>OY998261.1:34777500-44777500 GCA_963922045.1 Persicaria maculosa
CCACACCGAAATAGTGCTTTACCCCTAGATGTCCAGTCAACTGCTGTACCTGAACACATTTCGGGGAGAACCAGCTAGCTCTAGGTTCGAGTGGCATTTCACCCCTAACCACAACTCATCCGCTAATTCTTCAACATCAGTCAGTTCGGACATCCACTTAGTTTCACCCAAGCTTCATCCTCGTCATGGATAGATCACCCAGGTTCGGGTCCATAAGTAGGGACAATTTACCTATGAAGATTCGCTTTCACTACGGCTCCGGTGGGTTCCCTTAACCAAGCCACTGCCTATGAGTCACCGGCTCATTCTTCAACAGGCACGCGGTCAGAGCCCTATGTGCTCCTCCCACTGCTTGTGAGCTTATGGTTTCATGTTCTATTTCACTCCCCGATGGGGGTTCTTTTCACCCTTCCCTCACGGTACTACTTCGCTATTGGTCACCCAGGAGTATTTAGCCTTACAGGGTGGTCCTTGCTGATTCACACGGGATTCCACATGCCCCATGCTACTCGGGACAGAGCATAATCTAGTGATGCTTTCGGCTACTAGACTCTCGCCATCTAGGGTTCGGCACTCCACCGCCTGCCCTAGTAGCACGACGCTTGTATTGTTCTCCCACAATGTCGTTTTCACGGTTTAGGCTGCTCCCATTTCGCTCGCCGCTACTACGGGAATCGCTTCTGCTTTCTTTTTCTCCAGCTATTAAGATGTTTCAGTTCGCCAGGTTGTCTCTTGCCTGCCCATGGTTTCAGCAGCAGTTCCAAATGTAGACCTATTCGGGAATCTTTGGATCTATGCTTATTTTCAACTCCCTGAAGCATTTCGTCGCTTACTATGCCCTTCCTCGTCTCTGGGTGCCTAGGTATCCACTATAAACCTTTCCTCATTTGAAACTCGCCCTTAACATTAAGGCTATGCCATCGTAAGGTGCTGGTAAGCTAAATATAAGGATCTTATCAACGTCCATTAATTCGAAATCATAGATCGAATCGTCGAGTCGGAAAAATTGGGTGTTATCATATAGCTTTGTATCCGCTAAGTTCACAAGTTGGAGACAAGCAGACTCGGACCGCTGACATCCGGCTCAGGGTAAACCACCGTCTCTCAGGCCCCTCGATTGATTCTACCATAGAGGCTGACGATAGACAATAACTCCCCCCCCCCCCCCCGAACACAGCTTATAACTTTCATCGTACTGTGCTCTCCAAAGAACAACTCTTCTTAAAACCTCAAAACGTGCTGAATTGGAATCCAATTAAAACTAAGGATTCATGTCATTCAGGAGGATCCAGCTAAAGTAGAACCAGAAACAGAGAGCTCTATCCCATTTTTCGCCCAACTCTTTTGTTTTAAGAATACTGGTTTTAAGAATGAGTGATTGCTCTTCTCCAACCCTTACTGCCCAACCGGAGAGCGGACAACTAATGTGTTCCACTTATTGAACAAGGTTCTATGGTCGCCCCGTGACTCATAGATGACAAAGGCATCCTTGGGGTGATCTCGTAGTTCCTACGGGGTGGAGATGATGGGGTCGGTCCATGGATTTTCCTTTCTTTTGTCGCATTTCGCTCAAAGGGTTGAAGGGAGATAGTGCATCACGCTATTCGAAAGGGCCAAGTTGATCCTATTTCCCGAGGAATCCCAGATTAAGGAACCTTAAGAGAGTCGCTGACTCCAACTACGGTCGGACGTACGATCCATACTAGATCTTACCAACTGCCCATCCTACCTCCTCTACGTTCTTGACAACCCATCGTTGTCTCAGTATAGTCTTTCAGTGGCATGTTTTGGTCCTCTTCCCCATTACATAGAATAAGTGAGACACCGGTTCAGGTACAAGATACTACCATTACCGCCTGGACAATTAGACATCTAACCCGTAATCGCAACGACCCAAATTACAAGAGCCGAGCTCTACCAACTTAGCTATATCCCCCCGAGCCGGGTGGAGCATGCATGAAGGAGTCAGATGCTTCTTCTATTCTTTTCACCGGCGCAACTGAACCATCCTGGACTTGAACTAGAGACATCGCCCGTGAAGTAAATCATCGCACCTATAGTCCAACAAATTTAGAGAGAATCAATATATTCCTTTTCGGGAGCGATTCAACCTTCCCGAACGCAGCATATAACTCTGCATTGTACTGCGCTCTCCAAGTGTGGTTGTTCGCTCCTTCTTCCTTCTTACCATGACAAGTCTTTGTGAAATAACCCCTATAAGAAGAAAAAGAAGGCATTGAGAGACACTCCTGCTCCCATTTCGAGTCAAGAGATAGATAAATATACACATCCCATTGCACGGATCGGGGGTCGTTAGTTGTGACTGAGGGGGTCGAAGACCAAGAAGTTAGTTATTTATACAAAGCATTCTTCTTACGGCTAGATGCAATCTTCTAGTCCATGCGAAAAGGAAAAAGAATTCAAAGTTCTTCCTTTCGGGAAGGGCGGATTAGGGAAATCCTATTGATTGCATCTTTCTCTAGACCTTGGGGAAAGCATGAAAAAAAGAGTCGAATGGAATGATCCTTCCGTCACCCCAGAACGAAGGGGGTGATCTCATAGTTCTTGGTCTGTGAAGATGCGTTGTTAGGTGCTCAATTTTTCCCATTGAGGCCAAACCTAAACCTGTGCTCGAGAGATAGATATACATACACTGATAAGAGATGTATGGATTCTCGAAAAGAGAGGAGCCGTAGTGGTCCTACCCGGACCGCTCGGATCCCACGAGTGAATCGAAAGTTGGATCTACATTGGCTCTTACCTGAATCGCCCCATCTATCCTCCTGAGGAGAAGTTTGGTTTCAAACCCCGGTTCGAACACGAGGAGTACTCCATGCTAATGTGCCTAGGATGATCCACATCTCAAGTTCAGGCACGAATGGGCACATTGAACTATCCATGTGGTTGAGAGCCCTCACAGCCCAGGCACAACGATGCAATTATTAGGGGCGCGCTCTACCACTGAGCTAATAGCCCGTCATGTGAGCCCCCAGTGGGAGGCCCACTATTCCAAAAGTGAGAGAAACCCCATCCCTCTCTTTCTTTTTTACGTCCCCATTGATGTGCGCGCAAATTGCCATATTTTCTATGCACATAAAAGTCCATTTTATCATTCATTTGCATGCATATTAATGGGAACACACGGGATTAGTGTAATTTATGCTTAAATATCAAATATATGGGTCCGCAGGAGTTTCTATGTGTTTCGCAGAGAACAGGATAAAAATGGACAGATTTGAAAGAGCGGGAAAAGAACTCGAAGTCTTCTGAAGAGGTCGAAATCGACAAGGGACCTCGACATCGAGTGCAACAGAGACACAGGAATCAAGCAGGAAATGAAGTAGAGCATGTCGACATAGAGAGGTCGATATCGACGTCTAAAGGTCGGTATCGATGTTGCCAAATCGAGCTAAAAGATAGAAGTCGAGTGCCAGTCCGAGTAGGAGAAGGAGACCTCGAGATAGAGTTTCACAGAGGTCGATATCGATGTTCAAGGTCGATATCTATGTTGCCCAGCAGAGGAATCCGACTCAGATTTTGATAGAATTCTATCCGAAGCTTGCACGTCTCTCCTATAGTCGAGATTTCTTATCTTCAACACCAGAGCTATCATATGAGCTGATTTACCATAGGAGTTTTAGTTTTACTTTATTTAAGTTTTATCTTAGAGAATAAAGATAAAGTTTCGAGTCTTTGGATAGCAAAGTTCGATATCTATATCTAGAGGCCTTTAGGGCTGAGTTTAGGCATTCAATTAGATCCAATTACGCATAGAGAGAGAGAGAGGGCAGAGTGAGTTGTAGAGAAGCGAGAGCAGAGTTTTGGCTTGTTCGGTTGTACTTTCTTTCAAAGTTTAATTCAAAGTAGTTTTCTTTCAACAATGATGATGATGATGTGCATGATGAGGAGCAAGTAGTCAACCCACTACTAGGGTCGGGGTGAGCCCGACAATAATGATGTAGGGTAAGTGCATCGAAGGTATGACTTTTTTTACGATTCCGTCTTCTATCCTATGCATGATCCTTTGCGAAAGTTAGGGAGATTCATTATTTGCATTATTGAAGCGAAAGTCACTCATATTGTGAACTTGGATTGCTCATGTATTGGATAGTAACTCTTAGGAATTATGCAAGAGCCTCTAATCACCTAGGTGTTGATAACGAAAGTTATTTGACGGAAAGCCATTAAATTTTATAACTTTAAGCATAAAACTTGCATTGTTATCGTTGTGGCATGAAACCCCGACTTTGGAAGATTTTAATTAATTGAATTTACATATAAAAGTTTTAGTTTTGTTTCTGATCATCCTTCTTAACCATTCTACTCTCTTCGGACTCTTTTCCGACAATTGGTTACGAATTACAGTTTCTGTGACAAAAATCGGAATCGACTGTAAAGGTCGATATCGATTTCTAACGTCGATATCGAGGTCTCAGCTCGACGTCGACTTTGCTGCTTTCGTCTTCTGCAGGAACTGTACTGGAAATCGACCAGAGTTGAGGTCGATATCGACCAGACACATTGATATCGAGTGTCTTCTGAGGTCGAAAGCTTTGATCGTGAGTACAACAAGGGAAGCACTGACATACCTCCTCGTGGATTCGATCCTGAATTACCCTACTACTACAAGGGAGGGGATTCTTGTATTATTTATTTGAGCGAGAGAGTAGTCTATTTGTGAATTGTGTATTTGAATTATTTGAATCCCTACACTATCCCTATAGCAAATAAATTGGAGGGGGCAATCAACAACATTGGGGTGATCAAAGGTTCTATCAAAGGGATCCCCCACCGTATAGAGCATCAGGGCACCCTGAGTGGGAAACAAGGAAAGATGACCTGCAAATCATTCTTGATGAGATGCAAAGGAACCATGCTGAGTTCAAACAAGCCAACAACTCCATCCATTCTCAGCTGCAGGGCATCAATTCTAGGCTTGGGTTGATCGACGTTTGGAATCGCAACATGGAGACTCAAATGAGTCAATTGGCGGAAGCAATACCCAAGGCGTCAGCATTATTCCCTGGATCCACTGTGCCTAACCAAAAGGGAAAAACCACTGGTCATTTTGCGGCGGTGAACCTAAGGAGTGGCCGTCAATTACAAACGCCCGAGCAAAAAGCAGAGGAGAAAGAGCCAGAACAGAAATCGACTCCTCCAATCGATGTCGACCCTACTCAGGTCGATGTCGACCTCACTACAGCCGCGGGAAGGAAGAAGGTGTTGCCATTCCCAACTAGAAAGATGATTAAGAATCCAGCGGAAAAGAAGTTCCAGTGGTTCGTAAGGTTCCTTAAAGACATCTTAGGTAAGAAGCGATCGCTCTCTGAGATCGCAGAGGAGTGCAACAGGTTGGAGCTACCACAAAAGCGGGCGGACCCAAGTAAGTTTTCTATCGCTATAGGTCTAGATCAATTCAAATTTAATGCTTTAGTTGATTTGGGCACTAGCGTTAGCATCATGTCACTAACCATTTGGCACAAGGTAAAGATAGGTCCTCTGGAGCCCGTGGATGCAAGGTTATACATGGCAAACAATACGGTAGTTATTCCAACTGGGATAGTGACAGATGTGCCAGTACAAGTAGGTAAATTCTTTGTCCCTGCTGATTTCCTAGTTGTTGATATAGCGGAGGACCCTACTTGTCCAATTATTTTAGGTAGGCCATTCCTAGCAAACGTCGATGCCAACATTAGCGTAAGGAAAGGATTCCTCTCATTTACAATTAGTGATGAGGTGATAGAGTATGCCTTCAACAAGACAGTGAACAATCAAGGGACAATGGAGATAAAAGCCATCAATGGTGTCTACATTGCATGTGGAGAAGCCAAAGTAAGAAGTATGACACCGGAGGAGCTTGAGAAGAGGGCCATAGAAGCCCAAGTGGAGGAAGTTGTGGAAATCTTGAACGAAGGGGCCCAACAGAACATCGAAATCGACCCAAGTAAGTTGATATCGACTACTAATGTTCAAGATTCTGTGCCAGGTCATAAGTATGGGGTCGACGGAGGAGGATAAGAAACATCGAAATCGGGGTCTAACATCGATATCGACCGTACCCGGCCGAAATTGACCACCATCAGCACTGAGAAGAGAGGAACAGAGACCTCGATATCGATCTTTGAGGGTCGAAATCGACCTGATCATATCGAGCAGAAACTCTCCAAATCGACTGATCCTCCAGGAGTACAACAGAGGTCGATATCGACCTCTGAACATCGAAATCGACTTGAGCCACAGACAGATGAGAAGGTAAGTCAAGGTACGGATTCCTCCTAATCCATAACAATCAAGGATTTATCATTATTTGGAAGAGGTGTGTCTTGGCATGTGCGCTTATGTAGGGTATCCGATGATGATTCGAGCCAATATGTGATAGGAGACAAAGTTTATGTTGCCAGATCCAAAGACCATTGGTTCCCTACAAGATTCAAGGATAAAAATCTGGGACCATTCATGGTAAATCAAATCCATCCCGGCGGAATGCAAGTGCGTGATAAGAAAAGAGTCATATTTGAGGCCCAAGCCACATGGGCTCTGTAGATGCCGCCTTGAGAAGCGCAAAGGAAGAAGTCGGCCTAGCGACTTAAAAGTCTAGAGCGTGTAATAAGGACTTAGTTTTGGTTTTAGACAACTTTTACTTTGGTTTGAGACATTTTATTGTTTTCCATATTTTGTTTTGGTTATATTTTTATAACAAGTTGCAGGAAAGAGAAGAGCACACAGAAAAGACATTGAAATCGATGTCCAAGATCGACATTGACCTTAAGGTCGACTTAGATAGGCTTGTGGTCGAAGCCGGATCACCCTGAAGCCTGAGCCAGAAATCGATGAGAAACATCGATATCGATGTTTAAGGTCGATATCCACCATGCCTGCTGTCTTGTTCGACTCCTGAAATTTGTGACGGTTTAGTAAGTTTTCTTCTTAACCCTAGTTCTAATACAGTGAGGACACTGTAAATTATAAGTATGCGGTGGGAGCAAACCTTACTTGCATATTCATACTTAGTTTAGATTTGCATATTTTAATGCATAATTAGTTTTATTTTCGAAAAAAAAATGAAATGACCCCCATCAAAAATTTGAAAAAAAAAGAAAGAGTCATGGAATTATAAAAAAGGAGCTCTATGATGCAAAATTAGATTCATTAGAGATATAACATGAAATTTCCTAGTTAAGGGAAGTCCCAATGAAGTTCAAAAAGAAAAAAATAAATGAGATGAAAAATTTGAAGTTGCTTTTGACATGTGCATGATAAAATGATGGAGGACTATTTATGAAAATTCCATACAAGTGCTTACATATACAAGTTCATATCCTAGCCTTACCTATGCATATTTGCAAAAGTCACAAGCCATATATGAGCCTTATCATACATCATTATTGCTCCACATATATACATATTGCCCATTTTATACCTTATACCCTATCCGGGGATAAGTTTGAGAATGGAACTCATTTTTGGAGTTGTTATATGGAGTTGTGCATTATTTATGAAGTTGTTGGCAGGAATGAAAGAAATTACGAATTATGGAAAATTTAATGAGCGAGAAAAAAATCCGATCACCTCAGGAGATAAAGGTAGGTCGACCCTGCTCGATGAGATGTTAGTTCAGCGAGATGGGACACAAGGTAAGGAGTCCGAAGTACTAAGTATCTGGGGCCATTCATGACACCCATGTTTGCGACTCGCGACAAGGCAATGCTCAGGTTAGAGAGATAAAAGCATTATGTTGAATAAAAGCATTGAGCGATGAGTGAAAGGTGAGACATTATGAAGAAGGAATGTGGAATGTTTTGGAAAGAAAGATTATTTCCCCGGATTTAACACCACATGGCAAAATATTAGCCCACCTTTAGCCTTTTACCAATCTACTTCTCACAAGCTTCCAAAAGTCCTCTTGATTATTAATGCTATGTCGCTAAAATTGTTTTTTTGCATATTACCTCCTTTTAAGAGTATGAAATTGCTTTTACGCACAGGCATGGACTTGTTTGACATAAGTACCTTATCGAGGATGGCAATTGATTGTAGGGACATATGAAAAATGAATCTATGATGATGAGGGTTTACTTTCTTCCCCTGAATGACCATTAAAGGTATTGCTTGGGGACAAGCAAGCTTAAGTATGGGGTGTTTGATGTGCGCGCCAATTTCCATATTTTCTATGCACATAAAAGTCCATTTTATCATTCATTTGCATGCATATTAATGGGAAAACATGGGATTATTGTAGTTTATGCTTAAATATGAAATATATGGGTCTGCACGAGTTTCTATGTGATTTCGCAGAAAACAGGATAAAAATGGACAGATTTGAAAGAGCGGGAAAAGAACTCGAAGTCTTTTGAAGAGGTCAAAATTTACTGGGGACCTCGACATCGAGTGCAGCAGAGACACAGGAATCGAGCAGGAAATAAAGCAGAGCATGTCGACATAGAGAGGTCGATATCGACGTCTAACGGTCGATATCGATGTTGCCATATCGAGCTAAAAGATAAAAGTCGAGTGCCAATCCAAGTAGGAGAAGGAGAGCTCGAGATAGAGTTTCACAGAGGTCGATATCGATGTTCAAGGTCGATATCTATGTTGCCCAGCAGAGGAATCTGACTCAAATTTTGATAGAATTCTATCCGAAGCTTGCACGTCTATCCTAAAGTCGAGATTTCTTATCTTCAACACCAGAGCTATCATATGAGCTGATTTACCATAGGCGTTTTAGTTTTTACTTTATTTAAGTTTTATCTTAAAAAATAAAGATAAAGTTTCGAGTCTTTGGATAGCAAAGTTCGATATCTATATCTAGAGGCCTTTAGGGCTAAGTTTAGGCATTCAATTAGATCCAATTACGCAGAGAATTTCAGTTTCAATAGAGAGTAACGAGTTAGCGAGAGAGAGAGAGAGGGCCGACTGAGTTGGAGAGAAGCGAGAGCGGAGTTTTGGCTTGTTCGGTTGTACTTTCTTTCAATGTTTAATTCAAAGTAGTTTTCTTTCAACAATGATTATATTGATGTGCATGATGAGGAGCGAGTAGTCAACCCACTTCTAGGGTCGGGGTGAGCCCGACGATAACGATTTAGGGTAAGTGCATCAAAGGTATGACTTTTTTTATGATTCCATCTTCTATCCTATGCATGATCCTTTGCGAAAGTTAAGGAGATTCATTATTTTCAATATTGAAGCGAAAGCCACTCATATTGTGAACTTGGATTGCTCATGAATTGGATAGTAACTCTTAGGAACTATGCGAGAGCCTCTAATCACCTAAGCGTTGATAACGAAAATTATTTGACGGAAAGGCATGAAATTTCATAACTTTAAGCATAAAACTTGCATTGTTATCGTTGTGGCATGAAACCCGGACTTTGGAAGATTTTAATTAATTGAATTTACATATAAAAGTTTTAGTTTTGTTTCTGATCATCTTTCTTAACCATTCTACTCTCTTCGGACTCTTTTTTGACAATTGGTTACGAATTATAGTTTTTGTGACAAACATCGGAATCGACTGTAAAGGTCGATATCGAGGTCTAACGTCGATATCGAGGTCTCTGCTCGACGTCGACTTTGCTGCTTTTGTCTTCTACAAGAACTGTACTGGAAATCGACCAGAACTGAGGTCGATATTGACCAGACACATCGATATCGAGTGTCTTCTGAGGTCGAAAGCTTTGATCGTGAGTACAACAAGGGAAGCGCTGACATACCTCCTCGTGGATTCGATCCTGAATTACCCTACTACTACAAGGGAGGGGATTCTTGTATTATTTATTTGAGCTAGGGAGTAGTCTAGTTGTGAATTGTCTATTTGAATTATTTGAATCCCTACACTATCCCTATAGCGAACACACATGTCCCCCCGTATGGTGGCCTGGGGGCAATCCTATCAACTTGTTCCGACCTAGGATAATAAGCCCATGAGCTTGGCCTTACTTCACCATCGAGAAACGAAATAAGACTTCCATCGCCATGTTTCCCCCATGCGTCGCTCACTTTTTTTTTGGTGTGAAGTAGTGTCAAACCAAAATACCCAATAAGCATTAGCTCTCCCTGAAAAGGAGGTGCTCAAGCTGCACCTTCCAGTACAGATACCTTGTTATGACTTCACTCCAGTCACTAGCCCTACCTTCGGCATCCCACTCCTTGCAGTTAAGGAAATGGCTTCGGGCATGGGCAGCTCCCATAGTGTGACGGGCAGTGTGTACAAGGCCCGGGAACGAATTCACCGCCGTATGGCTCACTGATGATTACTAGGGATTCCGGCTTCATACAGGCGAGTTGCAGCCTGCAATCTGAACTGATGATGGGTATTTGGGGTAAGCTCACCCTTGCGGGATTGTGACCCTTTGTCCTTGCCATTGTAGCATGTGTGTCGCCCAAGGCATAAAGGGCATGATGACTTGACATCATCCTCACCTTCCTCTGGCTTATCACCGGCAGTCTGTTCAGGGTTCCAAACTCAACGTTGGCAACTAAACACGAGGGTTGCACTCATTGCGGGACATAACCCAACACCTTACGATATGAGCTGATGACAGCCATGCACCACCTGTGTCCGCGTTCCTAAAGGTACCCCTCCCTTTCAAGAGGATTTGCGGCATGTCAAGCCCTGGTAAGGTTCTTGATGTACATATTTGTACCTCTTTTTATTACATCTTTTGACTTCTTATTTAATTCAATTCCCAAAGAAAAGGTTCAAAATAATGCAAACTTGTGTAAGAATGGGCTAACGTGCAAGAAATAGAGTATGCACAAATTTTGATCTAATTATGTAGGAATTAGAGAAAAATCGGAGTCAAAACGAAGAAATCAAGTGAAGTTGAGAAGAGGTCGAAATCGATCCACATGGTCGATATCGACTAGAAATTGACACAGAACTGAGTGTCGAGACAGACCAATTGATGTGCGTGCAAATTGCCATATTTTCTATGCACATAAAAGTCCATTTTATCGTCTTTTGCATGCACATTAGTAGGAAACATGGGATTAGTGTAGTTTACGCTTAAATGTCAAATATACGGGTCAGCACGAGTTTCTATGTGATTTCGCAGAAAACAGAATAAAAATGGACAGATTTGGAAAAGCGGAAAAGGAACTCGAATTCTTCTGAAGAGGTCGAAATCGACTGGGGACCTCAGCATCGAGTGCAGCAGAGACATAGGAATCGAGCATGAAATGAAACAGAGCATGTCGACACAGAGAGGTCGATATCGATGTCTGGAGGTCGATATCGATGTTGCCAGATCGAGCTAAAAGATAGAAATTGAGTGCCAGTCCGAGTATGAGAAGGAGAGCTCGAGATAGAGTTTCACAGAGGTCGATATCGATGTTCAAGGTCGATATCGATGTTTCCCAACAGAGGAATCCGACTCAGATTCTGATAGAATTCTATCCAAAGCTTGCACGTCTATCCTAAAGTCGAGATTTCTTATCTTCAACACCAGAGCTATCATATGAGCTGATTTACCATAGAAGTTTTAGGTTTTACTTTATTTAAGTTTTATTTTAGAGAATAAAGATAAAGTTTCGAGTCTTTGGATAGCAATGTTCGATATCTATATCTAGAGGTCATTACGGCTGAGTTTAGACATCCAAGCACATTCAATTTACATTCAATTTCAGATCCAATTACAGTAGAGAGAGAGAGAGAGAGAGAGAGAGAGAGAAGGCCGAGTGAGTTGGAGAGAAGCGAGAGCAGAGTTTTGGCTTGTTCGGTTGTACTTTCTTTCAAAGTTTAATTCAAAGTAGTTTTCTTTCAACAATGATGATGATGATGTGCATGATGAGGAGCGAGTAGTTAACCCACTTCTAGGGTCGGGGTGAGCCCGATGATAACGATGTACGGTAAGTGCGGTAAGTGCATCAAATGTATGACTTTTATGCGATTCCGTCTTCTATCCCATGCATGATCCTTTGCGAAAGTTAGGGAGATTCATTATTTGCATTAATTATTGAAGCGAAAGCCACTCATATTGTGAATTTGGATTACTCATGAATTGGATAGTAACTCTTAGGAACTATGCGAGAGCCTCTAATCACCTAAGTGTTGATAACGAACGTTATTTGACGGAAAGGCTTTAAATTTCATAACTTTAGCATAAAACATGCATTGTTATAGTTGTGGCATGAAACCCCGACTTTGGAAGCTTTTTAATTAATTGAAATCAATATAATGTTTTAGTTTTTGTTTTCTGATCATCCTTCTTTACCATTCTACGTTCTTCGGACTCTTTTCCGACAATTGGTTATGAATTACAGTTTCTGTGACATACATCGGAATCGCCTGTAAAGGTCGATATCGAGGTCTGACGTCGATATCGAGGTCTCTGCTCGATGTTGACTTTTCTACTTTTGTCTCCTGCAGAAACTGTACTGGAAATCGACCAGAACTGAGGTCGATATCGACCAGACACATCGATATCGAGTGTCTTCAAAGGTCGAAAGCTTTGATCGTGAGTACAACAAGGGAAGCGCTGACATACCTCCTCGTGGATTCGGTCTTGAATTACCCTACTACTACAAGGGAGGGGATTCTTGTATTATTAGTTTGAGACAGGGAGTAGTCTAGTTGTGAATTGGTTATTTAAATAATTTGAATCCCTACACACTATCCCTCTAGTCGAACAAATTGGCGCCGTTGCCGGGGAGGCAATCAATCGCCACCTAAGTTTAATCATGATCTTTTTCAAGCTTATTTTGCAGGTTTATATGACGTTCTGATCACGAACCTATCCTGGAGCCAATCAATGAGCCTCAACGTTTCTACCATCTTCGCAACAAGGCAATTCGCATCATGGCTGATAATGAGACGCAGGCCGAAACCATAGAGCGGTTGAGGAAGGAGATCGAGGACCACAATGCTACAATCGCTGCTGAAAGGGCCGCCGCTGCTGCAGAGCGAGCCCGTGCTGATGGGGAGGAGGATGCGCACAGACAAGCCCAGGAGCGGCTAAATCAGTGTCCACAGACGGCGATGCAATACATGCATCCGCCACTTCATGTTCCTGAATCCGCTATTTTAATTCCTCACTCCAACTATGAAATAAAAATTAACTTCCTATTTGAGATAAAAAGAAATACTTTTGAAGGAAGACCTAATGAATGCCCCCTGTAACACATCTCTACTTTTATGGATTTATGTGAAACAGTTGCTGATGGAGTAAATTTAGAGTATGTGAGACTGAAATCTTGTCGATGGTCTTTGGCAGGGAAGGCATTACAATGGCTTGAGAGTTTGGCTCCACGCTCGCTGAGGACATGGGCAAAGGTGAAGGATGCATTCCTGAATAAGTTATTTCCACCTTCTCAAATGGCGATGTTGTGAAAAAGGATCACGGCTTTCAAACAAAAGCCAGGAGAAACACTAGCACAGGCATGAGAGCGATTTAAGGACTTGCTGAGATCATGCCCAACGCATGGGCAACTTCCATATGTCATCCAGGAGATCTTCTACAACGCACTTGATGCGCCGAATAAGGAGAGGATCAATTCATATACCTCATATCGGTACATTGAGCTTACACCAACGGAGGCATGGGAGACCATTAAGAAGCTCGTGAACTTTGACAACACTTATGAGGCTGCTGCGGCCTATGATTCAAGGCCTGCCCCATCAATGCCACTATATGAGCCTCCAAGGGAGATAGATCCTGATGTGGGACAACAATTCCATAACGATTAGACCCGCCGCCTTCAAAAGCAAGTTAGGTTCCAGAGCAACAATCAAACTTGTCATGAGTGTGGATCAACAAGGCATAACACTAGTGTCTGTCCACATACTGAGCAAGTATCCATGGCGGAACAACATGAGGAGGTCAAGTGGACGAGAGGCTCCTATGGATGGGGCAATCAACAATAACGAGGTGATCAAAGGTTCTATCAAAGGGATCCCCCACCATATCGAGCACCAGGGCACCCTGAGCCAGAGACAATGAAAGATGACCTACAAATCATTCTTGATGACATGCGGAGGAACCATGCTGAGTTCAAACAAGCCAACAACTCCGTCCATACTCAACTGTAGGGCATCAACTCTA
The DNA here is from genome assembly GCA_963922045.1 of Persicaria maculosa. Lineage (NCBI taxonomy): Eukaryota > Viridiplantae > Streptophyta > Magnoliopsida > Caryophyllales > Polygonaceae > Persicaria > Persicaria maculosa. Next base: position 34,791,540 of record OY998261.1, read on the forward strand.
GACTTAGGGAGATTGACGTTTGGAAGTGCAACATGGAGTCAAATGAGTCAATTGGTGGAAGCAATACCCAAAGCGTCAGGATCATTCCCTGGATCCACTGTGCCCAACCAAAAGGGAAAAACCACTGGTCATATTGCGGCGGTGAACCTAAGGAGTGGGCGTCAGTTACAAACGCCCGAGCAAAAAGCGGAGGAGAAGGATGATGTACATATTTGTACCTCTTTTTATTGCATCTTTTGACTTCATATTTCATTCAATTTCCAAAGAAAAGGTTCAAAAGAATACAAACTTTTGTAAGAATGGGCTAAAGTACAAGAAATAAAGTCTGCACGAGTTTTGAGCTAACCATACAGGAATTCGAGCAAAATCGAAGTCAAAACGAGAATGCCAAGTGAAGCTGAGCAGAGGTAAATATCGACCTTCAACATAGATATCGACCTTCAACATAGATATCGACCTTCAACATCTATATCGACCTTCAGTACCGATATCGACCTCAACATAGACATCAACTGGAGCTGAACAAGTCGAGCAAAAATACAGACATCGATATCGACCTCTGGTGTCGATATCGACCTTATCTCGACAGAAGATAGACTCGATTTCGAGATGCGGATTGGAAACTTTATCTTCAAGGAGGCACGGGATTATCTTGAAATTCTAGATAGATAGCAGCTGGGATTTATCTACTTTTTACTTTTAAGTTTTATCAAGTTAGTTTAAGTTTTATCAAAATAAAAGACCTATCCTAATTGTTTGGATAGAGTTCATAGTTTAGATAGAAGTTACAATGCTTGGATAGCGAGGATTAGTAGCCTATAAATAAAGCCCTAGGGGGCTGGCATTCGATCATTTTTTAAAAATCAATTAACACATCCAATTACATTCAATAGAGTTAGAGAGAAGTTTTATGGTTTGGCGTTTGCGAAAGCCGACGTTGATTTGTAAAGCTTCGAAGTTTATATTTTAATGAAATTTTATTTCTTCCAATCAATGATGAGTTCCATGATGAGGTGCGAGTAGTCCCCCAAAGCTCTTAGGGTCGGGGTGAGCCCGACGTTAGCCATGCGTGCTTGAGGTAAGTATTAGATGTTGATATCGTTGTGTCTATATCATCTCCTACGATTCAATGTTTAGTCCTAATCGAAAGAAAAGGGATTCATGATAACAACTTGAGTTATAAAGATAAAATTGGTAGAGATAATTAGGTTTATTAGCAAGAGTAATCCTAAGAGTTGGTGTACGGCGAAAGCTCGTCCCTCGGGTGAAATACCACAATTGTCCGTCTTATTTATCTTATCGCATGCATTGGTTAACATTGTGGTAAACCCTAATCCTAGGAGTTGCTTTTTAAATAGTTTATACACACAAAACTACTGTTTTATTTCTGGTCATCGCATCCTCATCCATCCTAAAGTCTTCGGCCTTTCTTTGCCGACAAAGAACTAACCCACTGCAGGAGAACATCGATATCGACCCCAGACGTCGATATCGAACACACTGATAGATCGACAGTCTTTTGAGTCGATCTCGAGACTCCTGGTTCACTGCTGCAAACATCAAAATCGACCCCCAACGTCGAAATCGACCTTCTGAATCGACTGGCAGTCTTCTGAGCCAGTCGATTTCATCTGCTAACATCGATATCGACCTTCCCTTTTCGATATCGACTGCTAGTATTTGTCTCTGCAGGACTTCTGTTGCAGAGAGGATGGATAGTCAAGGTCGACATCGAGCTCCAAGGTCAAAATCGAGGCTTCTGGTCGACGCAAGACGTGAGATTTCCAACGCTACTAGGATCCCGCTGACACGCCTCCTTGTGGATCGTCCTGACTACCCTTCCACTACAATGGGAGGAAGTCTTGTAATTATTTGCATAAGCTAGGAGTCAGATTTGCATTTACATATCTTTATATTTGTATTTTAAGATACTCGACACTTCCTCCTATTAACAAATTGGCGCCGTTGCCAGGGAGTCAATCAATCGCGCCCTAGTAGTCTATCTCACGTTTCTTTCTAGTTTGTCCTTGCAGGTGTATGCGACGCGCTGATCGCCCACTTGAATTTGAAGGAGTAGACGACCCTGAGCGCTATTTCCACCTAAGAGTCCAAGCTCAGAGAATTATGGCAGACAACGCGAACCAGGCCGCACTAATTGAACAACTAAGGAAGCAGGTGGAGGACTTAACAACTAGAGAGGCGACACTTAAGGAGCATGCGGATAGGGAGGAGGTAGGCCAGAGGCAAATAGAAGCCCAAATCAATGCCCTCCCTTGGAATGCCAAGCAATACATGCACCCCGAGCTCACCGTGCATGAATCGGCGATTCTTATTCCTGCCTCTAATTTTGAAATTAAACCTAACTTCCTTACTGAGATTAGAAGGCATCAATATGAAGGAAAACCTAATGAATGCCCTATGGCACATATTTCAACTTTTTAGACCTCTGTGATACTATTGCTGATGAACAGAGTCTTGAATATGTCCAACTAAAAGCCTTTCGTTGGTAACTTACAGGAAAAGCATTGCAGTGGTTTGAGAGCTTAGCCCCAAGATCGCTCCGCACTTGGAATGAAGTCAAGGACGCGTTCCTCAACAAGTTCTTCCCTCCTTCTAAGACGGCGTTGATCCGACAGAATATCACGGCTTTCAAACAAAAGCCTGGTGAGGCTCTGGCGACTGTTTGGGAAAGGTTTAAAGACCTACTACAATCATGCCCGACGCATGGCCAACCACCGTACGTAATTCAGGAGATCATATACAATGGTCTTGAATCTGCAACCAAGGAGAGGATCAATACCTACACCTCCTATGGCTACCTTGAACTCGCTCCACAAGAGGCTTGGGAAACCATAGAGAGGTTGGTGGAGTTCGACAACACATATGGGAATCCTGAGAATTCCGACACATCATCATCGTCAAGGCCTGCCCCATCTATGCCCTTATATGAACCCTCAAATGTAATCGATCCAGACGTGAAGGAGCAATTCCATAGAGATCAACTTCGAAAGCTCCAAAAGCAAGTGAGGTTCCTTTCAGCGAAGCAAGATTGCATTGAATGCGGATCGCAGCGGCACACCACCGTCGAGTGCCCCCATGCTGAACAAGTACAACTAGCGGAGACTCATCGGGAGGCGCGCTACATGAGGGGTCCCAATCACCAATATTGGGGAGACCAAAGATTCCATCAACCACAAAGGAACACGGTTAACCCTAGGGACCCCCCGCCTTATAGAGCTCGTGGGCACCCGGAGAGAGACCAAAAGAAGGATGATCTTCAACTCGTGCTGGATGAAATCAGGCGAAATCAGGCTAAGAATGATCAATCCAACAATGCAATCCATTCTCAACTCAATAACCTTACTACAAGGATTGGGGAGATGGATATTTGGAAAAAGAATGTAGAGACCCAAATAGGTCAATTGGCGGCACAAATCCCTAGACCATCCGGAACGTTCCCTGGGCAACCAACTACCAATCTTAATGGGCAATCCGTGACGGGCCATGTCGCAGCCATGCAATGAAGGAGTGGCAACAAAGTACAAAAGCCGCGAACGGAGTCGGAGAAAGCAGCAGATCCAGTCGACATCGACAGCCCAGTCGATGTCGAGGTAGAGGTCGATATCGACCACCGGATCGACCCACTGGTCGACGTCAAGGCCACTGCAGAGCCATCAGAGCCACAAAAGAGGTCGACATCGACCATCCTAGTCAATATCGACCACATCCCAGTCGATGTCGATGTCCAGCAGGCCCCTCCGACCTCCGTTTTGGCCCCTTCGCCAAAGAAGACGTTGCCATTCCCATCCAAAGCATTGAAGGATCCCACAAAAGGTAAGTTTAAGCGCTTTGTAAGGATTCTTCAAGGTCTTAACGTTACCATTCCTCTCTCAGAAGCCCTAAGCGAGATGCCCACCTATGTACAATTCCTAAAAGACATCCTTAGCAAGAAGAGATCCATGGCAGAGATCGCAGAGGAATGCTCAAAGATGGACTTCCCTGAGAAGAGGAGTGATCCAGGGAAATTTGCAATCACCGTGGGACTTGGCCAACATCGCTACAAAGCCCTATGTGACCTAGGGGCAAGCGTAAGTCTCATGCCTCTCTCTATTTGGAAAAAGGTAAACATTGGGGCACTTGAACCTGTGGAAATGAAACTTTATATGGCTGACAACTCATTCGTCAGGCCCACAGGTATAGTTGATGACGTTCCAGTAAAGGTAGGTAAGTTCTTTGTGCCTACTGATTTCAGTGTATTGGAGATGCCTGAAGATCCTATAGTGCCTATTATCCTTGGTAGGCCTTTCTTAGCTACTGCTGATGCCAATATCAATGTACGTCGAGGATTACTAACCTTTACTATAGGGAACGAAGTGATAGAATTCTCTTTCAACCCAACCATGAGCGAAACAAAGCACCTGGAGCAAGTAGTCCTCTCGCCGGCTAAGGAGAAGCTTAGAAAATTTTGGGAGCTTAAGTATGGGGTCATAGAGGTCGATATCGATCCCCACATATTGATATCGACCAAAAAACTCGAAATCGACCCACCTTGGTCGACATCGACAACCCCTCAGCCCGAAGATTTTTGTTTCGGGTTCAAACAGGTAAGCCCAGGTATGACTCCTAACCCTCCTCTGTCCCTTATTGACGAATCAATTAAGCCAATTATTGATAATTCAACTAAAGAGAGGGTCAATACTCCATGGTTTGCCTATATTGCAAAAGTTAGGTCAAGAAAGAGAAGGAAAGCACCCAAAGAAGAACCTAACATCAAAGAAGCCTTGGTCGCCGAACTTAGCTACTACCAAAAGGACCTAGATGATCCAGGAGAAGGCTCAAGCTCAAAGGGTCCCTACATAAAAGGGTCATGAAGAATTGACGGAGAAGTCGGCCTAGCGACTCAAAACTCTAGAGCATGTACATAAAACCTTTAAATTTTTCATAGATGGTTTTTAGGAAATTTGGATTTTGATCTTTTAAAACTGAGATAATTCGTGGCTTTATCTATATTTCTAACAAAGATTTCAGGTTTTTAAGCAAGAAGAAACGACGAAGAAGAAAAGAAGCTACTACAGAGGCAGTCGAAATCGACCAGGCCAGTCGAAATCGACCCTCCAGGGTCGAGCCATCTCCTAGAGTCGACATCGAGGACTCATGAGCGAAAAGCAGAGGTCGATATCAACCATAATCATCGATATCGACCCCAACCTGACAGCCCTTATCTTCATTTTCTTCCTCGACTTCGACAGATGCAGTCGACATCGACCATTGACATAGATATCGACTTCTGGCATCGACCTAATCTGAAATCGACCTGAATCCGCAGGTTGCGCTGTGAATTTCTCTCTACCCTTGTTCTTCTTTCTAATACAGTGAGGACACTGTTTATTTTAAGTATGGGGTGGGAAAAAAACATGTCTTATGTCATAACTTGGTTTTCTTCTTCGCATTGCATTCATGTTTAAATTTTTTAGTTTTACTTTTATAAAATGTCAAAAAATCCAAAAAAATAGAAAAATGTCAAAAATAAAAAAAATGCATGTTTATTTTTAAGTTTGTTTTCAAAAACCTACGTAGATGTCCTATGATGAAAACTCAATAGCTGACTTGGTCATGTAAATCCTATGGCATATTTGGATGGTTTAGCCTACCTCCTTAAAATTTTTATGTAGATTGTGAACTTGTGATGAAATTGAGTATATATGTGTTCGCTGAAGGGGCGGGGAGTGTATGTAATAGGAGAATAAAATAAAGCACAACTAGACTATCTCCCTGTCCTTAACAAATAATACAAGAATCCCCTCCCTTGTAGTAGTAGGGTAATTCAGGATCAAATCCACGAGGAGGTATGTCAGCGCTTCCTTTGTTGTACTTAGGATCAAGGCTTTCGACCTCAGCAGACACTCGATATCGAGTATACAGGTCGATATCGACCTCAGTTCTGGTCGATTTCCTAGCGCAATTCCTGCAGAAGACAAAACAACAAGTCGACGTCGAGCAGAGACCTCGATATCGATGTTAGACCTCGATATCGACCCTTATGGTCGATTTCGATGCTTGTCACAGAAACTGTTTTTGTAACCAATTTGTCGGAAAAGGATCCGAAGAAAATAGAATGGAGAAGGAAGATGAACAGAAACAAAACTAAGACTTTTATGAAGGATTCAATTAATAAAAAGGCTTCCAAAGTCGGGGTTTCATGCCACAACGATAACAATGCAAGTTTCATGCTAAAGATATGAACTTTAATGTCTTTCCGTCAAATAACTTTCGTTATCAACACTTAATTGATTAGAGGCTCTCGCATAATTCCTAAGAGTTCCTACCCAATTAATGAGTAATTCAAGTTTACAATATGAGTGGCTTTCGCTTCAATAATGCAAATAATGAATCTCCCTAACTTTCGCAAAGGATCATGCATGGGGTAGAAGACGGAATCGCATAAAAGTCATACCTTTGATGCACTTACCTCACATTGCTATCGTCGGGCTCACCCCGACCCTAGAAGTTGGTTGACTACTCGCTCCTCATCATGCACATCATTATCATTGTTATTGAAAGAAAGCTACTTGAATTAAAACTCTGAAAGAAAGTACAACCGAACAAGCCACTCCGCTCTCGCTTTACAACTCCACTCGGCCTCCTCTCTCTCTCTCTCTACTCTCTATTGCAACTGAAATTCTCTGCGAAAATTGGATACGAAATTGAATATCTAAACTCAGCCCTTTTGGCCTCTATTTATAGATGTCGATAGGGACTCGAAACCTTATCTTTATTCTCTAAGATAAATTAAAACAAAGTAAAAGCTAAAACTCAATGGTGAAATCAGCCTCCTCATGATAGATCAGGTGTTGATGATAGGAAATCTCGACCTTTGGTTAGATATTGCAAGCATTGGATATAATTCTATCAAAATCGGAGTCGAATTCCTCTGCTGGCATGGTCGATATCGACCCTTGGACATCGATATCGACCCCTCCAAAATCTTATCTCGAGCTTCTCCTTCTCCTACTCGAACTGGCACTCGAATTCTATCAACTTGGTCGATCTGGCAGCCTTGATATCGACCCCCAGACGTCGATATCGACCTCTTCTGTGTCGATATGCTCTGTTTCTTTTTCTGCTCGATTCCTATGTCTTTGATGTACTCGATGTCGAGGTCTTCAGTCGATTTCGACCTCTTCAGAAGACTTCGAGTTCTTTTTCCGCTCTTCTGAATTCATCCATTTTCATCCTGTTTTCTGCGAAATCACATGGAAACTCGTGCAAACCCATATATTTGACATTTTAAGCATAAACTAAATGTTGAGTGAATTTACTCTTTCTTGAGTGAATTTACTCTTCCTATGCATATCTAAATGTTGTGATAGTTATTCAAAACCAATACATAAATATGTCTATGTTTACGAGAATTAAATGATGGAGGCATCTTTTAAGCCATTTTTGTCCTCTCTTTACCTACCCTGAAATTGCAAACTCCACAAAATTATCCCTAGCCGAATTGAGCCTGACCCCCATTTGGGAATTGAGACTTAGAATGGTTGGACTAATGCCTTGTGGAAAGAAAAATGCATATATTCAGTTTTGAACAAGGAAATTATAGGTTGGTACATATTTACATTTTGTCATATTTTGTAAAAGGATTTATGGCTCAACATATAAATGCACATATTTTTAGTATTTATTTTTGTCAAATAAAAAGAAAAAAAGAGATGTATATACGTAGTGCATGAGCCAAAATCCTTAGTTCATTTATTCATACAAGTGTTATATTTGTTGGGAGGCATATTAGAGTTTGAAAGAAGGGTTGGTAGAATGATTCACATCTTTTTAGTGCATCTTTAGATCATATTATAGAAAGATGAGTTGAGAAAGAGCATTATAGAGAATAGAGCTTGGAAAGAGCAACATGGAAGAGTTATGGTTTGGATATTGTAAGTGTTGAGAGTTAGGAGTCTTGATTCCCGAATTATAAAAGCACCACATAGCCAAATAATTCCATACCCTTAATTCCTTACCAAGCCCCATAACAACCCCGCCGAATGGAGTCTTCTTTGAAGTCTTCCATTGAGCGAAAGTCCTCCTGATAGTTCTTATTGCATTTTCATAATTGGTTGCGAAGTGGATTGTTATAAATTGCAATGTTTATGAGATTGTGTATGAAATTGAGTGAGAGTTGATCTTCATAACCTAAACACATGAGAGTTGAGTGCAAACACATTATCCCTATGAGGTTGGATCAAAATTGCATATGCCTATGGATCGCCTAAATATGTGCTATGACGTTAAATTCACTTGCTTTGCTTTGCTACCGCTTATGATGTTGTTTTTGACAAGGGCGAAGATTTGAAGGGTGTGTTGTAGGTATTGGTTATTGCTTGGTTATTGCTTGAGGACAAGCAAGTCTAAGTATGGGGTGTTTTGATGTACATATTTGTACCTCTTTTTATTGCATCTTTTGACTTCATATTTCATTCGATTTCCAAAGAAAAGGTTCAAAAGAATATAAACTTGTGTAAGAATGGGCTAAAGTACAAGAAATAGAGTCTGCACGAGTTTTGAGCTAACCATGCAGGAATTCGAGCGAAGTCGGTGTCAAAACGAGAAAGCCAAGTGAAGCTGAACAGAGGTAGATATCAACCTTCAACATAGATATCGACCTTCAACATCGATATCGACCATCAGTATCGATATCGACCTCAACATAGACATCGACTGGAGCTGAACAAGTCGAGCAGAAATATAGACATCGATATTGACCTCTGGTGTCGATATCGACCTTATCTCGACAGAAGATAAACTCGATTTCGAGATGCGGATTGGAAACATTATCTTCAAGGAGGCACGGGAATATCTTGTAATTTTAGATAGATAGCAGCTGGGATTTATCTACTTTTTACTTTTAAGTTTTATCAAGTTAGTTTAAGTTTTATCAAAATAAAAGACTTATCCTAATTGTTTGGATAGAGTTCATAGTTTAGATAGAAGTTACAATGCTTGGATAGCGAGGATTAGTAGCCTATAGATAAAGCCCTAGGGGGCTGGCATTCGATCATTTTTTAAAAATCAATTAACACATCCAATTACATTCAATAGAGTTAGAGAGAAGTTTTAGGTTTTGGCGTTTGTGAAAGCCGACGTTGATTTGTAAAGCTTCGAAATTTATATTTTAATGCAAGTTTATTTCTTCCAATCAATGATGAGTTCCATGATGAGGTGCGAGTAGTCCCCCAAAGCTCTTAGGGTCGGGGTGAGCCCGACGTTAGCCATGCGTGCTTGTGGAAAGTGTTAGATGTTGATATCGTTGTGTCTATATCATCTCCTACGATTCTATGTTTAGTCCTAATCGAAAGAAAAGGGATTTATGCTAACAACTTGAGTTATAAACATAAAATTGGTAGAGACAATGAGGTTTATTTGCAAGAGTAATCCTAAGAGTTGGTGTACGGCGAAAGCTCGTCCCTCGGGTGAAATAGCACAATTGTCCGTCTTATTTATCTTATCGCATGCATTGGTTAACATTGTGGTAAACCCTAATCCTAGGATTTGCTTTTTAAATAGTTTATACACAAAAAACCACTGTTTTATTTCTGTTCATCGCATCCTCATCCATCCTAAAGTCTTCTGCCTTTCTTTGCCGACAAAGAACTAACCCACTGCAGGAGAACATCGATATCGACCCCAGACATCGATATCGACCACACTGATAAATCGACAGTCTTCTGAGTCAATCTTGAGACTCCTGGGTCACTGCTGCAAACATCAAAATTGACCCGCATCGTCGAAATCGACCTTCTGAATCGACTGGCAGTCTTTTGAGCCCGTCGATTTCGTCTGCTAACATCGATATTGACCTTCCCTTGTCGATATCGACTGCTTATTTTTGTCTCTACAGGTCTTCTGTTGCAGAGAGGATCGACACCCGAGGTCGACATCGAGCTCCAAGGTCGAAATCGAGGCTTCTGGTCGACGCAAGACGTGAGATTTCCAACGCTACTAGGATCCCGCTGACACGCCTCCTCGTGGATCGATCCTGACAACCCTTCCACTACAACGGGAGGAAGTCTTGTAGTTATTTGCATAAGCTAGGAGTCGGATTCACATTTACATATCTTTAGATTTGTAATTTAAGATACTCGACACTTCCTTCTATTAACAAAGGAGCCAGAACTGACATCGATATCGACCCCCCCTGTCGATATCGACCAAGGTGACGTCGATGTCGACCTTCCTGTCGATGTCAACCCTGAAGCTGAGTCACCAAATAAATTGACTCCTCCAGTCGATGTCGACCCTACTGATGTCGATGTTGACCTAACTACAGCTGTAGGAATGAAGAAGGTGTTGCCATTCCCAATTAGAAATATGATTAAGGACCCAGCGGAAAAGAAGTTCCAGCGGTTCGTGAAGATGCTCCAAGGACTTAATATCTCTATACCATTCACAGAGGCACTTCACGAGATGCCATCTTTTGTAAGGTTCCTTAAGGACATCTTGGGTAAGAAGCGATCGCTCTCTGAGATCGCAGAGGAGTGCAACAGGTTGGAGCTACCACAAAAGCGGGCGGACCCAGGTAAGTTTTCTATCGCTATAGGTCTAGGTCAATTTAAATTTAATGCTTTAGTTGACTTGGGCGCCAGCGTTAGCATGATGCCACTAACCATTTGGCACAAGGTAAAGATAGGTCCTCTGGAGCCCGTGGATGCAAGGTTGTACATGGCTAACAATACGGTAGTGATTCCAACTGGGATAGTGACGGATGTGCTAGTACAAGTAGGTAAATTCTTTTTCCCTGCTGATTTCCTAGTTGTTGATATAGCGGAGGACCCTACTTGTCCCATTATTTTAGGTAGGCCATTCCTAGCAACCGTCGATGCCAACATTAGCGTAAAGAAAGGATTGCTCTTATTCACAATTAGTGACGACGTGATAGAGTATGCCTTCAACAAGACGGTGAAAAATCAAGGGCAGATAGAGATAAAAGCCATCAATGGTGCCTACATTGCATGTGGAGAAGCCAAAGGTAAGAAGTATGACACCGGAGGAGCTTTATAAGAGGGCCATAGAAGCCCAAGTGGCAGAAGTTGTGGCAATCTTGAACGAAGGAGCCCAACAGAACATCGAAATCAACCCAAGCAAGTCGATATCAACTAAAAATGTTCAAGATTATATGCCAGGTCATAAGTATGGGGTCGACGGTGTAGAAAAAGAAACATCGAAATCGGGGTCTAAGGTCGATATCGACCATACCCAGCCGAAATCGACCACCATCAGCACTGAGAAGGGAGGAAAGGAGACCTCGATATCGATCTTTGAGGGTCGACATCGACCTGATCATATCGAGCAGAAACTCTCCAAATCGACTGATCCTCTAGGAGTACAGCAGAGGTCGATATCGACCTCTAAACATCGACATCGACCTGAGCCACAAACTGATGAGAAGGTAAGTCAAGGTATGGATTCCTCTTGCTCCATTACAATTAAGGATTTATAATTATTTGGAAGAGGTGTGCCTTGGAATGTGCGCTTATGTAGGGTATCCGATGATGATTCGAGCCAATATGAGATAGGAGACAAGGTCTATGTTGCCAAATCTAAGGACCATTGGTTCCCTACAAGATTCAAAGATAAGAATTTAGGACCATTCACGGTGAATCAAATCCATCCCGGCGGAATGCAGCTGCGTGACAAGAAAGGAGTCATATTTGTGGCCCAAGCCACATGGGCTCTGCAGATGTCGCCTTGAGAAGCGCAAAGGAAGAAGTTGGCCTAGCGACTTAAAAATCTAGAGCGTGTAACAAAGTCTTACAGAAAAGGTAGGTAAGTTCTTCGTGCATATTTTGTTTTGTTTGAGACATTTTATTGTTTGGTTTGAGAGATTTTACAGAAAATCTAGAGCGTGTAATAAAGATTTACTTTGGTTTGAGACATTTTATTGTTTTGCATATTTTGTTTTGATTTGGTTTTATTTTTTTTACAAGTTACAGGAAAGAGAAAAGCATACAGAAAAGACGTCGAAATCGATGTCCAAGATCGACATCGACCTTAAGGTCGATTTAGATGGGTTGTGGTCGAGGCCGGATCACCCTGAAGCATGAGCCAGAAATCGATGAGAAACATTGATATCGATGTATAAGTTCGATATCGACCATGGCTGCTATCTTCTTCGACTCCTGAAATTTGTGACGGTTTAGTAAGTTTTCTTATTAACCCTAGTTCTAATACAGTGAGGACACTATAAATTTTAAGTATGGGGTGGGGGAAAGGCTTACTTACATATTCATACTTAGTTTAGATTTGCATATTTATCTTAATGCATATTTAGTTTTATTTTCGAAAAAAAAAATTGACCCACAAAAAAAAAAAATTGACCCACCCCCATCAAAAAAATTTGAAAATAAAAGAAGAGTCATGGAAGTATAAAAAAGAGCTCTATGATGCAAAATTAGATTCATTAGAGATATAACATGAAATTGCCTAGTTAAGGGAAGTCCCAATGAAGTGCAAAAAGAAAAAAAATAAAGGAGATGGAAAATTTGAAGTTGCTTTTGACATGTGCATGATAAGATGATGGAGGACTTTTTATGAAAATTCCATACAAGTGCTTACATATACAAGTTCATATCCTAGCCTTACCTATGCATATTTTCAAAAGTCACATGCCATATATGAGCCTTGTATCATCATTATTATTGCTCCACATATATTACATATTGCCCATTTCTTATATCTTATACCCTATCCGGGGACAAGTTTGAGAATGGATGTCATCTTTGGAGTCGTTATACGGAGTTTGTGCACATTATTATTGAAGTTGTTGGAAGGAATGAAAGAATTCTTGAAATATGGAAAATTTAATGAGTGAAAAAAAATCCGATCACCTCAGGAGATAAAGGTAGATCGATCATACTCGTTGAGATGTTAGTTCAGCGAGATGGGACACAAGGTGAGGAGTCTGAAGTACTATGTATCCGGGGCCATTCATGACACCCATGTTTGCGACTCGCAAGAAGGCAGTGCTAAGGTTAGAGAGGTAAAAGCATTATATTGAATAAAAGCATTGAGCGATGAGTGGAAGGTGAGACATTATGAAGAAGGAATGTGGAATGTTTTGGAAAGAAAGTATTTTCCCAGATTTAACACCACATGGCCAAATATAGCCCACCTTTAGCCTTTTACCAATCTACTTCTCACAAGCTTGCAAAAGTCCTCTTTATTATTAAGGCTATTTCGCTAAAATTGTTTATGCATATTACCTCCTTTTTATGAGTATGAAATTGCTTTATGCACATGCATGGACTTGGTTGACATAAGTACCTTATCGAGGATGGCAATTGATTGTATGGACATATGAAAAATGAATCTATGATGTTGAGGGTTTACTTTCTTCCCCTGAATGACCATTAAAGGTATTGCTTGGGGACAAGCAAGCTTAAGTATGGGGTGTTTGATGTGCGCGCAAATTGCCATATTTTCTATGCACATATAAGTCCATTTTATTGTCTTTTGCATGCATATTAGTAGAAAAACATTGGATTAGTGTAGTTTACGCTTAAATGTCAAATATATGGTTCTACACGAGTTTTTATGTGATTTCGCAGAAAACGGAATAAAAATGGACTGATTTGGAAAAGCGAAAAAGGAACTCGAAGTCTTCTGAAGAGTTCGAAATCGACTGGGGACCTCGACATCGAGTGCAACAGAGACATATGAATCGAGCAGGAAATGAAATAGAGCATGTCGACACAGAGAGGTCGATATCGACGTTTGGAGGTCGATATCGATGTTGCCAGATCGAGCTAAAAGATAGAAGTCGAGTGCCAGTCCGAGTATGAGAAGCAGAGCTCGAGATAGAGTTTCACATAGGTTGATATCGATGTTCAAGGTCGATATCGATGTTTCCCAACAGAGGAATCCGACTCAGATTTTGATAGAATTCTATCCAAAGCTTGCACGTCTATCCTAAAGTCGAGATTTCTTATCTTCAACACCAGAGCTATCATATGAGCTGATTTACTATAGAAGTTTTAGGTTTTACTTTATTTAAGTTTTATTTTAGAGAATAAAGATAAAATTTCGAGTCTTTGGATAGCAAAGTTCGATATCTATATCTAGAGGCAATTAGGGCTGAGTTTAGACATCCAAGCACATTCAATTTACATTCAATTTCAGATCCAATTACAGTAGTAGAGAGAGAGAGAGAAGGCCGAGTGAGTTGGAGAGAAGCGAGAGCGGAATTTTGGCTTGTTCGATTGTACATTCTTTCAAAGTTGAATTCAAAGTAGTTTTCATTCAACAATGATGATGATGATGTGCATGATGAGGAGCGAGTAGTCAACCCACTTATAGGGTCGGGGTGAGCCCGATGATAACGATGTAGGCTAAGTGCATCAAAGGTATGACTTTTATGCGATTCCGTCTTCTATCCCATGCATGATCCTTTGCGAAAGTTAGGGAGATTCATTATTTGCATTATTGAAGCGAAAGCCACTCATATTGTGAACTTGGATTGCTCATGAATTGGATAGTAACTCTTAGTAACTATACGAGAGCCTCTAATCACCTAAGTGTTGATAACGAAAGTTATTTGACGGAAAGGCATTAAATTTCATAACTTTAGCATAAAACTTGCATTGTTATCGTTGTGGCATGAAACCCCGACTTTGTTTCTGATCATCCTTCTTTACCATTCTACGTTCTTCGGACTCTTTTCCGACAATTGGTTACGAATTACAGTTTCTGTGACAAACATCGGAATCGACTGTAAAGGTCGATATCAAGGTCTAATGTCGATATCGAGGTCTCTGCTCGACGTAGACTTTGCTGCTTTTGTCTCCTGCATGAACTGTACTAGAAATCGACCAGAACTGAGGTCGATATCGACCAGACACATCGATATCGAGTGTCTTCTGAGGTCGAAAGCTTTGATCGTTAGTACAACAAGGGAAGCGCTGACATACCTCCTCGTGGATTCGATCCTGAATTACGCTACTACTACAAGGGAGGGGATTCTTGTATTATTTGTTTGAGACAGGGAGTAGTCTAGTTGTGAATTGGTTATTTCAATTATTTGAATCCCTACACACTATCAACACAGCAGAAGAAAAGCACTCGATATCGATCTCCTAACATCGATATCGACCTGGTCCCAGAAATCGAGTGGAGCTGAGCCCGTCGAGCAGAAACAGAGAGGTCAAAATCGACCTGCCTGGTTGATATCAACCACACTTCAGCACGAGTTGGACACACTTTTTGAGACGCATATTGTGAATTCTATCAACTAAAGCACGGATTATCTATATATATTAGATAGATTACAACTGAGGAATATGTATTTTTACCTTAAAGCTTTATTAGTTGTTTTAGATAAGTTACCTTAAATAAAAGATCTATCCTACATGTTTAGATAGAGTTTATAGTTTAGATAGAAGATACTATACTTGGATAGCAAGGATTAGTAGCCTATAAATAAAGCCCTAGGGGCTGGCATTCAATGATCCAAGAAAAGACATTCAATTACATACAATAGAGTTAGAGTTAGGAAGAAGCTTTAGGCTTTGGCGTTTGCGAAAATCGACGTTGAGTTGTAAAGTTTCAGAGTTTTTAATGCAAGTTTCCTCTTTTATATCAATGATGTTTCCTACGATGAGGTGCGAGTAGTCTCCCAAAGCTTCTAGGGTCGGGGTGAGCCCGACGTTAGCCATGCGTGCCTGAGGTGAGTATTTGATGTTGATATCATTGTGTCTATATCATCTCCTACGATTCTATGTTTAGTCCTAATCGAAAGAAAAGGGATTCATGCTACCAACTTGAGTTATAGACATAAAATTGGTAGAGACAATTAGGTTTATTGGTAAGAGTAATCCTAAGAGTTGGTGTACAACGAAAGCTTGTCCCTCGGGTGAAATAGCGTAATTTTCCGCCTTATATGCCTTATCACATGCATTGGTTAACGTTGTGGTAAACCCTAATCCTAGGAGTTGCTTTTTATATAGTTTTTACACATAAAAATACAGTCTTTATTCTGATCATTGCATCCTTATTCATCCTAAGTTCTTCGGCCCTTCTTTGCTGACAAAAAGCTAACATATTTGTAGGAACATACATCGATATCAACCAACATCCTCGATATTGACCACTGTGCTTCTGTGCTGACATCGATATCGACCTCTCCTAGTCGATATCGACTGCTTGTTTTTGTCCCTGCAGGTCTTCTATTGTAGAAAGGATCAACTGACAAGGTCGAAATCGAGCACTAAGGTCGAGATCGAGGCTTCTGGTCGACCAAAGACGTGAGCTTTCCAATGCTACTAGGATCCCGCTGACCTGCCTCCTCGTGGATCGATCCTGACTACCCTTCCACTACAACGGAAGGAAGTCTTGTAATTATTTGCATAGGCTATGAGTCGGTTTGCATTTATGTATCTTTATATTTGTATTTAAGAACTCGATTTCCTCCTATTAACAAATTGGCGCCGTTGCCGGGGAAGCAATCAATCGCGCCCTAGTAGTCTATCTCACGTTTTTATCTAGTTTGGCTTCGCAGGTGTATGCAACGCGCTGATCGCCCACCTGAATTCGTATGGTTGGTGCACGTCATGGGCGAGTGGCGCATGGGGGCCTAGTACGCCAAGGCAGAGGACGACCTCGCCGAGAAGTTTTGGGTGAGACAGATGACAGGGTTCAAACTCCCGCGGTTGTAGAGATCCCAACTCTTCAGCCGGAGGCTGTACTTGGATAGCTTGATCGGGTGACATTTATTGAGATGCTTAGAGGACTCGTTGGAGACCCTCTGCTAGTTGCATTAGAGGTTCAGATTCCCGTAGAGCAGCCAGCTAGACCGGAGATAGAGATCCCCATCAAACAGCCAGCTGAGCCCGTCGTTGTCGATGTGCGCCCTGAGAAACACATCGACTAGGTTAGGTCATTGGAGCACTGTGACCTGCTGCACTTCCTTGGAGAGGTCGAAGAAGATATAGAGGCTTGGTTTCGACAGACTGATAGTATATTTGACTTTATCGACACCCCAGCTACTGAGCGCCAGTGGTTATCTCCAGGTCTCATGCGGAAGGACGCCTTTGATCGATGTTCTGTCTATAAGGTGGATCGAGCGAAGTGGAGCTATGAGGACTTCAGTGCTCTGATGATACACGAGTTTTGTCCAGTTGGGACTCAGACCGCTCGGGAAGTGGCCTTCATGCGAGCGACCTACGACTCTTTGCTGTATGTATCCGAGATTGTCTGTCAGTTTAAGAGGGAGCTGATCTACTGTGCTCACCTCTGTCCCATGGCTGAGAGCCGCATTAGGATGTTGTCTATGAGGCTACCACCCAATGTTCTTCTTCACACCTCGAGCTTAGGAGGTGTACCATGCGAGAGGATTCTGGAGGTTATACTTCTCTACGACCAGCAGCGGATTCTCTTGGAGACTGTTTATGCTACCTCTCATCCCGAGGGGAAAAGGACGAGACCTGATGATTCATGATGGGATGCACGATCTAGTAGGAGAGGATATAGTGGAGATTTTCGAGGAGACATCAAGTGGGTGCCATCTGCACCACCCATTCAAAGCATAGTGATTGGAGTTCGCGCCACTTCTTGTCTGGGATGCTATGAGGAGGGAAACGTTTGGCCACATTGCCCTAGGAGAGCTACGATGTGTTATGCTTGTGGGACCTGGGGCACAGGTCCTTATATTGCCCCCGATCTAGAGAGACTCGTTCTGCATCGACTTTGAGACTCCCCGAGGAACCTCATCCCCCGCTTCTGACCCATCCCCATGGACAGAGAAGTGGGGGTACTGCTAGAGGTAGAGTAGACAGAGGATCACCTAGGACAGGATTTGAGAGAGGCTAGACTTTTGATGATCGTGACACTGGTCTGCCCCCCCCCCCCCCCCCCCCGCATGTTTCAGATGCGAGTGGACGACCACTCTGCCCCCACCACGACAGGTATGATACCACTCGATGATGGGTGCTCTGATTGTTTACCTCAATGATGCTGAGCTTGCATGATTGATGATTGTGCGCTGAATACCTGATGATATGATTGACGTTGAGCATATTGATGTGTGCTAGTAGGATAGTTATGATGGTAAGTTGAGAAACTTGGAGTGATCCTTAGCATGATGTGATCTGTAGAGTTGCCTTGGTTATTTCTAATATATCATATTATATGCAGTTTGGGGATTTATGATTCATGATGAGATATGAAATTGATAGAATTGAATTTAAGACTGGAACCTAGGAAGAGACTATGGGACTAGCCCTTAGAGATAGATAATTCCACCTCATGTGTTATGAAATTGTTTGACTGACGTCTAATTTGAAGGATTTAAAACGGTTTTGAAAACGACTAACTTGGATTTTGAAAGACTGAACGCGATCGAGAATTTCAATGATTTTGAATCCAATCTTTTCCAATTGCGGAACCCTTTTGAAACTTTTCAGACCCGGATTTACATTATAGTGCCTCGCGAAGTGGATACAAGTAGTTTATACGGGCACTTATAGAATGCTTGCTAAAACCTAGTCGGGACGCTATGATGCTTTGGAGTTATGATATAACCGAGAAGTCGGGGTAGGGATGTGATAGGGGCCCATATCACATACTTGCTACGACCAATTGGGAATATTTTGATAACGACGATGATACTTTGAGGATCTCATAGGGGCCCTTATGAGGTGCTTACGGGATCAACGACATGATCCTTGGACTCACCAATTTCAAACTTCACCCCCTTACTTTAGAATGCTTTTACTCTCGGGGACGAGACTTGTTTTTAGAGGTGGATGATGTAAAGACCGAGAATTTTAAAATTTTTATTTTGTAAAAGTAATTAATTATATTAGATTTGAAGATTCGGAAATTTTTTAAAATTTTTATTTCGCTTCTGAGTTTCGAGACTTGAAATGTCTTTTGAAATTTATTGTCATTTCGAATTCTAAAACTTATATTAATCGAGTCGGCATGGGGTCGAGAAAGCTGGTTTCGGGGTTTAGTCTTCGGGTAATTTTGAATCTAATTTTGTTGAGGGACCACTTGTGGCCTTATCTCCTTCCTCCCTTTAATTTCTGATTTCAGCAAACCCCCACCCCTCTCTATCGACATCAATCGTCCAGCCCCCTCTTTCTTCTTTTGGCCAAGCCATCTCCCACACACACCTCTCCCTCACTCCCTTGTTTTCCCAAACATGGCAAAGGGCAAGCCTAGCCATACCAACCACCACTCATTCCCTCTGCCAATGCCTGATTCACGATTTCAATAATACAACTATCTCTCCTCCTCCCCCCTATCCTTTTCAAAACCCACAAGCAGGTACACCCTTCATTCCATTCTTTCCCATCTCTCCATCTCCTGGTTCTCTCCAAATAAACTCAAAAGTCCTATTTTTCACCTTGCTCTCGCAATCTGCTGACACATCAGCCACCACCATCTCCTACCACCATCACCTCTCATTTTTGCCCCCTGTTTTGCCAAGTGAAGAAGAAGCCCCTCCGTTCAAAGGCCAAGCTCCTAGCCATCTCCCTTTCTTCTTCCTCCGAGTAGCAGCAGTGACATAACAAAAGCAAACTAAACTCTCAACATCGTGGATCCATTCTCATATTACCCTAACAACCAATTGTCATACTCACAAAAGTACTTTTGCCTTATAATCCATGCCTGTTAATAAAAAGAAACATCTCAGACAAAAAGAGTGTTATGCAAACAATTTTCCTACGACAAAGCAACAATAATCAGGAGGACTTTTATGCGCATGGTGAAGTGAAGGTAAAAGGCATAGTGGTGGGCTATATTTGGGCAATGTGGTGCTAAATATGGGGAGAAACTTCTTGCTTTATTGCTTTATGAAATATGGGGAGCAACAATAATCCATGCATGTAACGTTTTTACCTCTCTAACCTTAGCACTGCCTTCTCGCGAGTCGTAAACATGGATGTCATGAATGAACCCCGATACTTAGTGCTTTGGACTCCTCACCTTGTGTCCCATATTGCTCAAACTAACATCTAAAGTAAGCAGGGTCGATCCACCTAACTCCTAGGTGACCGGATTTTCTTTTGCTCATTAAATTTTCCATAAATATCTCAAACCGGCCATCAACATCATAATAATTTCACAACATAACATAACCATACAACAACTCCATAACATGACTTCCATTTCTCAAGATAAACCCTGAATGAGTAAAAAGGTATAAAAATGGGCAATATTTGATTCTTGGGGAGCAAAAATTTTTATAAGGCACATATGGCTTTGATATGATGTGAGGGCTATAATTCAAAGGCATATCAATGGATAGGAAAAATACGCTTAAATGGAAAATATAAATTCCTCAATCATTTTATCATTGCATATGTCAAAAGCAACATCAATTTACCTCCCCTTGTGGTTATCTCAAAAAATGCACTTCATTAAGATTTCCCTTTACTAGACAATTGAGTTGTAATATATCTAAAGAATTTACTTTTGTATCATCGAGTCCTGTCAAAGCTTTTATGACACTTTCTTTTTTTTCGGGGGTCTAAGTCCTTCATACACTCTCAAAACTCTGATTTGGATCATAACTTTAAGAACAAATAGCAAACCATAATATCCAAAGAAATAATATCCAAAAAATAATACCGAAGAGCAACCATATTGAAGCAATCCAAGAAGCAATCAAGCAAGATCATATAAAGCAAGCAAGCTCTTCCTGTAACGGCCCGGATATAAATACCCAGGTTACGTTTCACAGGTTAGATACCTTCGTTCGGATGTTGCAATTTAGGTACAGGTCGAGGTTTCAAACCTCTAAACATCAGTATTCAAAGCGGGGATTTTGAACCCCAAACAATCAAAGTCGCGATAACTCAATTTAAAAGAACGTAAAGCGGAAACAATGTTTAGATACAAATGCCACGACAGAGCCGGGTCAAACCAAAAAATGTATTCTAAAGTCGTATAGCCAACTTAGCGGAGTTAGGCAGGTTCTTTGCAATCGCCCGGGGAGGGGGGGGGGGGTTTCCCACGCCATAGAGACATGGAGCAATCATACGTAAAAACAAGTTATGCGAGCGGGATCAGACCGAGACCCCAACGCACTCTGTCCCGCAAGCAAATATACACATACGCTATAATAAAGATGCTTCGATGCAATCCGGAAATTAAATCACACTAGCATGGTCCTAAATCATAATATGCGGAAAACAACTGTAAAGGCGCTCAAAGAATGCCAAGTGGCATATCCCTCTCCTACCTCTGCACCCCTTTCCGTTAGTGTAGAGACTGGCCAGTTCGATGATATAGCATATCATATCTCATCACAGCATATCATATCTCATCATCATATCATATATCATGCTCATGCCCGATGGTGCTGGGCTATCATCATGCTCATATCGACTCGATAGACTCAGGGCACCCGATGAGGCTAGGCTACCCTATGACCCTAGCAAATACTCTAGGACTATCACAGATAACGACCGTTCTGTATTCAAACACAAATAGTAAACACATGCTCAGTACAGTGCAATCCTAGCATGATACTACATGGCATGCTTTAATGCTTATGCAACACCTAGTATGTCATATATTCACAAGCAGGTATTCTCTTTCGAATCTGAGTAAGCCCATAAAGGAATTTACCTGAATAAGTCGAACAACAGAGAAACAAGGCATAAGCAAAATCTAAGCATTGAGTCACCAAAATTAAGCAATGTCCAACATATCACAATCATCTAATAACATACAAATGCATCAGTCAATCTAATTCACACAAAGCGCCCCTAACTGTCATACATAACTTGTCATATCTTATCTCAGATTTTTCCATCTTATCTCATCACAATTCATATATCATTTCATGTTCATCTCATCTCATCATCTCATCATTTCCAAAACAATCTCTCAAATAACACAACTTAGAAAATCAAACAATTCTTTTAAAATAGCTTATCCAAATCCCGACATTAAACATTTAAGCCTTAAAACCAATTTCCCAAGATCATATTATAGGAATCATTCCGGCATGTTTCTTATTTCAAAAACATTATATAAATAAATTCCAATATTAAATCATCAAAATAAACCTATGTTCACAAATCATATTTATAAATCAAAACCAACAATTCACTTTAAAATTCCTAACGCACATATTTAAATCCTCATAAAATGCATCATATATAAATAATCCAATTAATACTATTTTAAACAAATAAACAATATATAACGATTAATTTTCAGAATTTATAATTATAACCAAATCCCAAAATGATAATAATATTCAAATAATTTAACACTTACAATCCATATAATCTCAAAACAATAACTATAAATATATTTATAACCCAATATCAAATAATATTACTTTTAAAACCTTTTTAAATATATTAAAATTTCAGAATATATATATATATATTCCCAAAATCCGAAATAACAATTAATATAACATATCATATAATGTAACATTTATATAATATGATCACATAATATATATATATACCACCATACAAATAAAATACTTCACCCAACAAAACCCTAGCCCAGCCCGAGAGTAAGGCCCAACCCGAAGGAAGAATAAAAGAACACAACCCAACCCGGATGAAAGACTAACCCGCCCAAAGAAAAGGAAAAGAAGACCCAACCCCATTGATACCCGGATAACAAAACGATATAACCCGGATAACAAAATGGATCTGGCCCAGCCCACAAGGAAAGAAATGGGAGGTCGTCTCCTTCCTCTGATCGATCAGAATGTAGACGCCAGAACGAAAATTTGGAGAAGGAAGAAGGAGAGAGGCTCGGCCTGCCGGCGGCCGTTCTCAACCCAGCCACCCAAAAACTGATCGACCATGGATTTCGACCTAAACCCCCACAGAGAGAAGGAAGCAACACAAGGAAGAAGGGAGGATAGGTGACTTATAGTGAGCGACTCCGAGGGCTTCTCCGGCATTGACGGCGGCGCTCCGTCCCCGAGGGCTCGAGGAAGGGTGACCCGAGGGCCTAGGAAGGGGAGAGAGATGGGTGAGGGACAGTTTCGAGGAGATTCAAGCTGGAATCGAGTGTGAACATAAACGAACCTCAATCGGACAAACAGGGCTGCATTGGCTCATTTTTTGGGGCTCCGGCGGGCGGCGAGGCCCTCTACTCCGGTGCCTTCAACTCCTGGGAGTAGGAGGTGGTGCAGTCCTTCAATGGCGAACAGGGGAGGCATTCTCCTGGGCTTCTCGATTGACGTCGGCGGCAACGGTGGTGAGTCGGCAGTGAAACAAAGCAAGGAAGAAGGGTTGTGTTTTCCTTCTCGGTTAAACGACGGTGGTGATGACTTCTAGCGGCTGCAGCTAGAGAGGAGATGAGGAGCTGCTGGTGAAGATGGATTGGAATGGGGCAAAGGAGTGTGGTGATGGGGGCTTCAGAACGAAAAGAGGGAGAGAGAGAGAGAGAGAGAGAGGGGAAGGTTTGTGGATGCAGAGAGCAATTGAAAAGGAGAGGGAGGAGAGGCTGAGGGATGCAGATAGGAGAGGGAGGGTGAGGCAGGGGGTGTGGTGTGCTGTGTGGAAGAGGACAAAGTGAGGGAGGGGGGGACCAATGTAACAGTCATCCGAGAGAGAGAGAGAGAGAGAGAGAGAGAATAAAGAAAAGGTAAATTGAAAATATATGGAATTTGTTTCCCCACAAAACCAATTTAAATTAGCGGATAAGACTCAAACCCGCTCGCCCGATCGAATCCCGACTAAATCGTATTTAATTAAAATTTTAGTTACTAATTTCAAGTAAAACGGAATTAAATTAATTTTTATCAAAATTCGGAGATCGAAGGTGGAATAAAAATCCGATAGAATCTAAATTCTCAAAACGGTGCCGGAATGACTTTAAAATCAAATTCACGCTCGAGGATGGGTTTTCTCCCATTTTTACCGATTAAATACAATAATAATTTATTTAATTAAAATAATCATAATATATAAAATATACTTGGTCTTTACATTTATCCAGCTCTAAAAAAAAGTCTCGTCCCCGAGACTAAAATCATTTTAAAGCAATGGGAAGGAGTTTGAAATCGGTGAGTCCGAGGACCATGTCCAAGGATCTTGTAATCATCACGGTCGTGTCTTCCGGGATTCTCACAATATCCTAGTCACGGTCGTGACATCTCCAATTGGTCTTGTCAAGTGTGTAATAAGCGCCCTTATCACATTCTCGCTTTGACCTTTCGGAAGTATCACAACTCTAAAAATATTATAGCGTCCGACTAGGTCTTAGCAAGCAATCTATAAGCGCCCCTATAAAATGCTTGTATCCACTTCGTGAGACGTCATAATGTAAATCCAGTTCGTGAAACCTCAAAGCGTTTTGTAGATGGAAAGATTGTCATCCAAATCATTGAAACTCTCGACTTCTTTAAAACCCCAAGTTGGTCCTTTTCAAAACCGCTCAAAATCTTCAAATTCAATGTTTTATCAAGCAACTTTACACCAAAACAAGTCAAAGCCTTTGAAATCAAGATTTCGTCAAAATCTTCCAACAACCACATTAGTTTCTCGCAAATCAATCAATAAAACTCAAAAGCCAGGAGGTGGAATCATCCACCTCTAAGGGCTAATCCCATATTCTCTTCCTAGTTTCCAAAATGGAATCAATCTATCAGTCTCAATTCAAACAAGATGCATAAGCCATAGGAAATGCATAACTGTACAACCATCCAATCTCCAATCAACACATCACAAAGCAAGTCTCAACATATACCAACGTAGTGCCACAAGGTCACATCAACATCTCCATATCATACTAAAGGTCGTAATGTGCATCTCAACGACATAACAAAATCATATCAACGTCTCAACATCACACCAGAAGTCATAAAGTATCACTCATCATAGAACCAACGAACCAAACCCCATTGTCAACACATCAACACAACAAGGTCAGGCTATTAAGATTCAGCAGAGGGGAAGGTCAATCAATATATCAATCACCAAAACGTCAGCATACTTACAAAACATCATCTCAACCCGTACAATGCCATATAACGATCATTTAGCAATCACGCACCATTATCTTATATATATATATATATATATATATATATATAAGTCATATTCATGATCCAAATCAATATTCATCATTTAACATCTCCTTATCATAATATAAGATCATGCTCTCACATAACAACATATCATTATTTCATGATTTATACAACACATCACAACATGCTTCTAGAACAACATAGTAGGATAGCAATGTATCATTATATCATGATAACACTTGTCACTGTCAACTAGATTTCAAACATTGCATATCAACATGTAATATCAGGCCATATCAGGTTTATCATGGTCACTATCTAACATCATGCCAATCCATATGACAAATCACATAATCAAGGATAATCCTCACATCACTACTAGTCAAAACGAAACGCAATCCCCGCTCGCTCGTCTCCCACTCTCAAGCCAAGACCAACCTTCATCTAGCCCCACCAACATCCACTCGGATACTACCCCACAGAAGAAACCCCAATTCATTTCGATCTTTTAACCTCTTACCTCTTCCCCCTAAGCACTCTCACTAACAATCCACCTCTAAGACTCCAACCCTATCTCTGTCTTCACACCCAAGCACCCCTGCATACTATGATCTCGATATACACAAGGTCATTTCATACACTTCTCACACTTCCCAAGATATCACAAACATCATGCCCTGCTAACCACGCATCTTTTATAAAATTTTCTCGGTCACTACCTAACCAGCCTACCCCTAACCATACCACTATCCAAGATTCACCTAGGAGCTCATCGATAACCACCAAGCATTACCTCTTACAGTTCTCAAAACTCACTCCTTCCTGCTTAAGCCAAACCCCTCTCATGTGACTTACCCCATACTATCATCGATCATTCTAACCGCTCAAATTCCTCCCACCATTCTCCGACCACTCCACAAAACAATCTCACCCACACGTTCAAAGAAGAAGCAATCATGGACATCATTACACATAAAGATTACATCATATCAACTAGCATTTATATCAATAGCATCATTAGTTCATCATCAAGCATTGCAACTGTGCCAAAAGTCTCAATTTACCGTCATGCTCAACAAGTATTGCAAACATCATATACGAACCTAATCAAATCAAGCTCATCATAACCATATCAAATAAACAGTTCAGGTTCTCAGCATTTGCATTTCATACTTTTATAGGAAAAAAAATTTAGATCATGCTTAGCAACTCAGAATAGCATCACATCGAGTCATCATGGCACATTAGGACTGTCATGCATCGAATCATACATATCATCATAGACAACGGATAATCAGGAAATAATCATTACCAAGTCATCACATCAACACGAAATTTTTCAACATCAAGTCAGTGCAATATCATCATCAACATATTCCGAAGGGATCAACAATTCGAACGGAGGACATTCTCACTTTCATGTCATACCGTACTCAATAACCGCCATCCTTGAACAAGCTTGTTCCGTCAGCATCGTCGATCCTGAGGCCCGTGGGTTATGGGCCCACGCTTCCGCTGCGCTGCTCTATCACGGTCTAACTTCTCGTCCCCTCTTCTATGCGGCCGCTCATCCAATGTATCGCGTAGGGGTCTAAGTTAGCGGAGATAGGGGAGTGAAAAGAGCGGACGACCCAATGTTTCTTTCGGAGACAAAAAGGGACCAAAGCTAAAGATGACATGACTAGAGACAAGACTCCGACTCGGGAATAGTAACGATGCCTTTATGGAAGTCCATTAGGTTACAATTGTGACAACAAGCACGAATTCATCATGAAGCATATCAATCTCATTAATCCACACTAACATGTACCTATCTTAAAGAACAATGACATACATATTCATTCCAAAGTACAATCGAGTCCTACACTGATGTTCGTGAGACAAGCTAGTAGTTTATGATTCCATGGATGCAGATGAGTCTAGCAACCTAGGCAAGTTATACGGAGCCAACAATAATCATGTATGATTCGAAGTCATGCGGGGTTTAGTGAAGATAGCGATCATCATGTATATGAAAGAATGTACAAGTATGAACATGTGAGATCAAATATAGTATGGCGAGGTATATCGTAACAACCAGACTAAGTGTCATAAGAGAACACATAAGATCAGCATAGTAACTATCACATCTGACAACAATGATCATATAATAATTTAAGAATGGCATGTAATCATACAATAGGATACATTTAGAGAGCACATATCCATCATGATGCTAGTGATACATGATCAGGCATGCCATAGTCAAGAGTCGTTAAATGAGTTCAATATGGTGTTCATGAAAGCAAAAGGATCACCACAGAGTGAACAAACAAGTTGACATCACGGGCGACAGATTATAATCATGCTAGGAATGAACCGTCATTAGGCACATAAAACGATACAACAACTATCACATTACAGTACAAGCATGTTCACGTAATAGGTCAAGTAAGACAGGTCACCGTTTCGCGAGTCATATTGGAAATCATAAGCCCTATAGGATACTAATAACACATGTTGAATATGAATACAATCAAGGTAATTCAACTAGATTCATTCCAATACTCATGTGTCATGCATATGCAAAATCATGATATAGGGTGGTGTGTGATCATGCGAGGTGTCAAGTCATTCATGAAAGCACAAGAACATATCATAGGGTAATAGAAGAACACTACCGGACGAGAACATGTAATCATGCTAGAATTTACCCTCACGGAAAGCAAATCGATTTTCGAATCCAATATCACTCTTATCAGGATGAGTAAAACATTTTAAGAGGATAAAGAGAGGGAAGAACCACACTATCAGGGACTTAGTTCAAGAGAGAATGAATCAATAATGCAAGCAGGGCATAAATGTGCATAAGTCATGACCAAGGATCCTACACGTTACTAATGGCTGAACACAACATAGGACGCATACATGCACTTGATTGATTACTCGACATTAAGCAAGACATCAATTCAATCACATTCCAATGATATAGAAGCATGGGGGGAAATGTAACGATGTATAATGCAAGTCTAAGTAACGGGCAATATGACGAGAATATGGGGACATGAGTTCGAATCAGCACATACTAGGATGAAACATGCATTCACCAAGATTCAATTATGCCACATATTCTCCATTCAATGCAAGAAACACACAACACTATCATATGCAAAATAATCCACAATAGTTAATCTGACAAATACAAAATAGATGGGCGTGCTATAGGTTCTTGTCACAGAAGGAATGATAGGCATCAAGGCGTCATTGGCGAGCATGCTAAGGAGAATATCATACGAGCATTCATACAAAGAAGAATTGATCACACTATCAAAGACCTAATCCAAGAGAAGCAACAATCATATAGACTCATTTCATGTGGTTTATGCTCTCAATCAATCATCAGCAAGATCAATATGATAGGTCAAGTAGAGATGCTATAACGACATCTAACCATGATAGAACACGAGACCTAAGTAATGTGACCAACATGGATACAGGATGTCATACAACCACGAATTTACATTAAGGATCATCATCATAACAGGTAATGAGGATTACGTAGCATATAAGGCATGTTGACATGAAATTACAACATGTATCCAACACGTAAGGGACTCACTCTATCATAATACTAGAACCGAATGATCACACTATCATGAACCTATTCACAGGGAGGACATCAATTATACGACTTTCTAGTATATGACATATATATTCGTGCCCTAGTATGATAATGCAATATACTAAGTAGATCATGTCGGGATGATATGGATATAATAAATGTAGCTCGAACCCATACAACAGTCATTATGAACATCAAAGCCCATAAGCACAATTTCACACTAAGGATCAATTTGTAGGTCAAGGAGTAGTACCACATAGTATCACACAATCATGGATAGAGCAATCAAGATAACCCGATAGAGATCCATAAGGGCAAACATTGACTCTCCTTAACTGACTCATCACCCATCTTTCCCATAAGACTCGGATACGACTTTTCGTGACAAGAAGACACTAATGGATCGTCATAAGAATTGATAAGGACAGCCCCGGAGACACCTTACATTTGACTCAAATGGACGTCAAGAACCACCTTCCAATACTCACTCTGACAACTTTCACATCCATACATGATTTCCGACACAGTGTGTTTATCAACCCGATTTCCCCGTGGAAGACACTGACATCCGGGAGAAAGACTCGATAGAACCGTCAAGGGGTCAACATAGTGGAGGGGCTGTTTCACACAAGTTGGGCTTAACCATAGGGAAATAAGGGTACTCCCGCTATCTCGTTCACACAGATCATTCAATACTCATTCAATAATTAGGACATACCAATCAAATCTTTAGCATATCAAGCACTCAACATAGAATCAGTCAATGACAATTACAACGATCTCCTTGGAATCTTCTAGACCCAGCTGTAAAGAACAAGCTAGTTTTTCGCCTACCCATTCCCAACTACATCCAAAAGGGATGGTCTAACGCCGTTTCTACCCACTCGATCCCTTATTAGTTGGTTCTCCTCTTTTATCATAAGCCAAGTTCATATTTAGTCCAATTGAGTTAGGCACCTTAAGTTTATTTTTCCCCTTTAAAACGCTTTCAAATCTTTTGAAATCCATGGGCGGTTTTCCAAAACATACACTCGACCCTTGCGTACCCGAATTGCACAACCTGGCTCTCATACCAACTTTGCAACGGCCCGGATATAAATACTCGGGTTATATTTCGAAGGTCGGATACCTTCGTTCGGATGTTGCAATTCAGGTACAGGTCGAGGTTTTAAACCTCTAAATATCATTATTCAAAGCGGGGATTTCGAACCCCAAACAATCAAAGTCACGGAAACTCAATTCAAAAGAAGGTAAAGCGGAAACAAGGTTTAGATACAAATGCCACGACAGAGCCGGATCAAAGCAAAACATGTATTCTAAAGTCGTATATCCAACTTAGCGGAGTTAGGCAGGTTCTTTACAATCGCCCGGGGGGGGGGGGGGTTCCTACGCCATAGAGACAGGGAGCAATCATACCTAAAACCAAGTTTTGCGAGCGGGATCATACCGAGACCCCAACGCAATCTGTCCCGCAAGCAAATATAAACATATGCTATAATAAAGATGCTTCGATGAAATGCGGAAATTAAATCACACTAGCAAGTTCCTAAATCATAATATGCGGAAAAGAACTGTAAAGGCGCCCAAAGAATGCCAAGTGGCATATCCCTCTCCTACCTCTGCACCCCTTTCCATTAGTGCAGAGACTGGCCAGTTCGATGCTATAGCATATCATATCTCATCATAGCATATCATATCTCATCATCATATCATATATCATGCTCATGCCCGGTGGTGCTGGGCTATCATCATGCTCACATCGACTCGATAGACTGAGGGCACCCGATGGGGCTGGGCTACCCTATGACCCTAGCAAAGACTCTAGGACTATCACAGATAACGACCGTTCTGTATTCAAACACACATAGTAAACACATGCTCAGTACAGTGCAATCCTAGCATGATACTACATGGCATGCTTTAATGCTTATGCAACACCTAGTATGTCATATATTAACAAGCAGGTATTCCCTTTCGAATCTGAGTAAGCCAATAAAGGAACTTACCTGAATAAGCCGAACAACAGAGAAACAAGGCAGAAGCAGAATCCAAGCAATGAGTCACCAATAGTAAGCAATGTCCAACATATCACAATCACCTAATAAGAGACAAATGCGTAAGTCTATCTAATTCACACAAGGCGCCCCTAACTATCATACATAACTTCTCATATCTTATCTCAGATTTTTCCATCTTATCTCATCACAATTCATATATCATTTCATGTTCATCTCATCTCATCACCTCATCATTTCCAAAACAATCTCTCAAAGAACTCTACTTAGAAAATCAAACAATTCTTTTAAAATCGCTTATCCAAATCCCGACATTAAACACTTAAGC
The DNA here is from genome assembly GCA_963922045.1 of Persicaria maculosa. Lineage (NCBI taxonomy): Eukaryota > Viridiplantae > Streptophyta > Magnoliopsida > Caryophyllales > Polygonaceae > Persicaria > Persicaria maculosa. Next base: position 34,822,490 of record OY998261.1, read on the forward strand.
CTTAAAACCAATTTCCCAAGATCATATTATAGGAATCATTCCGGCATGTTTCTTATTTCAAAAACATTATATAAATAAATTCCAATATTAAATCATCAAAATAAACCTATGTTCACAAATCATATTTATAAATCAAAACCAACAATTCACTTTAAAATTCCTAACTCACATATTTAAATCCTCATAAAATGCATCATATATAAATAATCCAATTAATACTATTTTAAACAAATAAACAATATATAACAATTAATTTCCAGAATTTATAATTATAACCAAATCCCAAAATGATAATAATATTCAAATAATTTAACACTTACAATCCATATAATCTCAAAACAATAACTATAAATATATTTATAACCCAATATCAAATAATATTACGTTTAAAACCTTTTTAAATATATTAAAATTTCAGAATATACATATATATATATATTTTCCCAAAATCCGAAATAACAATTAATATAACATATCATATAATGTAACATTTATATAATATGATCACATAATATATATATATATATACCACCATACAAATAAAATACTTCACCCAACAAAACCCTAGCCCAGCCCGAGAGTAAGGCCCAACCCGAAGGAAGAATAAAAGAACACAACCCAACCCGGATGAAAGACTAACCTGCCCAAAGAAAAGGAAAGGAAGACCCAACCCCATTGATACCCGGATAACAAAACGATATAACCCGGATAACAAAATGGATTTGGCCCAGCCAACTAGGATAGAAATGGGAGGTCGTCTCCTTCCTCTGATCGATCAAAGTGTAGATGTCAAAACGGAAATATGGAGAAGGAAGAAAGAGAGAGGCTCGGCCTGCCGACGGCCGTTCTCAACCCAACCACCCTCAAACTGATCAACCATGGATTCCAACCTAAACCCCCACAGAGAGAAGGAAGCGACGCAAGGAAGAAGGGAGGATAGGTGATTTACAGTGCGTGACTCCGAGGGCTTCTCCGGCTTTGACGTCGGCTCTCCGTTCACGAGGGCTTGAGGAAGGGTGTCCCGAGGGCCTAGGAAGGGGAGAGAGATGGGTGAGGGACAATTTCGAGGAGATTCAAACCGGAATCGAGTGTGAACATAAACGGACCTCAATCGGACAAACAGGGGTGCATTGGCTCGTTTTTTGGGGCTCCAGTGGGCGGCGAGGCCCTCTACTCTGGTGCCTTCAACTCCTGGGAGTGGGAGGTGGTGCAGTCCTTCAATTGCGAATAGGGGAGGCATTCTCCTAGGCTTCTCGATTGATGTCGGCGGCAACGGTGGTGAGTCGACAGTGAAACAAAGCAAGGAAGAAGGGCTGTGTTTTCCTTCTCGGTTCAACGGCGGTGGTGATTACTTCTGGCGGCTGCAGCTGGAGAGGAGATGAGGAGCTGCTGGTGAAGATGGATTTGGAACGGGGCAAAGGAGTGTGGTGATGGGGGCTGCAGAACGAAAAGAGGGAGAGAGAGAGAGAGAGGGGAAGGTTTGTGGATGTGGAGAGAAATTGAAAAGGAGAATGAGGAGACGCTGAGGGATGCAGATAGGAGAGGGAGGGTGAGGCAAGGGGTGTGGTGTGCTGTGTGGAAGAGGACAAAGTTAGGGAGGGGGGGACCAATGTAATAGTCTTCCGAGAGAGAGAGAGAGAGAGAGAATAAAGAAAAGGTATATTGAAAATATATGGAATTTGTTTCCCCACAAAACCAATTCAAATTAGCGGAAAAGACTCAAACCCGCTCGCCCGATCGAATCCCGACTAAATCTTATTTAAATAAAATTTCAATTACTAATTTCAGGTTAAACGGAATTAAATTAATTTTTATGAAAACTCGGAGATCGAAGGCGGAATGAAAATCCGATAGAATCTAAATTCTCAAAACGGTGCCGGAATGACCTTAAAATCAAATTCACGCTCGAGGACGGGTTTTCTCCCATTTTTACCGATTAAATACAATAATAATTTATTTAATTAAAATAATCATAATATATAAAATATACTCGGTCTTTACACTTCCCTCACCCCATACTTAAAATTTATAGTGTCCTCACTGTACATAATCAAAAGAAAACAAGGGTAAAGGAAGAAAATCATAGATTACGTGCATAATTCAAAATAGGGGCTTCTAACTGTAGCCAGCAGTCGATATCGATAGATGCAGTCGATGTCATCGACAACTTCTACTCCAAGCTTGGTCAAAGTCGATGACCTCCATGTACGGTCGACATCGATGGGGTCTCATCGAAGTCGACTACCTCATTTGGTCCAGCAGCTCCAAGGTGATCGATGTTGATCACTGCTTCTCAATATAGCTCGGCCTCACCATGTGATAATGCATATTTCATATAGGATTTATAGGTGGTTCTTATTGCATTTAGAAAGGATTTTTGCATATGTTTTAGTTTAGTTCTATATCCTTCTTGTGAAGTATTCGAGTTCGAAATCTACGCATTTTTTTATATTTATTCTGCAACTTTACATTCCGACCTTGGATGGGATCTTGGAGGAGCTTAAAAGGATGATCTGGGAACATACGAAGGCTAAGGAAGGATAACTAAATGAGCATGGAAGCACAACGTCGAAGCTGAGAGGAACCAAGCTACTGTTGGGACCGGCGCCCGCCGCTTTTCCACTGGCGCCCGCCATTGCCGCATGTTCAGTGATTGCCGATTTTAGAACGAATATTATATTATATTATTATTTTATTAATTTATTCCCTAGGGTTTTGCATGACTCTATTTAGGTTAATTTCATTCAGCCAAAAAAGAAAGGAAGAGAGAAGAATGGTGGATTAGTGCCTTGAGTAGATGAGCGTTACTTTGGCTATGAGTTACTAAACTCATACTTTCGCCTGTGATTCGAAGACATTCATGGTTGAATAAATGATGAGGATTTGATTTCAATTAGTTATTTATAATTATATTTATCATCTTATTGTTACTGATATGAATTTGTGTTCCTTTCTATGATTGATCACCATGTCAGGAACTGCATCTAGGCTATGAATCCGTTGTTGGTTTCTTGATAGCAAAAAAAGTCATTCATTTAGTGACATTTCTATTCCTTTTTAATGGATGATTTTGATTGATCTATGGCAAGTAGATGTTTATAGGGCCAAGTGGGTTGTTCCCTTTTCTTTTATATGCATTGAATCGATATGGCAATTAGTCTAAGAACTTGAATCATTAATGCGATTCTTTAGTGATATTGAATAAGAAGATTCCATCTTTGTGTATCAATCAACCTTAGTCAAGTCAAAATATATATTATAAGTACTATTGAATCAATCTTAGGACCTTAAACCTCAACCACTGTCGAGAATTGCAGGTGAAATGCTTTTTTATCTTATTATCATCATCATCATATTTACTTTATTTTGTCATCAAGTTGCTACAAATATTTGCTATTGATATTAGAAATCATTGTTAGGAAATAATCATTGCATCCATTCTCTCTTTATGTTAGAGCTATTGATTTGGCAAATAGGTTCAATCAAATTGACGGAATGATAGTCTGCTATGACCGGTGCCCCCGCTTGGAAACCAGTGCCCGTCGCTAGTGCCTTGACGCGTTTGTATTTTTGTAACATTGGAACGAGATCTTATATTTTTATTTTTTTAATATTATGGTTAGTATGGTTTAGTAAGTTTTATTTTTCCTTTATATCTAATTATTTATTTTTTTTATATTACGGTTAGTATGGTTTTTTATATTATTTTCTTTATATCTAATTATTTAATTTTCTTTTTGACATCGCATCCAATCCCAAAAATCATACATTCACCATACCACATTTTGTGATCTTGCAACCTTTGCGTCCAAGCAACACAAAAACCCTAGTTTTCCTCCTTGAATCTAAATTCCAAAACCTAAGCCTTGTGTTTCAATCAAAAGCCTTTCTTTCAATCATCCATCAAACACAACCATTACTACCATCAAACACAACCATTACTACCATCAATCCATCAAAATTCAATTCTTTCCACCTCATTACCATCCCTACCAGAAAAGAAAGACCTTGAAACCAAGTTTGGTCGTCAAATTATCAGTTGGAAGGAGTTTGGGATATTGAGCTTCGACGTCTTCACTCAAATTCATAATATGCACCACCGACGCCCGCCACTCAAAAACTGATGCCCGTAGCCACCTGCAGAAATGGAAATTTCGTTGTTTTGTGAAGTTCTTGCACGTTATTCTTTTCCTTCGTACGTCATGGAAGGGTATCGTAGGAGAGATATGCCTGTTTACTTTGATGACATTGAGAAGGATTGTTGGAATGAGCTCAGAAAGCGAATCCACACGCAAACAAGGTTCTTCAATGTGGATGCTTTGAAAAGAATGGGCTCGCTAGATTCAGTTATGAATTTGATGGCACATGGAGGGCTGCGAGATTTTGTTTGTCGTCATGCACCTACTATCCGTATCTAGTTAAGGAATTTTTAACCACTTTGGAGGTACGACCGCAAAATGATGTTGGGTTCAAAATAAAGGGAAGAGAGTGCTACGCTACTTATGCACCAATTGCTTATGCCCTTGGGATCTCAAGGAAGTGTTCGAGAAAATGGGAGCACACTATGATCGCCTTAAAGTCAGCAAGGATATGGAGAAGCATGACGGGAATGTCAAAGGAATTCAGAAACGCTAGATCCGATGACATGATTTCACACCCCGCTCTTCGGCTTTGTCTTCTGGTTCTGGGCTCTACTTTATTCACGCTGAGTACACTGATGTACATATTTAATGTCCTTTTTATTCGCATCTTTTGACTTCATATTTTATTTGATTCCTAAAATAAAGGTGAAAAATAGTGCAAATTTGTTTTGAATGAGCTAACGTGCAAGAAATAGAGTCTGCACAAGTTTTGGTCTAAATATGTAGGAACTGGAGTGAAATTAGAGTCAAAACGTGATGTATAGCAATTGGCTGGGCGGACCAATTGCTAAAAGAAAAGCTCGATCGTGTGCTAATTCCCCCAAGAGGATCTTGATGAAGCCGGATCTTGAACTTCTTGAGAGATCTCGGTCGATTCTTGATGGATCTTTGTAATAAAAACTGGAATTGGTTGTTGAATGGTGATGAACGTGAGAAAGGAAGAACGTAGAAGATGAAGAGCGATTAGGGTTAACGAAGAGAAAGCACTTAGCCAAGTGCTTCTCTTTTAATTTCAACCTGATTAAAAACTTAAGAGAAATACAACTTAAATAGGAGTTGGTGGAGAATGAGAGTGACTCCTTGCAAAGGAAACCCTAGTTCTCTCATTTTTATCTAAAAAAGAAATAAATAAAACATAGATAAATATCCTAATTCTATCTATCTAAAAATAGCTAAAATAGATAAATGAGCAAGGAGATAAAATATCTCCTCACTTTTCTTTCCTAAATAAATAATAATAAAAATAGATAAAAATAGACATAAGAAAAAAACAGGTTGTCACGACTCGCAGGAGTATCCCGCGAGTTGTGAGACTCATCAGAAGGTCGCCCAGGATCAATGCTCATGGCCACGACTCATGGGAGTCATCCCGCGACTCGTGGGACTTCTCTCCACCCTCTCCAATGGCTTCTTTGAACTCTTCTCTTTAAGCCATGGTGTAGCCTTCTTCTTTCTCGGGATGATCGGATCCTCGAACTGCCTTAGCCCACAGAGGGCCAATCTTGATGGCCTCATTCTCCCCAACTTAGCTTTGATTCGTCCTCGAATCGACTCGTTGTAGGGCACTAGGAGAGCAGCAGCCTTGTTTTGAACAAAAAGAGGACTATAATGGACAACTACCAGCAGATTTCGAGGGTGAGAAACCTCAAAAACAATAGCGCCCATGATGGCCTTGGAGCAATCAAAATCAACGATCTGAATTGGCTCCTTGGTCACACGTTTCTCAACATCAACGACCTCCTCATTAGGCTCAACATAAGCGAAGGAAACCTCACGAACATCTCCGGACATGCTCAACAATTTCTGCGCAGAATTGTTGTCAACTTTTAGATCAATTTTGGAGGCCTTTCCAGGGGATTCTAGTAACGTATGAGCCACCATTGGAAAGATCTCGAAGTTATCTACGCAGGAAATCTGAGATGAGGTGATTCTGAGGTCGGAATCAACAGGAATCTATAAAACAAAATCATCGCGCTGATCTGCAGGGAAGCTGGTGATGTTGCTGTTGAAGCCGCGGGCGCGGCCAATGGGGCAGCGGGCGCGGCCTTGCAGCCTTGCAATTTTTGCGAACAGACTCTCCTCCTCCCGTCGTCGTTCTTCCTCAGCCTCTCGTTGATGGAGAAGCCAAATATGTCGACCACGTTGAAGTTGTTGTTGACGTCTCCTTTCCTCATCGATCTCCGCTTGCCGTTGAAGCCAAAGGTGACGCCTTTGAGCCTCCTTTTGTCGCTGCCAATACCTCAAGAGTTCGGGATCATAATCCCCATCTCCCCATATCTCCCAAGTCATCAAATCAGCAGGATAACCATATCAAGATCAAAGAGAATACGCACAAACCTTGGCTCTGAATACCAGTTGATGTATAGCAATTCGATAGGCGGACCAATTGCTAAAAGAAAGGCTCGATCGTGTACTAATTCCCCCAAGAGGATCTTGATGAAGCCGGATCTTGAACTTCTTGAGAGATCTCGGTCGATTCTTGATTGATCTTTGTAATAAAAACTTGAATTGGTTATTGGATGGTGATGAACGTGAGAAAGGAAGAACGTAGAAGGTGAAGAGCGATTAGGGTTGACGAAGAGAAAGAACTTAGCCAAGTGCTTCTCTTTTAATTTCAACCTAATTAAAAATTTAAGAGAAATACAACTTAAATAGGAGTTGGTGGAGAATGAGAGTGGCTCCTTGCAAAGGAAACCCTAGTTCTCTCAATTTTATCTAAAAAATAAATAAATAAAACATAGATAAATATCCTAATTCTATCTATCTAAAAATAGCTAAAATAGATAAATGAGCAAGGAGATAAAATATCTCCTCACTTTTATTTCCTAAATAAATAATAATAAAAATAGACATAAGAAAAAAACAGGTTGTCACGACTCGCAGGAGTATCCCGCGAGTCGTGAGACTCATTAGAAGGTCGCCCGGGATCAAGGCTCATGGCCACGACTCGTGGGAGTCATCCCGCGACTCGTGGGACTTCTCTCGACCATCTCCAATGGCTTCTTTGAACTCTTCTCTTGAAGCCATGGTGTAGCCTTCTTCTTTCTCGGGATGATCGGATCCTCGAACTGCCTTGGCCCATAGAGGGCCAATCTTGATGGCATCATTCTCCCCCACTTAGCTTCGATTCATCCTCGAATCGACTCGTTGTAGGGCACTAGGAGAGCAGCAGCCTTGTTTTGAACTAAAAGAGGACTATAATGGACAACTACAAGCATATTTCGAGGGCGAGAGACCTCAAAAACCATAGCGCCCATGATGGCCTTGGAGCAATAAACATCAACGATCTGAATTGGCTCCTTGGTCACACGTTTCTCAACATAAGCGAAGGAAACCTCACGAACATCTCCGGACATGCTCAACAATTTCTGCGCAGAATTGTTGTCAACTTTTAGATCAATTTTGGAGGCCTTTCCAGGGGATTCTAGTAACGTATGACCCACCATTGGAAAGATCTCGAAGTTATCTACGCAGGAAATCTGAGATGAGGTGATTCTGAGGTCGGAATCAACAGGAATCTATAAAACAAAATCATCACGCGCATCTGCAAGGAAGCTGCTGATGTTGCTGTTGAATCCGTGGGCGCGGCCAACGGGGCAGCGGGCACGGCCCTGCAGCCTTGCGATTTTTGCGAACAGTCTCTCCTCCTCCCATCGTCGTTCTTCCTCAGCCTCTCATTGATGGAGAAGCCAAATATGTCAACCACGTTGAAGTTTTTGTTGACGTCTCCTTTCCTCAATGACCTCCGCTTGTCGTCGAAGCCAAAGGCGACGCCTTTGAGCCTCCCTTTGTCGCTACCAATACATCAAGAGTTCGGGATCATCATCTCCATCTCCCCATATCTCCCAAGTCATCAAATCAGCAGGATAACCATATCAAGATCAAAGAGAATACGCACAAACCTTGGCTCTGAATACCAGTTGATGTATAGCAATTGCCTAGGCGGACCAATTGCTAAAAGAAAAGCTCGATCGTGTGCTAATTCCCCCAAGAGGATCTTGATGAAGCCGGATCTTGAACTTCTTGAGAGATCTCGGTTGATTCTTGATTGATCTTTGTAATAAAAACTGGAATTGGTTGTTGGATGGTGATGAACGTGAGAAAGGAATAACGTAGAAGATGAAGAGTGATTAGGGTTAACGAACATAAAGCACTTAGCCAAGTGCATCTCTTTTAATTTCAACCTGATTAAAAACTTAAGAGAAATACAACTTAAATAGGAGTTGGTGGAGAATGAGAGTGGCTCCTTGCAAAGGAAACCATAGTTCTCTCAATTTTATCTAAAAAATAAATAAATAAAACATAGATAAATATCCTAATTCTATCTATCTAAAAATAGCTAAAATAGATAAATGAGCAAGGAGATAAAATACCTCCTCACTTTTATTTCCTAAATAAATAATAATAAAAATAGATAAAAATAAACATAAGAAAAAAACAGGTTGTCACGACTCGCAGGAGTATCCCGCGAGTCGTGAGACTCATCAGAAGGTCGCCCAGGATCAAGGCTCATGGCCATGACTCGTGGGCCCGCGACTCGTGGGACTTCTCTCGACCCTCTCCAATGGCTTCTTTGAACTCTTCTCTTCAAGCCATGGTGGATCCTTCTTCTTTCTCGGGATGATCGGATCCTCGAACTGCCTTGGCCCACAGAGGGCCAATCTTGATGGCATCATTCTCCCCCACTTAGCTTCGATTCGTCCTCGAATCGACTCGTTGTAGGGCACTAGGAGAGCAGCAGCCTTGTTTTGAACAAAAAGAGGACTATAATGGACAACTACCAGCAGATTTCGAGGGTGTGAAACCTCAAAAACAATAGCGCCCATGATGGCCTTGGAGCAATCAACATCAATGATCTGAATTGGCTCCTTGGTCACACGTTTCTCAACATCAACGACCTCCTCATTAGGCTCAACATCAGCGAAGGAAACCTAACGAACATCTCCGGACACGCTCAACAATTTCTGCACAGAATTGCTATCAACTTTCAGATCAATTTCGAAGGCCTTTCCGGGGGAGTCTAGTAACGTATGACCTACCATTGGAAAGATCTCGAAGTTATCTACGCAGGAAATCTAAGATGAGGTGATTCCTAGGTCGGAATCAACAGGAATCTATAAAACAAAATCATCGCGCTGATCTGCAGGGAAGCTGCTGATGTTACTGTTGAAGCCGTGGGCGCGGCCAACGGGGCAGCGGGCGCGGCCCTACAGCCTTGCGATTTTTGCGAACAGTCTCTCCTCCTCCCATCGTCGTTCTTCCTCAGCCTCTCATTGATGGAGAAGCCAAATCTGTCGACGACGTTGAAGTTGTTGTTGACGTCTCCTTTCCTCATCGATCTCCGCTTGCCGTTGAAGCCAAAGGCGACGCCTTTGAGCCTCCCTTTGTCGCTTCCAATACCTCAAGAGTTCGGGGTCATCATCCCCATCTCCCCATATCTCCCAAGTCATCAAATCAGCAGGATAACCATATCAAGATCAAAGAGAATACGCACAAACCTTGGCTCTGAATACCAGTTGATGTATAGCAATTGGCTAGGCAGACCAATTGCTAAAAGAAAAGTTCGATCATGTGCTAATTCCCCCAAGAGGATCTTGATGAAGCCGGATCTTGAACTTCTTGAGAGATCTCGGTCGATTCTTGATTGATCTTTGTAATAAAAACTGGAATTGTTTGTTGGATGGTGATGAACGTGAGAAAGGAATAACGTAGAAGATGAAGAGCGATTAGGGTTGACGAAGAGAAAGCACTTAGCCAAGTGCTTCTCTTTTAATTTCAACCTGATTAAAAACTTAAGAGAAATACAACTTAAATAGGAGTTGGTGGAGAATGAGAGTGGCTCCTTGCAAAGGAAACCCTACTTCTCTCATTTTTATCTAAAAATAAATAAATAAAACATAGATAAATATCCGAATTCTATCTATCTAAAAATAGCTAAAATAGATAAATGTGTAAGGAGATAAAATATCTCCTTACTTTTATTTCCTAAACAAATAATAATAAAAATTGATAAAAATCGACATAAGAAAAAAAACAGGTTGTCACGACTCGCAGGAGTATCCCGCGAGTCATGAGACTCATCAGAAGGTCGCCCAGGATCAAGGCTCATGGCCACGACTCGTGGGAGTCATCCCGCGACTCGTAGGACTGCTCTCGACCCTCTCCAATGGCTTCTTTTAACTCTTCTCTTCAAGCCATGGTGGAGCCTTCTTCTTTCTCGGGATGATCGGATCCTCGAACTGCCTTGGCCCACAAAGGGCCAATCTTGATGGCATCAAAACGAAGAAACAAAGAGAAGCTGAAAAGTGGTCAAAATCGACTTATCTGGTCGATATCGATTGAAGACCTCGACATATACTCTGAGTGTCGAGAAAGACGAAGAAGACCAGCAAAGGAGAGTACTCGAATCAAGTAGATCCAGTCGATATCGACTAAGACCTAGAGATCGAGTGGAATGAAGCCCGTTGAGCAGAAACGAAGAGGTCAATTTCGACTGAACTGGTCCATATCGACTGGATTTTGACACGGGTTGGACGCACTTTTCGAGATGCGGATTGCAAGTCTATCTACATAAGCCATGGTTTATCCTCTATTTTAGATAAGATTATGTCTTAAGGGTGATTTCCTTTTTACCCTATGATCTCTATTAGTTTTTTTAGATTTTTATCTAAATAAAAGATCTATCCCACTTGTTTGGATAGAGTTTGGATAGAAGATAGAAGATATTTTCCTTGGATAGCAAGGATTAGTAGCTTATAAATAAACCCCTAGGGGGCTGGTTTTCATTCATTCAGAAACACAACAACAATAGTAATAGAAGTAGAGTTAGAGAGAAGCTTTAGGGTTTGCCGTTTGTGAGAGCCGACATTGGATTGCATGGTTTCGGAGTTTCAATTAATGCAAGTTTTCCTTTTTCCATCAATGGTGTCTTATGCAATAAAGAGCGAGTAGTTTCCCAAAGCTTCTAGGGTCGGGGTGAGCCCGGCGTTAGCCATGCGTGCTTAAGGTACGTATTTGATGTTGATATCGTTGTGTCTATATCATCTCCTACGATTCTATGTTTAGTCCTCATCGCACGAAAAGGGATTCGTGATAACAACTTGAGTTATAAGCTTAAAATTGGTAGAGACAATTAGGTTTATTTGCAAGAGTATTCCTAAGAGTTGGTGTGCAGCGAAAGCTTGTCCCTCAAGTGAGATAGCGCAATTGTCCGTCTTATTTGCCTTATTGCATGCATTGGTAACGTTGTGGTAAACCCTAGCCCTAGGAGTTGCCTTTTTATATACTTAATTCTCATAAAAATCGTGTCTTTATTATGTTCATCGCTCCTCTTTCCTCCTATTCGTCTACGGCCTTCTTTGCCAACAAACTAACATTTCTGCAGGACCAGTCGAAATCAACCAAACAGGTTGATATCCACCAAGTTTCCCTAGATCGACGGTCTTCTGTGTCAATCCCGATCATCGTGCACCAACTGTCTGAGGTCGATTTCGAGTGAACCACTCGATATCGACTGCCCTGTGTCGAGTAGTAGTTTTCTAAGCCAGTCGATTTCTGCCACTAACATCGATATCGACCACTTTAGTCGATATCGACTGCCGTTTTTGTCTCTACAGGTTTTCTATTGCAGTAGAAATCGACAGCCAAGGTCAACATCGAGTACTTTGGTCGAGATCGAGGCTTCTGGTCGACATTCAGGACGTGATTTGAAGACTATCTAGGATCTCGCTGACACGCTTCCTCGTGGATCGATCCTGACTAGCCTTCTAGTACAACGGGAGGAAGTATTGTAATTATTTGCATAGGCTAGGATTCGGTCTGCATCTATTTCTTATATTTGTATTCGAACTCGATTTCCTCCTACTTAACAAATTGGTTTTGTTGCCGGGGAAGCAATCAATCGCGCTGACAGGACAAAATCCTTGTGTTTTCCTATCAAAAGAATATCCAAACTAACCAACTAGTATAGCTAGTAAGTCCGATGTCCATCCACAGGGAACTACTTTGACCTTATGTGTTTTGACCACCTACAAGAGTAAACAAGGGGGTTTTGGAAATGTATGGATGAAATGAATTGCGAAAGTAAATAATGGTGATCGTTGTAGACGATGATGAATGAGATGTTTCACCTACGTTACTCAACTTTGGCTCGTCTCCTTGATCATAGTTCTTCCTTCTAGTTGTGTCTTTTCTACCATCTACTCTTATCTAGATTTAATTAGATTGCTAGCCCTATGAGTTCTAACAATCCCTTATTCCTAAGCAATCTTAATCACGGATCAATGTTTAATCCTCGAAATAGCACTAAGTCTCAAGATATATGAAGCTTATAAGCAATATTAATTCCCTAAAGAACTAACATTTAACCTATAGTCAATCTCTTATACAATCAAGCTTTTCTACGAGATCTACTCAATTGTACTTGCTACTACGGATTAGGCTTCATAAACGTATGAATCGAAACCCTAGCAATGATGCAATTCTAACAAGGTCGAGAATCAAGATAGAATCAACACCCACAAACAATAAGAGCACAAAGAGATTGAAATAGATAGTAGAAATAAACTAGAATTCCAAACTCACAATTCAAATAAACCAAGTCTTGATTGTAAGCAAAACACAAAGAGTTTAGTTGCTCGTGCTTCTAAACGTCGTCTTTCAATTCTTCAAAAGTCAAAAGATAACATAAAAGACCTAATTTCAGTCCTTAAATACGTAAGAAATACCGTCATCAAAACGTAGAAAACGTCCTCCAAATGATAAAGCCCACATAGTGAAAATGGAATTTCAGAACTGAACCGTTCCAGTAAGGCCGCGGGCGCGGCTTATACAGTAGGTCCATTATGCTGGCAGCGGGTGCTGCCTCCTGGGCCGTGGGCACTGCCTTTCTGCCCCCTTTTTTCTTCTGGTCACGGGTGCCGTTTTTTCTCTTGCACGTCCCTTCATTCTTCCTTATGCATTCCAACTTGGCTTCTCTAGCTCGTTTTTGCCTCCATATGATCCATCTAACTCTCATACCTCCTTACTCCTTTGAATCTAAAATCTGCAATTCCACAATAAACTTGTGTAGATTCCGCTCTTAAACACCAAATGAGCAAACAAGTAAACTAACCCATTAACATGCAATATATAAATCTAAATGACCCTAAATCTACTTAATAATGCCTATCTAAATATGCATTATCAAACTCCCCCACACTTAGCCTTTTGCTTGTCCTCGAGCAAAACAAATCATTTCTTAATCATTCATCCCACAAACGCAATCCGTCATGCAATAGCCTCATCAAAAGCAACATCTCAACAAAGTGCAAACATAGGCAAAGCAAACAAACGTCCTAGCATGTATTTGAGTAATGAAGTAGCCCGCATTCTTATCCATCCAATCTCACCGGGAATAAAGTGTTTTCGCTCTCACTCAAGTGTTTAGGTTAATGAAATAACACTCAAACTCCATCCAAATGCAACTAAGCTACATAAGAATTGAAATTGAATCAAAATTGTCATTGTGAATATCATTACTAGAGAGAGTCATCATGTGGTCTTTTATGGGTTTTAATGAGGCTTGGTAAGAACATTAAGGTGGGGAGTACTTTGGCCATGTGGTGCTTGCAAATCCGAGAACTAGAATCTACTACACTTCTATAATCACAATACTCTCTAACCATCAAACTCTAAGCTCAAAACAACTCATGTAAAGACACTGCAACAGAAATTGAAGGCACTCGATATCGACTAGGGTGGTCGATGTCAAGTAGGTCAGTGCTTTCCTATCGACTCAAAACACCATCGACTTGCTTTCTTTCGATGCAGAGTACTCGATATCGAGTGGGTATATCGATGTTGAGTGGTTACGCAGATTGCAACAGTGACAGAAATAAAAGAAAACAAAAGAAAAAATATTTTTGTTATTTTTAACTTTATAAACTAAAAATTCCTAAGGTTGGGATTTACCACGACAATAACCATGCATGCATTAACACTTAAATTGCATGAAAGATTATGTTTTTATCATCAACCAACTAGGAATATAGAGGCTTTCGCATAAAAACCTAATTGTTTCTACCTTTTCATAATTAGGGCTTAGTCAACTTTCGCAGACAAAACCAAATTACTATACAAATTCACATATATAATCCACTTTCGCTTCATATAAGTTAAATAAGGAATGATCCTAATTTATCGTAAAGGGTTGAGTGCGGGGTAGAGGATGAAATCGCATAATCAAATAAGGAATTCAAGCATACTTACATGGCTATTGTCGAGCTCACCCCGACCCTAGAAGTAGGACGACTACTCACGCCGCATCGGGGAAAACATCATTTAATAAAGGAAATAACTTTGCAGTAAACTTCGAAAGAAACTCTAATTGTACAACCACCGCTTTCTTCTCTCTCTCTACTTCTCTTCTTTTCTTGATCGCTCAAGGCTTGAATGAGTGTTGGATGATTGAATGATTAAAACCAGCCCCCTAGGGCCTTATTTATAGCCTCACAATCCTTGCTAGCCAATTTGTTCGCTATAGGGGGAGGTGCTGGGTGTTGTATGTAAAATAGGAGAATAAAATAAAGCACAACTAGACTATCTCCCTGTCCCAAACAAATAATACAAGCATCCCCTCCCTTGTAGTAGTAGGGTAATTCAGGATCGAATCCACGAGGAGGTAGGTCAGCGCTTCCTTTGTTGTACTCACGATTAAAGCTTTCGACCTCAGCAGACACTCGATATCGAGTATACTGGTCGATATCGACCTCAGTTCTGGTCGATTTCCTAGCGCAGCTCCTGCAGAAGACAAAACAGCAAGTCGACGTCGAGCAGAGACCTCGATATCAATGTTAGTCCTCGATATCGACCCTTATGGTCGATTTCGATGCTTGTCACAGAAACTGTTTTTGTAACCAATTTGTCGGAAAAGGATCCGAAAGAAAATAGAATGGAGAGGGAAGATGAACAGAAACAAAACTAAGACTTTTATGAAGAATTTAATTAATTAAAAGGCTTCCAAAGTCGGGGTTTTATGCCACAACGATAACAATGCAAGTTTCATGCTAAAAATATGAACTTTAATGTCTTTCCGTCAAATAACTTTCGTTATCAACACTTAGGTGATTAGAGGCTTTCGCATAATTCCTAAGAGTTACTATCCAATTCATGAGTAATTCAAGTTCGCAATATGAGTGGCTTTCGCTTCAATAATGCAAATAATGAATCTCCCTAACTTTCGCAAAGGATCATGCATGTGGTAGAAGACGGGATCGCATAAAAGTCATACCTTTGATGCACTTACCTCACATTGCTATCGTCGGGCTCACCCCGACCCTAGAAGTGGGTTGACTACTCGCTCCTCATCATGCACATCATCATCATTGTTATTGAAAGAAAGCTACTTTGAATTAAAACTCCGAAAGAAAGTACAACCGAACAAGCCACTCCGCTCTCGCTTTACAACTCCACTCGGCCACCTCTCTCTCTCTCTATTCTCTATTGCAACTGGATTGTGTCTAAAACTGAAATCGGAATTTTTTTTCATTTGAATCTTGAATACCTAAACTCAGCCCTATTGGCTTCTATTTGTAGATGTCGACAAGGACTCGAAACCTTATCTTTATTCTCTATGATAACTAAAATAAAATAAAAACTAAAACTTCATGGTGAAATCAGCCTCCTCGTGATAAATCTGATGTTGATGATAGGAAATCTCGACCTTTGGATAGATATTGCAAGCATTGGATACAATTCTATCAAAATTGGAGTCGAATTCCTCTGCTGGCATGGTCGATATCGACCCTTGGACCTCGATATCGACCCCTCCAAAATCTTATCTAGAGCTTCTCCTTCTCCTACTCGACTTCTATCAACTTGGTCGATCTGACAGCATCGATATCGACCCCCAGACGTCGATATCGACCTCTTCTGTGTCGAAATGCTCTGTTTCCTTTCTGCTCGATTCCTATGTCTCTGATGTACTCGATGTCGAGGTCTTCAGTCGATTTCGACCTCTTCAGAAGACTTCGAGTTCTTTTTCCGCTCTTCTGAATTCATCCATTTTCATCCTGTTTTCTGCGAAATCACATGGAAACTCGTGCAAACCCATATATTTGACATTTAAGCATAAACTACACTATTCCCATGTTTTCCCATTAATGTGCATGCAAAAGATAATAAAATGAATTCATATGTGCATAGAAAATATGGCAATTTGCGCGCACATCAAACACCCCATACTTAAGCTTGCTTGTCCCCAAGCAATACTCTTAATGGTCATTCAGGGGAAGAAAGTAAACCCTCAACATCATAGATTCATTTTTCATATGTCCCTACAATCAATTGCCATCCTCGAGAAGGTACTTATGTCAACCAAGTCCATGCCTGTGCATAAAAGCAATTTCATACTTATAAAGGAGGTAATATGCAAAAAACAATTCTAGCGACATTGCATTAATAATCAAGAGGACTTTCTTCAAGCTTGTGAGAAGTGGATTGGTAAAAGGCTAAAGGTGGGCTAATATTTGGCTATGTGGTGTTAAATCCGGGGAAGTATACTTTCTTTCCAAAATATTCCACATTCCTCCTTCATAATGTCTCACCTTTTACTCATCGTTTAATGCTTTTTTCACTTTAATGCTTTTACCTCTCTAACCTTAGCACTGCCTTCTCGCGAGTCGCAAACATGGGTGTCATGAATGGCCCTGGGTACTTAGTACTTCGGACTCCTCACCTTTGTGTCCCATCTCGCCGAACTATTATCTCAGCGAGCAGGGTCGACCTACCTTTATCTCCTGAGGTGATCGGATTTTTTCTCGCTCATTTAATTTTCCATATTGTATCATTCCTGCCAACAACTTTATAAATGCACAACTCCATATAACTCCAATAGATGTCATCCATTCAAAAAAATTAGTCCCCGGATAGGGTATAAGGTAAAAAAAATGGACAATATATATATGTGGGGCAATAATGATCATAATAAGTCTCATATATGGCTTTTGTGAATATGCGTAGGTAAGGCTAGGATATGAACTTTGCTTGTATGGAATTTTTATAAAAAAATCCCCCATCATCTTATCATGCACATGTCAAAAGCAACTTCAAATTTTCATCTCCTTTATGATTTTCTCAAAAAATTGCACTTCATTGGGACTTCCCTTAACTAGGCAATCTCATGTTATATCTCTAATGAATCTAATTTTGCATCATAGAGCTCTTTTTTATACTTCCATGACTCTCTTTTTTTCAAAATTTTTGATGGGGGTCAATTAAAATAAATATGTATTAAAATAAATATGCAACCCTAAACTAAGTATGAATATGCAAATAAGCCTTTCCCCCACCCCATACTTAAAGTTTACAGTGTCCTCACTGTATTAGAACTAGGGTTAAGAAGAAGACTTACTAAACCGTCACTAATTTCAGGAGTTGAAGAAGACAACAGGGAAGGTCGATATCGACCCTTTACATCGATATCGATGTCTCTCTTGATTTCTGCTCGGGCTTCAGGGTGATTCGGCCTCGATCACAAACCCTATCCATGTCGACCTTGAGGTCGATTTCGATGTCCGACATCGATTTCGATGCCTTTCTCTGTGCTTTTCTCTCTCCTGCAATTTGAAAACTAAACACAAAATATGCAAAACAATAAAGTGTCTAAAACCAAAACAAAAGCTGTCTTAAAACCAAAACTAAGTCTTTGTTACAAGCTCTAGATTTTTAAGTCGCTAGGCCGACTTCTTCCTTTGCGCTTTTCAAGGTGGCATCTGCAGAGCCCATATGGCTTGGGCCTCAAATATTACTCCTTTCTTGTCCCGCAGCTGCATTCCCCCGGGATTGATTTGATTCACCGTGAATGGACCTAAGCTCTTATCCTTGAATCTTGTAGGGAACCAATGGTCTTTAGATTTGGCAACATAGACCTTGTCTCCTATCTCATATTGGCTTGAACTATCATCGGATATCCTACATAAACGCACATGCCAAGGCACACCTCTTCCAAATAATGATAAGTCCTTTATTGTAATTGAACAAGAGGAATCCGTACCTTGACTTACCTTCTTCTCAGTCTGTGGCTCAGGTCGATGTCGATGTGCAGAGGTCGATATCGATCCCTGTTGTACACCTGTAGGATCAGTCGATTTGGGGAGTTTTGACTCGATATGATCAGGTCGATTTCGACCCTCAGAGGTCGATATCGAGGTCTCCTTGCCTCTCTTCTCAGCGCTGATGGTGGTCGATTTCGATAGGGTGTGGTCGATATCGACCCTTGACCCCGATTTCGATGCTTCCTCTTTTCCTCCGTCGACCCCATACTTATGACCTGTCATAGAATCTTGAACAATAGTGGTCGATATCGACTTACCTGGGTCGATTTCGATGTCCTGTTGAGCTCCTTCGTTCAAGATTGCTTCAACTTCCTCTACTTGGGCTTCTTTGATGGCTTTTATCTCCATTGGCCCTTGACTTTGCACCGTCTTGTTGAAGGAATACTCTATTACTTCATCACTAATTGTGAGTGAGAGCAATCCTTTCTTCACGCTAATGTTGGCATCGACGGTTGCTAGGAATGGCCTACCTAAAATAATTGGACAAGCAGGGTCCTCCGCTATGTCAACAACTAGGAAATCAGCAGGGACAAAGAATTTGCCTACTTGTACTGGCACATCTGTCACTATCCCAGTTGGAATAACTACGGTATTGTTAGCCATGTATAATCTTGCATCCACGGGCTCCAGAGGACCTATCTTTACCTTGTGCCAAATGGTTAGTGGCATCATGCTAACGCTAGCGCCCAAGTCAACTAAAGCATTAAATTTGAATTGACCTAGACCTATAGCGATAGAAAACTTACACGGGTCCGCCCGCTTTTGTGGTAGCTCCAACCTGTTGCATTCCTCTGCGATCTCAGAGAGCGATCGCTTCTTACCCAAGATATCCTTAAGGAACCTTACATAAGATGGCATCTCGTGAAGTGCCTCTGTGAATGGTATAGAGACATTAAGCCCTTGGAGCATCTTCACGAACCGTTGGAACTTCTTTTCCGCTGGGTCCTTAGTCACTTTTCTAGTTGGGAATGGCAACACCTTCTTCCTTCCTGCGGCTGTAGTGAGGTCGATATCGGCAGCAGTGGGGTCGATATCGACTGGAAGAGTCGATTTCTGTGGTGACGCAGAATTAGGGTCGACATCGACAGGAGGGTCGACATCGATGTCACCTTGGTCGATATCGACAGGGGGGGTCGATATCGACGTCTGTTCTGGCTCCTTCTCCTCCACTTTTCGCTCGGGCGTTTGTAATTGACGCCCACTCCTTAGGTTTACTGCCGCGATATGACCTGTGGTTTTGCCCTTTTGGTTGGGCACAGTGGATCCAGGGAGTGATCCGGACGCTTTGGGCATTGCTTCCGCCAATTGACTCATTTGAGTCTCCATGTTGCGCTTCCAAACGTCGATCTCCCCAAGTCTAGAATTGATGCCCTGCAGCTGAGTATGGACGGAGTTATTGGCTTGTTTGAACTCAGCGTGGTTCCTCCGCATCTCATCAAGGATGATTTGCAGGTCATCTTTCTTAGTCTCCCGCTCAGGGTGCCCTGGTGCCCTATAGGTTGGGGGATCCCTTTGATAGAACCTTTGATCACCCCAATTTTGTTGATTGCCCCCTCCATAGGGGCCTCTCCTCCATTTGACCTCCTCATGTTGTTCCGCCATGGATACTTGCTCAGTATGTGGACAGGCACTGGTATTATGCCTTATTTAACCACACTCCTGACAAGGTTGATTGTTGCTCAGGAACCTTACTTGCTTTTGAAGGCGGCGTGTTTGATCGTTATGGAATTGTTGCCGTACTTCAGGATCTATCTCCCTTGGAGGCTCATATAGTGGCATAGATGGGGCAGGCCTTGCATCATAGGCCGCAGCAGCCCCATAGGTGTTGTCCAAGTTCACAAGCCTCTCAATGGTTTCCCATGCCTCCATTGGTGTAAGCTCAATGTACCGATAGGAGGTATATGAATTGATCCTCTCTTTATTCGGCGCATCAAGGGCGTTATAAAAGATCTCTTGGATGACATATGGAAGTTGCCCATGCGTCGGGCATGATCTCAGCAAGTCTTTGAAGCGCTCCCACGCCTGTGCTAGGGTTTCACCTGGCTTTTGTTTGAAAGCCGTGATCCTTTGTCGTAGCATTGCCGTTTTAGAAGGTGGGAAGAATTTGTTCAAGAATGCATCTTTCACTTCCGCCCATGTCCTTAGCGATCGTGGAGCCAAACTTTCAAGCCATTGTAATGCCTTTCCTGCCAAAGACCATCGAAAAGATTTTAGTCGCACATACTCTAAGTTTACTCCATCAGCAACTGTTTCACATAAGTCCATAAAAGTAGAGATGTGTTGCAGGGGGCATTCATTATGTCTTCCTTCAAAAGTATTTCTTTTAATCTCAGATAGGAAGTTAATTTTCAGTTCATAATTGGAGTGAGGAATTATAATGGCAGATTCAGGAACATGAAGGGGCGGATGCATGTATTGCATCGCCGTCTGCGGATACTGATTTAGCCGCTCTTGGGCTTGTCTGCGCGCATCCTCCTCCCTATCAGCACGGGCTCGCTCAGCAGCAGCAGCGGCCCTTTCAGCAGCGATTGTAGCATTGTGGTCCTCGATCTCCTTTCTCAACCGCTCTATGATCTCAGCCTGCGTCTCGTTGTCAGCCATGATGCGAATTGCTTTGTTGCGAAGACGGTAGAAATGTTCAGGCTCGTCAATTGGTTCCAGGACAGGTCCGCGATCAGAACGTCGCATAAACCTGCAAAATAAGCTTAGAAAAAGATCGTGATTAACTTAGGTGGCGATTGATTGCCTCCCCGGCAACGGCGCCAATTTGTTCGCTATAGGGGGAGGTGCTGGGTGTTGTATGTAAAATAGGAGAATAAAATAAAGCACAACTAGACTATCTCCCTGTCCCAAACAAATAATACAAGAATCCCCTCCCTTGTAGTAGTAGGGTAATTCAGGATCGAATCCACGAGGAGGTAGGTCAGTGCTTCCTTTGTTGTACTCACGATCAAAGCTTTCGACCTCAGCAGACACTCGATATCGAGTATACTGGTCGATATCGACCTCAGTTCTGGTCGATTTCCTAGCGCAGCTCCTGCAGAAGACAAAACAGCAAGTCGACGTCGAGCAGAGACCTCGATATCGATGTTAGTCCTCGATATCGACCCTTATGGTCGATTTCGATGCTTGTCACAGAAACTGTTTTTGTAACCAATTTGTCGGAAAAGGATCCGAAAGAAAATAGAATGGAGAGGGAAGATGAACAGAAACAAAACTAAGACTTTTATGAAGAATTTAATTAATTAAAAGGCTTCCAAAGTCGGGGTTTTATGCCACAACGATAACAATGCAAGTTTCATGCTAAAAATATGAACTTTAATGTCTTTCCGTCAAATAACTTTAGTTATCAACACTTAGGTGATTAGAGGCTTTCGCATAATTCCTAAGAGTTACTATCCAATTCATGAGTAATTCAAGTTCGCAATATGAGTGGCTTTCGCTTCAATAATGCAAATAATGAATCTCCCTAACTTTCGCAAAGGATCATGCATGTGGTAGAAGACGGGATCGCATAAAAGTCATACCTTTGATGCACTTACCTCACATTGCTATCGTCGGGCTCACCCCGACCCTAGAAGTGGGTTGACTACTCGCTCCTCATCATGCACATCATCATCATTGTTATTGAAAGAAAGCTACTTTGAATTAAAACTCCGAAAGAAAGTACAACCGAACAAGCCACTCCGCTCTCGCTTTACAACTCCACTCGGCCACCTCTCTCTCTCTCTCTCTATTCTCTATTGCAACTGGATTGTGTCTAAAACTGAAATCGGAATTTTTTTTCATTTGAATCTTGAATACCTAAACTCAGCCCTATTGGCTTCTATTTGTAGATGTCGACAAGGACTCGAAACCTTATCTTTATTCTCTATGATAACTAAAATAAAATAAAAACTAAAACTTCATGGTGAAATCAGCCTCCTCGTGATAAATCTGATGTTGATGATAGGAAATCTCGACCTTTGGAGAGATATTGCAAGCATTGGATACAATTCTATCAAAATTGGAGTCGAATTCCTCTGCTGGCATGGTCGATATCGACCCTTGGACCTCGATATCGACCCCTCCAAAATCTTATCTCGAGCTTCTCCTTCTCCTACTCGACTTCTATCAACTTGGTCGATCTGACAGCATCGATATCGACCCCCAGACGTCGATATCGACCTCTTCTGTGCCGAAATGCTCTGTTTCCTTTCTGCTCGATTCCTATGTCTCTGATGTACTCGATGTTGAGGTTTTCAGTCGATTTCGACCTCTTCAGAAGACTTCGAGTTCTTTTTCCGCTCTTCTGAATTCATCCATTTTCATCCTGTTTTCTGCGAAATCACATGGAAACTCGTGCAAACCCATATATTTGACATTTAAGCATAAACTACACTATTCCCATGTTTTCCCATTAATGTGCATGCAAAAGATAATAAAATGAATTCATATGTGCATAGAAAATATGGCAATTTGCGCGCACATCACTAATCCTACTAAGATTGGTAAAAAGAAATTTTATCTAAACTAAATTATATCCTAAAACAAATATAATAAAATAGGTAATATTCCCTAACATGCTTGGAATATACCCCCAAGGATAGAAGATCTTGGTAGATGATAGATGTATCACGTGGCTAACTAAATCTCCCAAAGATCCGGCCCAATCCGCTTTTCGTACGCGTTTGCTGCTCCAGTCGATGTCGAGTGGACCACTCGTTGTTGAGTGCTTTATATTGAGTCAACATGGGTGGTTGTGGTCGACATTGCCTTAGTCTCGATCTGGCTCTTTTTCTTCAGTCGACCTCGGGTGATCTAGTCGATATCGAGTCATGTGGTCGAGATCGAGTGCCTTTGCTCAAGATCGAGCTCTTCTTCAGTGTCTTGTTTTCACTCCAAAATGTTCTGTTCCCTACGAAATCATACCAAAACTTGTGTAGACCTCTATATCTTGCAAATAAACTCAAACTATACAAATTCACTACTTTCCCAACCCAAAAGTATAAAATATGCATAAAAACTGAAATGAATGTAAGCATGAAACATGGTGAAATAATCGCACATCAAACACCCCATACTTAAGCTTGCTTGTCCTCAAGCAATACTTTCAATGGTCATTTAGGGAAAGGACTAAACTCTCAACATCGTAGATCCATTCTTATATAACCTACAATCAATTACCATCCTCGCAAAGGTACTAATGCCTTAAAATCCATGCCTGTGAATGAAAAGAAACATCTCGCACAAAAGGAGGGTTATGCAAAACAATTTGTAACATAGCATTAATAATCAAGAGAACTTTTATGCGCATGGTGAAGTGGAGGTAAAAGGTATAGTGGTGGGCTATATTTGGCAATGTTGTGCTTATCCGGGGAGAAACCTTCAAACTTTCTGCTTATGATTTCCACATTCCTCTTCGTCATAATGCTCTTTGCTTTTTTCACTTATATGCTTTTACCTCTCTAACCTTAACGTTGCCTTCTCGCGAGTCGCAAACACTATTGTCATGAATGGCCCCGGATACTTAGCACTTCGGACTCCTCACCTTGTTTTCCCATCTCGGGTGAATTTTATCCTCCACAAGTAGGGTCGATCCACCTAACTCCTAGGTGACCGGATTTTCTTCTCACTCATTAAATTTTCCAATAACAATACTCATGCCACCAACTTTATAATAATCTCACAACATATCAAACCATACAACAACTCCATAGTATGACATTCATTTCATAATATAATCTCTCGGATAGGTAAAAGGGTATAAAAATGGGCAATTAAGAATTTGTGGAGCAAAATATGGCATTAAGGCACATATGACTTAGAATATGATGTAAAGGCTTTAAGCATGGGTAATGGCTAAGGTAAAAATAATGCATGAATGAAAAATAAGGTCCTTCGTCCTCTTATCATGTATATGTCAAAAGGAACTTCAAATTTTACTCCTTTCATGGTTTTCTAGAAATCACACGTCATTTAGCCTTCCCTTTACTAGGCAATTTAATTGATATATCTCTAACAAATCTATTTTTTCATCGTCGAGTCTTATAACTACTTCAATGGCACTTTCAATTTTTTTTTCAATGGGGGTAATTTTTCTAAAAAATCTCCATAAATTGTAAACTTTATGTTCATGAGAAAATATCTATAGAAGATGCTAATCTGTAAGAATTAACCATGTATACAAAAACAAGACTAACAAATTGCAATTGAGCGAAATAATGCAAGTATGATTTTACCCCACCCCATACTTAAATCTTACAGTGTCCCTAATGTAGAAATAAAATCAGAAGTGGAATTAAAGAGAACTTACTAGAAAATGTCGCAATGGCTCAAAACAGGTACGTCTGCAGAGGTGGTCGAGATCAGGTGGGGTAGTTGATATCGAATGGATCGGTCGACTTTGATCTCTTGCTTCAAATTGGGGTGATCTCGGCTTGATCACAGTTTCTCTACTCAATTTCCTTTGGTCGACATCGACGAGTATGGTTGACATCGAGTGCCTTTGCAGCTCCTTCGTACCTGCAATTGTTAGTCTTCTCGAAAAAAAACTTAAAAACTTTAAACTTTAAAATCTCAAAACCAAAGAAAAATTC
Organism: Persicaria maculosa; assembly: GCA_963922045.1. NCBI lineage: Eukaryota > Viridiplantae > Streptophyta > Magnoliopsida > Caryophyllales > Polygonaceae > Persicaria > Persicaria maculosa. The sequence continues at coordinate 34,847,303 of OY998261.1, forward strand.
AAAACCCTAAAAGCCAAACTATCAAAAAATTAAAAATTCTATTTACAAGCTCTAGATTTTATAGTCGCTAGGCCGACTTCTTCCGCTCTTCTATCAAGGTTAGGAGATATAGGGACCATATTGCTCGCACGTCCTCTTCAGAGCTTTCAAGCTCTACTTTGAACATTGAACCCTTTTATCATTAAGCTCCAACCTCCCTGTATAGACCTTGTGGATGGTAACTAATCCTCTTTTTCTTCCATCCTTTCTTTTGCATCCCATAATGTTGCATTGTTCCATAAGCACCTTGTCGCCTGCCTTGTATTTGCTTATCGACTTTACTATCATGTTAGTAAGGCATACAAATAAGGATACTCTTTTCATTGGGATTTCATCTTGAAGCTCTAAAGGATGAGGATCTTTACCTGGACTTACCTTCATTTCATTCATGCTTTGTGGAAGTGCTCGACATCGAGTACAAGGGTCGACATCAAGTGGACTTGTCTTTGGAGGTGCATTCGATGGAGGTAGGTCGATCAGGAGAAGTCGATCTCGAGTTGGTCCAGTCGATATCAACTGACCTTGGTCGATCTCAAGTGCTTCATCTGCGTCGACCCCATACTTAGCTTCTGGCATCCAATCTAGCTCCAACGTAGTTGACATCGACTGGTGGGTGTCGACATCGAGTGCTTTCTCAGGCTCTTCTTCATCGTTGGCTTGGTGCTAAATAGCCAAAAGCCCCTCCATTTTGGCCTCCATGGTGCTCTCCTCTAGCTCTTCATCGGTCAAGGCCCTTTTCGTTGGCTCATCACAAGGGATTACTCTCCCTATCGCAAGTAAGGCCTTGACTTCCATTCAGTTCACCTCCTTCATGGTAGGGTTGAAGGAGAACTCTATGACTTCATTGCCAATTGTGCATGACAATAGTCCCTTTCTTACGCTAATCATGGCCTTGGTCGTAGCTAGGAACGGCCTCCCTATGATGATGGGGCATGTAGGATCCTCCGCCATATCTATCACAATAAAATCTGTGGGTACATAGAACTTACCCACCTTTACTGGGACGTCATAAATTATGGTTGTGGGCTTCACAAAATGGTTTTCGGCCATATAAAGTTTCATACCCACAGGCTCCAAGGCTCCAATCTTAACCTTTGACTATATGGACAAAGGCATGAGGCTCACGCTAGCCCCTAGGTCGCACAAAGCCTTGTAGCGGTGTTGGCCAAGCCCCATTGTAATGGCAAATCTCCCCGGATCACTTCTCTTCTCCGGGTAATCCACTTTGTTGCACTCCGCTGCGATCTCAGCTACTGATCGCTTATTGCTCAAGATGTTGATGTACATATTTGCACCTCCTTTTATTGCATCTTTTGACTTCTTATTTCATTCGATTTCCAAAGAAAAGGTTCAAAACAATATAAACTTATGTAAGAATGGGCTAAAGTACAAGAAATAGAGTCTGCACAAGTTTTGAGCTAACCATGCAGGAATTCGAGAAAAATCAGAGTCAAAACGAAGAAACCAAGGAGAGCAGAAATGAGGTCGATATCGACCTTAAACATCAACATCGACTACTATACATCGACACAAAACTGAGTGTCGAGATAGACCACACAGACCAACCAAGAAGGCACTCGATATCGATCACCTGACATCGATATCGACCTCAACATAGACATCGAGTGGAGATGGACAAGTCGAGCTGAAATACAGACCTCGATATCGACCTTTGTGGTTGATATCGACCTTATCTCGACAGAAGATAGATCCGATTTCGAGACTCGGATTATGAATTCTATCCTCAAGGCCACGGATTATATTGTACTTTCATATAGTTAGCAGCTGAGATTTATCTTTCCCTTTAAGTTTTATCAAGTTAGTTTAAGTTTTATCAAAATAAAAGCCCTATCCTAATTTTAAATAGAAGTTACAATCCTTGGCTAGCAAGGGTTAGTTGCCTATAAATAAATCCCTAGGGGGCTGGCATTCAATCATCCAATTTTAGAGTTCAATTACATTCAATAGAGTTAGAGAGAAGTTTTAAGGTTTGGCGTTTGCGAAAGCCGACGTTGAGTTGTAAAGCTTCGGAGTTTATAGTTTAACGCGAGTTTATTTCTTTCAATCAATGATGAGTTCCATGATGAGGTGCGAGTAGTCCCTCAAAGCTCTTAGGGTCGGGGTGAGCCCGACGTTAGCAATGCGTGCTTGAGGTAAGTGTTAGATGTTGATATCGTTGCGTCTATATCATCTCTTACTATTCTATGTTTAGTCCTAATCGAAAGAAAGGGGATTCATGCTAACAACTTGAGTTATAAACATCAAATTGGTAGAGACAATTATGTTTATTTGCAAAAATAATCCTAAGAGTTGGTGTACGGCGAAATCTTGTCCCTCGAGTGAAATAGCGCAATTGTCCGTCTTATTTATCTTATAGCATGCGTTGGTTAACGTTGTGGTAAACCCTAATCCTATGAGTTGCTTTTTACATAGTTTATACACATAAAATCACTGTCTTTATTTCTGATCATTGCATCCTCATCCATCCTAAAGTCTTCGGCCTTTCTTTGCTGACAAAAGCTAACGACTTTGCAGGAGAAGACATCGATATCGACCACTGAGTTCGTCGACAGTTTTCTGAGTCGACGACGATCATCACTGCTAAGTTACTGAACATCGATATCGACCTTTCAACGTCGATATCAACCACCTGTGTCGACTGGCAGTCTTCTGAGCCAGTCGATTCCGTCTGCTAACATCGATATCGACCTTCCCTAATCAATATCAACTGCTTGATTTTGTCTCTGCAGGTCTTCTGTTACAGAGAGGAGTGACAGCCACGGTCGACATCGAGCTCCAAGGTCGAAATCTAGGCTTCAGGTCGAAGAAAGACGTGAGATTCCAATGCTACTAGGATCCCGCTGGCACGCCTCCTTGTGGATCGATCCTAACTACCCTTCCACTACAACGGGAGGAAGTCTTGTAATTATTTGCATAGGCTAGGAGTCGGTTTACATTTATACATCTTTATATTTGTAAATATGAACTCGACATTCCTCCTTATTAACAAATTGGCGCCGCTGCCGAGGAGGCAATCAATCGCGCCCTAGTAGTCTATCTCACGTTTCTATCTAGTTTGGCTTTGTAGGTGTATGCGACGCACTGATCGCCCACCTGAATTTGAGGGAGTAGACGACCCTGAGCGCTATTTCCATCTAAGAGCCCAAGCTAAAAGAATCATGGCAGACAACATGAACCAGGCTGAGTTGATTGAGCAGCTAAGGAAGCAGGTGGAGGACTTAACAACTAGAGAGGCGGCACTTAAGGAATGTGCGGACAGGGAGGAGGAAGGCCGGAGGCAAATAGAAGCCCAAATCAATGCCCTCCCTCAGAATGCCAAGCAATACATGCACCCCGCGCTCACAGTGCCTGAATCGGCGATTCTTATCCCTGCCTCTAATTTTGAAATTAAACCTAACTTCCTTACTGAAATAAGAAGACATCAATATGAACGAAAACATAATGAATGCCCTATGGCACATATTTCAACCTTCTTAGACCTCTGTGATACTATTGCTGACGGACAAAGTCTTGAATATGTCGAACTAATGAATGCCCTATGCCTTTCGTTGGTCTTTTACAGGAAAAGCATTGCAGTGGTTGGAGAGCTTAGTCCCAAATTCGCTCCGCACCTGGAATGAAGTCAAGGACGCGTTCCTCAACAAGTTCTTCCCTCCTTCTAAGACGGCGTTGATTCGACAGAAAATCACGGCTTTCAAACAAAAGCCTGGTGAGGCTCTGGCAACTGTTTGGGAAAGGTTTAAGGACCTACTACGATCATGCCCGACTCATGGCCAACCACCGTACGTAATTCAGGAGATCATATACAATGCTCTTGATGCTGCAACTAAGGAGAGGATCAACACCTACACCTCCTATGGCTACCTTGAACTCGCTCCACAAGAGGCTTTGGAGACCATATAGAGGTTGGTGGAGTTCGACAACATATATGGGACTCCTGAGGCTTCCGACACATCATCATTGTCGAGGCCTGCCCCATCTATGCCCTTATATGAACCCTCCAATGTAATCGATACGGACGTGAAGGAGCAATTCCATAGAGATCAACTTCGAAAGCTCCAAAAGCAAGTGAGGTTCCTTTCAGCGAACCAAGATTGCATTAAATGCGGATCGCAGCGGCACACCACCATCGAGTGCCCCCATGCTGAACAAGTACAACTAGTGAAGACTCACCAAGAGGCGCACTACATGAGGGGTCCCAATCACCAATATTGGGGAGACCAAAGGTTCCATCAACCACAAAGGAACCCGGTTAACCCTAGGGACCCCCCGCCTTATAGAGCTCCTGGGCACCCGGAGTGGGACCAACGGAAGGATGATCTACAACTTGTGTTGGATGAAATCAGGCGGAATCAGGCTAAGAATGATCAATCCAACAATGCCATCCATTCTCAACTCAATCACCTTACCACAAGGATTGGGGAGATGGATATTTGGTAAAAGAACGTAGAGACCCAACAGGGTCAATTGGCTGCGCAAATCCCTAGACCGTCCGGAACATTCCCTGGGCAACCCACTACAATTAGCCATGCAATTAGCCACAAACGAAGTCAGAGAAAGCAGCAGATCCAGTCGACATCGACAGCCCAGTCGATGTCGAGGAAGAGGTCGATATCGACCACCAGGTCGACCCAAGGGTCGACATCGATGCCACTGCAGACCTGTAGAGCCACAATAGCGGTCGACATCGACCATCCCAGTCGATATCGACCAGATCCCTATCGACGTCGATGTCCAGCAGGCCCCTCCGACCACTGTTTTGGCCCCTCCACCAAAGAAGACGTTGACATTCCCATCCAAAGCATTAGAGGATCCCACCAAAGGTAAGTTTAGGCGCTTTGTAAAAATTCTTCAAGGTCTTAATGTTACCATTCCTCTTACAGAAGCCCTAAGCGAGATGCCCGCATATGCTCGATTCCTCAAAGATATCCTTAGCAAGAAGAGATCCATGGCAGAGATCGTACAGGAATGCTCAAAGATGGACTTCCCTGAGAAGAGGAGTGATCCAAGGAAGTTTGCAATCACCGTGGGACTTGACCAACATCACTACAAAGCCCTATGTTACCTAGGGGCAAGCGTAAGTCTTATGCCTCTTTCTATTTGGAAAAAGGTGAACATTGGCGCCCTTGAACCTGTGGACATGAAACTCTATATGGCTGACAACTCATTCGTCAGGCCCACAGGTATAGTTGATGACGTTCCAGTAAACGTCGGTAAGTTCTTTGTGCCTACTGATTTCATTGTATTGGAGATGCCTGAAGATCCTGTAGTGCCTATTATCCTTGGTAGACCTTTCTTAGCTACTGCTGATGCCAATATCAATGTACGTCGAGGATTACTAACCTTTACTATAGGGAACGAAGTGATAGAATTCTCTTTTAACCCAACCATGAGCAAAACGAAGCATCTGGAGCAAGTTGTCCTCTCGCCGGCTAAGGAAAAGCTTAGAAAATTTTTGTTGGCGAGGACGGAAACAGCAAGATGGGTCGACATCGGCTGGAACCATTCGATATCGACTAAAGACATCGAAATCGACCCCCTAGGTCGAAATCGAGTATGCCAGATTGTTGTCATGAGCTTAAGTATGGGGTCACAGAGGTCGATATCGACCCCCACATATCGATATCGACCAAAGAACTTGAAATCGACCCACCTTGGTCGAAATCGACTACCCCTAAGCCCGAAGATTTTTGTTTTGGGCCCCAACAGGTAAGCCCAGGTATGACTCCCAACCCTCCTCTGTCCCTTATTAATGAATCAATTAAGCCAATTATTAATAATTCTACTAATGATAGGGTCAAAGCTTCATGGTTTGCCTATATTGCTAAAGTTAGGTCTAGAAAGAGAAGGAAAACGCCCAAAGAAGAACCTAACATCAAAGAAGTCTTGGTCGTCGAACTTAGCTACTACCAAAAGGACCTAGATGACCCAGGAGAATGATCGCGCTCAAAGGGTCCCTGTGTTAAAGGCTCATAAAGAATTGACGGAGAAGTCGGCCTAGCGACTCAAAACTCTAGAGCATGTACATAAAACCTTTAAATTTTTCATAGATGGTTTTTAGGATTTTTGGATTTTAAAATTTTTGAAACTGAGATAATTCGTGGCTTTATCTATACTTCTAACAAAGATTCCAGGTTTCTAAGCAAGAAGAAACGACGAAGAAGGAAAGAAGCTTCTGCATAGGCAGTCGAAATCGACCAGGCCAGTCGAAATCGACCCCCCCCCCAAGGGTCAAGCCATCTCCTGGAGTCGACATCGAGGACTCAAGAACGAAAAGCAGAGGTCGATATCGACCATAATCATCGATATCAACCATCATCAGGCAGCCTTTGTCTTCACTTTCTTCCTCGACATCGGCAGAAGCGGTCGACATCGACCACTGACATAGATATCGACTTCTGGCATCGACCTAACCTGAAATCGACCTGAATCTGCAGGTTGCGCTGTGAGTTTCTCTCTACCCGTGTTCTTCTTTTTAATACAGTGAGGACACTGTATATTTTAAGTATGGGGTGGGGGAAAAACATGTCTTATGGTCATAACTTGGTTTTCTTCCTCACATTGCATTCATGTTTAAATTTTTGTTCTTAGTTTTACTTTTATAAAATGTCAAAAAAATTAAAAAAAAATAGAAAAATGTCAAAAATACAAAAAAAAAAATGCATGTTTATTTTTAAGTTTATTTTAAACCCTACTTAGATGTCCTATGATGAAAACTCAATAGCTGACATGATCATGTAAATCCTCTGTCATATCTGGATGGTTTAGCCTAAGTCTTTAAATTTTTTATGTAGATTGTGAACTTGTGATGAAATTGAGCACATATGATCCTAGGCTAAAAAGCAAATCCAACAAAAATTGTCCTTGTGAGAATTTTGGCCTATAGGGAGAACATCAAAAATCCCACCGCTTTCTTGAGTGAACTTACTCTTCCTATGCATCTCTAAATGTTGTGATAGTTATTCAAAACCAATACATAAATATGTCTATGTTTACAAGAATTAAATGATGGAGGCATCTTTTAAGCCATTTTTATCCTCTCTTTACCTACCCTGCATTATCCCTGCTTGAAGCCAGAAAATTAGCCTGAGCCTGAAATTGCAAACTCCACAAAATTATCCCTAGCCGAATTAAGCCTGACCACCATTTGGGAATTGAGACTTAGATTGGCCGGACTAATGCCTTGTGGAAAGAAAAGTGCATATTGTCCAGTTTTGAGCAAGGAAATTAGGGGTTAGTATATAGTTACATCTTGTCATATTTTGTAAAAGGACTTTTGGCTCACCATATAAATGCACATATTTTTTAGTATTAATTATTATTTTCGTCAAAAAAAAAAGAAAAAACAAAGAAAAAAAGAGATATATGTATATAGTGCATGAGCCAAAATCCTTAAGTCCTTTATTTATTTCATACAAAGTGTTATATTTTTTAGAGGCATATTAGAGTTTGAAAGGGTTGATAGTATGGTTTACATCTCTTAGTGCATCTTTAGAACATATTATGGAAAGATGAGTTGAGAAAGAGCATTATAGAGAATTGAACTTGGAAAGAGCAACATTGAAGAGTTATGGTTTGGATATTGCAAGTGTTGAGATTTAGGAGTCTTGATTCCCGAATTATAAAAGCACCAGATAGCCAAATAATTTCATACCCTTAATTCCTTACCAAGCCCCATTACAACCCCGCCAAATGGAGTCTTCTTTGAAGTCTTCCATTGAGCGAAAGTCCTCCTAATAATTCTTATTGCATTTTCATAATTGGTTGCAAAGTGGATTTTTATAAATTGCAATGTTTATGAGTTTGTGTATGGAATTGGGTTGAGAGTTGATCTTCATAGCCTAAACACATGAGAGTTGAGTGCAAACACATTATCCCTGTGAGGTTGGATCAAAAATTGCATATGCCTATGGATCGCCTAAATATGTGCTATGACGTTAAATTCATTTGCTTTGCTTTGATACCGCGAATGATGTTGCTTTTGACAAGGGCAAAGACTTGAAGGGTGTGTTGTAGGTGTTGGTTATTCCTTGGTTATTGCTTGCGGACAAGCAAGTCTAAGTATGGGGTGTTTTGATGTACATATTTGTACCTCCTTTTATTGCATCTTTTGACTTCTTATTTCATTCGATTTCCAAAGAAAAGGTTCAAAAGAATATAAACTTGTGTAAGAATGGGCTAAAGTACAAGAAATAGAGTGTGCACAAATTTTGAGCTAACCATGCAGGAATTTGAGCAAAATCAGAATCAAAACGAAGAAACCAAAGAAAGCAGAAACGAAGTCGATATCGACCTTAAACATCGACATCGACTGCAGTACATCGACACAGAATTGAGTGTCGAGATAGACCACACAGACCAACCAAGAAGGCACTCGATATCGATCACCTGACATCGATATCGACCTCAACATAGACATCGAGTGGAGATGGACAAGTCGAGCCGAAATAAAAACCTCGATATCGCCCTCTGTGGTCGATATCGACCTTATCTCGACAGAAGATATATCCGATTTCGAGACTCGGATTATGAATTCTATCCTCAAGGCCACAAATTATATTGTACTTTTAGATAGTTAGCAGCTGTGATTTATCTTTCCCTTTAAGTTTTATCAAGCTAATTTAAGTTTTATCAAAATAAAAGACCTATCCTAATTGTTTGGATAGAGTTCATAGTTTAGATAGAAGTTACAATCCTTGGCTAGCATGGGTTAGTAGCCTATAAATAAAGCCCTAGGGAGCTGGCATTCAATCATCCAATTTTAGAGTTCAATTACATTCAATAGAGTTAGAGAGAAGTTTTAAGGTTTGGCGTTTGCGAAAGCCGACGTTGAGTTGTAAAGCTTCGGAGTTTATAGTTTAATGCGAGTTTATTTCTTTCAATCAATGATGAGTTTCATGATGAGGTGCGAGTTGTCCCCCAAAGCTCTTAGGGTCGGGGTGAGCCTGACGTTAGCCATGCGTGCTTGAGGTAAGTGTTAGATATTGATATCGTTGCGTCTATATCATCTCCTACGATTCTATGTTTATTCCTAATCAAAAGAAAGGGGATTCATGCTAACAACTTGAGTTATAAACATAAAATTGGTAGAGACAATTAGGTTTATTTGCAAAAATAATCCTAAGAGTTGGTGTACGGCGAAAGCTTGTCCCTCGGGTGAAATAGCGCAATTGTCCTTCTTATTTATCTTATAGCATGCATTGGTTAACGTTGTGGTAAACCTTAATCCTAGGAGTTGCTTTTTACATAGTTTATACACATAAAACCACTGTCTTTATTTCTGATCATTGCATCCTCATCCGTCCTAAAGTCTTCGGCCTTTCTTTGTCGACAAAAGCTAACGACTTTGCAGGAGAAGACATTGATATCGACCACAGACGTCGATATCGACCACTGAGTTCGTCGACAGTTCTTTGAGTCGACGACGATCATCACTGCTAAGTTACTGAACATCGATATCGACCTTTTAACCTCGATATCGACCACCTGTGTCGACTGGCAGTCTTTTGAGCCAGTCAATTCCGTCTGCTAATATCGATATCGACCTTCCCTAGTCGATATCGACTGCTTGTTTTTGTCTCTGCAGGTCTTCTGTTGCAGAGAGGAGTGACAGCCAAGGTCGACATCGAGCTCCAAGGTCGAAATCGAGGCTTCTGGTCGAAGAAAGACGTGAGATTCCAACGCTACTAGGATCACGCTGACACGCCTCCTCGTGGATCGATCCTGACTACCCTTCCACTACAACGGGAGGAAGTCTTGTAATTATTTGCATAGGATAGAACTCGGTTTACATTTATACATCTTTATATTTGTATTTAAGAACTCGACGTTCCTCCTTATTAACAGATGTCCTTTAGGAACCGAACATAGGATGGCATTTCATAAAGAGCTTCCGTGAATAGTATAGTGATGTTTAGACCTTGGAGAACCTTCAAAAATCTTTGGAACTTCACATCCGCATGGTCCCTTAGTGCTTTGGAGGGAAAGGGAAGTGGCTTCTTCTTCAGCGGAGTGGGATTGGCGCGAGGCGTTGTAGATGACTAGACGACATGGACAGGGGTGTCGATATCGACTGTTATGGTCGATCTCAGGTGCGCCTGGATAGGGTTGATATCGACAATGGGCTTGACATTGTTATAGAAGGAAGAATTGACTCAAACAAATATAAATCTAAGTGCAAACCAATCCTTTATCCGTGCAAATAAAATTCAAGACTTCCTCCCGTTGTAGTGAAAGGGAATCAGGATTGATCCACAAGGAGGTGGGTCAGTGATGCCTGGATAGTCTCTAAAGAACTCTATGTCAGTTAACCAGTAGCCTCGATATCGAGTTGGGGAGTCGACATCGACTTGGGCAGTCGATTCCTAATGAGTGACGTCGATCTATGAAGAACCTGCAGAGAAGAGAAAACAACAGAAGCACTCGATATCGACTAAAGAAGTTGATCTCGAGTAGTCAGTAGTTCCTGTTGACTCAAAAGACCGTCAACGTAGGGTTGGTTCAATGCAGGTGGTCGATATCGACTATATAGGTCGAAATCAAGTACTCTCATAGAAGGTGTCGAGTGCATAAAAATAAAGTAAATAAATAAAGAAATAAAATAAAGGCAGATTATTTTGGGTTTTTTTATAATAAAATAAAAGCTCCTAGGGTAGGGATTTACAACGACAATAACCATGCATGTATTATGATTTACTTCACATAAAAGATTAAGCTTTTCTCATCACCAATTATGAATCTAGAGGCTTTCAAATAAAAACCTAATTGTTTCTACCTTTTCATAATTGGGGTTTAGTCAACTTTCGCAGGCAAAACCTAATTACTATCCAAATTCACATGTATAATCCACTTTTGATTCATATAAGGTAAATAAGGAATGATCTTAAACTCGCATAAAGGATTGAGCGCAGGGTAGAAGAAGAGATCACATAATCAAATAGGGAATAAAGCGTACTTACATGGCTACCATTAGGGCTCACCCCGACCCTAGAAGTAGGAAGACTACTCGCTCTTCATGGGGGAAAACATTATTGAATAAAAATTGAAACTTTGCATTAAACTTCAAAAGGAACTAATCGTACAACCACCGCCTTCTTCTCCGCTATCTTCTAACTCTCTCGCCTTCTCTCTCTCTCCTTTGGTTGATCGATTGTTGTGTGTTGGAATGCCTAAAAGTCAGCCCCCTAGGGCTTTATTTATAGCGTCCTAACCCTTGCTAGCCAAGGATTGGAGTTCTAATCCTACTAAGATTGCTAAAAGGAAAGTTTATCTAAGCTAAATTATATCCTAAAATAAAATATTAAAATAAGTAATAATCCCTAAAATTCTTGGAATATACCCCTAAGATAAATGAATCTTGTTAGATGATAGATGTCTTCATGACTAAGCAATATCCTCCAAATATTCAGCCCAATCCGCGTTTCTCACACGTCTGCAGCACCAGTCGATGTCGAGTGGATAGGTCGATATAGAGTGACCTATGTCGACTCGAGTTGGTTTGGTGTGGTCGACATGGCTTTGGCTCGATCTTCATCTTTTCTCCTCGGTCGATTTTGATTCTTTATGTCGATATCGAGTATATCTATCGAGATCGAGTGCTTTTAGCTCGAGATCGAGTTCTTCTGTTTTGTCTTGTCTTCACTCCAAAATGCTCTGTTTTCTGTGAAATCAAACAAAAACTTGTGTAGACCTCTATATCTTACAAATGAAATTTAAACTACATAAATTCACTACTTTCCCAACCCGAAAGTATAAAATATGCATGAAAATGGAAAAGATGTAAGCATTGAACATGGTGACATATGCGCACATCAGACATCGAGTGGGTCAGTCGATATCGACTGAGGTTGGTCGATATCGACTGGCTCCCTAGTAACTTTCTACGCTGGCTACGTCTTATCATTGTTTATTTGGATTTCTTTGCCACTTCTTAATCGTATGGCAGTGATGTGGCCTACTGGTTGCGCGCCTTAGGATTGGCCTGAGGTTGGTCTGGGAGTGCTCCAGCTTATCGTGAAACGTTGGCCGCCAATTGACCTAGTTGGGTCTACACGCGTTTCCTCCATGTATCTATATCACCAAGCCTTGCATTAATGCCATGTAGTTGGGTGTGGATGGCATTGTTGGATTATTTGTTCTCCGCTTAGTTTCTCCTTAATTCATCCAAGATGAGTTGTAGGTCATCCCTTCTTTCCCTCTCTGGATGGCCAGGTGCTCTGTAGAGCGACGGTTGTTGATATTGTTGATGTTGGGGTTGTTGATATCCCCAATTTCCTTGATAGCCTTCTCCATAGTTAGGCCCCCACAAAAATTTGACTTCCTCGTGGGTCTCTGTGTAGGGACAAGCCATCGTGTTATGCTTCTGTGACCCACATTCTAAACAAGCTTGGTTATTAGTTAAAAATCTAACTTTCTTTTGGAGATGCTTTACCTGGTCTTTCATGAATTGATCCTTAACCTCAGGATCCACCTCCTTTGATGGCTCATATAGTGGCATGGATGAGGGTGGCCTCGCATTGGGGGCCGCGGGAGTCCTATAGGTGTTATCGAACTCCACGAGCCTTTCAATTGTCTCCCAAGCTTGATTTGGTGTAAGCCCTAGGTAGTGGTAGGTGGTATAGGTGTTTCTTCGCTCTCTTGTAGGCACGTCCAGGGCATTGTAGATGATCTCCTGGATAAAATAAGGTGGTTGCCCATGCGTAGGGCAGGATCTTGGTAGGTGTTTGTAGTGCTTTCAGACTTGCGCTAGCATCTCTCCTGGTCTTTACTTGAAGGACATTATCCTTTGGCGAATCTGCATTATCTTGGATGGTTGAAAGAACTTGTTAAAGAAGATGTCTCTATGTTCACCCCAGGTGCGGATAGATAGTGGGGGCTAGCTTTTCAGCTAATGTAGAGCCTTTCCTGCAAGTGACCATCTAAAAGCTTTTAGGCACACATATTCTAAATTGACACCGTCAGCAATGGTGTCAAATAAGTCAATATATGAAGTGATATGCGCCATAAGGCATTCTGAGCCCTTTCCCTCAAAGATATGTCTTCTAATCTCCACTATAAAAGTAGTTTTAATCTCAGAGGATACGTTAGGGAGAAAAAAAAGGAGATTCAGACACTGCCAACGTTGGGTGCATATATTCCTTGGCATTCTGCGAGATCTGGCGTAATTCCTCTTGGGCTTCTCGGTGGGCTTGGGCCTCTTGTTCATATCTAGCCGCCATGCGTTGTTGGGCCTGCGTATGTTTAGTGTACTCGGTGTGGAACTCCTCCACTAGCTTTCTAAGCCTCTCGAGCTCATGTTGCATGGTCTCCTCGTTTGCCATGATCCTTTTTGTCCTTTTAGATGAAGGAAGTGTGCCGAATCGTCTAAAGCAGCGAATCCGGGTGTGCGATCAGTGCGTCGCATTCACCTTCAAAACAACACTAGGTAAAGTAGTTAATAAGACTAGACAAGGTGCAATTGATACCCACCTGTCAATAGCGCCAAAATTTGTTAGGAGGGGAATTGATATGTAAATAAAATATGTAAATAAATTTGAACCAAAGCAACTCTCTTTCATCGCAAATAAATTCAAGACTCCCTCTCGATGCGATAGTAGGGAATCTGGATCGATCCTCGAGGAGGCGAGTCAGCGGTTCCTGAATAGCCTTGTGGAGTTCCTGCGCTACATCGACCAAAAGCCTCGATATCAACTAGATAGGTCGATATCAGGAGGGGCTGTCGATTCCTAGTGTTGCAGTCGATCTGTGAAACCTGCAACAAAAATAGAAGGCACTCGATATCAGCTAGAGTGGTCGATGTCCAGTGGGTCAGTGCTTTTCTGTCGGCTCAGAAGACCGTCGACTTGCTTTCTTTCGATGTAGAGTACTCGATATCGAGTGGGTATGTCGATGTCTAATGGTTTCCCATATTGTAACAGTGACAAAAATAAAAGAAAGATATAAAAGAAAACAAAAGAACGAATATTTTTGTTATTTTTAACTTTATAAACTAAATGCTCCTAAGGTAAGGATTTACCACAACAATAACCATGCATGCATTAACACTAAAATTGCATGAAAGATTATGTTTTTATCATCAACCAATTAGGAATATAAAGGCTTACGCATAAAAACCAAATTGTTTCTACCTTTTTATAATTAAGGCTTAGTCAACTTTCGCATGCAAAACAAAATTAGTATCCAAATTCACATATATAATCCATTTTCACTTCATATAAGCTAAATAAGGAATGATCCTAAATTATCATAAAGGATTGAGTGCGGGATAGAGGATGAAATCGCATAATTAAATAAGGAATTCAAGTATACTTACATGGCTATTGCCGGGCTCACCTTGGCCCTAGAAGTACGACGACTACTCATGCCTCATCGGGGAAAACATCATTTAATAAAAGAAATAACTTTGCATTAAACTTTGAAAGAAACTCTAATTGTACAACCACCACTTTCTTCTCTCTCTCTACTTGTCTTCTTTGCTTGATCGCTCAAGGCTTGAATGATTGTTTGATGATTGAATGATTCAAACCAGCCTCCTAGGGCCTTATTTATAGCCTCACAACCCTTGCTAATGACGTGGAGAGAATTGAATCGAAATATAAAATATAAAGCAATACAACTCTTAGCCTCTTCAAATAAATTCAAGACTCCCCGCTATAGTAGTAGGGAATCAGGTTCGATCCACGAGGAAGCGGGTCAGCGGGATCCTAGTAGCGTTGAAGACACGTCCTAAATGTTCGACCAGAAGCCTCGATTTCGAGCTCAGACCTCGATGTCGACCTTGGATGTCGATGCTTTCTGCAACAGAAGATCTGCAGAAATAAAAACTGTAGTCGATATCGACTAGAAGGGGTCAATATCGATGTTAGTCCATGAAGTCGACTGGCTCAAGAGCCTGCCAGTCGATACAGAGGGGTCGATTTCGACGTCGGGTATCGATATCGATGTTTGCAGCAGTGACCCAGGAGTCTCGAGATCGACTCAGAAAACTGTCGATCTATCAGTGTGGTCGATATCGACGTTCAGGGTCGATATCGATGTCTTCCTGCAGTGGTTTAGTTGTTCCGTCGGCAAAGAAAGGCCGAAGATTTAAGAATGGGAAGGAAGCAATGAACAGAATTAAACAAAGGTGATGGGTTTTTCGATGACTCAACGAACGGCGGGCAAATATGAATGTAAACTTAAGAAAGGAAAAATCTTCCAAAGCCAAGGATTACCGTGACGACAACCATGATAGAATAAGTATGAATCAACTAAAGATGCATGCTTTCATCATAAAGGAAAAGGCTTTCACCTAAACTGACAAATAGGAAAAGAGAGTTTGCAATTACTTAACCTAATTTGTGTCTACCTTTGTCATAATTGAGTTTATAATCTTTCGAATAGAAACCCTAATTACTACCCAAGTTTTACAACATGAGTTCCTTAAATTCGCATTTAAAGATGAAGCACAAGGTAAAGGGAGATAAAAGATACATTCTTTAGCGACGTACTTACCTTACCACCATGGCTATCGTCGGGCTCACCCCGACCCTAGAAGAAAGGGCGACTACTCGCTCATGTTGATTGTAGACATGTCTTGAATTGAAATAACTTGCATAATTGAAAATTTTCGAATCTTTACAATCTCAACGCCAACTATCGTAAGCGCTTGAAACTTTAAAGCTCAAAAACTCTAACTATCTATTGCCTATTGCTATTGTCTTACTTTCTTGGATGATCTAACAAACCAGCCCTAGGGCCTTATTTATAGGCTACTAATCCTCATTATCCAAGGATTGTAACTTCTATCTAAACTATGAACTCTATCCGAACAATTAGGATATGTCTTTATTTTGATAAAACTTTAAGGAAAACATAACAAACTAGCTGCAAATATCTAGAAGAACAAGATAATCCGTGGCCTTTAATGATAGAATTCATAATCCCAGTCTCGAAATCGGATTTATCTTCTGTCGAGGTAAGGTCGATATCGACACCAGAGGTCGATATCGATGTCTGTGTTTCTGCTCGACTTGTCCAGCTCCAGTCGATGTCTATGACGATGGTCGATATCGAGGTAGTATGTCGATATCGATGTCTTCTTGGTTGGTCTGTGTGGTCTATCTCGACACTCAAAAGGCGTGTCGATAACTATGGTCGATATCGATGTCTTCAGTTCGATATCGACCTCTGCTCAGCTTCACTTGGCTTCTTCGTTTTGACTCCGATTTCATCGAATTCCTGCATGGTTAGCTCAAAACGTGTGCAGACTCTATTTCTTGTACTTTAGCCCATTCTTACACAAGTTTATATACTTTTGAAACTTTTCTTGGGAAATCGATTGAAATATTAAGTCAAAAGATGCAATAAAAAGAGATACAAATATGTACATCAAAACACCCCATACTTAGACTTGCTTGTCCTCAAGCAATAACCAAGCAATAACCAATACCTACAACACACCCTTCAAGTCTTTGCCCTTGTCAAAAGCAATATCATAAGCGGTAGCAAAGCAAAGCAAGTGAATTTAACGTCCTAGCACATATTTTGGCGTCCCATAGGCATATGCAATTTTGATCCAACCTCACAGGGATAATGTGTTTGCACTCAAGTCTCATGTGTTTAGGCTATGAAGATCAGCTCTCGACTCAATTCCATATACAATCTCATAAACATTGCAATTTATAACAATCCACTTCGCAACCAATTATGAAAATGCAATAAGAACCATCAGGAGGACTTTCGCTCAATGGAAGACTTCAAAGAAGACTCCATTCGGCGGGGTTATAATGGGGCTAGGTATGAAAGAAAAACGGTATGGAATTATTTGGCTATGTGGTGCTTTTATAATTCGGGAATCAAGACTCCTAAATTTCAACACTTGCAATATCCAAACCATAACTCTTCAATGTTGCACTTTCCAAGCTCAATCTCCTATAATGCTCTTTCCCAACTCATCTTTCCATAATATGCTCTAAAGATGCACTAAAAGATGTAAACCATTCTATCAATCCTTCTTTTGAACTCAAATATACCTCTCAAAATATAACACTTGTATGAATAAAAGACTTAAGGATTTTGGCTCATACACTATATATATACATCTTTATTTTTTTCGGATTTTTTTTCCGATGAAAATAATAAATAAATATTAAAACTATGTGCATTTATATGGTAAGCCAAAAACCTTTTTACAAAATATGACAAAATGTAAATATGCACCAACCAATAATTTCCTTGCTCAAAACTGGACATTATGCTCTTTTGTTTCCACAAGGCATTAGTCCAGCCAATCTAAGTCTCAATTCCCAAATTGGAGTCAGGCTCAATTCGGCTAGGGATAATTTTATGGAGTTTGCAATTTCAAGCTCAGGCTAATTTTCTGGTTTCAAGCAGGGATAATGCAGGGTAGGTAAAGAGAGGATAAAAATGGCTTAAAAGATGCCTCCATCATTTAATTCTCGTAAACATAGACATATTTATATATTGGCTTTGAATAACTATCACAATATTTAGAGATGCATAGGAAGAGTAAATTCACTCAAGAAAGCGGAGGGATTTGTGATGTTCTCCCTATAGGCCAAAATTCTCACAAGGGCAATTTTTGTTGGATTTGCTTTTTAGCCTAGGATCATATGTGCTCAATTTCATCACAAGTTCACAATCTACATAAAAATTTTAAGGACTTAGGCTAAACCATCCAAATATGCCATAGGATTTACATGATCAAGTCAGCTATTGAGTTTTCATCATAGGACATCTAAGTAGGGTTTAAAAACAAACTTTAATATAACCATGCATTTTTTTTGTATTTTTGACATTTTTCTTTTTTTTTTTTAATTTTGACATTTTTATAGACTTAACAAACTAAAAGACTAAGGACTTTAAACTTTAAAATGCATAAATGTTTAAATATGATGCAATGCATATAAATAGAGTAGAAAGCAAATAAAATACAAGTCAAGTTCGCCAAGTTTTAAACATTACCACAACCAGATAAAGCAGTTTATAATGTCCAATTTGAATCCCACCCCATACTTAAAGATTACAGTGTCCTCACTGTTAAAAAAAGCAAAGTAGAGGGAAGGAGACACTCACGCTCACTTACGTAATAAACATCACTGCTCAGGAGGCGGAGGAGGTGGCAACAGCAAGGGCCAGTCTTGTGTAGGAGCTGACCCTGAGTAGTAGGTCGGGGCGCCCTGTGGGAATGTGGAAGTGCCAGCCTACTGATCGAAATAATATCCCATGTAGGAGCCCAATCCCTCGAGCATCCTCCCAAAGCGGCGCTGCTCCTTACGGATCTCAGTGACGGATAGCTCCAGCCTAGTAAAGCGGGCAGTCATGTCGTCCTACCAATCTGTGGAATAGGCGGGCTGGAAGGGAGGAGGAGGTGGAGGCACATAGCTATGGTGGCTGTGGTGGCTGTGATGGCTGTAGTGTGTCTCTTGCGGGCCCTCTCCACCTCCAACTGCATCTTCCCTGGTGTCATCATCATCACCGCCATCCATGCCCCCCTGGTAGGCTGGGGGCTGCTGTGCTTCGTCTGAGTGGGGGTCAGCGTCCCAAGACATGACGTCTATCTCAGGCTCATGGTTGTAGAGTGGGGGTCTCCTCCGAAGTGTAGGATCGACAGATGGATCTATATCCGTATGATATGGTTGCCAAGTCCAAGACTGTTACCAATCTGGGATATGCAGGAGATCCATAAAATCTTGTCGTAGACGCATCCTTGTCTGGGGGTGTCTCCATCCCTGTGCGCCGATCGCAATGACTCCGCCCTGGCGTAATACTGAAGCATCAAGGTACGTGAGCTGGTAAGCAGTGTACCTCTCAGTGTGGACGCCTAGACCCTCGGCGAGGATAGCTACCATGCCGTCGTCCATGATATCAGTGGAGACCGTGCGTCTGTGGTCCAGGATATGCTCGAGCCAAGCATGTAGATATGGAAGAGGCTCATCCTCAAAGAGCATCCTCCGTAGAGTCTCCGTCTCACGGTGTGTGGGGCGACGGAGCTCAGGTCTGGCCCAAAGGGTACTTGCCAGGACTCGTAGGATGACCCTGAATAGCGGACTCACGACCCTGGAGGTGAAGGAGTCCGTGGGAGCGGGGTAGGGTATGCCCGATATGTAGCTCCAAATGACATTGGGGTCCTGGACCCTGAAAGCGGCGGGAGTGTGGATGAATCCAAAAATGTTGCTCATCTCCTCGAGCGATAGTCTGTGACGCCTGTTGCCGAGGTGGAAGATAACTCGGCGGCTGGTCGAGGTGCGCTCAGGGACCTCCAGTGTGGTCATAAACTCCCCAGTCAGCACGGGGTAGTGCGCCTCCAGAGGCTCGATCAGCCTGTGCAGGAAGACATTCTCAAATGCCTCCTGAACGCCGGTGTGAAATCCCAGCTGGATCATATCGGGGAGATGGTACCATCGAGCCCTGCTGGCTCGGGCAATCAGATCCTCGACTAGGGAGCGCTGCTGATCGTCATCAATTCGAAGCGTGTCCTGAGGGATGTTCTTGGCCCTCACAATCGTCTGCAAAAGAAACCATTGCCATAGATAATTCCCCTTTGTATAAAATAGGGAGAACCCCATACTTAGGTTCCATATTATCCTAAAAATTATGTAAAGGTAAATTGACTAAGTTAAAATGCTAATCTTGCAAACCCAAATTCAATGATCAAATAAGGATATAGTAACAAATTTTTAACCATCAAAAATAGGCATGATCTAATAAAAAACAAGAAATTACATAAGGTTAGCAATTTATATAAACATAATTTTCTTGAAGTGTTTAACACTAAGGAGCCTAATAAATTTCAGATTTTTGTCCCACATATATGAAAAAATCAGATTTTAATCCCCATAATAAATCAGAATTTCAGCCCTTATAAAAAAAATTCAGATTTTAAACTCCAAAAAAATCAGAATTTCAGCCCTAAAAAAATCAGAATTTAAACTCCAAAAAAAATCAGAATTTCAGCCCTTGTATAGAAATTCAGATTTCAACCCATAGTGTATAAAAAATCAGATATTCAGCCCATAATTATGTAAAATTCAGATTCTTGCCCACATAAATAAAAAAATCAGATCTCACCCCCTTTATATATATAAAAATCAGATTCTTTGGCCCATATATATACAAAAATCAGAATCTTGCCCCACAAAACATGTGATTACTCTTTCCCGCGCAAATATCGTTCAAACCCTAAACACTGAATATGCAATTTCCTCCCAAAATCAACTAAATAATTATGAAAATCTGTAAAAATAGATGAAGGGTAAGAAGTCATAACAGAAGAGTGTCGGAATTAAGGGAGAAAGAGGTAAGAAACCGCAAAAATCACGAAACAACAACTGCGGAACTGAAAATCGACGTCGGTATCGGTGTTTCGGGTCGAAATCGACCGGATCCGGGCTGTTGTCGGTTTGCTGGTGCTATTGTGGCCTCGCCGGTGGCTTATAGCGGCCGGATCTGGTGGTTCTTGGCCAAAAAAGTACAGGTCGGGGCTGTGGTGGCTAGAAAACGAGAGAGGGAGGGTAGTGGTGAGAGAA
Source organism: Persicaria maculosa (assembly GCA_963922045.1). Taxonomy (NCBI): domain Eukaryota; kingdom Viridiplantae; phylum Streptophyta; class Magnoliopsida; order Caryophyllales; family Polygonaceae; genus Persicaria; species Persicaria maculosa. Next base: position 34,867,891 of record OY998261.1, read on the forward strand.
GAGAGGGAAAACGAGGGCTGTCGGGGTGTGGGTGCAGCAGTGGGGGTCGGCTCTGGTGGGGGTGACGGTTTGCAGTGGTGCGGTGATGAGAGCGACGGGAGAGGGGTGAGAGATGAAGGAGAGAGATGAAGAAGAGAGGAGAACAATGGCGGCTGGGTAGGGTATCGAAAGAGGGGAGCCAGGTCAAAGTCGGAGTATTTAAAGGGAATAAAGAAACCCAAAAATAAAACAGAAAAAGAAAATAAAATCTGACCTAACACCTACCTCCAACTGTAGTCGATATCGACCTTAGAGGTCGATATCGACCCCCCCCCCCCCCTCTGAATCTCTGTAATTCTGCCCATGCTCACTTCTGTTGGCCTGTCGATATCGACCTTATAGGTCAATATCGACCCCTCTTCTGGACTTGATTTCCTTGTTGACTTTAGATAGAATAGCCACGAATGATCTAAAAAGTAAAAAAAAAACTAAAAACAAAAAGAGAAAGAAAAGGAAAAGAACGGGTTGCCTCCCGGAAGCGCTTGAGTTTAAGTCGCTAGCTCGACATATTTCCCTTTTTGCGCTAGTTCAACGCCAAGGTGGCGCGAATCTCTTCTTTCGGGTTCTCCTTGTCATAATATTTCTTTACCCGGTGGCCATTTACCTTAAAGGTAGATCCATCGTCGCAAAGTAACTCCACCGCTCCATGAGGGAATATTTTATGAACCTTGAAAGGTCCGCTCCATCTTGTCCTTAGTTTCCCTGGAAATAAGCAAAGCCTAGAATTAAAAACAAGGACCTTGTCACCTACCTCGTATGTTTTTGGCACCAATTTCCTATCATGCCATTTCTTAGTGCGCTCCTTGTAGATTTCGGCATTCTCATATGCCTTTAGTCGCAACTCCTCCAAGGCTTGTAAATCAATGAACCTTCTTTTCCCAGCTTCGTCGAAATCTATGTTAAGCTCCTTAAGAGCCCACATTGCCTTATGCTCAAGTTCGACGGGCAAATGACATGACTTACCATATACCAAATTATAGGGAGTTGTGCGAAGTGGTGTCTTATAGGCCGTTCGGTAGGCCCAGAGTGCATCATCCTATTTGGATGACCAATCTTTCCTCAAGCGGGAGACCGTCTTCTCCAAGATGGCTTTGATTTGACGATTGGAGACTTCTACTTGGCCGCTGGTTTGAGGATGATAGGGCGTTGCCACCCTATGGTTCACCCCATACTTGGCTAAAAGAGCTTCAAAGCCTCTCTCAATGAAATGCGAGCCACCATCTGAAATAAGAACTCCAGGAACACCAAAGTGAGGATAGATGTTAGTTTTCATAAACTTAGAGACTACCTTTGCATCATTGGTCCTAGTTGCCACAGCCTCCACCCATTTAGAGACATAGTCCACCGCTACTAGAATGTATTTGTAGGGGCCTGAAGCAGGGAATGGTCCCATGAAGTCAATACCCCATACATCAAAGAGTTCTACCTCTAGAATGCCTATGAGAAGTGTCTCATTCCTCCATGTGATATTATCTGCACGTTGACACTCATCACAAGAGGTTACATAATTTTGCACATCCTTGAAAAGGTTAGGCCAATAAAAACCACATTGAAGAATTTTCGCCGCGGTCTTGAATCCTTTAGCATTGCCTCCTGTAGGGAGAGAATGACAATGGTGAATCACGCTCTCTACCTCTTCCTCCGGGATGCAACGTCGAAAGATATGGTCTTTCCCTTGTTTGAATAAGTAGGGTTCATCCCAATAGTATTGTTTGACGTCGTGCAAAAACTTCTTCTTTTGTTGCGAAGTTAAGCTTGAAGGAATCTCGCCTCCTGCAATATAGTTAGCAAAATCCGCATACTAAGGTACCTTCGCCCTTCATACAGCAAATAAATCATGAATCGGACTGGAAGGAGGTGTAAAGAAGAAATCCTCACCGGAGCTTACCTCTTCGTCACCTTCGGAGTGTTTTGTAGGTGGTCGATATCGACCTGTAGGGGTCGATATCGACTGGACGGCATCGACAGGTTCAGTCGATATGGGCTGCTCGATATGGGTCCTCGATGTCAACGTTTGGAGGTCGATTTCGACCTCTGCAGTGGAAAACCTGTGATCAATATTAGTCGACATCGATGCAAGTCTTACCTTTGGGGCAATCGATATCGACCTGTAGGGGTCGATATCTAGTAGATTTTCTGCCCGTTTTACCTCTTGCCTCATTAGGTGCTCGTCAGGGCGGGAGTCATTGATTGGTATGTTGTTATGTGACTCATCCACAAGCCCTTTGGGTAGCCGTGAAAGATGATCGGCTACGGAGTTCTCCGTTCCTTTCTTATCTTTAAGCTCAACGTCGAACTCTTGTAGTAGGAGCACCCATCGTAGGAGCCTAGGTTTAGCATCCTTCTTTGCCATCAAGTACCTAAGAGCTGCATGGTCAGTATGAACAATTACCTTAGAACCCACTAGGTATGAGCGGAACTTCTCAAAAGCGAAGACCATCGCCAAGAACTCCTTTTTCCTCGTGGTGTACTTCGTTTGAACGGCATCAAGAGTCTTGCTTGCATAGTAGATGGTGTGAAGCTTTTTGTCTCTCCTTTGTCCTAGGACAGTTCCTACGGCATAATCACTTGCGCCGCACATGATCTCAAAGGGTTGCGACCAATCGGGCGATTGAATGATATGGGCGGATATAAGGGCCTCCTTCAACCTATTGAAAGCTTCAAGACAATCACTAGAAAATGCAAACTTAACATCCTTCATTAGTAGGTTAGTAAAAGGTTTGGCAATCTTAGAAAAATCCTGAATAAACCTCCTATAGAAACCTGCGTGACCAAGGAAGCTTCTTATGTCCTTAATTGATGAAGGTGGTGGCAACTTTTCAATAAGCTCTATCTTTTCCCTGTCCACCTCAATTCCCCTTTTCGAGACTTTGTGGCCTAGCACAATCCCTTCCCTTACCATAAAGTGGCACTTTTCCCAATTGAGACCTAAGTTTGTCTCTTCACATCGTGCAAGTACCCTGTGAAGGTGAGCAAGACAAACATCGAAAGTAGTGCCATAAACAGAGAAATCATCCATAAATACCTCCACGATGTCCTCTATCATGTCGGAGAAGATGGCCATCATACATCTTTGAAAGGTAGCAGGGGCATTGCAGAGCGCAAATGGCATTCTCCTATATGCAAAAGTCTCATAGGGACAAGTGAAGGTGGTCTTCTCCTGATCGTCAGGATGAATAGGGACCTACCAAAAGACAGAATACCCATCCAGGTAACAAAAATAATCATGTTCGGCGAGTCTCTCCAATACCTGGTCAATGAATGGAAGGGGAAGGTGATCCTTTCTAGTGGCAGTGTTGAGTTTCCTGTAATCAATACACATTCGCCAACTAGTTGTGATTCGCTTTGGCACAAGCTCACCCTTCTCATTCTCCTCAACGGTCATTCCACCCTTCTTAGGCCCCACATGGACTGGGCTCACCCATTCGCTGTCGGAGATGGCATAGATGATTCCTGCATCCAGCATGCGCATGATCTCCTTCTTCACTACCTTTCTCATGTTGGGGTTGAGTTTTCGTTGGTGTTCTATAGATGCCTTATGATCATCCTCAAGGAGGATTCTATGCATACAAGTAGCGGGTGAAATACCTTTAATGTCCTCAAGAGACTACCCAATAGCCTTATGACGAGCGCGAAGTACTTCTATAAGCTTATCTACTTCCTGTTTGGTTAGTGAAGCATTGATAATTACAGGAAAGGTAGAATTGGGACCATGAAACTCATACCTAAGTGTGTCGGGTAAAGGCTTAAGCACCGGAGAAGGGCCTTGTGGGATAAGGATTGGCTCTACCTCCTCCGTCTTCATAATCTTACCAAGGTAATCCGTCTCAATTCTCTTGAGTGAAGTTCCCAAATCAACTATAGGGGTTGGCGTAGACCAAGCATAGAGTGATGCCAACTTTGATTGGGACTCTTCAAAGTATTCATGCAGAAAAGAAGTCGAGGGCGAATAGGAATAGTCAATATCGACTGAGAGTTCAGCACATACCTCGGCTTCGGAGCTGTTTGACGACAAGTGGTAAGGGTCGATTTCGAACTCTGATATCGATATCAGCTGGTCGATTTCGACCTCTACAGTCCACATTTGCTGGTCGATTTCGGCTATAAGAGAAGAAGAGAGAACTTGACTTACTGAGTTCATCGATGTCGACTGAGGGCACTCGATATCGAGTGATATGGTCGATGTCGACCTCTCCTCGTCGATATCGACCTCTTGTTCGAGCTCCATAGATAAAGCATCGTTAAATATTTCCTCATCACTCGTGCATGTAGCCAGGAACTCCTCAATGTCCTCGTCAGTAAGCTCCTCTGCAGCTAGGGCTAGGGCCTCCTTAGGAGTTAGGGCCCTTTCCGTCGGTTCTTCGCAATCCATGATGCTAGTGTAGACCGACTTGATTTCCATACCATTAACTTCCTTCATTGTGAGGTTGAAGGAGAATTCAATAACTTCGTTCCCTATAGTAAAGGTTAGTAATCCTCTACGTGCATTGATATTGGCATCAGCAGTAGCTAAGAGAGGCCTACCAAGGATGATAGGTACAATAGGATCTTCGGGCATGTCCAATACAATGAAATCAGTAGGCACAAAGAACTTACCTACCTTTATTGAAACGTCATCAACTATACCTGTGGGTCTGACGAATGAATTATCAGCCATATAATGTTTCATATTCGTAGGTTCAAGTGCTCCGATGTTCACCTTTTGCCAAATAGAGAGAGGCATGAGACTTACACTTGCCCCTAAGTCACATAGGGCTTTGTAGCGATGTTGGCCAAGTCCCACGGTGATTGCAAACTTCCCTGGATCACTACTCTTCTCAGGGAAGTCCATCTTTGAGCACTCCTCTGCGATCTCTGCCATGGACCGCTTCTTGCTAAGGATGTCTTTCAGGAATCGAACATAGGCGGGCATCTCGCTTAGGGCTTCTGTAAGAGGAATAGTAATGTTAAGTCCTTGGAGAATCTTTACAAAGCGCCTAAACTTACCTTTAGTGGGGTCCTTCAATGCTTTGGAAGGGAAAGGCAACGTCTTCTTTGGCGGAGAAGCCAAAACGGTGGTCGGAGGGGCCTACTGAACATTGATGTCAACTGGAGTTGGGTCGATATCGACTGGTAGGGTCGATTTCGACGTCTGTTGTGATTTCTCAGGCTCTGCAGTGTCATCGACGTCGACCAGGGGGTCGACATAGTGGTCGATATCGACCTCTAGGTCGACATCGACTGGTTTGTCGATGTCGACAGGGTCTGTTGTTTCTTCCTCCATTGCCGTTCATGGCTTATGAACTTTGGTGCCACTCTTTAGTTGGATGGCTGCTATGTGTCCTGACCCGGATTTCCCCTTAGGATTGGTAGTTGGTTGCCCAGGGAATGTTCCGGACGGTCTAGGGATTTGTGCCACCAATTGACCCAGTTGGGTCTCTACGTTCTTCTTCCAAATATCCATCTCCCCAATCCTTGTGGTAAGGTGATTGAGTTGAGAATGGATAGCTTGTTGGATTGATCATTCTTAGCTTGGTTCCGCCTTATCTCATCCAGCACAAGTTGAAGATCATCCTTCTTTTGGTCTCACTCCGGGTGCCCAGGAGCTCTATAGAGTGGGGGTCCCTAGGGTTAACCTGGTTCCTTTGTGGTTGTTGGAACCTTTGGTCTCCCCAATATTGGCGATTGGGACCCCTCATGAAGTTGGATTCCTCATGAGTCTCCGCTAGTTGCACTTGCTCAGCATGGGGACACTCAATGGTAGTGTGTCGCTGCGATCCACATTCGATGAAATCCTGGTTTGCCGAGAGGAATCATACTTGTTTCTAGAGCTTTCTAAGTTGATCCCTATGAAATTGTTCCTTTACATCCGGATCGATCACCTTAGAGGGTTCATATAATGGCATAGATGGGGCAGGCCTCGACGATGATGGTGCGTCGGAAGCCTCAGGAGTCCCATATGTATTGTCAAATTCCACCAACCTTTCTATGGTTTTCCAAGCCTCTTGTGGAGCGAGTTCAAGATAGCCATAGGCAGTGTAAGTGTTGATCCTCTCCTTGGTGGCAGCATCAAGAGCATTGTATATGATCTCTTGAATTACGTACGGTGGTTGGCCATGCGTCGGGCATGATCGTAGTAGGTCCTTAAACCTTTCCCAAATAGTCGCCAGAGCCTCACCAGGCTTTTGTTTGAAAGCCGTGATTTTCTGTCGGATCAACACCGTCTTAGAAGGAGGAAAGAACTTGTTGAGGAACGCGTCCTTGACTTCATTCCAGGTGCGGAGCAATCTTGGGGCTAAGCTTTCCAACCACTACAATGCTTTTCCTGTAAGAGACCAGCGAAAGGCTTTTAGTTGGACATACTCAAGACTTTGTCCATCAGCAATTGTATCACAGAGGTCTAAGAAGGTCGATATATGTGCCATAGGGCATTCGTTAGGTTTCCCTTCATATTGATGCCTTCTTATTTCAGTTAAAAAATTCGTTTTGATTTCAAAATTAGAAGTAGGGATTAGAATAGCCGATTTAGGCACTGTGAGCGATGGATGCATGTATTGCTTTGCATTCCGGGGGAGGGCATTGATTTGAGTCTCATATCGTCTCCTGGCTTCCTCCTCCCTATCAGCACGCTCCCTTAGTGCCGCTTCTCTGGTAGTGAAATCCTCTACTTGCTTCCTTAAGCGTTCAATTTGTTGTGCCTGGGTCTCGTTGCCCGCCATGATTCTTTGAACTCGGGCCCTTAGGTGGAGAAAGCGTTCTGGTTCGTCTAGTCCTTCAAATTCAGGTTGGTCACCAGTACGTCGTATACACCTATAAAATAACACTAAAAAAAGACCATGAAAATAAACTACTAGGGCGCGATTGATAGCTTCCCCGGCAACGGCGCCAAAATTTGACGTGGGGAGAATTGAATCGAAATATAAAATATAAAGCAATACAACACTTAGCCTCTTCAAATAAATTCAAGACTCCCCGCTATAGTAGTAGGGAATCAGGTTCGATCCACGAGGAAGCGGGTCAGCGGGATCCTAGTACCGTTGAAGACACGTCCTAAATGTTCGACCAGAAGCCTTGATTTCGAGCTCATACCTCGATGTCGACCTTGGATGTCGATGCTTTCTGCAACAGAAGATATGCAGAAACAAAAACTGTTGTCGATATCGACTGAAAGGGGTCGATATCGATGTTATTCCACAAAGTCGACTGGCTCAGAAGTCTGCCACTCGATACAGAGGGGTCGATTTCGACGTCGGGTGTCGATATCGATGTTTGCAGCAGTGACCCAGAAGTCTCGAGATCGACTCAGAAAACTATCGATCTATCAGTGTGGTCGATATCGACGTTCAAGGTCGATATCTATGTCTTCTTGCAGTGGGTTAGTTTTTTCGTCGGCTAAGAAAGGCCGAAGATTTAAGAATGGGAAGGAAGCAATGAACAGAATTAAACAAAGGTGTTGGGTTTTTCAATGACTCAACGAACGGCGGGCAAATATGAATGTAAACTTAAGAAAGGAAAAATCTTCCAAAGCCAAGGATTACCGCGACGACAACCATGATGGAATAAGTAAGAATCAACTAAAGATGCATGCTTTCATCACAAAGGAAAAGGCTTTCACCTAAACTGACAAATAGGAAAAGAGATTTTGCAATTACTTAACCTAATTTGTGTCTACCTTTGTCATAATTGAGTTTATAATCTTTCGAATAGAAACCCTAATTACTACCCAAGTTTTACAACATGAGTTCCTTAAATTCGCATTTAAAGATAAAGCACAAGGTAGAGGGAGATAAAAGATACATTCTTTAGCGACGTACTTACCTTACCACCATGGCTATCGTCGGGCTCACCCCGACCCTAGAAGAAAGGGCGACTACTCGCTCATGTTGATTGTAGACATGTCTTGAATTGAAATAACTTGCATAATTGGAAAATTTCGAATCTTTACAATCTCAACGCCAACTATCGTAAGCGCTTGAAACTTTAAAGCTCCAAAACTCTTAAGTATCTATTGCCTATTGCTATTGTCTTACTTGCTTGGATGATCTAACAAACCAGCCCCTAGGGCTTTATTTATAGGCTACTAATCCTCGTTATCCAAGGATTGTAACTTCTATCTAAACTATGAACTCTATTCGAACAATTAGGATAGGTCTTTTATTTTGATAAAACTTTAAGGAAAAGATAACAAGCTAGCTGCTAACATCTAGAAGAACAAGATAATCCATGGCCTTTAATGATAGAATTCATAATCCGAGTCTCGAAATCGGATTTATCTTCTGTCGAGGTAAGGTCGATATCGACACCAGAGGTCGATATCGATGTTTGTGTTTCTGCTCGACTTGTCTAGCTCCAGTCGATGTCTTTGACGATGGTCGATATTGAGGTAGTATGTCGATATCGATGTCTTCTTGGTTGGTCTGTGTGGTCTATCTCGACACTCAGAAGGCGTGTCGACAACTATGGTCGATATCGATGCCTTCAGGTCGATATCGACCTCTGCTCAGCTTCACTTGGCTTCTTCGTTTTGACTCCGATTTCATCGAATTCCTGCATGGTTAGCTGAAAACTCGTGCAGACTCTATTTCTTGTACTTTAGCCCATTCTTACACAAGTTTATATACTTTTGAAACTTTTCTTTGGAAATCGATTGAAATATGAAGTCAAAAGATGCAATAAAAAGAGATACAAATATGTACATCAAAACACCCCATACTTAGACTTGCTTGTCCCCAAGCAATAACCAAGCAATAACCAATACCTACAACACACCCTTCAAGTCTTTGCCCTTGTCAAAAGCAACATCATAAGCGGTAGCAAAGCAAAGCAAGTGAATTTAACATCATAGCACATATTTTGGCGACCCATAGGCATATGCAATTTTGATCCAACCTCACAGGGATAATGTGTTTGCACTCAACTCTCATGTGTTTAGGCTATGAAGATCAGCTCTCGAATCAATTCCATATACAATCTCATAAACATTGCAATTTATAACAATCCACTTCGCAACCAATTATGAAAATGCAATAAGAACCATCAGGAGGACTTTCTCTCATTGGAAGACTTCAAAGAAGACTCCATTCGGCAGGGTTGTAATGGGGCAAGGTATGAAATAAAAAGGGTATGGAATTATTTGGCTATGTGGTGCTTTTATAATTCGGGAATCAAGACTCCTAAATTTCAACACTTGCAATATCCAAACCATAACTCTTCAATGTTGCACTTTCCAAGCTCAATCTCCTATAATGCTCTTTCCCAACTCATCTTTCCATAATATGCTCTAAAGATGCACTAAAAGATGTAAACCATTCTATCAATCCTTCTTTTGAACTCAAATATACCTCTCAAAATATAACACTTGTATGAATAAAAGACTTAAGGATTTTGGCTCATACACTATATATATACATCTTTATTTTTTTCGGATTTTTTTTCGACGAAAATAATAAATAAATATTAAAACTATGTGCATTTATATGGTGAGCCAAAAATCTTTTTACAAAATATGACAAAATGTAAATATGCACCAACCCATAATTTCCTTGCTCAAAACTGGACATTATGCTCTTTTCTTTCCACAAGGCATTAGTCCAGCCAATCTAAGTCTCAATTCCCAAATGGGGGTCAGGCTCAATTCGGCTAGGGATAATTTTGTGGAGTTTGCAATTTCGGGCTCAGGCTAATGTTCTGATTTCAAGCAGGCATAATGCAGGGTAGGTAAAGCGAGGATAAAAATGGCTTAAAAGATGCCTCCATCATTTAATTCTCGTAAACATAGACATATTTATATATTTGCTTTGAATAGCTATCACAATATTTAGAGATGCATAGGAAGAGTAAATTCACTCATGAAAGCGGAGGGATTTGTGATGTTCTCCCTATAGGCCAAAATTCTCACAAGGACAATTTTTGTTGGATTTGCTTTTTAGCCTAGGATCATATGTGCTCAATTTCATCACAAGTTCACAATCTACATAAAAATTTTAAGGACTTAGGCTAAATCATCCAAATATGCCATAGGATTTACATGATCAAGTCAGCTATTGAGTTTTCATCATAGGAAAGTAGTGCCATAAACAGAGAAATCATCCATAAATACCTCCACGATGTCCTCTATCATGTCGGAGAAGATGGCCATCATACATCTTTGAAAGATAGCAGGGGCATTGCAGAGCCCAAATGGCATTCTCCTATATGCAAAAGTCTCATAGGGACAAGTGAAGGTGGTCTTCTCCTGATCGTCAGGATGAATAGGGACCTACCAAAAGACAGAATACCCATCCAGGTAACAAAAATAATCATGTTCGGCGAGTCTCTCCAATACCTGGTCAAGAAATGGAAGGGGAAAGTGATCCTTTCTAGTGGCAGTGTTGAGTTTCCTGTAATCAATACACATTCGCCAACTAGTTGTGATTCGCTTTGGCACAAGCTCACCCTTCTCATTCTCCTCAACGGTCATTCCACCCTTCTTAGGCACCACATGGCCTGGGCTCACCAATTCGTTGTCGGAGATGGCATAGATGATTCCTGCATCTAGCATGCGCATGATCTCCTTCTTTACTACCTCTCTCATGTTGGGGTTGAGTTTCCATTGGTGTTATATAGATGCCTTATGATCATCCTCAAGGAGGATTCTATGCATACAAGTAGCGGGTGAAATACCTTTAATGTCCTCAAGAGAATACCCAATAGCCTTACGATGAGCGCGAAGTACTTCCATAAGCTTATCTACTTCCTATGTGGTTAGTGAAGCATTGATAATTACAGGAAAGGTAGAATTAGGACCAAGAAACTCATACCTAAGTGTGTCGGGTAAAGGCTTAAGCACCGGAGAAGGGCCTTGTGGGATAAGGATTGGCTCTACCTCCTCCGTCTTCATAATCTCACTAAGGTAATCCGTCTCAATTCTCTTGATTGAAGTTCCCAAATCAACTATATGGGTTGGCGTGGGCCAAGCATAGAGTGATGCCAACTTTGATTGGGACTCTTTAAAGTATTTCTGCAGAAAAGAAGTCGAGGGCGAATAGGAATAGTCAATATCGACTGAGAGTTCAGCACATACCTCGGCTTCGGAGCTATTTGACGACAAGTGGTAAGGGTCGATTTCGACCTCTGATGTCGATATCGGCTGGTCGATTTTGACCTCTGCAGTTGACATGGGCTGGTCGATTTCGCCTGTAAGAGAAGAAGAGAGAACTTGACTTACTGAGCGCGTCAATATCGAGTGATATGGTCGATGTCGACCTCTCCTCGTCGATATCGACCTCTTCTTCGAGCTCCATAGATAAAGCATCATCGAATATTTCCTTATCACTCGTGCATGTAGCCAGGAACTCCTCAATGTCCTCGTCAGTAAGCTCCTCTGCAACTAGGGCTAGGGCCACCTCAGGAGTTAGGGCCCTTTCCGTCGGTTCTTCGCAATCCATGATGCTAGTGTAGACCGACTTAATTTCCATAACATTAACTTCCTTCATTGTGGAGATGAAGGAGAATTCAATTACTTCGTTCCCTATAGTAAAGGTTAGTAATCCTCTATGTACCTTGATATTGGCATCAGTAGTAGCTAAGAAAGGCCTACCAAGGATGATAGGTACAATAGGATCTTCGGGCATGTCCAATACAATGAAATTAGTAGGCACAAAGAACTTACCTACCTTTACTGGAACGTCATCAACTATACATGTGGGTCTGACGAATAAATTATCAGCCATATAAAGTTTCATATCCACAAGTTCAAGTTCTCCGATGTTCACCTTTTGCCAAATAGAGAGAGGCATGAGACTTACACTTTCCCCTAGGTCACATAGGGCTTTGTAGCGATGTTGGCCAAGTCCCACGGTGATTGCAAACTTCCCTGGATCACTTCTCTTCTCAGGAAAGTCCATCTTTGAGCACTCCTCTGCGATCTTTGCCATGGACCGCTTCTTGCTAAGGATGTCTTTCAGGAATCGAACATAGGCGGGCATCTCGCTTAAGGCTTCTGTAAGAGGAATAGTAATGTTAAGTCCTTGGAGAATCTTTACAAAGCGCCTAAACTTACCTTGAGTGGGGTCCTTCAATGCTTTGGAAGGGAAAGCAACGTCTTCTTTGGCGGAGAAGCCAAAACGGTGGTCGGAGGGGCCTGTTGAACATTGATGTCGACTGGAGTTGGGTCGATATCGACTGGTAGGGTTGATTTCGACCTCTGTTGTGATTTCTCAGGCTCTGCAGTGTCATCGACGTCGACCAGGGGGGCGACATAGTGGTCGATATCGACCTCTGGGTCGACAACGACTGGTTTGTCGATGTCGACAGGGTCTGTTGTTTCTTCCTCCGTTGCCGTTCGTGGCTTATGAACTTTGGCCATGCGTCGGGCATGATCGTAGTAGGTCCTTAAACCTTTCCCAAATAGTCGCCAGAGCCTCACCAGGCTTTTGTTTAAAAGCCGTGATTTTCTGTCGGATCAACACCGTCTTAGAAGGAGGAAAGAACTTGTTGAGGAACGCGTCCTTGAATTCATTCCAGGTGCGGAGCGATCTTGGGGCTAAGCTTTCCAACCACTGCAATGCTTTTCCTATAAGAGACCAACGAAAGGCTTTTAGTTGGACATACTCAAGACTTTGTCCATCAGCAATTGTATCACAGAGGTCTAAGAAGGTCGATATATATGCCATAGGGCATTCGTTAGGTTTCCCTTCATATTGATGCCTTCTTATTTCAGTTAAAAAATTCGGTTTGATTTCAAAATTAGAAGTAGGGATTAGCATCGCCGATTCAGGCACTGTGAGCGATGGATGCATGTATTGCTTTGCATTTCGGGTGAGGGCGTTGATTTGAGTCTCATATCGTCTCCTAGCTTCCTCCTCCCTGTCAGCACGCTTCGTTAGTGTCGCTTCTCTGGTAGTGAAATCCTCTACTTGCTTACTTAAGCGTTCAATTTGTTGTACCTGGGTCTCGTTGTCCTCCATGATTCTTTGTACTCGAGCCCTTAGGTGGAGAAAGCGTTCTGGTTCGTCTAGTCCTTCAAATTCAGGTTGGTCACCAGTACGTCGCATACACCTATAAAATAACACTAAAAAAGACCGTGAAAATAAACTACTAGGGTGCGATTGATAGCTTCCCCGGCAACGGCGCCAAAATTTGACGTGGGGAGAATGGAATCGAAATATAAAATATAAAGCAATACAACTCTTAGCCTCTTCAAATAAATTCAAGACTCCCCGCGGTAGTAGTAGGGAATCAGGTTCGATCCACGAGGAAGCGGGTCAGCGGGATCCTAGTAGCGTTGAAGACATGTCATAAATGTTCGACCAGAAGCCTCAATTTCGAGCTCAGACCTCGATGTCGACCTTGGCTGTCGATGCTTTCTGCAATAGAAGACTTGCCGAAACAAAAACTGTAGCCGATATAGACTGGAAGGGGTCGATATCGATGTTAGTCCACGAAGTCGACTGGCTCAGAAGTCTGCCAGTCGATACAAAGGGGTCGATTTCGACGTCGGGTGTCGATATCGATGTTTGCAGCAGTGACCAAGGAGTCTCAAGATCAACTCAGAAAACTGTCGATCTATCAGTGTGGTCGATATCGACGTTCAGGGTCGATATCGATGTCTTCCTGCAGTGGGTTAGTTGTTCCGTCGGCAAAGAAAGGTGTTGGGTTTTTCGATGACTCAACGAACGGCGGGCAAATATGAATGTAAACTTAAGAAAGGAAAAATCTTCCAAAGCCAAGGATTACCGCGATGACAACCATGATAGAATAAGTAAAAATCAACTAAAGATGCATGCTTTCATCATAAAGGAAAAGGCTTTTACCTAAACTGACAAATAGGAAAAGAGATTTTGCAATTACTTAACCTAATTTGTGTCTACCTTTGTCATAATTGAGTTTATAATCTTTCGAATAGAAACCTTAATTACTACCCAAGTTTTACAACATGAGTTCCTTAAATTCGCATTTAAAGATGAAGCACAAGGTAGAGGGAGATAAAAGATACATTCTTTAGCGACGTACTTACCTTACCACCATGGCTATCATTGGGCTCACCCCGACCCTAGAAAAAAGGGCGACTACTCGCTCATGTTGATTGTAGACATGTCTTGAATTGAAATAACTTGGATAATTGGAAAATTTTGAATCTTTACAATCTCAACGCCAACTATTGTAAGCGCTTGAAACTTTAAAGCTCAATAACTCTAACTATCTATTGCCTATTGCTATTGTCTTACTTGCTTGGATGATCTAACAAACAAGCCCCTAGGGCTTTATTTATAGGCTACTAATCCTCGTTATCCAAGGATTGTAACTTCTATCTAAACTATGAACTTTATCCGAACAATTAGGATAGGTCTTTTATTTTGATAAAACTTTAAGGAAAAGATAACAAACTAGCTGCTAATATATAGAAGAACAAGATAATCCGTGGCCTTTAATGATAGAATTCATAATCCGAGTCTCGAAATCGGATTTATCTTCTGTCGAGGTAAGGTCGATATCGACACTAGTGGTCGATATCGATGTCTGTGTTTCTGCTCGACTTTTCCAGCTCCAGTCGATGTCTATGATGATGGTCGATATCGAGGTAGTATGTCGATATCGATGTCTTCTTGGTTGGTCTGTGTGGTCTATCTCGACACTCAGAAGGTGTGTCGACAACTATGGTCGATATCGATGTCTTCAGGTCGATATCGACCTCTGCTCAGCTTCACTTGGCTTCTTCGTTTTGACTCCGATTTCATCGAATTCCTGCATGGTTAGCTCAAAACTTGTGCAGACTCTATTTCTTGTACTTTAGCCCATTCTTACACAAGTTTATATACTTTTGAAACTTTTCTTTGGAAATCGATTGAAATATGAAGTCAAAAGATGCAATAAAAAGAGATACAAATATGTACATCAGCTAACCAAGGATTGGAGTCCTAATCCAACTAAGATAGGCAAAAGGAAATTTATCTAAAGTAAATTATATCCTACACACATATATAATAAAATAGGTAATATTCCCTAACATGTTTGGGAATATACCCCTAAGGATAGAAGATCTTGGTAGATGATAGATGTGGCTAAGTAAATCTCCAAAAGATTCGGCCCAATCAGCATTTCGTACGCGTCTACTGCTCCATTCAATGTTGAGTGGACCACTCGATCTCAAGTGCTTTATGTGAGTCGACATGGGTGATTGTGGTCGACATTGCCTTAATCTCGATCTAGCTCTTTTCCTTTAGTCCACCTCGGGTGATCTAGTCGATGTCGAGTCATGTGGTCGTGATCGAATGCCTCTGCTCGAGATCGAGCTCTTCTTCAATGTCTTGTTTTACTCCAAAATGTTCCATTTCCTGCGAAATCAAACCAAAATATGTGTAGACCTCTATATCTTGCAAATATACTCAAACTACACAAATTCACTACTTTCCCTTCCAAAAAGTATAAAATATGCATAAAAACGGAAGGAATGTAATTATTAAACATGGTAAAATAAGCGCACATCATTTCTTGTTGTCGATTGCCTTGGATGAGATTGGATCCCTAAAGCCAGCCACCAAGGGCTTTATTTATAGCCTCTCTCTCCTAGCTAGCCTAGAAGAGGAGTTATAATCCTAGTGAAAATGGTTTACCTTCAATCTCTATCTAATAATGAAAAGGATATAAACTTATCAAGAAAACCAAGGGTTTTCGGGTTTCACGCAACACACTCAAGAGGTTTCAACAATATGGAAAGTATCTCTCAAGGCTAGGGCTTACCACAATGTTAACCATTGATGTACATATTTGTACCTCTTTTTATTTCATCTTTTGACTTCATATTTCATTCGATTTCCAAAGAAAATGGTCAAAAGAATATGAACATGTGTAAGAATGGGCTAAAGTACAAGAAATAGAGTCTACATGAGTTTTGAGCTAACCATGCAGGAATTCGAGCAAAATCGGAGTCAAAATGAAGAAACCAAGGAGAGAAAAAGAGTCGTCAATATCGACCATCAACATCGATATCGACCATAGTTGCCAACACACCTTCTGAGTGTCGAGATAGACCACATAGACCAACTAAGAAGGCACTCGATATCGATCACCTGACATCGATATCGACCATAACATAGACATCGAGTGGAGATGGACAAGTCGAGCAGAAATACAGACACCGATATCGACCTTCATGGTCGATATCGACCACACCTCGATAGAAGATAGATACGATTTTGAGACTCGGATTATGAATTCTATCCTCAAAGCCACAAATTATCTTATACTTTTAGATAGATAGCAGCTGAGATTTATCTTTACCTTTAAGTTTTATCAAGTTGTTTAGAGTTTTATCAAAAATAAAGACCTATCCTAATTGTTTGGATAGAGTTCATAGTTTAGATAGAAGTTACAATCCTTGGCTAGCAAGGGTTAGTAGCCTATAAATAAAGCCCTAGGGGGCTAGCATTGAATCATCCACACAAAAACACACAATCAATAGCAATAGAGTTAGAGAGAAGTTTTAAGGTTTGGCGTTTGCAAAAGCCGACGTTGAGTTGTAAAGCTTCGGAGTTTATAGCTTAATGCAAGTTTATTTCTTTCAATCAAAGATGAGTTCCATGATGAGGTGCGAGTAGTCCCCCAAAGCTCTTAGGGTCGGGGTGAGTGCGTGCCTGAGGTAAGTGTTAGATGTTGATATTGATGTGTCTATATCATATCCTATGATTCTATGTTTAGTCCTAATCGAAAGAAAAGGGATTCATGCTAACAACTTGAGTTATAAACATAAAATTAGTAGAGACAATTAGGTTTATTTGCAAGAGTAATCCTAAGAGTTGGTGTACAGTGAATGCTTGTCCCTCGGATGAAATAGCGCAATTTTCCGTCTTATTTACCTTATCGCATGCAATTGTTAACGTTGTAGTAAAACCTAATCCTAGGAGTTTCTTTTTTTATATAAGTTTATTCATCAAAACCCTGTCTTTATTTCTGTTCATCGCTCCTCATTCATCCTTAAGACTTCAGCCTTTCTTTGCCGACCAAAAAGCTAACAACTTTGTAGGAGAGGACGTCGATATCGACCACTGAGTATCGTCGACAGTTTTCTGAGTCGACGAAGATCATCCTTGCAAGAGTTACTGACATCGATATCGACCTTCCCTAGTCGGTATCGATTGCTTGTTTTTGTCTCTGTAGGTTTTCTGTTGCAGAGAGGAGCGACAGCCAAGGTCGACATCGAGCACCAAGGTCGAGATCGAGGTTTCTGGTCGACGAAAGACGTGAGATTCCTGACGCTACTAGGATCCCGCTGACCTGCCTCCTCGTGGATCGATCCTGACTACCCTTCTACTACAATGGAAGTCTTGTAATTATTTGCATAGGCTAGGAGTCGGTTTACATTTATATATCTTTATATTTGTATTAAAGAACTCGGCATTCCTCCTATTAACAAATTAGCGTCGTTGCCGGGGAGGCGACCAATCACACCCTAGTAGTATATCTCACGTTTCTATCTAGTTTGGCCTTGCAGGTGTATGCGACGCGCTAATCGCCCACCTGAATTCGAAGGAATAGACGACCCTGAGCGCTATTTCCACCTAAGAGCCCAAGCTCGGAGAATAATGGCAGACAACGCGAACCAGGCTGAACTAATTGGGCAACTAAGGAAGCAGGAACGACTAGAGAGGCGGCATTTAAGGAGCGTGCATATAGGGAGGTGGAAGGCCGGAGGCAAATAGAAGCCCAAATCAATGCCCTCCCTCGGAATGCCAAGCAATATATCTACCCCGCGCTCCCAGTGCCTGAATCGGTGATTCTTATCCCTGCATCTAATTTTGAAATTAAACCTAACTTCCTTACTGAAATAAGAAGGCATCAATATGAAGGAAACCATAATGAATGCCCTATGACACATATATCAACCTTCTGAGACCTCTGTGATACTATTGCTGACGGACAGAGTCTTGAATATGTCCAGTTGAAAGCTTTTCGTTGGTCCCTTATAGGAAAAGCATTGCAGTGGTTGGAGAGCTTAGCCCCATGATCACTCCGCACCTGGAATGAAGTCAAGGACGCGTTCCTCAACAAGTTCTTCCCTCCTTCTAAGATGGTGTTGATCCGACAGAAAATCACGGCTTTCAAACAAAAGCCTGGTGAGGCTTTGGCGACTGTTGGGAAAGGTTTAAGGACCTACTACGATCATACCCGATGCATGGCCAACCACCATACGTGAATCAGGAGATTATTTACAATGCTCTTGATGTTGCAACCAAGTAGAGGATCAACACTTACACTCTTATGGCTACCTTGAACTCGCTCCACAAGAGTCTTGGGAAACCATAGAGAGGTTGGTGAAGTTCGACAACACATATGGGACTCCTGAGGCTTCCGACACATCATCATCGTCGAGGCCTGCCCCATCTATGCCCTTATATGAACCCTCCAAGGTAATCGATCCAAACGTAAAGGAGCAATTCCATAGAGATCAACTTTGAAAGCTCCAAAAGCAAGTGAGGTTCCTTTCAGCGAACCAAGATTGCATTGAATGCGGATCGCAACGGCACACCACCATCGAGTGCCCCCATGCTAAACAAGTACAACTAGCGGAAACTCACCAAGAGGCGTGCTACATGAGGGGTCCCAATCACCAATATTGGGGAGACCAAAGGTTCCATCAATAACAAAGGAACCCGGTTAACCCTAGGGACCCCCCGCCTTATAGAGCTCCTGGGCACCCGGAGAGGGACCAATGGAAGGATGATCTACAACTTGTGCTAGATGAAATCAGGCGGAATCAAGCTAAGAATGATCAATCCAACAATGCAATCCATTCTCAACTCAATCACCTTACCACAAGGATTTGGGGAGATGGATATTTGGAAAAAGAACATAGAGACCCAACTGGGTCAATTGGCGGCACAAATCCCTAGACCGTCTGGAACGTTCCCTGGGCAACCAACTACAAATCCTAAGGGGCAATCTGGGACGGGGCATGTCGCAGCCATGCAACTAAGGAGTGGCAACAAAGTACAAAAGCCATGAACAGAATCGGAGGAGAAAGCAGCAGATCCAGTCGACATCGACAGCCCAGTCGATGTTGAGGGAGACATCGAATTCGACCACCAGGTCGACCCAAGGGTCAATGTCGGTGCCACTACAGGGCCATTAGAGCCACAACAGAGGTCGACATCGACCATCCCAGTCGATATCGACTACATCCCAGTCGATGTCGATGTCCAGCAGGCCCCTCCGACCACCGTTTTGGCCCCTCCGCCAAAGAAGACGTTGTCATTCCCATCCAAAGCATTGGAGGATCCCACCAAAGGTAAGTTTATGTGCTTTGTAAAGATTCTTCAAGGTCTTAACATTACTATTCCTTTTACAAAAGCCCTAAGTGAGATGCCCGCCTATGTACAATTCCTAAACGACATCCTTAGCAAGAAGAGATCCATGGCACAGATCACAGTGGAGTGCTCAAAGATGGACTTCCCTGAGAAGAGGAGTGATCCAGGGAAGTTTGCAATCACCGTGGGACTTGGCCAACATCGCTACAAGGCCCTATGTGACCTGGGGGCAAGCGTAAGTCTTATGCCTCTTTCTATTTGACAAAAGGTGAACATTGGCGCAATTGAACCTATGGACATGAAACTCTATATGGCTGACAACTCATTCGTCAGGCCCACAGGTATAGTTGATGACGTTCCGGTAAAGGTAGGTAAGTTCTTTGTGCCTACTGATTTCATTGTATTGGAGATGCCTGAAGATCCTATAGTACCTATTATCCTTGGTAGGCCTTTCTTAGCTATTGTTGATGCCAATATCAATGTACGTCGAGGATTACTAACCTTTACTATAGGGAACGAAGTGATAGAATTCTCTTTCAATCCTACCATGAGCGAAACAAAACACCTGGAGCAAGTAGTCCTCTCGCCGGCTAAGGAGAAGCTTCGAAGGTTTTTATTGGCTAGGACGGAAACAGCAAGCAGGGTCGACATCGACTGGAACCAGTCGATATCGACTACAAACATCGAAATCAACCCACCTTGGTCGAAATCGAGTAAGGCATATTGTTGCCAAGAGCTTAAGTATGGGGTCACAGACATCGGTATCAACCCCCACATGTCGATATCGACCAAAGCACTCGAAATCGACCTCCATCGGTCGAAATCGACCACCCCTCAGCCCGAAGATTTTTGTTTCGGGCCCAAACAGGTAAGCCCAGGTATGACTCCCAACCCTCCTATGTCCCTTATTGATAAATCAATTAAGGCAATTATTGATAATTCAACTAATGAGAAGGTCAAAGCTCCATGGTTTGCCTATATTGCAAAAGTTAGGTCAAGAAAGAGAAGGAAAGCACCCAATAAAGAAGAACCTAACGAAGAAGAAGTCTTGGTTGCCGAGGGACCTAGATGATCCAGGAGAAGGCTCAAGCTCAAAGTGTCCCTACATAAAAGGCTCGTAAAGAATTGACGGAGAAGTCGCCCTAGCGACTCAAAACTCTAGAGCTTGTAGATAAAACTTGATTTTCTTTCATATATGATTTTTAGGATTTTGACTTTTGGCTTTTTAAACTTTTAAAACTGAGATATTTCATGGCTTTATCTATAAATCTAACCAAGATTTCAGTTTGTTAAGCAAAAGGAACGATGAAGAAGAAAAGAAGTTTCTGCAGAGGCAGTCGAAATCGACGAGGCCAGCCGAAATCGACCCCCTAGGGTCAAGCCATCTCCTGGAGTCGACATCGAGGACTCAAGAGCAGAAAGCAGAGGTCGATATCGACCATAATCATCGATATCGACCATCACCTGGCAGCCCTCGACTTCACCTTCTTCCTTGACTTCGACATATGCAGTCAACATCGACCACTGACATAGATATTGACTTCTAGCATCGACTAAATCTAAAATTGACCTGAATCCGCAGGTTGCGCTGTGAGTTTCTCTCTACCCTTGTTCTTCTTTTTAATACAGTGAGGACACTGTATATTTTAAGTATGGGATGGGGGGAAAACATGTCTTATAGTCATATCTTTATTTTCTTCTTCGCATTGCATTCATGTTTAAATTTTTGTTCTTAGTTTTACTTTTATAAAATGTCAAAAAAATCCAAAAAAATAGAAAAATGTCAAAAATACAAAAAAAAATGCATGTTTACTTCTGAAGTTTATTTTAAACCCTACTTAGATGTCCTATGATGAAAACTCAATAGCTGACTTGATCATGTAAATCCTATGGCATATTTGGATGGTTTAGCCTAAGTCCTTAAAATGGTTTTTATGTAGATTGTGAACATGGGATGAAATTGAGCACATATGATCCTAGGCTAAAAAGCAAATCCAACAAAAATTGTCCTAGTGAGAATTTTGGCCTATAGAGAGATCATAAAAAAATCCCCCTGCTTTCTTGAGTGTATTTACTCTTCCTATGCATCTCTAAATGTTGTGATAGTTATTCAAAGCCAATACATATATATGTTTATGTTTACGAGAATTAAATGATGGAGGCATCTTTTAAGCCATTTTTATCCTCTCTTTACCTACCCTACATTATCTCTGCTTGAAGTCGGAAAATTAGCCTGAGCCTGAAATTGCAAACTCCACAAAATTATCCCTACCCAAATTGAGCCTGACCCCCATTTGGGAATTGAGACTTAGATTGGCTGGACTAATGCCTTGTGGAAAGAAAATTGCATATTGTCCAGTTTTGATCAAGGAAATTATGGGTTGGTGCATATTTACATCTTGTCATATTTTGTAAAAGGATTTTTGGCTCACCATATAAATGCACGTATTTTTTAGTATTTATTTATTATTTTCGTCAAAAAATTATATAAAAAAAAAGAAAAAAAAAAGAGAAATATATGTATACATAGTGCATGATCCAAAATCCTAAGTCCTTTATTTGTTTTATACAAGGGTAATATTTTTGAGAGGCATATTAGAGTTTGAAAGAAGGGTTGATAGTATGGTTTACATCTTTTAGTGCATCTTTAAGTGCATATTATGGAAAGATGAATTTGGAAAGAGGATTGAGCTTGGAAAGTGCAACATTGAAGAGTTATGGTTTGGATATTGCAAGTGTTGAAGTTTAGGAGTCTTGATTCCCGAATTATAAAAGCACGACATAGCCAAATAATTCCATACCTTTTATTTCATACCAAGCCCCATTACAACCCCACCGAATGGATTCTTCTTTGAAGTCTTCCATTGAGCGAAAGTCCTCCTGATGGTTCTTATTGCATTTTCATAATTGGTTGCGAAGTGGATTTTTATAAATTGCAATGTTTATGAGATTGTGAGTTGAGAGTTGATCTTCATATCCTAAACACATGAGAGTTGAGTGCAAACACATTATCCCTGTGAGGTGGGATCAAAAATTGCTTATGCCTATAGATCGCCTAATATGTGCTATGACGTTAAATTCACTTACTTCGCTTTGCTACCGCTTATGATGTTGCTTTTGACAAGAGCGAAGACTTGAAGGGTGTGTTGTAGGTGTTGGTTATTGCTTGGTTATTGCTTGAGAACAAGCAAGTCTAAGTATGGGGTGTTTGGATGTACATATTTGTACCTCTTTTTATTTCATCTTTTGACTTCATATTTCATTCGATTTCAAAAGAAAAGGGTCAAAAGAATATAAACTTGTGTAAGAATGGGATAAAGTACAAGAAATAGAGTCTGCACGAGTTTTGAGCTAACCATGCAGGAATTCGAGCAAAATCGGAGTCAAAATGAAGAAACCAAGGAGAGCAGAAGAGTGGTCGATATCGACCATCAACATCGATATCGTCCATAGTTGCCGATACACCTTCTGAGTGTCGAGATAGACCACATAGACCAACCAAGAAGGCACTCGATATCGAACACCTGACATCGATATCGACCGTAACATAGACATCGAGTGGAGATGGACAAGTCGAGCAGAAATACAGACATCGATATCGACCTTCATGGTCGATATCGACCACACCTCGACAGAAGATAGATACGATTTCGAGTCTCGGATTATGAATTCTATCCTCAAAGCCATGAATTATCTTGTACTTTTAGATAGATAGCAGCTGAGATTTATCTTTACCTTTATGTTTTATCAAGTTGTTTAGAGTTTTATCAAAATTAAAGACTTATCCTAATTGTTTGGATAGAGTTCATAGTTTAGATAGAAGTTACAATCCTTGGCTAGCAAGGGTTAGTAGCCTATAAATAAAGCCCTAGGGGGCTGGCATTGAATCATCCACACAAAAACACACAATCAATAGCAATAGAGTTAGAGAGAAGTTTTAAGGTTTGGCGTTTGCGAAAGCCGACGTTGAGTTGTAAAGCTTCGGAATTATAGTTTAATGCAAGTTTATTTCTTTCAATCAAAGATGAGTTCCATGATGAGGTGCGAGTAGTCCCCCAAAGCTCTTAGGGTCTGGGTGAGCCCGATGTTAGCCATGCGTGCCTGAGATAAGTGTTAGATATTGATATTGTTGTGTCTATATCATCTCCTACGATTCTATGTTTAGTCCTAATCGAAAGAAAAGGGATTCATGCTAACAACTTGAGTTATAAACATAAAATAAGTAGAGACAATTAGGTTTATTTGCAAGAGTAATCCTAAGAGTTGGTGTACAGCGAAAGCTTGTCCCTCGGATGAAATAGCGCAATTGTCCGTCTTATTTACCTTATCGCATGCATTGGTTAACGTTGTGGTAAAACCTAATCCTAGGAGTTTCTTTTTTTATATAAGTTTATTCATCAAAACCCTGTCTTTATTTTTGTTCATCGCTCCTCATTCATCCTTAAGACTTCAACCTTTCTTTGCCGACAAAAAAGCTAACAACTTTGTAGGAGAGGACATCAATATCGACCCCAGACGTCGATATCGACCACTGAGTATCTTCAACAGTTTTCTGAGTCGATGAAGATCATCCCTGCAAGAGTTATTGACATCGATATCGACCTTCCCTAGTCGATATCGACTGCTTGTTTTTGTCTCTGCAGGTTTTCTGTTGCGGAAAGGAGCGACAGCCAAGGTCGACATTGATCACCAAGGTCGAGATCGAGGTTTCTGGTCGACGAAAGACATGCGATTCCTGACGCTACTAGGATCCCGCTGACCTGCCTCCTCGTGGATCGATCCTGACTACCATTCTACTACAACGGGAGGAAGTCTTGTAATTATTTGCATAGGCTAGGAGTCGGTTTACATTTATATATCTTTATGTTTGTATTAAAAAACTCGGCATTCCTCCTATTAACAACCATGCAAACAACAAGATACAGTAAGACGGATAAATCATGCTTTCTCATCATGGAACAAGTTTTCACCTTTCCAATAAATAGATATATTAGCATTAGAAAACCTAATATGTCTCTACCATTTTAATATACGTTTATGATCCAAATGATTAACATGAATTCCTTTTCTTTCGATAAGGGCTACACACAAAAAGGTAGGAGATGATCAAGACATGAAAAAAACACCAAATTCTCATGAAGCATGCATGGCCAACGTCGGACTCACCTCAAGACAGTGGTGATACGCCAGAAGATCATGGCCTTCAAACTAAGGCCACATGAAACCCTGGTGCAAGTGTGGGAGTGCTTTAAAAAGCTGCTGAGGTCCTGCCTTACACATGGGCAACCACCCTACGTCATCCAGGAAATCATCTACAACGCCCTGGACGTAGCTACAAAGGAGACGATCTACACCTACACTTCCTATGGGTATCTCGAACTCCTACCACAACAAGCTTGGGATACTATAGAGAGGTTGGTCGAATTTGACAACACCTATAGGACTCTTGTGGCCTCCGACTCAAGGGCTGCCCTATCCATGCCACTCTATGAGCCCTCCAAGGAGATTGATCTCGACGTCAAAGATCAATTCATGCAGGATTAACTCAGGAGGCTTCAAAAATACGTCAAATTCCTCTCCGCCAACCAACCTTGCACTGAATGTGGCTCTGTAAGGCATATCACCATCGATTGCCCCTACACGGAGCAAGTACAACTAGCGGAGACTCACCAGGAGGCGCCCTACATGAGGAATCCCAATCGCCAGGGGTGCCAAAATTAGGGAAATCAACCACCCCAATATAACCCTAGGGATCCTCCACCCTATAGAGCTCCAGGCCATCCGGAGAGAGAACCACAACGTGACGATGTTCAACTCATCCTTGATGAGTTAAGGAGGAACCAGGCTGCAAGTCAACAATCTAGCAACGCTATCCAGAACCAACTTCAGGGCCTCAACGCGCGAATGGGGGAGATGGATACTTGGAATAAGACGATTGAGACCCAACTAGGTCAATTGGCGGCCCAAATCCCAAAGCCACCCGGAAAACTCCCTGGACAACCACAAGAAAATCCAAGGGGGCAAGCCGGGCACATTGTTGTTATCAACCTAAATTGTGGACGCACATTGCACGAGCCAAGGAACGAAGGAGAATTCGTTGGAGACATAGTCGATGTCGACCCCCCAGTCGATATCGAGGGCTCTGTCGACGTCGAACCCACAGCCGATGCCGAGCCCACTACGAAGCATACAACGGAGCCAGAGAGGCAATCGATATCGAGTGACCCGGTCGATATCGACCACCCTATCGATGTCGACACCTCTGGAAATCGACCACAGCTTCATACTCTCTTGAGGTCGACCAAACCAGTCGATATCGACCACCCTGATGTTGATGTCGACCTGTCTAGAAAGCAAAATCGACCACTTCGCCTCAAAAGCCATCCAAAACTCTACCCTATACTTCCAAGGCGCTGCGGGATTCAACATACACCAAATTCAGGCGCTTCGTGAAGATCTTACAAGGTCTCAACCACTCCATCCCACTCACGGAAGCGCTTAATGAGATGCCTACCTACATGAGGTTCCTGAAGGACATCATGTCCAAAAAGAGGTCCATCTTAGGGATCGTCGGTGAATGCAATTCAATTGAGTTCCCTGAGAAGCGCGGCGATCCAGTCAAGTTTGTAGTAACGGTATGGGTTGGTAAGCATCAATTCAAAGCCCTATGTGATATTGGGGCTAGTGTTAGTTTGATGCCTCTATCAATATGGAAACAAGTGGGCGTAGGAGCATTACAGCTCGTCGATATGAAACTCTACATGGCGAACAACTCCTTGGTGAGACCAACTGGGTTGTGGATGATGTCCCTGTCAAGGTGGGAAAGTTCTTCATACCCACGGACTTCATCATGTTGAACATGTAGGAGGATCCCATTGTGCCTATCATCCTTGGTAGGCCATTCTTAGCAACAGCGGATGCCAACATCAATGTGAGGAATGACACCCTTACATTCACAATCGGGAAGGAGGTCGTGGAGTTTCACTTAAACCCTACAATGAGCGAAACAAAGCAGCTGAAACAAGTTGTCCTCTCACCGGCAAAGGAGAAGCTTTACAAATTTTTTTTGGCAAGGATGGAAACAGCAAAAAGAGTCGACATCAACTGGACCCAGTCAATATTGATTGAAACACTTGAAATCGACCAGCTTTACTCGATATCGAGTGAGCCAGATGATGGCCAGGAGTTTAAGTATGGGGTCCCTGACATCGACATCGACCACCCCCAGTCGACATCGACTTATACACTAAAAATCGACCACCTTCTGTCCAGATTGACTGACTCTCAGCCCGAAGATCGTTGTTTCGAGCCCGAACAGGTAAGCTCAAGTATGCTCTCTAACCTTCCTTTGTCCATTACTGATGATTCAACTAATGGGAGGGTGAAAGCTCCATGGTTTGCCCATCTTGTGAAAGTTAGGTGAAGAAAGAGAAAGAAAGCACCCAATGAAGAAGAGCCTAACGAAGAACAAGCCTTGGTTGCCGAACTTAGCTATTATCAAAAGGACCTAGATAATCCAGGAAAAGGCACAAGCTTGAAGGGTCCCTACCTTAAGGGTTCATAAAGCATTGACGGAGAAGTCGGCCTAGCGACTCAAAAATCTAGAGCGTGTGCATAACCCTTTAACGTTTTTCGCATAGATGATTTTTTAGGTTTTGGATTTCGGATTTTGGGATTTAGAAACTGTGATAATTCGTGGTTTTATATATTATTCTAACAAAGATTTCAAGTTGCCAAGCAAAAGAAACGACGAAGAAGAAAAGAAGTAACGTAGGGAGAATTGAATCGAAATATATAATAAAATATAAAACAATGCAACCCTTAGCCTCTTCAAATAAATTCAAGATTCCCCGCTATAGTAGTAGGGAATTAGGTTCGATCCACGAGGAAGCGAGTTGGCGGGATCCTAGTAGAGTCTGAAATCACGTCCTGAATGTCGACCAGAAGCCTCGATCTCGAACATAGCACTCGACGTCAACCTTGGCTATCGTTTCCTACTGCAACAGAAGACCTGCAGAGACAAAAATGGCAGTCGATATCGACTAGGGTGGTTGATATCGATGTCAGTGGGAGAAATCGACTAGCTCAGAAAACTGCCAATCGATAAGGGGCAGTCGATATCTAGAATGTCACTCGAAATCAACCTCAGCAAGTTCATGTAGGGAGATCGAGATCGACACAGAAGACCGTCGATCTGGGCAAAGTGGTCGACATCGACTATATTGGTCGATATCGAGTGGTTCCTGCAGAAACGTTAGTTTCTGTCGGTGAAGAAAGGCCAAAGAAAGAAGGATGGAAAAGGAGCAATGATGAGAAATAAACAAGGGGTGTTGGGTTTTTCGAAAACTCAACGAACGGCAGGCAATAAAGATGTAAACTTAAGAAAGAAAAGATCTTTCAAAGCCAGGGATTACCGCGACGACAACCATGATAGTAGAAGTAAGAAATCGATAAAGATGCATGCTTTTATCATAAAGGAGAAGGCTTTCACCTAAACCGGCAAATAGAAAAAGATATCTTGCAATAAATTAACCTAATTTGCGTCTACCTTTGTCATAATTGTGTTTATAATCCTTCGAATCGAAACCCTAATTACTACCCAAGTTTCACAACATGAGTTCCTTAAATTCGCATTTAAAGATGAAGCACAAGGTAGAGCGAGATAAAAGATACCTTCTTTAGCGACGTACAAACCTTACCACCATGGATATCGTCATGCTCACCCCGACCCTAGAAGAAAGGGCGACTACTCGCTCATGTTGAAAGAAGACATGCTTGAAATTGAAAGGAAATAAACTTGCATTGATGGAGAAACTTGAATCTTCACAATCTCAACGCCAACTATCGAAAGCGCCGAAACCCTAAAGCTCAAAACCTAAAACTAAAACTTTAATGCTTAATGCTATTGTGTCTTTCTTGCTTGAATGCCTAAAACCAGCCCCCTAGGGCTTTATTTATAGGCTACTAATCCTTGCTATCCAAGGATAGTATCTCCTATCTTCTATCTAAACTCTATCCCAACAAGTAGGATAGTTCTTTTATTTTGGTAAATAAAGAAAATAACTAATAAACCTTTAGGGTAAAAAGGAAATAACCCTGAGGTGTAATCTATCTAAATTACAAGATAATTCGGGCTTTAGATAATATGATTCACAATCCACGTCTCGAAAAGCGCATCCAACCCGTGTCGAAGTCCAGTCGATATCGACCAGAGTAGTCGACCTCTCTGTTTCTGCTCGACGGGTTCTGCATCACTCGATTTCTGGTGTCCAGGCGATGTCGACACCTGCACTCGATATCGATTGTCCTTCTTGGTTAGTCTTTGTGGTCTATCTCGACAATCAGAGTCTGTGTCGATATCGACCAGTCCTGTCGATATCGACCTCTTCTCAGCTTCACTTAGCTTCTTCGTTTTGACTCCGATTCCGCTCCAATTCCTACATATTTAGACCAAAACTTGTGCAGACTCTATTTCTTGCACGTTAGCTCATTCTACACAAATTTATATTATTTTCAACCTTTATTTTAGGAATCGAATGGAATATAAAGTCAAAACTTGCGAATAAAAAGGGTAAAAATATGTACATCAAAATACCCCATACTTAGACTTGCTTGTCCTCAAGCAATAACCAACACCTACAACACACCCTTCAAGTCTTCTCCCTTGTCAAAAGCAACATCATAAGTGGTATCAAAGCAAAGCAAGTGAATTTAACATCATAGCACATATTTAAGCGATCCACAGGCATATGCAATTTTAATCCAACCTCACAGGGATAATGTGTTTGCACTCAACTCTCATGTGTTTAGGCTATGAAGATCAACGCTCAACTCAATTCCATATACAAACTCATAAACATTGCAATTTATAATAATCCACTTCGCAACCAATTATGAAAATGCAATAAGAACCATCAGGAGGACTTTCGCTCAATCGAAGACTTCAAAGAAGACTCCATTCGGCGGGGTTGTAATTGGGCTTGGTAAGAAATAAAGGGGTATGGAACTATTTGGCAATGTGGTGCTTATAAAATTCGGGAATCAAGACTCCTAAACCTTATCACTACTATATCCAAACCATAACTCTTACAATGATGCTCTTTCCAAACTTATTTCCAATATGCTCATCAACCTTCTTTCAAACCTTAATATGCCCTCAAAAATATTACACTTTTATAAAAGATAAATAAAGAACTAAGGAATTTGGCTCATGCACAACATATATATATATATATATATATATATATATATATATATATATATATATATATATATATATATATATGGGGATTGACTCCGGTGAAAACCTCAAATTGTGGTAAAAACCGTGAGGACTACTTTATAGCTTGGTTTATTTGAAACCTGTGCTAAAAACCTCAATCACACGGTGACTTTACAACTCAGTTCAACCTAAAAACCGTGCTAAAAACTCCAGTTTTAAAATAACACATGACTTTATAGTTCGATCAAGCCTAAAAATCGTGCTAAAAAACTCATGTTTTAAAATTACATAGTGACTTTATAGCTCGGTTTTATTCAGAACCGGGCTAAAATTTGTGACATTATAGATCGGTTCTATTCATAACCGGGCTATAAAGCAAGTGAACCAAACTAAAAAAACCGGTCCTCACAGGTTTTTACCGCAATTTTGGTTTTCACCGGAGCGCACCCCTATATATATATTGCACGAAAATAAATAAATATGAAAATGTGCATTTATATGGTGAGCCAAAAATCCTTTTACAAAATATGACAAGATGCAAATATGTACCATCCCGTAATTTTCTTTGCTTAAAATTAAACAATATGCACTTTTCTTTCCACAATGGATCATCAGGCTAATATTCTGGCTTCAAGCAGAGATAATGCAGGGTAGGTAAAGAGAGGATAAAAATGGCTTAAAAGATGCCTCCATCATTTAATTCTCGTAAACATAAACATATATATGTATTGGCTTTGAATAACTATCACAACATTTAGAGATGCATAGGAAGAGTAAATACACTCAAGAAAGCAGAGGGATTTTTTATGATCTCCCTATAGGCCAAAATTCTCACTAGGACAATTTTTGTTGGATTTGCTTTTTAGCCTAGGATCATATGTGCTCAATATCATCACAAGTTCACATTCTACATAAAAACCATTTTAAGGACTTAGGCTAAACCATCCAAATATGCCATAGGATTTACATGATCAAGTCAGCTATTGAGTTCTAATCATAGGACATCTAAGTAGGGTTTAAAAACAAACTTAAAAAGTAAACATGCATATTTTTCTCTGTTTTTGACATTTTCTATTTTTTTGGATTTTTTGACATTTTTATAAAACTTAATAAACTAAAAGACTAACAACTTAAACTTTAAAGTGCATAAACTTTAAACATGATGCAATG
The DNA here is from genome assembly GCA_963922045.1 of Persicaria maculosa. NCBI lineage: Eukaryota > Viridiplantae > Streptophyta > Magnoliopsida > Caryophyllales > Polygonaceae > Persicaria > Persicaria maculosa. The sequence continues at coordinate 34,898,584 of OY998261.1, forward strand.
CAGAAAAATAAAACATAAAGCAAATAAAAAGTTATTACAAGCCAAGTTTGCTAGTTTTAACCATTACCACAACCATATAGAAAAGTTATAAAGTCCAATTTCAGTCCCACCCCATACTTAAAAATTACAATGTCCTCACTGTTGAAAAACAAAGTAAAGGGGAAGAGGGAACACTCACTCTCACTTACTATAAATATCACTGCTCAGGAGGCGAAGGTGGCGGCAGAAGCATGGGCCAGTCCTGTGAAGCGGACGACCCAGAGTAGTAGGATGGGCTGCCTTGCTGAAAGGTGGAGCTGCTAGGACCCTGCTGATCAAAGTTGTAGCACAAGTAGGAGACCAATCCCTCCAACATCCTGCCAAAATGGCGCTGATCATCACGCATCTCAGCAACAGTCAGCTCGAGCCTGGAGAAGCGTGCAGTCACGTCTTCCTGCCACTCAGTAGAGTAGGCAGGCTGGAAGGGTAGAGGAGGTGGAGGAACATAGCTATGGTGGGACCCTTGTGGGCCATCTCCACCACCAGCTGCATCATCAGTGGCATCATCACCGTCGTCATCGCCCCCCTGGTAGGCTGGGGGCTACTGGGCTCCATCTTAATGTAGATCAGCCTAACAAGACATAGCCTCCAGCTCTGGCTTATGGTTGTAGAGTGGGGGCCTCCTCCTAAGCGTCGGGTCAGCAGTGGGATCTATGTCCGTATGATATGGCTGCCCAGTCCAGGACTGGTACCAATCGGGGACATACATAAGATCCATGTAGTCACATTGGAGGGGCATCCCCGTTTGGGGGTGCCTCCATCCAACTGGACCTGCTGCTATCACTCCTCCCTGTTGCAATACAGTAGCATCAAGATAAGTGAGCTCATAAGCATTATACCTCTCAACGTGCATGCTTAAGGCCTGGTCTAAGACAACCACCATGCAGCCGTCCAGGATCTCGGTGTTCGTCGTGCGACGGCGCTCCAGTATATGCTCGATCCATGCGTACATGAGAGGTAAGGGCTCGTCCTTGAACAACATCCACCGCAAGGTCTCTTTCTCACGGTGTATGGGGCGGCGGAGCTCAGGTCTCGCCTAAATAGTACTCGCCAGGATGCGAAGGAAGACCCTGAATAGTGGGCTGGCGATCCTGGTGGTGAAAGAGTCAGTGGGGGCAGGGTATGGGATCCCTGTGAGATAGCTCCAAATGATGTTGGAGTTCTGGACCCAGAAGTGTGCTGGAGTATAAGCAAACCCAAATAGGTTACTCATCTCCTCAAGTGTGAATCGGAACTGCCTGTTGCCGATCTGGAAGGTGACTCGGCGGGTAGAGGAGACGTGATCTGGGATCTCCAGCGTGGCTATAAACTCCCCTGTCAGGATGGGGTAATGGGCCTCCAGGTCATCGATGAACCTCTCCTGAGAGACATACTCAAATGCCTCCTGGACGCCCGTGTGGAAGCCCAACTGGACCATATCTGCGTAGTGGTACCAGCGGGCTCTGTGCGCTCGGCTAATCAGGTCGGTAGCTAGAGCCATCTGCTACTCATCCTTAATGTGAAGGGAATCACGTGGAACAGTCTTGGCTCGCACCATTTTCTGCAAAGAAAACAATGCCCAAGATAATTCCCTTACTTAAACAATATAAAGAACCCCATACTTAGGTTTAGAAACTAGTCTAAAAATTTGCAATATTAACATTGGCTAATCTTAGTACTAAATCTTGCAATCCTAATTTTAATGATCAAATAAAGATAAATAACCAATTTTTAACCATCAAAAATAAAGATTATCTAAAAAAATTCAAGAAATTCCATAAACTTATCAAATTTTATCAACCAAATTTCATGAACATTTAACACTATCCAACCCTAATCCAAATCTATATTTTATCCCATCATATCTAAAAAATCAGATCTAATATGAACCCTAAATCATTCAATTTCAATTTCCTGCGCAAATAATATTCAAACCCTAAAACACTCAATATGCAATTTCAACCCGAAATCATCAAATATTCATATAAAACTGTAAATAAAGATAAAGAGTAAGAAATCATACCAGAAGAGTGTCTAAAATCGGGTGGAAAGAGGCAAGAAATCGCAAGAAAAATCGAAGCAAAACTGTCGAAATTGTTGCTGTAGTCAAAATCAACTATGGGGTCGAAATCGAGTAGATCTGATGGGATGTTGGGTTCGCTGGTACTGCTGGACACTCGCCGGGATTCAAGGTCAGCCGAATCTGGTGGATGATGGCCGGAAGAGATGGGATTTGGGCGAGGGTGGACAAAGAACGACAAAAGGAAGCGGGAGAGAGAGAAGGAGCGAGATTGTTGTTGTTGTCGGGTTTTTGGGTAGGGATGGCGCCGGATCTAGTCGGTGGAGGCCGGAATGGTGACAGAGAGGGAGATCGGAGCGGTGAGTAGATAAACAGAGAGAGAGAGAGATGAAGGAGAGATGGCGGCTGAGGGAGATTTAGGGTAGTTGATTTCTGGGTAAAGGGGAGGGGGTGTCGAAGTGGGTTTATTTAAAGGAGTTAAAACCGAAATAAAAAAGGAAAAAGAAAATAAAAACTAACCTGCAACTTACCTCCGACTGTAATCGATATCGACCTCTATGGTCGATATCGACCTCCCTTTTTGAGTCGATAGAATCTGCTCGACCTGTTCTCCTGTCGGCCAGTCGATATCGACATCTCATGTCGATATCGACCCCTCCATCTGGGTAGACTGAGTGTAGTCGACCTGTAGCTTTGGTGACAGCCATCGATATCGACTCAGAATGTTGATATCGACCTCTCTTCTGGGGCACTCGATCTCCTAGTTCACTTTAGATAGATTAGCCACGAAAAATCTAGAAAGAAAATAAAATAATCTAAAAAAACATAGGAAAAGAAAATAGCGAGTTGCCTCCTAGAAGCGCTTGAGTTTAAGTCGCCAGCTCGACGTACTTCCCTTTTTACGCTAGTTCAATGCCAAGGTGGCACGAATCTCTTCTTCCGAGATTTCTTTGTCATAATACTTCTTTACCCGGTGACCATTTACCTTAAAGGTGGAACCATCGTCATAAAGTAACTCCACCGCTCCATGAGGGAAAATTTGATGAACCTTGAATGGTCCACTCCATCTTGACCTTAGTTTCCCTAGAAATAAGCGAAGTCCAGAATTAAAAACAAGAAATTTGTCACCTACCTCATATGTCTTTGGAACCAATTTCTTGTCGTGCCACTTCTTTGTGCGCTCCTTGTAAATTTTGGCATTCTCATACGCCATTAGGCGCAACTCCTCTAAGGCTTGCAAGTCAACGAACCTTCTTTTCCCGGCTTTGTCGAAATCCATGTTGAGCTCTTTCAGAGCCCACATCGCCTTATGCTCAAGTTCGACGGGCAAATGACATGACTTAACATATAACAAGTTGTAGGGAGTTGTGCAGAGTGGTGTCTTATAGGCCGTTCGGTAGGCCTAGAGCGCATCATCTAGCTTGGATGACCAATCCTTCCTCGAGCGGGAGACCGTCTTCTCTAGGATGGCTTTGATTTGGCGATTGGAGTCTTCTACTTGACCGCTGGTTTAGGGATGATAGGGCGTTGCCACCGTATGTGTCACCCCATACTTGGCTAAAAGTGCTTCAAAGCCTCTCTCAATGAAATGCGAGCCACCATCTGAAATAAGAACTCTAGGAACACCAAAGCGAGGAAAGATGTTAGTTTTCATAAACTTAGAGACTACCTTCGCATCGTTGTTCCTAGATGCAACGGCCTCAACCCATTTTGAGACATAGTCCACTGCTACTAGAATGTATTTGTAGGGGCCTAAGGTAGGGAATGTGTAACGGCCCGGATATAGATACCTGGGTTACGTTTCGAAGGTTGGGTACCTTCGTTCGGATCTTGCAATTCGAGTATGGGCCGAGGTTTTCAAAGCTCAAAGATTAGTATTTTAAAGTGGGGATTTCAAACCCCAAAATAGTCGGAGGGCCACATGGAATCTTCAAGCTGTCCTAAGACTATGTCGTGGAAATTCGTTGGCAAAACTAGGGAAAGCGGAAGTAAAGTACAACTTGCCACGGCGAGGCCGGGTCAAAACCAAAACACAAATTCTGAAATCGTAAAGCCAAATTAGCGGGGTTAGGCAGATTCTTTGCACGCGCCCGGGGGGGGGGTGGTTTGCCACGCCATAAAGACAAAGAGCAATCATACCTAAAAAAAATAAGTGGTGCGAGCGGGATCAGACCGAGACCCCAACGCACCCTGTCCCGCAAGCAAACAAACACATACGCTAATATAAAGATGATGCAGATGCGGAAATTAAATCACACTAACATGATCCTAATTTACAATATGCGGAAAAGAACTGTAAAGGCGCCCAAAGAATGCCAAGTGGCATATCCCTCTCCTACCTCTGCACCCCTTCCCATTAGTGCAGAGACTGGCCAGTTCGATGCTATAGCATATCATATCTCATCATAGCATATCATATCTCATCATCATATCATATATCATCATCATATCATATATCATGCTCATGCCCGATGGTGTTGGGTCATCATATCATGTATCATGCTCAAGCCCGATGGTGCTGGGCTATCTCATCATCATGCTCATATCGACTCGATACACTCAGGGCACCCGATGGGGCTGGGCTACCCTATGACCCTAGCAAAGACTCTAGGACTATCACAGATAACGGTTGTTCTGTATTCAAACACACATAGTAAACACATGCTCAGTTCAATGCAATCCTAGCATGATACTGCATGGCATGCTTTAATGCTTATGCAACTACTAGTATGTCATATATTCACAAGTAGGTATTCTCTTTCGAGTCTGAGTAAGCCCTTAAAGGAACTTACCTGAATAAGCCAAACAACAAAGAGACAAGGTAGAAGCGGAATCCAAGCAATATCAACAATCACCTAATATACAAGCGATGAAAGTGCCATTAGATACTATTCTACCATTTAACACATGGAAACCATTTCACAAGATACTCACAAAGGAAATAACTAAATTCCGGGAAAATATCTGAAATATCCCAATCTAGGTCAAACTCGGTCAAAGTTGCTATGATAGAATTTCTAACACCTTGTTTTCCAACCAAATTCCCAAAAGAATCTTTCCAAAACATAGAAACTCCTTTTTAAACGATTACTTTTAATTCATAAATGACTAATATAACACACCTCCAAATTTATAATTAAATCCTTTTAAGGTTCCCAACTAAAATATTTTAACTTCAACATAAAGGTACTTAAACAAATCATTTTATAATATAACCCCTTCCAAACTTTATTTCCATAAAACTCAGATTTATAATAATAATAAGAATAAGAATAATAATAATAACAATAATAATAATAAAAATAATAATAAATAATAAATAATAAATGAATAAAATACGTTACTCAGTAATGTATACATATATATATATATACCAACAGAACAAGAAAGCCCACCCAGCTCTACCCGTTTCCCAGCCCAACAACCCAAAATGAACCTAGAACCCCAAACCCGAATAAAGCAAAGTGGGAAGAGTTCGGATCTGTGGCCAAGGCTTCAGAAAGAGAGGAGTGGGTGAATCTTGGTGGATCCGGCCCACCCCAGAGATTTAGGCCCAAACCCGCACCCTTACTAAAAACAAACCAGATGTGAAAGAAAGGAGAAGGCCCAAATTCTTCTCGGCCCAAAAGAAAGGAAAAGGCCCAATCCTCTACCCTTTACCATCAGCCCACCTGAAGCCAATTAAAAAAAAGAGGAGGGGCCTAGCTGACGGGGCTCCAACGTGGCAGGGGGGGACCCACACCCACCTTCTTCTTCCTCCCCCTGTCGACAAAAAGGGCCGAAACACAGAGGAAGAGCGCAGCCTCCTGCACGCAAAAATGGAGGAGGAAGAGGACGCCCGGATCCCGCCAGCGACAACCCGGTCTAGACTCCGATTAACCTAACCGATAACCCACACGTGGAAGGAAGATGAGAGAGAAAAGGCTCACCGAGGGCCTTCGACGTCGGAAAGCTCGGAGCTTTGGGGGCGGCGTTCGGGCTCGTCGGTGTCGATACTTCAAGTGGGTGCGCCTGGGAGAGATGGGGGAGGGTTAAGGAAGGATCTTTACTCGATTTTAAGGTGAAAGGAGGAGGAAGAAAATCAAAACTGAGCTCTTACGCTTGTTCAAGTCAAAATAGAGGAAGGAGGGCGACGGTGTGCGGCTCGGCCCTCCTGGGCACTTCCTTGTGCTTGAATACGTCGAGTGAGGTGTGAGGGAGCACTTGGCTGCTATCGTCGTTGGTGGGGAGAGAGGAGTGAAGGAGGGAGGTGGGGAGAGCCTTAGTTTGGCCTCGATAAAATAGGGGAAGGGGTTGGGTGGCTCGGCTCCGATGGTGGGGTGGTGGTGACGGTGGAATGAGGTGGTGGGATGGTGTAGTGGTGGTGATGGTGGCTGAGAAGGGAGGCTCCCCTTGGCAGTACAAGTGGAGAAGAAAGGAGGGGTTTTGGATTGAAAGTGCAGAGGGAAGTGGTGTGGAAAGGTGAGGGAGATGGGTGTTTGAAATGAAATCCACATGGGGATTACTCTGAAATGTGGCGTGGGTTGCATGTAGCTCTATTGGCATCTTGCCAAGGTTGGAAGGGGCAAGGCACAAGAGAGGAGGGAGGGAAGTGAGGGTGTTTGCCCATTTGGGGTAAGGCATTTTCCAAGCAGGCTGAGAGAGAGGGGAAGAGAGAGAGAGAAGAAAAGAAAAAGAAAAGGAAAAGAAAATAGGAGAGAAGTGATCCTCACAAGACCCAAATTTTAAAAATACCCGGAACCCGCTCTCCCGACGTTATCCCGACGCTAAGAATTTGAATTGAAATCTAGATCATTTCGGATAATAAAATAAATTTTAATAATTCTCGAATACTCAAGAGCGGAATTCAATTCCGTCGAAATCCAGATTTTAAAATGATGTATGGATTTACAAAATTGACCTAGTATTCGAGGATGAGTTTTTCTTCCATTGTTAATAAAATAATCGTATTTCAAGAATTTTAAATTAAAATCGTAATCATATAATATAAAATATATTTTTGGTCTTTACATTTATCCACCTCTAAAAACAAGTCTCGTCTCCGAGACTAAAAATCATTCTAAAGCAATGGGAAGAATTTGAAAGAGGTGAGTCTGAGGATCATGCCACCGATCCCGTAAGTATCTCATAAGGGCCCATATGAGATTCTCGCAGTATCCTTGACGTGATCATGCTACTCCCAATTGGTTGGAGCAAGTATGGGATATGGGCCCTTATCCCATCCCTGCCCCGACTTCTCGGTCGTATCATAACTCAAAAGTATATAAATATGGCTTGGGAGGGTTCAAAAGCGTTTTAAATGGAAAGTTTGACCTCGAAATCATGGAGCTCTAGGTAGCGTTTATTACTTTAATAAAACCCCAAAATGGTCCTTTTCAAAACTGCTCAAAGTTTTCAAATCCGATGCCAAATCAAGAAATTTCAGATTGCGAGAGGTGGAATCATCCACCTCTAAGGGCTAATCCCAAATTATCTTCCTATGTTCCAAGTCATTCAATCACCATTTCTAACTCATCAAGGATCATAAAGCCATAATCTCATCAACTCATATATAGATAGCTACCATAATATCAACCACCTCTCACGTGGTAAGTCTCAAACATCAAGGAGATAGTCTCAACAAGTCAAACAACTCAACGCATAAACGGTCTAAAACATAACATGAGGAGTGATAGTATCTCAAAACGTGCCAAATTGGCGACAAGGTCTCAACATACTACGAGTCATAAAGTATCTCGACATCCTACAAAAGCATCACAAGTCCCAACGGACGTCACATCACGCACATCAGTATGCAAGCCATGAGAACCGATCTCTAGCCACATCATCTCAGTATAGAATCTGCACAGAGAAAGCAATCATAAGCACACAATCACAGAAATGCCCATTCCCAAAATAAAAGACTACTAAGGCTCACCACTAGCTCGCGAGGTCAAGGATAGGTCAACACTCGGCTCAACATAAGACGCTAAGATCTCGTCTACGACACTCCCGTATCTCGACCGGAGGCTATCCTCAATCTCCCAAGTCGCCTCCTCGAGACTCCTCCTAGACCACTAGACCAGAAGAAGAGGAACCTCCTTGGTCCTCAACTTCTTGACTCGATGGTCAAGCACCCTAACTGGGCTCACTACATAGATGTGATCAGGCTCTATTCGGGGATCGGAATGGTCAAGGATATGGCTCGGGTCGGGAACATATCGCCAAAGCTGGGACATATGAAACACATCGTGCACTCCGGTTAACGATGGGGGTAGGGCTAAACGGTACGCGACCTCGCCGACCCTCTCGAGAATCTCAAACGGTCCCACAAATCTAGGGCTCAGCTTGCCCTTGATGCCAAAGCGGCGAACTCCTCTGGTCGGCGACACTCTAAGCCATAAATGCGATCCAACCTCAAACTCGATCTCTGTCCGCGTGCGGTCTGCATACTTCTTCTGTCAGTCCTGAGCGACCCTCATATGCTCCCGTATGCATCCGACCTGGTCGACTGTCTCTCGAACTGTCTCCGGCAATGAAGCTGTGGTGTCGGCGGGCTCGTCCTAACATACTGGCGACTTGCAGCGCCTCCCATACAATGCCTCATATGGTGCCATCTCGATCGACGAATGGTAGTTGTTGTTGTACGAGAACTCGACCAACGGTAAGAATCTGACCCAACGGTCGCCCCACTCTAACACGCAGGATCTCAAAATATCCTCTAAAGTCTGTATCATCCACTCACTCTGTCCGTCTGTCTGCGGATGATAAGTAGTGCTGAAACACAAACGAGTCCCCAAAGCATCATGAATCTGCTGCCAGAACCTCGTGGAGTCTCACAATCTATCGGATGAACTCGTCTGCTAGTCTCAAAACTGGCCATGTCTCCTGGATAGCAATGAAATGGGCCGACTTGGTCAGTTTGTCGACCACGACCCAAATAGCATCGAACCCTCTAACATCTCTCCTCAATCCAGTGACGAAATCCATGGAGATATCCGTCCACTTCCACTCGGGAACTGGAAGCGATCTGACTAAGCCACATGGCCTCTGATGCTCATTCCTGACCTTCTGACAAATCTGACACCTGGCGACAAAATCTGTAATATCAGCTCGCATCCTCTGTCACCAGTAGGATCTCCTCAAGTCCTGGTACATCTTATTCGTCCCCGGATGGACCGAATAAGGGGTAGTATGGGCCTCCTGCATAATCCTCTGCCTCAAATCCAACGTAGAGGGTACTACCACTCTGCTATGAAAAGTCAGCAATCCATCGGCTCTCTCCATGAGCTCTCCAGCTCGTCCATGTGCCATCCGCTCTCTCAGTGCTGCCACCTCAGGGCAATCCGCCTGACCTCTACGAATCTCATCTGTCAGCTCTGAGTGAATCTCGAGGAAGGATAGCTGACCCCTCTCTCGCTGAATCCATACCTCTATGCCACAAGACATCAACTCTGCCTACAATCTCTGCTGCGCTGTCAATCTGGCCACAGCCACCTCCTGATGAGTCTTCCGACTGAGCGCATAGGCCACCACATTGGCCTTCCCGGGATGATAGATGATCTCTAAATCATAATCCTTCAAGAGCTCTAACCAGCGTCTCTGTCTCATGTTGAGCTCCTTCTGGGTGAAGATGTACTTTAGGCTCTTGTGATCCGTCATCACCTTGCATGAAGTACCATACAGATAGTGTCTCCAGATCTTCAGAGCATGCACTACAGCTGCCAGCTCAAGATCATGTGTGGGGTAATTCTCCTCTCCAAGCTTCAACTGGCGTGAAGCATAAGCAATAACTCGATCCCTCTGATGCAGGACACAACCCAAACCAGCTTGCAAAGCATCTGTATAGATCACGAAGTCCTCAGTCCCATCAGGTAGAGCCAAAACTGGTGCGGTCGTTAGCTTCTCCTTGAGAAGCTCAAAACTGGCCTGACACTCCTCACTCCAAATGAAAGGAACGTCCTTCCGTGTCAGTTGTGTCATCGGTCGAGCGATCCTCGAGAAATCCTGAACAAAGCGACGGTAGTAGCTGGCCAATCCTAGGAAGGAACGGATGTCTCGAACGTTCTTGGGCACCTCCCAAGCAACGATAGCTTCAATCTTCGCCGGATCCACGGCGACTCCAGCTGTTGAGATCACATGACCTAAGAAGGTCACCTCGGGAATCCAAAACTCGCACTTGTTGTACTTGCCGAACAGCTGATGCCTCCTCAACGTCTCCAGAACAATCCTCGGATGCTGCTCATGCTCCTCGTGGCTCCGCGAGTATACTAGGATGTCATCGATGAATACCACGACAAATCTGTCCAGATAGTCTATGAACACCCTGTTCATAAGCTCCATGAAGGCTGCTGGCGCGTTGGTTAGCCCGAAAGGCATGACCACAAACTCATAGTGCCCATACCGCGTCCTAAAGGCGGTCTTCTGGATGTCCTCTGATCACACTCTGAGCTGATGATATCCCGATCTCAAGTCGATCTTCGAAAAGATCACTGCACCCTGAAGCTGGTCCATCAGATCGTCAATCCTCGGAAGCGGGTAACGGTTCTTCACCGTCGCCCGGTTCAGCTCGCGGTAATCGATGCACAATCTCAATGAACCATCCTTCTTCTTGACGAATAGCACCGGAGCTCCCCATGGTGATGCACTCGGATGAATATAGCCCTTCTCGGCTAACTCCTCAGGCTGAGCCTTAAGCTCGGCCATCTCTGTGGGTGCCATCCTGTAGGTTACTCGGGAAATGGGCCTGGTGCCCGGCTCCAACTCGATAGCGAAATCGACCTCTCTCCGCGGGGGTAGTCCGGGTAACTCATCGGGGAAGACATCAGTGAAGTCTCGAACAACGGGTACCTCAGACATGGTGGGTCGGCCTCGATCCACCTCCAAAGTATAACACCAATATCCCGTATAGCCCTGGTCAAGAAGTCTCACTGCTCTAACTGCGCTAATTAGTGCCTCATTCCTCTTGGGGTCACTACCCCATACCTGGTGCTCGGTGCCATCCTCTGCTAGAATTGACACGGTCCTCGTCCGCAAGTCGATAATCGCCCTAAAGTGGTCCATGAAATCCATGCCAACAATCAAGTCGTGGGTCCTCAAGGCCATCACGATCAGATCGGCGGGCCACTCTCACTCTCCTATACGGATGGGTCAACCTAGGATCTCAAGACTCGTCCTAATCCTAGCCCCATCCGGCATACCCACAGTCAGGGGCGGACCCCTCGTGCAGCTCAGAAGTAGTGTGGCACCCGTGTCAAAAAAAATACACAAGGACTCATCACAGAGAAATATAGTACATGAGGAACTCGGAGCGGATCGATCCTCAACTTTCATCTGGAAAACGCGGGGCGGTGGGGGCATTGTAGAACCAGAAGCTCCAGATGTCTTTCCTCTCCCATAACCTGACCCAGACAGTCCTGCAGAAGACAATCCTCTGCCTGTCCCGGGCCCAGATGGCCCACGGCCCCCTCTAGCTGAACCTCTGCCACGTCCTCCGGGCCGACCTCTAACAGATGTGCTGCCTCTCCCCTACCCCGGGGAATAAGTCAAAAGCGGAGGCTGAGGAGCGGCGGGAAGTCTCGGTGCGGATGTAGCCGGTGGGATCCTACCACCTGAGGGCAATGAGCAGCTATGTGTCCCATACTCCCATACCTCCACAAGTGTAACATCTGGTAGATCTATCAGGGCAATCTCTCTTGTAATGACCAGGCTCAGAACAACCATATCACGTGATGCTCCGGACGCTAGCACCTCGACGAACCACTAGTGGTGCTGGGGGTGGCATAACTCTCGGCATCCCTCCTCTGAATCCCCAGCGGAAGGCTCCTCGGGACCTCACATCCCATCTCGTGTCAGCGGGCCTCGGCCTCTTCGCCTCGGGGTGAGAGGGGGCATACACAGTAGTAGTCAGGATCCTCTGCTGCTCATACATCATCACGACCTCCAGAAAGCGGTCAAACGGAATAACTCCCAAACTAGATGCGTGTAGAAGAATCTCTGACGGCAGCCTCATGGACAGCAAGCGGATACGACTCTCGTCAGTGGGGGAGAGATGAGCACAGTAGATCAACTCCCTCTTAAACTGATGGATGACCTGCGATACAGAGCGGGATGGGTCGTAGGTAGCGCGCATGAAGGTGACCTCCCTAGCCGTCTATGTCCCTGGCGGGCAATACTCCCGAAGCAGCAATGCTTGAAACTCCTCATAGCTCCACTCTGTTTGGCCCGCCTTACAGACGGTCCAACGAAGGAAGGCGTCATCTCACAGAAGTCCTGCGGCCAACCTCTGATGCTCTGAAGCAGGAGCGCCGATGAAATCAAAGATGCTATCGATCTGTCTCAGCCATGCCTCGACATCTGCTCTGTCCTCTCCCGAAAAGTGTGGTGGGCCACAATGTGCTAAAGATCGAACCCAGTCGATGCGCTTCTCAGGGCGCGCATCGACGGGGGCTGGTGCGGCTGGCTGTCCAACTGGGGTCTCTATAGCTGGCTCAACTGGCTGCTCGATGGGGATATGTATACCAGGCGCGTCCGATGGAGGATCTCCGACCAGCCCTCGCAGCATCTTGATCAATGTCGTCCTATCCATCTGCCTCAGTATCTCCTCTGGCTGGGGGGCGGGAACCTCCGCACCCCCAAGATCCTGAACGTCATCATCTACCCTATCGGCCACAACTCGATGAGGTCGTCCTCTGCCCCTACGTGCTGGGCCACCACGCCCGACTGCCCCACGTCGTGTATCGACCATATTGATGCATATTCAGAGTTACCACTCAGCACAGAAGCACTAAATTGCGATTATAATGATCTCCTTCGAGGGAGATCGCCCTTGGGCCCAGTTGACATACATACAACACGACAAGCTATCCAGGTTCGCTCTTCGAGGAGCTACTGACCGGACGGGCAAGTACCTCACGACCTCTACCTAACTTGCCACTCCAACCACCGTGGTGCAATTCTTGGAGTCTTCCAAGCCCATCTGTAAAAAGTAAGCTATATTTTGCCTACCCGTTCCCAATCTACATCCAATAGGGATGGTCTAGTGCCATTCTACCCACTCGATCCCCATTGTTCGATTTTACTCAACTTTTAAGGCCAAGTTCATATTAGGTTCATTTGGGTTAGACATATTAAGTTCATTTTGCCCTTTGAAAACTCTTTCAAATCTTTTGAAATTCATGGGCGGGTTGTCAAAACATACACTCGACCCTTTGGTACAGAAATTGAAAAACCTGGCTCTGATACCAACTTTGTAACGGCCCAGATATAGATACCCAGGTTACGTTTTGAAGGTTGGGCACCTTCGTTCGGATCTTGCAATTCGAGTACGGGCCGAGGTTTTCAAAGCTCAAAGATTAGTATTTTAAAGTGGGGATTTCGAACCCCAAAATAGCCGGAGGGCCACGTGGAATCTTCAAGCTGTCCTAAGACTATATCGCGGAAATTCGTTTGTAAAAACTAGGGAAAGCGGAAGTAAAGTACAACTTGCCACGGCGAGGCCGGGTCAAAACCAAAACACAAATTCTGAAATCGTAAAGCCAAATTAGCGGGGTTAGGCAGATTCTTTGCACGCGCCCGGGGGGGGGGGGGGTGGTTTGCCACGCCATAAAGACAGAGAGCAATCATACCTAAAAAAAATAAGTGGTGCGAGCGGGATCAGACCGAGACCCCAACGCACCCTGTCCCGCAAGCAAACATACACATACGCTAATATAAAGATGATACAGATGCGGAAATTAAATCACACTAACATGATCCTAATTTACAATATGCGGAAAAGAACTGTAAAGGCGCCCAAAGAATGCCAAGTGGCATATCCCTCTCCTACCTCTGCACCCCTTCCCATTAGTGCAGAGACTGGCCAGTTCGATGCTATAGCATATCATATCTCATCATAGCATATCATATCTCATCATCATATCATATATCATCATCATATCATATATCATGCTCATGCCCGATGGTGCTGGGTCGTCATATCATGTATCATGGTCATGTCCGATGGTGCTGGGCTATCTCATCATCATGCTCATATCGACTCGATAGACTCAGGGCACCCGATGGGGCTAGGCTACCCTATGACCCTAGCAAAGACTCTATGACTATCACAATAACGGTCATTCTGTATTCAAACACACATAGTAAACACATGCTCAGTTCAATGCAATCCTAGCATGATACTACATAGCATGCTTTAATGCTTATGCGACTCCTAGTATGTCATATATTCACAAGCAGGTATTTTCTTTCGAGTCTCAGTAAGCCTTTAAAGGAACTTACCTGAATAAGCCAAATAGCAAAGAGACAAGGTAGAAGCGGAATCCAAGCAATATCAACAATCACCTAATATACAAGCAATGAAAGCGCCATAAGATACTATTCTACCATTTAACACATGGAAACCTTTTCACAAGATACTCACAAAGGAAATAACTAAATTCCGAGAAAATATCTGAAATATCCCAATCTAGGTCAAACTCGGTCAAAGTTGCTATGATGGAATTTCTAACACCTTGTTTTCCAACCAAATTCCCAAAAGAATCTTTCCAAAACATAGAAACTCCTTTTTAAACGATTACTTTTAATTCATAAATGACTAATATAACACACCTCCAAATTTATAATTAAATCCTTTTAAGGTTCCCAACTAAAATATTTTAACTTCAACATAAAGGTACTTAAACAAATCATTTTATAATATAACCCCTTCTAAACTTTATTTCCATAAAACTCAGATTTATAATAATAATAATAATAATAATAATAATAATAATAATAATAATAATAATAATAATAATAATAATAATAATAACAACAACAACAACAACAACAATAATAATAATAAATAATAAATAATAAATGAATAAAATACGTTACTCAGTAATGTGTGTATATATATATATATATATACCAACAGAACAAGAAAGCCCACCCAACTCTACCCGTTGCCCGGCCCAACAACCCAAAATGAACCCAGAACCCCAAACCCGAATAAAGCAAAGTGGGAAGGGTTCGGATCTGTGGCCAAGGCTTCAGAAAGAGAGGAGTGGGTGAGTCTTGGTGGATCCGGCCCACCCCAGAGATTTAGGCCCAAACCCGCACCCTTACTGAAAATAAACAAGATGTGAAAGAAAGGAGAAGGCCCGAATTCTTCTCGGCCCAAAAGAAAGGAAAAGGCCCAATCCTCTACCCTTTACCATCAGCCCACCCGAAGCCAATTAAAAAAAAAGAGGAGGGGCCCAGCTGACGGGGCTCCAACGTGGCAAGGGGGAGACCCACACCCACCTTCTTCTTCCTCCCCATGTCGACAAAAAGGGCCGAAACAAGAAGGAAGAGCGCAGCCTCCTACGCGCGGAAATGGAGAAGGAAGAGGATGCCCGGAGCCCACCGGCGACAACCCGGGCTCGACTCCGACTATCCTAATCGACAACCCACACGTGAAAGGAAGAAGAGAGAGAAAGGGCTCACCGAGGGCCTTCGACGTCGGAAAGCTCATAGCTTCAGGGGCGGCGTTCGGCCTCGTTGGTGTCGATACTTCAAGTGGGTGTGCCTGGGAGAGATGGAAAGGAAGGATCTTTACTCGATTTTAAGGTGAAAGGAGGAGGAAGAAAATCAAAACCGAGCTCATACCCTTGTTCAAGTCAAAACAGAGGAAGGAGGGCGACGGTGTGCGGCTTGGCCCTCCTGGGCGCTTCCTTGTGCTTGAATACGTCGAGGGAGGTGGGAGGGAGCACCTGGCTACTATCGTAGCTGGTGGGGAGAGAGCAGTGAAGGAGGGAGGTGGGGAGAGCCTTAGTTTGGCCTCGATAAATTAGGGGAAGGGGTTGGGTGGCTCGGCTCCGACGGTGGGGTGGTGCTGACGGTGGAATGAGGTGGTGGGATGGTGTAGTGGTGGTGATGGTGGCTGAGAAGGAAGGCTCCCCTCGGCAGTACAAGTGGAGAAGAAATGAGGGGTCTTGGATTGAAAGTGCAGAGGGAAGTGGTGTGGAAAGGTGAGGGAGATGGGTGTTTGAAATGAAATCCACATGGGGATTACTATGAAATGTGGCGTGGGTTGCCTGTAGCTGTATTGGCATCTTGCCAAGGTTGGGAGGGGCAAGGTACAAGAGAGGAGGGAGGGAAGTGAGGTTGTTTGCCCATTTGGGGTAAGGCATCTTCCAGGCAAGCCGAGAGAGAGGGGAAGAGAGAGAGAGAAGAAAAGAAAAAGAAAAGGAAAAGAAAATAGGAGAGAAGTGATCCTCACAAGACCCAAATTTCAAAAATACCCAGAACCCGCTCTCCCGACGTTATCCCGACGCTAAGAATTTAAATTGAAATCTAGATCATTTCGAATAATAAAATAAATTTTAATAATTCTCGAATACTCAAGAGTGGAACTCAATTCCGTCGAAATCCAGATTTTAAAATGATGTCGAATGGATTTACAAAATTGACCTAGTGTTCGAGGATGAGTTTTTCTTCCATTGTTAATAAAATAATCATATTTCAAGATTTTTTAATTAAAATCATAATCATATAATATAAAATATATTTTTGGTCTTTACAGAATGGTCCCATGAAGTCAATACCCCATACATCAAAGAGCTCTACTTCCAGATTTCCTGTGAGCGGTGTCTCATTCCTCCATGTGATATTTTCCTACAAATTGACACTCATCACAAGAGGTTACATAGTTTTGCACATCTTTGAAAAGGTTAGGCCAATAAAAACCACATTGAAGAATTTTCGCCGCGGTCTTGAATCCTTTAGCATGGCCTCCTGTATGGAGAGAATGACAATGACAAATTACGCTCTCTACCTCTTCCTCCGGGATACAACATCGAAAGATATGGTCTTTTCCCTGCTTGAACAAGTAGGGTTCATCCCAATAGTATTTCTTGACGTCGTGCAAAAACTTCTTCTTCTGTTGCGAAGTTAAGCCGGAAGGGATCTCACCTCCTGCAATATAGTTAGTAAAATCCTTATATCGAGGCACTTTTGCCCTTCTTACAGCAAATAGATCATGAATAAGGCAAGAGGGAGGGGTAAAAAAGAAATCCTCACCGGAGCTTACCTTTTTGTCACCTTCGGAGTCACTGGAAGGTGGTCGATATCGACCTGGAGGGGTCGATTTCGACTGGTCTGCATCGACTATGTCAGTCGATTTTGGCTGCTCGAGACTGGTACTCGATTTTGACTTAATGTGGTTGATTTCGATGCTGTAATTGTGAACCTGTCGTCAGAAATAGTCGAAATCGGCAGAAAACTTACCTTAGGGGCAATCGATATCGACTTGGTCTGGTCGATATCGAGTGGATTTTCTACCCGTTTTGCTTCTTGCTTCATTAGGTGCTTGTCAGGGTGGGAGTCATCGATTGGCATGTTATCTTGTGACTCATCTAGAAGCCCTTTGGGTAGCCGTGAGAGATGATCGGCTACGAAGTTCTCCGTACCTTTCTTATCCTCAAGCTCAACATCGAACTCTTGGGACCAAGAAACTCATACCTAAGTGTGTCAGGTAAAGGCTTTAGCACCTGAGAAGGTCCTTGTGGAATAAGGATTGGCTCTACCTCCTCCGTCTGCATGATCTCACCTAGGTAATCCGTCTCAATTCTCTTGATTGAAGCTCCCAAATCAGCTACATGAGTTGGTGTGGACCAAGCATAGAGTGATGCCAACTTTGATTGGGACTCTTCGTAGTAATCCTGCAGAAAAGAAGTCGAGGTCGAGTAGGAATAGTCGATATCGACTAAAAGTTCAGCACATACCTCGGCCTTTGAGCTGTCCGATGTCAAGGGGAGTAGGTCGATTTTGACTTCTGATGTCAATGTGGACTGGTCGATTTCTTCTTCTGCAGTCGATATAGACTGATCCATTTCGACCTCTGCTGTCAACATAGTGTCCTCGATATCGCCTGTAAAAGAGGGAGAACAAACCTGACTTACTGAGTGAGTCGATGTCGACAGGGGGCACTCGATATCGAGTGGGATGGTTGATGTCGACCTCTCCTGGTGGATTTCGAATTCTTCTTCGAGCTCCATGTATAAAGCATCGTCGAAGATCTCCTCATCACTCGTGCATGTAGCCAGGAACATCTCAATGTCCTCGTCGGTGAGCTCTTCTACAGCTAGGGCTAGGGCTTCATCATGAGTTAGGGCCCTTTCCGTCGGTTCTTTACAATCCATGATGCTGGTGTAGACCGACTTGATCTCCATTCCATTGACCTCCTTCATTGTGGGGTTGAAGGACAACTCTATCACTTTGTTCCCTATAGTAAAGGTTAGTAATCCTCGACGCACATTAATATTGGCATCTGCAGTAGCTAAGAAAGGCCTACCAAGGATGATAGGTACAATAGGATCTTCATGCATATCCAATACAATGAAATCAGTAGGCATAAAGAACTTACCTACATTTACCAGAACGTCATCAACTATACCTGTGGGTCTGACGAATGAGTTGTCAGTCATATAGAGCTTCATATCCACAGGTTCAAGTGCTCCAATGTTCACCCTTTGCCAAATAGAAAGAGGCATAAGACTTACGCTTGCCCCTAGGTCACATAGGGCCTTGTAGCGATGTTGGCCAAGCTCCACGGTGATTGCAAACTTCCCTGGATCGCTCTTCTTCTCTAGGAAGTCCATCTTTGAGCACTCCTCTGCGATCTCTGTCATGGTCCGCTTCTTGCTAAGGATGTCCTTGAGGAATCGGACATAGGCGGGCATCTTGCTTAGGGCCTCCGTGAGTGGGATAGTGATATTAAGACCTTGGAGGATCTTCATGAAGCGCCCAAACTTACCTTGGGTGGGGTCCTTCAATGCTTTGGAAGGGAAGGGCAACGTTTTCTTTGGTGGACGAGCCAAAACGGTGGTTGGAGGGGTCGTCGGGGGGTTGATGTCGACTGAAGTTTGGTTGATATCAACTGGAATGGTCGATTTCGACTGAGGTTGTGGCTCTAAGTGCTCTGCAGTGGCCTCGACGTCGACCAAGGGGTCGATATTGACTGCTGACTCGACATCGACTGGTTTATCGATGTCGACTGGATCTGCAGCTTTCTCCTCCGCTTCCGTTCGTGGCTTTTGTAGTTTGTTGCCACTCCTTAGTTGCATGGCTGCGATGTGTCCTGACTCGGATTGCCCCTTAGGATTTGTATTTGGTTGCCCGGTTGCCCAGGGAACGTTCTGGACAGTCTAGGGATTTGTGCCGCCAATTGACCCAATTGGGTCTCTACATTCTTTTTCCATATATCCATCTCCCCAATCCTTGTGGTAAGGTAATTGAGTTGAGAATGGATTGCATTGTTGGATTGATCATTCTTTGCTTGATTCCACCTTATCTCGTCCAACACAACTTATAGCCTTATATCTTAATTAGATTTTTTTTATAAATATTCAACCTTATATCTTTATTACTTAGAAACTTATCTTTTTAAGTATGAATAATATTATAATTGATAACCATATAATTGCAACTAATGGTCGAACTAATACTTTCAAGTTTCAATATATATTTTTTCCATTAAAACTCAAAAAACATCGTCATTATCATTAATATCATATGGTTCATACTTATCTTCATGATAATTCTACTTATCACATAATTGAAACCATACAAATTATGATACCGCAACGATCCAAAATCAGGGTAGATATATAGATGAGAAATAGCTTAATGAAAATTAAATCTCGCCAACCAGAAATTTGAGTTAGCCGATTGATATTATATGATACGATTTGTAGAAAACCGTAACAATATCTCTTTTTTAATAGTTAATAAGTACATGTGCTTTGTATTAAAATAGACCGACATTTTAGTTTAGGTACGTAACAATTAATTATATATTTTAAATCTCACGCTATTAATTGTCCTAAATAATTGTTTGCAAAACAGATTGAAAACAAACCTACGTAGTAATTTTTAAATTGAATCTCTTAACGCTAACTATATATAACTGAATGAGTACGTAAGTTATTTTAGAATAATGATTACTTTATTGTTGATCGATCAATCGACTATGAATTTGTTGTTTGCATAGATCAATCGACTATGAATTTGTTGTTTGCATAGATCAATAGATATCGTTTGATTTTTTGGCACGTTTTTTAATGAAGTAAAAACTATATAAAATATTAACTTTTTAAATAATTTTTTTAATAATATGACACTTATTATTAATAAGTATTTATATTATATTAAAAAATTACTAAAAAATTTATATTTTATGTAGTTTTTAGCTCCTTAAAAACATGTCAAAAAGTCAAAACGATATCTATTTCTGAATGGAAGTAGTATAATTATTTTAACCTTCACACTTTAATAAAAAAAATATGATTAATATAAAAAATATATAG
This sequence comes from Persicaria maculosa, assembly GCA_963922045.1. Lineage (NCBI taxonomy): Eukaryota > Viridiplantae > Streptophyta > Magnoliopsida > Caryophyllales > Polygonaceae > Persicaria > Persicaria maculosa. The sequence goes on from OY998261.1 coordinate 34,918,930, forward strand.
TATAATTATAAAAAAAAAGCCGGACAAAAGTGCGGGCAATCAGACTAGTTTATTAATACAACACACAATAATGATTAATACTATATATTTATAAATTAATCTAACATAGAATGGAAAGTAATTAAGGGTATAAATTAATTAAGGGTATGTAAGATATTCTATCTATCCAATTATATGAGTTAATGGTAAAATAAAATAATTATTTAATCATTTTTAATTATATAGATTAGAACTATCTAATTTTATTTTTATTAGATTTCCTTTTTGACGGGAGAAAGTTATGCGAGATACACTCACGTGCCGCCACGTAAGCAGATGCACCCACACGCCGCCACGTAGGCAACAATGCATCGATTTGAGTATATGTATATAGATAGATGGATGATATTTGAATTTCGTATGGACCGGTTTCCTCAAGTGATTTATGTTGAAACGCAATAACAATTAACACATGATGATAATGGTGATTCAATTCAATCGAATCCACTCCTTGTACCTTTCCGTAATTATTGCCCCGCCTAAGTTTCCTTCCTCCCTTCAAATTCGTGGAGACCTTTTCACAACGAAAAAGACACTCAAAAGAACTTCAATAGCAAACTATCAAAACACAAAATCTCCTTGCTTCTATGAGATGGAAAAGTTTAAAGCTCTTCTAGGAACGCGGGTGGTTTGAATGTGGGAGGAGGATCGTCCTGATTAGGGGTGTGCATCGATCTAAAACCTAACCGAATCGAGCCGAATCAAACCGAACCGAAACTGAAAATCTCAAAATTTTCAAACCGAAAGCCGAACCAAAAGTATTAGGTTCGGTTCGGTTATTTGCCGGTTCGGTTTGTGTTCGGTTCGGTTTTAATATAATTGAACCGAATTTTCATTAAAAAAAATTAAGTATACAAATATATATAAAATACAGTATATATAGACATATATACACATATTCCAATATAAAGTATACAAATATAGTTACAAATAAATATATATATATATATATATATACACGGTTACAAATACAGTGTATATATATACATTGTAGTTGTATGCTTTATAAAGTATACAAGATTAAAATATATGTATATATATATAATTGCAAATACAATGTATATATATGTGTATATATACACTATATATATGTATATACAGTAAGTATGTGTGTATATATAAAATATACAAATATATATACAATGTATTTATATAGTGTATAAAAAAATTCGGTTTAACACAAACCGACCTAAACCGAACACTAACCGAACCGAAACCGAAAAATGGAAATTATCGAACCGAAAGCCGAACCGAAAAATTTCGGTTAAGTTCGGTTTGTGTTCGGTTTGTGTTGGTTCGGCCCGAAAATTCGATTTGGACCGAATCATGCACACCCCTAGTCCTGATTTTGGTTTCGAACTAAGGAGTTATACCTTCCTCCGAGTTTGTGTGTGCGTATTGATATAAGTACATAACCCCCACCCAATGTTATAGCCCTTTTGCATCCAATGTATGAATACTTCTATTTATTTATCAATTCAATATACTCTATAATTCTCCTCGTCAAATATAAATATATATATATATATATATATATATATATATATATATATATATATATATATATAATTCTTTATCCTTCTAAGAAAATGTAAACAATATTATGTTTTAATTAAGCATATAACATAAGACACCAGGAAGATTCAACCGAAGAAAAAAAATAATATCCAAACCCGTGAAAAAAATATTACTTTTTTTTATTAAGTAAGAAACAAGCAAAAAAAACTCTACAACACGAACGATCCAAGAAGACCTTTCCTAAACATTTGCGGACGACGACGAAGAACGAAGTCAAGCACCAACGAAATAGTAGCACCGCGGGCGAGCAGTACAGCAGAAATCTAACTCATTTGGGAAGTGCAGACGAAACTCCAAGGAAATTCCTTCCCAGATACGGAGTCGCTCTGAACGCGTCACCACGACCCGAGCCAGTCCCGAGTCCAAACTTCACGCCCGCAAGTACTACTATCAGAGGATTCCAAGTACTCCATTTACGGTTTCTTTTTCCCGTTGAGAGTTACAAACTCTGCAATTATATAAAATTTCAAATGGGAGCCCACAATTTCGTTCACTTCCACTTGTTTCTCCTCTTTGTTTCTTGCACAAAATGCCCATCTCCCAACCACACAACATCAAAAATCACTACTAAGCTACAACATGGCTTTCCTATAGATGATAATGACTCAAATCTGAACTTCAACTTGATCAAATGTACTCTCTCACCTTCCAAATCTCTGATCATGGTACGACCACTTGTGAGATACGATTCGATAGTTGCAATGGCTGGAACTTGAAAGCGATGAATATACACAAAGACAAGCAAAACTACATGAATTTACAAGCCCTAAAAATTAACCTAACCTGAACCCAAACCCAATATACTAATTTTAGACTTTAATGGTTTAATCACATCTAATACAAGTTCAAACTGTGCAATGCCAATTTACCTCCAACAAATTTAACACTTTGTGCTTTCACATTTGCCAAATCAAACATTTTAACCAAAAAAAAAAGGAAATAAAAATTAGAATTGGGATGAGTTTATCCCGCCGTGTCCTCCACCGGAGCCGCCCAAAATCCTCTCCCAGCCGCGGTCGCCGCGCTCTCTCTCCCCCTTCATCTCCAGCAGAATCCGCCTCGCCTTCTCCCTTGCCCGCTCGCTGCTGCCTCTCTCCTCCACCACCGCCCTGAGCGCCTCCGCCGCGCCGGCCTCCCTCGCCAGCCCCTTGAACCGCATGCTCCCGTGGCTGAGCGCGTATAGCGCCGCCACGCAGTTCTCCCGGGTCGACTCCGAGTCGAACTCGTTCCTCCTCAGCATCGCCACCAGGCACTCCACCGCATTCCGGTCAAGCATCGCTGACCTCCCTTCCGTCGATGCCGCCAGGTTGCACAGCACTAGCAATGCCTTCCCCGCCGCCGTGCCGGAGCCGCTGAGCATCGCCAGAAGCGCCGGCACCGCACCGAGCTTCACGAGCTTCGCGCGGTTGCTCTGCACTAGGGAGAGGTGGTACAGAGCCAAGGCAGAGTCGTGGCGAGTTCGCTCGCTTTCCGACCTCAGGCAGTGCATCAATGGCGGCAGGGCGCCTAACACTCCGATCGCCGTCTTGTTGTCGTCCTCCAGAGCGAGGCTGAAGATCGCGCCGGCGGCGTGCTCCGCCGCCTCTCCGCCGCCGTCGGAGGTCTTTAGGAGGTCAATCAGCGGCGGGAGGATTCCCGACCGGACGATCTTGACCTTGTTGACCTTCTCCAAGGATAGATTGACCACGACAGCGGCGGCGTTGGTGTTTACTCCGCCAGCGGACATCCGATCCGTCAGCAGAGGCCGAATCGCCGTCAGAATCTGCAGCGTACAGAGCGAGATCCGGCTGTTATCATCGGACCTCGTGGCCTTCCTCAGCAACACAATCCCTCGCTCTTGCTCGGCAGTGTCAGAGCTTCTTAGCATCCTGACAAACTCATCCTCCTCTTCCGAGCTAGGGTTAGGGTTTAGCAACTCAGAGATCTCGGAAGAGGCGGTGGAGGCGGAGGAATAGGAATAGCAAGCCGGCCTCGTCGCAAGCGGGAACGGCGGGAGGGGGCTTGCCTGCGGCGTCGCCGTCTCGACTATCACAGACTCATCAGAACTCGAGCTCGCCGATCCAGAAATGTCAAACCGGCTGATTTTGTGAGCGCCGACCTCGGTGACGGCGTGGGAGAAGTTAGCCATCGGAACCTTAACCGCGACGGCGTCAATCAGCTCTCTCTCCTCGACCTTCTCCTTCAATCCCCGAACGATGCGCTCGACGGAGACATAATCAGGCGGAGGCGGTGGCGCGACGGCATTAGCGGAGCACCAATTCTCAATCGTCGATTTGAAGGCGAGGTTAGGGATGACTCTGGAGAAATCCGGCTTCGAGCCATCGGGGAGAAAAGGAGCGAAATTGAGAGCCTTGCAAACCTGCACGCAGAGCGAATCAAAGGTGTGGCCCGAGCCGACGACGACCGGGTCAGACATCAAGGAATTGCAGATCGGGCAGATGAATTCGGGCGGCTGCGGAGGCGGCGGGGCCGGAGGGGGGGCAGCGGAGTGGGAAGAGCGGTGGAAGAACTTCAATTTGAACCTTCCGTGGCTGCCCATGGCTTTGAGTTTTTCCGGTAGAATCGAGGTGGAATTGGGAGAAAATAGAGGATGAGCGGCATGAAATCGAAATCAAGGTCTCATGTATTTGAGAGGGAGAGAGGAGGATGGAGTAGTTGAATATTCATGGGAGGTTTAATGGTGGACTTTGGGAGAGGGACTGGGTCAAGAGACAAGCTGGAGGGGATGATGAAAATGTCAGGGTGTGCGTGTGGTTGGGAGGACGATGGATAGGTTTTAAGGGAAACTGAAAACGGGTCTCGTTATCGGTTTATTTACGGATTTGCCCTATCCTTTGGCGTTTGAATCGAGACTTGGTTGACTGGTCTTGGGGGCTTTTCGGTCATTCTAACATTTGTCTACTCCGGAGTATAACTATCGGAAAAAATGATCGTAAACAATCCAATATTTTTTGATAAATCTATTCTTTTTTTTTTTGTTTAGATTTCCTAAAATATCTCAACCAATCAGATATATTATTGTTGATTGGTTGGCATCTTTTAACTTGATAAATTGACGATATACCGATACAATCCTTGATTTTTTTTTTCACAATTGTTACTCACACGGTTATTTTATTACCATTTACATAAAAAACATCTCCGAATGCGCATCACGAGTGCACGGTCAAAAAAGCATACCAACTGGCGTCTGCGTAGTGTGAGTGCGCGTCCACTCAGCCATCTCTCCCTAGAGTGCGGACTCCCGGTGCACGGTGTAATTGTTTTTTTATCGAACCATGTATTACTGCCAATTACCTAGTCTTTTATCCATTAAAGCAGTTTAAAAACCTCATAGGGGTTTAGACATTAATTATGATGGAAGGTGAGCCATCAGTCCAATCACCGTAAAAGCCTAGATAACAGGTCATGTGACACTTGAAATTCACCCTTCTGATGTTGTTCCACATGTTCAATTTCAAATTTAACATTAAACTTGAAACTAGTTTAGTAGTCGCACCTTGTACAGTTCTTTTTTAAATATTAATATATTTTATATTAAAATTGTATAAAAACTATTTATAATTGAACCTTATTTTAAGAACTGCCACTATACATCACTAAACTATACTAAAATAAATAGATCATAAACCATAATATATTATCATATAGTTGAGTAATGCTAGAAAAACAAATAAATATTATCAATATTCTTGATTTAGATTGTTCTACAAGATTCATAATTTGTAGGAGATTAATTAGTTACTTAAATATCTATTGGTTTGAATTTGGAACAAAAGATTTGATGGAAATACATGTAAAGATGTGATTATAAAGATGTGATTCGGTTAGTTATGATTCAGGAGATCTTTTACTATTAAAAGAAAATTATAAAAAAAAAGGGATTAGTTAGTATCTAATTAAATATTTATATGAAATAATTGATTAAAATACATTTGAAAACTAAAAATATCTTTATCATCTAAATAAAAACCACTCAAAACCTAATAATTTTTTTAAAAAACCCTCATTTGAAACATAGTATTGTGAAATCGGTTTTTTTCTATATGTTAAGAAACAACATTGAGAAATTCCCTAAATCTCAACACATTGAATTTAAAAAAATCTTTAAAAAGGTCTAAACATAATTAATATTTTAAAAATATTTTCAATACGAATGCTTAAACTATATTCCAATGACATATGTTAGAAAACATGCTACTAAAGTAATGGGTATGATTGATTAATAAGCTAAAAGTGGATAAATATGCTCACCTAAAATTGGAAAACGTTATTTGCTTAAAATTTAATTATATTAAAATATTTAAAACTTTTTTTTAAGTAGAATTTTCATTTAATTAGACCATGTGGAAATTATTTTATAAAATAACATATTAATTTGGAAATATTTCAAACGTGATTTGTTTAAACTTAAATTTTCTTTTGCATTAATTATGAAGTTAATCATTTTGAATTAATTTTTATAATAATTCAATTAGGTTAATCTTAGGTGAAATATAATTTAACAAAAAATTAAAGATTAAATCGATTAGGTTAAAGGTGTGATAACAAAAAAAATTAGGTTAAAGGTGAAAAAAATACCTAAATGCAGTCGATTTTAAAAGGGAAATATTTAGGAAAATTGTTTTAGAAGAATCATAAAATTTCAACATTTGAAACAAATTGGTTAATTGGAAAGATAAGAAGATTGATTCATATCTTTTCACCGGATAAATTTAAGATTATCTTAAATATATTGGTTTTAAAAATGATTATTTAAGCACATTTTTTCTTTTCTTTTTATTCTAGATTTAATATAAAAAATCATTTAGTTAAGATTCACCCAAAAAAACAATTAGTTAAGAAGAAAATATGGTTAACAAATAAAAAATTCTAAAATCACAATTAATTAATTCTTGATTGGTTAAGAATCCTATACTAAAGAAGAAGACATCACATGGCTTAGACGACTTCTCCTTTAGTATTATAGTATTGATATTGATATTGATATTGCATATTTACCTTTATAAAATATATATCCGCATATGTGTAATAGGAATGCGTGTACAAGGATTTAGTTTTTTTTTTTTAAATTTGCAACCGTGCATTATGAATGCGCGGATCTGCGCACTCGCAATACGCGGTTGCAAACCGTGTAAACGGCGAAAAAGTACAATAACATAAATCAACAAACGAACTATCGTCAATACAAATAAAGCACAATAACACAAATCCACAAAGAAGAAAGAAAAGCTCAATCAACCCATACAAGGCGTCAGCCTACAGAGAAGTCGATAGAGAAACAGGACGCGCCATGAGTGCCAGAAACACGAGAGAGTGCAAAGACTCACGTCAGTACCCCAGCCGGAAGGACGACTCCTAAGGATGTATGGATCGCCGACGTTGCCCCCACCTAAATAGAGGATCTTCGAAGACCAACAACACAATCACGATCCTTTGTCGATCAAACAGGATGACTGATACTGCAACCCAACACAGAGCAGCCGCAGCCACACCTAACCACCAACCGACACCAGAAGACGGGGCAAATACAAGTAAAAAGAGAAGATCAATCAACCGAAATAAATGTGAACGAGGCTCCTGGAACCAAACAGGACACTTAAGAAGCACTCTTATTCCTTATTTATATAATATTTTCCAGACCCTAATGAGATTTATTATACGCCTTTATGAGCGGAGTTTAGAGCTCTTACGAGATTTTAGTCAAACCCTTACGGGATATATATATATATATATTATTGTCTTTCCTAAAGGACCGAACAAGATAAACAAATCTTATAAACAAAAATATATATAAGATTTATCCGCCATTTTTTCTTTTCCTTTTTTTGTTGGTTTGAGTTGGCAGTTTGGGCCCAAAGCAAACAATATGGGCCCAAGGCAAAGCAGCAGCATGACCCACCGGGCCCAAGAAAACCGGAAGAGCTAGGGGAGCGGGTGAATCGACAAAACACAACCAATGAGGAAGCCAATGAGGAAGTCGGAGGCGGCTCAAGCGACAACGAAGGCAAGGATGAACAGAGGCAACCCAAGTGACAACAGAATTACAGTACCGCCAATGAGATGTAAACGGAGAGGGTGAGTGAAGTCCGGGGTAATGATGACGCGCTGGGGAAGGATCGACGGGACACCATCCGACCACCGAGGGAGGCGCCCAAGAGAGGAGGAGGGAGACCAGTAGGAACCGACCGGATTTGGAAGCATACCAAGAAAAGAGGAGCGAGGGAGGCAGGATTGAAAAGAAGGGTGAAGGGGAGGAAGAATAGGGCGATGAGGAGTTGGAATTGGCTGCCGGAATAAAGATGGGGCAAAATCAGGATGGGGTTTCGAAAGGGGATAACCAGGAGTGAAGGTCGAGAGCCCAGGTACACACCGAAGGCAACGAAAAGGGGAATCAACAAGGGGTTTGAAATTTCAAAAGAATCGGGAACACAAACCCTAGATATAGGAGATTAGGGCAAGGATGAACGAATCGGGTTAGAAAGAATGGTGACTCGAGCTTCTCAGCCCAGTATCTGCAAAAGCCCCAAAAGAAAGAGCTTATTGTTTGGTTTAGTGGGTTGCGGAAGAAATGTCTTCGAACTTCTTGACGGAGGATTATACACCGGCAACCGAAGCAAGGCAGCGCAAGCATAAGGCGGTGGCGAAGCCACCACCAAGGCCTGCACACGCCCGATCGGAATTTTGAACCCCGAAGGGATTTTCCTGACCTTTCTCTCTCTAGAAAACTAGAGAGAGGAGGGAGCTTTTCCTGGATACAATTTTTTTTAAAAGTGATACAATTCTTGTTGATGCCAGTGGGAGAGTGATTCCTTGACCCGGGGGTAATCACCCCTTTTTAAAAATAGAAGTGAGATAGGGGTGCTTTAGTAGGTAGGTAGGGTCAATAGGCATATCAAGTATTTATTACACTAAAATGGTTTGTGGCTTAGTTTAGATAGTTTGAAAAGACATCATTTTTTTATATCAAATTGTACACCAGTTGCGGCCTTGTAATTTCATATAAACTCTGTTTTTTTAATGAAATTTAGTTTTTTTAGAGTCTAGACTCTAGAAGTGCATCCGCGCTGCGGCCTTGCACACCCGCGCCCGCGGCCTTATCATTTTCTATAAAGTCCATTTTTTTAATGAAATTTAATTGATTTTTTTAAGGCTAGATGCACACCCGCACTCGCGGCTTTGCACACTCATCCCTGTGGCTTTTCCATTTTTTTCTTGTTTGTATTTTCCTTATTTTGGAATGGAATTGGGTGGGAAATTTCAGATTTAGACGGGTAAACTCAAAATACAAATTTTGATCAATTTTTTTTGTGGGAAAAAATTATTTCCACAATTGCAAGGTAATTACCCTTTTTTTTTCTTTTCAAATCAACACCCGAAACCCTTAATAGCCATTCATACATTTTTTTCCTCTCCTAATCAACACTCTAACCTTTCTTACTAATATACACCATAACTATGATTTTATATTTACCATTTCAGACCATGGCTATGATTTAAAGTGTTAATTATATATTATTCCAAATTTATAAGACTTGTAAAATCAAATCAAATCCTTTCATACGTTTTGTTAATATGAACACATATTTATAACAACTTATATCCACGTGGATTTATATTGTATAATAACCTCAAATATCTTATTATCAATCTTCCTCATATAAACTACAAATTTATAAAAACTTTTGTGATCAACCATTGTTCAATTTTGGAGGTATTTATTATATAAATTCGTAAAATGAGTCGACATGGTAGTAAAAAAATCACCCTCAATTTGAAGGGTTTTGAAGATTGTGATGTTCAAACGACATATAGCGAATTCTGGGGCCAAGAAAGGGTTTGCTAGTGAACCTGAGTAACCAGTAAAATGAAGGGCCTCCATTAGGGATGGCAATGGGTCGGGTGATGGGTGGATGATCTACTTCCGTCACCCGACCCACCTCCCAAAACCCTTCACCCTACCCGACCCATCACCCACCAAATATTTCACCCGCCCCGTCCACCCATCACCCACCGGGTGATCGGGTGGATCGGGTGATAATTCGGGTGAAATTCAAGACATCAAATTCATCCAAAAAAATTATTGAAAAACATACGTCGAACACATTGACGAATAAATTAGTACAAAATATAGTCAAATTCGGTCAAATACGTGTAAACGTGGAATAAAAAGATATTACAACAATTATGAATAAAAAGAGAAAACATAGTCTCCAACAACCAAAGCTTCAAGCGAAAAATCGTTTGATATGTATCTTGAATTGGGGTTTATGGGGTATATTGGTAATTTCACATATAAAATATAATTATATAATATAAGTCGGATGATGGGTCGGGTGACGGGTCGGGTGATGGGTCGGGTGACGGGTGGGGAATGTCTCCACCCGAATCCGACCCGACCCATCACCCGTTCACCCATCACCCATTTAATATCCGCTTTATTTCGGATTTTCACCCACTTTTTCGGGTCGGGTGAGACGGATATCCGTCGGGTGCGGGTGAAATTGCCATCCCTAGCCTCCATGAGCAATCCTGTCTTAGAGCCATAAATAGAATAAGTCATCTGCTCTCGGGAAGCTCGAGCTGCATGTCATCATGTTAACACCCATTGCCTTCATTTCCTCCTCTATGCACTGATAGCTTTGGTTTGTTGTTGTTGAGAAAGCCATGCCTTCTAGAAATTTAGACACACCAGAGGAGATTGGTCTCTCATGAACCGAACCACAATCGACATATAAACCAATTGAAACTTCAGATTTCTGCAAAAAAAAAAAAAAAGAAAAAAAAGTAGGCCATCATCAAATCATTATGATGCCAGCAACATTATATTCATTAGAAAAAAAAACATGAAGATATACAATGAAAAGACGAGTATCTCAGAGACTATTTTGACACCATTAGGGAGTGTTGTTATATTGGTTTTACCAGACTTCACTTAACCTCTTTAATTCCCTTGGAGTATTCCGTATAATAAAATGCACTGGATCCCATCATATAATATAATATGATACAAAGACAGAATGGCAACTGTATTGGGCCTCGAAATGCTTTCATCTATATCAATTGTATTGGGCACATTGCTAGAAACCGCAAAGATGATTCAAAGATGGAATGGCAGCTGCATTCTCACGTACAAGATTTTCCTTTTGACTTACTGATTTTTTTAGCTGAAATGAAGCAAATATCATTAATTGACAACTAATAAATGAAAATACTAGGATGTTAAAAAAAACCTAGTAAGAAACAGAATGTGAAAGGGCCTTGTTTCACAATTCAGGCAAACCCGTCAAGGACGCTTAACTAGGCCCTGGAATACATGGTGCAGCATAATAATATTTCTCTTCATCTACTTATAAGGAACATACAGATTTAACTAACCAAACTGATGCAGCCAGCTCACATTAACAAGCACAATTAAATAGCAGCAACACAAGATGTCAAATATCTATTTTTTTTATCTTTAAATTATCAGGCTCATAAGTTACTAAGTTAGCCCTGTTGAAATATAGCTGTTTTTTTTTCTTTCATTCAACCCATTTTTTTATTGTGGAAAAAAAATGACGCAGCCTCCTGCACACTTCTAAGACTCTCCCCCTTGATATCAAGAGAAGAGCTTAACTCGGTAACCATAAACTCGATACAGGTCATTTTGTCCAGCATTGTTCCAAGTTTCTCCTGGTTGATATTCCAATTATTTATTAGTACCAGAGGCACAAGTAATTATTATCATTAATTAAGAATGTTGCTTTCATTCACAGAAAGTATTCAAAACTAGTCATCCAAATCTTCTTTAGTGGCTGACTGGCTGCAATATTACTTAAATCAATTAGAAGCAAGCAAATCCAGCAGCCAAATTCCCTAATTAAAGCAGTCAGTAATCTACTGCTAAAAATCCAAATAGGCTTACATGAAAAAGTATTCCTTTAAGTTGCTTCTGGAACTCTGAGAACTTTTTCCGCGTGTCAGTCTCATAGAAAAACTTTGCATCTTCATAACGGGCTCTGTAACAATGCATAGTAGAGAAAACACACGCTTGAGTTAAAAGAAGAATAGAAACAACAAAACAATAAAGGAACACACAAATGAAAATATGACTTTTAAAAAATCATCAGAGATATCAGATATGTGAACTACTAGAGCCAGTAGAAAATGCAAGTTCACATTTGACATATCATTCTACAAGAGAGTGACAGACTGACAGCTAAATGGATGATAAACAACCATCTTGGATGTGATAATTTCGTTTTAGAATGTCGGTGTAATTGCTTCAATACAAAATGAACTTCAAATATCTAGATACTAGCAAATTAACTTCTACTATGCAGAAGTAAAGACGAAAACCTGAGAATAGCTTCATTTCCCTTTCTCACTACACGGTCATTGATTACACCATTTGCCACCTGCACATCAGAACCAGCTGGCATAAAACAACTTGTATACAAAGAGAGAGGGAAACACACAGATAGAGAGGATAGATTAATTACTGCTATGAAGTATGGCAACAACTTTCCACTATCATCAGTTACAGTAAAATATTACCGGTGTTTTTGCATAACCTGCATGATAGAACAAATACACGAGATGGTTATGCTTTCAGGCACCAATTTCAAAGATGGATAGGTACAGTTAGAACTTATAAGTCATCCTTCGAAGTTGCATCACTTCTCCTTTACCAGAAGGTAAACTATAGCAAAGACGAAATGTTTTTCCTTGTTTGAACGTACATATCGATCTCAAATGTCCCTTGAGGCAATGTCAGCAGTACAAAGAATTAGCCTTCAAAAGTTACGACCTTACCATTGTGAGTAGATCTTTTGGCAGCTTCAAGAAAGAGTCATCAAACTTCCCAAGAACAGGAGTAGGTGCTTCAACCAAGTTTACAACCTAAGTTGATGGCCAACATCAAAAAAAAATCTGGTTATTTTCATTGGATAAAGAAAATGATTACTTTCATATGTCGAAAAATAGAAATGCTATCCCAGGTACCTCATCCAGCAGACAACTTGGAGCGATTATATTCCCTCCAATTCTCTTTGCCAAGGAAATCAAATGTTGTAGAACCGTTTGCTTCTGTTCCTACTAGTACATTAAACTTGTGAATTAGACAAGGAAAACAGATGTTTGCTGTAAAGAGACCTAGGACTCAAATGTAACATAATTTAATATTTTTTATTTTAAAAAAATCAGCTTAAGTGTACCTCAATTGCCACAGAGATACCTGCACTTTTCAGCAGATTTGCATAACCCTCTGCATTCTTCACCTGGAATAGGAATATGAAGGTCAAGACTGACTATTGCTGACAACAAAGGACAAGAGATGCATCAAAATTTATCTAAAATATAAGTCCTTAGGCTGATGGAAAATAAACCGTGATAAAAGGAAAAGCAAGGTAAGTTGATACTCTTGCATAGGCAGAAGATGGCAGATCATCCACATACCTCTATAGTTGCTGACGGTGTATTTCGCAGACCATGGGATATATTGCCACTGCATCAGAAAAGGCATTGAAAACTCAACACAATCAAAGATAGACCACTAAAGACATCAATTGCAAGTCATGAACTCATGGGACTATGAGAGTCTTTATCATAAGTTCATAATTCATAATCCAATAAGCAAGCTTACATTGTGAGAGTAGTGCAAGAATAAATCACTAGGAACTAGAATTAGTGTAGCAGAGAAAATAAGAGAATTGACATGTCATTTTAGCCAGTATGTCATGATTTAGAAAGTTGATTCCAAACCACATTTCATCCCATTTTTTTACAATTCACTCCCCACCAAAGACCTCCTTATTTAGCATAATATAGAAGAGAGCATTACATGACCATACCTTCACTTTCTCAAATATATCTCTGAGTCCTAATTCACAGAGGATTTGCTCCCGAAGTCTGCAGAGAAGCTAAGAACACCACATAACGGTGAAAAGAAAAGCTGATTATCAGATGCAATAACACATGAAGAGAAAATGAAGTTAGAGTGTAAAAGGCATAATCTAAGACGGTTCTTATTTCAATTGCTCTTATATGAGTTTATAACAAAATTTCATTGCAAAGTAAAAATTCACTTTGATCAAACACGACAGAAAAGTAGTAGATTTAATGTACGTAAGAAGAACAGTAGCAGATTTTAAGGGAGCTTGAAGATTTATATGGACATATTCACTGCAAAGCTACCATTTCGAACCAAAGTGGAGGTCTGAACATGTTGCAAGGTTACTTGTTACACCATGATCACACATCAACACAAGCGCTTCCGTCGGGCAACTCCCATGTTGTGCATTCTGTACATTTTTCGTTTGCGGATCAACAAACTCCTTTAGGCACCCAAATCTGTTTCATAGCAGCAGCAACAAATCCCCAATTTTAAAACCCTGTATTCCCAAAACCATAACTCCAATCCCCAGAACTCCTTCAAATCCCCAAATTTAAAACAGAAAAATCTAGCCCTAATTCAACAAATATCAACCAAAACCGAAAAGCATAAGTGGAGAAGAGGATGATAGCACACGATCTTTGGGAACATTGAAAAAAATGTCGAGATTGGGATGACACATTACCAGGCGATTCGAGAACGAGGAGAGAGCACATCCAAAAGTACATGGAAGCCTTTCCCGATGGCCTCTACTTGGGAAAGAAGGCGGCCGCTGGCCTCTACTTGGGTTTGGAAGAATAAAATGGAAATAATTAGCTAAAAAGCCAAAATTTTAAAACTAATTAGAGAAATAGTCACACTTTAAAACTATTTAGGAAAATAGTCAAAATGTTGACTTTTTGACTTTTTAATTATAGAAAGCTATCTATATTTATGCTAAATTACGAATGTTATCCGAAATTTCTTAGACTTTAAAATATTACTACGGACTTAATACTGATTGTTTATAAAATGACTTTTGGTGGTACTAACTACCATAATCTACTGACTATATTATGAATAATGAATTTCCTATGATTTCAAGCCCACCACGCTCTGCAATTAAAACTTAAAGTCAGAGAGGTTTGACCGATACCTGAACTTAGTTACACTGGACCACCGGCGTTCCTGTAGCTTCCGGTTTTCTAGAGGTGGCTAACCTTCAACCAGGCCTCCCTTAGTCCAAGCACAACACAGATCTGTTTCGTTTCCTACCTCAGACCGTAGTCTCTTTAACTCTCAGTTTTTGTTTTTGGAGGGTGAAAGGATTGGAATCAAGAAAACTAATTATTCAGAACATAGAGTTCGATTAAGTAGGTTTCCCTTTCTTAAAAACAAACTTTTATTGAATTTGGAAAATATTACAACACACAAGCACTCCTAATTTAAATCTTACAAACACACAAACATACTAGATTCTCACACCAGAAAGATCCATTGAAGGATTCTTGAGTTTTTGAGTGATGGGAAACCAACCTACTCAGAACTCAACAATGCTTCTCTTTCTCTTTCTGTATTACAAGACTTCTCTCTCTTTTCGTATGTTTTTCTCTCTCTGAATTTCGATGCCCTTAGAAGTCTGAGGAGAGCTCTATATATAGAGCTGGTTTAAAGGCATTGGATGCCTTTACAACGTCTAAAAGCTAATGGCCGACATATGGGCCCCTACGCACTCAGAAAATAATAAAAGCACACAGTGCTGACTCAATAATACAACTCACATGATGAAAAATAAAACAGAAAGGTACAATAATTGTGCAGGTGCATGATGATGATGTTTAATCATTCAGGTTCTGGACCCCCTCTTCTCCCATATTGGCCTCTAAGTCATCATCATCCATTATCAGATCTTGGAGATTATCAATCTCCAAATCTTGCTCATTATCCAAATCGAGATCAAGCATTAGACCTTCAGTGTATTCTCGATCCCATGTAATTAACATATCAATCATCATTTCATGGCCTTCCTTGTCCAAAAAGTGACCAGCTTCTATTTGTGCTAAATAGAGCTCAATGGACTCGGACCTGTCTATAGCTTGCTGCATCAATGGCTTGAGTTGTGGGGTTATGATGAAGGTGGTATTCCCAACTTTGAATATTCCACAGTCAGTCTGTCTAAACTTGTTGATGTAAAAATAGATGTAGAAGAACCCTTTTGCTCTTGCTGCCCATGGATGTCTTATTATATTATTATGGCTTCCTACTACTGGATCTACCACGTACCAGTATTCTTCAGTAAATAGCAGGAAGATCAGGTAGTGTGGTAACCGGATTTTCCCCTTGTTAACATCCATGCAAGCACTGATAACACGACAACCATTTATTTCCTCTATCTTCTCAAACGTTGTTGCTCTGAGGAAAACCTCATTCTGGAATTTAGTGAAGTGGTTGTACAGGAAGCTATGCTCTTCTTCTTTTGGCCATGGTTGCTTGTATTTGTAGAGTCCATTACACATTCCATATTCCCATGCTTTTAGATACTCTGAATCAACATATGCCGTAAGTGGCAATGAGATTCCTCCTAATCCAGCGAAATTGTTTATACTGAAATGGTTACACCACTCTCTGGTCCTTGCTGGAGTATTGTGATCCCTCAAGGTTACTGTCCAGTAGAAGTATCTGAAATCTCTCATCCTCCATCTCCTACAGATTTCTTCTTGAAGTTCTATAGGTAGTTGAAGAACTTTTATAATGATTTCCAAAGTTAAAAATCTTTCAACCGTTCTGTGTCTCATTTCAAGGAGTCCATGACGGAATCTGTTATGAGTAAATCTTCCAAAATCAACAGAAATATAAAAACTTGGAGGGGAAACCCATCCTTGATATTCTCTTATGCTACTTAAGAAATCAAGATCCATCTCGCTGGTTGCCCAGCGAGCGTCTTCCCATCGAGTCTGCTTTCTTTGGTCCATCAGCTAGTTCTCTAGTTAGGCTGTCTGCTAGAGAATTTTTTGAACCCTGCACATGTTCAACAGTAAAGGTGAATTGGTTAAGGGCTAATTGCCAACGCAGGAGCCTCCCATGCGCTTTCATATTATCAAGATTATTATTTATAAAACTCAATATTCCTTTACAATCTGTTCTGACTGTAAAAGGTTTAGGGGCTAAAAAGATTATAAACTTCTGGATTCCACGATAAATTGCAAGAATCTCTTTTTCCATGACAGTGTAATTATACTCAGATTTGTTGAAGCTGCCACTGCTGTACCTGCAAAACTTGTTATCTTTCTTTAATTTCAAAACAGCTCCCCAATGATAATCACTAGCATTTGTTTCAAGAACTAACTCATCATCTTCATTAGGTAGAGTTAATATTGGAAGTTTTTCACATCTTCTTTTTAGTTCTTTGACTATCTTGGTGTCTAGCTGAGTCCAATTCCAAACTTGTTCTTTCTTCAATTTTACCTGTAAAGGTTTTCTTAGTTTGGCTAAATCTTTAATGAAATCAGAAGCATAGGTAAGACATCCTAGAAACCTTTCTAGTTGTTTTCTATCTTTGATTTCATCAGGAAATTTTTCTACCTTTTCTAAAATATGTTCCTGCAACACAATTTGACCTGCTTTTATCTTGAGTCCTAGGAATTCAATTTCTGGTTCAGCATAAATGCACTTTTTCTGTCCTAGAATGATTCCATGGTCAATGCATTTTTGGGTTATGGCTTTTAAATCATGTTTATGTTGCTCCAAGGTTTTAGAGAAGATTAAGATATCATCAATGTAAACAAGACAACAATGTTTAAATTCTTTGAAAACATTGTCCATTCTTCTCTGGAATATTTGTGGTGCGTTCTTTAACCCAAATGGCATGACTATCCACTCATAGTGTCCTTGTGGAGCACTGAATGCAGTAAGTGGAATGCTGTCTTCATTCATCTTTACCTGCCAATATCCACTTTTGCAGTCCATTTTAGAGAACCAAGTGGCTCCCTGTATTCTATTAAATAAAACTATTTTATTAGGGATATAGTATCCATCAAAAACAGTATTATCATTAAGCTTTTTATAGTTGATAACCATTCTAGCTTTTCCTCTTTTCTCTTCAGCATGATTTCTGACCATAAAGGCGGGGCTAGAATGAGGGCTTTTGCTTTCTCTGATTAATCCTTTCTTTAATAGCTCATCAATTTGTTCTTTAAACTCTTGCTGATCTTTGTAAGTATAAACCATTTGTTTTACTCTAATGACAATCTTTGGATCTATTAATTCTATGGTAGCAAATGATTTATCTTTTTCCCAAAATTTTAAAGGATTTTCAAAGTATAACTCTTTGCACATTTTTTCTTGTTGTTTAAGAATTTTTTCTTTTAAGCCTATTTCACAAATGGAGAGTGCAAATTCTCTTTGAGTAGGAAGAATATACTCCTCACCACGCTTAGTGCGCGTGAATTCTATTGCTTGGTGTGTATATGCTTGTTTGATCTTCTTAACCCAAGCATCTTCTCCATTGATATTAAAGACCATCATGTCTAAGTGTTGAGTGACTGGGACATAAAGTCTTTGGAAGTTGTTTCCAATTAACATGTCGTGTGAAGGTTGAGTAGTAGCCCATAGTGTAGGGATTACACACGAGACTCCACCTATCATGATTGGTACATCAGAAGCTAATTCTGAATGAACCATGATACTATCGTTAGCTATCCTGACTTGGATTGGTTTACGAGATTTCTGCCATATGAACTCAGGAAATAATGCCTTTTTACCAAAGCATACCGAACAACCGCTATCCACAAAGGCACATAATTCATATTTGTTAAAACCTTCTAAACAAATACTTATTGGGATATAAATGCTATTGGGATTTGTGATTCTATAATTTTTCTTCAAGGATCCTCTACTGACATGCTCAAGGCTTTCTTCTATCCTCACATTCTCTTCGTAGAGATGCCTAAGATCCATCACTTCCATTCTCATTCCTATTTCTTCTTCACAAAACGGTTCACAAAACGGTTCCTTATGAGGTTCCACAAAATTCTTTGCTCTTGCATCATTTTCAAAGATAGGTTCACTAATGGTTCTAGTTTGATATCCTACTATCTTTCCTTTAGGCTTAGAACTGGATGATTCTCCCCGTCTTTCCTCAATACTTGCGAGTGTTGGAGGATGCAATAGAATTGTATCAGTCTCTCTAAAAGGACAGGAAGGAGTTATACCACTTTCCCTAGAAGGACAGGAACCTAGATCAATACTATGTCTAGATGGTTCTCTTATAATTCTATTTTCTAACCTCTTGTTTAAGGCTGCTATCATGCTAGCTATATCCTCATCTACCATAAATGACTTGTCTTTTTTGCTTGTCATAGCTCCTTGGGTTCTTGGGTTAATACTGAGATTAGGATTGAACCTAAAACTGGGATTTCTGGCTAGACTCGGACACCTAGATAGCTTTACTTGTGGTTTAGCATTCGTATGGATTCTACCTTCTTCATCTATAGTTAAAACTTTATCGCTGCTAGTGGCTGCAGAATTTTCGAATGCGTTTACCCAAATGGTCTTTAGTTTTATCTGGTCTGGTCTTAGCTTTACTGGCACAACCTCTTTGCTAGGTCCTACTACCTCGTGTTTCTCAGCTTCTACTATGTGACACTTACGTGGAGGATTTGTCGTGTTTTCCAGTTTATAAACTACCTTCCACTTTAGCTGTAATGGACAAGTTCCCTTGTGCATACTGATACTTTCAGTTAACAATTTTATAGCTAAGAATTTAGATGCATAATGATCTTCTAAACTAACATAATAGTTTGGCCTACAGATCCAAGAAACTGCTCCTTGACTCAGATTACAGACTATTCCACTGATGCATTGGTCACTAAACTTTTTATGCCTAATATCACAAACGAAATTAATGCATTGCACATCCTTACCATAGTCTTGTAATGGAGTTATAATAACTTGAATGCCACATATAAAGATATATTTAAATTTTTTGTCTTTGTTATGTTTTTGAATATTTGCCCAATTTATTAAGTTCACTTCAGTTGCTTGATTTTCATTGTTTTTAACTGTTACGTCTCTAGACATCTCTTCACACACATATTTAGCATATTTTGAGAACAATGATTTTTTAACAAACTGTTCTTTGGCAATGATCGGGAAATCAACCCCTGATCTGGTCATTTCTTCTACTTGTTCTTCATCAATAAAAGTTTCAGCTTGCTGAAGTTGAGCTAAGGTGGTCATTTCATATTCATCAGAGAACTCACTAGGAGCTTCTCCTTCCATCATCTCATTAATTTCTTCACCTTCAATTGACTCATTTTCAGATTCTTTATGTTCATCGAACTTTTCTTCAATTATTTCCACTATTCCTTTGTTGTTCCTTAAAGCTAAATCTACTGCTTCATCTTCTGATAGTTCTATGTAATCCAAACTACCTAGGGCTTCTGCTAATCTATTGTTCTTCTTGTTTTTGCATTCATTAGCATAGTGACCGGATTCACCGCATGCCCAACATTTGCAGTTTTTCTTTTTCTCAGGACAAAATGAGGCTTTTTGGAAAAATCTTCTATTTTTTGAGAAAGGCTTTTTATAATACTTTTTATAATATTTTTCACCTCTTTGTTTGTTGAAACTTTTTCTCTTATAATTCTTTTTTCCTTGATAATCTCTAGTGTTGCATCCCCATTCTGCTGGTGTCTCCCAACAAGTTAAGAATTGTTTCTTCATTCTTTGGGTGCTTCTGATATCTCGACATTTTTTCTCAACCCATTTCCTAACATAGGAAATTCTATTACCAAGAGAATCTTTGCTTCCATTTTTTATTAGCTCTCGATATTCTTCACTTATTTGTTCATTAATTGGGGAA
The DNA here is from genome assembly GCA_963922045.1 of Persicaria maculosa. Taxonomy (NCBI): domain Eukaryota; kingdom Viridiplantae; phylum Streptophyta; class Magnoliopsida; order Caryophyllales; family Polygonaceae; genus Persicaria; species Persicaria maculosa. Next base: position 34,939,263 of record OY998261.1, read on the forward strand.
GGAAGTTTATCAAAGAACATTTGAAGATTAGTGCCATTTTCTCCTATCTTGTAGTAACATTTTTCGAATTCTGTTATATAGTTATCAACATATTTCATGTTACAGATTTCAAGATTGTTCAAAGTTCTTTGCCATTTTAAAGCTTCCTTATCTTCATCTTCCTTTTCTCCAATGAATTCATCTTCAATTAACTCGCATATTAATGTGAACATATTCACTGGACTTGCTAAATTCCTAAGTTCTTGCTTAGCTTCATCACCAATGGCTCCATACCAATCGGCAATACAACCATAGAAACTGTGTTCTATATAATTAAGGAATTGGGAAGAATTCCATCCTACATTCATGTTTAATACGCTCATCATGCTTTTCTTCCAGAATTCTATAATCTCACGCCTGTTCCTTACACCATCCAGGTTTAATTTGTAACCTGTTTTACTTATGGGTTCTAGGTTAATTTCTCTTTGCTATGGTTTGGCATAATACTCACTCCAAATCTTTCTTTCTTCTCTAGAAACTCCTTCGGCTTTAGCCTAGGTCTATAATTACTAGTTGAACCATGTTCATATCGCCTGTAGTTTCTTCTAGCTTCATTCTGTTCTACTGGTTCATTCTCCCTCAGCCTTCTTTGTCTTAGTATTTCATCTAGCTTTTGTTGAACTTTGGATATGGGAATGTTTTCCATGTCTTTCAGATTAATTAGTCCCATTTGCTGATATACTGCTTCTTCATCAGAATTTCTGTCAGACTCATCATCACTCATAACTTCTTGGTTTGTGAAGTTGAATTCAATGTTTTTGAGTTTCTGTAATTTCAACTTCCATTCTGGGTCGTCCAACTTAGTGCTAAATCTCCTTGTTTGTGGAACTGGATGTTGATTCATTTTTAAGGATTTGATTTTCATCTTGATTTTCTCCTTCAATAATACCTTTTTTCTTTATATTATCTATCTTAGTAGAAAACTTCTTTTTGGATTTTTTAAATGGATAACTATATTTAAAAGGATCTCCTTTCTTAAGTTCACCACCAGATTTTAGGCTTATCTGATGACTAATTTCGTTGATGGCTTTGAGATTGGTTGAGTGTTGCACTTCACCTGTTTCTTTTACTATCTTAAAAATCTTACTGCTAATTTCTAGATATAACTGTTCTAATTTTTTAATTTCAACTTTTAAATCTATAAGTTGATCTGAAATAGCATTTAAAATTGCTCCAAAGTGCTTATCATTTGTATCTAGATGTAAAGTATGAGGATAAGTCTTATGGGGACAATTAGTAGATACCTCCAGATTGACTTATAGATAAATACAAATATTTTACTTAACTAGGCTCTGATACCAAATTGCAGGATCACACAAAATACTGAATAATAATTAAGCAGAATAAAAATACAAACTAAGGGTATATTCTAATCTTGCTAAGAGCTAGGGTTTAATTTTATAATCTTTTGGTTTTTAAGGGGAAAGTTTACAATTACACAAAAGTGAATAGTGAATTTTGGCTATTCTCCAAAATACTTTGGAAAATAGGCTATTCTCCTAATATCTTTAGATTTTTTGGCTAAGTCACAAGTTTCCGTTGGCCTCTCTGAAGGGAATCGAACCCACAAGTTTTATTTATTACAAAATATTGATCGAAATATTTTGTGGGAAAGAAGGTTTTTTATAATTGCAGGTAAACACTTGTATATTTTTTTCTTCTCACATCAAACACCCTAAACCATTAATAGTCATTAATACATTTTTTTTCCTCTCCCAATTAGCACTCTAACCCTTGTTACTAATATTATCTCAAATTCTTAGTTGGAGTTTAACATTAATCACCTATGGTAATGATACTCTGTTCAAATAAGTTAAGGTTATTATTTTGAATTATTTTTTACATTATTAATGATGTAAGTGATATTCATTGTAATAAATACATAAATAAAAAGCACAGTGGTTAGACTTTTTTTCGGCCAAAACCCCGGGCCCTAATTTAATGAGAATAAAGCATCATTCCTCAGCCATTTCTTCCATAGTGTTATTTTTTCTGTATTCGAGTACAAAGCCAACTGGTTGAATATACTACCAAGCTTCCTTGGCAGGAATGAAGAAGACATGAACAAGCACTTAACAAAGTTTACTAACATATTCCATCATCTACGACTTGCAAGCATGGCTGATGATTAGATGTGTTGAGGGTGTTCCCATTCACTTGGAAGGATGCAACCAATGATTGACTATACTACTTGCCTACTGAAAGTATCACGACTTGGGTGAAGATAAAGACGGCGTTCTTGCACAAGTACTTTCCTGCCACCTGCCACAACAAGGTGAAAAAGGAGATCTCAAGCATTTAGCAATCTCTTACGGAGACGCTCTATGAGTATATTGAGAGATTCAATAAGCTTAAGACTAGTTATCCACAACACTGCATGATGGAGGACGATCTAGTCCTCTATCTTTACGAAGGGCTACTTGACTATGAGCGCGATTTCATCAATGCTACAAGTGGAGGGGATGTCTTAGACAAGACACTAGAAGAGGCTATGAAGATCTTCGAGGAGCTTGCTAATGCCTCTCAAAAATATGGAAAGTCCCAAAGTGTTCGAGGAATCCATCGCTTGGACAACAACAACGTCGGGCCAGGTCGACAAAATGGTATCAAAAGGCTCATGGACCTTATGAAGAATCTAGTCGTCCATGTTGCCCAAGTACAAACCAGACATTGTGGGCTATGCGACGTTCCATCGCACACTAATGACAAGTGCCCATAAGTGCAAAAAGTAGTTTTTGAGGTCAATTTCATCGGAGAATACGGTCCCCGATACTATGGTAACAATCTCTACATGCAACTCCAACTACAATCGTAACTATCAACAGGGTTTTGGTGGCAGGATGAACCAGTAGGCATCGTATCAACAAATGGGACTATTTGAAAACCACCTAAGAGTCCCTAATCAACCCAATCCACCACAATAAAATGAAGTTATACATCTCATTCTCGATAAGCTTGCCACCATGGAGAAGATGGCGAGGCAAATTGCTCAAGAGATTGGAGATTTGAAGGCAAAAGATTCGGGGAAGCTACAATCACAATGGTTGGTTAGCCCAAGAGAGAAGCCAATTGAGGAGACTTGTTGAGGGGTCATCAAGTCGAGCCAACCACACATAAACAAAGGCACTACTTGAGAGGCAACCTGAGGATTTAAATTAGTTGTTTTTAATTTTATTGATCTTTAAGTTTGCTTTTTCAATAATTTAGGGTAGATAGATACTACATTGAGAATTTTTGGAGGTCTTTTGTCATGATAAACTTTTAGGTTGAGGCTATGAAGAATGAAGAAAAGAAGAATAAAGTTCCTGATCATCAGTGCCCGCCAACCCCAATCGTCGCCCGCCGCTGTCAGATTTTCCAAATTTAGTTTTTGGTCAGGTTGAAGATTTGGTTGGGCCCGCTCAATAAGATCTGAGATCTGCCAAATTAGATAAGGAAACCATATCTCTGAACTTCTATCTTCCATCTTTGAACTTCTATGTTTTACCTCTTCCCTTGATTATATAACCATAACCCTACCTTTCTTCCTTATAAAATCACAAAAACTACATTGAAGGCCATCATCATCAACCACCATAGCACCACCCCTGACCACTTCGTTGCAAAAAACTCAGTTTCTGTGAAGTTTTCCAGACTCAATAATAGAGCATGATTAGATATGCAAAGTATGATTCATTTAGCATAGTTTGGTTGTAAATAGTGCATATTTTAGTTACAATTAAATGTTTACCTGTGGTATTGGAAGAGACGGAATCTATGCAATTTTATGGTCAATTTCAGGTAGATGTGGATCCGACGAGGAATGAGGAGCCTCTTAGATGAAGGAAGATTCAAGGGGAGGAAGAAAAGTAACGAGCATAGGAGCGGAGTCGAATTTTGAGAGCCTAAGTGAAGAACAAGTCAGTAGAAGTTGTCGCCAGACAAGCTGAACTTGTAACGCACTTTCTGGAGACCTCAATGGTCAGAATGCCTATTATAAGCATGCGTTGGAAAGCTCTTTCCGAGATCTACAACTTTCATGTTGACATCGAGACCAAATTCGAAGAGGAAAAATCGATGTAAACAGTATGGCCGCCCCGCGGCCTAGCTAGCCACCCCGCGGCCCGAAGACTTGTCGAAGGATTTCGCTGATCGCCTGGCCGCCCCGCCTCTTGAGATAGCCACCCCGCGGCCTCAGCAGAACCGCTAATTCAGTTTTAGACATTAATTAGGGTTTCTTTAGAATTGTTTTGGCCGACTTTCTTAGGCTTTTTTAAGGACTATTAGGGTTATTTTCTTAGGTATCTAACTAATAACCTTATGCACTTTTAGAGAATTATTGAGAGAACGTTGAGCATGAGCAACTAAAATCCCGAAGGTTTTGCCTACAGTTTGGATCTTTGATTGTTGAATTGTGAGTTTCTTAATCTAGTTCTTATTCCTATTTGAATGTTTTGGCTTCCTTCCGCTTAAATCCTTGAATGTGTTTTATTCTCTCTGGCCTGATCAACTAGTTAGAGTAGATTCATTTAATTGCTAGGGTTTTGTAAATTCCTCGTAGCGAACCTTAACCCAAGTGGCAATCATATCCCTTTAGGACTCGTAGGACTAATTGGATGTGTAGGAAATTGAATATATGTTAAATATCGACTCGTAGCTTGATATTGCATATACCTTGGTTAATTCATAGTCTTAATGCTATCTCTAGGTTAAATCTTAACCGTGTTAGGGTTATTTAGAGATAAGGATTGCTAGGACTCGTAGGACTAGTAATTTACCTAAGATCTGGACAAGGACATTGATAGGAAAAGAGAAGAACTAGAGGCTGAAACAAGGATCAAATTCATCAATTGAAGTGATAAATTGTAGGTGAACCTAATTCTCTCTACTGCAAATACAACCCACTTTATTTTGTTCGCTTCTTTCCTCTTTGACAAAAGGCGGATCTTTTTCTCACAAAAACTCTCTTTTTAGTTACTTGCGATTAGATTAACACTAGAACTTATTAGATTTCCCTGTGGATCGACCTCTTTCTTACCAACTATATTAGTTGTAGGTTTGAGTATTTCTTTGGCAGGAACAACGACAGGTTTTCCTCTTGTCAAATTTGGCGCCGTTGCCGGGGAGTTCTTTTTAATTTCTTGTGTTTTTTAATCGCTACCCTTGGTGTGGACCACGTTTATGGTCCGCACCTGTGCTACTAATCCATCTTTACTTCCTTTTGATTCAGAGATCGAGAGGACTCTTTCCAACCTAAGGCGAGAGGTTCGCAACAACTCTAGCGAATTATCTTTTGATCAAGAAGCCGAAGGGACTACATAGATGGGTGATAACGCGTTGGATAACGCAAACCAAACCTTAAGGCAACTCACCGCACCGAATCTGCAAACACAACCATTGGCGGTGCAGTTTCCAGCGCTTGCTGATGGGACCAAGTTCGAGTTCAAGGCTCAATGGATCCACTTTCTGCCTAAGTTCCATGGGTTGAGTGGCGAGGATCCCAACAAACATTTGGCGGAATTCCATGCTATCATTGAGAGCATGAGACTCGCAGATGTCACAGAGGACCAAATCAAGCTGCGAGCTTTTCCTTTCACATTAAAAGATTCAGCTAATGATTGGTTTTACTATTTGCCTACAGGGAGCATTACTACCTAGACAGAGATGAAAAGGTAGTTCTTAGAAAAGTACTTCCCTGCTACAAAGCTTAACTTTCTAAAAAAGGCCATCAACAACATCGAGCAAACAACAACTGAGACCCTATATGAGTATGTGGAGCGATTCAAAAAGCTCTGCTCAAGTTGCCCCTACCATGGTTACTTACAACAGGATTTGGTACTTTATTTGCATGGAGGTTTGCTTGATGATGAACGTCGAATGGTGAATGCCGCTAGTAGGGGTAACATTCTCAACAAGACCCCAAATGATGCTATGGAGTTGTTCTCAGAGCTTGCTAAGGGGTCTAGACAATATAGTAAGAGGGCAAACCCCCGTGGAGCACTGGCTGTAGATTCTTCAAGCTCCAATTTGCAAGCTGATATGATGGAGATGAAGGAGATGATGAGAAGGATGATGCTCAAGGGGACACCTCAAGAACTCAAGGCGCGTGGGCTCTGTGCTGATCCCTCACATCCAAACGATATGTGCCCACTACTTCAGAATCCTAATGTTGAGCTTAACGCCATGGGAAACTTTGTCTCGCAGAAGCCCAGGTATGGTAACTATGGTAACCCCAATCAATTCAATAACAATTATAATGCAGGTTACTAGGGGTATGGCTATGGTAATAACCAAGCCCCTTTCAATCCATAAGGGGGACACCAACAGAGGCCTCAGCATAAATTCGATTCTAGGCAGAGAGCACCTCCTGCAGATGATCAATCAACCGAGGACCCTATCAAGACCCTCACTAGGATACTCATGAGCTTGGTTGAGCATTCAAAGAATCTTGAGAAGCAGGTAGGCCAATTGGCTCAATCGCTGAGTGAATTGCAGGCTAAGGACTCAGGAAAGCTACCATCTCAAACGGTGGTGAATCCTAAGGAGAACGTCAGTGCAATAATGCTAAGAAGTGGTAAGGAACTGATTACTACTCACCGGGATGACGAAAACCATGGAGAATCTGAGCTACATAAACAAATAAGAGAAGAAGAGCTTCGAAATCGCCAGCCGCCCCGCGGCCCCCCTGAGCCGCCCCGCGGCCAGGGCGATTCTGGAGAAGCAGATTTCGGCGAGCCGCCCCGCGGCCACACCCAGCCGCCCCGCGGCCTTGCCCTTAACGAACCTTCCGATTCTTATGTAAGGCCTGAATTCCCTCCTTTAAATTCTTACAAACCTGTTCCTCCTTTTCCTGAAGCTCTTAGAGATACAAGGAGGCCTGAGAATGATAAAGAGATCTTTGAGACGTTCAGCAGGTGCGAGGTAAACATTCCCTTACTCAAATTGATTAAAAGTATTCCTCGTTATGCTAAATTTCTTAAGGAGCTTTGCACCATAAAGAGGAATCAGAAGTTGAAGGGGAAGCAGAAGATTAAGGTAAGCAAACATGTGTCTACTGTGTTTCAAAAGCGTACGCCTAAGAAATGTAGCGACCCTGGCATGTTTACAATCCCATGTGTGATAGGTGAGACTAAGTTTGATAAAGCTTTGTTAGACTTAGGTGCATCTATTAATGTCTTACCTTATTCTCTGTATGAATCATTGGGCTTAGGACCCTTGTATGAGACTAGAGTGGTGATCCAACTAGCGGACCGCTCAAATGCTTATCCTAGAGGCATAGTAGAGGATGTTTTGCTCATGGTTGACAACTTGATTTTTCCTGCTGACTTTTTTGTCTTAGACATGGAGCATGGTAAGCAAGAGGCCCCTATTCTCTTAGGAAGACCCTTTTTGAAGACTGCTAAGACAAAAATTGATGTGTATTGTGGCTCATTGACTATAGAATTCGATGGTGAGAAGGTTGAATACAATATATATGATGCAATGAAATTCCTTTCTGACGATCCTTCCTTATGCTTTGTGGATGTCATTGATACTTGTATGCAAAATACTTTTGATATGAGTTGTGTAGATGACTTACAGGTTGCTCTAGAAGCTCCTGTTGAGGAGTTGTCATTGAATTATGCTTTGTCTACTAGCCTGCAGGAGACCATAAGAGACTTGTCCACCCTCCCAACTCATTTGCAAGTAGGTACCCCTATGGAACTAACCGGTCGTAGCGAGAAGCTCTTACCTTCTGTTGTGTAGGCACCTATTGTTGAGCTCAAGCCACTTCCTAAGCATTTGAAGTATGCATTCGTGGGAGAAGGTGATACATTGCATGTCATCATCTCCAACAAGCTTACTAAGGATCAAGAAGATAGGTTGGTGGCGGTGCTCAAAGAACGTAAATCGCTTTAGGATGGACCATAGCGGACATCAAGGGAATCAGCCCAGCTACTTGCATGCACATAGTCTTGTTAGAAGAGGGAGCCAAACCTTCCAGGCAACCTCAACGGAGACTCAACCCACCTATGATGGAAGTAGTAAAGAAGGAGGTGCTGAAACTCCTTCTAGCAGGTATGATCTATCCCATCTCTAATAGTCAATGGGTTAGTCCAATGCAGGTAGTACCAAAGAAGGGGGGCATAACAGTGGTTGAGAACAAAGAAGGTGAGTTGGTCCCCACTAGAGTCCAATCAAGCCGGAGAGTTTGTATCGATTATTGCAAGCTGAATGCGGTAACTCGAAAAGATCATTTTCCCTTACCTTTTATTGATCAGATGCTTGAATGGCTCGCTGGTCGTCCATATTATTGCTTTTTAGATGGATATTCAGGGTACTTTCAGATAGCCATCGCACCAGAGGATCAAGAAAAGACGACATTCACTTGTCCTTTTGGCACTTTTGCATATCGCAGGATGCCTTTTGACTTGTGCAACGCTCCTGGGACATTCCAACGGTGTATTGTAAGCATTTTTTCTGAATATGTAGAGTAATTCATTGAGGTTTTTATGGATGACTTGACTGTACATGGTGATAGTTTTGATGCTTGCTTAAACCATTTGGCACTTGTGCTTAGAAGGTATGTTGACACTAACTTAGTGCTCAATTCAGAGAAGTGTCACTTTATGGTTGAGGAGGGCATTATTTTAGGTCACATTGTCTCACATAAAGGGATTGAGGTTGATAAGGTGAAGGTGGATATCATTCAATCATTACCTTATCCTACTAATGTGCGTGAAGTGCGTTCCTTTTTAGGCCATGTAGGATCCTACCGCAGGTTCATTAAGGATTTCTCAAAGATCACCTCACCCTTGTGCGAGATACTGAAGAAGGAGGTCACCTTTGCTTTTGATGAGAAGTGCAGGATGGCGTTTGATGAGTTGAAGACTTGTCTTACTAGTGCCCCAATTATACAAGTGCCAAATTGGTCCCAACCCTTCGAATTGATGTGTGATGCTAGTGACTACGTTGTGGGAGTCGTGCTTGGACAAAAAGAGGGGAAGAGCTCTCATGTGATCTACTATGCATCTCTGACGTTGAGTGACGCCCAAAGGAACTACTCAACCACAGAGAAGGAACTTCTTGCTATTGTTTTTGCCCTTAAGAAATTTAGATCTTATTTGATTAGTACAAAAGTTATTGTGTATACTGACCATGCAGCGCTTCGTTACCTTTTGACGAAGAAAGAGGCCAAGCCAAGATTGATTAGACGGATCTTGCTTTTAAGCGAGTTTGACATCGAAATCAGGGACAAAAAGGGTGTTGAGAACCTTGTTGTAGATCATTTAAGTCGTATATTGCAGGAAAAGAATGGGCAAGAAGAGCAATCACCTATCCTGGGGAGTTTTCCTGACGAAGAATTATTTGAAGTGTTCACCGTCTCCAGCCGCCCCGTCGCTAGCCTTGCCGCTCCGTGGCCACCTGTCGCCAGTTGCCCTGCGGCTGACCCTAGCCGCCCCGCGGCCCGTGCAGATTCTGAGATTGAGCTTCTTCTGAAGGTAAGATCTATTCCACATCCTTGGTTCGCTAATTTGGTGAACTTTTTAGTATCGCAGGAGTTTCCACCCAACTTTTCCAAGGCTCAAAAGGACAAGATAAGCCATGATGCTCGCTTCTACCTTTGGGATGATCCATACCTATGGAAGCATTGCGATGATCAAGTGATACGTCGGTGTCTTTCCGACGATGAGGTACAATTTGTCCTTAATTTCTGTCACTCACATGAATGTGGTGGGCACTTTGGACCACAAAAGACAACAAGAAAGGTACTTGAGGCAGGGTTCTTTTGGCTGCATATATTTCTTGACTCATATGCCTTTTGCAAATCCTGTGATCGCTGTCAGAGAGTTGGGAATCTTTCTAAGAGGAATGAGATGCCACAAACTCGCATGATATTTTGTGAGATTTTTGATGTTTGGGGCATTGACTTCATGAGACCATTCCCTAACTCGTTTGGAAACTTGTATATTTTGCTTGCGATGGACTACGTCTCCAAGTGGGTGGAGGCGAAGGCCACCAGGACTGATGGTTCAAAAGTTGTTGCAGGTTTCCTCAAAGAGATATTCTCTAGATTTGGAGTGCCGAAAGCATTGATAAGTGATAAAGGAACCCATTTCTGCAATAAGACGGTAAGTGCCTTATTAAAGAAATATCATGTGACGCAGAGGGTGTCTACTGCATACCACCCCCAAACTAATGGGCAAGCTGAGGTGTCTAATCGCGAGATTAAGACTATCTTGGAGAAGACTGTTGCCCCAAATAGGAAGGATTGGAGTGTAAGACTTGATGATGCTCTGTGGGCTTATCGAACGGCTTACAAGACTCCCATTGGGATGTCTCCGTTTCGATTAGTCTATGGAAAGGCTTGCCATCTTCCTGTCGAGCTAGAACATAAGGCATATTCGGTGGTGAAACAATGCAACATGCAAATTGATAAAGTTGGGGAGTTCAGGAAACGCCAGCTACAAGAGTGGGAAGAGTTGAGATTGGATGCCTATGATAACTTCATCACCTATAAGGAGAAGACTAAGGCATGGCACGACAAACATATTTTGAGAAAGGACCTCAAAGTTGGGGACACGGTCCTTTTATTCTAATCGCGCCTTCAACTCTTCCCATGTAAGCTTCGCTCTAGATGGGCAGGGCCATATGTGATTACTAATGTCTTTTCTCATGGTGCAGTAGAGCTACTCAATGAGAGGAATGGAGACATTTTCAAAGTAAATGGTCATAGAGTGAAGCCATATTATGAGAACTTTGTCAAAGAGGATGGTGATGAGTTGGTTCTCCATGAACCAAGCACTGAGGATCACTAGGGAGTCATGACGTCGAGCCAACGGCGTTAACTAAAGGCGCTGCTTGGGAGGTAACCCAAGGTAAGTAGTTTAGATGTTCGTTTCTTATTACATTTAGTTATTTTAAGTTTAGTTTTTGGTTGGCTCGACATACTAAACCCGAAGAAAAAATAAAAAAGAGGAGATGAGCAGAAACGGGGAAGGCTGCCTTGTCGCCAGCTAGGCCGCCCCACGGCCGCGACAGCGAGCGAAATATCTTCGCAAATCATCGGCCGCCTCGTTGCCTACCCTTGCTGCCCCGCGGCCCTTAACAAAGGATAAAAAAATATTGGGACCCGTGTGGGCCCCACCTGCTACACCCCTTTAACCCTATCTACTCCTTTACCTTTCCCATGTGTCCTCAGCCGCCCCCACGCCATATATATCTATCTTCATATATCTCCTCTATCTTTATCTTCAACATTCAAAAGCCACACCCAAAACGCAAAACCTCCATTAAAACCCCCTCCCTCAAAGCTTCAATCTTCACAAAAATCATCCCTCTCTCAAATATCTTCCATTCTCCACCTATATCTTTCACAAAACCACACACATTCTCCTTATTCCTCCTAGATCTAAACCGAAAGCACCCCATTCGAAGAATCTTCAAGGTTTTGGGAGAAATCCACCAATGGAGGGAGGACTTTGAGACGTCGGAGCGCAGATCTGATGTCGGAGCAGCAGATCCACTACTTTTTGAGGCCGCCCTGTCGCCAGCCCAGCCGCCCCGCGGCCATTCCTGTCGCCGACCACCCCGTCGCCTTCTCAGCTACCCCGCGGCCACCTGTCACCGATCGCCCCGTCGCCAGCCCTTGCCGCCCCGCGGCCACTGCAGAAACTCTCTTTCGTGAGTCTTCTTGATTCAAACTCTTCTTAGGTTAAAATATTTAGCTTTAAGAGAACATGTCTAGGCCCCATGGGATTAGTAGGAGTCAGAAGGAGAAGTGGAATGCGCTGAATACTAGAAATTTCTTTCAAACCAAGTTTTTTCACGAACCTACCATTCGGATGCTAGAGATGGATGTATGTACTAGGCAATTATTAGAGCATGGGGGTTTAGAAAATTTCTTAGACAAGAATGCTCCGACTTATTCGGGTTTAGTTAAGGAGTTCTTAGCTACTTTGAGTGTACGGTCGACATCCATCGAGTTTAGGTTGTTGGGGCGGGAGTTCACGAGGACAAAGGAGAGAGTGGGACAGATTTTTGGAGTTACAACTGCACCAACCGTAGGTTGGTTTGACGTATCAAAGGGAGAGGGGCCTATTGAATTTTGGCTTGCGGAGACTAGGGTGCCTTTTGAGGCCAAGAAGGGCCAATATAACTCGAGTATTAGGCACCCTGCACTACGGCTGATCCACAAGGTTCTAGCCAACACTTTCTTTGCCCAGGCTGAGGTCAACAAGATCTCACTTAGGGACATGTCATATTTGTGGTTTCTGACGCCAGAGAGCCCAGTGGTCCCAAGTTGGGTGGATTTGTTCCTTTTCAACTGTAGGGACATCGTAGACAAGCGCAAGACGGCGACGATTAGCTTTGGGGGTCTCATCACTCTCAGAGCACGAGATTGTATCGATTTGAGGCTGTCCCTAATGTTCTGCATGGGTCCTGTATGATGAGGCTCAGCTAAGGAAAGCTGGCCATTTGGAGGGGAAGTCGTCGATGTGGATCTGGAGGACAGGCCACCTTGGGGCAATTCAGCTGAGATTACCCCGACCACTTCCTGAGGTGCAGGCGGATGTAGGAGGTGGGGGTGCTGAACCTTCTGGTACAACTGGAGTAGGAGCTGGTCCAGGTTATTATGAGCTTGAGCAGAGGATGATGGCGATGTCTCTCTGCCAGGATACTATGTGGGAGCATCAGCAGCAGATGGCTCTCTTCCAGGACACCATGTGGCAACATCAGTAGATGATCTCTCGTCGTCAGGATGCTATGTGAGATCATCAGCAGCAGTTGTTTGTTGACATGGGAGACATCCGTCGGGATGTTCGTGGACTGATGCCTAGCATGGCGGATATGTGTGAGAGCCAGGCAGAGATGTGGCGCTTACAGGAGCAGATGCTACAGAGACAGCAGGATGCATGGGAGGCTCAAGAGCTGTAGAGACAGAGACAGGAGGAGTTCTTTCGATTTGCCTACCCTCAGTTCCCACCTTACCCGCCACCACCACCTCAGCAGTGAGCATGTTAGTTTTTCTTTTTTTTTTTCTTGTCCCTTTCAGTTTATTTTGATGTTTTCGCCATTGAGGACAATGTTAGAATTAAGTGTGGGGGGAAGATTTGCATGACATGTTAGGGTTGTATTTTATCTTTGTGTTTGCATTTTGACTTTAGATTGCATGTTTAAATATTTTAGTTGATGTTAGTTTATGTTGTTCGCAAAAAAAAAAATCTGAAAATTATATTATTATTGTAAGTATTTTATGCATTAGATAGGATTAGGTCCTATTTTCCCATATGGCTGCCACTTGTCCTCTAATTTATCTATTGAGACTTATGCCCCATGATGTGCTTGGATTGTTGAAACCTTTGATATATGATTTCCAAACTTTTTGGTGAGCATAATTGGTTAATGATTGAGCACATAAGATCTTTGATTTTGGGTGATCTTGAAGTTCTAGACATGACCCGGTGAGCTATTTTGGCCTAATCAGGACTGCGCTTAATTTAGTCCTCTTGCTTGTTGAGTGTACTCTCTTTAATTGCTTCCTCTTTAGCTTTCATTTAGATATCTTACTCAATGCTGCATATTATGATTTCTGCACATGACTTAAAGATGATTGAGGCACCTTTATTAGCCCTATTCGACTCTATTCCCACCTTACATATTATCCTCTACTTGAACCCAATTTGAGCCTAATTGCCTCTTCTTTTGAGCTCCACAAGATTTTTCCATAGCCAATTATAGCCTGACCCCATCCGGGAATTAGGAATTGTTGGTGAATATTCATATTGTGGATGATGGTTTGAGTGATGGATTGTATGTTTGGAGTATCCTTATGAAGATGTTTGATTCTTGCTAGTAGTTTATACATTACTTGGGACCTAAGGAGGAGAAAATTCACTTAGGGGTAAAAATTAAGGAAAATCATTTGATATAGCATGAAAAAGAACATATGAAAGAAAAAAAAAAGAAAAAAAAGAGAATAAAAGAATGAGTTGAGTATGGTTTGTAAAGTTATATGCTTGAGATTGGAGTTGTATGACATTGTAGAGTTATGGTATGAGCTTATGAGTGGTATTGTGATTTGGTTGCTTCCTTGGTTCCCGGATTATGAGCACCACATGACCTAAATTGTTCCATACCTTAAGTTTTCTACCTTGGCCCCATTACAGCCCAATTGAAAGACCTCATGATTTTTGTTGTGTGTAGATTCACCAGTGGTGGAGAGCTAGAATACTGGTGCAAGACTATTGTAGCTAAGTTTTTATAGATTGAGTTTTGAGCGTAAACATTTAACCCTAAACACTTGATTGAGAGTGAAATACATATTCCTTGTGAGGTCTAGAATGGATGTAGTTGCTTGATTTCATTGATTATTGCAATTATGTACTATGATGTTGTTAATCTATTGGGTTTGCTAGTTTTCATGCTCTTAAAGAATATTAAGGTTGACACATGAATTGTTATTCTGTGGGGCTGCAGAGTTAATTTTTCTATTGCTTGAGGACAAGCAATGGTTCAAGTGAGGGGGAATTTGATAGAACATGATTATATATGCAAATTATGATTCATTTACCATAGTTTGGTTGTAAATAGTGCATATTTTAGTTACAATTAAATGTTTACCTGTGGTATTGGAAGAGTAGGAATCTATGCAATTTTATGGTCAATTTCAGGTAGCTGTGGATCCGACGAGGAATGAGGAGCCTCTTAGATAAAGGAAGATTCAAGGGGAGGAAGAAAAGTGAAGAGCACGGGAGCGGAGTCGAATTTTGAGAGCCTAAGTGAAAAACAAGTCAGTAGAAGTTATCGCCAGACAAGCTGAATTTGTAACGCACTTTCTGGAGGCCTCGGTGGTCAAAATGCCTATTAAAAGCATGCGTTGGAAAGCTCTTTCCGAGATCTACAACTTTCATGTTGACATCGAGACCAAATTCGAAAAGGAAAAGTCGCTGTAAACAGTATGGCCGCCCCGCAGCCTAGCTAGCTGCCCCGCGGCCCGAAGACTTGTCGAAGGATTTCGCTGATCGCCTGGCCGCCTGAGGTAGCCGCCCCGCGGCCTCAGCAGAACTGCCGATTCAGTTTTAGACATTAATTAGGGTTTCTTTAGAATTGTTTTGGCCGACTTTCTTAGGCTTTTTTAAGGACTATTAGGGTTATTTTCTTAGGCATCTAACTAATAACCTTATGCACTTTTAGAGAATTATTGAGAGAACGTTGAGCATGAGCAACTAAACTCCTGAAGGTTTTGCCTACAGTTTGGATCTTTGATTGTTGAATTGTGAGTTTCTTAATCTAGTTCTTATTCCTATTTGAATGTTTTGGCTTCCTTGCGCTTAGCGGCCGAGCTAGCCGCC
Source organism: Persicaria maculosa (assembly GCA_963922045.1). NCBI lineage: Eukaryota > Viridiplantae > Streptophyta > Magnoliopsida > Caryophyllales > Polygonaceae > Persicaria > Persicaria maculosa. The sequence goes on from OY998261.1 coordinate 34,954,616, forward strand.
CTGCGGCTGGAAGACTTGTCGAAGGATTTCGCTGATCGCCTGGCCGCCCCGTCTCTTGAGGTAGCCGCCCCACGGCCTCAGCAGAACCGCCGATTCCGTTTTAGACATTAATTAGGGTTTCTTTAGAATTATTTTGACCGACTTTCTTAGGCTTATTTAAGGACTATTAGGGTTATTTTCTTAGGCATCAACCTTATGCACTTTTAGAGAATTATTGAGAGAACTTTAAGCATGAGCAACTAAAATCCCGAAGGTTTTGTCTATAGTTTGGATCTTTGATTGTTGAATTGTGAGTTTCTTAATCTAGTTCTTATTCCTATTTGAATATTTTGACTTCCTTGCGCTTAAATCCTTGAATGTGTTTTATTCTCTCTGGCCTGATCAACTAGTTAGAGTAGATTCATTCAATTGCTAGAGTTTTGTAAATTCCTCGTAGCGAACCTTAACCCAAGTAGCAATCGTATCCCTTTAGGACTCGTAGGACTAATTGGATATGTAGGAAGTTTAATATATGTTAAATATTGACTCCTAGCAATCCTTATCTCTAAATAACCCTAACACGGTTAAATATTAACCGTGTTAGGGTTATTTAGAGATAAGGATTGCTAGAACTCGTAGGATTAGTAATTTACCTAGCTAAGATCTGGACAAGGACATTGATAGGAAAAGAAAAGAACTAGAGGCTGAAACAAGGATCAAATTCATCAATTGAAGTGACAAATTGTAGGTGAACCTAATTCTCTCTACTGCAAATACAACCCACTTTATTTTGTTCGCTTCTTTCCGCTTTGACAAAAGGCGGAACTTTTTCTCACAAAAACTCTCTTTTTAGTTACTTGCAATTAGATTAACACTGGAACTTATTAGATTTCCCTGTGGATCGACCTCTTTCTTACCAACTATACTAGTTGTAGGTTTGAGTATTTCTTTGGCAGGAACAACGACATGTTTTCCTCTTGTCACTCACCCAAGTCTGATCTCCACAACTATACATCCCGTTTCTTGGTCACCTTATACACCCACTAAAACACCCATCTTTCACCTTCATCCATCCCACATGTGTGATGTCCGCATATTTGACCATGTTTTGTGCTTACTTTTATTCCGAATTCTGTCATTTACTTACATTCTGGTTTGGGAATGCTTGGAAAATGTGTAGAATGTGATAATTTGCAAGATATGAAGGTTTACACAAGTTTTGGTGTGATTTCGCAGAATTTGGAACGGTTCTGGAGCAATTGCAAGAAAGAGATCATGGGAAGAGAGCACCCGATGTCGACTAAGGAATTTGAAGAATCGAGCTACTAGAATCAAGAAGATGAATGGTCAAAATTCAGATATTACATCGACCACTACTCGAAGTCAATTGCGTCTGAAGAGTGCTCGACGTCGACTACTCTGGTCGACGTTGACTGGAAGATCACGTGCAACCAGACCTGTCAAAACTCAACCCGACCCGGTTGACCCGACCCGTACGCCCGGTTAATTTAGGGTCAAGACCCGTTTTTTTTACCTGGGAATTTTTTTGACCTAAATCCGAATTACCCGGTAATTTTCCGGGTCATCTGGATTTATACCCAATAACCCGATTGACCTAGTAATTTTGACCCGATTGACCCGATTGATTTATAATTATATATGATTAAGATTTTTATGGAGATTCCAATTTATTAGATTTTATAATTACAGTCACTTGATCTTTCATCTTTAATTCAACTTTATATTTATTTGTATTGTGTAATACTCCATCCGATCGATAGTATTTGATTTTTTTTATTTTTCATCACATTTTTTAATAAGATAAAAACTCTAAAAAATATTAAAACAATTATATAGTATATAATTACAAGCACTAGAACTTATGAACTACGTTTGTAATTTTAGCATTTTAAAATTATCACAAAATTACCAAATCATGATTTTGTTAATTTAAAAAAGAAAAAATTGACAAACCCGAAATCGACTCGATTTGACCCGGACTGGGTCAAACCCGAGTTCAAGTCAACCAGGATCTACCGGGGACCCGTTTTATCCGGAACCCGTTTTACCCGAAACCCGAAATGACCCGACTCGAATCCGACCCGAATGACTCGATTAACAAGTCTACGCGTAGCAGACGCGGTTTGGAAAATCTGAATCTTTTAAGGATTAATTTAGCACGAGATCTTTTTCCATCCTTCCATATATTCGATAGACTTTTATAGATTTTAGATAAAAGATTTTATATTTTTTTATTAGATAAAGTTTATTTACTTAGAGAGCATGTTTAGGTTTACTATAAATAAAGGCTTCAAGGCCCAGGGTTTTAATCATCCAAGAACACAAGCAATCATGTGCTCTAGTTAGAGAGAAAGAGAGAAGTCTGCCGAGTGAGAAGGACAAAGACAATTTGGAGTTTTTTTTTTCGGTTATAAGTTTTATTTTCCGAATTCATGTTTATTCATATGTCTATGATGTCTTAATTCGTCCTACTTCTAGGGTCGGAGTGAGCTCGACGATAGCCATCTGTGTATGCTTGAATCCATAATGCCTTTATGTGATTATCATCTTCTATCTCATGCTTAATTCCGTTGCAAAAGTAGAGGAAATTCCTTGTTTGCAATTGTGAAGCGAAAGTGAATTAATTGTGAATTTGGATAGTAATTAGGATTGATTTGCGAAAGTTGATTAAACCCTAATTATGAAATGATAGAAACAAATAGGTGTTTATGTGAGAGCATTGATTATCTATTTGTCGCGTGTGTGAAAGCTTCTCCTTTGATGATAAAGCATGAACTTTTCTATGATTCTCGTGTTTTACATGCATGGTTATTGTCGTGGCAAACCCTAACCTTTGAAGTTTTTCATTATATTAATTAAACCCAAAGTTGATCCTTTCCGTTTTGTTGTTTGAAACCCAATAATACCTCTTTTTATATTTCTGATCATCACATTCTTCATCCATCCTCATATTCTCCAACCACCTTGTTCGACAAAGTTTCTGTTTCTCTGTATCTGTGCTTGACATCGACTGCCCCAAACTCAATGTCAACTGCCTCTACTACTGCTTTTATCTTGGTCGACGGTCTTCTGTGTTGGCCTATTGGTGTGACTAACTTGACATCGACTACTCTAGTCGACGTCGACCTATTTGGTTTCATGTTGCTGTTTTGTGCAGGTTTATTAATCGAGGTTGAGGTTTTTTTATTCGATGTCAACCACTCCTTCGACCTAATGCTGATGGAGATTAATTGTTCCCATCGACATCAACCACTCCTGATCAACATCGAGCACTTCTGGTGAATGACAAAGAACATTTTCAAGACTACTTTAGAACCGCCGACACGCTTCCTCGTGGATCGATCCTGATTCCTCTATACTACAACGGATGAGTCTTGTAATTTAATTTTGCTTGACTGAGTTGGTTTGCTTGTGTGCTTATTTTATATTTATCTATTACATAGTAAAACTCCCTCAACAATGTGCAAGGTCAGATCTTTTTAGAGAAGAAAGGAATTGACTTTGGGAAGATTTAACATCCAAACAACGACGTCAAGTTTCGAAGGAGGTTCAAAGAATTGTCTGGAATCTGCCCAGAATTGGTGCCCTCCACCCGTTATCGATGCTCGTCGACAACCGCTGAGACGCTATTTTCGGTGTTTGTTCATCTTAAAGCCTTGTGAGTCCATTCCTTTTCCATTCTTTTCTTATTTAATCATGTATAAAGTTCATACCATGGTGATGCCCGAGGATTTGAAGTATACAAAGAGGGAGAAGTGGATAAGTTTGGGTGCCCATAGGCATTCAGTTATGAAATTTTTATGCGAGCGTACCTTACGATTATTGAAGGTTTATGATCATGTGCAGGCTTTGCTCATAAAAGAAGGGCTCAACTTCTTTATCACTTTAGGTGCTTCAACTTTTCCAAACCTTACTCAGGAGTTCATTGCCATGCTAGAAATGAGAGGAAACTTCGACATTCGCTCAAGGCTCAAAGATTGACGATTCTAAGTGAATAAGGGATGAATTAGTCTCTACGTGGGCATGTAAGCTCACCCTTTCTCCGACTAAGCTCAGGGGTTTCCAGACCTAAAGAAGGCTTGGAAGCTGGCAACATGGTAGGATGCAAAGATGGAGGGAATCAATTATAACTACAACATTACCCTCTAGTAGAGGCGTATACTAGAGGGTGTTGAACAATACTTTCTTTAGGGAGGCTGACGTCAAGACGATCTCAATGGCGACTTGGGGTTGGTTTTACTGCCTAGTTCTGGAGGCGATAAATTTTCTAGATTGGGTCCAACTATTTCTTAAGTCTTGTGCGGAGATGTTGAGGTTTCAATGGAACTAGTGCTTTTCTCGAATAGTGTTCGAGTTTTTTTCTAGAATATTTTAAACAGGATTTAATGCATCATACAAAATACATAATGCGCATCAATTTTCCAGTAATATATCATTTTTCATTGCTCATCACCATGTTGTTTTTCAAAATTATCGGTTGTCATGGTGAAGTCTTTTCCCGAAATGATTGATACTTTAAATTTGACAAAAAATAATATATTGACTAGCTACTTCCAAACTTCTTTTAACATCACTTTCCTTTTTCTTCTCCCTCTATCTCTTCTCTCTCTACCCCAACCCCCATATCCACACCAAAACCCCTAGCCGCCTCTTTCTCTCTCGCGCCCCCGCAGCCAGTTCCGGCAGCCACTGTATAACTGACCACCACAGCAAGTGATGCCTCTCTCCTGCGCACACAACAAGCCCAATCTCGAGCCCATGCATCCACTGTGCGAGCCAAAGTAGGCTAAAAACGCCCCTAGCGAGACCTTCTCGTTGTTTGTCGACCCTAGCCCTTGATCTTTTTTATTTTTCTATAATTTTGGTATGAGTTATTGCCTTTAATCTATTTTCTTTAGTTGTTCTTGTTTGATTTGAGAATTCAAGTTGAATTTGAATGATCTAGGGTTATTGGGTGCAAAATTATACACTGAATTTAGGGCTTTTTGCTTTCGGTCGTTTTGATCGAGTGAAATTGGTGGTTGGTTTGTATTGTTTGACGGATAAAGAACCATCCTTTTATGTGAATTTGTGAAAAAACTTCAAAGAATATGAAACGTTGTGGATTTCTTGCTCAACCGTATCGATTTGGCATGGTTCTTGTTATGGAATTGTGTTTATTCGATTGGTATTTGACTAGCATGATATCTTGGGTTGAAACTTGTCTTTTACGTTCTTTTAAGAGCATGATAGCTTTTGGTTGATTTATTTTGCACGTATCAATATAGCATTGGAATTATCACATTTATTTCAAAGCCTTGGAATTTATTCGAATTTTATTATTTGAAAATCCGAGGTCTTTACAAATGAGGCTTTGGTAGGAACAAAAGGCATGAGAAATATTTAGGTTTGTGGTGTTTCGGATCCGGGAAAAAGGGTTAGTTATATAAAGGGTGATAATATTTACACCCATAAATTTTACTATATGCACCACACCTACGCCTCTTGAATCACACCCCTGCTCCTCTTGAGTCACACACCTGCCCCTCAAGAGGCGCAGGGTATTTTAATGTAAAATACCCTGCGCCTCTTGAGGGGCAGGTGTGTGACTCAAGAGGAGCAGAGTGTATTTTAAAAAAAATATAAAAAATGAGATATGTGGTGTAAATAGTAAATTTTGTGGTGTAAATAACATTGGCTTATATAAAACACCAAAACTTCCATACTTCGCAAACCATTCCAATGGCATAAACTCCACCACATAACAATAAACTCTTCATTTTCAATGACTAATACAACAACTTTCTAATTCTTTCATTTCTAATGATGATTACTTTTCTTTCTTTTTCTTTATTTTCTCTTTTTTTTCTTTTATGTTTACTTTTTCCACTAGGTGAATTTTATCCTCCCTAGGTCTAAACTTCTTGACTTTTACCCCTAAGTGAATTTTATCCTCCTTAGGTCCGTTACTAGACTTTTACTCGTAAGTGAATTTTATCCTCCTTAAGTCCTTAGTAATTTGTCATATCTATTAAGCTAAAATTCCACCCAATCATACATTCTCTACTCAAAGCAACTCCAAAATATAGATTTTTCCCCAATTTTCCTCCTAATTCCCAAAAAGGGTCAAGCTAATCATTGGTTAGGATATGTTCTTGTGGAACTAAAAATAAATAGGCTTTAAGGCTTAGATTGGCTTCAAGAAAAGTATAATACAAAGGGTAGATGATGTACATATTTGTACCCTTTTTTATTATATCTTTCGACTTCATATTTCATTCGATTTCCCAAAATAAAGGTTGAAAATAATATAAATTTGTGTAGCATGAGCTAACGTGGAAGAAATAGAGTCTGCACAAGTTTTGATCTAATTATGTAGGAATTCAAGCAAAATCGGAGTCAAAACAAAGAAACCAAGTGAAGCTGAGAAGAGGTTGAAATCGACCTATAAGGTCGATATCGACTACATACATCGACACAGACCTGAGTGTCGAGACAGACCATCAACCAACAGAGGAAAAGCACTCGATATCGATCACCTGACATCGATATCGAACACGTTTCAGAAATCGAGTGGAGCTGAGCCCGTCGAGTAGAAACAAAGAGGTCGAAATCAACTTGTTTGGACGATATCGACTTGATTTCGACACGGGTTAGACACGCCTTTCGAGAGGCATTTTCCATTCTATCTTCAAGGCTAGAGCCACAGATTATCTATAGATTTAGATAGATTAAAGCTGAGGTTTGTTTTTTTTTACCTTAAAGCTTTATTAAGTTATGTAGATATTTACCTTAAATAAAAGATCTATCCTACTTGTTTGGATAGAGTTTATAGTTAGATAGAAGATACTATCCTTGGCTAGCAAGGATTAGTAGCCTATAAATAAAGCCCTAGGGGGCTGGTTTTTAATCATTCCATTACACACAAACAATCATACAATCAATAGAGTTAGAGTTAGAGAGAAGTTATAGGGTTTGGAGTTTGCGAGAGCTGACGTTGAGTTGTAATGAGGTGCGCGTAGTTTCCCAAAGCTTCTAGGGTCGGGGTGAGCCCGACGTTAGCCATGCGTGCCTGAGGTAAGTGTTTGATGTTGATATCGTTGTGTCTATATCATCTCCTACGATTCTATGTTTAGTCCAATTCGAAAGAAAAGGGATTCATGTTAACAACTTGAGTTATAAACATAAAATTGGTAGAGACAATTAGGTTTATTTGCAAGAGTAATCCTATGAGTTGCTGTACAACGAAAGCTTGTCCCTCGGGTGAAATGGCACAATTGTCCGTCTTATTTACCTTATCGCATGCATTGGTTAACGTTGTGATAAACCATAATCCTAGGAGTTGCTTTTGATATATATTCAGATAAAAACACTATCTTTATTCTGTCCATTGCTTCCTTAATCATCCTTATTTCTTCGGCCCTTCTTTGCCGACAAAAGCTAACAACTTTGCAAGAACAACATCGATATCGACCACTATCCTCGATATCGACTACTGTACCTTCGTTGAAGGTTTTCTGTGTCGACGTCGATCTCATTAGTTCCTATTGCTGAGGTCGATTTCGAGTCCCATACTCGATATCGACCACCCCGGTGTCGACTGGCAGTCTTCTGAGCCAGTTGATTTCTGCACTAACATCGATATCGACCTTCCCAGTTGATATCGACTTCTTGTTTTTGTCTCCGCAGGTTTTCTGTTGCAGAAGGAATCAACAGCCAAGGTCGACATCGAGCACTTAAGTCGAGATCGAGGCTTCTGGTCGACCAAAGACTTGAGCTTTCCAACGCCACTAGGATCCCACTGACCTACTTCCTCGTGGATCGATCCTGACTACTCTTCCACTACAATGGGAGTAAGTCTTGTAATTATTTGCATAGGCTAGGATTCGATTTGCATTTATATTCTATATATTTGTTTAAGAACTTGATTTCCTCCTATCAACAGTAGATAAGGTCATAATATGGCTAAAGAAAACATGCCTCAATCATTTTAAATCCACAAGCAACAAACATGTGCAATACGGTATTAAAAATAAGCATATGGAAAACTTAATCACACAATGAAAGCAAAAGGTAAATATTCTAATAGTCCCTATAAGGCCAAATCAGACTCACAAGGGTTATGTGTTTGCTAGATTTCAATTAAATCTCACTATGAACCATATTTGCTCAATTATAATATCAAATCATGCTCCAAAATTCATTTTAAGCAATTCAATCAAATCATGGGAATCATGCAATATAATCATAAAAATGAATTAGAGGACAACCTAAGCTAGATGGGTGTTTAGATAACAACATATATGCAATGCATGGTATTTTTGGATTTTTGACATTTAAAAAAAAATTAATGCACTAAAATAACGACAGAAATTAAAGTTTAAATATGAGACATAAATTTAAACATGAGATGCATATGCTAAAATTGAAGTATGAACTACCTAAAAACTACCTAAAGACTACCTAAAGACACTAAACCTCTCCCCCACACTTAAACCTTTCATTGTCCTCAATGAAAATCAATCAAAGACAACAAAAATAAAAATAAATCATAATTGAGGGAAGAGGAAACATACTCGATCACTGTGGTGGTGGCTGAAAAGGATAATATTACTGGAACTGCTGGAAGAACTGGTACATCTCAGCTGACCGGCGGTCCATCTCAATGGAACGACGATTCATTCCATCGAGTAAAAAGTAATTCTTGATAATGTGCAGGAACAACTACCTATTGCTTGCTACCATGGATCAACCATTCTTACGAAATCTTCAATCACTAGCAAAGATGCAAATTCAGTCAAGGTGATCAATCAAGAGGGAACATGTGAAAATAAGAACAATAAGAACAAGGATAGTAAAATAACTCATGACTAGCAATATGAAATCAAATCCTCAAAATTCAACCAACCATGTCTTCGAATCACAAGTGAAAGTATGAATTTAGAAATTCATAACCTAAATGAAATTGAAAAGTATATGTTTATGATGTGTGCTTCTTTCTCTAACCCTAATAGTGTCAGACTATATAAGATAAGAGTTGACCTTATTAACCCTAGAAAGTAAAATAATAGAATAAGATGAAATCATAATCCTGAAATTTGTGAAACCGGCGGGCGCCGGTGAAAAAGCAGCGGTCGCCGCCCCTCTGGCTTCGTGATTCTTCTTTATCTTTGACATTGTTCTTCCTTAGCTCTCTTGATACTCTTCCTTTTCCTCTTTTATGCTCCAAAATCAGCTCTTTTAGACATCTTAATCCTCCATCGAAGTTCAAATTGTAAAACTGCAGAATAAACACAAAATAGTGTAGATTTCGAACTCGAATGCTAAAATAGAAAACAATGTGATATAACCACTAAACATGCAAGAATCCTATCTAAATGCACCTAAAACTACCTCTAATGCCTATCTAAAATATGCATTATCAAACTCCTCCACATGAGATTGCTTCATAAGGGATAATGCAAACATGAATAAAGCACACAAACATCCTAGCAACATCACCATCAATGCATCCCACAAGAGAATTCTTCATAATTCAAACTTATCAAAAGCAACATCACCGAAAATGCAAACATGAATAAGGCACACAAACATCCCAGCATGTACATGAATAATGAAGTAGCCCGCAAGCTTATCAATCCAACCTCACAAGGGATAATATGTGTATCTCTCATCTCACGTGTTTAGGCTTTGAGAATAACTCTCAAGTAAATTCAATATGCAAACATCAATCTTAAATATTGAAATTTATATAATAAAATCTCCACTGGATACATCAAAGAACAATAAGAAATATCAAGAGGGCTTTCGGTCAATGGAAATCTTCAAAGAAGACTCCATTCGGCGTGGTTGTAACGAGGCTTGGTATGAACATAAAAGCAAGGAATTGTATTTGGTCATGTGGTGTTTTTCAATTTCGATAACTAAGATTCCTAAAACTTCCAACACAACCGACGTAGGGTGGAATTGAATCGAAATATATAGATAATATAAAACAATTGCAACCCTTAGCCTCTTCAAATAAATTCAAGACTCCCCGCTGTAGTAGTAGGGAATTAGGATCGATCCATGAGGAAGCGTGTCAGTGGGATCCTAGACAGTCCGAATATCACGTCTCTGTCGACTAGAAGCCTCAATAATCCTCAAAATTCAACCAACCATGTCATCGAATCACAGGTGAAAGTATGAATTTAGAAATTCATAACCTAAATGAAATTGAAAAGTATATCTTTCTGATGTGTGCTTCTTTCTCTAACCCTGATAGTGTCGGACTATATAAGATAAGAGTTGACCTTATTAACAGTAGAAAGTAAAATAATGGAATCAGACGAAATCATAATCCTGAAATTTGCAAAACCGGCGGGCGTCGGTGAAATAGCGGCGGTCGTCGCCCCTCTGGCTTCGCAATTCTTCTTTATCTTTGACGTTGTTCTTCCTTAGCTTTCTTTATTCTCTTCCTTTTACTCTTTTATGCTCCAAAATCAGCTCTTTTAGACATCTTAATCCTCCATCGAAGCTCAGATTGTAAAACTGTAGAATAAACACAAAATAGTGTAGATTACGAACTCGAATGCTAAAATAGAAAACAATGCGAATTAACCACTAAACATGCAAGAATACTATCTAAATGCACTTAAAACTACCTCTAATGCCTATCTAAAATATGCATTATTAAACCCATCCACATGAGATTGCTTCATAAGGGATAATGCAAACATGAATAAGGCACACAAACATCCTAGCAACATCACCATCAATGCATCCCACAAGAGATTCCTTCATAATTCAAACTTATCAAAAGCAACATCACCGCAAATGCAAACATGAATAAGGCACACAAACATCCCATCATGTACATGAATGATCAAGTAGCCCGCAAGCTTATCAATCCAACCTCACAAGGGATAATATGTGTATCTCATATCACACGTGTTTAGGCTTTGAGCATAACTCTCAAGTAAATTCAATATGCAAACATCAATCTTAAATATTGACATTTATATAACAAAATCTCCACTGGATACAATAAAGGACAATAAGAAACATCAAGAGGGCTTTCGTTCAATGGAAATCTTCAAAGATGACTCCATTCGGCGGGGTTGTAACAAGGCTTGGTATGAACATAAAAGCAAGGAATTGTATTTGGTTATGTGGTGTTTTTCAATTTCGGGAACTAAGATTCCTAAAACTTCCAACACAACTGACGTAGGGAGGAATTGAATTGAAATATATAGATAATATAAAACAATTGCAACCCTTAGCCTCTTCAAATAAATTCAAGACTCCCCGCTGTAGTAGTAGGGAATTAGGATTGATCCATGAGGAAGCGTGTCAGTGGGATCCTAGGTAGTCCGAATATCACGTATCTGTCGACTAGAAGCCTCAATAATCCTCAAAATTCAACCAACCATGTCTTCGAATCACAGGTGAAAGTATGAATTTAGAAATTCATAACCTAAATGAAATTGAAAAGTATATGTTTCTGATGTGTGCTTCTTTCTCTAACCCTAATAGTGTCGGACTATATAAGATAAGAGTTGACCTTATTAACCCTAGAAAGTAAAATAAGTGAATCAGACGAAATCATAATCCTGAAATTTGCTAAAACGGCGGGTGCCGGTGAAAAAGCGGTGGTCGCCGCCCCTCTGGCTTCGCGATTCTTCTTTATCTTTGACGTTGTTCTTCCTTAGCTCTCTTTATACTATTCCTTTTCCTCTTTTATGCTCCAAAATCAGCTCTTTTAGACATCTTAATCCTCCATCGAAGCTCAGATTGTAAAACTTTAGAATAAACACAAAATAGTGTAGATTTCGAACTCGAATGCTAAAATAGAAAACAATTCGAATTAACCACTAAACATGCAAGAATCCTATCTAAATGCACCTAAAACTACCTCTAATGCCTATCTAAAATATGCATTATCAAACCTGTCACATGAGATTGCTTCATAAGGGATAATGCAAACATGAATAAGGCACACAAACATCCTAGCAACATCACCATCAATGCATCCCAAGAGAGATTTCTTCATAATTCAAACTTATCAAAAGCAGCATCACCGCAAATGCAAACATGAATAAGGCACACAAACATCCCATCATGTACATGAATAATCAAGTAGCCCGCAAGCTTATCAATCCAACCTCACAAGGGATAATATGTGTATCTGTTATCTCACGTGTTTAGGCTTTGAGCATAACTCTCAAGTAAATTCAATATGCAAACATCAATCTTAAATATTGACATTTACATAACAAAATCTCCACTGGATCCATCAAAGGACAATAAGAAACATCAAGAGGGCTTTCGCTCAATGGAAATCTTGAAAGAAGACTCCATTCGGCGGGGTTGTAAGGAGGCTTGGTATGAACATAAAAGCAAGGAATTGTATTTGGTCATGTGGTGTTTTTCAATTTCGGGAACTAAGATTCCTTAAACTTCCAACACAACTAACGTAGGGAGGAATTGAATTGAAATATATAGATAATATAAAACAATTGCAACCCTTAGCCTCATCAAATAAATTCAAGACTCCCCGCTGTAGTAGTAGGGAAGTAGGATCGATCCATGAGGAAGCGTGTCAGTGGGATTCTAGACAGTCCGAATATCACGTCTTTGTTGACTAGAAGCCTCAATAATCCTCAAAATTCAACCAACCATGTCTTCGAATCACAGGTGAAAGTATGAATTTAGAAATTCATAACCTAAATGAAATTGAAAAGTATATGTTTCTGATGTGTGCTTCTTTCTCTAACCCTAATAATGTCGGACTATATAAGATAAGAGTTGACCTTATTAACCCTAGAAAGTAAAATAATGGAATCAGACGAAATCATAATCCTGAAATTTGTGAAACCGGCGGGCGTCGATGAAAAAGCGGCGGTCGCCGCCCCTCTGGCTTCGCGATTCTTCTTTATCTTTGACGTTGTTCTTCCTTAGCTCTCTTTATACTCTTTCTTTTCCTCTTTTATGCTCCAAAATCAGCTCTTTTAGACATCTTAATCCTCCAACGAATCTCAGATTGTAAAACTGTAGAATAAACACAAAATAGTGTAGATTTGGAACTCGAATGATAAAATAGAAAACAATGCGAATTAACCACTAAACATGCAAGAATCCTATCTAAATGCACCTAAAATTACCTCTAATGGCTATCTAAAATATGCATTATCAAACCCCTCCACATGAGATTGCTTCATAAGGGATAATGCAAACATGAATAAGGCACACAAACGTCCTAGCAACATCACCATCAATGCATCCCACAAGAGATTCCTTCATAATTCAAACTTATCAAAAGCAAAATCACCGCAAATGCAAACTTGAATAAGGCACACAAACATCCCATCATGTACATGAATAATCAAGTAGCCCGCAAGCTTATCAATCCAACCTCACAAAGGATAATATGTGTATCTCTCATCTCACGTGTTTAGGCTTTGAGCATAACTCTCAAGTAAATTCAATATGCAAACATCAATCTTAAATATTGACATTTATATAACAAAATCTCCACTGGATACATCAAAGGACAATAAGCAACATCAAGAGGGCTTTCGCTCAATGGAAATCTTCAAAGAAGACTCCATTCGGCGGGGTTGTAACGAGGCTTGGTATGAACATAAAAGCAAGGAATTGTATTTGGTCATGTGGTGTTTTTCAATTTCGGGAACTAAGATTCCTAAAACTTCCAACACAACTGACGTAGGGAGGAATTAAATTAAAATATATAGATAATATAAAACAATTGCAACCCTTAGCCTCTTCAAATAAATTCAAGACTCCTCGCTGTAGTAGTAGGGAATTAGGATCGATCCATGAGGAAGCGTGTCAGTGGGATCCTAGAGAGTCCGAATATCACGTCTGTGTCGACTAGAAGCCTCAATCTCGAGTTGGTCACTCGATGTCAATGGTGGCCATCAATTCCTAGTGCAGCAGAAGACCTGTAAAACAGAAGCAACAGTCGATCTCGACCTAAAGGGTCGATCTTGATATGTCAATAGCAACGTCGACCGACTCAGAAGACTGTCAGTCGACACAGAGGCACTCGATATCAAGTTATGCACTTGATCTCGAGCTTAGATGCAAGTGCAGATAGGTAGCATCGACTTAGAGAATGTCGACCCGATTCAATGGTGTCGATATCGACTGCTTGTGTCGATATCGAGTGGTCATGCAGAAAGTTAGTTTGTCGGCAAAGAACGGCCGAAGAGAATAGGATGGAATAGAAGTATGGACAGAAATAACAAGTTTTAAGATGAATAAAATATATAATTAAAAGCAACTCTTAAGACTAGGGTTTACCACGATGTTAACCAAACACGCATAAGGCAAATAAGACGGACAATTGCGCTATCTCACCCGAGGGACAAGCTTTCACCGTACACCAACGATTAGAATACTCTTGCAAATAAAATTAATTGTCTCTACCAATTTTATGTTTATAACCCAAGTTGTTAACATGAATCCCTTTTCTTGCGATAAGGACTAAACACAAAATTGTAGGAGATGATCAAGACACAACGATATCAACATCAAGTACTTACCTCAAGCACACATGGCTAACGTCGGGCTCACCCCGACCCTAAGAGCTTGGGGAACTACTCGCTCTTCATCGAAACAAACATCTTGGATTGAAATAAAGAAACTTGCATTAACTTGAAACTTCAAAACTTTACAACTCCAATGTCAGATTTCGCAAACGCCAAACCCTAAAGCTTCTCCTACTCTACTTCTCTTGCTATGGTGAGATATGAATCTCTGAACTTGAATGAATAAAACTAGCTCCCTAGGGCTTTATTTATAGCCTACTAATCCTTGCTAGCCAAGGAAAGTGGTCCTAATCCTACTAAAACTCCTATTCTAAATTCTATCCTATCATAGATAGGATGAAACATTATTATGGTAAATAATAAATATACTAGGGTAAAAAGGAAAATACCCTTAGGACATAATCTATCTCAAATATATGATAAAACCGTGGCCATCTATCAAGATCTTCAACTCGAATTGCTCAAACCGCGTCTAATCCGTGGGAATCTTCTACTCGATATCGACATGTCCACTCGATATCGAGTGCTTCATTTCTGCTCGATCTGTCCTCACTCTACTCGACCTCGGATGGGTGTCGATGTCGAGTTCATCACTCGATCTAATATTACGTCGAGTGCTCTTCTATAGGTTTTTGGCTTGGCTCGACACTTGTTGTCTACGTCGATCACTTTAGTCGATCTCGAGTGCAGGACTCGATCTCGACTGCTCTTCAGTGCTTCTCGGGTTCTCGTTTTGACTCTGATTCTGCTCTAATTCCTATACATTTAAACCAAAACTTGTGCAGACACTATTTCTTGCATGTTAGCACATTCTACACAAATTTGCATTATTTTCAAACTATAATTTATAAATAAAATAAAATATGAAGTCAAATGCAAATAAAACGACTCCAAATATGTACATCAACAACTTAAATCAACTCAAAAATAACATCAAGCTCACATAGAAATATAAAATCTCAAAATAACAATATCATCTCTCAAAATAACATAAAACTCTCAAGACACTCAAAAGATGATAAATATCAATAATCAAACTTTTATCCAACTCTCATATGCAAAAATAAATAACAAGGCTCTTTATTTATTTCGTTCTTTTTTTTCTTTATTTCTTCTTTATTTTCGACATTTTTCGATTTTTTTTCGAAAATTTTCTATGTTTTTTTCAAATAACATAACAATTCTAACTTGAAAAGTAAACTAAAATAAACTATAAACATAATCATAACCTAAAACAACATAAGCATGAAAATAAACATGAAACATAAACATAAACATAAACATAAACTAAATCTACTCTAAACCACCTCCCTCACACTTAAATGTTGCATTGTCGTCAATGCAAAAACATAAAGAACAATGAAATAAACACAGGCGAAGGAAGGGATAACTAACATATCACTGGGCTCGTGGAGGGTGGCCTCCTGACAACTGGTGCAACTTAGCCAAGATAGTTGCCAGGTTAATCTGAATCTCAATCATTTGGTTAGAGATGTGCAAGAGGTAAGATTTTCGCTTCCTTTTTAACTTTGTCAAGAGATGATCAAAATCACGTAACATATTATAGATATCAGCATGCCATGCAGCATCCTTAAGGAATTCATCTTGAATCTCAACCTTTGGCTGATCAACTTTCTCTATTGAACCCTCTGGCTCAATGACTTCCTTGTTTGTAGGTATCTGGTGAGGTATAGGGAAACCATCATGAACGAGCTTGAAATTGAAGATCTTACAATAAATTAGTAGCTCTAGTGGAAGATGTAGATGGTGCTCTCCTTGTTCTCCTGTCATTCATTTGAAGTACTTGTTCGAACAAGGAGTCCATCACTTGTCAACAATGCCAAACCTAGTCAATTTAGCAACATCATACTTATAATCAATGCAAAATATCTGCATCTCAATCAAATCAACTCCAATATGATGAGTAATCAAGGAAATCAATCCTTCAAAGGCAATATTGCGATCAACCCTCTAATAAGCAGTGCAGAGCATGTCAATGCAACTTCCTAAGAATAATTAAACCCAATCTGGAGTCTTTTTTTGGCTTCAGGAGTTAGACAATAAGATCAAGCCTAGCCCCTTATGGATACCATAGTTAGATCAAACATTCTAAAGAATACAGGGCTAAGAACCCTATGACATAATCACAACACAGGATGAGTGATCATATAATCAAAGTACCCAACCTCCTTCCTGCAAGGCCATCCAATAGCTGCCCATGTTTCATTGGCAAAGGGATTAACTAGCACCATCATCCACGAGTCAGAATTGTTCATGGTAATACCGAAAGCTTGAGCTATCAAATCAGAGGTCACTAAGAACTCCTTCCCTCTCATACAAGAACGAATCTCCTTGTCAGAGTGATAATCTAAGGTAGCAAAAAATGCTCTAACTAATGCAGGATAAGTGGCTGCACTAAGCTCAACAAAATTGCCCAATCCACCCTTATCAAGAAGCTCAGATCGAGACTTTCTCAAACAATCCAAGATGGTGCAAAGTCTCAATATCAAAGAATATTGTTGGACAATACTTCCTACTTCCAAGATTAATCCACCTATCCTCCTGATCCATTGTCAAGTAGGATGGTTTTGCCAAGTTTGCAATTATTGACATAGTGAAACTACTAAAGAAGAATCAAAAGAACTAAAAAAAACCTAGAAAATCTCCTCTTTGTGACAACGGCGAGCACCGATTTTCTAGCGTCAGGTGCCGATTTTAGTAGAAACCGTGAATCAGAATTTCACCGTCGTTGTTCTGACGTCAAAAATCCTACCAAATGCTTCTTTGATGCACAAAACTTTATTTTCAAGCCTTCTTGAGTGAAAAGGATGGGTGTGATGGTGAAAAAGATTGGTTTTGGTGGGGGTTTAGGAATTGGATTTGGAATTTGGTGGATGATGGGTAGAAAAGGATAAAATTGGTGATTTGGGGATGAAGATGGGATAAATGGATGATAGAAAACAAGAAAAGACATGCTTTTTGATTGAAACTCAAGGATCTAAAGTTTTAGAATTTCGATTGATTAGGAGGTTTTATGGTTTTAGTTTGCTTAAGGTAAAAGTTTGAGAAAGTGGTAAGAGGTAGAAATGGGAAGGTATTTATATGGAAAGAGACAAAGGGGTAAAAGATATAGGAAAAACCTAATAAATCTTGTGGCTTCTTTCCAAAATTCAAATCGGGTGCTGAACCCACAAAAGCGGCGGGTGCCGGTTTTTAGGCGGCGGGCGCTGGTCTCGTGGTTCTCTAACTTCATTTCTTACTCTCTTCAAACTTTCCTACAAGTTATTTTTAACACCAAATATTGCAAAAGACATAAAAAAAACCACATGTCCTACTTTGTTGAATTGAAAACTAATGCAAAACTTTAAAGAAATCTACCTAAGTACCTTGGGTTGCCTCCCAAGAAGCGCCTTTGTTTCATGTCATTGGCTCGACGTGTTGCTCCTCTTGGCTCAAATTCCTCCACGAGGGTCTTCTACACTTGTTCTTTTCTTGAAAAGCGCATGCACCCTTGGAAGGTGTAATGTTCTATCCAAGCATTCATCAATTTCATCCATTAACTTCTTTTCTTGATCATGAATTCCTGGAGGTTGTCCTGAAATCACATAAATTTCCACACTATTTGGAAATAGCTTTTAATATGGAAAAAATATTGGCTTGTGTGGATCAATAACACTTTCAACATCTTTCTTGACTTCTTCTTTCCCTAAACCAGATTGTAATTTTCTAGAAGATTTAACGTCGAATAAATCCTTCTCATTAGACATTTATAACAAATCTTGAAGTTCATTGCTGCAACCAACATTGTTAGCATTAGGCATTTCCAAAGAATTTTCAAGATAAAGTTTAATAGGATTAAAAAGTGAATACTCTACTTATAACACCCCCGTCCCACATCGGATATCACAAGGATGTTGGGAGTGATTTATAAGTGATTCAAGCCCTACCCATGTCACAAGAGCTCTTCCTTTTTAGGATCCAAGTGAGGAAAACGGACCTGAGAGGGCTAGGTGGCATGGGTTGGCGCCTCTTAAGACCCCGGTTCTTACAGATGGTATCAGAGCCAACTCCGGGCTCGGAGGTGCGCCGACAGTATGCTCGGGTACTCTCCTCCCACAGGGTAGTCCCTTGGGCCTGACGGGGTCGTCAGTGCTTTAAGTTGGGGAGTTTGTAGCACCCCCATCCCAGATCGGATATCACAAGGATGTTGGGAGTGATTTATAAGTGATTCAAGCCTACCAATGTCACAAGAGCTCTTTATTTTCAGGCTCCAAGTGAGGACAACGGACCTGAGAGGGCTAGGTGGCAGGGGTTGGCGCCTCTTAAGACCCCGGGTCTTACACTACTTTCCTTCCATCAAACTTCATGATCAATGAACCTTCAAAGCAATCAATCTTTGTCTTTGCAGTTCTTTGGAATGGTCTTCCTAATTGGAGTCTGAGGGGTTCCCTGTTCCATATCCAACACAACGAAATCAACAGGAAAAATCAAAGCATCAACATAAGTAAACATCTTTAACAACACCCCTAGGCTTGATTTGAGATATATCAGCAAGTTGCACAATAACTCCTGTCTCTGTCAGAGCATTTAAATCAAATAACATGTACAAGTTATATGACATAAAATTGATTGAAGCTCCTAAATCCAACATAGCATATTTGAATTTAGTATTTCTAATTGCACATGGAATCGTCAACATACATGGGTCTCCACACTTATCAATCTTTTTTAAGATAGTAGAGACGTTCTCATTCAAACTTACATTTTTCTTCTTCTTCATTCTTTTCTTCCTCTTGATGGTGCGTAACTCCTTCAAAAATTTAGCATAGCGTGGTACAAACTTAATTAAATTCAAAAGTGGAATATTTACCTCATAATGTGTGAATGTATCATATAAGATCTTCTCATCTTCCCACTTCATATCAGCTTTTAGAGCCTCTAGAAAAGGGTGGTTCAGGCTTGTAATCATCAAATGACCACTCTTTCGGAAATTCCTTTGCGTTAGAGTCGGGAAAAGCGAATGATTTGGTTTCTGCAATGGGTGGCGGGCGCTGGTTGACGGTGCTGAAAAATCCGATTTCTTTTCTACTTGCTCCTCCACGTCCATGACTTCTTTAGGTTCTTCTTCTTTAGTTCTTGTGGTGTTTGAACTTCTTTTTCTCCTCTAAGGATCATGGAACTTACATTCTCTTTCGGATTGATTACCACTTGCGATGGTAGCTTGCCTGAATCATTAGCTTTGAGTTCTCCATTCTCTTGAGCCTTTTGACTCAGTAACTTCTCTTGGATACTCATCTTGTCCAACAACCACTAGTATAGAATAGACGTCTATCAAGTGTTTTTTTTACAAAGCAAACGAGAGTTTTCGACCTCCTTATATACCCTTACATGAGAGATGTTTATCGGGTGTTTTATAAAAACTCATGAGAGAAAATTCTCGATCAGGAGTTTTATAAAAAAAACTCCCGAGAGCATGCTTATCCAATTCAGGCGTTTTTTATTAATGATTCTATCGTGAGTTTGTATAAAAACCGCGGACAGATCTTTTTTATTTTAAATAAATTTCAGTTAATTTTTTTCCAGTACACAGTTGCCATAATCAAAAACCAAAATACAATTCATACATAGAGTCGATGTAGGAGAATATATGTACATTTAAATATCACAAACATTCACAGTGCATCAAGCAACCCTCGTACTCAAAAGATTTCAACTTTGGCAGCAATTCATTGAAGTATCTAATTAATGTAAAAAAGAAGAAGCACAAAACTAGCTATAATTAAACAACAAAAATAATTACATTTTCCTTTAACATTCTAACTAGCTCAAGTAAAATGGTACTAATGTGTATCCATATATCATACCCGATTAGCCGCCCCACCCTATAGCGGCTCCTCTCGTAACTCATCATGAAATTGTTGTTGAAGGTGCAAGTAAATCTCAAAAACACTGCAAAGTTAAACATAATAAGAGACTTGGGTGTTCTACTGTTCAAAAACACTGGAAGAACAGATGGAAATACCAAGTAGCAATGAATATCACTTGTTTTTATATTTTTATGGGAAAAAAGTGGATTTTTGGACTATTTTCTATTATTCATAAGTCTAACATAACAAAATGATACCTCAACATTTCTTCGGTCTTTCCATCTTTAGATACAAAAATTTAAACCCCTTGAGTTACATGTGTGCACAAAACTAGCATTACAGAATGAATGAAAATTTACTAGAAGAAAATAGTATCTCAAGATTGTTTTAAAGCAAGACTTACATTATAATGTGTTTGTTAAACCCATCAAGGACACCAAGCGCATCTCCCAAAGTGTCCAACACGGTTGCATCTCATATACAAATTGATCTACAAAATTTTCGAAAGTAAAATCATGAAAATTGAAGACTATAAGAACTATATATATAGAACAAGTATAGGACCTAATTAATTGCTATAACGAGACATAGAGAACCTTCGTGAGGCGATAATTTAAAATCATAATGTATTTCATAAATACACGGCCAAATTAAGGTAAGCAACAACTAGAAAAAACAAAGCTACAATATCCAATAGATGGCAAATGAATTCTAAAATCTGCACAGATGAAAACATTCATGGTATTAAAGACAAATACAAAATGGATCCCATGTTTAAAAGTTCCATATATTCAATAAATGTAAAAAATTAGACAGGAGGATGAATCGCAAGTATCATATATTGAAATATATATTTGATAGAAGTATGGATTCCAAGTTCATATAGAGACAAAAACTAGGCAAAAAAAGCAAAAAAACAGACAATAGATGATCCTAAGTGTAGTTAATTTCTTCCTTTTGTTCACAAGAATTTGCGATTACAATGAAATTCAAGAGACTTGGGTGTTCTACTGTTCTTCCAAATATGGTTCAATGCACAAGTATCTTCAATTGGAAACCAAAAAGTCTCTAATCGACCACTGTTCAACAACTGAATATCGGATAAGCCAAAAAGATCAAATTGAAAATTATAACTGAATACCGATCATTGGTCAACAAAAACTCGAGAGTAAGTAATTTAATGTCAGTTTCAATCAAGCACTTACCTGATGGAGTTGAGATTTAAGGTTTCAAAGAGTCCAAATTTGGGAACGTTCGATACACAGATCTGTATGCACACACCAACTGAAAAGTTTTGCAAATAAAAGTCAAATTCTGGACCAGGACACCAAATTCTCACGAATTGGCGGTGGTTTGAATGAGGATTACACAACAAGGTTGAATTGACGGCACCAAATTCGATCCACGACGATATTAGTGAAGCTGAGCTTTAGATTTATCATGTAGACCAAGGTCGATCGAATTCGAAAGTAGGGTTTGCGCTTTCGAGGCTTTCTTAATTAGCGGAAAAATGAATGATTTATTTTTTAAATATTAGAGTAAGCATTTTGTCGAGTGTTTTATTTTCTATGACCCGAGAGATAATTTTAGGTCCAGGGATTTTTAAAAAAAACACCCGTGCTTCTATTTTAAACTTTTTTCATAAAAATCCACTAATTCTATATTGGGAGTCTAGTAAATTACTCCTGGCCTTTTTTTTCAGGAGTTTTATTAAACTTTCAAAAAAAGTTAGGTGATAAAACTACAATTTGTACTAGTGAACAATCTCAAAGTTTCTTCTTTTCATCATGTGGAAAGTTTCTTTGACGATTCTCAAATTGGCCCCTTCGTTGATAAGGTGTTTGTTGCTGCTATTGATTCATCCTTCCATTAAAACCACTTTGATAATTATAATTATAATTTGAATTATAGAAATTATTACCAAAGTTTCGGCGAGGTCCATAATCCATAGCATTAACATCAACAACTTCTTCCTGGATAAGTGGGCATCTATCATTAAGATGATTTGGATCTCCGTAGACTTCGCATGCTTTAGATTTTTGTGTTTGATTCATTTGCAGAGCCATACTCTTAACTATTTCAGCGAGCTTATCAAGATCATCTCTGCGACCATTCCCAGAATTAACTAGTCTGTGTAGTCCTCTTACACTTTGGTGTCTCCCATATTATTGTGAATCATTGACTAAGTCTTTAAAGATTTGCATTGCTTCCTCAAGTGTCTTGTCTATGACATCTTCTCCACTTGTAGCATTGATGACACTACGCTCACGGTCAAGTAAGCCTTCATAGAGATAGAGGACTAGATCATCCTCTGGTATGCCATGTTGTGGGCAACTTCCTTTAAGCTTCTTGAATCTCTTAACATACTCATAAACACTCTTTGTAGGTGATTTCTCTATACTAGAAATTCCTTCTTGAGTTTGCTGAGGTGAGTGGCAGGAAAGTACTTATGAAGGAATGCTTTCTTCAATCCTACCCAAGTTGTAATGCTCTCTATAGAGGTAATAAAGCCAATCGTTTGCTTCATCTTTTAGAGTAAAAGGAAACATTGTAAGCATCAATTGATCATCCATCAGGCCTTGAGGTCTCAGTCTATCGCAGACACTAGCGAACTCTTCGAGATGTTTATTAGGCTGCTCTCAAGCCTTTCCATGGAAACTTGGAAAAATATCTGACCAATTAGACTTGTACTCAAATCTTGACCCCTCAGGGAGCAAGTAGCCTGATTGCAAGTGGTTGCGAATTCATATTAGGCTCCTTTAAGCTTCCCAGGGTCCTTCTTGATGGTGCCTCAAGTCTATCATCTCCTCCATTATTGTTATTACTATCATCCATCTTTACTTCTTGATTAAAATCAAGTCTTCTCCTCAACCTAGATAAAGATCTTTCAATCTCTGGATCAAAAGGCAATGGAGATAAATTAGTAGAACGGGTCTGGACCATACAGAGTAGACCAAACCTAAGAAAATGAACAAAAGAAACACAAATACAAAAAATTCCTCGGCAATGGCGCCAAGATTTGGTGGCACTGCAAAAGTGATTTGTCATTAGTGTTGGTCCTCAAATGCAATAAATATCCCTAACTCAAGCTAAACAAAAGATTAGTATAACAGACAAGTAGGGGTCGAACCAATAGAAAAGTTCGATTCATGTTTCTAATGGTGATTTAAAACAAACTAAAAATAAAACTAAGATGAATAAAAAACAATTAAATAAAAGTAAAAATAATTGGAAAGTGTATCAATATGAGTTAAGCGCTTCACCTGCACTTCTTTACAATGGTTGGGGTTCATGATCCTTGGATTGGTTTCATTGTTATTCTCAATGGTTACTCCATCTTTTGTTTAGATGGATTGATACCCCTTACAAGGTTACCAATACCTTACACTATATGTGACCCTAACTGGATTCTTAATACACACAAGAGCATAAAATCCCAAAGTACATGGCAGTTTGGTAGAACCAACCCTCCTAATCAATTAGATTGTCAAGGGCTATACCCCCTTTAACCCTAATATCAAAGGAACTGATATTTAACCAGATGTTACTATCCTGCATAGATAATTGATGCTTTCATGAGAACAACTACCTATTGCTTGCTACCAAGGATCAACTATTCTTACGAAATCATCAATCACTAGCAAATATGAAAATTCCGCCAAGGTGATCAATCAAGAGGGAACATGTGCAAATAAGAACAATAAGAACAAGGATAGTAAAATAACTCATGAATAACAATTTGAAATCAAATCCTCATAATTCAAACAACCATGTCTTCAAATGACAGACGAACCTATAAGTTTAGCAACTCGTAGCTTGAATGAAATTGAAAAGTATATATTTCTGATATGTGCTTCTTTCTCTAATCCTAATAGTGTCGACCTATATAAGATATGAGTCGAACTTATTAACCCTATAAAGTAAAATAGTAATAAACTAATTAAATAGAATTGGACAAAATTGTAATTCTGAAATATACTAAACCGGCGGGCGCCGGTGGAAAAGCGGCGAGCACCGCCCCTCTGGCTCCGCGATTCTTCTTTATCTTCGACATTATTCTTCCTTAACTCTCTTGATACTCTTCCTTTGCCCCTTTTATGCTCCAAGATCAGCTCTTCTAGACATCTTAATCCTCCATCTAAGCTCAGATTATAAAACTCGAATGCTAAAATAGAAAACAATGCTAATTAACCACTAAACATACAAGAATCCTATCTAAATGCACCTAAAACTACCTTTAATGTTTATCTAAAATATGCAATATCAAATACATAATTGGTGGACGCCGATTATGTGTTTGCCGCGGAAGTCCTTAGTGAGTACTGAGAGTCGGCGGGCCCCGATCCTGGCCGTGAGCGCCACTCCTGCTTTTCCAGATTTTTGAGCTCTATCTTGTAACGCACATTTTGGGATCGTCCTCATCCAATAGATGGATATGAATATTTGTTGGAAAGCTCTTTTTGAGGACTACGACTCTCATGATCATAATCTGATTCGAAGTGATTGAATGCCAAAAGGTGTGGTTTCTCCATTTTCTTTCTTTCGGCTCATTCCTTATCCTCCCGATTTGGCTTCTAACTGATAACTCCACTCCCTTGATGAAAATCGGAAATGGTTTCAAAGGCTTTGACACAAAGCTTGTGTCAAAGGTCTTGAAGCCAAAGCTGTATTGATGAAATTCAAAACCTGTATTTTAGTTATTATCTTATATATATTATCTATGTATGGTTTCCGAATATTATTATACATATGTTATACTAACCATACAGCAAAGATTTCGAAGAAATCTCCTTCCTTAAAGCTGAAAGATATGAAGATCAAATCAGGTGGATGGTGGCTTTGCAGTTTCCCAAAATAGAAGATTGGGAAGATCCTTCCTAAGCCATGATCTCAAGTAGCCGTTGGCTGAAGATTCTTGGCACCGATTTGATCAAAGAATAAAAGGAGATGAAGAAGAAAGAAGAAAGTGTGTTGAACACTGACGATCATTGAACTACATTGCACACTCAACCCTCAAGTCAATCTTTCTTCTACGTGTACTCTCTGCTAGGTGTTAAGTGTCTTATCTTTTGTTTTAAATCATTTGAGAGTTACACAATGAGCTTATAGGATATATTCTGAGATAGTGTTATACTCGAGAGTTTATAACTCAGGAAGTGTGCACTAGGTTATTGATTCACGAGTGTAAGAGGATTGTACTAGATAGCTGAGAGAGGTGGGGCTCTTCTAGATTGGTCTAGGACTCCAAGGGAACGAGAGTTAACTAGATTACAATTGTATAGGAGAGAGGCTTCTCGGTGAGCTATTAGGATCCTAAGTTTTGTGAATCAATAAAGCCTGTTGAATCCTAGGGTTGTGGAAGAACCCTAGGCGGGGACTAAGCCTTAAAGGAGCCGAACCTCGTTAACAATTCATCGTGTTCTTTACTTATTGTTTTACCATTATTTCCGCACTTGTTTCGAATTGTATAACTTTGTTGTGCTTCAGGTATCCCAATCGAAAGAATTAAGTTTACTCCTAAAGGTTTGGAAAGCGTTTCAAAAGTCTTGAGATTGTCAGCGAAAAGTTGGCATACTCTATTCAACCCCTCCTTCTAGAGTATCTTTATTCTACTTTGTTATACATTATCGAACCTTCAATTGGTATCAGAGCCTTACTCACTGCTTTTGATCTAACAATCTTGTGAGTTTTGATCATGTTTGGTGAAGCAAGCGGAGGATTTGCACAAGGGAGGTCTACCAATAGACCACCGCTCTTTGTGGGAAACAACTTTGTCCAATGGAGGTCCTTGATGAAAATGTTCATTATAGATTAAGATCTGGAACTTTGGAACATTATAGAGAATGGTCCAAAGATTCTTGAGAAAGAAGGACCAAATGGAAGGAGAGTCGCGAAGACTGAGGACAAATACATCCAAGCGGATCTTCAACTCGTTTCCAAGAACTATAAGGCCATTAACTTACTATATTGTGTTCTTAGTACTGGTGAGTTTAATCGTATTTCATCTTGTAGGTCGGCTAAAGAGATTTGGGACAAGTTAGTTGTCACCTACGAAGGAACCAGTCAAGTGAAGGACACCAAGATCAGTATCTTCCTTCGAAAGTATGAACTTTTCAAAATGAAGCCTGATGAGTCTATCAAGGCTATGTTCACACGATTCACGGAAATCACGAACAACCTTGACTCTCTCGGCAAGACCTTTGAAAATGTTGAGAAAGTAAGGAAGATAATGAGGTGCGTCCCAAAAGACAAATGGGGCCCTAAAGTGACAGCCATAGAGGAAGCCCAAAATCTCACCACTCTACCCCTTGTTGACTTGCTTGGAAAGTTGATCACACATGAGATGATTCTCAATTAAGACGATGGAGAAATCCCAACAAGCACTAAGAACTTGGCACTCAAGTCTAAGAAGGATGAGCCCAAAGATGTGTCTGATTTTGAAGATGAGGATGATGATGAGGATGATCCGTTTGCTCTCATTACAAGGGGTCTTTCTCGAATCCTCAAGATGAAGAAGCAATTCAACAACAAAGATGGATCAGAGTCTTCTAAATTTCGAGGTAAGTCTCAATACAACAAATATGACAAGAAGACTAAACCTTTGTCTTGTTTTGAATGTGGTGAAACAGACCATCTAGTGAAAGATTGCCCTCAAAAGAAGAAGAGCCAGTTCAAGAAAGGTGATAGATGGAAAAAGAAAGCCATGGTGGCAGCTTGGAGTTATTCTGACTCAGGTGACTTAGATTCAGATGATGAGAAGGCCAACATTTGTCTCATGGCCTCAGGAGATGAATCCCACGATGAGCAACTTGAGGTAACTGTATGAGAACTTATGGCAAGTCCAAAAGAGGTACTATCGGAATTCCTTTCTAATATGATTTCCAATGAAGAGATGCTTATTGCCCAAACCAACACTCTTATTAAGAAAACCGTGGACCAGAAAAGAACTATTGAGGAACTGTCAATGAGGGTCAAAAGTCTTGAAACCTCTTATTCGGGTCTTGACATTAAAGTCAAGACTCTTGACTTAGAGAAATCTGAACTCAAGCAAGATCTCTCGTCTCTAAGAAGTGAACATCATGACTTAGAGAGCGAGAAGATCTCCCTGAATATGAAGATTCAAGACCAGCAGACAGCCCTCATAAGTTTTACCAAGTCCAAGGGCACTCTTGATAGGATGTTGGGTGAGCAACAAAGTTCTCTAAACAGAAGTGGTATTGGTTACAACCCGAGGTTTTTAAAGAAGCAACACATTACCACTTTTGTAAAGGCAAAAGGAAGCAGAACCTCTCCTATATGTCACCACTGTGCAAGAAAGGGACATGTAAGAGAGACCTGCCCCCTATAGAAGAAAGGATCCTCATATTATTCGCAATACATTTCCTGTTCACTTGAGAAAAGAACGGATAACGCAAGTTTGGCTCCCCAAAGGCACTATTTTACCAAATATGGTTTATCCCAATAAAGGATCTAAATTTGCTTATTGGTCTAGCCACAAAGGTTGATTTTTGTTTTGAAGGAGATCACCAAGGTGAAAGAACAAAAATGGATTATTAATAGTGGATGCTCTAGACATATGAGTGGGAAGAGGTCTCTCTTCCATGAACTGAAGAAGCAATCCACTAGAACAATCACTCTTGGTGACAAAGGAAAGTGTGACATCGTTGGTATCGGTAGTGTTGGGAGTGATCCTAACCATAGTATTAAAAATGTTTACCTTGTTGATGGTTTGAAGTATAATTTGCTTAGTGTTTCTCAACTATGTGATAATGGTAATGATGTTGGATTTAACAAGAAAAGATGTTTAGTGCGCAGAGAAGATACAAGTGAAATAGTTCTAATTGCCTATCGTTATAACAACATCTATGTCATGAATGCTGAGCAAGTGGCACAAGGAAGCTTAACCTGCCTAAAGGCTTTGACGGACGATCCAAAGCTCTGGCACAGGAGACTCGGTCATGTAAGCCCACATACACTACAAAAGCTTGTGTCCAAAGGGCTTGTAAGAGGACTACCTGAGATGGACTTCAAAGGTATTGAGATGTGCAAAGCATGCACACGAGGTAAACAAACACGCAACTCTTTCAAACCCAAAAAGGTTGTAAGTACTTCTAGACCCCTTGAACTTTTACATATGGATTTATGTGGTCCTATGCGAGTCAAATCTCCCAATGGTAAAAAGTACATGCTTGTTGTTGTTGATGATTTTTCGAGATATACTTGGGTTGCATTTTTAAAAGAAAAATCAGAGGCTTTATTTGGGTTTTCAAAACTTTGTAAGGAGTTGCAAACTTTAAGAAACGAGCCCATAGTGTCAATTCGAAGTGATCATGGTAGGGAGTTTGATCAACTTCAGTTTGATTTGTTTTGTGCTAAATATGGCATCTCCCATAATTTTTCTGCTCCCAGGACACCTCAACAGAATGGGGTTGTGGAACGAAAGAACCGCACCCTAGAGGACATGGTCAGGACTATGCTTTTAGAAAATGCACTACCTAAAACCTATTGGGCTGAAGCTGTTAACACAACTAACTATATTTTGAATCGTTGTCTTATTCTTTCCATCTTAAAGAAAACTCCTTATGAACTTTTCAAAGGCCGCAAACCCCTTATATCCTATTTCAAACCCTTTGGCTGTACTTGTTTTGTTCATAACAATGGAAAAGATAACCTTGGGAAATTTGATGCGCATAGTGATGAAGGTATATTTCTTGGCTACTCCACAAGTAGCAAAGCATATAGAATCTTCAACAAAAGGACCAAGATGGTTGAGGAAAGTATTCATGTTATATTTGATGAATTCAATGACGGTTCTTTAAGTGAAAGTGTTGCAGATTTAGATCTTAACAGCCATACAGAGAATGAGGATGGTGATGATTTTGCTACTAAGAACACAGAGAAGAGGAACATGCAGGATCAGATTCTTAACACTGAGGATTTGGCTCAAGGTCTTGAAGCTCAGTCCAAAGCTATTGAGACGTCAGATACTGCAGTAACTGAGCACAATGTATCCATGGAGTCAGATGGACCTCAAACAAATCCTCTTGATATGACGAACCAGGGAGCTGAGACTAGCAAGAGAAAGTTCAAATACTCCTCGTCACACCCATTACAGGATATCATCTATGACCCTACATCTAGTGTTCAAACTCGTTCTAAACTTAAAAATCTCTGTGCTTTTCACGCTTTTGTTTCACTTGTAGAACCAAAGAAGGTGGATGAGGCCCTTCAAAAGCCAGACTGGATCATTGCTATGCAAAGTGAGCTTAACGAATTTGAAAGGAACAAAGTCTGGACCTTAAAGCCTAGGCCAAAGCATCAATGTATTTCGAAACAAGCTAGATGAGAATGGTAAGGTCGTGAGGAACAAAGCAAGGCTTGTTGCTCAAGGCTACAATCAAGAGGAAGGTATAGACTACGAGGAGACTTTTGCTCCCGTAGCTAGGCTTGAAGCCATTCGTATTTTATTAGTATTTGCATCTTTTATGGGCATAAAACTATATCAAATGGATGTCAAGTGTTCATTTCTTATTGGTTTCTTAGAAGAAGAAGTTTATGTGGCTCAACCCCCAGGTTTTGAAAGTTTGGAATTTCCTAATCATGTTTACAAACTAGACAAAGCGCTATATGGTTTGAAACAAGCCCCAAGAGCTTGGTATGAGCGCTTGTTAAAATATCTTTTAGAAAATGATTTTAAAAGGGGGTTGATCGACAAGACTCTTTTCATCAAGACCAAAGGAAAGGACATATTGGTTATCCAAATATATGTTGATGATATATTGTTTGGTGCTACTAACACATCTTTGTGCAAGGAATTTTCTGATATAATGTGTAGTGAATTTGAGATGAGCTTAATGGGAGAACTCAACTTCTTTTTGGGGTTGCAAGTTCATCAATCTAAGAGAGGGATCTTTGTCAACCAAAGCAAGTATACTAAGGATCTCTTGAAGAAGTTTAAGATGGATCAATCCAAAGAAGCCAAGACACCCATGAGCTCAACCTTGTCCTTAGATCAAGACAAGACCGGGAAGAGTGTCAATCAAAAGGAGTATCGAGGGATGATTGGATCTTTATTATATCTTACTGCTAGTAGACCTGACATCATGTTTAGTGTTTGCATGTGTGCTAGGTTTCAAGCTGACCCTAAAGAATCTCATCTCGTGGCTGTGAAGAGGATCTTTCGATATCTAAATGGCACCAAGGAGCTTGGCTTGTGGTACCCAAAGCAAAGAGATTTTACACTAATTGGGTATTCTGATGCAGACTTTGTAGGCTATAAGGTGGATAGGAAGAGCACGTCGGGATGTTGCCAATTCTTAGGGGCATCCTTGATTAGTTGGCACTCAAAGAAACAAAACTCTGTTGCTCTTTCCACTGCCGAAGCCGAATACATAGCCGCTGGAGCATGCTGCTCCCAAATCCTTTGGATTTTTCAACAAATGAGATATCTTGGCATCGACCTCAAAAACATTCCTATTAAGTGTGACAACACAAGTGCCATCTCTATTACAAAGAATCCCGTTCAACATTCAAGGACCAAACATATTGATGTGAGGCATCATTTCATTAGAGACCATGTCGAAAAAGGTGATGTGTCAATATCATTTATATCAACTGATTATCAATGGGCTGACATTTTTACTAAGCCATTGGCAGAGGACAGGTTCACCTTCATTAGACGTGAAATCGGAATGCTTAACAGGGATGCACTTTCGTAGGGGGAGCTTTCCCTTTACGAAAGAAAAACTTCTACTCAGTGTCAAGACATTTGAACCTCGTTTCAAAGGATGTGAACTAAACAGTAGAGCACATATAACGGATCATATATTTGGTTGGTATCTTTTTAGATATTTGATCAAATATTTTTCTAAAAGGAAGTTTAAATATCTTTACTTCATTGTTACCTTCTGGAAAATCTTTTTATTGCATGTTATCCTATTATATTTTTATTTGTGGAAATTTTTTTAAAATCGGATAAACATCTTGCTTTAACCATTAAGATTCAAACGACTCTTTGTTCAAAATTTGAAATTGTTTTGGTAAAACTGATTTTGAAAATATGGCAGTGATATGATGAGTTAGAGTTATTACCTTGGAAACTACCACCTTATCCCATCAACTTACCTCACCCGCTCCCTTTTTAAACCACACAATCTTTACCCCCACTATTCACATCTTCAGAGCCCACCGTTTCTCTCTATTCTCTCTGACCTTTAGACCATCTTCTTCATCCTTTCTCTGAAATTTTTTACCGTTCGTATCCATGGCACCCAAATCCAAGAAAACCTCCACCCCCAAAAGACTTGGCGCTAACTCCAAAGGTCGTCAAAACCCCCTCGTGTCTTCCCCTCAACCTGAACCTACCCTTGAGACCACTGTCCCGAGCACCGTCCCTGAGAGCACCCTTGCCGAAATCAAACAGTCCACGAAGCGCCTGAAAAAGACGCCCCTCAGTAGGAAGCTTAAGGGAAAGAAAAAGGGCATTGCTGAGGAAGAGGAGGAAGAGGAAGATCTTGAGGAGATTTTAGAGAGAGATGCTGAAAAAGAGGCTGAGCAAGAGGCCCAGAAAAAGAAAGAGGCTGAGGAAGAGGCCCAGAAAAAGAAAAAGGTCGAGGAAGAGGCCAAGAGAGAAGCGGAGAAGGAGGTTCCAGCAGGAGAGGAACTAAAGGAAGAGGAATCTGAGGAGGACGACGAGGTTGATGATGACGAGGAGGCCGAGGGAGATGAGGCTGAGGAGTCTGCTGAGAGCTCGGGGTCTGAGGAAGAAGAGGAAGAGGAGCCGGAACCTGTTCCCTCTCCTACTCCTCCTCCTCCTCCCCCGTCCCCGAAGAAGCGCAAGGCCGCTAAAGCAAAGACGTCTCCACCTCCCAAGCGCTTGAGGAAAGCCTCTCCCAAAAGATTTGAAGGGCCCGTCAAGTCGACCGCTCCAGCAAAAGCCCGAAGAAAGAATGCTGAGCATGCCGTCGATCCCCCTGCACTTATCCAGGTAAACCAATCCTTACCCTCCTCCTCGTTTGAGAATGCTGAGATGGCTGGCAAATGGGTAGACGAGTTCAAAACTCGTAGGATTTGTTGTTCTGATTTTATCAATTTTAATTTTTTAGAAGCTTTGAACCTACCCTGCATCTCCCTTCTCAAACAAACCCCTGCATGGACCCTGCTAAACTTTGAATCTGAGTACTACCCCTAACTCACCCGTCTATTCTACATAAACCTCAAAGCCAAGCACACCGATGAAGGCTGGACTCTGGAGTCAGTCGTCAAAGGGGTTCGAATCACGTTCAACTCCCTTGACTTCGCTGAACTCCTTGGTCTTCCCAAACCAAGTCCACCCTCCCCTCAAACCCCCACAAAAGACCAGTGTGTTACTCTTGCCCGTGCCAAATATCTGCTCCCTGAAGCATCAAGCAGCACCTCCAAACAACTCACCCACTCGTCCCTCACACTTGAAGCCAAAATCATCTTTAACATTATTGCGAGATGTCTTTTACCCCGAATCAACTCTGGCTCCCTCCTCACTGACAATGCTATGGTCCTCCTGTACCGCATATTGAATGGCTATTATCTTGATCTAGCCAATACCATTTTAGGATCCATTGCTCACACCCGAAAAGCCAGAAAAGGAACTCCCCTCCCATTCGCAAACCTCTTGACCCGTTTCTTCAAAGCTTCTAAAATTGATTTTGAAAATGAAGAACAACAACATCATACGGGAAAATTTGACTTCAAGAGCTTTGAGAAGATCGGCATAACTCAGACCCCTCAAGGGACTTGGAGCCTTGCCTCTTCTTCTTCAAAAGCTCTTCCTACTTGCTCTGCCATCGATGAATGCATGGAGAACCTGGAGTTGGGTTTGGAGGAAGTTCGCCTGGACATCAAGGAGTTGTGCCACGAGTTGATGGTTGAGATGAGAGAGATGGCCAAGCAGTTAAACGAGTTGAAGATGCTGATCAAGGATGGTGCTCACGACGATGAACCCTGAACCCCTATCCTAACCCTTGATCTAACTCTCTAACACTGCTGGCCCTGTTTTCAAAACTTTTGGTGACTGTTGTCATACTCCTCCCTTTGTTGAAAGACAAAAAGGGGGAGATTGGTTAGATGTTAAGACTTTAAACTTGGTTAGACTTTAAACCGCTTTGAAGTATAGGGTCTTGGAAGACCTTGTTTTGCCTTATTTTGTTGGATGCGTTTATCATTGGTTTTGAACTTATATGATCCAACATTTGTCTAACCCCTGCAGGTACTTAGTCCGATTTTTTATGATATATTTGCTTGACTAAGTTACAGGGATGCACAGGTTTTGTCTTTCATCAAGGGGGAGATTGATAACTCCACTCGCTTGATGAAAATCGGAAATGGTTTCAAAGGCTTTGACACAAAGCTTGTGTCAAAGGTCTTGAAGCCAAAGCTGTATTGATGAAATTAAAAACCTGTATTTTAGTTATTATCTTATATATATTATCTATGTATGATTTCCGAATATTATTATACATATGTTATATTAACCATACAACAAAGATTTTGAAGAAATCTCCTTCCTTAAAGCTGAAAGATATGAAGATCAAATCAGGTGGATGGTGGCTTCGCAGTTTCCCAAAATAGAAGATTGCGAAGATCCTTCTTAAGCTATGATCTCAAGTAGCCGTTGGGTGAAGATTCTTGGTGCCGATTTGATCAAAGAATAAAAGGAGATGAAGAAGAAAGAAGAAAGTGTGTTGAACACTAACGATCATTGAACTACATTGCACACTCAGCCCTCAAGTCAATCTTTCTTCTCTGTGTACTCTCTGCTAGGTGTTAAGTGTCTTATCTTTTGTTTCAAAGCATTTGAGATTTACACAGTGAGCTTATAGGATATATTCTGAGAGAGTGTTATACTCGAGAGTTTATAACTCAGGAAGTGTGCACTAGGTTATTGATTCACGAGTGTAAGAGGATTGTACTAGATAGCTGAGAGAGGTGGGGCTCTTCTAGATTGGTCTAGGACTCCAAGGGAACGAGAGTTGACTAGATTGCAATTGTATAGGAGAGAGGCTTCTCGGTGAGCTATTACGATCCTACGTTTTATGAATCAATAAAGCCTGTTGAATCCTAGAGTTGTGGAAGAACCCTAGGCGGGGACTAAGCCTTAAAGGAGCCGAACCTCGTTAACAATTCATCGTGTTCATTACTTATTGTTTTACCATTATTTCCGCACTTGTTTCGAATTGTATAACTTTGTTGTGCTTCAGGTATCCCAATCCAAAGAATTGAGTTTACTCCCAAAGGTTTGGAAAGCGTTTCAAAAGTCTTGAGATTGTCAGCGAAAAGTTGGCATACTCTATTCAACCCCCCCTTCTAGAGTATCTTTATTCTACTTTGTTATACATTATCGAACCTTCACTAACCTTTCCTTGGCTTATTCTTTGCTCTTTGGGACTTCTTCCTTAGCTCATTCATGCCTCTCCTTAGCCGTATTAGCTCTTTTTCTTATGCTATTTGCCTCAGATCTATGAATCTGCATAAATCAACCAAAATAGCGTATTTTTTGAACAACACCAGTAAAAGAGCAATATGCAAAATTAACAATAACACCTGACTATATGATAATGAAATGCACCTAAAACTATCCTATAAAGCCTATCAAAATACGGATTATCAAACTCCCCCACACTTAAGCTTCACTAGTCCTTGAGCAAATTGTAAAAAGCAACCTATACCTACGCTTTGGTCCATCATTTATTAGCCTCCATAAAAAACAACATCAAATTTAAATGAACACTAGATAAAATGAATAAACATCATAGCATGTATTTACCGATCAAATCATATAAGTAGACATCCATCAAACCTCACAAGGAATTTGTGTTTCTCTCGCTCTCATGTATTTAGGCATTTACGTTCAACTCTCTTCTCAATCCACAATGTACTAAGCTCATAGACATTGACAATGATATCACCAAATCTCCACCGAAATGTCACTTCTTGCGGAAAAACAATAAAAACAAATAGCAATTTGGCTTTAATTCTTTTATTTTCTTGTTTTGTTTTTCTATTTATTTTTTCCTTTCGGCTTCGGTATCTTTTGCCGCGAGTCGCAAATATGGGTGTCATGAATGGTTCCGCTTACTCAATACCTCAACTTACTTGGCAAAGTCTACTTGAATATCTTTTGACGTGAGTCGCAAACATGGGTGTCATAAATGAACCCAGTTACTCAATGTTAAGCTTTCTTCCATAGCGGTTAGTTTCGAAACTGGTTTAGGCGAATCATAACTATGGGTGGCATGCGTAGACCTGGTTACCAAGCATCTTAACCATTGCTGGTTTATATCACTTTATTCTATTTTTCTAACTAAAGCCAAACACCTTTATAAGAAAATATAAAATAAAAACTCCGGAAGTAACAAACATGTGAGTCGGTTTTGAAAATAAATAACGAAGTCAATATTAAGAGGTAGAGACATAAAGAGAGTAAATCACACAATTAAGCAAAAAAAAATATAGATACTTCCGATAAGGCTAAAACATTCTCATAAGGGTTATGTTTTGCTGGATTTCAATCATACTCAAGCCTAATCATACATGATTAATTGCATCACAAAATGATGCTTCAGACGAAAACCTTTTTTTTAAACGATAAGGCAAAGAAATTCAAACTCATCGTAGGATTTAAAAGTTCATACCATACGAATTGTAGAGTTTCGCTAACTGATAATTCATAATTTATATAGGCATTTTAGGTCATTCATAAGTCATTTATACTACATTTAGTCATATTTTTAGCATCAAACTGTATTTTGTGTCGAGTAGTTTCAAAAGTTCAGAATCTATGCATTTTATCTTTACTTATACATATTCCGGGGAAAAAACACTAAGCAAGAGCGAAGGCAGCATTATGGAGCAAGAGAAGCCCAAGAAAAGCCGAGAGAAAAGACGGGAAAATTATAGAAGAAGCCAAGGCACGAGCAAAGAAAGAAAATAAAACTCAGTAGGAGCACCGCCCGTGACTTAGATCGATGCCTGCCGACTCCTGGCACACACTGAAGACGCCAAGAGGATACAGTTGGATCGACGCCCGTCGATGTCTAGCGGCGTCTGCTGATGCGTATCTTCAACATATTGCAATAAGGCCAATTCTGGCCCATGGGCCTTGGTTCCACATGCCAACCCTAGGGATGATAAATAGCCCTCACGTCCAACAACTTTCCACACACCACAATACAAACCTCTCTTCTTCTCTCCACTCCCCAATCCTCTCGCCCTTCACTCTCATTTCCGCCCTTTAGGAGGCGAGTTTGACGCGGAAGTCGCCTCTTTAGCCTTTTTACTTTATAGTTTTCATGGATTTACCAAGCTTTTATGTTGTTAGGTACGTTATGAGTACTTAAGACCCTTTTCGATTTCTTACAGATTCTAGATATGGTTGGTTTGTGAGGATTATATTTATAGTTACGTCTGATATGATTATTTCCATTTTCTTTGTTCTTAATTGCTTATATTGTGATTGATTTTAGCTTTGCGACCGAAATATAATTACATATTTCTAAGGTTTTGATTACATCCACTAAGTAGGGTTAAACTTATAGTAGCAAACACATCTAGATGAACAGGTTAGGATTCTAGATAGTGTAAGGAAATTGACACTTGAATAATGTTATCTATGGTAATTGGCAAGAGCTAGGTTGACAAATAGGTTACATCTTGCTAAGAACTATGAATTATTTTATTAAAGTGCTAAATGATTGGGTAATTAATGCTGCTTCTCCCTTGTGCTAGAGTAAGACACATTCTTTGCATACAGAAATCGATCTGCTAGAGTAACTAATAAAGTAATCGTGATTGTGAATGATTCGATGATCACCATTCTAAGCATTGTTATGAATTTCTAAGGAACTGAAGCATTCCCAATCAACTACAACCCACTTTTATTTTGTTTGCTTATTTCCGTTATTCGTTTCATCATTACTTTCACAATCATCTGCTATAACTACTTATTGACAAGAGAAATACACAAGAAGAGGTTAAGCTTCCCCTAGACCGACACATGGACTTATCAGCTATACTAGCTATTATGTGTGGGTAATCTTTGGATGGATCAACGACTCTCGCAGAGGCCGTACCAAATTTTGGCGTTGTTGCTGGGGAGGCATTACTTTAATCTTTTTGTGTGTTTTTACTATCAATTTCTCGTGTGTGGATCTTCTCTCTAAGATTCGCACCTTTTGCTATTCAATCCATTTCTTTTGTTTGTGAATTTCAGATCAGGAGAAATGGTTGAACCGGGAGTTAAAACCATAAGGCAACAAAAGGAGCCCGATTTTTTATGTAGGAGGAAATCGAGTCTAATAAATATAAATAGATATCAAACTGAATCCTAGTCCACGCAAATAAATTACAAGACTTCCTCCCGTTGTAGTGGAAGGGAATCAGAATCGATCCACGAGGAGGCGAGTCAGCGGTGCCTGGATAGTCTTTGCGAACACTGCGCAAGTCGACCAGAAGCCTCAATATCGAGTTGAACAGTCGATATCGACAGGGGCAATTGATTCCTACTGACGATGTTGATCTGGAGAGAAAACCTGCAAAGAGAGAAAACAACAGAAAAACTCGATATCGACTAGAATGGTCGATTTCGAGTGGATCAATAGCTCTGTTGACTCAGAAAACAGTCAACGAAGAATCGCTCGATGCAGGGTGGTCGAAATCGACAGGAATGGTTGATATCGAGTGGCTCTCAGTCGAAGTCGATTTGCAGAAAAACAGAAAATAAAGAAAAGGAAATAAAAACAGTAGATTTTTTAGGGTTTTTCTTCAATAAACTAAAGGTCACCTAGGATAGGGATTCACCACGATGGTAACCATACATGTATTATAACCAATTCACATAAATGATTAAAATTTTCTCAACACCAATTAGGGATATAGAGGCTTTCGCATAAAAACCTAATTGTTTCTACCTTTTCATAATTAGGGTTTATGTCAACTTTCGTAGGCAAAACATAATTACTATCCGAATTCACATATATAGTCCACTTTCGCTTCATATAAGGTAAATAAGGAATGATCCTAAACTTGCATAAAGGATTGAGCGCGGGGTAGAAGAAGAGATAACATAATCAAATATAGAATAAGTGTACTTGCATGGCTACCGTCGGGCACACCCCGACCCTAGAAGTTGGACGACTACTCGCTCTTCATCGCAACAAACATCTTTGGTTAAAAAGAAGAAACTTGAATTAAACTTAAACCTTCGAAGCTTTACAACTCAACGTCGTTTCTCGAAAACGCCGAACCCTAAAACTTCTCTCTAACTCTCTACTTCTCTAGCTATTGTTGTTGTGTGATTGAATGAATAAAAACCAGCCCCCTAGGGCTTTATTTATAGGCTACTAATCCTCGCTATCCAAGGAAAGTAGATCATATCTTCTATCTAAACTCTATCCAAACAAGTAGGATAGATCTTTTATTTAAGGTAAATATAGAAAGTAACTAAATAAACCTTTACGGTAAAAAGGAAATATCCCCAAGGTATATTCTATCTAAATAAGATGATAATCCGTGGCTTATGTAGATAGACTTCCAATCCGCATCTCAAAAAGTGCGTCCAACCCGTGTCAAAGTCCAGTCGATATCGACCAGATCAGTCGAAATTGACCTCTTCGTTTCTGCTCGACGGGCTTCATTCCACTCGATTTTTGGGGTTTAGTCGATATCGACTTCTTTCACTCGATATCGAGTGCTCTTCTTTGTTGGTGTTCTTGGTTTGTCTCGACTCTCAATGTCTGTGTCAATGTCTTCAGTCGATATCGACCTCCTCTTAGCTTTACTTGGCTTCTTCATTTTGACTACAATTTCGCTCCAATTCCTACATAATTAGACCAAAACTTGTGCAGACTCTATTTCTTGCACGTTAGCTCATTCTACACATATTTGCACTATTTTTCAACCTTTTCTTTGGAAATTGAATGAAATATGAAGTCAAAATATGCAATAAAAACGGTACTAAATATGTACATCAAAACACCCCACACTTAGACTTGCTTGTCCTCAAGCAATAACCAAGCAATAAACAACACCTACAACACACCATTCAAGTGTTCGCCCTTGTCAAAAGCAACATCATAAGTGGTAGCAAAGCAAAGCAAGTGAATTTAACGTCATAACACACATTTAAGCGATCCATAGGCATATGCAATTTTGATCCAACCTCACAGGTATAATGTGTTTGCAATAAGAACTATCAACTCTCATGTGTTTAGGCTATGAAGATGAACTCTCAACTCAATTCCATATACAAACTCATAAACATTGCAATTTATAAAAATCCACTTCGCAACCAATTATGAAAATGCAATAACAACTATCAGGAGGACTTTCGCTCAATGGAAGACCTCAAAGAAGACTCCATTTGGCGGGGTTGTAATGGGGCTTATAAAATCCGGGAATCAAGACTCCTAAATTGTAAAGGCTCGGATTTTTGAATCCTAATTTTTTGAAAAAAGTAAATTAAAAATGAATTTAAATCGGATTTAAAACTTGTTTAATGGATTCCGACCTGAATTTAAAATTTGATGAACGATTCCGTCCTTTCACCTCGAGGATTTAAAATGGTTATCGGATGGCGATATCCTTTTCGATTAAAAAAAATTAATCGATTGAGAAAGCGGGATTCGGGGAAACTAACATTCGGAAACTAATTTTGGGGTTCGAAATTCGCATATTCGGGATTCATTCCCCGGTATTGGTTAACCAATTCAACACACTACCCTCACCAACTCCCTCACCTCACCATACCTCTTGAAAAGTCATCCCTCTCCCCGTCATTCTTCATTCACATCACCCTCATCACCATCACGTGCACCAACTCCCTCCCCATCCATTCCTTTGTTGATCAAACACCTCCATCGTCACCTTTCTTCATCACTCACGCCACCACCATCATTCCTTCTCTTCACCATTCATCGACACCACCACCACACACCACACCTTGCTGCGCTATCACCGTCATCACAACCATCGCCTTCCCCTCGTTCATCGAAGGCAAACAGTAGCAGCCCCAAACCACCCAACGTCACCACCGAGCCACCGGAGCTCCATCTTCTCCGTTCGAGCACGAACGCCACTTCGGTAAGCCGTTGTCCTCCGTTTTTGATCGAAATCATTCTCGACTATCATCATCACGCTCACCCATGCCCGACGTAGGTCCAACGAGCCATCGAAAGCCTCCGATGATGCCCAAACTTCTGGTCGAAGCTCCGACGTCTGTGAATACCTCGGTGAGCTTCGTTCGTTCCATTCCTTACATTCGATCCGTTGTTGTACATTCTTAAGGGTTGGGAATGAGTGTTGAAGAGGATGAGAGGGGGAGGAAATGGGGGAAAAACCTGAGCTCCAACGACAAGGACGAACTAGTCCGTCGAAACAGAAGTAGAAGATGAAGGTCGCGGGCGCGGTGGCAGCAGTCTGGCAGCGGCCACGACACTGTTCACCTGGACCGGTTTTGGCATGTCTTCTTGGGCCGGTTTTGTTATTTAAATTATTTATTTAATTAATTAATATTATTTGAGGATTAAAAAATAAAATATTATATTCGGAGATTTTATAAAAGGTCGGTTGTATTAAATATAAACAGTTGGGACTTTAATGGATTTGGAAATATTTTTTTGTGGGGTCCTGATGTGCGCGTAAATTGCCATATTTTATATGCATATTTATGTCCATTTTTTCGATATTCGCATGCATATTGGTTGGGAAAACATAAGATTTGTGTAGTTTATGCTTATTTGTCAAATATAGAGGTCTACACGAGTTTTTATGTTATTTTGCAAAATTCGAGACAAAAATGGATCAATTTGGACGAGAGAAGAAGAGCAGAGAAAGAACTCGAAGTCTACTAAGGAGTCAAAATCGACCTATAGACTCGACATTGAGTGAAACAGTGCACCAGAAATCGAGCAGAGGAAGACTAGACACATCAACAGAGAGAGGTCGATATCGATTGAACATGGTCGATATCGAGGGGCCTGAATCGAGTGAAAAGATAGAAGTCGAGTGCCAATCCAAGGTCGAGTAGAACTGTTCGAGATAGAGAAAAGAAGAGGTCGATATCGATTTCCCCTGGTCGATATCGACTGCTGCTACAGACAGATCCGACGCTGTTTTTGATAGAATTCTATAGGAAGTGTTTACGATTATCCTAAAATCGAGATCTTCTATCCTATAACACCAGAAATGATATCCTTTATGGTGAATTTGATATTTACCTAAGGATTTTTAGTTATTTACTTTCTTTAAGTTTTATCTTAGGAATAAAGATAGAGTTTCTTATCCTTGGATAGCGAGGTTAGAGATCTATAATTAGAGGCCATTAGAGCTGAGTTTAATGATCCAATTCAATCAACAAGCATTCAATTCTAGCAAGAACAATTCATAGTTACAATAGTATAGTGAGAGAGAGAGAGGCCGAGTGGGGTTTAGGAAGCGAGAGCGGAGTGACTTCATTCGGTGTACTCTTTCTTTTGCAAGTTTAATACAAAGTAGTTTCTTTTCCATAATGATGAGTTTAACGATGATGAAGCGCGAGTAGTTCACCCACTTCTAGGGTCGGGATGAGCCAAACGATAGCTATGTAAGTTTGTGCATCAAAGATATGATTTTTATGCGATTCCGTCTTCTATCCTATGCATGATCCTTTTTGAAAGTTGAGGAGATTCATTATTTGCATTATTGAAGTGAAAGCCAATCATATTTTGAATTTGAATTATTCATGAAATTGGATAGTAACTCTTAGGTTTTATGCGAGAGCCTCTAATCAACTAATTGTTGGTAACGAAAGTTATTTGACGGAAAGGCATCATCTTTCATGAATTTGGCATAATACTTGCATAGTTATCATTGTGGCATGAATCCCCGGCCTTGGAAGCTTTTAGTTTATTGAAGTTATATAAAAATCTGTGTTTTTTATTCTGTCCACCCTTTCATCGTCATTCTTACGTTGTTCGGACATCTTTACCGACACAAATTGGTTTGTTTATTATTTCTGAGAAGACTCGATTTCGACTGCAGAGGTCGATATCGAGTGAAAATCTCGACGTCGACTTTGCCTTTGTCTTTTGCAGGAACTTTGCTGGAAATCGACCAAAACTGAGGTCGATATCGACTGCACTACTCGATATCGAGTGGTCTTCTGGAGTCGAAACTTGATCGCGATTGCAAGCTTAGGAGGCGCTGACATACCTCCTCGTGGATTCGATCCTGAATTTCCCTACCACTACATTGGGAGGGATTCTTGTATTTTATTTGCTTGGACAAGGTAGTCGGTTTAGTTTTATATTTGATATTATATTTAGTGATCCCTCCCCCTACGAACAGGTCCTTCAATGCTTTGGATGGGAATGACAACGTCTTCTTTGGTGTTTGAGCCAAAACGGTCGACGAAGGTGCCTTCGATCGGTCGACAACGGCTAGGGGGTGTCGATATCAACTAGAGAACTTGACTTGAAGGGACTCTATTTATCAGTGTGCTCCGCAGAGGGCTCGACATCAACTGGCTCACCAGTCTCTCATTCCGCTTTGGTCCTTGACTCTTGTAAGTTGAAGTTCATCATTCCGTTGGTCTCTCTCAGGGTGCCCAGGAGCTCTATAGAGTGGGGGATCCCTAGTGTTGACCGGGTTCCGTTGTGTTTGTTGGAACCTTTGGTCTCCCCAATATTGGCGATTGGGGCCCCTTATGTAGTTGAATTCTTCATAAGTTTCTCCTAGTTGAACTTGATTCGCATGTGGGCACTCGGTGGTGATGTGCCTTTGTGATCATCACTGGATGCAATCTTGGTTCATTGAGAGGAACCTCATCTACATCTGGAGCTTTCTAAGTTGACCTTTGTGGAATTTCTCTTTCATGTCCGGATCTATCTTCTTGGAGGGTTCATATAGTGGCATAGATAGGCTGGCCTCGTCGTGTCGGAAGCCTCAGGAGTCCCATATGTGTTATTGAACTCAGCCAACCTCTCTATGGTATTCCAAGCCTTTTGTGGAGCGAGGTGAAGGTAGCCACATGAGGTGTAGGTGTTGATCCTTTCCTTGGTAGCCGCATTAAGAGCATTATATATGATCTCTTAAATGACATAGGGTGGTTGGCCATGCCTCGGGCATGATCGTATTAGGTCCTTGATCCTCTTGCAAACTTGCGTGAGAGTCTCATTAGGCTTTTGTTTGAAGGCCATGATCTTCAGTCAGTTGAACGCCGTCTTGGATGGATGGAAGAATTTGTTGAGGAACGTGTCTTTGACTTCATTCTATGTGCGGAGCAATCTTGAGGTTAAGCTTTCCAACCACTGCAATGCTTTTCCTGCAAGGGACCAACGAAATGCCTTTAGTTTGACATATTCAAGGTTTTGTCCATCGGCAATAGTTTTGCAGAGATCTAAGAAGGTAGTAATATGTGCCAAAGGGCACTCGTTAGGTTTTCCTTCAAAGGTGTGTCTCCTAATCTTAGTAAGAAACCTAGTCTTTATTTTGAAATTAGAAGTAGGGATAAGGATCGCCGATTTAGGCACGGTGAGCAATGGATACATGTATTGTTTTGCCGTTTGAGGGAGTGCATTGAGTTGAGCCTCAAATTGCCTTCTAGCTTGCCCTTCCCTATCGCCACGTGCTCTTTATGCCACTTCTCTAGTGGTATAATCCTCTAATTTCTTTCTTAGGCGCTCAATCTCTTGAGCCTGGGCCTCTTGATCCGCCATGGCTCTTTGGATCCTAGATTGTAAGTGGAGAAAGCACTCGAGGTCTTCTAATCCTTCAAACTCAGGCGTGCGATCAGCGCAACGCATACAACTATAAAACAACACTCAAATTAGAACGTGAGATAGACTACTAAGGGCGTGAATGATAGCTTCCCCGACAAAGGCACCAAAATTTGATAGTAGGGGAGAATCGAATTGAAAATATATAATAATATAAAACCAATTGTAACCCTAGCCTTTCAAATGTATTCAAAACTCCCCCGCTGTAGTGTAAGGGGAATTAGGTTCGATCAACGAGGAAGCTTGTCAGGGGTTTTGAAAATAGCCCAAATTCACGTTCTGTGTTGACCTGAAATCACTCGATCTCAACTAGAATAGTCGATGTCGATATGTGGCTATCGATTTTGATGTAAAGTACGTGTAGAGACAAAAACAAGCAATTGACGTCGACCTAAGAATTCAATATCGAAGGTTAGCAACAGATGTCGACTGACTCAGAAGACTGACAGTCGATC
This sequence comes from Persicaria maculosa, assembly GCA_963922045.1. Classification (NCBI taxonomy): domain Eukaryota; kingdom Viridiplantae; phylum Streptophyta; class Magnoliopsida; order Caryophyllales; family Polygonaceae; genus Persicaria; species Persicaria maculosa. The sequence continues at coordinate 34,999,255 of OY998261.1, forward strand.
TAAGGTGCTCGATGTCGACTAAAGCAGGCGTTCTCGAGGGCAGTGCAATAGCAGAAAATAGCGTCGACACAGAAGACGTCGAATGATGCGATGTTGTCGATATCGACCAAAAGGGTCGATCTCGAGTGCTCTTACAAAAGGTCAGTAACTATCGGCAAAGTAGGCCGAAGAGGGTAAGGATGGAGAAGAAGTAATGAACAACAATAAACAGTGCATTGTTGGGTTTTTCGGTAACTCAATGAACGGTAGAGGATAACGATGTAAATAATAAAGGAAAAGATCTTCCAAAGCCAAGGATTACCATGACGACAACCATGAAATTAAAGGCGAGAAATCATCAAAGAAGCATGCTTTTATCATAAAGGAGAAGGCTTGCACCCAAACCCGGCAAACTAGAAAAGATATCTTACAATAAATTAACCTAATTTGCGTCTACCTTTTTCATAATTGAGTTTATAAACTTTCGAATAAAAACCCGAATTACTACCCATGTTTCACAACATGAGTTCCTTAAATTCGCATTTAAAGATGAAGCACAAGGTAGAGCGAAACAAAAGATACCTTCTTTAACGACTTACCAACCTTACTAACATAGATATCGTCGGGCTCACCCCGACCCTAGAAGAAAGGGCAACTACTCGCTCATGACGATGGAAGACATAATTGAATAAATGGAAACTTGCATTAAAACCAAAGTCTTCAAAATCTCAACGCCAACTATCGAAACCGCCGAAACCCTAAAGCTTGAAAACCCTAAAAACTCTATTGCTATTGTATTTGCGAATACAACAGCAATAGTGTTTTAAAGATGAAGTTATATATTAAATTACACGAGATTCAATTAATGGCAGATTAGAAAAAAATATTTTACCTTATAAATGTGAATTTTATTTATATTTTGAGAGAATGTAAATAAAAGATATTTAGATTATATAATCAAACTAATTTTACTTATATCTATATTATTGTTTGGTGGAAAATATTATTTATATTTAGATTATTATTATTATTATTATTTATTCGAATCTATCTAAATTATTTATAATATTTTATTAATGTATTCTTCGTGCACAGGACAAGACCTAGAGATAAAGAACTAAAATAATCAATCTTAATGACTAAAGATAAAATAATTGAATGTACAATATTTATATAACAACTCATGGTAAAATGATAGATTTTATAATCACTTAAAATATGAGATGGAAACACATGATGACACATGGATAAAATAGATGTGGTGATTGTCTAACATGACTTAAATATTGAATCATCATTAATTAACGTGTCATAAAAAATGACATCTATGTGAATTGCATCGAACGAGACTTCCAGTCTCTATCCCTCTACATATCTATCTATCTATCTATATATATACATATATTAAAACTGATGTATAGCATCTACACCTGTTAATCGGGTCATTCGTGTTGGGTAGTTTAGAGAGTGGATGAGTAAAAGTGCGGTAGAGGTTTTTTGTCTAGCTTGGATACGTGGATAGCACCTTTGGGTATACACGGTTGCACGCATGACCGTTGGGTCAATTTTGTGACAAGTTTCTTGTGGCTTGTCTCCCCTTGTAATTACGTCTTTAAATTTCTATAAATTAACCACTTCAAGTCATAATGGAAGCTCTGTGCGCGAAAATCTTTCCGTGAAATTTTCGGACCAAAAGTGACCATATCGGCGTCACCTTTCTTTATCCACCAAAACTGTGTGGTTTTTGCTCAAATGTGTCCCAAACATGTTTATATAGTGTATAGGTCATAATGGGAGCTTTGTGCGCAAAAAACATTCCGTCAAATTTTCGGACCAAAAGTGACCATATCGGCGTCACCTTTCTTTATCCACCAAAACTATGTGGTTTTCGCTCAAATGTGTCCCATACATGTTTATAAAGGTATAGGTCATGCAAGGAGCTTTGTGCGCGAAAATCTTTCCGTGAAATTTTCGGACCAAAAGTGACCATATCGGCGTCACCTCTCTTTATCCACCAAAACTGTGTGGTTTTTGCTCAAATGTGTCCCAAACATGTTTATATAGTGTATAGGTCATAATAGAAGCTTTGTATGCAAAAAGCTTTCCGTGAAATTTTCGGACCAAAAGTGACCATATCAGCATCACCATTCTTTATCCACCAAAACTGTGTGGTTTTCGCTCAAATGTGTCCCAAACATGTTCATATAGTGTAAGGGTCATAATGGGAGCTTTTAGATCGAAAAGCTTTCCATGAAATTTACGGACCAAAAGTGACCATATCGGCGTCACCTCTCTTTATCCATCAAAACTGCGTAGTTTTCGCTCAAATGTGTTGCAAACATGTTTATATTGTGTATATGTCATAATAGGATCTTTGTGCGCGAAAAGCTTTCTGTGAAATTTTCGGACCAAAAGTGACCATATCGGCGTCACCTTTCTTTATCCACCAAAATTGTGTGGTTTTCACTCAGATGTGTCCCAAACATGTTTATATGGTGTATATGTCGTAATGGGAGCTTTGTGCGTGAAAATCTTTCCACGAAATTTTCGGACCAAAAGTGACCATATCGGCGTCACCTTTCTTTATCCACCAAAACTATTTGGTTTTCCCTCGAATGTGTCCCAAACATGAAATACGGTGGTTAGGTCATAATGGGAGCTTTGTGCACGAAAAGCTATCCGTGAAATTTTCGGATCAAAAGGGACCATATCGGCATCACCTTACTTTATTACCAAAAATGTGTTGTTTTCGCTCAAATGTGTCCCAATCATGTTTATATAGTGTATAGGTCATAATGGGAGCTTTGTGCGTGAATAGCTTTCCGTGAAATTTTCGGACCAAAAGTGACCATATCGGCATCACCATTCTTTATCCACCAAAACTGTGTCGTTTTCACTCAAATGTGTCACAAACATGTTTATATGGTGTATGGGTCATAATGGGAGGTTTGTGCGCGAAAAGCTTTCCGTGAAATTTAAGGACCAAAATTGACTATATCGACGTCACCTTTCTTTATCAACAAAAACTGTGTGGTTTTCGCTCAAATGTGTCCCAAACAGGTTTATATGGTGTATATGTCATAATGGGAGTTTTGTGCGCGAAAATCTTTCCGTGATATTTTCGGACCAAACGTGACCATATCGGCATCACCTTTCTTTATTCACCAAAACTGTGTGGTTTTCGCTCAAATTTTTCCCACACATGTTTATATGGTGTATATATCATAATGGGAGCTTTGGGCACGAAAATCTTTCCGTGAAATTTTCGGACCAAAAGTGACCATATCGGCGTCACATTTCTTTATCCACCAAAACTTTGTGGTTTTCGCTCATATGTGTCCCAAACATGTTTGTATGGTTTATAGGTCATAATAGGAGCTTTGTGCGCGAAAAGCTTTCCGTGATATTTTCGGACCAAAAGCTACCATATCGGCGTCTCCTTTCTTTATCCACCAAAACTGTGTCGTTTTCGCTCAAATATGTCTCAAATATGTTTATATGGTGTATAGGTCATAATGGGAGCTTTGTGCGCGAAAAGCTTTCCGTGAAATTTTCAGACCAAAAGTGACCATATCGGCGTCACCTTTCTTTATCCACCAAAACTGTGTGGTTTTCGCTCAAATGTGTCCCAAACATGTTTATATGGTGTATGTCATAATGGGAGCTTTGTGCGCGAAAATCTTTCTGTGAAATTTTCGGACCAAAAGTGACCATATCGGTGTCACCCTTCTTTATGCACCAAAACTATTTGGTTTTCCCTCAAATGTGTCTAAAACATGTATATATGGTGTATATGTCATAATGGAAGCTTTGTGCGCGAAAAGCTTTCCGTGAAATTTTCGTAACAAAAGTGACCATATCGGCGTCAACTCTCTTTATCCACCAAAACTGTGTGGTTTTGGCTCAAATGTGTCCCATACATGTTTATATGGTTTATAGATCATAATGGGAGCTTTGTTAGCGAAAAGCTTCCCGTGAAATTTTCGGACCAAAAGTGACCATATCGGCGTCACCCTTCTTTATGCACCAAAACTGTTTGGTTTTCCCTCAAATGTGTCTAAAACATGTCTATATGGTGTATATGTCATAATGGAAGCTTGGTGCGCGAAAATCTTTCCGTGAAATTTTTGGACCAAAAGTGACCATATCGGCGTCACCTCTCTTTATCCACCAAAACTGTGTGGATTTCGCTCAAATGTGTCCCAAACATAAGCTTTTCGTGAAATTTTCGGACCAAAAGTGACCACATCGGCGTCACCTTTCTTTATCCACCAAAACTGTGTGGTTTTTGCTCAAATGTGTCTCAAACATGTTTACATAGTTTATAGGTTATAATGGGAGCTTTGTGCGCAAAAAAAGTTTCGTCAAAATTTCGGACCAAAAGTGACCATATCGGCATTACCTTTCCTTATCTACCAAAACTATGTGGTTTTCACTCAAATGTGTCCCAAACATGTTTATATAGTGTATATGTCATAATGGGAGATTTGTGCGCGAAAAGCTTTCCGTTAAATTTTCGGAACAAAAGTGACCATATCGGCGTCACCTTTTCAGGCCCGTTGTTTGGACTTACACTTTTGTATTATGGTTATTAACACCGCAGCTATATATTTACCTTTTCAGGCCAAAACTGTGTGGTTTTCATTCAAATGTGTCCCCAACATGTTTATGTGATGTATATGTCACAATGGGAGCTTTGTGCGCGAAAAGCTTTCCGTGAAATTTTCGGACCAAAAGTGACCATATAGACGTCACAATTCTTTATCCACCAAAACTCTGTGGTTTTTGCTCAAATGTGTCCCAAACAGGTTTATATGGTGTATGAGTCATAATGGGAGCTTTGTGCGCGAAAAGCTTTCCGTGAAATTTTCGGACCAAAAGTGACCATATCGGCGTCACCTTTCTTTATCCCCCAAAACTGTGTTGTTTTCGCTCAAATGTGTCCCAAACATGTTTATATAGTGTATAGGTCATAATGGGAGCTTTGTGCGCGAAAAGCTTTCCGTGAAATTTTCGGACCAAAAGTGACCATATCGGCGTCACCATTCTTTATCCACCAAAATTGTGTGGTTTTCACTCAAATGTGTCCCAAACATGTTTATATGGTGTAAAGGTCATAATGGGAGCTTTGTGCGCGAAAAGCTTTCGGTGAAATTTTCGGACCAAAAGTGACCATATCGGCGTCGCCTTTCTTTATCCACCAAAATTGTGTGGTTTTCACTCAAATATGTCCAAAACATGTTTATATGGTGTAAAGGTCATAATGGGAGCTTTGTGCGTGAAAAGCTTTCCGTGAAATTTTCGAACCAAAAGTGACCATATCGGCGTCACTATACTTTATCCACCAAAACTGTGTGGTTTTTGCTCAAGTGTGTCCCAAACATGTTTATATGGTGTATGGGTCATAATGGGAGGTTTGTGCGCGAAAAGCTTTCCGTGAAATTTAAGGACCAAAATTGACTATATCGACGTCACCTTTCTTTATCAACAAAAACTGTGTGGTTTTCGCTCAAATGTGTCCCAAACAGGTTTATATGGTGTATATGTCATAATGGGAGTTTTGTGCGCGAAAATCTTTCCGTGATATTTTCGGACCAAACGTGACCATATCGGCATCACCTTTCTTTATTCACCAAAACTGTGTGGTTTTCGCTCAAATTTTTCCCACACATGTTTATATGGTGTATATATCATAATGGGAGCTTTGGGCACGAAAAGCTTTCCGTGAAATTTTCTGACCAAAAGTGACCATATCGGCGTCACCTTACTTTATCTACCAAAACTGTGTTGTTTTTGCTCAAATGTTTCCCAAACATGTTTATATGGTGTTTAGGTCATAATGGGAGCTTTGTGCGCGAAAAGCTTTCCGTGAATTTTTCTGACCAAAAGTGACCATATCGGCGTCACCTTACTTTATCTACCAAAACTGTGTTGTTTTTGCTCAAATGTTTCCCAAACATGTTTATATGGTGTATAGGTCATAATGGGAGCTTTGTGCGCGAAAAGCTTTCGGTGAAATTTTTGCACCAAAAGTGACCATATCGGCGTCGCCTTTCTTTATCGACCAAAACTTTGTGGTTTTCACACAAATATGTCCAAAACATGTTTATATGGTTTATAGGTTATAATGGGAGCTTTGTGCGCGAAAAACTTTCCGTAAAATTTTCGGACCAAAAGTGACCATATCGGCGTCACCTTTCTTTATCCACCAAAACTATGTGGTTTTCGCTCTAATGTGTCTCAAACATTTTTATATGGTGTATATGTAATAATGGGAGCTTTGTGCGCGAAAAGCTTTTAGTGAAATTTTCGGAATAAAAGTGACCACACCGGCGTCACCTTTCTTTTTCCACCAAAACTTTGGTTTTCGCTCAAATGTGTCCCTAACATGTTTATATCGTGTATAGGTCATAATGGGAGCTGAAGCTTGATTATTTTCCTATTTGTTACATCGATTTCCGTGAGAGCTTTTGGTGAGGTTTGTTCCCCCATGTGGGACGTCGGATGTCCGACCACGGCTGCCCTCACGGTGGTCGTGACCGGAGTTTGTCCGCCTTGGGAAAGAGCTCAACGCCGGTAGGTGTGGGTCCCCTTCTCAGACCCCGTCGAGGGGAGAGAGTAGAGATTGGTTCTCATAAGAGTGCTAGGGATTCGAGTGAAGGATGACACGGTTCTGGTGCATTGAATGCTTCCAACCATAACCTGAAGAAGAGTAATTAGGATATTGTTGTGGGCAGAGTTGAGCACGTTTTTAATGGGTTGAAGGACCCGGAATTGGTACCTTTAAAGACGTCAAAGGGTACGGATGGTCATGGAGATTCGGTTCCAGTTGCTAGATCTGGGGAGGATACTAATGCCTCATTTTTGTAAGCCTTCAAAAGGAGCTTTGAAAATAGGTATAAACAGTCAACGCCCAAAAGCTATGCTAGTTTGTTCACTGGTAATCTAAATATTAATGGAGCTGAGAAGCTAACCTTGCATAAGGATGTGAAGAAAGGGTTTTTAAAAATTAGAGCGGAGGATATAGTGGAGACTAAGCGGTTATGGGTTGCTACGCTTGTTGGGGTTGTTGCTGGAGGTCATATACCCCTGAAAGTGATTAGAGAGTTTGTTGATGCAGAATGGAAAGTGGCGACGCCGAAATCCTTCTTGAAGGATAATGGAGTTCTTGTGTTTCGATTTGAGAGCGAAGAGGACAGAGATTGGGTTCTCCAATCGTGGCCTTGGTATGTGCAAGGTTCTCGTCCGTTGCTGCTCAAAGTTTGGACGTCGGGCATGCCGATCAGTTGGAGTGTTTTTGATAGAGTCCCCTTATGGGTTTGCCTACCAGAGCTTGAACCCACCTTGCTGAACAATCAAGTGCTGAGCAGATTAGGGAGTGCCATTGGCAACCCCGTTTGTATTGATGAGTTTACAACTAGGGGTGATAGACTTTCGTTTGCTCGACTATTGATTGAGGTCACTAGAGAAGAAGCACAGCTGCAAAACATAGAGATTGAGAACACGAATGGGTCGAAATACAATCAGCGCATAATCTTTGAATGGCTTCCACCCATATGCACTGAATGCAGGGTCTTTGGGCACAATACTGATAGATGCAGTCTAAGGCAGCCTGGACGTATTGCTAAGGTCCAACGATAGACTTCTGTTGGGCATGCTAGAGCTGGACACAGACAAAACATAGAGAAGAGAAGAGGAAAAGGGCAGATGGAGTGGCATGCGAATGGCACAGGTGGAGGTGCCTCTTCGTCTAGGAGTGAAGTCTGGATAAGGAAGGATAATGACAGTATTAATGACAGCAAAGGCAAAATGGTTATAGAGCAACTGCCAAAAGTAGAGAAGCCTTTAGATACGGTCATGCTTAAGACACAATCGGATGGAGGAGCTGCAGAATGTGTGCCTGCTCAGCAGAGTAAAGACCTTGAGTGTAATGGTAACATAAATGAGGGTGGCTGGTCCACTCCAAACAGGAGGAAGAAGAAACAAGCTTATGCAAAGAAGGGTGATGTGGATTATAATCTTAAGTTGGCTACCACAATCCTTAGCAGCAGATTCGATCCCTTGGGATCTAATGGTAATGAGGAACGCGGGGAGCTAGGTTTTGACTGCTCAGTGCAGGAAGGTATTGATATTGCTCAGAACATAGGTGAGTGTAGCACTGACATTGATGTTTCACATGGATAGAGTGAAATTTGGTGCTTGGAATACTTGTGGTCTTAATGACCACATAAAAAATAATTTATTATCTAGCTATTGTTGGGACAATGACATTGCTTTGATGGGGTTTCTTGAAACTAAAGTTGTACATCACAAGGTGGAGAAAGTGAGGAAAAGTCTAATGCTTGGATGGGATGTGTTGGAGAATAGCAGCCCCTCTACGAAAGGCCGAATCTGGATTACATGAAATCCTGCTGTGTTTGATGTTCATGTTTTGATCAGTTCTTCACAGATTATGCATTGTCAAATAGAGTCGCAAGATGGGAAATTTGCGTTTGTGGCTTCGTTTATTTATGCAGAAAATTACAAGAGTGATATAGTGGTGCTTTGGGAGGAGCTGCGCAGGATTGCAGCCTCTGTGGATGCTCCGTGGGCAGTCCTTGGTGATTTTAATTTCATCCTTGAGGTTGCGGATAAGTGGCCTTCCATAGCTGCTAGCCATGACTGCTTCGAAGAGCTGCACCACCGTATGGATGATTGTTCTTTGAGTGATTTGGAGTATATTGGAGCTAGGCACACCTGGAATAACAGGAAAAGAGGGGCTGAACGCATAGAGAGGAAGATAGAAAGAGTCCTGGTCAATGATATCTAGAGGAATAAGCTGCTGAATACTAAGGCTTTCTTTGATGTCCAGGGCGTCTCGGATCATTCTCCAGGTATCGTCACTCTGCGCAATGACCTTAAAGCAAGGAAGTACCCTTTCAAGTTCAAGAATTTCTGGTGCAATGAGAGTGCTTTCAACACTCTTGTCTCTAGCGCTTGGAGATTTGAGTTTTTTGGATCAAAACAGTTCATATTTGCGCAAAAGCTAAAGAATGTTAAAGAGGCTCTCCGTTCATGGGATAGGGCTGTCTTCCCCAATTTACAAGACAAGATAAAGCTGAAAAAGAATTATTTGCAAGAGATTCAGATTAGATTGTTAAATGAGAAAACAGATCCTTTGTTGGTTGAGCGAGCTGCGCTTGTGGAGAAAGAGTTACGAGAGAATGTTGGTAGGCTCCTAAGTCTCACTGCACAAAGGGCCAAGGTCCACTGGATTAAAATGGGAGAAGAGACCTCTTCGGTGTTTTTTAGAAGCATTAAGGAACAAAGAGTTACTAATGCCATTCTCTCGGTTAGAAATGAAAGGGACGATCTGGTGGAAGATGAGGAGCCGATCAGATCACATATCCTGAGTTACTATGAAGAGTTGTTTGGCAATGTGACTAGTTGTGCCACATTCCCTAGCATCAGGGCGGGGGCTTGCATTCCACATTCTAGTGTTGACCATTTAGAGGGGCTTTCATCGGTTGCTGAAATTAAAAATGCCTTGTGATCGATAGGAATAAATAAGTCGCCAGGACCAGATGGTTTTGGGAGCCAGTTCTTTAAGAAGTGTTGGGGAATCCTGGGCAAAGATCTATGCAGAGCGGTGGTTGAGATCTTTCAGAATGGGCAGGTTCTTACTCAACTCAATGCCACTTTTGTCTCTTTGATTCCCAAGGTGAAGAACCCGACTTATGTTAAAGAGTGGAGACCGATCTCGTGTTGCAACACGATTATGAAAATTGTAAGCAAGGTGATTGTGGCTAGGATTAAGCCATTACTTGCTGGGCTAACTGGAGAAAACCAGGGCGCCTTTATCCCGGGGAGATCGATTGCTCAGAACTGTGTTGTTGCTTTGGAGATTGTGAATGGGTATGGCACCAAACGGGTCTCTCCGCGATGTACGCTTAAGATTGATCTACAGAAGGCCTACGATCCAGTATTTTAATTTCCCAAATCAGTTGGTGAGAGTTATTATGGGATGTGTTTCTTCATCTTCCTTCTCCATTGTCATTAATGGAGTTCCAGAGGGCTACTTTAAGGGAAAGAGGGGCCTTAGGCAAGGTGATCCTCTCTCCCCTTACCTATTTGTCATCTGTATAGAGGTGCTTAACCGAATGCTTCTTGAAGCAACTGAGAATCCGGACTTTAATTTCCATCTGAAGTGTGAGGAGATGTCGTTATCTAATCTTGCCTTCGCAGACGGCCTTTTACTGTTCTGTAGAGCTGATTGTCGATCTGTTGAGATTCTCCAAGAGTGTTTGGATGGGTTCTTTGCTGCCTCTGGCTTGAGAATCAATGTTGCCAAGAGCACCTGCTTTGTGGCGGGTATTGGTGATCAGGACAGAAGAGCCGTTGTACAGTAGCTGGGCTACTCTGAAGGGTCCTTTCCTGTGAAATACCTTGGTACTCCTCTCCATGCTCGAAGAGTTAATATTGTGGAGTATGCGCCTCTGCTGCAGAAAGTGGACAGCCGCATTAAAATCTGGGCAACCAAGAATATATCCTATGCTGGACGACTACAAATTGTAAGAGCTGTGATAGGTGGGTTGTTCTCGTTTTGGGGTCAGAATATGTTGCCGAGAGCGATTATTGCTCAGTTGGAGAGCATGTGCAGGAGTTTCTTATGGAGTGGGCACGCACGTAGTAGAGATGGGGTTATTGCGTGGATTGATGTCTCTAAACCACATGAAGAGGGTGGCTTGGGTATACAACAATTGAATGCTTGGAACAAAAGCCGCTTTGCTTCGTTGCTTGGAGATGTTTTTCTTCATAGGGATAACATCTGGACGACGTGGGTTGAATATAACCACCTAAAGCACTCGGATGTGTGGTCTGTCAAGGTGAAGGCTTACGATTCTTGGATTTGGAAAAGCTTATTAGGGTTGCGAGATGACTTACGTTGAGCCCAGGTTCTTGTGAATGGCACTATCGCTACCCAATTCTTGAATGCTGAGGGAAGTGTGGACTGTCGAAGCATATATGAAGTAACAAGGTTGCGTAGTCCCCTTATGGACTGGGGGGACTTACTTTGGCATGGTGATCAATCAAAGAAGTGGTCCTTTGTGACTTGGGTGGCTGCACATGATCGATTGAAAACTGGGCGCATTATTAAGCATTGGAAGGGCGAGGCTGCTGCTTTATGTCCATTATGTAAGCTTGTGGAAGAGTCGAAACGTCACTTGTGGTTTGAATATGATGTGATAAAGGAAGCAAGAGATATTGTTTGGAGATGGATTGGCCTGCCAATCAACCCGGGTGGAATTGTCGATTGGTTGAGTTGGTTCGTTACTGAAAGTCCGGGCACTAGGAGGACGATTGTTTTCAAGACCAAGCTTCTTGTTTTCTTGGCTTTTGTCTATTACTCTTAGCTTGATAGAAACAATGCAGTTTTCAAGGGAGAACCATGTAAGCCTAGACAATGGGCGATTAGAATTATTGAGTCTTGTAAATTTCGAATCTCAACGAGATGCAAAGGCAAGTCATCGGTTGAGAAACGTTGGTTACAACACTTAGAGAAATAGTGGAGTAGAGGGGGTAGAGAGGGTTGAGGTATATTGGAGTGCATAGAGATGGTTGGGTTTACCTTTTACGATTGGATGTTTGTGTGGTGTGCTTTTGTTTGTCTCACACTCACATGGCTTAGGCCATTTTGCACAAGTCCTTGGGCTTGTTCCTTTTGTAATAACCTTTACGATTCTATATATTTATCGCTTCAAGTCATAATGGGAGCTTTGTGCAGGAAAAGCTTTCCTTGAAATTTTCGGACCAAAAGTGACAATATCGGCGTCACCTTTCTTTATCCACCAAAACTGTGTTATTTTTGCTCAAATGTGTTCCAAACATGTTTATATAGTGTATATGTCTTATTTTTGCTCAAATGTGTTCCAAACATGTTTATATAGTGTATATGTCATAATGTGAGCTTTGTGAACGAAAAGCTTTCCGTGAAATTTTCGGACCAAAAGTGACAATATCGGTGTCACCTTTCTTTATCCACCAAAACTGTGTTATTTTTGCTCAAATGTTCCCCAAACATGTTTATATGGTATATAGGTCATAATGGGAGCTTTGTGCGCGCAAAGCTTTCCGTGAAATTTTCGGACCAAAAGTGACCATATAGGCGTCACCTTTCTTTATTTATCAAAACTGTGTGGTTTTTGCTCGAACTTGTCCGAAACATGTTTATATGGTGTTTAGGTCATAATGGGAGCTTTGTGCGCGAAAAGCTTTCCTTTAAATTTTTGGATCAAAAGTGACTATATCGGCGTCACCTTTCTTTATTCACCAAAAATGTGTCGTTTTCGCTCAAATGTGTCCCAAACATGTTTATATGGTGTATATGTCATAATGGGAGCTTTGTGCGTGAAAAGCTTTCCGTGAAATTTTCGGACCAAAAGTGACCATATCAGCGTCACCTTTCCTTATCCACCAAAACTATGTGGTATCCACCAAAACTGTGTTATGTGTTGTGTTGTGTGGTTGTGTGTAATCTCTCTTTTTTGTTAAGCGATTAGGGCGATTTGCTGAGGGTTGCCTGTGCCTCCTTAGGCGGTGGCGGCGTCAGTCCCCGGTTGCCTCTCCGTCTCTCGGTCATGGCAAAGAAAAAAGGTAAGGGTAAGGGCTCTCTGTCGGGATTGGATTACAATACTAAGCTTCACTTGGAGAAGGAACTCCATGAGACTTTATTCAAGTCGGGAGAGAAAAGAACTCAGGTTCCAGATCTGAAGGACAAGGGTCCTGATCCTGGGGTTGCGTCGTCGTCTTCTTCCGGAGGCTATGGTGCTTCTCTGGCTGGACAAGTGTTGGGAAGCGGTGAGAAGGTCAGTACGGGTCCGAATTTGAGGGGAAATGAAGTAGGAGATTCGTCTATGGGCTCAAGTTCTGCCCCGACTGGTTCAGAAGGGGATCCTACGACTAAGGTTTGTCATTCCCCCTCGCTAACTAAGAAATTGGGGAAGAACGTTCCCTCTTGGTCTGAGTTTGTGGGTTCTAGGCCATCGATTTTGATTGGGGAGTCGGCTAGGGATCCTCAATCTTCTTGGACTGGTCGGGCACGCTCATTTGCTCAGGTTGTTCAAGGCAACAGTAGAGCTGCTATTGTTGAACGTTTGCAGCATATTACAAACATTAATGGCGACTGCATCATCTACACTAGCGAGGATATAGCTACTCCAGGTGCGACTTGGGCTGCAACTCTAGTAGGAGCCGTTATGGGTCCTACTATTTCAGCAGGTGTGATTGTGAATTTCATACGAAACCAGTGGAAGGTAAACACTCCGAAGCTCTTTGTTAAGAATTCTAGAATTCTAATTTTCAATTTTCAGAATGAAGAGGACATGAGGTGGGTACTGGAGCATGGTCCTTGGTCCATTGGCTCGGCTCCTTTGTTGTTGAAACTGTGGGTGGTGGGAGAGGCCATGGATTGGGGTTTTTTACTTCTGTCCTTATTTGGGTTCGGATTGTGGATATTCCCCCTATTTTCTGCTCGACTTCAATGCTTAGTTTGATTGGGAGTGGGAGTGGTAGGCCTCTTTGCATCGATGAGTTCACATCTAGCCAGGAAATGCTTTCGTTTGCTCGATTGCTCATTGATGTTAATGTTGAGCAGTCGAGAAGGAGCTATGTGGTGTTGAAGAATGAGAAAGGAATATAATGCAAATTAAAGGTGAATTTCGAGTGGCTTCTGTGGTGTTGTGGGAGATGCAGCTGCTTTGGACACATGGAGGCTTCGTGTCCGAATTCGACCAAGGGCTGTGATCATGTTGCTGCTGGTGCAGAACCGGGGATTGGAGGCAATGAGAAGGGACACTCAAGCTACAACGGAGGGGTCGATAAGAAGGACAGCAGTGAGGGGGGGTGTGTGGGGTACTGGTGGGGCTGTTTCTAGTGGATTTATGCGGCCTGGTGATGGCCTCTTTCACGCTGCTGCTGATTTAGATAACCAACAGATTAACGTCGCTGCTGCTTCTTCTTCAAAAATCATGACAGTGGAAACGTCGACAGAAGATGGTCCTTTGCTGCCTACGCATCGATCGCATAAGGATACTGCTGCTGCTACCCTGCTTGGCATCCAACCAAGAAGGTGGCTCCTACAAAGGTTGGGGAGGGGGATCCGAGTGGTTGTGCTACTGACGTGGGTAGAGTAAAGGAGTCAAATGGGGATCAAACAGTGGAGGCTAGCACAGCTCTTGCTGGCAATGAGGAGCCTAATCATGAGAAGTCTATAGTATGTGCACGAATGGTTGCCTCCTTTTGGGTTGCGGAGGCTGGCATCCTAACAAATGGAGATGGTGAGCTCGAGATCAACGAATGCAAGATCTCGGATGACCTTATGAGGTGGAAAACCTTTAATGGAGTCAAGAAGGGAGCTTATCATCTTCGTGGTACTAGATCTTGCGTCTGTTGGGATATTTAATTATCCCTCACTATAGATGAACTATTTAATGTGATGTCGGGTATCAAAGACCCCATGTGCGGAGATGGTGACGCTGCTTTATTCAAGGATGAATCGGACGTCGAGGAGTTTGGGGATTCCTCCTCGGACGAGGATTACCATCCGGGCTGACCTCTTGTCCTACTTGTTGATCCGTTGGTGCGGAACTGCTGCAAGGGGGATGAGTTAGGAAACCTGTCTATGTCTTTTGCTTTCTGGGCGTTGGTGAGGAAGAATGTCCATTTTGTAATTTTATGGGCCGGTTATTAGGAATGGGGTGTGGACAATAGGTGGGCCGGGTATAGGAGGTGAGGGTTAGATAGTGGGTGGGCTTCTTTGGTTAGTTCTGATTGGAGGCTATAGGATGGGCTTGGCCTTATATTTTAAAAGCTTATTATTTGTCATTTGCTTTTAAAATATAATGTAGGCCGGTAGGCTTATGGCTTCTTTCTTGGTTTGAGATAGTAATACGGGACTAGATTTAGGAGTAGGATATTGTTGTGGGATGCATCTCATCTTTTTTTTAAGGTTGACCCCTGGTTTGGTGCCCTATTTTTGTACCCTTGGTTTAACCACCACATCTATATATTTACCTTTTCAGACCAAAACTATGTGGTTTAACCACCACATCTATATATTTTTGTACCCTTGGTCTTAAACATTTTTATATGGTGTATATGTAATAATGGGAGCTTTGTGCGCGAAAAGCTTTCAGTGAAATTTCAGGACCAAAAGTGACCATACAGGCGTCACCGTTCTTTATTCACCAAAACTGTGTGGTTTTTGCTCGAATGTGTCCGAAACATGTTTATATGGTGTTTAGGTCATAATGGGAGGTTTGTGCGCGAAAAGCTTTTCGTCAAATTTTCGGAACCAAAAGTGACTATATCGGCGTCGCCTTTCTTTATCCACCAAAACTGTGTGGTTTTCCCTCAAATGTGTCCCAAATATCTTTATATAGTGTATAGGTCATAATGGGATCTTTGTGCGCGAAAAGCTTGCCGTGAAATTTTCGGACCAAAAGTGATCATATCGGCGTCACCTTTCTTTATCCACCAAAACTGTGTTGTTTTTGCTCAAATGTTTCCCAAACATGTTTATATGGTATATAGGACATAATGGGAGCTTTGTACGCGAAAGTTTTCCGTAAAATTTTCGGACCAAAAGTGACCATATCGGCGTCGCCTTTCTTTATCCACCAAAACTGTGTGGTTTTCGCTCAAATGTGTCCGAAGCGTGTTTATATGGTGTTTAGGTCATAATGGGAGCTTTGTGCGGGAAAAGCTTTCCGTGAATTTTTCGGACCAAAAGTGACCATATCGGCGTCACCTTACTTTATCCACCAAAACTGTGTTGTTTTTGCTCAAATGTTTCCCAAACATGTTTATATGGTGTATAGGTCATAATGGGAGCTTTGTAAGCGAAAAGCTTTCCGTAAAATTTTCGGACCAAAAGTGACCATATCGGCGTCGCCTTTCTTTATCCACCAAAACTGTGTGGTTTTCGCTCAAATGTGTCCGAAGCATGTTTATATGGTGTTTAGATCATAATGGGAGCTTTGTGCGCGAAAAGCTTTCCATCAAATTTTCTGACCAAAAGTGACTATATCGGCGTCACCTTACTTTATCCTCCAAAACTGTGTTGTTTTTGCTCAAATGTTTACCAAACATGTTTATATGGTGTATAGGTCATAATGGGAGCTTTGTGCGTGAAAAGCTTTCCGTGAATTTTTCGGACCAAAAGTGGCAATATCAGCGTCACCTTTATTTATCCACCAACTGTGTGGTTTTCGCTCAAATGTGTCCAAGACATGTTTATATGGTGTATATGTCATAATGGGAGCTTTGTGCGTGAAAAGCTTTCCTTTAAATTTTAGGACCAAAAGTGAACATATCGGCGTCACCTTTCTTTATGCACCAAAACTGTCTGGTTTTCGCTCAAATATGTCCCAATCATGTTTATAAGGTGTTTAGGTCATAATGGGAGCTTTGTGCATGAAAAGCTTTCCGTGAAATTTTCGGACCAAAAGTGACCATATCAGCGTTACCTTTCTTTATCCACCAAAACTGTGTGGTTTTCGCTCAAATATGTCCCAAACATGTTTATATAATGGATAGGTCATAATGGGAGCTTTGTGCACGAAAAGCTTTCCGTGAAATTTTCGGACCAAAAGTGACCATATCGGTGTCACCTTTCTTTGTCCACCAAAATTGTGTGGTTTTCGCTCAAATGTTTCCCAAACATGTTTGTATGGTGTTTAGGTCATAATGGGAGCTTTGTGCGCGAAAATCTTTCCGTGATTTTTTCGGACCAAAATTGACCATGTCGGTATCACCTTACTTTATCCACCAAAACTGTGTTGTTTTTGCTCAAATGTTTACCAAACATGTTTATATGGTGTATAGGTCATAATGGGAGCTTTCTGCGCGAAAAGCTTTCCGTTAGATTTTTGGACCAAAAGTGACCATATCGGCGTCACCTTTCTTTATCCACCAAAACTGTGTGGTTTTCGCTGAAATGTGTCCCAATCATGTTTATATGGTGTTTAGGTCATAATGAGAGCTTTGTGCACGAAAAACTTTCCATGAATTTTTCTTACCAAAAGTGACCACATCGGCGTCACCTTACTTTGTCCACCAAAACTGTGTTCTTTTTGCTCAAATGTTTTCCAAACATGTTTATATGGTGTATAGGTCATAATGGGAGCTTTGTGCGCGAAAAGCTTTCCGTGAAGTTTTCGGACCAAAAGTGACCATATCGGCGTCGCCTTTCTTTATCCACCAAAACTTTGTTGTTTTTGCTCAAATGTGTTCCAAACATGTTTATATGGTTTATGGGTCATAATGGGAGCTTTGTGCGCGAAATGCTTTTCGTCAAATTTTCGGACCAAAAGTGACCATATCGGCGTCAACTTTCTTTATCCACCTAAACTGTATGGTTTTCGCTCAAATGTGTTCCAAACATGTTTATATGGTGTAAAGGTCATGTAGGGAGCTTGAAATTTGTACAAGTGATTAAGAGTGTGCTGGACAGATTCGTTGTTGCATCCGAGCTACGAGCAAACAAGGATAAAAGCACCATTTATTTTGCGGGGTTTTCTAGCGATGTAGCTTGAGAGATTACTAGAGTGTTGGGCTTTCGAGAGGGGCAACTGCTAGTTCGGTACCTTGGAATGCCCCTACATTCAAAGAGGATCTCCATTCACGAGTATAGTGACTTGATGGAGAAGTGTGACCGATATGTGCAGAATTGGGCCACAAGGAAACTCTCGTACGCGGGGAGACTGCAGCTGCTTAAAGCTGTATTTGGAGGGGTCCTAAACTTCTGGAGTCAGTCGATATTGTTGCTGAGGGGTGTGATTGCAAAGGTTAATGAAATTCATCGCAATTTCCTTTGGAAGGGCACACGTGAGGGCGGTAAAACTTGGTTGCATGGGATGATGTGCGAAACCATATGAAGAAGGTGGGTTAGACATTAAGGAGATACTTGGATGGAACAAAAGTGTTTTTGCGAAGCTCATTCGAGATATAGAAACCCAAAAGGAATGTGTTTGGGTGAGGTGGGCAAACTGTAATCTGCTTCGAGGGAATTCTATATGGGATGTTGGCCCGAAAGTAGATGACTCGTGGGCATAGAAGGTGCTCCTAGGCGTGAGGAATGAACTTAAAGGGCTAGTGTTACCGCAAGGTACTATTGAATGGAGCTCTCTTATGCATCCAGCTGGAAACATGGTGACCATAAGGGTGTATGACATGATCCATGAGCATGGTGAGCAATGCAAATGGGGGAGTTTTATTTGGAAACGAGCTCAATGCAAGAGATGGTCGTTCATTGAATGGCTAGCAGTACGAAAGAGGCACCAAACAGGGCACATAATCAAGCATTAGAAGGGGCCCGAAGCAGCTTGGTGCGTGCTTTGCAAGGAGGAAGAAGAGACCGAAGATCACCTCCGGTTCGGGTGTCAGGTGATTAGAGAAATACAAAGAAGAGTATTTGATTAGTTAGGTGTGGGGGTGAGATTCGGTAGCCTACTCTAATGGATGCAATGGTTTGAAGGTGAACCGGTTGAAGCATGGAAGGGAGCTATTTTTCAAGCTAAGCTTTTGACGTTGTGTGCACTAGTGTACATGACATGGAGAGCTAGGAATCGGGCGGTCTTCATTGGGTGAACAATGTGAACCTAGTGCATGTGCTGCAGAAATTATAAAAGCTTGTCAAAATAGAATTGCCATTAAATGTAAATGCAAGTCTAGGATGAAAAGAGGGTGGGTTAAAGGCTTGGTGCGCTAAGAGAGTCTATATAGCTAGTTGAGGAAGGATGTATAGGGGTTAGTGGGAGACGTGAGTCTTTTTTGGTGAGGATTTTTTGTGGAGTTTCTTTTTGGGGTAAGTTGACGGGTTTATGTTGTAGGTATTTTTCTCATTAGACCCGTGGTTTGGTCTTGTGTTTTTGTAACTTGGTTACACCCACCATATATATATTTACCAGTTCAAGTCATATAGGGAGCCTTGTGCGCGAAAAGCTTTCCGTGAACTTTTCGGACCAAAAGTTACCATATCGGTGTCACCTTTCTTTATGCACCAAAACTGTGTGGTTTTCGGTAAAATGTGTCCCAAACATGTCTATATAGTGTATAGGTCATGATAGGAGCTTTGTGCGCGAAAAGCTTTCCGTGAAATTTTCGGACCAAAAGTGACCATATTGGCGTCACCTTTCTTTATCCACCAAAACTCTGTGGTTTTTGCTCAATTGTTTCCCAAACATGTTTATATAGTGTATAGGTCATAATGGGAGGATGTGCCCGAAAAGCTTTCCGTGAAATTTTCGGACCAAAAGTTACCATATCGGCGTTACCTTTCTTGATCAACCAAAACTGTGTGGTTTTCGCTCAAATGTGTCCCAAACATGTTTATATGGTGTTTAGGTCATAATGGGAGCTTTGTGCGCGATAAGCTTTCCGTGATTTTTTCGGACCAAAACTGACCATATAGGCGTCACCTTACTTTATACACCAAAATTGTGTTGTTTTTGCTCAAATGTGTCCCAAACATGTTTATATGGTGTATAGGTCATAATGGGAGCTTTGTGCGCGAAAAGCTTTTCGTGAAATTTTTGCACCAAAAGTGACCATATCGGCGTCGCTTTTCTTTATCGACCAAAACTTTGTGGTTTTCGCTCAAATATTTCCAAAACATGTTTATATGGTGTATAGGTTATAATGGGAGCTTTGTGCGCAAAAAGCTTTCCGTCAAATTTTAAGACAAAAAGTGACCATATGAGCGTCACCATTCTTTATCCACTAAAACTGTGTTATTTTTGCTCAAATGTGTTCCAAACATGTTTATATGGTGTAAGGTTCTGGAAGCTTTGTGCGCGAAGAGCTTTCCGTGAAAGTTTCGGACCAAAAGTGACCATATCGGCGTCACCTTTCTTTATCCACCAAAATGGTGTGGTTTTCGCTTAAATGTGTCCCAAAGGTGTTTATATAGTGTATAGGTCTTGATAGGAGCTTTGTGCGCGAAAAGCTTTCCGTGAAATTTTCGGACCAAAAGTGACCATATTGGTGTCACCTTTCTTTATCCACCAAAACTGTGTGGTTTTCGCTCAAATGAGTCCCAAACATGTTTATATAGTGTATAGGTCATGATAGGAGCTTTGTGCGCGAAAAGTTTTTTGTGAAATTTTCGGACCAAAAGTGTGGTCGTCACCTTTTTTATCCACCAAAACATTGTTGTTTTTGCTCAAATGTTTCCCAAACATGTTTATATAGTGTATACGTCATAATGGGAGCTTTGTGCACGAAAAACATTCCGTGAAATTTTCGGTCCAAAAGTGACCATATCGGCGTCATATTTCTTTATCCAACAAAACTGTGTGGTTTTCGCTCAAATGTGTCCCAAACATGTTTATAGTGTGTTTAGGTCATAATTAGAGGTTTGTGCACGAAAAGCTTTTCGTGAATTTTTCGGACCAAAAGTGACCATATCGGCGTCACCTTTCTTTATCCAACTATAATGTGTGGTTTTCGCTCAAATGTGTTCCAAACATATTTATATGGTTTTTGGGTCATAGTGGGAGCTTTGTGCGCGAAAAGCTTTTGGTCAAATATTCGGACTAAAAGTGACTATATCGGAGTCACCTTTCTTTATCCACTAAAACCGTGTGGTTTTCGCTCAAATGTGTCTCAAACATGTTTATATGGTGTAAAGGTCATAATGGGAGCTTTGTGCGCGCAAAACTTTCTGTGAAATTTTCGGAACAAAAGTGAGCATATCGGCATCACCTTTCTTTATCCACCAAAACTGTGTTATTTTAGCTCAAATGTGTCCCAAACATGTTTATATGGTGTATAGGTTATAATGGGAGCTTTGTGCGCAAAAAGCTTTCCGTCAAATTTTAAGACAAAAAGTGACCATATCAGCGTCACCATTCTTTATCAACCAAAACCATGTTATTTTTGCTCAAATTTGTTCCAAACATGTTTATATGGTGTAAGGTTCATAATGGAAGCTTTGTGCGCCAAGAGCTTTCCGTGAAAGTTTCGGACCAAAAGTGACCATATCGGCGTGACCTTTCTTTATCCACCAAAACTGTGTGGTTTTCGCTTAAATGTGTCCCAAATGTGTTTATATAGTGTATAGGTCTTGATAGGAGCTTTGTGCGCGAAAAGCTTTCCGTGAAATTTTCGGACCAAAAGTGACCATATCGGTGTCACCTTTCTTTATCCATAAAAACTGTGTCGTTTTTGCTCAAATGTGTCCCAAACATGTTTATATAGTGTATAGTTCATGATAGGAGCTTTGTGTGCGAAAAGCTTTCCGTGAAATTTTCGGACCAAAAGTGACCATATTGGTGTCACCTTTCTTTATCCACCAAAACTGTGTGGTTTTCGCTCAAATGTGTCCCAAATATGTTTATATAGTGTATAGGTCATGATAGGAGCTTTGTGCGTGAAAAGTTTTTTTTTTAAATTTTCGGAACAAAAGTGTGGTCGTCACCATTTTTTATCCACCAAAACTGTGTTGTTTTTGCTCAAATGTTTCCCAAACATGTTTATATAGTGTATAGGTCATAATGGGAGTTTTGTGCACGAAAAACTTTCCGTGAAATTTTCGGTCCAAAAGTGACCATTTCGGCGTCATATATCTTTATCCAACAAAACTGTGTGGTTTTCGCTCAAATGTGTCCCAAACATGTTTATATGTTGTTTAGGTCATAATTAGAGGTTTGTGCGCGAAAAGCTTTTCGTGAATTTTTCGGACCAAAAGTGACCATATCGGCGTCACCTTTCTTTATCCAACTAAAATGTGTGGTTTTCGCTCAAATGTGTTCCAAACATATTTATATGGTTTTTGGGTCATAGTGGGAGCTTTGTGCGCGAAAAGCCTTTGGTCAAATATTCGGACTAAAAGTGACCATATCGGAGTCACCTTTCTTTATCCACCAAAACCGTGTGATTTTCGCTCAAATGTGTCTCAAAAAATGTTTATATGGTGTAAAGGTCATAATGGAAGCTTTGTGCGCGCAAAGCTTTCTGTGAAATTTTCGGAACAAAAGCGAGCATATCGGCATCACCTTTCTTTATCCACCAAATTTGTGTTATTATGGGTGATAAATGGAGCTTTGTGCGCGAAAAGTTTTCCGTGAAATTTTCGGACCAAAAATGAACATATCAGCGTCACCATTCTTTATCCACCAAAACTGTGTTATTTTTGCTCAAATGTGTTCAAAACATGTTTATATGGTGTAAAGGTCATAATGGGAGCTTTGGGCGCGAAAAGCTTTCCTTGAAATTTTCGAACCAAAAGTGACCATATCGGCGTCACCATTCTTATACGGGGGGAGTTTAGTGACCATATCCACTAAACTATGGGGTTTTTGCTCTAATGTGTCTCAAACATTTTTATACGGTGTATATATAATAATGGGAGCTTTGTACGCGAAAACATTTCAGTGAAATTTTCGGACCAAAAGTAACCAAATCGGCGTCACCTTTCTTTATCCACCAAAACTGTGTGGTTTTCGCTCTAATGTGTCCCAAACATTTTTATATGGGGTATAGGTCATAATGGGAGCTTTGTGAACGAAAAGCTTTCCGTGAAATTTTCGGACCGAAAGTGACCATATCGGCGTCACCTTTCTTTATCCACCAAAACTGTGTTGTTTTTGCTAAAATGTTTCCCAAACATGTTTATATGGTGTATAGGTTATAATTGGAGCTTTGTGCGCGAAAAGCTTTCCGTGAAATTTTCGGACCAAAAGTGACCATATAGGAGTCACCTTTTTTTATCCACCAAAACTGTGGTTTTCGCTCAAATGTGTCCCAAACATGTTTATATAGTGTATAGGTCATAATGGGAGCTTTGTGCACTAAAAGCTTTCCGTGAATTTTTCGGACCAAAAGTTACCATATCGGCGTCACCTTACTTTATCGACCAAAACTGTGTCGTTTTTGCTCAAATGTTTCCCAAACATGTTTATATAGTGTATAGGTCATAATGGGATCTTTGTGCGCGAAAGCTTTCCGTGAAATTTTAAGACCAAAAGTGACCATATCGGCGACACCTTTCTTTATCCACCAAAATTGTGTGGTTTTCGCTCAAATGTGTCCCAAATATGTTTATATAGTGTTTAGGTCATGACAGGAGCTTTGTACGCGAAAAGCTTTCCGTGAATTTTTCGGACCAAATGTGACCATATCGGTGTCACCTTTCTTTATCCAACAAAACTGTGTGGTTTTCGCTCAAATGAGTCCCAAACATGTGTATATGGTGTTTAGGTCATAATTGGAGCTTTAGGCGCGAAAAGCTTTCCGTGAATTTTTCGGACCAAAAGTGACCATATCGGCGTCACCTTTCTTTATCCAACTAAACTTTGTGGTTTTCGCTCAAATGTGTCCCAAACATGTTTATATGGTGTTTAGTTCATAATGATAGCTTTGTGCGCGAAAAGCTTTCCGTGAAATTTTCGGACCAAAAGTGACCATATAGGAGTCACCTTTTTTTATCCACCAAAACTGTGGTTTTCGCTCAAATGTGTCCCAAACATGTTTATATAGTGTATAGGTCATAATGGGAGCTTTGTGCACTAAAAGCTTTCCGTGAATTTTTGGGACCAAAAGTTAGCATATCGGCGTCACCTTACTTTATCGACCAAAACTGTGTCGTTTTTGCTCAAATGTTTCCCAAACATGTTTATATAGTGTATAGGTCATAATGGGATCTTTGTGCGCGAAAAGCTTTCCGTGAAATTTTAAGACCAAAAGTGACCATATCGGCGACACCTTTCTTTATCCACCAAAATTGTGTGGTTTTCGCTCTAATGTGTCCCAAACATGTTTATATAGTGTATAGGTCATGATAGGAGCTTTATGCGCGAAAAGATTTCTGTGAAATTTTTAGTCACCTTTCTTTATCCACCAAAACTGTGTAGTTTTCGCTCAAATGTGTCCCAAATATGTTTATATAGTGTTTAGGTCATGACAGGAGCTTTGTACGCGAAAAGCTTTCCGTGAATTTTTCGGCACAAATGTGACCATATCGGTGTCACCTTTCTTTATCCATCAAAACTGTGTGGTTTTCGCTCAAATGAGTCCCAAACATGTGTATATGGTGTTTAGGTCATAATTGGAGCTTTGGGCGCGAAAAGCTTTCCGTGAATTTTTCGGACCAAAAGTTACCATATCGGCGTCACCTTTCTTTATCCAACTAAACTTTGTGGTTTTCGCTCAAATGTGTCCCAAACATGTTTATATGGTGTTTAGTTCATAATGATAGCTTTGTGCGCCAAAAGCTTTCCGTCAAATTTTCGGACCAAAAGTGACCATATCGGCGTCATCATTTTTTATCCACCAAAACTGTGTTATTTTTGCTCAAATGTGTTCCAAACCTGTTTATATGGTGTAAAGGTCATAATGGGAGCTTTGTGCGTGGAAAGCTTTCCGTGAAATTTTCGGACCAAAAGTGACCATATCGTCGTCACATTTCTTTATCCACCAAAACTTTGTGGTTTTCGCTCAAATATGTCCAAAACATGTTTATATGGTGTATAGGTTATAATGGGAGCTTTGTGCGCGAAAAGCATTCCGTCAAATTTTCGAACCAAAAGTGACCATATCAGCGTCATGTTTCTTTATCCACCAAAATTGTGTAGTTTTTGCCCAATTGTTTCCCAAACGTGTTTATATGGTGTATAGGTTATAATGGGAGCTTTTGTGCGCGAAAAGCTTTCCGTGAATTTTTCGGACAAAAAGTGACCATCTCGACGTCCCTTTTCTTTATCCACCAAAACTGTGTTGTTTTTCTCAAATGTGTTCCAAACATATTTATATGGTTTTTGGGTCATAGTGGGACCTTTGTGCGCGAAAAGCTTTTGCTCAAATATTCGGACTAAAAGTGACCATATCGGAGTCACCTTTCTTTATTCACCAAAACCGTGTGGTTTTCGCTCAAATGTGTCTCAAACATGTTTATATGGTGTAAAGGACATAATAAGAGCTTTGTGCGCGCAAAGCTTTTTGTGAAATTTTCGGAACAAAAGTGACCATATCTGCATCACCTTTCTTTATCCACCAAAACTTTGTGGTTTTCGCTCAAATATGTCCAAAACATGTTTATATGGTGTATAGGTTATAATGGTAGCTTTGTGCGCAAAAAGCTTTCCGTCAAATTTTTGGACCAAAAGTGACCAAATCGGTGTCACCTTTCTTTATCCACCAAAACTGTGTGTCAAACATTTTTATATGGTGCATATATAATAATGGGAACTTTGTGCGCGAAAACATTTCAGTGAAATTTTCGGACCAAAAGTGACCAAATCGGTGTCACCTTTCTTTATCCACCAAAACTGTGTGGTTTTCGCTCTAATGTGTCCGAAACATTTTTATATGGGGTATAGGTCATAATGGGAACTTTGTGCACGTAAAGCTTTCCGTAAAATTTTCGGACCAAAAGTGACCATATCAGCGTCACCTTTGTTTATCCACCAAAATTGTGTTGTTTTTGCTAAAATGTTTCCCAAACATGTTTATATGGTGTATAGGTTATAATGGGAGCTTTGTGCGCGAAAAGCTTTCCGTGAAATTTTCGGACCAAAAGTGACCACATCGGAGTCACATTTTTTTATCCACCAAAACTGTGGTTTTCGCTCAAATGTGTCCCAAACATGTTTATATAGTGCATAGGTCATAATGGGAGCTTTGTGCACTAAAAGCTTTCCGTGAATTTTTCAGACCAAAAGTGACCATATCGGCGTCACCTTACTTTATCCACCAAAACTGTGTCGTTTTTGCTCAAATGTTTCCCAAACATGTTTATATAGTCTATATGTCATAATGGGATCTTTGTGCGCGAAAAGCTTTCCGTGAAATTTTCAGACCAAAAGTCACCATATCGGCGACACCTTTCTATATCCACTAAAATTGTGTGGTTTTCGCTCAAATGTGTCCCAAACATGTTTATATAGTGTATAGGTCATGATAGGAGCTTTGTGGGCGAAAAGCTTTCCGTGAAATTTTTTGTCACCTTTCTTTATCCACCAAACCTGTGTGGTTTTCGCTCAAATATGTCCAAAACATGTTTATTGTGTAGGTTATAATGGGAGCTTTGTGCGCGAAAAGCTTTCCGTCAAATTTTCGGACCAAAAGTGACCATATCGGTGTCACCATTCCTTATCCACTAAAACTGTGTTATTTTTGCTCAAATGTGTTCCAAACATGTTTATATGGTGCAAAGGTAATATTGGGAGCTTTGTGCGCGGAAAGCTTTCCGTGAAATTTTCGGACCAAAAGTGACCATATTGGTGTCACCTTTCTTTATCCGCCACAACTTTGTGGTTTTCGCTCAAATATGTCCAAAACATGTTTATATGGTGTATAGGTTATAATGGGAGCTTTGTGCGTGAAAAGGTTTCCGTCAAATTTTTGGACCAAAAGTGATAATATCGGTGTCACCATTCTTTATGCACCAAAACTTTGTTATTTTTGCTCAAATGTGTTCCAAACATGTTTATATGGTGTAAAGGTCAAAATTGGGGCTTTGTGCTCAGAAATCTTTCCGTGAAATTTTCGGACCAAAAGTGACCATATCGTCGTCACCTTTCTTTATACACCAAAACATTGTGGTTTTCGCTCAATATGTCCAAAACATGTTTATATGGTGTATAAGTTATAATGGGAGCTTTGTGCGCGAAAAGCTTTTCGTCAAATTTTCGGACCAAAAGTGACCATATCGGC
This sequence comes from Persicaria maculosa, assembly GCA_963922045.1. NCBI lineage: Eukaryota > Viridiplantae > Streptophyta > Magnoliopsida > Caryophyllales > Polygonaceae > Persicaria > Persicaria maculosa. Next base: position 35,025,925 of record OY998261.1, read on the forward strand.
ATCACCTTTCTTTATCCACCAAAACTGTGTAGTTTTTGCTCAAATGTTTCCCAAACATTTTTATATGGTGTATAGGTCATAATTTGAGCTTTGTGCGCGAAAAGCTTTCCGCGAATTTTTCGGACAAAAAGTGACCATATCGGCATCGCTTTTCTTTATCCACCAAAACTGCGTTGTTTTACTCAAATGTGTTCCAAACATATTTATATGGTTTATGGGTCATAGTGGGAGCTTTGTCCGCGAAAAGCTTTTGGTCAAATTTTCGGACCAAAAGTGACAATATCGGCGTCACCTTTCTTTATCCACCAAACCTGTGTGGTTTTCGCTCATATATGTCCATAACATGTTTATTGTGTAGGTTATAATGGGAGCTTTGTGCGCGAAAAGCTTTCCGTTAAATTTTCGGATCTAAATTGACCATATCGGCGTCACCATTCTTTATCCACCAAAACTGTGTTATTTCTCCTCAAATGTGTTCCAAACATGTTTATATGGTGTAAATGTCATAATGGGAGCTTTGTGCGCGGAAAGCTTTCCGTGAAATTTTTGGACCAAAAGGGACCATATCGGGGTCACCTTTATTTATCCACCAAAACTGTGTGGTTTTCGCTCAAATGTGTCCCAAACATGTATATATAGTGTTTAGGTCATAATGGGAGCTTTGTGCGCGAAATGTTTTCCGTGAATTTTACGGACCAAAAGTGACCATATCGGCGTCACCTTTCTTTATCCAAATAAACTGTGTGGTTTTCGCTCATATGTGTCCCAAACATGTTTATATCGTGTTTAGGTCATAATGGGAGCTTTGTGCGCCAAAAGCTTTCCTTCAAATTTTCAGACCAAAAGTGACCATATCGGCGTCACCATTCTTTATCCAACAAAACTGTGTTATATTTGCTCAAATGTGTTCCAAACATGTTTATATGGTGTAAAGGTCATAATGGGAGTTTTGTGCGCGGAAAGCTTTCCGTGAAATTTTCGGACCAAAAGTGACCATATCGTCGCCACCTTTCTTTATCCACCAAAACATTGTGGTTTTCGCTCAAATATGTCGAAAACATGTTTATATGGTGTATAGGTTATAATGGGAGCTTCGTGCGCGAAAAGCTTTCCATCAAATTTTTAGACCAAAAGTGACCATATCGGCGTCACCTTTCTTTATCCACCAAAACTATGTAGTTTTGCTTAAATGTTTTCCAAACATGTTTATATGGTGTATAGGTCATAATGGGATCTTTGTGAGCGAAAAGCTTTCTGTGAATTTTTCGGACAAAAAGTGACCATATCGGCGTCGCTTTTCTTTATCCACCAAAACTGTGTTGTTTTTCTTAAATGTGTTCCAAACATATTTATATGGTTTATGGGTCATAGTGGGAGCTTTGTGCGCGAAAAGCTTTTGGTCAAAGTTTTGGACCAAAAGTGACCATATCGGCGTCACCTTTCTTTATCCACCAAACCTGTGTGGTTTTCGCTCATATATGTCCATAACATGTTTATTGTGTAGGTTATAATGGGAGCTTTGTGCGGGAAAAGCTTTCCGTTAAATTTTCGGATCAAAAGTGACCATATCGGCGTCACCATTCTTTATGCACCAAAACTGTGTTATTTTTGCTCAAATGTGTTCCAAACATGTTTATATGGTGCAAAGGTAATAATGGGAGCTTTGTGCGCGGAAAGCTTTCCGTGAAATTTTCGGACCAAAAGTGACCATATCGGTGTCACCTTTCTTTATCCGCCAAAACTTTGTGGTTTTCACTCAAATATGTCCAAAACATGTTTATATGGTGGTGTATAGGTTATAATGGGAGCTTTGTGCGCGAAAAGGTTTCCGTCAAATTTTCAGACCAAAAGTTACCATATCGGCATCACCATTCTTTATCCACCAAAACTTTGTTATTTATGCTCAAATGTGTTCCAAACATGTTTATATGGTGTAAAGGTCAAAATTGGGGCTTTGTGCTCGGAATGCTTTCCGTGAAATTTTCAGACCAAAAGTGACCATATCGTCGTCACCTTTCTTTATCCACCAAAACATTGTGGTTTTCGCTCAAATATGTCCAAAACATGTTTATATGGTGTATAGGTTATAATGGGAGCTTTGTGCGCGAAAAGCTTTTCGTCAAATTTTCGGACCAAAAGTTACCATATCGGCGTCACCTTTGTTCATCCACCAAAACTGTGTTGTTTTTGCTAAAATATTTCCCAAACATGTTTATATCGTGTATGTGTTATAATGTGAGCTTTGTGCGCGAAAAGCTTTCCGTTAAATTTTCGGACCAAAAGTGACCATATCGGAGTCACATTTTTTTATCCACCAAAACTGTGGTTTTCGATCAAATGTGTCCCAAACATGTTTATATAGTGCATAGGTCATAATGGGAGCTTTGTGCACTAAAAGCTTTCCGTGAATTTTTCAGACCAAAAGTGACCATATCGGCGTCACCTTACTTTATCCACCAAAACTTTGTCATTTTTGCTCAAACGTTTCCCAAACATGTTTATATAGTGTATATGTCATAATGGGATCTTTGTGCGCCAAAAGCTTTCCGTGAAATTTTCAGACCAAAAGTGACCATATCGGCGACAACTTTTTTATCCACCAAAATTGTGTGGTTTTCGCTCAAATGTTTCCCAAACATGTGTATATAGTGTATATGTCATGATAGGAGCTTTGTGGGCGAAAAGCTTTCCGTGAAATTTTTGGTCACCTTTCTTTATCCACCAAACCTGTGTGGTTTTCGCTCAAATATGTCCAAAACATGTTTATTGTGTAGGTTATAATGGGAGCTTTGTGCGCGAAAAGCTTTCCGTCAAATTTTCGGACCAAAAGTGACCATATCGGCGTCACCATTCCTTATCCACTAAAACTGTGTTATTTTTGCTCAAATGTGTTCCAAACATGTTTATATGGTGCAAAGGTAATATTGGGAGCTTTGTGCGCGGAAAGCTTTCCGTGAAATTTTCGGACCAAAAGTGACCATATTGGTGTCACCTTTCTTTATCCGCCACAACTTTGTGGTTTTCGCTTAAATATGTCCAAAACATGTTTATATGGTGTATAGGTTATAATGGGAGCTTTGTGCGTGAAAAGGTTTCCGTCAAATTTTTGGACCAAAAGTGATAATATCGGTGTCACCATTCTTTATGCACCAAAACTTTGTTATTTTTGCTCAAATGTGTTCCAAACATGTTTATATGGTGTAAAGGTCAAAATTGGGGCTTTGTGCTCAGAAATCTTTCCGTGAAATTTTCGGACCAAAAGTTACCATATCGTCGTCACCTTTCTTTATACACCAAAACATTGTGGTTTTCGCTCAATATGTCCAAAACATGTTTATATGGTGTATAAGTTATAATGGGAGCTTTGTGCGCGAAAAGCTTTTCGTCAAATTTTCGGACCAAAAGTGACCATATCGGCATCACCTTTCTTTATCCACCAAAACTGTGTAGTTTTTGCTCAAATGTTTCCCAAACATTTTTATATGGTGTATAGGTCATAATTTGAGCTTTGTGCGCGAAAAGCTTTCCGCGAATTTTTCGGACAAAAAGTGACCATATCGGCATCGCTTTTCTTTATCCACCAAAACTGCGTTGTTTTTCTCAAATGTGTTCCAAACATATTTATATGGTTTATGGGTCATAGTGGGAGCTTTGTGCGCGAAAAGCTTTTGGTCAAATTTTCGGACCAAAAGTGACAATATCGGCGTCACCTTTCTTTATCCACCAAACCTGTGTGGTTTTCGCTCATATATGTCCATAACATGTTTATTGTGTAGGTTATAATGGGAGCTTTGTGCGCGAAAAGCTTTCCGTTAAATTTTCGGATCAAAAGTGACCATATCGGCGTCACCATTCTTTATGCACCAAAACTGTGTTATTTTTGCTCAAATGTGTGCCAAACATGTTTATATGATGTATAGGTCATAATGGGAGCTTTGTGCGCAGAAAGCTTTCCGTGAAATTTTCGGACCAAAAGTGACCATATCGGCGTCGCCTTTCTCTATCCACCAAAACAGTGTTGTTTTTGCTCAAATGTGTTCCAAACATGTTTATACGGTGTAAAGATCATATAGGGAGCTTTGTGCGCGAAAAACTTTCCGTGAATTTTTCGGAACAAAAGTGACCATATCGGCGTCACCTTTCTTTATCCAACAAAACTGTGTGGTTTTCGCTCAAATGAGTCCCAAACATGTTTATATGGTGTGTAGGTCATAATTGGAGCTTTGGGCGCGAAAAGCTTTCCGTGAATTTTTCGGACCAAAAGTGACCATATCGGCGTCACCTTTCTTTATCCAAATAAACTATGTGGTTTTCGCTCATATGTGATCCAAACATCTTTATATGGTGTTTAGGTCATAATGGGAGCTTTGTGCGCCAAAAGCTTTCCGTCAAATTTTCGGACCAAAAGTGACCATATCGGCGTCACCATTCTTTATTCACCAAAACTTTGTTATATTTGCTCAAATGTGTTCCAAACATGTTTATATGGTGTAAAGGTCATAATGGGAGTTTTGTGCGCGGAAAGCTTTCCTTGAAATTTTCGGACCAACAGTGACCATATCGTCGTCACCTTTCTTTATCCACCAAAACTATGTAGTTTTGCTTAAATGTTTCCCAAACATGTTTATATGGTGTATAGGTCATAATGGGATCTTTGTGAGCGAAAAGCTTTCCGTGAATTTTTCGGACAAAAAGTGACCATATCAGCGTCGCTTTTCTTTATCCACCAAAACTGTGTTGTTTTTCTCAAATGTGTTCCAAACATATTTATATGGTTTATGGGTCATAGTGTGAGCTTTGTGCGCGAAAAGCTTTTGGTCTAATTTTCGGACCAAAAGTGACCATATCGGTGTCACCTTTCTTTATCCACCAAAACTGTGTGGTTTTCGCTCATATATGTCCATAACATGTTTATTGTGTAGGTTATAATGGGAGCTTTGTGCGCGAAAAGCTTTCCGTTAAATTTTCGGATCAAAAGTGACCACATCGGCGTCACCATTCTTTATCCAACAAAACTGTGTTATTTTTGCTCAAATGTGTTCCAAACATGTTTATATGGTGTAAAGGTCATAATGGGAGTTTTGTGCGCGTAAAGCTTTCCGTGAAATTTTCGGACCAAAAGTGACCATATCGGGGTCACCTTTTTTTATCCACCAAAACTGTGTGGTTTTCGCTCAAATATATCCCAAACATGTTTATATAGTGTTTAGGTCATCATGGGAGCTTTGTGCGCGAAAAGTTTTCCGTGAATTTTTCGGACCAAAAGTGACCATATCGGCGTCACCTTTCTTTATCCAACAAAACTGTGTGGTTTTCGCTCAAATGAGTCCCAAACATGTTTATATGGTGTTTAGGTCATAATTGGAGCTTTGGGCGCGAAAAGCTTTCCGTGAATTTTTCGGACCAAAAGTGACCATATCGGCGTCACCTTTCTTTATCCAAATAAACTGTGTGGTTTTCGCTCATATGTGACCCAAACATGTTTATATGGTGTTTAGGTCATAATGGGAACATTGTGCGCCAAAAGCTTTCCGTCAAATTTTCGGACCAAAAGTGACCATATCGACGTCACCATTCTTTATTCACCAAAATTGTGTTATATTTGCTCAAATGTGTTCCAAACATGTTTATATGGTGTAAAGGTCATAATGGGAGTTTTGTGCGCGGAAAGCTTTCTGTGAAATTTTCGGACCAAAAGTAACCATATCGTCGTCACCTTTCTTTATCCACAAAAACATTGTGGTTTTCGCTCAAATATGTCCAAAACATGTTTATATGGTGTATAGGTTATAATTGGAGCTTCGTGCGCGAAAAGCTTTCCATCAAATTTTCGGACCAAAAGTGACCATATCGGTGTCACCTTTCTTTATCCACCAAACCTGTGTGTTTTTTGCTCATATATGTCCATAACATATTTATTGTGTAGGTTATAATGGGAGCTTTGTGCGCGAAAATCTTTCCGTTAAATTTTCGGATCAAAAGTGACCATATCGGCGTCACCATTCTTTATCCACCGAAACTGTGTTATTTTTCCTCAAATGTGTTCCAAACATGTTTATATGGTGTAAAGGTCATAATGCGAGTTTTGTGCGCGGAAAGCTTTCCATGAATTTTTCGGACCAAAAGTGACCATATCGGCGTCACCTTTCTTTATACAAATAAACTGTGTGGTTTTCGCTCATATGTGACCCAAACATGTTTATATGGTGTTTAGGTCATAATGGGAACTTTGTGCGCCAAAAGCTTTCCGTCAAATTTTCGGACCAAAAGTGACCATATCGGCGTCACCATTCTTTATTCACCAAAATTGTGTTATATTTGCTCAAATGTGTTCCAAACATGTTTATATGGTGTAAATGTCATAATGGGAGTTTTGTGCGCGAAAAGTTTTCCGTGAATTTTTCGGACCAAAAGTGACCATATCGGCGTCACCTCTCTTTATCCAACAAAACTGTGTGGTTTTCGCTCAAATGAGTCCCAAACATGTTTATATGGTGTTTAGGTCATAATTGGAGCTTTGGGCGCGAAAAGCTTTCCGTGAATTTTTCGGACCAAAAGTGACCATATCGGCGTAAACTTTCTTTATCCAAATAAACTGTGTGGCTTTCGCTCATATGTGACCCAAACTTGTTTATATGGTGTTTAGGTCATAATTTGAGCTTTGTGCGCCAAAAGCTTTCCGTCAAATTTTCGGACCAAAAATGACCATATCGGCGTCACCATTCTTTATTCACCAAAACTGTGTTATTTTTGCTCAAATGTGTTCCAAACAAACATATGGTGTAAAGGTCATAATGGGAGTTTTTTGCGCGGAAAGCTTTCCGTGAAATTTTCGGACCAAAAGTGACCATATCGTCGTCACCTTTCTTTATCCACCAAAACTATGGTGTATAGGTCATAATGTGATCTTTGTGAGCGAAAAGCTTTCCGTGAATTTTTCGGACAAAAAGTGACCATATCGGCGTCGCTTTTCTTTATCCACCAAAACTGTGTTGTTTTTCTCAAATGTGTTCCAAACATATTTATATGGTTTATGGGTCATAGTGGGAGCTTTGTGCGCGAAAAGCTTTTGGTCAAATTTTCGGACCAAAATTGACCATATCGGCGTCACCTTTCTTTATCCACCAAACCTGTGTGTTTTTCGCTCATATATGTCCATAACATATTTATTGTCTAGGTTATAATGGGAGCTTTGTGCGCGAAAATTTTTCTGTTAAATTTTCGGATCAAAAGTGACCATATCGGCGTCACCATTCTTTATCCACCAAAACTGTGTTATTTTTCCTCAAATGTGTTACAAACATGTTTATATAGTGTAAAGGTCATAATGCGAGTTTTGTGCGCGGAAAGCTTTCCGTGAAATTTTCGGACCAAAAGTGACCATATCGGGGTCACCTTGATTTATCCACCAAAACTGTGTGGTTTTCGCTCAAATATGTCCCAAACATGTTTATATAGTGTTTAGGTCATCATGGGAGCTTTGTGCGCGAAAAGTTTTCCGTGAATTTTTCGGACCAAAAGTGACCATATCGGCGTCACCTTTCTTTCTCCAACAAAACTGTGTGGTTTTCGCTCAAATGAGTCCCAAACATGTTTACATGGTGTTTAGGTCATAATTGGAGCTTTGGGCGCGAAAAGCTTTCCGTGAATTTTTCGGACCAAAAGTGACCATATCGGCGTCACCTTTCTTTATCCAAATAAACTGTGTGGTTTTCGCTCATATGTGACCCAAACATGTTTATATGGTGTTTAGGTCATAATGGGAACTTTGTGCGCCAAAAGCTTTCCGTCAAATTTTCGGACCAAAAGTGACCATATCGGCGTCACCATTCTTTATTCACCAAAATTGTGTTATATTTGCTCAAATGTGTGCCAAACATGTTTATATGGTGTAAAGGTCATAATGGGAGTTTTGTGCGCGGAAAGCTTTTTGTGAAATTTTCGGACCAAAAGTGACCATATCGTCGTCACCTTTCTTTATCCACCAAAACATTGTGGTTTTGGCTCAAATATGTCCAAAACATGTTTATATGGTGTATAGGTTATAATTGGAGCTTCGTGCGCGAAAAGCTTTCCATCAAATTTTCGGACCAAAAGTGACCATATCGGCGTCACCTTTCTTTATCCACAATAAACTGTTTAGTTTTTGCTCAAATGTTTCCCAAAGAGGTTTTTATGGTGTATAGGTCATAATGGGAGCTTTGTGCGCGAAAAGCTTTCCGTGAAATTTTCGGACCAAAAGTGACCATATCGGCGTCGCCTTTCTCTATCCACCAAACCAGTGTTCTTTTTGCTCAAATGTGTTCCAAACATGTTTATATGGTGTAAAAGTCACATAGGGAGCTTTGTGCGCGAAAAACTTTCTGTGAAATTTTCAGAACAAAAGTGACCATATCGGCATCACCTTTCTTTATCCACCAAAACTGTGTTGTTTTTGCTGAAATCTGTTCCAAACATGTTTATATGATGTAAAGGTCATAATTGGAGCTTTGTCCTCGGAAAGCTTTCCGTGAAATTTTCGGACCAAAAGTGTCCATATCGGCGTCTCCTTTCTTTATCCACCAAAACATTGTGGTTTTCGCTCATATATGTCCAAAACATGTTTATATGGTGTATAGGTTATAATTGGAGCTTCGTGCGCGAAAAGCTTTCCATCAAATTTTCGGACGAAAAGTGACCATATCGGCGTCACCTTTCTTTATCCTCAAAAAACTGTTTAGTTTTTGCTCAAATGTTTCCCAAAGAGGTTTTTATGGTGTATAGGTCATAATGGGAGCTTTGTGCGCGAAAAGCTCTCCGTGAATTTTTCGAACCAAAAGTGACCATACCGGCGTCACCTTTCTTTATCCACAAAAACTATGTGATTTTCGCTCTAATGTGTTTCAAACATTTTTATATAGTGTATATGTAATAATGGGAGCTTTGTGCGCGAAAAGCTTTCCGTGAAATTTTCGTACGAAAAGTGACCATATCGGAGTCACATTTCTTTATCCACAAAAAAAGTGGTTTTCGCTCAAATGTGTCCCAAACATGTTTATATAGTGTATAGGTCACAATGGGAGCTTTGTGCACGAAAAGCTTTCCGTGAATTTTTCAAACCAAAAGTGACCGTGTCGGCGTCGCCTTACTTTATCCACCAAAATTGTGTTGTTTTTGCTCGAATGTTTCCAAAACATGTTTATATGGTGTATAGGACATAATGGGAGCTTTGTGCGCGAAAAGCTTTCCGTGAAATTTTCGGACCAAAAGTGACCATATCGGCGTCACCTTTCTTTATCCACAAAAACTGTGTAGTTTTTGCTCAAATTTTTCCCAAACATGTTTATATGGTGTATAGGTCATAATGAGAGCTTTGTGCGCGAAAAGCTTTTCGTGAAATTTTTGGACCAAAAGTGACCATATCGACGTCGCCTTTCTTTATCCACCAAAACAGTGTGGTTTTTGCTCAAATGTGTTCCAAACATATTTATATGGTTTATGGGTCATAATGGGAGTTTTGTGCGTGAAAGCCTTTTGGTCAAATTTTCGGACCAAAAGTGACCATATCGGCGTCACCTTTCTTTATTCATCAAAATTGTGTGGTTTTCGCTCAAATGGGTCCCAAACATGTTTATATGGTGTAAAGGTCACATAGGGAGCTTTGTGCGGGAAAAGCTTCCTGTGAAATTTTCAGAACAAAAGTGACTATATCGGCATCACCTTTCTTTATCCACCAAAACTGTGTTGTTTTTGCTCAAATGTGTTCCAAACATGTTTATATGGTATAAAGGTCATAATTGGAGCTTTGTGCTCGGAAATCTTTCCGTGAAATTTTCGGGCCAAAAGTGAACATATCGGCGCCACCTTTCTTTATCCACCAAAACGTTGTGGTTTTCGCTCAAATATGTCCAAAACATGTTTATATGGTGTATAGGTTATAATGAGAGCATTGTGCGCGAAATGCTTTCCGTGAATTTTTCGAACCAAAAGTGACTATATCGGCGTCACCCTTCTTTATCCACCAAAACTGTGTTGTTTTTGCTCAAAAGTGTCCCAAACATGTTTATATGGTGTAAAGGTCGTATAGGGAGCTTTGTGTATGAAAAGCTTTCCGTGAAATTTTCGGACCAAAAGTGACCATATTTGCGTCACCTTTCTTTATCCACCAAAACTGTGTTGTTTTTGCTCAAATGTGTCCCAAACATGTTTATATAGTGTATAGGTCATAATGGGAGCTTTTTGCACGTAAAGCTTTCCGTGAAATTTTCGGACCAAAATTGACCATATTGGTGTCACCTTTCTTTATCCACCAAAACTGTGTGGTTTTCGCTCAAATGTGTCCCAAACATGTTTATATGGTGTAAAGGTCATATAGAGAGCTTTGTGCGTGAAAAGCTTTCCGTGAAATTTTCGGACCAAAAGTGACCATATCGGCGTCACCCTTCTTTATCCACCAAAACTGTGTTGTTTTTGCTCAAATGTGTCCCAAACATGTTTATATGGTGTAAAGGTCATATAGGGAGCTTTGTGCATGAAAAGCTTTCCGTGAAATTTTCGGACCAAAAGTGACCATATTGGCGTCACCTTTCTTTATCCACCAAAACTGTGTTGTTTTTGCTCAAATATGTCCCAAACATGTTTATATGATGTATAGGTCATAATGGGAGCTTTGTGCGTGAAAAGCTTTCCGTGAAATTTTCGGACGAAAAGTCACCATATCGACGTCACCTTACTTTATCCACCAAAATTGTGTTGTTTTTGCACAAATTATTCCCAAACATGTTTATATGGTGTATAGGTCATAATGGGAGCTTTGTGCGCGAAAAGTTTTCCGTGAAATTTTCGGACCAAAAGTGACCATATTGGCGTCACCTTTCTTTATCCACCAAAACTGTGTTGTTTTTGCTCAAATGTGTCCCAAACATGTTTATATGGTGTAAAGGTCATATAGGGAGCTTTGTGCATGAAAAGCTTTCCGTGAAATTTTCGGACCAAAAGTGACCATATTGGCGTCACCTTTCTTTATCCACCAAAACTGTGTTTTTTTTGCTCAAATATGTCCCAAACATGTTTATATGGTGTATGGGTCACAATGGGAGCTTTGTGCGCGAAAAGCTTTTCGTCAAATTTTCGGACCAAAAATGACTATATCGGCATCAACTTTCTATATCCACCAAAATTGTATGGTTTTCCCTTAAATGTGTCCCAAACATGTTTATATAGTGTATAGGTCATAATGGGAGCTTTGTGCACGTAAAGCTTTCCGTGAAATTTTTGGACCAAAATTGACCATATTGGTGTCACCTTTCTTTATCTACCAAAACTGTGTGGTTTTCACTCAAATGTGTCCCAAACATGTTTATATGGTGTAAATGTCATATAGAGAGCTTTGTGCGCGAAAAACTTTCGGTGAAATTTTCGGACCAAAAGTGACCATATCGGCGTCACCCTTCTGTATCCACCAACACTGTGTTGTTTTAGCTCAAATGTGTCCCAAACATGTTTATATGGTGTAAAGGTCATATAGGGAGCTTTGTGTAAGAAAAGCTTTCCGTGAAATTTTCGGACTAAAAGTGACCATATCGGCGTCGCCTTTCTCTATCCACCAAAACAGTGTTTTTTTTGCTCAAATGTGTTCCAAACATGTTTATATGGTGTAAAGGTCACATAGGGAGCTTTGTGCGCGAAAAACTTTTTGTGAAATTTTCAGAACAAAAGTGACCATATCGGCATCACCTTTCTTTATCCACCAAAACTGTGTTGTTTTTGCTGAAATCTGTTCCAAACATGTTTATATGATGTAATGGTCATAATTGGAGCTTTGTCCTCGGAAAGCTTTCCGTGAAATTTTCGGACCAAAAGTGTCCATATCGGCGTCTCCTTTCTTTATCCACCAAAACATTGTGGTTTTCGCTCAAATATGTCCAAAACATGTTTATATGGTGTATAGGTTATAATTGGAGCTTCGTGCGCGAAAAGCTTTCCATCAAATTTTCGGACCAAAAGTGACCATATCGGCGTCACCTTTCTTTATCCACAAAAAACTGTTTAGTTTTTGCTCAAATGTTTCCCAAAGAGGTTTTTATGGTGTATAGGTCATAATGTGAGCTTTGTGCGCGAAAAGCTCTCCGTGAATTTTTCGAACCAAAAGTGACCATACCGGCGTCACCTTTCTTTATCCACAAAAACTATGTGATTTTCGCTCTAATGTGTTTCAAACATTTTTATATAGTGTATATGTAATAATGGGAGCTTTGTGCACGAAAAGCTTTCCGTGAATTTTCGGACCAAAAGTGCCCATATCGGCGTCACCTTTCTTCATCCATCAAAACTGTGTTGTTTTTGCTCAAATGTTTCCCAAACAAGATTATGTGGTGTATAGGTTATAATGGGAGGTTTGTGCGCGAAAAGCTTTCCGTGAAATTTTCGTACGAAAAGTGACCATATCGGAGTCACATTTCTTTATCCACAAAAAAAGTGGTTTTCCCTCAAATGTGTCCCAAACATGTTTATATAGTGTATAGGTCACAATGGGAGCTTTGTGCACGAAAAGCTTTCCGTGAATTTTTCAAACCAAAAGTGACCGTGTCGGCGTCGACTTACTTTATCCACCAAAATTGTGTTGTTTTTGCTCGAATGTTTCCAAAACATGTTTATATGGTGTATAGGACATAATGGGAGCTTTGTGCGCGAAAAGCTTTCCGTGAAATTTTCGGACCAAAAGTGACCATATCGGCGTCACCTTTCTTTATCCACAAAAACTGTGTAGTTTTTGCTCAAATTTTTCCCAAACATGTTTATATGGTGTATAGGTCATAATGAGAGCTTTGTGCGCGAAAAGCTTTTCGTGAAATTTTTGGACCAAAAGTGACCATATCGACGTCGCCTTTCTTTATCCACCAAAACAGTGTGGTTTTTGCTCAAATGTGTTCCAAACATATTTATATGGTTTATGGGTCATAATGGGAGTTTTGTGCGTGAAAGCCTTTTGGTCAAATTTTCGGACCAAAAGTGACCATATCGGCGTCACCTTTCTCTATTCATCAAAATTGTGTGGTTTTCGCTCAAATGGGTCCCAAACATGTTTATATGGTGTAAAGGTCACATAGGGAGCTTTGTGCGAGAAAAGCTTTCTGTGAAATTTTCGGAACAAAAGTGTCTATATCGGCATCACCTTTCTTTATCCACCAAAACTGTGTTGTTTTTGCTCAAATGTGTTCCAAACATGTTTATATGGTATAAAGGTCATAATTGGAGCTTTGTGCTCGGAAATCTTTCCGTGAAATTTTCGGGCCAAAAGTGACCATATCGGCGCCACCTTTCTTTATCCACCAAAACGTTGTGGTTTTCGCTCAAATATGTCCAAAACATGTTTATATGGTGTATAGGTTATAATGGGAGCATTGTGCGCGAAATGCTTTCCGTGAATTTTTAGAACCAAAAGTGACTATATCGGCGTCATCCTTCTTTATCCACCAAAACTGTGTTGTTTTTGCTCAAATGTGTCCCAAACATGTTTATATGGTGTAAAGGTCGTATAGGGAGCTTTGTGTATGAAAAGCTTTCCGTGAATTTTTCGGACCAAAAGTGACCATATTTGCGTCACCTTTCTTTATCCACCAAAACTGTGTTGTTTTTGCTCAAATGTGTCCCAAACATGTTTATATAGTGTATAGGTCATAATGGGAGCTTTGTGCACGTAAAGCTTTCCGTGAAATTTTCGGACCAAAATTGACCATATTGGTGTCACCTTTCTTTATCCACCAAAACTGTGTGGTTTTCGCTCAAATGTGTCCCAAACATGTTTATATGGTGTAAAGGTCATATAGAGAGCTTTGTGCGTGAAAAGCTTTCCGTGAAATTTTCGGACCAAAAGTGACCATATCGGCGTCACCCTTCTTTATCCACCAAAACTGTGTTGTTTTTGCTCAAATGTGTCCCAAACATGTTTATATGGTGTAAAGGTCATATAGGGAGCTTTGTGCATGAAAAGCTTTCCGTGAAATTTTCGGACCAAAAGTGACCATATTGGCGTCACCTTTCTTTATCCACCAAAACTGTGTTGTTTTTGCTCAAATATGTCCCAAACATGTTTATATGATGTATAGGTCATAATGGGAGCTTTGTGCGTGAAAAGCTTTCCGTGAAATTTTCGGACCAAAAGTCACCATATCGACGTCACCTTACTTTATCCACCAAAATTGTGTTGTTTTTGCTCAAATTATTCCCAAACATGTTTATATGGGGTATAGGTCATAATGGGAGCTTTGTGCACGTAAAGCTTTCCGTGAAATTTTTGGACCAAAATTGACCATATTGGTGTCACCTTTCTTTATCTACCAAAACTGTTAGGTTTTCACTCAAATGTGTCCCAAACATGTTTATATGGTGTAAAGGTCATATAGAGACCTTTGTGCGCGAAAAACTTTCCGTGAAATTTTCGGACCAAAAGTGACCATATCGGCGTCACCCTTCTGTATCCACCAACACTGTGTTGTTTTAGCTCAAATGTGTCCCAAACATGTTTATATGGTGGAAAGGTCATATAGGGAGCTTTGTGTATGAAAAGCTTTCCGTGAAATTTTCGGACCAAAAGTGACCATATTTGCGTCACCTTTCTTTATCCACCAAAACTGTGTTGTTTTTGCTCAAATGTGTCCCAAACATGTTTATATAGTGTATAGGTCATAATGTGAGCTTTGTGTACGAAAAGCTTTCCTTTAAATTTTCAGACCAAAAGTGACCATATCGACGTCACCTTTCTTTATCCACCAAAACTGTGTTGTTTTAGCTCAAATATGTACCAAACATGTTTATATGGTGTATGGGTCACAATGGGAGCTTTGTGTGCGAAAAGCTTTTCGTCAAATTTTCGGACCAAAAATGACTATATCGGCATCAACTTTCTATATCCACCAAAATTGTATGGTTTTCTCTTAAATGTGTCCCAAACATGTTTATATAGTGTATAGGTCATAATGGGAGCTTTGTGCGCGTAAAGCTTTCCGTGAAATTTTCGGACCAAAATTGACCATATTGGTGTCACCTTTCTTTATCCACCAAAACTGTGTGGTTTTCGCTCAAATGTGTCCCAAACATGTTTATATGGTGTAAAGGTCATATAGAGAGCTTTGTGCGCGAAAAACTTTCGGTGAAATTTTCGGACCAAAAGTGACCATATCGGCGTCACCCTTCTGTATCCACCAACACTGTGTTGTTTTTGCTCAAATGTGTCCCAAACATGTTTATATGGTGTAAAGGTCATATAGGGAGCTTTGTGTATGAAAAGCTTTCCGTGAAATTTTCGGACCAAAAGTGACCATATTTGCGTCACCTTTCTTTATCCACCAAAACTGTGTTGTTTTTGCTCAAATGTGTCCCAAACATGTTTATATAGAGTATTGGTCAAAATGGGAGCTTTGTGTACGAAAAGCTTTCCTTTAAATTTTCAGACCAAAAGTGACCATATCGACGTCACCTTTCTTTATCCACCAAAACTGTGTTGTTTTAGCTCAAATATGTACCAAACATGTTTATATGGTGTATGGGTCACAATGGGAGCTTTGTGCGCGAAAAGCTTTTCGTCAAATTTTCGGACCAAAAATGACTATATCGGCATCAACTTTCTATATCCACCAAAATTGTATGGTTTTCCCTTAAATGTGTCCCAAACATGTTTATATAGTGTATAGGTCATAATGGGAGCTTTGTGCACGTAAAGCTTTCCGTGAAATTTTCGGACCAAAATTGACCATATTGGTGTCACCTTTCTTTATCCACCAAAACTGTGTGGTTTTCGCTCAAATGTGTCCAAAACATGTTTATATGGTGTAAAGGTCATATAGAGAGCTTTGTGCGTGAAAAGCTTTCCGTGAAATTTTCGGACCAAAAGTGACCATATCGGCGTCACCCTTCTTTATCCATTAAAACTGTGTTGTTTTTGCTCAAATGTGTCCCAAACATGTTTATATGGTGTAAAGGTCATATAGGGAGCTTTGTGCATGAAAAGCTTTCCGTGAAATTTTCGGACCAAAAGTGACCATATTGGCGTCACCTTTCTTTATCCACCAAAACTGTGTTGTTTTTGCTCAAATATGTCCCAAACATGTTTATATGATGTATAGGTTATAATGGGAGCTTTGTGCGTGAAAAGCTTTCCGTGAAATTTTCGGACCAAAAGTCACCATATCGACGTCACCTTACTTTATCCACCAAAATTGTGTTGTTTTTGCTCAAATTATTCCCAAACATGTTTATATGGTGTATAGGTCATAATGGGAGCTTTGTGCGTGAAAAGTTTTCCGTGAAATTTTCGGACCAAAAGTGACCATATTGGCGTCACCTTTCTTTATCCACCAAAACTGTGTTGTTTTTGCTCAAATGTGTCCCAAACATGTTTATATGATGTATATGTCATAATGGGAGCTTTGTGCATTAAAAGCTTTCCGTGAAATTTTTGGACTAAAAGTGACCATATCGTCGTCGCCTTTCTTTATCAACCAAAACTGTCTTGTGTGGTGTGCTCTCTTTTGGGCGATTAGGTCGATTAGGGCGATTTATGGGTTTTCTGCTTGGGTTCCCCGGCGGTGGCCGGTTTGGGGTGGCTTCCCGCCGGTTTTCCCCTAATTGATGGCGAAAGGCAGAAGGGGTCGTGGTAGGAGCAAGCATGGGGTACACTCGGAGGCGCGAGAGGAACTGGCTCTGGAGCTTCGTTCGACCTTGTTCAAATCGAACTCGTTATCTAGGCTCATTCCAGGTTTTGGGGACCTTGAAGGTGTGGAGGCTGTTGGGGTTCTGAATCCGAGGCCCTTGGCTCTGGATTCTCCCTCTCTTCCATGTTCTTCGATGGTGGAGGGCTCTCCGTCGGACTCATGTGTGTCTGGGAGCAAAGTGGTCCCGGGTGGGTCATGTGGGGGTGTGGCGCCTGCTGTGGGTGCGTCTAGTGGTCCTTCGGCCACAGGTGTTGACGGTGGCTCGCTCCAATCGGGCCCATCGCCAAGCCCTCTCCCTGGTGGGCTTCCCGATTCTGCTGGTGTGGATGTGAAGGTCGTCTCCCCTTGTATCGCTGAAATAAGGGTTCCCCAGGTTCAAGTTGATTCTTCTAAGCCCCTCTCATATGCTCAGGCCGCTCGGAGTGCTCGGGGCTCCCATCGGATTTCAAAGTCAGATAGATTGAGGTACATCCCTAATGTGTGTAGGGATCGAATCACATATTTAGACGACGATATTGCAACATCATCTAAGGCGTGGGATGCTACTCTGCTTGGTGCGATAATGGGAGCTGGTATCCCTCTTCGTGTCATCTCTCAGTTCATTCGTAGCTCTTGGAAGGTAACCTCACCTAAATTTTATGCTAAGGCCAATGGGATTCTGGTGTTTCGATTCTTGAATGTTGATGATCTGAATTGGGTTCTGGAAAATGGTCCTTGGTTTGTTGGGGGATCTCGCCCACTACTCCTCAAGCAGTGGTTTGATGGTTTGCCTATGGATTGGCGATTATTTTGCTCAGTCCCGGTGTGGGTAAGATTGCCGGATCTCCCTCCTATTTACAACTCGAATGAAATGCTGAGCCGCATTGGAAGTGGAATAGGGACACCGATTGTGTGGATGAATATACCGCAAGTGATGAGCTACTTGAGTATGCTCGAATGATAATTGAAGTTAGTGTGGACGAGTGTTGTCGATCACATGTTAAGCTTGTGAATGCTCGAGGGAAGGAAGTGTTGCAGAAGGTCTTATTTGAATGGCTTCCGTGGAGCTGCAATCATTACAAATATTTTGGTCACACTGAAGCTATGTGCAGAATGAAACGTCCTTCTGTGACTTCCCCGTCTCTCTCGCAGGGAAAGGAACATGCTGCTAAGAAACTTGATAAACTGCCCGTCGAGGCTGATCAACAGGGGGCTGTTGTTGCGGTTCCATTTGGCACAACCCAATCGGAGGGTGGCAATGGAAAGGTTGATGAGGATGGAGCTGCTGTTTCCTCGAGGTCCGTTGGGGATGGTTTGATTCGACCGGGTGTTGTAAGTTCAGCCCTCTTGCAAAAGGAGATTGCTACCTTCACTTCGGTTGGAACCCAAATAGTTGCGATGTGCTCATCTGAAGGGAATGGGGATGAAGTGGTAAGAGAATTCGGGGTCAATCGGTGTGATATGGCTGCGTTTACGGGTGCTGGTTCAGCTACCTTTGGGGCTCATTCCGTCACTGATATTGGAGGTCCAGACTTAAATGTTACTCCTGATTTAGCTCAAATTGGGAGCAAGCAAGAGGATGATACGTCGATCCCGAAGGGGATTCAAATATGTGAGGAGTGTGATCCCGAGTACTGGTGGCATGTTAAACCATGATAAATCTCTCGCCTATGCCCAGATGGTGGCATCTTCTTGGGCTGCGGAGGCTGGAATTTATGCAAATCGGGATGGTGAGCTAGAAATTAATGAATGCAAAACTCCGGATGGACTCAATAGGTGGAAGATTAGGAGCGGAGTCAAGAAGGGCGCTTATCCTCTTAGGGGTACGAAATCACGCATCTTGGGGGATGTTAAATTGTCTCTTACGATGGACGAACTCTACAATGTAATGTCGGGAATTAAGGACCCTTGGTACACTGATGGTGATGCCGCCCACTTCAGTGATGAGTCCGACATTGATGCGGACGGGGATTCGTCTACGGACGATGAATCCTATCACCCAGGTTAAGTGTGCGTAGCCTAGCTGTTTTGTTTCTGTCATGTATGCGTTGTTGTTGCTGTTTCTTTCTGTGGAGCTGTCGTTGCTTGCTTCTGGTTAGGGGGCAAAGTTGATTGTATTGCGGTTTGGTGCTGGCTGTCATCTATGTTTTTGTTTGGAATTCTGGGCTACTGTCATAGGAATTCGGTAGAGGGTATAAATTTTGATTGTGGGCTGGGCTTACATGTTACGTTTTAGGTTAGGTTTGGGCTTTGTCCCATTTTGTGATTGGTGATTAGAGGGCTCTAAGATTGGGTGGGCTGGTACATTTTGTTCCGGTGTTTTAGTTTATATTGCAAATATTCATTTCATTTTTATAATTTCATGAATATATGTTAATATTTACAAAAATACCGGTTGGGGTAAGATGTGATGATTATTTGTGGGCATATTATGGGGTATCCTCAATTTTACACAAGACCCCTTGTATGGTCTTGGTTTTTTGTTACTCCTTGGCTTTTGCCATCATCTATATATTTACCTCTTTAGACCAAAACTGTGTTGTTTTTGCTCAAATGTGTTCCAAACTTGTTTATATGGTGTGTGGGTCATAATGGAAGCTTTGTGCGCGAAAAGCTTTCCGTCAAATTTTCGGACCAAAAGTGACCATATCGGCGTCACCTTTCTTTATCCACCAAAACTGTGTGATTTTTGCTCAAATGTGCCCCAAAAATGTTTATATAGTGTATAGGTCATAATGTGAGCTTTGTGTACGAAAAACTTTCCGTTAAATTTTCAGACCAAAAGTGACCATATCGGCGTCAACTTTCTTTATCCACCAAAACTGTGTGGTTTTCGCTCAAATGTGTCCCAGACATGTTTATATAGTGTATAGGTCATGATAGGAGCTTTGAGCGCGAAAAGCTTTCCGTGAAATTTCGAACCAAATGTGACCATATCGGCGTCACCTTTCTTTATACACCAAAACTGTGTTGTTTTTTCTCAAATGTGTCCCAAACATGTTTATATGGTGTATGGGTAATAATGGGAGGTTTGTGCGCAAAAAGCTTTCTGTGAAATTTTCGGACCAAAAGTGACCATATCGGCGTCACCTCTCTTTATCCACCAAAACTTTGTGGTTTTTGCCAAATGTTTCCCAAATATGTTTATATAGTGTATAGGTAATAAAGGGAGCTTTTTGCACGAAAAGATTTTCGTCAAATTTTCGGACCAAAAATGACTATATCGGCGTCGCCTTTCTTTATCCACCAAAACTGTGTGGTTTTCGCTCAAATGTGTCCAAGACATGTTTATATGGTGTATAGGTCATAATGGGAGCTTTGTGCGTGAAAAGATTTCCTTCAAATTTTTGGACCAAAAGTGACCATATCGGCATCACCTTTCTTTATCCACCAAAACTGTGTTGTTTTTGCTCAAATGTTTCCCAAACATGTTTATATGGTGTATAGGTCATAACGGGAGCTTTGTGCGCGAAAAGCTTTCCGTGAAATTTTCGGACGAAAAGTGACCATATCGGCGTCACCTTTCTTTATCCACGAAAACTGTGTTGTTTTTGCTCAAATGTGTCCCAAACATGTTTATATGGTGTATGGGTCACAATGGGAGCTTTGTGCGCGAAAAGATTTTCGTCAAATTTTCGTAACAAAAATGACTATATCGGCGTCAACTTTCTAAATCCACCAAAACTGTATGGTTTTCCCTCAAATGTATCCCAAACATGTTTATATAGTGTATAGGTCATAATGGGAGCTTTGTGCACGTAAAGCTTTCCGTGAAATTTTCGGACCAAAAGTGACCATATCTGCGTCACCTTTCTTTATCCACCAAAACTGTGTGGTTTTCGCTCAAATGTGTCCTAAACATGTTTATATGGTGTAAAGGCCATATAGAGAGCTTTGTGCGCGAAAAGCTTTCCGTGAAATTTTCGGACCAAAAGTGACCATATCGGCGTCACCTTTCTTTATCCACGAAAACTGTGTTGTTTTTGCTCAAATGTGTCCCAAACATGTTTATATGGTGTATGGGTCACAATGGGAGCTTTGTGCGCGAAAAGATTTTCGTCAAATTTTCGTAACAAAAATGACTATATCGGCGTCAACTTTCTAAATCCACCAAAACTGTATGGTTTTCCCTCAAATGTATCCCAAACATGTTTATATAGTGTATAGGTCATAATGGGAGTTTTGTGCACGTAAAGCTTTCCGTGAAATTTTCGGACCAAAAGTGACCATATCTGCGTCACCTTTCTTTATCCACCAAAACTGTGTGGTTTTCGCTCAAATGTGTCCTAAACATGTTTATTTGGTGTAAAGGCCATATAGAGAGCTTTGTGCGCGAAAAGCTTTCCGTGAAATTTTCGGACCAAAAGTGACCATATCGGCGTCACCTTTCTTTATCCACCAAAGCTGTGTTGTTTTTGCTCAAATGTGTCCCAAACATGTTTATATAGTGTATTGGTCATAATGGGAGCTTTGTGTATGAAAACATTCCGTTAAATTTTCAGACCAAAAGTGACCATATCGGCGTCACCTTTCTTTATCCACCAAAACTGTGTGGTTTTCGCTCAAATGTATCCCAAACATGTTTATATAGTGTATAGGTCATGATAAGAGCTAGGTTTTGGTGTGGAGTGAGAAAATCTTGAGAGAGAAACTCTCTTTCTTGTTCCCCTCTCCTGATTTTCGTTTACTTCTCCCACTACCTCCACCCACTGTAATTAAAGTTCATGATTTGTTATACAAATCAAACTTTTTGGGTGTTATCTCGGGGCTACTCACTGTTTTTGTCGGGTTTGGGGTCCAGATTTGCTCTTTCCTAGTCGTCTTCTCACTGTTCCGGGTTGTGGGGTTGGGGCTTGGTGGGAAGGTTCTTGTTGGTTCGTTTCATGGTCAGATCTAGTGCGGGTTGGCTGGATCTCGGCCGGAAATGGTCTAATCCCCTGGATCTTCCTTCCTCGTCGCCGGATTTGGTTGTGGGTGGGGCTGGAAGGTTGGATCTGTTCCTCCGTCGAAGACTTCGTGGTGGTTCTGATTTGTGGAGTTGGTTATTGCTCGACGGTGAGGCGTTTATCCGGGCTCCTTGGTTTGGTTTGGTGGTGTGTTTGATGGCTGGTTCGGGGGACTCTACCGTTGGTCGCCGGCGGTGTGGGGTCGGAGAGAGAAGGGTGCGGTAACTTATGCGCCCCCGGGCTCCTAGGAGGTTGCTATTTTGCCTCGCTGGTGAGGTCCCTGGACGTATGCTGTCTCCTGTTGTAAGATCTTGGGGCTGGGGCTGCGGATGTTCGCGTTGTGGTCGGGGATCTGTATGGTGGCCTGACTTTCCGGTGTTGCTCGTGCGGTGGTGCTGTGGCGTTTGTCCTTCCCTTTCCCTTCTCCGGCTAGCACAAAAGTAGAGGTGGGCGGAATTTCGTTGCTGGTCCCGGGGGTGACGCGGGGAGTACTTTTGCTGGCGGTACCCACCTTGTGAACAGCGACCTGTGCACTTTCGTAAGGTTGAAGATGAGTGGTGTGCAACTGGCTTTTGGTGCATGTGGGTCCGGGCAGTCTCTGGGCCCCTTTATGGCGTGTGACGGGCTAGGATTTGTTCCCTGCCATGTGTTTGTCTCCTTAGTTTCATTGCTTTTTAAAAGTTGTGACTTTCTTGTGCAGCTTTTTGAGCTTTGATTTTTGGGAGGATGTAAGTGGTGTTTGACGTCCTTGTGGAGGAATGGAGGTCCGCTCCCTTCCCGGTTTTATGGGAGTGTGCGCCTTTCGGCATTGGTGGGTCCTTTCACCCCCCCCCCCCCCCCCTCATCGGCTTGCTACTTCCGAGTTGTGCTTCAAGTTATGGCGGTCCTGGTGGGGATTTGGTTGGTGCTATGGCTCCTGGTGCGGCTGGGTGTATATCTTTCCTTTGATTGGTTGGTAGCTGACTCTCGGGTGTCTCCTGTCCTGTCGAACTTTGGATCGGAGTGGTCGGCGTTTGTGGTGGTGTCTCATACACCCCCATATCGGCAAACTACATTTGACTATGTGCTTAAATCCATGTTTGCCCAGGGTGGACTTGGGTGTTGGGGTGCTATCACATCGATCGATTAGTCCTTTTTGGCTTCCGGTGGGGTCGGAGTATGGTGTCTCGTCTCGCAGTGGGATTTGGGTTGTAATGTATTAACCCTTGTGGTTGTCTTGGGGTTGATTGCTTTAGAGGAGTCTTTTGTGGGTTGTGTGGTATCTTGAGGTAGGCTAGATGTGCGGTTGCATTGTGTTAGTTCCATGTGGTAGGACTTTATGTGCGATGTATCACCTTTTATGTAAGACTCTTGGTATGGTCTTACTTTTTGTTACTCCTTGGCATTATGCCACTATCTATATATTTACCTCTTCAAGTCATGATAGGAGCTTTGAGCGCGAAAAGCTTTCCGTGAAATTTCGGACCATATGTGACCATATCGGCGTCACCTTTTTTTATCCACCAAAACTGTGTTGTTTTTGCTCATATGTGTCCCAAACATGTTTATATGGTGTATGGGTCATAATGGGAGCTTTGTGCGCAAAAAGCTTTCCGTGAAATTTTCGGACCAAAAGTGACCATATCGGTGTCACCTTTCTTTATCCACCAAAACTCTGTGGTTTTTGCCAAATGTGTCCCAAACATGTTTATATTGTATATAGGTCATAAAGGGAGTTTTGTGCACGAAAAGCCTTTCGTCAAATTTTCGGACCAAAAATGACTATATCGGCGTCACATTTCTTTATCCACCAAAACTGTGTGGTTTTCGCTCAAATGTGTCCAAGACATGTTTATATGGTGTATAGGTCATAATGGGAGCATTGTGCGCGAAAAGCTTTCCGTGAAATTTCCAGACCAAAAGTGACCATATCGACGTCACATTTCTTTATCCACCAAAACTGTGTTGTTTTTGCTCAAATGTGTCCCAAACATGTTTATATGGCGTATGGGTCACAATAGGAGCTTTGTGCACGAAAAGCTTTTCGTCAAATTTTCGGACCAAAAATGACTATATCGGCGTCAACTTTCTATATCCACCAAAACTGTATGGTTTTCCCTCAAATGTGTCCCAAACATGTTTATATAGTGTATAGGTCATAATGGGAACTTTGTGCACGTAAAGCTTTCCGTGAAATTTTCGGACCAAAAGTGGCCATATCGGTGTCACCTTTCTTTATTCACCAAAACTGTGTGGTTTTCACTCAAATGTGTCCCAAACATGTTTATATGGTGTAAAGGTCATATAGACAGCTTCGTGCGCGAAAAGCTTTCCGTGAAATTTTCGGACCAAAAGTCACCATATCGGCGTCACCTTTCTTTATCCACCAAAACTGTGTTGTTTTTGCTCAAATGTGTCCCAAACATGTTTATATGGTGTAAAGGTCATATAGGGAGCTTTGTGCGCGAAAAGCTTTCCGTGAAATTTTCGGACCAAAAGTGACCATATTGGCGTCACCTTTCTTTATCCACCAAAACTGTGTTGTTTTTGCTCAAATGTTTCCCAAATATATTTATATGGTGTATAGGTCATAATGGGAGCTTTGTACGCGAAAAGCTTTCCGTGTAATTTTCGGACCAAAAGTGACCATATCGGCGTCACCTTTCTTTATCCACCAAAACTGTGTTGTTTTTGCTCAAATTTGTCCCAAACATGTCTATATGTTATGAAGGTCATATAGGGAGCTTTGTGCGCGTAAAGCTTTCCGTGAAATTTTCGGACCAAAAGTGACCATATTGGCGTCACCTTTCTTTATCCACCAAAATTGTGTTGTTTTTGCTCAAATGTGTACCAAATATGTTTATATGGTGCAACGGTAATATAGGGAGCTTTTTGCACGAAAAGCTTTTCGTGAAATTTTCGGACAAAAAGTGACCATATTGGCGTCACCTTACTTTATCCACCAAAACTGTGTTGTTTTTGATCAAATGTTTCCCAAATATGTTTATATGGTGTATATGTCATAATGGGAGCTTTGTTCGCAAAAAGCTTTCCATGAAATTTTGGGACCAAAAGTGACCATATTGGCGTCACCTTTCTTTATCCACCAAAACTGTGTTGTTTTTGCTCAAATGTGTCCCAATCATGTTTATATGATGTATAGGTCATAATGAGAGCTTTGTGTGTGAAAAGCTTTCCGTGAAATTTTCGGACCAAAAGTGACCATATCGGCGTCGCCTTTCTTCATCCACCAAAACTGTGTTGTTTTTGCTCAAATGTGTCCCAAACTTGTTTATATGGTGTAAAGGTAATATAGGGAGCTTTGTGCACGAAAAGCTTTCCGTAAAATTTTCGGACCAAAAGTGACCATATTGGCGTCACCTTTCTTTTTCCACCAAAACAGTGTTGTTTTTGCTCAAATGTGTCCCAAACATATTTATACGATGTATAGGTCATAATGGGAGCTTTGTGCACAAAAAGCTTTACGTGAAATTTTTGGACTAAAAGTGACCATATCGGCGTCACCTTTCTTTATCCACCAAAACTATGTGGTTTTCGCTAAAATTTATCCGAAACATGTTTATATGGTGTATATGACATAATGGGAGCGTTGTGCGCGAAAATCTTTATGTGAAATTTTATGACCAAAATGGACCATATTGGCGTCACCTTTCTTTATCCACCAAAATTGTGCGGTTTTCGATCAAATGTTTCCCAAACATGTTTATATGGTGTAAAGGTCATATGGAGAGCTTTCTGTGCGAAAAGCTTTCCGTGAAATTTTCGGACCAAAAGTGACCATATCGGCATCGCCTTTCATTATCCACCAAAACTGTGTTGTTTTTGCTTAAATGTGTTCCAAACTTGTTTATATGGTGTATGGGTCATAATGGCAGCTTTGTGCACGAAAAGCTTTACGTGAAATTTTCGGACCAAAAGTGAACATATCGACGTCACCTTACTTTATCCACTAAAATTGTGTTGTTTTTGCTCAAATGTTTCCCAAATATGTTTATATGGTGTATAGGTCATAATGGGAGTTTTGTGCGCGAAAAGCTTTCCGTGAAATTTTCGGACCAAAAGTGACCATATCGGCGTCACCTTTCTTTATCCACCAAAACTGTGTTGTTTTTGCTCAAATGTGTCCCAAACATGTCTATATGTTGTAAAGGTCATATAGGGAGCTTTGTGCGCGTAAAGCTTTCCGTGAAATTTTCGGACCAAAAGTGACCATATTGACGTCACCTTTCTTTGTCCACCAAAATTGTGTTGTTTTTGCTCAAATGTGTCCTAAATATGTTTATATGGTGCAAAGGTAATATAGGGAGCTTTATGCACGAAAAGCGTTTCATGAAATTTTCGGACCAAAAGTGACCATATTGGCGTCACCTTACTTTATCCACCAAAACTGTGTTGTTTTTGGTCAAATGTTTCCCAAATATGTTTATATGGGGTATATGTCATAATGGGAGCTTTGTGCACGAAAAGCTTTCCATGAAATATTCGGACCGAAAGTGACCATATTGGCGTCACCTTTCTTTATCCACCAAAACTGTGTTGTTTTTGCTCAAATGTGTCCCAATCATGTTTATATGATGTATAGGTCATAATGGGAGCTTTGTGTGTGAAAAGCTTTCCGTGAAATTTTCGGACCAAAAGTGACAATATCGGCGTCGCCTTTCTTTATCCACCAAAACTGTGTTGTTTTACTTAAATGTGTTCCAAACTTGTTTATATGGTGTATGGGTCATAATGGCGGCTTTGTACACGAAAAGCTTTACATGAAATTTTCGGACCAAAAGTGAACATATCGACGTCACCTTACTTTATCCACTAAAATTATGTTGTTTTTGCTCAAATGTTTCCCAAATATGTTTATATGGTGTATAGGTCATAATGGGAGCTTTGGGCGTGAGAAGCTTTCCGTGAAATTTTCGGACCAAAAGTGACCATATCGGCGTCACGTTTCTTTATCCACCAAAACTGTGTTGTTTTTGCTCAAATGTGTCCCAAACATGTCTATATGTTGTAAAGGTCATATAGGGAGCTTTGTGCGCGTAAAGCTTTCCGTGAAATTTTCGGACCAAAAGTGACCATATTGGCGTCACCTTTCTTTATCCACCAAAATTGTGTTGTTTTTGCTCAAATGTGTCCAAAATATGTTTATACGGTGCAATGGTAATATAGGGAGCTTTATGCACGAAAAGCTTTTCGTGAAATTTGCAGACCAAAAGTAACCATATTGGCGTCACCTTACTTTATCCACCAAAACTGTTTTGTTTTTGATCAAATGTTTCCCAAATATGTTTATATGGTGTATATGTCATAATGGGAGCTTTGTGCGCGAAAAGCTTTCCATGAAATATTCGGACCAAAAGTGACCATATTGGCGTCACCTTTCTTTATCCACCAAAAATGTGTTGTTTTTGCTCATATGTGTCACAATCATGTTTATATGATGTATAGGTCATAATGGGAGCTTTGTGTGTGAAAAGCTTTCCATGAAATTTTAGGACCAAAATTGACCATATCGGCGTCGCCTTTCTTTATCCACCAAAACTGTGTTGTTTTTGCTTAAATGTGTTGCAAACTTGTTTATATGGTGTATAGGTCATAATGGCAGCTTTGTACACGAAAAGCTTTACATGAAATTTTCGGACCAAAAGTGAACATATCGACGTCACCTTACTTTATCCACTAAAATTGTGTTGTTTTTGCTCAAATGTTTCCCAAATATGTTTATATGGTGTATAGGTCATAATGTGAGCTTTGGGCGCGAGAAGCTTTCCGTGAAATTTTCGGACCAAAAGTGACCATATCGGCGTCACGTTTCTTTATCCACCAAAACTGTGTTGTTTTTGCTAAAATGTGTCCCAAACATGTCTATATGTTGTAAAGGTCATATAGGGAGCTTTGTGCGCGTAAAGCTTTCCGCGAAATTTTCGGACCAAAAGTGACCATATCGGCGTCGCCTTTCTTAATCTACCAAAACTGTGTTGTTTTTGCTCAAATGTGTCCGAAACATGTTTATATGGTGTAAAGGTAATATAGGGAGCTTTGTGCACGAAAAGCTTTCCGTAAAATTTTCGGACCAAAAGTGACCATATTGGCGTCACCTTTCTTTTTCCACTAAAACTGTGTTGTTTTTGCTCAAATGTGTCCCAAACATATTTATATGATGTATAGGTCATAATGGGAGCTTTGTGCACAAAAAGCTTTACGTGAAATTTTTGGACTAAAAGTGACCATATCGGCGTCACCTTTCTTTATCCACCAAAACTATGTGGTTTTCGCTAAAATTTATCCGAAACATGTTTATATGGTGTATATGTCATAATGGGAGCGTTGTGCGCGAAAATCTTTCTGTGAAATTTTAAGACCAAAATGGACCATATTGGCGTAACCTTTCTTTATCCACCAAAATTGTGTGGTTTTCGATCAAATGTTTCCCAAACATGTTTATATGGTGTAAAGGTCATATGGAGAGCTTTCTGTGCGAAAAGCTTTCCGTGAAATTTTCGGACCAAAAGTGACCATATCGGCGTCGCCTTTCATTATCCACCAAAACTGTGTTGTTTTTGCTTAAATGTGTTCCAAACTTGTTTATATGGTGTATGGGTCATAATGGCAGCTTTGTGCACGAAAAGCTTTACGTGAAATTTTCGGACCAAAAGTGAACATATCGACGTCACCTTACTTTATCCACTAAAATTGTGTTGTTATTGCTCAAATGTTTCCCAAATATGTTTATATGGTGTATAGGTCATAATGGGAGCTTTGTGCGCGAAAAGCTTTCCGTGAAATTTTCGGACCAAAAGTGACCATATCGGCGTCACCTTTCTTTATCCACCAAAACTGTGTTGTTTTTGCTCAAATGTGTCCCAAACATGTCTATATGTTGTAAAGGTCATATAGGGAGCTTTGTGCGCGTAAAGCTTTCCGTGAAATTTTCGGACCAAAAGTGACCATATTGACGTCACCTTTCTTTGTCCACCAAAATTGTGTTGTTTTTGCTCAAATGTGTCCTAAATATGTTTATATGTTGCAAAGGTAATATAGGGAGCTTTATGCACGAAAAGCGTTTCATGAAATTTTCGGACCAAAAGTGACCATATCGGCGTCACCTTTTCTTTATCTACCAAAACTGTGCTGTTTTTACTCAAATGTGTCCCAAACAGGTTTATATGGTGCAAAGGTAATATAGGGAGCTTTGTGCAGGAAAAGCTTTTCGTGAAATTTTTTGACCAAAAGTAACCAAATTGGCGTCACCTTTCTTTATCCACCAAAACTGTGTTGTTTTTGCTCAAATGTGTCCCAAACATGTTTATATCGTGTAAAGGTAATATAGGGAGCTTTGTGCACGAAAAGCTTTCCGTGAAATTTTCGGACCAAAAGTGACCATATTGGCGTCACCTTTCTTTATCCACCAAAACTGTGTTGTTTTTGCTCAAATGTGTCCCAAATTTGTTTATATGATCTATAGTTCATAATGGGAGCTTTGTGCACGAAAAGCTTTTCGTGAAATTTTCGGACTAAAAGTGACCATATCGGCGTCACCTTTCTTTATCCACCAAAACTGTGTGGTTTTCGCTAAAATTTGTCCGAAACATGTTTATATGGTGTATATGTCATAATGGGAGCTTTCTGCGCGAAAAGCTTTCCGTGAAATTTTATGACCAAAAGTGACCATATTGGCGTCATCTTTTGTTATCCACCAAAACTGTGTTGTTTTTACTCAAATGTGTCCCAAACAAGTCTATTTGGTGTAAAGGTCATATTGGGAGCTTTGTGCGCGAAAAGCATTCTGTGAAATTTTCGGACCAAAAGTGACCATATTGGCGTCACCTTTCCTTATCCACCAAAATTGTGTTGTTTTTGCTCAAATGTGTCCCAAACATGTTTATATGATGTATAAGTCATAAAGGGAGCTTTGTGCACGAAAAGCTTTCCGTAAAATTTTCGGACTAAAAGTGACCATATCGGCGTCACCTTTCTTTATCCACCAAAACTATATGGTTTTCGCTAAAATTTGTCCGAAACATGTTTATATGGTGTATATCTCATAATGGGAGCTTTGTGCGTGAAAATCTTTCCGTGAAATTTTAAGACCAAAATGGACCATATTGGGGTCACCTTTCTTTATCCACCAAAACTGTGTGGTTTTCGCTCAAATGTGTGCCAAACATGTTTATATGGTGTAAAGGTCATATGGAGAGCTTTGTACGCGAAAAGCTTTCCGTGAAATTTTCGGAAAAAAAGTGACCATATCGACGTCTCCTTACTTTATCCACCAAAATTGTGTTGTTTTTGCTCAAATGTTTCCCAAATATGTTTATATGGTGTATAGGTCATAATATGAGCTTGGTGCGTGAAAAGCTTTCCGTTAAATTTTCGGACCAAAAGTGACCGTATCGGAGTCACCTTTCTTTATCCACCAAAACTGTGTTGTTTTTGCTTAAATGTGTTCCAAACTTGTTTATATGGTGTATGGGTCATAATGGCAGCTTTGTGCACGAAAAGCTTTACGTGAAATTTTCAGACCAAAAGTGAACATATCGACGTCACCTTACTTTATCCACCAAAACTGTGTTGTTTTTGCTCAAATGTTTCCCAAATATGTTTATATGGTGTATAGGTCATAATGGGAGCTTTGTGCGCGAAAAGCTTTCCGTGAAATTTTCGGACCAAAAGTGACAATATCGGCGTCACCTTTCTTTATCCACCAAAACTGTGTTGATTTTGCTCAAATGTGTCCCAAACATGTCTATATGTTGTAAAGGTCATATAGGGAGCATTGTGCGCGTAAAGCTTTCCGTGAAATTTTCGGACCAAAAGTGACCAAATTGGCGTCACCTTTCTTTATCCAACAAAATTGTGTTGTTTTTGCTCAAATGTGTCCGAAATATGTTTATATGGTGCAAAGGTAATATAGGGAGCTTTATGCACGAAAAGCTTTTCGTGAAATTTTCGGACCAAAAGTGACCATATTGGCGTCACCTTACTTTATCCACTAAAACTGTGTTGATTTTGATCAAATGTTTCCCAAATATGTTTATATGGTGTATATGTGATAATGGGAGCTTTGAGCGCGAAAAGCTTTCCGTGAAATTTTCGGACCAAAAGTGACCATATCGGTCTCACGTTTCTTTATCCACCAAAACTGTGTGGTTTTCGCTCAAATGTGTCCCAAACATGTATATAAGGTGTAAAGGTCATATAGAGAGCTTTGTGCGCGAAAAGCTTTCCGTGAAATTTTCGGACCAAAAGTGACCATATTGGCGTCACCTTTCATTATCCACCAAAATTGTGTTGTTTTTGCTCAAATATGTCCCAATCATGTTTATATGATGTATAGGTCATAATGGGAGCTTTGTGCGTGAAAAGCTTTCCGTGAAATTTTCGGACCAAAAGTGGTCATATCGACGTCGCCTTTCTTTATCCATCAAAACTGTGTTGTTTTTGCTTAAATGTGTTACAAACTTGTTTATATGGTGTATGGGTCATAATGGCAGCTTTGTGCGCAAAAAGCTTTGCGTGAAATTTTCGGACCAAAAGTGACTATATCGACGTCACCTTACTTTATCCACCAAAACTGTGTTGTTTTTGCTCAAATCTTTCCCAAATATGTTTATATGGTGTATAGGTCATAATATGAGCTTTGTGCGCGAAAAGCTTTCCGTGAAATTTTCAGACCAAAAGTGACCGTATCGGCGTTGCCTTTCTTTATCCACCAAAACTGTGTTGTTTTTGCTTAAATGTGTTCCAAACTTGTTTATATGGTGTATGAGTCATAATGGCAGCTTTGTGCACGAAAAGCTTTACGTGAAATTTTCGGACCAAAAGTGAACATATCGACGTCACCTTAATTTATCCACCAAAACTGTGTTGTTTTTGCTCAAATGTTTCCCAAATATGTTTATATGGTGTATAGGTCATAATGGGAGCTTTGTGCGCAAAAAGATTTCCGTGAAATTTTCGGACCAAAAGTGACCATATTGGCGTCACCTTTCTTTATCCACCAAAACTGTTTTGTTTTTGATCAAATATGACCCAAACATGTTTATATCATGTATAGGTCATAATGGGAGCTTTGTGCGTGAAAAGCTTTCCGTGAAATTTTCGGACCAAAAGTGACCATATCGACGTCGCCTTTCTTTATCCATCAAAACTGTGTTGTTTTTGCTTAAATGTGTTCTAAACTTGTTTATATGGTGTATGGGTCATAATGGCATCTTTGTGCGCAAAATGCTTTGCGTGAAATTTTCGGACCAAAAGTGACCATATCGACGTCACCTTACTTTATCCACCAAAACTGTGTTGTTTTTGCTCAAATGTTTCCCAAATATGTTTATATGGTGTATAGGTCATAATATGAGCTTTGTGCGCGAAAAGCTTTCCGTGAAATTTTCAGACCAAAAGTGACCGTATCGGCGTCGTCTTTCTTTATCCACCAAAACTGTGTTGTTTTTGCTTAAATGTGTTCCAAACTTGTTTATATCGTGTATGGGTCATAATGGCAGCTTTGTGCACGAAAATCTTTGCGTGAAATTTTCGGACCAAAAGTGACCATATCGACGTCACCTTATTTATCCACCAAAACTGTGTTGTTTTTGCTCAAATGTTTCCCAAATATGTTTATATGGTGTATAGGTTATGGGAGCTTTGTGCGCGAAAAGCTTTCCGTAAAATTTTCGGACCAAAAGTGACCATATTGGCGTCACCTTTCTTTATCCACCAAAACTGTGTTGTTTTTGCTCAAATATGTCCCAAACATGTTTATATGATGTATAGGTCATAATGGGAGCTTTGTGCGTGAAAAGCTTTCCGTGAAATTTTCGGACGAAAAGTGACCATATCGGCGTCGCCTATCTTTATCCACCAAAACTGTGTTGTTTTTGCTTAAATGTGTTCCAAACTTGTTTATATGGTGTATTGGTCATAATGGCAGCTTTGTGCGCAAAAAGCTTTGCGTGAAATTTTCGGACCAAAAGTGACCACATCGACATCACCCTACTTTATCCACCAAAACTGTGTTGTTTTTGCTCAAATGTTTCCCAAATATGTTTATATGGTGTATAGGTCATAATATGAGCTTTGTGCGCGAAAAGCTTTCCGTGAAATTTTCGGACCAAAAGTGACCGTATCGGCGTCGCCTTTCTTTATCCACCAAAACTGTGTTGTTTTTGCTTAAATGTGTTCCAAACTTGTTTATATGGTGTATGGGTCATAATGGCAGCTTTGTGCACGAAAAGCTTTGCGTGAAATTTTCGGACCAAAAGTGACCATATCGACGTCACCTTACTTTATCCAACAAAACTGTGTTGTTTTTGCTCAAATACGTCCCAAACATGTTTATATGATGTATAGGTCATAATGGGAGCTTTGTGCGTGAAAAGCTTTCCGTGAAATTTTCGGACCAAAAGTGACCATATCGACGTCGCCTTTCTTTATCCATCAAAACTGTGTTGTTTTTGCTTAAATGTGTTACAAACTTGTTTATATGGTGTATGGGTCATAATGGAAGCTTTGTGCGCAAAAAGCTTTGCGTGAAAATTTCGGAACAAAAGTGACCATATCGACGTCACCTTACTTTATCCACCAAAACTCTGTTGTTTTTGCTCAAATGTTTCCCAAATATGTTTATATGGTGTATGGGTCATAATATGAGCTTTTTGTGCGAAAAGCTTTCCGTGAAATTTTCAGACCAAAAGTGATCGTATCGGCGTCGCCTTTCTTTATCCACCAAAACTGTGTTGTTTTGGCTTAAATGTGTTCCAAACTTGTTTATATGATGTATAGGTCATAATATGAGCTTTGTGCGAGAAAAGCTTTCCATGAAATTTTCGGACCAAAAGTGACCGTATCGGCGTCGCCTTTCTTTATCTACCAAAACTGTGTTTTTTTTGCTTAAATGTGTTCCAAACTTGTTTATATGGTGTATGGGTCATAATGGCAGCTTTGTGCACGAAAAGCTTTGCGTGAAATTTTCGGACCAAAAGTGACCATATCGACGTCACCTTACTTTATCCACCAAAACTGTGTTGTTTTTGCTCAAATACGTCCCAAACATGTTTATATGATGTATAGGTCATAATGGGAGCTTTGTGCGTGAAAAGCTTTCCGTGAAATTTTCGGACCAAAAGTGACCATATCGACGTCGCCTTTCTTTATCCATCAAAACTGTGTTGTTTTTTCTTAAATGTGTTACAAACTTGTTTATATGGTGTATGGGTCATAATGGCAGCTTTGTGCGCAAAAAGCTTTGCGTGAAAATTTCGGACCAAAAGTGACCATATCGACGTCACCTTACTTTATCCACCAAAACTCTGTTGTTTTTGCTCAAATGTTTCCCAAATATGTTTATATGGTGTATGGGTCATAATATGAGCTTTGTGAGCGAAAAGCTTTCCGTGAAATTTTCAGACCAAAAGTGACCGTATTGGCGTCACCTTTCTTTATCCACCAAAACTGTGTTGTTTTTGCTCAAATATGTCCCAAACATGTTTATATGATGTATAAGTCATAATGGGAGCTTTGTGCGTAAAAAGCTTTCCGTGTAATTTTCGGACCAAAAGTGACCATATCGGCGTCGCCTATCTTTATCCACCAAAACTGTGTTGTTTTTGCTTAAAAGTGTTCCAAACTTGTTTATATGGTGTATGGGTCATAATGGCAGCTTTGTGCACGAAAAGCTTTGCGTGAAATTTTCGGACCAAAAGTGACCATATCGACGTCACCTTACTTTATCCACCAAAACTGTGTTGTTTTTGCTCAAATACGTCCCAAACATGTTTATATGATGTATAGGTCATAAAGGGAGCTTTGTGCGTGAAAAGCTTTCCGTGAAATTTTCGGACCAAAAGTGACCATATCGACGTCGCCTTTCTTTATCCATCAAAACTGTGTTGTTTTTGCTTAAATGTGTTACAATCTTGTTTATATGGTGTATGGGTCATAATGGCAGCTTTGTGCGCAAAAAGCTTTGCGTGAAGATTTCGGACCAAAAGTGACCATATCGACGTCACCTTACTTTATCCACCAAAACTCTGTTGTTTTTGCTCAAATGTTTCCCAAATATGTTTATATGGTGTATGGGTCATAATATGAGCTTTGTGTGCGAAAAGCTTTCCGTGAAATTTTCAGACCAAAATTGACCGTATCGGCGTCGCCTTTCTTTATCCACCAAAACTGTGTTGTTTTTGCTTAAATGTGTTCCAAACTTGTTTATATGGTGTATGGGTCATAATGGTAGCTTTGTGCACGAAAAGCTTTACGTGAAATTTTCGGACCAAAAATGAACATATCAACGTCACCTTACTTTATCCACCAAAACTTTGTTGTTTTTGCTCAAATGTTTCCCAAATATGTTTATATGGTGTATAGGTCATAATGGGAGCTTTGTGCGCAAAAAGCTTTCCGTAAAATTTTCGGACCAAAAGTGACCATATTGGCGTCACCTTTCTTTATCCACCAAAACTGTGTTGTTTTTGCTCAAATATGTCCCAAACATGTTTATATGATGTATAGGTCATAATGGGAGCTTTGTGCGTGAAAAGCTTTCCGTGAAATTTTCGGACCAAAAGTGACCTTATCGGCGTCGCCTATCTTTATCCACCAAAACTGTGTTGTTTTTGCTTAAAAGTGTTACAAACTTGTTTATATGGTGTATGGGTCATAATGGCAGCTTTGTGCACGAAAAGCTTTGCGTGAAATTTTGGGACCAAAAGTTACCATATCGACGTCACCTTACTTTATCCACCAAAACTGTGTTGTTTTTGCTCAAATACGTCCCAAACATGTTTATATGATGTATAGGTCATAATGGGAGCTTTGTGCGTGAAAAGCTTTCCGTGAAATTTTCGGACCAAAAGTGACCATATCGACGTCGCCTTTCTTTATCCATCAAAACTGTGTTGTTTTTGCTTAAATGTGTTACAAACTTGTTTATATGGTGTTGGGTCATAATGGCAGCTTTGTGCGCAAAAAGCTTTGCGTGAAAATTTCGGACCAAAAGTGACCATATCGACGTCACCTTACTTTATCCAACAAAACTGTGTTGTTTTTGCTCAAATACGTCCCAAACATGTTTATATGATGTATAGGTCATAATGGGAGCTTTCCGTGAAATTTTCGGACCAAAAGTGACCATATCGGCGTCGCCTATCTTTATCCTCCAAAACTATGTTGTTTTTGCTTAAATGTGTTCCAAACTTGTTAATATGGTGTATGGGTCATAATGGCAGCTTTGTGCGCGAAAAGCTTTGCGTGAAATTTTCGGACCAAAAGTGACCACATCGACATCACCCTACTTTATCCACCAAAACTGTGTTGTTTTTGCTCTAATGTTTCCGAAATATGTTTATATGGTGTATAGGTCATAATATGAGCTTTGTGCGCGAAAAGCTTTCCGTGAAATTTTCGGACCAAAAGTGACCGTATCGGCGTCGCCTTTCTTTATCCACCAAAACTGTGTTGTTTTTGCTTAAATGTGTTCCAAACTTGTTTATATCGTGTATGGGTCATAATGGCAGCTTTGTGCACGAAAAGCTTTGCGTAAAATTTTCGGACCAAAAGTGACCATATCGACGTCACCTTACTTTATCCACCAAAACTGTGTTGTTTTTGCTCAAATGTTTCCCAAATATGTTTATATGGTGTATAGGTCATAATGGGAGCTTTGTGCGCAAAAAGCTTTCCGTAAAATTTTCGGACCAAAAGTGACCATATTGGCGTCACCTTTCTTTATCCACCAAAACTGTGTTGTTTTTGCTCAAATATGTCCCAAACATGTTTATATGATGTATAGGTCATAATGGGAGCTTTGTGCGTGAAAAGCTTTCCGTGAAATTTTCGGACAAAAAGTGACCGTATCGGCGTCGCCTTTCTTTATCCACCAAAACTGTGTTGTTTTTGCTTAAATGTGTTCCAAACTTGTTTATATCGTGTATGGGTCATAATGGCAGCTTTGTGCACGAAAATCTTTGCGTGAAATTTTCGGACCAAAAGTGACCATATCGACGTCACCTTATTTATCCACCAAAACTGTGTTGTTTTTGCTCAAATGTTTCCCAAATATGTTTATATGGTGTATAGGTTATGGGAGCTTTGTGCGCGAAAAGCTTTCCGTAAAATTTTCGGACCAAAAGTGACCATATTGGCGTCACCTTTCTTTATCCACCAAAACTGTGTTGTTTTTCCTCAAATATGTCCCAAACATGTTTATATGATGTATAGGTCATAATGGGAGCTTTGTGCGTGAAAAGCTTTCCGTGAAATTTTCGGACCAAAAGTGACCATATCGGCGTCGCCTATCTTTATCCACCAAAACTGTGTTGTTTTTGCTTAAATGTGTTCCAAACTTGTTTATATGGTGTATTGGTCATAATGGCAGCTTTGTGCGCAAAAAGCTTTGCGTGAAATTTTCGGACCAAAAGTGACCACATCGACATCACCCTACTTTATCCACCAAAACTGTGTTGTTTTTGCTCAAATGTTTCCCAAATATGTTTATATGGTGTATAGGTCATAATATGAGCTTTGTGCGCGAAAAGCTTTCCGTGAAATTTTCGGACCAAAAGTGACCGTATCGGCGTCGCCTTTCTTTATCCACCAAAACTGTGTTGTTTTTGCTTAAATGTGTTCCAAACTTGTTTATATGGTGTATGGGTCATAATGGCAGCTTTGTGCACGAAAAGCTTTGCGTGAAATTTTCGGACCAAAAGTGACCATATCGACGTCACCTTACTTTATCCACCAAAACTGTGTTGTTTTTGCTCAAATACGTCCCAAACATGTTTATATGATGTATAGGTCATAATGGGAGCTTTGTGCGTGAAAAGCTTTCCGTGAAATTTTCGGACCAAAAGTGACCATATCGACGTCGCCTTTCTTTATCCATCAAAACTGTGTTGTTTTTGCTTAAATGTGTTACAAACTTGTTTATATGGTGTATGGGTCATAATGGAAGCTTTGTGCGCAAAAAGCTTTGCGTGAAAATTTCGTACCAAAAGTGACCATATCGACGTCACCTTACTTTATCCACCAAAACTCTGTTGTTTTTGCTCAAATGTTTCCCAAATATGTTTATATGGTGTATGGGTCATAATATGAGCTTTTTGTGCGAAAAGCTTTCCGTGAAATTTTCAGACCAAAAGTGATCGTATCGGCGTCGCCTTTCTTTATCCACCAAAATTGTGTTGTTTTTGCTTAAATGTGTTCCAAACTTGTTTATATGATGTATAGGTCATAATATGAGCTTTGTGCGAGAAAAGCTTTCCATGAAATTTTCGGACCAAAAGTGACCGTATCGGCGTCGCCTTTCTTTATCTACCAAAACTGTGTTTTTTTTTGCTTAAATGTGTTCCAAACTTGTTTATTTGGTGTATGGGTCATAATGGCAGCTTTGTGCACGAAAAGCTTTGCGTGAAATTTTCGGACCAAAAGTGACCATATCGACGTCACCTTACTTTATCCACCAAAACTGTGTTGTTTTTGCTCAAATACGTCCCAAACATGTTTATATGATGTATAGGTCATAATGGGAGCTTTGTGCGTGAAAAGCTTTCCGTGAAATTTTCGGACCAAAAGTGACCATATCGACGTCGCCTTTCTTTATCCATCAAAACTGTGTTGTTTTTTCTTAAATGTGTTACAAACTTGTTTATATGGTGTATGGGTCATAATGGCAGCTTTGTGCGCAAAAAGCTTTGCGTGAAAATTTCGGACCAAAAGTGACCATATCGACGTCACCTTACTTTATCCACCAAAACTCTGTTGTTTTTGCTCAAATGTTTCCCAAATATGTTTATATGGTGTATGGGTCATAATATGAGCTTTGTGAGCGAAAAGCTTTCCGTGAAATTTTCAGACCAAAAGTGACCGTATTGGCGTCACCTTTCTTTATCCACCAAAACTGTGTTGTTTTTGCTCAAATATGTCCCAAACATGTTTATATGATGTATAAATCATAATGGGAGCTTTGTGCGTAAAAAGCTTTCCGTGTAATTTTCGGACCAAAAGTGACCATATCGGCGTCGCCTATCTTTATCCACCAAAACTGTGTTGTTTTTGCTTAAAAGTGTTCCAAACTTGTTTATATGGTGTATGGGTCATAATGGCAGCTTTGTGCACGAAAAGCTTTGCGTGAAATTTTCGGACCAAAAGTGACCATATCGACGTCACCTTACTTTATCCACCAAAACTGTGTTGTTTTTGCTCAAATACGTCCCAAACATGTTTATATGATGTATAGGTCATAAAGGGAGCTTTGTGCGTGAAAAGCTTTCCGTGAAATTTTCGGACCAAAAGTGACCATATCGACGTCGCCTTTCTTTATCCATCAAAACTGTGTTGTTTTTGCTTAAATGTGTTACAATCTTGTTTATATGGTGTATGGGTCATAATGGCAGCTTTGTGCGCAAAAAGCTTTGCGTGAAGATTTCGGACCAAAAGTGACCATATCGACGTCACCTTACTTTATCCACCAAAACTCTGTTGTTTTTGCTCAAATGTTTCCCAAATATGTTTATATGGTGTATGGGTCATAATATGAGCTTTGTGTGCGAAAAGCTTTCCGTGAAATTTTCAGACCAAAATTGACCGTATCGGCGTCGCCTTTCTTTATCCACCAAAACTGTGTTGTTTTTGCTTAAATGTGTTCCAAACTTGTTTATATGGTGTATGGGTCATAATGGTAGCTTTGTGCACGAAAAGCTTTACGTGAAATTTTCGGACCAAAAATGAACATATCAACGTCACCTTACTTTATCCACCAAAACTTTGTTGTTTTTGCTCAAATGTTTCCCAAATATGTTTATATGGTGTATAGGTCATAATGGGAGCTTTGTGCGCAAAAAGCTTTCCGTAAAATTTTCGGACCAAAAGTGACCATATTGGCGTCACCTTTCTTTATCCACCAAAACTGTGTTGTTTTTGCTCAAATATGTCCCAAACATGTTTATATGATGTATAGGTCATAATGGGAGCTTTGTGCGTGAAAAGCTTTCCGTGAAATTTTCGGACCAAAAGTGACCATATCGGCGTCGCCTATCTTTATCCACCAAAACTGTGTTGTTTTTGCTTAAAAGTGTTACAAACTTGTTTATATGGTGTATGGGTCATAATGGCAGCTTTGTGCACGAAAAGCTTTGCGTGAAATTTTGGGACCAAAAGTTACCATATCGACGTCACCTTACTTTATCCACCAAAACTGTGTTGTTTTTGCTCAAATACGTCCCAAACATGTTTATATGATGTATAGGTCATAATGGGAGCTTTGTGCGTGAAAAGCTTTCCGTGAAATTTTCGGACCAAAAGTGACCATATCGACGTCGCCTTTCTTTATCCATCAAAACTGTGTTGTTTTTGCTTAAATGTGTTACAAACTTGTTTATATGGTGTATGGGTCATAATGGCAGCTTTGTGCGCAAAAAGCTTTGCGTGAAAATTTCGGACCAAAAGTGACCATATCGACGTCACCTTACTTTATCCACCAAAACTGTGTTGTTTTTGCTCAAATACGTCCCAAACATGTTTATATGATGTATAGGTCATAATGGGAGCTTTCCGTGAAATTTTCGGACCAAAAGTGACCATATCGGCGTCGCCTATCTTTATCCTCCAAAACTATGTTGTTTTTGCTTAAATGTGTTCCGAACTTGTTAATATGGTGTATGGGTCATAATGGCAGCTTTGTGCGCGAAAAGCTTTGCGTGAAATTTTCGGACCAAAAGTGACCACATCGACATCACCCTACTTTATCCACCAAAACTGTGTTGTTTTTGCTCTAATGTTTCCGAAATATGTTTATATGGTGTATAGGTCATAATATGAGCTTTGTGCGCGAAAAGCTTTCCGTGAAATTTTCGGACCAAAAGTGACCGTATCGGCGTCGCCTTTCTTTATCCACCAAAACTGTGTTGTTTTTGCTTAAATGTGTTCCAAACTTGTTTATATCGTGTATGGGTCATAATGGCAGCTTTGTGCACGAAAAGCTTTGCGTAAAATTTTCGGACCAAAACTGACCATATCGACGTCACCTTACTTTATCCACCAAAACTGTGTTGTTTTTGCTCAAATGTTTCCCAAATATGTTTATATGGTGTATAGGTCATAATGGGAGCTTTGTGCGCAAAAAGCTTTCCGTAAAATTTTCGGACCAAAAGTGACCATATTGGCGTCACCTTTCTTTATCCACCAAAACTGTGTTGTTTTTGCTCAAATATGTCCCAAACATGTTTATATGATGTATAGGTCATAATGGGAGCTTTGTGCGTGAAAAGCTTTCCGTGAAATTTTCGGACAAAAAGTGACCATATCGGCGTCGCCTATCTTTATCCACCAAAACTGTGTTGTTTTTGCTTAAAAGTGTTCCAAACTTGTTTATATGGTGTATGGGTCATAATGGCAGCTTTGTGCACGAAAAGCTTTGCGTGAAATTTTGGGACCAAAAGTGACCATATCGACGTCACCTTACTTTATCCACCAAAACTGTGTTGTTTTTGCTCAAATACGTCCCAAACATGTTTATATGATGTATAGGTCATAATGGGAGCTTTGTGCGTGAAAAGCTTTCCGTAAAATTTTCGGACCAAAAGTGACCATATTGGCGTCACCTTTCTTTATCCACCAAAATTGTGTTGTTTTTGCTCAAATATGTCCCAAACATGTTTATATGATGTATAGGTCATAATGGGAGCTTTGTGCGTGAAAAGCTTTCCGTGAAATTTTCGGACCAAAAGTGACCATATCGACGTCGCCTTTCTTTATCCATCAAAACTGTGTTGTTTTTGCTTAAATGTGTTCCAAACTTGTTTATATGGTGTATGGGTAATAATGGCATCTTTGTGCGCAAAATGCTTTGCGTGAAATTTTCGGACCAAAAGTGACCATATCGACGTCACCTTACTTTATCCACCAAAACTGTGTTGTTTTTGCTCAAATGTTTCCCAACTATGTTTATATGGTGTATAGGTCATAATATGAGCTTTGTGCGCGAAAAGCTTTCCGTGAAATTTTCAGACCAAAAGTGATCGTATCGGCGTCGCCTTTCTTTATCCACCAAAACTGTGTTGTTTTTGCTTAAATGTGTTCCAAACTTGTTTATATCGTGTATGGGTCATAATGGCAACTTTGTGCACGAAAAGCTTTGCGTGAAATTTTCGGACCAAAAGTGACCATATCGACGTCACCTTACTTTATCCACCAAAACTGTGTTGTTTTTGCTCAAATGTTTCCCAAATATGTTTATATGGTGTATAGGTCATAATGGGAGCTTTGTGCGCGAAAAGCTTTCCGTAAAATTTTCGGACCAAAAGTGACCATATTGGCGTCACCTTTCTTTATCCACCAAAACTGTGTTGTTTTTGCTCAAATATGTCCCAAACATGTTTATATGATGTATAGGTCATAATGGGAGCTTTGTGCGTGAAAAGCTTTCCGTGAAATTTTCGGACCAAATGTGACCATATCGGCGTCGCCTATCTTTATCCTCCAAAACTGTGTTGTTTTTGCTTAAATGTGTTCCAAACTTGTTTATATGGTGTATGGGTCATAATGGCAGCTTTGTGCGCGAAAAGCTTTGCGTGAAATTTTCGGACCAAAAGTTACCACATCGACATCACCCTACTTTATCCACCAAAACTGTGTTGTTTTTGCTCAAATGTTTCCCAAATATGTTTATATGGTGTATAGGTCATAATATGAGCTTTGTGCGCGAAAAGCTTTCCGTGAAATTTTCGGACCAAAAGTGACCGTATCGGCGTCGCCTTTCTTTATCCACCAAAACTGTGTTGTTTTTGCTTAAATGTGTTCCAAACTTGTTTATATGGTGTATGGGTCATAATGGGAGCTTTGTGCAGGAAAAGCTTTGCGTGAAATTTTCGGACCAAAAGTGACCATATCGACGTCACCTTACTTTATCCACCAAAACTGTGTTGTTTTTGCTCAAATACGTCCCAAACATGTTTATATGATGTATAGGTCATAATGGGAGCTTTGTGCGTGAAAAGCTTTCCGTGAAATTTTCAGACCAAAAGTGACCATACCGGCGTCGCCTATCTTTATCCACCAAAACTGTGTTGTTTTTGCTTAAATGTGTTCCAAACTTGTTTATATGGTGTTTGGGTCATAATGGCAGCTTTGTGCACGAAAAGCTTTGCGTGAAATTTTCGGACCAAAAGTGACCATATCCACGTCACCTTACTTTATCCACCAAAATTGTGTTGTTTTTGCTCAAATGTTTCCCAAATATGTTTATATGGTGTTTAGGTCATAATGGGAGCTTTGTGCGCAAAAAGCTTTCCGTGAAATTTTCGGACCAAAAGTGACCGTATCGGCGTCGCCTTTCTTTATCCACCAAAACTGTGTTGTTTTTGCTTAAATGTGTTCCAAACTTGTTTATATGGTGTATGGGTCATAATGGCAGCTTTGTGCACGAAAAGCTTTGCGTGAAATTTTCGGACCAAAAGTGACCATATCCACGTCACCTTACTTTATCCACCAAAATTGTGTTGTTTTTGCTCAAATGTTTCCCAAATATGTTTATATGGTGTTTAGGTCATAATGGGAGCTTTGTGCGCGAAAATCATTCCGTGAAATTTTCGGACCAAAAGTGACCATATTGGCGTCACCTTTCTTTATCCACCAAAACTGTGTTGTTTTTGCTCAAATGTGTCCCAATCAAGTTTATATGATGTATAGGTCATAATGGGAGCTTTGTGTGTGAAAAGCTTTCCTTGACATTTTCGGACCAAAAGTGACCATATCGGCGTCGCCTTTCTTTATCCACCAAAACTGTGTTGTTTTTGCTCAAATGTTTCCCAAACATGTTTATATGGTGTATATGTCATAATGGGAGTTTTGTGCGCAAAAAGCTTTCCGTGAAATTTTAAGACCAAAAGAGGCCATATTGGCGTCACCTTTCTTTATCAAACAAAACTGTGTGGTTTTCGCTCAAATGTGTCCCAAACATGTTTATATGGTGTTGAGGTCATAATGTGAGCATTGTGCGCGAAAAGCTTTCCGTGATTTTTTCAGACCTAAAGTGACCATATCGGCGTCACCTTTCTTTATCCACCAAAACTGTGTTGTTTTTGCTCAAATGTGTTCCAAACATGTTTATATGGTGTATGGGTCACAATGGGAGCTTTGTGCGCGAAAAGCTTTTCGTCAAATTTTCGGACCAAAAATGGCTATATCGGCGTCAACTTTCTATATCCACCAAAACTGTAAGGTTTTCCCTCAAATGTGACCTAAACATGCTTATATAGTGTATAAGTCATAATGTGAGATTTTTGCACGTAAAGCTTTCCATGAAATTTTCGGACCAAAAGTGACCATATCGGTGTCACTTTTCTTTATCCACCAAAACTATGCGGTTTTCGCTCAAATGTGTCCCAAATATGTTTATAAGGTGTAAAGGGCATATAGGGAGCTTTGTGCACGAAAAGCTTTCCGTGAAATTTTCGAACCAAAAGTGACCATATTGGCGTCACCTTTCTTTATCCACCAAAATTGTGTTGTTTTTGCTCAAATATGTCCCAAACATATTTATATGAT
This sequence comes from Persicaria maculosa, assembly GCA_963922045.1. Lineage (NCBI taxonomy): Eukaryota > Viridiplantae > Streptophyta > Magnoliopsida > Caryophyllales > Polygonaceae > Persicaria > Persicaria maculosa. The sequence goes on from OY998261.1 coordinate 35,070,077, forward strand.
GTATAGGTCATAATGGGAGCTTTGTGCGTGAATTCCGTGAAATTTTCGGACCAAAAGTGACCATATCGGCGTCGCCTTTCTTTATCCACAAAAACTGTGTTGTTTTTGCTTAAATGTGTTCCAAACTTGTTTATATGGTGTATGGGTCATAATGGTAGCTTTGTGCGCGAAAGGCTTTACGTGAAATTTTCGGACCAAAAGTGACCATATCGACGTCACCTTACTTTATCCACCAAAACTGTGTTGTTTTTGCTCAAATGTGTCCCAAACATGTCTCTATGGTGTAAAGGTCATATAGGGAGCTTTGTGCGCGAAAAGCTTTCCGTGATGGGTCATAATGGCAGCTTTGTGCACGAAAAGCTTTGCGTGAAAATTTCGGACCAGAAGTGACCATATCGACGTCACCTTACTTTATCCACAAAAATTGTGTTGTTTTGGTCAAATGTTTCCCAAATATGTTTATATGGTGTACAGGTCATAATGGGAGGTTTGTGCGCGAAAATCTTTCCGTGAAATTTTCGGACCAAAAGTGACCATATTGGCATCACCTTTCCTTATCCACCAAAACTGTGTTGTTTTTGCTTAAATGTGTCCCAATCAAGTTTATATGATGTATAGGTCATAATGGGAGCTTTGTGTTTGAAAAGCTTTCCGTGAAATTTTCGGACCAAAAGTGAGCATATCGGCGTCGCCTTTCTTTATCCACCAAAACTGTGTTGTTTTTGCTCAAATGTTTCCCAAACATGTTTATATGGTGTATGGGTCATAATGGAAGCTTTGTGCGCGAAAAACTTTCCGTAAAATTTTCGGACCAAAAGTGACCATATCGACGTCACCTTACTTTATCCACCAAAACTGTGTTGTTTTTGCTCAAATGTTTCCCAAACATGTTTATATGGTGTATATGTCATAATGGGAGTTTTGTGCGCAAAAAGCTTTCCGTGAAATTTTAAGACCAAAAGTGGCCATATTGGTGTCACCTTTCTTTATCCACCAAAACTGTGTGGTTTTCGCTCAAATGTGTCCCAAACATGTTTATATGGTGTTTAGGTCATAATGGAGCTTTGTGCGCGAAAAGCTTTCCGTGATTTTTTCGGACCTAAAGTGACCATATCGGCGTCACCTTTCTTTATCCACCAAAACTGTGTTGTTTTTGCTCAAATGTGTGCCAAACATGTTTATATGGAGTATGGGTCACAATGGGAGCTTTGTGCGCGAAAAGCTTTTCGTCAAATTTTCGGACAAAAAATGGCTATATCGGCGTCAACTTTCTATATCCACCAAAACTGTATGGTTTTCCCTCAAATGTGTCCTAAACATGTTTATATAGTGTATAGGTCATAATGTGAGATTTTTGCACGTAAAGCTTTCCGTGAAATTTTCGGACCAAAAGTGACCATATCGGTGTCACTTTTCTTTATCCACCAAAACTATGTGGTTTTCGCTCAAATGTGTCCCAAATATGTTTATAAGGTGTAAAGGTCATATAGGGAGGTTTGTGCGCGAAAAGCTTTCCGTGAAATTTTCGGACCAAAAGTGACCGTATCGGCGTCGCCTTTCTTTATCCACCAAAACTGTGTTGTTTTTGCTTAAATGTGTTCCAAACTTGTTTATATGGTGTATGGGTCATAATGGCAGCTTTGTGCACGAAAAGCTTTGCGTGAAATTTTCGGACCAAAAGTGACCATATCGACGTCACCTTACTTTATCCACCAAAATTGTGTTGTTTTTGCTCAAATGTTTCCCAAATATGTTTATATGCTGTTTAGGTCATAATGGGAGCTTTGTGGGCGAAAATCTTTTTGTGAAATTTTCGGACCAAAAGTGACCATATTGGCGTCACCTTTCTTTATCAAACAAAACTGTGTTGTTTTTGCTCAAATGTGTCCCAATCAAGTTTATATGATGTATAGGTCATAATGGGAGCTTTGTGTGTGAAAAGCTTTCCTTGACATTTTCGGACCAAAAGTGACCATATCGGCGTCGCCTTTCTTTATCCACCAAAACTGTGTTGTTTTTGCTCAAATGTTTCCCAAACATGTTTATATGGTGTATATGTCATAATGGGAGTTTTGTGCGCAAAAAGCTTTCCGTGAAATTTTAAGACCAAAAGTGGCCATATTGGCGTCACCTTTCTTTATCAAATAAAACTGTGCGGTTTTCCCTCAAATGTGTCCCAAACATGTTTATATGGTGTTTAGGTCATAATGGGAGCTTTGTGCGCGAAAAGCTTTCCGTGATTTTTTCAGACCTAAAGTGACCATATCGGCGTCACCATTCTTTATCCACCAAAACTGTGTTGTTTTTTCTCAAATGTGTTCCAAACATGTTTATATGGTGTATGGGTCACAATGGGAGCTTTATGCGCGAAAAGCTTTTCGTCAAATTTTTGGACCAAAAATGGCTATATCGGCGTCAACTTTCTATATCCACCAAAACTGTATGGTTTTCCCTCAAATGTGTCCTAAACATGTTTATATAGTGTATAGGTCATAATGTGAGATTTTTGCACGTAAAGCTTTCCGTGAAATTTTCGGACCAAAAGTGACCATATCGGTGTCACTTTTCTTTATCCATCAAAACTATGTGGTTTTCGCTCAAATGTGTCCCAAATATGTTTATAAGGTGTAAATGTCATATAGGGAGCTTTGTGCGCGAAAAGCTTTCCGTCAAATTTTCGAACCAAAAGGGACCATATTGGCGTCACCTTTCTTTATCCACCAAAACTGTGTTGTTTTTGCTCAAATATGTCCCAAACATATTTATATGATGTATAGGTCATAATGGGAGCTTTGTGCGTGAATTCCATGAAATTTTCGGACCAAAAGTGACCATATCGGCGTCGCCTTTCTTTATCCACCAAAACTGTGTTGTTTTTGCTTAAATGTGTTCCAAACATGTTTATATGGTGTATGGGTCATAATGGTAGCTTTGTGCGCGAAAAGCTTTACGTGAAATTTTCGGACCAAAAGTTACCATATCGATGTCACCTTACTTTATCCACCAAAACTGTGTTGCTTTTGCTCAAATGTTTCCCAAATATGTTTATATGGTGTTTAGGTCATAATGGGAGCTTTGTGGGCGAAAATCTTTCCGTGAAATTTTCGGACCAAAAGTGACCATATTGGCGTCACCTTTCTTTATCCACCAAAACTGTGTTGTTTTTGCTCAAATATGTCCCAAACATATTTATATGATGTATAGGTAATAATGGGAGCTTTGTGCGTGAATTCCGTGAAATTTTCGGACCAAAAGTGACCATATCGACGTCACCTTACTTTATCCACCAAAACTGTATTGCTTTTGCTCAAATGTGTCCCAAACATATCTATATGGTGTAAAGGTCATATAGGGAGCTTTGTGCGCGAAAAGCTTTCCGTGATGGGTCATAATGGCAGCTTTGTGCACGAAAAGCTTTGCGTGAAATTTTCGGACCAGAAGTGACCATATCGACGTCACCTTACTTTATCCACCAAAATTGTGTTATTTTTGCTCAAATGTTTCCCAAATATGTTTATATGGTGTATAGGTCATAATGGGAGCTTTGTGCGCGAAAATCTTTCCGTGAAATTTTCGAACCAAAAGTGACCATATTGGCATCACCTTTCTTTATCCACCAAAACTGTGTTGTTTTTTGGTCAAATGTGTCCCAATCAAGTTTATATGATGTATAGGTCATAATGGGAGCTTTGTGTGTGAAAAGCTTTCCGTGAAATTTTCGGACCAAAAGTGACCATATCGGCGTCGCCTTTCTTTATCCACCAAAACTGTGTTGTTTTTGCTCAAATGTTTCCCAAACATGTTTATATGGTGTATGGGTCATAATGGAAGCTTTGTGCGCAAAAAGCTTTCCGTAAAATTTTCTGACCAAAAGTGACCATATCGACGTCACCTTACTTTATCCACCAAAACTGTGTTGTTTTTGCTCAAATGTTTCCCACACATGTTTATATGGTGTATATGTCATAATGGGAGTTTTGTGCGCAAAAAGCTTTCCGTGAAATTTTAAGACCAAAAGTGGCCATATTGGTGTCACCTTTCTTTATCCACCAAAACTGTGTGGTTTTCGCTCAAACATGTCCCAAACATGTTTATATGGTGTTTAGGTCATAATGGGAGCTTTGTGCGCGAAAAGCTTTCCGTGATTTTTTCGGACCTAAAGTGACCATATCGGCGTCACCTTTCTTTATCCACCAAAACTGTGTTGTTTTTGCTCAAATGTGTCCCAAACATGTTTTTATGGAGTATGGGTCACAATGGGAGCTTTGTGCGCGAAAAGCTTTTCGTCAAATTTTCGGACCAAAAATGGCAATATCGGCGTCAACTTTCTATATCCACCAAAACTGTATGGTTTTCCCTCAAATGTGTCCTAAACATGTTTATATAGTGTATAGGTCATAATGTGAGATTTTTGCACGTAAAGCTTTCCGTGAAATTTTCGGACCAAAAGTGACCATATCGGTGTCACTTTTCTTTATCCACCAAAACTATGTGGTTTTCGCTCAAATGTGTCCCAAATATGTTTATAAGGTGTAAAGGTCATATAGGGAGGTTTGTGCGCGAAAAGCTTTCCGTGAAATTTTCGGACCAAAATTGACCGTATCGGCGTCGCCTTTCTTTATCCACCAAAACTGTGTTGTTTTTGCTTAAATGTGTTCCAAACTTGTTTATATGGTGTATGGGTCATAATCGCAGCTTTGTGCACGAAAAGCTTTGCGTGAAATTTTCGGACCAAAAGTGACCATATCGACGTCACCTTACTTTATCCACCAAAATGGTGTTGTTTTTGCTCAAATGTTTCCCAAATATGTTTATATGGTGTTTAGGTCATAATGGGAGCTTTGTGGGCGAAAATCTTTCCGTGAAATTTTCGGACCAAAAGTGACCATATTGGCGTCACCTTTCTTTATCAAACAAAACTGTGTTGTTTTTGCTCAAATGTGTCCCAATCAAGTTTATATGATGTATAGGTCATAATGGGAGCTTTGTGTGTGAAAAGCTTTCCTTGACATTTTCGGACCAAAAGTGACCATATCGGCGTCGCCTTTCTTTATCCACCAAAACTGTGTTGTTTTTGCTCAAATGTTTCCCAAACATGTTTATATGGTGTATATGTCATAATGGGAGTTTTGTGCGCAAAAAGCTTTCCGTGAAATTTTAAGACCAAAAGTGGCCATATTGGCGTCACCTTTCTTTATCAATTAAAACTGTGTGGTTTTCGCTCAAATGTGTCCCAAACATGTTTATATGGTGTTTAGGTCATAATGGGAGCTTTGTGCGCGAAAAGCTTTCCGTGATTTTTTCAGACCTAAAGTGACCATATCGGCGTCACCATTCTTTATCCACCAAAACTGTGTTGTTTTTGCTCAAATGTGTTCCAAACATGTTTATATGGTGTATGGGTCACAATGGGAGCTTTATGCGCGAAAAGCTTTTCGTCAAATTTTTGGACCAAAAATGGCTATATCGGCGTCAACTTTCTATATCCACCAAAAATGTATGGTTTTCCCTCAAATGTGTCCTAAACATGTTTATATAGTGTATAGGTCATAATGTGAGATTTTTGCACGTAAAGCTTTCCGTGAAATTTTCGGACCAAAAGTGACCATATCGGTGTCACTTTTCTTTATCCACCAAAACTATGTGGTTTTCGCTCAAATGTGTCCCAAATATGTTTATAAGGTGTAAAGGTCATATAGGGAGATTTGTGCGCGAAAAGCTTTCCGTGAAATTTTCGAACCAAAAGGGACCATATTGGCGTCACCTTTCTTTATCCACCAAAACTGTGTTGTTTTTGCTCAAATATGTCCCAAACATATTTATATGATGTATAGGTCATAATGGGAGCTTTGTGCGTGAATTCCGTGAAATTTTCGGACCAAAAGTTACCATATCGGCGTCGCCTTTCTTTATCCACCAAAACTGTGTTGTTTTTGCTTAAATGTGTTCCAAACATGTTTATATGGTGTATGGGTCATAATGGTAGCTTTGTGCGCGAAAAGCTTTACGTGAAATTTTCGGACCAAAAGTTACCATCTCGATGTCACCTTACTTTATCCACCAAAACTGTGTTGCTTTTGCTCAAATGTGTCCCAAACATGTCTATATGGTGTAAAGTTCATATAGGGAGCTTTGTGTGCGAAAAGCTTTCCTTGATGGGTCATAATGGCAGCTTTGTGCACGAAAAGCTTTGCGTGAAATTTTCGGACCAGAAGTGACCATATCGACGTCACCTTACTTTATCCACCAAAATTGTGTTGTTTTTGCTCAAATGTTTCCCAAATATGTTTATATGGTGTATAGGTCATAATGGGAGCTTTGTGCGCGAAAATCTTTCCGTTAAATTTTCGGACCAAAAGTGACCATATTGGCATCACCTTTCTTTATCCACCAAAACTGTGTTGTTTTTTGCTCAAATGTGTCCCAATCAAGTTTATATGATGTATAGGTCATAATGGGAGCTTTGTGTGTGAAAAGCTTTCCGTGAAATTTTCGGACCAAAAGTGACCATATCGGCGTCGCCTTTCTTTATCCACCAAAACTGTGTTGTTTTTGCTCAAATGTTTCCCAAACATGTTTATATGGTGTATGGGTCATAATGGAAGCTTTGTGCGCGAAAAGCTTTCCGTAAAATTTTCGGACCAAAAGTGACCATATCGACGTCACCTTACTTTATCCACCAAAACTGTGTTGTTTTTGCTCAAATGTTTCCCAAACATGTTTATATGGTGTATATGTCATAATGGGAGTTTTGTGCGCAAAAAGCTTTCCGTGAAATTTTAAGACCAAAAGTGGCCATATTGGTGTCACCTTTCTTTATCCACCAAAACTGTGTGGTTTTCGCTCAAATGTGTCCCAAACATGTTTATATGGTGTTTAGGTCATAATGGGAGCTTTGTGCGCGAAAAGCTTTCCGTGATTTTTTCGGACCTAAAGTGACCATATCGGCGTCACCTTTCTTTATCCACCAAAACTGTGTTGTTTTTGCTCAAATGTGTCCCAAACATGTTTATATGGAGTTTGGGTCACAATGGGAGCTTTGTGCGCGAAAAGCTTTTCGTCAAATTTTCGGACCAAAAATGGCTATATCGGCGTCAACTTTCTATGTCCACCAAAACTGTATGGTTTGCCCTCAAATGTGTCCTAAACATGTTTATATAGTGTATAGGTCATAATGTGACATTTTTGCACGTAAAGCTTTCCGTGAAATTTTCGGACCAAAAGTTACCATATCGGTGTCACTTTTCTTTATCCACCAAAACTATGTGGTTTTCGCTCAAATGTGTCCCAAATATGTTTATAAGGTGTAAAGGTCATATAGGGAGGTTTGTGCGCGAAAAGCTTTCCGTGAAATTTTCGGACCAAAATTGACCGTATCGGCATCGCCTTTCTTTATCCACCAAAACTGTGTTGTTTTTGCTTAAATGTGTTCCAAACTTGTTTATATGGTGTATGGGTCATAATGGCAGCTTTGTGCACGAAAAGCTTTGCGTGAAATTTTCGGACCAAAAGTGACCATATCGACGTCACCTTACTTTATCCACCAAAATTGTGTTGTTTTTGCTCAAATGTTTCCCAAATATGTTTATATGGTGTTTAGGTCATAATGGGAGCTTTGTGGGCGAAAATCTTTCCGTGAAATTTTCGGACCAAAAGTGACCATATTGGCGTCACCTTTCTTTATCAAACAAAACTGTGTTGTTTTTGCTCAAATGTGTCCGAATCAAGTTTATATGATGTATAGGTCATAATGGGAGCTTTGTGTGTGAAAAGCTTTCCTTGACATTTTCGGACCAAAAGTGACCATATCGGCGTCGCCTTTCTTTATCCACCAAAACTGTGTTGTTTTTGCTCAAATGTTTCCCAAACATGTTTATATGGTGTATGGGTCATAATGGAAGCTTTGTGCGCGAAAAGCTTTCCGTAAAATTTTCGGACCAAAAGTGACCATATCGACGTCACCTTACTTTATCCACCAAAACTGTGTTATTTTTGCTCAAATGTTTCCCAAACATGTTTATATGGTGTATATGTCATAATGGGAGTTTTGTGCGCAAAAAGCTTTCCGTGAAATTTTAAGACCAAAAGTGGCCATATTGGTGTCACCTTTCTTTATCCACCAAAACTGTGTGGTTTTCGCTCAAATGTGTCCCAAACATGTTTATATGGTGTTTAGGTCATAATGGGAGCTTTGTGCGCGAAAAGCTTTCCGTGATTTTTTCGGACCTAAAGTGACCATATCGGCGTCACCTTTCTTTATCCACCAAAACTGTGTTGTTTTTGCTCAAATGTGTCCCAAACATGTTTATATGGAGTTTGGGTCACAATGGGAGCTTTGTGCGCGAAAAGCTTTTCGTCAAATTTTCGGACCAAAAATGGCTATATCGGCGTCAACTTTCTATGTCCACCAAAACTGTATGGTTTGCCCTCAAATGTGTCCTAAACATGTTTATATAGTGTATAGGTCATAATGTGACATTTTTGCACGTAAAGCTTTCCGTGAAATTTTCGGACCAAAAGTTACCATATCGGTGTCACTTTTCTTTATCCACCAAAACTATGTGGTTTTCGCTCAAATGTGTCCCAAATATGTTTATAAGGTGTAAAGGTCATATAGGGAGGTTTGTGCGCGAAAAGCTTTCCGTGAAATTTTCGGACCAAAATTGACCGTATCGGCATCGCCTTTCTTTATCCACCAAAACTGTGTTGTTTTTGCTTAAATGTGTTCCAAACTTGTTTATATGGTGTATGGGTCATAATGGCAGCTTTGTGCACGAAAAGCTTTGCGTGAAATTTTCGGACCAGAAGTGACCATATCGACGTCACCTTACTTTATCCACCAAAATTGTGTTGTTTTTGCTCAAATGTTTCCCAAATATGTTTATATGGTGTTTAGGTCATAATGGGAGCTTTGTGGGCGAAAATCTTTCCGTGAAATTTTCGGACCAAAAGTGACCATATTGGCGTCACCTTTCTTTATCAAACAAAACTGTGTTGTTTTTGCTCAAATGTGTCCCAATCAAGTTTATATGATGTATAGGTCATAATGGGAGCTTTGTGTGTGAAAAGCTTTCCTTGACATTTTCGGACCAAAAGTGACCATATCGGCGTCGCCTTTCTTTATCCACCAAAACTGTGTTGTTTTTGCTCAAATGTTTCCCAAACATGTTTATATGGTGTATGGGTCATAATGGAAGCTTTGTGCGCGAAAAGCTTTCCGTAAAATTTTCGGACCAAAAGTGACCATATCGACGTCACCTTACTTTATCCACCAAAACTGTGTTGTTTTTGCTCAAATGTTTCCCAAACATGTTTATATGGTGTATATGTCATAATGGGAGTTTTGTGCGCAAAAAGCTTTCCGTGAAATTTTAAGACCAAAAGTGGCCATATTGGTGTCACCTTTCTTTATCCACCAAAACTGTGTGGTTTTCGCTCAAATGTGTCCCAAACATGTTTATATGGTGTTTAGGTCATAATGGGAGCTTTGTGCGCGAAAAGCTTTCCGTGATTTTTTCGGACCTAAAGTGACCATATCGGCATCACCTTTCTTTATCCACCAAAACTGTGTTGTTTTTGCTCAAATGTGTCCCAAACATGTTTATATGGAGTTTGGGTCACAATGGGAGCTTTGTGCGCGAAAAGCTTTTCGTCAAATTTTCGGACCAAAAATGGCTATATCGGCGTCAACTTTCTATGTCCACCAAAACTGTATGGTTTGCCCTCAAATGTGTCCTAAACATGTTTATATAGTGTATAGGTCATAATGTGACATTTTTGCACGTAAAGCTTTCCGTGAAATTTTCGGACCAAAAGTTACCATATCGGTGTCACTTTTCTTTATCCACCAAAACTATGTGGTTTTCGCTCAAATGTGTCCCAAATATGTTTATAAGGTGTAAAGGTCATATAGGGAGGTTTGTGCGCGAAAAGCTTTCCGTGAAATTTTCGGACCAAAATTGACCGTATCGGCATCGCCTTTCTTTATCCACCAAAACTGTGTTGTTTTTGCTTAAATGTGTTCCAAACTTGTTTATATGGTGTATGGGTCATAATGGCAGCTTTGTGCACGAAAAGCTTTGCGTGAAATTTTCGGACCAAAAGTGACCATATCGACGTCACCTTACTTTATCCACCAAAGTTGTGTTGTTTTTGCTCAAATGTTTCCCAAATATGTTTATATGGTGTTTAGGTCATAATGGGAGCTTTGTGGGCGAAAATCTTTCCGTGAAATTTTCGGACCAAAAGTGACCATATTGGCGTCACCTTTCTTTATCAAACAAAACTGTGTTGTTTTTGCTCAAATGTGTCCGAATCAAGTTTATATGATGTATAGGTCATAATGGGAGCTTTGTGTGTGAAAAGCTTTCCTTGACATTTTCGGACCAAAAGTGACCATATCGACGTCACCTTACTTTATCCACCAAAATTGTGTGGTTTTCGCTCAAATGTGTCCCAAACATGTTTATATGGTGTTTAGGTCATAATGGAGCTTTGTGCGCGAAAAGCTTTCCGTGATTTTTTCGGACCTAAAGTGACCATATCGGCGTCACCTTTCTTTATCCACCAAAACTGTGTTGTTTTTGCTCAAATGTGTGCCAAACATGTTTATATGGAGTATGGGTCACAATGGGAGCTTTGTGCGCGAAAAGCTTTTCGTCAAATTTTCGGACAAAAAATGGCTATATCGGCGTCAACTTTCTATATCCACCAAAACTGTATGGTTTTCCCTCAAATGTGTCCTAAACATGTTTATATAGTGTATAGGTCATAATGTGAGATTTTTGCACGTAAAGCTTTCCGTGAAATTTTCGGACCAAAAGTGACCATATCGGTGTCACTTTTCTTTATCCACCAAAACTATGTGGTTTTCGCTCAAATGTGTCCCAAATATGTTTATAAGGTGTAAAGGTCATATAGGGAGGTTTGTGCGCGAAAAGCTTTCCGTGAAATTTTCGGACCAAAAGTGACCGTATCGGCGTCGCCTTTCTTTATCCACCAAAACTGTGTTGTTTTTGCTTAAATGTGTTCCAAACTTGTTTATATGGTGTATGGGTCATAATGGCAGCTTTGTGCACGAAAAGCTTTGCGTGAAATTTTCGGACCAAAAGTGACCATATCGACGTCACCTTACTTTATCCACCAAAATTGTGTTGTTTTTGCTCAAATGTTTCCCAAATATGTTTATATGCTGTTTAGGTCATAATGGGAGCTTTGTGGGCGAAAATCTTTTTGTGAAATTTTCGGACCAAAAGTGACCATATTGGCGTCACCTTTCTTTATCAAACAAAACTGTGTTGTTTTTGCTCAAATGTGTCCCAATCAAGTTTATATGATGTATAGGTCATAATGGGAGCTTTGTGTGTGAAAAGCTTTCCTTGACATTTTCGGACCAAAAGTGACCATATCGGCGTCGCCTTTCTTTATCCACCAAAACTGTGTTGTTTTTGCTCAAATGTTTCCCAAACATGTTTATATGGTGTATATGTCATAATGGGAGTTTTGTGCGCAAAAAGCTTTCCGTGAAATTTTAAGACCAAAAGTGGCCATATTGGCGTCACCTTTCTTTATCAAATAAAATTGTGCGGTTTTCCCTCAAATGTGTCCCAAACATGTTTATATGGTGTTTAGGTCATAATGGGAGCTTTGTGCGCGAAAAGCTTTCCGTGATTTTTTCAGACCTAAAGTGACCATATCGGCGTCACCATTCTTTATCCACCAAAACTGTGTTGTTTTTTCTCAAATGTGTTCCAAACATGTTTATATGGTGTATGGGTCACAATGGGAGCTTTATGCGCGAAAAGCTTTTCGTCAAATTTTTGGACCAAAAATGGCTATATCGGCGTCAACTTTCTATATCCACCAAAACTGTATGGTTTTCCCTCAAATGTGTCCTAAACATGTTTATATAGTGTATAGGTCATAATGTGAGATTTTTGCACGTAAAGCTTTCCGTGAAATTTTCGGACCAAAAGTGACCATATCGGTGTCACTTTTCTTTATCCACCAAAACTATGTGGTTTTCGCTCAAATGTGTCCCAAATATGTTTATAAGGTGTAAATGTCATATAGGGAGCTTTGTGCGCGAAAAGCTTTCCGTCAAATTTTCGAACCAAAAGGGACCATATTGGCGTCACCTTTCTTTATCCACCAAAACTGTGTTGTTTTTGCTCAAATATGTCCCAAACATATTTATATGATGTATAGGTCATAATGGGAGCTTTGTGCGTGAATTCCATGAAATTTTCGGACCAAAAGTGACCATATCGGCGTCGCCTTTCTTTATCCACCAAAACTGTGTTGTTTTTGCTTAAATGTGTTCCAAACATGTTTATATGGTGTATGGGTCATAATGGTAGCTTTGTGCGCGAAAAGCTTTACGTGAAATTTTCGGACCAAAAGTTACCATATCGATGTCACCTTACTTTATCCACCAAAACTGTGTTGCTTTTGCTCAAATGTTTCCCAAATATGTTTATATGGTGTTTAGGTCATAATGGGAGCTTTGTGGGCGAAAATCTTTCCGTGAAATTTTCGGACCAAAAGTGACCATATTGGCGTCACCTTTCTTTATCCACCAAAACTGTGTTGTTTTTGCTCAAATATGTCCCAAACATATTTATATGATGTATAGGTAATAATGGGAGCTTTGTGCGTGAATTCCGTGAAATTTTCGGACCAAAAGTGACCATATCGACGTCACCTTACTTTATCCACCAAAACTGTATTGCTTTTGCTCAAATGTGTCCCAAACATATCTATATGGTGTAAAGGTCATATAGGGAGCTTTGTGCGCGAAAAGCTTTCCGTGATGGGTCATAATGGCAGCTTTGTGCACGAAAAGCTTTGCGTGAAATTTTCGGACCAGAAGTGACCATATCGACGTCACCTTACTTTATCCACCAAAATTGTGTTATTTTTGCTCAAATGTTTCCCAAATATGTTTATATGGTGTATAGGTCATAATGGGAGCTTTGTGCGCGAAAATCTTTCCGTGAAATTTTCGAACCAAAAGTGACCATATTGGCATCACCTTTCTTTATCCACCAAAACTGTGTTGTTTTTTGGTCAAATGTGTCCCAATCAAGTTTATATGATGTATAGGTCATAATGGGAGCTTTGTGTGTGAAAAGCTTTCCGTGAAATTTTCGGACCAAAAGTGACCATATCGGCGTCGCCTTTCTTTATCCACCAAAACTGTGTTGTTTTTGCTCAAATGTTTCCCAAACATGTTTATATGGTGTATGGGTCATAATGGAAGCTTTGTGCGCAAAAAGCTTTCCGTAAAATTTTCGGACCAAAAGTGACCATATCGACGTCACCTTACTTTATCCACCAAAACTGTGTTGTTTTTGCTCAAATGTTTCCCACACATGTTTATATGGTGTATATGTCATAATGGGAGTTTTGTGCGCAAAAAGCTTTCCGTGAAATTTTAAGACCAAAAGTGGCCATATTGGTGTCACCTTTCTTTATCCACCAAAACTGTGTGGTTTTCGCTCAAACATGTCCCAAACATGTTTATATGGTGTTTAGGTCATAATGGGAGCTTTGTGCGCGAAAAGCTTTCCGTGATTTTTTCGGACCTAAAGTGACCATATCGGCGTCACCTTTCTTTATCCACCAAAACTGTGTTGTTTTTGCTCAAATGTGTCCCAAACATGTTTTTATGGAGTATGGGTCACAATGGGAGCTTTGTGCGCGAAAAGCTTTTCGTCAAATTTTCGGACCAAAAATGGCAATATCGGCGTCAACTTTCTATATCCACCAAAACTGTATGGTTTTCCCTCAAATGTGTCCTAAACATGTTTATATAGTGTATAGGTCATAATGTGAGATTTTTGCACGTAAAGCTTTCCGTGAAATTTTCGGACCAAAAGTGACCATATCGGTGTCACTTTTCTTTATCCACCAAAACTATGTGGTTTTCGCTCAAATGTGTCCCAAATATGTTTATAAGGTGTAAAGGTCATATAGGGAGGTTTGTGCGCGAAAAGCTTTCCGTGAAATTTTCGGACCAAAATTAACCGTATCGGCGTCACTTTTCTTTATCCACCAAAACTGTGAGGTCATAATGGGAGCTTTGTGGGCGAAAATCTTTCCGTGAAATTTTCGGACCAAAAGTGACCATATTGGCGTCACCTTTCTTTATCAAACAAAACTGTGTTGTTTTTGCTCAAATGTGTCCGAATCAAGTTTATATGATGTATAGGTCATAATGGGAGCTTTGTGTGTGAAAAGCTTTGCGTGAAATTTTCGGACCAAAAGTGACCATATCGACGTCACCTTACTTTATCCACCAAAATTGTGTTGTTTTTGCTCAAATGTTTCCCAAATATGTTTATATGGTGTTTAGGTCATAATGGGAGCTTTGTGGGCGAAAATCTTTCCGTGAAATTTTCGGACCAAAAGTGACCATATTGGCGTCACCTTTCTTTATCAAACAAAACTGTGTTGTTTTTGCTCAAATGTGTCCGAATCAAGTTTATATGATGTATAGGTCATAATGGGAGCTTTGTGTGTGAAAAGCTTTCCATGACATTTTCGGACCAAAAGTGACCATATCGGCGTCGCCTTTCTTTATCCACCAAAACTGTGTTGTTTTTGCTCAAATGTTTCCCAAACATGTTTATATGGTGTATATGTCATAATGGGAGTTTTGTGCGCAAAAAGCTTTCCGAGAAATTTTAAGACCAAAAGTGGCCATATTGGCGTCACCTTTCTTTATCAAACAAAACTGTGTGGTTTTCGCTCAAATGTGTCCCAAACATGTTTATATGGTGTTTAGGTCATAATGGGAGCTTTGTGCGCGAAAAGCTTTCCGTGATTTTTTCAGACCTAAAGTGACCATATCGGCGTCACCATTCTTTATCCACCAAAACTGTGTTGTTTTTGCTCAAATGTGTTCCAAACATGTTTATATGGTGTATGGGTCACAATGGGAGCTTTTTGCGCGAAAAGCTTTTCGTCAAATTTTCGGACCAAAAATGGCTATATCGGCGTCAACTTTCTATATCCACCAAAACTGTATGGTTTTCCCTCAAATGTGTCATAAACATGTTTATATAATGTATAGGTCATAATGTGAGATTTTTGCACGTAAAACTTTCCGTGAAATTTTCGGACCAAAAGTGACCATATCGGTGTCACTTTTCTTTATCCACCAAAACTATGTGGTTTTCGCTCAAATGTGTCCCAAATATGTTTATAAGGTGTAAAGGTCATATAGGGAGCTTTGTGCGCGAAAAGCTTTCCGTGAAATTTTCGAACCAAAAGGGACCATATTGGCGTCACCTTTCTTTATCCACCAAAACTGTGTTGTTTTTGCTCAAATATGTCCCAAACATATTTATATGATGTATAGGTCATAATGTGAGCTTTGTGCGTGAATTCCGTGAAATTTTCGGACCAAAAGTGACCATATCGGCGTCGCCTTTCTTTATCCACCAAAACTTTGTTGTTTTTGCTTAAATTTGTTCCAAACATGTTTATATGGTGTATGGGTCATAATGGTAGCTTTGTGCGCGAAAAGCTTTACGTGAAATTTTCGGACCAAAAGTTACCATATCGACGTCACCTTACTTTATCCACCAAAACTGTGTTGCTTTTGCTCAAATGTGTCCCAAACATGTCTATATGGTGTAAAGGTCATATAGGGAGCTTTGTGCGCGAAAAGCTTTCCGTGATGGGTCATAATGGCAGCTTTGTGCACGAAAAGCTTTGCGTGAAGTTTTCGGACCAGAAGTGACCATATCGACGTCAACTTACTTTATCCACCAAAATTGTGTTGTTTTTGCTCAAATGTTTCCCAAATATGTTTATATGGTGTATAGGTCATAATGGGAGCTTTGTGCGCGAAAATCTTTCCGTGAAATTTTCGGACCAAAAGTGACCATATTGGCATCACCTTTCTTTATCCACCAAAACTGTGTTGTTTTTTGCTCAAATGTGTCCCAATCAAGTTTATATGATGTATAGGTCATAATGGGAGCTTTGTGTGTGAAAAGCTTTCCGTGAAATTTTCGGACCAAAAGTGACCATATCGGCGTTGCCTTTCTTTATCCACCAAAACTGTGTTGTTTTTGCGCAAATGTTTCCCAAACATGTTTATATGGTGTATGGGTCATAATGGAAACTTTGTGCGCGAAAAGCTTTCCGTAAAATTTTCGGACCAAAAGTGACCATATCGACGTCACCTTACTTTATCCACCAAAACTGTGTTGTTTTTGCTCAAATGTTTCCCAAACATGTTTATATGGTGTATATGTCATAATGGGAGTTTTGTGCGCAAAAAGTTTTCCGTGAAATTTTAAGACCAAAAGTGGCCATATTGGTCTCACCTTTCTTTATCCACCAAAACTGTGTGGTTTTCGCTCAAATGTGTCCCAAACATGTTTATATGGTGTTTAGGTCATAATGGGAGCTTTGTGCGCGAAAAGCTTTCCGTGATTTTTTCGGACCTAAAGTGACCATATCGGCGTCACCTTTCTATATCCACCAAAAATGTGTTGTTTTTGCTCAAATGTGTCCCAAACATGTTTATATGGTGTATGGGTCACAATGGGAGCTTTGTGCGCGAAAAGCTTTTCGTCAAATTTTCGGACCAAAAATGGCAATATCGGCGTCAACTTTCTATATCCACCAAAACTGTATGGTTTTCCCTCAAATGTGTCCTAAACATGTTTATATAGTGTATAGGTCATAATGTGAGATTTTTGCACGTAAAGCTTTCCGTGAAATTTTCGGACCAAAAGTGACCATATCGGTGTCACTTTTCTTTATCCACCAAAACTATGTGGTTTTCGCTCAAATGTGTCCCAAATATGTTTATAAGGTGTAAAGGTCATATAGGGAGGTTTGTGCGCGAAAAGCTTTCCGTGAAATTTTCGGACCAAAAGTGACCGTATCGGCGTCGCCTTTCTTTATCCACCAAAACTGTGTTGTTTTTGCTTAAATGTGTTCCAAACTTGTTTATATGGTGTATGGGTCATAATGGCAGCTTTGTGCACGAAAAGCTTTGCGTGAAATTTTCGGACCAAAAGTGACCATATCGACGTCACCTTACTTTATCCACCAAAATGGTGTTGTTTTTGCTCAAATGTTTCCCAAATATGTTTATATGGTGTTTAGGTCATAATGGGAGCTTTGTGGGCGAAAATCTTTCCGTGAAATTTTCGGACCAAAAGTGACCATATTGGCGTCACCTTTCTTTATCAAACAAAACTGTGTTGTTTTTGCTCAAATGTGTCCCAATCAAGTTTATATGATGTATAGGTCATAATGGGAGCTTTGTGTGTGAAAAGCTTTCCTTGACATTTTCGGACCAAAAGTGACCATATCGGCGTCGCCTTTCTTTATCCACCAAAACTGTGTTGTTTTTGCTCAAATGTTTCCCAAACATGTTTATATGGTGTATATGTCATAATGGGAGTTTTGTGCGCAAAAAGCTTTCCGTGAAATTTTAAGACCAAAAGTGGCCATATTGGCGTCACCTTTCTTTATCAATTAAAACTGTGTGGTTTTCGCTCAAATGTGTCCCAAACATGTTTATATGGTGTTTAGGTCATAATGGGAGCTTTGTGCGCGAAAAGCTTTCCGTGATTTTTTCAGACCTAAAGTGACCATATCGGCGTCACCATTCTTTATCCACCAAAACTGTGTTGTTTTTTCTCAAATGTGTTCCAAACATGTTTATATGGTGTATGGGTCACAATGGGAGCTTTATGCGCGAAAAGCTTTTCGTCAAATTTTTGGACCAAAAATGGCTATATCGGCGTCAACTTTCTATATCCACCAAAAATGTATGGTTTTCCCTCAAATGTGTCCTAAACATGTTTATATAGTGTATAGGTCATAATGTGAGATTTTTGCACGTAAAGCTTTCCGTGAAATTTTCGGACCAAAAGTGACCATATCGGTGTCACTTTTCTTTATCCACCAAAACTATGTGGTTTTCGCTCAAATGTGTCCCAAATATGTTTATAAGGTGTAAAGGTCATATAGGGAGATTTGTGCGCGAAAAGCTTTCCGTGAAATTTTCGAACCAAAAGGGACCATATTGGCGTCACCTTTCTTTATCCACCAAAACTGTGTTGTTTTTGCTCAAATATGTCCCAAACATATTTATATGATGTATAGGTCATAATGGGAGCTTTGTGCGTGAATTCCGTGAAATTTTCGGACCAAAAGTTACCATATCGGCGTCGCCTTTCTTTATCCACCAAAACTGTGTTGTTTTTGCTTAAATGTGTTCCAAACATGTTTATATGGTGTATGGGTCATAATGGTAGCTTTGTGCGCGAAAAGCTTTACGTGAAATTTTCGGACCAAAAGTTACCATCTCGATGTCACCTTACTTTATCCACCAAAACTGTGTTGCTTTTGCTCAAATGTGTCCCAAACATGTCTATATGGTGTAAAGTTCATATAGGGAGCTTTGTGTGCGAAAAGCTTTCCTTGATGGGTCATAATGGCAGCTTTGTGCACGAAAAGCTTTGCGTGAAATTTTCGGACCAGAAGTGACCATATCGACGTCACCTTACTTTATCCACCAAAATTGTGTTGTTTTTGCTCAAATGTTTCCCAAATATGTTTATATGGTGTATAGGTCATAATGGGAGCTTTGTGCGCGAAAATCTTTCCGTTAAATTTTCGGACCAAAAGTGACCATATTGGCATCACCTTTCTTTATCCACCAAAACTGTGTTGTTTTTTGCTCAAATGTGTCCCAATCAAGTTTATATGATGTATAGGTCATAATGGGAGCTTTGTGTGTGAAAAGCTTTCCGTGAAATTTTCGGACCAAAAGTGACCATATCGGCGTCGCCTTTCTTTATCCACCAAAACTGTGTTGTTTTTGCTCAAATGTTTCCCAAACATGTTTATATGGTGTATGGGTCATAATGGAAGCTTTGTGCGCGAAAAGCTTTCCGTAAAATTTTCGGACCAAAAGTGACCATATCGACGTCACCTTACTTTATCCACCAAAACTGTGTTGTTTTTGCTCAAATGTTTCCCAAACATGTTTATATGGTGTATATGTCATAATGGGAGTTTTGTGCGCAAAAAGCTTTCCGTGAAATTTTAAGACCAAAAGTGGCCATATTGGTGTCACCTTTCTTTATCCACCAAAACTGTGTGGTTTTCGCTCAAATGTGTCCCAAACATGTTTATATGGTGTTTAGGTCATAATGGGAGCTTTGTGCGCGAAAAGCTTTCCGTGATTTTTTCGGACCTAAAGTGACCATATCGGCGTCACCTTTCTTTATCCACCAAAACTGTGTTGTTTTTGCTCAAATGTGTCCCAAACATGTTTATATGGAGTTTGGGTCACAATGGGAGCTTTGTGCGCGAAAAGCTTTTCGTCAAATTTTCGGACCAAAAATGGCTATATCGGCGTCAACTTTCTATGTCCACCAAAACTGTATGGTTTTCCCTCAAATGTGTCCTAAACATGTTTATATAGTGTATAGGTCATAATGTGAGATTTTTGCACGTAAAGCTTTCCGTGAAATTTTCGGACCAAAAGTTACCATATCGGTGTCACTTTTCTTTATCCACCAAAACTATGTGGTTTTCGCTCAAATGTGTCCCAAATATGTTTATAAGGTGTAAAGGTCATATAGGGAGGTTTGTGCGCGAAAAGCTTTCCGTGAAATTTTCGGACCAAAATTGACCGTATCGGCATCGCCTTTCTTTATCCACCAAAACTGTGTTGTTTTTGCTTAAATGTGTTCCAAACTTGTTTATATGGTGTATGGGTCATAATGGCAGCTTTGTGCACGAAAAGCTTTGCGTGAAATTTTCGGACCAAAAGTGACCATATCGACGTCACCTTACTTTATCCACCAAAATTGTGTTGTTTTTGCTCAAATGTTTCCCAAATATGTTTATATGGTGTTTAGGTCATAATGGGAGCTTTGTGGGCGAAAATCTTTCCGTGAAATTTTCGGACCAAAAGTGACCATATTGGCGTCACCTTTCTTTATCAAACAAAACTGTGTTGTTTTTGCTCAAATGTGTCCCAATCAAGTTTATATGATGTATAGGTCATAATGGGAGCTTTGTGTGTGAAAAGCTTTCCTTGACATTTTCGGACCAAAAGTGACCATATCGGCGTCGCCTTTCTTTATCCACCAAAACTGTGTTGTTTTTGCTCAAATGTTTCCCAAACATGTTTATATGGTGTATATGTCATAATGGGAGTTTTGTGCGCAAAAAGCTTTCCGAGAAATTTTAAGACCAAAAGTGGCCATATTGGCGTCACCTTTCTTTATCAAACAAAACTGTGTGGTTTTCGCTCAAATGTGTCCCAAACAAGTTTATATGGTGTTTAGGTCATAATGGGAGCTTTGTGCGCGAAAAGCTTTCCGTGATTTTTTCAGACCTAAAGTGACCATATCGGCGTCACCATTCTTTATCCACCAAAACTGTGTTGTTTTTGCTCAAATGTGTTCCAAACATGTTTATATGGTGTATGGGTCACAATGGGAGCTTTATGCGCGAAAAGCTTTTCGTCAAATTTTCGGACCAAAAATGGCTATATCGGCGTCAACTTTCTATATCCACCAAAACTGTATGGTTTTCCCTCAAATGTGTCTTAAACATGTTTATATAATGTATAGGTCATAATGTGAGATTTTTGCACGTAAAACTTTCCGTGAAATTTTCGGACCAAAAGTGACCATATCGGTGTCACTTTTCTTTATCCACCAAAACTATGTGGTTTTCGCTCAAATGTGTCCCAAATATGTTTATAAGGTGTAAAGGTCATATAGGGAGCTTTGTGCGCGAAAAGCTTTCCGTGAAATTTTCGAACCAAAAGGGACCATATTGGCGTCACCTTTCTTTATCCACCAAAACTGTGTTGTTTTTGCTCAAATATGTCCCAAACATATTTATATGATGTATAGGTCATAATGTGAGCTTTGTGCGTGAATTCCGTGAAATTTTCGGACCAAAAATGACCATATCGGCGTCGCCTTTCTTTATCCACCAAAACTTTGTTGTTTTTGCTTAAATTTGTTCCAAACATGTTTATATGGTGTATGGGTCATAATGGTAGCTTTGTGCGCGAAAAGCTTTACGTGAAATTTTCGGACCAAAAGTTACCATATCGACGTCACCTTACTTTATCCACCAAAACTGTGTTGCTTTTGCTCAAATGTGTCCCAAACATGTCTATATGGTGTAAAGGTCATATAGGGAGCTTTGTGCGCGAAAAGCTTTCCGTGATGGGTCATAATGGCAGCTTTGTGCACGAAAAGCTTTGCGTGAAGTTTTCGGACCAGAAGTGACCATATCGACGTCAACTTACTTTATCCACCAAAATTGTGTTGTTTTTGCTCAAATGTTTCCCAAATATGTTTATATGGTGTATAGGTCATAATGGGAGCTTTGTGCGCGAAAATCTTTCCGTGAAATTTTCGGACCAAAAGTGACCATATTGGCATCACCTTTCTTTATCCACCAAAACTGTGTTGTTTTTTGCTCAAATGTGTCCCAATCAAGTTTATATGATGTATAGGTCATAATGGGAGCTTTGTGTGTGAAAAGCTTTCCGTGAAATTTTCGGACCAAAAGTGACCATATCGGCGTTGCCTTTCTTTATCCACCAAAACTGTGTTGTTTTTGCGCAAATGTTTCCCAAACATGTTTATATGGTGTATGGGTCATAATGGAAACTTTGTGCGCGAAAAGCTTTCCGTAAAATGTTCGGACCAAAAGTGACCATATCGACGTCACCTTACTTTATCCACCAAAACTGTGTTGTTTTTGCTCAAATGTTTCCCAAACATGTTTATATGGTGTATATGTCATAATGGGAGTTTTGTGCGCAAAAAGTTTTCCGTGAAATTTTAAGACCAAAAGTGGCCATATTGGCCTCACCTTTCTTTATCCACCAAAACTGTGTGGTTTTCGCTCAAATGTGTCCCAAACATGTTTATATGGTGTTTAGGTCATAATGGGAGCTTTGTGCGCGAAAAGCTTTCCGTGATTTTTTCGGACCTAAAGTGACCATATCGGCGTCACCTTTCTATATCCACCAAAAATGTGTTGTTTTTGCTCAAATGTGTCCCAAACATGTTTATATGGTGTATGGGTCACAATGGGAGCTTTGTGCGCGAAAAGCTTTTCGTCAAATTTTCGGACCAAAAATGGCTATATCGGCGTCAACTTTCTATATCCACCAAAACTGTATGGTTTTCCCTCAAATGTGTCCTAAACATGTTTATATAGTGTATAGGTCATAATGTGAGATTTTTGCACATAAAGCTTTCCGTGAAATTTTCGGACCAAAAGTGACCATATCGGTGTCACTTTTCTTTATCCACCAAAACTATGTGGTTTTCGCTCAAATGTGTCCCAAATATGTTTATAAGGTGTAAAGGTCATATAGGGAGGTTTGTGCGCGAAAAGCTTTCCGTGAAATTTTCGAACCAAAAGTGACCATATTGGCGTCACCTTTCTTTATCCACCAAAACTATGTTGTTTTTCCTCAAATATGCCCCAAACATGTTTATATGAT
This sequence comes from Persicaria maculosa, assembly GCA_963922045.1. Classification (NCBI taxonomy): domain Eukaryota; kingdom Viridiplantae; phylum Streptophyta; class Magnoliopsida; order Caryophyllales; family Polygonaceae; genus Persicaria; species Persicaria maculosa. The sequence continues at coordinate 35,092,605 of OY998261.1, forward strand.
GTATAGATCATAATGGGAGCTTTGTGCGTGAAAAGCTTTCCGTGAAATTTTCGGACCAAAAGTGACCATATCGGCGTCGCCTTTCTTTATCCACCAAAACTGTGTTGTTTTTTCTTAAATGTGTTCCAAACTTTTTTATATGGTGTATGGGTCATAATGGTAGCTTTGTGCGCGAAAATTTTTACGTGAAATTTTCGGACCAAAAATGACCATATCGACGTCACCTTACTTTATCCAACAAAACTGTGTTGTTTTTGCTCAAATGTGTCTCAAACATGTCTATATGGTGTAAAGGTCATATAGGGAGCTTTGTGCGCGAAAAGCTTTCCGTGATGGGTCATAATGGCAGCTTTGTGCACGAAAAGCTTTGCGTGAAATTTTCGGACCAGAAGTGACCATATCGACGTCACCTTACTTTATCCACCAAAATTGTGTTGTTTTTGCTCAAATGTTTCCCAAATATGTTTATATGGTGTATAGGTCATAATAGGAGCTTTGTGCGCGAAAATCTTTCCGTGAAATTTTCGGACCAAAACTGACCATATTGGCGTCACCTTTCTTTATCCACCAAAACTGTGTTGTTTTTGCTCAAATGTGTCCCGATCAAGTTTATATGATGTATAGGTCATAATGGGAGCTTTGTGTGTGAAAAGCTTTCCGTGAAATTTTCGGACCAAAAGTGACCATATCGGCGTCACCTTTCTTTATCCACCAAAACTGTGTTGTTTTTGCTCAAATGTTTCCCAAACATGTTTATATGGTGTATGGGTCATAATGGAAGCTTTGTGCGCGAAAAGCTTTCCGTAAAATTTTCGGACCAAAGGTGACCATATCGACGTCACCTTACTTTATCCACCAAAACTGTGTTGTTTTTGCTCAAATGTTTCCCAAACATGTTTATATGGTGTATATGTCATAATGGGAGTTTTGTGCGCAAAAAGCTTTCCGTGAAATTTTAAGACCAAAAGTGGCCATATTGGCGTCACCTATCTCTATCCACCAAAATTGTGTGGTTTTCGCCCAAATGTGTCCCAAACATGTTTATATGGTGTTTAGGTCATAATGGGAGCTTTGTGCGCGAAAAGCTTTCCGTGATTTTTTCGGACCTAAAGTGACCATATCGGCGTCACCTTTCTTTATCCACCAAAACTGTGTTGTTTTTGCTCAAATGTGTCCCAAACATGTTTATATGGTGTATGGGTCACAATGGGAGCTTTGTGCGCGAAAAGCTTTTCGTCAAATTTTCGGACCAAAAATGGCTATATCGGCGTCAACTTTCTATATCCACTAAAACTGTATGGTTTTCCCTCAAATGTGTCCTAAACATGTTTATATAGTGTATAGGTCATAATGTGAGATTTTTGCACGTAAAGCTTTCCGTGAAATTTTCGGACCAAAAGTGACCATATTGGTGTCACTTTTCTTTATCAACCAAAACTATGTGGTTTTCGCTCAAATGTGTCCCAAACATATTTATAATGTGTAAAGGTCATATAGGGAGCTTTGTGCGCGAAAAGCATTCCGTCAAATTTTCGGACCAAAAGTGACCATATCGGCGTCACCATTCTTTATCCACCAAAACTGTGTTATTTTTGCTCAAATGTGTTCCAAACATGTTTATATGGTGTAAAGGTCATAATGGGAGCTTTGTGCGTGAAAAGCTTTCCGTGAAATTTTCGGACCAAAAGTGACCATATCGGCGTCGCCTTTCCTGATCCACCAAAACTGTGTTGTTTTTGCTTAAATGTGTTCCAAACTTGTTTATATGGTGTATGGGTCATAATGATAGCTTTGTGCGCGAAAAGCTTTACGTGAAATTTTCGGACCAAAAGTGACCATATCGACGTCACCTTACTTTATCCACCAAAACTGTGTTGTTTTTGCTCAAATGTGTCCCAAACATGTCTATATGGTGTAAAGGTCATATAGGGAGCTTTGTGCGCGAAAAGCTTTCCGTGAAATTTTCGGACCAAAAGTGACCATATTGGCGTCACCTTTCTTTATCCACCAAAATTGTCTTGTTTTTGCTCAAATGTGTCCCAAACATGTTTATATGGTTCAAAGGTAATATAGGGAGCTTTGTGCACGAAAAGCTTTCCGTGAAATTTTCGGACCAAAAGTGACCATATTGGCGTCACCTTTCTTTATCCACCAAAACTGTGTTGTTTTTGCTCAAATGTGTCCCAAACATGTTTATATGATGTATAGGTCATAATGGGAGCTTTGTGCACGAAAAGTTTAGTCGCCGGATAGGGTATAAGGTATAAAATGACCAATATGTATATATATGGAGCAATAATGATCATGATAAGGATCATACATGGCTTATGACTTTTGCAAATATGCATAGGTAAGGCTAGGATATGAACTTGTATATGTAAGCACTTGTATGGAAATTTTCATAAAAAGTCCTCAATCATCTTATTATGCACATATCAAAAGCAACTTCAAATTTTTCATCTCGTTTATTTTTTTCTTTTTGCACGTCATTGGGACTTCCCTTAACTAGGCAATTTCATCTTATATCTCTAATGAATCTAATTTTGCATCATAGAGCTCTTTTTTATACTTCCATGACTCTTTCTTTTTTCAAAATTTTTTTTTATGGGGGTCATTTTTTTTTTCGAATAATAAATGTGTAAACTAAGTATGCATTAAGATAAATATGCAAATCTAAACTAAGTATGAATATGCAAGTAAGCCTTTCCCCCACCCCATACTTAAAACCTATAGTGTCCTCACTGTATTAGAACTAGGGTTAAGAAGAAAACTTACTAAACTGTCACAAATTTCAGGAGTCGAAGAAGACAGTAGGCATGGTCGATATCGACCTTAACAACGATATCTATGTTTCTCATCGTTTTATGGCTCGGGCTTCAGGGTGATCCGTCCTCGACCACAAGCCCATCTAAGTCGACCTTAAGGTCGATGTCGATCTTGGACATTGATTTCGATGTCTTTTCTGTGTGCTTTTCTCTTTCTTGCAACTTGTAAAAAATAAAATATGCAAAACAGTAAAGTGTCTCAAATCAAAGTAAAACTGTCAAAAATTAAAACTAAGTCTTTGTTACAAGCTCTAGACTTTTAAGTCGCTAGGCCGACTTCTTCCTTTGCGCTTCTCAAGGCGGCATCTGCAGAGCCCATGTGGCTTGGGCATCAAATAGGACTCCTTTCTTGTCACGCAGCTGCATTCCGCTGGGATGGATCTAATTTACCATGAATGGTCCTAAATTCTTATCTTTAAACCTCGTAGGGAACCAATGGTCCTTGGATTTGGCAACATAAACTTTGTCTCCTATCTCATATTGGCTCGAATCATCATTGGATACCCTACATAAGCGCACATGCCAAGGCACACCTCTTCCAAATAATGATAATTCCTTAATTGTAATGGAACAGGGGGAATCCGTACCTTGACTTCCCTTCTTATCTCGTTGTGGCTCAGGTCGATGTCGATGTTCAGAGGTCGATATCGACCTCTGTTGTACTCTTGGAGGATCAGTCGATTTGGAGTGTTTCTGCTCGATTTGATCAGGTCAATGCCGACCCTCAGAGATCAATATCGAGGTTTTTGTTCCTCCCCCGTCAACCCCATACTTATGTCCTGGCACATAATCTTGAACATTATTAGTCGATATCGACTTAACTGGGTCGATTTCGATGTTCTGTTGGGCCCCTTCGTTCAAGATTGCCACAACTTCCTCCACTTGGGCTTCTATGGCCCTCTTTTCTAACCCTTCCGGTGTCATACTCCTTACCTTGGCTTCTCCACATGCAATGTAGACACCATTGATGGCTTTTATCTCCATTGGCCCTTGATTGTTCACTGTCTTGTTGAAGGCATATTCTATCACCTCGTCACTAATTGTGAATGAGAGCAATCTTTTCTTCACGCTAATGTTGGCATCGACGGTTGCTAGGAATGGCCTACCTAAAATAATGGGACAAGCAGGGTCCTCCGCTATATCGACAGCTAAGAAATCAGCATGGACAAAGAATTTACCTACTTGTATTGGCACATCCGTCACTATCCCAGTTGGAATCACTACCGTATTGTTGTCCATGTATAACCTTGCATCCACGGGCTCCAGAGGACCTATCTTTACCTTGTGCCATATGGTTAGTGGCATCATGCTAATGCTAGCACCCAAGTCCACTAAAGCATTAAATTTGAATTGACCTAAACCTATAGCGATAGAAAACTTACCTGGGTCCGCCCGCTTTTGTGGTAGCTCCAACCTGTTGCATTCCTCTGCGATCTCAGAAAGCGATCGCTTCTTACCTAAGATGGCCTTAAGGAACCTTACATAGGATGGCATCTCATGAAGTGCCTTTGTGAATGGTATAGAGACATTAAGTCCCTGGAGCATCTTCACGAACCGCTGGAACTTCGGACCAAAAGTGACCAGATCGGCGTCACCTTTCTTTATCTACCAAAACTATGTGGTTTTCGCTCTAATGTGTCTCAAACATTTTTATATAGTGTATATCTAATAATGGGAGCTTAGTGCGCGAAAAGATTCGGTGAAAATTTCGGAACAAAAGTGACCATATCGGCATCACCTTTTTTTTATCCACCAAAACTGTGGTTTATGCTCAAATGTGTCCCAAACATGTTTATATAGTTTATAGGTCATAATGGGAGCTTTGTGCACGAAAAGCTTTCCTTGAAATTTTCGAACCAAAAGTGACCATATCGGAGTCTCCTTTCTTTATCCACCAAAACTGTTTTGTTTTTGCTCAAATGTTTCCCAAACATGTGTATATGGTGTATAGGTCATAATGGGACCTTTGTGCGCGAAAAGTTTTCCGTGAAATTTTCGGACCAAAAGTGACCATATCGGCGTCACCTTTCTTTATCCACCAAAACTATGTGGTTTTTGCTCTAATGTGTCTCAAACGTTTTTATATAGTGTATATGTAATAATGGGTGCTTTGTGCGCGAAAGGCTTTCAGTGAAAGTTTCGGACGAAAAGTGACAATATGGGCATCACCTTTCTTTATTCACCAAAACTGTGGTTTTCGATCAAATGTGTCCCAAACATGTTTATATAGTGTATAGATTATAATGGGACTTTGTGCAAGAAAAACATTCCTTGAAATTTTCGGACCAAAAGTGACCATATCGGCGTCACCTTTCTTTATACACAAAAACTGTCTTATTTTTGTTCAAATGTGTTCCAAACATGTTTATATGGTGTAAATGCCATAATGAGAGCTTTGTGCGCGAAAAGGTTTTCGTGAAATTTTAGGATCAAAAGTGACCATATCGGCGTCTCCTTTCTTTATCCACCAAAGCTGTGGTTTTCGCTCTAATGTGTCTCAAACATTTTTATATGGTGTATATGTCATGATACACTACAACAAAAAGCGTTATTAGCGACCAAAGTTTTAGTGACAAATTATTGTTCCTCGATAAATGTGGGTTTTAGCGACGAACATAATCACTCCTCATAAAATGGCACGAGAACATTTAGCGAGGAACACATATTCCTTACTACAAACGACAATCAACGACAAATTTTCCGGTTCATCGCTAATTGTTACCATATCGTAGTCGTCTAAAGTGAAAGAATAATTGCGACAAATTTGAAGTTTTTATTGAGAAATATTTTCGTCACTAAAAATATATTTATTGAGGAAATTTCGATTTTGTCGTTAAATATTTGGTGGGAATTATGCATACCCCGCCAAATTTATTAGCGATAAATATTTGAATTTATCACTAAAAGTATGCGTTTCTTGAGAAAATAATTTATCACTAAAAATATCAATTAGTGAGGATATTCCATTTTCGTCGCTATTTATTTAGGTTAAAATTGAGAAAATACTCTAAATTTAATTAGGAGGAAAGTTAAAATTCCTCACTAAAAGTTTATATTTTAGGAGTAAGATTTTCCCAATCAGCAGCAACTAGGTAATCACGGTATACTCTCAAACCTTCAAACGAAATCAGTGCACAATCTCAAACTGGGAATTTAAACAGAACGCAACAGACATCAGACAATCACGGTAGACTCTCAAACCTGCAGGAGCAATCAAACCCAGAAGGATGAAGGGAGTGAGGCGGAGAGGAGCAGGCTTTAGGAGACCCTCAAAACAGAAAATTCAGCTCAAAAATGGAGAAAGAGGGGAGGGAGAAAGACCAGAACAAACGTTAAACCAGTGAACGAATCTCAAACCAAGGACCAAACTCTAATCTAAGAAGAAAGAGGAGGAAGGGATCAAAGCAATCGACACCTAAACCGAAGGGAATTGGATCTGAAACAGGCAGAAGCCGGATGAAAAATGAACAAGCACAATGGGAGAGGGACAGATCATAATAGTCGACTCTCAAAGCAGATGAACTTAGTTCAGTAGAGGAAGATGAATTGATTGCTGGTGGTGCAAGAGAAGAAATTGAGTGAACGGGGAAGATGAGAGACGACGAATTGAGTGCTGGCAGTGCAATGGCAGTGGTGGAATGGATTGGGATGCGATGCAACGCTCGAGGTAGAGATCGATTGAGAGGATATCGAGATAGAGGAATCGAGAGGCTTCGACTGGCCACGGCAGCGTGAAGAAATTGAGAAAGAGATCGATTGAGACAGAGGTAGAGATCGATTGAGCGCTGGCGGTGCAATGACGAATTGAGGCTTCGATTGAGAGGATATTGAGAAAGAGATAATAATTTTCCAAATAAAAAATAATTAGATAGAATTGAGAAAGAGATATAAGTTTTGAAATAAAAAATAAGTAGATAGAATTGAGAAAGAGATATAAGTTTCCAAATAAAAAATAATTAGATAGAATTGATAATTTTCCAAATAAAAAATAATTAGATAGAACATAGAAATAGATAGAATCGGGTCATAGATATATAATATATCTTATATTAAGTATGTATTGTTATATATATATATATATATATATATATATGAGAGGACCGAGAGGTGTTCATGAAACTCCATTAAATTATTAACCTATGTGAAGCAATTCAAATTCTTTGGATTTTTTTCCTGAAATTTGATTTTTAGGTATGTATAGTTTCTTTGGATTTACTGTCATGTTATTATATGAATTCTAATTTGTTTGTTCTTAACTTTTACATACAACACTTTCAAATTTGTTTTAATTGTTTAATTCCATATTCATATTTTTAACTTCTGAAAAACAATTGAAATTCTCTAGATTTATTTATGACTGAAATTATGTTTTTTGGTATGTTTGGTAGTATAAGTTTCTTTGGATTTGGTGCCATGTTAATATATGTATTCTAATTATTTTGGTTAAAATATTATCTGAAAATTGAATATTTATTACCTTTTGCGCGTTTTGTTGATAAATTATATTTTTTATATTAAACTTATTTTTTAAAAATTGTTTTGTTAGGATGGACCGAAGTTGGATGTATTTGCAACATAGATTTCAACCTGCCTTCACCAAGGGTCTGGATACATTCTTGGAAGCTGCCAAGGAACATGTTAATGAAAGAGGTGAGACTCGATGCCCTTGTCGAGAGTGTAGAAACGGAGAACTGTGGAAATTGGATGATGTTCGTAAACATATCATGTTAAAAGGGTTTCAATTGAATTATTCAGTGTGGATTGATCACGGAGAAGTGCTTAATGATGATGATGATGATGATGACTCGTATGATGGCGGTGATGATGACGATGATGATGATGATGTTGGTTACGATGAAGGTTTTGATGAAGATGTGGAGATGATGGACATGTTAGATGATGTGCAGAGAGGGATGGAGATAGATGAAGATGATACAAGTGATCATGGTGACAGTACACATGCTAATAGATACGATGATATGTTTGGTGAAGCCCTAAAGGAGTTGTATCCGGGTTGCAAAAAGTTCACTGCATTGAGTTTTATTTTAAAACTTATGCATACAAAAGTACTGGGTCGTTGGAGCAATAAAAGTTTCAATGCTTTATTGAAAATATTGAAGGATTCTCACCTAGAAGGTGCAGCTATCCCCTCATCAGTTTATGAAGCCAAGAAAATGTTGCGGGATTTAGGTATGGGTTATGAATCTATACATGCGTGTAAGCATGACTGTGCATTGTTTTGGAATGAAACTGCGAACCTTGAAGCATGTCCTGTGTGTAATGAGCCTAGATATATGTCTAAAGATGGAAAAGGCAAAAAAATCCCACATAAGGTACTGCGTTATTTTCCATTAAAAGATAAATTGAAGAGATTATTTATGTCTAGACATACCGCTACAGATATGAAATGGCATAAACTAAAACGTAAATCCGAAGAAGGTTGCCTTAGACACCCTGCAGATGCTGAAGAGTGGAAGAACTTTGATTTAAAGTATCCTGATTTTGCTAGGGAGTGCAGAAATGTCAGGCTTGGTTTTGCTACAAATGGGTTCAATCCATTTGGGAACAGGAGCACTAGTTACAGTATGTGGCCGGTGATTCTAGTACCTTATAACCTTCCTCCATGGAAGTGCATGAAAGGGATGTTTTCCATGATTGTTGATTCCTGGTCCCCGGGCACCCGGGAAAGACATTGATGTTTATCTTCGTCCTTTAATAGATAAGCTCAAAGAATTATGGGAAGTTGGTGTTGATGCTTTGGATGTTTCTACTAATCAACGATTTACATTGAAAGCATGCGTTCTTTGGACTATAAATGATTTTCCAGCTTATGGGAATTTATCAAGTTGGAGGTTGGAGTACTAAGGGTTATTTAGCTTGTCCAGTGTGTAATGAAGATGTAACTTCAGATCGGTTGAGAGGGAAAATTTGCTATATGGGTCATAGACGTTTTTTAGCCGAAAATCACTCATGGCGAAGGAGTAAGGAGTATAATGGAAAGGTTGAACATAGGCCGCCTCCAAGAATTTTTTCTGGTGAGGATAAGTTAAAGCAATTAGAGCGGGTTTATAAAGGTAGACCTGGTAAATCTCCATGTAATCCGGACTGTAAAAGAAAACGACAGCCCGATGAGTTGAACTGGAGTAGAAAAAATATTTTTTGGGAGTTACCATACTGGGCAAAGCTGGATTTACAGCATAATATTGATGTGATGCATTGTGAGAAGAATGTCGCTAAAAGTCTTGCCGGAACTTTGCTGGATATCGAGGGCAAGACAAAAGATACTCACAAAGCTCGTTTGGACCTTGCAGATATGAACATAAGGAAAGAACTACATCTGAAGCAACATGGAAATCAGTTGAGGAAGCCTCCTGCTAGGTACACATTGAAAGTCGAGCATCGACAACTTCTAGCTAACTTTTTCAAGAGTGTTAAATATCCTGATGGGTATGCTGCAAATATTTCAAAAAATGTGAGCATTATTGACGGGAAGATATCTGGACTTAAGAGTCATGACTGGCATGTTCTATTCCAATGCCTTATCCCTGTGGGTATACGACCTTTCTTGGACAAAGATGTGTGCACTGCAGTCATTGAGTTGTGCATATTTTTTCAACAAATTTGTGCAAAGACCCTAAAAGTTTCAGAATTAGAAAGGATGAAGACTGATATAGCTTTGATACTCTGCAAACTTGAAAGAATTTTACCAGCAGCATTTTTCGATGTTATGCCTCACCTATCCGTACATCTACCCAGGGAGGCTATTTTAGGAGGGCCTGTTTCATATAGGTGGATGTATCCCATTGAAAGATATTTGGGGACTTACAAAAAATATGTGTCAAACAAAGCTAGGCCCGAAGGTTCAATTGCTGAAACATATGTTGTGAACGAGGCAGTTACATTTTGCTCAATGTATTTTCGCGGAGTTGAGACGCGCTTTAATCCAGCAGAGCGTAATGATGATCTTCAAAGTGAACGCGAGGATGGACTGTCGGCTTTTTCCCAAAGGGTTCGTCCATTTAGAGGAAAGAAATATGTAGTGATTGATGAAGATGAATTAAATAAAGCTCATTGGTACGTGCTCAATAGTTGTGATGAAGTTCAACCATATATTAAGTAAGTGAGTTAAGTACAAGTGATTTTTGTTTAAATTTTGTATATTTTTAGAATGTAACTTTATTTTGTTTATTGTGTTTGAACACGTGTAGAGAACACGAGGATGAGCTTAAACAACTAACTGATGATCAGAGTTTATTTAGTAGACAGAAAGAGGAATTTTCCACTTGGTTTCACCAAAAAGTATGTGCTATTCTATTAGTATATAGTATATGGGGCTTATTTTGTTTTGTTTAATATATATAAATGTACTAATTTGAATTTTATATTGTCTTTGTAGATGAATAAATTATTGCAAAGTGGAGAAGTTTCATCAGATGATGCACTTTATTGTTTGTCTTGTAAGCCTGATGTTCGCATCCATACATATACCGGCTGTGTTGTTGATGGATGTAGATATCACACAAAAGAGCTTGATGATCGGCGCACTACTCAAAATAGTGGGGTTTATGTTGCTGGAGTTTATAATGGGGGAACACATGATTACTATGGCGTTCTTCTAAGTATTGTCAAATTGAGCTATGTTGGTATGCATAACGTTTATCTATTCAAATGCAAGTGGTACAACGCAGACGAGAAAGGAAGAAACGCCAATAAAAGAATTCAACGAGATTATAATCTGCTGAGCATTAATACAGACTCTCAGTGGTATGAGCATGAACCGTATATACTAGCAAATGAAGCACAACAAGTGTTTTATGTTGATGATCCAAAATTAAAGCATGGATGGAAAGTTGTCAAAAAAGTGGAAATGCGAAATGTGTGGGATGTTCCAGAGGTGGATGCTGAAGAAGAAGAAGGTGCAGAGGTGAACGGGGATTATTTTGAGCCAGTGGGCAGTGGTGGGGTTACTCAGGATGAGTTTAATGAAGTTCATTGGGTGGTTGCAGAAGAAGATCTGGAAAATCCCCAACTGGATCAACAAGATGTTGAGCCCGAAATAATTGATGCAGAAATTGATAGAATCATAAGGGGTAGCACTGTCAATGATGGCCCAACTGACGATGATGAAGACAATGATAACGCTAGTTATGAGGATAGTGAAGAAGAAAGCGCATCAACCGATGAATGTTATAGCAATTAAATGAGTATTTGGGTTATTTTATATTATTATAAAATTATACTAGTTGTTTATATAAATTTTTTGGATAATTTGAAACATTCGTTTTTTTTTTGTCATTGCCATATTTGTTAATCTTTTCTGGATGTGTTGGCATTTGGTATGGTTTTTTTTTTGGCAATAGCTGTTTTTTTTTTGTTTTTGGCAATTCTGATGAGCCAATTGCATATTGCTTTGATCAAGCAATTTCAATTAAATATAGATTAGCCTATGCAGGATTCGAACCTGCATCTTTGTGCATGAGCACGTCGCTCTACCATTTGAGCTAATAGGCTTACAAATTTGACAAAACAAACTTCGGTATTTCAACCACAAAACATTGAAACAAAGATAATTTCTCCACAAAAATTGTGTGCTCAACTTCAGATTAGTCACAAGACTCTTTTTGCTGCCTAGGGCTGCAATCAACCTCAACCTCCTGCTGTCCGTGCACTTCATTCTCATCTGTGAATCTATAAATCTGGAAATCTAAAATCTGTAAATCTATAATCCTATAAATCTGAAATCTGTAAATCTATTATCCTATAAATCTGAAATCTGTAAATCTGTAATTCATTGTTTACTGCATCTGACATTTACTTCATTCCCTGCATCCAGTGTCCATCTGACATGTTTACTGCATGACATAAACAAACATCAGTTGGACAATGCCACAGTTCTTTACATGTCTTGCACTCTTGCTTCATAGGTTTGCAAAGAACAACCTACTGTAAGATATGCAGATTTTCCATCCATACACCGAAAACGAGAAAGGTTAACTGTGTAAAATGATGAAGAGGCATAAAGCGAGGACACATGACAGATTTTCTACTGTAACTAACTGGTTCCGAGTTTTTGAGATTCCTTGCTTGGCCCTGTTTTGGAGGACGGCATTGACATTTTCACTTTTACTTTCACTTTCTTTCCAAATCCCAATTGGAAAAGCCTTGTAACTAAGCAGACATTAATCACAATATTGATGATTTCATAATCAAACGCCACTAAAGGAACTTGCAAATTTCCACTGCAGCAATCAAGAGAAAACAAGTAATAAGCATGTGAAATAGTAACTTAACACTCAGTTATTTCCTTTATCTCTTTATAAGAAGCCTCAACCGTTCAATTATCCTTTCTTCCTGAAGAGACAAGCAACACAAGATGACAGACTGGAAAACCAAGGAATAAGGATCATAATACTTGGACGTGCATAAGTTGTAACTATTTCCTCTTATTACTCTAACCTCGAACTTTCAGGATGCCACAACTCCATAATTGCAAGAGGCGTGTTGATGACTACAAAATCAGCTCATATCAGAATTCAGAAATGCATTTATCTTGGTTTCAGAGTATTCACAACTGTATTCAGGTTGCTGAATGCATGTTTCTTCAATGAAAATAACAGACCTTCCTTTGGCACACATGAAAGGACACAAAACAACAAATATCAGGAGCAACTGAACAGGACAGATTTCACTATTTCTAAACCAATTGAGTCATTTGAGGGTGCTCGGTCCATTTGTCACTGATTATCATGTTTTTCTCAAAAGTCACAAAAGGCTGATCCTTCTACTTTCGAGCTATTTTGAGTGCACTTAAATTGACTAGATTAGACACGATAGGAAGCCCTTTGAACACAAGGTTGCCCTCTTTTCTGGCTACTTTATCCAATTCCTTACTGCCTTATCCCAATTCAATTTCATTAACATTGGGTTTGCAGTTTTCTTTGTCTAATTTATGACAATGTGTTGTTTGGCAACAACAATTTGCAATTTCAGATCAGGCCAACAACAATAAATCAACAATCAATCAGCAACACTTTGATTGGAAGATGAGGGGAAGGGTTCAAACCTGTATATAGCTCTCTGGATTTGAACTCGAGGCCGGTTGTGATAGCGAATCAAGCATGGATGCTCATGGCCGACGCCGGAGAAGGAGGAGATGCGAGGGCCGAGGTGCAGGTGCTGCTGTCGGCGGTGGAGAGAGGCGGTGATATGGGCTGGTGATTAGGGTTCAGGTGAGGGTGAAGGGGAAGAGATCTGAGAGCGAGGTAGAGGGAAGAGTGACGGAGGGGAGTGGAGTGGTTTTGCCGGTGTAGGGAGAGTCGCCGGTGGTGGTGGGCTGCTACAGGCCGGAGTTTTCGGCGGTGGGACTGCCGAGTGGGTGGAAGCGGATAAACGGCCGGGAGATGGATAATAGAAGGAAGGGAGCCTGGAATTTTTTTTGGGGGGGGGGAGAAAAATGTGTTTTAATTTTAATTAATTTATACATTATTTTCTAATAACTAGGCAAGTCATGCCCGTGCTACGCACGGGACATATAAGTTTTTGTATTTTATAAGATTATTTAAGAGATTATTTTATGTCATATTGTTCCCCATTCTAAACTATATGACCGGTAAACCTTGGTTTTATAAACTTCATAATAATTTCGTTTATGTTATTTATAAAAATATTTATATTTTTTGTATGTCTTATATATTTTTTAATTTTTAAGGAAATATTATTATAGTTGCATGAAATTCAATTCACATTTTATTTTTTTTCAATATTTTCTCTATTGACTATCCATATCCTCTTCAAATGGTAAAACTAAATTATTTTATCTTGTATTAAATTGTCGAATTTTTTTTACTTTTAAACTAAAATATAAAATTGGTTGGCTTGACTAAGAAAAGATTAGTACTTTGTATATACTATTATTCAACTATTTTTTTTTTGATAAAATTGTATTGTTCAATTTAATTACTAAGAAAATAGTTATAATTTTAAAATCAAACATTATATTTTTCTCGTAGATATCATTGTATATATAGAATTTTGTAGATAGACTTATAAAGATTAAAATAAATAACGTAATAGAGAACTATAATATTATGTCTTTATTTGCATCTTTAAATCAAACATTATTTTTTTAGTTCATCTATATTTTAATTGTAAAATCAAATTGTAAAATCGAAATCAAATGATTATTTTCCCAATAAAAAAAGAAAGAAAATGATTATACTCAAACTATTGATGGCATTGCTAAAGAAACAGAAAAAAAAAAAGTATTTTTTGGTTTTCATATTAATCAAATGCTAATATTGATATTTAGTTTAAAAAAAGAAAAAATTATATAGATATTTTGAAATTTCATATATAACTAAATGAGCAATTATCAAATTATAAAATCAAATAAAAGGAAAAAAGAAAAAGCATTGAAGTTATATTTGGTGAGAGAATTATTAAGATTGAGATTTGAGAGTTATGGGGGAGAGTCATTAAGAGGCCTTGGGACACAATTTTTAAAGGTATATAGATAATAATAATAATAATAAATGGCCCAAAATAATACCAACTATCATAGTTATGAGATATAAACCACAAAAAAATATGAACTAAAAAATTATCAAAATAATACAAACTATCCACCTATAAACCAAAAAAAATACAAACTTTAAAATCAACTAAAAATAATACAAACGATGAACTTTTAATTCAAAACAATACAAACTTTTAAAGTTGGACAACCAAACTATCCACCTGTATTATTTTTGGTTTATAGGTGGATAGTTTGTATTATTTGGAGACTTTTTTTTAGTTCGTACAATATTATTTTTGGTTCATATCTCATAGTTGGATATAATGAACTAATGTAACCAATCTTAATAACTAAAGATAAAACAATTCAATATAAATATTTACAAAATAACTTTAGGTAAATAGTATACTCGTCAATGCTAGGATTGTTAGGATCAGTTTGAGATTGTTAGTTAGGTTGGTGTATGATCGTAAGATCTTATATAGTGATGAATTAAAGGTGTAATTTGGGCTTAACTATGAAACCATGCCTAAGATAACCCTAAAACTCAATCTCTTCATATACCGTGGTTATATATGTATGATAACCGAAGAATTATATGACTTGTCTCTTTTGTTTATTATTAGACTCTAGTACCTTTTTTTTAAATCAAAGTATTTGCTTGGTATGGTTTATTTTTATTATTTTATATATTTTATTTTATTTACAGGATCTTATGATCCTATGATCTGATCCTAGGGTCCTGCCTCAATCCAATCAAAGTATTTGCTTGGTATAGCCTTTGGTTACCTTTAAATTCAAATTAATTAAAAACCTCTCCAAAATAATTTTTATTAAAAAAAAATCATCACTTCTTATATAAAAAATAGCCTAAATAAATTTTGTTTTCAAAATCTACCACTTCTCTTAGTTTTTTTTTATCATTAAGTCATTATTAGCTAAATTCATGATTGAATTAATTAAAAAAACTTCCTTATACCATATAAATTTTGTAAATAAATAATTTTTTTAAAAAGGCTACTAAAAATATCACATGATCTTTATTTTTCTTAATAAATATATACTACATATTTAATAAAAAAGAATATTAAAATATTTTTAAGAATCAACTATCTAATTAAATTACATGAGATTTAATTAACCATAGATTAGAAAAAAAAGGTTTTACGTAGTACCTTATAAATGTCAATTTTATTTATATTTTGAGATAATCTAATTAAAAAATATTTAGATTATATATAACTTGTCGAACTAATTTTATTTATATTTAAATTATTTTTTTGAGGAAAAAATAATTTATAGTTAGATTAACGGATTCCCCGTACACGGGACGGGATCTACACTAGTATAACATAAATTGAAATAATTCAACAAAAATACTTAATTTTCGAAAATCTCCATGTTTCAAAAAGATTTGGTGTGAAAGGGCGGTAATTATTTTTTAGTCAACCGCCTAAACACAGTCAGCACACCCCCTAGTATATGTATTCTTCCCCCAAACCCGTGCTCACAAACCCTATTCCCAAATTGCAACTGTGACACGATGATGATGGACGACTGGTAATGGATACGCCTCTTAACCATAGCCAGTGATCCAAAGCTTCTCACTTCAGAATCATTTTGTGTCGAATTCAACCGTATTCAGGTACGCTTCCTCTTTTTTTTTGGCGTAATTCATCTCCTTCTCTTCCCAAACTGATGTTTATTTCAAGAATTTGCACACCTTCAATCTATTACGATTTATCTTATTGTTTACAGTTCATCCTAAATTATCCGATTCAACGGTCTGTTCATTAACACTACTAATTTCGCTCGCTTCTGATTCCCAAATCACAATCCAATTTTGCCGATGACTTTAACCCTAACTCGTTGAAAAGAAGAGTCGAAGAATCAAAGAGGCAAGATCTATACAATCTCTATTGGGAATAGGTAATCCTTCATCGATCACTCTCCTAGTTTCTTCTTCCGCTTCCGCTTTATGCTTCTATCTGGTTCTGCACCCAAATTCTGAACCCGAACTCGTTGGCCTGAATCGCCTGATCGGTGTTATTTGTTTGCTTTATGAATTTGGATCATTTGTTTTGATGTTAGAAATAGGTAATCCTTCTCTGTCTGTTTGCTTTATGAATTGGGATCACTCTCCTAGTCTCGCTTTATGCTTCTGCTCATCTGCTGCTGTTTGTTTTTATCTTCTGCTGCTGCCTGTTGTCGCTTTTATCTTCTGTTGGCTGCTGCTACTGTTGCCTTTTAGCCTAGGATGATTCTTGAAATTCTGATGTTCAGGTTTTTGTCAATTAAGGTGGATGGGGACATGAGGTTTATGATGCTTCTGCTGCTGGGGTGGGTTTATGGTTTATTACGTGATTGAATTTCAGCCTACTGGCTACTGTATAGTGTATACAAACATAAAGCAATGTCTTTAATTGTTAAGGCTAAAATTTTGACTTGAAATAAGTTTTAAAATAGTTGTTAGGTAGCAACTAGCAACTGTATATATAAATATAAAGAATTTCAAGAAATCATCCTAGGCTAAAAGGTCAAATCCCATATAATGTCAAATCTCATAAAATAAGTTTTAAAATACTTGAAACATAAAGAATTTCAGCCTACTGTATATACAAATATAAAGCAATTGTGGATGGTAGCAAGTAGCAACTAAGCTAAATTGAAGATGAATGGTTCGCCACTGGTTATGTCACAAGGAAAAACAAATTGAAGATGAATGGTTCCTTTTTCATCATTAAATAGAACTATTCACCCTAAATCCATTTTTTCTTTTTTCATTCCCATGATTTGAGAATAGTTTTTTTTATTATTAAATTGTTTATCTCTACAATTATTTTAACTATGAAAAATGTTCAACCTCTTTTTATAAATGGTGTGTGGGTAGATTTCTTAATATTTTCCTTTGTTTTTTAGACCAATGGAAGGAACAAGACATCAAGTAAAGACCAAGTCCTCCCAGAACACCATGGCAAATAAAGCTACAATCAATGGAAACAAAAAGCGTCCACGTACTTTCGTGTCCAATACAACCAAGGCCATTGCGGGTACTACTCACTCACACACACATATACACACACGCACACTATTATTTCGCACTATGTACTAATTGATTACTAAACTTCATGGGCATACGCAGGTGCTATTGTGCCAAAAAGAACGCGTATCCAAGCACCTGAACAGGTAGATCTCCCAAGATCTCCCAAGATCCACGTACTTTCGTGTCCAATACAACCAAGGCCATTGCGGGTACTACTCACTCACACACACATATACACACACGCACACCATTATTTCGCACTATGTACTAATTGATTACTAAACTTCATGGGCATACGCAGGTGCTATTGTGCCAAAAAGAACGCGCATCCAAGCACCTGAACAGGTAGATCTCCCAAGATCAAATGGAATGAATGAAAGTAAGGATTCTTAATCCTTCACCTATACCTTTTTTTATCAGAGGCTTCGTACTTGGTTGCATATACAAATGACACCATGAATTTGAATGTTCATAACACGTTTCAATCTTGCACTGAATAAGTTTGTGGCTGCTTAGACAAGAAATCTGTAATCTGTAAATCTGAAAATTCTAAAATCTGTAAATCAAATCTGTGAATTCTAAAATCTGTAAACTAGATTTTAAAATTCTGAAATATGTGAATTCTAAAATCTGTAAACTAGATTTTAAAATTCATAAACTAAATTCTGAAATCTGTAAATTAAATTTTGAAATCTGTAAAATCCGTAAATCTGAACATTCTTAAATCTGTAAATTAAATCTGTGAATTCTAAAATTTGTAAACTAGATTTTAAAATTATGAAATCTGTGAATTCTAAAATCTGTAAACTAGACTTTAAAATTCATAAACTAAATTCTGAAATCTGTAAATTAAAATTTGAAATCTGTAAAATGAATTCTAAAATCTGTAAAATGTGCTCTATTCAATTCAGGCTATTCTATTGGATTATTACAATTAAATAAACATATTGTGTCTATTATAGATCAACCTATGAGTGTCCCAGTTGACACCCAACCTTCAAGACCTGAAGCAACACATGACCCAGATGTCGAGATGGCAAACAATGATATTTCTGCATCATTTAGTGTGGAAGAATCTGCTAGTGTTGATACATCATCTGCTGTTGCTGGTATATGTTACTTTAAATTAAGATATTTTTGCACTTTAATTTGTAACTTTCAAATTTGCATATTTATCAAGGTACTTGTTTGTTTGACGATAAATGCTATTTCAACCGCAGTTAGTGTTGAGGAACATGCTGTTGCTGCTACTGGTATCTGTTAATTTAAGTTGTGATATTTGTCTCTTTCAATTATAACGTTAAATGTACATATATATGAAAGTAAATTTTTGTGTCCAGCAGAACCAAAAAAAAAAGCACGTGGAAAGAGTCGAGGAGTGAAAGCAGACAAGGTCTTTGCACAACTTGGTACTAAAATACCAGTCACGCTGAAACTGGAAAATGGTAGACCAAGTGGGCAATATGCATCGATGTTTGCATCTGAGATTGGATTCATTGCTAGGAATTATATACCCCTCAATGTCGAAAAGTAGAGCAAGGTGACTCCTGAAGTTAGATCAACCTTGGAAAAAAGATTGACGGTGAGTATTATAATTTAAAACATTGTTTTTTCAATACATCCCCTTAAAGATATGAAAATGACTTAGGAATGGTACATTTTCATGATAGTTAATTTTCTTATTTTATATCTTATAACCATTGTTAGATAACAAATTGTATTATATATCACATATTTATATTGAAGTCTTTTTTTTTTCTACAAATTTCTACTATTTCAGAATAGGTTTGACATTGACTTGTCTCTTCCTTGGGTTAAGAGATACGTGCATCATACATTTGGAGTAGCATTTAGCAACTTTCGTACCCAACTAAAAAACAAATTTCTGAAGTTCCTGAATGTTGAGGAAGCGAAAAAAAATAGACCTTCTGAGGTGAAAACAACCGTGGAGTGGGAATATCTCTGTAGCTATTTCTCAAGTGAAGAATTCCAGGTATTTATAGAAAACTAAGTGAATCCATTTATGTAAATTTCATATTACACTTCAATTAATCTAATTTTATTATAATTTACTTGCAGAAAAAGTCCCAATAAAATAGTATTAACCGGGCAAAACTTGATTATCATCATAAATCCGGTTCCCGGTCTTTTCTCTCACATTTGGAATCCGTGGTAAGTTATCTTCTTCTAAATACTTTCTTCTGAAATCCTAAACATTAAATATTTTTGATATTTTTATTGCACATGATTTTACATATTCATCAAATCTTCAAACGATTTCTTAGAGCTTTTTTCCTTATTATTTATTTTTATGTTGTAGGCAATAAAAACAGGTTTGCCAGTAGATGCAATTGAGAAATTTGAGATTCATCACAAGAGTCCAGAAAATGTCTGGGATTTGGGAGCAAAAGAGAAATGGGTATGTATTTATTTTGTTTATTCTATGTTAGTGAAAAATAAATGAGATTTGTATAGTTTGATGAAATAAAATCAAAATTGATTTGCCTATTCTGTAAACTAGATTCTAAAATTCATAAACTAAATTCTGAAATCTGTAAATTAAATTTTGAAATCTGTAAAATGAATTCTGAAATCTGTAAAATGAATTCTGAAATCTGTAAAATGTGCTCTATTCAATTCAGGCTATTCTATTGGATTATTACAATTAAATAAACATATTGTACATGTCTTTTAGATTTTGATATGAATATGTATGCATTCATTGGTAGGATGAAATGGTGTTGATGCATTCGGAGGCAACTAATGAAGATGGAACATGTTCAATGAGTGAGGAAGAGATTGTCAAAAAGGTTCTTGGGACAAAATCGGGCTATATCAAAGGTTCCGGTTTTGGACCTCAACCTACAACCATAAGAGTTTCAAAATCTACAATGCATGCGGTTTATGAGAAGAACCAAGAGCTGGAACATACCTTTCAAGCTCAAAGTCAAGAGATACATGCTCTAAATGAAATGGCTGCGAAATTTGAAGAATTTATGGCCAAATTCAAGGACCAAAATGCTTGATATTTAGTATATTATATTATAGAACTTCTACTTAGTAAGATTATTATCTCGGATTTATTTCTTTGATTTACCTATCTAGGGAGCTGGAACATAATATTTAGTGTTTCTTTGATCTAATATATTATGTTTTTCCATATATATATATATATTTATATTTTCTTTTTACATTACAATAATAATCTTCTTTTAGCGAGTAAAGTTTTTGTCGCTTGATATGGTCATTGATTTTGCATTTAACGAGAAAACTTTATATATATAGCGATGAAAACTGTATTCTCTCGCTAATGAATGATTTTTAGTGAGGAACAATTTATTCGCCTTATCCTATGTTATTTGATGACAAATATTTCACCGCTAAAAAGATTCTTATAATGAAATATTCGACCTCCTCGCGATAGCATGCTTATGGTAACAAATAATTTCCTCGCCAAATAATTTATTAGCGATGAATTTTATGTTGTCACTAATTATGTTTACCGATTATTATCGATCCCATCAACTTTTTTTCCGATGAAATTATTATTTTTTAGTGACGAAAATATAAGTCGCGAAATAACATCGATCCAACTCGATATCGTCATTAACGAGGAAATATACTATTTGGCGAGGAATTACATTTTATCGCCAAGTGTATTTAAAGACGATTATGAAATCCTTCAGCTTATTTGGCGACGAATATAATTACCTTTTACGATGAATTTAATAGTCATTAAAGACCTATTGCGACAAATATTGAATTCATCGCTAAATGTTTTTTTTGCGACGATTTCATTTTTCCACATTAGACTCTTTTGTGAGGAGCTTTCAGTGACCATTTAAAAAGGAAGCATATTTCCTCGCTAAATAGATTTAGCGACGAAATTTCAATTTTCAGCGAGGAAAATTTTCCTCGCTAAACGTGACTTCTGTTGTAGTGATAGGAGCTTTGTGCGCGAAAAGCTTTCCGTGAAATTTTCGGACCAAAAGTGACCATATCGGCGTCACCTTTCTTTATCCACCAAAACTCTGTGGTTTTTGCTAAAATGTGTCCCAAACATGTTTATATAGTGTTTATGTCATAATGGGAGCTTTGTGCACCAAAAGCTTTCCCTGAAATTTTCGGAACAAAAGAGACCATATCGGCGTCACCTTTCTTTATCCACCAAAATTGTGTTGTTTTTTTTATCAATGTATCCCAAACATGTTTATATGGTGTATGGGTCATAATGTGTGCTTTGTGCGCGAAAAGATTTCCGTCAAATTTTCAGACCAAAAGTGACCATATCAGCGTCACCTTTCTATATCCACAAAACTGTATGGTCTTTGCTCAAATGTGTCCCAAACATGTTTATAGAGTGTATAGGTCATAATGGGAGCTTTGTGCGCGAAAAGCTTTCCGAGAATTTTTGGGACCAAAAGTGACCATATCGGCGTCACCTTTCTTTATCCACCAACTGTGTGGTTTTCGCTCAAATGTGTCCAAGACATGTTTATATGGTGTATAGGTCATAATAAGAGCTTTGTGCGTGAAAAGCTTTCTTTCAAATTTTAGGACCAAAAGTGACCATATCGGCGTCACCTTTCTTTATCCACCAAAAATGTGTGGTTTTCGCTTAAATATGTCCAAAACATGTTTATATGGTGTATAGGTTATAATGGGAGCTTTGTGCGCGAAAAGCATTCCGTCAAATTTTCGGACCAAAAGAGACCATATCGGCGTCACCATTCTTTATCCACCAAAACTATGTTATTTTTGCTCAAATGTGTTCCAAACATGTTTATATGGTGTAAAGGTCATAATGGGAGCTTTGTGCGCGAAAAGCTTTCCATGAAATTTTCGGACCAAAAGTGACCATATCGGTGTCACCTTTCTTTATCTACCAAAACTATGTGGTTTTCGCTCTAATGTGTCTCAAACATTTTTATATAGTGTATATGTAATAATGGGAGCTTTGTGCGCGAAAAGATTTCAGTGAAAATTTCGGACCAAAAGTGACCATATCGGCATCACCTTTTTTTATCCACCAAAACTGTGGTTTATGCTCATTTGTCCCAAACATGTTTATATAGTTTATAGGTCA
The DNA here is from genome assembly GCA_963922045.1 of Persicaria maculosa. NCBI lineage: Eukaryota > Viridiplantae > Streptophyta > Magnoliopsida > Caryophyllales > Polygonaceae > Persicaria > Persicaria maculosa. The sequence goes on from OY998261.1 coordinate 35,115,074, forward strand.
TAATGGGAGCTTTGTGCACGAAAAGCTTTCCTTGAAATTTTCGTACCAAAAGTGACCATATCGGCGGCTCCTTTCTTTATCCACCAAAACTGTTTTGTTTTTGCTCAAATGTTTCCCAAACATGTGTATATGGTGTATAGGTCAAAATGGGACCTTTGTGCGCGAAAAGTTTTCCGTGAAATTTTCGGACCAAAAGTGACCATATCGGCGTCACCTTTCTTTAACCACCAAAACTATGTGGTTTTCGCTCTAATGTGTCTCAAACGTTTTTATATAGTGTATATGTAATAGTGGGTGCTTTGTGCGCGAAAAGCTTTCAGTGAAAGTTTCGGACGAAAAGTGACAATATGGGCATCGCATTTCTTTATTTACCAAAACTGTGGTTTTCGATCAAATGTGTCCCAAACATGTTTATATAGTGTATAGATTATAATGGGACTTTGTGCAAGAAAAACATTCCTTGAAATTTTCGGACCAAAAGTGACCATATCGGCGTCACCTTTCTTTATACACAAAAACTGTCTTATTTTTGCTCAAATGTGTTCCAAACATGTTTATATGGTGTAAATGTCATAATGAGAGCTTTGTGCGCGAAAAGCTTTTCGTGAAATTTTAGGATCAAAAGTGACCATATCGGCGTCTCCTTTCTTTATCCAACAAAGCTGTGGTTTTCGCTCTAATGTTTCTCAAACATTTTTATATGGTGTATATGTCATGATATGAGCTTTGTGCGCGAAAAGCTTTCCGTGAAATTTTCGGACCAAAAGTGACCATATCGGCGTCACCTTTCTTTATCCACCAAAACTCTGTGGTTTTTGCTAAAATGTGTCCCAAACATGTTTATATAGTGTTTATGTCATAATGGGAGCTTTGTGCACCAAAAGCTTTCCGTGAAATTTTCGGAACAAAAGAGACCATATCGGCATCTCCTTTTTTTATCCACCAAAAATGTAGTTTATGCTCAAATGTGTCCCATACGTGTTTATATAGTTTATAGTTCATAATGGGAGCTTTGTGCACGAAAAGCTTTCCTTGAAATTTTTGGACCAAAAGTGACCAAATCGTTGTCACCTTTCTTTATCCACCAAAACTGTTTTGTTTTTGCTCAAATGTTTCCCAAACATGTGTATATGGTGTATAGGTCATATGGGAGCTTTTTGCGCGAAAAGTTTTCCGTGCAATTTTCGGACCAAAAGTGACCATATCGGCGTCACATTTCTTTATCCACCAAAACTATGTGGTTTTCGCTCTAATGTGTCTCAAACGTTTTTATATAGTGTATATGTAATAATGGGTGCTTTGTGCGCGAAAAGCTTTCAGTGAAAGTTTCGGACGAAAAGTGACCATATGGGCATCACCTTTTTTTATTCACCAAAACAGTGGTTTTCGATCAAATGTGTCCCAAACATGTTTATATAGCGTATAGATTATAATGGGACTTTGTGCAAGAAAAACATTCCTTGAAATTTTCGGACCAAAAGTGACCATATCGGAGTCACCTTTCTTTATACACAAAAATTGTGTTATTTTTGCTCAAATGTGTTCAAAACATGTTTATATGGTGTAAATGTCATAATGAGAGCTTTGTGAGCGAAAAGCTTTTCATGAAATTTTAGGATCAAAAGTGACCATATAGGCGTCTCCTTTCTTTATCCACCAAAGCTGTGATTTTCGCTCTAATGTGTCTCAAACATTTTTATATGGTGTATATGTCATGATAGGAGCTTTGTGCGCGAAAAGCTTTCCGTGAAACTTTCGGACCAAAAGTGACCATATCGGTGTCACCTTTCTTTATCCACCAAAACTCTGTGGTTTTTGCTAAAATGTGTCCCAAACATGTTTATATAGTGTATATGTCATAATGGGAGCTTTGTGCACGAAAAGCTTTCCGTGAAATTTTCGGAACAAAAGTGACCATATCGGCGTCACCTTTCTTTATCCACCAAAACTGTGTTGTTTTTTATCAATGTGTCCCAAACATGTTTATATGGTGTATGGGTCATAATAGGAGTTTTGTGCGCGAAAAGCTTTCCGTCAAATTTTCAGACCAAAGCTGACCATATCAGCGTCACCTTTCTATATCCACCAAAACTGTATGGTCTTTGCTCAAATGTGTCCCAAACATGTTTATATAGTGTATAGGTCATAATGCGAGCTTTGTGCAAGAAAAGCTTTCCGTGAAATTTTCGGAACAAAAGTGACCATATCGGCGTCACCATTCTTTATCCACCAAAACTGTGTTATTTTTGCTCAAATGTTTTCCAAACATGTTTATATGGTGTGAAGGTCATAATGGGAGCTTTGTGCGCGAAAAGGTTTTTGTGAAATTTTCGGACCAGAAGTGACCATATCGGCGTCACCTTTCTTTATCTACCAAAACTATGTGGTTTTCGCTCTAATGTGTCTCAAACATTTTTATATAGTGTATATGTAATAATGGGAGCTTTGTGCGCGAAAAGATTTCAGTGAAAATTTCGGACCAAAAGTGACCATATCGGCATCACCTTTTTTTATCCACCAAAACTGTGGTTTATGCTCAAATGTGTCCCATACGTGTTTATGTAGTTTATAGTTCATAATGGGAGATTTGTGCACGAAAAGCTTTCGTTGAAATTTTCGAACCAAAAGTGACCATATCGTTGTCACCTTTCTTTATCAACCAAAACTGTTTTGTTTTTGCTCAAATGTTTCCCGAACATGTGTATATGGTGTATAGGTCATAATGGGAGCTTTGTGCGTGAAAAGCTTTCCGTGAAATTTTCGGACAAAAAGTGACCATATCGGCGTCACCTTTCTTTATCAACCAAAGCTGTGGTTTTCGCTCTAATGTGTCTCAAACATTTTTATATAGTGTATATATAATAATGGGTGCTTAGTGCGCGAAAAGCTTTCAGTGAAATTTTCGGACCAAAAGTGACAATATGGGCATCACCTTTCTTTATCCACCAAAACTGTGGTTTTCGATCAAATGTGTCCCAAACATGTTTATATAGGGTATAGATTATAATGGGACTTTGTGCACGAAAAACATTCCTTGAAATTTTCGAACCAAAAGTGACCATATCGGTGTCACCTTTCTTTATCCACAAAAACTGTGTTATTTTTGCTCAAATGTGTTCCAAACATGTTTACATGGTGTAAATGTCATAATGAGAGCTTTGTGCGCGAAAAGCTTTCCGTGAAATTTTAGGACCAAAAGTGACCATATCGGCGTCTCCTTTCTTTATCAACCAAAGCTGTGGTTTTCGCTCTAATGTGTCTCAAACATTTTTATATGGTGTATATGTCATGATAGGAGCTTTGTGCGCGAAAAGCTTTCAGTGAAATTTTTGGACCAAAAGTGACCATATCGGCGCACCTTTCTTTATCCACCAAAACTCTGTGGTTTTTGTTAAAATGTGTCCCAAACATGTTTATATAGTGTTTATGTCATAATGGGAGCTTTGTGCACCAAAAGCTTTCCGTGAAATTTTCGGAACAAAAGAGACCATATCGGCATCTCCTTTTTTTATCCACCAAAAATGTAGTTTATGCTCAAATGTGTCCCATACGTGTTTATATAGTTTATAGTTCATAATGGGAGCTTTGTGCACGAAAAGCTTTCCTTGAAATTTTTGGACCAAAAGTGACCAAATCGTTGTCACCTTTCTTTATCCACCAAAACTGTTTTGTTTTTGCTCAAATGTTTCCCAAACATGTGTATATGGTGTATAGGTCATATGGGAGCTTTTTGCGCGAAAAGTTTTCCGTGCAATTTTCGGACCAAAAGTGACCATATCGGCGTCACATTTCTTTATCCACCAAAACTATGTGGTTTTCGCTCTAATGTGTCTCAAACGTTTTTATATAGTGTATATGTAATAATGGGTGCTTTGTGCGCGAAAAGCTTTCAGTGAAAGTTTCGGACGAAAAGTGACCATATGGGCATCACCTTTTTTTATTCACCAAAACAGTGGTTTTCGATCAAATGTGTCCCAAACATGTTTATATAGCGTATAGATTATAATGGGACTTTGTGCAAGAAAAACATTCCTTGAAATTTTCGGACCAAAAGTGACCATATCGGAGTCACCTTTCTTTATACACAAAAATTGTGTTATTTTTGCTCAAATGTGTTCAAAACATGTTTATATGGTGTAAATGTCATAATGAGAGCTTTGTGAGCGAAAAGCTTTTCATGAAATTTTAGGATCAAAAGTGACCATATAGGCGTCTCCTTTCTTTATCCACCAAAGCTGTGATTTTCGCTCTAATGTGTCTCAAACATTTTTATATGGTGTATATGTCATGATAGGAGCTTTGTGCGCGAAAAGCTTTCCGTGAAACTTTCGGACCAAAAGTGACCATATCGGTGTCACCTTTCTTTATCCACCAAAACTCTGTGGTTTTTGCTAAAATGTGTCCCAAACATGTTTATATAGTGTATATGTCATAATGGGAGCTTTGTGCACGAAAAGCTTTCCGTGAAATTTTCGGAACAAAAGTGACCATATCGGCGTCACCTTTCTTTATCCACCAAAACTGTGTTGTTTTTTATCAATGTGTCCCAAACATGTTTATATGGTGTATGGGTCATAATAGGAGTTTTGTGCGCGAAAAGCTTTCCGTCAAATTTTCAGACCAAAGCTGACCATATCAGCGTCACCTTTCTATATCCACCAAAACTGTATGGTCTTTGCTCAAATGTGTCCCAAACATGTTTATATAGTGTATAGGTCATAATGCGAGCTTTGTGCAAGAAAAGCTTTCCGTGAAATTTTCGGAACAAAAGTGACCATATCGGCGTCACCATTCTTTATCCACCAAAACTGTGTTATTTTTGCTCAAATGTTTTCCAAACATGTTTATATGGTGTGAAGGTCATAATGGGAGCTTTGTGCGCGAAAAGGTTTTTGTGAAATTTTCGGACCAGAAGTGACCATATCGGCGTCACCTTTCTTTATCTACCAAAACTATGTGGTTTTCGCTCTAATGTGTCTCAAACATTTTTATATAGTGTATATGTAATAATGGGAGCTTTGTGCGCGAAAAGATTTCAGTGAAAATTTCGGACCAAAAGTGACCATATCGGCATCACCTTTTTTTATCCACCAAAACTGTGGTTTATGCTCAAATGTGTCCCATACGTGTTTATGTAGTTTATAGTTCATAATGGGAGATTTGTGCACGAAAAGCTTTCGTTGAAATTTTCGAACCAAAAGTGACCATATCGTTGTCACCTTTCTTTATCAACCAAAACTGTTTTGTTTTTGCTCAAATGTTTCCCGAACATGTGTATATGGTGTATAGGTCATAATGGGAGCTTTGTGCGTGAAAAGCTTTCCGTGAAATTTTCGGACAAAAAGTGACCATATCGGCGTCACCTTTCTTTATCAACCAAAGCTGTGGTTTTCGCTCTAATGTGTCTCAAACATTTTTATATAGTGTATATATAATAATGGGTGCTTAGTGCGCGAAAAGCTTTCAGTGAAATTTTCGGACCAAAAGTGACAATATGGGCATCACCTTTCTTTATCCACCAAAACTGTGGTTTTCGATCAAATGTGTCCCAAACATGTTTATATAGGGTATAGATTATAATGGGACTTTGTGCACGAAAAACATTCCTTGAAATTTTCGAACCAAAAGTGACCATATCGGTGTCACCTTTCTTTATCCACAAAAACTGTGTTATTTTTGCTCAAATGTGTTCCAAACATGTTTACATGGTGTAAATGTCATAATGAGAGCTTTGTGCGCGAAAAGCTTTCCGTGAAATTTTAGGACCAAAAGTGACCATATCGGCGTCTCCTTTCTTTATCAACCAAAGCTGTGGTTTTCGCTCTAATGTGTCTCAAACATTTTTATATGGTGTATATGTCATGATAGGAGCTTTGTGCGCGAAAAGCTTTCAGTGAAATTTTTGGACCAAAAGTGACCATATCGGCGCACCTTTCTTTATCCACCAAAACTCTGTGGTTTTTGTTAAAATGTGTCCCAAACATGTTTATATAGTGTATATATGTCATAATGGGAGCTTTGTGCACGAAAAGCTTTCCGTGAAATTTTCGGAACAAAAGTGACAATATCGGCGTCACCTTTCTTTATCCACCAAAACTGTGTTGTTTTTTTTATCAATGTGTCCCAAACATGTTTATATGGTGTATGGGTCATAATGGGAGCTTTGTGCGCGAAAAGATTTCCGTCAAATTTTCAGACCAAAAGTGACCATATCAGCGTCACCTTTCTATATCCACCAAACTGTATGGTCTTTGCTCAAATGTGTCCCAAATATTTTTATATAGTGTATAGGTCATAATGGGAGCTTTGTGCGTGAAAAGCTTTCCGTCAAATTTTCGGACCAAAAGTGACCATATCGGCGTCACCATTCTTTATCCACCAAAACATTGTTATTTTTGTTCAAATGTGTTCCAAACATGTTTATATGGTGTAAAGGTCATAATAGGACCTTTGTGCGCGAAAAGAATTCCGTGAAATTTTCGGACCAAAAGTGACCATATCGGCGTCACCTTTCTTTATCTACCAAATCTATGTGGTTTTCGCTCTAATGTGTCTCAAACATTTTTATATAGTGTACATGTAATAATGGGAGCTTTGTGCGCAAAAAGATTTCAGTGAAAATTTCGGACCAAAAGTGGCCATATCGGCATCACCTTTCTATATCCACCAAAACTGTGGTTTACGCTCAAATGTGTCCCAAACATGTTTATATAGTGTATAGGTCATAATGGAAGCTTTGTGCACGAAAAGCTTTCCTTGAAATTTTCGGACGAAAAGTTACCATATCGGTGCACCTTTCTTTATCCACCAAAACTGTATTTTTTTTTGCTCAAATGTTTCCCAACCATGTGTATATGGTGTATAGGTCATAATGGGAGCTTTGTGCGTGAAAAGCATTCCGTGAAATTTTCGGACAAAAAGTGACCATATCGGCGTCATCTTTCGTTATCCACCAAAACTATGTGGATTTAACTCTAATGTGTCTCAAATATTTTTATATAGTGTATATGTAATAATGGGTGCTTTGTGCGCGAAAAGCTTTCAGTGAAATTTTTGGACCAAAAGTGACCATATGGGCATCACCTTTCTTTATCCACCAAAACTGTGGTTTTCGATCAAATGTGTCCCAAACATGTTTATATAGTGTATAGATTATAATGGGACTTTTTGCACGAAAAACATTCTTTGAAATTTTCGGACCAAAAGTGACCATATCGGCGTCACCTTTCTTTATCCAAAAAAACTGTGTTATTTTTGCTCAAATGTGTTCCAAACATGTTTATATGGTATAAATGTCATAATGGAAGCTCTGTGCGCGAAAAGGTTTGCGTGAAATTTTAGGACCAAAAGTGACCATATCGGCGTCTCCGTTCTTTATCCACCAAAACTGTGTTATTTTTGCTCAAATGTGTTCCAAACATGTTTATATGGTGTAAAGGTCATAATGGGAGCTTTGCGCGCGAAAAGCTTTCCATGAAATTTTCGGACCCAAAGTGACCATATCGGCGTCACCTTTCTTTATCCACAAAAACTCTGTGGTTTTTGCTAAAATGTGTCCCAAACATGTTTATATGGTGTTTGGGTCATAATGGCAGCTTTGTGCACGAAAAGCTTTTCGTAATTTTTTCGGACCAAAAGTGACCATATCGGCGTCACCTTTCATTATCCAACAAAATTGTCTGGTTTTCGCTCACATGTGTCCCAAACATGTTGATATGGTGTTTAGGTCATAATGGGAGCTTTGTGCGCAAAAAGCATTCCGTGAAATTTTTGGACCAAAAGTGACCATATCGGTGTCACCTTACTTTATCCACCAAAATTGTGTTGTTTTTGCTCAAATGTTTCCCAAACAAGTTGATATGGTGTATAGGTTCATAATGGGAGCTTTGTGCGCGAAAAGCTTTCCGTGAAATTTTTGCACCAAAAGTGACCATATCGGCGTCGTCTTTTTTTATCCACCAAAACTTTGTGGTTTTCGCTCAAATATGTCCAAAACATGTTTATATGGTGTATAGGTTATAATGGGAGCATTGTGCGCGAAAAGCTTTATGTCAAATTTTCGGACCAAAAGTGACCATATCGGCGTCACCATTCTTTATCCACCAAAACTGTGTTTTTTTTGCTCAAAACTGTTCCAAACATGTTTATACGGTGTAAAGGTCATACTGGGAGCTTTGTGCGCGCAAAGCTTTCCGTGAAATTTTCGGACCAAAAGTGACCATATGGGCGTCAACTTTCTTTACCCACCAAAACTATGTGGTTCTCGCTCTAATGTGTCTCAAACATTTTTATATGGTGTATATGTCATGATTGGAGCTTTGTGCGCGAAAACCTTTCCGTGAAATTTTCGAACCAAAAGTGACCATATCGGCGTCACCTTTCTTTATCCACCAAAACTGTGTTGTTTTTGATCAAATGTTTCCAAACATGTTTATATGGTTTATGGGTCATAATGGGAGCTTTGTGCGCGAAATGCTTTTCGTCAAATTTTCGGATCAAAAGTGACCATATCGGCGTCACATTTCTTTATCCACCAAAACTGTGTTGATTTTGCTCAAATGTGCCCCAAACATGTTTATATGGTGTATGGATTATAATGAGAGCTTTGTGCGTGAAAAGCTTTCCGTGAAATTTTTGGACCAAAAGTGACCATTTGGGAGTCACCTTTCTTTATCCACCAAAATTGTGTTGTTTTTGCTCAAATGTTTCCCAAACAAGTTGATATGGTGTATAGGTCGAAATGGGAGCTTTGTGCGTGAAAAGTTTTCCGTGAAATTTTTGCACCAAAAGTGACCATATCGGCGTCGCCATTCTTTATCGACCAAAACTTTGTGGTTTTCGCTCAAATATGTCCAAAACATATTTATATGGTGTATACGTTATAATGGGAGCTTTGTGCGCGAAAATCTTTCCGTCAAATTTTCGGACCAAAAGTGACCATATCGGCGTCACCATTCTTTATCCACCAAAACTGTGTTTTTTTGCTCAAATGTGTTCCAAACATGTTTATATGGTGTAAAGGTCATAATGGGAGCTTTGTGCGCGAAAAGCTTTCCGTGAAATTTTCGGACCAAAAGTGACCATATCGGCGTCACCTTTCTTTACCCACCAAAACTGTGTGGTTTTCGCTCTAATGTGACTCAATCATTTTTTATATGGTGTATATGTCATGATTGGAGAGTTGTGTGCGAAAAGCTTTCCGTGAAATTTTCGGTCCAAAAGTGACCATATCAGCGTCACCTTTCTTTACCCACCAAAATTATGTTGTTTTTCCTCAAATGTTTTCCAAACATGTTTATATGGTGTATAGGTCATAATGGGAGCTTTGTGCGCGAAAAGCTTTCCGTGAAGTTTTTGCACCAAAAGTGACCATATCGGCGTCGCCATTCTTTATCGACTAAAACTTTGTGGTTTTCGCTCAAATATGTCCAAAACATATTTATATGGTGTATAGGTTATAATGGGAGCTTTGTGCGCGAAAAGCTTTCCGTCAAATTTTCGGACCAAAAGTGACCATATCGGCGTCACCATTCTTTATCCACCAAAACTGTGTTTTTTTTGCTCAAAAGTGTTTCAAAAATGTTTATACGGTGTAAAGGTCATACTGGGAGCTTTGTGCGCGCAAAGCTTTCCGTGAAATTTTTGGACCAAAAGTGACCATATCGGCGTCAACTTTCTTTACCCACCAAAACTGTGTGGTTTTCGCTCTAATGTGTCTCAAACATTTTTATATGGTGTATATGTCATGATTGGAGCTTTGTGCGCGAAAAGCTTTCCGTGAAATTTTCGAACCAAAAGTGACCATATCGGCGTCACCTTTCTTTATCCACCAAAACTGTGTTGTTTTTGCTCAAATGTTTCCAAAACATGATTATATGGTGTATAGGTCATAATGGGAGCTTTGAGCGCGAAAAGCTTTTCGTAAAATTTTTTTAAACAAAAGTGACCATATCTGCGTCATATTTCTTTATCCACCAAAACTGTGTTGATTTTGCTCAAATGTGACCCAAACATGTTTATATGGTGTATGGATTATAATGGGAGCTTTGTGCGTGAAAAGCTTTCCGTGAAATTTTCGGACCAATAGTGACCATATCGGCGTCACTTTTATTTATCCACCAAAACTTTTTGGTTTTCGCTCAAATGTTTCCCAAACATGTTTATATGTTGTTTAGGTCAAAATGGGAGCTTTGTGCGCGAAAAGTTTTCCGTGAAATTTTTGCACCAAAAGTGACCATATCGGCGTCGCCATTCTTTATCGACCAAAACTTTGTTGTTTTCGCTCAAATATGTCCAAAACATGTTTATATTGTGTATAGATTATAATGTGAGGTTTGTGCGCGAAAAGCTCTCCGTCAAATTTTCGGACCAAAAGTGACAATATCGGCGTCACATTTCTTTATCCACCAAAACTGTGTTGATTTTGCTCAAATGTGCCCCAAACATATTTATATGGTGTATGGATTATAATGAGAGCTTTGTGCGTGAAAAGCTTTCCGTGAAATTTTCGGACCAAAAGTGACCATTTCGGCGTTACTTTTCTTTATCCACCAAAACTTTTTGTTTTTCGCTCAAATGTTTCCCAAAAGCTTTCCGTGAAATTTGTGCGCAAAAAGCTTTCCATGAAATTTTTGGACCAAAAGTGACCATATCGGTGTCACCTTACTTTATCCACCAAAATTGTGTTGTTTTTTATCAAATGTTTCCAAACATGTTTATATGGTTAATGGGTCATAATGGGAGCTTTGTGCGCGAAATGCTTTTCGTCAAATTTTCGGATCAAAAGTGACCATATCGGCATCACATTTCTTTATCCACCAAAACTGTGTTTATTTTGCTCAAATGTGCCCCAAACATGTTTATATGATGTATGGATTATAATGAGAGCTTTGTGCGTTAAAAGCTTTCCGTGAAATTTTCGGACCAAAAGTGACCATATCGGCGTCACTTTTCTTTATCCACCAAAACTTTTTGGTTTTCGCTCAAATGTTTCCCAAAAGCTTTCCATGAAATTTGTGCGCAAAAAGCTTTCCGTGAAATTTTTGGACCAAAAGTGACCATATCGGCGTCACCTTTCTTTATCCACCAAAACTGTGTTGTTTTTGATCAAATGTTTCCAAACATGGACCAAAAGTGACCATATCGGCGTCACCTTTCTTTATCCACCAAAACTGTGTTGTTTTTTATCAAATGTTTCCAAACATGTTTATATGGTTTATGGGTCATAATGGGAGCTTTGTGCGCGAAATGCTTTTCGTCAAATTTTCGGATCAAAAGTGACCATATCGGCGTCACATTTCTTTATCCACCAAAACTGTGTTGATTTTGCTCAAATGTGCCCCAAACATGTTGATATGGTGTATAGGTCGAAATGGGAGCTTTGTGCGTAAAAAGTTTTCCGTGAAATTTTTGCACCAAAAGTGACCATATCGGCGTCACCTTTCTTTACCCACCAAAACTGTGTGGTTTTCGCTCTAATGTGACTCAATCATTTTTTATATGGTGTATATGTCATGATTAGAGAGTTGTGTGCGAAAAGCTTTCCGTGAAATTTTCGGTCCAAAAGTGACCATATCAGCGTCACCTTTCTTTATCCACCAAAATTATGTTGTTTTTCCTCAAATGTTTCCCAAACATGTTTATATGGTGTATAGGTCATAATGGGCGCTTTGTGCGCGAAAAGCTTTCCGTGAAATTTTCAGACCAAAAGTGACCATATCGGCGTCGCCATTCTTTATCGACTAAAACTTTGTGGTTTTCGCTCAAATATGTCCAAAACATATTTATATGGTGTATAGGTTATAATGGGAGCTTTGTGCGCGAAAAGCATTCCGTCAAATTTTCGGACCAAAAGTGACCATATCGGCGTCACCATTCTTTATCCACCAAAACTGTGTTTTTTTTGCTCAAAAGTGTTTCAAACATGTTTATACGGTGTAAAGGTCATAATGGGCGCTTTGTGCGCGCAAAGCTTTCCGTGAAATTTTCGGACCAAAAGTGACCATATCGGCGTCAACTTTCTTTACCCACCAAAACTGTGTGATTTTCGCTTTAATGTGTCTCAAACATTTTTATATGGTGTATATGTCATGATTGGAGATTTGTGCGCGAAAAGCTTTCCGTGAAATTTTCGAACCAAAAGTGACCATATCGGCGTCACCTTTCTTTATCCACCAAAACTGTGTTGTTTTTTGCTCAAATATTTCCAAAACATGATTATATGGTGTATAGGTCATAATGGGAGCTTTGTGCGCGAAAAGCTTTTCGTAAAATTTTCGGAACAAAAGTGACCATATCGGCGTCACATTTCTTTATCCACCAAAAATGTGTTGATTTTGCTCAAATGTGACCCAAACATGTTTATATGGTGTATGGATTATAATGAGAGCTTTGTGCGTGAAAAGCTTTCCGTGAAATTTTCGGACCAAAAGTGACCATATCGGCGTCACTTTTCTTTATCCACCAAAACTTTTTGTTTTTCGCTCAAATGTTTCCCAAAAGCATTCCGTGAAATTTGTGCGCAAAAAGCTTTCCGTGAAATTTGTGCACAAAAATCTTTCCGTGAAATTTTTGGACCAAAAGTGACCATATCGGCGTCACCTTTCTTTATCCACCAAAACCGTGTTGTTTTTGGTCAAATGTTTCCAAAACATGTTTATATGGTGTATAGGTCATAATGTGAGCTTTGTGCGCGAAAAGCTTTTCGTAAAATTTTCGGAACAAAAGTGACCATATCGGCGTCACATTTCTTTATCCACCAAAACTTTTTGGTTTTCGCTCAAATGTTTCCGAAAAGCTTTCCGTGAAATTTTTGACCAAAAGTGACCATATCGGTGTCACCTTACTTTATCCACCAAAATTGTGTTGTTTTTGCTCAAATGTTTCCCAAACAAGTTGATATGGTGTATAGGTCAAAATGGGAGCTTTGTGCGTGAAAAGTTTTCCGTCAAATTTTTTCACCAAAAGTGACCATATCGGCGTCGCCATTCTTTATCGAACAAAACGTTGTGGTTTTCGCTCAAATATGTCCAAAACATATTTATATGGTGTATACGTTATAATGGGTGCTTTGTGCGCGAAAAGCTTTCCGTCAAATTTTCGGACCAAATGTGACCATATCGGCGTCACCATTCTTCATCCACCAAAACTGTGTTTTTTTTCGCTCAAATAGGTTCCAAACATGTTTATATGGTGTAAAGGTCATAATGGGCGCTTTGTGCGCGAAAAGCTTTCCGTGAAATTTTCGGACCAAAAGTGACCATATCGGCGTCGCCATTCTTTATCGACTAAAACTTTGTGGTTTTCGCTCAAATATGTCCAAAACATATTTATATGGTGTATAGGTTATAATGGGAGCTTTGTGCGCGAAAAGCTTTCCGTCAAATTTTCGGACCAAAAGTGACCATATCGGCGTCACCATTCTTTATCCACCAAAACTGTGTTTTTTTTGCTCAAAAGTGTTTCAAACATGTTTATACGGTGTAAAGGTCATAATGGGCGCTTTGTGCGCGCAAAGCTTTCCGTGAAATTTTCGGACCAAAAGTGACCATATCGGCGTCAACTTTCTTTACCCACCAAAACTGTGTGGTTTTCGCTTTAATGTGTCTCAAACATTTTTATATGGTGTATATGTCATGATTGGAGATTTGTGCGCGAAAAGCTTTCCGTGAAATTTTCGAACCAAAAGTGACCATATCGGCGTCACCTTTCTTTATCCACCAAAACTGTGTTGTTTTTTGCTCAAATATTTCCAAAACATGATTATATGGTGTATAGGTCATAATGGGAGCTTTGTGCGCGAAAAGCTTTTCGTAAAATTTTCGGAACAAAAGTGACCATATCGGCGTCACATTTCTTTATCCACCAAAAATGTGTTGATTTTGCTCAAATGTGACCCAAACATGTTTCTATGGTGTATGGATTATAATGAGAGCTTTGTGCGTGAAAAGCTTTCCGTGAAATTTTCGGACCAAAAGTGACCATATCGGCGTCACTTTTCTTTATCCACCAAAACTTTTTGTTTTTCGCTCAAATGTTTCCCAAAAGCTTTCCGTGAAATTTGTGCGCAAAAAGCATTCCGTGAAATTTGTGCACAGAAAGCTTTCCGTGAAATTTTTGGACCAAAAGTGACCATATCGGCGTCACCTTTCTTTATCCACCAAAACCGTGTTGTTTTTGGTCAAATGTTTCCAAAACATGTTTATATGGTGTATAGGTCATAATGTGAGCTCTGTGCGCGAAAAGCTTTTCGTAAAATTTTCGGAACAAAAGTGACCATATCGGCGTCACATTTCTTTATCCACCAAAACTTTTTGGTTTTCGCTCAAATGTTTCCGAAAAGCTTTCCGTGAAATTTTTGACCAAAAGTGACCATATCGGTGTCACCTTACTTTATCCACCAAAATTGTGTTGTTTTTGCTCAAATGTTTCCCAAACAAGTTGATATGGTGTATAGGTCAAAATGGGAGCTTTGTGCGTGAAAAGTTTTCCGTCAAATTTTTTCACCAAAAGTGACCATATCGGCGTCGCCATTCTTTATCGAACAAAACGTTGTGGTTTTCGCTCAAATATGTCCAAAACATATTTATATGGTGTATACGTTATAATGGGTGCTTTGTGCGCGAAAAGCTTTCCGTCAAATTTTCGGACCAAATGTGACCATATCGGCGTCACCATTCTTCATCCACCAAAACTGTGTTTTTTTTTTGCTCAAATGTGTTCCAAACATGTTTATATGGTGTAAAGGTCATAATGGGAGCTTTGTGCGCGGAAAGCTTTCCGTGAAATTTTCGGACCAAAAGTGACCATATCGGCGTCACCTTTCTTTACCCACCAAAACTGTGTGGTTTCGCTCTAATGTGACTCAATCATTTTTTATATGATGTATATGTCATGGTTGGAGAGTTGTGTGCGAAAAGCTTTCCGTGAAATTTTCGGACCAAAAGTGACCATGTCGGTGTCACCTTACTTTATCCACCAAAACTGTGTTGTTTTTGCTCAAATGTTTCCCAAACATGTTTATATGGTGTATAGGTCATAATGGGAGCTTTGTGCGCGAAAAGCATTCCGTGAAGTTTTTGCACCAAAAGTGACCATATCGGCGTCGCCATTCTTTATCGACCAAAACATTGTGGTTTTCGCTCAAATATGTCCAAAACATATTTATATGGTGTATACGTTATAATGGGAGCTTTGTGCGCGAAAAGCTTTCCGTCAAATTTTCGGACCGAAAGTGACCATATCGGGGTCACCATTCTTTATCCACCAAAACTGTGTTTTTTTTGCTCAAAAGTGTTCCAAACATGTTTATACGGTGCAAAGGTCATACTGGGAGCTTTGTGCGCGAAGCTTTCCGTGAAATTTTCGGACCAAAAGTGACCATATCGGCGTCAACTTTCTTTACCTACCAAAACTGTGTTGTTTTTGCTCAAATGTTTCCAAAAACAAGATTATATGGTGTATAGGTCATAATGGGAGCTTTGTGCGCGAAAAGCTTTCCGTAAAATTTTTGGAACAAAAGTGACCATATCGGCGTCACCTTTCTTTATCCACCAAAACTCTGTGGTTTTTGCTCAAATGTGTCCCAAACATGTTTATATAGTGTATAGGTCTTAATGGGAGCTTTGTGCACGAAAAGCTTTCCGTAAAATTTTTGGACCAAAAGTGACCATATCGGCGTCACCTTTCTTTATCCACCAAAACTGCGTGATTTTCGCTAGAATGTGTCCCTAAGATGTTTATATGGTGTTTAGGTCGTAATGGGAGCTTTGTGCGCGAAAAGCTTTCCGTGAATTTTTCGGACCAAAAGTGACCATATCGGAGGTCACCTTTCTTTATCCAACAAAACTGCATTGTTTTGACTCAAATGTGTCCCAAACAAGTTGATATGGTGTTTAGGTCATAATGGGAGCTTTGTGCGCAAAAAACATTCCGTGAAATTTTTGGACCAAAAGTGACCATATCGGTGTCACCTTAATTTATCCACCAAAACTGTTTAGCCACTGATGATTAAATGCTTATAAAATATGGCTCTTATATTTTTGGGTGGGTAGTTGTTAGAAGCGAGAATTTTGAGTGGTTAGTCATATTTAATTTGTTCTTTTTTGGAGTGGAACCTTGGTTTGGTCCTTTCTATTTTCTGCCCACTTGGTTTAACTACCACATCTATATATTTACCTTTCCAGATCAAAATTGGGTTGTTTTTGCTCAAATGTTTCCCAAACACGTTGATATGGTGTGTAGGTCATAATGGGAGCTATGTGCGCGAAAAGCTTTCCGTGAAATTTTTGCACCAAAAGTGACCATATCGGCGTCGTCTTTCTTTATCGACCAAAACTTTGTGGTTTTCACTCAAATATGTCCAAAATATGTTTATCTGGTGTATAGGTGATAATGGACGCTTTGTGCGCGGAAAGCTTTCCGTCAAATTTTCGGACTAAAAGTGACCATATCGGCGTCACCATTCTTTATCCACCAAAACTGTGTTTTTTTGCTCAAAAGTGTTCCAAACATGTTTATACGGTGTAAAGGTCATACTGGGAGCTTTGTGCGCGCAAAGCTTTCCATGAAATTTTCGGACCAAAAGTGACCATATCGGCGTCAACTTTCTTTACCCACCAAAAATGTGTTGTTTTTGCTCATATGTTTCCAAAACAAGTTTATATGGTGTATAGGTCATAATGGGAGCTTTGTGCGCGAAAAGCTTTTCGTAAAATTTTTGGAACAAAAGTGACCATATCGGCGTCACCTTTCTTTATCCACCAAAACTCTGTGGTTTTTGCTCAAATGTGTCCCAAACATGTTTATATAGTGTATAGGTCTTAATGGGAGCTTTGTGCACGAAAAGCTTTCCGTAAAATTTTTGGACCAAAACTGACCATATCGGCGTCACCTTACTTTATCCACCAAAACTGCGTGATTTTCGCTAGAATGTGTCCCTAAGATGTTTATATGGTGTTTAGGTCGTAATGGGAGCTTTGTGCGCGAAAAGCTTTCCGTGAATTTTTCGGACCAAAAGTGACCATATCGGAGGTCACCTTTCTTTATCCAACAAAACTCTGTGGTTTTTGCTCAAATGTGTCCCCAACATGTTTATATATAGTGTATAGGTCATAATGGGAGCATTGTGCACGAAAAGCTTTCCGTGAAATTTTCGGACCAAAAGTGACCATGTCGGTGTCACCTTACTTTATCCACCAAAACTGTTTAGCCATTGATGATTAAATGCTTATAAAATATGGCTCTTATATTTTTGGGTGGGTAGTTGTTAGAAGCGAGAATTTTGAGTGGTTAGTCATATTTCATTTGTTCTTTTTTAGAGTGGACCCTTGGTTTGGTCCTTTCTATTTTCTGCCCACTTGGTTTAACTACCACATCTATATATTTACCTTTCCAGACCAAAACTGGGTTGTTTTTGCTCAAAAGTTTCCCAAACACGTTGATATGGTGTGTAGGTCATAATGGGAGCTATGTGCGCGAAAAGATTTCCGTGAAATTTTTGCACCAAAAGTGACCATATCGACGTCGTCTTTCTTTATCGACCAAAACTTTGTGGTTTTCACTCAAATATGTCCAAAATATGTTTATCTGGTGTATAGGTGATAATGGAAGCTTTGTGCGCGGAAAGCGTTCCGTCAAATTTTCGGACTAAAAGTGACCATATCGGCGTCACCATTCTTTATCCACCAAAACTGTGTTATTTTTGCTCAAATGTGTTCCAAACATGTTTATATGGTGTAAAGGTCATAATGGGAGCTTTGTGCGCGGAAAGCTTTCCGTGAAATTTTCGGACAAAAAGTGACCATATCGGCGTCACCTTTCTTTACCCACCAAAACTGTGTTGTTTTCGCTCTAATGTGACTCAATCATTTTTTATATGGTGTATATGTCATGATTGGAGAGTTGTGCGCGAAAAGCTTTCAGTGAAATTTTCGGACCAAAAGTGACCATATCAGCGTCACCTTTCTTTATCCACCAAAACTGTGTTGTTTTTACTCAAATGTTTCCCAAACATGTTTATATGGGGTATAGGTCATAATGGGAGCTTTGTGCGCGAAAAGCTTTCCGTGAAATTATTGCACCAAAAGTGACCATATCGGCGTCTCCTTTCTTTATCCACCAAAACTATGTGGTTTTCGCTCCAATGTGTCTCAAACATTTTTATATGGTGTAATATGTCATGATAGGAGCTATGTGCGCGAAATGCTTTACGTGAAATTTTCGGACCAAAAGTGACCATATCGACGTCACCTTTCTTTATCCATCAAAACTCTGTGGTTATTGCTCAAATGCGTCCCCAACATGTTTATATATAGTGTATAGGATATAATGGGAGCATTGTGCACGAAAAGCTTTCCGTGAAATTTTCGGACCAAAAGTGACCATATCGGCGTCACCTTTCTTTATCCAACAAAATTGTGTGGTTTTCGTTCACATGTGTCCCAAACATGATGATATGGTGTTTAGGTCATAATGGGAGCTTTGTGCGCAAAAAGTTTTCCGTGAAATTTTTGGACCAAAAGTGACCATATCGGTGTCACCTTACTTTATCCACCAAAACTGTGTTGTTTTTGCTCAAATGTTTCCCAAACAAGTTGATATGGTGTATAGGTCATAATGGGAGCTTTGTGCGTGAAAAGCTTTCCGTGAAATTTTTGCACCAAAAGTGACCATATCGGCATCGTCTTTTTTTATCCACCAAAACTTTGTGGTTTTCGCTCAAATATGTCCAAAACATGTTTATATGGTGTATAGGTTATAATGGGAGCCTTGTGCGCGAAAAGCTTTCCGTCAAATTTTCGGACCAAAAGTGACCATTTCGGCGTCACCATTCTTTATCCACCAAAACTGTGTTTGTTTTGCTCAAAAGTGTTCCAAACATGTTTATACGGTGCAAAGGTCATACTGGGAGCTTTGTGCGCGCAAAGCTTTCCGTGAAATTTTCGGACCAAAAGTGACCATATCGGCGTCAACTTTCTTTACCCACCAAAACTGTGTTGTTTTTGCTCAAATGTTTCCAAAAACAAGTTTATATGGTGTATAGGTCATAATGGGAGCTATGTGCGCGAAAAGCTTTCCTTGAAATTTTTGCACCAAAAGTGACCATATCGGCGTCGTCTTTCTTTATCGACCAAAACTATGTGGTTTTCACTCAAATATGTCCAAAATATGTTTATCTGGTGTATAGGTGATAATGGAAGCTTTGTGCGCGGAAAGCTTTCCGTCAAATTTTCGGACTAAAAGTGACCATATCGGCGTCACCTTTCTTTATCCACCAAAACTGTGTTGTTTTTACTCAAATGTTTCCCAAACATGTTTATATGGGGTATAGGTCATAATGGGAGCTTTGTGCGCGAAAAGCTTTCCGTGAAATTATTGCACCAAAAGTGACCATATCGGCGTTTACTTTCTTTATCCACCAAAACTATGTGGTTTTCGCTCCAATGTGTCTCAAACATTTTTATATGGTGTAATATGTCATGATAGGAGCTATGTGCGCGAAATGCTTTACGTGAAATTTTCGGACCAAAAGTGACCATATCGACGTCACCTTTCTTTATCCATCAAAACTATGTGGTTTTTGCTCAAATGTGTCCCCAACATGTTTATATATAGTGTATAGGTCATAATGGGAGCATTGTGCACGAAAAGCTTTCCGTGAAATTTTCGGACCAAAAGTGACCATATCGGCGTCACCTTTCTTTATCCAACAAAATTGTGTGGTTTTCGCTCACATGTGTCCCAAACATGATGATATGGTGTTTAGGTCATAATGGGAGCTTTGTGCGCAAAAAGTTTTCCGTGAAATTTTTGAACCAAAAGTGACCATATCGGTGTCACCTTACTTTATCCACCAAAACTGTGTTATTTTTGCTCAAATGTTTCCCAAACAAGTTGATATGGTGTATAGGTCATAATGGGAGCTTTGTGCGTGAAAAGCTTTCCGTGAAATTTTTGCACCAAAAGTGACCATATCGGCATCGTCTTTTTTTATCCACCAAAACTTTGTGGTTTTCGCTCAAATATGTCCAAAACATGTTTATATGGTGTATAGGTTATAATGGGAGCCTTGTGCGCGAAAAGCTTTCCATCAAATTTTCGGACCAAAAGTGACCATTTCGGCGTCACCATTCTTTATCCACCAAAACTGTGTTTTTTTTGCTCTAAAGTGTTCCAAACATGTTTATACGATGCAAAGGTCATACTGGGTGCTTTGTGCGCGCAAAGCTTTCCGTGAAATTTTCGGACCAAAAGTGACCATATCGGCGTCAACTTTCTTTACCCTCCAAAACTGTGTTGTTTTTGCTCAAATGTTTCCAAAAACAAGTTTATATGGTGTATAGGTCATAATGGGAGATATGTGCGCGAAAAGCATTCCGTGAAATTTTTGCACCAAAAGTGACCATATCGGCGTCGTCTTTCTTTATCGACCAAAACTTTGTGGTTTTCACTCAAATATGTCCAAAATATGTTTATCTGGTGTATAGGTGATAATGGAAGCTTTGTGCGCGGAAAGCTTTCCGTCAAATTTTCGGACTAAAGTGACCATATCGGCGTCACCATTCTTTATCCACCAAAACTGTGTTATTTTTGCTCAAATGTGTTCCAAACATGTTTATATGGTATAAAGGTCATAATGGGAGCTTTGTGCGCGGAAAGCTTTCCGTGAAATTTTCGGACAAAAAGTGACCATATCGGCGTCACCTTTCTTTACCCACCAAAACTGTGTTGTTTTCGCTCTAATGTGACTCAATCATTTTTTATATGGTGTATATGTCATGATTGGAGAGTTGTGCGCGAAAAGCTTTCAGTGAAATTTTCGGACCAAAAGTGACCATATCAGCGTCACCTTTCTTTATCCACCAAAATTGTGTTGTTTTTACTCAAATGTTTCCCAAACATGTTTATATGGGGTATAGGTCATAATGGGAGCTTTGTGCACGAAAAGCTTTCCGTGAAATTATTGCACCAAAAGTGACCATATCGGCGTTTACTTTCTTTATCCACCAAAACTATGTGGTTTTCGCTCCAATGTGTCTCAAACATTTTTATATGATGTAATATGTCATGATAGGAGCTATGTGCGCGAAATGCTTTACGTGAAATTTTCGGACCAAAAGTGACCATATCGTTGTCACCTTTCTTTATCCATCAAAACTCTGTGGTTTTTGCTCAAATGTGTCCCAACATGTTTATATATAGTGTATAGGTCATAATGGGAGCATTGTGCACGAAAAGCTTTCCGTGAAATTTTCGGACCAAAAGTGACCATATCGGCGTCACCTTTCTTTATCCAACAAAATTGTGTGGTTTTCGCTCACATGTGTCCCAAACATGATGATATAGTGTTTAGGTCATAATGGGTGCTTTGTGCGCAAAAAGTTTTCCGTGAAATTTTTGGACCAAAAGTGACCATATCGGTGTCACCTTACTTTATCCACCAAAACTGTGTTGTTTTTGCTCAAATGTTTCCCAAACAAGTTGATATGGTGTATAGGTCATAATGGGAGCTTTGTGCGTGAAAAGCTTTCCGTGAAATTTTTGCACCAAAAGTGACCATATCGGCATCGTCTTTTTTTATCCACCAAAACTTTGTGGTTTTCGCTCAAATATTTCTAAAACATGTTTATATGGTGTATAGGTTATAATGGGAGCCTTGTGCGCGAAAAGCTTTCCGTCAAATTTTCGGACCAAAAGTGATCATTTCGGCGTCACCATTCTTTATCCACCAAAACTGTGTTTTTTTTGCTCAAAAGTGTTCCAAACATGTTTATACGGTGCAAAGGTCATACTGGGAGCTTTGTGCGCGCAAATCTTTCCGTGAAATTTTCGGACCAAAAGTGACCATATCGGCGTCAACTTTCTTTACCCACCAAAACTGTGTTGTTTTTGCTCAAATGTTTCCAAAAACAAGTTTATATGGTGTATAGGTCATAATGGGAGCTTTGTGCGCGAAAAGCTTTTCGTAAAATTTTTGGAACAAAAGTGACCATATCGGCGTCACCTTTCTTTATCCACCAAAACTCTGTGGTTTTTGCTCAAATGTGTCCCAAACATGTTTATATAGTGTATAGGTCTTAATGGGAGCTTTGTGCACGAAAAGCTTTCCGTAAAATTTTTGGACCAAAAGTGACCATATCGGCGTCACCTTTCTTTATCCACCAAAATTGCGTGATTTTCGCTAGAATGTGTCCCTAAGATGTTTATATGGTGTTTAGGTCGTAATGGGAGCTTTGTGCGCGAAAAGCTTTCCGTGAATTTTTCGGACCAAAAGTGACCATATCGGAGGTCACCTTTCTTTATCCAACAAAACTGCGTTGTTTTCACTCAAATGTGTCCCAAACAAGTTGATATGGTGTTTAGGTCATAATGGGAGCTTTGTGCGCAAAAAACATTCCGTGAAATTTTTGGACCAAAAGTGACCATATCGGTGTCACCTTAATTTATCCACCAAAACTGTTTAGCCACTGATGATTAAATGCTTATAAAATATGGCTCTTATATTTTTAGGTGGGTAGTTGTTAGAAGCGAGAATTTTGAGTGGTTAGTCATATTTCATTTGTTCTTTTTTGGAGTGGAACCTTGGTTTGGTCCTTTCTATTTTCTGCCCACTTGGTTTAACTACCACATCTATATATTTACATTTCCAGACCAAAACTGGGTTGTTTTTGCTCAAATGTTTCCCAATCACGTTGATATGGTGTGTAGGTCATAATGGGAGCTATGTGCGCGAAAAGCTTTCCGTGAAATTTTTGCACCAAAAGTGACCATATCGGCGTCGTCTTTCTTTATCGACCAAAACTTTGTGGTTTTCGCTCAAATATGTCCAAAATATGTTTATCTGGTGTATAGGTGATAATGGAAGCTTTGTGCGCGGAAAGCTTTCCGTCAAATTTTCAGACTAAAAGTGACCATATCGGCGTCACCATTCTTTATCCACCAAAACTGTGTTTTTTTTGCTCAAAAGTGTTCCAAACATGTTTATACGGTGTAAAGGTCATACTGGGAGCTTTGTGCGCGCAAAGCTTTCCATGAAATTTTCGGACCAAAAGTGACCATATCGGCGTCAACTTTCTTTACCCACCAAAACTGTGTTGTTTTTGCTCAAATGTTTCCAAAAACAAGTTTATATGGTGTATAGGTCATAATGGGAGCTTTGTGCTTTAAAAGCTTTTCGTAAAATTTTTGGAACAAAAGTGACCATATCGGCGTCACCTTTCTTTATCCACCAAAACTCTGTGGTTTTTGCTCAAATGTGTCCCAAACATGTTTATATAGTGTATAGGTCTTAATGGGAGCTTTGTGCACGAAAAGCTTTCCGTAAAATTTTTGGACCAAAAGTGACCATATCGGCGTCACCTTTCTTTATCCACCAAAACTACGTGATTTTCGCTAGAATATGTCCCTAAGATGTTTATATGGTGTTTAGGTCGTAATGGGAGCTTTGTGCGCGAAAAGCTTTCCGTGAATTTTTCGGACCAAAAGTGACCATATCGGAGGTCACCTTTCTTTATCCAACAAAACTGCGTTGTTTTCACTCAAATGTGTCCCAAACAAGTTGATATGGTGTTTAGGTCATAATGGGAGCTTTGTGCGCAAAAAGCATTTCGTGAAATTTTTGGACCAAAAGTGACCATGTCGGTGTTACCTTACTTTATCCACCAAAACTGTTTAGCCATTGATGATTAAATGCTTATAAAATATGTCTCTTATATTTTTGGGTGGGTAGTTGTTAGAAGCGAGAATTTTGAGTGGTTAGTCATATTTCATTTGTTCTTTTTTGGAGTGGACCCTTGGTTTGGTCCTTTCTATTTTCTGCCCACTTGGTTTAACTACCACATCTATTTATTTACCTTTTCAGACCAAAACTGGGTTGTTTTTGCTCAAAAGTTTCCCAAACACGTTGATATGGTGTGTAGGTCATAATGGGAGCTATGTGCGCGAAAAGCTTTCCGTGAAATTTTTGCACCAAAAGTGACCATATCGGCGTCGTCTTTCTTTATCGACCAAAACTTTGTGGTTTTCACTCAAATATGTCCAAAATATGTTTATCTGGTGTATAGGTGATAATAGAAGCTTTGTGCGCGGAAAGCTTTCCGTCAAATTTTCGGACTAAAAGTGACCATATCGGCGTCACCATTCTTTATCCACGAAAACTGTGTTATTTTTGCTCAAATGTGTTCCAAACATGTTTATATGGTGTAAAGGTCATAATGGGAGCTTTGTGCGCGGAAAGCTTTCCGTGAAATTTTCGGATAAAAAGTGACCATATCGGCGTCACCTTTCTTTACCCACCAAAACTGTGTTGTTTTCGCTCTAATGTGACTCAATCATTTTTTATATGGTGTATATGTCATGATTGGAGAGTTGTGCGCGAAAAGCTTTCAGTGAAATTTTCGGACCAAAAGTGACCATATCAGCGTCACCTTTCTTTATCCACCAAAACTGTGTTGTTTTTACTCAAATGTTTCCCAAACATGTTTATATGGGGTATAGGTCATAATGGGAGCTTTGTGCGCGAAAAGCGTTCCGTGAAATTATTGCACCAAAAGTGACCATATCGGCGTCTCCTTTCTTTATCCACCAAAACTATGTGGTTTTCGCTCCAATGTGTCTCAAAAATTTTTATATGGTGTAATATGTCATGATAGGTGCTATGTGCGCGAAATGCTTTACGTGAAATTTTCGGACCAAAAGTGACCATATCGACGTCACCTTTCTTTATCCATCAAAACTCTGTGGTTTTTGCTCAAATGTGTCCCCAACATGTTTATATATAGTGTATAGGTCATAATGGGAGCATTGTGCACGAAAAGCTTTCCGTGAAATTTTTTGACCAAAAGTGAAAATATCGGCGTCACTTTTCTTTATCCACCAAAACTGTGTGATTTTCGCTCAAATGTGTCCCAAACATGTTTATATGGTGTTTAGGTCATAATGGCAGCTTTGTGCGCGAAAAGCTTTCCGTGAATTTTTCGGACCAAAAGTGACCATATCGGAGGTTACCTTTCTTTATCTAACAAAACTGTGTGGTTTTCGCTCAAATGTGTCACAAACAAGTTGATATGGTATTTAGGGCATAATGGGAGCTTTGTGCGCAAAAAGCTTTCCGTGAAATTTTCGGACCAAAAGTGACCATATCGGTGTCACCTTACTTTATCCACGAAAATTGTGTTGTCATAATTTTGCTGGGTAGTACGTAGGATGAGTTTCCATGTTTTATTTGTATTTAATCATAGCCACCTATGATTAAATGCTTATAAAATATGGCTCTTCTATTTTTTATTGGGTAGTATTTAGGAGCGAGAATTTTGAGTGGTTAGTCATATTTCATTTGTTCTTTTTTGGAGTGGACCCTTGGTTTGGTCCCTTCTTTTTTCTGTCTACTTGGTTTAACTACCACATCTATATATTTACCTTTTCAGACTAAAACTGTGTTGTTTTTGCTCAAATGTTTCCCAAACATGTTGATATGGTGTATAGGTCATAATGGGAGCTTTGTGCGCGAAAAGCTCTCCGTGAAATTTTTGCACCAAAAGTGACCATATCGGCGTAGTCTTTCTTTATCGACCAAAACTTTTTTGTTTTCGCTCAAATATGTCTAAAACATGTTTATATGGTGTATAGGATATAATGGGAGCTTTGTGCGCGAAAAACTTTCCGTCATATTTTCTGACCAAAAGCGACCATATCGGCGTCACCATTCTTTATCCACCAAAACTGTGTTATTTTTGCTCAAATTTGTTCCAAACATGTTTATATGGTGTAAAGGTCATAATGGGAGTTTTGTGCGAGGAAAGCTTTCCGTGAAAATTTTGGATTAAAAGTGACCATATCGGCGTCACCTTTCTTTACCCACCAAAACTGTGTGGTTTTCACTCTAATGTGACTCAAACATTTTTTTATATGGTGTATGTGTCATGATTGGAGAGTTGTGCGCGAAAAGCTTTCCGTGAAATTTTCGGACCAAAAGTGACTATATCGGCGTCTCCTTTCTTTATCCACCAAAACTATGTGGTTTTCGCTCTAATGTGTCTCAAACATTTTTATATGGTGTATATGTCATGATAGGAGCTTTGTGTGCGAAAATCATTCCGTGAAATTTTCGGACCAAAAGGGACAATATCGGCGTCACCTTTCTTTATCCACCAAAACTCTATGGTTTTTGCTCAAATGTGTCCCAAACATGTTTATACAGTGTATAGGTCATAATGGGAGCTTTGTGCACGAAAAGCTTTCCGTGAAATTTTCGGACCAAAAGTGACCATATCGGCGTCACCTTTCTTTGTCCACCAAAACTGTGTGGTTTTCGCTAGAATGTGTCGCAAACATGTTTATATGGTGTTTAGGTCGTAATGGGAGCTTTGTGCGTGAAAAGCTTTCCGTGAATTTTTCGGACCAAAAGTGACCATATCGGAGGTCACCTTTCTTTATACAACAAAATTGTGTGGTTTTCGCTCAAATGTGTCTCAAACATGTTGATATGGTGTTTAGGTCATAATAGGAGCTTTGTGCACAAAAAGCTTTCCGTGAAATTTTCGGACCAAAAGTGACCATATCGGTGTCACCTTACTTTATCCACCAAAACCGTGTTGTCATGATTTTGCTGGGCATTATGTAGGATGAGTTGCCATATTTTATTTTTATTTAATCATAGCCACTGATGATTAAATGATTATAAAATATGGCTCTTCTATTTTTGGGTGGGTAGTTGTTAGGAGCGAGAATTTTGAGTGGTTAGTCATATTTCATTTGTTCTTTTTTGGAGTGGACCCTTGGATTGGTCCTTTCTATTTTCTACCCACTTGGTTTAACTACCACATCTATATATTTACCTTTCCAGACCAAAACTGTGTTGTTTTTGCTCAAATGTTTCCCAATCACGTTGATATGGTGTATTGGTCATAATGGGAGCTATGTGCGCGAAAAGCTTTCCGTGAAATTTTTGCACCAAAAGTGACCATATCGGCGTCGTCTTTCTTTATCGACCAAAACTTTGTGGTTTTCGCTCAAATATGTCCAAAACATGTTTATCTGGTGTATAGGTTATAATGGAAGCTTTGTGCGCGAAAAGGTTTCCGTCAAATTTTCGGACTAAAAGTGACCATATCGGCGTCACCATTTTTTATCCACCAAAACTGTGTTATTTTTGCTCAAATGTGTTCCAAACATGTTTATATGGTGTAAAGGTCATAATGGGAGCTTTGTGCGCGGAAAGCTTTCCGTGAAATTTTCGGACCAAAAGTGACCATATCGGCGTGACCTTTATTTACCCACCAAAACTGTGTTGTTTTCGCTCTAATGTGACTCAATCATTTTTTATATGGTGTATATGTCATGATTGGAGAGTTGTGCGCGAAAAGCATTCAGTGAAATTTTCGGACCAAAGTGACCATATCAGCGTCACCTTTCTTTATCCACCAAAACTGTATTGTTTTTACTCAAATGTTTCCCAAACATGTTTATATGGTGTATAGGTCATAATGGGAGCTTTGTGCGCGAAAAGCTTTCCGTGAAATTTTTCACCAAAAGTGACCATATCGGCGTCTCCTTTCTTTATCCACCAAAACTATGTGGTTATCGCTCAAATGTGTCTCAAACATTTTTATATGGTGCAATATGTCATGATAGGAGCTTTGTGCGCGAAAAGCATTACGTGAAATTTTCGGACCAAAAGTGACCATATCGGCGTCACCTTTCTTTATCCATCAAAACTCTGTGGTTTTTGCTAAAATGTGTCCCCAACATGTTTATATAGTGTATAGGTCAAAATGGGAGCTTTGTGGATGAAAAGCTTTCCGTGAATTTTTTTGACCAAAAGTGAAAATATCGGCGTCACCTTTCTTTATCCACCAAAACTGTGTGATTTTCGCTCAAATGTGTCCCAAACATGTTTATATGGTGTTTAGGTCATAATGGGAGCTTTGTGCGCGAAAAGCTTTCCGTGAATTTTTCGGACCAAAAGTGACCATATCGGAGGTCACCTTTCTTTATCTAACAAAACTGCGTGGTTTTCGCTCAAATGTGTCACAAACAAGTTGATATGGTGTTTAGGGCATAATGGGAGCTTTGTGCGCGAAAAGCTTTCTGTGAAATTTTCGAACCAAAAGTTACTTTATCGGCGTTACCTTTCTTTATCCACCAAAACTGTGTGGTTTTCGCTCTAATGTGTCTAAATCATTTTTATATGGTGTATATGTCATGATTGGAGCTTTATGCGCGAAAATCTTTCCGTGAAATTTTCGGACCAAAAGTGACTATATCAGCGTCACCTTTCTTTATCCACCAAAATTGTATTGTTTTTTTGCTCAAATGTTTCCCAAACATGTTTATATGGTGTATAGGTCATAATGGGAGCTTTGTGCGCGAAAAGCTTTTTGTGAAATTTTCAGACCAAAAGTGACAATATCGTCGTCACCTTTCTTTATCCACCAAAACTCTTTGGTTTTTGCTCAAATGTGTCCCAAACATGTTTATATAGTGTATAGGTCATAATGGGAGCTTTGTGCACGAAAAGTTTTCCGTGAAACTTTCGAACCAAAAGTAACCATATCGGCTCCACCTTTCTTTATCCACCAAATCTTTGTGGCTTTCTCTCAAATTTGTCCCAAACATGTTTATATGGTGTTTAGGTCATAATAGGAGCTTTGTGCGCAAAAATCTTTCCGTGATTTTTTTGGGCCAAAAGTGACCATATCGGCTTCACCTTACTTTATCAACCAAAACTGTGTTGTTTTTGCTCAAATGTTTCCCAAACATGTTTATATGGTGTATAGGTCATAATGTGAGCTTTGTGCGCGAAAAGTTTTCTGTGAAATTTTCGGACCAAAAGTGACCATTTCGGCATCGCCTTTCTTTATCCACCAAAATTGTGTTGTGTTTGCTCAAATGTGTTCCAAACATGTTTATATGGTTTATGGGTCATAATGGGAGCTTTGTACGCGAAAAACATTTGGTCAAATTTTCGGACCAAAAGTGACCATACCGGCGTCACCTTTCTTTACCAACCAAAACTGTGTGGTTTTCGCTCAAATGTGTCCCAAACATGTTTATATGATGTAAAGGTCATGTAGGGAGCTTTGTGCGCAAAAAGCTTTTTGTGAAATTTTCGGAACAAAAGTGACTCTATTAGTGTCACCTTTCTTTATCCACCAAAACTGTGTTGTTTTTGCTCAAATGTGTCCCAAACATGTTTATATGGTGAATGGGTCATAATGGGAGCTTTGTGCGCGAAAATCTTTCCGTGAAATTTTCGGACCAGAAGTGACCATATCGGCGTTACTTTTCTTTATGCACCAAAACTTTGTGGTTTTCGCTCATATATGTCCAAAATATGTTTATATGGTGTATAGGTTATAATGGGAGCTTTGTGCGTGGAAAACTTTCCGTCAAATTTTCGGACCAAAAGTGACCATATCGGCGTCACCTTACTTTATCCACCAAAACTGTGTTGTGTTTGGTTGGGTGTTAGAGTGAGAAACCTTGAGAGAGACTCTTTGAGGGTTCCTATTCTCTTGGTTTGCTCATCTCGTTTTGGCCCTTCCTCCTTCTCCCACCCACAGGTCTTCAAATCTAAAGGGGTTTGTATACAAATTCTGTTTATTGGGTGGTGTTTTATGATTTTTTATTACAAGTTGTAGAGATTTGTCACTGTTGGTGTGTGTTTGTTTGGTTCGGAGGGTGAATTTCTTTTGTTCGATGTTATTTAGTTATGGAGGTTCTTGGCTAGTTCTGCCCTCCTATACTGGTTCATCGAGTAGTGGGTGGCTCGGATCTTGTCTCAGTTGGCCGGATCTGGCGTCCTTTCCTCAGCTCTCCTTCTCCCTCTCCCTTTGATCTTGACTTCTTAGCTTGCGGTTGCCTTGCGTCCATGGGTGGTAGGCCTAGCGGGGCATCGCATCGAGGGTGGTCCGGGGACGTGAACCTGTGGTGATGGGGCTCGTGACGCATTTGGGTCCCCCCTGGTTTGGCTGGATCACGGCTTTCGCCTTTGCCGGTGGCCTCTTCCTGGTTGATGCGGGGTGTTGTGGACTCTCTTAGTTCAGATCTGGGTGAGAGGGCGTTTCTTCCTTTCTTGGGGCTCTCAAGCGTTGATGTGGTTGGGGTGTTGGCTTGGGTGGGTTGACCTGTGGGGTGGGAGCCGCTGTTCCAGTTCCTCCGGGTCCTTCCGAGTCGTTTCCCTTGCGTCCATCTTTCTTGAGTTTGCTCCGTTTGGAGGGAAGTTCTTTGTTGGTCAGGGTTTTTGGGTTTAATGTGGTGGTGCTGATGTGGGTTATTTTTTGCTTGAGGAGCTGTTTATCGGAAGAGTGGTCACCTCCTTTCTTTCCTTGGCACTTCCTATTTAGATCGAGCTGAAACGCAGTTGCTAAGGTTAGGTATCCATGGTGGTGCGCTCTTGTCTATTGGCTTCTCCGGCAAGGTGTTTCGGCTGAGCTGTTGGTGGATTGAGTAGCTTGTGGTCTCGATTCGCTTGATTTGAGTCGTGCGAACGGCGAAAGTACTAAGCAGACCTCTGTGACATCTAAGGTGGTCTACTGTCCCTCCTATTTGCGTGTGGTCCCCACTCTTTTTCATCTCCTTTGACTTGTTCACACTTAATTAAAATGGGCTGAATTCTGCAATCTAGGGGGTGTAGGTCTGTGGTGCTACTTCGGCTAGTGGGTTTGATTGGGTCCCACCTTTTTTTGCTTTTGAAATAGCTATTCCTGTGTGTGCTCTTCTTTCATCAGCTTTATGGTGCTACTTTTGCTAGGGGAGTGGTTTTAGCACGTGGTTTGTTTTATAAAGTGGTATTTTAATCGTGTGGGGAAACTTGTTTTATGGTACTCCGTATTTCATTTGGTGGTAAGTGGTATTATGAGTAATTGGTAATTTGAGTGGGAGCACGTGAGTGGATTTATGTGAGAGTGGTAATTTGTGTGGAATGATGTATCTTTTTGTGTAATGATGTGACATGTGGGGTTGTAATATGTGGTAGGTATTTTGTGGAATCCTATTTTTACCGTAATACCCTTGGTATGGTCTTGCGTTCTTGTTACTCGGCGTTTATACCACCATCTATATATTTACCTATTCAGACCAAAACTGTGTTATTTTTTCTCAAATGTTTCCCAAACATGTTTATATGATGTATAAGTCATAATGGGAACTTTGTGCGCGAAAAGCTTTCCGTGAAATTTTTGCACCAAAAGTGACCATATCGGCGTCGCCTTTCTTTATCCACCAAAATTTTGTGGTTTTTGCTCAAACGTGTCCCAAACATGTTTATATTGTGTATAGGTCATAATGGGTGCTTTGTGCGCGAAAAGCTTTCCGCCAAATTTTCGGACCAAAAGTGACCACATCGGCGTCACCTTACTTTATCCACAAAAACTATGTTGTTTTTGCTCAAATGTTTCCCAAACATGTTTTTTTGGTGTATAGGTCATAATTGGAGCTTTGTTCGCGAAAAGCTTGCCGTGAAATTTTCAGACCAAAAGTGACCATATCGGCGTCGCCTTTCTTTATCCACCAAAACTGTGTTGTTTTGCTCAAATGTGTTACAAACATGTTTATATGGTTTATGGGTCATAATGAGAGCTTTATGCGCGAAAAGCTTTTCGTTTCGGACCAAAAGTGACCATATCGGCGTCACCTTTCTTTATCCACCAAAACTGTGTGGTTTTCGCTCAAATGTGTCCCTAACATGTTTATATGGTGTAAAGGTCATATAGGGAGCTTTGTGCGTGAAAAACTTTATGTGAACTTTTCGGACCAAAAGTGACCATATCGGCGTCACCTTTCTTTATCCACCAAAACTGTGTTGTTTGTGCTCAATTGTGTCCCAAACATGTTTATATAGTGTATAGGTAATAATGGGAGCTTTGAGCGCGAAAAGCTTTCCGTCAATTTTTCGGACCAAAAGTGACCATATTCGGCATCACCTTTCTTTATCCACCAACTGTGTGGTTTTCGCTCAAATGTGTCCAAGACAAGTTTATATGGTGTATAGGTCATAATGGGAGCTTTGTGCGGGAAAAGCTTTCCTTCAAATATTTGGACCAAAAGTGACCATATCGGCATCACCTTTCTTTCCAAAACTATATGGTTTTCGCTCAAATGTGTCCCAAAAATGTTTATATGGTGTATATGTCATAATGGGAGCTTTGTGCGCGAAAAGCTATCCGTGAAATTTTCGGACCAAAAGTGACCATATTAGTGTCACTTTTCTTTATCCACCAAAACTTTGTGGTTTTCACTCAAATATGTCCAAAACATGTTTATATGGTGTATAGGTTATAATGGGAGCTTTGTGCGCGAAAAGCTTTTCGTCAAATTTTTGGACCTAAAGTAACCATATCGGCGTCTCCATTCTTTATCTACCAAAACTGTGTTATTTTTGCTCTAATTTTCCAAACATGTTTATATGGTATTTTGAGAATTTAAAACTTGTGATGATGTGGAGTTAGGTGCCGCTTTGACTTGCTCGGATGGTTGTTGGGGTTGGATTGTTTATCGTTTCTATAGTGCTTCCGCATCCCCATATCGGCAAGCTACATGAGTTGTTGTGCTGAACGCTAGGCTTGTCCTGGTCTGGACTTGGATTTGGAAGTTTTATGGTTTCGGTCAACCAATCCCCTTTGCATCATTTCTGTGGGTCAGTTGCAGAGTGAGCAGAATTACTTTTGTGGTAAGATTCTAGTGGGTAGGACATTTGTGGGTAGTATCATCCTTTTTCATAAGACTCTTGTTATGGACTTACTTTGTGTTACTCTTTGGCTTTTAAGCCACCCATCTGTATATTTACTTGTTCAAGTCATAATGGGAGCTCTGTGCGCGAAAAGCTTTCCGTGAAATTTTCCGACCAAAAGTGACCATATCGGCGTAGCCTTACTTTATCCACCAAAACTGTGTTGTGTTATGTGTAATGTGTTGTAAAAATCTCTCTTTCTTTAGGGCGACTAGGGCGATTGGGGCTCGGGTGAAGCGTCTCCCCTTGGTGGCGGCGGCGCCGACCTCAAGCTGCCTCCCTGTCTCCTTGGTATGGCGAAGAAGAAAGGCAAGGGGAAGGGAGCCCCCGCTGACATGGATTCTGATCTTAAGAAGCAATTGGAGGTGGAAATCCAAGAAACGTTGTTCAACTCAAGAGAGAGAAATATGAAGGGGTCGGATCTGAGATCCGACGGTGGGGGCTCGGAGAAGGGGGGCTCTGTTGGTACGGGTGGGGGCACGGTTCCGGAGTGTGGGGGTCCAACCTGCTCGGACCTGGGTGGTGGTGCCTCTTCAGGGGGTGGATCTTCTTCTTCCTACTCGGGTCGTGGAGAGGTGGGAAATCCCAATAGGGTTCTGGTGAGAGGTGATAAGGTGAGTTCAGAGCTTAGTGATGGTGGAGGTAATGGTTTATCTGCTGGTGGTGCCTCCTCGTCAGCCCCGGTTGATTCGGTTGGAGGGGCTTCTCCGTATGTGATTACTGGTAACGCTGCTACCTCTGGGTTCGGATCTGGGTTTGGTGGGCCTGGTTCCTGCCGCCCTCGTTCTTTCGCTCAGGATGCACGCGGTCACAAGAGGGCTGCTATTGCCGACAAGCTACAGTTTGTTCCGAATTTAAATGGTGACTGCATATTTTACGCTGAGGACAGTATTGCGTAATCGGGTGCTCTCTGGACGGCTTCATTGATCGGTGCTGTCTTGGGTCCGCAGATTCCGTCCGGGGTGATTACTAATTTCATCAAGTGCCAGTGGAAGGTAAATTCCCCTAGAATTTTCTTTAAACCGTCAGGGATTCTAGTGATTAGGTTTGAGGGTGAAGAGGATCGACGATGGGTGCTTGAACATGGACTGTGGTCCATTGGTTCTTCCCCGATTCTGTTGAAGCCATCGGTGGTGGGCGAGGCCATGGACTGGAGTTTCTTTAACTCCGTCCCGGTATGGACTATAATTCTTGACATTCCTCCAGTTTTTTGTTCGAGTGCCATGCTCAGTAGGATTGGTAGTGGTATTGGAATTCCCTTGTGCATTGATGAATTTACTTCAAGCCAAGAGATGATGTCCTATGGTCGTTTGCTCATTGAGGTTAACGCGGAGCAGGCACGGAGGAAGTATGTTATATTAAGAAATGAGAAGGGAGTGACATGCAAATTAAAAGTGAATTTCGAATGGCTTCCTTGGTATTGTGATCGATGTCTTTGTTTCGGGCACAAGGCGAGCTCGTGCCCGAGCACAAACAAGGTGATAGGTGCTGCTGAAGTGGAGACTAGTAAGGGGAATACTAGAGGTGCGGCTGTTGGGGGCTACATGGACAGCTGCGAAAGTGATGCTACTAGGGCAGCTGTTGGGTGCCCTGCTCCCAAACCGGATGTTGTGGCTGTTGTTAAGTTAATCGAAACCCAAACTGTGATGGAGGAAATCTCAAATGGTGAGGAACATGCCATGGGGATTGGGAAGAGTAAGGCTACGGCTGGGAGTAAGAAGCTATAGGATGATGTTTCAATCCCGAAATCTGTTCGAATAGCTGAGGCAAGTGACGCCCTGTTGCTGGTGGCTGTTCGAAACATCACAAGTCCCTCGCTTGTGCCCGGATGGTTGCATCTTCGTGGGCTGCGGAGGCGGGGATCTATGCTAATCGGGACGGAGAGCTCGAAATCAATGAATACAAAACCACGGACGGACTCATTAGGTGGAAGAATAGGAGCGGAGTCATGAAGGGCGCTTATCTTCTTAGGGGCACGAAATCACACATCTTGGCTGATGTTAAAATGTCTCTGACGATGGATGAACTTTATAATATAATTTCGGGGATTAAGGACCCTCACTGCAGTGAAGGTGATGCCGCCCACTTTCATGAAGAGTCCGACATTGATGAGAGCGGGGATTCATCAACAGATGATGAATCCTATTAACCGGGTTGAGCGTCTTTGGTGTACTAATGTTGCTGTCCATTAAAAGGGAGGAGTTTGGAGGGTTTTTTTTGTCGTCTGTCTCGTATTATCTTGGGTGCACTGGTGCTCTGGTGTTCCGGATCTGCTGTCATGGGATCGTTGCCCAGCTGCCATGAACTTCTTCGTTGAAGTTTTAATTTTGCTGTCATAGAATTATAGGAGAGGCTTTAATTTTGATATGGGTTGGATTCATTTATTTCAAATGGGCTGGGCTTAGGTATTGGCTTGGGGTTCGGCCCTTTTGTGTGTCTTTGGGGTCAGACACTTTGGTGATTAAAGTGCATATATTAGTTATATGGTGTGGGTGAATTACTTGGTCACCTCTGTTTGTTCAGTTTTTTATTGTATATTCGCATATATTCATTCAACATTCCTCATGAATATATGTTAATATATTTTAAAAAGCTGGTGTGGGGTGAGATGTGCGAAAATTTATGGGTTTTTGTGGGTAGTATCTTCTTACATAAGACCCTTCGTATGGTCTTACTTCTTGTTACACCTTGGATTTTGCCATCATCTGTATATTTACCTCTTCAGACCAAAACTATGTTGTTTTGCTCAAATGTGTTCCAAACATGTTTATATGGTTTATGGGTCACAATGGGAGCTTTGTGCGCTAAAAGCTTTTCGTCAAATTTTCAGACCAAAAGTGACCATATCGGCGTTACCTTTCTTTATCCACCAAAACTGTGTGGTTTTCGCTCAAATGTGTCCCAAACATGTTTATATGGTGTAAAGGTCATATAGATAGTTTTGTGCGTGAAAAGCTTTCCGTGAACTTTTCAGACCAAAAGTGACCATGTCAGCATCACCTTTCTTTATCCACCAAAACTGTGTTGTTTTTGCTCAAATGTGTCCCAAACACGTTTATATAGTGTATAGGTCATAATGGGAGCTTTGAGCAGGAAAAGCTTTCCTTCAAATTTTCGGACCAAAAGTGACTACATCGGCGTCACCTTTCTATATCCACCAAAACTATATGGTTTTTGTTCAAATGTGTCCCAAACATATTTATATAGTGTATAGGTCATAATGGGAGCTT
Organism: Persicaria maculosa; assembly: GCA_963922045.1. Classification (NCBI taxonomy): domain Eukaryota; kingdom Viridiplantae; phylum Streptophyta; class Magnoliopsida; order Caryophyllales; family Polygonaceae; genus Persicaria; species Persicaria maculosa. The sequence goes on from OY998261.1 coordinate 35,151,032, forward strand.
TAAGCGCAAAAAGCTTTCCGCTAATTTTTCGGACCAAAAGTGACCATATTCGGCGTCACCTTTCTTTATCCACCAACTGTGTGGTTTTCGCTCAAATGTGTCCAAGACAAGTTTATATGGTGTATAGGTCATAATGGGAGCTTTGTGTGGGAAAAGCTTTCATCCAAATTTTTGGACCAAAAGGGACCATATCGGCGTCACCTTTCTTCATCCACCAAAACTGTGTGGTTTTCGCTCAAATGTGTCCAAAACATGTTTATATGGTGTATACGTCATAATGGGAGCTTTGTGCGCGAAAACCTATCCGTGAAATTTTCGGACCAAAAGTGACCATATCACAGTCACTTTTCTATATCCACCAAAACTTTGTGGTTTTCCCTCAAATATGTTCAAAACATGTTTATATGGTGTATAGGTTATAATGGGAGCTTTGTGCGCAAAAATCTTTCTGTAAAATTTTCGGACCAAAAGTAACCATATCGGCGTCACCATTCTTTATCCACCAAAACTGTGTTATTTTTGCTCAAATTTTTCAAACATGTTTATGTGGTATTTTGAGAATTTGAAACTTGTGGTGATGTGGAGTTGGGTGCCGCTTTGACTTGCTCGGATGGTTGTTGGGGTTGGATTGTTTGTCGTTTCTATAGTGCTTTCGCATCCCCATATCGGCAACCTACATGAGTTGTTGTGCTCAACGCTAGGCTTGTCCTGCTGTGGACTTGGATGTGGAAGTTTTATGGTTTCGGTCAAGCAATCCCCTTTGCATCATTTGTGTGGGTCAGTTGCGGAGTGAGCAGAATTACTTTTGTGGTAAGATTCTAGTGGGTAGGACATTTGTGGGTAGTATAATCGTTTTTCGTAAGACTCTTGGTATAGTCTTACTTTATGTTACTCTTTGGCTTTTAAGCCACCCATCTATATATTTACCTGTTCAAGTCATAATGGGAGCTCTGTGCGCCAAAAGCTTTCCGTGAAATTTTCGGACCAAAATTGACCATATCGGCGTCACCTTTCTCTATCCAGCAAAACTCTGTGGTTATTGCTCAAATGTGTCCCAAACATGTTTTTATAGGGTATAGGTCATAATTGGAGCTTTGTGCACGAAAAGCTTTTCGTCAAATTTTCGGACCAAAAATGACTATATCGGCGTCACCTATCTTTATCCACCAAAACTGTGTGGTTTTCGCTCAAATGTGTCCAAGACATGTTTATATGGTGTATAGATCATAATGGGAGCTTTGTGCGTGAAAAGCCTTCCTTCAAATTTTTGGACCAAAAGTGACAATATCGGCGTCACCTTTCTTTATCCACCAAAACCGTGTTGTTTCTGCTCAAATGTTTCCCAAACATGTTTATATAGTGTATAGGTCATAATGGGAGCTTTGTGCGCGAAAAGCTTTCCGTGAAATTTTCCGACCAAAAGTGACCATATCGGCGTCACCTTTGTTTATCCATCAAAACTGTGTGCTTTTTGCTCAAATGTGTCCCAAACATGTTTATATGGTTTTTAGGTCATACTGCGGGCCCTGTGCGCAAAAAGCTTTCCGTGATTTTTTCGTACCAAAAGCGACCATATCGGCGTCACCCTTCTTTATCCACCAAAACTTTGTGGTTTTCGCTCAAATGTGTCCCAAACATGTTTATATGGTGTTTAGGTCATAATGGGAGCTTTGTGCGCGAAAAGCTTTCCGTGATTTTTTCGGGCCAAAAGTGACCATATCGGCGTCACCTTACTTTATCCATCAAAACTGTGTTGTTCTTGCTCAAATGTTTCCCAAACATGTTTATATGGTGTATAGGTCATAATGTGAGCTTTGTGTGCGAAAATCTTTCCGTGAAATTTTCGGACCAAAAGTGACCATTTCGGCATCGCCTCTCTTAATCCACCAAAACTATGTTGTTTTTGGTCAAATGTGTTCCAAACATGTTTATATGGTTTATGGGTCATAATGGGAGCTTGTGCGCGAAAAGCTTTCGGTGAAACTTTCGGACCAAAAGTGACCATATCGGCGTCACCTTTCTTTATCCACCAAAACTGTGTTGTTTTTGCTCAAATGTATCCCAAACATATTTATATAGTATATAGGCCATAATGGGAGCTTTGTGCGCGAAAAGCTTTCCGTGAAATTTCCGACCAAAAGTGACCATATCGGCGTCACCTTTCTTTATCCATAAAAACTGTGTGGTTTTCGCTCAAATGTGTCCCAAACATGTTTATGTGGTCTATATGTCGTAGTGGGAGCTTTGTGCGCGAAAAGCTTTCCGTGAAATTTTCAGGCCAAAAGTGACCATATCGGCGTCACCTTTCTTTATCCATCAAAGCCGTGTTGTTTTTGCTCAAATGTTTCCCAAACATGTTTATATGGTGTTTAAATCATAATGGGAGCTTTGTGTGCGAAAAGCTTTCCGTGATTTTTTCGGACCAAAAGTGATCATATCGTTGACACCTTACTTTATCTACCAAAACTTTGTTTTTTTTGCTCAAATGTTTCCCAAACATGTTTAGATGGTGTATCAGTCATAATGAGAGATTTGTGCGCGAAAAGCTTTCCGCGAAATTTTCGGACCAGAAGTGAACATATTGGCGTCGCCTTTCTTTATCCACCAAAACTGTGTTGTTTTTGCTCAAATGTGTTCAAAACATGTATATATGGTTTATGGGTCATTAATGGGAGCTTTGTGCGCGAAAAGCTTTTCGTCAAATTTTCGTATCAAAAGTGACCATGTCTGCGTCACCTTTCTTTATCCACCAAAACTATGTGGTTTTCGCTCAAATGTGTCCCAAACATGTTTATATGGTGTTTAGGTCATAATTGGAACTTTGTGCGCGAAAAGCTTTCCGTGAATTTTTCAGACCAAAAGTGACCATATTGGTGTCAACTTTCTTTATCCACCAAAACTGTGTGGTTTTTGCTCTAATGTCTCTCAAACATTTTTATATGGTGTATATTTCATGATAGGAGCTTTGTGCGAGAAAAGCTTTCCGTGCAATTTTCGGACCAAAAGTGACCATATCGGCGTCACCTTTCTTTATCCACCAAAACTCTGTGGTTTTTGCTCAAATGTGTCCCAACCATGTTTATATGGTGTTTAGGTCATAATGCGAGCCCTGTGCGCGAAAAGCTTTCCGTGATTTTTTCGGATCAAAAGTGACCATATCGGCGTCACCCTTCTTTATCCACCAAAACTTTGTGGTTTTCGCTCAAATGTGTCCCAAACATGTTTATATGGTGTTTAGGTCATAATGGGAGCTTTGTGCGCGAAAAACATTCCTTGATTTTTTCGGGCCAAAAGTGACCATATCGGCATAACCTTACTTTATCCACCAAAATTGTGTTGTTCTTGCTCAAATGTTTCCCAAACATGTTTATATGCTGTATAGGTCATAATGTGAGCTTAATGCGCGAAAATCTTTCCGTGAAATTTTCGGACCAAAAGTGACCATTTCGGCATCGCCTTTCTTTATCCACCAAAACTGTGTTGTTTTTGCTCAAATGTGTTCCAAACATGTTTATATGGTTTATGGGTCATAATGGGAGCCTGTGCGCGAAAAGCTTTCAGTGAAATTTTCGGACCAAAAGTGACCATATCGGCGTCACATTTCTTTATCCACCAAAACTGTGTGGTTTTCGCTCTAATGTGTCTCAATCATTTTTATATGGTGTATATGTCATGATAGGAGCTTTGTTCGCGAAAAACTTTCCGTGAAATTTTCGGACCAAAAGTGACCAAATCGGCGTCGCCTTTCTTTATCCACCAAAAATGTATTGTTTTTGCTCAGATGTGTTCAAAAGATGTTTATATGGTTTATGGGTCATAAATAGGAGCTTTGTACACAAAAAGCTTTTCGTCAAATTTTCGTATCAAACGTGACCTTGTATGCCTCACCTTTCTTTATCCACCAAAACTATGTGGTTTTCGCTCAAATGTGTCCCAAACATGTTCATATGGGGTTTAGGTCATAATTGGAGCTTTGTGCACGAAAATCTTTCCGTGAATTTTTCGGACCAAAAGTGACCATATCGGTGTAACCTTTCTTTATCCACCAAAACTGTGTGGTTTTTGCTCTAATGTGTCTCAAACATTTTTATATGGCGTATATTTCCTGATAGGAGCTTTGTGCGCGAAAAGGTTTCCGTGTAATTTTCGGACCAAAGATGACCATATCGGCGTCACCTTTCTTTATCCATCAAAACTATGTGGTTTTTGTTCAAATGTGTTCCAAACATGTTTATATAATGTATAGGTCATAATGGGAGCTTTGTGCATGAAAAGATTTCCGTTAAATTATCAGGCCAAAAGTGACCATATCCGCATCACCTTTCTTTATCCACCAAAATTGTGTGCTTTTTGCTCAAATGTGTCCCAAACATGTCTATATGGTGCTTAGGTCATAATGCGAGCCCTGTGCTCGAAAAGCTTTCCGTGATTTTTTCGGACCAAAAGTGACCATATCGGCGTCACCTTTCTTTATCCACAAAAATTTTGTGGTTTTCGCTCAAATGTGTCCCAAACAAGTTAATATGGTGTTTAGGTCATAATGGGAGCGTTGTGCGCGAAAAGCTTTCCGTGATTTTTTCGGGCCAAAAGTGACCATATCGGCGTCACCTTACTTTATCCACCAAAACTGTGTTGTTTTTGCTCAAATGTTTTCCAAACATGTTTATATGGTGTATTGGTCATAATGTGAGCTTTGTGCGCGAAAATCTTTCCGTGAAATTTTCGGACCAAAAGTGACCATTTCGGCATCGCCTTTCTTAATCCACCAAAACTGTGTTGTTTTTGCTCAAATGTTTCCAACACATGTTTATATGGTTTATGGGTCATAATGGGAGCTTGTGCGCGAAAAGCTTTCAGTGAAATTTTCAGAACAAAAGTGACCATATCGGCGTCACCTTTCTTTATCCACCAAAACTGTGTGGTTTTCGCTCCAATGTGTCTCAATCATTTTTATATGGTGTATATGTTATGATAGGAGCTTTATGCGCGAAAAGCTTTCCGTGAAATTTTTGGACCAAAAGTGACCATATCGGCGTCACCTTTCTTTATCCACCAAAACTGTGTTGTTTTTGCTTAAATGTTTCCCAAACATGTTTATATAGTATATAGGCAATAATGGGAGCGTTGTGCGCGAAAAGCTTTCCGTGAAATTTCCTACCAAAAGTGACCATATCGGCGTCACCTTTCTTTATCCATCAAAACTGTGTGGTTTTCGCTCAAATGTGTCCCAAACATGTTTATATGGTGTGTATGTCATAGCGGGAGCTTTGTGCGCGAAAAGCTTTCCGTGAAATTTTCAGGCCAAAAGTGACCATATCGGCGTCACCTTTCTTTATCCACCAAAACTGTGTTGTTTTTGCTCAAATGTGTCCCAAACATGTTTATATGGTGTTTAAATCATAACGGGAGCTTTGTGTGCGAAAAGCTTTCCGTGATTTTTTCGGACCAAAAGTGATCATATCGTTGTCACCTTACTTTATCTACCAAAACTGTGCTGTTTTTGCTCAAATATTTCCCAAACATTTTTATATGGTGTATCAGTCATAATGGGAGCTTTGAGCGCGAAAAGCTTTCCGTGAAATTTTCGGACCAAAAGTGACCATTTCGGCATCGCCTTTCTTTATCCACCAAAACTGTGTTGTTTTTGCTCAAATGTGTTCAAAACATGTTTATATGGTTTATGGGTCATAAATGGGAGCTTTGTGCGCAAAAAGCTTTTCGTCAAATTTTCGTATTAAAAGTGACCATGTATGCGTCGCCTTTCTTTATCCACCAAAACTATGTGGTTTTCGCTCAAATGTGTCCCGAACATGTTTATATGGTGTTTATGTCATAATTGGAGCTTTGTGCGCGAAAAGGTTTCCGTGAATTTTTTGGACCAAAAGTGACCATATCGGCGTCACCTATCTTTATCCACCAAAACTGTGTGGTTTTCACTCTAATGTGTCTCAATCATTTTTATATGGTGTATATGTCATGATAGGAGCTTTGTGCGCGAAAAGCTTTCCGTGGAATTTTCGGACCAAAAGTGACCATATCGGCGTCGCCTTTCTTAATCCACCAAAACTATGTTGTTTTTTCTCAAATGTGTTCAAAACATGTTTATATGGTTTATGGGTCATAAATGGGAGCTTTGTGCGCAAAAAGCTTTTCGTCAAATATTCGCATCAAAACTGACCATGTATGCGTCGCCTTTATTTATCCACCAAAACTATGTGGTTTTCGCTCAAATGTGTCCCAAACATGTTTATATCGTGTTTAGGTCATAATTGGAGCTTTGTGCGCGAAAAGCTTTCCGTGAATTTTTCGGACCAAAAGTGACCATATCGGTGTCACCTTTCTTTATCCACCAAAACTATGTGGTTTTTGCTCTAATGTGTCTCAAACATTTTTATAAGATGTATATTTCATGATAGGAGCCTTGTGCGCGAAATTTCCGTGTAATTTTCGCACCAAAAGTGACCATATCGGCGTCACCTTTCTTTATCCACCAAAACTCTGTGGTTTTTGCTCAAATGTGTTCCAAACATGTTTATATAGTGTATAGGTCATAATGGGAGCTTTGTGCACGAAAATATTTCCGTTACATTTTTAGGCCAACAGTGACCAAACAAGTTTATATGGTGTTTAGGTCATAATGGGAGCTTTGTGCGCCAAAAGCTTTCCGTGATTTTTTCTGGCCAAAAGTGACCATATCGGCGTCACCTTACTTTATCCACCAAAACTGTGTTGTTTTTGCTCAAATGTTTCCTAAAAATGTTTATATGGTGTATTGGTCATAATGTGAGCTTTGTGCGCGAAAACCTTTCCGTGAAATTTTCGGACCAAAAGTGACCATTTCGGCATCGCCTTTCTTAATCCACCAAAACTGTGTTGTTTTTGCTCAAATGTGTTGCAAACATGTTTATATGGTTTATGGGTCATAATGGGAGCTTGTGCGCGAAAAGCTTTCAGTGAAATTTTCGGACCAAAAGTGACCATATCGGCGTCACCTTTCTTTATCCACCAAAACTGTGTGGTTTTCGCTCCAATTGTCTCAATCATTTTAATATGGTGTATATGTCATGATAGGAGCTTTGTGCGCGAAAATCTTTCCGTGAAATTTTCGGACCAAAAGTGACCATATCGGCTTCACCTTTCTTTATATACCAAAACTGTGTGGTTTTCCCTCAAATATGTCCAAGACATGTTTATATGGTGTATAGTTCATAATGGGAGCTTTGTGCGTGAAAATCTTTCCTTCAAATTTTTGGACCAAAAGTGACCATATGGGCGTCACCTTTCTTTATCCACCAAAACTGTGTTGTTTTTGCTAAAATGATTCCCAAACATGTTTATATAATATATAGGCCATAATGGGAGCTTTGTGCGCGAAAAGGTTTCCGTGAAATTTTCGACCAAAAGTGACCATATCGGCGTCACCTTTCTTTATCCATCAAAATTGTATGGTTTTCGCTCAAATGTGTCCCAAACATGTTTATATGGTGTATATGTCATAGTGGGAGCTTTGTGTGCGAAAAACTTTCCGTGAAATTTTCAAGCCAAAAGTGACCATATCGGCGTCACCTTTCTTTATCCACCAAAACGGTGTTGTTTTTGCTCAAATGTGTCCCAAACATGTTTATATGGTGTTTAAATCATAACGGGAGCTTTGTGTGCGAAAAGCTTTCCATGATTTTTTCGGACCAAAAGTGATCATATCGTTTTCACCTTACATTATCTACCAAAACTGTGTTGTTTTAGCTCAAAAGCTTTCCATGATTTTTTCAGTCTTAATGGGAGCTTTGTGCGCGAAAAGCTTTCCGTGAAATTTTCGGACCAAAAGTGACTATATTGGCGTCGCCTTTCTTTATCCACCAAAATGTTCTTGTTTTTGCTCGAAAGTGTTCAAAACATGTTTATATGGTTTATGGGTCATAAATGGGAGCTTTGTGCGCAAAAAGCTTTTCGTCAAATTTTCGTATCAAAAGTGACCATGTATGCGTCACCTTTCTTTATCCACGAAAACTATGTGGTTTTCGCTCAAATGTGTCCCAAACATTTTTATATGGTGTTTAGGTCATAATTGGAGCTTTGTGCGCGAAAAGCTTTCCGTGAATTTTTCGGACCAAAAGTGACCATATCGGCGTCACCTTTCTTTATCCGCCAAAACTCTATGGTTTTTGATCAAATGTGTCCCAATCATGTTTATATAGTGTATAGGTCATAATGGGAGCTTTGTGCACTAAAAGCTTTTCGTCAAATTTTCGGACCAAAAATGACTATATCGGCGTCACCTTTCTTTATCCACCAAAACTGTGTGGTTTTCCCTCAAATGTGTCCAAGACATGTTTATATGGTGTATAGTTCATAATGGGAGCTTTGTGCGTGAAAATCTTTCCTTCAAATTTTTGGACCAAAAGTGACCATATGGGCGTCACCTTTCTTTATCCACCAAAACTGTGTTGTTTTTGCTAAAATGTTTCCCAAACATGTTTATATAGTATATAGGCCATAATGGGAGCTTTGTGTGCGAAAAGCTTTTCGTCAAATTTTCGAATCGAAAGTGACCATGTATGCGTCACCTTTCTTTATCCACCAAAACTATGTGGTTTTCGCTCAAATGTGTCCCAAACATGTTTATATGGTGTTTAGGTCATAATTGGAGCTTTGTGCGCGAAAAGCTTTCCGTGAATTTTTCGGACCAAAAATGACCATATCGGCGTCACCTTTATTTATCCACCAAAACTTTGTGGTTTTCGCTCAAATGTGTCCCAAACATGTTTATATGGTGTTTAGGTCATAATGGGAGCTTTGTGCGCGAAAAGCTTTCCGTGATTTTTTCGGGCCAAAAGTGACCATATCGGCGTCACCTTACTTTATCCACCAAAACTGTGTTGTTTTTGCTCAAATGTTTCCCAAACATGTTTATATGGTGTATAGGTCATAATGTGAGCTTTGTGCGCGAAAATCTTTCCGTGAAATTTTCGGACCAAAAGTGACCATTTCGGCATCGCCTTTCCTTCTCCACCAAAACTGTGTTGTTTTTCCTCAAATGTGTTCAAAATATGTTTATATGGTTTATGAGTCATAAATGGGAGCTTTATGCGCAAAAAGCTTTTCGTCAAATTTTCATATCAAAAGTGACCATGTATGCGTCACCTTTCTTTATCCACCAAAACTAAGTGGTTTTCGCTCAAATGTGTCCCAAACATGTTTATATGGTGTTTAGGTCATAATTGGAGCTTTGTGCGCAAAAAGCTTTCCGTGAATTTTTCGGACCAAAAGTGACCATATCGGCGTCACCTTTCTTTATCTACCAAAACTTTGTGGTTTTCGCTCAAATGTGTCCCAAACATGTTTATATGGTGTTTAGGTCATAATGGGAGCATTGTGCGCTAAAAGCTTTCCGTGATTTTTTCGGGCCAAAAGTGACCATATCGGCGTCACCTTACTTTATCCAACAAAACTGTGTTGTTTTTGCTCAAATGTTTCCCAAACATGTTTATATGGTGTATAGGTCATAATGTGAGCTTTGTGCGCGAAAATCTTTCCGTGAAATTTTCGGAGCAAAAGTGACCATTTCGGCATCACCTTTCTTTATCCACCAAAACTGTGTTGTTTTTGCTCAAATGTGTTCCAAACATGTTTATATGGTTTATGGGTGATAATGGGAGCTTGTGCGCGAAAAGATTTTCGTCAAATTTTCGAATCAAAAGTGACCATGTATGCGTCACCTTTCTTTATCCACCAAAACTATGTGGTTTTCGCTCAGATGTGTCCCAAACATGTTTATATGGTGTTTAGGTCATAATGGGAGCTTTGTGCGCGAAAAGCTTTTCGTGATTTTTTCGGGCCAAAAGTGACCATATAGGCGTCACCTTACTTTATCCACAAAACTGTGTTGTTTTTGCTCAAATGTTTCCCAAACATGTTTATATGGTGTATAGGTCATAATGTGAGCTTTGTGCGCGAAAATCTTTCCGTGAAATTTTCGGACCAAAAGTGACCATTTCGGCATTGCCTTTCTTTCTCCACCAAAACTGTGTTGTTTTTGCTCAAATGTGTTCAAAACATGTTTATATGGTTTATGGATCATAAATGGGAGCTTTGTGCGCAAAAAGATTTTCGTCAAATTTTCGTATCAAAAGTGACCATTTATGCGTCACCTTTCTTTATCCACCAAAACTATGTGGTTTTCTCTCAAATGTGTCCCAAACATGTTTATATGGTGTTTAGGTCATAATTGGAGCTTTGTGCGGAAAAAGCTTTCCGTGAATTTTTCGAACCAAAAGTGACCATATCGGCGTCACCTTTCTTTATCCACCAAAACTTTGGGGTTTTCGCTCAAATGTGTCCCAAACTTGTTTATATGGTGTTTAGGTCATAATGGGAGCTTTGTGCGCGAAAAGCATTCCGTGATTTTTTCGGGCCAAAAGTGACCATATTGGCGTCACCTTACTTTGTCCAACAAAACTGTGTTGTTTTTGCTCAAATTTTTCCCAAACATGTTTATATGGTGTATAGGTCATAATGTGAGCTTTGTGCGCGAAAATCATTCCGTGAAATTTTCGGACCAAAAGTAACCATTTCGCCATCGCCTTTCTTTATCCACCAAAACTGTGTTGTTTTTGCTCAAATGTGTTCCAAACATGTTTATATGGTTTATGGGTGATAATGGGAGCTTGTGCGCGAAAAGCTTTCAGTGAAATTTTCGGAACAAAAGTGACCATATCGGCGTCACCTTTCTTTATCCACCAAAACTGTGTCGTTTTCGCTCTAATGTGTCTCATTCATTTTTGTATGGTGTATATGTCATGATAGGAGCTTTGTGCGTGAAAAGCTTTCCGTGAAATTTTCGGACCAAAAGTGACCATATCGGCGTCACCTTTCTTTATACACCAAAACTCTATGGTTTTTGATCAAATGTGTCCCAATCATGTTTATATAGTGTATAGGTCATAATGGGAGCTTTGTGCACGAAAAGCTTTTCGTCAAATTTTCGGACCAAAAATGACTATATCGGCGTCACCTTTCTTTATCCACCAAAACTTTGTGGTTTTCCCTCAAATGTGTCCAAGACATGTTTATATGGTGTATAGTTCATAATGGGAGGTTTGTGCCTGAAAATCTTTCCTTCAAATTTTTGGACCAAAAGTGACCATATCGGCGTTACCTTTCTTTATCCAACAAAACTGTGTTGTTTTGGCTCAAATGTTTCCCAAACATGTTTATATGGTGTATATGTCATAGTGGGAGCTTTGTGCGCGAAAAGCCTTCCGTGAAATTTTCAGGCCAAAAGTGACCATATCGGCGTCACCTTTCTTTATCCACCAAAACGGTATTGGTTTTGCTCATATGTGTCCCAAACATGTTTATATAGTGTTTAAATCATAACGGGAGCTTTGTGTGCAAAAAGCTTTCCGTGATTTTTTCGGACCAAGAGTGATCATATCGTTGTCACCTTACTTTATCTACCAAAACTGTGTTATTTTTGCTCAAATGTTTCCCAAACATGTTTATATGGTGTATCCGTCATAATGGGAGCTTTGTGCGCGAAAAGCTTTCCGTGAAATTTTCGGACCAAAAGTGACCATATCGGCGTCGCCTTTCTTTATCCACCAAAACTGTGTTGCTTTTGCTCAAATGTGTTCAAAACATGTTAATATTGTTTATGGGTCATAAATGGGAGCTTTGTGCGCAAAAAGCTTTTCGTCAAATTTTCGTATCAAAAGTTACCATGTATGCGTCACCTTTCTTTATCCACCAAAACTATTTGGTTTTCGCTCAAATGTGTCCCAAACATGTTTATATTGTGTAGGTCATAATTGGAGCTTTGCTCGTGAAAAGCTTTCCGTGAATTTTTCGGACCAAAAGTGACCATATCGGCATCACCTTTCTTTATCCACCAAAACACTATGGTTTTTGATCAAATGTGTCCCAATCATGTTTATATAGTGTATAGGTCATAATGGGAGCTTTGTGCACGAAAAGCTTTTCTTTAAATTTTCGGACCAAAAATGACTATATCGGCGTCACCTTTCTTTATCCACCAAAACTGTGTGGTTTTCTCTCAAATGTGTCCAAGACATGTTTATAAGGTGTATAGTTCATAATGGGAGCTTTGTGCGTGAAAATATTTCCTTCAAATTTTTGGACCAAAAGTGACCATATGGGCGTCACCTTTCTTTATCCACCAAAACGTTGTTGTTTTTGCTCAAATGTGTCCCAACCATGTTTATATGGTGTTTAAATCATAACGGGAGCTTTGCGTGTGAAAAGCCTTCCGTGATTTTTTCGGACCAAAAGTGATCATATCGTTGTCACCTTACTTTATCTACCAAAACTGTGTTGTTTTTGCTCAAATGTTTCCCAAACATGTTTATATGGTGTAACAGTCTTAATGGGAGCTTTGTGCGCGAAAAGCTTTCCGTGAAATTTTCGGACCAAAATTGACCATATTGGCGTCGCCTTTCTTTATCCACAAAAACTGTGTTGTTTTTGCTCAAATGTGTTCAAAACATGTTTATATGGTGTTTAGGTCATAATTGGAGCTTTGTGCGCAAAAAGCTTTCCGTGATTTTTTCGGGCCAAAAGTGACCATATCGGTGTCAACTTACTTTATCGACCAAAACTGTGTTGCTTTTGCTCAAATGTTTCCCAAACATGTTTATATGGTGTATAGGTCATAATGTGAGCTTTGTGCGCGAAAATCTTTCCGTGAAATTTTTGGACCGAAAGTGACCATTTCGGCATCGCCTTTCTTAATCCACCAAAACTGTGTTGTTTTTCCTCAAATGTGTTCCAAACATGTTTATATGGATTATGGGTCATAATGGGAGCTTGTGCGCGAAAAAGCTTTCAGTAAAATTTTCGGACCAAAAGTGACCATATCGGCGTCACCTTTCTTTATCCACCAAAACTGTGTCGTTTTCGCTCTAATGTGTCTCAATCAATTTTGTATGGTGTATATGTAATGATAGGAGCTTTGTGCGCGAAAAGCTTTTCGTGAAATTTTCGGACCAAAAGGGACCATATCGGCGTCGCCTTTCTTTATCCACCAAAACTGTGTTGCTTTTGCTCAAATGTGTTCAAAACATGTTAATATGGTTTATGGGTCATAAATGGGAGCTTTGTGCGCAAAAAGCTTTTCGTCAAATTTTCGTATCAAAAGTTACCATGTATGCGTCACCTTTCTTTATCCACCAAAACTATGTGGTTTTCGCTCAAATGTGTCCCAAACATGTTTATATGGTGTTTGGGTCATAATTGGAGCTTTGTTCGTGAAAAGCTTTCCGTGAATTTTTCGGACCAAAAGTGACCATATCGGCGTCACCTTTCTTTATCCACCAAAACTCTATGGTTTTTGATCAAATGTGTCCCAATCATGTTTATATAGTGTATAGGTCATAATGGGAGCTTTGTGCACGAAAAGCTTTTCTTTAAATTTTCGGACCAAAAATGACTATATCGGCGTCACCTTTCTTTATCCACCAAAACTGTGTGGTTTTCCCTCAAATGTGTCCAAGACATGTTTATAAGGTGTATAGTTCATAATGGGAGCTTTGTGCGTGAAAATCTTTCCTTCAAATTTTTGGACCAAAAGTGACCATATGGGCGTCACCTTTCTTTATCCACCAAAACGTTGTTGTTTTTGCTCAAATGTGTCCCAACCATGTTTATATGGTGTTTAAATCATAACGGGAGCTTTGCGTGTGAAAAGCTTTCCGTGATTTTTTCGGACCAAAAGTGATCATATCGTTGTCACCTTACTTTATCTACCAAAACTGTGTTGTTTTTGCTCAAATGTGTTCCAAACATGTTTATATGGTTTATGGGTCATAATGGGAGCTTGTGCGCGAAAAGCTTTCAGTGAAATTTTCGGACCAAAAGTGACCATATCGGCGTCACCTTTCTTTATCCACCAAAACTGTGTCGTTTTCGCTGTATTGTGTCTCAATCAAATTTATATGGTGTATATGTCATGATAGGAGCTTTGTGCGCGAAAAGCTTTTCGTGAAATTTTCGGACCAAAAGTGACCATATCGGTTATCCACCAAAACTCTATGGTTTTTGATCAAATTTCTCCCAATCATGTTTATATAGTGTATAGGTCATAATGGGAGCTTTTTGCACGAAAAGCTTTTTCGTCAAATTTTCGGACCAAAAATAACTATATCGGCGTCACCTTTGTTTATCCACGAAAACTGTGTGGTTTACCCTCAAATGTGTCCAAGACATGTTTATATGGTGTATAGTTCATAATGGAAACTTTGCGCGTGAAAATCTTTCCTTCAAATTTTTGGACCAAAAGTGACCATATGGGCGTCAACTTTCTTTATCCACCAAACCTGTGTTGTTTTTGCTCAAATGTTTCCCAAACATGTTTATATGGTGTAACAGTCTTAATGGGAGCTTTGTGCGCAAAAAGCTTTCCGTGAAATTTTCGGACCAAAATTGACCTTATTGGCGTCGCCTTTCTTTATCCACAAAAACTGTGTTGTTTTTGCTCAAATGTGTTCAAAACATGTTTATATGGTGTTTAGGTCATAATGGGAGATTTGTGCGCGAAAAGCTTTCCGTGATTTTTTCGGGCCAAAAGTGACCATATCGGCGTCACCTTACTTTATCCACCAAAACTGTGTTGTTTTTGCTCAAATGTTTCCCAAACATGTTTATATGGTGTATAGGTCATAATGTGAGCTTTGTGCGCGAAAATCTTTCCGTGAAATTTTCAGACCAAAAGTGACTATTTCGGCATCACCTTTCTTTATCCAGGAAAACTGTGCGGTTTTCCCTCAAATGTGTCCAAGACATGTTTATATGGTGTATAGTTCATAATGGGAGCTTTGCGCGTGAAAATCTTTCCTTCAAAATTTTGGACCAAAAGTGACCATATGGGCGTCAACTTTCTTTATCCACCAAAACTGTGTTGTTTTTGCTCAAATGTTTCCCAAACATGTTTATATAGTATATAGGCCATAATGGGAGCTTTGTGCGCGAAAATATTTCAGTGAAATTTTCAGACCAAAAGTGACCATTTCGGCGTCACCTTTCTTTATCCACCAAAACTATGTGGTTTTCGCTCTAATGTGTCTCAATCATTTTTATATGGTGTGTATGTCATGATAGGAGCTTTGTGCGTGAAAAGCTTTCCGTGAAATTTTCGGACCAAAAGTGACCATATCGACGTCGCCTTTCTTTATCCACCAAAACTGTGTTGTTTTTGCTCAAATGTGTTCAAAACATGTTTATATGGTTTATGGGTCATAAATGGGAGCTTTGTGCGCAAAAAGCTTTTCGTCAAATTTTCGTATCAAAAGTGACCATAATTGCGTCACCTTTCTTTATCCACCAAAACTATGTGGTTTTCTCTCAAATGTTTCCCAAACATGTTTATATGGTGTTTAGGTCATAATTGGAGCTTTGTGCGCAAAAAGCTTTCCGTGAATTTTTCGGACCAAAAGTGACCATATCGGTGTCACCTTTCTTTATCCACCAAAACTTTGTGGTTTTCGCTCAAATGTGTCCCAAACATGTTTATATGGTGTTTAGGTCATAGTGGGAGCTTTGTGCGCGAAAAGCTTTCCGTGATTTTTTCGGGCCAAAAGTAACCATATCGGCGTCACCTTACTTTATCCAACAAAACTGTGTTGTTTTTGCTCAAATTTTCCCAAACATGTTTATATGGTGTATAGGTCATAATGTGAGCTTTGTGCGCGAAAATCTTTCCATGAAATTTTCGGACCAAAAGTGACCATTTCGGCATTGCCTTTCTTTCTCCACCAAAACTGTGTTGTTTTTGCTCAAATGTGTTCAAAACATGTTTATATGGTTTATGGGTCATAAATGGGAGCTTTGTGCGCAAAAAGCTTTTCGTCAAATTTTCGTATCAAAAGTGACCATGTATGCGTCACCTTTCTTTATCCACCAAAACTATGTGGTTTTCTCTCAAATGTGTCCCAAACATGTTTATATGGTGTTTAGGTCATAATTGGAGCTTTGTGCGCAAAAAGCTTTCCGTGAATTTTTCAGACCAAAAGTGACCATATCGGCATCACCTTTCTTTATCCACCAAAACTTTGTGGTTTTCGCTCAAATGTGTCCCAAACATGTTTATATGGTGTTTAGGTC
Source organism: Persicaria maculosa (assembly GCA_963922045.1). Lineage (NCBI taxonomy): Eukaryota > Viridiplantae > Streptophyta > Magnoliopsida > Caryophyllales > Polygonaceae > Persicaria > Persicaria maculosa. The sequence goes on from OY998261.1 coordinate 35,167,145, forward strand.
ATAATGTGAGCTTTGTGCGCGAAATGTTTTCCGTGATTTTTTCAGGCCAAAAGTGACCATATCGGCGTCACCTTACTTTATCCATCAAAACTGTGTTGTTTTTGCTCAAATTTTTCCTAAACATGTTTATATGGTGTATAGGTCATAATGTGAGCTTTGTGCGCGAAAATCTTTCCGTGAAATTTTCGGACCAAAAGTGACCATTTCGGCATCGCCTTTCTTTATCCACCAAAACTGTGTAGTTTTTGCTCAAATGTGTTCCAAACATGTTTATATTGTTTATGGGTGATAATGGGAGCTTGTGCGCGAAAAGCTTTCAGTGAAATTTTCGGACCAAAAGTGACCATATCGGCGTCACCTTTTTTTATCCACCAAAACTGTGTCGTTTTCGCTCTAATGTGTCTCAATCATTTTTGTATGGTGTATATGTCATGATAGGAGCTTTGTGCGTGAAAAGCTTTCCGTGAAATTTTCGGACCAAAAGTGACCATATCGGCGTCACCTTTCTTTATACACCAAAACTCTATGGTTTTTGATCAAATGTGTCCCAATCATGTTTATATAGTGTATAGGTCATAATGGGAGCTTTGTGCACGAAAAGCTTTTCGTCAAATTTTCGGACCAAAAATGACTATATCGGCGTCACCTTTCTTTATCCACCAAAACTGTGTGGTTTTCCCTCAAATGTGTCCAAGACATGTTTATATGGTGTATAGTTCATAATGGGAGCTTTGTGCGTGAAAATCTTTCCTTCAAATTTTTGGACCAAAAGTGACCATATCGGCGTTATCTTTCTTTATCCACCAAAACTGTGTTGTTTTGGCTCAAATGTTTCCCAAACATGTTTATATGGTGTATATGTCATAGTGGGAGCTTTGTGCGCGAAAAGCCTTCCGTGAAATTTTCAGGCCAAAAGTGACCATATCGTCGTCACCTTTCTTTGTCCACCAAAACGGTATTGGTTTTGCTCATATGTGTCCCAAACATGTTCATATAGTGTTTAAATCATAACGGGAGCTTTGTGTGCAAAAAGCTTTCCGTGATTTTTTCGGACCAAAAATGATCATATCGTTGTCACCTTACTTTATCTACCAAAACTGTGTTGTTTTTGCTCAAATGTTTCCCAAACATGTTTATATGGTGTATCCGTCATAATGGGAGCTTTGTGCGCGAAAAGCTTTCCGTGAAATTTTCGGACCAAAAGTGACCATATCGGCGTCGCCTTTCTTTATCCACCAAAACTGTGTTCCTTTTGCTCAAATGTGTTCAAAACACGTTAATATGGTTTATGGGTCATAAATGGGAGCTTTGTGCGCAAAAAGCTTTTCGTCAAACTTTCGTATCAAAAGTGACCATGTATGCGTCACCTTTCTTTATCCACCAAAACTATGTGGTTTTCGCTCAAATGTGTCCCAAACATGTTTATATGGTGTTTAGGTCATAATTGGAGCTTTGTTCGCGAAAAGCTTTCCGTGAATTTTTCGGACCAAAAGTGACCATATCGGCGTCACCTTTCTTTATCCACCAAAACTCTATGGTTTTTGATCAAATGTGTCCCAATCATGTTTATATAGTGTATATGTCATAATGGGAGCTTTGTGCACGAAAAACTTTTCTTTAAATTTTCGGACCAAAAATGACTATATCGGCGTCACATTTCTTTATTCACCAAAACTGTGTGGTTTTCCCTTAAATGTGTCCAAGACATGTTTATAAGGTGTATAGTTCATAATGGCAGCTTTGTGCGTGAAAATCTTTCCTTCAAATTTTTGGACCAAAAGTGACCATATGGGCGTCACCTTTCTTTATCCACCAACACGATGTTGTTTTTGCTCAAATGTGTCCCAAACATGTTTATATGGTGTTTAAATCATAACGGGAGCTTTGCGTGCGAAAAGCTTTCCGTGATTTTTTCGGACCAAAAGTGATCATATCGTTGTCACCTTACTTTATCTACCAAAACTGTGTTGTTTTTGCTCAAATGTTTCCCAAACATGTTTATATGGTGTAACAGTCTTAATGGGAGCTTTGTGCGCAAAAAGTTTTCCGTGAAATTTTCGGACCAAAATTGACCTTATTGGCGTCGCCTTTCTTTATCCACAAAAACTGTGTTGTTTTTGCTCAAATGTGTTCAAAACATGTTTATATGGTGTTTAGGTCAGAATGGGAGCTTTGTGCGCGAAAAGCTTTCCGTGATTTTTTCGGGCCAAAAGTGACCATATCGGCGTCACCTTACTTTATCCACCAAAACTGTGTTGTTTTTGCTCAAATGTTTCCCAAACATGTTTATATGGTGTATAGGTCATAATGTGAGCTTTGTGCGCGAAAATCTTTCCGTGAAATTTTCGGACCAAAAGTGACTATTTCGACATCACCTTTCTTTATCCACCAAAACTGTGTTGTTTTTGCTCAAATGTGTTCCAAACATGTTTATATGGTTTATGGGTCATAATGGGAGCTTGTGCGCGAAAAGCTTTCAGTGAAATTTTCGGCCCAAAAGTGACCATATCGGCGTCACCTTTCTTTATCCACCAAAACTGTGTAGTTTTCGCTCTAATGTGTCTCAATCATTTTTTTATGGTGTATATGTCATGATAGGAGCTTTGTGCGTGTAAAGCTTTCCGTGAATTTTTCGGACCTAAAGTGACCATATCGGCGTCACCTTTCTTTATCCACCAAAACTTTGTGGTTTTCACTCAAATGTGTCCCAAACAAGTTTATATTGTGTTTAGGTTATAATGGGAGCTTTGTGCGCGAAAAGCTTTCCGTGATTTTTTCTGGCCAAAAGTGATCATATCGGCGTCACCTTACTTTATCCACCAAAACTGTGTTGTTTTTGCTCAAATGTTTCCTGAACATGTTTATAAGGTGTATTGGTCATAATGTGAGCTTTGTGCGCGAAAATCTTTCCGTGAAATTTTTGGACCGAAAGTGACCATTTCGGCATCGCCTTTCTTAATCCACCAAAACTGTGTTGTTTTTGCTCAAATGTGTTCCAAACATGTTTATATGGTTTATGGGTCATAATGGGAGCTTGTGCGCGAAAAGCTTTCAGTGAAATTTTCGGACCAAAAGTGACCATATCGGCGTCACCTTTCTTTATCCACCAAAACTGTGTGGTTTTCGCTCTAATGTGTCTCAATCAAATTTATATGGTGTATATGTCATGATAGGAGCTTTGTGCGCGAAAAGCTTTTCGTGAAATTTTCGGACCAAAAGTGACCATATCGGTTATCCACCAAAACTGTATGGTTTTTGATCAAATTTGTCCCAATCATGTTTATATAGTGTATAGGTCATAATGGGAGCTTTTTGCACGAAAAGATTTTTCGTCAAATTTTCGGACCAAAAATAACTATATCGGCGTCACCTTTCTTTATCCACGAAAACTGTGTGGTTTACCCTCAAATGTGTCCAAGACATGTTTATATGGTGTATAGTTCATAATGGGAACTTTGCGCGTGAAAATCTTTCCTTCAAATTTTTGGACCAAAAGTGACCATATGGGCGTCAACTTTCTTTATCCACCAAACCTGTGTTGTTTTTGCTCAAACGTTTCCCAAACATGTTTATATGGTGTAACAGTCTTAATGGGAGCTTTGTGCGCAAAAAGCTTTCCGTGAAATTTTCGGACCAAAATTGACCTTATTGGCGTCGCCTTTCTTTATCCACAAAAACTGTGTTGTTTTTGCTCAAATGTGTTCAAAACATGTTTATATGGTGTTTAGGTCATAATGGGAGCTTTGTGCGCGAAAAGCTTTCCGTGATTTTTTCGGGCCAAAAGTGACCATATCGGCGTCACCTTACTTTATCCACCAAAACTGTGTTGTTTTTGCTCAAATGTTTCCCAAACATGTTTATATGGTGTATAGGTCATAATGTGAGCTTTGTGCGCGAAAATCTTTCCGTGAAATTTTCAGACCAAAAGTGACTATTTCGGCATCACCTTTCTTTATCCAGGAAAACTGTGCGGTTTTCCCTCAAATGTGTCCAAGACATGTTTATATGGTGTATAGTTCATAATGGGAGCTTTGCGCGTGAAAATCTTTCCTTCAAAATTTTGGACCAAAAGTGACCATATGGGCGTCAACATTCTTTATCCACCAAAACTGTGTTGTTTTTGCTCAAATGTGTCCCAAACATGTTTATATAGTATATAGGCCATAATGAGAGCTTTGTGCGCGAAAATCTTTCCGTGAAATTTTCAGACCAAAAGTGACCATTTCGGCGTCGCCTTTCTTTATCCACCAAAACTATGTGGTTTTCGCTCTAATGTGTCTCAATCATTTTTATATGGTGTGTATGTCATGATAGGAGCTTTGTGCGTGAAAAGCTTTCCGTGAAATTTTCGGACCAAAAGTGACCATATCGGCGTCGCCTTTCTTTATCCACCAAAACTGTGTTGTTTTTGCTCAAATGTGTTCAAAACATGTTTATATGGTTTATGGGTCATAAATGGTAGCTTTGTGCGCAAAAAGCTTTTCGTCAAATTTTCGTATCAAAAGTGACCATGTATGCGTCACCTTTCTTTATCCACCAAAACTATGTGGTTTTCTCTCAAATGTGTCCTAAACATGTTTATATGGTGTTTAGGTCATAATTGGAGCTTTGTGCGCAAAAAGCTTTCCGTGAATTTTTCGAACCAAAAGTGACCATATCGGTGTCACCTTTCTTTATCCACCAAAACTTTGTGGTTTTCGCTCAAATGTGTCCCAAACATGTTTATATGGTGTTTAGGTCATAGTGGGAGCTTTGTGCGCGAAAAGCTTTCCGTGATTTTTTCGGGCCAAAAGTAACCATATCGGCGTCACCTTACTTTATCAAACAAAACTGTGTTGTTTTTGCTCAAATTTTTCCCAAACATGTTTATATGGTGTATAGGTCATAATGTGAGCTTTGTGCGCGAAAATCTTTCCATGAAATTTTCGGACCAAAAGTGACCATTTCGGCATTGCCTTTCTTTCTCCACCAAAACTGTGTTGTTTTTGCTCAAATGTGTTCAAAACATGTTTATATGGTTTATGGGTCATAAATGGGAGCTTTGTGCGCAAAAAGCTTTTCGTCAAATTTTCGTATCAAAAGTGACCATGTATGCGTCACCTTTCTTTATCCACCAAAACTATGTGGTTTTCTCTCAAATGTGTCCCAAACATGTTTATATGGTGTTTAGGTCATAATTGGAGCTTTGTGCGCAAAAAGCTTTCCGTGAATTTTTCAGACCAAAAGTGACCATATCGGCGTCACCTTTCTTTATCCACCAAAACTTTGTGGTTTTCGCTCAAATGTGTCCCAAACATGTTTATATGGTGTTTAGGTCATAATGTGAGCTTTGTGCGCGAAAAGTTTTCCGTGATTTTTTCAGGCCAAAAGTGACCATATCGGCGTCACCTTCCTTTATCCATCAAAACTATGTTGTTTTTGCTCAAATTTTTCCTAAACATGTTTATATGGTGTATAGGTCATAATGTGAGCTTTGTGCGCGAAAATCTTTCCGTGAAATTTTCGGACCAAAAGTGACCATTTCGGCATCGCCTTTCTTTATCCACCAAAACTGTGTAGTTTTTGCTCAAATGTGTTCCAAACATGTTTATATGGTTTATGGGTGATAATGGGAGCTTGTGCGCGAAAAGCTTTCAGTGAAATTTTCGGACCAAAAGTGACCATATCGGCGTCACCTTTTTTTATCCACCAAAACTGTGTCGTTTTCGCTCTAATGTGTCTCAATCATTTTTGTATGGTGTATATGTCATGATAGGAGCTTTGTGCGTGAAAAGCTTTCCGTGAAATTTTCGGACCAAAAGTGACCATATCGGCGTCACCTTTCTTTATACACCAAAACTCTATGGTTTTTGATCAAATGTGTCCCAATCATGTTTATATAGTGTATAGGTCATAATGGGAGCTTTGTGCACGAAAAGCTTTTCGTCAAATTTTTGGACCAAAAATGACTATATCGGCGTCACCTTTTTTTATCCACCAAAACTGTGTGGTTTTCCCTCAAATGTGTCCAAGACATGTTTATATGGTGTATAGTTCATAATGGGAGCTTTGTGCGTGAAAATCTTTCCTTCAAATTTTTGGACCAAAAGTGACCATATCGGCGTTATCTTTCTTTATCCACCAAAACTGTGTTGTTTTGGCTCAAATGTTTCCCAAACATGTTTATATGGTGTATATGTCATAGTGGGAGCTTTGTGCGCGAAAAGCCTTCCGGGAAATTTTCAGGCCAAAAGTGACCATATCGTCGTCACCTTTCTTTGTCCACCAAAACGGTATTGGTTTTGCTCATATGTGTCCCAAACATGTTTATATAGTGTTTAAATCATAACGGGAGCTTTGTGTGCAAAAAGCTTTCCGTGATTTTTTCAGACCAAAAATGATCATATCGTTGTCACCTTACTTTATCTACCAAAACTGTGTTGTTTTTGCTCAAATGTTTCCCAAACATGTTTATGTGGTGTATCCGTCATAATGGGAGCTTTGTGCGCGAAAAGCTTTCCGTGAAATTTTCGGACCAAAAGTGACCATATCGGCGTCACCTTTCTTTATCCACCAAAACTGTGTTGTTTTTGCTCAAATGTTTTCCAAACATGTTTATATAGTATATAGGCCATAAAGGGAGCTTTGTGCGCGAAAAGCATTCCGTGAAATTTCCGACCAAAAGTGACCATATCGGCGTCACCTTTATTTATCCATCAAAACTTTGTGGTTTTCGCTCAAATGTGTCCCAAACATGGTTATATGGTGTATATGTCATAGTGAGAGCTTTGTGCGCGAAAAGCTTTCCGTGAAATTTTCAGGCCAAAAGTGACCATATCGGCATCACCTTTCTTTATCCACCAAAACGGTGTTGGTTTTGCTCAAATGTGTCCCAAACATGTTTATATGGTGTTTAAATCATAACGGGAGCTTTGTGTGCGAAAAGCTTTCCGTGATTTTTTCGGACCAAGAGTGATCATATCGTTGTCACCTTACTTTATCTACCAAAACTGTGTTGTTTTTGCTCAAATGTTTCCCAAACATGTTTATATGGTGTATCAGTCATAATGGGAGCTTTGTGCGCGAAAAGCTTTCAGTGAAATTTTCGGACCAAAAGTGACCATATCGGCGTCGCCTTTCTTTATCCACCAAAACTGTGTTGTTTTTGCTAAAATGTGTCCCAAACATGTTTATATGGTGTTTAGGTCATAATTGGAGCTTTGTGCGCGAAAAGCTTTTAGTGAATTTTTCGGACCAAAAGTGACCATACCGGTGTCACCTTTCTTTATCCACCAAAACTGTGTGGTTTTTGCTCTAATGTGTCTCAAACATTTTTATATGGTGTATATTTCATGATAGGAGCTTTGTGCGCGAAAAGCTTTCCGTGCAATTTTCAGACCAAAAGTGACCATATCGGCGTCGCCTTTCTTGATCCACCAAAACTGTGTAATTTTTGCTCAAATGTGTTCACAACATGTTTATATGGTTTATGGGTCATAAATGGGAGCTTTGTGCGCAAAAATCTTTTCGTCAAATTTTCGTATCAAAATTGACCATGTATGCGTCACATTTCTTTATTCACCAAAACTATGTGGTTTTCGCTCAAGTGTGTCCCAAACATGTTTATATGGTGTTTAGGTCATAATTGGAGCTTTGTGGGCGAAAAGCTTTCCGTGAATTTTTCGGACCAAAAGTGACCATATCGGTGTAACCTTTCTTTATCCACCAAAACTGTGTGGTTTTTGCTCTAATGTGTCTCAAACATTTTTATATGGGGTATATTTCATGATAGGAGCTTTGTGCGCGAAAAGCTTTCCGTGCAATTTTCGGACCAAAAGTTACCATATCGGCGTCGCCTTTCTTTATCTACCAAAACTGTGTTGTTTTTGCTCAAATGTGTTCAAAACATGTTTATATGGTTTATGGGTCATAAATGGGAGCTTTGTGCGCAAAAAAGCTTTTCGTCAAATTTTCGTATCAAAACTGACCATGTATGCGTCACATTTCTTTATCCACCAAAACTATGTGGTTTTCACTCAAATGCGTCCCAAACATGTTTATATGGTGTTTAGGTCATAATTGGAGCTTTGTGCGCGAAAAGCTTTCCGTGAATTTTTCGGACCAAAAGTGACCATATCGGTGTCACCTTTCTTTATCCACCAAAACTGTGTTGTTTTTGTTCAAATGTTTCCCAAACATGTTTATATGGTGTATAAGTCATAATGGGAGCTATGTGCGCGAAAAGATTTCTGTCAAATTTATGGACCAAAAGTGACCATATCGGCGTCACCTTTCTTTATCCACCAAAACTGTGTGGTTTTTGCTAAAATGTGTCCCAAACATGTTTATATGGTGTAAAGGTCATATAGGGAGCTTTGTGCGCGAAAAGCTTTCCGTGAACTTTTCGGACCAAAAGTGACCATATCGGCGTCACCTTTCTTTATCCACCAAAACTGTGTTGTTTTTGCTCAAATGTGTCCCAAACAAGTTTATATAGTGTATAGGTCATAATGAGAGCTTTGAGAGCGAAAATCTTTCCTTCAAATTTTCGGACCAAAAGTGACCATATCGGCGTCACCTTTCTTTATCCACCAAACTCTGTGGTTTTTGCTCAAATGTGTCCCAAACATGTTTATATAGTGTATAGGTCATAATTGGAGCTTTGTGCACGAAAAGCTTTTCGTTAAATTTTCGGACCAAAAATAACTATATCGACGTCACCTTTATTTATCCACCAAAACTGTGTGGTTTTCGCTCAAATGTGTCCAAGACAAGTTTATATGGTGTATAGGTCATAATGGGAGTTTTGTGCGGGAAAAGCTTTCCCTCAAAATTTTGGACCAAAAGTGACCATATCGGCGTCACCTTTCTTTATCCACCAAAACTGTGTGGTTTTCGCTCAAATGTGTCCCAAACATGTTTATATGGTGTATATTTCTTAATGGGAGCTTTGTGCGCGAAAAGCTATCCGTGAAATTTTCAGACCAAAAGTGACCATATGAGCGTCACTTTTCTTTATCCACCAAAACATTATGGTTTTCGCTCAGATATATCCAAAACATGTTTATATGGTGTATAGGTTATAATGGGAGCTTTGTGTGCGAAAAGCTTTCCGTCAAATTTTCGGACCAAAAGTAATCATATCGGCGTCACCATTCTTTATCCACCAAATCTGTGTTATTTTTGCTCTAATTTTCCAAACATGTTTATGTGGTATTTTGAGAATTTAAAACTTGTGGTGGTGTGGAGGTAGGGCCGCTTTGACTTGCTCGAATGGTTGTTGGGGTTTGATTGTTTGTAGTTTCTATAATGCTTCCGCATCCCCACATCGGCAAGCTACCTGAGTTGTTGTACTGAACGCTAGGTTTGTCTTTGTGTGGACTTGGGTGTGGAAGTTTTATGGTTTCGGTCAAGCAATCCCGTTTGCATCATTTGTGTGGGTCAGTTGTGGAGTGAGAAAAATTACTTTTGTAGTAAGATTCTAGTGGGTAGGACATTTGTGGGTAGTATCATCTTTTTTCGTAAGACTCTTGGTATGGTCTTACTTTATGTTACTCTTTGGCATTTAAGCCATCCATCTATATATTTACCTGTTCAAGTCATAATGGGAGCTCTGTGTGCGAAAAGCTTTCCGTGAAATTTTTGGAACAAAAGTGACCATATTGGTGTCACCTTTCTTTATCCACAAAAACACAGTGGTTTTTGCTCAAATGTGTCCCAAACATGTTTATATAGGGTATAGGTCATAATGGGAGTTTTGTGCACGAAAAGCTTTTCGTTTAATTTTCCGACAAAAAATGACTATATCGGCGTCACCTTTCTTTATCCACCAAAACTGTGTGGTTTTCCCTCAAATGTGTCCAAGACATGTTTATATGGTGTATAGGTCATAATGGGAGCTTTGTGCGTGAAAAGCTTTCCTTCAAATTTTTGGACCAAAAGTGACAATATCGGCGTCAACTTTCTTTATCCACCAAAACTGTGTTGTTTTTGCTCAAATGTATCCCAAACATGTTTATATAGTGTATAGGTCATAATGGGAGCTTTGTGCGCGAAAAGCTTTCCGTGAAATTTTCGGACCAAAAGTGACCATATCGGCGTCACCTTTCTTTATCCATCAAAACTGTGTGGTTTTCGCTCAAATGTGTCCCAAACATGTTTATATGGTGTATATGTCATAGTGGGACCTTTGTGCGAGAAAAGCTTTCCGTGAAATTTTCAGGCCAAAAGTGACCATATCGGCGTCACCTTTCTTTATCCACCAAAACCGTGTTCTGGTTTTTACTTCCTCGTTATTACTCATTTAATGGGGTTAGTGAGTAGACGTACATTTTGGTAGGACTTAGAGGTGGGATGTGTCTCCCCTTTTTCTTTTACAAGACCCTTTGTTTGGTCTTGTCTTTTGTTACTCCTTTGGCTATATGCCGACATCTATATATTTACCTTTTCAGACCAAAACCGTGTTCTTTTTGCTCAAATATGTCCCAAACATGTTTATATGGTGTTTAGGTCATAATGCGAGCTCCGTGCGCGAAAAGCTTTCCGTGATTTTTTCGAACCAAAAGTGATCATATCGGCGTCACCTTTCTTTATCTACCAAATGATTGTTGTTTTCGCTCAAATGTGTCCCAAAAATTTTTATATGGTGTTTCGGTCATAATGGGAGCTTTGTGCGCGAAATGCTTTCCGTGATTTTTTTCGGGCCAAAAGTGACCATATCGGCGTCACCTTACTTTATCAACCAAAACTGTGTTGTTTTTGCTCAAATGTTTCCCAAAAATGTTTATATGGTGTATAGGTCATAATGTGAGCTTTGTGTGCGAAAATCTTTCCGTGAAATTTTCGGTCCAAAAGTGACCATTTCGCCATCGCCTTTCTTTATCCACCAAAATTGTGTTGTTTTTGCTCAAATGTGTTCCAAACATGTTTATATGGTTTATGGATCATAATGGGAGCTTGTGCGCGAAAAGCTTTCCGTGATTTTTTCGGACCAAAAGTGACCATATCGGCGTCACCTTTCTTCATCCACCAATACTCTGTGGTTTTTGCTCAAATGTGTCCCAAACATGTTTATATAGTGTATAGCTCATAACGGGAGCATTGTGCACGAAAAGCTTTTCGTCAAATTTTCGGACAAAAAATGACTATATCGACGTCACCTTTCTTTATCCACCAAAACTATGTGGTTTTCGCTCAAATGTGTCCAAGACATGTTTATATGGTGTATAGGTCATAATGGGAGCTTTGTGCGTGAAAAGCTTTCCTTCAAATTTTTGGACCAAAAGTGACCATATCGGCGTCATCTTTCTTTATCCACCAAAACAATGTTGTGTTTGCTCAAATGTTTCCAGAACATGTTTATATAGTGTATAGGTCATAATGAGAGCTTTGTGCGCGAAAAGCTTTCCATGAAATTTCCGACCAAATGTGTCTCAAACATGTTTGTATGGTGTATATGTCATAGTGGGAGCTTTGTGCGAGAAAAGCTTTCCGTGAAATTTTCAGGCCAAAAGTGACCATATCGGCGTCACCTTTCTTTATCCACCAAAACTGTGTTCTTTTTGCTCAAATGTGTCCCAAACATGTTTATATGGTGTTTAGGTCATGATGCGAGCTCTGTGCGCGAAAAGCTTTCCGTGATTTTTTCGGGCCAAAAGTGACCATATCGACGTCACCTTTCTTTATCCACCAAATCATTGTGGTTTTCGCTCAAATGTGTCCCAAAATTTTTTATATGGTGTTTCGGTCATAATGGGAGCTTTGTGCGCGGAATGCCTTCCGTGATTTTTTTCGGGCCAAAAGTGACCATATCGGCGTCACCTTACTTTATCAACCAAAACTGTGTTGTTTTTGCTCAAATGTTTCCCAAACATGTTTATATGGTGTATAGGTCATAATGTGAGCTTTGTGCGCGAAAATCTTTCCGTGAAATTTTCGGTCCAAAAGTGACCATTTCGGCATCGCCTTTCTTTATCCACCAAAATTGTGTTGTTTTTGCTCAAATGTGTTCCAAACATGTTTATATGGTTTCTGGATCATAATGGGAGCTTGTGCGCGAAAAGCTTTCCGTGATTTTTTCGGACCAAAAGTGACCATATCGGCGTCACCTTTCTTCATCCACCAATACTCTGTGGTTTTTGCTCAAATGTGTCCCAAACATGTTTATATAGTCTATAGGTCATAACGGGAGCTTTGTGCACGAAAAGCTTTTCGTCAAATTTTCGGACAAAAAATGACTATATCGACGTCACCTTTCTTTATCCACCAAAACTATGTGGTTTTCGCTCAAATGTGTCCAAGACATGTTTATATGGTGTATAGGTCTTAATGGGAGCTTTGTGCGTGAAAAGCTTTCCTTCAAATTTTTGGACCAAAAGTGACCCTATCGGCGTCATCTTTCTTTATCCACCAAAACAGTGTTGTGTTTGCTCAAATGTTTCCCGAACATGTTTATATAGTGTATAGGTCATAATGAGAGCTTTGTGCGCGAAAAGATTTCTGTGAAATTTCCGACCAAATGTGTCTCAAACGTGTTTGTATGGTGTATATGTCATAGTGGGAGCTTTGTGCGAGAAAAGCTTTCCGTGAAATTTTCAGGCCAAAAGTTACCATATCGGCGTCACCTTTCTTCATCCACCAATACTCTGTGGTTTTTGCTCAAATGTGTCCCAAACATGTTTATATAGTCTATAGGTCATAACGGGAGCTTTGTGCACGAAAAATCTTTTCGTCAAATTTTCGGACAAAAAATGACTATATCGACGTCACCTTTCTTTATCCACCAAAACTATGTGGTTTTCGCTCAAATGTGTCCAAGACATGTTTATATGGTGTATAGGTCTTAATGGGAGCTTTGTGCGTGAAAAGCTTTCCTTCAAATTTTTGGACCAAAAGTGACCCTATCGGCGTCATCTTTCTTTATCCACCAAAACAGTGTTGTGTTTGCTCAAATGTTTCCCGAACATGTTTATATAGTGTATAGGTCATAATGAGAGCTTTGTGCGCGAAAAGATTTCTGTGAAATTTCCGACCAAATGTGTCTCAAACGTGTTTGTATGGTGTATATGTCATAGTGGGAGCTTTGTGCGAGAAAAGCTTTCCGTGAAATTTTCAGGCCAAAAGTTACCATATCGGCGTCACCTTTCTTTATCCACCAAAACTGTGTTCTTTTTGCTCAAATGTGTCCCAAACATGTTTATATGGTGTTTAGGACATAATGCAAGCTCTGTGCGCGAAAATCTTTCCGTGATTTTTTCGGAACAAAAGTGACCATATCGACGTCACCTTTCTTTATCCACCAAATCTTTGTGGTTTTCGCTCAAATGTGTCCCAAAAATTTTTATTTGGTGTTTCGGTCATAATGGGAGCTTTGTGCGCGAAATGCTTTCTGTGATTTTTTTCGGGCCAAAAGTGACCATATCGGCGTCACCTTACTTTATCAACCAAAACTGTGTTGGTTTTTCTCAAATGTTTCCCAAACATGTTTATATGGTGTATAGGTCATCATGTGAGCTTTGTGTGCGAAAATCTTTCCGTGAAATTTTCGGTCCAAAAGTGACCATTTCGGCATCGCCTTTCTTTATCCACCAAAATTGTGTTGTTTTTGCTCAAATGTGTTCCAAACTTGTTTATATGGTTTATAGGTCATAATGGGAGCTTTTGCGCGAAGAGCTTTCCGTGATTTTTTTCGGACCAAAAGTGACCATATCGGCGTCACCTTTCTTCATCCACCAAAACATTGTGGTTTTTGCTCAAATGTGTCCCAAACATGTTTATATAGTGTATAGGTCATAATGAGAGCTTTGTGCACGAAAAGCTTTTCGTCAAATTTTCGGACAAAAAATGACTATATCGACGTCACCTTTCTTTATCCACCAAAACTATGTGGTTTTCGCTCAAATGTGTCCAAGACATGTTTATATGGTGTATAGGTCTTAATGGGAGCTTTGTGCGTGAAAAGCTTTCCTTCAAATTTTTGGACCAAAAGTGACCCTATCGGCGTCATCTTTCTTTATCCACCAAAACAGTGTTGTGTTTGCTCAAATGTTTCCAGAACATGTTTAGATAGTGTATAGGTCATAATGAGAGCTTTGTGCGCGAAAAGCTTTCCGTCAAATTTCCGACCAAATGTGTCTAAATCGTGTTTGTATGGTGTATATGTCATAGTGGGACCTTTGTGCGTGAAAAGCTTTCCGTGAAATTTTCAGGCCAAAAGTTACCATATCGGCGTCACCTTTCTTTATCCACCAAAACTGTGTTCTTTTTCCTCAAATGTGTCCCAAACATGTTTATATGGTGTTTAGGTCATAATGCGAGCTCTGTGCGCGAAAAGCTTTCCGTGATTTTTTCGGACCAAAAGTGACCATATCGACGTCACCTTTCTTTATCCACCAAATCATTGTGGTTTTCGCTCAAATGTGTCCCAAAAATTTTTATATGGTGTTTCGGTCATAATGGGAGCTTTGTGCGCAAAATGCTTTCTGTGATTTTTTTCGGGCCAAAAGTGACCATATCGGCGTCACCTTACTTTATCAACCAAAACTGTGTTGTTTTTGCTCAAATGTTTCCCAAACATGTTTATATGGTGTATAGATCATAATGTGAGCTTTGTGCGCGAAAATCTTTCCGTGAAATTTTCGGTCCAAAAGTGACCATTTCGGCATCGCCTTTCTTTATCCACCAAAATTGTGTTGTTTTTGCTCAAATGTGTTCCAAACATGTTTATATGGTTTATGGGTCATAATGGGAGCTTTTGCGCGAAGAGCTTTCCGTGATTTTTTCGAACCAAAAGTGACCATATCGGCGTCACCTTTCTTCATCCACCAAAACACTGTGGTTTTTGCTCAAATGTGTCCCAAACATGTTTATATAGTGTATAGGTCATAATGGGAGCTTTGTGCACGAAAAGCTTTTCGTCAAATTTTCGGACAAAAAATGACTATCGACGTCACCTTTCTTTATCCACCAAAACTATGTGGTTTTCGCTCAAATGTGTCCAAGACATGTTTATATGGTGTATAGGTCTTAATGGGAGCTTTGTGCGTGAAAAGCTTTCCTTCAAATTTTTGGATCAAAAGTGACCATATCGGCGTCATCTTTCTTTATCCACCAAAACAGTGTTGTGTTTGCTCAAATGTTTCCCGAACATGTTTATATAGTGTATAGGTCATAATGAGAGCTTTGTGCGCGAAAAGCTTTCCGTGAAATTTCTGACTAAATGTGTCTCAAACGTGTTTGTATGGTGTATATGTCATAGTGGGACCTTTGTGCGAGAAAAGCTTTCCGTGAAATTTTCAAGCCAAAAGTGACCATATCGGCGTCACCTTTCTTTATCCACCAAAACCGTGTTCTTTTTGCTCAAATGTGTCCCAAACATGTTTATATGGTGTTTAGGTCATAATGCGAGCTCTGTGCGCGAAAAGTTTCCGTGATTTTTTCGGACCAAAAGTGACCATATCAGCGTCACCTTTCTTTATCCACCAAAACATTGTGGTTTTCGCTCAAATGTGTCCCAAAAATTTTTATATGGTGTTTCGGTCATAATGGGAGCTTTGTGCGCGAAATGCTTTCCGTCATTTTTTTGGGCCAAAAGTGACCATATCGGCGTCACCTTACTTTATCAACCAAAACTGTGTTGTTTTTGCTCAAATGTTTCCCAAACATGTTTATATGGTGTATAGGTCATAATGTGAGCTTTGTGCGCGAAAATCTTTCCGTGAAATTTTCGGTCCAAAAGTGACCATTTCGGCATCGCCTTTCTTTATCCACCAAAATTGTGTTGTTTTTGCTCAAATGTGTCTCAAACATGTTTATATGGTTTATGAGTCATAATGGGAGCTTGTGCGCGAAAAGCTTTCCGTGATTTTTTCGGACCAAAAGTGACCATATCGGCGTCACCTTTCTTCATCCACCAAAACACTGTGTTTTTTGCTCAAATGTGTCCCAAACATGTTTATATCGGGTATAGGTCATAATGGGAGCTTTCTGCACGAAAAGCTTTTCGTCAAATTTTCGGACAAAAAATGACTATCGACGTCACCTTTCTTTATCCACCAAAACTATGTGGTTTTCGCTCAAATGTGTCCAAGACATGTTTATATGGTGTATAGGTCTTAATGGGAGCTTTGTGCGTGAAAAGCTTTCCTTCAAATTTTTGGACCAAAAGTGACCCTATCGGCGTCATCTTTCTTTATCCACCAAAACAGTGTTGTGTTTGCTCAAATGTTTCCCGAACAAGTTTATATAGTGTATAGGTCATAATGAGAGCTTTGTGCGCGAAAAGATTTCTGTGAAATTTCCGACCAAATGTGTCTCAAACGTGTTTGTATGGTGTATATGTCATAGTGGGAGCTTTGTGCGAGAAAAGCTTTCCGTGAAATTTTCAGGCCAAAAGTTACCATATCGGCGTCACCTTTCTTTATCCACCAAAACTGTGTTCTTTTTGCTCAAATGTGTCCCAAACATGTTTATATGGTGTTTAGGACATAATGCAAGCTCTGTGCGCGAAAATCTTTCCGTGATTTTTTCGGACCAAAAGTGACCATATCGACGTCACCTTTCTTTATCCACCAAATCTTTGTGGTTTTCGCTCAAATGTGTCCCAAAAATTTTTATTTGGTGTTTCGGTCATAATGGGAGCTTTGTGCGCGAAATGCTTTCTGTGATTTTTTTCGGGCCAAAAGTGACCATATCGGCGTCACCTTACTTTATCAACCAAAACTGTGTTGGTTTTTTCTCAAATGTTTCCCAAACATGTTTATATGGTGTATAGGTCATCATGTGAGCTTTGTGTGCGAAAATCTTTCCGTGAAATTTTCGGTCCAAAAGTGACCATTTCGGCATCGCCTTTCTTTATCCACCAAAATTGTGTTGTTTTTGCTCAAATGTGTTCCAAACTTGTTTATATGGTTTATAGGTCATAATGGGAGCTTTTGCGCGAAGAGCTTTCCGTGATTTTTTTCGGACCAAAAGTGACCATATTGGCGTCACCTTTCTTCATCCACCAAAACACTGTGGTTTTTGCTCAAATGTGTCCCAAACATGTTTATATAGTGTATAGGTCATAATGAGAGCTTTGTGCACGAAAAGCTTTTCGTCAAATTTTCGGACAAAAAATGACTATATCGACGTCACCTTTCTTTATCCACCAAAACTATGTGGTTTTCGCTCAAATGTGTCCAAGACATGTTTATATGGTGTATAGGTCTTAATGGGAGCTTTGTGCGTGAAAAGCTTTCCTTCAAATTTTTGGACCAAAAGTGACCCTATCGGCGTCATCTTTCTTTATCCACCAAAACAGTGTTGTGTTTGCTCAAATGTTTCCAGAACATGTTTAGATAGTGTATAGGTCATAATGAGAGCTTTGTGCGCGAAAAGCTTTCCGTCAAATTTCCGACCAAATGTGTCTAAATCGTGTTTGTATGGTGTATATGTCATAGTGGGACCTTTGTGCGTGAAAAGCTTTCCGTGAAATTTTCAGGCCAAAAGTTACCATATCGGCGTCACCTTTCTTTATCCACCAAAACTGTGTTCTTTTTGCTCAAATGTGTCCCAAACATGTTTATATGGTGTTTAGGTCATAATGCGAGCTCTGTGCGCGAAAAGCTTTCCGTGATTTTTTCGGACCAAAAGTGACCATATCGACGTCACCTTTCTTTATCCACCAAATCATTGTGGTTTTCGCTCAAATGTGTCCCAAAAATTTTTATATGGTGTTTCGGTCATAATGGGAGCTTTGTGCGCGAAATGCTTTCCGTCATTTTTTTGGGCCAAAAGTGACCACATCGGCGTCACCTTACTTTATCAACCAAAACTGTGTTGTTTTTGCTCAAATGTTTCCCAAACATGTTTATATGGTGTATAGGTCATAATGTGAGCTATGTGCGCGAAAATCTTTCCGTGAAATTTTCGGTCCAAAAGTGACCATTTCGGCATCGCCTTTCTTTATCCACCAAATTTGTGTTATTTTTGCTCAAATGTGTTCCAAACATGTTTATATGGTTTATGGGTCATAATGGGAGCTTGTGCGCGAAGAGCTTTCCGTGATTTTTTCGGACCAAAAGTGACCATATCGGCGTCACCTTTCTTCATCCACCAAAACACTGTGGTTTTTGCTCAAATGTGTCCCAAACATGTTTATATAGTGTATAGGTCATAATGGGAGCTTTGTGCACGAAAAGCTTTACGTCAAATTTTCGGACAAAAAATGACTATATCGACGTCACCTTTCTTTATCCACCAAAACTATGTGGTTTTCGCTCAAATGTGTCCAAGACATGTTTATATGGTGTATAGGTCTTAATGGGAGCTTTGTGCGTGAAAAGCTTTCCTTCAAATTTTTGGACCAAAAGTGACCATATCGGCGTCATCTTTCTTTATCCACCAAAACAGTGTTGTGTTTGCTCAAATGTTTCCCGAACATGTTTATATAGTGTATAGGTCATAATGAGAGCTTTGTGCGCGAAAAGCTTTCCGTGAAATTTCCGACTAAATGTGTCTCAAACGTGTTTGTATGGTGTATATGTCATAGTGGGACCTTTGTGCGAGAAAAGCTTTCCGTGAAATTTTCAAGCCAAAAGTGACCATATCGGCGTCACCTTTCTTTATCCACCAAAACCGTGTTCTTTTTGCTCAAATGTGTCCCAAACAAGTTTATATGGTGTTTAGGTCATAATGCGAGCTCTGTGCACGAAAAGCTTTCCGTGATTTTTTCGGACCAAAAGTGACCATATCGGCGTCACCTTTCTTTATCCACCAAAACGTTGTTGTTTTCGCTCAAATGTGTCCCAAAAATTTTTATATGGTGTTTCGGTCATAATGGGTGCTTTGTGCGCAAAATGCTTTCCGTGATTTTTTTCGGGCCAAAAGTGACCACATCGGCGTCACCTTACTTTATCAACCAAAACTGTGTTGTTTTTGCTCAAATGTTTCCCAAACATGTTTATATGGTGTATAGGTCATAATGTGAGCTATGTGCGCGAAAATCTTTCCGTGAAATTTTCGGTCCAAAAGTGACCATTTCGGCATCGCCTTTCTTTATCCACCAAAATTGTGTTGTTTTTGCTCAAATGTGTTCCAAACATGTTTATATGGTTTATGGGTCATAATGGGAGCTTTTGCGCGAAGAGCTTTCCGTGATTTTTTCGAACCAAAAGTGACCATATCGGCGTCACCTTTCTTCATCCACCAAAACACTGTGGTTTTTGCTCAAATGTGTCCCAAACATGTTTATATAGTGTATAGGTCATAATGGGAGCTTTGTGCACGAAAAGCTTTACGTCAAATTTTCGGACAAAAAATGACTATATCGACGTCACCTTTCTTTATCCACCAAAACTATGTGGTTTTCGCTCAAATGTGTCCAAGACATGTTTATATGGTGTATAGGTCTTAATGGGAGCTTTGTGCGTGAAAAGCTTTCCTTCAAATTTTTGGACCAAAAGTGACCATATCGGCGTCATCTTTCTTTATCCACCAAAACAGTGTTGTGTTTGCTCAAATGTTTCCCGAACATGTTTATATAGTGTATAGGTCATAATGAGAGCTTTGTGCGCGAAAAGCTTTCCGTGAAATTTCCGACTAAATGTGTCTCAAACGTGTTTGTATGGTGTATATGTCATAGTGGGACCTTTGTGCGAGAAAAGCTTTCCGTGAAATTTTCAAGCCAAAAGTGACCATATCGGCGTCACCTTTCTTTATCCACCAAAACCGTGTTCTTTTTGCTCAAATGTGTCCCAAACATGTTTATATGGTGTTTAGGTCATAATGCGAGCTCTGTGCGCGAAAAGTTTCCGTGATTTTTTCGGACCAAAAGTGACCATATCAGCGTCACCTTTCTTTATCCACCAAAACATTGTGGTTTTCGCTCAAATGTGTCCCAAAAATTTTTATATGGTGTTTCGGTCATAATGGGAGCTTTGTGCGCGAAATGCTTTCCGTCATTTTTTTGGGCCAAAAGTGACCACATCGGCGTCACCTTACTTTATCAACCAAAACTGTGTTGTTTTTGCTCAAATGTTTCCCAAACATGTTTATATGGTGTATAGGTCATAATGTGAGCTATGTGCGCGAAAATCTTTCCGTGAAATTTTCGGTCCAAAAGTGACCATTTCGGCATCGCCTTTCTTTATCCACCAAATTTGTGTTATTTTTGCTCAAATGTGTTCCAAACATGTTTATATGGTTTATGGGTCATAATGGGAGGTTGTGCGCGAAGAGCTTTCCGTGATTTTTTCGGACCAAAAGTGACCATATCGGCGTCACCTTTCTTCATCCACCAAAACACTGTGGTTTTTGCTCAAATGTGTCCCAAACATGTTTATATAGTGTATAGGTCATAATGGGAGCTTTGTGCACGAAAAGCTTTACGTCAAATTTTCGGACAAAAAATGACTATATCGACGTGACCTTTCTTTATCCACCAAAACTATGTGGTTTTCGCTCAAATGTGTCCAAGACATGTTTATATGGTGTATAGGTCTTAATGGGAGCTTTGTGCGTGAAAAGCTTTCCTTCAAATTTTTGGACCAAAAGTGACCATATCGGCGTCATCTTTCTTTATCCACCAAAACAGTGTTGTGTTTGCTCAAATGTTTCCCGAACATGTTTATATAGTGTATAGGTCATAATGAGAGCTTTGTGCGCGAAAAGCTTTCCGTGAAATTTCCGACTAAATGTGTCTCAAACGTGTTTGTATGGTGTATATGTCATAGTGGGACCTTTGTGCGAGAAAAGCTTTCCGTGAAATTTTCAAGCCAAAAGTGACCATATCGGCGTCACCTTTCTTTATCCACCAAAACCGTGTTCTTTTTGCTCAAATGTGTCCCAAACAAGTTTATATGGTGTTTAGGTCATAATGCGAGCTCTGTGCACGAAAAGCTTTCCGTGATTTTTTCGGACCAAAAGTGACCATATCGGCGTCACCTTTCTTTATCCACCAAAACGTTGTTGTTTTCGCTCAAATGTGTCCCAAAAATTTTTATATGGTGTTTCGGTCATAATGGGTGCTTTGTGCGCAAAATGCTTTCCGTGATTTTTTTCGGGCCAAAAGTGACCACATCGGCGTCACCTTACTTTATCAACCAAAACTGTGTTGTTTTTGCTCAAATGTTTCCCAAACATGTTTATATGGTGTATAGGTCATAATGTGAGCTATGTGCGCGAAAATCTTTCCGTGAAATTTTCGGTCCAAAAGTGACCATTTCGGCATCGCCTTTCTTTATCCACCAAATTTGTGTTATTTTTGCTCAAATGTGTTCCAAACATGTTTATATGGTTTATGGGTCATAATGGGAGCTTGTGCGCGAAGAGCTTTCCGTGATTTTTTCGGACCAAAAGTGACCATATCGGCGTCACCTTTCTTCATCCACCAAAACACTGTGGTTTTTGCTCAAATGTGTCCCAAACATGTTTATATAGTGTATAGGTCATAATGGGAGCTTTGTGCACGAAAAGCTTTACGTCAAATTTTCGGACAAAAAATGACTATATCGACGTCACCTTTCTTTATCCACCAAAACTATGTGGTTTTCGCTCAAATGTGTCCAAGACATGTTTATATGGTGTATAGGTCTTAATGGGAGCTTTGTGCGTGAAAAGCTTTACTTCAAATTTTTGGACCAAAAGTGACCATATCGGCGTCATCTTTCTTTATCCACCAAAACAGTGTTGTGTTTGCTCAAATGTTTCCCGAACATGTTTATATAGTGTATAGGTCATAATGAGAGCTTTGTGCGCGAAAAGCATTCCGTGAAATTTCCGACTAAATGTGTCTCAAACGTGTTTGTATGGTGTATATGTCATAGTGGGACCTTTGTGCGAGAAAAGCTTTCCGTGAAATTTTCAAGCCAAAAGTGACCATATCGGCGTCACCTTTCTTTATCCACCAAAACCGTGTTCTTTTTGCTCAAATGTGTCCCAAACAAGTTTATATGGTGTTTAGGTCATAATGCGAGCTCTGTGCGCGAAAAGTTTCCGTGATTTTTTCGGACCAAAAGTGACCATATCAGCGTCACCTTTCTTTATCCACCAAAACATTGTGGTTTTCGCTCAAATGTGTCCCAAAAATTTTTATATGGTGTTTCGGTCATAATGGGAGCTTTGTGCGCGAAATGCTTTCCGTCATTTTTTTGGGCCAAAAGTGACCATATCGGCGTCACCTTACTTTATCAACCAAAACTGTGTTGTTTTTGCTCAAATGTTTCCCAAACATGTTTATATGGTGTATAGGTCATAATGTGAGGTTTGTGCGCGAAAATCTTTCCGTGAAATTTTCGGTCCAAAAGTGACCATTTCGGAATCGCCTTTCTTTATCCACCAAAATTGTGTTGTTTTTGCTCAAATGTGTCTCAAACATGTTTATATGGTTTATGGGTCATAATGGGAGCTTGTGCGCGAAAAGCTTTCCGTGATTTTTTCGGACCAAAAGTGACCATATCGGCGTCACCTTTCTTCATCCACCAAAACACTGTGTTTTTTGCTCAAATGTGTCCCAAACATGTTTATATAGGGTATAGGTCATAATGGGAGCTTTGTGCACGAAAAGCTTTTCGTCAAATTTTCGGACAAAAAATGACTATCGACGTCACCTTTCTTTATCCACCAAAACTATGTGGTTTTCGCTCAAATGTGTCCAAGACATGTTTATATGGTGTATAGGTCTTAATGGGAGCTTTGTGCGTGAAAAGCTTTCCTTCAAATTTTTGGACCAAAAGTGACAATATCGGCGTCATCTTTCTTTATCCACCAAAACAGTGTTGTGTTTGCTCAAATGTTTCCAGAACATGTTTATATAGTGTATAGGTCATAATGAGAGCTTTGTGCGGGAAAAGCTTTCCGTGAAATTTCCGACCAAATGTGTCTCAAACATGTTTGTATGGTGTATATGTCATAGTGGGACCTTTGTTCGAGAAAAGCTTTCCGTGAAATTTTCAGGCCAAAAGTGACCATATCGGCGTCACCTTTCTTTATCCACCAAAACCGTGTTCTTTTTGCTCAAATGTGTCCCAAACATGTTTATATGGTGTTTAGGTCATAATGCGAGCTCTGTGCGCGAAAAGCTTTCCGTGATTTTTTCGGACCAAAAGTGACCATATCGGTGTCACCTTTCTTTATCCACCAAAACTTTGTGGTTTTCGCTCAAATGTGTCCCAAAAATTTTTATATGGTGTTTCGGTCATAATGGGTGCTTTGTGCGCAAAATGCTTTCCGTGATTTTTTTCGGGCCAAAAGTGACCACATCGGCGTCACCTTACTTTATCAACCAAAACTGTGTTGTTTTTGCTCAAATGTTTCCCAAACATGTTTATATGGTGTATAGGTCATAATGTGAGCTATGTGCGCGAAAATCTTTCCGTGAAATTTTCGGTCCAAAAGTGACCATTTCGGCATCGCCTTTCTTTATCCACCAAAATTGTGTTCTTTTTGCTCAAATGTGTTCCAAAGATGTTTATATGGTTTATGGGTCATAATGGGAGCTTGTGCGCGAAGTGCTTTCCGTGATTTTTTCGGACCAAAAGTGACCATATCGGCGTCACCTTTCTTCATCCACCAAAACACTGTGGTTTTTGCTCAAATGTGTCCCAAACATGTTTATATAGTGTATAGGTCATAATGGGAGCTTTGTGCACGAAAAGCTTTTCGTCAAATTTTCGGACAAAAAATGACTATATCGACGTCACCTTTCTTTATCCACCAAAACTATGTGGTTTTCGCTCAAATGTGTCCAAGACATGTTTATATGGTGTATAGGTCTTAATGGGAGCTTTGTGTGTGAAAAGCTTTCCTTCAAATTTTTGGACCAAAAGTGACCATATCGGCGTCATCTTTCTTTATCCACCAAAACAGTGTTGTGTTTGCTCAAATGTTTCCCGAACATGTTTATATAGTGTATAGGTCATAATGAGAGCTTTGTGCGCGAAAAGCTTTCCGTGAAATTTCCGACTAAATGTGTCTCAAACGTGTTTGTATGGTGTATATGTCATAGTGGGACCTTTGTGCGAGAAAAGCTTTCCGTGAAATTTTCAAGCCAAAAGTGACCATATCGGCGTCACCTTTCTTTATCCACCAAAACCGTGTTCTTTTTGCTCAAATGTGTCCCAAACATGTTTATATGGTGTTTAGGTCATAATGCGAGCTCTGTGCGCGAAAAGTTTCCGTGATTTTTTCGGACCAAAAGTGACCATATCAGCGTCACCTTTCTTTATCCACCAAAACATTGTGGTTTTCGCTCAAATGTATCCCAAAATTTTTTATATGGTGTTTCGGTCATAATGGGAGCTTTGTGCGCGAAATGCTTTCCGTCATTTTTTTGGGCCAAAAGTGACCATATCGGCGTCACCTTACTTTATCAACCAAAACTATGTTGTTTTTGCTCAAATGTTTCCCAAACATGTTTATATGGTGTATAGGTCATAATGTGAGCTTTGTGCGCGAAAATCTTTCCGTGAAATTTTCGGTCCAAAAGTGACCATTTCGGCATCGCCTTTCTTTATCCACCAAAATTGTGTTGTTTTTGCTCAAATGTGTCTCAAACATGTTTATATGGTTTATGGGTCATAATGGGAGCTTGTGCGCGAAAAGCTTTCCGTGATTTTTTCGGACCAAAAGTGACCATATCGGCGTCACCTTTCTTCATCCACCAAAACACTGTGGTTTTTGCTCAAATGTGTCCCAAACATGTTTATATAGGGTATAGGTCATAATGGGAGCTTTGTGCACGAAAAGCTTTTCGTCAAATTTTCGGACAAAAAATGACTATCGACGTCACCTTTCTTTATCCACCAAAACTATGTGGTTTTCGCTCAAATGTGTCCAAGACATGTTTATATGGTGTATAGGTCTTAATGGGAGCTTTGTGCGTGAAAAGCTTTCCTTCAAATCTTTGGACCAAAAGTGACAATATCGGCGTCATCTTTCTTTATCCACCAAAACAGTGTTGTGTTTGCTCAAATGTTTCCAGAACATGTTTATATAGTGTATAGGTCATAATGAGAGCTTTGTGCGGGAAAAGCTTTCCGTGAAATTTCCGACCAAATGTGTCTCAAACATGTTTGTATGGTGTATATGTCATAGTGGGACCTTTGTTCGAGAAAAGCTTTCCGTGAAATTTTCAGGCCAAAAGTGACCATATCGGCGTCACCTTTCTTTATCCACCAAAACCGTGTTCTTTTTGCTCAAATGTGTCCCAAACATGTTTATATGGTGTTTAGGTCATAATGCGAGCTCTGTGCGCGAAAAGCTTTCCGTGATTTTTTCGGACCAAAAGTGACCATATCGGCGTCACCTTTCTTTATCCACCAAAACTTTGTGGTTTTCGCTCAAATGTGTCCCAAAAATTTTTATATGGTGTTTCGGTCATAATGGGTGCTTTGTGCGCAAAATGCTTTCCGTGATTTTTTTCGGGCCAAAAGTGACCACATCGGCGTCACCTTACTTTATCAACCAAAACTGTGTTGTTTTTGCTCAAATGTTTCCCAAACATGTTTATATGGTGTATAGGTCATAATGTGAGCTATGTGCGCGAAAATCTTTCCGTGAAATTTTCGGTCCAAAAGTGACCATTTCGGCATCGCCTTTCTTTATCCACCAAAATTGTGTTATTTTTGCTCAAATGTGTTCCAAACATGTTTATATGGTTTATGGGTCATAATGGGAGCTTGTGCGCGAAGAGCTTTCCGTTATTTTTTCGGACCAAAAGTGACCATATCGGCGTCACCTTTCTTCATCCACCAAAACACTGCGGTTTTTGCTCAAATGTGTCCCAAACATGTTTATATAGTGTATAGGTCATAATGGGAGTTTTGTGCACGAAAAGCTTTTCGTCAAATTTTCGGACAAAAAATGACTATATCGACGTCACCTTTCTTTATCCACCAAAACTATGTGGTTTTCGCTCAAATGTGTCCAAGACATGTTTATATGGTGTATAGGTCATAATGGGAGCTTTGTGTGTGAAAACCTTTCCTTCAAATTTTTGGACCAATAGTGACCATATCGGCGTTATCTTTCTTTATCCACCAAAACAGTGTTGTGTTTGCTCAAATGTTTCCCGAACATGTTTATATAGTGTATAGGTCATAATGAGAGCTTTGTGCGCGAAAAGCTTTCCGTGAAATTTCCGACCAAATGTGTCTCAAACGTGTTTGTATGGTGTATATGTCATAGTGGGAGCTTTCTGCGCGAAAAGCTTTTCGTGAAATTTTCAAGCCAAAAGTGACCATATCGGCGTCACCTTTCTTTATCCACCAAAACCGTGTTGTTTTTGCTCAAATGTGTCCCAAACATGTTTATATGGTGTTTAAATCATAATGGGAGCTTTGTGCGCGAAAAGCTTTCCGTGAAATTTTCGGACCAAAAGTGATCATATCGGCGTCGCATTTCTTTATCCACCAAAACTGTGTTGTTTTTGCTCAAATGTGTTCCAAACATGTTTATATGGTTTTTGGGTCGTAAATGGGGGCTTTGTGCGTGAAAAGCTTTTCGTCAAATTTTCGGATCAAAAGTGACCATATCGGCGTCACCTTTCTTTATCCACCAAAACTATCTGGTTTTCTCTCAAATGTGTCCCAAACATGTTTATATGGTGTTTAGGTCATAATTGGAGCTTTGTATGCGAAAAGCTTTCCCTGAATTTTTCGGACCAAAAGTTACCATATCGGCGTCACCTTTCTTTATCCACCAAAACTGTGTGATTTTTTCCCTAATGGGTCTCAAACGTTTTTATATGGTGTATATTTCATGATAGGAGCATTGTGCGCGAAAAACTTTCCGTGAAATTTTCGGACTAAAAGTGGCCATTTCGGCATCGCCTTTCTTTATCCACCAAAACTGTGTTGTGTTTCCTCAAATGTGTTCGAAACATGTTTATACGGTTTATGGGTCATAATGGGAGCTTGTGCGCGAAAGGCTTTCCGTGAAATTTTCGGACTAAAAGTGACCATATCGGCGTCACCTTTCTTTATCCACCAAAACTGTGTGGTTTTTGCTCAAATGTGTCCCAAACATGTTTATATAGTGTATAGGTCATAATGGGAGCTTTGTGCACGAAAACCATTTCGTCAAATTTTCGGACCAAAAATGAATATATCGACGTCACCTTTCTTTATCCACCAAAACTGTGTTGTTTTCGCTCAAAAATGTGTCCAAAACATGTTTATATGGTGTACAGGTGATAATGGGAGCTTTGTGCGTGAAAAGCTTTCCTTCAAATTTTTGGACCAAAAGTGACCAAATCGGCGTCACATTTCTTTAATCGCCAAAATTGTGTTGTGTTTGCTCAAATGTTTCCCGAACATATTTATATAGTGTATAGGTCATAATGGGAGCTTTGTGCGCGAAAAGCTTTCCGTGAAATTTCCGACCAAATGTGTCCCAAACATGTTTGTATGGTGTATATGTCATAATGGGAGTTTTGTGCGCGAAAAGCTTTACGTGAAATTTTCAGGCCAAAAGTGATCATATCGGCATCACCTTTCTTTATCCACCAAAACCGTGTTGTATGCGATTATTTTATTGTCGGATTTTTGAACATGTTTGCTGTTGG
Source organism: Persicaria maculosa (assembly GCA_963922045.1). Classification (NCBI taxonomy): domain Eukaryota; kingdom Viridiplantae; phylum Streptophyta; class Magnoliopsida; order Caryophyllales; family Polygonaceae; genus Persicaria; species Persicaria maculosa. The sequence continues at coordinate 35,194,665 of OY998261.1, forward strand.
TAATTGGTTGTATTTAGGAGGTGAATCATGCTGGGTTTAGCTCTTAGGTAATGGGCTGGGTAGACTTTGGATTTTAGTGGGTCCTTTTTGGCGGGTTGCTGTGTTGGGCATTACTTTGGATGGGCTACCATGTTTTATTGGTATTTAATCATATCCACGTTTGCTTAAATGCCTATAAAATATGGCTCTTATCTATTTCTTGCGGGTAGATTTTGGAGTGGACCCTTGGTATGGTCCATTTAATTTTTTTGTCCTAAGGTATCATTACCACATCTATATATTTACCTTTTCAGACCAAAACCGTGCTGTTTTTACTAAAATGTGTCCCAAATATGTTTATATGGTGTTTAAATCATAATGGGAGCTTTGTGTGCGAAAAGCTTTCCGTGATTTTTTCGGACCAAAAGTGACCATATCGTTGTCACCTTACTTTATCCACAAAAACTGTGTTGTTTTTGCTCAAATATTTTCCAAACATGTTTATATGGTGTATCAGTCATAATTGGAGCATGGTGCACGAAAAGCTGTCCGTGAAATTTTCGGACCAAAAGTGACCATATCGGCGTCGCCTATTTTATTCACCAAAACTGTGTTGTTTTTGCTCAAATATGTTCCAAACATGTTTATATGGTTTATGGGTCATAAATGGGAGCTTTGTGCGCGAAAAGCTTTACGTCAAATTTTCGGAGCAAAAGTGACCATGTCGGCGTCACCTTTCTTTATTCGCCAAAACTATGTGGTTTTCTCTCAAATGTGTCCCAATCATGTTTATATGGTGTTTAGGTCATAATTGGAGCTTTGTGCGCGAAAAGCTTTCCGTGAATTTTTCGGACCAAAAGTGACCATATCGGCGTCGCCTTACTTTATCCACCAAAACTGTGTTTTTTTTACTCAAATGTTTCTCAAACATGTTTATATGGTGTATAGGTCATAATGGGAGCTTTGTGCACGAAAAGCTTTCCGTGAAATTTTTGCACCAAAAGTGACCATATTGGCGTCGCCTTTTTTTATCGACCAAAACTGTGTATAGGTTATAATGGGAGCTTTGTGCGGGAAAAGCTTTCCGTCAAATTTTTGGGCCAAAAGTGACCATATCGGTGTCACCATTCTTTATCCACCAAAACTGTGTGATTTTTGCTCAAATGTGTTCCAAAGATGTTTATATGGTGTAAAGGTCATAATGGGACCTTTGTGCGCGGAAAGCTTTCCGTGAAATTTTCGGACCAAAAGTGACCATATCGGCGTCACCTTTCTTTATCCACCAAAACTGTGTGGTTTTCGCTCTAATGTGTCTCAAACATTTTTATATGGTGTATATGTCATGATTGGAGCTTTGTGCGCGAAAAGCTTTTCGTGAAATTTTCGGACCAAAAGTGACCATATCGGCGTCACCTTTCTTTATCCACCAAAACTTTGTGATTTTTGCTGAAATGTGTCCCAAACATTTGTATATAGTGTATAGGTCATAATGGGAGCTTTGTGCACGAAAAGCTTTCCGTGAAATTTTCAGACCAAAAGTGACCATATCGGCGTCACCTTTCTTTATCCACCAAAACTGTGTGGTTTCGCTCAAATGTGTCTCGAACATGCGTATATGGTGTTTAGGCCATAATGGGAGCTTTGTGCGCGAAAAGCTTTCCGTGATTTTTTCGGACCAAAAGTGACCATATCGGCGTCACCTTACTTTATCCACCAAAATTGTGTTGTTTTTGCTCAAATGTTTCCCAAACATGTTTATATGGTCTATAGATCATAATGGGAGCTTTGTGCGCGAAAAGCTTTCCGTGAAATTTTCGGACCTAAAGTGACCATATCGACATCGCCTTTCTTTATCCACCAAAACTGTGTTGTTTTTGCTCAACTGTGTTCCAAACATGTTTATATGGTGTAAAGGTCATATAGGGAGCTTTGTGCGCGAAACGCTTTCCGTGAAATTTTTGGTACCAAAAAGGACCATATCAGCGTCTCCTTTCTTTATCTACCAAAACTGTGTGGTTTTCGCTCAAATGTGTCCCAAACATGTTTATATGGTGTAAAGGTCATATAGGGAAATGGGAGCTTCAATGGGAGCTTTGGGAGCTTGAGAGTGTCTTCCGTACAATCTATATCCCGTGTCCGTACGTTTAGGGTTTCGGCGCCGTTTGTGACCACCATGGTTGCCCTCACGCTGGCCATGCCGGTCGGTGGTGGGAGTCAGGGTACGCAAAAAAGGAAAGGGGGAAATGGGACGTTCAAGCTTCAGTTGCTACCTAGAAGAAACGTGATTGTAAAGGGGGTGAATCAAGAGGATTCAGGTCCATCGGGGAATCGATCTGAAGGTGAAGGTAATGATCAGAAGAAGATAGAGAGTGTAGGAGCAGGACAAGCAGTTTCAAGCTCATCTCCTACTGATGCGGAAAAAGCCATCACTGGTGGTTCTAGGCTGAACAAAGGTAAAGGTAAGATCGAGGAGGAATTTCCGAGGTTAGGAGGAGCTTCGGAGGGAGAGAAACCGGGCAATCGTGTATGGGGACAGCAAACCAAATCGTTTGTGAGCCTATTCAGTGAGAATAAGAATATACGAAAAGCGGAGCAACTGGTTTTTCATAAGGAAATAGAGAAGGGTAAGGTGAGAATCCTGAAGGAGGATGTAGAGGAAACTCGAAAGGAGTGGCTAGCCACTCTGATCGGGGTGATTCCTGGACCACAGGTTCCTTACCATGCTTTAAGGAAATATGTCAAAGAAAACTAGAAGGTGACGGAGCCAAGGATCTATACTAAGGAGAATGGGGTGTTCATATTTAGATTTGATAGTGTTGAGGAGAGAGATTGGGTTCTAGCTCATGGACCATGGCATTTTGCAGGCTCAAGGCCGATTCTACTGAAGATTTGGGAGGCGGGTATGCTTGTCAGTTGGGATGCATTTGAGAAGGTGCCACTGTGGGTATGTCTGCCGGATTTAGATCTAATTTACTTCTGTCCAAGAGTGTTACTCAAACTTGGAAGTGCAATTGGTAAACCCATCTATATGGATGAGCGCACCGAAAATTGCTCTCGAGTCTCCTATGAACTTACTCATGATGGGCGCTTTATGCACTGGGTGTTATATAATAGGCTAGTGTTCATGCACCATACGACTTAGAATCAAGCTTAGGATCTAAAACGGAAATCATGTGACTTGCTATCTGTCTTTGCTAGAAAAACGGTCGTTATAGGTGTTTATTGAATGAGACCTTTTTTCTTTATTCTTGTCATCCTAGTTGGGGCTTATATGGAAAGTTGCTTGCACTCGATGATGCGGTAGGCTTTTGGTATAGAAAGTTGCCTGCACTCGATGATGCGGTAGGCTTTCTAGTAAGTGCATTAGGACTCTTAGAGCCTTAGGCCTTATATAAGTGTCATTGCTTGCCTTCCTTTGATAGTTAGTAGGCTCATTGCGTGGGGTTGGCCTGCACCGTAGGGTGAGGTAGCTCCTTTGATGGTGAGTTGCTATAGGATTTCTTAGGAGCCTAGAGGGACATGCTTTTCGGCATTTCTTGTAATTGATGCGCTTCTTTATTTATTTCTGCATTTACTTATCCGCATGCTTATCTGTTTAAATTCCGTTTTGCATTACTCATTTCATCTTAGGAATAGGATGCTTATTATATGCCTCTCAGAGTGTTTACACACGTGCAGGAGTGACCCGATGATTGACCTAGATCCCCTTCTTTTTTTTTTAGATTCAGGTAACCGTTAGCCGCTATCTTTGCTCATATGGATGCTTGGCGGGTTCAGACTTATGGCGTTAGATCGAGATCTTGAGAGACCACCAAACTTTATCTCTTTTAAAATCTTTTGCATCGTTTTGACCCGGCTCAGTCGTGGCACTCTTTTCGATTGTATTTTGGTTTAAACCTTGCTTCTTTTATTGCGAAAACTTGCGACTCGTACTCGGGTTGTAAGATCTAGTTGGAAGGTAACCTTGCCTACTTAAACGTAACTCGGATAATTAGGTTTCTTTCCTAGGCCCAAGGGAGGGCAAATAGGGAAAAGAAGATCCTTATTTTCCAGGCCGTTACAAAAGAGGTATCAGGTTGCTAATAGAGGTGACGGCCAAGAGTGGTGTTTGAATGGACTCACATAGAGGTGGAGGATGAGAAAGGCATTAGTAAGATGCAAAGAGTGGTGTTTGAATGGACCCCGATGATTTGCTCCATTTGCTGTAAATTCGGGCATCAGCAGTTGAGATGCTGACAAAGAGGTATTGGGGCGAAGGCTATAGCTACCACGGCTATATGGGTCCCTAGAACTAGTGCAGGCACATCTAAGTAGGAAGAGCAGATAGAAGGGACACAGCCGACCCTTGAGACACTCCAGATGGAACAGTTGATGAAAGGAGAGTGTAAAGATGCTCAGAAAGAGGAACATGCCAATGAGAAAGAATAGAGCTCAGAACAGAAGAAAGAGGGAGCTGAAGGTAACTGGTCAGCAGTTGAACATATGGATGTTGCTAAACACAGGAAGGAGGGGTCGGAAGGTTCCTATGAGCAAAAAACACCAGTTAGGAAGAGTGGGAGCCTGGACTTTAGTTTCTTGAATGAAGGAGAAGACAGTATAGAAAAACTGCTAGCAGAAAAGGGGGGAAAGAAGTCTGTTATGACAGCTGAGAGTGGGAGTAGCACCCACAAGAATCCCTCTCATGGATAGAATCCGATTTGCATCTTGGAATGTAAGGGACTAAATGATTGGGTTAAAAACAACATCATAACCTCCTATATATTTGATAATGATATAGCTATAATAGCACTGCTTGAAACAAAAATGCTCGAAAAAAATATAGAAGAAGTAAAGACAAATTTGATGAAAGGGTGGGAACATAGCTTGAATGGACAGGGAGAAAAGAAAGGAAGAATATGGCTAACTTGGAATCCATTGATAGTGGAAGTGGAGATCCTGAGAGTACACAGGCAGTTGGGGATGCACTATAGAATTGAAACAAAAGACAAGAAGATTTGCTGCCAAACTTCATTTGTCTATGGAGCTAACACTAAGGCAGAGAGAGTGGACATGTGGCAAGAGATGCATGAACTGGCTGCAACAGTTGAAGGTCCATGGGTGGTAATGGGAGATTTGAACTGTGTGCTGAATATGGAGGAGAGATGGCCGTTTAGAGTGCCGGATAGGGACATCTTTCAGGAGTTGAGAACTGAGATGGAATTGTGTGGGCTGTCTGATTTGAGATTTGCAGGAGCAATGCTCACTTGGTCCAACAAGCAAAGTGGTGATGCTGGGAAAGAAAGGAAACTCGACAGAGTGATGGTTAATGACAGATGGCTAGAAGATTATGAAAATACAAATGCTTTCTTTGACACTCCTGGTTGCTCAGATCACTCCCCGGCTATCCTCAATGTAAGAAATGCAAGTCAAAGGAGGAGATACCCCTTCAAGTTTAAAAATTTCTGGACTAAAGAACCAGAGTTTGAAGCACTGGTGAGATGTGCCTAGGACCAACGGGTGGAAGGGTCAAAACAGTTTAAGTTGGTGACCAGGTTGAAGAGTGTTAAGAAGAATGTCAAGGCATGGTATAGAGCTTAGTTCCCAGAGTTACAAATGCAGATAAAGTTGGATAAACAAAACCTACATGGGTTGCAATTGCAACTGTAAGTGGATCACTGTAATATGGGCCTAGTACAACAAGATGCAGAGGTAGAGAACATGATGAGAAATAATGTGGCAAGGCACTTGAGTTTAGTGACTCAAAAGGCCAAACTCCACTAGCTCACCATGGGTGAGGAATCATCCTCAATGTTCTATAGAAGTGTGAAAGAGAGGCGTGCCAGAAATGCAGTCAACATGATGACTGATTCTGCAGGAAGAATTATGGAAGAGGAGGAGGAAATCAGAGCTCATATCTTGAAGTTTTTTCAGAATCTCTTGGCGACTGAACTCGGTACTGCTAGCATGCCTACAATGCCTGCTGGCCCGGTTGTTTTTGTAGAAAGTGCCCGAGAGATGAGCAGAATGCCCACCGTGGAGGAGCTCAGGAGAGCCATGTGGGCAATTGGCCCCAACAAGTCACCTGGCCCAGATGGATTTGGGAGCCAGTTCTTCAAGAGTTTCTGGAAATTGGTGGGAGGAGATGTGTATGCAGCTGCAAGGGAGATATTTAGAAATGGTAGAATTCTCAAGCAGCTCAATGCTACATTTGTTGCTCTTTTACCAAAGGTAGCTAACCCAACCTTGGTAAAGGACTTGCGCCCCATCTCATGTTGTAACACATTTATGAAGATGATAAGCAAGGTGCTGGTAGCTAGGATGAAAGATGCTCTGCCCCATCTGATTTCTTATTTTCAAGGGGCTTTTGCTCGGTAGATCATTGGCACACAATCATCCTGTTGCCTTGGAAGTGGTCAGGGGGTATGGTATAAAGAATATCTCTCCTAGATGCACCATCAATGTAGACCTTCAAAAGGCCTATGACTTCATAAGATGTGAGTTTGTGAAATTCACTTTGCAACAGTTGGGATTTGAGGAAATGTTTGTGAACTTGGTGATGGAATGTGTCACTACAACCTCTTTCTCCATACTTATAAATGGTGCACCGAAAGGTTTCTTCAAAGGGAGGAGAGGTCTAAGGCAAGGGGACCCCCTCTCTCTCTGTATTTGTTCGTGCTTTGTATGGAGATGCTGAATCGGATGCTAATGGAGGATATATTGAAACCAGAGTTTAAGTTCCACCCAAGATGCAAGGAGACAAGATTGGTTCACGTAGCTTTTGCAGATGATCTGCTGATTTTCTGTAGGGCTGATATGGGGTCTGTAGGAGTGGTGAAAGGCACACTGGACAGGTTTTTTGAAGCGTCGGGACTAAGAGAAAACACAGACAAGAGCACCATCTACTTTACTGGGACTAGTAGAGAGGTTGCGGATGATATCTTGGGAACTCTTGAGTTCAGTGAAGGACAGCTGCCAGTTAGATATTTGGGTATGCCATTACATTCTAAGAGGATTGCTATTGATGAGTATAGTGACCTTTTGGAGAGATGTAGCAAGCACATTAATGGATGGGCAGCAAGAAAGATGTCCTATGTAGGGAGAGTGCAACTCACTAAAGCAGTGTTTGGAGGCATACTCACCTTTTGGGGTCAATCTGTACTGCATCCTCGTGGGATAGTGGATAAAATTAGTGAGATGCAGCGCACTTTCTTGTGGAATGGAAGTCGTGTGGGAGGTAAGAACCTTGTTACCTGGGAAGATGTCTCCAAACTGTATGAAGAGGGTGGCTTGGGCATCAAGGAGATACTAGGCTGGAACAAGAGTGTTTATGTGAAGCTCTTAGGTGATATAGAAGAGCAAAGAGAATGCATTTGGGTCCGATGGGTCAATACAAACATGCTGAGAGCGAACTCTATGTGGTATGTGGGACCGAAAGTGAATGACTCATGGGGATGGAAGGAGCTGTTGCGTGTGAGGAATGAACTGCTTGAGAGGATGCCAGCCCAGGATGCTCATGGGTCTGTTGTGCTTGCCCAGTTTAAGCATCCAGGAGGGGGCCTGTCCAGTAGTGCAGTTTATGGAGTTATGCGAGCACATGGCCTTGAATGTGCTTAGGGAGGGTTCATCTGGCAGAGGGCTCAATGCAAGAGGTGGGCATTTATTCTGTGGCTGGTTGTTAGGAAACGGCTGCAGACAGGCCGTGTTATAATGCATTGGAAAGGATTAGACCCAGCTAGGTGTGTGCTAGGCGATGAGGAGGTGGAGACGGAGGACCACCTATGGTTCCAATGTAGGGTGGTGGAGAGCATTCAAGATAAAGTCTGGGATTGGATTGGGATTAGGGTACGATTCCAGACGCTTATAGGATGGATGCAGTGGTTTGAATGTGAGTCCAAGAAAGCACAACAAGGAGTTATATCCCAAGTGAAACTTATGGCACTAAGTGCTATTACTTGGAAAGCTAGAAATAGGAGAATCTTTAAGGGGGAGGAGTGTAGGCCGAAGGTATGTGCTATAGATATCATTAGAGCATGTAAAAATCGTATTTCTATCAAATGCAAAGGTAGAAATATGATAGAAAAACGATGGGTTAGGAGGTTGGTGGGATGAGTGATAGGGGTATGCTTACCCGTTTTTGATGAGTATAGAGGGCAATTTTGAGGGGATAGTTGGTATAGTTGCTTGCATTTTTCACGGGACTCATTGTATGGTCCGCGTTTTTTGAAACTTTGTTATTCCGTTCGTATATATATTTACCTTTTCAAGTCATATAGGGAGCTTTGTGCGCGAAAAGCTTTTCGTGAAATTTTCGGAACAAAAGTGATCATATCTGCGTCACCTTTCCTTATCCACAAAAACTATATTGTTTTTTCTCAAATGTGTCCCAAACATGTTTATATGGTGTAAAGGTCATAATGGGAGGTTTGTGCGCGAAAAGCTTTCCGTGAAATTTTTGCACCAAAAGTGACCATATCGGCGTCGCCTTTCTTTATCGACCAAAACTTTGTGGTTTTCGCTCAAATATGTCTAAAACATGTTTATATGGTGTATAGGTTATAATGGGAGCTTTGTGCACGAAAAGCTTTCCGTCAAATTTTTGAACCAAAAGTGACCATATCGGCGTCACCATTTTTATCCACCAAAACTGTATTATTTTCGCTCAAATGTGTTCCAAAAATGTTTATATGGTGTAAAGGTCATAATGGGAGCTTTGTGCACAAAAAGCTTTCCGTGAAATTTTCGGACCAAAAGTGACCATATCGACATCACCTTTCTTTATCCACCAAAACTGTGGTTTTCGCTCAAATGTGTCCCAAACATGTTTATATAGTGTATAGGTCATAATGGAAGCTTTGTGCACGAAAAGCTTTCCGTGAAATTTTCGGAACAAAAGTGACCATATCGGTGTCACATTTCTTTATCCAACAAAACTGTGTTGTTTTTGCTCAAATGTTTCCCAAACATGTTCATATGGTGTATAGGTCATAATGGGAGCTTTGTGCGCGAAAAGCTTTCCGTGAAATTTTCGGACCAAAAGTGACTATATCGGCGTCACCTTTCTTTATCCACCAAAACTATGTGGTTTTCGCTCTAATGTATCTCCAACATTTTTATATGGTGTATATGTAATAATGGGACCTTTCTGCGCGAAAAGCTTTCAGTGAAATTTTCGGACCAAAAGTGACCATATCGGCGTCACCTTTCTTTATCCATCAAAACTTTGGTTTTCGCTCAAATGTGTCCCAAAAATGTTTATATAGTGTATAGGTCATAATGGGAGCTTTGTGCACGAAAAGCTTTCCGTGAAATTTTCGGAGCAAAAGTGACAATATCGGCGTCACCTTTCTTTATACACCAAAACTGTGTTAGTTTTGCTCAAATGTGTTCCAAACATGTTTATATGGTGTAAAGGTCATAATGTGAGCTTTGTGCGCGAAAAGCTTTCCATGAAATTTTAGGACCAAAAGTGACCATATCGGCGTTACCTTTCTTTATCCACCAAAACTGTGTGGTTTTCGCTCTAATGTGTCTCAAACATTTTTATATGGTGTATATCTCATGATAGGAGTTTTGTGCGCGAAAAGCTTTCCGTGAAATTTTTGGACCAAAATTGATCATATCGGCGTCACCTCTCTTTATCCACCAAAACTCTGTGGTTTTTGTTATATGTATCCCAAACATGTTTATATAGTGTATAGGTCATAATGGGAGCTTTGTGCACGAAAAGCTTTCTATGAAATTTTCGGACCAAAAGTGACCATATCGGCGTCACCTTTCTTTATCCACCAAAATTGTGTGGTTTTCGCTCAAATGTGTCCCCAACATGTTTATATGGTGTTTAGGTCATAATGGAAGCTTTGTGATGCGGATCAAGATGGCCTTCTGTGGGTCAAACAATGATCTTGATCCAAGCGAGCTCTCAAGACCGATTCGAGGGTTATTGATGGCAAAGAGTGTCGTCCTCAAGAGGAAGAAGAAGGCGCCACCATGGCTTGAAGAAAGAAGACATTGATATTTTTAATTATTATTATTATTATTATTATTAGTTATTTCCATATTTAGTAACTCCTATGTTAGTTGGAGCTATTTATGGAATTTCTTATTTATAGTATTACTTAGTTAGGTTAAATAAGATGGTTAGGAGAGTCTATCCTTAGGCTTTCTTAATTATCATCTTTTTATGACTTATCTAGTTAGGATTTTATTTATATCATTATATTAGAATTAGGTCAGCCAAGTCTATCTATTTGTAAAGGATGGTTGGCCACATCTTAGGGTTTATAGAGATTCGGATTCTATTTAAACGTTCTTAGTCATTTAATAAAAATTAGATTGGAAATTATATTGAGGAAACCTTTTTGTCTAAAAAGGTTCTTAAATCTCCAAATCCAAAAACTCTAACAGTCAATTTATGTTCTTGGTTACTCAAACTCTCAAGATCAAAACCCTAATTCCCAAACACAATCCCAAAACTCAAAGAACCCTAGCTGTGAAAACCTTCGCAAAAACAGGAAGCAGTCACCGTCGCTGAAGGAAGGCAGGTCTCCGTCGCAGCGCCCTCGCTCCACGCCCAAGCGGCGGCCGCTGCCAAGCTGCTGCGTCCGCGGCATCACCCGCCGCCTCAGGTTGCTGCCTAGCCGCAGCATCCGTCGCTACTGCACCTTTTCCGTCGCTGTTTCCTTTGTTGGTTTTTGTTGCTTTGTTGTTTATTCTTGTTTTCCGCCGCATTAAATTCGAAACCTTTGATTGTAATTGATTGTAAACATCAAGAATAGCAAGAATAATTACAAGAACGGGACAAACTCACGTCGTTATTCTTGATTCGAAGCCCACGGGCGAAGGATCGGGAATAACAACGCATCAAGTGGTATCAGTTTCGGGTTACTGCATCTCTTTTGATAATCTTGTTGTTACTAATGTTTTGATTTGATGGCTTGGGAGATTTGGGGAGATTGGGATGATGATCCCGATCCCTTGAATGAGTTCATTGCTTTGGAACGGGCTGCACATCAACGACGCCGACGAGAGTTGCAGAGGAGAGCTTTACAACAACAACAACAACAAGAACGTCAACACGAAGCCAAAAGACGTCAACTTTGGCTTTAACGGCAAGCGGAGATCGAAGAGGAAAGACGTCGACAACAATATCAACATCGCCGTCATATTTGGCTTCTCCAACAACGAGAGGCTGAGGATGAACGACGACAAAAGGAGAGAGCACAACTTCAAGCCGACCTTTCTGCCATGTTCGCCGAATCAAGGGCCATGTTTATGAAGGGCTAGAAGGAGGACTTCTCGGATTGCTTTCGTCAAGCTGTTGCTTCGGTCTTCACCCCTACCCCAGCGGTTATAGTTGCCTCAACCACCTACGAGGTAATTGAGCCTAAGGAGCCTAGTGTTGCATTCCTTGCCCAGGATTCAGCACAACGCGCCAATTTTGCTTCGTAGATTCCCGTTGACTCCGACCTTTGAATTGAGTCAACTCAGTCTTGTTGGGAATCTTACTCGACGACCTTTCCAATGGGGGGTCACACGCTGCAAGACTCCCCTAGGAAAGCATCCGAATTTGATCTGCAATATGGCTGTAATTTTCTACATGATGTTTTGGTCACTTTTGACGACGACGATGAGGACGTTGGGGACACTTCTCTTGATTTAGCTATTGTACCTCTTGAGAATGTCCCTAATGTTGAGAATTCTGAAGTTCATAGGGTTATTGAGCCTATTGATATTGTTCCTTTGGATTACTCAATGATCGCTATGACAAGTGTTGTTTTTGAGGTTTCTATGCCTCGAATTCTGCTGGCGCCTTCTCAAGTTGATGCTCAGGGAAGTAACTTTCTGATTGCTGCTCCTCCCCCACTGCTCTTCAATGACTCGATTCGAGGACGAATCAAAACTAAAAGCGGGAGAATGATGCGGATCAAGATGGCCTTCTGTGGGTCAAACAATGATCTTGATCCAGACGAGCTCTCAAGACCGATTCGAGAGCTATTGATGGCAAAGAGTGTCGTCCTCAATAGGAAGAAGAATGCGCTACCATGGCTTGAAGAAAGAAGACATTGATATTTTTAATTATTATTATTATTATTATTATTATTAGTTCTTTCCATATTTAGAAACTCCTATGTTAGTTGGAGCTATTTATGGAATTTCTTATTTATAGTATTATTTAGTTAGGTTAAATGAGATGGTTAGGAGAGTCTATCCTTAGGTTTTCTTCATTATCATCTTTTTATGATTTATCTAGTTAGGATTTTATTTATATTATTATATTAGAATTAGGTTAACCAAGTCTATCCTTTTGTAAAGGATGGCTAGCCACATATTAGGGTTTATGCAAATTATATTGAAGAAACCTTTTTGGCTAAAAAAGGTTCTTCAATCTCCCAATCCAAAAACTCTAGCAATGAATTTAAGTTCTTGGTTACTCAAACTCTCAAGATCAAAACCCTGATTCCCAAACACAATCCCAAAACACAAAGAACCCTAGATGCGAAAACCGTCGCAGAAACAAGAAGCAGTCACCGTCGCAGATGGAAGGGAGGTCTCCGTCGCAGCGACCTCGCTCCGCGCCCAGGCGGCGGCCGCTGCCATGCTGCAGCGGCCGCGACATCACCCGCCGCCTCAGGTTGCTGCCTAGCCGCAGCATCCGTCGTTGCTGCACCTTTTCCGTCGCTGTTTCCTTTGTTGGTTTTTGTTGCTTTGTTGTTTATTCTTGTTTTTCGCCGTAATAAATTCGAAACCTTTGATTGTAATTGATTGTAAACATCGAGAATATTAAGGATAATTGCAAGATCGATACAAACTCAAGTCGTTTTTCTTGATTCGAAGCCCACAGGCGAAGGATCGGGAATAGCAACGCATCACTTTGTGTGCGAAAAGCTTTCCGTGAATTTTTTGGACCAAAAGTGACCATATCGGCATCACCTTACTCTATCAACCAAAACTGTGTTATTTTTGCTCAAATGTTTCCCAAACATGTTTATATGGTGTATCGGTCATAATTGGAGCTTTGTGCGCGAAAAGCTTTCTGTGAAATTTTCGGACCAAAAGTGACCATATCGGCGTCGCCTTTCTTTATCCACCAAAACTGTATTGTTTTTGCTCAAATGTGTTCCAAACATGTTTATATGGTTTATGGGTCATAATGGGAGCTTTGTGCGCGAAAAGCTTTTCGTCAAATTTTCGGACCAAAAGTGACCATGTCGGCATCACCTTTCTTTATGCAGCAAAATTGTGTGGTTTTCGCTCAAATGGCTCCCAAACATGTTTATATGGTGTAAAGGTCATATAGGGAGCTTTGTGCGCGAAAAGCTTTCTGTGAAATTTTCGGACCAAAAGTGACCATATCGGCGTCACCTTTCTTTATCCATCAAAACTGTGTGGTTTTCGCTAAAATGTGTCCCAAACATGTTTATATGGTGCATGGGTCATAATGGAAGCTTTGTGCGCGAAAAGCTTTTCGTCAAATTTTCGAACCAAAAATGACTATATCGGCGTCAACTTTCTATATCCACCAAAACTGTATGGGTTTCCCTCAAATATGTCCCAAACATGTTTATATAGTGTATAGGTCATAATGGGAGCTTTGTGCACGAAAAAATTTTCGTGAAATTTTCGGACCAAAAGTGACCATAACGGCGTCACCTTTCTTTATCCACCAAAACTCGGTGGTTTTGTATGTTGTGGTGTGAGTTTGGAAAAACTCTCTCTTTCAAAAAGCGATTAGGGTTCTTTCCCGAGGGTTGGTCGTGCCCCTCTGGCGGGGGCGGCGCCAGCCTCCGGTGGCGCTCCTGGCTTCCGTGGATGGCAAAGAAAAAAGGTAAGATCAAAGGTTCCTCTGTTGGTGTCGATTTTGACAAGAAGTTACAATTGGAGAAAGAGCTTCACAATTCCCTGTTCAAATCGGGAGGGAGAAAAGCGTCGGTTTCAGATCTGGCGGACGGAGGTGGGGAGGGTTTGAGGACAGGTACTACTGAGTCTCCTAGTTCTGGGTCTGGTGGGGAAAGGCGGTCGGTTCCGACCGGGGTTCCTTCCAGGCCGAGTCCTGTCTGGTCTGGTCGTCAGCGCTCTTTTTCCCAGGTAACTCGTGGATTCAAGAGGGCTGCCATCGCGGAGCGGCTTCAGTTTGTTTTGAATGTGGATGGGGATTGCATCTCTTATACAACGGCGGATGTGGCTGATGCTGGTGCGCCCTGGGCAGCAACAATGGTTGGAGCTGTAATGGGTTCGTTGATCCCGTCAGGTTCAATTCTCATATTCATTAAAGAACAGTGGAAGGTAACTACTCCAAAAATCTTCATTAAGCGCTCTAGGTTTCTAATTTTTAAGTTCGAGAACGATGAGGACATGCGTTGGGTGCTTGAGCATGGCCCATGGTCAATCGGTAAGTCCCCTTTACTCCTGAAGCCGTGGGTTATGGGGGAAGCCATGGATTGGAGTGCTTTCAAGACTATACCAGCTTGGGTTCGGATTGTGGACTTACCCCCGATCTTTTCTTCCAGATCTATGTTAAGTAGCATTGGTAATGGGATTGGGGTGCCGCTATGCATCGACGAGTTCACCTCAAGCTAGGAGGTTCTCTCGTTTGCTCGAATGCTTATTGATGTTAATGTTCAGCAAGCTAAAAGGAAATATGTGAGATTAAGGAATGAAAAGGGGATTGAGTGCAAATTGAAAGTAATTTTTGAGTGGCTGCCCTGGTGCTGTAGCAGCTGTTGTTGTTTTGGGCATCCAGATACTGCATGTCCGAACACGCCTAGGAGCAAGACTCACGCTGCTGCTGGTGTGGAGGAGGACTCGGGAGGTGATGTGGGCTATTGTAGCAATGGGAAGGGGAGCAACGAGATGGGAAACACTGTGGGTGGGGTCTCTGCTGGTACGTCGAGCCCTGGCATAGGCTTGGGAATGTCGGCTGCCACTAGTACTTCTAACACACAAAAAGAGGTCGCTTCGATCGGAATTCAAACGAAGGGTGAGCTTTGTGTGGATTCTAATGATTGTGTGAAGCATATGGGGGTTGTACAGTCCTCTAATGAGCCTCAAAATAACGCTGAGAGCAAGGGGATGCACGAGGATGTTACTCCTGAAGCTCCTGACCATGATCTGTCCATCATTTGTGCTAGGATGGTTGCGTCTTCATGGGCAGCTGAATCGGGCATTTTGACTAACGGTGATGGTGAGCTCGAAATTAATGAGTGCAAGACTCCGGACCTTATGAGGTGGAAAACTAGGAATGGTATCACGAAGGGGAAATACCGCCTCCGGGGCACGAAATCTTGTGTAAGGGGAGATATTAAATTGTCTCTTACTATGGACGAGTTATTCAATGCGATGTCGGGAATAAAGGATCCAAATTGTTGGGAAGGTGACGCTGCGCATTTCAAGGATGAGTCGGATGTTGAGGAATACGAGGACTCCTCGACTGATGATGAAACCTACCAGCCGGGATGATTGGGTACGGTGGCAGGCTGGGGTCTTGACATGTGTGGTCCTGCAGGGTTGGTGCTATGGCCTTGCTGTTGCTGAGTTGTGGAGGATCGGATATGAAATGTATGTCACTGGCTTAAGGAAATATTCCCTCCGTTCGGCAAAACTTGTCGTTTACTATTCACGCACGCTTTTTTAGAATGATAAAAACTATATAAAATATTTATTTTTTTTAAAATTTTTTTTAACAAGTTTGTACTTATTAATAATAACTACAAAATTGTTAAAAAATTATTAAAAAAACTAAATATTTTATATAGTTTTCAGCTTCTAAAAAAGCCTGCGTGAATAGTAAAACGTCAAGTTTTGCCGAACGGAGGGAGTATGATATTGGGAGGGATTTAATTTATTTTGGGTTGGCAATTTAGGAAATATGAATGTTCATATTTGGGCTTGTGTGGGTGGGGACACACTTCTTTTGTAATTATGTGGGCCGATTAATTGGTTTGGGTAGCAGAAAATGGTTGGGCCGGATATAGGAGGACAGGGTTAGATAGTGGGTGGACTAGTTGGTTAGGCCCGTGTGGAGGCTACAGGCTGGGCTTGGCTTTATATCTTATAAGCATTTTAATTTGTCTTATGCTATTAATATATAACGCAGCCCGGTTTGCTTTTGGCTTCCTTGTCGGGTTGGGATAACAATACGGGTCAAGCATTAGGAGTAGGTTTTTGTTGAGCGATGTATCTCTTTTTCTTCTTTTTTTAAGGGCCAACCTTGGTTTGGTGCCCTATTTTGTTCCCCTAGTTTAAGTACCACATCTATATATTTACTTTTTCAGACCAAAACTCTGTGGTTTTGTTCAAATGTGTCACAAACATTTTATATAGTGTATAGGTCATAATGGGAGCTTTGTGCACGAAAAACTTTCCGTGAAATTTTTGGACCAAAAGTGACCATATTGGCGTCACATTTCTTTATTCACCAAAACTGTGTGGTTTTCGCTCAAATGTGCCCGAAACATGTTTTTATGGTGTTTAGGTCATAATGGGAGCTTTGTGCGCGAAAAGCTTTCCGTGAATTTTTCGGACCAAAAGTGACCATATCGGTGTCGCCTTTCTTTATCCACCAAAACTGTGTTGTTTTTGCTCAAATGTGTCCCAAACATGTTTATATGGTGTATGGGTCATAATGGGAGCTTTGTGCGCGAAAAGCTTTCCGTCAAATTTTTGGACTAAAAGTGACCATATCGGCGTCACCTTTCTATATCCACCAAAACTGTATGGTTTTTCCTCAAATGTGTCCCAAATATATTTATATAGTGTATAGGTCATAATGAGAGCTTTGTGCGCGAAAAGATTTCCGTGAATTTTTCGGACCAAAAGTGACCATATCAGCGTCACCTTTCTTCATCCACCAACTGTGTGGTTTTCGCTGAAAAGGTAAATATATAGATGAGGTGATAACACCAGATGTACAAAAGATGAGACCAAATACAAGTATCAAAGAAGGGGAACCGTATACCCAAAAAAGGGGAACCGTATACCCAAAAAAGGTCCCTATACCCTCCAAAACGGCAAATCTAACTAATAACCCATAACTACATCTACCTCCATCTAGTACGGCTAAACCTTTAAGCCACCTAAAACCCAACACTCACCTACCTACATATGAAGTCATCTAAGTTTTATCTATGAGTGACTTGCACTTCCACTTCACGGATATACTAGCTTTACAACTATCAATACTAATGTTAGCATAGACATGAGGATCAAAGGTTTCATTACCAAAAATGCATTCGTTTCTACCCATCCAGGTGAAGTACACCAATGCTTCAAAAGCCAACAACTTAGCTTGGAACTGCAACGAATTTTGACGACAGGAGGGCTCACTGGCGAACCACTGTAACCAAGCTTCGATGGTCAGAAATCGACACCCTACACCGACCCAACTCATCACCAAAGACTGTACATGTCTGATTGCTAGACAACTGAACCGGAGGTGTGTAGATGTCTCCTCCTCCTTCTTGCACAGCACACACAAAGCAGCATCATTCCCCTTCCAATACTTCACACGGTTGCCAGTTTAAAGGCGATTCCAAGCAGTAAGCCAGACAATGAAAGCCCATTTCTTGCACTGCAGTTTCTGCCATAGCATTTCTCCCCATCAGGTAACAACACCCTTATCTCTTAACAGCTCATAAGTTTTTGCATAGGAGAGGCCCCCATTAGGCTTCAGAATCGGCTGAATAGATACCGGTTGAAGAGATACCGACTGGGAGCTATCCAGAACCAGGAGTCATCCACTCTAGGGGAGGTGTCCCACACATCTTCCCCCCATAAGATGATTCTGAGCACACCACCGGACCCAAATGCTAGGAGAAGCGAGGGCCAGGTCCCCTAACAGCTTGGCTTGGACACTCTTGTTCCAAGCCAAAATCTCCCTAATGTCCAGTCTGCCCTCAACCAAAGGTCTGGTAACATAGTCCCAAGCCACAAGATTCTTACGCCCTTCATTGCTCCCATTCCACGGGAAGCATCTGCACATACTTTCAACTTGATAAACGACACCCTTGGGCAGAATGAGGACCCTACTCCAAAAGGTGAAGACCCCAGTACACACGACATTCACAAGTTGTAACCTCCCAGCATACAAAAGCTTTCTAGCAGCCCAAGATTGAATTTGTTTCTCAATTTTTCTGTACAGTTCGCCATACTCATGAACTTTGACGGTCTTAGAGTGGAGAGGAATGCCCAAGTATTTTATCGGGAGACTCCCTTGCACAAACCCAAGCTGCTGGACGATCGACTCCACCACACTCTCAGAAACCCCGGAAATAAACACTATGCTTTTTTCATTATTGGCACGCAGCCCAGAAGCAGCAAAGAACTCATCAAGACACTCCTTCAGAATCTTGACGGATACTGAATCGGCATGACAGAACAACAAAAGATCATCAGCGAAAGAAAGGTGGGTAAGCTTCAGAACCTTGCAACGCGGATGGAACTTGAAGGATGGGGCAGCTGTAGCTTTCTGTATCATTCTGCTAAGGACTTCCATGCATAGGACAAACAAATAAGGCGAAAACGGGTCCCCCTGTTGGAGCCCCCGTTTGCCCGAAAAGAAACCCTCTAGCACTCCATTGATCAAAATAGAGAAGGAGGGAGAGGAGACGCATTCCATAATAAGCTCCACCAATAAGCTAGGGAAATTCAGATAAACAAGGGTGGCACGAATAAAGTCCCAGCTCAGGTAGTCATACGCTTTCTGGAGGTCAACCTTGATCGTATATCTCGGGAAGACCCTCTTTGTCCCATATCCATTCACCACTTCAAGAGCTACAACACAATTATGTGACATGTCCCTGCTCGGAATGATTGCTCAATGATTTTCTGAAACCACTTCATTGAGTTTCCTCTTGATTCTACCGACAATAATTTTAGAAACTGCCTTCATAACTGTGTTGCAACAGGAAATAGGTCTCAAATCCTTGACCAGAGTAGGATTTGTGACCTTAGGGATGAATGTCGCATTCAGCTGCTTAAGCACTTTTCTTTTTCAAAATATTTCCCTAACCACTTCACAGGTATCCCTCCCAACGATTTGCCAAGCATCTTTAAAGAACTGACGGCCAAAGCCATCCGGTCCAGGAGATTTGTTACCCCCGATATTCCAAATGCATTTTTTGATCTCATCATAGCTCGGGAGGCTGGTTATCAGATCTGCATCCTCTGAACAAAGCCGTGAGCTGGGCTCAAGCTGAGGGAACTGTACCGTGACAACCGAAGTAGAAAGGAGGGACCTGAAAAAACGAAGAATGTGTGCTCTTATTTCCCGCTCCTCTTGAAGCAAGATACCACACTTATCCTTCATTACCACTATAGCGTTTCTAGCTCTCCGCTCTGTCACATTCCAATAAAAGATGGAAGAAGTTTCTTCACCCATAGTAAGCCATTGCAACTTAGCTTTCTGAGTAGTCAAGCTAATCAGTCTAGCAACATTTCTGCGCAGCTCCCCTTCAATCGTCTTGGCTCTGATAGCCAACTGTTCATTCCCTGGGGATCGCTGTAGCTGGATTTGAAGCTCATGTAACGACCCTTTGTTGAGGCTAATTTGAGTTTGTAATTCGGGGAAGTGAGATTTATCCCAAGGCCTAAGGGCATCCTTGACGCTTTTATGTTTCTGAGCTAACTTCAGCAGTTTAGACCCACCGTTGTCGACAAGCCACACAGCTTTGACAATGTCCTGAAACTTGGCCTCCTTGCCCCAAAAGTTCTTGTATTTGAACGGGTATCGCTTGCTAGACTTCCGGTTGCGAAGAATGGCAATAGCTGGAGAATGGTCTGACACCCCAGGGGTGTCGAAGAAGCCCTTAGAATCAGCGAAAACCTCTTGCCAGTTGTCATTGACAAGGATTCGATCTAATTTACGCTCGATTCTAGCGTTCCCCACTTGATTGTTATTCCAAGTACGAGCAGCTCCAGAGTACGCAAGATCCTCGAGACCACAATCTTCCATGACAGATTTCAGCTCTTCAAATTCCATTGGAAAATAGCTCTTGACTGGCCATTTGTCCTCCACTCCCAAAATACAATTTAGATCGCCTAGTAACATCCAAGGTGAGTGCATACCAGCAGCAATCCGTCTTATTTCTGTCCACAAAGGCACCCTTTCGTGTCTGAAGCTACAAGCATAAACAAAAGTCACAGCGAATCGGAACATACTATCCTTACTCTCCACAAAAGAGTGAATAAACTGATCATGCACCTCAAGCACCTCAACATCGAATACTCCTGGGTTCCAAGTAACCAAAATTATACCCTTAGTCTGCACACTACCATTCATACAACAGCGCCAGCCCCTCATTAATCTCATCTTTATATCCTCGATGTTTTTATGCAACATTTTAGTCTCAAGCAACCCAATCAACACAATATCATTTTCAAAGCAATAGGAATTGATTAAACTATTTTTAACCGGGTCCGTAAGACCCGTTATATTCCAAGCTGCGAGTTTCAACTTATCCATGAGATTGCAACTGGTGAGTGCTACTTTCACAACCCATCCGAGATATAGAACTGACAGAACCAGCAGGCAGACCCTTAACAATAACAGAATCTAAATCAGCAGCCCCTAACGCTTGAAATTTTGAGGAGGATCCAAGCAACAAGGGTTGCTGAATAGTTGATTCCTTCAACGGACTGCTACGAGCTGTCTTACGCTTGGCAACTGCACACCAAGAGTCCTTTTCGGGCAGTACGATCTCCCTGTTTCCTTCTGAAACAAACCCCTGACTAGGCAGACCGACATTAACTGAAGAACCACTAGCCACGACCAGGTTTTTCTCAGCACAAGCAATGACAGCAGGTGAGTCATGGTTATCACAAGATTTGGCAGTTGGGGGGATATTAATCACCTGGATAGACGGAGCCCCAATAACAGTGGAGGTGCCACTCTGGAGCTGAGCATTAACTCCATTGCAAGCAACATTGGCACCAACCACTAGACTAGGCAGCATCTATGTAGAAACACTCACATCATAGTTCCCCTGATCACCCTTATCCTTACCTTTCGAATTAGAAATCGGTTTGGGAGCCCAGATAGGATTATGCTTGACAGCAACCGAGGTGGGAAATGAATTTCTCATCTGGCGTTTACTAGACTGTCTCTTTGCTTTACGAACATGGAAGCAATTCTCCTGACAATGCCCAAATTGTTCACACACCTTACAACTAGCCGGTAACCATTCGAATATAACCGGTTGCTGATACACGTACGACTCCTCTGGAGTTTGTGATCTCAATCGAGGAGACCATGGCTTCATTCACTGAAACTTCGACGAGCATCCTAACATAGGAGATCCGTTCTCCCTTCGCCGTCCTGCTATTTAAACAGATTGGATTCCCTATGGAGCCACCAATGCGACTGAGTCTGCAGTTATTGTACAACGTAGGCTCTAAGTCGTGAATACAAACCCAACAGGGAATCTTGTCAAAGGCGAACCAAGCAAGCGGCCTCGAACCCCTCACGTTCAAAGGACCGTTACTCCAAACCCAATCAAGGTCAGCATCGGACTGGAACTGAAAAACAAATACCCCGTTGTTTATATGGTGTATAGGTCATAATGGGAGCTTTGTGCGTGAAAAGCTTTCCTTCAAATTTTTGGACCAAAAGTGACCATACCGGTTTCACCTTTCTTTATCCACCAAAACTGTGTCGTTTTCACTCAAATGTGTCCCAAACATGTTTGTATGGTGTTTAGGTCATAATGGGAGCTTTGTTCGCGAAAAGCTTTCCGTGAATTTTTCGGACCATAAGTGACCATATCGACGTCACCTTACTTTATCCACCAAAATTATGTTTTTTTTGCTCAAATGTTTCCGAAAAATGTTTATATGGTGTATAGGTCATAATGGGAGCTTTGTGCGTGAAAAGCTTTCCGTGAAATTTTCGGACCAAAATTGACCATATCGGCGTCGCCTTTCTTTATCCACCAAAACTGTGTTATTTTTGCTCAAATGTGTCACAAATATGTTTATATGGTGTATGGGTCATAATGGGAGCTTTGTGCGCGAAAACCTTTTCGTCAAATTTTCGGACCAAAAGTGACCATATCGGTGTCACCTTTCTATATCCATCAAAACTGTATGGTTTTTGCTCAAATGTGTCCTAAACATGTTTATATATTCTATAGGTTATAATGGGAGTTTTGTGTGCGAAAAGCTTTCCGTGAAATTTTCGGAGCAAAAATGACCATATCGGCGTCACCTTACTTTATCCACCGAAACTGTGTTGTTTTTGATAAAATGTTTGCCAAACATGTTTATATGGTTTATAGGTCATAATCGGAACTTTGTGCGCGAAAAGCTTTCCGTGAAATTTTCAGACCAAAAGTGACCATATCGACATCACCTTTCTATATCTATCAAAAACTTGTGGTTTTTGCCCAAATGTGTCCCAAACATGTTTATATGGTGTATATATGTCAAAATGGGAGCTTTGTTCGTGAGAAGCTTTCAGTGAAATTTTCGGACCAACAGTGGCCATATCGGCGTGACCTTTCTTTATCCAACAAAATTGTATTGTTTTCGCTTACGTTTGTCCCAAACATGTGCGCAAAAAGCTTAGGTTATAATGGGAGCTTTGTGCGCAAAAAGCTTTCTGTGAATTTTTCAGACCAAAAGTGACCATATCGGCGTTACCTTTCTTTATCCACCAATTGTGTCGTTTTCGCTCAAATGTGTCCAACACATTTTTATATGGTGTATAGGTTATAATGGGAGCTTTGTGCGTGAAAAGCTTTCCGTCAAATTTTTGGACCAAAAGTGACCATATCAGCGTCACCGTTCTTTATCCACCAAAATTGTGTGGTTTTTGCTCAAATGTGTCCTAAACATGTTTATATGGTGTATATGTTATAATGGGAGCTTTGTGCGCGAAAAACTTTCCGTGAAATTTTTCACCAAAAGTGACCATATCGGCTTCACGTTTCTTTATCGACCAAAACTTTGTGGATTTCGCTCAAATATGTCCAAAACATGTTTATATGGTGTATATGTAATAATGGGAGCTTTGTGCGCGAAAAGCTTTCCGTGAAATTTTTGCACCAAAAGTGTCCATATCGGCATCACCTTTCTTTATCCACCAAAACTGTGTTATTTATGCTCAAATGTGTTCTAAACATGTTTATATTTTGATGCGGGGTTAGCCGCTGTTTTCCCGACCTTCTTGACGTTGTAGACTCGGACTCACAAGAACACAAAGGATGGCACAAGTGAGACAAGAAAACGCAGCAAAGGGAGGGTAAAACCTTAGAGACTAGGCTCGACCAAGTGAAAGAGAAAAACAGAACAAAATAAAGGGAAATGAAAAGGAAAAGATATGAGGAATCAACCTTGATGAACAACAAGAAGACCCATTGGGACAACGCACCAAGAACCAACTTGAATGACTCCAAAACCAACCCTATACAACCTTACACGACCATGGCTGGCCATGGAAGCACAAGGAGGAGGTTCGTGCTCATCTCGGAATCACCAATCTTCGAAAAATTGACAAAACCAAGTACAAACCGAACTAGATGCAACACACATGCATACAAGGCATGAAGCTCTCACCTTTGGAGAGTGAAACAAACTAGGTTTTTCATACACAAGATTCAAAGTGTCTTCCAAATGAGAGGTTACAAGCCTTAAATAGGTGAGAAAATCAGCCCAAAAGCAAGGGCTCAAAAACACAAAGTTTCAACAAGCCCTAATAAACCCAAACAAAGGCCTAAAACACAAAGTCCAAAATAAAGCAACCAAATCAAAAGCTAAGTATGGGTGGTGGCTGAATCACCCTTAGTCGAGCCCGAGAATGGTGCGGTTTCAAGCAATATGATGATGTCACCTTGTGGCTCCATTGGTAGTACCAACTTCATGTGGTGGTGGATGAAGGCGTTAAGTTCCTCTCTTATCTTCTTAGCTCGGGACCTTGTGATAGGTCCATCTCCGAAATGAGGTGCATTGGGTGGTGCTTGAGATGGTCCTCCATCATTCTCCCCTTCTTGGAAAGGATTCGACCTCGAATCCATATCTTCATCCTCAGCTAGGTAGGGGGTGAGATCGGCGACAATGAATGTGGCACTAACTCCATAGTCACCGGGTATGTTAATCTGGTAGGCATTGTCCCCGAATCGTTGTAAAACTTTGAATGGACCATCTCCTCGTGGAGAGAGCTTAGACTTGCGCTTGTTGGGAAAGTGCTCCTTTCGCAAATGCACCCAAACTAGATCATCGGGCTGAAAAATCATCTTGTGACGCCCCTTGTTGGCTCGTTGGGCATTCTCTTCGGCCTTTTCAATTAGCCGAACACGAGTGCACTCATGAATCTCCCGAATAAACTCCACCTGTTTTCCTGCATCAAAGTCTTCTTTCTCCCTCATGGGACATGGGGTAAGATCCAAAGGGGTTAGTGGATTAGTACCATAAACACACTCAAATGGTGTAAGCTTAGTAGATGAATGCACGGTCCGGTTATAAGCAAACTCCACATGAGGCAAATCATCCTCCCACAATCTCAAATTGTTCCTAATGATGGCCCTAAGGATGGTAGTAAGGGTCCTATTGGTTACCTCGGTTTGCCCATCAGTTTGTGGGTGACTAGAGGTGGAAAATAGCAACTTCATCCCTAGTTTACCCCAAAGAGTCCTCCAAAAGTGGCTAAGAAATTTCACATCCCGATCGGTCACTATAGTCTTAGGTACTCCATGAAGCCTAACAATCTCTCTAAAGAAAAGGTTAGCTACATTGGAAGCATCATCTGTCTTATGACAAGCGATAAAGTGAGCCATCTTAAAGAAACGATCAACAACCACAAAGATTGAATCCCTCCCCTTCTTAGTCCTAGGTAACCCAACAATAAAGTCCATGGATATGTCCTTCCAAGGGGCTGCAGGATTGGGTAATGGACAATACAAGCCGTGGGGTTGTAACCTAGACTTAGCCTTCAAACAATCAACACATCTCTTAACCAAATGTTCTACATCCCTAAGCATGTGAGGCCAAAACAAATGTGTGTGTAGCATGTGATAGGTCCTATCCCTCCCAAAATGGCCCATCAAGCCGCCCCTATGGGCTTCCCCAACCAACAAGAGCCTAAAGGAACAACGGGGAATGCAAACCTTATCAATCTTGAAAAGAAACCCATCAAACAAGTAGTACTTATCTAAGGATCCTCTAGCCACACAATGATTGTAAATCTCTCCAAATCCAGGGTCATCTACATAAAGCTCCTTAATATATGCAAAGCCTAAGATCCTTGAGTCTAATGTAGACAACAACATGTATCTCCTCGAAAGGGCATCTGCCACAACATTATCATTTCCTTTCTTATACTTAATGACATAAGGGCATGTTTCTATAAACTCCATCCAACGACCATGCCTCCTATCCAACTTGTCTTGGCTCTTGAAATGCTTTAAGGACTCATGATCAGTATGCAAAATAAACTCCCTGGGCCAAAGACAATATTGCCATGTCTTAAGAACTCTAAACAATGCATACAACTCCTTATCATAGGTAGAGTAATTAAGACAAGCTCCCTTCCATTTTTCTGAAAAATAGGCAATGGGCTTACCTTCTTGCATGAGAACTCCACCAATGCCTATGCCCGATGCATCACACTCCACTTCTAAGGGCAGGTTGAAATCCGGAAGTGCTACGACCGGGGCCTGCGTGAGATGCTCCTTTAGGGCATTGAACGCCTTCTCTTGGGCTCTTTCCCATGTGAATGGGTGATGCTTCTTGGTGATCTCTGTTAAAGGGGCTACAATGGTGCTGAAATCCCTCACGAACCGACGATAGAAGCTAGCTAATCCAAGGAAGCTCCGAACATGGCCAATTGATGTAGGAGTGGGCCATTCTTGGATTTCTTTGATCTTGCTTTCGTCCACCTTTAATCCATGTGAGCTGAACAAAATCAAGAAAAGTAACACAATTAGTGCAAAACTCACATTTCTCCAAATTAGCATAAAGGTGCACATGACGAAGAGTAGATAGCACTTCACGTAAATGTAACTCATGCTCTTCCAGGGATCTACTATACACAAGTATATCATCAAAATAAACCACAACAGATTTCCCTATGAAATACCTAAGAACATGATTCATAAGACGCATAAAAGTGCTAGGGGCATTGGTAAGCCCAAAGGGCATAAACAACCACTCATAAAGACCGAACTTGGTCTTAACGGCTGTCTTCCACTCATCCCCCTCCCTCATACGAATTTGATGGTACCCACTCTTTAAATCAATCTTAAAAAAGGTAGTGGCTCCATGTAACTCGTCTAGCACGTCATCTAAGCGGGGTATTGGGTGGCGGTACTTCACCGTGATGTTGTTGATGGCTCGACAATCCACACATATCCTCCATGAACCATCCTTCTTTGGCACTAGAAGTACGGGAACAGTAGATGGGCTAAGGCTCTCCCTCACATAACCCTTATCCAACAACTCTTGCACTTGGGATTGGATCTCTTGGGTTTCCTTAGTGTTCATCCTATAGGCTGGGCGGTTAGGTAGGGTGGCTCCCGGGACAAGGTCTATTTGGTGATCAATGCCTCTAATAGGCGGTAGACCAGCTGGAATCTCTTCGGGAAACACATCCTTAAACTCTTCAAGTAGCCTAAAAATCCTCTTAGGTAGGGTAGCCTTAAGATCATCACTCATCAAAGCAAGCTCCTTACATAACAACATAAGAGTGGTCTCGGGGTCGAGGTACTACTTAAGGTCTTGCTTGGACGCTAGAAGAACTCCCTTACTCTCCCACACTCCCTTAGATTGGCTAGGCTCAATGGAGAGGCTTGATCTTTGGGAGCTAGTGGGTTGTACACTAAGGGATGATGATGAATGCGGTGTCGTCTTGGGCTGTGGACACTTGGTTTCCTTCAACCCCTTATTCTCCTCCCTTGCCCGTTTCTTCTCATACTCCTCGGCATCCTACGTTAGGGTCATGGGCTTGAGGACAACATTCTTTCCCTTAAACAGAAAAGAATGATGGTTAGTGAAACCATCATGAATGACCTTCCTACCATATTGCCATGGGCGACCCAAAAGAATATGACAAGCTTGCATAGGCACTACATCACATAAAACACTATCCTCATAATGTCCTAGTGTTATGGCAACATTAACTTGCTTGTTCACTTTCAATTCACCACAATCACTCATCCAATGTAATTTGTAGGGTCTAGGGTGGCTCAATGTTGGAATTTGTAATTTTTGAACCATTTCAATGCTTGCAAGATTACAACAACTTAGGGTCTAGGGTGGCTCAATGTTGGAATTTGTAATTTTTGAACCATTTCAATGCTTGCAAGATTACAGCAACTTCCTCAATCTATTATCATGTTTCACACCTTTTTCTTAACTAGACAATGAGTATGGAACAAGTTTTCTCTTTGGTTATCATCACAAGGAGAAGGGGTAGCATGTAAAACTCTTCTAACAATCAAAGACTCTCCATGCTCAAACTCAATTCCATCATCATTATCATCATCACAAGCATGCAAATTCACATCATCATCACATAAAACATTATCATCACAATCAGATTCAGATTCATATTGCCCTAAATGATTAATCATGAGAGTTTTCTTATTAGGACAATCTTTCATTATATGACCTCTTCCTTGACACTTAAAGCACACAATATCTCTAGTTCTAGAAGAGGGGTTAGAGTTACTCCCTTGTGGGGCTGCGGAAACCCCATTAGATGGTCGAGATGATGATGAAGGTGCATTGGTAGGGTAGCCCTTGCGATGACCACCTTGCTCTCCTTGATGATTGAAGTTGGCTCCCTTTTCTTTTCCTTGCACCGCTTCCCTCCCATAGGGCTGGTACCCTCGGTTTTGAGTTGGTGCTTTCCATGAGTTAGGGTAGCCACTTGAGGTCCTTCCTCCTTGATTCCTAGCTTTGATCTTTCTCTCCACCTTGATTGCTAAGTGTAGAAAATCTGTCATGGACTCATAAGGATACAAGTCTATTTCGTTAGCTAGAAAAGGATGAAGAACTCTTAGGTACCTCACCATTGTGGTTTCATCATCCTCAACCACATTGGCTCTTACCATTGCCACTTGCATGGCATTGTATGTTTCTTCCGCACTCATGGAACCTTGCTTCAAGTTTTCCAACATTTATCTTAGCTCCCGGGTGTGGTATTGAGGAACGAATCGAGACCTCATCAAGGCCTTCATTTGCTCCCAATTAACAACGGCTGGATCTAGAACTCGCCTCCTTTCTTTCACAAGATTATCCCACCAAATTAGTGCATAACCAGTAAATTCAAGGGCTGCGAGTTGAACCTTTTTCTCTTCCGGGAAATTGTGGCAGCTCCAAATTTGCTCAATTTTTGTCTCCCACTCCAAATAAAGGTCGGAATCACACTTCCCTTCAAAGGCTGTAATTTTGACCTTTATTTTGCCTATTCCATCTTGCTCTTGTTCACGAGCTCTTCGTTGTTGGTATCCATGGCCTATGGGTGGTTCCCAATCCTCCTCTTGCTCTTTAAAGTAGTCATATTGCCTTCTTGGAGGCCCACGATCATCATGTAAAGGAGGAACATTTGGTACATGTTGGGGTAGTGTACGTGTCTCTAAGGCCACCATTCGAGCTGTGAGCTGGCCAATGTTGTCCGACATGGTTTTAAGCATGTTGAACAACTCCGGGGATATTGGCTCCGATCCGCTTCCATTGGAATGGTCCGAAGGGGGACGATATGCGTTAGACATTCTCAAAACACACTAACAAACTTGTTATGTTAGTGAAAGCAAAAATCAGCCTCACAAGTGTTTCACTCCTCTCTTGAAGTGTTGCAACCGAGCTTCAAATCCGCCTTGGTAGACTCAAAAAAATCAACCACAAGATTAGCAAACCTTAAAGAGCACAATGACTACAAGGGCTGATCTTAATACCAAACACGCAGATTCTAGGTGTGGCTAGAGACTCAATAAATAGAAGTATGGCTAAACAAACACCCGAAACAATAATGAACGATCAACACAATGAGCTTTTTTTTACTAAGAATAAGTGTTTTACCAAGTTTTACAAGGTTCAACCCCTTTTTCTTATTCTCATGTATCAATATCATGCAATGGCGCTCAAATATGCAAATGGGTGCAATTTCGGCTCGAAAATCAGTAGGGTAGTGGCTGCGACAGGTGAATGCAATGTGTTCAATATATAGGTTTGCAACACAATGAGCAAGCATACAAACAAACACAAGCAACAATAAGATGATTGAAAATGTTAAAATATGAATATCAACTAAAACACTTCAATAACATGCACAAGATGTCACTCTTTTCTTTTCTTTCTTTACTTTCTTTCTTTCTTTTTTTTTTTTCCAGAAAAACCGAATCTGATTTTTTTTAAATTTCGGTTTTAACTCTCTCTCCCTCTTAACACAATTATGAAAAGATAACTAATAAAATAAAAATCTGAAAAGATAACAAAATGTCAATGCTTCTTGGAAAAGCACAAAAGAGACAACTTTTTGGGGAAACAATAAAGTAGACAGCTTTTTGGGAAGTTCAAAGGACAAAGCTTCTTGAGGAAGCACACATGCTCATTTATGGTGGCTGAGATGGGGGTTGTGGTGGTTCACCGGTGGGGCTGTGGTGGTGCTAGGGTGGCCGGAGATGAGAAATTGCACACACAAGCGCCAAAAATACAAAACCAACACAATAGAATAAGATCAAGACATTGAACAAGGAATTTCTTGTAAAACTTACTAAGAGAACGTGATTCTTGGTTTGATCGTTCTTGTTTCAAACAACGTCAAGTGAACCTATACTCTGATGCCAATTTCATGCGGGGTTAGCCGCTGTTTTCCCGACCTTCTTGACGTTGTAGACTCGGACTCACAAGAACACAAATGAGGGCACAAGTTAGACAAGAAAACACAGCAAAGGGAGGGTAAAACCTTAGAGACAAGGCTCGACAAAGTGAAAGGGAAACACAGCACAAAATAAAGGGAAATGAAAAGGAAAAGATAGGAGGAATCAACCTTGATGAATAACAAGAAGACCCATTGGGACAATGCACCAAGAACCAACTTGAATGACACCAAAACCAACCCTATAAAACCTTACACAACCATGGCTGGCCATGGAAGCACAAGATGGAGGTTCGTGCTCATCTCGGAATCACCAATCTTCGAGAAATCGACAAAACCAAGTGCAAACCGAACTAGATGCAACACACATGCACACAACGAATGAAGCTCTCACCTTTGGAGAGTGAAACCAACTAGGTTTTTCATAAACAAGATTCAAAGTGTCTTCCAAATGAGAGGTTACAAGCCTTAAATAGGAGAGAAAATCAGCCCAAAAGCAAGGGCCCAAAAACACAAAGTTTCAACAAGTCCTACTAAACCCAAACAAAGGCCGAAAACACAAAGTCCAAAATAAAGCAAGCAAATCAAAAGCTAAGTATGGGTGGTGGCTGAATAACCCTTAGTCGAGCCCGAGAATGGTACGGTTTCAAGCAATGTGATGATGTTACCCTCGGGCTCCATTGGTAGTACCAACTTCATGTGGTGGTGGATGAAGGCGTTAAGTTCCTCTTTTATCTTCTTAGCTCGGGACCTTGTGATAGGTCCATCTCCGAAATGAGGTGCATTGGATGGTGCTTGAGATGGTTCTCCATCATATTGCGTAAAGGTCATAATGGGAGTTTGTGCGGGAAAAGCTTTCCGTGAAATTTTCGGACCAAAAGTGACCATATTGGCATCACCTTTCTTTATCCACAAAAACTGTGTGGTTTTCGCTCTAATGTGTCTCAAACATTTTTATATGGTGTATATGTAATAATGGGAGCTTTGTGCGCGAAAAGCTTTTAGTGAAATTTTCGGACCAAAAGTGACCATATCGGCGTCACCTTTCTTTATCCACCATAACTATGTGGTTCTCGCTCAAATGTGTCCTAAACATGTTTAGATGGTGTATATGTCATAATGTGAGCTTTGTGCGTGAAAAGCTTTCCCTGAAATTTTCGGACCAAAAGTGACCATATCGGCGTCACCTTTCTTTATCCACCAAAATCGTGTTGTTTTCGCTCAAATGTATGCCAAACATGTTTATATGGTATTCAGGTCATAATGGGAGCTTTGTGTAGGAAAAGCTTTCCGTGTAATTTTCGGACCAAAAGTGACCATATCGGGGTCACCTTTCTTTATCCACCAAAACTGTGTGGTTTTCACTAAAATGTGTCACAAACATGTTTATATAGTGTATAGGTCATGATAGGAGCTTTGTGCGGGAAAAGCTTTCCGTTAAATTTTCGGACAAAAAGTGACCATATCGGCGTCACCTTTATCCACCAAAACTGTGTTGTTTTTTCTCAAATGTTTCCCAAACATGTTTATACTGTATATAGGTCATAATGGGAGCTTTGTGCGCGAAAAGCTTTCCGTGAATTTTTCGGACCAAAAGTGACCATATCGGTGTCACCTTTCTTTATCGACCAAAACTTTGTGCTTTTCGCTCAAATATGTCCAAAACATGTTGATATCGTGTATAGGTCATAATGGGAGCTTTGTGCGTGAAAAGCTTTCCGTAAAGCTTTCGGACCAAAAGTGACCATATTGTCGTCACAATTCTTTATCCACCAAAACTGTGTTATTTTTGCTCGAATGTGTTCCAAACATGTTTATATTGTGTAAAGGTCATAATGGGAGCTTTGTACGCGAAAAGCTTTCCGTGAAATTTTCGGACCAAAAGTGACCATATCGGCTTCACCTTTCTTTATCCAACAAAACTCTGTGGTTTTTGCTCAAATGTGTCCCAAACATGTTTATATAGTGTATAGATAATAATGGGAGCTTTATGCACCAAAAGCTTTCCGTGAAATTTTCAGAACAAAAGTGACCATATCGGCGTCACCTTTCTTTATCCACCAAAACTGTGTGGTTTTCTCTCAAATGTGTCCCAAACATGTTTATATGGTGTTTAGGTCATAATGGGAGCTTTGTGCACGAAAATCTTTCTGTGATTTTTTCGGACCAAAAGTGACCATATCGGCGTCACCTTTCTTTATCCACCAAAACCGTGTTGTTTTCGCTTAAGTTTGTCCCAAACATGTCTATATAGTGTATAGGTCATAATGAGAGCTTTGTGCGCGAAAAGCTTTCAGTGAAATTTTTAGACCAAAAGTGACCATATCGGTGTCACCATTCTTTATCCACCAAAACTGTGTGGTTTTCACTCAAAGGTGTCCCAAACATGTTTATATAGTGTATAGGTCATGATAGGAGCTTTGTGCACGTAAAGCTTTCCGTGAAATTTTCAGGCCAAAAGTCACCATATAGGCGTCACCTTTCTTTATCAACCAAAACTCTGTGATTTTTTCTCAAATGTGTCCCAAACATGTTTATATAGCTTATAGGTCATAATGGGAGCTTTGTGCACGAAAAGCTTTCCGTGAAATTTTCGGAACAAAAGTGACCACATCGGCGTCACCTTTCTTTAAACACCAAAACTGTGTGGTTTTCTCTCAAATGTGTCCTAAACATGTTTATATGGTGTTTAGGTCATAATGGGAGCTTTGTGCGCGAAAAGCTTTCCGTGATTTTATCGGACCAAAAGTGACAATATCGGCGTCACATTATTTTATCCACCAAAACTGTGTTGTTTTTGCTCAAATGTTTCCCAAACATGTTTATATGATATATAGGTCATATGAGAGCTTTGTGCGCGAAAAGTTTTCCGTGAAATTTTCGGAACAAAAGTGATCATATCGGTGTCACTATTCTATATCCACCAAAACTGTGTGGTTTTTGCTCATATGTGTCCCAAACATGTTTATATGGTGTATATGTCAAAATGGGAGCTTTGTGCGCGAGAAGCTTTCCGTGAAATTTTCGGACCAAAAGTGACTATATCCGCATGACCTTTCTTTATCCACCAAAATTGTATTGTTTTCGCTTAAGTTTGTCCCAAACATGTTTATATAGTGTATAGCTCATAATGGGAGCTTTGTGCACGAAAAGCTTTTCGTGAATTTTTCGGACCAAAAGCGACTATATCGGTGTCACCTTTCTTTATCCACCAACTGTGTGGTTTTCGCTCAAATGTGTCATAGACATGTTTATATGGTGTATGGGTCATAATGGGAGCTTTGTACGCGAAAAGCTATCCGTCAAATTTTTGGATCAAAGTGACCATATCGGCGTCACCTTTCTTTATCCACAAAACTGTGTGGTTTTTGCTCTAATGTGAGTCAAACATTTTTATATGGTGTATATGTAATAATGGGAGCTTTGTGCGTGAAAAGCTTTCCGTGAAATTTTCGGACCAAAAGTGACCATATCGGCGTCACCTTTCTTTATGCACCAAAACTATGCGGTTTTTACTCAAATGTGTCCCAAACATGTTTATATGGTGTTTAGGTCATAATGGGAGCTTTGTGCGCGAAAATCTTTCCGTGATTTTTTCGGACCAAAAGTGACCACATCGGCGTCACCATATTTTATCCACCAAAACTGTGTTGTTTTTGCTCCAATGTTTCCCAAACATGTTTATACGGTATATAGGTCATTATGGGAGTTTTGTGCGCTAAAAGCTTTCCGTGAAATTTTCGGAACAAAAGTGACCATTTCGGCGTCACCTTTCTATATCCACCAAAACTGTGTGGTTTTTGCTCAAATGTGCCCCAAACATGTTTTTATGGTGTATATGTCAAAATGGGAGCTTTGTACGCGAGAAGCTTTCCGTGAAATTTTCGAACCAAAAGTGATCTTATCAGCGTCACCTTTCTATATCGACCAAAACTGTGTGGTTTTTGCTCAAATGTGTCCCAAATATGTTTATATGGTGTATATGTCAAAATGTGAGCTTTTTGCGCGAGAAGCTTTTCGTGAAATTTTCGGACCGAAAGTGACCATATCGGCGTCACCTTTCTTTATCCACCAAAACTGTGTTGTTTTCGATTAAGTTTGTCCCAAACATGTTTATATAGTGTATAAATCATAATGAGAGCTTTGTGCGCGAAAAGCTTTCCGTGAAATTTTCGGACCAAAAGTGACCATATCGGCGTCACTTTTCTTTATCCACCGAAACTGTGTGGTTTTCGCTCTAATGTGTCCCAAACATTTTTATATGGTGTATAGGTCATAATGGGAGCTTTGTGCGCGAAAAGCTTTTCGTCAAATATTCGGACCAAAAGGGACAATATCGGCGTCACCTTTCTTTATACACCGAAATTGTGTGGATTTCCCTCAAATGTGTCCCAAACATGTTTATATAGTGTTTAGGTTATGATAGGAGATTTGTGCGCGTAAAGCTTTCCGTGAAATTTTCGGACCAAAAGTGACCATATTGGCGTCACCTTTCTTTATCAATCAAAACTCTGTAGTTTTTGCTCAAATGTGTCCCAAACATGTTTATATAGTGTATAGGTCATAATGGGAGCTTTGTGCACGAAAAGCTTTCCGTGAAATTTTCGGAACAAAAGTGACCATATCGGCGTCACCTTTCTTTAAACACCAAAACTGTGTGGTATTCTCTCAAATGTGTCCCAAACATGTTTATATGGTGTTTTGGTCATAATGGGGGCTTTGTGCACGAAAAGCTTTCCGTGATTTTATCGGACCAAAAGTGACAATATCGGCGTCACATTATTTTATCCACCAAAACTGTGTTGTTTTTGCTCAAATGTTTCCCTAACATGTTTATATGGTATATAAGTCATATAAGAGCTTTGTGCGCGAAAAGATTTCAGTGAAATTTTCAGAATAAAAGTGATCATATCGGCGTCACCTTTCTATATCCACCAAAACTGTCTGGTTTTTGCTCAAATGTCTCTCAAACATGTTTATATGGTGTATATGTCAAAATGGGAGCTTTGTGCGCGAAAAGCTTTCTGTGAAATTTTCGGACCAAATTTGACTATATCCGCGTGACCTTACTTTATTCAATAACTGTGTGGTTTTCGCTCAAATGTGTCCAAGACATGTTTATATGGTGTATGGGTCATAATGGGAGCTTTGTGCGTGAATAGCTTTCCGTCAAATTTTCGGACCAAAAGTGACCATATCGGCGTCACCTTTCTTTATCCACGAAAACTGTGTTGTTTTCGCTTAAGTTTGTCCCAAACATGTTTATATAGTGTATAATTCATAATGAGAGCTTTGTGCGAGAAAAGCTTTCCGTGAATTTTTCGGACCAAAAGTGACCATATCGGCGTCACCTTTCTTTGTCCACCAACTGTGTGGTTTTCGCTAAAATGTGTCGAAGATATGTTTATATGGTGTATAGGTCATAATGGGAGCTTTGTACGCGAAAAGCTTTTCGTGAAATTTTTGGATCAAAAGTGACCATATCGGCGTCACCTTTCTTTATCCACAAAACTGTGTGGTTTTCGCTCTGATGTGTCTCAAACATTTTTATATGGTGTATATGTAATAATGGGAGCTTTGTGCGTGAAAAGCTTTCAATGAATTTTTCGGACCAAAAGTGATAATATCGGCGTCACCTTTCTTTATCCACCAACTGTGTGGTATTTACTCAAATGTGTCCAAGACATGTTTATATGGTGTATGGGTCATAATGGGAGCTTTGTGCGCAAAAAGCTTTCCGTGAATTTTTCGGACCAAAAGTGACCATATCGGCGTCACCTTTCTTTATCCAACAAAACTGTGGGGTTTTCGCTCAAATGTGTCCCAAACATATTTATATGGTTTATATGTCATAATGGGAGTTTAGCGCGTGAAAAGCATTCCGTGAAATTTTTGCACCAAAAGTGACCATATCGGCGTCACCTTTCTTTATCGACCAAAACTTTGTGATTTTCGCTCAAATATGTCCAAAACATGTTTATATGGTGCATAGGTCATAAAGGGAGCTTTGTGCGCGAAAAGCTTTCCGTCAAATTTTCGGACCAAAATTCACCATATCGGCGTCACCATTCTTTATCCACCAAAAATGTGTTATTTTTGCTCAAATTTGTTCCAAACATGTTTAGATTGTGTATGGGTCATAATGAGAGCTTTGTGCGCGAAAAGCTTTCCGTAAAATTTTCGGACAAAAATTGACTAATCGGCGTCATCTTTTTTTATCCACCAAAACTCTGTGCTTTTCGCTCAAATGTGTCCGAAACATGTTTATATGGTGTTTTGGTCATAATGGGAGCTTTGTGCGCAAAAAGCTTTCCGTGAATTTTTCGGACCAAAAGTGACCATATCGGCGTCACCTTACTTTATCCACCAAAATTGTGTTATTTTTGCTCAAATGTTTCCCAAACATGTTTATATGGTGTATAGGTCATATTGAGAGCTTTGTGCGCGAAAAGATTTCCGTGAAATTTTCGGACCAAAAGTGACCATATCGGCATCACCTTTCTTTACCCATCAAAACTGTGTGGTTTTCGCTCAAATGTGTCCTAAACATATTTAGATGGTGTATGTGTCATAATGTGAATTTTATGCGCGAAAAGCTTTCCCTGAAATTTTCGGACCAAAAGTGACCATATCGGCGTCACCTTTCTTTATCCACCAAAACTGTGTGGTTTTCGCTCAAATGTGTCCCAAACATGTTTATATACTGTATAGGTCATGATAGGAGCATTGTGCGCGAAAAGCTTTCCTTGAAATTTTCGGACCAAAATGGACCATATCGACGTCACCTTACTTTATACACCAAAACTGTGTTGTGTTTGCTCAAATGTTTCCCAAACATGTTTATATGGGGTATAGGTCATATGGTGTATGGGTCATAATGGGAGCTTTGTGTGTGAAAAGCTTTCCATGAAATTTTGGGACCAAAAGTGACCATATTGGCGTCACCTTACTTTATCCACCAAAACTGTGTAGTTTTTGCTCAAATATTTCCCAAACATGTTTATGTAGTGTACAGGTCATAATGGGAGATTTGTGCACGAAAAGCTTTCCGTCAAATTTTCGGACCAAAATTGACCATATCGGCGTCACCTATCTTTTTCTACCAACACTGTGTGGTTTTCGCTCAAATGTGTCCCAAATATGTTTACATGGTGTATATGTCGTAATGGGATCTTTGTGCGCGATAAGATTTCAGTGCAATTTTCGGACCAAAAGTGACCAAATCGGCGTCACCTTTCTTTATTCACCTAACCTGTGTGGTTTTCTCTCAAATGTGTCCCAAACATATTTATATAGTGCATAGGTCATAATAGGAGCATTGTGCGCGAAAAACTTTCTGTGAAATTTTCAGACCAAAAGTGACCATATCGGCATCACCTTTCTTTATCATACAAAACTATGGTTTTCGCTCAAATGTGTCCCAAACATGTTTATATAGTGTATAGGTCATAATGGGAGCCTTGTGCACAAAAAAGCTTTCTGTGAAATTTTCGGACCAAAGGTGACGCCATTATGGTCAATGTTGGTCCGAAAATTGACCATAATGGGAGCTTTGTGCGGGAGCTCCCATTATGACCTATCGGCGTCACATTTCTGCGGGAGCTTTGTGCGGGAGCTACCATTATGACCATAATGGGAGCTTCGTGCACAAAGCTCCCATTATGACATATCGGCGTCACCTTTATTTATCCACCAAAACTGTGTTGTTTTTTTATCAAATGTTTCCCATACATGTTTATATGGTGTATAGGTCATAATGGGAGCATTATGCGCGAAAAGCTTTCCTAGAAATTTTCGGACCAAAAGTGACCATATCGGCGTCAACTTTCTTTATCCACCAAAATCGTGTTGTTTTCGCTCAAATGTGTGCCAAACATGTCCATATGGTATTTAGGTCATAATGGGAGCTTTGTGCGGGAAAAGCTTTCCGTCAAATTTTCGGACCAAAAGTGACCATGTTGGCGTCACCTTTCTTTATCTACCAAAACTGTGTCTTTCGCTCAAATGTGTCCCAAACATGTTTATATAGTGTATAGGTCATGATAGGAGCTTTGTGCGCGAAAAGCTTATCTTGAAATTTTCGGACCAAAAGTGACCATATCGACGTCACCTTACTTTATCCACCAAAACTGTGTTGTTTTTGCTCAAATGTTTCCCAAACATGTTTATATGGGGTATAGGTCATAATGGTAGCTTTGTGCGGGAAAAGCTTTTCGTCAAATATTCGGACCAAAAGTGACAATATCGGCGTCACCTTTCTTTATCCACCGAAACTGTGTGGTTTTCCCTCAAATATGTCCCAAACATGTTTATATAGTGTTTAGGTCATAATGGGAGCTTTGTGCACGAAAAGCTTTCCGTGAAATTTTCGGACTAAAATTGACCATATCGGCGTCACCTTTCTTTATCCACTAAAACTCTGTCGTTTTTGCTCAAATGTGTCCCAAACACGTTTATATAGTGTATAGGTCATAATGGGAGCTTTGTGCACGAAAAGCTTTCCGTGAAATTTTCGGAAAAAAGTGACCATATCGGTGTCACCTTTCTTTATCCACCAAAACTGTGTGGTTTTCGCTCAACTGTGTCCGAAACATGTTTATATGGTGTTTTGATAATAATGGGAGCTTTGTGCGCGAAAAGCTTTCCGTGAATTTTTCGGACCAAAAGTGACCATATCGGCGTCACCTTCCTTTATCCACCAAAACTGTGTTGTTTATTCTCAAATGTGTTCCAAACATGTTTAGATTGTGTATTGGTCATAATGAGAGCTTTGTGCGCGAAAAGCTTTCCGTGAAATTTTCGGACCAAAATTGACTAATCGGCGTCACCTTTTTTTATCAACCAAAACTCTGTGCTTTTCGCTCAAATGTGTCCGAAACATGTTTATATGGTGTTTTGGTCATAATGGGAGCTTTGTGCGCAAAAAGCATTCCGTGAATTTTTCGGACCAAAAGTGACCATATCGGTGTCACCTTACTTTATGCACCAAAGTTGTGTTATTTTTGCTCAAATGTTTCCCAAACATGTTTATATGGTGTATAGGTCATAATGACAGCTTTGTGCGCGAAAAGCTTTCCGTGAATTTTTCGACCCAAAAGTGACCATATCGGCATAACCTTTCTTTACCCATCAAAACTCTGTGGTTTTCGCTCAAATGTGTCCTAAACATGTTTAGATGGTGTATGTGTCATAAGGTAAATTTTATGCGCGAAAAGCTTTCCTTGAAATTTTCGGACCAAAAGTGACCATATCGGCGTCACCTTTCTTTATCCACCAAAATCGTGTTGTTTTCGCTCAAATGTGTGCCAAACATGTTTATATTGTATTTAGGTCATAATGGGAGCTTTGTGCGGGAAAAGCTTTCCGTCAAATTTTCGGACCAAAAGTGTCCATGTCGGCGTCACCTTTCTTTATCCACCAAAACTGTGTGGTTTTCGCTCAAATGTGTCCCAAACATGTTTATATAGTGTATAGGTCATGATAGGAGCATTGTGCGCGAAAAGCGTTCTTTGAAATTTTCGGACCAAAAGTGACCATATCGACGTCACCTTACTTTATCCACCAAAACTGTGTTGTTTTTGCTCAAATGTTTCCCAAACATGTTTATATGGGGTATAGGTCATATGGTGTATGGGTCATAATGGGAGCTTTGTGCGTGAAAAGCTTTCCTTGAAATTTTCGGACCAAAAGAGACCATATCGACGTCACCTTACTTTATCCACCAAAACTGTGTAGTTTTTGCTCAAATATTTCCCAAACATGTTTATGTAGTGTACAGATCATAATGGGAGATTTGTGCACGAAAAGATTTCCGTCAAATTTTCGGACCAAAATTGACCATGTCGGCGTCACCTACCTTTTTCCACCAACACTGTGTGGTTTTCGCTCAAATGTGTCCCAAATATGTTTACATGGTGTATATGTCATAATGGGAGCTTTGTGCGCGATAAGATTTCCTTGCAATTTTTGGACCAAAAGTGACCAAATCGGCGTCACCTTTCTTTATTCACCTAACCTGTGTGGTTTTCTCTCAAATGTGTCCCAAACATATTTATATAGTGCATAGGTCATAATAGGAGCATTATGCGCGAAAAACTTTCTGTGAAATTTTCAGACCAAAAGTGACCATATCGGCATCACCTTTCTTAATCATACAAAACTGTGGTTTTCGCTCAAATGTGTCCCAAACATGTTTATATAGTGTATAGGTCATAATGGGAGCCTTGTGCACAAAAAAGCTTTCCATGAAATTTTCGGACCAAAGGAGACGCCATTATGGTCAATGTTGGTCCGAAAATTGACCATAATGGGAGCTTTGTGCGGGAGCTCCCATTATGACCTATCGACGTCACCTTTCTGCGGGAGCTTTGTGTGGGAGCTACCATTATGACCATAATGGGAGCTTCGTGCACAAAGCTCTCATTATGACCTATCGGCGTCACCTTTCTTTATCCACCAAAACTGTGTTGTTTTTTATCAAATGTTTCCCATACATGTTTATATGGTGTATAGGTCATAATGGGAGCTTTGTGCGCGAAAAGCTTTCCCAGAAATTTTCGGACCAAAAGTGACCATATCGGCGTGAACTTTCTTTATCCACCAAAATCGTGTTGTTTTCGCTCAAATGTGTGCCAAACATGTCTATATGGTATTTAGGTCATAATGGGAGCTTTGTGCGGGAAAAGCTTTCCGTCAAATTTTAGGTCCAAAAGTGACCATGTTGGCATCACCTTTCTTTATCTACCAAAACTG
This sequence comes from Persicaria maculosa, assembly GCA_963922045.1. Classification (NCBI taxonomy): domain Eukaryota; kingdom Viridiplantae; phylum Streptophyta; class Magnoliopsida; order Caryophyllales; family Polygonaceae; genus Persicaria; species Persicaria maculosa. Next base: position 35,235,181 of record OY998261.1, read on the forward strand.
TGTCTTTCGCTCAAATGTGTCTCAAACATGTTTATATAGTGTATAGGTCATGATAGGAGCTTTGTGCGCGAAAAGCTTTCCTTGAAATTTTCGGACGAAAAGTGACCATATCGACGTCACCTTACTTTATCCACCAAAATTGTGTTGTTTTTGCTCAAATGTTTCCCAAACATGTTTATATGGGGTATAGGTCATATGGTGTATGGGTCATAATGGGAGCTTTGTACGTGAAAAGCTTTCCATGAAATTTTCGGACCAAAAGTGACCATATTGGCGTCACCTTACTTTATCCACCAAAACTGTGTAGTTTTTGCTCAAATATTTCCCAAACATGTTTATGTAGTGTAGAGGTCATAATGGGAGATTTGTGCACGAAAAGCTTTCCGTCAAATATTCGGACCAAAATTGACCATATCGGCGTCACCTATCTTTTTCTACCAACACTGTGTGGTTTTCGCTCAAATGTGTCCCAAATATGTTTACATGGTGTATATGTCATAATGGGAGCTTTGTGCGCGATAAGATTTCCGTGCAATTTTCGGTCCAAAAGTGACCAAATCGGCGTCACCTTTCTTTATTCACCTAACCTGTGTTGTTTTGTCTCAAATGTGTCCCAAACATATTTATATAGTGTATAGGTCATTTGAGGAGCATTGTGAGCGAAAAACTTTATGTGAAATTTTCAGACCAAAAGTGACCATATCGGCATCACCTTTCTTTATCCAACAAAACTGTGGTTTTCACTCAAATGTGTCCCAAACATGTTTATATAGTGTATAGGTCATAATGGGAGCCTTGTGCACAAAAAGCTTTCCGTGAAATTTTCGTACCAAAGGTGACGCCATTATGGTAAATTTTGGTCCGAAAATTGACAATAATGGAAGCTTTGTGCGAGAGCTCCCATTATGACCTATCGGCGTCACCTTTCTGCGGGAGCTTTGTGCGGGAGCTACCATTATGACCATAATGGGAGCTTCGTGCACAAAGCTCCCATTATGACCTATCGGCGTCACCTTTCTTTATCCACTAAAACTGTGTTGTTTTTGATCAAATGTTTCCTATACATGTTTATATGGTGTATAGGTCATAATGGGAGCTTTGTGCACGAAAAGCTTTCCCATAAATTTTCGGACCAAAAGTGACCATATCGGCGTCAACTTTCTTTATCCACCAAAATCGTGTTGTTTTCGCTCAAATGTGTGCCAAACATGTCTATATGGTATTTAGGTCATAATGGGAGCTTTGTGCGGGAAAAGCTTTCCGTCAAATTTTTGGACCAAAAGTGACCATGTTGGCGTCACCTTTCTTTATCCACCAAAACTGTGTCTTTCGCTCAAATGTGTCCCAAACATGTTTATATAGTGTATAAGTCATGATAGGAGCTTTGTGCGCGAAAAACGTTCCTTGAAATTTTCGGACCAAAAGTGACCATATCGACGTCACCTTACTTTATCCACCAAAACTGTGTTGTTTTTGCTCAAATGTTTCCCAAACATGTTTATATGGGGTATAGGTCATAATGGTAGCTTTGTGCGGGAAAAGCTTTTCGTCAAATATTCGGACCAAAAGTGACAATATGGGCGTCACCTTTCTTTATCCACCGAAACTGTGTGGTTTTCGCTCAACTGTGTCCGAAACATGTTTATATGGTGTTTTGATAATAATGGGAGCTTTGTGCACGAAAAGCTTTCCGTGAAATTTTCGGACTAAAATTGACCATATCGGCGTCACCTTTCTTTATCCACTAAAACTCTGTCGTTTTTGCTCAAATGTGTCCCAAACACGTTTATATAGTGTATAGGTCATAATGGGAGCTTTGTTTACGAAAAGCTTTCCGTGAAATTTTCGGACAAAAAGTGACCATATCGGCGTCACCTTTCTTTATCCACCAAAACTGTGTGGTTTTCGCTCAACTGTGTCCGAAACATGTTTATATGGTGTTTTGATAATAATGGGAGCTTTGTGCGCGAAAAGCTTTCCGTGAATTTTTCGCACCAAAAGTGACCATATCGGCGTCACCTTCCTTTATCCACCAAAACTGTGTTGTTTATTCTCAAATGTGTTCCAAACATGTTTAGATTGTGTATTGGTCATAATGAGAGCTTTGTGCGCGAAAAGCTTTCCGTGAAATTTTCGGACCAAAATTGACTAATCGGCGTCACCTTTTTTTATCCACCAAAACTCTGTGCTTTTCGCACAAATGTGTCCGAAACATGTTTATATGGTGTTTTGGTCATAATGGGAGCTTTGTGCGCAAAAAGCTTTCCGTGAATTTTTCGGACCAAAAGTGACCATATCGGTGTCACCTTACTTTATGCACCAAAACTGTGTTATTTTTGCTCAAATGTTTCCCAAACATGTTTATATGGTGTATAGGTCATAATGACAGCTTTGTGCGCGAAAAGCTTTCCGTGAAATTTTCGACCCAAAAGTGACCATATCGGCATAACCTCTCTTTACCCATCAAAACTGTGTGGTTTTCGCTCAAATGTGTCCTAAACATGTTTAGATGGTGTATGTGTCATAAGGTGAATTTTATGCGCGAAAAGCTTTCCTTGAAATTTTCGGACCAAAAGTGACCATATCGGCGTCACCTTTCTTTATCCACCAAAATCGTGTTGTTTTCGCTCAAATGTGTGCCAAACATGTTTATATGGTATTTAGGTCATAATGGGAGCTTTGTGCGGGAAAAGCTTTCCATCAAATTTTCGGACCAAAAGTGACCATGTCGGCGTCACCTTTCTTTATCCACCAAAACTGTGTGGTTTTCGCTCAAATGTGTCCCTAGGGGTGTGCATCGGTCTAAAACCTAACCGAACCGGGCCGAACCATACCGAACCGAAACCGAAAATCTCAAAATTTTCAAACCGAAAGCTGAACCGAAAGTATTAGGTTCGGTTCGGTTATTTGCCGGTTCGGTTTGTGTTCAGTTCGGTTTTAACATAATTGAACCGAATTTCCATTAAAAAAAATATTAAGTATACAAATATATATAAAATACAGTATATATACACATATATACACATATTCCAATATAAAGTATACAAATATAGTTACAAATAAATAAATATATATATATATATACACGGTTACAAATATAGTGTATATATAAAATATACAAATATATATACAATGTATTTATGTAGTGTATAAAAAAATTCGGTTTAACACAAACTGAACCTAAACCGAACACAAACCGAACCGAAACCGAAAAATGGAAATTCTCGAACCGAAAGCCGAACCGAAAAATTTCGGTTAGGTTCGGTTTGTGTTCGGTTTGTGTTGGTTCGGCCCGAAAATTCGGTTTGGACCGAATCATGCACACCCCTATGTGTCCCAAACATGTTTATATAGTGTATAGGTCATGATAGGAGCATTGTGCGCGAAAAGCGTTCCTTGAAATTTTCGGACCAAAAGTGACCATATCGACGTCACCTTACTTTATCCACCAAAACTGTGTTGTTTTTGCTCAAATGTTTCCCAAACATGTTTATATGGGGTATAGGTCATATGGTGTATGGGTCATAATGGGAGCTTTGTGCGTGAAAAGCTTTCCATGAAATTTTCGGACCAAAAGAGACCATATCGACGTCACCTTACTTTATCCACCAAAACTGTGTAGTTTTTGCTCAAATATTTCCCAAACATGTTTATGTAGTGTACAGGTCATAATGGGAGATTTGTGCACGAAAAGCTTTCCGTCAAATTTTCGGACCAAAATTGACCATGTCGGCGTCACCTATCTTTTTCCACCAACACTGTGTGGTTTTCGCTCAAATGTGTCCCAAATATGTTTACATGGTGTATATGTCATAATGGGAGCTTTGTGCGCGATAAGATTTCCTTGCAATTTTCGGACCAAAAGTGACCAAATCGGCGTCACCTTTCTTTATTCACCTAACCTGTGTGGTTTTCTCTCAAATGTGTCCCAAACATATTTATATAGTTTATAGGTCATAATAGGAGCATTGTGCGCGAAAAACTTTCTGTGAAATTTTCAGACCAATAGTGACCATATCGGCATCACATTTCTTTATCCAACAAAACTGTGGTTTTCGCTCAAATGTGTCCCAAACATGTTTATATATTGTATAGGTCATAATGGGAGCCTTGTGCACAAAAAGCTTTCCGTGAAATTTTCGGACCAAAGGTGACGCCATTATGGTCAATTTTGGTCTGAAAATTGACCATAATGGGAGCTTTGTGCGGGAGCTCCCATTATGACCTATCAGCGTCACCTTTCTGCGGGAGCTTTGTGCGGGAGCTACCATTGGCGTCATCCACAAAGCTCCCATTATGACCTATTGGCGTCACCTTTCTTTATCCACCAAAACTGTATTGTTTTTGATCAAATGTTTCCCATATATGTTTATATGGTGTATAGGTCATAATGTGAGCTTTGTGCGCGAAAAGCTTTCCTAAAAATTTTCGGACCAAAAGTGACCATATCGGCGTCAACTTTCTTTATCCACCAAAATCGTGTTGTTTTCGCTCAAATGTGTGCCAAACATGTTTATATGGTATTTAGGTCATAATGGGAGCTTTGTGCGGGAAAAGCTTTCCGTCAAATTTTCGGACCAAAAGTGACCATGTCGGCGTCACCTTTCTTTATCCACCAAAATTGTGTGGTTTTCGCTCAAATGTGTCCCAAATCTGTTTATATAGTGTATATAGGTCATGATAGGAGCTTTGTGCAGGAAAAGCTTTCCTTGAAATTTTCGGACCAAAAGTAACCAAATCGACGTCACCATACTTTATCCACCAAAACTGTGTTGTTTTTGCTCAAATATTCCCCAAACATGTTTATATGGGGTATAGGTCATAATGGTAGCTTTGTGCGGGAAAAGCTTTTCGTCAAATATTCGGACCAAAAGTGACAATATCGGCGTCACCTTTCTTTATCCACCGAAACTGTGTGGTTTTCCCTCAAATGTGTCCCAAACATGTTTATATAGTGTTTAGGTCATAATGGGAGCTTTGTGCACGAAAAGCTTTCCATGAAATTTTCGGACCAAAAGTGACCATATCGGCGTCACCTTTCTTTATCCACTAAAACTCTGTCGTTTTTGCTCAAATATGTCCCAAACACGTTTATATAGTGTATAGGTCATAATGGGAGCTTTGTGCACAAAAAGCTTTCCGTGAAATTTTCGGACCAAACGTGACCATATCGGCGTCACCTTTCTTTATCCACCAAAACTGTGTGGTTTTCGCTCAAATGTGTCCGAAACATGTTTATATGGTGTTTTGATCATAATGGGAGCTTTGTGCGCGAAAAGCTTTCCGTGAATTTTTCGGACCAAAAGTGACCATATCGGCGTCACCTCCCTTTATCCACCAAAACTGTGTTGTTTATGCTCAAATGTTTCCCAAACATGTTTATATGGTGTATAGGTCATAATGGGATCTTTGTGCGCAAAAAGCTTTCCGTGATATTTCAGACCAAAAGTGACCATATCGGCGTCGCCTTTCTTTATCCACCAAAACTATGTTGTTTTTCCCCAAATGTGTCCCAAACATGTTTATATGGTGTATGGGTCAGAATGGGAGCTTTGTGCGTGAAAAGCTTTTCGTGAAATTTTCGGACCAAAAGTGACCATATCGGCGTCACCTTACTTTATCAACCAAAACTGTGTAGTTTTTGCTCAATTGTTTCCCAAACATGTTTATATAGTGTACAGGTCATAATGGGAGCTTTGTGCACGAAAAGCTTTCCGTCAAATTTTCGGACCAAAAGTGACCATATCGGCGTCACCTATCTTTATCCACCAGCAAGGTGTGGTTTTCGCTCAAATGTGTCCAAAATATGTTTACATGGTGTATACGTCATAATGGGAGCTTTGTGCGCGATAAGATTTCCGTGCAATTTTCGGACCAAAAGTGACCAAATTGGCGTCACCTTTTTTTATTCACCTAACCTTTGTGGTTTTCTCCTAAATGTGTCCCAAACATATTTATATAGTATATAGGTCATAATAGGAGCATTGTGCGCGAAAAACTTTCCGTGGAATTTTCAGACCAAAAGTGACCATATCGGCATCACCTTTCTTTATCCAACAAAACTGTGGTTTTCGCTCAAATGTGTCCCAAACATGTTTATATAGGGTATAGGACATAATGGGAGCCTTGTGCAAAAAAAGCTTTCCGTGAAATTTTCGGACCAAAGGTGACGCCATTATGGTCAATTTTGGTCCGAAAATTTCACGAAAAGCTTTTCGTGCACAAAACTCCCATTATGACCTATCGGCGTCACCTTTCTTACACTACTAGAATTCTGTTATTTAACATCGGCTCATTAACATCTGTCAGAAAAACCTGCCATGTTAAACAGTTTTTTAGCATCGGTTTTTAAATTTATGATGTAAATAAAAGAACAGACATCGTCCAACTTATTTGACCGATGTTAAATATGTGTTTTAAAAAAAATTAGAAGGCGCGGAAACATTTTAGAAGGCGCTTCTAAAATTCATTTGAAGGCCCGCTCAACCATTTTAGAAGGCGCTTCTTCGTCTTCACTCTCCCCCTTATTCAGACAAAGGGTTAACATACGTGAAACCTATCTCTCTCCTCCCTCTCTCCAGCCTTTCTTCTCCAAAACCAGATCTCAAAACACAACATTTGTATGCTCTCATTTAGCTCCTACTTCTGTCAATGACCCTCAAAAGAGGAGTGCAACACATCTCCACTGGTAGGCTTCTTCCTCTTGTTCCTCTTCTCCCGATCTCGGACCTGCAATGAGACTGACGTTTTTGTGCTTCTCCTGTGGATGGAAAGCTACCACAAATATGGGGCGACACGATTCCTGTCCAGATCTACTGCCATGAACCCGAAATCACAACTCTCTCTTCCTTCCCCGGTTCTGGTCAGTCCCTCTCGCTCTTTCCCTTTTAATTGTTCAATTTTAAGTTTTTTTTTGTTAGGGTTTTCACTTGTTACTTCTCCATCGCAAACAGATCCGCTTTGTGGTTACTGATTTGGATTTTCTCAATTTTAGGTTTTTTGTTAGGGTTTACAAAACAGTTGCTATGTGGATTTTCTCAATTCCTGTCATGCTTTAGCGGTCAGTTAGCGATCAGTTAGATGGTGTGTCCGAAGCTTTAGGTTTCTGATTTTTGTAGCCTTATACTTCACATTGAATATTGATTCCTCCATTTTTGCTCTTCCAATGCATATGGCTTCTTCAGGAGAGTGTTGTCCTGCTAAGGTTCACCTGATGAATTCCTCTTCAGGCCGTTCAGGAATCAGGAGGCCATCAAGCCTCAGGTATTCTCCTTGCTTCTTAAATCTGTTTCTGCTTCTCTCCTTGTGTTGTTCGTGTTATTGCTGCTTCCCTCTAAAAATTTTATTTTTTTAGCTGGTTAGTCTATGCCCTAGATCGGTAGATAATGGGGCGATTGTTAGCACTAATATTGAAGATGTCATTCACTCATTCCCTGCTCTCAATATTTTTTTAGCTGCTTAGTCTAAGATTAAAGATGTCATTGCCTCCTCTCAATTTGTGGAGCCATGATTCATACAACTGTTTGAATTCACCTGTCCATTTGAGGGTTTCTAGCAGTTGGTCTTAATCAAAGCTAGTTTGGATGGATGATAGTGTGTATTCCCTGTCATTTTATGAGAATATTTGCACAATCTGTAGTTTTGTTTCTAATGTTCTACACCCTAGGAGCTAAAGAGTGCATCTGATCAATGTTTTGTTTGACATGTCACTGAACTACCATTTTGACAAGTAATGTATATACTTTTAGCATATTAGGTGTCTGAGATAGAAAGCCAGCTTTGAAATATAACATTATTCTAGCGATGTACTTCTAAATTCTGATCTTTTTTAGCGAGGTTTTGCTATCTTCAGATAAAAAGTGCCAGTGGATGCAATTGCCATATTATGCCATCAGATTCTGGCAATAAAGGAAATGAAAACAATATAATTTTTTTTATTACAGAGTATGTGATAGCTAGTCTACACACTAGAAGTTTATTTCGCTCTTCGTGCTTTGTCTCGTCCTCCTTGCCCCAAATTTAGGTCATTTTAGGTCGGCACTTCTTCTTGTTCTTCCATTAGTATTTTCTGCCATTTTTACACCTACCCAGCTGGTGATTTCCACTCTTAACTAATTTTGATTGAGCATTAATATCGAAATAAAGTTGAAATTGAAACTATTAAGATTCATATCTGCACCTGTTTTGTTTGCTTCAAAGCTATGATTGTTGCACAGTTCAATCATTTGGCTAATCTTCAACTAGATTCTTGTAGCTACTGAATCCAACTCTTTGAGAGTCGCTTGGTATGCCTTTAGCTACTGATTTCCACTCTTAACTAATTTTGCCTTCTCTCTGGTAATTTCTCCTCTCCCTAACTACATGCAATTGAGTCTCTAAATCATCATTTGTAAGACAAGCAGCTGATCTGAATGGCTCTTCTATTAAGATGTGTTTGGTTTTTGCTGAAATTTCCCCACCTTGAGTTATTTGGTATTTACACGTAACATAAATCAAAGGATGAGTTTTCTTCTCCAAGTGCTTGCAAGTTGATGAGATTTCCAACTTCTGAGATTATTAACTGAAATATCCAACTATTTACAGGTAGCTTAAATATTTTATTTTTAAGAATGCGATAGAAAAAGGTTTATCTAATGGGCTAGAATTACTGATATGTACTGGTGTTTTTTTGTCAGTTCATCTACCAACCTTGTTTTGATACTCACATTTTAGGATCTTCATTCTCCTCTTCTGTTTATTTCAAGTGTGTTGAAATAAACATAAAATGAGCAGTTGAGCATAAGTAGCATGAGTAGGATAAATGAGTAACTTGTGTTGAGATCATCAGATGAGGCAAGGATCCTATTGGCCACTATGCATTTCCTTGTTCAAAGCATCATAAGAGATGTACCTGTTATTCAATTAAATTGCTCTTTGTAATTTAATAGTTGTGCTTGATTATTGAATTATTTCACGTTGGCTTATAGTCCTTCTGATATGCAGGAAATTTTTGAACTGCTTAGCCTTTCAGGTGCTTTGTCTGAACTGACATGGCCTGTCATACTGAATAAAGGTATTTTTAGGTAACAATCAACTTGTGGAAAGTCTGCGGGGTATACTTGCATTCTATCTTTAATTCTTTACTGGACTGTTGCTAAATTGCTGGCTTAAGTGCATTCTCCTAAATTGGTAAATTGCTGGATTGGTCGAATGGTAACTCAACAGCTCTTATGGATTACTTGTTTCTAATTTTGAATTCACTACATTGAATCTATTTGATATACCTTATCATTGTAGGCAGATTGAATTCATATCTGAGCTCCTGATAACTTGGAATGAGAAATATTTATGAACAAAATCTTCCCAAGTTAAAGAGTTTAATCATTTCAGGTCAGTGCTTGATTTTTTATTCACCAACTTTACAGAATTTGTTCATGAATGCTTTTGTAATTGCTCCTCTCAACATGGTTTCTCTTTGTTATTATTTTTATTTAGCATTCTTTTGAAATGTTCTTACACACTGAGATAAAACTCATCAACTCCTCTGCCTTTGAATTTGGGATTTTCAGGCACTGGAATTGGACTTGGTTTAAGGACTTTAAAAGCGAATGTAAGCTTGATGCTCAAATGGAGCTATTCATTGTATTCATCCATGAAAATGTTAATCTTTTGATTTTTTGTTTCTTTGTTATATTAGTATTTTTCACATGAATGAAATGAAACAATCTTCAAGTCTAAATTCTGAGATTGGACATTTGTTTTGCTTGCTATGATAACTGCATTTTGGTCTCAGTTGTCAGGAAGGAATTTCGAGTATGCATTACTGGGTGTTCACATGCTGAGCCCCTGCATTATTGCTCACAGCCTTATTTGTATCTTGCTGCTGCTGTTTCGAGGTAACGGGCAAAGCTCCAACTAGGAAGGTTACTTATCCGCAACATCAGGCAGCCTACGGTGAATGCCTGAAACGTGGCTCACCGCAACATCAGGCAGCCTATGGTGAATGCCTAAAAAAATCATATTTTAACCATTGATTCTCCCTGCATTCTTGTTCATCAAGGCTTGTATCAATGCAATTTGACATTGTTTTGGGTATTTTTATTGGAGTTCAATTTTACTAGAACCATGCATTTCTGTTTGCTCCTGCCTTGTTATTTTCTTGTTGCCTTTGATTATTGATTTTAAATTGGAGCACTTAATTATGAGAATAGTTAAATTTTTATTTGAAACTTTAGAAGTGATTTTTTTATTAATGTTTTGATCTTTATTATTGCTAATTTAAAGCCTATTAGCTCAAATTGGTAGAGCGATGTGTTAAAGCACAAAGGTGCGGGTTCAAATCCCGTATAGGCTACAACCACAAAAAAAATATTTCATTTAACATCGGTTAAAAACCGATGTTAATCAAAATAAAAAATCGGTGTCTATGTGGGTGATGTAAAAAGTCAAAACTTTTTAAAATCGGGTAATAGCCAATGTCTTTGTATGTTATAACATCGGATTTAAAAATATAAACGATGTTATAAAATACAAAGACATCGGCTACTACCCGATGTTAAAAAGTTTTGACTTTTTACATCACCCACATAGACATCGATTTTTTTTTTAAAGACATCGGTTATTACCCGATGTTAAATGACAAAATTCTAGTAGTGTTTATCCACCAAAACTGTGTTGTTTTTGACCAAATGTTTGCCAAACATGTTTATATGGTGTATAGGTCATAATGGGAGCTTTGTGCGCGAAAAGCTTTCCTTGAAATTTTCGGACCAAAAGTGACCATACCGGCATCGCCTTTTTTTATCCACCAAAACTGTGTTGTTTTTGCTCAAATGTATCCCAAACATGTTTATATGGTGTATGGGTCATAATGAGAGCTTTGTGCGCGAAAAGCTTTCCGTGAAATTTTCGGACCAAAATTGACTAATCGGCGTCACCTCTTTGTATCCACCAAAACTCTGTGCTTTTCGCTCAAATGTGTCCGAAACATGTTTATATGGTGTTTTGGTCATAATGGGAGCTTTGTGCGCAAAAAGCTTTCCGTGAATTTTTCGGACCAAAAGTTACCATATCGGCATCACCTTACTTTATCCATCAAAACTGTGTTATTTTTGCTCAAATGTTTCCCAAACCTGTTTATATGGTGTATAGGTCATAATGAGAGCTTTGTGCGCGAAAAGCTTTCCATGAAATTTTCGGACCAAAAGTGACCATATCGGCATCACCTTTCTTTACCCATCAAAACTGTGTGGTTTTCGCTCAAATGTGTCCTAAACATGTTTAGATGGTGTATGTGTCATAATGTGAATTTTGTGCGCGAAAAGCTTTCCCTGAAATTTTCGGACCAAAAGTGACAATACAGGCGTCACCTTTCTTTATCCACCAAAATCGTGTGTATGTGGTATTTAGGTCATAATGGGAGCTTTGTGCGGGAAAAGCTTTCCGTCAAATTTTCGGACCAAAAGTGACCATGTCGGCGTCACCTTTCTTTATCCACCAAAACTGTGTGGTTTTTGCTCAAATGTGTCCCAAACATGTTTATATAGTGTATAGGTCATGATAGGAGCTTTGTGCGCGAAAAGCTTTCCTTGAAATTTTCGGACCAAAAGTGACCATATAGACGTCACCTTACTTTATCCACCAAAACTGTGTTGTTTGTGTTCAAATGTTTTCCAAACATGTTTATATGGTGTATAGGTCATATTGGTAGCTTTGTGCATCACCTTTCTTTATCCACCGAAATTGTGTGGTTTTCCCTCAAATGTGTCCCAAACATGTTTATATAGGGTTTAGGTCATAATGGTCGTTTTGTGCACGAAAAGCTTTCCGTGAAATTTTCGGACCAAAAGTGACCATATCGGTGTCACCTTTCTTTATCCACCAAAACTTTTTCGTTTTTGCTCAAATGTGTCCCAAACATGTTTATATAGTGTATAGGTCATAATGGGAGCTTTGTGCACGATAAGCTTTTCGTGAAATTTTCGGACCAAAAGTGACCATATCGGCGTCACCTTTCTCTATCCACCAAAACAGTGTGGTTTTCGCTCAAATGTGTCCGAAACATGTTTATATGGTGTTTTGGTCATAATGGGAGCTTTGTGCGCCGTGAATTTTTCGGACCAAAAGTGACCATATCGGCGTCACCTTACTTTATCCACCAAAACTGTGTTGTTTATGCTCAAATGTTTTCCAAACATGTTTATATGGTGTATAGGTCATAATGGGAGCTTTGTGCGCAAAAAGCTTTCCGTGAAATTTTGGGACCAAAAGTGACCATATCGGCGTCGCCTTTCTTTATCGACCAAAACTGTGTTGTTTTGCCCAAATGTGTCCCAAACATGTTTATATGGTGTATGGGTCATAATGGGAGCTTTGTGCGTGAAAAGCTTTCCATGAAATTTTCGGACCAAAAGTGACCATATGAGCGTCACCTTACTTTATCCACCAAAACTGTGTAGTTTTTGCTCAAATGTTTCCCAAACACGTTTATATAGTGTACAGGTCATAATGGGAGATTTGTGCACGAAAAGCTTTCCGTCAAATCTTCGGACCAAAATTGACCATATCGGCGTCACCTATCTTTTTCCACCAACACTGTGTGGTTTTCGCTCAAATGTGTCCCAAATATGTTTACATGGTGTATATGTCATAATGGGAGCTTTGTGCGCGATAAGATTTTCGTGCAATTTTTGGACCAAAAGTGACCAAATCGGCGTCACCTTTCTTTATTCATCTAACCTGTGTGGTTTTCTCTCAAATGTGTCCCATACATATTTATATAGTGTATAGGTCATAATAGGAGCATTGTGCGCGAAAAACTTTCCGTGAAATTTTCAGACCAAAAGCAACCATATCGGCATCACCTTTGTTTATCCTATAAAACTGTGGTTTTCGCTCAAATGTGTCCAAAACATGTTTATATAGTGTATAGGTCATAATGGGAGCCTTGTGCACAAAAAGCATTCCGTGAAATTTTCAGACCAAAGGTGACGCCATTATGGTCAAATTTGGTCCAAAACTTTCACGGAAATCTTTTCGTGCACAAAGCACCCATTATGGCCTATCGGCGTCACCTTTCTTTATCCACCAAAACTGTGTTGTTTTTGATCGAATGTTTCCCATACATGTTTATATGGTGTATAGGTCATAATGTGAGCTTTGTGCGCGAAAAGCTTTCCCTGAAATTTTCGGACCAAAAGTGACCATATCGGCGTCACCTTTCTTTATCCACCAAAATCGTGTTGTTTTCGCTCAAATGTGTGCCAAACATGTTTATATGGTATTTAGGTCATAATGGGAGCTTTGTGCGGAAAAAGCTTTCCGTCAAATTTTCGGACCAAAAGTGACCATGTCGGCGTCACCTTTCTTTATCCACCAAAACTGTGTGGTTTTCGCTCAAATGTGTCCCAAACATGTTTATATAGTGTATAGGTCATGATAGAAGCTATGTGCGTGAAAAGCTTTCCTTGAAATTTTCGGACCAAAAGTGACAATATCGGCGTCACCTTTCTTTATCCACCGAAACTGTGTGGTTTTCCCTCAAATGTGTCCCAAACATGTTTATATAGTGTTTAGGTCATAATGGGAACTTTGTGCACGAAAAGCTTTCCGTGAAATTTTCGGAGGAAAAGTGACCATATCGGCGTCACCTTTCTTCATCCACTAAAACTCTGTCGTTTTTGCTCAAATTTGTCCCAAACATGTTTATATAGTGTATAGGTCATAATGGGAGCTTTGTGCACGAAAAGCTTTCCGTGAAATTTTCGGACCAAAAGTGACCATATCGGCGTCACCTTTCTTTATCCACTATAACTTTGTCGTTTTTGCTCAAATGTGTCCTAAACATGTTTATATAGTGTATAGGTCATAATGGGAGCTTTGTGCACGAAGAGCTTTCCGTGAAATTTTCGGACCAAAAGTGACCATATCGGCGTCACCTTTCTTTATCCACCAAAACTATGTGGTTTTCACTCAAATGTGTCCGAAACTTGTTTATATGGTGTTTTGGTCATAATGGGAGCTTTGTGTGCGCAAAGCTTTCCGTGAATTTTTCGGACAAAAGTGACCATATCGGCGTCACCTTACTTTATCCACCAAAACTATGTTGTTTATGCTCAAATGTTTCCCAAACATGTTTATATAGTGTATAGGTCATAATGGGAGCTCTGTGCGAATAAAGCTTTCCGTGAAATTTTCGGACCAAAAGTGACCATATCGGCGTCACGTTTCTTTATCCACCAAAACTGTGTGGTTTTCGCTCAAATGTGTCCGAAACATGTTTATATGGTGTTTTGGTCATAATGGAAGCTTTGTGCGCGAAAAGCTTTCCGTGAATTTTTCGGACCAAAAGTGACCATATCGGCGTCACCTTACTTTATCCATCAAAACTGTGTTGTTTATGTTCAAATGTTTCCCAAACATGTTTATATGGTGTATAGGTCATAATGGGAGCTTTGTGCGAATAAAGCTTTCCGTAAAATTTTCGAACCAAAAGTGACCATATCGGCGTCGCCTTTCTTTATCGACTAAAACTGTGTTGTTTTTGCCCAAATATGTCCCAAAAATGTTTATATGGTGTTTGGGTCATAATGGGAGCTTTGTGCGTGAAAAGCTTTCCGTGAAAATTTTGGACCAAAAGTGACCATATCGGCGTCACCTTACTTTATCCACCAAAACTGTGTAGTTTTTGCTCAAATGTTTCCCAAATATGTTTATATAGTGTACATGTCATAATTGGAGCCTTGTGCACAAAAAGCTTTCCATGAAATTTTCGGACCAAAGGTGACGCCATTATGGTCAATTTTGGTCCGAAAATTTCACGGAAAGCTTTTCGTGCTCAAAGCTCCCATTATGACCTATCGGCGTCACCTTTCTTTATCAACCAAAACTGTGTTGTTTTTGATCAAATGTTTCCCAAACAATCTTATAGGGTGTATAGATCATAATGGGAGCTTTGTGCGCGAAAAGCTTTCCTTGAAATTTTCGGACCAAAAGCGACCATATCGACGTCACCTTACTTTATCCACCAAAACTGTGTTGTTTTTGCTCAAATCTTTCCCAAACATGTTTATATGGTGTTTTGGTCATAATTGGAGCTTTGTGCGCGAAAAGCTTTCCGTGAATTTTTCGGACCAAAAGTGACCATATCGGCGTCGCCTTTCTTTATCAACCAAAACTGTGTTGTTTTTGCCCAAATGTGTCCCAAACATGTTTATATGGTGTATGAGTCATAATGGGAGCTTTGTCCACGAAAAGCTTTCCGTGAAATTTTCGGACCAAAAGTGACCATATCGGCGTCACCTTTCTTTATCCACTAAAACTCTGTCATTTTTGCTCAAATGTGTCCCAAACATGTTTATATAGTGTATAGGTCATAATGGGAGTTTTGTGCACGAAAATCTTTCCGCGAAATTTTCGGACAAAAAGTGACCATATCGGCGTCACGTTTCTTTATCCACCAAAACTGTGTGGTTTTCACTCAAATGTGTCCGAAACATGTTTATATGGTGTTTTGGTCATAATGGAAGCTTTGTGCGCGAAAAGCTTTCCGTGAATTTTTCGGAACAAAAGTGACCATATCGGCGTCACCTTACTTTATCCATCAAAACTGTGTTGTTTATGTTCAAATGTTTCCCAAACATGTTTATATGGTGTATAGGTCATAATGGGAGCTTTGTGCGAATAAAGCTTTCCGTAAAATTTTCGAACCAAAAGTGACCATATCGGCGTCGCCTTTCTTTATCGACTAAAACTGTGTTGTTTTTGCCCAAATGTGTCCCAAAAATGTTTATATGGTGTTTGGGTCATAATGGGAGCTTTGTGCGTGAAAAGCTTTCCGTGAAAATTTCGGACCAAAAGTGACCATATCGGCGTCACCTTACTTTATCCACTAAAACTGTTTAGTTTTTGCTCAAATGTTTCCCAAATATGTTTATATAGTGTACAGGTCATAATGGGAGCCTTGTGCACAAAAAGCTTTCCATGAAATTTTCGGACCAAAGGTGACGCCATTATGGTCAATTTTGGTCCGAAAATTTCACGGAAAGCTTTTCGTGCTCAAAGCTCCCATTATGACCTATCGGCGTCGCCTTTCTTTATCAACTAAAACTGTGTTGTTTTTGATCAAATGTTTCCCAAACAATCTTATATGGTGTATAGGTCATAATGGGAGCTTTGTGCGCGAAAAGCTTTCCTTGAAATTTTCGGACCAAAAGCGACCATATCGACGTCACCTTACTTTATCCACCAAAACTGTGTTGTTTTTGCTCAAATCTTTCCCAAACATGTTTATATGGTGTATAAGTCATAATTGTAGCTTAAGGGCAAAAATAGGAGGGGGTGAGTTAGGCGGTTTGGGGCGATTTGAGCTCTTACCTCGGGTCTCCCGTCGGCGGCCGGCTTAGGGCTGGCCCCTGTCCTCCTGTTTGACGGATGGCGAAAGGAAAGAGGGGGCGTGGACGGCTAAAGCATGGGGTACAATCGGAGGCGAGGGAGGAGCTCGCTCGTGAGCTTCGTTCCTCCATGTTCAAATCTAATTCTAATGTAGGGCTCGACTCTGATTTAGGCGATTTGGATGGGGATGGCGATGGTGGACGTAAGGCAGCGGGTTCTTCCCCTCCTCCGTCGGCTTCGAAAACGGTGGGCTCTCTTCCGGGCTCAAGCGAGACTGAGGGAAAAGCAGATCTGGGTGGGTCGACGACGGAAAGGATGGCAAAGGAGATGGATAAGGAGATTGAGGTGGGTACGCCCGACAGGGCTCCATCCCTTGGCACAACTGGTGGTGAGAACCAAGGCGGTTTGCCTCACCCTGTTTGTGCTGGTGTTGGCTCATCCTCCATGTCCAGCGCGCCTAATGGGGAAGAACAGAGTGCACCCCCAAGCGGTGGGGATGAACTAATTGCTGGACAGAGGTGCGTCCAGGGCCAGTCCTACACTTCTTGTCCGCGTTCTTATGCTCAGGCTGCTAGAGGATCTCATCGGGCTTCAAGTTCGAACAGATTGAGTTATATACCTAATGTATGTGGAGATAGAATCATGTATTCAGATGAGGATATTGTGGAATCGTCCAAAGTTTGGGAAGCCACGCTGCTGGGTGATATAATGGAACCGGAAATCTCTCTCAGAGCTATCTCGGAGTTCATCCGTTGCTCTTAGAAGGTAACGTATCCTAAATTTTATGCAAAGGCTAATGGAATATTTGTATTTCGATTCGCGTCGGTTGATGATCTGAATTGGGTGCTGAATAATGGCCCATGGACTATTGGCGGATTGCGCCTGCTCCTGCTTAAACAGTGGGTGGTTGGGTTGCCCATGGACTGGCGGTTGTTTAGCTCAGTCCCGGTGTGGGTTCGGTTGCCCGATCTTCCACCAGTGTTTAACTCGAAGTAAATGCTCAGTCTCATTGGCAGTGGAATTGGGACACCGATTTGCGTGGATGAATTCACTGCGAGTTATGAGTTGCTTGCGTATGCTAGAATGTTGATTGAAGTTGATGTGGACCAGTCTCGTCGATCATATGTTAAGCTTGTGAATGCTCGAGGGAGTGAAGTAGTGCAGAAGGTTATATTTGAATGGCTTCCGTGGAGCTGCGCCTATTGCAAATGTTTTTGCCACAGCGACCGGAAGCAGTCTCTCCTCCTTCGACGCAGGACAAGCGCCATGTGCCTAATGTTGCGAAGGGTGTGGAAAGGATGAGGGAGAGCCAACCTGTGGAGGGGACTGTAGGCTGTTGCACAAAATGTACTTATAAATAATTGCTGCCTTATAGATCCTATATCTATCTATATGAAGAAGCAATCATGTTACGAAGGGGATCCTTATTTGTACAAATGGTTCTTCGAACTTGGAACGAGCATGAAGAAATTAACGATACTTCTTTATCTTTTGAGTTGTTCTGCCGGATCGGTCGCTCAAGATCTTTGGTCTCTACCCGGACCCGATGAAAAAAATTGGATCACTTCTTATAGACTCGTTGAGACGGATTCTGGTCTAGTTGATGGCCTATTAGAAGTAGTAGAAGGCGCTCTGGTGGGATCCTCGCTTCTTCGGCCCGAACCGAGGAATCCCTTAGAGATGATGGAAAATGGATCTCGTTCTATCTTTGATCGTAGATTTCTCTACGAATCGGAGTTTAAAGAATGGGCAGAAGGCACCGACCCGGTGATGCCGAAAAGGGTGTGTAGTGTCGCGACTTAGTAAATTGAAAAAAAGAAAGGACTCATGCTAAAAATCGATATCCAGGATGAAACTATGCGCTTGGAATTGATGTGGCATTAGGAAAAGAAACATTTGGACTGAAATCGAAACATTCTGCAAAATGGAAAACATACAAATTTTAGCTCTGCTGGAAACAAAATTTGACCAAGATCCTAACGAAAAACTATGGAAAAAGTGGGTTTCGACTCAATGTGTAATAGCCCGGCTATTGGCAGAGCTGGGGGGATATGTGTGATATGGAAAAATCACCAACTTACAAATGAGGTAGTAGACATCATGACCAAGGAAGAATGATTCATTACCTTGAAATTTGAGGAAAGAGATAGAGGGTTAATCTACGCTGTTTGTTTTGTCTATGCCCCTCCAAATGAGCGGGATAAGATTCAGTTCTGGAGTCTCTTGACCTCGCACATTCAGAGTTTGACTATTCCGATTATCCTTCTTGGAGACCTCAACGAAATTCAAAGTGCAAGTGAAAAGAGTGGGGTTTGTATACCTCACCCTAACCAATTCGAAAGGTTGACACATTTCAAGGATCAATGTAGCTTTCTTGATATTCCAACGAAAGGCAATGAGTTTACGTGGAGAAAAAATAAATCGGACATAAACAACATCTACGAAAAAATAGATAGAACCTTGGTCCATGGACAAATACTTGTGTGGTATCCTAGCCTAACACCTCGAAATCATGCGTTCTCCTCTTCAGATCATTGTCCGATATCTGTCGATCTACGAACAAATGACACAAGGAAGGCTAGACCGTTTAAATTTGAAAAAATGTGGCTCAAAAGAAAGGACTATAAGAATATTGTGACCCAGGCTTGGCAAACTGAGTTTGAGGGCTCTCACATGTTCAAGATCATGAAGAAAACACAACTTCTTAAAAGACTAACAAAGGAGTGGAATAAAAAAACTTTCGGAAACATTTTCAGGCAACTCAGAGAGATTGAAGAAAAACTAGTGGAAATGCAGAAGGACTACAATCCTGGGAATCAAAATGGTAACAACGGACAACAACAAAGACTAATAAACAAAAAAGACAAGCAGTTGCAATACCATAAAATTTACTGGAGCCAAAGAGCAAAAATTAAACATCTAAAGCTTTTTCACTCAAACATGGGTTATCACCACAGGGTCGCATCCGAGCGATGGAACAGAAAAATTATAAGAGAGATTAGAACCAATGAGGGGACGATTGTAACCGGAGAAGAAAATATCAGGAAAGAAATAAAAAACGACTTTGAAAAAAGATTTGCGAAGGAAAATGTTCGTAAGGGGGAGGTGGATTCACTCAGATATAATATATTCAAATTCAAACTAAGCTAACTCCCTTATCCAAGCAAATAAAATATAAGAATCCCTCCCGATGTAGTGGTAGGGTAATTCAAGATCGAATCCACGAGGAGGTATAAGCGCTTCCTAAGTTGCAATCACAATCAAGCTTTCGACTCCAGGAGACACTCGATATCGAGGTGTCTGGTCGATATCGACCTCAGTTCTGGTCGATTTCCAGTAGTTTCCTGCAGAAGGCAAAAGCAAAGAAGTCGACATCGAGATGGACCTCGATATCGATGTCAGTGCTCGATATCGACCTTCACGGTCGATTTCGATGTCAACAACAGTAACATTAAACGAACCTATTTGTGTCGGAAAAGTAGTCTGAAGAGCGTAGAATGGTTATGGAAAGATGGACAGAAATAAAAACTCAAAATGTTTTATATAAATTCAATTAACTAAAAGCTTCCAAGGTTGGGGATTTATGCCACAATGATAATCATGTAAATATGATGCTAAAGTTATGAAATTTAATGTCTTTCCGTCAAATAACTTTTGTTACCAACTATTATGTGATTAGAGGCTCTCCCATAAAACCTAAGAGTTACTATACAATTCATGAGTAATCCACATTCACAATATGATTGGCTTTCACTTCAATAATGCAAATAATGAATATCCTAAACTTTCACAAAGGATCATGCATAGGATAGAAGACGGAATCGCATAAAAATCATACCTTTGATGCACTTACCCTACATTGCTATCATCGGGCTCACCCCGGCCCTAGAAGTGGGTTGACTACTCGTGCTTCATCATTGAACTCATCATCATCATGGAAAAGAAATTACTTTGTATTGCAAAAGAAAGAAAGATTACACCGAACAAAGCCACTCCGCTCTCGCTTCCTCCCAACCTCACTCGGCCTCTCTCTCTCACTCTCCTAAATCTCTGCGATAAAACTAAAACTCTTGCTGTTCTTGTATGATTAAACTCAGCCCTAATGGCCTCTAATTGTAGATCTCTCATCTCGCTATCCAAGGATTCGAAAACCTATCTTTATTCTCTAAGATAAAACTTAATAAACGTAAAAACTAAAAACTCCTTGGTAAAACTCATAAAGGATGAAGTCTGGTGTTGATGATAGAAGATCTCGACTTTAGGATTATCTCGAACGCTTCGGATAGAATTCTATCAAAACTAAGTCGAATCTTTTTTGTAGCCAACATCGATATCGACCTTGGGACCTCGATATCGACCTTCTCTATCTCTATCTCGAGCAGTCCTTCTCAACCTCGGATTGGCACTCGACTTCTATCTTTTATCTCGATCTAGGCCACTCGATATCGACCTTTGGACATCGATATCGACCTCTTCTCTGTCGACATGCTCTGTTCTTCTCTGCTCGATTCCTGGTGCTCTGTTTCACTCGATGTCGAGGTTCATCATCGATTTTGACCTCTCAGCAGACTTCGAGTTCTTTTTCCTCTCTTCTTCTCTTGTCTAAATATGTCCATTTTCGTCTCGATTTCTGCGAAATATCATAAAAACTCGTGTAGACCTCTATATTTGACAATTATGCATAAACTACACTAATCTTATGATTTCCCACTAGTATGCATGCAAATAACGATAAACTGGACATAAATGTGCATAGAAAATATGGCAATTTGGGCGCACATCAAACACCCCATACTTAAGCTTGCTTGTCCCCAAACAATACTTTTAATGGTTATTCAGGGGAAGAAAGTAAACATTCAACATCATAGATTCATTCTTATATGTCCCTACACTCAATTGCCATCCTCGAAAAGGTACTAATGCCAACCAAATCCATGCATGTGAATAAAAGCAACATCATACTCACAAAAGGAGGTTTATAAGCATAAAACAATTTCGTAACATAGCATTAATAATCAAGAGGACTTTTGCAAGCTTATGAGAAGTAGATTGGTAAAAGGCTAAAGGTAGGCTAATTTCACTCATCGCTCAATGCTTTTTTTCACTATAATGCTTTTACCTCTCTAACCTTGGTACTGCCTTCTCGCGAGTCGCAAACATGGGTGTCATAAATAGCCCCGGATACTTAGTACTTCAGACTCCTCACCTTGTTTCCCATCTCGCTGAACTAACATCTCAACGAGCAAGGTCGAGGTGATCAGATTTTTTTTCACTCATTAAATTTTCCTTATTTCAAGAATTCTTTCATTCTTGCCAACAACTTCATAATAATGTGCACAAACTCCATATAACGACTCCAAAGATGACATCCATTCTCAAACTTGTCCCCGGATAGGGTATAAGGTATAAAAAATGGGCAATATGTAATATATGTGGAGCAATAATAATGATGATACAAGGCTCATATATGGCTTGTGACTTTTGCAGATATGCATAGGTAAGGCTAGGATATGTCTTTGAGCATATGTATAGAAATTTCTTAAAGTCCTCCATCATCTTATCATGCATATGTCAAAAGCAACTTCAATTTTTACCTCTCCTTCATGGTTTTTCTCTAAAAAATTGCACTTCATTGTGACTTCCCTTAACTAGGCAATTTCATGTTATATCTCTAACGAATCTACTTTTGCATCGTCGAGTTCCTTATTAGCTTTCATGACTCTTTTCTTTATTTTTCAAATTTTTGATGGGGGTCATTTTTCTCTTTTTTTTTTTTTGAAATTTAAACATGCTTAAAATAAATATGCTTAAAGATAAATATGACGTCTAACACTAGGTGACGTAGGGAGAATTGAATCGAAATATATAAGAAAATATAAACCAATACAACTCTTAGCCTCTTCAAATAAATTCAAGACTCCCCGCTATAGTAGTAGGGAATCAGGTTCGATCCACGAGGAAGCGAGTCAGCGGGATCCTAGTAGCGTTGAAGACACGTCCTTTCTACTCGACCAGAAGCCTCGATCTCGATGTCAGACCTCGATGTCGACCTTGGCTGTCGATGTCGTCTGCAACAGAAAACCTGTAGAAACAAAAACGGTAGTTGATATCGACTGGTGGGGGTCGATATCGAGGTTAGTTCACGAAATCGACTGGCTCAGAAGTCTGCCAGTCGATACAGGGGGTCGATTTCGACACAAAGTGGTCGATATCGATGCTTGCAGAAGTTCCCAGGAGTCTCGAGATCGACTCAGAAAACCGTCGATCTATCAGTTTGGTCGATATCGACCTCTGCTGTCGATATCGATGTCTTTCCTGCAGTGGGTTAGCGGTTTTGTCGGCAAAGAAAAGGCCGAAGAATCAAGGATGGAAAGGAAGCAATGATCAGAAATAAGCAAAGGTGTTGGGTTTTTCGATGACTCAACGAACGGCGGGCAAATTTTAATGTAAACTCAAAGGAAAAGATCTTCCAAAGTCAAGGATTACCGCGACGACAACCATGATAGTAGAAATAAGGATCAACTAAAGAAGCATGCTTTTATCATAAAGGAAAAGGCTTTCACCTAAACCGACCAATAGGAAAAGAGATTTTTCAATTACTTAACCTAATTGGTGTCTACCTTTGTCATAATTGAGTTTATAATCTTTCGAAAAGAAACCCTAATTACTACCCAAGTTTTACAACATGAGTTCCTTAAATTCGCATTTAAAGATGAAGAACAAGGTAGAAGGAGATAAAAGATACATTCTTTAATGACACACTTACCTTACCATCATGGCTATCGTCGGGCTCACCCCGACCCTAGAAGAAAGGGGAACTACTCACTCATGTTGATTGTAGACATGTCTTGAATTGAAATAACTTGCATAAATGGAAAATTTCGAATCTTTACAATCTCAACGCCAACTATCGTAAGCGCTTGAAACTTTAAAGCTCAAAATAACTAACTATCTATTGCCTATTGTTCTTCTCTTCGATGAGTCTATGATTGGATGATTAACAAATCAGCCCCTAAGGCTTTATTTATAGGCTACTAATCCTCGCTATCCGAGGATTGTAACTTCTATCTAAACTAATAACTCTATCCGAACAACTAGGATAGGTCTTTTATTTTGATAAACTTAAAGGAAAAGATAACAAACAACTGCTAATATCTAAAAGAACGAGATAACTCATGGCTTCGTTGATATACTTCACAATCCGAGCCTCAAAGATCGGATTTTATCTTCTGTCGATGTAGGGTCGATATCGACTCCAGAGGTCGATATCGAGGCTTGTGTTTCTGCTCGACTTGTCCCACTCCAGTCGATGTCTATGATGATGGTCGATATCGATGCATGTGTGTCGATATCGAGGCTTCTAGTCTGGTTTGTGTGGTTTATCTCGACACTCAGAAGTCGTGTCGAAATCCAGGGTCGATATCGATGTCTCCAGTCGATATCGACCTCTTCTCAGCGTCACTTGGCTTGCTCGTTTTGACTCCGATTTCATCGAATTCCTGCATGGTTAGCTCAAAACTCGTGTAGACTCTATTTCTTTCACTTTAGCTCATTCTTACACGAGATCATATACTTTTGAAACTTTTGTTCGGAAATCAAATGAAATATGAAGTCAAAAGATGCAATAAACAATAGTACAATTATGTACATCAAAACACCCCATACTTAGACTTCCTTGTCCTCAAGCAATAACCGAGCAATAACCAACACCTACAACACACCCTTCAAGTCTTTGCCTTTGTCAAAAGCAACATCATAAGCGGTAGCAAAGTAAAGCAAGTGAATTTAACGTCATAGCACATATTTTGGCGATCCATAGGCATATGCAATTTTAATCCAACCTCACAGGGATAATGTGTTTGCACTCAACTCTCATGTGTTTAGGCTATGAAGATCACTCTCAACTCAATTCCATATACAATCTCATAAACATTGCAATTTATAGAAATCCACTTCGCAACCAATTATGAAAATGCAATAAGAATCATCAGGAGGACTTTCGCTCAATGGAAGACTTCATAGAAGACTCCATTCGGCGGGGTTGTAATGGGGCTTGGTATGAAATAAAGGGTATGGAATTATTTGGCTATGTGGTGCTTTTCAAATTCGGGAATCAAGACTCCTAAATCTCAACACTTGCATTACCCAAACCATAACTCTTCAATATAATGCTCTTAAAGGTGCATTCCATCAACCCTTCTTTCAAGTTCTAATACACCTCTCAAAAATATAACATTCGTATGCATAAAAAACTTAAGGATTTTGGCTCATGCACTTTATATATATACATATATTTTTCGGATTTTTTTTTTCTCTTTTTTTTTTTCGAATTGAAATAACTATGTGCATTTATATGGTGAGCCAAAACATCCTTTTACAAGATATGACAAAATGTAAATATGTACCATCCTATAATTTCCTTGCTTACAACTAGACATTATACTCTATTCTTTCCACAAGGCATTAGTCCAACCAATCTAAGTCTCAATTCCCAAATGGGGGTCAGGCTCAATTCGGCTAGGGATAATTTTGTGGAGTTTGCAATTCAGGCTCAGGCTAATGTTCTGGCTTCAAGCAGGGATAATGCAGGGTAGGTAAAGAGAGGATAAAATTGGCTTAAAAGATGCCTCCATCATTTAATTCTCGTAAACATAAACATATATATGCATTGGTTTTGAATAACTATCACAACATTTAGAGATGCATAGGAAGAGTAAATTCACTCAAGAAAGCGGAGGGATTTTTGATGTTCTCCCTATAGGCCAAAATTCTCACAAGGACAATTTTTGTTGGATTTGCTTTTTAGCCTAGGATCATATGTGCTCAATTTCATCACAAGTTCACAATCTACATAAAAATTTAAAGACTTAGGCAAAACCATCCAAATATGCCATAGGGTTTACATGATCAAGTCAGCTATTGAGTTTTCATCATAGGACATCTAAGTAGGGATTAAAGAAAAATAAACTTTAAATAAACATGCATTTTTTGGATTTTTGACATTTTTCTATTTTTTTGGATTTTTGACATTTTATAGACTCAACAAAATCAAACTAAAAAAAACTTTAAAATGCATAAATGTTAAATATGATGCAATGCATACAAGTAGAATGTAAATAAAATACATGCCAAGTTTGCCAAATTTTAAACCCTACCACAACCAGATAAAGCAGTTTATAATGTCCAAGTTCAATCCCACCCCATACTTAAAGATTACAGTGTCCTCACTGTTAGAAAAATAAAGTAAAGGGAAGGATCACTCACACTCACTTACGCTAGAAGTATATCACTGCTCAGGGGGCGGGGGAGGTGGCAGCAGCAAGGGCCAGCCCTGTGTAGGAGCTGCCCCTGAGTAGTCTGTCGGGGCGGCCTGTGGGAAAGTGGATGATCCAGCCTGCGGATCGAAGGAAAAGCCCATATATGAGCCTAAACCCTCGAGGTATCTCCCATAGCGTCGCTGTTCCTCGCGCATCTCAGAGACGGAGAGCTCCAGCCTAGTAAAGCGGGCAGACATGTCTTCCTGCCAATCAGTGGTGTAAGCAGGCTGGAAGGGAGGAGGAGGTGGAGGTACATAGCTATGGTGGCTATGGTGGCTGTGGTGGGACCCTGCGGGCCCTCTCCTCCCCCAACCGCATCATCTCTGGCGTCATCATCGTCGTTGCCATCCATGTCACCCTGGTAGGCTGGGGGCTGCTCAGCTCCGTCGGAATGGGGATCTGTGTCCCAGGACATAGCATCCACCTCGGGCTCATGGTTGTAGAGCGGGGGTCTCCTCCATAGGGTGGGGTCAGCGGCCGGATCTATATCCGTAGGATATGGCTGCCCAGTCCAAGACTGGTACCAATCAGGGATATACAGCAGATCCATGAAATCATGTCGCAGGCGCATCCCCGTTTGGGGGTGTCTCCATCCCTGGGCCCCTGTTGCGATGACTCCGCCCTGTCGCAATACCGCCGCGTCTAGGTACGTGAGCTGGTAGGCCGTGTACCGTTCAGTGTGGACGCCGAGAGCCTCAGCGAGGATGGCCACCATGCCGCCGTCCAAGATGTCTGTAGAGATCGTTCGTCTGCGGTCTACGATATGCTCGAGCCAGGAGTGGAGGTATGGGAGAGGGTCATCCTCGAAAAGCATCCTCCGTAGTGTCTCCGTCTCACGGTGTGTCGGGCGACGGAGCTCAGGCCTGGCCCAAAGGGTACTCGCCAGGATCCTCAAGATCACCCTAAAAAGTGGGCTCACAACCCTAGATGTGAAGGAGTCTGTAGGGGCAGGGTATGGTATACCTGATATGTAACTCTAGATGACATTGGGGTCGTGGACCCTGAAGGCGGCCGAAGTGTGGATGAACCCAAAGATATCGCTCATCTCCTCGAGCGATAGTCTGTGTTGCCTGTTGCCGAGATGGAAGATGACTCGGCGGCTAGTCGAAGTGCGCTCGGGAACCTCCAATGTGGCCATAAACTCCCCAGTAAGAACGGGGTAGTGCGCCTCCAGGGGTTCGATCAGCCTGTGTAGAGAGACGTTCTCAAACGCCTCCTGAACGCCTGGGTGAAATCCTAGCTGGATCATGTCTGGGAGATGGTACCATCGTGCCCTGGTGGCTCGGGGAATCAACTCCTCAGCAAGGGAGCACTGCTGATCGTCCTCAATGCGGAGCGCGTCCTGAGGGATGTTCTTGGCTCTAACCATCGTTTGCAAAAGAAGCCAATACTAAAGATAATATTCCCTTTGATTAAAATGGGGAGAACCCCATACTTAGGTTCTAATTATGCTAGAAATTTTGTAAAAGTAAATGTCTAAGTGGAAGAAAGTACATAATTTCTTAAAGTTTTAACACTAAGGAACCTTATGGCATAAATAAATGTTGCCTAAAAATCAGATTTCTAATTATATAAAAAAAATCAAAATATAAACCCCCTAAAAAATCAGATTTACAAAATCAGCCCATATATATATAAAAATCAGATTCCTAGCCCAAACTTATGAAAAATTCAGATTATTGCCCCACATGTATATATAAAAATCAGATTTGCCCCCTGATATATAAAAAATTCAGATTTCATGCCCATGTATAAACAAAACTCAGATTCATAGCCCCACATATATATAAAAATATTCCATGCCATACAAATACTCTTTCCCGCGCAAACTACGTTCAAACCCTAAACACTCAATATGAAATTTCTTCCAAATCAATTAATTAAGTATGAAAAATCAGAAAAGATAGAGGAAGGGTGAAAAATCATACCAGAAGAGTGTTGGAATTAGGAGAGAAAGAGGCAAGCAACCGCAAAAACGAGAAAGAAAACCGACTGTCGACAGGGGATGTCGATATCGATGCCTCCAGTCGATATCGACCGGATGCTGTGTGTTGTCGGGGCTGCTGGTGGCTGTGGTGGGTCCTCCGGTGGCGTGGGGCGGCCGGATCTGGCGGTTCTTGGCCGGAGATGGGTAGATCTGGGCGATAAGGCTCGAAAACGAGGGGGAGAGAGATGGAGGGCTAGGTCGAGGAAGAGAGGAGGGGATTTTGTGGCTCGGGGTGATGCTGCACAGGATGAGGGAGGGTGTGGTGACAGTGGGTGGTTGCGGCGATGAGGGCTGTGGGGCGGCCGGTGGCGTGGGCCGGATCGGAGGGAGAGGGATGAAGAAGGAGAAGAAGGGCGGCTAGGGTGTCGATAATGGGAGGCGGTGTCGAAGTCGGGTATAAAGGGGGTGAAAACCCCAAAACTTAAAACTGAAAGAAATTAAATTCTGACCTGGCTTACCTCCATCTGTAGTCGATATCGACCTTAGAGGTCGATATCGACCTCCCTTCAGCATCCGTTTAACACGTCCTGTTACTCCTTCTGTCGGCTGATCGATATCGACCATATAGGTCGATATCGACCTCTCTTCTGGGCTGGATTTCTTTGTTGACTTTAGATAAAATAGCCACGAGTGATCTCAAAAATATAAAATAAAATAACTAAAAGAAAAAGAAAAAGGAAAAGAACGGGTTGCCTCCCGGAAGCGCTTGAGTTTAAGTCGCTAGCTCGACATACTTCCCTTTTTGCGCTAGTTCAACGCCAAGGTGGCGCGAATCTCTTCCTCTGGGTCCTCCTTGTCATAATATTTCTTTACTCGGTGGCCATTTACCTTAAAGGTTGATCCATCGTCGCAAAATAAATCCACCGCTCCATGAGGGAATATTTTATGAACCTTGAACGGTCCGCTCTATCTTGTCCTTAGTTTCCCTGGAAATAAGCGAAGCCTAGAATTGAAAACAAGGACCTTGTCACCTACCTCATATGTTTTTGGCACCAACTTCCTATCATGCCATTTCTTAGTGCGCTCTTTGTAGATTTCGGCATTCTCATATGCTTTTAGGCGCAACTCTTCCAAGGCTTGTAAGTCAATGAACCTCCTCTTTCCCGCTTCGTCGAAATCCATGTTAAGCTCCTTAAGAGCCCACATTGCTTTATGCTCAAGTTCAACGGGCAAGTGACATGACTTACCATATACCAAGTTATAGGGAGTTGTGCGAAGCGGTGTTTTATAGGCCGTTCGGTAGGCCCAGAGCGCATCATCCAGTTTGGACGACCAATCTTTCCTTGAGCGGGAAACCGTCTTCTCCAAGATGGCTTTGATTTGGCGATTGGAGACTTCTACTTGACCGCTAGTTTGAGGGTGATAGGGTGTTGCCACCCTATGGTTTACCCCATACTTAGCTAAAAGAGCTTCAAAGCCTCTCTCAATGAAATGCGAGCCACCATCTGAAATAAGGACTCTAGGAACACCAAAACGAGGAAAGATGTTAGTTTTCATAAACTTAGAGACTACCTTCGCGTCGTTGGTCCTAGTTGCTACAGCCTCCACCCATTTAGAGACATAGTCCACCGCTACTAGAATGTATTTGTAGGGGCCTGAAGCAGGGAAGGGTCCCATGAAGTCAATGCCCCATACATCAAAGAGTTCGACCTCTAAAATGCCTGTGAGTGGTGTCTCATTCCTCCATGTGATATTACCTGCACGTTGACACTCATCACAAGAAGTTACATAGTTTTGCACATCCTTGAAAAGGTTAGGCCAATAAAAACCACATTGAAGAATTTTCGCCGCGGTCTTGAATCCCTTAGCATGACCTCCTGTAGGGAGAGAATGACAATGGTGAATCACGCTCTCCACCTCGTCCTCCGGGATACAACGTCGGAAGATATGGTCTTTCCCCTGTTTGAATAAATAGGGTTCATCCCAATAATATTGTTTGACGTCGTGCAAAAACTTCTTCCTTTGTTGCGAAGTTAAGCTTGAAGGAATCTCGCCTCCTACAATATAGTTAGCAAAATCCGCATACCAAGGTACCTTCGCCCTTCTTACAGCAAATAGATCATGGATAGGACTAGAAGGAGGTGTAAAGAAGAAATCCTCACCGAAGCTTACCTTTTCGTCACCTTCGGAGGGCTTTGAAGGTGGTCGATATCGACTTTCAGGGGTCGATATCGACTGGTCGGTATCGACAGGCTTAGTCGACATGGGCTTCTCGATATGGGTCCTCGATGTCGACGTCTGGAGGTCGATGTCGACCTTTGCAATGGACAACCTGTGAACAAAATTGGTCGACATCGATGCCAGACTTACCTTTGGGGCAGTCGATATCGACCTGCTGGGGTCGATATCGAGTGGTTCCTCTGCCCGACTTACCTCTTGCCTCATTAAGTGCTCGTCGGGGCGGGAGTCATTGATTGGTATGTTGTCATGTGACTCTTCCAGAAGCCCTATGGGTAGCCGCGAAAGATGATCGGCTACGGAGTTCTCCGTTCCTTTCTTATCTTTAAGCTCAACGTCGAACTCTTGTAGTAAGAGCACCCATCGTAGGAGCCTAGGTTTAGCATCCTTCTTTGCCATTAAGTACCTAAGAGCTGCATGGTCAGTATGAACAATAACCTTAGAGCCCACTAGGTATGAGCGGAACTTCTCAAAAGCGAAGACCACCGCCAAGAACTCCTTTTCCGTCGTGGTGTACTTTGTTTGAACGGCATCTAGAGTCTTGCTTGCATAGTAGATGGCATGAAGCTTTTTGTCTCTCCTTTGTCCTAGAACAGCACCTACGGCATAATCGCTTGCGTCGCACATGATCTCAAAAGGTTGCGACCAATCGGGTGATTGAATGATTGGGGCGGATATGAGGGCCTCCTTCAACCTGTTGAAAGCTTCAAGACAATCACTAGAAAATGCAAACTTAACATCCTTCATTAGTAGGTTAGTTAATGGTTTGGCAATTTTAGAAAAATCTTGAATAAACCTCCTATAGAAACCTGCGTGACTAAGGAAGCTTCTTATGTCTTTAATTGATGAAGGCGGTGGTAATTTTTCAATGAGTTCTATTTTTGCCCTGTCTACCTCAATTCCCCGTTTAGAGACTTTGTGGCCTAGCACAATCCCTTCCCTTACCATAAAGTGGCACTTCTCCCAATTGAGAACCAAGTTTGTCTCTTCACATCGTGCAAGTACCCTGCGAAGGTTAGCAAGACAAATATCGAAAGTAGTGCCATAAACAGAGAAGTCATCCATAAATACCTCCACGATGTCCTCAATCATGTCGGAGAAGATAGCCATCATACATCTTTGAAAGGTAGCAGGGGCATTGCAGAGCCCAAATGGCATTCTCCTATATGCAAAAGTCCCATAGGGACAAGTGAAGGTGGTCTTTTCTTGATCGTCAGGATGAATGGGGACCTGCCAAAAACCAGAATATCCATCCAAGTAACAAAAATAATCATGTTCGGCAAGTCTCTCTAATACTTGATCAATAAAAGGAAGGGGAAAGTGATCCTTTCTAGTGGCATTGTTGAGTTTCCTGTAGTCAATGCACATTCGCCAACTAGTTGTGATTCGTTTTGGCACAAGCTCGCCTTTCTCATTTTCCTCAACGGTCATTCCGCCCTTTTTAGGCACCACATGGACTGGGCTCACCCATTCGCTGTCGGAGATGGCATAGATGATTCCTGCATCCAGCATGCGCATGATCTCCTTCTTCACCACCTCTCTCATATTGGGGTTGAGCTTCCGTTGGTGTTCTATAGATGCCTTATGATCATCCTCAAGGAGGATTCTATGCATAAGTAGCAGGTGAAATACGTTTTATGTCCTCAAGAGAGTATCCAATAGCCTTACGATGAGCACGAAGTACTTCCATAAGCTTATCTACTTCCTGTGTGGTTAGTGAAGAATTGATAATTACAGGGAAAGTAGAATTTGGACCAAGAAACTCATACCTAAGTGTGTCGGGTAGAGGCTTAAGCACCGGAGAGGGGCCTTGTGGGATAAGGATTGGCTCTACCTCTTCCGTCTTTATGATCTCACCAAGGTAATCTGTCTCAATTCTCTTGATAGAAGTTCTTAAATCAGTTATAGGAGTCGGTGTGGACCAAACATAGAGTGATGCTAACTTTGATTTGGACTCTTCAAAATATTCCTGCAGAAAGAAGGTCGAGGGCGAGTAGGAATAATCAATATCGACTGAGAGTTCAGCACATACCTCGGCTTCGAAGCTGTTTGGCGTCAAGTGGTAAAGGTCGATTTCGACTTCTGATGTCGATATCGACTGGTCGATTTCGACCTCTTCTGTCGATTTCGGCTGGTCGATTTCGGCCACTTCTGTCGACATGGGCTGGTCGATTTCGCCTGTAAGAGGAGAAGGGAGAACTTGACTTACTGAGTGTGTCGATGTCGACTGAGGGCACTCGATATCGAGTGGATTGGTTGATGTCGACCTGTCTTCGTCGATATCGACTTCGTCTTCGAGCTCCATGGATAGAGCATCGTCGAATATTTCCTCATCACTCGTGCATGTAGCCAAGAACTCTTCAATATCCTCGTCGGTAAGCTCCTCTGCAGCTTGGGCTAGGGCCTCTTCAGGAGTTAGGGCCCTTTCCGTCGGTTCTTTGCAATCCATGATGCTAGTGTAGACCGACTTGATTTCCATACCGTTAACTTCCTTCATTGTGGGGTTGAAGGAGAATTCAATGACTTCGTTCCCTATAGTAAAGGTTAGTAATCCTCTACGTACATTAATATTAGCATCCGCAGTAGCTAAGAAAGGCCTACCAAGGATGATAGGTACAATAGGATCTTCAGGCATGTCTAATACAATGAAATCAGTAGGAACAAAGAATTTACCTACCTTTACAAGGACGTCATCAACTATACCTGTGGGTCTGACGAATGAATTATCAGCCATATAAAGTTTCATATCCACAGGTTCAAGTGCTCCAATGCTTACCTTTTGCCAAATAGAGAGAGGCATGAGACTTACACTTGCCCCTAGGTCACATAGGGCTTTGTAGCGATGTTGGCCAAGTCCCACGGTGATTGCAAATTTCCCTGGATCGCTCCTCTTCTCGGGGAAATCCATCTTGGAGCATTCCTCTGCGATCTCTGCCATGGATCGCTTCTTGCTAAGGATGTCTTTTAAGAATCGAACATAGGCGGGCATCTCGCTTAGGGCCTCTATAAGAGGGATAGTAATGTTCAGTCCTTGGAGAATCTTTACAAAGCGCCTAAACTTGCTTTGAGTGGGGTCCTTCAATGCTTTGGAAGGGAAGGGTAGCGTCTTCTTTGGCGGAGAAGCCAAAACGGTGGTTGGAGGAGCCTGCTGAACCTCGATGTTGACAGGAGGGTGGTCGATATCGACCGGTAGGGTCGATTTCGACCTATGTTGTTCTCTCTCAGGTTCTGCAGTGTCTTCGACGTCGGCGAAGGGGTCGACAGTGGTGTCGATATCGACCTCAGGGTCGACATCGACTGGATTGTCGATGTCGACAGGCTCTGTTACTTCTTCTTCCGTCGCCTTTTGTGGTTTATGAACTTTGGTGTCACTCCTTAGTTGCATGGCTGCAATGTGTCCTGACCCGGATTGCCCCTTAGGATTGGTAGTTGGTTGCCCAGGGAATGTTCCGGACGGTCTAGGGATTCGTGCCGCCAATTGACCCAGTTGGGTCTCTACGTTCTTCTTCCAAATGTCCATCTCTCCAATCCTTGTGGTAAGGTGATTGAGTTGAGAGTGGATAGCATGGTTGGATTGATCATTCTTAGCTTGGTTCCGCCTTATCTCGTCTAATACAAGTTGAAGATCATCCTTCTTTTGGTCTCTCTCAGGGTGCCCAGGAGCTCTATAGAGTGGGGGGTCCCTAGGGTTAACCTGGTTCCGTTGTGGTTGTTGGAACCTTTGGTCTCCCCAATATTGGCGATTGGGACCCCTCATGAAGTTGGCTTCCTCATGAGTCTCCGCTAGTTGCACTTGCTCAGCATGGGGGCACTCAATGGTAGTATGTCGCTGTGATCCACATTCGATGCAATCCTGGTTTGCCGATAGGAATCTCACTTGTTTCTGGAGCTTTCTAAGTTGATCCCTATGAAATTGTTCTTTTACATCCGGATCGATCACCTTAGAGGGTTCGTACAATGGCATAGATGGGGCAGGCCTCGACGATGATGGTGCGTCGGAAACCTCAGGAGTCCCATATGTATTGTCAAATTCCACCAGCCTTTCAATGGTTTCCCAAGCCTCTTGAGGAGCGAGTTCAAGGTAGCCATAGGCGGTGTATGTGTTGATCCTCTCCTTGGTTGCAGCATCAAGAGCATTGTATATGATCTCCTGGATGACGTACGGTAGTTGGCCATGTGTCGGGCATGATCGTAGTAGGTCCTTATACCTTTCCCAAACAGTTGCCAGAGCCTCACCAGGCTTTTGTTTGAAAGCCGTGATTTTCTGTCGGATCAGCGCCGTCTTAGAAGGAGGAAAGAACTTGTTGAGAAACGCGTCCTTGACTTCATTCCAGGTGCGGAGCGATCTTGGGGCTAAGCTTTCCAACCACTGCAATGCCTTTCCTGTAAGAGACCAGCGAAATGCTTTCAGTTGAACATACTCAAGACTTTGTCCATCAGCAATTGTATCACAGAGGTCTAAGAAGGTTGATATATGTGCTATAGGGCATTCGTTAGGTTTTCCTTCATATTGATGCCTTCTTATTTCAGTTAAAAAGTTTGGCTTAATTTCAAAATTAGAAGTAGGGATTAGAATAGCCGATTCAGGCACTGTGAGCGATGGGTGCAAGTATTGCTTAGCATTCCGGGGGAGGGCGTTGATTTGAATCTCATATCATCTCCTGGCCTCCTCTTCCCTGTCAGCACGCTCTCTTAGTGCCGCTTCTCTGGTAGCGTAATCCTCTACTTGCTTCCTTAAGCGTTCAATTTGTTGTGCCTGGGTCTCGTTGTCCGCCATGATTCTTTGGACTCGAGATCTTAGGTGGAGAAAGCGTTCTGGTTCGTCTAGTCCTTCAAATTCAGGTTGGTCACCAGTACGTCGCATACACCTATCAAACAACACTAAAAAGAACCGTGAAAATAAACTACTAGGGCGCGATTGATAGCTTCCGCGACAACGGCGCCAAAATTTGACGTAGGGAGAATTGAATCGAAATATATAAGAAAATATAAACCAATACAACTCTTAGCCTCTTCAAATAAATTCAAGACTCCCCGCTATAGTAGTAGGGAATCAGGTTCGATCCACGAGGAAGCGAGTCAGCGGGATCCTAGTAGCGTTGAAGACACGTCCTTTCTACTCGACCAGAAGCCTCGATCTCGATGTCAGACCTCGATGTCGACCTTGGCTGTCGATGTCGTCTGCAACAGAAAACCTGCAGAAACAAAAACGGTAGTCGATATCGACTGGTGGGGGTCGATATCGAGGTTAGTTCACGAAATCGACTGGCTCAGAAGTCTGCCAGTCGATACAGGGGGTCGATTTCGACACAAAGTGGTCGATATCGATGCTTGCAGAAGTTCCCAGGAGTCTCGAGATCGACTCAGAAAACCGTCGATCTATCAGTTTGGTCGATATCGACCTCTGCTGTCGATATCGATGTCTTTCCTGCAGTGGGTTAGCGGTTTTGTCGGCAAAGAAAAGGCCGAAGAATCAAGGATGGAAAGGAAGCAATGATCAGAAATAAGCAAAGGTGTTGGGTTTTTCGATGACTCAACGAACGGCGGGCAAATTTTAATGTAAACTCAAAGGAAAAGATCTTCCAAAGTCAAGGATTACCGCGACGACAACCATGATAGTAGAAATAAGGATCAACTAAAGAAGCATGCTTTTATCATAAAGGAAAAGGCTTTCACCTAAACCGACCAATAGGAAAAGAGATTTTTCAATTACTTAACCTAATTGGTGTCTACCTTTGTCATAATTGAGTTTATAATCTTTCGAAAAGAAACCCTAATTACTACCCAAGTTTTACAACATGAGTTCCTTAAATTCGCATTTAAAGATGAAGAACAAGGTAGAAGGAGATAAAAGATACATTCTTTAATGACACACTTACCTTACCATCATGGCTATCGTCGGGCTCACCCCGACCCTAGAAGAAAGGGGAACTACTCACTCATGTTGATTGTAGACATGTCTTGAATTGAAATAACTTGCATAAATGGAAAATTTCGAATCTTTACAATCTCAACGCCAACTATCGTAAGCGCTTGAAACTTTAAAGCTCAAAATAACTAACTATCTATTGCCTATTGTTCTTCTCTTCGATGAGTCTATGATTGGATGATTAACAAATCAGCCCCTAAGGCTTTATTTATAGGCTACTAATCCTCGCTATCCGAGGATTGTAACTTCTATCTAAACTAATAACTCTATCCGAACAACTAGGATAGGTCTTTTATTTTGATAAACTTAAAGGAAAAGATAACAAACAACTGCTAATATCTAAAAGAACGAGATAACTCATGGCTTCGTTGATATACTTCACAATCCGAGCCTCAAAGATCGGATTTTATCTTCTGTCGATGTAGGGTCGATATCGACTCCAGAGGTCGATATCGAGGCTTGTGTTTCTGCTCGACTTGTCCCACTCCAGTCGATGTCTATGATGATGGTCGATATCGATGCATGTGTGTCGATATCGAGGCTTCTAGTCTGGTTTGTGTGGTTTATCTCGACACTCAGAAGTCGTGTCGAAATCCAGGGTCGATATCGATGTCTCCAGTCGATATCGACCTCTTCTCAGCGTCACTTGGCTTGCTCGTTTTGACTCCGATTTCATCGAATTCCTGCATGGTTAGCTCAAAACTCGTGTAGACTCTATTTCTTTCACTTTAGCTCATTCTTACACGAGATCATATACTTTTGAAACTTTTGTTCGGAAATCAAATGAAATATGAAGTCAAAAGATGCAATAAACAATAGTACAATTATGTACATCACTAGGCCAAAAAAGGTGTTTTACATCGGTTATAAAAGCTTATATACATCGGTTTCTAACTAGTGTACGGGTTGGTGTGGTAAAAAACAGATTAGTGATGGAACCGATGTATAATTTTTTTTACACCGGTTTAAAAACCGGTGTAGAAAGAAAAAAAACCCGATGTATAAAAGTACACCACCACACGTGTGGAGGAAGTTTATACATCAGTTGACGTGAACCGTGTGTAAATCCATTTTTATTATAAAAAAAGAGGTTTATCCCAGTTTAATTTTACCTGGGTAACTATTTAATCCCCTGCTTTTTTTTCATTTCACTATAAAAATTCATAAAATTCCATCACAACCACACAAATAAACAAACCACAAGAAAAATAACCTTACAATTTTTTTTTGATCAAGTAAGAATTCGGTTGGAAACCCTAACCGATAGCATCCCGACGGATGAGATCTAAAAGATCTGAATGTGATGCCAATGTAACCTCGCTAACAAAGCGACTAAGATGTGCGACCATATCAGCCACTCTGTTACCCTCGCGGGGCACATGGGAGAATTTAACTTCCTGAAAGGATAGCAAAATCCTTTTGATGTCCCTCATTAGAAGTTCGATTTCCTAAGGACAAAGACCATTAGATTTAAGGTGGTTTATAATGATTTGTGCATCACCTTCAATAACTAATTTCCTAATCCTAATATTTTCTGCGTAAACAATGCCTTCTCGAAGGGCGGTCGTCTCCGCCATCAGTGGGGAATGGATTCCCAAGTGTCTATATCCAATGTTAATGGTGTTACCCTCCCAATCCCTAATAATGTATCCATCATTAGCATTTCCAACGGAGGATAATGCACCATCAAAATTTAGTTTCAAATACTCGCGATCTGGTTTTCGCCATCTAATATTTTTCCTACTCAATTTGCGCAGTTGAACTGTCCTTTTTCCATTAGCATCGTTGCCCATGCAAAAAACGGTAGACGAGGCCTTCTTCCAATTGTCTTTAATAGCGTGGATAAAGCTTTGAAGTTCCAAAGCCGTAGGTTTATTTTGATTTCTGAATGAAACTTGATTTATATAAAACCATGTTGTCCACCATTTATTTGCCATTTCTTCTTTTTCAATCTTACTAAGGGATTGTCCTAGTTTTTCCATAATGACTTTGACATTCCTTGTTGATGCTGGCAGATTATTAACTACATCACGAACTTTTTGATTCTCTAAGATGGAGTTTTGTACGAAGGTACATTCCACGAAGAGGTGGACTTCATCCTCAGAATGAGCGTTGCAAAAATTACAGTAGTTCGGGACGGGCGTACCTCTACTCGCTAATCGCTCCCTCGTGGGTAGACCATTCTGAGAAATTTTCCACAAGAAATTTTTAATTTTTGGAATCATATCCACCTTCCAGATCCAACTATTGGGATCATCACAGTAGCAATCTTGG
The DNA here is from genome assembly GCA_963922045.1 of Persicaria maculosa. Lineage (NCBI taxonomy): Eukaryota > Viridiplantae > Streptophyta > Magnoliopsida > Caryophyllales > Polygonaceae > Persicaria > Persicaria maculosa. The sequence goes on from OY998261.1 coordinate 35,273,237, forward strand.
TTTGATACCAGTTTCATTGCACTTGATGTTGTGAACCAACCTTGTTCATCAAGCCACCAGTAGAGTCGATCTGGGGTAGGATTGACTGGTAATGGAATGTCTACTATATTCTGCACTGTATTTTGATCTAGGATGTTGCTTAATTTTTCTTTCCACCAATTACCAGCAATTATGAATTCACTTACTTTTATGTTCATATCAATTTGTTGAGCCACATTAAGCTTATGTATTAAAGGCGATTTACTAACCCAGTTATCTGTCCAAAAATTGACTGATTTGCCATTACCCATTGACCATATAAGCCCCTCTTTGAATTTTTTAATTAAAGAAGTTGCTTTTCTCCATTGCCATGAGGCATTTTTAGTGTTTTGATAATTTAGGATGTCATTTCCTTTTAAGTATTTATGTTTTATAATTTTGACCAATATATTATCCGGTTCAGCGAGAGTTTTCCATAACAACTTCATTTGAAGTGCCTCATTCATGTGTTGGGATTTTCTTACTCCCAATCCTCCTTTCTTTTTTGATCTACAAATTCTATCCCAGCTTATAAGTGATCTGTATTGTAAGTCTTTATTCCAGAAAAAAGTTCTATTTATTTGGTCTAATTCCTTATGAATAGATGTAGGCAGCATAAAACTTTGCATGGTATATAATGGTTTAGAAGATAGATTTGAGTTGATTAGAATAGAACGACCCTGTTGCGACAAAGCATTGGCCCTCCATTTCGATAGTTGTTCTTTGGATTTACATAATATGTTTTCAAAAGTTTCTCTGTTAACCCTTCCATTAATGATGGGGCATCCTAAATATTTTTCCATAGCCCTAGTATGTGGAATTTGCAAAGAGTTACCCAACAGTTGGATTCGAGATGTAGGGACCCCGACCATGGTCTGGAAGGTTGATTTGTGAAAGTTAACCTTCTGACCCGAAAGAAAGCAATAGTCATCAATTATTTCTTTTACTTTTTGACTCGCAGTAAGAGTAGCATTCGCAAAGATAATAATGTCGTCCACAAAGGCCAAGAAAGGAATACACGGTCCCCCTCTTCCAAACTTGAACCCAATTTTGTTGGATTGGAATAGGGATGCTTGTTGAAGTTTCCTTGCTAGGAGCTCAGCTCCCAAGATGAAAATAAAGGGAGACAATGGATCACCCTGACGAATACCTCTAGAGGGATGAAAAACTTTTGTTGGAGAATTGTTCACCAGAATTGAAAAAGAGGCAGTTGTAATGCATTCCTTAATCCAACCAATGAAGTTTAATGGCCATCCATCCTTCCTCATCCCTGCGGTTTTTGAAGGAATGAAAGATTTCATGAGCTATTATAACATTATCTTGAATAGCTCTGTCAGACACAAAAGCACCTTGAAGCGGGTGAATCAGTTTTCCTATGCACTTTTTTATTCTTTCGGTTAAGAGTTTGGAAATGATTTTATAGACTGTTGAACACAAACTAATTGGTCTGTAGTTGTTTGTTGAGGTTGGGTTATCCATTTTTGGCAATAGAGTTATAAAGGTGTGGTTGAATTGTTGTAATAACTTTCCTATGTGGAAGAAACTTTTTACAGCTCTAATAATAGATGGACCAACAATATCCCAGTAGGTTTTATAAAATTATGCAGTGAATCCATCTGGACCAGGAGATTTGTTTTTGCCTAGACCACTGACAACACTTTTAATTTCGCTATTAAGGATGGGTTTAATAAGTTCAATATTTTCTTCATAAGATATTGCAGGGGTAATCAAATCGAGATGGTTAGACCAGGAAGTTCTAGGAATACTTTCTTTTTTAAATCTTTTTTCAAAATCACGTTGAATTTCCAGGCTAATGTTATCTTCCCCTATAATTTGGGTTCCCTCTGACGTGGTAATTTGCCTAATAATTTTCCTGTTCCTTCTTCCAGAAGCGATTTTGTGAAAGTAACCAGAGTTGGTATCCACAAGCTTTATATGCTTAGTTTTGGCACGTTGGTTCCAATACATCGTATGGAATTTAATGAGTGCCTCCTTCTTTTTAATAAGATTGTTTTGTTTGTCACTGATACGGGAGTAATGGTGTTGGGTTAACGAATCTTGAATGGAAATGAGCTCGTCTTCAACTTCTTTTAGTTATCGAAAAATATTCCGAAAGGTTTTTTTATTCCACTCCTTAATTTTAGCTTTGAGTATTTTTGTTTTGAACGCTAATTGGAACATAGCAGATCCACTGCAGTTGGCTCTCCAAGCTTGCTTTACTATATTCCTTAAATCTCTTTTTTGGATCCACATATTTTCAAATTTAAAGGGGGCCGCTTTAGAAGCTTCACTGTTACTAAGATCTAGTGTAATCGGACAGTGGTCAGAGGTTGAAAATGCGTGGTGTTGAATTTGTAGATTGGGAAAATTTGCAATGATACTGACTTGGACCAGTGCCCTATCGAGTCATTCGTGGATGTTATCTAGGCCTGATTTCTTTTTCCTCCAAGTGAATCGGTTCCCGCAAAATGGTAAGTCAAATAACTCACAATCATTCTTAATATTTAGTAATCTCTGAAGACGGTGCAAACTAATCTCCGCACCACCAGCTTTATCTTATCTTGAGGCAATGTCATTCATATCCCCGATGAGTATGCACGACATTGTAGATCCATTAATAATCGATCTTATTTCCTCCCAAAATGAAATTTTTTCTCGCTCATGAGGAGGGGTGTATACCATTAAGATTCTACATTGAAAGTTTGAATTTGAGTTCGTGTATTTTACAATGATGAATCTTTGCCTACATATCTCCAACGTGATTGTCTCGTGGGTAAGTAGTTGAGAATTCCAGAGTACTCCAATACCACCGGATTTGCCAATGGCAAGGGACCAACAAGCATTATCGAAACCGGCAGCCCGCCATTTCTTTTCTTCGGGGATTTTGTCGGTTTTTGTTTCCATTATAGCAATTAGTTGTATTTTTTGAACTTTGCAAAAAAATGTTTATTTTCGCCCAGAAGTTAGGCCTTCCAATTCCTCTCACATTCCAAGTGCTAATCTTCATTTCATTAATCCTATTATCCTTTCCCTAACATATTTTTCGCTATAGGCATTGGTGGACAATGAAAACATGTGTAAAAGCTTGGAAATGACCAAGACAAAGTGTTCTTCCCTTGATATTACTGTTGGGTTTAGGATAAATGGGTGGCTTGATAGGGACCAGAGGGTGTATTTCCACCATTTGACTCTCAGAGATTTAGTTTCGTATGATGTAACACTTGCTTTGGCCCATATAATCATATATATACTTTCAGATCTTTTTATGTCACTCTTTTTATCCTTGAGAAATCCAATTTTCATGTTATTGATGCTATACCGATAAAGTATTTTGCCGATCAGCATTGTATTTAGACTTTGCTTGCATCTTTTTTTGACTAAAGGAGTCACGTAGTTAAGGGTTGTGTTCCTTTGGTGCCATTTTCCAAACTTGTTACTCAAAGACAGAATATAGGCCGTAGAGGTTTTTATTTGCAAGGTTTTGATACAAGGAGGATTAGCGTACCAACTTGAAACCCAGATGACCGAGAATGCTGGTTTTGATATTGGGTTTAACTTATGAACTCTCTTGAACCCTTCTTTGCTAAATTTACTTCGGTTATGAGAGCTGCGGCATAAGAGAATGGCAATTACAGCAACAACCAGGGTGCTTGAAAAGCTATCTCTTATAATTCTTGTGCCCATAAAAGGGAGGTATTTATGGGACAAGCCCATGGGTTGAGTCAAACATATGTTTATGCAATTCCATAGCACATAAGGTGTGATTTCACTTACCATTTCACTTACCAATCTAGCATCAGTAGATGTATTAAAATGAATAGCACACACAAAAAGATATACATAGCTAAACACTATCAAAGCTATTATACAAGTCCTCCAAGCCAATCTCAGCTTTCTTTGTAGAGCCATATAGTATAGATTATAGAAAGGGAGGCTGCTCAATAAATTTTTATACAGAGTAGCGGGGGCTACTTGCATTTCTCCAAGGATCCCTGAGAAAAGGATGGTTTATCATTACCAAATTAAAAGATGTAGATTTGTTTGTAGATTGATATATACACAAGGGGTAACACCATAGCAACACATATTTATTAAAAGTAATCACCAAAAATAGCTTCTTTATTAGCCTTATATACGCAACAAGGCCCCAAATCCTTACACAACCAGCAAACCAGGTAAGATATATATGTATTAAAACCTAGCTTACCGGGAAACTGTGATCGAGAACGCGCTTATACACGCGCCCCCAATCCCCTTTGCAAAATTCCTTTCTCGACCCCTTGCCCCAGCAAGCCCCTACCCTAATTCGATCAGCATTGGCTCAGTATGCTCAATCCCTCGTCAAATTCGGGATGCTCTCCCCTGTCATCATGATCTTGTGATCAATTCCGGGATCCCTCCTCCATTCCCTGTCAACAAATCCGGCATTTATGGTTGTAGATCCCGCCCTGGGGTTGAGTCGATTCACTGCGGCTCTTGGGCCTGGTGCTCGGAGGTCGTTGTCTCCAGTGGGTTGAAGACGGGGAGGAAGATTGTTATCCCTACTGTGTGGGATTTTCGAAAGAGAAAGAAACCTCTCCTTTCCGGGTGGAGGTGGTGTTGGTCTCCAAGTCTCTGGTGGTGGGCTGCTCGGCGCGGTCTCAGGAAGAGGATGATGGGGGTTCGGCGCCGATGGTGGTGGTGTGGTGCCCGGTGCCTCTTTCTCGCCGGGTTGGGTCTCCTTTGTCTCGTTTCGTCCTCTGTTGGCTTCATCTTGCGTTTCTGCTGTAGGTTTAGGCCTCATGATGTCTCAAGTTGGCCTTTCGACTAGTTTCTTCGCCCTCGCATCGGTGGTTGCGTGTGGGTGGGTGGTCGACATCCTGACTCCACTGTTGAGGCTACTTCGCTCTTGAACAGGTCATTCCACAAAATCTCTTATCTGATTTCTCCTAATTGCATTTTAATGTCCAGGAAACTGATTACCCTTTGGTGGTTGAAAAACCCGGTGCTAGAGGCTTATGCCTCTTCACCCCTTACCCCCCGATTTTCGGGCCTTGAAAAAGCTGTGGTCATTGGGGCTGTTATGGCTCCTTTACCCAGTTCGAATGAGGAATTGGTGCACATAACCTTCGGTTATGAAAGTCTGAACTTGTCTTCGGCTATGGATACTCGGTTAATTTTCTTTGGCAAGTCCCAAAAATCAGTTAGTTTGGAAACTATGAATATTGATAGGTTTATCTATGTGAATTTGGGGCGTACTCTTCTTATTTGTTGTTGTACCCCTTTCTTGAAATGTTTAATCCTGACATATATTTTGCTCTACTTGTTGTGTATGGTACAAAATAACACCTTCTCTGAGTGTTCAATCAAATCTGTGAAGGAGCTCAGTGCTCTTTCATCCCCCACATCCCGAAAGGGCTCTCAAAGAATTGTAAAATTGATATCCAAAGGGCGTGTTAATTTCTCTGCTGATGAAGTGGTTGATATGACTGCTCCTGCTGAAGCTTTGAGCGTGTTGATGTTTACTACCAGGAGGGTAAAACTCTACTCTCTCTGCTGTTGTTTTTCAATACATACTCCTAATGATGTAACACTGATTTTCAATCCCTGCAACCATGGGGAGATAGGATGCTTATCTGTTCATGATGTTGAGCTGATGCTTTTAAATGCTACTAAACTGTGGAGTGAAATATCTCATGAGAAAGTAAATATTCCTTTCATACAGACTCTCTGTTTTGAGTTTCCCTGCACCATTACTTTGGAAAGAATGGTTATGATTGCTGAATCATCCTCTGCACCTTATACTGCTTCCCGTATATCTGCTATGTATCTGCTTGTGTTTGTGCAGCTTGGAGTCGGTGGAGGTGGTGCTCTGCCCTCCTCCGCTCCTGCCAAATGCAAGGATGGATTATTTGTTGGGTTTGGGGCATCTTCCCAGTTGAAGAGTGATCGTAAGAAACATCAGACCCTTGCCCCCTCTTGCTGCTCAGAGGATAAATTTGATAGGGGTGGAAATGCTTTTTGGAAGTTTTTGGTGGTTAAGCTATCTCTCTGGATACTCTATTCACGAAATCTCATCATTAAGATCACACTCTGCAACAAATTTTGGAACAACCCCGCTTCTAGGGGCAGTAAGCTTATGTTTGCTTCAATGTGTATACCTGAACCTATGATTCAAGTTTATACCTTATGTAATTCCTGGTGTAAATTTGCTTGCTCAAGTTGTGTATCTACCATGCTGAATATCTCAGTGGTGTTTATTAAAGTTAAGTGTAAGTCTTCTAGGCTAATATTTTGGCCTATTACATCACAAAGTAACACCAATTTGATTTCGGAAATCAAGCTCCCTTGTACAACATATTTCCAACCCAGTTTATCGTTACACATTCTTCTTGGTGTGAGGCCCCTTAAATCTTCGCCTCACACCCATGTTGGTTATTTATGAAAATCACATTTTGGAATTGTAGAGGCATTGGAAAAAAAACATTTTGGACGGAAATCGATAGTAAGTGTAAAAACGAACATATTCAAATAATGGCCATAGCGGAAACTAAATCAGAATCCGTTCCTGAAGACAAATTTTGGAAAACGGCTGGCTTTGACGAGGCTATCTGGTTACCTGCTTCCGGGCGATCGGGTGGTCTCGGTATCCTTTGGAAGTCCTTCCAATTAACAAACGAAATCATTACGGTAGAAATTCACTTACCCCGAATTATTGGACTTCGATACGAAAATATTAATGATAGATTTATGATTCTACTGCTGTTTGTATATGCGCCTCCGGGCACTCGAGAGAAAGACTCGTTCTGGGAAACGTTAACATCCATTGTGCGGGATTCGTCAATTCCTTGTATGGTTTTAGGTGACTTGAACGAAATTCTTCACAGCGAAGACAAGCTGGGTGGTGCTAACATTCGTTCCACACGCTTCGCTAGACTGCTACAATTTAAAAACGACTGCACTCTGCTGGATCTACCTACCTTCAGAAACCCTTTCACCTGGAGAAAGAACCCAGATGACGAAAACACAATTCGCGAAATACTTGACCGGGTGCTCGTTCACCACCAAATCATTGAGAAATTCCCTAACCTAATCACTTACAACGGGGCCTTCTCATCATCTGACCATTGCCCCATATCAATAACTCTTGAGAGTGGATCTGTCTTCAAAGCTCCTCCGTTCAAGTTTGAAAATACTTGGCTTCAACGGAAGGATTTTCGAAACATAGTTAAACAATCTTGGCGAGCAAATTGTCTGGGCTCGACTATGTATCAACTGATGTTCAAACATAAAATTCTGAAGAAAAAAGCTAAGGAATGGAATAAGCGAACCTTCGGAAATATTTTCCGCCAATTAAATGAGGTGGAAACCGAACTTCTCAATATTCAATCTTCCGTATCAGGAGATTACAACAGGTCAACCAACAATAGAGAAAAGTGTCTGATTACAAAAAAGGAAAAGCTTCTTCTTTTCCAAAAAACTTTCTGGAATCAAAGAGCCAAGACAAAGCATCTTAAACTTTCTGATTCGAACACAACATATTTCCATAGGGTTGCTTCTGGACGAAGACATAGGAAACAAATTCGCAATATAACTTCTGCTGAAGGCACTCTGATAATAGGAGAGGAAAATATCAGAAATGAAATCAAGAGTGATTTTCAAAAAAGATTCAAAAAGGAAGCAACTGACGATAGGCTCTTACAGGAAATGCTAAATCTAATCCATCCCTCAATTACCCCTGCTGAAAATGATTACCTTATTCGACACCCGTCAAATAATGAAATCAAGGCTGCTGTTTTCAGTCTTGGCAACAACAAATCACCCGGTCCAGATGGTTTTACAACCGAATTTTATAAGAAATATTGGGACATTGTTGGCATATCCATCATTAGAGCTGTAAAAGGTTTCTTCCACTCTGGTAAAATTCTGAAACAAATAAACCATACATTTATCTCTCTTCTTCCTAAGCGGGATAACCCGACCAACACTAGTCATTATAGGCCAATTAGTCTCTGTTCAACGCTGTATAAGATAATCTCAAAAATCTTGACAGAAAGAATCAAAACAGTCATTGGCAAACTAATCCACCCTTTACAGGGTGCATTTGTCACCGATAGGGCCATTCAAGATAATGTACTGGTAGCACACGAAATATTCCATTCCTTCAGATCCCGTAAGGGCTGTGAAGGGTGGCTTGCAATAAAACTTGATATGGAGAAAGCATATGACAGAGTTGACTGGGGTTTTACGAAAAGGATTCTGGAAAAATTTGGGTTTCACAACACCTTCATCTCTTGGGTTATGGAATGTGTTACAACCGTGTCTTTCTCAGTTCTGGTGAACAACGGTCCCACGGACTTGTTTTTTCCCTCTCGTGGGCTTAGGCAAGGAGATCCTCTATCCCCATTCCTGTTTATCCTAGGAGCCAAAATTTTAGCACGGAAACTCTCAGCAGAAACAAATTTGGACAGTAGCCCTATTGGTTTCTCTTTCGGTAGGAACGGTCCCCGTGTCCCTTTCTTATCATTTGCAGATGACATTATCATTTTCTCAAAAGGAAGCTTGGAAGCTGCCCAAAGAGTCAGAACAATAATTGATTCATATTGTAAAGTTTCAGGTCAAAAGGTGAACTACCATAAGTCAAGCTTCCAAGCAACAAAAGGAATTTCGAGCTCCAGGATTGTCGAGCTTCGTAGCTGCCTGAATATTACAAACGAAAAATAAACCATACGTTCATTTCTCTTCTTCCAAAACGTGAAAACCCAACCTCTACTAGTCACTACCACCCGATAAGTTTATGTTCAACATTGTACAAGGTAATATCAAAATTTTAACAGATAGACTTAAAACTATTGTTGGCAGGTTAATCCACCCCTTACAAGGGGCGTTTGTCTCAGACCGAGCGATTCAAGATAATGTACTGGTGGCGCATGAAATCTTCCATTTTTTCCGATCCCGTAGGGTCGTGAGGGATGGCTGGCGATAAAACTCGATATGGAGAAAGCGTACGACAGAGTTGACTGGAACTTCACCAAAAAGGTGTTAGAAAAATTTGGCTTTCACGAAACATTTATTGCTTGGGTTATGGAATGTGTAACGACTGTTTCATTCTCAGTATTGGTAAACAATGGTCCCACTGATATGTTCTTTCCCTCCCGGGGTCTTCGGCAGGGAGACCCTATGTCCCCTTTTTTGTTTATCCTGGGCGCTGAAATATTAGCACGGAAACTCTCAGTAGAAGCAAACCTGGATAACAGCCCCATAGGATTCCACTTCGGTAGGAACGGCCCTTGTGTTCCTTTCCTTGCCTTTGCAGATGACATTATTATCTTCACTAAAGGTAGTATTGATGCCAGTAACAAAGTTAGAGCAATAATTGACACATATTGTAAAGTATCGGGACAAAAGGTTAATTATCATAAATCAAGCTTCCAAGCCACTAAAGGGATTTCGAACTCTAAGATTGCTGAGCTTCATAATTGCTTGAATATCTCGAATGAAAACTCTTTGGAAAAATATCTTGGTTGCCCCATTATTAATGGCAGAGTCAACAAAAACACTTTCGAAGATATCATCTGTAAATCTAAAGATCAACTCAGAAAGTGGCGGGCAAATGCTTTATCACAGCAAGGTCGTGCAACTCTTATTAATTCGAACCTTTCAGCTAAACCGTTGTTCACAATGCAAAACTTCATGTTGCCCACCTCAATACACAAAGAACTAGATCAAATTAATCGTATATTCTTCTGGAATAAAGATCTTCAACACCGGCCACTTATAAGTTGGGATAGGATCTGCAGACCGAAAAAATATGGTGGCTTGGGGATTAGAAAATCCAAAGAAATGAATGAGTCCCTCCAAATGAAACTGCTATGGAAAATCCTGGCTGAACCAGATAACGTCTGGGTTAAGCTTATCAATTATAAGTACCTACGATCTACTAACATTCTTGAATACAAGAAATGCGGTGACTCGTCCTGGCAATGGGCTAAACTGATGACGCTCATTGACAAATTCAAGTCGGGGCTTATTTGGTCTGTTGGAAATGGGAAATCTATTAAATTTTGGACAGATAATTGGATTACAACCAATACTCTTCAGTCAAGGGAAAATTGCCCTCACATTGAGAACATAGATGAAACCGTTAGTGATTACATTTTGGGTGGCAGATGATGGTTGGAGAAACTAAACTCTTCTCTTCCTTCCAACTTAGTTGCTGAAATAAATGACATCCCTCTGCCGATATCCTCCTTTGAGGATCGACTTTACTGGTAGCCGGATAGAGTTGGCTGGTTTACTACTTCAAGCGCTTATAAGCTACTCACATCACAATCATCCCTCAACTTCGATAAAAATGCCTGGATTTGGAATATTGACGTCCCGCCCAAGATAAAAAAACTTCTTATGGAAAGTTGGTCAGGAAGGTCTCCCCACGGCCACTAGACTTGCCTCTCGTGGTGTTCCTATTCCTACGTGCTGCAGTCTCTGCGACAGTGCGTGTGAAGATGACATTCACCTCTTGTTTGAATGCCCTTATGTGCACTCCTTCTACCGTTTAACCCCACGTATAGACTCTTCTATATCTACCATGATACATCAGTCTCGGAGTATAAAATCGATCCTTTCCTTATTAGGAAATAATCTTAACTTAGCGGCTAAGGTGGAGCTAGCTTTTACATGGTGGACACTTTGGCATACTCGGAACCAACTTGTTTTCAGACAGGTTCCCATCCCTCTGAAGGATACTTTAAAACGAACAATTAAAACCTACATGCAAAACTGGAATGAAACATCTCATTTTGAGGTTGAATTAGATGAGAACCCCCTCTTATTCATAAAAAAATCCATCCACCCACATAAAAAAAATAAACACGGTTACATAAAATGGCGCAAACCCCCTAAGGGAACTTTCAAGCTTAATTTTGACGGCTCAACACTATTAAGCAACGACAGCTCGGTCGGGGCCGTTATTCGTGACTGGGTTGGCCGCCCAATATGCATCTGTTACCAAAAACTGGGTAAACAAACCCCTATCAAAGCAGAAGCGCTTGCTCTTAAAATGGGAATCCAACAAGCTATTCTACTAGGTATTGATAAAATCCACATCGAAGGTGACTCCAGCATAATCATAAATCATCTGAACAAAAACACGAAATGTCCTTGGGAAATTGAGCTAGTTATATCAGATATTAAACTTATGATATCGACTTTGAAAGAAGCTTCCTTCTTTCATGTTCCCCATTTGGGCAACAGAGTGGCCGATAAGGTTGCACACCTTTGCCACTCAGCCCGGGGTGTTGATATTTACAATCATTTAGGTCTCTCAGACCTCATCCATAATGATGCTTTCGGGTAGAGCTCCCTCGCTCGAATTATTTCCTAATCAAAAAAAAATATATAAAAACGTTTTAAATAATCAATTATATACATTTAATTTCAAATTTAAAACAAAAATATTTATGTCACTTTAACTACTATTCCAAATGGTTGATTATTATCTTTGGCTATTGATAATGCGTATCATAGATAGGCATTATAGACATTTTTAGGCTAGTTAGGTTGCATTTAGTTAATGAATTAGAGTTAAAGAGCATCTAACGATTATTATAGAATGTTCGGATTTTACGCGAATTTGTGAGTATTGTTACAGATTAGATTCGAACACTATGGGATGCATGATAGTGGAAGACTTGAAGAAGAAGAGCAAAGAATTGGAGATCAAGCTTCTGGCAGCGGGAAGAAGCAGCGGGGCATATGCCGCGGCCGCAGCATACATGCAGCGGCCGCCGCAAGGAGCTGAAGCGGCGCCTGAAGAGAACACGCGTGCAGCGGCCGCGGCACCTATGCTGCGGCCGCCGCATCGGTCATCTGCCGCATTTCAAGTTGTGAAACCCTAGTTTTTATTTTTTTATTTTAAGATCGGTTTAGACTTTTAAAAGGCAGAGAGTATTTTAGTTTTGAGAACTTTTCATTCTATTCGACGTTCATCAGACAAATTAGAGATTGAGCGATGTCTTCCATGAGGAACTAAACTCATCGGTTCTGCCTGCAATTTGAAGGTTTATTTGGATTGATTGTGAGTTTCTAATTCTCGTTCCTTGTTTCCTATATTCGAATGCTTCAACTTCTTTGTGCTTGATTGATTATTGTTTTGTTCTATCTAGCCCGCGCAACTAGTTAGGTCAATTCAATTGCTAGGGTTTTGTAGATTCCTGATTGTGAACCTTAACCTAAGTATCAAACTTATCCCTTTAGGGGTGATTGAACTAATTGGATAGGTAGGAAGTTGAATGTGTTGTTAAATCCCTCTTTAGGGACTGCAAATACCTTGGCTAATCTCTGAACTTAAAGCTATCAATTGGGTTAAATCCTTCTTTAGGGACTGTTCGATTGATAAGGGTTGCTAGGACTGATTGGACTAGTAACTATATTAGGTCGGGACAAGGGCATTCATAGGAAACTTAATAGGACGAGAAGAAGTTACAAGGATCGCTTCAACCAAATACAGTGGAAAATTGTAGGTAGAACTACTTCTCTTATTTGTTTAAATCAAAACCATTTACCCTGTCTTTCATAAATTGCTTTGCTCTCACAAAACCCCCCATTTGGTTACGTAATCGGCACTTGAATCATACTTGAGCAACAAATCTCCCTGTGGGATCGACCTCTTGCTTATTGCTATACTAGTTATAAGTTTGAGTTTACTTTGACGGATCAACGACAAGTTTCCCCTCCGTCAAATTTGGCGCCGTTGCCGGGGACGTTTATTGATTCTTGTATGTTTTGGTGTTGATTTTAGGTGTGGACCATCTTATATGGTCCATACCCGTGCTACTAATCCATCTTTGCTATTGTTTGATTCAGAGATTGAAAAGTCACTTTCTGCCTTACGGCGAGAAACTCGTGATCGCTTTCATGAATCTTCTTCTGATCAGGGAGAAAGCACTGCAGAGATGGCTTACAACGCAAATCTTACTCTGAGGGAGCTTACTGCTCCTGACTTGGCACAACAACCCCTAGCAATCCAATTCCCTGCACTTGGGGAAGGAGTGAATTTTGAGCTAAAATCTGGGGTAATTCATCTATTACCCAAGTTCCATGGGTTGAGTGGGGAAAATCCCCACAAGCATTTATCAGAATTTCATACTGTGGTGGTTGGAATGAAACCTGAGAATGTCACTGAAGAACAAATCAAGCTGAGGGCATTTCCTTTTTCTCTAAAGGATGACGCAAATGAGTGGTTCTTCTATTTACCACCTGGGAGTATATCTACTTGGGCTGAAATGAAGAGAACCTTTCTGGAGAGGTACTTTCCTGCAACTAAGCGTAACGCCTTGAAAAGGGCGATTAGCAGCATTGAGCAGCAGGCAACAGAGTCTATTTATGAGTATTTTGAACGCTTTAAGAAACTTTGCGCTAGCTGCCCATGTCATGGCTTTCCTCAGAAGGATCTGGTTCTATTCTTATTTAATGGGCTTACTGATGAGGAGCACAGAACGGTGAATTCTTGTTGTGGGGGAAACATGCTGAATAAGACACCAGCGGCAGCATGGGAGGTGTTTAAGGAGCTCTCTGAGGGCTCTAGGCAGTTCAACAAGAGCACTCGTGCTAGAGGTGTACTTGCCATTGATGCCCCAGTGGCTGCATTACAGACTGATATGGCAGAGATGAAAGAGATGATCAAGAAGCTCGTAGTTGACAGAGCACCTCAGCAGTTGAAAGCATGTGAATCCTACAGCGATCCATTCCACCCTATGGATATGTGCTCAACCTTGCAAGAACCTAATGTTGAGTTGAATGCAATTGGGAATTTCGCTCCACAAAGGCCTAGGCAAGGCAACTTTGGTAATCCTGGGTACTTCAACAATAATAACTACAATGGAGGCTATCAGCAGGGCTCTGGTTATGGGAACTACCAAGAACCTTTCAATCGGCAAGGAGGACCTCAGGTAAGGCCAAAACAACAGTTTGACCTTCGTCAGGGAGGACAACCTCAGGCAAGTACATCTGATGGAAATCCACTACAAGCCCTCACACAATTCGTAACGAACCAGGCTGAACGCACAAAGAACTTAGAGATGTGCACTAAGAACCTCGCACAAGCAGTCTTGGACCAAGGTGAACGATGTAAGAACTTGGAGAATCAGATGAGTCAAATCATTCAATTGCTAAGTGCAAAAGAGGCAAATGACTCAGGAAAGCTCCCATCGCAAACGATTGCGAATCCCAGGAAGAATGTCAGTGCAATAACGCTTAGGAGTGGCAAGGAACTGATTGCCACACCACCAAAGGGCGACGAGGAAATCATGGACGAAGAGATAGAAGTTATAGGCAAGGAGGATGGCAGCTGCACAGAGCGGCGGCCGCCGCAACCATGCAGCGGCCGCGGCAAACCAGGTGAGCAGCGGCCGCAGCACAATGTTGCGCCCCCGGCAGCGGCCCCAGCCGGAACCCCGCCGCCAGGTACACCCTTTGTCCCTCCTTCTTCTTTACCTTCTTCTCCTCCTCCTCCTCCTCCTCCTTCTTCATTACCTTTGGAGACTCCGAAGCCTATCCCACCTTTTCCCGAAGCTCTGAAGGATACACGAAGGTATGAAAACGATAAGGAGATCTTTGAGACATTCAGCAAGTGCGAGGTAAACATTCCTTTACTCAACTTGATTAAGTGCATTCCTAGATATGCTAAATTCTTGAAGGAATTGTGCACCATAAAGAAGAAGCAAAGATTGAAAAAGAAGGAAAAGGTAAGCTTAAATGAAAATGTCTCTGCTGTGGTGCAAAGGAAATTGCCTGAAAAGTGTGGAGACCCAGGTATGTTTACGGTTCCATGTGCAATTGGGAATACTAGATTCAAACAAGCCATGTTGGATCTAGGAGCCTCAATTAATGTTATGTCCTATAACTTGTACATATCTTTGGGTTTGGGTGCTCTGACTGAGACTGGGGTTATAGTGCAACTTGCTGATCGATCACATATCAAGCCAAGAGGCGTTGTTGAAGATGTTTTTGGTTATGGTTGATGATTTGTTTTTCCCTGTTGATTTCTTTGTTTTAGATATGGAGCAGGGAGCCCCAGAAACACCTATCATATTAGGAAGACCATTCCTGAAAACTGCAAAAACGAAAATTGACTGTTGTGAGGGTTTATTGACTATGGAGTTTGATGGAAGAAAGATAGAGTTCTCTCTCTTTAATCATGCTAAGCTTTCTCCTGAAAGTTCTTTAGATATGCCTATTGCTAATAATGTTGATCGCAACAATAATTTTCGTGATTTGTTAGAGACATCTAAGGAAAATAGTTTCTTGAAATTTGAGCCCCTTAACAAATTGCAATCCCTAGGAAAAGAAGAACTCAGAATAGGTGTTGATGGTTATGTTGATCCGTTTAAGCCCGCACTTTCACCTTATGAGAAACTAATTTCAAATGGTGTCGAAGCTTTTGTGATTTCAGGACAACCCCCAGGACTAGCTCAAGGAGAGAAGCTAAAAGTAATGGATGAATGCTTGGACAGAAAGCTATACCTTCCAAGGGTGCCCGCACCTGTCAATGAGATGACAAGTCTAGGTGACCTTGGTGGAGGAACCTAGGCCAATCAAGGGTCATTACATCGAGCCAACGACTTTAAACAAAGGCGCTTCTCGGGAGGCAACCCGAGGTAAGTTTTCTTCCCTTTTCAATTAATCACCCTTAGGTAGTTTTCTTGTTGTTTTGCTTTTGTTTTAGAATTGGGACTAACAACTCATGAAAGAGCGGAATTGGGTTCGTGCAAATCGAGGAAGAAGAGGAGCTACAACACAAATGCAGCGGCCGCAGCTTAATGCAGCAGCCGCCGCATGAAACCGCAGCATATTCCTCAATGCAGCGGCCGCAGCTTCATGCAGCGGCCGCAGCACGCAACCCGCCGCACCTTGCCCGCAGCCCTTGCCAAATGCAGCGGCCGCAGCACCTTGCCGCGGCCGCCGCATATCAGACCCGTGAACCTTTTTACTGAGTTCTAAAAAAAATAAAAATAAAAATAAAAAACCAGAAGCCTTTTTCTCTCTTGCCCTACCTAGATCTAACCATCACTTTCTTTACCCTCATCACCTTCTCCTCCTCTAAATCTCAAATCCTTTTCAAAATCCCAACCTTCATCTTCTTCATCACCTTCATCCTCAACCTACACCAATCTTCATCCCCTCCATCAACCTTCATCCTCCCAAACCAACCCATCACCTTCTTCCAACCAAACCCCAATCGATCCTCATCGTCCACATTCACCCCGCGCTGAATCGGATTTAGATCCGGGGTACTCGGGCCGCCATTGGTGATCAAGTGAAGGAGACAACCCCAACTGTGCAGCGGCCGCCGCCAAACGTTGCGCCCGCCGCCGCCTGCTGCGCCCGCCGCACCTTGCCGCGGCCGCCGCACCCTTCGCCGCCGCCAGGTTTGCATTCGCTTGTGTTGTAGGTTTTGTCCGGTTGCTCCACTTTATTTATTGGTTGCTTGGTGCTCGGGTTTTTTTTGGTGATTTGTGCTATTGATACTTGTGGTTTGTTTGGAGGATTAAGTTGGTTTGATTGGTTTGTTTGGATTTGAGCCTTGTGTTGGTTTGTTTCTCTGAGTTGTTGATTATTGCTTATTGCGGGATTGAAATCTATTGAATATGGTTCGTCAATTGAGAAACTTATCTAGAGGACAGCGGAAGATTTGGGAGAGTTTTGATTCGAAGAAATTCGTACAAACGAAGTTCTTCGATATTCCTACACTACAGAGGTTGGGGATGTTACAGGTTACCCAGCAGATGCTTACTCGTGGGGGCCTAGGTGCTTTTCTGAATTATAGCGCCCCCACGTATCCTGAGTTGGCCAAGGAGTTTCTCGCTACACTTGAGGTATCTGATGATCGGGTCCAATTCCATCTGTTGGACCAGGTTTATCATTGCTCTTTTGCTCAGTTGAGGGCAGCCGTTGGGATTACTCAGGAGCCCACTGAGGATTGGGCTACTCACGTGCCAAAGCAGCAGGTCCATGATTTTTGGTACGCAGCGACGGGCTCCGCTTTTGATGGACATCGAGGAGAATATAACTATAAGTTCGTCCATCCCTGTTTGCGGTTAGTTCACAAGGTCCTGGCAATGGCTTTCAGTGGCCAGGGCGATGTGAACAAGGTGCCTGCTGGAGACTTACCCTGGTTGTGGAGTTTTTCTCCCCAGTCCGCTATCATTCCGGATTGGGTTGAGATCTTTCTGGACAGTTGCCTGCGGATTCAGAGGAAGACGTCGGGTAGAGTGGGGCTAGGCGGCATGATCAGTCTGATCGCCCACCGTTTCATTGATCACACTCAAAGCGGGGTCCCTATGTCTGGTGGGTTCACTTACACTGAGGACCAGCTGCGGAGGGCCTATTTGCTAGAGGGCTCGGAGGCGAGTGGTTTTGTATGGAAGGCTGGACCAAGAGGAGTCCACAGACTGAGGTTACCTAGGACCCTTCCTTATGGCCCTACTGATAATTCCTTTTACCTGTTGGCTGATGCGGATGATGATGAGGATGATGATGAGGAGGAGGAGCAGGCGGATGCACATGATCACCCTATGCCTGACTCTCATGGGGGTGGTGCACAGTTTGCTGCAAGCCCTTCTGCTGGGCCTAGTTCTTCTTATGATGAGTCCACTTGGCGTGAGGACATGTTTACACAGATGCACCAGCTTTCGATCTGCCAGGACTCCTTTCAGTATGAGCTCAGCGACTTGGGTCGCAATGTTCGTGATATGGCCTCTTCTATAGAGGACATGAGGAGGCAGCAGGAGTACTACTATAGCATGGCGTGGCCCCAGTTTCCACCCTACCAGCCACCGCCGCCTCAGTGAGCAGTTATTTTTCTTTACCCTCACCTCGTGTTGATTTGATTTATTTTTGTTGTCTTTGATATTTCATTGAGGACAATGAAAGACTTAAGTGTGGGGGGAGGAAATTTATTAGTTTATATAGTGCATTCAGTAGATCATGTTTAAATTTCTACACACATTTTTTCTTGTTTATTTACATTTCGGTTTACTTATGCAAAAAAAAAATCATGCATTGCATCCATATGTGTTATTTAAATACCCATCTGGCTTAGTTTGTCCTCTAATTTAAATTTCAGCATGATCATATAAATCCCATGGAGTTCTGGATGTTTTGGCTTTGTCTATATTCTTTATTTTATATGAAACATGACCTTGCAAATATAATTGAGCATGTATGATTGAGCTAAAGTATGATTGAAATCCTATGAACATGACCTTTGTGAGAATGTTAGCCTTATATGGAATTGTTTATAATTCTTTTGCTTAATTGTGTGATTTACTCTCCTTGTGTTGCTACCGTTTGGCATTGACTTCAGTATCCCATAGTTGTTGCTTGCGGAGTATGTTTATATCTTGAGTCTTTTTGTTTTAGTTTGTGCATATTTAGTGAAATAAGGTGGCAATGGTTGATGCACTCAGTAACCGGGTCTATGCATGACACCCATGTGTATGATTCGTGCAAAACAGTGTTGAAAACCACCCACTATGAAAGAAAGCTTGATCATTGAGTAACCAGGTTCATTCATGACACCCATGTTTGCAACTTGCGTCAAAAGATGTTCAAGTGGACTTCATATTAGTAGGTTGAGGTGTTGATAGACCGGGGCCATTCATGACACCCATGTTTGCAACTCGCGTAAGGAAAGCACCAAAACAAAAAAAAAAGGAAAAGAAAAGAAAAAAAAAGTGTTACATTTTATTTAGTTTTCTTTATTTTGTCCCGCAAGTAATAGCATTTCGGTGGAGATTTGGTGATATTGTGGTCAATGTCTATGAGCTTAGTGCATTTTGGATTGAGTTGAGAGTTGTATTCTAAAGCCTAAACATATGAGAGCATGAGTGAAACACATATTCCTGGTGAGGTTGGATGATTTCTACTTATAAGCTTTGATCACTTGTATACATGCTATGACGTTTGTTTGCTTGGCTTATGGTTCCACTTGCTATAATGTTGCTTTTTGATGAGGTTGAGACTTGAAGGGATTTCCTGTGGGATGCATTGATTTATGTTCAATCTATCATTGCTTGAGCACAAGCAAAGGCTAAGTGTGGGGGAATTTGATAATGCATATCATAGATAGGCATTATAGACATTCTTAGGCTAGTTAGGTTGCATTTAGTTAATGAATTAGAGTTAAAGTGCATCTAACGATTATTATAGAATGTTCGGATTTTACGCGAATTTGTGAGTATTGTTACAGATTAGATTCGAACACTATGGGATGCATGATAGTGGAAGACTTGAAGAAGAAGAGCAAAGAATTGGAGATCAAGCTTCTGGCAGCAGGATGAAGCAGCGGGGCATATGCCGCGGCCGCAGCATACATGCAGCGGCCGCCGCAAGGAGCTAAAGCGGCGCCTGAAGAGAACACGCGTGCAGCGGCCGCGGCACCTATGCTGCGGCCGCCGCATCGGTCATCTGCCGCATTTCAAGTTGTGAAACCCTAGTTTTTATTTTTTTATTTTAAGATCGGTTTAGACTTTTAAAAGGCAGAGAGTATTTTAGTTTTGAGAACTTTTCATTCTATTCGACGTTCATCAGACAAATTAGAGATTGAGCGATGTCTTCCATGAGGAACTAAACTCATCGGTTCTGCCTGCAATTTGAAGCTTTATTTGGATTGATTGTGAGTTTCTAATTCTCGTTCCTTGTTTCCTATATTCGAATGCTTCAACTTCTTTGTGCTTGATTGATTATTGTTTTGATCTATCTAGCCCGCGCAACTAGTTAGGTCAATTCAATTGCTAGGGTTTTGTAGATTCCTGATTGTGAACCTTAACCTAAGTAGCAAACTTATCCCTTTAGGGCTGATTGAACTAATTGGATAGGTAGGAAGTTGAATGTGTTGTTAAATCCCTCTTTAGGGACTGCAAATACCTTGGCTAATCTCTGAACTTAAAGCTATCAATTGGGTTAAATCCTTCTTTAGGGACTGTTCGATTGATAAGGGTTGCTAGGACTGATTGGACTAGTAACTATATTAGGTCGGGACAAGGGCATTCATAGGAAACTTAATATGACGAGAAGAAGTTACAAGGATCGCTTCAACCAAATAAAGTGGATAATTGTAGGTAGAACTACTTCTCTTATTTGTTTAAATCAAAACCATTTACCCTGTCTTTCATAAATTGCTTTGCTCTCACAAAACCCCCCATCTGGTTACGTAATCGGCACTTGAATCATACTTGAGCAACAAATCTCCCTGTGGGATCGACCTCTTGCTTATTGCTATACTAGTTATAAGTTTGAGTTTACTTTGACGGATCAACGACAGGTTTCCCCTCCGTCAGCTATTTTATAAAAATTGATCCATTCTCTATCAAAAAAAATCAATCCATTCGTATCTTACCTATTTAAAAAAAATTAAAGGGGTTGTACTAACTTAAATCGAGAAAGTTTAGTTATGTCAAAAGAAAAATTATAATAATTCATATAAATCACCTGCCAAATATAAATAAATAAATAAATCACTCGCAAAAAATATGATGTTACATCGGTTACACATCTTTAGGTGTATACAAGGCATCATTACTACTTTTTTAATATACACAAAAACTTTATACACTACTCATATTACATCGGTTTATTTAATATCCAATGTATATACTTTACACAGTAGTTATATATATTTTAAGAACACTTATTACACCGGTCATAATAAGTAACCGATGTATAAAAGCAAAACATGTTTTAATACATCAAATAGACAAGGAACCGATGTCTATTTAGCGATGTAAAACACCTTTTTTGGCCTAGTGTAAATTAACTAAGTATGAATATGCATAAGCATATAAAAATTATGCAATAACTATGAAAAATTTCAAAAAAATGCTGAAAATCTGCTAGTAAGCCTTTCCCTCACCCCATACTTAAAGATTACAGTGTCCTCACTATATTAAAACTAGGGTTAAAGATATAAACTTACTAAAACGTCACAAATTTCAGGATTCGGAGATGTCCGTAGTGGAGGTCAATATCTGGCATACCAGTCGCTATCGACTAGTTACCTCGATTTCTGGGTTCAAGCTTCAGGGTGATCCGGCCTCGACCACAAGCTCCTCTAAATCGACCTTTAGGTCGATATCGAGCTTCTCACTTGATTTCGATCTCTGTTGTTCTCTCCTTCTTTCCTGCAACTTGTTAGACAATAAAAACAAAACCAAAAACATGCATAATAATATAAAGTGTCTCAAAACAAAACCAAAAAGATGTCCAAAACCAAAAACTAAGTGTCTTTGTTACAAGCTCTAGACTTTAAAGTCGCTAGGCCGACTTCTTCCTTTACGCTCCCAAGGCGGCATCTGCAGAGTCCATGTGGCTTGGGCCTTAAACAGAACTCCTTTCTTGTCTCGCAGCTGCATCCCGCCTGGATGGATTTGATTCGCCATGAATGGTCCCATCCTCTTGTCTTTGAATCTACTAGGGAACCAATGATCTTTTGATTTGGAGACAAACACCTTATCTCCTACTTCATAATGACTCGAATCATCATCGGATACCCTACACAAGCGCACATGTCAAGGAAAACCTCTTCCAAATAGTGATAAATCCTTAATTGAGATGGAGAAAGAAGAATCCATACCTTGGCTTACCTTTTCGGAGCTTTTTTCTGTCTCAGGGTCCGGTCGATATCGATCATCGATAGTCGATATCGAGCTCTGTTGTGCTCCTGGAGGTCCTATCAATTTGGAGTTGTTCTGCTTGACATGGTCAGGTCGATGTCGACCTTCTAACCTCGATATCGAGGTCTCTCCTCCTTTTTTCTTAGCTTTTATGGCAGTCGATTTCGGCATTGGTTTATGGTCGATATCGACCTTTATGCTCGATTTCGAGATTCCTTCTCCTCCTTCAACCCCATACTTACGATCTGGCACAGAATCTTGAACTTTGTTAGTCAATATCGACTTACCTGGGTCGATTTCAATGTCCTTTTTGGCTCCTTTGTTCAAGAATGTCACGACCTCCTCCACTTGGGCTTCTATGACCCTCTTTTCAAGCTCTTCTAGTGTCATACTCCTTACCTTTGCTTCCACACATGTGATGTAGACACCATTGATGGCCTTAATCTCCATTGACCCTTCATTCTTGCTTACCATTTTATTGAAAGCGTACTCTGTCACTTCATCACTAATTATGAATGAGAGCAATCCTTTCTTCACGCTTATGTTGGCATCGATGGTTGCTAAGAATGGCTTACCTAAAAAATGGGACAAGCAGGGTCCTCTGCCATATCAACTACTAAGAAATCAGCAGAGACAAAGAACTTACCTACTTGCACTGGCACATCGTCTACCATCCCTGTTGGAATCACTACCGTATTGTTCGCATCCACAGGCTCCAGGGTACCAATTTTTGTCTTGTGCCATATGGTTAGTGGCATCATGCTAACGTTGGCGCCCAAATCAACTAAAGCATTAAAGCGATATCGACCTAAGCCTATAGCGATAGAAAACATACCTAGGTCCGCCCGCTTCTGTGGTGCTCCAATCTGTTGCACTCCTCTGCGATCTCAGCAATTGATTGCTTCTTACCTAATATTTCTTTAAGGAACCTCACATAAGATGGCATCTCATGAAGTGCTTCGGTGAATGGAATTGAGACATTAAGTCCTTGAAGCATCTTCACCAATCGCTGGAACTTCTTTTTCGCCGGGTCCTTAATCACCTTCTTTGATGGGAATGGCAACACCTTCTTCTTCCCTGCGGCTAGAGTTAGGTCGACATCGACTGGATAGGGGTCGATATCGACTGGGGGGTCGATATCAACGTCTGTTCTCGGTCTTTCTCCTCCATTTTTTACTCGAGCGTTTACAATTGACGCCAACTCCTTAAGTTCATGGTCGTTATGTGTCCAGTAGTCTTGCCCTTTTGGTTGGGCACAGTTGATCCAGGCAGCGATCCTGACGGTTTGGGTATATGCTCCGCCAATTGACCCATTTGGGTCTCTATGTTGCGCTTCCAATCGTCTATCTCCCCAACCCTAGAGTTGATGCCCTGCAGCTGAGTATGAATGGAGTTGTTGGCTTGTTTGAACTCAGGATGTTTCCTCCGCATCTCATCAAGAATTATTTGCAGGTCATCCTTCCTTGGTTCGTGCTCAGGGTACCCTGGTGCTCTATATGGTGGGGGATCCCTTTGTTGATAGAATCTTTTATCTCCCCAATACTGCTGATTGCCCCCTCAATAGGGGCCTCTCGTCCACTTGGCTTCCTCATGTTGCTCCGCCATAGATACTTGCTCAAGATGCGTCGGGCATGATCTCAGCAAGTCCTTAAATCGCTCCCACACAAGTGCCAATGTTTCACCTGGCTTTTGTTTGAAAGTCATTATCCTTTGTCACAGCATCGCCGTTTTATATGGAGGAAAGAACTTGTTTAGAAACACATCCTTCACCTCTGCCCATGTCCTCAGTGAGCATGGAGCCAAACTCTCTAGCCATTGCAATGCCTTCCCTGCCAAAGACCATCGAAAGGACTTTAGTCTCACATAATCTAAATTCACACCATCAGCAATAGTTTCACATAAATCCATGAAAGTAGAGATATGTTGCAAAGGGCATTCATTAGGTCTTCCTTCAAAAGTGTTTCTATCTCATATAGGAAGTTTATTTTTATTTCATAGTTAGAAGGAGAAATTAAAATAGCGGATTCAGGAACACATAGCGGCGGATACATGTATTGCATCGCCGTCTGTGGATACTGATTGAGCCGCTCTTGGGATTGTCTGCACGCATCCTTCTCTCTATCAGCACGGGCTCGCTCTGCAGCAGCAGCGATTATAGCGTTGTGGTCCTCAATTTCCATCCTCAACCACTCAATGGTCTCACCTGTGTCTCGTTATCCGCCATGATTTGAATAGCTCTGTTGCGAAGATAGAAGAAACGTTCAGGCTCGTCAAGACTTTCCAGGATAGGTTCGCGATCAGAGCGTCGCATAAACCTGCAAAATAAGCACTAAAAGAAAGATCGTGAGAAAACTTAGGTGGCGATTGATTACCTCCCGGCAACGACGGCAATTTGTTCGTAAAGAAGAGGTGGATTCGCTCAGATATAATATATTCAAATTCAAACTCAGCTAACTCCCTTATCCAAGCAAATAAAATACAAGAATCCCTCCCGATGTAGTGGTAGTGTAATTCAGGATCGAATCCACGAGGAGGTATGTCAGCGCTTCCTAAGTTGCAATCACGATCAAGCTTTCGACTCCAGGAGAAACTCGATATCGAGGTGTCTAGTCGATATCGACCTCAGTTCTGGTTGATTTCCAGTAGTTTCCTGCATAAGACAAAAGCAAAGCAGTCGACGTCGAGATGGACCTCAATATCGATGTTAGTGCTCGATATCGACCTTCACGGGCGATTTCGATGTCAACAACAGTAACTTTAAACGAACCTATTTGTGCCAAAAAAGTAGTTCGAAGAGCGTAGAATGGTTATGGAAAGATGGAAATAAATAAAAACTCAAACTTTTTATGTAAATTCAATTAACTAAGAGCTTCCAAGGTCGGGGATTCATGCCACAACGATAATCATGCAAGTATGATGCTAAAGTAGTGAAATTTAATGTCTTTCTGTCAAATAACTTTCGTTACCAACTATTAGGTGATTAGAGGCTCTCGCATAAAACCTAAGAGTTACTAACCAATTCATGAGTAATTCATATTCACAATATGATTGGCTTTCACTTCAATAATGCAAATAATGAATCTCCTAAACTTTCGTAAAGGATCTTGCATAGGATAGAAGACGGAATCGCATAAAAATCATACCTTTGATGCACTTACCCTACATTGTTATCGTCGGGCTCACCCCGACCCTAGAAGTGGGTTGACTACTCGCGCTTCATCATTGAACTCATCATCATCATGGAAAAGAAACTACTTTGTATTGCAAAAGAAAGAAAGATTGCACCGAACAAAGCCACTCCGCTCTCGCTTCCTTCCAACCTCACTCGGCCTCTCTCTCTCGCTCTCCTAAATCTCTGCGATAAAACTAAAACTCTTGTTGTTCTTGTATGATTAAACTCAGCCATAATGGCCTCTAATTATAGATCTTTCACCTCGCTATCCAAGGATTCAAAAACCTATCTTTATTTTCTAAGATAAAACTTAATAAAGGTAAAAACTAAAAACTCCTTGGTAAAACTCATAAAGGATGAAGTCTGGTATTGATGATAGAAGATCTCGACTTTAGGATTATCTCGAACGCTTCGGATAGAATTCTATCAAAACAGAGTCGAATCTTTTCTGTAGCCAACATCGATATCGACCTTGAGACCTCGATATCGACCTTCTCTATCTCTATCTCGAGCAGTCCTTCTCAACCTCGGATTGGCACTCGACTTCTATCTTATATCTCGATCTAGGCCACTCGATATCGACCTTTGGACATCGATATCGACCTCTTCTATGTCGACATGCTCTGTTCATCTCTGCTCGATTCCTGGTGCTCTATTTCACTCAATGTCGAGGTTCATCGTCGATTTTGACCTCTCAGTAGACTTCGAGTTCTTTTTCCGCTCTTCTTCTCTTGTCCAAATCTGTCCATTTTCGTCTCGATTTCTGCGAAATATCATAAAAACTCGTGTAGACCTCTATATTTGACAATTATGCATAAACTACACTAATCTTATGATTTTCCACTAATATGCATGCAAATAACGATAAACTAGACATAAATATGCATAGAAAATATGGTAATTTGCACGCACATCAAACACTCCATACTTAAGCTTGCTTGTCCCCAAGCAATACTTTTAATGGTCATTCAGGGGAAGAAAGTAAACCCTCAACTTCATAGATTCATTCTTATATGTCCCTACACTCAATTGTCATCCTCAAAAAGGTACTAATGCCAACCAAATCCATGCATGTGAATAAAAGCAACATCATACTCACAAAAGGAGGTTTATATGCATAAAACAATTTCGTAAGATAGCATTAATAATCAAGAGGACTTTTGCAAGCTTATGAGAAGTAGATTGGTAAAAGGCTAATGGTGGGCTAATTTTTTGCAATGTGGTGTTAAATCCTGGGAAATAAAACTTTCTTTCCAAAACATTCATTCCACATTCCTTCTTCATAATGTTTCTCACCTTTTGCTCATCGCTCAATGCTTTTTTTCAATATAATGGTTTTACCTCTCTAACCTTGGTACTGGCTTCTCGTGAGTCGCAAACATGGGTGTCATGAATGGCCCCGGATACTTAGTACTTCGGACTCCTCACCTTGTGTCCCATCTCGCTGAACTAACATCTCAACGAGTATGATCGATCTACCTTTATCTCCTGAGGTGATCGGATTTTTTTTCACTCATTAAATTTTCCATATTTCAAGAATTCTTTCATTCCTTCCAACAACTTCAATAATAATGTGCACAAACTCCGTATAACGACTCCAAAGATGACATCCATTCTCAAACTTGTCCCCGGATAGGGTATAAGATATAAAAAATGGGCAATATGTAATATATGTGGAACAATAATAATGATGATACAAGGCTCATATATGGCTTGTGACTTTTGCAAATATGCATAGGTAAGGCTAGGATATGACTTTGAGCATATGTATGGAAATTTCTTAAAGTCCTCCATCATCTTATCATGCGTATGTCAAAAGCAACTTCAATTTTTACCTCTCCTTCATGGTTTTTCTCTAAAAAATTGCATTTCATTGTAACTTCCCTTAACTAGGCAGTTTCATGTTATATCTCTAATGAATCTACTTTTACATCGTCGAGTTCCTTATTAGCTTCCATGACTCTTTTCTTTATTTTTCAAATTTTTAATGGGGGTCCTTTTTCTCTTCTTTGTTTTTATTTTTTCGAAATTTAAACATGCTTAAAATAAATATGCTTAAAGATAAATATGACATCTAAATTAATTAAGTATGAATATGCATAAACATGTAAAAATTATGCAATAACTATGAAAAATATCAAAAAAATGCTAAAAATATGCTAGTAAGCCTTTCCCCCACCCCATACTTAAAGATTACAGTGTCCTCACTGTATTAAAAATAGGGTTAAAGATAGAAACTTACTAAAACGTCACAAATTTCAGGAGTCGAAGATGTCCGTAGTGGAGGTCGATATCGGGCATACGAGTCGATATCGACTAGTTACCTCGATTTCTGGGTTCAAGCTTCAGGGTGATCCAGCCTCGACCACAAGCTCCTCTAAATCGACCTTTAGGTCGATATCGAGCTTCTTACTCGATTTCGATCTCTGTTGTTCTCTCCTTCTTTCCTGCAACTTGTTAGACAATAAAAACAAAACCAAAAACATGCATAATAATGTAAATTGTCTCAAAACAAAACCAAAAAGATGGACAAAACCAAAAACTATGTGTCTTTGTTATAATCTCTAGACTTTAAAGTCGCTAGGCCGACGTCTTCCTTTACGCTCTCAAGGCGGCATCTGCAGAGCCCATGTGGCTTGTGCCTCAAACAAAACTACTTTCTTGTCTCTCAGCTGCATCCGGCCTGGATGGATTTGATTCACCGTGAATGGTCCCATCCTCTTGTCTTTGAATCTACTAGGGAACCAATGATCTTTTGATTTGGAGACAAACACCTTATCTCCTACTTCATAATGGCTCAAATCATCATCGGATACCCTACACAAGCGCACATACCAAGGCAAACCTCTTCCAAATAGTGATAAATCCTTAATTGAGATGGAGAAAGAGGAATCCGTACCTTGGCTTACCTTTTCGGAGCTTTTTTCTGTCTCAGGGTCTGGTCGATATCGATCATCGGTAGTCGATATCGAGCTCTGTTGTGCTCCTGGAGGTCCTATTGATTTGGAGTTGTTCTGCTTGACATGGTCAGGTCGATGTCGACCTTCTAACCTCGATATCGAGGTCTCTCCTCATTTTTTCTCAGCTTCTATAGCAATCGATTTCGACATTGGTTTATGGTCGATATCGACCTTTATGCTCGATTACGAGGTTCCTTCTCCTCCATCGACCCCATACCCGACCTGGCACAGAATCTTGAACTTTGTTAGTCGATATCGACTTACCTAGGTCGATTTCGATGTTCTTTTTTGGCTCCTTCGTTCAAGATTGCCACGACCTCCTCCACTTGGGCTTCTATGGCCCTCTTTTCAAGCTCTTCCGGTGTCATACTCCTTACCTTTGCTTCCCCGCATGTGATGTAGACACCATTGAAAGCCTTAATCTCCATTGGCCCTTCATTCTTGCTTACCGTTTTGTTGAAAGCGTACTCTATCACTTCATCACTAATTGTGATTGAGAGCAATCATTTCTTCACACTTATGTTGGCATCGACGGTTGCTAAGAATGACCTACCTAATAAATGGGACAAGCAGGGTCCTCTGCCATATGAACAACTAAGAAATCAGCAGAGACAAAGAACTTACCTACTTGCACTAGCACATCGTCTACCATCCCTGTTGGAATCACTACCGTATTGTTCGCCATGTATAGCTTTGCATCCACTGGCTTCAGGGGACCTATCTTTATCTTGTGTCATATGGTTAGTAGCATCATGCTAATGCTAGCTCCTAAATCAACTAAAGCATTAAAGCGATATCGACCTAAGCCTATAGCAATAGAAAACTTACCTGGGTCCGCCAGCTTCTGTGGTAGCTCCAGTCTGTTGCACTCCTCTGCGATCTCAACAATTGATCGCTTCTTACCTAATATGTCCATAAAGAACCTCACATAAGATGGCATCTCATAAAGTGCTTCGATGAATGGAATTGAGACATTAAGTCCTTGAAGCATCTTCACGAATCGCTAGAACTTCTTTTCCGTCGGGTCCTTAATCACCTTCTTTGATGGGAATGGCAACACCTTCTTCTTCCCTATGGCTGGAGTTAGGTCGACATCGACTGGATAGGGGTCGATATCGACTGGAGGAGTCGATTTCTGTGGTGATTCAGCAGCTGTGTCGACATCGACTACAGGAGCCTTGACATCAACGTCACCTTGGTCGATATCAGCTGGGGGTCGATATCGACGTTTGTTCTCGCCCTTTCTCATTCATTTTTTGCTCGGGCGTTTGCAATTGACGCCCACTCCTTAAGTTCATGACCGCTATATGTCCAGTAGTCTTGCCCTTTTGGTTGGGCACAGTTGATCTAGGCAGCGATCCTGACGGTTTGGGTATTTGCTCCGCCAATTGACCCATTTGGGTCTCCATGTTGCGCTTCTAAATGTATATCTCCCCAAGCCTAGAGTTGATGCCCTCCAGCTGAGTATGAACGGAGTTGTTGGCTTATTTGAACTAAGCATTGTTCCTCGCATCTCATCAAGAATGATCTGCATGTCATCCTTCCTTGGTTCGCGCTCAGGGTGCCCTGGTGCTCTATATGGTAGGGGATCCCTTTGTTGATAGAATCTTTGATCTCCCCAATACTGCTGATTGCCCCCTCCATAGTGTTGTGCCTTGTTGAGCCACATTCCTGACAAGGTTGATTGTTGCTCAGGAACCTTACTTGCTTTTGAAGGCGGCGTGTTTGATCGTTGTGGAATTGTTGCCGCACATCAGGATCGATCTCCCTTGGAGGCTCAAAAAGTGGCATAGATGAGGCGGGCCTTGAGTCATAGGCCGCAGCAGTCCCATACTTGTTATCAAAGTTGACCAGCCTCTCAATCGTCTCCCAAGCCTCCGTTGATGTGAGCTCAATGTACCAATAGGAGGTGTATGAGTTGATTCTCTCCTTATTCGGCCCATCGAGGGACTTGTAGAAGATCTCCTGGATGACATAAGGTAATTTCCCATGCGTTGGGCATGATCTCAGCAAGTTTTTATATCGCTCTCATGCATGTGCCAATGTTTCACCTGGCTTTTGTTTGAAAGCTGTTATCCTTTGTCGCAGCATCGTCGTTTTAGATGGAGGAAAGAACTTGTTTAGGAACGCATCCTTCACCTCTGCCCATGTCCTCAGCGAGCATGGAGCCAAACTCTCTAGTCATTGCAATCCCTTCCCTGCCAAAGACTATCGAAAGGACTTTAGTCTCACATACTTTAAATTCACATCATCAACAATAGTTTCACATAAATCGATTAAAGTAGAGATATGTTGAAAAGGGCATTCATTAGGTCTTCCTTCAAAATGGTTTCTTTTAATATCAGATAGGAAGTTTATTTTTATTTCATAGTTAGAAGGAGGAATCAAAATAGCGGATTCAGGAACATGTAGCGGCGGATGCATGTATTGCATCGCCGTTTGTGGATACTAATTGAGCCGCTCTTGGGCTTGTCTATTCGCATCCTCCTCTCTATCAGCACGGGCTCGCTCTGCAGCTGTGGCGGCCCTCTCAGCAGTGATTGTAGTGTTGTAGTCCTCAATTTCCTTCCTCAACCGATCAATGGTCTCAGCCTGTATCTCGTTATCCGCCATGATTTGAATAGCTCTGTTGCGAAGATGGAAGAAACGTTCAGGCTCGTCAAGACTTTCCAGGATAGGTTCGCGATCAGAACGTCGCATAAACCTGCAAAATAAGCACTAAAAGAAAGATCGTGAGAAAACTTAGGCAGCGATTGATTACCTCCCCGATAACGGCGCCAATTTGTTCGTAAGGGGGAGGTGGATTCACTCAGATATAATATATTCAAATTCAAACTAAGCTAACTCCCTTATCCAAGAATCCCTCTCGATGTAGTGGTAGGGTAATTCAGGATTGAATCCACGAGGAGGTATGTCAGTGCTTCCTAAGTTGCAATCACGATCAAGCTTTTGACTCCAGGAGACACTCGATATCGAGGTGTCTGGTTGATATCAACCTCAGTTCTGGTCGATTTCCATTAGTTTCCTGTAGAAGACAAAAGCAAAGCAGTCGACGTCGAGATGGACCTCCATATCGATGTTAGTGCTCGATATCGACCTTCACGGTCGATTTCGATGTCAACAACAGTAACTTTAAACGAACCTATTTGTGTCAAAAAAAAAAGTAGTCCGAAGAGCGTAGAATGGTTATGGAAAGATGGACAGAAATAAAAACTCAAACTTTTTATATAAATTCAACTAACTAAAAGCTTCCAAGGTCGGGGATTCATGCCACAACGATAATCATGCAAGTATGATGCTAAAGTAGTGAAATTTAATGTATTTTCGTCAAATAACATTTGTTACCAACTATTAGGTGATTAGAGGCTCTCGCATAAAACCTAAGAGTTACTAACCAATTCATGAGTAATCCACATTCACAATATGATTGGCTTTCGCTTCAATAATGCAAATAATGAATCTCCTAAACTTTCGCAAAGGGTCATGCATAGGATAGAAGACGGAATCGCATAAAAATCATACCTTTGATGTACTTACCCTACATTGCTATCGTCGGGCTCACCCCGACCCTAGAAGTGGGTTGACTACTCATGCTTCATCATTGAACTCATCATCATCATGGAAAAGAAACTACATTGTATTGCAAAAGAAAGTAAGATTACACCGAACAAAGCCACTCCGCTCTCGCTTCCTTCCAACCTCACTCGGCCTCTCTCTCTCGCTCTCCTAAATCTCACCGATAAAACTAAAACTCTTGCTGTTCTTGTATGATTAAACTCAGCCCTAATGGCCTCTAATTATAGATCTCTCACCTCGCTATCCAAGGATTCAAAAACCTATCTTTATTCTCTAAGATAAAACTTAATAAAGGTAAAAACTAAAAACTCCTTGATAAAACTCATAAAGGATGAAGTCTGGTGTTGATGATAGAAGATCTCAACTTTAGGATTATCTCGAACGCTTCGGATAGAATTCTATCAAAACTGAGTCGAATCTTTTCTGCAGCCAACATCGATATCGACCTTGAGACCTCGATATCGACCTTCTCTATCTCTATCTCGAGCAGTCCTTCTCAGCCTCGAATTGGCACTCGACTTCTATCTTTTATCTCGATCTAGGCCACTCGCTATAGACCTTTGGACATCGATATCGACCTCTTCCGTGTTGACATGCTCTGTTCTTCTCTGCTCGATTCCTGGTGCTCTATTTCACTCGATGTCGAGGTTCATCATCGATTTCGACCTCTCAGTAGACTTCGAGTTCTTTTTTCGCCCTTCTTCTCTTGTCCAAATCTGTACATTTTCGTCTCGATTTCTGCGAAATATCATAAAAACTCATGTAGACCTCTATATTTGACAATTATGCATAAACTACACTAATCTTATGATTTCCCACTAATATGCATGCAAATAACGATAAACCGGACATAAATGTGCATAGAAAATATGGCAATTTGCGCGTACATGAGAAAACATACACAAGAAACTATTAGAGGAATATCTCCGCCTTATAAATCCGGAAATTACGATGGAGGATAACTACCAACTCACGAAACCAATTACAAATCATGAAATAAAATCTGGAACTTTCACTATCGGAAAAGACAAATCACCTAGACCGGATGGAATGACAGCGGAATTCTATAAAAAAAAATACTAGGACATTGTGGGGCCATCAGGGAAAATCTGCAACTTTCACTATCCGGAAAGGTTTCTTTACATCAGGGAAAATGTTGAAACAATTTAATCGGACATTTATAACCCTAATTCCTAAATGTAACAACCCGTCCAATACAAATGATTACAGACTAATAAGCCTATGTTCCACAATTTATAAAATAATCGCGAAAATAATTGCGGAAAGAATGAAAAATTATTGACAAAAATCATTCATCCCCTTCAGGGAGCATTCGTTTCGGACCGCGCAATCCAAGACAATATTCTTATAGCACATGAAATATTTCACTCATTTAGAACCCGGAAAGGGAAAGAAGGGTGGATAGCAATAAAACTGGATATGGAAAAGGCTTACGACAGGGTTGACTGGAGCTTTCTATTGGCGAACATGGAAAAATTTGGGTTCTGTCAGAAAATTTTGGGTTAGGTCCAGGAATGCATTTTAACTGTGTCGTTCTCGGTCTTGGTCAACGATGAACCCACGGAGGTATTTCGACCACAAAGAGGATTAAGACAAGGAGACCCTATATCCCCTTTTCTCTTTATCATATGGGCCGAAATTTTGGCACGAAAATGACAACAGCAGTGCAATGACACAACGAACTCGATCGGGTTTTGGATGACTCCGTATGGTTCACGGATACCCTTCCTTGCCTTTGCGGATGACATAATGATCTTTGCCAAAGCATCCCAGGAATCATGTGCAAAAGTAAAAAAAACAATAGATGACTACTGTCAAATCTCTGGGCAAAAGGTTAACTTTCAAAAATCAGCCTTCCAAGTAACAAAGGGGGTACCAACTAGTAAAAAACAACGACTCCAGAGTACTCTTCACATAATGAACCAAGGAAATCTGGAAAAATATCTAGGTTGCCCTATTATAAACGGAAGAGTAAACAAAGAAACTTTTGACGACGTTGTAGGCAAAACAAAAGCACAACTTACAAAATGGAGAGCAAACACGTTGTCCCAACAAGGAAGAACGGTCTTGATCAAGGCCAATCTTATGGCAAAGCCTAACTTTGTCATGCAGAACTTTATGCTCCTGGCAAATGTGCACAATGAACTCAACAACGTGAATAGATGTTTCTTTTGGAACAAAGACCAAAATTATAAGCCGCTAATTGGATGGGACAGAATTTGTAAGGCAAAAAAGAATGGAGGGTTGGGACTTCACAAAACAAAGGACATGAATAAAGCGCTACAAATGACACTTCTTTGGAAAATTCTTGTTGAACGTAACAATCAATGGGTGCGAATTATAAAAGAAAAATATATGAAAGAAATGGAATTATGGGACTATACGAAAACTAAGAACGTGTCTTGGCAATGGGCAAAATTGATAGAACTCAAGGATGAATTTTGTCAAGGACTTATTTGGCAAATCGGAGATGGGAAAACGATTAGATTCTGGAAAGATAGATGGCTAAATGATGTTAGCCACCTTAGTGATCACAAATTGAACAACCAAATTAATGAACAAGAAAGAGTTCAAGACTATATGAATCCACAAAAGACATGGAATGTCGAGAAACTAAGGGAAGTCCTGCCTATGGATATAGTTGAAAAAGTTCGTAGTGTACCTCTTCCAAATGTGGATATCCAGGATAGACTATATTGGAAATATAATAAAAGTGGGTGGTTTTCTACCTCAAAGCACCTTGGAGTATATTACAAAAGCAAACAGAAATGAATTAGATATGGGGAACTGGATATGGTTAGTAGACTGCCCACCAAAACTAAAGAATTTTTTATGGAAAGTGGTGATGGATGGATTACCAACAAAATTGAGAATCAGAGATAAAGGGATACACACGCCTTTAGAATGTATATTCTGTGAATCCAAGGAGGAAGATGCACAACACCTTCTTATGGAATGCCCGACCACTTTAAAAATTATTGGACTTATGGACAAAGACACTGAAAGAATAATAAGAAACACTGATAAGAGAAACAAAAAAATAAAGACAATAGCCTCAGAAATAATAAAACAACTAAAACCAGAACAAGTAGCTACTCTGACTTTTTCATGGTGGAGCATTTGGACAAAGAGGAACAAAGTTATATTTGAAAACCAGAATCTTACAAGATTAGACGAACAAATTACTGCAATAAGATAATATATGACAAGCTGGAAGAAAGCACAAAAGGAAAGCCTTGAAGATGATGATGAGACTACTACCAAAAACAAAATCCCGCTCAACCCACGGAGGTGTAGGGGTATTCGCTGGCGGAAACCTACTGACGGGTTCTTGAAACTTAATTTTGATGGTGCTAGATCCCTTATGGGCTGTGCCTCTGCTGGGTTTGTATTACGGGACATTGATGGGCGTCTTATTGCTGGCGATGCCAAAGATTGCGGAGGTGCTTTCGCCTTACAGGCTGAGGTTTTAGGTCTGCGGTTTGGACTCGAGGAGGCCCTCAGGCGGGGTGTCCGGAGGATCGAGGTCGAAAGGGACTGCTTAGCGATCATCAATGCTCTCAAGGGTACTTGGAGCAGTCCATGGGAGATCGAGATTCTGATTTCTGAAGCCCTGTTTCTGCTTCGCTCCTTTGAGATGTCATCTCTTTCCCACACTTTTAGGGAAGGCAACCGAGCTGCCGATCGGATGGCGCATCTTGGACTCAGCCTGGACGCTTCTTCGCGGTGTTCTAATTCTGAGCTTTTAGCTATTGTCCGAAAGGACGCTCTTGGATGGTGGTACAACCAAGGTTGACGCCATCCAAACCCTCGCCTTGTAATAAAAAAAAGCCTAAACTATAAAAAAATGTAGAAAATAGCCTCAAGTATTTACTTGGTTGCAGAAAATAGCCTCAAGCTACATTCCAATTCAAATAATTACCTTCAAATTCAAATTAATTATAAAAAGCAGCATTAGGTTGCTTTAAATTCAAATTAATTACAAAACCTCTCCAAAACAATTTTTATTTTTTTAAAAAATCATCACTTCTTATATAAAAAATAGCCTACACAATTTTTATTCTCAAAATCTAACACTTCTCATAATTTGTTTTTTATCACTAAGTCATTATTAGCTGAATTCATCATGAATTAATTATAAAAACTACTTTATACCATATAAATTTTATAAATAAATAATTTTTAAAAAAGGCTACTAAAAACTATCACAAGATATTTATTTTTCTTAATAAAAAGTTAATTTATCTTCATCCCACAATCTATTCAATGCTCAAATAAACACCATTGTTGGGTGAATAACGTATGCACACTTGTTTCTTCAATAGATAACAAACTAGCCCAATTGTTAGGTTTAAAATAATATATAATGATGCTTAACTGCTTTTTTGTGCTATTTTTGCTCAAAATATCAATTGTGAGTAGAAGTTTAAGTATTTATTCACTTTTAATGATATGTAAATAATCTAATTCATTTTTTTAAATAATAAATTGAAGTTATATTTATATGGTTTGAGATAGTTTTTATAATTAATTTAGCTATGAGTTTAGATAACAACAATTAAGCGTAATATTTTTTATATTAGAAGTGATGATTTTTTTAAATAAAAATTATTTTGGAGAGGTTTTGTAATTAGTTTGAAATTAAAGGCAACCTAAGGCTATTTTTGTAATTAATTTGAATTTGAATGTAATTATTTGAATTTGAATGTAGCTCGGCTATTTTTGCAACCAAGTAAATACTTGAGACTATTTATGCATTTTTTTTATAGTTCAGGCTATGGAGAACAACAACCTCTAAAGGTTAGACTATTTTTTGCAATTTTTCCTTTTAAATAAACTAACTAGAATAAAGCGTGAATATCATCAAATCCGAAATGACTCCATGTCTCATTGATTCATATTTAGAGCTATTAAACATGAATTAAACCAATTTGAATAGATCAGCTCCACTTGGTAAATTTGGGATTAGAATTTGCCAACTTTTGGATTCTATGTCTTGTAAGTGACAATCCCTTTTACCTGGTAAAGGATAACATTCCATCTTAATTATAGTCACTAGTTTATAGCATATACACTTATGTCATAGCTCAAGCAAATCAAGACTTGATCCGATCAAATGATTGAACTAAGCGCGAGCTAGCTCATGACCCAAAAGACCAACTCGGCTCGGTGTAAGTTCATCTAATGACTGAAATACAAATCTGAATTGAGATGAACCTAACAAGATTGGACCCCAAAAACAATCTTCCAGTACTTGAATTAGACATGAACGGATGATCTTGAGATTGAAATTAAATCTGATTATTTATCCTCGTTTGACTTAAAATTATATATATTGACACTTTTTAACCCAATATTAAATAATCCAACCCAATTTGATCCGATGAAATAATCTGGCATGATAATGAGCTGAACTTCAGATTGACTTGAACAAATAGATAATGATATATCACAATTGATTAAAGGGGATTAGTTTCCAATGCCATAAGACATAAGTGTGGTTTTGATTCATGTGATGTGATGACCAAAAATGTTCCTTTACTTGAAAGGAACTTGTAGGATATAGTAGTGAGTGACATATCTCCACCCTGATCAATTGTGCCATATCCCATGATTTAATTTAAGAGCAACGTGATGGGTTTACCGGTTTAGACCGTCACTTTAAGGACTAGTTAGACTTAAATTTGAAACTTGAGTTATAAAACAAAAAATCAATAGTATTAAAATAAACTAATTCCTCCTAAGTCATTATTGAGCAAAAAGGAAAAAAAAAAAGAAATTAAATCCGGTTGACAGCTATGACTGTGGACTATAAAAGGGGCAGTGGCCACAAATTGTTCATCCCTTGTAATAAGTCTGTCTGTAGCTCCTCAGTTCCTATAGGAAGAAGATAAGAGAGAGAAGAAGAAGAAGAAGAAGGTAGAAGATGGGGAACTGCCAGGCAGTAAATACAGCAACACTAGTGATCCAACACCCATGTGGCAAAGTGGACAAGTTGTATTGGCCTGTCACTGCCTCCCACATCATGAAGACCAACCCTGGTCACTATGTTGCTCTTCTCATCACCACTACCCTCTATCACCCCCACCAACCCAACCCACAAAACACCCACAACCCCAACAATCCCAAAACTGATGATACCCTCAAGACCAAGAACACCACCACCAATGGCAGCAGTTCACTCAGAGTCACCAGGGTCAAACTTCTGAAGCCAACTGATACCTTGGCTCTTGGACATGTTTACAGGCTAATCAGCAATCAAGGTAATGTCGGTTTTGCTTTGATTGTGTTAATCTTTAGGTGTTGATTTGATTGAAAGATTCTGACTTTTTGTTTTTTTTGGGGGGTTATTTGTTGATAGAGGTTATGAAGGGCTTGGTGGCAAAGAAACAAGCTAAGCTGAAAAAGAATGGGATTGAATTGGAAAATAAAGGGGGTGCTTTGAAGGATATTGAGAGAGAGGCCAGAAGATATCAGCTTGACAAGAATCAAGAGGTAATTTTGCTTGAATTAGGCATCAATTAATTTATGCAAATTTCCAATTAAAAAAAACTACTAAAAGATTTGCTATTTAAGGCCTTTATTTAAATTTATTTAGATAGGAAAAAAAGAGGAGAAATGAAATAATTAGTGTATGCTTTGTTTTTCAACGATTCATTAATATAACTTGAGAAGTGATTTTTTTATTTTGAAAAAAATATTAGTCAAGAATTGGGCTTTCTTTCTTCTTTCTTTCTTTCTAATGAAAGATCATCAACATTCCTAATTAACCAAAGTTCTTATTTCACATGTAATTTCAGGCTTGTAAGCAAGAAAGACAAAGGCTAAGGTCAGCTGTAGGAGCAAATGGAAGCACAGCAAGATCAAAGGCATGGCAACCTTCCTTGCTAAGCATATCTGAGGGTGGTGGTAGCTGACAGTGAAACCAATTAGCTTCCTTATTTTATGTTGATGGAAGAGGGGCAATGAATGATCAATTTGTCCTCTTTACAAAGCTCCTAGAGAAAGTGTAACTTAGGGTTTAAGGGAAGAGGCAAAAGACAAACTGTTGGGGACATCTGCTTGTAAGGTGAGATCTGGTTGGTGGGCAAAAAAATTGTATAGTGAAGTGTTTGAAAAGTGACATGGTTGTAATCAGAAAACTAATTTTACTTGTGAAATTTAGGGTGTTTTTCATGTATGGTAGTAGGTAGGTAGGTAGATATGAAGCTACAACTAAAACCATGGTGTTTTCTTTCACCAATAATAGACTTTTATGATTTTAAAAAAATGAATATAAGAAATTAAAGGGATTGATCTTATTTTAGATCAAATATCAATATATGATTTTAGAAGAAATTAATAAAATAAAATAAACTGTACTGTAATCTTCATGAGTTTTGGTTTTCCTTATTATAACTCTTTTTTAAAAAATAAAAAATGTGTGTATATATATATATACTGGAGATGTATTTGAAGAGGAAGAGTGAATCGACAAGAGACAAATAAACTAAAGATTTAAACAGCAAAGTAAAATTAAATTACATTTATATGTTTCTGGCAATTTATCAGAGATTACTTAGGTCCTGGGAGCTAGGGATTCTGATGTTTGTAGATGCAGAACATAAAATCTGTTTCCAGAACAGAAATAAATGCATTACAAAGCTTGCACGTTTTCTGGTGATTAAATTTTGGTTTTCCTATTTAGATCAATCACATTCAATGTGCAGCCATTAATTTGGGCAACTTTGGTTCTTCATCTTCTTTACTATTATATATATATATATATATATATATATATATATATATACTAGGAAGGCAGACCCGTACTACGTCCGGGATATGTTTTTTTTAACCAAATATGTGTACTTGATGAATAACGAAAGATTATTTAATGAAAAATCAAATTTGTAATGATGAGTTAATTTATAAGTTTTAAAACTAACAACAAATCAAACAAAGAGAATGTAGATAGAAAAGGTAATTTTCTCTTTAAAAATGGTAGAAAAGATAAAGCAATTTTATAGTGGTCAAATATTCAAAAGTGACAGACCCGTACTACGCACGGATCATGTATTTTTTTTTATATAAAGTATGCAAGTGCGGCATGTTGGTGCTACGTAAGCGATATGTTATTTCTTATAAAAGTTCAAATTTTGTTTAGTTATTTATAATAATGTATGGATTCTTCAAAGGCTAAAACAAAATATTTTTATTTTCAAAACTATTTTCATGTAATACAAATAAACAATTGTTGATCACGTATAAATGAATAAACAATTACCTATTGATTTAATTATAAATTTATCAATAATTGCTAATCAGAAATATATATGAAGCAGTTACCTGTTAATTTAATTATAAGTTTATGAATAATTGTTATCCAAAAATATTTCATGGAATGATGTAGTAGAGGTTTCTACCTTTTGTTGGCTAAGATGGTCAATAATTGGATATATTCTCCGTATAAAAATAACTTATAATTACTTTTACATTTAAAAAATACATTTGAATATTGAAGAAATTATCCCCTTACCTATAATATTAAAGTCAAAGCATTCTCTTTGTAAAATAATGTGTCACGGGTAAGACATCCTATAAATTCAGATGAATATTTATTCTTTTTTTTTTAATCTTAAAATCATAATTCTTCTTTAGCAATTTCTTCCTAAAAACCTATGT
The DNA here is from genome assembly GCA_963922045.1 of Persicaria maculosa. NCBI lineage: Eukaryota > Viridiplantae > Streptophyta > Magnoliopsida > Caryophyllales > Polygonaceae > Persicaria > Persicaria maculosa. Next base: position 35,313,295 of record OY998261.1, read on the forward strand.
TCTCTCGAGGAGTTCATCCAAGAACGGTTAGATTATGTTGCTTGTAATGATGAGTTTCTTGAGAGGTACCCTGGAACTAGTTCAGTCCATCTAGAGAGACAGGGGTCGGATCATCTTCCGATCATGGTATATATGCTTAGAATTGAGAGGGAGAGGGGCGAGGAAAGGAGAGGGGAGAGACCGTCTAGGTTTGAAGTGCTATGGGCTGAGCATGAGGGGAGTGTTGAGGTAGTGCGCAACGGATGGGACAACCCGGGGAGCTCGGTGGCGGAGAGGGGTGTCATGGGGAAGGTGGCTAGATGCATGAGGGATCTTAAGGATTGGAACCGCCTGACTTTTGGCAATATCATCAAAAAACTTCAGCGTGTAAGGGAGAAGCTGCGTGAGATACATAAAATGGGGATGTCGGGGGACCTTGTAGAACGCCGAAGGGAGCTTGAGAGGGAAGAGGAAAAGTTGATGGAGGAGGAGGAGTTGTTATGGTTTCAGCGAGCGAAGGCTAATGAGTTTAAATGGAGAGACAGGAACTCGAAATTCTTCCATCAAAAGGCAAATGGGAGGAACAAAAGGAATGCCTTGGTGCGATTGGTAGATGACGAAGGCATGGAATGGAGGAGTCGAGAGGGGATGGCGGGGGTGGCAGTGAATTACTTTGAAAACCTGTTTAAGTCTAATCTGAGTGCGCTTTCCGATGCGGCTTCTCAAGGTATCACGCAGAAGCTGTCGGAGGAGGACAACCTGGAGCTCCTACGTCCGTTTTCTGGCGAGGAGGTAAAATCTGCTCTTTTCTCTATGCATCCCACAAAATCCCCGGGGCCTGATGGTATGTCAGCACTGTTCTACCAACGGTACAGGCATATTGTGGGGCCTGAGGTCACAAAGTTTATTTTAGATATTTTAGCTGGTGCCCCTTTCCCGGATGGCCTTAATCACACGTACATAGCTTTGATTCCGAAGATCTCAAATCCTTTCAGGATGAAGGACCTTCGGCCTATAAGTCTATGCAATGTGTTGTTTAAGATCATCTCAAAGATGCTAACAAACTGTTTGAAGGTATGTCTCAGCAAGGTCATCTCGCCGAGTCAGTGTGCGTTCGTGCCTGGGAGACTCATAACGGACAATGTTTTGTCCGCTTTTGAGATTTTCCACTACATGAAGAATAGGAGGAAAGGCAAGAAGGGATATATGGCGCTTAAGCTGGATATGGCTAAAGCATATGACAGGGTGGAGTGGAGCTTCCTAGATCACTGTATGGAGAAGATGGGCTTTCATCAGGAGTGGCGAAGTCTGGTCATGCGATGTGTGACGTCAGTAACATTTGCCGCCCTGGTGGGGGGTTCACCATCACAAACTTTCGTGCCGGAGAGAGGATTGAGACAAGGTGATCCCCTTTCACCCTATCTTTTCTTATTATGTGTCGAGGCTTTGTCAGGTCTGATTAGACGAAGTGAGGAGGAAGGGAAGTGGCAGGGTATTAAAATTGCTCCGTCGGCTCCGATTGTTTCTCACCTATTCTTTGCGGATGATAGCATTCTGTTTGCGAAGGCTAACTGTCAACAGGGCTCAGAAATTGTGAACATGCTCCGTGTCTATGGAGAAGCGTTAGGTCAACAGGTAAACTTCGCGAAGTCAGAAATATCGTTTAGCAAGAATGTGAGTGCAGAAATCCGGGAGGAGATTCAGGGGATAGTGGGGGTGGTAGAGGTTGAAAAACATGAAAAGTATTTGGGACTCCCCACGATGATTGGGAGGTCCAAAAAAGTCATATTTAGTGGGGTGAGGGATAGAATTTGGAAAAAGCTTAAGAGTTGGAAGGCCAGGACCTTGTCGAGAGCGGGAAAGGAGGTCTTACTCAAGTCGGTTGTGCAGGCAATACCAATGTACACTATGTCTTGTTTTCTGATGCCGAGCTATATGTGTCACGAGATTGAGAAGATGATGTGCGACTTCTGGTGGGGGATGGTGAGGGCGAAAAGAAATTGCACTGGCTCTCTTGGAGGAGAATGTGTCACTCAAAAGACAAAGGGGGTTTGGGGTTCCGAGATATGGAGTTGTTTAATCTAGCGTTGTTGGCAAAGATGGGGTGGAGGATCATGACGGAACCGGAGGCTTTGCTGTCTAGGATCCTTAAGGCAAGGTACTTCCCCCATTCGTCTTTTCTTGAAGCTAGAGTGGGCGGAAATCCAAGCTATGTCTGGAGGAGCCTTATTAGTGCTAGAAGGGTGTTGGAGAAATGAGTGTACTGGACGGTGGGGAATGGAGCAAATCTCTATGCATGGGGAGATAGGTGGATACCGAGACCTACGTCCTTTAGACCGATAGCAAATCCGAGTGGTAGGGGTGAGCTCACGAGGGTAATTGATTTTATAGATTGGGAAACCGGAAGATGGGACGAAGAGAGGATTCGGGAGGCGTTCTTGCCGTGTGATGTGGATCTCATCCTCAACATTCACCTGGTTGATTCTCTTCAAGAGGATGCTGTGACATGGCACCACACACGAGATGGCATCTTCGCAGTGCGGTCGGCCTACCATCTTTTGGTGGAGGAGAGAAGGCAAGCTCAGGGAGGAGGAGAGTCGTCAGAAAGGGGTATGGCAAGTGAGCTGTGGAGAAGCGTCTGGAGGATGCCGGCTGTACCTCGAACCCGAAGCTTCATTTGGAGGGCTTGCAAGAACATATTACCCTGTCGCAGTGCGCTGAACGGAAGGGGAGTCCGCCTGGAGCCGTGGTGCGAGGTGTGTGGGAGAGAGGAGACTGCTTGGCACACACTGTGGGACTGTAAGAAAGCCCGTGATGTGTGGAACCTACTGCCGGATATTAAAAAAACCGGGAAAAGAGTTTCTGATTTCAGCGCCTGGGCTACTGTCATGTTGAAGGGAAAGGATTGGGAGAAGATGTGCCTGTGGGCTTATGCAGCGGAGGGAGTATGGCAGGCGCGAAACAAGCAATGCTTCGAAGGAGTAACTACTTGTCCTGAGATCATTGTCGAGCGCGCGCTGGAGAGGTTAGCACAACACAGGGGAAACATGGAACGAGTACGGACGCAGGCTCACGAGGTGGATAGACACCGGGAGCAAGCACATTGGTATCCCCCGGAGGAAGGCTTCGTAAAGATTAATTGTGATGGCTCATCGGAAGCCACAAAGGGCTGCGGGGTGGGTGTGATCGCCCGGGATGCCCATGGGGCTGTCTACTGGGCAATGGCGGAGAGGATTCAAGGAGGAGCAGAGCCGTTGGTGACTGAGCTAGAGGCGATGGTGCGAGCGATGCAAATAGCGAGAGAGAAGGGTGTGTTGTCCATCATCATTGAGACGGACTGTGCGCAAGCTCTGCAGCTGGTGCAGGGAAGAGCTGCGTATAGAGGGGTGGCTGGTAGACTGGGGCACAAGGTGGGCCGGCTAGCTCAACTCTTCCGATGCTGTAGGTGGATTCTGTTGCGGCGGGACAGCAATCGGGCGGCTCACTACCTCGCTCAGCTACGGCCTGAGACATCAACTTTTTTTTATTCTGAATTTGAATTGCCTTATGCACTTTCTGCTATTGTGTTTTCTGATTTAGTGGTTGAATAAAATTGTCCTTTTCATCAAAAAAAAAACCTATGTTCTCTGCCCATATTTTATGATTTTTCTACAAACTGGTGTTTGTGAAGTAAATATAATTATCATCACCATATTTTCGGTGTGGAAATTTTCGTCGTTGAGTATGATTGTATAAGGTTTTTCCAGAATAGGTATTTGGCTTGAGTTTTAGATTTTCTTCGTGTTTTATCCAAATGTTAAAGGTGATTTTCAAAGAGGCAGAACCCCAAATTTTAAATAAAAACCCATAATTAATTTTTTTTTGTAGAGTGAGATATTAGATTTAGGGGTTCAGGGTTTTGTTTGTGGAGAGCCTATAGATTGTGATATTTTATTTGCTTGATGCACTTTCTAAAGGGTTTTAGGGTTTTTTATTCGATATATTGCTCTAAAAAAGCTCTATCATGTACAATAAGATTATAAAGCATAATAAGATTATATATATATATATATATATATATATATATATATATATATATATATATATATATATGGAATTTTTTCTTGGACATTATTTTCTTTTGGGAGAAAATTGTTTCAGAATTAACCGTAAAATGTCATATAAGTCTCTATGCATTAGTTTTACTATTATACATTATATGGACTTACTGCTGGCACATATTTTGCTTATTCACATTCTTCATTTATTTGATTTTCAAATCAAAAAAATTAAAACCAATTTATAAAGAGCAAATGATTTATTTGAACATTATATATTAGAAAATCATATACACAAATCCGTATAATATTTTATAAACCTTGTGCATGATGTATGGGGTCCTGTATTAGTTATTAATAATAAGAGAGTTCAACACCCTTAAAGAAGTAAAACGTTACCAAAGTTGAAGGGGCTATCAATAGTAAATGATGCATACTATTGTAAGAAACTTAAATTTCAATGTTATAGTTACCCTTCATCATTCGTTATAAGGATGTTACAAAATGTGATTTCCCAAAACTAAATGACTACTTCATTTTCTAACCTCCCTATAATTGATCATTTAAATAATTGAATTAATTGATCATTTAATTTATAGGAAAATTAAACTCACTCTTTTGGAAACCCTCACTTTAGTTTTGACATCTATCATATTTAATTTAAAATGGTAAATTAATTTTGTATTTTTTTGTTTTAACAAAAAAAAAACTCTTAAGTACTCCTTTGAATGCCCACTTTATGATATTGTTTATTTTTTTAAATCAAATAAAAATATAATTTGCAATAAAAAAAAATGGCAATGCATAATTAATTAAAGAACAATAGGAAAGATTTAAAAAATGGCTTACGTTTTTAATTGATTAAAACAATAAAATAGTATTCATAATGTAATATGTATTCTTATGATATATATGATAGCTCGACGAAAGCAACAACAATGACAGCAACAGCAATGACAGCAATTTATGACAGTAAAAGTATGACAGCAAAAGTATGGCAGATAAAGCTTGTATGACAGTAAACATTGAACCGGTTGATGTATAGGATAGAACCGGGTTTAAATTAATTGTAAACCGAGGTCAGGTGGTTGGCACGTGATATCGTCTTCTTCTTCTTCTTCTATTTAAACTGTCTGTAACAGATTGTAACATCAACGTATTTGATTAACATATTGAAGCTCTCTTTTCTTCAATTCTCTCTCTCTCTCCATTGTCTTTCTTGATTCTAAATCTAAAGCTTCAATCAAATCTGAAATGGTATTAGAGCTTTTGTAAATTTCGTCAAATCAAATCACACGATTACAGCAAGATCGTGCTAAACCAAGGAATTCAAAGTTTTCGCGCTAAAAATTCTCTCTGTCAATGGAGGGAGATACGGTTGATTCCAATGATGTATTGTTCCTTCATCATAGCGATCATCCAAGCTACAATTTGGCTACTCAATTGCTGAATACTAACAACTACAATCATTGGAGGCATTCGGTAGAAATTTCTCTAATCGCAAAGAACAAAATCGCATTGGTTGATGGGTGTTTTCAGATTCCTTCTAAGGATTCTCCAAGATTTGCAATCTGGAAAAGGTGCAATGGGATGGTCATTGCTTGGTTGATGCATTCTGTGGAAAAAGACATTGCAGAGACATTGATCTACTACAGAACATCGCAAGAAGTATGGCAGGAGCTGAAATTGCAATTTGGCTCTCCAAATAGCACGCGATTGTATCAAGTTCAGAAGGAGATGTTCAACATCTCACTTGGAGGTTTGTCTATATCATCCTACTTTACAAAGTTCAAGAAATTATGGGATGAGTATATGGAATTGGTAGAAGTTCCAACCTGCAGTGCCTGTGGTTCCATGAATGCATTGCCTAAGGTTTTGTCAAATCAACAAGTTATTCAATTCTTGGTGGGGCATCCAGATTCGTACAATGGGATTAGAACCAGTATATTGCTGATAAAGCCTACTCCAACAATTTCTGATGTGTATAGAATGTTACTAGATGAGGAAAGTCAAAGAGGATTGAACAATCCAGCATCTATGAATGGTGATACAGCTGCATTCAATGTTCAAAAGAACAGTTACCAGAATGGTAATCAGAATTATGGAAATCAAAATGGGAATTATGGCAACAAGAACAACAATTATGGAAATCGGAATTATGGAAGTCAAAATTATGGAGGTCAGAATGCAAAGAATGGGAATCAAGGTGCTTCAGGGAATGCAAGGGGGAAAGGAAATTATTTTTGTGATCATTTCAAACTCTCAGGGCATTCAATCAGTAGGTGCTTCAAGATTCATGGATATCCTCCTAATTTCAAGAGGGATAAGCACAGAAAGTTTGTTGCAAATGCATCAGTGGAAGGAGAGTGTCAAGAGCCTACTCCAACACTGACCAAAGGACAGTATGATCAAATAGTAGCCGTTCTGAGCAAGCAAGGATCAAATGAAGATACAAATGTGGTTACAGGTATCAAATTTTGTTTGTCTGTTCAAGGAAATAGGCATGATTGGGTAATAGAGAGTGGGGCGACACATCATATTTACCTGATCTTGGTTTGTTTCATACTTATCAAGTTTTTAAAATGCCAAGTTATATCACTATACCTAATGGTGATAAATCAATGATATTGCATTATGGAACTATCAAATTGCAGAATGATATTTTTCTTCACAATGTGCTTCATGTGCCAGATTTTGCTTATAACCTTTTATCTGTATGTAGGTTTGTAACAGATTTGAACTTATATATGTTTTTTACTCCTTTTCAATGTCTTGTACAGGGCCCTTTAATGAGCAAGCCTCAGGTGCTTGGTAGCATGACAAAGGGTCTCTATTATACATCTGATGATGTTGAAGGAACAAATGATAATATGGTTGTGCAGATTTTATCCAAAGCTGTCAATTATAGTTTTGTTATTGACAATGATAGTACTGTTATGACTAAGATTGATGATCATGTTTCTGTTGATGAATGTAGTAAGGGTTTCAGTGTTTCCTTAGAAATGTGGCATTGCAGACTAGGTCATGTGCCATTTGATCAGTTGCATCATTTTTCATTTCTTAAGGATAATATAGGAAAGACTAAGCATCATCTGTGTACTGTGTGTCCAAGGGCAAGGCAACACAGAAACTCATTTCCTGATAGTTCAATAAAATCTACTTTCTGTTTTCAATTGTTACATGTTGACATGTGGGGTCCTTATAAAGAGTCCACTCACAATGGTTATAAGTATTTTCTTACTTTGTGGATGATTTTTCTCGTGCCACTTGGACTCATTTAATTGCTGCTAAGAGTAATGCTTTTTCTGTGTTAAGTTCATTTATCAAGTTTGTTAAAGTTCAGTTTAACACAAAGGTTATGACAGTAAGGACTGATAATGGATCTGAGTTTTGGAGCAAAGAGGCAGATGCATTTTATAAAGATAAAAGTATAGTCCATCAAACTACTTGTGTTTATACTCCACAACAAAATGGAGTTATGGAGAGGAAACACAAGCATTTGTTGGAAACTGCTCGTGCCCTTTTGTTTCAATCTAAATTACCTATTGCATACTGGGGTGAGTGTGTGCTCACTGCTACATTTCTCATTAATAGATTTCCTTTGTCATCTATTGGGTTTAAGTCTCCTTATGAGATATTGTTTGGTCATTTGCCTAATTATGGTATGCTTAGATCTTTTGGTTGTCTGTGCTTTGTTAGCACTATCAAGCAACATAGATCTAAGTTGGATTCAAGGAGTACACCATGCATATTTGTGGGATATCCACATGGACAAAAGGCTTATAAGGTTCTGGATTTAAAGTCACATCAGATTTTTGTATCAAGAGATGTAAAGTTTCATGAAATGCAATTTCCATTACATAAGGTGTCTTTTGGTTCTGGATTACCTCTCCCTAATGTGATGGATAATGACATTTCTGATTCTTTGCTTTTACCTCAAAGTGATGTAATCTTTAGCAATGATGAGTCAGGTTCATCAGAAAATGTCACAGATGATGTTCAGGATATAACAGATAATGGTGAGGATTCTTTAGTTCATGACAGCAACCAGTCTTTGGATCGTATGACAGAAGAGGTTTCAGGTCTTAGAAGATCTTCAAGGACTATAAGGAAACCTGCACATCTCAGGGAGTTTATTTGTAATTTTGGTGCTAATACTGAGCAATTTCCACTTATTGATGGCTTTACAGATTCATTTTATCCTATGTTTTCATGTAATTCAGTTTCTGTAACAAATGTAGAAGTTTTTTCAGAACCTAAGTCTTATTCTCAAGCTTCAAAGGATCCTAGGTGGATTGAAGCTATGAATAAGGAAATAAGTGCATTACAGTCTAATAACACTTAGTCATTAGTTGATTTACCAGCAGGAAAAACCCCAATCGGATGCAAATGGGTCTATAAAGTCAAGCTAAAGTCTGATGGTTCATTGGAAAGATTCAGGCAAGGTTGGTGGCAAAAGGATACAACCAACAACATGGGATAGATTATGATGAAACATTTTCACCAGTAGTGAAAATGTCGACAGTAAGAGTAATTATTTCTGTAGCAATAAATAAAGGATGGAAGTTATTCCAATTGGATGTCAATAATGCATTTTTGCATGGGGATTTACCTGAAGAGGTATATATGACAGTACCTCCTGGTGTTCCTAATGCAGAAAACAAGGTTTGTCTTCTTACTAAATCTCTTTATGGTTTAAAACTAGCATCTAGACAGTGGTTTAGTAAATTGTATACCACTTTAATTGACTTCAAGTTTGTGCAATCTAAATATGATCCTTCATTGTTTTTATCTAAATTAGATGGTCATATGACTATTGTGGCAGTCTATGTAGATGATATAATTATTACAGATTCTGACAGTAAACATATGAATAATTTGAAGTCTAATTTACATGATTTGTTTACTATAAAAGATCTTGGACAATTGAACTATTTTTTAGGAATACAGGTGATTCATGAGAAGAACTCAATGATTTTGAGTCAAAGGAAGTTCTGTCATGGGATCATCACGGAAGCAGGGATTGAAGATTTGAAACCAGTGGTTACTCCTTTGCCACTGAATTTTATGTTGGTTTCTTCAAATTTGAATAACTTGATTTCTGATCCTACAATGTATAGGAGTCTTGTTGGTAAATTGTCTTACTTAACAAATACATGGCCAGATATCTCTTTTTCAGTACAGGTGCTTAGCCAGTTTTTACAAAAGCCTGATAAGTCACACCAGGAAGCTTTACAACATCTTCTGAGATATGTGAAAGGGACTTCACATTATGGGATCAAGCTTCAACAAGGCTCTCAAGTTAAGCTACAAGCATTTACAGATTCAGATTGGGCATCATGTCCCATCTCTAGAAGAAGTGTTACTGGATATGTTGTTCTTCATGGGATGAATCCTATTAGTTGGAAGAGCAAGAAGCAAGCAACAGTTTCTCATAGCTCATCAGAAGCATAATACAGGGCCATGAGTCAAGCTGCATCTAAGGTGACTTGGTTAGTCAACTTGCTGCAGGAACTTGGTGAGACAGATATGAAGCCTGTCAAGTTGCATTGTGATAACAAGTCAGCTCTACAAATTGCACGAAATCCAGTATATCATGAGAGAACTAAGCATATAGAGATTGATTGCCATTTTACAAGGGAAAAAGTCATGGAGGGGCTTCTGCAACTCACATATTTGCCTACAGAGAATCAGTTGGCTGATGTCCTTACTAAGATCCTACCAGCCTCTCATCATCGAGAGTTGATTTCCAAACTGGGTATGTATATTGATCAACATACTCCAGTTTGAGGGGGCATCTTATGATATATATGATAGCTCGACGACAGCAACAGCAATGACAGCAACAACAATGACAGCAATTTATGACAGTAAAAGTATGACAGCAAAAGTATGACGGATAAAGCTTGTATGACAGTAAACATTGAATCGGTTGATGTATAGGATAGAACCGGGTTTAAATTAATTGTAAACCGAGGTCACGTGGTTGGCACGTGATATCGTCTTCTTCTTCTATTTAAACTATCTGTAACAGATTGTAACAACAACGTTTTTTATTAACAGATTGAAGCTCTCTTTTCTTCAATTCTCTCTCTCTCTCCATTGTCTTTCTTGATTCTAAATCTAAAGCTTCAATCAAATCTGAAATGTATGGGTATATACTATATATACATGTACACATAGAATATGTATGTATATATAAAATTATTATTAGCAGGGGCGGATCCAAGGGTGGGCGACACCGGGCCGTCGCCTACCCCGATCCAAAAAATAATATAAGAATATATGTGTTATGTAAAAAAATTGAAAGGTAAAATACAAGTATTTTTAGTGGCATAGTGGTTGAGCCCACCCCGTTTTAAATAGAATTCAATCAACTCTTGTTCAAATCCCACTGGACACATATTTTCTTTTTTTTTTCTCAATACATTTTCCATTATTTTAAAATTCTTATAATTTATTTGATATTTTACAATCAAATAATAATAATTTTTCTTATAAATTTCAGATATTCTCTTCATATTTTTTAAAAAAAATTATTTTCAATAAAAATAATATAAAAATTATCCATAAAAAATTATGCCCACCCCGAAAAAATTTCTAGATCCGCCCCTAATTATTAGACAATTAATAGAGTATAAATACAACATTTGTTCCTATTATATTACATTAACATGTTGTTTCCATGAATCCAAAAATAGTGGATGGGATAATATATAATAATTCAGAACTAACAGTTAATTACTAACTTCAAATAAGTCCCTGAATTTAATTTTTACACACATAAATAAGATTGTTTGAATTGGTAAATAGAGAGGACGAAAAAACATCACGCAAAATTGTAGGCCTCTTTGTTTATGAATCTTGAACTCTTTTGCTAATATCAAACCCCTTCCAAAAAAGAACGTCATATTACACAATATTGAGATTCAACATGGGCAAAATAAATTAGTTGACATACAATAAGCTTACCATTAAAAATACAAATTGAATATATATATATGGAAATAATTAAGCTAGCCATAAAATATGGAAATAACCCACACATAAATTAAACCATTAAAAATCCAAGTCATACAATTTGCCGGGATCAATTTTTATGAGATAAGAAGGAAAAAATGGAGTAAACTTAAACTGGTCTACTGGCAAACTTGATATTAGCATTCGAAAAAGAGACGTGAAAAACAAAAATGTTTAAAAAGAGGAAAAAGATGGATAAGAGCATTTACCTAAACGTACTTAAGGGCAAGTTGGTTGGAGATGAAAGCCCTATCAAGGTAAATCTTCATCTTTTTAAAGTGAAATAGTATTCATTGATTAAAAAGTTCAATAGTTATACACATGAAAAGAAATTGCAAAGATATATTTAGGTGTTGTATGTACGTACGTACCTGTACCTAGACAAATTTTCAAAGTTATAGGAAGTCTCAACCCCCACCGACTAGCACGAGCAAAAACCTAGAGAGAGGGAGCCGACACCAACGATCAACACTCCGACTACCTTCGCTTGGCTCCTCCCCCGTGCTGGCCACCTCTCCGGAGGCTAAAATCACCTTTTCGGAGGCTTCTAACCCCTCTTCGGAGGTCTCGAAACTAGCCTCGTCGGACCTTGGTCCGCAGGCCCCTCCACCCTCTTCTTCCCTTTTCTTGGATCGGCGATGCTTACCCCCTGGGTTGTCGTTTCGGGCGGCCATGGTCTTCCTGGTTTGCCCTCACGTCATCCATTGCCTCGCTCGTTTGCCCTGGCGTCTCCCCTTCGAATTGAATTGGGGCTTTTTGCCTGGTTTGATTTAACCTGAGTTTGCTTCGATTCCGGCAGCCTCCTCGGAGTACTCGGTGTTTCTCTGTTGGAGGGGTGGTGGTTTGCCTCGCCGTTTGTCGAAATTGATCCATACACTTTGCTTTGATACTCCTCTCCGAGCTATCGTTGGGGCTGAGGCTCGTCCCTAGTCTCTTCTCGACTCCCCGTCACTCCCCGGCGTCCCTTTCCTTCGCCCTCTCCCTGGTGTTTGGGTGGTGGTTGCCGGCGGTGGGTCTCCGTCTTCGCCTGGTTCTACTGGATCTGTTTTTGACGACATTCCTCACCTCCTTGCTTCGGTGCTATTGATGCCTGAATAACCCTTCTTGGGCCTGTGGTGTTTCCCCAGAGCTAGCCCATTGGGAAAAAAAAAACAAAAATCTTGTTAAATATAAATAAAAACAAATTATATATAATAATAAACAATAAGCATTTTTGGTAAATAAATCCTGATAGGGTTTGCTAATCCCCGCTAGGGCTCCTGGTGCGTTCGATTTAGGCGAGTGTGGCTCTACGTTTAGTGTTACTGGACTTTCTTTCCGAGTGATAGGGTTCTGGCAGTCGAAGTCGGGACAGATCGGGGTTGTGGTATTGTGTATCGAGGTGTCTCCTTTTCTCCGGAAGACTGTTTCCTTGGAGGTTCGTCTTCATTGCCCACAGGTGACTCTTGAAGTGCCGCTGGCCTGCGGTGCTGCTTCTGGGTAGTGCTTGGCTTTCGTCCGTAGTCTACGTCCTCATCTTTTTCGGTCTAGTTGTGTCTAGTTTCGCTTGTATAGAGTGTTTTTGCTTGTATCTTGCACCATCTTTGTATTTTATGTCTGTTTAGACGGTTTTCCGTCTGCCGACGTGTCGGCCTTCGAGGATCAAGTCAGTCTGACCTCGAATTTTTACTTAATCAAAAAAAACTAAAAAACCTAGACAAATTTTCAAATCGATGAACTCTTCCAGTTCAATTGGAGAAAGTGGTTGAGAAGTCGATGATGCAGATACAATTTTTATTTTTTATTTTTTACAGATACAATTCTCATGAAACGTCTACAAATAAAATTAAATAATTAAACAATGATCGTTGGTTCTTAAATAATTTAATGCATGCGTTTCATTTTAGTGTAGTAATTGCCATTAATTCTTAAATGGGGATTTAAAGCATTGCTGTAAATAAAGATTCATTAGGTCCATTAGAAAAGGGGGAATTAAAAATTAATGAAGAAAGTGTGAACAATACGATTCGAACCTTAATTAGATGAAAAGGTAATATTGACGGAAAAAAAATATTCAAAGATAATATTTTGAAATTAGTTGAAAATAAATGGTAACAAACAAATTATGACGATCGTATAATAAATTATCCCATTCACACATTTGCATAGTATAAACTATATATAATAAATTTTTATTAAAATATTCAATTTTTTTTTAAAATTTATATATAAAGAAAAGAACTTACAATGTTCTCCACATTTTTCTTTATACACCTTTATTTTATTTCTATTTACAAAATTATACATAACAAACATGACAATTTAAGAGGAAATAAAAAAACTGCAAAAATATGGTCAAGGTGTAACTAATAGGATTCGAACTCAAGACCTTATTCCTACCAAACAACTCTATAACCATTGAGCTATGAAGATGTTTTGTGATCTTTTGTGGAATTGAAACAAAAAATATAAATATGGATAATTAAATAAATAAACATTAAATTGGCCTTGAACACAACTTTTTATGTATTATTATTATAGATTATAGATATAGATTATAGATTATAGATTATATAGATTATAGATTATAGATAGATAGGGGCTGACTCCTGCGGAAACACCCTTAGGATGTAAACTAGGAACAAATCCTAACCGTAGAATCAAAAGAAATCAATGGTCCAAATTAATCTTGATTTTTAGTTTTGTTTTTTTAGAAAAAAAAAAGAATGGACCCCATTAACTTCACTCACTTGCGCCGCTGCGCGTGAATGCCCCTCATTTGTTGATTCAATTGTACATTCACACTATAACTTTTTTTTTATACGTTGTTATCAAATTGTATACCTTGGATCCATGTATGTTATATATATATATATATATATATATATATATATATATATATATATATATATATATATATATATATATATATATATATATATATATATATATATATATATATATATTACAATAGGCAAAGATTTGGATACTAATTAGTATCTATGATCATCTAACATGATGATATTTGGAATTCGCAACTATAGTCTAAGATAGAATTACAACTCCTTCGCGATTTTGCAATAAAATCGGCTGCACCATTGGCTTCTCTGTAGCAGTGCTGGAATTTGATGAATTCGAAGTCCTTACTTAGAGCTTGTATTTCTTCTACTATTTGTATAATCTCCCATGATGTGTTGTTCACCTAGTTGATGGCGTTGATAATGACTATAAAGTCACTTTCAATAATGGTCCTCTGTATTCCAAGTTCTGTTGCCAGCCTTATACCTGCAAGTATAGCAAAGCATTCAGTTTGGATGACGGAATCTGTTTTGCCATTACATTTATGAATTCGAATTATTTGACCTAGATTATTTCTAATAATACAGCCGATTTGAGATTGGAGACCAGTTTTGACTGAGGCATCTACATTTATTTTAACAATATTTTTTGGTGGATATTTCCAGGTCATTTTGTTACGCCGTCTATCTTGTTTAGGTATGGTGGTTGTGTTTTGTTCTTTTTTCCAGCAAAGAATTTTATCTATGGTTTGAGTTAATGTGTTTGTTATATTCTTATTTGAATTATGTTGGAAAATGATTTTATTTCGAAATTCCCAAATAGAATGCCATAAGTGGCACAGATCTGTAAAATCTTTATTATGTGTTTTAGTATTTATAATGTTTTCTGAGATATCGTTTGTTAGATTAGGTATAGAGAATGATTTGTTTAATTTAATACCTAAGTTATAAATAAGTGATTTGGTGATCTTACAGTTAAAAAAACAAGTGATTTGCATCTTTTAATTCTTGATTACAAAGAGAGCAGGTACTAGGAACTCTATTTATGTATCTATTTAATCGCACGGCAGTGGATAATATATCAGAGATAATTTTCCAGATAAAATTTTTAATGTTTGGAGCGATGTTAAGTTTCCGAATCCAGTCTGCACAGATTTTATTTCTATTTCCTGTGTTAAAGAGAGATGATGTAGATTTAACAGTAAAAATGTCATTTTTAGTCTATCTGGGATATCGACATTTGGGATGTAAATATTTGTTATCATTTGAGCTATGTGAGAGGGGAATAAATTATTTAATTTGTCAGTATCCCAAGTGTTAGAATTTGTAAATAAATCACAAACTTTTAGGTTAGGATTATGATCATTTCTAAAGTTTTCAAGGTATTGTGCGTTTACCCAGATATCAGACTAGACATTGATGGTTTTACCATTACCGACCAGCCAAAGTAGGCCTTTGGAGAAAAGGTCTCTGATGTTAAGAAGTCGTCCAAATTGCCAAGAAGTTTTTATTTTTCCTCTTTCCATTAACGATTCCCTAGAGAGATATTTTTCTGTGATTACCTTTGACCAAATATTATTAGGATTTGATATTATTCTCCAAAGTAATTTCATTTGCATACCTATGTTTGTTTGTTCAGCTGTTTTAAATCCTAGTCCCCCATCCTTTTTAGGTGTGCATAAACGTTCCCAGCTGATTAAAGGATGATAATTATCAGATTGGAGTTTGTTCTAGAAAAAGTTTTTATTAATTTGATCGATTTTGTCTAGGATTCCTTTTGGGAGATGAAAGGATTGCATTAAGTAATTTGTTTTAGAATTGAGATTAGCCTGGATGAGAACAGATCTACCTGCTTGTGAGAGAGTGTTTGATTTCCATTTTGAAAGTTGTTTTTTAAGGCTTATGATTGCTTCGTCAAATAAGCTGTTATTGACTCTACCACTGATAAGTGGTATTCCTAAGTATTTTTCCATTGTTTTGGTAACAGGTATATTTAACTGTTGAGTGAGGCTTTGAGGTTTTTGAATTGATATGTTTTTAGAAACTTGTAAAGAACTTTTGTTATAATTTATAGAAAGACCTGATACATTACAAAAATTATTTAAGAGATTTTTTATTGTATGAAGACTTAGATCATTTGCGTCAGCAAAAATGAGTGTATCATCTGCAAAAGATAGAAAAGGAATAAGATCACTATTATTTGTAAGTTTGATTCCAATTAATGGTTCGTATTTCAAGGATTCTTGTTGTATCATTCTTCCTAATAGTTCCATGATTATAATAAATATATATGGTGCATGAGGATCTCCTTGTTGTATACCTCGAGAGGTTTGGAATGTTTTGCCAGGCAAGTTATTAACTAAAACCGAAAAGTTAGTTTTGTTAAGGCAAGTCATGACCCAGTTTATCCATTTTTGGTGAAAACCAAATTTTTTTAGTATAATACGTATAAAATTCCAACATATTTTGTCATATGCTTTTTCCATATCTAATTTTATTGTCATCCATCCATATTTTCCTTTTTTGTTATGGAAGGAGTGAAAGACTTCATGGGCTATTAAGATGTTATTTTGGATGTTTCTTCCTTGTACAAAGGCTCCTTGAAAAGGATTTATAATACGGGGTAAGATTGGTTTTAGGCGGTTAGCTAACAGTTTAGAGATAATTTTATAAATGGTGTTGCATAGACTAATCGGACGATAATGGTTAATATTGATAGGATTATCAGTTTTAGGAATAAGTGCAATAAATGTTGTGTTTACTTCGTTAAGAAGAATGCCAGAATGAAAGAATGATTTGATGGCTTTGCATAGTAGGCTTCCCACAATGTTCCAATATTTTTTGTAAAATTAAGGCGGGAATCCATCATGGCCTGGAGATTTATCTTCTGTCATAGAGAATACAGTATCTTTAATTTCTTTATCTGTGAAGGGTTGAGTTAAGGCTAGGTTTTCGGATACAGTAATGGTATGATTTATTAGGTTTAGAAAATGTGGGTTATTGTTGATTGGTCCACTATTTGAGACGAATCTTTCAGCTAATTCGTTTGTAATTTCGTCTCTAATTTGTTTTTCATCTTCAATGACAATACCGTTTTTATTTGTGAAATTACGAGTAATGCTTTTTGAATTTCTTATTTTAGTTAATGATTGGTAATATTTTGTGTTTCTGTCTCCGAATTTGAGGAAGTTAGATTTAGCTCTTTGTTTCCAAAAAGTGTTGTTAAAATTCATAAGTGCTTCTCGTTTTTTAATAATCTATATCGTTTATTGTTTGTATTATCATTAGAGTTTCCATTAACTTGTTGTGTTTGTAATAATATGAGTTGATCTTCAATATCTTTTAGTTGTCTAAAGTTGTTATTTGAATGTGATTTACACCAATTTTTTGTGTTTTTTTTAACTAGTTTTTGTTTTTGTAGAAGTGTGAACATAAACGATCTGTGAAGCTTGTTCTGCCAAGTTGATTTAACTAGTTTATTGTACTCCTCGTTATTTGTCCATGACATTTCAAATTTAAAAGGTGATCCTGCTCTAATTATTTTTGTTCCAATAGAGATGGATATTAGAGAGTGATCAGAGCTCGTAAATGGATGGTTGTGAACTGTTAGGTTAGGGAATTGATTAGAGATGTCGGTATGGGTCATGACTCTGTCTAATCGTTCATAGATATTTTCAATAGGAGATTGTCTTTTCCTCCAGGTAATAGGACTTCCAGTATAAGGGACGGTGTGAATATCTAGTTCTTCTTTAATTTGTTGAATACGAATGAATCTATTATTTTGTGGATTTGTTCCACCAATTTTATCATTTGTTGATTCTATTTCATTAAAGTCTCCCATAATTAGGGAAGGAAAATTATATTGTCGAGTTACTTTAAATATTTCATTCCAGAAATTGTTTTTATCAGTTTGATTTGAAGGAGCATAAATAAAATTAAGGATGAATTTAAAATTGTTAATGTTAACTAGATACATTACATAGTTATTTGATATTGTTATTTGTTGTGTGGAGTCTGTAAAATTGGAGGTTTTAAAGAGGATCCAAAGTCCACCTTCTGTCCTATCTGAAGGAATGTAATCTGCTTTATTAAATCCTGATTTTTTGTAAAGGGATTCATTTGGTGGTTCGGTTGTTTTTGTTTCTGCTAATACTAAGATATCTAAGTTATTTCTTTTTTGGATGTAGGTTAAGTCTTGCCATAGGTTAGGTTTTTTTACACCTCTTATGTTCCAGTATGCTATGTTTGTCATTTAAATTTTTTTTTTATGTGTAACCGCATTTTGGGCTTTTTTAAAGTATAATAATATTCTTTTTTGTTATTTATTTTGATTGTATTTAGGGGAATTACTACTAAATACTCCACTTTGATAATTGGTTTGCAAAAATACCTAGGTTTGAAAACAATTGCATCAATATATGGAAATTTGTAAAAATACCTTATTTAATTATCAAAACTACCTACCACCCCCAAAAAATCAGAAAAAAAAGTTAAATATTTTAAGTATTTTTCATTTTTCTTATATTTTAAAATTATTTTAAATAATTAAATAATAAAAAAAACTGAAATTAAAAAAAAAATTTCCCAATCCCAACCCAATCCCTACTAACAGGATAGCCTAGCCCCGACCGACCCAATCCCTAACCAAAAACACACAAGAGCAGCCCCAACCCTAAGTCTCCGGCGCTCATCCCCAACCCCAAGTCTCCGGCGCTCGGACCTGAGCCCGCGTCTCCGGCTCCGTCGCTGCGCCTACACTCCGGCGCCCCCGACCGACCCAATCCCAATCCCTAACCAGAACACACAAGAGCAGCCCGACTGTCGCTGCCTTCACCCTCCGTCGCTGCGCAAGCACTCCGGCGCAATCCGGCTCCGGCCTCGACCCCAAGAGCAGACCAACCTCCGGCTCCATCTCCCGCCGACTATAATCTAGTGGTTATAATTTAGGTCAAAACCGTATCTTTAATCAATCTCCCGCCGATTATTGATCATATCCTGTCAATGTTCATATTTGGGATTGTCAAGAACAATATTCATCCTGTCAATGTAATAATATTATGATTTCAAGATATATATTGACAATCCTTTTGTAAATATGGTTAATAATCCTAAAGATATGATTTACCATATCTTCAGTGATTCTCTCCTAGATTATAGCTTCAATCCTGTCAATGTACATCCGCAGCTTTTTCACTATAAACATTAATCCTGTCGTAGTGAACGAATAACTTTGTCATCTTGGACATGCCTTTAATTTCTAGTTATGGTAGGATAAAATCGTATCTTTTTTCTCTTTCCTATTATAAACTCCATCCTGTCAGTATTAATTTTTAGCCTTGTCATAAAAAACATATATCCTGTCAACAAAAAATTTGTTCCTGTCAGTATTAATTCTCTTACTAAGGTGATGTTTTTCATCCGGCTACTTTTATTATTTTTAAATTTCAGAGAAAAAAAAAATTAAAAAATTATTTTAACGTATATTTGATTTTTTTTTTATATTTTTTAACTTTTCTTTTAATTCATAAATCTCCTTTTAATGATTTTTACATTTAAATTTAAAGGTAAAATCAGTCATTATTTTTTAACACAAATGACATATTTTTTAGCATAAATGACCCACCTATCCTATTTTTGCTATTCTCAGAAAACTGGTATACTTTTGCAAACCGAACACCGATTTGATGTATTTCTGCAAATGGGCCTTGTATTTAAGTGGATGGTAATATTTTTTTATTTTATGAATTATTTGTGTTAATAATATTAAAAGGTGTAGTTTAATGATACGGGTGTTAAATAAAAATTTATTGTCAAAATTTTCTATTCGATTTATTGTTTTATTATTTAATACTAATTTATTATAGTTTTGCTTCTTTTTAATATTTGCAATATGGTATGTTTTGTGTAATGAGTAAGCGTGGATATTTTTTTTATTTTTTTTTTTGATTAGGAAAGAATTCGGGTGAGCAAGCTCTACCCGGCAGCATCCTTGCGGATGAGGTCAAGAAGACCAGAATTGTTGTAAATATCGACACCCCAGGCAGAGTGGCAAATGTGTGCAACCTTGTCCGCCACTCTATTGCCCAACCGGGGAACATGAAAGAAAGATACTTCTTTCAAAGTCGATAACAAAAGTTTTACATCCGACAATACCAGCTCAATTTCCCATGGGCATGTAGTATTTTTGTTGAAATAATCTATGATTATGGAGGAGTCACCCTCAATATGGATCTTCTCAATACGGAGAAGAATTGCCTGTTGGATACCTAATTTTAAAGCAAGCGCTTCTGCTTTGAGGGGGCTTTGCGAACCAAGTTTCTGAAAATTTATGCTTATAGGCAGCCCCACCCAGTCTCGGATAATGACTCCTACCGAGCTGTCCTTATTAGATAGCGAAGAACCATCAAAATTTAATTTGAAGGTCCCCCTTGGAGGTTTGCGCCATTTGGTATACTTAACCTTTTTGCTTTTGCTATGGTGAGTATGTTTTCGGGTAACCTGTGTGGAATCCACATCTAGATCGACTTCTATCTGGTAAGTTTTTTTCCAACTGTGTATTTGATTTTTAATGAATTGTATTGAAGTGGCCCTCTGTGGGATAGGAATCTGTCTAAAGACGAGTTGGTTGCGAGTATACCAAGTATTCCACCAAGTAAAGGCGAGCTCCACTTTAGCCTCGGAATTGAGGTTGTGTCCTAAGAAGGAGATAATAGGTTTTATATCCCGATCTAGATAGATCATGTTAGTTAAGGTTGAGTCAATTCGTTGAGTAAATTGGTAAAGGGAACGGGCAAAGGGACATTCGATCAGGAGGTGAACCTCGTCCTCGGCCGCACCATTACAAAGACTGCAAGAAGAGGGCACTGAAACACCTCTTGAAGCAAGCCTTGTAGCAGTAAGGAGACCATCCTGACATAGTTTCCATAAAAAGTTTTGTATCTTTGGTGGAGCGTCAATTTGCCAAATCCAGGCATTTATGTCAACATAATTGGAACAATGCGAAGTGAGAAGCTTATACGCACTTGACGTTGTAAACCAGCCTGTTCTGTCAGGCCACCAGTATAAACGGTCCTCAAAGGAGGATATGGGCAGAGGTATGTCCATAATTTCAGTGACGATGTTTGTGGGTAACACGTTGTGAAGTTTCTCCGACCACCACTTACCACCCAAAATATAATCGCTGACCGTTTCCTCTATGTTATCTATTTGGGGACAGTTTTCCCAAGACTGCAGTGCAGACGTAGTAATCCAATTATGAGTCCAGAATTTGATAGATCTTCCATTTTCGACTGACCAAATAAGTCCGGTCTTAAATCTGTCAACGAGAGATATAAGTTTTGCCCATTGCCAGGACATATCCCCACCTTTCTTGTATTAAAAAATTGAAGCAGATTGTAAGTACTTATGTTTAATCAGTGATACCCACACATTATTTGGTTCAGCCAGAATCTTCCATAGTAACTTCATTTGGAGGGCTTCATTCATTTCTTTAGCTTTCCTAAGGCCTAAACCTCCGCACTTTTTTGGTCTACAAATCCGGTCCCAGCTAATGAGGGGCCGGAACTGAAGATCTTTATTCCAGAAAAATTTCCTATTGATTTGATCTAACTCTTTATGTACTGAGTTTGGGAGCATAAAGTTTTGCATAATGTACTGTGGTTTTGCAGCAAGGTTTGAACTGATTAGGACCGCTCGACCTTGTTGGGATAAGGCGCTCGCACGCCACTTACTAAGTTGTTCTTTAGACTTACAAATAATATCTTCAAATGTTTGTTTGTTAACTCTGCCATTAATAATAGGGCATCCGAGGTATTTTTCCAGGGAGTTTTCGTTTGTAATATTCAAGCAGTTTCGTAGCTCGGCAATTCTAGTGTTGGAGATTCCTTTGGTGGGTTGAAAACATGACTTATGATAATTAACTTTTTGTCCAGAAACTTTGCAATACGCATCAATTATTGTTCTAACTTTCTGTCCTGCATCCACGCTACCTTTTGTGAAGATGATAATGTCATCCGCAAAGGAAAGGAAGGGAATACGGGGGCCGTTTCTGCCGAAGGAGAATCCAATTGGGTTGTTAACAGAAAATGATTCAGCAGAGAGTCTCTTTGCAAGAACTTCGGCCCCTAGGATGAACAGGAAGGGGGAAAGAGGGTCCCCTTGCCTGAGACCACGAGATGGAAAAAATATTTCAGTGGGTCCATTATTAACAAGGACTGAGAAAGACACAGTCGTAATGCACTCCATTACCCAAGAGATAAAAGCGTTGTGAAAACCAAATCTTTCTAGCACCTTTTTAGTGAAGTTCCAGTCGACTCTATCATATGCTTTCTCCATATCTAATTTTATTGCCAACCATCCCTCCCGCCCCTTCCGAGATCTAAAAGAGTGGAAAATTTCATGTGCCAGCAACACATTGTCTTGAATTGCCCTATCAGACACAAACGCCCCTTGAAGGGGGTGAATAACCCTTCCAATAACAGTTTTGAGTCTTTCAGTAAGGATTTTTGATATTATCTTGTATAACGTAGAGCATAGGCTAATTGGGCGGTAATGACTAGTATTGGTTGGATTATCACGCTTTGGAAGAAGAGAGATAAACGTATGGTTTATTTGTTTTAGAAGTTTGCCCGAGTGAAAAAAACCCTTCACAGCTTTAATAACGGATGTTCCAACAATATCCCAATATTTCTTGTAAAA
This sequence comes from Persicaria maculosa, assembly GCA_963922045.1. Classification (NCBI taxonomy): domain Eukaryota; kingdom Viridiplantae; phylum Streptophyta; class Magnoliopsida; order Caryophyllales; family Polygonaceae; genus Persicaria; species Persicaria maculosa. The sequence goes on from OY998261.1 coordinate 35,335,805, forward strand.
TTCAGCTGTAAAACCGTTAGGGCAAGGTGATTTGTTGTTTTCGAGTTTGAACACAGCCGTTTTAATTTCGACATTAGATGGATTTCGAATAAGAAAGTCGTTTTCCTCAAAGGTTATAGAGGGGTTGATTAGAAGTAGCATTTCATTTAAAAGATTATCATCTATCAATTCTTTTTTAAATCTTTTTTCAAAGTCACTCTTAATCTCATTTCTCACATTTTCATCGCCTATAATTAAAGTACCTTCCGCGGTTGTAATATTTCGGATTTGTTTCCTGTGTCTACGACCGGACGCGACCCGATGGAAATATGTTGTGTTAGAATCAGAAAGCTTAAGATGCTTTGTTTTAGCTCTTTGGTTCCAAAAGGTTTTTTTGGAAAAGGAGTAGTTTTTCCTTTTTTATAATCAGATTCTTTTCTCTGTTATTAATTGATCGGATATTGTCCCAGTCATGGGTAGATTGAATATTAATAAGCTCATTTTCCACAACATGAAGTTGACGGAAAATATTTCCGAAGGTATGCTTATTCCAATCCTTAGCTTTTTTCTTGAGAATTTTTTGTTTAAACATTAGTTGAAACATAATCGAGCCCGGACACGAAGCTCGCCAAGATTGTTTAACTATGTTCCGAAAGTCCTTCCGCTGAAGCCATGCATTCTCGAACTTGAAGGGAGGGGCTTTAAAGACCGAACCACTGTCAAGAGTTATAGATATAGGACAGTGATCGGAAGAAGAAAAGGCTCCATTATAAGTAATTAGATCAGGGAATTTCTCAATAATCTGGTGATGAGCTAGCACACGGTCTAGTTTTTCACGGATATTGTTTTCAACTTCGGGGCTCTTTCTCCAAGTAAATGTGTTACCGAATGTAGGAAGATCGATCCACAAGAGAACAAACATTTTTAAATTCTAGTAGCCTAGTGAACTGGGAAGGGCGGGGACTAACACCACCCAACTTGTCTTCGCTACAAAGAATTTCGTTTAAGTCTCCAATAATGAGACAAGGGATAGGAGAACCTCTCACAATTGAACTCAGAGAGTCCCAGAAAGAATCTTTATCTTGAGGACTCGGAGGGGCATATACAAATAGAAGAAGGCATTTAAACATGTCATTAACATTTTCGTAGCGAAGACCAATAATACGAGGTAAATGGATTTCCATAGAGATAACTTCGTTTGATAATTGGTAAGATTTCCAAAGAATACCTAGACCACCCGAACGACCCGTTGCAGGGGACCAGATAGCCTCGTTGAAACCGGCAATTTTCCAAGACTTATAATTTGGAATGGATTCATATTTTGTTTCTGCGAGGGCCATTAGTTGGATGTGGTTGTTCTTACAAAGACTATCAATTTCCGTCCAAAACGTTCTCTTCCTTATACCCCTACAATTCCAATAGGCGATCTTCATTTAAAACCTTTCGGGATATGAGGACAAGGTGTAACGATCCTCATATCAAGAAATAAGTTTACTGAGATATTGAAGTGGCTGATGTAATTGCATAAAATATGGAGCATAAAGCCTTTGCCAAAATGGGTTTTAATGACCACATCTCCATTGGCATTAACCATATAATTGAATTGAGAATATGTTTTATTATTGAAATATTTATCCAATAGGTTATTAAGATCATCTAGTTTTTTGTCAGGCAATATCAACCCTATATTATCAACTATAGATATAACCCATGTTTTCCGAAATTTTCCAGGAGAAAGGATATTTTTATTTGTTTTTTGATCAGAAGAAAGGATAATTTTTGATTCGGGCCCGTAGCAATGGATGTTCATGTATAAGTGCAATAGCATATTTGCCAATCTAATATTAAGAGGATAAAAAACAAATAACCGGGGACCATACTGTGAACGTTCCGACTTGCTCAAAGGAATCCTTATTTTTAAAACCCATTTCCTTGCATGCAAAAAGCAGATGCAACCTTTAATGAAAGCTGGTTGATTTATAGGAGTCCTATTAGCCTCATCTATATGCCGAAATTTTCCATTCCAGAAGTGATGAACTAAAATAAAAAAAATTGTATGAACACCCGAAAAGGAGGTTAAACCTAAGCACAAGGGAAGCTTGCATCTATACCAATAATGGTTAATATCCTGTAAAGAAAAGTGTATGCTAGAAAGGTAAGCTAAGCATTGTTTAGTTTTGGTTTGATTACGTGCTAAGCCATAATTTGCCCCCCTAATGTAATTTGTAGCTTGAAGCAATTGGGAATCAATAAGCAAGAAGGTAGTTGCACATAGTTTATCTATCACCTGCATAATTGGAATCCCACTCGATCCTGCGAGCCAAACGACATTTGAATGCAAATTTGCATCGGACGCAAGCTGTCCAATATTGTGAGGAAAAAAGACAGACCCGCCAACAAGGGGCCAAGGTTTTTTGCATGAAATGTGAATCAGGTGAACAAACGGCAGGTCTTTATAGATGGGATCACCAAATTTTTTTTTTTAAGGATGAACTTGGGTAACCGGCCAAGAGAAGCCAAAGAAATCCACACTCTAGACCAAATAACCGCCAAATCAGAAACATATGTATGTAGAATCCAGCAACCTAAGTTGATCAGCCGAATATAGTTAATTAAGCAACACTTATACACAGTACAATTTAGCCTACCAAAGACCATTATTAAACCACCATAGTGATTAAAGGCAATTATACAGAAGGGACTAACGTCTGCTGTAATCACCTGGACCCTATCAAGGAGGGTTATGAGGTTTTCGTTTTCAATGAATCTTCGCTTGTCTTTCTTGCCAACCTTGCACAATAGAGGAGGAACAACACCGACCATGGGGAGTAAAATCCCCACAGAGGAGTGCAACCCGCCAGAGCGGGATTTGGGGTCCTTTAAAGGGGTGTATAATGGATTGGCGAAAATCGCGAAATCCTTGGGTTGTTTACCTTTGTCATCTCCGGTCGAGCTCAACTCAGACCGAAAACAGAGAGCACTGTTATTAGATTTTTCGAAGAAATAGAGAAGGGAAAGAGAAGGAAAGGGAAGAGAGGTGCGAATAATAAGAGATGGATCTACACCAAACCTCCAACCAGGGCAGAACAAAGCTCCGACGACGATCAACCTTCTTGGAGAACACCGCAGCACTACGCACCACCATCCCTCCAACCGACGAATTTCTTTTTTCCTCTTTCTGAAGTTTTTCCTCACCTTCACAAATCGACAACTGCCGATATCTTGACATTCAGGAAGACGACCACCATACTCGCAATCCAAGACAGACATCCGAAGAACAAAGGTAAGGGGAGAAGAATATGGTTTCAGAATCGTGGAGATGACAGGATTGAGACTCGATTCCACATCGAGATGGATTTTGAGGTTTGAAGACGATTGAGACTCGTCGGATTTCGGCATAGCATTAGGGATTTGGGGTTTGGGACTTGGAAAAGGGGGGCGCGTGTAAAAGGAACACAGCGCGTTCTTTGCCCTGAAAGGGGTTTTTTCTCCTTTCTATGACATGGTTTATAGTAAGCGTGGATATTAATTCTGTTTAAAAAGTTTATGAATTTCCTTTTTTCTATATTTGCTATATTTTTGTAAATGAGGATAAAGTAATTTTTCCATTTTTGTTTTTTTTTTTAATTATTATTTTTAAGATTTATAGGATGTAGATAAAGTGTATTTTATTTATGTTTATTTTATTTTTATGATCAGTCTTTGAATTAGGGTTATATGTTAAAATTTTTGTAATAATTTGGATATATTTTTTAGGGTAAATATGATATGAATTTTTATTATTCGTTTTGTTAAATTTTAAGTGGGTGGTAGAATTTTATATATTTTGATTGTATTTAAGTAGATGGTAATTATATTTGTTTTATGAATTATTTGTTTTAGTGATATTAAAAGGAGTAGTTTTATAATATGGGTGTTAAAATTATTTTTCTTGTCCAATTTTTTATGGGGGAATTTGTGAAATGTCCAAAAAAGTTGTCCTAATTGGTGAATTGTCCAAATTTTTGGACAAATTGGTGGAGTGTCCATCTTGCCAATAACAATTTTATCATCTTGTCTATAGCCTCACTCTTTTTTCTTTTTTTCTTTTTCTTTTTTTTTTATTTTGTCGTGCAAAAATAAGAGTATGTTGTGCATGTGCAAAAATAATCGTATGTTGAGCAAATATGACCGAAGTCTTTTTTTTTAACATTTTGTCGTGCAAAAATAAGAGTATGTTGTGCATATGCAAAAATAACCGTATGTTGAGCAAATATGGCCCAATGCTAGTTTTTTTTTACATTTTGTCGTGCAAAAATAAGAGTATGTTGTGCATGTGCAAAAATAACCGTATGTTGAGCAAATATGACCCAAGTCTATTTTTTTTTAAACATTTTGTCGTGCAAATATAAGAGTACGTTGTGCAAATATAACCGTAAGTTGTGCAAATATGACCCAAGTCTATTTTTTTTAAATTATTTTTCATTTTGTCGTGCAAATATAAGAGTACGATGTGCAAATATAACCCTATGTTGAGCAAATATGACCCAAGTCTAGTTTTTTTATTTTTTTATTTTTTTAATTTTTTTTAACATTTTGTTGTGCAAATATAAGAGTACGTTGTGCAAATATAACCGTAAGTTATGCAAATATGACCCAAGTCTAATTTTTTTTATTTTTATTTTTACATTTTGTCGTGCAAATATAAGAGTACGTTGTGCAAATATAACCATAAGTTGTGCATATATGATCCAAGTCTAGATTTTTATATTTTTTATATTATTTTTTAATTATTTTATTACATTTTGTCGTGCAAATATAAGAGTACGTTGTGCAAATATAACCCTAAGTTGTGCAAATATGACTCAAGTCTAGTTTTTTTTATTTTTTTTTACATTTTGTCGTGCAAATATAAGAGTACGTTGTGCAAATATAACCGTAAGTTGTGCAAATATGACCCAAGTCTAGTTTTTTATATTTTTTATATTATTTTTTTACATTTGGTCGTGCAAATATAAGAGTACGTTCTGCAAATATAACCCTAAGTTGTGCAAATATGACCCAAATCTATTTTTTTTTATTTTTTTACATTTTGTCGTGCAAATATAAGAGTACGATGTGCAAATATAACCGTAAGTTGTGCAAATATGACCCATGTCTAATTTTTTTTTTTACATTTTGTCGTGCAAATATAACTTTATATATATATAATATACGGAGTATATATATATAGTTACCAATTGACTGTAGTGTAACGGCCCGGGATTATGATTCCCAAGTTACGTTTTGAGGGATAAAACCCCTCGTTAGGATCTTGCGCCCCGAGTACAGGTTGAAGGTTTGAAATCAAGGATTTGTAGTTTAAAGCGGGATTTCGCACCCAAATCCGGAAGGTCTACTGGAGACCCCGGGGTAACCCCTGTACCTGTCCTAAGTCTACAAAGCGGAAAATCTTTTATCATGCAAAGGACATAAATTCCGAAATGATACAACCAGTGTCGCGGCAGAGCCGGATCAAAACAGAGTATAATTAGGAAGAAATCCCAAAAGTGTGAATCTGGTGAAGTCAGGGTTCAAACACTCACTCTCCGCTATATGAATGGACCCCGTCATAACAGCACGAAATCAAGTAATAGAACGGGTACCTGAAACTATACCACAAAGTCAGGCCAAGTGTTCGCCTGCGGGTCCTTTGACCGCGCTGAGGACATATAATACGCCTATACCTAGAATAAGGATGCCTTCATGCAGTACTGAAATGTTAACCACACTATCATGCTCCTAATTCATATATGCAGAATATGAAGTAAGGCCTTAACAAAGAATACCAAGTGGTATATCCCTCTTCTACCACCACTCCCTTCCAAATAGGGTGGAGACTGGCCAGTTCGATGCTATAGCATATCACATCTCGTCATCATATCGTACCTCGTGCTCATCTCGTATCTCATGATATATATATAAATAATGACTCGAGGAGGACAACACCCGATGAAGCTGGGCTGTCCTATGACCCTAACAACGACTCTAGGACTCACAGATAACGGCCATTCTGCATTCAAACGCATACAGAATAAGAATGCTCAATCGTAAGTGCAATTCCTAAGCATGATACTACATGACATGCTTTTATGCATATGCAACACCTACATACTATATGACACATCAGGCAGGAGGTCCTGGTTACTGAGTAAGCCCCGGAGGTACTTACCTGGGTAGAAGATCAGCAAAAGAAGAATCCAGCACACAGTAGTCACGATCACAGAATATCACCTAATTAAATAACGAGAATATACTGAGTAAACTTCTATAATCTCTCTGAATACATATATCACACACTCATACAAACAGATAAATAAACAAGTTCGCATCCATCATACTTCCAGTTCATCCTGATCAATCATCTCCCATCTCATACCGTTCAACATATATAATCCGTCATCTTAAAAGCTTAAGATAACCTCTATATCATTCTTAGCCAAATTCGCATATTACTATTCCATAGTCATACTCTCCATAAGGACATATATCATTATCATCACAAGTATCGATCATTTAATCTCTTCTAAAAATGACCACAATATCATGCTATTAGTCATACATACCATACCGTTAGTCAAACGATTTTACTATCATGCTAGTTAGTCATCGAATAAGTCTTATTCCCAAGTTAGTTCCAAAACCGTTTCAATTCCGAATTAAACAGTTAAGAATTCCGACCCTTGAAAATACTCGCTAAATTCCCTTTATCAATTTATTTATTAAATCACTTTTCGACCTTTGAAATTCTTTTCCAAATTCCTTTTTAAATCTTCAAGTCCAAATAATATATTTTAAATCCCAAATAATATAATATGATATTTTAATTACCCTTTATTATTTAATAAACCACCCCTTTATAAAATCTCCAAAATAATATTTTATATTTAAATTCCCGAATAATATTATAGTATTTTAAATACCGCAACCAATTACATAAATAACCCGGTTAACTCGACCGAACCAATCCCAACCGAACCAAACCGAATCAAACCAAACCGGACCGATATAATATAATAATAATAATATAACAATATAACATATATATATATATATATATATATATATATATATATATATATATATATAATGAAGGGGGCCCACGCATCATCCTCTTCATCAAATTCAAATGACGCTCCCGCCCATGGCCAACGCAGCTCGACGCCGGCGACGACGAAAGCTCCTCGCCGCCTGCACCTCGCCGGCCGTCGTGGCTCCGCCCAGCTCGACCTTGCTCGCACCTCCCACAGCTCTCGCCCTGCTCTCGCCTCGCCTCGTCTGCTCGCGCTCGCCTCGACGCTCGCTCGCCGCTCACCGATTCGTCGTCGGAGCTCTCGACCTCACCCGATCAACCCGCACTCAGCCCTCGCTCACTCCCGACTAGCCTAAGCATCGAAAAGGACCCAAAAACGAAGCGAAATGAGGATGAATTCGGAGCTCACCGAGATGGGTTTTTCGCGACTTCGGAGCTCTTGATCGGAGTTCTGGGCGTCTTCGGTGGCTCGCGATGGCTTGTCGGTCCTGCACCGCATATTGATGAGCGTGATGGTAATTCCGATCGAAAACGGATGAGAACGGCTGACCAGAAGTTAGCTTGCCAAAACAGAGGAAAAAGGGTCGTGGTGGCTCGTCGATGGTTCTGGTGGTGGCGTTAGCAGCCCCTGGCGGCTCCGAGGGGTGTGCGGGACCTTCCGCTGGTGGCTCAAGGCGGAAGGAGGGAAGAAGGAGGAGGAGACGATGGTGATGAAGTGTGAGATGCGGTCGGCGATGGCGATGGAAGGTGAGGAGAGGTGGCGTTGGTGGAGGCTGCGGGGGAGGCGAAGGTGACGATGATGGCGGCGTGAGATGGCGACGATGGTGGCGCTGGCTGCGGGGAATGGAGGCTGTGGGGGTGGAGAGCGGCGATGAAGGATGGTGATGGTGAATGGCGAGCATGTACGAAGGCGCAGCGGGAAGGTGTTGGTGATGATGAAGATGGAGTGAGATGAGGAGCGGGATGGTGATGGTGAAGTGAGGTTATGGAGATGGTGACGATGGGGATGGGAAAATAGACAGGGGAGGGGGGTGGTTTGGTTTGCAGGGTAAGGTGAGGGAGTGGGTGAGAATTGAGTCTGAAATGGGTAAACAAATACCCGAAAGCAAATCTCGAATACGAGAATTTCGAATCCTGAAATTAATCCCCGAATGTTAGTTTCTCCGACTCTCGCTTCCTCGATCAATTAGATTTTTAAAACTTAAAGGGATAACATCATCCGAATTTATTTTAAATTTTCGAGGCGAAAAGACGGAATCGGTCGTCAAATATTTAAATTCAGGTCGGAATCTGTTAAACGGGTTTTAAATCCGATTAATTTTTTTTCCCGATAAAATTAGGATTTAAAATTCGAGCCTTTACATCATCCACCTCTAAAAACAAGTCTCGTCCCCGAGACTAAAATCATTTTAAACTGGGGATGAAGTTATAAATTGGTGAGTCCAAGGATCATGCAATTGATTTCGTAAGCATCTCATAAGTGCCCCCATGAGATCCTCACAATACCGTTGCCGTGATCATAATATCCCCAAAAGACCGTAGCAAGAATGTAATATGGGCCCCTACCACATCCTTACTCCGACTCCTCGGTCATATCATAACTCTAAACATCACAACGTCCTCTTTAAAACACCGTTCAAAATCCCTTAAATCAGACGTTAGTCAAGCAATTTCATAACTCAAGAGGTGGAATCATCCACCTCTAAGGGCTAATCCCATATTTTCTTCCTAGGTTCCAAGTCAGAATCAGATTCCAATAATTCAGCTTCTAACATTTTTATCAAACATCATACCACTCATATCACATATCTAATAGCATGTCATAACCACGTCAAGGATGGTCGCATACCATAACATATCTAGCACAACATCACCTCAGCGAGGCTCATCACATCATATCACAGAAGTTGCACGTCATAACAACTAGATAATCAAATCATACTAGCGCTAACTGCCAGAGATTATCACGTCAGAGTCATATGGGTACCGCCGCACACCAACATTCCATCAAGCTCAAGGAATACTATGTTAGTACTAATACCTCACTATTGTTTATGGCAATACCTCAGAGAATCACATCGTCTATAATAGAGAATTTGCACATTATTCAGCCCCAAGTACCGCCTAACAATGGATCACATCCTCCGAAAAACTTGCCTATAATTACCAACCACATCAGAACACGATCGCCACTCATCATCAATAATTCTCAAGATAAGATTAACCTCTCCTAGGTCTACCAACTCAAATCCAACATTAGTTCTAAATACCATTGCATCCTGTTCATATATGAACTCTCTAATCTCATACTATCCGCAATTCAAGGCCAAATTCCCAAACAAATTGCTAGGTATCCCAACTCTTATGCCATCAAGCCATCTTAGGATCAATCTACCTCGATATCCCGATCTCAAGTCCTAACTTTCCACTCAACCATATAAATCTACATCCCAGTGCTCACAATTGTCCAATTCCCTATTTTGCCAAGTTCAACACCTCGACCATCTACCCATACTCCCTATCAAGCACACCCTCGTCCTAGGGGTTTCGTACTAGTCTCATCATTACCGTTAAGGAGAAATCTCAAGCCGTCTCAGTACTCGAATCTTACTTCACTAACACAAACTCAAGCCCTCAACTGAACCTCTAATACGATCCATCTAGGTGTTCCTTAACAATCTCACTTACTCTTCCCAGACTCTCAAGAATCCATCTGTGTATTATCCCTCAAAGAGACAATCTCGAATCACCTTGCTACATGGATCACTCTTCCCGTACTGCTAAACATTCTCATTAATCATTCACCTCTAAGAACCCAACTCCTACTGACCATCTCACACAGGGCATTCTCGCCTATATATCCTCGAAATTCCAATAAGGGTTCACCTCTTAAGCCACTCTCACTGATAATCCACCTCTAAAGTTCAGACCCCTACGGTTAACCCTGACAAGATCTTCTTCTACATGTTATGCCCTCAATATTTGACAACAAGGCTCATTCCTCTAAACTGCTTACGCATCCTAAGACCACACAAGCACCTCACCTCTCTAGAAATACTCAACCGTCTATTCTCACCAAATTCTAACCCATAAAACCATATAGCGCTAACTCATAACCACAAATCATCAAGTTCCTCATTACCCGCGTCTATCCCAGGTAACCCACAAACACATTCAACCCATCTAGCTCCTCAAGACCCAATCGATCCGAACCATAGAAATTATTTTCCCAAAAGATCGTGATAATTCACCTGCTACCAGCCTAAATTCAGCACTCTGGACTTCACAAAACCTTAACCAATCTCGACTTCTCAGGCAGTCCTACTCTAGTTCCCCATCTCCTCAAATTCCTAATTTTTCCTAAGCTATCACTTCTTAACCACGACACCTTAAGCCTCTATCCATCAATCATTATTCTCAAGGACTCTATGTCATCCCAATCCAAACTTCCACAACATTCTTGCCTAGCTACCAGCCTTTCCTCGAAGATTCTTCTTACATCACCAATACATTAATAGCCAAAACAATTTTCACACATCAACCTCGATTCATTCCCTATGCTAAAGTCCTCCAACAACGCATCCAGAATCCCTTACTCACAATTTCGCCAAACATTCCCAAACTTACCTAAAGAGCCTCAAATACTCATCTCACATACAGTCCCGATATCGCGGAACCTAATCCCCAAGATCTATGATTTTCCAAGCAACCCTATACTATTGATCCTTAGCAATTCCTCAACCTCATTCCTTACTAAAATCGTTCTCAACCACAACACATATAGCCTAGTCCCAATTTATACGATTTCTCTCACATTCCTTAGTCGATCATCCTTAACTTCTCCCACAATCTGCTCCTAGATTACCTAGATACTACTCCTTGCACCCTAATCTACCCAACAATACCTCCTCTATACGAATTCCTTGATCACATCTAACCTTACCTATCCACCTCTAGTGCTACCCTAACCGTATATACACATACCAACGCTCAAAGTTACCCTAGTGAAACTAGCCTAGTCCTCAACCCACTATTCTCCTATGCTACCCGCCTGTACTACCTCCTCTAACTGCGACCTCTCCCTCGAAACCTCACCATCCTCACTCGAATCCCCACTAAGACTTACTTGGGAGCTCATCTGACAACCCTAAAATTCACGATCTCCTACAAGTCTTAAACTCACCCGGCTCTGGCTAAGCTATCGCATTCTTCCCGTACCCCATCTCTAATACCCAATGAACAGATACGAAGACTTCAACCTACCTGCCACCTTCCGACCTAGCTTACCGAAGAATCTCATGACTCATGCCCTAGAAGAAAGCACCACCACACATATACCCCATAGCCTACTTAACAACAAGTCAATATATCACATCGTCGAGGCATATCATCATAGACACAAGTTAGTCCAATAATCATTCACTACTAGTTCTGCACACTCATCATCACGCACTCAATTAGGTCAGTTCTAGGCCTATCGCACAATATCAATTCCGATTAGTATAGAAGTATCTGCGATTTGAATTAAGAATGCTCTCGAGTCAGCTGGGAGGATCCTGTTCAAGACTGCCATCTTCAAAGTGTACTCGTCTTCTTTCCATCGGTGACGTCGTTCCTGGAGCCTATGGGTCATGGACCTATTACACTTCCGCTGTGCCACTCTGGTGCCATTTGGTCATTCGCTCTCTTTTCCATGTCGACGCTCATAAGGGAATCACAAGGGTTAGAAGTTACGGAGATAGGGGAGAGACGGGAGCAGACAACACGACATACCTACGGATTCAGATATGGACCAAGACTAAAGACGACGAGACCAGAGATAAGACCCCAACCCAAGAGTTACAACGATGCACTTAGATCATTCCATAAGGTTATAACAGCGGCAAGCAACACGTGGCAATTCCAAAGCATCTGCATCATATTATTCCACACTAGCATGTACCTATCTCAAGGAATAGCAACCTATGCCTTCATAACATATTCTTATAATCAACTTCACATGCACGCGGAACAAGCTAGCAACCTATTATCTCATTCACTAATCATGTTTGACATATTAAGATCTTGTATGTATGAACCGACAATAGACATATGCAACATGTGTTATGTATGACATGGCAACATTATAGAATCTCACATGTATGAACAATCACTCATTTTAGATACACAGGTAAGTAGGTCAGGACAATGTGATGTCAATGCAAGCATGTTAAGTGGCATCCTAATACTTATGCTAGAGGGTACGATTAGGTCGTAAAGCAATTATCACATCATGTATAATCATGTTCACATAGAAAGACAAGTAGGGCACATAGTCATGAGAGGGCCTGTCATTGGAAGGTATACGTCCTACATGATACTAGCAGCACTCATTATGTATACAATCAATGAGGTTCGCTTTGATTATCTTAAAATGCTAAGAATTTCATTTTATATGTTAATCATACAACGAGGGTCGATCACACTATCATGGACCTAATGGGGAGGCAATAGTCATGGAAATTTCATACTTACAACACATACATCTACTCACAAGTGCAACCATGCAAGATATCAGGCAAGTCATGCTGAAATATACCAATATACCATGTCATGCAATCACAAGGAAGCTACTATTATAACTGGATAGAATTCTCTAAGGGCAAACACCGACTCATCACCCTGTTTCCCGTGGGACACTAATATGAATCGCTGGGTAGGACACAAGGACATTCACGCTATTTCCAAGAAAATAGGGTAGGATTTATGTTTAGACTCTCGTGGTAAGAAGACACGGCTGATCGGTACAAGAATCAAGAGGGATAATTCCATAAGGCAACTCACTTCTAACTCGGAATTGTTTCATCGTTCACCCTCCTTAAAATACTCAGGAATCCCTCAGACCCGACACAACCCTAAAAGTAGTAAGTTGACCGACCCAATTTTTCCATTGAGGACATCGACCTCACGTATGAGACTTGATAGGGACATCGATGGTTGGAATACAGAACATGACTCAAAATGGGGATATAGGACACTTTCCGACCTTTACTAACATGCCTAGACATTTTTGTGAAATGGGCGATGGAAACGGCGGTCATCAAGGAGGTTAAACCAGGTGAAAGAACAGTTCGGACAAGCGAGGGTTTTGATTATATAAGAATGAGGATTTTCTCCGACTATCCCGTTCGTACAGGCACTCGAGTTCAAGGTAGGGCACATCAATTAGCTCTCTGTCCTAAACATAACAGCACTCAGCACGAAAGCAATCAATGATATTAATGTGATCCTCTTGGAGGAGGATGGCCCTCAGGCCCAATTAAATATATAAGCATGGAGACGATCTATGCTGTCCTTCGAGGGATAGCCGACCGGAGGGGCAAATACCTCACGGCCTCCTAACCCAACTTCTCCAACCTCCGTGGTGCAAATTCCTTGGAGTCTTCCAGGCCTACCTATAAATAGAAAGCTAGTATTTTGCCTACCGTTCCCCGAGTTCTACATCCTTAAGAGATGGTCTATCGCTTTAGTCTCTACCCCACGAGATTGATTCCCCTTTATTCATTTAGGTTTTAAGTCTAATTAAATTCATTTTGCCCCTTTATACATTTTCCTAAACCATTTGAAATCATTGGGCGATTTTCAAAACCATCTTCAACCTATTGTACTCGGATTGCAAAACCTGGCTCTGATACCACCTTTGTAACGGCCCGGGATTATGATTCCCAAGTTACGTTTTGAGGGATAAAACCCCTCGTTAGGATCTTGCGCCCCGAGTACAGGTTGAAGGTTTGAAATCAAGGATTTGTAGTTTAAAGCGGGATTTCGCACCCAAATCCGGAAGGTCTACTGGAGACCCCGGGGTAACCCCTGTACCTGTCCTAAGTCTACAAAGCGGAAAATCTTTTATCATGCAAAGGACATAAATTCCGAAATGATACAACCAGTGTCGCGGCAGAGCCGGATCAAAACAGAGTATAATTAGGAAGAAATCCCAAAAGTGTGAATCTGGTGAAGTCAGGGTTCAAACACTCACTCTCCGCTATATGAATGGACCCCGTCATAACAACACGAAATCAAATAATGGAACGGGTACCTGAAACTATACCACAAAGTCAGGCCAAGTGTTCGCCTGTGGGTCCTTTGACCGCGCTGAGGACATATAATACGCCTATACCTAGAATAAGGATGCCTTCATGCAGTACTGAAATGTTAACCACACTATCATGCTCATAATTCATATATGCAGAATATGAAGTAAGGCCTTAACAAAGAATACCAAGTGGTATATCCCTCTTCTACCACCACCCCCTTCCAGATAGGGTGGAGACTGGCCAGTTCGATGCTATAGCATATCACATCTCGTCATCATATCGTACCTCGTGCTCATCTTGTATCTCATGATATATATATATATATATATATATATATAAATAATGACTCGAGGAGGACAACACCCGATGAAGTTGAGCTGTCCTATGACCCTAACAACGACTCTAGGACTCACAGATAACGGCCGTTCTGCATTCAAACGCATACAGAATAAGAATGCTCAATCGTAAGTGCAATTCCTAAGCATGATACTACATGACATGCTTTTATGCATATGCAACACCTACATACTATATGACACATCAGGCAGGAGGTCCTGGTTACTGAGTAAGCCCCGGAGGTACTTACCTGGCTAGAAGATAAGCAAAAGAAGAATCTAGCACACAGTAGTCACGATCACAGAATATCACCTAATTAAATAACGAGAATATACTGAGTAAACTTCTATAATCTCTCTGAACACATATATCACACATTCATACAAACAGATAAATAAACAAGTTCGCATCCATCATACTTCCAGTTCATCCTGATCAATCATCTCCCATCTCATACCGTTCAACATATATAATCCGTCATCTTAAAAGCTTAAGATAACCTCTATATCATTCTTAGCCAAATTCGCATATTACTATTCCATACTCATACTCTCCATAAGGACATATATCATTATCATCACAAGTATCGATCATTTAATCTCTTCTAAAAATCACCACAATATCATGCTATTAGTCATACATACCATACCGTTAGTCAAACGATTTTACTATCATGCTAGTTAGTCATCGAATAAGTCTTATTCCCAAGTTAGTTCCAAAACCGTTTCAATTCCGAATTAAACATTTAAGAATTCCGACCCTTGAAAATACTCGCTAAATTCCCTTTATCAATTTATTTATTAAATCACTTTTCGACCTTTGAAATTCTTTTCCAAATTCCTTTTTAAATCTTCAAGTCCAAATAATATATTTTAAATCCCAAATAATATAATATGATATTTTAATTACCCTTTATTATTTAATAAACCACCCCTTTATAAAATCTCCAAAATAATATTTTATATTTAAATTCCCGAATAATATTATAGTATTTTAAATACCGCAACCAATTACATAAATAACCCGGTTAACTCGACCGAACCATTCCCAACCGAACCAAACCGAATCGAACCAAACCGGACCGATATAATATA
This sequence comes from Persicaria maculosa, assembly GCA_963922045.1. Lineage (NCBI taxonomy): Eukaryota > Viridiplantae > Streptophyta > Magnoliopsida > Caryophyllales > Polygonaceae > Persicaria > Persicaria maculosa. The sequence continues at coordinate 35,351,338 of OY998261.1, forward strand.
ATAATAATAATATAACAATATAACATATATATATATATAATGAAGGGGGCCCACGCATCATCCTCTTCATCAAATTCAAACGACGCTCCCGCCCATGGCCAAAGCAGCTCGACGCCGGCGACGACGGAAGCTCCTCGCCGCCTGCACCTCGCCGGCCGTCGTGGCTCCGCCAAGCTCGACCTTGCTCGCACCTCCCACAGCTCTCGCCCTTCTCTCGCCTCGCCTCGTCTGCTCGCGCTCGCCTCGGCACTCGCTTGCCGCTCACCGATTCGTCGTCGGAGCTCTCGACCTCACCCGATCAACCCGCACTCAGCCCTCGCTCACTCCCGACTAGCCTAAGCATCAAAAAGGACCCAAAAACGAAGCAAAATGAGGAAGAATTCGGAGCTCACCGAGATGGGTTTTTCGCAACTTCGGAGCTCTCGATCGGAGTTCTGGGCGTCTTTGGTGGCTCGCGATGGCTTGTCGGTCCTGCACCGCATATTGATGAGCGTGATGGTAATTCCGATCGAAAACGGATGAGAACGGCTTACCAGAAGTTAGCTTGCCAAAACAGAGGAAAAAGGGTCGTGGTGGCTCGTCGATGGTTCTGGTGGCGGCGTTGGCAGCCCCTGGCGGCTCCGAGGGGTGTGCGGGACCTTCCGCTGGTGGCTCAAGGCGGAAGGAGGGAAGAAGGAGGAAGAGACGATGGTGATGAAGTGTGAGATGCGGTCGGCGATGGCGATGGAAGGTGAGGAGAGGTGGCGTTGGTGGAGGCTGCGGGGGAGGCGAAGGTGACGATGATGGTGGCGTGAGATGGCGATGGTGGTGGCGCTGGCTGTGGGGAATGGAGGCTGTGGGGGTGGAGAGCGGCGATGAAGGATGGTGATGGTGAATGGCGAGCATGTACGAAGGCGCAGCGGGAAGGTGTTGGTGATGATGAAGATGGATTGAGATGAGGAGCGGGATGGTGATGGTGAAGTGAGGTTATGGAGATGGTGACGATGGGGATGGGAAAATAGACAGGGGAGGGGGGTGGTTTGGTTTGCAGGGTAAGGTGAGGGAGTGGGTGAGAATTGAGTCTGAAATGGGTAAACAAATACCCGAAAGCAAATCTCGAATACGAGAATTTCGAATCCTGAAATTAATCCCCGAATGTTAGTTTCTCCGACTCTCGCTTCCTCGATCAATTAGATTTTTAAAACTTAAAGGGATAACATCATCCGAATTTATTTTAAATTTTCGAGGCGAAAAGACGGAATCGGTCGTCAAATATTTAAATTCAGGTCGGAATCTGTTAAACGGGTTTTAAATCCGATTAATTTTTTTTCCCGATAAAATTAGGATTTAAAATTCGAGCCTTTACATCATCCACCTCTAAAAACAAGTCTCGTCCCCGAGACTAAAATCATTTTAAACTGGGGATGAAGTTATAAATTGGTGAGTCCAAGGATCATGCAATTGATTTCGTAAGCATCTCATAAGTGCCCCCATGAGATCCTCACAATACCGTTGCCGTGATCATAATATCCCCAAAAGACCGTAGCAAGAATGTAATATGGGCCCCTACCACATCCTTACTCCGACTCCTCGGTCATATCATAACTCTAAACATCACAACGTCCTCTTTAAAACACCGTTCAAAATCCCTTAAATCAGACGTTAGTCAAGCAATTTCATAACTCAAGAGGTGGAATCATCCACCTCTAAGGGCTAATCCCATATTTTCTTCCTAGGTTCCAAGTCAGAATCAGATTCCAATAATTCAGCTTCTAACATTTTTATCAAACATCATACCACTCATATCACATATCTAATAGCATGTCATAACCACGTCAAGGATGGTCGCATACCATAACATATCTAGCACAACATCACCTCAGCGAGGCTCATCACATCATATCACAGAAGTTGCACGTCATAACAACTAGATAATCAAATCATACTAGCGCTAACTGCCAGAGATTATCACGTCAGAGTCATATGGGTACCGCCGCACACCAACATTCCATCAAGCTCAAGGAATACTATGTTAGTACTAATACCTCACTATTGTTTATGGCAATACCTCAGAGAATCACATCGTCTATAATAGAGAATTTGCACATTATTCAGCCCCAAGTACCGCCTAACAATGGATCACATCCTCCGAAAAACTTGCCTATAATTACCAACCACATCAGAACACGATCGCCACTCATCATCAATAATTCTCAAGATAAGATTAACCTCTCCTAGGTCTACCAACTCAAATCCAACATTAGTTCTAAATACCATTGCATCCTGTTCATATATGAACTCTCTAATCTCATACTATCCGCAATTCAAGGCCAAATTCCCAAACAAATTGCTAGGTATCCCAACTCTTATGCCATCAAGCCATCTTAGGATCAATCTACCTCGATATCCCGATCTCAAGTCCTAACTTTCCACTCAACCATATAAATCTACATCCCAGTGCTCACAATTGTCCAATTCCCTATTTTGCCAAGTTCAACACCTCGACCATCTACCCATACTCCCTATCAAGCACACCCTCGTCCTAGGGGTTTCGTACTAGTCTCATCATTACCGTTAAGGAGAAATCTCAAGCCGTCTCAGTACTCGAATCTTACTTCACTAACACAAACTCAAGCCCTCAACTGAACCTCTAATACGATCCATCTAGGTGTTCCTTAACAATCTCACTTACTCTTTCCAGACTCTCAAGAATCCATCTGTCTATTATCCCTCAAAGAGACAATCTTGAATCACCTTGCTACATGGATCACTCTTCCCGTACTGCTAAACATTCTCATTAATCATTCACCTCTAAGAACCCAACTCCTACTGACCATCTCACACAGGGCATTCTCGTCTATATATCCTCGACATTTCCAATAAGGGTTCACCTCTTAAGCCACTCTCACTGATAATCCACCTCTAAAGTTCAGACCCCTACGGTTAACCCTGACAAGATCTTCTTCTACATGTTATGCCCTCAATATTTGACAACAAGGCTCATTCCTCTAAACTGCTTACGCATCCTAAGACCACACACGCACCTCACCTCTCTAGAAATACTCAACCGTCTATTCTCACCAAATTCTAACCCATAAAACCATATAGTGCTAACCCATAACCACAAATCATCAAGTTCCTCATTACCCGCGTCTATCCCAGGTAACCCACAAACACATTCAACCCATCTAGCTCCTCAAGACCCAATCGATCCGAACCATAGAAATTATTTTCCCAAAAGATCGTGATAATTCACCTGCCACCAGCCTAAATTCACCACTCTGGACTTCACGAAACCTTAACCAATCGCGACTTCTCAGGCAGTCCTACTCTAGTTCCCCATCTCCTCAAATTCCTAATTTTTCCCAAGCTATCACTTCTTAACCACGACACCTTAAGCCTCTATCCATCAATCATTATTCTCAAGGACTCTATGTCATCCCAATCCAAACTTCCACAACATTCTTGCCTAGCTACCAGCCTTTCCTCGAAGATTCTTCTTACATCACCAATACATTAATAGCCAAAACAATTTTCACACATCAACCTCGATTCATTCCCTATGCTAAAGTCCTCCAACAACGCATCCAGAATCCCTTACTCACAATTTCGCCAAACATTCCCAAACTTACCTAAAGAGCCTCAAATACTCATCTCACATACAGTCCCGATATCGCGGAACCTAATCCCCAAGATCTATGATTTTCCAAGCAACCCTATACTACTGATCCTTAAATTCCTCAACCTCATTCCTTACCAAAATCGTTCTCAACCACAACACATATAGCCTAGTCCCAATTTATACGATTTCTCTCACATTCCTTAGTCGATCATCCTTAACTTCTCCCACAATCTGCTCCTAGATTACCTAGATACTACTCCTTGCACCCTAATCTACCCAACAATGCCTCCTCTATACGAATTCCTTGATCACATCTAACCTTACCTATCCACCTCTAGTGCTACCCTAACCATATATACACATACCAACTCTCAAAGTTACCCTAGTGAAACTAGCCTAGTCCTCAACCCACTATTCTCCTATGCTACCCGCCTGTACTACCTCCTCTAACTGCGACCTCTCCCTCGAAACCTCACCATCCTCACTCGAATCCCCACTAAGACTTACTTGGGAGCTCATCTGACAACCCTAAAATTCACGATCTCTTACAAGTCTTAAACTCACCCGGCTCTGCCTAAGCTATCGCATTCTTCCCGTACCCCATCTCTAATAGCCAATGACCAGATACGAAGACTTTAACCTACCTGCCACCTTCCGACCTAGCTTACCGAAGAATCTCATGACTCATGCCCTAGAAGAAAGCACCACCACACATATACCCCATAGCCTACTTAACAACAAGTCAATATATCACATCGTCGAGGCATATCATCATAGACACAAGTTAGTCCGATAATCATTCACTACTAGTTCTGCACACTCATCATCACGCACTCAATTAGGTCAGTTCTAGGCCTATCGCACAATATGAATTCCGATTAGTATAGAAGTATCTGCGATTTGAATTAAGAATGCTCTCGAGTCAGCTGGGAGGATCCTGTTCAAGACTGCCATCTTCAAAGTGTACTCGTCTTCTTTCCATCGGTGACGTCGTTCCTGGAGCCTATGGGTCATGAACCTATTACACTTCCGCTGTGCCAGTCTGGTGCCATTTGGTCATTCGCTCTCTTTTCCATATCGACGCTCATAAGGGAATCACAAGGGTTAGAAGTTACGGAGATTGGGGAGAGACGGGAGCAGACAACACGACATACCTACGGATTCAGATATGGACCAAGACTAAAGACGACGAGACCAGAGATAAGACCCCAACCCAAGAGTTATAACGATGCACTTAGATCATTCCATAAGGTTATAACAGCGGCAAGCAACACGTGGCAATTCCAAAGCATCTGCATCATATTATTCCACACTAGCATGTACCTATCTCAAGGAATATTCTTATAATCAACTTCACATGCACGCGGAACAAGCTAGCAACCTATTATCTCATTCACTAATCATGTTTGACATATTAAGATCTTGTATGTATGAACCGACAATAGACATATGCAACATGTGTTATGTATGACATGGTAACATTATAGAATCTCACATGTATGATCCATCACTCATTTTAGATACACACGTAAATAGGTCAGGACAATGTGATGTCAATGCAAGCATGTTAAGTGGCATCCTAATACTTATGCTAGAGGGTACGATTAGGTCGTAAAGCAATTATCACATCATGTATAATCATGTTCACATAGAAAGACAAGTAGGGCACATAGTCATGAGAGGGCCAGTCATTGGAAGGTATACGTCCTACATGATACTAGCAGCACTCATTATGTATACAATCAATGAGGTTCGCTTTGATTAACTTAATATGCTAAGAATTTCATTTTATATGTTAATCATACAACGAGGGTCGATCACACTATCATGGACCTAATGGGGAGGCAATAGTCATGGAAATTTCATACTTACAACACATACATCTACTCACAAGTGCAACCATGCAAGATATCAGGCAAGTCATGCTGAAATATACCAATATACCATGTCATGCAATCACAAGGAAGCTACTATTATAACTGGATAGAATTCTCTAAGGGCAAACACCGACTCATCACCCTGTTTCCCGTGGGACACTAATATGAATCGCTGGGTAGGACACAAGGACATTCACGCTGTTTCCAAGAAAATAGGGTGGGATTTATGTTTAGACTCTCGTGGTAAGAAGACACGGCTGATCGGTACAAGAATCAAGAGGGATAATTCCATAAGGCAACTCACTTCTAACTCGGAATTGTTTCATCGTTCACCCTCCTTAAAATACTCAGGAATCCCTTAGACCCGACACAACCCTAAAAGTAGTAAGTTGACCGACCCAATTTTTCCATGGAGGACATCGACCTCACGTATGAGACTTGATAGGGACATCGATGGTTGGAATACAGAACATGACTCAAAATGGGGATATAGGACACTTTCCGACCTTTACTAACATGCCTAGACATTTTTGTGAAATGGGCGATGGAAACGGCGGTCATCAAGGAGGTTAAACCAGGTGAAAGAACAGTTCGGACAAGCGAGGGTTTTGATTATATAAGAATGAGGATTTTCTCCCACTATCCCGTTCGTACAGGCACTCGAGTTCAAGGTAGGGCACATCAATTAGCTCTCTGTCCTAAACATAACAGCACTCAGCACGAAAGCAATCAATGCTATTAATGTGATCCTCTTCGAGGAGGATGGCCCTCAGGCCCAATTAAATATATAAGCATGGAGACGATCTATGCTGTCCTTCGAGGGACAGCCGACCGGAGGGGCAAATACCTCACGGCCTCCTAACCCAACTTCTCCAACCTCCAAGGTGCAAACTCCTTGGAGTCTTCCAGTCCCACCTATAAATAGAAAGCTAGTATTTTGCCTACCGTTCCCCGAGTTCTACATCCTTAAGAGATGGTCTATCGCTTTCGTCTCTACCCCACGAGATTGATTCCCCTTTATTCATTTAGGTTTTAAGTCTAATTAAATTCATTTTTCCCCTTTAAACATTTTCCTAAACCATTTGAAATCATTGGGCGATTTTCAAAACCATCTTCAACCTATTGTACTCGGATTGCAAAACCTGGCTCTGATACCACCTTTGTAACGGCCCGGGATTATGATTCCCAAGTTACGTTTTGAGGGATAAAACCCCTTGTTAGGATCTTGCGCCCCGAGTACAGGTTGAAGGTTTGAAATCAAGGATTTGTAGTTTAAAGCGGGATTTCGCACCCAAATCCGGAAGGTCTACTGGAGACCCCGGGGTAACCCCTGTACCTGTCCTAAGTCTACAAAGCGGAAAATCTTTTATCATGCAAAGGACATAAATTCCGAAATGATACAACCAGTGTCGCGGCAGAGCCGGATCAAAACAGAGTATAATTAGGAAGAAATCCCAAAAGTGTGAATCTGGTGAAGTCAGGGTTCAAACACTCACTCTCCGCTATATGAATGGACCCCGTCATAACAGCACGAAATCAAGTAATAGAACGGGTACCTGAAACTATACCACAAAGTCAGGCCAAGTGTTCGCCTGCGGGTCCTTTGACCGCGCTGAGGACATATAATACGCCTATACCTAGAATAAGGATGCCTTCATGCAGTACTGAAATGTTAACCACACTATCATGCTCCTAATTCATATATGCAGAATATGAAGTAAGGCCTTAACAAAGAATACCAAGTGGTATATCCCTCTTCTACCACCACTCCCTTCCAAATAGGGTGGAGACTGGCCAGTTCGATGCTATAGCATATCACATCTCGTCATCATATCGTACCTCGTGCTCATCTCGTATCTCATGATATATATATAAATAATGACTCGAGGAGGACAACACCCGATGAAGCTGGGCTGTCCTATGACCCTAACAACGACTCTAGGACTCACAGATAACGGCCATTCTGCATTCAAACGCATACAGAATAAGAATGCTCAATCGTAAGTGCAATTCCTAAGCATGATACTTCATGACATGCTTTTATGCATATGCAACACCTACATACTATATGACACATCAGGCAGGAGGTCCTGGTTACTGAGTAAGCCCCGGAGGTACTTACCTGGGTAGAAGATCAGCAAAAGAAGAATCCAGCACACAGTAGTCACGATCACAGAATATCACCTAATTAAATAACGAGAATATACTGAGTAAACTTCTATAATCTCTCTGAACACATATATCACACACTCATACAAACAGATAAATAAACAAGTTCGCATCCATCATACTTCCAGTTCATCCTGATCAATCATCTCCCATCTCATACCGTTCAACATATATAATCCGTCATCTTAAAAGCTTAAGATAACCTCTATATCATTCTTAGCCAAATTCGCATATTACTATTCCATACTCATACTCTCCATAAGGACATATATCATTATCATCACAAGTATCGATCATTTAATCTCTTCTAAAAATCACCACAATATCATGCTATTAGTCATACATACCATACCGTTAGTCAAACGATTTTACTATCATGCTAGTTAGTCATCGAATAAGTCTTATTCCCGAGTTAGTTCCAAAACCGTTTCAATTCCGAATTAAACAGTTAAGAATTCCGACCCTTGAAAATACTCGCTAAATTCCCTTTATCAATTTATTTATTAAATCACTTTTCGACCTTTGAAATTCTTTTCCAAATTCCTTTTTAAATCTTCAAGTCCAAATAATATATTTTAAATCCCAAATAATATAATATGATATTTTAATTACCCTTTATTATTTAATAAACCACCCCTTTATAAAATCTCCAAAATAATATTTTATATTTAAATTCCCGAATAATATTATAGTATTTTAAATACCGCAACCAATTACATAAATAACCCGGTTAACTCGACCGAACCAATCCCAACCGAACCAAACCGAATCAAACCAAACCGGACCGATATAATATAATAATAATAATATAACAATATAACATATATATATATATATATAATGAAGGGGGCCCACGCATCATCCTCTTCATCAAATTCAAATGACGCTCCCGCCCATGGCCAACGCAGCTCGACGCCGGCGACGACGAAAGCTCCTCGCCGCCTGCACCTCGCCGGCCGTCGTGGCTCCGCCCAGCTCGACCTTGCTCGCACCTCCCACAGCTCTCGCCCTGCTCTCGCCTCGCCTCGTCTGCTCGCGCTCGCCTCGACGCTCGCTCGCCGCTCACCGATTCGTCGTCGGAGCTCTCGACCTCACCCGATCAACCCGCACTCAGCCCTCGCTCACTCCCGACTAGCCTAAGCATCGAAAAGGACCCAAAAACGAAGCGAAATGAGGATGAATTCGGAGCTCACTGAGATGGGTTTTTCGCGACTTCGGAGCTCTCGATCGGAGTTCTGGGCGTCTTCGGTGGCTCGCGATGGCTTGTCGGTCCTGCACCGCATATTGATGAGCGTGATGGTAATTCCGATCGAAAACGGATGAGAACGGCTTACCAGAAGTTAGCTTTCCAAAACAGAGGAAAAAGGGTCGTGGTGGCTCGTCGATGGTTCTGGTGGCGGCGTTGGCAGCCCCTGGCGGCTCCGAGGGGTGTGCGGGACCTTCCGCTGGTGGCTCAAGGCGGAAGGAGGGAAGAAGGAGGAGGAGACGATGGTGATGAAGTGTGAGATGCGGTCGGCGATGGCGATGGAAGGTGAGGAGAGGTGGCGTTGGTGGAGGCTGCGGGGGAGGCGAAGGTGACGATGATGGCGGCGTGAGATGGCGACGGTGGTGGCGCTGGCTGCGGGGAATGGAGGCTGTGGGGGTGGAGAGCGGCGATGAAGGATGGTGATGGTGAATGGCGAGCATGTACGAAGGCGCAGCGGGAAGGTGTTGGTGATGATGAAGATGGAGTGAGATGAGGAGCGGGATGGTGATGGTGAAGTGAGGTTATGGAGATGGTGACGATGGGGATGGGGAAATAGACAGGGGAGGGGGGTGGTTTGGTTTGCAGGGTAAGGTGAGGGAGTGGGTGAGAATTGAGTGTGAAATGGGTAAACAAATACCCGAAAGCAAATCTCGAATACGCGAATTTCGAATCCCGAAATTAATCCCCGAATGTTAGTTTCTCCGACTCTCGCTTCCTCGATCAATTAGATTTTTAAAACTTAAAGGGATAACATCATGCGAATTTATTTTAAATTTTCGAGGCGAAAAGACGGAATCGGTCGTCAAATATTTAAATTCAGGTCGGAATCTGTTAAATGGGTTTTAAATCCGATTAATTTTTTTTCCGATAAAATTAGGATTTAAAATCCGAGCCTTTACATGCAGAACCCAAAAGCACCTTAAGGAGCACAAAATGCATGATTTGAAATGTACATAATATGTTTACAACAAAAAATAAAAACATTTTTTGCTGGAAAAAATGGAAGATATTGTATCCTCTACTTTGAAACACCTTATTATCCAGGAAGAGGATACCAAAAAATTTCATCTTGTAATTTCACTCAGACATCTGATTTTGTGTGTTTCATCTTCACTTGTTTCCCCTGAATGAACAACATCCAGGAAGAAATCTACTGCTATGCCCATGCCTGCAACAATTTCATGAATTTAACCTTGTGTTAGCTTCATTGAATTGTTCAAATTCATGAACAAAAATTGCAGAGATGATCCTACATAACCAATAATGAATAATCTGCATTAACTCGCTACGAATTCTGAAATTAATTGTCGGATGTTCCGATTGAAGATCAAAACTCCGAAATTAAAGATCAAAATGCAAGTTTCAATTTGACAATTGACATCATTAAAAAGTGTTGATCGGAAAATCTAACCTGTTGCTGGACTTGCTACTGCTGCTACTGCTGCGGCTGCTACCAGTTTAACTAGCTTCTTATAATCTATGTCTGAATTATTTGAACTTGGAGCAACGAAAATGCAAAAGAAAATGCTAACAGTTTAACTAGCTTCTTATAATCTTGATACCTATAACAACAATCACAAGAATGACAGCAAAGGCAATGTTTTCCCCATCATACCATCCTTCTTTTATACCCTGAAGAAAATGGACAGTAATTAATTCATGAAAAGGTAAAAGTGGGCAAAATAAGATAAGAAAAGGGAATAGTGTATCAACAAATATGCAGGTCAAAGTGGGCAGAGACTAAAATCTCATAAACCTTACATTAATTAGACACAAGCTGCCAATTAAGCCTTTAGACAACTGTCTCTTACATGTTGCATTCTCATGTGGTTTTCAACACATAAAATTCCCAACTCTAGATTATTGGTAAGAAATTAAAAAATCAATACATAGCAATACTCATTTAAGTAAATCCAGCGAGATATAGCATATATTTAAGAAAAGAACACAAAGATCTTTGACTATAACAACCACTTGTGAAACTATATAAACAACTTGATCAGTAGAACATAAAAATATTGTAGATCAACCCAAAAGATGATAAAAAGTTATGCTCCAGATCTTTGACTATAATAACCACTTGTGCAAAAGGCTTAGGATGGATTATGCAGAGCATTCAACATCACCTACCATATTAGAACCCTACTCAAAGACGAATCATGCCGCACTCTCCCACTTATCTCCTAGCACAAGCCTCTATTGAGGCCTTTGTTCACCTGCTCTGCTAAATCCATATACTCGTTACACACAACAATACATACATAGCATAGAAGAAACCTGCAAATTTTCAAAAAATTTTAAGTTGAAACGGACAAATCACAACAGAAAAGGGGGAAAATAAGCCAAAATCATACTGGAATGAGAACTTTTGCAGCTGATTTCCCCAATTCAACAACAAAACAGTTCAAATTTTGGCATGACATAGCATTTACCTTCTAGCTACTCGTCCTGCTGAACCTGCTGTTACAATGGCGGTGGTAGTGGTTTCCGCCATTGCCTTCTTTCTTCTTCGATTTAGATGATCAGGAATTTGCTCTCCATCTATGTCCGCGGAGATTTAATCGAATCAATGAGCTGATGAAAGATAAATCTTACGGGGGAAAATTGAATCTGAGACGAGAATTGAAGGAGCAGGACCTGGAGATTGTTATCGAAGACAATGACAAGATGTGCAACCCATTCGAATCCTCCGATCTCGCTCCCTCGATCGCTCGCTCCCTCGATCGTCGTCGGAGAGCTGAAACCTCCGATCTCACTCCCTCGATCGCTCCCTCCGGCCGCTCGACCTTGCTCGCTCGCTCGCTCCGGCCGCTCGCTCGCTCGATCCAGCCGATCTGAAACCTCCGATCTCACTCGCTCCGGCCGCTCGCTTGCTTGCTCTGGTCGCTCACTCGATCTCGCTGAACCACATATTGAAGCACCGACTGGTAGATTTGGAGGTTGGAGAACTGGTAGATCCAGACCTTCATAGCGCGATTGAAGATCGCTCGCTCTCGGATCGCTCGCTCGCGCTCAGAGGATGCACTCGCTCGCTCCGCTCCCTCGATCGCTCGCTCTCGGATCTCTGAGGAAGGCGCGGATCTGAGGAAGGGGAGGAGCAAGACAGAGATCATAGGAGGAGAGGGGAAGGGGAGAAGTGGAGGATCCAGAGGTCGGTGGAGGGGAGGAGGGATATGAGGAAGGCGATGATGAATGAGAAATTGGGGGAATTGGTGAAATGAAAAAATTAGTATATATAGTGGACATTTTGCTAATTTGTTCAAAAAGGTGGACAATTCCCCAATTTGTCCAAATAAAGTGCCTGTTTTGCAATTTTTTTCATTTTTTATTAGGTTTATTTTTTTATTATATAAAGCTAATTTATTGTGTTTTTGGTTATTTTTAATATTTACATTATGGTTTGTTTTGTTTAATGAGAAAGTGTAAATATTAATTTTTTTTAATAAGTTTCTCATTTTCCAATTATATTTTTTTGCCATATTTTCGTAAGAGTAATTTTTCCATTTTTCTTTTTTATAATTATTACTTTTGATTTTTATAGGAGTATAGAGAAATTCTATTTTATTTATGGTTATTTTATTCTTGTAATCAATCTTTGAATTAAAATCATAATCTATAATTTTTTGAGTACCTTGGTTATGTTTTTTAGAGAAAATGTGATACAAAATTTTGTTATTACATTTATTAATTTTTAAGTGGGTGGCAGAAGAATTTATATTATGAAGTATTTGTTTTGATAAGTTTAGTGTGTAAAATTTAATGAGGTAAATATTATATTTATGTTTATTATAGATATTATTTACTCTGTTAATTGATTTATTATATCTGTAGCTTAATACTGATATGTTATGTTTATGGCAAGGTTTATTAAATGCATTATAGTTTCTGCTATTGTTTAAAGACTGTTTTTGGATATTAAATTTCTTTATAGTTTTCGATATTTTCAAAATTTCTTGTACTTTTGTATATTTTGAAGGACTGAGAATGGGTATTAACCGTGAGATTTTGCTGTTAAGCATCTTTCTTTCTTTTGTGCTGCAGTGTGTCTGATGACTCTTAATTTTAGAAGTAAAGCTGGGTAAAATATAGAGAAACAGTAGATTTATTAAAAGATGACAGGAGGCATTAAGGAGAAGACAAACAAAGCCCCTAAGACAAAAGCTAGCCTTGATAGAGACATCCTTTTGAACAACAAAAGTGTGGATGCTCTGGAATTCACCTGTACATACAGAAAAGCAAGAAAGCCTAGTGTAACTAGGATGGACCGAGTTATAGAGTACTAGCATTTTAAACTTATTACATTGCCAAAATTTGAGGGTAGTGTGACTAAGATTCAGTAAAGCACTAGGAACCCTCTGATATGGTGTAACTGTCATAGAAACTTTAGGGAGAGGGCCTCTGTTTCTTGTTGATATGCTCATGGGAGTCCACCTCATAATCTTAAGCTATCTCCTTGCCTTTTGATTTCTTTTTGCCATTGGTGATGCTCTGATCCTGGTCTAGAGGGGAGATGTGAACCTGTGACATATTTCTGATCATGGATCCTACTGAATTCATGGATTGGTAAGAGGAGAGGCTTTGTTCAGTATTTGGAGGATTGCTGACATATGGGTTAACTACATCACAGAGGTTGCTTAGATCTCTTTCAGGTGCAGTTGAAGATGAGCTATGGTTAGGATTGGTTTTGAAGATGGTATGCAGCATATTGGGAGAGATTTGGAATGTAGGGATAGGGGATTCATTTGCAAGCATAGAAGCATGGTCATTGTTAAGAGTAATCAAGTTATTGATCAATTCTTGTGAGAGGAAGGGACTGAAGAGGGCATTAGTGTTACTACCTAGAGGTTGGATTGTTGAGAAGGTGTTGCCCATGGTCGATAGAATAGGTAGGACTCCATAGTCACCTTCTGCAGGAGGAAGGGAGGTCCCAATATCTACTCCAACAGTTCTTCCAATCACAGAGAAGTCTCCAACAGTAGGACCTATCATGGTTTCATCATTGTTGTAGCTAGAAGTCTCAATTTTTGCACTGTCTTCTAAAAGGTTTATTCCTGGCCTTTCTTGGATTCTAAGTTCAAAGTTCCTGGGTTTATTAGTATTACTTGGACAATCAGGGTAAAGGTGGTCTTCCTTTCCACAACAACCACAACCAATGGAGAAATCTTCATACCATATACGTAGACTAAGTCTTTTACCATCTGGCATTTTCCATTTAATGTAAGAGATCAAAATATTCTCAAAGGAGACATGAACACATAATCTGACAAACCTGAAACGACTTTTGAAGTATGCCTCCTTATCCACTTTGATTAAGGTTCCAACTCTACAAGTGCTAATGATGTCTGCTAGGATCTCAGGAGTGTTGAGTTGTAGATGAACTCAAACTTCACCAGTCATGGTTTCAGCCAGAGAAGGATCAAAAGAGGGGGTCCAAGGATAGATGGCCAGAAGAGCTCCTGCCACATGGTAGGGTCTGTTGACCTAAGCTTTTGCTCTGTCCTCACTAGTTGCAAACTTGAACAGAAACCAGTCATAGCCTATAGGATCAATGAACCATTGGCCTTTGAGATTTCTCCATTCTGCACGCATCTTGGTTAGAACTTGTTTGAAATCAACTTGTTTGTTCACAAATCTGCCTACCAAAGCAGTGTGTTGAAGTCTATTGTGTATTTCATTAATGATAGGGATTTCAACATCATCAGTGGTAGGATTTTCTTCTACTATTGGCTGTGTTTGTTGGTTTTGGGCCATGGCAGTTTGTGTAGGCTGGTTAGAAGTGTTTATGTTGGAATTGATGGGGCTGGTCAGGCAAGGAAAACCAGGAGGGCATCGAGTATCCTCCATAGTATTTTGATTTCCAAGGATCACTGCAGTAAGGTAAGAGGAGGACATGGAAGTATCACTTTCTATCCAGAGGCTGAAATGTTTTGTTTTAGTATTGAAAAGATTATGAGGATTAAAATTACAGAAGTAAACCAAAATTATGAAGTAAGATTGGGTAAACATCAACTTTTGGTTATCTATACTGGTGACAGATGGAGAATTAAGCAAGACGTGGCTATCATCTGAGTATTGGTGGTGAATCATGCTTTTATTACTCTTGTAATTATCTGTTAGGAAATTATAAGGGTTAAAAAATAAGTTTAGCCACCTCTTTGAATAACCAATAGTGTTAATTGTGAATATTTTTAAACGGAAATATATGGTTTGACAGTAATTTCGCTGCAAAACAGTTAGGATTTGGTGAATATTGTTTTTCCAAGGATTATGATTTGTTATGTGCAGTAGATCATTCTTGTTTAATGAAAAATTCAGATTGATGTACTGGTTATGGATATAGAATATGTTTAATAAATGAATAAGAAAGAGTAAGGGAGTTACAAATTTAATGTTTTGAAGAGAAGTATATATTTTCATGAGCAAGAATCGAGTATGTCTTTGATTTATGATATTAAGATAGCTTCGTTTGTTAGGGTTATTTACTTTCTTGTGATCATACTAAGAGTTTTGTAACCTTCCATTGTTGTAGTTTAAAGTTATATGTTCTTTTGTTCTGAAATTAAAGGTATTTATTAAATCTTTCAAGGTGGAGGAAAGGATGCTTTAGATTGGTGACAATCAGTTGAAAGTTAACATGATTATGAGTAGTTTTAGATAAAAAAATTTGCAGTATGATATGATGTAAGGATATTATTGCTATTTCATTGTTTGGAAGCAATCTCACTGTTGTTTTTTTATATGGGTATGATCTTGTTGATTTAGTTTTAGTATAGCTTTTCAGCCTGAGCACTTTCAGGTTTATAGATTCACTTTCATGGCTGTTAGGCCTTGTTTCAGTAGCTGTGTGGTTACATCTTGTTTCCTCAAGAGAGGAAGGACAGTAAGCAGGTATGCCCACTGTCGAAGAAAAAAGAATTTAGAAGGGGAAGGAGATGAACACAGAAAAGCAAGAAGGAGTAGGAGCAGGGGAAGAGAGTTTTTTTCAACTTTTTTTTATCTATTTTTTTATATTTTTTTGTTCTTTTTTAATTTGTACACGAATGTTTGGTAAATAGTATTATTCGTATGGATATGAATGATTATTCGTATATATATGAATGACTATTCATTTGTACACGAATAATCATATAATAAAACTATTTATATACTACGTATTATCTTGTGAGATTATAAAGATTATTCGGTTAAATGTGATATATTATTCAGTCAAATTGTTAGATAAAATATTCGTACATAAGAGCACGATTTTGGATGGGTTTATTTATTTTGGTGAGGTTAAAAGATTATTCAACACATTTGTACATTATTCGGTGATACTACAGAGAGTATTCTTATTTACTATCAAGAATTTGATGAGTTTATTTTTACATTATTCTTATGTAAGAGGAAATTTTTTGCGGAATAATTTGATATAGTGAGATTAAAAAAATATTCAACATATATATATACATTATTCAGTGAGATTATAAATAGTATTCGTATTTATACGAAAAATTTAACATGTGATACACATGCAAATCACCTCATTTCTATATTTTTTTGTTTGGTTGATTTTCTATGGTTTTTTTTACATTTATTCACAAGATATTTGTGATAATTGTGGTGAAATTATGTTATTCGGTTAAATTAAAAAGATTATTCGTATGTAAACAGATGATTAATTGATCAAATTTGAGAGATTATTCGGTTAAATTAGAGAGATTATTTGTATAGAAGAGGATGGTTGTTTACAAGTTTATTAGTTATGGGGAGGTTAAAATAATTAAAAAAGATTGTACATTATTCGGTGAATCGAGAATCATTATTCGTATATAAAAGCCTAATTTTATTAAGTGAACTAAATAGTTTTGAAAAAATAACCCATTAAAAAGGAAAAAGTAGTTATAAGAATCGAGAATCATAATTCGGTAAATCGAGAATAATTATTCGTAGATATAGAATTATTATTGTTATAGTCTAACCATTATATTGGATAAAAGTGATAAAAAAAATAAAGAAAATAAAGAAAGGAGGAAAGAAAATGGGCACCCATTAGTCCATTACTGTGTGGCGTGTACTACTAATGTGTCGAAGAACTGAAGACTCACGCGCCTATCATTCATTGTCGTTTGAGAGGGTGGGGTGGGGCCCAGTTTTTTTAATTAAAAAAACAGAAATTTAAAATGCATCTCATCCATTCATTTTCTCTCATCCGATAGTCTAATATTGTTCCTACTTTACACCCTAAGAGGTATTCTCATCCGATCCATACTCTCTCTCTCTATATATATAGGGTTGGGTTCGGGTGAGAAGCACACTACCGGTAAGAAGGAAAGAAGTGATTTGATTGGTCCACGTGTCCAAAAATAAATTAAAAATAGGAGACACGTGGACTCCCCCGATTAATTAGTAACACCCACCCAAATTAATTAGTAACACCTCCACTCTCACAGGTAACGCTAATTAATTGCACGCGCCAATCAGCAAAATTTACTAATTAATTAGACAATGTACGTACATATGAAAAGTGTTTACATGGACTTTTAAAAATTATTTTTCGGCATTTTCACTTGTTAAAAAAATATATTTTTGGATGTATTTTAATTTTATCTACACATAGACACCCACTTTGTATATGTTTTGTTGAAAAAAAAATGTGGTTCACAAGCTATAAAGAAGTGGTTCATGAAGTTACCAAGAAGTGGTTCAGCCCTTTTACTCTTAGTGGTTCAGCCCTTTTATTCATAGTGGTTCAGCCCTTTTTACTCTCAGTAGCTCAGCCCTTTTACTCTCACTGAACCACTCTCTATTTAGTCACTGAACCACTCTCTATTTAGTCACTGAACTAATCTCTATTAAGTCACTGAACCACTCTCTATTTAGTCATTGAACCAATATCTATTTAGTCACCGAACCACTCTTTATTTAGTGCTGAACCAATCTCTATTTAGTCACTGAACCAATCTCTATTTAGTCACTGAACCACTCTCTATTTAGTCACTGAACCACTCTCTAATTAGTCACCGAACCACTCTCTATTTAGTCACTGAACCAATCTCTATTTAGTCACTGAACCACTCTTTATTTAGTACTGAACCAATCTCTTTTAGTCACTGAACCAATCTCTATTTAGTCATTAAACCACTCTTTATTTAGTACTGAACCAATCTCTATTTAGTCACTGAACCAATCCCCTTCCCTTTCAAATCCACAACAAGATTCATATATATATATATACTTGAAAGTTGAAATTGGTCGGCTTCGACCTTGGATATACTTACTGCATTTTACTTGAAAGTTCTCTACAGGTGTGTGCTTCTTGTGATCTGTTTAGTACTTGTCTTCACATTCAATCACCATATAAATTAGCATCAAATCCGATTATATAACAAGGTATAGGACTATCTTAGGCACTACTATTTATACAACACTATGGGCGTCTGACAATAAAACACGGCAGAATTACATGGGAACTTTTAGTTTTGCACGAGTCGTTTCACTTTCAGGATGCTTGCTGCGTGACATTTAGGTGCCACCTTACATATGGATCAAATGCGTCGTAACGAAGCTAACCTCTTCTCGAGATCATCTACTTCTGATGACTCTGATCTGCAAACAGAACAGTCATGGATGGTAAGGGTAGCAAGTCAAAACTAATGACGAATATAGCTTCACAGAAGGATTTTTCGAATATGGGATACTCTTATGTAATTTGAAGCCTTGAGTGAGAGTTACCTTGGATTGGTTGCAGTCTGCACTTGCTTAGCTACGATTCTTCCTTTTGGAGCTGAAGATAACTGCATCAAGGAAGAGTGTAAGATAACTGCATCAAGAAGTGGTTCAGCCCTTTTACTCTTAGTGGTTCAGCCCTTTTATTCATAGTAGTTCAACCCTTTTTACTCTCAGTAGTTCAGCCCTTTTACTCTCACTGAACCACTCTCTATTTAGTCACTGAACCACTCTCTATTTATTCACTGAACCAATCTCTATTAAGTCACTGAACCACTCTCTATTTAGTCACTGAACCAATCTCTATTTAGTCACCGAACCACTCTTTATTTAGTGCTGAACCAATCTCTATTTAGTCACTGAACCAATCTCTATTTAGTCACTGAACCAATCTCTATTTAGTCACCGAACCACTCTCTATTTAGTCACTGAACGACTCTATTTAGTCACCGAACCAATCTCTATTTAGTCACTGAACCACTCTCTATTTAGGCACCGAACCACTCTATTTAGTCACTTTATTGAGAATGTACGCCGGGATCGAATAACAAGCCGATGACACTGATTGTGATCACCAAGGACAACACAAACTCCATGTGGAGCCACGTGATGGCCGGAGACCGGCAGCGGGAATGACATGGCGAAGTCGCTGGCACCCACACCGCGGAGAATGAAAAGGAAGCGAATGAAGAGATGGAAAAAAAGGAGAAAGGAAGCGCGTTAGCGTAATTTTCTTTTATTTTTTATTTTAATAAATATGACCAATCAGGTTACTTCTTTTCTTCTTACCGGAAGAGGTGCTTCTCACTTGAACCCTCCCCTATATATATAAGAGATCCCTTTCATAATATGCATTTAACCACAAATCAAGCGCCTAAAAAGTTCAAGGCTAATATATACTCTGTATTTCTTTAGCAGGATGTTAAGCGCACCTGGAATAATCTCAACATGCACCATATAGAGGTCCATAGGTGGGATTTAGATGCAGGCACACTTGAGTTTTTTCGCATCACGTGCGCCACCATATGTCTTGAGAGCGCGTCTTCATGATAGCTCGAATGGAAGAGTAAGAAATGATCATTCCCATCTTGGGCAAGTTTACGGGGAAGGGAAAGAGTCGGACTCCTCTTGTAGTTTGAAGTCGAAAAAGGATTCAAATGATCTAACTATGATAATGGCTTACATAAGGGTTCAATGAGAGCAAATGAACATTTCAAGATTCTTAGCAATAATGTATAATCATCAAGCATGTGCATATTATATGGTTCTTTACATAGATGAAAATTTACAAATGATGGGTGTTTTTCCTTTTTTCCATGGTCTTAAAAGCCAAGACCCGAGATTAGTTTACAGCAAGATAAACCAAAGGGAGAGACATGAAAACCATGTTCAGTGGGTTCATCATAGAGTTGTGTCTTTGGAACCCCACAAAAAATAAACAGAAAATCTAACATGTGGGTCAGCAAACATACAATTTAAACAGGGATGTATCTCTTGTAATATACATAATTTGTCCTTACACTGACATAGCATTGACCGTACAACTAAAGTAGTATACTTTGAGGGTCTGTTGACTTGAATCTGCAATTATTGAAGGTATAAGCAGGCAGTAGAGTTTCATCTGAAATCATATAGGGAAAGTTGGAATCTTTGCTTTGTATTCTGCAAGTTCTTGTGCATTCCAACTAGTAGAAACTAAAAACCCTAGATCGAGTGGTTCTTATCTTGCAACAAAAACTAGACCAACTCAGTTTCTGCACACTCTTATATACACTTTGAACTTCACTAGAACATGCGGCAAAGAGAAAATTTTCATTCAGTCTGAAAGGTACAAAAATGATTGATTCCATCTGGGTTTACTTTTAAATTATTGCGAACATTGATATTTGATCTCAGCAAAATTGGTGAAAAGACTAAAATTTACAACATTTTCTCATACAATAAAAGTTGAAGAGACCCTAGAGGTTTGAAAAACTTGTTGTTTGTCCTGTAAAAAAATGGATCATCATACAATACATGTTTCTTCCAATTTTCACAAAATAAGTTATCACAAGTAAAATAAGGAAAAAGAAAAAGAGTTTTTTTGGGAAAACTTTTGGAAAAAGGGGCCAAAATCTTTATATAATAAAATTGAGCTCAACAAGTAGAGACCAGAGAGGTTTATAACATCCATGCTTAACAAGAGGAACCTCAATAATTTAGCCACTCAAAATTAATCATGGTGATGATATCAAGTTCAATCTGCCACAAAATGATAATGCAACCGGAAACAATGACGCAATTCAGATATATGTTTGGTGTGTTTCATCCAAAATCATCCGAGTGATATCAACAGTGAGATGACAAAGTTGAGTTGCTTATTGTCCAACACAAGGGGACTACAACGTTTGCGAGTTGAACACAGATGACTACCTTATTATGAAACAAAATGGCATCGCCCAGTATGAAGCAGTTATGCAATTTTACTGGGGTTAGCCGCTTCACTAGCTTCTTTCCGTATGATTGTTCTAACATAGATTTCATAGCAACAACCTGAAAGATAGAAAACAAATTGTAATCAATCTTCTATTTAAACACCCTTCAGGATAAATATCACAAAGCTGGTGGAATAACATCTATTTCCCTCCCATTGAGTCTTTATTGTATAAAAAATCAAACAAAATACAGTTATAACAAGCACACTAGCACACCATCATGATAATGATGAGCAACCGAGTAAACCATTATCAAGGCATTAAGCCTTCCAAATCGTTTCATTTCGCAAATCACATGTTGAATAGATATGCACCATTCATATGAAGCACAATGTATGGACTTTAATGTCATATCTACCAATGCATATGGTCAAATTCACACAAAACTGCGAATATCTACTCAATTACAAGTATAGACCACAAAGCAGAATCTAAAAAAACGACAATGAATGTGTAATTTAAAGAGAAATCAAATTTCCAAGAAATTGAATGCATCCAAGTATATACAATATTTTGTAAAAACTCAACACCTTAACATAAAGCCATCTCATTTCAACTAGTATAAATGAAAAAAGAAAATTAAACACTATAATATGATTAAAGCAAGATAACATAGTTGCAACTACAACAATTGTAAGCACATTTCCAATTCTCTTTATTGTCCTCACTCCATTCTTATGCGATTTGAATCGCTTCAATGTTGAATCTTTTGCCAACAACTGAAATATACAAGAATCAAATTATTTGAATTGTCACAAGAATCAACTATTGATCAAAATGAATCATGAAATCATAAGATTGTGTTAATGATGAATTATGAAATGCTCATCAATACCACTGCATAAAGAATCAATTAGCTACTTAAAAAACATTAGTCAAATCCATAACCTTAAAGGAGATATCAATGCTCCCAAAAGTGACTACAATTAGTCAAGCTGAGAAATCAATCATTCACATTTTGTGATTATGAAACCACGGCTACATTACAGTCTCCCTTCAAGTCAAATCTTTAAACAGAATAAATACCATATCTATCCATTATCTCCACTTTATTTCCCTCTAATTGATGTCAAGACAACTTCCGTGTAAACTCAATTGTGCATCACACGAAGAATCACAAGAAAAAGCAGTAGAATCCAAAGATAAGGAGTTTCTTTGTAGTATAAAGCATATCAAAGAAGACAAAGCACACATGGACAAATAGGTAGGAGCTAGGATAGCAAGGCAGCAGTAAGGGGCTAATGGTCTCAATAGGAATATCTTATCCATTGCAGTCAAAACAACCAATTTCCTAAATCTCTTATCACCTTCAAAATGCACAAATGTATGAAAAATGGTTTTCAGAAGATGCTAAAATCTGGCCCCACATCCTGAGATCTTTCACAAGGTATGTATGTGAATAATATATCCATAAAGCAACATTTTTTGTTTCCCCCCAAGACAATATATAAATTGGATGAAAAAAATCATTATATCACTGTCGGCACAAAACCAGACCAGCAAACAAAGAAGTTCAAATATAACAATCAAGTGTCTACTGATATGCACAACCACCGGACATTAACTCTACCAAAACAAGTCTGAAAAGCATTAATCATGTCACTCACAATCAAACAATTGCAAGACTTGCCAACCATGGAAGTGGAACCAACATTTTGAAGGGTGCTCATTACATCCTACTTCATTAGCATTAGGCTATTTGGGAATGTTTTCAAATATGCTTGCAAAAATCCAAATGCGAAACTCAGGCATTTTGTTGATTAAATTCATTATGTTTCTACCAAAACAAGTCTGAAAGACATTAATCATGTCACTCACAATCAAACAGTTGCAAGACTTGCCAACCACGGAAGTGGAACCAGCATTTTGAAGGGTGCTCATTACATCCTACTTCATTAGCATTTGGCTATTTGGGAATATTTTCAAATATGCTTGCAAAAATCCAGATGCAAAACTTAGGCACTTTCTTGGTTGAATTCATTATGTTTCTGTGCAACAATACAGATGCCAGGGCAAGTGGCATAAAAGTTGATGCAATGAACTTTCCTTTCAACTATTTAAACCATTAAAAAGATACTTAAAGAGCAATCAATGAAAAGAACTGCTAATGTGATGACAGATGCAATAAACCAGCGATGTCAAGATTTGGCTACAAGAAATGTGGGATCCAACTCCTATTAAAACCGAAGCCATCGCGTATCTCAAATGAGTCAAAAGGGCAAGGGAACGGGGCATTAACCATATTGAAATTGAAGGTATTTTAGATCATGAAAATTATAGATCTATGTATGAAATCATTAGGCTCTTTTGGTCAATCTAGAGGTGTTTCTACTAGTGGCTTAGTGGAATTACAAATGGCAGGTCAGCATTCCTAGCCATCTTACCCATAAATTAGGCCTATTTCAATTATTAAAACAACAAAATTTTATAATCGAAATAGGCCCATTTACCTATTTACCCATAAGCAATTTACCCATAAGCAATTTTTATGTTTGCACAACATAAAGTTATATTTGCACAACATAATATTATATGTGCACAACATCAAGTTATATTTTCACAACAGAAAGGGACGACGCGAAAAAAAATGTCGGCGCAAAAGAAAAAACTTACTTGAGAAGGGGGGCACAGTAGTGGGGGCACACGCATGGGGGAAGGGGGCACATGAGGTTGGCATTTTTGCTAATTAAATTAGGCCCATTTACTTAAAAATTAGGCCAATTAATAATTTACTCATAAACCAATGACCCCTTGCTCTAGTGGTAAGAGAGAGGTACCCCTTGCAAGAGGTCAAGGGTTCAAATCCCATTCTTTACACAATTTGTGTAATTAGTGGGTGCCCAAGCTTTCATTGGTTTGGGTAAGCCTGTCTGGTGGTTTGCCGCCTGGCTTACCAGTTCGCGTCCTTTGCAGGCTAGGGCTCAGTCCCGTGGGGGATTAGTCGACAACCTCGGAACCCCCACGTTACAAAAAAAAACAATTTACTCATAAAAATTAGACCCATTAAGAGAATTTTACACCCTATTGAAGCGGTCGTGGAATTTCACCTATACTTATTACCTCATTATTACGACAAAATGACTTAGAAATACTTGCAAGCCTTAATCGAAAAGGGTTACGGTTAGATTATACGTTTATTGATCCAAGCGATGGGGTG
Organism: Persicaria maculosa; assembly: GCA_963922045.1. NCBI lineage: Eukaryota > Viridiplantae > Streptophyta > Magnoliopsida > Caryophyllales > Polygonaceae > Persicaria > Persicaria maculosa. The sequence continues at coordinate 35,375,570 of OY998261.1, forward strand.
TTATGTTCGGCTCGCGAGGATTCGAGTCGTTTTATCGCGGACTCGGATGGAAGTCAGGTGATGTTCTTATTCCAAGAACGTTCTTCTCCGATCACAGATCTTCGAGAACTCAACTCCGGGGGTTTTAGATCCGGGGGATAATCAAAGCTCTCCTCTCTTATCTTCAAATCGGATCCCCTCATTTGTGGTTGGAAGGGGGTGTTTATAAGAAGGCTAAGCGAGCAGCTGGCTGGCGACCTCAAGGTTCTATATAGGACACGTATAAGGCATGCCCTCGTGCTTAGGGGTGTAGGCAATACACGTGGTGCTATTTAGAGGTGAGGTGCTGGAGCCAGCGAGCTGCTTGCTAGGGTCCTGGAGAACCACGAGGTACTTTGGAGGACCCACCCTGGTTTCTACGCGGGTTCATACTAATATTTAGGTCGCGAGGAGGGTTTGGTCGAGATCTGAACGAGTACTTTACTCACGATGGATCTTGTAGTGGGGCCAGATGTCTTTTTGCGTTGGGTGGCCTATTTATGACGTTATACTTGTGTCATTTAATAGGTCTATTTTCCATGGCATCGTCATATCTCCTCGTAACCGGATCGTGAGTGATACGTCGTTCGCGATTGGGTTTCGATAAATATGATGCTTCCTGCCAAAAGACTAGTTTATTGGATGGGCTTTAGTTGGGCCTAAAGTGCACTTCGGCCCATTGGGCGGAGTGGTCCCACAGAGACCTATAAGTGGGGTTTTTTGCCTCAATACTTTCTCATTCGCCATTTTCTGAACATACGAAGAGGAGAGAGAGAGTCCAAGGGTTTTCTACGCTTTCATAGATGAGATCGGAGTTAGGTGGCGGTTCGTTCTTCAGTTTTCCAAGTTTACCGGCATGCTTCATCCATATTTCTCAAGTGAGTTTTCCTCGACCTTTCTCCTGATCTTTTCAATTTCTAGGTTTGCGTTTTCCTCTTGATATTTTTAGGGCAGCCGGAACACCAAACCCAGTGGTGGAATTACCCTCTTCAGGTGAGGTGTTCGGTTGTTATGGGGGGGGGGGGGACCGGGGTATGCCCTCGTGCCTCATCCCCTGCCTCCTCCGCTGCTCTACTGTTTCATCCCCTACCTCCTCCTTTGTTCTCTTAGTCATAACTAATTTTTATGGAGTGGTAGAGAGATATTTAGTAACAGTGGGGTAGTGCCGGGACGGGGTAGTGTTGTTTTTGGGTTTTTAAGAAAACCTCCGGCGGTCTTTTTGGATTTTGCCAAAAATCTCCGATGACTAGGGGCGGAAGAAACCTTTCGTCTCCCCTTCTTGCCTTTCCCAGAGGTGATTACTCGAGAATCGAGAAACCTTTATGGAGGAGACGAAAAGGCGTCTTTTAACCGTCATCCTGCGGGGGGGAAGATGTCTTTTCAACGTCCCTTCGGGGGGGGGGGGGGGGGGCGCGTGAGGTGCCAACTTGGGCCCCCAAGAGGGCTTTTTGGCGCCAAATTTGCTTCGTTGCGATGTTGAAAAGGTAGTTTCCCCTTGTTGATTTTTCTTCTTGCTGCGTCTTTTCCAGGGGGTTTTCTTCTTATTTTTAGAATTAAGATGTCGCAAGAGAGTGATAGCCAGAACCGTAGCGCGAGCTATAAGTACGAAGAGGTTAGTTCTTCGCGAACCAGATCCCGGGCAGATGTCGACTCGGATTCTATAGTGAGTCCAGCTCCTCCCCCACCGAGTAAAAAACCTCGCGATGAGAAAAGAGAAAAAGTGAACCCTGGGGCCGGTTCAAGTGCGAAGAAACGGAAGATGGAAGGAACCATTAAGCGTCCTTTGAAGAGGGACAACCCTGAGTACTGCTATACCTCGGAGTCCATAAACGATTTGGGAAAGGGCGAGTCGTCTCGCGTACCCAAAGAGGCTAAAAAACCGGTCCGAGTGGTCCCAGATGACTTCGCCTTGCCTCCTTACAATCGGTCACAGGTAGATAACTGTAGCTTCTGTAAAAGTTATGCTTTTGTGGCGCCTCCTCCCCTCCCAGCAATATTTATGGAATGTGTAGCTCCTACCGTAGCCAAGTCGTTGGGTGAGGAGTCGATGCTAAATGTCAAGCATCTGGAGAAGGTGGCGAAGCTTTACCCATGGCCGGCTGGGGTAGAGATAGGTCAGGCTACCGAGAATGGGGGATGTTTGAATGAATGTAAAGACCACGTTGTCGTCCACCTGGGCAGTTTGCTCCAGTAGTTCTGCCTTCCTCTCCCCCCTCTTTATTCATATTTTTTGGCATGCATAAACCAATCCCCGACCCAGCTTGCCTTTAACGTATGGATGTACCTGGCGGTATATGTCATGCGTTGTGCTACCATTAAACAAACGTCGTCGTTGGGCCATCTTTTCTCTATTCTTTCTTTGAGGTGTAGTGAGGGACTGGTGTCCGCCTCTTTGGCTAGAAAGATTGTCGAGAGGTTGTCCAACAGTCTAGGATGGAGAAGAAAATGGTTTCTCGTTCATGATCCCACAAAGACTATTATGAATTTCGTGACTAAACCTGGCAAGTATATCGCGCCTAAAGACAAGCATGTCACGGCGGAGGGATGGAGAGCTGTGTTCGGGGAAGGGGTTGCATCGGTACGGGGCTATAGGAAAGTTGGGACTCCGGTTTGTCTGGAGATGGCCGGACTTAGCCTCCCACATCGACCGGGTCGGTGTCTAGGAGTTTTTTCCCAAGTGCTTTGGTATTTTAATCGCGATTTTCTTCTGTTTTGACTTGTTTTAATCCTTTCACAGATATGTTAGTTGATAACTCGAAGATTTCATCGCTTGCGAAGAAGAAAAGTGCTTCCCGAGGCGGATCCAAACCTGCCCTTGCTGTTACCCCGCGATTGGGTGATGGCCGTCAGAACATTCCCCGCAGATCTCCTCCCGCGAACAAGAGTTCGAAAGGGAAGGAGCCGGTTGAAGACCGGGAAAGCATATCATCAGATGACCAGCCACTGGCTCACCGTGGGCGGAAACGACCAAGGGAGGGGATAGGGGCCACTATGCTCTTAAGCTCCGAGCCGATTACCCAGACGGGGATTTCTATGATGGCTTATCGGTTGCATGGGTTTGACCCCATTGATATCAAGAAATTGGAGATCCCTAAGAAGAGCTGTCCAGCTGAACGGGATTATCTTCATCATCTGACGGATGAAGAGTTAGTGGAGCATGGTAAAAAAAGCAGAGGCTGGGTAACTTCCTTCGCAATTTATGCTTTCCTTCTTTCTTTCTTTCCCTGTTTTACATATGTTTTATTACTCTTCGTGCATCGTCGTAGGATAATCTGCAATGGTCTGAAATGGCTGGATGTCTGAGACATTATAACGATAAAGTGAGGGAGTTAAGAGCGATAATTACCACTCTGAAGGCGAAAGTGGAAAAACTGAAGGATGCGGAGCTTCGGGAGGTAACCATTGAGAGTCTTAAAGAAGCTTTGATGAAATCCCAGAAGGATGTGGAGGCGGCGAGGAGCGAGCTGGACCTCTCGCGTATTGTATTTCAGTTCTCATTTAATAAAAATTACAAAAATATCCATATGGATTTGTACTCTTAATGTAGAAAATTTATATAAAAAAAATGTCTATGAGATACAAATCATCATAAAATTCCCAATTTCAAAGAATTTATAAAATTACTAATATTCTTAGAGAAGTAAAAAGAGTGCAATTTTTTTTGATGAGATAAAAATTTGAAATATCATACAAACAAAGTCCGATAAATCGACAAGGCGAAAAAAGTTAGACGAACAGACATATCAAACCAACCCAAAGCCTATGAAAACTAGCAGAAAGTCAGGTAGATCAAAGTGAAGGACTATAATACCTCATTTAAGAAAATACTTTTAGCCCTTATTTAAGAAAATACATATCAACCAATACTTCATTTTAGCCCTTATTTAATAAAATACTATAAAAGTACCATTGTTTTGACGCAAACAAAATTATAATACCTTTATTGCATTTTTTTTTAAATATCCCATTTTAGAGTAGTAAAATTTACAACACTAATTCTATTTTATATTAATGTTGCCCCTATTTTATCCATAATTTACATAATTACCCCCATTCTATAATAGCTAATCTAAAGCAATTGATTCCAGATAAGTAATGTGGGTCTACTTATTATAGAAAGTAACAAAATATATCCTACTCATAAATCCTAACTTTAAAAAAATTATACACCGACCCAAGCTAATTAGAAGATATATCTAAATTTCATAGGATTATAATTGTCAATTATGAACCAAATGTACTGGAAGTGGGTGTGCGCACGCGTAGCGTGCGGTGCCAACTAGTATACAGAAAATAGACAAGTCCTACTTTATTGAACTGAAAAACTAATGCAAAAATTAAATAATATTACCTACTTTACCTTCGATTGCCTCCCAAGAAGCGTCTTTGTTTCACGTCTTTGGCTCGACGTGTTGCTCTTCTTGATCAAGTTACCCCATCAAGATCCTCCACTCCTTTTCTTGATAATAGGGGGAACCTTAGGAATTTTTCCAATGTGTTCATCCATTTCATCAATTAACTCATTTTCATTAATATGAATTTCTCCTAGAGGTTGCCCTGAAATTGCAAAAAACTCAATATTATTAGGAATCAATTTCTCATAGGGAAGAATATTAGGTTCATTTGGATTAGGCACATTTTCATGTGGCTCAAACAAATTTTCAATTTTCATTTCGATTTCATCTTTCCATAATTCAAATTTCACATTGCTTGAAAACTCATTATTCAATAATTTATTATTATTAAAAGCATCTAACAAATCATTTGATTCATTCCTGTAATTAATATTATTAGCATCAAGAACATCTAAAGAATCATTAGGAGAAAGAGTAATAAACTGAAAAATAGAAAATTCAATCTTTCTACCGTCAAACTCCATGGTTAGGGAACCTTTAAAGCAATCAATCTTAGTCTTGGTCGTTTGCAAGAATGGCCTTTCCAAGATAATTGGGGTTCAATATCTAATATAAAGAAATCAACAGGAAATATCAATTCATTACCCTTAACTAAAACATCTTCAACAACTTCTCTAGGCTTAATACTAGAACGATCGACGAGCAAAGCATTGAGACCCAAAAATGTGTACAAATTGTATGACATGACATTAATTGAAGCTCCTAAATCCAACATGGCTTTAATGAATTTAGTATTACCAATTGTACATGGAACAGTGAACATACTTGGGTCTCCGCATTTTTCAGGCAATCTTTTCAATAACATGGTGGAAACATTCTCATTCAAACTTACCTTTTCCTTTCTTCTCATCCTTTGCTTTCTTTTCATAGTGCATAATTCTTTTAAAAAATTACCATAGCAAGGCACAGTTTTGATTAAATTCCAAGGCGAAATATTTACCTCAGAATGAGTAAAGGTATCATATAGAATTTGTTCATTCTCCCACTTACGATCAGGTTTCAAGGCATGAGGAAAGGGTGGTGTAGGTCTTGGAACCTTAGAAGACCACTCATTTGACGATTTCTTCGCAGATGGATCAACATCAAAAATCGGATAACTTACTAACAGGGGCGGCGGGTGCCGTCTTTGCAGAACCTTGATTTCGAGTTGTTTTCACCTTCTTCAGCCACGTCAATCACCTCCTTAGGCCTCTCTTCTAAACTTTTAGTGGGTATTTTCACTTTATTACCTCCTTTAAGGGCCATGGCACTTACATTCTCCTTCGTATTGACTACCACTTGTGATGGAAACTTGCCCAACTCCTTAGCTCTCAATTCTCCAATCTCCTTAGCCATTTGACCCAATAATTTCTCCAGAGCACTCACCTTATCCAAAATAACTTCAAAGTTTCATCTTTGTCCTCATGTTGAGTGTTTCTTTGATGATTCTCATATTGGCCCCTTCTTTGATATGTCACTTTTTATTGATGGCCCCTACCGTTGAATCCACTTTGATAGTTTGAATTGTAGTTCTAATTGTAGAAGTTGTTACCAAAGTTATGGCGAGGTCCATAATTGTAACGGCCCAAATATAAATATTCAGGTTACGTTTTGAAGGATTGGATACCTTCGTTCGGATCTTGCAATTCGAGTACGGGTTGAGTTTTAAAACAAAGTTTTTGTGATCAAAGAAGGGATTTCGCACCCTAAATTCGTGATAGGGCCGTTAGGTCCCCCGAACCTGTCCTACTTGCCTAAGTCGCTCAAAACGTTTTATGTTCAAAAGCATAAAGAAGGAAATATCATAGTACAACTTGCCACGGCATGGCCGGGTCAAAACCCAATACGAGGAAATATGTAGCAAAAGTGTGGAGTTCAAGTCGGTCTTTCTCTCCCTCTCACTGCGCCATGAGATATCCCTGTTGTTGCAGGAGGCTTGATATGTCAAGTAATTACAAATATAAAGATGTAAATAAATGTAAACCGACTCCTGGCCTAAGCAAATAATTACAAGACTTCCTCCCGTTGTAGTGGAAGGGTAGTCAGGATCGATCCACGAGGAGGCGTGTCAGCGGGATCCTAGTAGCGTTGGAAATCTCAAGTCTGCGTCGACCAATAGCCTCGATTTCGACCTTGGGCCTCGACGTCGACCTTGGATGTCGATGTTCTCTGCAACAGAAGACCTGCAAAGACAAAAACAAGTGGTCGATATTGACTGGTGGGGGTCGATATCGATGTTAGTCCACGAAATCGACTGGCTCAGAAGACTGGCAGTCGATACAGAAGGGTCGATATCGATGTCTGGTGTCGATATCGATGCTTGCAGAAGTTTCCCAGGAGTCTCGAGATCGACTCAGAAAACCGTCGATCTATCAGTTTTGGTCGATATCAACCTCTGCTGTCGATATCGATGTCTCCCTGCAGTGGGTTAGTTCTTTATCGGCAAAGAAAGGCCGAAGAATTAAGAATGGAGAGAGAAGCAATGAACAGAAATAACAGTGGGTTTTGGTGTGTATGAACTATGTAAAAAACAACTCTTAGGATGAGGGTTTACCACAACGTTAACCAATGCATGCGATGAGATAAATAAGACGGACAATTGCGCTATTTCTCCCGAGGGACAAGCTTTCGCCGTACACCAACTCTTAGGATTACTCTTTCAAATAAACCTAATTGTCTCTACCAATTTTATGTTTATAACTCAAGTTGTTAGCATGAATCCCTTTTCTTTCGATTAGGACTAAACATAGAATCGTAGGAGGAGAGATAGACACAACGATATCAACATCAAATACTTACCTCAAGCGCGCATGGCTAACGTCGGGCTCACCCCGACCCTAAGAGCTTTGGGGAACTACTCGCTTCTCATCATGGAACTCATCGTCAATTGAAAGGAAGAAACTTGCATTAAACTAAACTTCGAAGCTTTACAACTCAACGTCAACTTTCGCAAACGTCAAACCCTAAAACTTCTCTCTAACTCTAATTCTATTGTCTATGTCTTGGGTGATTGATTGGATGATTGAAAGATGATCTAACAAATCAGCCCCTAAGGCTTTATTTATAGGCTACTAATCCTCGTTATCCAAGGATTGTAACTCCTATCTAAACTAATAACTCTATCCGAACAATTAGGATAGGTCTTTTATTTTGATAAAACTTAAAGGAACTTAAAGGTAAAAGATAACTAAATCTTCAGTTGCCATCTATCTTGAAAGTATGAGATAATTCCGTGCCTCTTTGAAGATATAGTTCCAATCCGCATTCGAAATCGAGTCTATCTTCTGTCGAGATAAGGGGTCGATATCGACACCAGAGGTCGATATCGAGGTCTTTGTTCCTGCTCGACTTGTCCAGCTCTGGTCGATTTCTATGTTGAGGTCGATATGGGGGTCTGAGGTCGATATCTACCTCTTTTCAGCTTCACTTGATGTCTATGTTGAGGTCGATATCTATGTTGAAGGTCGATATCTACCCCAGAGGTCGATATCTGGGTCTAGGGTCGATATCTACCTCTGCTCAGCTTCACTTGGCTTCTTCGTTTTGACTCCGTTTTCGCTCGAATTCCTGCATGGTTAGCTCAAAACTTGTGTAGACTCTATTTCTTGCATTTTAGCCCATTCTTACTCAAGTTTATATTCTTTTGAACCTTTTTCTTTGGAGATCGAATGAAATACGAAGTTAAAAGATGCAATAAAAGAAGGTGCAAATGCGTACATCAAAACACCCCATACTTAGACTTGCTTGTCCTCAAGCAATAACCAAGCAATAACCAACACCTACAACACACCCTTCAAGTCTTTACCTTTGTTAAAAGCAACATCATAAGCGGTAGCAAAGCAAAGCAAGTGAATTTAACGTCATAGCACATATTTTGGCGATCCATAGGCATATGCAATTTTAATCCAACCTCACAGGGATAATGTGTTTGCACTCAACTCTCATGTGTTTAGGCTATGGGGATCAACTCTCAACTCAATTCCATATACAATCTCATAAACATTGCAATTTATAATAATCCACTTCGCAACCAATTATGAACATGCAATAAGAATCATCAGGAGGACTTTCGCTCAATGGAAGACTTCATAGAAGACTCCATTCGGCGGGGTTGTAATGGGGCTTGGTATGAGATAAAGGGTATGGAATTATTTGGCTATGTGGTGCTTTTATAATTCGGGAATCAAGACTCCTAAATCTCAACACTTGCAATACCCAAACCATAACTCTTCAATATAATGCTCTAAAGATGCATTCCATCAACCCTTCTTCCAAGTTCTAATATACCTCTAAAAAATATAACATTTGTATGAATAAAAGACTTAAGGATTTTGGCTCATGCACTTTATATATATATATATATATATATTTTTTTTTTTCGGATTTTTTTTTTCGGAAATAATACTAAAACTATGTGCATTTATATGGTGAGCCAAAAAATCCTTTTACAAAATATGACAAAATGTAAATATGTACCATCCTATAATTTCCTTGCTCAAAACTAGACATTATGCTCTTTTCTTTCCACAAGGCATTAGTCCAACCAATCTAAGTCTCAATTCCCAAATGGGGGTCAGGCTCAATTCGGCTAGGGATAATTTTGTGGAGTTTGCAATTCAGGCTCAGGCTAATGTTCTGGCTTCAAGCAGGGATAATGCAGGGTAGGTAAAGAGAGGATAAAAATGGCTTGGAAGATGCCTCCATCATTTAATTCTTGTAAACATAAACATATATATGCATTGGTTTTGAATAACTATCACAACATTTAGAGATGCATAGGAAGAGTAAATTCACTCAAGAAAGCGGAGGGATTTTTGATGTTCTCCCTATAGGTCAAAATTCTCACAAGGACAATTTTTGTTGGATTTGCTTTTTAGCCTAGGATCATATGTGCTCAATTTCATCACAAGTTCACAATCTACATAAAAATTTTAAAGACTTAGGCTAAACCATCCAAATATGCCATAGGATTTACATGATCAAGTCAGCTATTGAGTTTTTATCATAGGACATCTAAGTAGGGTTAAAAAAAACAAACTTAAAATAAACATGCATTATTTTTTTTTTTTTGACATTTTTCTATTTTTTTGGATTTTCTTACATTTTATGGAATCATTGACATTTTATAAAAGTAAAACTAAAAACAAAAATTTAAACATGAATGCAATGCGAAGAAGAAACCAAGTTATGACCATAAGACATGTTTTTCCCCCACCCCATACTTAAAATATACAGTGTCCTCACTGTATTAAAAAGAAGAACAAGGGTAGAGAGAGACTTACAGCGCAACCTGCGGCTTCAGGTCGATTTCAGGTGAGGTCGATGCCATAAGTCGATATCTAGGTCAGTGGTCGATGTCGACTGCATCTGTCGAAGTCGAGGAAGAAGATGAAGACAAGGGCTGCCTGATTGGGGTCGATATCGAGTATTAGGGTCGATATCGACCTCTGCTTTTTGCTCCTGAGTCCTCGATGTCGACTCCAGGAGATGGCTTGACCCTGGGGGGTCGATTTCGACTGGCCTGGTCGATTTCGACTGCCTCTACAGAAGCTTCTTTCCTTCTTCGTCATTCCTTTTGCTTGATAACCTGAAATCTTTGTTAGGAATATAGATAAAGCACGAATTATCTCATTTTTAAGAGTTTCAAACAGCCAAAACTTAAGTCCTAAAAACCATCCATGCGAAATTTAAATGTTTTATGTACATGCTCTAGATTTTTGAGTCGCTAGGCCGACTTCTCCGTCAATTCTTCATGACCCTTTTATGTAGGGACCCTTCGAGCTTGAGCATTCTCCTGGGTTATCTAGGTCCTTTTGGTAGCATCTAAGTTCGGCGACCAAGGCTTCTTCATCATTAGGTTCTTCTTTGGGCGCTTTTCTTCTCTTTCTTGACCTAACTTTAGCAATATAGGCAAACCATGGAGCTTTGACCCTCTCTTTAGTAGAATTATCAATAATTGGCTTAATTGATTCATCAATAATGGACGGAGGAGGGTTAGGAGTCATACCTGGGCTTACCTGTTTGGGCCCGAAACAGAAATCTTCGGGCTGAGGGGTGGTCGATTTCGACCAAGGAGGGTCGATTTCGAGTGCTGTGGTCGATATCGACACGTGGGGGTCGACATCGACCTTTGTGACCCCATACTTAAGCTCCTGGCAGTGATCTGGCATACTCGATTTCGACCAAGGGAGGTCGATTTCGATGGGTTTAGTCGATATCGACTGGTTCCAGTCGATGTCGACCCTGCTTGCTGTTTCTGTCCTCGCCAACAGAAATTTTCTAAGCTTTTCTTTGGCCGGCGAGAGGACTACTTGCTCCAGGTGCTTTGTTTCGCTCATGGTTGGGTTGAAAGAGAATTCTATCACTTCGTTCCCTATAGTAAAGGTTAGTAACCCTCGACGTACATTGATATTGGCATCAGCAGTAGCTAAGAAAGGCCTACCAAGGATAATAGGCACTATAGGATCTTCAGGCATCTCCAATACAATGAAATCAGTAGGTACAAAGAACTTACCTACCTTTACCGGAACGTCATCAACTATACCTGTGGGTCTGACGAATGAGTTGTCAGCCATATAAAGTTTCATGTCCACAGGTTCAAGGGCACCAATGTTCACCTTCTGCCAAATAGAGAGAGGCATGAGACTTACACTTGCCCCTAGATCACATAGGGCTTTATAACGATGGTGGCCAAGTCCCACGGTGATTGCAAACTTCCCTGGATCACTCTTCTTCTCAGGGAAATCCATCTTTGAGCACTCCTCTGCGATCTCTGCCATGGACCTCTTCTTGCTCAGGATGTCTTTGAGGAATCGTACATAGGCGGGCATCTCGCTTAGGGCTTCTGTTAGAGGGATAGTGATGTTGAGTCCTTGAAGTATCTTTATGAAGCGCCTAAACTTGCCTTTGGTGGGATCCTCCAATGCTTTTGAAGGGAATGGCAACGTCTTCTTTGGAGTAGGGGCCAAAACGGAGGTCAGAGGGGCCGGCTTGACATCGATGTCGACTGGAGTTGGGTCGATATCGACTGGTAGGGTCGATTTCGACCTCTGTTGTGGCTCTGATGGCTCTGCAGTGTCATCGACGTCGATCAGGGGGTCGACATGGGGGTCGATTTCGACCTCTGGGTCGACATCGACTGGTCCGTCGACGTCGACTGGGTCTGCTGCTTTCTCCTCCGTTTCCGTCCGTGGCTTTTGTACTTTGGTGCCACTCCTTAATTGTATGGCTGCAACATGGCCCGTCCCGGATTGTCCCTTAGGATTTGTAGTGGGTTGCCCAGGGAGTGTTCCGGACGGCCTAGGGATTTGTGCCGCCAATTGACCCAGTTGGGTCTCTACGTTCTTCTTCCATATATCCATCTCCCCAATCCTTGTGGTAAGGTGATTGAGTTGAGAGTGGATAGCATTGTTGGATTGATCATTCTTAGCCTGATTCCGCCTGATTTCGTCTAGTACTAGTTGAAGATCATCCTTCTTTTGATCTCTCTCCGGGTGCCCAGGAGCTCTATAAGGCGGAGGGTCCCTAGGGTTGACCTGGTTCCTTTATGGTTGATGGAACCTTTGGTCTCCCCAATATTGGTGATTGGGACCCCTCATGTAGCGTGCCTCTTGGTGAGTCTCCACTAGGTGTACTTGTTCGGCATGTGGGCACTCGATGGTGGTGTGCCGCTGCGATCCGCATTCGATGCAATCTTGGTTCGCTGAAAGGAACCTCACTTGCTTTTGGAGCTTTCTAAGTTGATCTCTGTGGAATTGCTCCTTCACATCCGGATCGATTACATTGGAGGGTTCATATAAGGGCATAGATGGGGCAGGCCTCGACGATGATGGTGCGTCGGAAGCCTCAGGAGTCCCATATGTGTTGTCGAACTCCACCAACCTTTCAATGGTTTCCCACGCCTCTTGAGGAGCGAGTTCAAGGTAGCCATAGGCGGTGTATGTGTTGATCCTCTCCTTGGTGGCAGCATCAAGAGCATTGTATATGATCTCCTGAATGACGTACGATGGTTGGCCATGCGTCGGGCATGATCGTAGGAGGTCCTTAAACCTCTCCCAAACAGTTGCCAGAGCCTCACCAGGCTTTTGTTTAAAAGCCGTGATTTTCTGTCGGATCAACGCCGTCTTAGAAGGAGGAAAGAACTTGTTGAGAAACCCGTCCTTGACTTCATTCCAGGTGCGGAGCGATATTGGGGCTAAGCTTTCCAACCACTGCAATGCTTTCCCTGTAAGAGACCATCGAAAGGCTTTTAGTTGGACATATTCAAGACTTCGTCCATCAACAATAGTATCACAAAGGTATAAGAAGGTAGAAATATGTGCCATAGGGCACTCATTAGGTTTTCCTTCATATTGGTGCCTTCTAATCTCAGTTAAGAAGTTAGGTTTTATTTCAAAATTAGAGGCAGGGATAAGAATTGCCGATTCAGGCACTGTGAGAGCGGGGTGCATATATTGCTTGGCATTCCTAGGGAGGGCATTGATTTGGGCTTCTATTTGCCTTCGGCCTTCCTCCTCCCTATCCGCACGCTCCTTAAGTGCCGCCTCTCTAGTCGTTAGGTCCTCAACCTGCCTCCTTAGTTGTTCAATAAGTTCTGCTTGGTTTGCGTTTTCCGCCATGATTCTTTGAGCTTGGGCCCTTAGATGGAAATAACGCTCAGGGTCGTCTACTCCTTCAAATTCAGGTGGGCGATCAGCGCGTCGCATACACCTGTAAAACCAAACTAGGTAGAGATGTGAGATAGACTACTAGGGCGCGATTGATTGCCTCCCCGGCAACGGCGCCAATTTGTTGTTGCAGGAGGCTTGATATGTCAAGTAATTACAAATATAAAGATGTAAATAAATGTAAACCGACTCCTGGCCTAAGCAAATAATTACAAGACTTCCTCCCGTTGTAGTGGAAGGGTAGTCAGGATCGATCCACGAGGAGGCGTGTCAGCGGGATCCTAGTAGCGTTGGAAATCTCAAGTCTGCGTCGACCAATAGCCTCGATTTCGACCTTGGGCCTCGACGTCGACCTTGGATGTCGATGTTCTCTGCAACAGAAGACCTGCAAAGACAAAAACAAGTGGTCGATATCGACTGGTGGGGGTCGATATCGATGTTAGTCCACGAAATCGACTGGCTCAGAAGACTGCCAGTCGATACAGAAGGGTCGATATCGATGTCTGGTGTCGATATCGATGCTTGCAGAAGTTTCCCAGGAGTCTCGAGATCGACTCAGAAAACCGTCGATCTATCAGTTTTGGTCGATATCGACCTTTGCTGTCGATATCGATGTCTCCCTGCAGTGGGTTAGTTCTTTGTCGGCAAAGAAAGGCCGAAGAATTAAGAATGGAGAGAGAAGCAATGAACAGAAATAACAGTGGGTTTTGGTGTGTATGAACTATGTAAAAAACAACTCTTAGGATGAGGGTTTACCACAACGTTAACCAATGCATGCGATGAGATAAATAAGACGGACAATTGCGCTATTTCTCCCGAGGGACAAGCTTTCGCCGTACACCAACTCTTAGGATTACTCTTTCAAATAAACCTAATTGTCTCTACCAATTTTATGTTTATAACTCAAGTTGTTATCATGAATCCCTTTTCTTTCGATTAGGACTAAACATAGAATCGTAGGAGGAGAGATAGACACAACGATATCAACATCAAATACTTACCTCAAGCGCGCATGGCTAACGTCGGGCTCACCCCGACCCTAAGAGCTTTGGGGAACTACTCGCTTCTCATCATGGAACTCATCGTCAATTGAAAGGAAGAAACTTGCATTAAACTAAACTTCGAAGCTTTACAACTCAACGTCAACTTTCGCAAACGTCAAACCCTAAAACTTCTCTCTAACTCTAATTCTATTGTCTATGTCTTGGGTGATTGATTGGATGATTGAAAGATGATCTAACAAATCAGCCCCTAAGGCTTTATTTATAGGCTACTAATCCTCGTTATCCAAGGATTGTAACTCCTATCTAAACTAATAACTCTATCCGAACAATTAGGATAGGTCTTTTATTTTGATAAAACTTAAAGGAACTTAAAGGTAAAAGATAACTAAATCTTCAGCTGCCATCTATCTTGAAAGTATGAGATAATTCCGTGCCTCTTTGAAGATATAGTTCCAATCCGCATTCGAAATCGAGTCTATCTTCTGTCGAGATAAGGGGTCGATATCGACACCAGAGGTCGATATCGAGGTCTTTGTTCCTGCTCGACTTGTCCAGCTCTGGTCGATTTCTATGTTGAGGTCGATATGGGGGTCTGAGGTCGATATCTACCTCTTTTCAGCTTCACTTGATGTCTATGTTGAGGTCGATATCTATGTTGAAGGTCGATATCTACCCCAGAGGTCGATATCTGGGTCTAGGGTCGATATCTACCTCTGCTCAGCTTCACTTGGCTTCTTCGTTTTGACTCCGTTTTCGCTCGAATTCCTGCATGGTTAGCTCAAAACTTGTGTAGACTCTATTTCTTGCATTTTAGCCCATTCTTACTCAAGTTTATATTCTTTTGAACCTTTTTCTTTGGAGATCGAATGAAATACGAAGTTAAAAGATGCAATAAAAGAAGGTGCAAATGCGTACATCAATCCCCCGCCACAACAACTCATGATCAAGCAAGGGTACGGGTACCTGAAATTAACCACGAAGTCAAGGTCGAGCCACTCATGCGGGCCCTGAAGACCTCGCTGAGGACATATAATATGCCTATACCTAAATAAAGGATGCTCTAATGGAGTGCGAAAATATTAAACACACAAGCATGCTAGCAGTTTATATATATGCGAAAAGTGATTAGATGGGATCCCGCATAGAATGCCAAGTGGCATGTCCCTCTCCTACTCCCGCACCCATGCTCGTTAGTGCAGGAACCGGCCGCGTTCAATGCTATATAGCAGCGTCTCATCATGTGATGTATCATATCTCATGTTTCATGTGTCATTATTTTCTTTCTTTCTCATGGTATAATATCATACTCAATTAGGAACAAACCCGATGAAACTGGGTCATCCTATGACCCTAGAAAATGACTCTAAGACTCACAATTTAACGGTTGTTTTACCATACGCAAAGAGAATACGGATGCTCGATTAATTGTGCAACCTATGCATGATACTACATGATTATGCAGGATGCAACACCCACGCACTATATGACACATCAGGCATGAGGTTCTAACTTGAGTAAGCCCCGGAGGACTTACTTGGAAATGCAGAGGAGCAAAATAAGGCAGCAGGAGTGAGCAATCCAACAGATCAGAAATCACCTAGAAATTTCATAAATAATTTAATAAGTCTAAGTCTAATTTACACAAGCACACAAGTTACATAAGAAACATATAAGGTACACATAATAATATAACCCATCCATTTCATCATTATCAACATTATCATTTCATCTCCATTTCTCATTTAGTTTCATTATCCCTCATAATCCGATATCTTTCTCAATGCGATCAAAATATCAGCATCATCATCATCCTCAGTCAACTCATCACATTCTTATTTCCGTGAATTATTCTAATATTTCAAATTATCAATTTCAAATATCACAACTTAGGAATTAGTTTATTCATATAAATCATTCTCATCAAATTAGATTAAATAACTAAATAAATAGATCGAGGAAAGATAATCAATTACTTAACCATATAAAGGATCACAATCCATAAAAGATTCAAATAACCTTTACCCACTAAAATAATATAATCAAGCAACTAAATAATATTTTAAAAATTAGATTTAAATATATATTAAAATAGACAATTAAATACTTCAATTAATTCCATATCATATTCAAATAAAATTCAGAAAAATATAAGTAAATAATTTTATTTACTAACAAAGGGTTCACAAGTGGTTGAACTATAACCTTAAGATAATATAATTAATTAATTAAATAAATAATTCAGATTTTAATAACTTATAATAAATAAGTAAATAATGAATTAATTAAATAAATAAATCGAAAAAAATAAATTTAATAATAATTAAAATAACACTTATATAACCATCCTATAAATTTATAACCCCAAAATAACCAATCAACTAGGCACACCCAAAAACCCAACCAATTTCCCCTTCCCGGCCCAACCCGAGCCCAGTTCATCAGCTAAAGAAAATTGGAGGTGGGCTCCATGGGGCTGACTGGACAGGAGGGCCCACTTCCTCCTCCTCTTCCTCCAGAATTTCAACGGCTCCCGCGCGCAGTCCCGCTCGTCTCCACCTGCAACCTCCGCCGCCGAGCTGGAGGCCATCCTCTGCCCCCCCCTCCCCCCCCGCGCTCCAGCTTTCTGCGCTCACGCGGCGCCTAGAGGTGCCTCCCACCTCTCACGCACTTGCTCCCGTGCGCTCTCACGGACCTCAGTCACACTCCCGACCTCGCGCCCGCCCTTGCCGATCCCGAGCTCGCCAGAGCTCTCGAGCTCGTCGGAGCTCTCGGGCTCGCCCACGCTCACACTCAACTCACACACCCCTTCTCGACCTTGAAGAATTAAAAAAAGAAATGAATGGCTAACGGAAGGAAAGGAACGAAGCTCATCGAGGTATTTGCGGACGTCGGAGCTTCGATCGGAGTTCTGGGCTTCTTCGGAGGCTTTCGATGGCTCCTCAGACCTGCGTGGGATGTGTGTGAGTGTGATGGTAGGGCTCGAGAGTGGTTTGGATCAGAAATGAAGGAGAACGGCTTACCGGAAGGTTGGTTCTGTTCGAATGGGGGCGACGAAGCCTCGATGGCTTGGTGGTGGCGTCGGGAGCCCTCTGAGCTACCTCGGGGCGCTGGTGGATGTCGAGGTTGAACAGGCTGGGGTCAGATGCAACCTCTGGAGCAGTGGCTAGTTGGTGGTGGTGATATTTGTGGTGAATAGGGGTTGGGTGAACCGAGAGGAGCAAAGGAAAGAGGATAGTGATGGTGGTGCCAATGGGAATGAACAGAAAGAAGTGATGGAGGAGAGGGGATTGCAGACTGAATTAAAAAGGAAGATTGTTGTTAAAGGCTGTCAACATTTCTTTTTTAAAAAAAGGAGAGGGAGGGAAGGTGTAGGAGGCTAAAGGTGACGGGCACTGGCATTGTGTGGGAAAGAGGGGAACCACCTAGCTAGTGGCAGGGGTTTAGGGGGGCTAGGGGATGAAAGTCAACTATAAGTCTATAATACCTGGTGATAAATCCCGAAACCCGCTTTTCGATCTTAACCCGACAAGTTTTAAAATAATTAATTGAATCTGAAATAAATAACGAAAGCCGAAAATATTTTTAAGCGTTGGAAAAATGAAGCGGAATTATTCGTTTTCAAATTTGAGTCACAAGTTTGTGCCGGAATTGTTCGAAGTAATTTAAATAGTTATTGGCTCGAGAACGGAGGTTTTTGAATTTTTTCGGAGTCTTGAAAATTGAATAAATTTTTATCGAAATAAAATTTATAATTACAAAAATATTTATTTAAAAATCTCGGTCTTTACATCATCCACCTCTAAAAACAAGTCTCGTCCTCGAGACTAAAATCCTTTTAAAAGCAAGGGGATGAAGTTCAAAATTGGTGAGTCCGAGGATCACGCCATTGATCCCGTGAGTACCTCATAAGTGCCCCTATGAGATCCTCGTAGTATCTTCGTCATGATCATAATATTCCCAATTGGTCGTAGCAAGAATGTGATATGGGCCCTTATCACAACCTTACCCCGACTTCTCGGTTACATTATAACTCAAAAGAATCATAACATCTGCACTAGGTCTTAGCAAGCAATCTATAAGTGCCCCTATAAATGCTTGTATCCAATTCGTGGGACATTATAATGTAAACTTGGGTCGAAAAAGTTTCAAAAGGGTTCTCAATTCAAGTTAATCAAGAAAATTCTCGATCGCGTTCGGTCTTTCAAAAATCCAAGTCATTTCTCTTATTTTAAGTCTATCAGATTTCAAGAATTTCAAGAGGTGGCAACACCCACCTCTAAGAGCTAATCCCATATTCCACTTCCTAGGTTCATTCTCAAAGTCAATCTCAACATTCTTAGTTCTAGGTATAACACATCAAGATATCAACATATCATATACTCATAGAAATTGTACATAACTATCAATCAGATAGGCACAATCACATAATCAAACAATGATAAGGCACATCTCATAGAAGGGACCGGACAATACTCACCAACTAGCTCACGAGGTCAAAGAAATATCCACGCTAGGCTCCAAGTAAGATGCAAGTAACTCATCTAACACTCCCCCATAACTGGCCCTAATACTCTCCTCAGTCTCCCAGGTAGCCTCCTCAGGACCCCGCTAGACCACTGAACCAAAAGCAAAGGAACCTCCCTGTTCCTGAGCTTCTTGACACGTCGGTCAAGGATCCTAATAGGGTGCTCTATAAAGATATGGTCGGGCTCGACATGGAGGTCAGAATGATCAAGGATGTGGCTAGGATCGGGCACATATCTACGGAGCTGAGACACGTGGAACACATCATGAACTCCAGCTAAAGACGGGGGTAGGGCTAATCTATAGGCCACCTCACCTACACGCTCTAGGATCTCAAAGGGTCCAATATACCTAGGGCGCAGCTTGCCCTTGATGCCAAATCGTCGGACTCCCCTGGTAGGTGACACTCTCAGCCAAACATGAGCTCCCACATCGAAGACGATCTCTGTCCTCCATCGATCAGCATACTTCTTCTAATGGTCTTGAGCGATCCTCATGTGCTCTCTGATGCGGCCAACCTGATCCACTATCTCTCGGACTAGCTATGGCAAGGATGTGACTGTATCTGCGGGCTCACCCCAATAAACTGGCGACTTGCAGCGCCTCCCGTACAACGCCTCATAAGGAGCCATCTCGATCGAAGAATGATAGCTGTTGTTGTATGAGAACTCGACCAGTGGTAGATATTTCACCCATCTATCACCCCTCTCTAGCACACTATCGTAGATTATCCTCCCGTGTCTGTCTAGTCTTCTCGCTCTGCCCATCTGTCTGCGGATGGAAGGAAGTACTGAACTGTAATCTTGTCCCTAGAGCCTTGTGCACAAGCTGCCAAAATCGTGAAGTAAAGCGGCCGTCTCTGTCAGAAACAATCCTCTCTGGCACTCCATGCAAATGAACAATCTGTCGAATGAACTCCCCAGCTAATCTCGATACTGGCCATGTCTCCTGTATGGCGATAAAATGTACGTACTTGGTCAATCTATCGACCACAACCCAGATGGCATCGAACCCTCTAACATCTCACCTCAGTCCGGTGACAAAGTCCATAGAAATGTCAGTCCACTTCCACTCAGGAACTGGAAGTGACCTCATGAGTCCTCCTGGCCGCTGGTGCTCAATACGAACCTGTCGACAGAGCTGGTATTTCGCTATAAAGTCAGTGATGTCTGCTCTCATCCTCTGCGACCAGTAAGACCTCCTCAAATCCCGGTACATCTTATTCGTCCCGGGATGGACATAATAAGGAGTGGTGTGCGCCTCTCGCATGATCCTCTGTCTAAGATCCTGACTAGATGGTACCACAATGCGATCCTGAAATGTCAACATCCCGTCCTCTCTCTCTGACAACTCTCTGGCTCGTCCCTGAGCCATCCGCTCTCTAAGAGCTACAATCTCTGGGCAATCTGTCTGGGCTCCACGAATCTCCTCTAACACATCTGACTGCACCTCTAAGAAGGTCAGCTGTCCGCTCTCTCACTGAATCCAAACCTTCATGCTGAGCGCATCTGCGACCACGTTGGCCTTCCTGTTGTTGCAGGAGGCTTGATATGTCAAGTAATTACAAATATAAAGATGTAAATGAATGTAAACCGACTCCTGGCCTAAGCAAATAATTACAAGAAGCCTCGATTTCGACCTTGGGGCTCGATGTCGACCTCGGCTGTCGATGTTCTCTGCACCAGAAGACCTGCAGAAACAAAAAAACAAGTGGTCGATATCGACTAGAAGGGGTTGATATCGATGTCAGTTCACGAAATCGACTGGCTTAGAAGACTGCCAGTCGATACAGAAGGGTCGATTTCGATACAAGGGGGTCGATATCGATGTCAGGAAACTCCGCAGCGATGTTCGTCGTCAACTCAGAAAACTGTCGACGTCTCTCAGTGGTCGATATCGACGTCTGGGGTCGATATCGATGTCTCCCTGCAGTGTGTTAGTTCTTCGTCGGCAAAGAAAGGCCGAAGATTTAAGAATGGAGAGAGAAGCAATGAACAGAAATAAAACAGGGGTTTTTGTGTGTATAAAATATGTAAAAACAACTCCTAGGATTAGGTTTTACCACAACGTTAACCAATGCATGCGATAAGGTAAATAAGACGGACAATTGCGCTATTTCACCTGAGGGACAAGCTTTCGCCGTACACCAACTCTTAGGATTACTCTTGCAAATAAACCTAATTGTCTCTACCAATTTTATGTTTATAACTCAAGTTGTTAGCATGAATCCCTTTTCTTTCGATTAGGACTAAACATAGAATCGTAGGAGGAGAGATAGACACAACGATATCAACATCAAATACTTACCTCAAGCGCGCATGGCTAACGTCGGGCTCACCCCGACCCTAAGAGCTTTGGGGAACTACTCGCTTCTCATCACAGAACTCATCATTGATTGAAAGGAAGAAACTTGCATTAAAATAAACTCTGAAGCCTTACAACTCAACGTCAACTTTCGCAAACGTCAAACCCTAAAACTTCTCTCTAACTCTAACTCTATTGTTTGTCTCTTGGATTGGATGAAAGATGATTGAATGCCAGCCCCCTAGGGCTTTATTTATAGGCTACTAATCCTCGCTATCCAAGGATTGTAACTCCTATCTAAACTATGAACTCTATCCAAACAATTAGGATAGGTCTTTTATTTTGATAAACTATGAACTCTATTCAGCTGCCACCTATCTTGAAAGTATGAGATAATCCCGTGCCTCCTTGAAGATATAGTTCCAATCCGCATTCGAAACCGAGTCTATCTTCTGTCGAGATAAGGGGTCGATATCGATACTAGGGGTCAATATCGAGGTCTCTGTTCCTTCTCGACTTGTTCAGCTCTGGTCGATGTCTATGTTGAAGGTCGATATGGGGGTCGATATCGTCACCGGGGGTCGATATCTGGGTCTAAGGTCGATGTCTATGTTGAGGTCGATATCTATGTTGAACGTCGATATCTACACCAGAGGTCGATATCTATGTCAGGGGTCGATATCTACCTCTGCTCAGCTTCACTTGGCTTCTTCGTTTTGACTCCGATTTCACTCGAATTCCTGCATGTTTAGCTCAAAACTTGTGCAGACTCTATTTCTTATACTTTAGCTCATTCGTACACAAGTTTATATACTTTTGAAACTTTTCTTTGGAAATCGAATGAAATATGAAGTCAAAAGATGCAATAAACAAAGGTACAAATATGTACATCAAAACGCCCCATACTTAGACTTGCTTGTCCTCAAGCAATAACCAAGCAATAACCAACACCTACAACACACCCTTCAAGTCTTCGCCTTTGTCAAAAGAAACATCATAAGCGGTAGCAAAGCAAAGCAAGTGAATTTAACGTCATAGCACATATTTTGGCGATCCATAGGCATATGCAATTTTGATCCAACCTCACAGGGATAATGTGTTTGCACTCAACTCTCATGTGTTTAGGCTATGAAGATCAACTCTCAACTCAATTCCATATACAATCTCATAAACATTGCAATTTATAATAATCCACTTCGCAACCAATTATGAAAATGTAATAAGAATCGTCAGGAGGACTTTCGCTCAATGGAAGACTTCAAAGAAGACTCCATTCGGCGGGGTTGTAATGGGGCTTGGTATGAAATAAAAGGTATGGAATTATTTGGCTATGTGGTGCTTTTATAATTCGGGAATCAAGACTCCTAAATCTCAACACTTGCAATACCCAAACCATAACTCTTCATAATATGCTCTAAAGATGCATTCTATCAACCCTTCTTCCAAGTTCTAATATACCTCTAAAAAATATAACACTTGTATGAATAAAAGACTTAAGGATTTTGGCGCATGCACTATATATCTCTATTTTTTCGGATCTTTTTTTGACAAAAATAATAAATACTAAAGATATGTGCATTTATATGGTGAGCCAAAAAATCCTTTTACAAAATATGACAAAATGTAAATATGCACCAACCCAATATTTCCTTGCTCAAAACTGGACATTATGCTCTTTCCTTTCCACAAGGCATTAGTCCAACCAATCTAAGTCTCAATTCCCAAATGGGGTCAGGCTCAATTCGGCTAGGGATAATTTTGTGGAGTTTGCAATTTCAGGCTCAGGCTAATGTTCTGGCTTCAAGCAGGGATAATGCAGGGTAGGTAAAGAGAGGATAAAAATGGCTTAAAAGATACCTCCATCATTTAATTCTCGTAAACATAATCATATATATGTATTGGTTTTGAATAACTATCACAACATTTAGAGATGTATAGGAAGAGTAAATTCACTTAAGAAAGCGGAGGGATTTTTGATGTTCTCCATATAGGTCAAAATTCTCACAAGGACAATTTTTGTTGGATTTGCCTTTTAGCCTAGGATCATATGGGCTCAATTTCATCACAAGTTCACAATCTACATAAAAATTTTAAAGACTTAGGCTAAACCATCCAAATATGCCATAGGATTTACATGATCAAGTCAGCTATTGAGTTTTCATCATAGGACATCTAAGTAGGGTAAAAAAAATAAATAAATAAACATGCATTTTTTTGTATTTATGACATTTTTCTATTTGTAATTTTTTTTGACATTTTATAAAAGTAAAACTAAAAACAAAAATTTAAATATGAATGCAATGCGAAGAAGAAAACCAAGTTATGAGCATAAGACATGTTTTTCCCCCACCCCATACTTAAAATATACAGTGTCCTCACTGTATTAAAAAGAAGAACAAGGGTCGAGAGAAACTCACAGCGCAACCTGCGGATTCAGGTCGATTTCAGGTTAGGTCGATGCCAGAAGTCGATATCTATGTCAATGGTCGATGTCGACTGCATCTGTCGAAGACGAGGAAGAAAATGAAGACGAGGGCTGCCAGGTTGGGGTCGATATCGAGTATTAGGGTCGATATCGACCTCTCTTTTTCGCTCCTGAGTCCTCGATGTCGACTCAGGGAGGTGGCTTGACCCTGGGGGGGTCGATTTCGACTGGCCTGGTCGATTTCGACTCCCTCTGCAGAAGCTTCTTTTCTTCTTCATCGTTCCTTTTGCTTGATAACCTGAAATCTTGGTTAGGAATATAAATAAAGCACGAATTATCTCAGTTTTAAAAGTTCAAAAAGCCAAAAATTAAATCCTAAAAAAACATCTATGAAAAATTTAAAAGTTTTATGTACAAGCTCTAGAGTTTTGAGTCGCTAGGCCGACATCTCCATCAATTCTTCACGAGCCTTTTATGTAGGGGCCCTTCGAGCATGAGCCTTCTCCTGGATCATCTAGGTCCTTTTGGTTGTAGCGAAGTTTGGCGACCAAGGCTTCTTTAATGTTAAGTTCTTCTTTGGGCGCTTTCCTTCTCTTTCTTGACCTAACTTTAGCAATATAGGCAAACCATGGAGCTTTGACCCTCTCTTTAGTAGAATTATCAATAATAGGTTCAATTGATTTATCAATAATGGACGGAGGAGGGTTAGGAGTCATACCTAGGCTTACCTGTTTGGGCCCGAAACAGAAATCTTCGGGCTGAGGGGTGGTCGAGGTCGACCAAGGTGGGTCGATTTCGAGAGCTTTGGTCGATGTCGACATGTGGGGGTCGATATCGACCTCGGTGACCCCATACTTAAGCTCCTGGCAGCGATCTGGCATACTCGATTTCGACCAAGGGGGGTCGATTTTGATGTTTTTAGTCGATATCGACTGGTTCCAGTCGATGTCGACCCTGCTTGCTGTTTCCGTCCTCGCCAACAAAAATTTTCTATGCTTCTCCTTAGCCGATGAGAGGACTACTTGCTCCAGGTGCTTTGTTTCGCTCATGGTAGGGTTGAAAGAGAATTCTATTACTTCGTTCCCTATAGTAAAGGTTAGTAATCCTCGACATACATTGATATTGGCATCTGCAGTAGCTAAGAAAGGCCTACCAAGTATAATAGGCACTATAGGATCTTGAGGCATCTCCAATACAATGAAATCAGTAGGCACAAAGAACTTACCTACCTTTATCGGAACATCATCAACTATACCTGTGGGTCTGATGAATGAGTTGTCAGCCATATAGAGCTTCATGTCCACAGGTTCAAGGGCACCAATGTTCACCTTCTGCCAAATAGAGAGAGGCATGAGACATACACTTGCCCCTAGGTCACATAGGGCTTTATAGCGATGGTGGCCAAGTGCCACGGTGATTGCAAACTTCCCTGGATCACTCTTCTTCTCAGGGCCATCTTTGAGCACTCCTCTGCGATCTCTGCCATGGATCTCTTCTTGTTGAGGATGTCTTTGAGGAATCGTACATAGGCGGGCATCTCGCTTAGGGCTTTTGTAAGAGGGATGGTAATGTTGAGTCCTTGAAGTATCTTTATGAAGCACCTAAACTTACCTTTGGTGGGATCCTCCAAAGCTTTGGATGGGAATGGTAACGTCTTCTTTGGTGGAGGGGCCAAAACGGTGGTCGGAGGGGCCTGCTGGACATCGATGTCGACTGGGCTCTGGTCGATATCGACTTGAATGGTCGATTTCGACCTCTGTTGTGACTTCTTAGGCTCTGCAGTGTCATTGACATCGACCAGGGGGTCGACATGGTGGTCGATATCAACCTTTGGGTCGTCATCGACCGGTCTGTCGATGTCAACTGGGTCTGTTGCTTTCTCCTCCGTTTTCGTTCGTGGCCTTTGTACTTTGTTGCCACTCCTTAATTGCATGGCTGCGACATGGCCCATCCCGGATTGTCCCTTAGGATTTGTAGTGGGTTGCCCAGGGAGTGTTCCAGACGGTCTAGGGATTTGTGCCGCCAATTGGCCCAGTTGGGTCTCTACGTTCCTTTTCCATATATCCATCTCCCCAGTCCTTGTAGTAAGGTGATTGAGTTGAGAATGGATGACATTGTTGGATTGATCATTCTTAGCTTGATTCCTCCTTATCTCATCTAGCACAAGTTGAAGATCATCCTTCTTTTGGTCTCTCTCCGGGTGACCAGGAGCTCTATAAGGCAGAGGGTCCCTAGGGTTAACCGGGTTCCTTTGTGGTTGATGGAACCTTTGGTCTCCCCAATATTGGTGATTGGGACCCCTCATGTAGCGCGCCGCTTGGTGAGTCTCCGCTAGATGTACTTGTTCAGCATGGGGGCACTCGATGGTGGTGTGCCGCTGCGATCCACATTCAATGCAATCTTGGTTCGCTGAAAGGAACCTTACTTGCTTTTGGAGCTTTCGAAGTTGATCTCTATGGAATTGCTCCTTTACGTCCGGATAGATTACATTGGAGGGTTCATATAAGGGCATAGATGGGGCAGACCTCAATGATGATGGTGTGTCAGAAGCCTCAGGAGTCCCATATGTATTGTGGAACTCCACCAACCTCTCTATGGTCTCCCAAGCCTCTTGTGGAGCGAGTTTAAGGTAGCCATAGGAGGTGTACGTGTTGATCCTCTCCTTAGTTGCAGCGTCAAGAGCATTGTATATGATCTCCTGAATTACGTACGGTGGTTGGCCATGCGTCGGGCATGATCGTATTAGGTCCTTAAACCTTTCCCAAACAGTCGCCAGAGCCTCACCAGGCTTTTGTTTGAAAGCCGTGATTTTCATTCGGATCAACTCCGTCTTAGAAGGAGGAATGAACTTGTTGAGGAACGCGTCCTTGACTTCATTCCAGGTGCAGAGCGATCTTGGGGCTAAGCTTTCCAACAACTGCAATGTTTTCCCTGTAAGAGACCATCGAAAGGCTTTTAGTTGGACATATTCAAGATTTCGTCCATCAGCAATAGTATCACAAAGGTCTAAGAAGGTAGAAATATGTGCCATAGGGCATTCGTTAGGTTTTCCTTCATATTGGTGCCTTCTAATCTCAGTAAGGAAGTTAGGTTTTATTTCAAAATTAGAGGCAGGAATAAGAATTGCCGATTCAGGCACTTTGAGAGCAGGGTGCATATATTACTTGGCATTCCTATGGAGGGCATTGATTTGGGCTTCTATTTGCCTCCGGCCTTCCTCCTCCCTATCCGCACGCTCCTTAAGTGCCGCCTCTCTAGTCGTTAGGTCCTCAACCTGCTTCCTTAGTTGCTCAGTAAGTTCAGCCTGGTTTGCGTTGTCCGCCATGATTCTTTGAGCTTGGGCTCTTATATGGAAATAACGCTCAGGGTCATCTACTCCTTCAAATTCAGGTGGGCGATCAGCGCTTCACATACACCTGTAAAACCAAACTAGGTAGAGACGTGAGATAGACTACTAGGGCACGATTGATTGCCTCCCCGGCAACGGCGCCAATTTTGTTGTTGCAAGAGGCTTGATATGTCAAGTAATTACAAATATAAAGATGTAAATGAATGTAAACTGACTCCTGGCCTAATCAAATAATTACAAGACTTCCTCCCATTGTAGTGGAAGGGTAGTCAGGATCGATCCACGAGGAGGCGTGTCAGCGGGATCCTAGTAGCTTTGGAAATCTCAAGTCTGCGTCGACCAGAAGCCTCGATTTCGACCTTGGGGCTCGATGTCGACCTCGGCTGTCGATGTTCTCTGCAACAGAAGACTTGCAGAAACAAAAAAACAAGTGGTCGATATCGACTGGAAGGGGTCGATATCGATGTCAGTTCACGAAATCGACTGGCTCAGAAGACTGCCAGTCGATACAGAAGGGTCGATTTCGACACAAGGGGGTCGATATCGATGTCAGGAAACTCCGTAGCGATGTTCGTCGTCGACTCAGAAAACTGTCGACGTCTCTCAGTGGTCGATATCGACGTCTGGGGTCGATATCGATGTCTCCCTGCAGTGTGCTAGTTCTTCATCGGCAAAGAAAGGCCGAAGATTTAAGAATGGAGAGAGAAGCAATGAACAGAAATAAAACAGGGGTTTTTGTGTGTATAAAATATGTAAAAACAACTCCTAGGATTAGGGTTTACCACAACGTTAACCAATGCATGCGATAAGGTAAATAAGACGGACAATTGCGCTATTTCACCCGAGGGACAAGCTTTCGCCGTACACCAACTCTTAGGATTACTCTTGCAAATAAACCTAATTGTCTCTACCAATTTTATGTTTATAACTCAAGTTATTAGCATGAATCCCTTTTCTTTCGATTAGGACTAAACATAGAATCTTAGGAGGAGAGATAGACACAACGATATCAACATCAAATACTTACCTCAAGCGCGCATGGCTAACGTCGGGCTCACCTCGACCCTAAGAGCTTTGGCGAACTACTCGCTTCTCATCATAGAACTCATCATTGATTGAAAGGAAGAAACTTGCATTAAAATAAACTCCGAAGCCTTACAACTCAACGTCAACTTTCGCAAACGTCAAACCCAAAAACTTCTCTCTAACTCTAACTCTATTGTTTGTCTCTTGGATTGGATGAAAGATGATTGAATGTCAGCCCCCTAGGGCTTTATTTATAGGCTACTAATCCTTGCTATCCAAGGATTGTAACTCCTATCTAAACTATGAACTCTATCCAAACAATTAGGATAGATCTTTTATTTTGATAAAACTTAAATAACTTAAAGGTAAAAGATAAATAAAACTTCAGCTGCCATCTATCTTGAAAGTATGAGATAATCCCGTGCCTCCTTGAAGATATAGTTCCAATCCGCATTCGAAACCGAGTCTATCTTCTGTCGAGATAAGGGGTCGATATCGACACCAGGGGTCGATATCGAGGTCTCTGTTCCTGCTCGACTTGTTCAGCTCTGGTCGATGTCTATGTTGAGGTCGATATCTATGTTGAACGTCGATATCTACACCAGAGGTCGATATCTATGTCAGGGGTCGATATCTACCTCTGCTCAGCTTCACTTGGCTTCTTCGTTTTGACTCCGATTTCGCTCGAATTCCTGCATGGTTAGCTCAAAACTTGTGCAGACTCTATTTCTTATACTTTAGCTCATTCTTACACAAGTTTATATACTTTTGAAAGTTTTCTTTTGAAATCGAATGAAATATGAAGTCAAAAGATGCAATAAACAAAGGTACAAATATGTCCATCACTTCCCAGGGTGGTACACTATCTCTAGATCATAGTCATTGAGCAACTCCAGCCATCGTCTCTGTCTTATGTTCAGCTCCTTCTGCGTGAAGATGTACTTCAGGCTCTTGTGCTCCGTCATCACTTTGCACGACGTGCCATACAGATAGTGCCTCCAGATCTTCAGAGCATGAACTACAGCTGCTAACTCTAGATCGTGAGTGGGGTAAGACAACTCCCTAGGCTTCAGCTGACGTGAAACATAGGCAATAACTCGATCCCTCTGATGAAGCACGCACCCCAATCCGGCTCTGGATGCATCAGTGTAGACACCAAAATCCTCAGTCCCATCTGGCAAGGCTAAAACTGGTGTAGTGATCAGCTTCTCCTTCAGAAGCTCAAAACTGGCCTGACACTCCATGCTCCACTCAAAAGGAACATTCTTCCGCAACAGCTGTGTCATCGGTCATGCGATACTCGAGAACCCCTAAATGAATCTTTTGTAGTAACTCGCCATGCCAAGGAAGGAGTGTATATCCCTGACATTATTGGGCACCTCCCAAGCTACTATAGCCTCTATCTTCGCCGGATCCATGGCGATACCCTCTGCTGAAATCACGTGACCCAAGAAAGTCACCTCAGAGATCAAAAAATCATACTTCCTGTACTTGCCATACAGTTGATGCTTCCTCAGCATCTCTAGCACAATCCTCAGTGTTGCTCGTGCTCCTTCCTACTCCTCGAATACACCAGAATGTCGTCGATGAAGACAATGATGAATCGATCCAAGTAATCGATGAACACTCGGTTCATGAGTTCCATAAAAGCTGCAGGTGCATTGGTCAGCCCAAATGGCATGACTACGAACTCATAATGTCCATACCTAGTCTGGAAGGCGGTCTTCGGTACAAGCTGATGATAACCGGATCTCAAATCGATCTTCGAGAACACAAATGCTCCCTGAAGCTGATCCAATAAGTCATCAATCTAAGGGAGAGGATAACAGTTCTTCACCGTCGCCCGGTTCAACTCCCGGTAGTCAATGCATAATTTCAACGATCCGTCTTTCTTCTTAACGAAGAGGACCGGTGCTCCCCACGGTGACGCATTAGGTCTGATGTAACCCTTCTCGGCCAACTCCTCCAACTGAGCCTTCAACTCTGCCATCTCGGTTGGTGCCATTCGATACGTTACACGTGAAATGGGCCTCGTGCCCGGCTCTAAATCTATGGCGAAGTCGATGTGTCTCTGCGGAGGGAGTCTTGGCAGCTCGTCTGGAAACACGTCAGCAAACTCCCGCACTATAGGTACATCGATCATGCTGGGCTGCTCACGATCCACCTCTAAGGCATAGCACCAATACCCCATGCATCCCTGATCCAAAAGTCTGCCTGCCCGAACTGCGCTCATAAGAGCCCCGTTCCGTTTGGGGTCACTTCCCCAAACTTGGTGCTCGGTCCCGTTATCACCTAGAAGTGTCACAGTCCTCGTCCGAAGGTTGACGATCGCTCCATATCATCCCATTAAATCCATGCCGAGAATGTGGTCGTCCGTCTTCAAAGGCATCACAATCAGGTCTGCAGGCCACTCACGCTCTCCTATACAGATAGGGCATCCTAGGATCTTTCGACTAGTCCTAACCCTAGATCGATCCGGCATGCCTACTAAGAGGAATGGACCACTCATGCAGCTAAGGCTCAGCCTAGCAACGCACGTCTCTGCAATAAAGCAGTGTGTAGCACCAGTATGAAACAACATACACAGACACACATCATAGAGAGATATGGTACCAGTTTCAGTCGGAGCGGAATGATCATCAACTCGCATCTGAAACACACGGGGCGGTGGGGGCAACGCGGAACCACGACCTCCTGAACTCTGTCGTCTGCCATAACTCGACCCAGATGAGCCGGCTGAAGTCGATCCTCTACCTCCGTGGCCAGAAACTATGTCGCCTCTCAATCCTCTGCGGCCTCTATGATGTACATATTTGTATCTCTTTTTATTGCATCTTTTGACTTCATATTTCATTCGATTTCCAAAGAAAAGGTTCAAAAGAATATAAACTTGTGTAAAAATGGGCTAAAGCACAAGAAATAGAGTCTACACAAGTTTTGAGCTAACCATGCAGGAATTCGAGTGAAATCGGAGTCAAAACGGAGAAACCAAGGAGAGCAGAAGTGAGGTCGATATCGACCTTCAACGTCGACATCGACTACAGTACATGGACACAGAACTGAGGGTCGAGACAGACCATCACACAACAGAGAAAAGTACTCGATATCGACCTTACATCATCGATATCGACCTCAACATAGACATCGAGTGGAGATAGACAAGTCGAGCAGGAACAAAGACATCGATATCGACCTTTGTGGTCGATATCGACCTTATCTAGACAGAAGATAGATCCGATTTTAAGACTCGGATTATGAATTATATCCTCAAGGAGGATGGGAATTGTCTTATACTTTTAAGATAGATAGCAGCTGGGATTTATCTACTTTTTACCTTTAAGTTTTATCAAGTTACTTTAAGTTTTATCAAAATAAAAGACCTATCCTAATTGTTTGGATAGAGTTCATAGTTTGGATAGAAGTTACAATCCTTGGATAGCAAGGATTAGTAGCCTATGAATAAAGCCCTAGGGGGCTGGCATATCATCATCCAATTTTAGAGTTCAATTACATTCAATAGAGTTAGAGAGAAGTTTTAAGGTTTGGCGTTTGCGAAAGCCGACGTTGAGTTGTAAAGCTTCGGAGTTTATAGTTTAATGCAAGTTTATTTCTTTCAATCAATGATGAGTTCCATGATGAGGTGCGAGTAGTCCCCAAAGCTCTTAGGGTCGGGGTGAGCCCGACGTTAGCCATGCGTGCTTGAAGTAAGTGTTAGATGTTGGTATCGTTGTGTCTATATCATCTCCTACGATTCTATGTTTAGTCCTAATCGAAAGAAAAGGGATTCATGCTAACAACTTGAGTTATAAACATAAAATTTGTAGAGACAATTAGGTTTAT
Source organism: Persicaria maculosa (assembly GCA_963922045.1). NCBI lineage: Eukaryota > Viridiplantae > Streptophyta > Magnoliopsida > Caryophyllales > Polygonaceae > Persicaria > Persicaria maculosa. Next base: position 35,407,120 of record OY998261.1, read on the forward strand.
TTGCAAGAGTAATCCTAAGAGTCTGTGTACAATGAAAGCTTGTCCCTCGGGTGAAATAGCGCAATTGTCCGTCTTATTTATCTCATCGCATGCAATGGTTAACGTTGTGGTAAACCCTAATCCTAGGAGTTGCTTTTTATATAAGTTTATTCATCAAAACCACTGTTTTATTTCTGTTCATCGCATCCTCATTCATCCTTAAATCTTCGGCCTTTCTTCGCCAACAAAAGCTAACAACTTTGCAGGAGAAGACATCGATATGGACCACAGACGTCGATATCGACCACTGAGTTCGTCGACAGTTTTCTGAGTCGACGACGATCATCACTGCTAAGTTACTGATATCGACCCTTCAACGTCGATATCGACCACCTGTGTCGACTGGCAGTCTTCTGAGCCAGTCGATTCCATCTGTTAACATCGATATCGACCTTCCCCTATCGATATTGACTGCTTGTTTTTGTCTCTGCAGGTCTTCTGTTGCAGAAAGGCTCGACAGCCGAGGTCGACATCGAGCACCAAGGTCGAAATCGAGGCTTCTGGTCGACGCAAGACGTGAGATTTCCAACGCTACTAGGATCCCGCTGACACGCTTCCTCGTGGATCGATCCTGACTACCCTTCCACTACAATGGGAGGAAGTCTTGTAATTATTTGCATAGGCTAGGAGTCGGTTTACATTTACATCTTAATATTTGTATTTAAGAACTCTATTTCCTCCTATTAACAAATTGGCGCCGTTGCCGGGGAGGCAATTAATCGTGCCCTACTAGTTTATCTCACGTTTCTATCTAGTTTGGTTTTGCAGGTGTATGCGACGCGCTGATCGCCCACCTGAATTTGAAGGAGTAGATGACCCAGAGCTCTATTTCCATCTAAGAGCCCAAGCTCAAAGAATCATGGCGGACAACGCGAACCAGGCTGAACTAATTGAGCAACTAAGCAGGTTGAGGACTTAACAACTAGAGAGGCGGCACTTAAGGAGCGTGCAGATAGGGAGGAGGAAGGCCGGAGGAAAATAGAAGCACAAATCAATGCCCTCCCTCAGAATGCCAAGCAATATATGCACCCCGCGCTCACAGTGCCTGAATCGGTGATTCTTATCCCTGCCTCTAATTTTGAAATTAAACCTAACTTCCTTACTGAAATAAGAAGGCATCAATATGAAGGAAAACCTAATGAATGCCCTATGGCACATATATCAACCTTTTTAGACCTCTGTGATACTATTTCTGATGGACAAAGTCTTGAATATGTCCAACTAAAAGCTTTTCGTTGGTCGCTTACAGGAAAAGCATTGCAGTGGTTGGAGAGCTTAGCCCCAAGATCGCTCCCCACCTGGAATGAAGTCAAGGACGCGTTCCTCAACAAATTCTTCCCTCCTTCTAAGACGGCATCGATCCGATAGAAAATCACGGCTTTCAAACAAAATCCTGGTGAGGCTCCGGCAACTGTTTGGGAAAGGTTTAAGGACCTACTAAGATCATGTCCGACGCATGGCCAACCACCGTACGTAATTCAGGAGATTATCTACAATGCTCTTGATCCTGCAACCAAGGAGAGGATCAACACCTACACCGCCTATGGCTACCTTGAACTCGCTCCACAAGAGGCTTGGGAAACCATAGAGAGGTTGGTGGAGTTCGACAACACATATGGGACTCTTGAGGCTTCCGACACATCATCATCATCGAGGCCTGCCCCATCTATGCCCTTATATGAACCCTCCAAGGTAATCGATCCGGACGTGAAGGAGCAATTCCATAGAGATAAACTTCGAAAGCTCCAAAAGCAAGTGAGGTTCCTTTCAGCGAATCAAGATTTCATTGAATGCGGATCGCAGTGGCAGACCACCATCGAGTGCCCCCATGCTGGACAAGTACAACTAGCGGAGACTCACCAAGAGGCACGCTATATAAGGGGTCCCAATCACCAATATTGGGGAGACCAAAGGTTCCATCAAACCACAAAGGAACCCGGTTAACCCTAGGGACCCCCTGCCTTATAGAGCTCCTGGGCACCCGGAGAGGGACCTACGCCAAAGAAGACGTTGCCGTTCCCATCCAAAGCATTGGAGGATCCCACCAAAGGTAAGTTTAGGTGCTTTGTAAAAATTCTTGAAGGTCTTAACGTTACCATTCCTCTTACAGAAGGCCTAAGCGAGATGCCCGCCTATGTACGATTCCTGAAAGACATCCTTAGCAAGAAGAGATCCATGGCAGAGATCGCAGAGGAGTGCTCAAAGATGGACTTCCCTGAGAAGAGGAGTGATCCAGGGAAGTTTGCAATCACCGTGGGACTTGGCCAACATCGTTATAAGGCCCTATGTGACCTAGGGGCAAGCGTAAGTCTTATGCCTCTTTCTATTTGGCAAAAAGTGAACATCGGAGCACTTGAACCAGTGGATATGAAACTCTATATGGCCGACAACTCCTTCATCAGGCCCGCAGGTATAGTTGATGATGTTCCGGTAAAGGTAGGTAAGTTCTTTGTGCCTACTGATTTCATTGTATTGGAGATGCCTGAAGATCCTGTAGTACCTATTATCCTTGGTAGGCCTTTCTTAGCGACCGTTGATGCCAATATCAATGTACGTCGAGGATTACTAAACTTTATTATAGGGAACGAAGTGATAAAATTCTCTTTCAACCCGACCATGAGTGAAACAAAGCACCTGGAGCAAGTAGTCCTCTCGCCGGCTAAGGAGAAGCTTAGAAAATTTTTGTTGGCAAGGACGGAAAACAGCAAGCAGGGTCGACATCGACTGTAACTAATCGATATCGACCAAAAACATCGAAATCGACCCCCCTTGGTCGAAATCGAGTATGCCAGATCGCTGCCAGGAGCTTAAGTATGGGGTCACAGAGGTAGATATCTACCCCCACATATCGATATCGACCAAAGAACTCGAGATCGACCCACCTTGGTCGAAATCGACTACCCCTCAGCCCGAAGATTTCTGTTTCGGGCCTAAACAGGTAAGCCCAGGTATGACTCCTAACCCTCCTCTGTCCCTTATTGATAAATCAATTAAGCCCATTATTGATAATTCAACTAATGAGATGGTCAAAGCTCCATGGTTTGCCTATATTGCTAAAGTTAGGTCAAGAAAGAGAAGGAAAGCGCCCAAAGAAGAACCTAACAATGAAGAAGCCTTGGTCGCCGAGCTTAGATACTACCAAAAGGACTTAGATGATCCAGGAGAAGGCTCAAGCTCGAAGGGTCCCTACATAAAAGGGTCGTGAAGAATTGACGGAGAAGTCGGCCTAGCGACTCAAAACTCTAGAGCTTGTACATAAAACCTTTAAATTCTTCATAGATGGTTTTTAGGATTTTGACTTTTCGATTTTTAAACATTTAAAACTGAGATAATTCGTGGCTTTATCTATATTTCTAACAAAGATTTTAGGTTTCTAAGCAAAATGAAACGACGAAGAAGAAAAGAAGCTTATGTAGAGGCAGTCGAAATCGACGAGGCCACTCGAAATCGACCCCCCCCAGGGTCAAGCCATCTCCTAGAGTCGACATCGAGGACTCAGTAGCAAAAAGCAGAGGTCGATATCGACGATAATCATCGATATCGACCATCCCCAGGCAGTCCTTGACTTCATCTTCTTCCTCGACTTCGACAGATGCAGTCGACATCGACCATTGACATAGATATCGACTTCTGGCATCGACCCAACCTGAAATCGACCTAAACCTGCAGGTTGCGCTGTGAGTTTCTCTCTACCCTTGTTCTTCTTTTTAATATAGTGAGGACACTGTATATTTTAAGTAGGGGGTGGGGGAAAAACATGTCTTATGGTCATATCTTGGTTTTTTTTCGCATTGCATTCATGTTTAAATTTTTGTTCTTAGTTTTACTTTTATAAAATGTCAAAAAATCCAAAAAAATAGAAAAATGTCAAAAATACAAAAAAAATGCATTTTATTTTTAAGTTTGTTTTTAAAACCTACTTAGATGTCCTATGATGAAAACTCAATAGCTGACTTGATCATGTAAATCCTATGGCATATTTGGATGGTTTAGCTTAAGTCCTTAAAATTTTTATGTAGATTGTGAACTTGTGATGAAATTGAGCACATATGATCCTAGGCTAAAAAGCAAATCCAACAAAAATTATACTAGTGAGAATTTTGGCCTATAGGGAGAACATAAAAAATCCCTCCACTTTCTTGAGTGAATTTACTCTTCCTATGCATCTGTAAATGTTGTGATAATTATTCAAAACCAATACATAAATATGTCTATGTTTACAAGAATTAAATGATGGAGGCATCTTTTAAGCCATTTTTATCCTCTCTTTACCTACCCTGCATTATCTCTGCTTGAAGCAGAAAAATTAGCCTGAGCCTGAAATTGCAAACTCCACAAAATTATCCCTAGCCGAATTGAGACTGACCCCCATTTGGGAATTGAGACTTAGATTGGCTGCACTAATGCCTTGTGGAAAGAAAAGTGCATATTGTCCAGTTTTGAGCAAGGAAATTATGGGTTGGTGCATATTTACATTTTGTCATATTTTGTAAAAGGATTTTTGGCTCACTATATAAATGCACATATTTTTTAGTATTATTTTCGTCAAAAAAAAATCCGAAAAAAAAAAGAAAAAAAGTGAGATATACGTATATAGTGCATGAGCCAAAATCCTTAAGTCCTTTATTTATTTCATACAAGTGTTATATTTTTGAGAGGCATATTAGAGTTTGAAAGAAGGGTTGATATTATGGTTTACATCTTTTAGTGCATCTTTAGAGCATATTATGGAAAGATGAGTTGGGAAAGAGCATTATGGAGAATTGAGCTTGGAAAGAGCAACATTGAAGAGTTATGGTTTGGATATTGCAAGTGTTGAGATTTAGGAGTCTTGATTCCCGAATTATAAAAGCACCAAATAGCCAAATAATTCCATACCCTTAATTCCTTACCAAGCCCCATTACAACCCCGCCGAATGGAGTCTTCTTTGAAGTCTTACATTGAGCGAAAGTCCTCCTGATGATTCTTATTGCATTTTCATAATTGGTTGCAAAGTGGATTTTTATAAATTGCAATGTTTATGAGCTTGTGTATGGAATTGAGTTGAGAGTTGATCTTCATAGCCTAAAAACATGAGAGTTGAGTGCAAACACATTATCCCTGTGAGTTTGGATCAAAAATTGCATATGCATATAGATCGCCTAAATATGTGCTATGATGTTAAATTCACTTGCTTTGCTTTGCTACCACTTATGATGTTGCTTTTGACAAGGGCGAAGACTTGAAGGGTGTGTTGTAGGTGTTGGTTATTGCTTGGTTATTGCTTGAGGACAAGCAAGTCTAAGTATGGGGTGTTTTGATGTACATATTTGTATGTCTTTTTATTGCATCTTTTGACTTCATATTTCATTCGATTTCCAAAGAAAAGGTTCAAAAGAATATAAACTTGTGTAAGAATGAGCTAATGCACAAGAAATAGAGTCTACACGAGTTTTGAGCTAACCATGCAGGAATTCGAGTGAAATCGGAGTCAAAACGGAGAAACCAAGGAGAGCAGAAGTGAGGTCGATATCGACCTTCAACGTCGACATCGACTATAGTACATCGACACAGAACTGAGTTTCGAGACAGACCATCACACAACAGGGAAAAGTACTCGATATCGACCTTACATCATCGATATCGACCTCAACATAGACATCGATTGGAGATAAACAAGTAGAGTAGCAACAGAGACATTGATATCGACCTTTGTGGTCGATATCGACCTTATCTCGACAAAAGATAGATCTGATTTTGAGACTCGGATTATGAATTCTATCCTCAAGGAGGAACAGAATTATCTTATACTTTTAAGATAGATAGCAGTTGGGATTTATCTACTTTTTACCTTTAAGCTTTATCATGTTAGTTTAAGTTTTTATCAAAATAAAAGACCTGACCTAATTGTTTGGATAGAGTTCATACTTTGGATAGAAGTTACAATCCTTGGATAGAAAGGATTAGTAGCCTATAAATAAAGCCCTAGGGGGCTGGCATATGATCATCCAATTTTAGAGTTCAATTATATTCAATAGAGTTAGAGAGAAGTTTTAAGGTTTGGAGTTTGCGAAAGCCGACGTTGAGTTGTAAAGCTTCGGAGTTTATAGTTTAATGCAATTTTATTTCTTTCAATCAATGATGAGTTCCATGATGAGGTCACCCCGACGTTAGCCATGCGTGCTTGAGGTAAGTGTTAGATGTTGGTATCGTTGTGTCTATATCATCTCCTACGATTCTATGTTTAGTCCTAATCGAAAGAAAATGGATTCATGCTAAAAACTTGAGTTATAAACATAAAATTTGTAGAGACAATTAGGTTTATTTGCAAGAGTAATCCTAAGAGTTGGTGTACAGCGAAAGCTTGTCCCTCGGGTGAAATAGCGCAATTGTCTGTCTTATTTATCTCATCGCATGCATTGGTTAACGTTGTGGTAAACCCTAATTTTAGGAGTTGCTTTTTATATAAGTTTATTCATCAAAACCACTGTTTTATTTCTGTTCATCGCATCCTCATTCATCCTTAAGTCTTCGGCCTTTCTTCACCGACAAAAGCTAACAACTTTGCAGGAGAAGACATCGATATCGACCACAGACGTAGATATCGACCACTGAGTTCGTCGACAGTTTTCTGAGTCGACGATGATCATCACTGCTAAGTTACTGATATCGACCCTTCAACGTCGATATCGACCACCTGTGTCGACTGGCATTCTTTTGAGCCAGTCGATTCCGTCTGCTAACATCGATATCGACCTTCCCCTATCGATATTGACTGCTTATTTTTATCTCTATAGGTCTTCTGTTGTAGAAAGGCTCGACAACCGAGGTCGACATCGAGCACCAAGGTTGAAATCGAGGCTTCTGGTCGACGCAGGATATGAGATTTCCAACGCTACTAGGATCCCGCTGACACGCCTCCTCGTGGATCGATCCTGACTACCCTTCCACTACAACGGGAGGAAGTCTTGTAATTATTTGCATAGGCTAGGAGTCGGTTTACATTTACATCTTATTATTTGTATTTAAGAACTCGATTTCCTCCTACCTACTAGGAGCAGAACCTCTCCCCTGACGCTGGGGGTAAGTCAGCTGTGGGGGTCTGGGAGCCTCTGGAAGTCAGAGAGCTAATGCAGATGGAGTCCCTCTACTTTGGGGGCAGTAGCGAGATCTATGCCCTAAAAGTCCACATGAATAGCACCTAGTATCTCTCATCAGACATGCAGCAACATAATGACCCTCCTCGTAGCAGCCATGACAAGTAATGCTCTTAACTCGAACCTCTCTACTCGGAGCAGACGGTGCTAATGGAATCCTCGATACTCCTCCTCCGAATCCTCCTCAGAACCCTCCTTTAGGTCTCGTCTCCCATCTGGTCTCAATGGGTCTAGGTCTCTTCCCCTCAGAGCGAGAGGAAGCATATGTAGTCGCGGAGAGGATACGCTGCTAATCATATAGAAGGATCACCTCCTGGAAACGATCGAACGAGACCGCACCCAAACTAGAAGCATGCAGTAGTACAACTAGTGACAACCTCATTGACAACAATCGAATGCGACTCTCATCAGCGGGGCATAGGTGTTCACAATAACCAGCTCCCTCTTGAACTGGCGGACAACATCAACAACAGAGAGAGACGGGTTGTAGGTCCCACGATAAAATGCTACCTCGCGAGCAATCTGAGTCCCCGGGGGACTATACTCCTTCAGCATCAAAGTCTGGAAGGCATCATAACTCCACTCAGTCTGCTCTGTCTTGTACACGGACCAGCGATCAAAGGCGTCCTTCTGTAGAAGTCCTGCTAATAGCCTTTGTCGCTCTGTAGCTGGCGCATCAATATAGTCGAAGATCCCGTCTAGCTGACGAAACCACATCTCTACATCCTCTCCGGCATCTCCTGAGAATTGTGGCGGCTTAAATTGCGCCATGGCCTTCACCCAATCGATGCACTTCTCGGGTCGCGCAATGGCCATAGGAACAGCTCGAGCGGGCTCAGGTGGTATAGGCTGCTTGATCAGAATCTGGGCCCCTGGTGCTACAGACTGCAACTCCCCAAGAAACTCTCGCAGTACCTCCAAGATCGCAGCTCGGTCCATCTGCCCCGGTGTGGACTGCTGAATGGGGACCTGAGTCTCGCCGCCCTCAGGTGTCGGTGTGTCAACGTCGGTAGTAACAGTAGCTGCCCTACGACGGGGTCGTCCTCTACCTCTACACACTGGACCCCCATACCCGATCCGTCTGTAACGGCCCGGATTTAATATCCGAGATACGTTTCGAAGGTCGGATACCTTCGTTTGGATGTTGCAATTCAGGTACGGGTCGAGGTTTCAAACCTCTAATCAACCGAAGTCTCATAAATTCAATTTAAATGAAAGTAAAGCGGAAGTACGGTTTAGATACAAAAGCCACGGCAGAGCCGGCTCAAAACCAAAACATAAATTCTAAAGTCATATAGCCAAGTTAACGGGGTTAGACAGATTCTTTGCGATTGCCCGAGGGATTTTCCCACACCATAGAGACAGGGAGCAATCATACCTAAAAACAAGTGGTGCGAGCGGGATCAGACCGAGACCCCAACACACCCTGTCCCACAAGCAAATATACACATACGCTAATATAAAGATGATGCGTATGCGGAAATTAAATCACACTAACATGATCCTAGTCTGCAATGTGCGGAAAAGAACTGTAAAGGGCCCAAGACAATGCCAAGTGGCATATCCCTCTCTTACCTCTGCACCCCTTCCCGTTAGTGCAGAGACTGGCCAGTTTGGTGCTATAGCATAGCAATTTCCTCGTGGTGGTGCACTAACCACGACATCGTCATATCGTATCATATCATCTCATCTCTTGCCTGATGGTGCTGGGCTATCATATCATATCATCTCTTGCCTGATGGTGCTAGGCTATCATATCATATCATATCATCTCATCTCTTGCCCGATGGTGCTGGGCTATCATATCATGCTCATATCGACTCGATAGACTCAGGGCACCCGATGGGGCTGGGCTACCCTATGACCCTAGCAAAGACTCTAGGACTATCACAGATAACGGTCGTTCTGTATTCAAACACAAAAAGTAACCGAATGCTCATTCATAAGTGCAATCCTAGCATGATACTACATGGCATGCTTTAATGCTTATGCAACACCTAGTATGTCATATATTCACAAGCAGGTATTCTCTTTGGAATCTGAGTAAGCCCATAAAGGAACATACCTAAATAAGCCGAACAACAGAGAAACAAGGCAGAAGCAGAGTCCAAGTAATGAATCATCCAATAGTAAGCAATGTCCAACATATCACAATCACCTAATAACATACAAATGCATAAGTCTATCTAATTCACACAAGGCAACCCTAACTATCATACATCTCTTCTCATATCTCATTTCAGATTATTCCCTCTTATCTCATCACATTTCATATATCATTTCATGTTCATCTCATCTCGTCATCTCATTTCCAAAACAATTCTCTCAAAGAACTCAACTTAGAAAATCAAACAATTCTTTTAAAATCGCTTATCCAAATCCCGACATTAAACACTTAAGCCTTAAAACCCATTTCCCAAAATCATATTATAGAAATCATTCCGGCATTTAAATTTCAAAATAAATTCATCTTCTCAACCATATAAAAATCAATAAATCATTTCTTGAACAATTTATATAAAATATATATATATATAATATTTAATAACATGCTCCACATCATACTTAAACATAATAAAATTACCAAAATCAATCTATTTTAATAGCTCACATTTATAAAACAACAATACTAATTTACTTTATACTTTCGAAAACATATATTAAACACCATATTATATCAATATGAGATATATCAAATAATACCACTTTTTAAACACTTTTAAAGTATATAAAATTTTCAGAAATAATATTTATCTCACAAAATCTCAGAAATGTGATAATAATAAGCTAAAATTTAATACTAACATATACTATAACATATATACATATAACACATAGCTGAGAAATTATAAAGCCCCAGGAGCCCAAATCCCAACCCACGAAGAAACCCAACCCAGGCCTTACCCGATGACCCAGATCCAAGCCCCAAACCCACATACCTGGAGAGAATAAAAGAAGAAAAGAAGAAAAGGCCCACCCAGCAAAACCCATTAGAAGAGAAAGAAAAGGGCCGACCCAATCCAAGGAAAAGGCCCAAACTAACCCTCAATCTGAACCAGAAGAAGAAAGAAAGAGAGGAGGGACCCACGTGCTGACTCGGTGCCAAGGTGGAAGGGTGGCCCACCTCCTATCTTCTTCCCCATCGGCCGCAAGAGAGGAGAACAGGGCAGCGGCACCCGGAACGAAAACGGAGGAGGAAGAGAGAAAGGGGGCTCGTCGGTGGCGCTCCCGGGCTTTCAGCCACCCATCCCGACTACCCAACACCCATATACTCAGAAAGGAAGAAGGAGAGAGAAAGGAGGCTCACCGAGGGTCGATTCGCCGAAAGAGCTGGGTCGGGGGTCGATTTGTCTTGTCGGGGCTCGAGCTGCTTCTGCTGCACCTGATTCGAAGGTTGGAGGCTCAAAGGTGCATCTTTATGAAGTATTAGAGCGGAAGGAGAGAAAAACCCTTACCGAGCCTGGGTCGAGAAGAATGGGGAAGGAGGAATGGAGCAGGCGGTGCCTGCTCTTCTAGTGCCTCCAGGGGCTGCTAGCTCGGACGTCGATCTTGCTCGAGCTGCTGGGCATTGAAGAAGGAGGAGGAAAATGGGGTGGGCTCGGGAGGCACTCGGATCTGCGCCCGTGTGCCAGAACAAGGGAGGGAGCCTTGTTGTTCGAGGTGCTCGACTTTGGTTAATGAAACAGGGGCGTGGGAAGGGTGCTCGATGATCGGAGGTGGTGGTGCCGTGGTGGCTGTGTCGAAAACAAAGAGCAGGGAGTGCTCTTGGTGGTGCTCCGGTTTAGAGGTTGGACAGAGGCGGTTAAGGCCATGTTTGGGTGCTGAACAAATCCTCATTAGGGGGGGTGTTTGTGGCTGCGATTTCAGGGTACTAGGGAGGGGTTCTTGTTGCTTTGCTACTGTCGACCGAAGCAAAGGAGGAGAGAGAGCTGCAAGTCTTAGCATTTTGCCACAATTGGTGAAGCAAGGTGGTGAGGGAGGGAGAGGAAGGAGGGGGTACAGGGCCTCATTCGGCAAGGAGCTGGTGAGCAGAGAGAGAGAGAGAGGGAGAAAGAAAGAATCAAAACAAATGGTCCCCAAAAGATATTTTGAATGCCCGGATAAAATATCTCGAAACCCGCTCGCCCGATCGAATCCCGACTAAATCAAATTTAATCAAATTTCAATTCAGTTTCAAGATAACGGAATTAAATAAATTTCAATCAAAACTCGGAGCTTAATTAAATTTTTTATTAATACCCGAACTCGAAGGAGAAAATCAAATCCCGTCAAAATCCTAATTTAAAATGATGCCGGAAGGATTTTAAATTTTGAACTCGTACTCGAGGACGATTTTTCTCCGCTTTTACAAATTGCAATAAATACTAACATATTTAATTAAAATAATAATATAATATATGTAAAATATATATTTAGTCTTTACATTTATCCACCTCTAAAAACAAGTCTCGTCCCCGAGACTAAAATCATTTTAATGTAATGAGAAGAAGTTTGAAATCGGTGAGTCCGAGGACCACGTCGAAGGATTTTGTAATCATCTCGGTTGCGTCTTCCGGGATTCTCACAACATCCTAGTCACGGTCCTGACATCTCCAATTGGTCTTGTCAAATGTGTAATAAGCGCCCCTATCACATCCTCGCTTCGACCTTTCGGAAGTATCACAACCCTAAAAGTATTATAGTGTCCGACTAGGTCTTAGCAAGCAATTCTATAAGCGCCCCTATAAAATGCTTGATCCACTTCGTGAGACGTCATAATGTAAATCCTGTTTGTAAACCTCAAAGCGTTTTGTAAATGGAAAGATTGTCATCTAAATCGTTGATACTCTCGACTTCTTTAAACCTAAAGTTGGTCCTTTTCAAAACCACTCAAAATCTTCAAATTCAACGTTTAATCAAGCAGCTTACACCAAAACAACTCAAATCCTTTCAAATCAAGGTTTCATCAAAATCCCCCAACAACCAAATCAGCTTCTCGCATACCAATCAATCAAATTCAGAAGGTGGGAGGTGGAGTCATCCACCTCTAAGGGCTAATCCCATATTCTCTTCCTAGGTTCCAAAATCATTTTATCATCATCCTCAACTCAATATGCACATAAGTAAATCAACTCATCGACTCATAACATCATCAGCCACCTCTCATATGGTAATCTCAACATCAATCATGATAATCTCAAACAATCGACATCTCAACCGCATAACATGATTACCCATAAAATAAATCAGACCATCCCTTCAGAACATGCCAAAAGTAATAACAAAATCTTAACATCATACCATGAGTCATAAAGTATATCTACCTCATACAGAAGGCATCACAAGTGCATCGTCGAATTCTCATAACTTATCACACAAGCATACATGTCAAGAGATTAAAGAGGTGAGGTGTCATGGAGTTAGTACGCTACTACAAGTCGAATCTCACGATCGCATCTCAACATCGCAACACAAGTGGAACCAGTCATAACAGATTTAGCATGTCCATTCAAACATTAGCATGGTAAAGGTAGTCATAGCAGAATCTCATCATAAGGTCAGCATGCTAATATAAATTTTGAACACATTAACACACAAGGGAATGCCATTTAAACTTCAGCTAAAGGAAAGATCTAACCATATACCAAGCATCGAAATGCTAACATACTCACAAAACATCATTTCAACTCCTTTAAATACCATATAACGATTATTTAGTCATCAGGCACCATCATCTCATATATATATATATATATATATATATATATATATATATATATATATATATATATATATAAGTCATATTCATGCTCCAAGTCATATTCATCACTTACTTATTCATAATCATGCTTATCAACCATATAGTATAACATTATGCTTTCATATAACAACATATCATCATCTCATGATTCATACAACACATCATAACATGCTTCTAGAACAACATAATAGGATAGCAATGTATCATTATATCAGGATAACACTTGTCACGGCCAACTAGGTCTCAAATATTGCATATTAACATGTAATATCAGGCCATATCAGGTTTATCATGGTCGCTAACTAACATCATGCCAGTACATATTAGCAAATCACGAAATCAAGAAAATCCTCACATCACTACCAGTCAAAATGAAACGCAAACCCCGCTCGCTCGTCTCCCACTCTCAAGCCAAGACCGACCTTCATCTAGACCTACCAACATCTACTCGGATATTGCCCCACAGAAGAAACCCCAATTCATTCCGACCTTTAATCTCACACCTCTTCCCGCCAAGCACTCTCACTAACAATCCACCTCTAAGACTCCAACCCCTATCTCTGCTCTCGATACTCACAAGGTCATTTCTCACACTTCTCACACTTCCCATGATATCACAACATCATGCCCTGTTAACCACACATCTTCCATAAAAGAGATTTTCTCGGTGACTACCTAACCAGCCTATTCCTAACCATACCCTTATCCAAGATTCACCTAGGAGCTCATCGAAACCACCAAGCATTACCTCTTATAATTCCCGAACTCACTCGGTCCAACCTAAGTCAACACCCCTCTTCTGCAACTCTCCCCTTACCACCGTCGATCATTCTAATCACTCAAAGCCTTTCTCCACTCTCTCACCACTCTACCAAAAGGACCTCACTCACATGTTCAAAGAAGAAGCAATCATGGACATTATTGCACATAAGGACTACATCATATCAACCAGCATTTGTTATCAAATAGCATCATTAGTTCATCATTAAACATTACAACAGTATCAAAAGGTCTTAGTTTTCCGTCATGCTTAGCAAGTATTGTAAAACATCATATGCGAACCTAATCAAATCAAGCTAGCACGTTTCATCATGATCTTAGCTAATAAACAGTTCAGATTCTCGGCAGTTGCAGTTCATACTATATAGGAAAGGAATTTAGATCATGCTTAGCAACTCAGAGTAGCATCACATCAAGTCATCATGACACGTTATGGCTGTCAGGCATCGAATCATATATATTATCATAGACAACGGATAATCAGGCACTAATAATTACCAAGTCATAACATCAACACGCAATTTTCCACATCAAGTCAGTGCAATATCACCATCAACAGACTAAGAAAGGATTTATAATTCGAACGGAGGACACTCTCGCTTGTAAGGTATATCGTACTCAATAACCGCCATCCTCGAAACAACCTTGTTTCATCGATATCGTCGATCCTGAAGCCCGTGGGTTATGGGCCTACGCTTCTGCTGCGCTGTTCTATCGCTATCTAACTTCTCCTCCCCTCTTCTATGCGGTCGCTCATCCAATGTGTCGCGTAAGAGTATAAGTTAGCGGAGACAGGGGAGCGACAAGAGCAGACAACCCAACGCTTCTTTTGGAGACAGAATTGGACCAAAGCTAAAGATGACATGACTAGAGATAAGACTCCGACCCGGGAATAGTAACGATGCCTTTATGAAAGTCCATTAGGTTACCATTTGTGACAAGCAAGCACGAATTCGTCATGGCGCATATCAATCACATTAACCCACACTAACATGTACCTATCTCAAGGAACAACGACATACGCATTCATTCTAACGGCACAATCGAGTCCTATACTGATGCATGTGAAACAAGCTAGTAGTCCATCATTCAACGGAAGCATATATGCCTAACAACTTCAAGCAAGCTATGCGGAACCAACAATAATCGTGTATGATTCGAAGTCATGCGAGATTTAATGAAGATAACGAGCATCATGTATATGAACAATGTAAGAGCACAGTATACACATCAACAAATGAGTCCAAATATATCATGGCAAGGTATGTCGTAACAAACAGGTGAAGCATCATATGATAACACATAAGAGCAGCATAGTAATTATCACATATATGAACAATGCACAAGATTGGTGTATGCATCATACGAGATCATATAAGGGCAACATAGTAACTATCCCATATATATTCGGTCAAGCATGGCATGTAATCATATGACGAGATACATTTAGAAAGCATGGGTCCTACATGATACTAGCGATACATGGTGTGATACAAGCATAGTCAAGAGTCATTCAGAGGAGTTCATCATACTGTTCACAAAACATGAGGCATCATCAAAAGGAACAAGAAGGACATCATGGGTGCTAGATTATAATCATGCTAAGAAAGAACCATCATGGAGTACATATATGGTACAATAGTTATCACATCATAGAACAAGTACAACACGTGATCATTTAGCGGGTCATATTATAAATCATAAGTCCTACAGGACACTACTGGCACATATCGAACCTGAACACAATCAAGATAACTCGACTAAATTCGTTCTAGCATTCATGCGTCATGCGTATGCAAAATCATGATATAACGTGGTGGGTGATCATGCAAGGTGTCAAGTCATACTTTCATGGAAGCACCAGAAGATACCCTAGAGTGATAGAGGAATACCACGGAGCGAGACCACGTAAACATGCTAGAATTAACCATCATAGAAAGCAAATCGATCTTCGAATCCAGTATCATTCGTATCAGGATGAGTAAAACACATTAAGAGGGTAAAGAGAGGGAATAACCACACTATCACGAACCTAGCTCGATAGGGAAAGAACAATAATGCAAGCAGGGCATACATGTGCATAAGTCATAACCAAGGATCCTACACGTCAATAATGGCTTAACATAACATAGGACACATACGTGCACTTGATTGATTACTCGACATTAAGCAAGACTTCAATTCAATCACATTCCAATGATATAGAAGCATGGGGGAATGTAACAATGTATAATGCGAGTCTAAGTAACGGGCAATATGACAAGAATATGGGGACATGAGTTCGAATGAGCACATACTAGGATGAAACATGCATTCACCAAGACTTAATTATGTCACATATTCTCCATTCAATGCAAGGAACACGCAACACTATCATATGCAAAATAATTCACAATAGTTAATCTGACAACTACAAAATAGATGGGCGTGCTATGGTTCTTGTCACAGAAGGAATAATAAGCATCAACACATCATCACCTAGCATGCTAAGGAGATCATTTATATGCATTCATACAGGGAAGAGCTTATCACACTATCATGGACCTAATCCAAGAGAAGCAAACATCATGCAAGTTCATATCATGGGGTTCAAGCTTCCGATCAAACATACGATTAATAGGCCAAGTAAACATGCTATAACAACATACAATCATGATAGAGGGCAATACACAACACGAGACTTAAGCAATATACTAAGTAGATCATGTCGGGATGATATGGATATAACAAATGTAGCTCGAACCCATACAATGGTCATCATGAACATCAAGCATGTAAGCACAGTTTTAAACTAAAGATCAATCTATAGGTCAAGGAGTAGTGCATATAGAATCACACAATCATGGACAGAGCAATCAAGATAATCCGATAGAGGTCCATAAGGGCAAACATTGGCTCTTCCCAACGGACTCATCACCGATCTTAACCATGGAACCTTGGTGTGACTCTTCGTGACAAGAAGACACTGATGGAGCGTCATAAGAATTGATAAGGACAGCCCCGTAAACATCTCACTCTTTAACTCGGAATTACATCAAAGACCATTTTTTTCAATACTCTCTCGGACAACCCTCATATCCATACATGATTCCCGAAACAATATGTTCACCAACCCGATTTCCCATGGAGGAGAGCGATATTCGAAGGGAGGACTCAATTGAACTATCAAAAGGATTCATATGGGAAGGGGCGGTTCCACAAATGCTGAGCTTAACCATATAAGGAGAAGAAGAGTACTCCCGCTATCCCGTTCGCACAGATAATTCAATATTCATTAAATAGTTAGGACATACCAATCAATCTTTAGCATATCAAGCACTCAACATAGAATCAGTCAATGCCAAGTATAACGGCCTCCTTGGAGTCTTCCCGACCCATCTGTAAAGAACAAGCTAGTATTTCGTCTACCCATTTCCGACTACATCCAATAGGGATGGTCTAGCGCCTTTTCTACCCACTCGATCCCTTTTTAATTGGTTCACCTCTTTTTATCATAAGCTAAGTTCATATTTGGTCCAATTGAGTTAGGCATATTAAATTCATTTTGCCCCTTGAAAACAGTCTTCAATTCCTTTGAAATTCATGGGCAATTTTCCAAAACATACACCCGACCATTGCGTATCCGAATTGCACAACCTCGCTCTGATACCAACTCTGTAACGGCCCGGAAGTACGGTTTAGATACAAAAGCCACGGCAGAGCCGGGTCAAAACCAAAACATAAATTCTAAAGTCATATAGCCAAATTAGCGGGTTAGACAGATTCTTTGCGATCGCGCGGGGGATTTTCCTACGCCATAGAGACAGGGAGCAATCATACCTAAAAACAAGTGGTGTGAGCGGGATCAGACCGAGACCCTAACACACCCTGTCCTGCAAGCAAATATACATAAACGCTAATATAAAGATGATGCAAATGCGGAAATTAAATCACATTAACATGATCCTAGTCTGCAATGTTCGAAAAAGAACTGTAAAGGGCCCAAGACAATGCCAAGTGGCATATCTCTCTCCTACCTCTACACCCCTTCCCGTTAGTGCATAACAATTTCCTCGTGGTGGTGCACTAACCACGGCATCGTCATATCATATCATATCATCTCATCTCTTGCCCAATGGTGTAGGGCTATCATATCATATCATATCATATCATATAATCTCATCTCTTGCCCGACGGTGCTGGGGTATCATATCATATCATCTCATCTCATCTCTTGCCCGATGGTGCTGGACTATCATATCATGCTCATATCGACTCGATAGACTCAGGGCACCCGATGGGGCTGGGCTACCCTATGGCCCTAGCAAAGACTCTAGGACTATCATAGATAACGGTCGTTCTATATTCAAACACACAAAGTAACCGAATGCTCATTCATAAGTGCAATCCTAGCATGATACTACATGGCATGTTTTAATGCTTATGCAACACCTAGTATGTCATATATTCACAAGCAGGTATTCTCTTTCCATTCTGAGTATGCCCATAAAGGAACTTACCTGAATAAGCCGAACAACAGAGAAACAAGGCAGAAGCAGAGTCCAAGTAATGAATCATCCAATAGTAAGCAATGTCCAACATATCACAATCACCTAATAACATACAAATGCATAAGTCTATCTAATTCACACAAGGCGGCCCTAACTATCATACATCTCTTCTCATATCTCATTTCAGATTATTCCCTCTTTTCTCATCACATTTCATATATCATTTCATGTTCATCTCATCTCGTCATCTTGTTTCCAAAACAATTCTCTCAAAGAACTCAACTTAGAAAATCAAACAATTCTTTTAAAATCGCTTATCCAAATCCCGACATTAAACACTTAAGCCTTAAAACCATCATACTATAGAAATCATTCCGGCATTTAAATTTCAAAATAAATCCATCTTCTCAACCTTATCAAAATCAATAAATCATTTCTAGAACAATTTATATAAAATATATATATATAATATTTAATAACACGCTCCACATCATACTTAAACATAATAAAATTACCGAAATCAATCTATTTTAATAGCTCACATTTATAAAAAAAAACAATACTAATTTACTTTATACTTTAAAAAACATATATTAAACACCATATTATATCAATATGAGATATATCAAATAATACCACTTTTTAAACACTTTTAAAGTATATAATATTTTCAGAAATAATATTTATCTCACAAAATCTCAGAAATGTGATAATATTAAGCTAAAATTGAATACTAATATATACTATAACATATACTATAACATATATACATATAACACATAACTGAGAAATTATAAAGCCCCAGGAGCCCAAATCCCAGCCCACGAAGAAACCCAGCGTAGGCCTTACCCGATGACCCGGATCCAAGCCCCAAACCCACATACCCGGAGGGAATAAAAGAAGAAAAGAAGAAAAGGCCCACCTAGCAAAACCCATTAGAAGAGAAAGAAAAGGGCCGGCCCAACCCAATTAAAAGGCCCAAACTAACCCTCAATCTGAACCAGAAGAAGAAAGAAAGAGAGGAGGGACCCACGTGCTGACTCGGCGCCAAGGTGGAAGGGTGGCCCACCTCCTATCTTCTTCCGCATCGGCCGCAAGAGAGGAGAATAGGGCAGCGGCACCCGGAAGGAAAACGGAGGAGTAAGAGAGAAAGGGGGCTCGTCGGCGGCGCTCCCGGGCTTTCGGCCACCCATCCCGACTACCCAACACCCACATACTCAAAAAGGAAGAAGGAGAGAGAAAGGAGGCTCACCGAGGGTCGATTCGCCGAAAGAGCTGGGTCGGGGCTCGATTTGTCTCCTCGGGGCTCAAGCTGCTTCTGCTGCGCCTGATTCGAAGGTCGGAGGCTCAAAGGTGCATCTTTATGAAGTATTAGAGCGGAAGGAGAGAAAAACCCTTACCGAGCCTAGGTCGAGAAGAATGGGGAAGTAGGAATGGAGTAGGCGGCGTCGGCTCTTCTAGTGGCTCCAGGGCCTGCTAGCTCGGACGTCGATCTTGCTCGAGCTGCTGGGCATTGAAGAAGGAGGTGGAAAATGGGGTGGGCTCGGGAGGCGCTCGGATCTGCGCCCGTGTGCCAGACAAGGGAGGGAGTCTTGCTGTTCAAGGTGCTCGACTTTGGTTAATGAAACAGGGGCGTGGGAAGGGTGCTCGATGATCGGAGGCGGTGGTGCCGTGGTGGCTGCGTCGAATACAGAGAGTATGGAGTGCTCTTAGTGGTGCTCCGGTTTGGAGGTTGGACAGAGGCGGTGGAGGCCATGTTTGGGTGCTGAAAACATCCTTAATAGGGGGGGTGTTTGTGGCTGCGATTTCAGGGTACAAGGGAGGGGTTGTTGTTGCTTTGCTACTGGCCACCGAAGCAAAGGAGGAGAGAGAGCTGCAGGTCTTAGCATTTTGCCATAATTGGTGAAGCAAGGTGGTGAGGGAGGGAGAGGAAGGAGGGGGTACAGGGCCTCATTCGGTAAGCTCTGTGAGCAGAGAGAGAGAGAGAGAGAAAGAAAGAATCAAAACAAATTGTCCCCAAAATATATTTTGAATCCCCGGATAAAATATCTCGAAACCCGCTCGCCCGATCGAATCCCGACTAAATCAAATTTAATCAAATTTCAATTCAATTTCAAGATAACGGAATTAAATAAATTTCAATCAAAACTCGGAGCTTAATTAAATTTTTTTATTAATACCCGAACTCAAAGGCGAAAATCAAATCCCGTCAAAATCCTAATTTAAAATGATGCCGAAAGGATTTTAAATTTAGAACTCGTGCTCGATGACGATTTTTCTCCGCTTTTACAAATTGCAATAAATACTAACATATTTAATTAAAATAATAATATAATATATATAATATATATTTAGTCTTTACACCGTCCACCACGTGTATCGGCCATAGTGGCTGCAACAGGAGGGCGGGACTTAACACACAGCACAGAAGCAATCAACGAAAATTAATAAGATCCCTTTCAAGGGGGCCGCCCTCAGGCCCAATTTATATAAAATCACAGAATGTATCTAGAAGCTGCCCTTCGAGGGGCAACTGACCGGAGGGGCAACTATCCTCTCGGCCTCTATATTCTAACCCCGATACTCCAACCGCCACAGTGCAACCTCCTTGGAATCTTCTGGGCCCTCTGTAAAGTACAAAGCTAAGTTTCGCCTGCCCTTTCCTAAGTCTACATCCAATAGGGATGGTCTATCGCCTTTCTACCCACTCGATTTCCCTTTTTCAATTTTCCTTATTTTAAGTCGAGTTTATTAAGCTCTGTTCATCAATTTAGCCATATTAAATTCATTTTTCCCATTTAAAACTCTTCAAAATCTTTTAAAACATTGGGCGGTTTTCAAAATCATACTTCAACCCATTTGTACTCGAATCGCGCAACCCAAGCTCTGATACCACCTTTATAAAAACCCAAATATAAATGTTCGGGTTACGTTTTGAAGTATTGGATACCTTTGTTCGGATCTTGCAATTCGAGTACGGGTTCAGTTTTAAAACAAAGTTTTTGTGATCAGAGAAGGGATTTCGCACCCTAAATTCGCGATAGGGCCGTTAGGTCCCCCGAACCTGTCCTATTTGCCTAATTCGCTCAAAACATTTTAAGTTCAAAAGCATAAAGAAGGAAATATCATAATACAACTTGCCACGGCATGGCCAGGTCAAAACCAAATACGAGGAAATAAGTAGAAAAAGTGTGGAGTTCAAGTCGGTCTTTCTCTCCCTCTCATTGCGCCATGAGATATCCCCCGCCACAACAACACATGATCAAGCAAGGGTATGGGTACCTGAAACTAACCACGAAGTCAAGGTCGAGCCACTCATGCGGGCCCTGAAGACCTCGCTGAGGACATATAATATGCCTATACCTAAATAAAGGATGCTCTAATGCAGTGCGGAAATGTTAAACACACAAGCATGCTAGCAGTTTATATATATGCAGAAAGCGATTAGATGGGATCCCGCATAGAATGCCAAGTGGCATGTCCCTCTCCTACACCCGCACCCATGCTCGTTAGTGCAGGAACCGGCCGCGTTCAATGCTATATAGCAACGTCTCATCATGTCATGTATCATATCTCATGTTTCATGTTTCATTATTTTCTTTCTTTATCATGGTATAATATCAGACTCGATTAGGAACAACCCCGATGGAACTGGGTCGTCCTATGACCCTAGAAAATGACTCTAAGACTCACAATTTAACGACCGTTCTACCATACGCAAAGAGAATACGGATGCTCGATTAATTGTGCAACCTATGCATGATACTACATGATTATGCAGGATGCAACACCTACACACTATATGACACATCAGGCATGAGATTCTAACTTGAGTAAGCCCCGGAGGACTTACCTAGAAACGCAGAGCAGCAAAATAAGGCAGCATGAAGTGAGCAATCCAACAAATCAGAAATCACCTAGAAATTTCATAAATAATTTAATAACTCTAAGTCTAATTTACACAAGCACACACGTTACATAAGAAACATATAAGGTACACATAATAATATAACCCATCCATTTCATCATTGTTAACATTATCATTTCATCTCCATTTCTCATTTAGTTTCATTATCCCTCATATTCCGATATCTTTCTCAATGCGATCAAAATATCAGCATCATTATCATCCTCAGTCAACTCAACACATTCTTATTTCCGTGAATTATTTAATCTTTCAAATTATCCATTTCAAATATCACAACTTAGGAATTAGTTCATTCATATAAATCATTCTCATCAAATTAGATTAAATAACTAAATAAATAGATCGAGGAAAGATAATCAATTACTTAACCATATAAAGGATTAGAATCCATAAAATATTCAAATAACCTTTACCCATTAAAATAATATAATCAAGCAACTAAATAATATTATAAAAATTAGATTTAAATATATATTAAAATAGACAATTAAATACTCCAATTAATTCCATATCATATTCAAATAAAATTCAGAAATATATATGTAAATAATTTTAGTAACTAACAAATGGTTCACAAGTGGTTGAACTATAACCTTAAGATAATATAATTAATTAATTAATCAAATAATTCATATTTTAATAATTTATAATAAATAAGTAAATAATGAATTAATTAAATAAATAAATCGAAAAAAATAAATTTAATAATAAAAAAAATAATATTTATATAACCATCCTATAAATTTATAACCCAAAAATAACCAATCAACTAGGCCCAACTAGAAACCCAACCCATTTTCGCTTCCCAGCCCAACCCGAGCCCAGTTCATCAGCTAAAGAAAATTGGAGGTGGGCCCCATGGGGCTGACTGGGCAGGAGGGCCCACTCCATCTTCTTCTTCCTCCAGAATATCAACGGCTCCTGCGCGCAGTCCCGCCCGTCTCCAACTGCAACCTCCGCTGCCGAGCTCGAGGCCATCCCCCCCCTCCCCCGACGCTCCAGCTTTCTGCGCTCACGCTGCGCCCAGAGGCGCCTCCCACCTCTCACGCACCTGCTCCCGTGCGCTCTCACGACCCTCACTCATACTCCCGACCTTGCGCCCGCCCTCGCCGATCCCGAGCTCATCGGAGCTCTCGAGCTCATCGGAGCTCTCAGGCTCGCCCATGCTCGCACTTATCTCACGCACCCCTTCCCAACCTTGAAGAATGAAAAAAAGAAATGAATGGCTAACGGAAGGAAAGGAACGAAGCTCACCGAGGTATTCGTGGACGTTGGAGCTTCGATCAGAGTTCTGGGCTTCTTCGGAGGCTTTCGATGGCTCCTCGGACCTGCGTCAGATGTGTGTGAGTGTGATGGTAGGGCTCGAGAGTGGTTTGGATCAGAAATGAAGGAGAACGGCTTACCGGAAGGTTGGTTGTGTTCGAATGGGGGCGACGGAGCCTCGATGGCTTGGTGGTGGCGTCCGGAGCCCTCTGAGCTACCTCGGGGCACTGGTGGACGTCAAGGTTGAACATGCTGGGGTCAGATGCAACCTCTGGAGCAGTGGCTTGTTGGTGGTGGTGATATTTGTGGTGAATGGGGGTTGGGTGAACCGAGAGGAGCAAAGGAAAGAGGATGGTGATGGTGGTGCCAGTGGGAATGAACAGAAAGAAGTGATGGAGGAGAGGGGATTGTAGACTGAATTAAAAAGGAAGATTGGGGTTAAAGGCTGTCAATATTTCTTTTTTTTTCAAAAAGAGAGGGAGGGAAGGTGTAGGAGGCTAAAGGTGACGGGCACTAGCATTGTGTGGGAAAGAGGGGAACCACCCAGCTAGTGGCATAGGTTTAGGGTGGCTAGGGGATGAAAGTCAACTATAAGTCTATAATACCTGGTGATAAATCCCGAAACCCGTTTTTCGATCTTAACCCTACACGTTTTTAAAATAATTAATCGAATCCAAAATAAATAACGAAAGCCGAAAATATTTTTAAGCCTTGGAAAAATGAAGTGGAATTATTCGTTTTCAAATTTGAGTCACGAGTTTATGCCGAAATTGTTCGAAGGAATTTAAATTAGTTATTGGCTCGAGAACGGAGGTTTTTGAAATTTTTCGGAGTCTCGGAAATTGAATAAATTTTTATCGAAATCAAATTTATAATTACAAAAATATTTATTTAAAAATATCGGTCTTTACAATAATCCATAGCATTGAGATCACCAACATTCTCTTAGAACAATGGGCACTTATCATTCGGATGGTTTGAATCTTCGCAGATACCGCAAGGTCTAGGCTCTTGTGACTGATTTAATTGCATAGCCATCTTTTTGACGATCTCAGTAAGCCTATCCAAGTTATCTCTGTGACTATCTCCAAAATTATACAACTTATGTACTCCTCTTACTCCTGGGTGTTTCCCTATCAAGCAAGCCTTCATATAGATATAACACTAAATCATCCTCGGGTATGCCAGGTTGTGGACAATTACCCTTAAGCCCCTTCAATCTCTCAACATAATTATAAAGACTCTCTGTAGATGATTGCTCATTACTAGACAATTCCTTTTTGAGTTTGCTGAGGCGAGTAGCAGGGAAATACTTTAGAAGGAAAGCGTTCTTTAACTCAACCCAAGTAGTAATGCTTTTGGGGGGAAGGTAATATAACCAATCGCTAGTCGCATCTTTTAAGGTAAAGGGGAACACTCTAAGCATTAATTGGTCATTAGTTAGGCCTTGGGGTCTAAGTCTATCGCCTACACTAGCAAAGTTTACAAGGTGTTTTTTTGGTTCCTCCCCATGCACTCCATGAAAATTAGGTAAAATAGAAGACCAATTTGATTTGTATTCGAACCTGGAACCCTCAGGGAGAGCAGGAAGTCTAATTGCAAGTGGTTGTGCATTCAAATTAGGTTCCTTTAAGCTTCTCATGGTCCTTCTTGGCAGATTAATGATGCCGTTATTGTTGTTTTCGTTCTTTGGCATCTCCTTGTTTTGATCAAAATCGAGCCTTCTTTTCAACCTAGAAAGAGATCTTTTAATCTCAGGATCAAAAGATAAAGGTCATGAATTAGAAGAGCGAGTTTGAACCATACATGAATAAGACAAACCTAAAGAAAAACAAAAAGATAAAATAAAAATAAAGATAAAAAGAAATCCATGATAGAAAAATTAAAGCAAACTCTTTTTCTCCCCCGCAATGGCACCAAGAATTTGGTGGTCCACGTACGTCGTTAGCTTTCGCTTCGCCCAAATAATAATAATATCCTAAATCAATGCTTAAACGAATAGATTAGTAAACCAATAGATTGATAAACCATTAGATTAGTAAAGCGATGAAGTCAAGAGTCGAACCCACAGAGAGAAACGGTTGCAATTATAATATTCCTAACAATGATTCCTTATGACAATAGAAATAGTTTATAGCAACTTAATGATAAAATAAAGTAAATAGGATAATGATTGCAAAGTATTGATAACAAGATAGAAAAGCATTTCACCTGTAAATCTCAACAACGGTTGAGGTTCAAGGTTCTAGGATTGATTCAATAGTATTTATAGAATATATGTCGACTTCACTAAGGTTGATTGTTCCGCAAAGATACAATCTTCTTATTCCATATCACTAAAGAATAGCATTAACAATTCAAGTTCTTAAGACAAATTGGCACATCGATTCAATGCAAATAGAAGACAAGGGAATAACCCTCTCGGCCGTATAAACACCTACTCGACATAGATCAATCGATATCATCCACTACAAAGACATAGAAGGTTCACTAAATCAATGACTTCATTTGCTATCGAGAAACCAACAATGGATTCATAGCATAGATGTAATTCCTAACATGGTGATCAATCATACAAAGGAATACAAATTCATATCAATAAGAACAAGATGATAAATATACTTATAAATAACCAATTGAAATCAAATCTTCAAAATTCATTCAACCATGTCTTTGAATCATAGGCGAAACAATGAGTTTAGTAACTCAGAGCCAAAGTAACGCTCATCTCTCTCTAAGTAACACACAATAACATTCACCACGACCCACCGCACCCACAGCTGAATAAAGATGATATAACCTAAATACACTCATGCAAAAACCCTAGAGAATAGGATAATAATATAATAATCAAATAGAATATTCGGACTAAAATCGGCAATTGCTGAACACGGGCATCATCCCAACAGACTCCGTAATCCTTCTTAGCTTTGACGTTGTGCTTCCTTGCTCCTTTGATGCTCCTTATTTAGCCTTCTTATGCTCCTAAATCATCCATTTAAGCTCCTCCCAGATCTCATCCAAGGTCGGAATGTAAAACTGCAGAATAAACACTAAATAGGCATAGATTCTGAACTCGAATACTTCACAAGAAAGATATAGAAATAGACAAAAACATATGCAAAACTCGTATTTAAATGCAATAAGAACTACCAATAATGCCTATATAAAATATGTATTATCAATCATCCTATGACGACTTTCGTAATCATCAAATAGGAATATAGAGGTTTTCGCTTAAATACCTACTTGTTTCTATCCTTTTCATAATTAGGGTTTAGTCAACTTCCACATACAAAACCTAATTACTATCCAATTTCACACATAATCCACTTTCACTTCATATAAGGTAAATAAGGAATTATCCTAAACTCTCAGAAGGATTAAGCACGGGATAGAAGATGAAAACACATAAGCAAATTAGGGATTTAAGCATACCTACATGGCTATTGCCAAGATCACCCCGACCCTAGAAGTAGGATGACTACTCACTCATGATTAGGCAAAACACCATGGAAATAAAATAAATAAACCTTTTCATAAAAACTGAACATTTAAGAAGTTTACAACCAAACACCACCTTCTTCTCTCTACTCGACTAACTCTCTTTGTCGTGGGCACACAATTTCTTGTGTTCTTGGATTGAATGAATAAAAATCAGCCCCTAGGGCTTTATTTATAGGCTCCTAATTCTTTCTAGACAAGGAAAGAAATTCTAATCCCAATCAAATTGGTATTATAAAATTTTATCTAAATATAAATCCTATTTAAAATTAAATATATCTAAAATAATATTCCCAAGGGCAAACAGGAATATCCCCATAAGGATAAAAGTTTCTTGGAAAATGATAAGTAAATAACGTGGCTAAGCAATCCCCTAAAGATCTGGCCCAT
Source organism: Persicaria maculosa (assembly GCA_963922045.1). NCBI lineage: Eukaryota > Viridiplantae > Streptophyta > Magnoliopsida > Caryophyllales > Polygonaceae > Persicaria > Persicaria maculosa. The sequence continues at coordinate 35,434,391 of OY998261.1, forward strand.
TACGTGTATGTTATGCATCTGTTGCTTCAATCAATGTCGAGTGAACCAGTCGACGTCGAGTGCTGTTGATCGGTCTACATGGGTGGTCTGGGTCGACATTCTTCCTTTCTTGCCTTAGTCTCATATTATCCATTATTCCTCAGTCGACATCGAGTGAACTCTGTCGATATCCAGGGCATTGCTCGAGGTCGAATGCCTTGCTCGAGATTGAGTGCTCTTCCAGTGTCTTGTCTTTGCTCTAAAACGTTCCAATTCCTGCGAAATTGATGTGCGCTTAATTCACCATGTTTCATGCTTACATTTATTCCGTTTTATGCATATTTTATATTTTTGGGTTAAAAAAGTAGTGAATTTGTGTAGTTTCAGTTTATTTGCAAGATATAGAGGTCTACACAAGTTTTGGTTTAATTTTGCATGAAACAGAACGCTTTAGAGTGAAAATAAGACACAAGAGAAGAGCTTGATCTCGAGAAGAGGCACTCGATCTCGGCTACGTGACTCAATATCAACTGATGCACCCAAGGTCGAATGAAGGAAAAGAGCCAGATCGAGACTAAGGCAATGTCGACCAGAAACCACCCATGTCGACTCGACATTAAGCACTCGACATCGAGTGGTCCACTCGACATCGACTGAAGTCACAGATGCGTAGGAGACGCGTGATGGGCCGGATCTTTGGGAGATTTACCTAGCCACGTGATACATCTATCATCTACCAAGATCTTCTATCATTAGGGGTATATTCCAATTATGTTAGGGAATATTACCTATTTAATTATATTTATTTTAGGATATAATTTAGTTTAAATAGAATTTCCTTTAACAATCTTAGTTGAATTAGGACTCCAATCCTTGGCTAGCAAGGGTTGTGAGGCTATAAATAAAGCCCTAGGGGCTGGTTTTAGGTATCATCCAATCAACAAAGCCTTGAGCGATCAAGCAAATAAGAGAAGCCGAGTAGGAGATAGAGAGAAGGCGGTGTTTTGTTGTATGATTAGAGTGTTAAAGTTTAATGCAAAGTTATTTCCTCCATTCAACGATGTTTTACCCAATAAGGCGTGAGTAGTCATCCTACTTCTAGGGCCGGGGTGAGCCCGATAATAGCCATGTAAGTATGCTTGAATTCCTTATTCGATTATGCGATTTCATCTTCTACCCCACTGTTCGCTAATGGGGTGGAGTGTAGGAGATTCAAATATTTAAAATAAACAATGCACAACTAGGCTAACTCCCTGTCCCAAACAAATAATACAAGAATCCCCTCCCTTGTAGTAGTAGGGTAATTCAGAATCGAATCCACAAGGAGGTAGGTCAGCGCTTCCTTTGTTGTACTCACGATCAAAGCTTTCGACCTCAGCAGACCTCGATATCGAGTATACTGGTCGATATCGACCTCAGTTCTGGTCGATTTCCTAGCACAGTTCCTGCAGAAGACAAAATAGCAAGTCGACGTCGAGACAGACCTCGATATCGATGTTAGACCTCGATATCGACCCTTAGAGTCAATTTCGATGCTTGTCACAGAAATTGTTTTCGTAACCAATTTGTCGGAAAAGAGTCCGAAGAAAATAGAATGGAGAAGGAAGATGAACAGAAACAAAATTTAAGACTTTTATAAAGAATTCAATTAATTAAAAGGCTTCCAAAGTCGGGGTTTCATGCCACAATGATAACAATGCAAGTTTTATGCTAAAGCTATGAAATTTAATGCCTTTCCGTCAAATAACTTGCGTTACCAACACTTAGGTTAGAGGCTCTCGCATAGTTCCTAAGAGTTACTATCCAATTCATGATCAATTCAAGTTCACAATGTGAGTGGCTTTCGCTTCAATAATGCAAATAATGAATCTCCCTAACTTTCGCAAAGGATCATGCATGGGGTAGAAGACGGAATCGCATAAAAGTCATACCTTTGATGCACTTACCTCACATTGCTATCGTCGGGCTCACCCCGACCCTAGAAGTGGGTTGACTACTCGCTCCTCATCATGCACATCATCATCATTATTGTTGAAAGAAAGCTGCTTTGAATTAAATCTTCGAAAGAAAGTACAACCGAACAAGCCACTCCGCTCTCGCTTTACAACTTCACTCGGCCTCCTCTCTCTTTCTCTAACTCGTCACTACTCTCTATTGAAACTGAATTGTATGTAAATTGAATACCTAAACTCGGCCCTATTGGCCTCTATTTATAGATGTCGATAAAGACTTGAAACTTTATCTTTATTCTCTAAGATAAAACTTAAATAAAAGTAAAAACTAAAACTCTATGGTGAAATCAGCCTCCTCATGATAGATCTTGTTTTGAAGATAAGAAATCTCGACTTTTGGATAGACGTGCAAGCTTTGGATAGATTTCTATCAAAAATCTGAGTCGGATTCCTCTGCAGGCATGGTCGATATCGACCCTAGACATCGATATCGACCCCTTCAAAACTTTATCTCGAGCTCTCCTTCTCCTACTCGAACTGGCACTCGACTTCTATCATTTAGCTTGATATGGAAGCATCGATATCGACCTCCAAACGTCGATATCGACCTCTCTGTGTCGACATGCTCTGTTTCATTTCCTGCTCGATTCCTATGTCTCTGATGAACTCGATGTCGAGGTTCCCAGTCGATTTCGACCTCTTCAGAAGACTTCGAGTTCTTTTTCCGCTCTTTCAAATTCGCCCATTTTTATCCTGTTTTCTGCGAATTCATATAGAAACTCATGCAAACCCATATATTTGACATTTTAAGCGTAAACTACACTATTCCCATGTTTTATCATTAATATGCATGCAAAAGACAATAAAATGGACTTTTATGTGCATAGAAAATATGGCAATTTGCGCGCACATCAAACACCCCATACTTAAGCTTGCTTGTCCTCAAGCAATACCTTTAATGGTCATTCAGGGGAAGAAAGTAAACCCTCAACATCATAGATTCATTTTTCATATATCCCTACAATCAATTGCCATCCTTGATAAGGTACTTATGTCAACCAAGTCCATGCATGTGCATAAAAGCAATTTCATACTCATAAAACGAGGTAATATGCAAAAAACAATTTTAGCGACATAGCATTAATAATCAAGAGGACTTTTTACAAGCTTGTGAGAAATGGATTGGTAAAAGGCTAAAGGTGGGCTAATATTTGGCCATGTGATGTTAAATCCGGGGAAACATACTTTCTTTCCAAATCATTCCACATTCCTTCTTCATAATGCCTCACCTTTCACTCATCTCTCAATGCTTTTACTCAATATAATGCTTTTACCTCTCTAACCTTTGCACTGCCTTCTCGCGAGTCACAAACATGGGTGTCATGAATGGCCTGGATACTTAGTACTTCGGACTCCTCACCTTGTGTCCCATCTCGCTGAACTAACATCTCAATAAGCAGGGTCGACCTACCTTTATCTCCTGAGGTGATCGGATTTTTTCTCGCTCATTAAATTTTCCATAATTCATAATTGTATCATTTCTGCCACCAACTTCATAGTAATGCACAACTCCATATAACTCCAAAGACGACATCCATTCTCAACATTGTCCCCGGATAAGGTATAAGGTATAAAATGGGCAATATGTATATATGTGGAGCAATAATGATCATGATAAGGCTCATATATGGCTTTGTGATTTTTGCAAATATGCATAGGTAGGACTAGGATATGAACTTTGCTTGTATGGAATTTTTCATAAAAAAGTCCTCCATCATCTTATCATGCACATGTCAAAAGCAACTTCAAATTTTTCATCTCCTTTATGTTTTTTTTCTTTTTTTTTGCACTTCATTGGGACTTCCCATAACCAGGCAATTTCATGTTATATCTCTAATGAATCTAATTTTGCATCATAGAGCTCTTTTTTAATACTTCCATGACTCTTCTTCTTCTTTTTTTTCAAATTTTTGATGGGGGTCATATTTCTCTTTTTTTTATATATATATGCATTAAAATAAATATGCAAATCTAAACTAAGTATGAATCTGCAAATAAGCCTTTTCCCCACCCCATACTTAAAATTTACAGTATCCTCACTGTATTAGAAATAGGGTTAAGAAGAAAACTTACTAAACCGTCACAAATTTCAGGAGTCGAAGAAGACAATAGGCAGGGTCGATATCGACCCTTGACATCGATATCGATGTCTCTCTCGATTTCTGCTCAGGCTTCAGGCTGATTTGGCCTCGATCACAAACCCTATCTACGTCGACCTTAAGGTCGATGTCGACCTTGGACATCGATTTCGACGTCTTTTCTGTGTGCTTTTCTCTCTCCTGCAATTGGAAAACTAAACACAAAACCAAACATGCAAAACAATAAAGTGTCTAAAACCAAAACAAATGCTGTCTAAAACCAAAACTAAGTCTTTGTTACAAGCTCTAGACTTTTAAGTCGCTAGGCCGACTTCCTCCTTCGCGCTTCTCAAGGCGGCATCTGTAGAGCCCATGTGGCTTGGGCCTCAAATATCGCTCCTTTCTTGTCCCGCAGTTGCATTCCGCCAGGATTGATTCGATTCACTGTGAATGGTCTTAAGTTCTTATCCTTGAATCTTGTAGGGAACCAATGGTCCTTAGACTTGGCAACATAGACCTTGTCTCTTATCTCATATTGGCTCGAATCATCATCGGATACCCTACACAAGCGCACATACCAAGGCACACCTCTTCCAAATAATGATAAGTCCTCAATCGTAATTGAACAAGAGGAATCCGTACCTCGACTTACCTTCTTCTCAGTCGATGGCTCAGGTCGATGTCGATGTTCAGAGGTCGATATCGACCCCTGTTGTACTCTTGGAGGATCAGTCGATTTGGAAAGTTTTGACTCGATATGATCAGGTTGATTTCGACCCTCAGAGGTCGATATCGAGGTCTCCGTTCCTCCCTTTGCAGCGCTGATGATGGTCGATTTTGATAGGGTGTGGTCGATATCGACCTTTAACCCCGATTTTGATGTTTCCTCTTCCCCTCCGTCGACCCCATACTTATGACCTGGCACAAAATCTTGAACATTAGTGGTCGATATCGACTTACCTGGGTCGATTTCGATGTTCTGTTGAGCTCCTTCGTTCAAGATTACCTCAACTTCCTCTACTTGGGCTTCATTGATAGCTTTTATCTCCATTGGCCCTCGATTTTTCACCGTCTTGGTGAAGGCATACTCTATCACCTCATCACTAATTGTGAATGAGAGCAATCCTTTCTTCACGCTATATCAACAACTAGGAAATCCGCAGGGACAAAGAATTTACCTGCTTGTACTGGCACATCCGTCACTATTCGAGTTGGAATTACTACCGTATTGTTAGCCATGTACTATCTTGCATCAACGGGCTCCAGGGGACCTATCTTTACCTTGTCCCATATGGTTAGTGGCATCATGCTAACGCTAGCGCCTAAGTCAACTAAAGCGTTAAATTTGAATTGACCTAGACCTATCCCGCTTTTGTTGTAGTTCCAACCTGTTGCACTCCTCTGCGATCTCAGAGAGCGATCGCTTCTTACCTAAGATGTCTTTAAGGAACCTTACATAAGATGACATTTCGTGAAGTGCCTCCATGAATGGTATACAGACATTAAGTCCTTGGAGCATCTTCACGAACCGCTGGAACTTCTTTTCCGCTGGGTCCTTAATCACCTTTCTAGTTGGGAAGGGCAACACCTTTTTCCTTTCCGCGGCTGCAGTGGGGTCGATATCGACTGAAGGAGTCAATTTATGTGGTGACGCAGAATTAGGGTCGACATCGACTGGAAGGTCGACATCGACGTCACCTTGGTCGATATCGACAGGGGGGGTCGATATCGACGTCTTCTCTGGCTCTTTCTCCTCCGCTTTTTGCTCGGGCGTTTGTAATTGACGCCAACTCCTTAGATTTACCGCTGCAATATATCCAGTAGTTTTGCCCTTTGGGTTGGGCGCAGTGGATCCAGGGAATGATCTTGACGCTTTGGGTATTGCTTCCGCCAATTGACTCATTTGAGTCTCCATGTTGCGCTTCCAAACGTCGATCTCCCCAAGTTTAGAATTGATGCCCTGCAGTTGAGTATGGATGGAGTTATTGGCTTGTTTGAACTCATCATGGTTCCTCCGCATATCATCAAGAATGATTTGCAGGTCATCCTTCCTTGTCTCCCGCTCAGGGTGCGTTGGTACCCTATATGGTGGGGGATCCCTTTGATAGAACCTTTGATCACCCCAATTTTGTTGATTGCCCCCTCCATAGGGGCCTCTCATCCATTTGACCTCATCATGTTGTTCCGCCATGGATACTTGCTCAGCATGTGGACAGGCACTAGTGTTATGCCTTGTTGAGCCACACTCCTGACAAGGTTGATTGTTGCTCAGGAACCTTACTTGCTTTTGAAGGCGGCGTGTTTGATCGTTATGGAATTGTTGCCGCACCTCAGGATCTATCTCCCTTGGAGGCTCATATAGTGGCATAGATTCGGCAGGCCTTGCATCATAGGTCGCACCAGCCCCATAGGTGTTGTCAAAGTTCACGAGCCTCTCAATGGTCTCCCATGCCTCCATTGGTGTAAGCTCAATGTACCGATAGGAGGTATATGAATTGATCCTCTCCTTATTCGGCGCATCAAGGGCGTTGTAGAAGATTTCCTGGATGACATATGGAAGTTACCCATGCGTTGGGCATGGGCGTTGTAGAAGATTTCCTGGATGACATATGGATGACATATGGAAGTTGCCCACGCTCGTTCTAGGGTTTCACCTGGCTTTTGTTTGAAAGTCGTGATCCTTTGTCGCAACATCGTCGTTTTAGAAGGTGGGAAGAATTTGTTCAAGAATGCATCTTTCACCTCCGCCCATGTCCTCAGCGAGCGTGGAGCCAAACATTCAAGCCATTGTAATGCCTTCCCTGCCAAAGACCATCGAAAAGATTTTAATCGCACATACTCTAAGTTTACTCCATCAGCAACTGTTTCACATAAGTCCATAAAAGTAGAGATGTGTTGAAGGGGGCATTCATTAGGTCTTCCTTCAAAATTATTTCTTTTTATCTCAGATAGGAAGGTAATTTTTATTTCATAGTTGGAGTGAGGAATTAAAATAGCGGATTCAGGAACATGAAGCGGCGGATGCATGTATTGCATTGCCGTCTGCGAATACTGATTGAGCCGCTCTTGGGCTTGTCTGCGTGCATCCTCCTCCCTATCGGCATGGGCTTGCTCAACAGCAGCGGCGGCCCTTTCAGCAGCGATTGTAGCATTGTGGTCCTCGATTTCCTTCCTAAACCGCTCTATGGTCTCGGCCTGTGTCTCGTTGTCAGCCATGATGTGAATTGCTTTGTTGCGAAGATGGTAGAAACGTTCAGGCTCGTTGATTGGTTCTAGGATAGATCCGCGATCAGAACGTCGCATAAACCTGCAGAATAAGCTCAGAAAAAGATCGTGATTAACTTAGGTGGCGATTAATTGCCTCCCCGGCAACGGCGCCAAATTTGTTCGCTACGGGGTGGAGTGTAGGAGATTCAAATATTAAAAATAAACAATGAACAACTAGGCTAACTCCCTGTCCCAAACAAATAATACAAAAATCTCCTCCCTTGTAGTAGTAGGGTAATTCAGGATCGAATCCACGAGGAGGTAGGTCAGCACTTCCTTTGTTGTACTCACGATCAAAGCTTTCGACCTTAGCAGACCTCGATATCGAGTATACTGGTCGATATCGACCTCAGTTCTGGTCGATTTCCTAGCACAGTTCCTACAGAAGACAAAACAGCAAGTCGATGTCGAGACAGACCTTGATATCGATGTCAGACCTCGATATCGACCCTTACAGTTGATTTCGATGCTTGTCACAAAAACTGTTTTTGTAACCAATTTGTCGGAAAAGAGTCCGAAGAAAATAGAATGGAGAAGGAAGAAGAATAGAAATAAAACTTAAGACTTTTATAAAGAATTCAATTAATTAAAAGGCTTCCAAAGTCGGAGTTTCATGCCACAACGATAACAATGCAAGTTTTATGCTAAAGCTATGAAATTTAATGCCTTTCCGTCAAATAACTTTCGTTACCAACACTTAGGTTAGAGGCTCTCGCATAGTTTCTAAGAGTTACTATCCAATTCATGAGCAATTCAAGTTCACAATATGAGTGGCTTTTGCTTCAATAATGCAAATAATGAATCTCCCTAACTTTCGCAAAGGATCATGCATGGGGTAGAAGACGGAATCGCATAAAAGTCATACCTTTGATGCACTTACCTCACATTGCTATCGTCGGGCTCACCCCGACCCTAGAAGTGGGTTGACTACTCGCTCCTCATCATGTACATCATCATCATTATTGTTGAAAGAAAGCTACTTTGAATTAAAACTTCGAAAGAAAGTACAACCGAACAAGCCACTCCGCTCTCGCTTTACAACTTCACTCGGCCTCCTCTCTCTTTCTCTAACTCGTCACTACTCTCTATTGAAACTGAATTGTATGTAAATTGAATACCTAAACTCAACCCTATTGGCCTCTATTTATAGATGTCGATAAAGACTTGAAACTTTATCTTTATTCTCTAAGATAAAACTTAAATAAAAGTAAAAATTAAAACTCTATGGTGAAATCAGCCTCCTCATGATAGATCTGGTTTTGAAGATAAGAAATGTCGACTTTTGGATAGACGTGCAAGCTTTGGAGAGATTTCTATCAAAAATCTGAGTCGGATTCCTCTTCTGGCATGGTCGATATCGACCCTAGACAATATCGACCCCTGCAAAACATTATCTCGAGCTCTCCCTCTCCTACTCGAACTGGCACTCGACTTCTATCATTTAGCTTGATATGGAAGCATCGATATCGACCTCCAGACGCCGATATCGACCTCTTTGTGTCCACATACTCTGTTTCATTTCCTGCTCGATTCCTATGTCTCTGATGCACTCGATGTCGAGGTTCCCAGTCGATTTCGACCTCTTCAGAAGACTTCGAGTTCTTTTTTCGCTCTTTCAAATTCGTCCATTTTTATCCTGTTTTCTGCGAATTCACATAGAAACTCGTACAAACCCATATATTTGACGTTTTAAGCATAAACTACACTATTCCCATGTTTTCTCATTAATATGCATGCAAAAGATAATAAAATGGACTTTTATGTGCATAGAAAATATGGCGATTTGCGCGCATATCACCCGCGCTCAATCCTTCATGAGAATTTAGGATCATTCCTTATTTACTTTATATGAAGTGAAAGTGGATTATATATGTGAATTTAGATAGTAATTAGGTTTCGCCTTCGAAAGTTGACTAAACGATAGTTTTGAAAAGGATAGAAACAATTAGGTTTTTATTCAAAAGCCTCTATATTCCTAATTGGTTGGTGATAAAAACACAATCTTTTATGTGATTTAAGTAGATATGCATGCATGGTTATTGCCGTGGTAAATTCCTACCTTAGGAGCTTTTAGTTTTATTTGCAAAAACCCCAAAAAAATCTGTCTTTTGATTATTTCTTTACTTTTCTGTCTTCGTATTTATTTTCTGTTACAATTTGCAAAACAACTCGACATTGACACATCCAATCGATATCGAGTACACTACAGAGCAAGAATTCAAGTTGACGGTCTTCTTAGTCGACAAGAAAGCACTGACCCACTCGAGATCGACCTACTTAGTCGATATCTGTTTGTAAGGGGAGGGATCGCTAATAAAATATCAAATAGAATATCAAACTAAACCAACTCCCTTCTCCAAGCAAATAAAATAAAAGAATCCCTCCCAATATAGTGGTAGGGTATTTCAGGATCGAATCCACGAGGAGGTATGTCAGCGCTTCCTAAGCTTGCAATCACGATCAAATTTCGACTCTAGAAGACCACTCGATATCGAGTAGACTGGTCGATATCGACTATAGTTCCAGTCGATTTCCAGCAAATTCCTGTAGAAGACAAAAGCACAATCGACGTCGAGTTGTTCACTCGGTATTGGGTCAGCCACTCGATATCGACCTCTGCAGTCGAAATCGAGTCTTCAACAGAAACTGTAAACGTAGCAAATTTTGTCGGAAAAGAGTCCGAAGTAAGTAAGAATGATGATGGAAGGGTGGACAGAATAAAAACAAAGATTTTTATATAACTCAATAAACTAAAAGCTTCCAAGATCGGGGATTCATGCCGCAACGATAACCATGCAAGACTTATGCCAAATTCATGAAAGATGATGCTTTTCCGTCAAATAACCTTCGTTACCAACCATTAGGTGATTAGAGGCTCTCGCATAAAACCTAAGAGTTACTATCCAATTTCATGATTAATCCAAATTCACAATATGATTGGCTTTCGCTTCAATAATACAAATAATGAATCTCCTCAACTCTCGCAAAGAATCATGCATAGGATAGAAGACGGAATCACATAAAATTAATACCTTTGATGCACAAACTTACATGACTATCGTCGGACTCACCCGGACCCTAGAAGTAAGGTGAACTACTCGCGCCTCATCATCATTGACATCATCATTATGGAAAAGAAACTACTTTGAATTAAACTTGCAAAAGAAAGAGTACAACCGAACAAAGCCAAATCTCCGCTCTCGCTTCCTCTAACCCTACTCAGCTCTCTCTCTCTCTCTCTCTCTCTCTCCCTCTCTCTCTCTCGCTATACTACTGTAAATAAAACTGTTTTCTTGCTGGAATTGAATGTGCTTGGATAATTAAAACTCAGCCCTAATGGCCTCTAATTATAGACTTCTAACCTCGCTATCCAATGATAAGAAAATCTATCTTTATTCCTAAGATAAAACTAAATAAAGTAAATAACTAAATCACTTTAGGTAAATAACAAATTCACCATAAAGGATAACATGTCTTGTGGTAATGGATCGAAGATCTCGACTTTAAGATAGATGTAAATGCTTCAGATAGAATTCTATCAAAAACAGCGTCGGATCGGTCTGCAGTAGCAGTCGATATCGACCAGGTCATGTCGATATCGACCTCTTCTTCTCTATCTCGAGCAGTTCTACTCGATCTCGGATTAGCACTCGGAATCTATCAATTCACTCGTTTTAGGGCACTCGATATCGACCATGTTTAGTCAATATCGACCTCTTTGTGTCGACATGCTTTGTTCTTCTGTCTGCTCGATTTGTGGTGTTCTGTTTCACTCGATGTCGAGTCTTTAGGTCGATTTTGACTCCTCGTTAGACTTCGAGTTCTTTTCCAGCTTTTCTCCTCTTTTCTAAATTGCTCCAATTTTGTCTCGATTTCTGCGAAATAACATAAAAACTCGTGTAGACCTCTATATTTGGCAAATAAGCATAAACTACACTAATCTTATGCTTTCCCAACTAATATGCATGCAAATATCGACAAATTGGACATAAAAGTATATTGAAAATATCGCAATTTGCGCGCACATCAACACCCCATACTTAAGCTTCCTTGTCCCCTAGCAATACTTTTAATGGTCATTTAGGGGAAGAAACCAAACCCTCAACATCATAGATTCATCGTTATATGTCCCTATAATCAATTTCCATCCTCGAAACGGTACTAATGTCAACAAATCCATGCATGTAAATAAAAGCAACATCATACTTACAAAAGGAGGGTTATACGCATAAAACAATTTCGTGCAACATAGCATTAATAATCAAGAGGACTTTTTTCAAACTAATGAGAAGTAGATTGGTAAAAGGCTAAAGGTGGGCTAATTTTTGGCCATGTGGTGTTAAATCTGAGGAAATAAACTTTCTTTCCAAACTCATGGGTGTCATGAATGGCCCCGGATACTTAGTACTTCGGACTCCTCACCTTGTGTCCCATCTTGCTGAACTAACATCTCAACGAGCAGGGTTGACCTACCTTTATCTCCTGAGGTGATCGGATTTTTTCTCACTTTAAATTTTCCATATTTCAAAATTTCTTTCATTCCTGCCAACAACTTCATAAATATGCACAAACTCCATATAACAACTCCAAAGATGACATCCATTCTCAACTTGATCCCCAGATAGGGTATAAGGTATAAAAATGGGCAATATGTAATGTATGTGGAGCAATAATGATGATGTAAGGCTCATATATGGCTTGTGTAATTGCAAATATGCATAGGTAAGGCTAGGATATGAAATTGAGCACATGTATGGAAAATATAAAGTCCTCCATCATCTTATCATGCATATGTCAAAAGCAACTTCATGTTTTACCTCTCTTTCATGGTTTTCTCTAAAAAATCGCACTTCATTGTGACTTCCCTTAACTAGGCAATTTCATGTTTTATCTCTAATGAATCTACTTTTGCATCGTCGAGTTCAATAAAAGCTGGGGGTGATTTTTTCTTTCTTTTTTTTTTTGGAAATTAGCTATGATGCTTAAAGTAAACAATGCTTAAAGATAAAGATAACTAAACTAACAATGTAAAAGTATGCATAAACATGAAGAGGAAATATGCGAAAACTATGAAAAATTTTAAAAAAACATGCTAAAAATGCTAAAAATATGGAAGTGAGCCTTTCCCCCACCCCATACTTAAAGATTACAGTGTCCTCACTGTATAAGAACTAGGGCTAATGAAGCAGTGCAATTGTCAATGACTCCTGGTGACATTGAGGACAACATGAAGGTTCCTTTCGATGGTCCTATCACTCGTGCAAGGGCCAAGAGGATTCAAGATGCAACCAAAGCCCTTCTTGCCCGTCACCAAGGAACTATGGAGCAACGGTTCAGGCCACCCTGGATCACTTTGCTCAAGACTACACCACTAACACAAGACTTTAGCTTGCGTCCGCACACAGAGCTCATGAAGACGTGTCAGCATCCTCCTTGATCAACACACATGTCACACTCGGCCCAAGCCCATGTCGAGTGGAATGGAGACCCCTGTCGAGTGATGGTCTTGTGGTTGGGCCGGTTCACCTTATTTACTTAAGTTATTATTTTATGCAATTAGATTTAATAAAGTGGAAGTTAATTATATCTTATCTAGATGTAATCGCTGTCCACTAAGTTTTTACCTTCTAGGTTTATCTATCTTTAGGATTTTAATTATATCTTTTATCCAACTAAATTCTATCTTACCTGGTAGAATTGGTTCCTAGAATTTCTTTTTAATCATTGTAATTTCCTTTGAGTTAATTGGATTGAATAGAATTGGAGAAACCCTTTAAGGAATTAAGGGTTCTTCAAATTCAATCCCAAAGTTTCAAGTGCTCTTGTGATCTACTTACATTCGGCAACACCAACCCGAAAACCCTAACTCCAAACCGAGCCAAAAATCCAAACACAAACAACACACAAACCCTAGCGCAAATCGTCGCAAAAGGGAGGCTTCCTGTCGCCAAAAGGAGAAACTCCTGTCGCTGCACCTCACCCGCATCGCACAGGCGGCGGCCGCCCCAAGCCTGCAGCGGCCGCTGCGTCCAGGCGCCCCTCGTGCGCTACGCCCACGCTCCAAGCGCTCGCATGCCCTCTCCGCGCGCCTCCGTCGCTGTTTCTCTCTTCTCTTGTTTTACCTTGATTCTGTCGCTATTTCCTGCTCCAAGTTGCTGAAATTATTCTAAGTTTAAATCCGTCGCTAAAATCAGAAACTTAATCACTTGTATTATTTGTTCCAAAATCAGGAGATATCAAAGAGCATTGCAAGATCGGGCAAATATACGGCGTGGTTCTTGATCTTGAGCTCACAGGCGAAGGATCGTCACCCTATTCCTCGTTTAGATGATATGCTTGATGAATTGCATGGTGCATGTATTTTCTCTAAATTTGATCTTAGAAGTGGCTAAGTATGGTTTATATGAATGGTTAGTAATGCCTTTTGGTTTGACAAATCTTCTTTCTACTTTTATGAGGCTTATGAACCATGTGCTTAGACGTTACTTAGGAAAATTTGTCGTTGTTTATTTTGACGATATCTTAATTTATAGCAAGAACATGCATGATCACCTTAGTCACTTAAAATTGGTATTTGATCGATTTCGAAAAGAAAAACTATATGCCAATTTGAAAAAGTGCTCTTTTGCTTCCGCATCTACTATTTTCCTTGGATTTGTTGTCTCTGCTTTTGGTTTAAAGGTAAATGAGGAGAAGGTTCGTGGTATTTAAGAGTGGGCCCAGCCACATATCCCCACTCATGTCCACTCATTCTTGGGCCTTGCTGGCTTCTATCAACGCTTCGTCAAGGACTTCAGCAAAATTGCCGCCCCCCTACATGAGCTGACCAAAAAGGATGTGACGTTTCGCTGGACAGTTGCACATCAGAGGGCATTCGATGCTCTCAAGGATCATCTCACCCATGCCCCAGTACTGCAACTACCTGACTTCGCACAACCGTTTGAGCTTGAGTGTGATGCTTCTGGCACTGGCATTGGTGGGGTACTACTACAGAATAGGTGCCCTATTGCCTATTTCAGCGAGAAGTTGGGCCCCGCTGAGCTCAACTATTCTACCTACGACAAGGAACTGTTCGCCCTGGTTCGATGCTTACAGACATGGCAGCACTACCTTTGGCCTAAGGAGTTTGTGATACATTCGGATCACGAAGCTCTGAAGTACCTCAAAGGTCAGGCAGTGCTCAGCAGACGACTTGCTCATTGGGTGGAGTTTCTGGAGACCTTTTCCTATGTGGTTCACCACAAGAAGGGAAAGGATAATGTGGTAGCTGACGCGCTATCACGAAGGTATGTCCTCCTAAACCATATGGATGCACATGTTTTGGGTTTTGCTTTGATAAAGGAACTGTATGCCTCTGATGGTTTCTTTAAAACTATTTATGCTCAATGTGTGTCCAAGGGTGAAGTTGATTCTTATTTTCTTGATAATGGTTATTTATTTAAGATGGGAAAGCTTTGTATCCCATCTTCTTCTATTAGACGACTGTTAACTCAAGAAATACATGAATCTAGGGGACATGGAGGTTTCGACAAAACCTTAGCTGGACTTAAGGAACATTACTTTTAGCCTAAAATGTCTAATTATGTGCTTAGATTTGTCAAAAGTTGTGTCACATGTGCTAAGGCTAAATCGAAATCTAATGCTAATGGTCTATATCAACCTTTGCCTATATCGAATGCACCCTGGAAAGATGTGTCTTTGGATTTTATTGTAGGATTGCCTAGAACTTCTAAGGGTCATGATTCTATTTTTATTGTTGGAGACAGATTTTCAAAAATGGCTCAATTCATACCTTGTCACAAAACTGATGATGCTATTCATGTTGCTCATTTATTCTTTAAGGATGTTGTTCGCTTACATGGATTGCCTTTATCTATAGTTTCTGATCGTGACTCTAAATTCTTAAGCTGTTTTTGGAAAACATTATGGTCTAAGTTGGGTATAAAACTATTATTTTCTACTTCTTGTCACCCCCAAACTGATGGCCAAACTGAGGTTACAAATAGAACTCTTGGGGCTCTCCTTAGAGTCATGTTGCGAACTAACCTCCGGAGGTGGGAAGACTGCCTACCAGTTGTTGAGTTTGCTTATAACAGGTCTAGGCACTCAGTAACCAAGTAGACTCCATTTGAGGTTGTCTATGGCCGAAATCCACTCACCCCAGTGGACATGATGCCACGGCCTCTCAAGGAGAAGGAGAGCATGGATGCAGCTAAGCAAGTGGACTTCATCAAGCGCTTGCATGAGCGTACCAAGGCGCAGCTAGAAAGAAAGACAGCGCAATACAAGGCAGCGAAGGACAAGCATCGCAAGGATGTGCAGTTCAACGTTGGTATTCTGGTATGGCTACATCTCAAGAAGGAAAGGTTTCCACAACAACGGAAATCTAAGTTGGACCCCAGGGGAGATGGACCATTTCGAGTGGTTCAGAAGATGGGTCCTAATGCCTACAAGCTGGATCTCCCTGCAGACAAGTACAATGTTCAGTCTACCTTCAACGCCGCTGATCTATACTTGTTCATACCTGACGATGACTCTGACGATGATTTGAGGACAAATCGAACACAAGTGGAGGAGAATGATGCAGTGCAATTGTCGATGACTCCTGGTGACATTGAGGACAACATGAAGGTTCCTTTCGATGGTCCTATCACTCATGAAAGGGCCAAGAGGATTCAAGATGCAACCAAAGCCCTTCTTGTCCGTTACAAAGGAACTATGGAGCAACGGTTCAGGCCACCCTGGAACACTTTGCTCAGGACTACACCACCAACACAAGACTTGAGCTTGCGTCCGCACACAGAGCTCATGAAGACGCGTCAGCATCCTCCTTGATCAACACACATGTCACACTCGGCCCAAGCCCATGTCGAGTGGAATGGAGGCCCATGTCGAGTGATGGTCTTGTGGTTGGGCCGATTCACCTTATTTACTTAAGTAATTATTTCATGCAATTAGATTTAATAAAGTGGAAGTTAATTATATCTTATCTAGATGTAATCCTTATCCACTAAGTTTTTATCTTCTAGGTTTATCTATCTTTAGGATTTTAATTATATCTTTTATCCAACTAAATCTTATCTTGCATGGTAGAATTGGTTCCTAGAATTTCTATTTAATCACTGTAATTTCCTTTGAGTTAATTAGATTGAATAGAATTGGAGAAACCCTTTAAGGAATTAAGGGTTCTTCGATTTCAATCCCAAAGCTTCAAGTGCTCTTGTGATCTACTTACATTCGACAACACAAACCCCAAAACCCTAACTCCAAACCGAGCCAAAAATCCAAACATAAACAAGACACAAACCTTATCACAAATCGTCGCAAAAGGGAGGCTTCCTGTCGCTAGAAGGAGAAACTCCTGTCGCCGCGCCTCAACCGCATCGCACAGGCGGTGGCCGCCCGAAGACTGCAACGGCCGCTGCGTCCAGGCGCCCCCGCGTGCGCTGCGCCCGCGCTCCAGGCGCTCGCGTGCCCTCTCCGCGCGCCTCCGTCGCTGTTTCTCTCTTCTCTTGTTTTACCTTGTTTCTATCGCTATTTCCTGCTCCAAGTTGCTGAAATTATTCTAAGTTTAAATCCGTCCCTAAAATCAGAAACTTAATCACTTGTATTATTTGTTCCAAAATCAGGAGATATTAAAGAGCATTGCAAGATCGAGCAAATATACGGCGTGGTTCTTGATCTTGAGCCCACATGCGAAGGATCGGGTATCCCAAATGTATCAGCTAACAAAGAAACTTACTAAAAATTCACGAAAATCAGGAGTTGAAGACGTGTGCAGGGGCAGTCGATATCGGGTGATCCAGCCGATATCGACCAGTTTCACTCGATACTTGGTGGTTCAAAGCTTCAGGGTGATCTCATGTCGATCACAATTCTCTAAATCGACCTGCTTGGTCGATATTGAGCACTTTACTCGATTTCGATCTCTCTTTTGTGCTCCTTCTTTTTCCTGAAACTCGTTAGAAAACAAAAACAAAAACCAAAACAAATAATAATGTCTCAAAACAAACCAAAAGTGTCCAAAACCTAAAAACTAATTGTCTTTGACAAGCTCTAGACTTTATAGTCGCTAGGCTAACTTTTCCCTTTATGCTTGATGTGCGCGCAAATTGTCATATTTTCTATGCACATATGAATCCATTTTATTGTCTTTTGCATGCACATTTATGGGAAAACATGAGAATAGTGTAGTTTATGCTTAAATGTCAAATATATGGGTTTTGCACGAGTTTCCATGTGATTTCACAGAAAACAGGATGAAAATGGATGAATTCGGAAGAGCGGAAAAAGAACTCAAAGTCTTCTGAAGAGGTCGAAATCGACTGAAGACCTCGACATCGAATACATCAGAGACATAGGAATCGAGCAGAAACGGAAACAGAGCATATCGACCCAAAAGGGGTCGATATCGACGTCTGGGGGTCGATATCGATGCTGCCAGATCGATCAAATTGATAGAAGTCGAGTGATAGTTCGAGTAGGAGAAGGAGAAGCTCGAGATGAGGTTTTGGAGGGGTAGATATCGATGTCTAAGGGTCGATATCGACCATGCCAGCAGAGGAATTCGACTCCGATTTTGATAGAATTATATCCAAAGCTTGCAATATCTATCTAAAGGTCAAGATTTCCTATCATCAACACCAGATCTATCATGAGGAGGCTGATTTCACCATGAAGTTTTAGCTTTTACTTTGTTTTAGTTTATCTTAGAGAATAAAGATAAGGTTTCGAGTCCTTATCGACATCTATAAATAGAGGCCAATAGGGCTGAGTTTAGGTATCCAATAACATTCAATTTCAGATCCATTTTCGCAGAGAATTTCAGTTGTAATAGAGAGTAGAGAGAGAGGAGGCTGAGTGGAGTTGTAAAGCGAGAGTGTAGTGGCTTGTTCGGTTGTACTTTCTTTCGGAGTTTTAATTCAAAGTAGCTTTCTGTCAATAACAATGATGATGATGTGCATGATGAGGAGCGAGTAGTCAACCCACTTCTAGGGTTAGGGTGAGCCCGACGATAGCAATGTGAGGTAAGTGCATCAAAGGTATGTCTTTTATGCGATTCCGTCTTCTACCCCATGCATGATCCTTTACGAAAGTTAGGAAGATTCATTATTTGCATTATTGAAGCGAAAGCCACTCATATTATGAACTTGAATTACTCATGAATTGGATAGTAACTCCTAGGAATTATGCGAGAGCCTCTAATCACCTAAGTGTTGATAACGAAATTTATTTGACGGAAAGACATTAAAGTTCATATCTTTAGCATGAAACTTGCATTGTTATCGCTGTGGCATGAAACCCCGAGTTTGGAAGCCTTTTAATTAATTGAATTCTTCATAAAAGTCTTAGTTTTATTTCTGTTCATCTTCCTTCTCCATTCTATTTTCTTCGGACTCCTTTCCGACAAATTGGTTACAAAAAACAGTTTCTGTGACAAGCATCGAAATCGACCATAAGGGTCGATATCGAGGTCTAACATCGATATCGAGATCTCTGCTCGACGTCGACTTGCTGTTTTGTCTTCTGCAGGATCTGCGCTAGAAAATCGACCAGAACTGAGGTCGATATCAACCTGTACACTCGATATCGAGTGTCTGCTGAGGTCGAAAGCCTTTTTCGTGAGTACAACAAAGGAAGCGCTGACATACTTTCTCGTGGATTCGATCTTGAATTACCCTACTACTACAAGGGAGGGGATTCTTGTATTATTTGTTTGGGACAGGGAGATAGTCTAGTTGTGCTTTGTTTTATTTTAAATATTTGAATCTCCTACTTACCACCCCCGTTGCGAACAATGCTCATAAAAGCGGCATCTACAAAGCCCATGTAGCCTAGGCCTCAAATAACACTCCGTTCTTGTCTCGCAGCTGCATTCCGCCTGGATGGATTTGGTTTACTGTAAAGGGACCCATCCTCTTTGTTTTAAATTTACTTGGGAACCAATGATCTTTTGATTTGGAGACATACACCTTATCTCCTACTTCGTAGTTGCTTAGATCATTATTGGATTCCCTGCACAAGCGCACATACCAAGGCAAACCTCTTCCAAAAAGAGATAAATCCTTAATTTAAATAGAAAAAGAGGAATTCGTACCTTGTCTTACCTTTTCTGTCTCTGAGTCTAGTCAATATCGATCAGTGTTACTTGATATCGACCTCTGTTCTCCTCCTGGTGGTTCTGTCAATGTGGAGGATTTCTGCTCGATTTGGTCTGGTCGATTTCGACCTGTACTACTCGATATCAAGTTACTTTTTCCTCTTTCAGCTTCTGGTTCTGTCACGTCGGCTTACGTTTCTGGTCGATTTCGACCACTATACTCGATTTCGAGTGCTCTTCTCCGACGTCGACCCCATACTTAAAACCTGGCACATAATCTTGAACTATGTTAGTCGATATCGACTTACCTGGGTCGATTTCGAGTGGCTTATTGGCTCCTTTGTTCAAGATTGCTACGATTTTCTCCACTTGGGCTTCTATTGCCCTCTTTTCAAGCTCCTCGGGTGTCATATTTCTTACCTTTGCTTCCCCGCATATGATGTAGACACCCTTGATTGACTTTACCTCCATATGCCCTTCATTTTTCCTCACCGTCTTGTTGAAGGCGTACTCTATCACTTCATCACTAATGGTGAATGAGAGCAATCCTTTTCTCACGCTTATATTTGCATCGACGATTGTTAAGAATGGCCTTCCTAAAATAATGGAACAAGCAGGGTCCTCTGCCATATCAACAACGAGAAAATCAGTAGGGACAAAGAACTTACCCACTTGCACTGGCACATCATCCACCATCCATGTTGGAATAACTACCGTGTTGTGGGCCATGAAAAGTTTAGCAGCCACAGGCTATAGGGCATCTATCTTTATCTTGGACCATATGGTTAGTGGCATCATGCTAACACTAGCACCTAAATCACATAAAGCATTAAAGCGATATTGACCTAAGCCTATAGCGATAGAAAACTTACCTGGGTCCACCCTCTTCTCTGGTACCTCCAACCTGTTGCACTCCTCTGCGATCTCAACAATTGATCGCTTCTGACCTAATATATCTTTCAGGAACCTCACATATGATGGCAACTCATGAAGTCCTTTGGTGAATGGTATGATAACACTGAGCCCTTGAAGCATCTTCACAAAACGCTGGAACTTCTTTTCTGCTGGGTCCATAACAACTTTCTTAGGGAATGTCAACACCTTCTTCTTCACTGCGGCTGGAGTTGAGTCGACATCAAGTAGAGGGTGGTCGATATCGACTGGAGGAGTCGATTTCTGGTGCAGCTCAACTTCTGTGTCGACATCGAGTAAAGGAGACTCGACGACACCTTCACCATGGTCGATATCGACTGGAGTAGTCGATATCGATGTCTCTTCTGGGGCCTTTGTAAAGACTCAAAATTTTAAAATATTATTTTATAAATTATAATTTAATCTCAATATTAAATTTATGAGATTCCGAAAATTTTAAGAATCTCCGTCCTCGATCAAAATGAATTTATTTTCTTAAACAAATTCCGGCATATAATTGAATATTGTTTGAACCTATTGAGATAAGTGTGGCAACTTTTATGACATTTGTAAATTATATAGAATTTGTGGGCTGAATATTGTTATTAATTTTTGTTAGAATTTTATAAAACAAAAATAGCGGAATGTTTTTGTATTTTTTTCCTAATATGAAGCTAACCCTAATTTCCCGGTATATAAAACCCTTAGCCGCCAGCTTCACTATTCACCCTCCTCCTTCATTTTTCGGATCTGAGCTCAAGAGACATGGCTTCCTCCTCCCTTCTGTCCATCTCCCTCGCTCCATCTCACTCTCTCTAGCTCACATCGCATCTCCAGCGCTCGCCTCCTCCTTCGGCGCACACGAGGCCGCCGTCGGGTTGACCACCACTCCAGCCATCTGAAACCTCTCCCTCTTCTCCTCGTATCGGTGTCGCTCTCTTGCTCTGTCGCTCTCTCACTCAAAAGCCCTCCACGGCGGCACGTCCCACCTGCTGCTTCACCCCTCTCTCTCGACGCTAGATCTGAGGTACCGACCCTTTGTTCGACCTCTTCCCCCCTCTTCTGTTGCGGACCTAAGCAAAAGGAGGAGCACCCATGCCTCCCCTCCGATCTCCTCCTTCCCAACGCCTGATTTGACTCCGACGACCCCGAGTGATTCGATGTAGCAGCCGACCCTTGAACGAGCCTAGGGATGCGATTGGGGGTATAATTCTCGAGCCATATGACTCAATTTAGTTTAAATTGAAATTCCCCTTTACTTCAATTAGCTGAATTTATGTGTGAATTTGGTTGTTGTTTGACTGATCGATTCAATTTGGTTTGGTTGCATGTTTTGGTTTGGCTTATTGTTAGTCTAGTGTATTAGCAAGCTTTTAATTATATGGTGAAATTGATTTATAAATGAACTTGGTTGGTTCTAAATAATTTATTGGACGGGTCGTTTAACTCAACTTAATAACCTAAGTTACTCACAAATTCCTAGTCGATATATGTCTTAATAACCTACTTGATTGAATTGTTCCGAGTTTACCCATGGTAAGAAAGGGGAAAAGAAAAAAATGAATCTATAAGGGGAGTGTCTTGAATAATAATTTGACTAATGTGACCTATGTCTCATCGATGACTACGCAAGGTTTAACTTGAGCTATGTGAAATTGTTAGATTTGACCCTAAATCGTTAGGGACTTAACATAATTTTGCTAACTTGAACTTGTTGGTTAACTAGAGAAATAAACCGAACGTTTTAGGTTTGTTAATTGGTCAGACTAGTTATGATCAACTTCGAATCGTGTAATTATATAAGGATGTCTTTGAGGACTTGTTATGCTTTAACCTTGCTTGTGTTGACTTAAAGCTTTCATTGGGTGATTTAATAACGATTGAATTCATAAAGGGTTTTAGGAATGTTAACTTATAATGATTTACTCCTTAAAATGAGTGAATTTATGATACTTGAAAGGATGATTCGATAAATGAGATATTTGTTGAACTATATTGATTGTTATAGTTGATTACGTGTTTGTTTAGGAAACCGCTTATTTAAATGAGATAGGATTATTCTTATAGAAACCTAAACCTTAAGTGCGAGTATCTTGTTCGGATGTTTTATGACTAATGTATTTGATGAACAAAATCTTATAAGAGTAGATAAGATATGGACAAGTGTGATGATTAATTATTAGTCAAATAAGCTATACTTAGATGGTAGCAACTACTAACTTTATAGTTGGTTAAATAGGGACAACTAATTGGTTACAATTCCTTATGATAGGTTAAGCTAGCTCATGACTTAAGTGTACTACATGTGAATGAAATTTATTAGTGAGGTCTTCTAAGAGATAGTCGAGACTTGGTTAAGCATGTAAGAGATAAAAGACATCTTGAGAACTTGTCAAACTTGTAAGCTTGTTGTTGTGCTTATTGGGCTATGAACGTGGTTAGTAAGACTTTATAAAGGATGTTTTATAAATTCTTATACTCATGTGCTTTTAAGCTTGATTGTAGTGCTTTTTGCTAAGTAGTTCTTATAATTGGACCTACAAAAAGATTT
Organism: Persicaria maculosa; assembly: GCA_963922045.1. Classification (NCBI taxonomy): domain Eukaryota; kingdom Viridiplantae; phylum Streptophyta; class Magnoliopsida; order Caryophyllales; family Polygonaceae; genus Persicaria; species Persicaria maculosa. The sequence continues at coordinate 35,457,290 of OY998261.1, forward strand.
CTTGAAATATCAACTTACCTTGGTTACTCGATGAGCATGAGTTATTATGTGAGTTGATAAATAAGACTTGTTGAGCCTTGGTTTTGGGAACCTATAGTTTTGTTGAATATTCGAGTATTGGATATTTGATGGTTACTTGGGAAAATGGTTAAGGAAAACCTGAACTGGACATGAAGTAAGATGTTTTGAGTGATGATGTTAGTAAGACCTTGAGCTAAGTTTCATACTTGATCTGAACAAGGTTAATTGAGAATGATGAGAATGCGAGGTTACTTGAATAAAATATTATTTAGTCTTGTGTGGACTTGAAAGCCCGCGTGTGTGTTAATTAAATATGTATTGATGAACTATTCCTTACTAATTACTTGCTAGTGTGATTGGAAGACCCTCTGAGTGGCTTGTTAGCCGATGGATGATTCTTTGAGTGGCTTGTTTGCTGGCTAATTGGATGTGAAGACTCCACGTAAGTTTCCTATGGGAGCTTACTCAATAACCAGGACCTCATGCCTGATGTGTCATATAGTATGTAGGTGTTGCATCTGCATAAAAGTATGTCATGTAGTACCATGCTTAGGACTTGCACTTGTGAATGAGCATCTCTATTCTTTATGTGTTTGAAAAGAGAATGACCGTTATCTATGAGTCCTTAGAGTCGTTGCTAGGGTCATTAGGGCATTCGTGTTTCATATCGATTCGGTCACAGTCGAGTCTTATATTATGATATGGCTGCGGCGGTGACCGAGCGTCCTACCTCGGACTTGAGTACGGGCATATGATGGCTGCGGCACTGACCGAGCGTCTTACCTCGGAGTTGGGTACGAACATGGATGACCCCGGAGTGGGCACAGATTGAGAGATATGGGGATATGCCACTTGGCATTCTGTGTGGATCCATTTAATCGCCTTTTGCATATATAAACTGTCACCATGCTTGTGTGATTTAAATTATGTACTGCACTAGAACATCCTTTATTTAGGTATGGGCATATTATATGTCCTCAGCGAGGTCTTTAGGGCCCGCATGTGTCTCTTGGCTTGACTTTGTGGATAGTTTCAGGTACCCGCTCGCTTTTGCTTGCTGATTGCTTCTATGGCGGGGTTTTCTCACGGGACGAGTGTTAAGAAGACTTCGTACATCTTACAACTTGATTTTATAAATGTTTTGGTTTAGTTGGATATTCAAAAACAATGTATACTTATCTTGATTTAAACTCGTTTTATCTCTTTTGAGTTTTGACTAGTTGAATTAGGACAAGTTCACGTGCGAAAGCACAGATAATGATTGGATTCTTTGATTGTTTTGAGGGTTTGAAATCCCCTTTTTCTTGAATTATATCATTAAATCTTTAAGGCTTAAACAGGGTTATAACTTGAAGTTGACAAATAAGCAGCTCGTACTTGGATTGCAAGATCTGGCAGAGGGATGATTCTTCCCTCTAAACGTAACCCGAATTTCATAATTTAGGCCGTTACAAAGTTGGTATCAGAGACAGGTTGTGCAATCCGAGTACAAATGAGTTGTAAAGCAATTGGTGATTTTGAGTTTTGAAAATAAAATGTCCCAAAGGATTTCACGTGTTTTGAATGTTTTGAAGGGGAAAAATGAATTTAATATGGATAAGTAAGATAACCACTTTGAGAAGTAAGAATCGAGATTCAATCGGGTAGTCATGGCGATAGTCTATCTCTTAAGGATATAGATTGAGATTGGTAGAGACCCTTAGATTTATACTTTATAGATGGGTATGGAAGACATATGAAAATCTTGTTGGGTAATTCGTAAACTTGATTATAGCAATAGGTAAATTTGGGAGAGAAGTCTAATGATTCATGTGTGTTACTCTTGATGACTTGATAGAATATTCATTTATATGAGTTTCCCTTGTTATGACATCTGACGTGATTCGTATAACATGCCTTGATCCTTTTATGCACTTGTAATTTATGGTACATGATGACTTGGTTTGGACAGCTATTATCATTCTTGATGTGTTTGACTTATACGTATTTGTTACGTCACTTATATCACTTCTGATGGAAATTATTGGTGCCTTTTTTGCCTTGGTTTGATGAGGAAATGAGATGAGATTATGAGGGTGTACATGACCATGGTTGATGTTTCATACTGGTTAGTTGGAAGTTTTGAGCTCATGCTTGAGGACCTTACTCTAGTTGATGGAAAAACTTATGGTTTCGAGAATTGAGAACTTATATTTGTTGATTTGAGAGTCATGATATTCTGTCTATAAGACTTTATGGTTGAGTTGATAAGAAATGCTTATGGAATTCAGAGTCTTGATATACATTGTTGATTTTTTTTCTTATATGATAATGTTTTCACAAAGTCGACACAAGTATTTTATAGGGACGCTTGTAAAGTACTTGGTCAGATCTAGTGAGAACATCGTGATGATTTTGTGATACTTATACAAGTATTTCATGGGGACGCCTATGAAATACTAGTAGGGATCACAAAATGCATTGCTTATATGCGTATTTGATATGTTTTGACATGATATTGTCACATGATCTATTTAGTTGATGCTTTATTTGCTTTACATGATAAATTTTAATGATATTTCTCTCATATTTAAAATTTGTTCAAAAGAGGATCATGTTTATACAACTCGACAAAAATGTATGTGAATCAATAAATAGACATAACTTGCTAATCGATATGATGTTGTCTCTCCTACCATCGACGTGTTATCATTCATACATTGTGACTTTATGAGATTTTGTGAAGTTATGCCATGCACCTCTATCTTGTTTGTATGAACGATGATGATTCATTATGATGTATTGCTTATGTGGCTACTCGTTACTCTATAATTGTCTGACTTGTATAATTGATACCTTACGTGTCTCTTATTCCAATAAGATGAATTTTTTTTTGTTTACTTGGTTAGGGGGAGAGACTTGTACAACTTGGCCATTATAGGATGAAATAATGAATAGATGTACCTCGCTTCGTAATGAAGACAAGAATGATCTCTAAAACGTAGACTTTAAATCTTGATTGAATGGTTTCCTCTTCTCTAAGGGAAGAGACTATATACTCAAACTAACGAGTTAATGGTGAGACTCGATAAGATAGCAAGCTGACTTGTTGATTGACCTCCTTGAGTTCTTGGTGAAGTTTTCTTGCGATCTTTGAGAGCCTCGATAAATTGTCATGACGACTCCTTGTCTCTCTTTTTTACTCTTCTTTTACCTTGCTGTTCTGGTTCCTTCCAAATTCCTTTCATGTCATTCACCTATGTTTCAAAACTTATGGGCCTAAATTATTACGAACTCGTATATAAGTTAGAGTGTCGATTGTCTTGAGGAGTACAATACCAAAAAGGGGTCTTGATGAGTGATCTGTTGGATGTCATCTTTTGTACTGAGAGTTTCTTTGAAGTCTTTGTTTATTCGGGGAAATTTGTTTGAAGGTTTTCTTTATGGTTGGTGTTCACCCAAAAGTATATTGTCTTTCTAAGAAACAACTAGGCTTCGTTGCCCTGAGAAACTCCTATTTGGTTATGAATGTAGTCTTGTTTGTGTTTTCATGATTTGATGTATTATCGTGTATATACTTGTCGTATTTGGATCTATGTTGATATGTATAACTATCATCTTGCACTAGATTCATCCATGCCTTATACACATTATCATAGGATCGTATCACCTTCCATAGTACACCTTTTGTGTTTCACTCGCCCTATTATATGATTGGTTTGACTTCTTATACATTGCCATGTTAGCCCTATACATGTGCATTATATGTTTAGGAATCCGTGACGTCTGGCGTTACTAGTGTCATATAGGACCAATGACTTGTGAACTCCATGACTTTATTCTCCATCATTATTGTTTATTACTCTTAATCATAGATCCATGATAGTCTTTTCATTCTTCCCTTTGTTACTGCTTACCCTTTTGGATGATTAAAAATGTCAGGTGCATCATGCCTTTACTATTTCTATCACAGATTCGTGGTAGACTTGTCATCCTTCTTGCATGGTCTCGTCATATGATCCTTTGACCTTTGTCTGCTTATACTTGTTAAAGTTTATTGATTTGGCTATATTATGATTCTATGCCATATGTGGGTAACGTCTTATTTAACTATGTACCTCTCATTGTTGTCTCTTCTAAACATGTGCTATAACTCTCTAATTATCATTCTTTAAGGACCTTACACATCGCATGTCCACCCACTACGATAGCTATATAAATCTATATGATGACCTTTCGACATATACGACGTGTTATTCTCCTATAGTATACCACCCTTGGGAAATATTATCTTATTTTAATGATAGCCACACTTGGGCATCCATTACTTGATATGACATTACACTTAGTTACTTGTAATATTCATGCCTTCGTTGACGTGTATATGCATACTCGATATTCTGTGTAACTATGGAGAGTCGCTACTGTCTCATGTTTGTATTATTCCTTTTTTCTTTCACATCTCTCATGCTCCTGTTAGGTTTTCGCATGATTATTTTAGCTTTTTATGTGTTATTCTCATGTATGTTGTCATACACTACTTCTATGCACTCCTATTATGTTGTGTAGCTCGGCCGTGCCTTTTCTATATGCATCTTAGTTGGTATGCATATCTATGTCATTATACTCTATATATCCATATTTGGTCATCACCGTTTTAGGTTTAAATCGCTCTCGATTGTACTTCACACCCATATTCATGTTGTGTGGTTATATAGTTGTTTTGACTGGTTGCGAATCGTCGTGTTAGTGGTTAGGCCATAACTCCGCATGCTTACACGTTGCCATATGTTATTAAACATTAATTGGTAATTAAGTGATTGCAAATATGATTATGTGATTTATTGCACTCTCTATATTATTTATATGATCACTCTTATTATATGGGTGGTTTGGCTTATTGTGTATCATCTTGTTTGTTGTTAAAGTATATTTTGATGTACTTACCCATCGTCATGTGTTATCGATAATATGTAGAAATTTTGCGTCAACGATGCGATATATGATTCGTTGCATTATTTATATTATCTGTAGGATCACTCATGTAATAGAGTTTTGGTAGTATGTCTATCTTGCATAATTGCCCTCGTTATGTGATTTTATGAAGTTATGATTGCTTACACATATCGAATATTATCATTAGAGAATCTTGTTATCTTTCGACATCATCATACTCTATTCACATGGATAGTATTATGCGTAGGCCATAATATTGCACATGCTCACTTTTACCTGTTACATGATGTTTCTCTATACTCGTTATGCATAAATAGTTCTAAGCTACGTATGTTTGCATGTACACCCCTATAGTTTAAATTGCACTTGCATGTTTATGCACCCTATTTTGCTTAAGAATTGTTGATATTGTACTATCTACCATGTCGAGCTTATAGTGGTATGAAGGATGTGTTGATATATTCCTTGGTGACACAAATGCATGAAGCACACACTTACACTTGTCTTTTTTCCGGTGAACTTATCATATTCTTTCGTGACTTTTAAGACAAGTTGATGTTATTCCTTACATGTTATGTTTAGGTTTCCTTACACCATAGTGGCATATAGGATTCTCTCACGCATGTACGGAATCTATTTAGTATATTCGGGTGATAGATTGTAGATCTGCCTCAAATGAGTACGGTGCCTTAATAGCATTTCTTTGTCATTATATGTGTGATATTCCTTGTTAATGATGATTTGACTTGAGGATAGTATGTATATCGATAATGCTCTCCTGATGATAGGTTATCTATCTTGTACCTTGCCACATGATATGACACCAGTGCTAGGATCGTATCATCATTGCCTCTTGAGATAGGTTCATGTTAGTGTGCAAGATTACCACGTGTGTGTTTTATGACATGATGTGTTACATGATGATTTGAGTGATACGATTATAATCTTAAGGGTTTCTCATGGGCATCGGCGAAATTCTCGTGTTTAGTCTTACCAGATACTATACGAGTCTATCTTCGTATAAAGAGTTAGTCGAATTGTCCCTTAGTGTCTCTTTCCTTGAATTCAGCTTAAGCCTTGCGTCATCCTTGTATATCTGTCTATGGTGTGATAAGGAGTGGATCGTCTAGATTAATTAGAGTTGCGCATTTCATTTGCCGATGTCGTGCTCGTCATGATGCTTGATTGTGCCCTTTCTGGGTGGTGTTAATGTGTGAGTATGATGATTGTGTTCATTTCTGATTAATAGCAATGTGCAGATTTCTATGATTATATGTTCTACTAATGATGTGATATGCTGATAATGAGATTTCGTAGTATGATGAATTCCGATATGTAGATACCTTGAGCCAGAAATGCTGAAATCTAAGATAATGGTGAATCTTGCTATGATGATATTGTGGATATGTTGATATTTGAGGTTGATGTTGAAAATGTTCATGAGAAATGAACTTAGGGACTGGAATCTGGGACTAGCCCTTATATGTGGATAAACTATTTCTTGAATCCTTGAAATCTGGTTGACTAACATAGAAAGAGTTGACTCGAGTTCAAAGTGTGTGGTTGCTTTAAAAGGGATTTTAATCTCGAGGACGAGACTTGTTTTTAGAGGTGGATGATGTAAAGACTCAAAATTTTAAAATATTATTTTATAAATCATAATTTAATCTCAATATTAAATTTATGAGATTCCGACAAATTTAAGAATCTCCGTCCTCGATCAGAATGAATTTTTTTTCTTAAACAAATTCCGGCATATAATTGAATATTGTTTGAACCTATTGAGATAAGTGTGGAAACTTTTATGACATTTGTAAATTATATAGAATTTGCGGGCTGAATATTGTTATTATTTTATGTTAGAATTTTATAAAACAAAAATAGCGGAATGGTTTTGTAATTTTTCCTAATATGAAGCTAACCCTAATTTCCCGGTACATAAACCCCTCAGCCGCCAGCTTCACTACTCACCCTCCTCCTTCATTTTTCGGATCTGAGCTTAAGAGACATGGCTTCCTCCTCCCTTCTGTCCATCTCCCTCGCTCCTTCTCACTCTCTCTAGCTCACATCGCATTTCCAGCGCCTGCCTCCTCCTTCGGCGCACACGAGGCCGCCGTCGGGTCGACCACCACTTCGGCCATCTGAAACCTCTCCCTCTTCTCCTCCCATCGGCGTCGCTCTCTTGCTCTATCGCTCTCTCGCTGAAAAGCCTTCAACGACGGCCTCGGTTCATCCCCTCCCCTCTGCTGCCGAGCTCGTCGCCAAGACCTCGACGCCATGCCTCGACCTCACCCCCTCTGTTCACCGCCCTCAATCCGAGAGGCTAAAGATCTCAGGTAGCACTCTCTCTCTCTCGCCCATTATCGCGTCCCACCTGCTGCTTCACCCCTCTCCCTCGATGCCAGATCTGAGGTATCGACCCTTTGTTCGGCCTCTTCCCCCATCTTCTGTTGCGGACCTAAGCAACAGGAGGAGTACCCAGGCCTCCCCTCCGATCTCCTCCTTCCCAGCGCCTGATTTGACTTTGGCGACCCCGAGTGATTCGATGCAGCAACCGACCCTTGAACGAGCCTAGGGATGCGATTGGGGGTATAATACTCGGGCCATACGACTCAATTTAGTTTCATTTCAAAATCCCCTTTACTTCATTTAACTGAATTTATGTGTGAATTTGGGTGTTGTTTGACTGATCGATTCAATTTGGTTTTGTTGCATGTTTTGGTTTGGCTTAGTGTTAGTCTAGTGTATTAGCAAGCTTTTAATTGTATGGTGAAATTGATTTATAAATGAACTCGGTTGGTTCTAAATAATTTATTGGACGGGTCATTTAACTCAACTTAATAAGCTAAGTGACTCACAAATTCCTAGTCGATATATGTCTTAATAACCTACTTGATTGAATTGCTTCGAGTTTACCCATGGTTAGAAAGGGGAAAAGAAAAAAATGAATCTATAAGAGGAGTGTCTTGGATAATAATTTGACTAATGGGACCTATGTCGCATCGATGACTACGCAAGATTTAACTTGAGCTATGTGAAATTGTTAGATTTGACACTATAGCGTTAATAAATGAGTTAACTAAATCATTAAGGACTTAACATAATTTTGCTAACTTGAACTTGTTGGTTAACTAGAGAAATAAACCGAATTTTTTAGGTTTTTAATTGGTCAAACTAGTTATGATCAACTTCGAATCGTGTAATTATATAAGGATGTCTTTGCGGAATAGTTATGCTTTAACCTTGCTTGTGTTGACTTAAAGCTTTCATTGGGTGATTTAATAATGATTGAATTCATAAAGGGTTTTAGGAATGTTAACTTATAATGACTTACTCTTTAAAATGAGTGAATCTATGATACTTGAAAGGATGATTCGATAAATGAGATATTTGTTGAACTATATTGATTGTTATAGTTGATTACGTGTTTGTTTAGGAAACCGCTTATTTAAATGAGATATGATTCTTCTTATAGAAACCTAAACCTTAAGTGCGAGTATCTTATTCGGATGTTTTATGACTAATCTATTTGATGAACAAAATCTTATAAGAGTAGATAAGATATGGACAAGTGTGATGATTAATTATTAGTCAAATAAGCTATACTTAGATGGTAGCAACTACTAACTTTATAGTTGGTTAAATAGGGACAACTAATTGGTTACAATTCCTTATGATAGGTTAAGCTAGCTCATGACTTAAGTGTACTACATGTGAATGAAATTTATTACTGAGGTCTTCTAAGAGATAGTCGAGACTTAGTTAAGCATGTAAGAGATAAAAGACATCTTGAGAACTTCTCACACTTGTAAGCTTGTTGTTGTGCTTATTGGGCTATGAACGTGGTTAGTAAGACTTTATAAAGGATGTTTTATAAATTCTTATACTCATGTGCTTTTAAGCTTGATTGTAGTGCTTGTTGCTAAGTAGTTCTTATAATTGGACCTATAAAAAGATTTCTTCAAATATCATCTTACCTGGGTTACTCGATGAGCATGAGTTATTATGTGAGTTGATAAATAAGACTTGTTGAGCCTTGGTTTTGGGAACCTATGGTTTTGTTGAATATTCGAGTATTGGATATTTGATGGTTACTTGGGAAAATGGTTAAGGAAAACCTGAACTGGACATGAAGTAAAATGTTTTGAGTGATGATGTTAGTAACACCTTGAGCTAAGTTTCATACTTGATCTGAACAAGGTTAATTGAGAATGATGAGAATGCGAGGTTACTTGAATAAAATATTATTTAGTCTTGTGTTGACTTGAAACCCCGCTTGTGTGTTAATTAAATATGTATTGATGAACTATTCCTTGCTTATTACTTGCTAGTGTGATTGGATGACTCTCTGAGTGGCTTGTTAGCCGATGGATGATTCTTTAAGTGGCTTGTTTGCTGGCTAATTTGATGTGAAGACTCCAGGTAAGTTTCCTACGGGAGCTTACTCAGTAACCAGGACCTCATGCCTGATGTGTCATATAGTATGTAGGTGTTGCATCTGCATAAAAGCATGTCATGTAGTACCATGCTTAGGACATGCACTTGTGAATGAGCATCCCTATTCTTTATGCGTTTGAAAAGAGAACGACCGTTGTCTATGATTCCTTAGAGTCGTTGCTAGGGTCATTAAGGCATTCGTGTTTTATATCAATTCGGTCCCAGTCGAGTCTTATATTATGATATGGCTGTGGCGGTGACCGAGCGTCCTACTTCGGAGTTGAGTACGGGCATATGATGGTTGCGGCACTGACCGAGTGTCTTACCTCGGAGTTGGGTACGGACAGGGATGACCCCGGAGTGGGCACAGATTGAGAGATATTGGGATATGCCACTTGACATTCTGTGTGGATCCATTTAATCGCTTTCTGCAAATATAAACTGTCAGCATACTTGTGTGATTTAAATTTTGTATTGCACTAGCACATCCTTTATTTAGGTATAAGCGTATTATATGTCCTCAGCGAGGTCTTTAGGGCCCGCATGTGTCTCTTGGCTTGACTTCGTGGATACTTTCAGGTACCCGCTTGCTTTTGCTTGCTAATTGCTTCTATGGCGGGGTTTTCTCATGGGACGAGTGTTAAGAAGACTTCGTACAACTTGATTTTATAAATGTTTTCGTTTAGTTGGATATTTAAAAACAATGTATACTTATCTTGGTTTAAACTCGTTTTATCTCTTTTGAGTTTTGACTAGTTGAATTCGGACAGGTTCACGTGCGAAAGCACAGATAATGATTGGATTCTTTGAGTGTTTTGAGGGTTTGAAATCCCCTTTTTCTTAAATTATATCATTAAATCTTTAAGACTTAAACAGGGTTATAACTTGAAGTTGATAAATAAGCAGCTCGTACTTGGATTGCAAGATCTGGCAGAGGGATAATTCTTCCCTCTAAACGTAACCCGGATTTCATAATCTGGGCCGTTACAGCCTTCTCCTCCACTTTTTTCTCGTGCGTTGACGCCCACTCCTTAGATTTATAGCCGCTATATGTCCAGTAGTTTTGCCCATTTGGTTGGGCACAGTAGATCCAGGTAGCGATCTTGACGGTTTGGAAATTTGTTCCGCCAATTGACCCATTTGGGTCTCCATGTTTCGCTTTCAAATGTCTATCTCCCCGAGCCTAGAGTTGATGCCTTACAGCTGAGTATGGACGTAGTTGTTGGATTGTTTGAACTCAGCGTGGTTCCCCCGCATCTCATCAAGAATGATCTGCAGGTCATCCTTCCTTGGTTCGCGCTTAGGGTGCCTTGGTGCTATATAAGGTAGGGGATCCCTTTGTTGATGTTGAGGTTTATAGAACCTTTGATCTCCCCAATATTGCTGATTGCCCCCTCCATAGGGGCCTCTCGTAGCTTCCTCATGTTGTTCCGCCATGCTAACTTGCTCAAGATGTGGGCAGGCATTGGTGTTGTTCCTTGTTGACCCACATTCCTGACAAGCTTGATTGTTTGAGAGGAATCTAACTTGCTTTTGTATGCGGCGTGTTTGATCGTTGTGGAATTGTTACCGCACATCAGGATCAATCTCCTTTGGAGGCTCACAAAGTGGCATAGATGGGGTAGGCCTTGAGTCATAGGCCGCAGCAGTCCCATAAGTGTTGTCAAAGTTGACTAGCCTCTCAATTGTATCCCAGGCCTCCGTTGGTGTGAGCTCAATGTACCGATAGGATGTGTAAGAGTTGATTCTCTCCTTATTCGGCGCATCAAGGGAGTTGTAGAAGATATACTGGATGACATAAGGTAATTGCCCATGCGTACGTAGAGCATGATCTCAATAAATCCTTAAAGCGCTCCCACGCCTGTGCCAATGTCTCACCAGGCTTTTGTTTGAAAGTCGTGATCCTTTGCCGCAGCATCACCGTTTTTGATGGAGGAAAGAATTTGTTTAGGAACGCATCCTTCACCTCTGCCCATATCCTCAGTGAGGGTGGAGCCAAGCTTTCTAGCCATTGTAATGCCTTCCCTGCAAGAGACCATCGAAAGGATTTTAGTCTAACATATTATAAGTTCGCACCATCAGGAATAGTCTCACATAAATCCATAAAAGTAGAAATATGTTGGAAGGGGAATTCATTAGCTCTTCCTTCAAAAGTATTTCATTTAATTTCAGACATGAAGTTGATTTTAATCTCATAATTAGAGGGAGGAATTAAAATTGCAGATTCAAGAACGTGAAGTGGCGGCTGCATGTATTGCATCGCCATCTGTGGATACTGATTGAGTCTCTCATGGGCTTGTCTGCGCACATTCTCCTCTCTATCGGCGCGGGCTCTTTCTGCAGCAGCAGCGGCCCTTTCATTAGTGATTATAGTATTATGGTCCTCTATCTCCTTCCTCAGTTGCTCTATGATTTGAGCCTGCGTCTCATTCTTCGTCATGATTCTGGTAGCTTTGTTTCGAAGATGGAGAAAATGTTCCGGCTTGTCTATACTTTCTAAGATAGGTTCGCAATCAGAGCGTCGCATAAACCTGCAAAATCAACACTAAGAAAGAACGTGAGAAAAGCTTAGGGCGCAATTGATTGCCTCCCCGGCAACGGCGCCAATTTATTTGTAGGGAGAGGGATCGCTAATAAAATATCAAATAGAAATCAAACTAAAAAAACTCCCTTGTACAAGCAAATAAAATACAAGAATCCCTCCTGAAGTAGTGGTAGAGTAACTTAGGATCGAATCCACGAGGAGGTATGTCAGCGCTTCCTAAGCTTGCAATCACGATCAAATTTCGACTCTAGAAGACCACTCGATAACGAGTAGACTGGTCGATATCGACTACAGTTCCAGTCGATCTCCAGCAAATTCCTACAGAAGACAAAAGCACAGTGGACGTCGAGTTGTTCACTCAATATTGGGTCAGCTACTCGATATCGACCTCTGCAGTCGAAATCGAGTCTTTAACAGAAACTGTAAACATAGAAAATTTTGTCGGAAACGAGTCCGAAGAAAGTAAGAATGATGATGGAATGGTGGATAGAATAAAAACACATATTTTTATATAACTCCATAAACTAAAAGCTTCCAAGATCGGGGATTCATGCCACAACGATAACCATCCAAGACTTATGCCAAATTCATGAAAGATGATGCTTTTCCGTCAAATAACTTTCGTTACCAACCATTAGGTGATTAGAGGCTCTCGCATAAAACCTAAGAGTTAATATCCAATTTCATGATTAATCCAAATTCACAATATGATTGACTTTCACTTCAATAATGCAAATAATGAATCTCCTTAACTCTCGTAAAGGAAGATGCATAGGATAGAAGACGGAATCGCATAAAATTCATACCTTTGATGCACAAACTTACATGACTATCATCGGGCTCACCCCGACCCTAGAAGTAAGGTGAACTACTCGTGCCTCATCATTATTGACATCATCATCATGGAAAAGAAACTACTTTGAATTAAACTTGTAAAAGAAAGAGTACAACCGAACAAAGCCAAATCTCCGCTCTCGCTTCCTCCCAACCCCACTCGGCTCTCTCTCTCTCTCTCTCTCTCTCGCTATACTACTATAAATAAAACTGTTTTCTTGCTGGAATTGAATGTGCTTGGATGATTAAAACTCAGCCCTAATGGCCTCTAATTATTGACTTTTAACCTCCCTATCCAAGGATAAGAAAATCTATCTTCATTCCTAAGATAAAACTAAATAAAGTAAATAACTAAATCACTTTAGGTAAATAAAAAATTCACCATAAAGGATAACATGTCTGGTGGTAATGGATAGAAGATCTCGACTTTAGGATAGATGTAAACGCTTTAGATAGAATTCTATCAAAAATAGCGTCGGATCTGTCTGCAGCAGCAGTCGATATCGACCAGGTCATGTCGATATCGACCTCTTCTTCTCTATCTCGAGCAGTTCTACTCGATCTCGGATTAGCACTCAGAATCTATCAATTCACTTAATTTAGGGCACTCGATATCGACCATGTTTTTTCGATATCGACCTCTCTGTGTTGACATGCTCTGTTCTTCCGTCTGCTCGATTTCTGGTGTTCTGTTTCGCTCGATATCGAGTCTTTAGGTCGATTTCAACTCCTCAATAGACTTCGAGTTCTTTTCCAGCTTTTCTTCTCTTTTCTAAATTGCTCCATTTTTGTCTCGATTTTTGCGAAATAACATAAAAACTCGTGTAGACCTCTATATTTGGCAAATAAGCAGAAACTACACTAATCTTATGCTTTCTAAACTAATATGCATGCAAATATCGACAAAATGGACATAAAAGTATATTGAAAATATGGCAATTTAAGCGCACATCAATATCGAGTGCCCTTTGTTTTTGTTGCAGGTTTCACAGATCGACTGCAACACTAGGAATCGACAGCCTCTATCGATATCGACCTATCTAGTCGATATCGAGGCTTCTGGTCGATGTGATGCAGGAATTTTACAAGGACTATTCGGGAACCGATGACTTGCCTCCTCGAGGATCGATCCTGATTCCCTACTGTTGCATTGGGAGGGAGTTGAATTTTATTTGCTAGGGAAGGAATTGGTTCGAATTACTTATTTATTTACACATCTAGATTCCCCTCCTAACAAATTTTGGCGCCGTTGTCGGGGAGCCATCAATCGCGCCATGTCTAATCTTATTAATCTTTCTACCTAGTGCTATTTTGAAGGTGTATGCGACGCGCTAATCGCACACTTGAATTTGCGGCTTTAGACGATTCGGAACGCTTTCTTCGTCTACAAGAAAGGGCAAAAGGATCATGGCAAATGAGGAGACTATACAACAAGAGCTTGAAACACTTAGGAAGCAAGTTGAGGAGTTCAATACCGAGCGCACTCCATATACGCAAACGCAGCAACGAATGGCGGCTAGATATGACCAAGAGGTCTAAGCCCGTAGAGAAGCCCAGGAGCTATTATGCCAGATCCCACAAAATGCCAAAGAGTACTTGCACCTGACGTTGGCAGTGCCTGAATCTCCTATTGTTGCCCCTAACGTATCCTTTGAGATTAAAATTACTTTTATAGCGGAGATTAGGAGACATAACTTTGTGGGAAAGGGCTCCGAATGCCCTATGGCGCATATTACAACCTATATTGATCTATGTGACACCATTGCTGACGGTGTTCATTTGGAATATGTGCGCCTAAAAGCTTTTATATAAAGGCTCAAATTTTGAAATCCTAATTTCTTGGAAAAAGAAAATCAAAATTAATTTTAAAGCAGAATTTAGCGGAAAAAACTCTCTAGCTCGGACTTTGACCTCATAAAACGGATTTACAACCGAACTAAAATTTTGAGAACTAACATGGCGACCTCAATGCTCGGTTTTAAAAATCTAAATTCGCAAAGGAGAGAGCGGGAATTTGGAAACTAACGTCGGAAACTAATTTCGGGATACCCCACGGGATCCAAGCTTGCAACGTCGGAACCAAGATCTACACTCCCCCTCTCCTAGCCCTTGCCGAGATCCCCACACCAAACCCTAACCCAAAGTGAACACATGTGACTTGATTTTGAATTTAGTCAAAGATGCTTACCCTATTTGCATGGCCTTTTTTTGGAAAGAGACAATCCTACTTCTTATCCTTCCACAACATCAAATCAACCCATTCCAAGGCCAAAATCTGATTTCTTTGGCTTGCTCCATCCATAAAACACATTGAAACAACACATTCATTTCATGCACACACTTGAAGAGAGAAAAGCTCTAATAAGCCAAAAACCCAATCTACTCCCTCTTGGTGCCGGCACCACCACACACCATTCCACCACCACCTCAGCCGCCCTATCTCCTCCCCAACCACCACACAAAACACCAAAGCAACACCCCCCTCCTCTCTTTCTCCCTCTCGACAATCCCCCACAACACCACCCCACCACCTCTTTAATTCATCCCTCTCAAGAGCCAAGGAGTCCAGCAGCTACAACCATCTTCCGAGGAGTCCAAGGAGGTCTTTTGGACCCATTCACAGCCCGGAAAACAAGGATCGAAGCCCGGGAGTTCGTTTGGGTCGGTTTTGAGTCTAGGATGGGTAAGCTCATTCTTTTCTTCTCCATTCACTTCCAAACTCTCAAAGTTTCTTCTTTTATTCTCAAATTAACTCCTCTCACTTACCCAACAAGCGGATCTAGGAGATTCGGCCTCAAATCGCCCCAAGAGCCAACCGGGAAAAGAGAAAGTGAAGCAAGGAAGAGTTGGGTGAGAAATCTCTTCGAATCCTCATGTTTTCCTCGTTTTTTTTGTACTAACATGTGCTTGGGAGTTTTGGGAAACGAACTTCATGAGATTTTAAGGTCGAACTTTTGATCGGTTACTTGGTTTTCAAAACAGTTTTCGGGACTAACTCGGGAACTATGTGATCGGTGACTAACTCGCACGATTGATGTGAATGATTGCCTAATATGATGATTGATGTGGACTAATGGCATGATTGATTGGCTAATAGCATGATGAAATGTTGGAGTTAGGTACCGTTAACTTATACTTTTGAGATATGATGAATATGATGAATATGATGAACTTGAGATATGGGATATGCGGATATATAGTTATGAATATATGAATGTGGCTGAATGAAATGATGAGAATGATATGGTATTATGGAATGTGGCAATGTGATGAGTGGTTGAACTTGATGATGTTATGATGTGAGTATGCCTTATTGAATGATGAGTACTTGTGTGTGTGATTGAATGGTTAGATGTAGACTTATATGGTTGTTCCGATATGAATCTAGGTGACATTATCTGATTGTTCGTGCTACTTGCTGGGATCGTACTTTTTTTTGTTCAGCTAGCCAAGTAAGTCTCTTCGGAGCTTACTCAGATCGATAGAGAGAATTCCCTGTCATATGTGCATGATATACTAGATGCTTGCATTTATGATCAGCATGCCATCTAGTATCATTCTAGGTTGCGTTGACCATTAAGCATCCTATTTTTGTATGCGTGTGTAAGCAGAACGACCTTTGTTTCTGAAGTATCTAAGGTCTTTGCTAGGGTCATAGGATGGCCCAGTCTCATCGGGTTCGTCCTGAGTCATTCGAGTCCTAATTACAACTTTACTTACCACTCTCAATTATTTTACCTTTCGCATGATATTATTTTTTTCCCTTTTAAGTCCAAATTCATGATTATTAAAAAGCATGCAAACATGGGGTCGGGTACCAATACGGACCTCGCCCCATTTTTGAATTGGAATGCATTCGCGGGTTGGCTAGTCTCCGCCCTATCAGGAAAAGGAGCGGTGGTTAGGATGTGGGATATACCATTTGGTATTCTGTGTTAAGACCTTCATTATTATTATTATGCACTTGAACTTAGGGGCATGCTAGTGTGCTAATATTCTGCCTTGCATCTAGAAACATGATTATTAGGTATAGTGTATGTGTGTCCTTAGGGCAGCGAAAAGAGGAGGTGGGCATCATCTGATCCCGCTCACCATTAAAATTTTTAGGTATTTATTATGTTCGTTCTATCGGTGTTGCTTGCTTATTGCACGGGTCCCTTTTGATCGGTGGAGAGTGAGTGTTGGATTTTCTGACTTCACCAAACTTTGGCTACTTTTTTTGGACTGATGTTTTAGACTCCGTTTTGACCCGGCTCTGCCGCAACACCCCTTGTATTTACACTTTACTTCCGCTATTTACATGACTCTTGGTTTTCCATGCTTAGACTTAAGACATGTACATGGGACTTCCCCAGGGATTCCAATGATCCCTTCGAATTTGGGTACGAAATCCCACTTTCAACACATTAGTTTAGAATTTCAAACCTTCAACTTGTACTCAGGGCAAAAGATCCTAACGAGGGGTTTCATCCCCCAAAACGTAACCCGAGAATCATAATCTCGGGCCATTACAAAGGTGGTATCAGAGCCAGGTTTTGCAAACCGGGTATGATAGGTTGAAGTGGTTTTGAAAATGGACCAAGGTTTTCAAATGGTTTTCAAAATATTTTCAAGGGGCAAATTGAATTTAAATGGACCTAACCCTAGACCGATCAATTAGGGAGCCAATCTTGTGGGGTAGAGACTATCCGATAGGTATCCCTTATGGATGTAGAATTCGGGGAAGGTAGGCAAAATACTAGCTTTCTTTTACAGATGGACTTTGAAGACTCCAAGGAACCCGAAGGTTGGAGTAGCATGGGTTAGGAGGCCGTCGGGTATTTGCCCCTCTAGTCAGTCATCCCTCGATGGACGGTATAGATCATCTCTGTGCTTGTATGTGTTATGTTTAATTGGGCCTCAGGGCGATCCTCCTTGAAGAGGATCATATTATATCATTGAGTACTTCCGTGTTGAGTGATATATCAATTGCTATGTAGCGAGTATTGTTGACACGAGACGCGGTCCGATCATGCATGGGGGTAGGGCACGTCATGGTAGGGGACGTCCCCCTCGCTGAGTAGTCACTGAGGAGAGGATCATCGATGCTCATGATAAGGAACGAGTCGCTGACGAGCACATGAAGGAGCGAGCTTCACCACCACCGGTTGATGATAGAGCTCCAGTTCCGCCAGCTAGCGCTATTGCTCAGTTAGAGGCTGCACTGCATGACATTTTGAGTGAGTTGAGAGGAGGAGCCCGATCTACAGCTCTGACGCCCGAAGCCCCAGTTCAGCCAGTCGAGCCCGTGGTCGATGCGCACTCTGAGAAGCGCATTAACTGGGTCAAGACGCTAGCTCAGTGTCGTTCGCCGACCTTCACGGGAGACGTTGAAGATGACGTTGAGAGATGGGTGCGAGATATGGATGGGATGTTAGATCATGTTGATGTGCCTATTTCTAAGAGACCGAGACTTATTGCCGGACTTCTATGGAGGGACGCGTTCGACAGATGGTCTGTTTGCAAGACGAAGCGGACCAAGTTGACCTAAGATGCATTTAGAGCTCTGATGTTGAGGGACTACTGTCCGCTAGGGATCGTGACGGCTAGGGAGGTATCTACCATCTTCCGCCAGTTCAAGAGTGAGTTGATTTACTACGGACACATGTGCCAATCAGACTAGAGCCGGATTCATATGTTGTCGATGAGATTGCTACCTGTTGTACTTCTTCACGCTTCTAGCTTATGGATTGGTACCAGTTGACACCCACGGAGATGACTGATCTAGGAGAGGAGGATTCAGAGGGGGATATCACGGAGTTTCTCAGAGAGGACCCCTTGTATAGACTGCTTATAGAGGAGATGCCAGAGTGAGGAGTGTGGCTTGTCATAGATGCTTCGAGAGAGGTCACTACATTGCTTCTTGTCCTGATCGTTCGATTATTTGTTTCACCTACATTACCATGGGGCACCGAGCTTCCAAATGCCCCCAGGGTCAAGGAGCTTCAGCTGCTGCACAGCCACCGAGACTTCCTACGACCCCTCAGCCATCGCTCCTGACATATCCTCAGGGCCAGAGTCAGGGCCAAAGGTGAGGCGATTCTTCTGACAGAGGCCGAGGCAGAGGCAAAGGAGGCAGAGGCTATGGTTGTGGAGATAAAGGGTCATCAGGGCCAGATCAGGGTAGATGGTCATCTCCTATAGGACCGCCAGGGTCCAAGGAGATGCACGTCGGTGATCGCTTAGCTCCGACTTTTATAGGAACTATCTTCTCCCATGATGAGTTCCTATCTATCTTGTTTGACACTGGTTCGACTCACTACTTCATAGCAAAGGCATGTGTGGCCAGGCTGAGCTTGAGCTACACGAGTGGTTTACCCCTTACTATTGGTCTGGCGGATGGGGCCAAGGTTTAGACGAGTCGAGAGATTTTAGGGTGCCCCATCTAGATAGTTGAGCGAGAGTGGCCAGCCGACCTTATCGTTATGCCTTTGAGGATGGATGATCTCATCTTGGGTATGGACTTCATGGACCACTACAAGGCTATCATCAACTTGCAGAAGAGGACAATGTCGACTTTAGCATCCGAATGGACTGAGCATCAAGTTTGGGGGAGCAACCTTAAGAGGAATGGAGCGCTCATCAATGCAGTCAGATCCGCCAGACTTCTCGACCAGGGATGTGTCAGATATTAGTGTTACGCTTTAGAGGAGGATCGCATACACCGCAGCATATCAGATGTCCTCATCATCAGAGACTTCACAAATGTATTTCCAGGGGAGCTGCCAGGACTTCCCCCACCGAGAGAGGTCGACTTCACGATTGAGTTGGAGCCAGGCACCAAGCCCATCTCGTGAGTCCCTTACCACATGGAACCGATGGAGATGGTCGAGTTGAAGGCTCAACTAGGGGAGCTAGCTGAGAAGGGTTATATCTGACCGAGTGTATCGTCTTGGGGAGCGCCAGTGCTATTTGTCAAGAAGAAGGATGGGTTGTTGCGATTGTGTATCGACTATCGGGAGCTGAACCAAGCAACGGTGAAGAACTGTTACCCTCTTCTTTGGATTGATGATATGATGGATCAGCTGTAGAGCGCCATTGTCTTCTCGAAGATTGATCTGAGGTCGGGTTATCACCAACAATGAGTTTAGCTAGAGGATATTCAGAAGACTGCTTTCTCGACCCGCTATGGACACAACGAGTTCCTGGTCATGCCGTTTGGGCTGACCAATGCAGCAGCTACATTCATGGAGCTCATGAATCATGAGTTCATCGATTTCTTGGACAGATTCATCGTCGTCTTCATCGATGACATCTTAGTCTACTCGAGGAGTAGAGAGGAGCACGAGGAGCATTTGAGGATTGTGCTTGAGACGCTGAGGAAGCATCAGTTGTATGGGAAGTACAACAAGTGTGAGTTTTGGCATGCCGATGTGGCATTCTTGGGTCACGTGATTTCAGCTAAGGGAGTCGTCGTGGATCCAGCGAAGATTAACTCCATCGTTGCTTGGGAGGCTCCCAAGAACGTCATGGATATTCGCTTATTTCTGGTATTGGCGAGTTACAACAGGAGGTGCGTCTAGGGTTTCTCGAGCATTGCACAACTAATGACGCAACTCCTGAAGAAGGACGTTCCCTTCGAGTGGACTTCAGAGTGCCAGGCCAGTTTCGAACTCCTGAAGAAGAAGCTGGTAACCGCTCCAGTATTAGCTTTGCCACATGGGATGGAGGGCTTTATTATCTACACAGACGCTTTACAATCCGGCTTGGGTTACTGATGTGCGCGCAAAATTGCCATATTTTCTGTGCACATAAAAGTCCATTTTATTGTCTTTTGCATGCATATTAATGGGAAAACATGGGATTAGTGTAGTTTACGCTTAAATGTCAAATATATGGGTTTGCACGAGTTTCTATGTTATTTCGCAGAAAACAGGATAAAAATGGACGGATTTGAAAGAGCGGAAAAAGAACTCGAAGTCTTCTGAAGAGGTCGAAATCGACTTGGGACCTCGACATCGAGTGCATCAGAGACATAGGAATCGAGCAGGAAAGGAAACAAAGCATGTCGACACAGAAGGGGTCGATATCGACGTCTGAGGTCGATATCGATGTTGCCAAATCGACCAAAAAGATAGAAGTCGAGTGCCAGTTCAAGTAGGAAAAGGAGAAGCTCGAGATAAAGTTTTGAAGGGGTGGATATCGATGTCTAGGGTCGATATCGACCATGCCAGCAGAGGAATCCGACTCAGATTTTGATAGAATTATATCCGAAGCTTGCAACGTCTATCCAAAAGTCGAGATTTCTTATCTTCCCCACCAGATCTATCATGAGGAGGCTGATTTCACCATAGAATTTTAGTTTTTACTTTTATTTAAGTTTCTCTTAGAGAATAAAGATAAGGTTTTGAGTCTTTATCGACATCTATAAATAGAGGCCAATAGGGCTAAGGTTAGGCATTAGATTTCAGATTCAATTTACAAACAATTCAGTTTCAATAGAGAGTAGTAACGAGTAGAGAGAGAGAGAAGGCCGAGTGAAAGTTGTAAAGCGAGAGCGGAGTGGCTTGTTCGGTTGTACATTCTTTCGAAGTTTTAATTCAATGTAGCTTTCTTTCAATAACAATGATGATGATGTGCATGATGAGGAGAGAGTATTCAACCCACTTCTAGGGTCGGGGTGAGCCCGACGATAGAAATGTGAGGTAAGTGCATCAAAGGTATGACTTTTATGCGATTCCGTCTTCTACCCCATGCATGATCCTTTACGAAAGTTAGGAAGATTCATTATTTGCATTATTGAAGCGAAAGCCACTCATATTGTGAAGTTGAATTGCTCATGAATTGGATAGTAACTCTTAGGAACTATGCGAGAGCCTCTAATCACCTAAGTGTTGATAACGAATGTTATTTGACGGAAAAAGCATTAAATTTCATAACTTTAGCATAAAACTTGCATTGTTATCGTTGTGGCATGAAACCCCGACTTTGGAAGCTTTTTAATTAATTGACTTCTTTATAAAAGTCTTAAGTTTTGTTTCTGTTCATCTTCCTTCTCCATTCTATTTTCTTCGAACTCTTTTCCGACAAATTGGTTACGAAAACAGTTTCTGTGACAAGCGTCGAAATCGACTGTAAGGGTCGATATCGAGGTCTAACGTCGATATCGAGGTCTCTGCTCGACGTCGACTTTGCTACTTTTGTCTTCTGCAGGAACTGCGCTAGGAAATCGACCAGAACTGAGGTCGATATCGACCAGATTACTCGATATCTAGTGTCTTTCGAGGTCGAAAGCTTTGATCGTGAGTGCAACAAGGGAAGCTCTGACATATCTCCTCGTGGATTCGATCCTGAATTACCCTACTACTACAAGGGAGGGGATTCTTATATTATTTGTTTGGGACAGGGAGTTAGCCTAGTTGTGCATTATTTTATTTGAAATGTTTGAATCCCTACTACTCCACCCCGTAGCGAACAGTTACGTTCTGCATCAGAGGGATCGAGGGATTGGTTATGCTTCACGTTAGTTGAAGCCTGCAGAGGTGTCTTACCCCATCCAAAATTTTGGAGTTAGCAGCCATGGTTCACGCGTTGAAGATCTGGAGGCACTACCTGTACGGTACTTCTTGCAAGGTGATGACGGATCATAAGAGCTTGAAGTACATTTTCAAACAGAAGGAGCTCAACATGCGTCAGAGACGGTGGCTAGAACTTCTGAAGGACTATGACTTGGATATAGTCTACCATCCAAGGAAGGCCAATGTGGTGGCAAACGCGTTGAGTAGGAAGACTCACTAGAAGTTGGCAGTCGAGAGGCTTATAGCTCAGTGGGATTTGCAGAGGGATTTGATGAGATGCTGCTTTGAGGTGGGGGTTTAGCGAGATCGCGGGTAGTTGTCATTCTTGGAGGTGCAGTCAGAGTTGTCAGTAGAGATTCAGCAGGGTCAGGAAGATTGTCCTGAGATTGTAGTTCTGAGGGAGCGGATGGCTCAGGGCAGATTCAGGGAGCTTGCTGAGAGAGCAGACGGGATGTTGACCTTTCAGGGTAGAATTATGGTTCTGTCGACATCGGACTTGAGGCAGAGAATCATGTAGGAGGCTCACTCCGCCCCTTTTTCCGTCTACCCAGGGACAATTAAGATGTATCTGATGTAGGGAGAATTGAATTGAATTGAATACTATAATAATATATAAACAATGCAACCTTTAACCTCTTTAAATAAATTCAAGACTCCCCGCTGTAATTGTAGGGAATCAGGATCGATCCATGAGGAAGCGTGTCAGTGAGATCCTAGATAGTCTCAGAAAGCTCACGTCTTGATCGACCAGAAGCCTCGAACTCGAGTGGGGTACTCGACGTCGACCTGGGTTGTCAATTTCTAATGCAATAGAAAACCTGCAGAGATAAAAAGAAGTGGTCGATATCGAATAGGGTGGTCGTTCTCGATGTCAGTAGCAGATGTCAACGTGGCTCAGAAGACTACTAGTCGACACAGGGGACTCGATTTCGAGTGTGGTACTCGATATCGATCTCAGATGCTGGAGGGATGAACGTCGATACTGAAGACCGTCGACGTAGAGTAGTTGGGTCGATATCGACCTATTGGGTCGAAATCGAGTTGTTCCTATAGTGTTAGAGTGGACAAAGAAAGGCCGAACACGAATAGGATAGAAGAAGAAAGATGAACAGAAAAGAATAGATTTTTATTTGAATAAACTATATAAAGGAAGGCAACACGTAGGGCTAGGGTTTACCATAACATTAACCAATGCATGCAATAAGGCAAATAAGACGGACAATTGCGCTATCTCACCCGAGGGACAAGCTTTCGATGTACACCAACGATTAGGGATACTCTTGCAAATAAACCTAAGTGTCTCTACCAACTTTATGTTTATAACTCAAGTTTTTAACATGAATCCCTTTTCTTGCAATACGAATTAAACATAGAATCATAAGAGATGATATAGACACAACGATATCATCATCAAGTACTTACCTCAAATACGCATGGTTAACGTTGGGCTCACCTAGACCCTAGATGCTTTGGGAAACTATTCGTACTTCATCGCAACAAACACCATTGGTTGAAAGAAAAGAACTTGCATTAATTGAAACCTCGAAACCTTACAATCCAACGCTGGCTTTCGTAAACGCCTAACCCTAAAGCTTCTCTCTACTCTAACTCTATTTTATATTGTATCTTGTGTTGTGGAATGTTGAATGAAATAAAAGACCAGCCCTTAGGGCTTTATTTATAGCCTACTAATCCTTGCTAGCCAACGAAAATAGTCCTAATTCTACTAAATCTTCTATCTAAAATTCTATCCCATCATAGATAGGATGAAACATTATTAAGGTAAATAACTGATTAACTAATAAATATCTTAGGGTAAATAGGCAATAACCCTAAGACACAATTCTATCTAAAAATAAGATAAAACCGTGGTCAATTGATAGTTCTTCTAATCCGCGTCTCGAAAAGCGTGCCAATTCGCGTCACTTTCCACTTGATATCGACTTAGTGAGTCGATATCGAGGTCTCTATTTTGGCTCAAAAATTCTCGTTTCACTCAATCTCTGGAGCTATGTCGATGTTGACACCACCACTCGATATCGAGTGATCTTCATTGGTCTTGTGTGGTCTGCCTCGACGCACAGAGTATACGTCGAGTTCCTTAGTCGATTTCGACCTGTTTGGTCGATATCAACCTCTCTTTAGATTTACTTGGCCTCTCCGTTTTTACTCTGATTCTGCTCCAATTTCTACATATTTAGACCAAAACTGGTGCAGACTCTATTTCTTGCACATTAGTTCATTCTACACAAATTTGCATTATTTTTAACCTTTACTTTAGGAATCGAATGGAAAATGAAGACAAAACATGTAAATAAAAAGACTACAAATATGTACATCAGTATCAGGACCTTAGGAGGAGTTGTTGGTGGTAGAGAATGAGAGAAGACATCACGGAGTTCATGGCCAGATGTCAGGTTTGCCATCAGATTCGGATTGAGCACCATAGGCCGGGAGGACCCATCCAGTCACTTGCAGTTCCCGAGGGGAAGTGGACGAACATCTCGATGGATTTCGTCACTGGGCTAAGGTGAGACGTCCAAGGATTTGAAGCTATTTGGATCATGGTCGACAGGTTGACCAAGTCAGCCCACTTCATAGCGATTCAGGAGACGTGGCCGGCATCGAGGTTTGTAAACGAGTTCCTTCGCTAGATCGTGAGGCTTCATGGAGTACCAGAGAGGATCGTATCCCACTGAGATGGACGCTTCACCTCAAGATTTTGGCAACAGGTTCAGGAGATTTTGGGCACCAGATTACACTTCAGTACGGGTTATCATCCTCAGACTAACGAGCAGAGCGAGAGGACAATTCAGACCATGGAGGATATGTTGCAATCGTGCGTCTTAGATTGGGGTGATCACTGGGTCAAGTATCTACCGCTAGTGGAGTTTTCGTACAACAAAAGCTACCACGCGTCGATCGAGATGGGTCCATAGGAGGATTTATACGGGAGGCGATGCAAGTCGTCGGTTTGACGGGATGAGCCGGCGGATACATTTCTGTCATTTCCAGGCTTCGTCGGTATGTTCCCGAACCTAGCCATGTCATTGACCACTCAGACCATCACATCGAGCCTGACCATACCTTTGTAGAGCGTCTGGTGAGGGTCCTTGACCGTCGTGTCAAGAAGCTTAGGAACAGGGTGGTTCCTTTTCTTCTGGTTTAGTGGTCTAGGAGGAGTCCTGGGGAAGCCACCTGGGAGACCAAAGAGAGCATTCGAGCTAGCTATGAGGATGTCCTAGATGAGTTTCTTGCATCCTATGTCGAGCCGAGCGTACACATTTCTTTGACCTCTCAAGTGCGGTGAGTATGTCTAGTTAGTTGGGATTGGCTAGTAGTGTCTCTTTGATTGTGTGCTTATGCATGGTAGTTGTGTGCAGATCCTTGGTGATATGATATGATGAGCCTCGTTGATATGATGATGTGCTAGATAT
Source organism: Persicaria maculosa (assembly GCA_963922045.1). Taxonomy (NCBI): domain Eukaryota; kingdom Viridiplantae; phylum Streptophyta; class Magnoliopsida; order Caryophyllales; family Polygonaceae; genus Persicaria; species Persicaria maculosa. The sequence continues at coordinate 35,483,056 of OY998261.1, forward strand.
TATGGTATGTGACTATCCTTGATGTGATATGATTTAATGTTATCCCGAAATTATGATCTCTTTTCTATATCTATGATGCTTGGTAGACTAGCTAGAGATTGAAATGATGAAATGTGAATCTGACTTAGAACCTAGGAAGACAATATGGGATTAGCCCTTTGAGGTGGATGGTAGGATGATTTGGGAAATTTGGGGATGTTTTGCTAACGTCGAATTTTGGAAATTTGGAACGGTGTTTTCGGAACTACTAGTTTGGGGATTTTGAAATTACTAAACCCGATCCGAGCTTTGTTACGATGCTTCGTGAAGTGGATACAGGCATCTATGGGGGCACTTGTAGTTGCTTGTCGAGACTTAGTGGTGGCGTATGACATTTGAGTATGATATGACCCAGGAGCCGAAGTAGGATGTGGTAAGTTCATACTACATTCTTCTCCAACCTTGGGAATGTCATGATCATGACAAGGACACTGTGAGTATCTCATGGGGACACTTGTGAGGCACTTATGGGTTCGATAGAATGGTCCTTAGACTCACCTATTCCGACTTCATCCACTCTCTTGTTTTGGTTTTAGACTCGGGGACGAGACTTGTTTTTAGAGGTGGATGATGTAAAGGTTCAAATTTTTAAATCCTAATTTCTCAGAAAAAGAAAATCAAAATGAATTTTAAAGCGGAATTTAGCGGAAAAAACTCTCTAGCTCGGACATTAACCTCGTAAAACGGATTTTCGACCTAACTAAAATTTTGAGAACTAATATGGCGACCTCAATTCTCGGTTTTCAAAATCTAAATTTGCAAAGGAGAGAGCGGGAATTTGGAAACTAACATTGGAAACTAATTTCGAGATGCTACTCGGGATCCAAGCATGCAATGTCGGATCCAAGATCCACACTCCCCCTCTCCTAGCCTTAGCCAAGATCCCCACACCAAACCCTGACCCCATGTGAACACATGTGACTTGATTTTGAATTTAGTCAAAGATGCTTACCCTATTTGGGTGAGACACCCACATTTGGCTTTTCTTCCCCTCCTTCCTTGCATGGCCTTCTTTTAGAAAGAGACAATCCTCCTTCTTATCCTTACACAACATCAAATTAACCCATTCCAAGGCAAAAATCTGATTTCTTTGGTTTGCTCCATCCATAAAACACATTGAAACAATACATTCATTTCATCCACACACTTGAAGAGAGAAAAGCTCTAATAAGCCAAAAGCCAAAAACCCTATCTACTCCCTCTTGGTTCCGCCACCACCACACACCATTCCACCACCACCTCAGCCGCCCTATCTCCTCCCCAACCACCACACAAAACACCAAAGCAATACCCCTCCTCATCTCTTTCTCCTTCTAGGCAATCCCTCACAACACCATCCCACCACCTCTTTTCTCATCCCTCTCAAGTGCCAAAGAGTCCAGCAGCTACAGCCATCTTTCAAGGAGTCCAAGGAGGTCTTTTGGAGCTATTCAACTGCCCGAAAAACAAGGATCGAAGCCCCAAAGTTTGTTTGGGTCAGTTTTGAGTCTAGGAATGGTAAGCTAGTTCTTTTCTTCTCCATTCACTTCCAATCTCTCAAAGTTTCCTCTTTTATTCTCAAACTAACTACTCTCACTCACCCAATAAGCGGATCTAGGAGATTCGGCCTCAAATCGCCCCAAGGGCCAACCGGAGAAGAGAAAGTGAAGCAAGAAAGAGTTGGGTGAGAAATCTCTTCGAATCCTCATGTTTTCCTCGTTATTTTTGTACTAACCTGTACTTGGGAGTTTTAGGAAATGAACTTCATAAGCTTTTAAGGTCTAACTTTTGATCGGTTACTTTCTTTTCAAAACGGTTTTCGGGACTAACTCGGGAACTTTGTGATCGGTGACTAACTAGCATGATTGATGTGAATGATTGCATAATATGATGATTGATGTGGACTACTGGCATGATTGATTGATTAATAGCATGATAAAATGTTGGATTGAGGTACCGTTAACTTATGCTTTTGAGGTATAATGAACTTGAGATATGTGATATGTGGATATATAGTTATCAATATATGAATGTGGCTGAATGGAATGATGAGAACGATATGGTATTATTGAATGTGGCAATGTGATGAGTGGTTGAACTTGATGATGTTATGATGTGACTATGCCTTATTGAATGATGAGTACTTGTGTGTGATTGAATGATTAGATGTAGACTTATATGGTTGTTCCGATATGAATCTAGGTGATATTATCTAATTGTTTGTGATACTTGCTGGGATCGTACTTTTTTTGTTCTGCTAGCCAGGTAAGTCTCTTCGGAGGTTACTTAGATCGATAAAGAGAATTCCCTGTTATTTGTGCATGATATACTAGGTGCTTGCATTCATGATCAGCATGCCATGTAGTATCATGCTAGGTTACATTGACCATTGAGCATCCTAGTTCAGTATACGTATGTAAATAAAACGACCGTTATCTGTGAAGTATCTAGGGTCTTTGCTAGGGTCATAGGATGGCCCAGTCGCATCAGGTTCGTCCTGAGTCATTCGAGTCCTAATGACAACTTTACTTACCACTCTCATTTATTTCCTTTCGCATTATATTATTTTTTCCCTTTTAAGTCCACATTCATGATTATTAAAAAGCATGCAAACGTGGGGTCGGGTACCAGTACGGACCTCGCCCCATTTATGAATTAGAATGCATTCATGAGCTGGCCACTCTCCGCCCTATCAGGAAAGGGAGCAGTGGTTAGGAAGCGGGATATACGACTTAGTATTCTATTTTAAGGCCTTCATTATTATTATACACTTGAACATAGGGGCATGCTAGTGTGTTATTATTCCGCCTTGCATCTAGAAGCATAATTATTAGGCATAGCGTATGTGTGTGCTTAGGGAAGCGGAAAGAGCATGTGGGCATCATCTGATCCCGCTCAGCATTAACATTTTTAGGTATTCATTATGTTCGTTCTATCGGTGCTACTTGCTTATTCCGAGGGTCCCTTTTGCTCGGCAGAGAGTGGGCATTGGAGTTCTTGACTTCATCAGACTTTGACTACTTTTTTTGGACTGATGTTTTAGACTCCGTTTTGACCCGTCTGTCATGGCACCCCTTGTATTTAGACTTTACTTCCGCTATTAGCATGACTCTTGGTTTTCCATGCTTAGTAAGACATGTACAGGGGACATCCCCGGGAATTCCAACGATCTCTTTGAATTTGGGTACAAAATCCCACTTTTAAAATGCTAGTTTAGAATTTCAAACCTTGAACCTGTACTCGGGGCGCAAGATCCTAACAAGGGGTTTCATCCCTCAAAACGTAACCCGAGAATCATATTCCCGGGCCATTACATTTTAGATGGTCACTTGCAGGAAAGGCTCTGCATTGGTTGGAAAGCTTGCCCCCACTATCTATCCGCACCTGGGGTGAACTTAGGGACATCTTCCTCAACAAGTTCTTTCCACCATGCAAGACGGCGCAGATTTTCCATAGGATAATGGTCTTCAAGCAAAGACTAGGAGAGATGCTTGTGCAAGTCTGGGAGTGCTACAAAGATTTCCTAAGATCCTGCCCTACACATGGGCAACCGCCTTATGTTATCCAGAAGATCATCTACAATGCCCTAGACGTGCCTATAAGAGAGCGGATCAACACCTATACCACCAACCGCTACCTAGAGCTTACACCTAATCAAGCCTGGGAGACGATTGAAAGGCTCGTGGAGCTTACACCTAAATGTCACCATACCATTCACGGGGGCCCTTCATGAAATGCCATCATACGTTCGGTTCCTAAATGACATCTTGAGCAAGAAGCGATCAATCACTGAGATCGTGGAGGAGTACAACAAAGTATACTACCCAGAGAAGAGGAGTGATCAATGAAGATTTACCATAAAAATTAGGCTTGGCCAACATCGCTACAAGGCCTTGTGCGACTTAGGGGCTAGCGTGAGCGTCATGCCTTTGTCCATATGGTCAAATGTCAACATTGGAGCATTGAAGCATGTGGATATGAAACTTTATATGGTTGACAACAACTTCGTGAAGCCAACTTGAATCATCGATGACGTCCTAGTAAAGGTGGGTAAGTTCCATGTACCCACGGATTTTATTGTGCTAGATATGGTGGAGGATCCTACATGCCCCATCATCCTAGGGAGGTCATTCCTAGCTACGGCCAACGCCAATATCAGCGTAAGAAAGGGATTATTGTCATTCACAATTGGCAATGAAGTCATAGAGTTCTCCTTCAACCCTACTATGAAGGAGCTGAACCAAATGGAAGTCAAGGCCTTACATGCGATAGGGAGAGTAATCCCTTGTGACGAGCCAACGGAGAGGACCTTGACCAATGAAGACCTAGAGGAAAAGGCCATGGAGGCCCAAAATGGAGGAGCTTTTGGAAATTTGGCACCAAGCCGACGACGAAGATGGGACTGAGCAAGCAGTCGATGTCGACACCTACCATTCGATGTCGACCACATTAGAGTTAGATCGAATGCCAGAAGCTAAGTATGGGGTAGACGTTGAAGAAAGCCTCGAGATAGGCCAAGTTTAGTCGATATCGATTGGACCCACTCAAGATTGACTCCCCCTGATCAACCTACCTCCATCGACTGCACCTCCAGAAGAAAAGCCACTCGATATCGACCCCTGTACTCGATGTCGAGCACCCCCTCAGAGCCTAAACGAATCGAAGGTAAGCCCAGGTAATGATCCTCATCCTTTAAAGCTTAAATCTAATATCCCTATGAAAAGAGTAACCTTGTTTGTATGCCTTACTAACATGATAGGAAAGCCAATTAGCGAATACAAAAAGGGCGACAAGGTGCTTATGGAGCAACACAACATTATGGGATGCAAGAGAAATGATGGAGGAAAAAAAGGATTAGTGACCACCGATAAAGTCTATCCACTAAGGTTGGAGCATAAAGATAAAAAGGGGACAATGTTCAAAGTGGAACTTGAAAGCCCTAAAGAGGACGTGCGAGCGTTAAACTTTTTATTTTTGGATAGTAGAGCGGAAGAAGTCGGCCTAGTGACTATAAAATCTAGAGCATGTACATAAACTTTTTATTTTTGGATAGTTTGGTTTTTAGGGTTTGAATTTTCGGCTTTGGTTTAAAACTCTAAGTTTTTTAGGATTTCAAAGAAGACTAAAAATTGTAGGTATAAAGCTGCAAAAGCACTCGATGTCGACCATACTAGTCGATGTCGACCAAGGGAAATCAAGCAGACAATTATGATCGAGCCGAGATCGCCCTGAGTTGAAGAAAAAGATTGAAGTTGACCAACCCAGTCGATATCGACTACCTAACTCGATTTCAACCGCCCCTCCAAATGTACCTGCTTTGAGCCGTTGTGACGTTTTCTAGTAAATTCTCTTTATTTCCACTTCATATTTTATTTTTTACAGTGAGGACAATGTAGGATTTAAGTGTGGGTGGGGTAAAAGCATTCTTACATTATTTTGCTCAATTGCAGTTTGTTAGTTCATATTTTTAAGTCTTGTTTTTGCATAAGTGGTTAGAACTCATACATATTAGGCATCATATATACATCTTTTCTTACGAGCATAAAGTTTAAAGATATTTTTGAGAAAAAGTACCCCCATTGAAAAAAAAAATTCAAAAGTGTCATGGAAGTAGTTACAAGACTCGATGATGCAAAAGTAGATTCGTTAGAGATATAGCAATTAAATTGCCCAATAAAGGGAAGTCTCAATGAAGTGCGATTTTTAGGGAAAACCATGAAATGAGTAAAATTTGAAGTTGCTTTTGACATATGCATGATAAGAGGATGGAAGACTTTATTTTCCATTCATACATTATTTACCCTAGCCATTACCCATGCTTATTGCCTTACATCATATTCTAAGCCCTATGTGCTTAATGTCATATTTGCCCCACAAGTTCTTAAATTGCCCATTTTTATACCTTCTTACCCATCCGGGAGATTATGTTATAGAATGGAAGTCATATTATGGAGTTGTATGGTTTGATATGTTGTGAATTTATTATAAAGTTGATGGCATGCATTTTATATGGAAAATTTAATGAGAAAAAAGAAAATTCGGTCACCTAGGAGTTTGGTGAATCGACCCTGCTTGCATAGGATAAAATTCACGGGAGATGGGACACAAGGTGAGGAGTCCAAAGCGCTAAGTATCCGGGGTCATTCATGACACCCATGTTTGCGAATCGCGAGAAGGCAACATTATGTTTAGAGTGGTAAAAGCAATAAGTGAAAAAAAAAAGCAAAGATCATTATGATGAAGAGGAATGTGGAAATCATAAAGGAAAAAGTGCATTAAAGAAAGAAAGTTTGGAAATTTCTCCCCGAATTAAGAACCGCATTGCCAAATATAGCCTACCACTATACCTTTTACCCGCTCTTCACCATTGCGCATAAAACCCCTCTTGATTATTAATGCTATGTTACAAATTATTTTTGCATAACCCACCTTTTGTGCGAGATGTTGTTTTTCATTCATAGGCACGAATTTGAAGGCAATAGTACCTTTGCGACGATGGTAATTGATTGTAGGGTTATATGAGAATGGATCTACGATGTTGAGAGTTTAGTCCTTCCCCTGAATGACCATTGAAAGTATTCCTTGAGTACAAGCAAGCTTAAGTGTGGGGTGTTTGATGTGCGCTTATTTCACCATGCTTCATGCTTACATTTATTCTGTTTTTATTCATATTTTATACTTTTGGGTTAGGAAAGTAGTGAATTTGTGTAGTTTGAGATTATTTGCAAGATATAGAGGTCTACATAAGTTTTGGTTTGATTTCGCAGGAAACCAAACGCTTTAGAGTGAAAACAAGACACTGGAGAAGAGCTCGATGTCAAGCAGAGGCACTCGATCTCGACTACGTGAATAGATATCGACTGATGCACCCGAGGTCGACTGAAGGAATAAAGCCAGATTGAGAGTAAGGCAATGTCAACCAGAAACCACCCATGTCGACTCGACATGAAGCACTCGACATCGACTGGAGCCACAGACGCTTAGGAGACGTGTGATGGGCCGGATCTTTGGGAGATTTACTTAGCCACGTGATACATCTATCATCTACCAAGATCTTCTATCATTAGGGGTATATTCCAATTATGTCAGGGAATATTACCTATTTAATTATATTTATTTTAGGATATAATTTAGTTTAAATAGAATTTCCTTTACCAATCTTAGTAGGATTAGGACTCCAATCTTTGGCTAGCAAGGGTTGTGAGGCTATAAATAAAGCTCTAGGGGCTGGTTTTAGGGATCATTCAATCAACAAAGCCTTGAGCGATCAAGCAATGAAGAGAAGCCGAGTAGGAGATAGAGAGCATGCGGTGTTTGGTTGGACGATTAGATTTTTAAAGTTTAATGCAAAGTTATTTCCTTCACAATGATGTTTTCCCCAATGAGGCGTGAGTAGTCGTCCTACTTCTAGGGTTGGGGTGAGCCCGACAATAGCCATGTAAGTATGCTTGAATTCCATGTTCGATTATGCGATTTCATCTTCTACCCCGCGCTCAATCCTTCTTGAGAATTTAGGATCATTCCTTATTTACCTTATATGAAGCAAAAGTTGATTATATATGTGAATTCGGATACTAATTAGGTTTTGCCTGCGAAAGTTGACTAAACCCTACTTATGAAAAGGATAGAAACAATTAGGTTTTTATGCAAAAGCCTCTATATTCCTAATTGGTTGGTGATAAAAACATAATCTTTTATGTGATTTAAGTAGATATGCATGCATGGTTATTGTCGTGGTAAATCCCTACTTTAGGAGCTTGTAGTTATATTTGCAAAAACCCCAAAAAATCTGTCTTTTTATTATTTCTTTACTTTTCTATCTTCGTATTTATTTTTTGTTACAATCTGTGAAACAACTCGACATCGACACATCTACTCGATACCGAGTACACTCCACAAAAAGAATTCAAGTCGATGGTCTTCTGAGTCGACAGGAAAGCACTGACCCACTCGAGATCGAGTTCTCTTGTTTTTGTTGCAGGCTTGCAGATCGACTGAAGAGACTAGGAATCGACAGCCCCTGTCGATATCGACCTATCTAGTCGATATCGAGGCTATTGGTCGACGCATCCAGGAACTTATCAAGACTATTGAGGAACCGTTGACTCGCCTCCTCGAGGATCCATCTTGATTCCCTACTGCTGCATCGGGAAGAAGTCTTGAATTATATTTTCTAGGGAAGGAATTGGTTCGAATTACTTATTTTATTTACACATCTAGATTCCCCTCTCAACAAAAATCAAACCAAAACTTGTGTAGACCTCTATATCTTGCAAGTAAACATAAACTACACAAATTCACTACTTTCCCAGCCTAGAAGTATAAAATATGCATAAGAAATGGAATAAATGTAAGTATCAAACATGGTGAAATAGGCACACATCATAAGGCTAAACGACAATCTACCTCTCCTACCCTCTCCAGAAACTCAAATGGACCAACAAACCCAGGGCTCGGGTTGCCCTTGATGCTAAAATGTCAGACCCCTCTGGTGGGCGATACTCTCAGCCATACGTGTGCTCCCTCATCGAAGATAATCTTGGTCCTCCACCGATCTAAATTTTTCTTCTAAAGGTCTCGAGCAATCCTCATATGATATTTGATGCATCCGACCTGATCATTGTCTCTCTGACTAACACTAGTAGGGATGTTGCTGTGTTGGTGAGCTTGTCCCAACAAACTGACGACTTGTAGCACCTCCCATGCTACGCCTCATAAAGAGCCATCTCGATCGAAGATTGGTAGCTGTTGTTGTACGAGAACTCGACCAATGGCATACATTTGACCCATCTGTCTTCTTACTTTAACACACATAATCTCTAAATGTCCTCAATGGTCTGTATGATCCTCTCACTCTAGTTGTCTGTCTATAGATGGAAAGCTGTATTGAGCTATAGTCCAGTCCTTAGAGCCTCATGAACATGCTTCCAGAATCTCGAAGTGAACTGTCCATCTCTGTCGAAAACTATCCACTCAAGAACTCCATGAAGCCTCATAATTTATCTGATGAACTCCTCAGCCAGTCTTGAAACATGTCAAGTCTCCTGAATAGCGATAAAGTGCACCTCTCATATCCTTTAGGGTGAATTGATATTTTTACCTAAAGAGATTTTTAGTTATTTACTTTATTTAGTTTTATCTTAGGAATAAAGATAGATTTTCTTATCCTTGGATAGCGAGGTTTGAGATCTATAACTAGAGGCCATTAGGGCTGAGTTAATCATTCAACATTCAATTACACACATTCAGTTTCAATTACAGTAGAGAGAGAGGCCGAGTGGAGTAGGAGGAAGCGAGAGCGGGATTTTGCTTTGTTCGGTTGTACTCTTTTGTTTGCAATTTCAATTCAAGTAGTTTCTTTATAATGATGATGATGATGATGAAGCGTGAGTAGTTCCCCTACTTCTAGGGTCATTGTGACCCCGGCGATAGCCATGTAAGTTTGTCCATCAAAGGTGTGATTTTAAAACGATTGCGTCTTCTATCCCATATGCATGATTCTTCTACGAAAGAAATAGGTCGATCCTAGTTTGCATTGTTGAAGCGAAAGCCAATCATATTGTGAATTTGATTAATTATGAAATTGGATTGTAACTCTTAGGGTTTATACAAGAGCCTCTAAATCACCTAATTGTTGGTAACGAAAGTTATTTGACGGAAAGGCATCATCTTTCATGAATTTAGCATGTCTTATATGGTTATCGTTGTGGCATGAATCCCCGATCTTGGAGGTTCTTTAGTTTATTGAATTCTATAAAATCTGAGTTTTTTTATTCTGTCCACCCTTCCATCATCATTCTTACTTTCTTCGGACACTTTTCCGACATGAAAGGTTACGTTTTCTGTTTCTGTTGAAGACTCGAAATCTACTGCAGAGGTCGATATCGAGTGACTGACTCAATATCGAGTGCTCTACTCGATGTCGACTGTTGCTTTTGTCTTCTGCAGGAATTCGATGGAAATCGACTGGAACTGTAGTAGATATCGACTGATCTACTCGATATCGAGTGGTCTTTTGGAGTCGAAATCGAACGTGACTGCAAGCTTAGAAAACGCTGACATACCTCCTCGTGGATTCGATCCTGAATTCCCTACTACTACATCGGGAGGGATTCTTGTAATTTTATTTGATTGGATAGGGTGTTGGTTTGGTTCAGTATTTTATTGATATTTATATTTTGAACTAGCATCCCTCCCTCTAGAACAAATTGGCGTCGTTGCTGAGAGGCAATCAATCGCGCCCTAAGCTTTTCTCACGTTCTTTTCTAATGCTGATTTTACAGGTTTATGCGACGCTCTGATCACGAACCTATATTGGAAAGTCTTGACGAGCCTGAACATTTTTTCCATCTTCGAAACTGAGCTATCTGAATCATGGCGGAGAACGAGACACAGAATCAAATCATAGAACGATTGAGGAAGGAGATAGAGGACTACAAAGCTACAATTGCCAATGAAAGGGCCGCTGCAGCTGCAGAGAGAGCTCGCGCTGATAGAGAGGAGGATGCACGCAGACAAGCCGAGGAGAGGCTCAATCAGTATCAGCAGACGGCGATGCAATACATGTACCCGCCACTCCACGTTCCTGAATCTGCGATTTTAATTCCTCCCTCTAATTATGAAATCAAAATTAACTTCCTTTTTGAGATTATACGCAATACTTTTGAAGGAAGATCTAATGAATGCCCCTTGCAACATATTTCTACTTTTATGGATTTATGTGAGACTATTGCTCATGGTGCGAATTCCAAGGAGAGGCTCAATCAGTATCCGTAGACGACGATGCAATACATGCACTCGCCACTCCACATTCCTGAATCTGCGATTTTAATTCCTCCCTCTAATTATGAAATCAAAATTAACTTCCTTTCTGAGATTAAACGCAATACTTTTGAAGGAAGATCTAATGAATGCCCCTTGCAACATATTTCTACTTTTATGGATTTATGTGAGACTATTGCTGATGGTACGAATTTAGAATATGTTAGACTGAAATCCTTTCAATGGTCTCTTGCAGGGAAGGCATTGCAATGGCTTGAAAGCTTGGCTCCACGCTCGCTGAGGACATGGGTAGAGGTAAAGGATGTGTTCCTAAACAAATTCTTTCCTCCATCAAAAATGGCGATGCTGCGACAAAGGACCACGACTTTTAAACAAAAGCCTGGCGAAACATTGGCGCAGGCATGGGAGCGCTTTAAGGACTTATTGAGATCAAGCCCTACGCATGGGCAACTACCTTATGTCGTCCAAAAGATCTTCTACAACTCCCTTGATGCGCCGAATAAGGAGAGAATCAACTCTTACACCTCCTATCGGTACATTGAGCTTACACCAATGGAGGCCTGGGATACAATTGAGAGGCTAGTCAACTTCGACAACACGTATGGGACTGTTGCGGCCTATGACTCAAGGCTTGCCCCATCTATGCCACTTTATGAGCCTCCAAAAAGGACATTGATCCTGATGTGCAGCAACAATTCCACAATGATCAGACACGCCGGCTTCAAAAGCAAGTTAGATTCCTCTCAAACAACCAAGCTTGTCAAAAATGGGGGTCTACCATGCATAACACCAACGCCTGCCCTCATATTGAGCAAGTCAATATTGCGGAGACACGTGAGGAAGCTAAGTGGATGAGAGGCCCCTATGGAGGGGGCAATCAACAATATTGGGGAGATCAAAGGTTCTATCAACCTTAGCATCAACAAAGGGATCCCCCACCTTATAGAGCACCAGGGCACCCTGAGCGCGAACCAAGGAAGGATGACCTACAGATCATTCTTGATGTGATGCGGAGGAACCACGCTGAGTTTAAACAAGCTAATAACTCATTCCATACTCAGCTGTAAGGCATCAACTCAAGGCTCGGGGAGATCATCGTTTGGAAGAGGAACATGAAGACCATAATGGGTCAATTGGCTGAACAAATTCCCAAACCGTCAAGATCGCTGCCAGGATCTACTGTGCCCAATCTTAAGGGAAAAACTACTGGTCAAATAGCGGATATGAATCTAAGGAGTGGGCATCAACTGCGAACGCCCGAGCAAAAAGTGGAGGAGAAAGCCACAGAAGAGAACTCGATATCGACCAAGGTGCAGTCAACGTCGAGTCCCTTTTACTCGATGTCGATACAGAAGCTGAGCATCACCAGAAATTGACTCCTCCAATCGATATCGACCAGACCCTACTCGATTTCAACTCAACTCCAACCACAGTGAAGAAGAAGGTGCTGCCATTCCCTAAGAAAACGCTAAAGGACCCAGCGGAAAAGAAGTTCCAGCGCTTTGAGACTCTGACTACACAAAATTTATAATGGTTTGAACTTAAGTATTTGGATTATGTTTTGACCTGGCTTCGTCGTGGCAACCTTATGTATGATTTTGGAAACTTTAATAGGTTGTATGTTAAATGGATTTTACGACTTAGGCCATAGGGCAGGTACAGGGGACTTACCCTGGGAATTCCAACGATCCCTCTCAGTTTTAGGTGTGAAATCCTACCTTTACAGCGAAATTGTTGATTTCAAACCTTCAACCTGTACTTGGGGCGCAAGATCACACGAGGGGTTTTATCCTTCCAAACGTAACTCGGGAATCATAATCCCGGGCCATTACATCTTCCATTAAATAAGCATCGTGTTTTCTCATTGTAGTTACTCTTTCCATCTCAAAATAGTTATTGTTTTATTTTTTCATTTTTTAAGAATGATAAAAAAATATATTAAATATTTTATTAAATTTTAAAAATAATATCATACTTAATACAAATATATATGAAATTATTTTAAAAAATTATTTAAAAATTTATATATTATAAAGTTCTTACCTTCATAAAAAAATACTGTAAAAAATCAAATAATAAATTTTCTGAGGTGGAGAGTGTGTACATTTTAATTTCTTTTCTATAGAAGCATACTCATGCGATATGGGAAAAACCTCCTATGGGATTTTACAAAATTAATTTCCATGGCCCGCATTGTGCTTCCGGATTAGGTATGTTCAGCTTCTTCATTCGGGATGAGGCAGCTAACATAATCAAACAGGGTTGGGGACCATGCAATAACTCTTCCGCAATCTTTATAAAAGCGATAGCCCTTAGGCAGGGGGTCGTAGGTACAAGACATCTCGGCCTGGACAATCTGCTTATCGAAGGGGATAACCTAAGGGTAATTAACGCCTTTTAAGGGACTGGGCATGCCCTTGGAACATTAGGCTGATAAAATCAGATACACTACTAGAATACTGCAATTAGACATCATGTCATTTATGTCTGTCAAAAAAGCACCCGATGTTGAATTAATATATTACAACAAATAATAAATTTTTGATGTTAAAAAAAATTAAGACAACAGTTGAATTTTTTAACAGATGTTAAATGATTAATTTTATGAAATTTTACAAGTGTTTGAACACCCGCCCATACTTGGAATTTTTTTTAAAACACCCGCCCATACTTGGTGAAAATAAGAGTGGAAAATTGGAGCTATATTTTGGACCTGTGTGAATTGATTGAAATTCTCCCAACCCTCTGTCTCACCCTGGATATGTCACCACCACCACCACCACCAGTGCCACCACCGCCATTATCACAATGGCTCGCCGCTGCCACCACTACCACCACCGCCACCTCTTCTCTTTCTCCCGACTTTCATCCTCGGCTACCAAACCTCACCAATCTCTCCACAAATCTGAGGTCTCTCTCCCGATCCTTATTTGAAACCCTAAAATGCCTTTCAAAGAGATGAGAAGCCATACAAACCCAGCCGCTTACCACCTCCATCCTCTTGTTGTCTTTTTCAACCATATCGCGACCCCAACCTCGCTCTTCCTCTCTCCAGAGCACCACCTTCTCCTCCTTCTCCATCGTCGAAATCTTCGCCTCCACCATATCTACCCACCCTCCCTCAAATCTCCTGCCTCCGTCCTCTTCCCTCTATTCCCGTTCTCCCTTCTCTCTCACTTTCGCTTGCGTCCTCTCTCCTCCGCCAATATAATCGCCAGTGATGGAGCCAGATTCAGAGAACGGACATCTCCTCCAAGCATCCTTTCCAGATTCGGAGAACAGAGTGCCTTCTCTGTTTGCTCTCTCTAGAATATAGCACACTTCACTCTCTCTACAACAGGTATGCCCTCCTTCTTCTCTTCTCTTTTCTGCTCTTTCTTTGCTTTACTTGTTAGAATGTATGGCTCATCTGATTTGGAAATCTAGGATTGTTGGGCTGTGCATTTTTATTTTTTATTTTTTTTGTAGATCTAGGGTTTGTTTCTATTTGCTGCGATTTTGTGTGGGATTTGAAGCAGAGTTTTGATTTGAAGCGGTTTTTGTGTGGGATTTGCATCTGACATTGTGCGATTTTGTGGCGGGATCTACATCATGAAGCTCTTATCTCTACAATTTTGCTCGTGACATCTCTCTTCCATTTCCTCTCTTTATTTCATACGATCCGCTATTGCTCCTGTGTTGCTAGATCTATTTGTAAATTTGCTCGATTCATTCTTAAATATATTTCTATTCAACTGATTCAGTGTTTTGTTGTTTAGTTTCTTATTTAGAGTTGTTCCACACTACAAACGAGAGACAAGGAGATGGCAGTCACTCCGACTCAAAATGCTATTGCGACATTGACGGATTCGTCCTTTGATGTTCCGGTGTTGGTTGTCCAAGTTCTAGATCTGAAGTCTTTTGGTAGCAGATTCATGTGAGTCTCTACCTTTCTCTATTGCTATCTTTTTTAGGGTTTTTTATTACTAGATCTAGCCACTGCGGTTCATGTTGTGTCACTTGATAGGTAATAGGTGAGATTAGTATGATTCATTTGTTAATTGGTGAGAAATTCATAGGTTTAGGGTTTCCTTTGAGCATTTGATTTGGATTCCGGTTGTTCTGTGTGAACATTATGCTTAATGGCTTCACTTGTTTTTTTAGCCAACTCCAATTTGATGCAAAGAAACCTTAATTTGATTTCAATTGTTTGTCAAACTTTAGAGTTAAATATTTGGTTGATCCATTGATTTATTTCTTACTTTTTCCATGTTCCTCATGTTTACTACTAATGATGGAAAAGGGAAACTCAAAGGGATCCTTCAAGCCAACTTTTTGGCATGGTTGGTTCGGGTTCTATTCAAAATCTAGGTCTCATTTGAATAATCAATTACAGCCTCAATGATATCCCAAACAAGCCTGAAAAGTGAGCATCCTTGCCTTTAAACCCTTGTTAGATTATGATGTGATAGAATGCACAAGCCCCTTTTCCTTGTCCCCAATACGTGCTTTTCTTTGCATTTGATGGCTCCCAGGTGAACTTAAACTTTTTATTTATTTGTGCAGGTTTGCTTGTGGGAAATTGCATCTGGATCTCCTCTTTCTACATGTGAATTTTCATATAAGGTAGGTTACACATCTTGAGCAATTAAAAGACTGAATTCATCTTTGGAAAAACATCTTCTGTTATTTATTAGTGTAACTAATGAGCTTTATTCACCGTAGTCTTGCAAGTGAATTCATTCATTAATTTTTGGATCTATAATATAGCCTTCAACATAAAATTGATCAACTATGTTCTCATAGTACAAGTTCATCCTGGGAATGCTCAAAATTTGTTATCTTTTTGATGAGATTTGGAGTTGGAAATTTGTTCCCAGTGAAGATAAAACTCTATATTAAAATTTCTGTATGATTTTCTTTGATAAACTTTTGTGTTGTATTTGATTCGCTTATTGGATGTTCTATCCTTTCTAATGTTTGATGATGGAAATATGATGATTAGATTTGACACTGGCTCAAAAAGGGTCTAAAGTGATGATTGACTGATGCTTGAGTGGCTCCATCTTTAAAAAAAAATACTTAGTAGTGTTGAATTGAATTGGAAATGAGGGTGTTGAAAACTAACTTACATATTAGTGTTAATTATGCCCTATGTGGAAATCAAGGACAGTGTGTGGCAGCTGGTGTGGTTTTCAATTAGGTCAATTTGCAAAATTATGCTTTATTATGGGCGACAATTATTAGCCTGGTGCGTTACTTGTCAGTGTGGCTAGTTTAATATTTATTACTATTATAAATGTTTAGGTTTTTTCTGATGTGCATTCATTTACATGCACGATTTCTCACCAGATGGGAGATTCTTAGTGCAGATTGTGATTTTAAAATTTGTGTGAGTTAACTTTCTGCCTTTGCAAAAGCAACGAGACTTCAGTTTTCTGTATTCTTGTGACTCATGAATCATGATGCTATGCTGATAGGTTGTTGTTTTGCTAGAAAACCCCTTGAAAGGAGTACATGAGATTTAAAGTTTCTGCCTAGGTCACTCGGAGTAAGTCTCTATCAACTCTTTTTTTTTTTTGCTTGTGGAAGCAATACATCTACAATTTCTTAAATTTATACCGAGTATATTTTAATTGGTTAGCATGTCTGAATATTTTTCTTCCACTTGGGCAACTTTTTGTTTGTGATATGTAAGACTCTAAGAGAATAATGATGTAATCTGCTAATAATTTTTTATTGTTTGTTCTGAGTAACTATGTGATCTACTAATTATTTTTTATTTTCTATTTTGAGTTACCAGCAACATCAGTGTGCTTTGTCCTTCTGAACTTGATGCCCTTGGTATTTAGCACCAATGTGCTAAATACCAAAAGCAAAGGTAGAGTCCTTTTTCTAATTACTGAATTACTGAAGTTTATATTTTTCTTTGAATCTCCTTGGACAGTGATATTTTCCTCCATCGTGACAAAAGTTTCGTGCCCCAAAATCCAACAGCTTGGAGTGCATGGAACTTTCATGGAAGTTCTGAGAGTAAAGTGACCTTGACATACTGGCTTAATGTGCTACAAGTAGATAAATTTTTCCCTCTGTACGTAGGATTTGTTACCAACTATTTTGTTCTAAAAAAAAAGTGGTCAAGGTGCAAAGCACATGCTGAACGCAGGCTTCATTAATGGTTATTTAACCTTTTTTTTTTCTCTTTTGCACTTTCATGTTTTCTAGTTGTCTCTTTTCTCTTTCATGGTTACCGCGCCATGAAAGCTAGGAGGTTGAGATGGTCGGAGTTCCAACAAGAGCGAGAGTGCTTGATGTCGAATCTCCTTGAGCCTCTCTTGAGCAAGATTCAATGGCAACACAAGGTCTAAACGAGAGAAAGAGGCAGCGAAAGATGAAGAGGAAGGTTGTTGCATCTTGGCCTCGACATGCAACCGAAGAGTGACGAAGCGTTGCAACCGAAGGTCCACATCAACAGGGGACATCGACTCGGCTAGAACTCGATAAGTCCATAGAGACACCGGAATTCAGGGAGTTCAATTCCCTCTCCATTCATTCCTACATTATTCGTTTGTCAAATTAGCTTTTAGTTCTTGGTTGTGTCGTTTTTGTATGATGGACCTCTTAGAAACATGTATGCTTTTGATGACTTTAATTTTTGTAGGTTAATTGATTATAAGTTAATCAAAGTACGATCTTTTCATTTTCAAAAGAAAAATTAGGTCTTATATCGAGCAAATGGTGTTGTGTATCAAACTAAAAGACATCAGATTATAAATGAAAAATGGAGTGATATCATACATTTGAAATCAAACTATTATAAAAAAAAAGGACGTCGATATCATTATAGACATTGTCCTATTAAACTAAATCAATGTGTAACATATGATTTTACATTAAAATACTAACATTAACTAATATATATTAATAACAATAACATCGTTATAAAAATAAAAACCGATTATATATCATATTAATACATCGGTTATGTACATATTTCATGCGATAGATTATTTTAAAACAATAAAAAAATCACAAATCGTATATATGAAATTAGTATACGCTTAATCAATATAAATTATATAATAAAAAAAAAGATGTCTATTTGGTTTTAATACATCGATTATTTTAAAAATAGTGATGTAAATGTAAAATTTAGGCTTAGTGTCGACATCTTCTAAATCTTATAAATGAAAAATCATGGATATTTATCAACAAGTGAATATGTGATAAACAAAATTGAGGGGTTGATTTATATCTATATTCAAAATAAAATAGATGTTTTAACCAAAAAAAGGCATCTGCTTAAAACAGATGTGAAAATTTTGATTTTTTACTACACGCACAATGAGATCGGAAATTTTTTTTGAAAGACATCTGTTGACAACAGATGTCTAATTACATTTTTCTAGTAGTGATACGAGGAATATGTTAACTTCGTTCTCTAATGTTGTTATTCGTCATATTTTCAGGGAAGCTAATATTGTGACTGATAGGATTGCACGTCTGGCTTACAATATCCCTGCCGACAGATGTTTGGAGAATGATTCAGAACAGCAAGTTCTCATCCGTAAGGACGCTCTAGGATGAGTTACTGATGGTCGTTAGCTAGTTCTAAATGCTTTCCTGTTTCAAAAAAAATTCTTTTCTATGATTTAAGTATCTTAATTTAGGGACTCTTTTTTTAATATAATTTGTTTAAGATTATCGATTAAATAATTCGTACAATTCTTGACATACTTGAAAATTGATTATTCAAAATGCATCCACTAGTGAACAATATTCTTTGTATCTTTGAAAGTTAAAAAACTTGCAAAAAATAGCCGAACCTTTAAGGGTTGTTGCGCTCATTAGCACGAACTATAAAAAAATGCATAAAATAGCCTTAAGTATTTACTTGGCTGTAGAAAATAGCGTAAATAATTTTTATACTCAAAATCTATCACTTCTCATAATTTGTTTTCTCACTAAGTTCTTATTAGCTAAATTCATTCTTGAATTAATTATAAAAACTACCTTATACCATATAAATTTTGAAAATAAATAAATTTTTAAAAAAAGGCTACTAAAAAAATCACAAGATCTTTATTTTTTCTTAATAAAAAATTAATACAATCTATTTAATGATCAAATAAAAACCATTGCTGGGTGAGTACAAACGGAAAACCCAACTCTAGCGAGAATGAACGTGCCTTGCACCCGGGCCACGCGCCCCCAATTCAAACCCCAAATCAAAAGTGAAATCTTGCGAGTCTCCTTCAGATTCAAGCCACAAATCCTCCGTTGATGCAAAATCGAGTCTCAATTTCGTCATCCTCACTCATCTAAAACCACAAACATATCCTAACTCCTTTGTGATTTGGGAGATCTCCATGGCAAGTGAGTTGGGCGGTCGAAGATCCGAACGCCAAGAAATCGTGGGGCAGAACATGGTAATGGTGGGAAAGGACTTTAGAAAGAGGAAGAAGGCCCTGTATTTGCGGAAGCCTCAGGGCAGAACAAGAAATTTAGGTAGTATGGGGGTTGTCAGTCCGTTCTCCGGGGACGGATTTCGCTGGAGAGATGGATATATTTGGTTGGTGCTCGACATCTTGGGCTTCCCTAGCCCTCTACGGAAAAGGTTCTGGTGTCCAGGCGTGCTAAGTTGGCCGGTTCCCGCTTGGCGTCCTGTTTCTCGAGTGTCTTTTGGTTGGGTTTCTTCGCTTGGCTTCAAAGGACGGCGGTTTCTCTCGCCTCTCAAGATTAATCCCTATCAGTATGGCCTACTCCGGCACTCATTTGCAGGTCCTTTCTTTTATTTCAAGTGTGTTGGGGGACTTTGTTCTCCTAACACCCTAATCTACTCGTTTCACACACTGTTTATCTCCTACTTGATTAAAAAAATCTAACCTCAAGTCTCTTGTTTGGCTTGCCATGGAAACCATACCCATTGGGAACGAGAACTTCGTTCTCTCCCCATCCAACCCCCGTAAGGACCCTAAACCTCTCATTGAGAGCCAAAAATCTAAGGGAAATTCTCACCCTTTTGAGGATAACAACCACCAGGATTTCTAGAAAAAGGTGAAGAAGAGGCGAAAACTGCCGATCAACCTGAATCGACTAAAGTTTGTGTCTGGTGATCGATATTTGTTATGGTTGAATGCTCTGAATGAAACGATACTACCACGGTGTACAGGTGATGCTTGCCATGTCAATATTCACAATAGGCCTTTCTTGGGTAAAACCCATATCACAGTGAATTTTTTGTAGTGGTGTCTCCAATCAAACTCAATAATTCAAAATGTTTAAGATATATATTCATTCATTAAAAATTAGTGTCCCGGTGAATTAACTTTAAAGGGTTTAAACTTTATAGTAAATCAATTGCTGGTGGCTTATCTCCATTACCTTTGGAGTGGTCTCTGATAGATTACATATTTACACATTGTATAGTGCATGGGCCTAAGACCCAGTCTGACTCACTTGTAATCTATATATATTGATATGATGAGGAATGAAACCCTAAGGAGGATTTTATGTTAATCATATTATTCTACATGGTATCAGGCTTTTCGTCCTAGCGGAACCCTATTTCGATCCGCCGCCCGGAGCCCTAACCACCGCCCTCCTTCCCTTTTGCAGCCCCTCTCCCTCTGGGCAATATGGCCGACAACCCGCCTCCATTCCATTCTGCTCTCACTATCTCCGGCATCAATAATTGTATTCCCCTACCCTCTTTCTGCCACTTCAGAAGTCCTTCCACCGCCTACTCGCCTCATGTCTTCGTTCCCAGTCGGGCGCGCTCTCCGCAGCAGGGCAGCGGCCGCGGCAGCAGCAACGGCAGTGGCCGCGGCATCGGCAACGGCCGCGACATCGGCAGCAGTCGCGGCATCGGCAGCGGCCGCGGCCTAGTGCTGCGCCCGCCGCAATGGTGGCCTGGTGGCCCTCACCTTTGGAACGTCGCCCCTAGATGGTCCCCAGTGCCTGGCTTCAACCCTCGGTGGATGCACTTCGGCTATCCTGCCCCTCGACTTGCCGGTCCTCAGGCCTATCTGACATCGTCTAATCAAGGCTATGTTCCGCCTGATAAGCAACACGCCTTCTCCATTATGCCGCTGACACCTGCAGACTCTTCTTGGTACATGGACATTGGTCCCACCTCACATATGACGAACTCCTCAGGTACCCTCTCTTCTATTTCCTTTAACGGTCCTGCACACTCTATTATCGTTGGCAATGGTGGTCGCTTCGCTACTTCGGGTATTGGCCAAGCCACATTACAGACCCCAACCTACCCCCTACACCTTAACAATGTCCTGATTGCTCCAAAGCTTGTCAAAAACCTTATCTCTGTCCGTCGGTTCACTACTGACAATAACGTTTCCCTTGCGTTCGATCCTTTTGGTTTTTCTGTGAAGGATCTTACTACGGGGGTTACTCGCCTGAGATGTAACAGCACCGGGGAGCTCTACCCTGTCACACCGCCATCTACATCCCGTCCTTCGTGTCCGGTCGCCCTCTCGACATCGTCGTCCAACTTGTGGCATCCACGCCTTGTCCATCCCAGTGATGCCGTTTTAGATGTCCTTCGTTCCAAGAGTCTTGTCCCCTGTAATAAAGAGCTACGCTCTAGTTTATGTTCTTCTTGTCAGTTAGGCAAACATGCAAGACTGCCTTTTCAGCGGTCTTTGACCTCTACCTTTGCACCTTTTGATATCATTCATAGTGATATTTGGACCTCTCATGTGCCTAGCAAGGATGGTCACAAGTACTACCTTTTATTTCTTGGTGATTACACTCATTTTTTATGGGTTTTTCCATTGCACTTTAAGTCCCAAGTGTTTCCTATTTTTGTCAAATTTCATGTCTACATTAAAACACAGTTTCAAACATCCATCAAATGCTTCCATTGTGACAATCGCCGTGAATTTGATAACAAGGACTTTCACACTTTCTTCACCACAAATGGCATCTCATATCGCCTTTCATGCCCCTATACATCTCAGCAGAATGGCAAGGCCAAAAGAATCATATGCACTATAACCAACATGATGCGCTCTCTCTTGTTTCACGCATCCATCCCCCTCGCCTATTGGCCTCACGCCTTATCAACCACATGTTATCTCCTCAACATCCTCCCCTCTACTACCCTCCAGCATCGCTCACCCACTCAGGCATTATATGGCACCCTGCCTAGGTATGATCAGCTTCGTACCTTCGGTTGCTTATGCTTCCCAAACCAGTCCTCCACCGCCCCACACAAACTTCACCCGCGCTCCACTCCATGTGTGTTCACTGGGTATCCGTCTGATTATCGCGGTTACCTTTGTCTCGATCTTCAAAGCCATAGGCTTATACTGTCGCGTCATGTCACATTTGATGAGTCCCGCTTTCCATTCTTGTCACCTCCTCTCCCCGCTCCCAACCCTGTTGTCTCCCCGTCTGAGTCGGAGTCTCCCTTCCCACCCTTCCTCCTTGACCAGCACTCTCCCGGTGCTACTGTTTCTCCCCCTCTGCAGCCCCCACCCCCTCCCACCAGACCTCACACCCGTAGCATCTCCGGTGTGTTCAGGCCGAGACAAATTGTCTCCATGCATACCTCCCACTCCCATCACCCCGTAGCACCCCACCCCGAGGCCCCTTGCAGCGGCCACGACCACTTGTGGCGCCCGCCGCACTTTGCGGCGGCCGCAGCCCCCCACCCCGTAACACCCAATCCCACCACACATTGCGGCGCCCGCGGCCAAGTGCGGCCGCCACAACACCCCTCACCTTCCCTGCTGCACCTCCCGCCTCCGTGTCGCGGCCGCGGCCTAGTGCTGCGCCCGCCGCCGCATTTCACCCCGTCCCCACACTCCCCAATGCCCCTCTCGCCTCCACCCCGACCTCGCTTTCCCCCATCCCCCCCTCCCACAAAACAGCCCTCCTCGACCCGAATTGGCAGGCGGCTATGCTCGACGAATACAGGGCCCTTACAAGGAATAGTACCTGGGTTCTTGTTCCTCGCCCTCCCAAGGAGAACGTCATTCGCTGCATGTGGCTCTTCAGACATAAGTTTCGCTCTGATGGCAAGTTGGAACATTACAAAGCTCGTCTTGTGGTTAATGGTCGAGCTCAGCAGGTAGGTATTGATTGTGATGAGATATTCAGCCCCGTGGTCAAGCCTGCCACTATACGGGTGGTCCTGAGCTTAGCATTATCGCGACATTGGGCTATTCATCAGCTGGATGTCAAGAACGCCTTTCTACATGGCCATCTGAATGAGACCATTTATATGTTTCAGCTGCTAGGGTTCGTTAATTTTGATCGCCCCAAGCACGTCTGTCTCCTGAAGCGCTCTTTGTATGGTCTGAAACAGGCGCCTCAGGCGTGGTTCCAGCGCTTTGCATCCCATCTGCTCTGCTTGGGTTTCATCGACAGCCACTCCGACTCCTCTCTCTTTATCTATCGCAGAGGCAAAGACATGGCTTTCCTGTTACTTTATGTCGACGACATCATTCTCACTGCCTCCTCTGATGCACTTCGAACATCCATCATTGCCCAGTTGAGCTTTGTGTTCGCCATGTCTGATCTTGGGTCATTGACTTATTTCTTGGGGGTCTCTGTGCAGCGTCATGCGTCTGGGTTGTTTCTCTCTCAGAGTAAGTATGCGGCCAAAATTGTTGCTCGGGCCAAGATGAGCAATTGTAAGCCTGTCGCCACACCTGGCGATTCCTCCAACAAGCTCAGCGCACACTCTGGTCCTTTGTTTGATGATCCCACACTGTATCGGAGTCTTGCTGGGGCGTTACAGTATCTTACCTTTACACGGCCAGACATCAACTATGTCATTCAGTAGATCTGTCTTTTTATGCATGCACCTAGAGAGCCGCACTTTCAGGCCTTGAAGTGGATCATTCGGTATATCAGTGGTACACTGGATATGGGCACCACGATCTCCCCTTCCTCACGGCATGACCTCATCGCCTTCACGGATGCGGATTGGGGTGGATGTCCTAACACACGTCGCTCTACGTCTGGTTACTGTGTCTTCTTCAATGACACTGTTGTGTCGTGGTCGGCGAAGCGTCAGTCTGTGGTGTCGCGATCCAGTGCGGAAGCTGAGTACAGGGGTGTCGCCA
Organism: Persicaria maculosa; assembly: GCA_963922045.1. Taxonomy (NCBI): domain Eukaryota; kingdom Viridiplantae; phylum Streptophyta; class Magnoliopsida; order Caryophyllales; family Polygonaceae; genus Persicaria; species Persicaria maculosa. Next base: position 35,506,932 of record OY998261.1, read on the forward strand.
ACGTTCTGTCCGAGTGCTCCTGGATACGCAATCTCCTGCTTGAGCTCCGCTGCCCTCTGCAGAAGGCAACCCTCGTCTACACAGACAACGTTTCTGTTGTCTATCTCGCCAGCAACCCAGTCCAACATCAGCGCACAAAGCACATTGAGCTTGATCTTTATTTTGTTCGGGACAAGGTTGCTCTTGGACATGTTCGTGTACTACATGTCCCATCCTCCTATCAGTACGCTGATATCTTCACCAAGGGTTTACCTCGCCAGTTGTTCCTCGATTTTCGGTCCAGTCTCATTGTTCGGGACCCTCCAGTTTCGACTGCGGGGGTTTGATAGATTACATATTTACACATTGTATAGTGTATGTGCCTAAGGCCCAGTCTGACTCACTTGTAATCTATAATATTGATATGATGAGGAATGAAACCCTAAGGAGGATTTTATGTCAATCATATTATTCTACAGTCTCGACTATCAACCCTCTATCTTAGACTGCTTAGTGGTAAAATCCTCAAATTATGTACTAGTGCACTCTCATTGTTGTATCTCATTAGATTTTTCTGTTGCACCTGCACAAGGTAGTGCTAATTGCATATTAATGAAACCACCTCCTCGACACTTAACTGTCAAAATTGTCATTGTTCGATCACATTGCCTTTTGTGGCTTCATCTGGTTTTTTGGTGTGTTATTTGCCAACGGTTCATTTTCCGCTACAAATATAAACGATTCATAGAGTTTACCCACTTGCACAGTAGAATTTCTAATCTTCACGTGTGCATTAAGATTAAAAATAGCATTGTAACCATTGTGATCACTAAATACCCGTGGATGGGGTCGCCTTATCTTCATCAAAACTTTGATGTTGGGTGCGAGGTTGTATCATGTGTTTTGCCTTGTAAAAAAAACCATATATCAAAACAAAAGTATATGAAAGGGACTATACCAATCGAACAATACATATAACAAAATTCATTTCATTCCCTAAAGTTCACTATATATCAAAATACAAGCATGGCCTTCTACGTAAAATCTCCGTTTATACCGTGGACCACAAACAATATCTTGCTTCTGAAATTGTCAAGACATAGAGTGTGTTGCACTCTTCCCTCTCAACATCACAGAGTGGACCACAAGTGTTGTGTTGGATTTGCTAAGCTCTGTGGTGTTGCGTGGTTCACAAACACCTACTTTACCACTTTGTTTTTTGGATGGGCTGTGCCAAGACAGTATCACTGTCTGGTGACCTATGTCGGGGGGCTCGTTCATCCAATCTCAACTACATGTTGAACAATTGCCAATTTCGGTAGAGCACAAGCAATATCAACAATCATCCTTTGGCCTAAAAGTCGTTGGCATGGGGATTCTACCCTCTTCCCCTATGTTGCAACCGGTATTCCATGAAAATCAGCTATTGGAATTGTCGAGGGATCGGAAAAAAAACATTCTGCACAAGTATCGATGTGTGGTGTAAAAGTGACCACATCCAATTGTTGGCTTTAGCCGAGACTAAAACTGAAAACATCCCATCGAAAACAGCTTGGAAACATGCGGGTTTTGATAATGCAATTTGGTCTCCGGCTCAAGGCAAAGCGAAGGGTCTTGGGGTTCTCTGGAAGGCTAACCACCTTATAGATGAGAGAATTTCAATAGAAATTCATCTTCAACGAATAATTGGGGTCAAATATAAAACATCACATAGAAATATTGAATTAATGATATTTTTTTGTATATGCTCCTCCAGGCTTGTGAGATAAGGATGAATTTTGGCGTACTTTGTCTGATTTAGTGAACGGCTCAGATATCCCATGTGTGGTGATGGGAGATATGAGCGAAATTTACTGTAGTGCTGACAAAAGTGTTGGTGCTGAAATTAATTCCCATAGATTCATGAGACTAGCTAATTTCAAGAACACCTGCTCTTTGGTTGATCTCCCCACAGTGGGAAATCAATTTACACGGCGAAAAAACCTGAGGGGGAAAACAACATAATAGAAAAACTTGATAGGGTGCTTGTTCAACACCACATCCTACAATTATTTCCAGAACTTATAACGGAAAACGGTACTTTCTCCTCATCAGATCACTGCCCCATTACAATAAGCATCGCAAATGGTTTTCTCTATAAACCTCCTCCCTTTATTTTTGAGAATATTTGATTACAAAGGAAAGATTTTCGTAACATAGTCAAGCAAGCTTGGATGCTCTGGTTCTGATATGTTCCAAGTTACACACAAAACTAAATTACTCAAACAAAAAGCAAAAGAATGGAATAAGAAAACATTCAGAAATATTTTCCGACAACTTCAAGAAATTGAAAGTAGCCTGCTACAGATACCACCAATTATGAATCAACACAAGTGGTCAACATATAGAGCCAAAGAAAGATGCCTATTACAAAAGAAAGAAAAGCTTCTACTATTCTAGAAGCAATATTGGAACCAAAGGGTAAAAACGAAGCATCTTAAACTGGCTAATTCTAATACAACCTATTTCCATCGTGTGGCAACAGGTATAAGAAATAGAAAAATTATTCGCTCGATTACTTCAAGCGAAGGCACATTCATTGAGGGAGATGAAAATATCAAAAACGAAATCCGAAACAACTTGAGAAAAGATTTAAACAAGAAAGATTAAATGAAAATCTTTTAAGTGGGTACCTGCAATTGATCATTCCAACAATAACCACGAAGGAAAACAATTTTCTTACGCAACACCTAAGTAACGAGGAAATAAAAAGGGAGGTATTTAACGTGGAAAATAATAAATCCTCAGGTCCTGATGGAATGACAGCAGAATTTTGCAAAAAAATACTGGGACATTACTGGAAACTCAATTATCAAAGCGATAAAAGGTTTCTTTAGTTCAGGAAGAATGCTTCGGCAAATAAACCATATGTTCATTTCACTTCTACCCAAATGTGACAACCCTACTATGACTACACACTACAGACCAATAAGCATATGCTCCACATTATATAAAATAATCTCTAGAATATTAATAGAGAGGTTGAAAATGGTAATAGGCAAACTGATTCATCCTTTACAAGGAGCTTTTGTGTCTGACCGGGCAATCTAGGACAATGTGTTAATTGCTTATGAGATCTTCCATTCGTTTCGCAATAGGAAAGGGAAACAAGGTTGGCTGGCGATTAAGCTAGACATGAAAAAAGCATATGACAGAGTTGATTGGAATTTTACAAAAGTTGTATTGGATAAATTCGGGTTCCACCCGAGGTTTATTAATTTGATTATGGAATGTATAATTACGGTATCCTTCTCTGTCCTCGTAAACAATGGCCCAACTGAGATTTTCACACCTTCCAAAGGCCTTCGTCAAGGCGACCCTCTCTCCCCTTTCCTCTTCTTATTAGGTTCGGAAGTTCCTGCAAGGAAGCTTTCGCTCGAAGCAACAACGAGAATTAATCCGATTGGTTTTAGGTTTGGAAAGGACGGACTCCATGTCCTATTTCTCTCATTCGCTGATGATATTATTATCTTCACCAAGGGAAATAACTCAGCATGCGCTAAAACCAAATCAATTATAGATGACTACTGTAACATCTCAGCACAAAAAGTTAATTATCATAAATCTGCCTTTTAGATGACGAGAGGAATCCCTAAATCCAAGATTGTGGAACTAGAAAGATGCCTAGGTATATCAAATGAAACAACAATTGAAAAATATCTTGGGTGCCTCATCAATGGGAAACTCAATAAACAAAAATTTGAAAATGTAGTATGTAAATCAAAAGAACAGCTTAGTAAATGGCGTGCAAATGCCCTATCACAATAGGGTCGTGCAGTTCTTATTAGCACAAACTTGACATCAAAACCTTTATACACAATGCAAAGTTTTTTGCTACCCAGCACAATCCACAAGGAATTAGACCAAATAAACACAACATTCTTCTGGAATAAAGATCTACAATACAAACCCGTGATAAGCTGGGACAAAATCTGCAGAGCAAAAGACAAAGGGGGCCTAGGTATAAGGAAGTCCAAAGACATGAATGAGGCACTCTAAATGAAACTCCTGTAGAAAATTCTTGCAGAACCGGATAATATATGGGTAAAAGTAATTCGATATAAATATTTGAAAGAAATGCACATATTAAACTATAAAAAAACGGGGGTGGGGGGCATCTTGGCAATGGTCAAAACTCGCTCCTCTTATTGAAAAATTTAAAGAAGGCTTAATTTGGTTGGTGGGAAATGGGAAATTCATTAAATTTTGGACCGACAATTGGATAACAACATCACCAATTAACAAAAGAAATGACTGCCCTACCATCCGAAATGAAAATGAAACTGTAAGTGACTATATTTTAGGCGAGAAATGGTGGGAGCAAAAATTACTAAACAAAATACCAAGAAATATAGTCGATGAAATTTTAAACATCCCCCTTCCTACAAGTATATCTGAGGACATATTGTACTGGTGGTCGGATAGGGAAGGTTGGTTTACAACAGCCAGCGCATACAAAATGATAACAAAAAACAACAGCCAAAATGAAAATAATAATTCTTGGATATGGAAACTTAACATATCACCAAAAATTAAAAAGTTCTTGTGGAAATTGGATCAAAAAGGAATCCTAACGGCTAACAGGCTATCCCAAAAGGGTGTTACGGTTCAAACAACCTCTACGCTATGTAATAGTGTCATCGAAGATGAAACTCATATTTTCATGGAATGTCATTATTCTAGAAACCACCTCCCACCAAAGATAGACAAAAATCCGGTTATAATCAACATAGTTGCAAATTCGAGAGAATTCTCACCTATCCTTTCTAAAATAGAAAGCATTCTTACAAAACCAGAAATAGAAAAATTAGCTACTACTTGGTGGACAATATGGAGCATCAGAAATCAAACAATATTCAGACTAGAGCCTATTCCAAAACATGATGTGGTTAATCACATCATCACCAACCATTTGATAAATTGAAAGAAAACATCTCTCCTTAATGTTGATGAAGACCATAGTGTCCACAAGAAAAAGGAAGCAAATAATTCACAATTAAAACCGAAGCAGAAAAAACATTAAGTGGAAAAAACCACAGGTTAACACATTTAAGTTAAATTTTGACGGATCCACACTTAATAACAAAGACAGCACGATCGGTTTTATCATTCGCGACTGGGATGGTAAGCCGATTCATATAGGATATGATAGAATTGGGAACCAGATGCCGTTCAAGGCTGAGGCTCTGGTTCTAAGACTTGGACTTCTCCAATTCCGAGCACTTGGTATAAACAGGTTACACATTGAAGGGGATTCCCTTATAATAATAAATCACTTAAGACAAAATTCTACAGGTCCGTGGGAAATTGAATTAATCATGTCCGATATCAAAATATTATTGTCGAGTGTGAGAGAAGTCTCGTTCTCTCATGTGCCCCGCATTGGCAACAGAGTGGCTGATAAGGTTGCACATCCTATGACACAGATCTCCAAGACCTCATCCGCAAGGATGCTCTCGGGTAGGATCTTTTCACCCGAACTATTACTTTTTCAAAAAAAACAACCCAATTGCTGGGTGAATAATGTATGCGCACTTTTTTCTTCAATAGATAACAAACTACCGTAATTATTAGGTTAAATCATTAAATATAATGCATGCTTAACTACTTTTTGTTTGTGCTAGTTTTGCTAAAAAAATCACCCTAAATCGCTTATTAGACCAATTATGAGTAGAAACTTAAGCATTTATTGATTTTTAATGATATGTAAATAATCTAATTAATTTTTTTAAATATTAAATTTAAGTTATATTTATATGGTTTGAGATAGTTTTATAATTAATTCAGGTATGAGTTTAGATAACAACAATTAAGTGTAACATTTTTTATCTAAGAAGTGATGATTTTTTTAATAGAAATTATTTTGGAGAGGTGTTGTAATTAATTTAAATTTGAAGGCAACTTAAGGCCATTTTCTACAACCAAGTAAATACTTGAGGCTATTTTCTACATTTTTTTTTATAGTTCAGACTAATAAGCGCAACAACCTCTAAAGGTTGGGCTATTTTTCGCAATTTTTCCTTTAAAGTTTCTGCATCTCCTAATGTGATATGTAAGACAATACAGAATATTTTTTTACAGTGTAAAAAATACTGAGTAATATGTGTCTTTTTTTATTGACGAGACATGTCAAAACATAACCTGATTTGGAAAATCTTATTCGAATTTTTTCTAAATTTTTGGGTTTGAATCCAATATATGTTTTAGACTCAGAACTCGAAAATGAACCTAATCCGAATGACCCAGGAATTTTAGGGTTGAGATCCAATGACCCGTTGGGTCAAAATCAACTGGTGAGTCAGCACCGTATAGACGTTATACATTCGATCACCATATATACATCACACAGATTCCTTATGCAATTGTGTTTGTTAATGTCACTCATAAAATAAAATATTCATAAAATAATGTATATATATATATTTATAATTATAGTATGTTTAGTGCACTTATTTGTATAAATATGATATTTTTTCTTAAAATATTCATAAAATATATTATTGTTATCAGAGGTGGACCCAAACGGGGGCATATGGGGGTACGTGCCCTGATCCTCATCCGACGAATCCTCTATATGTATTCTCCTCGTCGATAGCTTTGTTTTGATATATATACGCATTAATCCGATATCCGAGTAAAAAGTTATGAGTGTTTGAAAATTGAAGGTATATTAATCACTTTAAATCTTATTTAAATAACTCACAATGCTTTTATATTTTATTTAGATTGACAGATCTTTGAAGTGAGAGATTATATTACTCATTCGACTATTAGGTAAGAAATTACGGAAGTTTAAATGAGGGAAAATGTCAGATTTTCTACTTTCCAAGATATTAGTGATGTTTCTAAAAAGATGATCGATGTAGGAATTCACGAAGCTTTTGATTTGGTATGCCATCTCATCGTGTTACCGGTTGCAAAAACTATACATGAAAGGGCTTTCCTTGTTATGGGTATTATCAAGCCTTATTTGCGCAACAAGATAAGAGAATATTTTCTATTTGAGAGATTTATCTACTATAAGTTGAAAAAGATATTTTCAAACGCAATAATAATTAATGAGGTTATCATTTAACATTTTTAGGGTATGAAAAATCCATAAAATGGATTTACCCATGTCGAGTTAAACTATTTCATTATAAAACTCTAATTAGCAATGGCGAATTTTTTATACTAGTGAACTTTTTTATTTTTTCTCTCTATTTTGTAGTGTTGAAAACGTTATGTATAGTACGAGTTCGTGTTATTTATTCTCGTTTATCATCGGTGTACCCCCACCCTATCTAGGTTCTGGCTCTGCCACTTATTGTTATAATAATATTTTTAAATTTAATTATAATATTATTATTTTATTTAATTTGATATATTGATATTATGATTTAATTTTGATAATTTTTTAATATTCTTATAAATTTTTAAAAAGTTTGAATTTTTTGATCCTTTAGATCAACCTAAAACTGAGATTTTTCCGATTTCAAAACTCGGAACGATCTGTGATTGATCCGAATCGGGTCTACCCACTGAACTCTACCCTAGGAACCCGATTGATTGGGTGGGGACCCACTTTCAATACCTTCCTTGCCTCCTAGTAGTTCTAACCGTTACGTAAGATGACGTGGATATACCCCCCTTACTCATCTTCCACGTCAGACCCCACCCCACTCAAAACCGCGTTTTTTCAGTGGACCCCACACCCTTTCTCCCCGTACGGGTGGCTGATTTCCCATCCTCCATAGCCATAGCTCTCCATCTCCCATTTACAAAGAACAAAATTTCTCTCTCTCTGTCTCTCTCTCTATGTCTTCTTCGCTGATCGCTTCCTGGAGGTGGAACGACGGAGCCTTTCATTGAAGCTACCCGAATTTTGTGCGTTTGTTGTGGGTCTCCGAGTGTTTTTTTGTTGGTTATAGAAGAAGCTGCCAAACCGGGACATGGATGGATGGTGCAGGGGCTGTTTTGGAGGCTACCCAATTACAACCGCCTTTTATTACCTCCTCTTCCTCCTCCTCCTCCTCCTAACCAACCCCACTTCGTCTTCCAAGGGATTCCCAAATTCGGTCTCTTTCTTCCTCCGCTGGGGTTAGACGAACTAAAACTTCTCCAATTTGGGTAATTTAGGCCTTAGCAACTAGCAATCCAATCCAACCCCCCACCTAGGTCTTAGAGGTCCCCTGTTCTTTATTTTTTTCCTTTTTCTGATCTTGCCCTCTAGGTGTTCGATAAAATGTCCCAGAAGAGACAGCAGAACGATAGTTGTGCCGGCGGCAAGGGCAGTTCGGACAGTGCTACTCCTGATGATAAGAAGAGGAAGACTCCGGCTTTTAAAAAGTAGAACTCTTTCTCTCCCTCCCTTTGTGTTTTCCGAACTTCTCTATCTTTTGAATTTGATTGTTTTCAGTGTTATTTTAGTTCCTATTTGCTCTTATTTCTATGGTCTTGAGAGTTGTTGATTTGCACAATTGAAAATTCAGCCTCCCCTTGAATTTGCCCTAGTTTTACTTACACAAATTGCTCTTTCATGATTCATAGCGCTTGACGTGCTTTATTTCCATGTGAATATTGGTTATTTGAGTTTTGTGTTTGTACTTTGTACTTTGTTCTCTATGCGTCAAATGTCTAATACATCAGCTCAAATTGTCCATTCTATAATCTTCAATCTTGAAGGTGCTCTTGATTCGAACCCAAAATATTGCTCAATCTGATTTTTGACTTGGAAAGGTGAAGTGAATTTAGAAACATGAAATGAAGCAACTCCAACTAATGGGTTTGATTTGTATCTTTTGCAAAGAAATAGATTTATGGATGCCTGAAAAGGGTTTCCTCCTAAGACTTTTCCATTTACTTGTATATTCAATTGTGGGATATTCCATTTGCAAGACATTTATCTAGTCTCTCCTTTTGGAGGGTGCACATGTTTTCATTGTCATCTTTTATGTTCATAAGTTTTTGCAGGAGAAGTAGATTGCTTGAAAGGAGAGAATTAAATGTTTTCATGTGAACTGATTAATTATACTACATCCTTGTTGAAAGGAGAGAATTAAATGTTTTTGTTCATAGCAATAATTGCAAGTAAATTCTGTAGGAGAAATAGATTGCTATGTGCAGAGTTTCCGTTGAAGGAATTCAAAGAATTGGTGCTACTTTGAAAATCATTTTTGGACTTTCATATCCTTCTACAAAACTTCATGTAGTTGGCTCTAAAAACAGAAGCAATACAGTCAAACGGTCAAACTTTTATTGAACAGTGGTTATTTGATACCTTTTGCTTCTGTTCATGGATGGAAAAGTTTTATTTTATTATTTTTACCGTGTTTTAGTAATTGATTCAAGGCTTCCTTTGAGCATTCTTTCAATTTTGTAAAGTTGGTTATTGCTGTTAGATGAAGCTGACATATTTTTCTTTTGGTTTGGATCATAAAATCCTAGTGTGGTGCTGGAGGTGATGCGAAAGCATTCCATCCAGAATTTTTTGGAGCCTATGATTCGTAGAGTTGTAAGTCTCTTTTCTTATTTTTCAATATGCTCGTCCTTATGCTCTACTCTGTATTGCTTGATTTCGTTGAATTCATTTATGATATTGTGTGAAATATGCCAAGTCATTGATTATTGTTGATTTAGCTCATATTGGAAAGGGTGGAGGGATAGAATTAGTGGCCTAACCAGACCAACCAACCCTGAATTCTGTAGGCTTAGCACTTGTTTGAACTTCTATTATAGATTAATCTTGAGTGTCAAGACAGCCAACTCCAGTTAATTGGAGATGGTGGAAGCTCAATCAAGTGAGCCCACTGGGATCAAATGGTATGTTGACAAATTGTAGGCTATGGTGGTGACAAGTTCCAGGGATTATTAGGGTGCAAATGGAAGACTTTTCCAAACAACAAAAACATGGCCTGAAAATATTAAGAATACGAGGGGATTATAAAATCTGTTTTCAATTTTACATATTTACAATTTAGAGGATAACCTTAAATTTCTGACTTCTACTTTTTCCCCATCTTCTGCTCTATAAGCTGGTGGAGCAAAAAGTGCCCAAAATTTCCAATCAAACACGGGAGAAGCGAAAACATGGGCCCTAGCGTGTTGAAATTGAATTATTTATTCCCCTCCTTATAAAATGTAAACTTTGACTTGTTTCTTCCTGAGTTCATCACTTAATTGATATTCAGATTTCATGAACACCTATAAGATTTTTTGGGAAGCTAACTTATGATAATACCAACTGTTACCCATGAACCAATAATGATAAAAACTTTGAAAATAAGAAATTTATACCCAAACTATTTTAACATATACTGGAAACAATACAGATGACTTTTGTGATGAGAATGCATCAAATTAGGTGATGTCGGGCCAGAAGAATGAAGCTGGCAAAAAAAAATTATCAAGATCATTTACATGTTACTTTATTTTTTTTAAATGTCTAATTAACTTTTACTAGGGAGATCCATCGACATTAGGTGTTTTCAAAGGAGGGAAGTGAAATTGATAGGTGGGAAGCCGTGGACTGAGACCCTGACAGCAAATTGAAGGCGATGGTGGGAGAAATCTTACTCCATTCCAAATTCAATGTTTAGGGCATTGCAAATTGAAGGTTTAGGGCTTCTTAAATGGGATTCGCTATCATTAAAGATCGATATTCAAATTTGGGGCTTCTTCATGAACACCTTTGTGCACTTTGTTACCAGAAGGTCATGGTGGCACTTCCGAATTGACAGGGTCACCAAAGCCTCGTCTCCATAAATCTGAAGACCTAGATGAGTTTGGGGGTCTTTGAACTTTTCCAATTTTGAGTTGTCTCCCTAGTTAGCCTTCGCAGAAGCACAAGTGCAACAAGTCCCAGAAGAGAAAAACTGGTAAAACCCATCGAAGATGCCGTGAACATTCGCGATCAAGCCTCAACCCTACTTAATTCCCAAAAGACCTAAGATTCACCATCTGGTCAAGGCCTCAATCCATGCACAATCTGTGTGCAAACGGACGTCCCAACCTCAACTCTCTCATGGCAGTAACCATATAAATGTGTTTTCACCTCTTTCTTTTTATTCATTTTTAAAAAAAATGAAGTGACGTGTGAATGATCTGGATTTAAAAAAAAAAATCCTGCTTGGTGCCACATCACTCTTATGGCACTACGTCCCCTAATTTGCCGGATTTCTCATTGGAAAAATCGTTTGTATTGTTTTCAGTGTATATTGAAATAGTTTGGGTATAAGTTTGTGTTGTTATTGGTTCATGGGTGATAGTTGGCATTCTAAGAAGTTATTTTTCCAAATTGATTGGGTGATCACCTTATAAGAAACTAATTTTGATGTCACTGAATTATGAAAAGTGAAATGGAAAAAAGAAACTTACATCCTTTTAAATGTTTCAGGTGAAAGAGGAAGTTGAGTTGGCCCTGAAGAATCATGTTAAGAGTATCAAGTGGTAAAGATTTTTTTCAAGGCGTATGGCATTAAGTTTGATTTTTGGCGATAGTCTTGTTTATTTAACATCCTTCATTCCATATGATCTGCAGGAGTGGTGGAAAAGACACGTTTGCCTCTGGTAGAAGCTTAAGGTTGAGGTTTATGAGTGCACTTAGTCTACCGGTGTTCACAGGAACACGTATTGAAGGTGAAGACGGTTCTGCAATAAAAGTGGCTTTGGTTGATGCATACACTGAAGATATTATTCATTCTGGTCCTGTGTCCTCGGCAAAGGTGGAAATAGTAGTTCTGGAGGGAGACTTTGATGGAGATGATGGAGATAATTGGGCACAAGAAGAGTTCAACAATAATATTGTTAGAGAAAGGGAGGGAAAGAAACCTCTTCTGTCAGGGGATGTATATCTGACCCTTAAGGAGGGCACTGGTGTTGTTGGTGACATTTCTTTTACTGATAATTCAAGCTGGACAAGAAGCCGTAGGTTCAGATTAGGCGTAAGGTTGGCAGGAAACATTGCTGGAGCTGTAGTAAGAGAAGCAAAGACGGAATCATTCATTGTAAGGGATCACCGTGGAGAGTGTAAGTACCTTGATTATGAAATTTGTGTTCATTTCTTGAATATGTTACTTATCCTATCCTATTTCTTTGGCCTATAGTCAAGAATGATAATATTCTTTCAAATTCATTGCAGTGTACAAGAAACACTATCCCCCATCTCTTTATGATGAAGTATGGCGACTGGAAAAGATAGGAAAGGATGGAGCTTTCCACAAGCGCTTGAGTGCAGACAGGGTCAACACTGTGAAAGATTTTCTCATTCTGCTCAATTTGGATCCTGCACGCCTTCGAAAGGTAGGCATCAAATTTAACACATCTGTTTTATTATTGATCAATGATGAACTGATCATCCGTCTATGTTTTCATTATTTGACTGTTCATTTTTAAATGATTTAGTAAGTTTGAAATTCTGGATATGAATCTATGAATACACTCATGTAGCTTAACAGCGAATGCGAGTATTATTGATCCAGTTTTGTTGCCTAGTTTACTGAAGTGGTGAGCACTTTTGGTTGCTTATTTATATTTCTTGGAAACTATTCAGATTCTTGGCTCTGGGATGTCTGCCAAAATGTGGGAGGTCACCGTAGAGCATGCTTTAACGTGTGTAATCGACAAGAGAGTGTACTTATACTATTCTCCTGGCACACAACCAATAAAATGTGTGGTTTTCAACATTGTCGGAGAACTTCTTGGACTTCTTACTGAAAGCCAGTATGTCCGTGCAGATAAGCTGTCCAAAAATGAAAAGGCAAAGCTTCTTACACTACGTTTATAGTTTTCCTTGTTTTCCCCTTTTCATTTACCTTTAATTTCATGTATCCCATTTTAAAACACTGCTGTAAACTCTCCATATCAGCTTGAAGCCCAGAAACTTGCAATTTCCGCCTTTCAAAACTGGGGAGGAGTGACATCCTTTGAAGACGAAAACTCCCTTCTTGCTACCAGCTCTTCACAACTTCCGACTTCTAGCATCACAGATTGTCAGGGAACAGACACTTCAGACAGTAACATGATTTTACCATCCCAAAACATCAGCGGCCATGATTATACAAACCCGACGTCATCTTCCCCGGATGCCATTTCACCATTATACTCAATGGAGTGCTTAAGCAGCTCTGACAATTACAGGCTACATTCCATGGATCTTGATCTTGGATACGACGATCCTCTCAGTTTCCCTTCCCAGATGACTGATGCCCTGATGTGTGACACAAACTCCTTAGTCCAAGCATTCTGCGACAATGATCACTTTGGGATCTTTGACACCGACTGTTTCATCCCATCCCAAAGTCCCAGTTTCGAGTGCCCTTCCGCCCTACTCAGCAGCATCCTACAGCCCCCGTCTTCATCCAGATCGGTCAAAGTAGGAGCTCAGAAGAGATGGAGGCTGGTGTTCAATGTACTCCAATGGTTCTTTTTGCTGAGGGGTGTGATGGGTAGAAGATCTCGCGGTGCTCAGATCTACTAGCTCTGAAGTAAGCATATATGGAATCTTTCAAAGTTAAATCAGCAAGTGCCGGAAGCTCTGTGGGCTGTAAAGGAATGAAAAGAACAGCACAGGTTGCAAGTTCTTTTGCCCCAGTTTCCACCTTGCTGAAGTTTGAGTGGTCTCTATGGTGTGTTTAGTCTGTTTGTTTTTTGGGGTTTCGAGTATGTAAATAATGTAAATTTTATGCATAATAACAGTCTCAGGTTACTACCTGATTTCAAGATGTGTTCCTTTTTTTTTTTGACTGATTTAGCGGCTTGTGAATGCTGCTCTTCGTCTCTGGTAAGAGGCATATATTTAGTCAACGGGACAGGTATGGAAACACCTAAATCTTAGTAGAGGAAGCACATGACTTTGTCTATGATCTCTGATTCTATATATGATTCTTACAATCTTATAAAATCACCATTAATTAACTGTTATTATATACCCTTTTTTGTTATTTTGTACAATGTTACCGTAATACTCTAAACATAGACCGCCCAGTAAATTGTTTTTGCACATCACATGTGCAAACTGGCTCAAAATAGAAACAATAGTGTTTAAAAAAGCGTGACAGTTTCGTTCAATACAACCCAAACATTTGAAAATTGCCCCCTCCTCGCAAAACTACAAGGTATCAACAAATTTCATTTAGGGTTTGGGTCGGTAGGTTTGTGTATTTTCCTTTTTTTTTTTTGGTACATGTTTGATGTGAACGGTGGCTAATTTGTCAAGCTAGTATAGACATCGTGGAAATACGATTGATACCTATTGACTTTGTGAGCGTCTTCCGTTTGGCTAGTTGGTTCGTTGGTTCGGCTAGGTTGTAATTTACATTGTACGATGGTATGTACTTTATTTCTGCATTTTCCTTTCCATCATTTGCTTCTTGTTATTTGATTGTGGTTGTAAATAATGTTTAGTCCATCTACCGGCTTGTTTATATATATATATATATATATATATATATATATATATATATATATATATATATATATATATATATATATATATATATATATATAGGTTGGTTCCGGTGTACTCAAGCCTTAACGTGTATTATGTACACAAATTAGGGTCATTGATTGAATGAAATGGATGGCTGAGATTAATAGACAATTTTCCTTTTTTTTAATTGAGAAAATCGTGGGACCCACCAATAATTCTGCTTCACTCTCCCTTTTGGCGTGTGTGGGTTGTTTGGGATTTTGTGGGGCTCGATTTTTTTTCTTTAAATTATTCGATGGTATCACTGGATTATTCGATCGTATCGATTGATTATTCAATGGTATCACTGGATTATTCGATCGTATGGATTGATTATGCGATGGTATCAATGAATTTTTCTAATCGGCTAGCACCTGAAAACGCCCTGTACTTTTAACTAAAAATTATTCGACGGTATCGCTTAATTATTCGATGGTATAGCTTGATTATTTGATGATATCGCTTGATCATTCGATGATATCTCTTTTAACTAAAAATTATTCGATGATATTGCTTGATTATTCGATGGTATAGCGGTATTATTCGATGGTGCATTAGGTCACTAACCAATTAAGAAATCTCACACATATGGTTGCGATTGCCATTGAAAATGTAACTCAATTGTACATTCTTTCCTTGAATTTGGAAGTCTCACCCAGGTTGCCATTGAAAACCAATTAAGAGCTTGAATGCGGCATCGGTGACGCAACCAACATTCTGAGCCATAGAAGAAATCGAGAGCACCCGACGCTGATCATCTCCTCCGCCACATCTCTATGTCTCCACTTCGCCCTTTCCATCGCAATCGTCGGGTATCGCTCATAGCTGCCACCGAGATCTCGTCCTCGATTCAAAGCTGACATCGAACTCGCCTTCAATCGCCACTCATCTCCGCCATAGGAGAACCACAATGGAGCCCTCGCCTCCTTCGCAATCGATGCCCGACTGTTGTGCTCTCGCCGCCTTCGCAATCAATGCCGCAGTCGCCCTACGCTTGTCGAAATTGTCTTCTCTCTCGCCGCTCATCTCCGCCATGGATACACACAATGGAGCCCTCACCGCCTTCACAATCGATGCCCAACTGATGTGCCCTCGCCGCCTCGCAATCGCCCTACGCCCTTCGAAATCGTTTTCTCTCTCTTCCTCGCACAGCCTCACAATCTCACGCGCATAATAGGTTGAAGGTGGGGGGATTTTATTTCCTATTTTTTTTAATTAATTAAAATTATCAATTAATCTCAACCTTTAGATTGCACTCAATCAATGGCCCTGATTTGTGTACATGATACACGTTAAGGCTTGAGTACATATGATCTATCCTCTATATATAAATAGAATATGGATCATATGTTACCAACTCTTATTGTATATCATGTTAACAAATCTGAGTCATTGAATTAAGAAGATCAACGGATGAGATTAAAAGTAACTGCTGATTATTCGTTAGTATTGGGAGATTATTCGGTGGAATGAAATTATTCGGTGGTATTGGGCGATTATTTGTTAGAATAAAATATACATTTTTTACACTTTTTTTACAGATAAATAATTATGTGAAAATAGAGGAATAATCATGAACAAATAGGCGAATAATTTCTGAGTACATGATACATGTTAAGGGTTGTGTACACCCTAACATATATATATATATTGGATCAAATGTAAAATTGTCATAGGTGACGATGCCATGGAAAATAGACCTATTAAATAACACAAGTATAACGTCATAAATAGGACACCCAACGCAAAAAGACATCTGGCCCCACTACAAGATCCATCGCGAGTAAAGTACTCGTTCAGATCTCGACCAAACCCTCCTCGTGACCTAAATATTAGTATGAACCCGCGTAGAAACCAGGGTGGGTCCTCCAAAGTACCTCGTGGTTCTCCAGGACCCTAGCAAGCAGCTCGCTGGCTCCAGCACCTCACCTCTAAATAGCACCACGTGTATTGCCTACACCCCTAAGCACGAGGGCATGCCTTACACGTGTCCTATATAGAACCTTGAGGTCGCCAGCCAGCTGCTCGCTTAGCCTTCCTATAAATACCCCCTTCCAACCACAAATGAGGGGATCCGATTTGAAGATAAGAAAGGAGAGCTCTGATTATCCCCCGGATCTAAAACCCCCGGAGTTGAGTTCTCGAAGATCTATGATCGGAGAAGAACGTTCTTGGAATAAGAACATCACCTGACTTCCATCTGAGTCCGCGATAGAACGACTCGAATCCTCGCGAGCCGAACATAACACCCCATCGTTTGGATCAATAAACGTATAATCTAACCGTAACCCTTTTCGATTAAGGCTTGCAGGTATTTCTAAGTCATTTTGTCGTCATAATGACGTAATAAGTATAGGTGAAATTCCACGACCGCTTCATTGGCGCCGTCTGTGGGAACCTTTCACGACGAGAGGTTCCGCGTAGCAATACGCTCCTTGACATCGCATTCCTTTAATTCCTTTTAATATGTCCTTTTTTCATTAAGTTATTTACTCCCTTTTTTTTCGTCCTGTATTGATCCTATCTAATGTAATAAATGACATTGTTTACTTCCCTTTTTAACACTAACGAAATATGCAGGAAATCATGAATTTTACGCTGTTCGGGGAAGAGTTCGGGAACCAACATCACGATACCGATGAGACCAACATCCTCAACCTCAATGTACCTACCAACGAGGTAGCTCAACATAACACTAACGAGGGCATTCCCCAACAACCTCCCTGGGACACCGCTCAGCCACCCTCGTTCACTCCCTATGGAATGTGGGGCGGTTACCCCCCGTACCAACTCTTCGCGGGGAATTATCCGCAGAGCACGTATTTGAACCACTAGGCAAACGGCGTACCATTCGAGCACGACCCCCGTGGCTACTACCAACAACAAGGTCTTGTACCTGTGGTGGTCAACCACTTCCCTAACACTGCTGATGACCCTCTCAACATCGGCCCAGAGCTCAACGAAAACTCCAACAAGATCGCCTGTGTCTTCAGCCCCAGGGATGTATCGTCACGTTCGAATTCCCCTGGAGCACCAGGACAAACACGCAAAGGTGAACCAACTTTCCCATCCACTTTCTGCAGAGAAATACGCGAAGCACCGGTCCCCAAGAGGTGGAGGGATATCTCCATCGCCAAGTACAAGGGAGATACCGATCCCAATGATCACCTCAACCAATTCACCACGGCAATGGGAATGAACGAGGAAAATGACGACATGTATTGTCGATCGTTTCCATCCACGCTGAGCGGGGTAGCATTGACATGGTTCACCAATTTGGCTCAATCCTCCATCAGCAACTTTGCACTGCTAACAGGCACGTTCGTCGCCCACTTCGGCAGCGCTCGCACAAGGAAAAGAACCATGTTGGACCTCAACTCCATCAAACAAGGTGCGACTGAATCATTGGGAAACTTCTTCAGCAGATTCACCAACATGGTGGTTCAGATCCCGAGATTCAATCAAGAGTCCCCGAGCACAATACTATTGGGCAACTTGGCCAAGGGAGATTTCAAGATCTGCCTATTCCGAAATGAGCCAAAAAACTACGATGTTCTAATCGTAACCAAGCAGATCCATGCCATGGAAGCGGCAAGCTCTAGCTCGCGACCCATCGAATCTAGACCACCGACCTACCACCGAGCGCCTAACAAATGCCAAAGAAGAGAAAATTTCGGGGACCAGCATCTCCGCAATCTTCCCTGGCAATACCCGGTCATTCCACCGCGACCTCAGGTCCAAGAAGTCCAGTACAACCAAAGGTCGGGACCAGGCCCGCTCGGTCCTCCGACAAATGAGATGATGGGTCATCCTGACTGCGTGTCACCTCCTGTGTACGGGGTCCCTCCAACCCTCCCTCAAAAAGAGGTACCCCTTCAGATTTGCGCACCACCAACGAATCCCAATCATCCCATCGCAGCGCCATAACAACGCCTACTCCCTGTGGTTCCTCCCCAGCAATATAAACCACCGAATGCTCCGCCAAGGCCTTACAATCCCTAGTATACAACCAGAGGAAGGGGCAAGGGTACCTACCCCCGGAACAGGGGAGAAAGAAATGGAAACAAAGATTGAGGCTACCGACCTCCCCCAAGGGACACGAGGAATGTCCAGGAAGCCAGATCCTCGTCCAACCGACATGATCGCTCTAATCAGGATCATCGGAAGCCTCCCTCACCGGATGGGTGCATTAATACCATCGCGGGGGGGCCTGCGACATCTGGCGCCAGTAAGCAGGAGAGGAAAAACTATGAGAGAGAAGCTAGATATCCCCCTTCCGAGACCAATGTCAAGCAAGCATCCACCGAGCACGCGATACTCAGTTTTTCTGTTTTAGATACCCGGGATGCCTGCGACCTAAGAATGCCATACTCGGATCCTATGGTCATCCATGTGCAGATAGGGACCAAGACTGTCAAGCGAGTCATGATAGATACAGGTTCATCTGTGGACGTCCTTTACTGGGACGCTTTTGAACAACTCGGAATCGCTGAAAGCGCCTTACGCCGGTACGCAGGAAAGCTGGTCTCCTTCTCTGGAGACGAAGTTGAGTTAGCTGGAACCATCGAATTGGCCCTGACGTTAGGGACCGTGCCGAATAGGAGAACACACATGATCGAATTCACGGTGGTTCGACTACCATCCATCTACAACGCTATCATGGGCCGAGTAAGCCTATTCAAATTCCAAATAGCCTGCTTCATATATCATTTCAGCGTTAAATTTCTATGTACCAACGGGAAGGTGGGCGAAGCGCGGGGAGAATAAGCAGAAAGTAGAGTTTGCTACTTATCCTCGCTAAAAAAGGGCCACAACCGAATATTCGCGATTAAGATAGACGCTCAAGGGTCACTAAAGAAACAGCAGGCGGAACTGGAAGTTCGACCCGAAAAAGTAGCTGACAAAATTATGGAGGAAAAAATCGCCTTCTTTCCCTTCCCAAACAAGACCGAGGCCCTGTACCATGGTCACAGTTTGACTGGCCCCGCCCTAGAGCGTCTCAAAGATATGTTAAAAAGGTCACGTGATGTTTTTGCCTGGTCACCGCAAGATTTGAAGGGGCTCCCCCGGGAAACTGCAGAACATTCACTAAGACTAAATCGCGAGACAAAGCCTGTATGCCAAAGAAAGAGGAAGATGGCCGCCGAAAAGTCGGAGGTAGCAAAACAAGAGGTATATAAGCTTCTACAAGCCGGATTTATTCGCGAGATTAATGATTTGACATGGTTGTCAAATGTGGTGCTAGTCAGAAAGAGCAGTGGCAAATGGAGAATGTGCGTAGATTTCAAAGATATGAACAAGGCTTTCCCAAAAGATAGCTACCCTTTGTCGTCCATCGACGAGCTAGTTGACACGACGGCAGGGCACGCCACTCTAAGCTTTCTGGATGCTTACTCCGGCTATAATCATATCAGAATGAGCCCTCGTGATGAAAAAAGCACTGCCTTCATCACCAACCAGGGAACCTTTTGCTATAAGGTAATGCCATTTGGGCTAAAGAATGCGGGCGCCACCTTCCAGCGAATGATAGAAAAAGTGTTTGCTACCCAAATAGGAAGAAACGTGGCGGTCTACGTCGATGACATCTTAATCAAGAGCCTCACCAAAGAGGACCACTGCAAAGACTTACAAGAAACCATCGACACACTAAGAAAAAATCGCGTCTGCTTGAATCCAGAAAAATGTGTTTTTGGAGTGGATTCGGGAAAATTCCTAGGTTTCATGATAAGCCACCGAGGAATAGACGTGAATCCTTCAAAAGTGCAGACCATCATCGACATGGCCCCACCAAAGACGTTGAACGACATTCAGAAATTAAACGGATCAGTCAACTACTTAAGTAGGCTCTATTCGCGATTGGATGATCATTCCCTACCTTTCTTCGAGCAGCTTAGACAGAAAGGTCCGGTCGAGTGGACCGTCATTTTGGATGAAGCCTTCAAAAGTATGAAAGAATACTTAGCCACTTTGCCCACTCTTTATTTTCCACGCGAGCACGAAACACTGCAGTTATACCTCGCCGTCGGATCTAAAGCTATTAGCACGGTGCTTACTAGGGAATCCAAGCTTCCTATCTACTTCGCCAGCTGAGTCTTAAAACCCACCGAATCCAGATATACTCCAATAGAAAAAATGGCTCTATCTGTGGTTTTTACTGCGCGAAGGTTGAGGCCTTATTTTCAGGCTCACACCATTGATGTGCTTTCGGACCTACCCCTCCATCAGATCCTGCACTCGTCATCACTCTCTGGAAGAATGGTCAAATGGGTAGTGGAGCTTTCTGAGTTTGACGTCCATTTCAGGCCCAAGAAGTCCCGTCTGGCTCAAGCCATGGCCGATTTTGTAGTAGAAGCTGTCTTCATCGATTCTCAGGATCACGATGGGGAGGACTGGGTCATAAATGTTGACGGATCAGTATCGACAGGAGGCTGTGGAGCCGGGGTTACCATCACGAGCCCCAGTGGGGAAATAACCGATCTTTCTTTCCAGTTAGTATTTGAGGCTACCAACAATGAAGCCGAGTATGAAGCTTTGATCGCAGGTATAGAAAAAGCACTGATCAACGGGGCTCAGCAAGTCCAGATTTTCACAGATTCAGAGGTAGTTGCTCGACAAGTTAAGGGTGAATATGAGGCAAAGACGGGAATGCTACCTGAATATCTGGCACGCGTGCAAACACTCACTGCCGCCTTCGAAAAGTGTTCCATTTCATCTATTCCTCGCAATCAGAATGAACGCGTCGATACCTTGGCCAGAATGGGGGCTACCTTGCCCCTAGGATTAAGTGATCTCATGGTGATCGAACAAAAGCATGCTCGAGGAATCCACCACGGGGTCTTCAGAATATCCAACCTCGGAGACTGGAGAATACCTCTCCTAGAATACATAACCAAAGGGGCTTTAACAAGCGAGTCACAAGAAGGCCAGAGCATCAGAAGAAGAGTAGCCCGTTTTCAAGTGAGAGATGGCCGACTATACAAAAGAGGCTTTCACCTCCCGGATCTCCTCTGTGTCTCGAACCAAGAGGGCCTTGACCTTGTCCGAGAGCTACACGCGGGCCTTTGTGGTAACCACCAGGGGCGGAGAGCCGTGGCGTCCAAAATCATACGTCTAGGCTACTACTGGCCCTCTCTCAGAGCGGATGCTGAAATGATTATTCGCATATGTGATCCTTGCCAGCGGCACGCATCGTTCAATCATCGCCCTCCTCATCCTTTGAAGTGCATATCTGCACCATGTCCGTTCGCGATGTGGGGAATGGACATTTTCAGACCATTCCCAACGGCACCGGGCCAGCTGCGCTTCATCATCGTAATTGTCGATTACTTCACAAAGTGGGTTGAGGCCGAAGGTATGGCCACCATCACGGCAGAAAAGGTACGCAAATTCCTCTGGAAAAACATGATCTGCGGATTCGGAGTCCCCTAGGCAATTATCACTGATCACGGTCCCTAGTTCGAGTGCGAAGCAATTCGTGATTTCTGTGCCAGCCTCCACATCGACTTCCGTTTCTCATCAGTAGCATACCCGCAATCAAATGGACAGGCCGAGACCACGAATCGCCAAATTCTGAATGCCCTTAAAAAGAGGCTAGGGACAGCAAAAGGGAGAATGGGCCGAGATCTTGCCCTTGGTACTATGGTCATATAGGACTTCAGCCAAGAGTCCCACGGGGGAAACGCCATTCGCAATGGCCTTTGGTGTCGATGCGATCATCCATGTGGAGTTGCTCATCCCATCGGCTAGAATTGTCGATTTCAGTAAAGATACCAACGATGAAACTCTCGAGTTAGAGCTCCACTTGCGTGAAGAAAGAAGAGACATGGCTTGTCTCAAAGCAAATGAATATCAGCGCCGGCTGGCTGAAGGATACAACAAACGCGTCTTCGTACACCCGCTACAAAAAGGGGACATGGTCCTCCGACAAGCAACAACCGGGGGAAAACTTGAACCTAAATGGGAAGGACCCTACGTCATCCATAAAGAAGTAGGCCAGGGTTCTTTCAAACTTCAAAACTCGGAAGGCGCCGCACTCGCAAAGGCATGGAACGCCAAGAATTTCAAGGCTTATTTTGCATAAAAGGTTAGGCATAAAAAGAAGCCTGATGACTTAGATTTTCCATGTATAGGGGTCATCAGGGTTTCCGATTGGGTACACCACTTCATATATAATAAATGAAAGTTCCAAACCCAACCCAGATTGTCAACTCGCAATAAATTTAGCTATCGCGTGTGTTTTAAACACGGATATGCATGCATGTAAGCCTCTAAGGAGAATAAATTTAGCTATCGCGTGTGTTTTAAAACACGGATACGCATGCACGTAAGCCTCCAAGGAGAATAAATTTAGCTATCGCGTGTGTTTTAAACACGGATATGCATGCAAGTAAGCCTCCAAGGAGAATAAATTTAGCTAGCTATCACGTGTGTTTTGAACACGGATATGCATGCAAGTAAGCCTCCAAAGAGAATAAATTTAGCAAGCACGTGTGTTTTAAACACGGATGTGCATGCAAATAAACCTCCAAGGAGAATAAATCTAAATATCATGTACCGTTCGAACACAGGTTCACAAGCAAGTTTCCATACTGTCTGGAAATTTAATAAAAGCGATATGCACTAGTACAAAAAGGGGGACCGGAGTACACTAAATTGGGTATGCTTATTAACAAGTGTTCTTATTTTTTGTTTTAAGTACAGTTTCATAGGAAAAGTGTACTCCCACAACCAAATATAAGTACAGTTCTTAGTAAAAACCGTTCTTGTTTTTCTTTTAAAAATAATTAGTACGGTTATTAAGAAAAGCGTGTTAAAAAAAAAGAAAATTTAGTACACTTGAAATTACAACTGTGTTAAATTTGACAATTACGAACACGGTTTTTAACAAGCGTACTTGTTTTTTTTGTTTTAAGTACGGTTTGATAAGAAAAGTGTTCTTGATGAAGGTTTAAAAAATTATGAGTACGATTTTACATAAAAAATGTTCTTGTTGGGAACACGCTTTTTTTAAAACCGTTCTCGTTTATTTGTAAAAAAATATTTAACTCAGTTTTTCTAAAACCGATCTTAAAAAAATGAAAATGAGTACGGTTTTATAAGAAAAGTGTCTTCCCAAAACCAAAATTTGAGATTTTTTTTTTGTAATAAGATTAAGTAAATGAACAAAGGGATAACTAAATTTCGTAGCTCAAGTGGTAGGCGTGTGAAGCGAACCGATTTGATTTGAGGGTGCAAGAGGTCGCAGGTTCGAGTCTTAGATATATGAAAGCATAAAAAGGTAGGCTTTTTATTTTTATTATTAAGTACGCTTTCACGTCAAAACTGTACTAAATTTTTAGCAACCTTTTTAAAAACCGTACTAAATCACACGCCAATTTTAAGAACGCTTTCACATCAAAACCGTACTTAAAATTTTTTAGAACAGTTTAATAAGCGTACTCATTTGGGAGTGCGGCCGCTATAAGTACAGAAAGAGAAGCGTACTCCCATGCATAAAAAAAGCGTACTCCAACCCCCCCTTTTGTACTAGTGATGGTTCGTTCTACTTTGTTTACAACACGGGTTTATTCGGCTATTTTCTTCAAGTCTCAATCAAAAGGTTGCTAAAATAGACCACTAAGGTAAGCTGTGCGAACTATTTTAATCCAACCTTAATAGATTTTAAAGAAAGTTCGACAAAATGCATATCCAAGCCAGCATGCAAAGAGAACCCTAAAAAATATGTACACAATACATCCCCTACAAACACTTCGAGAAACAAGAACGATTAACATAACAGGATTCACACAAACAGAGGAATAACGAGCAGATAAACACAAGTTCTAACTCATCCACGCAAACTCACTCGTTCGCCTCTAGAACAATTATTGTAAAATGGCTACTCCCCTCATACTTGAAAATAATAAGAGACCCCCCAACACGTAAACCACTGTCTACAGCAAAAGCACGCCAACCTTCAGTAAGGATATAATGATCTTGGCTATCTCGGAACATCCTTACTCGAAACTCTCGCCCAGTGGGAGAAACCAAGCAAACATGAGTCAATCCCTCACGAGCATACTGAGCACCAAAAGATTCAGGCAAAAGCTGCAAGACACCAAAATCAGATTTCAACCAAGAAACACGACAATCACAAAGGGAGAGTAGAAACAGCTACCATATATTCCATCTTTTCTTCAAAATCGATGGAACGGAAAAAATCAAGCCGACGAGGATGGGGAGAGGTCATGATTTCTCACTTTGGGTCACGGATAACTAAAACAAAATACAAGGACAACGGCCCAGATTTTTTCCGAACATCTGCTATTTATTAGCAAATAAAGCAAGTGATATAGTATTATCACATCGCAAGAAAGTAATTCGCATCCATCCAAAGCAGTGTTTTCAGAAGCAACTGCATGCCAAGCAAGTGGCAGAATCACAGAATGCATCTCTGCAACACGGAACTCCAGTGTCAGGCCAAGAGTGGTCACATTTGGGTCAGAAAGAGATAAAATAGGGAGACCCAAACCATATCTTTAAACCATTAAATAGAGATATGATTACATAAATCTTCGCGATTACACATAACAAACCGCATAAATAAGGTTAACAAAAGCACGACAAAAGAGCGGACATCTGGTGACACCGCCATTACAATTCAATCAAGCCCTACTCATCCTCAAGGACAAGAACTTTGAAGCGATGCCATCCCACATATTGAAAAAATACCATCAATGCTCCAACCTTAACGCCATTGTTGGTCGCAAATCTATTCCAACCTCCAGACAGCCACCAACGATTCGAGCAATCCTTGGAAACCTCGACACGGAAGTTTTCACCAGTCGCAGAGACAAAACATACATGGTCAGATACAACATGACCATACATCCTCTCAAAAGCATCAGGGAGAGGCTGCAAAACAAAAGAGCATTACTTCATAAACAATTCAAACCCAAAGATACAGAGCACAACCAATGTATACAACTCACAAGGCGATGCATCCTCCCCTCTACATCAACACAACGATAAAAATCTCACATCTCAGGGTTAGGAGACGCCATCTCTTTACCAGAGAAATAGTAGTTAACAAAACAAATAGAAGACTGCAATTGTCACAAACACCACACCTTCTTTTATCCAAAAGAGGACTGTACATGCTTTAAAAATTCAGCAAAGGCATTTATTACATGCATCGGAACCAGACAGAGAATCTGAAATTAGGATTTCTCGAGATACTCTGCATGTATTACACATGGCAAGAATCATCTCAGAGCCCGACCAAATACACAGACATTTCAAATCCAAAAACAGTCATTTATTACAAAATTTTGCCTACAAATTGATACCACAATAAAAGGATTTCTTCTCTACGGCACGAAGGGCACAACCTTTTCATCAAAAATCTTTCCAAAAAGAGTCATGGCAGCGAATACTAGCGATCAAAATCCAAATAATCCCTTTGTTTTTATATCTATTTAGTAGGGAACGAACAATACATACGCATGATGTTGCCCTATAATTCGGCCAACATTTCCAACCTCATGTTCCCGAACAAATCTTATTGTCCACTCGCGTCGTCAAAGATTTCCCTGTCCACATCTTAGGGGGCAATTACGGATCTCACTGGGTGGCGCACGGATGGAGGGACTTTGTCGAAACACACGGACTCGAGTTGGAAACATCAATAATGTTCACCCACCTGGGGAAACAAGGGGATATAACAATAAAAAAATATCAAAGGAAGTTAATTAGTTGAATGGATGTTATTAGAAAAATTATATAAATTCAAAAAAAAAGAATATTAGGGTTTAAAGTTATTTACAAATTTTGTTTAATTTAAAACATATTAATTTTTATGTTACAAAACCGCACAAGGTGCGGGTACTGAATTATGGATAGATTTATGAGATATCTTGAAGATTATTTATGACTTTGTTTATGATTTCCTTTGTAAGCTTTTCGAAATAATGTGTTGATTGGTTACAACTTACAAGGTATGTTATTTGAATTTTTTTTCAAAATATTCAATGAAAAATAAAAATTTACAATAATATTCACACTTTGAAACATTTTACAAAAATATTCATTTTTGGCAGAGAAATCAGAAAAACGCGGTTTCAAACCGCGTCTTATTCGTGTTCAATTGGCACGCCAAAGGGTAGGGGGGAGTTACTAAAGAAACGTCGTTTGAAACCGCGTTTGTGTGGTGGATTTTCCACCTGTCAAATAAAATGATGACTGGGATGAGGTGGCAGGAAAAACGCGGTTTCAAACCGCGTTTTTCTCTGCGTGTCCTGAGCGTTATCTGTTCAATAAAGGAAGTCAAAGATTCCGGGGTAAAAACGCGGTTTGGGACCGCGTTTTATTCGTAGCATTTAATGAAACGCGTTCCCAAACCGCGTTTTTAGTGTATACAAAAACCTACCCGCAACCACCCTCCTACCCCCCATTCACTTCGTCTTCAACCTCCGTCTTCAACCCTCCGGCCTCCATTCTTCGTCTTCTCCCTCCATCACCCTCCATCCTTAGGTTGCGCCGCCGTCTTCAACCTTCTTCATCAGCCTTCGTCATCCGTCTTCAGCCTTCATCCTTAGGTAAGTTATTTTTTTTATACGAATTTAAAACCGAATTTGTGATTATAGATATGTAATTAGTATAGATATGAATGGATATGAAATTAGTATAGATATGAAATTAGTATAGATATGAATTATTATAGATATGAAATTAGTATAGATATAAAATTTGTGATTATATATGTATGGATATGAAATTTATATAAATGTGAAATTTGTGATTATTATAGATATGAATGTGGGAGTTAATTAGGAGTTGAACTTGTGATGAGTATATATATGAAATTTGTAATTGTTGAAACGATTAGTTAATTTTTTTATGAAGTTCGGTTATGTGAATTGATTTTGTGAATAAGAAATTGTGATGAGTGATTATATATGAAAGATTGAATGTGAAATACCGATCTTATCACTAATCTTCTCAACATAAGATCAACTTTCCAATTACTCTCGATAATAACTACCAACTTTATATACTCACTCATATTTCAATAAATTTCATCAACAAATATCAACTATATTTCCATAAGCTCACTCATACTATGTCATCAACAATAACAAAACTAAAATGAAAACAACTTACATCGAAGTGTCAATGCCCATACAGCCCTCTCTTCCATCCCTGGGCGATTTCCGACTCCCTTCCGTGTGGTGCTCCGGCCAAGCCCCGACGGGGGTCTCTCTCCCTTGTTCTCCTCTCCGTCAAGCATGGCTCTCCTTCCTCTACCTCCCTAGATGTTGAGGTATGGTGTCTCTTCAGCGGCGGTAGGTTCTTCTCCCTCTCCTCCCTCTCGTTTTCTCTCTGCTCTCCTCTTCCACTCTTGTGTTCTTGGTTTTTCCGTTGTTCTTCTTGCTCTTTCTTTTGGTTTTAGTTTGTTTTCTTGTTGGTTCTTAGCGTCTTTTTGTGGCTGTTTTCTTACGCTCCTTTGTTTCTTCTCCGGTTTGGGTTTGGAGCTCTTTTCTCCGGTGTATTCTCTTTGTTTGCTTGCTTTTCGTTTTTTGTTTGGCTTTGCTTTCCGCCTTGCTGCTCTTTGCTTTGTTTGTTGTTCTAAGGCTTGATGAGCAAGAAGCTTAAGGTTTTCGGTATGGGTGGTGGTGATCCTTCCAAGTACCTTGAGGTTTCTCCTCCCATGGCAACCATGAAGGGTGGTGACAAGAAAAAGATGAAGAAACCAAAAGTTCCATCTCTTAGTGGTGGTGTGGATGTCCCTATTACTAATGGAGCTAGATTGACGAGAAATGGTAGTAAATTGGCTAAGGTTGGCGCTGGTTCTAGCTTGGATCTGACCTTTCCCTCTTCTTTGTCTTCTCAAGGTACGATTACTGGCCTTTCTGTTTTAAACTCTAACGCTTTTGATGAAGTGGATCAAGCAATCCATGGGAAAAACAAAGACAATGAGCTTGAAGGGGATTTCTTTCAAGAGTTTGCTCGTGTTGCCGACATGGCCTCTTCTCCTCCGACTATTGCACCTCCACTTTCCGGCCAAACTCCGACTAGGCTTGTCCTTGGTGCCGTTGGAGGAGGTGATGTCCCATTAATGTGTGGAGCGGGGGTCTTGAATGCCGACATTGGGAGTGTGCATAGTGCGCCCCCCCTTGAGCCATCTTGTGTGATTGCAATTAATGAAGTGGGTTTGAATTCTAATTCAAACTTAGACCAATTTAATGATGGAATTAAGAAAAAGGTTAGTTCCCTAGAAACTACTACTTTGAATTCAAATAATGTGCCGGTTAACCATGAGCAAGGAGCCGACTACAACGGTTATGGCGCCAATACGGGTTCCTTGGTCGCCGATACGCTTGTTGAACCTACCGCTTCCACTGTGGTTGCTCTCGCTGGTACACAGACGGATACGGTTTCGTGGGTGTGCACTGAGGATGTTGCCGCTGGCGACAAGGATGCCCTGGCTTCTCTTGATGCCCGAGTGTCCTCGGTGTCTACCCAAGTGCCTTCGCCTGTGTGCTCGTACGATGTCCATGATCCCGCGGTTACTCCCCTAGTGCCAGCGACTATTGCGCCTGAACTACAAGTGCCTAAGGACCCGAACACATCAAACGGTATGGACCAACATCCGAAGGCCCAAGAGGTAGGGGCTCAGCATGAATCGGAGGCCTTGTGCATGAGGGGACAGCTCATGGATCTCGAGCGTGAGTTAGGAGCAGTTCGTGAAGAGCTTTCTAGCGTGAAGAGTCAGTTGGAGCGCTTTACTTCTGGGGAAGACGTTGTTCTCTCCAGGAAGTCGCTTCGCGAGTTCATGCTCAGTGATGACGGCCAGGGGTGGCTATCTGACTTTATGGGGGAGGCTGGTCGAGACTGGTTAAATCATTACCTTGAGACGGACGGGCAGGATGTCCTTTACGACAGGGTTTCTGATGCATATATGGAGGGGGTTGAAGGTGGGATTATCCAGAGTGTCAATCGCTTCACTCATCTTGGTGACGACGTAAGGGTGGTTCCTCCTAGTTATGAAAACGAGGATATGAAACTTAAAGACCCTAAACGTGGGCTGCCTCCCTCCCTTGATGCTCCAATTGATGATGCCGCTGCCCTCGATCCTCCCTTTGTTGGCGAGAAGACCCCTGAGCCAGTTCGCGATGACAACCCTTCTACTGATGTTTAATTGACCGTCTCTCCCCACCTTATGAATACTTGGAAAGTTTATTTTGTGTTTGGGAATTTGCAAACATTTTTACCCGTGGTGATAGCCTTGTGCTCTGCCGCGGTCCGTACGTGATTTTTTGGGATGTTAGACATTGCGGCCCATGACAAGCGATGTCTTGTTATGGTGTTTTGTGAATATTTTATTTTTAGAATGCGACATATTTCTGCTGATGTCTTTCGCTTGTTTTTCTTAAGGGTTTTTTCTGCTATGACCGCTTTTATTTTCTTGTGAATGAAGTTTTGACTCGTCTATTGCTATTGTTTTTTTTGCTTGACAGGTGAATTCGCGATACCCTTACCCATCTCCTGTCATTGATCGTTTTATGAAATGAATCGTGAGATGACAAAAAGTAGGGTTCGCGGATTTATTAGATGTTATGCGGATGCTAGGCAAAGCTTTAAATTCTTAGCGATGAAATATAGTATAGATGGACTTGTATCTTCTATAGTTATATTTCTTCGTAGCATAGGTAGTCGGGCCAAACATCTCCGTTTTCTTCTGGGCCTGGTTGTTCTATTGCTACATCGAAGTGGGATTCTCTTGGTATTCGAAAGTAAGCCGGCTCCCTATTATGAGGTTGTTAATATTCGCGAATGATCTCCATCCTTCCGAGAGAGAGAACCAATCCTCTTCATCTTTCTCGACTAGCACTAAGAATTCTTGGTTTGAGGGAAAGCATAGAAAGATTTGGTCTAGAACTTCTTCCCCGAATTCTACAAAGATATATGGTAGAGGGAGCCTGTGTAATTAGCTTTCCCTAAGGATTATCTTGGTGAATTTAGGATTTGGAAAAAGCATCGTGTTCATGACGAAGGTTGGTGGTGGGATTTATGGTGGAGAGAGCTCTCCTGAAGCCATGTCAAAGCTTGGCATTCTGTTCCAAGTGATTTCGTTTGTACCTTGCCTACTGCTTTCATTTTATACTAGTTTTGTATATGGCGGATATGGACGTTTTTCTACGGAGTTCTCTGAATTACTATGAAGCAGAGTGGTGCGTGTTATCAGTATGTTTTTCGTGCAGCTCGGTGTATGAGGTTTGCTTGTAATTTTCCTCGTCGCTTGGCGGGGGGTTGTACTTATCAGACATTCTTTGTTGTGTTGTTTGATATTTGTTGACCTCGTGGTAGACCTGGGTGGCCTGCGGTCTCTTTTGTTACTTCCTTTGTAGAGATCAGTATAAAAACGCAAGAAGACTAAAGATTTATTGTAGTTTATTTGCGAAAATGATGCATGCGACACCAGTTGATCTTTGAGTATGAAGGACACTCTTGTTTTGATGTTGTTGCTGTGAACCATGGTCCTGATCAAAATGGTGACTTAGATTTCACAGTTCGGTGTTGAACGTTCCATTGTTGTAACTTTTCCTGCGGTTATATCGCTTACCTGTTGTTGGATAGTTTTGCTTGGTGTATAATTAATAAACCAATATCTCGCTGTGGTGCTGATTGTTGGAGCTTGTCGCGAAGAGTGGGTGAACAGAGTTATAGTACTTTAGTTATTGGTTCTTATGTGAACCAATCTTTATTGTGTTGATCGCAGAGGGGATACTTTCTTACTAAACTCTATCATCCTTTGACGTAGGCGAAATTAAGTAACATGTCTGTCCGTGATAGACATACCTACCTAACAATCTCCAGCGCCTTTGGATGCCGGGGAGGTTGTTCAAAAAGCTAAGTAGTCTTAAGCGCGATATTTGTGATGGAGGGACGTCCATCTCCGGCGTCCTTTGATGCTGGGAAGATTAAAGAGTCCAACTAATCTCCAGCGTAATGCTCGCAATGTAGACACATCCATCTCCAGCGTTTTTGGACGATTAGGAGATTAATATTAAAGATCGAGTAATCTCTAGCGAATCGCTCGCGATAGAGAGACGTCCATCTCCAGCGTTTTTGGACGATGAGGAGATTAATATTAAAGATCGGGTAATCTCCAGCGAATCGCTTCCGATAGAGAGACGTCCATCTCCAGCGTTTTTGGACGCTGAGGAGATTAAATTAAAGATCAAGTAATCTCCAGCGTATCGCTCGCGATAGAGAGACGTTTATCTCTAGCGTTTTTTAACGTAGGAATTTTTCGTTCAAATTTTTTAGACAAAGAGTAACGATAATATGAATCCAAGGAAACGGGTCTTTACTGATAGTCCAAGTTTCATTGAAAAGAGAAAAAAAATTTTAACAGGAAGAACATTGCTCACCAAACTGTTCCTGGGCAACTGGAGGAGGTGGAGACCTGGGAAGCTCATAGGAGAGACTCACCGCTCATCAAAGCTATTGTTGAGGTAAAGAACAAAATGTTGTTTTTGAACCCTAACCTTAATAGTTTGTTTGTTGAGTGGTGTGATGGAGAGAGATTTAAGGTCAAGAGGGCGTATGAGGAGCTTCGAGTTAAGGAGACTAAAGTCCATTGGTATAAGGAGGTTTGGGCGAAAGGATGCACCCCGAAGCATAGCTTCATCCTTTGGCTCGCTACCTTGGGTAAGCTTCCTACCTTAGATAGGCTTTTCTTTCTTGATATTGACCATGGGTGTAGGTTTTGTGGAGAAGACTTCTTGGAGACACATGAACACCTTTTCTTCAAGTGCCCTTATACTAAGGGTATTTGGAGGAGAACGAGTGAGCGGTTCTTGATTCCGGAAGGGGTTGATAGCTTGGCTCGTGGATTAAGGTGGCTCCGGAGATACAAAAGGAAGAAAGGATGTGAAGCTAAGGCCAAAACCTTTGCCTTTTCTGCTTCCATCTACTTCATTTGGCATGCGAGAAATGCAAAGATCTATGAAGACAATCATATCCCTGAGGAGGTGGTGGCTAGACTCATAGCGACCCATGTCTTCCGCCTTCTTCATGCTTCTTTCACTCTTGATGACGTTGAGAAGATCTAAGCCTCGGTTCTCTTTTATGCCAGCTTGGTCTATGGTTGGTTGGATAGTTGAGATCTTTGGATGGTGTCCTAGGGCCTGCGTGCCTCTAGTGCCTGCGTGCACTTGGGAACCATCTCTGCTTAGTGTGTCTTTGGCTTGTGTCCCTTTGGGTGCCTGCGTGGCCCGGGTGCAAGGTCTTTTTGGTGTATTTTGGAGGTGTGTTGGGTTTGCATATCCTAACCGCTCCCATTGCTTGTTTTCTTGGCATTTTGTATGTGCTCGTCCAAGCTGTGCCTTTTATGGGACATACATCTGTTATTTTAGCTTTGTTCCTTTGATGAGATAGGTTGCACCCTTTCTCATTTTTGGCTCAAACTCTTGATGTATGATCCTTTTTGGATCCCCCATTTTTTTCATTAATATTTACATACTCCTCCCTTCACCCGGACTTAGTGCCGGGGGGTTGGTTTCCAAAAAAAAAAAACAAAACTATATAATTAACAATAACAAATATCAACCATAAGCTCACTCATGCTATGCCATCAACAATAACAAATATCAGCTATATTCAATATATTGCCATCAACAATAACAAAACTATATAATTAATCCTCCAATTTCTCAATTAACAATAACACATAACACATACATATATCATAAATCATCGAAATAAGAGCGAGAATTATAATAAAAATAATAACTTACCTTAACTAGATATGAGATACGAGGATATTGAAGAAGAACAGGGATTGAGAGTGTTTTAAGGTCGACACCAACAATGGAAGCTGGAGAGCAACAATGAAAGAAGGTAATCTGGCGGAGCTTAGTTTAGTTGACATAAAAACGCGGGATCAAACCGCGTTTTTAATTAGGGTTACAGAGATTCCCCCTAGGAAAGGAGGAGAGAATCTTTCAGAAACATATTGGTCATAAAACGCGGCTTGAAGCCGCGTTTTACTTGTCCTATCCTGATCACCAGGGAATCTCTAGTTGTTTACTTGATAAAGCAAAGAGAAACGCGGCTTCAAGCCGCGTTTCTTTTGCCACCTCATCCCAGTCAGAGAGACTGTTGACAGGTGGACAGTCCACCATAGAAACGCAGTTTCAAACCGCGTTTCTGTAGTAATTTTGAAACTTCCTTTGGCGCGCCAATGGAATTGCACATTACACGAATAAGACGCGGTTTGAAACCGCGTTTTTCTGATTTCCCTGCAAAAAATGAATATTTTTGTAAAATGTTTCAAAGTGTGAATATTATTGTAAATTTTTATTTTTCAATGAATATTTTGAAAAACAATTCATGTTATTTTGTTGTTTCAACTCATATTTACTAGCTTTTCACATGTTGTTTCATATATTGTCAATAAAGTATAAATTTATTCAAATTTGAGAAATTATAGCTTTTCATATATTGTTTCCACTAATATGCACTAACTATCAAGGATATAAGGAGTAAGATCACAGTAAGGAAAAATTAGCTTTTATAGTAATTAATTATAAATTCATACAGATTTGAGAAATCAAAAGTATGGAAGAAATTAATTAATTGAATAAAAGAGTTTTATTATTAAATTTATTTAAATTAAATAAAACCCCACACAGCAAGGGTACTGAACTAGTATGTATATATATATATGAGAAAATGGAGGTAACTAACCCAACATTCCCGGAAGTTTGCAAAAGTAACCCCAAACCCTGGAAATTTGCACAACTAACCCCCGAAGGAAAAAATTGGCATGAAATGCCCGGTAGCCCAACCAGCCTTAGGGGGTAAATGAACCCAAAAAAAATAAAAGGAAAAAGGGAGGGGTAATGATGAGGCTTGATAACTGACGGCGCGGGAAGGAAAAAAAATTAGAAGGGGTAATAAATGTCAATCAAATCAAAGGCACACATAACCGGTGACATTGAGAGAGAGGGGGGGCAGTTTGGGCGGTTTACAGGGCGTTTTTGAGAGAGAGAGAGGCTATTTACAAGCGACATTGAGAGAGAGAGAGGACGGTCGAAACCTTGAAGAACGCCGGTGAAGTCGAAAGAGAGAGGCCGGCAAACTGTGAAGTCGAAAGAGAGAGGTACATTCTTTCTTATGAAAATCTTCCTTCCTTTTCTCCCATTTCTCCCTTTGCTTTGCTGCTACTGTTGTCTGGGTGAAGGAGTTGGGTTTATCCCTTTACGGTGGTAATGGTGGGTTGTCCGGTTGTGGAAACGATGGGTTTGAACTTTAGGGTGGTTTTCGGGTATGGGTTTGGAAAATCGGCGGTTAGGGTTTGGCATGGTGGGATTCGAAATTGGGAAATGATAATGATTTGGTGGATGATTGGATTGAATAACAACGATTGAGGGTTTGGCGTTGTTTGATTTGGAAGGTGACATGGGAAGGTGATGGTTTTGAAAGGGACATGGGTTTCTGAACTGGTGACAGGGGTTTTAATTTGCTTTTGGAGAAGATGGAAAGGGGGAAATCGGGAAATGGGGATGTGTTGGGTGGCCGATTGAAGAAGAAGGATAGAGGATTTGGTCGTGTTTGATTTGGAATTAATTTGTTTGAAACCTAAACAGGGTGACATGGGTTTTGGAATTAGGTAACAGGGGTTTGGAATTCGGTGACATGGATATGAATGTGTGAAACTGTGTTATGGGATATGAATGTGTGAAACTGAGTTATGGGTTTGCAAGTTAGTTAACAGGGGTTTGGAAGTTATGTGACATGGATTTAGAAGTTAGCTGACATGGGTGGGTTCGGAACTTATGTGGAAATCTAATTGTGGACAGTTGTGGCTGACATGGGTTTGGAATCAGGTGACATGGGTTTTTTTATAAGGTGACAGGGGTTTAGGATTGCCTCTGCTTGATTTGTGCTGTGTAAGTCAGGTGACAGAGATGTTGTAGTAACATGACACGGGATATGAATGTGTGAAACTCTGAGTTATAGGTTTGGAAGTTAGGTGACAAGGTGGACAATTATCTAAGGAAGAATGGAGCATAAATAGGGTGACATGGGCTTGGAATCAGGTGACAAGGGTTTGAATTTGGTGATAGGGGTTTAGGATGCATGTGCTTGATTTGGGCTATGTCAGGCAGGTGACAGGAATGTATTATTTAGATGACACGAGATATGAATGTGTGAAACTGAATTATGGGTTTGAATGATAGGTGAAAGGGGATGAATTAGTGACATGGGTTTGTTAGTTGCCTGACACGGCATTAGTAATTAGGTGACACGAGTATAGGAACTTATGTGGAAATCTGATTGTGTTGATGTCATTGCAGGGAAGAAATGGTGCGTAGCAAAAAGCCAAGGAGGAAGGGTGCCGAAGCAGAAGTGGCCAAAGAGCAGCAACCTCGTTATTTAGTCCCGAAGGAGAAACATTTTCGGGCACGGGTGAACGAAAACTCGAGAGTGTCCATTCTAGCGAACATTGATGATTGGCTCGACCCGTATGATTGGGAGTAGCTCAAGGGAAGCCAATTCGCAGGGGTTATGAATGTAGCTAATCGGGTCAAATTTTCGTCACAACTAGTGCACTATGCTTTACAACGTGAGCTTGTGACGGAAAAGAAATGGGAGAGTTGGTACATGATGCAGGGACAACTCCGTCGTTTCTCGATGAAGGAGTTCGCATTAGTGACTGGGCTGCGTTGTGGTCGACCCCGGGCAGCGGACATGGCAGACGATAAGAAGGCTATGAAGGACTTTTTCACAAATGAGAGGATGACAGTGAGTGACCTGGAGAGCGCTTGCAAGAATTCGATGGTAAAGGAGCCGAGTGCGAGACGACGTTTCAAGCTCTCTCTCCTCCTTATTGTGGAAGGAGTTCTACTGGGGGGGGAATGCAGGAAGGTTTTAAGAGCGTGGATTGTAAGGCTAGTGGAGAACGTGGATCGGTTTTTGGAATTCCCATGGGACAGGGTTGTTTACGAGGTCACTCATGAGGCGTTGTCTGGTGTCATAGAAAGACGGGTAGCTGACTTGAAGCCGGGTGTCCCTCGGCATGGATACGGGTTGGTCGGTTATCCATTGGCCTTCCAGGTAACCTTCTGTTATTATTCTACAATGATGGTGAATGTGTCGAAATAGTAGTCGTACATTATATGAAATATGAGTTTATAATTTGAGTGTCGATGCATTGTAGATTTGGCTATATGAAGCTATTCCAGACTTTGGGATGCAGTTCGCGACGAAGGTGTCCTTCAGGTCATTCCCTCGATGTACAAGGTGGGTTGCTGATGATGAAAACCTTAGTTACGACACAATCATGAAACGCATGGATCCGGACGATGAGCACGACGTTAAGGTTGTGGTGAACCCCCTACTACTCCCGGAGGAGAATGAGATGGGGTTGATGGATGGATGCTTCTTCCGTCAAGAAGTGCCCGACCGTCTTTTTGATGACGTTGTGTCTCCCTTGGCGGCCCGTTATCATGCACCTGGTGGGGGGTCCAACAAGGATGCCAGTGGAGATAACATGGCCAAGCCACTGGAGAAGATGATGGACAAAGCATGACAAGGTGGATGGAGAAGATGGATGAGAAGGTACGTCATTGACATTTATTTTTTCGGGAAAAAAATTATGCGGAACATAGATGACAAAGCTAATTAGAGCAGTGACACGTGATATTGGTCAGGTGACACGTACATCAGGATAATTACAAGATTCTTCTCTAATCTCTTGATGGGAATATTTTGTTGATTGTTTGAATTTGAAATTGGGTTTTTTTTGAATTATATATGAGGGTTGATGCTAAAAAACCTAATCTTTGCAGATGAATGTGTTGGAGGGGGTTGTAAATGGATTGCGAGATGCGCAAGGGATGAGAGGAGTATGGCTAGCACAACAAAGGGATGTTGATGCGGCTTATATGGACATGGATGGGCAGGAAGAGAAGGGATTGAAAGAGACTGTTGTCGAGAAGGAAGGGGATGGTGAGGACAAAGATTATAATGATGATGTAAGTTTGTTATTGAGTGACATGGTGTTTTAAGTACAGTGTCATGAGAAATCTGGGTTAATAGAGTTGTGTGAATGTGTTTTGCAGGTGGGTGATGCTGGCGGCGGGGAGAAGGATGAAGCTGGTATAGTTGAGAAGGTTGAAGCTGAAGGCGGAGAGAAAGTTGGGAAGGTTGAAGCTCAAGCTGAGAAAGTTGGGGAGAAGGTTCAAGCTGAGACGGTGGAGAAGGTTGCAGCTAAGACGGTGGAGAAGGTAAGCTCATGAATCTTTTTTGGACTAAACCTTAGTTACAAGGTTAATATAGTTGGGTGACAGGGTTTATTTGGTTGTGTGACACGAAATAAAAACAGTGGGATTGATAGTTGGGTGACAGGGTGTTTGGTTTTAATGTATGAATGTGTTTTGCAGGGGGGTGATGCTCATAAGGTTGAGAAGGTTCAAGATGAAGGCCAGGAGAAGCCCTCAGTAGGAGAAAGTGTGAAGGTAAGCTCCTGAATCTGTTTTGAACTAAATCTTAGTTACAAGGTTAATATAGTTGGGTGACAGGGTTTATTTGGTTGTGTGACACGAACTAAAAACAGTGGGATTGATAGTTGGGTGACAAGGTGTTTGGTTTTAATGTATGAATGTGTTTTGCAGGTGGGTGATGCTCCTACGGTTGAGAAGGTTCA
This sequence comes from Persicaria maculosa, assembly GCA_963922045.1. Lineage (NCBI taxonomy): Eukaryota > Viridiplantae > Streptophyta > Magnoliopsida > Caryophyllales > Polygonaceae > Persicaria > Persicaria maculosa. Next base: position 35,545,094 of record OY998261.1, read on the forward strand.
AAATGAAGGCCAGGAGAAGCCCTCAGTAGGAGGAAGTGTGAAGGTAAGCTCCTGAATCTGTTTTGGACTAAATCTTAGTTACAAGGTTAATATAGTTGGGTGACAGGGTTTATTTGGTTGTGTGACACGAACTAAAAACAGTGGGATTGATAGTTGGGTGACAGGGTGTTTGGTTTTAATGTATGAATGTGTTTTGCAGGTGGGTGATGCTCCTACGGTTGAGAAGGTTCAAGATGAAGGCCAGGAGAAGCCCTCAGTAGGAGAAATTGTGAAGGTAAGCTCCTGTGCCCCGTAGCGATTAAATGAATTAGTTTTGTACGAAATTTCATGTGTGAATGTGTGTATGAATGTGTTTGCAGGGTGTTGTTGCTGATATTGAAGGCCACACTGATGTTGAGGACGAGGAGAAGGCCGAAGAAGAACAACCTCTGAAGGTAAGCTTAGTTACAAGGCCAATATAGTTAGTGACATGGTCATTTGGTTGGGTGACACGGGATGAAAACAGTGGGAATGATAGTTGTTAAAGCGTGTGCAGGTGTATGGGAAAAATGTTGACAAGAAAGCGAGGAAGGGTGATGATGGAGAAGGGATGCCCCCTGTAAAGAAAGCTAGGGTCCAAAGAGGGAAGGGCACGGTTGGTGTCGCTGATGCCATTCAGATGGACTTGTGTCCGTGTAAGACAACGACATCCTAGCAAAGTGGCTTGGAAGGTTTGACGATAATAGTGTTTTTGTGTAAATTAATCAAAAAGTAGATATGTGTATGCCACCTAACATTGTCATTTTGTATGTGCAGTGGGGATGGGCAAAAGCTAACGACAGGGTACGGCACGGATCTTTCAAAGGATTTCTTTACCTCCATACAGACACCCAAGTTTTGGTTCACGACAGAGGTACAAAAGTTGCGTTAAGTAGCTAGTGCATTTGGTATAGGTCATGCAACTGTAGTTGATTTTTATTGGTGTGACAATTGATGCAGCACATGGTGCTTAGTTGTTACCTTCTGCGCAAACAAGTGACGGAGAGGGGTGATGTTGTGGGTTGCCCTCGAGTTGTCGTTGTGGACACGTATTGGCCGTGGCGGCTAGAGACGGAGTGGAAGAAATATAGTGTTGCTTCTGACAACTACGAGGCGGATAAGTCAGTGCTTGCTTGCTTCGACGGCCGAAACCCGGCGACGATGGGGCTTGCATGGGCAGGGGCGGACCTCATCCTTCTTCCCTTCAATCTGAAGAACAAGCATTGGGTTGCGATTGCAATTGATCTGAAGAAGTGGCAGGTGAGGGTGTACGACCCTGATGTACACTTTGTCACAGACCGCCAGCTGCCAGCCCTTATCATGTGCATCACACACCTTATCCCAGTCATCATGACTTCTCACCCCGGGTTGAAGGCCGCCTATGAGGGGAAGCTGCCGATGCCATTTGCCCTCCATCGCGACAAGGGGCTACCGCAGAACAAGGACAGGTAAGTTGGGTGCGACGATTCAATTTCATTTCATTTGAGGTGTTAACCGCATCGTATCGATCTGACAAAGAGTTCCCATTGCAGTGGCGACTGTGGACCATACACCATCAGGTTCATGCAGCTCCTACTGGAGGCGGAGCCCAGTTTCGACGGAATAGATGACACGTTCATCTCAGCGTACAGGCACATGCTTGATGTGGCCGTCTTCCATGATCACTTCAGAGGCCAATGACCTTGTGATTGGGGCGTACTTTTGGAACGTGAATACTTTTAGTTTTTTGTGAACGTTGTTGCTTTGAACTCCCATTGTAATCCGTGGATGGATGTGGTTTATCATAGTTGAATACTTTTAGGCAATTGGTTTGAACTTGGTACATTTTGAATTTGGACAGGTACATGTTATCCACTTGAAGTTTTGTATGAACATTATGGGAGCCTAATTGCTTAGATGCATATGGGTAAAGTTACAAATGCATATGGGTAAAGTTACAAGGTACAAACCTTAAATGACACGGTGAATCAATTACGTGACACGTTATTTTAAACAGGTGACAGGGGTTATCTCTTAAAGAAATAACTGTGACAATTTCAGTAGTGACATGGTAACTGTAACATGTGACACGTGAATTCCAACAACTGACAGAGGTTATTTCTAAAAGAAATAAAAACTGATATCTCAGTAATGACATGTTACTTCAAACACCTGACATGGTAATTCAAATACGTGACACGTTATTGCAATTACCTCAGAAGTTGATGCAATGACCTGACACGTGCATGCAGTTAAGGGGATCTTTCTACCACCGTTATTTTGACCAACTTAAAAAAAAAAGAAAAAAGGATAACCCCGTAACAAAATCGAAAAATAAAGGAAAAAGAAAATATAGAATCTTTCACCAACTTGCATTTATTGCGGTTGGGGAAAAACCAAAATAAAAAGGGAACAGTTGGTCTGGCTTCATACAGTTGGATCTAAAGGGGAAGATAGAGGAAAACGACGAAGAGAGAGAAGAGAGGTTGGGTGGGCGGCCTTCTTGAGGAGTATGCCTGCGAGTACACCGGAGAGGAGAGGAGCCCGCCTGCGAGTACACCGGAGAGGAGAGGAGCACGTTGGAGAGGAGGTAAGCCGCATAAGGTTGTCTGCAAAACTCTCTCCCTCCTATACATCTCTGGATCTTGGATCCAATTTATTTTCAGTTTTCTAGTGTGAATGGTAATTGTTATGGCTATTGAGGATTGTTACTCATTGTTTGTGGAGTGGTGGGTACGATAGACAAATACGGAGGGTGAATTTGGGACATGCAACATTGAAATGCAGTTAGAATTGTCATGCATGTGAAGGATGGAGATGAAATTGGGTTATGGGGATGTATGGGGTGGAGATTGAAGAAGAACGAGTGAGGTTGGGCTGGGTGGGTTGAGATTGCAGAAGAACCAGGGATGTTGGCTTATGGTGACAAGTAGTTTGTTGTGGGTGACAAGAGAAATGTCTGAAATTAGAATTCAAGAAAAAGGGGTACCAATTAGATTAGTGACATGGGTTAAAATATGTGTGACATGGGTTCTACACTTGCTGACATGGTTAATTTTTTATATATTTGGGGAAAAATCTGAGAGAGAGAGAGGGGGTTTAATTGTTGGGTGGTAGGAGTAGATGATTTTGTGTGGCTATCTGATTCTCTTCATGGCTACCTAAATGCAGGAAAGAATTGGTTAGGTCGAAAAATTTAAGGTTGGAGATGAAATTGGGTTATGGGGATGTATGGGGTGGAGATTGAAGAAGAACGAGTGAAGTTGGGCTGGGTGGGTTGAGATTGCAGAAGAACTAATGAGGTTGGCTTGTGGTGACAAGTAGTTTGTTGTGGGTGACAAGAGAAATGTCTGAAATTAGAATTCAAGAAAAAGGGGTACCAATTAGATTAGTGACATGGGTTAAAATCTGTGTGACATGGGTTCTACACTTGCTGACATGGTTAATTTTTTATATATTTGGGGACAAATTTGAGAGATAGGGGGTTTAATTGTTGGGTGGTAGGAGTAAATGAATTTGTGTGGCTATCTGATTCTCTTCATGGCTACCTAAATGCAGGAAAGAAGTGGTTAGGTCGAAAAATTTAAGGTTGGAGATGAAATTGGGTTATGGGGATGTATGGGGTGGAGATTGAAGAAGAACGAGTGAGGTTAGGCTGGGTGGGTTGAGATTGCAGAAGAACCAGTGAGGTTGGCTTATGGTGACAAGTAGTTTGTTGTGGGTGACAAGAGAAATGTCTGAAATTAGAATTCAAGAAAAAGGGGTACCAATTAGATTAGTGACATGGGTTAAAATCTGTGTGACATGGGTTCTACACTTGCTGACATGGTTAATTTTTTATATATTTGGGGAAAAATATGAGAGAGAGGAGGTTTAATTGTTGGGTGGTAGGAGTAGATGATTTTGTGTGGCTATCTGATTCTCTTCATGGCTACCTAAATGCAGGAAAGAAGTGGTTAGGTCGAAAAATTTAAGGTTGGAGATGAAATTGGGTTATGGGGATGTATGGGGTGGAGATTGAAGAAGAACGAGTGAGGTTGGGCTGGGTGGGTTGAGATTGCAGAAGAACTAGTGAGGTTGGCTTATGGTGACAAGTAGTTTATTGTGGATGACAAGAGAAATGTCTGAAATTAGAATTCAAGAAAAAGGGGTACCAATTAGATTAGTGACATGGGTTAAAATCTGTGTGACATGGGTTCTACACTTGCTGACATGGTTAAAATCTGTGTGACATGGTTAATTTTTTATGTATTTGGGGAAAAATATGAGAGAGGGGGTTTAATTGTTGGGTGGTAGGAGTAGATGATTTTGTGTGGCTATCTGATTCTCTTCATGACTACCTAAATGCAGGGAAGAAATGGTTAGGTCGAAAAATTTAAGGAGGAAGGGAGTGAAGCCACCCGAAAAGACAGAGCCACGCTATGCAGTGCCAGAGGAGAAGCACTTTCGGGGGCGTGTCAACCAAAATTCGAGAGTGTCGATGCTCGTGAACTTGGACGATTGGATCCACCCATTAGATTGGGAGAAGCTGCAGAGAAGCCAGCTTGGGGGAGTTATGGAATTGGCAAACCGAGTTCAATTTTCACCGCAACTAATGCATTACGTCTTACAACGACAGCTTAAGACGGAGAAGAAGTGGGAGACGTGGTACATGTTGCAAGGAAAGCTCCGGCGCTTCTCAATCAAGGAGTTTGCGCTAGTGACTGGGTTGCGTTGTGGTCGACACCGGGAAGTCATTATGAAGGATGACAAGGATGCCATTAAGGACTTTTTCTCAGTGAACAGGGTGACCTTTGGTGAGCTAGAGACTGCTTTGAAGACCTCGATCACGAAGGAACCGAGTGCAAGAAAGCGTTTCAAGCTCGCTCTCCTCTTCATTATAGAGGGTGTGCTGCTTGGGCATGAACCCAGGACTCCTATACGACAGTGGATTGTGAGGCTTGTTGACAACGTCGATCGGTTCTTGGCATTCCCTTGGGGTAGGCTTGTGTATGAGGCTACCCATGCTTCCCTGTGGGGTGTCATAGAACGGCGGGTCGCAGACTTGAAGCCGGGTGTCGATCGGCATGGTTATGGGCTAATGGGTTATCCGTTGGCGTTCCAGGTAACCTTTGATATCGAAGTTACATTTTATTTGTCCATCGCAATGTCCAAGCATTTCGCATATTGTAATGTCGAACACATGGGTGTTGTAGATTTGGCTGTACGAAGCGGTTCCGGATATTGGGGTCCAGTTTGCTGAACATGTATCGAAGACGGCGTTGCCTCGCTTGTTGAGGTGGGCTGCCAATGACGACAATCTAAGCTATGACTCGATTCAAACCCGCATGGACCCGGAGCAATTGGACAGCATAACAGTGGAAGACAACCCCATCCTAGTCCCGAATGACGGTGAGTATGAGTTGATGAACGGGTGCTTCTACAGACATGAGGAGCCAGACCTCTTCTAAGATGACGTGGAAGCTGCCTTGGCGCCTCGTTATTTTGGGGACGGGTCCAGCAAGGCCGGCCCAACTTCGGGAATACGTGATGGGCACAAGGAAGCCGGGGAAGATAAGGTGGGGAGGACACTTGGACTGATGTTGGAAAGGCTGGAAACTATGACAACGTGGCTTCGGAGCATGGATGAGAAGGTACCGTCCTTCATCTATCTTTATTTTCACCCAAGTATGCATACCCTCTATGACAAACATATATAAACTAGTGGGACGACATAATTAGTAGGTGACACGTATATGTCATTGAATGTGATCATGGGGAGGTACAACCCTCCTTTACGTTATGTGTCGTGCAGATGAAGAAGCTGGAAGATGTTGTGAATGGGATGCGAGATGCCCGTGGGAAAGGAGGTGGGGTGAAGCAAAACACAACGGATGTTCGGACGGCGTCTCCGGATGATAACGTCACTGTGAATGCTACGAATGTGGAAGGTCAGTGAGCCAGGAGGACTAGGAAGGCACGAGGAGGGGATGGAGAAGACATGCCTCCCCCTGCGAAGAAACCACGTGGCAAAAAAACTTGACTTTAATAAATAGTCCAAACTTTTTATTATTGTGTACTTTACCTGGTTGTTAAGAACTTCGTTGGGATTGCATTTTATGAGCGTTGTTGCTCAAAACATTTATGTTTTTATGATCTACGTCGGTCAGTATGTTGTCTATCATGTGACATGTTGATTTTATCATCTGACACGGCATTACAAACTAGTGACAGACATAGTAACCCTTCAATTGTGACACGGTATTTCCTCTGAGTAACACGGTTAATCAAATATGTGACCCGGTAATTCCTTCAAGTGACACATTATTACTAACAGGTGACATGTGCTTCCCAAAATACTAAAAGTTGCAAAATGACGAACTTCGTTGGGATTGCATTTTATGAGCGTTGTTGCTCAAAACATTTATGTTTTTATGATCTACGTCGGTCAGTATGTTGTCTATCATGTGACATGTTGATTTTATCATCTGACGCGGCATTACAAACTAGTGACAGACATAGTAACCTTCAATTGTGATACGGTATTTCCTCTGAGTGACACGGTTAAGCAAATATGTGATACGGTAATTCCTTCAAGTGACACATTGTTACTAACAGGTGACATGTGCTTCCCAAAATACTAAAAGTTGCAAAATGATGAACTTCGTTGGGATTGCATTTTATGAGCGTTGTTGCTCAAAACATTTATGTTTTTATGATCTACGTCGGTCAGTATGTTGTCTATCATGTGACATGTTGATTTTATCATCTGACACGGCATTACAAACTAGTGACAGACATAGTAACCCTTCAATTGTGACACGGTATTTCCTCTGAGTGACACGATTAATCAAATATGTGACACGGTAATTCCTTCAAGTGACACATTGTTACTAACAGGTGACATGTGCTTCCCAAAATACTAAAAGTTGCAAAATGACGAACTTCGTTGGGATTGCATTTTATGAGCGTTGTTGCTCAAAACATTTATGTTTTTATGATCTACGTCGGTCAGTATGTTGTCTATCATGTGACATGTTGATTTTATCATCTGACGCGGCATTACAAACTAGTGACAGACATAGTAACCTTCAATTGTGATACGGTATTTCCTCTGAGTGACACGGTTAAGCAAATATGTGACACGGTAATTCCTTCAAGTGACACATTGTTACTAACAGGTGACATGTGCTTCCCAAAATACTAAAAGTTGCAAAATGATGAACTTCGTTGGGATTGCATTTTATGAGCGTTGTTGCTCAAAACATTTATGTTTTTATGATCTACGTCGGTCAGTATGTTGTCTATCATGTGACATGTTGATTTTATCATCTGACACGGCATTACAAACTAGTGACAGACATAGTAACCCTTCAATTGTGACACGGTATTTCCTCTGAGTGACACGGTTAATCAAATATGTGACACGGTAATTCCTTCAAGTGACACATTGTTACTAACAGGTGACATGTGCTTCCCAAAATACTAAAAGTTGCAAAATGACGAACTTCGTTGGGATTGCATTTTATGACCGTTGTTGCTCAAAACATTTATGTTTTTATGATCTACGTCGGTCAGTATGTTGTCTATCATGTGACATGTTGATTTTATCATCTGACGCGGCATTACAAACTAGTGACAGACATAGTAACCTTCAATTGTGATACGGTATTTCCTCTGAGTGACACGGTTAAGCAAATATGTGACACGGTAATTCCTTCAAGTGACACATTGTTACTAACAGGTGACATGTGCTTCCCAAAATACTAAAAGTTGCAAAATGATGAACTTCGTTGGGATTGCATTTTATGAGCGTTGTTGCTCAAAACATTTATGTTTTTATGATCTACGTCGGTCAGTATGTTGTCTATCATGTGACATGTTGATTTTATCATCTGACACGGCATTACAAACTAGTGACAGCCTTCAATTGTGACACGGTATTTCCTCTGAGTGACACGGTTAATCAAATATGTGACACGGTAATTCCTTCAAGTGACACATTGTTACTAACAGGTGACATGTGCTTCCCAAAATACTAAAAGTTGCAAAATGACGAACTTCGTTGGGATTGCATTTTATGACCGTTATTGCTCAACATTTCTAAAGTACCAAATAGTTTGCATATAAGCGTAACCAAAGTACCAAATAGTTTGCATATGCACCCCAACATTTCTAAAAATTGTCATATGTGCTTCCCAAAATGCGAAAAGTGAAACCTTCAATTGTGACACGGTATTTCCCCTGCGTGACACGGCTAATCATATAGGTGACACAATAATTCCTTCAACTGACACATTGATATTAACAGATGACGTGCTTCCCAGAATTCTAAAAGTTAAACCTTAAACTGTGACACTGCCAATGAAATAGGTGACATGGTAATTCAATCAAGCGACACGTCTGTACAAACAACTGACATGTGCTTCCCAAAATACTAAAAGTTGCAAAATGTTTTTCACATGAGCGTAACCAAAGTACCAAAGAGTTTATATATGCACCCGAACATATCCAAAATGCGAAAAGTTTCACATATGTGCCTAACCAAAGTAGCAAAAGTTTGACTTATGTGCTTACCCCCAAAGTACCAAAAGGTTTACTTATGTGTTTTAACACCAAAATACCTACAAATTCATGTCTGCATGGTCCAACCCCTGACCCCAAACTGAAGATGCACATTCAGCTTCTAAGGTAAGCCATTGGACCACCAGTAGAGAAACGCAACTACGATCGACGACGCTTCAAATGGGGAGTTTCTCCGCGGGATGGGTATCGGGATGTCTTTGGTCGACCAGGCCTCCACTTCACGGGCGGGGGGAGGCACGCCATCCCTGGGGGGATCCTCCATTCTTCTCTTGGAGGGACCGGATATAGCACATCCTCATAATATGCCTTCCATGCTGCGACTTTGTAAAAGTCATTGACGAGAGTATAGATATTCGTACCTCGATACTTGGCAGCGGCTATGGCATGGGGGCACGGGAACTGGTCGATGTCGAAGTGCTTGCAAGTGCAACTACGGGCACTCAAGTTTACAGTCCAAGACGACGAACCCTTGCGGACGACGAACTCATACGGGCTCAGCGGCTTCACGTCTAAGCATATTGAGATCGCATAATACGTTTTAAGAGCATCATCAACGTGATCACTTACCAACTTACCTCGTTTGCTGCTCCTTTCCCATCGCTTATAAAACCACTTTGCGATCGTTTAAATGATGGCATCAATGAGGGCCGTGATAGGTAGATCGTGCGGCTCCTTGAACACAGAGTTCAAACATTCGGAGTTGTTCGTCGTCATTATGTTGTAGCGATTACCCAAGAAGTATGACCGCGCCCCGTTCTGGAAACTAGCCCCCTTGACGTATTGGCCGGCAGGGGGTGACTGCTTACAGAAATCATCGAATAATTGATGGAACTCCGCCCTCGTGTAAGCCTTTGCCATCTTGAAAAACATGCTCTGCATCCCCGAGACCCCCTTGTACCTGCACCTGGCATTTTGAAATAGAAACCATACACAGAAGCCTTGTTTCGCAAACACGTAGTTGTCCCTTATACCTTGGACAATACTCAAATGGAGATCAGAGACAAACATTAAGTCCGGCGTGTCCTCCACCACATGTAGCATGTTCTTGAAGAAGAAGGACCACGACCCGTGATTCTCACCATCGACAATCGCAAACACGATTGGGTATACTTTGTGGTCCGGATCTTGGGCTGTCGCAAAGAGAAGGGTTCCCCTGAACTTCCCTTTTAGGAAACTCCCGTCCACTGAAATGACCTGTACATGGACATCAGTAACTGTAAGTTTAGTGACACGGAATTTTATATTAGATGACAAGTGAGATTATATAGCCGACATGTGCTTTTACCTTTCTAAGGTAGGGGATTGCCCTGCGCCATACCCCGAAGCTAACAAAGGCGTACTTGAATCGTCGGGAGGAGTCCATCTCTACCCTAGTATATGTCCCTGGGTTAGTCTGCTCCACCATTTGCAAGTATGGAATAATATCTCGATAACTATCTTCATCAGTCCCATATTTAACATCCCTCGCTGCCAATCGTGCTCTTCGGGCCTTCCAGTAGCTACACGTCACTCCCAACTGGGACTTAGTCACCGACTGCACTTGATCGGGAACTAGGTTCTTTCGAGTCCCAGTGAACATACAATTGATAGATTTGCTTACTTTGACACGTATAATAAAGTTACGTGATAAATTTAATATAAATATGTGACAAGAAAAAAAGTGTTTCTCGGTAGAGTAACACTTATGTCAACACTAAGTTCCGTCCAATCATATTCGATGTAGCATGTCGGTTATGGTTGTGCTTGAAGTTTATATTGCATGTGTGGTTCTGGATATACTTTCGGATGATCCACAAAGTGGTGCGGTTGTAAGTCGTTGACCTACACATCCACGTGCAATTTTTGTCCACACATCCTACCACAAATTACGATTTCGACGACTTCTTCACAATAAACTCAAAGCACTTGTCCACTTCTATCCACCGAAGGCAAGTCTGGACTTCAGCCTTTGATGGAAACAATTGTCCCTCCGAAAGTTCTGTCATGTTGCGTCGTGGGTCCTGGCTTCGTGGTGTTATGATCTCCACCATAGCCTCAATGGTCTCCATCGTTTCTGGGGATTCACTTGACCTCAGCACCCAATCTTCAAGTTCCCTCATCACCGCATCGTCAACTTCCTCCTCCACTCGAAGCCACTCGAAATCCTCCCAGTCTTCTTCTAGCTTCACCCCGAAACGTTCATCATCGTCCGAGACACCAACGTCAATTGTGGGGGTTGACCCATCCTCATCCCCGCTGCTAATGGATATCACCTCCAATCCCTGGTCTATTTCTGATGTAGAGTTATCCGTGTCACCCAAATCGATCAGTTCTAGACTATCACCCTTGTCACCTGAACATATTTTTTTGTCACCCACGATTACTCCCTTGTCACTCAACAAAAGATCCTTGTCACTACTGTCCATTGCAGGGACCTCCTTGGTCTTCCTCATGGCCTCTCTCACCTCTCCTTCATCCTTGTCACCCCGTAAGATACCAAAGTCACCTGACCAAAAATCTATGTCACTAATTTCTATTGCAGTCACCTCCTTCGTCTTCCCTATTGCCTCTCTCGCCTCTCCCTCACTCACGTCACCCCCACCTACACACATGTCACCTGATAGAATATTCTTGTCACTAATGTCAATCACAGTCACCTCCTTGGTCTTCCCTATGGCCTCTCTCACCTCTCCCTTGCCGTTGTCACTTAAAAAGATACCCATGTCACATGATCTAATATTTTTGTCACTAATGTCAATCATAGTAACCTCCTTGGTCTTCCCTATGGCCTCTCTCACCTCTCCCTCACTCTTGTCACTCAAACAGATACCCACGTCACCTGAGTTAATAATCTTGTCACTAATGTCAGTCATAGTCACCTCCTTGGTCTTCCCTATGGCCTCTCTCACATCTCCCTCAAGCTTGTCACCCAAACAGATACCCATGTCACCTGACTGACTATTCTTGTCACTAATATCCATTGCACTCACCTCCTTACTCTGCCCTATGACCTCTCTCACCTCTCCTTTACCTTTGTCACCCAAACAAATACCCATGTCACCTGACTGAATATGTTTGTCACTAATATCCATTGCACTCACCTCCTTGCTCTGCCCTATGACCTCTCTCACCTCTCCTTTACCCTTGTCACCTGGAGGTATCTCCATGTCTCCCAAATATTTACCCGTGTCACCTGAAACATTCTCCTTAAGGATTGGACCAACATATATCGCCATGGGCCATGGATGTTCTCCACACTTTGAGTTCAGAAATTTGAATGCCTCAAGGTCATCATCATCAGCTATCATGATCGGATGATCCCCATCTTTCGACTTTGGCACGTAAGACAACGCCCACTCTTCATCACCATCGCCGACCTTCACCTTGATCAGGTTTTTCAAAGAGGTGAAGTCGATGCCCTCTTGTATCATGACATTCTTGTGCGCCTTCATCCCTGCAAATATCCAACGTCCTCCCTCGAACACCCAACAACCATTGAAGATGAGGGTGACGCATACGAAAGTGTTTCCACCTGAAAATGAAACTAGGGTTGTAACTAAAGGTGCATGGATATCTACTTTGAGTAGAACTTTATCACATACACTTACCCATTGCATTTGGGAAGAAAGGTTTCTGCGAAGTAAATGTGACACGGGGATTCTGAGCACCGACAGGAGCAACAAGTGTAGGCGACACGTGCTCTGCAATTGGTACCGCAAGCAGAGAATTTGTCTCCCATGGTGGAACGTTTTCCATCGGTTCCTCCATCTCTCTGTTGCAGAATATTGGTGAGAAAGTACAAAAAGAAAGCCTTTCTCTTCCTCTCCCCTTTTTATACCATGAAATAATAATTGTCACCCAAACCATCACATCACCATCCCCTCGCCCTATTTTTGGCGCCAAAACCCAAAGCCCCACCAACCACTTTCCCTCCTCACCCATCCGGCCTCACCTCCAACCTGCTACCGGTACAACAGGTCAAAATTTTTTTTGGCAAAAGTAGACCACTAGGGTAGTTTTGCAAATCTCCCAAAAGGGGGATAGTTTTGCAAAGTTTTCCAAAGGGTGGTCTAGTTATGCAAAACACCCTCTATATATATATATATATATATATATATATATATATATATATATATATATATATATATATATATATATATATATATATTTGTCACATAAATCATAAATGCTTTCACTACAATACAATTAATTATATATATATATATATATATATATATATATATATATATATATATATATATATATATATATATATATATATTTGTCACATAAATCATAAATGCTTTCACTACAATACAATTAATTAACAAGAAACGTCAGATAGAAATAGGACTGCACATGCTTATATATCAATTCAAGTGCTCTTTGTTTATTATATCTAGGTAGCCTTCAAATTATATATATGTGTTTTAAAGAAAACACTATACCTTAAATTATTATATATTGTGCAATTAATTAGGGCAGGGGCGGCCGCAGGGTTGGCGGGCGGAGCCGCCCCTATTCGACGTCGGAACTTCTTAGTATATTTTAAAAAAATATATAAAAATAATAAAAATAATGTGAAAGAGAACACCAAAGTTGTCTAGCTTAGTTGGTGACAATGAGGGAAGGAATGAAAAGGATATAAGAGGTCATGGGTTTAAAACTCATTCCTTACCTTTTTCCACTATTTTTTATTCCAACCAAATTCTCCCTATTATAAATGTCATATTTAAACCAAATTTTATATTTTTCTTTAATATTTTCATAAGATTATTCAATATGTTACACATATATTTTAAAAAATTCTTCTAATTTTTATTCATATGAAATTTTTTACTATCAATGTCATAGTTAAACCACAGTTTATGGGTTTTTTTGTTATTGTTTTCAATTCTATCAATTTTTTTTTCATTTACCAATGAAATATTCTTTAAAAAAATTACAATTTTCTTTCAATATTTTTAAAAAATCTTAATCATGCTACACATATAAATTATTAAATTATTGTATGAATTTTTGTAATAAAATATCGTATTTATACCAAAATTTATTGTTTTCTTTTAATATATTTTAAAAAAATTTATTTATTATATATACATAGGAAAAAAAAATTTCCCAACAAATAATTCCGCTCCCCTCTAGCGATTCCTGCTGCCGCTACTTAATTAGGGACCAATATTCTTTGCCAATCATAAATTCAATCGAGTGAGAATCAATGGAGGCATAAAGATAAGATCAATGGCTTCACATGATTAGTGATTGTCGGTCGATCGCATCCAAATGTGTAGAATGTTTTTTTAGCTCATCATCATGCATCAATATATTTTTTTCTGTTTATTAATTTTTATATTATTATTCATTTATTCACCAGCGAGTTTATAAAATAATTGGAACTGCAAAATGAATTCCAATTAGTTAAAGTTATTATAAATATATATTTTTCAATAGGATAACACTTTTTTTTATTGTGTATTTTTAGAAATAATAGTGTTTATTTTCGTGTTTTTTTTGTATGAATTACTTTTCAAAGCTTTTGTATTGAAATTTTATCAGACATATATTACATTAGTTTATTATGCAAAACTTTTTTCGAAACAAAATCATCAAACCACCTGTAATAAGGCCCATATATAATAATCAAGGTACAAAAATAGACATGACACTATTATCTAATAATGCAAGTGAATAATTTACATGAATTCATGCCATAAGATAAATTAATATTTTGTACACGCTCCCATATGTATGTAGGACTATGAATGACATTATTTTTGGAGTCACTGATGATCAAGCTTGTTAATTTACAATATTTTAATTAAGACTAGTTCAATAATTAATAATTCGAGCCAAAAAAGTCCATTATTTGAATAATTACAATAAGGATGGGAAAAGAGGAATATTTTCCTGTCGATCAAATATTTATTTCACGTGACATAGATGGGTGACAATGAGTTATCAATATTGTTTTCGTCGTTAAGTTATGCTTTTGGAATGTTGGATGTTTACGTGCTATCTTTTCTTCCTTCAAAAATTATGTAACGGTCGAATATAAATCAATTACACAAAGAATAATTAATAATAGAGCATAGAAAAACAAAAAAATTTCCAAGAAGATCCTTTTGGAATCCAATGTTAATTTCGCGGCCAAAGCAAAAAAATTTAAAAAAAAATTAAAAAATATCAAATTATGGCATGGGGTTGGGTACGTACGGTGGATAAGTCGATGGTGGTTGAATCGATGGTTCGTACCACGGTTGAATGGTGATCAAAGCAAGTGAATTAGGGTGGGCTTAATACTCCTTCGATTTTAAATACTCCCTCCGTTCGGCAAAACATGTCACTTGTTTCACAAGTTTTAAGGCAATTAACAAATGTACTAATTTACCCTCAATTATTACTCTCCTTTTTTACTTTATCGAAAACTATAACTAACAAATCATCAATCATGTCAAGGGCATATTTGTAAAGTAAAGTGCAAAATACCTACAATGATAAGTTTTTTTGAACAAAAATAACACCCTAAAATGACATGTTTTGCCGAACGGAGGGAGTATAAGACATTTGATTTTTGTGTACGTAAATATTATAAAAATAATTTAAAAAAAAATATTTTATATAGATTTTAATTCCTTAAACTACGTGGATAAAAGTTAAATATCTTATATTTAAAATCGAAGGAAGTACATTTTAATTATAATCTACTTATAAATATAAACACTTGGAGTATTGTTACCGTGCTTAAGATAATATTCTATCCCCCAGTCGGGGTTGCTTAGTGGTGTAGAGGAAGGAGGGAGTAAGGAGATCCGGGTTCGATCTTTGCCTCCGTCCCTTTCCTTGCACTAGTAGAACAATAACTTTTAAACATAATACATAATAAGCCGGATCTAAAATATCCATGATCTAATAGGTTTAAAAATGACAAATATGTATTTTTTTTTAAAACTGAAAATAGAATATAGTCCGAATATATTGGCACGCCTGCTCTATTATAAGTGAAGGGTTCCCCAACATCATACATCACATACCCCGGAGCTGCTATATTCGGGCCATAATGCAATCCTAATCGCCCGGGCGCGTCCTCAGTCACCTACCTTCGGGCTATAAATGCATGTTCCCACCTAAAGCCTAAAGGATCCAAATTAATAGCTCGTACATTTAGGCCCGGGATATAAACAAGGGGCGTATAGCAAAAAAAAAATTAAGTGCAATTTGCCATTCGTCTTTGAAACAAAACAGTGGAGAGAGGAGAGAAGGTAACCCATAGAAATTCCATACATATAAAAACCCTAATCCTTTAATCTTCTTCGCCAATAGCAAATTCCATACTCATTCATCAATGGAATATGAAGCTGGTGAATCTTAACCCCAATTTTCATTACTCGACTCCACAATTGTGCACATATGACAGAACTCTAACCCCTTATCCCCTTTGTTGGCAGCTAAATTGAAGTTAAAGTAGACGAGTCTTCAATCTCCGTTTCTACTCACTTTGTTGCTCGGTTTCAAATTTCATCATCCTCCCTTAATTACTATGTGTGTTCCAGGCACATGCATTCATTTTTGGCTTCTCTCCGCTTCATTGTCTATCTCATTCAATCCTATTTTCACTCCCTCTGTCGCCGACCATCATACATGTTTTTTCCCGATTCCTTTAGACTTCAATTTGGACTTCATTACTTGAAATTCACCCATTCTCTGTTAATATCCAAACATTGTTCTCTAGATCTCTCTTTTGCCTAATTGTCCTATCTTGAAGTTCTAGGGTTTCAACTTTAATTGGGTTGGTCCTAGAATTCCATATTTTCTTTTAAATTTCTACATTATGTGCTATCCCCCCCCCCCCCCGGTCCTCTGGCTTTCTCGTCTTTGAAATATCGATTTTGCCTCCTTTTCATTGCACTTCGCCTTCCAAAAATTAACTGCAGATACCCTTACAACACTTTTAGCAAAGACATTTTATGGATGTTCAAGAAACTGGATGTGAAATCTACTGAAGATGTCAGTAGATTTCATGAGCCATTGTTGCAAGGAAGTCACTGATATCAACAAAAGATCACCGCCTGCAGATGTCCGCTAAAATGACCATGTTTTATGCCTACTTTTGTTCCAATTTATGTCTTATATTTGCATAATTGTTGGGGAATGCTTTGATTTTGTGTAGTATGTGCATATTTACAAAAAATAGAGTTCTACACAAGTTCTAGTTTAATCGTGCAGAAACTGGAGTGGAATCGAAGCCGAAACATGAAGCTAAGAACCAATACAGAGCAGTCGATCTCGACTAATCTACTTGACATCAACTGGAGCAAGTGATCCAGAGACTAAGTACAAGACAAGAAGAAGAATGACCACCTACTGGAATGGAGGTCGACATAACCCTAGATCGACCGTGTTGCTCGATGTCGACAGAGCTGAAGTTAAGACGAGATCGAGTGGAAAGCTGAGCGCTCGACGTCGAGTGCACCGGTCGACGTCGATTGGACCTGTGTGCAGCAGTGACGGGTTTTGATAGTCCGAGTTTGAGGAGAAGAACATAAAGCCATGTTTTTATATCTTCTTTAGATAGATGTAATCTTATGGGTATTTCCTATCTACCCTAGGGATATAGTTTAGCTTAAGTTTATATCTTTTGTAGTGATAGAATTACCTCTCCTAGGATAGCTAGGATTGGTAGGCTATAAACAATTCACAACAAACAATTCAGTTTTAGTTTAGGGTTTAGGAAGCTTTAGGGTTTTGGCACTTCTGATAGTCGGCGTTGAGATTTGTGAAGACTTCAAGTTTTTATCTTTTATGCAAGTTCTTTTGTTTTCAATTAGGTTCTCTTCTATTATGAGCGAGTAGTCGCTTTTCTCTTAGGGTCGGGGTGAGCCCGACGTTAGCCATGCATGCTTAATATGAGTTTGATGTTGATATTTGTTATATCTTGATCATCTTCTAGCTTTTTATGTTTCGCCCTTATCGAAAGAAAAAGAATTCATGCTAACAACTTGGATCATAAACATAAAATCAGTAGAGACAATTAGGTTTATTTGCGAAAATATATCTACTTGTTGGTAATGGCGAAAGCTTGTTTCTTTGATGTGATAGCATAATTGTCCGTCTTATTCTATCTTATGCATGAGTGCTTAACGTTGTGGTGATTCTTAGCCTTAAGAGTTCTTTTTATTATTATTTTAAACCTTTTAAACATTGCCTTAAACCTGAGATTTTATATTCAAATTTTCTTTTTTATCCTTACATTCTTCGGCCATCTTTTCCGACGTTTTCTGTCTGTTTTAGTGCTCGATATCGACTGAACAGGTCAAGATCGACTACCTTATATCAATCGACGGTTTTCTGTGTCGATCGACCACTGTGACTAATTCGACATCGACTACTGTAGTCGACGTCGACCACATCTGTTGTATGTTTTTGTGCAGGACAACACTCGAGATCGACAACTTCCATTGACATCGACTGTCCCAATTGACATCGACAGCTTCTGGTCGATTTCTGTAGAACGTTTGCGTGAACTACTACGGATCCGCTCACACACTTCCTCGTGGATCGATCATGACCCTTCCACTACAGCGGGAGAGTCTTGAATTTATTTGAAAAGCTAGGGTCGATCATATTGTTTATATTTTATATCAATTCTCCTCTACATTACTTGCAAAAATTCAACCTTTTTTGTTGTGGATATATGATCATAGACAAATCTTTTGAAGCGATCCATCTTCAATAATTTGAATAGTTGTCAAGTGTATATCGGTTGTATCTCAATTGATAAATCTTCTTTGACAAACTCAATTTTTTTTATCTACTTATAATCTTACTCAAGATTTGAATCTTGAATATTGCTTATGGATCTAGCGCCTCATCCATATTATAATTTTAGTCTATATTGTTGCTTATAATCTTCGTCTACATTGTTGCTTAGATTGCCTTACTCTCTACTAGTGGGTCGGGCCGGTCGACGCAAACCAGTTTACCGGGTGCATGACTCTTGTCGGCTGGATCACGTGCCCGAATTTGGCACCAAAGATGAGTTTCCTTGTCATAAAAAAAATATATATTCCCTCCCTTAAACAAAATAGGAAAGTTTTAGTATTTTCACTTTTTAAAAAACATAAATAAAAAATACACTAATACTCCTAATTATTACTTTACTTTTTCATTTTTTTGAAAGCCGTAATTAACAATTCTTCAATCATTACAATGGTACTTTTGTTAAGTGAACACCAAAATATCTAAAAGGTATATTTTAAAAACCATAATTAGCCAAACAATACCTAAAATGATATATTTTTGAAAACCGTAATTAGCCAAACAATATTCAAATGTTTAATTTTTATAAATGAATTATAATCAAATTTAATTGGAATTCAAACAAACCCTCAAGTGATTAATTATACCAAAAAAAAAATAATGACTCAAAATAATAGAAACTATAAGATACGAACCATAAATAATACGAACTTAAAAAATTCTCAAAATAATACAAACTATCCACCTATAAACCAAAAATAATATAAACTTTAAAGTCAACCAAAAATAATGCAATTAATGAAATTTTGACTTTAAATAATACAAACTTTTGAACTTTAATTAGGATAAGATTCAAAATAAAATATTATTTATCAAAATTATAAAAAAAATCTATAATTATTCATACTTTGCACAAATCCACCTTTTATATTTTAAATACATCAAAATCCATTATTTGGTTGTCCAATTTTGTATAATACAATCACAATTTTTAGAAATTACACAAAATTACATGAATTCTAGGATATGATTCTTTTTTTTTTGAATAATTAGGGATAAAGTGGATGTGATTTTATTCAATATCAAAATAAAAAGTTGTTTTTTGTAATGTTGAATAAATAAATAGTGGTTTTGGTGTATTTAAAAATAAAGGGGATGCATTTGTGCAAAGTGAGACTATATACACATATTTTTGTAAATTTGGTAAATAATGTTTTGTTTTGATTCTTCTCCTAGTCCAACTTCAAAAGTTTGTATTATTTTGAGTTAAAATTTCATAGTTTGTATGATTTTTAGTTCATTTTAAAGTTTGTATTATTTTTGGTTTATAGGTGGATAGTTTGTATTATTTTGAGAATTTTTTATTGATTTTTTAAAAAAAATATTTATTAAAAATAAAAATTTATGGATAAATTCACGGATTGAAACTATTTACAAAAATATTCAAAATTTGCAGATACGTCAGAGAAACGCGATCTCAGACCGCTTTTCATGGATTACTTGGGTATTTATCTTCAAAGTTGGGAAAAAAATTTAAATTTCTTATAAAAACGCAGATTGGAACCGCTTTATTCCCCTTTTTTATTTTTTCATTTAAAAAAATAGCCCTAGAAAAATAAATGTGTAAAACACGGCCTCAGGCCGCGTTTTACTTAGAAATAAAAACAGAAAGCTTGAAGATCGGAGGACAATAGCCTATGAGGTTGAAAGCCGAAGCGACGTGTCGACAGAGACTCAACATCTTGATACTTGAAGGCCGGATCGGAAGCTTGGGCCTGAGCGGCGGCAGCCATGGCTCCGAATAGCGCGGAGGAGTGGCGGAGGATTTGAAGGCTGGAGAGGTTCCCGTGGAGCTTGAAGGCCAGAGAGCTTCACCGTGGGTTCCAAGGGCCATGGTGCGCGACGAAGATTCGAAGCGAAAGTCAAGCCCCGTCGGAAGTCATCTTCCCCAATGACCCTCACCTAGCTCCTTGCCGGCTAGAAGCCCGGAATAGTGGAAAACTTTCCTCAATCCCCCCCCCCTTTTTTTTGAAGCAGGATAAGGATTAGGAAAGCCGCCGACGACCGGGCTTCTTTCCTAGCACGTCCAAATGGACGAGAACATGAAGTTCTGAATCATCAGCAAGGCTATCATCGACAGGGACGCTATGGGCCAAACGAGCAATCCTATCAGCCACAACGTTCGAATCCTTGAAAATATGACGAATAGCAACATTAGCAATAGAACGGAGAATCAAAGCAGTATCAGCCATCAGCAGCTCGATATTCCAGGGGCACAACCAATCCCTTAGCAGAGCGTTTATGACGACCAAACAATCGCCTTCGATTAGAAGGTTGTTTAGGCCCAATTCTATGGCCTTTACAACACCCATGTGTAAGCCCATCGCCTCGGAAAAAACAGCGGAAGTTTTGTTACAGTGACCCGATCCGATGGAAAGCACCGACCCCAGCGAGTTCCGAATGACGAATCCATAGGAACCGGCCTCAGACTGCCTGTATGAACCGTCAAAATTCAGTTTGTAGTAGCCTAACGGTGGTGGTTTCCATGCCTCAGAACTTTTATTGGTCGTAGCATATGCCTGAACTCCAGATGGACAATAATTCTGATTATGGGCAGTACCCTTAGCCGTCTTTAGATGCTGTGAGTCTAAATTTGTTGACCACGTCAGTTGGGCATTTCTGTAGAACAAGACAATAGCTTGAGTAGAGGTATTACTGATATGTTGAAAAGCCAGTTGATTACGGAAATACCAAATACTCCACCAAGCAAAGGCTAGATTGCCGACATTTTTCTTCCCTATATTGGAATAAATAGAGGCTAGCAGCATGTTTGGTTTATGATTGATGTTCGCAATTTGGGGAATCGGGAGATGAATACCCACATCTAAAAGTAATTCCCCAGTAATCTTACAATTAAGGAGTAAATGAGTGGTTGACTCTGTAGTGCAGCCACAGAAGTGGCAACCCGAAGGAACCGAGACGTGAGATCTTTGTAATCTGTCAGAGGTGGGTAGACCGTCTTTTGCAATTTTCCAAAGAAAATGTCAAATTTTATATGGGATATCTAGCTTCCAAATCCAATCACAACCGAAATGCGGATCGCCAGCGTGTTTTGGGATGATAGTCGACACTGAGCTTGTAGAGAACCAACCATCTCTGCTGGGACCCCAGAAAAGCCTATCTTGGAAATTATTTTTTGGTAAATGAGATGCCAGAATTTTAGAGATAATTTTTGGCTTTAAGAGGCCTCTTAAGTCATTGTGTGCTTTTGTAAAATCCCAATTATTATCTGGTGTCAAAAAACGGGCCACAGGCCACTCCAAAGTATCCCTATCCAGCTGAAGCAGAGCGAGGTCAGCCAAAGGAGTTTTCTCTACCCAGTTATCTGACTAGAAGTTGACGAATTGCCCGTTTCCGATAGTCCAGTTGAGACCCGATTTGAACTCTGTTCTGATCGTCATCAGTTTTGACCATTGCCAAGAAGAGTTTCCTTGTTTGGTATATTTCATTAGTGGCTCGCCTTTTAAGTATTTCGCTGTTACAACTTGAACCCTGATATTATCCGGTTCAGCAATGATTTTCCACAGAAGTTTCATTTGAAGAGCGATATTAATAGACTCAGCTTTATGAATCCCAAGGCCCCCAGCTATAGTGTCCGCACAGATTTTATCCCAGCTGATCAGTGGGGTGAAATTATCTTGTATATTTTAAAAGAATTGTCTGTATATTTTATCTAGTTCATGAAGGATAGACGTTGGCAGCATAAATGCTTGCATTATAAATAATGGTTGAGTGCTTAAGGTCGCCTTAATGAGAACTTTTCGCCCTTCCGCAGAGAGGGAGGAAGCTTTCCACTTTGTAAGCTGTCGTTTTGTTTTAAGAATAACATCTACAAAGGTGTCCTTATTAACTCTTCCATTGATGATTGGGCATCCTAGATATTTTTCTAAATTATTGGACTGAGGAATTCCCAGCACACTTGTCATAGTTTAAATTGCTGTGTTCGACGTACTTGGGGATACTTGAAAGCTAGATTTATTAAGATTAACCTTTTGTCCCGAAATGGAGCAGAAGCGTTGAATAATGTTGGATAGGTTAGCGCATGTAGCCTGATTTGCCTTACCGAAAAGCATGATGTAGTCAGCAAAAGCAAGAAAGGGGACCTTTATCCCCCCTCTATCGATAGTAAAACCAACATCCTTGGATGCAACTGAATTACGTTGCAAGGTCCTGGCTAAAACTTTAGCTGTAAGAATGAAGAGGAAAGGTGACAACGGGTCGCCTTGTCTTAGCCCCTTGCTGGGGAAAATGGTATTGATGGATCGTCATTAACCAAGACTGAGTAAGAAACAGTTTGTACACACTCTTTGATCCAGAGAATGAACTGAATATGAAAGCCAAATTTTGTAAGGACAGAGAAAAGGAAGGGCCACTCAACTCTATCATAAGCTTTTTCCATATCTAGC
This sequence comes from Persicaria maculosa, assembly GCA_963922045.1. Classification (NCBI taxonomy): domain Eukaryota; kingdom Viridiplantae; phylum Streptophyta; class Magnoliopsida; order Caryophyllales; family Polygonaceae; genus Persicaria; species Persicaria maculosa. Next base: position 35,567,857 of record OY998261.1, read on the forward strand.
TTTATCGCCATGTAGCCTGTTTTAGCCTTAGATAGTCTAAAGGAGTGGAAAATTTTATGGGTAATGAGAATATTATCTTGTATGGACCTCACTTTTGTGAAAGCACTCTGCAAATGATGAATGAGTTTATCAAAAACATTGGAGAGTCTAGCTGTTAAGATCTTGGAGATAACTTTGTACACTGTAGAGCATAAGCTGATGGGTCTGAAATGGTTTACACTTTGAGGATTATCTCTCTTTTCAATTAGTGTAATAAACGTATGGTTTATCTGTCTCAACATTTTGCCACTAGAGAAGAAAGCCTTGACCGCTTTGATAACAGAGGGTCCGACAATAGACCTGCTGACATACCATCAGGCCCCGGTGATTTGTCAGGATTGATTGAGAAGAGGGCACACTTAATCTCCTCATTAGTCACTGGTGCAATGAGCATTATGTTTTCTTATGTAGATATTTCATTATCAATAACACTGAGGTTATCATCGAAGGATAGGTGATGGTTATAAGACGATCGGAAGCGAGCTACAAAGCTGGTTACAAACTCATTTCTGATCAAATTGTAATCCGACAGAGTCGTTCCTGTATCTGTTGTAAGAGATTTGATTAGTTTTCTTCCTCGTTTAGCTGAGGCAATGCGGTGAAAATAGCTTGAATTTGTATCATTAAATTTAATATGTTTAGTCTTTTCTCTTTGGCTCCAGTACCGGCGTTGGAAATCAAGCATCCGTTCCCTTTTATTAATTAATCTCTTGTGTAAGACAATGTCCTCAGTATTGTGGTTCCCAATTAATGACTTTTGCAGAAGCAAAATTTTAGCATCCGTTTCAAAAATCTGTTTGTGTATGTTGTTGAATGTACGTTTGTGCCATTTCTTTGCTAGATTTTTCAGGAGAGAAGCTTTCCTAACCAATTTGAACATGAGCGAGCCCGAAGGGTTTAGTCTCCAAGCCTGTCGAACTAAGTTTGTGAACTCAGGTTTGGTCGTCCATGCCATTTCAAAACGAAATGGGTTTTTGTTTATATGAATCGTTGTTCTAAGATCAATCGATATCGGGGCATGGTCCGATGTAGTTACTGGATGGATTTTCACTCGAATCCCATCAAATAAGGAAATGACTTCATTTGGAGCTAATAGACGGTCAAGTTTAGCAAAGCTGTTATTCGGCATCCCCGTCTTCTTTTTTTGCCAAGTAAAAGTACCCCCATGGGTAGGTACCTCTAGAAGTAGAAGCGAGTTTTTAATCTGTTGTAGTCTTACAAAACACCCTGGTCCCGGTGTAGCACCTCCTAACTTATCATTAGGAATAGCGATTTCATTTAGGTCTCCCAACAGACAAAACGGCACGCGTAATTGATTTGCATATTGGATTATAAATTCCCAGAAGGAGTCTTTTGACTTCTGATCAGGAGGAGCGTAAACCAGAAGGAAGGTTGTAGTTTTGTCATTTCGATGGTCGTGGTAATTGATATGAATTAATATGTGGTGTACAAAAATTAGGGATATTTCCCCTTCTGATAGCGGTAGATCTTTCCAGAGAAGGCAGATGCCCCCCGAGAAACCCCGAGCCGGGTCGAAAGCAATATTGTTGAATCCACATTTTCTCCAAACACTTTCATGCGAGATTTTATTCGTTTTAGTCTCAAGAAGCGCTAAGACGTTTATGTAGTTGTTTTTACAAAAGATTTCCGTCTCCGTCCCGAAGTTTCTCCTCTGAATTCCTCTACAGTTCCAAGAGCATATATTCATGGAAACCTTGTTTTTCTTCGTAACCGTTGGTACTTATTAGAATACCCAGCAGTAAGGAGCCCGCAGCATGACCAATTCGAGGTAATTGAGTTGCGGTCGTTTAGGACAACATATATGATTGAACGGTTATAGGATAGTACGTTGCCGTTTGTGTTACAAACGAAGAGCTCGGGTGAGTAAGACTTGTTTCCGTAGTAGCACGGACATGGTAAGGAGTAATGATTCTGCTCATTATTGTGTTTGTATTTTTAGTTAAGTAAAAATGTAATGATAATTTAGTAATTTGGCAATGAGGCTTGTGTTGCCCAATTTTGTGGTGTTCAATACCAAGTCTGATGTAGCAGTAGGTTTTATTCGAAAAAATGTATCCATAAAACAGATGAACATACGTATAGGATTCCAAGTGAGTATAAACAACAAGTTTCAAATATATACAGAGGTCATGCTGCACCATTGTTGCCTGGTAAGGCTTATAAGAGTATTGTTGGTATTGATTTATAATTTTGGAACCCACGAACATGAGCAGCATTGTGTAGCTGTTGACGGCTCGACAGCAACTAGACAGAAGCAAGATCCAGCCCACGGTGAGGCACCTGGGTAGCTTGAAAACCTGCTGGTACCGAGAGCACCAAAACTTGACCTTACTGCAATAAAAAAGCAAACGCAGCAGCAAGTGCAAAAGCAACAAGTAGTAGGCATAACAAGAATAAGTAAGAAGAAGGAGATAATAAGAGCTAGAAAGTCGGGAAGAGGAAAGCCAGAAGCAAACTTCCTGAAACACCCAATACATATAAGGATTAAATACACCTTTATAGATAAGAGGAACTTGATAAGTGAATAAGACATAGCGATTTAGCTTCGTAGAAATGAATATATAAAAACCCTCAGTGGAAGTAATGTCCCAAGTAGAAGTAGAACCGATAAAACACACAAGCAGGAGATCGTGAAGATTGAAATTAGGGTGATAAACCCAATTGCACATGGATAACATGTTTATATAGAACCTTTGCTGGTGAGCAAATGTAATCATTGGAAATTGGTAGTTAGGGTGTATGGTAGGAGGACTAATAGAGCCATTGGTGAAGGGACTTCCCCAGAAACCACAAACTAAGAACCATCCATGCTCAAGCTCTTCTCCGAACAGCCAGCCTGTCCAACGAACAAAACGGCGCCTAACGACCAGAAGACATCTTCCGCAACCAGCCCCCGATAACTCGAATTTGCGATCGACAACAGGACTCTTTGAATAGGAAATTTCAGCCGGCGAGGGCCAATCGAACGGCTCCTCGTCAGCTCGGCAGGTGAAGTGCTTCGAGAGAAGGAGCGAACCAAAGGGCGATTCACTGTGCTTTTGATTTTTATTAAGCAAGGAGGGTTTAGTATCAAGTAGGATGAGGTTGCTGGGCTGCGGAGATAGGGCGGCAGGTTGGCCGGCGAGCCGGGGCGGACTTAGGCTAGGGTTAGCGAGAGGCGGCGAGGCGCAAAAGGAAGGAGAACGCATTCTGAGTTTTTGGTTTTTTTTTGGTTTTTTTCCTCAATCCTCCCCCTGATCTTCCGTTACCTCCCTCCTTTTTCCCTTTTTTAAGTAAAATGCGGGCTCGAACAACGTTTTACGCATATATATTTTTTTGGGTTATTTTTTTAAATTAAGAAAGAAAAAGGGGGAAAAATGCGGTTCCGCGTTTTTATAAGAAATTTTTTTCAGCTTTAAAGATAAATACATAATTAATCCATGAAACACTGTCTCAGACCGCGTTTTTCTAGATGTATTTGCAAATTTTAAATATTTGTGTAAATAGTTTCAATCCGTGAATTTATCCGTAAATTTTTATTTTTAATGAATATTTACAAAATTCTTTTTTATTTCATATTATTTTTGTTTCATAAGTAATAGTTGCTATTATTTTGAGTTATTTTAAAAAAAACGCATAATATATACAATAAAAAAATGATTAAAAAAGGGACTACTATATATCGGTGAATTTTTTTTATTATTAAATGTGCAAATGCAATCTACCTTCAATATCAAGTTCCGAAGTCGATAAGTCGACTTGTTTCAAAGTCGCAATGATTCATCTGATCTCTAACTCGTTCCGAAGTATATGGGTCAAGTTATAGTGTTGGGTTCTAATTAAGAAAAATATAAAGAATAATGATGATTTAGCTAAAGACATGTGAAGTAGTTATTCTTCATTGGGAATTTTAATCGGATTTAGTGAGTTTCTCGCCATTTTTACGATCAGCCTTAGGCATCGCGCAACACAAGTATGCATTTGATAAAGCAATTTCGGGAGGAATCGTTGAACGTGTAACACGAGATCGCGAACCATGGCAATCGCAGACTACGAGTGCGCGGATGGGATGTCAAAGTCACGCACGGCGAATCTGGACAAAGGTGCAGCAAGCCGGGAATCTCGCCGAATAGCTAAAGCTCGGGGAATCACAACCGCGGACTTCAGGTTCGCCGTTAGGGCAACCGCATGCGCAGTTGGTTGCTTCTACTCACCTATAAAAAAAAAATTGGGTAGCACACCTTCTACCCTTCGCCTTCAATTGGCCATCACAACACTTAAGTCTTAAATTCACACTTTTGCACTTCGAACTTCGCTTTCACTTTACACTTCACCTTCACAACATGTTGTAGTGATTGTTTATCTGTATCTCGCAAAGGTTGCAGGTGCCATCACTGACACGGATCTCGCCATTGTGCTAGTAAGTAATTCATTTTGCGAGATTAAGTTCTAGTGGTTGATAATGTCGATGTTGATCTCTCCATTGTCTACTTGAATTTCATTCCTTTGGTTGCATCTTTTTCTTAAAAATAATGTTTTGTGGCTTATATACTCTGTGCTGTCGTAGTTGATCATTTGGTTCAAAGGTCAAATCTTTGTGATAGCTAGTGTGGCTTAAAGCGATTTATATTTTAGAACAGAAGGAGTATATAATTGGCAAAAAATAGAAAGTCTTTGCCTAATAAAGATCATGTTTGATCCTCTCCAAAGATGATATTACAACGCGCCCTAAACAATGGGAGTGTTGATCGAGATCATACAGTTTCCAGTATCTTTAGCAATAAAATTAATATCAGCATTTCATTCTCTGTAGCAGTGTTTGAAATAGATTTTTCTAAAGTTTCTTCTAAGTGTATGAATCTCTTCTATTCATTCTAATAATTTCCCAGTCTCCAAGAACAGTAAGAATAATATTGATCAATGATTGTGTCTAATGAGCAAACAACAAGTATGCAAAGATGTTTGGTGGAAATTGAAGGACCCTTAGCCATGGGTCAAGTATTCTCAATTTAATTCCACATAATTTTATTCATAAACCAATGGGATATTTATAACAAAGTGAAACCCTAGAAATCTTCTAATTCTATCTATAACAATATTATATCAATAAGCTAAATAAACAATCTAATATAAATAAGATAAAATTAGGTAACTATTTGACATTTAAGAAAGCATAAGGATTATAACTTTCCTAATTGATTGATATTCCTAACTAGAAATAACAATAAAAATAAAGCCTAAATAAGAATATATAAAGAATAGATAGATATTTATGCAAATGATGACAAATCCTATGCACAATTAATGGAATAATGTCTTCAACCCTAGAAGGTATTTACATGAGGCGCCATATTCGGTGATCCTACACGGCGTATGCACATCTCGTGAGCTTTTTTTTATTGGGGCATTTACTAAAATGGCCATATTTAAGGCCTTTATTAGTAAATTTTCCACCAATGTTTCCAAATTAGAAAAATGTCCACCTCCCTTCCGTTTCCCCCTTTGCCATTGTGCCCCCATGTGTGCCCCTAGTGCCCCTCCTGTTTCAGCGAATTTTAAAATTTTTTTCGCGCGTTGCTGAAACCGAAGTTGCTAAAATTGTTGTTGCAATTGCTAAAATTAGCTTTTTTTCGCGTCAGCACTTCGACATCGGAATTGCTGAAACCGGAGTTGCTGAAACCGTGCTGTTGAAATCAGAGTTGCTTTTTTTTTGCATCAGCACTTCGACACTGGAGTTACTGAAACTAGAGTTGTTTTTTTTTTTTCGCGTAAGCAAAAATTACTGAAATGATGAAATACTGAAATGTTGAAATGATGAAATGCCGAAATGATGCAATGTTGTCATAAATGCTTATATGTAAAATATAGTAGCTCATACAATTTAATAAGAATTAATTTCAGCATAATGAATTTTGCTAATAAGAATTAATTTCTCTAAAAAAAATCAAGAAGCTAATAAACTCTCCAAAAGTTTCAGTAGGGCAAAAAAATTATTGAAATTGCCAATATCCAAAGCTCTCAACAAAGCAAACTCAATCACAATAGAAAACTAAACCACAAATTCACTGGTGAGATTTGTTCAATTTCACCGGAAAGCATAAACCAACAAAAGTAAAGAGCAGAGAAACGAGAGAGAGAGAGAGAAATAGAAAGAGAAAGGGTGAGATAGAGAGAGGGGAAGAGATAGAGAGGGAGAGATACATCAGAAAGGAGTGAGAATGCGCAGCGAAGCTAGCCCTAGCAGAAGCATCGTCCTCGGTGCCCTACGCCTTCGAGCATAGAGACACCGAAGACAAACTCCGCCGTCCTTTTAATCGAAAATTGTCGTACAATCCCTACGACCACCCTCTCGGTCAGCAGCGCTGCCTGACGTAGGGAGAATTGAATCGAAATATAAAAGAAAATATAAACCAATACAACTCTTAACCTCTTCAAATAAATTCAAGACTCCCCGCTATAGTAGTAGGGAATCAGGTTCGATCCACGAGGAAGCGAGTCAGCGGGATCCTAGTAGCGTTGAAGACACGTCCTTTCTACTCGACCAGAAGCCTCGATCTCGATGTCAGACCTCGATGTCGACCTTGGCTGTCGATGTCGTCTGCAACAGAAAACCTGCAGAAACAAAAACGGTAGTCGATATCGACTGGTGGGGGTCGATATCGAGGTTAGTTCACGAAATCGACTGGCTCAGAAGTCTGCCAGTCGATACAGGGGGTCGATTTCGACACAAAGTGGTCGATATCGATGCTTGCAGAAGTTCCCAGGAGTCTCGAGATCGACTCAGAAAACCGTCGATCTACCAGTTTGGTCGATATCGACCTCTGCTGTCGATATCGATGTCTTTCCTGCAGTGGGTTAGCGGTTTTGTCGGCAAAGAAAAGGCCGAAGAATCAAGGATGGCAGGGAAGCAATGATCAGAAATAAGCAAAGGTGTTGGGTTTTTCGATGACTCAACGAACGGCGGGCAAATTTTAATGTAAACTCAAAGGAAAAGATCTTCCAAAGTCAAGGATTACCGCGACGACAACCATGATAGTAGAAATAAGGATCAACTAAAGATGCATGCTTTTATCATAAAGGAAAAGGCTTTCACCTAAACCGACCAATAGGAAAAGAGATTTTTCAATTACTTAACCTAATTGGTGTCTACCTTAGTCATAATTGAGTTTATAATCTTTCGAAAAGAAACCCTAATTACTACCCAAGTTTTACAACATGAGTTCCTTAAATTCGCATTTAAAGATGAAGAACAAGGTAGAAGGAGATAAAGATACATTCTTTAACGACACACTTACCTTACCATCATGGCTATCGTCGGGCTCACCCCGACCCTAGAAGAAAGGGGAACTACTCACTCATGTTGATCGTAGACATGTCTTGAATTGAAATAACTTGCATAAATGGAAAATTTCGAATCTTTACAATCTCAACGCCAACTATCGTAAGCGCTTGAAACTTTAAAGCTCAAAATCAACTAACTATCTATTGTCTATTGTTCTTCTCTTCGATGAGTCTATGATTGGATGATTAACAAATCAGCCCCTAAGGCTTTATTTATAGGCTACTAATCCTCGCTATCCGAGGATTGTAACTTCTATCTAAACTAATAACTCTATCCGAACAATTAGGATAGGTCTTTTATTTTGATAAACTTAAAGGAAAAGATAACAAACAACTGCTAATATCTAAAAGAACGAGATAACTCATGGCTTCGTTGATAGACTTCACAATCCGTGCCTCAAAGATCGGATTTTATCTTCTGTCGATGTAGGGTCAATATCGAGGCTTGTGTTTCTGCTCGACTTGTCCCACTCCAGTCGATGTCTATGATGATGGTCGATATCGATGCATGTGTGTCGATATCGAGGCTTCTAGTCTGGTTTGTGTGGTTATCTCGACACTCAGAAGTCGTGTCGAAATCCAGGGTCGATATCGATGTCTCCAGTCGATATCGACCTCTTCTCAGCGTTACTTGGCTTGCTCGTTTTGACTCCGATTTCATCGAATTCCTGCATGGTTAGCTCAAAACTCGTGTAGACTCTATTTCTTTCACTTTAGCTCATTCTTACACGAGATCATATGCTTTTGAAACTTTTGTTCGGAAATCAAATGAAATATGAAGTCAAAAGATGCAATAAACAATAGTACAATTATGTACATCAAAACACCCCATACTTAGACTTGCTTGTCCTCAAGCAATAACCGAGCAATAACCAACACCTACAACACACCCTTCAAGTCTTTGCCTTCGTCAAAAGCAACATCATAAGTGGTAGCAAAGTAAAGCAAGTGAATTTAATGTCATAGCACATATTTTGGTGATCCATAGGCGTATGCAATTTTAATCCAACCTCACAGGGATAATGTGTTTGCACTCAACTCTCATGTGTTTAGGCTATGAAGATCACCTCTCAACTCAATTCCATATACAATCTCATAAACATTGCAATTTATAAAAATCCACTTCGCAACCAATTATGAAAATGCAATAAGAATCATCAGGAGGACTTTCGCTCAATGGAAGACTTCATAGAAGACTCCATTCGGCGGGGTTGTAATGGGGCTTGGTATGAAATAAAGGGTATGGAATTATTTGGCTATGTGGTGCTTTTCAAATTCGGGAATCAAGACTCCTAAATCTCAACACTTGCATTACCCAAACCATAACTCTTCAATATAATGCTCTTAAAGATGCATTCCATTAACCCTTCTTCCAAGTTCTAATACACCTCTCAAAAATATAACATTCGTATGAATAAAACTTAAGGATTTTGGCTCATGCACTTTATATATATACATATATTTTTTTTCGGATTTTTTTTTTTTCGAATTGAAATAACTATGTGCATTTATACGGTGAGCCAAAACATCCTTTCACAAAATATGACAAAATGTAAATATGTACCATCCTATAATTTCCTTGCTTACAACTAGACATTATGCTCTTTTCTTTCCACAAGGCATTAGTCCAACCAATCTAAGTCTCAATTCCCAAATGGGGGTCAGGCTCAATTCGGCTAGGGATAATTTTGTGGAGTTTGCAATTCAGGCTCAGGCTAATGTTCTGGCTTCAAGCAGGGATAATGCAGGGTAGGTAAAGAGAGGATAAAATTGGCTTAAAAGATGCCTCCATCATTTAATTCTCGTAAACATAAACATATATATGCATTGGTTTTGAATAACTATCACAACATTTAGAGATGCATAGGAAGAGTAAATTTACTCAAGAAAGCGGAGGGATTTTTGATGTTCTCCCTATAGGCCAAAATTCTCACAAGGACAATTTTTGTTGGATTTGCTTTTTAGCCTAGGATCATATGTGCTCAATTTCATCACAAGTTCACAATCTACATAAAAATTTAAAGACTTAGGCTAAACCATCCAAATATGCCATAGGGTTTACATGATCAAGTCAGCTATTGAGTTTTCATCATAGGACATCTAAGTAGGGATTAAAGAAAAATAAACTTTAAATAAACATGCATTTTTTTGGATTTTTGACATTTTATAGACTCAACAAAATCAAACTAAAAAAACTTTAAAATGCATAAATGTTAAATATGATGCAATGCATACAAGTAGAATGTAAATAAAATACATGCCAAGTTTGCCAAATTTTAAACCCTACCACAACCAGATAAAGCAGTTTATAGTGTCCAAGTTCAATCCCCACCCCATACTTAAAGATTACAGTGTCCTCACTGTTAGAAAAATAGAGTAAAGGGAAGGATCACTCACACTCACTTACGCTAGATGTATATCACTGCTCAGGGGGCGGGGGAGGTGGCAGCAGCAAGGGCCAGCCCTGTGGAGGAGCTGCCCCTGAGTAGTCTGTCGGGGCGGCCTGTGGGAAAGTGGATGATCCAGCCTGCGGATCGAAGGAAAAGCCCATATATGAGCCCAAACCCTCGAGGTACCTCCCATAGCGTCGCTGCTCCTCGCGCATCTCAGAGACGGAGAGCTCCAGCCTGGTAAAGCGGGCAGACATGTCTTCCTGCCAATCAGTGGTGTAGGCAGGCTGGAAGGGAGGAGGAGGTGGAGGTACATAGCTGTGGTGGCTATGGTGACTGTGGTGGCTGTGGTGGGACCCCTGCGGGCCCTCTCCTCCCCCAACCGCATCATCTCTGGCGTCATCATCGTCGTTGCCATCCATGTCACCCTGGTAGGCTGGGGGCTGCTCAGCTCCGTCGGAATGGGGATCTGCGTCCCAGGACATAGCATCCACCTCGGGCTCGTGGTTGTAGAGCGGGGGTCTCCTCCGTAGGGTGGGGTCAGCGGTCGGATCTATATCCGTATGATATGGCTGCCCAGTCCAAGACTGGTACCAATCAGGGATATACAGCAGATCCATGAAATCGTGTCGCAGGCGCATCCCCGTTTGGGGGTGTCTCCATCCCTGGGCCCCTGTTGCGATGACTCCGCCCTGTCGCAATACCGCCGCGTCTAGGTACGTGAGCTGGTAGGCCGTGTACCATTCAGTGTGGACGCCGAGAGCCTCAACGAGGATGGCCACCATGCCGCCGTCCAAGATGTCTGTAGAGACCGTTCGTCTGCGGTCTACGATATGCTCGAGCCAGGAGTGGAGGTATGGGAGAGGGTCATCCTCGAAAAGCATCCTCCGTAGTGTCTCCGTCTCACGGTGTGTCGGGCGACGGAGCTCAGGTCTGGCCCAAAGGGTACTCGCCAGGATCCTCAAGATCACCCTGAAAAGTGGGCTCACAACCCTAGATGTGAAGGAGTCTGTAGGGGCAGGGTATGGTATACCTGATATGTAACTCCAGATGACATTGGGGTCGTGGACCCTAAAGGCGGCCGAAGTGTGGATGAACCCAAAGATATCGCTCATCTCCTCGAGCGATAGTCTGTGTCGCCTGTTGCCGAGCTGGAAGATGACTCGGCGGCTAGTCGAAGTGCGCTCGGGAACCTCCAATGTGGCCATAAACTCCCCAGTAAGAACGGGGTAGTGCGCCTCCAAGGGCTCGATCAGCCTGTGTAGAGAGACATTCTCAAACGCCTCCTGAACGCCTGGGTGAAATCCTAGCTGGATCATGTCGGGGAGATGGTACCATCGTGCCCTGGTGGCTCGGGGAATCAACTCCTCAGCAAGGGAGCGCTGCTGATCATCCTCAATGCGGAGCGCGTCCTGAGGGATGTTCTTGGCTCTAACCATCGTCTGCAAAAGAAGCTAATACTAAAGATAATATTCCCTTTGATTAAAATGGGGAGAACCCCATACTTAGGTTCTAATTATGCTAGAAATTTTGTAAAAGTAAATGTCTAAGTGGAAGAAAGTACATAATTTCTTAAAGTTTTAACACTAAGGAACCTTATGGCATAAATAAATGTTGCCTTAAAAAAATTCAGATTTCTAATTATATAAAAAAAAATCAGAATATAAACCCCCTAAAAAATCAGATTTACAAAATCAGCCCATATATATATAAAAACAGATTCCTAGCCCAAACTTATGAAAAATTCAGATTATTGCCCCACATGTATATATAAAAATCAGATTTGCCCCCTAATATATAAAAAATTCAGATTTTATGCCCATGTATAAACAAAACTCAGATTCATAGCCCCAAATATATATAAAAATATTCCATGCCATACAAATACTCTTTCCCGCGCAAACTACGTTCAAACCCTAAACACCCAATATGAAATTTCTTCCAAATCAACTAATTAAGTATGAAAAATCAGAAAAGATAGAGGAAGGGTGAAAAATCATACCAGAAGAGTGTTGGAATTAGGAGAGAAAGAGGCAAGCAACCGCAAAAACGAGAAAGAAAACCGACTGTCGACAGGGGGTGTCGATATCGATGCCCGGGGTCGAAATCGACCGGATGCTGTGTGTCGTCGGGGCTGCTGGTGGCGGTGGTGGGTCCTCTGGTGGCGTGGGGCGGCCGGATCTGGCGGTTCTTGGCCGGAGATGGGTAGATCTTGGCGATGAGGCTCGAAAACGAGGGGGAGAGAGAGGGAGGGCTAGGTCGAGGAAGAGAGGAAGGGATTTTGTGGCTCGGGGTGATGCTGCACAGGACGAGGGAGGGTGTGGTGACAGTGGGTGGTTGCGGCGATGAGGGCTGTGGGGTGGCCGGTGGCGTGGGCCGGATCGGAGGGAGAGGGATGAAGAAGAAGAAGAAGGGCGGCTAGGGTGTCGATAATGGGAGGGGGTGTCGAAGTCGGGTATAAAGGGGGTGAAAACCCCAAAACTTAAAACTGAAAGAAATTAAATTCTGACCTGGCTTACCTCCATCTGTAGTCGATATCGACCTTAGAGGTCGATATCGACCTCCCTTCAGCATCCGTTTAACACGTCCTGTTACTCCTTCTGTCGGCTGATCGATATCGACCATATAGGTCGATATCGACCTCTCTTCTGGGCTGGATTTCTTTGTTGACTTTAGATAAAATAGCCACGAGTGATCTCAAAAATATAAAATAAAATTACTAAAAGAAAAAGAAAAAGGAAAAGAACGGGTTGCCTCTCGGAAGCGCTTGAGTTTAAGTCGCTAGCTCGACATACTTCCCTTTTTGCGCTAGTTCAACGCCAAGGTGGCGCGAATCTCTTCCTCTGGGTCCTCCTTGTCATAATATTTCTTTACTTGGTGGCCATTTACCTTAAAGGTTGATCCATCGTCGCAAAATAACTCCACCGCTCCATGAGGGAATATTTTATGAATCTTGAAAGGTCCGCTCCATCTTGTCCTTAGTTTCCCTGGAAATAAGCGAAGCCTAGAATTGAAAACAAGGACCTTGTCACCTACCTCATATGTTTTTGGCACCAACTTCCTATCATGCCATTTCTTAGTGCGCTCTTTGTAGATTTCGGCATTCTCATATGCCTTTAGGCGCAACTCTTCCAAGGCTTGTAAGTCAATGAACCTCCTCTTTCCCGCTTCGTCGAAATCCATGTTAAGCTCCTTAAGAGCCCACATTGCTTTATGCTCAAGTTCAACGGGCAAGTGACAGGACTTACCATATACCAAGTTATAGGGAGTTGTGCGAAGCGGTGTTTTATAGGCCGTTCGGTAGGCCCAAAGCGCATCATCCAGTTTGGACGACCAATCTTTCCTTGAGCGGGAAACCGTCTTCTCCAAGATGGCTTTGATTTGGCGATTGGAGACTTCTACTTGACCGCTAGTTTGAGGGTGATAGGGTGTTGCCACCCTATGGTTTACCCCATACTTAGCTAAAAGAGCTTTAAAGCCTCTCTCAATGAAATGCGAGCCACCATCTGAAATAAGGACTCTAGGAACACCAAAACGAGGAAAGATGTTAGTTTTCATGAATTTAGAGACTACCTTCGCGTCGTTGGTCCTAGTTGCTACGGCCTCCACCCATTTAGAGACATAGTCCACCGCTACTAGAATGTATTTGTAGGGGCCTGAAGCAGGGAAGGGTCCCATGAAGTCAATACCCCATACATCAAAGAGTTCGACCTCTAAAATGCCTGTGAGTGGTGTCTCATTCCTCCATGTGATATTACCTGCACGTTGACACTCATCACAAGAGGTTACATAGTTTTGCACATCCTTGAAAAGGTTAGGCCAATAAAAACCACATTGAAGAATTTTCGCCGCGGTCTTGAATCCCTTAGCATGACCTCCTGTAGGGAGAGAATGACAATGGTGAATCACGCTCTCCACCTCGTCCTCCGGGATACAACGTCGAAAGATATGGTCTTTCCCCTGTTTGAATAAATAGGGTTCATCCCAATAATATTGTTTGACGTCGTGCAAAAACTTCTTCCTTTGTTGCGAAGTTAAGCTTGAAGGAATCTCGCCTCCTACAATATAGTTAGCAAAATCCGCATACCAAGGTACCTTCGCCCTTCTTACAGCAAATAGATCATGGATAGGACTAGAAGGAGGTGTAAAGAAGGAATCCTCACCGAAGCTTACCTTTTCGTCACCTTCGGAGGGCTTTGAAGGTGGTCGATATCGACTTTCAGGGGTCGATATCGACTGGTCGGTATCGACGGGCTTAGTCGACATGGGCTTCTCGATATGGGTCCTCGATGTCGACGTCTGGAGGTCGATTTCGACCTCTGCAATGGACAACCTGTGAACAAAATTGGTCGACATCGATGCAAAACTTTCCTTTGGGGCAGTCGATATCGACCTGCTGGGGTCGATATCGAGTGGGTCTTCTGCCCGACTTACCTCTTGCCTCATTAAGTGCTCGTCGGGGCGGGAGTCATTGATTGGTATGTTGTCATGTGACTCTTCCAGAAGCCCTATGGGTAGCCGTGAAAGATGATCGGCTACGGAGTTCTCCGTTCCTTTCTTATCTTTAAGCTCAACGTCGAACTCTTGTAGTAAGAGCACCCATCGTAGGAGCCTAGGTTTAGCATCCTTCTTTGCCATTAAGTACCTAAGAGCTGCATGGTCAGTATGAACAATAACCTTAGAGCCCACTAGGTATGAGCGGAACTTCTCAAAAGCGAAGACCACCGCCAAGAACTCCTTTTCCGTCGTGGTGTACTTTGTTTGAACGGCATCTAGAGTCTTGCTTGCATAGTAGATGGCATGAAGCTTTTTGTCTCTCCTTTGTCCTAGAACAGCACCTACGGCATAATCGCTTGCGTCGCACATGATCTCAAAAGGTTGCGACCAATCGGGTGATTGAATGATTGGGGCGGATATGAGGGCCTCCTTCAACCTGTTGAAAGCTTCAAGACATTCACTAGAAAATGCAAACTTAACATCCTTCATTAGTAGGTTAGTTAATGGTTTGGCAATTTTAGAAAAATCTTGAATAAACCTCCTATAGAATCCTGCGTGACCAAGGAAGCTTCTTATGTCTTTAATTGATGAAGGTGGTGGTAATTTTTCAATGAGTTCTATTTTTGCCCTGTCTACCTCAATTCCCCGTTTAGAGACTTTGTGGCCTAGCACAATACCTTCCCTTACCATAAAGTGGCACTTCTCCCAATTGAGAACCAAGTTTGTCTCTTCACATCGTGCAAGTACCCTGCGAAGGTTAGCAAGACAAATATCGAAAGTAGTGCCATAAACAGAGAAGTCATCCATAAATACCTCCACGATGTCCTCAATCATGTCGGAGAAGATAGCCATCATACATCTTTGAAAGGTAGCAGGGGCATTGCAGAGCCCAAATGGCATTCTCCTATATGCAAAAGTCCCATAGGGACAAGTGAAGGTGGTCTTTTCTTGATCGTCAGGATGAATGGGGACCTGCCAAAAACCAGAATATCCGTCCAAGTAACAAAAATAATCATGTTCGGCAAGTCTCTCTAATACTTGATCAATAAAAGGAAGGGGAAAGTGATCCTTTCTAGTGGCATTGTTGAGTTTCCTGTAGTCAATGCACATTCGCCAACTAGTTGTGATTCGTTTTGGCACAAGCTCGCCTTTCTCATTCTCCTCAACGGTCATTCCGCCCTTTTTAGGCACCACATGGACTGGGCTCACCCATTCGCTGTCGGAGATCGCATAGATGATTCCTGCATCCAGCATGCGCATGATCTCCTTCTTCACCACCTCTCTCATGTTGGGGTTGAGCTTCCGTTGGTGTTCTATAGATGCCTTATGATCATCCTCAAGGAGGATTCTATGCATACAAGTAGCAGGTGAAATACCTTTTATGTCCTCAAGAGAGTATCCAATAGCCTTACGATGAGCACGAAGTACTTCCATAAGCTTATCTACTTCTTGTGTGGTTAGTGAAGCATTGATAATTACAGGGAAAGTAGAATTTGGACCAAGAAACTCATACCTAAGTGTGTCGGGTAGAGGCTTAAGCACCGGAGAGGGGCCTTGTGGGATAAGGATTGGCTCTACCTCTTCTGTCTTCATAATCTCACCAAGGTAATCCGTCTCAATTCGCTTGATAGAAGTTCCTAAATCAGTTATAGGAGTCGGTGTGGACCAAACATAGAGTGATGCTAACTTTGATTTGGACTCTTCAAAATATTCCTGCAGAAAGAAGGTCGAGGGCGAGTAGGAATAATCAATATCGACTGAGAGTTCAGCACATACCTCGGCTTCGGAGCTGTTTGGCGTCAAGTGGTAAAGGTCGATTTCGACTTCTGATGTCGATATCGACTGGTCGATTTCGACCTCTTCTGTCGATTTCGGCTGGTCGATTTTGGCCACTTCTGTCGACATGGGCTGGTCGATTTCGCCTGTAAGAGAAGAAGGGAGAACTTGACTTACTGAGTGTGTCGATGTCGACTGAGGGCACTCGATATCGAGTGTATTGGTCGATGTCGACCTGTCTTCGTCGATATCGACTTCGTCTTCGAGCTCCATGGATAGAACATCGTCGAATATTTCCTCATCACTCGTGCATGTAGCCAAGAACTCTTCAATATCCTCGTCGGTAAGCTCCTCTGCAGCTAGGGCTAGGGCCTCTTCAGGAGTTAGGGCCCTTTCCGTCGGTTCTTTGCAATCCATGATGCTAGTGTAGACCGACTTGATTTCCATACCATTAACTTCCTTCATTGTGGGGTTGAAGGAGAACTCAATGACTTCGTTCCCTATAGTAAAGGTTAGTAATCCTTTACGTACATTAATATTAGCATCTGCAGTAGCTAAGAAAGGCCTACCAAGGATGATAGGTACAATAGGATCTTCAGGCATGTCCAATACAATGAAATCGGTAGGCACAAAGAATTTACCTACCTTTACAGGGACGTCATCAACTATACCTGTGGGTCTGACGAATGAATTATCAGCCACATAAAGTTTCATATCCACAGGTTCAAGTGCTCCAATGCTTACCTTTTGCCAAATAGAGAGAGGCATGAGACTTACACTTGCCCCTAGGTCACATAGGGCTTTGTAGCGATGTTGGCCAAGTCCCACGGTGATTGCAAATTTCCCTGGATCGCTCCTCTTCTCAGGGAAATCCATCTTGGAGCATTCCTCTGTGATCTCTGCCATGGATCGCTTCTTGCTAAGGATGTCTTTTAAGAATCGAACATAGGCGGGCATCTCGCTTAGGGCTTCTGTAAGAGGGATAGTAATGTTCAGTCCTTGGAGAATCTTTACAAAGCGCCTAAACTTGCTTTGAGTGGGGTCCTTCAATGCTTTGGAAGGGAAGGGTAGCGTCTTCTTTGGCGGAGAAGCCAAAACGGTGGTCGGAGGAGCCTGCTGAACCTCAATGTCGACAGGAGGGTGGTCGATATCGACCGGTAGGGTCGATTTCGACCTATGTTGTTCTCTCTCAGGTGCTGCAGTGTCATCGACGTCGACGAAGGGGTCGACAGTGGTGTCGATATCGACCTCAGGGTCGACATCGACTGGGTTGTCGATGTTGACAGGCTCTGTTACTTCTTCCTCCGTCGCCTTTTGTGGCTTATGAACTTTGGCGCCACTCCTTAGTTGCATGGCTGCAATGTGTCCTGACCCGGATTGCCCCTTAGGATTGGTAGTTGGTTGCCCAGGGAATGTTCCGGACGGTCTGGGGATTTGTGCCGCCAATTGACCCAGTTGGGTCTCTACGTTCTTCTTCCAAATGTCCATCTCTCCAATCCTTGTGGTAAGGTGATTGAGTTGAGAGTGGATAGCATGGTTGGATTGATCATTCTTAGCTTGGTTCCGCCTTATCTCGTCCAATACAAGTTGAAGATCATCCTTCTTTTGGTCTCTCTCAGGGTGCCCAGGAGCTCTATAGAGTGAGGGGTCCCTAGGGTTAACCTGGTTCCGTTGTGGTTGTTGGAACCTTTGGTCTCCCCAATATTGGCGATTGGGACCCCTCATGAAGTTGGCTTCCTCATGAGTCTCCGCTAGTTGCACTTGCTCAGCATGGGGGCACTCAATGGTAGTATGTCGCTGTGATCCACATTCGATGCAATCCTGGTTTGCCGATAGGAATCTCACTTGTTTCTGGAGCTTTCTAAGTTGATCCCTATGAAATTGTTCTTTTACATCCGGATCGATCACCTTAGAGGGTTCGTACAATGGCATAGATGGGGCAGGCCTCGACGATGATGGTGCGTCGGAAACCTCAGGAGTCCCATATGTATTGTCAAATTCCACCAGCCTTTCAATGGTTTCCCAAGCCTCTTGAGGAGCGAGTTCAAGGTAGCCATAGGCGGTGTATGTGTTGATCCTCTCCTTGGTTGCAGCGTCAAGAGCATTGTATATGATCTCCTGGATGACGTACGGTGGTTGGCCATGCGTCGGGCATGATCGTAGGAGGTCTTTATACCTCTCCCAAACAGTTGCCAGAGCCTCACCAGGCTTTTGTTTGAAAGCCGTGATTTTCTGTCGGATCAGCGCCGTCTTAGAAGGAGGAAAGAACTTGTTGAGAAACGCATCCTTGACTTCATTCCAGGTGCGGAGCGATCTTGGGGCTAAGCTTTCCAACCACTGCAATGCCTTTCCTGTAAGAGACCAGCGAAATGCTTTCAGTTGAACATACTCAAGACTTTGTCCATCAGCAATTGTATCACAGAGGTCTAAGAAGGTTGATATATGTGCCATAGGGCATTCGTTAGGTTTCCCTTCATATTGATGCCTTCTTATTTCAGTTAAAAAGTTTGGCTTAATTTCAAAATTAGAAGTAGGGATTAGAATAGCCGATTCAGGCACTGTGAGCGATGGGTGCAAGTATTGCTTAGCATTCCGGGGGAGGGCGTTGATTTGATTCTCATATTGTCTCCTGGCTTCCTCCTCCCTGTCAGCACGCTCTCTTAGTGCCGCTTCTCTGGTAGCGTAATCCTCTACTTGCTTCCTTAAGCGTTCAATTTGTTGTGCCTGGGTCTCGTTGTCCGCCATGATTCTTTGGACTCGAGATCTTAAGTGGAGAAAGCGTTCTGGTTCGTCTAGTCCTTCAAATTCAGGTTGGTCACCAGTACGTCGCATACACCTATAAAACAACACTAAAAAGAACCGTGAAAATAAACTACTAGGGCGCGATTGATAGCTTCCCCGGCAACGGCGCCAAAATTTGACGTAGGGAGAATTGAATCGAAATATAAAAGAAAATATAAACCAATACAACTCTTAGCCTCTTCAAATAAATTCAAGACTCCCCGCTATAGTAGTAGGGAATCAGGTTCGATCCACGAGGAAGCGAGTCAGCGGGATCCTAGTAGCGTTGAAGACACGTCCTTTCTACTCGACCAGAAGCCTCGATCTCGATGTCAGACCTCGATGTCGACCTTGGCTGTCGATGTCGTCTGCAACAGAAAACCTGCAGAAACAAAAACGGTAGTCGATATCGACTGGTGGGGGTCGATATCGAGGTTAGTTCACGAAATCGACTGGCTCAGAAGTCTGCCAGTCGATACAGGGGGTCGATTTCGACACAAAGTGGTCGATATCGATGCTTGCAGAAGTTCCCAGGAGTCTCGAGATCGACTCAGAAAACCGTCGATCTACCAGTTTGGTCGATATCGACCTCTGCTGTCGATATCGATGTCTTTCCTGCAGTGGGTTAGCGGTTTTGTCGGCAAAGAAAAGGCCGAAGAATCAAGGATGGCAGGGAAGCAATGATCAGAAATAAGCAAAGGTGTTGGGTTTTTCGATGACTCAACGAACGGCGGGCAAATTTTAATGTAAACTCAAAGGAAAAGATCTTCCAAAGTCAAGGATTACCGCGACGACAACCATGATAGTAGAAATAAGGATCAACTAAAGATGCATGCTTTTATCATAAAGGAAAAGGCTTTCACCTAAACCGACCAATAGGAAAAGAGATTTTTCAATTACTTAACCTAATTGGTGTCTACCTTAGTCATAATTGAGTTTATAATCTTTCGAAAAGAAACCCTAATTACTACCCAAGTTTTACAACATGAGTTCCTTAAATTCGCATTTAAAGATGAAGAACAAGGTAGAAGGAGATAAAGATACATTCTTTAACGACACACTTACCTTACCATCATGGCTATCGTCGGGCTCACCCCGACCCTAGAAGAAAGGGGAACTACTCACTCATGTTGATCGTAGACATGTCTTGAATTGAAATAACTTGCATAAATGGAAAATTTCGAATCTTTACAATCTCAACGCCAACTATCGTAAGCGCTTGAAACTTTAAAGCTCAAAATCAACTAACTATCTATTGTCTATTGTTCTTCTCTTCGATGAGTCTATGATTGGATGATTAACAAATCAGCCCCTAAGGCTTTATTTATAGGCTACTAATCCTCGCTATCCGAGGATTGTAACTTCTATCTAAACTAATAACTCTATCCGAACAATTAGGATAGGTCTTTTATTTTGATAAACTTAAAGGAAAAGATAACAAACAACTGCTAATATCTAAAAGAACGAGATAACTCATGGCTTCGTTGATAGACTTCACAATCCGTGCCTCAAAGATCGGATTTTATCTTCTGTCGATGTAGGGTCGATATCGACTCCAGAGGTCGATATCGAGGCTTGTGTTTCTGCTCGACTTCTCCCACTCCAGTCGATGTCTATGATGATGGTCGATATCGATGCATGTGTGTCGATATCGAGGCTTCTAGTCTGGTTTGTGTGGTTATCTCGACACTCAGAAGTCGTGTCGAAATCCAGGGTCGATATCGATGTCTCCAGTCGATATCGACCTCTTCTCAGTGTTACTTGGCTTGCTCGTTTTGACTCCGATTTCATCGAATTCCTGCATGGTTAGCTCAAAACTCGTGTAGACTCTATTTCTTTCACTTTAGCTCATTCTTACACGAGATCATATGCTTTTGAAACTTTTGTTCGGAAATCAAATGAAATATGAAGTCAAAAGATGCAATAAACAATAGCACAATTATGTACATCACTGCCCCTGGATTAACAGCCGGAGGCGGAGGCTAGATGTCAAAGATCGTGAATCCCGCCTACCGTCTCATCGTCGGTGGCGCCGCTCATTTCTTTCCTTCTGTTTTCTCCTCATCTCTCAACAGGGAAGACTTGTTGAGCAGAGAGCGAGGGAGGAGGCACTTACAAACAGCAGGAGTAAACAAGATGGAGAAGAGATTTGGAGTTAAGATCCGGTGCAGATCCGATCACGACTCTCTTGTGCTGCACAGATCCGGCTGAATCGTCGGCCGGGAGAGGTCGTCTTCGTCTAGACGGAGAGTGAGCAGGATGGAGAAGCTCGGATTCAAGTTCGGTGCTGAAGCTGTGGAAGATCATGTCTGCAACCGTGGGTCATCGCAACAACGTTTGTTGGGTCGACCGGACTTCAGCGTTAGAGAAAGAGGAGGCGTTGTTCCTTCATCGATGATGATTTCAACGGGATGAAGGAGGGATTTGAGAGAATGGGAGGATGGGAGGGAGGAGCGAGAGTGAGAGAGATTCAGAAGGAGGTGAACGCGCAACGGAGATCCAGAAGGAGGAGGAGGGGCACACGCGGTACTGTTTTGGGAGAGATGGATAAAACCCTAATTTAATAAGCTTGATGGACACTGATGTGCGCATAAATTGCCATATTTTCTATGCACATTTATATCCATTTTGACGTTATTTGCATGCATTTTGGTTGGGAAAACATAAGATTAGTGTAGTTTATAAATATTTGTAAAATATAGAGGTCTACACGAGTTTTTATGTGATTTCGCATAAATCGAGACAAAAATTGACGGATTTGGACAAGGGAAGAAGAGATGAAAAAGAAGTCGAAGTCTATTGAGAGGTCGAAATCGATGATGAACCTCGACATCGAGTGAAACAGAGCAACCAGAAATCGAGCAGAGTAGAGAACAGAGCATGTCGACACAAACAAGGTCGATATCGATGTCCAAAGGTCGATATCGAGTGGCCTGAATCGAGGATATTGATAGAAGTCGAGTGCCAATCCGAGGTCGAGTAGGACTGCTTGAGATAAGAAGAAAAGAGGTCGATATCGAGGTCTGATGTCGATGTCGACCACTGCTGCAGAAAAGATCCGACGCTGTTTTTAATAGAATTCTATCCGAAGCGTTCAAGATTATCCAAAAGTCGAGATCTTCTATCCATCTACACCAGACTTATCAGTTTATGTTATTTACCTAAGTAATTTAGTTGTTTTACTTTATTAAAGTTTATCATAGGAATAAAGATAGACTTTCGAATCCTTGGATAGCGAGGTTTGAAATCTATAATTGGATGCCATTAGGGCTAGTTTCAATCATCCAAGAACAACAAGAAACTAGTTTTACATTCAGTTTTCAAGCATGTTTTTAGTTACATCGCAGACAATTAATAGAGAGAGAGGGAGAGGCCGAGAGGGGTGGTGAAGCGAGAGCGGAGTGGCTTTGTTCGGTGTACTTTCTTTCTTTTGTTTAATCAAAGTAGTTTCTTTTACATGATGATGATGAGTTCAATGATGAAGCGCGAGTAGTTCACCGACTTTTAGGGTCGGGGTGAGTCCGACGATAGCAATGTAAGTTTGTGCATCAAAGGTATGAGTTTTATGCGATTTCGTCTTCTATCCTATGCATGATCCTTTGCGAAAGTTGAGGAGATTCATTCTTTGCATTATTGAAGCAAAATCCAATCATATTGTGAATTTAGATTACTCATGAAATTGGATAGTAACTCATAGATTTTATGCGAGAGCCTCTAATCACCTAAAAGTTGGTAACGAAAGTTATTTGACGGAAAGACATTAAATTTCATAACTTTAGCATCATACTTGCATGAATATCGTTGTGGCATGAATCCCCGACCTTGAAAGCTTTTAGTTTATTGAATTCATATAAAAGTTTGCGTTTTTATTTCTGTCCACAATTCCCTCACCATTCTACTTTTTTCGGACGTCTTTTCCGACAATTTAGGTACCGCTTTACAGTTACTGTTAGGTCGATATCGAGTGCTAACATCGATGTCGAGGTCCATCTCGACATCGACTTGTTGCTTCTGTCTTCTGCAGGAAACTACTGGAAATCGACCAGAACTGAGGTCGATATCGACCAGACAGGTCGATATCGAGCGTCTCCTGGAGTCGGAACTTGATCGTGGTTGCAAACTTAGGAAGCGCTGACATACCTTCTCGTGGATTCGATCCTGAATTACCCTACCACTACATCAGGAGGGATTCTTGTATTTTATTTACTTGGATAAGGGAGTTAGCTTAGTTTATATTTGAATATTTTATCTTAGTGAATCACCCTACGAACAGACACTACCCCAATAAAGGCAAAAAAGGCCGGTTTCGCAAATTAATTATTTTTTATTTTTTTGGACATCATTCTCCTCCACTTGTCTATGATTTGTCCTCGAAGCGTAATTATTTTGATTAATTTTAAATGTAATTATTGTGTTGAATAAAAATAATTACACTTATTTATACATACGAATATTTACTTTGATTATTTTTGATCTCATCTGTTGATATTTTTAATCTAGTGACTCGGATTTGTTAATATAATACTCCCTCTGTTAATTAAAACTTGTCGTTTACTATTCATGCACGCTTTTTTAGAATGATAGAAACTATATGAAATATTAACTTTTTTTTAAAATTTGTTTTTATAAATTCATATTTAATAGTAACAAATATGAAATTATTAAAAAAATATATTAAAAAAGTTAATATTTTATATAATTTTTAACATCTCAAAAAGCGTGCGTGAATAGTAAAACGTCAAGTTTTAATTAACGGAGGGAGTATATTATATATAAGGGTTGTGTGTATGTATGTATGTCTATAAATTATAGACATACATAATAGACTATAATGCAAACTCCGGTGAAAACTGTTGGTGAGGGTAATCGATGACAGAGGGTTGGATTGTGGGAAGAGGTACGTTCAGAGAGAGGGAGTGGGCCGGGCGCGCGCGGAGGGAATTGTCTGATTCAATCAATACTCAACAGTCTTCCTCCACGAAGCTTCTTTCCTAGATTCTTGTTCAATCCGAATCGTATTGTATGCTGTTGTTTTGACTGGTTATATTTACTTTTGCGTTATTTTATTTTAAATTAAAGGGGAAAAAATTAGCTTTAACTAGCTCTATATTTGCGCGTATTTGGCAATTAGGGGGTTTATAGGGGTTGCGTATTTTTTGGGATGTAGAGTTTGTTTTGTGTATTATGAAGGTGTGGAAAGTGAAGATTTTTTTCAAAAAATAACCTTTTAGATATGTTTGGTAATTATAAGGTTTGAAAGTTGTATTTGAGACAAAATGTCTAAAATATCCTTAATACATTACCCTAGAAAAATACCCTTGTAGAGGCGAGAGTGGGGGAAAATTGGAACAAATCCCCTAGAAAAAAACCTCCATCTCCCGAAGCTGCCTCCCCCCCCCCACCCCCACCCCAGTTTCCATAAAATGGAAGTTAAACTAAACTCCACCTTCAACTCCCACACCTCCACCCGAAGGTACTGCCAAACACGGAGAAGTAGAGATGCCATTTTTATTTCACCTTCAAAACCTCTTCAAACCTGTTGAAAACACTCTCTTAGTCCAATCTATAATATCTTTTGAAAACTTATTATTTTATGTCTGTGTCAAAGTTATCATTAGGTTAAATATTTCAATTGGATTAATCTATCCACAATACTATTTTATCTTATACTGATATATAAAATATATGGTCTTATACAGTGGCGGCCGCAGGATCCTCCGAAAGGTGGGGCGGGCGCGAAATTTCTAGTGTGTACTGATATATTGGCTTTGAATAAACTCCTTTACCTAAGCTACGACTTTCAACTTAGCAATGGATTGTAGAAAAGTAGACTTACATTTGCTTAATTGCTATGGTAGTGGTTTCTCGTCGTTCATTGGAAATTCAGGCATTTGTCATATTTAGGAGTACGTGTAAACTTATCGAAATTCAATCATGCTAAATTCAAGGCTTTTGCATATTATCTAGGATTGTAAACTCATCAACTTTATAATATCTTTTGATTCCCAAGGACATGTAGGGTACGAAAATATAAATATTGCATAAAGCTTCACAAATTCAATTAATAAATTTCATTCTCAAAATCACATATACACAATAATTAAAACACAAAATTTATTCTCAAAATCACAAACTCTAATGAAAATTTCACAAAATTTATTCTCATAATCAAATCCTAATTTCACCAATTTTATGGGGTTTAATTAGTTTATAGCTAGATAATTTGTATATAATAGGGAGCTCGGGAAGTGGGAATATAATTAAATAAGGGGTAGAAACATATATAGAGAGCGGGTGCAAGTTGAACAAAGAATAAAAAAACTTTTTTGAGGGAGGTGAATTTTTTTTTTTAAAAAAAAGAAGCTAATTTCACCAATTTTATGAGGCTTAATTAGTTATAGCTAGATAATTTGTATCTAATAGGGAGGTCGGGAAGTGAGAATATAATTAAATAAGTGGGTAGAAACATAGAGAGTGGGGTGCAAGTTGAACAAATAATAAAAAAGCTTTTTGGGAGGAGGTGAAGGTGAAATTTTTTTAAAAAAAGGAGGCTAGTAGGAATTGAACCCCTAACCTTTGGTCTCACTTTACTTTCCTTTCTTCCCACCAACCAACTAAACAAAATAGATTAGTTGATTCTATATCCATCCTAGTTTTACTAGTTACAACACTGCCATATATATATAAATAATTTTTTATTTTTTTTCCAAAGTCGGGGACGCGTGGGTCGAAGGGTGGGGCGGCTGCCTACGCCCGCCCCACCCTAGGGCCGCCCCTGGTCTTATATACATATATATAGTACCTTTCATTTTTCTTTCAATTCTTTTTACTTATTTTAAAAACTTATCACACGATCATAATAGAAGGTCATATATGCACTAATTAACAATTATATCACGAATGAGTTAAAGGAATCGTATACATGAGCACTTCAAATTCTCTATGACAAAACACTGTGATGGTTTATCTTAGTTTAATTATAGAGTATTTTTTTCTATTTAATTCGAAAATCTATCCAAGACTTGATAGGAGTATTTGTTTCTACGTATCACATGTGATTTGAATTGATATATGAGTTGCCAAACTCCTACTAATTAACACTAGCATGGTCCTTATTATTCGTACTAGCTTTGAGGTTTGCATGCATGTGCTTTTGGGATGCATCATGCATGGCCTCCTTTTCTACCAACATGTCATGTGTTTTTATCTTCTTCTTCTTCATTTTTAGGTACGAGCTCTAGTAGTCAGTAACGAAGTCAACCGACTCAGAAGATTGTCGGTCGATCTTGGGGCACTCGATATCAAGTAGGGTACTCGATCTAGAGCTAAAAACAGGAGCAAAAAGGTGGTCGACTCAGCAAACGTCGACCTAGGTAAAGTATGTCGATATCGACCTCTGTGGTCGATCTCAAGTGCTCCTGCAGTAACGTTAGTGTTCGACAAAGAAAGGGCAAAAGAGAGTAGAATGGAAATAGAAGTTTTGAACAGAAACAACATGGCTTTTGATGATGTAAATAAATATAAAAACGAACTCCTAAGGCTAGGGTTTAGCACGACATTAACCAAACATGCATGAGATAAGTAAGACGGACAATTGCGCTATCTCACCCGAGGTACAAGCTTTCTACGTACACCAACAAGTAGGAATACTCTTGCAAACAAACCTAATTGTATCCACCAATTTTAAGTTTATAACTCATGTTGCTAGCATGAATCCCTTTTCCTGCGATAAGGACTAAAACACAAAAGGAGTAGAAGATGATCAAGATGCAATGATATCAACATCAATACTTACCTCAAGCATGCATGGCCAACGTCGGGCTCACTCCGACCCTAAGAGCTTAAGCGAATACTCGCTCATGATGGAAATAAATATCTTTGATTGAAAGGAATAAACTTGCATTGAATAGAAACTTCAAAACTTCACAATCTCAACGTCGGCTTTCGCAAACGCCACAACTCTAAAGCTTCTCAAACTTTAAACCCTAAACTACTTCTCTATTGAGATTGATTGTTATGTGCTTGAATAAATAAAACCAACCCCTTAGGGCTTTATTTATAGCCTCTGAATCCTTGCTAGCCAAGGAAAGGAATCCTAATCCTAATAAAACTACTCTATCTAAATTATATCCCATAACAAATAGGATGAAACATTATTAAGGTAATTAATGAAACTCCTCGGGTAAAAAGGAAAGTACCCTTAGGAAGTAATCTATCTAAAAAAAAGATAAAACCATGGCTTCTTGATAGATCTTCAACTCGGATTGCTTAAACCACATACGAACCGTGGAAATCTCTAGTTGATATCGACTAGTGTAGTCAATATCGAATGCTTCAGTTTTGCTCGACTTCTTTTGATTCCATTCGAGCTCGGGTGACAGGTCGATGTAAAGTGGTCCACTCAATCTAGGGCTGTCTCGAGTGCTTCTCCAGTAGCTTCTGTTTTCTTGGCTTTGGATACTTAGTCTCTAGGCTTATGTCCAGTCGATCTCGAGTTGATAGGTCGATATTGATTGCTTCTCAACGTCTTTTGGATTCTTGTTTTGACTCCGATTCCGCTCCAATTCAATTTCATTTAAACTAAAACTTGTGCAGACTCTATTTCTCGCACGTTAGCACATTCTAGACAAATTCTGATTGTTCTCAATCTATAATTTAGGAATCGAATGAAATATGAAATCAAAATATGTATCTAAAACGGCTAGAAATATGTACATCAAAATACCCCATACATAGACTTGCTTGTCCTCAAGCAATAACCAAGCAATAACCAACACCTACAACACACCCTTCAAGTCTTCGCCCTTGTCAAAAGCAACATCATAAGTGGTAGCAAAGCAAAGCAAGTGAATTTAACGTCATCACACATATGTGAGCGATCCATAGGCATATGCAATTTTAATCCAACCTCACAGGGATAATGTGTTTGCACTCAACTCTCAATGTGTTTAGGCTATGAAGATCAACTCTCAACTCGATTCCATATACAACTTCATAAACATTGCAATTTATAATAATCCACTTGGCAACCAATTATGTAAATGCAACAAGAATCATCAGGAGGACTTTCGCTCAATGGAAGACTTCAAAGAAGACTCCATTCGGCGGGGTTGTAATGGGGATTGGTAAGAAATAAAGAGTATGAAATTATTTGGCTATGTGGTGCTTTATAAAATTCGGGAATCAAGACTCCTAAGTTGTAACACAACTCATCCAAACCCTATCTCCAAAATAATGCACAACCAAACTTCCTTTCCATGATGGTCATCAACCTTCTTTCAAACCCTAATAAACTTCCCAAAAATATAACTCTTGTAAGAAATAAAAGAACTAAGGAATAATTAGCTCATGCACTAATATAACAATTTTTTTTTCTTTTTTCTTTTTTTTTCTTTTTGATTTTTTTTGAACGAAAATTACATAAAGAAATAAAAAAATGTGCATTTATATGGTGAGCCAAAAATCCTTTTACAATATGTGTCAAGATGCAAATAAATACCAACCCATAAATTTTCTTTGCTCAAAACTAAACAATATGCACTTTCTTTCCACAATGCATTTTTCTAACCAATCTAAGACTCAATTCCCAAATGGAGCCAGACTCAATTCGGCTAGGGATAATTTTGTGGAGTTTGCAATATAAGGCTCAGGCTAATGTTCTGGCTTCGAGCAGAGATAATGCAGGGTAGGTAAAGAGAGGATAAAAATGGCTTAAAAGATGCCTCCATAATTTATTTCTCATAAACATAAACATATATATGTATTGGCTTTGAATAACTATCACAACATTTAGAGATGCATAGGAAGAGTAAATACACTCAAGAAAGGAGAGGGATTTTTAATGTTCTCCTTATAGGCCAAAATTTTCACTAGGACAATTTTTGTTGGATTTTGCTTTTTAGCCTAGGATCATATGTGCTCAATTTCATCACAATTTCACAATCTACATAAAAACCATTTTAAGGACTTAGGCTAAACCATCCAAATATGCCATAGAATTTGCATGATCAAGTCAGCTATTGAGTTCTCATCATAGGACATCTAAGTAAGGTTTAAAAACAAACTCAAAAGGTAAATATGCATTTTTTGTTCTTTTTGACATTTTTTAATTTTTTTTTGGATTTTTTAAATTTTTTATAAAACTTGTAAATTAAGAACATAAACTTTAAAATGCATAAACTTTAAACATGAATGCAATGCAGAAAAATAAACATAAAGCAAAATAAAAAAAGTTATTACAAGCCAAGTTTTTCAATTTTAACCATAACTACAATCAGATAGCAATGTTATAAAGTCCAATTTCAGTCTCACCCCATACTTAAAGATAACAATGTCCTCACTTTATAAAAACAAGGTAAAAGGGAGGGGAAACACTCACGTTCACTTACCCTCATCAATCACTCCTCAGGAGGCGGAGGTGGTGGAAGAAGCAAGGGCCAACCCTGTGAACATGAAGACCCAGGGTGGTAGGAAGGGCTGCCCTGCTAGAAGGTGGAGCTGTCAGGATAGTAGTGATGCGGGTCCTGCTAGTAAGATGGACCCGACTGTCCATAGTGCTGCTGGCCAAAGCCAAAGGCGGGTCTCTCGAAGATCCTGGTGAATTGCTCCTGAGAGTCAGCGAATCATCGCTGATCATCTTGAACCTCGTGCATGAACTGGTATATCTTACTAGTCACCAACTCCAACCTGGATAGTCGTGCAGTCACATCCTCCTGCCACTCAGTAGGGTAGGCAGGCTTCACCGGCAGAGTGTGTGGAATATAATTGTGGTGTGACCCTTGCGGGCCATCACCACCATCATCATCATCTACATCATCATCATCAGCATCATCGTCGTTGTCATCATCATCATCATCCCCCTGATAGGCTGGGGGCTGCTGTGCACCAGCGGAGTGTGGATCGGCGTCCCAGGACATGCCCTCTATCTCAGGCTCGTGGTTGTAGTTCGGTGGCCTCCTTCGCATCGTCGGGTCTGTTGTAGGATCTATGTCCTCATGATATGGTTGACCAGTCTAAGACTGGAACCAATCAAGGACATATAGAAGATCCATATAATCGTATAGGCCAAGAGGCATCCCCGTTTGGGGGTGCTTCCATCCATCTGCTCCAGCTGCGATGACCCCGCCATGTCGCAGTATACTAGCATCTATATATGTAAGCTCATAGGCAGTATACCTGTCAACGCAGATGGCCAAGGCATGGGCTAGGATGGCCACCATGCTGCCGTCCAAGATGTATCCGCTCACAGTGCGCCTCCGCTCCGAAATGTGCTCGAGCCATGCATATAGAAGGGGCAATAGCTCATCCTCCAAAATCATCCTCCGTAAGGTCTATGTCTCGCGGTGTGTAAGGCGGCGGAGCTTAAGCCTCGCCAAGATAGTGCTCGCCAAAATCCGGAGGATGACTCGAAACAGTTGGTTGTTGACCTTGTTGGTGAGGACATCAGTAGGAGCGGGGTCTGGGATCCCAGAGATGTAGCTCTAGATGATGTTGGGATCCTCGATCCTAAAGTGCGCAAGGGTATAGGTGAACCCGAAGAGGTGGCTCATCTCCTCTATGGTAAAGCGGTACTGCTTGTTGCAGAGTCGGAAAAAGACTCGACATGTGGATGATGCGCGATCGGGTATCTCCAATGTCGCCATGAATTCCCTAGTCAGAACGGGGTAGTGTGCGTTGAGGTCGCTGATGAGCCTCTGCAAGGAGACATACTCCAAGGCCTCCCGGACGCCAGTGTGGAAGCCCAACTGCATCATATCAAGGTAGTGGTATTAGCAGGCTCTATGGGCACGGAGAATGAGGCGGGTGGCTAAGGTCCTCTTCTCCTCATCAGGGATGTGAAGGGCGTCCCTCTCGGCATTCTTGGATCGCACCATTTTCTGCAAAGAAAACAGTGTCTAAGGTATTGACCTATTTCAAGCAATATAAAGCAACCCCATGCTTAAGTTTAGAAACTAGCCTAAAAATTTGCAATATCAACCTAGGCTAATTTTAGTGCTAAATCTTGCAATCTTTAATTTAATGCTCAAAGTAAAGATTAATAATCAACTTTTGAACATCAAAAGTAAGGATTATTTAAAGAACTTCAAGAAATTCATAAAATCTTTAACAAATTCATAAACTAAAATTTCTTGAATAGTTAGCACAAATTTAAACCTAAGCAAATCTCATCATCACTCAATATATACTAAAAAAATCATATCCAATATGTACCTAAAATCATATAATTTCAATTTCCCGTGCAAATCCTTCAAACCTTAAAATCGTTCGTCATCACTCCATATGAAATCTCAACCTTAAATTCAACATTTATGCATCAATGTCTGTAAATAAAGGTAAGGGGAGAAAATCATACAAGAAGAGTGCTTGAAATTGATTAAAAGGGAGGAGAAATCGAAGATAATTCAACCGAATCTATCGACACTGTAAAGCGGGTCAAAATCGGGTATTCAGGTCGAAATCGACCGGATCTGGGCAAGAGGGGATGGGGAGCGAGCAAGAGAGAGATGTGAGAGGGCTAGGGGCTCTACTATCGGGGTTTGAATCGCTGGATTTGTTGCTGTAGGGCACGGGGGCGATAGGTCCGATAGAGGGAGAGGGGTGACAGAGAGAGAGAGCGACGCTGGTGAGAGATGAACGGAGAGAGAGAGAGAAAGAGGGAGAGAGAGAGTCGGTCAAGAGAGATGGAGATGGCTAGGGTTAGGTCGATGTGGGGGTAAAGGAGAAAGGAAAGTCGAGGTCGGCTGTTTTTATAATAAAAATGAATTTGTTTTAAAAAAAAACTGACCTTTCATACTTACCCGTCCGCGAGTGGCATCGACATCGACTAGAATAGTCGATATCGAGTCACCTACTCGACCTCGGTGGGTTTGCTCGACATCGACGCTGCTTTGGATAGCCATTGATTTGCGCCTCAACTGATAATGTCAACATCGACTTGAAGTGTCGACATCGAGCATCCCTGTTTGAGTCGACTGAGTCCAGTTGACCTGTGGGGTTTCTTCTCTCAGCCCGTTGATATTGACTTTTCATGTCGACGTCGACTTCTCTTCTGGGGACTCGATCTCCTGGTTAAACTAAACAGCCATGAAAATATCTAGAAGAAAAATAAAATATTCAAATGAAAAATTTAGAAAAAGAAAATCACGGGTTGCCTCCCGGAAGCGCTTGATTTTAAGTCGCTAGCTCGACATACTTCCCTTTTTGCGCTAGTTCAATGCCAGGGTGGCGCGAATCTCTTCTTTCGGGTTCTCTTTGTCATAGTACTTCTTTACCCGGTGACCATTTACCTTAAAGGTAGTGCCATCGTCACTAAGTAACTCCACCGCTCCATGAGGGAAAATTTGATGAACCGTGAAGGGTCCACTCCATCTTGTCCTTAGTTTCCCTTGAAATAAGCAAAGTATAGAGTTAAAGAGAAGGGCTTTTTCACCTACCTCATATATCTTTGGCACCAATTTCCTATCGTGCCACTTCTTTGTGCGCTCTTTGTAGATTTTGGCATTCTCATATGCCTTTAGGCGCAACTCCTGCAAGGCTTGCAAGTCAAGGAACCTTCTTTTTCGGGCTTCGTCGAAATCCATGTTGAGCTCTTTGAGAGCCAACATCGCCTTATGCTCAAGTTCGATGGATAAATGACATTACTTAACATACACCAAGTTGTAAGGAGTTGTGCGAAGTGGGGTCTTATAGGCCGTTCGGTAGGCCCAGAGTGCATCATTTAGATTGGATGACCAATCCTTCCTCAAGCGGGAGACCGTCTTCTCTAGGATGGCTTTGATTTGGCGATTCGAGACTTCTACTTGACCGTTGGTTTGGGGATGATAGGGCGTTGCCACCCTATGTGTCACCCCATACTTGGCTAAAAGTTCTTCAAAGCCTCTCTCAATGAAGTGCGAGCCACCATCTGAAATAAAAACTCTAGGAACACCAAAGCGAGGAAAGATGTTAGTTTTCATAAATTTAGAGACTACCTTCGCATCGTTGGTCCTAGTTTCAACGGCCTCAACCCATTTTGAGACATAATCTACCGCTACTAGATTGTATTTGTAAGGGCCTGAGGCATGGCATGTTCCCATGAAGTCAATGCCCCATACATAAAAAAGCTCTACTTCTAGGATTCATGTGAGCAGTGTCTCATTCATCCATGTGATATTTCCTGCATGTTGACACTCATTACAAGAGGTTACATAGTTTTGCACATCTTTGAAAAGGTTAGGCCAATAAAAACCACATTGAAGAATCTTTGCCGCGGTCTTGAATCCTATAGCATGGCCTCTTGCAGGGAGAGAATGACAATGGCGAATCACTTTCTCTACCTCTTCTTCCGGGATACAACGTCGAAAGATATGGTCTTTTCCGTGCTTGAACAAGTAGGGTTCATCCCAATAGTATTTCTTGACGTCATGCAAGAACTTTGATAGCATCTAGTTTTATATATTATTCATGTACATTTAGGTTAGTTTCATGCATCATTTTAGAGTGGTTTTAATGTCTTTTTTTTTGTGGTTTCTATATTATTTATGATTCAGAGATCTACACAAGATTTGTTCATGTTTTGTAGGTTTGGGTCGGTGATTTGGGATAAATTGCATGCATCTAATTGAAGGGGATTGAAAGACAAGCAAAAGAGACGGTTCATGGAGCAAGCATATCAAGCGGAACACTCATAGGAGCTCAAGGTGGTGTAGCAAAACTCGCGGGACCAAGGAGTTTGTGCAATTTTCAGCTACAACAAGCTGTCACGACTCGTGGGTGACCTTCACGAGTCGTAAAAAGTGAACCCGTGTGTTTTGTGGCCTACTGCAGGCTGTCACGCCCGTGACAGACTCTTCACGAGTCATGACAGTGCACAATTACACCCAGACCTTTCAGATTTCGATTTTTATTTTATTTGTTTGGATTAATTTAAAAAAAAGAAGGGGAGTTATGTTTTTTGGGGGGTCTCAGGCCGAACATTGGGTTTTGTTGTAGAGCTTTTGGGAAGCTTTGGAGACTAGAGATTTTGGGGAAGTAATCTTGTTCGATTCATCAAAGTCCGGTAAATTCTGTTTCCATCTCTATCGTTCTATGTTTCTCTTGCCGAATTTGATTGAATCAAGCATTTACTTTTCCATGACTAGCTAGATTTCTTGTTCTATGGTTGGGATTGTCCCGACGATGTGGAAATAGGCTTGTTCTTAGTATCTCTTGAATGATTCCTGAATTAGATTGTGGTTTAATCATGCTGTGCTTATTCTGATTGATGCGAGTCAATTAGATCCGATTTAGGGTTTGAAATCGAGAAACGAAAAACCTAAATGGGAATTTAGATGGTGATGTGAGACTGAAAGGCGATGAGGATCCATCAGAACTACACAATTAAACCCAAAGTTTATTGATCAAATGTGAAACTAAACTTGAGGATTCTTAGGTTATCATAGATGTTCCGGGCAATTTTGATATTATTCGAAGCCGAAAGGCGATGTTAGTACGATTATTGCCTAAAACTCTACGAACTTAAAGGGCTTGAATCAGTTGCTTGAGCCTGAACGGAGAATTGCTAACTGATTTAGGCACATTCGTGCTAAACCCGAAAGGGGATGCGTGATTACCTTAGATAACCTACCTCCACAATCCGATTTCGGAATCACTCGAGCAAGAAAATATTTTATGCATATTGATGATGCATTGTTGGTAAATCCTTAATCCTAGAACATCTTCCCTATATATATTTCTCAACACTTAATCGGTCTTCCTGGTTTCTTTATACACAAACACACTCAATTCTGCTTGTTTATTCTGAACATGGTCGAACTAGCTGAAAATTACAATCGATACACCTCCGGTCCTTGTGATACGATACTCGATACTACAACTGAACCCCATATACTTGTGGGTGTAGGTTTTAGCCTATCAAACTTCTTCTTTGCCTACGAAGTTAAGCCTGATGGTATCTCGCCTCCTACAAGGTAGTTAGCAAAATCCGCAAACCAAGGTACCTTCGTCCCTCTTACATCAAATAGATCATGAATAGGATTAGAGGGAGGAGTGAAGAAGAAGTCCTCACTGGAGCTTACCTTTTCGTCACCTTCGGAGTCACTGGAAGGTGGTCGATCTTGACCTAGGGTAGTCGATTTCGACTGGTCTGCATCGACAGGATCAATCGATATGGGCTGCTCGAGATAGTCACTCGATGTCGATACAGGTTGGTCAATCTCGACTTCTATCACCGTCGACCTGTCATCAATATGAGTCGACATCGAAGATAAACTTACCTTAGGGGCAGTCGATATCGAGTGGGTAAGGTCGATATCGAGTGAAGTCTCTGCCCGTTTGGCGTATTGCTTCATCAGGTGCTCGTCAGGGCGGGAGTCATCGATTGGCATGTTGTCCTTTGACTTACTTAGAAGCCCTTTATGTAGCCGTGAGAGGTGATCGACTACGGAGTTCTCCGTTCTTTTCTTATCTTTAAGCTCAATGTTGAACTCTTGGAGTAGGAGCACCCATCATAGGAGCCTAGGTTTAGCATCCTTCTTTGCCATCAGGTACCTAAGAGCTTCATGGTCAGTATGAACAATTACCTTAGAGCCCACTAGGTATGAGCGAAACTTCTCAAATGCGAAGACCACCACAAAGAACTCTTTCTCCAATGTGGTGTACTTTATTTGAACGACATCTAGAGTCTTGCTTGCATAGTAGATGGAGTGAAGCTTCTTGTCTCTCTCCTTTGTCCTAGGACAGCTCCTACGACATAATCGCTTGCGTCGCACATGATCTCAAATGGTTGCGACCAATCTGGCGATTGAATGATAGAGACAGATATAAGAGCTTCGTTCAACTTGTTAAAAGCTTTAAGACGTTCGCTAGAAAACACAAACTTAACATCCTTCACCAGTAGGTTAGTCAAAGGTTTGGCAATCTTAGAAAAAACTTGAATAAACCTCCTATAGAAACCCACGTGACCAAGGAAGCTTCTTATGTCCCTAATAGATGAAGGCGGTGGCAACTTCTCAATAAGCTCTATCTTTGCCTTGTCCACCTCAATTCCCCCTTTTAAAACCTTGTGGCCCAGCACAATCCCTTCTCTTACCATAAAGTGGCACTTTTCCCAGTTTAGAACCAAATTTGTCTCCTCACATCGCACAAGTACCCTGCGAAGGTTAGCAAGACAAATATCAAAAGTAGTGCCATAGACAGAGAAATCATCCATAAATACCTCCACGATGTCTTTTATCATGTCAGAGAAGATGGCCATCATACACATTTGGAAGGTAGCGGGGGCACTGCAGAGCCAAAATGGCATCCTCCTATATGCAAAAGTTCCATAGGGACATGTGAAGGTGGTCTTCTTTTCATCCTCAAGATGAATAGGGACCTGCCAAAAACCAGAATATCCATCCAGATAGCAAAAATAGTCATGTTCAGCAAGTCTTTCCAATACTTGGTCAATGAATGGAAGGGGAAAATGATCCTTCCTAGTGGTGTTATTGAGCTTTCTATAATCAATGCACATTCACCAACTAGTTATGATTTGCTTTGATACAAGCTTGTCTTTTTATGAGTGCGAAGCACTTCCATAAGCTTGTCTACTTCCTGCGTGGTTAGAGTCGCATTGATAATCACAGGGAAAGTAGAATTGGGACCAAGAAACTCATACCTAAGCATGTCGGGTAAAGGCTTCAGCACTGGAGAAGGTCCTTGTGGGATAAGGATTGGCTATACCTCTTCCGTCTTCATGATCTCACATAGGTAATCTGTTTCAATTCTCTTGATAGAAGCTCCCAAATCCGCCACATGAGTTGGTGTGGACCAAGCATATAGGGATGCCAACGTTCATTGGGATTCTTTGTACTAACTCTGCAGAAAAGAAGTCGATGTCGAGTAGGATAAATCGATATCGACTGAGAGTTCCGCACATACCTCGGCCTCTGAGATGTCCGACGTTGATGGGAACTGGTTGATTTCGACCTTTGAGGTCGATATGGGGTGGTGAATTTTGATCTATTGTGTCGACTGAGTCACCTTGATATCGCCTGAAAATGAAGAACATACCTGACTTACCGAGTGTGTCGATGTCGACAGGGGGTACTCGACATCGAGTGGAGTAGTCGATCTCAACCGGTCCTGATCTACTTTGAATTCCTCTTCGAACTCCATGGATAGAGCGTCGTCAAAGATCTCCTCATCACTCGTGCATGTAGCCAGAAACTCCTCAATTTCCTCATCGGTGAGCTCTTCTGCAGCTATGGCTAGGGCTTCCTCATGAGTGAGGGACCTTTCCGTCGGTTCTTTGTAATCTAAGACATTGGTGTGCGCGTAGACCGACTTGATCTCTATTCCATTGACCTCCTTCATTGTGGGGTTGAAGGAGAACTCTATCACGTCATTCCCTATAGTAAAGGTTAGGAACCCTCATCGTACATTGATATTGGCATCTACAGTAGCTAAGAAGGGCCAACAAAGGATGATAGGTACATTAGGATCCTCGGGCATATCCAATACAATAAAGTCAGTAGGTACAAAGAACTTACCTACCTTTACCGGAACGTCATCAATTATACCTGTTGATGTGCGCGCAAATTGCAATATTTTCTATGCACATATGAATCCATTTTATTGTCTTTTGCATGCATATTAATGGGAAAACATGGGATTAGTGTAGTTTATGCTTTAAGGTCAAATATATGGGTTTGCACGAGTTTCCATGTGATTTCTCAGAAAACAGGATGAAAATGGATGAATTCGGAAGAGCGGAAAAAGAACTCGAAGTCTTCTGAAGAGGTCGAAATCGACTGTGGACCTCGACATTGAGTACATCAGAGACATAGGAATCGAGCAAAAAGGGAAACAGAGCATGTCGACACAGAAGGGGTCGATATCGACGTCTAGGGGTCGATGTCGATGCTGCCAGATCGACCAAATTGATAGAAGTCGAGTGCCAGTTCGAGTAGTAGAAGGAGAAGCTTGAGATGAAGTTTTGAAGGGGTCGATATCGATGTCTAAGGGTCGATATCGACCATGCCAGCAGAGGAATTCGACTCCGATTTTTGATAGAATTCGATCCAATGCTTGCAATGTCTATCCAAAGGTCGAGATTTCTAATCATTAACACCGGATCTATCATGAGGAGGCTGATTTCACCATGAAGTTTTAACTTTTACTTTGTTTTAGTTCATCTTAGAGAATAAAGATAAGGTTTCGAGTCCTTATCGACATCTATAAATAGAGGCCAATAGGGCTGAGTTTAGGTATTCAATTTCGTATTCAATTCAATTTCGTATTCAATTCAATTTCAGATTCAATTTTACACACAATTCAGTTGCAATAGAGAGTAGAGAGAGAGAGAGGAGGCCGAGTGGAGTTGTAAAGCGAGAGCGGAGTGGCTTGTTCGGTTGTACTTTCTTTCGGAGTTTTAATTCAAAGTAGCTTTCTTTCAAACAATAGTGATGATGATGTGCATGATGAGGAGCGAGTAGTCAACCCACTTATAGGGTCGGGGTGAGCCCGACGATAGTAATGTGAGGTAAGTACGTCAAAGGTATGACTTTTATGCAATTTCGTCTTCTACCCCATGCATGATCCTTTACGAAAGTTAGGGAGATTCATTATTTGCATTATTGAAGCGAAAGCCACTCATATTGTGAACTTGAATTGCTCATAAATTGGATAGTAACTCTTAGGAAATATGCGAGAGCCTCTAATCACCTAAGTGTTGATAACGAAAGTTATTTGACGGAAAGACATTAAAGTTCATAACTTTAGCATGAAACTTGCATTGTTATCGTTGTGGCATGAAACCCCGACTTTGGAAGCCTTTTAATTAATTGAATTCTTCATAAAAGTTTTAGTTTTGTTTCTGTTTATCTTCCTTCTCCATCCTATTTTCTTCGGACTCTTTTCCGACAAATTGGTTACGAAAACAGTTTCTGTGACAAGCATCGAAATCGACCATAAGGGTCGATATCGAGGTCTAACATCGATATCGAGGTCTCTGCTCGACGTCGACTTGCTGTTTTGTCTTCTACAGGAACTGCGCTAGGAAATCGACTAGAACTGAGGTCGATATCGACCAGTATACTCGATATCGAGTGTCTGCTGAGATCGAAAGCTTTGATTGTGAGTACAACAAGGGAAGCGCTGACATACCTCCTCGTGCATTCGATCCTGAATTACCCTACTACTACAAGGGAGGGGATTCTTGTATTATTTGTTTGGTACAGGGAGATAGTCTAGTTATACTTTGTTTTATTTTGAATTATTTGAATCTCCTACTCACCTCCCCCTAGTGCGAACAAATTGGCGCCGTTGCCGGGGAGGCAATCAATCGCCACCTAAGTTAATCACGATCTTTTTCTGAGCTTATTCTACAGGTTTATGCGACGTTCTATCCTGGAACCAATCAACGAGCCTGAACATTTCTACCATCTTCGTAACAAAGCAATTCGCATCATGGCTTACAACGAAACGCAGGCTGAGATAATAGAGCGGTTGCGGAAGGAGATCGAGGACCACAATGCTACAATCGCTGCTGAAAGGGCCGCCGCTGCTGCTGAGCGAGCTCGTGCTGATAGGGAGGAGGATGCGCGCAGACAAGCCCAAGAGCGGCTAAATTAGTATCCACAGACGGCGATGCAATACATGCATCCGCCGCTTTATGTTCCTGAATCTGCCATTATAATTCCTCACTCCAACTATGAATTGAAAATTAACTTCCTATCTGAGATTAAAAGAAATACTTTTGAAGGAAGACATAATGAATGCCCCCTGCAACACATCTCTACTTTTATGGACTTATGTGAAACAGTCGCTGATGGAGTAAACTTAGAGTATGTGCGACTAAAATCTTTTCGATGGTCTTTGGCAGGGAAGGCATTACAATGGCTGGAAAGTTTGGCTCCACGATCGCTAAGGACATGGGCAGAGGTGAAAGATG
Source organism: Persicaria maculosa (assembly GCA_963922045.1). Taxonomy (NCBI): domain Eukaryota; kingdom Viridiplantae; phylum Streptophyta; class Magnoliopsida; order Caryophyllales; family Polygonaceae; genus Persicaria; species Persicaria maculosa. Next base: position 35,607,592 of record OY998261.1, read on the forward strand.
CATTCTTGAACAGATTCTTCCCACCTTCTAAAACGGCGATGCTGCGACAAAGGATCATGGCTTTCAAACAAAAGCCAGGTGAAACCATAGCACAGGCGTGGGAGCGCTTTAAGGACTTGCTGAGATCATGCCCGACGCATGGGCAACTTCCATATGTCATCCAGGAGATTTTTTATAATGCCCTTGATGCGCCGAACAAGGAGAATATAAATTCATATACCTCCTATCGGTACATTAAGCTTACACCAACGGAGGCATGGGAGATCATTGAGAGGCTTGTGAACTTTGACAACACCTATGGGGCTGCTGCGGCCTATGATGCAAGGCCTGCCCCATCTATGCCACTATATGAGCCTCCAAAGGAGATAGATCCTGAGGTACGGTAACAATTCCATAACGATCAAACACGCCGCCTTCAAAAGCAAGTAAGGTTCCTAAGAAGCAATCAACCTTGTCAGGAGTGTGGCTCAACAAGGCATAACACTAGTGCCTGTCCACATACTGAGCAAGTATCCATGGCGGAACAACATGAGGAGGTCAAATGGATGAGAGGCCCCTATGGAGGGGGCAATCAACAAAATTGGGGTGATCAAAGGTTCTATCAAAGGGATCCCCCAACATATAGGGCACCAGGGCACCTTGAGCGGGAGAATAAGAAAGATGACCTACAAATCATCCTTGATGAGATGCGGAGGAACCACGCTGAGTTCAAAAGAGCCAATAACTCCGTCCATACTCAGCTGCAGGGCATCAATTCTAGACTTGGGGAGATCGACGTTTGGAAGCGCAACATGGAGACTCAAATGAGTCAATTGGCGGAAGCAATGCCCAAAGCGTCAGGATCACTCCCTGGATCCACTGTGCCCAACCAAAAGGGAAAAACCACTGGTCACATTACGACAGTAAACCTAAGGAGTGGGCGTCAATTACAAACGCCCAAGCAAAAAGCAGAGGAGAAGGAGCCACAACAGATGTCGATATCGACCCCCCTGTCGATATCGACCAAGGTGACGTCGATGTCGACCCTCCTGTCGATGTCGACCCTAATTCTGCGTCACCACAGAAATCGACTCCTCCAGTCGATATCGACCCTACTGATGTCGATGTCGATCTTACTACAGCCGCGGGAAAGAAAAAGGTGTTGCCATTCCCAACTAGAAAGGTGATTAAGGACCCAGCGGAAAAGAAGTTCCAACGGTTCGTGAAGATGCTCCAAGGACTTAATGTCTCTATACCATTCATAGAGGCACTTCACGAGATGCCATCTTATGTAAGGTTTCTTAAGGACATCTTGGGTAAGAAGCGATCGCTCTCTGAGATCGCAGAGGAGTGCAACAGGTTGGAGCTACCACAAAAGTGGGCGGACCCAGGTAAGTTTTCTATCGCTATAGGTCTAGGTCAATTCAAATTTAATGCTTTAGTTGACTTGGGCGCTAGCGTTAGCATGATGCCACGAACCATTTGGCACAAGGTAAAGATAGGTCCTCTGGAGCCCGTGGATGCAAGATTGTACATGGCTAACAATACGGTAGTGATTCCAACTGGGATAGTGACGGATGTGCCAGTACAAGTAGGTGAATTCTTTGTCCCTGCCGATTTTCTAGTTGTTGATATAGCGGAGGACCCTGCTTGTCCAATTATTTTAGGTAGCCCATTCCTAGCAACCGTCGATGCCAACATCAGTGTAAAGAAAGGATTGCTCTCATTCACAATTAGTGATGAAGTAATAGAGTATGCCTTTAACGAGACGGTGAAAAGTCAAGGGCCAATGGAGATAAAAGCCATCAATGAAGCCCAAGTAGAGGAAGTTGAAGCAATCTTGAACAAAGGAGCTCAACAGAATATCGAAATCGACCCAGGTAGGTCGATATCGACCACTAATGTTCAAGATTCTGTGACAGGTCATAAGTATGGGGTCGACGGAGGAAAAGAGGAAACATCGAAATCGGGTCAAGGGTCGATATCGACCACACCCAGCCGAAATCGACCACCATCAGTGCTGAGAAGGGAGGAAAGGAGACCTATCGACCTCTGAGGGTCAAAATCGACCTGATCATATCGAGTCAAAACTCTCCAAATCGACTGATCCTCCAGGTGTACAACAGGGGTCGATATCGACCTCTAAACATCGACATCGACCTGAGCCACAGACTGAGAAGAAGGTAAGTCAAGGTACGGATTCCTCTTGTTCCATTACAATTAAGGACTTATCATTATTTGGAAGTGGTGTGCCTTGGCATGTGCGCTTGTGTAGGGTATCCGATGATGATTCGAGCCAATATGAGATAGAAGACAAGGTCTAAGTTGCCAAGTCTAAAGACCATTGGTTCCCTACGAGATTCAAGGATAAGAACTTAGGACCATTTACGGTGAATCAAATCAATCCTGGCGAAATGCAGCTGCGGGACAAGAAAGGAGTAATATTTGAGGCCCAAGCCACATGGGCTCTGCAGATGCCGCCTTGAGAAGCGCGAAAGAGGAAGTCGGCCTAGCGACTTAAAAGTCTAGAGCTTGTAACAAAGACTTAGTTTTAGTTTTAGACAGCTTTTGTTTTGGTTTTAGACACTTTATTGTTTTGCATATTTTGTGTTTAGTTTTCAAATTGCAGGAAAGAAAAAAGCACACAGAAAGGCATCGAAATCGATGTCAGACATCGAAATCGACCTCAAGGTCGACATGGATAAGGTTTGTGATCGAGGCCAAATCACCCTGAAGCCTGAGCAGAAATCAAGAGAGACATCGATATCGATGTAAAGGGTCGATATCGACCATGCCTGTTGTCTTCTTCGACTCCTGAAATTTGTGACGGTTTAGTAAGTTTTCTTCTTAACCCTAGTTCTAATACAGTGAGGAAACTGTAAATTTTAAGTATGGGGTGGGGGAAAGGCTTATTTGCATATTCATACTTAGTTTAGAGTTGCATATTTATTTTAATGCATATTTTAATTGCGAAAAAAGAAAAAGAAAAAGAAAAGAGAAATATGACCCCCATCAAAAAATTTTGAAAAGAAGAAAGAGTCATGGAAGTATAAAAAAAAGCTCTATGATGCAAAATTAGATTCATTAGAGATATAACATGCAATTGCCTCGTTAAGGGAAGTCCCAATGAAGTGCAAGAAGAGAAAATAAAGGAGATGAAAATTTGAAGTTGCTTTTGACATGTGCATAATAAGATGATAGAGGACTTTTTATGAAAATTCCATACAAGTGCTTACTTATACAAGTTCATATCCTAGCCTTCCTTACCTATGCATCATTGGAAAAATCACAAAGTCATATATGAGCCCTATCATGATCATTATTGCTCCATATATACACATATTGCCCATTTTATACCTTATACCTTATCCAGGGACAAGTTTGAGAATGGATGTCATCTTTGAAATTATATGGAGTTGTGCATATATGAAGTTGTTGACAGGAATGAAAGAATTATGAAATATGGAAAATTAAATGAGCGAGAAAAAATCCGATCACCTCAGGAGATAAAGGTGGGTCGACCCTGCTTGCGTTGAGATAATAGTTCCGCAGGATGGGACACAAGGTGAGGAGTCCGAAGTACTAAGTATCCGGGGTCATTCATGACACCCATGTTTGTGACTCGCGAGAAGGTAGTACTAAGGTTAGAGAGGTAAAACCATTATATTGAAAAAAGCATTGAGCGATGAGTGAAAGGTGAGACATTATGAAGAAGGAATGTGGAATGTTTTTATGTTTCCTCGGATTTAACACCACATGGCTAAATATTAGCCCACCTTTAGCCTTTTACCAATCCACTTCTCACATGCTTGCAAAAGTCCTCTTGATTATTAATGCTATGTCGCTAAAATTGTTTTTGCATATTACCTCCTTTATGAGTATGGAATTGCTTTTATGCACACGCATGGACTTGGTTGACATAAGTACCTTATCAAGGATGGCAATTGATTGTAGGGACATATGAAAAATGAATCTATGATGTTGAGGGTTTACTTTCTTCCCCTGAATGACTATTAAAGGTATTGCTTGGGGACAAGCAAGCTTAAGTATGGGGTGTTTGATGTGCGCGCAAATTGCCATATTTTCTATGCACATATGAATCCATTTTATTGTCTTTTGCATGCATATTAATGGGAAAACATGGGATTAGTGTAGTTTATGCTTAAATGTCAAATATATGGGTTTGCACGAGTTTCCATGTGATTTCGCAGAAAACAGGATGAAAATGGATGAATTCGGAAGAGCGGAAAAAGAACTCGAAGTCTTCTGAAGAGGTCGAAATCGACTGGGGACCTCGACATCGAGTAAATCAGAGACATAGGAATCGAGCAGAAAGGGAAACAAAGCATGTCGACACAGAAGGGGTCGATATCGACGTTTGGGGGTCGATATCAATGCTGCCAGATAGACCAAATTGATAGAAGTCGAGTGCCAGTTCGAGTAGGAGAAGGAGAAGCTCGAGTTGAAGTTTTGAAGGGGTCGATATCGATGTCTAAGGGTCGATATCGACCATGCCAGCAGAGGAATCCGACTCCGATTTTTGATAGAATTCGATCCAATGCTTGCAATGTCTATCCAAAGGTCGAGATTTCCTATCATCAACACCAGATCTATCATGAGGAGGCTGATTTCACCATGAAGTTTTAGCTTTTACTTTGTTTTAGTTTATCTTAGAGAATAAAGATAAGGTTTCGAGTCCTTATCGACATCTATAAATAGAGGCCAATAGGGCTGAGTTTAGGTATTTAATTTCGTATTCAATTCAATTTCGTATTCAATTCAATTTTAGATTCAATTTTACACAGAATTCAGTTGCAATAGAGAGTAGAGAGAGAGAGAGGAGGCCGAGTGGAGTTGTAAAGCGAGAGCAGAGTGGCTTGTTCGGTTGTACTTTCTTTCGGAGTTTTAATTCAAAGTAGCTTTCTTTCAAACAATAATGATGATGATGTGCATGATGAGGAGCGAGTAGTCAACCCACTTCTAGGGTCCGGGTGAGCCCGACGATAGCAATGTGAGGTAAGTACATCAAAGGTATGACTTTTATGCAATTCCGTCTTCTACCCCATGCATTATCCTTTACAAAAGTTAGGGAGATTCATTATTTGCATTATGGAAGCTAAAGCCACTCATATTGTGAACTTGAATTGCTCATAAATTGGATAGTAACTCTTAGGAAATATGCGAGAGCCTCTAATCACCTAAGTGTTGATAACGAAAGTTATTTGACGGAAAGACATTAAAGTTCATAACTTTAGCATGAAACTTGCATTGTTATCGTTGTGAAATGAAACCCCGACTTTGGAAGCCTTTTAATTAATTGAATTCTTCATAAAAGTCTTAGTTTTGTTTCTGTTCATCTTCCTTCTCCATCCTATTTTCTTCGGACTCTTTTCCGACAAATTGGTTACGAAAACAGTTTCTGTGACAAGCAACAAAATCGACCATAACGGTCTATATCGAGGTCTAACATCGATATCGAGGTCTCTGCTCGACGTCGACTTGCTGTTTTGTCTTCTGCAGGAACTGCGCTATGAAATCGACCAGAACGGAGGTCGATATCGACCAGTATACTCGATATCGAGTGTCTGCTGAGGTCGAAAGCTTTGATCGTGAGTACAACAAGGGAAGCGCTGACATATCTCCTCGTGGATTCGATCTTGAATTACCCTACTACTACAAGGGAGGGGATTCTTGTGTTATTTGTTTAGGACAGGGAGATAGTCTACTTGTGCTTTGTTTTATTTTGAATTATTTGAATCTCCTACTACCACCCCCGTGAGCGAACACATGTGGGCCTGACGAATGAGTTATCAGACATATAGAGCTTTATGCTCACAGGTTCAAGTGCTCTGATGTTCACCCTTTGCCAAATAGAGAGGGGCATAAGACTTGTGCTTGCCCCTAGGTCACATAGGGCCTTGTAGGGATGTTGGCCAAGTCCCAAGGTGATTGCAAACTTCCCTGGATCACTCTTCTTCTATGAGAAGTCCATCTTTGAGCACTTCTTTGCGATCTCTACCATGGCCCGCTTCTTACTAAGGATGTCCATGAGGAATCGGAGATAGGCGGGCATCTCACTTAGGGCCTCTGTTAGTGGGATAATGATGTTAAGACCTTGGAGGATCTTCACGAAGCACCTAAACTTACCTTGGGTGAGGTCCTTCAATGTTTTGGAAGGGAAGGGCAACGTCTTCTTTGGTGTAGGAGCCATTTGAAGGATCCCGAGAAAAGGAAGATCTAGAAACGAAGAAGCCGGATGTCGTTGCCCAAGGTGCTTCAAGGTCGCTTTTACCCTACAAGGTGAAGGCTATCCCCGACGATTTTGAGCAACCGAGGTTCGTGTTCAAGTATGGGGTCCTCACAAAGCGACATCAAGCTCCGCCGAATGAGGAGGAAATATCTCTTCCAACTCCACCGTTTTGTTGTGGTGGAGATGCGCAACAAAATCAACACATGAAGCGGAAGAGGTATGACTATGAGGTATGACTATGAGGTATGTAAGCGGAAGAGGTATGACTATGAGGTATGCAGGCTAGCTGGGGCCTTGGAAGACAAATGGGTGAAGCCATGGAGCATTCACTCGGGGAAGTTTAAAGTTCTCCATATGATGCCCCCGGATGAAATTCCGCGCTTCCCGCCACCGGAGGAACCACGAGATCCACCTATACCTCCGGACAAGGATGAGCCAGGCTAATGCTTAAAGGGAAGTAGGTCGAGCTAGCGACTTAAACCCTAGCGCTTATGGGAGGCAACCCGCTATTTTTTATTTTTTTCTTTTTCTTTACTTTATATTTTTATCTCTTTTACTTCGTGCAAGGTATCTTTTGTTGATTTTTTTTAGACAGGTCGAAAAACGGAATCGAGCAGGAATTTTGACCGGAACTGGTTGATATCGAGTCAACCTACTCAATTTTGACCCTTGTGATTTCGACCAGAAAATGAAGATGAGGAGAAGCAGGACGATATCGACTGCATGGACTCGATATCGAGTACATTGGTCAATATCGACCCAAACCACCCGATTTCGACAACCTGCACACTCAGAATTCGACTGATTGCAGTCGATATCGAGCCAAACCACTCGATATCGACTCCTGGCAATCGATTACAGCCCGATTTCAACCCTACAACACGTTATTCGGTGAGTTCCTTCCTATACGCCTGTTTTTATACAATAAGGACACTGTAATGTTTAAGTATGGGGTCGGGGAAATGCTTACTTGCATATTTTTAATCATTTTTGAGCATATTTGGAATTTTTTATATAGTTATGCATACTTCTCCAATTGCATTATACATGATTACTTTGGATATTTCTATCTATATGCATCATAGTCTATCTATATTCATCAAGTTCATCATGAGTATTATCCAAAGTCTAAAAAGAAGAAAGTCTAGAAAAAAAATCATCCCCGTCGAAAAAATTTTGAATAGAAAGAAAGAGTCATGGAAGCTTTTATTGAACTCGATAATGCAAAAGTAGATTCATTAGATATATAACATGAAATTGCTAGTTAAGGGAAGTCACAATGAAGTGCAATTTTTTTAGAGAAAACCATGAAAGAGAGGGAAAATTTGAAGTTGCTTTTGACATATGCATGATAAGATTATGGAGGACTTTATAATTTCCATACATGTGCCTAATTTCATCTTTTTATACCTTATACCCTATCCGGGGACAAGGTTGAGAATGGAAGTCATCTTTGGAGTTGTTATATGGAGTTTGTGCATTATTATGAAGTTGTTGGCAGGAATGAAAAAAATTTTGAAATATGGAAAATTTATTGAGTGAGAAAAAATCCGATCACCTCAAGAGATAAAGGTAGATCGACCCTGCTCGTTGAGATTTTAGTTTGACGAGATGGGACACAAGGTGAGGAGTCCGAAGTACTATGTATCCGGGTCCATTCATTACACCCATGTTTGCGACTCGCGAGATGGCAGTACTAAGGTTAGATAGGTAAAAGCATTATAGTGAAAAAAAAACATTGAGCGAGGAGTGAAAGGTGAGAAATATTATGAAGAAGGAATGTGGAATGAAAGTTTGAAAAAAGAAAGTTTACTTCCCCGGATTTAACACCACATGGCCAAAAATTAGCCCACCTTTAGCCTTTTACCAATCTACTCTTCCATAAGCTTGAAAAAGTCCTCTTGATTATTAATGCTTTGTCGCGTGAAATTGTTTTATGCGCAGCCCTCTTTTTGTAAGTATGATGTTGCTTTTATTCACATGCATGGATTTGGTTGACATTAGTACCTTTTCGAGGATAGCAATTGATTGTAGGGACATATAAGAATGAATCTATGATGTTAAGAGTTTAGTTTCTTCCCCTGAATGACTATTAAAAGTATTGCTTGAGGACAAGCAAGCTTAGGGGCGTTGATGTGCGCTCAATTTGCCATGTTTTTCGCTTACATCTATTTCGATTTTTGTCCATATTTTATGTTTTTGGGTTGGGAAAGCATGAGATTTGTGTAGTTTATGTTTATTTTCAATATATGGAGGTCTACACAAGTTTCTGTTTAATTTTGCAGAAATCGGACGCACTTTGAAGCTTAAAGGAAAGTCATGAAGACATTGGAGAAGCTAAGGAAAAGCACATGATGGTGCAGCTGGAGAAAACGCCACTTTTCACCATTCATCATTTTGAATCAAGTTCTGATGTCTTCATGAGAGTTGTATCCCTCGAAAAGAAATTTCCAACTCATATTCATATGCATCAATCAGACGAACGAGGACTCAGGAAAGTGCGTTTAAAAAATGGAGCGGAATGCTGAAAGCTGACAGTGCTCTCGAAATCGACCAAGAAGACCAAAAATCGACGAAGGTGGTCGATATCGAGTGCCACCCCTCGATATCGAGAGAACACCCACTCGAAATTCACCCCACAGCCGACGTCGAGGGAAGATCATGAAGAGATGAGGTCGATATCGACCAATTGGGTCGATATCGAGTGACATGCAGAAATCGACCCGACGCAGATTTCGAGTCCTAATCTGAATGGAAGTTGCTTGCACATGAAGTAAAAGATATTTTATCAATTTTATCTACTTTCTATCCTAATGGGTTGAACAATTAATTACCCTAAGGATTTATCTATTTTACCAATTTAGATTTATTTCCTTTTATCTAGAATTATATGTTTAGATAGATTTAGATAGATTGCTCTCTTAGAATAGCTAGGATTGAGCCCTATAAATAAAGCCCTAGGGGCTAGTTTTTCAATGATTCAAGCAAAGTCATCTTGAGGCGCAATAGTTAGGAGGAAGAGAGGAGAGAGGAGAGAGAGAAGGAGGAGGAACGTTTGGAAGGTTTTGTAAGTTTTAGATTTTATGATAAAGTTAGTTTCTTTTATTATGTCTTGTTTCTAATTTCCTTCTTCTAGGGTTGGGGTGTTCCCAACATAGATATGTGTGTTTGATATATGAATTTATGAATTTGTATGTCTTTATCATCATCTACCTATGTGCTTAATCCTTTGCAAGAGTTGAGGAAATTTGTTATTTATGATATTAAAGCGAAAGCGATCTTATTATGAATTTGGATAGTAATTAGATTTCGCCTGTGAGAGCCGACTAATCCTAATTAAGTAGTAACAATTAGGGTTTATTTGCGAAAGCCTCTATATTCATATTTGTTAATAACGAAAGTTATTTGATATAAAGCATGCATCTTTATGTGATTTATAATCTACACATATGTTTATTGTTGCGGTGATCCCTAACCTTGGAAGTTTCCTCTTTTATTATTCTATTTTTGTTATTTTAAAGTTTTTTTGCAGCCACACGACATCAAACCACCGCTCCCCTCTCCATCCCTCGACATCGACCAACTCTTAGCCGACGTCGACAACAACCTTACACCTTTTCCCGCTATTCCCGAACCCCGAAACGCTAAACTAGAACCGCTGAATTCTCTCCTGAGGACGAACCTGACTCCACTATACTATAGCAGGGGTCTTGACAATAAATTTATTTGGTAGCATGGATCTTCTACTTCCGCTATTCACGTTCCTTTTTAGTTTTTTTTTATAGGTGTATGCGACGTGTTGATCGCCCACCCGAATTCGAAGAACTAGACGATCCAGAACGCTATCTCCATCTAAGGGCTCGAGTTATCAAAATCATGGCGTACAACGAGACCCAGGCGCAACAAATTGAATGCCTAAAGAAGGAAGTAGAAGATTTCACCGCTAGAGAAGCAGCACAAAGAGAGCGTGCTGAAAGGGAGGAGGAAGCTAGGAGACGATATGTAGCTCAAATCAACGCCCTCCCGCTGAACACAAAGCAATACATGCATCCATCCCTCACAGTGGCTGAATCGGCGATTCTTATCCCTACTTTCAATTTTGAAATTAAGCCTAATTTTCTTACTGAGATTAGAAGACATCAATATGAAGGAAAACATAATGAATGCCCTATGGCACATATATCAACCTTCTTAGATCTCTTTGATACTATTGCTGATGGACAGAGTCTTGAATATATCCAACTAAAAGCTTTTCGTTGGTCCCTTACACGGCAGATATATCAACCTTCTTAGATCTCTTTGATACTATTGCGTTGATCTGACAGAAAATCACGGCTTTCAAACAAAAGCCTGGTGAGGCTCTGGCGACTATTTGGGAAAGGTTCAAGGACCTACTACGATCATGCCCGACGCATGGCCAACCACTGTACGTGATTCAGGAGATTATTTACAATGCTCTTGATGCTGCAACGAAGGAGAGGATCAATACCTACACCTCCTATGGCTACCTTGAACTCGCTCCACAAGAGGCTTGAGACACCATGGAGAGGTTGGTAGAATTCCACAACACATATGGGACTCCTGAGGGTTCTGACACATCATCATCATCGAGGCCTGTCCTATCTATGCCATTATATGAACCCTTTAAGGTAATCGATCCGAACGTGAATGAGCAATTCCATAGAGATCAACTTCGAAAGCTCCAAAAGCAAGTGAGGTTCCTATCAGCGAACCAAGATTGCATTGAATGCGGATCGCAGCGGCACACTACCATTGAGTGCCCCCATGCTGAGCAAATGCAATTAGCGGAGACTCATGAGGAAGCCAACTACATGAAGGGTCCCAATCGCCAATATTAGGGAGACCAAAGGTTCGAACAACCACAAAAGAACCTGGTTAACCCTAGGGATCTCCCACTCTATAGAGCTCCTGGGCACCCGGAGAGAGACCAACGGAAGGATGATCTACAACTTGTGCTGGATGAGATAAGGCGGAATCAGGCAAAGAATGATCAATCCAACAATGCAATCCATTCTCAACTCAATCACCTTACCACAAGGATTGGGGAGATGAATATTTGGAAAAAGAATGTCGAGACCCAACCGGGTCAATTGGCGGCATAAATCCTTAGACCGTCCGAAACGTTCCCTGGGCAAACAACTACAAATCCTAAGGGGTAATCCGGGTCGGGCCACATCGCAGCCATGCAACAAAGGAGTGGCAACAAACTACAAAAGACATGAACAGAAGCGGAGGAGAAAGCTGCAGATCCAGTGGGTGTCGAGCCAGACGTCGATATCGACGACCAGGTCGACCCCCAGGTTGACGTCGAGGCTACTGCAGAGCATTTGGAGCCACAAAAGAAGTCGAAATCGACCATTCTAGTCGATATCGACTAGAACCCATTCGACATCAACACCCAGCAGGCCCCTCCGACCACCATTTTGGCTCCTCCACCAAAGAAGATGTTGCCTTTCCCTTCCAAAGCATTGAAGGATCCAACTCAAGGTAAGTTCAGGCGCTTTGTAAAGATTCTTCAAGGTCTTAACATTACTATTCCTCTTACAGAAGCCCTAAGTGAGATGCCCGCCTATGTTCGATTCCTCAAAGAAATCCTTAGCAAGAAGCGATCCATGGCAGAGATCGCAGAGGAGTGCTCAAAGATGGACTTCCCAGAGAAGAGGAGCGATCCAGGGAAGTTTGCAATCACCGTGGGGCTTGGCCAACATCGCTACAAGGCCCTATGTGACCTAGGGGCAAGCGTAAGTGATACGGGGTAAGCCATAGGATGGCCCGATATTCGACAATCAAACTAGAACTCAAAGAAACAATCAAGAACTCGACAAGAAAAACAAGAAACACAGCAAGAAACAATGAAAGACTCAAAATTTGACAAGACACGACCGATAAGGACTGAGTCGATCTATGTAGAACGAGATGAAGACCCCAAGCTTCCGTAGAGGGTAGGAACCAAGCACCAACGACTACACAACCCGCCTCTACAACCTTACACAACCAAGCGGACAACTTGGAGGCACAAGGAGGGGGCTCGTGGATACAAGGATCACCAAGTCTTGCGAAGTTGATGAACACAAAGCAAACAAAGCTGAGATCAATACCAATTTTTCAATCGATGAGCCACGCTTCGAATCGATTGACTTTCACTCGTTGTGTTTCACACAAAACTGATTTCTAATAAAAATAATAAATAACCCTAGGGCTGATTTCTAATAAAAATAATAAATAAAATAGCTTTTAAAATAAAACCCTAAAATACTAAAAATAACTTAATTAAAGAAGGTTACTAAAAATAGCAAAAGAAGTTCCAATACTTGGGAGAATTTCGTCTAAACAGTGACAGCTGCAAAGATGGTGATTTTCGGACACGCTCTAAGTCGAATCTGGAAAAACCTTCAACAGCAAAGTTGTAGATCTTTTCATCTTCGTTCCAATAAGATATGGCACGATCCAATCCGATAAATATGGTCTCCGAACGACCTATTTTACTGAGACGTCGAAAAGCTGTCAAATTGCTGAACGAATCTAAAAACGTCAAGAGGATCAAGCTTGCACCTTTGGACCTTCTCCCATGGTGGAGCCTTCTTCTTCCTCTTGAGGATGACATCATTCTCACGAGCTCGAATCATAGGTCCATGCCCAAGTGTTATAGGTGTGTCCGTAGGTGTCTTGGATGGTCCCGCATCAATCTCCCTTTCTTGAAAAGGATTCGTCCACGAATCCAAGGTCTCAGGCATGGGAAGATAGGGAATAAGATCCGCGACGTTGGATGTAGCTCTCACACCATAGCCTCTAGGGTTGAATACCACATGTCCATGGAATTCCTCTCAAGGCCGATTGTCGTAGGGGTTGGCCACTCCGGGATTGCTTTGATCTTGGCTTCGTCAACTTGTAGACCATTAGAGCTCACTACAAAACTAAGAAAAGAAACTCGATTAGTGCACAATTCATATTTGATATCATCTTCATAATGTTCTAACTTAATATGCACTTTAGCTTGTTCATTTATCCTTATGTTTCCATCAAAGGCTAGAAAGTTTTCTTCCTTTTTCAAGGCTGGATTTTCAGTCATTTCAAGGCTAGCAATATTACAACTATTTTCAACATCAATGATCATATTACAAATTTCGCCTTTTTCTAAGCATTTAGTATGACACAAATATTCTCTTTGATTATCATCACAAGGCAAAGGTTGAACACTTAAAACTTTACTATCACTCAAAGAATCATCATGCTCATATTCAATGCAGACATTATCGTCACAGGCAAGTAAATTATGATCTTGATCATTATTAACATGCTCATCATGTTTATCACTAGAATTTTCAGATTCATATTCGCCTAGGTGATTAATCATGAGAGTCTTCTTATTTGGGTAATCTTTCATAACATGTCCTCTACCTTGACATATAAAGCAAGCAATGTACATAGATCTAAGAGTAGAGGGGTTAGGATTATTAGGAGGAATAGGATGAGTTTCTTCCCTTTCATTAGATGGCACTTCAGCTCTAGGTAGTACTCCTTGTCCGGGCACCGTGTTAGAGCCAAAACGTTGCAACTCTACTGTCGTCAATCTTTTATCTACCCTTACGAATTCCTCATCATGGCTTCCAACATTTTGATCATCTCAGCATAAGTAATCGTGTTGTTGCCCTGGTTAGACATGTCGATAAAGACAAACAAAGAACTATGTAAAAGTTAGTAGAAATATAAACAAGCTCGCAAGTGTATCGCTCACACTCCCTCTCTAATTGGTATGTCACGCTTGTTGTTTCAATCCGCCTTGGGCAAATCAACACTCAAGTAAAAACCTAGCAATACAAGAGAGTGAAGGATAAGACAAGATTGCACTTGACATAAGTCAAGAACAATCGACACAAGAGAGTACCGACTCGGTATGACACTCAAACAACACAAATAATGGAGCACTCGACAACGGTGAGAACACTCGACACACACAAGAGTACTCTACAGCAAGGAGAAGTACTAGACACAATAAAATTAAACACACAAAGGACTGATTTTTGTGGGAAAATAAAAGAAAATAATAGACAAACTTGGAAATTTAGCTCTTTTGATTTGAAACCTTCAGTTAGGATGTTGTAGTTGCAAGGTAGGGTTTCAAGTTTTGTGTTCGGGAGGTAATGCGAATGTCAACTAGGGTTGTTCAAGAACACCAATTTGGTCCCTTTGAGCTTTCTTGCACTAGATCAACACTCTTCTCTTTTTTTTTTTGACTTACTTTTTCCCCTAGTGAATTTTATCCTCCTAGGTCCAAGCCTTTGAATGTCTCTCCTTTTTTTTTGACTTTTTCGAACTGACTCTTTTTTTTAACCTAATGCCAGAAATTACAGAAAATATGAAGGGAATTTCGAAAATATGAAGGGAATTTCGAAAATAAGGAAAACTAGGTGAATAAAACAAAATTCAGCCTTTAGAAGATATAATAGGTGTGGATTTGGCTAAATTTGGTAATTAGGGTTCTATCTATGCCTTTATAATCTAAGATAGAATAAAGGTTACTATATCTATCAAAAATTCAGAAATTAAATAGGCAAATATAGATAGAACAAGATAGATCAAAAGATAGAAAATAACAAACTAGGGTTTTCTTGTGAAGCAAAGGTGGTGGCCGACTAGGGTGTTGGGGAAGTCGGCGTCGACTACTCCAATAGGTGATATCGACCACACTTTATGAAGATCTCGGCTGGCACTTGTGTTTAGGGCTAGCAACCACAACAATCACAAACAAGAAAAGGTTAGTTGCAATCAAAATTCAAGATTTAAGAAGTAAAAGACCAAACTTTAACAAAGACTCTATTTTTGTGGGGTTTTTGTGTTTATGAAAATAAAAGACACAACTTTGATGTCGAAAACCAAAGCTCTGATATCAATTTGATACGGGGTAAGCCGTAGGATGACCCGATCTTCGACAATCAAACTAGAACTCAAAGAAACAATCAAGAACTCGACAAGAAAAACAAGAAATGCAGCAAGAAACAATGAAAGACTCGAAATTTGACAAGACACGACCGATAAGGACTGAGTCGATCTATGTAGAACAAGATGAAGACCCCTGACCTCCGTAGAAGGTAGGAACCAAGCACCAACGACTACACAACCCACCTCTACAACCTTTCACAACCAAGCGGACAACATGGAGGCACAAGGAGAGGGCTCGTGGATACCAGGATCACCAAGTCTTGGGAAGTTGATGAACACAAAGCAAACCAAGCTGAGATCAATACCAGTTTTGCAATCGATGAGCCACGCTTCGAATCGATTGACTTTCACTCGTTGTGTTTCACACAAAACTGAGATTTTTCATAAAAGAGAGACGTGTGTTTTACAAACTGATCAGCCGTTACTTTATAACCCTAGGGCTGATTTCTAATAAAAATAATAAATAAAAAAGCTTTTAAAATAAAACCCCAAATTACTAAAAATAACTTAAGTAAAGAAGGTTACTAAAAATAGCAAAAGAAGTTCCAATACTTGGGAGAATTTCGTCTAAACCGTGACAGCTGCAAAGATGGTGATTTTCGGCCACGCTCTCAGTCGAATCTGGAAAATCCTTCAACAGCAAAGTTGTAGATCTTTTCGTCCTCGTTCCAACAAGGTATGTCACAATCTAATCCGATAAATATGAACTCCGAACGACCCATTTTACTGAGACGTCGAAAACCTGTCAAATTGTTGAACGAATCTAAAAACGTCAAGAGGATCAAGCTTGCACCTTTGGACTTTCTCCCATGGTGGAGCCTTCTTCTTTCTGTTGAGGATGACATCATTCTCACGAGCTCGAATCATAGGTCCATCCCAAAATGTTATAGGTGTGTCCGTAGGTGTCTTGGATGGTCCCGTATCAAAAAGCTTTCCGTGAAAGGGGAGATAGATGATGGTTCGACGGCTGGCAAGTTGGGAGGACTAAGGATTGGATCAGCGATAGTTGAACACAAAGATCGTGCTTCGAGCAGTGCTATGATAGTAGATTGTGGTAACAGCAGCCAGAGGGGTGATGCCACTGATCAGATGTATGGGAATTTTACACAGACTGAACAAGCTGATGGGGCACTAACCTGGAGTAAAGTGGTTAACAGGAGAGCTGGTTCATCTCCTAGATTTGATAATTTAAGAGGGAAACAGATCATGGAGGAAAAACCTACCTCTTCTGCCTCACATTTTGCTGTCCTACAATTGGAGGAACCACATGAGTTTGGCAATTTGCAGCAGGCTCATTCAGGACATGATATCTCAACTGGTGGGAGTAGCACCCACAAATTGTTGATGAATGGATAGGATACGTTTTGCAGCTTGGAATACGGTGGGCTTAAAGGATCCCATCAAAACTAATATTATTACTAATTTCTGTTTTGAAAATGAAATAAGCCTTATAGGGCTGCTGGAAACGAAACTTTTGAAGAAGAATTTTTTGGAGGTGCGCAGACGGCTGATGAGTGGATGGGAAGTATGTGAGAATGGAAACGGGGATGTCAAGGGCAGGATTTGGGTAACGTGGAATCCAGATGTGTTTCATGTTTAGATTCTACCAATTGAAGATCAACTCATTCATTGTATAGCTTAGACATTGGATCAAAAATTCAGATTCGCAGCAACCTTTATCTATGCTCATAATATGAAATCTGAGAGGGTGTCTCTATGGGAGAGTCTACAGAATATTGCTAGCCAGATGGACTTGCCGTGGGTGGTCCTTGGTGATCGAAATTGCTTGCTTACAATGGAGGATAAAAGGCCACAAACCAAAGCTAAGAGAGATGAATTTGCTGAACTGGAAGAGGCTTTGGAGAAGTGTGGGCTTGCTGATCTTCCGTACACTGGGGCTCAGTTAACGTGGAACAACAGAAAGATTGGTACTGACAGATTGGAAAGGAAATTGGATAGAGTTCTAGTGAATGACGCCTGGATGGAAACGCTTGAGAACACGAAGACATTCTTTGATACTCCGGGTATATCAGATCATTCACCCGCGATTGTGTATCTTAAAAATGATATGAGCAGAAAAAGATACCCTTTTAAATACAAGAACTTCTGGGGCAAAGAAGAAGAATTTGGGAGCCTCGTTAGAGCTGCTGGGAGTGTTGATGTAATTGGTTCTAAGCAACATAAACTGGTCAGAAAATTAAGAAATGTCAAAGAGGCCCTTAAGCCATGGGACAAGGCTCGATTCCCTGAACTTCAGACTCAGATCAAACTGAATAAGGGTTCTCTGCACGAGCTGCAACTGAGACTTCAAAGTGACAGGGGTAATGTTCTGCTGCAAGATCAGATCGCAGAAGCTGAAGCACTTCTGAGACAGAATGTCGTGAGACACATCAGTATTACAACTCAAAAAGCCAAATTACATTGGCTTACCATGGGTGAGGAGACATCTTCTATGTTATATCGAAGCGTCAAAGAGCGATAGTCCAGGAA
Organism: Persicaria maculosa; assembly: GCA_963922045.1. Classification (NCBI taxonomy): domain Eukaryota; kingdom Viridiplantae; phylum Streptophyta; class Magnoliopsida; order Caryophyllales; family Polygonaceae; genus Persicaria; species Persicaria maculosa. The sequence continues at coordinate 35,625,272 of OY998261.1, forward strand.
TGCTATTATCATGATGAGATATGATGATGGCACTGAAATTGAAGGAGAGGAGGTAATACGGAAACACATTCTGCAGTACTTTGAGAACTTGCTGTCCACCAGCTCCTGCAGTAACTTTGATATTGATTTACCCTGTGAGAATGGATTTCAACTGGAGAGAGCAGCAGCTGTCATGAGCCTCCCATCATACGATGAAATCCGGAAAGCGATTTGGTCAATAGGATCGAACAAGTCTCCTGGGCCGGATGGTTTTGGAAGCTCATTCTTTAAGGATGCGTGGAAGATAGTGGGGGTGGATACTTGCGAAGCCATTCGGGAAATTTTTCGCCATGGAAAACTTCTCAAGCAACTGAATGCAACTTTCATTTCACTCATCCCGAAGGTCTCAAATCCCACTTTTGTGAAGGACCTTAGGCCTATATCTTGTTGCAATACAGTCATGAAAGCGGTCACGAAAATAAATATGATGAGAATTAAAGATCAGCTGAGTCATATTATTTCGGACAGCCAGGGTGCGTTTGTACCAGGTCGCTCGATTGCTCATAATAGTGTAGTAGCAACAGAAATTGTCAGTGGCTATGGCAATGCCAGGGTGTCACCCAGATGTACCATCGAAGTTGATCTTCAAAAGGCGTATGATTACCTCAGCTGGGAATTTATCAGGAAAATGCTATGGTACTTTAATTTTCCGAGTAATCTGGTAGAGCTGATTATGGAGTGTGTAAGCACCACGACTTTCTCGGTTCTGATCAACGGTGCACCAGAAGGATTCTTCCATGGGAAGCGGGGACTTAGGCAAGGAGATCCCCTCTCCCCCTACCTCTTTGTTCTAAGTATGAAAGTGCTAAGTAGAATGCTTGTGAAAGCAACAGAAAACTCGGAGTTCAAGTACCATCCGAAATGTAAGAATTTGAAACTTGTGCATCTGACTTTCGCAGATGACATTCTTTTATTTTGTCGGGGGGATCTACAGTCTGTTTGTATTATACAGGAGTGTCTGGATGGATTTTTGGAAATGTCGGGGCTTAGAGTCATTATTGGCAAGAGCACCGTGTTTACTACTGGTTGTTCAGAGGAGGTTACAACTAATATCGTCCATCAGCTGGGATTCATTAGAGGCACCCTCCCGGTTAGATACTTAGGAACTCCTCTCAGCTCTCGGTGAACAATGAATCATGAGTATGAAGCCTTATTAGACAAGATTAGTAAGCTGATTCAGACTTGGGCTACGAGGAGTCTCTTCTACGCTGGTCGCCTGCAACTTTTAATTTTGTTTGCACTGGCATTCAGAGTTTCTGGGCTCAGTCTATTCTTCTCCCAAAGGGTGTTATTGGCAAGATAGAAGGCATGATGAAAAGGTTTTTATGGAATGGCAATCTCCAAGGGAGAACACATTTGTTAGCATGGGAGGAAGTCACCAAACCACATTTGGAAGGTGGTATGGGCATACATGAGCTCACTTCATGGAATAAAAGTGTTTTTGCCAGACTTTGGGGAGATATTGTGTTGCAAAAACCTAACATATGGAAGCGATGGTGTTTAGAGAACCACCTGAATGGTGACCTGGGTGCTACACTTAGGCAAAATAGAGATGATTCATGGCTATGGCACACTGTTATGCTTGTTAGAAATGAGCTGAGGGGATCGATCAACGCTGCTGGTCCTTTTGCAAATGAGTTGTGTGATCTCCTGGATAGCAAAGGCAGCTTGTCATGCGCTAATCTCTATAACTTGCTCAGAAGTCGAGGGTAGGAGGTAAATTGGGGCGGATTCCTATGGGGTGGATTACAGAACAGGAAATGGGCGTTTATCTCCTGGCTTGCTGCTCGTAAATGTCACCAGACAGGTAACAAAACCCGTCACTGGTTGGGGGACAGTGCAGTAGTTTGTGTGTTGTGTGGAGCCGATGACGAGTGTGAAAATCACCTTTGGTTTGCTTGTTCCAATGCTGTCCAACGCATTGTTTTTAATTGGGTCGGCATTTTCTGTCGCTATGACACCATTGGAGAATGGCTGTAGTGGTTCGTACAAGAGCCCCCGAAGGTTAGATAATCCACTCTTTGAGACATGTGCTGCTCGTAATATTTCTTGTTGTCGATCCAGGTTGTCCATAAAGTGCAAAGGCAAAGCACTTGTGGAGAGGTTGGATCGAGGGCGAGGGTAGATTTTGTGTATGTTTGGTGTCTTCGTAGATTAGTGTGGTGATGGGTTAGGTTGGCACATGAGTTGGTTGTCATATTGTAGGGTCTTAGAGTTTTCTTGGTGGGCATAGGGGGATCGGGTTGGGTATAGATTACACCCCTTTTACACAAGACCCGTTGTTTTGGTCTTGGTTTTTTGTATGTTGGTGGGTTCGCCACTTCATCTATATATTTACCATTTCAAACCAAAATACTATGATTTTTGCTCTAATGTGTCCCAAACATGTTTATATAGTGTATATGTCATAATGAGAGCTTTGTGCACGAAAAGCTTTCCGTGAAATTTTCGGACCAAAAGTGACCATATAGGCGTCACCATTCTTTATTCATCAAAACTGTGTGGTTTTCGCTCAAATGTGTCCGAAACATGTTTATATGTTGTTTAGGTCATAATGGGAGCCTTGTGCGCTAAAAGCTTTCCGTGAATTTTTCGGACCAAAAGTGACCATATCGGCGTCACCATACTTTATCCACCAAAACTGTGTTGTTTTTGCTAAAATGTTCCCCAAACATGTTTATATGGTGTATAGGTCATAATGGGAGCTTTGTGCACGAAAAGCTTTCCGTGAAATTTTCGGACCAAAAGTGACCATATAGGCGTCACATTTATTTATTCACCAAAACTATGTGGTTTTTGCTCGAATGTGTCCGAAACATGTTTATATGGTGTTTAGGTCATAATGAGAGCTTTGTGCGCGAAAAGCTTTCCTTCAAATTTTTGGACCAAAAGTGACCATATCGGCGTGACCATTCTTTATCCACCAAAACTGTGTCGTTTTCTCTCAAATCTTTCCTAACCATGTTTATATGGTGTATATGTCATAATGGGAGCTTTGTGCACGAAAAGCTTTCCGTGAAATTTTCGGACCAAAAGTGACCATATAGGCGTCACCTTTCTTTATCCACCAAAACTGTGTTGTTTTTGCTCAGATGTGTCCCAAACATGTTTATATGGTTTATAGGTCATAATGGGAGCTTTGTGCGCGAAAAGCTTTCCGTGAAATTTTCGGACCTAAAGTGCCATATAGGCGTCACCTTTCTTTATTCACCAAAATTGTGTGGTTTTCGCTCGAATGTGTCCGAAACATGTTTATATGGTGTTTCGGTCGTAATGGGAGCTTTGTGCGCGAAAAGCTTTCCTTTAAATATTTGGACCAAAAGTGACCATGTCAGCGTCACCTTTCTTTATCAACCAAATCTGTGTCGTTTTCCCTCAAGTGTGTCCCAAACATGTTTATATGGTGTATATGTCATAATGGGAGCTTTTTGCACGAAAAGCTTTCCGTGAAATTTTCGGAACAAAAGTGACCATATCGGCGTCATCTTTCTTTATCCACCAAAACTATGTGGTTTTCGCTCTAATGTGTCTCAAACATTTTTATATGGTGTATATGTAATAATGGGAGCTTTGTTCGCGAAAAGCTTTTAGTGGAATTTTCGGACCAAGAGTGACCATATCGGCGTCACCTATCTTTATCCACCAAAAATGTGGTTTTCGCTCAAATGTGTCCCAAACATGTTTATATAGTGTATAGGTCATAATGTGAGCTTTGTGCACGAAAAGCTTTCCGTGAAATTTTTGGACCAAAAGTGAACATATCGGCGTCACCTTTCTTTATCCACCAAAACTGTGTTGTTTTTGCTCAAATGTGTCCTTAAGCATGTTTATATGGTGCATGGGTCATAATGGGAGCTTTGTGCGCGAAAAGCTTTTCGTCAAATTTTCAGACCAAAAGTGAATATTGGCGTCACCTTTCTTTATCCACCAAAACAATGTGGTTTTCCCTCAAATGTGTCCCAAACATCTTTATATAGTGTATAGGTCATAATGGGAGCTTTGTGCACGAAAAGCTTTCCGTGATATTTTCGGACCAAAAGTGACCATATCGGCGTCACCTTTCTTTATCCACCAAAACTCTGTGATTTTTGCTCTAATGTGTCCCAAACATGTTTATATAGTATATTGGTCATAATGGGAGCTTTTTGCACGAAAAGCTTTCCATGAAATTTTCGGACCAAAAGTTACCATATAGGCGTCACCTTTCTTTATTCACCAAAACTGTGTGGTTTTCGCTCAAATGTTCCGCAAACATGTTTATATGGTGTATAGGTCATAATGGGAGCTTTGTGCGCGAAAAGCTTTCCGTGAAATTTTCGGACCAAAAGTGACCCTATAGGCGTCACCTTTCTTTATTCACCAAAACTGTGTTGTTTTCGCTCGAATGTGTCCGAAACATGTTTATCTGGTGTTTAGGTCATAATGGGAGCTTTGTGCGCGAATTTTCGGACTAAAAGTGACCATATCGGCGTCACCTTTCTTTATCCACCAAAACTGTGTCGTTTACGCTCAAATGTTTCCTAAATCTTTTTATATGTTGTATACGTCATAATGGGAGCTTTGTTCAGGAAAAGCTTTAAGTGAAATTTTCGGACCAAAAGTAGCCATATCGGCGTCACCATACTTTCTCCACCAAAACTGTGTTTTTTTTGCTCAAATATGTACCAAACCTGTTTATATGGTGTATGAGTCATAATGGGAGCTTTGTGCGCGAAAATCTTTTCGTTAAATTTTCGGACCAAAAGTGACTATCGGCGTCACCTTTCTTTATTCACCAAAACTGTGTGGTTTTCCCTCAAATGTGTCCCAAACATGTTAATATGGTGTTTAGGTCATAATGGGAGCTTTGTGCACGAAAAGCTTTTCGTCAAATTTTCAGACCAAAATTGACTATATCGGCGTCACCTTTCTTTATCCACCAAAACTGTTTGGTTTTCCCTCAAATGTATTCCAAATATCTTTATATAGTGTATAGGTCATAATGGGAGCTTTGTGCACGAAAAGCTTTCTGTGAAATTATCGGACCAAAATTGACCATATCGCCGTCACCTTTCTTTATCCACCAAAACTGTGTTGTTTCTGCTCAAATGTGTCCCAAACATGATTATATGGTGTATGGGTCATAATGGGAGCTTTGTGCGCGAAAAGCTTTTCGGCAAATTTTCAGACCAAAAGTGACTATATCGGCGTCACCTTTATTTATCCACCAAAACTGTTTGGTTTTCCCTCAAATGTATCCCAAATATCTTTATATAGTGTATAGGTCATAATGGGAGCTTTGTGCACGAAAAGCTTTCTGTGAAATTATCGGACCAAAATTGACCATATCGCCGTCACCTTTCTTTATCCACCAAAACTGTGTTGTTTCTGCTCAAATGTGTCCCAAACATGATTATATGGTGTATGGGTCATAATGGGAGCTTTGTGCGCGAAAAGCTTTTCGGCAAATTTTTCAGACCAAAAGTGATTATCGGCGTCACCTTTCTTTATCTACCAAAACTGTGTGGTTGTCCCTCAAATGTGTCCCAAATATCTTTATATAGTGTATAGGTCATAATGGGTGCTTTGTGCACGAAAAGCTTTCCGTGAAATTTTCGGACCAAAACACTGTGGTTTTTGCTCAAATGTGTCCCAAACATGTTAATATAGTGTATAGGTCATAATGGGAGCTTTGTGCACGAAAAAATTTCCTTGAAATTTTCGAACCAAAAGTGCCATATAGGTGTCACCTTCTTTATTCACCAAAACTGTATGGTTTTCGCTCGAATGTGTTCGAAACATGTTTATATGGTGTTTCGGTCATAATGGGAGCTTTGTGCGCGAAAAGCTTCCCTTTAAATTTTTGGACCAAAAGTGACCATGTCGGCGTCACCTTTCTTTATCCACCAAAGTTGTGTCGTTTTCGCTCAAATGTTTCCCAAACATGTTTATATGTTGTATATGTCATAATGGGAGCTTTTTGCACCAAAAGCTTTCCGTGAAATTTTCGGACCAAAAGTGACCATATCGTCGTCATCTTTCTTTATTTACCAAAACTATGTGGTTTTCACTCTAATGTGTTTCAAACATTTTTATATGGTGTATAGGTCATAATGGTAGCTTTTTGCACGAAAAGCTTTCCGTGAAATTTTCGGACCAAAAGTGACCATATCGGCGTCACCTTTCTTTATACACCAAAACTGTGTGGTTTTCGCTCAAATGTGTCCCAAACATGTTTATATGCTGTTTAGGTCATAATGGGAGCTTTGTGCGCGAAAAGCTTTCCGTGATTTTTTCGGACCAAAAGTGACCATATCGGCGTCACCTTACTTTATCCACCAAAACTGTGTCGTTTTTGGTCAAATGTGTCCCAAACATGTTTATATAGTGTATCGGTCATAATGGGAGCTTTCTGCACGAAAAGCATTCCGTGAAATTTTCGGACCAAAAGTGACCATATCGGCGTCACCTTTCTTTATCCACCAAAACTCTGTGGTTTTCGCTCAAATGTGTCCGAAACATGTTTATATGTTGTATAGGTTATAATGGGAGCTTTGTGCTTGAAACGCTTTCCGTCAAATTTTCGAACCAAAAGTGACCATATCGACGTCACCATTCTTTATCCACCAAAACTGTGTTATTTTTGCTCAAATGTGATCCAAACAAGTTTATATGGTGTAAAGGTCATAATGGGAGTTTTGTGCGCGAAAAGGTTTTTGTGAAATTTTCGGACCAAAAGTGACCATATCGGCGTCACCTTTCTTTATCCACCAAAACTCTATGGTTTTTGCTCAAATGAGTCCCAAACATGTTTATATAGTGTATAGGTCATAATGGGAGCTTTGTGCACGAAAAACTTTCTGTGAAATTTTCGGACCAAAATTGACCATATCGCCGTCACCTTTCTTTATCCACCAAAACTGTGTTGTTTCTGCTCAAATGTGTCCCAAACATGATTATACGGTGTATGAGTCATAATGGGAACTTTGTGCGCGAAAAGCTTTCCGTGAAATTTTCGGACCAAAAGTGACTATTGGCGTCACCTTTCTTTATCCACCAAAACTGTGTGGTTTTCCCTCAAACGTGTCCCAAACATCTTTATATAGTGTATAGGTTATAATGGGAGCTTTGTGCACGAAAAGCTTTCTGTGAAATTTTAGGACCAAAATTGACCGTATCGGCGTCACCTTTTTTTATCCACAAAAACTCTGTGATTTTCGCTCTAATATGTCCCAAACATGTTTATATAGTGTATAGGTCATAATGGGAGTTTTGTACACGAAAAGCTTTCCGTGAAATTTTCGGACCAAAAGTGACCATATAGGCGTCACCTCTCTTTATTCACCAAAACTGTGTGGTTTTTGCTCAAATGTGTCCGAAACATGTTTATATGGTGTTTAGGTCATAATGGGAGCCTTGTGCGCTAAAAGCTTTCCGTGAATTTTTCGAACCAAAAGTGACCATATCGGCGTCACCATAATTTATCCACCAAAACTGTGTTGTTTTTACTCAAATGTTCCCCAAACATGTTTATATGCTGTATAGGTCATAATGGGAGCTTTGTGCGCGAAAAGCTTTCCGTGAAATTTTCGGACCAAAAGTGACCCTATAGGCGTCATCTTTCTTTATTCACCAAAACTGTGTGGTTTTCGCTCGAATGTGTCCGAAACATGTTTATCTGGTGTTTAGGTCATAATGGGAGTTTTGTGTGCGAATTTTCGGACTAAAAGTGACCATATCGGCGTCACCTTTCTTTATCCACCAAAACTGTGTCATTTTTCGCTCAAATGTTTCCTAAATCTTTTTATATGGTGTATATGTCATAATGGGAGCTTTGTGCAGGAAAAGCTTTCCGTGAAATTTTCGGACCAAAAGTGACCATATCGGCGACACCATACTTTATCCACCAAAACTGTGTTGTTTTCGCCCAAATGTGTCCCAAACATGTTTATATGGTGTATGGGTCATAATGGGAGCTTCGTGCGTGAAAAGATTTTCGTCAAATTTTCGGACCAAAAGTGCCTATCGGCGTCACCTTTCTTTATCCACCAAAACTGTGTGGTTTTCCCTCAAATGTGTCCCAAACATCTTTATATAGTGTATAGGTTATAATGGGATCTTTGTGCATGAAAAGCTTTTCGTGAAATTTTCGGACCAAAAGTGACCATATCGGCGTCATCTTTCTTTATCCACCAAAACTCTGTGATTTTTGCTCTAATGTGTCCCAAACATGTTTATATAGTGTATAGGTCATAATGGGAGCTTTGTGCACGAAAAGCTTTCCCTGAAATTTTGGGACAAAAAGTGACCACATAGGCGTCACCTTTCTTTATTCACCAAAACTGTGTGGTTTTCGCTTGAATGTGTCCGAAACATGTTTATATGGTGTTTAGGTCATAATGGTAGGTTTGTGCGCGAAAAGCTTTCCGTCAAATTTTCAGACCAAAATCGATTATATCGGTGTCCCCTTTTTTATCTACCAAATCTGTGTTATTTTTGCTCAAATGTGTTACAAACATGTTTATATGGTGTAAAGGTTATATTGGGAGCTTAGATGTGTTCCAAACATCGACAAGTTACCTTAGACACTAGGCGCAAAGCTATGTTTGTCCTAGTGTGGATTGGGGAGTGGATGTGCTCAAATGTGTCCCAAACATGTTTATATAGTATATAGGTCATAATGGTAGCTTTTTGCACGAAAAGCTTTCCGTGAAATTTTCGGTCCAAAAGTGACCATATCGGCGTCACCTTTCTTTATCCACCAAAACTGTGTGGTTTTCGCTCAAATGTGTCCCAAACATGTTTATATGTTGTTTAGGTCATAATGGTAGCTTTGTGCGCGAAAAGCTTTCCGTGATTTTTTCGGACCAAAAGTGACCATATCGGCAACTCCTTACTTTATCCGCCAAAACTGTGTTGTTTTTGGTCAAATGTGTCCCAAACTTGTTTATATTGTGTATAGGTCATAATGGGAGCTTTGTACACGAAAAGCTTTCCGTGAAATTTTCGGATCAAAAGTGACCATATAGGCGTCACCATTTTTTATGCACCAAAACTGTGTGGTTTTCGCTCAAATGTGTCCGAAACATGTTTATATGTTGTATAGGTTATAATGAGAGCTTTGTCCTCGAAAACCTTTCCGTCAAATTTTCGGACCAAAAGTGACCATATCGACGTCACCATTCTTTATCCACTTAAATTGTGTAATTTTTGCTCAGATGTGATCCAAAAAAGTTTATATGGTGTAAAGGTCATAATGTGAGCTTTGTGCGCGAAAAGCTTTCCGTGAAATTTTCGGACCAAAAGTGACTATATCGACGTCACCTTTCTTTATCCACCAAAACTCTATGGTTTTTGCTCAAATGAGTCCCAAACATGTTTATATAGTGTATATGTCATAATGGGAGCTTTGTGCACGAAAAGCTTTCTGTGAAATTTTCGGACCAAAATTGACCATATCGCCGTCACCTTTCTTTATCCACCAAAACTGTGTTGTTTCTGCTCAAATGTGTCCCAAACATGTTTATATGGTGTATGGGTCATAATGTGAGCTTCGTGCGCGAAAAGATTTTCATCAAATTTTTGGAACAAAAGTGACTATCGGCGTCACCTTTCTTTATCCACCAAAACTGTGTGGTTTTCCCTCAAATGTGTCCCAAACATCTTTATATAGTGTATAGGTTATAATTGGATCTTTGTGCACGAAAAACTTTCCGCGAAATTTTCGGACCAAAAGTGACCATATCGGCGTCATCTTTCTTTATCCACCAAAACTCTGTGATTTTTGCTGTAATGTGTCCCAAACATGTTTATATAGTGTATATGTCATAATGGGAGCTTTGTGCACGAAAAGGTTTCCGTGAAATTTTGGGACCAAAAGAGACCATATAGGCGTCACCTTTCTTTATTCACCAAAACTGTGTGGTTTTCGCTCGAATGTGTCCGAAACATGTTTATATGGTGTTTAGGTCATAATGGGAGGTTTGTGCGCGAAAAGCTTTTAATCAAATTTTCAGACCAAAAGTGACTATATCGGTGTCACCTTTCTTTATCCACCAAAACTGTGTGGTTTTCCCTCAAATGTGTCCCAAATATCTTTGTATAGTGTATAGGTCATAATGGGAGCTTTGTGCACGAAAAGCTTACCGTCAAATTTTCGGACCAAAATCGATTATATCGGCGTCCCCTTTTTTATCCACAAAATCTGTGTTATTTTTGCTCAAATGTGTTACAAACATGTTTATATGGTGTAAAGGTTATAATGGGAGCTTAGATGTGTTCCAAACATCGACAAGTTACCTTAGATACTAGGCGCAAAGCTATGTTTGTCCTGGTGTGGATTGGGGAGTGGATGTGCTCATATGTGTCCCAAACATGTTTATATAGTGTATAGGTCATAATGGGAGCTTTTTGCACGAAAAGCTTTTTGTGAAATTTTCGGACCAAAAGTGACCTTATCGGCGTCACCTTTCTTTATCCACCAAAACTCTGTGGTTTTTGCTCAAATGTCTCTCAAACATGTTTATATAGTGTATAGGTCATAATGGTAGTTTTTTGCACGAAAAGCATTCCGTGAAATTTTCGGACAAAAAGTGACCATATCGACGTCACCATTCTTTATCCACCAAAACTGTGTTATTTTTGCTCAAATGTGATCCAAAGAAGTTTATATGGTGTAAAGGTCATAATGGGAGCTTTGTGCGCGAAAAGCTTTCCGTGAAATTTTCGGACCAAAAGTGACCATATCGGTGTCACCTTTCTTTATCCACCAAAACTCTATGGTTTTTGCTCAAATGAGTCCCAAACATGTTTATATAGTGTATAGGTCATAATGGGAGCTTTGTGCACGAAAAGCTTTCTGTGAAATTTTCGGACCAAAATTGACCATATCGCCGTCACCTTTCTTTATCCACCAAAACTGTGTTGTTTCTGCTCAAATGTGTCCCAAACATGATTATATGGTGTATGGGTCATAATGGGACCTTTGTGCGCGAAAAGCTTTACGTGAAATTTTCGGACCAAAAGTAACTATCAGCGTCACCTTTCTTTATCCACCAAAACTGTGTGGTTTTCCCTCAAATGTGTCCCGAACATCTTTATATAGTGTATAGGTCATAATGGGAGCTTTGTGCACGAAAACCTTTCCGTGAAATTTTCGGACCAAAATTGACCGTATCGGCGTCACCTTTTTTTATCCACCAACACTCTGTGATTTTTGCTCTAATATGTCCCAAACATGTTTATATAGTGTATAGGTCATAATGGGAGTTTTGTGCACGAAAAGCTTTCCGTGAAATTTTCGGACCAAAAGTTACCATATAGGCGTCACCTCTTTTTATTCACCAAAATTGTGTGGTTTTTGTTCAAATGTGTCCGAAACATGTTTATATGGTGTTTAGGTCATAATGGGAGCCTTGTGCGCTAAAAGCTTTCCGTGAATTTTTCGAACCAAAAGTGACCATATCGGCGTCACCATAATTTATCCACCAAAACTGTGTTGTTTTTGCTCAAATGTTCCCCAAACATGTTTATATGGTGTATAGGTCATGATGGGAGCTTTGTGCGCGAAAAGCTTTCCGTGAAATTTTCGAACCAAAAGTGACCCTATAGGCGTCATCTTTCTTTATTCACCAAAACTGTGTGGTTTTCGCTCGAATGTGTCCGAAACATGTTTATCTGGTGTTTAGGTCATAATGGGAGTTTTGTGCGCGAATTTTCGGACTAAAAGTGACCATATCGGCGCCACCTTCCTTTATCCACCAAAACTGTGTCGTTTTCGCTCAAATGTTTCCTAAATCTTTTTATATGGTGTATATGTCATAATGGGAGCTTTGTGCAGGAAAAGCTTTCCGTGAAATTTTCGGACCAAAAGTGACATATCGGCGACACCATACTTTATCCACCAAAATTGTGTTGTTTTCGCTCAAATGTGTCCCAAACATATTTATATGTTGTTTAGGTCATAATGGGAGCTTCGTGCGCGAAAAGCTTTTCGGGATTTTTTTCGGACCAAAACTGACCATATCGGCGTCACTTTACTTTATCCACCAAAACTGTGTTGTTTTGCGCAAATGTTTCCCAAACATGTTTATATGGTATATAGGTCATAATGGGAGCTTTGTGCACGAAAAGCTTTCCGTGAAATTTTCGGACCAAAAGTGACCATATCGGCGTCATCTTTCTTTATCCACATAAACTCTGTGATTTTTGCTCTAATGTGTCCCAAACAGTTTTATATAGTGTATAGGCCATAACGGGAGCTTTGTGCACGAAAAGCTTTCCGTGAAATTTTGGGACCAAAAGTGACCATATAGGCGTCACCTTTCTTTATTCACCAAAACTGTGTGGTTTTCGCTCGAATGTGTCCGAAACATGTTTATATGGTGTTTAGGTCATAATGGGAGGTTTGTGCGCGAAAAGCTTTTCGTCAAATTTTTAGACCAAAAGTGACTATATCGGCGTCACCTTTCTTTATCCACCAAAACTGTGTGGTTTTCCCTCAAATCTGTCCCAAATATCTTTATATTGTGTATAGGTCATAATGGGAGCTTTGTGCACGAAAAGCTTTCCGTCAAATTTTAGGACCAAAATCGATTATATCGGCGTCCCCATTTTTATCCACCAAATCTGTGTTATTTTTGCACAAATGTGTTACAAACATGTTTATATGGTGTAAAGGTTATAATGGGAGCTTAGATGTGTTCCAAACAACGACAAGTTACCTTAGATACTAGGCGCAAAGCTATGTTTGTCCTAGTGTGGATTGGGGAGTAGATGTGCTCAAATGTGTCCCAAACATGTTTATATAGTGTATAGGTCATAATGGGAGATTTATGCACGAAAAGCTTTTCGTGAAATTTTCGGACCAAAAGTGACCATATCGGCGTCACCTTTCTTTATTACCCCAAACTCTGTGGTTTTTGCTCAAATGTGTCTCAAACATGTTTATATAGTGTATAGGTCATAATGGTAGCTTTTTGCACGAAAAGCTTTCCGTGAAATTTTTGGAACAAAAGTGACCATATCGGCGTCACCTTTCTTTATCCACCAAAACTCAGTGGTTTTTGCTCTAATGTGTCCCAAACATGTTTATATTGTGTATAGGTCATAATGAGAGCTTTGTGCACGAAAAGCTTTCCGTGAAATTTTCGGATCAAAAGTGACCATATAGGCGTCACCATTTGTTATTCACCAAAATTTTGTGGTTTTCGCTCAAATGTGTCCGAAACATGTTTATATGTTGTATAGGTTATAATGGGAGCTTTGTGCTCGAAAAGCTTTCCGTCAAATTTTCGGACCAAAAGTGACCATATCGACGTCACCATTCTTTATCCACCAAAACTGTGTTATTTTTGCTCAAATGTGATCCAAACAAGTTTATATGGTGTAAAGGTCATAATGGGAGCTTTGTGCGCGAAAAGCTTTCCGTGAAATTTTTGGACCAAAAGTGACCATATCGGCGTCACCTTTCTTTATCCACCAAAACTCTATGGTTTTTGCTCAAATGAGTCCCAAACATGTTTATATAGTGTATAGGTCATAATGGGAGCTTTGTGCACGAAAAGCTTTCTGTGAAATTTTCGGACCAAAATTGACCATATCGCCGTCACCTTTCTTTATCCACCAAAACTGTGTTGTTTCTGCTCAAATGTGTCCCAAACATGATTATATGGTGTATGGGTCATAATGGGACCTTTGTGCGCGAAAAGCTTTCCGTGAAATTTTCGGACCAAAAGTAACTATCGGCTTCACCTTTCTTTATCCACCAAAACTGTGTGGTTTTCCATCAAATGTGTCCCAAACATCTTTATATAGTGTATCGGTCATAATGGGAGCTTTGTGCACGAAAAGCTTTCCGTGAAATTTTCGGACCAAAAGTTACCATATAGGCGTCACCTCTTTTTATTCACCAAAACTGTGTGGTTTTTGTTCAAATGTGTCCGAAACATGTTTATATGGTGTTTAGGTCATAATGGGAGCCTTGTGCGCTAAAAGCTTTCCGTGAATTTTTCGAACCAAAAGTGACCATATCGGCGTCACCATAATTTATCCACCAAAACTGTGTTGTTTTTGCTCAAATGTTCCCCAAAATGTTTATATGGTGTATAGGTCATAATGGGAGCTTTGTGCGCGAAAAGCTTTCCGTGAAATTTTCGGACCAAAAGTGACCCTATAGGCGTCATCTTACTTTATTCACCAAAACTGTGTGGTTTTCGCTCGAATGTGTCTGAAACATGTTTATCTGGTGTTTAGGTCATAATGGGAGTTTTGTGCGCGAATTTTCGGACTAAAAGTGACCATATCGGCGTCACCTTCCTTTATCCACCAAAACTGTGTCGTTTTCGCTCAAATGTTTCCTAAATCTTTTTATATGGTGTATATGTCATAATGGGAGCTTTGTGCAGGAAAAGCTTTCCGTGAAATTTTCTGACCAAAAGTGACATATCGGCGACACCATACTTTATCCACCAAAATTGTGTTGTTTTCGCTCAAATGTGTCCGAAACATGTTTATATGGTGTTTAGGTCATAATGGGAGGTCTGTGCGCGAAAAGCTTTTCGTCAAATTTTCAGACCAAAAGTGACTATATCGGCGTCACCTTTCTTTATCCACCAAAACTGTGTGGTTTTCCCTCAAATGTGTCCCAAATATCTTTGTATAGTGTATAGGTCATAATGGGAGCTTTGTGCACGAAAAGATTTCCGTCAAATTTTCGGACCAAAATCAATTATATCGGCGTCCCCTTTTTTATCCACAAAATCTGTGTTATTTTTGCTCAAATGTTTTACAAACATGTTTATATGGTGTAAAGGTTATAATGGGAGCTTAGATGTGTTCCAAACATCGACAAGTTACCTTAGATACTAGGCACAAGGCTATGTTTGTCCTGGTGTGGAATGGGGAGTGGATGTGCTCAAATGTGTCCCAAACATATTTATATAGTGTATAGGTCATAATGGGAGCTTTTTGCACGAAAAGCTTTTCGTGAAATTTTCGGACCAAAAGTGACCTTATCGGCGTCACCTTTCTTTATCCACCAAAACCCTGTGGTTTTTGCTCAAATGTGTCTCAAACATGTTTATATAGTGTATAGGTCATAATGGTATCTTTTTGCACGAAAAGCTTTCCGTGAAATTTTTGGAACAAAAGTGACCATATCGGCGTCACCTTTCTTTATCCACCAAAACTCAGTGGTTTTTGCTCTAATGTGTCCCAAACATGTTTATATTGTGTATAGGTCATAATGAGAGCTTTGTGCACGAAAAGCTTTCCGTGAAATTTTCGGATCAAAAGTGACCATATAGGCGTCACCATTTGTTATTCACCAAAATTTTGTGGTTTTCGCTCAAATGTGTCCGAAACATGTTTATATGGTGTTTAGGTCATAATGGGAGGTCTGTGCGCGAAAAGCTTTTCGTCAAATTTTCAGACCAAAAGTGACTATATCGGCGTCACCTTTCTTTATCCACCAAAACTGTGTGGTTTTCCCTCAAATGTGTCCCAAATATCTTTGTATAGTGTATAGGTCATAATGGGAGCTTTGTGCACGAAAAGATTTCCGTCAAATTTTCGGACCAAAATCAATTATATCGGCGTCCCCTTTTTTATCCACAAAATCTGTGTTATTTTTGCTCAAATGTTTTACAAACATGTTTATATGGTGTAAAGGTTATAATGGGAGCTTAGATGTGTTCCAAACATCGAGAAGTTACCTTAGATACTAGGCACAAGGCTATGTTTGTCCTGGTGTGGAATGGGGAGTGGATGTGCTCAAATGTGTCCCAAACATATTTATATAGTGTATAGGTCATAATGGGAGCTTTTTGCACGAAAAGCTTTTCGTGAAATTTTCGGACCAAAAGTGACCTTATCGGCGTCACCTTTCTTTATCCACCAAAACTCTGTGGTTTTTGCTCAAATGTGTCTCAAACATGTTTATATAGTGTATAGGTCATAATGGTAGCTTTTTGCACGAAAAACTTTCCGTGAAATTTTTCGGACCAAAAGTGACCATATCGGCGTCACCTTTCTTTATCCATCAAAACTGTGTGGTTTTCGCTCAAATGTGTCCCAAACATGTTTATATGCTGTTTAGGTCATAATGGGAGCTTTGTGCGCGAAAAACTTTCCGTGATTTTTTCGAACCAAAAGTGACCATATCGGCGTCACCTTACTTTATCCACCAAAACTGTGTCGTTTTTGGTCAAATGTGTACCAAACATGTTTATATAGTGTATAGGTCATAATGGGAGCTTTGTGCAGGAAAAGCTTTCCGTGAAATTTTCGGAACAAAAGTGACCATATCGGCGTCACCTTTCTTTATCCACCAAAACTCAGTGGTTTTTGCTCTAATGTGTCCCAAACATGTTTATATTGTGTATAGGTCATAATGGGAGCTTTGTGCACGAAAAGCTTTCCGTGAAATTTTCGGATCAAAAGTGACCATATAGGCGTCACCATTTTTTATTCACCAAAATTTTGTGGTTTTCTCTCAAATGTGTCCGAAACATGTTTATATGTTGTATAGGTTATAATGGGAGCTTTGTGCTCGAAAAGCTTTCCGTCAAATTTTCGGACCAAAAGTGACCATATCGACGTCACCATTCTTTATCCACCAAAACTGTGTTATTTTTGCTCAAATGTGATCCAAACAAGTTTATATGGTGTAAAGGTCATAATGGGAGCTTTGTGCGCGAAAAGCTTTCCGTGAAATTTTCGGACCAAAAGTGACCATATCGGCATCACCTTTCTTTAGCCACCAAAACTCTATGGTTTTTGCTCAAATGAGTCCCAAACATGTTTATATAGTGTATAGGTCATAATGGGAGCTTTGTGCACGAAAAGCTTTCTGTGAAATTTTCGGACCAAAATTGACCATATCGCCGTCACCTTTCTTTATCCACCAAAACTGTGTTGTTTCTGCTCAAATGTGTCCCAAACATGATTATATGGTGTATGGGTCATAATGGGACCTTTGTGCGCGAAAAGCTTTCCGTGAAATTTTCGGACCAAAAGTAACTATCGGCGTCACCTTTCTTTATCCACCAAAACTGTGTGGTTTTCCCTCAAATGTGTCCCAAACATCTTTATATAGTGTATAGGTCATAATGGGAGCTTTGTGCACGAAAAGCTTTCCGTGAAATTTTCGGACCAAAATTGACCGTATCGGCGTCACCTTTTTTTATCCACCAAAACTCTGTGATTTTTGCTCTAATATGTCCCAAACAAGTTTATATAGTGTATAGGTCATAATGGGAGTTTTGTGCACGAAAAGCTTTCCGTGAAATTTTCGGACCAAAAGTTACCATATAGGCGTCACCTCTTTTTATTCACCAAAACTGTGTGGTTTTTGTTCAAATGTGTCCGAAACATGTTTATATGGTGTTTAGGTCATAATGGGAGCCTTGTGCGCTAAAAGCTTTCCGTGAATTTTTCGAACCAAAAGTGACCATATCGGCGTCACCATAATTTATCCACTAAAACTGTGTTGTTTTTGCTCAAATGTTCCCCAAACATGTTTATATGGTGTATAGGTCATAATGGGAGCTTTGTGCGCGAAAAGCTTTCCGTGAAATTTTCGGACCAAAAGTGACCCTATAGGCGTCATCTTTCTTTATTCACCAAAACTGTGTGGTTTTCGCTCGAATGTGTCCGAAACATGTTTATCTGGTGTTTAGGTCATAATGGGAGTTTTGTGCGCGAATTTTCGGACTAAAAGTGACCATATCGGCGTCACCTTCCTTTATCCACCAAAACGGTGTCGTTTTTGCTCAAATATTTCCTAAATCTTTTTATATGGTGTATATGTCATAATGGGAGCTTTGTGCAGGAAAAGCTTTCCGTGAAATTTTCGGACCAAAAGTGACATATCGGCGACACCATACTTTATCCACCAAAATTGTGTTGTTTTCGCTCAAATGTGTCCTAAACATATTTATATGCTGTTTAGGTCATAATGGGAGCTTCGTGCGCGAAAAGCTTTTCGTGATTTTTTTCGGACCAAAACTGACCATATCGGCGTCACCTTACTTTATCCACCAAAACTATGTTGTTTTTGCGCAAATGTTTCCCAAACATGTTTATATGGTATATAGGTCATAATGGGAGCTTTGTGCACGAAAAGCTTTCCGTGAAATTTTCGGACCAAAAGTGACCATATCGGCGTCATCTTTCTTTATCCACATAAACTCTGTGATTTTTGCTCTAATGTGTCCCAAACATGTTTATATAGTGTATAGGCCATAAGGGAGCTTTGTGCACGAAAAGCTTTCCGTGAAATTTTGGGACCAAAAGTTACCATATAGGCGTCATCTTTCTTTATTCACCAAAACTGTGTGGTTTTCGCTCGAATGTGTCCGAAATATGTTTATATGGTGTTTAGGTCATAATGGGAGGTTTGTGCGCGAAAAGCTCTTCGTCAAATTTTCAGACCAAAAGTGACTATATCGGCGTCACCTTTCTTTATCCACCAAAACTGTGTGGTTTTCCCTCAAATCTGTCCCAAATATCTTTATATAGTGTATAGGTCATAATGGTAGCTTTGTGCACGAAAAGCTTTCCGTCAAATTTTTGGACCAAAATCGATTATATCGGCGTCCCTTTTTTTATCCACCAAATCTGTGTTATTTTTGCTCAAATGTGTTACAAACATGTTTATATGGTGTAAAGGTTATAATGGGAGCTTAGATGTGTTCCAAACAACGACAAGTTACCTTAGATACTAGGCGCAAAGCTATGTTTGTCCTAGTGTGGATTGGGGAGTGGATGTGCTCAAATGTGTCCCAAACATTTATATAGTGTATAGGTCATAATGGGAGCTTTGTGCACGAAAAGCTTTTCGTGAAATTTTCGGACCAAAAGTGACCATATCGGCGTCACCTTTCTTTATTACCCAAAACTCTGTGGTTTTTGCTCAAATGTGTCTCAAACATGTTTATATAGTGTATAGGTCATAATGGTAGCTTTTTGCACGAAAAGCTTTCCGTGAAATTTTCGGACCAAAAGTGACCATATCGGCGTCACCTTTCTTTATCCACCAAAATTGTGTGGTTTTCGCTCAAATGTGTCCCAAACATGTTTATATGCTGTTTAGGTCATAATGGGAGCTTTGTGCGCGAAAAGCTTTTCGTGATTTTTTCGGACCAAAAGTGACCATATCGACGTCACCTTACTTTATCCACCAAAACTGTGTCGTTTTTGGTCAAATGTGTCCCAAACATGTTTATATAGTGTATAGGTCATAATGGGAGCTTTGTGCACGAAAAGCTTTCCGTGAAATTTTCGGACCAAAAGTGACCATATTGGCGTCACCATACTTTATCCACCAAAACTCTGTGGTTTTTGCTCTAATGTGTCCCAAACATGTTTATATTGTCTATTGTTCATAATGGGAGCTTTGTGCACGAAAAGCTTTCCGTGAAATTTTCGGATCAAAAGTGACCATATAGGCGTCACCATTCTTTATTCACCAAAACTGTGTGGTTTTCGCTCAAATGTGTCCGCAACATGTTTATATGGTGTTTAGGTCATAATGGGAGCATTGTGCGCTAAAAGGTTTCCTTAAATTTTTCGGACCAAAAGTGATCATATTGGCGTCACCTTACTTTATCCACCAAAACTATGTTGTTTTTGCTCAAATGTTTTCCAAACATGTTTATATGGTGTATAGGTAATAATGGGAGCTTTGTGCGCGAAAAGTATTCCGTGAAATTTTCGGACCAAACGTGACCATATCGGCGTCACTTTTCTTTATCCACCAAAACTGTGTGGTTTTCGCTCAAATGTGTTCCAAGCATGTTTATATGGTGTATAGGTCATGATAGGAGCTTTGTTCGCAAAAAGCTTTCCGTGAAATTTTCAGACCAAAAGTGACCATATCGGCGTCACCTTTCTTTATCCACCAAAACTTTGTTGTTTTTGCTCAAATGTGTCCCAAACATGTTTATATGGTGTATAGGTCATGATAGGAGTTTTGTGCACGAAAAGGTTTCCGTGAAATTTTGGGGACCAAAAGTGACTATCTACGTCACCTTTCTTTATCCAACAAAACTGTGTGGTTTTTTCTATATGTGTCCCAAACATGTTTATATGGTGTAAAGGTCATATAGGGAGCTTTGTGCACGAAAAGCTTTCCGTTAAATTTTCGGACCAAAGGTGACCATATCGGCGTCACCATTCTTTATCCACCAAAACTGTGTTATTTTTGCTCAAATATGTTCCAAACATGTTTATATGGTGTAAAGGTCATAATGGGAGCTTTGTGGGCGAAAAGCTTTCCGTGAAATTTTCGGACCAAAAGTAAACATATAGGCGTCACCTTTCTTTATCCACCAAAACTCTGTGGTTTTTGCTCACATGTGTCCCAAACATGTTTATATAGTGTATAGGTCATAATGAGAGTTTTGAGCATGAAAATCTTTCCGTGATATTTTCGGACCAAAAGTGACCATATCGGCGTCACCTTTCTTTATCCGCCAAAACTGTGTGGTTTTCGCTCAAATGTGTCCCAAACATATTTATATGCTGTTTAGGTCATAATGGGAGCTTTGTGCGCGAAAAGCTTTTCGTGATTTTTTTCGGACCAAAACTGACCATATCGGCGTCACCTTACTTTATCCACCAAAACTGTGTTGTTTTTGCGCAAATGTTTCCCAAACATGTTTATATGGTATATAGGTCATAATGGGAGCTTTGTGCACGAAAAGCTTTCCTTGAAATTTTCGGACCAAAAGTGACCATATCGGCGTCACTTTTCTTTATCCACCAAAACTTTGTGGTTTTCACTCAAATATGTCCAAAACATGTTTATATGTTGTATAGGTTATAATGGGAGCTTTGTGCTCGAAAAGCTTTCCGTCAAATTTTCGGACCAAAAGTGACCATATCGGCGTCACCATTCTTTATCTACCAAAACTGTGTTGTTTTTGCTCAAATATGTTCCATACAAGTTTATATGGTGTATAGGTCATAATGGTAGCTTTGTACACGAAAAGCTTTCCGTGAAATTTTCGGACCATAAGTGACCATATCGGTGTAACCTTTCTTTATCCACCAAAACTGTGTGGTTTTCGCTCAAATGTGTCCCAAACATGTTTATATAGTCTATAGGTCATGATTGTGCGCGAAAAGCTTTCCGTGAAATTTTCGGACCAAAAGTGACCATATCGGCGTCACCTTTCTTTATCCTCCAAAACTCTATGGTTTTTGCTCAAATGAGTCCCAAACATGTTTATATAGTGTATATGTCATAATGGGAGCTTTGTGCACGAAAAGCTTTCCGTGAAATTTTCGGACCAAAAGCGACCATATCGGCATCACCTTTCTTTATCCACCAAAACTTTGTGGTTTTCGCTCAAATTTGTTCCAAATATGTTTATATGGTGTTTAGGTCATAATGGGAGCTTTGTGCGCGAAAAGCTTACCGTGATTTTTTCGGACCAAAAGTGACCATATCAGCGTCACCTTACTTTATCCACCAAAACTGTGTTGTTTTTGCTCAAATGTTTCCCAAACATGTTTTTATTGTAAATGGGTCATAATGGGAGCTTTGTGCGCAAAAAGCTTTCCGTCAAATTTTCAGACCAAAAGTGACCATATCGGCGTCACTTTTCTATATCCACCAAAACTGTATGTTTTTCCCTCAAATGTGTCACAAAAAAATATTTATATAGTGTATATGTCATAATGGGAGCTTTTTGCACGAAAAGCTTTCCGTGATTTTTTTCGGACCAAAAGTGACCATATCGGTGTCACCTTTCTTTATCCAACAAAAATGTGTGGTTTTCGCTCAAATGTTTCCCAAACATGTTTATATGGTGTATAACTCATAATGGGAGCTTAGGTTTTGGGCGGAGTGAGGAAGTCTTGAGAGAGAAACTCTCTTTTGTGTCTTGAGTGGTTACCCCCTCTCGTGATTTTCTTTTACTCTTGCCTATTTCCTCCACCCACTACACTTCACTGTTGATTTGTTGTACAAATCTATTAATTTTGGGTGAATTAATTTCGGTTTTATTTGTATTACTTTCGACTTTGGCACCTATTTGGCATTCCTCTCAATCGTTCATCCTTTCTTCGGTTTGGAGGCTTGAGGGTTATGAGTGGGGTCGATTTCTGTTGTTTGAGGCTCGATCTCGACTTGGATCTTGCATAGATCTGGTTTGGTTTGGCCGGATCTGCTCTCTCCCTCCCTGATCTCCCTTTTCCGCCTCCGGATCTGGTGGTGCGTGGGCTGTGTTTCAGGTAGGTTGTCTCCCTTCTTCGACTTCGCTTGGGTTTCTTGTCTGAATGGGCCGGCTGGGTGGACTGGGTGGTGGGTGGTCTAGATGGTGGTAGGGTCAGTTTCGAGTTGGAACCTTGCAAGTATATAGGGCTCCGCCTGGCCCTCCTGGACTTTCGGACTCGGTTCTACCAAGCGACGGGCGTCTTCTTTCAGGGCTGCAAAGGTATGTCGTCTCTTGTCCTATGCGCTGTCAGATCTGTGTGGTGGTGGCCAGTGTTTTAGTTCCTCGATGGTGGGTTGTGGGTTGTTACAGCTGTGGGTGTCCCTTACAAGGTTTCGCTGCCGTGGTGCCTCTGGTGCCGCTGGAATGGCTCCTGTCGATAGTGGTTATTGCTCCTTGCTGCTGCTACCGATTTGAGTTGTGGGTGACGTCATTTGCTTGTTGGTGGAGTGGGCATGTGATTGTGGGAGTATGGTGTTCTGGTGGGTCCATCTTCTTGCCTTCATAGTGGAGTTGGCATGTGCTGGTGGAAGTTTTTAATTGTGAATTTGCTGTGGATTTAATTTGTGGGTGGAACGACATGTAGTGTGATGGTTATTATTCGTCTCTCTTTGTTGGTGTTGCATGGGGTATTATTTGGTTGAAAGTGTGATGTTTCTTCTTCCCCATATCGACAAGTAGCTATGGAGTATGGGCTTAACGCAATGCTTGTCCTGGTATGGATCGGGTTGCGGTTATGTTATGCTCTTCGGTCAAGTGGATTCCCGTGCCTCGCTTGGTTAGAGGTGTGTGGTTGGTCTCCACTCCTCTTGGGCTCTGGGGGTCCGTTGGGTTTGTTTTGTGGTGTGTTCGCTCCCCCACATCGGCAAGTTACCGTAGATGTTGGGCGTAACGATATGCTTGCCCTGGTGTGGACCGGGGAATGGATATAGCGCGAACTCGTCCTACGTTTCCCCTTGAGTCATTTTTGGGTTGGAGAAGTGCTAAAATGTTTGGGGTGGGAATATGTGTGGTGAGATGTTAGTGGTAGCATGATAAGTGTAGTGTGGTGGTCTTGTGTGGTTTGCTTCTGCGTCGAGTTGCAATTGTGGGGATATTTCGTGATGGGTAGTATCTTTTGTGATTTGGAAACTTGTGGGTTGTACTACCCTTTTCTTTTACGTAAGACTCTTGGTATGGTCTTAATATTTTTTACTCCTTTGGCCTATGCCACTACTATATATTTGCCTCTTCAAGTCATAATGGGAGCTTTGTGCGCGTAAAGCTTTCCGTGAAATTTTTGCACCAAAAGTGACCATATCGGCGTCGCCTTTCTTTATCGACCAAAACTTTGTGGTTTTCGCTCAAATATGTCCAAAACATCTTTATATGGTGTATAGGTTATAATGTGAGCTTTGTGCGCGAAAAGCATTCCGTCAAATTTTCGGACCAAAAGTGACCATATCGGCGTCACCATTCTCTATCCACCAAAACTGTGTTATTTTTGCTCAAATATGTTCCAAACATGTTTATATGGTGTAAAGGTCATATAGGGAGCTTTGTGCGCGAAAAGCATTCCGTGAAATTTTCGGACCAAAAGTGACCATATCGGCTACACCTTTCTTTATCCACCAAAACTGTGTGGTTTTCGCTCAAATGTGTCCCAAACATGTTGATATGGTGTTTAGGTCATAATGGGAGCTTTGTGCACGAAAAGCTTTCTGTCAAATTTTCAGACCAAAAGTGACCATATGGGCGTCACCTTTCTATATCCACCAAAACTGTATGGTTTTCCCTCAAATGTGTCCCAAACATCTTTATATAGTGTATATGTCATAATGAGAGCTTTTTGCACGAAAAGCTTTTCGTGAAATTATCGGACCAAAAGTGACCATATCGGGGTCACCTTTCTTTATCCACCAAAACTCTTTTGTTTTTTGCTCAAATGTGTTACAAACATGTTTATATGGTGTAAAGGTCATAATGAGAGCTTTGTGCACGAAAAGCTTTCCGTGATTTTTTCGGACCAAAAGTGACCATATCGGTGTCACCTTTCTTTATCCAACAAAACTGTGTTGTTTTCGCTCAAATGTTTCCCAAACATGTTTATATGGTGTATAGGTCATAATGGGAGCTTTGTACGCGAAAAGCTTTCCATGAAATTTTTGCACCAAAAGTGACCATATCGCTCAAATCCACCTAAACTCTGTGGTTTTGCTCAAATGTGTCCCAAACATGTTTATATAGTGTATAGGTCATAATGGGAGCGTTGTGCACGAAAAGCATTCCGTGAAATTTTCGGACCAAAAGTGACCATATCGGTGTCACCTTTCTTTATAAACGAAAACTGTGTGGTTTTTGCTCAAATGTGTCCCAAACATGTTTATATAGTGCATAGGTCATGATAGGAGCTTTGTGCGCGAAAAGCTTTCCATGAAATTTTCGTTCCAAAAGTGACCATATCGGCGTCACCTTTCTTTTATCCACCAAAACTCTCGGGTTTTTGCTCAAATGATTCCCAAACATATTTATATAGTGTATAGGTCATAATGGGAGCTTTGTGCACGAAAAGCTTTCCGTGAAATTTTCGAACCAAAAGTGACCATATCGGCGTCACCTTTCTTTATCCACCAAAACTGTGTGGTTCTCGCTCAAATGTGTCCCAAACATGTTTGTATGGTGTATAGGTCAATAGGGAGCTTTGATCGCGAAAAGCTTTCCGTGAAATTTTTTGACCAAAAGTGACCATATCGGCGTCACCTTTCTTTATCCACCAAAACTCTGTTGTTTTTGCTCAAATGTGTTAAAAACATGTTTATATGGTGTAAAGGTCATAATGAGAGCTTTGTGCGCGAAAAGCTTTCCGTGAAATTTTCGTACCAAAAGTGACCATATCAGCGTCACCTTTCTTTATCCACCAAAACTGTGTGGTTTTCCCTGAAATGTGTCCCAAACATCTTTATATAGTGTATAGGTCATAATTGGAGCTTTTTGCAAGAAAAGATTTCCGTGAAATTTTCGGACCAAAGGTGACCATATGGGCGTCACCTTTCTTTTATCCACCAAAACTCTGTGGTTTTTGCTCTAATGTGTCCCAAACATGATTATATTGTGTATATGTGATAATGGGAGCTTTTTGCACGAAACGCTTTCCGTGAAATTTTCGGACCAAAAGTGACCATATAGGTGTCACCTTTCTTTATTCACAAAAACTGTGAGGTTTTCGCTCAAATGTGTCCGAAACATGTTTATATGGTGTTTAGGTCATCATTGGAGCATTGTGCGCTAAAAGCTTTCCGTGAATTTTTCGGACCAAAAGTGATCATATCGGCGTCACCTTACTTTATCCACCAAAACTGTGTTGTTTTTGCTCAAATGTTTCCCCAACATGTTTATATGGTGTATAGGTCATAATGGGAGATTTGTGCGCGAAATGCTTTCCGTGAAATTTTGGGAACAAAAGTGACCATATCGGCGTCACCTTTCTTTATACAACAAAACTGTGTGGTTTTCGCTCAAATGTGTCCCAAACATGTTTATATGGTGTAAAGGTCATATAGGGAGCTTTGTGCGCAAATAGCTTTCTGTGAAATTTTCGGACCAAAAGTGACTATATTGGCGTCACCTTTCTTTATCCACCAAAACTCTATGGTTTTTTGATCAAATGTGTCAAAAACATGTTTCTATGGTGTATAGCTCATGATAGGAGCTTTGTGCACGAAAAGCTAACCGTAAAATTTTGGAACCAAAAGTGACTATATCGGCGTAACCTTTCTTTATCAACCAAAACTGTATGGTTTTCGCTCAAATTTGTCCCAAACATGTTTATATGATGTAAATTTCATATAGGGAGATTTGTGCACGAAAAGCTTTCCGTCAAATTTTCGGAACAAAAGTGACAATATCGGCGTCACCATTCTTTATCCATCAAAACTGTGTTGTTTTTGCTTAAATATGTTCCAAACATGTTTATATGATGTAAAGGTCATAATGGGAGCTTTGTGCGCGAAAAGCATTCCGTGAAATTTTCGGATCAAAAGTGACCATATGAGCGTCACCTCTCTTTATACACCAAAACTCTGTGGTTTTTGCTCAAATGTGTCCCAAACATGTTTATATAGTGTATATGTCATAATGGGAGCTTTGTGCGCGAAAAGCTTTCCGTCAAATTTTCGGAACAAAAGTGACAATATCGGCGTCACCATTCTTTATCCATCAAAACTGTGTTGTTTTTGCTTAAATATGTTCCAAACATGTTTATATGATGTAAAGGTCATAATGGGAGCTTTGTGCGCGAAAAGCTTTCCGTGAAATTTTCGGATCAAAAGTGACCATATGAGCGTCACCTCTCTTTATACACCAAAACTCTGTGGTTTTTGCTCAAATGTGTCCCAAACATGTTTATATAGTGTATATGTCATAATGGGAGCTTTGTGCGCGCGAAAAGCTTTCCGTGAAATTTACGGACCAAAAGTAATCATATCAGCGTCACCTTTCTTTTATCCACCAATACTCTGTGGTTTTTGCTCAAATGTGTCCCAAAAATGTTTATATGGTGTATAGGTCAAAATGGGAGCTTTGTGCACGAAAAGCTTTCCGTGAAATTTTCGGACCAAAAGTGACCATATCGGCGTCACCTTTCTTTATCCCCCAAAACTATGTGGTTTTCGCTCAAATGTGTCCCAAACATGTTTATATGGTGTAAAGGTCATATAGGGAGCTTTTTGCGCAAATAGATTTCCGTGTAATTTTCGGACCAAAAGTGACCATATCAGCGTCACCTTTCTTTAAACACCAAAACTCTATGGTTTTTGCTCAAATGTGTCCCAAACATGTTTATATAGTGTATATGTCATAATGTGAGCTTTGTGCGCGAAAAGCTTTTTGTGAAATTTTCGGACCAAAAGTAACGATATCGGCGTTACCTTTCTTCTATCCACCAATACTATGTGGTTTTTGCTCAAATGTGTCCCAAAAATGTTTATATAGTGTATAGGTCAAAATGGGAGCTTTGTGGACGAAAAGCCCTCCGTGAAATTTTCGGACCAAAAGTGACCATATCGGCGTCACCTTTCTTTATCCACCAAAACTATGTGGTTTTCGCTCAAATGTGTCCCAAACATGTTTATATGGTGTAAAGGTCATATAGGGAGCTTTGTGCGCAAATAGATTTCCGTGTAATTTTCGGACTAAAAGTGACCATATCGGCGTCATTTTTCTTTAAACACCAAAACTCTGTGGTTTTTGCTCAAATGATTCCCAAACATGTTTATATAGGTGTCATCTTTCGGACCAAAAGTGACCATATCGGTGTCATCTTTCTTTATCCACCAAAACTGTGTGGTTTTCGCTCAAATGTGTCCCAAACATATTTATATGGTGTATAGGTCATGATAGGAGCTTTGTGCGCAAATAGATTTCCGTGAAATTTTCGGACCAAAAGTGACCATATTTGCTTCACCTTTCTTTATCCACCAAAACTCTGTGGTTTTTTGCTCAAATGTGTCAAATACATGTTTATATGGTGTATAGGTCATGATAGGTGCTTTGTGCACGAAAAGCTTTTCGTAAAATTTTGGAACTAAAAGTGACCATATCGGCGTCACCTTTCTTTATCCACCAAAACTCTGTGGTTTTTGCTCAAATGATTCCTGAACATGTTAATATAGTGTATAGGTCATAATGGGAGCTTTGTGCACGAAAAGCTTTTCGTGAAATTTTCGGACCAAAAGTGACCATATCGGTGTCACCTTTCTTTATCCTCCAAAACTGTGTGGTTTTCGCTCAAATGTGTCCCAAGCATGTTTATATGGTGTATAGGTCATGATAGGAGCTTTGTGCACAAATAGATTTCCGTGTAATTTTCGGACCAAAAGTGACCATATTGGCGTCACCTTTCTTTATCCACCAAAACTTTGTAGTTTTCGCTCAAATGTGTCCCAAACATGTTTATATGGTGTAAAGGTCATATAGGGAGCTTTGTTCGCGCAAAGCTTTCCGTGAAATTTTCGGACCAAAAGTGACCATATCGGCGTCACCTTTCTTTATCCACCAAAACTCTGTGGTTTTTGCTCAAATGATTCCCGAACATGTTAATATAGTGTATAGGTCATAATGGGAGCTTTGTGCACGAAAAGCTTTTCGTGAAATTTTCGGACCAAAAGTGACCATATCGGTGTCACCTTTCTTTATCCTCCAAAACTGTGTGGTTTTCGCTCAAATGTGTCCCAAGCATGTTTATATGGTGTATAGGTCATGATAGGAGCTTTGTGCACAAATAGATTTCCGTGTAATTTTCGGACCAAAAGTGACCATATTGGCGTCACCTTTCTTTATCCACCAAATCTCTCTGTGGTTTTTTGCTCAAATGTGTCAACAACATGTTTATATGGTGTATAAGTCCTGATAGGAGCTTTGTGCACGAAAAGCTTTCCGTAAAATTTTGGAACCAAAATTGACCATATCGGCGTCACCTTTCTTTATCAACCAAAACTGTGTGGTTTTCGCTCAAATGTGTCCCAAACATGTTTATATGGTGTAAAGGTCATATAGGGAGATTTGTGCACGAAAAGCTATCCGTCAAATTTTCGTCACAAAAGTGACAATATCGACGTCACCATTCCTTATCCATCAAAACTGTGTTGTTTTTACTCAAATATGTTCCAACCATGTTTATATGTTGTAATGGTCATAATGGGAGCTTTGTGCGCGAAAAGATTTCCGTGAAATTTTCGGACCAAAAGTGACCATATGAGCGTCACCTCTCTTTATACATAAAAAGTCTTTGGTTTTTGCTCAAATGTGTCCCAAACATGTTTATATAGTGTATATGTTATAATGGGAGCTTTGTGCACGAAAAGCTTTTCGTGAAATTTTCTGACCAAAAGTGACCATATCGGCGTCACCTTTCTTTTATCCACCAATACTCTGTGGTTTTTGCTCAAATGTGTCCCAAACATGTTTATATAGTGTATAGGTCATAATGGGAGCTTTGTGCACGAAAATCTTTTCGTGATATTTTGGGACCAAAAGTGACCATATCGGTGTCACCTTTCTTTATACACCAAAATTGTGTGGTTTTCGCTCAAATGTGTCCCAAACATGTTTATATGGTGTAAAGGTCATATAGGGAGCTTTGTGCACGAAAAGCTTTCCGTCAAATTTTCGGAACAAAAGTGACAATATCGGCGTCACCATTCTTTATCCATCAAAACTATGTTTTTTTTGCTCAAATATGTTCCAAACATGTTTATATGTTGTAAAGGTCATGATGGGAGCTTTGTGCGCGAAAAGCTTTCCGTGAAATTTTCGGACCAAAAGTGACCATATGAGCGTCACCTCTCTTTATACATAAAAACTCTGTGGTTTTTGCTCAAATGTGTCCCAAACATGTTTATATAGTGTATATGTTATAATGGGAGCTTTGTGCACGAAAAGCTTTTCGTGAAATTTTCTGACCAAAAGTGACCATATCGGCGTCACCTTTCTTTTATCCACCAATACTCTGTGGTTTTTGCTCAAATGTGTCCCAAACATGTTTATATAGTGTATAGGTCATAATGGGAGATTTGTGCACGAAAATCTTTTCGTGAAATTTTCGGACCAAAAGTGACCATATCGGTGTCACCTTTCTTTATACACCAAAATTGTGTGGTTTTCGCTCAAATGTGTCCAAAACATGTTTATATGGTGTAAAGGTCATATAGGGAGCTTTGTGCACGAAAAGTTTTCCGTCAAATTTTCGGAACAAAAGTGACAATATCGGCGTCACCATTCTTTATCCATCAAATCTATGTTTTTTTTGCTCAAATATGTTCCAAACATGTTTATATGTTGTAAAGGTCATGATGGGAGCTTTGTGCGCGAAAAGCTTTCCGTGAAATTTTCGGACCAAAAGTGACCATATGAGCGTCACCTCTCTTTATACATAAAAACTCTGTGGATTTTTGCTCAAATGTGTCCCAAACATGTTTATATAGTGTATATGTTATAATGGGAGCATTGTGCATGAAAAGCTTTTCGTGAAATTTTCTGACCAAAAGTGACCAGATCGGCGTCACCTTTCTTTTATCCACCAATACTCTGTGGTTTTTACTCAAATGTGTCCCAAACATGTTTATATAGTGTATAGGTCAAAATGGGAGCTTTGTGCACGAAAAGCTTTCCGTGAAATTTTCGGACCAAAAGTGACCATATCGGCGTCACCTTTCTTTATCCACCAAAACTATGTGGTTTTCGCTCAAATGTGTCCCAAACATGTTTATATGGTGTAAAGGTCATATAGGGAGCTTTGTTCGCGCAAAGCTTTCCGTGAAATTTTCGGACCAAAAGTGACCATATGGGCGCCACCTTTCTTTATCCACCAAAACTCTTTGGTTTTTGCTCAAATGATTCCCAAACATGCGTATATAGTGTATAGGTCATAATGGGAGCTTTGTGCACGAAAAGCTTTTCGTGAAATTTTCGGACCAAAAGTGACCATATCGGTGTCACCTTTCTATATCCACCAAAACTGTGTGGTTTTCGCTCAAATGTGTTCCAAACATGTTTATATGTTGTATAGGTCATGATAGAAGCTTTGTGCTTAAATACATTTCCGTGAAATTTTCGGTCCAAATGTGACCATATTGGCGTCACCTTTCTTTATCCACCAAAACTCTGTGGTTTTTTGCTCTAATGTGTCAAAAACATGTTTATATGGTGTATAGGTCATGATAGGAGCTTTGTGCACGAAAAGCTTTCTGTCTAATTTTGGAACCAAAAGTGACCATATCGGCGTCACCTTTCTTTATCAGCCAAAACTGTGTGGTTGTCGCTCAAATGTGTCCCAAACATGTTTATATGGTGTAAAGGTCATATAGGGAGATTTGTGCACGAAAAGCTTTCCGTCAAATTTTCGTAACAAAAGTGACAATATCAGCGTCACCATTCATTATCCATCAAAACTGTGTTGTTTTTGCTCAAATATGTTCCAACCATGTTTATATGTTGTAAAAGTCATAATAGGAGCTTTGTGCGCGAAAAGATTTCCATGAAATTTTCGGACCAAAAGTGACCATATCAGCGTCACCTTTCTTTTATCCACCAATACTCTGTGGTTTTTGCTCAAATGATTCCCAAACATGTTTATATAGTATATATGTCATAATGGGAGCTTTGTGCACGAAAAGCTTTTCGTGAAATTTTCGGACCAAAAGTGACCATATCGGTGTCACCTTTCTTTATGTACCAAAACTGTGTGGTTTTTAATCAAATGTGTCCCAAACATGTTTATATGGTGTATAGGTCATGATAGGAGCTTTGTGCGCAAATACATTTCCGTGAAATTTTCGGTCCAAAAGTGACCATATTGGCGTCACCGTTCTTTAGCCACCAAAACTCTGTGGTTTTTTGCTCAAATGTGTCAAAAACATGTTTATATGGTGTATAGGTCATGATAGGAGCTTTGTGCACAAAAAGCATTCCGTAAAATTTTGGAACCAAAAGTGACCATATCGGCGTCACCTTTCTTTATCAGCCAAATCTGTGTGGTTTTCGCTCAAATGTGTCCCAAACATGTTTATATGGTGTAAAGGTCATATAGGGAGATTTGTGCACGAAAAGCTTTCCGTCAAATTTTCGTAACAAAAGTAACAATATCGGCGTCACCATTCTTTATCCATCAAAACTGTGTTGTTTTTGCTCAAATATGTTCCAACCATGTTTATATGTTGTAAAGGTCATAATGGGAGCTTTGTGCACGAAAAGCTTTTCGTGAAATTTTCCGACCAAAAGTGACCATATCGGTGTCACCTTTCTTTATATACCAAAACTGTGTGGTTTTCGCTCAAATGTGTCCCAAGCATGTTTATATTGTGTATAGGTCATAATGGGAGCTTTGTGCACGAGAAGCTTTCCGTGAAATTTTGGGACCAAAAGTGACCATATCGGTGTCACCTTTCTTTATCCTCCAAAACTGTGTGGTTTTCGCTCAAATGTGTCCCAAGCATGTTTATATGGTGTATAGGTCATGATAGGAGCTTTGTGCACAAATAGATTTCCGTGTAATTTTCAGACCAAAAGTAAACATATTGGCGTCACCTTTCTTTATCCACCAAAACTCTGTGGTTTTTTGCTCAAATGTGTCAACAACATGTTTATATGGTGTATAAGTCATGATAGGAGCTTTGTGCACGAAAAGCTTTCCGTAAAATTTTGGAACCAAAATTGACCATATCGGCGTCACCTTTCTTAATCAACCAAAACTGTGTGGTTTTCGCTCGAATGTGTCACAAATATGTTTATATGGTGTAAAGGTCATATAGGGAGATTTGTGCACGAAAAGCTTTCCGTCAAATTTTCGTAACAAAAGTGACAATATCGACGTCACCATTCTTTATCTATCAAAATTGTGTTGTTTTTACTCAAATATGTTCCAACCATGTTTATATGTTGTAAAGGTCATAATGGGAGCTTTGTGCGCGAAAAGATTTCCGTGAAATTTTCGGACCAAAAGTTACCATATGAGCGTCACCTCTCTTTATACATAAAAACTCCGTGGTTTTTGCTCAAATGTGTCCCAAACATGTTTATATAGTGTATATGTTATAATGGGAGCTTTGCGCACGAAAAGCTTTTCGTGAAATTTTCTGACCAAAAGTGACCATATCGGCGTCACCTTTCTTTTATCCACCAATACTCTGTGGTTTTTGCTCAAATGTGTCCCAAACATGTTTATATAGTGTATAGGTCGTAATGGGAGCTTTGTGCACGAAAATCTTTTCGTGAAATTTTCGGACCAAAAGTGACCATATCGGTGTCACCTTTCTTTATACACCAAAATTGTGTGGTTTTCGCTCAAATGTGTCCCAAACATGTTTATATGGTGTAAAGGTCATATAGGGAGCTTTGTGCACGAAAAGCTTTCCGTCAAATTTTCGGAACAAAAGTGACAATATCGGCGTCACCATTCTTTATCCATCAAAACTATGTTTTTTTTGCTCAAATATGTTCCAAACATGTTTATATGTTGTAAAGGTCATGATGGGAGCTTTGTGCGTGAAAAGCTTTCCGTGAAATTTTCGGACCAAAAGTGACCATATGAGCGTCACCTCTCTTTATACATAAAAACTCTGTGGATTTTTACTCAAATGTGTCCCAAACATGTTTATATAGTGTATAGGTCAAAATGGGAGCTTTGTGCAAGAAAAGCTTTCCGTGAAATTTTCGGACCAAAAGTGACCATATCGGCGTCACCTTTCTTTATCCACCAAAACTATGTGGTTTTCGCTCAAATGTGTCCCAAACATGTTTATAAGGTGTAAAGGTCATATAGGGAGCTTTGTTCGCGCAAAGCTTTCCGTGAAATTTTCGGACCAAAAGTGACCATATCAGCGTCACCTTTCTTTTATCCACCAATACTCTGTGGTTTTTGCTCAAATGATTCCCAAACATGTTTATATAGTATATATGTCATAATGGGAGCTTTGTGCACGAAAAGCTTTTCGTGAAATTTTCGGACCAAAAGTGACCATATCGGTGTCACCTTTCTTTATGTACCAAAACTGTGTGGTTTTCGCTCAAATGTGTCCCAAACATGTTTATATGGTGTATAGGTCACGATAGGAGCTTTGTGCGCAAATACATTTCCGTGAAATTTTCGGTCCAAAAGTGACCATATTGGCGTCACCGTTCTTTAGCCACCAAAACTCTGTGGTTTTTTTTCTCAAATGTGTCAAAAAAATGTTTATATTGTGTATGGGTCATGATAGGAGCTTTGTGCACAAAAAGCATTCCGTAAAATTTTGGAACCAAAAGTGACCATATCGGTATCACCTTTCTTTATCAGCCAAATATGTGTGGTTTTCGCTCAAATGTGTCCCAAACATGTTTATATGGTGTAAAGGTCATATAGGGAGATTGTGCACGAAAAGCTTTCCGTCAAATTTTCGTAACAAAAGTGACAATATCGGCGTCACCATTCTTTATCCATAAAAAATGTGTTGTTTTTGCTCAAATATGTTCCAACCATGTTTATATGTTGTAAAGGTCATAATGGGAGCTTTGTGCACGAAAAGCTTTTCGTGAAATTTTCCGACCAAAAGTGACCATATCGGTGTCACCTTTCTTTATACACCAAAACTGTGTGGTTTTCGCTCAAATGTGTCCCAAACATGTTTATATAGTGCATAGGTCATGATAGGATCTTTGTGCGCGAAAAGCTTTCCGTGAAATTTTCTGACCAAAAGTGACCATATCGGCGTCACCCATCTTTTATCCACCAAAACTCTTTGGTTTTTGCTCAAATGTGTCCCAAACATGTTTATATTGTGTATAGGTCATAATGGGAGCTTTGTGCACGAGAAGCTTTCCGTGAAATTTTGGGACCAAAAGTGACCATATCGGCGTCACCTTTCTTTATCCACCAAAGCTGTGTGGTTTTCGCTCAAATGTGTCCCAAACATGTTTATATGGTGTAAAGGTCATATAGGGTGCTTTGTTCGCGAAAAGCTTTCCGTGAAATTTTCGGACCAAAAGTGACCATATCGGCGTCACCTTTCTTTTATCCACCAATACTCTGTGGTTTTTGCTCAAATGTGTCCCAAACATGTTTATATAGTGTATATGTCATAATGAGAGCATTGTGCACGAAATGATTTCCGTGAAATTTTCGGACCAAAAGTGACCATATCGGCGTCACCTTTCTTTATCCCCCAAAACTATGTGATTTTCGCTCAAATGTGTCCGAAACATGTTTATATGGTGTAAAGGTCATATAGGGAGCTTTGTTCGCGCAAAGCTTTCCGTGAAATTTTCGGACCAAAAGTGACCATATCGGCGTCACCTTTCTTTATCCACCAAAACTGTGTGGTTTTCGCTCAAATGTGTCCCAAACATGTTTATATGGTGTATAGGTCATGATAGGAGCTTTTTGCGCAAATAGCTTTCCGTGAAATTTTCGGACCAAAAGTGACCATATTGGCGTTACCTTTCTTTATCCACGAAAACTCTGTGGTTTTTTGCTAAAATATGTCAAAAACATTTTTATATGGTGTATAGGTCATGATAGGAGCTTTGTGCACGAAAAGCTTTCCGTAAAATTTTGGAACCAAAAGTGACCATATCGGCGTCACCTTTCTTTATCAACCAAAACTGTGTGGTTTTCGCTCAAATGTGTACAAACATATTTATATGATGTAAATTTCATATAGGGAGATTTGTGCACGAAAAGCTTTCCGTCAAATTTTCGTAACAAATGTGACAATATCAGCGTCACCATTCTTTATCCATCAAAACTGTGTTGTTTTTTCTCAAATATGTTCCAACCATGTTTATATGTTGTAAAGGTCATAATGGGAGCTTTGTGCACAAAAAGATTTCCGTGAAATTTTCGGACCAAAAGTGACCATATCAGCGTCACCTTTCTTTATACACCAAAACTCTGTGGTTTTTGCTCAAATGATTCCCAAACATGTTTATATAGTGTATAGGTCATAATGGGTGCTTTGTGCACGAAAAGCTTTTCGTGAAATTTTCGGACCAAAAGTGACCATATCGGCGTCACCTTTCTTTTATCCACCAATACTCTGTGGTTTTTGCTCAAATGTGTCCCAAACATGTTTATATAGTGTATAGGTCATAATGGGAGCTTTGTGCACGAAAAACTTTCCGTGAAATTTTCGGACCAAAAGTGACCATATCGACGTCACCTTTCTTTATCCACCAAAATACTGTGGTTTTCGCTCAAATGTGTCCCAAACATGTTTATATGGTGTAAAGGTCATATAGGCAGCTTTGTTCGCGCAAAGCTTTCCGTGAAATTTTCGGACCAAAAGTGACCATATCGGCGTCACCTTTCTTTATCCACCAAAACTGTGTGGTTTTCGCTCAAATTTGTCCCAAACATGTTTATATTGTGTATAGGTCATGATAGGAGCTTTGTGCGCAAATAGCTTTCCGTGAAATTTTCGGACCAAAAGTGACCATATTGGCGTCACCTTTCTTTATCCACCAAAACTCTGTGGTTTTTTGCTCAAATGTGTCAAAAACATGTTTATATGGTGTATAGGTCATGATAGGAGCTTTGTGCACGAAAAGCTTTCTGTAAAATTTTGGAACCAAAAGTGACCATATCGGCGTCACCTTTCTTTATCAGCCAAAACTGTGTGGTTTTCGCTCAAATGTGTCCCAAACATGTTTATATGGTGTAAAGGTCATATAGGGAGATTTGTGCACAAAAAGCTTTCCGTCAAATTTTCGTAACAAAAGTGACAATATCGGCGTCACCATTCATTATCCATCAAAACTGTGTTGTTTTTGCTCAAATATGTTCCAACGATGTTTATATGTTGTAAAAGTCATAATAGGAGCTTTGTGCGCGAAAAGATTTCCGTGAAATTTTCGGACCAAAAGTGACCATATCAGCGTCACCTTTCTTTTATCCACCAATACTCTGTGGTTTTTGCTCAAATGATTCCCAAACATGTTTATAAAGTATATATATCATAATGGGAGCTTTGTGCACGAAAAGCTTTTCGTGAAATTTTCGGACCAAAAGTGACCATATCGGTGTCACCATTTTTTATCCACCAAAACTGTGTTATTTTTGCTCAAATATGTTCCAAACATGTTAATATGTTGTAAAGGACATAATGGGAGCTTTGTGCGTGATAAGCTTTCCGTGAAATTTTCGGACCAAAAGTGACCATATCGGCGTCACCTTTCTTTATCCACCAAAACTCCGTGGTCTTTGCTCACATGTGTCCCAAACATGTTTATATAGTGTATAGGTCATAATGGGAGCTTTATGCACGAAAAGCTTTTCGTGAAATTTTCGGACCAAAAGTGACTATATCGGTGTCATCTTTCTTTATACACCAAAACTGTGTGGTTTTCGCTCAAATGTGTCCCAAACATGTTTATATGGTGTAAAGGCCATATAGGGAGCTTGTGGCGAAAAGCTTTCCGTGAAATTTTCGGACCAAAAGTACCATATCGGCGTCACCTTTCTTTGTCCAACAAAATTGTGTGGTTTTCGCTCAAATGTGTCCCAAACATGTTTATATGGTGTAAAGGTCATAAAGGGAGATTTGTGCATGAACAGCTTTCCGTCATATTTTCGGACCAAAGGTGACCATATCGGCGTCACCATTCTTTATCAACCAAAATTGTGTTATTTTTGCTCAAATATGTTCCAAACATGTTTATATGTTGTAAAGGTCATAATGGAGCTCTGTGCGTGAAAAGCTTTCCGAGAAATTTTCGGACCAAAAGTGACCATATTGGCGTCACCTTTCTTTATCCAACAAAACTCTGTGGTTTTTTTCTTAAATATGTCAAAAACATGTTTATATGGTGTATAGGACATGATAGGAGCTTTGTGCACGAAAACCTGTCCGTAAAATTTTGGAACCAAAAGTTACCATATTGGCGTCACCATTCTTTATCCACCAAAGCTGTGTTATTTTTGCTCAAATATGTTCCAAACATGTTTATATGTTATAAATGTCATAATGGGAGCTTTGGGCGCGAAAAGCTTTCCGTGAAATTTTCGGAATAAAAGTGACCATATCGGCGTCAACTTTCTTTATCCACCAAAACTCTGTGGATTTTGCTCACATGTGTCCCAAACATGTTTATATAGTGTATAGGTCATAATGGGAGCTTTGTGCACGAAAATCTTTTCGTGAAATTTTCGGACCAAAAGTTACCATATAGGTGTCACCTTTCTTTATACACCAAAATTGTGTGGTTTTCGCTCAAATGTGTCCCAAATATGTTTATATAGTGCATAGGTCATGATGGGATCTTTGTGCGCGAAAAACTCTTCGTGAAATTTTTGGACCAAAAGTGACCATATCGGCGTCACCCATCTTTTATCCACCAAAACTCTGTGGTTTTTGCTCAAATGTGTCCCAAACATGTTTATATTGTGTATAGGTCATAATGGGAGCTCTGTGCGCGAAAAGATTTCCGTGAAATTTTCGGACCAAAAGTGGCCAGATTGGCGTCACCTTTCTTTATCCACCAAAACTCTGTGGTTTTTTGCTCAAATATGTTAAAAACATGTTTATATGGTGTATAGGTCATGATAGGAGTTTTGTGCACGAAAACCTTTCCGTAAAATTTTGGAACCAAAAGTGATCATATCGGCGTCACCTTTTTTTATCAACCAAAACTGTGTGGTTTTCGCTCAAATGTGTCCCTAACATGTTTATATGGTGTAAAGGTCATATAGGGAGCTTTGTTCGCCAAAAGCTTTCCGTGAAATTTTCAGACCAAAAGTGACCATATCGGCGTCACCTTTCTTTATCCACCAAACCTCTGTGGTTTTTGCTCAAATGTGTCCCAAACATGTTTATATGGTGTATAGGTCATGATAGGAGCTTTGTGCACGAAAAGCATTCCGTGAAATTTTGGGACCAAAAGTGACCATATCGGCGTCACCTTTCTTTATCCACCAAAACTGTGTGGTTTTCGCTCAAATGTGTCCCAAACATGTTTATATGGTGTAAAAGTCATATAGGGAGCTTTGTTCGCGAATAGCTTCCCGTGAAATTTTCGGACCAAAAGTGACCATATCGGCGCCACCTTTCTTTATCCACCAAAACTCTGTGGTTTTTGCTCAAATGTGTTCCAAACATGTTTATATGGTGTATAGGTCATGATAGGAACTTTGTGCACGATAAGCGTTCCGTGAAATTTTGGGACCAAAAGTGACCATATCGGCGTCACCTTTCTTTATCCAACAAAATTGTGTGGTTTTTGTTCAAATGTGTCCCAAACATGTTTATATGGTGTAAAGGTTATATAGGGAGAGTTGTGCACGAAAAGCTTTCTGTCAAATTTTCGGACCAAAAGTGACCATATCGGCGTCACCATTCTTTATCCACAAAAACTCTGTTATTTTTGCTCAAATATGTTCCAAACATGTTTATATGTTGTAAAGGTCATAATGGGAGCTTTGGGCGCGAAAAGCTTTCCGTGAAATTTTCGGACCAAAAGTGACCATATCGGCGTCACCTTTCTTTATCCACCAAAACTCTGTGGATTTTGCTCACGTGTGTCTCAAACATGTTTATATAGTGTATAGGTCATAATGGGAGCTTTGTGGACGAAAAGCTTTTCGTGAAATTTTCGGACCAAAATTGACCATATCGGTGTCACCTTTCTTTATACACCTAAACTGTGTGGTTTTCGCTCAAATGTGTCCCAAATATGTTTATATGGTGTAAAGGTCATATAGGGAGCTTTGTTCGCGAAAAGCTTTCCGTGAAATTTTCGGACCAAAAGTGACCATATCGGCGTCACCTTTCTTTATCCACCAAACCTCTGTGGTTTTTGCTCAAATGTGTCCCAAACATGTTTATATGGTGTATAGGTCATGATAGGTGCTTTGTGCACGAAAAGCTTTCCGTGAAATTTTGGGACCAAAAGTGACCACATCGGCGTCACCTTTCTTTATCCACCAAAACTGTGTGGTTTTCGCTCAAATGTGTCCCAAACATGTTTATATGGTGTAAAAGTCATATAGGGAGCTTTGTTCGCGAATAGCTTCCCGTGAAATTTTCGGACCAAAAGTGACCATATCGGCGTCACCTTTCTTTATCCACCAAAACTCTATGGTTTTTGTTCAAGTGTGTTCCAAACATGTTTATATGGTGTATTGGTCATGATAGGAGCTTTGTGCACGATAAGCATTCCGTGAAATTTTGGGACCAAAAGTGACCATATCGGCGTCACCTTTCTTTATCCAACAAAATTGTGTGGTTTTCGCTCAAATGTGTCCCAAACATGTTTATATGGTGTAAAGGTCATATAGGGAGCGTTGTGCACGAAAAGCTTTCCGTCAAATTTTCGGACCAAAAGTGACTATATCGGCGTCACCCATCTTTATCCACCAAAACTGTGTTATTTTTGCTCAAATATGTTCAAAACATGTTTATATGTTGTAAAGTTCATAATGGGAGCTTTGGGCGCGAAAAGCTTTCCGTGAAATTTTCGAACCAAAATTGACCATATCGGTGTCACCTTTCTTTATACACCAAAACTTTGTGGTTTTCGCTCAAATGTGTCCCAAATATGTTTATATAGTGCATAGGTCATGAGAGGATCTTTGTGCGCGAAAAACACTCCGTGAAATTTTTGGACCAAAAGTGACCATATCGGCGTCACCCATCTTTTATCCACCAAAACTGTGAGGTTTTTGCTAAAATGTGTCTCAAACATGTTTATATTGTGTATAGGTCATAATGGGAGCTTTGTGCACGAGAAACTTTCCGTGAAATTTTGGGACCAAAAGTGACCATATCGGCGTCACCTTTCTTTATCCACCAAAACTATGTGGTTTTCGCTCAAAAGTGTCCCAAACAAGTTTATATGGTGTAAAGGTCATATAGGGAGCTTTGTTCGCGAAAAGCTTTCCGTGAAATTTTCGGACCAAAAGTGACTATATCGGTGTCACCTTTCTTTATACACCAAAACTGTGTGGTTTCGCTCAAATGTGTCCCAAACATGTTTATATGGTGTAAAGGTCATATAGGGAGCTTGTGCGCGAAAAGCTTTCCGTGAAATTTTCGGACCAAAAGTACCATATCGGCGTCACCTTTCTTTATCCAACAAAACTATGTCGTTTTCGCTCTAATGTGTCCCAAACATGTTTATATGGTGTAAAGGTCATATAGGGAGATTTGTGCACGAAAAGCTTTCCGTCAAATTTTCGGACCAAAAGTGACATTATCGGCGTCACCATTCTTTATCCACCAAAACTGTGTTATTTTTGCTCAAATATGTTCCAAACATGTTTATATGTTGTAAAGGTCATAATGGGAGCTCTGTGCGCGAAAATCTTTCCGTGAAATTTTCGGACCAAAAGTGACCATATCGGTGTCACCTTTCTTTATCAACCAAAACTGTGTGGTTTTCGCTCAAATGTGTCCCAAACATGTTTATATGGTATAAAGATCATATAGGGAGCTTTGTGCACGAAAAGCTTTCCGTCAATTTTCTGAACAAAAGTGACAATATCAGCGTCACCATTCTTTATCCATCAAAACTATGTTGTTTTTGCTCAAATATGTTCCAAACA
The DNA here is from genome assembly GCA_963922045.1 of Persicaria maculosa. NCBI lineage: Eukaryota > Viridiplantae > Streptophyta > Magnoliopsida > Caryophyllales > Polygonaceae > Persicaria > Persicaria maculosa. Next base: position 35,666,555 of record OY998261.1, read on the forward strand.
TGTTTATATGTTGTAAAGGTCATAATGGGAGCTTTGTACGCGAAAAGCTTTCCGTGAAATTTTCGGACCAAAAGTGACCATATCAGCGTCTCTTTCTTTATACACCAAAACTCTTTGGTTTTTTCTTAAATGTGTCCCAAACATATTTATATAGTGTATAGGTCATAATGGAAGCTTTGTCCACGAAAAGCTTTTCGTGAAATTTTCGGACCAAAAGTGACCATATCGGTGTCTCCTTTCTTTATACACCAAATCTATATGGTTTTCGCTTAAATGTGTCCCAAACATGTTTATATAGTGCATAGGTCATGATAGGATCTTTGTGCGCGAAAAGCTTTCCATGAAATTTTCGGACCAAAAGTGACCATATCGGCGTCACCCATCTTTTATCCACCAAAACTCTGTGGTTTTTGCTCAAATGTGTCCAAAACATGTTTATATTGTGTATAGGTCATAATGGGAGCTTTGTGCACGAGAAGCTTTCCGTGAAATTTTAGGACCAAAAGTGACTATATCGGCGTCACCTTTCTTTATCCACCAAAACTGTGTGGTTTTCGCTCAAATGTGTCCCAAATAGGTTTATATGGTGTTTAGGTCATAATGGGATCTTTGTGAGCGAAAAGCTTTCCCAAACATGGGATCTTTGTGCGCGAAAAGCTGCGCGAAAAGCTGTGTCGAACCAAAAGTGACTATATGAGCGTCACCTTTCTTTATCCACCAAAACTGCGTGGTTTTTGCTCAAATGTTTCCCAAACATCTTTATATAGTGTATTGGTCATAATGGGAGCTTTTTGCACGAAAAGCTTTTCGTGAAATTTTTGGACCAAAAGAGACCATATCGGCGTCACCTTTCTTTATCCACCAAAACACTGTGGTTTTTGCTCTAATGTGTCCTGAACATGTTTATATAGTGTATAGGTCATAATGGGAGCTTTGTGCACGAAAAGCTTTCTGTGAAATTTTCGGACAAAAAATAACCATATAGGCGTCACCTTTCTTTATCTACCAAAACTCTGTGGTTTTTTGCTCAAATGTGTAAAAAAACATGTTTATATGGTGTACAGGTCATGATAGGAGCTTTGTGCATGAAAAGCTTTCTGTAAAATTTTGGAACCAAAAGTGACCATATCGGCGTCACCTTTCTTTATCAACCAAAACTGTGTGGTTGTCGCTCAAATGTGTCCCAAACATGTTTATATGGTGTAAAGGTCATATAGGGAGCTTTGTGCACGAAAAGCTTTCCGTCAAATTTTCGGAACAAAAGAGACAATATCGGCGTCACCATTCTTTATCCATCAAAACTGTGTTGTTTTTGCTCAAATAGATTCCAAACATGTTTATATGTTGTAAAGGTCATAATGGGAGCTTTGTGCGCAAAAAGCTTTCCGTGAAATTTTCGGACCAAAAGTGATCATATCAGCGTCACCTTTCTTTATACCCCAAAACTCTGTGGTTTTTGCTCAAATGTGTCTCAAAAATGTTTATATAGTGTATAGGTCATAACCTGAGCTTTGTGCACGAAAAGCTTTTCGTGAAATTTTCGGACAAAAAGTGACCATATCGGTGTCACCTTTCTTTATACACCAAAACTGTGTGGTTTTCGCTCAAATGTGTCCCAAACATGTTTATATAGTGCATAGGTCATGATAGGATCTTTGTGCGCGAAAAGCTTTCCGTGAAATTTTCGGACCAAAAGTGACCATATCGGCGTCACCCATCTTTTATCCACCTAAACTCTGTGGTTTTTGCTCAAATGTGTCCCAAACATGTTTATATTGTGTATAGGTCGTAATGGGAGCTTTGTGCACGAGAAGCTTTCCGTGAAATTTTGGGACCAAAAGTGACCATATCGGCGTCACCTTTCTTTATCCACCAAAACTGTGTGGTTTTCGCTCAAATGTGCCCCAAACATGTTTATATGGTGTTTATGTCATAATGGGAGCTTTGTGCGCGAAAAGCTTTCCGTGATTTTTTCGAACCAAAAGTTACTATATCAGCGTCACCTTTCTTTATCCACCAAAAATGTGTGGTTTTTGCTCAAATGTTTCCCAAACATCTTTATATAGTGTATTGGTCATAATGGGAGCTTTTTGCACGAAAAGCTTTTCGTGAAATTTTTGGACCAAAAGTGACCATATCGGCGTCACCTTTCTTTATCCACCAAAACTCTGTGGTTTTTGCTCTAATGTGTCCTAAACATGTTTATATGGTGTATAGGACATAATGGGAGCTTTGTGCGCGAAAAGCTTTCTGTGAATTTTTCGGACCAAAAGTGATCATATCGGCGTCACCTTACTTTATTCAAAAAAACTGTGTTGTTTTTGCTCAAATGTTTCCCCAACATGTCTATATGGTGTATAGGTCATAATGAGAGCTTTGTGCGCGAAAAGCTTTCCGTGAAATTTTAGGACCAAAAGTGACCATATAGGCGTGACCTTTCTTTATTCACCAAAACTGTTTGTTTTTGCTCAAATGTGTCCGAAACATGTTTATATGGTGTTTAGGTCATAAAGGGAACTTTATGCGCGAAAAGCTTTCCGTGAAATTTTCAGACCAAAAATGACCATATCGGCGTCACCATTCTTTATCCACCAAAACTGTGTTATTTTTGCTCAAATGTGTTCCAAACATGTTTATATGGTGTAAATGTCATAATGGGAGCTTTGTGCGCGAAAAGCTTTCCGTGACATTTTCGGACCAAAAGTGACCATATCGGCGTCACCTTTCTTTATCCACCAAAACTGTGTGGTTTTCGCTCAAATGTTTTCCAAACATGTTTATATAGTGTTTAGGTCATAATGGGAGCTTTGTGCCCGAAAAGCTTTCCGTGAAATTTTCGGACCAAAAGTGACCATATTGGCGTCACCATTCTTTATCCACCAAAACTGTGTTATTTTTGCTCAAATGGGTTCCAATCATGTTTATATGGTGTAAATGTCATAATGAGAGCTTTGTGCGCGAAAAACTTTCCATGAAATTTTCGGACCAAAAGTGACCATATCGGCGTCACCTTTCTTTATCCACCAAAATTGTGTGGTTTTCACTCAAAAGTGTCCGAAACATGTTTATATGGTGTTTAGTTCATAATGGGAGTGTTGTGCGCTAAAAGCTTTCCCTGAATTTTTCGGACCAAAATTGATCATATTGGCGTTACCTTTCTTTATCCACCAAAACTGTGTGGTTTTCGCTCAAATGTTTCCCAAACATGTTTATATAGTGTTTAGGTCATAATGGCAGCTTTAGCTTGGTCATTTGTTTTTCTCTTGCCTCGGGAATCTTGAGAGCACTTTGTGAGTTCCTTTGCTTCTCCCCCGTGCTAGGGTCGACGGCTGGCCGACCATGGCTGCCCTCACGGCGGCCGTGCCCGGGTTCGGTTTTAGCATGGGTAAGAAGGGCTCGGGCTCGAGTGGAGGTAAGGTGTGGCTGAAACCCCGTCGTGGAAGTGGGGTAGGTGAACTGAAGCAGAAGGGCACTTGGGTCCCTACTGGAGAAGATCCTGGTGGTAAGTGTGCAATAAACGTTAGGGGGGGCCTTCAGATGGTAGCTCGGAGACCATTAATGACATGCAGAGGAAGGACGATGACATTAATGGGCAGGAGGTCAACAACGAATTCCCTGGTATGGGGTCCCTTGATAAAGGTAAGTGTCCCCAAGTGACGGCGCCCTCGAATCTGAGAGACTTCTCTCATGGGATGAAAAAGAGTGGTCCTCCTCGATCCCCTCCGGTTAAAACTAGGAGTTATGCAGTCTTTTTGCTGGCAATAGGTTGATAAGTAAAGTAGAGAAGCTTACCTACCATCATGATGTGAAGAAAGGGAAAGTAAAAATTAGGGAGGAAGATATAGCTGAGTCAAAGAAGATGTGGGCAGCTATACTTATTGGTGTGATTGCTGGGGTACAGGTGAACTATAGGGGGTGAGGGAGTTTGTAGCCTCGGAATGGAAGGTTGTTACTCATAAGATCTTCCTAAAGGATAACGGGGTGCTTGTTTTCCGGTTTGCTTCTGAGTTGGACAGGGATTGGGTCATGCAGCAGGGCCCCTGATATATACAGGGTACACGACCGTTGTTGCTGATGGTTTGGAAGTCGGGTATGCCCATCAGTTGGAGCACCTTTGATAGCGTTCCATTGTGGGTGTGCCTGCCAGATGTTGAACCTACGTTGATGAACAACCAAGCGCTGAGTAGACTTGGGATTGCAATTGGAGTGCATGTGTGTATAGATGAACTCACAGCACAAGGAGAGCGTCTTTCATACGCCCGGATGTTAGTGGAGGTTACGGGAAAGGAAGCTAGGATTTCCTTTATAGATGTAGAAAATACTGATGGATCTATGATGCGGGATCATCTTCTACACCTCCAGGCAAGGCTATCATACTTGGAGAAGGACCAATGACTTGAGCCCGAGCTAAGAAGCTTCAACGAGACTCGTTCATGTTTGTGAGTCATGCTTTGTTCTCGAGCACGGTTCAACTCCCGGAGCCACCAATGAAGACATATATGTGCATAGGACTTCAAGAGGCCGAACCTCCTTAAGCCTTAGAAGTGCCGATTTTCACTAAGTGTGGAACACCTTATGTTATTTCCTATTTTAGGAACTTTCTTACTTAATTTATTTTAGAAAACATTAGGGTTATTTTAATTATTTCTTTAAGTTGTTATTTTTATTAATTATGGCCGAAAATCAGCCTAATTAGGGTTATATTAGGTCGGCCCTATCATTGTAGAACAACACGTCATTCATTATTCAGAAATCTCAGTTTGTGTTGAAAACACACGAGTGAAAGACAATCGATTCGAAGCGTGGCTCATCGATTGCACAATTGGTATAGATCTCAGCTTGGTTTGCCTTGAGTTCATCAACTTCGTAAGACTTGGTGATCCTGGTATCCACGAGCCCCCTCTTTGTGCCTCCAAGTTGTCCGCTTGGTTGTGTAGGGTTGAAGAGTCGGGTTGTGTAGTCGTTGGTGCTTGGATCCTACCCTCTAAGGAGGCCTGGGGTCTTCATCTCGTTCTACATAGATCGCCTTAGTCCTTATCGGTCGTGTCTTTATCTATTTCGAGTCTTTATCTTGTTCCTTTGATCGACTCTTGTTTCTTGTTTTTAGCTGATCTCGAGTTCTCCATTTTTGATCGAGTTGCTGCGTCTTGTTCTTGTTTCTTGGTCGGCATCGAGTTACCTCTTGGTGTTCTTGTAAGGCTTGCGTCAGTTCTTGCTTCCGTTCTTGGGTTTCTTGTTTGATTGCCGAATATCGGGCCATCTTGCGGCTAACCCGGTATCAAATTGGTATCAGAGCCAGGTTTTCGACATCAATGTTGTGTCTTTTCTTTTCATAAACACAAAAACCACAAAAATAGAGTCTTTTCTTTGCTTTGGTCTTTTACTTCTTGAATCATGAATTTTGATTGCACTAGCCTTGTTTGTTTGTGATTGTTGTGGTTTCTTTAGCCCAAACACAAGCCTAGCCGAGACCCATTGGAGTCGACCAGCCGTAAGCACATCCTCTTGTGCAACCCTAGTCGACGACACATCTTCTTGTGTCCCCATAGTCAATTCGGTCGACTCCCATCACACAGAAGGAAACCCTAGTTGTTATTTTCTATCTTTGTCTTATTTGTTCTATCTTGTTTTATCTATTTTATTGCCTTATTAAAATTCTGAAATTTGTGGTAGATATAGTTCCTATTATCTATCATAGATTATAAAAAGGCTTAGATAGATATACCTATCAAAATTAGCCAAACCTCATCTATATATATTGCATTAGGGCTACAAATTTGATTTCTTTCACCTATCTTTTCATATTTTCGGTCCTTCTTTCATTGTTATTGCTTTCTTGCATTAGGTTAAAAAAAAACAGTCCGAAAATCTTCAAAAAAAAGAGAGACATTTATAAACTTGGACCTAGGAGGATAAAATTCACTAGGGGCAAAAGTAAGTTAAAAAAAAAAGAGTTTGTTGTTCTAGTGCAAGAAAGCTTCCAAAGGACAAATTTGGTGAACCTTGAAAGCCCTAGTCGATAACCATTCTTTTCTACCTCCCAAACACAAATTTTGAAACCCTACCTTGCAACTACAACATCCTTACTTGGGTTACAATCAAAAGAGGTAAATCATCAAAGGTTGTTTCTTTTCTCTTCTTTTTCCACAAATCAGTCCATATTGTGTCTTATATTGCTACTGTCGAACCCTTGTTCATTGAGCCATTGCTAAGTATCGAGTGCTTATTGGTTATATCGAGTCGATCCCACTTGTGTCGAGTGCTACTTGCTCATACCGAGGCATACAACCCCTATTACCGAGCCATACAGCCTTCATTCTCTTGATTACTTGCGATCTTATTGCTATTGACATACTTAGTGCTTGCTAGGTCTAGCTTGAGCATTGTCTTGCCCAAGGCGGATTGAAACAACAGGCATAACATACCAATAAGAGAGGGAGTGTTGAGCGAAACACTTGCGAGGTTGCTTAGGCTGTTTAAAGTTTCATTAATCTTAACTTAGTTCTTTGTTTGTTTTAGTTGTGATGTCTAATTCAGGTAACAACAATTCTGGCTCCGAGCCTGTTACTCCCGAGGTGTTCACCATCTTGAACACTCTCTCCGAGAACATGGCAAGGTTAGCGGAGAGGATGGCGGCACTAGAGTCCCGACCTTCGGGTTCTAACACGGTGATCGGCCAAGGTATCCCACTTAGAGATGGAACGCCTATGAATGACAGGGAAGAAACAAATCCTAACCCTCCTCCTAATAATAATAATGTTAATATTCCTCTTCATGATAATCTTTTATATGATGATGCACCTTTTCCTAGGGGAAGGCAAGGAGGAAATAATATGTTTGTAGGTGCACAGGGACGACGAGGTCGAAGGGATCAAGAAGAATTCTACCACTCGGACGATGACGAGGACCTCCAAGAGGAACCCCAATGGGAGCCGCGGCCTAGGAGACATGAAAGGGTCCGACACCAAAGGTCACGAAGGGAGTCCGAGGAAGATGGAGTGGGGAGAATCAAGGTAAAAATTCCCTCGTTTGATGGCAAGTGCGATCCGGATGCTTACATGGATTGGGAGACCAAAATGGAGCTAATCTGGAATTCTCACAACTTCTCCGCTCAGAAAAAGGTACAACTCGCTTCTCTTGAATTTCAAGGTTTTGCACTAATTTGGTGGGATAACCTTGTTAAAGAAAGGAGAAGAGCTTTAGACGCGCCCATTGCTACTTGGGAACAAATGAAGGCGCTGATGAGGAGAAGATTCATACCACAACACTACTCCCGCGAGCTCAAGCAACGATTGGAGAATCTCAAGCAGGGAGGTAAGAGTGTTGAAGAAACCTTCAATGCTATGCAGGACACTATGGTAAGAGCTAATGTTATTGAAGATGAAGAAGATACCATGGCTAGGTTTCTAAGGATTTTGCATCCTTCTTTAGCTCATGAGATTGATTGCTTTCCTTATTATACTATTTCTGATCTTTTTCATTTAGCTATGAAAGTAGAAAGGAATGCTAGGTATAGGAGCCAAGGAGGAAGGAATGCAAGTGGTCAGCCCCAAGGATGGCACCAAAGCCGTGTCCAACAGCCCCAAGGGCGCGCCGACGGTGGTGCCAAGGACAAGGGAACCCAAGGTCGAGCACAGGGTGAGCAAGTCGACAAGGGTAAGGCGCCTATGGCTGCAAAGGGCACTTCTAGGGCACCTACTGGCCCTAAAGGGAGTAATCCTAACCCCTCTACTAGATCTAGAGATATTGTGTGTTTTAAATGCCAAGGTAGAGGTCATGTCATGAAGGATTGCCCTAATAAGAAGACTCTCATGATTAATCACTTTGGCGAATATGAATCTGAAAATTCTTGTGATGAAAATGATGAGCATGTTGATAATGATCACGATCTTAATTTACTTGCTTATGATGATGATGATTGCATTGAATATGAACATGGCGATTCTTTGATTGTTAGAAGAGTATTGAGTGTTCAACCTACACCTTGTGATAATAATCAAAGAGAGAACTTGTTTCATACTAGATGCTTAGTTAAAGGCAAGGTTTGTAATGTGATCATTGATGGTCGAAGTTGTTGTAACTTAGCTAGTCATGAGATGATTGATAAACATCAACTTCCCACTATACAACATCCTAGACCTTATAAATTGCATTGGATGAATGATTGTGTTAATTTGAAAGTTCACAAGCAAGCTAAAGTTCAAATTAAACTAGGACATTATGAAGATGTTGTTCTATGTGATATTGTGCCTATGCATGCAATCTTGTCATATACTCTTAGGTCGTCCTTGGAAATTTGATCGTAAGGTTTTGCATGATGGCTTCACTAACCGCTGTTCCTTTATTTTTCAGGGAAAGAACATCGTCCTCAAGCCTATGACACCAACACAGGTGGCCGAGGAGATTGAGAAGAGGAAGGTAAGTGAAGGTAAGGTAGTTAGGGAGGCTCCAGCGAGCCAAGTTACTACCCTTACTCGGCCAAAGAATGTTCTCTTGGCATCCAAGAGAGCGTTTGTAGATGGAGAAACAACCCTCATGCTCCTATGCAAAGGGTTGAATATGTTGAGAGAGGAGTTTCGAGCTACCCTCCCTCCTCACATCCTATCTCTTATTGAAGAGTATAAGGATGTCATCCCCGATGACATACCACCAGGCCTACCCCCTATTCGTGGCATTGAGCATCAAATTGATCTCATTCCGGGGGCTGCATTACCTAATAGGCCTGCTTATCACATGAATCCCACTGAAACTCAAGAAGTTCAATCCCAAGTTCAAGAATTGTTCACTACTAGAATACTGCAATTAGACAACATGTCATTTAAGTCTGTCAATAAATCAACAAATGTTAAATTTATCTATTACATCGATAATTTTTTTAGTGATGTCTAAAATGGTTTACACAATGGTCAAATATGTGGACAGATGTGAAACTATTAGTTCGGGAAAAAACCAAAACGTTCGGTATAAGGAAAAAAGGCGGGATTCAAACACTTAGAAAAAATTTGGAGCCCGGGCTTTCAAATTCTGGAGGTAATGTTAACACTTAGAAAAAAAATGGCTTTTTTCTACCTTTTTGTAATGACTTGGAAAAAATCTGACCTTTCTTTCACCTTTATTAAAATTTATAACATTTATTTTTCTATCTTTTCTCTCTCCCCTCACATTCAATCAGCTGAGCTTCTCTCTCCCCTCACAATCGAGCCACATTCCAAACCCCCAAAATCACTTTCTCCTCTCACCAGATCCAAGCTTCGGCCGATAGCTAGCTCCGGCGACCGTCGTTCAGTGCTGCCTTCCTCCTCCGGCCATCATCTGTCAAAAGAATCGCGAAAATGGATAGGGGTTGAAACCCTAAATCGGCGATAAGGTATTTGACATTCCGACCTATAGCGTGCGGTGCATTTGTTTTCCATCTTCATTATCCTTTGCTTTATGGGTTATTTTCACATTCAATTAGCTCTAAGCCTCTAACCCTCGGTCTACCTCTCTCCAGATACAAGCCACACACCAAACCCCCAAATCATCACCGACAAGGTATCCGACATTTCAACCTATTTGTTTGGTTTGATTTGTTTTCCATCTTCATTCTCTTTTGGTTTATTGTTTATTTTCATGAATCCCTAACCCAACCCTATATGTGTTGTCTTAGAGGAAGGCAGCTCTCAGAAGAAGGCTTTAAAACAAGGTGCTCGTCTCTTATGTGCTTTGTTTTTGTCTCTCATGTTTTCTGTTCTTAAAATTTCTGTCCAATAATTATGCAATGGTAAACTAAACTACCATTTCTACTGCCAAAAACCCTAAACATCGAGAGAAAAAATAAAACACTAAGTTCATTTATGACAGATAAGTGGTATTCATAAGGTGTCCTTTCCGTGTGTGTTAGCTTAAGAGAGTTATCCCACTCAAGTGTTGAATTCCTAGCACTGAATCCATACCACTCACAAGCAACAACCTATATTATAAAGAGAGTTATCCCACTCAAAAGTTTATATCAAAATCGATCAATCACCCGTTCGTCTAATAATTTTAGTGTTATCTAATAACCTGAGAGTTTAGTTCAAATCATATTTGAGAGATGAAGTTGATTGCGAGTGAAGAGTATATCTTTTAATGTATTATATAAATACAATACTCAATTAACTTATAAAGTAGGCGAGAACTATTGAACTAGATTAGCTATCAAAAAATAAATCTGAACAATTTCATCTGAGTGGGTGTATTTAAATGTACCCTATCTTAAGAAGAGGAAATCGTTTTCTCTCTTGGTCTTCTCTTTTCTTTTGTTTGTGTTGTTTTCGGGGTGTCTTCATCTGACTATTAGATACTGTTTGTATGGAACTTTATCACTCAGAAGCAACTTATTGTCAGTATAGGCTGATGCTCTAAGGTAAGCCCAATATATGAACACATTTGTTTACCAAGTTCCACCAAAATTTAGAGATGGAATGTAAATTGCAAGGCTAAAACAACCATGTGATTAATTACAATGAATACTTCACTAATTTAGCCTACAAGAGGATGAACATTATAAAAGATACAAAAGAGGGGAAAAGGGAAAAAGGGTGGGCACAACAAGGCAAAGGAGTGACAAAGAGGGAACAGAAAAAGCAGCAGCCCCATTGAAAGCACAAATAAAATAACTCTCTTTATGATATACGTTGATCTTCCTTCTTGATACTTGTTCTATTTGAGTCCTCTCACCCACCTGCAATTTTGCACTTGGTTAAATCACAGCTGGTAATATCTTTCACATTGTGATTATGCTTAATTTTTATTATTGTTTTCAATTTTACAGATAGCTTCCCCTTTCCTAAAACCCTAAAATTTCTACTTTATACAGGGAGAAATTAGGGTCTGATTGCTTCACACATTTGGTGTTTCTTCTGGATTTTTGCTTCTCCTCCATTTGAGATTTCAGGTAAATGTCACCTCTCTCCTGTGTGAATTGGAATTTTTTTTCAAGTAATGAACTGGAATTTATTGGTAATTTGTTGTCCTCTCTTTGCTCATTTTTTTTGCAAGTAGTCAACGTGTGTAATTCAATAGTGCTTCTATTTTGAAGTAAAAAAGTTTCTTAGATACACATCACACCTGATACATCCTTAAATATTTTGTGCATAAATCATCTTTTGAATGAATAGCTATTGCACAAATCATCTTTAAATATTATTCCATTTCAGCTTCCTGGTATTTACTATTTGTTTAACATCATTCTTATTTTTAATGACAGTAGATGAGTGAAAAATGTTCAAGTTTTATATCTAGAATTTTATCAAGAAGCTTTTCATGTGTTTTGTGAATAATATTCAAGTTTTATATAGAGTCTTCCCCTAAATTATTCATATAAATTTTAATCTTAAATTAGATTAATCATGAATTATGCAATCATTTTTAATATAACCTATATCAACTTCAATTTTGTGTTCCTTTAATTATGACATTGTTTCTATTCTTGTTTGCATTTGTTTGTATACAATTTCAGCCATGGATAAATCATGGATATATGAGGATAGGTGTAGTCAAAAGTATGAAATGGGGTTGAAAGACTTCCTCACCTTTGCTGAGACAAATACTAATAACGCTAAGAAAGTCCCATGTCCTTGTTCAGAATGTGTTAATTTTAAGAAACGGTCATTTAAAGTCGTGAGAGTGCATTGTCATCGATTTGGCTTCAGTTTGGGGTACACTAACTGGATTTGGCATGGAGAACCTGCTGCCCCCACGTGCGAGATTCCACCTACTGAAGGAAAATCAGTTCAGTTCCCCCAATTTGGATCTGAAACTGCGGAGATGTTTGAAGCTGCATTTACAAGTGAGGATGAGTTCGAGGAGGAATCCATTGAGTTTAGGAAGTTCATTGAGGATGCTCAAAGACCCTTATTTGAAGGAAGTCCCCACACCAAATTAGATGCACTAGTTAAACTTCACACCCTTAAAGCTAAATTTGCAATGAGTGACACTTGTTTCAATGAAATACTTGAGACGGTGTCCTCCTTGCTTCCACATGGAAATGTGTTACCGCAAACTTTCTACGAGTCAAAGATAACATTGAACAAGTTAGGGCTTGAATATAAAAAAATACATGCATGTCCTAATGACTACATACTATATAGGAAGAAGTACGCTGATGCTAATTCTTGCCCTCAATGTGGCCTCTCTCGTTGGAAGTTGACAAGAGATAAGATTGAGAAGGAGGGGCAACCAACAAAGGTGTTGTGGTATTTTCCCATTATCCCGAGAATTCGTCGTTGGTTTAAGTCCGCTGAAATTTCTGAGCTCCTCACATGGCATGATGATAATCGAAGTACAGATGGCTTCATGCAACATCCAGTGGATTCCCCTGCTTGGAAGTTGGTTGATTACAAGTGGCCTGAATTTGGTCAAGAATCGAGAAATTTGAGGATGGGGTTGGCAGCGGATGGTATCAATCCATATAGCAATATGAGGAGTAGATATAGCTGTTGGCCTGTACTTTTGGTCACATATAACCTTCCTCCGTGGTTATGTATGAAAAGAAAGTTTATAATGTTGTGTTTGCCCATTTCTGGCCCTAGGCAGCCTGTAGTTCATATAGATGTCTACTTGGAGCCTCTAATTGAAGACTTACAAGAACTCTGGAATGGGATCAGTGTGTATGAGGCACATCTGAAGGAATACTTCACCCTTAGAGCTGTGCTATTGTGGACAATCAATGACTTCCCAGCCTACGGAAATCTATCGGGTACAACCACTAAGGGGTACAAGGCATGTCCGATCTGCGGTGATAATACAACTGCCACTTATCTTCCGAATAGTAGGAAGATTTCATATGGAGGTCACCGTAAGTATCTCCATCGTCATCATCCTTATCGGAGGCAACGGAAGGCGTTTAATAATGAACCAGAGTTGGAAGATGAACCTCTCCCACAGTCTGGTCAGGATGTGTTAAAGGCCGTCGAGAAGATCAACTATGTGTTTGGGAAGAACAAAAAGAAGAAAAACTTGGATGGGGAAGCTTCTTGCTGGAAGAAGAAGTCCATATTTTTCAATTTGGAGTATTGGTCGTGGTTGCATGTTCGCCATTGTCTCGATGTAATGCACATTGAGAAGAATGTGGCAGAAAGTTTCATTGGGACTTTATTGAACATGCCTTTCAAGTCAAAAGATAGTGCTGCTGCTCGACAAGATATGGTTGATATGGGGTTGCGACTTGAATTAGGGCCACAAATTGGGGAGAAGAAGATGTACATACCTGCTGCCCCCATTACATTGTCAAGGGCCGAGAAGGTGACAATGTTGACTTCATTACTCCGCATGAAAGTTCCAAGTGGACATTCATCAAACATTAGAAATTTTGTGTCGATGGGTGATTTGAAGTTATATGGGCTGAAGTCGCACGACTGTCATACATTGATGCAACAACTGCTTCCTGTGGCCATTCGGTCGGTGCTACCAAAGCGTGTTAGGATCACTATAATGAGAATGTGTTTCTTTTTCAACTCTTTGTGCACTAAGGTGATTGACGTGGCAAATTTGGAGAAGCTTCAATCAGATTTGGTGCTAACATTGTGTGAGATCGAGAAGATATTCCCTTTCTTTTTTTTAGATATAATGCTTCATCTGACCGTGCATCTAGTAAGAGAGGTTCGATTATGTGGCCCTGTATGTTATAGGTGGATGTATCCTTTCGAACGATACATGAAGGTGTTGAAGGGGTACGTGCGCAATCGTTTACATCCCGAGGGTTGTATAGCTGAGAGCTACATTGCTGAAGAATCAGCCGAGTTTTGGGGTGAGTTTAGGCAAGATTGTGGACCAATTGGACTGCCTAAGGATATACGTGCCGAAGGTCCACTTTCATCACCAACTCTGAAGCAGTTGGATGAGGATGAACGAGATGAGGCCCACCTTCATGTGTTATCCAATAACGATGAGGTGGATCCATATAAAATGTAAGTATGCATGATTTCAATTATTAAGTATTTCTGTTACTTGTGCTTAAAACACATTAACAGATGCACTTTAACTGAAGGATGCATAAGAAGATTGTGGAGGAATTACACTGTGGAAGAAAAATGAGTAAAAAGTGGCTGCATGATGAACATAATCGTACCTTTGCTGATTGGTTGAAGGCAAAGGTCTGGTTATGGATTAGACATAGTTCTAACTATATATTGAATTGCATAGTTTAGTAAACATACTCTGAGTTATTGAACGTTGACTCCGTAGGTAGAAGCTGAAAGAATGGAAAATCCTGGACATGTTTCAGAAACTTTGAGATGGTTGGCTTCAAAACCGAGCTACACTGTCTTCACCTATCAAGGGTACCAATACAATGGTGTAAAATACTTTACAAAACAGCGAGACAATTGCAGAGCAGTCCAAAACAGTGGAGTTTACTTAGTTGCTGAAACAATGCAAGTTGCTAAAGCTAAGGATAAAAATCCGATCATAAGTAAGATGACATTCTATGGGGTTATTCAGCAGATTTGGGAGCTGGATTATTGTGACTTTAAAGCTCCTTTATTTTTGTGTCAATGGGTAGAGAACAGGCGAGGACTTAAGCAAGATGAGTATGGTTTTACACTGGTCAACCTCAACAGACGGGGTCATCGAAAGAACCAATTTGTATCTGCTGCGCAAGTGAAACAAGTCTTCTATGTGGAAGACCCCCTCGATCCTGAGTGGTCGGTTGTCCTTCGAACCCCAAACAAAGACTACCGTGATTCTGTATATGAAGGAGATGAAGGGGAGAGTAGTGTTGAACATCAACCATTTTCTAAGGAAATACCACTTGCTTATGAGGACATTGAGAATGAGGGGGATATGACCTATCTACGAGAAAATGTTGAGGGTTTTTGGAATGAGTAAACTGGTGATCCATTTGAGGAGTAGCAATTACTGAACACTCAATGTGGTGCCTAACCAAGAGGATGAATGACAGCACATCAACCCCCTTTTGTCTTGATGTTGTGCTGACTAATGAAGATTACAGTCAGAGTAGGAGAGTAAGGGAAGCCTTGAAGACTACACGGTCCAGCAACCTTTTGATCTTTTTCCTAGGAAAATATATATGCTTAAATGGTATTGGGATGTTTGGTTTAAAAATCTTTTGGTATGTATAAGGCAGTCACATCAAATATGCAAGGGTGCTCAGTGTTGTGTCCTATATCCTCTTTGATGGTCGAGCCGAAGGGGGGGTTATAGTATACCACACTTGAAATGGTATTGGGATGTTTGGTTTCAAAATCTTTTGGTCACCTAAAGTCCTGCCTATGGGTTCTCTTACGTGCTTAAAAGCATGTGTGTAAATAATTTCCTTTCAGTTAATATATTTGCCTTTAAACTCAAAAAAAAAAATTACTCAACACTCTTTTAGCAGTTTTATTAGGTAATCAGCATACTCCTGCGACTTGTACACCAAAATTTATTAGGTAATCAGCATATTCCTTTTAGTTAATATATTTGCCTTTAACTTCTACTCTGTTGAAATTTAGTATTGTCCCTTTGCAAAATTTTTAACAATGGGGGCTAAAAAGAAGAGCAAGGCGGTAAGGTCTCCGATTGCAAAAAGAAGGACCAAAAAGGAGCCATCACCAACATCGGATGAGGACTTACAAGGTCCTACTAAGTTGAACAACATCAAGGATGGAAGTGAGCATTAGAAAATGCCTACCAACAACAAATCTTTACAAAAGCACCACGAGGTCGCTGCTGAAGGTGGGGAGATATCTTCGAAAAACGTGGTGTCACAACATTCTGCTCGGGAATCTCAGGAAGGGCATGTGAAGAAGAGGAAGGCAGAAAGTGAGCTTCCCGGAAAGTGTAGCAAGAAGACATCTTCAAAGAAACATCTGGAGGACGATCTTGAAGTTGAGGAGAAATTTGTCAATGAGGCTAGGGAGGATGCTGTTGACACTGGGGAGAAATCTGTCAAAGGTGTCCAGAGTATGACAGACTCGGATAAGATACGGGGGAAGAGAGGTGTTGTCTAAATGTACAAGGTCCTGATTAAGAAGGCGGTAAATAAAAAAATTGGTGTGAAGTACGATTGTTGAGGCCATCCATGCGGGAAAACTCGCGTGACCCTACAATCTTACATTGGAATGCTTGCCCGTCGAATGGTGCCAATCAACATTGAGAGTTGGCCAAAAGTTAGTAAGGAGCTCAAAGAGAAATTGTGGAAAGACATTTAGGTATTTTTGTCTATTGTGAATATGCTGATTTCATTCCTATTTTCACAATAAATATCTTAATTATATTGAACATGTCTGCTGAGAGAAATATTTCATATTAATTGTCTAGGATACATTCAAGGTGGCCCCTAAAAGTCATGCAAGGATCCTCTCTTCTTCTAGGGATAAATGGCGGCAATTCAAGACACATCTGACCACAACTGAGGTGCTTCCACACTATGAACAGAAGAAGAAACTGAGAAATCAGCCAAAGAAGTATGCGTTTGTCGGAAAAGAGAATTGGAGGGAGTTTGTGAAATCCAGGTGTACAGAAGAGTGGATGGTAAGAAAGTTGAAGATGATATGATATGATCTTGTGGATTAAAAAAATCAAATTTCCCATTTCTAATAGTTTGAGTAGTGTGACTTTAAAGTACAACCTTTGTGGCAAAGTTAACTGTTAAGGAGGTAGGTCGAGTTCTCAAATTACAAATAATAAGTGTATAAATGTAAACCGACTCCTAGCCTAAGCAAATAATTACAAGACTTCCTCCCGTTGTAGTGGAAGGGTAGTCAGGATCGATCCACGAGGAGGCGTGTCAACGGGATCCTAGTAGCTTTGGAAATCTCAAGTCTGCGTCGACCAGAAGCCTCGATTTCGACCTTGGGCCTCGATGTCGACCTCGGCTGTCGATGTTCTCTGCAACAGAGGACCTGCAGAGACAAAAACAAATGGTCGATATCGATTGGAAAGGGTCGATATTGATGTCAGTCACGAAATCGACTGGCTCAGAACTGGCAGTCGACACAGTGGGGTCGATATCAATGTGTGGTGTCGATATCGATGTCTTCCTGCAGTGGGTTAGTTCTTCGTCGGCAAAGAAAGGCCGAAGATTCAAGAATGGATGAGAAGGGATGAACAGAAATAATAGTGGTTTTGGGTGTATAAAATATGTAAAAAGCAACTCCTAGGATTAGGGTTTACCACAACGTTAACCAATGCATGGGATAAGATAAATAAGACGGACAATTGCGCTATTTCACCCGAGGGACAAGCTTTCGCCGTACACCAACTCTTAGGATTACTCTTGCAAATAAACCTAATTGTCTCTATCAATTTTATGTTTATAACTCAAGTTGTTAGCATGAATCCCTTTTCTTTCAATTAGGACTAAACATAGAATTGTTGGAGGAGAGATAGACACAACGATATCGACATCAAATACTTACCTCAAGCGCGCATGGCTAACGTCAGGCTCACCCCGACCCTAAGAGCTTTGGGGAACTACTCGCTTCTCATCATGGAACTCATTGTTGATTCAAGAGAAGAAACTTGCATTAAAATAAACTCTGAAGCTTTACAACTCAATGTCAACTTTCGCAAACGTCAAACCCTATAACTTCTCTCTAACTCTAACTCTATTGATGGTATTACTTGCTTGTTAATTGAATGATTGAATGCCAGCCCCCTAGGGCTTTATTTATAGGCGACTAATCCTTGCTATCCGAGGATTGTAACTCCTATCTAAACTATGAACTCTATCCAAACAATTAGGATAGGACTTTTATTTTGATAAAACTTGAATAACTTAAAGGTAAGAGATAAATAAAACTTCAGCTGCCATCTATCTTGAAAGTATAAGATAATTTCGTGCCTCCTTGAAGATATAGTTCCAATCCGCATTCGAAATCGAGTCTATCTTTTGTCGAGATAAGGGGTCGATATCGACACCAGAGGTCGATATCGAGGTCTCTGTTCCTGCTCGACTTGTTCAGCTCTGGTCGATGTCTATGTTGAGGTCGATATGGGGGTCGATATCGACACCAGAGGTCGATATCTGGGTCTAAGGTCGATATCTACCTCTGCTCAGCTTCACTTGGCTTCTCCGTTTTGACTCCGATTTCGCTCGAATTCCTGCATGGTTAGCTCAAAACTTGTGCAGACTCTATTTCTTGCATTTTAGCCCATTCGTACGCAAGTTTATATACTTTTGAAACTTTTCTTTGGAAATCGAATGAAATATGAAGTGAAAAGATGCAATAAACAAAGGTACAAATATGTACATCATCAACACCAACTGATCACATTGATGACTAAAGTTTATTATTTCATTTTATTTAATATTTTTGGCCTGATTATTTTTAACTCCAGGTGAGTACTTTTCCCAAGAATTCACATATTGATATCCAAGTTTTACCTATATGTCTCTGCAGGAAAAATATAAGGTGCATGTTGAGCGTGTGCGCTTGAGAATATACCATCACAGAACATCTAGGACAGGGTACATTAGTTTGGAGGAGCATAATGGTAATGACTACGTTGCGCAATATGTGAATTCCTGTATCAGAAGATGTCCATTCACATGTCTTACTCTTCTTTATTCTCTGTGGCAGAAAGAGGATCAGGAGATGGATAGCGATGATGATGTTGACCGTGTCATAATATGGAGGAAGGTCCATATACCAAAAGACGGGTTTGTGAATGAGAGCTTGCGCCCAGTTCTCGAGAAAATTGTAAGCATATATGCATATTTTGTTTTTCCATTTTATGTGTGATTCTTTGAATTATCAAGAGCTGAATGTAGCCATGTAATGTAATGGTTTCTAGGATGAATTACTAGAGAAGAAAAGGAATGGAGACCTTGTTGAGGAAGGGTCTAATGACATATTGACCCAAGCATTAGGAAATCCGGAGCACTCGGGTAGGATCAGGGTTGTTGGAGAATTTGTAAGTCAAGCCCAATACTTTAGGCTACCAAGGAAGCGGAGAATCACAATGACAAAAGCTGAACTGTTGGCACGTGAGAAAGAACGTGAGAGGGAGTTACAAGAGACAAAAAATTGCTAGCTGAAGCTGAGAAGAGAACAGAACAGCTAATTGAGCAAGCACTGAAGGATTTTGAATGTCGGATGTTCTCTGAAAGAGGTATTCGGAGAGAAATGCCCATCGATCCACCAGAAGGTGTGACCCCTTGCTTTGATAGAGGTAGCCATTTTGACAGCCTCAACTCTCTTCATGCCGAGGGATATATGCCCAACTCTATGGATCCACCAGATAAGGTATGTTTGTAGTTTAGCACCATTGTCATGTGCATATGCAACCATCTAAAGGATTAAAAGCTACACTGTTGCAATTTACTATCCCTTTCTTTGCAGGGTTATGAGATGTATGACTTTGCTCTGAACAACATCACCAACATTGTAGCTTTTGGTCTTCTACTCGACACTGACAGTACAGTTCAAGAGAGTGCATCTGAACAAGATTGGGTCAGAGTCACAATTGGTGGTGATATTCAAGGTGATGAGCCTCTTCCCTTCCCTGATGGGAATGCAAAGTTGATGTTTGTCAGAGAAGCTATAGGTACGCATGTGAAGTGGCCTAAACAATGGGTCCTTGCGAAACTTCTATCTAAACCACAGAGAAAGTCGAAGAAAGTGAAGACGTTGTTTATGCCTAATGAGTTACCACCCCAAGTGCCAAGGTCTTGCCAACTCTTATACAAATACTCCAAGTCTACAATGAAAGAAATTGGCATGTCTATAACTGGAGTGGTAGATCCAAACTGTTTTGGTGTTAAGAAGGAGCTCATTGTGTTGAGAGAGAATGTGATTGATCTCTTGGAGCTGAACTGGCTTGGAAGTGGAGTGTTAGAGGCGTATATGGCATATGAGCTCTTTTAGTTTTTTTCCATCTCTTAATATTTTATATGAAGTACGTTATCATGTTTCAACTTGAGTAATCATTTTTCATGCAACTAACATGTAGGTACCTATATATATACTATTGTTTGTCCACATGAAGAGCAATCATTGTTTGCATTTGTTGATTCTGGAGCAACCGCTACGTGCACAAGACCGAGTTTAATTCCTTATCTAGTCAAGAGGTTAAAAGAAGGGACGTCGGACCACATTTTCATGATACCATACAATCCAGGGTAAGTAGTAAATCTCATGACATTTGATATGCATTCCTGATTTGATAAATGTTGCAGTGTACTTTTGTGACATGAATTACATATTTGTATCTCTGATGATGTTTGATATGCATGTTTTCGGATTTCATACATGTTGCAATGTTAGTTTCTGAAATCTGCTGTTGAAATATTGGCTTCTGACTGTTTTCTGCTGTTGAAATATTTGTATCTCAGTGGCATTGTTTGTAAGGCTGCTTACATATATATGTGTATATACACCGTTTATCTTGTAGGAAACATTGGCTTCTGACTGTTATCTGGGGGAATGACATCTTTATCATAGATTCCATGTCGAGACCATCTCCTTACAAAGATTGGGAAAAGGTTGTGAAGAGGTATATGTTATTGTTTAGATACATGAGATCTTCAATCCTTTCCCTCTCCTTTAGGTGTTATGAATTATTCCCACCAACTCTGTTCTTGTCATATCGATTTGAATGTAAACAAATTTCTTTGATGATTCACACGCAGTGCCATTAAACAATTTCAAGATGAAACTTCAGGCAACAATACCAACAAACTGAGGGTCACACACCTTAATGTAAGTCAACTTGAAGTGTGATCATGATATCTTAGTTTAGAGTTAGCTAATTATGATATATATGGCAATGAAATATATTATCTTCATGAACTCATTAATCGTATTCAC
This sequence comes from Persicaria maculosa, assembly GCA_963922045.1. Classification (NCBI taxonomy): domain Eukaryota; kingdom Viridiplantae; phylum Streptophyta; class Magnoliopsida; order Caryophyllales; family Polygonaceae; genus Persicaria; species Persicaria maculosa. Next base: position 35,687,332 of record OY998261.1, read on the forward strand.
TATTATAGGGTGCACCAGTGCAGCTGGGTGGGTACGAGTGTAGGTACTATGTGATGAGATACATGAGAGACATTATAAATGATCAGAAGATGTGTTTTATGACAAAGGTAAAAATAACATGGCCTTATTTTTTTAATTGGGTGAGTGCAATTTTATATTAACTATAATGGCTTGTTCTTTCCATCTCTTTAGTGGGCTGCATCAAGGAACCGATCGTCGTACACTCAAGAAGAAATCGATGAAGTTCGAGTTGAAGTTGCTCAGTATATCCAATCTTTGCTATAGGTTAATGAAGCTTCTAGGGCTGCTCAGTAAATGTGCCACGTACTACTCGTTGATTAATTGAAAATGTAGGTGAATCATGTCTTTTTGGGTCTTATGCTTTAAAACATTTATGGTATGAATGTTGGTGCATCATAAACTGATCGATTTAAGCGGTCCGACTAGCTAACCTTACCTGTTTTTTGAGATGTTGCCTAGCTAGCTATAGGTAATGTATGTCGTAGATATGTGGCCTAGCCATTTGCCTGTTTTTGAGATGTTGTGACTAGCCCATTTTGTGGCTATGAATAGTGGCGGCGTATTTTGTAAATGTTACAATATGATGCTAGTGTATATGTACCTATTTTTATTAAAGGACCTATCATTTTGAAGAACAAACAAAATGCGATGTTCTATCGACAAAAGAGTGTTGTTTATCCAAAAAAACATCGGCTTCAATACGAAAATAGTAGTGCATTAGAACATTTAACATCAGATCCGTCTATTGAAACAGATGCCAGTATAATTATACACATTAGTTTATTCATTTAAATCAATGTGCAAAACCATTTTCAACATTAAAATGATATATGAACTATATATATTTGTCAACGTAACATCGTTGTGTACAAAATAAACCGATGTGTCGTAGGAGCAACTACTTCATTTTATTTTGAAAACACTAATATAAATGTATGAGACGACATCTTATGTGTATACAACCACAATAGTGCATTATTTTAGAACAATATAATATCACATATAATGACCATGAAACTAATACACAGAGAATGAATACTCTAAATGCGATGTCGATAATATGGAAATACATCATTTTTGCCTATATTTCATGTGGTCGGTTAACTTAAAACAATATAAAATCATAAATTATATATCGAACATGATTATAAACGTGATGATAAAACCAAAAACTATTATCTATTTTAAATTAAGACATTATTTATTTTTATAAATGATGATGTAAATGTCACTTTTTTGCTTAAGGAGGACATCTTCACATGTTTTCAAAAAACAAATTATGGATATTCATCAACAAGTGAATGTGTCATACCCAAAATTGAGGGGTTTTAATTAAGAAAAGACATCTGCTTAAAACTGATGTGTAAAGTTTTGATCTTTTACTACATGCACAATTAGATCGGAAATTTTTTTGAAAGACATCTGTTGAGAACAGATGTCTAATTGAAGTTTTCTAGTAGTGGTTGGATAAGGGATACATTAGGGAAAGTTTGAGTCCTTGTGATGTTCCTGTGTTATTAGTCCCTAAGAAAGATGGTTCATGGAGAATGTGTGTAGATTGCAGGGCTATTAACAACATTACTGTAAAATATCGTCACCCTATTCCTCGCCTAGATTACATGTTAGATCAATTGCATGGTGTCTCTATATTCTCTAAAATTGATTTAAAAAGTGGTTACCATCAAATTAGAATGAAGGAAGGGGGTGAATGGAAAACAGCCTTTAAAGCAAAATTTGGACTCTATGAATGGTTAGTCATGCCCTTTTGATTAACTAACGCTCCCAGTACTTTCATGCGCTTAATGAATCATGTTCTTAGAAACTTCATAGGTAAGTTTGTTGTTGTTTATTTCGATGATATTCTTATTTACAGCAAATCACCTAAGGAACATGAAGTACATTTAAGGGAAGTACTCTCTACACTTAGATTAGAGCACTTGTATGCAAATATTAAGAAGTGTGAATTGTGCAATAATCAAGTGTCTTTTTTTGGTTTTATAGTGAGCTCTAATGGACTACAAGTTGACGAGGCCAAGATCAAGGCGATCCAGGAGTGGCCGACCCCTACCTCAACCGGCCATGTCCGGAGTTTTCATGGATTGGCAAGCTTCTACATGCGATTTGTGCGCGACTTCAGCTCCATCACAAACCCACTCACCGAAATAACCAAGAAGAGGAGTGAGTTCAGGTGGGGCGCAGCTCAGGAGGAAGCTTTCCGCACCCGTAAGGAGAAGCTTACGAAGGCTCCGTTGCTTGCATTGCCAGATTTCACTCGACCATTCGAGGTGGAATGTGATGCTAGCGGAGTTGGAATTGGAGGAGTCCTCATGCAATAAGGTAAACCTATTGCATTCTTCTCTGAAAAATTAAAAGGTTCGTGTCTAAACTACTCTACTTATGATAAAGAGTTTTATGCATTATTTAGAGTACTTAAGACATGGTCTCACTACCTATGGCCTAGAGAGTTTATTCTTAGGACTGATCATGAATCTTTAAAGCATTTTAAGAGCCAAGATAAACTAGATAGAAGGCATGGTAGGTGGATGGAATTCATTGAAACATTTCCTTATGTGATTAAGTATAAGAAAGGCAAAGATAATGTGGTTGTTGATGCTTTATCTAGGAGACATGTTTTACTAACCACTTTGGATTCTAGAGTCCTAGGCTTTGTTTATATTAAGGAATTGTATGCAAATGATGAAGACTTTGGGGATAGCTTTCGAAAATGCCTGGATAAGGGTCCTACCGACAATTTTTATATCTTTGATGGATTCTTGTTTAGGAAGGATCAATTGTGTATACCTCGGTGTTCTCTTCGATTATTACTGGTTAATGAAGCCTATAGTGGAGGATTAATTGGTCATTTTGGGAGAGATAAGACATATCATACACTTAGGTCACATTTTTATTGGCCACATATGCTTAGGGATGTAGAACATTGCCTTAAGAGATGTATCGATTGCTTAAAGGCCAAATCTAAGCTTATGCCCCATGGATTGTATACGCCACTACCTACCCCCTCAGCTCCTAGGGAAGATATTTCTATGGACTTTATTGTTGGGTTTCCTAGAACTAAGAAGGGGAGAGATTCTATATCTGTAGTGGTAGATAGATTCTCTAAAATGGCTCACTTCATTGCATGCCATAAAACCGATGATGCTACTAATGTTGAAAATCTATTCTTTAGAGAAGTAGTTAGGTTGCATGGTGTGTCTAAGACCATTGTTAGTGATAGGGATGTTAAGTTCTTAAGTCATTTTTGGCGAACCTTATGGAGCAAATTGGGAACTAGATTGTTATTCTCTACCTCTAGTCACCCCCAAACTGATGGCCAAACTGAGGTGACCAATAGGACTTTAACCACTGTCCTTAGAGCCATTATTAGGAAGAACTTGAAGCTTTGGGAAGAAGCCTTACCTCATGTGGAGTTTGCTTATAATAGGACTATGCATTCCTCAACAAAGATAACTCCATTTGAATGTGTGTATGGTGTTAATCCACTAACCCCTTTTGATCTTACTCCATATCCTATGAGAGAGAAAGATTCATTTGAAGCAAGTAAGCATTTTAAGTTCGTTAAGGAGCTACATGAACAGATGCGTCAGAAGCTTGTGGAGAAGGCTGAATACAACGCCAACAAGGCCAACAAAGGGCAGCGTTTGATGGTCTTTCAGCCAGGGGATCTAGTGTGGGTGCACCTAAGGAAGGAGTGGTTCCCGGAACAACGGAAGAGCAAGCTAGCACCACGAGGAGATGGACAATTCAAGGTTCTTCAACGAGTTGGTGAGAATGCCTACAAGCTGGAGCTTCCAGGAGACTATGGCGTGAGTGCAACCTTCAACGTCGCAGATCTCATTCCTTACTTGGCGGTGGACGAGACCTTGGATTCGTGGTCGAATCCTTACTAAGAAGGGGAGGTTGATGCGGGACCATCTTCTACACCTCCAGGCACGCCTATCATACTTGGAGAATGACCAATGACTCGAGCCCGACCTAAGAAGCTTCAACGAGACTCATTCATGTTTGTGAGTCATGCTTTGTTCTCGAGCACGGTTCAACTCCCGGAGCCACCAATTAAGACATATATGTGCATAGGACTTCAAGAGGCCGAACCTCCTTAGGCCTTAGAAGTGTCGATTTTCACTAAGTTTGGAACACCTTATGTGATTTCCTATTTTAGCAACTTTCTTACTTAAGTTATTTTAGGAAACTTTAGGGTTATTTTAATTATTTCTTTAAGTTGTTATTTTTATTAATTATGGCCGAAAATCAGCCTAATTAGGGTTATATTAGGCCGCCCCTTTCATTGTAGAACAACACGTCATTCATTATTCAGAAATCTCAGTTTTGTGTTGAAAACACACGAGTGAAAGACAATCGATTCGAAGCGTGGCTCATCGATTGCACAATTGGTATAGATCTCAGCTTGGTTTTCCTTGAGTTCATCAACTTCGTAAGACTTGGTGATCCTGGTATCCACAAGCCCCCTCATTGTGCCTCCAAGTTGTCCGCTTGGTTGTGTAGGGTTGAAGAGTCGGGTTGTGTAGTCGTTGGTGCTTGGTTCCTACCCTCTCAGGAGGCATGGGGTCTTCATCTCATTCTACATAGGTCGCCTCAGTCCTTATCAGTCGTGTGTTTATCAATTTCGAGTCTTTATCTTGTTCCTTTGATCGAGTCTTGTTTCTTGTTTTTAGTCGATCTCGAGTTCTCCATTCTTGATCGAGTTTCTGCGTCTTGTTCTTGTTTCTTGGTCGACATTGAGTTACCTCTTGGTGTTCTTGTAAGTCTTGCGTCAGTTCTTGCTTCCGTTCTTGAGTTTCTTGTTTGATTGTCGAATATCGGGCCATCTTGCGGCTAACCCCATATCAATCTATTTATTTGTAAAAAGTTAAATTTGAATGGCTCCCTAGAATTTGTGATTTTTGCAACGGATTTGGGCATGTATGTGAGAGGTGCGTGGAGCTAAGACAGACCCATGGTAGAAGGGAAGTGTTGGACTCTCCTTGCTTGGAAGAGACTACCAAGGTGAAAGGGGGGAGTCCGACGCCTCAGACGTGCACCCCTCAGCCACCTTCGGGCCATGTTTCCACTTCATCCACCCCCTGTGGGGGGACTGCTAAGCTGTCTGTGAATGGTACCTATGGCTGTGTGGCAACATCCTCAGACAGTAGTGGCCGTCCAGTGGCTGATAAGGGTAAGGAAGTGATCAGCTGTGATCCTGGTGCACTTAGCTCTGCTGTTCCAATTGTTGGGGAGGAGATACCTTGGAAAACTCCAGGGGGAAGGAAGAAGAAGAACCAGTTTACAAGGATAGTTGATAAGGGGTGTGTATCAATTGTCCTTGCTGATTTGGGAAGTAGATTTGGGATTCTTGAGGGTGTGAAGGAACAGAGCCTTGAGATTAACTGTGATGTACAAGAGGAAGTGATTGGCACTCCTTCGAAAGGTGAGAGTAGCACTCACCCTTTGGTGGTTCATGGATAAAGTTAAATTTGGGGCTTGGGATAATAATATTTCTTTGGTGGTTCATGGATAAAGTTCATGGAAGCTTCATGCATGGTTGGGAAGTTAGAGAAAATAGTAGTGGTAGTAGTAAAGGGCGTATATGGTCACGTGGAACCCCGCAGTGTTTGAGGTGGAAGTGGTGATTTCTTGTGCTCAAGTGATGCACTGTAATATCAGCACCAAAGATGGGGCCTTTCAGTTCGACGCTTCATTTGTTTATGCGCACAGCTATAAGAAAGATAGAGTAGAGCTATGGGAGAAGCTCCAACAGATTGAGAAAACTATGGACAAGGCGTGGGTGATTCTTGGGGACTTCAATTGTATTTTTGAGCTAGAGGATAAATGACCCACTGTTGCTGCCCCACATGATTGTTTTGAGGAGTTGAATCTGTTCATGGCTGGCTGTAATGTTAGTGACCTTGAGGTCATTGGAGCTCGCCACACCTAGCACAATAGTAAATCAGCGGCGGATAGGATTGAGAGGAAAATTGATCGGGTCCTGGTGAATGATATGTGGAAGGATACACTACCTAACACAAAAGCCTTCTTTGATATCCCGGGATGCTCGGACCACTCTCCTGGGGTGGTTACCTTGAGGAATGAATTAAAATCGAAAAAATATCCTTTTAAATTTAAGAACTTCTAGTGCCAGGAGGAGGCTTTCCTTGGACTGGTGGCTGCGGCTTGGAGTACAGAAGTAGTGGGCTCGAAGCAATTTATCTTTGCTCAAAAGTTGAAGGGTGTGAAGGAAGTGTTGCGCTCCTGGGATAGGGCTGTGTTCCCGAACCTCCAGAGCACCATAAAGCTCAAGAAGGAATGCTTGCAGGAGCAGCAGATACAGCTGCTAAAAGAAAAAGACATTGTGGCACTGGCGGATAGGGCAGCTAAGATGGAACTAGATATTAGAATGGATGTTGGCAGGTTACTAAGCCTCACGGCTCAGAGAGCTAAAGTTCATTGGATTAGAATGGGTGAGGAAATTTCTTCGGTGTTCTTTAGAAGTATAAAGGATAGAAGAGCTATTAATGCCATCTCAGCCATGAAGAACGACGAAGGGGATCTTATGGAGGAGGAGCAGGCTGTTAGAGCCCATATCCTGGGGTCTTATGAAGGGCTATTCGGGACTGCTGCTAGGTTTGATAGCTTTCCCGGGATAGATCCAGGCAATCAGGTGCCTTCCCAATGCATTCATGCGATGAAAGCTATTCCCTTTGAGCAGGAAATTAAGAGAGCGCTATGGTCAATTGGGATCAATAAGTCGCCTGGTCCCGATGGATTTGGAAGTCTATTTTTCAGAAAATGTTGGAGTCTTGGCCGAGACTTTTGTAGAGCTGTGACGGAGATCTTCCAGACGGGTAAAGTACTAAGTCGGCTGAACGCCACGTTTGTGTCGCTCATCCCTAAGGTGATCAACCCTACATTTGTAAAAGACCTTCGCCCTATTTGGTGTTGTAATACGATCATGAAGGTGGTGAGCAAGATCGTTGTGGGGAGGATTAAGTCGTTGCTCTCTGATCTGATCGGGGATAATCAAGGTGCATTTGTCCTGGGAAGATCTATCGACCAAAACTATGTCGTGGCTTTGGAGCTGGTTAATAGCTATGGGACGAAGAGAGTGTCCCCGAGGTGTATGCTTAAGATTGACCTCCAAAAAGTATACGATTATGTGTCCTGGGAGTTTGTGCACGCAGTGCTTGAGTACATGAAGTTCACAGGAAGGTTGATCAAGGTGATTATGGGTTGTGTTACTTCGGCCTCGTTCTCCATTCTCATTAATGGAGTCCCTAAAGGATACTTCCCGGGGAAGCGGGGTTTAAGGCAAGGTGACCCATTGTCACCCTACCTGTTCGTACTTTGTATGGAGGTCCTTCACCGTATGATGCTCCAGGCGGTCCAGTCCCCTGACTTTCATTTCCATCCGAAATGTGAAGCGCTCCAATTGACTAGTCTAGCCTTTGCAGACGATCTTCTTCTCTTCTGTCGCGCGGATCTTAGCTCAGTTGCTGTTCTGCAGGGCTGTTTAGAGGAGTTCTTTGCTTGTTCTGGCTTGCGGATAAATGTGCTTAAGAGCACATGCTATGTTACTGGCATCTCTGCAGAGGTTAAAAGCGATATTGAGGTTGCATTGGGCTTCCAAGTGGGCTCTTTCCCGATCTCCTATCTGGGCACACCCCTTCACTCTAGGCGTGTCAACATTGCGGAATACAATTCCTTGTTCGATAAGGTGGAGAAAAGGTTGAAGGTGTGGGCGACAAAGAATATTTCTTATGTTGGCCGGATCCAGTTAATCAAAGCGGCACTGGGAGGGCTGTTCTCCTTTTGGGGTCAAAGTCTGCTTATGCCCCTCGTAGTTTGTTAAAGAATTGAAAGCATTTGTCATAGCTTCCACTGGTCGGGCCACGCAGGGAGCAAAACCGGGGTGGTGGCTTAGGAGTTTGTCACCAAACCTTATGCTGAGGGAGGGCTAGGGATTAAACAGTTACAAGCTTGGAACACTAGCCTCTTTTCTAGACGGCTGGGAGACGTTATCATGGACAGAGATGGGGTGTGGAATAGATGGGTCAAATGCAATTGCTTGCGGCATGAGACCATCTGGATAGTGGAACCGAAAGTTTATGACTCTTGGCAATGGAAGAGGCTGCTTAGGGTGAGAGATAAGCTCCGTCGGGCTAATGTACTGGCTGATGATCAACTCCAGTAGCAATTCATCTCTCCCAGGGGTAACTTAGAGTGTGGCCGTGTCTATGAGGCCATCCGTTCGAAATGCCCACCTATTGCATGGGGCGATATTTTGTGGGATGGCTATCAATCCAAGAAATGGTCCTTCGTGACCTAGGCGGCAGCAAACAATTGACTAAAGGTGGGAAGAGTCGTCAAGCATTCGAAGGGCGCGGAAGCAGCCTTGTGCCCTTTGTGTAAACATGAGGAGGAAACTGAATCCCATCTTTGGTTTGGGTGTGCTACCATTAAGGAAGCTCGTGATGGAGTGTGGAAGTGGATCGGGCTACCTATCCGGGATGGGACCATCAATGAGTGGCTCGAGTGGTTTACGCAAGAGTATTCGAGGGTGAGAAGGACGACCTTCTTCAAGGTGAAGCTTCTTGTCTTCCTTGCGTTTGTGTAATTCACATGGGATGATAGGAATCGATGTAAGCCGTTTGAATGGGATATAAGAGTGATTGAGACTTGTAAACTACGTATCTCGGTTAGGTGCAAAGGCAAGACACCAACCGAGGTACGTTGGTTGGGATACTTAGTAATAAATGTAATTAGGGAGAGTGATGAGTAGTAGAGAGCGAAGTGAGTAAGGGATGAGTGGAGCTTAGAGAGGTCTCTCTTTTGGGTATGCATGGTTGTATACGGGCGTTTGCCCTCTTTTACTACAAGTCACGATTGGCTTGTATTTTTGTAATATCGGCTACCATTCTATAAATTTACCGGTTCAAGTCATAATGGGAGCTTTGTGCGCGAAAAGCTTTCCGTGATTTTTTCGGACCAAAAGTGATCATATCGGCGTCACCTTACTTTATCAACAAAACATTGTGGTTTTCGCTCAAATATGTCCAAAACATGTTTATAGGTGTATAGGTTCTAATGGGAGCTTTGTGCGCGAAAAGCTTTCCGTTAAATTTTCGGACCAAAAGTGACCATATGAGCGTCACCATTCTTTATCCACCAAACTGTGTTATTTTTGCTCAAATGTACTCCAAACATGTTTATATGGTGTAAGGTTCATAATGAGAGCTTTGTGCGCGAAAAGCTTTCCGTGAAATTTTCGGACCAAAAGTGACCATATCGACGTCATCTTTCTTTATTAAACAAAACTGTGTGGTTTTCGCTCAAATGTGTCCCAAAAATGATTATATAGTGTATAGGTCGTGATAGAAGCTTTGTGCGCGAAAAGCTTTTCGTGAAATTTTAGGACCAAAAGTGACCATATCGGTGTCACCTTTCTTTATCCACCAAAACTGTGTCGTTTTCGCTCAAATGTGTCCCAAACATGTTTATATAGTGTATAGGTCATGATTGGAGCTTTATGGGCGAAGAGATTGCCGTGAAATTTTTGGACCAAAAGTGACCATATCGGTGTCACCTTTCTTTATCCAACAAAACTGTGTAGTTTCGCTCAAATGTGTCCCAAACATGTTTATATAGTGTATAGGTCATAATGGGAGCTTTGTGGATGAAAAGCTTTCCGTGAAATTTTCGTTCCAAAAGTGACCATATCGGCGTCACCTTTCTTTATCCACCAAAACTGTGTGGATTTCGCTCAAATGTGCCCCAAACATGTTTATATGGTGTTTAGGTCATAATGGGAGCTTTGTGCGCGAAAAGCTTTCCGTGATTTTTTCGAACCAAAAGTGACTATATCGGCGTCACCTTTCTTTATCACCCAAAACTGTGTGGTTTTCGCTCAAATGTTTCCCAAACATCTTTATATAGTGTATAGGTCATAATGGGAGCTTTTTGCACGAAAAGCTTTCCCTGAAATTTTTGGACTAAAATGACCAGATCGGCGTCACCTTTCTTTATCCACCAAAACTCTGTGGTTTTTGCTCTAATGTGTCCCAAACATGTTTATATAGTGTATAGGTCCTAATGGGAGCTTTGAGCACGAAAAGCTTTTTGTGAAATTTTCGGACCAAAAGTGACCATATAGGCGTCACCTTTCTTTATTCACAAAAAATGTGTGGTTTTCTATCAAATGTGTCCGAAACATGTTTATATGGTGTTTAGGTTATAATGGGAGCGTTGTGCGCTAAAAGCTTTTCGTGAATTTTTCGGACCAAAAGTGATCATATCGGCGTCACCTTACTTTATCCACCAAAACTGTGTTGTTTTGCTCAAATGTTTCCCAAACATGTTAATATGATGTATAGGTCATAATGGGAGCTTTGTGCACGAAAAGCTTTCCGTGAAATTTTAGGACCAAAAGTGACCATATAGGCGTCACCTTTCTTTATTCACCAAAACTGTTTGGTTTTTGCTCAAATGTGTCCGAAACATGTTTATATTGTGTTTAGGACATAATGGGAGCTTTGTGCGCGAAAAGCTTTCCCTGAAATTTTCGGACCAAAAGTGACCATATCGGCGTCACCAATCTTTATCCACCAAAACTATATTATTTTTGCTCAAATGTGTTGCAAACATGTTTATATGGTGCAAATGTCATAATGGGAGCTTTGTGCGCGAAAAGCTTTCCATGAAATTTTCGGACCAAAAGTGACCATATCGGCGTCTCCTTTCTTTATGCACCAAAACTATGTGGTTTTCGCTCAAATGTGTCCCAAACATGTTTGTATAGTGTATAGGTCGTGATAGAAGCTTTGTGCGCGAAAAGCTTTTCGTGAAATTTTAGAACCAAAAGTGACCATATCGGTGTCACCTTTCTTTATCCACGAAAACTGTGTGGTTTTCGCTCAAATGTGTCCCAAACATGTTTATATAGTGTATAGGTCATGATAGGAGCTTTATGGGCGAAAAGCTTTCCGTGAAATTTTTGGACCAAAAGTGACCATATCGGTGTCACCTTTCTTTATCCACCATAACTGTGTGGTTTCGCTCAAATGTGTCCCAAACATGTTAATATACTGTATAGGTCATAATGGGAGCTTTGTGCACAAAAAGCTTTCCGTGAAATTTTCGGACCAAAAGTGACCATATCGGCGTCACCTTTCTTTATCCACCAAAACTGTGTGGTTTTCGCTCAAATGTGTCCCAAACATGTTTATATGGTGTTTAGGTCATAATGTGAGCTTTGTGCGCGAAAAGCTTTCCGTGATTTTTTCGAATCAAAAGTGACTATATCGGCGTCACCTTTTTTTATCCACCAAAACTGTGTGGTTTTCGCTCAAATGTTTCCCAAACATCTTCATATAGTGTATAGGTCATAATGGGAGCTTTTTGCACGAAAAGCTTTCCTTGAAATTTTTGGACTAAAAGTGACCATATCGGCGTCACCTTTCTTTATCCACCAAAACTCTGTGGTTTTTGCTTTAATGTGTCCCAAACATGCTTATATAGTGTATAGGTCATAATGGGTGCTTTGTGCACGAAAAGCTTTTTGTGAAATTTTCGGACCAAAAGTGACCATATAGGCGTCACCTTTCTTTATTCACAAAAAATGTGTGGTTTTCGCACAAATGTGTCCGAAACATGTTTATATGGTGATTAGGTCATAATGGGAGCGTTGTGCGCTAAAAGCTTTTCGTGAATTTTTCGGACCAAAAGTGATCATATCGGCGTCACCTTACTTTATCCACCAAATCTGTGTTGTTTTTGCTCAAATGTTTTCCAAACATGATTATATGGTGTTTAGGTCATAATGGGAGCTTTGTGCGCGAAAAGGTTTTCGTGAAATTCTAGGACCAAAAGTGACCATATAGGCGTCACCTTTCTTTATTCACCAAAACTGTTTGGTTTTTGCTCAAATGTGTCCGAAACATGTTTATATGATGTTTAGGTCATAATGGGAGCTTTGTGCGCGAAAAGCTTTCCGTGAAATTATCACACCAAAAGTGACCATATCAGCGTCACCATTCTTTATCCACCAAAACTGTATTATTTTTGCTCAAATGTGTTCCAAACAAGTTTATATGGTGTAAATGTCATAATGAGAGCTTTGTGCGCGAAAAGCTTTCCGTGAAATTTTCGGACCTAAAGTGACCATATCAGCGTCACCTTTCTTTATCCACCAAAACTGTGTGGTTTTCGCTCAAATGTGTCTGAAACAAGTTTATATGGTGTTTAGGTCATAATGGGAGCGTTGTGCGCTAAAAGCTTTTCGTGAATTTTTTCAGACCAAATGTCACCATATCGGCGTTACCTTTCTTTATCCACCAAAACTGTGTGGTTTTCGCTCAAATGTTTCCCAAACATATTTATATAGTCTTTAGGTCATAATGGGAGCGTTGTGCGCTAAAAGCTTTTCGTGAATTTTTCGTACCAAAAGTGACCATATCGGCGTTACCTTTCTTTATCTACAAAAACTGTGTGGTTTTCGCTCAAATGTGTCCGAAATAAGTTTATATGGTGTTTAGGTCATAATGGGAGTGTTGTGCGCTAAAATCTTTTCGTGAATTTTTCGGACCAAAAGTGACCATATCGGCGTCACCTTTCTTTATCCACCGAAATTGTGTGGTTTTCGCTCAAATGTTTCCAAAACATGTTTATATAGTGTTTAGGTCATAATGGGAGCTTTGTGCGCGAAAAGCTTTCCGTGATTTTTTCGGACCAAAAGTGACCATATCGGCGTCACCTTTCTTTATCGACAAAAACTGTGTTGTTTTTGCTTAAATGTTTCCAAAACATGTTTATATGGTGTATAGGTAATAATGGGAGCTTTGTGCGTGAAAAGCTTTCCGTGAAATTTTTGCGCCAAAAGTGACCATATCGGCGTCACCTTTCTTTACCACCAAAACTGTGTTGTTTTTGCTCAAATGTTTCCCAAACATGTTTATATGGTGTATAGGTCATAAAAGCTTTCCGTGAAATTTTTGCACCAAAAGTGACCATATCGGTGTCGCCTTTCTTTATCGACCAAAACTTTGTGGTTTTCGCTCAAATATGTCCAAAACATGTTTATATGGAGTATAAGTTATAATGGGAGCTTTGTCCGCGAAAAGCTTTCCATCAACTTTTCGGATTAAAAGTTACCATATCGGTGTCACCATTCTTTATCCACCAAACTGTGTTATTTTTGCTCAAATGTACTCCAAACATGTTTATATGGTGTAAGGTTCATAATGGGAGCTTTGTGCGCGAAAACCTTTTCGTGAAATTTTCGGATAAAAAGTGACCATATCGGCGTCACCTTTCTTTATCCACCAAAATTGTGTGGTTTTCGCTCATATGTTTCCCAAACATGTTTATATAGTGTATAGGTTGTGATAGAAGCTTTGTGCGCGAGGAGCTTTTCGTGAAGTTTTAGGACCAAAAGTGACCATATCAGCGTCACCTTTCTTTATCCACCAAAACTATGTGGTTTTCGCTCAAATGTGTCAGAAACATGTTTATATAGTGTATAGGTCATGATAGGAGCTTTGTGGGCGAAAAGCTTTCCGTGAAATTTTCGGAACAAAAGTGACCATATCAGTGTCACCTTTCTTTATCCACCAAAAGTCTATGATTTTTGCTCAAATGTTTTCCAAACATGATTATATGGTGTATAGGTCATAATGGGAGCTTTGTGCGCGAAAAGGTTTTCGTGAAATTTTAGGACCAAAAGTGACCATATAGGCGTCACCTTTCTTTATTCACCAAAACTGTTTGGTTTTTGCTCAAATGTGTCCGAAACATGTTTATATGATGTTTAGGTCATAATGGGAGCTTTGTGCGCGAAAAGCTTTCCGTGAAATTATCACACCAAAAGTGACCATATCAGCGTCACCATTCTTTATCCACCAAAACTGTATTATTTTTGCTCAAATGTGTTCCAAACAAGTTTATATGGTGTAAATGTCATAATGAGAGCTTTGTGCGCGAAAAGCTTTCCGTGAAATTTTCGGACCAAAAGTGACCATATCAGCGTCACCTTTCTTTATCCACCAAAACTGTGTGGTTTTCGCTCAAATGTGTCTGAAACAAGTTTATATGGTGTTTAGGTCATAATGGGAGCGTTGTGCGCTAAAAGCTTTTCGTGAATTTTTTCGGACCAAATGTCACCATATCGGCGTTACCTTTCTTTATCCACCAAAACTGTGTGGTTTTCGCTCAAATGTTTCCCAAACATATTTATATAGTCTTTAGGTCATAATGGGAGCGTTGTGCGCTAAAAGCTTTTCGTGAATTTTTCGTACCAAAAGTGACCATATCGGCGTTACCTTTCTTTATCTACAAAAACTGTGTGGTTTTCGCTCAAATGTGTCCGAAATAAGTTTATATGGTGTTTAGGTCATAATGGGAGCGTTGTGCGCTAAAAGCTTTTCGTGAATTTTTCGGACCAAAAGTGACCATATCGGCGTCACCTTTCTTTATCCACCGAAATCGTGTGGTTTTCGCTCAAATGTTTCCAAAACATGTTTATATAGTGTTTAGGTCATAATGGGAGCTTTGTGCGCGAAAAGCATTCCGTGATTTTTTCGGACCAAAAGTGACCATATCGGCGTCACCTTTCTTTATCGACAAAAACTGTGTTGTTTTTGCATAAATGTTTCCAAAACATGTTTATATGGTGTATAGGTCATAATGGGAGCTTTGTGCGTGAAAAGCTTTCCTTGAAATTTTTGCGCCAAAAGTGACCATATCGGTGTCACCTTTCTTTACCACCAAAACTGTGTTGTTTTTGCTCAAATGTTTCCCAAACATGTTTATATGGTGTATAGGTCATAAAAGCTTTCTGTGAAATTTTTGCACCAAAAGTGACCATATCGGTGTTGCCTTTCTTTATCGACCAAAACTTTGTGGTTTTCGCTCAAATATGTCCAAAACAAGTTTATATGGAGTATAAGTTATAATGGGAGCTTTGTGCGCGAAAAGCTTTCCATCAACTTTTCGGATTAAAAGTTACCATATCGGTGTCACCATTCTTTATCCACCAAACTGTGTTATTTTTGCTCAAATGTACTCCAAACATGTTTATATGGTGTAAGGTTCATAATGGGAGCTTTGTGCGCGAAAACCTTTTCGTGAAATTTTCGGATAAAAAGTGACCATATCGGCGTCACCTTTCTTTATCCACCAAAATTGTGTGGTTTTCGCTCATATGTGTCCCAAACATGTTTATATAGTGTATAGGTTGTGATAGAAGCTTTGTGCGCGAGGAGCTTTTCGTGAAGTTTTAGGACCAAAAGTGACCATATCAGCGTCACCTTTCTTTATCCACCAAAACTATGTGGTTTTCGCTCAAATGTGTCAGAAACATGTTTATATAGTGTATAGGTCATGATAGGAGCTTTGTGGGCGAAAAGCTTTCCGTGAAATTTTCGGAACAAAAGTGACCATATCAGTGTCACCTTTCTTTATCCACCAAAAGTCTATGATTTTTGCTCAAATGTGTCCCAAACATGTTTATATGGTGTAAAGGTCATATACGGAGCTTTGTGCGCGAAAAGCTTTCCGTGATTTTTTCGGACCAAAAGTGACCATATCGGCGTCACCTTTCTTTATCCACCAAAACAGTGTGGTTTTCGCTCAAATGTGTCTGAAACAAGTTTATATGGTGTTTAGGTCATAATAGGAGCGTTGTGCGCTAAAAGCTTTTCGTGAATTTTTTCGGACCAAATGTCACCATATCGGCGTTACCTTTCTTTATCCACCAAAACTGTGTGGTTTTCGCTCAAATGTTTCCCAAACATATTTATATAGTCTTTAGGTCATAATGGGAGCGCTGTGCGCTAAAAGCTTTTCGTGAATTTTTCGTACCAAAAGTGACCATATCGGCGTTACCTTTCTTTATCTACAAAAACTGTGTGGTTTTCGCTCAAATGTGTCCGAAATAAGTTTATATGGTGTTTAGGTCATAATGGGAGCGTTGTGCGCTAAAAGCTTTTCGTGAATTTTTCGGACCAAAAGTGACCATATCGGCGTCACCTTTTTTTATCCACCGAAACTGTGTGGTTTTCGCTCAAATGTTTCCAAAACATGTTTATATAGTGTTTAGGTCATAATGGGAGCTTTGTGCGCGAAAAGCTTTCCGTGATTTTTTCGGACCAAAAGTGACCATATCGGCGTCACCTTTCTTTATCGACAAAAACTGTGTTGTTTTTGCTCAAATGTTTCCCAAACATGTTTATATGGTGTATAGGTCATAAAAGCTTTCCGTGAAATTTTTGCACCAAAAGTGACCATATCGGTGTCGCCTTTCTTTATCGACCAAAACTTTGTGGTTTTCGCTCAAATATGTCCAAAACATGTTTATATGGAGTATAAGTTATAATGGGAGCTTTGTGCGCGAAAAGCTTTCCATCAACTTTTCGGATTAAAAGTTACCATATCGGTGTCACCATTCTTTATCCACCAAACTGTGTTATTTTTGCTCAAATGTACTCCAAACATGTTTATATGGTTTAAGGTTCATAATGGGAGCTTTGTGCGCGAAAACCTTTTCGTGAAATTTTCGGATAAAAAGTGACCATATCGGCGTCACCTTTCTTTATCCACCAAAATTGTGTGGTTTTCGCTCATATGTTTCCCAAACATGTTTATATAGTGTATAGGTTGTGATAGAAGCTTTGTGCGCGAGGAGCTTTTCGTGAATTTTTAGGACCAAAAGTGACCATATCAGCGTCACCTTTCTTTATCCACCAAAACTATGTGGTTTTCGCTCAAATGTGTCAGAAACATGTTTATATAGTGTATAGGTCATGATAGGAGCTTTGTGGGCGAAAAGCTTTCCGTGAAATTTTCGGAACAAAAGTGACCATATCAGTGTCACCTTTCTTTATCCACCAAAAGTCTATGATTTTTGCTCAAATGTTTTCCAAACATGATTATATGGTGTATAGGTCATAATGGGAGCTTTGTGCGCGAAAAGGTTTTCGTGAAATTTTAGGACCAAAAGTGACCATATAGGCGTCACCTTTCTTTATTCACCAAAACTGTTTGGTTTTTGCTCAAATGTGTCCGAAACATGTTTATATGATGTTTAGGTCATAATGGGAGCTTTGTGCGCGAAAAGCTTTCCGTGAAATTATCACACCAAAAGTGACCATATCAGCGTCACCATTCTTTATCCACCAAAACTGTATTATTTTTGCTCAAATGTGTTCCAAACAAGTTTATATGGTGTAAATGTCATAATGAGAGCTTTGTGCGCGAAAAGCTTTCCGTGAAATTTTCGGACCAAAAGTGACCATATCAGCGTCACCTTTCTTTATCCACCAAAACTGTGTGGTTTTCGCTCAAATGTGTCTGAAACAAGTTTATATGGTGTTTAGGTCATAATGGGAGCGTTGTGCGCTAAAAGCTTTTCGTGAATTTTTTCGGACCAAATGTCACCATATCGGCGTTACCTTTCTTTATCCACCAAAACTGTGTGGTTTTCGCTCAAATGTTTCCCAAACATATTTATATAGTCTTTAGGTCATAATGGGAGCGTTGTGCGCTAAAAGCTTTTCGTGAATTTTTCGTACCAAAAGTGACCATATCGGCGTTACCTTTCTTTATCTACAAAAACTGTGTGGTTTTCGCTCAAATGTGTCCGAAATAAGTTTATATGGTGTTTAGGTCATAATGGGAGCGTTGTGCGCTAAAAGCTTTTCGTGAATTTTTCGGACCAAAAGTGACCATATCGGCGTCACCTTTCTTTATCCACCGAAATCGTGTGGTTTTCGCTCAAATGTTTCCAAAACATGTTTATATAGTGTTTAGGTCATAATGGGAGCTTTGTGCGCGAAAAGCATTCCGTGATTTTTTCGGACCAAAAGTGACCATATCGGCGTCACCTTTCTTTATCGACAAAAACTGTGTTGTTTTTGCATAAATGTTTCCAAAACATGTTTATATGGTGTATAGGTCATAATGGGAGCTTTGTGCGTGAAAAGCTTTCCTTGAAATTTTTGCGCCAAAAGTGACCATATCGGTGTCACCTTTCTTTACCACCAAAACTGTGTTGTTTTTGCTCAAATGTTTCCCAAACATGTTTATATGGTGTATAGGTCATAAAAGCTTTCTGTGAAATTTTGCACCAAAAGTGACCATATCGGTGTTGCCTTTCTTTATCGACCAAAACTTTGTGGTTTTCGCTCAAATATGTCCAAAACAAGTTTATATGGAGTATAAGTTATAATGGGAGCTTTGTGCGCGAAAAGCTTTCCATCAACTTTTCGGATTAAAAGTTACCATATCGGTGTCACCATTCTTTATCCACCAAACTGTGTTATTTTTGCTCAAATGTACTCCAAACATGTTTATATGGTGTAAGGTTCATAATGGGAGCTTTGTGCGCGAAAACCTTTTCGTGAAATTTTCGGATAAAAAGTGACCATATCGGCGTCACCTTTCTTTATCCACCAAAATTGTGTGGTTTTCGCTCATATGTGTCCCAAACATGTTTATATAGTGTATAGGTTGTGATAGAAGCTTTGTGCGCGAGGAGCTTTTCGTGAAGTTTTAGGACCAAAAGTGACCATATCAGCGTCACCTTTCTTTATCCACCAAAACTATGTGGTTTTCGCTCAAATGTGTCAGAAACATGTTTATATAGTGTATAGGTCATGATAGGAGCTTTGTGGGCGAAAAGCTTTCCGTGAAATTTTCGGAACAAAAGTGACCATATCAGTGTCACCTTTCTTTATCCACCAAAAGTCTATGATTTTTGCTCAAATGTGTCCCAAACATGTTTATATGGTGTAAAGGTCATATACGGAGCTTTGTGCGCGAAAAGCTTTCCGTGATTTTTTCGGACCAAAAGTGACCATATCGGCGTCACCTTTCTTTATCCACCAAAACAGTGTGGTTTTCGCTCAAATGTGTCTGAAACAAGTTTATATGGTGTTTAGGTCATAATAGGAGCGTTGTGCGCTAAAAGCTTTTCGTGAATTTTTTCGGACCAAATGTCACCATATCGGCGTTACCTTTCTTTATCCACCAAAACTGTGTGGTTTTCGCTCAAATGTTTCCCAAACATATTTATATAGTCTTTAGGTCATAATGGGAGCGTTGTGCGCTAAAAGCTTTTCGTGAATTTTTCGTACCAAAAGTGACCATATCGGCGTTACCTTTCTTTATCTACAAAAACTGTGTGGTTTTCGCTCAAATGTGTCCGAAATAAGTTTATATGGTGTTTAGGTCATAATGGGAGCGTTGTGCGCTAAAAGCTTTTCGTGAATTTTTCGGACCAAAAGTGACCATATCGGCGTCACCTTTTTTTATCCACCGAAACTGTGTGGTTTTCGCTCAAATGTTTCCAAAACATGTTTATATAGTGTTTAGGTCATAATGGGAGCTTTGTGCGCGAAAAGCTTTCCGTGATTTTTTCGGACCAAAAGTGACCATATCGGCGTCACCTTTCTTTATCGACAAAAACTGTGTTGTTTTTGCATAAATGTTTCCAAAACATGTTTATATGGTGTATAGGTCATAATGGGAGCTTTGTGCGTGAAAAGCTTTCGGTGAAATTTTTGCGCCAAAAGTGACCATATCGGCGTCACCTTTCTTTACCACCAAAACTGTGTTGTTTTTGCTCAAATGTTTCCCAAACATGTTTATATGGTGTATAGGTCATAAAAGCTTTCCGTGAAATTTTTGCACCAAAAGTGACCATATCGGTGTCGCCTTTCTTTATCGACCAAAACTTTGTGGTTTTCGCTCAAATATGTCCAAAACATGTTTATATGGAGTATAAGTTATAATGGGAGCTTTGTGCGCGAAAAGCTTTCCATCAACTTTTCGGATTAAAAGTTACCATATCGGTGTCACCATTCTTTATCCACCAAACTGTGTTATTTTTGCTCAAATGTACTCCAAACATGTTTATATGGTTTAAGGTTCATAATGGGAGCTTTGTGCGCGAAAACCTTTTCGTGAAATTTTCGGATAAAAAGTGACCATATCGGCGTCACCTTTCTTTATCCACCAAAATTGTGTGGTTTTCGCTCATATGTGTCCCAAACATGTTTATATAGTGTATAGGTTGTGATAGAAGCTTTGTGCGCGAGGAGCTTTTCGTGAAGTTTTAGGACCAAAAGTGACCATATCAGCATCACCTTTCTTTATCCACCAAAACTATGTGGTTTTCGCTCAAATGTGTCAGAAACATGTTTATATAGTGTATAGGTCATGATAGGAGCTTTGTGGGCGAAAAGCTTTCCGTGAAATTTTCGGAGCAAAAGTGACCATATCAGTGTCACCTTTCTTTATCCACCAAAAGTCTATGATTTTTGCTCAAATGTGTCCCAAACATGTTTATATGGTGTAAAGGTCATATACGGAGCTTTGTGCGCGAAAAGCTTTCCGTGATTTTTTCGGACCAAAAGTGACCATATCGGCGTCACCTTTCTTTATCCACCGAAATCGTGTGGTTTTCGCTCAAATGTTTCCAAAACATGTTTATATAGTGTTTAGGTCATAATGGGAGCTTTGTGCGCGAAAAGCTTTCCGTGATTTTTTCGGACCAAAAGTGACCATATCGGCGTCACCTTTCTTTATCGACAAAAACTGTGTTGTTTTTGCATAAATGTTTCCAAAACATGTTTATATGGTGTATAGGTCATAATGGGAGCTTTGTGCGTGAAAAGCTTTCCGTGAAATTTTTGCGCCAAAAGTGACCATATCGGTGTCACCTTTCTTTACCACCAAAACTGTGTTGTTTTTGCTCAAATGTTTCCCAAACATGTTTATATGGTGTATAGGTCATAAAAGCTTTCTGTGAAATTTTTGCACCAAAAGTGACCATATCGGTGTCGCCTTTCTTTATCGACCAAAACTTTGTGGTTTTCGCTCAAATATGTCCAAAACATGTTTATATGGAGTATAAGTTATAATGGGAGCTTTGTGCGCGAAAAGCTTTCCATCAACATTTCGGATTAAAAGTTACCATATCGGTGTCACCATTCTTTATCCACCAAACTGTGTTATTTTTGCTCAAATGTACTCCAAACATGTTTATATGGTGTAAGGTTCATAATGGGAGCTTTGTGCGCGAAAACCTTTTCGTGAAATTTTCGGATAAAAAGTGACCATATCGGCGTCACCTTTCTTTATCCACCAAAATTGTGTGGTTTTCGCTCATATGTGTCCCAAACATGTTTATATAGTGTATAGGTTGTGATAGAAGCTTTGTGCGCGAGGAGCTTTTCGTGAAGTTTTAGGACCAAAAGTGACCATATCAGCGTCACCTTTCTTTATCCACCAAAACTATGTGGTTTTCGCTCAAATGTGTCAGAAACATGTTTATATAGTGTATAGGTCATGATAGGAGCTTTGTGGGCGAAAAGCTTTCCGTGAAATTTTCGGAACAAAAGTGACCATATCAGTGTCACCTTTCTTTATCCACCAAAAGTCTATGATTTTTGCTCAAATGTGTCCCAAACATGTTTATATGGTGTAAAGGTCATATACGGAGCTTTGTGCGCGAAAAGCTTTCCGTGATTTTTTCGGACCAAAAGTGACCATATCGGCGTCACCTTTCTTTATCCACCAAAACTGTGTGGTTTTCGCTCAAATGTGTCTGAAACAAGTTTATATGGTGTTTAGGTCATAATAGGAGCGTTGTGCGCTAAAAGCTTTTCGTGAATTTTTTCGGACCAAATGTCACCATATCGGCGTTACCTTTCTTTATCCACCAAAACTGTGTGGTTTTCGCTCAAATGTTTCCCAAACATATTTATATAGTCCTTAGGTCATAATGGGAGCGTTGTGCGCTAAAAGCTTTTCGTGAATTTTTCGTACCAAAAGTGACCATATCGGCGTTACCTTTCTTTATCTACAAAAACTGTGTGGTTTTCGCTCAAATGTGTCCGAAATAAGTTTATATGGTGTTTAGGTCATAATGGGAGCGTTGTGCGCTAAAAGCTTTTCGTGAATTTTTCGGACCAAAAGTGACCATATCGGCGTCACCTTTCTTTATCCACCGAAACTGTGTGGTTTTCGCTCAAATGTTTCCAAAACATGTTTATATAGTGTTTAGGTCATAATGGGAGCTTTGTGCGCGAAAAGCTTTCCGTGATTTTTTCGGACCAAAAGTGACCATATCGGCGTCACCTTTCTTTATCGACAAAAACTGTGTTGTTTTTGCATAAATGTTTCCAAAACATGTTTATATGGTGTATAGGTCATAATGGGAGCTTTGTGCGTGAAAAGCTTTCGGTGAAATTTTTGCGCCAAAAGTGACCATATCGGCGTCACCTTTCTTTACCACCAAAACTGTGTTGTTTTTGCTCAAATGTTTCCCAAACATGTTTATATGGTGTATAGGTCATAAAAGCTTTCCGTGAAATTTTTGCACCAAAAGTGACCATATCGGTGTCGCCTTTCTTTATCGACCAAAACTTTGTGGTTTTCGCTCAAATATGTCCAAAACATGTTTATATGGAGTATAAGTTATAATGGGAGCTTTGTGCGCGAAAAGCTTTCCATCAACTTTTCGGATTAAAAGTTACCATATCGGTGTCACCATTCTTTATCCACCAAACTGTGTTATTTTTGCTCAAATGTACTCCAAACATGTTTATATGGTTTAAGGTTCATAATGGGAGCTTTGTGCGCGAAAACCTTTTCGTGAAATTTTCGGATAAAAAGTGACCATATCGGCGTCACCTTTCTTTATCCACCAAAATTGTGTGGTTTTCGCTCATATGTGTCCCAAACATGTTTATATAGTGTATAGGTTGTGATAGAAGCTTTGTGCGCGAGGAGCTTTTCGTGAAGTTTTAGGACCAAAAGTGACCATATCAGCATCACCTTTCTTTATCCACCAAAACTATGTGGTTTTCGCTCAAATGTGTCAGAAACATGTTTATATAGTGTATAGGTCATGATAGGAGCTTTGTGGGCGAAAAGCTTTCCGTGAAATTTTCGGAGCAAAAGTGACCATATCAGTGTCACCTTTCTTTATCCACCAAAAGTCTATGATTTTTGCTCAAATGTGTCCCAAACATGTTTATATGGTGTAAAGGTCATATACGGAGCTTTGTGCGCGAAAAGCTTTCCGTGATTTTTTCGGACCAAAAGTGACCATATCGGCGTCACCTTTCTTTATCCACCGAAACTGTGTGGTTTTCGCTCAAATGTTTCCAAAACATGTTTATATAGTGTTTAGGTCATAATGGGAGCTTTGTGCGCGAAAAGCTTTCCGTGATTTTTTCGGACCAAAAGTGACCATATCGGCGTCACCTTTCTTTATCGACAAAAACTGTGTTGTTTTTGCATAAATGTTTCCAAAACATGTTTATATGGTGTATAGGTCATAATGGGAGCTTTGTGCGTGAAAAGCTTTCGGTGAAATTTTTGCGCCAAAAGTGACCATATCGGCGTCACCTTTCTCTACCACCAAAACTGTGTTGTTTTTGCTCAAATGTTTCCCAAACATGTTTATATGGTGTATAGGTCATAAAAGCTTTCCGTGAAATTTTTGCACCAAAAGTGACCATATCGGTGTCGCCTTTCTTTATCGACCAAAACTTTGTGGTTTTCGCTCAAATATGTCCAAAACATGTTTATATGGAGTATAAGTTATAATGGGAGCTTTGTGCGCGAAAAGCTTTCCATCAACTTTTCGGATTAAAAGTTACCATATCGGTGTCACCATTCTTTATCCACCAAACTGTGTTATTTTTGCTCAAATGTACTCCAAACATGTTTATATGGTTTAAGGTTCATAATGGGAGCTTTGTGCGCGAAAACCTTTTCGTGAAATTTTCGGATAAAAAGTGACCATATCGGCGTCACCTTTCTTTATCCACCAAAATTGTGTGGTTTTCGCTCATATGTGTCCCAAACATGTTTATATAGTGTATAGGTTGTGATAGAAGCTTTGTGCGCGAGGAGCTTTTCATGAAGTTTTAGGACCAAAAGTGACCATATCAGCATCACCTTTCTTTATCCACCAAAACTATGTGGTTTTCGCTCAAATGTGTCAGAAACATGTTTATATAGTGTATAGGTCATGATAGGAGCTTTGTGGGCGAAAAGCTTTCCGTGAAATTTTCGGAGCAAAAGTGACCATATCAGTGTCACCTTTCTTTATCCACCAAAAGTCTATGATTTTTGCTCAAATGTGTCCCAAACATGTTTATATGGTGTAAAGGTCATATACGGAGCTTTGTGCGCGAAAAGCTTTCCGTGATTTTTTCGGACCAAAAGTGACCATATCGGCGTCACCTTTCTTTATCCACCGAAACTGTGTGGTTTTCGCTCAAATGTTTCCAAAACATGTTTATATAGTGTTTAGGTCATAATGGGAGCTTTGTGCGCGAAAAGCTTTCCGTGATTTTTTCGGACCAAAAGTGACCATATCGGCGTCACCTTTCTTTATCGACAAACACTGTGTTGTTTTTGCTTAAATGTTTCCAAAACATGTTTATATGGTGTATAGGTCATAATGGGAGCTTTGTGCGTGAAAAGCTTTCCGTGAAATTTTTGCACCAAAAGTGACCATATCGGCGTCACCTTTCTTTACCACCAAAACTGTGTTGTTTTTGCTCAAATGTTTCCCAAACATGTTTATATGGTGTATAGGTCATAAAAGCTTTCCGTGAAATTTTTGCACCAAAAGTGACCATATCGGCGTCGCCTTTCTTTATCGTCCAACACTTTGTGGTTTTCGCTCAAATATGTCCAAAACATGTTTATATGGAGTATAAGTTATAATGGGAGCTTTGTGCGCGAAAAGCTTTCCATCAACTTTTCGGACCAAAAGTTACCATATCGGCGTCACCATTCTTTATCCACCAAACTGTGTTATTTTTGCTCAAATGTACTCCAAACATGTTTATATTGTGTAAGGTTCATAATGGGAGCTTTGTGCGCGAAAACATTTTCGTGAAATTTTCGGACCAAAAGTGACCATATCGGCGTCACCTTTCTTTATCCACCAAAACTGTGTGGTATTTGCTCTAATGTGTCTCAAACATTTTTATATGGTGTATATGTCATGATAGGAGCTTTGTGCACGAAAAGCTTTCCATGAAATTTTCGGACCAAAAGTTACCATATCCGCGTCACCTTTCTTTATCCACCAAAAGTCTGTGGTTTTTGCTCAAATGTTTCCCAAACATCTTTATATGGTGTAAAGGTCGTATAGGGAGATTTGTGCGCGAAAAGCATTCCGTGATTTTTTCGGACCAAAAGTGACCATATCGGCGTCACCTTTCTTTATCCACCGAAACTGTGTGGTTTTCGCTCAAATGTTTCGAAAACATGTTTATATAGTGTTTAGGTCATAATGGGAGCTTTGTGCGCGAAAAGCTTTCCGTGATTTTTTCGGACCAAAAGTGACCATATCGGCGTCACCTTTCTTTATCGACAAAAACTGTGTTGTTTTTGCTTAAATGTTTCCAAAACATGTTTATATGGTGTATAGGTCATAATGGGAGCTTTGTGCGTGAAAAGCTTTCCGTGAAATTTTTGCACCAAAAGTGACCATATCGGCGTCACCTTTCTTTACCACCAAAACTGTGTTGTTTTTGCTCAAATGTTTCCCAAACATGTTTATATGGTGTATAGGTCATAAAAGCTTTCCGTGAAATTTTTGCACCAAAAGTGACCATATCGACGTCGCCTTTCTTTATCGACCAAAACTTTGTGGTTTTCGCTCAAATATGTCCAAAACATGTTTATATGGTGTATAAGTTATAATGGGAGCTTTGTGCGCGAAAAGCTTTCCATCAACTTTTCGGACCAAAAGTTACCATATCGGCGTCACCATTCTTTATCCACCAAACTGTGTTATTTTTGCTCAAATGTACTCCAAACATGTTTATATTGTGTAAGGTTCATAATGGGAGCTTTGTGCGCGAAAACCTTATCGTGAAATTTTCGGACCAAAAGTGACCATATCGGCGTCACCTTTCTTTATCCACCAAAACTGTGTGGTATTTGCTCTAATGTGTCTCAAACATTTTTATATGGTGTATATGTCATGATAGGAGCTTTGTGCACGAAAAGCTTTCCATGAAATTTTCGGACCAAAAGTTACCATATCCGCGTCACCTTTCTTTATCTACCAAAAGTCTGTGGTTTTTGCTCAAATGTTTCCCAAACATGTTTATATGGTGTAAAGGTCATATAGGGAGCTTTGTGCGCGAAAACCTTTCCGTGAAATTTTCGAACCAAAAGTGACAATATCGGCGTCACCTTTCCTTATCCACCAAAACTGTGTGGTTTTCGCTCAAATGTTTCTCAAACATGTTTATATAGTGTTTAGGTCATAATGGGAGCTTTGTGCGCGAATGGCTTTCTCAAATGTTTCTTACCTTATGGTTGTTTATTTTGGCCCATTATATTTGTTAATGATAAATATATATGCATATATATTTAGAGTTTTCTTGTTATATTTTTGTAGGTTGCTTCAACATCAAGCGGTAATAGTGCTCGTAATGGAATGGACAAGTCAAGCTCGCCAAACTTCATGGATTTTGAGTAGTTAGCTTTTTTGTTTTTGAGACATCAAATCTTATCCATATAGTTTGAATGTTTGTTGGACAAATTGAAGGAGACACTAGCTAGTAGACAGTATTTTCAATTATTAGGAGCTACTGTTATTATTAGATATTCTACAGTTTTTGTTTCCTATAAGTACACTATTGGTTTCTTTCATTGATCTAAATGAGAAGCAGGGATGTTTTGATCCATGGATTAATATGGGAAGCATATTTTAAAGCCCAGCTACTTGTAAAGAATATATCAATGTTGCCTTTTATGTTTGGGTATTAATGTAATTAGGTCTATGGCACTTTTATGGTTAACGTAATATATCTATTTCTCGACGCTTTTATATGTCTAATAACCATCAAAAAATGGCGGGGAAATTAATTATTGATTTTTTGAACATTAAAGAATATTATACTTTTGCCGGGAAAAATATTTTTGACGCTTTTTCTTGTCACAAAAAATGCGGTGAATTTTGAGGAACTTACCTTTATCGACGCTTTTTTACGCCAAAGAATATTTCAATTTTGCCGGGAAATTAATTTGCGACGCTTATTAACATCAATAAATGGGCGGGGAATGTATGGGAACAAAATGGGAGAGTTGAAGAGCAAAGCGTCGAAAATGTATTCTTGGCGTTTAAAGGCGTCGTACATTTCCACGATTAAAAGCGTCGGCCATTTATAGCGTTGACATTTTCGACGCTTTTTTAAAGTGTCAATAAAATTATTCTCCACGCTTTTATGCGTGGAAAATGGACTTAAAAAGCGCCGAAAAAGGTCGGTTTTTCTAGTAGTGTATATCAAACAAAGCTCCCATTATGACCTATACACTGTATAGGTCATAATGGGAGCTTTGTACACGAAAAGCTTTTCGTGAAATTTTCGGACCAAATGGGACCATATCGGCGTCACCATTCTTTGTCCACCAAAACTCTGTCGTTTTCCCTCCATTGTGTCCCAAACATGTTTAGATAGTGTATAGGTCACAATGGGAGATTTATGCACGAAAAGCTTTCCGTGAAATTTCCGGACCAAAAGTGACCATATCGGTGTCATCTTTCATTATCCACCAAAACCCTGTGGTTTTTGCTCAAATATGTCCAAAACATGTTTATATGGTGTATAGGTTATAATGGGAGCTTTGTTCGCGAAAAGCTTTCCGTGAAATTTTCGGACCAAAAGTGACCATATCGGCGTCACCTTTCTTTATTCACGAAAATTGTTTGGTTTTTGTTCAAATGTGTCCGAAACATGTTTATATGGTGTATAGGTCATAATGGGAGCATTGTGCACGAAAAGCTTTCCGTGAAATTTTTGCACCAAAAGTGACCAAATCGGCGTAGCCTTTCTTTATCGACCAAAACTTTGTGTTTTTCGCTCAAATATGTCCAAAACATGTTATATGGTGTATAGGTTATAATGGGAGCTTTGTGCGCGAAAAGCTTTCCGTGAAATTTTTGGACCAAAAGTGACCATATAGGCGTCACCTTTCTTTATCCACCAAAATTGTGTGGTATTTGCTCTAATGTGTCTCAAACATTTTTATATGGTGTATATGTCATGATAGGAGCTTTGTGCATGAAAAGCTTTCCATAAAATTTTCGGACCAAAAGTTACCATATCGGCGTCACCTTTCTTTATCCACCATAAGTCTGTGGTTTTTGCTCAAATGTGTCTCAAACATGTTTATATGGTGTAAAGGTCATATAGGGAGCTTTGTGCGCGAAAACCTTTCCGTGAAATTTTCGAACCAAAAGTGACCATATCGGCGTTACCTTTCTTTATCCACCAAAACTGTGTGGTTTTCACTCAAATGTTTCTCAAACATGTTTATATAGTGTTTAGGTCATAATGGGAGCTTTGTGCGCGAATGGCTTTCCGTGATTTTTTCGGACCAAAAGTGACCATATCGGCGTCACCTTTCTTTATCCACCAAAACTGTGTTGTTTTGGCTCCAATGTTTCCCAAACATGTTTATATAGTGTTTATATAGTGTTGTTTTCGCTCAATTGTGTTCCAAACATATTTATATAGTGTATAGGTCATAATGGGATCTTTGTGCACGAAAAGCTTTTCGTGAAATTTTCGGACCAAAAGTGACCATATCGGCGTCACCTTTCTTTATCCACCAAAACTCTGTGGTTTTTGCTCAAATATGTCCCAAACATGTTTATATAGTGTATAGGTCATAATGTGAGCTTTGTGCAGGAAAATCTTTCCATGAAATTTTCGGACCAAAAGTGACCATATCGGTGTTACCTTTCTTAATCTACTAAAACTTTGTGTTTTCGCTCAAATGTGTCCCAAACATGTTTATATGGTGTTTAGGTCATAATGGGAGTTTTGTGCGTGAAAAACTTTCCGCGATTTTTTGGACCAAAAGTGGACATATCGGCATCACCTTACTTTATCCACCAAAACTATGTTGTTTTTGCTCAAATGTTTCCCAAACATGTTTATATGGTGTATAGGTCATAATGGGAGCTTTGTGCGCGAAAAGTTTTACGTGAAATTTTTGCACCAAAAGTGACCATAACGGCGTCGCCTTTTTTTATCCACCAAAACTGTGTTGTTTTCGTACAAATGTGTTCCAAACATGTTATATGGTGTATGGGTCATAATGGGAGCTTTGTGCGCGAAAAGCTTTCCGTGAACATTTCGGACCAAAAGTGACCATATCGGCGTCACCTTTCTTTATCCACCAAAACTTTGTGGTTTTCACTCAAATGTGTCTCAAACATGTTTATATGGTGTATATGTCATAATGGGAGCTTTGTGTGCGAAAATCTTTCCGTGGAATTTTCGGACCAAAAGTGACCATATCGGCGTCACCTCTCTATATCCACCAAAATTGTATGGTTTTTGCTCAAATGTTTCCCAAACATGTTTATATAGTGTATAGGTCATAATGGGAGCTTTGTCCACAAAAAGCATGTCGTGAAATTTTCGGACCAAAAGGGACCATATCGGCGTCACCATTATTTGTCACAAAAACTCTGTCGTTTTCCCTCAATTGTGTCCCAAACATGTTTATATAGTGTATAGGTCATAATGGGAGATTTGTGCACGAAAAGCTTTCCGTGAATTTTTCGGACCAAAAGTGACCATATCGGCGTCACCTTTCTTTATCCACGAAAACCCTGTGGTTTTTGCTCAAATATGTCCAAAACATGTTTATATGGTGTATAGGTTATAATGTGAGCTTTGTGCGCGAAAAGCTTTCCGTGAAATTTTCGGACCAAAAGTGACCATATCGACGTCACCTTTCTTTATTCACCAAAACTGTTTGGTTTTTGTTCAAATGTGTCCGAAACATGTTTATATGGTGTATAGGTCATAATGGGAGCATTGTGCAAGAAAAGCTTTCCGTGAAATATTTGCACCAAATGTGACCATATCGGCGTAGCCTTTCTTTATCGAGCAAAACTTTGTGTATTTCGCTCAAATATGTCCAAAACATGTTATATAATGTATAGGTTATAATGGGAGCTTTGTGCGCGAAAAGCTTTCCGTGAAATTTTCGGACCAAAAGTGACCATATCACCTTTCTTTATCCACCAAAACTGTGTGGTATTTGCCCTAATGTGTCTCAAACATTTTTATATGGTGTATATGTCATGATAGGAGCTTTGTGCACGAAAAGCTTTCCGTGAAATTTTCAGACCAAAAGTTACCATATCGGCGTCACCTTTCTTTATCCACCAAAAGTCTGTGGTTTTTGCTCAAATGTGTCCCAAACATGTTTATATGGTGTAAAGGTCATAAAGGGAGCTTTGTGCGCGAAAAGCTTTCCGTGATTTTTTCGGACCAAAAGTGACCATATCGGCGTTACCTTTCTTTATCCACCAAAACTGTGTTGTTTTGGCTCCAATGGTTCCCAAACATGTTTATATAGTATTTAGGTCATAATGGGAGCATTGTGCGCGAAAAGCTTTCCGTGATTTTTTCGGACCAAAAGTGACCATATCGGCGTCACCTTTCATTATCCACCAAAACTGTGTTGTTTTTGCTCAAATGTTTTCCAAACATGTTTATATGGTGTATAGGTCATAATGGGAGGTTTGTGCGTGAAAAGCTTTACGTGAAATTTTTGCACCAAATGTGACCATATCGGCGTCGCTTTTCTTTATCGACCAAAACTTTGTGGTTTTTGCTCAAATATGTCAAAAACATGTTTATATGGTGTATAAGTTATAATGGGAGCTTGGTGCGCGAAAAGCTTTCCATCAAATTTTCGGACCAAAAGTGACCATATCGGCGTCACCATTCTTTATCCACCAAACTGTGTTATTTTTTCTCAAATGTACTCCAAACATGTTTATATAGTGTAAGGTTCATAATGGGAGCTTTGTGCGCAAAAACCTTTTCGTGAAATTTTCGGACCAAAAGTGACCATATCGGCGTCACCTTTCTTTATCCACCAAAACTGTGTTATTTTCGCTCAAATGTGTTCCAAACATGTTTATATAATGTAGGGGTCATAATGAGAGCTTTGTGCGCGAAAAGCAATCCGTGAAATTTTTTGACCAAAAGTGACAATATCGGCGTCACCTTTCTTTATCCATCAAAACTGTGTGGTATTTTCTCTAATGTGTCTCAAACATTTTTATAAGGTGTAGATGTCATGATAGGAGCTTTGTGCACGAAAAGCTTTCCGTGAAATTTTCGGACCAAAAGTTACCATATCGGCGTCACCTTTCTTTATCCACCAAAACTGTGTGGTTTTCAATCAAATGTGTCCCAAACATGTTTACATAGTGTATAGGTCATAATGGGAGCTTTGTGCACGAAAAGCTTTCCGTGATTTTTTCGGACCAAAAGTGACCATATCCGCGTCACCTTTCTTTATCCACCAAAAATCTGTTGTTTTTGCTCAAATGTTTCCCAAACATGTTTATATGGTGTATAGGTTATAATGGGAGCTTTGTGCGTGAAAAGCTTTCCGCGAAATTTTTGCACCAAAAGTGACCATATCGGCGTCGCCTTTCTTTATCGACCAAAACTTTGTGGTTTTCGCTCAAATATGTCCAAAACATGTTTATATGGTGTATAAGTTATAATGGGAGCTTTGTGCGCGAAAAGCTTTCCATCAAATTTTCGGACCAAAAGTGACCATATCGGCGCCACCATTCTTTATCCACCAAACTTTGTTATTTTTGCTCAAATGTACTCCAAACATGTTTATATGGTGTAAGGTTCATAATGAGAGCTTTGTGCGCGAAAACCTTTTTGTTGAAATTTTCGGACCAAAAGTGACCATATCGGCGTCGCCCTTCTTTATCCACCAAAACTGTGTGGTTTTCGCTGATATGTGTCCCAGACATGTTTATATAGTGTATAGGTCATGATAGGAGCTTTGTGGTCGAAAAGCTTTCCGTGAAATTTTCGGACCAAAAGTGACCATATCGGTGTCACCTTTCTTTATCCACCAAAACTGTGTGGTTTTCGCTCAAATGTGTCCCAAACATTTTTATATAGTGTATAGGTCATAATGGGAGCTTTGTGCACGAAAAGCTTTCCGTGAAATTTTCGGACCAAAAGTTACCATATCGGCGTCACCTTTCTTTATCCACCAAAACTCTGTGGTTTTTGCTCAAATATGTCCCAAACATGTTTATATATTGTTTAGGTTATAATGGGAGCATTGTGCAGGAAAAGCTTTCCGTGAAATTTTCGGACCAAAAGTGACCATATCGGCGTTACCTTTCTTAATCTTCCAAAACTGTGTGGTTTTCGCTCAAATGTGTCCCAAACATGTTTATATGGTGTTTAGGTCATAATGGGAGCTTTGTGCGTGAAAAGCTTTCCGTGATCTTTTCGGACCAAAAGTGGACATATTGGCGTCACCTTACCCTATCCACCAAAACAGTGTTGTTTTTGGTCAAATGTTTCCCAAACATGATTATTGGGTGTATAGGTTATAATGGGAGCTTTGTGCGCGAAAAGCTTTCCGTGAAATTTTTGTACCAAAAGTGTTCATATCGGCGCCACCTTTCTATATCCACCAAAACTGTATGGTTTTTGCTCATATGTGTCCCAAACATGTTTATATAGTATATAGGTCATAATGGGAGCTTTGTGCACGAAAAGATTTCCGTGAAATTTTCAGACCAAAAGTGACCATATCGGCGTCACCATTCTTTATTCACCAAAACTCTGTCGTTTTTGCTCAAATGTGTCCCAAACATGTTAACATAGTGTATAGGTCATAATGTAAGCTTTGTGCACGAAAAGCTTTCCGTGAAATTTTTGGACCAAAAGTGACCATATCGGCGTTATCTTTCTTTATCCACCAAAACTGTGTGGTTTTCGGTTAAATGTGTCCCAAACATGTTTATATAGTGTATAGGTCATAATGGGAGCTTTGTCCATGAAAAGGTTTTCGTGAAATTTTCGGACCAAAAGTGACCATATCGGCGTCACCTTTCTTGATCCACCAAAACTCTGTCGTTTTCCCTCAAATGTGTCCCAAACATGTTTATATAGTGTATAGGTCATAATGGGAGATTTGTGCACTTAAAGCTTTCCGTGAAATTTTCGGACCAAAAGTGACCATATTGGCGTCACCTTTCTTTATCCACCAAAACCCTGTGGTTTTTGCTCAAATGTGTCCCAAACATATTTATATAGTGTATAGGTCATAATGGGAGCTTTGTGCACGAAAAGCTTTTCGTGAAATTTTCGGACCAAAAGTGACCATACCGGCGTCACCTTTCTTTATCCACCAAAACCCTGTGGTTTTTGCTCAAATATGTCCAAAACATGTTTATATGGTGTATAGGTTATAATGGGAGCTTTGTGCGCGAAAAGCTTTCCGTGAAATTTTCGGACCAAAAGTGACCATATCGGCGTCACCTTTCTTTATTCACCAAAACTGTTTGGTTTTTGCTAAAATGTGTCCGAAACATGTTTATATGGTGTATAGGTCATAATGGGAGCTGTTTGCGCGAAAAGCTTTCCGTGAAATTTTTGCACCAAAAGTGACCATATCGGCATCGCCTTTCTTTATCAACCAAAACTTTGTGGTTTTCGCTCAAATATGTCCAAAAAATGTTATATGGTGTATAGGTTATAATGGGAGCTCTGTGCGCGAAAAGCTTTCCGTGAAATTTTCGGACCAAAAGTGACCATATCGGCGTCACTATTCTATATCCACCAAAACTGTGTAATTTTTGCTCAAATGTGTTCCAAACATGTTTATATAATGTAGGGGTCATAATGAGAGCTTTGTGCGCGAAAAGCAATCCGTGAAATTTTTGGACCAAAAGTGACCATATCGGCGTCACCATTCTTTATCCACCAAACTGTGTTATTTTTTATCAAATATACTCCAAACATGTTTATATGGTGTAAGGTTCATAATGGGAGCTTTGTGCGCGAAAACCTATTCGTGAAATTTTCGGACCAAAAGTGACCATATCGGAGTCACCTTTGTTTATCCACCAATATTGTGTGGTTTTCGCTCATATGTGTCCCAAACATGTTTATAATATGTATAGGTCGTGATAGAAGCTTTGTGCGCGAAGAGCTTTTCATGAAATTTTAGGACCAAAAGTGACTATATCGGTGTTACCTTTCTTTATCCACCAAAACTGTGTGGTTTTCGCTCAAATGTGTCCCAAACATGTTTATATGGTGTTTAGGTCATAATGGGAGCTTTGTGCGTGAAAAGATTTCCGTGATTTTTTCGGACCAAAAGTGGACATATCGGCGTCACCTTACTTTATCCAACAAAACTGTGATGTTTTTGCTCAAATGTTTCCCAAACATGTTTATATGGTGTATAGGTCATAATGGGAGCTTTGTGTGCGAAAAGCTTTCCGTGAAATTTATGCACCAAAAGTGACCATATCGGCGTCGCTTTTTTTATCCACCAAAACTGTGTTGTTTTCGTCCAAATGTGTTCCAAACATGTTATATGGTGTATGGGTCATAATGGGAGCTTTGTGCGCGAAAAGCTTTCCGTGAAATTTTCGGACCAAAAGTGACCATCACTTTTGGTCCAAAAATTTCACGGAAAGCTTTTCGCGCACAAAGCTCCCATTATAACATATACACCATATAAACATGTTTTGGACATATTTGAGCAAAAACCACAGGGTTTTGGTGGATAAAGAGAGGTGACGCCGATATGGTTACTTTTGGTCCGAAAATTTCACGGGAAGCTTTTCGTGCACAAATCTCCCATCAAAATCTTCTTAATTTAAATGGAGTTGCCTCTCCCAAATGATTTGTCGTTATTCACTCTTTCAATCTTATTGGTTTCGTTTGGCAGGATTCAATTTTAGGCACCAATCTAAAGCTGCATATAGTTGATTTTTTTGCTGTCAATTGTCCTGTTGGATTCGGTTTCTTTTTGTCCGCCAAAGTTTCTGTTGGATTGCTGGTTCCGTCTTGGTGGTTTAGATGAACTGCTCCTCTATGTTATTTTTTATGTCCAGTTGAAGTAGTTCTTGGTTTTTTTCAGTTGAATGTAGTGGCTCATCTGATTTAATTTCCCCCCCCCCCCCCTGAGTTGCTGCTATACAGAATTTTTCGAGTTGAATTAGTTGTTGTTTTTTTTAGTTGAATAAAGATGGTTTATATCTTCCAGTCAGTTGTGGATTTGAAGCTTGTTAAAAATTCTATTAGCTCAAACGGTAGAGCATGTGCCTATGCACAAGATATGGTTGACAACTGATTTTCTTGCCTTCATGTGCCAACATATTCTCAAATTCTGTAGGAGGCATCAGTAAGACTTGTGATTGATGTAAATTCTTGCAATACTAAGTTGCATTTCGAACTGGTAGCAACATCATTTAATTCTTGCAATACTAATTTTCCCCCATCATGTAGCAGAATGATCAGACGTTACGAATATTAAGAAATCATCATCATCCCGGTGACTGAAACCAATAAGGAAATATTATTTTGCATCACACCATTCATAAATTTAATCAAATACACAATGTGCAATCCATCCAGATCAGTAGCCCTGATTTCTATATTGGAAAAAAGATTCAGAATTTGTATTGTTCCATCATTGAAACGATCTAACTACAAAAGAGCTAAGAACCTGGTCAACAATAGACCAAATTGCTAGTTGCAATTTTCCATCAAGCCAAACATGTAAATATCCCGGCCCTGCACTGATGTATTCACACCTATGATTAATCAAGAAGCAAAACTTGACGAAGCTCCAAATGACTCATCAAATGAGTTGCCTCTCGGTTCCATCACTCGAGCTCAGGCAAGGCGGCTTTAAGCTGAACTTCTTCAAGGACTCTTAACCATTCCCATGAACCATCAAGTTCAAGTTCAAGCTTTCACAAGTCTACAACAAATTGAAGATCACAACACGCAGCCCAAGAAGCCCGGAAATGCCTTGGTTCTAGCTGATTATTATGGAGGTAAATCAGATCCAAATTCAAACTTCTCATGCATTTAATTGCACATTGGGAAGAGAAGACATCATGGAATACATCCCCCATGCAGCTGGTGCATTTGGGAAGAGAACAACTTCCAAGATTGCATTTAATGCAAGCCACCTTTTTGCACAAGCTGTCCACAAACTTTCTCTATATTATGCAGCCCTTGTAGCCATTAGAGGGCACGCCATTTATCATCAAAAACCAGGTTTATATCCTTAGTTTGAAGCTTGAAAACTTCATCTCCTTCGTGAGTCATATCGAAGGTCTAATCTTATATTTTCGGTGCGTAATATCCGTTTGTACTTGATCTATGTTCAAGAACTTGTGGTGAGTCATATCCACTTGTTTTTGTTCACCTATCCTTTATAAAATTCAGTTTGTTTTCCCCCAAATCTGAGTTTTATCATTATCACAAAAATACCAAAAATATTCCACCGAAATCTATCTCCATCATCCATCTTCCACCGGTTGGTTCGAGGCTTGCTCCGACTTACTTTGTACTGAGATTTAAGAATCCTGAAGGGGAAACTCATCAAGTGGTATCAGAGCTATCTTCAAGGTAAGTTTCTCAAGCCAAAGGGGTACGAATTACCTCTCCATTTTCGATTTGTTTTGCTCGATTTTCAGCCATTTCTATCCACCCTTGTTCCTGATTGTTCTCCAGCCTTTCCCATCATTTTTTTCGTCCTTTCTACCTTAATATGTGTGGTTAAGATCTGAAAAAAAAATAAAAAGAAAAAAATCAGATCTATCAATTGTTCATACATTTTCGATGCTTCTATCTAGTGTTCTTTGAGTTTACATGAACCTTCATCCTTCATATCCAAAATCTGAACTTCACCCTTAAATGTGTTGCACCGGTTGTACCATTATTCTCCTAATGCTTAACATGTTATATGGTGATGAGCTATTGATGGAATATGCTTGATATGTACTTGAAGTTGAAGTAAATTCAGATTTGTAGTATTGTTTGTGTGCTTAAAGTTTCTGGAAAAAAAACAGAAAAAGAAAGAAAGAAAAAGAGAAGAAGTTAGAAAAGCTCCAAAAGTTGTTCTATGTGCAATTTGTGAGCATTTGAAGTGAAAGTTGTGTTGTTATTTGTGCTAAAAAAACAAGACATTCTCATCATATCATTAGCTGCTCCAAGCCTTGTTCTTTGCCTTACCTAAATCTTGTTTACCCTTTCCATTCGAGCATTACTTACTTGATTTTGGAATTTGGTAAATACTCGCCTTTGGGCTTGCCTTGGCTTGTGCTTTTGATACTTTTGTGTGAGTTTCCAGGACAACATCACTAAGTTACATTGCCTTAGCGGAGATAGACCTTGTTCTAGCAAGGAAGAAGCACCCTCACATCACTTGCTGGAAGAAGTATCATTTGCATAATTGTGTGCTTACAATCTGAATTTTGAGTGAAGTGAGATCAAATTCAAAGTGAGGGAGAGTTTCACCCCTAAAAGAAAAATTCATGAGTGAAAAGAATATGAGGGAGGTGAGAGAGAGAGATCTTTTGATTTCTAACCCTTACGTGTTTGCATGTTTTTGTGATTTTCTCGGTTCTTCTTTGTTTTTCCTTTTGTTTGTGCATTTTGTGTGTAGGAAAACATGTCTAATGCAGGGAATGAAGGAAGAGCTATCATCCTAGCTGATTTGCAAGCCGTTCTTCAACAATCTAGGGAAGAAGATGTGGCTGCGAGACGAGAAGAGTATGAGAGGACTAGGGTTGACCTATTGAGAGCCCTAGATGAAAGGATTGAGCAAAGACTTAGTGGTACTAGAACCAATGGTAGAAATGATGAGCCACATGACTCCGGTCAGGAGAGCGAGCCCAATGGGACTCCACAAGGGCGTGGTCAAACAAGAGGCCCTCACAATGAGACATGGCCCCAAATGTCCCGTCGACCACTTAATTACCAAACTGATTTTGATGATAATGTAAGTGTTAATGAACGCAGGGAGCATCCACGAGCTCATTATGCTCAAGATCCACCGCATCCGCAGCAACCACAACCACTTAGGATGCCCCGACGCAATCCACAACACGCTCAACGTGCTAGATTTGATGGCATGTTTCATAGGAGATACCAAAATGTGGAGCATGAGCATTGCCAAGATATGGGGCGAGATCAACACCATGGCATCAAGCTTACCATTCCTCAATTTGCCGGGACTTCCGATGTTGAGGCATACATGGATTGGGAGTCCAAAGTTGAGTCCATTTTTTATTGCTATGGTTACCATGATGCTCAAACGGTGGCTGTTGCTACCATTCATTTTTCAGATTTTGCATACTCATGGTGGCAAGAAGAAAAGCAAGAGAGAACATATATGGGATACCCTCCTATCACCACTTGGGAGGATCTCAAAACAGCCCTAAGAGAAAAATTTGTGCCCGAAGATTATGTGGATCGTGTCCAAGTCAAATTGGAACGCATCAAGCAAGGCTCCCGCACTCCCGATGAGTTCTACAAGGAACTAAAGCAGCTTGTGTTTTAGATCGGGAATCTGATTTCCCGAAAGGTATGTAATCTCAAAATCTATTGGTGGGTTGAATTTAAATATTGCTTCACATGTTGAAATGCAGCGTTTTGGCGCGGGAACTCAAGTTGAGGAGGTGCTACATTACACTAACCAAGTGTACCAAAACCTTCAACGGAGAAAGGGAACACATAGCTCTAAACCTTGGAGTTTAAACCCTAGCCCAGGAAGTACATCTAATCCACGTCCAAATGAGCCAAGAAGTGAGCCCCCCTAGGCCCTCCACACGGCAAGAAACTCAACCACCAAGCCAAACCTCAAGAAGCAACAAGCCTAATGTTCCGAATCCAAGGAGTGAATCTGAATCCCGTACTCGAGACCTCAAGTGCTTCAAGTGCTTGGGTAGGGGTCATTTTTCTAGAGAGTGCCCTACTCGAAGGCAAGTTCTACTCAATGATCAAGGAGAGTACGAATCCGAGGAGGAGAGCTAAGAAGAACCAACCTTAGAAGATAATGAAGAGGAAATTCATGCTAATGCGGCTGTTGGAGAATGTTTTGTGGTGAACAGAGCATTGATCTCCAATGATGCTCCTTTGCCAACTCAAAGAGAGACTCTCTTCCATACTCGATGCCTCATCAAAGACAAGGTATGTAGTGTGATAGTTGATGGAGGATCTTGTTGCAATCTTATTGATCAAGAGGTTGTAGATAGGTACGTTCAACCTCAAATGCAGCCCACATCCGCAACCACACACCTTGAATTGGCTGAATTCCAAGGCACCTCTACGAGTTGACAAGCAAGCCATGATTGCATTTGCAATTGGAGGATATAAAGATGAGATACTTTGTGATGTTCTCCCCATGACAGCGTGTCACCTTCTTTTAGGGAGACCATGGAAATATGATCGAGGTGTGATCCACAACGGAGTCACCAATGAGCACACTTTCCAAATGGAAGGTAAGAAAATTACACTTCATCCTATGGCACCTGATGAGATTATGGCTGACCATGTAGCTAACTTGGAGAGAAGAAAGCAAAAGAAGAAGCTAGGCATTGGTTCAAACATGGCTAGTTCTAATCAGATTCTCCTAGCTAAGGCAAAAGAAATGGAGTATGCAATTCAGGGGAGTAAAACATGTTTTCTTGTGCTTTTTAAAGATAATTTGTTTGTTTCTCAAGATTTGAATGATTTACCTCCACTTGTTTCTACTTTATTGCAGGAATTTGAAGATTTGTCTCAAGAAGAAATTCCCAATGGTCTTCCACCATTAAGAGGAATAGAGCATCAAATTGACTTCATTCCAGGAGCAACATTACCCAACCGGGCTGCATATCGCACTAATCCAGCCGAGACAAAGGAGCTTCAAAAACAAGTGCAAGAACTTATGGATAAAGGCTATGTGCGTGAAAGCCTAAGTCCATGTGCAGTCCCCGTCATCCTTGTGCCTAAGAAAGATGGATCATGGCGTATGTGTGTTGATTGTAGAGCCATCAACAACATCACCATCAAGTATAGGCACCCCATTCCACGCCTAGATGATATGCTTGAATAACATCATGGATCCAACATGTTTTCTAAGATTGATTTGAAGAGTGGCTACCACCAAATCTGAATGAAGGAAGGAGACGAATGGAAAACAGCCTTCAAGACAAAATATGGTTTGTATGAGTGGTTAGTAATGCCTTTTGGTTTAACTAATGCTCCTAGCACCTTTATGCGTTTGATGAACCATGTTCTTAGAGCTTTTCTAGGAAAATTTGTGGTGGTTTATTTTGATGACATTCTGATTTATAGCCGCACATTACATGAGCATGCTCGGATCATGTTGTTTTCCTTGGCTTTATAGTGTGCAAGGCAAGATTGAAGGTTGATGAAGAAAAGGTTAAGGCCATCCAAGAATGGCGTATTCCCACAACCATGACTCAATTGAGGAGTTTTCTAGGGTTAGCGGGATTCTACCGCAGATTTGTAAGGGATTTCAGCACATTGGCTTCTCCCTTGACCGAGCTCACCAAGAAGAATGTTCCATTCATATGGAATAAACCACAAGAACAAGCTTTTGAAATTCTCAAGGAGAAACTAACCCATGCCCCTCTATTGATCTTACCAGGATTTGAGATAGAGTGTGATGCATTCGGAATTGGCCTTGGAGGAGTTTTGATGCAAGAAGGGCGCCCCATTGCCTTCTTTAGTGAAAAATTGAGTGGCGCTGAATTGAACTACCCTACCTATGACAAAGAGTTGTATGCTCTTGTTCGTGTGCTCAAAACATGGCAACACTACCTCTTGCCTAAGGAGTTTGTCATCCATTTTGATCATGAGGCACAAGTTCTTACGAGCCCAAAGCAAACTAAACAAGAGGCATGCTATGTGGGTGGAATTCATAGAAGCTTTCCCATATATCATCAAGTACAAGAAGGGAAAAGACAATGTAGTGGCTGATGCACTCTCAAGAAGGTATTCTCTTATCTCTACCCTAGATGCAAAATGTTGGGCTTTGCTTTCATGCGTGAATTATATGCTAATGATGCTGATTTTGGTGAAATCTTTCACATTTGCATGGATAAGGGTAGTAGTGATCAATTTTACATGCATGATGGTTATCTCTTTAAGTGTGAAAAGCTTTGCATCCCTAGTAGTTCTATTCGTAGGTTGCTTGTTCATGAGGCTCATGGAGGCGGTTTAATGGGACATTTTGGTGTTACCAAAACCTTGAATACTTTGAAGGAGCACTTCTTTTGGCCTCGCATGCATAGGGATGTAGAGAAGTTTTGTGCTGCATGTACTATTTGTTTAAGTGCTAAGTCAAAAATGAATCCCCATGGATTGTATACCCCCCTCCCTATTCCTCATACTCCTTGGGAAGACATTTCCATGGATTTTGTGTTGGGACTTCCTCGCTCCAAAAGGGGGAGAGTTCTATTTTTTTGTGGTTGAATGTTTTTCAAAATGGCTCATTTCATTGCATGTAATAAAACCGACAATGCTTCTCATGTGGCTGATTTGTTCTTTAAAGAAGTTGTTAGATTGCATGGAATTCCTAAGACCATTGTCTCTGATCGTGATGCTAAGTTTCTTAGTTATTTTTGGAAAACACTTTGGTCTAAACTAGGAACTAAGTTGCTTTTCTCGACATCTTGTCATCCTCAAACGGATGGATAAACTGAAGTTCTAAATAGAAATCTCGGTGCTTTGCTTCGATCTTTGTTGAAAACTAACCTTCGTAGGTGGGAAGAATGTCTTGCTTTTGTTGAATTTGCCTACAATAGGTCAGTCCACTCAGCCACCAAGAAGACACCATTTGAAGTTGTGTATGGCAAGAATCCCATCACTCCTCTTGACTTGGTTTCCCATTCCATAAAAGAGCAAGAAAGTGTTGAAGGTGCAAACCAAGCTGAGCACATCAAAAGTTTGCACGAGTCCACTCATTTGCAACTTGAAAAGAGAACTGCCCAATACATGCAACAAGCTAACAAAGGAAGAAAGGAAATCATCTTTGAACCGGGTGATCTTGTATGGATACATCTTAGAAAGGATCGATTTCCTACATTGAGAAATTCCAAGCTGAAGCCAAGAGGAGATGGCCCATTTCAAGTGCTTGAAAGAATCAACAACAATGCCTACAAAATTGAGCTTCTCGGTGAGTATGGTGTTCATGATGTGTTTAATGTTGCTGACTTGTCTCCTTTTATTATAGGAGATGATGAAAAAGACGACGGTTCAGATTCAAGGTCGAATCCTTTTCAAGGAAGGGAGGATGATGTGATCACACTTATGATCAATCAAGAAGCAAAACTTGACGAAGCTCCAAATAAATCATCAAATGACTTGCCTCTCCGTTCCATCACTCGAGCTCAGGCAAGGCGGCTTCAAGCTGACCTTCTTCAATGACTCTTAACCATTCCCATGAACCATCAAGTTCAAGTTCAAGCTTTCATAAGTCTACAACAAATTGAAGATCACAACACGCAGCCCAAGAAGCCCGGAAATGCCTCGGTTCTAGCTGATTATTATGGAGGCAAATCAGATCCAAATTCAAACTTCTCATGCATTTAATTGCACATTGGGAAGAGAAGACATCATGGAATACATCCCCCATGCAGCTGGTGCTTTTATGAAGAGAATAACTTCCAATATTGCATTTAATGCAAGCCACCTTTTTGCA
This sequence comes from Persicaria maculosa, assembly GCA_963922045.1. Lineage (NCBI taxonomy): Eukaryota > Viridiplantae > Streptophyta > Magnoliopsida > Caryophyllales > Polygonaceae > Persicaria > Persicaria maculosa. Next base: position 35,729,941 of record OY998261.1, read on the forward strand.
CAAGTTGTCCACAAACTTTCTCTATATTATGCAGCCCTTGTAGCCATTAGAGGCACGCCATTTATCATCAAAAACCAGGTTTATATCCTTAGTTTGAAGCTTGAAAACTTCATCTCCTTCGTGAGTCATATCGAAGGTCCGATCTTGTATTTTCGGTCCGTAATATCCGTTTGTACTTGATCTATGTTCAAGAACTTGTGGTGAGTCATATCCACTTGTTTTTGTTCACCTATCCTTTATAAAATTCAGTTTGTTTTCCTCCAAATCTGAGTTTTATCATTATCACAAAAATACCAAAAATATTCCACCGAAATCTATCTCCATCATCCATCTTCCACCGGTTGGTTCGAGGCTTGCTCCGACTTACTTTGTACTGAGATTTAAGGATCCTCAAGAGGAAACTCATCAAGCACCTTCAAATTTACAAATTAGCACAAACACAAGATTTTGGAAGAAAACAAAAATGGGAGTGTTTCCTTCGAAACCCCCAAATTCGAAATAACAACTTACAATCTAAATTCGAAACCCCCAAATTCAAAACCCTAATTTTTAAAAGATTTCAACTACATACCTTCAAGTCGGCCGGACTCCGCCTCTCCTCCAGATTATGATGTCGTCTCTCATTTCCCTGCTTGGTCAACGGCCTCCACCTCCGAGCAACGTCGCCTCCTGCCTCGTTCAATCGTGATTTCGCTCTCTTCGCGGATTGCTCTTCCTTTTCGTTCTTTATCTTATATTTACATTTGTTTTTTTTCAAATAAAAACAAACGGAATCTGTTAAGTAAAACTTGACAAGGGCACGAGGCGAATTTCCCTCAAACCTAAGGGGTACCATGTGAAAAAGGTAAAAGTTTTGTATACCCCACGAAAAACGCCTTACCTCGAGGGTACTTGGCGAAATTTCCGTTAACAATACCATGCTGTCGTGCAGTTTATGAAATCACATTTTTAAAAAGTACCTCTCAGTCATAACTATCTTCTTAGTAAAGAGCTTTTTTGGGTTTTGAATTGAAGCGTTTTGTTATTTTAATCGAATGTCATTTTTTTAACATTAGCTTCACTAACAAAGTAAAACACCTTTTTAATATAATCAGCAACCTTATTTGTTTTTCTTAAACCATGTCTGAATTCGACTTGGTCAAAGGAATTCGCCATTAATTTGATCTTCTCTACTTGGCACATAATCTCCCATTTGATGTTACCGCTATCTTTGATTATCCTTATGACTTTGAGATTGTCTCCTTCGATGATAACCTTTCGTAATCCTTTCCTTATCGCTTGGTTGCATTCCTACATAAACGGTTGAAGCCTCTGTGTGAATTTGAGAGTTAGTTTTGAGTTCGATTCCCATTATAGTCCCCCTCCCATTTTTCCAAGACCCGCCTCTTCCTTTCCTTCTATTTTTCTCCAGACCCTGTCTTTCCTACTTTCACCTTAATTTTTCTTTTTTCATATTTTTCAAAGTTTATTTTCTCTTAATTTTGGATAAATCACAAAATGTTGAGTTATCACCTTATTTTTATATGGCAAGTTTAATTTATATTATAAGGGCATTTTGTTCTAAAAATAAATTAAGATTTAATATTTTTAAGTATAAAATGTGTTACAAGTAAAAAAATTCAAAACAATATGTATCATTTTTAAAAAAATATTCTCATTTTTTTAACATTATTTTACAAAATCCCTTATTTTTGTTGCATTCTTCATCCCTTGATTTTCATATTTTTTTAATCAAAATTTGAAAAAACATGCATCTAGTAATACAAAAAAAATAGTACATTAGACCATCCACAATGGTGGTGCACAAATGGGCAAATGTGTATATTTTAGACACTTTTTAACTCCATTGGTTGTTTTGGGTGTGTGCAAATGTACACATTTGAAAATATAATGTGCAAATTTGAGCACCACACCTCCCCTATGTGCAAAAACTTTTACAAAAAGCAAGACAATTTCATTGGTTGATTTTTTTATGATTTTACTTTCTTTTTTTGTTTTAAATGAATTGTATTTGAATGGTATATAAAAAATGCATGTTTCACCAATTGAGCAATTTGTTAAAAAGTGATGTGTATTTTAACACATCTTATGCAAATGTGTACATTTTACCCAAAACCATTGTGGATGGTCATATAGGGCCAAATTTAAAATCACATTGGACCTCCGAAATCATCAGGACGGCTCTGGGTCCACCCATGGTGAATTGGGTGAAGTGAGGGTCTATCCACCCATCACCCTAATTACAAAGTTTTGAAATATAAGGCATATTTACAACTGAAATTTAGTTCTAAGGTATACTATATATTGTTATTCTCCTTCGTAATAAAGAAACGGATACCTCCGACCCCCTAATTATCACAATATTGTTTATGATCATATCTATGAAAAACTTATAAGTTGGCCCATTTTTGGACTTTGAAAGGCTTTGACTTGAATGTCTTCCAAAGCCAACCAAATTAGATTTTATCTTGGGGGAGTTTCCAAAATGTCCAAAAAAGTTGTCTCAATTGGTGAAATATCTACACTTTGGGATAAATTGGTGGAGTGTCCATCTTGCCAATTGCAATTTTATCATCTTGCCTATAGCCTCACTCTTTTTTTTCTTTTTTTTTTTTACATTTTGTCGTGCAAAAATAAGAGTATGATGTGCATGTGCAAATATAACCGTATGTTGAGCAAATATGACACAAGTCTAGTTTTTTTTATTTATTTTTTATTTTTTTATAACATTTTGTCGTGCAAATATAAGAGTATGTTGTGCAAATATAACCTTAAGTTGTGCAAATATGACCCAAGTCTAGTTTTTTTTTTGTTTTTTTTTTTATTATTTTTTTTAACATTTTGTCGTGCAAAAATAAGAGTACAATGTGCAAATATAACCGTAAGTTGTGCAAATATGACTCAAGTCTAGTTTTTTTTTTTACATTTTGTCGTGCAAAAATAAGAGTATGTTGTGCATGTGCAAATATAACCGTATGTTGAGCAAATATGACCTAAGTCTAGTTTTTTTATTTTTTTTATTTTTTTAACATTTTATCGTGCAAATATAAGAGTATGTTGTGCAAATATAACCGTAAGTTGTGCAAATATTTTTTATATTTTTTTTTAACATTTTGTCGTGCAAAAATAAGAGTACGATGTGCAAATATAACCGTAAGTTGTTCAAATATGACTCAAGTCTAGTTTTTTTTTTACATTTTGTGGTGCTAATATAAGAGTACGATGTGCAAATATAACCGTAAGTTGTGCAAATATGACCAAAGTCTAGTTTTTTTTATTTATTTTTTTTTAACATTTTGTCGTGCAAATATAAGAGTACGTTGTGCAAATATAACCATAAGTTGTGCAAATATGACTCAAGTCTAGTTTTTTTTTTTACATTTTGTCGTGCAAATATAAGAGTACGATGTGCAAATATAACCGTAAGTTGTGCAAATATGACCCAAGTCTAGTTTTTTTTTCGCATCGATACATTTTGGCGTACAAATATAACCGTATATTGTGCTTGTGCAAATATAACCATATGTTGTGCAAATATTACATTTTGTTGTGCAAAAATAAAAATAAAAATGTAGATTATGGATCACATAATAAAATATAGATAATTTTTTTGATTTCTCATATTCATAGGGTGATTTTTGTAATTTAACAAAAAAAGTCATCATCTTCCTCACGATGTCTGCGAACAGGAAACCGATCTGGAATCAGATCCGCGCTCGCCACCGCCTCCGGCTCGATCCGACCTCGCTCGATCCGGCCTCTTTCGCTCCGGCCTCGCTCCCTCTGCCGCTCGCTCCCTCCCTCGCTCGCCACCGACTCCCTCCCTCGCTCGCTCCGGCCTCAGCCTCCATCTCACCGCTGCCTCGCTCGCTCGCTCCTTCCGGCCGCTCCCTCGCTTTGCCAAACTCGATTGCAAATGCCGGAGATCGACAATATCAGTCGATTTGCCGGAAGCCGAAACCATAAATTTATGTTGTGTATTTTTTGCTGTGCAAATATAACTTTATGTTGTGCATATATAATAATATGTTGTGCAAATATAATTTTATGTTGTGCAAATGTAATATTTTTTTACCCTTTTTTTTTCGTGTCAGCATTTTTTGCTGTGCAAATATAACTTTACGTTGTGCACATATAACAATTTGTTGTGAAAATATAACTTTATGTTGTGAAAATGTAAAAATAAAAATATAGTAGAGGTGGATCACATAATAGATAGTTTTTTTAATTCTCATATTAAGGGGGTAATTTTTGTAATTTCACAAAAATTACTTTCTTCTACCTTTGTAAAATCCTGAACAACAGCGTTCTCGTCTATCCATGGCCTCCGGCCCTCGTTCGCTCGCTTGACCTCGACCTTGCTTGCTCCAGCCACTCGACCTCGACCTCGCTCGCTCGACCTCGAGGAGATCTCGGATCCACCGAGGAGATCTTCGGCGATGCTGCCGCTGCTCCGCTTGACGCCATCGTCTTCTCGATCCCTCTCGCTCTCCGGTGCTCGCGCCTCTCCTCCCCTCAATCCTCAGTTTCGTCGCGAGGAGATCTCGGATCTCAGAGGAGATCCCGTGGGAACTCCGGCGATTGCAATTAACCACGAGGATGGCGGTCGATTCCTCCCTCCAGATTCGGCGTCGATCTTCTCTGGCCGGCCCTATGTTAACAACGATGATCGTCTTCTCCTATGGCTGGCCTCAGCCTCGGCCTTGGTTCAGATCTAGTCGCCCTCGGCCTTGCTTTAGATCCGGCCGCCCTTGATTGCAAGAAGCCGAAGTTTGCCGCCATAGATCTCTCGTTCTGCAGCAGATCCAGGGGATAGCTTGATTGCAAGAGGCACACAACCATGGCTGCAGCAGATCCAGGGGAAAGACGGAAAGAGGAATCCAGAAGGTAGGATTAGGTTAATTAATGGAGTGGACAATTTTACAATTTGTCCAAAAGTGGGACAATTCACTAATTAAGTCAATAAAACTGTCTGTGGCACAAATTTTCTATCTTCCCATTCATTTATTGCAAATTCATTACTCTTTCTTATTAGCCACATATCTAACCGTTCAAATTTCTTCTTTCAACAAGGTATAAGAAAAAGAGGAATCTTTGTCATTGTGGTCCAACTAATTCATGTATTCATAGAATTGATCTACACCACACCTCTCATCCTCCGATGAGACCCAAAAATCAATACTCACAAACATCAACTCTTGCTATCAATTTTACCAATATGTGTCTTTACATCAATTGGAGACAATGAAAGCTTATACAAGAGTCATTACTCCTTATAAACTCATAGTCAGCAATCATCACATTGCGCCAATTAAACCCTACAAATTCGAGTTAAAGTTTCTCTACCTTTTCTTCTCATACAAGAGACATTCTAACTATTGTATTTTCTAAACCAGTTGTGCTTATTTTGTGTAGGGTAAACTCAAAGGATATCACATTCTCTCACAACTCAGAGTGTAACAAAGGATTTGGACAATCCAAAAGGTAGCACATCCGATGTGCTAGAATTGTTACATTACCAATTTATTTTTCCGTTTACTATGTACCAACCAAATTGAATTGGCAATCCTAAAATCTCTACCTAATCCAACTACCGAAGGGGTTGTACGAACTTAATTGGTTACCAATTAAGTTGGTAACGGTAATTTACCAACTTTTGAGTATTGAGAAAAAAAACATACAAATACAATATAACTTAATGAAAATGTATAAGTTATTCCAATAGTTAGGATTTCGTCTGAGCCGACAATATTTAAGCACGAAAGTAACATAAAACTTAAAATTTATTACAAAGTGTTTAAGCACGAAAGCAAAAGCAACGTAGTAGTAGGAATGTCCTAGTCCGACTAACGCTTAGGTTTTCGTCTGAATGGAGGTAAAACTAGTATTTCTCCCTTGATTAAAAGCATATTTTGGGAAAAAAAAAAAACAAAGTACAAACAAATAGCCTAGCTAATAGCAATAAGAACAAACAGATAGCTAATAGAGTATTAGTTTTTGGAGTGATAGTTTGATCATGGAGGAGCCCCTGGACATGCTTGTTGTGCGAAATGACGGCATGGACCTAACTGGCACGATGACTAGGCACTGGACGACAGGTTTGGATTGGAAGTGGGATTTTTTCTCTCACCTTCTTCCCTCGAGTGTGCTCCTAAATTACTTCAACAATGGTGTTCGAAGGTGAGGATGTCCCCAACTAGAAACATTCAAAAGACGGTGAGTACTCTACGAAAATTGGCTATGAGGTGATTTGCAATTGGAAGGAGTGGCAGGGAAGGGAAACAATGCCCATTTCTTCAAGACTGTCTGGAAAATCCAAATCAATGAACATGTATGTACATTCATATGGCTCGTTAGCAGGGGAGGGGTTCTCACTAACACACAGCAGTTCTGACGTGGATTCGGTAATGTCTCTTTATGCCCAATTTGTAAAAAATCGGATGAGACTCTCGAACATCTCTTTAGAGACAGCGGTACTGCTAATATGTTTTGGTCGCAGGTGGCAAGGACGGAGCGGCTGCAGGACTCCTGGCATCTCCCGTTTGCTTCATGGCTTCGGAGCAACATCATGACCACAAAAACATGTATTCAAAGAGGAATGGAACACTTTTTTCGCAGAAGCTCTATGGAGATTGTGGAAGAAGAGAGATAGGAAGGTCTTCCAAGGTGTCGAAGAGCACCCCTATCACTAAAGTGGAGTGCGTACGAACGGTACAAGACTACAGATTGGTTGTGGAAAAGAAAGACAAGAACAAGGGGCTGAGGGAGAAACAAAAGCGAAACATCAGCTAGGAAAGACCTCCCAAGGGCTGGATGAAAATAAACACGGATGGTGCTCGCCGGGACAAGGACTGTGTTACTGCGGGAGAGGTGTGCAGGGATGAGAACACCAAATGGTGTGGCGGTTATGGCAACATCGGCTCATGCTCGGTTCCAATGGTTGAGTGTTGGGGAGTTATCAAGGGGTCAGAATTGGCGTGGAGCATGGGCCACATGAAGGTGATAATCGAGACCAATTTGAAAGTGATTTTTAACTTGATCGCGAGGAAGGTGAAGACCTCACACCCGTTGTTCAGCCTGGTAGACTATTGTCGTGACTTCCTCCGTAGAGATTGGTTCGTCCAATTTCTTCATGTCTTTTGCGAAGCAAACTTAGTTGCGGACGCCATCACAACCTCCACTTTTTCCTAACCCTTTGGTTTTCATGTATTGTCGGATCCTCCCTTGGCATCTTGCCCCATTTTGCTCTTCGATGCGCAGGGAGGGTCTACACCCCGGTTGTGTAATTTGTAAGCACTCTTTGTTACTATTTAAATCCTCTTCAGAGGTGGGAGTCTAATCTCCCTTTTGCCCACCAAAAAAAAATGTAATAGCTAATAAGTTATACATAACAACAACGTCGAACAGATAGCACTACACATTGGATTCTGAACGAAGGAGCAGCACTTTTTTTTTCTTAATATCCCAAATTCCCAATTGCATTTTACATAAAATTAAAAACTTAAATCAATCACCAAATAAATTTAAAAAAAAACCTAAATTAACTTGATTCGGTAGGAATTGGTTGGTATTACTGTACCAACCAACAATTTCAAATCGGTTGGTAATGGTACCAACTTTTCCATTTTCATTACTGTACCAAGTTTCGAAACTTGGTTCGGTATACCAAACTAATATAATTGATTACCACTTATATTGATTCGGTTGGTACGGCTTGGTTCGGTTTTCGTGGTAATTTTTTACCACCCCTGCCACATCGTGTTCGACCGTATGAGGCGAAAATCTCGTGCACACTTCTGTAATAGGGATGATAAGAGTGATCTCATCACCGAAAAAGTTGAGCTTTACAGTCTAAGGTTGTAATCATGGAAGCAACCCCAGACAAGATGGAAGACCAGAATGAACTAACTATCCACACTGGAAATGATCAAAATCGATTACTCTCCATCAGGGTTACTGAGTTCGACAGTGAAATAAGTGAATAGAGCCACCAACCAACTTGTTAGCTTTAGGGATTTAGCGGCATTTCCAGCACATTAAGATTTACAGCGGCGAGATTAAACAAATAGCTTGCAATAAGTGTGCTATGAAAGACATGAGAGCTGAGCTTCATATACTATAGAAATAATAACAATAGCTCGAATATGAACGACATTGGTGTGTAAGAAGCATAGACCATAGTCCGAAGGTGTTGCTTTGAAGGGGCTGAGACTCTTGAGGAAGATCCATTATACAGACGGGAAGTAATCGTTGAGGTTGAAGGGCAGGGAGTAGAATTCTTCACTTCTTACGTCGCCTTTGTAGGTTCTGAACTTGTCCCACCAGGGTTTGCCCCTGTCCCTTCTCGCCGAGCTATCCTTGTGAAGTGTGTTGTCTAGGAAATAGGCCACAATACCGGCCACGAAAGCCTTGGAGGAGAATGGCACGTTGATCATGTCATTGAACTGCCACGACATGAAGGAACTACAATTAACACAAGCTCAAATAATATGGCAGGAGGAGAAATTCGATTCAGTCTTCCATGCATTACCCATCTTGCACCACTGTTAACAGGGCCATATCCGTTTATAACAGTGTACTCGTTGAAGTATTGCGCTATGGATAAGCCCAGGAAGATGGAGAAGCCTAACACAAACTTTGTTCTGAAACTGTTGAGATTGCAGAACTGAAGAAAGCTTAAACCAACTGAACCTGTGCGATATTTGATGATAGCGGAAGTCAGTGATATGGTTGAGCACTTGAGGACATCATTTCATATGGTGTGATGTTTATTGGTCTGACTGAACCATACATACCAACATATGCGAAGAAAAGGCAGTATAAAGCAGCGAAGATTGGAGGAGGAATTGAAGCTAACAAGGCTCCAAATTTACCTGCAAATCATTTCACTTAGATTCAGTGAACACAGAATTTGCGAGCGACGATTGACTGCTTGCAGTTGCACAAATAAGCTTACCCAGGACTGAGAAGAAAAGCATAAACACAGCTGATATTTGCACAACCCTTCTGGTTCCAACACGTGTCAAAACTAAAAGGCCAGCATTCTCGCTGCACAAAAACCGGGCCAGGTCTCAGTCTTGACAAGATCTATCTCTAACATTCACAGAAAATAGAAAAAAGGTCAAGCAAGAGAACTTCTGTTTTAGCCTTACACAGATACTGAGGTTCCCGTCGAAGTGCCAAATAATCCAGACAGCAGAATGCCAACTCCCTGTCAACATAACCAACTCTTGGCTCAGAAATAAAATAGGTGAGCATTTTAATCAACACAAGTTGAAGAAGAATGGCTCTCTTTGGTTACTGAATACTTTTCCATAAAACATTTCATGCCTTTGTTGTGTTCAGTGAAACAGTTTCCAGTAGAAATCATTTTCCAGATACTATTTTACAGACCCCGTAAGATAGGCAGTACAGGAAGATAATAATAGTTAACAGAACAAGTTACCAGGTGGATGCTATCGGACGGACTTGTAATAGCGATCACTTTATAACTTTAGGCAGTTGAAAGCTGAGAGTACAAAATCTAACATTGCAGGAAAGGTTCCTCTTGGTGTGGGATTAACTGATATGACTAAAGATGCTCACTGCACACACCCTGATTATTTGGTGCTTCAAATCAATGGAATGAATATGATGTTCCTTGAATGAGACAGTAAAAGCTCAATTAAAGTAAATCTCTCTGAAATTGTTATGGGGAAGAAGCCTTAATTTTTGGCATGACTCCTTTTACAGATCTATTTTTTTAGCAGAAACGTTTTGGCGGGGTCAAGGAGAAATCCTGTTAATAGACAACTAGGTTCAAGAGAGCAATGAGACTCAATAGTAAATCGCGTCTTTTATTTTGCCCCATGGGCACAAGAAACATTAAAATGAGTTGTGGCATGAATCTAATGAAATAGTTAGAAAAACCATAAAAATGCTTTTTCACAACCAAAGGATGGAAATATAACTTACTAGCAGTCAGTCAACCCCAGGTTTAGGACAAATGTTTTGAGTATCAAAAGAGTTCTGAAAACATTCATATTGAAAGGCATTGCTCTAGCCACTTGACTCACCTGCCAGCCAACCCCACGGCTTAGAACAGATGGTGGCATCGGAGTAGCACTTGCTGATCTTGCGACTGCAATGAATCCACCGGTAGACTGTTCAATCAAACATAGACAGGCTAATATGAGTTATATAATTTATCACATAATGTTGTCTTGAATTGCTAAAAAGGAAATATGAAACGCCTTAAGCTGATCATATACTTTACAATGGAAATATTAAATATCCAATAGTCTGATTACGCCTTAGAAGGAAGGAGCAAGTCACATTTTGGTTCAGTTAAGTGAAGTGAAGTGAAGTCACCTGTGCTGCTCAGTCACTTTTACAGATTTGTTAATGATAGTTCATGATGTTCTATTAGTGCACTCTTATTGAAGAAATCTAACCTCCACAAGAGCGACAAAAGAAGCAAACATCATAGCAAATGCTTCACCGGCGTCAAATGTAGGTGGTCCCCACTGAAATGGGTAAGGAACTCTGATCCTGCAATCAAGAGGAGAAACATTAGAACCAACTCATGCAATGTAGTAGTCCGAAATAGGTACGCCCTATTTTGGACTGAAAGTTGGTATCCCCTTGTCTGCATATAGGTACTTCCTATTTCCATGTAGCTCTTTTTTGTTAAACAACTAGGTATCCTACAGAGTGTACTTGTCACAATCTGTTAATGACATAAAACTCAGCTGATTCAGATATGATATCTTAAAACAATGAATCAAATTAAAAATAAATCAAACCACATTGAGATTATACATGGAAGTTAGGAAGCACTAACATAGGAAAAGGAATAGGCCAAAATAAATTTAGGTAGAAGCAAAGACTAGGGTGTTAAATAGGTTCTTTAGCATTTTGTTAGACTTGTCTTGGAATTGAAGATGAGAAAAACTTTTGAGAGATTTGCCTCCTCCTTGCTGAGAGTGACATTCTTTGCCAGCTTGCCTAATTATTTTTACTTCACTACTGATTTAACAGAACATATGAACACAGACTAGCTGGCACAAAAGTCAAGAGGGTGACAAGCAATCATTCCTGATTAGGCAAACCGCAAACTGTATATGCATAATTTAGGTTGTGTGGTTCTAAATGCAATATCTGATCGACTAGCAATGCAAGAGCTCAAGAATCAAGTGAAATCGAGGTGGGTGCTTCACATTTCACAATGTAAGATATTTGAGATGTGTTTATATGAACAAGGAGACCAAAGACATATTGATATGATGGCTTTTTGTGGCCATGTCCTCGTTGAAGGCAAAGGGCCCAAAAGGCTTGGTTGGTTCAAGGCTGTTAGTTACTCAAGTTGGGGGCCTTACAAGTAAGAAATCCTACAAAAACCATAAATCATATGGTAGCTGAGTCTATTACAATTACACACTCCACAGATTTAGGCAGCAAAAAAGTAATACACATGCAAAACTAAAGCTACATTCTGATATGTGAGATAAAAACATCAACAAAAGCAAAGTGTGGCTGTGCTAGCTTACCATGGAGCAGCATCTATGAGGCCAGCACGATCTGTACGACAAGTGGCTTGTGTCTTTGGTGCAGCATGATTATATGCTCCGCCTACGGTCAGTAGGTGAGCATATATCCAAACAATTGCTACTGAGAATAGAACTGCAAAACGTTCAAAGATATGCCTTCCCCCCCTTACAGCCTTGCCAACATACTGCAAATGGGCACAAAGAACATCAAGAATGTACTCCAGCAGAAATTTTAACAATACACTCCATTTGCATGTATTAAAAATTTAATACCTGTGAGATCACTATCAAGATTATCAACTCTGGCAAGCCAATCTCCACACACTTAGCCACCTATCAATCAACATGACAAAGAACAACATTGCCACTAAGCAACATGATGGATGCTAGAAACATTACAACTTGAAGTTTAAAATGAAATGTTTACCCCAGGAAAACCGAGTTCATAAAGCCCAAATCCAACTAGAGCAACCAATGGAACAGCAGAAAGAGGGCTCAAAAACCTGTTAGAAAGCCAAAAAGAATGAATGTGGTTCACCTGTTTCAGTTTCATGATAAGACGAAGGCTAACCCAATGTAAAACCAATCTATCCCTATAGTAACCATGAGCTTTTAATCCCCAATCAAATGATAAAACATGTATGACATTTCCTTAGTGCTAGAAAACAAAGTGTGATCATCTAATCTAATCATTTACCAAATCACATACATACATGTCATGTCACCATTGTGACCATTACAAAAGTGTTCAGGAAACTGACCTGACCACATTACGCCAAAGGCCACTGAAGCCTAAGACAATCTGAAGAGTAGAAGCCACAATAAGGGCTCCCTGGATTCCCCGCATCGTGCTTTTGAATTTCTGGGTATGCAACATAAAATCTTAGCATTGCCAGGAGATGATGATATATTCGCATCCACAATCAACACTTTCAACAGAATAGTGCTAATTATGTGGATTCTCCCAGCCTCTTCAACACAGTGCTAAAGCATGATAAAAAGCTTTTCCGGAGTACTACATTTCTATATGTTATGCATAAATGCTGCTTAAGGTAGGTTTTAAAATTGAAAAATGATCTAAAATTTCATTAGTGCAATTGAGATGGGTGAAGTTACTAACATCAACAGGGTTCGGAATATTGCTGTATCGACCAGCCAAAATAATTGAAATTGTGGGTGCAACAAATGTGTAAGACCCTCCCATCACAGCAGGCAACCGAGTTCCAAAAAGTGATTGCAGTAATGTGTTCAAGCCAGCAACAAACAGCAGTGTCTGAATCACTTCAGCTTTCTCTTCCTGTTAAGAGAGAGAAGCAAAAGGATTTTCAGTTAACACATAGCAATGCAGCAAAATGAGAGAAGTGACCACAACAAAAGGAGCTTGAAAAAGAATAATCCTTGATGTGACATTACTATGGAATCACAGCTAACTCACATTTCTTCCTCCCATTTGTGGCACAAGAGCGGTGGGAATAAGAACAGTTGTGCCAAGCATGAGTAGGTAGTGCTGGAAACCCAAAAGAATGGCTTCAGCTGAAACATCCGGTCCATTCACAGTATATGTTAGAAGAAACATAAAGTAGCAATGCAGCAAGAGACAATTCTCCACCATGAGATTAACTCCACATAAAATGCAGCCAGCTAAGATGGGAGGTTGAGTTCATACTTCATACTCCCTCAGTGACAAGGCAAAATTACCAAAAGAGGGGGTAAAAGGTAGAAGTCTAGATTGAAGAAAGATTATATTAAACTTAAAACTCCATTAAAATAAGTTTCAGAAAGAAAAGGAACCTCAAATTCTAGTTTGTTTCTAGTTAACCAACACAAGTATCCCACTCATATCTCGGGATTCTAGACAAGAATCCATTAGCAAAATACCAGCATCAAAATCAAAAGGCAAAAGGGGCAACCAGAATACCCACATCATGGAATTTTAGTACCTAAATTCTCAAAAAGGGGGAATTAAAAAGTTGCACAGCAAAAATAAAGATCACTGTCAACAAAAATAAAGAACGCCCACATGACAGAGTGTAATATAAATCTAGAGATACTCACGCCATCTAGGTGGGCTTGTGATACAATAGGCCACATTTGGGAGCTGATCCTTTGGTGGGTGTGGTGCTGGCTCCTCTGCCTTAGCTGGGCCTCCTCCTCCTGCCATAATTTCTACTCTTCAGAAGCTGGAGAACAAAAAATAAGGCAAAAGGTTAGGAGTGAGTGTTGCATCAAAGATCGACAAAAGTAACAATACACCCCCAAAATAATAATCCACGGATGTATCTAAGGTACCCAGAAAGCTTCTCTGCAAATCCAGCACTTGTAGGACAATGAAATGTGGAATGAAGGACACCCACATCCACGTTAACCCCAAATGAAAAACAAAAAAAAAACCTAGTAAAATTAAAGCAATACCGAAAATGGGAGAATGGAAACAGAAAAGGGAAAGGGAGGAAAGAAAGAGGGGGTTGCAAGCAAAATGCAAAAAGGATCATTTTTCTTTAATTAGAAGAGTCTGATAGTGATAATCACCCAATTTTTGTTGCTGAAAACAGCAAAGACAACTAAATACAACTATACAGGCATTCAGATAGAAGCTCACGTTTTCCTTACACAGTCGCTTCAATGGTGGGGAAAGAGATTGAATGGGGTGTGAGTGAGTGGACAGTGGAAAGGAGGTAATAGGGGGAAGCAAAAAGAAACCTTTATTTGATTAACCTTTACAGCGCCTGATTTGGGGGAGAAATGGGAGTGAGTAAAAAGAAGAACACAGATACCCAGATAAGTAGATGATGTGCAAATGAAGCTGCTGCAGCTTCTTTGCTTCTTCCTCTTCCTCTTCCTCTTCCACCACAACTACTACCACAGTACTAGTGCTTGAAAAGCATTGACGCTTCAAACTAGGGGTGTTCGCGGGACGGGACGGGATTCACTTTTTTTTTTTCAATCCCGCACGGGCCTTGTCCTTCACGGAATCGGGACGGGACGGACCTTGTCCCTCAAATAAAAAACAATCTAAAAAAATCTAAAATTCCTATATATTTTGCGGTTTTAAAAGACATAACATATATAAATTTATAATATTTTTTATGTTTTATGATTTTCCTTATATATATACACACTGAACACACATTATACATATAATTATACAAAATATATACATATAATACACTATACAGTATATATACCCTCAGGGGTCGTTTGTTTACATAAGAGGAGAATGGAAAGTTAAGGTATTAAATTTTACATATAAAATGTATATGATCATCATTTTTTATGAGCTTGGATGAGAGGGTGGGGGGATTATTAGACCATCCTAGAGGTATTAGTTATCTCCCTTCAAATTAGAGAATAGAAGGGTAACAAATTTTGTATGAAAAATGGGAGAAGAAGAAGAATGATTAGAATAGTGATCAATGAATCTTAACTTAAATATGGACTATATTCATAAGGGTAATCATTACATTTCTCTACCCAAAAACAAACAAGGGATCAGTGTATATACAGTGTGTGTATATATATACACGCTGTATATACATTTGTGATTTGTATATACGCGGACACTCGTACTGCATGTATACTTTAATTGTATACAATGTGTGTATATAAGTATACAGTGTGTATATAGTATATATATGATTATATATATATATATATATATATATATATATATATATATGCGGGACGGGACGGGATTTGCGGGATAAGGAATGCTCGTCCCGCGTCCCGTCCCGCATAATTTTTGCGGGACGAGATTCACTATTTTTTTCCAACTCACCGGGATCGGGACGGGTCCGGGACATGACCGGGACGGGCCCGGGATTTGCGGGATTTGTGCCCACTCCTACTTCAAACCCAATTAAACCTCTCTCTTTTTTTTTGACGCAAGATAAGAATTAGGTCGGATCGGACGTAACCGAAATCCTTCCTATCGCATCATTGCGGATGAGAACCAGCAGTTCTGGGTTATCCTGGAAGCTGTCGTCGGCAGGGGATGCATGGGCACTACGAGCAATAAAGTATGCCACAGCATTTGATTCCCTGAAAACATTACGAATAGCAACATAAGAGAAGGACGAAATATCTAACAGAATATCCGATTGTAGGAGCTCGATATTCCAGGGGTATTTCCAATCCCCTAGCAAAGCTTTGATTGCTACTAAGTTGTCTCCCTCGATCAGAAGGTGCGTAATCTGTAATTCTTTTGCTATGGAGATAACCTTTTTTAAACCAAGGTTCTCGGCATAAACGACAGAGTTATTTGAGTAGGAACCACTCCCTAACTTGACAACATCTCCCCTCGAGTCGCGAATAATGAAACCGTAACAAGAGGAGCCATCCTGCCTTACAGAATCGTCGAAATTAAGTTTGTAGCACCCTGAAGGAGGCTTATCCCAAAGGCCGGTTCATAATTTTTGGCGTATTTGAGACCTCCCCGGAGCAGCAGTACCCTAATGAAAGGAAGTCTGTAAATTCAATTGTCCTAAAGCACTATCGTTAGTGGGGTCAACCTCTAAGATCATTGTCTGGTTCCAGCAGTGTTTGAGAGTCGTATAGAAAAGGATGATTTCATTGTTGTTGATGGTGACAGAAGGTTTAAAGACAATTTGATTTCTGAAGAACCATAGAGACCACCAAGCACAGGCTATCGCGACCATATTTTTCGTTCCCAACCTCATTTTAATATTATTTAGCGGTAGTTGCCCATTTGCAGAAGTATTAACTGCGCTAGATCTTGGCGAAGGTATTTTTAAAAATTGTAGAAGATTTGTTGTCTTTGGACACTCAGTGAACAGGTGGACAGCTGTCTCATTTGTAGTTGAACAGAAAACGCAACCCGAAGGAACAGCAACGTGAGATTTCTATAATCTCTGCGTGGTTGGTAGACCATCTCGGGATATTTACCAAAGAAAATGACGAACCTTGGGTGGGACATCAAGTTTCCAAATCCAACCGCAATCATAGGTAGGTAAGCCACGGTGCTGTGCCAGTAAGGAATTAGCTAAACTTGTTGAGAACCAGTCATTTTTGCTAGGTCCCCAATAAAGACAATCTGACAAAGCATTGTTTGGCAGAGCGATGCCCAGTAAGAGATTTATATCATCTGGTGACAGGATGTTACCCAGAGTGGAAAGTAGCAGTGGTTTATTCCATTGCCGGTCTCCATTAAGGAAGTAAGCTACCTTAATACCGAGAAGATTCTCCGGGATGGAGCGTAGGAGCTTGGAGGACAGTGGAGACTCACCTGCCCAGTTATGGTTCGAGAAGTCAATTGACTGACCATCGCCGACTCTCCAGTGGAGAGCTTTTTGGAACAGATTCCTCATAGGCATAAGACGATTCCATTGCCATGAGATGTTTGTCTTTTTCTGGTAACCTAGCAGGTCTTGCCCTTTTAAATACTTTTGGGAAACCACCCGTACCCAAATATTATCTGGGCCAGCTATAATTTTCCATAAAAGCTTCATCTGTGACGCAATATTCATAGACTCAGCTTTATGGATTCCATTAAACCTCTCTACCTTTATGTTGTCTATTTCTCTCTACCTTTTCATTTTATTTTTTATTTTTGGTGTCAAAGTTTGTTTTTTAAAATGAGATTTGTCAAGCGTTTCACTTGAAACTAGTTTACTACCTACACCGTGTGCAGTTTTTTAGTTTAAATATATGATCTTAATATCCATTTGTATGCGATTTTTATAATATTAACTCATTTGATATTAAAAAAACATACTCTATAAAAGAACTTGTAATTAAGTATTAACTCTAACTATCACTATATTTTATATATTATTTTATTGTTTAAAAATTTGAATAAAGTTTGTGCTAAACCTGTTTAACTAATTATTTTCTGGCAATATATTTAATTGATTACCAATAAAAGAGGTATAATATATTATATCCATATTTTAAAAACATGGGTAAAATCTTATAAAAATATATCGAGATTTAACAAAATTTGGTAAAAATAATTGGCAGCATATGAAAAGTTTTACACGGCTAAGTATTATTTCAGTTTACCCAAAACCTTTTCTTTTCTTCTTGATAAAAGTTATTTAATTAGTATGACCATTTAATATATTGATAAAGTTATTATCTTCTAAAAATATGTTCATATATAGCGAAAATAAGTAAAATTTTATCTTATATAATAGTATTTAAAATTAGTTAATATCTTCTAAAAATAGAAATTTTTTAACAAAATATTCATCAAAAAATAAAAATTTACCAAAATATTCATCAAAAAATAAAAATTTACCAAAATATTCATCAATTCAAACTTATTACAAAAATACTCATTTTTGTCAGAGAGGACAGAAAAACGTGGGTTCAAACCGTGTTTTTATCCTTTTTATTCATTATCCCGATAAAAAGTTAAAGTTGAAAAAAAAAACAAATAAAGCGCGGTTGTATACCGTGCTTTTATGCTAAAAGAAAAAAAAAAGCTTCGCCTTGCCTAATATTGCAGCCTGGCGGCCATGGATCGCAGCGGCGGCCAGAGGAGTCGCAGTGATGGCCAGAGGAGGAGACGGGCGGAGTTCGACCTTCTATGTTCGATTGAGGATGTGGGTGGCCAAGTTCGATCTTCGATTGGGGATGAACGCAACCGATTTGGCCTTCGATCGGAGAGGGGTGGAGCCACGGAGACGACCTTCAATTGAAGGAGAGCGAGGTGGTGATTGGCGGCGGCGGTGGTTGTAAAGACTCGGGATTTTAAAATGTTATTTTATAAATTAAGATTTGATTTTTGATTTAATATTGATTTAGTTTCGATTTAATTCCCAAGGATTCGGAAAATTTTGAAAACCACCATCCTTACACAAATAATTTGAATTTAATTTCTTCGAAGCGGGTTCCGATATAAACTTGAATTTGATTTAAAAATGGACTTATTTCACTTCCTTATATGAGACTTGAAAATATTTGTCGAATTTCATTATTTTGAATTTGAAAGTTTAATTTGAATCGCATCGGATTAAGGTCGGAAAGCGGGTTCGGGATTTATTTTTGGGTATTAATTTTTACTTTTTCCACTTATACACTCAACCTCACCCCACTCCCTCACCCCTACAACCCCTCCTACCCCTATGTCTACTATCAAACCCACTCCCCTCCTCTCTTCATCAGTCACTCCCGTCACCACCATCCCTCTAACTCTCCTATATTCACCTCTCTCATGCCCCAATTCCCTGATATGAAAATCCCTCTTTCTTCATCGTTCCCTTTGTTCTCCATACTCCCTCATCCTCTCCTTCCTCCCTCATTGTTGCCTACATTGAAGGTTCTTTCGAAGTTCCATTGGAGCTCCCATGGCTCTGGCTCCCTCCATTGTCATCATCCCTCTCTCAGCAGGTCCCCTGTTCTCTTTCTCAGCCTAAGATTTGTCGCCCCTCTCAAGCTGAATGCTCAACATGAAGCCAAGGGAGGAGATCAAGCAGTTGACGTCATCATGGACGAACGGAGTCGAGATCTTGATGTGCGCTCAATTTGCCATGTTTTTCGCTTACATCTATTTCGATTTTTGTCCATATTTTATGTTTTTGGGTTGGGAAAGCATAGGATTTGTATAGTTTATGTTTATTTGAGAAATAAGGAGGTCTGCACAAGTTCTTGTTTCATTTCACAGAAATCGAGACATTTTCAGAGCAGTTCGGAGAAGAAGAGAAAAGCTGGAAAATCACCAGATATCGACTAGAGTACCAGAAATCGACTAGAGCACTAGAAATCGACCAAGAGTACTAGAAATTGACTGGAGCACCAGAAATCGACCAAGAGCACCAGAAATCAAGTGAAGTCTCACCAGATATCGACTGGAGTACTAGAAATCGACTAGAGCACCAGAAATCGACCAACGAAGTCGATATCGAGTGCCACCACTCGATATCGAGTGAACACCCACTCGAAATTCACCCCAAGAGCCGACGTCGAGGGAAGATCATGAAGAGACAAGTCGATATCGACCCATATTGGTCGATATTGAGTGACATGCAGAAATTGACCTGACGCAGATTTCGAGTCATAATCCGAATGGAAGTTGCTTGCACATGAAGTAGAAGATATTTTATCAATTTTATCTACTTTCTATCCTAATGGGTTGAACAATTAATTACCCTAAGGATTTATCTATTTTACCAATTTAGATTTATTTCCTTTTATCTAAAATCATATCTTTAGATAGATTTAGATAGATTGCTCTCTTAGAATAGCTAGGATTGAGCCCTATAAATAAAGCCCTAAGGGCTGGTTTTTCAATCATTCAAGCCAAGTCGTCTTTGGACGTAAAGAAGAAGGAGGGAGAGAGAGAGAGAGAGAGAAAGAGAGGCCGAGTGGAGAGAGGAGGAGGAAAGAGACGATTGAATGGTTGTAAGTTTGAGTTTTTATATTAAAGTTAGTTCTTTTAGCATGTTTTGTTTCTAAATTCCATCTTATAGGGTTGGGGTGATCCCAACGTAGATATGTGTGTTTGATTTATGAATTTATGAATTTATGAATTTGTATGTCCTTATCATCATCTACCTATGTGCTTAATCCTTTGCGACAGTTGAGGAAATACCTTATTCATGATATTGAAGCGAAAGTGATCTTATTATGAATTCAGATAGTAATTAGGGTTTATTTGCGAAAGGCGACTTATCCTAATTAAGAAAAGGTAGTAACACGTAGGGCTTATGCGAAAGCCTCTATATTCCTATTTGTGAATAACGAAAGTTATTTGATATAAAGCATGCAGCTTTAACTGATTTATAGTCTACACATGTTTATTATTGCGGTGATCCCTAACCTTGGAAGTTTGCTATTTTATTATTCTATTTTTGTTATTTTAAAGTTTTTGCGCAGCCATTTGACATCAAACCACCGCTCCCCTTTCCATCCCTCGACATCGACCAACTCTTAGCCGACGTCGACAGCAACCTTACACCTTTTTCCGCTATTCCCGAACCCCGAAATGCTAAACTAGAACCGCTGACTTCTCTTGAGGACGAACCTGACTCCCCTATACTATAGCGAGGGTCTTGACTATAAATTTATTTGGTCGAGAATCCCTCTCGTCAAATTGGCGTCGTTGCCGGGGAGATATCAATCGCGCCTAGTTTAGTTAAATTTTGAGTTTCGGAGTAGCCCATCCTTTATTTCTTACTCTATTACATACCTCATCGGTACCCACTATGTGCCGAGCTTTTGCTACTAATTTGTGTTTTTGATTTTGTTTTCAAAGCTTAGGTACAAAGATGGATGACTTTTGCGAAGGGAATCCCGAATGGGAAAGTTGGTTCGAGGATATGAGATGGAGAAATAGGATCCCAGTGGAGGACGCACGTTTAAAGGAAATAGCCCGGCCGGAAGACAAAATCCGAAGGCTAGAGGCTGATCTTCGTGCTAAGGAACTTGACCCAACTCTGGTTCGACAACGTCTCCTTCTATGAGCCAGTCGACGTCGACTACCATTCACTCGACATCGACCACCTTGACTCGACGTATATGCATTCCGGAGGAACTGATCCAGAGACTTCAGTCGATGTCGAGTGCACCTCCCTCGATATCGACCGAACACTCGATATCGACTGTACTTCGGTCGAAATCAACTGTCCCACAGAATTTCATGTATTTCTTTCCCCAATTTCAATTACATCTTTGTTGCCTATCTTTGATGAACCATTTGAAGGATCCCGAGAAAAGGAAGATCTAGAAACGAAGAGGCCGAATCTCGTTGCCCAAGGTGCTTCAAGGTCGCTTTTACCCTACAAGGTGAAGGCTATCCCCGACAATTTTGAGCAACCGATGTTCGTGTTGAAGTATGGGGTCCTCGCAAAGTGGCATCAAGCTCCGCCGAATGAGGAGGAAATATCTCTTCCAACTCCACCTTTTTGCTGTGGTGGAGATGCGCAACAAAATCAACACATGAAGCGGAAGAGGTATGACTATGAGGTATGTAACTTTCTTTATGTCTTCCCTTATGCAGGCCAGCTGGGGCTCAGGAAGATGAATGGGTGAAGCCATGGAGCGTTCACTCGGGGAAGTTTAAGGTTCTCCACACGATGCCCCCGGATGACATCCCACACTTCCCACCACCAGAGGAACCACTAGATCCCCCTATACCTCCAGACAAGGATGAGCCAGGCTAATGCTTAAAGGGAAGTAGGTTGAGCTAGCGACTTAAACCCTAGCGCTTATGGGAGACAACCCACTATTTTTATTTCCTTTCTTAGATAAGTTTATTTTTCTATATTTTCTTTACTTCGTGCAAGGTTTTCTTTTTCTTTTGATGACTTTAGGCAACTTGGAGAAATGGAAGTCTACTCGACGTCGACTAGTACAGTTGACATCTACTGGATTCGCAAGCGGATAGAGGTGCTCGGACAACACACGACGAAACCAAGGACTGCTACAGTCGATATCGACTGATACAGTCGATATCGAGTCATCACATTGAGTCGACATTCCTTTTCCACTCGACTCCCTTGGAACCTTATGCTGCAGTCGATATCGACCCTAGGTCACTCGATATCGATTCCTGGTGGCGACATCTACAACACTTATTTTGAGCTTATACGTCCATGTCTAGTAAGTTTCTTTCTTGACCCTAGTTCTTATACAGTGAGGACACTGTAATCTTTAATTACAGGGTGGGGGAAAAGTTTACTTGCATATTTTTAATCATTTTTTAGCATATTTTAAAATTTTTTTATATAGTTATGCATACTTCTCCAATTGCATTATACATGGTTACTTTGGATATATATATATATATATATATATATATATATATATATATATATATATATATATATATATGCATCGAGTCTATCTATATTCATCATGTTCATTATCAAGTTTATTATCCAATGTGTAAAAAGACTAAAGTCTAGAAAAAAAATCACCCCCATCGAAAAAATTTTGAAAATAAAGAATAAGTGTCATGGAAGCTTTTATTGAACTCGACGATGCAAAAGTAGATTCATTAGAGATATAACATGAAATTGCATAGTTAAGGGAAGTCACAATGAAGTGCAAATTTTTTAGAGAAAACCATGAAAGAGAGGTAAAATTTGAAGTTGCTTTTGACATATGCATGATAAGATGATGGAGGACTTTATATTTTCCATACATGTGCTCAATTTCATATCCTAGCCTTACCTATGCATATTTGCAATTACACAAGCCTTATATGAGCCTTATTGTAACGGCCCGGATATAAATATCCGGGATACGTTTCGAAGGTCAGATACCTTCGTTCGGATGTTGCAATTCAGGTACAGGTCGAGGTTTCAAACCTCTAATCAGTCGAAGTTTCATAAATTCAGTTTAACGAAAGTAAAGCGGAAATACGGTTTAGATACAAAAGCCACGGCAGAGCCGGGTCAAAACCAAAACAAAGTGGGTGATTGCCGTTTGTCAAGTTAGAATATATTAGCCGGATTCTTCGATTCGCCAAAAGATTTCCCCGTCACAGAAGCATGGAGCAACAAGAGCGGTACCTAACACTATCCACGAAGTCAGGCCTGGTGATCGCCTGCGGGTCCTCTGACCGCGCTGAGGCCACATAACATGCCTATGCCTAAATAAAAGATTACTAATGCGGTACAAGATTTAAATCACACTATCATGCCCCTAGTATATATATAATATGCAGAAAAGAACTGTAAAGGGCCCAAGACAATGCCAAGTGGCATATCCCTCTCCTACCTCTGCACCCCTTCCCGTTAGTGCAGAGACTGGCCAGTTCGGGCTATAGCATAGCACTCTCTTCGTGGTGGTGCACTTCACCACGGTATCATCATATCATATCATATCTCATCATCATATCATATCTCATCATCAATATCATAAATCATGCTCATGCCCGATGGTGCTGGGCTAATCATATCATATCATATCATATCATCTCTTGCCTGATGGTGCTGGGCTATCATATCATGCTCATATCGACTCGATAGACTCAGGGCACCCGATGGGGCTGGGCTACCCTATGACCCTAGCAAAGACTCTAGGACTATCACAGATAACAGCCGTTCTGTATTCAAACACACAAAGTAAACACATGCTCAGTTCAATGCAATCCTAACATGATACTACATGGCATGCTTTAATATGCAACAAAACTACACATTACATCACACATCAGGCAGGAGGTCCAGGTTACTGAGTAAGTCCCGTAGGATACTTACCTGTTGATGCAGAACAGCAAGATAACACAAGCAAGGGCCCAAATGCAAGTCCAAAGCAATCCAAAAGCAATACACACCTATCATCAAGCCATTTCCATAAGCTACCAGATCAACATTCATACTCACGAACCCAAGTTCTCAACATCCACAAAACCGACCGATAGTAAAACCGTTTTCCAAAATCTTTCCGATACGACCAAATCGACCAAAATCAGTCTTTCAATCAAACCCATTGATAAAATCATACCAACCATATTTTCGAACTCATAAATCCCAAATTAAGTTAACTCATGTTCAAAATACTTTATCAAATCATACTTGGCCAAATTCCAACATTAAACATTTAAATCCTTAAAGTCAATTTCTCAAAATTATAGTATAGAAATAGTTCCGACATTTCTTACTTATTTAAAAGTCATCGTCTTAAAATCACTTAACAAACATTTATATAATAGCACTTCTCAAATATTACTTTAAAACTCCATTTTTAAACAACATCTAATAACACCCTCCAACTAATATTTAAATATACTAGATTACCAAAAATCAATCCATTTTAACAACCCACATTTATAAAACCACAACACTAAATTACTTTATCATTTCTAAAACATTTATTAAAACACCACATAATATCATAATAATATATATCGAATAATACCACTTTTAAACACTCTTAAAGTATATAAAATTTCAGAAATATATATATATATATCTCACAAGATCTCAAAAATATAATAATAATAAACTAATAATAATTTAACAATTATATACTAACTATACATTATCACACAACATATAACTTAAAAATATAAAGCCCCATCAGCCCATCGAAGCAACCCAGCCCAGGATTATAACCCGAAAGAAGAAGAAAAGAAGCTGGCCCATACCCAAAACCCATGACCCATCCCAAACCCTTTTCCTTCAGCCCTTAACCGAACCCAATAGAAAGAAAAGGAAGGAACCCGACCCGCCCAGATTTGCAACTGGAGACTAAAAGGGAGGAAGGATCCGGATAGGAGCCCAACCCTGAAAAATTAGGCCCAATATACTCCATCTCCTTCCCAAAACAAAAGAGCAGAGCTCTCAGTCACAACGAGGGAAGAACGGAGGAAGAAGAAGAGGAGGAGGAGCTCCTTGCCTGCGACTCCTCACCCGACCGCCCTCACGAACTTAGCCCGACCTCAGACAACCCAAAACGGCTCGAAACGAATCAAAACAAAGGAAGAAGAAGCTCACCGAGGTTCGAAGGGCTTCGTCGGAAAACGCCCGTCGGAC
The DNA here is from genome assembly GCA_963922045.1 of Persicaria maculosa. NCBI lineage: Eukaryota > Viridiplantae > Streptophyta > Magnoliopsida > Caryophyllales > Polygonaceae > Persicaria > Persicaria maculosa. Next base: position 35,754,911 of record OY998261.1, read on the forward strand.
TCGATGTACCTCGCCGGAGATACTTCGGCTTCGTTGGAGGTGGGCTGCACTTCCTTGGACTAGATCGAAGGTAGGGGGGTTAAAAGGTGCGTTTTTATGGTGATTTAGAGAGTAAGGAAGAGGAGAAACTCACCGGATCCGGATCAAGATAAAACAGGGAAGAGGAAGGACGAGCATCGGCGCTGGGTTGCTCGGGGGTGAAACAGGGGAGGCAGCTCGGCGGCTTCAAAACAGAGGACGAGGTGGTGTGGTGCTCTTGGTGGCTGGTTGGTGGCTGTGGGTGGCGGTGGCGAGATGTGGTGCTTGGGCTCGACAATGGTGGGACATTTGGAGATGTTTTCTGGGCTGTTTGGCTCGGTAAAAAGAGCTCAAAAGGAGAGTTTCTTGGGTTGTTTGTGAATGAAAGGAGAGTAGAAGAGAGGGAGAAGAGGGGCTATGATTTTTCTGAAATTAAAAGGGGGATGGGTGCAGAAGATGGTGGGGTGTGAGGGCTGAAGATGCAGGCTGGGTAAGCATGTGAGGAAGAGGACAATGGGGAGGGGGGACCAGCAAAATGCTCAACAGAATTCCGAGAGGGGGGGGGGGAGAGAGAGAGAGAAGAAGAAAGAAAGAAAAAGGAAAACAAATGTATATATATATATATATGTGGTCCCAACAATACCAATTCAAATTAGCGGAAAAGACTCAAAACCCGCTCGCCCGATCGAATCCAGACTAAATCAAATTTAATCAAATTTTAATTAAATTTCAAGATAATCGAAAATTAAATAAATTTCAATCAATACTCGTAGCTCAAATTAATTTTTATTAATACTCGATCTTAAAAGCGAAAATCGAATCCCGTCAAAATCCGAAATTTAAATGATGCCGGAATAACTTAAAATCCAGAACTTACGCTCGAGGACGGGTTTTATTCAAATTGAATTTAATAATAATTTATTTAGTTAAACTAATCATAATATATAAATATACTCGGTCCTTACACTTATATCATTATTGCTCCACAATACATTACATATTGCCCATTTTTTATACCTTATACCCTATCCGGGGACAATGTTGAGAATGAATGTCATCTTTGGAGTTGTTATATGTAGTTTGTGCATTATTATGAAGTTGTTGGCATGAATGAAAGAAAATTTGAATTATAGAAAATTTAATGAGTGAGAAAAAAATCTGATCACCTCAGGAGATAAAGGTAGGTCGACCCTGCTCGTTGAGATGTTAGTTCGGCGAGATGGGACACAAGGTGAGGAGTCCGAAGTACTAAGTATCCGGGGCCATTCATGACACCCATGTTTGCGACTCGCGCGAATGCAGTGCTAATGTTAGAGAGGGAAAATCATTATAGTGAAAAAAAGCATTGAGCAAAGAGTGAAAGGTGAGAAATCTTATGAAGAAGGAATGTGGAATGAAAGTTTGGAAAGAAAGCTTATTTCCCCGGATTTAACACCAAATGGCCAAAAATTTGCCCACCTTTAGCCTTTTACCAATCTACTCTTCCATAAGCTTGCAAAAGTCCTCTTGATTATTAATGATATGTTACACAAAATTGTTTTTTTTTTTGCATATAACCCTCCTTTTGTGAGTATGATGTTGCTTTTATTCACAGGCATGGAATTGTTGACATTAGTACCTTTTCGAGGATGACAATTGATTGTAGGGACATATAACAATGAATCTATGATGTTGAGGGTTTAGTTTCTTCCCCTGAATGACCATTAAAAGTATTGCTTGAGGACAAGCAAGCTTAAGTATGGGGTATTGATGTGCGCTTAATTTGCCATGTTTTTCGCTTACATCTATTTCGATTTTTGTCCATATTTTATGTTTTTGGGTTGGGAAAGCATAGGATTTGTGTAGTTTATGTTTATTTGAGAATTATGGAGGTCTGCACAAGTTCTTGTCTAATTTCGCAGAAATTGTGACATTTTCAGAGCAATTCGGAGAAGAAGAGAAAAGCTGGAAAATCACTAGATATCGACTGGAGTACCAGAAATCGACTGGAGCACCAGAAATCGACCAAGAGTACCAGAAATCGACTGGAGCACCAGAAATCGACCAAGAGCACCAGAAAGTGAGTGAAGTCTCACCAGATATCGACTGGAGTACTAGAAATCGACTGGAGCACCAAAAATCGACCTATAAAGTCGATATCGAGTGCCACCACTCGATATCGAGTGAACACCCACTCGAAATTCACCCCAGGAGCCGACGTCGAGGGAAGATCATGAAGAGACAAGTCGATATTGACCCATATTGGTCGATATCGAGTGACATGCAGAAATGGACCCGACGCAGATTTCGAGTCATAATCCGAATGGAAGTTGCTTGCACATGAAGTAGAAGATATTTTATCAATTTTATCTACTTACTATCCTAATGGGTTGAACAATTAATTACCCTAATGATTTATCTATTTTACCAATTTAGATTTATTTCCTTTTATCTAGAATGATATCTTTAGATAGATTTACCCCCCGTTTTTTTTGGTAGATAAAGGTAATGATTACCTTAATTAATCTAGTCCATATTCAAATTAAGATTCATTAGTCATTATTTTAACCATTACCCTCCTTCCTCCATCTTTCACATAAAATTTGTTACCTTTCTCCACATTTCATACCCTAATTTTATGGAGGGTAACTATCACCCCTAGGATGCTCTAATAATCCCCTCTATCCCTTCTTGTAGACTCACAAAAAATGATGATCATATACATTTTCTATGTAAAATTTAATTCCTTTCCTTTCCATTCTCTCCTCTAAAAACAAACGACCCCTTAGATAGATTGCTCTCTTAGAATAGCTAGGATTGAGCCCTATAAATAAAGCCCTAGGGGCTTGTTTTTCAATCATTCAAGCCAAGTCGTCTTTGGACGCAAAGAAGAAGGAGAGAGAGGCCGAGTGGAGAGAGGAGGAGGAAGGAGACGATTGAATGGTTGTAAGTTTGAGTTTTTATATTAAAGTTAGCTTCTTTTAGCATGTTTTGTTTCTAAATTCCATCTTCTAGGGTTGGGGTGATCCCAACGTAGATATGTGTGTTTGATTTATGAATTTATGAATTTGTATGTCTTTATCATCATCTACCTATGTCCTTTACGAGAGTTGAGGAAATACCTTATTCATTATATTGAAGCGAAAGTGATCTTATTATGAATTTGGATAGTAATTAGGGTTTATTTGTGAAAGCCAACTTATCCTAATTAAGAAAAGGTAGTAACACTTAGTGTTTATGCGAAAGCCTCTATATTCCTATTTGTTAATAATGAAAGTTATTTGATATAAAGCATGCATCTTTACGTGATTTATAGTCTACACATATGTTTATTGTTACGGTGATTCCTAACCTTGGAAGTTTGCTCTTTTATTATTTTATTTTTGTTATTATAAAGTTTTTGCGCAGCCACTCGACATCAAACCACCGCTCCCCTCTCCATCCCTCGACATGGACCAACTCTTAGCCGACGTCGACAGCAACCTTACACCTTTTCCCGCTATTCCTGAACCCCGAAACGCTAAACTAGAACCGCTGACTTCTCTCCTGAGGACGAACCTGACTCCCCTATACTATAGCGGGGTCTTGACTATAAATTTATTTGGTCGAGAATCCTTCTCGTCAGCTCTCCCACTGATTCCTCCTCATCGGACTGTGCTTCTGTAGCTTTCGCTCTTCCCCGCACCTTACCTCTGGATCTCGAACCGAACTTGATGTCTAGGCCGTCATCCTCCTTCACACTTGCCACCAGGGGCCCTAAGACCGAAGCTTCTCCCTCTTCATTCTTCCCGACGAGCGCCTCACCTTAGCCAACGCCGAGGACGAGATGAAGGTGCCTCTTTAGGCTCCCGGCTTGGATCTCGATTGAACTTGTTGGAACGCACCCGTTGTAGGTTCAAGCGAAGCCCTTTGCAACTCACTCTCTCCTCCTGCTTGACTAAAGGGCACCTGCCCAGCTGCTGACGATCTCGCCTAACTCCGAACCCCGTTAGCCTCGATTGGAACTTGGGTAACGTTCTTGAGCCTACTTTCTACTCGGATTTGATTGGATTACTGAACCTTAACATCAATTTGGGAATAAATTGAACTGAGTTTACTGCTTGGGTCGAATTGGATGGTGCTGCTGGTTTTATTTGAGAAGTTGATTAGCTTTGTCTTGAGTTTAATTGATGTTTGAATTGTTTTTTTTTTAAATTCAACTTGATTGTTGCTTATACAAATTACCTTACTCTAGTAAATTAATCCAACTTAATCAACCAATACTAATTTGTATATATAAATGGGATGCTATCTTATAGTTGACCACTTCAACAGGAGGTTGGACTCACGTTGATGGAGTATATTGATTAATGGATTAGTCAAGCAGGTTTTTATAAACCGAAAACTCCATTTTTAACGGGTAAATTGGTCATATAGATCGGTGTTATATCGTTTAAATGTATAATCTGGGCATAAGGTATGGCTCGTCCATATAGAGATTATGGCTCAGTGTTTGAATGTTATTGATTATAATTAAATGGATAATGTGTTGTTACCTTGAGACGAAATTAATACCTTGAACTTGTTATAACTATGAACTTGCTTGTGATATCTTGTGACCCTACCTTTTCAAACGGATATATAGCTATAATTGTACTTATAAAGGATTTTCTTAAGTGTGACTTTTGGAGATTTTGAGAATATATGGTTTGTTCGGGTAAATGATTAAGAAAACTTGAGCTCATTCGAGTGGTTAACTTATACGTTATTGATGACTTATATGATAAATATGACATTTCGTAAGCTTGTTTGGATACTTGCTTGCATATTGACATGTTTATTGACGAGTTCTTATTTGATGATGTTGATATGAATAAGATGTGATGGTGAAAATATGCTCAAGTTGTGGAAACGAGATGAGGCATTGAATTGTGTTAGCGGAAATATCTTTTATGTATATTCTGTATATCTTTATATATCTTTTTGGTTACAATCCTGATATGATTTGGTGTTTAAAGATAAACCCAAATCTTTTCATCTTGTATATTTATACGTTCAATTCAATGAATGAAAGCATCACCTTCAATTCTCAATCTTACTTGTCTTACATGGTATCAGCCTAATTCAATCGATCCTCTCGATCAACAATGGCCACCACCCCGACCTCTCCCACCCAACTTCTCTTTTCCGCTGCCTCTGATGGCTCAGATCAGAATTTTCATTTACCAAATTTTGCTATTCGGTTAGATCGGAGCAATTACTCTCTCTGTCGCAACACCGTCCGATCCGCTCTCGAAGCTTTCGATCTGGACTCCTTCCTCACCCCTACCGAGCCCCCACCATCCACCATCACCGCGCCTGCTCCCACCGACTCCTCATCCCTCACCCCGGAAGCTGCCCTTGCTGCGTTTGCGGCATCGTCGTCTATTCCCAATCCTGCGTACCTTGCTTGGGTTCGCAAGGATCGCCTCGTGCTCCTGTGGATCCGATCGACGCTCACCACCCCGCTCCTTGGCCATGTTGCTAGGGCAACCACCGCGGCTGAAGCTTGGCAAATTCTGGCCACCATGTTTCATGCCCAGTCCAGCACTCGCCAAATGCACCTCCGTCATCAACTTCAGACCCTCTCCAAGGGCTCTCTCTCCGTTCTTGAATATGTCGAGAAGAAACGAGCCATTGCTGATGAGCTTGCTGAATGTATGGTCCTTGTTACCGATGCTGAACTGGTCTCCTATATCCTCTTCGGATTAGGGTCTCAATTTGCATCTTTTCGATCGGCGATTGCTCTCAAGTCCGAGCCTGTGTCTTCCGATCAGTTGCTTGGATTTCTTCTCCAGGAGGAGCAATCCCTTGCTGAGGACACCAAATCTCTAGTCGATACCAACCAATTCTCAGCCAATGTCGCATCTACTCGAGGTCGAGGTCGGGGCCGTGGCCGTGGGTGGTCCTCCGCTGATCGCCCTCCCAATCCAGATTTTGGCTCATCGTCGGCGGGTGACAGGTCTTCACGCCCTACCTGTCAAATTTGCAGCAAAACAGGCCATGAGGCCTTCAATTGTTTCGGGCGCCTCAATCTCACGGAGTTCCCCATCACAAACCGCCATGCCGCTGCTGCTCTTGGCCGAACCGACGCTGCGCCGCCGCCCTCGAACCGCTCTGCCTACTCAGTCAGCTGTCAGTCGGAGATCCCCGATCCTTGGGTCGTTGACAGTGACGCTAATGCTCATGTGACCAGTGACTTGAATGGCCTCCAATCCTCTTCGCCCTATGTTGGTACCGACAATCTGGTTGTCGGGAACGGTATGTCTCTCCCTATCTCTCATTTGGGACGTTAGTTCTGTCTACAAAGCATGATTATGCAGCCCATTTAACCCTATCGAATGTCCTTTGTGTTCCTAATATATCTAAGAATTTATTAAGTGTCTCTCAATTAACCAAAGACAATCATGTTTACCTTGAGTATCATAAAGATTGTTGTCTTGTTAAGAATCTGCAGGGCCAAGTGCTTCTAAGAGGACTCGTTGAAGGAGGTCTCTATCGTCTACCCCGTCTATCAAAACTATGTCCGTCGTGTCCTGGTCCATCAGTTGCTTTCGTCGGAGAGCGTGCCTCTCTTGATTGTTGGCATCATCGTCTTGCTCACCACAATGAGTCTGTCTTGCGTCGTCTTCTTTCTAGTCAGCAGCTTCCCGTGTCTTCAAATAAACTAGCCACCGTCTGTGGTTCCTGTCAGCTTGGAAAAAGTCATCGTCTTCATCTCCCTGCCCGTTCGGCCATTGCAACGAAGCCTTTTGATCTTGTCCATTCTGATGTATGGGGTCCTTCCCCAACTTTGTCTACAAATTCAAACTCTTATTATATAAGTTTTGTTGATGATTACTCCAAGTTCGTTTGGATTTATTTCATCTCTGCCAAGTCTCAGGTTTACTCTATTTTTGAATTGTTTCTCAAACTCATCCAAACACAGTTTTCCACCACTGTCAAAACCTTTCAAACTGATGGAGGAGGTGAGTACCGCAACGTTTCCACCATGCTCCGTAACCTTGACATCATTCACCATGTTTCCTGCCCATACACTCCCCAACAAAATGGGTCCTCAGAAAGGCAAAACCGTGTCATCGTCGAGAAAGGTCTTGCTTTATTAGCCCACGCTCAATTGCCTCATCAATTTTGGGAACAACCCTTTCACACCTCTGTTTATCTATCCAACCGAACTATCACGCCAAACTTGGATCACAAATCCCCCTTCGAAATGCTTTATGGCAAGTCTCCCAACTACACCTTTCTAAAGTCTTTCGGATGTCGCTGTTATCCCTTCTTACATCCTTACAATCGCTCCAAACTTGAGTTCCGATCGCTTCCTTGTATATTTCTGGGATACAGTTCGAAACACAAGGGCTACCTATGCTATCACGTCGCCATTCGACGCTGCTACATATCTCGGTTTGTTGTTTTGACGAGTCCCTCTTTCCCTTTCTTACCGACTCAACACCTCCTAAGTCACCCTCTCCGCTGCCGGTGCTCCCTCTCAACCTCCTTCATCAGGCCTCCTCTACGCCGTCCTCGGCATCGCCACCTCCCTCTCCTGAGTCCTCCGCGTCGTCCCCTGTCCCCTCTTCCCCTTCTTCGAGTCTGTCACCCGTGGTGTCCCCGGTCATGTCCCCTCTTGCGTCACCTATATCGGCTTCTCCCACCCCTTGAACATCCTCCGAAGACACTGGCTCTGCAGGCTCATCACTCGGCAATGACAGCTCCTCAGACGCCGCAAGCCCGGCCTCCCCTGCCCCTGATGCGTCACCATCCTCATCTGGCGCCACTCCCGATCCACCCCCACCAGTTGCACCCTCTTGGTTTCGTTAATCTGATGTCTCCGTTCACCCCATGGCTACTCAAGCCTCCACTAACAACCTCAAGCCAAAATCTTTCTGTGCCACTAAATACCCTCTCCCTACTGCCCTCACCACTACTACCGAACCAAAATTCTTCCACCAAGCATCCAAAAGCCCACCCTGGCAGCATGCAATGCAGTTAGAATATGATGCCCTAATGAGAAATAGGACTTGGGACTTAGTTCCTCGGCCTCCTGGTGCTAACATCGTTGGTTGTAAGTGGGTTTACAGGATCAAACGAAAGTCAGATGGATCCATTGATCGCTACAAGGCTCGCCTCGTCGCCAAGGGATTCAATCAGGAAGCAGGTGTTGACTTCTTTGACACGTTCAGTCCGGTCGTAAAGCCCACGACTATTCGGCTTGTTCTCAGCCTGGCTCTTACTCGCTCTTGGCCTCATCGACAAGTTGATGTCAACAACGCCTTCCTGCATGGTGACCTTAATGAGACGGTCTACATGGCTCAACCGCAAGGATTCGTGGCATCGGATCAACCAACTCATGTCTGTCGCCTCCGCAAAGCTTTATATGGCCTTAAACAGGCTCCTCGGGCTTGGTTTCAGAAGCTTGAGGATGCTCTTGTTCATCAAGGTTTCAGAGGTTGTGTTTCCGACTCTTCTCTTTTCATCAAAGCCCCCGGTCGTGACGTTGTTTATGTACTCATCTAGGTTGATGATCTCATTATTACGGGATCCCATGCTGCCTTCATTGATGATTTTGTTATTAGCTTGAGTCGAGCCTTCTCATTGAAGGATCTTGGTCCTCTAAGCTACTTTCTGGGCATCGAGGTGAACCGCACCTCCTCTCTGCTACATCTCAGTCAACCAAAGTACATCATCGACATTCTAGAGCGTTGTGGTATGTTTGGGGCAAAGCCTATTGCCACTCCGGCCGAGCCTGGGTCTCACTTGCTTCGGTCTAGCGATCCTTGTGCGGATCCTCACCATTATCGGAGCATTATGGGTGCTCTCCAGTATGTCACCATCACTAGACCTAAAATCTCTTATGCCGTCAATCGGGTCTGCCAATTTATGCATGATCCTACAGAGATTCACTGGACTGCAGTCAAATGAATCCTTCGGTATCTCAAAGGCTCTATCTCCGCCGGCTTGACTCTTCACAAGGCTACTGATGATCGCCTGGTTGCTTTTTCCGATGCCGGCTGGGCCTCCGATCCGGATGATTGTCGTTCTCAGCATGGCTTTGCCGTTTATTTCGGTGGTAATCTCATCAGTTGGTCATCTAGGAAGCAGAATGTTGTTTCCCACTCGAGCACTGAGGCTGAGTACAGAGCAATTGCCTTTGCCTCCGCTGAACTCCTATGGTTGCAGCAACTCCTTCAGGAAATGGCGATTCCAGCTGCTCGGCCTCCTATTCTGCTGTGTGACAACCTCAGTGCGACATTTCTCACGGCGAACCCGGTGTTCCATCAGTGCTCCAAGCATATCAAGATCGATTATCACTTCGTTCGTGAGCAAGTTTCCTCCGGTGATCTTGTTGTTCGACATGTTCGCTCCCTTGATCAGATTGCTGACATTTTCACCAAAGCCGTAGGGAATCATCACTTCTGCTCTTTGACAGTCAAGCTTCATGTACACCCTCGCCCATGAGCTTGCGGGGGCCTGTTAGCGGAAATATCTTTTATGTATATTCTGTATATCTTTGTATATCTTTTTTGTTACAATCCTGATCTGATTTGGTGTGTAAAGATAAACCCAAATCTTTTCATCTTGTATATTTATACGTTCAATTCAATGAATGAAAGCATCACCTTCAATTCTCAATCTTACTTGTCTTACAAATTGAGACATTAATGTTGATGAGGATGGGATGGCTAACGTGTATGATTTTTGTGAATCTTATGTGTGTTATTTGATATGCTTTGTGTAAGACTTAGACTTATTATGTTACTTATCTTCTAGGTGATCTCTAATCTGTTTGGATTTGCTTGATTGCTGTATTGCTTGGATTCTGCGCTTCTCCAAGTAAGTTCCTTGAACTTACTCATGATGGGCGCTTTATGCACTGGGTGTTATATAGTAGGCTAGTGTTCATGCATCATACGCCTTAGAATCAAGCTTAGGATAAAAAACGGAAACCATATGGCTTGCTATCTGTCTTTACTAGAAAAACGGATGTTATAGGTGTTTAACGAATGAGACCTTTTTCTTTATTCTTGTCATCCTAGTTGGCGCTTATTATAGAAAGTTGCTTGCACTCGATGATACGGTAGGCTTTTGGTATTGAAAGTTGCTTGCACTCGATGATGCGGTAGGCTTTTTGGTAATAAGTTGTCATAGGACTCTTAGAGCCTTAGGCCTTATCTAAGTGTCAATGCTTGCCTTCCATTCATAGTTAGTAGGCTCATTACATGGGGTTGGCCTGTACCGTAGGGTGAGGTAGCTTCTTTGATGGTGAGTTGCTATAGGTTTTCTTAGGAGCCTAGAGGGACATGCTATTTGGCATTTCTTGTAATTGTCGCGCATCTTTATTTATTTATGTCTTTACTTATCCGCATGCTTATCTGTTTAATTTCCGTTTTGCATTATGCATTTCATCTTAGGAATAGAATGCTTCTTATATGCCTCTCAGAGTGTGTTTACACACGCGCAAGAGTGGCCTGATGATTGACCCAGATCCCCCTCTTTTTTTTAGATTCAGTTACCTGCTAGTCACTATCTTTGCTTATAGGGATGCTTGACGGGTTCGGACCTGTGGCGTTAGATAGAGAGCTTGAGGGACCACTAAACATTCTCTCTTTTAAACGCTTTTGCGTCGTTTTGACCCGGTTCTGTCGTGGCACTCTTTTGGATTGTATTTCGATTTAAACTTTACTTCCATTTCCGCTCGATTTCACAATTAGACTAAGGCGGGTACTTGGTCCCCAATGGACCCGCGATCTTTAAGGGTTCGAAATTTCTATTTCAAAACCTTGCTTCTTTTTATTGCGAAAACTTGCGACTCGTACCCGGGTTGTAAGATCTAGTTGGAAGGTAACCTTGCCTTCTTAAACGTAACTCGGATAATTAGGTTTTCTTTCCTAGGCCCAAGGTTGGGCAAATAGGGGAAAGAAGATCCTTATTTTTCGGGCCGTTACAGTGGTTGGGAGGAGTAGTTGTTGATGCCGAAAGAGGAGAGCACGGTGTTGATAGGCTATGTTCAATTAATTGAGGATGGTGGCGTCGACCGAGTTCGATCTTTGATTGGGGACGATGCAGCCGAGTTCGCCTTCGCTCGGAGAGGGGGGAGCTGCGGAGACGACCTTCGGTTGGATGAGAGCGGGGTGGTGGTGGTCGGGAAGAGTGGTTGTCGATGCCGATGCCGTTGCTGGCCTCCAATCTCCTGGCCGCTCTATCCTCTTCCTCCCATCATTTCTGGAGAAGACAACTATTTTTTTTAAAAAAAATAAAGCGCGGTTTCAAACCGCGCTTTATCTTGTTTTTTTTTCCTTTTTCAATTTTAATTTTAATCGGGGTTGTGAATAAAACGCAGTTTGATCTCGCGTTTTTCTGTCCCATTTGACGAAAATGAATATTTTTGTAATAAGTTTGGGTTGATGAATATTTTGTTAATTTTTTATTTTTTTGATGAATATTTTGAAAAAAAATTCCTAAAAATATATCCATATATAATCAAATTGGGTCAAATTTTATCTTATGCATATATAGATATATTGATTAAATAGAGTTAGAATATGATTTTATCCATATAATAATAGGTAAAATCTTATATTATATAATAGCAATTAGAATTAGTTAATATCTTCTAAAAATATATCCATGTCTAATCAAATTGGGTCAAATTTTATGGTATGCATATATAGATATATTGATTAAATAGAGTTAGAATAAAATTTTACCTTATGCATATATTGATTATTTCAAAAATTTGTGATTGGTTCATAAGACTAATAATATCCATACCTAATGAAATTGGGTCAAATTTTATCTTATGCATATATAGATATATTGATTAAATAGAGTTAAAATAAAATTTTATCTTATGCATATATTGATTATTTCAAAATTTTATGATTGGTTTACGACTATGATTAAGGAGAAGCCGACATGTGTCTCAGACGACTTCTCCTTTATTATATATAATAGATAGATAATCAATATCTATATAAAATACTAAAGTAGAAGTCTGAAACGGCCTCTGGTGCGATTCGCCTATGTGGAATTTTCTGGATTAAAACGAGATTATTTTTACTTACGTGTCATATTCTGAATTAAATTGGTATTATATTTTTGGGCCACATCAATTAATAAGTCAATATAGTTAGGTAAAAAACTTATCTTTTTAGATCAATAATCTATCCAATATAACCTTATATTTTAATTAAATAAATATACCTACAAATAGTGTAGTTATTGTTAAAAACATATCCAATCTAACTATTCAAATACAAAAATATATAGCACCGATCCAAGTCCTAATAGTTACAAAATTTGAAATTTGAGATAAACTAATCAAACGTATCGTAATTTGAAAATTTTAAAAAATGGCATTCATCAAATTTTGGTCAGTTTAGTCAAATTACATTTATAATATATATATAAAATATTAATGTTAATTTGTATGTATATTGAGTAATATATAATTATATATACTTGAATAAAGGTTTATTTACAATATTTTATAAATGATGGCACATTTTAATAAATAAATAAATTATAAAATAAATAGGGTATTAAATTTTTTTTACAGGTGTATGATATATTTATAAAAATAGATTTTAACCATTTTTTAATTAGATAATAAATATGATTAATCTAGATTCACACATATTTACATTCTTAAAAATATAACACAATTGAAAACTATATATTTACTTTTATATGGAGTAGTAATTTATATTAATTCGAAGACGTTTAATATAATAAAATTTATCAAAAAATCGCACAACAGACGAGTAATAAAACTAGTATAATACTAAAACAGAGACGTGAAAATCCAATGTGGCGGGTTTTGGTACAATTCGCTTACGTGTCGTTCTCTGGTGCAATCTAACCTGGGTTTTTTGACACGTCAATTAATGATGATCCAATATATTTAAGCCACGTTGAAAGATGACTCTATCTATTTATCCACTTGTCATCTTATGTGTCTATCTTAATTGATAATTATAATTAATTTTTATATTTTAAGTGGTTATAAATTCTATCATTTTACCTTGATTTATTTTATAAATATTTTAGTTCGAGTTACTTTGTTTTTAGTCGTTAAAATTGGCTATATTAAACTAATAAAATAACTATATAGATAGATTAGTTATTAAGATAGGAAGTTTTTTATTTTTTTATTTGTTTTTAAAAAATCAATCCATCATTTATTTATTTACATGCTTCTTCTAAGGTATGTTAATAAATTTTTACTTACGTCCTTTTTTTATTTGTAACCTTTTAATTTACTAGGTGAGTGGCCGTGCTACGCACGGCTTGAATTGAATGTTCAACAATACAAAACAATAAGTCCTGACGTCCTGTTGTGAAATAAAATATAGGTAGGAAATGTCAGGCATTAGTTACATTTCACTGGGTAAAAAAATACACGGTAAATAAAAAGTACACAACAGTTGAAACTAAAAACCAGAAACTATTTCACATGAACGCCACCATACCAAATTGGCATCTATAGTTCACCGGAAAAAGGGAACTATGATAAGAGATATAGCTACCTGTACAGGTGACTGTACAATAGCAGATTCCTCTGTCTGCTTATAACCACATAGTAAAACCAGCTTTACCGACACCTCCTATGTTGAGTTATGTGTCATATGACTGCTTGTCGAATATAATGATTCAATCTTCCAACTCGATAAGCTGTGCTCTCCTCTCTGCTGCCTTTTTACGGATGAAGAATCTGTTGGATTTTGCGGAAAACAAGAATTGAAAACCAGAAAAGAGAGAAAGAGAACAGAGGTTGAAAAAGATGAAAGCTTTGATTCAATCAGTTGCTCGGTGTAACAACCGAGTTTGTTATTTATACAGCACTAGCACGTGATAAGCACGTGCGTTCATTTACAACGAATACAAGCAAAACGACGTCGCTTTATGTCATCTGTTACAACTTGAAGCAAAACGACGTCGCTCCTGATTGTCTGCTACCTTTGCCTCGCTTTATGATAGGTCAAGCTCACCAAATGTGCAGTACACCAACACCCCCCCTCAAGTTGAAGGTGGTAAGACCATCTTCAACTTGGACAATAGTTCATGGTGACGAGGACCTGGAAGCGATTTAGTGAAGATGTCAGCCAGCTGCTCTTGAGTAGGAAGGTAAGAAAGGCTGATCAATCCTTCACATAACTTGTGTCGAACAAAATGGCAGTTGAGATCTACATGTTTTGTGCGCTCATGGTAAACTGGATTTTTAGCAATATGAATTGCTGCAAGGCTATCACACTTCACAGGAACATGTAGAATTCCTGTAAAACCACATTCAGCCAATAAACGCGTCAACCAAGCAATCTCTGCAGTTAGGCGACGCAGCGATCTGTACTCTGCTTCAGCAGATGAAAGAGATACAATGGACTGCTTCTTTGCTTTCCAAGATATAGGGCAACCTCCAAATGAAACAAAATACCCACTTACTGATCTTCTAGTATGGGAGCAAGCAGCCCAGTCAGAGTCACTATATCCCAGCAATTCCATATCAGAAGATGAGTTGAGAAGAATACCCAAGTCAGGACGATGCCTAAGGTATTTCAAAACATGGAAAGCTGCATCCAGATGAGCCTCCGAGGGAGAATGCATGAACTGACTCAAATACTGAACAGCAAAAGCCAAATCTGGACGAGTATGAGTCAAAAAATTGAGTTTCCCAACCAACCTTCTGAAGAAAAGAGGATCTGACAGAGGAGGACTTGAGGATTTATATAAATCAACACCAGCTATCAAAGGAGCTTGAGCAGATCCGGAAGTGACATTGAACTCCTTCAGAAGATCTGAGACAAACTTCTTCTGACATAGAACCATTCCCTGAGGAACTCTCAAGAACTCGATACCCAGAAAATAATGAAGCTCCCCCAAGTCCTTGATTTTAAACTGATCATCAAGGAATGACTTTAAATCACTCATGGCAGATTCATCATTTCCAGTGAGGAGAATATCATCAAGATAAATGGCCAAAAAAAAACTGAATCTCCAGCTCTTCTTATGAATAAAGTGTGGTCATTGGGAGAATGAGAATATCCACGAGTACTCAAAGAATCAGATAATTTGGCATCCCACTACCTGGAGGCTTGACGAAGACCATATAGAGACTTGTTTAATTTGCAAACTAAAGATGAATCTTCAACATTTAAACCAGGAGGGACCTTCATATAGACATCCTCATGAAGGTCACCATGTAAAAAAGCATTATTCACGTCTAGCTGAAACATCTTCCATTTTCGCTTAAGAGCAATAGAAACAAAAACTCTGATGGTTGTCATCTTTATGACAGGAGAAAAGGTTTGAGTGAAATCAATACCAGCTTTTTGTGTACACCCTCTGATTACTAACCGAGCCTTGTGCCTTTCAATTGAACCATCAGGACGCAGCTTCAATTTGAATACCCATTTGCAACCAATTGGTTTCTTTCCCTTGGACAAAGGGACAAGATGTAACGGCCCGGATATAAATATCCGGGATACGTTTCGAAGGTCGGATACCTTCGTTCGGATATTGCAATTCAGGTACGGGTCGAGGTTTCAAACCTCTAATCAGTTGAAATTTCATAAATTCAGTTTAAACGAAAGTGAAGCGGAAATCTGATTTAGATACAAAAGCCACAGCAAGGCCGGGTCAAAACCAAAACAAAATTCTAAAGTCGTATGGTCAGATTAGCGGGGTTAGACAGATTTCTTTGCAATCGCCGGGGGACTTTCCCACGCCATATAAACAGGGAGCAATCATACCTAAAAACAATTGGTGCGAGTGGGGTTAGACCGAGGCCCCATCACGCTCTGTCCAGCAAGCGAACATACACATACGCTAATAATAAAGATGATGCAGATGCGGATATTAAATCACACTAGCATGATCCTAATTTACAATATGCGAGAAATAACTGTAAAGGCGCCCAAAGAATGCCAAGTGGCATGTCCCTCTCCTACCTCTGCACCCCTTTCCGTTAGTGCAGACACCGGCCGGTTCGATGCTATAGCATATCATATCTCATCATCATAACATAAATTAAAATAAATAAATCATGCCCGATGGTGCTGGGCTATCATCATGCTCATATCGACTCGATAGACTCAGGGCACCCGATGGGGCTGGGCTACCCTATGACCCTAGCAAAGACTCTAGGACTATCACAGATACGGCCGTTCTGTTTCATACGCGTAAAGAAATAGAATGCTCAATCACAAGTGCAACCTAGCATGATACTACATGGCATGCTTTAATGCTTATGCAACACCTAGTATGTCATACATTCACAAGCCGGTAATCTCTTTCGAATCTGAGTAAGCCCATAAAGGAACTTACCTGAATAAGCCGAACAGCAGAGAACAAGGCAGAGCAGAATCCAAGAAATGAATCACCGATAGCAAGCAACGTCCATCATTCACAAACACCTAATAACATATAAATGCATAAGTCTACCTATTTCACACAAGGCGCCCCTAACTATCATACATCTCTTCTCATATCTCATTTCAGATTATTCCATCTCATTTCATCACAAACCATATCTCATTCCATGTTCATCTCATCTCATCATCTCATTTTCAAAACAACCTCTCAAAGAACTCAACTTAGAAAATCAAACAACTCTTTTTAAAATCGCTTATCTAAATCCCGACATTAAACATTTAAACCTTAAGGCCCATTTTCCCAAAATCATGTTATAAAATAATTCCGGAATGTTTCTCATTTCAAAACATTATATAAATAAACTCCAATATTAAATCATCAAAATAATCCTATGTTCACAATTCATATTTTATAAATCAAAACCAACAATCACTTTAAAATTCCCAACTCACATAGTTAAATCCTCATAAAATGCATCAATTAAATAATCCAATCAATATTATTTTAAAATAATAAATAATATATAAAGATTAATTCCCAGAATATTATAATTATAACCAAATTCCAAAACTATAATAATATTCAAATAAGGATATAACATATCATATAATCAACATATACAATTTAAATCCTTAACCAACTTATAAAATCATACAATTTAAAGTAACTCCAACATAACTTTCTTTAAAAATCCAAATCTTAAAATCACCCTTATAAACATAATATAATAACTTCTCTCAATTAAAATTACTTTTAAAATCCTCCAAAATATATGAATTAGTAAACACAACATATAAATATATATATATATACGTACATTTTCTATACTCAAAACAATATACACATATTACCATCAACCCATCCCAACCAAGAGGAATCAAAGGCCCGGACACAGCCCAACAGAAAGAGCCCAGACCCGGAAGAGAGTCCGAGCCCATGACCCGGCCCATCAATTCGGATCCCCTTTCAAATAAAAGAACCGGACAAAAGAAAGAATAAAAGAAGTTCAAACCGGTTCAAGAAAGAAAAAAGAAGAACCGAACCCTGTCTTCAACCCAGCAACAGGGCACCACCGACGAAGAAGAAACGGAGGAGAGGGAGGTGGAATGCTCAGGATAGGGTGGTCCGTTTGGCTCGAAAATTTGCCTAGGCACTCACAATCGAATTCCGACCATACTCGTCCTAGAAAGAAGGAAACGATGCAAGGAAAGGAGGAGGAAAAAGGGAGCTTACCGCGGCGACTTCCGAGGCGGAGTTTCTCGACGTCAATGGCGGCTTCCGGTAATGAGGTCTTGCGAGGGAGATGCGGGGAGCTTAGGGAAGAATAGAGATGAGTTAGGGGTGATTTTGGAAGGAAAAGAATCGAAAGCGTTTACAAATTCGAATGATACTTACGATCGGAAAACAGGGTGGATTGGAGGGAGTTGGTGGCGGCGCTCCGGACCTTCTGGGCGGCGTTACTGCTCGGAGACGCTGAGGGAGAAGCACGGAACTCCGGGGGAGCTGCTCGAAGGAAGAGGATGGAGGGGAGAGGTGGGGAGGCTTCGGTTGTGTCTCGGTAAAACAGGGGAAGGTTTGGGTGGCTCGGCTCCGTCCGTAAGGTGGTGGCGGAGTGGACGGCCGCAAGGGAAGGTTCATCGGGGGAGTAAGCAAGGGAAACGGATAGGGAGGTCGTAAGGAGATGGGGGAATGAGGTAGGAGTGTAGGGTATGGGTCTTTGGGGTCTTCTGATTTCACATTTGTGGGTGAGGGAAGAAGCCAACAAAAGAGAGGGGACCATTTGCAAATTGGGTGAATTGCAGTTTGGGGAGGCAGGGCTGCCGAGAGAGAGAGAGAGAGAGAGAGAGAGAGAGAGAGAGAGAGAGAGAGAGAGAGAGAGAGAGAGAGAAAGAGAAAAAAAAGGAAAAGAAATGTGTATATATATATGTGGTCCCGACAAGATATTTTGAATACCCGACAAATATCCCGAAACCCGCTCGCCCGAACGAATCCCGACTAAATCGAATTTAATTAAATTTAATTTACTAATCT
The DNA here is from genome assembly GCA_963922045.1 of Persicaria maculosa. NCBI lineage: Eukaryota > Viridiplantae > Streptophyta > Magnoliopsida > Caryophyllales > Polygonaceae > Persicaria > Persicaria maculosa. The sequence goes on from OY998261.1 coordinate 35,773,328, forward strand.
CAATAAAACGGAATTAAATTAATTTCAATTAAAACTTGGAGTTTAAATTAGTCTTTATTAATACTCGATCTTGAAAGCGAAAATCGAATCCCGACCAAATCAAAATTAATCGAATTTTAATTCAATCTGAAGATAATCGAAAATTAAATAAATTTCAATCAATACTCGTAGCCCAGACAAATTTTTTTTTTTATTAATGCTCGAGGACGGAAAATTTCAAATTTCTAGAATCTAAATTTTAAGGTTGAACATAATTCAATATTGTAAGAAAATAATATTTTAACTTTTTCGGTCTTTACATTCATCCACCTCTAAAAACAAGTCTCGTCCCCGAGACTAAAATCATTTTAAAGCAAAGGGGATGAAGTTTTAAATCGGTGAGTCCGAGGACCATGTCCGAGGATCTTGTAATCGTCTCGGTTGCGTCTTCCGAGATTCTCACAACATCCTAGTCACGGTCGTGACATCTCCAATTGGTCTTGTCAAGTGTGTAATAAGCGCCCTCATTACATCCTCGCTTCGACTTTTCGGAAGTACCACAACTCTAAAAGCATTATAGCGTCCGACTAGGTCTTAGCAAGCAATCTATAAGCGCCCCTATACAATGCTTGTATCCACTTCGTGAGACGTCATAATGTAAATCCAGTTCGTAATCCTTAAAGCGTTTGTAAATAAAAGGATTGTCATCCAAATCATTGAAACTCTCAACTTCTTTAAAACCCCAAGTTGGCCATTTTTTAAAACCGCTCAAAATCTTCAAATTCAATTCTTAATCGAGCAACTTTACACCAAAACAAGTCAAATCCTTTCAAATCAAGATTTTGTCAAAACTCTTCCGAAAACCAAATCAGCTTCACACATACCAATAAATCAAATTCCGAGGGTAGGAGGTGGAGTCATCCACCTCTAAGGATTAATCCCATATTCTCTTCCTAGCTTCCAGAATCGAATCAATCTATCAATCTCAATTCAAGCAAGATGCATAAGCCATAAGAAATGCATAACTGTATAACCAACCAATCTCCAATCAACACATCATAAGGCAAGTCTCAACATATACCATCGTAGTGCCACAAGGTCACATCACATCTCCAGATCATACCAAAGGTCATAAAAGCATTTCTCATCACAGAATTAATGAACCAAAACCCATTGTCAACACATCAACACATCAAGGTCAGGTTATTAAGATTCAGCAGAAGGAAAGGTCAGTCAATGTGTGAATCACCAAAACGTCAACATACTCGCAAAACATCATCTCAACTCATACAATGTCATATAACGATCACTTAGCAATCACGCACCATTATCTCATATATATATACGTCAGATTCATGATCCAAATCAGTATTCATCATTTAACATCTCCTGATCATAATATAACATCATGCTCTCACATAGCAACATATCATTATTTCATGATTCATTCAACACATTATAACATGCTTTTAGAACAACATAGTAGGATAGCAATGGGTCATTATATCATGAGTATAGTTGTCACTACCAATTATGACCAATATTGCATATCAACATGTAATATCAGCCATATCAGGTCCATCATATTCGCTATCTAACATCATGCCAAGTCATTTTAATAAATCACATAATCAAGAAAGCTTTCACATCATCACCAGGCAAAATAAACGAAAACCCCGCTCGCTCGATTTCAATTCCCACATCAAAACCAGCCTCATCTAGATTCACCAATATCAGCTCAGGTAACATCCTCAAAAGAAGTCCTAATTCATTTCAATACCCTAATCTCGCCCCTCATTCCACCAAGAACTCTCACTAGCAATCCACCTCTAAGAATCCACTACTATCTCCAACCTCACACTCGAGGGTCCTCTCATACTATATCCTTCGTACTTTTAAAAGCCATTTCTTACACTTCCACACTTCCCAAGATTTCACAAGCATCATGCCCTGCTAACCGCACATCCTCTAGTAAAATTCCTCGATCACCACCTAGCCGACCTATTTCTAACCATACTCTTATCCGAGATTCACCTAGGAGCTCATCCAAAATCATCAAGTATTACCTCTTATAATTCCCGAACCCACTCGGTCCACCCTAAGTCAACACCCCTCTTCTGCAACTTTTTCTTACCACCGTCGATCATTCTAATCACTCAAATCCTTTCTCCACTCTCTGACCGCTCACCCAAAAGGGCCTCACTCACATGTTCAAAGAAGAAGCAATCATGGACATTATTACACACAAGGATTACATCATATTAACTAACATTTATCAATAGCATCATTAAGCATTGCAACAAGTATCAAAAGTCTTAAATTACCGTCATGCTCAACAAGTACTGTAAAACATCATATATGAACCTAATCGAATCAAATTAGCAAGTTTCATCATAATCTTAGCTAATAACCAGTTCAGATTCTCGACATTTGCAGTTCACATTATAGGCAAGGAATTTAGATCATGCTTGACACCTCAGAGTAGCATCACATTAAGTCATCAAGGCACATTAGGATTGTAAGGCATCGAATCATATCATCATAGTCAACAGACAATCAAGCAACAGTCATCACATCAACAAGCAGCTTTCAACATCAAGTCAGTGCAATATCATAATCAACAAGCTCAGAAAGGGTTAGCAATTCGAATAGAGGACGTTCCCTCCTGCAAGTCATATCGTACTCAACAATCGTGATCCTCGAAACGAGCTTGTTCCGTCGACATTATCAATCCTGAGGCCCGTGGGTTATGGGCCCACACTTCCGCTGCGCTGCTCTAGCGCTATTCGACATCCCGATCCCTTTTCCATGCGATCGCTCGTCCAACGTAACGCGTAGGAGTTCAAGTTAGCGGAGATAGGGGAGTGACAAGGGAGGACGACCCAATGTTTCTTTCGGAGACGGAATAGACCAACGCTAAAGACGACATGACTAGAGACAAGACTCCGACTCGGGAATAGTAACGATGCCCTTAAGAAAGTCTATTAAGTTACGATTTTGACAAACACGCACGAGTTCATTATGGAGCATATCAATCACGTCAATCCACACTAACATGTACCTATCTCGGGGCAACATTCGTATTCATATCAAAGACACAATCAAGTCTTACGCTGATGTTTGTAAAACAAGCTAACATTCTAGTATTCCATGGAAACAGATATGTCTAACATTCTTCAACCAAGATAGACGGAACCAGCAATGATCATGATTTGAATTCATGCAGAATTTAATGAAGATAACGAGCATCATGTATATGAACAATGTAGGAACAGGGTATACACATCAACAATTGAGTCCAAATATATCATGGCAATGTACATTATAACAATCAGATGAAGCGTCATACGAGAACACCTAAGAGTAGCATAGCAATTATCGCATATATGAACAATGTACAAGTTTGGTGTATGCATCATACGAGATCATATAAAGGGCAACATAGTAACTATCTCACAATGATCATATGTTAGGTCAAGCATGGCACGGAATCATATGACGAGATCCATTTAGAGAGCATAGATCCTACATGATACTAGTGATACATAATGCGATACAAGCATAGTCAATATTCATTAAGAGGAGTGCAACATAATGTTCACGAACCATGAGGCATCATTAAAAGTAACAAGATGAACATCATGGATGCTAGGTTATAATCATGCTAAGAACGAACCATCATAGAGCACATATATAGTACAATAGTTGTCGCATCATAGAACAAGTACAACACGTGATCATTTAGCGATTCATATTGGAATCATAAATCGTACATGATACTAATAGTACATATTGAACAGGTGTATAACCAAATTGATTCAATCAGATTCATTCCGATATTCATGCGTCATGTATATGCAAAATCAAGATATAGAGTGGTTTGTGATCAAGCGGGGTTTCAAGTCATAGGTTCATGCAAGCACGAGAGATAACTTATACAATTTAAATCAAATTCCGAGGGTAGGAGGTGGAGTCATCCACCTCTAAGGATTAATCCCATATTCTCTTCCTAGCTTCCAGAATCGAATCAATCTATCAATCTCAATTCAAGCAAGATGCATAAGCCATAAGAAATGCATAACTGTATAACCAACCAATCTCCAATCAACACATCATAAGGCAAGTCTCAACATATACCATCGTAGTGCCACAAGGTCACATCACATCTCCAGATCATACCAAAGGTCATAAAAGCATTTCTCATCACAGAATTAATGAACCAAAACCCATTGTCAACACATCAACACATCAAGGTCAGGTTATTAAGATTCAGCAGAAGGAAAGGTCAGTCAATGTGTGAATCACCAAAACGTCAACATACTCGCAAAACATCATCTCAACTCATACAATGTCATATAACGATCACTTAGCAATCACGCACCATTATCTCATATATATATACGTCAGATTCATGATCCAAATCAGTATTCATCATTTAACATCTCCTGATCATAATATAACATCATGCTCTCACATAGCAACATATCATTATTTCATGATTCATTCAACACATTATAACATGCTTTTAGAACAACATAGTAGGATAGCAATGGGTCATTATATCATGAGTATAGTTGTCACTACCAATTATGACCAATATTGCATATCAACATGTAATATCAGCCATATCAGGTCCATCATATTCGCTATCTAACATCATGCCAAGTCATTTTAATAAATCACATAATCAAGAAAGCTTTCACATCATCACCAGGCAAAATAAACGAAAACCCCGCTCGCTCGATTTCAATTCCCACATCAAAACCAGCCTCATCTAGATTCACCAATATCAGCTCAGGTAACATCCTCAAAAGAAGTCCTAATTCATTTCAATACCCTAATCTCGCCCCTCATTCCACCAAGAACTCTCACTAGCAATCCACCTCTAAGAATCCACTACTATCTCCAACCTCACACTCGAGGGTCCTCTCATACTATATCCTTCGTACTTTTAAAAGCCATTTCTTACACTTCCACACTTCCCAAGATTTCACAAGCATCATGCCCTGCTAACCGCACATCCTCTAGTAAAATTCCTCGATCACCACCTAGCCGACCTATTTCTAACCATACTCTTATCCGAGATTCACCTAGGAGCTCATCCAAAATCATCAAGTATTACCTCTTATAATTCCCGAACCCACTCGGTCCACCCTAAGTCAACACCCCTCTTCTGCAACTTTTTCTTACCACCGTCGATCATTCTAATCACTCAAATCCTTTCTCCACTCTCTGACCGCTCACCCAAAAGGGCCTCACTCACATGTTCAAAGAAGAAGCAATCATGGACATTATTACACACAAGGATTACATCATATTAACTAACATTTATCAATAGCATCATTAAGCATTGCAACAAGTATCAAAAGTCTTAAATTACCGTCATGCTCAACAAGTACTGTAAAACATCATATATGAACCTAATCGAATCAAATTAGCAAGTTTCATCATAATCTTAGCTAATAACCAGTTCAGATTCTCGACATTTGCAGTTCACATTATAGGCAAGGAATTTAGATCATGCTTGACACCTCAGAGTAGCATCACATTAAGTCATCAAGGCACATTAGGATTGTAAGGCATCGAATCATATCATCATAGTCAACAGACAATCAAGCAACAGTCATCACATCAACAAGCAGCTTTCAACATCAAGTCAGTGCAATATCATAATCAACAAGCTCAGAAAGGGTTAGCAATTCGAATAGAGGACGTTCCCTCCTGCAAGTCATATCGTACTCAACAATCGTGATCCTCGAAACGAGCTTGTTCCGTCGACATTATCAATCCTGAGGCCCGTGGGTTATGGGCCCACACTTCCGCTGCGCTGCTCTAGCGCTATTCGACATCCCGATCCCTTTTCCATGCGATCGCTCGTCCAACGTAACGCGTAGGAGTTCAAGTTAGCGGAGATAGGGGAGTGACAAGGGAGGACGACCCAATGTTTCTTTCGGAGACGGAATAGACCAACGCTAAAGACGACATGACTAGAGACAAGACTCCGACTCGGGAATAGTAACGATGCCCTTAAGAAAGTCTATTAAGTTACGATTTTGACAAACACGCACGAGTTCATTATGGAGCATATCAATCACGTCAATCCACACTAACATGTACCTATCTCGGGGCAACATTCGTATTCATATCAAAGACACAATCAAGTCTTACGCTGATGTTTGTAAAACAAGCTAACATTCTAGTATTCCATGGAAACAGATATGTCTAACATTCTTCAACCAAGATAGACGGAACCAGCAATGATCATGATTTGAATTCATGCAGAATTTAATGAAGATAACGAGCATCATGTATATGAACAATGTAGGAACAGGGTATACACATCAACAATTGAGTCCAAATATATCATGGCAATGTACATTATAACAATCAGATGAAGCGTCATACGAGAACACCTAAGAGTAGCATAGCAATTATCGCATATATGAACAATGTACAAGTTTGGTGTATGCATCATACGAGATCATATAAAGGGCAACATAGTAACTATCTCACAATGATCATATGTTAGGTCAAGCATGGCACGGAATCATATGACGAGATCCATTTAGAGAGCATAGATCCTACATGATACTAGTGATACATAATGCGATACAAGCATAGTCAATATTCATTAAGAGGAGTGCAACATAATGTTCACGAACCATGAGGCATCATTAAAAGTAACAAGATGAACATCATGGATGCTAGGTTATAATCATGCTAAGAACGAACCATCATAGAGCACATATATAGTACAATAGTTGTCGCATCATAGAACAAGTACAACACGTGATCATTTAGCGATTCATATTGGAATCATAAATCGTACATGATACTAATAGTACATATTGAACAGGTGTATAACCAAATTGATTCAATCAGATTCATTCCGATATTCATGCGTCATGTATATGCAAAATCAAGATATAGAGTGGTTTGTGATCAAGCGGGGTTTCAAGTCATAGGTTCATGCAAGCACGAGAGAATAACATAGAGTAGTAGGCATTTTAACCATTCAAGCATGCTAGGTTTAACCATCACGGAAAGCTAGTCAATCATCGAATTCAACATTAAGCTAATCAAGACGAGTGAAACATGTTAAGAGGACGGAAAGAGGAAAGAGCCACACTATCAGGTACCTAGTTCAAGAGTGAATCAACAATAACGTAGGCAAAGTAGAATTCGCACAAGTCGCAACCAAGGGCCCAACATGTTACTAGTGATTCAATATAACATATGGTACATACATGCGCTTGACTGGCTAGTACGACGGTATGCAAGAGTTCATTCAATCACATCTCAACGACATAGTGGCACGAGAGGAAAACGCAACGAGGTATAGAGCAAGTCTAAGCAACATGGCGACATGACTAGAATACGGGGACATGAGCTCGAATCAACACATAATATGACAAAACATGCATTCCTCAAAGTTCAATTATAACACATATTCTCCGTTCAACACAACTAACACACACAATATTAACTTGAAAAATAATCAACAATAGTTAATCTGACGAACTCGGAATAGATGGGCACGCTATAGATTCTTGTCACAAAATGAACGATAAGCATCGAGGCATCATCGACTAGCATGCTAAAGAGTACATCTTATGAGGCATTCATATAAAGAAGAGTCGATCACACTATCATGAACCTATTCATGGGGAGTACATCAATTGTACCACTTCCTAGCATATGACATCTATAATCGTGCTCTAGTATGACAATGTAATATACTAAACAGATCATGTCGGAATGATATGGACATAATAAATGTAGTTCGAACCTATACAATGGTCATCATGAGCATCAAAGCACATAAGCACAAATTCACACTAAGGATCAATTGTAGGTCAAGGAGTAGTGCATATAGAATCACACAATCATGAACAGGGCAATCAAGATAACCCGATAGAAGTCCATAAGGGCAACATTGACTCTTCGCAACTGACTCATTACCCATCTTTCCCGTGGGACTCGGATGCGACTTTTCGTGACAAGAGGACACTAATGGATTGTCATAAGAATCGATAAGGACAGCCTCGTAAACATCTCACTCTCTAACTCGGAATTTCATCAAGGGCCGTCTTCCAATACTCTCACAGACAACCTTTATATTCAACCATGATTCCCGACACCATGTGTTTACCAACCCAATTCCCATGGAAGACCGATATTCGAAGGGAGGACTCGATTGAGTTGTCAGAAGGGTTCATAAGAAAGGGGACGGTTCCACAAGGCTGAGCTTAACCATATAAGAAGAAGGGTACTCCTGCTATCCCGTTCGCACAGATCATTCAATATTCATCAAATAGTTAGGACATAACAATCAAATCTTTAGCATATCAAACACTCAACACAAAATCAGTCAATGGCAATTACAATGATCTCCTTGGAGTCTTCCCGACCCATCTGTAAAGAACAAGCTAGTATTTCGCCTACCCATTTCCGACTACATCCAAAAGGGATGGTCTAACGCCGTTTCTACCCACTTGATCCCTTATTAGTCGGTTCTCCTCTTTTATAACAAGTCAAGCTCATTACTTAGTCCAATTGAGTTAGACATATTAAGTTCATTTTGCCCCTTTAAAACGCTTTCAAATCTTCGAAATCCATGGGCGGTTTTCCAAAACATATACTCGACCCTTGCGTACCCGAATTGCACAACCTCGCTCTGATACCAACTTTGTAACGGCCCGGATATAAATATCCGGGATACGTTTCGAAGGTCGGATACCTTCGTTCGGATGTTGCAATTCAGGTACGGGTCGAGGTTTCAAACCTCTAATTAGTCGAAATTTCATAAATTCAGTTTAAACGAAAGTGAAGCGGAAATCTGATTTAGATACAAAAGCCACGGCAAGGCCGGGTCAAAACCAAAACAAAATTCTAAAGTCGTATGGTCAGATTAGCGGGGTTAGACAAATTTCTTTGCAATCGCTGGGGGACTTTCCCACGCCATATAAACAGGGAGCAATCATATCTAAAAACAATTGGTGCGAGTGGGGTCAGACCGAGGCCCCATCACGCTCTGTCCAGCAAGCGAACATACACATACGCTAATAATAAAGATGATGCAGATGCGGATATTAAATCACACTAGCATGATCCTAATTTACAATATGCGAGAAATAACTGTAAAGGCGCCCAAAGAATGCCAAGTGGCATGTCCCTCTCCTACCTCTGCACCCATTGGCGGATCTGTGGGGGGGGCTAGGGTTGGCTGAAGCCCCCCGTTAGCTCGAAAGAAAAACGTTAAAAAAAAATTATTTTGGAATTTTTTGGTAATTTTTACTAATTTTATGGATAAAATAGTGTAAAAGGAGTAAAAAATCATAAAGACAGCTTAGCTTAGTTGGTAAGGAGTTGTATTTATTACCTTGAGGTCATGGGTTCAAACCTCCATAGCCTCATTTTTTTTAAAATGATTTTTGTTTCTCTTAGTTTTCTTCTACTAAAAATGTCTAATTAAATAACAAATTTAAATTTTTCTCCAATATATTTAAATAAAAACATTATGTCCTATATATAAATATAAAAAAATCTAATTTTTTTTATAATTTTTGTTTTTCCTACAAAAATTGACTATTTAAATCACAAATTTAAGATTTTTTCTAATATATTTATAAATAAAATTATTTTTCATATATACATATATGTGACAAAAATTTTCTAAAAATTTTTTTAGCCCCCCCTTAGGAAAATTCCTAGATCCGCTACTGTCTGCACCCCTTTCCGTTAGTGCAGAGACCGGCCGGTTCGATGCTATAGCATATCATATCTCATCATCATATCTCATCATCATAACAAAAATTAAAATAAATAAATCATGCCCGATGGTGCTGGGCTATCATCATGCTCATATCGACTCGATAGACTCAGGGCACCCGATGGGGCTGGGCTAACCTATGACCCTAGCAAAGACTCTAGGACTATCACAGATACGGCCGTTCTGTTTCATACGCGTAAAGAAATAGAATGCTCAATCACAAGTGCAACCTAGCATGATACTACATGGCATGCTTTAATGCTTATGCAACACCTAGTATGTCATACATTCACAAGCTGGCAATCTCTTTCGAATCTGAGTAAGCCCATAAAGGAACTTACCTGAATAAGCCGAACAGCAGAGAACAAGGCAGAGAAGAATCCAAGAAATGAATCACCGATAGCAAGCAACGTCCATCATTCACAAACACCTAATAACATATAAATGCATAAGTCTACCTATTTCACACAAGGCGCCCCTAACTATCATACATCTCTTCTCATATCTCATTTCAGATTATTCCATCTCATTTCATCACAAACCATATCTCATTCCATGTTCATCTCATCTCATCATCTCATTTTCAAAACAACCTCTCAAAGAACTCAACTTAGAAAATCAAACAACTCTTTTTAAAATCGCTTATCTAAATCCCGACATTAAACATTTAAACCTTAAGGCCCATTTTCCCAAAATCATGTTATAAAATAATTCCGGAATGTTTCTCATTTCAAAACATTATATAAATAAACTCCAATATTAAATCATCAAAATAATCCTATGTTCACAATTCATATTTTATAAATCAAAACCAACAATCACTTTAAAATTCCCAACTCACATAGTTAAATCCTCATAAAATGCATCAATTAAATAATCCAATCAATATTATTTTAAAACAATAAATAATATATAAAGATTAATTCCCAGAATATTATAATTATAACCAAATTCCAAAACTATAATAATATTCAAATAAGGATATAACATATCATATAATCAACATATACAATTTAAATCCTTAACCAACTTATAAAATCATACAATTTAAAGTAACTCCGACATAACTTTCTTTAAAAATCCAAATCTTAAAATCACCCTTATAAACATAATATAATAACTTCTCTCAATTAAAATTACTTTTAAAATCCTCCAAAATATATGAATTAGTAAACACAACATATAAATATATATATATATATACGTAAATTTTCTATACTCAAAACAATATACACATATTACCATCAACCCAGCCCAACCAAGAGGAATCAAAGGCCCGGACACAGCCCAACAGAAAGAGCCCAGACCCGGAAGAGAGTCCGAGCCCATGACTCGGCCCATCAATTCGGATCCCCTTTCAAATAAAAGAACCGGACAAAAGAAAGAATAAAAGAAGTTCAAACCGGTTCAAGAAAGAAAAAAGAAGAACCGAACCCTGTCTTCAACCCAGCAACAGGGCACCACCGACGAAGAAGAAACGGAGGAGAAGGAGGTGGAATGCTCAGGATAGGGTGGTCCATTTGGCTCGAAAATTTGCCTAGGCACTCACATTCGAATTCCGACCACACTCGTCCCAGAAAGAAGGAAACGATGCAAGGAAAGGAGGAGGAAAAAGGGAGCTTACCGCGGCGACTTCCGAGGCGGAGTTTCCCGGCGTCAATGGCGGCTTTCGGTAGTGAGGTCTTGCGAGGGAGATGCGGGGAGCTTAGGGAAGAATAGAGATGAGTAAGGGGTGATTTTGGAAGGAAAAGAATCGAAAGCCTTTACAAATTCGAATGATACTTACGATCGGAAAACAGGGTGGATTGGGGGGAGTTGGTGGCGGTGCTCCGGACCTTCTGGGCGGCGTTACTGCTCGGAGACGCTGAGGGAGAAGCACGGAACTCCGGGGGAGCTGCTCGAAGGAAGAGGATGGAGGGGAGAGGTGGGGAGGCTTCGGTTGTGTCTCGATAAAACAGGGGAAGGTTTGGGTGGCTCGGCTACATCCGTAAGGTGGTGGCGGAGTGGACGGCCGCAAGGGAAGGTTCATCGGGGGAGTAAGCAAGGGAAACGGATAGGGAGGTCGTAAGGAGATGGGGGAATGAGGTAGGAGTGTAGGGTATGGGTCTTTGGGGTCTTCTGATTTCACATTTGTGGGTGAGGGAAGAAGCCAACAAAAGAGAGGGGACCATTTGAAAATTGGGTGAATTGCAGTTTGGGGAGGCAGGGCTGCCGAGAGAGAGAGAGAGAGAGAGAGAGAGAGAGAGAGAGAGAGAGAAAAGAAAAAGAAATGTGTATATATATATATATATGTGTGTGTGGTCCCGACAAGATATTTTGAATACCCGACAAATATCCCGAAACCCACTCGCCCGAACGAATCCCGACTAAATCGAATTTAATTAAATTTAATTTACTAATCTCAATAAAACGGAATTAAATTAATTTCAATCAAAACTCGGAGTTTAAATTAGTCTTTATTAATACTCGATCTTGAAAGCGAAAATCGAATCCCGACCAAATCAAAATTAATCGATTTTTAATTCAATCTCAAGATAATCGAAAATTAAATAAATTTCAATCAATACTCGTAGCTCAGACAATTTTTTTTTATTAATGCTCGAGGACGGAAAATTTCAAATTTCTAGAATCTAAATTTTAAGGTCGAACATAATTCAATATTGTAAGAAAATAATATTTTAACTTTTCCGGTCTTTACACAAGAGACCATGTATTGTTCAATTCCAAAGCAGTGAACTCCTTGTCCACAGCTTCTAGCCAAGCTGGTGATTTAGCTGCTTCTGCATAAGTAAATGGCTCATGTGCAACAGAAAGAGAAGAAAGTAAATGGTGATCATTACTGGAAAGGACACTGGCACAAATGGATGAGGGTGAAAAGCAAGCAGAGGTAATAGTGTTTGAGCAAAAGGAGTTGCAAACATAATCATTGAGATAGGATGGAGGAACATGCACTCTTGATGATCTTCTAACAACAGGAATGTGTTCTGAATCAACATTAGGAGGAGAATGATTTGCAATGGGAGAAAGATCAAGGTCTGAAATAGATGGAGAAGAAATTTGAGGTGATGTAGAAGGAACTGGAGGGGTGGGGGACACATTTGTGGTGTGAAACTGATCATCTGAAGCAGGACAAGGAAGAATGACATCAGATGAGGACATTGAAAGAGACTGAAAAGGAAATTTTGTCTCATAGAAGATGACACTTCTGGCTATAACCACTTCTTTTGAAGAAATGTTGAGAAGCTTGTAAGCTTTCTTCCCAAAAGGAAATCCCAAAAAAACACAAGCTTGAGCACGGAGATAAAGCTTGTCTTTGGACTTTGGATATGTGGTAGCATAACACAGGCAACCAAAAGGTTTCAAGAGAGAATAGTCAGGAGTGATAGAAAATAATCTCTCATAAGGGCTTATATTTTGAAGGATTTTGGAGGGAAATCTGTTGATCAAGTGTGTATCCATAAGAACACAATCACCCCAGTACTTGATAGGAACTTGGGATTGAAACATTAAGGCCCTGGCTGTTTCAAGAAGGTGTTTATGTTTCCTTTCAACAACACCATTCTGTTGTGGTCTGTGAGCACAGCTAGTCTGGTGTATAATACCATGAGATTTAAAAAACTCAATGCCTGCTATGCTTGAACCAAGCTCAAAAGCATTGTCAGAACGAATGACTTTTGGGGTTGTATGAAATTGAGTTTGGACCATAAAGACAAAACTTTTAAGGAAAGAAAAAGCATTAGCTTTTGAAGACATTAAATGAGTCCAAGTGCATCTGGTGTAGTCATCTACAATTGTCATGAAATATTTGTGGCCCATATAAGTAGGAGTGTGATAAGGTCCCCACACATCAATATGTATGAGGTCAAAAGGGAGCTTGGATTTAATGGAGCTGTGTGGAAATGTCAACCTGTGTTGTCTAGCTTTATGGCATACATCACACACACGATCATTTATAGAAGGAAAAGAAACATCAATTGACTTTAACAGTTTGAGTTTGTCAAAAGGCATGTGACCCAATCGCAAATGCCAAAGTATAGCAGAATCAGAAACACATTTAAGAGTATTACAAGTTGAAAAAGAGTCATCAGAGTGCAAGGAAATTTTTGGAGAAGAGTGCAGCAAATAAAGTCCATCCTTGTGCTCACCAAGCACCAGTGGCCTCTTCAGAGAAGGGGCCTGCAATAGGCAAATATTTGAAGAGAAATGAGCACCACATTTCATTTGGGAGGTTAACTTGCTGATGGACAACAAATTAAATTTAAACTCAGGGACAAAAAACACATGTTTCAGTGTGATATCAGGCAAAATTTTCACTGAACCATGAAACATAACAGTGATAAAGGTGTTATTTGGAAGGGTAATTTTGTGTGGATGAGAAAGAGGGACAAGCTGGTCAAAAGAATTGTGGTCAAAACACATATGATCGGTGGCGTCAGTATCCAAGATCCAAACATGACCATTACTTTTCATTTCAAACTGTGCACTTAGAGCTAAATACTTGGAGTAATTCAGAAGATCAGAAGTGTGAATACCTACCATGGAGCAGCTGGCCATCTCTGTACCTTGTGACTGTGACTGAGATTGAGGAGCCCCTTTAGTCAACATAGAAAGAAGTTGAGAACACTGCTCAGCTGTGAAACCTGGAATGGCAGGTGCTTGTTCAGTCACTTCCTCAGAACCAGTGCTACCAGCAAACCTCCTGTCCTTAGAAGCCTTTGAATCACTTGGATACCCGATCAATTTATAACAAAATTCAACCTTATGCCCTGTCTTCTTGCAATGAGTGCAAACATAAGAAGGTCGTTTGGTAGTAACTGACCCTTCTTGCTTAGGTTTCTGTCCAGCACCTTGCTGCTATGAACCATTTCCACCAGCTTTCCTACTCTGAGTGTTCATAGCAGATGAATCACTCGTGAAACTACTATTGGACTTGAAATTCAACTGTTTCTCTTCACGACTCAACATCGAATATGCTTCTGCAATGGTTGGACTTGGCTTCATCAACAAGATTTGGCCACGGATTGAATTGAAACTGTCATTCAATCCCATCAACAATTCAAGAAGCTTCTGATCCTCTTCGAATTTGCAGAATTCTTGACTAGCACCACAAGAACACCTTGGAACTGTTTGCAAGGCTTTCAATTCGTCCCAAAGCTTCTTGATCTTGGTATAGAAAGTAGCAAAATCATCACTACCTTGAGAAATTACGCAAAGTTCTTTGCGCACAGAGAAACGCTGAACCAAGCTCGCTTGTTCAAAGCGAGACACCAAATCAAGCCAAATTTCAATTGCATAATCACTGTATATCACGCTTTCTGCAATTTCTTTGCCCAAAGCATTCAGAATCCAAGATACAACCATGTCATTGCACCTTTGCCAATCATTGAAAGTAGGAGAATCTTCACTAGGTTTTTCGATTCTACCATTCACGAAACCAACCTTATTCTTTGCTGATAAGGCAATCAACATTGATCTTTTCCATGTACCAAAACTAGATCCATCAAATACCTTTGAAACAAGCACCATCCCCGGGCTGTCCGACGGATGGAGATACAGCGGATCTCGTGTGTCGAAACCAGTTCGCGGTTGCTGATCAGGAACTTGATCCATCTTCTGACAAACGCGAAAGAAAACGAAGAACAGAAACGCGGAATGAACGAAAAATCGAGCTAGAATGGCTCTGATAACATGTTGGATTTTGCGGAAAATAAGAATTGAAAACCAGAAAAGAGAGAAAGAGAACAGAGGTTGAAGAAGATGAAAGCTTTGATTCAATCAGTTGCTCGGTGTAACAACCGAATTTGTTATTTATACAGCACTAGCCACGTGATAAGCACGTGCGTTCATTTACAACGAATACAAGCAAAACGACGTCGCTTTATGTCATCTGTTACAACTTGAAGCAAAACGACGTCGCTCCTAGTTGTCTGCTACCTTTGCCTCGCTTTATGACAGGTGAAGCTCACCAAATGTGCAGTACACCAACAGAATCCCCATCGCATTGCTGCCTTGATCTTAACCCAGCCAACAACGGCTTTCTCAGAGCACCCACGTCCTTCGTCAAAGAAGTTTGGAGCAGGGGAGGGCATGTAGGGCGGGAAGGAGAACCCGTCATCAGGGACGTTGATGGAACCATGGGCTCCCATGCTGAAGAGGTGCATCAGCTGTTGCATGTCTTCATACTCGAGCATTTTGTTGCTCCTCAGGCGGATCTCCTCCTCAATGAGGAAATCATCCACACCCTTGTCTCAGGTCTGGACCAGTCATCATAAGGGTTGAGGCTAGATTGCTGAATAGGTGGTTTCTGAGACTGAAACGACGTCGGTGATGATTTGGATGATGAGGACTCTGAAGGTGCTAGTGCCAGTCCCACCCTATTGTCATTCCTTATGACATGGTTTTGCTGTGAGCCAAATACGTTGTTTTCATAAAGGTTGTGAGAGTTGGAGTATCTAGAATTTGTCAGGCCATCATTGTACCCTGCATATGTGAGAACTCAGAGGAGGCAGCTGGCGAATCCTCAACATGAACAAAAAATAGCGTCAATTTCCTAATTAGCTAGTACCGGAGCATTTTGAACATACAGAAGGGGAAACAAAGCAAAGGCAAAAAATTAACCTGCAACAGGTATGGAAGATTCCATGAGAGGCTGCTCAAAAGGGACTGAGACCTGCAACGGAGGCAGAGCTAGCTGTTGTTCAACAGTATTTAAGAAACCAGCAAGACCGGCCGGGAGTTGATTCCTAGATGATCTTATGACTATCCTGGTTTGCTTTGAATTTATAAGAGACTGGCCGTCATATTCTATAACTTGATGCCAATTGTCATATGCTTTCTTCACAAGTGTATCAACATAGACTTGCAGGAAAAAATAAATAAAAATTTGTAGATTGTTGAGCTTGACTTCCATCTATCGGTCTATAGAATTTATTTATTTGTTTCCCCGCTCGGTTAAAGCAATAAGAATGCTGATATTAAATTAGACACCCATGACCCAACCACCCAAGTTCCATCCACACTACCATCTGACATTTTTCCTCTTCCATTGTCCACTTCAGCAAATGAAACAAAGGTAGCATATTTCTCCCCCTAAAGGATGTCCCTTCTAAAGAAAGGGGATAAATAAATTGAATAACAATTTCATCAAGAAATTAAAAGTAATATAACAAAATAAAAATACAATATGAAAAAAACAAGGGTACATAACAAACCTTTTGATCGTCAGAAAGTGAATCAGCTGGGATGTATTGTTCTGAAGTAATGAGGCCACTAAGCTCATAAATGTTGTTGAAC
Source organism: Persicaria maculosa (assembly GCA_963922045.1). NCBI lineage: Eukaryota > Viridiplantae > Streptophyta > Magnoliopsida > Caryophyllales > Polygonaceae > Persicaria > Persicaria maculosa. Next base: position 35,790,372 of record OY998261.1, read on the forward strand.
GCAACACCAATATTTCTTGTATCATCGGCATAATAAACGTAAAGCTTCCCGCTCATAACACAAGCCTTAGCATGCTCCATAAGAGCAGCCCACATCCTATATGACATACCACTTACAAGAGTCTACGAGGTACCAAGAGAGAGTTCAGTGAGATAGTCAAGATTGAGTCAAAGAGGGGGAAAAAACCATAACAATTAGTCAAATGTCGTATGAAACAATCATATGAATGCATTGGAAAATTTTCAAGGCAAAAGGAGGGTATTCTTACCCGAAACTCTCTAACTTTGAATATTGGGCTGAGGATGGCACACTGCAGAGCACAACATTTGGCAACACATTCAATGGCATAGAATTACCTTCTATTTCTGAGTGGAATAAAGTCTTAGACAGATCTTCAACAACCATAGAAGAATGTCCGGACTCTGCATCTCAGGATCCAAATAAGGAAGAAGCTTATTTGAGGAGGGTATGGTAAAATCCTATAACAAGAAACAAGTAAAACCCTAGAGCAAAGAAAGTGGTTGAAATGTTATTAAGTTAAATGAAAGTGTAGTATGGAATTGAACTAAACTGAATTGAAGTTACAAAAGGGTTACCTAGATGCAATCCTATAACATCTTATTTGTCGCTTTATCTGACTGGGTTTGGCACCATGAATTTGGATATCAGGATAACAAAATCAATTAAGATAGAAACCTTGTAGCATTAAGAGATGACAAACATAAATCATAAATCCAAACAATTCAATTGAATCATTCATCAAAAGTGGATCAGTGGCCCTCAACCAATGTTGGCAACAATATCTTATTTAAGCTAGCCTTACCGTAGTTTTTGATCCCAGCTTAGCAGAGGAATGGATTATATTATTATGGTTAGAGAATGAGTAGGCGGATAGATGATTTGCATCTCCAACAACCTGAAAATACAAGGAAAAAGCAAGGCAATTTAACAACAGATCAAGTAAAATGAGCTAACTATAGTCAAGGCTAAAACAAAAATCTTGGTTTGAGAAACTTACATCGTGATTTATGTCAGAGAAAGCTTGAATAGAGTTCAAACGTGTACAGTAGTTGTTTTTGCTTGCGAGATAAATGCAGCATTTATGAGTTGCAAGACAAGGAGATCCATTAGAATCCATCGCATATAATTCATGGAAACTTGGAGTAGTTGCATTTGCAAGGAGCTGAGAAAACATGATTTTATTGCTCTGTACCGCAACATTCTTATGCCCATTTTCTTCTGCCCGGGCAACTGAATTTACCAAGACCTCTGATCTGTAATCAATCATCAGAGAACACCAAAGCTTAAAAACTTTAAAAAATGACAAAACTGTAGCATTTAGCATGCTCGGCTAGATTATAGAGCAAATGAAATTGTAAACCAACCAACTTACTTCTAACAAGATAGGGCATGTCCTGTAAATCAGATTTGCCATAATAAGTTTCACTCAAGGGCATAGATTTAGCTAACATGATGCATCTTATTCCGAAGAAAAGAAGCATAAAAAACATGAAAGGGTAGATGTTATGATGTCAGAGTTGGAGGAAATCTGAAGATCTTTTAAAAAATGGTAAGAGTGACTCATGATACTAATATTTATTAAAAATTATAGCTTATCCATGAAAACTAATTCTTCTAAATATTATCGTATATTGCAAAAGCGTTGCAATGTAAAAATAAGGAGATAATAAATAGGAATAGCATCAGTCTAGGACACGGGGCTAAATTGTACTATATAGCCATAAGTAATAAAAACGCGGGAAAAAAATAGTTATCTATAATCAAAAGGATGACAACATAATAACCAGAGACTAATTTACCAGCAACCATACAAGTGAATCGGCACCAGGCACGCCCCAATGAAAAGGATAAAAAAATAATAACCAGAGAGTAATTTACCTGCGACGATACAAGTGAATGAGCATGAGGCACGCCCCAAATGTAATGTACAACAGGTAAGCTTTCACCAATTTTCTAATGGGATTCTGAACCGGAAAACAGAAACTTCATATTTCCAAAAGCATAAATTTGTAATCAAATATACATCTCCAAATATTGACTGAATAGACATTTTGCATGTTTATGGATTCGAGGATAAAATATTGCATTGATATTGTGCATCCTGTATCAATAATGAGAGTGCCATACGTGAGCAATTTTCCTTATTACATATTTAAAGTTTGCTTTTCAATATTTATATCAGTAACTGGGTCGTGATAAGTATGTACTAAAGAAGAAAATATCATTACCAAAAATGACATACGACTATGAAGCGTAAAGAAAATATTTTTTTAACAAAAAATTAAAAAGATAAACTATATTGAGGTTAAGAACACTAAAAGGCGGTTCATAAAACAAGTGCATTATACATTTCTCCAACTCTTAGGCAATGTCTTGTATGTGTATAATCAAATGACAAATGGATATTTGATTATTTGGGTGCTCAAATTTGAGTCTAACGCAAGCTAGGCATAGTAGTCTGCATATTTTTATTTTTAAATTCTACAAACAACCACATACATGAGACAACTCCATATAATAAATAATCAAATAATTATGGCCAAATATCAAAAGTTGTATATTGTAAGGAAAATAACTCAAGGGACTATACCTTGGCATATGGTGAAAAAAAACGTAGGTATGTGATTCTTGCTTCTTGTTGTTTGCTGATTTCCATCAAACATAATTATTCTTTGATGAGCAAGGTCTATACTGCAATATGAGACAAAGAAGAGGATTTATGATTAAATGAATGAATAATATTAAATTAAAAAGGAAATGATGAATCATTATTTGTTCTTATTAACCTTTTTATAGTAAAAACTCTTAACAACTATGCCAACAATGTTATGACATTGTTCTTAGTCACAACATTGTTATAGAAGTTGATTACAAGGTTGATTGTTAGTCAACACAGTTGGCACTTGTAACTCCAGCTCTCGACAACACATCAAAGCAAACAACATTGACAGCTCGATTTTTCCCAACATTTGCATCTACTGTTGTAGGAATGAAAACTTGCAAAGCATTTTGGTTATGTACTCTTGAAAATGCTACATACAACTGACCGTGAGAGAAGCAAGGTTGACGTAAAAACACACAGACTTTGTCTAAAGTTTATCCTTGAGACTTATTAATAGTCATTGCAAAGCACAGTTTAATAGGAAATTTTTTTTGTTGAAATTCAAATGGATAGGTTGATGCAGTAGGTCTTAAATTTATTATAGGAAGTAATACTTGAGTATCTTTGTAATAACCACTGGATATTTCACATAATATCACTTCCTTTCGAAATTCTCTGCAAATTAATCTAGTACCATTGCATAAGCCATTTGCTGGGTCCAAATTTTGAAGGAGTATTACTGGGCAATTTAACTTCAACACTAACTCATGTGGACTCATTCCGGAAGAGCATAGAGTATGTAAGAATTCTGTAGGATATAAATTACTGTTGTCATCAATCACAGAATCAAAGCTTTTGTAAACATGAGGTGCACCTGGGAATATTGAAATAACTGAAGAATTTATATCGTCAACACCGTCATTTGTGGGGGTTAAAATTGCACGGTCATTAAATATATGTGCGTCAAAATGAGGTTGCATAATTTCAGGAAACATCGCAGCAATTAAAATAGCAATATGGTCATCTTCAATATCAAAACATTGTATGAAATCAGGTAAAACAATAGGAGAACTACTTTCGGTTTGGACACTGCCATTTCCAAGTTGTAATAGAAAGGAAGCATATTCAATGTCTTCTTGTGCTCTAATGTTAATGCATAATTTAAGCTTTTGGAAATGTGGCCAAAGATATGAGCTAACTAAACTTGAGTTAATAACTTCATTCTCAGATTTACGAGGTATAACGGGTAGTACCTATCTAAAATCACCACCAAATATGACAATCTTACCTCCGAAAAAAAGTTTCGAATCACATATGTCTTGAAGTAGATGATCTAGTGCCTCGATATTTTGCTTTTTTGCCATATAAGCTTCATCCCACATTATAACAGTTGTAGCACGTAACAAGTTAGCCAAGTTGCTTTGTTTAGATACCGAACAACTAATATTACCTTTCTCACTTATAGGAATTTTGAATCTTGAATGAGTCGTTCGACCATATTTGAAGCTGCAATACCAGATGATGTTTTTGGCAATACAATAAGGCCTCTTTCTCGGAGTGTAGCATACAGTGCACAATATAAATAGGTTTTACTTGTTCCCATGGGGCCATCAATAAAGAACACAGCAGACAATTTATGAATAACATGATCCATAATATTATCATAAGCAATACGTTGTTCAACATTAAGATTTATGTGTGCATTTCTATATTCAGATGAAATGGGTGCATCAATTGCATCACTGATATCTCGAGTAATTTTGAAACCTACCATATTAGGAAGGATGGGAAGATCAAAATTAAAATGTGTCATACTTCGGCCCATAACTTTTAAATATTTTTCAATTTCACAACAAGTTAATTGAAACACTTTGGCAGGTTGTCCTTTGTGAAAGTGAAAGAAATCTTCAGATAAGTAAGGGTAAAAGACATCCCACAATTGTTGTGGATGAATAGCTTCACAAAAAGTAAGTACAGTTGCAAATAACCTTCGCAAAACACAAGGCATTTGCACTTTCACAGCTTCCCGCATACATGCCTTAGCATAATCGTCTTTCTTTAACAATGAATGGTGTTCCGCAGCTTCTTTAAAAGTTGTATAAGCAATTCCATCTATAGTCAACAAATTAGCAAAAGAGGTTGCGCCTTTCACATTTATGAGTAAAAGTCGTAAGTAGTATCGCTCTCCTTCACAAGGACTAAAATATTTCAACCTCCGTACACATTTAGGACCTTTCCTTTCTTTCCATACTTTCAAACAATTATTCCAAGTAAAGTACTGAGGGAATTTAGAATACAGAAATTGTTGAGCATTTGGAAGCACACAATTTGCAGTAAAATATTCGGTCAACATAGTTGCATGTCGATGTTCATCATTAATAACATTCTGCAAGTTATCTCCTTCATTAAAGGTGACCATATGCATATGAGGTAAGTGTACTTGCAATGGAACAACACAAGGAGACATGAATACAATGGGAATGCAAATAGCCTCCATGCTGATTCCGGTGGACTAATCCATCTTCATGACTGATATGCAGTAATTTCATTTTGTGTAGTTTTGTTATGCACATTAATATCGAAGCGAACTTTGTCATGTCCTTTATATACATACTTGTAAATGTACTTGACAGTTTGAATAGTTGAACAAATTTCTACATTTAAATGACAGTCAAATGCTGCTAGCAAGTATGGGTTATATAGAACAACTGAACGGTTGTCTAATTGAAACTTTCTAACAACCACTACATCTCCATTGTTATGCCTCTTATATATAGGATATGCATCTTTGGTTTGTGTAGTCATTTCAGCATAATTACGAGGATAGCCAACTTTGCACTTTGTAACTAATCCAATTTTTATCATACATGGGCATTTTGGGTTTTTATCACCACAAGGACCATGCATCATATGCTTAATAACAAGGTGACGTAATTCAGGGAATTCCTCGGATGGTAGTTCCACACTCACATATTTATCAAAACTATCTATAGCAACTATTTTAGAAGTCGGTGCAAAGATAAGCAACATATGTAAATGGGGCAAACCACGTTTTTGGAACTCAATAACATCAACACTTTCAGCAACTGGACGAAATATGTTATCTTTTAATATTAATTTCTTCAATAGATGAACTTTGGCATAGAAAATTCTAGCAACTAAATCAGGTCTGTGTTCAGAACCCTCACCTGGTAGTAGCTGCTCCTTTATTTCAGGCCAATTTGGATTGCAAGTCATGGTTAGAAACAAATTAGGCTTTCCAAACTTCTGGACAAGAGCCATTGCATTTAAATATCTACATTTCATATCCCTAGGCCCACCTATAAAAGATGCAGGGAGTACTACACGATGTCCAACATCAGATGCTCTACAACTACCATCATTAACACTATCACCTATTCCCTGATACAATTCGCTTTTGATTAAAACTTGATCACGAAGAATAAAATCAAGTCGTGTATTCTCCACTTTTACGTACATATCAACAATATATTTAAGAAATAAATGGGTTGTATAGATAAGAAAGTTCCCTATACGGATTTGAAATCTATAACAGTAATATTGCCTACATGATACAACTTTACTGATTCCAATGGATGTGCATTTGATGCTAGAAAAACAGCATTTTTAAGACAGATTATAAGTGTCATTAAATTAAAAAAAATTAAAGTAGTCCATATATGCATTTCATTAAGAAGTACCTGCTGACTCGCTTGATATAAGGGTCTCCGCACTTTGTATCCTATTATGAGAGAGGAAATGTTGTTGCATTGCAAGGAATGGCAGAGCAGACAGGAACTTGTTTTAGACTTTGATGCGAGCCAGATTCACCTTTATTGAATAAAAGTGGATATTGCAAAGGATCATAACATCCATAGTAATGTAAGATTTGATGTTCATGATCAGACTTTCCATACACTACAATATGAGGACTATTAATACGATCAGAAGATGTATTATCAACTATAATAGCAGCAACCTCACCACAAGTAGGTGTATTAAAGACCATTTAATCTAGATTAATATATCTGAAAAGTCTTATTTCAGTATTTGCAGTTATTGGGAATGTACGTAAAGAACGAAAAAACGCAAAATAGGGATTGACCGATGTAATATTTATTAGAACATCAATTATGTCGGGACAAAGTTCAGAAAAAGTATTGCAACGTACATCAAACTCAGAAGTTCCATCATAAAAATACAGTTGCATGAATTTTGGATGGTCATCCTTGGGTAAAAGATTAGGAAGGAAATGATAAAGTTGACCCTTCGATAAAAATGTGTAAATTCCCTTTTTATTACTATTTTTGTCATAGTCTCTTCCAAGGCAACTAAAAGGGAACAAATTATTATAAGCTCTTGAATAAAAACGTAAGTGGTCACCCACGACATCTTGTCTTGTAAATAAATCATAAAGTTGGTCACAAAAATCTATATTCACCAACTTAATACTACCATTTGCACAACAAAAGCCGGGACTCTCGAAAGCAAATTTGGTTATAGAACAATATTGACATGTTGATGGTAGGGGCAAAGGCATTGGGGTACTTAATAAGTTGGTCATACCTAGGCCAATAGGAATGCAGGGAGGATGTGATGCACTTGAAACGTTTGCTTGATCGATCACATCATACAAAGCACATTCACTATCAATCTGGGAAAAAAAAGGCAATAACAATAAAACTAATTCAATATGAAGAAGATGTATATAGTAAGTGTTACCAAAACAAGATGTTTATATAGTCATTAGCAAAATAAGATGCATATTAAGCATTATAATTTAGCACCTCAAGACGAGTACGCCTCATTTTGTGAAGAACATTTGAAACTGGTATCTCATCATCCACCTACATCAAAAGACAATACTAATGAAAGAATATTTAATTATTAATAACATTACCAAAGCCTTAAAAGGGGGGGAAAATGAAAGAAAAAAGAGTAATCTCCTACTGTAGTGTTGAAATAAGTTAAAAGTGTTTATAATAAATGTGGTTAAAAAGAACAAGATTACAATAAAACATGAAGGAAACATTATGAGGGAATTATCATGGTAGTTGGAGAAATCTATAAACTACCAAACCTATGTAATTAACTGCTAAAAACATGACGACATGGGAAAAACAACACAAGCGTAGCTAGTGCGAAATAAACAATAATCGTAAACATATCTAAGTGTATCACCTCAAATGGAGTTCTTCTTTGACGGGTAACATGAGGAGTGGATGTAGATGTCTCTTTACCCATCTGTGAATGAGAGAATCTCAATAAGTATGTATATTAATTGCACATTCAATAAGTACCCGACAATAGGTATAAAACTTTAAACAAACATATAAAAAAATAATATGAGCTAATTATGCAAGTGAGGATATGTAAACCTCTTCAGATATAGGGGTTGTAATACCATTCTCATAATCAGCAGTAATCTAATACAAAGAAACACATCATAACATCTCAGTGAAATCTAATATGGTATATTTTATCAACATAACAAGGAAAAAATAAATGGTTTACTTCAGCACGAGTACGACGCCGTCTGCGTTTTATTATACGTGTTGGAAGCCGTTCAAAAGCACTTTATATATTATCGGAGACACGAGCAGTTACCTAAACAAGACCATAAAGTTGCTTGGTGAAGATACTACTAAACCAAAAAAAGGTACAAAAGATAAGAAGGAAATAAATGATACATTTTAAAAGGGGAAAGTAATTAAAGGCACCAAAAATGAAGGCATAAAAGGAACATGACAATATATGGGTTGAGGTTGTAGATCAATAGCATAGGAAAGATCACTCGGTAAAGCAATCGCCACTTCAGTTTTACTAACATATATACCTTTACACTATTACGTTTACGACGGCATGTGATATATTTGGTAGATGTAGAGGTTGAAATTCCAGCTAGAGCATCAGCAGCAATCTGAAATAAAACATTGGTTATGAGTCATTTGATATATAATATAAAGAATACGAAGAACTTGTAAAATAGTGCTTGACCACAAATGTAAAAATCATACAATAGTACCTGTGCATGCGTACGTCGGCGGCGACGTTGGAAGAACTCAGATGGGTCTAAAAAGGAATTATATGATCCCTGATTCGAGACAGCAGTAGCAATCTGAACCAATTGATAAATAATAAAGATAATAAATATTAATCATAATGTATTGTTTAAATGTCAATCTTACTAAATTAAATGCAAATCCTGCTATACATATATATATATATATATATATATATATATATATATATATATATATATTATTAAGTGATATTTGTGTTGGCTAATTCTGTTGTAATGTTTCTTCTCCAATGTTACTAAAATAATGCAATCATAACAAAGTAAGGCACAACTAGGAAAGGACAATTTACATTCTCATATCGCACCTTAATCGCAGGTGAAATGTCAATTGTTACAACATTATGCACTTCATCTGCATCAGGAAGAGGACAAGGATGTCCAACCACATCTGCATTTTCAGAATAATACAATTCAAGTGCATCCTCAAGGCACCATTTTTTGCCTGCAAATTACAAGATACATCAATACTGATTAGGAGCAAAAGGAAGCACAGTAAAAGGGGTGAATTATGATGCAAACATGAAACTGACATTTAGAAATTGATTAGCACTATCCAGAGTTTCACCCAGGGCAATGTTAAGGAAAGTAGAAACCAATTGTTGCTTGGCCAAAGGGGGGGTGAGTTTGCCAGCCATTAGATAGCCTAAACAAGAAGGCACAAACATAGAGACAGGTCAGTCCATTTGTAATGTGAAGCAGAATAAGAGAGAACGAGAAAAATACTAATGAGAAGAGGAGGATGTCAATGAAGAAAAGCTTAGTTTAACGATAACAGCTATATTATATAGACGAGTAATTCAGATCAGTTTTAACTACACAAGGATGTATAACGACTACAACATTCCACACAAACCGGGTGCATTTCGGCTAGCTACACACCTTCTACCTTGTACTATAAACCAGGGACCATCCTTAACATAGCATTCATTTAAGAAAGTAACCCACCAAACCATTTTCCTCCTTGCACTTTCTAGTGAATTCGTATTCGGAATATTGAATACCTTTGTTTGGAAAGACAATTTAAAAAAAACGATCTCTTAATGGGTTCATTCACTTTTCGAAGGGAAAATTCAGTAGCATAGCATAACATTAGGTAAGGTTTAATTTTTAGCCATGATCTATTTACCACCCAAAAGAGGCGTGCAGACGGATCAACACAAGCCAGATCCGAAGCTGAAATTTCATTTGAGCCACGGGCTCTTGACAAACACAAAGTGTGAAAATAATAAGTTAATTTCCTATCTCAGTCCCCACATCTTTATAATGTTGTAAGTACCTGCTATACCCACTTATATTAGTGATTTTCAGATTTGTTGAAAGTTGAAGCAAACAAATGGATATGGTAAAACAAGAAATCAAACAGATTTACATCACAAATTAGATGAAAAAAATCAATATTGATCCTAAATAGGGCAGGTTTCATGTAAACTCAAGACATTATAGGCCATCAACAAGATTGAAAACTCATAACAAAATTAATCAGAATTTATACAACCTAAAAAAAACAGGGTCGAATTTGAGATATAAAACTCTTAATCTGAATAAAACAAAATTCAAATAAGGAAAAAAGTGCAACTAAATTACAACTAAACAGACAATTAGGGTTAAAGTCTAAATTCAATTGGGAGTAAACAAAGCATCATCCTATATATGAAAACATAAGTAACTCATCTAGATTATTAAAAGGGTCAGTCTTAATCATTCAACTAAATTGAAGCAATAACCAATCCAAAAAATAAAAATCAACCCAAAATAAGAGCGCCAAAAGCAAAAACCAAACCTAATCTAACAGCAGGAGGAATTTCCGATCATCTGCCCTATGAGATTAACAGTCGTAGTTCCAACAACACCAAAATCAGGACATGAGAAGAAAGATTGGATGCAAAATCGATTCCAAAACAGAAAAATCAAATCCCCTGATAAACCTAATCCAATTCATTGAAGCAAGAAACAAATTTTAAACGGGAAAAAAAGATTAGGTTGTATCCGTACTCCAGGATTCTTACGATAACAAAGTCAAAAACTAAATGACAAATGAGATCATTCTAGCACATTATTGAACCGTGTTTTACCATGTGAATGAAAGATATATGCTGGGAAAACTGAAGAGTCGGTGACCGTGAAACTTGAGCAATCATTACATTTTGCAAGTACAACTTACCATGGTGTTGATCTTCAAGGAATCCTTTATTTACAATCCCTTGGAATATGATTTATGATCAATTTTCAGACTCCTCAGTAGTTCGTGTTCTTCGTTAATTGGACCTACAAATTACCATTTAAATCAATATTGTCAAAAGCTCTCACACTATCAGTGAAGATGATTAAAAATGCAAGATCAATGTTATCTGTCTGTCAATGTAGACCTCGTAATTTTGACACCCGATGTACCTTCATGAAAGCAATTCCCAAATCCCATCCTCAAGTTAGTAAGTTACAGACAAACGATAAAATAGAAAGCAGAAACGCCAAAATCAAAACAATATCAAGAGAGTGAAAGACAACACTGAATAAAGCCCTAAATCAAAATACAAAATTACAAACCCCAGAGTTACAACGAACTACAAATTACAGATCACAAACTCAAAGGTTCAAAATCAACAAGTTTACAAAGCCCTGAATCAAAACCCTAATTCAAGTTACAAAGCCTAGAATACAAATTACCTGGTTGTGGCTGGGGCGTGGTCGCCGGCGGGGATGAGGGTGGGTAGCGCTCTGAGTCTCTCAGAGGGTGGTCGACCACCTCAACGAATTAGAGGGAGGGGAGATTCCGTTCACTTTCAACAAGGTACAATCCCAAGCGAATCAAATATCGAAATGAAAGCCCTAAACTCGGCAATCAAATAGAAAACCCTAAATCGGGCAATAAAATAGCAGAATTTAGCAAGTTGAAAGCAACTCACCAACGCGTCGGAGATCAGGAAAGGCGATGGAGATTGTTGGCTGAATTTGGCGAGGACGGCCGGTAGCGGCGCAAGCAGGACCCGGTGACTCGCCTGAGGACTGGGCTATGGTGAAGAGAGCGGCGGAGAGAGGGGTGTAGAAATCAGGAGATGGAAAGGCGGCGTGGTCAATCAGAAAGTAGGAGGCATCGTCGAACTTGAGGCGCCCAACTTGAGGAAGCAGGAGGTGGCGAGACGAAGGGCGAAGCAGGAGGTGGTGAGACGAAGCGCGAAGCAGGAGGTGGAGAAACGAAGGATAGGCCCTATCTCTTGCCAGTCTCAACCGTAGATCTGCAATTTTAACTAATGTCGATGAAGGGTCCAATAGTCTCCTCTTCCGCCTCATTCAGAATAGTCCCTACTAGTTGCTCGATCAGGACCCTAGCTTCCACAAAAATTAAGAACTATTTCCATTTTTTTATTGTAGTTTATTCAGAATGCCGCCGAATTGGCTTATTTCTTGCGAGTACCGATTGAAGTTTTTTGAAATGAACCGAAGAACGTAATTCAGATCGGTTTTAACTACACAAGGATGTATAACGACTACAACATTCCACACGAACCGGGTGCATTTCGGCTAGCTACACACCTTCTACCTTGTACTATAAACCAGGGACCATCCTTAACATAGCATTCATTTAAGAAAGTAACCCACCAAACCATTTTCCTCCTTGCACTTTCTAGTGAATTCGTATTCGGAATATTGAATACCTTTGTTTGGAAAGACAATTTGAAAAAAACGATCTCTTAATGGGTTCATCCACTTTTCGAAGGGAAAATTCAGTAGCATAGCAAAACATTAGGTAAGGTTTAATTTTTAGCCAAGATCTATTTACCACCCAAAGGAGGCGTGTAGACGGATCAACACAAGCCAGATCCGAAGCTGAAATTGCATTTGAGCCACGGGCTCTTGACAAACACAAAGTGTGAAAATAATAAGTTAATTTCCTATCTCAGTCCCCACATCTTTATAATGTTGTAAGTACCTGCTATACCCACTTATATTAGTGATTTTCAGATTTGTTGAAAGTTGAAGCAAACAAATGGATATGGTAAAACAAGAAATCAAACAGATTTACATCACAAATTAGATGGAAAAAATCAATATTGATCCTAAATAGGGCAGGTTTCATGTAAACTCAAGACATTATAGGCCATCAACAAGATTGAAAACTCATAACAAAATTAATCAGAATTTATACAACCTAAAAAAAGAGGGTCGAATTTGAGATATAAAACTCTTAATCTGAATAAAACAAAATTCAAATAAGGAAAAAAGTGCAACTAAATTACAACTAAACAGACAATTAGGGTTAAAGTCTAAATTCAATTGGGAGTAAACAAAGCATCATCCTATATATGAAAACATAAGTAACTCATCTAGATTATTAAAAGGGTCAGTCTTAATCATTCAACTAAATTGAAGAAATAACCAATCCAAAAAATAAAAATCAACCCAAAATAAGAGCGCCAAAAGCAAAAACCAAACCTAATCTAACAGCAGGAGGAATTTCCGATCATCTGCCCTCTGAGATTAACATTCGTAGTTCCAACAACACCAAATTCAGGACATGAGAAGAAAGATTGGATGCAAAATTGATTCCAAAACAGAAAAATCAAATCCCCTGATAAACCTAATCCAATTCATTAAAGCAAGAAACAAATTTTAAACGGGAAAAAAAGATTAGGTCGTATCCGTACTCCAGGATTCTTACGATAACAAATTCAAAAACTAAATGACAAATGAGATCATTCTAGCACATTATTGAACCGTGTTTTACCATGTGAATGAAAGATATATGTTGGGAAAACTGAAGAGTCGGTGACCGTGAAACTTGAGCAATCATTACATTTTGCAAGTACAACTTACCATGGTGTTGATCTTCAAGGAATCCTTTATTTACAATCCCTTGGAATATGATTTATGATCAATTTTCAGACTCCTCAATAGTTCATGTTCTTCGTTAATTGGACCTACAAATTACCATTTAAATCAATATTGTCAAAAGCTCTCACACTATCAGTGAAGATGATTAAACATGCAAGATCAATGTTATCTGTCTGTCAATGTAGACCTCGTAATTTTGACACCCGATGTACCTTCATGAAAGCAATTCCCAAATCCCATCCCCAAGTTAGTAAGTTACAGACAAACGATAAAATAGAAAGCAGAAACGCCAAAATCAAAACAATATCAAGAGAGTGAAAGACAACACTGAATAAAGCCCTAAATCAAAATAAAAAATTACAAACCCCAGAGTTACAACGAACTACAAATTACAGATCACAAACTCAAAGGTTCAAAATCAACAAGTTTACAAAGCCCTGAATCAAAACCCTAATTCAGGTTACAAAGCCCAGAATACAAATTACCTGGTTGTGGCTGGGGCGTGGTCGCCGGCGGGGATGAGGGTGGGTAGCGCTCCGAGTCTCTCAGAGGGTGGTCGACCACCTCAACGAATTAGAGGGAGGGGAGATTCCGTTCACTTTCAACAAGGTACAATCCCAAGCGAATCAAATATCGAAATGAAAGCCCTAAACTCGGCAATCAAATAGAAAACCCTAAAATCGGGCAATAAAATAGCAGAATTTAGCAAGTTGAAAGCAACTCATGAACGCGTCGGAGATCAGGAAAGGCGATGGAGATTGTTGGCTGAATTTGGCGAGGACGGCCGGTAGCAGCGCAAGCAGGACCCGGTGACTCGCCTGAGGACTGGGCTATGGTGAAGAGAGCGGCGGAGAGAGGGGTGTAGAAATCAGGAGATGGAAAGGCGGCGTGGTCAATCAGAAAGTAGGAGGCATCGTCGAACTTGAGGCGCCCAACTTGAGGAAGCAGGAGATGGCGAGACGAAGGGCGAAGCAGGAGGTGGCGAGACGAAGCGCGAAGCAGGAGGTGGAGAAACGAAGGATAGGCCCTATCTCCTGCCATTCTCAACCGTAGATCTGCAATTTTAACTAATGTCGATGAAGGGTCCAATAGTCTCCTCTTCCGCCTCATTCAGAATAGTAAGGATTTGATAGATCTATGGGTAATGTAAGGTTGTACGTGAATATTAATATTAATTTTAATTATATATATAATTAAAATTGTAATGCATGTATGTTATACTTTAATTTTTTATATTAGTGGATCAAATTTTATATTATATAATAAAATTAATAATCATAATAAAATTCTTCATTAAAGTAATTTCATTGATATGTAGCGACTATAGTGAGTTGTTAGTAAAACATTTGTCACCAATAATTAAACTAATAATAGATACTACATCTATTTGAAAAAATATGTCATTATTATTTGTGTTCTTTTTTTTTATGATAAAAACCTTATAAAAATATAATTTTTAAAATTTTTTAGTTTATAATTTCATACTTTCTCATCTATTAAATTCATGTGTATATGAGAGCAATATATACTTATTATTGTTTATAAGATAATCAATTACAATACCGTAAAAATAAAAAAAAAATTTAATTATGCATATATGCACCCAAAAAATATGCATGAGAATTATATATTTTCTTTATTCTATTTAAATTATTAAAAATTTATTAAAAAAATCGCGTACGACGCGGGTAATTTAACTAGTAGATATATATATGTGAGATAAAAGTAAATATTTTTTCCGTTCTTAATCTTTGCTACTATTTAGGTATATTTTATTAAAATGATAAAAACTATATAAAATATCTATTTTTTATAAAAATAATTAACGATTTTATAGATATTATCAATAAGTATGAAATTATTTTAAAATTTTTATAAAAAATAAATATTTTATATAGTTTTTATCATTAAAAAAATATTTGTGAATAATAAATAACATGGAAAAATCATGGTTTTAGAATTTTTTTTTTTTACAGTAGGCAAAGAGTTGGATGTACTACAGACATCCATGATCATCTGAAAAGATGATGTTTTGGAACTTGTAACAGTAAGGTCCTAGGATAATATTACAATTTAAAGGAGATTTTGCAAGGAAATCGGCTGCCTGATTTGCCTCTCTGTAGCAATGCTGAAAACTGATCGATTCGAAGTCTTCTTTTAGAGACTTGATTTCTTCAATTAATTGTGCTATCTCCCATGGGGTTTTGATTATATGGTTGATGGCATTGATGATGGTTGCGTTGTCGCTTTCAATTATGATTCTTCTGATCCCCAAGTTGTTTGCTTGTCTTATACCTGCATATATAGCCATAGCTTCTGCTAAAATAATAGAGCATTTTCTAATGTTGCTTTTGTATATATGAATTACCTGACCGTAGTTGTTTCTCAGAATGCAACCAATTTGAGTTTCATGATTAACTTTAACTGAGGCATCTACATTAATTTTGATCGTGTTAGGAGGTGAATGTTTCCAAAATAATTTATGTTGAGGTCTACTGATTTTAGGTTTTATATAATTATTATTTTCTTTATTCCAAGAGGAAATGTTATCAATTGTTTGGTATAGCGTGTTGATGATGTTTTTGTTTTTGTTATTTCGGAAGATTATATTGTTTCTGAGTTCCCATATGTTGTGCCATAAGTAACAAAGGTCAGAGAAGTCTTTATTAAGTGTTTTGGTGTTAATGATGTTTTCAGAGGCGTTATATGTTAGTTCCGGTATAATAAATAATTTTTTTAATTTGATGCCAAGGTTTACTATAAGAGATTTGGTGATCTGACAATTAAATAAGAGATGGTTTGTGTCTTCTATGTCAGAGTTGCAGAGAGAGCAAGTGTTGGGAACTCTATTTACATATTTGTTTAGACGGGCAGTGGTAGGTAAGATATCGAGGATAATCTTCCAAATAAAATTTTTTATATTTGGAGGGACGCTAAGTTTCCAAATCCAGTTTGCATTAATTTTATTTGTGTTACTGGTATTGAAAAGGGAAGTAGTGGATTTAACTGTAAATTCTCCATTGTTATTATAGATCCAAATAAGTTTGTCAGGAATATTTCTAATTGGGATGTGTATATTGCTGATCATTTGGACGATGTTAGGGGGGAA
Source organism: Persicaria maculosa (assembly GCA_963922045.1). NCBI lineage: Eukaryota > Viridiplantae > Streptophyta > Magnoliopsida > Caryophyllales > Polygonaceae > Persicaria > Persicaria maculosa. The sequence continues at coordinate 35,807,016 of OY998261.1, forward strand.
GATATTATTCAATTTATTCATATCCCACGAATTGTTTTTAGTGAAAAGGTCACAGACTTTTAGATTAGGGTTTTGATTATTACGGAATGTTTCAAGATATTGTTCATTTACCCATATATCAGTCCATACATTTATACTTTTTCCATTACCTACAAGCCAGAGTAATCCTTTTGAAAAGAGGTCTCTGATATTTAGAAGTCTTCCAAATTGCCATGAGGTTTTGAATTTTCCTCTTTCCATTAACGATTCTTTTGAGAGGTATTTTTCTGAGATTACCTTAGACCAGATATTGTCAGGATTGGATATGATTCTCCAGAGGAGTTTCATTTGCATTCCAATATTAATTTCTTCAGCTGATTTAAATCCTAATCCGCCATCCTTTTTGGGGGTGCATAGGTGTTCCCAGCTGATTAATGGATGATAATTATCAGATTGAAGTTTGTTCCAAAAGAAGTTTTTGTTTATTTGATCAATTTTGTTGAGAATTCCTTTAGGGAGAAGGAAAGATTGCATTAAATAATTTGTTTTGGAGTTGAGGTTAGCTTGAATTAGTACTGATCTACCGGCCTGTGAGAGAGTGTTTGATTTCCATTTTGAGAGCTGTTTTTTGAGACTTAGTATAGCATCATCAAAGGTAGCATTACAAACTCTCCCACTAATGAGTGGTATTCCAAGATATTTTTCCATTGTTTTGGTAATAGGAATGTTTAGTTGTTGGGCGAGAGATTGTGCTTTGTTTTGTTGTATATTTTTGGAGACTTGTAGAGAGCTTTTATTGTAATTTATGGTTAATCCAGATAAATTAGAAAAGTTGTTTAGGATATTTTTAATTGTGTATAGACTTAGTTCATCGGCACGTCCAAAGATTAGTGTATCATCAGCAAAAGAGAGGAAAGGGATAGGACTGCTATTGTTTATGAGTTTAATACCAATTAAAGGATCACATTCTAGGGATTCTTGTTGTAGCATTCTTGCCAGTAGTTCCATTACTATTACGAAAATATAAGGTGCAAGGGGATCTCCTTGTCTTATTCCTCTTTGCGTTTGGAATGTATGTCCTGGTAAGTTGTTGACTAGGACGGAAAAGTTTGTTTTGGTAAGGCAAGTCATAACCCAATTAATCCATTTAGGGTCAAAACCAAATTTATTTAGAATTGTTTCAATAAAGTTCCAGTTTATTTTATCATAGGCTTTTTCCATGTCAAGTTTTAGGGCCATCCATCCTAATTTCCCTTTTTTGTTGTGGAAAGAATGGAAAATTTCATGAGCAATTAGAATATTGTCTTGGATATTTCTACCTTGTATAAATGCTCCTTGGAAAGGATTTATGATACGCGGTAGGATCGGTTTCAGATGATTAGCTAGTAATTTTGAGATGATTTTATAGATAGTGTTGCATAAACTGATTGGTCGGAAGTGGTTGATGTTAGAAGGTGTATCTATTTTCGGAATAAGAGCAATGAAAGTTGTATTTACTTCCTTGAGGAGGATTCCAGAATAGAAAAATGATTTGATTGCCTTACATAAGAGATTACCTACAATGTCCCAGTACTTTTTGTAGAATTCTGGTGGAAAGCCATCAGGCCCAGGGCTTTTGTGATCTGTCATTGAGAATAGGGTGTCCTTGATTTCTTTATCTGATAAAGGTTTTGTTAAGGCAAGGTTTTCAGAATTAGTGAAGGTGTGATTTATTAAGTTAGGAAAGTGTGTGTTGTTATTGCCTGTCGGATTATTTAAGATGCATCTTTCGGCTAGTTCTTTGGTAATTTCTTCTCTTATTTGATCTTCATCTTCAATTAATGTTCCATGTTTATTTGTAAAATTTCGAGTAATATTTTTTGAATTTCTAATTTTTGTTATGGATTGATAGTATTTGGTATTTCTGTCTCCAAATTTCAAGAAGTTTGATTTGGCTCTTTGTTTCCAAAAAGTGTTATTGAATTCCATAAGGGCTTCCCGTTTGTTTAAGAGTCTGTTGTATTTGTTGTTTGTATTGTCAGTTGAAGTTCCGATGGTCTGTTTTGTTTGTAAAAGTAGGAGTTGGTCTTCAATTTCTTTTATTTGACGATAATTGTTATTAGGGTGTGATTTACACCAATTTTTCGTATTTTTTTAGTAGTTTTTGTTTTTGTAGTAATGTGAACATGAATGATCCGTGTAGTTTATTTTCCCAAGTTGATTTAACTAATTTGTTATAACTATCATTGTTGGTCCAGGACATTTCGAATCTGAAGGGTGATCCGGCTCTTAATTTATTTGTTCCAATAGATATGGATATTAAGGAGTGGTCAGAAGTTGTAAAGGGGTGGTTGTGTACTGATAAATTTTGAAATTGATTTGAGAATCTGTATGGATCATAACTCTATCTAATCGTTCATAGGTATTATTTATACGGTTTTCTCCTTTTCTCCATGTGATTGGGCTTCCAGTGTAGGGAATTGTATGGATATCTAATTCCTCTGAGATCTGTTCAATTCTTTGAAATCTTTTAATATGTGGTGGAGCTCCACCTATTTTTTCTTGAGCAGATTCAATTTCATTGAAGTCACCCATTATCATACATGGTAAAGATTCTTTCTGAATATTTGTTATTAGTTCAGTCCAAAAGATATTTTTTTCAGTTTGATTGGAGGGTGCATAAATGAAGCAGATTATGAAATTAAAGTTGTTAATGTTGCCAAGATAAATAATATAATTATCTGTTTTCGTTAATTCTTTAATTGATTCTGTAAATTTTGAGTTTTTAATTAGGATCCATATTCCACCTTTGGTTCTATTAGAAGGGATATAATGGGCGTTATTGAAGCCTGCTCGTTTATAGAGTGATTCATTAGGTCCTTCACTTGATTTTGTTTCAGTGAGAACTAAAATATCTAGATTATTTCTTTTTCGAATGTAGGCTAGGTCTTCCCAAAGATTAATTTTTCGAACCCCTCTAATGTTCCAGTATGCTATGTTTGTCATTTAAAAACTGTTTTTTTTTTTAAATATTCTAGCTTTGTGAGCCATTTTCTAATATAGCAAAGTTTTATCTTTTTGGTAAGTCTGAATTTTTGATTTTTGGTAGGTAAAGAGGTTATATTATCTATTTTAGAATTTATGTGAAACGGAAGTTTTATATTGAGGTTGTTATAAATATTTGGTTTGTGATTTGTTTTATGTTGTTTTGTTATAATTGTACATCTATTGTTAGTCTCATTTTTAGATTGATTGTGATTGATTCCAAAAATTTTTATCAGGATAAATTTTTTCTTGTTATGATAGTTATAGGTGGTAAGTATATAAATTTGATGGTGTTTATACCAAATTGGATTATAGTGTTGTAGGTTATACCATATTTTGTTGAGTAAAAGGGGTGTTAATCCAGTTTTTGTGCCGTTAAGCTTTGAGAAAGGATAATTGGGCCAAAGTAATTGATGGGTCGGAATGTTAACTTTTTCGATAGGTTTGAGATAGTTGTGTTTAGTACTATTAATAGTGGCAAAAGTGATCTCGTGAATAAGTTGGTTGATGAAGCACGGTATGTTTAACTTCATGGAATGAATATTATAAATAGGTTCACGATTAAGATGATTTAAATTATTTATAATCATTCCATCCATGTTTTTTAACAATAGTTTAAATTGATTGTAGTTACGAGTGGATCTATTAATCAAATTATGACTAGTATTGTTAAGAAAACAATTATAGATATCATAATTTTTGGAATCTTGTAAATCTTTCCAAAACTGTTTCCAGTGATGCAACTCAACATGTGTCAAACTGACCAAAGGGGGTGCTAACCCAGAGAATTTGTTGTTAAGCTCTATAGAAACATATGTAATCCAATATATTTGAGGAACTATGGTTTTGGAAATAGCATCCAATAACAAACAGATGTTCAATGGGCATTCAGAAAGATAGAAATAAGAACCTTGGAAAAAATAAGACATACAAATATTGTTTGAGTTACAAAGCATATAGAGTAAAACATGAGAGTAATAGTTGTTAATTACCCAGGGAAGGGTATAATACAGTAATCGTATAGATGGGAGGGTAATGTTCATCAGAATGAACATACAGTCCTTGTGAGGCAGTACACATGTATGAAGATAATGTAGCTGGGCTTGTAGGCCAATATTATTTAAATTTTTTGTGCTAAGAGGTATTGCATCATTAAGTGTAGTAATAGAAAGATTCCTGAAGCTCCTTTGAGTAAAACCATGACAGAGGTTGTTGTTGTTGTTGACAGCAGAGAGTAGCAGCAGCTGGGCTTGTAGGCCAATAAAGCATAAATAAGAGTTTACAATAGTTATAATAGCATGAATGATAGCATCATATTTAGAATTCCGTATTAACAACAAGAGATCTTAGACATCATAGTGACAGGCGACGGTGTATGTGTAATCTAGGATAAGGTTCTTACCAAGATGTTGAAATGAAACTGTGTTGTTTAAAAGAGAGATTGTTTTTGGAGAATCCAGTAAATTATTAGAGTTCATGTAATCAAGCTTATTAGACCTGCAGTTCTTGAATTCAAATCTAAGCCAGTTTCTATCATTCCAGGCAAACATCCATAAATTAGCAGTATGTTTAAGAGGATTAAAATTAACTTGTAGAGAGATGGACGGGTTATGAGTAAACTTATCTGTCTGGAAGCCATGAAATTCCATTTTTATCTCCTTTTTGAAGGGCCGGCCAGCATAGGCAAGGCTCTCCATCAGCGGTTGCCGAATAGACCTTGAATTCAGGCTGTTGCACCAAGGGTTCCCGTCATATGCTAGGAGCTGATTCTTGTTATCAGTAAGCACATCCGATGCTAGCTTTCCGTTCATGCCAAGAGTGTTCCACTTCCATGCTGGGATTTGGGCCTGAAAATAGTACATGTTGATTCCAGAAATTTGTACATAATAAAAATTTGACTCAAAGGGTTTGTGCTGAAAATTTAATTTTGGAGATTTAGGTTTATAATTGCAAATATGAAACTTGTGAGAACGGATGATAGGAGGCTGAAAAACAAAGGGTCCGCTAGTGCTTCTCTTCCGATCTTCAGTAGATGGATACGTTAGCCACGACAGTCGGCAGAGGCCGCCGGAAGCCCATCTATGGATAGCTATCTGCAGCCGAGTGGAGAGGCGAAGATGGCGCAGTTGGGCGGTTGTCTTGAGGAGAAACCGCCACCGGAGGAGAGAGCAAGGAAGGAAGCGAGGATAGTCGAGTCTGCCGCAAAGATCGCTGAGGAGGTGCACGGGGAAGGAGAATCGGTCCCCAATTTTCCATCTTCTCTTCCATGTTTTCCCTCTTTTCTTGACTTTATATCTAGAAATGATAGGAAAGGATCTCAGAGCTTCTTCCCTACCCTTGGAGTAAGAGACATGGGAGTGATTTTGTTGAAGATGGGGCTTGGATCTGGAGAAGGGATTAGGCCGAAATTGAGAGGTGCGTAGGTTATGGCGGCTAGGTTTTTGATTTGGGAAATTTTTTAGGATGACGTCGCCGAAGCAAGGGGAGACACCAGCGGTCAAGTGGTCAAGGCGCCTCAAACCACCGACGTTGCTGGTGACCACCGTCGTCAGATCTGAAGCTTGGATGGTCATGGAGGCTGAAGCAGAGATCAGGTCAGCGAGGCCAGACGGGGCAAGGAGTAAGGCAGCAGGGGATAACGAGGATTAGATTTGTGGGAGAGAGCCGGTGAGCCAGCCGCTCAGACAGACGGAGGAAGGGCCAGGAGGCGGCGGCGGCGTGGTGGAGAAGCAGGAAGAGGAAGGGTTAAAAGGGTCGGTTTAGGTTTAGGTTTAGGGTTGTGAGGAAGAGAGTGTTTTAGGAAGGGAGTTTTTTTCGGGTTCTAGCTTCGTTTTTCTTTTTCTTGAGGTTACATCAATAAATTCTGGTTTTAGATTTTTTTTGTATTGAAAATTTATTACTGATTAAGATTGTCACTAAAACGAAATACAATTAAAACTCATATGATATAAATAAGATTTTTTTTTCAATTATTATTATATCTGTATCGTTTTTTTATAAAGAAAATAGATGGTTAATAAACTAATACTGTAATTTATTTAACATTGATAAATTCTAATAAGGGTTTTTTCGAACCACATTAAATGAGCTACGTACTTTGTAACAAATTTTGTGAGTTGCAACTAACAAGTGGCAAGAGCAAATTATTTAAAAAAAAATACGGTACAAGTGGCAAGGAAGATGATTACATTTTTTTTTTGAACAGGTAGGAATTTGGCAAACTGAGAAGTTAGCTAAGAGCATCTAGATGGATGAGATCAGACAGAGCCTGATCAGGCGGCAGAATCGAACAAGAAAAGGTGGCCCGGAAGTGGGATAGAAGATCCGCGGTTCGATTGGCCTCTCTAAATATGTGATCAGCAGTCACTTAATGGAACCTTTGAAGCAGAAGCTTACAGTCAGAAATGATCATTTATGAATCCCACGGACAGGAGGTTCCCAGATTGATGCTATTGATGACGACAAGATTATCTCCTTCTATGATGATGATGTCATCCTCAAGCGGAAGAAGAAGGCTCCATCTTGGGAGTTGTTGAAGAAACGACGTTAATTATTTTATTATTTATATTTCTTGTTTTTAATATATTCTATTTTTAGTAACTCTTATGTTAGTTGGAGTCTAATTATAGAATTGCTTATTTTTAGTATTTCTTAGTTAGGTTAAATACGATGGTTAGGAGAGTCTATCCTTTAGGCTTTCTTAATTATCATATTTTATTATTTTCTATATTAAGATTTTAGATTAAATTTAATTAGTTAGGATATAGTTTGGCTTAGCCTCTAAGGAAACCAACCAAACCCTAGTTGTTAGACTATTTATATGCTTTTATTCATTTAATAAAGATTAGATTGAATAGAATTGGAGTTCTTCGATTTCAATCCAAAAACGCTTCCGTTTGCATTGTCAATCCAAAACACATCTCGTTAATTACTTTCCACATTAAACTTTTAAAATTCCATTTTTTGAATTCTTGTTGCAATTTGCCGTCAATTCCACAAGTGGAGGGCTGAGCTAGTACGTCTTAGGGTAGAGTTGTGTGATTGAATTAGTCACGTCGTCTCTTCAAGTCAACGCGAGGAGTGGCTTGATCAATTGATTCATTGGAAGACTGATCGAATTGTAGCAAGGATTAATTAATTGTCCTTACTAATTAACTAGTTCAAGTGCGGTCGGCGGTAGCGTGAGCATTGATCAGAGGCGACAACCATCGGCTGTGCAAGTTAAGCTGACGTAATTAATTCGGCATCAATTCACAGAAATACGAGGAGCATACGCAAGATCGGGCCAACAACAAGTCGTTGTTCTTGATTCGAAGACCACATGGTAAGGATCGGGAATAGCAACACATCAGATGAGTTAATTGATATTAAGGTGGCGAGCCATAAGAAGACCTTTCCATAAGGCGAAGGCCTCACAACTGAAAACCGAGGATAGAGGCGAAGCCCCAACTTCACAGTAAATTGGGGCACCAAGATGATTCCTGATAATGTACCCGTAAGAGCCTGAGTTGTCAAAGGAGAGTGCACCGTCAAAATTGAGTTTCATTTGTCCAGGTTGTGGCTTGGCCTACTTAGCATTTTTCCTGTTTTTGTTAGGTTTATTTTCCATGTGGGGGTGAGCATTGTCATGGTCCTCGTTGGAAAGTCTCCATAGTAGAGATTGTTCTTTGATGTATTCTGCCATGACTTTAGGATTTGGTGGCTTGTTTTGGAAAAGAATTTGGTTTCTGAAGTACCAAATACCCCACCAAGCAGTTGAAAGTAAATTGAATTCTGACGCTTTAAGTTCCTTACGAATTTCATTGAGTATTTGATGGATGGGGGAGTCGGAATTACAATATTTCTGTATACTTTGGGCTATCTTTGGTTTTAAAAGAGAAATTGTTTGGCGACTAAATGTACATTCAAATAGTATGTGGTTGATATCTTCGAAGTGGAGGTGGAAGGTAGGGCACTCAGTGGAGAAACCACATCCACGGGAAGCGAGCTTTACTGCTGTTGGGAGGCCATCTTTAGATATGCGCCATAAGAAGCCTTTGACTTTAGGCATGACGTTGAGGTTCTAGATCCAAATGAGATCAGATTTAACGTGGTTTTTCTTCTGATGAAGAAGATCAATAGTTGAGGCAGTGGAGAACCAGCCGTTAGAGCTAGTAGCCAAGTAGAGTCTGTCGTGCGAGATGGAAGTTGGTATGGGTGTTTCAGGGATAAGTGCTAGTATGTCTTGGCTTAGCTGATTTTTTAATTCCTGTTGTATTAGAGGTACATCCCATTCTTTGTCATCATTGATGAATTTGCTAATTTTGAGTTTTATATCTATGTTGTTTGGGTCGTTAGCGAGCTTGATAAGCGGGGTGTTCGAGAACCAAGTGTCAGTCTAGAAATTAATATAGGATCCATCCCCTACACGCCAGACAAGACCATCCTTAAATATTGGTAAGAGTTTGGTGAGATTGGTTCATTGCCAGGAGGATGGTCCTTTACGATTATAGTCAAGAAGTTGGTTATTTTTAAGATATTTGGTCCTGATGAGCACCACCCATGGATTAGCGGGTTCATCCAAAATTTTCCAGAGGAGTTTGAGTTTTAACGCTTTATTCATATCTTCGGAGTTGCGAAGACCGAGGCCGCCATTACGTCTAGATTTACAAATCTCGAACCAACTGATGAGGGGTTTATGTCTAGGGCCTTTGTTCCAAAGGAAGTTCTTATTGATTTTGTCTAGTTCCTTGTGAATAGCTGCTGGCAGCATGAAGCATTGCATTAGGTGTAGTGGTTTGGCTGCAAGATTACTCTGTATTAGGGTCCGTCTTCCTTCTTGTGATAGAGAGTTAGTTGTCCATTTTGTTAGTTGTGCTTTAGATGAATCAATGATGGATGCAAATATGTGTTTAGTCACCTTTTCAGAAATGATGGGACAACCTAGATAGGTTTGCAAATTGGTAGTGTAGGGTATATTGAGTTCCGATCTGATAATGTCCTTGACGTTGCTGGTGACATTGTTTGTGGTTTGGAAGAGGGATTTGTGCAGATTGATTTTTTGTCCCAAGTGAAACGGTTCTAGAATTTCACCTATACTTATTACCTTAAGGTGACGACGAAAGTCCTTTAATACATGCGATGTTATAAGACGATATTTGACCTCGCGATCTAATGATTCTTTATTAAGTGCAGCCTTGCGAACGTTCAAGTTTTGCGATCAAATGTATTTATTGTTCAATCGTCATCTTTAGAGGGAGTTTGATTCGATGATGTGTTGTTCTTAGAAGGGCTTCTTCTCCGATTCAAGGATCTAAGAGCTCAAACCTGAGGGTTTTATGTCAAAGGAAGTTGCATAGCTCTCTTTCTATCTCTTCGTTTCGGATCCCTTTCTTGTGGTTCCTAAGGGGGTATTTATAGTGTTATTAAGCGAGCAGCTGGCTGGCGACCTCGTGGTTCTCGTAGGGGACACGTGTAGCTCATACCCTCATGCTAGCAGTCTTGGGTAGCTACACGCGGTGGTACTAGCGGAGAGGTGCTTCACCAGCGAGCTGCTTGCCTTCTTTTAGGAGAGCTTTAGTTGATTCGGAGTTTCTACTCGTGATCCCAATCTCGAGGGCAGGTATTCTTATTCAGACCTAAGCCTTCATTATGCGAGTCGGGAAGATTCTGATCGCGATGATATGGCCCTAAGTGGGTGCATGACTTTTGCATAGGGCAACCCATTTATGACGTCATACCATTATTAATAAAAGGGGTCATTTTTCATGGCATCATTATATCTCCTCGGGACTAGATCACGAGGAAAAGTGACACGCGATCAAGTCTCGATAAAAACGATGCTTCCCCCCCTAATGGGGGAATATGAGGTTTGCGCAGAAATGTGCTTGGGTGTATAGGCCCAATAACTCCATGGGTTATTCGGGCGGGAGTCGATACAGCCCCACAGAGACTTATAAGTGGGGCTTTTACTCTCTTTTTCCTGTCATTTCATTTGGTTGAAAGCAAAAAGGAGAGAGAAAAGAAGAAAAAGAGAAGTGGTATTGGTCTGAGACAAGAAACGTCGTCAGACGTTTTGGGTTCAGTGATTTCTGGTGGAGTTTCTTCAGGGTTAGAGCCTCTTTCCCGATCGACTCTCTGAAGTAAGTGGCTTTGAAACACGCCTCTTTTTTACGGTTTTTTCCTCGCCATTTTCTTTTCCTTGTTTCCTCCCATCCTGGTTTCTCTTTCTTGTTTTTCTCTGGATCTTGGGAAAAAGGAGGGCTCCTTTTGAGGGGAACGTTTGAAAGGAGGTTGAAGAAAACCCCCTTTTTAGGAGGGGGAAAGGACGGGAAAGTAGCGTTTGGGGGCGGTTGGGTTGGTGGTTTTTAGTTTCATTTCCCGGATTTCATGACCGGACCATCCTAGGTAGGGTGGTTTATGGTTACCTGGGCGGCGGTTCTCCGATTAGGCAAAATGAGATCCCAGGGGATCTTTTGACAAAACGTTTTTTCCTCTGGAGACGTTTTGTCTTCTGCCTTGGGAAAAGTGATTCTTTAGGAAGGTAAAAAGGCGTTTCTTAGCCGTCATTCCTTGGGAAAAGAGTCTTTTCACTACCCTCTTTGAGGAGGCGCGTGAGGCGCCAATCCTGGGCCTTGAGAGGGTTTTTTTGGCTCCATTTTTGTTTATTCGCGACTTTGAAGAGACTATTTTTCCCGTGTTGATTTTCCTTCTTCGCGTCTTTTCAGGGATTTTATTTCTTAGAAAAGGTCTTTTCTTTTTGGGAAAATAGAGAATGTCATCAGGGAGCAACAACCAGAATATAAGCGTGAGGGTCGTGGGAGAAGAATTCAGCTCTTTGAAGACTTCGCATTCCATTGCTGGGAATGATTCAGAGGCCACAATGTCTTCCGTTTGTCTCCCCCCTCCCCAGTTGAAGGATCGCGGGGAGAAAGGGAAAAAAGCGACGTCGTTGAAGAAGAAAGGCAATGCCTCTTTGGTTGGGTCCTTCAAGCGACCTTTGTCAATAAAAGACCCCGCGTATTATCATACATCTGAATCTGAAGATGGTCAACGCGAACGGGGAAAATCCACAAGTGACAAGAAGAAACAAAAAGACCTTCGCGTGTCACGGGGAGATTTCTCTATGCCCCCTTATAATGTCGAAGAGTTCGCGAGCAACAGTTTCTGTGAAGGTTTTATCCCTTCTGATCCTCCTCCGATTCCTCCTGTTCTTGAGGAAAGGATGGCTCCAACTTCGTCGGAGACCAGGGGGAGGCGTCCATTTTAGAGCCTATGCACTTGTAGCTTGCAGCTCGTGCTTTTCCTTGGCCCGCGGGGATGGAATTGGTATTGCCTTTCTCGATCGGTGGTTGCTTGAACATATATCCTAATCATTTGGTGGTCTATCTAGAAAGTTTGCTTCAAGGGCTCCGCCTCCCTTTGCCTAGGCTTTACGCGAAGTTTTTGGCAAAAATTCGAGTGTGCCCGGCTCAGATTTCTTTCAACGTATGGATGCTTTTAGCTGTTTATACTATGCGGTGTGTGGCTTTAAAGCAGGAGATGTCGTTAGATCCCCTGTTCATGTTTTTGACTCTTAGGCATGGGAGAGATGGGTTAGTGTCTGTGTCCCTTAGTGGTGACATGGTAGTGAGACTGTCGAGTAGCCCTGGGTGGAGGAAAAAATGGTTTTTAGTTCGCGATCTTTCTGGGACTATTTTAAATTTCAAAACTAGTCCAGGCAATTATCAGCCCCCCCCCCCCCAAGAACAGGACCGCAACGACTGACCAGTGGAAGGCAACATTTGGGTGTGAAAAGAACATGAGTAAACGTATAACTCCTGCTCGTTTAGAAATGGCAAAGCTTAGCCTTCCTCATCCTCGGGGTGGGTAATTGGACTTCTCTTTAATTCGTGACATGTCATAACTCCCATTCATTTCCTTTCATACAGCGATAAATATCTTTTACCACTACCAAAAACGCAGGAAATAGCCACGGATTTTTAGCCACGTCATAAAGTCGTTGCCACATCCGTAGCTGATAGCCACGAAGATAGCTTCGACCTGACAAGCCGTAACTATATTAGCGTCGAATGAAAATATTCGTGGCAACGACCGTGGCTAGTGATGAAGACATAATTTCGTGTCCAGAATTTCATGGATTTTAGCCACGAATAAAAATGTCGTGGCTGGTGTCATGGCTATTAGCCCCGACTTTGGCCACTGTCACATTTTCGGTGGCCGATTTTGACGCCATTTTGGCGAGTCAAACGTGACGTGGCAATGTAGCCACGACTTTAGTCACGAATAATATCTGTTGTTGTACTCATGGCTAAGAATGTGAGGCAATTAGCAATATATGACCCGAGTTGGAGGTGAACAATCACGAATTTAGCCACGGTTGGATTATCCGTGGCGGAATTTGACGCTAACACGGAGGCGCCCATTGTTATTTGGTGTAACCGAATTGAGAAAATTCATAAATTAAAGCAAATTAATTTGAAAGAAAATATCAGTTTTTAAGCCCAAAATCTCAACAAAAAAAAGGTAGGACCTAAAGATGGTCAAGTCCAAAAGCGGTCAACCCGTTAGTGGTAGTCAAAGCCCAATGAATATGTAAGGCCAATTAATAGCTCTCGCCTCTCGGCATATTAAGGAGCCCAATTAATAGCCACGGTCATATCCGTGGCTAATGTCGTGGCTATGTACATTTAACCTCAAATGACACACTTTAATTTCTAATGGACTTTAATTTATTATGGGCCCAAATACGGCTATAATTTCCGTCAACAGGCCCATTAATGGTATATGTATTTATATCTAAATAAATACTACAACATAAACAAAACTAATAATTGTTAAATAAAATGTGTTTTGAGGGAAAAAAATCATATAAGTAACTAATAATCGTTGAATAAAACCTTATATTAACTAATAAATTCATATGAGAATATTATGAGAGTTTATCTTGAGAAAGAAATCATATAAGTAGCTAATAATTGTGGAATAGAACTTTATATTATGCAATAAATTCTTATTCGAATAATCTAAGTGAGTGTTTTGAGGGAAAATCATATATGTACCTAATAATTGTGGAATAAAACCTTATATTATCTAATAAAATGTTATAAGAATAATATAAGTGTGTATTTTGATGGAAAATCATATAAGTAACTAATAATTGTTGAATAAATCCATATATTAACTAATAAGTTGTTATAAGAATACAATATGTTTGTGTTTTGAGGAAAAATCATATAACTAGCTATAAATTGTGGAATAAAACCTTATATTATCTAATAAAATGATATAAGAATAATATAAGTGTGTATTTTGATGGAAAATCATATAAGTAACTAATAATTGTTGCATAAATCCATATATTAACTAATAAGTTGTTATAAGAATACTATAAGTGTGTGTTTTGAGGAAAAATCATATAACTAGCTATAAATTGTGGAATAAAACCTTATATTATCTAATAAAATGTTATAAGAATTCTATACGTGTGTGTTTTGAGGGAAAATCATATAAGTAGCTAATGATTGTGGAATAAAACCTCATATTATCTAATAAAATGTTATAAGAATACTATACGTGTGTGTTTTGAGGGAAAATAATGTAAGTAGATAATGATTGTGGAATAAAACCTTATTTTCACTACTAAATTCTTACTAGAATACTATAAGAATATGTTTTGAGTAAAACTCATATAAGTAACTAACAAATGTTTAATAAAACCTTATATTAACTAGGCGAAAATGCATAAAACCACCCTTTATTCAAGATTGTTTGCAAATAACCACCCCTTATTCAAAAATTTGCAAATAACCACCCATTATATACAAATTTGTTGCAACTAACCACCCATACCCACTTTTCTTGTTAAATCTAATTAAGTTTTCTCCAATTCTAAACAAAAGGGTGATGAATGTCTAGAGTCTCCTACTTTTCATCGCCTCCAGCAATGACGACCTCTGGTGGAACCTCCTGGTGGTCATCGGGTCTTGTTCGTGGACCTCTATTTGGCTAATTAGATTGAAAATTTGATTTAGTTGAGACTAATATAAAGAAATATGTAAAACATTAAAAATTTATGGGTATAATTTAGACCTGTCAAAACACGACCCGACATGAACGCCCGGAAAATTTTGGGTCAAGACCCGAAAATTTTAACCCTTTTTCCGACCCGAACCCGAAAACCCGGTAATTTTCTGGGTCATCTGGGTTTGGACCCGTACCCGATTGACCTGGTGACCAGATTGATTTATAATTATATATGATTAAATTTTTTTTATGGAGATTCCAATTTATTACATTTTATAGTTACAACAATCACTTGATCTTTCATTTTCAAATCAACTTTTGTATTTTTTTTGTATTGTGTAATACTCCTTCCAATCGATAGTATTTGATTTTTTATTTTTCATCACATTTTTTAAGAAGATGAAAACTCTAAAAAATATTAAAATAATTATATGCTTATTACTAATTGCATGAAATTATTTTTAAAAAAATTATTTAAATTTTTGATATTTTATATATTTTAAAATTTTGTTAAAAATTACGAGAAATAATAAAAGTAAAATATTTTAGATCGATATATTATATAATTACAAGCTCTAGAACTTATGAACCACGTCTTTAATTTTAGCATTTTAAAATTATCGCAAAATTACCAAATCATGATTTTTTTAATTTAAAAAGGAAAAAATTGACAAACCCAAAATCGACCCGATTTTACCATAAACTGAGTCAAACCCGAGTTCGAGTCAACTCGGATCTACCCGGGACCCGTTTTACCCAGAACCCGTTTTACCCGAAATCTGAAACGACCCGACCCGAATGACCCGATTGACAAGTGTAATATAATTGTCTTTTCCTATTAACTTAAGTGATGTTTAACAAGAAAAGTGGGCATGAGTGGTTAGTTGCAACCAATTTGTATATAATGGGTGGTTATTTGCAAATTTTTGAATAAGGGGTGGTTATTTGCAAACAACCCTGAATAAAGGGTGGTTTTATGCATTTTCGCCTATTAACTAATAAATTCTTATTAGAATACTATAAGAGTATGTTTTGAGAAAAACTCATATACGTAACAAATAAATGCTTAATAAAACCTTATTTTAACTACTAAATTCTTAATGGAATACTATAAGAGTATGTTTTGAGGAAAACTAATATAAGTTACTAATAAATTTTGAATAAAATCTTATATCAACTAGTAAATTCTTATTAGAATACTATAAGAGTATGTTTTGAAGAAAACTCGTTCAAGTAATGAACAAATGTTTAATAAAACCTTAAATTGAATACTAAATTCTTATTAGAATACTATAAGAGTATGTTTTAAGGAAAACTCATATAAGTAACTAATAAATGTTTAATAACACATTATATTGACTAATAAATTCTTATTAGAATAGAATATATAAGAGTATGTTTTGAGGAAAACTCGTATAAGTAACGAAAAAATGTTTAATAAAACCTTATATTAACTAATAAATTCTTATTAGAGTAATATAAGAGTATGTTTTGAAGAAAACTCATATAAGTAACGAATAAATGTTTAATAAAACCTTATTTTAACTGCTAAATTCTTATTATAATACTATAAGAGTATGTTTTGAAGAAATCTCATATAAGTAATGAATAAAGGTTCAATAAAACCTTATATTAACTAATAAATTCTTATTAGAATACTATAAGGGGTCGTTTGGTATTGATATCTAGATATCAGATATCGGATATCATCCCCCGATATCTGATATCTAGTGTTTGGTATGGCTAGATATCGATATCACTTTAACTGATATCGATATCTAGTGTTTGGTATGCATAATATATCACTTGATATCAAGTGATATCTGATATATGTGTTTGGTAATAGTCAGATATCGATATCAGTTGGTATATAGATATCAAATTTGGCCTATTTTGATACTCATTTTTTGGGAGGTATCACTTGATATCGATATCGCCCGATATCGATATCTTGATATCGATACCGATATCTTGATATCAAGATATCAAAGATATCACCCGATATCGATATCTTGATATCGATACCGATATCGATATCGATATCTTGATATCTAGATATCGATACCAAACGACCCCTAAGAGTAATGTTTTGAGAAAAACTGATATAATTAACGAATAAATGTTGAATAATACCTTATTAACTACTAAATTCTTATTAGAATACTATAAGAGTATGTTTTGAGGAAAACTCATATAAGTAATGAATAAATGTTTAATAAAACCTTATTTTGACTACTAAATTCTTATTAGAATACTATAAGAGTAGGTTTTGAGGAAAACTCATAACTCATAAGTAACTAACAAATGTTTAATAAAACCTTATTTTGACTACTAAATTCTTATTAGAATACTATAAGAGTAGGTTTTGAGGAAAAATCATAACTCATAAGTAACTAACAAATGTTTAATAAAACCTTATATTAACTAATAAATTCTTATTAGAACACTATAAGAGTATGTTTTGAAGAAAACTCATATAAGTAACGAATAATTGTTTAATAAAACCTTATTTTAACTTATAAATTCTTATTAGAATATTATAAGAGTATGTTTTGAAGAAAACTCATATAAGTAACGAATAAATGTTCAATAAAACCTTATATTAACTAATAAATTCTTATTAGAATGCTATAAGAGTATGTTTTGAAGAAAACTCATATAAGTAACGAATAAATGTTTAATAATACCTTATATTAACTACTAAATTCTTATTAAAATACTATAAGAGTATGTTTTGAAGAAACCTAATATAAGTAACTAATAATTGTTGAATAAAAAGTTATATTAACCTTGTATAAAACCCTATACCTTATTATTATAATTATTATTATTATTATTATTATTATTATTATTTTATATTTAATATATATTTTTTTAATTTTTTGTTTTTAATAATAACAATAACTACTATATTATACTATTATTATTTTTACCATTATTTTTTATTTAAAATATATTATACGGAGTATTTTTATTTGTATTGATTTTTCTATTTTTTAGATGTAAATAGTGAATGAAAAATAAAAAAGTAATACATGCCCATTGCCCAATGTCGAAATTTTGTTTAGCGCCCAAATCAATATTGAGCGGTAAATTTCCCGCTCTCTGAAATTTGGAACAATCCTAGTTCATTTTGGGCACCGCCTCACATTCTCTTCCTCCTCTCTGACCGCTCCCTCTTCATTCCTTGTCTCTCTCTCCCAAAAATTACAGATCTCTCTTCTTCTCCATCTCACGTCCACTCTTGTCTTTCTCCACCGGAGAACAACGTCGACAAACCACCACCGGAGGGACCGCACCACCTCTCGCCGTCGGGCCAAACCATCATCACCGACCTTATTCCTCATCCCGCTGGCCTTCTTCCCTCGCACCACCTCTCGCCGGCCATACCCCTCCACCAAATCACCCCAACAGTCCTCCACCGCCTCTGTCTGCCCACAGATACCCGTCTCCCCCCTTCTCTATTCACTACCGAAACCCTAAGCCTCACCGGATGTACTGAGATTGATCAGCAAACTCCCCATGGATACTCGCTCTTACAACTCCAAATACGCGCTCGAGAATTTCGTCAACTACCGGGAAGTTGAGTCCGATGACCTCCCTGCCCTCTTCAATCGCTCTTACAACCACTGCGTTTGGGTTCCCCGCAAGGTTCGCTTCTCCAATTTCTCTTTTTGTCTCTCCCCTCTCTAATCTGCATTCAATTGGCTCTTCCAATTTGACGCCCCACCCCATTATGTGAAATTCGTAGTATTCGGTGGAGGAATCCGCCACGGATAGGCTCAAGAAGATCTACCGCGATTAGTGAAATGCGAGGTTTGCCTATGAATATGTGATGCGCGCCAACTGTTTGTGTTTTTGCCTCAAAGAGAATTTCATATTTACCCTGTCAAAACTTGCAGTGGACAGCATTACTGAGCAGGTGAGAGGAGTTGCTATGATGAAGGAAAGTACTACGTTTAATATAAATACCCATTACTGAGCAGGTGAGAGGAGTTGATATGATGAAGGAAAGCCTACTGCTGAAACCTTAACAACGGATTATCACCGAGGTGCAAGAGTTGAGGTAATTTACCACTTTCTCTTTTGATGGATAGTGTTATATATCTTGAAGGGTTAATATTATATGCAAAGGTTAACAAGTATTTTGCTGTTTAGTTCATGGTGTGTTAAACGAATCCTGTGAGATCTTGGATACCTTAAATAGTATCTTTAAACCTTTGAGACCTTAAATATCTCTACAAAGCAATCTTTTATCTGTCTGCAGTGATTCCTGTGAAATGTTAGTATAACGACAAAAATTCTTACTCTGTAATAAAATATGAGACACCATTCTTATAAATTTGTAATATTCAAGTTAATATGCTATTAGGTGGAAAACTTTGATGAGGCTACATCTCTTCTCTTCTAGTATCCTATAAACTGATTTAGTTTCTCCCTTGTTTTGCAGGTCCGTATTGCTTGTATCTTCAATCGCCTGGATTGAATCCATGCTTCTATTGGGTGTCCTAGTCTTATTCGTGCATGTTGAGACTTGTTGTATGGTTGAACTTGAGTGTGTTTTAGATGTGTTTTGAATGGTGTAATTTTATGGTTTTATGTTGGATGTGTTTGAATAACAGATTTATAAAATTATAATACATTTATTTCCTAGCTCATAGAACGAACAAGGCCACGAGCATAACCAGCAATATAGTCACGAACTTAGCCACGAATATTGCCATGGGAATAGCCACATGAATAGCCACGGTCATAGCCAACAATAAAGCCACGAACCTAGCCACCTAATTGGCCACGGTCGTTGCCACGAAATCAGCCACGAAAGACGCAAGACATCCCGCACGTGCCAAGCCATGAAATCAGCCACGACATACACCGTGGCTAACTTCGTCGCTGCAGCCACGGATGACAAGATCCCAAACTGGCCACGGACATAGCCACGGAACTGTCAGATCGTGGCTATTAGCCACGGATATTGGGTTGGTGGCTGTTAGCGACGAGGCATATAGCCTCGAATGGCGACGAGCGTCAAATTCATGGCTATGCCCGTGGCTAAACTGTTTAGCCACGGTCATTCGTGGCCAATTCGTGGCTATTTGACCGTGGCTATTTCCTGTGTTTTTGGTAGTGTACCCTGATTCACACTTATCTGTAACATGCTTTTTGGTAGGTATGTTGGATTTGACCAAACTTTCTGCGGGAACTTTGAAGGGGAAGAAGACACCAAGAACATTAGTTATTGCTGCTTCATCAGTAGCTCGCGATCCTCCTTTGCCTCTAGTTCCTGTTGAGAATCATCTCGTGGAGGATGTTGCGAGCGCCTTGCCTGTTCTTAATTTAGACCAGAGTCCATCCAGAGATGACGAGCCTCTTGTCCGAACGACAGGTAAGAAAAGGAAAACAGGGGAAAAAGGTTCAGGCACGCCTTCATCAGAGGAGCCTCTCACTCAATCCGAAATAGCTATATCAGGTTATCGGCAACCCGGTTTTACAACGATCGATTATCGAAAACTTGCTCTTCCCGCGAAGAATTACCCAGCCGAAAGGGATTACCTTTATGCCCTCGCGGACGAGGATATGGCTGATCAGGGGTAGAAAGCTGTGGGTTGGGGGTAGCTTTAAATTGCTCTTTTGCTTTAATTATGAAACTTTTATTCTCTTCGAACTTTCCCCCTTTTTTACATGTTTTATTGTTTGATGATTAGTATAATCTCCAATGGGAAGAGGTGACAAGGCACCTAAGGGAGTACAGTGACCGCATATCTCAGCTACAGAAAGAGGTAAAGACCCTTGAGATTCGGTTGTCCAAGCTGAAAGACGCAGAGATGCAACAGGGGACTATCAAGAGTCTATAAGATGCTCTGGAGAAAACCGAGAAGGAGCTTGAGAAGGTGAAGGGGGAGCTAGACGTTTCGAAAGTTGAATCCATGAATTTGAAAGAAAAGAATGCAGAGAGTGCATCGCGGATTTCGGATTTGGAGGGCCAGCTGCGTGGACTAGAGGAGGAGCTACAACGCGGACGCGACGAATTATCTACCGTTAAGGGGGAGCTGAAGAGGTACATGACTAGTGATGATGTTCAACTAACCAAAGCTACCCTTTAGGAGTATCTCCTGACTAACGATGGCAAAGAATGACTTGGTAAATTCTTGGAGACAGTAGGGGAATCCATTCTCTACAGCTATTTAATTGAGGCATTTACGAAAGGTGTTGATGGTGGGGTTGTTTAGAGTGTGAACCGGTTCGCCCATCTCGACAGTTCTGTTAAGATGTTCACGCCTAGTTATGATGCTAATGATATGGTTCTTGCGGATCCGTCTCGAGGTTTGGCCTCTTCTTCCCCCACGCCATTTCTCGAAACGGACATGGTTGGTAACCTCAACGATCAAAATCGCGATCAAAATCGAAGGATTGGATACCTTTGTTCGAATCTTGCAATTCGAGTACGGGTTGAGTTTCAAAACAAAGTGTGAGTGCTAAAAGAAGGGATTTCGTACCCTAAATTCACGAGAGGTCCATTAGGGAACATAACCTGTCCTGCTTGACTAAGTCTCTCAAAACCATTTATAGTTCAAAACATAAAGAAAAGAAATTGACAATACAACTTGCCTCGGCAAAGCCGGGTCAAAACCAAAATAAACGAGTATAAAAATCCAAAGTGTCAAGTTTGGCGATAAACCAATCTCTTGGTCAGTTGAACGTCCCAAAAGAACCCTCGTCACGGAAGCACGAAACAAGCAAGGATCGAATACCTGAAACTATATCACGAGTCAAGGTCGAGCCACTCATGCGGGCCCTGAAGACCTCGCTGAGGACATATAATATGCCTATACCTAGATAAAGGATGCTCTAATGCAGTGCATAAATATTAAACACACAAGCATGCTAACAATTTATATATATACAAAAAGCGATTAAATGGGATCCCGCACAGAATGCCAAGTGGCATGTCCCTCTCTTACTCCCGCACCCATGCTCATTAGTGCAGGAACTGGCCGCGTTTTCTACTCCCGCACCCATGCTCGTTAGTGCGGGAACCGGCCGCGTTCAATACCATAACATCATCAATCGCATCAATAGTCATGCTCGTCAATTTAACAGTCTCACTCAATGAGGACAAAGCTCGATGGGACTGGACTGTCCTGTGACCCTAGCAAATGACTCTAGGACTCACAATTTAACAGCCGTTCTACCATACGCAAAGAGAATACGGATGCTCTGTTAATTTATGCAACCTAAGAATGATACTATATGAATATGCAGTATGCAACACCTACACACTATATGACACATCAGGCATGAGGTTCTAACTTGAGTAAGCCCCGGAGGACTTACCTGGAGGTGCAGAGCAACAAAATAAGGCAATAGGAGTAAGCAATCCAACAGGTCAGAGATCACCTAGTAATTTCATAAATAACATAATAAGTCTAAGTCTAATAATTTACACAAAGCATGACAAATAACACAAGTTACATATGAACGTATAAGATACACATAAATAATATAACCCAACCATTTCATCATTATCAACATTATCATCTCATCTTCATTTCTCATTTTGTCTCATCATCATCATAACTTTCACTTAACTCAACTTAACTCAACATCTTTTATTCTCACAATTCCATTCTCATTCCCATAAATCATCTCGAATTTCCATCGTCTCAAATCATGCTTTCAATTCATATAAATTCTCAAGTAAGATTTATCAACCAATCTACCAAGTTAAGTCCAAATGAGTCGGATCCGAAGTTAGTCAAAGTCATTTAAATCTCAAGGAAGTCAACTCGATAATCAAACAATTCTTTTGAGATCATACATAGTCAAATCTCGACATTAAACATTTAAATCATTAAACCAAATTCCCAAAATTATATTATCATTAAAATAAACCCGACATTCTTCTATTTTCATAATCATTATCTAAATAATTTCCGACACTGTGGTAATATTTCAAATAATGTATTAATTTAAGTATCACCCAATAATCACATCAACACATAAATATTTTTAACACAGAAAAATAGCCATTGGATAAATATTTGAACAATAATCGATTAAATAGTTAATTAAATCAGAATTAAGTAAATAATAATTAGATAAATCATTAAATAATAATGAATAAATAATAAATAATAATTGGACCAAAACGGGACCCCTTTATTCAAACCGAAACCGGACCCATCTAATTCAACCTTGAACCGGACCCAATTTCTTTTCTGAAACCCAACCCACAAAATAAACCCAACCCATTTGTTTTCTTCTGAATTTAAAATAGGCCCAAGACTCAATACCCTGCCCAGCCCAACTCTTACCCACCCTCTCAGGCCCAACCGAACAAAAACAAAATAATAATAAAAAATGTGGCCAGCTCTTCTCCCAGATCCGATATTTAAAAAATACTAGGCCAGATGCCGCGCGCATTCGCGCGCGGTCTAGTCACGGTTCAACTATTATGTAAGAATATCATAGTCATAAAAATAAATCAAGGCATATAACTGAACACAATATAAGAAACATGGTTCAACATATACATAATTGAACTTACTGCTAATTAACATTGAAGATTAATTCTCAAAACTACGCGGCTAAGAGACAAGGCATATAAGAATGAACAAAAAATACACATAGGAGCATAATAGACAAGTCAAATGTTAATGTATACAAGACATAAAGGGAGTTATCACTTCACCTTTGTGGAAACCTCCTCATAGATCGAGTGAAGACGAGACCTTTTAGAGGCTATTATTATATGGTTACTTCAGTATGTTCCAGTACTTTAGCATGCTCTGAGTTAACATCATAAACTTCCCATCATTTATCAACCATTTCTCAACGTTTGGGATTATGGGAGGTTGAACCTGTAGATGAGCATATGAAAAGGGAGACAGATTAGGCAACTCTAACCATATTAAGCATACTTACGTCTACTTGAATCTTGAAGCTCAAAATAGGCAACTTGGATTAATAAGTTATATAAACATAATAAAAATAACCTTCCATAATAGAATATGATCCGGTCGATATCTTTAGTGTTAGAACGAGAAGGTGGCCAGGAATACAATATAGTTACGGAAGACCACGAAATAGCACACAAATATGGCAACTTCTGGGACACAATGAGAAAGCAATCAAGCAAAGAAATTGAAGAAGATACCTCAAAGAGTTCAAATTATCAAAATCTGTTTTGTCAAGTGTGCATTGGTATTCTTATGGAATTTGGATTGTGCTAGTAGAAAATAGTCGACTGGTAAAAAAAAAACATAAGCTTAATAATTGGGAACTGCCTACATGTAAAGAGACTATATTCTAAACATTCATCTTAAAAAAATGTAATCATAAACATCATACTGACATAGACTTGAGCTTTTGCTATAACAAAAGGTTCTGTTCGACCCAAAATACCTTATTTTGGGAAATTAGGCAGACAAAATCAGATGCTGAAACACAAATATCAAGCTTATGTAGTACTATTTTATATCTAGGTAAGAAAAGGTCAAAAGTAAGTGAAAACAAATTAAGCAATCCACTCCATTTGCAATATCTTCTTAATATGGGAATATATACAACAAATATTAAGAAGGAAAGGCTAAAATTAAATCTTCAATGGAATGGAGATTGGAGAGTAGAAATGATAACTTCTTCTTTTTGATCTGTCATACAATGTGCTATTTGTCACTTTTTAGAAAGAGTATCAAAGAGCATTATGTGCAGCCAAAATCGAGGGAACAACCCAGTAAATCCAAAACAATCACAAAAATCAGTCAAGAATAGGGCCAATACACGCAGTTAAGACCAAGGGCAGCATAGAAAAGAAAAAGGGGCAAGATCACATAAAAACAAGATAAAAATATTTGGTACAGTCAAAATCCATAATTAACATGATAAAAAACAAGAGCATCCAACAACAAAGTTCAAGTCAAAATAAGAACCCCCAATTGACTCACCTCAGTGTCTAAATCTGAAGATGAATCTGTAGAGGGAGTGGAGGAGCCAGTAAGCATGGTGTTGAAAGTAATGGACTCAAAGTAATCCCTAGCTCTTCCTCCCAACCCAATTCTCAAATTCAGTGGCTGCAAATCTAGAGACCACCCCTCTTCCTGCAAACCAACATTCAATTCAGTCACCAAATCCAAACAATTCAAGAAGCAAAAATAGGCATGATTTTTTTTTGCTTTAGCAGGAGGTCACCTCAGGGATCCCTTAAGAGCTGTCAATTTCCTTTATGTTGCTTGTTGTTCCCCCTCACTGTCATTAAAACACCTACATAAACAAAACTAAGAAAGAGATCTTTAAAAGGGGGAGGGAAGGAGTTAAAGAGAGGGAGAAGAATCATAAAGCAGGCCAAACCAATGAGCAAATGGTCTTATCATGGAAAGAGGAAACAGAATAATTCAGCAAGCAAACAGAAATGTGAGAGCAAGCAAATGCAGTTGCAAATGCTGAGGGTTTAGGAAAGCTGTCAAAAGTGTGTGAACGTGAGAGAAAGTGATGCCCTAGCGACCCAATTTTCAGAGCATTTCTTTAAAAAAAATTCATTGATTTTGTCTTTGGGATTAATGTTCATCTTCAGTCATTTCAGAAGATACTTTCTAGCTAAATGGCATTCATCCAATTTCAAGGAGTCTTTAGCTAGTGTTGAAGAACTTTTATAGAGATACAAAAGAAAAGTATGTTATTAGAACATCCATAAGCTTTGTGGTGGCAATAATTTTAACATTTCCTAGATTTTGTGTTGTAGCTAACATGCCACTATAATATTGAAACTTCTTCCATAGAGAACCAATTCAAGTGGTTTCAAATCTCAGAACTTTCTAGAAAGTTTATCTATCTTTTCCTTTATAAAACTTGGCCTCAAATAAGCCCTGAATTTTTTTTGACGTTGCTGTCATACAAAGGAGAGAAAAAAAGTGCTTGGTTTCAATCAAAAATTCGTAAGAGGTGCTGATTTTTTTTAGGCATGACTTGTCCATTCAGTTTGTCAAAAAAATACATTGATAAGCTCTTTTGTCAAAATAATTATGGCAAAAAATATTCCGTTCTATTTACTTTGATTTACTGTTTAGTAAAAGATTAGTAAAAGTAAACAGAGGGTAAATGAACTTAGTTCAGGAAAAGGATTAATAAGTTTATAGACATTTGGAGGGCACGTGTGTGGAAACAGTGAGAAAGCTTGTGAAAGAAGAGGTTGGGGTGAAAGATATGGAAGTCATTGAGATTGGGGTGAATCACATACTCAGCAAACACTTAAGCACAATAATCAGGAGCCCTACAATAATTTTAAAATATTTCTACACTAAAATAAAAATAATCTTACTAAATAATCATAATAATATAAGACAATTATTTTTACATCTTCTTTTCTACAGATTCCCATTCATTCTTGTTGTCAAGCTTGAATTTACAACTATTTTAGAATTCAACACACCTTTGCTCACTTTAGTTTTTTTACCTATTAGATATTCAATATAAGTTGTCGCACTACGCTCTCCCCCCTAAATCCTGTCTGTCAAGTCTCAATATTTTACTTGAAAAATACATGTACAAGGAGCAAATCTTAGCTTAGGAACATGCTACACTATCAAACACGGTCAAACCTCATAGTTTTACAAGGAATGAAGGGAAATGATCCCCTAAATCCTTTGACTATTGTTTCATCGAAATTGTTATTGATTGCACATCTTGTACCTAGATATCTATATCCTCCAAATCATGAAGCAGATCAAAGTCACTTGCAGCCTCTAGAATAAAAAGAAATGCAGTTCAAGCTAAGGGGCTGCTTAGTGCTTGCAATAAACTATTGGTGGCACCATAGCAGCAGCAGCAATCACACAAGTAATATGCATTTGACTGAGTGTCATCCTATATAATCCACGTTGATAGCAATAGAGTCATGTTGTTTGCTTCTCACTTTGGATATTATCTGTAACGGTAAAGCACTTGAAACTCAAACATCAAGATTCACCAAAACTGTGGACTTTTACATGCTCAAGGAAATACACCAAACTGAATTTTTATGTAAAAAGGAATTATATTCTAATCATATAAGCTACTGAGATCATTAACTGTCAATTATCATTTTGGCCTGGTGACTCCGTTTGACTATGTTATGTCTCCCACCATTTTATAAGAATGGAAAGTTCACATTCTTTAAGGAGTGACATAAGTGGCAAGTTTTCTTTCAATCTATTGGGCCTCCATAATAACTCCTCGAGGTACCTTTCCTATACTTGTTTCCTACTCAAATACTATGCCAAGCCCCCGTACTGTCAGCTTATTGGTATCACAATTGCTCAAGAAAATATTTAATTTATAACTTCAATAGCATTTTCATTTTTTCTAAGATAATCTAGAATACTCGTTCCATGAAGCACCATTAGAATGTAAAATTAACTCAGTGTTTCACTCATCCAACATATTTTATCCATCTAACATAAAACCAAACCATCTAAATAACATAATGGTCTTACCTCCTGTTGTCCACCAGCTATGTGGGAATATTTCTTATTATGGCTGTGCAAGTATTCTCCAGTGTCCACATGTTGAAGCTGAACCTTCTGATCTTGTGTCCAGATCTTCTCGTTTCCTTCAATTTGAAGCCTGTCGAGATATTGAGTGAAATATAACAAAATAATAATATTATTAGTAGCTATAAGTTGCGTGAAATGTAAATTATTATTAGTAGGTGGGCCTTGCTTTATGAGCACCTGAGGGAGTCAAAGTTCTTTCAAGTCTTGTAAATATATTTAAGAAAACTTCAGCAAGACTTGGGATCTTTGATTCCAACTGATGGGAACTTGGAGTGATGGGCTTTACAGGTTGGAACTGTAAATTGAGAAAAAAATTGTGGAAATCAGGAAATCAGGAAATAATGGTCTGTTACATAAGCTCCCTGTAAAACTCAGAATTCATCTCCATGGAAACCAGCATAGAGAAACAACAGGTGCATTAAAAGAAAAAAGGTTACCCATGGAAATAGAGTTCTCTTATCACCTGCTTTTCAGGATATTTAATTCGGTACGGATATTAAGGAAACGACTTCCATGTGACCAAAATCTACATCATAAGAGATTTTGGCAAACCTTGCATATTGTTATTTGTTACTCATTACCCACAGAAATCAAATGGAGCAACCAGAGCTACAGGGGTAGTTTGGCAAACCTTCAACAAGAGCAACTTGAAGCAAAAGAACATGACAAGGTCTATCAAATGGATTAGGCATAAGAATCTAATTCAGCTGCAACACAGATCAGAGAACGAACAGGCCACATCAAAATCATATGAATACGCAGGCATCAACAGATTGATTATCATCATGAGAGAGCTAGAATTTAAAAGGCAAATCAATATCAAGATTGCTAAGAAGATTGCAACATAAAGCATTATATACACAATATAAGAAAAAAACACCATCCGTGGATCAAATTGGGCTAATAGTTATTTCCTCCTAAGTCTTTAAATCTTTCGATTTCCATTGCCGCTTTTCGATTACGTTTTCAAAGTCCACACCCAAGATTGAGATTAAAAATATCAATGAACTATGTCCATGGGTAATTTCTTTTCATATTTTCAAGGTACGAATCTGAAATTTTTTTAATAAGGTGTGCAGTGTGCACTAACAAGTAATGCAGAGTCCAAGTTTTTTATTTTTTCCTGTTGTAAAAACAATCAGCCATTTTCTACACATTTGACTTACAAGTTACGAATGAGACGGCAAGTGTATGCTACTCAATATCAATTGAAGATTAGAATTTGAATACTGGGAAACATTTTCCAGCTACAATGAACTGCAATTATAACCCTATTTCACCAAAAAGATGCGCAATTCCTCAATAGCGCTATGGAATATCCATTAACACGCTTCATATGGGCAGTCAATCATTCTGTACAATATAATGATAAAGGCACCATAAGTTTCAACAAGATTGAGACTATGAAACTCCAAAATGAAAGCCTATGCAAAACTTGAACTACAATGATCCAATTTTAAGGTCTTGGGAGCTTTCAGGTTCAACACAAATGACGAAGAACCCTAAACCTCAAATTGCTAAAATCGAACGAAACACCTCAAATTGATCAACATAATAAATAGAAGGAATTACTCAAATCGAAGGCCAAAAAAGCTCACCGAATCAAGCCTTAAGACACGCAAACGGCGCAATTCAGGGCCCATAGGGATGCGATTCATGGGGCGTCGGGGACTCGTGGCAGCAGGAGGAGAAGTCGGAGGAAGAGAGAGCGGCGGGGGAGGAGAGAGATGACGAAGGAGAGGAGAGGCGTGGGCTGGCGCCTGGCAGAAGAGGAGAATCCGAGGAGCAGACAGAGAGAGGGAGACTCTGGCAGACCGGCACAGGGAGGCGAGAGAGAAGGAGAGAACGAAGCGACTTGCAAGAGACGGAATTAATTAACAGCGTTAGTTTACTGTTCATTCAGAAGTTGGGGCTTTTATAATAGTGTGTATATATATATATATATATATATATATATATATATATATATATATATATATATATATATGTACACTAATCTTACTACCCGCCCGTTGTGCGGTTTCTTAATAAACAAATTAAGTGTTGTTTACTTTATATTTTCTCTGTGAAATTTGAAAGTTATAATAGTTTGGTTGAAATATTTGGATCTTTTAATACACCGTAGTATAAAAATATTATATAAAATAACTTAAGATAAAATATTCTATCGATAATAGGTTTTGTAACAATTTAATATATGAGATTTCATATTTATATTAAAATTTAATATAATTAATTTATATCTATTTTCAAAACCTGTCATTTTACTATCTTGACTATTTTTAAATAAATCTAATTCATTTTTGATAAAAATAAGTAATATTTGACTTATAAATA
Organism: Persicaria maculosa; assembly: GCA_963922045.1. Lineage (NCBI taxonomy): Eukaryota > Viridiplantae > Streptophyta > Magnoliopsida > Caryophyllales > Polygonaceae > Persicaria > Persicaria maculosa. Next base: position 35,835,890 of record OY998261.1, read on the forward strand.
TATTGCAAAACCAAAATTTTATGAAACTATTAATTATATTTAATTAATAGTTATTTCATGAGCATATGGATAAAATTTAATTGTCTTATTTCGTGGGCATATGGATAAAATTTAATCATGTATAACATTTTTTTTGCATAGGTATAAATTAGTTAAAATATAGGTATATGATTTTGCAAAATAAGTAATATTTTTCAAAAAATGTATTAAAAACTATTACGTGGGTATTGGTATAGGTATAAAAAAAACTATTAATTAGTTAGAGTTTTTTTTGGTTACGTGGGTAAAAAATTTTTTAAGCCCCAATGTTTATTAACAAAAATAATTAACCAAATTTACCGGCATGAGATTATCTAAAACGATAAGTTTTCTATCGAATTAAGATATAATGTTGAATATTTATAAAAAAAACTAATTAAGATATAAGTTTATATTGTGTAGATTATTTGATCTAAAAAAATAAGTTTTTTACCTAACTATATTGGCTTATTAATTGATGTGGCCTAAAAATATAATACCAATTTAATCCAGAATATGACACGTAAGCAAAAATAATCACGGTTTAATCCAGAAAATTCCGTGGATGCGAAATCGCACCAGAGCCCGTTTCAGGCCTCTGCTTTAGTATTTTACTAATCTTATTACTCGCGTTTTCGCGGGTTTTTTAATAAATTATGTTTTATAATAAAACACTGAATTATATAGGGGAAAATTGAAATGAAGAATTTAATTTCTTTCAATTTTTTTAAATGTCTACAAAAGCTTATAAAAATTCATAAACTCTACAAAAAAAAAACACATTATATATTAAACATATATATTTTATTAAATTGTTGAGGTACACAATATTATTAGAATTTTGATTCTCTTTCATAAAATCTTATTACTCCCTCTGATCAAGAATGTAAGATGTTTGACATTATTATACGTATTTTAAGGAGTTGTGGTCAAATATTCTTATGTGTCGTTCTTTGGTGCAATATAACTATGTCTTTTTTGAAACGTCAATTAATGATTATTCAATATATTAACATCACAACAAACAATAATCTCATCTATTTTATCTATGTGTCATCCTATGTGTCCACCTATCATTTTACCTTGAGGTATTTTATAAATATTTTATATTACACTATTTTATCATTATTCAATAAAACTGGTTAAGGCAGTTCATTATATGTAATGGTAAGATCTCATTATTCCCCAACCTTATTTTTTCCAATAATCTGATTGCAAAATAAGTTTTTAAAAAACTTACATTTCCTACTATATCCTAGTATCCATAAACATATCCAATATCACACACAATTTTTCCCGTGCCTTTATAAAAAAACATATGTTCACTTTAAAAAAATTTATAATTATGAGTAGTTCTAAAACAATAAGATAAATTAATTTGAAATATATTATGATGTGGATTCTAAGAAATGGCGTTAAAATGTTTTTTAATTATTGTGGATTCGCATATGTGTCATAATATTTGGTTCATTATTAATAATCCTACGTAATTTTGCCATCTCAATTAATGGGTTAGAAAACTTATCTTTTTAGATCAAATAATCGGTTCAATTCAGGATATCAAATTCTAAGAAATTTTTTTAAAGAAAATTGGTTGGAATAGGAACAATTTTATAGTACGTATATATAGATGTATGTAGTTTAGGAGGAAATGATATAGGCATAATAATTTTATATTTATATCTTTTTTTATTTTGTATTACGTATGTAAAAATTTTTTTATCTTTTTTAAAATTATTTTAAATCCTGAACTTTCTAATTGTTATTTTAGCTGTTATATCTAATATTATGTAATATTAGATACACGTAATATAGTTATACTTTGTACTTTGTTATATCTCCAAAATCCTGAACAATTAAAATTTGAACGAGATTTTATTTGGTAAAATCTTATCACTATGTTATATTAATTAATTGAAAAAAATTTAATTGTTATAAAATACTATGATTAAATAATATTTTACAAAAATAATATTAGATAGATTATTTGATTTAAAAAGATAAGTTTTTTACCTAATTATATTCGTTTATTAATTGATGTGGCCCAGAAATATAATACCACTTTAATCCAGAAAATGACACGTAAGCAAAAATAATCCCGATTTAATCCATAAAATTCCATGGACGCGAGATCGCACCAGAGGCCGTTTCAGGCTTCTGTTTTAGTATTTTATATAGAATATAGATATAGATAGATATAGATTGTAATTAATTTTTTTAATCTTAAGTGGTTAAAAATTCTATCGTTTAAATTACTTGACTTATCAATATGAGTTGTGTAACGACCCGGATATAAATACCCGGGTTACGTTTCGAAGGTCGGATACCTTCGTTCGTATGTTGCAATTCAGGTACGGGTTGAGGTTTTAAACCTCTAAAGATCAATCAGTATTCAAAGCGGGGATTTCGAACCCCAATCAATCATAGTAATAGAAATTCAATTTAAACAAAAGTAAAACGGAAGTACGGTTTAGATACAAAAGCCACGACAGAGCCGGGTCAAAACCAAAACATATATTCTAAAGTCGTATAGCCAAATTAGTGGGGTTAGACAGATTCTTTGCAATCGCCCGGGGGATTTTCACACGCCATAGAGACAGGGAGCAATCATACCTAAAAACAAGTGGTGCAAGCGGGATCAGATCGAGACCCCAACACACCCTGTCCCGCAAGCGAACATACACATACGCTAATATAAAGATGATGCCAATGCGGAAATTAAATCACACTAACATGATCCTAATTTACAATATGCGGAAAAGAACTGTAAAGACGCCCAAATAATGTCAAGTGGCATATCCCTATCCTACCTCTGCACCCCTTCCCGTTAGTGCAGAGACTGGCCAGTTCGGTGCTATAGCATAGCAATTTCCTCGTGGTGGTGCACTAACCACGACATCATCATATCATATCATATCATCTCATCTCTTGCCCGATGGTGCTGGGCTATCATATCATATCATATCATCTCATCTCTTGCCCGATGGTGCTGGGCTATCATATCATGCTCATATCGACTCGATAGACTCAGGGCACACGATGGGGCTGGGCTACCCTATGACCTTAGCAAAGACTCTAGGACTATCACAAATAACGACCGTTCTGTATTCAAACACACAAAGTAACCGAATGCTCATTCATAAGTGCAATCCTAGCATGATACTACATGGCATGCTTTAATGCTTATGAAACACCTAGTATGTCATATATTCACAAGCAGGTATTCTCTTTCAAATCTGAGTAAGCCCATAAAGGAACTTACCTGGAGAAGCGTAGAATCCAAGAAATAATCGGCAAATAGCAAGCAATCCAATCATGTCACAAATCACCTAGCATATCATAAGATGTGCATAAGTCTACGTCTAAGTCACACAAGGCGCCCCTAACTATTGCACATAAGTTCACATAACCATATAATATCACATCTTAACATTTCATCCTTATCATCTCAACTCATCTCATCATGCATCGCATACCATCTCACATCTCATCTCATCTCAATATCTAACATTTCATAATCTCAACATTTGATCATTTCAACTCATCATTTAGAAATCATGCACCATTATTATAAATATAAGTCATATTCATACTCTAAGGTATATTCATACTCTAATCCTCATATAACATATCATCCTTCAACATTTAAGAACTTATCATGATTCTTAATCATATACTATAACATCATGCTTTCATATGTACGACAACACATCCCGATATCATATTTAAGGACATATATCAACATCTCATAGCATGATTCATAAACAACCCATAACACATCAATATCACATATCATAATTTACAAGTCATACAAGCAAGTCCATTTCTCAAGATTCCCGAACTCTTAAATCTCAAGTTAGACTAAATCATTCTTTAAACCATTTTCTCAAATCATACTCGACCCAAAACCCCTTTACAAAGCATTGCCTTTTAAATCAACTTAAAATAAATCCGACAAGGTTAGTTCATTTCTAGAAATTCCCATTTTAAATCTCACTAAATCCAATTCCTTTTGCCAAATCAAGTTCTAACCTGTAAAACTCCTTTTTCCAAATTCTTTTCCTTTTAAAATCCAAATCTCGTAACATTATATTTTAAGTCACCTTAATAATATTATATCTTTAAGTCTAAATAACAATATTTTAAAATATCACCTTTATCTAATATATATTAAAATGAAATCAATTTTTGTCTTAAGACATAACATTCACAATATATTATAACCCCCAAATATCTTAACATTTATATCAATATACAATTCTTTAAAACCCATTTTAAATATCAACATTAATATTATACAACATATTATATTCCAAATACTATTACTTTTGAAACACTTTGAAATATACAATAATTTCAGAAAATATATATTTTATCACAAAATCTCAGAATAATAATAATGATAATAATAATCTAATCAAATAACAACTATATCAACTATATACTAACATAACCATATAATATACACATAACATAACACATATAAATAATAAAAACCCAGCAGGCCAGAAAACCCAAACAAATGGCCAGATGCGTCAGCCCACTCTCCCAAACCCGTTACTCGGCCCGGCCCAAAATCCAAGCCCAGCCCTCTTTCAAATTTATGCCGAAATCCGCTCTAAAGGAATTAAAATAAAATTATTCTGCTCGAGGACGAAATTTTCAAAATTTTCCGAAATCTCAAAATCGAATTCAATGTTATTTATTATTTAAATAAACTAATGATTTAAAATTTTTGGTCTTTACATCATCCACCTCTAAAAACAAGTCTCGTCCCCAAGACTAAAATCTTTTTCAAAACCGATCAAGCTTTTCTCAAAATATAGAACCAACCAAAATCATGCAAAAGCCCAAGTCGATTCTATCCTATATCAATCAACCAAGTTTTCAGAACTCATGAAGTGTAATCATCCACCTCTAAAGGCTAATCCCACATTTTCTTCCTAGGTTCATTTTCCAGAATCGGTTTCAACTATCACTCTCAAGGCATCATCGATCTCAACGACAATCATTTCAAACAAGTCTCAGAACTTCATATATCAAAATAATCAAGCCAGGCTATCAAGTTTCATCACGCTAACAAGCATATCAAGGGTGGTATCATATGAGTATCATGCAAGCAAGTCATCACTCATCAAGAGGCTCATCGCCAATCACATCATATCACCATACATTCTGCATATAACTATCATATAAGCACAACGACATAGAGATAAACATCAAAGCACCCATCTCGAAATAAGGCACTAGGGTATACTCACCACTAGGTCAAGAGTTCAAGGTAATGTCTATGCTAGGCTCCACGTAAGACGCAAGTAGCTCATCTGAAGCATCTCCCTAACTGTAAAGGCTCGGATTTTAAATCCTAATTTTTCGGAAAAAGAGAATTAAAAATGAAATTAAATCGGTTTTAAAACTCATTTAGTGGATTTCGGCCGGAATATAAAATTTAACAAACGATTTCCGTCCTTTTACCTCGAAAATTCAAAATAAAAATCGGATGGGGATATCCTTTTAAGTTTTAAAAATCTAATTGATCGGGAAAGCGAGAGTCGGGGAAACTAACATTCGGGGATTAATTTCGGGTTTCGAAATTCGATTATTCGGGATTTAATTACGGGTATTGTTTACCCAAACCCACACACCACCCTCAACCACTCTCACCTGCTCCCCGTCACCTCCACCCTTCACCTTAACCATCACCCTACCCCGTCACCTCCATCCTTCATTCATCACCTTAACCATCCCACACCATCACCATCGTTCTCCCTCACCATCACTCTCTCACCATCTTTCGCTCCCTCCTCCACCAGCCCAGCGCCACCACAGAGTCGCCGACCACCACCACGTCGCAGCCGCAACCGCCAGGAGCCGTCGTCGATCACCCCAGCGCCACCACGACCCTTTTGTTCTGTTTTGGCAAGCTAACTTCCGATGAGTCGTTCTCCTTCGTTTTTGACCAAAATCGCTTGCGGTCTTTGCCATCACGCTCACCAATATGCGGTGCAGGACCGACAAGCCATCGCGAGCCACCGAAGACGCCCAGGACTCCGATCGAGAGCTCTGAAGTCGCAAAAAATCCATCTCGGTGAGCTTCGAATTTATCCTCGTTTCGATTCATTTCTGAGTCTTTTCCGATGCTTAGACTAGTCGGGAATGTGCGTGAGCTGAGTGCAGGGAGTCGGGTGGGTTCGTGGGCTCCGGCAAGAGCTCCGGCGAGCATCAACTGGCAAGGGAGGCGGCGAGTTGGGCGATAGACGCGAGAGCGGGCGAGCTGGGCAGTGAGGCGAGCGTGGGGAGGAGGCAGCGAGGGCCGAGCTGGGCTGGCTGGTCGGCGTGGAGGAGTTGCAGGCGAGCCTCATTGGCCCCGGCGCAGCACCGGCATGGTCGAGCGGGAGATCTCCTTTCAACTTCGGGAAGAAGAAGGTGACATGGCTCCGTGGGCCCCACCTTTATATATATATATTATTTGTTTTAAACATTAAACCGGTTTGGGTTATGGGTTTGGGTTATGGGTTTGGTTTGGTTCGGGTTTATTCGTTTAATTGTTTAATTATTTAATGATATTTTAAAATATTATAATATTGTGTGAGGATTAAAATATAAAATATTATTTCGGATATTTTATAAAGGGTCGGTCTTACTAAATAAAAACGGTTGGGACTTTAAGGGATTTGGAAATATTTTTTTCGAAAGTATTTAATAAACGGTATTAAAATATTATATAATATTAATTGAGATTTAAAATATATTATGTGAGATTTGAAGTTTTAAAAATAAATTTAGAAAATAATTTTAAGGTCAGAAAGTAATTTAATAAATAATTGAAAAGGAATTTAGCGGATATTTTCAAGGGTCGGAATTCTTAACTATTTAATTCGGATTTGAAACGGTTTTGGAACTAACTTGGGGATAAGACTTATTCGATGACTAACTGGCATGATAATATGATCATTTGACTAACGGCATGATATGTGTGTCTAATAGCATGACTTGTGGTGATTTATTATAAAGGATTAAATATTGGTTACCGATGATGATGATATATATATATCCTTATGGAAAGTATGAGTATGAAATCGTAATATATGCGAATTTAGCTAAGTAGGATATAGAGGTTATCTTAAGCTGATGAGATGGCGGATTATATTTGTTGAACGATATGAGATGGGAGATGATTGATCAGGATGAACTTAAAGTATGACGGATGCGAACTTGTTTATTTATCTGTGTGTATGAGTGTGTGATATATGTGTTCAGAGAAGCTATAGAATTATACTCAGTGTATTCTCGTTATGTATTTAGGTGATACTCTGTGATCGTGACTACTGTGTGCTGGATTCTTCTTTTGCTGATCTTCTAGCCAGGTAAGTACCTCCGGGGCTTACTCAGTAACCAGGACCTCCTGCCTGATGTGTCATATAGTATGTAGGTGTTGCATATGTATAAAAGCATGTCATGTAGTATCATGCTCAGGAATTGCACTTACGATTGAGCATTATTATTCTGTATGCGTTTGAATGCAGAACGACCGTTATCTGTGAGTCCTAGAGTCGTTGTTAGGGTCATAGGACAGCCCAGCTTCATCGGGCGTTGTCCTCCTTGAGTCATTTATATATGTATCACGAGATACGAGATGAGCATGAGATACGATATGATGATGAGATGTGATATGCTATAGCATCGAACTGGCCAGTCTCCACCCTATCTGGAAAGGGGTGGTGGTAGAAGAGGGATATACTACTTGGTATTCTTTGTTAAGGCCTTACTTCATATTTTGTATATATGCATTAGGAGCATGATAGTGTGGTTAACATTTCAGTACTGCATGAAGGCATCCTTATTCTAGGTATAGGCGTATTATATGTCCTCAGCGCGGTCAAAGGACCCGCAGGCGAACACTTGGCCTGACTTGTGGTATAGTTTCAGGTACCCGTTCCATTACTTGATTTCGTGCTGTTATGACGGGGTCAATTCATATGACGGAGAGTGAGTGTTTGAACCCTGACTTCACCAGATTCACACTTTTGGGATTTCTCCCTAATTATACTCTGTTTTGATCCGGCTCTGCCGCGACACTGGTTGTATTGTTTCAGAATTTATGTCCTTTGCATGATAAAAGATTTTCCGCTTTGTAGACTTAGGATAGGTACAGGGGTTACCCCGGGGTCTCCAGCAGACCTTCCGAATTTGGGTACGAAATCCCGCTTTAAACTACAAATCCTTGATTTCAAACCTTCAACCTGTACTCGGGGCACAAGATCCTAACGAGGGGTTTTATCCCTCGAAACGTAACTTGGGAATCATAATCCCGGGCCGTTACACCAACTTGCCCGAATACTCTCATCAGGACACTCTACTAAGAATGATCGGCCTCAACATGGAGGTCGTAATAGTCAAGAATGTGGCTCGGATCGAAAACATATCGAAAAAGCTGAGACAAGGAAGACATCGCACTCCATCTAAGGACGGGGATAAGGCTAAGCGATAAGTTGCCTCTCTAGAATCTCAAAAAGATCAACAACCTAGGGCTCGACTTGCCTCATGATGTCAAAACATCGGACCCCTCAGGAGGTGATACTCTCAGCCATACATGTGCTCACACATTAAAGAGAATCTCGATCCTTGTCAGTGCCTCGGAACCCGTGAACATGTCTTCAGAATCTCAGAGTGAACTGTCCATCTCTGTCGGGAACTATCCTCTCAGGAACTCCATAGAACCTCGAAATCCGTCGAATGAATTCCTCATCTAGCCTCGAAACATGCTAAGCCTCCTGAATAGCGAGGAGATGCGTCTCTCGCATAATCCTCTACCTCAAATCTTGGGACCGGTGGGTTATGGGCCCACCATGCTTCCGCTGCGCCGCTCGAGTTCTACCCAGATGACCATTCTCTTCTCAAAGTCGGCTCTCGTCAAAAGTAGCGCAAAAGATACTAAGCTAACGGAGATAGGGGAGAAATAAAAGCGGACAACTCGAATTCCCTACGGAACCAAACATAGACCAGAACTGACGACGACAAGACTGAAAGACAACATCCCAACCCAAGAACGACGATAGTGCCCTTATGGAATTCTATGAGGTTATAATGCGGCAAGTAAGACACATATCAATCAATCATGAAGCATACTAGTCACATCAATACACACTAACATGTACCTATCTCGATGAATAACGACAACACACATCGGTAGCAAAGAACATGAGCAAGTTCTACACGGATGTACACATGAGACAATCTAGCAACCTATCATTCCTCAAGTAATAGACAAGCTCGACATATTAATAATCACATGTGCATGAATTCAAGAATAGATCTGTTTGGTACAAGCCATGCAAAACATAGTAATATAACGGGTATCACATGTATGGCTGACTATTCATGTTCAACAAAATCCAAGAACATCACATATACATATCATCATAATTAATCCAAGTCCAAATTCGTATAAATCACGGAATCATAAATTGTCTTTAAATCCCTTTTATCAAACTATATAGCATCACATAAGAATTCAAATCACATATATAGAATAACCCAAACCGGGTTTAAACCAAACCCGAGTCAATGACCAAAGAAAGGAGAGAACCGGCTCCGGCCAAGAGCCCAGACCTGGTTTTCGTCGCGGCGAATTGGCCGCTCGCCACGACGAAATCCAGTTCTTCATCCCTCGCGGGTGATGCCTCTCGCTACGCACGACAAGCATCATTCTCTTCCTTTGTTCCTAGTCCTTGTTCGTTGCGACGACCATGGTTTCGCCGCGGCTAAACAAGCGATTGTGAGCTCGCTTTTGATCTAAGCTCGATCTTTCTTTCCCATCCATTCTCATCCTTTCCAATATCCTTCCCTAACCTCAAGCAACATTTAAAATAATGATTCCGAATAATAATATAACTAATAATTAGATAAACGCTTAAAATCACATTTTTAAATACCACAAGATTTAATGTAGGATATTTATATAATAATTAATTACCCATGTCGGATACACACATAGACAAGTCATATCAATATAGAATCCGATACTAAGATGCTCAAACACGTCATAGCACTATAAAAGGAACACATAAGGGGGCATAATGACTATCACATCATACAACAACAAGGTCCACATGATAGGATAGGTATGACATGTAACCATATGATGAGCTATAATCGGAATGAATGCCCTACACGAGTCTAACCAATCATGACGTGGCATAAGTATAACCAAAGATTATTACTAAGGTCCAAGTTCAACATCAGATCATATTTCACGTATATGTGCATTTAATCATGTCATAGTATGTAACATGCACCCAACTACTAATTAACACAATTACTAAATAATCACGCAAGATGTAACATGCATGGTGGCACACAATTACTAATTACACAAGACTCGCAATTATACGTGCTCATCAAGATAAGCATAGATTGATGATATGTCCTAGGAAAAATTATAACGTGTGAACCTAGGCATGATTTTAACTATAATACGGGGCACGGAGTCGGATAAGGTACAAGCTACCAGAATATAATAAGCATCACAAGAGCATCATATGGTAAGAACAATAATTTATATGAGACACTCACATAAACACGTCATTAGTCATGTTAAGCGTGCTACTAGGTTGTTGAGGCATAACATAATAACTAGGTTACCAACATAAAACATGCTAAGATAGTCATAGAGTTATACAAGGGAACATAACAAAGCTATCACAACCTTATGACAGGAGTAACTGAACGATGATACAAAGTGAGCATAGGGTTACGCAAGTCATGTTTCGAAGGGCTTAGGCTTCACATGATACTAATAGTGCATGACTAGTCATGGATAGGTGAGAATAAAGTGCATCGAATAACTTCACATAGTGGCATGGTGAGTCATAAAGGCCTAAGCAAGTCTACCATTACAACGAGCATTGATGCATATAAGGGTGTACAAACAAGTATAACATGTGAATCATGCACACGTCATAATGTAGAACAGGGTAATGCTCTTAAGGTGTCATATTACAAGAGAACAACATGCTATATTCATGTATATAACTACTGTAACGGCCCGGATATAAATATCCGGGATACGTTTCGAAGGTCGGATACCTTCGTTCGGATGTTGCAATTCAGGTACGGGTCGAGGTTTCAAACCTCTAATCAGTCGAAGTTTCATAAATTCAGTTTAAACGAAAGTGGAATGGAAATATGATTTAGATACAAAAGCCACGGCAAGGCCGGGTGAAAACCGAAAGATAATTCTAAAGTCGGATGGCCAGATTAGCGGGGTTAGACAGATTTCTTTGCAATCGCCGAGGGACTTTCCCACGCCATATAAACAGAGAGCAATCATACCTAAAAACAATGGGTGCGAGTGGGGTCAGACCGAGGCCCCAACACGCTCTGTCCAGCAAGCGAACATACACATACGTTAATAATAAAGATGATGCAGATGCGGAAATTAAATCACACTAGCATGATCCTAATTTACAATATGCGAGAAATAACTGTAAAGGCGCCCAAAGAATGCCAAGTGGCATATCCCTCTCCTACCTCTGCACCCCTTTCCGTTAGTGCAGAGACCGGCCGGTTTGATGCTATAGCATATCATATCTCATCATCATATCTCATCCTCATAACATAAATTAAAATAAATAAATCATGCCCGATGGTGCTGGGCTATCATCATGCTCATATCGACTCGATAGACTCAGGGCACCCGATGGGGCTGGGCTACCCTATGACCCTAGCAAAGACTCTAGGACTATCACAGATACGGCCGTTCTGTTTCATACGCGTAAAGAAATAGAATGCTCAATCACAAGTGCAACCTAGCATGATACTACATGGCATGCTTTAATGCTTATGCAACACCTAGTATGTCATACATTCACAAGCCGGTAATCTCTTTTGAATCTGAGTAAGCCCATAAAGGAACTTACCTGAATAAGCCGAACAGCAGAGAACAAGGCAGAGCAGAATCCAAGAAATGAATCACCGATAGCAAGCAATGTCCAACATATCACAATCACCTAATAACATACAAATGCATAAGTCTATCTAATCCACACAAGGCGCCCCTAACTATCATACATCTCTTTTCATATCTCAGTTCAGATTATTCCATCTCATTTCATCACAAACCATATCTCATTTCATGTTCATCTCATCTCATCATCTCATTTTCAAAACAACCTCTCAAAGAACTCAACTTAGAAAATCAAACAACTCTTTTTAAAATCGCTTATCTAAATCCCGACATTAAACATTTAAACCTTAAGGCCCATTTTCCCAAAATCATGTTATAAAATAATTCCGGAATGTTTCTCATTTCAAAACATTATATAAATAAACTCCCATATTAAATCATCAAAATAATCCTATGTTCACAATTCATATTTTATAAATCAAAACCAACAATCACTTTAAAATTCCTAACTCACATAGTTAAATCCTCATAAAATGCATCAATTAAATAATCCAATCAATATTATTTTAAAACAATATATAAAGATTAATTCCCATAATATTATAATTATAACCAAATTCTAAAACTATAATAATATTCAAATAAGGATATAACATATCATATAATCAACATATACAATTTAAATCCTTAACCAACTTATAAAATCATACCATTTAAAGTAACTCCGACATAACTTTCTTTAAAAATCCAAATCTTAAAATCACCCTTATAAACATAATATAATAACTTCTCTCAATTAAAATTACTTTTAAAATCTTCCAAAATATATGAATTAGTAAACACAACATATAAATATATATATATACGTACATTTTCTATACTCAAAACAATAAACACATATTACCATCAACCCAGCCCAACCAAGAGGAATCAAAGGCCCGGACAGCCCAACAGAAAGAGCCCAGACCCGGAAGAGAGTCCGAGCCCATGACCCGACCCATCAATTCGGATCCCCTTTCAAATAAAAGAACCGGACAAAAGAAAGAATAAAAGAAGTTCAAACCGGTTCAAGAAAGAAAAAAAAAGAAGAACCGAACCCTGTCTTCAACCCAGCAACAGGGCACCACCGACGAAGAAGAAACGGAGGAGAAGGAGGTGGAATGCTCAGGATAGGGTGGTCCGTTTGGCTCGAAAATTTGCCCAGGCACTCACAATCGAATTCCGACCACACTCGTCCCAGAAAGAAGGAAACGATGCAAGGAAAGGAGGAGGAAAAAGGGTGCTTACCGCGGCGACTTCCGAGGCGGAGTTTCCCGGCGTCAATGGCGGCTTCTGGTAGCGAGGTCTTGCGAGGGAGATGCGGGGAGCTTAGGGAAGAATAGAGATGAGTAAGGGGTGATTTTGGAAGGAAAAGAATCGAAAGCGTTTACAAATTCGAATGATACTTACGATCGGAAAACAGGGTGGATTGGGGGGAGTTGGTGGCGGCGCTCCGGACCTTCTGGGCGGCGTTACTGCTCGGAGACGCTGAGGGAGAAGCACGGAACTCCGGGGGAGCTGCTCGAAGGAAGAGGATGGAGGGGAGAGGTGGGGAGGCTTCGGTGGTGTCTCGGTAAAACAGGAGAAGGTTTGGGTGGCTGTATGGCTCGCGGAAGAAGCAGGGGAGGTGGCTTGAGCTTCGGCAGGGGGGGAAGGAAGAGCAAGGATGGAATGAGGGGTGGTTTGTGGTGATTTTGGGCTCGAAAATGGGGGTTCAGATATGATAAGAGAGGGGTGAGGGCAGACGACAAGGAGAGGATGGAGAGGAGAGGGAGGTGAAATGGTTGGTTCTGAAATCTCAGTGTGAGGGAGGGGACCAAAATTGAAAAGAAGAGGCAAGGAGGTGTTGTGCTGCAGTGGCGTGGGGGAGGAGAGAGAGAGAGAGAGAGAGAGAGAGAGAGAGAGAGAGAATAAAGAAAAGGAGAAATAAAATAGAGAATAAAAGAGGTCCCCACAAGATATTTTGAACCCGAAAAAAAAATATCCCGAAACCCGCTAATCCCGACTCTATCAATTCCCGATTAAATCGAATTTAAATAAAATTTTCCGGATTTGCAATAAAATAATGGACCTCAATTAAATTTCAAATCTCGAAGTAAGAAGGCGGAAATAGAATCTGTCGGAATCAAATTTTAAAACGATGTCGGAATCATTCATAATGATTTTAACTCAGAAATTGCTCGAGGACAAGTTCTTCTCCAATTTTATATCTCATATATAAAATAATATACTTTTAATTAATTTAATTTTAAAATAATTTTTCGGCCTTTACATTCATCCACCTCTAAAAACAAGTCTCGTCCCCGAGACTAAAACCATTTCAAAGCAAGGGGAAGAAAGTTTGAAATCGGTGAGTCCGAGGACCATGTCCGAGGATCTTGTAATCGTCTCGGTTGCGTCCTCCGAGATTCTCACAACATCCTAGTCACGGTCGTGACATCTCCAATTGGTCTTGTCAAGTGTGTAATAAGCGCCCTCATTACATCCTTGCTTCGACTTTTCGGAAGTACCACAACTCTAAAAGCATTATAGCGTCCGACTAGGTCTTAGCAAGCAATCTATAAGCGCCCCTATACAATGCTTGTATCCACTTCGTGAGACGTCATAATGTAAATCCAGTTCGTAAATCCTTAAAGCGGTTGTAAATAAAAGGATTGTCATCCAAATCATTGAAACTCTCAACTTCTTTAAAACCCCAAGTTGGCCATTTTTAAAACCGCTCAAAATCTTCAAATTCAATTTTTAATCAAGCAACTTTACACCAAAACAAGTCAAATCCTTTCAAATCAAGATTTTGTCAAAACTCTTCCGAAAACCAAATCAGCTTCACACATACCAATCAATCAAATTCCGAGGGTAGGAGGTGGAGTCATCCACCTCTAAGGGCTAGTCCCATATTCTCTTCCTAGTTTCCAGAATCGAATCAATCTATCAGTCTCAATTCAAGCAAGATGCATAAGCCATAAGAAATGCATAACTGTATAACCAACCAATCTCCAATCAACACATCATAAGGCAAGTCTCAACATATACCATCGTAGTGCCACAAGGTCACATCACATCTCCAGATCATACCAAAGGTCAAAAAAGCATTTCTCATCACAGAATTAATGAACCAAAACCCTTTGTCAACACATCAACACATCAAGGTCAAGTTATTAATATTCAGCAGAAGGAAAGGTCAATCAATGTGTGAATCACAAAAACGTCAGCATACTCGCAAAACATCATCTCAACTCATACAATGTCATATAACAATCACTTAGCAATCACGCACCATTATCTCATGTATATATACGTCAGATTCATGATCCAAATCAGTATTCATCATTTAACATCTCCTGATCATAATATAACATCATGCTCTCACATAGCAACATATCATTATATCATGATTCATTCAACACATTATAACATGCTTTTAGAACAACATAGTAGGATAGCAATGGGTCATTATATCATGAGTATAGTTATCACTACCAATTACGATTCAATATTGCATATCAACATGTAATATCAGCCATATCAGGTTCATCATAGTCACTATCTAACATCATGCCAAGTCATTTTAATAAATCACATAATCAAGAAAGCTTTCACATCATCACCAGGCAAAATAAACGCAAACCCCGCTCGCTCGATTTCAATTCCTACATCAAACCAGCCTCATTTAGATTCACCAACATCAGCTCAAGTAACATCCTCAAAAGAAGTCCCAATTCATTTCAATACCCTAATCTCGCCCCTCATTTCTCCAAGCACTCTCACTAGCCATCCACCTCTAAGAATCCAACCCTAATCTCTGTTTTCACACCCGAGCATCCCTATATACTACGTTCCCGCTATCCACAAGGTCATTTCTTACATTTCTCGCTCTTCCCAAGATATCACAACGTAGAACCCTTGTAACCACGCATCTTCAATAAAATTTCCTCGGTCACTACCTAACCAGCCTATCCCTAACCATACCCGTATCCGAGATTCACCTAGGAGCTCATCGAAATCATCAAGCATTACCTCTTATAATTCCCGAACCCACTCGGTCCAACCTAAGTCAACACCCCTCTTCTGCAACTTTTCCTTACCACCGTCGATCATTCTAATCACTCAAAACCTTTCTCCACTCTCTGACCGCTCAGCCAAAAGGACCTCACTCACATGTTCAAAGAAGAAGCAATCATGGACATTATTGCACACAAGGACTACATCATATCAATCAGCATTTACCATTATCATCATTAACTCATCATTTAGCATTGCAACTGTGTTTTCTAGAGTCTCAATCTATTGTCATGCTCAATAAATATTGCAGAACATCATATATGAACCTAATCAGGTCAAGCTAACACACCTCATCATAACCACATCTAATAAACAGTTCAGGTTCTCAGCATTTGCAGTTCACATTATAGGCAAGGAATTTAGATCATGCTTGGCATCTTAGAATAGCATCACATCAAGTCGTCGAGGCACATTAAGATTGTAAGGCATCGAATCATATCATCATAGTCAATAGACAATCAAGCAACAGTAATCACATCAACAAGCACTTTCAACATCAAGTCAATGCAAATCATCATTAACAAGCTCAGAAAGGGTTAGCAATTCGAATATAGGATGCTCCCACTTGCAAGTCATACCGTACTCATCAATCGTAATCCTTGAAGCGAGATTGTTCCGTCGACATTACCGATCTTGAGGCCCGTGGGTTACGAGCCCACGCTTCCGCTGCGCTGCTCTATCGCCATCCGACTTCCCGTTCCCTTTTTCCATGTGGTCGCTCATCCAAAGTAACGCGTAAGAGTCTAAGTTAGCGGAGATAGGGGAGTGACAAAGCGGACGACCCAATGTTTCTTTCGGAGACGGAATAGACCAAAGCTAAAGACGACATGACTAGAGACAAGACTCCGACTCGGGAATAGTAACGATGCCTTTATGGAAGTCCATTAGGGTACCATTGTGACAACAAGCATGAATTCACTATGGAGCATATCCATCACATCAATCCATACTAACATGTACCTATCTCGGGGAAACATTCGTATTTATATCAAAGACACAATCAAATCTGATGCTGATGTATGTGAAATAAGCTAACATTCTAGTATTCCATGGAAGCAAATATGCCTAGCATCTTCAAGCAAGATAGACGGAACCAACAATGATCATATATGATTCGAAGTCATGCGGAATTTAGTGAAGGTAACGAGCATCATGCATAAGATCAATGTAAGAGCATGGTATACACATCAACAAATGAGTCCAAATATATCATGGCAAAGTATATTATAATAATCAGATGAAGCATCATACGAGGGCTCATAAGAACAGCATAGTAACTATTACATCCAACAGCAATGATCACATATTAGGTCGAGCATGGCACGGAATCCTATGACGAGATCCATTTAGAGAGCATAGATCCTACATGATACTAGCGATACATAATGCGATACAAGCATAGCCAAGAGTCATTAAGAGGAGTTCAACATGATATTCACGAAACATGAGGTATTTTCAAAAGTAACCAGAAGGACATCATGGGTGCTAGATTATAATCATTCTAAGAACGAACCATCATAGAGTACATATATGGTACAATCGTTGTCACATCATAGAACGAGTACAACATGTGATCATTTAGCGGGTCATATTGGAAATCATAAGCCCTACATGATACTAATAGCACACATCGAACATGAGTACAACTAAAGTAATTCAACTAGGTTCAATCCGATATTCATGCGTCAGGTATTTGCAAAATCAGGATATAGAGTGATGTGTAATCAAGCGAGGTGTCAAATCATACATTCATGGAAGCACGAGAGGATATCATAGAGTAATAGACATTTTAACCATGTAAACATGCTGGGTTTAACTATCACGGAAAGCTAGTCAATCATCGAATTCAACATTAAGCTAATCAGAACGAGTGAAACATGTTAAGAGAACAAAAAGAGGAAAGAACCACACTATCGAGTACCTAGCTCGAGAGAGAATCAACAATAAAGTAGGCAAGGCATAAATGTGCGTAAGTCATAACCAAGGATCCTACACGCTACTAATGGCTCAATATAACATGTGGTACATACATGCACTTGATCGATTACTCGGCACTAAGCAAGACTTCAATTCAATCACATTCCGATAATACAGAAACAGGAGAGGAGGTGTAGCGAGGTATAGTGCAAGTCTAAGCAACATGGCGACATGACTAGAATATGGGGACATGAGCTCGAATCAACACATAATATGACAAAACATGCATTCCTCAAGGTTCAATTATCACACACATTCTCCGTTCAACACAACTAATCACACACAATATTAACTTGCAAAATAATCAACAATAGTTAATCTAACGAATTCGGAATAAATGGGCATGATATAGATTCTTGTCACAAAATGAACGATAAGCATCGAGGCATCATCGGCTAGCATGCTAAAGAGCAAATCTTAGGAGGCATTCATATAAGGAAGAGTCGATCACACTATCATGAACTTATTCATAGAGAGGACATCAATTATACAACTTCATAGCATATGACATATTTATTCGTGCCCTAGTATGACAATGTAATATACTAAGTAGATCATGTTGGGATGATATGGATACGATAAATATAGCTCAAACTTATACAATAGTCATTATGAACATTAAAGCACATAAGCATAATTCCACACTAAGGTCAATTGTAGGTCAAGGAGTAGTGCATATAGAATCACACAATCATGAACAGGGCAATCAACCCGATAGAAGTCCATAAGGGCAACATTGACTCTTCCCAACTGACTCATTACCCATCCTTCCCGTGGGACTCGGATACGCCTTTTCGTGACAAGAGGACACTGATGGATTGTCATAAGAATTGATAAGGACAGCCTCGTAAACATCTCACTCTCTAACCCGGAATTTCATCAAGGGCCGTCTTTCAATACTCTCACGGACAACCTTTATATCCAATCACGATTCCCGACACCATGTGTTTACCAACCCAATTCCCGTGGAAGACCGATATTCGAAAGGGGGACTCGATTGAATTGTCAAAAGGGTTCATAAGGAGAGGGGCGGTTCCACAAAAGCTGAGCTTAACCATATAAGAAGAAGGGTACTCCCGCTATCCCGTTCGCACAGATCGTTCAATATTTAATTAAATAGTTAGGCATATCAAGCACTCAACATAGAATCAGTCAATGACAATTACAATGATCTCCTTGGAGTCCTCCCGACCCATTTGTAACGAACAAGCTAGTATTTCGCCTACCCGTTTCCGACTACATCCAATAGGGATGTCTATCGCCTTTTCTACCCACTCGATCCCTTATTAGTTGGTTCTCCACTTTTATCATAAGCCAAGTTCATATTTAGTCCAATTGAGTTAGGCATATTAAATTCATTTTGCCCCTTTAAAACGCTTTCAAATCTTCGAAATCCGTGGGCGGTTTTCCAAAACATACACCCGACCCTTGCGTACCCGAATTGCACAACCTGGCTCTGATACCAACTTTGTAACGGCCCGGATATAAATATCCGGGATACGTTTCGAAGGTCGGAT
Source organism: Persicaria maculosa (assembly GCA_963922045.1). Lineage (NCBI taxonomy): Eukaryota > Viridiplantae > Streptophyta > Magnoliopsida > Caryophyllales > Polygonaceae > Persicaria > Persicaria maculosa. Next base: position 35,855,411 of record OY998261.1, read on the forward strand.
ACCTTCGTTCGGATGTTGCAATTCAGGTACGGGTCGAGGTTTCAAACCTCTAATCAGTCGAAGTTTCATAAATTCAGTTTAAACGAAAGTGGAATGGAAATATGATTTAGATACAAAAGCCACGGCAAGGCCGGGTCAAAACCGAAACATAATTCTAAAGTCGGATGGCCAGATTAGCGGGGTTAGACAAATTTCTTTGCAATCGCCGAGGGACTTTCCCACGCCATATAAATAGAGAGCAATCATACCTAAAAACAATGGGTGCGAGTAGGGTCAGACCGAGGCCCCAACACGCTCTGTCCAGCAAGCGAACATACACATACGCTAATAATAAAGATGATGCAGATGCGGAAATTAAATCACACTAGCATGATCCTAATTTACAATATGCGAGAAATAACTGTAAATGCGCCTAAAGAATGCCAAGTGGCATGTCCCTCTCCTACCTCTGCACCCCTTTCCGTTAGTGCAGAGACCGGCCGGTTCGATGCTATAGCATATCATATCTCATCATCATATCTCATCATCATAACATAAATTAAAATAAATAAATCATGCCCGATGGTGCTGGGCTATCATCATGCTCATATCGACTCGATAGACTCAGGGCACCCGATGGGGCTGGGCTACCCTATGACCCTAGCAAAGACTCTAGGACTATCACAGATACGACCGTTCTGTTTCATACGCGTAAAGAAATAGAATGCTCAATCACAAGTGCAACCTAGCATGATACTACATGGCATGATTTAATGCTTATGCAACACCTAGTATGTCATACATTCACAAGCCGGTAATCTCTTTCGAATCTGAGTAAGCCCATAAAGGAACTTACCTGAATAAGCCGAACAGCAGAGAACAAGGCAGAGCAGAATCCAAGAAATGAATCACCGATAGCAAGCAATGTCCAACATATCACAATCACCTAATAACATACAAATGCATAAGTCTATCTAATCCACACAAGGCGCCCCTAACTATCATACATCTCTTTTCATATCTCAGTTCAGATTATTCCATCTCATTTCATCACAAACCATATCTCATTTCATGTTCATCTCATCTCATCATCTCATTTTCAAAACAACCTCTCAAAGAACTCAACTTAGAAAATCAAACAACTCTTTTTAAAATCGCTTATCTAAATCCCGACATTAAACATTTAAACCTTAAGGCCCATTTTCCCAAAATCATGTTATAAAATAATTCCGGAATGTTTCTCATTTCAAAACATTATATAAATAAACTCCCATATTAAATCATCAAAATAATCCTATGTTCACAATTCATATTTTATAAATGAAAACCAACAATCACTTTAAAATTCCTAACTCACATAGTTAAATCCTCATAAAATGCATCAATTGAATAATCCAATCAATATTATTTTAAAACAATATATAAAGATTAATTCCCATAATATTATAATTATAACCAAATTCTAAAACTATAATAATATTCAAATAAGGATATAACATATCATATAATCAACATATACAATTTAAATCCTTAACCAACTTATAAAATCATACCATTTAAAGTAACTCCGACATAACTTTCTTTAAAAATCCAAATCTTAAAATCACCCTTATAAACATAATATAATAACTTCTCTTAATTAAAATTACTTTTAAAATCTTCCAAAATATATGAATTAGTAAACACAACATATAAATATATATATATACGTACATTTTCTATACTCAAAACAATAAACACATATTACCATCAACCCAGCCCAACCAAGAGGAATCAAAGGCCCGGACAGCCCAACAGAAAGAGCCCAGACCCGGAAGAGAGTCCGAGCCCATGACCCGGCCCATCAATTCGGATCCCCTTTCAAATAAAAGAACCGGACAAAAGAAAGAATAAAAGAAGTTCAAACCGGTTCAAGAAAGAAAAAAAAAGAAGAACCGAACCCTGTCTTCAACCCAGCAACAGGGCACCACCGACGAAGAAGAAACGGAGGAGAAGGAGGTGGAATGCTCAGGATAGGGTGGTCCGTTTGGCTCGAAAATTTGCCCAGGCACTCACAATCGAATTCCGACCACACTCGTCCCAGAAAGAAGGAAACGATGCAAGGAAAGAAGGAGGAAAAAGGGAGCTTACCGCGACGACTTCCGAGGCGGAGTTTCCCGACGTCAATGGTGGCTTCTGGTAGCGAGGTCTTGCGAGGGAGATGCGGGGAGCTTAGGGAAGAATAGAGATGAGTAAGGGGTGATTTTGGAAGGAAAAGAATCGAAAGCGTTTACAAATTCGAATGATACTTACGATCGGAAAACAGGGTGGATTGGGGGGAGTTGGTGGCGGCGCTCCGGACCTTCTGGGCGGCGTTACTGCTCGGAGACGCTGAGGGAGAAGCACGGAACTCCGGGGGAGCTGCTCGAAGGAAGAGGATGGAGGGGAGAGGTGGGGAGGCTTCAGTTGTGTCTCGGTAAAACAGGGGAAGGTTTGGGTGGCTGTATGGCTCGCGGAAAAAGCAGGGGAGGTGGCTTGAGCTTCGGCAGGGGGGGGGGGAAGGAAGAGCAAGGATGGAATGAGGGGTGGTTTGTGGTGATTTTGGGCTCGAAAATGGGGGTTCAGATATGATAAGAGAGGGGTGAGGGCAGACGACAAGGAGAGGATGGAGAGGGGAGGGAGGTGAAATGGTGGGTTCTGAAATCTCAGTGTGAGGGAGGGGACCAAAATTGAAAAGAAGAGGCTAGGAGGTGTTGTGCTGCAGTGGCGTGGGGGAGGAGAGAGAGAGAGAGAGAGAGAGAATAAAGAAAAGGAGAAATAAAATAGAGAATAAAAGAGGTCCCCACAAGATATTTTGAACCCGAAAAAAAAATATCCCGAAACCCGCTAATCCCGACTCTATCAATTCCCGACTAAATCGAATTTAAATAAAATTTTCCGGATTCGCAATAAAATAATGGACCTCAATTAAATTTCAAATCTCGAAGTAAGAAGGCGGAAATAGAATCTGTCGGAATCAAATTTTAAAACGATGTCGGAATCATTCATAATGATTTTAACTCGGAAATTGCTCGAGGACAAGTTCTTCTCCAATTTTATATCTCATATATAAAATAATATACTTTTAATTAATTTAATTTTAAAATAATTTTTCGGCCTTTACAACTACATTCATATACATAAAAGTAATCATGCGAGTATCTTACAACTATCGTGGTGGGTGTGTTCATGCAAAGGTCAGGATCTCCACACGTGTAAAGATAACATCTCAAGCAAGGGTGTAACAAGGGATGTAACATATCATGGTCGTACTGAGGTCATTAAAGTATAAGATCAATGATGGCAAGATGATCATTTAAGGTGCTACTAGATACTAAGATATAGGGAACAACATAATGTCATGAATGCTATGTTCGTATACATAAAAGGAGACAATTAGAGCACATATTCTCATGATAAGTTGCATTTTAGAAGACATACATCCTATATGATACTAATAGTATACACGGAATCTAAATACAATGTGGTGTATGCACATGTAAGGTGTCAACCTATTAATTCTTAAATCATTACAGATTGTCATGGGGCATGGAGGAATATCATCATAAGACGAGTAGATAGGCATGATACTAGTTAGAATCACATAAGGCATAATGAGCATTCAGGTGTAACACCAATAATATTTGAGGGACATAAGGAACGAATGTCAATACTACCGGGGACCTATTTTAAGAAGGAGCAGATCATAAAACAAGTAAGGCATGAATTTACACAAGCCACAAGTCATGGGTCCTACGGGATACTAAGGTCTCGGTGAAAGGCATAGATGTGCAACATATGACATATGTACATTAAGCAACTTCGCACCAACATATTCAAGAGGTCAAGACGACAATAATACAATCATATGGAACAAGGAAGAAACATAGAAGGGGACAACACGAGCCTAAGATAGTGTGACTTCATATATGTACATGGATACAAGTCAATAAATATCGATACATGGCATGTACTTAACACAATGATATATCAAGTCGTTCAACATAGTAATGCATCACATCAAGTGAATACAGATAGGGCCACCGTTATAACCAAACAGAGATTTCCAAGGGCAATAGCGACTTATCCTCACAGAATCAAAAGCCCATTTCCCGTGGAATGCGTGTGTGACTCATTTTGAGGACATAGAAGGGTACTCAAATTACTCCCAAAAGAAGATGGCAGAGTTCATATAGAATCTCATGACAAGGGGACACTAGCTGACGAGAATCAAGGGGAATGACTTCACAACAACTCATTCAATCGACTCGGAACTGTTCGAAATTTGATACTCTAGCACAATGACCATCTCGTGGCATGACCTATGGTGTCAAGTACCATACTTATCACACGCTGAAGTAGTCAATGTTCCCGAACTTAATTCCCGACCAAGACTAGATTCCAATTCCATTTCCCGTGAAGACATTGACACCATAATGAACAACTCGATTAGAATACCAATTGAGACATGAAAGAAGAGAGAAGGGGAGGAAATCAGAATGAACAGAATAGGCATCCCTCAACCATCACCAACCTTTAACATAATCTGTCGAACCAGAAGCAAAACAAAAGGGAAGGGTACCAACGAATGAATTCATGGAGAAGACCGCTCTATAAGACAGAAATTCCGACTATATTGGAAGGAAAGGCTCCCTCGCTTATCCTACTCACATAGAGATGCAACACTCAGTTCAAATATACCAATAGATTTCTAGCTCTTAGCATAATAGCAATCAACACAGAGTCAGTCAGTGACACTTATAATGTTCTCAGGCCCAATTAATACATAAAGCACAACAAGCTATCTAATGCCGCTCTTCGAGGAACGATTGACCGGAGGGGCAAAACCTCACGATCTCTACCTAACTCGCCACTCCAACCACCTCGGTGCAATTTCTTGGAGTCTTCCAACCCATCTGTAAAGAATAAGCTAGTATTTCGCCTAGCCGTTCCCAACTACATCCAATAGGGATGGTCTAGCGCCTTTTCTACCCACTCGATCCCTTTTGTTTGAATTCTCTTATTTAATAGGCCAAATTCACATTTATTCCATTTGAGTTAGTCATATTAAGTTCATTTTGCCCCTTTAAAACATCTTCAAATCCTTTAAAATTCATGGGCAATTTTCCAAAACATACACCCGACCCTTGTGTACCCGAATTGTACAACCTGGCTCTGATATCAACTTTGTAACGGCCCGGATATAAATACCCTGGTTACATTTCGAAGGTCGGATACCTTCGTTCGGATGTTGCAATTCATGTACGAGTCCAGGTTTCAAACCTCTAAAGAACAATCAGTATTCAAAGCGGGGATTTCGAACCCCAATCAATCATAGTAATAGAAATTCAATTTAAACGAAAGTAAAACGGAAGTACGGTTTAGATACAAAAGCCACGACAGAGCCGGGTCAAAACCAAAACATATATTCTAAAGTCGTATATCCAAATTAGCGGGGTTAGACAGATTCTTTGCAATCGCCCGGGGGATTTTCCCACGCCATAGAGACAGGGAGCAATCATACCTAAAAACAAGTGGTGCGAGCGGGATCAAACCGAGATCCCAACACACCCTGTCCCGCAAGCGAACATACACATACGCTAATATAAAGATGATGCCAATGCGGAAATTAAATCACACTAACATGATCCTAATTTACAATATGCGGAAAAGAACTGTAAAGGCGCCCAAAGAATGCCACGTGGCATATCCCTCTCCTACCTCTGCACCCCTTCCCGTTAGTGCAGAGACTGGCCAGTTCGGTGCTATAGCATAGCAATTTCCTCGTAGTGGTGCACTAACCACGGCATCATCATATCATATCATATCATCTCATTTCTTGCCCGATGGTGTTGGGCTATCATATCATATCATATCATCTCATCTCTTGCCGATGGTGCTGGGCTATCATATCATGCTCATATCGTCTCGATAGACTCAGGGCACCCGATGGGGCTGTGCTACCCTATGACCTTAGCAAAGACTCTAGGACTATCACAGATAACGACCGTTCTGTATTCAAACACACAAAGTAACCGAATGCTCATTCATAAGTGCAATCCTAGCATGATACTACATGGCATGCTTTAATGCTTATGCAACACCTAGTATGTCATATATTCACAAGCAGGTATTCTCTTTCGAATCTGAGTAAGCCCATAAAGGAACTTACCTAGAGAAGCGCAGAATCCAAGAAATAATCGGCAAATAGCAAGCAATCCAATCATGTCACAAATCACCTAGCATATCATAAGATGTGCATAAGTCTACGTCTAAGTCACACAAGGCGCCCCTAACTATCGCACATAAGTTCACATAACCATATAATATCACATCTTAACATTTCATCCTTATCATCTCAACTCATCTCATCATGCATCGCATACCATCTCACATCTCATCTCATCTCAATATCTAACATTCCCTAATCTCAACATTTGATCATTTCAACTCATCATTTAGAAATCATGCACCATTATTATAAATATAAGTCATATTCATACTCTAAGGTATATTCATACTCTAATCCTCATATAACATATCATCCTTCAACATTTAAGAACTTATCATGATTCTTAATCATATACTATAACATCATGCTTTCATATGTACGACAACACATCCCGATATCATATTTAAGGACATATATCAACATCTCATAGCATGCTTCATAATCAACCCACAACACATCAATATCACATATCATAATTTACAAGTCATACAAGCAAGTCCATTTCTCAAGATTCCCGAACTCTTAAATCTCAAGTTAGACTAAATCATTCTTTAAACCATTTTCTCAAATCATACTTGACCCAAAACCCCTTTACAAAGCATTGCCTTTTAAATCAACTTAAAATAAATCCGACAAGGTTAGTTCATTTCTAGAAATTCCCATTTTAAATCTCACTAAATCCAATTCCTTTTGCCAAATCAAGTTCTAACCTGTAAAACCCCCTTTTCCAAATTCTTTTCCTTTTAAAATCCAAATCTCGTAACATTATATTTTAAGTCACCTTAATAATATTATATCTTTAAGTCTAAACAACAATATTTTAAAATATCACCTTTATCTAATATATATTAAAACGAAATCAATTTTTGTCTTAAGACATAACATTCACAATATATTATAACCCCCAAATATCTTAACATTTATATCAATATACAATTCTTTAAAACCCATTTTAAATATCAACATTAATATTATACAACATATTATATTCCAAATACTATTACTTTTGAAACACTTTGAAATATACAATAATTTTAGAAAATATATATTTTATCACAAAATCTCATAATAATAATAATGATAATAATAATCTAATCAAATAACAACTATATCAACTATATACTAACATAACCATATAATATATACATAACATAACACATATAAATAATAAAAACCCAACAGGCCAGAAAACCCAAACAAATGGCCAGATGCGTCAGCCCACTCTGCCAAACCCGTTACTCGGCCCGGCCCAAAATCCAAGCCCAGCCCTCTTTCATATTTATGCCGGAATCCGCTCTAAAGGAATTAAAATAAAATTATTCTACTCGAGGACGAAATTTTCAAAATTTTCCGAAATCTCAAAATCGAATTCAATGTTATTAATTATTTAAATAAACTAATGATTTAAAATTTTTGGTCTTTACAAGTTGTTACAATTAATTTTTATATCTTAAGTGTTTACAAAACCTATCATTTTATCTTAAGTTATTTTATAAATATTTTACCAAAAAATTCTACATAATCTTAAAAGATTTAGATTATCATAATCTTAAAATTGGAAAAGTCACCGTGAATCTGTAAAGTGTAAACCACTGATTTTATGCGGAGAAACTTGCACCATTAGAGATGGTAATCGTACATCAACACGCAAAATCAATTAGACAAAAGCAAAACAAAAAAGTGCAATAATCAACTAAATTCAAATTAATATTATTATTTCAAGAAAATTATATTTAGTAAAATCAATTGTATAAGCATTGATCCAACTACTCCGTAATAATTTTACTAAAATCGAACAATATACTATCAAGTATCAATCAATCAATATAAAAGAGATTTATAACAACTAACGGTGCAATATATAAATATATTTTATAAAGATTTCTTTTGTAATATAGTCATAATTAATTTAAGTGATCTAGAAAGATAAGTTTTTTTATCTAACTATATTGATTTATTAATTAATGTAGCCCAAAAAGATAATACCACTTTAATCCAGAAAATGACATGTAAGCAAAAATAATACCGTTTTAATCCAGCAAATTCCGTGCACCAGAGGCCAGAAACGGCCTCTGTTTTAGTATTTTATATATAGATAATAGATAGATATAGAAGGACGGGACCCACGTCTTCATCCCCTTCCTCTGGTTTTCCTCAGCTGCAGCCCACGTCTTGCTTGCTCGGGGCTCCGCTCCCAGCTCCGCTCTGACCTCGCCTCGCCCTCCACCTCGTCTCTCCTACTCCCTCTCGCTCTCGCTGCTTGCTTCCTCGCGCTCCCTCGCTGCTCGCATCCACTGACTCGCCCCCTCGCACTCTCCTCTCTCCTGCTCTCGCGCTCACCTCCCCGCTCTCGAGCTCTCTCTAACGGACCAACTTAGGCGGAAAGCACACAAAACAAAACCGGAAAAGGAAGTTTGGGAAGCTCACCGAGGTCCTTGAATTTGCCGAAAATGGTCTTCGGAGTTGTTCGAGCTTCGTCGGAGGTTAATCAATGTCGAGATGGCCGATCATTTGGGAGCAAAACAGAGGATTCAAGGAGTAAGGGGTGGCGTCGACTTCGGTGGCTGCCGATGGGTGGCTCCGGGGTGTCTCGGGCATCGGAGGAGATGTTGCTCGGAGTCTCGGACAGTTGTTGCTTCGAAGAAGGAGAGGTGGAGGCTCGGGGTGCTCGGGGATGTGGCGTTTGAGGGTGTGGTGGTTATGGGTGGTGCGGCTGTGAGAACGAATGGGGATGGTGATGGTGGTGATAAAGAACTGAAAAGGAGGGAGGGTGCACAGGTGAAAAAGAATTGAAAAGGAGGGAGGGTAACTATTGAAGGAGGTGAGGTGGGAGATGGTGCCTAACAGCTGAACTAGGGGGTAGGGAGTGGGCTATAGGGGGAAGGGTGACTTAACCCGATGCGATTAAATTAAATTTAAAATAGACATTCGGATCCGAATTAAATAATGAAACTGAAAATATTTCCAAGCCTTGGAATAATAAAATGCATTAATTTTGTTTTAAATTTAACTAACAAGTTTATGCCAGAATTTGTTCGAAAGAATTCAAATAAATCATTTGCTTGATGACGAAAATATTCATATATTTTTTTTGAGTCTTATAAATCTAAAAAATTTTAAATTAGAATAAAATATATAATTATAATTATATTTGAAAATCTTGGTCTTTACAGGGGTGTTTCAACACCTTTATGAGCACATGCCATATTCTCTAGGATAATAGAATCAGGCAGTTGCTTAGCTGAAAAACTCCCTTTTGACATGTTTTGGGCAGTTAAAAGTTCTAATCTTTGGGTTTGAGCTTCAAGTACGTCTTTGGGACAACTCCTTTCAATTTACGGGGTTTGAGTTGGTGAGCTTGTTTAGTAGTTTGGTTAACTTCCAAACTTGCAGTACATGTAAGTCATCTAATTGAGTTCCTTTCTATTTGAATTGTTCCATCTTTCTTGATCAATCATGATTGATATAACCTTCAATTTCCTTGTTTGTCCATACATTTGTATTTCTAATTGTATTTGTACTGCAGTATTGAGTATTGTTCATGTTTGAAGCTGGTTTTGAAGCCTATTAGCTCAAATTGTCGAGCATGTACTTATGCACAAGACGTGGGTTCAACTCCCATGGAGCCTAATACAAAGATCCACTCTTTACTCCTGGCAGAAAATCATCTAGAAACGGAATTCAGCTTGAAAAAATGAAAATCTGAATGTAGAAAAACTAATTGCATAGATTGAAAAAAATATGAATGCACAAACTGAAAATCATTTGAATACAGCTTCCAAAAAACTCAATGTTGAAAAACAAAAAACTCATTGCTGAAATACAGCTTATTTACAATCAGAATGTGGAAAGTAAAAAACAGAAGAATAAAAAAACCTGAAAAACTAAAAACTCAATGCTGAAATGTTAGTTTGTGTTTATACATTACTTAAAAACATGTTAGTTTCTCAACTGGATTGAATAGCTACATAGCCTACATATTCGTGTTTGCATTGGTTATCGATATATCCTTTACTCTTTACTCCTAGCTATATAGCCTACATACCTTTGTTAAGGATGGCAATGGGTCGGGTGATGGGTGGATCATCTACTTACGTCACCCGACCCATCACCCAAAACCCTTCACCCTACCCAACACATCACCCACCAAATATTTCACCCGCCCCGTCCATCCATTACCCACCGGGTGATTGGGTGGATCGGGTGATAATTCGAGTGAAATACAAGACATCACAATCATTAAAAAAATTATTGAAAAACATATGTCGAATACATCGACCAATAAACAAGTACCAAAATTTGTCAAATTCGGTCAAAAAATTATTGAAAAATTATTGCATTCACGTTTCCATGAGCCAACTGCCTTCAAATACAATAGGTATATATATATAAGTTAGTGGAAATCGATTGTTTTCATAAGTCAATTACATTCACGTTTTCATTTTAATGAGTATGTATATTCATTATTCAATAATTACTTACCTAATTAGCAACCACCGACTAGGGATATAGCAACCACTAGAAAGTATTTTTGAATACATGCATACAAATACAATTACAACTCGAGGTTTAGGAAGACTAAAGAGAACGATTGAACTGAAAATCATTTGATAGGTATCTTGAATTAGGGTTAAGGGGGGTATATTAGTAATTTCACATATAAAATATAATTTTGTAATATAAGTCGGGTGACGGGTCGGGTAATGGGTCGGGTGACAGGCGGTGAATGTCTTCACCCGAATCCGACCCGACCCATCACCCGTTCACCCATCACTCATTTAATATCCACTTTATTTCGGATTTTCACCCACTTTTTCGGGTCGGGTGAGATGGATATCCATCGGGTGTAGGTGAAATTGTTATCCCTAACCATTGTGTTTGCACTTGACTATTTTTACATTATATCATATAAGAAACACATGTACAGATTAAGAAATATGTTCCTTCGGTTAAATTTCCTTATAACTCGCAAGATGTAAGACATTCACTCTAAAGTAGTGAATTTCCATCAGGATCGACAATTACAAGGGTTTACTAATCCTAACAGATACCACTCAAACAAAATCCCCAAATTTATCCCAATTACTTGAATCAACCCCAAAATAAATATACTGAACTTTTAGTTGTGTTGAAATTAGCCTATGCGAGATTTGAACTCGCATCTTTGTACTTGAGCACATCGCTCTACTATTTTAACCTGATAGGCTTGATATCATACATAGATGGTATCCTTAACATCATTAATGTTGCTATTGCAATCTTTTCCAAACCAACATTATGACATTGCCTAGTAAAAAACTTGCAGGATCACAAAGTAGTTGATTTGTATTTGAAAAAAAATGTAGCAACGTCTAAAAAAAACCCTTCACAAACTAATTGAACTCAACTCCGTGAAATCTAGAACCCTAAGAAAAACACTTTATTTAGGGGTTAACCATAAATCCATAATGCAAAAGAGTACAATACATAAGTACGACTTGGGTGGTAAAACATTGAATAATACAGTCAAGCAAATTTGTCAAGCATCCATCCTTGATTCCTAACCAAATGCATCCAATATCCAGAGATTATAAATCTTTGATGTCTGACCAAATTTGAAAATGAAGTAGTCAAACTCATAGTGTAAGCCCCTAAATTGAAAACCAAACTCCTGCAAATTAACCCTCAAATCAAAATCCTAAAATTTGATTGAAACCCCAAAACTTTAAAGAATGTACCTCTTCAATTCAACTAGCATCAACCCTCCTGGTTAGCAGAGGTGAAATCTTCATCGTGTCGACCTCTTGATGCAGCGTTGAAAAAGCTCTTCGTTGTCAACAAGGACTCTTGTTGCTCATCGGAGTCTAGTCCACCTCCGTGCTTGGTCGACGTTCACAATCTCAACCATAGGAAATCTCCTTGAAAGAAATTGTCAATTTCTTCCAGAAATTCGATTTCTCTCTTCCTCTGTCGAGTTCTCTATCTCTCTCTCATCTGCAAGTTATTAATTTTTTTTATTTAATATCGACTACAAGTTAACAGTGGAATTTATGCATTTAACGGAGGGGCACGAGGGGAAACTTTTGTGAAGTTCAGGGGTATCTCACGAAATAGGTAAAAAATTTGTACACCTCGCAAAATATGCTATATCTCAAGGCTACCTGGTGAAATTTCCATTTTTTTAAACTTACCATTTTGTATAGCGTTGCAATTTTGTAACTCGTCTAAATTGATTTCAATATATTTAACATTTTTATAAAATTGAAACGTGGAAAATTTTTGAATAAGCGTGAGCAATTTACTTACGATACTATATTTATCAAAATGATCTAATAAGGGTGTCAAAATCGATTACTCAACTTCCTAGATTCGGACACTTTATAATATTTCAAGAAAATATTCTTATCATCAAATCGATTTTATTCAAAAAAAAATACTAGTAGCAAATTACCATTAGTTACATGGTTTTTTTTTAACAAGGTAAAGATTTAAAATACCCGACACATTAGTGGTGTGTCGAATAAATCGAAAGATCGTAACAAATAACAGATAGACTAACCGTTATAAAAACTAATAAACTAATACAATATCCAAGCTCATATAGAACAAAACAAAGAAAAGTTACAAACAAGTGTTTGCCAAATAGAGTAGTGACAAATTGAAACCCATGTGAAGTTTCAACAAACTTAGCCTTTAATTAATGAACAACTTAATTAATACTAAATTGGTCATTAAGATTGCCAACCTACAAAGGTTGAGTCGTTAGCATAATCAAGCTCATTAGAGCATCTCCAACAGTCCCTTTAAAAAATCTATAGAACAGAGAACAAAATAACAAAATCTCTAAAAATTTTACACCACAACTCCAACAGATTCTCTATTATACAAATTGCTACATTAATTATACACTAGAATAGATGCATAAATTCATAATTTATTAAATAAAATTCTAATAAATTCATTAATTCAATAGGCAACAACCAATGAACAAATAGGTAGGCATTCAAAGGGGTGAATGCATTAAATTTTACAGATTCTAAGAGAAAGCCCAACAACATCTGTAAAATAGAAAAAATGAAGAATTTTAGAAAAACAAGCCCTTTTTTCACCCCAACAGCTCCTGCAAATTCATTTGTAAAATAGAGAAATGGATAGAGGGAGAAGAAAAATCTGTAAATTTGGAGAAAGAGTTTTGATCTCTATAATTTAATGTTTTACTCCATTATGTAGAATTTAATGTTGCAAATACTTCAACTTGCCACAACTTGCCACGGTGCTACCTCTCCACTTTGGCTGCTGCATTCGACGGAAGGAGGGGAGTTTCCGGACTCGTTGGGAACCAGTAGCGGTCATCAGCGTCAGCTAGAGGCGAGACGTCCATCTGGCATGCGATGGCGGTTGAGAAAGGAGGAGAAGGGGCCTTGGTCTTAGGGGTCCCCGACGGCAAGTGAGAAGGAAGGTGGGGAGAGGACTGAGGGTGACCATCGAAAGCGAGGCTCGTAGTGGCGTCCGAGAGAGAGGGCGGAAGCGAAAGAGAGAGAGGACAGGGGCGAGTGAGAGGTCGAAGAAGAAAGGAGGGAGGAGCACGCAACGGAAACCATGGAAGGGACCAGATGAAGAAGAAGCTGCGACGCTGGTGTTGTTTAGAAGAAGAGCGTATAGTTAGGGTTAAAGTTTCTAAGGATTTACAAAAATTAGCCCATAGTTCTAATTTTTTTTAAACAAATCCTCCCAGTTTACGTTACAAAATGTAATCATTTATTTTTATTTAGATTGAAACACCACAAATCCCTCAAATCCAAATTATATCTTATATTAACAAAATTTTAACTAAACTATATAAATTATAAAATGTGCTTAATGTATTTCTCAATCAAACTATGAAAATTAAATTTACAAGAATTCTAAATAGATTAAAATTTTGATAAAAATACAATCGATCAATAGCTCACCAAAAAGTTTAAATGTTAGAAATGTTAGAATTAAGTAAAAAATATTAGTAAGTTTAAATGTTACAAATTTTATAATTAAGTAAAACATGTTGGAAATTAAGTTTAAATGTTATAAATGTTAGTTTCCATTTCAAGTTATAAATGTTAGTTTACGTTAAAAATGTGAGGCTAAATGTTAGAATTATGTTTAAATGAATTTTTTAGAAATGTAAAATTAAATATACTTAATCAAATGATTTATTTATTGTAGTATATAATAAATGTAAAAATCTGTAAAATAGAGAAGCTGTTGGAGTTGGAGTGAATTTTTTTTAGAGATTTTGACATTTTGATCTCTATTTTAGAGAATTTTTACCATAACTGTTGGGGTTGCTCTAACCCTTCCTCTAAATTTAGAGATTTTTTTTTCTCTCACCTCCCATTTCTCTATTTTAGAGATTGTTTTAGAGGAGCTGTTGGGGTTAAAAACTCATATTTCCTCTAAAATTGTCCATTTTCTCTATTTTACAAGACATGTTGGTGATGCTCTTACTATTCTATAATTATAAGTTTAAAACACACAATGACACAACTTTAATTTTTGTTTGTCATAAATTCAGTTTTTTTTCATTATTATGCACGACACTATTTTTTATTTGGTCTAAATTTTATTCAAAATAAATCTTTTATTATCCTTTTTTTAAAAATAGAAAAGGGGGTAAAGTTTAATTTAAAATCGTCGAATATTTTTTGCATTGAAAATGGATCAAAATGAACATCGATATACTGTTTAGAACCTATATATACGTGATAAACTTGATACAAAAATATTACTCCCTCTTCTTCTGTTAATTAAAACTTGACGTTTTACTATTTACGCATGCTTTTTGAGGTGTTAAAAACTATATATATATATAAAATATTAACTTTTTCAATATATTTTTTTAATAATTTCATACTACTTACTATTAAGTATGAATTTATAAAAACAAAATTTAAAAAAGTCAATATTTCATATAGTTTTAATCATTCTAAAAAAGCGTGTATGAATAGTAAACGACAAGTTTTAATTAACATAGGGAGTATTTTATCCAAATATTGTATTTTTGTTTAATACCAAAATTGCAATATTTAACTAGATCGGATTTTTTTACTTATAAAAAACTGTACTACTAGGATTTTCATGAATTAAAATGAATATAGATTGCAGAATCGTGAGAAACGTACAACATAAAAATGACATAATGTAATTTATTTAAGGGGTTGTTATTTGCACCCATAATTTTACGCGTCCCCTAATTCCATCACAAAAGATTTCGGGTGGACACCCAAAAAGGTTTTGTACTTTCGTGCCCTAAAAACGGAAGAGTAATTGGGAGATTAATTTATAACTTCCGTGTTTGAAACACGTGAGTTGTAAATATAAGTTGTAGTGGGGCGGCTCGTTGCCCTGGCAAAACGTGCAATTGCAGAGGGCCTCAAATTTTCGGGGGCCTCAAATTTTTTTAAAAGCATATATATATATATATATATATATATATATATATATATATATATATATATATATATATATATATATATATATAATAGAGAAAAAAATAATAAATGATTTGTTAGCTCAATTGGCACTGGACAAGGAGTGCATTTCCCACTTTCTAACTGTAGCTGTGTTCGAATCAACGTATAAGTTGTACAAGGCCTCAAAAAGCAACGGACCGGCCCTGAGTTGTACTTCCGTTTTTGAAAAACGAGAGTACAAATTTTATTTTTGCCTTCCGTTTTTAAAAAACAGGAGTTATAAACTGGGTTGTACTTTTGTATTTTAAAAACAGAAGTACAATTTTAATTATACATCCCCTCTTTCAAACACGGGAGTACAATTTTTAAGGCCCTTTTAAAAGATTTGAGAGATTTAGGTATAACTCCCGTTTTTTAAAAATGAGAGTGTAAAAGCAGGCATAACTCTCGTGTTTAAAAGCAGGTATAACTCTCGTCCATAATCATGACGGATGAGAATATCTTCCACAACTCTAGTGAATCCTTATGAGCAAACGCTAGGTCTTGCAAAGACCAGCCGAGACGAAGCCTGTGACTGAAAGTGAACTTTCCATACGTGAGCATATTGTGGAGGTATTGCATTGGGGTTATATCTTGCATCTCATTCTTCTTGATTCTCGCCCTTGCATTATAAATTTGTTGTCTCATGATCAGATTCTCATTGAAAGTATTTTTCAATGTCGCGAGAAGGGGAATTGGTTTTACCCCGGCAATTGTCAAATCTTTCACTAGTTGTATCTCTTTATTCGTCAATCGTCCCGCCATCTGATGACCTTTCAGACTAGGAGGCAGTTTGTGGTTATGCATACCGCACTCCACTCTCAGTCACCATATATTTCTTTCGGCTTCCCAACCATACAACAACAATGGACAATTATTTTTCTTAGATCTTCCATCCCTCGGGACTATTACCGGTACATCAGCACCTACGATTTTCTTCTTACGATTTCTGTTTTCTCAGTGTTTTCCACATCCCAAATACACTAAGCCATATCGGGTTGCAGAGCTATTCCAAGATTTTATAATTGTGAGAACAAAGTTGTTCATAAAAGCAATCTGACAAGCCCATTCTAACATCGATTTTCTATCCTTCCAGTAATAGTTATTCGCAAAACAAGGCGAATAATCGAATCCAACAATGTTCATTCTATCAAACTGAAAACAATTGAAATAGCGTTGAAAATAATCAAATTTCACGAATTGAATCTATTTTTATCATTAAATTCTATTATAAAATTGCATAAATACCTGAATATTATTGCTGACTTCTTCATTACCAATGAATACATGGTTCGACATTCTTCTATGAAAATCGGCAGCAACTAGGGCAAAATACCGTATGGCCACATATGAATTCGTCATATTAAAAAGCATAACCTTCCGTTTTTTAAATACGGAAGGGATACATCATTTTGTACTTACGTATTTATAACACGGAAGGCAGAAAACATTTTGTACTTCCGTATTTAAAACACGGAAGGCCAAAATATGCTTTATATTCCCGTGTTTCAAAAACGGGAGTTAAAAAGCATATTCGTACTTTCGTTTTTGAAAAACGGAAGGCAAAAAGTAACTTTTAACTCTCGTGTTTTAAAAACAGAAGACAAAATACAGCTTTTACCTCTCGTGTTTTCAAAACGGAAGGTATACATTTGATTTGACCTTCCGTGTTTAAAACACGGAAGTTATGTATAATATTTTAAAAAAAATAAAAAAAGGAAATAACTAAAATAGCATAATTTTCGTTTCTAAAAGACGGAAGTATATTATTTTTGGGTGCCCCATCGAATTTTTTGTGGTGCGATTAACACCGCTCTAATTTTACTATCTACACCACAAAATCAAAATTTTTATTTTTTTTGAAAAATAAACCCTATGCCTCTTGAGTCATAGGTGTGTGACTTAGCTCAAAAGGTGCATCTATTTTTTCTATATACATACCCTTCCCCTCTTGAGTCACACGTTTGTGACTCAAGAGACATATGATTTATTTAAAAAAAACTAAATTTTGATTTTGGGGTAAATAGTAAAATTTTTGGGTGTAAATAACAACACCCTTTATTTATGAATGAGTTTCTACACATACTATGACCAACCAATTCGTTACTAGAAGACCTTATATCAATAAAAATGAAAATATTCATCATGAAGACCTATGTTTCATATGACAAGTTATATGGGACCTAATGAGGAACATTATATTCAACAAAAAAAAAGAAGAAAATTGACTCAATACCAACAATTGGCTAACAGATAGTCCGCAATATAACAAATGGGCACAAGGCTCAAACAAATGAAGGAAAAAAAAACAAAAGCACTGAAAAGTTATAAGGTGGCAAAAACCACCAAGGGGTTTCTACAAAATAAATGTAGACAGCTCTGTTAAGCCTTTTGGCGAATGTCGTGTTGGTGGCATCGTTCGAGACTGTGCTGGTCAAGTTATTGATATGTTTCAGTGTTGAATCAAGCAAGGATCTGTACTTCAAACAAAAGCTTATACTTTTTGCGTCGGGTTAAAGATAGCTCTCGACAAGGAGGCTACGTACGGAAGGTAATTATTGAAGGAGATAGTCTTGGAGTCATCAACGCCATCAATGATAGAAATAATATATACTCCCTGAGAAATTTACAAAATGATTGAGGAGATTCGTCATACTAAGGAAAAGTTCAGCAACATCGTCTTCAAACAGTGATGTAGGGAATCAAACTCTACTGATGATTTATATAGCTAGGACTTTGGAAATTTGTAACTCGATGAGCCTCCTTTTGAACAGGGAGCTTTGTAACATCATATGTATGGAAGATCAATGATGATTCTTGCTTAGTCAAGACATCATATTAGTTGCCTTCTGTAAAAAAAAATACTATATAAATTGTAAATTATTTAAATCCTTTTTTTGGAATTTTCACCAAATGCTCTTGAGGTTAAGGCTAATTCGTATTAAGTAATAAAATTTGACATATTTTACCAAATGTCCTTGATGTTTTTTTGCCAAATGCCCCTTCGTCTAATCTATATAAAGCTCTTAAAACAAAAAAGTTTTTGCTTGTTCTTAGCTTATTTCTATGTATTTCAAACAATCGCTAATTTTTATTCTTATTAGGTCGATTTGCAGAAATACACCAAATCAGTATTCAGTTTGCAAAAGTATACTCGTTTTCTGAGAATAGCAAAAATAGGATAGGTGGGTCATTTGTGCTAAATAATAATGACTGATTTTACCTTTAAATTTAAATATAAAATCTTTAAAAGAATAATTATGAATTAAAAGAAAAGTAAAAAAATATATAAAAAAATAAAATATATATTAAAATAATATTTTTTATATTTTTTTCTCAGAAATTTAAAAATAATAAAACTAGCCGGATGAAAAACATTGCCTTAGTAAGAGAATTAATACTAACAGGAATAAAATTTCTTTTTGACAGGATATAAGTTCTTTATGACAAAGTTGATAATTAATACTGACAAGATGGAGTCTATAATAGGGAAGAGAATAAAGATACGATTTTATCAATATCATAACCAGAACTTAAAGGCATGTCCAAGATGACAAAGTTATTTGTTCCCAACGACAGAAGTAATGTTCATAATGTTGCTGTAGGTTTACTTTGACAGGATGGAAGCTATTTTTTTTCGAAGCAAGATAAAAATTAGGAAGGTTCCCGACAATCGGGGGGCCTTCCTAGAACTTCTGTCTGGGTATGCGCCCTTGGATTGCTGTTGCATATCCAGCTCCTGTTGCGGCTTCTGACAGACGAGATCAGCCAGCAGACGATCCGACGAGCAACTATCCTCGACAGGGTTACAATAAGCAAGACGAGCAATCCTGTCTGCTACAGTATTAGATTCCCTGAAAATATGACGAATAGCAACATTAGTGAAGTGAGAAAGATCAGCATGCGTATCCGATTGTAGCAGCTCAATGTTCCAAGGGCACGACCAATCTCCCAAAAGAGCTTTTACAACGGACAGGCAGTCCCCTTCGATAAGGAGATTATGTAGATTGAGCTCCTTAGCCTTCATTACTCCTAAGCAGAGTGCCAAGGCTTCTGCGTAAAGAGCGGATGTGTTGTTGCAAGGACCGTTTCTCTAGGCAACAATGCCCCCACTGTCATTTCTAATAATGAAACCTAACGAACCGGACCCATCCGGTCTAAAAGACCCATCGAAGTTTAGTTTACAAAAGTTCGGAGGAGGTTTTTGCCACAGACGTTGTCAAGCAGCATTTCGGGCAGAGAGATTTTGATTAGAAGAACTCGAGCTGGAAGAAACTCCACTATTGTACCTTTGCGGAGCGTCTGAATGCAAAACGTCTTTTGTGGCCGACCAGCTATAACGAGTAGTGTGAATGAACACCGAAATATCATTGAGTCTAAGTTTGAACGCAGGATCAAACACCACCTTATTTCTGAAAAACCAGGTACCCCACCAGAGAGTAGCTAGTAAAGCCATCGAAGACTTGCCCACTGAGTGGAACAATTGATTTAGAACCATAGTTTTGAAGTGTGCGGATGTTTGCAATGTTTGGAACAGCAAGATGAAACTTGTTTAGCAATGTAGACATGATATGGAAATCCAAAAGAATATGAAAACCCGACTCAATCGTATTTCCACAGAGGGGGCAGCCAGACGGCACAGCTATGTGCGATCTTTGTAGTCTATCTGTTGTGGGTAAACCGTCCCGTGAGATTTTCCAAAGGAAATGTCGTACTTTATGCGGAACGTCCAACTTCCAAATCCGATTGCAGCTGTAGTTTGGATTGCCTTTGGCAGAAGGCACAATAGATCTAGAAGACCGAGCAGTAAACCATCCATCTTTGCTAGGACCCCAATAAAGGCGATTCCGAAAGAAATTGGTCGTTAAGTTTGACTGTGTAATATTTGTAATATGGTTGGGAGCAAGAAAACCTGTTAGGTCGTTGTGTAATTTAGGGAGATTCCAAGAATTATCTGAATTTATAAAACAAGCCACCTTCCAGGACAACATAAGATTTGTAGGGGCCGCTGAAGATAAATCTGATAGAGGGATATCATAAATCCAATTATCGGTCCAAAAATTCGACTTCAGAGCCGTCCCCAATGGACCATCGCAAACCTGGCTTGAAAAGATGTTTGATAGACAGAAGCTTAGACCAATGCCAAGACGTATTACCTTTCCGATTGTATTTCATCAGAGGAGTACCTTTAAGATATTTGATTGAAATGAGACGAACCCACTGGTTGTCAGGTTCATCAATAATCTTACACAAAAGTTTCATTTGCAGAGCTATATTCATAGTTTCTGCCTTATACGGGCCCAGACCTCCGGAAAGTGTATCTGCACAGATCTTATCCCATCTAATCAAGGGTGTGCTCTTAGGGCTTTTATTCCAAAAGAAATCACGGTAAACTTTGTCAAATTCATGTAAAATAGCCGTAAGCAACAGAAAGGCTTGCATTAGGAAAATCGGTTTCACACTGAGATTTGCTTTAAGGAGAACTTTTCTGCCTTCAGAAGAGATGGAGGAAGCTTTCCACTTAGATAATTGTTGTTAGCTTCAAGAATAATGTCAGAGAAAGTATCACGGTTAACACGACCATTGAAAATGGGACAACCCAAGTACTTTTCCAGATTATTAGTCTCTGGAATGCCAAGAGAGTTTCTGACAATAATGACAGCCGATTGTGAGGTATTAGGAGAAACCTGGAAGCTAGATTTATGGAGATTGACTTTCTACCCCAACACGAGACAAAACCTTTGGATGATAGCGTTGACACGAAGACACGCAGTGTGCGTTGATTTTGTGAAGATGATGATATCGTCGACAAAAGTAAAGAAAGGGATCTGAAGTTGACCCCTCCCAAAGGAGAATCACATATCTTTATTACAGCTCGCCTCACGATGCAATGTGCGTGCTAAAACTTCAGCTGTTAGAATAAAAAGGAAAGGAGATAGAGGATCACCTTGGCGGAGACCCCTAGTTGGCACAAAAGGAATGGATGGCTCATTGTTAATCAAAATGGAATAAGAGACCGTAGTAACGCATTCTTGAATCCACTTAATGAATTCAGCAGCGAAGCCGAACTTTGATAAAATGCTGAACAAGAATGTCCATTCAATCCGATCGTAAGCCTTTTTCATATCCAGTTTAATGGCTATGGAGCCAGTTTTTGCTCTAAGAGACCTGAAAGAGTGAAAAATTTCATGGGCTATAAGGATGTTATCCTGAATAGAGCGTCCCTTAGTGAATGCCCCTTGAAGGGGATGAATGAGTTTATCAAAAACCAAAGAAAGACTTGCAGAAATAATCTTGGATATAACTTTATAAACCGTAGACTACAGACTGATGGGCCTATAATGATTAACCGTTGACGGGTCGTCACGTTTAGGAAGTAAAGTAATGAAAGTATGATTCACTTGTTTGAGAATCTTTCAGGATGTGAAGAAGGCCTTAAAAGCTTTAGTAACAGAGTACCCAACAATGGGCCAGTAATTTTGGTAGAAACCCGGGGGCATACCATCAGGACCTGGTGACTTATCAACTGTTATGGAAAAACAACACTTTTGATTTCAGCGTTGGTGACGCGTGCAGTGACTCTGAAACCATAATATTATCACATTGACAGGATAAATATCGTTCTTGACAATCCCAAATATGAACATTGACAGGATATAATCAATAATCGGTGGGAGGTTGAGTAAAGATACGGTTTTGACTTAAATTATAACCTTGGGTCGAGGCTAGCTGTTAGGGATTGGGATTGGGATTTTTTTTTAATTCCAAATTTTTTTATTATTTAATTATTAAATATAATTTAAAAATAATTAAAAATATAAGAAAATTGACAAATACCAAAAATATTTAACCTTTTTTTCCTTATTTTTCGGGGTGGTGGGTAGTTTTGATAATTAAATAAGGTATTTTTGCAAACCAATTATCAAAGTGGGGTATTTAGTAGTAATTCCCCTTCTTTTTATTAATTTCTTTTATTATTTAATTAACCAACCATTGGGATTAATTTTAAATAAAATTCAAAAATACCTTTTTAGAGACCAATGAGATTAATTTAAAATATATTTTTTAAAAATAAATTTTAGAAGATATTAATTTTTTTCTACCAACCAATCTATATCTAGCTATATCTGTATTTATATCTATAGTTATATCTATATTCTATATAAACTCTTAAAACATAAAAGGTTTTGCTTATGTGTCATTCTTTTCTTATTTCTAGGTATTTCAACCAATTGCTAATTTTCATTCTTTTTCATTCCTTTTTATTTTTTTGATTATTTAATTAACCATTTACCTTTGGGATTAATTTAAAATAGAATTCAAAAATACCTTTTTAGAAACCAATGACATTAATTTTAAATATAATTTTTCAAATAAAGTTAAGAAGATATTAATTTTTTTCTACCAACCAATTAGATTAATTCAAAACATACTTTTTTATAAAAAATTATAGATATATTAATTTTTTTTGTCATCAATAAGATTTATAAAAAAAATATTTTTAACGTTACAACGATGTTAATTTTCTTTAGCAACTAATTATAGTAATTAAAAACATAATATTAATAAGTAGCAGGCTTCACTTACATTTTTATTTAAGTAATATACTCTAATTGTTTTAAAGTTGAATTTAAAGTTGAAACAATCTCTAAATAATTAATTATATTATATTTTTCAAAATAAAAATATTTGAAGTAAATAAGAAAATTATTTCATAAAATGTAAATATTCTTTAATTTGAAAGTAACTAACCTTTTTATGTTAAATTTTATGAATATATTTCTTATATTTATCATAGTAATGTATTATATCATCATTATTTTATTAATTTTAAAATGGAATTTTCGCCAAATACCCCCGAGCTTAAGGCTAATTCGCATGGTGTACAAAAATTTAACATATTTCGCCCCTGAGGTTTTTATTTTTTTCGCCAAATGCCCCTAAGGTTTTCATTTTTTTTTTTGCCAAATGCCCCTCTATCGTATTTGTTAACATTTTAGTTGAAAACTAGTACAATTCCCACACCATGACACATATTTTTCTTTTTAGACAATAAAAATAAAATTTTATAAGTATAAAAAATTACTACGATAAAGTTAAATAAACTATTATCAAACGTTAACATAAAACAAAAAAATAGATTTGATAATTAAGTAAAAAATAATAAAAAAATATTTATGAAAAACCTGTTAAAATTACACGAGTTTAAGATTTAAATAGAATAGGTTGTAGATTGAGTTAAAATCCTAAAATAAATGTGGTTATAACACCTAATAAAAAAATGCTTATGATTTAATAGTTTGATATAACTAGATTGATTAAATAAACGTGTACAAATTTCATTAGTTTGATTTTTTTCCTAGATTTAGTTGATTGGGAGGAAATTTTAAAATTAAAATGATTGTGGCATTTATGCAAAAATATTTCTAACTTAATAGTTAGAATAGGTAAATCTTATTTGTTAAAAATATTTAAAAATTTTATTATTTGAAAATTTATGTAGATTAGGTTGATTGGGTGAAAATAAAAAAAATTAAGATTATTATATAGAAAAAATTAAGTGTGCAATGACGCGAGAACTGTACTAGTTTGTTAATATTTTGATTGAAAATAAAAGAAATTAAAAAAATCTCTATCAATGCATATGCAACTGTACGAAAGAGACCCGAAAAAACCCCATAGGACAAACCCTGTTGCCACTAGTAGATAGAAGTAAAAATCCGCCAAGATAACTTAAAAATCTTGCAAAACGAGTCCAAATTCCAGCACAAAATTGAAATCAAAGAAGGATGCATACCTTTGAGTTGACAACATAGCCACATTGAAGCCGAAAATCGACCAAATTTGAATAACAAAGACATAGGCAAATCTCATAAATGACCAAAATCGAGGGATGATTTAGCTCTTCGATTGCTAGAGCTCTCTTCTACTCCCTGCTTGAATCACCGCCCCCCAAGTTGGTTCTCTTGTGTTTTTTTCCAGATTTGGGATTGTATATATGAAATCTATCTTCATGATTCTTTACGTGCATTTGAATCTTAGATGGACCTTTTTTTTTTAAGCAAAATAAGAATTAGGAACCACGACCGTAGACGGCCGTCCTTCCTAGCGCATCCTTGCGGATGAGAACTTGAAGCTCTGGATCATCTTCTAAGTAAGCGTCGGCAGGGTGACTATAAGCCAGATGAGCTAGTCGATCTGCAACAGTATTAGACTCCCTGAAATATGACGAATAGCAACATTAGAAAACGACGAAAGATCTAGCAAAATATCAGAAAATAGAAGCTCAATATTCCAAGGGCACATCCAATCCCCAAGGAGAGCATTGACCACAACTAGATTGTCTCCTTCGATGAGAAGATTCCGAAGATGTAGGTGTTTTGCACGCAAAATACCCATCTTAAGACCAACCGATTCTGCGTACAGAACCGAGTTGGCATTACATCTGCCATTGCCCATGGAGACCGATTGTCCGTTGGAATCTCGAATAACAAAACCAAAAGCAGCAGTACCATGGACCTTAAGTTATATTTCTATTTGCACGATCATGGTCTTTTACATGTCGTTAAATTTTAGATGGAATTTGATTCCTTTACTATTAGCTTGATCCCTAACACCCCCCCCCCGAATTTACTACTTTTGTACGAGATACTTGTGAATACGCGATACCTATGAATCCTAGGATGCAGAACTTGCCATTTGTATTAAAACTTTGAGAAACAAAACATTTGCTTGGGTGAAGCAACAAGGCTATGACAATATATCTGCATTTTTTTTATTTTCAATCAAAATGTTAACAAAATAGACGGAAAGGTATTTAGATATAGTGAAAAAATGAGAACTTTAGAAGCATTTGGAGAAAAAAAATGAAAATCATAAGAACATTTGACAAAATATATCAAATTTTCATACACCATGAAATTAGTTTTTTTTTTTTTGACGCAGAATAAAGATTAGGTTGGGTCGGCCGTAGCAGAGGCCCTTCCTAGTGCATCCTTGTGGACGAGAACACGCAGTTCTGGATCATCATCACAGCAGACGTCGGCAGGGGATGCATGGGTACTACGAGCAAGATAGTCAGCCACAGCATTCGATTCCCTGAAAATATGACGAATCGCTACATAAGAGAAGGACGAAATATCAAGTAGAATATCTGATTGTAGCAGCTCGATATCCCAGGGGCATTTCCAAACCCCCAGCAGAGCGTTTATAACCAGTAGATTATCTCCCTCGATCAGAAGGTTTTGAATGTGCATTTGCTTTGCACTTAAAACACCCATTTTGAGACCGAGGTTTTCGGCATAGGCAACCGAGATATTGTTGCAAGTACCCCGGCCCAAATCTAAAACCACTCCCTGGGAGTCCCGAATGACGAAACCATAAGACACTGAAGAACCAGGACGAACCGATCCGTCAAAATTCAGCTTATAGCAATCGGCTGGAGGCCTGTCCCAACGGCCAGAACGATGATGTGACCGCACCGAGGGAACTCCAGACGAATTTTGATGAGGGGGGTTACCTAAAAGATTTCCTTTAGGCTTATGACCTTCCGCATCTGACAGTCCATCATTCACCAGTTTTGTTTGTCTCCAGCAGTGTGTAAAGGTTGTATAAAACAGTTTCATCTCCGTAACGGTGACTCTATCTGTGTGGTTAAAAGTTAATTGGTTCCTGAAAAACCACAGAGACCACCAAACGCATGCTACTGCGCCAAAGTTTTTCAGACCAACAGCTGTTTTAAACTTATTGAGAGGAAAGGGCACACCCACCCCCACAGACGTAGTAACAGTAGTTAGACGATGGATGCGTAATGCCTTATGTAGGCCAATAGCCATGGGGCACTCGACAAACAGATGAGCAGCTGATTCATTAGTATTACCACAAAAAACACAACCTGAAGGAACAGCAACATGAGACTTTTGTAATCTCTCAGTGGTAGGAAGCCCATCACGAGAAATTTTCCAAAGGAATTGTCGAACTTTTGGCGGGACATCCAAATCCCAAATCCATCCACAGTCGAAATTTGGTAATCCATTATGTTTTGATAGCAAAGAATTCGCCGAACTGGTAGAAAACCAACCATTTGTACTTGGACCCCAGTACAGGCGATCCTTCATAGGGTTATTAGGCAAAACAATGCCTACCAAATGTTGAATGTCATCCACCGACAGAAGGTTACTTAAAGAAGAGAGTAGCAAAGGTTTGTTCCACTTATGTTCCATGTTAAGAAAGTGGGCAACCTTAATACCCTTAAGGCATGCTGGGATTGGCTGCAGAATCCGAGTATCCAAACGGGAAGGAAAGGCCCAGTTATGAGTCCAGAAATCAATGGACTCACCGTCACCTACACTCCACTGAATAGCCGACTCAAACAAGTGTTTGATGGACATAAGGCGATTCCATTGCCATGAAGTGCAATTCTTCTTTTGGTACGAGAGCAGGTTTTGTCCCTTAAGATACTTCTGTGAGATAATACGTACCCAAATATTGTCCGGTTCGGCCATAATTTTCCATAAATGCTTCATCTGCAGTGCAATATTCATAGACTCCGCTTTATGGATCCCAAGACCTCCATTCATAGTGTCAGCACAGATCTTGTCCCAACTTATGAGCGGTGGTGCTTTTGAATTTTTGTTCCAAAAGAAATGTCTGTAAACCTTGTCAAGTTCGTGAAGGATGTGGGATGGTAGTAAGAAAGCTTGCATAAGAAAAAACGGCTTTGCACATAAGTTTGCTTTAATTAGGACCTTACGTCCTTCAGCAGAAAGACACGATGCCTTCCATTTAGTTAACTGTTGTTTTGTTTTAAGGACCACCTCAGAGAAAGTGTCCCGGTTGACCTTACCATTGACTATGGGACAACCTAGATATTTGTCAAAATTATTTGCCTGTGGAATACCAAGCACAGAGATTGTCGCATTGACAGCTGACGCTGTTGTGTTTTGGGATGCTTGGAAACTAGATTTATGTAAATTTACCTTTTGGCCGGAAATAAGACAATAACGGTCTAAAATTGACAAAACAGAAGTGCATGCTGATTGAGACGCTTTGCAGAAGATAAGGATATCGTCCGCGAAAGCCAAAAAGGGGATTTTAATTCCCGGTCTGCCGAAAACCATTCCAATATCTTTGTTGACTAGACCTTCTTAATGTAGAGTACGTGCTAGCACTTCAGACGCAAGAATAAACAGAAAAGGAGAAAGGGGATCCCCCTGACGAAGCCCCCTGGTGGGTTCGATAACTGTGGTAGGTTCATCATTAACTAAAACAGAGTAAGAAACAGTTGAAACACATTCCTTAATCCAACTGATGAATTGGCGGTTAAAGCCGAATTTGGACATAACCTGAAAAAGAAAAGGCCACTCGACCCGGTCGTAAGCCTTCTCCATATCCAATTTTAAAGCCACCATGCCTGATTTGCCTCTCTTTAGCCTAAACGAGTGAAAAGCCTCATGAGCTATTAGGATATTGTCCTGAATTGATCTTCCTTTGGTAAAAGCTCCCTGTAAGGGATGTATTAGTTTGTCAAAAATCTTAGTTAATCTAGCGGTTAAAACTTTGGCTATAATCTTATAAGCAGTGGAACACAAACTAATCGGTCTATAATGGTTGACCGAGGTAGGGTCGTCCTGTTTTGGTAGTAAGGTGATGAAAGTATGGTTGATTTGCCTTAAAAGTCGGCCGCTGGTAAAAAATGCCTTGACTGCTTTGATTACAGATGGGCCCACATTGTTCCAGAACTTTTGATAGAAACCAGCAGGGAAACCATTCGGTCCCGGAGTTTTGTCCGGACTCATAGAAAAAACTGCATTTTTAATTTCACTGTTGGAGACTGGTGCTGTGAGCATAGTATTGTCTAGCTGGGATACTTGGTTAGGGATAACCGTAAGATCTGCTGACAGGTCTATTCCATCCGCCAAAGAAGAACGAAAGCGAGCCTTAAAATCCTTTTCGAACTCTTGTTGAATAATATGAAAATCAGCCGAGGATTCCCCATTTTGAAGGGAAATGGACTTAATCAATTTCTTGCCCCTCTTTACAGTAGCAACTTTGTGGAAATAACTGGAATTGGAATCATTCAATTTAGCGTGTTTGACTTTGGCCCGCTGGCTCCAATATCGTCGGTGGAAATCCAACATTCTTTCTCGTTTGATAAGTAGTTGCTTTAGAATCGTAATATCCTTATTGTTAAGGTTAGAAATGAGAGATTCTTGTAATTGTAATAACTTTTGATCTGTAATCTGAATTTGATTGTTGATGTTAAGGAAAGTTTTCTTATGCCAGGTTTTGGAAAGACGTTTTAGTAATCTAGTCTTTTGGACAAGTCTGAACATGTGAGAGCCGTGAGAGTCCAGGCGCCAGGCCTGAGAGACCAAGTTCTTATAATCTGGTCGGGTAGCCCATGCCAACTCAAACTTAAAAGGTCTGTTCTTCGGTTGAATGTTATGACGAAAATCTGTCGAGATTGGTGCATGATCAGACCTTGTAAAAGGATGAACTTGAGTTCGTAATGAGTCGAAAATGGTTAGAACGTCTGTGTGTATCAGTAATCGGTCAAGTTTTTCCAAGCAGCAAACATTACCATTGTACTTACGTTGCCAAGTAAATTGACCGCCAAAGGAGGGAACTTCTAGTAAGGAGAGATTGTTTCTCAAATCATTTAGTCGTGTAAATCTCGATGCAGTAGGAGTAGCCCCACCCAATTTGTCAGCTGGGGAGCTGATCTCATTGTAATCCCCCATAATACAGAAAGGAATGAGAAGATTATTTAAATATAGTGAGATAGAATCCCAAAATCCTAATTTCCGGTGTTCATCCGGAGGCGCATAAATGACAATGAAAGCAATTGTTTGATGTGAAACGTAATCTGAGTAATTGAAATGGATGAACCGATGTTGGACCGAAATAAGTTCAACAGTACCCTGCGACGAAGGAATATCCTTCCAAAGTAGACAGATGCCTCCGGAAAATCCGGAAGAGGGATCAAAGGCTAAGTTTGTGAAGCCGCACTTCTTCCACACCTTATCTTTTGGTATTTTATCCGTCTTTGTTTCTAATAAGGCGAGAACATTGATATTATTATTTTTACAGAAAATATCGACGTTTGTCCAGAAATTCCTACTACGGATACCTCGAGAATTCCAAGTACATATATTCATTGGAAACTTATTTTTCGAGCTGTTTGTACAATGTGAAAGCGATAGCTAACAAAGGTGTGGATCCGTGGGAGGATCATAAAATCAAAATACTTGCTAGTTGTATATGTGACACCAATGGAAACCAGATTGAAAGGTAACAGAAACCGTGAGATAAATAATGAAATCCATGCTTGTGCAAGAGAAAAACGAGGCAGATCCATACTCGTATGAAGGATGAAGAGGTCCTGTAAGGACGATAGACGGTTAAGTCCGTGTGTTCCTAAGATTGGTCACTCAGAATAGTAAAAGAGATCGAAGACCCCCAACGTAGAAGGGAAGAAAAAATGTAGAGAAAAACTAGAATATGGGTTAGCACCCATTAAGTGACACATTTTCTGGTAGCAAAACATGAATCTAATAGCAGTGTAAACCAAATAAAGAGATTAATTGTGAAAATGAACACTTAACAAAATGGGATTGTATTCCCAATCTTTTTCTGTGGAAAAGAGGAAATAAGACGAGGACCGGTCTGCCATAATTTTGGTTAGTTGGTTTGTCTCAAAATAAAGGGGAGTTACAACGATCAAAGTAGCCTTGCAAAGCGATGAAGCGATTAGTGAGCTAGGCAACGCGCATTCGAATGCAATTGGATTACAATTGTAAATACTTTTGGGAATAGACATTATACATCTATTTCGATTAAATGAGACCGAGCAAGAGTTAGTAAATATGCTTGGTAAGCAAATGAAGATCTCCAGTAGTGAGCATGAGGCAATTGTAAACCACCCAAGAGGCAGCCTACGATGCAAATTCAAAACAGGCCACCCAATGTAAATCAGGAAAAGAAACCAAGAGCGACAGTAATGAAGAAAATAGCATTCAAGCCAAGGTGGATTGTGAATCCATAAACAAACGGGGGTTTGTAATTTATAAGGATGAATTTGGTGCCGAGTGAGGGTGTATTTGTAAAATGGAGGGATTAAAATTAACCCCGTCAAGGAGAAACAAGATGTACCACCGAGTCCGAGAACACATTTGGGTCTCCATAAACCCCAAATGAGAGACAAATAAAAGAAATTAAGAGTGCAGTAGGTAATACACCCAACTTGACTTTGAGAGAAAAGGCAAAACCAGCCCAAAAGCCAAACGCTTGAAGATCGAAACCGACTGCACCCGTTCGGCGCTAAACCAAATGAATTGGTAAGAGATGCACCACACACATTAAGGATATGGAGAGATGAAAAACCCAACAACCAAATCGACAACCTTTGTATTAAGGTAAACAAACAGTACATAGTACATGGTAGACAAACCACCAAAGTAGCAACAACACACAGATGCAAGTGAGAAAGGGCGTGAGTGCCCGTCGGTGTTTCCAAATAGTAAAGAGGTAAGGGTATTAACCAAATAAGCCTGTAAAGGTGCATTATATGAGTTTGTAAAGTAATCATAGGAAGACCACCCCGAGCAGCCGAAGCGCACGAAGACATGGACTCCCAACATTCGCCGCGAACAGCAACAATCTTGATTGGTATGATAAGTGAACTGGCAGCAATAAGCAACCTGCAAGAAGAGACGAAAAGCACCGCCAGAACGAGGCAACCAATATGGTGTATAGAAAGAGATAAAATTGGAAGGTGATTCCAAATATATGTATCAAACAAATATATATTGGAGCCTGTTGTTGGCTCAATCGGTAGATGAGCATCAAGAACAATTACAGTAACCGGAGATGGGAGAAAGTAGGGAAATTGGAATCTTGTGTTGAAGGAAGTGTAATCCCAAAGACCTCGTTGGAGGTATAAGTAGTTATTGTGCTGGTAAGCAAGAACGGTAATCGAGTACGAGATTCGGAGAGAGAGAGCACTTACAGAGAACCGAGAGAGTAGGCCGAGCGGAGAGAGAAACGAAAAGCAATGGATGGAGCCGAAGAGCCACCCGCGCCACCGGTTGATGCAACGACGCCCGTCCGGCCACCACCGGCCAATCCCTTCCCCCATAAAAGCCCATGAATCGGTCAGATAAAGCCACCCAGAAGGCGGATCTCGCCGTGAATGAGACAAATCCGAGGCTACCACTTCTCTCCAGACTACCTTTCGCAGGTAAACCCTATCATTGACAGGGAAGGAGCAAGTGGACTCGAGAGATCCCAATTGAAAGGGTAGGGGTGGGGAAGTAACAGAGCAAGGGGAGGTAGGATAGGGATCGGCCTTCGGCGCTAGCAGGTGAGCGGAACGGTGGTCACAAGGTTTGGTGGTGGGCGGCTGATCGGCCATGGAAAGGGAAAAAGAGGGGCGCGTGAGGGAGCGTACTCCTATAGAGAAAGGGTTTTTTTGGGCCATATATACACTAGGCAAAGAGATTTAGCGAAAAATTCGGATTTAAATTTTTGATAAAGGTAAAAATTTACTCACCGTGTAGACAAGTCCAATATACTCAGAAATCAAACAACCCAGTAGATAAAAAAAACCCATTTTAAGAATCAACAACAAAAAGTCACAAATGACATCGAAAAAACAAACTGTCATTATACAAACATCAATAAACGGACGGAGAAAATGCCAATATAACTTTAGAAAGAATTGTTTTACCACTGCATGCAGTGGTTCGAACATTTTCAACAATTTTCCTCATTAACCTCAATTAGAATTCTTACTCAAGTATGATATTAGCTACCCTATAAGTTTAATATTTGATCAATTGTTATTTTCTATATAAAAAAAATATTGCAACTGGAATAATATTATTACGGACTACAAGAGCCAAGATGGAAAGTGACAATGAAACCCATGTGATTAATTTCAATAATCTGTAGCTTTAATTAATAGACATATTTGGAGCGAATTGGATAGGATTTTGATGCTATTTGTCTTTTAATTCATTCATTTAATACTACTAGGAAGGTCGGGCGCGCTACACTGATGGTGAAGAAGAGTGGTTTCATCAACTTATGACCCAGTTAGTTGGCTGCAAATGCAGAAATAAAATGTATGCAAAGGCCAACCAATATCTGACCTAAACATAGTTCTATGATTTAAGCATCTTTATACACATTCTAAAATCGTATGCCATGCTGAATCGTAAGTGAAAACTCGTATGCCATGCTGAGTCGGGAAGAGGCATAGCATCATCATTCTCCCTCATTTTCAGTTCCTTCTCGACTTCCTTTCTTCGTGCTTCGCTTTGCATTGCAGACCAACAAGTTCGTTCATCTGCTCTTTCATTTTGTTGCCTTCTTTTTCACCCTCGTACACTTGAAACCTGCACAATTGAGTTTGCTACTACCTTAATTCTCATTGGTAAAAATCTGGTTGAATGCCACAATTAGAACCATGTCTGGTTCATTGAAACGGGAAAAAACAAGAAGATCAGGCATGTATTGTTCAGCCACCTTGCTTCTGCAAGAGAATTAAACATATACTGCAGCAAGCTCCTGGCATCTCCCATTGACCTTAACTGGCTTCAGCACCCACGACCACTCAAGGCACACTCTCACTCTTCAGCTTCTGAAAGTTGTCAAGCCATTGCAACAAGTGAATTTGAAGATATGCTGATCGAGCATGTTTTCTAGAGAAGCTATTCTTTCCATTCTTCAACTTGATAACATTGAGGACACTCTGTTGACAAAGAAAACTTAAAAGCATCAAACAAACAATTCATAAACTTACTTCCAGAGGGAAAAGATCAGCTCCACGGATGAATGTCTTCTCAATGCGGAACTTTTGGGTCTTCTAAGGGCACCCGAAAGTCGAATTCCATCGAGTTAGATGAACTCATATGATATATAACTCACCCAACATTCATTAGTAAGAGAATTTCAGACAGAAACTAAGACAACATACGGATTTCAGTTAGTGCGTAAAAGCAACAAGTTCACCAACTCTATGGCACAGCTTGACTAAAGGTGAAGTATGAACAATGCCTACAACTACCAACCTCAGTATTCTCAAACATCCTTAGCACAATGTAACCTCTGTAATCAAGCTCCTTTGTGTTGAGCAAGCGTTTCAAGGCACTGTTACAAACCAGGCTCCCCTCTCCTTGTAGAGATTCATCTAAGTTAAAGTAGCGAAGATTGCAGTCAGCTACCTACTTGTACAAACATCATCCTTCAAGGGTTAGAGACTACCTCTGTAATAGAATAAAGATAGATAAGTGAACCAAAAGGTCCAAAATCGCTTCCTGCCGAAAGCAACACAACCTATAAGATGACTTGGTCCCTAACCCTCTTTCCTTCAGAACACTTTCGGTTGGTCCAGTTAGATGGGTTAGAAACATCAAATTCCAAAAGCAACAAAATATGACAGAAAAAGAAATCAGCTGTCGAAAATGAGTAACAAATATATTCTGCAATCTCACCATTCACCATTTTTAACTCCTGCATAATCACACATCATTATAGCAAAAGATTTAACATGGTTTGCGTGTTAGAGACCGAGCAATCTCTTATGCTTACATCGTCAGGTATATGTGGCTTTGGAGCAGAAGCACGGGCCCGAAACCCAAATACAGTCTGAACCACAACTACCACCTCTCTAAAGCTGATTTACTCGGATAATTCCTTACATGTTTGGTTTTTCCTTTTTGGTTTATCTTCGAAGAAGCTAAATGAACACACTATGCAAGTTAAGAAGCTACAATTTAGAACAAAGAATTTAAATAAAAAAAACTCGCAAATGAGGTTCTCATGTCTGATGCTAGAACAAAAGTCTGAACAAGGTTCTAATGATATTAAGTACATGAAATAAACAAGACACACACCTTTTTCATCAAATGTTAACGACCGACATGGTCACATGGAGGTTGCAGAAGGAGCTAGGGAAATGCCCGCGAACACTGCGTTCGATCTTCTTCAGATCCAAGTACCTAATTTCTCTCTTCTTAGCTGCTTGCTGCAATGCGGTTTTGGCAAGCCTCTTGGCGCTCCCGTGAGGAAACAGAATCAAATAACATGTCTTACTTTTAAAGTTTCACAAGAGCTTAATACCACCATTGTTAAAGCATTTCAAAGTTGTTTGTTAATGTTTATAAATTTAGCGATAGGATGCAGAACATGCACAGAGATGAAAAGCCATTGCACATAAATTAACAAGAAACAAAAAAAATAGTCAGCTGATATTTACTCCTATGCCAATGGGAGAAGAAAGAAGCAGGCCCCAGGACACATGACGCCACTGGCTAAGGATGAACTCTATGAGCAATTGCTCAAGGATTTAAACCTCAGCGCTATCGTTACATAGGCTGCGATTAAGCACTTCCCCACAGCCCTAGAGCATGGGTTGTGGAAGATTCAGTGAGTAGTGTCGTCTGAAAAATATAACTCATGAGATCTCTTAGCATTTCTAGAAAGTTAAAAGATATCAAATTTTCTCATAGAGTCACAAGTATAGGCATCAAGTAGAATTACTTTTGGATAGATATTCGGGGATATAAATCAATATAGTTTTTTTGTAGATGTAATTCCCTCACTTATTGAACAGATTTAAGGCATCATACAACAAAATATAAAACTATGTGAACTTTGAACAATACCTTAGGATACTACAATGGTGGCAGCACTTGCTCACGTAAGTTGTCTGGGAAAAAAGGATGCTCATCGGGGCTGTTGTATCTAGCTCCTAAATGAAATAGATAACGAGTCAATCAATGATCTACCTCTAGCCTTACAAGTATATTTCTTGCAACTTAGAAAAGTACCTGAGCATGAAGCTTTTTGGTTTCTTTAAGCATGTACTCCGCTAAGGAACCATGGAATACAGCAAATGGAAATACATTAGCATCATATCAGGATTGTAACAGTATCGAGAGCTCTCCAAGAGGCCGAATATTATACTATCTTCTTGTCAGACTAAGGAGCGTCGAATAGCATCCAGAGTCAAGCTGTCACTCTCATCCACCCTACTTTTAACAGATATGCTACAAAAAAAAAAGGACGGGCCAACCTTGAACAAGATATGAAAAAAATAGAAGAAGGCGAGAGACAAAAAAAAACTATTTAATTTTTAACGTTTATAACAATCTTCATTGTTGAAAGAGATTCTAATGGATATTTATCAATAACATGTCAGATCATTCATCCATAGCTAAAAATAAAAAGAAAAATGTTACAAAATTCTGGCAAAAGAGTGGGAAAAAAAGGTGACTCCTCACATTTACGAGAGTAGAAAGAATGCATTTCTGTTATAAATTCATAGCATAGTGGTGGGTGAAGGGTCATAAAACAAACAGGAAGGTCATAAAAAACACTCGAGGAGAGAAACATATTAGCTTGATCACAAAAGCTATACAGATCTGCACTTCAGTTTTCCTTCTCACTCTCCAGGAGAGAAACATTTTAGCTTGATCACAAAAGCTATATAGATCTGCACTTCAGTTTTCCTTCTCACTCTTTTGCCCTATGAAAGACACATTTTTGCATTTTTGCTAAAGGTCCCCAAAATTAAAGGGATATCTCCCATACCTGTCTTGAAAGGTTGCTAACAGATGTCTTATTTGAGACATCAAGCCTAGAACAGACCTAACACTTTAAAATCCCAATTCAATTTACAAAGCAATATCCAAAATTTACAGATAGAATGAATGAAGGGAGAGTCAGATAAATACCAATGCAAATATGAGACCCTAAATTCACATCAAACTGGGAAATCAATATCAATATCTAAATCTAAAATGAATTCCATCAACTTAAGAAAATGAATTCCATCAACTTAATAAATAATGCTTATAGCTTCCAACAAAACATGAAGATCTGCATTAGGGATGTTTTGCCCAAGCTTAGCCAACCCAACCCTAAGTTATTCCAAGTTAATTCTCCCTATCTTTGAAGTGTCTATGCTTTCAAAAGCTTCTTTTATACCAGCCACTTCTTCTACTTATAAATGCTCAACAATAACCTACAAACAAACTCGGAAAATTAGGAAATAATAAATTTATTCAAAATAGGAACAGGTATAGAAGAAAAGAATCAAGAACAAGATAAGTTGGTCATCATTACCCTAAGATCCTTTTTTCTTAAGTTTGTTCATCGTTGAAAACGGCTTTAGGCTTGCTTTAACAGTTTCTTCCGAAGACACATTAGGAGCTTTCTTGGCGTTCAGCAACCAGGGATGATCTACAAGTCTAGATGGTTATGGTTTATCCAAAATAAGATACGACTACAAAATAGCCACAGTATAAACATTCAATTAAAATCACAATGAAAGGTTACTGAGTACTTCTTCAGCCGAAAGCCACTTCGTTGAATTTGGATTAAGAATTCTCCTTACAAGATCCTTTGCATTATCATAAACTTTTGGCCAAGATTTCTCTTAAAATCAATGACTGAACGAATAATTGGCTAAGCAAGCAGTCACACCAGAGACAGGGTCTCAAGGCCTGCATAGGTTGGAGAAAATGTAGGTAACCCAAATGAAAATAGATGTGGAGAAGAGAATGAGACCAACAGGAACCATCCATAGCTGGGTGTTGATCGAGTGGTGCTTCACTCTCCAAAATACAAAAATTACCCCTCTCAACAAGCTAACCAAGATTGAACACGCACCTACAAACCATGTCTTCCAGCTCCATCTTACAGCTTTCCTCTCCCCATTGATCCCTGTGATTGCTGTCTC
The DNA here is from genome assembly GCA_963922045.1 of Persicaria maculosa. NCBI lineage: Eukaryota > Viridiplantae > Streptophyta > Magnoliopsida > Caryophyllales > Polygonaceae > Persicaria > Persicaria maculosa. The sequence goes on from OY998261.1 coordinate 35,892,855, forward strand.
CTTCACACCAATTTCTTCTTCCCTGATCATATCCATTAAAAAAAAACTATAAAACCCTAAATCAGTGAATATCAAACATCCCTGAATCCTCAAGAATAAATACAGTAAATTGCAATTCAGTAAACATAGCTTATGCAGAAATGAATCTAATCAGCTGAATATGAAGCACCCAGGTAGGAGTAAAAACAAACTAAATGTATGAATTTGGGGAAGTGCAAATGTATGAAGAAAGGTGGTTTTTGTGGAAATGGGGAATTTAAGGAGGGAGATGGCCACTTTTGGTGTGGTGGCTGCTGCATAGTTGCATTTAAACAATATGAATTTGGGGTCTCCGCTTTTATAGAAGTATAAAACTACTCAAGTGTTTTAATAGAAAAGTACAGCATTGTTTTATAAATCCCATGTTCAAATACGCAGATTAAATGGCCAAAATGTTTGAAGGCGAGTGAGCACTGTACCATATCCCTCTCCAAAAATGGCCTCCAATTTTTCATCTACTGACCAAAACCAAATAACCCATAAATTAGGAGTAAGAAACTCAAAATAACTCTATTGATTGAAGATGATTTATAAGTAAGCATGATAAAATGCAACAAACCCAAAATCCTCTATTGCCATAAAAAGGTTAACAAAAATGAGAAGCACAAAGCTGACCAATCAATCAGTACACTTCTCTTCAAAAGCTTAGATTGAAATTTCAGTCACCAATCAATCAGTATACTTCTCTTCAAAAGCTTAGATTGAAATTTCAGTAAGTAAACTAACTTTGTTGCCATAAAAAGCCTAATTGTGCTGAATTTTTTTTCATCTGTGTAACACTTTCAAGCGTTTGGCTCACAATCATAGGTACTTTTTTGGTACCTTCTACCAACCGCATAAATGAGATCATTAACAACCCTAAATCAGTCGATAATTGAATAGAACAGAAATCAAACCATACGATTTCATCAGGAGAAATCAAACCATACGATAATTGAATAGAATAGAAATCAAACCATACGATAATTGAATAGAATGGAAATCAAACCATACGAACCTGCAGAGATGGTGCCAGGTCAGAGCTGAAGACGAATTTGGAAATCAGATCTGAAATGGAAAAAGGAAAAATAAATTTTGCTAGACAAATTGGAATAAGCAATTGATAAACATGAAATTGAAAGAATAATAAAGAGAGAAGAAAGAGAGATTACCTAATTTGAAACATGAATTTCATCATAGAGTAATCGAAACATAGCTACAGAATTTGGGATACCTAATTGAATAGAAAAAACCACAAATCAGAGGCTAACCAAACATATGTTAGGATATCACAATTAATACATATCGAACAACCAAATGTATCTCAGAAAACATGCTTTAGGTTTTCAAGAAATATGACATGGAATCGACCTAGCAAAGGCCTTCCAATAGAAGCCTCATGCCCATGGATGTGAGAATGCTTATAGATGAGTGGAACAAGCCAAATTCTACAAGAACCCCTTTTAAATTACATTTTACATGCGAATATCTCATAAGGTAATTCAGAACCACAAGAACAAACTAAGAGACTGAAAATAGGTTCATGATTATGGATTTGCATCAAACACCCACTAAAATTGCATGATAAAAACACAAGGGTCTTATCACCATCTACTAAAGCAAACATGCAGTTCAAGATCACAAAAACTAAGAGACTGAAAATTGGTTTGTGATTATGGATTTGCATCAAACATCCACTAAAGCTGCATGATAAAAACACAAGGGTCTTATCACCATCTACTAAAGCAAACAGGCAGTTCAAGATCACAAAAACTCAGAACTCTTGAAAATCAAATCAAGAAATGAACAAATATGAATATATTCGATCAATTCAAGCACATCCCACCTACAAATTCTCTTTCAAGTGAAAAAATTCGATCAATTCAAGCACACCCCAAATTAGGGCTTACGATAACTAACCTACAAAATCTCTTTCAAATTAAACAATGAGCAGCCACATGCCAAAGTGGGGCTAAGAGGATATCTTAAGGGCTTACCGTCATCATAACTATAAGAGAATTGATATTTAGAAAGCATAAGTCAAAGACCTTCAAACTAAAAGGAGAGAAAGGAACCTGAAATTCATAAGGCCGGCGTCGTTTCTATGGCATGCATTTCTGATTATTATTTGAGCTACAAATTAGAGGAAATTGGCTTATTCTTCAACAACATCAATAAAAGAAACCATGCCAGAAAAGCTATATTGTGAACTTTAAAGCCCCGCCAGATGTAGTCAGAATGATGCGGCAGAATGCACCCAGAAAAGCAATATGAGAGAGATGGGGGCATAAATTGCTAAAAAAATCGATGGTTAATGCACAAATTGTAGAGGAAGGAGACGAAGATGAGCGAAATTATGGAGCTTCTAAAATGAAATTTTGGGAATTTCGAATGCTAAAGAATGAATTAGGGTTCGAAAGTGAGGAAGAAAGAGGGAAAATGAGGAATAACAAACCTTGTAAAGACGGGGCATGTTAGAACATCCGACGAATCCGATGAACGACGGGGAAAAGAGGGTCGACCGTCGACAGAAGCTACTCTAGTCCTGTCTGCGGCTTCGAGCTGAAGGAGGAGGAGGAGACGAGGAAGAACGGAGTAGGAGGTGGAACAACGATGGTGGAGAGGAAAGGCTCTGCATACTGGCTACAAGGAAGCGTGGAAAAGATTTTTTTTTTTTTTTTTGATTAGCTAAGAATTCGGGGGCAAAAGCTCACCCGAAAGCATCCTTACGGATGAGGTCATAAAGACCTGGGTCATTTGGGATCTCAGGCCCCGTGGCAAAGCGGCTAAGGTGTGCAACCTTATCAGGCACTCTATTGTCATTACGGGGCACATGAGAAAACGAAGTTCTCCGAATCTTGTGAAGAGACATTTTGATGTCGGACATGAGGAGCTCGATTTCCCACGGACATCTAGAGTTGTCACGTAGGTATTTAATAATAATAAGAGAATCTCCTTCAATCTGAAGGTCAGTGATCTGTAGCTCTTTAGCCTTCTGGATTCCTAAACAAAGGGCAAGAGCTTCAGTCACTATCGGGAAATGAAGGCCAATCGTCTTGTGACCAATGGCCACAGGCACACCAAACCAGTCTCTAATGATATAACCACACGCGCCACCAGTATCTGGATTACTAGAGCCATCAAAATTGAGTTTGTAGGAACCAACTAATGGTTTTCTCCATTTACACTGTTTAGACTTGTTGTGAGGAATAACCTTAGTAGAATGAGTTGTGCTGGGCATGGGGCCGCCATCCAGGCTTTCGCTGAATGTAGAGGCGGAAGCCCAATTATGTAGGGTTGTATGAACCATGGCATGGTATTGTGCCTGGGTCGGAATGGGAGCATTAGAGAAAGAGATTTGATTCCTAAAGTACCAAGTGGACCACCATCGAGTAGCCAACAAGCACTTCTGTTTACTATCGAGCTTATCTAGAATGAAATTGATAATAGGCCTAATATCCCTGGACTGCTGAACTAATATGTGGATATGGTCTTGGTCATTATTGGAAAGGATGTTCTGGAGAGTATGCTCCTGGCATTCTAAGAACAGATGTAACTCATCTTCGATGGCGTCGTTGCAAAAAGGGCAAGTTAGAGGCACCGGGACCCCACGCGAGGTCAAACGAGCTTTAGTAGGGAGGCCGTTTTGACAAACTTTCCACATAAAATTCTTTACCTTTGGAGGAACATTCAAATTCCAGTACCACATGTTCTCCCCAAACTCTGTCCTGTTGTGTTCTGTAATCATATTGTATGCGCTGGCTGTTGTGAACCAACCATTCTTATCAGGCCACCAATATAGCCTGTCTTCAAACAAGTTTGTAGGTAGCCGAATTGAAACAATTTCGGCTACTAGTGCACTTGGAAGAACACTCAGAAGTTTCTCAGTCCACCATTGGCCACCCAAAATATAGTCACTAACAGTTTCTTCCCTATTCGGAATGTTAGGGCAGTCGTCCCGGTTAGAAATGGGAGTCAAATTGACCCAATTATCATCCCAAAATTTAACGGATTTACCATTTCCAATGGACCAGATAAGGCTCGTTTTAAATTTACTTATGAGCGGGCATAATTTAGACAACTGCCAGGAGCTTCCACCCTTCTTTTTGTAGTAGAGAAGGTTTTTTCCTTTTAAATATTTATGGTTAATTAGTTGGACCCAGATATTCATTGGCTCCACTAAAATCTTCCAGAGTAGTTTCATCTGCAATGCCATATTCATTTCGCACGCCCGTCGGATCCCCACTCCACCATTGCGTTTTGACTTGCAGACCCTATCCCAACCAATAAGAGGCCTATGTTGTAGGTCTTTGTTCCAGAAAAACGTTCTATTGATTTGGTCAAGTTCTTTGTGAACTGTGGTAGGGAGCATAAAACACTGCATGGAATACAGTGGTTTTGCCGATAGATTAGAACTAATAAGAACCGCTCTACCTTGTTGAGACAAATTATTGGCCCGCTATTTTGCGAGTTGATCCTTAGACTTGCAGATAAGATCATCGAAGGTTTCTTTATTTACATGTCCATTAATGATGGGGCAACCCAGATATTTCTCTAGGGTTTTTTCGTTAGGGATGGCCAAGCAACCTGCAATCTCCTGTATCCTAATCCTATTTATTCCTTTTGTAGTTTGGAAAGCCGATTTCGTAAGATTAACCTTTTGTCCAGAGACTTTGCAATAGTTATCGATGATAGATTTTACAGATCTACATGCAGATGCACTCCCTTTGGCAAATATGATGATATCGTCTGCGAAGGACAAAAAGGGGATGCACGGCCCCCGAGATCCGAATCTAGGCCGTGTTTGGCAACGGGGTGGGAGTAGGTGGTTGAGGATGGGTTTTTGGGGGTGGACGGGGTGGGGATGGAATCTCGGGGTGGACGGGGTGGAGTTTTGAATCCCTTTTCATCCCGTTTCGTGTTTGGTTGGGGTATAAAGTTTTGGTGGATGGATCTACTCAAAAAGACCGAATTACCCCCACTAACCACATGAAATACCGATTATGCCCCTCCCAATTACCCTCACCCCCAACCCATTAATTCGCAGTTCCCGTCATAAGCCAACTCTTCTAAAGAGAAAGTCCCCGACGACGCAACTCGTGGTCCAGGTCCACCGCCGCCCTTGCCCCGAACTTCCGACGCCCTGCAGAGCATCGCCGGCCACATGTAAGTTCTCCCGATCCCTAGTTCCATTATTTCAGTTTGAAGGTAGATTGGGGGTTCCCCTTTGAACAGTCGGGCATACGTTGGGACTGTGTGCGAGTGGTGGAAAACCCCAATTTCTCCATTGTTGACGGAAGATGGCATGAACTGAAGTAGGGCGTAATTAGGACTAGAATGATTTGGGGTTCCATGATTTGGGGTTCCATCATTTGGGGTTCGATGAATTTGGGGGTTAGGTACCGATTTGGGGGCGAATGAATTCCAAATTGACTACGAATTAGGGTTAGAGGTGTTCGGGTAAGGACTGATTAGCTATGAACACCATGTTGTGTCTACTGGTTTTTTTTTATTTGTAGAATTCCTTATGTTGTTCGTTCATGGGTATAACTTGTTGTTCGTTCTATACTTCGGCCACAACCTACCGAATTTTTGATTCCATTTACTCGCCACCCTCGACGACAGAACTATGCTCGAGAACGAAATGGATTCCCCTGCGACGACAAACGGGAAAGGTAAAGGAAAGGGTAAGAAAGCTAAGTCGGCTTCTGTCGAGAAGAACGCTGTGCCTGCTGTGTTCTATTGGTCATTGGATTTGACCAAGAAGTTGATGCTTGTGCTCCTTGCGTACCAGCGGGAAAATGGTAAGGACCAGTCCTTCAAATGGGGGCCAATTAATACTAGCTTCGAGGCAGCGACAGGGAAGAAGTGCAACCAGTACACCCTCAAGAACCGAACTCGCGACATGAAGCAAATCTTCCAATCTTGGAAGAAGCTGAAACAAGGGGAGACCGGCCTAGGATGGGATGAGGCCCGTGGTACCATTATGGCCCCCGACGAGTGGTGGGAGAAGAAAATCGCGGTATGTGCTCGTCTTCCCTTTGCCTTATATATTCCTGATCCAACGGACCCTTCAATGTCATCATCATTGAACAACCATCACCCCCATTGCACAGGAGGATAACAACTTCAGCAGGTTCCGGAAGAAGGGCATTCCTCCCGATCTTGAAGATCTGTGGCACCAAGTATTCGGAGGCACCGTCGCAACGGGCGAGTACTGCGTCGCCCCCTCCATGGACCCTGAAGCACGTGCTGCGTAGGCGGCCATTGACCTTGACAAGGAGCAGCAAAATGACCCCCCTACTGGTGACGACGACCCCGACCCAAGAGCTGAACCCGTTGGGTCACAATATGAGGGGGTTGATAAGGAGTTCGAAGCGCTCTTCTCCACCCCTCGTGATCAACGTGGAACGCCCTCTATGGAAGACGTTGTTCGGGGCCTTTGCAACGACGACGACACACCCCCCCCCCCTCAAGCGCCTGGCGCTTCTGGAGCAGGGCCTTCCCAGCCATCAAGGTCTAAGCGCGGCCCAGGGTCATCCACTCCCTCCGCCCGTAGGAGTTCAAAGCGCAACATCCGTTTGTCGGAGGGGACCAGGCTGTTTGAAAGGAGCGTAGGGATCATGGAAGACAGGTCACAGCAAATTGTCGACATATTACAGCGGGATGAGGTATCGTCAAACGCCCCCCACGATACAACGAAGGAAGTGATCGACGTTGTGAGGTCTATGGTTGGCGAGGGGCTTTTCGCCGAAGGTGACCCCCTATGGTGCTTCAGCTTAGCGATCATCAGGTCACCCGAGCGACGCGAGGTCTTCGTTCAGCTCGACAACAATGTGGCCAGGTTGAAGTGGCTTCGGTGGTTGTACTCCACCAACGACGGGCAGCAGCTGACGGCCATACCACCGTGACCAATGATTCACCCTCACCTTTCACGCACGTTGTAACGTGTCTGAACTTCGATCTTCATTTATTTTATGATGCTGAATAATCTGTCCGGACTCCATAGTGGTGATGTTTTACAATTATTTCATGTCGTTGTTGTTTTACAATCTCCTCGCGCCGTTCAGTTCCTGCGTTATATACAGTTTCCACCAGTTTGTAATAAGCATTTTATGACCCCCTGTATGCTATTTCATATTATGTTAGTTATGGTCTGCGCTGTGCTTTGGATATACTTTGTCGATCTAGGCGATTGTTGTATTCATCAACATGATCTTTGTCCCTGCAGGAACCAGGACACGGTGCGCGAGCGCCGTCGACGACGTCGTCGTACATAAGCGAAGGCCGTTACCGCCTTCTTCGATCTCCTTCGCACCTGGATCCCCATTGCGAAGCACTACTTCAAAAGGGTGCATAAGGTGCCGCAGTTTATAGGAGACTACACCGGAGCACGTTGGGTGGACCAGATCCTCACCCACCGTTCCCAATCTAGGAGCGTAAACGCATTCCGAATGGAGAAGGGTGCCTTCATCCGACTGTGCGGGATGCTGGAGCACCAGTATGGGCTTCGGGGTTCTGACCAACTTTCTGTCATAGAGAAGGTGGCCATCTTCGTCAACACCATGGCGTGGGGGTCAAGTCAGCGTAACTCCTGCGAGCGTTTCCTTCGTTCGACGTACACGATCTCGGAGTCCATTTCGGAAGTGCTAGAAGCCATATGTGGGGGGCCATCTAATGGGTACCGCGGACTAGCGGGGGACCTGATCCGGCTTCGAGATCCTCATTTTGCCGAAGTACCAGAGCAGATCAGGAACAACAACCGATACTGGCCGTACTTCAAGGGTGCAATCGGCGCTATTGACGGGACGCATATTGAAGCACAAATACCGAGAGAGGACCAGATACGGTTCCGATGCAGGAAGGGCACAACAACATACAATGTGATGGTCATATGTGACTTTTAGTTGCGATTCACCTTCATATCCGCCGGATGGGAGGGCAGCGCACACGATGCTCGTGTGTTCGATCACACATTGAAGACGAGCGCCCTTCGGTTCCCCCATCCACCGCCAGGTAGGTACTACCTCTGCGACAAGGGAGACCCGTTCCGAAATGGCTACATGATCCCTTTCTCGACGACGAAGTACCACCACCCGACGTTTGTGGCAAGCCAACCAAAGAACGAGAAAGAAGCTTTCAACAAGGCGCACTCTTCCCTCCGCGGTGCGGTAGAGAGGTCATTTGGGATATTGAAGGCCAAGTGGAGGATCCTCCATCAGCTTCCCAAGTATCCGCTACGTAAGCAAATTTCCATCATCATTGCATGCTTTGCCCTGCACAATTATGTTCATGATACGCACGATCCATCAGACTCCGATGAAGAAGACGATCCCAGGTTCACAGAGCCTACAACCAATGACATCCCGTCTGACGGGGATGGTGACGAAGATGCATACGACGCGGGAGAGGAGGTTGGACACGAGGACGACGACCCGTTTTTCCCAGACGACGTGGCGCATGCTACAAACGCACAGATGAGGGCTCTGAGGGATGACATTGCTCAGCAGATATGGAACGACCGTGGTGGTCGCCTGTAAGGGTAGGTTGCCACTTTTGGTGTTTGACCACGTCTTATGTCCTTTTGGTGGTTCAATGGTTGGGTCATGGTAAGGATCGCGATTATTTAAGTGAATTAACACTTTGTCCATTAACATTTCGTGGTTCGAAGGGAATTAACATTTTGTCCTTAACACCGTTGGTTCAATGGTTGGTTCAATGGCATGGACCGTGGTGATGTAAGGGTAGGGTGTCATACGCATGTAATGTGGCATAAAGAGAGCCATAAGTGTACATTTTGTGATGGATAATTGTATGTAATGTGGTAATGGATGAACAATGTTGAAATGCACAACAACAAGTGGAAATGTAAGCGAAATGCATTAATATAGGAGGGCCATAACCCTATACATAACCTATCCGATCATACTTGCACCATTGTTAACGGTGCAACCACACTCGGCGTATCAAAAAACAACAACTGGCCGAGTGTGGGTGAGACATTGTTTCTACCAACCCTTACATAGGCCTCGAAATGTACAAAATGGGGGCCAACCACCACATACAGAGTTTGTCCAACAAGTCAAAAAACCACAACAGTTTGTCATCACATGAGTTTATGGCAACTACAACAACAACTGCGACAAGTTATAGCAAAAACTATTGACCTGGCGTCGGAGGTCCTAAGCCCTGGTCACCAGACGCACCATCACACCCATCATGAGCACCAAAATCCACCCCAGCAGCCTTTTTCAGCGGGTGAGCTGGCGGGTTCGGAGCTGCTCGCTAGCGTGCCCCACCCACTGCCCACAGAGGAAGGAGCAGAGGTCGGCCACCTGCTGCACCAGGTGGTCGTTGCTAGCGTCGCTCCTCGCCAGCCTGTTGGCGAGGTCCACGTTGTGTTCCCTGGTGGCTTGCAACTCAGTAGTGGTGGCCTGGAGCTGTGTGTTGGCGGCCTGCAGCTGAGTGTTCAGCAGTGACTGAACTCTCTCGCGGAGCTCCGTGAGCTCTGAGGCCGCGTAGTCCCAGAGAGCATTGTCCTCAGCCTCTTCCTCGGGGTCCCTCCTGTCTGACTGAGCGTCATCCTCCTCCTCCTCTGCATGGTCCCGCCTGCTGCGCCCGTAGTCATAGTCCGTCCGCAGCCAGTAGTACTTCCTATCGTCACCGCTCTGGTAGCTCTGGTCACTGTCGGAGTCCGTGTCAACGTCGCTGTCTCCGTAAGGCCACATGGTTCCTACCAGTAGAAGGGAAATGAAACGTGAGATGGAACAAGACAAACCAATACAACTACATATCTATGAAAAACATCTGACCAGGTTGTGAAATAGAATCGAAATAAATGCAGTTATAATTGAAATGGAGACAACTACATATATATGAAAACAGATGAATGGGAGAGTGAGATGATATGTCACCAGACAAGTCAAGGAGAATGTAATATAAGCACCATCAATGCCAGGACCTTATTTTGTTGATAAGGAGACATTTATGTGCAAGAAAAGGCGAATTTCTCGAAGTTGCTTATAAAACCCATCATGACAAGAAGCTGCAGAGATAATTACTGATCTGTAATAACCTATTATAGATATGAAATCTCACAGATTGTGTATAACGATGGAGTAATCTTAGGGAATAACCAGAAAAGATCAAATACACAAGTTTAATGAACAGCAATGAGATAGGAAATAAGAACAACACATCTAAGAGTTGACCAGTCCTTCAAGGGTGAGACATTTATAAGATGGAATTTTCTAAGATGCCATGTGGCCAGTGATCAACAAATCTGATAACAAACTCATGTCCATGAATTTAAGTTTTCACAAATTTATATAAAAAAGGGCAAGAATTTTTTTTGTCAAAAGGGATGGTGGGAATGGGACTTCACTAACCATAGACAGCACAACCAAAGGGGATGTGTAATATAACTGCTAACACAGACATGTATCAATTGTATTGACAAGGAGGGAAATCTGCATAATGGGTGGGAACCTTGAAGAAACTTTAAAGCCCAAAGGGAAGACAGCAAACTACTTCAGTACCATATGTTTGAACTGGAAAGTATGCAACAGTGAGAAATAAAAATATTATGCTAATATGCAACCACTGCAGTACCATATTTTTGAACTGGAAAGTATGCAACAGTCATCACATAAAAAATTATGCTAATTTACAACCACTTCAGTACCATATTTTTCACCAATAGGGTTCATCAACCTGAAATCTGAATGTGATAGCATGTATATTTTCAACAATGACAAAGCACCCAAGCACGACATTGGCCATCCAGAAATTGATCTGTCTAATTAACTTGTTATCTATGTCTGAGCAAATGTAATCAACCCTTTGGAGATGAGATGAAAAACACATTGATAAAAAAACTCAACCTTAATCAACATATAAAAGGCATATCATTGATCATTCAAGCCAAACAACAGATATATCAATTCAAAATGATTTACACTACCAATCTGTATGAATTCAGGATCACAAATGACCAAAGTTTTCAAACCCTAACACAAATAGAAGCCAATCAAGCATTAACATAAATTCCATACAGAACAAAACTCTAGCATCAATGCACAGTAGCGATGCTTCAATGCAGATGTAACTTAAAACCTTGGAAATCCATTCGAAAATATGGTTGGTTCAATATGGGGATGGGTTTGTACTCTGTCATGGATAACAACAAAATGGGTTGATCGTTCATTCATCGAATCCACATCAATTATCGCACATGAAGGGATTTATTTGCTTTAAACTCCAACCCATGTTATTGTTTATGTATTCCTAGATTTCGTTGATGGCATTTGTGGTTTCGTTCTTTGGGGTGAAGGACAACAGAAATGGGAGTGACCTAAACCCTAGACCCTAATCGGAAAGCTAAAGCATTCGACTTTCCACAAGAAACCATGTTATTGTCTATGTCGAAAACCCTAACAACAATCAGATTTCATTCCAAACAAACTCAAATTCGATTAAACCCTAAAATCCAAACCAAAATCAATCAAGACGCCAATCGGTGTTGGACGTACCTGGAATTGGAAGGTTGATGAAGATGGAGCACCACTTATGAAGCAAAGCCCCCGATCGTCGCTTCTTCTCTTCTGCAAATTTTTGTGGCTTGCAAGAGACGAGTGAAGCCGAATCGACGGTAAGGGGTGTATATTTATGGAGGAGAGAGGGGCAAATCGGGGCGTTTCCACTCCCCACCCCTCCCACCTCCCTCCAACGAGGTGGAGAAATCTCCTCATCCACCCCGTCTCACCCCCTAATTCGCACCCCATTCACCCCGTCCCACCCCCTTGCCAAACACCTCGGCTCGGAAATCGAAAACGCACCCCCACCCCATCGCACCCCTCCCACCCCCTCCCACCCCGTTGCCAAACACGGCCCTAAATCCGATCTCTTTTCTGATACTAGAAGCATGCCACAAGTTTTAGCAAGCACTTCCGCTCCAAGGATGAAAAGATAAGGTGAGAGTGGATCACCTTGTCGAATTCCTCTCGAGGGTTTAAAAATCTCAGAAGGGCCATTGTTTACAAGAACAGAGAATGAAACCGTGGAAACGCATTCTATGATCCAGTTAACAAAGTTACTATAAAATCCAAATTTAAAAAGGACATTTTGGAGGAAATTCCAATAATTTTAAATTAAAAATTTTAAATTCAAAGATGGATACACCTGATAAAAGAAAAAAATTAATAATTTTAAATTCAAACTTTGGGGTTAAAATTGGAAGGATAAACATAAGTGATTCGGGCCGTCAAAATTTTAACAGAAGTCGCTATCCACGGCCCAAATCCGCGGTTTTATAGAAATCTGAAAGAGACTGATTTGGGCCTCAGATGAATTTGGGTCGTCGATAACTCCCATATCCAACGATGGATATAACAACTTACACTCACTTTTATAGGAATAGAGATATATATATCATATGACTACCTAAACCACTGCGCATTATAAGTAAACCAATTAATAGGAATTCACCTATGAGAATGTTGTAAGATTAGATCTGATTCGAGTGGTATAAAGTCGAGAAAGACAGATCTAAACTATATATGCGGAAGCGTAAAGAACACAAGACGTTGGTGACGCGGTTGGGCGAATCTACTCCGCGGGGTCTCAAGAAGGGGAGACCCGGGCCCGATTTCACTAAGCTAAGCAGATCTTAAAGAGGTAATAAACACCCAAGACAAGGGGCAATAAAGATGGAGGCAACAACACAAATACAGGAAGAAACAAACAAAGGAACACGAAGCAAGGAACAAAAAACCCCTTTATGATCTTAGATCTTGAATCTGAGATGGAGTTGATGAAGATGATGGAGTCGGGCTTGGAGATTAAGCCCTAAATATGTCTTCTTCCTTCTTATAAGCAGGACCTTCGTCTTCATATCACCAATGGAGATTTCTCCAGATGCCTCTCTCTCTCTCTCTCTCTCTCTCTCTCTCTCTCTCTCAGAGATTAGGGTTTTACCTTTCTGCCATCGCTAAGTGTTGTGAGCTAGGGTTAGTGAAGATGGCTTATATAGAGCTAGGTTTAGATGAAACGCAACATTCCAACTAAACGTATCTCAGGCTTGATCACTTAGCTGCACACACATGTTCAAGGATCAACAGATAAGCTAAGCTGGGTCGGGCTTCAAGTTTGGGTTGTATGGCCCAACACTCACTTTTCCTTAATCTGGCATGTTAATCACCTATCTAGCCTACCTAGCTTACATTAGGTGTTTACATGTTACATGAATAATACAAAGTATGAGAATTATATGCATTACACATGTGTACGAAACATTTAGTGTACTAGAATGGTGCAGCGAGGCGTGCGACGTATTTTGTACATTGTTTTGCAAATAAAATTGCTATGGAAAATTATTGCAGAATCAACTAATGTGTGGATCAGGATTATAACTAAGAAGTGCCAAGGATCAGGTCTATTGAACTATAAGAAAAAAGGGTCTTCTTCTTGGCAATGGTCCAAGTAAATGTTGATCCGCCCGATGTTTGCTATAGGACTGCGTTGGTGCGTAGGTGATGGTGGCATTATTCAGTCATGGTCTAACTACTAGGCGTGTGATTCGAAACTTTTGAATAAAGCATTAATACCTTTGACGATTATTCAACTAACTTGGAAAGTAAATCGTTTCCTTGCATCAAATAATGAATGGGATCACCCTCGTATGCTTTATGAGCTTTTTGTTCTACTACCAATGACGGTGTTAGAACACATCGGTAGGACATTTACCTATTATTGATTAGATTACATACCTTCTTTATTGGGACCTAGTACGCCTGGGTGGTTTACTACCTAAACGTCTACTTCACTAGTCCCTAATGGAGATAGAAATTATAATTTCCAATGTTCTTGGATATAGAAAATGGATGTCCCTCTAAAGATCAAGCATTTCCTCTGAAAAAACGCATGCGATTGCCTACCATTGAAGGATAGATTCAATGTTCCTGTATATTGGTGCATATGGATTGTGTGTTATGTTACTGTTCGCACACAACTACAAATCATATTCTAATAGAGTGCCCCATGACAAAACAACTTTTAGCTTTACTTAAGGAGTATACTCCCATGACTACTGATTGTAACTTTAACGATAAAAGTAACGGCTCGGCTCTCATAAGTATTCACTCTATAGTTGGGTCTAAGGCTATGTCTAATGTGACGTTAGCTTGGTGGGCCTTATGGGTCCAATGGAACAATTTGGTGTTCGGAAACACAAATCAGGCTAACCTGAATAGTAAGTCATACTATTCACAATTGTTAATAAAATTGCGCAAATAATTATAAAACATATTTTATTTGATTTTTTATATTTGAGTTCGACCCCCTTTTGGTTATCCTCTTGATTCGAAGTTATATCAATACCAAGATTTGAGTGGTTTTGATGATTTGGGCTGCACTCGAATTTTAGCGGGTTGCATGTGTATCTCTTGGAAGAGAATCAAGCCTTACGTAGTTCAGAGTTTTTAGGTTTGCTTTGGAATTTTTTTTTTCTTGTATGCATCATATGATGAAGTTCAAGCCCACCTTTTCTGAAGGGTAGCTCGAAGAGTATTGAACAAGTCAACCCGAGTAACCTGAGCTCACCTTCTCGGAAAGGTAACTCAAGTAACCAGCTTATCATTTCTATAGAAAATGATTTGACTTTGATGTAGAGTTTAATTTTGAAGTTGACTTGTCTTGACTTAAAAGGCCAACTTTGTAAAGACTGAATATATTTTATATATTATATTATTATATTATTATTATATTAAAATATAAAATACATTATTTTATCCGGTTTATAAGGTTTGAAGAAAACTCATCCTCGAACCCAAAATTCGATTTAAAAATCTTTATAAATAATTCCGGCATTGTTTTGAATTGAGATTTTGACGGAAACTATTTCCGCTTTCGGGCTCCGAGTTTATGAAATTTAATTTGATTTAAAAATTTTGATTCGATGATATTTTAGTGTCGGGATCGTGGTAGAGAGCGGGTTCGGGATATTTTGTTCGGGTACCTAAAATATCATTTGGGGACAACTCAATTCCTATTTTATATTCCTTTTTCTTTTCTCTCTCTCTCTCTCTCTCTCGTTGCCAACTAGCAGTACACTCTTCTTGTCTTCTTCTTCATGTGTTGCAGCAAAACAACTCTATACCCAGCAATAGCCCCTTTGTTCACAATCAGAAAACCCTAAACTCTCTCCTCTCTTCATCTGTTCCACTCCAGAAACCAAGCCGCCATTGCCCTGGAGTTTCCAAGTCTCAAACACCACCGAAACTCCCCTGTTAGAGCCCTGTTGCCACCACCAAATCACCATCGCCGATTCTTGAAACCACCATAAAATCGTCACCAACGGACTACCTTTCTGCATTTCCATAACCACCAGGCACCACCTTCCTCCCTGTTGAGAACTTGTATATTTTCCTAAGTATTTTTATGCCTTTGTAATATGTATGTATTGTATGTATTATGTATGTATGACATGAATGGCTAAGTAGTGAAGCATGGCTAAGGCATTGGATCAAGGCCTTGGGTGTTAGCTGGCTCTGGACTGGATCGAATTGAGCCTTTATGGCTTGATCTCCTAACCACAGCAGCTGCCAAGAGCTTTGGGCCTAAAGCCCAATGCTTGCTCTACTGGCCCAACACCTTGAAGCCCGTTGCTTGGACACCCTTGAGAATCCCACAAGGTTGAGACGTCGGTATTGGCTTCTAGGGTTGCTCGTCTATAAAAGGAGGTGCTCTCCTGGCTGCTCGACCCTTAAGCTACTTCATTGTTCCTCTATCAGAGAAAAGAGAGAGAGAGAACTAGAGAAGCTAGGGTTAGGGTTTTGGTATTCAAGCTCTTTCCATCTCCGACGGTGAAGCTCTTCTTCTCCGACGACGTCCTTCGCTTGAAGAGCTCTCTTGGTCACCAGCAAGAGCTCGGTGTTGGGTTCTAATCTTATATCTGAGTCTGTATCCTCAGATCTGAGATTGTAGGAAGAAGTTCTTCTTCTTCTTGCTTGTTTCGTGTTTTCTGTCTTTGGTTTTACTTAGATCTATACTTGTACTCTTTGGCTTTGCCAGATCTGTATTTCTCCCTTATTTTGATAGTGGATTAGGGCGGACTCTTGAGGCCCCGGGGACGTAGGATCTTGGATCCGAACCTCGTAAAACTCTTGTGTTCTTTCTTTTACGCACTTTCATATTCGATCTTTCGTTGTTCTTCAAACCAAAACAACACGATCTTGCTTTTCAATGTGGTATCAGAGCATGCGTTTTGTTGCTAGCGCTTGAGTGTCCTTTTCCTAACCTAGCTGAGTCTTTATAGAACTCAGAGAGCGGGAACTGGCGTAGGAAGTGGGTGGGCCTAAATAGGGTGTATCGCCTGGTGCCATTCCCCCCTACGCGACGCAACAAGATCTGTTCTTGGTTTTCAAAACCTCTTGATTCTTGAAAATCTTTGCTTTCGCTTCCGCTTTCGGTTAAAACAATTTCTTGTTTTGTTTTCTTTATAGTTCTTGTTGTTAAAACTGCAATTATGTCTGATTCTATTCGTTTGAAACCTTTCAATGGCACTACTGACTTTGCTATGTGGCAGGTGAAGATGAAAGCCATACTCATAAAGGAGAAGTGTTGGCTTGCAGTAACGAATAAGTATCCAGACGGAACTGATAAAGAAAAAATTATGGAGACTGATCTTCAGGCTCACAGTGAGATTATGCTTCGTCTCTCAGACGAAGTGGCACGTCAGGTACTAGGTCATCCTACTGCTGAGGCATTATGGGATGCCCTAGAAGGTTTGTATTTGGTAAAATCTCTTCCATCTCGTGTAAATCTGTTCAATAAGCTGTTTAGCTTTAAAATGAACACTGCTTGCACCTTGGCTGATAATCTTGATCGTTTTTTAACTATAACTCAAGATTTGCAACGTTGTGGTGATAAACTTGATGAAACTCAGCTTTGTGTGCTTCTGTTGAATTCCTTGCCTAGTCTGTTTGACACTTTTAAGGATGTTATTCAATATGGTAACTCTAATTTGGTAAAGAAAGACATTATTGAATCTGTTATTCAGAAAAATGAGTCCTTAAAGGTTTTCAAAACTGCTAATGGTGCTAAAACTGAGCCTAAGACTGAAGCCAAGGATGAGGTCCTTATGGCTAAGTCCAAAGGTAAGGGGAATAAAAGGAATAACAATAAGAAAAATGATAAGCAGGGGCAGTCTAAACTTGAAAATGGCAGTGATAAAGCTTCTGGTATTGATAAAACTAATCTGAAGTGTCATTACTGCTCTAAAACTGGCCATTTTGAAAAGGAGTGCTATAAAAAGAAAAGAGATGAAGAAAAAGCTGCTAAACAACAACCTGTTGTGTCTGCTGTGTGTGAAACCCACCCCTATTATACTCATGAAGTGCTTGCCTTACTGATGAATGATGCCTCTGATTGTTGGATTCTTGACTCTAGGTGTACTATGCATGCTACTCATCATAAATCTTGGTTTTCTGATCTAAAATTATGTGATGGTGGTGATGTTATGCTTGGTGATCATTCCATGTTGAAAATTAAAGGTATTGGTTCTGTGGCTATGAAAATGCATGATGGTGTGATTAGGGTCATTAAAAATGTTAAATGGGTTCCACAGCTTAGAAGGAATCTCATGTCTGAAAGTACCTTAGAATCCCTGAACTGTGATATCAACAGTAGTCATGGGATAAGGACAGTCTCAAGGGATGGCAAGGTTCTGATTAAAGGCATTAAGAAGAATGGCCTCTATGAGGTTCAAGCCACCCCTGAGATGAATTTCTCCTATGTTATGATTGCTTCTCATACTTGTATGTCCCTTCTTGAGTTTGTTATATGGCATAATAGATTAGCGCATATAGGTAATAAGAGTCTGGATTATCTGTATAAGCATGGCATCTTAAATTCTAAACCAGCTACCATTGATTTGTGTGATAATTGCTTAATGGGAAAACAAACTAGGAAGAGTTTTCATAAATCTTCTTATATTGCTAACAGTCCTCTTAAGTATGTCCATTCAGATTTATGGGGCCCTGCACAGGTTGAATCTTCTGGGGGCAGAAAATATTTCATGTTCTTGATTGACCATTACAGTAGGAAGGTTTGGGTTTATTTGTTAAAGACAAAAGATGAGGCCTTTGAGGTGTTCAAACACTGGGTCACAAGTGTTCATATTGAAACTGGTCTTTCTGTCAAATGTTTAAAAACATATAATGGTTTGGAGTTTTATAATTCTAGATTTGATTCTTATTGCAAAGAGGTAGGTATCAAGAGGCACCTCACCATTCCTGGCACTCCTCAGCAGAATGGTACTGTTGAGAGAATGAACAGGACTCTCTTAGAGAAGGCAAGGTGCATGTTGATATCTGCTGGGATGAGGCACTCTTTGTGGGGTGAAGCTGTCATTACAGCTGCTCATCTCATAAATAGATCTCCATCCTCTGCTATTGGTTTTAAAACTCCTTTTGAAATGTGGTATAATAAGAAGCCTGACTTGAGCTATCTTAGACCTTTTGGTTGTGTTGCCTATGCTCATAAGAGTGATGGTAAACTCAATCCCAGGTCTTAGAAATGTGTTTTGTTAGGATATCCTGAAGGTGTTAAAGGTTATAAACTTCTTATTATTCAACCTGGAGCTTATAAAACTATTGTCAACAGGGATGTTGTTTTTGTTGAGGATGAATTTCATTTTAAAAATGTGTTTACTCCTTCTGTTGAGAAAACTTTGCAGGTACCCACAGGATCATCTGCAACCCACTTCTATGCCCCAGCTGGTGAAGATGCTGAGGATGGCAATGATTCTGATGAGGATACTGTTGGATCTCCAGAGGATTCCTTAGACACTGATGCTGATCATGTGCAACCTCACCAATTGGGTGGGGCACATCAAGATGAACCTTCTGATGATGATGCTGAGAATAAAGTTGGTGATGATTCTATCTCTGCTAGTTCTAATGCTCCCTCCCCCTCATTCTGAGTCTTTAGATCCTGCTAATGTGTCTATGTCTGATGTGCATGCTGATGGCTCTTCTAGCATTTCATCTCATGAAAGGCATGACTTAACAACATGGCAGTTAACCAGAGATAGATCTCCTAGAACTAAAATTCCTAATAAAAGGTTCATCAATAGCATTGTTGAGTTTGCCTGTGTTATTTCTGATGTGGTTAACAGTTTTACCCCTGAGACTTATGAGCAGGATATGAAATGTGCCCACTCTGCCTCTTGGCAGAGGGAAATGTCTGAAGAAATTGAGTCAATGATGTCTAATAAGACATGGACTCTTGTGAAGAAACCTGATACTGCCAGGTTCATTGACAGTAAGTGGGTGTTCAAACTTAAAGAAGGTAACTCTAAGAGTGATCCCCCAAGGTACAAAGCTAGGCTTGTTGCCAAGGGATTCACTCAAAGAGAAGGTGAGGATTACAATGAGATTTTTGCTCCTGTTGTGAAGTATAAAACTCTGAGATTGTTACCTGCTCTAACTGCTGTTTATGACTTTGAGTTAGAACAGATGGATGTTAAAACTGCCTTCTTGCATGGGGATTTAAATGAGACAATCTATATGAGGCAACCAAAAGGTTTTATTGATAAATCAAAACCTGATTTTGCTTGTTTACTTAAGAAGTCCATTTATGGCCTTAAACAATCTCCCAGGCAATGGAACATTAAGTTTGACACTTGTATGAGAAGACAGTTGGGTTTCAATAGAAGCATATTTGACACTTGCTTATATTTTAAGAAACCCAAATCTGGTTCTGTGCTTTATGTGCTTTTATATGTTGATGATATTCTGTTGATTTCTAAGTCTTCTACTGATATTGTCAATATAAAGGAAGAATTGTCAAAGCATTTTGACATGAAGGATCTTGGCCCAGCCAAGAAAATACTTGGCATTAATATTGAAAGGGACAAGAAGAAAGGTAAGCTCTGGCTTGACCAGACAGACTATGTGCTAAAGGTATTGGAGAGATTTCATATTAAGAATGTAAAGCCAAATGCTATTCCTTTGGGTTCCCATCTTGATTTAACTAAAAATCATTCTCCTCTGTCTGTCTCTGAAGCTAAGAATATGAAAAATATCCCTTATGATGCTGTTGTAGGTTCTGTGATGTATTGTATGATATGCACTAGACCTGATCTTGCTTTCTCTATTAGTGCTTTAAGTAGATATATGTCTGAACCAGGTGAGAAACATTGGCTTGCTATGAAGTATTTGTTAAGGTATTTGCTTGGTACTGTTAATCTGAGATTATGTTATACTAAGCATACCTCTTCTGATGAGTTGTTTGGATATGTTGATTCTGATTTTGCTAGTAATAAAGACAATAGGAAATCTGTTACTTCTTATGTCTATACTTGGGCTGGAAATTGCATATCTTGGAAATCTCAGCAACAGCCTATAGTTGCTCTCTCTTCAACTGAGGCTGAGTATATAGCTGCAACAGAGGCTTGTAAAGAAGCCATCTGGTTGCAAGGTATACTAAGAGAGATTGAAAAGAAAACATATACTTCTGTTTTGCATATAGATAATCAGTCTGCATTATATCTCTGTAGAGATCCCATGTATCATGAGAGAACTAAGCATATAGATGTCAGATATCATTTCATAAGTGAAAAGGTGGATGATAATGTGATACATGTTGTAAAGATTGATGGAACTATTAATCCTGCTGATTTTGGAACTAAAGTTGTGTCCAGAGATAAATTTGTGTTTTGCAGGAATTTCCTTCACTTGAGTGAAGGAGGCTGATGGTTCTAGAAAGTACAAGGGCTGAGGACAGACCCAGTAACCTAATCCACACATAGGCATGGTCTGCCTGGAGCAGACTTAGAAAAATATAGGGGGCAATTGTTGAGAACTTGTATATTTTCCTAAGTATTTGTATGCCTTTGTAATATGTATGTATTGTATGTATTATGTATGTATGACATGAATGGCTAAGTAGTGAAGCATGGCTAAGGCATTGGATCAAGGCCTTGGGTGTTAGCTGGCTCTGGACTGGATCGAATTGAGCCTTTATGGCTTGATCTCCTAACCACAGCAGCTGCCAAGAGCTTTGGGCCTAAAGCCCAATGCTTGCTCTACTGGCCCAATACTTTGAAGCCCGTTGCTTGGACACCCTTGAGAATCCCACAAGGTTGAGACGTCGGTATTGGCTTCTAGGGTTGCTCGTCTATAAAAGGAGGTGCTCTCCTGGCTTCTCGACCCTTAAGCTACTTCATTGTTCCTCTATCAGAGAAAAGAGAGAGAGAATGAGAGAAGCTAGGGTTAGGGTTTTGGTATTCAAGCCCTTTCCATCTCCGACGGTGAAGCTCTTCTTCTCCGATGACGTCCTTCGCTTGAAGAGCTCTCTTGGTCACTAGCAAGAGCTCGGTGTTGGGTTCTAATCTTAGATCTGAGTCTGTATCCTCAGATCTGAGATTGTAGGAAGAAGTTTTTCTTCTTCTTGCTTGTTTCGTGTTTTCTGTCTTTGGTTTTACTTAGATCTATACTTGTACTCTTTGGCTTTGCCAGATCTGTATTTCTCCCTTATTTTGATAGTGGATTAGGGCTGACTCTTGAGGCCCCGGGGACGTAGGATCTTGGATCCGAACCTCGTAAAACTTTTGTGTTCTTTCCTTTACGCACTTTCATATTCGATCTTTCGTTGTTCTTCAAACCAAAACAACATGATCTTGCGTTTCACTCCCCCTTGTCGTCGTCGGAGAAGCCACCTCGCAGCGCCACCACCAGCTTCTCCGCTCCCCTTTTTCCTCTCAAGCAAGGTCGGGTATGGCTTATTCCTCCATTTTCCCATCTTGTATCCCTTAAAGGTGCAACTTTATGACTCCCTCCTTTGTCCTAGGCCCAAAGCGACCCTCCTCCCTCGCTGACAAAGCCGGAGCCGCCCTTGAGCACCCCCGGAATTGAAGAAGCGAAGCGCTCGGTAATCTCTTTTTCTTTCTCCTCCTTCCTTGCTCGTGTTTGATCTTCTTCGTGTGGGTCTTGGTCGGGGAAACTTTCCGGTCACCTGGGTAGAGTCAGGATGGGAAACGAGTCGCCGGCAAGGGGCTCCTCCCCCTCTTCTTCTTCCTCCGTCGTCTGTGGTCAAGAGCTCTGTCTGAGCTTGAGGGAGACAACTCGTTACTTCTTGTCTTCTTGGGTTGGGCCTTTGACTATCGGATTTGGGTTGTAAATTGAAAAAGTGCGGGCCTTTTCTTTCTTTTCTGATGGATCCGGGTATGGGAATTGAATTTGGGTCGTGGGCTGGGCCTAATTTTCGGATTTTGCTTTGGATTCGGGTGCATTTTCGGGTCCTTCCTTCTTTTCTCTTGGATCCGGACTCCTCTTTTCCTCCTTTTCAATCCGGGCTGGGCTTGTTCAGTTTTGGGCTGCTGGGTTTTTGGGTTGGGGTGTTAATGGTTTTATATATGTTTGATTATATGGTGTGTTGTATATTTGATCATTTCTAGTTGTTAATGTTATTACTATTACTATATGTCATCTCTGATTTTGGGTTGATATATAATTTCTGAAATTATTATATATTATAAAAGTGTTTAAAAGAAGTATTAATTATTTGTTATACATATATATTAGTATTATTTAGTGTTTTGATCTATATGTGTGGGTTATTAAAAGGGATTGATTTTGGTAAATTTATTATATTTAAATATTATTTGGAGTGTGTTACTAAATATTATAGATATTATAAAATGTTTTAAAAGTAATATTATTTGAAGAATGTTGTTATATAAGGTTTTATAAAGGTGATTTTAAGTTGATGATTTTAAAATAAAGTAAGTTATGCCGGAATTATTTTAGTAGTATAAATTGCAAGTTGATTAAAGATATAATGTTTTATAAATGGGTTTTAGCCAAATAAGATTTGAGGAATCGTTTTGAATATGAGTTGATTTAACTTGAGATTTAAGAGTTTGGAAATATGGTTGGTATGATTTTATCAATGGGTTTGATTGGAAGTAAATGATTTTGGTTGATGTTGATCATATCGGCAAGGTTTTGGAAAACGGTTTTTACTATCGATTGGTTTTGAGGATGTGAGAACTTGGGTTTCGTATGTATGAATATCAGTCCGGTGGCTTCTGACAATGGCTTGATGGTAGGTGTGTAATGCTTATAGATTGCTTTGGAATTGCATTTGGGCCCTTGCTTGTGTCATCTTGCTGTTCTGCATTTTCAGGTAAGTATCCTACGGGACTTACTCAGTAACCTGGACCTCCTGCCTGATGTGTCATATGATGTGTAGGTGTTGCATATTAAAGCATGCCATGTAGTATCATGCTAGGATTGCATTGGACTGAGCATGTGGTTACTATGTGTGTTTGAATACAGAACGACCGTTATCTGTGATAGTCCTAGAGTCTTTTCGCATATTATAACTGTCAAAGCATGCTTATGTGATTTAAATCTTGTACTGCATTAGTCATCCTTTATTTAGGTATAGGCATGTTATGTGGCCTTACCGCAGTCAGAGGACCCGCAGGCGATTACCGGGCCTGACTTCGTGGATAGTGTTAGGTACCGCTCTTGTTTGCTCCTTGCTTCTGTGACGGGGAATCTCTTGGCGAACCGAAGAATCCGGCTAATATTCTAACTTAATAAAATGGAAATCACCCACTATGTTTTGGTTTTGACCCTGCTCCGCCGTGGCAAGTTGTACTTTAATTCCGCTTTCGCATTTTCGTTCAAACGAATTTCCGCGACTTCGATTGTTTTGGGGTTCGAAATCCCCACTCTAAATACTGATCCTTTGAGGTTTGAAACCCCGATCCGTACTCGAATTGCAAGACCCAAACGAAGGTAACCAACCTTCGAAACGTAACCCGAGTATTTATATCCGGGCCGTTACAAAGTTGGTATCAGAGCCACGTTGTGCAATTCGGGTACGCAAGGGTCGGGTGTATGTTTTGGAAAATTGCCCATGAATTTCAAAGGATTTAAAGATGTTTTAAAGAAGCAAAATGAATTTAATATGCCTAACTTAATTGGACTAAATATGAACTCGGCTTATTAAATATGATGGATCAAACCAAAGGGGATCGAGAGGGTAGTTTCCGCGATAGACCATCCCTATTGGATGTAGTTGGGAATGGGTAGGCGAAACATAGCTTGATCTTTACAGGTGGGCGTAGAAGACTCCAAGGAATCGCACCGTGATGGCTGGAGTGGCGAGTTAGGTAGCTTGGTTGTGTTTACGCAAACTGTCGATGACCGATTCCACGTTAATTGTTGTCATGCTGAATATCTAATTGTTGGGCCTAACTATGAAATGTATTTGAAATGATTGTGCTAATGGAATAGTGGGAGTATCCTCATTCTTATATGGTTAAGCTCAGCTTGTGTGGAACAACCCCTTCCACTATGTTAATCCCTTGATGGTCTTATCGCATCTTTCTCTTGAATATCGGTCTCCTCCACGGGAAATCGGGTTGGCAAACACGTTGTTTCGGGAATCATGGTTGAATATGAGGGTTGTTTGGGAGAGTATTGGAAGTTGACTCTTGATGTAATTCCGAGTTAGAGAGTAAGGTATTTCTGGGGCTGTCCTTCTCGATTCTTATTACGATCAACCAGTGTCTTCTTGCCACAAAGAGTCGTACCAGAGTCCCACGGGAAAGAGGGGTGATGATTCAGTTGGGAAAGGTCAATGGTTGCCATTAGAGATCTCTGTCCGGTTATAATGGTGGCTCTCTCTGAATTGCATGACATAATTTTGAAATCTCCGGCACGTACCTTGCGAATGACCTTTAGTAAAAAGCTGCTCATGTTGTTGCATCTATGATTAGTTACGTTTCTCAGGTCTCATGTTATGCCTTTCTTTCTATCATGATTATATGTTGTCATCGCATGTCTACTTGACCTATTGATCGTATGATTGGTTGGAAGCATGAACCACCTGATATGAGTCTATATGATTGTTGCTTCTCCTGAATTAGGTCCATGATAGTGTGATCAACTCTTCCTTGTATGAATGCCTCATAAGATGTTCTCCTTGGCATGCTAGTCGATGACGCCTCGATGCTTATCATTCCTTTTGTGAAAAGAATCTATAGCATGTCCATCTATTTTGTATTACTCGGAATAATTATTGTTGATTATGCTGCAATTAATGTTGTTGTGTGTTACTTGCGCTGAGTAGAGAATAGGTTGGTATATTTAAGTCTTGTTAAATGCATCTTTTATCCCAATATGTGCTGATTTGAACTCATGTCCCCATATTCTCGTCATATTGCCCGTCACTTAGACTTGCATTATACATCGTTACATTTCCTCTCATGCTCCTATATCGTTGGAATAGTATTGACTGAATTCTTGCATATTGTCATATTAATCAACTAAATGCATGTATGTATCATATGTCATGCTGAGCCATTAGTATCATGTAGGACCCTTGGTTGTGACTTGTGCGAAATTATACCTTGCCTACATTATTGTCGATTCTCTCTTGAGCTAGGTCTCTGATAGTGTGGTTCTTCCCTCTTTCTATTCTCTTACCATGTTTCACTCATTTTGATTAGATTAATGTTGAATTCAAAGATCGATTTGCTTTCTGTGATGGTTAATTCTAGCATGTTTACATGTTCTCGCTCAGTGGTATCCCTATATTACTCTATGATATCTTCTCGTGCTTGCATGAATGCATGACTTGACACCTTGCCTGATCACATACCACACTATATCATGATTTTCGCATATGCATGACACATGAATATTAGAATGAATCTAGTTGAATTACTTAATTGTATTCATGTCTAATGTGTGTTATTAGTATCCTATAGGATTTATGAATTCCAATATGACTCACGAGATGGTGACCTGTCATACTTGATCAATTACGTGAACATGCTTGTCCTATAATGTGATAGTTGTTGTATCGTTTTATGTGCCATATGACGGTCCATTCCTAGCATGATTATAATCTATTGCCCATGATGTTATCTTGTTTACTCTGTGGTGATCCTTTTACCTTCATGTACATCATATTGAACTCATTTAATCACTTTTGACTACACCATACCTGATCATGTATCTCTAGTATCATGAAGGATCTATGCTCTCTAAATGTACCTCGTCATATGATTACATGTCATTCTTAACCTATCATATGATCATTGTTGCCAGATGTGATAATTACTATGCTGCTCTTATGTGCTCTCTTATGACCTATATCTGATGGTTATTATGTACCTCACCATGCTATATTTGACCTCATTTGTTGATGTGTATGCCATGTGATGGACGGTTTTTAGTCGCGTAAACCGTATCAAAATAAAACTCAAACCTACAAACTAGTATAGCAAGTAAGTAAGAGGTCGATCCCACAGAGAATCAAGTATTTCTCAGCAATGTGTATTTACCAATTAGTAGAAAGGGGGGTTTCGCTTGATTGAGACTGAAAAGAAAACAAAATAAAATAAAAACAAATGATGCAATACAATTTAGAGAAGATCGCTCTACCTACAACTATCCA
Organism: Persicaria maculosa; assembly: GCA_963922045.1. Classification (NCBI taxonomy): domain Eukaryota; kingdom Viridiplantae; phylum Streptophyta; class Magnoliopsida; order Caryophyllales; family Polygonaceae; genus Persicaria; species Persicaria maculosa. The sequence goes on from OY998261.1 coordinate 35,919,351, forward strand.
CTTTATTTGGTTGAATTGATATTGTAACTTCCTCTTAGCCTTTTAGATTTCCTATGAATGCCCTTGTCCCGACCTAATATAGTTACTAGTCCAATCAGTCCTAGAAACCCTTATCAATTGAACAGTCCCTAAAGAAGGATTTAACCCAATTGATAGCTTTAAGTTCAGAGATTAACCAAGGTATTTGCAGTCCCTAAAGAGGGATTTAACAACACATCCAACTTCCTACCCATCCGATTAGTTTAATCAGCTCTAAAGGGATAAGTTTGTCACTTGGGTTAAGGTTCGCAATCAGGAATCTATAAAACCCTAGCAGTTGAACTGATTTTACCAAGTTGATCAGGCGAGATAGAATAAAACAATCAAACATTCAAGCACAAAGAAGTTGAAACATTCAATATAAGAAATAAGGAACAAGATTTAGAAACTCACAACTCAATCCAAACAAAGCTTCAAATTGTAGATAGAACGAAGAGAGTTTAGCCGCCCATGGCGAACATCGCTCTCAATCTCCCACTAAAATCGTCTTGAATCCTAATCTAATGAATGAATGGAAACCTAGGGCTAAGCCCTCTCTCAATTTCGTGCCCTTTTCGTGTCCCAGTCAGCCAAAAAGACAAAGATAGACTAAATAGGGTTTTGGATAGAAAACACGTCGCTGAACTTTGAAACGCGTTGCTCTGGGCAAATGCGGCGGCCGCGGCATATTGCTGCGCCCGCAGCATATGACAGCGCCCGCTGCATCAGTCTTTTACGGAAAATTCAGGTCGAATCAGCTCTCGACGTTAACAGGAAAGTTGTAGCTCTCTGAAAGAGCTTTCCAACGCATGGTCATAATATTCAATCGGACAACCGAGGCCTCCACAAAGTGCAAAACAAGTTCAGCATGTCTGGCGATAACTTCTGCAGACTTGTTCTTCGTTTAGGCTCGCTTCTTCTTCTTAGGACCTCTTTAGATCTTCATGTAAGCTTCGTCGATCAACTAGACATCCTCATCTAATGCTTCATCAACCCAAGTCTCCTCCTCGGATCCACAGTTACCTGAAATAATCAATAAAAACGTGTAGATTCCGACTCCACCACCTTAGAGAGCAAATATGCAAATTATACTTAACCCATGCATGATATGCATCATAACTAAGCTAAATGCAACCTATTATGACCATCTAAATGCGTTCTATCACCATGCTCGTGCATTGTTCATATACGTGATACTTGTCGTCCTCATTAAATCTCGCATGACCTCAAACCCTGCATGACCATTACTGGTTCTACATAACTTGCTTAAAGTTGCTAGGCATATCCACTTTCATGGAATAATATATAGACTACTAGTTTGTCTCACGAGTATCAGTGTATGACTCGATTGTGTCTTTAGAATGAATGCGTATGTTGTTGTTCCTTGAGATAGGTACATGTTAGTGTGGATTAATGTGATTGATATGCTCCATGATGAATTCGTGTTTGATTATCGCAATTGTAACCTAATAGACTTCCATAAGGGCATCATTACTATTCCCAGGTCGGAGTCTTGTCTCTTGTCATGTCATCTTTAGCTTTGGTCTATTTTTGTCTCCGAAAGAAACATTAGGTTGTCCGCTCTTGTCACTCCCCTATCTCCGCTAACGTAGACTCCTACGCCATACATTGGATGAGCGACCGCATAGAAGAGGGGACAAGAAGTTAGATAGCGATAGAGCAGTGCAGCGGAAGCGTGGGCCTATAACCCATGAGCCTCAGGATCGACGATGTCGACGGAACAAGCTTGCTTCGAGGATTGCGGTTACTGAGCGCGATATGACTTGCAAGTGGGTGTCCTCCATTCGGATTGTTAATCCTTTCTGAACTTGTTAATGATGATATTGCACTGACCCGGTGATGAAAATTGTGTGTTGTGGTGATGTCTTGGTAATGAATCTTGCCTGACCATCCGTTGTCTATGATAATATGATTCGATATCTTACAGTTCTTATGTGCCATGATGTCTCGATGTGATGATACTCTGAATTGCTAAGCATGTTCTGAATTCCTTTGCTTATAAAAGTATGAACTGCAAATGCTGAGAACCTGAACGGTTTATTAGATAAGGTTATAATGAAACTTGCTAGCTTGATTTGATTAGGTGCATATATGATGTTTACAGTAATTATTGAGCTTAACGGTAAATTAAGACTTATTGACATAGTTGCACTGCTTGATGATGAGCTAATGATGCTATTGTTATAAATGCTAGTTGATATGATGTAATCTTTATGTGTAATAATGTCCATGATTGCTTCATATTTGAACTTGTGGGTGAGATTCTCTTGAAAAATAGTCGGAGGCTGGTGAGGGAATTTGAGCGGTTAGAATGATCGATGGTGGTATGAGGTAAGTCACAGGAGAGGGGTTTAACTTAAGTAGGAACGAGTGAGTTTTGAGAGCTATAAGAGGCGATGCTTAGTGGTTTTCGATGAGCTTCTAGATGAATCTTAGGTGGGGGTACGGTTAGAATAGGCCGGCTAGGTGGTGATCGGGGTATTCTTATAGAAGAGATGGGGTTGGAAGGGTTATATGCTTGTGATGTCTTAGGTAGTATGGGCAGTGTAGGGAATGGCTCTTGTGAGTATCGAGAACATAGTATGCAAGGGTGCTCGGGTGTGAAATCGGAGATAGGAGCTGAGTTATTAGAGGTTGATTGCTTGTGGGAGAGCTTGGTGGGAAGAGGTGTGAGATGGAGTGTCGGAAAGAATTGGGATTTCTTTTAGGAGATGTTATTTGAGCTGATGTGGGTGAATCTAGATGAGGGTGGTTTCGATTTGGGAATTGGACTCGAGCGAGCGGGGATTGCATTCTATTTGGTTGGTGGTGATGTAAGGGTCTTCTTGATATTGTGAATTATTAATATATGCTTGCATGATGTTAGATAACAACCATGATGAATCTGATACATAATGATATTACATATTGATATGCAATATTGAAATCTAGTTGGCAGTGACAAGTGTTATCATGATATATTGATGCTTTGCGATGTTGTTTTAGAAGCATGTTAGGATGTGTTGTGATATGATATGTGAGATAATGATGTGTTATTGTGTGAGAGCATGATGTTATATTATGTGGTAGTAAAGCTGATGTCGTATTCTATGGTTGGCAAGCATGATTATAGGTATGTTAGATGATGAATATGACTTGGAGCATGAATACAACGTGTATATATATATATATATATATATATATATATATATATATATATATATATATATATGAGATGATGGTGCATGGCTGCTAAATGATTGTTATATGGCATTATAATGAGTTGAGATGATGTTTGGTGAATATGCTGACATTTTGATGCTCGATATACTGGTTGATCTTCCGTTTTGCTGAATCTTAATAACATGACCTTGGTTGTGTGGATGTGTTGACAATGGGTTTTGGTTCGTTGACTATGTGATGATGAGATACTTTTATGACTTCTGGTGTGATGTCGTGACAATTGTTATGATTTCGGTATGTTGTGAGATGCATATTATGGCCTTTAGTATGATGTGGGGATGCTTGATGTGACCTTGTGGCACCATGTTGATATGTGTTTGAGACTTGCCTTGTGACGTGTTGGATGGATATTGGTTGGTTTATGCGGTTATGCATTTGTTATGGCTTTCGAATTTTGCTTGAGCTGAGATTGATAGATTGATTTGATTATGGAAACTATGAAGAGAATATGGGATTAACCCTTAAAGGTGGATGATTCCACCTCCTACCTTCTGAATTTAATTGATTTGTATGCGAGAAACTGATGTGGTCGTTGGAAGATTTTGACGAAATCTTGATTTGAAAGGATTTGACTTGTTTTGGTGTAAAGCTGCTTGATTAAACGTCGGATTTGAAGATTTTGAGCGGTTTTGAAAAGGACCAACTTGGGGTTTAAAAGAAGTTGAGAATTTCAATGATTTGGATGACAATCTTTCCATTTACAAAACGCTTTGAGGTTTTACGAACTGGATTTACATTATGACGTCTCACGAAGTGGATACAAGCATTTTATAGGGGCACTTATAGATTGCTTGCTAAGACCTAGTCGGGACGCTATAATACTTTTAGAGTTGTGGTACTTCCGAAAAGTCAAAGTGGGTATGTGATAAGGGCGCTTATTACACATTGTCAAGACCAATTGGAGATGTCACGACTGTAAAGACTGAATGTATTTTATATTATTATATTATTAGTTTGAGTAAATAAATTATTATTTTATTCAATTGGTAAAAGTGTGAGAAAATCCGTCCTCAAGCGTAAGTTTTGATTTTGAAGTCACTCCGGCATCGTTTTGAGAATTTAGATTCTATCGGGTTTTAATTCCGCATTCAAGCTCCGAGTATCGAAAAATTAATTTAATTCCGTTTATCTTGAAATTGAATTGAACTTCGATTAAATTTGATTTAGTCGGGATTCGATCGAGCAAGCGGGTTTTGAGTCTATTCCGCTAATTTGAATTGGTATGGTGAGGACCTCTTTAATTCCTATTTTATTTTTCATTTTCTTTATTCTCTCTCTCTCTCTCACTGCTCTCCCTCCAGACCAGTTGGTCCCCTCCTCCCTCACCTTTAGCCTGGCTGCCTTGTGTTTCCTCTATAATGCAACAGAACCCTCACAATCTCTCTCTCCCTCTTTTCGGTTCTGCATTCCACCACAAACACCACTCTCTTCTCTTTTCTTCTCTTTCAATTCCAGGCTCTGCCCTCCCCTTGCCACATTCCCCTCCTCACACACAGCAACACCCTTTCCAGATTTTTTCTAAACCACCAGGCCACCACTCTCCTTGCTCCGATTCAACCCATCTCTTCACCCTTCACCTTTCCACTATGAGCCCGCAGTAGCAGCAACTCTGACGCCCGATCTAGAAGCACCAGTAGCAGCCAGGGGCTGCCGGAGAAGCCGCCGCCACCGCCCAGCGCCGTCTTCCTTTTCCTCAGCCCTGTTTCACTGAGCCCCTGTTTCTCCTCCCAAGAGCCGAGCAGCCACCTTGCCACCATCACCATTCTCGCTTCCCTTGTTAGTTGAAAGAGAAGCCCCCCTGCTCTACCTTCTTCCTTTGAGTCAGAAACAACAAAAGCTCTCCAACATCCAAGGCTTGGTCTCCAAGTCGTCGCCAAGCCACTCCTCTTGTTCTTCCTTCTCGGTTCTTTTGTGTTCAAGCTCGGTAAGCATTCTCTCCTCCTTCTTTCTCTCTTAAATCTAATAAAGCTCCACCTTTATGCCTCTTAGCATCGTCCTAGGCCAAGAGCTACCTGATTTCAACTTCGACGAAGCCAAATCGAACTCCGACAGAACGTTTTCGAAGAAGCTTCAAGCCCTCGGTGAGCACCCTAATCTTCCTCTGTCTTCATTGTTCGATTCCTGTGTGTTTTTTTTGGGTTCCTATTGTTAAATCTGGCGGAGAGTGAGAGAGAGCAACGGAGAGCGGGGGCGGTGAGCCGGAACAGAGAAGCGAGAGAGCGGAGGGCGAGAGCAGAGAAGCGAGAGTTGAAGGAGATGAACAGTGGGATTTGTGGGCCTAATTTCCGGGTGGGCTTGAATCCGAGTTGGGTCTCCACGGGCGGGTCCTTTCTTTCTTCTGGGTTGGACTTCTTTTCTTATTCTCTTCTTTTCTTTTTCCGGGCTGGGCACGCATTTGGGGCTGGGTTCATCTTTGGGCCTTCTTTGTTTCTGAACTTCATTTTGGGCTCAATTTAATTTCAGAAAAATCAAAATCCGATTTTAGTAAAGTATCTTGCTTGTTATGCTAAATTGTCAGGTTAATGTCACTTATTTGTTAGATTTTAATTGTTGATTTATTTATTGGTTTAATAATTTATATTTTCTGGAAATAAAATATATATTATGAATTATTTTAAAAATGATATTAATGGGATAAGTATTTTTTCTTGATGATTTCAATATGTAATTTTGAGAATTTTGAAATGTTTTATTGAATTGGATTCATAAGTGTAATTTTTACATGGGAGGTAATTTTGGTGTTGAAGTTTAGTTGAGTTGTTTGTTAAATTATTTTTAAAAAAAAGATTTTCAAAGTTTCAGGAATGTCTTTTGAGGATTTGTGTTTGAAAACCAAAATGCCGGAATATCTTGATAAAACAACATTTTGGGTTGACTTAGAAAATTTGATACTTCCTCTTGATTTGGACAAGTATGATTTGAGAAATTGTTTTGAAAGAGAGTTACTTGATTTAACTCGGCGAATTTATGTCAAATCCTGCTTGAGAATTATGTGAGTTTTAAATAAGATGATGCAAGATGAGATGATGGACGAGATATTATATGTTGAGATGAGATGAACATGAAATGATCTATGATAAGATAAGACGAAATAATCTGAAATGAGATATGTGAAGTTATGTATGATAGTTAGGGGGTGCCTTGTGTGAGTTAGATAGACTTATGCATTTGTATGTTATTAGGTGATTGTGATATGTTGGACATTGCTTACTATTGGTGACTCATTACTTGGATTCTACTTCTGCCTTGTTTCTCTGCTGTTCGGCTTATTCAGGTAAGTTCCTTTATGGGCTTACTCAGATTCGAAAGAGAAATCTCCTGCTTGTGATCATATGACATACTAGGTGCTTCATATGCATTTAAAGCATGTCATGTAGTATCATGCTAGGGTGCACTGACCGTGAGCATTCTATTTCTTTATGCGTATGTAAACAGAACGGCCGTTATCTATGAAGTCACTAGAGTCTTTGCTAGGGTCATAGGGTAGCCCAGCCCCATCGGGTGCCCTGAGTCTATCAAGTCGATATGAGCATGATGATAGCCCAGCACCATCGGGCATGAGTATGATATATGATATGATGATGAGATATGATATGCTATGATGAGATATGATATGTTATAGCATCGAACTGGCCAGTCTCTGCACTAACGGAAAGGGGTGCAGAGGTAGGAGACGGATATGCCACTTGGCATTCTTTGGGCGCCTTTACAGTTCTTTTTCCGCATATTGTAATTTATGAGCATGCTAGTGTGATCTAAATTTCCGTACTGCATTAGAGCATCTTTATTATAGGTATAGCGTATGTGTATGGTTGCCTACGGGACAGAGTGCGTTGGGAGGACTCGGTCTGACCCCGCTCGCATAAATTGTTTTTAGGTATGCTTATTCTATGATTCCTATGGCGTGGGAATCCCCCCGGGCGAATGCGAAGAACCTGTCTAACCCCGCTAACTTGGCTAAAGACTTTCTTGAATCTATGTTTTACAAATTTGGTTTTGACCCGGCTCTGCCGTGGCACTTGTATCTAAACTTTGCTTCCGCTCTACTTTCATTTGAATTGAATTTCTGCGACTTTGATTGCTTGGGGTTCGAAATCCCCGCTTGAAATACTGGTCTTCGAGGTTTGAAACCTCGACCCATACTTGAATTGCAACATCCGAACGAAGGTATCCGACCTTCGAAACGTAACCCGGGTATTTATATCCGGGCCGTTACAACGACGGTGACTAGGTTGTTGTAAGAATCCCGAAAGATGCAACCGAGATGATTACAAGTTCCTTGGACATGGTCCTCGGACTCACCAATTTCAAACTTCTCCCCTTGCTTTAAAATGATTTTAGTCTCGGGGACGAGACTTGTTTTTAGAGGTGGATAAATGTAAAGAGTGAATATATTTTATATATTATATTATTATATTAAAATATAAAATATATTATTTTATCCGGTTTATAAGGTTTGAAGAAAACTCGTCCTCGAACCCATAATTTGATTTAAAAATCTTTATAAATAATTCCGACATCGTTTTGAATTGAGATTTTGACGAAAACTATTTCCGCTTTCGGGATCCGAGTTTATGAAATTTAATTTGATTTAAAAATTTTGATTCGATGATATTTTAGTGTCGGGATCGTGGTAGAGAGCGTGTTCGGGATATTTTGTTCGGGTACCTAAAATATCATTTGGGGACCACTCAATTCCTATTTTATATTCCTTTTTCTTCTCTCTCTCTCTCTCTCTCTCTCTCTCTCTCTCTCTCTCTCTCTCTCTCTCGTTGCCAGCTAGCAGTACACTCTCCTTGTCTTCTTCTTTATGTGCTGCAGCAAAACAAACCCTATACCCAGCAATTGCCCCTTTTTTCACAATCAGAAAACCCTAAACTCTCTCCTCTCCTCATCTATTCCACTCTAGAAACCAAGCCCCCATTGCCCCGGAGTTTCCAAGTCTCAAACACCACCAGAACTCCCTTGTTGGAGCCCGGTTTCCGCCACCAAATCACCATCGCCGATTCCTGAAACCACCACAAAATCGTCACCACCGGACTACCTATCTGCATTTCCATAACCACCAGGCACCACCTTCCTCTTCCTTGTCGTCGTCGAAGAAGCCATCTCGCAGCGCCGCCACCAGCTTCTCCGCTCCCCTTTTTCCTCTCAAGCAAGGTCGGGTATGGCTTATTCCTCCATTTTCCCATCTTGTATCCCTTAAAGGTGCAACTTTATGACTCCCTCCTTTGTCCTAGGCCCAAAGCGACCCTCCTCCCTCGCCGACAAAGCCGGAGCCGCCCTCGAGCACCCCCGGAATTGAAGAAGCGAAGCGCTCGGTAATCTCTTTTTCTTTCTCCTCCTTCCTTGCTCACGTTTGATCTTCTTCGTGTGGGTCTTGGTCAGGGAAACTTTCCGGTCACTTGGGCTGAGTCGGGATGGGAAACGAGTCGCCAGCAAGGGGCTCCTCCCCCTCTTCTTCTTCCTCCGTCGTCTGTGGCCAAGAGCTCTGTCTGAGCTTGAGGGAGACAACTCCTTCCTTCTTCTCTTCTTGGGTTGGGCCTTTGACTATCGGATTTGGGTTGTAAATTGAAAAAGTGCGGGCCTTTTCTTTCTTTTCTGATGGATCCGGGTATGAGAATTGAATTCGGGTCGTGGGCTGGGCCTAATTTTCGGATTTTGCTTTGGATCCGGGTGCATTTTCGGGTCCTTCCTTCTTTTCTCTTGGATCCGGACTCCTCTTTTCCTCCTTTTCAATCCGGGCTGGGCTTGTTCAGTTTTGGGCTGCTGGGTTTTAGGGTTGGGGTGTTAATGGTTTTATATACGTTTGATTATATGGTGTGTTGTATATTTGATCATTTCTAGTTGTTAATGTTATTACTTTTACTATATGTCATCTCTGATTTTGGGTTGATATATAATTTCTGAAGTTATTATATATTATAAAAGTGTTTAAAAGAAGTATTAATTATTTGTTATACATATATATTAGTATTATTTAGTTTTTTGATCTATAGGTGTGGGTTATTAAAAGGGATTGATTTTGGTAAATTTATTATATTTAAATATTATTTGGAGTGTCTTACTAAATATTATAGATATTATAAATGGTTTTAAAAGTAATATTATTTGAAGAATGTTGTTATATAAGGTTTTATAAAGGTGATTTTAAGTTGATGATTTTAAAATAAAGTAAGTTATGCCGGAATTATTTTAGTAGTATAAATTGCAAGTTGATTAAAGATAAAATGTTTTATAAATGGGTTTTAGCCAAATAAGATTTGAGGAATCGTTTTGAATATGAGTTGATTTAACTTGAGATTTAAGAGTTTGGAAATATGGTTGGTATGATTTTATCAATGGGTTTGATTGGAAGTAAATGATTTTGGTTGATGTTGATCATATCGGCAAGGTTTTGGAAAACGGTTTTTACTATCGATTGGTTTTGAGGATGTGAGAACTTGGGTTTCGTATGTATGAATATCGGTCCGGTGGCTTATGAAAATGGCTTGATGGTAGGTGTGTAATGCTTTTGGATTGCTTTGGACTTGCATTTGGGCCATTGCTTGTGTCATCTTGCTGTTTTGCATTTTCAGGTAAGTATCCTACGCGACTTACTCAGTAACCTGGACCTCCTGCCTGATGTGTCATATGATTGTGTAGGTGTTGCATATTAAATCATGCCATGTAGTATCATGCTAGGATTGCATTGGACTGAGCATGTGGTTACTATGTGTGTTTGAATACAGAACGGCCGTTATCTGTGATAGTCCTAGAGTCTTTGCTAGGGTCATAGGGTAGCCCAGCCCCATCAGGTTGCCCTGAGTCAATCGAGTCGATATGAGCATGATATGATAGCCCAGCACCATCAGGCAATCGATGAGATGATATGATACGATGATGCCGTGGTCTGTGCACCACCACGAGGAAATTGCTATGTTATAGCACCGAACTAGCCAGTCTCTGCACTAACGAGAATGGGTGCAGAGGTAGGAGAGGGATATGCCACTTGGCATTGTCTTGGGCCCTTTACAGTCTTTCTGCATATTATAACTATCAAAGCATGCTTATGTGATTTAAATCTTGTACTGCATTAGTCATCCTTTATTTAGGCATAGGCATGTTATGTGGCCTCAGCGCGGTCAGAGGACTCGCAGGTTTTTACCGGGCCTGACTTCGTGGATAGTTTTAGGTACCGCTCTTGTTTACTCCTTGCTTCTGTGACGGGGAATCTCTTGGCGAACCGAAGAATCCGGCTAATATTCTAACTTGATAAAATGGCAATCACCCACTATGTTTTGGTTTTTACCTGGCTCCGTCGTGGCAAGTTGTACTTTAATTCCGCTTTCGCATTTTCGTTCAAACGAATTTCCGCGACTTCGATTGTTTTGGGTTTCGAAATCCCCACTCTAAATACTGATCCTTTGAGGTTTGAAACCCCGACCCGTACTCGAATTGCAAGATCCGAACGAAGGTAACCAACCTTCGAAACGTAACCCGGGTATTTATATCCGGGCCGTTACAAACTTGGGGATTGTGAAATTTGATTTGTGTTTGGTGTGACCGAACTCGACGGGGATAAGCTTTGTATCGAGTTAGAATAGACATTTTGCCTTTGACGAAAAATTGAATTTTTGGGTTTGACTAGACTCAATGAGAATTCGATTTACACGAATATCCTACGTATCCACTTATTGGTGGAATCAAGTCATCGTATGTTAATGTCAAGGTGAAAATGAATTTTGTATTTTGGGTTCGATCGTGAGGGTGATGATTGAAATCAACGAACTTGTAGCTTTATGTCGAGTGTCTTACGTATCTCTTAAAAGAGAATGAAATCACCCGTAGTTCTTTTGAACAAAATTAATTTAATTTGGGAAAGGTGAATGAATCTGGTATATGTAAAATTTTACACCAAATCTCCTACGTAACTCACAAAAGAGTAGTCTTTACGTAGTTGTTTTTTAACCGCTTTTGTTTGATTAACTTAACTTCATTTGGAAACGAAGAAAGTCTTTTTGGAATTTGTGATTGAACTCGAAAGACTTTAGCTTAGTATCGAGTTTCCTACATATCCGGCGAAGCAGACACAAATCTTATGTAGTTCTTTTAAAAGAACCAATTTAATTAATTTTTTTTTGGAAATTGAACTCGATGATCTTGAGCTTTTGTATCGAGTGTCATATGTATCCTTTTAAGAGGGATTAAATCACTCGTAGTTCTGCAAAATAAGGACAAATTTAATTTAAGAACAATGTTAATTTGGTTTTGACGATTGAACTCGATGAGCCTTAGCTTTATATCGAGTGTCCTACGCACCCTTTTGAAAGGGATCAAATCACCCGTAGTTCATTTGAGAGCAAATTTGATTTAATTTGGGAAGGACGATTGAATCCGATATATGCTAGATTTGATACCAGATTTCCTACGTAACTCGTAAAAGGGTATAAAATCTTTATATAGTTCTTTTGAAAACCAGGTTCATATTGGTGAAGCTTGATTTGAGGTTTAGCTAGCACCCCGTTTCATTTTTTTTTGTTGGTAAAACTAATTCAAATAACCAAAACTTTGGTGGGTAAGTAGCTAGCACCACGAACTTTATAAAGTGATAAAAATAACCAAAACTTTTACTACTATGTGCTTATATATATCACTACTAGGCACCAATATCTTTTTTAAAACAAAAAATAACACCTATCTTTTATAGTTTTGAAATCAAATCTAAAACAATATTTAAACTAGGTTTTTTTTAATCGAAATTACACAAAAGGTAAATTTTTTTTAAATGAAAAATAAATTTTCGACCTAAGATAATTGAAAAAAATATCGCTAATTTATGTCATATTTTAAAAACCCAAAATTTGGTTTGAACAAATGATATTCGTTAGAAATATTTTTTAAAAATATTTCTTAAATGAATTTTTTAATAAAAATTATGCAAAATATAACTTTATATATATATATATATTACCTTTAAATATTTCTGAAACGATATAACTTTTTATATTTTTCAAATAGGACCTAAAAAATATTGAATTTTTTTCAAAATATTCAAAAAAAAATATTTATTTACGAAAATATTCACAAGTTCAAAATATTTACACAAATATTCATTTTTTGCAGAATCGTCAGAAAAACGCGGGTTGAAACCGCGTTTCTAGTATAAATAAGCAATTTAAATCTAGAACTAAAGGAAAATTATATTTTATTATAGAAACGCAGTTTGAACCCGCATTTTATTTACACTTTTGAATAAAACGCGGGTTTAAACTACGTTTATATATATTTCATAATTAAAAAAAACAAAAAATAAATAAATACATAAGACGCGGTACTATGCCGCGTTTTATGCTTAAACTCAAAAAAAAAAGGAAAGAAAGAAACGAAGACAGTCCCAATGTCTGACTGATTTGCCAACAATGTTTTTGACAGGAAGTGGACCCCTGCAAAATGCAAGGTAACATATTGTTGCCATGGAACTGTCTTCGTTTCTTCTAAATTTTTTTAAGCTTAAGCATAAAACGCTGCTTAGAGCCGCGTCTTATGTATTTAAATTTTTTTAATTGTGAAATATATAAAAGCGCGGTTTGAACCCGCGTTTTATTCACAAGTGTAAATAAAATGCAGTTTCAAACCGCGTTTCTACAGTAAAATATAAATTCCCCTTCGGTTCTAGATTTAAATTGTTACTCCCTCCATTCTTTTTTATTTGACATTCTACTATTTATGCACGTTTTTTAATGTACTAAAAACTATATAAAATATTTATTGTTTAAATATTTTTTTTAATAATTTCATACTTATTAGTAATAAGTATAATATTATTAAAAAAATTTGAATAAAAAATTATTATTTTATATAATTTTGACCTTCCTAAAAAACCGTGCAGATTTCAAAATGACAAATATTAAGGAATGGAGGGAGTAATTTATATTAGAAACGCGGTTTCAACTCGCGTTTCTCTGACGATTCTGCAAAAAATGAATATTTGTGTAAATATTTTGAACTTGTAAATATTTTCGTAAATAAATATTTTTTTATGAATATTTTGAAAAAAAAATTCAAAAATATTAAACTAAGTTTTTAATCAAAATTACACAAAATATGCATTTTTTAAAATAAAAAATAAAATTTTCTGCTTAAAATAATTGAAAAAAAATCGTTAATTTATTTCATATTTCAAAAACTCATAATTTGGTTAGAACAAATTATATCAGTTAGAAATATTCTCAACTGAAATACTCCGTATATTTTCAATTTTTTGTATTTTTGTTAATTTATTATTATTTTCAATTAAAAAATAAATTAAAATAATTCATTTGAGAAATAATTTACAAATATAATTCTAACTTATATCATTTGCTCAAACCAAATTATGGGTTTTAAAAATATTACATAAATTAGCGATATTTTTTCAACTATCTTAAGTCAAAAAATTTATTTTTCATTTAAAAAAATTTACCGTTTGTGTAATTTTGATAAAAAAACCTAGTTTAATATTGTTTCAGGTTCTATTTCAAATTTATAAATGTTAGGTGTTATTTTTTATTTTAAAAAAGACATTGGTGGTGATATAAGCACATAGTAGTAAGAGTTTAGGTTATTTTTGTTACTTTATAAAGTTCAAGGTGCTACATGCACACCCAACCAAAGTTTGAGTTATTTGAATTAGTTTTACCTTTTTTGTTTTGTTTTGTTTTAGGAGGGCCAAGTCCAGCCCAAAAATAAAAGAATTTAGCTGATGAGCTAACAACAGCTTTCACCCTCCCGGGCTCATCTTATATATCATCCTTTAAATAGTTTTTTTTGACAAAATTGCGGAAAACCACCCTTTAAATAGAGTGTTTTGTGGAAAACCACCCCTTAAAACTAATATTACAGAAAAACACGCGCTAAAACCTTTTTCTTTTCAAAGTCACACTCATCACCCAATTTCCGTTAATTGAATGTTAAATTGCATGAAAAGTCAACTATACCCCTTATTTTTATTATTAGTTTACTCCATTCAATTGGTATTAGTTGATATTTAACATTTTGACTTATTTATCAGAAGTAAAAAACTCTATAATGTAACGGCCCGGATATAAATATCCGAGATACGTTTCGAAGGTCGGATACCTTCGTTCGGATGTTGCAATTCAGGTACGAGTTGAGGTTTCAAACCTCTAATCAGTCGACGTCTCAGAAATTCAATTTAACGCAAGTAAAGCGGAAGTACGGTTTAGATACAAAAGCCACGGCATAGCCGGGTCAAAACCAAAACATAAATTCTAAAATCATATAACCAAATTAGCGGAGTTAGACATATTTCTTTGCAATCGCCCGGGGGACTTTCCCACGCCATAGAGACAGGGAGCAATCATACCTAAAAATAATTGGTGCGAGCGGTATCAAACCGAGGCCCCAACACACCCTGTCCCGCAAGCGAACATACACATACGCTAATAATAAAGATGATGCAGATGCGGAAATTAAATCACACTAACATGATCCTAATTTACAATATGCGAAAAAGAACTGTAAAGGCGCCCAAAGAATGCCAAATGGCATATCCCTCTTCTACCTCTGCACCCCTTTCTGTTAGTACAGAGACTGGCCAGTTCGATGCTATAGCATATCATATCTCATCATCATATCATATCTCATCATCATATCATGTCTCATCATCATTTCATATATCATCATATCATATATCATGCTCATGCCCGATGGTGCTGGGTCATCATATCATAAGTCATACTCATGCCCGATGGTACTGGGCTATCTCATCATCATATCATATCGACTCGATAGATTCAGGGCACCCGATGGGGCTGGGCTACCCTATGACCCTAGCAAAGACTCTAGGACTATCACAGATAACATCCGTTCTGTTTCAATCACACAAAGTAACCGAATGCTCATTCATAAGTGCAATCCTAGCATGATACTACATGTCATGCTTTAATGCTTATGCAACACCTAGTATGTCATATATTCACAAGCATGTATACTCTTTCGAGTCTGAGTAAGCCCATAAAGGAACTTACCTGAATAAGCCGAATAGCAGAGAACAAGGCAGAAGCAGAATCCAAGCAATGAATCACCAATAGCAAGCAATGTCCAACATATCACAACCACCTAATAACATACAAATGCATAAGTCTATCTACTTCACACAAGGCGCCCCTAACTATCATACATATCTTCTCATATCTCATTTCAGATTTTTCCATCTTATCTCATCAAAATCCATATATCATTCCATGTTCGTCTCATCTCATCATCTCATTTCCAAAACAATCTCTCGAGAACTCAATTTAGAAATTCAAACAATTCTTTTTAAAATCGCTTATCCAAATCCCGACATTAAACATTTTAACCTTAAAGTCAATTTCCCAAAATCATGTTATAAAATAATTCCGGCATGTTTCTTATTTCAAAAACCTTATATAGATAAATTCCAATACTAAATCATCAAAGTAATTCTATGCTCACAAATAATATTTATAATCAAAACCAACAATTCACTTTAAAATTTCTAACTCACATATTTAAATCCTCATAAAATGCATCAATTAAATAATCCAATTAGTATTATTTTAAAACAATAAACAATATAAGACGATTAATTTTCCAGAATTTAAAATTATAACCAATCCCAAAATAATAATAATATTCAAATAATTTACACTTACTATCCATATAATCTCAAAATAATCCAAAAATTATATATATAACTCCATATCAATAAATATCACTTTTAAAACCTTTGAAGAATATATATATATATATATTAATAATTTCAGAACATATAATTATATATAGTCATTTTCCTAAAAATCAGAAATATTAAATAAAATAACATACATATATATACACTAACATAACATATAATACGTGACATAACCCTTATATATAACAATAACCAAATATAAATAAACCCATAACAACCAACACACCCATCAGCCCAAAAGAAAAGAGGATCCGGCCTAGCCCGTAGCCTAACCCACAGCCCAAGCTCAATCCAAAGAAAGAAAAGAAAGAGGAGCCCGACCCGGATTGAAGAAAAAGAACCCGGATGCCAAAATGAAATAACCCTTATACTAACCCGGATCCAGCCCACAACCTGAGCCCAGCAAAATTAGGCCCAAATCATCTGCTCAAGAACCCAGCCCGATCAGAAATAAAAAAAAAAAGAAAGGGGCCCACGCTGACTAGCTCAATGACATGGCGAGAAGGGGCCCGCCCCCACCTATCTTCTTCTTCTTCCCCAAACAGATGAACAGAGACGACGACGGAGGAACAACGAGGGGAGGAAGAGAGGGAAGCTCGGGCTCCGGTGGTCCGTTGGACCCCAAAAGTTTACCCAGGTGAGCGACTCACTAACCCGACCAAGACCCACACAATAAGAATGAAACGACGGAAAGGAGGAAGGGAGGAGGGAGAGATTACCGATCACGTGAATCTTCGACTCCGAGGTGCTCCGATGGCCGGTCAAGCTCCAAGGATCCAGTATCCGAGGTGGTTTGAGTCTAGAAGAGGTAAAGGGGTGATTGGAAGTGTGATTTGCAAGGATTGATTTGAAAACGAAACAAAATCGGAAAACCGACCTTAACGGAAACAGGGGTGAAGGTGGTCGGTTTTTGGCTCCGGCTGCTCCTGGCTCGGCTTGCTTGGATCTCATCCTTCTTCTTAGGTCCTCTGGGAAAATGGAGGAAGCTCGGGGAAGCTGCTGCTTCGGGGAGGAAGGTGGGAAGTGTGGTTCTTCACCGGCGAACAGGGGAAGAGCGAAGCGAGTGCTCGGCTGCGGGCTCCTCCGGCGGCTCTTGGGAGGCTGCTGGTGGACTCGGGTGTTCGAAGAGAGGTGCTGGACAACGTGGTGGCTCCCTGGAGTCGAAACCGAAGTGAATGAGGGAGAGGCAATGGTGAGGGTCATTTGTGTGGGTTGCAGAATTAGAAAAGAGGGAGAGAGGAGGGATTTTGGGGTGAATTGCAGCTGTGGGTTTCAAGTTCTGAAGCAACAACAGAGGAATGGATGTGAGGTGCAATGTAGGGGGTAGTTTCCTGCAGGTGTAGTGACTAGAAGAGGAGAGAACTGAGGGAGGGGGGTGACCTCAAAATTGTACAGGAATCCGAGAGTGGGAGGGGAGAGAGAGAGAGAGAATAAAATTGGAATGGTCCTCAGAAAAGAAATTCAAATTAGCGGAATAGACCCGAATCCCGCTTGTCCGATCGAATCCCGACTAAATCAAATTTCAATTCAATTTCAAAATAAATGAAATTAAATAAATTTCAATCAATTCGGAGCTTAATTAAATTTTTTATTAATACTCGATCTCGAAAGCGAAAATCAAATCCCGTCAAAATCCGAAATTCAAATGATGCCGGACGGATTTAAAATTGAACTCGTGCTCGAGGATGATTTTCTCCGCTTCTACAATTTGAAATAAATACTAACATTTTTAATTAAAATAATAATATATAATATATATAAAATATATATTCAGTCTTTACATTTATCCACCTCTAAAAACAAGTCTCGTGCCCGAGACTAAAATCATTTCAACGCAATGGGAAGAAGTTTGAAATCGGTGAGTCCGAGGACCATGTCCAAGGATCTTGCAATCATCTCGGTTGCGTCTTCCGGGATTCTCACAACATCCTGGTCACGGTCGTGACATCTCCAAATGGGTCTTCTCGAGTGTGTAATAAGCGCCCCTATCACATCCTTGCTTCGACCTTTCGGAAGTATCACAACTCTAAAAGCATTATAGCGTCCGACTAGGTCTTAGCAAGCAATCTATAAGCGCCCCTATAAAATGCTTGTATCCACTTCGTGAGACGTCATAATGTAAATCCAGTTCGTAAATTCTCAAAGTGTTTTATAAATGGAAAGATTGTCATCCAAATCATTGAAACTCTCAACTTCTTTAAAACTCAAAGTTCAAAGTTGGTCCTTTTCAAAACCGCTCAAAATCTCCAAATTCGATGTTTAATCAAGCAGCTTTACACCAAAACAAGTCAAATCCCTTTCAATCAAGATTTCGTCAAAATCTCCCAAAAACCAAATCAGCTTCTTGCATACCAATCAATCAAATTCAGAAGGTAGGAGGTGGAATCATCCACCTGTAAGGGCTAATCCCATATTCTCTTCCCAGGTTCCAAAATCGAATCAATCTATCAGTCTCAATTCAAGCAAGATGCGTAAGCCATAAGAAATGCATAACTGTATAGCCATCCAATCTCCAATCAACACATCACACGACAAGTCTCAGCATATACCAACGTAGTGCCACAAGGTCACATCAACATTTCCATATCATACTAAAGGTCGTAATATGCATCTCAACGACATAAAAAATCTTAACACGTCTCAACATCACACCAGAAGTCATAAAAGTATCTCTCATCATAGAATCAACGAACCAAAGCCCATTGTCAACACATCAACACAACAAGGTCAAGCTATTAAGATTCAGCAGAGGGGAAGGTCAATCAATATATATCCATCACCAAGATATCCGCATACCCACAAAACATCATCTCAACTTATACAATGCCATATAACGATCACTTAGCAATCACGCACCATTATCTCATACGTATATATATAAGTCATATTCACGATCTAATTCAATATTCATCATTTAACATCTCCTGATCATAATATAACATCATGCTCTCACATAGCAACATATCATTATTTCATTATTCATACAACACATCATAACATGCTTCTAGAACAACATAGTAGGATAGCAATGTATCATTATATCAGGATAACACTTGTCACTGTCAACTAGATTTCAAATATTGCATATCAACATGTAATATCAGGCCATATCAGGTTCATCATGGTCGCTATCTAACATCATGTCAGTTCATAATCACATAATCAAGAAAGTTTTGCACATTATATCAGTTATAATAAGACGCAAAACCCTGCCCGCTCGTCTCCAACTCTCAAGCCAAGACCAACCTTCATCTATACTCACCAACTCGGATAACCTCCCATAGGAGAAGTCCTAATGCATCTCGACATTTTAATCTCACACCTCTTCCCACCAAACACTCTCGCTATCAATCCACCTCTAAGAATCCAATCCCTAATTATGTTTTCACACCCGAGCACCCCTGTATACTACGTTCCTGCTATCCACAAGGTCATTTCTTACACTTCTCACTCTTCCCCAAGATATCACAATGTAGAACCCTTCTAACCACGCATCTTTAATAAAATTTTCTCGGTCACTACCTAACCAGCCTATCCTAACCATACCCCTTCCCCAAAATTCACCTAAGAGTTCATCGAAACCACCAAGCATTGCCTCTTATAATTCCCAAACTCACTCGGTCCAACCTAAGTCAACACCCCTCTTCTGCAACTTTCCCTTACCACCGTCAGTCATTCTAATCACTCAAAACCTTTCTCCACTTTCTGACCACTCTACCAAAAGGATCTCATTCACATGTTTCAAAGAAGAAGCAATCATGGACATTATTGCACATAACGATCACACCATATCAACTAGCATTTATAACAACAACATCATTAGTTCATCATCAAACATTGCAACATGTATCAAAAGTCTCAGTTTACCGTCATGCTCAACAAGTATTGCAAACATCATATATGCACCTAATCAAATCAAGCTAGCCAGTTTCATCATAATCTTAGCTAATAAACAGTTCAGATTCTCAACATTTGCATTTCATACTTATAGACAAGGAATTTAGATCATGCTTAGCAACTCGGAATAGCATCACATCAAGTCATCATGGCACATTAGGACTGTCAGGCATCGAATCATATATATCATCATAGACAACGGATATTCAGGCAATAATCATTACCAAGTCATCACATCAACACACAATTTCCCACATCAAGTCAGTGCAATACACCATCAACAAGTTCAGAAAGGGTTAGCAATTCGAATGGAGGACGCTCCCACCTGCAAGTCATATCGTACTCAATAATCACAAACCTCAAATCAAGCTTGTTCTGTCGACATCGTCGATCCTGAGGCCCGTGGGTTATGGGCCCATGCTTTCGCTGCGCTGCTCTATCGCTATTCGACTTCCCGATCCCTTTTTCCATGCGGTCGCTCATCCAAGGTAACGCGTAGGAGTTTAAGTTAGCAGAGATAGGGGAGTGACAAGAGCGGACAACCCAATGTTTCTTTCGGAGACAAAATGGACCAAAGCTAAAGACGACACGACTAGAGACAAGACTCCGACTCGGGAATAGTAACGATGCCCTTAAGAAAGTCTATTAGGTTACAATTTTGACCAACACGCACGAATTCATTATGGAGCATATCAATCACATCAATCCACCCTAACATGTACCTATCTCGGGGCAACATTCGTATTCATATCAAAGACACAATCAAGTCCTACGCTGATGTTTGTGAAACAAGCTAACATTCTAGTATTCCATGGAAACAGATATGCCTACCAACTTCAAGCAAGATAGACGGAACCAGCAATGATCATATCTACTTCGAAGTCATGCGGAATTTAGTGAAGATAGCGAGCATCATGTATATGAACAATGTACGAGTTTGGTGTATGCATCATACGAGATAATATAAAGGGCAACATAGTAACTATCTCACCTGACACAATGATTATATATTAGGTCAAGCATGGCACAGAATCATATGACGAGATACATTTAGAAACATAGGTCCTACACGATGCTAGTGATACATGATAAGACATGAGCATAGTCAAGTGTCATCTAAAAGAATTCGACATAATGTTCATAGAGCATGAGACATCAATACAGAGAGTAACAAGGAGGACATCACCAGTAATAGATTATAAGTATGCCAGGATCAAACTGATCATAGTGCACATAAAACGGAATAACAATTTTCACACTATAGGACAAGCATGCTCACTTAATAGAATAAGTATGGCAAGTCACCATTTAGGGAGTCATATTGGAATCATACGCCTTACAGGATACTAATAGCACATATCGAACATGAACACAATCGAGGTAATTCAACTAAATTCATTCTAATATTCATGCGTCATGCATATGCAAAATCATGATATAGGGTGGTGTGTGATCATGCGAGGTGTCAAGTCATACATTCATGCAAGTGCGAGAGGATATCATAGAGTAATAGAGAATTAGCGTCGGGCGATAACATGTAAGCATGCTAGGATCAATCCTCACGGAAGGCAAGTCGATCATCGAATTTAACATCAATCTAATCGGATAGTAAAACATTTACAAGGGTAGAAAGAGGGAGAACCACACTATCAAGAACCTAGCTCAAGAGAAGAATTTAGCGATAATGTCGGCAAGATATAAATATGCGCAAGTCACAACTAAGGATCCTACATGATGCCAAAGGCTCAACATGACGTACGATACATGCATGCAACTAATCCGGACGATGCGTAAGAAATCACTCAATCACATTCCAATAATATAGAAGCATGAGCAAGTTTAACGATGTATAACACAAGTTTAAATAATGGCCAACATAATTAGAATACGGGGCATGTGTACAAATCAACACATACTAGGGTAAACATGCATTCACCAAGACTCCATTATGCCACATATTCTCCGTCCAACACAACTAACACACACAATATTAACTTGCAAAATAACCAATAATAGTTAATCTCACGAATACGAAATAGATGGGCATGATATAGTTTCTTGTCACAAAAGGAATAATGAACATCGACACGTCATCATCCAGCATGTTAAGGAGATCATTTAAAAGCATTCATACCAAGAAGAGTCGATCACACTATCATGGACCTAATCCAGGAGAAACAACAATCATATAGGTTCATATCATGTTGTTCATGCTTCCAATCTATCATACGAGCAATACAATAGGCCAAGTAGACATGCTATGACAACATATAACCATGATAGAAAGTAAGGCATAACACGAGGCTAAGCAATGCAACCACCCACAGGTGTAATAACATGAGCAACATTTTACTAAGAAGCATTCGCAAGGTACATGCAGGATGTTACAAAACCATGTCATGCAATTCAGAGAGAGTCACAATTACAACCGGACAGAGATCCCTAAGGGCAACCATTGACTCTTCCCAACCGACTCATCACCCCTCTTTCCCGTGGGACTCTAGTATGACTCTTTATACAAGGAGACACTGGTTGATCGTCATAAGAATCAAGAAAGACAACCTCAGAAACAGCTTACTTGCTAACTCGAAATTACATCAAGAGCTAACTTCCGATACTCCCTCAGACAACCTTCAAATTCAACCATGATTCCCAAAACAATATGTTTACCAACCCGATTTCCCATGGAGGAGATCGATATTCAAAGGGAGGACTCGATTGAACTATCAAAAGGGTTCATAAGGAAAGGGGCGGTTTCACAAAAGCTGAGCTTAACCATATAAGGAGAAGAAGGGTACTCCCGCTATCCCGTTCGCACAAATCTTTCAATACTCATTCAATAATTAGGTCATACCAATCAAATCTTTAGCATATCAAGCACTCAACACAGATTCAGTTAATGACACTCATAATGCTCTCCTTGGAGTCTTCCCGACCCATCTGTAAAGAACAAACTAATATTTAGCCTACCCATTTCCAACTACATCCAATAGGGATGGTCTAGCGCCTTTTCTACCCACTCGATCCCTTATTAGTTGGTTCTCCTCTTTTATCATAAGCCAAGTTCATATTTAGTCCAATTGAGTTAGGCATATTAAGTTCATTTTGCCCCTTTAAAACGCTTTCAAATCTTTTGAAATCCATGGGCGGTTTTCCAAAACATACACTCGACCCTTGCGTACCTGAATTGCACAACCTGACTCTGATACCAACTTTGTAACGGCCCGGATATAAATATCCGAGATACGTTTCGAAGGTCGGATACCTTCATTCGGATGTTGCAATTCAGTTACGGGTCGAGGTTTCAAACCTCTAATCAGTCGAAGTCTCAGAAATTCAATTTAACGAAAGTAAAGCGGAAGTACGGTTTAGATACAAAAGCCACGGCATAGCCGGGTCAAAACCAAAACATAAATTCTAAAGTCATATAATTAAATTAGCGGAGTTAGACAGATTTCTTTGCAATCGCACGGGGGACTTTCCCACGCCATAGAGACAGGGAGCAATCATACCTAAAAACAATTGGTGCGAGCGGGATCAGACCGAGGCCCCAACACACCCTGTCCCGCAAGCGAACACACATACGCTAATAATAAAGATGATGCAGATGCGGAAATTAAATCACACTAACATGATCCTAATTTACAATATGCGAAAAAGAACTGTAAAGGCGCCCAAAGAATGCCAAATGGCATATCCCTCTCCTACCTCTGCACCCCTTTCCGTTAGTGCAGAGACTGGCCAGTTCGATGCTATAGCATATCATATCTCATCATCATATCATATCTCATCATCATATCATGTCTCATCATCATTTCATATATCATCATATCATATATCATGCTCATGCCCGATGGTGCTGGGTCATCATATCATAAGTCATACTCATGCCCGATGGTACTGGGCTATCTCATCATCATATCATATCGACTCGATAGATTCAGGGCAACCGATGGGGCTGGGCTACCCTGTGACCCTAGCAAAGACTCTAGGACTATCACAAATAACGACCGTTCTGTTTCAATCACACAAAGTAACCGAATGCTCATTCATAAGTGCAATCCTAGCATGATACTACATGACATGCTTTAATGCTTATGCAACACGTAGTATGTCATATATTCATAAGCAGGTATATTCTTTCGAGTCTGAGTAAGCCCATAAAGGAACTTACCTGAATGAGCCGAACAGCAGAGAACAAGGCAGAAGCAGAATCCCATCAATGAATCACCAATAGCAAGCAATGTCCAACATATCACAACCTCCTAATAACATACAAATGCATAAGTCTATCTACTTCACACAAGGCGCCCCTAACTATCATACATATCTTCTCATATCTCATTTCAGATTTTTCCATCTTATCTCATCAAAATCCATATATCATTCCATGTTCGTCTCATCTCATCATCTCATTTCCAAAACAATCTCTCGAGAACTCAATTTAGAAAATCAAACAATTCTTTTTAAAATCGCTTATCCAAATCCCGACATTAAACATTTTAACCTTAAAGTCAATTTCCCAAAATCATGTTATAAAATAATTCCGGCATGTTTCTTATTTCAAAAACCTTATATAGATAAATTCCAATACTAAATCATCAAAATAATTCTATGCTCACAAATAATATTTATAATCAAAACCAACAATTCACTTTAAAATTTCTAACTCACATATTCTATCCTCATAAAATGCATCAATTAAATAATCCAATTAGTATTATTTTAAAACAATAAACAATATAAGACGATTAATTTTCCAGAATTTATAATTATAACCAATCCCAAAATAATAATAATATTCAAATAATTTACACTTACTATCCATATAATCTCAAAACAATCCAAAAATTATATATATAACTCCATATCAATAAATATCACTTTTAAAACCTTTCAAGAATATATATATATATATATATATATATATATATTAATAATTTCAAAACATATAATTATATATAGTCATTTTCCTAAAAATCAGAAATATTAAATAAAATAACATACATATATATACACTAACATAACATATAATATGTGACATAACCCTTATATATAACAATAACCAAACATAAATAAACCCATAACAACCAACACACCCATCAACCCAAAAGAAAAGAGGGTCCGGCCTAGCCCGTAGCCCAACCCACAACCCAAGCTCAATCCAAGGAAAGAAAAGAAAGAGGAGCCCGACCCGGATTGAAGAAAAAGAACCCGAATGCCAAAATGAAATAACCCTTATACTAACCCGGATCCAGCCCACAACCTGAGCCAAGCAAAATTAGGCCCAAATCATCTGCTCAAGAACCCATCCCGATCAGAAATAAAAAAAAGAAAGGGCCCCACGCTGACTGGGACAGTGACGTGGCGAGAAGGGGCCCGCCCCCACCTATCTTCTTCTTCTTCCCCAAACAGATGAACAGAGATGACGACGGAGGAACAACGAGGGGAGGAAGAGAGGGAAGCTCGGGCTCCGGTGGTCCGTTTGACCCCAAATTTTACCCAGGTGAGCGACTTACTAACTCGACCAACACCCACACAACAAGAATGAAACGACGGCAAGGAGGAAGGGAGGAGGGAGAGATTACCGATCATGTGAATCTTCGACTCCGAGGTGCTCTGATGGCCGGTCAAGCTCCAAGGATCCAGTATCCGAGGTGGTTTGAGTCTAGAAGAGGTAAAGGGGTGATTGGAAGTGTGATTTGCAAGGATTGATTTGAAAACGAAACAAAATCGGAAAACCGACCTTAACGGAAACAGGGGTGAAGGTGGTCGGTTTTTGGCTCCGGCTGCTCCTGGCTCGGCTTGCTTGGAGCTCGTCCTTCTTCTTAGGCCCTCTGGGAAAATGGAGGAAGCTCGGGGAAGCTGCTGCTGCGGGGAGGAAGGTGGGAAGTGTGGTTCTTCACCGGCGAACAGGGGAAGACCGAAGCGAGTGCTCGGCTGTGGGCTCCTCCGGCGGCTCCTGGGAGGCTGCTGGTTAACTTGGGTGTTCGAAGAGAGGTGCTGGACAACGTGGTGGCTCCCTGGAGTCGAAACCAAAGTGAAGGAGGGAGAGGCAATGGTGAGGGTCATTTGTGTGGGTTGCAGAATTAGAAAAGAGGGAGAGAGGAGGGATTTTGGGGTGAATTGCAGCTGTGGGTTTCAAGTTCTGAAGCAACAAAAGAGGAATGGATGTGAGGTGCAATGTAGGGGGTAGTTTCCTGCAGGTGTAGTGACTAGAAGAGGAGAGAACTGAGGGAGAGGGGACCTCAAAATTGTACAGGAATCCGAGAGTGGGAGGGGAGAGAGAGAGAGAATAAAATAGGAATGGTCCTCACAAAAGAAATTCAAATTAGCGGAATAGACCCGAATCCCGCTTGCCCGATCGAATCCCGACTAAATCAAATTTTAATTCAATTTCAAAATAAACGGAATTAAATAAATTTCAATCAAATTAGGAGCCTAATTAAATTTTTTATTAATACTCGATCTCAAAAGCGAAAATCAAATCCCGTCAAAATCCGAAATTCAAATGATGCCGGACGGATTTAAAATTGAACTCGTGCTCGAGGACGATTTTCTCTGCTTTTACAATTTGAAATAAATACTAACATTTTTAATTAAAATAATAATATATAATATATATCAAATATATATTCAGTCTTTACATATAAAATATCTAAAAATATTATTTTTTTAAAAAATAATTTCATACTTACAAAAAATATAAAAATTTGATGTGTAATTTATGTTATATACGTTTAAAAAAATGTGTATTAATAAAGGGCTACTTGAAGAAAATAAAAAAATATTTCATATAGTTTTTATTATTAAAAAATATAAAAAATTGATGTGTAATTTATGTTTTATACGTTTAAAAAAATTTGTATTACTAAAGGGCTACTTGAAGAAAATGAAAAAATATTTCATATAGTTTTTATTATTCTAAAAATGTGTCTGGAATAGTGCACATATTTTAAAATAATAAAAACTATATGAAATATCATTTTTTAAAAAAAATTATTTTCTTCAAGTAGCCCTTTAGTAATATAAACTTTTAAAAATATATAAAACATTAATTATATCTACTTTTTATAGTGTTTTTACTAATAAGTATGAAATTATATAAAAAATGATATTTTATAGAGTTTTTTTTTTACTTTTGGAGAACATGTTAAAAAAGTAAAAATTAATTAATACCGATTAGATAAAGTAAAATAATAATAAAAAAGAGGGATATAATTTATTTTTCATGCACTTTAATATTCAATTAACGGAAATTGGTGATGAATGTGACTTTGCAAATAAAATGGTCTTAACGGGTGGTTTTCGGCAATTTTAGTTTACGGGGTGGTTTTCCGCAAAAGACCATATTTAAAGGGTGGTTTTATGCAATTTTTTTTTTCTGACTTCAGCGACTCCGACATAGAGAGGGCACATCGCCATAGGCCCATAGCTGCACGGAGCTCGCTTGGGAGACGAAACCAATTTCCGAATCAAATCGAGGGGGCTTGGAATCAAGTGCTCATAGGAAGAGTGAGCTAGACTCGAAGGCCGATAGAAAAACAGGAGGGCTTTCAAAGTGTGAAGATCCGGATCCATTTGTTGTGGCCCAGACTCTACTGAAAGCTCCTGCAAAGAGAAGAAGAAACCAGTTTGTCTTCCTACTTTTCTCTGTAATTTTCCTCTAATTTGGATGATTTGGGTTTTGGAAAAAATTAAGGATGATTTTAATTTGCTATTTTGGGGTTTTGGGTTTGGGACAGTCGAAAGAGGAAGCAAGGGAGGTTGAGACGAACCTCGGAGAGTCTCGACCTTAAGCAAACAGAGCAAAGAACCATGCAGCAAGGCCTCGTTTAAGTCATTAGGCCCGTTGGTGCAAATTCGTATCCTCTAATTAAGTTAGTTCAGTTCTTTCTTCCTTTTTTTCTTCTGAAATGCCTAGTGTAACTTGACACCAATTTGGATTTCGATATATGCCGATTTGATTGTGTTCTAGATTTTGGATTTTTTTCCATAAACACCCAGTTTGTCTTTTTTTTTTTTCTCATTGCCTCGTTTCGTGCCATTTTCCGACCTTTATCCCATATTCACTTTCATTTGTGTTAGTCTATAGAATTCAACATTTCATTGCTTGTGAATTATGGGCTGACTTTTTTCTTGAGCACCTGTTTTGGACCTGGCCTGAGTCACCGATTCCCTTTTTATCATATGATTAAATTTTAACAGAGACAATTATGTTTTCCCCAACCCTTTTGATTTTGCTTAAGGTTAGCGAGTGTACTGAAATTTGATATTGTCTTATCATTCATCCCTCCCCATAAAATCCAACAGCATTTTGCCTCAATGAACCCTCGATTGTCAATACTTTCGACCATATAGGCTAGAGTAAATGCTCTCGCACCGTTAGGAAAATCCAACAACACTTCATCGGATTGATCCTTGATTATCAATACTTTCGTCCATATAAGAGAGAGTGAATGACTTTCGAGGCATAGGAGCATTCATCATTACTTCCGACCTTATAGGCTAGAGTAAATGACTCTCGCTCTTTGTGAGTTGAGGAAGTTTAATGACATCCTCCGTCTTCTTTGATTCTTTTTACCTGCAAGTAAAGAAAAGAGCTGCCCTTTTTGTTCTCATCTTCCATTTTTTTTGCCGATTTTTGTTTGTTTTATGGGTGGTTGCAGATTTCTCTCTAAGAGCAGAAAAAGCCAGGAGGGAGGAACAACTGCTCTCTTTTGTTTTGTAGTTGAATAGCCCAAAGAGAAGAAAAAGGCCCCTCATGGATGGTGAATGTCGTGGTTCAATCCTCAAATACAAATATCTAAAACTAAAACAACCAGTATTAGTGGTGAGTAGAGGAGCGCGTGCAACTTTCTAAATGTGATTGTGAGCAAGTAAACAAGTAATAATGCAAAAGTATGAAAGCAATAAGTGACTAAAGCAACAATGATTGGTTTGTAGAGAATAATGATGATGAATATAGTTTCACTCACATTCGCAACAATTGTAATTCTATGATAAATGGTTGTTATTCTAATGCAATTTGATTATAAAAATTACTCTAGGGTTGGTTTAAGCACAAAATTAGATAGACCGAACTTGTCTATACACCATCTAACTCTCTAAACACTAGCATGGGGGCGAGTAGCATGAAGTCCCTAACTCTAGTTAGGGTTGTGCATAACCGGGTATCCAACACGACACGACATGGTAGGTTGGATATACGAAACCGAAAACACTAACAAAAGCCGATCCAAATACAACACGATAAGTAGCGGGTGTCCGACACGAAAACATGAAGGGATTTCGTTTCGAATACCTGTGTAACACGACACGAACCATTTATAAAAACCTGTTTTTTTAAAAAAAAATCTTTGACTATTTTGGCTTGATCTGAAGGTGAGTCGAATAGTTGTTCGCTACGGGGGGTGTGTAGGGATTCAAATAATTCAAATATAAACAATGCACAACTAGCCTAACTCCCTGTCCCAAACAAATAATACAAGAATCCCCTCCCTTGTAGTAGTAGGGTAATTCAGGATCGAATCCACGAGGAGGTATGTCAGCGCTTCCCTTGTTGTACTCAAGATCAAAGCTTTCGACCTCAGAAGACACTCGATATCGAGTAATCTGGTCGATATCGACCTCAGTTCTGGTCGATTTCCTAGCGCAGTTCATGCAAAAGACAAAAGCAGCAAAGTCAACGTCGAGCAAAGACCTCGATATAGACGTTAGACCTCGATATCGACCCTTACAATCGATTTCGATGCTTGTCACAGAAACTGTTTTCGTAACCAATTTGTCGGAAAAGAGTCCGAAGAAAATAGAATGGGAAAGGAGGATGATCAGAAACAAAACTAACAACTTTTATGTTGATTTCAATTAATTAAAAAGCTTCCAAAGTCGGGGTTTCATGCCACAACGATAACAATGCAAGTTTTATGCTAAAGTTATGAAATTTAATGCCTTTCCGTCAAATAACTTTCGTTATCAACACTTAGGTGATTAGAGGCTCTCGCATAGTTCCTAAGAGTTACTATCCACTTCATGAGCAATTCAAGTTCACAATATGAGTGGCTTTCGCTTCAATAATGCAAATAATGAATCTCCCTAACTTTCGCAAAGGATCATGCATGGGATAGAAGACGGAATTGCATAAAAGTCATACCTTTGATGCACTTACCTCACATTGCTATCGTCGGGCTCACCCCGACCCTAGAAGTGGGTTGACTACTCGCTCCTCATCATGCACATCATCATCATCATTAAAGGAAAACTACTTTGAATTAAACTTTGCAAAAGAGAAAGTACAACCGAACAAGCCACTCCGCTCTCGCTTTACAAACTTCACTCGGCCTCCTCTCTCTCTCTCTAACTCGTCACTACTCTCTATTCAAATTGAATTGTATGTTCTTGGATCTAAATTGAATCTAATTGGATGTTATTGGATGTAAATTGAATCCCTAAACTCAGCCCTACTGGCTTCTATTTATAGATGTCGATAAAGACTCGAAACTTTATCTTTATTCTCTAAGATAAAACTTAAATAAAAGTAAAAACTAAAAATCCTATGGTAAATCAGCCTTCACATGATAGAACTGGTGTTGATGATAAGAAATCTCGACTTTAGGATAGACGTGCAAGCTCTGGATAGAATTCTATCAAAATCTGAGTCAGATTCTTCTGCTGGCATGGTCGATATCGACCTTGAACATCGATATCGACCCCTGTGAAACTTTATCTCGAGCTCTCCTTCTCCTACTCGAACTGGCACTCGATTTCTATCTTTTAGCTCGACCTAGCAACATCGTTATCGACCTCCAGACGTCGATATCGACCTCTCTGTGTCGACATGCTCCGTTTCAATTCCTGCTCGATTCCTATGCCTCTGATGCACTCGATGTCGAGGTCCCCAGTCAATTTCGACCTCTTCAAAAGACTTCGAGTTCTTTTTCCACTCTTCCGAATCCGTCCATTTTTTTCCTGTTTTCTGCGAAATCACATAGAAACTCGTGCAGACCCATATATTTGCCATTTAAGCGTAAACTACACTAATCCCATGTTTTCCCATTAATAGGCATGCAAAAGACAATAAAATGGACTTATATGTGCATAGAAAATATGGCTATTTGCGCGCACATCAAACACCTCATACTTAAGCTTGCTTGTCCCCAAGCAATACTTTTAATGGTCATTCAGGGGAAGAAAGTAAACCCTCAACATCTTAGATTCATTTTTCATATGTCCCTACAATCAATTGCCATCCTCGATAAGGTACTTATGTCAACCAAGTCCATGCCTGTGCATAAAAGCAATTTCATATTCATAAAAGGAGGCAATATGCAAAAAAACAATTTTAGCGACATAGCATTAATAATCAAGAGGACTT
The DNA here is from genome assembly GCA_963922045.1 of Persicaria maculosa. Lineage (NCBI taxonomy): Eukaryota > Viridiplantae > Streptophyta > Magnoliopsida > Caryophyllales > Polygonaceae > Persicaria > Persicaria maculosa. Next base: position 35,950,580 of record OY998261.1, read on the forward strand.
TTGCAAGCTTGTGAGAATAGATTGGTAAAAAGCTAAAGGTGGGCTAATATTTGGCCATGTGGTGTTAAATCCGGGGAATCATACTTTCTTTCCAAACATTCCACATTCCTTCTTCATAATGTCTCACCTTTCACTCATCGCTCAATGCTTTTGGTCAATATATGCTTTTACCTCTCTAACCTTAGCACTGCCTTCTCTCGAGTCGCAAACATGGGTGTCATGAATGACCCCGGATACTTAGTACTTCGGACTCCTCACCTTGTGTCCCATCTCGCTGAACTAACATCTCAACGAGCAGGGTCGACCTACCTTTATCTCCTGAGGTGATCGGATTTTTTCTCGCTCATTAAATTTTCCATATTTCATAATTCTTTCATTACTACCAACAACTTCATAAATAATGCACAACTCCATATAACTCCAAAGATGACATCCATTCTCAAACTTGTCCCCGAATATGGTATAAGGTATAAAATGGGCAATATGTATATATGTGGAGCAATAATGATGTATGATAAGGCTCATATACGGCTTGTGACTTTTGCAAATATGCATAGGTAAGGCTAGGATATGAACTTGTATATGTAAGCTCTTGTATGGAATTTCATAAAAGTCCTCCATCATATTATCATGCACATGTCAAAAGCAACTTCAAATTTTTCATCTCCTTTATTTTTTTTTGCACTTCATTGGGACTTCCCTTATCTAGGCAATTTCATGTTATATCTCTAATGAATCTAATTTTACATCATAGAGCTCTTTTTTATACTTCCATGACTCTTTCTTCCTTTTAATTTTTGATGGGGGTCATTTTTTTTTAGAAATAAAAAACTTAAATATGCATTAAGATAAATATGCAAATATAAATTAAGTATGAATATGCAAATAAGCCTTTCCCCCACCCCATACTTAAAATTTACAGTGTCCTCACTGTATTAGAACTAGGGTTAAGAAGAAAACTTACTAAACCGTCACAAATTTCAAGAGTCGAAGAAGACAGCAGGCAGGGTCGATATCGACCCTTAACATCGATATCGATGTTTCTCCTCGATTTCTGGCTCAGGCTTCAGGGTGATCCGGCCTCGACCACAAACCCATCTATCTCGACCTTAAGGTCAATGTCGATCTTAGACATCGATTTCGACGTCGTTTCTGTGTGCTTTTCCTCTCTCCTGCAACTTGCTAAAACGAAAACCAAAACAAAATATGCAAAACAATAAAGTGTCTCAAACCAAAGTAAAAGTTGTCTAAAAAATCAAAACTAAGTCTTTGTTACAAGCTCTAGAATTTTAAGTCGCTAGGCCGACTTCTTCCTTTGCGCTTCTCAAGGCGGCATTTGCAGAGCCCATGTGGCTTGGGCCTCAAATATGAATCCTTTCTTGTCCCATAGCTGCATTCCGCCAGGATTGATCTGATTTACCGTGAATGGTCCTAAGTTCTTATCCTTGAATCTTGTAGGGAACCAATGGTCCTTAGATTTGGCAACATAGACCTTGTCTCCTATCTCATATTGGCTTGTATCATCATCGGATGTCCTACATAAGCGCACATGCCAAGGCACACCTCTTCCAAATAATGATAAATCCTTAATTGAAATGGAACAGGAGGAATCCGTACCTTGACTTACCTTCTTCTCAGTCTGTGGCCCAGGTCGATGTCGATGTTCAGAGGTCGATATCGACCTCTGTTGTACTCTTGGAGGATCAGTCGATGTGGAGAGTTTCGGCTCGATATGATCAGGTCGATTTCGACCCCCAGAGGTCGATATCGAGGTCTCCGTTCCTCCCTTCTCAGCGCTGATGGTGGTCGATTTCGGTAGGTTATGGTCAATATCGACCCTTGACCCTGATTTTGATGTTTCCTTTCCTCCTCCGTCGACCCCATACTTATGACCTGGCACATAATCTTGAACATTATTAGTCGATATCGATTTACCTGGGTCGATTTCGATGTTCTGTTGGGCTCCTTTGTTCAAGATTGCCACAACTTCCTCCACTTGGGCTTCTATGGCCCTCTTCTCAAGTTCCTCCGGTGTCATACTTCTTACCTTTGCTTCTCCACATGCAATGTAGACACCATTGATGGCTTTTATCTTCATTGGCCCTTGATTTTTCACCGTCTTGTTGAAGGCATACTCTATCAGTTTGTCACTAATTGTGAATGAGAGCAATCCCTTCTTTACGCTAATGTTGGCATCGACGGTTGCTAGGAATGGCCTACCTAAAATAATTGGACAAGCAGGGTCCTCCGCTATATCAACAACTAAGAAATCAGCAGGGACAAAGAATTTACCTACTTGTACTGGCACATCCGTCACTATCCCAATTGGAATCACTACCGTATTGTTAGCCATGTACAATCTTGCATCCACGGGCTCCAGAGGACCTATCTTTACCTTGTGCCAAATGGTTAGTGGCATCATGCTAACGCTAGTGCCCAAGTCAACTAAAGCATTGAATTTGAATTGACCTAGGACTATAGCGATAGAAAACTTACCTGGGTCCGCCCGCTTTTGTGGTAGCTCCAACCTGTTGCACTCCTCTGCGATCTCAGAGAGTCATCGCTTCTTACCTAAGATGTCTTTAAGGAACCTTACATAAGATGGCATCTCGTGAAGTGCCTCTGTGAATGGTATAGAAACAGTAAGTCCTTGGAGCATCTTCACGAACTGCTGGAACTTCTTTTCCGCTGGGTCCTTAATCATCTTTCTAGTTGGGAATGACAACACCTTCTTCCTTGCGGCTGCAGTGAGGTCGACATCGACATTAGTAGGGTCGATATCGACTGGAGGAGTCGATTTTTGTGGTGACGCAGCTTCAGGGTCGACATCGACGTCACCTTGGTCGATATCGACAGGGGGTCTATATCGACGTTTGTTCTGACTCCTTCTCCTCCGCTTTTTGCTTGGGCGTTTGTAATTGACGCCCACTCCTTAGGTTTACTGCCGCAATATGAGCAGTGGTTTTGCCCTTTTGGTTGGGCACAGTGGATCCAGGGAATGATCCTGACGCTTTTGGTATTGCTTCCGCCAATTGACTCATTTGAGTCTCCATGTTGCGCTTCCAAACGTCGATCTCCCCAAGCCTAGAATTTATGCCCTGCAGCTGAGTATGGACGGAGTTGTTGGCTTGTTTGAACTCAGCATGGTTCCTCCGCATCTCATCAAGAATGATTTGCAGGTCATCTTTCCTTGTCTCCCGCTCAAGGTGCCCTGATGCCCTATATGGTGGGGGATCCCTTTGTTGATAGAACCTTTGATCACCCCAATATTGTTGATTGCCCCCTCCATAGGAGCCTCTCATCCATTTAACCTCCTCATGTTGTTCCGCCATGGATACTTGCTCAGTATGTGGACATGCATTAGTGTTATGCCTTGTTGAGCCACACTCCTGACAAGTTTGATTGTTGCTCAGGAACCTGACTTGCTTTTGAAGGCGACGTGTTTGATCGTTGTGGAATTGTTGCCACACATCAGGATCTATCTCCCTTGGAGGCTCATATAATGGCATTGATGGGGCAGGCCTTGCATCATAGGCCGCAGCAGCCCCATAAGTGTTGTCAAAGTTCACAAGCCTCTCAATGGTCTCCTATGCCTCCGTTGGTGTAAGCTCAATGTACCGATAGGAGGTATATGAATTGATCCTCTCCTTATTCGGCTCATCAAGGGCATTGTAGAAGATCTCCTGGATAACATATGGAAGTTGCCCATGCGTTGGACATGACCTCAACAAGTCCTTAAATCGCTCCCACGCCTGTGCTAGGGTTTCACCTGGCTTTTGTTTGAAAGTCGTGATCCTTTGTCGCAACATCGCCGTTTTAGAACGTGGAAAGAACTTATTCAAGAATGCATATTTCACTTCCGCCCATGTCCTCAGCGAGCGTGGAGCCAAACTCTCAAGCCATTGTAATGCCTTCCCTGCCAAAGACCATCGAAAAGATTTTAATCGCACATACTCTAAATTTACTCCATCAGCAACTGTTTCACATAAGTCCATAAAAGTAGAGATGTGTTGCAGGGGGCATTCATTAGGTCTTCCTTCAAAATTATTTCTTTTTATCTCAGATAGGAAGTTAATTTTTATTTAATAGTTGCAGTGAGGAATTAAAATAGCGGATTCAGGAACATGAAGCGGCGGATGCATGTATTGCATTGCCGTTTGTGGATACTGATTTAGCTGCTATTGGGCTTGTCTGCGCGCATCCTCCTCCCTATCAGCACGGGCTCGCTCAACAGCAGCGGCGGCCCTTTCAGCAGCGATTGTAGCATTGTGGTCCTCGATTTCCTTCCTCAACCGCTCTATGGTTTCGACCTGTGTTTCATTGTCAGCCATGATGCGAATTGCTTTATTGCGAAGATGGTAGAAACGTTCAGGCTCGTTGATTGGTTCTAGGATAGGTCCGCGATCAGAACGTCGCATAAACCTGCAAAATATGCTCAAAAGATTGTGATTAACTTAGGTGGCGATTGATTGCCTCCCCGGCAACGACCCCAATATTTTCGCTACGGGGGGTGTGTAGGGATTCAAATAATTCAAATATAAACAATGCACAACTAGGCTAACTCCCTGTCCCAAACAAATACTACAAGAATCCCCTCCCTTGTAGTAGTAGGGTAATTCAGGATCGAATCCACGAGGAGGTATGTCAGCGCTTCCCTTGTTGTACTCACGATCAAAGCTTTTGACCTCAGAAGACACTCGATATCGAGTAATCTGGTCGATATCGACCTCAGTTCTGGTCGATTTCCTAGCGCAGTTCCTGCAGAAGACAAAAGCAGCAAAGTCGACATCAAGCAGAGACCTCGATATCGATGATAGACCTCGATATCGACCCTTACAGTCGATTTCGATGCTTGTCACAGAAATTGTTTTCGTAACCAATTTGTCGGAAAAGAGTCCGAAGAAAATAGAATGGGAAAGGAGGATGATCAGAAACAAAACTAACAACTTTTATGTTGATTTCAATTAATTAAAAAGCTTCCAATGTCGGGGTTTCATGCCAAAACGATAACAATGCAACTTTTATGCTAAAGTTATGAAATTTAATGCCTATCCGTCAAATAACTTTCGTTATCAACACTTAGGTGATTAGAGGCTCTCGCATAGTTGCTAAGAGTTACTATCCAATTCATGAGCAATTCAAGTTCACAATATGTGTGACTTTCGCTTCAATAATGCAAATAATGAATCTCCCTAACTTTCGCAAAGGATCATGGATGGGATAGAAGACGGAATTGCATAAAAGTCATACCTTTGATGCACTTACCTCACATTGCTATCGTCGGGCTCACCCCGACCCTAGAAGTGGGTTGACTACTCGCTCCTCATCATGCACATCATCATCATCATCAAAGGAAAACTACTTTGAATTAAACTTTGCAAAAGAGAAAGTACAACCGAACAAGCCACTCCGCTCTCGCTTTACAAACTTCACTCGGCCTCCTCTCTCTCTCTCTAACTCGTCACTACTCTCTATTGAAACTGAATTGTATGTTCTTGGATCTAAATTGAATCTAATTGGATGTTATTGGATGTAAATTGAATCCCTAAACTCAGCCCTACTGGCTTTTATTTATAGATGTCGATAAAGACTCGAAACTTTATATTTATTCTCTAAGATAAAACTTAAATAAAAGTAAAAACTAAAACTCCTATGGTAAATCAGCCTTCACATGATAGAACTGGTGTTGATGATAAGAAATCTCGACTTTAGGATAGAGGTGCAAGCTCTGGATAGAATTCTATCAAAATCTGAGTCGGATTCTTCTGCTGGCATGGTCGATATCGACCTTGAACATCGATATCGACCCCTGTGAAACTTTATCTCGCGCTCTCCTTCTCCTACTCGAACCGTCACTCGATTTTTATCATTTAGCTCGATCGGGCAACATCGATATCGACCTCCAGACGTCGATATCGACCTCTCTGTGTCGACATGCTCCGTTTCAATTCCTGCTCGATTCCTATGTCTCTGATGCACTCGATGTTGAGGTCCCCAGTCGATTTTGAACTTTCAGAAGACTTCGAGTTCTTTTTCCGCTCTTCCAAATCCGTCCATTTTTATCCTGTTTTCTGCGAAATCACATAGAAACTCGTGCAGACCCATATATTTGACATTTAAGAGTAAACTACACTAATCCTATGTTTTCCCATTAATAGGCATGCAAAAGACAATAAAATGGACTTATATGTGCATAGAAAATATAGCTATTTGCGCGCACATCAATAGTGAAGGGCAAGCAAACAGTGAAGTGCGAGCGAACCATCAATGGAGGCTGATTTCGTGTCGGATCTGAATTGAACAAGAGGAGAGGGTGAGCGAATAGTATGTCGGATCTGAAGCATTTTAGGGGGCCGATAGGGCGAGAGCAAGAACAACCGATGAGTGGATTAGAAGCATCGATTGGGTGGCTGATAGGGTGAAAGAGAGAGGATCTGAACTGAGCAAGAGGAGAGGGAGTGCGAAGGAGTGAATCTCGACTCATGAAGCAAGAGGTTGCCGATGAGGGTCCTTCTGGTTTGGGTTGCCGATAGAACTGAACTGATTTGGGCGGCCGATAGGGCTGAATTGGAGTGAAACCGAAGGTAGCCCTAGACATAAGAGAGTAAAGGAAAAAAAATTATAAAAAAATAACAAGGCTTGAAATCAGAATTGAATGCTAGACCTATTGCCCAAACCTAAACCAGTTAAACCACTGAGCTAACATGACTTTTGTCTTATTTCAACACTTTTATTGTATTTCTACTATCACAAACTAGTACTAATATTAAAAAAATAAAATTAACATGTCGGATACCCGACAAGGTAAATATGTCGATCCAAACACGACACGTTTATTGTCGTGTTTTACCATTTCGTGTCAAAATCGTGTCGTATCTATATCATTTCGTGTTTTTTGTATCGTTTTGTTGCAATTTCATGTCGTGTAAACCATGTCGTATTTTTTTGCACAACTCTAACTCTAGCACATAAACATCATTTCTTCTATCCTATCGAATTTGCACCTGGTTTTCAACCCAGACATCGCTTCCACTAAAAGAGATTACCTTTACTTATCAATTCTCCTACATATTCAAGATTATCTAGACCGCTCTTGCAAGATGTGTTGGCTACTATAATGGATTAAGGTCCGGAATAGTGGAATGAAGCTACAACCCTTAGCATGATGGAAATCTATCCTAGTGGTCAATTAAGATAAATCAACAACATATAAGCAATATGTAAAGACTGAGATTATTAAAATATAATTTTATATTTTATCCCGATTTAAAATATATTTAGATCCTAAAATGTTCGAAATTTTTTTTTTTGAATACTTCCGTCCTCGAGCAAGCGATTTTATTTTAATTATTTCGAACAAATCCCGACTTGAACTTGTTATTCGATTTGAAAATGAATTTATTTCCGCTTTATTCTTCCAAGGATCGAAAAGATTTTTGGGTTCGTTATTTATTTCGGATTTGAATGTTTATTTTATCTTTATTTTAATTGCGTCGGATTAAGGTCGAAAAGCGGGTTTCGAGGTTTATTTTCGGGTAGTAACTTTACCTTTCTTTTACCATTCTCACACTCAATTTCACCATCCCTCCCTCACCCTATACCCCTTCTCTACCCCCTAGCTCGGCTGCTAAGCCACTCCACTTCGCCTCTCCTCATCAACCACCCCCGTTACCAACTACCCTCCATCTCCCTTTACATTCTTCACCACTCCTCCTTTTCATTTTCCATACCACCACCATCACCTCTGTCCGGTCGCCACCAGCAACCACCACGATTACCACCACCATCACATCCGTCCGGTTGCCACCAACAGCCACCACGATCACCTCCACCACACCACCCTCCTCTCTCTGTTTCCCCTCCCCGCAACCCATCTCCGTCTACTCCAGGTCCGCCCAACACACCACCACTACACCTCACTTCCTCCTTCCTAATAGAGCAGCAACCCTCCCCGATGACCGCCGACAGCCACCTGAGCATTGCCGTCGAGCTGTTTCCTCCCCCATTCCCCTGTTTCGCTCCTAAAACTTCGGTAAAGCTCGTTTCTCTTCCTTTCGCTCTTAAATGTTGTAAAGATACCCCTTTTTTACCTCTTCCTTCATTCTAGGTCGGGAATCGCAGCCTCAAGTCTCCGATGAAGCCAAACCGTTCCTCCGGCGAGCAATCGGGCGAAATCTCGAGCCTCTCGGTGAGACTCTCTTCCTCCCTATGGTTCGCCCCATTTTCGATTCCTTCCTTGTCCAGTGGTGGTCTGGATGTGGATGAGAGCAGGTCCGGTGAGTGAGAGAGCACCGGAGAGCGAGAACGAGGTCGGGCGAGGAGTGAATGGAGGAGATTCGTGAGGAGGGTGAGTGAACAGTGGTCTGGGTGGTTATTTGGGGGAGCCGGTGACAGGAGGAAACTGTCGTTGTTCCTATCAAAGTATAACTCACACCCACAAACTAGTATAGCAAGCAAGTAAGAGGTCGATCCCACAGGGAATCAAGTATTTCTAAGCAATGTATATTTACCAATTAGTAGAAAAGAGGGATTTGGTGATTGAAGTAGATAAAAGAAACTATAAACAAGTTAGTAGAGATAACAATAGAGAAAATAGTTTCATCTTTAAATATCCACTTTAGTTTGATCATTGATTCTTCTTCAAGTTCTCTTTTCATCCTATTATTGTTCCTGTCCCTATCTTATGTAAATTACTAGTCCTACGAGTCCTAGTAACCCTTACTAATTAGATAACCCTAACACGGTCAAGATTTAACCTAATAGCAGCATTAAGATTAAGGATTAACCAGGATACATGCAACACCAAGCTACGAGTCAGTATTTAACATATAATTGATTCTCTACACACCAATTTAGTCCTACGAGTCCTAAAAAGGCATGCTTGCTACTATGGATTAAGGTTCGCTACGAGGAATCTACAAAATCCTAGCAATAATCTCAACTAGTTGTACGGACTAGAAGAAATCAATAATATTCGCAAAAGAATCAATACAAATCAATAGGAATAGAACAAGAATAGAAATCTCACAACTTTATCAAACCAAAACTTCAATCCATAGACGAAAGGGAAGAGTTTAGCACTCCATGGCCATGGAGGCTTCCCTTTAGGGTTCTCTCAATTGATGATCTCCAAGTGTATTAAAACGATGAGTTAGATGTATAAGAAAATAACTCTAATAGTCCTTAATAAAATTAACAAAGTCGGCCAAAATATTTAATATAAAACCCTAATTAAACAGATAATGGGTGTGTATGACACCCAAAATAAACAGCTAAAATTAAAACGTTTTTTGCTGTTAAAAAAATAAACAGCTAAAATGTGTGTGTGGCAACCCAAAATGAGCAATAAACAGCTAAAATTTGTGTTTAAAAAAAAAGCTACTTGTGATAGCTTATTTTGGTGTTTATTTGTTTATTTGGTTTGAAAATACCATAATACCCCTAATAATAACCAAATAAACTCCACTTTTTTTACAAATAAACACTTTTTCGTCCCATACGGAGTTTATATTTTTTCATAAATTTTTAACTATTTTTATCAACAGTTTATAAATTTTACCCTGTTTATAATTTTAGCCTGTTTATTAACTCCGTCCCATACAAACCCATTAAGTCTGGTCATTTAAACAGGAGCCGCGGGGCGGCCAACCCAGGCCGCTGGGCGGCCAGGCGATTGCGAAATCATTCATCAGAGCTTCGAGCCGCGGGGCGGCTAGCTTGGCCGCGGGGTGGTCTTACTGTTCACAGGACTTTTTCAACTCCGAATTTGGTCTCGATGTCAACACGAAAGTTGTAGATCTCAGAGAGAGCTTTCCAACGCATGCTTACAATAGTCAATCGGACCACGGAGGCCTCCAGAAAGTGCATTACAAGTTCAACATGTCTGGAAACAACTTCTGCTGACTTGTTCTTCACTTAGGCTCTCGAAATTCGACTCCGCTCCCGTGCTCTTCAGTTTCTTCCTTCTCTTGAATCTTCCTTCATCCATGAGCTTTCTCACTCCTGTTGGATTCATATCTACCTGAAATAATCCATAAAAGCGTTTAGATTCCGACTCTACCAACAAAACGAGTATAAATGCAAATCTAGTCTAAACTATGCGTTATAAACATCTAAATCATGCTAAATGCAACCTAATATGCCTACCTAAATGCGTGCTACAAATTCCCCCACACTTGAGCTTTTGCTTGTCCTCAAGCAATGAAAATAAAAATCAAATCAACACCCCACAAACAAGCAATCCATGTAATCACTTTGGTAAAACACTTAAGCTCAAAACGAGGGAAACAAAGATTGACAAATAACGTCATAATATGTATAGGTGCAATATAAGGAATAAAGCAAGTACATCTATCCAACCTGACAAGGAAAATGTGTTTTCACTCTCGCTCATGTGTTTAGGCTAATCATTCGTGCTCAAACTCAATCCTTGAAAACTTAGCTATAACAAAATTACGTCAGTGGTCTAAATCTCCACCGCTAGTGTCTTCACATGCAACCAAAATCATGAGGTCTTTTGAATAGTTTGTAATGGGGCCATGGTAGGAACACAGTGCATGGAAAATATTTAGGCCTTGTGGTGAAAAAATCCGGGAAAAAGGGTTAGTAAACAACTAGAAAAACACCAACACCAAAATACTTCATATACCATTTTGCAATAACATATACTCCTTCACAATACAAATTCGCACACAATTTTCAAATATCCAAATAAACTCATTCATTTTTGGAATTTTTTTGCTTTTTATTATGATTTTTCTTTTTCTTTTTTTTTTCTTGACTTTTACCCCTAAGTGAATTTTATCCTCCTTAGGTCCCAAGTAATAAGCACATAAAAACCATCTCTATGAAGTACAAATGAATCACCTAACATAATTTCTCCACTCAAAGCAACTCCATCAACATATCAAGATATATATTCACCATCTCTTCTCCTAATTCCCGGATGGGTCAGGCTAATAATTGGCTAGGAAGATTTTGTGGAGCTAACAAAATAGGCTTATAAGGCTCAAATTGGCTTCAAGCAAAGGATAATGTGTACGGGTGGATAGAGTATAATATGGCTAAAAGAAAATCATGCCTCAATCACTTTAAGGTTACATGCAAAACTCATATAAATGCAACCTCAATAAAGATATCTAAACGCAGTTTAAATAGGAAGTAATCAAGGAGAGTATTCACACACAAAGAAACTAGAGGACTTATGAATGTGTAGTCCCAATAAGGCCAAAATAACTCACAGGGTCAATTTGTTAGAACTTCAATACTACTTAAATTCCAAAGACTATACATATTCAATTATCTCATCAATCATGTTCCCAAAAACTCTATAAAATAATTCAAAGTTTCAAACACTTCAAGCATGTCATGGGGCACATGATAAGAACAAAATATAAATATAGAGGACAAGTAGCCTAGAAGGGAAAATAAAACCTAAAGTATATGAAATGTATGATATTTTTTGATTTTTTTTAAACAAATGCAATATATGAGAAAAAATAAACATGAAAACATAAATAAATATGCTATGCAAAATCTATCTATATGTAATGAAATCTGTCCCCCACACTTAAATCTTTCATTGTCCTCAATGAAAATTAAAGACAACAAAATTATAAAAAAAACATAGAGGAATAGATAAATGGAATGCTCACAATGTGGTAGAAAGGCGGATTCATGAATTCCGTCAGAGGTCGCTGGGCGGCCATGCTAGGCCATGGGGCGGCTGGGAAAGTGACATGGCCGCTGGGCGGCCGTTTCCCTTTTCAACTTTCAGCCCTGCTGTGTTAGTGCCCCACGAAACAAAAACCTAAACTATAATAAATTGATGAAATTAATAAAATCTAAAACTATATACCTCGGGTTGCCTCCCAAGCAGCGCCTTTTTTTTATGTCATCGGCATGACTTATTCTCAATCACAATTCCTTACCTATCAGACATCGTCAAGGCCCTCAACAACCTATCATATTCCTGTGCACACATCTTACACAAGACATAATAGCACAATAATAAATTGAAACAATATAATATAACACTTAAAAACCTTTTCAATTTATCAAAGAGTTGAGTATGACTCTCTGATGGAGGAATGTGATACCACCAGTTCAGTTCCACCGGTGGCTTTTCAAAATAGCAATTAAAAGGATCAACATAATCACCATTACCTTCCAAATTGCAAAAGGTTACCTTTATTACCTCTTGAGCCTCAGCAGGTGGCTCTAGACATGGTTCATCAACGGGGGAGCTCAGAATGAATGCATCAGATAGAGTAGGAGACACAACACATGAAATCGCATGCGTTGACTCATGAGATTCCATGTCAGGAAGCACTAGACCATCTTCTCCATCGTCAAAGAAACTATCGTTATCTGCGAACAATTCCTCCTCGTTCTGAACATCATTATCATGTTGAAACCAACTAGGAGGGAATGAATTAAGCACAATGACTTCGACAGGATCTTCTATTCTTGCATCCTTCAATGTCTCAAAGAATGGTGGGATGGGTTGGCTTTCTTTATCAACTTGAGGGTTGACCATCTGATCTGCTATTATCTCGCTCCATGTTTTAGTAAGTTGGCTCAATTGTTCCCCCAAGTTTTTTAGCTTCTCACCATTCTCCTGCACCGCTTGAGTAAGGGCTTGGATTTCATCTAGGTGTATGACAGTGTCCTTCATAGGTGGCAATACCGAAGTGAAGGATCCTTCCTGTGCAACATGGTAATCCATATAACAGAAAAAATCCCACAACCCCGACAAACCTAACTGTGCCAAGCCTCCGTTACTCATGTACCCAACAAGCGCTCTCGTCTCAGCAGTCATCCCGTCAATTATGCAAAGAATCATATCTCGGATGCTGTCTTGATAACCCCGTGAATTCCGGATGTCAACATATCTCTGCAATCTGGTAAGATATTGGTGAAAGTTCTTACCTTCAAACTGCAACAACCTTAACATCAAAAAGTTAGTAGCAAGAGTGTTATGAATCGTAAGATAGGTTCACAACAAGTTAGTTATATGCACAAAAATTAATAAATACACAAAACAAAGAAATAAACTTGAGTCCCCGGCAACGGCGCCAAAATTTGACAGGAGGAAACTGTCGTTGTTCCTATCAAAGTATAACTCAAACCCACAAACTAGTATAGCAAGCAAGTAAGAGGTCGATCCCACCGAGAATCAAGTATTTCTAAGTAATGTATATTTACCAATTAGTAGAAAAGAGGGATTTGGTGATTGAAGTAGATAAAAGAAACTATAAACAAGTTAGTAGAGATAACAATAGAGAAAATAGTTTCATCTATAAATATCCACTTCAGTTTGATCATCGATTCTTCTTCAAGTTCTCTTTTCATCCTATTATTGTTCCGGTCCCGATCTTGTGTAAATTACTAGTCCTATGAGTCCTAGTAACCCTTACTAATTAGATAACCCTAACACGGTCAAGATTTAACCTAATAGCAGCATTAAGATTAAGGATTAACCAGGATACATGCAACACCAAACTACGAGTCATTATTTAACATATAATTGATTCTCTACACACCAATTTAGTCATACGAGTCCTAAAAACGCATGCTTGCTACGATGGATTAAGGTTCGCTACGAGGAATCTACAAAATCCTAGCAATAATCTCAACTAGTTGTCCGGACTAGAATAAATCAACAATATTCGCAAAAGAATCAATACGAATCAATAGGAATAGAACAAGAATAGAAATCTCACAACTTTATCAAACCAAAACTTCAATCCATAGACGAAACGGAAGAGTTTAGCACTCCATGGCCATGGAGGCTTCCCTCTAGGGTTCTCTCAATTGATGATCTCCAAGTGTATTAAAATGATGAGTTAGATGTATAAGAAAATAACCCTAATAGTCCTTAATAAACTTAAGAAAGTCGGCCAAAATAATTAATATAAAACCCTAATTAAAGAGATAATAAGTTTGGTTGTTTCAACAAGAGCCGCGGGGCAGCCAACCCAGGCCGCTGGGCGGCCAGGCGATTGCGAAATCATTCGTCAGAGCTTCGAGCCGCGGGGCGGTCTTACTGTTCACAGGACTTTTTCCACTCCGAATTTGGTCTCGATGTCAACACGAAAGTTGTAGATCTCAGAGAGAGCTTTCCAACGCATGCTTACAATAGTCAATCAGACCACCGAGGCCTCTAGAAAGTGCATTATAAGTTCAGCATGTCTGGGAACAACTTCTGCTGACTTGTTCTTCACTTAGGCTCTTGAAATTCGACTCCGCTCCCGTGCTCTTCACTTTCTTCCTTCTCTTGAATCTTCCTTCATCCATGAGCTTTCTCATTCATGTGGGATTCATATCTACCTGAAATAATCCATAAAAGCGTGTAGATTCCGACTCTACCAACAAAACGAGTATAAATGCAAATCTAGTCTAAACTATGCATTATAAACATCTAAATCATGCTAAATGCAACCTAATATGCCTACCTAAATGCGTGCTATCATCCGGTTTAGCAACGGGTTCAATTTTATTTTCTTGGGTTCAGTTCACTTTTATTTACTTCTGGCCGGTTCCGTTTTTTTTTAAAAAAATCAAATTCCATTAGGCTGAGCTGGGGATCCGATTTTGGGCAAAAAGGGTCCGGGCTTGGGTTCAAAATCCTGGTAAGGGGTTTGGGCTAGCCTTTTGGTTTTGTTTTAAGAATTTGTTATAGAGTTTACATATTATGATATATAGCTAGTATTTAAATTGTTGATTTGATTGTTAAATTATTATTATTATTACATATTATTCTGATTTATTGGCATAATTAACATTTTTTTGTGTATATATATATATTTTATAAGTTATTTTAAAAGTAGGTTTATTTGGGATATATTATGTTCTGTTATATAGTTAGTGTATAATTGTTATTTGATTGTTAGATTATTATTATTATTATTATTATTATTATTATTATTATTATTATTATTATTATTATTATTATTATATATTACTCAAAGTTTGATATAATTAATATTTTCTGTAAATAATTTATATATTATAAGTTGTTTGAAAAGTAGAATTACTTGGGATATAAAAGTGAAATATTATTAAAAATATTATTATGAGATATTCTGAGTATTTAAATTATTATTATAAGTTATTAAAAATATGATTTTTAAGTATTATTTAGTTATTTGATTAATTATATTATTATAATGTGTGAAGGTTATTTAAATACTTCACGGATTGTGATTCTTTCTATTGTTACGTTATTAATTATCTCTTCTCTGATTTATTTATTTAGTAATTTAAACTGATTTGTGAAGAATGATTTATGTGAATAATCTAATTGCTAAGTTTTGATATTTCAAATGGGTAATTTGAGTTGTTGGGTT
Source organism: Persicaria maculosa (assembly GCA_963922045.1). Taxonomy (NCBI): domain Eukaryota; kingdom Viridiplantae; phylum Streptophyta; class Magnoliopsida; order Caryophyllales; family Polygonaceae; genus Persicaria; species Persicaria maculosa. The sequence goes on from OY998261.1 coordinate 35,965,930, forward strand.
GTTTATGAAGATTTCTAAATGCTGGGATCGTTTTAATAACTTGACTTGTTGAATGGATTTAAAAGGAGGTTTAAATATTTAATATCGGAATTGGCTAAGTATTAATTTAGAATAAATTGTTTAACTATTGAATTGACTTCCTTGAGATTTAATGACTTGAGAAACCTTAGAACCAATTTACTGGAGTTGACTTGATGAATTGAACCTTACTTGTAAACCATATGAGTTATGACATGAAAATGAATATATGTGAAGTCGATGAGATGAAATGTGATGATATAAGATGATTACGATAAGTGAAAGTGATGATGATGATGATGATGATGTCATGACTAATAATTGATGGATGGATTATGCGTAGGGGTAAACGGATCCCATTATGTGCAATATACTTATGCATGTTCATTAATACTTGCTAGGTGATTTGTGACCTGCTTAATTGTTCTCTTGCTGCTTTCCTCTTGCTGATCTGCCACTCTAGCTAAGTCCTCCGGGGCTTACTCAAGTTAGAACCTCATGCCTGATGTGTCATATAGTGTGTAGGTGTTGCATCCTGCATATTCATGTAGTATCATGCTTAGGTTGCACAAATTAATCGAGCATCCGTATTCTCTTTGCGTATGGTAGAACGACCGTTAAATTGTGAGTCTTAGAGTCATTTGCTAGGGTCATAGGACGGTCCAGTCCCATCGGGCTTTGTTCTCATCGAGTCAGACTTTAAATTGACGAGCATGACTATTGATGCGATTGATGATGTTATGGTATTGAACGCGGCCGGTTCCCGCACCAACGAGCATGGGTGCGGGAGTAGTAAACGCGGCCGGTTCCTGCACTAACGAGCATGTGTGCGGGAGTAGAAGAGGGACATGCCACTTGGCATTCTGTGCGGGATCCCATTTAATCGCTTTCTACATATATATAAACTGTTCGCATGCTTGTGTGTTTAATATTTCCGCACTGCATTAGAGCATCCTTTATTTAGGTATAGGCATATTATATGTCCTCAGCAAGGTCTTCAGGGCCCGCATGAGTGGCTCTACCTTGACTCGTGGTATAGTTTCAGGTTTTTGATCCTTTCTTGTTCCATGCTTCCATGACGAGGGTTTTTTGTTGGGGACGTTCAGACCGAGAAACTGATTTACCACCATACTTGACGCTTTGGATCTTTATACTCTTCTTATCTTGGTTTTGACCCGGCTCTGCCGAGGCAAGTTGTATTATGAGATTTCCTTCTTTATGCTTTTCATACTTGAAATGATTTAAGCGACTTAGACAAATAGGACAGGTTTGAGGTACCCAACGACCCTATCGCGAATTGAGGGTGCGAAATCCCTTCTTTGAGCACTACAAACTTTGTCTTTAAAACTCAACCCGTACTCGAATTGCAAGATCCGAACGAAGGTATCCAATCCTTCGAAACATAACCCGGATATTTATATTGGGGCCGTTACACACTATCAGAACAAAAAGAATTGAAATAATCCTAATGCATAAACCCTAAAATAGCAAAATCGCCCTTACATCTCTTTAACCATGTCTTGAAATGTAAGCAAAACTATGACGAGATGAACAAAGTATATCTTACCTTGAAGGACAAATATCAGTGTCCGTGGGTGTTTTTCTCCTATTTTCTTCGGCGACCATTATCTTTACTTTTTGTTCTTCACTTCTTCTCTTCATCTCTAAGCCATCTGTTCGTAATGGGAGGGATGGTGCGATTCAATTTATCAAATATAATTCACAACTATGCTGACTCCCTTATCAACCAAATAATACAAGAATCCCTCTCGATGTAGTGGTAGGGTAATTCAGGATCGAATCCACGAGGAGGTATGTCATCGCTTCCCTTGTTGTAATCACGATCAAGCTTTAGACCTCAGAAGACACTCGATATCGAGGTTGTCTGGTCCATATCGACCTTAATTCTGGTCGATTTCCAGCAAATTCCTGTAGAAGACAAAAGCAACACAGATCGACGTCGAGTGGAACCTCGATTTCGACGTTAGTGATCGATATCGACCTTTACAATCGATTTTGATGTTTGTCACAAAAACTGTAATTCGTAACCTATTGTCGGAAAAGTGTCCGAAGAGCGTAGAATGGTTAAGAAAAGATGAACAGAAACAAAACTTAAAACTTTTATATGAAATTCAATTAATTAAAAGCTTCCAAAGTCAGGGTTTCATGCTACAACGATAATACTGCAAGTTTGATGCTAAAGTTATGAAATTTAATGCCTTTCCGTCAAATAACTTTCGTTACAAACACTTAGGTGATTAGAGGCTCTCGCATAATTCCTAAGAGATACTATCCAATTCATGAGTAATCCAAGTTCACAATATGAGTGGCTTTTGCTTCAATAATGCAAATAATGAATCTCCCTAACTTTCGCAAAGGATCATGCATATGATAGAAGACGGAATCGCATAAAAGTCATACCTTTGATGCACTTACCCTACATCGCTATCATCGGGCTCACCCCGACTCAAGAAGTGGGTTGACTACTCACTTCTCATCATGCAGCTCATCATCATCGTTGAAAGAAAACTACTTTGTATTGAACTACGAAAGAAAGATTACAACCAAACCAAGCCAATTTTCCTCTCGCTTCCACCAACCTCAACTCGGCCTCCTCTCTCTCTCTCTCTGCGATAAACTACTAAAACTTGATGTGCTTGGATGATTAAACTTAGTCCTACCGGCCTCTAGATATAGATATCAAACTTTGCTATACAAAGACTTGAAACTTTATCTTTATTCTCTAAGATAAAACATAAATAAGTAAAAACTAAAAGTTCTATGTTAAAACAGCTCATGTGATAGCTCTGACATTGATGATAGGAAGTCTCGACTTTTGGATAGACGTGCAAGCTTCGGATAGAATTCTATCAAAATCTGAGTCGGACTTCTCTACTGGCAACATCGATATCGACCTAGGGACATTGATATCGACCTCTCTTTTATCTTATCTCGAGCTCTCCTTCTTCTACTAGGATTGGCACTCGACTTTTATCAATTAGCTCGATCTAGGCACCCGATATCGACCATGGAACATCGATATCGACCTTTGTGTGTCGACATGCTCTGTTCTTCCTCTGCTCGATTTCTGCTTCACTGTTGTACTCGATGTCGAGGTCATTCAGTCGATTTCGACCTCGTCACAAGACTTCCAGTTCTTTTTCCGCTCTTCCAAATCCGTCCATTTTTATCCTGTTTTCTTCGAAATCACATAGAAACTTGTGCAGACCCATATATTTGACAATAATGCATAAACTACACTATTCTCATGTTTTCCCACTAATATGCATGCAAAAGAATGATAAAATGGACTTAAATGTGCATAGAAAATAGGGCAATTTGCGCGCACATCAAACACCCCATACTTAAGCTTGCTTGTCCCCAAGCAATACCTTTAATGGTCATTCAGGGGAAGAAGTAAACCCTCAACATCATAGATTCATTTTTCATATGTCCCTACAATCAATTGACATCCTCGATAAGGTATTTATGTCAACCAAGTCCATGCTTGTGCATAAAAGCAATTTCATACTCACAAAAGGAGGTTTATATGCATAAAACATTTTCAGCGATATAGCATAAATAATCAAGAGGACTTTTGCAAGATATAGAGAAGTAGATTGGTAAAAGGCTAAAGGTGGGCTAATTTTTGGCCATGTGGTGTTAAATCCGGGGAAATAATACTTTCTTTCCAAAACATTCATTCCACATTCCTTCTTCATAATGTATCTCACCTTTCACTCATCGCTCAATGCTTTTTTTTCAATTAAAATGCTTTTACCTCTCTAATCTTGATACTGCCTTCTTGCGAGTCGTAAACATGGGTGTCATGAATGGCCCCGGATACTTAGTACTTCGGACTCCTCACCTTGTGTCCCATCTCGCTGAACTAACATCTCAACGAGCAGGGTCGACCTACCTTTATCTCCTAAGGTGATCAGATTTTTTCTCACTCGTTAAATTTTCCATATTTCATAAATTGATTCATTCCTGCCAACAACTTCATAAAGAATGCACAAACTTCATATAACAACTCCAAAGATGGCATCCATTCTCAAACTTGTCCCCGGATAGGGTATAAGGTATAAAAAATGGGTAATATTTATATATGGAGCAATAATGATATGATATAGTAAGGCTCATATATGGCTTGTGACTTTTGCAAATATGCATGGGTATAGCTAGGATATAAACTTTTGTTGGCACATGTATGGAAATTATAAAGTCCTCCATCATCTTATCATGCATATGTCAAAAGCAACTTTAAATTTTCATCCCCTTTATTTTTTTCTTTTTGCACTTCATTGGGACTTCCCTTAACTAGGCAATGTCATGTTATATCTCTAATGAATCTAATTTTGCATCGTAGAGCTCTTTTTTATACTTCCATGACACTTTCCTTTATTTTTCATTTTTGATGGGGGTTATTTTTCTCTTTTTTTTTTCGAAAATAAAAACTTATATGATAAAGATATGACTAATTATGAATGAAATGCTTAAAGATAAATATGCAATCTAAATTAACTAAGTATGAATATGTAAAAATTATGCAATAACTTATGGAAAATATGCTAAAACATGCACCTTGAATCTAGTAGGGAACCATTGATCCTTTGATTTGGCGACATACACCTTGTCTCCTATCTCATATTGGTTCGAATCATCATCGGATACCCTACACAAGCGCACATGCCAAGGCACACCTCTTCCAAATAATGATAAATCTCTAATAGAAATGGAACAGGAGGAATCCGTACCTTGACTTACCTTCTTCTCTATCTGTGGCTCAGGTCGACATCGACCCTCAGAGATCGATATCGAGCTCTATTGTGCTCCTGGAGGTTCAGTCGATTTGGAGGCTTTCTACTCGATATGATCAGGTCGATTTCGACCAACAGTGATCGATATCGAGCTCTCCTTTCCTCCTTTCTCAGCTTCAATGGTGGTCGATTTCGGCATTAGGGCATGGTCAATATCGACCTTCATGCCCGATTTCGAGGTTCCTTCTCCTCCTCCGTCGACCCCATACTTATGACCTGGCACAGAATCCTGAACATTGTTAGTCGATATCGACTTACCTGGGTCGATTTCGATGTTCTGTTTTGCTCCTTCGTTCAAGATTGCCACAACCTCCTCCACTTGGGCTTCTATGGCCCTCTTTTCTAGCTCTTCCGGTGACATAATCCTTATCTTGGCTTCTCCACATGCGTTGTAGACACCATTGATGGCTTTAATCTCCATAGGCCCTTCATTGTTCCTTACCGTCTTGTTGAAGGCATACTCTATCACCTTCCCGCTAATTGTGAATGAGAGTTGCTAGGAATGGCCTACCTAAATTAATGGGACAAGCAGGGTCCTCCGCTATATCAACAACTAAGATATCAGCAGGAACAAAGAATTTACCTACTTGTACTGGCACATCGGTTACCAATCCTGTTGGAATCACTACCGTATTATTTTCCATGTATAACCTTGCATCCACAGGCTCCAGAGGACCTATCTTTACCTTGTGCCATATGGTTAGTGGCATCATGCTAACGCTAGCACCCAAGTCAACTAAAGCATTAAATTTGAATCAACCTGAGCCTATAGCGATAGAGAACTTACCTGGGTCCGCCCACTTTTGTGGTAGCTCCAATCTGTTCCACTCCTCTGCGATTTCAGAAAGTGATCGCTTCTTACCTAATATGTCCTTAAGGAACCTTATATAGGACGGCATCTCATGAAGTGCTTCTGTGAATGGTATAGAGACATTGAGTCCTTGAAGCATCTTCACGAACCGCTGGAACTTCTTTTCTGCTGTGTCCTTAATCATTTTTTTGTGGGGAATGATAATACCTTCTTATTCCCTGCGGCTGGAGTGAGATCGACATCGATAGGATGGGGGTCGACATCGACTGGAGGAGTCGATTTCTGTGGTGACTCAGCATCAGGGTCGACATCGACAGAAAGGTCGACATCGACGTCACCGTGGTCGATATCGACAGGGGGGTCGATATCGATGTTCCTTCTGGCCCTTTCTCCGATTTTTGCTCGGGCATTTGTAATTGACGCCCACTCCTTAAGTTCATCGCTACTATGTGTCCAGTGGTTTTGCCCTTTTGGTTGGGCACAGTTGCTCCAGGGAATGATCCTGACGCTTTGGGTATTGCCTCCGCCAATTGACCCATTTGGGTCTCCATGTTGCGCTTCCAAACGTCAATCTCCCCAAGCCTAGAATTGATGCCCTGTAGCTGAGTATGAACGGAGTTGTTGGCTTGTTTGAACTCAGCATGGTTCCTCCGCATCTCATCAAGAATGATCTGCAGGTCATCCTTCCTTGTCTCCCGCTCAGGGTGCCCTGGTGCTCTATATGGTGGGGGATCCCTTTGTTGATAGAACCTTTGATCACCCCAATATGATTGATAGCCCCCTCCATAGGAGCCTCTCGTCCACTTGGCTTCCTCATGTTGTTCCGCCATGGATACTTGCTCAGTATGTGGACAAGCACTAGTGTTATGCCTTGTTGAACCACATTCCTGACAAGGTTGATTGTTGCTCAGGAACCTGACTTGCTTTTGAAGACGGCGTGTTTGATCTTTGCGGAATTGTTGCCACACATCAGGATTTATCTCTTTTGGAGGCTCATATAGTGACATTGATGGGGCAGGCCTTGAATCATAGGCCGCAGCAGTCCCATAGGTGTTGTCAAAGTTCTCGAGCCTCTCAATGCTCTCCCAGGCCTCCGTTGGTGTAAGCTCAATGTACCGATAGGAGGTATATGAATTGATCCTCTCCTTATTCGGTGTATCAAGGGAATTGTAGAATACTCCTAGATGACATAGGGTAGTTTCCCATGCGTCGGGCATGACCTCAACAAGTCCTTAAACTGCTCCCACGCATGTGCTAATGTTTCACCTGGCTTTTGTTTGAAAGCCGTGATCCTTTGTCACAGCATCACCGTCTTAGAGGGTGGAAAGAACTTATTCAGGAATGCATCCTTCACCTCTGCCCATGTCCTCAGCGAGAGTGGAGCCAAACTCTCAAGCCATTGTAATGCCTTTCTTGCCAAAGACCATCGAAAAGATTTTAGTCTCACATACTCTAAATTTAAACCATCAGCAATTGTTTCACATAAGTCCATAAAAGTAGATGTGTTGCAGTGGGCATTCATTAGGTCTTCCTTCAAAAGTGTTTCTTTTAATTTCAGACAGGAAGTTTATTTTAATCTCATAATTTGAAGGAGGAATAAGTATAGCGGATTCAGGAACATGAAGCGACGGATGCATGTATTGCATCGCCGTCTGTGGATACTAATTGAGCCGCTCTTGGGCTTGTCTACGCGCATCCTCCTCCCTGTTAGCACGGGTTCGCTCTGCAGCAGCGGCGGCCCTCTCACCAGCGATTGTAGTGTTGTCATCCTCAATCTCTTTCCTCAACCGCTCTATGGTCTCAGCCTGCATCTCGTTATCCACCATGATTCGAATTACTTTGTTGCGAAGATAGAAGAAACATTCAGGCTCGTCAATGGTTTCTAGGGTAGGTCCACGATCAGAACGTCGCATAAATCTGCAAAATAAGCTCTAAGAGATCGTGAGAAAACTTAGGTGGCGATTGATTGCCTCCCTGGCAACGGCGCCAATTTGTTCGTAATGGTAGGGATGGTGCGATTCAATTTATCAAATATAATTCACAACTATGCTAACTCCCTTATCAACCAAATAATACAAGAATACCTCCCGATGTAGTGGTAGGGTAATTCAGGATCGAATCCATGAGGAGGTATGTCAGCGCTAACCTTGTTGTAATCACAATCAAGCTTTCGACCTCAGAAGACACTCGATATCGAGGTTGTCTGGTCGATATCGACCTCAGTTTTGGTCGATTTCCAGAAAATTCCTGCAGAAGACAAAAGCAACATAGATCGACGTCGAGTGGAACCTCGATTTCGACATTAGTGATCGATATCGACCTTTACAGTCGATTTCGATGTTTGTCACAGAAACTGTAATTTGTAACCTATTGTTGGAAAAGTGTCCGAAGAGCGTAGAATGGTTAAGAAAAGATGAACCGAAACAAAACTTAAACTTTTATATGAAATTCAATTAATTAAAAGCTTCCAAAGTCGGGGTTTCATGCCACAACGATAACAATGCAAGTTTGATGCTAAAGTTATGAAATTTAATGCCTTTCCATCAAATAACTTTCGTTACCAACAATAGGTTACGACATTAACAACGGGGAATGAGTAGGGGAGGTGGGTCCATGGGTAACATTATAATCGCGGTTCAAAACAACGTTTTTATTTTTTTTTACTTTTTTCTTTTAATTACGAATTTTACCGAGAAATTATAAAAAATACAAAGTCGGTGTTATAAACAACGACTTTGTTATTTTATTATTATTTTTTAATACCTGAGGGTAAGTCGCTGTTTTAAACAGCGACTTACCCCTACTTTGGCTATTTTCAAAATGAGTTTGGATCTTTGGCCATTTCGCAAATTTGTTTTGTTTTTTTTTTTACCATTTTGAAAAAAATTCGAAAGTACGACACGTTTGGGGTACCCAATGACCCTATCTCGTACTTTGGGGTTCAAAATCCCCTCTTTCAAAACTTGACACTTTGGTTTTGAAACCTCGACCCGTACTTGGATTGCAAGGTCTGAATAAAGGTATCCAACCTTCGAAACGTAACCCGAATATTATATTATTGTCGTTACAAAGTTGGTATCAAAGCCAGGTTGTGCAATCCGGGTACAAAAGGGTTGAGATAATGTTTTGGAAACCCCCCCATGGATTTCAAAGAGTTTTGAATGTTTTTTAAAGGGAAAGATGAATTTAATGAACCTAACCTAAGGTGAGGAAAATGGAATGGGGTAATCGAGTGAGTAGAAAGGTGATAGACCATCCCTATTGGAAGTAGACTTGGGGGCTGGTAGGCTAACCCTAGCTTATGTTTACGGAGGGCCAGGAAGACTCCAAGGAGTTTGTACCATGGTGGTTGGAGTAGCGGGGTTAGGATGTAGAGGCTGAGAGGTAGTTACCCCCTCTCGTCAGTTGTCCCTCGAAGGACAGCTTCTAGATAAATTGATTGTGATATTATAAATTGGGCTCGAGGGCGATCCCCCTTGAAGAGGATCAGATTAATTATTAATGATTGTTTTTGTGCTGAGTGATGTTGATAACACATATTTTGTATAGGTATTATAGGGAGTTTTAGGTGCATTATAATGTTCATATTGCATGTTTAATAAGCTAATTCGCATTCTTGATCATTTGGTATTCGAAGTTCAAAATCTATTGTTTTTAGTGCTTATTTGTAGGTTATAAGATCCGAGCTTCAAAGGTGGAAAAGTCATGAGCAATTGAAGCTAGGAAGAGCTAAGGAACAAGCCAAGACTAACCAATGAAGGGTTAGAAGTCAAATTGGGAAGCTAAGGAGCACGAGAACAAGAGCACAAATGAAGAACATAGAGAAACCTCATGTTTTGGATTTCAGACACTTTGAATCAGCTTCTGTTGTCTTCATGAGAGTTTTATTCCTTGAAAAGATCTTTCCAACGCATATTTATATGCACCAATCAGACGAACAATGACTCCAGAAAGTGCATTACAAGTTTGGTTTGTCGAAGCTGTTGTCACAGTGAGAATGGTGCCCACTGGTTTTCCAGCGGCGCCTGCCGGTTTTGCTGTTTTCCAAATCTGCGCAATGTGGCCCAATTCTATCTTTATGAAACTTTATCTAAGTTTTCTAGGGTTTTAGCCGTTGACGCATATATTAAGACCTATTACAATAGGTTTTCAATCATCCAATCCAATTCAATTCAGATCTAATTCATTAGTTTATAAACATGGAACGCTTTAGAGGATTGAAGTTGAGAGACCCGAGGTACGCGAGTTCTTAGGGTTCTTGTGGTTTTGCTATAATTCAAGACTTGGTTGGTTGAATTGTGAGACTTGATTTCTATGTTATTCATATAGTTATTTCATTATTCTTATGCTCTTATTGTTGATTGCATATATTCTCGCTTAACTAGCTACCTTGACAGAATTTGCATTCATGCTAGTTTTAATTGATTCGTAAGAATAGTTAAGCCGTAGTAGCAAGCAATAGGTGATTGGTCCCGTGAAAGCACCGATTGGCTATGTAGGGTAATGACACTTGGTTAAATACCGGTTCCTTTGAGATTAGGGTAAGAGGGGTTAAAGCCTTTGACAATCTAATTGATCAGGATGGTTGGTACTGCCAAATTGCCAAGTACTTTGGGATTTCATGCTGTTGTGTGTATTGAAAATCCAATTAGGGTTGCATATAGTGTAAGGGATTGGTAAGCCTTTAAGGGATATCAATTTATTTAAACCAAAGTCAGAATAACTATTGATATCAATTGCATTCATTGCATTGTATTAGAATAACTAGAGATTGAGTCAATGATCAAGTAAGCCAACCAATGTTGCGAATTGTATGCAAAACCACATTCTTCTCTTTTATCTTCTATTTGTTCCTATTGACACCTTCATCTTAGTTTATTTGCATTATCTATATTTATTCATATTCATATCTTGTCTTTATCTTCATATTAATAAATACACATTGCATAGGAGGACTTGATTCTCTGTGGGTTTAACCCCTTACTTGCTTACTATACTTTAGTTAGTTTATTTGCGAATTATTATCTTTGGTGAGGTAAAACCCACGATATTTCATCCCACCAGCTGTTATGCTTGAGCTAGAAATCTAATTGGTATGTTTTAACCGTGGGCCATGTGCTGAATATCTGTGCAAATGGGGTAGCGGGAGAATCCTTATTCTTATGTAGTCGGAGTTTCAATTTTGGTGGAAACATTCCTTTCCGTTGTTCAACCATTCTTGTTGATTTCTACCATTCTGCCATCCGCCCCACAAAATGTCTAGATTTGGCTGATAAGGGTTGAAGAGTGTCCATTCTCTTCATTCTGATTCTTCTTCCGTGCCCTAAGATTGATGTTCCTATTGAGGCTTTCTTTCTTTCTGATATCGACGTCTTTCATGGGAAATTGTGTTGGGAAGATAATCATTTTTGGAATTTATGTCCAGGTGCATTGGTTACTTGAGGGCGTGATGGAATATGGTACTTCACACTATAGGTCACGTGATGGGTAATTGGTGTACTGGGATGTCAACCCCGAGTGGGATAAAATTCTCGACATGATTCTAAGTCTAGAGAATAGGTTGTTTATAGTCATCTTTCTCGATTCTCACAATAGTTAACCGATGTCTTCTTTCTATAAGATTCTATACACAAACTCTACCCTCCTCTTTTGGAAAGTAATATGAATGTCCTTTAACTCTACCAAAATGAGTCATACTACTGTCCCACGATAAATGGGGTGATGAGTCGGTAAGGATGAATCAATGGTTGCCATTAGGAATTTCTGTCTGATTGTAATGGAAGCTCTCGATCTCTATGATTGCATGACTTCATGTGTAACTGTATTCACAGCATGTATTACACAGATGATCATTGATATAAACTTGTGCATATATGTCATTATATCCATGTTTAGCCGCATTGCTCTAGGCTCGTGTTGTACTTCACCATATTCCTTTTATGTTCCTATGTTGTCACATCATGATTTACTTGGCTTCTTGCATTATTGTGCTAGTGATTGAACGAATGCATGAATGACATGTCATGAATCCGCATGACTGTTGCTCTTCTTTAAAATAGGTCCTGGATAGTATGATCGCTCCTCCTTCTTATCCTCGTAATATGAGTTCTTAGCGGTTAGAATTGTGTTATAACTTGATGCTCATTATGCCTCCTATGACGGTTCATTCCTACTATGCTTATAAATCTATCACTCCGTGATGTTCTCTTTATTACTCTATGATAATCCCTCATGGTTTCATGAGCATTATGTTGAACTCATTTAGATCACCCTTGACTATGCCCATGTCTTGCCATGTGTCACTAGTATCATGTAGAACCTATGCTTTCCAAATGTATCTATCATGTGATTACATGCCATACTTATCCTATCATGTGAACGTTGTTACTATAAGATGTGACAGGTTGCTATACCACTTTTATATGTCTTTTTCATGGCCATTAGTCCTATTATTACGACATATCTCAAACATGATTGCATTCGACTTCATATTGTTATGCCCTGTCTATGTGTATGGCATACCTGAGCCATTGTTCTTAGATGAGAAATGATAGGTTGCTCGATCGTCTTGCATGTGCATTGGTGTAGAATCTGAGCATGTTTCCTCTTTACGAATACATGTCGTGCTATTCCTTGAGATAAGTAAATGCTAGTTTTCTATGAGGTGATCGATATGCTTAATGACTAATATGTGTTTTGCTTGCCGCAATTATAACCTCATTGATTTCCATAAGGGCATCGTTGTCATTTTCGGGTTGGAACTTTGTCTCTGGTCTCGTCGTCTTTAGTCTTGGTCCATGTTTGAATCTGTAAGGAATTCGGGTGTCTGTCTTTGATATAGGGGAGAATTGATTATAAAAATATATAAAATATGAACCATGGAATCAACTCAAGCCTATCAAATAAATACAAGACTCCCCTGCTGTAGTGGAAGGTTCAAGATCGATCTACGAGGAAGCGTGTTAGCGGATCCTAAGTAATTCACGCAAACATTCTACAGAAGTCAACCACGAGCTCTCGATGTCAACTAGGTCAGTCCATCTTGATTAAAGAAGTCGATCCCGAGTCATGTTGTAACCTGCAAACATAAACAAAAGGCAATCGACACAACAAAGACGTCGACTTGTACAGTCAATATCGACCAGATGAGTCCATATCAGACAGTCGATCGACACAAAAAACCGTCGATCGATGGGATGCAGTCAACACAGTAAAGACGTCGACCGATATGATGCAGTCGATATCGACTAGATAAGTCGATCTCGACCACTCTAATAGAAACTAATTTTATCGGCAAAGAACGACCAAAGAATAAAAGGACGGAAAGGAAGATGTGGTCAGAAAAGATAAAGGTTGTTGAGTTTTTCGATTACTCAATGAATGACAAAAGAAACTAAAATAAAGGAAAAGATAAAAGGGAAAACGGACTCCTAGGACCAGGGATCACCACAACGTTAACCACACATGCAAATGATAGAGTAAGACGGATAATTATGCTTTCTCATCAAAGGGACTAGCTTTTGTTGTACACCAGCAACTAGGAATATTGGCTCGCACCATCAAACCTAGTTGTCTCTACCTTTTAGTTGTTTCGGCCAAAGGTAGGAGATGATAAAGACATAACGATATCAACATCAAAACCATATCCTAGGCATGCATGGCTAACGTTGGGCTCACCCTGACCCTAAAAGAAAAGCTCTAAACTCAATGTAAATTATTTGTGTAAATTGGAATTGATTGAATGATTGCTAAAGCCAGCCCCCATGGGCTTTGTTTATAGCCTCACATCTCCTAGCTAGCGCAAAAGATGGAGTACTAATCCTACTAAAACTTGTGCAAGTAAATTTTATCTAATGATGTAAATGATATAAACTTAATTGGAAACAAACTATATCCTTAGGGTAGATAAGAATATACCTATAGGATTAAATCTATCTAGAAATAAAGTAGAAAAATGTGGCTTGTAGTAATACTCCTCGGACTAGGACTGCTCGAGGCGTCTATTACTGCGCACACGTCATGTCGTCATCGACCATTCCACTCGATGTCGAGTTCTCTGTCTTCGGTCGATTTATGTTGATTTCACTCGACCTCGCTCGCTCTTTATGCTCCGTCGACATCGATCACTTCACTCGATGTTGACCACTTCGGTCGATGTCGACCTCTTCACTCGATGTCGATAGCTCAGGTCGATGTCGACTAGCTTGGTCGATCTTAGGTTATGTCGAGCACTCATTCAGTAGGTGGTCTTTCTCCATGTGTCCAATACTTGGTTTTTGAGGCCTTAAACCAGTCGATGTCAAGAGAGTTACTCGATCTCGACTACTCCTTTTTAGCTTTTGGCTATGTCTTGAAATGCACTTTATCGAGTCCTCGTTGGTCCGATTGATGCATATAAATATGCGTTGGAAAGATCTTTTTAACAACCACAACTCTCATGAAGGCATCAGATCTTGATTCAAAATGATGAATGGCCAAAAGTGGCGTTTTCTCTAGCTGCACCATCATGTGCTCTTCCTTAGCTTCTCCTATGTCTTCATGACTTTCCTTTAAGCTCAAAAGTGCGTCCAAACCTCTCCAAATCAGCTATATATATACCTAAAAATCACACCAAGCTTTGTGTAGACACCATATGTTACAGTATTTAGCTTAACTACACATTTTCAAAGCATTCTCAACCCTTAATGCAAATATATGACAAAAAATGAAGTAAAAGTAGGCATAAAACATGGTCATTATAGCGGACATCAAAACACCCCATACTTAAGCTTGCTTGTCCTCAAGCAATACTTTTTATGGTCAACAACGGAAGGACGAAACTCTCAACATCATAGATCCATTCTTATATAACCCTACAAATCAATTACCATCCTCGCAAAGGTACTATTGCCTTTAAATTCATGCATATGAATAAAAAGTAATGTCTCACACCAAAGAAGAGTTATGCAAAAACACAATTTATTAACATGGCATTAATAATCAAGATGACTTTTATGCGCATGGTGAAGTGAAGGTAAAAGGTATAGTGGTGGGCTATATTTGGCAATGTGGTGCTTTATCCGGGGAGAAACTTTCAAACTTTCTTTGCTTGATGCACTTTCTCCTTTATGATTTCCACATTCCTTCATCCTCATAATGCTTTTTTTTTCACTAATATGTTTTTACCTCTCTAACCTTAACGCTGCCTTCTCGCGAGTCGCAAACATGGGTGTCATGAATGTCCCCGGGTACTTTGTGCTTTGGACTCCTCACCTTGTTGTCCCATCTGGCGTGAATTTTATCCTCTGCACGCAAGGTCGATCCACCTAACTCCTAGGTGACCGGATTTTCTTTCACTCATTAAATTTTCCATTAAAAATTCTCCTACCATAAATTTATAATATTCTCACAACATATCAAACCATACAACAACTCCATAATATAACATCTATTTCATAACATAATCTCCCGGATGGGTAAAAAGGTATAAAAATGAGCAATTTAAGAATTTGTTGAGCAATAATGAAATTAAGCAAATATGGCTTAGAATATGAAGTAAGGCAAATAAGCATGGGTAATGGCTAGGGTAAAAATAATACTCGAATGGAAAATAGAGTCCTCCGTCTTCTTATCATGCATATATAAAAAGCAACTTCAAGTTTTACCTCCCTTCATGGTTTTCTCTAAAAATCGCACTTCATTGAGACTTCCATTTACTAGGCTATTTAATTGCTATATCTCTAATAGATCTACTTTTGCATCGTCGAGTCTTGTTAAAAACATCCATGACACTATATTTGTTTTCAGGGATGAGTCCTTAAATCTTAAAAAACTTTTCTTTGGATCATTCATTAAAGATCAAATATCAAACATATAATATCCAAAGAGAACATAAAATCTAGACCATTCAGAAGTTTTAGCTATAAAAATATTTAAAATTTTTACCGAAAAAGAGAGAAAGATGAAACTATGCAAGAAAAAACTAAGCAAAGATGATGATGATAAATAAGTTCTTCCCCCACCCCATACTTAAAAATATACAGTGTCCTCACTGTATTAAAATCAAAGGAAAACAAGGGTAAAGGAAGGAACGCACCAAATAACGCGCGAGAGAAGTCATTTCAGGATCTGTTGACCAAGTTGCCAACAATTAGCATCGACTAAAGCGGTCGATGTCCACAACAACCCTGCTGTTTAGAAGATGGTCGATCCAGGTGTTGTCGATCGAGTTGCCAATAGTCGATGTCGATAACAACTTGTTCTGTTCAAGGATGGTCGAAGTCAAGGGTCGCCATGGGTGGCCGACATCGAGTGCGCCTCTTCATGTTGACTTCTTTGTAATGCTCAAGAGTGATTGATCTCGATCACATGTAGTGGCTCGACCCTGTTGCAGTCGATGTCGATTGATCAGGTCGATCTCGACGGCTTCTGCGGGGACTTCATTTCTTCCTCGTTCTTTTGTATGCTTTGCAACCTGAAATTCGTTAGCTCATAATAACTAACCACGTTTTATCAAAATTTTTCAAAACCAGAAATCCAAAACCTAAAGTTCTAAAGAAATTTTAAATAAAGTTTATTTACAAGCTCTATACTTTTGAGTCCCTAGGCCGACTTCTTCAATTGCGCTCACGACCCTTTAAGGTAAGGCCCCTTAGTGCTAGACCCTTCTCCTGGATCCTCAAGGACATCATTGTAGTGCCCTAGCTAACCAAGCAGGGTATCTTCTTCTATTTTCTACTTTAGGCACTTAATCTCCCGAGCTTGAGTTTCTTGATTTGCTATGACTATTCGGATCCTAGATTGTAGATGTAGAAATCTCTCGGGGTCTTCTAAGCCTTCAAATTCAGGCGTGCGATCAGCGCGTCGCATAGACCTAGGGCGCGAATGATCGCTTCCTCGGCAACAACACCAAAATTTGATAGTAGGGCAGAATTGATTATAAAAATATATAAAATATGAACCATGGAATCAACTCAACCCTATCAAATAAATACAAGACTCCCCGCTGTAATGGAAGGGTCAGGATCGATCCATGAGGAAGCGTGTTGGCGGATCCTAAGTAATTCGAGCAAATGTTCTATATAAGTCGACAAGGAGCTCTCGACGTCGACTAGGTTAGTCGATCTCTATTAAAGCAGTCAATCTTGAGTGATGTTGTAACCTGCAAACACAAACAGAAGGCAGTCGAAACAGTAAAGATGTCGAGTTGTGCAGTCAATATCGACCACATGAGTCCATATCGGACAGTCGATCGACACAGAAAACCGTCGATCGATGGGATGCAGTCGACACAGCAAAGATGTTGACCGATATGATGCAGTCGATATCGACCAAATAAGTCAATCTTGGCCACTCTAACAGAAACTAATTTTATCGGTAAAGAACGACCGAAGAATAAAAGGATGGAAAGGAAAATGTGGACAGAAAAGATAAAGGTTGTTGAGTTTTTCGATTACTCAATGAATGACAAAAGCAACTAAAATAAAGGAAAAGATAAAAGGGACAACAAACTCCTAGGACCAGGGATCACCACAACGTTAACCACACATGCAAATGATATAGTAAGACAGATAATTATGCTTTCTCATCAAAGGAACAAGCTTTCTCTATACAGCATCAACTAGGAATATTGGCTCGTGCCATCAAACCTAGTTGTCTCTACCTTTTAGTCGTTTCGACCAAAGGTAGGAGATGATCAAGACATAACGATATCAACATCAAAACCCATATCCTAGGCATGCATGGCTATCACCGGGCTCACCCCGACCCTAAAAGAAAAGCTCTAAACTCAATGTAAATTGTTTGTGTAAATTGGAATTGATTGAATGATTGCTAAAGCCACCCCCATGGGTTTTGTTTATAGCCTCACAACTCCTAGCTAGCCCAGAAGATGGAGTCCTAATCCTACTAAAACTTGTGTAAGTAAATTCTATCTAATGATGTAAAGGTTAAAAACTCAATTGGAAATAAACTATATCCTTAGGGTACGTAGATAAGAATATACCCATAGGATTAACTCTATCTAGAAATAAAGTAGGAAAACATGGCTTGTAGTAATACTCCTCGGACTAGGACTGCTCGACGCGTCTGTTACTGCGCACAGGTCAAGTCGACTTCGACCATTCCAATCGATGTCGAATGCTCTGTCTACGCTTGATTTATGTTTATTTCATTCTACATCACTCGATCTTTATAATCCATCGACATCGATCACTTCACTCGATTTTGACCACTTCGGTCGATGTCTACCTCTTCACTCGATGTCGACCACTCAGGTCAATGTCGACCTATTTGGTCGATCTTAGGTTATGTCGAGCACTCCTTTAGTAGTTGGTCTTTCTCCATGTGTCCAATACTTGGTTTTTGAGGCCTTAACCCAGTCGATGTCGAGAGAGTTACTCGATCTCGACTACTTTGTTTCAGCTTTTGACTCAGTCTTGAAATGCACTTTCTTGAGTCCTCGTTCGTCCCATTGATGCATATGAATATGCGTTGGAAATCTCCTTTTAAGAACTACAACTCTTATGGCAGCATCAGATCTTGATTTAAAATGATGAATGGTAAAAAGTGGCATTTTCTCCAGCTGTACCATCATGTGCTCTTCCTTAGCTTCTCCTATGTCTTCATGACTTTCCGTTAAGCTCAAAAGTGCATCCAAACCTCTCCAAATCAGCTTTATATACTTGAAAATGGCACCAAACTTTGTGTAGAGACCATATCTTGCAATATTAAGCATAACTACACATTTTCAAAGCATTCCCAACCCTTAATGCAAATATATGACAAAAAATGAAGTAAAAGTAGGCATAAAACATGGTCATTTTAGCGGACATCAGTCTTCGTCTCTCCCCTATATTAGTTAACTTGTAATCAATGCACTACTTTTGACAAACACCGACATGGAGGGAAGAACGGTTAGTTGGATATCATCAGATCGACACGGCAGAAGCATAGTAGGCCCATAACCCACAAGTCCCAGAACAAACGTCATCAGTGGTGCATAAGGATGAACATGTTTCAGAGACTGTAGTCGTTGGGTATGATCCATGAAGATGACTTAAGAAGGGGTGATCTCCAATCGAGTTACGAGATTCTTTCTGTGATAATTGAGAATGACGGTGTGCGATAGGTCTAGAATTGATATAATAATGAATTTTGATGTGTTGACGTCTCATGTGCTGAGTTGATAGTGAATATTGCCTAGTGCCTTTTGCCTATGACGATGAGATTTGATGCACTGATATTCTAACGTGTTGACATTCTCAGTTAGTGAGTATTGCCTGATTGCTTTTGCCTATAAGATGTGAATTATAAATGCTGGATTCCTGATTGGTAATTGGTAATGATAATGATTTGGTGATGTCATATGCTAATGATTTGATGGTAGTGATATTCTAGTAAGTAGGACATAGGGCATATGTTTGATAGTTCTCCTTTCTTGATCAGTTGGTTTGATATTCTTTTGTAGCATGGTCGGAGAGTGATGGGAGGAATGGAAGTCATAGGGTCTTATCGATGATGGTGTGAGGTAGAGTCATAGAAATGAGACCTTAGCTTAGGCAGAATTGGGTGAGTTCTAAGACTGATAAGAGATGGTGTTTAGGGATTTTCAGATGAGCCTTTTAGGCAGGCCTTAGGTGGGTGATGTACATATTTATAGTCTTTTTATTTTCGTGTTTGACTTCATATTCCATTCGATTCCTAAAGTAAAGGTTAAAAATAATGCAAATTTGTGTAGAATGAGCTAACGTGCAAGAAATAGAGTCTGCACAAGTTTTGGTCAAAATGTATAGGAATTGGAGCGGAATCGGAGTCAAAACGAGAAAGCCATGTGAAGCAGAAAAGAGGTCGAGATTGAGTAGACCACTCAAGATCGACTACATAACTCGACGTAGACACCCAGAGTCGACATCCAAACAACACAGACCTACTAAGAGCACTCGACACGACTTGAGATCGAGTGAAGGCATCGACTGGCCACCAGAAATCTAGTGAAGTGAAGAAGATCGAGCCGAAGTGAAGCATTTGATATCGGGTGACTATGTGGATATCGAGTAGAAGTTACCACGGATTGGATGCGGTTTTGAGACACGGATTTGAGATCTACCCACAAGAGCCATGATTTATCTTTCTTTATTTGATATATTATGTTCTAGGGAACTTTTCTTTTTACCCTAGGATATTTTATATTTACCTTAATAATGTTTCATCCTAATTGTTTTGGGATAGAATTTATAATAGGAGTTTTAGTAGGATTAGAACTACTTTCCTTGGCTAGCAAGGATTAGTAGGCTATAAATAAAGCCCTAGGAGCTGGTTTTTATTCAATTAAATTTCAAAGATTCATATCTCACAATAGAGTTAGAGAGTAGGAGAATCTTTAGGGTTTGGCGTTTGCGAAAGCTGGCGTTGAGTTGTAAAGTTTCAGAGTTTGTTTTAATGCAAGTTCTTTTCTTTCCATTCAAGAAGTTTGTTGCGATGAAGTGCGAGTAGTTCCCCAAAGCTCTTAGGGTCGGGGTGAGTCCGGCGTTAGCCATGCATGCCTGAGGTAAGTACTTGATGTTGATATCGTTGTGTCTTGATCATCTCCTATGATTCTATATTTAGGCCTTATTGTAAGAAAAGGGATTCATGTTAACAACTTGGGTTATAAAAATAAAATTGGTAGAGACAATTAGGTTTATTTGCAAGAGTATTCCTAATCGTTGGTGTACGACGAAAGCTTGTCCCTCGGGCGAGATAGCACAATTGTCCATCTTATTTACATTATGCATATTTTGGTTAACGTTGTGGTAAACCCTAGCCTTAGGAGTTGCCTTTAATTCATATTTTATTCGCCATAAAAATCTGTTCTTTCTATTCATCCTTCGTTACCATCCTATTGTCTTCGGCCTTGTTTGCCGACAAAACCCTAACCACTACAGGAACCACTCGATATCGACACATCAGGTCGATATTGACATACTTGGTCTACGTCGATGGTCTTTTGTGTCGATGCACCTGTCACCTGCATTTGAGCTCGATATCAAGTACTTTTCTCGATATCGAGTGCCCCTGAGTCGACCGACAGTCTTTTGAGTTGGTCGTCGTTGCTATTGACATATCGATATTGACACCCTAGGTCGATATCGACTGCTTATTTTTGTCTCTGCAGGTATTGTGTTGTAGTAGAAATCGACAACCAAGGTCGACATGGACCACCCTACTTGTGATCGAGGCTTCTTGTCAATATAGACGTCGAGCATCCTGCAGGTTTTCAAGGCTATCTAGAATCCCGCTGACACACTTCCTCGTGAATCGATCCTGATTCCCTACCACTACAGCGGGAGGGATTCTTGTATTTATTTACTTAGACAGGGAGTTGGTTGAGCTTATAGTTTATATTTTTTATCTTTCGGTTTCCCTCCTAACAAATTTTGGTGTCGTTGCCGGGGAAGCGATCAATCGTGCCCTAGTAGTCTATCTCACGTCTTTTTCTAGTTTTGTCTTATAGGTGTGTGCGACACGCTGATCGCACGCCTGAATTCGAAGGAGTAGAAGACCTTGAACGCTGTCTCCATCTAAGGCCTAGAGTACAAAGAATCATGGCAGACCAAGAGACCCATGCTCAGCAGATTGAGCGTTTAAGGAAGCAAAGAGAGCGTGGTGACAACGAGGAGAAAGCGAGGAGGCGATATAAAGCCCAAATCAATGCCCTCCCTCAGAATGTCAAGGAATACATGCACCCTGTGCTCTCAGTTCCTGAATCGGCTATTCTTATCCATCACTCTAATTTTGAGATTAAACCTAGCTTCTTAACTGAAATTAGGCGACATCAATTTGAGGGAAAACCTAATGATTGCTCTCTAGAGCACATAACGATTTTACTTGATTTGTGCGATATTATTACTAATGGACAAAGCCTTGAGTATGTAAAACTAAAGGCTTTTCATTGGTTTCTTGCAGGGAAAGCGCTATCATGGTTGGAGAGCCTAGCCCCAAGATCGCTCTACAAGTGGGATGATGTCAAGGATGACTTTCTCAACAAGTTTTTCCCACCATCCAAGATGGCAGTTATACGTCAGAAGATCATGGCTTTCAAGCTAGCAAAAGCCTCATGAAACCCTGGCGCAAGTGTGGGAGCGATTCAAGGAGCTTCTAAGGTCCTGCCCTACATACGGGCAACCACCCTACGTCATCTAGGAGAGCATCTACAATGCCCTGGATGTGACAACCAAGGAGAGGATCAACACCTATACCTCCTATGAGTATCTTGAACTCTTACCGCCACAAGCATGGGATACCATAGAGAGGTTGGTGGAATTTGACAACATATATGGGACTCATGTGGCCTCCGACTTAAAGCATGCCCCATCAATGCCACTCTACGAGCCCTCCAAGGAGATTGATCCTGACGTCAAAGAGCAATTCATAAAAGATCAACTTAGGAGACTCCAGAAACCAATCAAGTTTCTCTCCGCCAACCAACCCTGTGCCAAATGCGGCTTCAAAACTGGGGGAATCAACCACCCCAGTACAACCCTAGGGATCCTCCACCTTACTGAGCTCCAAGTCATCCGGAGAAAGAGCCAAGGAGAGACGATGTCCAACTCATCCTTGAAGAGATGAGGCAGAACCATGAAGAGAACAAAGGAGCGCTCAACCATCTTACCACACGGATTGGGGAGATGGGCATTTGGAGGAAGAACATGGAGACACAACTGGGTCAATTAGCAGCTCAATTCCCAAAGCCACCCGACAAGCTCCCTGGACAACCACAAGAAAATCCTAAGGGGCAAGCCAGGCATATTGTCATGTCAATCTAAGGAGTGGACGTCAATTGCACGAGCAACAGAGAAAAGGATAAGTCGTTGAAGATGTAGTCGATGTTGATACTCTAGTCGATGTCGAGGGCCCTATCGACGTCGACCACACTGTCGATGTCGAGCCCACTGCGAAGCCCACAATAGAGCTAGAGAGCCACTCGACATCGAGTGTCCCACTCGATATCAGCACCCCTGTCAATGTCGAGTCCTCTGCAAATCGACAACAGCTTCAAAATCCTCCGAGGTTGACCAACCATGTCGATATCGACCCTCTTGTCGATGTTGACCAGTCCAAAAGGCAAAACTCGACCACTTTGACTCCAAAGCCAACTAAATCACTCCCATTCCCCTCCAAGGCGCTTCAAGACCCAGCGGACACCAAGTTTAAGTGCTTCGTAAAGATCCTCCAAGGACTCAACCTCACCATAGCGCTTAACGAGATGCCGGCCTACATAAGTTTCTTGAAGGACATGTTATCTGTGAAAAGGTCCATCATTGAGATCGCCGGCGAATGCAATTCCATTGAGTTCCCTGAGAAGCGCGGCGATCTAAGCAAGTTTGCGGTAACGGTAAGGGTAGGTAAGCATCAATTTAAAGCCCTTTGTGACCTTGGGGCTAGCTTTACTTTGATGCCCCTATCGATATGGCAACAAGTGGGCGTAGGAGCATTGGAGCCCGTCAATATGAAGCTATAAATGGCGGACAACTCCTTTATGAGACCAACTGGGGTTGTGGATGATGTCCCTATCAAGGTGGGAAAATTCTTTATACCTACGGACTTCATCATGTTGGACATGTCGAAAGATCCCATTGTGCCTATCATCCTGGGTAGGCTATTCTTAGCAACTGCGGATGCCAACATCAATGTGAGGAATGGCACCCTTACATTCACAATAGGCAATGAGGTCGTCGAGTTCCGCTTCAACTCGAAGATGAGCGAAACAAAGCAGCTAGAAGAAGTTGAGCTCACACCTGCGAGGGAGAAGCTTCGCAAATTCTTGTTGACAAAGATAGAAGCTACAAAGAGAGTCGAGATCGACCAAGATACTCGATGTCAACCTCCTGACTCTATGTCGAGTGCCACTGATGATCAACCGAGTTGCCAAAAGTTTAACTATGGGGTCGTCACTGCCGACGTTGATCACATCCACTCGATGGTTACTGCAGAGCTCGAGATCGACACCACCCTGTCGACATCAATTGACCCTCAGCCCGAAGATCACTGTTTCGGGCCCAAAAAGGTAAGCTTGGGTATGATCCCTAACCCTCCTCTATCCATTACTGATGATTCTACTAATAGAAGGGTCAAAGCTCCATGTTTTGCTTATATTTCAAAAGTTAGGTTAAGGAAGAGAAGAAAAGCGCCAAATAAAGAGCCTAATGAAAAAGAAGCCCTAGTTGCTGAGCCCATCAATTTTCTTCACGACCTTACCTTAAAGGGTCCTGAAGCATTGACGAAGAAGTCGGCCTAGCGACTCAAAAATCTAGATCTTGTACATAAACCTTTAAATTTTTCGCTTAGATGGGTTTTAGGATTTAAATTTTGGATTTTGGATTTGAAAACTTTGATATATCGTGGCTATATCTTTTATAAGCTAACAAGCATTTTAGGTTACAAAGCAAAAGGAACGACGAAGAAGAAACGAAGTCTCTATAGAGGCACTCGAGATCGACTAGGCCGGTCGACATCGACTGTCTAGAGTCGAGCCATCTCTTGTGATCGTGATCGATCACTCAAGAGCCAAAGAGATCAATTGTTATCGAGTAGGCGCCTTGATATCGACACCACCCTGGCGACCCTCGACTTCGACTTCTTCATCGATACAGACAGATGCAGTCGACATCGACACCCTGACTCGACACAGACTACTGGCATCGACTTAACCTGAAATCGACCTCTATCCGTAGGTTGCTCTGTGAGTTTCTCTCTTCACCCTTGTTTTTCTTTTAATACAGTGAGAACATTGTATATTTTAAGTATGGGGTGGGGATGAAACATGTCTTATGTCTAACTTGGGTTGCAATAATTTTTATTCTGCTTTATGTTTTGCATTCATGTTTAAGTTTTCACACTTAGTAGCTAGTTTATTAAAATGCCAAAATCCAAAAAAAAAAAATTAGAAAATGTCAAAAAGAAACAAAAATGCATATTTACCTTATTTAGTTTGTTTTAAACTCTACTTAGATGTCCAATGATGAGAACTTAATAGCTGACTTGATCATGTAAATCCTATGGCATATTTCGATGGTTTAGTCTAAGTCCTTAAAATGGTTTTTATATAGATTGTGAACTTGTGATGAAATTGGGCACATATGATCCTAGACTAAAAAGCAAAATCCAACAAAATTGTCATAGTGAGAATTTTGGTCTATAGGGAGAACATTAAAAATCCTTTCTTGAGTGTATTTATTCTTCCTATGCATCTCTAAATGTTGTGATAGTTATTCAAAGCCAATACATATATATATATATATATATATATATATATATATATATATATATATATATATATATATATATATATATATACGTTTATGTTTCTGAGAATTAAATGATGGAGGCATCGTTCAAGCCATTTTTATCCTCTCTTTACCTACTCTGCATTATCTCTGCTTGAAGCCAAAACATTAGCCTAAGCCTTATATTGCAAATTCTACAAAATTATTCCTAGCCGAATTGAGCCTGATCCCCATTTGGTAATTGAGACTTAGTGATGGTTAGAATAATGCATCGTGGAAAGAAAGTGCATATATGTTAAGTTTCAAGTATAGAAAATTTATGAGTTGGTATATATTTCCTTCTTGTCACATATTGTAAAAGGATTTTTGGCTCACATTATAAATGCACACATTTATTTATCGGAAATTTCGCCAGGTACCCTCGAGGTATTGCATTTTTCGCGAGGTATACAAAACTTTTACCTATTTCGCGTGGTACCCCTGACTTTTGTGTATATTTCGTCTGGCACCCTTCCTCGGTTAAATCTAACTGATGCTCCAAAGCTCTGTTTGTTTTAATTAAAAAAACAAAAAAGAAAGGACGATTCAAGAGAAGAAGGCAACACAAAACGACCAGTGGAGATACAGAGAAGAGAAGGAGAAGGCAACGCAGGTTCAACCCCCCACAAGTGAATCACCCCGGAGGCGCGCCTATTGGAGTCTAGAGGTGGAGTCTGAGTGAAGAAGGTATGTCTTCGAAATTTTTTTAAAACTAGGTTTTTGAATTTTGGGGTTTCGAATTTGAATATTTTATATTTGAATCGAGTCTGGAATCACGAGCATACATTGTCGAGTTTGGGGGTTTCGAATTTAAGATTGTATTACCAAGATTTAGTTTGTACTGAATCTGCAACCAAATTTTCGAGTATTGGTTTGTAACTTTGTACTGAATGTGCAGCCAAATTGTCAAAAATCGATGTTCGGATCATGAAGAGAATCATGGGTCTTTTAAAGCTCACTTAGCTTATGTCAAGTTCAATTAGTTGGTTAAGAATTATGACAGTGTAAGTGTTCCTAGCTATGGACGTGGAATGTATGTGTAATACTTCCTGGTTCCAATATAATACTTCCAGTTATGGCAGCATATGGTTTAAATGTAAAGAATTTTGGTGTAATACTTCCTGGTATGACAGCATAAACCGGGTGCATCTTGTGCATTCTTGCATCTTCCATAAACTGAATTTAGAAAAACTGAAAAATGTGAATGCAGAAATAGAAAAATATAAAAACTGAATACCACTTGAATCTTGTGTCTGAATGCAGAAATTGATTACAGAAAATGAGCAAAATCTAAATGCAGTATCTAAATACAGAAAATACAGGAAGTGAAAATCTTACTGCATGAACCAAGTTAGAGGATGAAGGGGAAACAAGGGGGCATGTACTGAAATTTTTTGAAGAGTTGTTAGCTACAAAGTCAACCATTGAGGATTTCCCCCAAATGTAGTCGAGTAGTTGATTTAAAATGCTTAGATAACCTAATCAAGTCTAAACATTAATAATCCTTTTGTATTTGTGTAAGCCTATTAGCTCAATTGGAAGAGCGATGTGTTCGATTGAACACAAAAATGTGGGTTCGACTCCCACATAGGCTAACTTTAAACCTAGTTGGTTGTTCACCAAAAATGTGGATTAACATGCAACTCATACATGAGACAACGAAAGTCAATTTAATTGGAAGTTCAACTTTATACATGTGATTTTCATTATTTTTTAATTACTATCATTCATAGAATCAAAGTCAACTAGATCAATGCAAGTAGTTTAGCAAGTATTAAGGATTTGTTTGCATATATCATTCTTGGTTGAATTGACTTGCAATATCCAACGCAATAACTAGATAGCCTATGTGGGATTCGAACCCACATCTTTGTGTCTAAGCACATTGCTCTACCATTTGAGCTAATAGGCTTAGTTAGACTGTAAAATAAAATTAGACTGCAAACATGATGGAAAAATGTAATGAATAGAGTTATTGGGAAATTAAGGGCAACTTGCTAGCTAATAGGTTTGGGACACCAGCAATTCAAGTGCAAAGTGCCACAAGTAATGTCGTTTTAGCTTTGTTGTTACATGTTATGTTCAATAAGTATTGAGGACAAAAACAACAAATAAAGAACTAGTAGCAATGTATGACTAATCTCAAAAACAGCTAGTTGTTAACAATGTCAAAAACAACAACAGTACATGATAGAAAAAGCTTCTAAATTAACCATCAAATAGCCAGCCATCAACAATTTCTGGCTAAGTCACATACAAATTTGTAAATGCACTCAAATACAAGAACTTGCACAAGGAGTACATATGGTTTGCTGCTCAAATGAAGAAAATAGCATCCCTAACCCCACACCAAAATATTGGATTGTGTACTCATAATGACTGAACTTGGTAAACATCTATATCCTAACTAAACTTTGTATCTCAAATAATTAATATATAGCGGCTGAATTATACACTTTTCATTGGTCCAACTATTCCCTGCTCTTAGAAAGTTAATTCATTCAAGGTGACTAAACTATCAATCATCTGCTATGAAGTGTAATTTACTAACTTAAAAATGCACACATGAGTAAAGAGAGTGACACGCGAGTACACACCCATGTCTACACTTTTCATTGCTCCAACTATTTCCCAATTTAAAAACTTATTTACATAACTCTTTTTACTCTTATGAAGTATCATGAATGAAAATCAGAGGAATTATAATCTGTAATTTTTTTCATTTGTATAAAATCAAAACCCCTAATTCGAAAATAAATACATAATAAATCCCTCAATTCCAATCCTAAGAACCCCAATTGAAAAAAATACAATCCCTAAAACTAAACCTAAATCAGTAAACCCCTAAAGATAGGATTTTCGATTTGCAATTTGAGGCAAATTAATGAACAATTAGAATCCGGCACTGCAAATTATTACCTCTGGGGAATTAGCCTTTTAGCCGTCTCATGGGAATGAATTTGAGTACTTACGAGTTGCTTGTTACCTAAGATCATCATGCTATCCTCCAAGGCAATCAAGAGCTCACAGTCGCCGTCGTCGTCCCTCCTCTAGTCTATCCCTTCGGTGCTAGCGGCATCGAGTACCGCGTGAAAATCGTCGGCCTCTCTCTCGCTTATCACATTGCCTTCTCCTTCTCTTCTCTGTGTCGCCTTCATCGCTTCAATCATCCTTTCTTTCTTTCTTTTTTGTTTTTTTTAATCAAAACAGACGGAGTTTGGAGCATCAGTTAAATTTAGGGGTGGGCGCGGGACGGGACGGGACGGGACGAGGGCCGTCCCGCGTCCCGTCCCACGTAATTTTTGCGGGACGGGATTCGTTACTTTTTTTCCAATCCCGCGCGGGCCTTGTCCCTCACGGGACGGGACGGGACCGGGACGGGACGGGCCCTGTCCCTCAAATAAAAAACATTATAAAAAATTATAATATTCCTAGATATTTTGCGGTTTTTAAAGGTATAACATATATATATATATATATATATATATATATATATATATATAATTTATTATATAACTTTATAATTTTTCTTATATACAAATAAAAAATACCACATACCAATACACTTATATATTATATATACACCCACTGTAAAAGTGTAGTATATATATATAATATATACAAAGTGTATACATATACATGTACTGTATATACTACAGTATATATGTAGTTATATACACACTGCACGTACAAATGTATATACAGTAAGTATATACAAAGTATCAAAAGTGTGTGTATATATATATATATTTATATATGCGGGACGGGACGGGATTTGCGGGATAAGAAATCCTCGTCCCGCGTCCCGTCCCGCATAATTTTTGCGGGACGGGACCGGGACGGGATTCACTATTTTTTTTTCAAATCCCACCGGGATCGGGACGGGCCCGGGACGGGACCGGGACGGGCCCGGGACGGGACCGGGACGGGCCCGGGATTTGCGGGATTTGTGCCCACCCCTAGTTAAATTTAACCGAGGAAGGGCGCGAGACGAAATATACACAAACGTCAGGGGTACCACGCGAAATAGGTAAAAGTTTTGTATACCTCGCGAAAAACGCAATACCTCGAGGGTACCTGGCGAAATTTCTGTTTATTTATTTATTTCATTTTCGTTTAAAAAAAATCCGAAAAAAAGAAAAAAAAAGAGATATTACTTATATTTAGTGCATGAGCCAATTATTCCTTAGTTCTTTTAATTTTTACAAGATTTATATTTTTGAGAGCATATTAGGGTTTGAAAGAAGGTTGAAGTTCTTCACGAAAAGCAAGTTTGGCAAGTGCGTCGTTTTGGGAGATATGGTTTGGATAAGTTGTGTTAAAGTCTTGATTCCCAAATTTTATAAAGCATCACATAGCGAAATAATTCCATACCTTTATTCCTTACCAAGCCCCATTACAACCCCGCCGAATGGAGTCTTCTTTGAAGTCTTCCATTGAGCGAAAGTCCTCTTGATGGTTCTTATTGCATTTACATAATTGGTTGTGAAGTGGGTTATTATAAATTGCAATGTTTATGAGTTTGTATATGGAATCGAGTTGAGAGTTGATCTTCATAGACTAAACACATTGAGAGTTGAGTGAAACACATTATCCCTGTGAGGTTGGATTTAATATTGCCTATGCCTATGGATCGCTCATATATGTGTGATGACGTTAAATTCACTTGCTTTGCTTTGCTAACACTTATGATGTTGCTTTTGACAAGAGCGAAGACTTGATTGTTGTAGCTGCTGGTTATTGCTTGGTTATTGCTTGAGGACAAGCAAGTCTAAGTATGGGGTGTTTTGATGTACATATTTATAGTCCTTTTATTTGCATGTTTTGTCTTCATATTCCATTCGATTCCTAAAGTAAAGGTTAAGAATAATGCAAATTTGTGTAGAATAAGCTAACATGGAAGAAATAGAGTTTGCACAAGTTTTGGTCTAAATGTATAGGAATTGGAGCGGAATCGGAGTCAAAACGAGAAAGTCAAGTGAAGCAGGAAAGAGGTCGAGATCGAGTAGACCACTCGAGATCGACTACATAACTCGACGTAGGCACCCAGAGTCGCCATCCAGACAACACAGACCTACTGAGAGCACTCGACATGACTTGAGATTGAGTGAAGGCATCGACTGGCCACAAGAAATCGAGTAAAGTGAAGAAGATCTAGCCGAAGTGAAGCACTCGATATCGAGTGACTATGTCGATTTCGAGTAGAAGTTAACACGGATTGGACGCGGTTTTGAGACGCGGATTTGAGATCTATCCACATCAGCCATGATTTATCTTTCTTTATTAGATATATATGTTCTAGGGAACTTTCCTTTTTACCCTAGGATATTTTATATTAACCTTAATAATGTTTCCTCCTAATTGTTTTGGGATAGAATTTATAATAGGAGTTTTAGTAGGATTAGAACTACTTTCCTTGGCTAGCAACGACTAGTAAGCTATAAATAAAGCCCTAGGGGCTGGTTTTTATTCAATTAAATTTAAGAGATTCATATCTCACAATAGAGTTAGAGAGTAGGAGAAGCTTTAAGGTTTGGCGTTTGTGAAAGCTGGCATTGAGTTGTAAAGTTGTAGGGTTTCTTTTAATGTAAGTTCTTTTCTTTCCATTCAAGAAGTTTGTTGCGATGAAGTGCGAATAGTTCCCCAAAGCTCTTAGGGTTTGGGTGAGCCCGACATTAGCCATGCATGCCTGAGTTAAGTACTTGATGTTGATATCGTTGTGTCTTGATCATCTCCAACGATTCTATGTTTAGTCCTTATCGCAAAAAATGGATTCATGTTACCAACTTGGGTTAAAAACATAAAATTGGTAGAGACAATTAGTTTTATTTGCAAGAGTATCGTTGGTGTACGGCGAATGCTTGTTCCTCGGGTAAGATAGCGTAATTGTCTGTCTTATTTACCTTATGCATGTTTTGGTTAACGTTATGGTAAACCCTAGCCTTAGGAATTGCCTTTGATTCATATTTTATTCGTCATAAAAATATGTTCTTTCTGTTCATCCTTCGTTACCATCCTATTATCTTCGGCCTTCTTTTCCAACAAAAACGTAACCACTACAGGAACCACTCGATATCGACACATCAGGTCGATATCGACATACTTGTGATGGCAGGAGGAAATGAAGTCTAATAAATATAAATAAATATCAAACCGAATCCTAGTCCACGCAAATAAAATACAAGACTTCCTCCCGCTGTAGTGGAAGGGAATCAGGATTGATCCACGAGGAGGCGGGTCAGCGATGCCTGGATAGTCTCTGCGCAAATCGACCAGTAGCCTCGATATCGAGTTGGGGAGTTGATATCGACAAGGGCAGTCAATTACTAGTGAGTGAAGTCGATCTGTGAAAAAACCTACAGAGAAGAGAAAATAACAAAGGCACTCGATATCAACTAAGGTGGTCGAAATCGAGTAAGTCAGTAGTTCCTGTCCACTCAAAAGACCGTCGACGTAGGGTTCGCTCATGCATGTATTATGACTTAATACCTAGTGAATGACGTCGATCTGTGAAAAACCTACAGAGAAAAGAAAACAACAGAGGCACTCGATATCGACTAAGGTGGTCGAAATCGAGTAAGTCAGAAGAGAAAACAACAGAGGCACCCATGCATGTATTATGACTTAATTCACATAAAAGATTAAACTTTTCTCAAAATTAATTAGGAATATAGAGGCTTTCACATAAAAACCTAATTGTTTCTACCTTTTCATAATTAGGGTTTATGTCAACTTTCGCAGGCAAAACCTAATTACCATCCAAATTCACATGTATAATCCACTTTCGCTTCATATAAGGTAAATAAGGAATGATCCTAAACTTGCATAAAGGATTGAGCGCGGGGTAGAAAAAGAGATCGCATAATCAAATAGAGAATAAAGCGTACTTACATGGCTACCATCGGGCTCACCCCGACCCTAGAATTAGGACGACTACTCGCTCTTCATTGTAATAAACACCATTGATTGAAAAGAAGAAACTTGCATTAAATAATCCTTCAAACCCTTACAACCCAACGCCAGATTTCGCAAACACCAAACCCTAAAACTTCTCTCTACTCTAAACTATATTGTGTATTGTATCTTGTGTGTTTGAAATGAATTAAAGACCAGCCCCTAGGGCTTTATTTATAGCCTACTAATCCTTGCTAGCCAAGGAAAGTAGTTCTTATCCTACTAAATTTTCTATCTAAAATCTATCCTCAACAAGTAGGATAAATCTTTATTATGGTAAATAACTAAATAACTAATAAATATCTTAGGGTAAAAAAGGAAACAACCTTTAAGACCTATCTAAATAGAAGATATAAATCGTGGCCTTTTTGATAAATCTTCCCATCTGCGTCTTCAAAGTCGTGTACAAACCGGGGCAAATTCCACTCGATATCGAACTGATGACTCGATATCGATGTCTCTATTTCGGGTCGACAAACTTCACTTCACTCGATCTTTAGAGCCATGTCGATGTCGACATCTTCACTCGATGTCGAGTTGTCCTCAATGGTTCTTTGTGGTCTGTCTCGACGCTCAGGGTCCACGCCGAGCTCTTCAGTCGATATCGACCAGGTCGAGATCGACCTCCTTTCTACTTCACTTGGCTTCTTCGTTTTGACTCCGATTCTGCTCCAATTCCTACATATTTAGACCAAAACTTGTGCAAACTCTATTTCTTACACGTTAGCTCATTCTACTCAAATTTGCATTATTTTCAACCTTTACTTTAGGAATCGAGTGGAATATGAAATTAAAACATGTAAATAAAAAGGCACTAATTATGTACATCAACTTGGTCTACGTCGACGGTGTTCTATGTCAACGCACCTGTCACCTGCATCTGAGCTTGATATCAAGTACTTATCTCGACATCGAGTTCCCTTAAGTCGACCGACTGTCTTCTGAGTCGGTGGACGTTGCTACAAACATATCGATATCGATACCCTAGGTCGATATCGACTACGTGTTTTTAACTCTGTAGGTTTTCTGTTGCAGTAGAAATCGACAGCCAAGGTCGGCGTCGAGCACCCTACTCGGGATCGAGGCTTCTGGTTGATACAAACGTGAATTTTCAAGGCTTTCTAGGATCCCGCTGATACGCTTCCTCGTGGATCGATCCTGTTTCCCTAGCTACCACTAAAGCGAGAGAGATTCTTGTATTTATTTGCTTGGACAGGGAGTTGGTTGAGTTTATAGTTTGTATTATTTATCCTCCAGTTTCCCTCCTAATAGTGGGGCATAGGATGAGAGTGGCAGGATTGCATAAATAAGGTTGTAGTATAGGTGAGCAATCTGGATGAGGGGTAGGGCATTTCCATTAGGTATCTTGGAGCGAAGATGAGAGTAGACTAGGCATGTTGATCGAGGAATTCTTATAAGGAGAACGTGGTGATAGATAGGTTGTCATACTAGGAGTGGTAATGATGTTGTTGAGGAACTAGTTTTGGATGGCAATAAGAATTGAGTAACTAGGATTGTTTGAGGAATTATAGACCTTAGGGATAGGTTATGTGTGTTGTGATTGGGAATGACTCTCGTAAAAATGAATTTTGGGTATTGTTAAGGTTGAGTTGTATAAGGTTGCTCGAGGTTTAGTAGATCTTGGGAAATATGATATTCTTATGATAGGCGGAAGAATGTGAAGATTTGTGCTTGGGAATTGATCATGTGCTTTTGAGGGTACTTGCTAGCGTGTAATTTGAGAATTTTTAGAGGCGTGATCGAAAGATTTCTAGAATAAGAAAGCGATTGTAAATGGTATGAATGGTAGTGATCTGAATGTTGAGGTATTAGAAAAGGAAAGATGAGTTTTCCAAGAAAGGACTATAGTTGAGTAAAGGATATTTTTAGGGTAGATCGAAGGTTTGTTTGATTAGGTGTAGAAGTTTGAATGAAGAATATGGGAATTAGTTCAAGTGGAGTGTAGGGGAATGCAAATGGTCATGGAATTTTGGGAATTGAAATAGTTGTGATGCCTTGGGTAAAATTGGATAAGGATGACGTAGAGATTCTCTAAGGAAATGATTGGTAATGAAAGATCATTAAGAGGTAAGGTATCATTATTGAGGATTGTAATCTAAGGTGAATTGGGAGTGTACAACAATAAGGAACTAGAATAAGATGTCTCATGTGGTCGTGATTATTTGGGAAGATAGTGGAATTTTGAACGGTGAACCAATATTGGGAATAAGTGAAGATGATAGACCTTTGAGAAACGAGGAGATGCGATTCAGTTTAGGGATACTCTGATGAGTTTGCTTGGGTAACACTTGTGTGTTCGATCATTTGGAGATAGGTGCAGATGAGGAGGAACTTGATGTTTTACTATTACAGGATTATCACTAGTTGGCTCCCTGGGTTAGAATCTGATGAGTGCGGACGATTGAGTATTCCTATGACTTTCTGGCATAGATGAGAGAGATGCTTGTGTTGTTTGGGGTATGAGAGTAGCTTAAGAGATGAACCTTTTATGCTGAACTTTTGAGGATATAGGTGTGAGAATGTTCTTGTATGAGGTTGACAATACGAGTGGTTAATTAGAGGTGTATTAGCAATGAGTGTGCTTACTGGTATGGGTAATATGATAGGAGTGTCGGAGCAATTAGGGAACTCTCTCTTAAAGAAAATTATCGAATGGATTCTTAAGGACATAGGTGAAATGAATAAAATTAGTAAGGCACCTAGATTGATCGTGTACTTGACAAAGGTTTTGATGAGAGTTTGGAATATTGGGCTTGGTCTATGATTACTTGGAAATTAAAGTTACAAATTCAAATATATGGGCTTTAATTGGTTAGATGGGGAGTTGGGATCTTGAGCTTGGGATATTGTGTAAGTTGATTCTTGGAGAACTCGTTGACTTGAATATTTAGGTATATGATGGATGAATTTGGACTAGGCTTTGACCTTTAGACTTTTGTGAAGGAACTTAAAAGGGATTATTTGTGGGTTTTGGTTATAAAAGGAGCGAGATGCGGGCGTGTTTGGGGATTCAGAACATGATTTGGGTTTGGTGAACCTAGCTTAGACTTGACCCTGACTTTGGGAGCTGATGTTGATGTGTGAGTAAGATGATTGCGTTCTGTTCTGGTTAGTAACAATACACATATTTCCCTGATTTTATGACTTGTTGATGATGTGATTGATGTGTTGATGTGCTGCCATTTTGATAAGATGATATTCCTGTTATGATGAATTCCGTTATGTGATATTTTGATGAGATTGGTGAGGTATAAAGTCTCGTGTACTTTATCTCGCCAAAAGTATATAATAACCCCAAACCTATAGCTCTATAGAAGCAGTAAGACCAGGTGTCGATCCACATGGAGGATACCTTTCCTGTATACTCAAATTGCTAACAAAGAGATGAGATCAAGTGCAATTGCAATTAAACTAAATAGATAGAGTAATCGGAGTAATGGTGCGTTTATTGAAATCAATAATAAAGAAGTAGTTCCACCTGCAATTCATCAACGATGGTTAGATTATTAATCCTTGACTCAATTCTAGTTATTCCTAATGGATTAATCCGACTAGGGTTCACACCCAAAAGCCTTTGGCAATTAAACAATATCAAAACTCTCAAACAATTAGGAATAAAAGATTAACTCTAATACTCTCAACCACCCAAGGGTAGATCTTGGCCAATTGCCAATATCCCACATAAACCCGGGCAAATACGGGCTTGGGCTGGGCTTGGGCCGGGCTTTTCCCGAAAAATTGACCCGATGTTGCGGACGCGGACCGGGCTAAGCCCGCTTAACGGGTTGAAAGTGATGTCCAAGCCCGTTCGCGAATGCGGGTGCGGGTAGCGCGCGGGTACCCAAAAAAAATTATTGGATAATTAAGTTATTGTTTTAGGTATAAGTTACTTTTTAAAAAAAAGTAATAATTAAATATTAAGTTACTGTTTTTTTTGTAAAAAAAATTGAATACATTATATGCATAATTACAATAACATAAAAGAAAAATTGATACAAATGATCAGTGTACGTACAATGTATACAAAATATATGTACACACAATTTTCTAGTGTAAAAGTATATATACAGTTTTTTTTTATTAATGTAGAAATATATATACAGTGTATTTATACAAAATATATATACACTTTCCTACCAAAAAACCAGTATAAATATACACTGTAAAAGTATATATATACAAAGTATATATATATATATATATATATATATATATATATATATATATACACACACACTTTGTATATTATAATATATAAGCGGGATGGGACAGGACTTGCGGGATAAGGAATTCTCATCCCGCATCCCGCCCGCCCACATTTTGCGGAGCGGGACCGGGACAGGATTAGCCTGACTTTTCTTTTAGGTATAAGTTACTGTTTTTTTTTTAAATTGAATAATTAATATTAATATTATTTATTACATCTCTCTCTATATATAATTATATATTAATTTTAATAAAAAAAGGTGGGTACCCATTGCGGGCCTAGCAGCCCACATGGGCTTCGACCTATGTTCAATCCCGCTCGCAAATGTGGGCGGGCGGGGCAGGCCGAGCGGGCCCACCTGCGTTTGCCCAGGTCTCTCAATTGATGCTTTCACGGGATCAATTGGTTGTGTTTGCTACTTAGATTCAATCGAATCGCAGGAAACAATTAAACTAGCAAGAGAGCAAATTCTGTCAAGGTAGCTAATCAAGAGGGAATACATGCAATCAATTAATGAAGGAACTAAGATATTGAATCAACCATAGAATAATATAGAAATTAAGTCTCACAAATTATCCAACCATGTTTCTTAATTGCAGATGAAACAAATAAGTTTAGTTGTTCATACCAAAGTGGAAAACCCTCCTTCTACCTCAATCCCTAACTACTGAAAATTAGGTCTTCAAAAATGTACTTAAAGTCGTTCGAAAATAAACCCTAAAAACATAACATAATGATCCCAAAACGAAATCTGGATAAACTTGTGTTCGCTACGACTGGCAGGCGCCGCTTTTACAGCAGTTGCATTCTTTAGTTTTTCTTTTTCTCTTCCTCTGCTCAGCTCCTCTCCATACGTCCCCCTGTCTTGACAAGCTTTCCTCCGGCTCCTAGTCCAACATCCTCGACTCCAGCACAACCATAGCCCCTCTCTCTCAAGCGTTGAAATATAAATCTGCAATTTAAGCTCACAAAACACGGAAAACCAACACTCGAGAACCAAAACATTAGCAATGCAATTTACCTAATAAACATGCAATATTTACACCTAAATGCAATAAAACCTATCTATAATGCATATCTACAATATGCATTATCAAACTCCCCCACTCTTAGGCTCTTGCTTGTCCTCAATCAAAACAGAACATAACACAAATAACACATCCCAAAGACAGAATCTTCATGTATCGCTTCCTCAAAATGAACATCTCATTAGCAAGTAGGATCAAATGGAAATGCAAAACAATGTCATAACCAATGTTCTAAAAAACGCTTGGGGGGTGCTTGACGGTAGGGTAGGGTCAAGGGTCTAGGCGGGGTCTAGGCGGGGTGTAGGCGGATTTCATAGCGGGTCTTTGTAGTCTAGGCGTGTTTGATGTCCTTGGCGGCGGGGCGAGTTCAAGGGTTTAGGCGGGGGTTTGGGCGGGTCTTGAAGGGTTTTTTTAGAACAGTGGTCATAACTTAGATATGTAAGATTTTCAACAAGTGAATCATCCATTCAACCTCACAGAAAAAATGTTTCCAAATGCTCCCAAAGTGTATAGGCTATGTAAATGCGACTATCTACTCAATCCACATGCAAAAAGCTACATAGACATTGATACTTATCTAACCATACTCTCCACCGAATAATGATATTGCAAATAGAATTTATCAAGAGGTCTGTCACTCAATGGAGACCTTCATAGAAGGTTCCATTCGGTGGGGTTGTAGTGGGGCTTGGTAAAGACATATAGGGCATGGAATAACTTTGGCCTTATGGTGCTCAAACTCGGGAACTAGATTATTAAGAACATGCTTCCACCATCAAACTCAAAATCACTCAAAAGATACAATCACCCACTCAATCATGATTAATCCTTATCTCAACTCATAATCCATCTTACTCAACAACAAATAAGCTTTTTTAAAACAAAACTTTCGTATTATTCTTTTTTAAAAATTATAAATAAATAAAGAAAATGGAATAACTGAAGCCATATCTGTAAAAAAATGTGAGACCTCTTCCCCACTCATTATGTACACTCATAACTCTCAAAGGAAAGTCACAATCCTCTCATCCGCTTAACATAATAAAACCAAATCCCACTCTAAACCTAATTATCGAATGGGCCAGGCTATCATCGGCTAGGTAAAAATCATGTGGATCTTTAAAGAAAAGGCTATTGGCTTAGAGGGGTTACAAGCAGAAGATAATAGCACAGGGAAGACATGGATAATAATGAGCTAAGAAATATGCCTCAATCATTTAAAACTATCAACAATAATCATGCAAGCTCAGCCTCAAATAGGAATAACCATATCAACATCAAGAGGTAATTGCACATGGAGAGTATAAATCACACATGAAAACAAAGGGAAACAAAGAAGAATATCCATGTATGGCCAATATGTAACGCATTAGGTTCTCAATGTTGAATTTCATATTCACTTCTGTTGAATATCATGCAAGCTCAATCTTATTCACATTCCACAATCTCCATTCACAAAACTCAATATAATGTGGTTCCACTCAACAATCCAAAACTGTCATGGGACTTTATGATCATGTTAGAAAAGAACGGAGGACAACTAAAACCAAGATTGGGTGTTCCAATAATACATATGTATGCAATGCATGATATTTTGTGATTTTTTTAATATTTTCCAATTTTTTTTGAATTTTGACATTTAATGACAGTAATGAACATAAAAATGATGAAATAAATAAACTGGGATATGAAACTAAAATATAAACATGCACTAACTCCTAACTAATCTCCTCCCCCGCACTTAAAAGATGCAATGTCATCAATGCATAACAAAATAACAATAACAGAAAATAAAAAGAAAGATAGAAATAAAAATAAAGTGTAAGGAGGAGGGTGATACAACTCACATAGGGGGTGGCTGGAAAGGGTAGTATTGCTGAAACTGATGGCAAAAGGACTCGAAACTGGTCTGGAGGTTAGAGATGGCGCGGGCATGCTCCTGTTGTCTCTGATAGAGGGAGGCCTGCGCCTGGTGCCAGTCTGAGCATTAGTGTCCTGCCGTTGCAGAAGATCCTGATGGTACCGTCTGCACTCAATGCTATGGGCCATCTGCAGCTGGTAGATCTCATCCAATCATTAATCATACCGGCCGGAGTAGGAGGAGGAGGAGGGGTGGTAGCTCATGTTGGTATCGGAGTCCTCAGCCCTAGCTCGGTTGGACTCACCCCTCATAAATGTAGCAAGTGGAACTTGCCACTCAGTGTCCTCAGTGCCCGGTGCAGAGGCCTCATAGTCATCCTCATCCTCCCCCAAATTGTCAGAAATATCTAATGCCTCTCAAGGAAGGTTGAAGTCAGCGATGGAGGGGCCCATAGGCAGCTCAGCAAGGAGACAAATGATATGCTCATTCTTGGGGCCCGCTCTCCAGATGTAGGGAGCCATGCTGCCCTCCACGTGTCGCAAACTCACCGGCATCTCCAAGGAAAGCTGAGAATCACCAACCATAGAGGATAAATCCTGGAAAGGGACTTGGCAGCGCAGTGCAATGAGGGTGATGAGACCCCAAAATCCAATAGTGTGGTTGTCCCGCTGAGGTCCTCCAACCAACATGTCAGTGCAAGCATCCAAGAACAGTTGACGCCAATCAGGCGTCACCTCGGCCTCTGGGGTGAAATAGTAAAGCACAACCCAACTCTTCTGCGAAACTTTGTTCAGCTCATTCCGCCCAAAAAATGTGTTATGAAGCACCTTGTGGCATAGACGGAGGGTAGGGTGAGTGATCGAATAGTTGTAGTTTCCTCCTCCACACTTCCACTAGGTGCTTTTAGCTGCAACCCATGCATCAGCCGATCTTGGGTTAGCTAGGTTCCTCCTCCAATGTGCCATAGGAAGCATGTAATCCCAAGGTAATGCCTCAACTGATCCCTCAAAGACTGAAACTCTCGACCCATCAATGAAAACTTAACAAAACAATCCTCATGTGTTACCAAAGTTGCCAAAAACTCTTAAATCAAATCAGGATACGTCAAACCATGCATAACAATCAGATTTCCAATATCATCTTTATCCAAAAGCACGGTATACAGATCTACAAGACCCAATTGATCTAATGCCGTGTGATCGAAATTTTTTGTTATTGAATAATTCTTAGTTTCCAAGCTATCCCATCTTGCTCTCTCATCCTCATCAAGTGTGTGGGGTGCAATCATGTTTGGAATCGAAGTCATGATGAGAATTGACGAAGAAAAAGATCGAAAACTTACAAAATTGAGCCGACAACACCCTATTGGAAAAGCGGCAGGCGCTGGTATAAGGAGCGGTGGGCGCCGGTATAAGGAGCGGCGGGCGCCGGTCTGCACAAACGGTGATCTCACGGTTTTCGGAGAAAGGACTTAGTTGGTCAATGTCAGAATCGACCCTTTTCGCTCCCTTCTTTCACAAAAGTTGCACCTATTACCCTTGGCGCTCCAAAACCGAACTTGAAGTGGCCGGTGGTAGTGCTAGAGGGA
Source organism: Persicaria maculosa (assembly GCA_963922045.1). NCBI lineage: Eukaryota > Viridiplantae > Streptophyta > Magnoliopsida > Caryophyllales > Polygonaceae > Persicaria > Persicaria maculosa. The sequence continues at coordinate 36,006,521 of OY998261.1, forward strand.
ATGGATGATTTTTAAAGGTGAAGGAAATTTGAAAAGAAGGGCGGATTTTTGTAGATCGGGAGATGGGGATTCTGAATATTCAACTGGAATGACGATCAAAGTGACGGTTGATTGAGATTTGGTGCTTAGGTGATGGAGTAAAAAGCTTGGGGTTTTAAAGGATATGGAGGTCGAGGTTTTGGAGGTTAGGGAAGGAAGGGGATATGTAAAAAGGGTTTTAAATTTGGGTAGTGGGGTCCGGTTTCTAACATCCCGGCGCCCTGGTTTATTTTTTCTAGAAAACCCAGCGGCAGGCGCCACTATTAATCTGGTGGGCGCCGGTTTGGCCCTTCTCAAATTTCTCCGCTTTTCTCAACTCAATCCCTTAAATGTTAGTTTCTAGTAAAATATGTCTGAATTTAACTGATCGGACAAGTGCTAATTACTGAAATGATAAAGAAAAATGACTAATGCCAAAAGAAATTTAAAAACTTACCCCGGGTTGCCTCCCGAGCAGCGCCTTTGTTTTGCGTCCTTGGCTAGACGCAATGACTCATCTATAGCTCTTCAGGAATATCTTATAGTTCCCAAACTTCCATAACCTGTCCGGCGATGTCTTCATGATATTTCTTGAGGTTGTGGCCATTAACCTTGAAAATGCTTCCATAATTTGGGTTCTCAAGGTCCACTACACCATGGGGATACACATGAATCAAAGAGTAGGGCCCTGTCCATCTAGATCGAAGCTTTCCTGGATGAAGCTTGAGTCTTGAGACATATAATAGTACTTCATCTCCCAGACGAAATTCTATTCTCAAGATGTGCTTATCATGCCAAGCTTTTGTCTTGTCTTTGTAGATCATGGCATTGTCGGTGAAATATGAAACATTATTCGGTGAAATTTGAAGCATTATTCGGTGAAATGTGAAACATTCTACCTACTATTGGTATGTTTTTTTTCCGTTCAGTTGAAATGAAAATGTCCTAATTCCACTAAATAATTTGTAACATTCTACCGAATAATGTTTAGTTTTTTTATTCATCTATTTCAAATAAAAGAGACCTCAATTCCTTAAAAAATACTTATAATTTCTATGAATAACGCTTCAAATTTCACCGAATAATATTTTGTGTACAATGTACATCCTAAGGCTTTTGTACAAAAGATCCATACTCTCTCTCTATATATAAATATTTTATATAATATTATTTAAAAATCTAATATAAATGGGTTATATATTATATAATGTTATGACCTTTTAAATTATTGGGATTTAAAAAACAATATTATTGGACTTGAAATTTAAAAAAGAGAAACTCGGAAAAGGTTTTCAAGGTTGGAAATTGATTTGATAAATGGAAATTGATTTAATAAAATTAAGAGAAATTTTTAGAAATGACCTAACCTTGTCGGATTTGTTTTGATTAAATAATAAAAGAAGTTGATTTTAAAAAGTAATGTTTTGTAAATGTATTTTTGGGTCAACTATAATTTGAGAAAATGTTTTGAATAATAATTCAATCTAACTTGAGATTTAAAGAGTTTTGGGAAATCTTGGGAAATTAACTTACTTGTTTGACTTGTGTGTGTGTGTGTCTATATATATATATATATATATATATATATATATATATATATATATATATATATATATATATATATATATATATATATATATATATATATATATATATATATATATATATATTCTCATATGTGATATTGTTATGATGTGTTATATGTTGATTATGAAGAATGTTATGATGTGTTGCGATATGATATATGAATTATGAGATAAGATGTTGATATATGTCCTTAAGTACAAGATAATGATGTCTTGTTATACGAAAGCATGATGTTATATTATATGATTGAGAAGCATGATATGTTCTTAAATGCAAAAGTATGATATGTTATATGATAATTATAGTATGAATATGATCTATATATGAGGTGATGATACATGATTACTAAATGAGATTATATGATATGATAATGGGTAAAGCATGAAGAGATGTTGAGATGATGAGTTGAGATGGTACTTGACGAGTTATATTGAGATTATGCGATGAAATATGAGATGAGTTGAATGATGATGTTATGGGAGTATGATGCCGAGACATTCAATTATGTGAACTTATATGAGATTGTTTATGCTTGTGTGTGTAAATGTAGACTATTATGTTTATTATGCTTACTAGGTGATTTATAATCTATCCTACTGCTTTGTCTTGTTGTTCTGCACCTCCAATAAAGTTTCCTACAGTAGTTTACTCAGTAATCGGACCTTATGCCTGATATGTCATATAGTATGTAGGTATTGCATACCGAATGCCATGTAGTATCATGCTTAGGATTTTCATATATGAATGAGCATCTATATTCTCTATGCGTTTGGAACAGAACGAATGTTATATGTGAGTAATTAGAGTCGTTGCTAGGGTCAGAGGATAGCCCAACTTCATCGTGTATTGTCCTCCTCGAGTCATTTATATATATCACGAGATACGATATGAGCATGAGATATGATGATGAGATATGATGATATGATATGCTATGATGAGATATGATATGTTATAGCATCGAACTGGCCAGTGTCTACATTAACAGGAGTGGGTGCAGAGGTAGGAAAGGGACATGCCACTTGGCATGCCGTGTGGATCCATGCTTGCATGATTTAAATTCCAGTATTGCATTAGAGCATCCTTTATTTTAGGTATAGGCATATTATATGTCCTCAGCGAGGTCTTTAGGGCCTGCATGAATGGCTTGGCCTGACTTCGTTGTATAGTTTTAGGTGTTTGATCCTTGCTTGTTGCTTGCTTCCATGACGAGGGTTTCTTTTTGGGCCGATGATCTGAGAGACTGACACCAAACTTATATACTTTGGATGATATCTTACTCATTTTCCATCGTATTTAGTTTTGGCCAGGCTTTGCTGAGGCATGTTGCATCTTTGACTTCCTTTCATTATGTGTTTTGAACTTAAATGGTTTTGAGCGACTTAGAAAGTAGGACAAGTTCGGGTTACCCAACGCCCCTATCTCGTACTTTGGAGTTCAAAATCTCTTCTTTGAAAACTTGACACTTTGGTTTTGAAACCTCGACTCGTACTTGGATTGCAAGATTCGAACGAATGTATCCGACCTTCGAAACATAACCTGGATATACATATCTAACTACCATGAAACATAAATAAACATTATCAAATTTCCCAATTTTAAAAGTCAAGAGGCCAACACTACTACCTACGCACAACTTGGCCCATTTCGTCGAGTTTATGCTACATGCTTGGCTATAATCGTCGAGTTCAGACTTCTTCCCTAGCCTAGGTTGTCGAGTTTTTTTTGACATGTAATTCACACTTAATTGACGTTATGTTACCTACACTGGCATCCAATCTTGCAAATCCAACTTCCTATCATAACAACAACAACAGCAACAAAACAAAAAAAACCCTCCGAAAAACACAAAATCAATAGCAGAAGCTATATAATATCAAATAACATATCTTTGTAGTGTTAGATTGGTGTAGATTTTGGCAAAAAAAAAACGCTCTAAAAATACCTAGTTCTAAAGATGATTGATGAGTTTGAAGGAAGATGAAAGAGGTTGAAGATGAACGTTTGTGTTGAAGAAGGAGGTAGGGTAGTAAACATTTAGGTTCAAAGTAATTTTTTTTTATCTCGAGCCAATCCGTAATTATTTTTAAAAAAAATGAAAAAGACCCGAGGTAATTATATAAACTTCGTCTTGCCAATATACGAAACCTATCTTGACGATAGACTTTATATTTTTATTTTTGTGTGTAACCTCTTCCTCCCTGTATGTCAGTTTCACTTTTGTTCAGACTTGGGCTGGGTTGTATTTGATTTGGATCAATTTCATAGAAACCATTTCTAAACCCATCTAATTGAAATTTGGGATGCTTTGACTTGAGCCTCCTTTACTTTTTTTTTTTTTGCGCCCATTAAGAAGATTTCCACCAAATTGTTTATCACCAAATTTAACATTAGATATATAATTAAATTTGGCAATTTGAATATAAACTCACAAATAATTAAATTCGTGAAAATTTACCCTTCAACAATAATCAAACAAACTTGGTCACAAGCTCAAGAGTTTAATCAATAAATGGATGACTGGGAAGGTGAGTCTGGGTTCCATGAACGCCATAACACCCATGCGATTCCTACTACTACTACACGGTTTTGTAAGACAATTCGATGGGAAAACCCCCACCTAATTCTTGCAAACTAAATTTCGACTGCTCCAAACTGGCCACGGTGATGGATTTTTTTAGTCCCGACCTAATTTAATTACTAGTCCAACTAGTCCTAAAAACTCTTATTTCTTGAGCAGTCCCTAAAGGAGGATTTAACCCAATCAATAGCTTTAAGTTCAGACATTAGCCAAGATATCTGCAACCCTTATGGACAAAACATTTCACACACATTCAACTTCCTACCCATCCAATTAGTTCAACCAGCTCTATAGGAATAAGTTTTCTACTTGGGTTAAGATTCACAACCAGAAATCTAAAAAGCCCTAGCAATTGAATTAACGCTGACTAGTTGCGCGAACTACATAGGATAAAACAATCAATTCTTTAAGCACAAAGAAATTGAAACATTCAATATAAGAAATAAGAACAAGATTAAGAAACTCACAACTTAATCCAAAAAAAGCTTTAAATTGCAGGTAGAACGCAGAGAGTTTAGTTGCACATGATGAACAAAGCCCTTAAAATTAAACTAAATTGTCTCTTAGTTGATTAAAAACCCTAACCTGAGAATCCTTAAATAGGCCTGAAAATTGTATATTAGGATAAAAAGATAGATAAAAATAGATTGGATAGATGAATCTATATCCGGATAAACTTTGAACGCATCTTGCTGATGACATCTGTTGTGGTCGCTCAGCTAGGCCCATGTTTGCTACAATTGTTGCCAGGCTGTCGCATTCATAGCACTGTTTATTATGGAATTAGTTGGCTGAATTTCATCTTGTTGTAAACAAAAAATTTGCAGCTCTTGGATAGAGCTTTCCAACGCGTACTTATAATAGTTAATCGGACAACCGAGGCCTCCAAAAACTGCAAAAGAAGTTTAGCTTGTCGGATGACAACTTCTACTGACTTATTCTTCGTTTAGGCTCTCTTCTTCTTTTAATACCTCTTTAGATCTTCGTTAAGCTCCTTAGATCAACTTGACTTTCTCAACCAATGAGTTGACGATACCCCTTGTAATCTCAGATTAACCAAATTAATTAAACTGTTTAATCCGCGACGACAAAACAAGAACGAAAAACCGATCAAAAGACTACCCGCGGACAGAAAACACAGTAAGGAGAAGTCTCACCGTGTCATACATTCCCTCCATCCACATGTCTTCAACAAGCCGACACGTGGAATAGCTAAGACGATAAATGTCAGAAACTAGGGATGAGGTGTCAAACACCGCCCGTCAGACGTGACTATAAGAAGTGGAAAGAGAGAGAAAAGAGGGGCTTTTTCGGAAGATAAGGGTAAAGAGCCGAAGTCATCCGCGACTACGTTCTCATCCTGAAAGGTTAATTACCATTAGAGATTTGCCAGACTCTCACAAGCTAACAGATCGGGACAAAAAATCTTAAAGGCTTCATGTATGAGATTATGAGTGATCTAGACGAGGATATACTCCATTCTATCCCCAATTAGTAAGGTTAAATTATGAAATTAAGCCTTGATGAAAGCGAAATATAGGAGAGGGAATCGATTAATTAATATGATATGGATTCCCCGGCAGTGGATGAAGACACTCATCCCCTTGGGGGAGGTGTAATCCACGCAAGACCGCACTAATTTTGGTCTACATTGCGGCACAGGCTAAAGCGCTCATCCGTCCGCGGATGGGATGCTTCAGGTAAGACCGTTGACCAAAAAAGGAAACTTAAACAGGTGAAACCCACCCCAGCCGCTGACGTGGCTTGTGGTGCCTTATTTTCGGTTTCGTCATTGGCGCCGTCTGTGGAAACCCGCTCACGCTAAGGGGTTCCCTATATATTTTAATAGATTTTCTTTAAGTCATATTTTGCCCAAAAGAAAAATACATGTTTGTTTAACAACCTTAAAAGTTTCAGGCACGATGAGTGAATACATGGATGACGCCTCGAACGAATTGGATCAAAGTGTAACTCATGGATTCGGAGAATCTAGTATACCCGATGCGACTACATATCCGTCTGAAATACCACAGGAGCCATGGTATCCCCCCTACGCACAAGTAGCGTATGTACATCCGGGGGCTGCCTTCGGGACATATCAGTATCACCGAACTGTCTCGGAATACGCCTACCACTATGGGCATAATTATCAAACATATCATCAAGAAGGTCTACCTCAAGGGTTCCCTCAATACGTACATGAGTATCCTCACGAGGGCTTCTACAACCAGGAGAACGTCATGCAACCTAATCAACCACCTTCCTTTGACGGGCGACGGACAAGTAAATACCACGGCGAGGAACAATCTTCTGACGTGTCGACAGCGACAAAATCAGACTCACCTCGATTGGTAATGGATAAGTCTCACATGATACCGTCTGTTTTCACTGCTGATATCTGCATGACACCCATCCCTAAACGGTGGAGGGATGTGAACCTGATGAAGTACGATGGAACCACGGACCCCGAAGATCATATGTGCCACTTTATTACCACCATGGGAATAAATGAATACAATGATGCAATGATGTGCCGCACTTTCCCCTCCACGCTAACGAAGATCGCACTGACATGGTTTACCAATCTGCCGCAAAACTCGATCGCCAACTTTTCGCAGTTATTTGGGGTCTTCAAATCCCATTTCGGGAGCTCGCGTTCAAGAAAGAAGACGATGCTGGATTTGAACTCTATCAGACAGGGGTCAGACAAGTCTTTGGGGCATTTCTTTGCTAGGTTCACCAGTGTGGTGGTGCAAATCCCTAACTTTAACCATGAGTCTACTATCATCATCCTCATGGGAAATCTGGCCGAAGGGGATTTCAAGACTTACTTGTTTAGGAAAAAACCGGAGAATTATGACGAGTTGAGGGAGCTGGTGTCCAGACAGATCGACACAGAAGAAGCAGTGGCATCGAGATCTAGAGCGAATCATGGGCACCAAGACTTGCTCGGAAAAACGACAGGGAAATTACGAAGAGATAAGGGGCATGACAGACAGCCAAAACAGCCCTCTGCTGAACTGGCCTTGAGGGTTCAGCGCGACGAAGTGCACTATAATGATGAGCGGAAGAAGCAAGGATCTAACCACCGAGAAGATAATCAAGGCAATCATAAATGGGGGGAACGAGAGAACCGTGGCAACCCACGTTACGAGGGGAATTACCACCACCCGGATCCTCCCCATCAAGAATTTCGTCCGCGAAGAGACGACAGAAGTTACAGTCGACCTCAAGATAACAACCATCGCACTAGGGAAAACCAACACCAGAATCAAGCTCACCATCGGCTTGACAACCTACCCCCCAACCGGGGGAGGGGGTGGGGCCGTAAATGGCGTGGTGGAAGACAGGGAAGGATGCCACCTGTGCAACGATCCATCAACCAAGCGCCACGAGATGAAAACAAGCCTGAAGGATCTAGGGCTAACAAAATCCCTGAACCCAAAGGCTTCATCGACACTCTGGCGGGAGGACCCTCCCTGACCGGATCCAGTAGACAAGAGAGGAAGAATCACGAAAGAGAGGGAAAACAACCACCATCCGCGGCTAGCAGGAGGATAGCGCAATCTCACCATACAGAAATAGTCTTCACGGCAGCCGAAGCGGAAGACGTACGGATGCCGCATACACACCCTTTATTGATTCATGCTCAGATAGCCACAAAGACAGACAAGAGAGTCTTTATCAACACTGGCTCCTCCGTGGACATATTTTCTTGGGAAGCATTTTCGCAACTGGGATTGTCAGCTTCTGCATTAAAACCATATTCGGTGACACTGATTGCTTTTTCAGGGGATCCAGTGCCCGTGGCAGGAACCATTGAATTATCGGTGGTACTAGGAACATCATCCAGCCGGCGGATGGAAAGCATCGTCTTCACCGTTGTAAGGATTCCAACCGTTTACAACGCCCTCCTGGGGAGGGTCTCACTTTTGAAGTTTTAGATGGTAGTTTCAGTATACCATTTCAAGGCAAAATTCCCCCTCCCAGGAGGAGGAACTGGCGAAGTCTACGGATAGCAGCCGGAAAATCAAACCTACTATCTAACGTCACTGTGAAAAGGCAAAGAGGTAATGTGTCTGTCTGAGGAAGCGCAGAGTGAGACGAAGGCAGTTGTCGAAGAACAGCCCGCGGACTCAGAAGTTTGAGATAGCCATCCCGCAGGCACCAGTGAAGCCGACTTGGAGGTTCGGCCTGCGCCAAGAGAAATTCTGACCGTGGATGAAAGGGTTGTCTATGAGCCATTCTCTAACCCCGAAGAGAAGATTTACCTGGGACAGACCTTAGATCTCGAACGGAGAGAAAGGCTTCTAGAAATAATCAGAAGATCCAGAGATGTTTTCGCCTGGTCACCCCGGGATCTTCTGGGTGTGCCGCCGACGGTGGCATTACACACCCTCAGGATCCGGCACAACGCTTGACCCATCGCTCGGAAGAGACGGAAAATGGCTTCTGAAAAAGCCCTAGAAGTGAAAGAAGAAGTGGAAAAACTGTTAGACGCAGGTTTTATCGAAGAAGTTGAGGATTTATACTGGTTGTCCAATGTTGTTCTGGTAAGGAAGGCGAATGGAAAATGGAGAATGTGTGTTGATTTCTCCGACCTAAACAACTCTTGTCCCAAGGATAGCTACCCGCTTCCTTCCATCACTACTAGAATTCTGTCATTTAACATCGGGTGATTAACATCAGTCAGAAAAATACGTGATGTAAAATAAATTTTGAACATCGGTTCATAAATTTGTGATGCTGAAAATAAAACAGACAATATCCTATTTTTTTGACCGAAGTTAAAAGTTTTTTTTTTGGAAAAGATATAAGAGTGGAATTGAAATTTGACCTCCCCTCATCACTCACAACTCAGCTCTTTCCTCCTCATCAGTCCCAACTCCTTCCTGTTCACCCCCACCTCCTTCCTCCTCCACTCTCGCAGTCTCGCCTTCCATGGAAGCTATGGTGGGAATGGTCTCTCTGGCTTTTGAACTCGAGGAAGGCCTCGGTGGAGAAATCCTTTCTTCATTCTCGTTCCTATCTCTTAGCGCTTCCCTCACGTTGTTGAACCCGGTAAAATCCCGCAGCTTGTTAAAATCCCTCTTTTTTTCTCATCCTCATCGATCTCTCCGGCTGTCGAACCAGAGTCTGGCAAGCATGACCTGTCACTCTGACCGTTGAACCTGAGCCATGCCTCTATCACCAGTTGTCTCTCTGGGTATTAAACCTGAGCCAGGCTGTTGACATCCCTCAAGCTGTCAAAATCCCTACTCCAGCAGTCGAAACTCCTTCTCCTTAAATTTTGCTTCAATTTTCAATATTTTTGATTTAGGGTGTGTGTGAATTGGTTTGATTCAGTGTAGCTGACTTGGTATTGACATTCGGTTTTTATATAGGCTTTCTTTAGGGTTTGAATTACTCTCTAATTTAGCAAATGAAACTAATTTGGGTCTTATCAGGTGTTCTCTGATTTTGAGGCTTTCATACTAAAGAGCAAGGGCTCTTCTCTTCTAGGTATGAAATTCTTCCTTTTAATTTTCAATATTTGTGATTTAGGGTTTTATTAATTGGTTTTGATTCAATGTAGCTAGTTGAAATTGATTTTTATTTCGGATTTAGGGTTTCTTTAGGGGTTTAAACTACTATCTAATTTAGGTGAAGTAACTAATTTGGGGTCTTACATACTAAAAAGAAAGGGTTCTTAACTAAATATAGTTGAAAGTTCACTGCAGAAATGTTGTTTTTGTTCCATTACTCTAATAGTATTATGAGTTATGAAGAATTGGGTCATATGTGGAATTCAGCTGCTACTCATAATTCATGTTTATATGGTGATAAAGGAGCAGATTTAATTAAAATGAGTTTTGTGGATTGTAGAGTTCATGGAAGTCATCTGTTTTAAAAAGCATTGTTGGCAAGGACTTTTTTCCTCGTGGATCTGGTAAGTAAGTATCTAAGTGCATTTGTTATAATTGGAGGAGATATAATTTCTGTCACTAGTGGTGTTGTTTAATGCATCGAGATACTTTTATATCTACAGTGCTGCTTGTTGGATTTGTCAGAGGAAGAAGATGAAGAACAATGGAATGTTTGTAGAGGAAGATTACTGCTTTTCTTCTTCTTAATTTAAAATGAAACAAATACATCACTTAAATAGAAAAATCCTAGGCTATTAATATCTACACAGTAATAATAGATTTGCTTAATTGAATTCTTACACCTTAATAATAGATTTGTCTTTAATTATTTCTTCCTAAAATAACGTTTGAATCATATTTCAACACCTCCCTTTGATTCAAACTCTCGCATTCCAATATTCTCTAAAATTAATTGATGCTTTTCTGAACTCAATGCTTTAGTGAACAAATCTGCATCTTGATCATTTGTTCCACAGAACTTTAGAACAATTTTCTCCTTAGAAACCAACTCTCTGATGAAATGATGCTGCACATCAATGTGTTTGGTTCTGGCATGAAATGCTGGATTCTTGGTCATTGCAATTGTTGACCTGTTGTCACACAATAACTCAGTAGGTTCATCTTGTGCAAAACCCAAATCTTTCAACAACTTCTTCAGCCATAATGCTTGTCTTGCAGCTGATCCTGCCGCGACATACTCTGCTTCAGAAGAAGATAAGGCCACTGTAACCTGCTTCTTTGAGCTCCAGGTGATTGCTCCCGAGCCAAGACAAAAGACTGAGCCAGAGGTGCTTTTCCTGTCGTCAATGCATCCTGCCCAGTCACTGTCAGTATGACCCTTCAGTTTGAAATCTTTGACTATTTCATACCAGATTCCATGGTTGATTGTTCCTGCTACATATCTGAGTATTCTCTTTGCGGCTCCAAGGTGTTGCTTGGTTGGGCTATGCATGTATCTTGACACCACACTAACACAATAAGCAATGTCTGGTCGTGTGTGTGTGAGGTAGTTCAAGCCTCCTACCAAGCTTCTGAACATCTTCTAATCAACTTTTTTTGTGCCATCTTCTCTCTGTAGCTTCTCATTGGTGTTCATTGGCGTTTTTGCCACCTCACAACTTTCCATGTCAAACTTCTTTAGCAAATCTTTTGCATATTTTTCCTGACATACAAAGATGCCACTCTTTCTCTGCTTTACTTCCAAACCCAAGAAATATTATAGAATTCCCAAGTCTGTCATATCAAATTCTTTCATCATGGAGAACTTGAATTCATCTAGTAGTGCTTGTGAATAGCTAAAGTATATAATGTCATCAACATACAAACATACTAAAATAAACCCTTGCATACCTTTCCTTTTATCATATAGTGTTGGCTCATTCTTACTTCTTTCAAACTCATTTTGAAGGAAGAATGCATCTATCTTACTATACCATGCTCGAGGAGCCTCTTTCAAACCGTAGAGAGCCTTCTACAACTTGTACACTTTGCTCTCTTCTCCATTTTTGACAAAGCCTTGAGGCTGCTCAACAAATATTTCCTCTTGCAGTTCTCCATTGAGAAATGCTGACTTGACATCAAGTTGAAACACCGGTAATTTCCACTGAGCAGATAGTGCAAGCAGAACTCTCACAGTTTCAAATCTTGCCACCGGTGAGAATGTCTCTTCAAAATCTATCCCTTCTTGTTGAGCATACCCTATAGCTACCAGTCGCGCCTTATATTTCTAAATGCTTCCATCAGTGTTGTACTTTGTTCTGAATACCCACTTTAAGCCAATCACATTCTCCCCTTGAGGAAGATCCATCAACTTTCATGTCTCATTCTTCTGAATAGACCTCATCTCTTCCTCCATTGCATCTTTCCACTCACCCTTATCATTTGCCTCATTGAAGCATGTTGGGTCTGTAGCAATCAAAGCAAAGCCATAATTCTCATAAATTTCTACTAGAGATCTGAACCTTCTTGGTGGTGATTCACTTGAAAAGCTTGAAGGAGAGGAGCTTTGGCTTGATGAATTGTGATGACTTTATTGTGTTGATGGAGAACTCTGAACTTGCTCGTTGTTGTCTGTCACAGTTGGCTCCCCCACCGAAACTTCAAGATTAATGATTCTCTGGTTTCTTGTGTCAACTCCTCTTTCCTGCCAGATCCATTCTGCATCTTCATTAAACACCACATTTCTGTTGATAATAATCTTTCCACTGAGAGGATTATATAGCCTATATGCTTTGGATTGAACCGCATAGCCAATAAATACACACTTCTCAGACTTATCATCAAGTTTAGTTCTTAAATTAACCAAAGCATAAGTTATACAACCAAATACTCTCAAGTGACTTACTACTGGCTTCTTTCCTCTCCAAGCTTCTAGTGGAGTCATATCCATGACAACTTTGGTTGGAGAAATGTTGAGGATGTATACAGCTGTAGCCACTCCTTCACACCAAAACTGATTCGGCACCCTTTTTGCTTTAAGCATGCTTCTTGCCATCTCTACAACTTTTCTATTCTTTCTCTCCGAGACTCCATTTTGCTCTGGAGTATACGGTGCTGTTAACTCCCTTCTTATTCCCTGTTCTTCATAAAATGTAGAGAATTCATGTGAAAGAAACTCACCTCCTCGATCTGTTCTCAAGGCTTTCACAAAGTTGCCTGATTGCTTCTCTACCATAGCTTTGAATTTCTTAAAATTCTCAAAGGCTTCAAATTTAGCCTTCGACAAATACACCCAACTCATTCTACTGTAATCATCTGTAATGAGTAGAAAGTACTTACTCCCTCCAAGTGATTCAGTCTGCATTGGACCACATAAGTCTGCATGCAGAAGCTCAAGATATTAACTTGCTCTCTAAGCTCTTCCACTTGGAAATGGACCCTTGGACTGCTTTTCATATAGGCACCCTTCACACAACTCAAGCTCACCAATTTTTGGCAAGCCTTACACCATCTCTTTTGTGTTAAGCAACTTTAGACTATGCACATTCAAGTGACCATAACGCAGATGCCACAACTTTGCATCATCATCTCCTCTAATTGTCAAAGCCCTACTCATCTTGGAAGATAAGTTTAAAGGAAACATTCTATTTCCTGTCATAGGAACTACCACTATAGTTTGGCCAGACCTCTTTTCCTTAATGGCACATGAATCATCTTCGAACATAAGTGAATAGCCAGTACCTTGTAAATGTCCAACACTTAACAAAATGTGAGCTAAACCAGGCACAAATTGCACATCGGGAAGCAATTTAACATCACCTCGCACAGTTTTGATAGCAATTGCACCTCTCCCTTCGGATTGAAGCATCTTGTCATCGCCAAGGCGAACTTTGGCCCTTTGCGACTCATCAAGTTCCTTAAACAAGGATCTAGATCTGGCCATGTGATTGGAGGAACCACTATCGAGATACCACATCCCGTTCGTGTCATCACCAATGGAAGAGAGAGCCATAAGCAATCTGCTTTCATGTTCAACATTCTCAGAATAGTTTGCTGAATTTTGCTCACTCTCTGGCTTGCTCCAGCACTGCGCCTCCTTATGGCCATAATTCTTGCAATAGTAGCACTGGATGTTGCTCTGGTATTGTCGAGAATCACCGTTTTGTCCTCTAATTGAGTCACCATATTGGCTTCGACTCGATTCTCCATATTGACTTCTTCCCATGTTACCAAATTGGCCTCTTCCTCAACCACCACCACGTCCTCGGCCTCGAAAGCCGCCTCTACCTTTTCCTCTATTTCCTGGATTGTCTGACCTGCCTTTGTTTGAAGACTCTTCCTTTGCTTGAAAAGCTTTTTCTTCTTTCTGCTCACTTGACCCGCTAAGCCTATCTTCATGAGCTTGCAAAGAACTCGTCAGTTCTTCAAACTTATAAGTAGGCAGATTCTTCGATTCCTCAATTGCAGCAACCACGTGATCAAATTTCTTAGTCAAGCTTCTCAAAACCTTTCTAACAACCATCTCACAACTTAAATTCTCACCATAAGACTTCATGTGATTAACAATTGCAGAAACTCTTGATAAAAAAAACTTGCACAGATTCCTTCTCTTGCATATTTAAAGTTTCAAACTCACGACGCAAGGATTGTAACTTAACGGTGATTACCTTCTTATCACACATGTACTCTTGCTTGAGAATTTCCCAAGCTTCGTGAGATGTAGTTGCGGCTGCAATTCGAGAAAAGATCTCATCGTCTAGGGCTGATTGGATCATGAATAAGGCCTTCGAATCCTTCTTCCTCTTATCTTTGAGTTGTTGATCATGCTCTTCTGGTTGGTTATCTTCAAAACCCTTTTCTACTAATTCCCACAATTCTCGAGACTTGAATAATGTTGACATTTTCAAGCTCCAAAAATGATAATTTACTCCTTTAAAAATTGGTAGTTGAGGAGTACCAATATTTCCTGATCCATTGTTCTTCATTTTGAACAATTAATATTTTCTCTCAACCCTTGTTTCCCTTGTGTATAATCTCTCACTTTTTTTCTCTCAATTCCCTAGATATAAACCCGGAAAAATGTGTTTGCTCTGATACCAAATTTGTTGGATTTGTCAGAGGAAGAAGATGAAGAACAATGTAATGTTTGTAGAGGAAGATTACTGCTTTTCTTCTTCTTAATTTTAAATGAAACAAACACATCACTTAAATAGAAAAATCCTAGGCTATTAATATCATAATATATTCGCTTAATTGAATTCTTACACCTTAATAATAGATTTGTCTTTAATTATTTCTTCCTAAAATAACGTTTGAATCATATTTCAACACTGCTTGTGCTACTGTAGCGGCTCCTTCAAGAATCTCCACTCTGCCAGACCTTATTCCACCTCCAATGGTGATCCTGCATTGGGCAGGATTCTTATTTTCGATTGGCGAGGAATTCCCGATCGCCTCTCGCCAATACCTCCGGTACTTGTTCACTTCTAAGGTCAATATGAAGAGCCTGCCTCTCGTAGTTGTTCAATTCCAAGTTCAATAAGTAATTCAAATCCTCTAACAATTTGCTGGTTTATTCAAGCACTAGCTTGCCTTCTTTCTCCATTTATTGTTGAATCTATACTTCTGATTTCAAGCCTTTTTGATATCGTTTGTTTCATTTTTGAACTCTACTCTATTTAATAGATTCGAATCTTTTGACATTTCCTTCAGATTCAAACTCACAGGTAGGTATTAGTTGTCTATACGGGATAATTGAGATTTATGTATTTCCTTGTCATGGATAGTTGTCAAAATGATTTATTCTTCAATTTGGGTCAAAATTTCATTTTTTAACCTGTTTGTGTTATGTTATGATAAAGTATCCTAAACTGACTTGATTTAGAGACCTTTGCTTTTTTACTATAACCACCATCATTTTACTGAACTGAGGTATCCTGACACCAACCCCTGTCTTTATAGTATATCAGGGCTCCTTTGCACAATTATTACATCCATAGATGTGGGCATGGAAGAGAAAGAAGAAGTGAGGTAACTACTTTGTTTCTATGCTTTAGTAAATTGGATCATGCGGCATTCTATTTATGACATTAAACTGATTACATATCCCCGTACACACCCTAAGTATTCTATAATCTCCATATATTAAAAAGCAATATACTAATTATTCTCTTTGATTGCATATGTCGCATATGAAAATTATTCTTATATATAAATTATTCTTATGCCTCATGAATGAAAATTATTCTTGCCATTAGAGTATATATTAAGAGGTTGTTAGATAAGTGAATATAGGGATATATAAGTAGTTTCTTCATGTTAGCTTTTAGAGTACATTTTTAATGAAATAAGAACAGGTTTTTGTTTTCCAATTTGCCATTTTGCGTATAAGTAGTTTTTCTACTTTATCAGTCATTATCTTGGTGTTCCAATGGCTCCTATAGTCATGACACGACTTCAATTGAGGGAGATTTAAGGTTTTCAGTCGATTGTTCATCTTAATAAATCTTTGGTACTTGAAAATAAAGGTATATGGGATGTGTGCTTTATTTGAGAGCAATTTAAGGTTTTCAGTTGGATTGATGCTTATCTCGAATATTATAGTTTTTGGGTTTGGACATGTGTTTGAATCTTCTAAAAATCAAATTTCAGTAAATTTTATGTTTGTTGAATGAATTGCTTGTCTAGATCTTCAACAAATCAAATTTTAGTTTGTTGTCATGAAACAAAAAATAAGGGTTGTTTTGGTGCTATTATGAAACAAGAAAAGGGTTTGTTTAATCCGCTAATGTGTTTGATTGCTAGGTTGTGATCAGTCTTGGGAAAGTTAGAGCTTTAGTTATTAGAATAGTTTGTTTTGTGTTTTCTTTTGGCATTAGTACTAGATTAGTAAATGATGCAGTAATTTGTTTTGTTGTTACTAATTTAAAGCCTATTAGCTCAAATTGGTAGAGCGACGTGTTCAAGCACAGAGGTGCGGGTTCAAATCCTGTATAGGCTACAACGATAAAAAAACAAATATTTCATTTAACATCAGCTACAAACTGATGTTTATCAAAATAAAAAATCGATGTCTATGTGGGTGATGTTAAAACTTAAATTTGTATAACATCGGCTAAAGCCCGATGTCTTTGTTATGTTATAACATCGGTTATATTTTATAATCAATGTTATAGGATAACAAAGACATCTGATTTACAAACAAAAACGATGTTATAATATCCAAAGACATCGGGCTATAGCCGATGTGAAAAACTTTTGATATTTACATCAACCACATAGACATCGATTTTTTTTGAAAGCCATCGGTTATTACCCGATGTTAAATGACATATTTCTAGTAGTGCATTGATGAACTTGTAGACGGGACGGCGGGAAACGAGGTACTCAGTTTTTTAGATGCATACTCTGGGTACAATCGACAAGAAAGCCACCACCTTCATCACAGGACAAGGGATTTTCTGTTATAAGGACATGCCCTTCGGACTAAGGAATGCAGGAGCTACGTTCCATAAAGCAGTTGACCGGATCTTTCGCAACCAGTTAGGGAGAAACGTATCCATATACGTGGACGATATCGTGGTAAAGAGTTGAAGTGCGGCAGATCACGCCGCGGATCTCCAAGAAACTTTTGACTCATTGAGACGAGGAGGCTTGAATTTGAATGCCGAGAAGTGTGTTTTCGGGGTGGACTCGGGGAAGTTCCTGGGATTCATGGTAAGCCACAGAGGAATCGATGTAAACCCGGCCAAAATTGCCGCGGTACAAAATCTCAGGCCACCGCGAACCATCAAAGAAGTACAGTCCTTCAACGAAGCCGTCAACTACCTAAGTCGTTTCTGCTCGTGCCTCGCCGAAAGATCACTCCCATTCTTTGCACTGTTGAAAAAGAAAGGGCATGTCCAGTGGACTCCAAAGCTACAACAGGCGTTTGAAGAACTCAAAGTCTTCTTACAGCAATTGCCGACCTTACACCAGCCTGAGAAATAAGAAGCTTTGTAGCTTTACTTAGCCGTAAGAAGCACCATGGTTAGCGCTGTCCTCACTCGGGAAGGGAAGAAACTTGTGTACTATGTGAGTAGGGTTTTACAAGATGCGGAAACCCGCTACGAACCGATCGAGAAAGTGACTCTGAGCTTGGTTTTTGCTGCAAGGAGGTTGCGTCCTTATTTCCAAGACCATGTAATCGAGGTTGTGACTGACCTTCCCCTCCGACAAATCTTGCACTCGCCATGCCTTTTAGGCCGGATGACCAAATGGGCCGTTGAACTCACTGAGTTTGAAATCACATACATCCCCAGAAGACCGACGCTGGCGCAGACTTTAGCTGATTTCATCTGCGAAACTTCCTTTGAGGACAGTGGTGACGAGGACGAGAACAAGTGGACATTGAGGGTAGATGGAGCGGCAAACAGAGATGGATGCAGAGCAGGAGTGGTATTGATAACTCCAGAGGGCGAACAATTGTGTTATGCCTACAAATTGGAATTTCAAGCAACCAACAACGAAGTTGAGTACGAAGCATTGATAGCTGGCATCGAAGTCGCCCTCGTCCGTGGAGCCCGAATGATTGAGGCCTACACCGATTCTGAAGTTATGGTATGACAAGTCCTAGGAGAGTATGAAGCAAAAACAGGGTTGTTGCCAGATTACCTGCGGAAAATTCTTGCTCTTAAGCGATTTTTCATACGATTTAACTTGTATGCCATTCCTAGGGGAGAGAACCAGCAAGCCGATGTTTTGGCACAGATGGCCATAGCCATACCCTCACAAGCAGGACCAAGAATCGAGTTTGAACGGAAAGAACAACGTGACCTCATTCAAGAAGTTTTTTTTATACAGACTGAAGGCATTGAAGATTGGAGAACCCCTATTGCGGATTACTTGGGGAAAGGAATACTCCCCCCAGTAAAGGCGGATGCGAAAAGAATCGTGGCTAGAGCCGTGCGGTTTATTATCCACAACCAAAAATTGTATAAGAGGGGATATGACCAACCAAACCTTTTTTGTGTTTCGGCCATTGAAGGGAACATGATAATAGAAGATATGCACTTGGGGGTGTGCGCTTATCACCAAGGATGGAGAGCGTTAACAACAAAGATCCTACGGCTTGGATACTACTGGCCCACCTTGAAGACAGAAGTACAGACATTTATAAGGAGCTGCGACGCTTCCCAGAGACAAGGAAATGCAAACAATCAGCCCGCGGAACCTCTCAAGAGCATATATGGCGCTTATCCATTTGCCTTGTGGGGAATGGATATCCTAGGGCCTTTTCCGACAGCGCCCGTCCAGTTAAAGTATGTCCTTGTGATTATTGACTACTTAACCAAATGGGTCCAGGCTGAAGCCATGGGCTTGATCACCGCAGAAAAAGTCAGAAAGTTTCTATGGAAAAATCTGGTCTGTCGTTTGGGCGTCCCTGAAGTCATCATCACCGATCACGACCCTCAGTTCATTGTGAAATCATCCGAGATTTCTGTGCAGGGCTGAACATCAACCTGAGGTTTTCATTTATGGCACACCCTAAGATGAACGGTCAAGCAGAAACTACCAATCGACAAATTCTGGAGGGAATCCGGAAGAAACTTGGGAAAACAGCCAAAGGGTGATGGGCTGAATTGTTGCCGCTGGTCCTCTGGTCTTACCGGACATCGTCAAATACACCTACTTGTGAAACACCCTTCGCCCTCACGTATGGAGTGGACGCCGTCATCCCGATAGAAAGATTTGTCCCATCAGCTCGTGTCCTAGCCTACACGTCCGATCAAACGATAAAGCCCTTAAAATAGAAATGCATCTCCGCGAAGAAAGAAGAATGGTAGCTGCCCTCAAGGCACAAGAATACAAGCGAAGGGTGGGAAGATATCATGATCAACGCGTTCGGACACAACAATTTCATAAAGGCAATCTCGTACTTCGGAGTGTACAAAACGGAGGAAAGCCAGACGCCAAATGGGAAGGACCATACGTAATCACGAAAGTAGTTCATCCCGGAGCCTACAAGCGACGGACTTCAGAAGTG
The DNA here is from genome assembly GCA_963922045.1 of Persicaria maculosa. Taxonomy (NCBI): domain Eukaryota; kingdom Viridiplantae; phylum Streptophyta; class Magnoliopsida; order Caryophyllales; family Polygonaceae; genus Persicaria; species Persicaria maculosa. The sequence goes on from OY998261.1 coordinate 36,026,073, forward strand.
GTGAAGCTCAAGAAGTCATGGAACGTGGAGTTACTCAAGAAATATTATGTGATCAAGACCTTTTTTTAAGTCACCTCCGTTGACAATGCAAAAGTGAACGGTTAGCGGGTGCTCAATCTTATCGTAACGAAAAAACTTCTAAGTCCAAAGACGCTGGAGCTTGCTCCGCATCGGGCATCCGGTCGTAGAATGATTGCCTCCCGGATCAACAAAAAAACTTCTAAGTCCTAAGACGCTGGAGCTCGCTCCACGTCGGGCATCTGGTCGTAGAATGATTGCCTCCTGGATCAATGACAAACTTCTAAGTCCCAAGACGCTGGAGCTTGCTCCGCGTCGGGCATCCGGTCGTAGAACGATTGCCTCTCGAATCAACGACAAACTTCTACGTCCCAAGACGCTGGAGCTTGCTCCGCATCGGGCATCTGGTCATAGAACGATTGCCTCCCGGATCAACGACAAACTTCTAAGTCCCAAGACGCTGGAGCTTGCTCCACGTCGGGCATCCGGTCGTAGAATGATTGCCTCCCGGATCAACGAAAAACTTCTAAGTCCCAAGACATTGGAGCTTGCTCCGCGTCGGATGTCTAACCACAAATATTGTTTTCCAAATAAAAGAAAACATCCAAATTCCATAAATGAAAGGAAGAAAACCCAAAAGATGGGGAAGCGGCCAAAGTCTTAAAAACCAAACACACGTAAACAAAAACATCATCACCCCGATACATCAAAGTTGGAAGGGTTGTGAACTAAAGAAGAAAATCACCAGCTTAAGACTGGAGAATAGAGGTGTCCCCAACAGGTCCACTGACATGGCCATTCTCCACCCCAATACTTTCCGGATCTAACACGCGGACATCGAAGCGAACGCCTCCGCAGTAATAGAAAACCAGGACAGTACCTATCAAAAATCCATGAGTGGATACTAAGTCACTCCCCTCCTGCTCCAACCGATATAAACCATAGTCGCGGCGAACAACTTCCACCGCGAAGTCTGACACCATACCATATGTCAAGAGAATTCGGGCAGGAGCGGAGATCTGTGTCTCAACCTCGAAATAAACTAGGAGGGACTACAAAAGGGTAAAATAAAAAAATTTTAAACGACTAAAAATAGAATGATAAACTTACAACTACCGAGAAGAGGTTATAAGGACAATACCATCTCTCGCATCTGATCTTCAAAATCAATAGCACGATAGAAAATCCATGAGCTAAACCCCGGGGATGCCATATCAAACAATGGCATCATTACGGACAAGACAGTACCATCTCCTGAAAAGCTGACTCCTCCTAGGAGCACAGGGACCGAGGTGACAAGACAAGACGCAGCGGGAACTATTTGTTAACATGAGATACCGACTCTCACGGCATGCGCAGCATGAATAAAGAAACGAGACTAATTGTCAGGAAGATGAAACATGCGTCGAAACCCCAATAGGGAAGTAGTTCCTGGACTCCCATCGTTCACAAAGTTTGCACTTAATGAAAGGAACGATATACGATAATCATAGAAGCAACTCGGACATGCAATGGGGAAGCCTCGAAAGTTTTCAAACATTAATTAAATCTCTGAGATAAGCCGGAAAAAAGTGTATAAATAGCGCGCGCGGAGTAAGCAACGAAAAACCACAAAAATGGAGCATTGGGCACCCCCAGTAGCTTTCTATCGAGTCATTCGAAGAGAAGATCAGCTTCGGATGCTGCAACTCCCCTTGGTGTACATCCTCTTTGGAGAAGATGTCCATGACAGAGTGCTCCTGTAGTCCTGCTCTAACCAGGAGCTGTACGTCCAGGTTGGAAGAGACCACAATGGCCTGTTTTGGCTCATGGAGGGGTGGACTAGATTCATTGCAACCAACTGCATCAGGGTAGGGGTGGCTTTGATCTTCATATATGAAGGCGACTCCCATTTCATCGTTTACGTGGTGGATCCGGACTGTAACAACAATGGCCTTACCGAGTATGTCTAGGAAGCAGCGCACCTGCTTGGGTCCCTAGAGGAGCCGAAGAACAAGGGATACCATATGTAGCCCAAAAAGGGATGTAAAAGACCCACTAGGGTTGGTAGTCCCAAAATAAATGTAAGTTTGATTTTCCCCATATTAGAAATAACAAAGGAAGAGGAACGGTTGTCTTTTTTCCAAAGAAAAAGAAAGGACAAAGCAATTAAAAGCATACAAAAACTAAAACTTCGTCGAAACCGTCCGAAATGGGAAAGAGCAAATTAAAACCCGTTGGGCAGCGGTCCCTCCGAGTGAGAGCTACCCCAAGCCTGATCCACCTCATTGTCGTCCGGGCCCATCATCTTAACCTCGAAGCGGGAGTTTCCCTTGTGAATGAAAGTCATAGTATAGCCAATCTTCAAGCCGTGAGAAGCCGCAAAGTCATTCTAGCCGTGGCTCAACCAATACAATCCATAATCTCCCCTAGAAATGTTGACTGGGAAGTCTTGAAGAATGCGAGATGATAACAACACCCGCTCAGGGACGTCAGGGGCATATTCATCCTCAAATCTCAAAGGGAGTAACTGAACAACAAAAATTGATTTTAACCAAGATGACCTCTTTGAAAATGAGAGGGTTGATTTTAATAAGCCTTTCGTTCAAAGGAGAAAACTCACCAAACGGTGCATATGTTCATCAGAGTCGATCGCCTGAAAAAAGGCCCACAAAGATCGATTCGAAGCAGCCATAGTCCCCGAAAGATAATGAGTAAACAGCAATAGACAGGGAATAGCACTTCTACCCCCCTCCTTTTTAAAGTGGATCATCAAGCCCTGGAAAAAAGTTAGCCAAAAGTGAATTTCGTGCCCAAGAGCATTTGAAAAATTAAACCAATCCCCGGAGGCGTTAATAACAAGAGAAACGTCTAGGGTGCAACCATGCATGCTCTACACGTGTTTGAACGACAAAATAAAAAACTGTGTCGTGGCCTTTCTGAAGGCCTGACTGAGTCTTGTGCACAGAAATCCTAGAGCACGCGGCACCAGCCCCAGATGATTGGCCTGGTCAATTGACACAAGCACGTTTATCCAGACCCCAGTCAATTGTAGAAAAAGAACAAGGGACTCATCGCATAAAAGGAAGCAAGCGCAGACCCAACCCTCATCACTCGTTAACACAAACACCATCTCGCCCTACAAAAATGGGATCCGACACACCACCGAGGGTCTTTAGCAGAGTCATCTTATGGGAAGATCAACTCCACAGACTCCGGCTACCTTTGACTTATGTGCTTTTTGAAGATGATGTCCACAAATCGGTCTTTTGTGGTCTAGATCCAGACGCGAGATGGAGGTTAAAGTTAGCCAAGACCAAGATGGGATATATTGGTTCGCGGAGGGATGGCCAGAATTCGCAACGGCAAACCGACTGCGTATAGGATCTGTCATGACTTTCACAAGCGAAGGCGACTCACACTTCGAGGTGGCGATAACCGACCCCGATCCCGACTTCATGTTAGGGGGAAGAGGTATGTAAGGGGTGGGGTACTAAGAAGAGGAAAAGAGGAAGGCCATCGCAGATGCCTACACTCTCAGAAAAATGTGTAAACTCTCCTTTTTTAGAAAAAAGACGATCAAATGAAAAGATCGCACGCAAAAAAGCCATGAGGCTATTAATAAGAAGCAGACCTTAAAAATCTGAAAATCCTCACCGCGCGCTCAACAAACACCAACGTTTATTTTTTAAGAGAAAATAAGGAAACCATTAAAGAAAATTATCCTACGAAAGATCCAACACAAACGAAGTCTACGCGTCAGAACGAAGGAAGGAAACAAACAGTAACACGAAAGCCTTTTCCGCGCAAAGAAAATGTGAACGAACGATCATTTATACAAAAACCTACAATGTCTGGTTCACCCAGGACAGATGAAACTAAAAGTGTTCGATAAAAATACACCACGAAACATTGTTCAAAAACCATGGAATACGAAAAGTCAAATGTCTTTACTAAATCTATTACAAAAACCACCAACGGGTTCATGCATCCTCCTCAACAAACTCTACCCCTTCGTCGTCCATTGGCCCCCAATCTTCTCGGTCAGTGCTGGGGGAGAAGGGCTCGAGGGGGACACCAGGATTCTCCACGGACTTCTTCACACTTTGAAAGATCCCGGCCCGCATACCCGCGAGGAAGCACTCCTGGTATCTTCCTTGGATGAACTCTTGGCCAGCATCCCTATGTAACCACTCCGGTACAGCGGTCATCATAAATAGAGCCCCATCGAGAGTCCTCATCCAATCATTAATTAGAGTGGTGCGGTTGTTTGGAACTTTAAGCCATTATCGGACTATATCTCCATCCGTCCGCAACGGTAACGCTCCAGCTCCAGTGTGCGACGCTTGGCCTCAATCACGGCTTTACTTTTCTCCTCCCTCATCTCCGACAACTGTTTCTCAAGGGTAGAATTTTTGTCTTTCATCTCCTCCTCACTTGAACGGATTTGCGAGAAAGATTGTTGGAGCTCTCCCAATTGCGTCCTCAAAGCCTCCCTCTCTTTCTTCCCCTCTTCCGCCTCTTTCGTCAAGCCCTCGCCTTGAGTCATTGTGTCTTGCAGCTTCCCCTCCGTTTCTTTCAAGCACCGTAGGAGCTTGGACACTTCCTTCTACGGGGCACTAGCCTCCACAAGTTCCAACTTCAACCACCAATTATGCTCTTCAAGCTTGGAGGCGTGACGAAGCAGCCGTGCATGCCTGTCCCATCCACCTTGTCCGAACGCGCGACCATACGAAAGAACAGGAACAGTAAGCTCTCTTCTGTAAAACCATAAAGGAACACTCACGGCATAATAAACCTTACCCATTGACACCATCGGTCTTGCTCTAAAGCGAATTGATCGTCAGTAAGATGGTCCAGGAACTGAAGTTCGCTGACACATACATTGGGAGGAAAGACAAGTTTGTCTAACTCCTCCCGATCGAAGCCCGACATCCGATACACCGGACGATTCAATTCATCAGCATGGAAGACTGCGGCATCCCAATCGGCGTCCTTCCAAAATTGAGTAGGACCTTTAGACTTCTTCCGCCCAGGACCTCGGGAAACGTCAGCCTCGGAAGAGCCGATTTCTAGGGCAGGTCGGGGGGTCTCCTCAATGGCTAAAGGGATGGCCGCGGAGGGAGAAGCGAGGGTGATAACATCCTTCTGAACGATTTTGGTTTGGACCGGGAGGGGCGGAGAAGCTGGGGAAGGCATCTTGTCCTTAACCAATTTCGGAGTTTTGGTACGAGGCTCAGAAGTTTTAGGCTTTTTCAAAGCCTTGAGCACGTCAGCGGACAATTTCCTCTTGCCCGTGGAAGACTGGGGAGCCGAACTCTTGGCTTCCTTCACCATGGCTTTAACCACGGAATCACCTGCAAGGCAAAGATGAAAAACAAAGTTGTGAGAACACACATCGACCGAGAGATGAGTGAACAGGCGCCAGGAAACCTTTGAGTGGAGGCTAAACTTCTTCTCAATTTCTTTCAACCCCTCAACCGCCCGTTTCTTCACACGTCGATAATCCCGCGGCTCGATATGGAAGTTCAAAATTCGTCGACAGGGTTCGCGAACTAAGAACCACTTTTGCTTCCATTCTGGTTTGCTTGATTGGCGTTCGACCACTTGAAAGCCGAGTTTCCCTTGGAAGAAGTTCTTGTGAAGACCGCCGTGACTCAATATAAACAAATTAGTCAAGAGATTCAGCGACATCTCTACACCGATCTTCAAACAACGCATGACGAAAGTCACTAAAAACAACCAGCTATTTGGAACCAACTGAGCGGGGCTAAGACCGCAGTCTTTTAAATAACGGAGGAACAAAGGGTGAAGAGGGAGACGAAAACCCTGGACCAAACTCTCTACGTAAACAACTAGACAACCAGGGTATGTGTCTAGACTCGCCCCTCCAGCCGCAGGCAGACAAAGCTCTACTCCTTCAGGCCAAGGAAAAACTTGTGCCATTACCTTCACGTCTTCCACGGACATAAAAGTCACACCTCCTCGACCCTTGCCTATTAGGAGAAGTGATCGGAACCACCTTGTTTAGAGAAAGCGGGGGAGCTGGACCAGCAGCTCTAGGCTCATATCCGCGAGCGAAGGAACAAGACTACAAAACGCTAGCGTCGTACAGGACAGGTTGAAAATCCCCTAAAACTATGGAAGACCGGCGTTTGTCTAGAACTATGACGCTCCCGGATGGCGGATCGGTGTGAAGATCCCAGGGCTTGTAAGAGTGGCTGGACTCGGGGGACTCTGATAAAGAGCTAGAACTAGAAGACTCTGATTCGCCATCAGAACTTGAACCAGACGACTCCAAGGAAGAGGAAGAATCTTCGCGGACACGAGTCAGTGAAGAATAAAAGGAAGGGTCAGTCTGAGTTTTGGGATAACACATGGTCACCTCTTCGGGGACCTCAACACTCTCCATGAGAAGTTTTCCCTTATTATCCCCCATCAACGTAGGATCAGTTATATCACCCCTACTACCCGAACTTTCTTGAGAACCCGCCATTTGCAGACAAATACAAAAAGTGCATAACAAAAAAACCTAATGGAAAGAATAGAAGAACAAGACTTAGAACCCACTCTCAAGACGCGGTCGGTAAACACTAACAAAGGGGAGAGATGGCTAACAAATACTATATAAACGCGGAATAAAAGGCAAAGATCAGTGTTCGCGATAAAATTACCTAGGAGAAGTCTCACCGTCTGAGCCAAAGCGACCAAATTAAGAGTCAGTTAAAAGAAAGCACAGTAAAAAGTTAAAAGCAAAGCCTCTATTTATAGGGCATACTCGCGATGTTTCGACTTCCTAAGAATGATACACGTGTTAGATGCCAGAACCGTATGAATCACTCAGCATGGGCCTATAACCGATCATTAAGAACAGGCCCATGTGGGCCCAATACCACTGGAACACGGAGAAGAAAAAAAAAGGGGAATCTCTTCTAAAGAAGGGATCAGCTCGCGACGATTCCTTCAGAACACGACGCGAACTGAGGAGCTATGACGATACCCCTTGTAAACTCAGATTAATCAAATTAATTTAAGTGTTTAATCCGCAGCGGTAAAACAAGAACGAAAAACCGATCAAAAGACTAGCCGCGGACAGAAAACACAGTAAGGAGAAGTGTCACCGTGTCATACATGACCTCTATCCACGTGTCTTCAACAAGCCAACACGTGGAATAGCTAAGACGACAAATGTCAGAAACTAGGGATGAGGTGTCAAACACCGCCCGTCAGACCTGACTATAAGAAGAGGAAAGAGAGAGAAAAGAGGGGCTTTTTCAGAAGATAAGGGTAAAGAGGCGAAGTCATTCGCGTCTACGTTCTCATCTGGAAAGGTTAATTACCATTAGAGATTTGCCAGACTCTCACAACCTAACAGATCAGGACAAAAACATCTTAAAGGCTTCAGGTATGAGATTATGAGTGATCTAGACGAGGATATACTCCATTCTATCCCCAATTAGTAAGGTTAAATTCTGAAGTTAAGCCTTGATGAAAACGAAATATAGGGGAGAGAATCGATTAATTAATATGATATGGATTCCCCGGCAGTGGATGAAGACACTCATCCCCTTGGGGGAGGAGTAATCCACGTAAGACCGCACTAATTTTGGTCTACATTGCGACACAGGCTAAAGCGCTCATCCGTCCGCGGATGGGATGCTTCAGGTAAGACCGTTGACCAAAAAAGGAAACTTAAACAGGTGAAACCCACCCCAGCCGCTGACGTGGCTTGTGGTGCCTTATTTTCGGTTTCATCATTGGCGCCTTATTTTCGGTTTCGTCATGAGTTATTATCCCAAGTCTCGTTCTTGGATCGATATTTACTTGACATAATCAATAAAAATATGTAGATTCCAACTCCACCAATATAGAGAGTAATTATGCAAAATGAGACTAAATTATACATGTTATGCATCTTAACTAAGCTAAATGCAACCTAATATGACTACCTAAATGTATGCTATCACGTCACGTGGATAATGCTACTTTTGGATTCATTATTCGTGATATGCATGCGCACCCCATTAGTTTTGGAGGGGAGGGGGTGGTTTGTATGACAGTATGTCTATCGTTTATGCTAAGGCTTTAGGTATTCGCAACAAGATTACGAGAGAAAAACATTATTGTTTTTTAAAAATAAATAAAATTATCCCTAAAATATAATCGAGCCCTTAAATTAAAATTTTGAATATATTTATAATCAAATTTAAGTTTAAAAATATTAAAATTAATATATTTAATGATAAATTAATGAAAATAGATGAAGGGATGGTGAGTTGTAAGTAAACACCATTTAAAGGGTGGTTTTCTGTAATTTTGAATTTAAGGGGTGGTTAAGTGAAAACACCAATATTTAAGGGGTGGTTTTCTGTAAATTTCTCAAATTTTTATCCCAACACCGGTCACCATATTTACCAAAGAAAAAACATTAAAATTAAATCCTTATTACCACAAATATCACTTATTTTGCTATAAAAAAATATAAAAGAAAAAAGAGAGACATTTCTTCTACACTTTTTTTTATTAGGTAATAATTCGGATGAGGAACTCTATCCGATAGCATCCTTTTGGATGAGGTCACGAAGGCCTGCGTCATTGTATAAAGTTGTTCCCCAGGTAAAGTAGCAAAGGTGTGCAACCTTATCCGCTACCCGGTTACCAGCACGGGGAATGTGGGAGACTCCAATATTTCTTACTCCTAGGAGAATGGATTGTACGTCCCTCATAACCAGTTCAATTTCCCAGGGACAGTTGGAAGGTGAACAGAGGTAGTCAGTAATAACCTTTGAGTCACCTTCTATGATGAAGTCATTTATTGAAGTTCTCTAGCTTTCTCTGCTCCTAGTCTTAAGGCAAGAGCTTCCGTCATTAAGGGAGATTGCGCTTTAGTAAATTTACCCCCAATGCTAATGGGAGCACCTTTTCGATCACGAATGATGTAGCCTATACAGCTTTTGGAGGTCGAAACATATGATCCATCAAAATTTAATTTGTACTTACCCAAGGGGGGTCTTCTCCAATTAGTGGTCTTATTGGTTTTTGTGGGACGGAGTTCCCCCCACAATATCCCATATCCTTCAAGTACATCTGTCCTGCTCTTTTCCAATTTTCTATGTTATCCATTATTTATTTTTGAAGACCTTCATGTGAAGGGATTTTGGCATTTCTGAAAGTAATTTGATTCCTAACAGACCAGATAGTCCACCATCTAAAAATTATGCTCTGTTTACGATCCTTGGGAAGCGGGGTTTCGATTAGTTGAAGTATTTGCTCCATGTTCCTATTTTAAGAGATCAGAGTGTTGATTTTGTGAGTTGTATCTCTAGGAAATTGCTGCTGGAAATTATTTATTGGACATTCTAAGAAGAGATGAATATCATCTTCCGAAGATTGGTTTCAGAAAATACATGTTGTGGGAACAGCAACACCCTTAAGGCCCAAGCGTGTCGCCGTAGATAAGCCTTGTTGTTTAATCTTCCATAGGAAATTCTTGATTTTTGGTGGGGCATCGATTTTACAAATCCAATCAAAACCGACTATCGTAGTTTGAGGGGTATGAGTTATTAATTCATATACGCTAGCCGTTGTAAACCATCCCTTTTTGGCAGGCCACCAGTATAATCTATCAGAGAGGGGTTGATAGGAAGGGGAATTTTTATAATTTCCTCTACAATGGCCTTTGGGAGAGTACAGTCCAGTTTTTCCCTCCACCAATTCCCTCCCATTATATACTCACTAACTGTTTCGTTTTGGTTTATTTCGGTTTGAGTATCGATTTGATCTATCAGGGGCATTTTATAAACCCAGTTATCTTCCCAGAATTTGATTTTTTTTCCATCCCACACTGACCATATAAGTCTTGATTTGAATTTTGGGATTAAGGCACTAAGTTTTGACCATTGCCAAGAAGCGTTTCCTTTTTTGGAGTATTTAAGAATGTGATTTTCTTTGAGATATTTGTACTGTATTATTTTAACCCAATTGTTCTCTGGTTCCGCTAGAATTTTCCAGAGTTTCATTTGGAGTGCTTCATTCATATCCCTAGCTTTCCTCAGTCCTAATCCTCCATCTGTTTTTGATTTACACAACTTGTCCCAGCTAATGAGGGGGCTATGTTGAGCATCTTTGTTCCAGAAAAAAGTTCTATTAATCTGATCCAGGTGCTTATGTACTGCCATGGGAAGCATAAAGCTTTGCATAGAGTATAGGGGTTTTGATGACAGGTTAGACGCAATAAGTGTTGCTCTTCCTTGTTGAGAAAGTGTGTTGGCTCTCCATTTGCTCAACTGTTCTTTCGATTTATAGATTAATTCACCAAAGGTGTCCTTGCTGACATGACCGTTAATGATTGGGCATCCGAGGTATTTCTCTATGCTTCTTTCCAATGGGATATTAAGAATACCTTCAAGCTCCCTAGCCCTATTTCTATGGATTCCCGGTGAGGTTTGGAAGGATGACTTATGGTAATTAACTTTTTGTCCTGAGAATCTACAATATTCCTCAATTGTTTCCTTGACTTTTAGACATGCAGTGTTACTTCCTTTAGCAAAGATGATTATATCATCGGCAAATGCAAGAAAAGGTATACAAGGGCCAGAGTGTCCAAAAGTAAAGCCCATATTGTGCTGCGGAGAAACCGATTCCACCGAGAGTTTTCGGGCAAGAATCTCTGCACCAAGAAGGAACACGAAAGTGATAACGGATCACCTTGCTGAAGACCCCTAGTCAGTTTGAAGGGTTCCGTAGGACCATTATTAACAAGAACTGAAAATGAGACTGTGGTTACACATTCCGTAATCAAGTTCACAAATTGCTGGTGGAACCCAAATTTTTGGAGCACCAATTTGGTAAAGTCCCATTCTACTCTATCATACGCCTTTTCCATATCTAGTTTTATGGCAGTCTATCCCTTAGAACCCTTGCTCGACCGAAAAGAGTGGAAAATCTCATGGTCTATAAGGATATTGTCTTGGATTGCTATGTCAGCTACGAAGGCTCCTTGAAGCGGGTGAATTAACCTCCCAATAACTCTTTTTAATCTATCTATGATTATCTTTGAGATGATTTTGTAGATGGTAGAACACAAACTGATTGGACGGTAGTGTGACGTCATCGAGGGATTGTCATTTTTCGTTATTAATGAGATAAAAGTGTGATTAATCTGCTTAAGTATGTTACCAGAGTGGAAAAAAGCTTTTATAGCGTTGGTGATTCCTATGCCCACAATGTCCCAATATTTTTTGTAGAATTCCGCAGTCATTCCATCCGGTCCTGGAGATTTATTACTTCCTATCGAGAAAATCGCTTTTTTAATTTCATTGTTCGATGGTTGTTGAGTTAGAACTCTATTCTCCTCCTCTGTAATAACAGGGTTTATTATAGAGAGGTATTCCTCAAGTTGATGGGCTGAATAAGTTTGTTCTCTGCTGAACCTTTTTTCGAAATCATTTTGGATTTCTCTTTTAATATTATCATCTCCTATTACTAGGGTTCCTTCTGCTGATGTGATTGTTCTGATAAGTTTCTGGTTTCTCCTTCCAGAAGCAACTTTGTGGAAGTAAGAAGAGTTAGTATCTACTAGTTTTAGATGTTTTGCCTTAGCTCTTTGGTTCCAATACGTTTTTTGAAAGAGGAGCAGTTTTTCTCTTTTTGCTAGTAGAGTTTGTTCTTTAGTGGTTGTAATTGGGTTCTGGTTTAGGCTATGCACTGATTGTCATTCTACGAGGGCGTCGTCCACCTCTTGTAGTTGACGGAATATATTTCCAAAGGTTTTCTTGTTCCATTCCTTAGCCTTTTGTTTGAGGATCTTGGATTTGTGTATAATTTGGAACATAGCCGAGCCAGAGCAAGAAGCTCTCCATGATTGTTTAACAATATTTCAAAAATCTTTCCTCTGTAGCCATATGTTTTCAAATTTAAAAGGTGGTGGTTTGAAGGACGCTGTTTTGGAGAGAATGATTGAAATCGGACAATGGTCCGACTTGGAGAAAGTGCCATTCTTAGTTGCCAGATCAGGGAACATGTCCATAATCTCGTGGTGTACTAGGACTCTGTCAAGTTTCTCTAGGATATTATCTAGACCTTCTTGGTTCTTTCTCCAAGTGAAGGGGTTACCGAAGGAAGGGATTTCAATTAGGGAACATGCATCCTTAAAATCCATTATTCTCTGGAACCTGTGGAGCGATGTCTCAGCACCACCACATTTGTCCGAAGGTTGGCTAATTTCATTTAAGTCTCCCATTACTAAGCACGGGATGGTGCTCTATGTGATTATTAGTGAGAGATTTTGCCAGAACTCATCTTTCTATGAAAGATTAGGGGGGCATAAACGAAGAGCATTAGACACTCGAAATTCTCCTTAGTGTTCTCATACTTTACTCCTATAATTCTTGGTAGATGAATAACTACCGATATAATTTCGTCTATGAATGAGTTTTTATTCCAGAATAAGGCAATACCCCCTGCCCGTCCAGAAGCTGGGGACCAACAGATATTTGTAAAACCAACATTTTTCCATAGTGAGTCCTTAGGTTCTCTTTCCGTTTTAGTTTCGGCTACGATTAACATTTGTACATGATCCGTTATTCACCAAGCATTAATGTTTGTCCAAAAGGTTTTCTTATCTATGCCTCTACAGTTCCAATATCGTATTATCATAATCCTTTTAATTTAGTATGGGCAGGCCTAAGGTAATCCCACCCACACAACCCTTTCTTCTTTTTAATGATTCTCCTTATTGTTTTTATGATTAATTGTTTATCTTGTAATAACATTGTGGAATGAAATTGTATTTGAGCACTCTTAATGGGTTTTCTTACCAGTAATTGCCACGTAGTCATTTTGGTTAAAGATTGTAGGGTGAAGGTAGTTAATCTTAGATCGGAGGGGTTGACAATAATCCGACTTAACGAAATCGATTTTCGTAGGAGGCCCATGATCATCTTTGAGTAGATATGAAAAGGGGTTTTTGTTTTGACTAAGCAACTATTAGTCCCTAAAGGGTGTGGTGAAGAGGAGATAAGACAACTAGGATCTTTAAACTGGCCACGTACACATAATCGTGACCCAACCGATTGATCATAGAATTGTGTTTGACGGGATTTGAAATTCCACTTGTTTTCCTCTGTTAGTAGTTCTCTCGGCCAACTTATGAAACTCCAAAAGAAGGCCAGTCATGTGAAGAACTGGAGATATGTATTGCAAGGAAAGGTCCAATCCCTTAAACAACAGACATGAGGAAGCCACTGGTCTCCAATGCAGGGTACTAAGGCCGTCTTAGGCATGAGTCGAGGACACTTCTCATAGAGATAGATTTGTAGGAGGTTTTTGTTCAAGGTACTATTTAATTGGGATCTTGAAGTGGGATTATTTGTAGCGCAATATTCCAATAGAGTTAGGTTCATATATAGATGCTCATCATTCCAACCGGTATTTGCTCTTATAATTAGCTTCCCATATAACCAAGTGATGAAATTAATTTTTACCCCTATCAATACTTTGCAGCATGCTCTTATAATTAGTTTCCATTCATGAGTGTTATTAGAAGAGATATTCATATTCATATACCCGTTGAGCATTTTAGCTAAGTTAGACCAAGCTATGGAAGCTATATTTAGATTTGGGATGGTAATCTGTAGAAGTTTCGTACTAGTCTTTTCCATAGAAATGTAGTTTATTTTGTTCATTGAAATGTCGTAGCTTGAGATGGTGTTATATTGGATGAGCAATCTATAGGCTTCCCTCGAAAGTCGAATGCCCAACTCGACTCTCAACCAATAAGCTGGAGGCTTTGTTGGCCATGAATTTGTTTTTTTTACCACATAAATAGGTTGTACTAAGCTTTTCTTTCACTTCAGTTGCAACCATAAAACAAATATAGGCAACAACAACATACAAAACCTGTTCGTTAACAATCTTAAACTTCTGACAGAGGGCACTCGCTTTCAGGTTGTTACTCGAAAGACATTTCTTCAAACAAAACATTAATGGACCATAACCCAAGATCATGAGAAGACCACCTCCAATAATCTTACTCATCCTAAAGAATTTTACTCTCTTTCTTAGCAACAAAGGATTTTCACTACTATTATTGAATCTAGAAATCACAAGTATAGCAAATACTTTACTAGTAATATAGTAGTGAACAAACCAAGTTCGTGTGGTATTTACATTTTTCAACTTGAACTTCACCAACCTGAATTCACCTGCACCATCCATACGATTGACGGATTCAGAGTTCATTGGGGCCCTGACCACCAGCAGAATAGATTTATGCAGAACCAAGGGAAATGCACAAGGAACAAGGGTAGAGGCAAGCATGAAAACAGTACGAGTAGCAGGGTTATTATGGCCACATGTATAGAAGCTTACGCTTTTGTTTGTCACAACAGCTTTGATGAAGAGGAAACTCTCAGGTTTTATAAACGTCCACCACTCTTTCTTGCGTAAAAAATTTTCCACACTGATTGTGCTAGACAGCCAAAGAAAACCGATGAGAATAGAATCCACAAAGAACCATTTGTTTACAGCGAAAACAGATAACAAATCGGAAACATTCCATAAGTGACAGTTGAGGACTACAAGTGATAGACAAAATACAAACCGATACAGACCAAGGTTACGAGATAGCTTTCCATACCACACGTTGGTCATGAGAAGAAGCCTTTTGTTGAGAACATGTAGAACACAAATAAGCTTAGTAAATCTGTAGTATGATTCACTGGTACGAGATTTTTTGTAAATTCCCTTCAGCTGGGGTGATGTGGTATGTGCTACCTGAAAATCACCTTTGCACACATTGGAAGAAGGGGTAACAGGGTCACATACTCCTAGCTGCTCTAACCCAAATTCCTTGTAAAAAGAAACAAAGGGAGCAACAATAGAAGTAAACGACAATTCAGTAGAGCTTAGATTAATTAATCTATCTTGAACCCTTTTATAGATTTTACCTATCAGTTTATTAGGAGAGATAATCAACTGCTCAACATCATCATACTCAAGCCTATTTCCATCCATCCCAGGAATGCAGAGGATGATTTTCAATAAACTGATTATCCACCACCCCAAATATACATCATCAGGGATGTAAGCAAGATAAAGATGACTTTTACCTGAGAGCCGAGTGTAAACAAAACATTGAAACACCCGGATGTCCACATATCTAACAAAGTACCAAAGCACAAATGAATCCGTCTTGGGGGTTACATCTACAACAGAATAGTTGGGAAGAGTTTTACAGGTCGCTATGACCTCAGTTAGTTTCGGGCCCTTTCGCGAGATAGGGGGTGAGAAGCCAAACACCTCAATCACGGGGTTGATCAGACACCAATAAATGGTGCGGTTTTGTTCACAATGCAACAAGTACAACAAGAGATGTGTCAGCACAATATAATCCAAAAGCAAACTAATACCACAAGTGAGAGTACTCAAATCCAAGAACAAGAGAAAGGGGTGAAGCATGACAGAGCATGGGAACACCATGTACAATATCTTGACCCATTTTTCTTTTAAACAAAAACTAGATATAGTAAAAGAAACTCTTCTGCACAAGCAAGGATACCATTTGCTGTCGGCAAGGAAGATTTTGATATAGATGGAAATATCAGGCAGTATAATCAAATGAATAGAATGACTCAAAAACTAGTATGCCTTTCACAAAAACACCAGTTCAACCAGCAAACCACCTTCTTCATGTGATTCTTTTTCTTTTTAAAAGTAAGGATAAATAATGTCATTAAGTTAAGCCATGCTCCACAAGATATGGTATACAGGATATCCTCAAGCACCAGATTTACCAAACACCAGTATGAGTTATTTTGTGTTGAACACAACCAGTGATCTAGATCAAACATTTGACCAAGGGGTTTCATGAGAGTTGTAGGGCAATTAAATATCGTCAGATGATGAGGGGTTATGTAAACAGACCTGTTCATGGGCAATATAACCGCAATTGTAGAGTTGGGAGGAGCAAACCCATCCTGTTGACGGCAAGAGAAGCCGGTTTTGAGAGAGGTGATCTTGAGAGAGGTAGTGTTGACAGAGGAAATAAATTCCTGCACACTTGTCTTGATCTCTTTCAGCTTATAAACATCAAGCTTGGACTTCTTCAGCAATTTTTCCAAATCTTTTTATTTTGCTTTTGAGGAGCCTGCCTTTGGAGCCGGGGCTCCAAAGAGAAGATCAACAAAAGATGGTTGTTTAGGGCCCTTTAGGGGGGATAGATGTGGAGAGACGAGAGACTCGCCCACCACGGGTATTTTTCCATAGTCTTTTGACAAGGATGCCATCACAGCAATGTAAACAAGAACACCGTTAGCAGATGAGAAACGAAGGTGCAGTTTTTTGAAAGAAAGGATGGATGAGGGAGTGGGGAGAAACCACACACCCATGGGCTTATATAACAACATTTGGAAGAAAGTAGAAAGAAGCACGCCCCTAGAGATTGGTCGAACTCCGTACCTTGCTCGAAGAATCGTACGCCAGAGGAACAACACGACATCAGCACCGAGAAGACGGCAACTGGCCAGCCGTCACCAGAAACCCTGAGGCCGAACACCTAAGGGCTTTAGGTGAGGCCAAGGAGGAGGCCGATCAGAAGTAACCCAACCCCATATAGCCGAATAAACCCCATCTACCCCAAAAAGGTGATAATCGGACTCCAATCCGAACACTTTTCCACTTATCTGAAGAAATTTAACCATCTCTTGCCAAAGCCACCAAACCACTTTGACAAGCAATCGAAGCCCGGAAAATCTCTCAAAGGATATATTGAAGTAGGGATAGTCATTGATTTTATCTATTAAGGAAAAAATTATACTCTTGAGTTGACAAGAGAAGGGATTAGATTTGTGGATCTAGGGTTCTTCGAGGAGGAGATGTTCTCAGAAGGGGGTTTGTGGAAGAGGGGATTTGGGTAAGGCACGTGGCGCGCATTACCCAAATCCCCTCTTCGAGGAGGAGATGTTCTCAGAAGGGGATTTAGAGGGATTACATTTTTTTATTTTTTTAAGTCGAGACTCTGAGGCTTCGTTTGGATAGCCAACTTATAATGTCAATATAGTTTATTTTTAAAAATGTTTTATTGAAGTTATAATTATACATTTATCATATAATTACTTATATAAATGAATTATATGAAATGGCTTGAAATTGTTCGTCTTCCTCGAACATTTGTGCAAGGCTGCAACTGTTCATTTCCCTTATCAACTTTCCTCACTTCGACCCATCGGTTCTAATGATGCCCGAAGAATCTGTCTTATCCCAACACTAGCTACTGCTCCGCCAACTGAACCTATTGTCTCACATTGTCCGTATCTCCACCACATTCTTCTCCCCCTCCTCCTCCCCTCGTTTCCCCCTCCTCAACTCACTCCTCTCCAATTCTGATTCACTTCGATTTGAAACTATAGGACTGTCATGGATGCGATAGTTTCGGTGGGTTATTGATAACCTTCTTTCTCTAACTCTCTTTACTTTGCGCAGCCTTGCCGTCAGCCCACTGCCTTCGGATTCTCGCAACCGGATTATTCGGTAGTCTTCTTCACTTCTCTTCAAAGACACTTCCAGCTAATTTGCCTCTAAATTGCTCCATATCTTGGCCTCTACCGCCTCCATCTCTAAACCCGCACTTCTTTAGGAAGTCGATCGCATCACCGCCGTTGAAAATTTGAATTTTGAACAACTGAACAACAACTAATGAAGAGAGATGGCGTCGAGTTTTTGGTCGGGAAGATGAGTTGGGCTGATGTTGGGTATGTGATTTTGGGTTTGAAATTAAATTATTGGTCGATTTAATTTTCTCATCCCTAACGCCTCTACTACACAGTAAGCATTATAAATCAGAAGGCAAAATTTATAAAACCCAATTATGCTATGCAAACGGAGCCTCAATCTCTTTATAGTTTATAAATCGCTTTTGTTTACAACAGGTTTCAACATCTCAATCTCTTTTATCCTTACCCAAAGCTAGGAAAATCGACTCAACTTAGACCTACTCTGATAATAAGTGAAATTTCGAGAAACCTCGGTTGGGTCGTATAAAAACGGGACTCGTGTTAGTTTTTTTATTTTGTTTTTGGTTATAAGGTCGGAATCCACCCTTAACGAAAGCTTAAGTCATTGTGTAGGAACTTCCCCTTCTTTATATTTTTTGGTATTTTTCCCTTTCGAACCAATTTGGGATGAAAATTTTTAGGGAAATTTACAGAAAAACACCCCTTAAATATGAGTGTTTTACTTAACCACCCCTTAAATTCAAAATTACAACGTATCAAGTGGTGTTCAGAGACAGGTTATGCTACGCTCTTTGTTTCGTTGAGTTTGGTATTCCTAATGTTTTAATTTGAAATGATCCGGATCAAGATGGCCTTCTGTGGGTCAAACAATGATCTTGATCCAGGCGAGCTCTCAAGACCGATTTGAGGGCTATTGATGGCAAAGAGTGCCATCCTCAAGAGGAAGAAGAAGGCGCCACCATGGCTTGAAAAAAAGATAATTTATTTATTTATTATTAGTTTTTAGGTTCTGTCCATAGTTAGTAACTCCTATGTTAGTTGGATCTATTTTTGAAATGTCTTATTTATAGTATTACTTAGGTTAAATAAGATGGTTAGGAGAGTCTATCCCTAGGCTTTCTTAATTATCATCTTTTTTATGATTTATCTAGTTAGGACTTTATTTATATTATTAGAATTAGGTCAGCCAAGTCTATCCTTTTATAAAGGATGGCTGGCCACGTATTAGGGTTTATAGAGATTAGGATTCTATTTAAACGTTCTTTGACATTCAATCAAAATCAGATTGAAATAGAATTGAAGAATTCTTCGGTTTTTCAATCCCAAAACTTTGCATTCAAAAATTCAGATTGTTCTTCATCCTTTTAATCATCCAAACAAGTGCCTTTCGAAACCCTAACCCCAAACACAACACAAAACACAAAACACAAATTCTGCAGAAAACCATCGCAAAACCCTAGGCGATCCCGTCGCTGAAGAGAAGGCAGGCTCCGTCGCAGAGCCAGCCCAGCAACAGGCAGCGGCCACCCCTCTATTGCAGTGGCCGCTGCCACCTTGGCCGCCCCGTCGCTGCCCCGCGGCCTCCGTCGCTGCTGTGTTTTATCTTTGCTGAATTTTATCAAGTTTTATCTTTGCTGAATTTGTTTGTTTTCATTTCTTCCACAATAGTTCAAAGGCTTTATTGTAATTGATTGTAAACATCGAGAATATAGCAAGAATAATTGCAAGATCGGGACAAATCTAAGTCGTTGTTCTTGATTCCGAGCCCACAGGCGAAGGATCGGGAATAGCAACGCATCAAAAAACCACCCTTTAAATGGTTTTTACTTACAACTCACCACCTCTTCATCTATTTTTATTAATATATCATTAAATATATTATATTTTAATATCTTTAAACTCAAATTTGATTATAAATATATTCAAAATTTGAATTTAAGGGCTCGATAATATCTTTCTAAAAAATAAACTTCCTATAAACAAAAAAGTGACTATAAAATCTTTCTAAAAAAAATATCCAACCACCAGAAAAACCCTAAAACTTATCCAACCAGAAGAAGAACCCTCCCCTCCCTAGAAGAAGAACCCTAAAACTTATCCAACCACCACCCCTAAATCCAACCAACAATCCCTTATCAGAGGGGATCTAAACTTCAAGACAAAAACCAAATCAATTCAAAATCTACTTAACACATATACAAAAACCCTTCTTTTTCAATGGGAGCGGCCATTACAAATAGAAAAGAAGAGATAGAAAGCAAAAATAGAGTGGAAGAAAGGTGGAAAAAAGAAGAAGAAATTGTCGATCAAGGAAAAAGAGAGATCCAATTCGGGGGTGGTGTCCACTGTCAGTTTCGTCACCAACTATGGGTGACCTTGGCTTCTCGTTGGTTTCCCCTTTCAGGCATGGGTGGAGTTGTTCCGTGGACGCGGCTTGTCTCTCGACTCATTGCTCCAATTCATCAAAACCATTGGTGCCTTCTTTGCAAGAAGTTGGTGCAATTAAGTGGATGATGAAATAACAGTAGGCCACACCAAGAACTGAAAAAGGATTGGATTCAAACCCGAGAGCTCACGACCATATACCACACCCTCAGAAGTTGGGAGTTGGTTTCCTCTTGATTCATTCAAGTGAAAAGGAAGACAAGTCCATGTCTGAAAGCCAAAATCTGAGTCCTTTTCCCCCATCTCTCTCTCTCACTCTTGATATGGTTTTTTATCTGTGTATGAATTGAAAATGACTGAAGTGACACACATCTCTCTTATGGGAGTTAATAACAGAATAATATTGAAATTGTGAAATGATGAAATGACTTTCTTTGTTTGCTCTTTTTCTTTTGGTTTCTTCCTCTTTCTTGTCTTTGAACAGCTTGAACTGAGCATACCACAATTGGACTACACTCCTTGTTAGCTTGCCTTTCATGGAGAAATTGAAATATCATTAGGTGCCCTATATACTGCAAATACATCTAATTGCCTTGATCTCTCATGGTTGTTGAATAGTTGGAAAATTGGCATGTCAAAAATATCACTAGGTGCCCCATTTATACTGCAAACATATCTAGATGAAACTACATATGAAAGTGGAAGAAGGAATTGAAATATTGCCAAAATAAACAATATCTTGAAAATTTGAATATAAATTTAACTATTTAAGCATGGATGAAATCCTAAGAATAATGAAAAGATAGTTTGGACTTATTTTTACATCTGATCAGGAAATTACTAAAAATGCTTTGCTTGAAAATTAATGAATCGAAAATCCCCCCAAACATGACCCCATTGTCCCTCATCTAAAATACAGGGAGGTCTTTGCCTACATCTAAAAGCTTGAGTCAAATTAAAAGTTTGACTTTAATCTTTTGGGAGTCTCCAATGGAAGGATATAATGAATTCAAAAAGACATGAAAATATGACAATGTAGTTGACAACTTTTGCACTTGAAAAGAAAAAAGAAAACTGAATAGGGAAATAGAGAACTTGCAATGCAAGCTTAGGCGTGATAGGCCTTGGAGGCCAGGATTGGTCAAGGAGCAAATAACTAATTTAATTTAGTTTTTTTTTGGAAGCAAGATAAGGATTACGAAAGCCGCCAACGGCCCGGCTTCTTTCCTAGAGCGTCCGAACGGACGAGAACACGAAGTTCTGGATCATCTCTGATGCTATCATCGGCAGGGGTGCAGTAAGCCAGACGCGCAATCCTGTCTGCAACCGCATTGGATTCCCTGAAAATATGACGAATAGTAACATTAGGAACAGAGTTAACAGTAACAGAAATATCGGCTAAAATTAGCTCGATATTCCAGGGGCAAGCCCAATCTCCCAATAGGGAATTTATGACCACTAAACAGTTTCCTTCGATGAGAAGTTTTTGAATTCCGAGGCCAGAGGCCTTTTGAATTCCCCTCTGAAGACCTAAGGCCTCTGCAACCAAGGCTGAAGTATTATCACATTTTTCCGATCCAATCGAGATGATAGTACCTAGGTGATCCCTAATTACATAACCAAAAGTACCCTTATTAGTATGACAGTACGACCCATCGAAATTTAGTTTAAAATAACCAAAAGGCGGTTTTTCCCAACCTACAGTTTTATTATTCCTAATTGTAGTATTTGTATTCTTATTTGTGTTACTACAACTCGTAATCTGATGATTTTTTATCCCAGTTATGGTATTGACATCCAAACGACACTTCCAGGTGTCTTTCGCTGATAAGCAGAACAAGTAAATTGTTCTAATAGTAACGTCTTTTTTGTTGTTAAAAACAATTTGGTTTCGAAAATATCAAATCCCCCACCATACGAAGGCCATATCGGTCAGATTACTTTTACCAACCTGAGTAAAAAAATTTTCAGGATAATATTAGGTTTAGTTATGTAGTCAATATTATCAATCATGGTCTGAACTGGTATGTTATTACGAAGTTCATCCAGAAGGGTTCTTGTGATAGGGCATTGAAGTAGAAGGTGGAAAGTTGTTTCAGGAGTACTGTTGCAAAGGTTGCATCCTGAAGGGATGGCTATGTCTGATTTTTGCAAACGTTCGGATGTTGGTAGGCCATATCTAGATATTTTCCATAAGAAGTGTTTAATCTTATGCGGTAGATCAAGCTTCCAAAGCCATTTACAGTCATAGTTTGGGTCTCCATCATGTAGGTGAATGATATCTGTAGTGGATTTTGTCGAGAACCAGCCATTTCGACTCGGTCCCCAGTAAATTATGTCCTGAAAAGTGTTGGCCGGTAGCTAAATGTCAGTAATCTTGTTGATTATGGTGTCACTAAGAAGACTGCTTAAGTCGTTCTTAAGTTTAGCTATATTCCAGTGTCTATATGTTGTAATGAATCTATCAACTGTCCAGCTGGAAATATTGTCATCAATGGTTGATGTCGCTGAGGCATCCAGAGGGGTGTCGGTAACCCAATTATCTTTCCAGAATTTGGTCGACCTACCATCTCCAATAACCCATCTAAGCCCAGGTTTGAATAAATGTCTAATGGCTGTTAATCTCGACCATTGCCAAGAAGTATTTCCCTTCTTGATATAGTCCATGAACGGAATCTGTTTAAGATATTTTGCAGAAATAACTCTAACCCAAATGTTTTGCGGTTCAGCAATAATTTCCCTAACAGTTTCATTTGTAATGCTATGTTCATAGTTTCCGCTTTGTAGATTCCCACACCCCCAGCTAAAGTATCCGAACAGATCTTGTTCCAACTGATTAGTGGCATATGTCTGTGATCCTTATTCCAGAAAAACTGTCTGTAGATTTTATCAAGTTCTTGTAGAATCGATGCGGGAAGCATGAATGCTTGCATAATGAAAAGTGGTTGAGCGCTAAAATTGGATTTGATGAGCACCTTTCTACCCTCTGCTGAAAGAGTAGAAGCTTTCCATTTTGTCAGTTGCTGTTTAGCCTTAAGCACGACGTTCGTAAATGTATTTTTGTTAACCCGGCCATTAATGATCGGACAACCAAGATATTTTTCTAAATTATTTGTTAAAGGAATTCCCAAGGTTGAGGAGATTATTTGAGTTTTGGAACTAGTTGTCCCGGCAGAAACTTGGAAGCTAGACTTGTGAAGATTAACCTTTTGTCCCGAGATGAGACGAAAACGTTGAATCGTGTTAGACAGGTCAATACAGGCTGTTTGGTTTGATTTTCTGAATAGAAGGATGTCATCTGCAAAGGCAAGGAAAGGAATCTTGATTCCTCCTCGACCCATGGAGAATCCTAGGTCTTTTGAAGTAGATGATTGTTTCTGAAGATTTCTAGCTAGTACCTCCGCCATGAGGATAAAAAGGAATGGTGATAGCGGGTCTACCTGATTGAGACCCCTAGATGGTACAAATGGAAGAGATGGTTTGTCGTTTATTAGGATAGAATAAGAGACTGTCTGAATGCATTCAGTAATCCAATTGATGAATTTACTATCGAATCCAAATTTATGTAGTACAGCAAGAAGAAATGGACATTTAACTCTATCATAAGCCTTTTCTATGTCAAGCTTAATTTCCATGTAACCACAATTGGCCTTATTTATTCTGTAAGAGTGAAAGATTTCATTTGCGATGAGGATGTTATCCTGGATGGACCTTCCCTTTGTGAAGGCACTTTGTAAAGGATGAATGAGCTTATCGAATACTTTGGTAAGTCTATTTGTCAGAATTTTTGATATGATTTTATAAACCGTAGAGCATAGACTAATCGGTCGATAGTGGTTTACGGAATCCGGGTTGTCTTGTTTTTGGATTAAAGTAATGAACGTGTGATTTATCTGACGGAGCATTCTCCCAGATAAGAAGAAGGACTTAACTGCTTTAACAACTGAGGGACCTACAATGTCCCAGTACGATTGATAGAATCTAGCCGGAAAGCCATCAGGTCCCGGGCTTTTATCTGCTTTAATGGAGAAAACAACGGTTTTTATTTCTGAATTAGTAACGGGTGATATCAGTGCGATATTGTCACTATCAGAGATTTCATTTCCAATAACGTCTAGATCATTTGTAAGAGACATGGGGTGGTTGTATTTTGTTTTAAAACGATTAATGGAGGTCGAAACGAATTCATCTCTTATCAAGGAGTTATCTGTGATATGGGCACCAGAAACAGATCTAATATATTTTATTATTTTCTTTCCGCATCTTATCGAGGCAATCCGATGGAAGTAAGCAGAGTTTGAATCATTCAGTTTTGCATGTTTTAATTTAGCTCTTTAGCTCCAGTATCTTCTTTGAAAATCTAACATTCGTTCTCTTTTGTTAAGTAGTCTTCTATGTCGTTCAAAATCATTTCTGTTATTATTAGTAATTAAATTTTGTTGTAAACATAGAATTTCATCATCTGTCTGGAAGATTTGCTTATGAATGTTATTGAAAGTTCTCTTGTGCCATTGCTTTGCCAATTTTTTAAGAATCTTAGTTTCGGTGACTAATTTGAACATATTGGAGCCTAAGGGGTTATTCCGCCAGGCTTGTTTGACAATGTTCTTAAATTTTGGTTTAGTTACCCAAGCTAACTCAAAACGTAATGGCCTTTTATGGCTATGATCCTGAGAACGGAAGTCAATTGAGATTGGTGCATGATCGGAATTTGTGAACAGGTGAATTCGCACTCGAATCCCATCATAAGCTGAAATAATCTCATTTTGGGCTAGCAGACGGTCTAGTTTTGCATAACTATTATCCAGAGTACCCGTTTTTTTTCCTTTGCCAGGTATAAGTTCCTCCATGTGTCGGAACGTCATGTAGAAAAAGATCATTCTTTAATTGTTGTAGTCTTATAAATCGTCTTGTACTCGGAATACACCTACCTAGTTTGTCTTCTGGGAAAGCGATCTCATTTAGGTCACCCAAAATGCAGAAGGGTACGTTCAGATTTGAGGCATAATACTTTAAAGAGTCCCAGAAATGGTTTTTTGAATTATAATCTGGCGGAGCATAAGTTAAGAGAAATGCAAATTTAGCATTTAAATTGCAATCATAATAGTCGATATGAATAAGTCTAGGTTGGACTGAAATAAGTGTAATTTCTCCCTCGGAGGGAGACAAATCTTTCCATAAAAGACAAATCCCTCCCGAAAAACCAATAGCAGGGTCAAAGGCGATGTTGGTGAAATCGCATTTTTTCCAAACGGAGTCCGGAGGTGGTTTATTTGATTTAGTTTCAAGGAGGACCAGAGCATTAATTTGGTTATTCCTACAAAAAAGTTCAGTGCTCGTCCAAAAGTTACACTTCTTTAGACCACGACAATTCCAGGAGCAAATATTCATGGAAACTTATTTTTGGTAAGAGATTGTTTGAAATGGATTATAAAACATATTTTTATGTTCATCTTTTGTTTGTAAATATAGTGAATATTTGTAGTATTAGTATTCCAAGTGGGCGAGTGACTTTGAATAGGAGGAGCAGTGATCTTATGAGTTTTACGCAGAGAAGGTATATAGTAACAAACCTCATGGGATATAGCAACATAAGGTTGACACTTCCTATAAGTTTTGGGGTCGGATGTCCTTTCGTTGTGATTATTATTATTACATTAAATGAAATTGTGATAGATGTTATAGCCATAGAATAAGTGTTGATAGTAATAGTTGTTACTAACCCAGGGAAGGGTACAAACAAGTAATTTAATAAAAGGGAAGTTGATGTCCATCAGAGTAAACATATAGTCCTTGGTAGGTGATACACTCGTATTAAGGTGATTGAGCTGGGCTTGTAGGCCAATATTGTGTGAGTTTTTCGTAATACAAGGTATTGCACTATTAAGTGTTGTGATAGACAAAATCCTGAAGTCACAATAAGTAAGACCAAGGCAGAGGTTGTAGTTGCTGAAGCCAATCGAAAGTAGCAGCTGCAGCAAAAAAACCATAACATCTGCTAGTTGAAAACCCATAGAAGCAGCCTCGAGGAGATCTCCAGAAGAGGTAAACCTATAGGTACAAAAAAAGAAGTGGGGAGGAAAGAAGCAACTGGAATACAAATGAATAAAATATCTAAAATAACAACAGAAGCAAGAGAGAGATGGAGAGTAGGTAATTAATAAAAGGCAATCATAATATAAACCAAATAACATTAAGCAAAAGATGGGGATATAGACCCCTAAGATAACAACACACCATACAAAGGGAGAACTGGCAGCTAGGATCACACTAATGATCTTGGTGAAGACAGAAATGAAAATGGAAAGTAAATTCCAGGTAAGGACATAGAACAGCAGGAGATGACATGAGATAACATAAAAACAGACAGTGAAGCAAAAGTTATAGGCCAACCCCAAGTAAATAAACTGAATGCAACTAAGGACCACAAAATAAGTATGATGTGTACAAATGGATGTTTGTAATTCCTCTTTGAAAGAGGGCATGAAGCTGATTCTGTCATTAAACTTGTTAATGACTGCCCAGAAGTGCCTTTTGTGTAGCTGAACAATAAACTCATAAAACTGGTCAAGGACAGTTCTTGTATGAAGTTAGTTAGAACTAAGAAGAAGATTATGGTAAATAATACTAAAACACCCAACACCCTATAGATGAGACAAGTATTGGTAATTAAGTAATATAAAGGTCTGTAATACTCCATTAGAAACATAATTGAACGCTTTTTACAAAAGAAATGAAGACAATCAGTCCATAATAAATAGTGGTAGTTAACCTTATTTGGATTAGATCCAATAAAATTCACAAAAGTGGCTTGTAAGCCTTTTATCTGTGAATAGGGTTTAGAAATTTTGGTTGTTTGCCAGTAAACAAGTAGGAACTTCGGTAGAAAAACAACAAGGATTGTGATGATGAAAGGAGAAGAACTTACAGAGATTGCAGACGAGCCAAAGGGCAGAAAGTAGATCAACGGACAAGACATCCAGAAGAGCATCCAAGCACGCCATAGCAAGAAGCGACCCGAGCCGTCCGGCCACCACACGTTCCCATCACCTCTCATTAATGCCTGGTAGGAAGTCTGAAGGAACCTGCAATTGGCTCCCGAAGTGACCGGCCTGGTCCAGTCAGGGGACTCAGCCACCCAACTGAAAGCCCGGCTAGGGTCGTCTCCAAACGGAGGGGGTTGGTGGGAAAAGGCGCTGGCCCTTCGGAGAGCCACAAGGAGATCGTTTGTTAGACCCTGGACAGTGGGGTAGTCATGTGAGGGAACGGGGAGCTGGTGGCTGTTGGCCGAGATGGGAGGCGATTGGAAGCTATGGAGGCGGCTGCAAACCAAGGGTAGTGTTAATTGGGGGCGAGTGACTGCGCGTAGTTTAGGGCCGGTTTGGGTTTCCATTGAACTACAAAATTTTTATAATTTTGGATATTGTTTCACTATAACTAATTTCATTTAGTTATTTTCAAACTTGCATAGCAATTTTAAAAAAGAAAAATGAAAAAAATTCAAATACGAACGCCAAACTCGTGGCAAATTTGACCTCGTCTAGCCTTGGCTTGTTGGTCATTTTATTTCTATGTAGTTATTCTTTAGTTTGTATTTAGTTTCAGAAGAAGATGCAGTCATGCAACCCTATTGATCATGAAGATCATGGAAGTGTTCGAGTTCTCCGAAGAATATCATATAGGTGAGGTGAACGTCATGTGATCCACACTTTCCCAACAGTCGTCTCTTCCCTTATCGTGGTTTCTACTCTCTATCTTCCGACAGTGAGATGTCATGTGAGCCTACATTATCATATGTTCTCACTATTCATTTACCTTTTATAGGCCTTCCACATCGAGCATGATGTTGTTTTGTCTAAGCTTTCAAGGGTTTTTCATTCTATTGTCTCATTTGTTTTTTCTATTGTACCATGACGATCAGCCCATTTAGCGATCACTCGCCCTCTTAATTTACCAAACAATGGTTTTGTTTGATATTTCGAATTTCAAAAAAAAATAAAAGAAAATAAAAGTGACAATTTTAAGTGATGTGATCTACGCTCATAGATTTTCCCTTTATTTTTCTATAAAAAAATGTCTCATATCGGTTGTAAACACTTAGTAGACAAGAATTTTCTCCTATATATTTTGTAAGGCGTGCCATTTTCTAATAAAAGATGATTTTTTTAGTAAAAAGTTAAGCACATTTGTTTCCTTTGATTCCGAGTAAAGGATCATGTTTTTGGTGAGATGTTAAAAACAAAACTCTTTTGTGAGATGCCGATGGAGACACCTTAGTAAGAGGTGAAGGTGTCGAAGTGTCGATATCCTCGAAATGAGACTACGAGAGAATTAAGATCGAGTTTGGCAGGTTCAAGGGTGAGAGACCTGCGAATTTTGGCATACATATCCGGTTACTAGTAGAAATGTTTATCCCTAAAATAATGGAGAACCTCTTCGTTGATCCTACTAGCTCAGAGAGTTCTCGCGCACATCATTAATCAAATATGCTTCCTAAGAAAACACTCTCTCCTCTTTCTAAGAGAGAAGGAGCCCAAATCTCGACTCTGACCGCTGTTACCTTAGGTTTGCCACATTAACACGGGTTTTCTACCCGTCTCTCCCTCGGGCACCTTTTGTTTCCGATGAGGGTGACCCTCAATTTTGGCTTCAACCTAGTTACCTGCTCTCTAGTGCCTACTCCGGCGTCCTCTCGTTGTTGTCGGTCCCTCTAAACCTCGACCTCCCTTGTCGTACTAGTCCTTTTGTCATGCAACCACTTCATTTCATCGTTGTCCTCAGAACTTCATTTTCCTCTTTTCCCTAACCCTCCTTCAATTTGGGGTTTTTTTTTAATCCCTCTTGGTCTTGTTGTGTTGGGGTTAGGTCGGGGCTCGTCTATGCCTTTCTCTCCTTTTCCTCTCGACTTTCTCCCCTTTTGGCCCAGGCTTGGCTTTTGCCATGCCCTTGGTGGTGGGAAGCCGATGTTCTTGCTGCCGGTCTCCCTCATAGCATGTTCGGGCAATAGTGTGGAATCTCCTTAGCGTGCCATACTCAAGTTTGCCCTTGCACGACAAGTTTCAACTCCTAATTAATAAAAATGACCCTTTTTATTAGTTAAGAATTCGGGAAGGGGAGAGCCTTACCCAATAGCATCCTTACGGATGAGATCACGAAGACCAAAATCATTATAAATACCAAATCCCCTGGCGGAGCGGCAAAGGTGTGCAACCTTATCAACTACTCTATTGCCATCACGGGGCACATGAGAGAAAGAACAATATCTCATATATGACAAAAGGATTTTAATATTTGACATGAATAGTTCAATTTCCCATAGACATTGTTTATTTTTTTTTAGGTGATTAGTTATGATCAGAGAATCACCTTCAATTTGTATTTTATGTATTACCATTTGCATTATTTTCATAGCCCTTAGTTTTAGCGCCAATGCTTCCGCCTTCATCGGGGTTTGTTTGCCAATCATGCTACCACCCATATTGACGATTTGACCTTTCCAATCACTAATAATGTATCCGGTGGAACTGTCAATGTTGGTTTGGGTGGATCCATCAAAATTTCACTTAAAGAAGCAGTAAGGAGGTTTTTTCCATTTACACTTTTTTCATTTATTTATTTGCATGTTCTTTTGTTTTGTTCTTTGAACATGCTTTTCTCCAATCTCATATTCTTCATCAAATTTGCAAGCATTATGCCAATTATCTATGTTTTGCGATGTGATGTGTTTAACTGCCTCTGTCGACGGTGGTTCTTCATTTGGGAATATAGCTTTATTTCAAATATACCAGGTTGTCCACCACGTGAAATCCATAGCTTGTTTTTCTGATTTAGTTAGTCTGCACCCAATCAAATTAAGGATTGGATTTATGTCTCTTATCGTTGTTTTGATTTTATTTATTTCATGGTGGATTCTTGCTCTTAGTAAATAGTTGATATTATTGAACTGGCAATCAATAAACATGTGTGTATCGTCCTCCTCGACTTGGTTACATAAAACACAATGTGTGGGTATAGAGACACATTTTTTCCACAGTCGATGTTTAGTTAGTAGGCCATTTTGCCCAAGTTTCCAAAAGAAGTTTTTAATTTTTGGTGAGACATTGAGGTTCCAGATCCAGGAGTTTGGATCGTCAGCCAAACGAATATGCCCAGAGAGTAGTTTGAAGACGCTGTAGTTGTAAACCAGCCCTCCCTATCTGGCCACCAATAAAGTCTATCTTTAAACCGATTGCACAGAAGTGGGATGTCGATAATTTCTTTAACAATGTTTTGGGGCAGATTAGCATACAATTTCTCTTCCCACCATTCCCCCCCCATTATGTATTCATTTACCATCTCGTTGATGTTACCAATTGGTGGGCAATCCTCTCCATTAGTGAGAGGTAGGGTGGCGCAAATGGTCCGAGCCGACCCGAACCGAACCGATCCAAACGGGTCGGTCCAAAACCGACGACCCAAATTTTTTTGAGGAACGGCCCGAAGCCCGAACCGAGAACCGAAAATTCTGTTATGGTTTTTTCGGTTTTAGGACTGAAAAGACCGAATTTCCTTTGTGCTTTGTTTTGTCCGAAAAAAACTTGTTCATTGATTTTGGAATTCCTAATAGATTTATAGACTCAATAAAATATTAAAATATCATAGAAATTCAACATCATAGGCCATAGATTCATAGATTCAACACAACACACATAAATCTCTTCAATTTCAATTTCATTTCAATAACTACATTTTTTAAAAAAAATTTGGATTCAACGGTTGCTGTTGCAAATTCATTCCACCAAAGTAAAGGTTGTTGTTGCATTTAGAGGTTAGTGCTTGGCAATTGCACAGGTGAAGGTGAAAACTACGACAAAGATCCCTGGTGGTCTCGGAAGACTCCACTCCACCTCCTCCCTACCACATAAATCTCAAAAATACAAAATCAACCCTACCACATAAATCTCAAAGACATAAACCCTAAATCTGAAATTACAAATCTCTAAAAACACAAATCCTAAATTTTTCATAACTCACAAGTCTCACAAAAATAAAAAATTGGTTTCCAAATCTAAAATTACAACTACAATATATCAAAATTAATGAAAGTAGAAGTAGATTAACACAAGAAAAACTAAAAAATTTGGGGTTTGGGTTCGCGGTTCGCTGACTTCGCTCACCTCGCTGTCCACCTGTGCTACTAGCTACTGCTGTTGCAGGTGCGTGACTGCATGAGGCTGTGGGAGATGGCGAGTCTGGTGGCGGCGAGCTCGACCGGCGACGGGTACGGCTGAGCAAGAAGAAAGTCGGAGAGCGACTGGAGAGGAGTGGCCGCACCTTAAAGCTGTAAACACGATATGAGACTGGAGAGGAGTACTCTGTAACATTTAGCAGATTAAGGGTTTTTATAATAAAAAAATCGGTTTTCGGGCCAAAACCGAAAATTTTGGTTTAGTTACGGTTTTTAGCCCGAAACGGAATTTTGGATTTTCTAGGACCGAAGCCCGAACCGAGAAATATCGAGTCGGCCCAAAACCGACTTTTTCGGTTCATTTTCGACTCGGTTTTCGGGCCGGGCCACATTCTGAGCAACCCTAGTAAGAGGTTCAGTTGTCAACCAATTATCTGCCTAGAAGTTTATGGATTGTCCATCACCAATAGACCAAATTAACCCGGTTTTAAACTTGTCAATTAGTAGGTATAACTTGGACCATTGCGAGGATGCACTTCCTTTTCGTTTATAGTTTAGAATGTGAGTTGTTTTAAGGGATTGTATTGAATCACTTTGACCCACGAGTTATTAGGTTCTTCCAATCTTTTCCATATCAATTTCATTTGGAGCACTTCATTCATTTGACATGTTTTCTGAAGTCCTAGACCACCCTTCCTTTTGGGCCTACAGATTTTGTCCGATCTGATTAGTGGACGATATTGGAGATCCTTATTCCAGAAGAAAGTTCTATTCACCTAATCTAGTTCTTTATGGATTGAGCTTTGAAGCATAATGTTTTACATTGTGTAAAGAGGTTTTACCGCAAGGTTCATACAAATCAAGACAGCAAGTCCACCCTCTAAGTTCCCCTCTCGACTTAATCTTCTTGCGAAAATTTATGCACCTAGTATAAATAAAAAGGGAGATAATGGGTTTCCCTAAAGGAGACCCCTAAATGGTTTGAATGGTTCAGTTGGACCATTGTTAACTAGTATAGAGAATTACACCGTAGAGATGCATTCCATAATCCATTCCACAAACGTAGGGTAAAACCCAAATCTTTCCAAAAACGCTTGTGCAAATCTCCAATCAACCCTATCATAAGCCTTCCCCATGTCTAATTTTATTGCCATCCATCCCTGCTTGCCTTTACGGGTTTTCAATGAGTGAAAAATTCCCTGCTTGCCTTGAAGGGGGCGTAAAAGTTTTCCGATTATCTTTTTAGTCTTTCAGTAATTATTTTTTATATTATTTTGTAAATCGTGGAGCATAAGCTGATTGGTATATAATGTGTTGTCATTGTTGGATTTTCACATTTAGGTAATAAGGATATGAATGTGTGGTTAATTTGGTGAAGAAGTTTTTTCGATAAGAAGAAGCCCTTGATAGCTTTGATAAGGCTTATTCCTACTATATCCTAGTACTTTTTGTAGAATTCGGATGTCATTTCGTCAGAACCAGGGGATTTGTTATTACCGAGATTGAACACTGTTTGTTTAATCTCACTATTTGTTGGAGGTTGAATAAGCATGTTGTTTTTCTCCTCTGTAATCAAAGGTGTTATGAGGTCAAGGTATTCATTATAAGAGCTAAATTAATTGGTTCTTTCTTAAATCACTTCTCAAAATCTCTTCTTGTTTTATTGTTGATGTTCTCTTCCCCTATGATTTGTGTTCCCTCAGTTGTTAATATTGTGCGGATGATTTTTCGATTTCATCTACTAGTTGCTACTCTGTGAAAATATGTTGTGTTGGAATCTGAATGTTTTATATGCTTCATTTTTTCCCTTTGATTCCATTATTTTTTCAGAAATAATAATTTATCTTTTTTCTTCAATAGATTCCTTTCCTTAGTCCTAGATTCTTTATTGTTTTGTTGGTGGTTTTGCATTTGTGTTTCTAGTAGTTCTCCTCAACATCTTGTAGTTGACGAAATATATTCCCAACTGTTTTTTGTTCCACTTCTTAGCCTTTTGTTTTAGATTTTTTGTTTTATACACTAATTGTTCCACTTCTTAGGTGCATTACAGCATCCATATTGCATGTTTAATAAGCTTATTTGTAATATTGATCATTTTGTATTCGAAGTTCGGAATTTATGGTTTTTAGTTCTTATTTGTAGATCTTAATATCCGAACTCGAAATGTGGAGAAATCATGGAGCAAATGGTATAAGAAGAGTTAAGGAACAACAACGGAAATGAAGAACATGGAGAAATCCCGTCTTTAAGGTTCTGAGAAATTTGATTTAGCTTCTGAGGTCTTCATTATAGTTGTAGTCCTTGAAATGATCTTTCCGATGCATATTCATATGCATCAATAGGCTGAACGATGACTCCAGAAAGTGCATTACAAGTTTAGTCTGTCGAAGCTATCAAAGCTGAAGAGCGGACCCTGCCGCTAAATAACTGGCGCCCGCTGATCTCGCTGTTTCCGAATCTGCGAAGATTATTCGAATCTTATCTTATGGAAACTTTTATCTATTCCTACTAGTGTTTTTGCCAACGGCTTTGAACCTTATATGAGACATATTTTGCAGTAGGTTTTCAGGACTAATTCAATTCATAAACTAATTACAATTAAGAGAGATTAGAGGTTTGAAGTTTAGAGATTCAAGGTACGGTATGCATACCTAGGATACTTGTGGTTTTGCTATAATTCAAGACTTGGTTGGTTGATTTTGAGACTTGATTTCTATGTTATTCATGAGTTTATTTATCATCTTGATCTTCATTGTTTATATTTGTGATCCTTTCTATGACCACACATCTAGATAGGAATTGCATCTATGCTATGAATCCGTTGTTGCTTTCTTGATAGAAAACAAAGTCATTAATCTAGTGATGTTTTAATTGTCTTTGTAGTGAATGATAACAATTGATCTATGTCGGAGTAGATGTTTTTAGGGTTAAATGGGTTGTTCCTTTGATTCCTAATTGCATTGAAAGGATGCGCCAATTGGTCTTAAGTACTCGAATTGTTAATGCTATTCTTGAGTGATGCCACCTTGAATAAGTGAATTGTATCTTTGCGGAACAATCTACTTTAGAAAGTTCGCATAAGCTTAGGAATAATATTGAAATTAACTCAAGGATCAAGTTGACCAACCAATGTTGTGAATTATATGCGAAACTACACTCTTCCCTCCTATCTTTTATTCGATCTTACTAACTTTTATCTTGGTTGATTTGCATTATCCATCTTCATTAATATTCCTATTCTATCTTTATTATCATAACTGATAAATACATATTGCATTGAGATACTTGTTTCTTTGTGGTTTCGATCCCTTACTTATTCGCTATACTAGTTTACTAGTTAGTTTGTTGGTTTGGGTATTATATATCTTTGGCGAGGTGAAACCTAACCACATTTCTCCTCCGTCAAAAGTGGCGCCGTTGCCGGGGAAGCAAGTTTATTTCTTTGTTTTGTGTGTTTATTGATTTTTATTTATATTTCTATTTCACAACACCCCGCTACTAATTTTTTTTTAAAAAAATGTTGAGGTTATATCAAGACCAGGGAGAATATTTTCACCATTACTTCAAAAGAGTGCAAGAGTTAGTGGACGAACGTAAATAATTTAGTGTCCATGATAGCCCGTGAGATATGGTGCATTGTGTTTATGAAGGGGTAAGTTCTGAAATGAGAGAGTGTATCGATTCCATGGGTGTTGATGTCTTTTGCAACCCAGGACTGTCAGGAACGTGGGGTCTTTTCTACGACCTGGCTGACGAAACATTGGAGGAAGAATGCAAGGCAGTGACCGAGCAGAACAAGAAGGATGACGATTCTGCAGGACTGGCGCCCGACGCCCCCTCTAGAACCGATGTCATTCATGAAGATACTAACTAAGCAAGAATGGGAGGAAAAATGCAAGAAAGTAAAAGAATAGGATCTAGTGCTTCCTGAAATGGAGTCTCATGAGTCGACACATGAGATTTCATCTATTATGCCTTCTTCTTTACCACCCATTATGCCTTCTTCTCCATCATCTATTATGCCTCCTTCTTCATCATTCATTTTGCCTTCTTCTCCACCATCTGTTATGTCTTCTTCTCTTTCACCTACTATGTCCCCTACTTCATCTGACGCATCAATGTGTTTTGAGGATCCATCTGTTTTAGTACCAATGAAGTTATCCCAGTTACGCGGTGAATGTTTATTCCGATATGTTTCCAAGGTGTTAGACTGTATTGAAAATAGGCCATCAAAAAGTATCGAAGAGGCCAATATTAAGATGTTGCATTGCGTCCTAGAGGGTGCACATCTAAGAATAGTGAAATACTTTATATGTTCTTTTGAGAAAGGCTTGTGTGAACCAGGACCATTAGGACTTTGGGAACTTATAGACGATTATAAAGAGGAATTCGGTTCAAGAACCAAAGCCCTAACATTAATTGAAGGCCCCCTCTCGAGTGACGAAGAAGTAACTGAAGGTGAAGTGGAAAGCGCAATGCCTATTAAAATGGAATCTCATGAGTGCACGCATGAAGATCTATGTGTTTTGGGCCCTGATTCATCTGAAGAACTCATCTCAATCACGCCTATCAAAGAACCAAGTCTAGAGCCGATTTCTGTGGCTCCTAAGGTAATGAAATTTCCAACACTTTTGTGGATTATGGTGAATATTTAGACCCCTGGGAACATTACTTCTTTAAGACACCAGCGGAATTGTGTTGGTGGTCTTACATTCCCTCTAGAGAAGATCAAATTCAGGTAAATAGGAAAGGGTCAAAGCTTCTCTACAAGGTACCCTTAATTGCCAATTTTTTCATGTTTACTTTTCATTTAAATTATGGTTGGGCACAAGAATTTGATTTGCTTTTAAGGGCGTTAACAATGTCTGAATGATTCTTGAAGGAAGGATGAATAAACTGTCAAGTCTATGATGTTAACCAAGGACGCTTCTTGGGAGGCAACCCAAGGTAAAGTAGGTAATATTATTTAAATTTTCGCAATTGTTTTTCAATTCAAAAAAGTAGGAAAAATCAATTTGCTACATATTGGTATGGCTTTGTGTGAGAACGAACTTGCAGGCAAATTTGATCGAATGGAATTGGAGTCCTGGTGTGACCGGCACCCGCCGCCCTTGCCCGTCGCTAGTGCCCAGCGACACGGTTTTGATTTTTGGTAACTAGGAACGGGTATTTCTATCTTTATACTTATTTTCTATATATTTATATTGATATCTATAATATATCTATATTTATATTTATATCTAAAGTATATTTATAATTATATCTTATATACATATATCTGTCGATCTATAGTTAGTTTTATTTATCTATTTCTATATATTTATATCTATCGATATTATTTATCTAAATTTATATCTATATAATATATTTATCTATTTATATTTTTTATCTATTTATTGAGAATATATCTATCTTAATATATTATTTCTATCTATCTAATTTTATTTATTTTCTATCTTATAGTTATTCCTTTCGTATTCCAAACATCATATACCTGCCAATTTCCATCATTTGATCATTGTTCAAGCCTTTGTCTTTAAGTAAAACACAAGAACCCAATTATCCTACTTGAATCTAAATTCCAAAACCTAAGCCTTGTGTTTCAATCAAAAACCTTTCTTTCCTCATCCATCATTCACATTCATCATTACCCTTTGTGCATCAAATTCGATTCTTTTCACACCATCATTATCCCTACCATCAAAGAAAAACCTTGAAACCAAGTTTTGAACTTCAAGGAGCAATTTGGAAAGAGTCTGGACGTCGGAACATCGATGCCTTAACTCGGATTCTGCACACCGCCGCCCGTTGCCCCTATTACTGGCGCCCGCCGCTGTCGACAGTAGGTGGTTTTTCAAAGATTCTTGTGAGTTCTTTTGCGTTCTTCACTTGTTTCGAGCATCATGTCTATTGTTCCCGCTATTAAAAAGCCTAAATATCTGTTTGGAGTTGAGGAGCGTTGGTATCAATTAGAGAATCTAAGTTATCAATCACCACCACAATGATCAAGTAGGTTCCCTTTTCCCTCACTTGTGATTTTATTTTGAAATTTTCTTTTCTTTATTGGATTTTCATTAAGGATGGTGAAAATTTTAAGTGTGGGGGAAAGTTGTATTCATAGATTCATGTATTCATGTTTATGTTCTATTGTTTTGCTTGCATTGTCATATATTCATGTATTCACGTTTACTTTTCCGTTATCTTATTGTTAGAAAAAAAATTAAAAAATGTCAAAAATCCAAAAATATCATGCGTTACATCTATATTGAGTATGAATGATTTAAGTTCCTAGGCATGATTGAAATCCAACAAAAACTTGTCCTAGTGAGAATTTTTGGCCTTATAGGGATTACATTTATATTCCCATTTTCTTTTGCTGTGTGATTTACTCATCTTATGCAATTACCTCTTAGTATTGACATAGTTATCTATTTTTGAGACCTATTATATACATTGTTCATCGCTTATAAGTTTCAAGTGATAGAGGCACCTTTTAGCCACATTTTATCCATATCTACCCTACATCATATCTTTGCTTGAAGCCAATTTGAGCCTTTAGCCTTTTCTTTTGAAGCTCCACAAAATTCATGTTTCCTAGCCTATGATAAGCATGACCATTTCGGGAATTAGGATTTTGAGTTGGTTATGGATGGTTATTTTGAGTTGAGAGAGAAAACCTAAAGTGAGTACTTATTGTTAATGGTTCTGAGTGAGATGTAATGTTATGTTCATAATTTTCCTCGTATTGTATTTCATGCATATGGCTCATTGGACAAAAAAAGAAGAAAAAGAAAAAAAGAAAATTGTTGAAAAAAAAGAAAAAAAAACAGAAATGCTGAAAAGAAAAAAATAGGCATTCGAAAAAAAGGAAAAAAAGTGATGAAATAAGAGTCATGTTTATTTATTGCATATGAGAGTTGGATAAATGTTTTTTCAGAGGTTGTTTGAGAGGTTATTATATTTTGAGAGTTATCATCTTTTGAGTGTTTTGATGTTTTGAGAGTCTTATGTTCTTTTGAGAGATGATACTTATGTAATGAGAGAGCTCATTGTTATGTATTGGAGTTTTGTCATTGGAATGGTTTGCGGAGTATGGAAGTTGTGGTGTTATTCTGGTTGTTCGTTAACCCTTTTTTCCAAATTTTTAGCACCACAAGCCTAAATATTTCCCATTTCTTATGTTCCTACCAAAGCCTCATTACAACCCCACCGAATGGAGTCTTCTTTGAAGTCTTCCATTGAGCGAAAGTCCTCTTGATGTTGTTCATTTGCTTTGACATATTTGGTGGAGAATTTGTGATATAAATGCCAATGCTTGTGTATCTTTTTTTATAATGAATGAGTTGAGAGTTTTTCTTCAAAGCCTAAAAAGCTTTGTGAAGAAGCTGAATGGTATGTGTAAGAGCTTCTTGTGAACTGGTCAAGCTGGTGGGAGAGCTTGCCCCGTTGCTTGGGACATCCTCACTCTTCCTTATGCCGAGGGAGGGCTTGGAATCAAACAGCTCCAAGCTTGGAATAGCAGCATGTTTGCGTCGCTATAAGGGGACATTATCCTTCAGAGAAGTAGCATCTGGACTCGTTGAGTGGATGCTAACCACCTCCGCTTTGCTCCATGATGGTTAGCTACTGAGCGTGTCTATGACACTTGGGTTTGGAAGAGGGTTCTGGCTGTTCGAGATGAATTAAGTAGGTAGAATGTCATTGAGCAGGGCTTGGATCTCTCGCATCTGATGAAGGCCAATGGTGGTCTCTCTAGGGGCAAGATTTATGAACCTATTCGGGCTTGGAGCCAGCTTGTTGATTGGGGTGACATGCTCTGGAAGGGTGCCCAATCAAGGAAATGGGGATTCGTTACTTGGGTTGCAATGCTTTGTAGGTTGCAGACTGGGAGGATCGTTAAGCATTGGAAGGGTCCTTCACCTGCCCTATGTCCTTTATGTCATCTTGTGGAAGAATCCGAGCAACACCTTTGGTTTGAGTGTCGCATACTCATGGAGGCAAGAGATATTGTAGGGGCGTGGGTGGGGCTGCCAGTCCGTGACGGACGGCCCCTACAATGGCTCCAATGGTTCGCTAGAGAGGATGTAAACACGCACACGAAGACCATGTTCTAAGTTAAATTACTCATATTTAATGCCTTTGTTTACTATTCTTGGATGGATCGTAATAGGGTGGTTTTTGGTGGTGAGAGTTGTAAGCCCAAGTATTGGGCGGCGAGGATCATTGTTTCTTGTAAGCTTCGTATTTCTTTAAGGTGCAAAGGCAAGTCACCTAGAGAAATTTGATGGTTACAACAAATTCTTAGTACCACGGTATAAGGTAGAAAGATAGAAGTAGACAATTTAGTGAAGGTTGGTGGGTATAGGGTGCGCAAAATGTAGTGTTTTAAAGGGTATACCGGCTGCTTAGGTAGCATTTTTGACAGCCACTTTTGCGGTGGGGGTCCTTAGTCCTATCATTTTGTAACTATGTTTACCATCTATTGATTTAGCTCTTCAAGTCATAATGGGAGCTTTCTGCGCGAAAAGCTTTCCGTGAAATTTTCGAACCAAAAGTGACCATATCGGTGCCACCTATCATTATCTACCAAAACTGTGTTGTTTTCACTCAAGTATTTCCCAAATATGTTTATATGGTGTATAGGTCATAATGGGAGCTTTTTCCGCGAAAAGCTTTCCGTGAAAGTTCCGAAAGAAAAGTGACCATATCGGTGTCACCTTTCTTTATCCACCAAAATTGTGTTGTTTTCGCTCAAATTTGTCCCAAACATATTTATATGGTGTATAGGTCATAATGGAGGCTTTGTGCACAAAAAGATTTCCGTGCAATTATCGGACCAAAAGTGACTATATCGGCGCCACCTTTCTTTATCCATCAAAACTGAGTTGTTTTCACTCAAATGTGTCCCAAACATGTATATATGGTGTATAGGTCATAATGTGAGCTTTCTGTGCGAAAAGCTTTCCGTTAAATTTTCATACCAAAAGTGACCATATCGGCATCACCTTTCTCTACCCATCAAAACTGAGTTGTTTTCGCTCAAATGTATCCCAAACATGTTTATATGGTGTATAGGTCATAGTGGGAGCTTTGTGCGTGAAAAGCTTTTCGTGAAATTTTCGGACCGAAACTGACCATATCGGCATCATCTTTCTTTATCCTCTAAAACTGTGTTGTTTCCGCTTAAATGTGTCCCAAAAATGTTTATATGGTGTATAGGTCATAATGATAGCATTGTGCGCGAAAAACTTTCCATGAAATTTCAGAAAGAAAAGTGACCATATCGGCGTCACCTTTCTTTATCCATCAAAACCGAGTTGTTGTCACTCAAATGTGTCCCAAACATGTTTATATGATGTATAGGTCATAATGGAAG
The DNA here is from genome assembly GCA_963922045.1 of Persicaria maculosa. Taxonomy (NCBI): domain Eukaryota; kingdom Viridiplantae; phylum Streptophyta; class Magnoliopsida; order Caryophyllales; family Polygonaceae; genus Persicaria; species Persicaria maculosa. Next base: position 36,066,511 of record OY998261.1, read on the forward strand.
CTTTCTGCGCGAAAAGCTTTCCGTCAAATTTTCGTACCAAAAGTGACCATATCGGCGTCACCTTTCTCTTCAAAACTGAGTTGTTTTCATTCAAATGTGTCCTAAACATGTTTATATTATGTATAGGTCATAGTGGGAGCTTTGTGCGTGAAAAGCTTTTCGTGAAATTTTCAGACCAAAAGTGACCATATCGGCATCATCTTTCTTTATCCTCTAAAACTGTGCTGTTTCCGCTCAAATGTGTCCCAAAAATGTTTATATGGTGTATAGATCATAATGAGAGCTTTGTGCGCGAAAAGCTTTCCATGAAATTTCCGAAAGAAAAGTGACCATATCGGCGTCACCTTTCTTTATCCACAAAAATTGTGTTGTTTTCTCTCAAATGTGTCCCAAACATGTTTATATGGTGTATAGGTCATAATGGGAACCTTTTCCGCGAAAAGCTTTCCGTGACATTTCGAAAGAAAAGTGAACTTATCGGCGTCACCTTTCTTTGTCCACCAAAACTGTGTTGTTTCCGCTCAAATGTGTCCCAAACATGTTTATATGGTGTATAGGTGATAATGGGAGCTTTCTGGGCGAAAAGCTTTCCATGAAATTTTCGTACCAAAAGTGACCATATAGGCGTCACCTTTGTTTATCCATCAAAACTGATTTGTTTTCGCTCATATGTGTCCCAAACATGTTTATATGGTGTATAGGTCATAATTGGAGCTTTGTGCGCGAAAAGCTTTTCGTGAAATTTTCGGACCAAAAGTGACCATATCGGCGTCACCTTTCTTTATCCACCAAAACAGTGCTGTTTTCGTTCAAATGTGCCCAAAACATGATTATATGGTGTATAGATCATAATGTGAGCTTTCTGTACGAAAAGCTTTCGGTGAAATTTTCGGACCAAAAGTGACCATATCGGCGTCACCTTTCTTTATCCACAAAAACTGTGTTTTTTTTTTCTCAAATATGTCCCTAACATGTTTATATGGTGTATAGATCATAATGGGAGCTTTGTCCGCGAAAAGCTTTCCGTGAAATTTTCGGAACAAAAGTGACCATATTGGCATCATCTTTCTTTATTTATCCAACAGAACTGAGTGGTTTTCACTCAAATGTATCTCGTGCATGTTTATATGGTGTACAGGTCATAATGGGAGCTATGTCCGCGAAAAGCATTCCGTTAAATTTCCGAAAGAAAAGTGACCATATCGGCGTCATCTTTCTTTATTTATATCCATTCGAATTAAGTTGTTATCACTCAAATGTGTCCCAAGCATGTTTATATGGTGTATAGGTCATAACAGGAGCTTTGTGCGCGAAATGCTTTCCGTCAAATTTTTGGACCAAAAGTGACCATATCGGCGTCTTCATTCTTTATCCACCAAAACTTTGTTGTTTTCGCTCGAAAGTGTCACAAAAATGTTTACATGGTGTATAGGTCATAATGGGAGCTTTGTACGTGAAAAGCTTCCGTGAAATTTCCAAAGAAAAGTGACCATATCGGCGTCCCCTTTCTTTGTCCAACAAAAATGTGTTGTTTTCGCCCAAATGTGTTCCAAACATGTTTATATGGTGTATAGGTCATAATGGGAACTTTGTGTGCCAAAAGCTTTCCGTGCAATTATCGGACCAAAAGTGACTATATGGGCATTACCTTTCTTTATCCATCAAAACTGAGTTGTTTTCACTCAAATGTGTCCCAAAGATATTTATATGGTGTATAAGTCATAATGGGAGCTTTCTGCGCGAAAAGCTTTCCGTGAAATTTTCGTACCAAAAGTGACCATATAGGCGTCACCTTTCTCTATCCATCAAAATTGAGTTCTTTTCGCTCAAATGTGTCCCAAACATGTTTATATGGTGTATGGGTCATCATGGGAGCTTTGTGCGCGAAAAGCTTTCCGTTAAATTTTTGAACCGAAAGTGACCATATCGGCATCACCTTTCTCTATCCACCAAAACAATGTTGTTTTCCCTCAAATGTGCCCAAAATATGTTTATATGGAGTATAGGTCATAATGGGAGCTTTGCGCGCGAAAAGCTTCCGTGAAATTTCCGAAAGAAAAGAGACCATATCGGCGACACCTTTCTTTATCCACCAAAACAGTGCTGTTTTCGCTCAAATGTGCCCAAAACATGTTTATATGATGTATAGGTCATAATGGGAGCTTTCTGCGCGAGAAACTTTCCGTGAAATTTTCGAACCAAAAGTGACCATATCGGCGTCATCTTTCTTTCTTTATCCATCAGAACTGAGTCGTTTTCACTTCAATGTGTCCCAAGAATGTTTATATGGTAAGTCATAATTGGAGCTTTCTGCGCGAAAAGCTTTCGTGAAATTTTCGGACCTAAAGTGACCATATCGGCGTCACCTTTCTATTTCCACCAAAACAGTGCTGTTTTCACTCATTGTGTCCTAAACATGTTTATATGGTGTATAGGTTATAATGGAAGCTTTTTGCGCGAAAATCTTTCCATGAAATTTTCGAACCAAAAGTGGCCATATCGGCGTTACCTTTCTTTATCTACCAAAACATTGTTGTTTTCTCTCAAATATGTCCCAAATTGTTTATATGGTGTATAGGTCATAATGGGAGCTTTGTCCGCGAAAAGCTTTCCGTGAAATTTCCGAAAGAAAAGTGACCATATCGGCGTCACCTTTCCTTATGCAACAAAACTATGTTGTTTTCGGTCAAATGTGTGCCAAACATGTTTATATGGTGTATAGGTCATAGTGGTAGCTTTGTGCGTAAAAAGCTTTCCGTGCAATTCTCGGACCAAAATGACTATATCAGCGTCACCTTTCTTTATCCATCAAAACTGAGTTGTTTTCACTCAAATGTCTCCCAAACATGTTTATATGGTGTATAGGTCATAATAGGAGCTTTCTGCGCGAAAAGCTTTCCGTGAAATTTTCATACCAAAAGTGACCATATCGGCGTCACCTTTCTCTATCCATCAAAACTGAGTTGTTTTCGCTCAAATGTGTCTCAAACATGTTTATATGGTGTATAGGTCATAATGGGAGTTTTGTGCGCGAAAAGATTTCCGTGAAATTTTTCGGACCAAAAGTGACCATATCGGCGTCACCTTTCTTTATCCACCAAAAGAGTGCTGTTTTCGCTCAAATATGCCCAAAACATGTTTATATTCACCAAAATAGGTCATAATGGGAGCTTTCTACGCGGGAAGCTTTCCGTGAAATTTTCGGACCAAAAGTGACCATATCGGCGTCATTCTTCATTTTTTATCCATCAGAACGTAGTTGTATTCACTTAAATGTGTCTAATGAATGTTTATGTGGTGTATAGGTCACAATGGGAGCTTTCTGCGTGAAAAGCTTTCGTAAAATTTTCGGACCAAAAGTGACCAAATCGGCGTCACCTTTCTTTTTCCACCAAAACAACTCTGTTTTCGCTCACATGTGTCCTAAACATGTTTATATGGTGTATAGGTCATAAAGGGAGTTTTCTGCGCGAAAAGCTTTCCTTTAAATTTTTAAACCAAAAGTGGCCATATCGGCTTTACCTTTCTTTATCTACCAAAACTGTGTTGTTTTCCCTCAAATATATCTCAAACATGTTTATATGGTGTATAGGTTATAATGGGAGCTTTGTCAACAAAAAGCATTCCGTGAAATTTCCGAAAGAAAAGTGACCATATCGACGTCATCTTTCTTTCTTTATCCATTAGAACTGAGTTGTTTTCACTCAAATGTGTTCCAAGAATATTTATACGGTGTATAGGTCATAATGGGGGCTTTGTGCCCGAAAAGCTTTCCGTGAAATTTTTGGACCAAAAGTGACAATATCGGCGTCTGCATTCTTTATCCGCCAAAACTTTGTTGTGTTCGCTCAAATGTGTCTCAAACATGTTTATATGGTATATAGGTTATAATGTGAGCTTTGTACGCGAAAAGCTTTCGTGAAATTTCCGAAAGAAAAGTGACCATATCGCCGTCACCTTTCTTTATCCACCAAAATTGTGTTTGTACTATTGGGTTAAATCCCCCATCTATATATATACCAGTTCAAACCAAAATTGTGTTGTTTTCGCTCAAATTTGTCACAAACATGTTTATATGGTGTATAGGTCATAATGGGAGCTTTCTACGCGAAAAGCTTTCCGTGAAATTTTCTGACCAAAAGTGACCATATCAGCGCCAGCTCTCTTTATCCACCAAAAATGTGCTGTTGTTGCTCAAATATGTCCCAAACATGTTTATATGGTGTATAGGTCATAATGAGAGTTTTGTCCGCGAAAAGCTTTCAGTGAAATTTTCGGACCAAAAGTGACCATATCGGCGTCACCTTTTTTCATCCACCAAAACAACGCTGTTTTCGCTAAAATGTGTCCTAAAAATGTTTATATGGTTTATAGGACATAGTGGGAGCTTTCTGCTTGAAAAGCTTTCCGTGAAATTTTCAAACCAAAAGTGACCATATCGGCGTCTCCTTTGTTTATCTACCAAAACTGTGTTGTTTTCACTCAAATATTTCCGAAACTTGCTTATATGGTGCATAGGTCATAATGGGAGCTTGGGAGCTTTAGCTTGAGAGTGTTTTCCGTACAACCTTATCCCCGTGTCCGTAGTTCAAGGGTTTCAGTGCCGTTCGAGACCGCCGTGGTTGCCCTCACGGCGGCCATGCCGGTCGGCGGTGGTAGTCAAGGAACTCATATGAAGAAAGGGGGAAGGGGGATTTTCAAGCTCCAGTTGCTTCCATGAAGATCATAAATGGAAAAGGGGTAACTCAAGGGGATATAGGGTTGTCGGGGAATCAAGTAGGAGGTGACGTTGATGAGCAGAAGAAGAAAGAGGCAGTGGGATCTGGTCAACCGGAATCAAGCTCAACCACAAAGGTTGATGTTGTCAATGCCATGAAAGGGGGTAGTATGTTTGATGAGCGCCGTGAGTCAGATATGGACAAAGGGAAAGGGAACCTAGAGGAGGACTTTCCAAGGTTAGGGGCTGCTCCTGAGGGAGAAAAACTGGGAAATCGGGCATGGGGGCAGCAAGCGAAGTCATCTGCTCCTGAGTTGTTTTCGCTCAAATGTGTCCCAAACATGTTTATATGGTGTATAGGTCATAATGGGAGCTTTGTGCGCAAAAAGCGTTCCGTGAAATTTTCGGACCAAGAGTGACCATATCGCCGTCACCTTTCTTTATCCACCAAAACAGTGCTGTTTTCGCTCAAATGTGTCCTAAACATGTTTATATGGTGTATAGGTCATAATGAGCTTTTTGCGAGAAAAGCTTTTCGTGAAATTTTTGAACCAAAAGTGACCATATCGGCGTCACCTTTCTTTATCTACCAAAACTATGTTGTTTTCGCTCAAATATGTCTCAAACATGTTTATATGGTGTATAGGTCATATTGGGAGCTTTGTCCGCGAAAAGCTTTCTGAAATATTTTTGGACCAAAAGTGACCATATCGGCGTCATCTTTCTTTCTTTATCCATCATAACAGAGTTGTTTTCACTCAAATTTGTCCCAAGCATGTTCATATGGTGTATAGGTCATAATGAGAGCTTTCAGCGCGAAAAGCTTTCCGTGAAAGTTTCGAACCAAAAGTGACCATATCGGCGTCACCTTTCTTTATCCACCAAAACTATGTTGTTTTCGCTCAAATGTGTCCTAAACATTTTTATATGGTGTATAAGTCATAATGGGAGCTTTCTGCGCGAAAATCTTTCCGTGAAATTTTCGAACCAAAAGTGACCATATCGGTGTCACCTTTATTTATCCACAAACATGTTTTTATGGTGTATAGGTCATAATGGGAGCTTTGTGCGCGAAAAGCTTTCCGTCAAATTTTCGAAAGAAAAGTGACCATATCGGCGTCACCTTTCTTTATCCACCAAAACGGTGTTGTTTTCGCTCAAATGTGTCCCAAATATGTTTATATGGTGTATAGGTCATCATGGGAGCTTTGTGCGCGAAAAGCTTTCCGTGAAATTTTCAGACCAAAAGTGACTATATTGGTGTCACCTTTCTTTATCCATCAAAACTGAGTTGTTTTCACTCAAATATCTCCCAAACATGTTTATATGGTGTATAGCTAATAATGAGAGCTTTGTGCATGAAAAGCTTTCCGTGAAATTTTTGTACCAAAACTAACTATATCGGCGTCACCTTTCTTTATCCACCAAAACTGAGTTGTTTTCGCTCAAATGTGTCCCAAACATGTTTATATGGTGTATATGTCATGTAGGGAGCTTTGTGCACGAAAAGCTTACCGTGAAATTTTCGGACCAGAAGTGACTATACCCGCGTCACCTTTCTTAATCTACCAAAATTGTGTTCTTTTCGCTCAAATATGTCCCAAACATGTTTATATGGTGTATAGGTCATAACGGGATCTTTGTCCACGAAAAGCTTTCCATGAAATTTTCGGGCCAAAAGGGACCATATCGGCATCATTTTTCTATATTTATCCATCTGTGCTGTTCTTACTCAAATGTGTCCCAAACATGAATATATGGTTTAAAGGTCATAATGGGAGCTTTGTGCGCGGTAAGCTTTCCCTGAAATTTTTGGACCAAAAGTGACTATATCGGCGTCACCTTTCCTTATCCACCAAAACTGTGTTGTTTTCACTTAGATGTGTCCCAAACCTGTTTATATGGTGTATAGGTTATAATGGGAGATGTTTATTTTAGGGTAGTTTTTTAGGTGGTAGTTTATATTTGAGTGGCTAGTAAGGTTGGTGTGATATGTGCGGCTTGCCTTTGGGTTTGTTTGGGTGTGATGGTTTGCTGGTTTCATATTGTGTCTGGCTCATCACATCGGAAAGCAACATAATATGTTGTGCAGAACTCTATAGCTTGCCCTTGTGTGGACTGGGATGTAGGCGCGCTGTGTTTTCGGGTAAACGGTTCCCCATGCACCTTTGTGGAAAGCTGAGTGTGAGGTAGTTATTTGCGATAGGTTTGTGTCGTAGGACGGTTGTGTGATGTATCACCCTCTTACGTAAGACTCTTTGTTTGGTCTTACTTCTTGTTACTCTTTGTCTTTGAGCCTCTATCAATATATTTACCGTTTCAAATCATAATGGGAGCTTTGTGCGCGAAAAGCTTTCCTTGAAATTTTCAGACGATAAGTGACCATATGGGTGTCACCTTTCTTTATCCACCAAAACTGTGTTGTTTTCGCTCAGATGTGTCCCAAACATGTTTATATGGTTTATAGGTCATAATGGGGAATTTGTCCGCGAAAACCTTTCCGTGAAATTTTCGGACCAAAAGTGACCATATCGGCGTCATATTTCTTTCTTTATCCACCAGAACTAAGTTGTTTTCAGTTAAATGTGTCCCAAGCATGTTTATATGTTGTATAGGTCATAATGGGAGCTTTGTGTGCAAAAAGCTTTCCGTCAAATTTTCGGACCAAAAGTGACCATATCGGCGTCACCTTTCTTTATCCACCAAAACAGTGCTGTTGTCGCTCAAATGTGTCCTAAACATGTTTATATGGTGTATGGCTTCTTGTGCATGGTCTAATCTCAGCATCCATAGGTCATAATGGGAACTTTCTGCGCGAAAAGCTTTTCGTGAAATTTTTGAACCAAAAGTGACCATATCTGCGTCACCTTTCTTTATCTACCAAAATTGTGTTGTTTTCGCTCAAATATGTCCCAAACATGTTTATATGGTGTATAGGTCATAATGGGAGCTTTGTCCACGACAAGCTTTCCGTGAAATTTTTGGAACAAAAGTGACCATATCAGCGTCATCTTTCATTCTTTATACATCAGAACTGAGTTGTTTTCAATCAAATATGTCCCAATCATGTTTATCTGGTGTATAGGTCACAATAGAAGGTTTTTGCGCGAAAAGCTTTCCGTGAAATTTTTGGACCAAAAGTGACCATATCGGCATCACGTTTCTTTATCCATCAAAACTATGATGTTTTCGCTCAAATGTGTCATAAACATTTTTATATGGTGTATAAGTCATAATGGGAGCTTTCTGCGCGAAAAGCTTTCTGTGAAATTTTCGAACCAAAAGTGACCATATAGGTGTCACCTTTATTTATCCACCAAAACTGTGTTGTTTACACTCAAATGTGTCACAAACATGTTTTTATGGTGTATCGGTCATAATGAGAGCTTTGTGCACAAAAAACGTTCCGTTAAATTTTCGGACCTAAAGTGACGATATCGGCGTCATCTTTCTTTCTTTATCCATCAGAACTGAGTTGTTTTCTCTGAAATGTGGCCTAAGAATGTTTATATGGTGTATAGGTCATAATGGGAGCTTTCTGTGCGAAGAGGTTTCCGTGAAATTTTCGAACCAAAAGTGACCATAGCGGCTTCACCTTTTTTTATCCATCAAAATTGTGCTGTTTTCACTCAAATGTATCACAAACATGTTTATATGGTGTATAGGTAATCATGAGAGCTTTGTGCGCAAACAGGTTTCCGTGAGATTTTCGGACCAAAAGTTACCATATCGGCGTCATCTTTCTTTATGCACCTAAACTGTGTTGTTTTCGGTCAAATGTGTCTGAAACATGTTTATATAGTGTAGAGGTCATAATGGAGCTTTGTGTGCGAAAAGATTTCCGTGAAATTTTCGAAAGAAAAGTGACTATATCGGCGTTCACATTTCGTTATCCACCAAAACGGTGTTGTTTTCGCTCAAATGTCTCCCAAAGATGTTTATATGGTGTATAGGTCATAATGGGGGCTTTGTGCGCGAAAAGCTTTCCGTGAAATTTTCGGACCAAAAGTGACTATATCGGCATCACCTTTCTTTATCCGTCAAAACTGAGTTGTTTTCACTCAAATGTGTCCCAAACATGTTTATATGGTGTATAGGTCCCAATGGGAGCTTTTTACATGAAAAGCTTTACGTGAAATTTTCGTACCAAATGTGACCATATCGGCGTCACCTTTCTTTATCCACTAAAATGTGTTGTTTTTGCTCAAATGTGTCCCAAACATGTTTATATAGTGTATAGTTCATAATGGGAGCTTTGTGCGTGAGTAACTTTCCGTGAAATTTTTGAACCAAAAGTGACTATATCGGCATCCCCTTTCTTTATCCACCAAAATTGTGTTGTTTTCACTCAAATGTTTCCCAAACCTGTTTATATGGTGTATAGGTTGAAATGGGGGATGTTTATTTTAGGGTAATTTATTAGGTGGTAGTTTATATTTGAGTGGCTTGTAAGGTTTGTGTGATATGTGCGGCTTGCCTTTGGATTTGTTTGGGTGTGATCGTTTGCCGGTTTCATATTGCGTCAGCCTCACCACATTGGCAAGCAACATAATATGTTGTGCAGAACGCCATCACTTGCCCTGGTGTGGACTGGGATGTAGGCGCGCTGTGTTTTCGGGTAAATAGTTCCCCATGCACCTTTGTGGAAGGCTGAGTGTGTGGTAGTTATTTGCGGTAGGTTTGTGTCGTAGGACGGTTGTGTGATGTATCACCCTCTTATGTAAGACTCTTGGTTTGGTCTTACTTCTTATTACTCATTGTCTTTTGATGTGCGCGGAAATTTGCCATATTTTCTATGCACATTTATGTCCATTTTGTCAATATTTGCAAACATATTGGTTGGGAAATCATAAGATTAGTGTAGTTTATGATTATTTGTCAAATATAGAGGTCTACACGAGTTTTTATGTTATTTCCCAGAAATCGAGACAAATATAGGGCAATTTAGACAAAGGAAGAAGAGCTGAAAAAGAACTCGAAGTCTACTGAGGAGTCGAAATCGACCTAAAGACTCGATATCGAGTTGAAACAGAGCACCAGAAATCAAAAAGAGGAAGAACAGAGCATGTCGACACATAGAGGTCGATATCGACTGAACATGGTCGATATCGAGTGCCCCAAATCGACTGAATTGATAGAGTTCGAGTGCCAATCTGAGGTCTAGTAGAACTGCTCGAGATAGAGAAAAGAAGAGGTCGATATCGATGTCCCTGGTCGATATCGACTGCTGTTGCAGACAGATCCGATGCTGTTTTTGATAGAATTCTATCTGAAGCCAATGTAACTATCCTAAAGTCGAGATCTGCTATCATATACCACCAGACATGTTATCCTTATGGTGAATGTGATATTTACCTAAGGAGTTTTAGTTATTTACTTTATTTAAGTTATATCTTAGGAATAAAGGAAGATTTTCTTATCCTTGGATAGAGAGGTTAGATGTCTATAATTAGAGGCCATTAGGGCTGAGTTTAATCATTCAAGTTCAGTCATTCAAACACAATAACGCAGAGAGTTTAGAAGAGGGAGAGAGCCGAGTGCGTTGTAGGAAGCGAGAGCGGAGTGGCTTTGTTCGGTTGTACTTTCTTTCTTTTGCAAGTTTAATTCAAAGTAGCTTCTTTTCAATGATGATGATGTCAAAGAAGATGAGGTGCAAGTAGTTCACCCACTTCTAGGGTCGGGGTGAGCCCGGCGATAGCAATGTAAGTTTGATGATATGATTTTTATGCGATTCCGTCTTCTGTCCTATGCATGATCCTTTGCGAAAGTTGAGGAGATTCATTATTTGCATTATTGAAGCGAAAGCCAATCATATTGTGAATTTGGATTTGTCATGAATTGGATAGTAACTCTTAGGTTTTATGTGAAAGCCTCTAATCACCTAATAGTTGGTAACGAAAGTTATTTGACGGAAAGACATCATCTTTCATGAATTTGGCATGATACTTGCAAGGTTATCATTGTAGCATTAACCCCGGACCTTGGAAGCGTTTTAGTTTATTGAGTTCATATAAAAATTTGTGTTTTTATTCTGTCCACTCTTCCATCATCATTCTCACGTTCTTCGGATATCTTTTCCAACGCAAATTGGTGACTTTTACTGTTTTTGCGAAGACTCGATTTCGACTGCTGAGGTCGATATCGAGTGCTAAAATTGATATCGAGTGAAAAACTCGACGTCGACTGATTGTTTTGTCTTCTGCATGAAACTACTGGAAATCGACCAGAACTGAGGTCGTTATCGACCAGACTACTCGATATCGAGTGGTCTTCTGGACTCGAAACTTGATCGTGATTACAAGCTTAAGAAGCGCTGACATACCTCCTCGTGGATTCAATCCTGAATTACCCCACCACTACATCGGGAGGGATTCTTGTATTTTATTTGCTTGAACAAGGGAGTCAGTTTAGGTGATATTATTATTGATATTATATTTAGCAATCCCTCCCCCGACGAACAAATTAGTGTCGTTTCCAGGGAGGCAATCAATCGCGCCCTAAGCTTCTTTCACGTTCTTTTTAGTGCTGATTTTGCAGGTTTATGCGACGCTCTGATCGCGAACCTATCTTGGAAAGTATAGACGAGCCGAAACGTTTTCTCCATCTTCGAATTAGAGCTATCAGAATCATGGCAGATAACGAGACTCGGGCTCAAATCATTGAGCGATTGAGGAAGGAGATAAAGGATCATAATGCTACAATCGCTAATGAAAGGGCCACCGCTGCTGCAGAGCGAGCCCGTGCTTATAGATAGGAGGATGCGCGCAGACAAGCCCAAGAGAGGCTCAATCAGTATCCACAGATGGCGATGCAATACATGCATCTGCCGCTTCACGTTCCTGAATCTGCAATTCCTATTCCTGCCTCTAATTATGAGATAAAAATTAATTTCCTGTCTGAAATTAAAAGAAATACTTTTGAACGAAGAACTAATGAATGCCCGTTGCAACATATTTCTACTTTCATGGATTTATGTGAGACTATTGCTGATGGTGCGAATTTAGAATATGTTAGACTGAAATCCTTTCTATGGTCTCTTGCAGGGAAGGCATTACAATGGCTAGAAAGCTTGGCTCCACGCTCACTGAGGACATGGGCAGAGGTGAAGGATGTGTTCCTAAATAAGTTTTTTCCTCCATCTACAATGACGATGCTGCGGCAAATGATCATGGCTTTCAAACAAAAGCCTGGTGAAACATCGGCACAGGCGTGGGAGCGCTTTAAGGACTTGTTGAGATCATGCCCTACACATGGGCAACTACCATATGTCATCCAGGAGATCTTCTACAACTCCCTTGATAGGCCGAATAAGGAGAGAATCAACTCTTACACCTTCTATTGGTACATTGACCTCACACCAACGAAGGCCTGGGACAAAATTGAGAGGCTAGTCAACTTTGACAACACTTATGGGACTGCTGCATCCTATGACTCAAGGCCTGCCCCATCTATACCACTTTATGAGCCTCCAAAGGAGATTGATCCTAATGTGCGGCAATAATTCCACAACGATTAGACACGCCACCTTCAAAAGCAAGTTAAATTCCTCTCAAATAATCAACCTTGTCAGGAGTGTGGCTCAACAAGGCATAACACCAGTGCCTGCCCACATCTTGAACAAGTCAGCATGGCGGAGCAACATGAGGAAGCTAAGTGGACGAGAGGCCCCTATGGAGGGGGAAATCAGCAGTATTGGGGAGATTAAAGGTTCTATCAACCTCAACATCAACAAAGGGATCCCCCACCTTATAGAGCACCAGGGCACCCTGAGCGCGAACCAAGGAAGGATGGGACCGTCAACTCTAGGCTCGGGGAGATCAATGTTTGGAAGCGGAACATGGAGACCCAAATGGGTCAATCGGCGGAGCAAATTCCCAAACCGCCAGGATCGTTGCCTAGATCTACTGTGCCCAATCTTAAGGGCAAAACTACTAGACATATAGCAAAAATGAATCTAAGGAGTGGGCGTCAATTGTAGACGCCCGAGCTAAAAGCGGAGGAGAATGCCCCAGAAGAGACATCGATATCGACACATCTAGTCGATATCGACCATCGTGAAGTCGACATCGATTCCCCTTTACTCGATGTCTACAAAGAAGCTGATCTGGACCAGAAATCAACTCCTCCAGTCGATATCGACCACCATCAAGTCGATGTCGACTCAACTCCAGCCACAGTAAAGAAGAAGGTGTTTCCATTCCAAAAGAAAGCTATTAAGGACCCGTCGGAAAAGAAGTTCCAGCGCTTTGTAAAGATGTTTCAAGGGCTCAATGTCTCAATTCCATTCACCAAAGCACTTCATGAGATGTCATCATATGTGAGGTTCCTTAAAGACATATTAGGTAAGAAGCGATCAATTGCAGAGATCGCAGAGGAGTGCAACAGGTTGGAACTACCAGAGAAGAGAGCGACACCAGGTAAGTTTTCTATCGCTATAGGCTTAGGTCAATATCTCTTTCATGCTTTATGTGATTTAGGTGCTAGTGTTAGCATGATGCCACTAACCATATGGCACAAGATAAAGATAGGACCCCTAGAGCCTGTGGATACAAAGATTTTCATGGCCAACAACAATACGTTAGTTATTCCAACACGGATGGTGGATGATGTGCCAGTGCAATTAGGTAAGTTCTCTGTCCCTACTGATTTTCTAGTTGTTGATATGGAAGAGGACCCTACTTGTCCCATTATTTTAGGAAGGTCATTCTTAGCAACTGTCGATGCCAACATAAGCGTGAGGAAAGGATTGCTCTCATTCACTATCAGTGATGAGGTAATAGAGTACGCTTTCAACAAAACGGTAAGGAAGAATGAAGGGCCAATAGAGGTAAAGTCAATCAAAGGTGTCTACATCACATGCGGGGAAGCAAAGGTAAGGAATATGACACAAAAGGAGCTTGAAAAGAGGGCGATAGAAGCCCAAGTGGAGGAAGTCGTGGCAATCTTGAACGAAGGAGCCAAAAAACCACTCAAAATCGACCCAGGTAAGTCAATGTCAACTAACATTGTTCAAGATTCTGTGCCAGGTTATAAGTATGGGGTCGATGTAGGAGAAGAGAGCTCGAAATCGAACACAGAGGTCGAAATCGACCAGAAACCTAAGTCGACGTCGACTGAACCAGAAGCCGGAGAAGGAAAAGGAACCTCGATATCGAGTTCACCAGGTTGAAATCGACCAGATCAAATCGAGCAGAAATCCTTCACATCGACAGAACCACCAGGAGCTGAACAGAGGTCGATATCGAGTAATGCTGATCGATATGGACTAGACTCTGAGAAGGAAAAGGTAAGCTAAGGTATGGATTCCTCTTTTTCTATTTCAATAAAAGATGTATCACTTTTTGGAAGAGGTTTGCCTTGGTATGTGCGCTTGTGCGGGGTGTCCAATGATGATCTAAGCAACTACAAAGTAGGAGATAAGGTGTATGTCTCTAAATCAAAGGATCATTGGTTCCCGAGTAGATTCAAAACAAAGAAGATGGGACCATTCACTGTGAACCAGATCCATCCAGGCGGGATGCAGCTGAGAGACAAGAATGTAGTGTTATTTGAGGCCCAGGCTACATGGGCTCTGCAGATGCCGCCTTGAGAGGTAAAAGGAGAAGTCGGCCTAGCGACTATAAAGTCTAGAGCTTGTACAAGACATTTAGTTTTTAAGTTTAGACACTTTTTGTTTGTTTTAAGACTCTTTATTTATTTTTGGTTTTTGTTTTTATTTTCTAATGAGTTTCAGGAAAGAGTAGGAGCGCAAACGAGAGATCGAAATCGAGTGAAACTGGTCGATATCGACTAGTCCACCCGATATCGACTGCCCTACAGACTTCTTCAACTCCTGATTTTCGTGAATTTTTAGTAAGTTTCTTTCATAACCCTAGTCCTTATACAGTGAGGACACTGTAATCTTTATGTATGGCGTGGGGGAAAGGCTTACTTGCATATTTTTAACATATTTTGATCATATTTTAAAAATTTTGCATAAGTTTTTGCAAATTTCTTTTCCATGTTAATGCATACTCATACATAATTAGTTTAGATTATCTTTATCTTTAAGCATATTAGTTTATTTTTCGAAAAAAAAAATCACCCCCATCAAAAATTTTGAAAATAAAGAAAAAGAGTCATGGAAGCATATATTGAACTCGACGATGCAAAAGTAGATTCATTAGAGATATAACATGAAATTGCCTAGTTAAGAGAAGTCACAATGAAGTGTGATTTTTTAGTGAAAACCATGAAAGTAGGGTAAAAGTTGAAGTTGCTTTTGGCATATGCATGATAAGATGATGGAGGACTTTATATTTTCCATACATGTGCTCAATTTCATATCCTAGCCTTAACTATGCAAATTTGCAATTTCACAAGCCATATTTTTTTATACCTTATATCCTATTCGGGGACAACGTTTAAGAATGGATGTCATCTTTGGAGTTGTTATATGGAGTTTGTGCATTTTTATTGAAGTTTGGCAGGAATGAAAGTAATTTGAAATATGAAAAATTTAATAAGTAAGAAAAAATCCGATCACCTCAAGAGATAAAGGTAGGTCGATCCTGCTCGTTGAGATGTTAGTTCAGCGAGATGGGACAGAAGGTGTGGAGTCCGAAGTACTAATTATCTAGGGCCATTCATGACGCCCATTTTTGCGACTCACGAGAAGGCGGTGCTAAGGTTAGAGAGGCAAAAGCATTATAGTGAAAAAAGCATTGAGCGAAGAACGAAAGGTGAGAAACATTATGAAGAAGAAATGTGGAAGTTTGGAAAGAAAGTATATTTCCCCGGATTTAACACCACATGGCCAAAAAATTAGCCCATCTTTAGCCTTTTACCAATCTACTTCTCATAAGCTTGCAAAAGTCCTCTTGATTATTAATGCTATGTTGCCTGAAATTGTTTTATGCATATAAACCTCCTTTTGTGAGTATGATGTTGCTTTTATTCACAGGCATGAATATTGTTGACATTAGTACATTTTTTAGGATGGAAATTGAGTGTAGGGACATATAAGAATGAATCTATGATGTTGAGGGTTTACTTTCTTCCCCTGAATGACCATTAAAAGTATTGCTTGGGGACAAGCAAGCTTAAGTATGGGGTGTTTGATGTGCGCGTAAATTTTCCATATTTTCTATGCATATTTATGTCCATTTTGTCGATATTTGCATATATATTGGTTGTGAAATCATAAGATTAGTGTAGTTTATGCTTACTTGTCAAATATAGAGGTCTACACGAGTTTTTATGTTATTTCGCAGAATTCGAGACAAATAAGGAGCAATTTGGACAAAGGAAGAAGAGCGGAAAAAGAACTCGAAGTCTATTGAGGAGTCGAAATCGACCTAAAGACTCTACATTGAGTGGAAACAGAGCACTAGAAATCGAGCAGAGGAAGAACAGAGCATGTCGACACATAGAGGTCGATATCGACTGAACATGGTCAATATTAAGTGCCCCAAATCGACTGAATTGATAGAGTTCGAGTGTCAATCCGAGGTCGAGTAGAACCGCTCGAGATAGAAAAAAGAAGAGGTCAATATCGATGTCCCTGGTCGATATCGACTACTGCTGCAGACAGATCCGACGCTGTTTTTGATAGAATTCTATCCGAAGCCAATGCAACTATCCTAAAATCGAGATCTTCTATCATATACCACCAGACATGTTATCCTTATGGTGAATGTGATATTTACCTAAGGAGTTTTTGTTATTTACTTTATTTACGTTTTATCTTAGGAATAAAGATAGATTTTCTTATCCTTGGATAGCGAGGTTATAAGTTTATAATTAGAGGCCATTAGGGCTGAGTTTAATCATTCAAGTTCAGCCATTCAAACACAATAACGCAGAGAGTGTAGGAGAGAGAGAGAGAGAGAGCCGAGTAGGGTGGAAGCGAGAGCGGAGTGACTTTGTTCGGTTGTACTTTCTTTCTTTTGCAACTTTAATTCAAAGTAGTTTCTTTTCAATGATGATGATGTCAAAGATGAGGAGATGCGAGTAGTGCACCCACTTCTAGTGTCGGGGTGAGCCCGACGATAGCAATGTAAGTTTGTGCATCAAAGGTATGATTTTTATGCGATTCCGTCTTCTATCCTATTCATGATCCCTTGCGAAAGTTGAGGAGATTCATTATTTGCATTATTGAAGCGAAAGCCAATCATATTGTGAATTTGGATTTGTCATGAATTGGATAGTAACTTTTAGGGTTTATGCGAAAGCCTCTAATCACCTAATAGTTGGTAACAAAAGTTATTTGACGGAAAGACATCATCTTTCATGAATTTGGCATGATACTTGCATGGTTATCGTTGTGGCATTAACCCCCGACCTTTGGAAGCGTTTTAGTTTATTGAGCTCATATAAAAATTTGTGTTTTTATTCTGTCCACTCTTCCATCATCATTCTCACGTTCTTCGGACATCTTTTCCGACGCAAATTGAATTTGGCATGAATTCTGCGAAGACTCGATTTCGATTGTAGAGGTCGATATCGAGTGCTGACATTAATATCGAGTGAAAAACTCGACGTCGACTGTTTGTTTTGTCTTTTGCAGGAAACTACTGGAAATCGACTAGAACTAAGGTCGATATCGACGTGCCTACTCGATATCGAGTGGTCTTCTGGAGTCGAAACTTGATCGTGATTGCAAGCTTAGGAAGCGCTGACATACCTCCTTGTGGATTCGATCCTGAATTACGCTACCACTAAATCGGGAGAGATTCTTGTATTTTATTTACTTGAACAAGGGAGTCGGTTTAGTTGATATTATTATTGATATTATATTTAGCGATCCCTCCCCCTACGAACAAAAGCCTCTATCTTTATATTTACTGTTTCAAGTATTAATGGAAGCTTTGTGCGCGAAAAGCTTTCCGTGAAATATTCGGGCCAAAAGTGACCATATGAGTGTCACCTTTCTTTATCCACCAAAACTGTGTTGTTTTCGCTCAAATGTGTCCCAAACATGTTTATATGGTGTATAGGTCATATGGTGTATAGGTCAAATGTGTCCCAAAATTTTCGGACCAAAAGTGTCCATTTAGGCGTCACATTTCTTTATCAATCAAAACTGAGTTGTTTTCACTCAAATGTGTCCGAAATATGTTTATATGGTGAACCTTTTTTTTTCCTTCCCCTCTTTGGTTGAGGCTGAGCATGCGTCGAGGAGTTAATGGTTTGGCTCAGGAGTGGCTCGAGTGTGGTTCGTTTGTGGCTCGTTGAATTGGTGTTGTATGTGGCTTCATTGGGTGGTCGTTTGTTCTTGGGGTGCTGATGCATTTGTTCGTCCTCTTTAGCTTCCCTTGACTCCTAATCTAAGGTGTTGTTGAGGTGAATTCTTGGTGGCCTTGGGGGTGGTGGTGGGTGGTGCGACTAATGGCGTCTTGTCCCAAGGGTGGGGGCTCGTGGGGCTGTGAGTGCCGTAGCTGTGGTGGCCCTTGGGCTGTGGCGTTGCGCTTTTCTGATCGTGGTGGTTGCTGTGTAGTTGCTCCGTCGTTGGCGGTCAAACGCGTGACTCCGTTGAGTAGGGTGCAGCAACAAAGTACCCCCGGGGTCCTGGGTGGACTGGATTTCCCCGGTGAGTTACTACTTCAGCTTTCGTCGTCGTCGGGTTTGGGGCTGCGCTGTGGTCCTTGTGGTGGTCCGTGAGGGCTGCTGGCTTGGTCTATGGTGTGATCGGCTGGTGGTGGTACTTGGGATGAAGATGGGTGGGGTCGACGTGGGTTTGAGCAGCTCGTGGTTGGGTCTCCCCACCTGCTGCTGGGTTCGCTATTCAGTCCTCCCTCTTGCCTAGCACAATTTGTTTCTTCTCATTGTGCCGAATGTGTTGCTGGGTTGGGGTCGGGCCTGCTGAGCGCTTGGTGGCGCGTGTGTTTGGAGCTGGTGTTGGGCACGTGGGCCATTGTGGCTACAAAGGTGGAAGTGTGCAGCTCTTTTTTTTTTGCTGCAAATAGGGGTGATATACGAGCCGAACGAGCCTAGCTTGACATGTTCAAGCTTGGCTCGATAGGGAAACGAGCCGAGCCGAGCTCGAGCCTAAATTTTTTACGAGCTTTTTTGGACGCTCAAGCTCGGCTCGCGAGCCCAATCACATGATCAAGCTCGGCTTGAAAAGCTCGTTCGAACTGAACGAACAAGCTTAGGCTCGTTCGAGCTCGTTGTCCAAGCTCGTTCGTTCGGCTCGTTTCAGCTGTTCGTTCGGCTCGTTTTTGTTCGTTTGTCTTGTTTTAGTTGTTAGTTTACCAAGGCAACTTAATAAAATACATTAAACTGAAAGGAGGATCCAAGGATAATAACTCAAAAGGAGGATCCAAGGATAACCAAGGATAAATTTGAAATACATGAAACTAAATAACCAAAAGTTCAAAATACATGAAACTGAATAAATTCGAAATATAGTAAAACACTAGTAACTCAAAAGGAGGATCCAATGATAGTTGTCAAATGTGCTCCCAGCTTCAGCAATTAGCTCCTGCATATGGGCACATGGAATTGGAATTAGTATACATGAATAATTTATCTACCCATTAAAACACAAAAAAATGTAACCAATTCAATGCAACAACAAAAATGCTGGATGCTAATATACTAATATACTAATGTTTTCTGTATATAAGAATGATATACTTTCTCTACTATGGTCCATGGATGTACATAACCAAAATTACAGACTATAGATTTAATAATACTAAGGCGGCAAGGGTGCTAGCCTATTGTAAGCCTTATATCTGTTAAAAAAATGCACAAGAAACCCAGTGCGAAGGAAATTATTCTAGGTCTTGAATGTCTATTAAATTTCTTGAAACTGTTTTGTCTTTCCAAATCGTCGAGAAGGAAACTAATGCATGCTCTAAATGAACAAGCAGTGTGCTAAATGAAGAGAGTTCATTTTCAGCATCATCAAAATTTGGTAAAAAATTCATGTAAAGGGGTGAGGTTCAACAAAGAATGCCTTTCTTTAATTCCCAAATAACGAATCCAAACATATAGTTACTAAACCAGAAAAAAAATTGTTTGTTAATACAAACAAGCATTAGACAGAAACAAGATGTATAACATACTTCCATGGGCAAAGCTGTTGTTTGCTCTACGCTCCTCTATGCATAATTGATGTCCCGATACTTGAACTGTAACAGCCTACGAAACAAGGCAACTAAATCTATTCAAGTAGATAGCTAGCCAACGAACCTGGAGAAAGAGGGAGAATAAGCCATGTAAGAGAGAGGAAGACGAACCTGGAGAAAGAGGGAGAAGCAATTGAACAAAGCAGCCAAGCAGGACAAATTACAGAAATTAAGTTCCGTTTTGATACGCCTTGAAGCTTCACTTTCATTACCCTCTCCTTGTTGTCCACACAAGGAATCTATTTCATCAACAAAGATAATTGAAGGAGCACTCTCCTCCATCCATTTTGATACCAAATCTGAAGAAGAAACACTGACCAAAAAAGGACACATGATTGGTACAAGATTTTTCAATAATTGATAAGAAAAAAGATTATGAAACAAGTGATTTTTCAACCACTGAGAGCTTATACCAACTACTAAGGCTTGACTTTAGTTTAAAGTGTCAGAACTCGCAACTTCTAAATTACTCTTTAAATTCTTTATTCAGTGCATGAATACGAGCATTAGATTCAGGTGGTGGAAAATCCTTCCCTCTTACTCATTTCCATCCAATTCATTTGATTTCAAAAATTAAAGAAGGCTAGCACAATATACAAGTAATATGCTCTCCATTGTCTGAAATAATTGCTCCTGTAAAAAGTAGATAACACTTAGCAAACAAGCCCTTCTCCTAATTAATTGGAGCAAGTAGGATGACATAATCTCACTTTAGACCATAATATAATGAATCAGATGAAAACATGTCAAAAGGTGCAATCACCTACCATCATAATTTGAATCTTTGGAATGCTAAGCAGAACATAAATTCACATCTAACAATAAAATGACACCAAAAGAATGACCACCTATCCATAAAAATTAGGAGTAGCAAACCATACATCTACTGCATTACAGACAAGTAAATTGTTTTAAAGGACAAAGCAGCCATTTGAACGAATCAATCTGTTCATTCAAATGGCAATAAACATTCAGTACAAAGACATATTGATTCGAACGACAATGAACAAATTTCTCAAACTGCAACGAACATATTTCAGATTTTAGAAGAGGGAACGACAATTGATTCGAAATAAAGTAACAAGAAGATGAACGAGGAACGAAGCCAACGAAGCTGTGCATTGTTCTCACTTGTGGCGCTGAAGGAACGCAGATCTGAGGAAGGAAGACAGCCCAACAAGCAACAACTTGTAAGCGACCAGATCCGAGGGCGTAAGCGACCAGATCCGAGAGCGTAAGCGACCAGATCTCGGAGAAGTAGCATCAACGGGAGTAAGCGACCAGATCCGAGGGCGAAGAAGTAGCGCCATCGGGAGAGCAACAGATCCAGCAAGATCCAGCCACACCACCGTCAGACCAGGCCAGATCCACGCCAAACTCGCCGGAAGTACACCCCTTGCCAGTGCTCGACGATTTGAGCAGTAGGTGGAGGAAGGTTGAAGAATTGAGAAACCCTAACTCCTTGAGTCAAGAGCGTCCGACCTTGAGAATGAGAATTGAGAAACCATAACTCCTTATATCTAATAACACTAAGGGCATTTTAGTAATTTCCTGTACCGAGCTTCCGAGCTCGGCTCGGGCTCGGCTCGAGCTCGGTTCGGGCTCGGTTCGAGCCTAAAAATATGTTCAAGCTCGGCTCGTTTCCCCCCTACGAACGAGCTCACGCCGAGCTTTCTCGAGCCGAGCCCGAGCTGTTCGGCTCAGATAACAGCCCTAGCTGCAAAGGTGGAAGTGTGCAGCTGGTTGCGTGTTGATGTTGATTTTCCCTTGTCTTTGCGTGTTGATGTTGATTTTCCCTTGTCTTCACGTGATTCATTTTGCTTTTTTGGATTATTTGTTGACTTTCGGTATAGAATGCCGTGTAATATGAAGTTTTAGGGGTAGCTTTATTAGGTGGTAATTTGTAAGTGGTAATTTGTGAGTGGTATTTTGCAAGTAGTATTTTATGTGAGGGGTAGCTTGTGGTATGGGGCCTTTCCGCGGGGATGTTTAGGGTGTAATTGTGTGTCGTCTTCATAATGCATCTATTTTCCCACATCTGCTAGTAATTTAGATGTTGAGCTGAACACCACGCTTGTCCTGGTGTGGACGGGGATGTAGGCGCGTTGTGCTTTCGATTATGCGATTTCCTAGCATCTTTGTGGAGGGCTGAGCGAGGTAGCATCGCGATAGTTCCATCTAGTAGGACTTGGGTGGGATGTATCACCCTCTTACGTAAGACTCTTAGTTTGGTCTTATATCTTGTTACTCCTTGGCTTTATGTCACTATCTATATATTTATCGTTTCAAGTCATAATGGGAGATTTCTGCGCGAAAAGCTTTCCGTGAAATTTTCGGACTCTCAATGGAAGTTGCCCGCAGCATGGCATACCAGAGGATGATTTATTTTTCTATCTCTATGAGGGCTTGCTTGATCGTGAGTGCAGTGTTATCAATGCCACAACTGGAGAAGATGTCATAAACAAGACACCTGAGGAGGAAATGCAAATCTTCGAGGACTTAGCAAATGCTTCAAATCAAATGGGAGACACCAAGGCATCAGAGGAGTTCACATACTAGATAACTCTAGAGATGGTCGCAGAGATGATCTTAATTAGCTTGATGAGATAGTTAAGAACATGACTTTGTAAATGAATTAGACACACCATCCTAGACCATGTGGAGTCTGTGGAAACTCAAACCATCCTAATGATAGATGCCCACTCATTCAAGAAGGAGTTGCCGTCATTGCTATGGATTATGGACTTCACCAAAACTTTGGTAATACTTTTTACAATTCAAATTAGAATTCAAATTATCAAAGTGGTTTCAATGGTAGGAAGAATCAGTAGTGACAAGAAGTACCTTATCAAGATAGGGGCCAATTTGGGAATTGTCAAAGAAACTCTTTACTAGATGATGAGAAAGAGACTTTGAGATTGTTGTTGGATAGGATGAGTGTTCAAGAGAAGCTACTGAGTCAAATGGCTCAAGAGATTGGAGAACTTAAAGTTAAAGATTCAGGCAAGCTACCCTCATATGTTGTAGTCAATCCAAAGGAGAACGTGAGTGCCATGATCCTTAGAGGAGGAAATGAGGTTGAAAATCCTATAAGAGCATATAAGAAGAGCCTAAAGGTACCTTGAAATTGGAAGAACAAGACAAAAAGCAATCGGAGGAGACGTTTGACGCCACCGGCGCCTGCCAGACCAAAAAAGGCGCCCTCCGCTTTCTTCAGCACCAGAACCATTCACTTTTCCTCACTCCAATTTGAAGCAATTGACAAAGGAGTAATCCTCGATGATTATAACCCTGAACCACCCTTTCTAGAGGCTTTGAGATCAGAGAAAAGATGGGAGAATGAAAAAGATTTGCTCAACACATTCGCCAAGTGTAAGGTAAACATCCCACTTTCGAATTTAATTAAGTTTTTGCCTCGCTAGGAAATATGCACTATAAAGAGGAAGAAGAGAATGAAGACTAAGGAAAAGGTAAGTTTGAATGAGAATGTCTCTACTATTTCACAAAAGAGAATGCTTGAAAAGAGTGGAGACTCATGTATATTTACAATTCCATGTGCAATTGGAAATACTAAATTTAAGCAAGCTATGATAGATCTAGGAGCTTCAATTAATGTTATGTCATATAATTTTCTACAATTTTTTTGGTCTGAATGATTTGACAAAGACAATGGTCACAGTGTAACTTGTTGATCGATCTCATATCAAGCCAAGAGGCATTGAAGATGTTTTACTTGTGGTTGATGATTCAATTCTTCCTGTTGATTTCTTTGTGTTATATATGAAACAGAGAACCCCTAAAGCACCAATTATTCTAGGAAGACCATTCCTAAGAACTGTAAAGACAAAGATTGATTGTCGTGAAGGTTCATTAAAAATGGAGTTTGATGGAAGGAAGATGGAGTATTCTTTGTTTAACCCTATTAAACTTTATCCTGTAAATTCTTTGGATATACCTAATGCTAACAATGTTGATTGCAACATTGATTTTCATGATTATTTAGGAATTCCTAAGGAAAAACGTTTATTGAATTATGATGTATGTATTTCTAGCCATGTTTTTGTGCATATTTTAGCTTTGTATTCCATTCAATTCATATATTCTAAGTGGGAATAATGAGAATTTATGTAGTATGTGCTAATGTGCAAGAAATAGAGTCTACACATGTTTTGATTTAAATACGCAGAAATTGGAGTGGAATCGAAGTCAAAACAAGAAGCCAAGAGCTGTCAAAGAGCAGTTGAGATCAACTACATATCTCGAGATCGACTGAAGCAATGGTGTAGAAACTAAGTGCCGAGAGCCAAGAAAACACAAGACACTAGAAAAGCACTCGACACAAACCTAGATCGAGTGAACTACTCGACATCGACATGCTACCCGAGGTCGAGAGTAATCAAGCAAAATCGAGCAGAAGTGAAGCACTCGACATCGACTGCTCAGGTCGATGTCAACTAAAGATTCCCGCGGTTCGGATGTGGTTTGACAAATCCGTGTTGAAGAGATATATCAAAGCCACGGTTTTATCTTAGATTTTAGAAAGATTACTTCCTAGGGGAACTTTCCTGTTTACCATAGGATTTTTATTATTTACCTTAATAATATTTTAACCTTTTTATATTTGGATAGAATTTAGATATAGTAGTTTTACTAGGATTAGAACTCCTTTCCTTGGCTAGCAAGGATTAAGAGGCTATAAATAAAGCCCGAGGGGCTGGTTTTATTCATTCAAGCACAGCAAGAAACACAATAGAAAAGTAGTAGTTTAGGATTTTAGTTTTGAGCAGATTTAGGGTTTTGGCGTTTGCGAAAGCCTATTAGGAGGGGAATTGATATGAATATGTAAATAGATTTCGAACCAAAACAACTCCCTTTCTTCGCAAATAAAATTCAAGACTCCCTCCTGATGTAGCAGTAGGGAATTAGGATCGATCCTCGAGGAGGCGAGTCAGCGGTTTCCTGAATAGTCTCTATGAATTACTGTGCTGTGTCGACCAAAAGCCTCAATATCGAGTTGAGAGGTCGATATTGATAGGGGCGATCGATTCCTAGTCCTTTGTGTCGATCTGTGAAACCTGCAAAGAAGACAGAAGGCACTCGATATCGACTAGGTATGTCGATGTCGAGTGGGTCAGTGCGTTCCAGTCGACTCAGAAGACCGTCGACTTACTTTCCTTCGATGCAGAGTACTTGATATCGGGTCAGGTGGTCGATCTCGAGATGCTTCACAGATAGTAACAGTAACAAAATACGAAAACAAAAATAAAAGAAATAATAAAAAGCGACAGATTTTTTTGGGTTTTTATTAATAAACTAAAAAGCTCCTAAGGTAGGGATTCACCACGAGAATAACCATACATGCATTATTACTCAAACCACATAAATGATCCTGCTTTTATCATCAACCAATTAGGAATATAGAGGCTTTCGCATAAAAACCTAATTGTTTCTATACTTTTCATAATTAGGTTTTAGTCAACTTTCGCAGTCAAAACCTAATTACTATCCAAATTTACATATATAATCCCCATTCGCTTCATATAAGGTAAATAAGGAATCGTCCTAAATTCTCATGAAGGATTGAGCGCGGGGTAGAAGATGAAATCATATAATCAAATAAGGAATTCAAGCATGCTTACATGGCTATCGCTGGGCTCACCTCGACCCTAGAAGTAGGACAACTACTTACTCATCATTGGGGAAAACATCTTTGAATAGAGAAACAAACTTTGCATTAAAACTTGAACGAAAACTTAAATCGTACAACCACCGCTTCTCTCTCTATCTCTCTCTTTCTTACTCGCGTTTCCTTCTCCTCCTTCTCTTTCTCGTTGGTTGATTGATTGTTTGCGAATTGAATGACTAAAGCCAGCCCCCTAGGGCTTTATTTATAGCCTCACAATCCTTGCTAGCCAAGGATTGGAGTCCTAATCATACTTAGATTGGTAAAAGAAAATTCTATCTAAACTAAATTATATCCTAAAATAAAATAGTAAGATAGGTAATATATTCCCTAACATGCTTGGAATATACCCCTAAGGTAGATGATCTTGGTAGATGATAGATTGTTTCATGGCAAAGTAAATCTCCCAACGATCCGGCCTAATCCACGTCTCGTACGCGTCTCTTGTTCCAGTCGATGTCGAGTGGACATGTCGATATCGAGTCCTCTATGTCGAGTCGACTTGATGGATTGTTGGTCGACATTGCCTTAGTCTTGATCTAGCTCTTTTCCTTCAGTCTACCTCGGGTGCATATGTCGATGTCGAGTTAGCTGGTCGAGATCGAGCTCTTCTCCAGTGTCTTGTTTCTTCTCTAAAATGCTCCGTTTTTTGCAAAATCAAACCAAAACTTGTGTAGACCTATATATCTTGCAAATGAACTCAAACTACACAAATTCATTACTTTCCCATCCCAAAAGTACAAAATATGCATGAAAACGAAATGAATGTAAGCATGAAACATGGAACAATATGCGCACATCAAACACCCCATACTTAAGCTTGCTTGTCCTCAAGCAATACTCTCAATGGTCATTCAGGGGAAAGACTAAACTCTCAACATCGTAGATCCATTCTCATATAACCCTACACTCAATTAACATCCTCGCAAAGGTACTAATGCCTTCAAATCTATGCATGTGAATGAAAAGCAACATCTCGCACAAAAGGAGGGTTATACAAAAACACAATTTGTAACATATCATTAATAATCAAGAGGACTTTTATGCGTAATGGTGAAGAGTGGGTAAAAGGTATAGTGGTGGGCTATATTTGGCAATGTGGTGCTAATCCGGGGAGAAACTTTGAAACTTCTTTCTTTAATGCACTTTCTCCTTTGTCATTTCCACATTCATCTTCGTCATAATGATCTTTTGCTTTTTTTTTTCACTCATATGCTTTTACCTCTCTAACATTAACGTTGCCTTCTCGCGAGTCGCAAACATGGGTATCATGAATGGCCCCAGATACTTAGCACTTTCGACTCCTCACCATGAGTCCCATCTTGCGTGAATTTTATCCTCTGCAAGCAGGGTTGATTCACCTACACTACTAGAATTTTGTTATTTAACATCGGGTAATAGCCGATGTCTTTCAAAAAAAAAATCGATGTCTATGTGGGGGATGTTAAAAGTCAAAACTTTTTAACATCGGGTAATAGCCGATGTCTTTGTATGTTATATCATCGTTTATATTTTAAAATCAGATGTCTTTGGATGTTATAACATCGGGATTTGGCCGATGTTAAACATTTTTTACTTTTAACATCACCCACATAGACATCGATATTATTTTTTGAAAGACATCGGTTATTACCCGATGTTAAATGATATATTTGTAGGTTTTTAATTACGGTAACCTATGCGGGATTTGAACCCGCATCTTTGTGCTTGAGCACAACGCTCTACCAATTGAGCTAATAGGCTTAATTAAATCAACCAAAAGTAGCAAGATTCATAGAAAAACCCATGATTCGAGTAGCAATTGGGTGCTAATAGGCTTTAAATTAGATAGAATGTTTTTACATGAATGTAAGAAGTGCAAGCAAATTCATGACAAGATTTCAGCACTCACTCAAGTCTAAGAATCAATTAGACGATGACTAAAAAGCAAAGCCAAAGAATGGCAGCCAGCCCAGGCTCCAACTTCCAATTCCCTTCAGCAGCATACAAGCACACCAGAAGAGTGCAGTTTTTGCATATCGACATCACTATCACAAAGACAATCTACATAATAGTTACAGAGCTAAACTCTTTGCTAAGGACACTTACCACAACATTAAACGCAAAAGCAAGAGAAAATGCACATGTAAACATCATGATCATTCCGAATTGCAAAGCCAGTTTTAGAAAATCTGCAAAGTAGGTTCATAATTCTAAAATCCTTCTAATTTCCTCGAAATGAACTGTTGCCAAAGGGCATGCCCCATTTTACAATGTGGCTGCAAAGAGGCAGAGATGAGTTAAAGAAAAGTACCTAACAGCTGTATATTTCTTAAATTTGTACTCGAGGTAGGGTGCAAAGTTCTCAACCAGATTCTCGAAAACCTGAAAAACACAGAAGATTACTTCATAAATCTGAAATTACTTTACTACTTGTAAGAGAAAGATAAACATCTCATTCTGTCAATGTATATTAACCTGCGACATAATCAGGCGCCAAATCACTATTTGACAAAGGGTCTCTATGTTGCGGTACATGAGCATAATAGAACAGCCCGATATATGTCTGCATAAAATAGACTTCAAACACTTGCAGCAAAAGAAACATACCCTAATGTCTCCTGCAGAAAAAAAATCCTAAAGAAAAGACGGTAATCCTTTGGGTTTAGTGATGCCTTCAGTAGAATGGTACTTTGATATCCAAAACTATTTTTTTAATGTATGTAATGCCAATTTTCAATGCAAGTTTAGGTGGTAATGATTTTAGGTGGTAATTGCTGTTTATCATAAGTTTCTACAGTCAAGTTTGACTTGCTGTCATAGATCCTCAAATGATTTAAACATCACGTTATTTCTATTTTGACTCATATTTTCAAACGACTAGATGATTGTGGTAATCAGTACTCAAACACATAAGAGACATAACAGCAAAAATCAGATAACTTGGTCTTCATACACTTAAAACTAATGTTGTTTTGCTTTAAAGCTACTGTTTTTGCTTTTAATCATCACGTTAAAGCTGTTGTTTTGGAGTAAAATCAAATAACTTAGTCTTCATACGCTTAAAACTTACTCAAACACATAAGAGACATAATTAGTACTCAAACACATAAGAGACATAAGTTTCTGCTGTAAAGCTACTGTTTTTTTTTTAAATTTTCTATTGAAGTGAAGCTACTGCAGTAAAGCTACTATATTGTTTTTTTTTTTTAATTTTCTATTGTTATTTTGAAGTGAAGGAGCAAAGCTAGTGGGCAATATTGTGACTGATCAAAAGGAGATGCATTCACCTAATGTGAGATGAAGAAATCAAATACTTAAATTAAATCAAATACTTAAATTATTAAATCAAATACAATAGCACGGTAATGCATTCACCTAATGCATTCTCATTAGCCAAATCTTGAAGTGAAGATACAGTAGCACACTATGGGCAGTGATTAAATCAAAGCTTGTTGTTTTGAAGTGAAGGAGCAAAACTTTGAGGAACTTAACCATGTTCAAAGAGTCATTGAAATGTTTAGACTCGCTAACCTGTGACATTCTGATCGAGAAGTTTCCATACACGAGCAACCACCTCCTTCAACAATGAATCAAATATTTGTCTTATAGCCGAGCCATGTGCTTCAAGAGTGTTCTCATCACAGTTTCAGGAGAGTTTTTTCTAGGTCTAGACGATCAAAAACCTGCAAAGTCGGGGATTAATAACTGATGAGTACATCCGGGATGCAAGAGAAAACGTGACGAGAAAAGCTATTTTGCTAACTAGCTAGATACTTTAGGTTCTGACGGAGGGGAATCCTGTCGTTGATCCGTCAAAGTAAACTCAAACCTATGACTAGTACAACAATAAGTAAGAGGTTGATCCACAAGGAGATTTGTTGCTCAAGTATGATTTAAATGCTGATTTAGTAACCAAATTGGGGGTGTTTGTGAAAGCAAAGCAAATTAGGAAAAACAGAAGTAAATGGTTGTGATTCAAACAAATGAGAGAATTAGTTCTACCTACAATTTTCCACTTTATTTGGTTGAAGCGATCCTATTAACTTCTTCTCGTCCTATTAAGTTTCCTGTGAATGCCCTTGTTCCGATCTAATATAGTTACTAGTCCAAAACAATAAAAAATAAATAATCAGGAATCTACAAAACCCTAGCAATTGAATTGACCTAACTAGTTGGCCAGACAAGATAGAACAAAACAATAAACAATCAAGCACAAAGAAGATGAAGCATTCAAATATAGAAAACAAGGAACGAGAATTAGAAACTCACAATCAATCCAAATAAAGTGTCAAACTGTAGGAAGAACAGATGAGTTTAGTTCCTCATTGAAGACATCGCTCTATCTCTAAATTGTTTGATGAACGTAGAATAAAAAATGAAAAAGTGCTTCAAAACTAAATGACTCTCGACCTTTTTAAAAGTCTAAGCCGAACCTAAAAATGAAAATAACAATTACTAGGGTTTAACTAATCGAAATGCGGCAGATGACCAATGCGGCGGCCGCAGCATAGGTGCGGCGGCCGCTGCACACGTGTTCCATTCAGGCGCCGCTCCAGCTCCTTGCGGCGGCCGCTGCATGTGTGCTGCGGCCGCAGCATATGTCCCGCTGCCATCATCCCACTGCCAGAAGCTTCAGGCAGCTCCAATTTCTTGCTCTTCTTTCTTCAAGTCTCCAATATCATGCATCCCATAATGTTCGAATCTAATCTGTAACAATACTCACAAATTCGCGCAAAATCCGAACACTTCCAAAATAATCGTCAGATGCACTTTAACTCTAATTAATTAACTAAATGCAACCTAACTAGCCTAAAAATGTCTATAATGCCTATCTAGGATATGCATTATCAAATTGCCCCACACTTAGCCTTTGTTGTCCTCAAGCAATGATAGAGTGAACATAAATCAATGTATCCCACAGGAAATCCCTTCAAGTCTCAACCTCATCAAAAAGCAACATTATAGCAAGTGTAACCACAAACCAAGCAAACAAACGTCATAGCATGTATACAAGTGATCAAAGCTTATAAGTAGAAATCATCCAACCTCACCAGAAATATGTGTTTCACTCATGCTCTCATGTGTTTAGGCTTTAAAATACAACTCTCAACTCAATCCAAAATGCACTAAGCTCATAGACATTGACCTCAATATCACCAAATTTTCACCGACTTGCCATTACTTGCGTGACTCAATAAAGAAAAAGAATAATCAAAATGAGACACTTTTTTTTCTTTTGTTCTTTTTTTTTTCCTTTTTTTTCTATTTATTTATTTTTGTGCTTTCCTTACACGAGTCACAAACATGGGTGTCATGAATGGCCCCGGTCTATCAACACCTCAACTTCCTAAAATGAAGACCACTTGAACATCTTTTGACGCGAGTTGCAAACATGGGTGTCATGAATGAACCCGGTTACTCAATGATCAAGCTTCCTTTCCTAGTGGGTAGTTTTCAACACTGTTTTGTGCAAATCATACACATGGGTGTCATGCATAGACCCGGTTACTAAGTGCATTAACCATTGCCACCTTATTGCCCTAAATATGCACAAACTAGAACAAAAAGACTCAAGATATAAACATACTCCGCAAGCAACAACTGTGTGATACTGAAGTCAATGCCAAGAGGTAGCAACACAAGGAGAGTAAATCACACAATTGAGCCAAAGAACTATAAACGATTCCAAATAAGGCTAACATTCTCACAAGGGTCATGTTCATAGGATTTTAATCATACTTTAGCTCAATCATACATGCTCAATTATATTTGCAAGGTCATGCTTCATATAAAATAAAGAATATAAACAAAGCCAAAACATCCAGAACTCCATGGGATTTATATGATCATGTTGAAATTTAAATTAGAGGACAAACTAAGCCAGATGGGTATTTGAATAACATATTTGGATGCAATGCATGATTTTTTTTTATGCATAAGTAAACAGGAAATGTAAATATGAAATGATTCAAAAATAAAAATGTGTGTAGAAATTTAAACATGATCTAACTAAATGCACTATATGAACTAAACTCACCTATATACTCTAAACTTCCTTCCCCCACACTTAAATATTTCATTGTCCTCAATGAAATATCAAAGACAACAAAACTAAATAAAATAAACGCGAGGTGAGTGTAAAGAAAACTAACTGCTCACTGAGGCGGCGGCGGCTGGTAGGGTGAAAACTGGGGCCACCCCAAGCTATAGTAGTTCTCCTGATGCCTCCTCATGTCCTCTATAGAAGAGGCCATATCACGAACATTGCGACCCAAGTCGCAGAGCTCATACTGAAAGGAGTCCTGACGGATCGAAAGCTGGTGCATCTGTGCAAACATGTCCTCACACCAAGTGGACTCATCATAAGAAGAACTAGGCCCAGCAGAAGGGCCTGCAGCAAACTGCGCACCACCCCCATGAGAGTCAGGCATAGGGTGATCATGTGCATCCGCCTGCTCCTCCTCCTCATCAGCATCATCATCATCATCATCCGCATCAGCCAATAGGTAAAAAGCATCATCAGTAGGGCCATAAGGAAGGACCCTAGGTAGCCTCAGTCTGTGGACTCCCCCTGGTCCTGCCTTCCATACAAAACCACTCGCCTCTGAGCCATCAAGCAAATAGGCCCTCCGTAGCTGGTCCTCCTCGTAAGTGAACCCACCAGACATAGGGACCCCGCTATGAGTGTGATCAATGAAATGTCGGGTGATCAGATTGATCATGCCTCCTAGCCCCACTCTACCTGACGTCTTCCTCTGAATCCGCAAGAAGCTGTCCAGAAAGATCTCAACCCAATCCAGAATGATAGCGGACTGGGGAGAAAAACTCCACAACCAGGGTAAGTCTCCAGCTGGCACCTTGTTCACATCGCCCTGGCCACTGAAAGCCATTGCCAGGACCTTGTGAACTAACCGCAAACATGGATGGACGAACTTATATTTATACTCTCCTCGATGTCCATCAAAAGCGAAGCCCATCGCTGCATACCAAAAATCATGGACCTACGGATCTGGCACGTGAGTAGCCCAATCCTCAGTGGGCTCCTGAGTAATACCAACAACCGCCCTCAACTGAGCAAAAGTGCAATAATACACGTGGTCCAACAAATGAAACTGAAACCGATCATCGGACACCTCAAGCATACCGAGAAACTCCTTGGCCAACTCAGGATAAGTGGGGGCGCTATTATTCAGAAAAGCTCCTAGGCCCCCACGTGTAAGCATCTGCTGGGTAACATGTAACATCCCCAACCTCTGTAATGTAGGAATATCGAAGAACTTCGTTTGCACGAATCTCTTCGAATCAAAACTCTCCCAAATCTTCCGCTGTCCTCTAGATAAGTTTCTCAATTGACGAACCATATTCAATAGATTTCAAATCCGTAATAAGCAACAATCAACAACTCAGAGAAACAAACCAACACAAGGCTCAAATCCAAACGAACCAATCAAACCAACTCAATCCTCCAAACTAACCACAAGTATCAATAGTACAAATCACCCAAAAACTGAGCACTAAGCAACCAATAAACAAAGTGGAGCAACCGGACACAAGCTACAACACAAGCGATAACAAACCTGGCGGCGGCGGAGGATGCGGCGGCCGCGGCAAGGTGTGGCGGGCACAACAGGCGGCGGCGGGCGCAGCGTTGGGCGGCGGCCGCAGCAAGGTCGGGGTTGTCTCCTTCAATAGATCAACAATGGCGGCCCGAGTACCCCGGATCTAAACCCGATTTAGCGCGGGGTGAAGGTGGATGGTGAGGGTTGGTTGGGGTTTGGTTGAGGCTTGGTTGGGGAGGATGAAGGTTAATGGGGGGGATGAAGATTGGTGGAGGGAGGTTGAAGATGATAATGGAGATGATGAAGGTGGCAATGGAGAGGATGAAAGTTAGGATTTTGAAGAGGATATGGGACTTTGAAGAGGAGAAGGGTAATGGGACTTTGAAAAAGATGGCAAGATCTAGGTAGGGTAAGAAAGAAAAGGGATTCCGGTTTTTATTTTTTTTATTTTTTTTTTCAGAACTCAGAAAAAGGGCAGAGGTCACGGGCCTGATATGCGGCGGCCGCTGCATATATGCGGCGGCTGCTGCATGAAATATGTTGCTGCGGGTCGCAGGCAGCTGCCGCTGCATTAAGCAATTTACTGCGGTTTGTATGAGGCGGCCGCGGTATTAAGCTGCGGCCGCTGCATTTGTACTCTATCTCCTCTCCTTCTTCGATTTGCACGAATCCAATTCCGCTCTTTCATGAGTTGTTAGTCCCAATTATAAAACAAAAGCAAAACAACAAAAAAACTACCTAAGGGTGATTAAATGAAAAGGAAAGAAAAACTTACCTCGGGTTGCCTCCCGAGAAGCGCCTTTGTTTCAAGTCGTTGGCTCCACGTAAGGACCCTTGAGTGGCCTAATTGGTTGGTTCAGCAAGCACCAACTCCTCCTCGTCATTCCGGGGAATGTTCTCAAAGTATGGCTTAACTCTATGACCATTGACCTTAAAGAGCTCATGAGACTTAGGGTCAAAGAGTTCTATTGCTCCATGAGGGAATATCCTAGAGATCGTGTAGGGTCCTTCCCACTTTGATCAAAGCTTTCCAGGGAAGAGTTTCATGCGTGATTGATATAGTAGAACCTTGTCTCCTACCTTTAATTCCTTCCGTAGGATATGTTTGTCATGCCAAGCCCTTGTCTTCTCCTTATAGATTAGTGCATTGTCATCGGCATCCAAGCGAAGTTCCTCTAGCTCTTGCAATTGAAGCTTCCTGAACTCACTCACTTCGTTAATCCTCATATTGCAATTCTTTACAGCCAGTATGCCTTATGCTGAAGTTCAACAGGAAGTTGACAAGCCTTACCGAACACAATTCGATAAGGAGACATACCAATGGGAGTCTTATAAGTCGTCCGATAGGCCCACAGAGCATCATTCAGCCTTAGACTCCAATCCTTTCTGTTAGGTGCCACCGTTTTCTCCAGAATGGTCTTACTTTCCCGATTTGATATCTCAGCTTGATCATTGGTCTGAGGATGATAAGCAGCGGACACTCTCTGCGTGACATGGTACTTCTTTAACAGGGCAGTGATAGTCCTATTGCAGAAATGTGTCCCTCTGTCACTAATTAGAGCCTTAGGCACCCCAAATCTTGCGAAAATGGCGTCCTTTAGGAAATCTGCAACAACTTTGGAATCATCACTTTTGGTGGCCTTTGCCTCCACCCACTTGGAGACATAGTCCACCGCAAGCAAAATATAGATATTTCCAAAAGAAAAAGGGAAAGGACCCATAAAATCAATGCCCCAAACATAAAAATTTTCACAGAATATGATCTTATTTTGTGGCATTTCATTTCTGGCAGATATGTTCCCAACCCTTTGACATCAATAGCAAGATCTACAGAAAGCATTAGCATCCCTAAACAAGTGAGGCCAAAAGAAACCTGCTTCTAAAACCTTCCTAGCAGTCTTTTGAGGACCAAAGTGGCCTCCACATTCATGAGCATGACAAAAGGTAAGGACAGATTGTACCTCATTGTCTGGCAGACACCTCCTAATTACCTGATCAGCACAATGTTTCCAAAGGTAGGGGTCATCCCAAACATAGAAGCGAGCGTCGTGTCAAATTTTGTCCTTCTGAGCTTTCGTGAACTTAGGTGGAAATTCTCCCGTGACTAAGAAATTCACCATATTGGCAAACCAAGGTCGAGGAGTATGGACACCCATCTACAATTCAGAGGCATCGGGGCTTACCTCTTCAAAATAAAGCAATGGTACCGAACTGGCCACATGCGGCGGCCGCGGCATATGTGCTGCGGCCGCTGCTTCAATGCCCTGCGGCGGCCGCGACATAGGTGCTGCGGCCGCTGCTTCAGTGCCCTGTGGCGGCCGTGGCATAGGTGCTGCGGCCGCTACATTCTCCGTGACTCCCTGCAGCTGCATAGACGAAAGATGGTTCAAGAAAAAGAGCGTGTCATCAGGAAACTCACCGTGAATGGGGCTTTGACCATCCGGCTTGTCCTCTTCTTGGACAAGTCTGCTGAGGTGATCCACTACTAAGTTCTCTGCACCTTTCTTATCTTTGATTTCGATATCAAACTCGCTCAACAGCAAGATCCATCAAATCAATCTGGGTTTCGCTTCATTTTTAGTTAATAAATAACGAAGAGTAGCGTGATCAGTGAAGACAATTACCTTAGCTCCTAGGAGATAGGAGCGAAACTTCTCCAATGCAAAGACCACGGCCAGAAGCTCTTTCTCTGTGGTCGAGTAGTTCCTTTGCGCTCCATTCAAAGTCATAGAGGCATAGTAGATGACATGAGAGCTCCTTCCTTCTTTTTGTCCCAAAACAGCACCCACTGCATAGTCGCTAGCGTCACACATAATCTCAAAAGGTTGAGATCATATGGGTGCCTGAATTATAGGGGCGCTTGTCAGACGACCTTTTAGCTCATCAAAGGCTACCCTACACCTGTCATCAAAGTCAAAAACTACTTCCTTCTTGAGTAAATCACAAAGAGGTGCAGAAATCTTAGAAAAATCCTTAATAAGCCTGCGATAGAACCCTACACGGCCTAAAAAGGAACGAATTTCGTGCACATTGGCGGGGTAAGGCAGAGACTGAATGACATTAATCTTAGCCTTGTCCACCTCAAGACCCCTGCTAGACATAATATGACCCAAAACAATGCCTTGCTCAACCATAAAATGACACTTTTCAGAATTAAGAACTAAGTTGGTGTCTACACACCGCCTAAGAACAAATGACAAATGGTGCAAGCAAGTATCAAAGTCATCTCCATGCACAGTAAATTCATCCATGAATACCTCTATGAAATGCTCAACATACTCAGAAAATATGCTTACCATACACCGTTGGAAGGTCCCAGGTGCGTTACATAGCCCAAAAGGCATTCTGCGATATGCAAAGGTGCCAAAGGGGCATGTAAATGTCATTTTCTCTTGATCCTCCGGTGTTATGGGTACCTGAAAATAGCCTGAGTAGCCATCTAAGAAGCAATAAAAAGAGCGACCGGCAAGGCGCTCAAGCATTTAATCAATAAAGGGTAAAGGAAAGTGGTGTTTGCGAGTTATCGCATTTAGCTTACGATAATCAATACAGACCCTCCATCCAGTTCGGACCCTGCTAGGGACCAACTCACCATCCTGGTTCTCAGCGACAGTGATACCCCCCTTCTTAGGAACAACCTGAGTAGGACTCACCCACTTGCTATAAGATATAGGAAAGATCATACCTGCCTAAAGGAGCTTCAACACCTTCTTCTTCAACACTTCCATCACCGGTGGGTTGAGTCTCCGCTGAGGTTGCCTAGATGGCTTTGCATCATCCTCCAGAAGTATTCTGTGCATGCAGAGAGTGGGGCCGACGCCCTTAATGTCTGCAATCGTCCATCCTAACGCCTCCTTATTCTCCTTCAGAACAGTCACCAAACGCTCCTCTTGCTCATAAGTGAGTTTGTTAGAAATAATGACAGGCAAAGTATCATTCTCACTAAGAAAAGCATATTTAAGATGACTAGGGAGTTGTTTCAATTCGATATCAGGCGCCCGGACGATGGATGGGAGAAGCTTTTCACTTGGCATGGTCAGCTCGATGCGTTCTCCCCTTGGTTGCACATAGGTGGGTGATCGATGGTCCAAAGCCAATACAACCTCCTGCAGATTAGATGACAAAGCATAATCTCTAGAAATCTCATCTATAGGGGCCTGTAAAGCGACCTCCATCTCATCAACACACTCTAAATCAAAGCAATCTTGTGCCATAGTATCAATGACATCCATAAAGCACAAAGAAGGATCATCAGATGGAAATTTCATGGAATCATAGATATTATACTCAACTTTTTGACCATCAAATTCCACAGTAAGAGACCCTGAATAGACATCTATCTTGGTCCTAGCAGTTTTCAGAAAAGGTCAGCCCAACAGAATAGGGCCTTCATTGTTACCAGGACCCATATCAATCACAAAGAAATCAGCAGGGAATATCAAGTTGTCGACCATAACCAAGACATCCTCAACAATCCCTTTCGGGTAGATAGTAGAACGATCAGCAAGTTGAATTACCACCCGAGTATCATTCAGAGGTCCCAATCCCAAAGCATGATAAACATGAGAAGGCAAGACATTAATAGATGCTCCTAGATCTAACATGGCTTTGTCAAATTTAGTATCACCTATCACACATGGAATTGCAAACATACCAGGGTCACTACACTTCTCAGGCAAACGCTTCTGAAACGCAGCAGTGACATGTTCGCTTACCTTTACCTTTTGCTTACCTTTCAACTTCTGGTTCCACTTGATAGTGGATAGTTCCTTCAAAAATTTAGCATATCTAGGAGTGCTTTTAATCAAATTAAGCAAAGGAATGTTTACCTCGCACTTACTGAACGTCTCGAAGATCTCCTTATCGTTCTCATACTTTCGTGTGTCCTTCAGGGCTTCCGGAAAGGGTGGAACTGGCTTTGGAGTCTCCATAGGTAAGGTAGAAGGAGGAGGAGAAGAAGAAGAAGGAGAGAGAGAAGAAGGAGAAAAGGAACTAGAGGGCATACCATTTTTGTGGGTGCCGTCTGAGACAGGGGCGGCGGGCGCAGCAGGGTGCTGCGGCCGCTGCTCCTCTGGTGTGCCGCGGCCGCTGCATATGTGCGGCGGCCGCCGCACTGTGCAGTCGCCAGCATTCTGTTCTACAATCTCAATTTTCTCGTCCATTATTTCCTCGACATCCTTTTGAGGTGTGGCAATCAGTTCCTTGCCACTCCTAAGCATTACAGCGCTGATGTTCTCCTTAAGATTTGCAACCGTGTGCGATGGAAGCTTCCCAGCATTGTTTGCCTCCTTTGCACTTAAAGCTTGAATAAGTTGACTCATTTGATTCTCAAGATTGGTTATCCGATCAGATTGTTGTTTCTCAACCTTCAAGACTAATCGTGACAAAGTCTGCAGAGGATCCTCATTAGCCTCGTTCGCTTGCGGTTGGCCTCCTTGTCGAGGTTCAAATTGTTGTTGGGGCCTTCCCTGTTGCACCCCTTGCTGATTGAAAGAGGCCTGGTAGTTCCCATAGCCTTGCTGATAGCCTCTGTTATAGTTGTTGTTAAAGTATCCAGGATTGCCAAAATTGCCTTGTCTAGGCCTTTATGGAGCGAAATTCCCCAGGGCATTCACATCGACGCTAGGCTCTTGCAAAAGTGGGCACATATCCATGGGATGAGTAAATTCATTGCAGAGTCCACACGCCTTCAACTGTTGAGGTGTTCTATCAATTACCAACTTTTTGATCATCTCCTTCACCTTTGCCATATCAGTCTGAAGCGCAGCCACATGAGCATCAACAGAAAGTACACCCCTCGCACGAGTGTTCTTGTTGAACTACCTAGAACCCTCAGAGAGCTCCTTAAACACCTCCCAAGCTGCAGCAGGCATCTTATTCAACATGTTTCCCCCACAATAGGAATTCACCGTTTTGCGCTCATCATCAATCAGCCCATTGAATAGAAATAAGACCAAATCCTTCTGTGGAAAGCCATGGCATGGACAGCTAGCACAGAGTTTCTTGAAGCACTCAAAGTACTCATGAATCGACTCCGTAGCGTACTGTTCAATGGTGGTGATTGCCCTTTTCAAGGCATTAAGCTTTGTTGCAGGGAAGTACTTCTCCAGAAAGACTCTCTTCATCTCAGCCCAAGTAGAGATAGTCCCAAGAGGTAGGTAGAAGAACCATTCATTTGCCTCATCCTTCAAAGAGAAGGGGAAAGCTCTCAGCTTGATTTGATCCTCAGTAACGTTCTCAGGTTTCATCCCAACTACCACCGTATGGAACTTGATAGCATGCATTTAGGTAGGCATAATAGGTTGCATTTAGCTTAGTTAAGATGCATTTCCTGCATGATTTAATTACGATTTGCATATTAGTTCTCTATGTTAGTGGAGTCGGAATCTACACACTTTTATTGATTATTTCAGGTAATCGTGGATCCGATGATGAGACAGGAGTTGTTAACGCATTAGATGAGAATGTCTAGTTGATCGGAGAAGCATACATGAAGATCTCAAGAGGTCCTGAGAAGAAGAAGCGGACCTAAACGAAGAACAAGTCTGCAGAAGTTGTCGTCAGACATGCTGAACTTGTTTTGCACTTTCTGGAGGCCTCGGTTGTCCGATTGACTATTATGACCATGCGTTGGAAAGCTCTTTCAGTGAACTACAACTTTCCTGTTGACAAGAAGAGCAAATTCGGGTTATATTTTCCGTGAAAAGCCCCTGGCTGCGGCCGCAGCATCTATGCCGCGGGCGCCGCCAATCAATTTGCAGCGAGGTACGAAGAAACAGTGTGCTGCGGCCGCAGCATATATGATGCGCCCGCAGCATTGGTCGTCAGCGATACGCGTTGTTTTGATTAAAAACCCTAGATATTCTTATTTTGATTGATGGCCGACTTGGGTGTTTTAAAAGGCCGACTTTTAGTTATTTTTACGGCACTTCTTCTATTCTATTCTTTCATCAGACACTTTAGATATTTGAGCGATGTCTTCCATGAGGAACTAAACTCATCTATTCTGCCTGCAATTTGAAGCTTTATTTGGATTGATTGTGAGTTTCTAATTCTCGTTCCTTGTTTCCTATATTTGAATGTTTCAACTTCTTTGTGCTTGATTGATTATTGATTTGTTCTATCTTGTCTGGCCAACTTGTTAGATCAATTCAATTGCTAGGGTTTTGTAGATTCCTGGTTGTGAACCTTAACCTAAGTGGCAAACTTATTCCTTTAGGGCTGGTTGAACTAATTGAGTGAGTAGGAAGTTGAATGTGTTGTTAAATCCTTTTTTAGGGACTGCAAATACCTTGGCTAATCTCTGAACTTAAAGCTATCAATTGGGTTAAATCCTTCTTTAGGGACTGTTCGATTGATAAGGGTTGCTAGGACTGGTTGGACTAGTAACTATATTAGGTCGGGACAAGGGCATTCATAGGAAACGTAATAGGACGAGAAAAAGTTACAAGGATCGCTTCAATCCAATAAAGTGGAAAATTGTAGGTAGAATCACTTCTCCTAAATTGTCTAAAACAAATTCCTTTACTTTGCTTTCTTTACTTCGCTTTGATAAAAGGCGAAACTTTCACATAAAAAACCCCCAAACTGGTTACTTTGATTGACACCTGAATTACACTTGAGTTATAATTTTCCCTGTGGATCGACCTCTTGCTTATTGCTATACTTGCTATAGGTTTGAGTTTTCTTTGGCGGAATCAACGACAGGTTTCCCCTCCGTCAGAACTCAGATAGATGCTTATGGGGGTCCTCCCTACTCAACCCATGGAACTTGGGTAGAAGATGAATCACCCCAGATTTTAGCTCAAAGTTGACTCCTTCCCCTATCGCAGGGAATTGAATTGCAAGGGGCTGCTGTGCCAAGTCAGGAGCAGAAACCTCCCTAAGAGTGCGGTTCGCTTCGTTAGCCATCTCTGTAGTGTTTCCTTGATCAAAAGGTAACCCGTGAGAATGATCACGAGTTTCTCGCCTTAAGGAAGAAGCGGCTCTCTCGATCTCTGAATCAAATGGCAACAAAGAAGAATTAGTAGCACGGGTATGGACCATATAAGACGGTCCACACCAAAAATCAGCACAAAAACACACAAGAATCAATAAAAATCCCCGGCAACGGCGCCAAATTTGACAAAGGGGAAACCTGTCGTTGATCCGTCAAAGTAAACTCAAACCTATGACTAGTACAGCAATAAGTAAGAGGTTGATCCACAGGGAGATTTGTTGCTCAAGTACGATTTAAATGCTGATTTAGTAACCAAATTGGGGGTGTTTGTGAAAGCAAAGCAAATTAGCAAAAACAGAAGTAAATGGTTGTGATTCAAACAAATGAGAGAAGTAGTTCTACCTACAATTTTCCACTTTATTTGGTTGAAGCGATCCTAGTAACTTCTTCTCATCCTATTAAGTTTCCTATGAATGCCCTTGCCCCGACCTAATATAGTTACTAGTCCAATCAGTCCTAGCAACCCTTATCAATCGAACAGTCCCTAAAGAAGGATTTAACCCAATTGATAGCTTTAAGTTCAGAGATTAGCCAAGGTATTTGCAGTCCCTAAAGAGGGATTTAACAACACATTCAACTTCCTACCTATCAAATTAGTTCAATCAGCCCTAAAGGGATAAGTTTTCTACTTGGGTTAAGGTTCGCAATCAGGAATCTACAAAACCCTAGCAATTGAATTGACCTAAGTAGTTGGCCAGACAAGATAGAACAATACAATAAACAATCAAGCACAAAGAAGTTTAAGCATTCAAATATAGGAAATAAGGAACGAGAATTAGAATCTCACAATCAATCCAAATAAAGTGTCAAACTGTAGGCAGAACAGATGAGTTTAGTTACTCATTGAAGACATCGCTCAATCTCTAAATTGTTTGATGAACGTAGAATGAAAAATGAAAAGTGCTTCAAAACTAAATGACTCTCAGCATTTTTGAAAGTCTAAGCCGAACCTAAAAATGAAAATAACAATTACTAGGGTTTCATTAATCGAAATGCGGCAGATGACCAATGCGGCGGCCGCAGCATAGATGTCGCGGCCGCTGCACGTGTGTTCCATTCAGGCGCCGCTCCAGCTCCTTGCGGCGGCCGCTGCATGTATGCTGCGGCCGCAGCATATGTCCCACTGCCAAAAGCTTCAGGCAGCTCTAATTCCTTGCTCTTCTTTCTTCAAGTCTCCAATATTATGCATCCCATAGTGTTCGAATCTAATTTGTAACAATACTCACAAATTCGCGCAAAATCCGAACACTTCCAAAATAATCGTCAGATGCACTTTAACTCTAATTAATTAACTAAATACAACCTAGCTAGCCTAAAAATGTCTATAATGCCTATCTAGGATATGCATTATCAGGTTCTAAAGAGAATCTAAAAATTGCCCCATTTCACTTAAATAAAAGGAAATCTCTATCTTTGAGATAATAAATACATTAATGGAATTAAGTTTCCATACCTGCACAATTGACAAGGGATTCAATTTTTGCATAGTCCATACCATGTCAGAAAAATGAGCAAGATGAGACCATGAATGGTGAAAATTAATGCCACCTAAGATACCCTATCTCAGCTTATCACATCTTGTATATCAAGTCTAAACCTTCACTTTATAGCAAAATTCACCAGTCAAAACTACACAGCCAGCTGCAGCTAAAAACAAAAAGCATATGAGATTCCAATTGCCAACCTTATCTTAATTCACCTATTATACAAGAGAGTGCTTCTGATACATTATGACCCTTTAAACCAGGAAATGCTACGCTACTAAAAAGAAGCACTTCTATATCAATTAATGGAGAAGAAAAGTTTTAAAACATAAACAAAACCAGACTCATCAATCGAGTTATACCACAAGTGGCCAGAATCACTTCATGTACAAAGCAACAGCAAGAGCAAGAGCAAGAGCAATCTGCATGACTCAATGAGATCTTCCCTGCAGTAACGATTACAGTGAAATTCCCTCAGCGATCGAGATGCGAATATGGGATAAAGCTCAATAAAATGGTATAGAAATCAGATTCATATGCCTAAACAGAAAAGGGATTAAGAGATTCTAACTTTGAGGGTTCATCCACAGATGTCATTTATTTAACTACTTTGTCCAGCTCAACAAGATTAGTACTAGTTACTCATATTATAAGACTATACAAGAAAATGTATTGCAATGTTGAGAGTGAAAATTAAGAAAGATCAATACAAAAAGGAAAAAAAGGTATACCTATTGAAATCCATTCAATGATGGAAGAAGGGGAGGAGGAAATTTGCTAGCACAGGGTGAAACAAAACCCACCAAACTGAGTGCAAAAACAGACCTAATTTATTGAATGCTGTGAATTTGAAAACGGCGTCGTTTGCCCAGGAAATCTCTGTTTGAGGAGGATCGAAGAGGGGAATCAGGGTCTTTCAGGCATTTTCACAAACACCTTAATTGCAACCTCAAATATCAGTTC
This sequence comes from Persicaria maculosa, assembly GCA_963922045.1. Lineage (NCBI taxonomy): Eukaryota > Viridiplantae > Streptophyta > Magnoliopsida > Caryophyllales > Polygonaceae > Persicaria > Persicaria maculosa. The sequence continues at coordinate 36,110,014 of OY998261.1, forward strand.
TCACAAGTTACCACAAATTTAACTCAAAACCAAAGGAGCCAGGTAGAGGTGACTATGGAGGTATCAAGGAAGATTGCAGAGGAGTAGGCTAAGGAAACTAAGATTGAAGAAATTATATATAAATTGTAAGAAGGGTTACAACGCTGAGCAAGTTGTCTGAGAAGAAGGATATGACTGAGCAAGGTGCATGTGAAGGCAAAGAAGGAGGCTAAGTAAGGTGATTACGCACAGATGAGCGGATTTTGTGAGATCGAAGAACTTACCCCGACCACAAAAAATTAAGGGGTATCGTTAGAATTATCTGTCCAATAATCTCACAAATCTTGGCTGAGTAAGATGGAGATTTGTGTGCTTTCAAATCTTCATAAATACATATCCCCATATCCATCTTCTCCGAAAGCTTTCTCTGCCAAATACTCAAAGTCCAGATAGATACCGTTTCCAATCCACCTAAATCTCTACACATCTACAAGCAAACACACGCTAAGCCTAATAAACTAAATCTCCAAGAGGACCACAACAAATACGCTGAAGATTAGAAGGAAAAGCTAAAAATTTGCGGCAGATATTTAGAACAGAACAAAGCAATTAAAACCCTAGAAGAAAAAATGAGATAACGAAATCGCAAACGTCAGAAGAAAACGAGTAGGGGATAATGACGAACCTTGTTGCCTGAACTTCTTTGGACCACCATTGCCGTTGAAAGCAGCCTCACCTCTGCCTCTCTTACGAGCCCCACCGAACTCCATCTCCAACAATCGAAAAAGAAATCGTACCTTCCACAGAGACCGCAACAAGAGAGAGTAACAAAAGGATTCGAGGAACCAATTAAAATCCCCGAATGGAGATTGAGAGAGTAGGAGAGGTCAGGGGCGAAGAAAACCCTGGCCCTGAAAGAGAGCACCTGGGGGTAAGGGGGATGGAGAGAGAAGGTTGGCTAGAGATGAGAGACATAAAGAGAGGAGCGGATTTTGAAATTAATTCAAGTTTACGATTTTGCGCTTTTCGAATCATTTTTGAAAAAAAAAATTAACATCAATCAAAAAATTTGGGTGATGTCTGTTTTGTTTTCGACATCTCAATTTTAAAGACCGATGTTAAAAAACTGTTTAACATGGCATGTTTTTTCGACTGATGTTAATGAGCCGATGTTAAATAACAGAATTCTAGTAGTGCTAACTCCTAGGTGATCGGATTTTCTTTTCACTCATTAAATTTTCCAAAATACATTTCTGCTGTCAACTTTATAATAACTTCACAATATATCAAACCATACAACAACTCCATAATATGACATCAATTTCATAACATAATCTCCCGGATGGGTAAAAAGGTATAAAAATTGGCAATTTAAGAATTTTGTGGAGCAAATATGATATTAAGCACATATGGCTTAGAATATGAAGTAAAGGTAACGAGCATGGGTAATGGTTAAGGTAAATAATGGATGAATGGAAAATTAAGTCATCTGTCCTCTTATCATGCATAGGTCAAAAGCAACTTCAAATTTTACTCCTTTCATGGTTTTCCCAAAAAATCGCACTTCATTGAGACTTCCCTTTACTAGGCAATTTAATTGCTATATCTCTAACGGATCTACTTTTGCATCGTCGACCTTTGTAACTACTTCCATGACACTTTTCAATTTTTCAATGGGGTACTTTTTCTAAAAAAGCTCTATGAATTATAAACTTTATGCTCATGAGAAAATACGTGTATATGATGCTTAATATGTAAGAGCTAACCATGTATGCAAAAACAAGACTTAAACAATATGCATTAAACTAACAATTATGCGATTGAGAGAAATATGTAAGAATGCTTTTACCCAACCCCATACTTAGATCTTATAGTGTCCCCACTTTAAAAATAAAATAAGAAGTGGAAGTAAAGGGAACTTACTAGAAAACGTCGCAACGGCTCAAAATAGGTACGTCTGCAAGGGAGGTCGAGATCGAATGGGGGTGTCGATATCGACTAGGTCGATCGACGTTGATCTTGTTATTCAACTCAGGGTGATCTCGGTTCGATCATAGTTGCTCTGCTCGATTTCCCTTAGTCGATATTGACTAGTTTGGTCGACATCGAGTGCTTTTGCATATCCTTCGTACCTGAAATTGTTAGTCTTCACCCGAAAATCTAAAAACTCATAGGTTCAAAGTTTCAAAACCAAAAACTTAAATCCTAAAAACCAAACTATCTAAAAGTCTATGTACATGTTTTAGATTTTATAGTCGCTAGGCCGACTTCTTTCGCTCTTCTATCCAAGGTGGCACATGTAGGGACCATATGGCTCGCACATCCTCTTCAGGGCTTTCAAGCTCCACTTTGAACATCGTCCCTTTCTTATCCTTAAGCTCTAACCTTCCTAGATAGACCTTGTAGATGATCATTAATCCTCTTTTATTTCCATCCTTTCTTTTGCATCCCATAATGTTACATTGTTCCATAAGCACCTTGTCGCCCGCCTTACATTCACTAATAGGCTTTTCTGTCACGTTAGGAAGGCACACAAACAAGGAAAGTCGTTTCATAGGGATATTAGAATTAGGTTGTAAAGGATGAGGATATTTACCTCGACTTACCGTTGAGTCTTTTATGTTCTGAGGGAGTGCTCGACATCGAGTACAGGGGTCGACATCGAGTGACATCATAGACAGTAACCGTAACAAAGCATGAAAATAAAATTAAAAGAAATAATAAAAAGTGACATATTTTTTTGAGTTTTTCTTAATACACTAAAAAGCTCCTAAGGCGAGGATTCACCATGACAATAACCATGCATACATTATTACTCAAACCACATAAAAAGATCATGCTTTTATCATCAACTAATTAAGAATATAGAGGAATCTTTATAAAAACATAATTGTTTCTATCCTTTTCATAATCAGGGTTTAGTCAAATTTCGCATGCCAAACCTAATTACTATCGAAATTAACATATATAATCCACTTTTGCTTCGTATAAAGTAAATAACGAATGATCCTAAATTCTCATGAAGGATTGAGCGTGGGGTAGAAGATGAAATCGCATAATCAAATAAGGAATTCAAGCATACTTACATGGCCATCGTCGGGCTCACCCCAACCCTAGAAGTAGGACGACTACTCACTCCTCATTGGGGAAAAAATCTTTGAATAGATAAACAAACTTTGCATTAAAACTTGAAAGGAAACTTTAATCGTACAACCACCGCTTCTCTCTATCTCTCTCTCTCCTACTCGCGTTTCCTTCTCCTTCTTCTCTTTCTCATTGGTTGATTGATTTTTTATAAATTGAATGACTAAAGCCAGCCCCCTAGGGCTTTATTTATAGCCTCACAATCCTTGCTAGCCAAGGATTGGAGTCCTAATCCTACTTAGATTGGTAAAAGGAAATTATATCTAAACTAAATTATATCCTAAAATAAAATAATAAGATAGGTAATATTCCCTATAATGCTTGGAATATACCCCTAAGGATAGATGATCTTGGTAGATGATAGATTATTTCGTGGCTCATTAAATCACCCAAAGATCCGGCCCAATCCGCATCTCGTACGCGTCTCTTGCTCCAGTCGCTGTCGAGTGAACATGTCGATATCGAGTGCTTTATGTCAAGTCGACTTGATGGATTGTTGGTTGACATTTCCTTAGTCTCAATCTAGCTCTTTTCCCTCAGTCGACCACGGGTGCATATGTCGATGTCGAGTTAGCTGGTCGAGATCGAGCTCTTCTCCAGTGTCTTATTTCTTCTCTAAAATGCTCTGTTTTCTGCAAAATCAAACCAAAACTTGTGTAGACCTCTATATCTTGCAAATGAACTCAAAATATACAAATTTATTATTTTCCCATCCTAAAGTATAAAATATGCATGAAAACGGAATGAATGTAAGCATGAAACATGGTAAAATATGCGGACATCAAAGCCGACGTTGGGATTGTAAAGACTTCAAGTTCATTCTGTCAATGCAATTTATTTTCTTTTATGCAAGATGTCCACATAAACCATGAGCGAGTAGTTGCTTATGCTCTTAGGGTCGGGGTGAGCCTGGCGTTAGCCATGCATGCTTGAGGTAAGTATTGATGTTGATATTTGTTGCATCTTGATCATCTCCTACTCTTTTGTGTTTAGTCCTTATCATAAGAAAAGGGATTCTTGTTAACAACTTGGGTTATACATGTAAAATTGGTACATACAATTAGGTTTATTTACAAGAGTATTCCTACTTGTTGGTGTACGGTGAAAGCTTGTCCCATTGATGAGATAGAATAATTTTCCGTCTTACTTATCTTATGCATGTGTGGTTAGCGTTGTGGTAAACCCTAGCCTTAGGAGTTCATTTTATATTTGTTTACATCCCTTTAATCAAACCCCTGGATTTTCTGTTCAAAGCTTATACTTCCCATCCTACTTTCTTCGACCTACTTTGCCGACGGTTACTAAATTTCTGGAAGAGTACTCGAGATCGACCCCTCTAGTAGATAATGACATCAACACATCGGATGACGTATGCTGTGTGAGCACACTTTCTGCTTCTGCTCTAAGATCGAGATCAAGTACTCGACTCGATATCGAGTGCCCTAAATCGACCGACAATCTTCTAAGTCGGTCGACTTCTGTTGCTGATATTCGACATCGACTTCTTAGGTTGACATTGATTGCTTGTTTTTGTCTCTGCATGTCTTCTATATCAAGATCGACGGCCACCTGATCGACATCAACTAATCCTGTTGAGATCGAGTGTTTTCTAGTCGATACAGAACGTGATTTACGGGCTATTCTCGGATACACTGACCAACTTCCTCGAGGATCGAACCTAATTCCCCTACCACTACAACGGGGGAGTTTTGAATCTATTTGAAAGGCTAGGGTTGCAATTGGTTTTATATTTTATTATATATAATTTAATTTCAATTCTCCCCTAACATCAAATTTTGGCACCGTTGTCGGGGAAGCTATCATTCGCACCCATAGTAGTCTACCCTCACGTTATACTTTGACTGTTGTTTTGTTGGTGTATGCGACGCGCTGATCGCACACCTGAGTTTGAAGGATTAGAATACTCAGAGCGCTTTCTCCACTTACGATCTAGAATCCAAAGAATTATAGCCGACCAAGATGCCCAAGCTCAAGAGATCGAACACCTAAAGAAGCAAGTAGATGATTTTACCACTAGAGAGGTGGCACAAAGAGCACGCGGAGATACGGAGGAGGAAGCAAGGAGGCGATATGAGGTCCAACTCAATGCACTCCCTCAAAACACAAAGCAAAACATGCACCCATCGCTCACTATGCCCGAATCGACTATTCTCATCCCTCATTCTAACTTTGAAATTAAAACAAGTTTTCTAACCGAAATTAGGAGACATACTTTTGAGGGAAAACCTAATGAATGCACTCTAGCGCATATTACTACTTTCCTAGACTCATGTGATAATATTTCCAATGGATAAAGCGTAGATTATGTCAAACTAACAGCATTCCATTGGTGTCTCACATGGGAAAGCACTACAACGGTTGGAAAGCCTAGCAATAAGATCGCTCCATACATGGAATGAAGTCAACGATGCCTTCCTCAACAAGTTCTACCCTCCACCCAAGACAGAGGTTATTCATCAAAAGATCATGGCTTTCAAACAAAAGCCTAATGAGACATTGGCGCAAGTGTGGGAGCAATTCAAAGAACTTCTAAGGACTTGTCCTATGCATGGGCAGCCAACCTACGTCATCCAAGAAATCATCTACAATGCCTTTGACGTAGCCACAAGGAGAGAATCAACACCTACACCTCCTATGGGTATCTTGACCTCCCACAACAACGTGCTTGGGATACCATAGAGAGGTTGGTAGAATTTGATAACACTTATGGAACTCCTGCGGCCTCCGTCTCAAGGCCCTCCCCATCAATGCCACTATATGAGCCATCCCAAGCGATAGATCCGGACGTCAAAGACCAATTTGTGAACGATCAACTTAGGAGGCTACAAAAACAAGTCAAATTCCTCCCCGCTTCTGAATGCGGCTCCAAAAAGAACATCACTCCTGCTTGCTCCTACACAGAGCAAGTAGATATAGCGGAGACTCGCCAAGAGGTGAGCTTCATAAGGAACCCCAACTGCCAAGGATATCAAAATTGGGGAAATCCACCACCCCAATACAACACGAGGGATCCTCCACCTTACCAGGCTCCAGGCCACCCGGAGAGAGACCAAAGGAAGGATGTTGTTCAACTCATCCTTGATGAGCTAAGAAAGAACCAAACGCATCATCAACAAGCCAACAACACCATCCAAACTCAATTATATGGGCTCAATGCCCACTTTGGAGAGATGGATATATGGAGGAAGAACGTGGAAACCCAATTGGGTCAACTAGTGGCACAAATTCCAAGGCCATCCGAAACATTCCCAGGGCAACCACAAGATAATCCAAAAGGACAAGTCGGACACATCGCCGTTGTAAACCTAAGGAGTGTACGTAAAGTACAAGAGCCACGGAACAAAGCGAAAGGAGAAGTCACTAGAGAAGCAGTTGACGTCGACCACCCGGTCGATGTTGAGGGCCCTGTCGATCTCGACCCCCTGATCAATTTCGAGCCTACTGCGACACCCACAGAGCCACAAACGCACCCAAGATCAACGGCTCCACTCGATGTTGACCCCCAGGTCGTTGTCGAGGCATCTGTAGAGCACAAGCGACAACAAACTTCTCCAAGGTTGAGAAATCCAGTCAATATTGACCACCCTATCGATGCCGACCAGTCCAAAATGCCCAAGTCAACCACTTTGACTACAAAGCCAATGAAGACGCTCCTATTCCCCTCCAAGGCATTGAAGGATCTAGCGGACACCACGTTTAGGCGCTTCATGAAGGTGCTACAAGGATTAAACATGACTATACCACTCACGGAAGCCCTTAGCAAGATGCCAACGTACATGAGGTTCTTGAAAGACATCCTAGCCAAGAAGACGTCAATCGCCAAGATCACTGGAGAGTGACATTGAATAGAATTCCCTAAGAAGAGAGGCAATCCGGGAAAGTTTGTCATGATGGTAGGGGTAGGTAAGCACCAATTCAAATCCTTTTATGACCTTGGGGCTAGTATAAGTTTGATGCCCCTATCCATATGGCAACAAGTGGGAGTAGGACCATTGGAGCCCGTCAACATGAATCTTTCCATGGCGGAAAACTCCTTCGTGAGACTCACAGGGATTGTGGATGATGTCCCTGTCAAGGTGGGAAAGTTCTTTGTGCCTACGGACTTCGTCGTGTTAGACATGCCTGAGAATCCAATTGGGCATATCATCTTTGGTAGGTCATTCTTAGCAACCGATGATACCAACATCAAGATTAGAAATGGCACCTTTACGTTCACTATTGGCAATGAAGTCATCGAGTTCCGTTTCAACCCGACGATGTAGGAGACCAAAAAGCTAGAGGTGAAGAGCATCGAATTGAGCAAGGACTATGTCCCTTATGAGGAGGCAATACAAGGCGCTCTTACCCTTGGAATCTATGGAGAAAGAGTGCTCACACTCGAAGAGGAGAAGCTGCGTGACTATTTCTTGACAAATATTGATGCTGCAAAGAAGGTCGAGATCGACTGGCCTCAGTCGACATCGACCAAAGTGCTCAAGATCGACGAACCTAGCTCGATGTCGACCACAACTAAAGATCACCTGAGATGCCAGAAGCTTAAGTATGGGGTCCCCTCTGTCGATACTGACAATCCCATGTCGAAGTCGAATGAGTCCATCGAAGTCGACCACCCACCATCAATGTCGACTGACTTCAAGCCCGAAGATTGCTATTTTGGGTTCAAAAAGGTAAGCTCACGTATGATCTCTAACCCTCCTATATCCAGTAATGATGATCTCACTAATAGGGGGTTCAAAGCTCCATGGTATGCCCACATTTGCAAGGTAAGGACAAGGAAAAGGAAGAAAGGATATGATCCAAGGAAAGAGCTTTATGGAGATGAAGCGATATTCACCGAGATTGGGTATTATAACAAGGACTTTGGTGATCCGAGAGAAGGATCTAGCATGAAGAGACCCTACCTTAAAGGGTCATGAGCATAATTGAAGATGTCGGCCTTGCAACTCAAAAATCTAGAGCATGTAAATAAAACGTTATTTAAACTGTTCTTAGAGGTTTTTAGGTTTTAAGTTTGAAAACTTTGATAAATCGTGGTTTAGCATTATGGACTAACAAAATTTCAGGTTGCGAAACATACAGAACAACGAAGAAGAAACGAAGTCCCTGCAAAAGCGGACGAGATCGACCTCATCTGTCGACATCGACTACACCAGGGTCGAGCCATTGCATGTGATCAAGATCGATCACTGAGAAGCAACACAGAGAAGTCGACATCAAGCAAGCTACTCGATATCATCCACCAAGGCGTCCCTCGACTTCGACCTTCCTTCAGAACACAGAGTTGCTGTCGACATCGACTGTTGTAGTCGATGTCGACTGCTGGCAACGGCATCACCTGAAATCGACTTCCCTGCATAAGTTTCTCCCTTTACCCTTGTTTTCCTTTGATCTTAAACAGCGAGGACACTGTATATTTTAAGTATAGGGTGGGGTTGAAAACTGGATATTATGTTCTTATTTCTTGGCTTTTGTTTTAAAACTGGTTAAAACATGGCTTGTACTAGAATTTTTTATATTGCTTTATGTTTTATTTTTGCATTGCATTCATGTTTAAGTTTTATTCATTTCAAAGTTCTTACTTATTAGTTTCATAAAAATACAAAAATACAAAAAAAATAGAAAATGTCAAAAAGAAAATAAAAAATGCATGTTTTATTTATATAGTTAGTTTTAGGCCCTACTTAGATGTCCAATGATGAAACCCAATGGATGACTTGTTCATGTAAACCCTATGGCATATTTGGAAGGTTTAGCCTAAGTCCTTAAAATTGTTTTTATGTTAAATGTGAACTTGTGATGAAATTGAGCACATATGATCCTATGATAAAAGAAAAATCCAACAAAATTGTCGTAGTAAGAATATTGGCCTATAGGGAGAACATTAAAAATCCCTCTGCTTTCTAGAGTGTATTTACTCTTCCTATGCTTCAATAAATGTTGGGATAGTTATTCAAAACCAATGCATATATATGTTTATGTGAACGGGAATTAATGATGGAGGCACCTTTTAAACCAATTTTATCCTCTCTTTACCTACCATGCATTATCTCTGCTTGAAGTTAAAACATTAGCCTGATCCTTTATATTATAAGCTCCATCAAATTATCCCTAGCCAAATTGAGTTTGACCCCCGTTTGGGAATTAAGACTTAGAGTTGGTTGGAATAATGATTTATGGAAGGAAAAATGCCTATGTTAGTTTTAAGTGTGAAAGCTTTATGGGTTGGTTTTATATTTACATCTTGTAAAAGGATTTTTGGATCACCGTATAAATGCACTAGTATTACAATTATTATTTGATTTTTGTTTTAAAAAATTCAAAAAAAAAAGAAAAAAAAGAGAAGTTATTTATGTTATAAATAAGTGCATGAGCCAATTATTCCTTAGTTCTTTTCATTTATGCATGGTTTATATTTTTGAGAGGTATATTGGGTTTGAAAGAAAGGTTGAAGTTTTTCATGAGAAAGTAAGTCTGGTTGTACATTATTTAGGATATGGTTTGGTTGAGTTGTGTTGAGATTTAAGAGTCTTGATTCCCGAATTATATTAAGCACCACATAGCCAAATAATTCCATACCCTTTATTCCTTACCAAGCCTCATTATAACCCTGCCGAATGGAGTCTTCTTTGAAGTCTTCCATTGAGTGAAAGTCCTCCTGATGGTTCTTGTTTGCATTTACATAATTGGTTGTGATGCAATGCAAATGGTGATGACTCCTAGTGACATTGAGGACAACGTTAAGGTGGCCTTTGATGGTCCGATCACTCATGAAAAGGCCAAGAAGATGAAAAATGCTAACAAGGCGCTTATCATTCGTTGCCAAGGAGCTATGGAGCAAGGATTCAAGCCACCTTGGGTCGTTTTGCCCAAAACCAGACCATCAGTCCAAGAGTTGAGCTTAAGACCTCAGTCCAAGCTCATGAAGACGAGGCCCAACCCACCATGAAGGCCCATTAAGGCCCATTTCGTTGCTCCTCATAGGGCTAGCGCCATTTTTCAGATTTTTACTTATTTTTATTTTATTTATGTCATATTAGATAAATAAGGTAAAAAGGAAAGTCTATCTACTTAGATTCTTCCTTAACCACCAAGGTTTGACTTGTCAAACTAAATCTAGGGTTTTAATTAATTATTATTATTATTAGTCAGCCATGCTGATCCTTTGCAAGATGAGGATGGCTTATCGATTTCTATTTAACGTACGTTCGAGTCTTTAGGAAACGTCAGATTGAAATATAGAATTGAGGAAACCCTTTGGCTAAAGGTTCTTCAATCTTCAATCCAAATACATTGCTTTATACATTCAGATTGTTGTTCTTCATCATCCATACAATTACCTTTCGAAACCCTAACCTCAAACACAACCCAAGAACACAAACACAAAATCTGCAGAAAATCAATGCTGAAACAAAGGAAGAGCTGTCGCAGGAGAGAAACCCCGTCGCTGAACCCTTACACCAGCACAGGCAGCGGCCGCTGCCATCCCGCGGCATCCCCGCTGCGTCCCCGCTGCGTCTAGGTGCTCTGTCGCTTTCCCTTGCCTTTCTGTCGCTATTCCCTGCTTCCAAATTGCTGAATTTTGTCTAAGTTTAAAACTGTCTCTAAAATCATAATATTATTTACTTGTTAATTTGTTCCAATCAGGAGATATCAAAGAGCATTGCAAGATCGAGCAAATATACGGCGTGGTTCTTGATCTTGAGCCCACAGGCGAAGGATCGGGTATCCCAAACGTATCAGGTTGCGAAGTGGATTATTATAAATTACAATGTTTATGAGTTTGTATATGGAATCGAATTGAGAGTTGATCTTGATAGCCTAAACACATTGAGATTTGAGTGTAAACACATTATTCCCTTGAGGTTGGATTTGAAATTGCTTATGCCTATGGATTGCTCATATATGTGTGATAACGTTACATTAACTTGAAGAATGTGTTGTAGGTGTTGGTTATTGCTTGGTTATTGCTTGAGGACAAGCAAGTCTAAATATGAGGTATTTTGATGTACATATTTCTAGCCATCTTTTTGTGCGTATTTTAGCTTTGTATTCCATTCAATTCATATATTCTAACTGGGAATAATGAGAATTTGTGTAGTATGTGCTAATGTGAAAGAAATAGAGTATGCACAAGTTTTGATTTAAATACGCCAAAATTGGAGCAGAATCGAAGTCAAAACAAGAAGCCAAGAGATGTCAAAGAGCAATCGAGATCGACTACATATCTCAAGATCGACTGAAGCAATGGTGTAGAAACTAAGTGTCGAGAGCCAAGAAAACACAAGCTACTGGAAAAGCACTCGACACAAACCTAGATCAAGTGAACTGCTCAGCATCGACATGCTACCCGAGGTCGAGAGGAATCAAGCTAAATCGAGCAGAAGTGAAACACTCGACATCGATTGCTCAGGTCGATGTCGACTAAAGATTTCCACGGTTCAGACGCGGTTTGATGAATCCGAGTTAAAGAGATATATGAAAGCCACTGTTTTATCTTAGATTTTAGATAGATTACTTCCTAGGGGAACTTTCCTATTTACCCTAAGATTATTATTATTTACCTTAATAATGTTTTATCCTACTTATTATTGGATATAATTTAGATATAGTACTTTTACTAGGATTAGAACTCCTTTTTCTTGGGTAAAAGGATTGAGATCCTATAAATAAAGCCCTAGGGGATAATTTTATTCATTCAAGCCCAACAAGAAATACAATAGAAAAGTCGTAGTTTAGGATTTTAGTTTTGAGAAGCTTTAGGGTTTTGGCGTTTGAGAAAGCCGACGTTGGGATTGTAAAGACTTCAAGTTCATTCTTTCAATGCAAGTTATTTCCTTTTATGCAAAGATGTCCACATGAACCATGAGCGAGTACTTGCTTAAGCTCTTAGGGTCGGGGTGAGCCCGGCGTTAGCCATGCATGCTTGAGGTGAATATTGATGTTGATATTTTTTGCATCTTGATCATCTCCTACTCTTTTGTATTTAGTCCTTATCGCAAGAAAAGAGATTCTTGTTAACAACTTGGGTTATAAACATAAAATTGGTACAGACAATTAGGTTTATTTACAAGAGTATTCTTACTTGTTGGTGTATGATGTGCGCGCAAATTGCCATATTTTCTATGCACATAAAAGTCCATTTTATCGTCTTTTGCATGCATATTAATGGGAAAACATGGGATTAGTGTAGTTTATGCTTAAATGTCAAATATATGGGTCTGCACGAGTTTCTATGTGATTTCGCAGAAAACAGGATAAAAATGGACGAATTTGGAAGAGCGGAAAAAGAACTCGAAGTCTTCTGAAGAGGTCGAAATCGACTGGGGACCTCAACATCGAGTGCATCAGAGACATAGTAATCGAGCAGGAAATGAAACAAAGCATGTCGACACAAAGAGGTCGATATCGACGTCTGGAGGTCGATATCGATGTTGCCAGATCGAGCTAAATGATAGAAGTCGAGTGCTAGTTCGAGTAGGAGAAGGAGAGCTCGAGATAAAGTTTCACAAGGGTCGATATCGATGTTCAAAGTCGATATCGACCATGCCAGCAGAGGAATTCGACTCAGATTTTGATAGAATTCTATCCGAAGCTTGCACGTCTATCCAAAAGTCGAGATTTCTTATCATCAACACCAGATCTATCATGAGAAGGCTGATTTACCATAGGAGTTTTAGTTTTTACTTTTATTTAAGTTTTATCTTAGAGAATAAAGATAAAGTTTCGAGTCTTTATCAACATCTATAAATAGAGGCCAATAGGGCTGAGTTTAGGCATCCAATAACATTCAATTTGACATACAATTCAGTTTCAATAGAGAGTAGTAACGAGTTAGAGAGAGAGAGGAGGCCGAGTGAAGTTTGTAAAGCGAGAGCGGAGTGGCTTGTTCGGTTGTACTTTCTCTTTTGCAAAGTTTAATTCAAAGTAGTTTTCCTTAAATGATGATGATGATGTGCATGATGAGGAGCGAGTAGTCAACCCACTTCTAGAGTCGGGGTGAGCCCAACGATAGCAATGTGAGGTAAGTGCATCAAAGGTATGACTTTTATGCAATTCCGTCTTCTATCCCATGCATGATCCTTTGCGAAAGTTAGGGAGATTCGTTATTTGCATTATTGAAGCGAAATCCACTTATATTGTGAACTTGAATTGCTCATGAATTGGATAGTAACTCTTAGGAACTATGCGAGAGCGTCTAATCACCTAAGTGTTGATAACGAAAGTTATTTTACGGAAAGGCATTAAATTTCATAACTTTAGCATAAAACTTGCATTGTTATCGTTGTGGCATGAAACCCCGACTTTGGAAGCTTTTTAATTAATTGAAATCAACATAAAAGTTGTTAGTTTTGTTTCTGATCATCCTCCTTTCCCATTCTATTTTCTTCGGACTGTTTTCCGACAAATTGGTTACGAAAACAGTTTCTGTGACAAGCATCGAAATCGACTGTAAGGGTCGATATCGAGGTCTAACATCGATATCGAGGTCTCTGCTTGACGTCGACTTTGCTGCTTCTGTCTTCTGCAGGAACTGCGCTACGAAATCGACCAGAACTTAGGTCGATATCGACTAGATTACTCGATATCGAGTGTCTTCTAAGGTCAAAAGCTTTGATTGTGAGTACAACAAGGGAAGCGCTGACATACCTCTTCGTGGATTCGATCCTGAATTACCCTACCACTACAAGGGAGGGGATTCTTGTATTATTTGTTTGGGATAGGGAGTTAGCCTAGTTGTGCATTGTTTATATTTGAATTATTTGAATCCCTACACACCCCCCGTAGCGAACAAATTGGTGCCGTTTCCGGGGAGGCAATCAATCGCCACCTAAGTTAATCACGATCTTTTGAGCATATTTTGCAGGTTTATGTGACGTTCTGATCGCGGACCTATCCTGGAACCAATCAACGAGCCTGAATGTTTCTACCATCTTCGCAACAAAGGAATTCGCGTCATGGCTGACAACGAAACACAGGCCGAAACCATAGAGCGGTAGAGGAAGGAAATCAAGGACCACAATGCTACAATCGCTGCTGAAAGGGTCGCCGCTGCTGCTGAGCGAGCCCGTGCTGATAGGGAGGAGCATGCGTGCAGACAAGCCCAAGAGCGGCTAAATCAGTATCCACAAACGGCAATGCAATACATGCATCCGCCGCTTCATGTTCCTGAATCCGCTATTTTAATTCCTCACTCCAACTATGAAATAAAAATTAACTTCCTATCTGAGATAAAAAGAAATACTCTTGAAGGAAGACCTAATGAATGCCCCCTGCAACACATCTCTACTTTTATGGACTTATGTGAAACAGTTGCTGATGGAGTAAATTTAGAGTATGTGCGATTAAAATCTTTTCGATGGTCTTTGGCAGGGAAGGCATTACAATGGCTTGAGAGTTTGGCTCCACGCTCGCTGAGGACATGGGCGGAAGTGAAAGATGCATTCTTGAATAAGTTCTTTCCACCTTCTAAAACGGCGATGCTGCGATAAAGGATCACGGCTTTCAAACAAAAGCCAGGTGAAACCCTAGCATGGGCAACTTCCATATGTCATCCAGGACATCTTCTACAACTCCCTTGATGCGCCAAATAAGGAGAGGATCAATTCATATACCTCCTATCGGTACATTGAGCTTGCACCAACGGAGGCATGGGAGACCATTGAGAGGCTTGTGAACTTTGACAACACTTATGGGGCTGCTGCGGCCTATGATGCAATGCCTGCCCCATGGAGGAACAACATGAGGAGTGTGGCTCAACAAGGCATAACACTAATGCCTGTCCACATACTGAGCAAGTATCCATGGCGGAACAACATGAGGAGGTTAAATGGACGAGAGGCTCCTATGGAGGGGGCAATCAACAATATTGGGGTGATCAAAGGTTCTATCAACAAAGGGATCCCCCACAATATAGGGCACCAGAGCACCCTGAGTGGGAGACAAGGAAAGATGACCTGCAAATCATTCTTGATGAGATGCGGAGAAACCATGCTGAGTTCAAACAAGCCAACAACTCCGTCCATACTCAGCTGCAGGGCATAAATTCTAGGCTTGGGGAGATCGACGTTTGGAAGTGCAACATGGAGGCTCAAATGAGTCAATTGGCGGAAGCAATACCAAAAGCGTCAGGATCATTCCCTGGATCCACTGTGCCCAACCAAAAGGGCGAAACCACTGGTCATATTGCGGCAGTAAACCTAAGGAGTGGCCGTCAATTACAAACGCCCGAGCAAAAAGAGGAGGAGAAGGAGCCAGAACATACATCGATATCGACCCCCCTTGTCGATATCGACCAAGGTGACGTCGATGTCGACCTTCCAGTCGATGTCGACCCTGAAGCTGCGTCACCACAGAAATCGATTCCTCCAGTCGATATCGACCCTACTAATGTCGATGTCGACCTCACTGCAGCCGCAGGAAGGAAGAAGGTGTTGCCATTCCCAACTAGAAAGATGATTAAGGACCCAGCGGAAAAGAAGTTCCGGCGGTTCGTGAAGATGCTCCAAGGACTTAATGTTTCTATACCATTCACAGAGGTACTTCACGAGATGCCATCTTATGTAAGGTTTCTTAAAGACATCTTAGGTAAGAAGCGATCACTCTCTGAGATCGCAGAGGAGTGCAACAGTTTGGAGCTACCACAAAAGCGGGCGGACCCAGGTAAGTTTTCTATCGCTATAGGTCTAGGTCAATTCAAATTCAATGCTTTAGTTGACTTGGGTGCTAGCGTTAGCATGATGCCACTAACCATATGTCACAAGGTAAAGATAGGTCCTCTGGAGCCCGTGGATGCAAGATTGTACATGGCTAACAATACGGTAGTGATTCCAACTGGGATAGTGACGGATGTCCCAGAACAAGTAGGTAAATTCTTTGTCCCTGCTGATTTCTTAGTTGTTGATATAGCGGAGGACCCTGGTTGTCCAATTATTTTAGGTAGGCCATTCCTAGCAACCGTCGATGCCAATATTAGCGTAAAGAAGGGATTGCTCTCATTCACAATTAGTGACGAAGTGATAGAGTATGCCTTCAACTAGACGGTGAAAAATCAAGGGCCAATAGAGATAAAAGCCATTAATGGTGTCTACATTGCATGTGGAGAAGCAAAGGTAAGAAGTATGACACCGGAGGAACTTGAGAAGAGGGCCATAGAAGCCCAAGTGGAGGAAGTTGTGACAATCTTGAACGAAGGAGCCCAACAGAACATCGAAAACGACCCAGGTAAGTCGATATCGACTAATAATGTTCAAGATTATGTACCAGGTCATAAGTATGGGGTCGACGGAGGAGGAAAGGAAACATCGAAATTAGGGTCAAGGGTCGATATCGACCATACCCTACCGAAATCAACCACCATCATCGCTGAGAAGGGAGGAACGGAGACCTCGATATCGACCTCTGGGGGTCGAAATCGACCTGATCATATCGAGCCGAAACTCTCCACATCGACTGATCCTCCAGGAGTACAATAGAGGTTGATATCGACCTCTGAACATCGACATCAATCTGGGCCACAGACTGAGAAGAAGGTAAGTCAAGGTACGGATTCCTCCTATTCCATTTCAATTAAGGATTTATCATTATTTGGAAGAGGTGTGCCTTGGCATGTGCGCTTATGTAGGATATCCGATGATGATACGAGCCAATATGAGATAGGAGACCAGGTCTATGTTGCCAAATCTAAGGACCATTGGTTCCCTACAAGATTCAAGGATAAGAACTTAGGACCATTCACGGTAAATCAGATCAATCCTGGCGGAATGCAGCTGCGGGACAAGAAAGGAATCATATTTGAGGCCCAAGCCACATGGGCTCTGTAGATGCCGCCTTGAGAAGCGCAAAGGAAGAAGTCGGCCTAGCGACTTAAAAATCTAGAGCTTGTAACAAAGACTTAGTTTTGATTTTAGACAACTTTTACTTTTGTTTGAGACACTTTATTGTTTTGCATATTTTGTTTTGGTTTTGGTTTTAACAAGTTGCAGGAGAGAGGAAAAGCACATAGAAACGACGTCGAAATCGATGTCTAAGATCGACATCGACCTTAAGGTCGACATAGATGGGTTTGTGGTCGAGGCCGGATCACCCTGAAGCCTGAGCCAGAAATCGAGGAGAAACATTGATATCAATGTTAAGGGTCGATATTGACCCTACCTGCTGTCTTCTTCGACTCTTGAAATTTGTGACTGTTTAGTAAGTTTTCTTCTTAACCCTAGTTCTAATACAGTGAGGACACTGTAAATTTTAAGTATGGGGTGGGGGAAAGGCTTATTTGCATATTCATACTTAGTTTAGATTTGCATATTTATCTTAATGCATATTTATGTTTTTTATTTCGAAAAAAAAATGACCCCCATCAAAAATTTGAAAAGAAGAAAGAGTCATGGAAGTATAAAAAAGAGCACTATGATGCAAAATTAGATTCATTAGAGATATAACATGAAATTGCCTAGTTAAGGGAAGTCCCAATGAAGTGCAAAAAAAAAATAATAATAAAGGAGATGAAAAATTTGAAGTTGCTTTTGACATGTGCATGATAAGATGATGGAGTACTTTTTATGAAAATTCCATACAAGAGCTTACATATACAAGTTCATATCCTAGCCTTACCTATGCATATTTGCAAAAGTCACAAAGCCATATATAAGCCTTATCATACATCATTATATCTCCACATATATACATATTGCCCATTTTATACCTTATACCCTATCCGGGGACAAGTTTGAGAATGGATGTCATCTTTGGAGTTATATGGAGTTGTGCATTATTTATGAAGTTGTTGGCAGGAATGATAAAATTATGAATTATAGAAAATTTAATGAGCGAGAAAAAAATCTGATCACCTCAGGAGATAAAGGTAGGTCGACCCTGCTCGTTGAGATGTTAGTTCAGCGAGATGGGACACAAGGTGAGGAGTCCGAAGTACTAAGTATCTGGGGCCATTCATGACACCCATGTTTGCGACTCGCGAGAAGGCAGTGCTAAGGTTAGAGAGGTAAAAGCATATATTGAATAAAAGCATTGAGCGATGAGTGAAAGGTGAGACATTATGAAGAAGGAATGTGGAAGTTTTGGTAAGAAAGTATGTTTCCACGGATTTAACACCACAAGGCCAAATATTAGCCCACCTTTAGCCTTTTACCAATCTACTTCTCACAAGCTTGCAAAAAGTCCTCTTGATTATTAATGCTATGTCGCTAAAATTGTTTTTGCATATTGCCTCCTTTTATGAGTATGAAATTGCTTTTATGCACATGCATGGACTTGGTTGACATAAGTACGTTATCGAGGATGGCAACTGATTGTAGGGACATATGAAAAATGAATCTATGATGTTGAGGGTTTACTTTCTTCCCCTGAATGACCATTAAAGGTACTGCTTGGGGACAAGCAAGCTTAAGTAGGGGGTGTTTGATGTGCGCACAAATTGCCATACATAAAAGTCCATTTTATCATCTTTTGCATGCATATTAATGGGAAAACACGGGATTAGTGTAGTTTATGCTTAAATGTCAAATATATGGGTCTGCACGAGTTTCTATGTGATTTCGCAGAAAACAGGATAAAAATGGACGAATTTGGAAGAGCGGGAAAAGAACTCGAAGTCTTCTGAAGAGGTCGAAATCGACTGGGGACCTCGACATCGAGTGCATCAGAGACATAGGAATCGAGCAGGAAATGAAACAGAGCATGTCGACACAGAGAGGTCGATATCGACGTCTGGAGGTCGATATCGATGTTGCCAGATCGAGCTAAATGATAGAAGTCGAGTGCTAGTTCGAGTAGGAGAAGGAGAGCTCGATATAAAGTTTCACAGGGGTCGATATCGATGTTCAAGGTCGATATCGACCATGCCAGCAGAGGAATTCGACTCATATTTTGATAGAATTCTATCTGAAGCTTGCACGTCTATCCAAAAGTCGAGATTTCTTATCATCAACACCAGATCTATCATGAGAAGGATGATTTACCGTAGGAGTTTTAGTTTTTACTTTTATTTAAGTTTTATCTTAGAGAATAAAGATAAAGTTTCGAGTCTTTATTGACATCTATAAATAGGGGCCAATAGGGCTGAGTTTAGGCATCCAATAACATTCAATTTGACATACAATTCAGTTTCAATAGAGAGTATAGTAACGAGTTAGAGAGAGAGAAGAGGCCGAGTGAAGTTTGTAAAGCGAGAGCGGAGTGGCTTGTTCGGTTGTACTTTCTCTTTTGCAAAGTTTAATTCAAAGTAGTTTTCCTTTAATGATGATGATGATGTGCATGATGAGGAGCGAGTAGTCAACCCACTTCTAGGGTCGGGGTGAGCCCAACGATAGCAATGTGAGGGAAGTGCATCAAAGGTATGAATTTTATGCAATTCCGTCTTCTATCCCATGCATGATCCTTTACGAAAGTTAGTGAGATTCATTATTTGCATTATTGAAGCGAAAGCCACTCATATTGTGAACTTGAATTGCTCATGAATTGGATAGTAACTCTTAGGAACTATGCGAGAGCCTCTAATCACCTAAGTGTTGATAACGAAAGTTATTTGACGGAAAGGCATTAAATTTCATAACTTTAGCATAAAACTTGCATTGTTATCGTTATGGCATGAAACCCTGACTTTGGAAGCTTTTTAATTAATTGAAATCAACATAAAAGTTGTTAGTTTTGTTTCTGATCATCCTCCTTTCCCATTCTATTTTCTTCGGACTCTTTTCCGACGAATTGGTTACGAAAACAGTTTCTGTGACAAGCATCGAAATCGATTGTAAGGGTCGATATCGAGGTCTAACGTCGATATCGAGGTCTCTGCTCGACGTCGACTTTGTTGCTTCTGTCTTCTGCAGGAACTGCGCTAGGAAATCGACCTGAACTGAGATCGATATCGACCAGATTAGTCGATATCGAGTGTCTTCTAAGGTCGAAAGCTTTGATCGTGAGTACAACAAGGGAAGCGCTGACATACCTCCTCATGGATTCGATCATGAATTACCCTACTATTACAAGGGAGGGGATTCTTGTATTATTTGTTTGGGACAGGGAGTTAGCCTAGTTGTGCATTGTTTATATTTGAATTATTTGAATCCCTACACACCCCCGGTAGCGAACAGTGTACAGAGAAAGCTTGTCCCTTTGATGAGATAGCATAATTGTCCATCTTACTTATCTTATGCATGTGTGGTTAGCGTTGTGGTAAACCCTAGCCGTAGGAGTTCATTTCATATTTTTTTACATCCCTTTAATCAAACCCCTCGATTTTCTGTTCAAAGCTTCTAATTCCCATCCTACTTTCTTCGGCCTACTTTGCCGATGGTTACTAAACTTCTGCAAGAGTACTCGAGATCGACTCCTCTAGTCAATAACGACATCAACACATCGGACGGCGTCTGCTGTGTCAACGCACTTTCTACTTCTGCTTTGAGCTCGAGATCGAGTACTCGACTCGATATCGAGTGCCCTAAATCGACTAACAGTCTTCTGATTCAGTCGACTTCTGTTACCGATATTCGACATCGGCTCCTTAGGTCGACATCAATTTCTTGTTTTTGCCTTTGTAGGACTTCTATATCGAGATCGACATCCATCTGATCGACATCGACTACTCCTGTCGAGATCTAGTGTCTTCTGGTCGATACAGAACGTGATTTACGGGCTATTCTCGGATATGCTGGCCAGCTTCCTTGAGGATTAAACCTAATTCCGCTACAACTACAGTGGGGGAGTTTGAATTCATTTGAAAGGCTAGGGTTGCAATTGGTTTTAAATTTTATTATATATGTCAATTTTAATTCTCTCCTAACATCAAATTATGATTTCATTATTATGAGGAGAATTGTATATCAAAAATAAATATGTAAATAAACTCAAATCAAAGCAACTTGATCCTTTTCCTATCAAACAAATTACAAGACTCCCTCCCGATGCAGTAGTAGGGAATCAGGATCGATCCTCGAGGAGGCAAGTTAGCGGTTCCTGAATAGCCTTCGCAAAGTTCCTGTATATGTCGACCAGAAAAGTCTCGATATCGACTGATTTGGTCAATATTGATAGGGGTTGTCGATTCCTAGTGTGTCCTGTCGATCTGCAAAACTTGCACAATAAAGAGAGAGGTCGACATCGACTAGATCGATTGATATCGAGTGCAGTTAAACCCACCGGTCGACATAGAAAACTGTCAACACGAGTTCTTCAGTTGTAGAGGTGGTCGATATCGACTATTGTAGTCGATCTCGATTGGTTTTGCAGTGCATAAACAGTAAAATAAAAGACAGAAAATAAAAGGGAAATAAAAAGCCAATATTTTTTGTTGGTTTTTAAACTTATAAACTAAAATCTTCCAAGGTAGGGATTGACCACAACAATAATCATGCATGCATAAACACTAAAGTTTACGTTTTTATCATCATATGAAAACTTTCGTAATCACCAAATAAGAAATATGGAGGCTTTTGCATAAATACATATTTGTTTCTATCCTTTTCATAACTAGGGTTTAGTCAACTTTCGCAAACAAAATCTAATTACTATCCAAATTCATAAATAATCCACTTTCGCTTCATATAATGCAAATAAGGAATTATCGTAAAATCTGATAAAGGATTAAGCACGGGATAGAAGATGAAAACACATAATCAAATTAGGGATTTAAGCATACTTACATGGCTATTTTCGGGCTCACCACGACCCTAGAAGTAGGAAGACTACTTACGCATGATTGGGGAAAACATCATAATAAAATAAACAAACCTTTGCATAAAAACTAAACCTTCAAGCATTTACAACCAAACTCCACCTTCTTCTCTCTCTCTCTCGGTGATTGTTGGATGATTGAGATACCTAAAACCAGCCCTTAGGGCTTTATTTATAGCCTCATAACCCTTGCTAGCCAAGGATAGAAGTCCTAATTCTACTAAGATTGGTAAATAAAATTCTATCTAAATATATATTCTATCTAATTATAAATCTATCTAAAGGTAATATTCCCTAGGGTAAATTGGCATATACCCATAAGGATAAAAAAATCTTGGAAGATGATAGAGTAATGACGTGGTTAAGAAATCTCCTAAATATTTGGCTCATTACCCATCTCCTACGCGTTTGTTGCTCCAGTCAATGTCGAGTGGATCAATCGACGTCGAGTGCCTTGTATCGGTAGACATGGGTGGTTTCGGTCGACGTTGCTTCTCTCATGCCTTAGTTTCTAATTTTGTATTTTCATTCAGTCGACATCTAGTAACTTAGTCGATGTTGAAGCATTAGGTCGATGTCGAGTGCTCTGCTCGAGATCGAGTGCTTCTCCAATGTCTTGTCTTTGCTCTAAAATGTTCCATTTCATGTGAAACTAAACCAGAACTTGAGTAGACCTCTATATCTTGCAAATAAACACAAACTACACAAATTCACTACTTTGCCAACCCAAAAGTATAAAATATGCATAAGAAATGGAATAAATGTAAGCATGAAACATGGTAAAATAAGCGCACATCAAACACCCCATACTTAAGCTTGCTTGTCCCCAAGCAATACTTTTAATGGTCAAATAGGGGAAGGACTAAACTCTCAACATCATAGATCCATTCTCATATAACCCTACAATCAATTAACATCCTTGCAAAGGTACTATTGCCTTTGAATTCATGCCTATGAATGAAAAGCAATATCTTTCACAAAAGGAGGATTATGCTAAAAACAATTTTGTAACATAGCATTAATAATCAAGAGGACTTTTCTGCACTTGGTGAAGTGATGGTAAAAGGTATACTGGTGGGCTATATTTGGTAATGTGGTGCTTAATCTGGGGAAAAACTTTCAAACTTTCTTCCTTCAATGCACTTTCTCTTTTATGATTTCCACATTCCTCATCCCCAAAATGATCTTTGCTTTTTTCACTTATATTGTTTTTACCTCTCTAACCTTAACGCTACCTTCTCACGAGTCGCAAACATTGGTCTCATAAATGGCCCCGGATACTTAGCGCTTCGGACTCCTCACCTTGGTGTCCTATCTTGCGTAATTTTTATCCTCCACAAGGAGAGTCGATCCACTTAACTCCTAGGTGACCGGATTTTCTTTTACTCATAAAATTTTCCATTAAAAATCACTCCTGCCATCAACTTTATAACAATCTCACAATATATTAACCATATAACAACTCCATAACATGACTTCCATTTTCCAATATGTTCCCCGGATGGGTAATAAGGTATAAAAATGGGCAATTTAAGAACTTGTGGAGCAAATAATGACATTAAGCACATATGGCTTAGAATATGATGTAAGGCTAATAGCATGGGTAATGGTAAGTGTAATAATGCCCAAATGGAAAAATAAAGTCCTCCGTCCTCTTATTATGCACATGTCAAAAGCAACTTCAATTTTTACTCCTTTCATGGTTTTCCCTAAAAATATCACTTTATTGAGACTTCCCTTTACTAGGCAATTTAATTGTTATATCTCTAATGGATCTACTTTTGCATCGTCGAGTTTCGCAACTACTTCAATGACACTTTTTTTAATTTTTTTCAATGGGGGTGATGGGTGATTTTTCTCAAAAAATTCTTTTGGACTATAAAATTTATGCATATAATAAAGATATATATCCAAAGATGATGCCTAAGATGTATAAGGTCTAACCATGTATGAAAAATAAGACTTAATAAAGATAAACTAACGAAGATGTATTGAGCAAAATATGTAAGCAAGCTTTTCCCCCACCCCATACTTAAATCCTATAGTGTCATCACTGTAAAATAAAATCTAAAGTGGATTCAAAGAAAACTTACTAGAAAATATCGCAACGGCTCAAAACAGTTTCGTTTGCAGGTGTGGTCGAGATCGAGGGCGGCAGTCGATATCGACTAGGTCGATCGTCGTCGATTGGTTGCTTCAACTCAGGGTGATTTTGATTGATCACTGTTGCCTCACTTTACATGCCTTGGTCGACATCGACCAGTTTGGTTGATGTCGAGGGCTTTTGCAGCTCCTTCGTACCTGCAATCTGTTAGTACTCATGAAAAACTAAAAATAAAAAGTTTCAAACAAAAAACCAAATACCAAAAACTCAAAACCCTAAAAACTAAACTATTCAAAAGTCCTCTTTGTTGGTTCTTCATATGGGATTACTCTCCCCATTGCATGTATGGACTTGATTTCTGTTCGGTTCACCTTCTTCATAGTAGGGTTGAAGGAGAATTCTATTACCTCATTGTCGATCGTGAATGATAATAGTCCCTTTCACATGCTAATATTGGCGTCGGCCGCAGCTAGGAACGGCCTCCCGAAGATTATAGGGCATGTTGGATCCTCTGCCATATCTAGCACAATGAAGTCCGTGGGCAAATAGAACTTACCCACCTTGACTGGGACATCATTAATTATTCCTGTGGGCTTTACAAAGTTGTTATCGGCCATTTATAACTTCATATCCATAGGCTCCAAGGCTCCAATATTTACGTTGGACCATATGGACAAAGGCATGGGACTAACGCTAGCCCCTAGGTCGCACATTGTCTTGTAGCGGTGTTGGCCTAGCCCAATTGTGATGGAAAATCTTCCTGGATTGCTTCCCTTCTTCGAGTAATCTATCTTGTTGCATTCCTCTACAATCTCGATCGCTTCGTGCTTAGAATGTCCCTAAGGAATCGAACATATGATGGCATCTCATGAAGGGCCTCCGTGAATGGGATGGTGACATTTGGGCCTTAGAGTACCTTCAAAAACCTTTGGAACTTCAGGTCCGCAGGGTCCCTTAATGATTTGGAGGGAAAAGGAAGCAACTTCTTCTTTCTTGGACCGAAATTGGCCCGTGGTGTCGAGGATGATTGGTCGAAGTTGATAGAGGGGTCAAAATCAACTGTAGTGTTCGATCTCTAGGCAAGCGCCTAGGCAGGGTGGATGTCAACAGAGGGGTCAACATCGACAGGGGCAGTCGAAATCGACTGAGGATGGTCGACATCGACTGGTTCTCCAGTAGCTTTCTCCATTGGCTCCATTTCTTTATGGTTGATTTGAATCTCCTAGCCACTCCTTAAGCGTATGGCGGTGATGTGGCTAGATGGTTGCCCCTTTAGATTGGCCTCAGAACTTGGGAGCGATCTGGCTTGTCTTGGAATGTTGGTCGCTAATTGACCTAATTGTGTCTCCACGCTCTTCATCCAGGTATCAATTTCTCCAATCTTGAGCTAATGTCATGTAATTGTGTGTGGATGGCATTGTTGGATTATTTGTTCTCGGCTTGGTTCCTCCTCATTTCATTAAGGATTCATTGCAAGTCATCCCTTCTCTCCGGATGGTCAGGTGCTTTATAGGGCGGGGGCTCTTACGCGAACTTTACTTCCTCGTGGCTTTCCGCCATTTGCAATTGCTCCGTGAAGGGACAAGCGATTGTGTTGTGCTTCTTTGACCCACAATCTAAACAAGCTTGATTGTTATTTAAAAACTAACTTGTTTTTGGAGATGTTCGTAGTGGGAGGGATATCGCTAAATAAAATATCAATAAAATATCAAACTAAACCGACTCCCTTGTCCAAGTAGATAAAATACAAGAATCCCTCCCGATGTAGTGGTAGGGTAATTCAGGATCGAATCCATGAGGAGTTATGTCAGTGCTTCCTAAGCTTGCAATCACGATCAAATTTCGACTCCAGAAGACCACTCGATATCGAGTAGACTGGTCGATATCGACCTCAGTTCTGGTCGATTTTCAGCAAATTTCTTACAGAAGACAAAAGCACAGTCGACGTCGAGTTGTTCACTCGATATCGATGTCAGCACTCGATATCCACCTCTGCAGGCGAAATCGAGTCTTCAACAAAAACAGAAAAGTAACTAATTTGCATCAGAAAAGATGTCCGAAGAACGTAGAATGATGATGGAAGGGTGGACAGAATAAAAACACAGATTTTGTATACTTCAATAAACTAAAAAGCTTCCAAGATCGGGGATTCATGCCACAACGATAACCATGCAAGTATTATGCAAAATTCATGAAAGATGATGCCTTTCCGTCAAATAACTTTCGTTACCAACAATTAGGTGATTAGAGGCTCTCGCATAAAACCTAAGAGTTACTATCCAATTTCATTACAAATCCAAATTCACAATATGATTGGCTTTTGCTTCAATAATGCAAACAAGGAATCTCCTCGACTCTCGCAAAGGATCATGCATAGGATAGAAGACGAAATCGCATAAAAATCATACCTTTGATACACAAACTTACATAGCTATCGTCGGGCTCACCCCGACCCTAGAAGTGGGTGAACTACTCACGCCTCATCATCGTAGACATCATCATCATGGAAAAGAAACTACTTTGAATTGAAATTTGCAAAAGAAAGAGTACAACCGAACAACGCAACTCCGCTCTCGCTTTCTACACCCCACTTGGCTCTCTCTCTCTCTCTCTCTCTCTCGCTATACTACTGTAATTGGATCTGAAAATTGAATGTTCTTGATGTGTGTGGATGAATAAAACTCAGCCCTAATGGCCTCTAATTATAGACTTCTAACCTCGCTATCCAAGGATAAGAAAATCTATCTTTATTCCTAAGATAAAATTTAAATAAAGTAAAAAAATAACACTCCTTAGGTAAATATCAAATTCACCATAAAGGATAACATGTCTAATGATATTGGATAAAAGATCTCGACTTTAGGATAGATGCATTTCCTTCGGATAGAATAATATCAAAAACAGCGTCGGATCTGTCTGCAGCAGCAGTCGATATCGACCAGGGGACATCGATATCGACCTCTTCTTTTCTTTTTGTCGAGCTATCTCTACTTGACCTCGGATTGACACTCGGAATCTATCTTTTCACTCCACTCATGGCACTCGATATCGACCACTTCATGTCGATATCGACCTCTCTCTGTCGACATGCTCTGTTCTTTCTCGGCTCGATTTCTGGTGCTCTGTTTTTCATTCGATGTCGAGTCTTTAGGTCGATTTTGACTCTTCAGTATACGTCAAGTTCTTTTTCAGCTCTTCTTCTCTTGTCCAAATTGCTCCATTTTTGTCTCGATTTTTGCGAAATCACATAAAAACTCGTGTAGACCTCTATATTTGACAAATAAACATAAACTACACTAATATTATGTTTTTCCAACCAATATGCATGAAAGTATCGACAAAATGGACATACATGTACATATAAAATATGGCAATTTATGCGCACGTTAGGAGACACTTTACCTGGTCCTTCATGAATTGATCCTTTACCTCAGGATCCACCTCCTTTGATGGTGCATATAATCGCATGGATGGGGCTTGTCTTGCATCAGAGGCCATAGGAGTCCCATATGTGTTGTCGAACTCTACAAGCCTTTCAATTGTCTCCCATGCTTGATGTGGTTTAAGCTATAGGAATCGGTAGGTGGTATAGGTGTTGATCCGCTCTCTCGTAGGAATGTCCAGGGCATTGTAGATGATCTCCAGGATTACATAAGGCGGTTGCCTGTGTGTAGGGAATGATCTCAGTATGTCTTTGTAGCGCTCCCAGACTTGCGCTAGCGTCTCTCCTAGCTTCTGCCTGAAGGCCATAATCCTTTGGCAAATTTGCGCCGTCTTCGATGGTGGAAAGAACTTGTTTAGGAACATGTCTCTAAGTTCACCCCATGTGCGGATGGATCGTGGGGGCAAGCTTTCCAACCAATGTAGAGCCTTTCTTGTAAGTGACCATCTAAAAGCTTTTAAACGCGCATATTCTAGGTTAACACCGTCAGCAATGGTGTCACATAAATCAATGTAAGTAATAATATGCGCCATAGGGCATTCAGAGCCCTTTCCCTTGAAAGTATGTCTCATAATATCTGTTATAAAGCTAGTTTTAATTTCAAAGGATACGTTAGGAAGGATGATAGGACACTCCAGCACCGACAACGTTGGGTGCAAGTATTCTTTAGCGTTATGTGGGATCTGGCTTAATTGTTCTTGGGCTTCTCTTTAGGCTTGGACCTCTCGGTCATACCTAGCCTCCATTCTTTATCGTGCTTGAGTATGTTGAGTGCGCTCGGCGTGGAACTCCTCAAATTGTTTCCTACGCCTCTCGAGCTCTTCTTGCATGGTCTCTTGGTTTGCCATGATCCTCTTTGCTCTTTCTTGTAGACGAAGGAAGTGTTCCAGTTTGTCTAAAGGTAGGTAGTCGAGTGTGTGATCAGCGCGTCGAATACACCTTCAAGACAACGCTATATAAAAGGATTAGAAAGACTAGAAAGGGCGCGATTGATGCCTCCCTGGCAACGGCGCCAAAATTTGTAAGGAAGAGAATTGTATATCAAAAATAAATATGTAAATAAACTCAAACCAAAGAAACTTCGTTTCCTATCAAATAAATTACAAGACTCCCTCCCGATGCAGTAGTAGGGAATCAGGATCGACCCTCGAGGAGGCGAGTCAGCGGCTCCTGAATAGCCTTCACAAAGTTCCTGTATGTCTCAACCAGAAGCCTCGATATGGATTGTTTTGGTCGATATCGACATGGGCTGTCGATTCCTAGTGTGTCCTCTCGATCTGCAAAACCTGCACAACAAACAAAGAGTTCGACGCCGACTAGATTGGTCGATAACGAGTGCAATTAAACCTGTCGGTCGACACAGAAGACTGTCAACACGAGTTCTTTAGTTGCAGAGGTGGTCGATATCGACTGCTGTAGTCGATCTCTTGTGGTTTTGCAGTGTGTAAACAGTAAAATAAAAGACAAAAAATAAACGGAAAATAAGAAGCCAATATTTTTGTTGGTTTTTAACTTATAAACTAAAATCTTCCAAGGTAGGGATTCAACACAACAATAACCATGCATCCATAAACACTTAAATCACATAAAGTTTATGTTTTTATCATCATATGACAACTTTCATAATCACCAAATAGGAAATATAGAGGTTTTCGTATAAATGCCTATTTGTTTCTATCCTTTTCATAATTATGGTTTAGTGAACTTTCGCAAACAAAACCTAATTACTATCCAAATTCACAAATAATCCACTTTCGCTTCATATAATGCAAATATAAAATTATCCTAAACTTTCATAAAGGGTAAACCCGGGATAGAAGATGAAAACACATAATCAAATTAGGGATTTAAGCATATTTACATGGCTATTGCCAGGCTCACCCCGACCCTAGAAGTAGGATGACTACTCACGCATGATTGGGGTAAACATCATAATAAAATAAACAAACCTTTGTATAAAAAACTAAACCTTCAAGCGTTTACAGGCAAACACCACCTTCTTCTCTCTCTATTCTCTCTCTCTCTTGGTGATTGTTGGATGATTGAGATACCTAAAACCATCCCCTAGGGCTTTATTTACAGCCTCACAACCCTTGCTATCCAAGGATAGGAGTCCTAATTCTACTATGATTGGTAAATAAAATTCTATCTAAATATAAATTCTATCTAATTATAAATCAATCTAAAGGTAATATTCCCTAGGGTAAATTGGAATATACCCATAAGGATAAAAGAATCTTGGAAGATGACAGATTAATAATGTGGCTAAGCAATTTCCCAAAGATCCAGCCCATTACGCGCTTCCTACGCGTTTGTTTCTCTAGTGGATGTCAAGTGGACCAGTCGATGTCAAGTGCCTTATATCGGTTGACATGGGTGGTTTCGGTCGACGTTGCTTCTCTCATGCCTTAGTTTTTGATTTTGCATTTTCCTTCAGTCGACATCAAGTAACTTGGTCGATGTCGAGGTATTAGGTCCATGTCGAGTGCTCTGCTCGAGATCGAGTGCTTCTCCAGTGTCTTGTCTTTGCTCTAAGACGTTCCATTTCCTGCGAAATTAAACCAAAACTTGACCTCTATTCTTGCAAATAAACACAAACAACACAAATTCACTACTTTCCCAACCCAAAAGTATAAAATATGCATAAGAAATGGAATAAATGTAAGCATGAAACATGGTGAAATAGGCGCACATCATTCACTAACAATCTGAAATCATGTTTAGGAAAAGAAGAAGTTAAGATGGATATTGAAAGCTTTAATGATCTATAAAATCCCATACTTTTTCCCTATGAGAAATTAATTCCAAATAGTGTGGAAGTTTTTTTTATTTCAGTACAACCTCCAGGACTTGTTCAAGAAGATGAAAAGAAGCAAATGGAGGAATTGAATAATTGCTTAGATAGAGCGTTACATCTTCCAAGGGTGCCATCGCTTGTCAAGAAAAGGACATGTATAGGTGACCCTGGTAGAGGAACCATATCCCAATTACTGATGGAATATGATATAGCTTGAAACAAATTATGATTACTACTCATTACGTTATTAACACGTTGTCTAAACTATGTATTGGATTAAAAGGTACTTGATGCGGCCCAAAATCGACCGAGAGGGAAGGAATCTTCTGGAGAGTTTTAAACCGCGGTCTGAGACAATCAATTAAGGTTTGATCTTGTGTCCCCCAATACCTAGAGCAAATACACATTTGCTAATTTAAACTTCGCTCATATACTCACATTAAATGCATTTTATAACTTTTAGATACATTAACACGAATCACTTTTTACTAACTAACACCGGTCCTACCTTGACATAGTGGATATGACCTACAACCTCTTTGGTTATGTAACACCTCATCAGGAAGTGTGTTAGTTTTATGAAACATTTAGATCGGGGAATAATGACCCCGACCTGGCTATACAACACCACTTTCACTTGACTTAACACACTACGGTTCACATAGCTTTAGATTGATTGATCTTGATTCAATTGAGTTTCGCTCGCAATCATACAATAATCCTCACATTGTTACTACTTAAAACATCCTAGGTGATTACAATGAAATAAACAGGACAGATACCAACAAAAACATATCCCTTTCCTAACCAATTAGCATGAAAGAACAAAAGAAATCATGCTTTAATAAAAAGGTGGGTATCTGTGTCATTATTTTATATTGACGTTGAATAATAACATTACCCAATTATACTTGCTAAATTCAAACTAACGGATAAATAAATCACACAAAGCGGATGAATTGTAATTTATTTTGACTAACTTGGCAAGTAACCAACGAAAAGAAAACAACAAGACACGAAAGGCACAAGTGAGCGGTAAAGCTCGAAAAGTCACTTGCCTTGATTCGGAGTTGCAAGTTTTGACTTAAGTGGTTGGTTGGACTCGAATTCCTTCATATGGTCGTATGGTTAACGTAGTCTCTGTGAATTAACGGAATTGAAAGAGATTTATGCCCACATAAAAGTAGGGGTTAAAATCTGTAATTTTCAAAACTGAGAAAGGGCATAATTTAATAAAACTACAAGTATGGGTCGTTTTACTTGAATACTCTTCTTCAACCTTGCACCCGACAAGGTTTCAACAGGAAGCTTCAGACGCACCTACGACTCTAATTCGGCAAATCGTAGCGGCTTCGATAGTGCTGGGAACGACACGCGACAGTTGGCTACAACTACGTGGCGATACGGCTAATGGTGGCAGATGAGGGCGGCAAAGGCGGCTCTGATGAGGGATCAATTAGAAATTTGGATTTTCGGATTCGGAATGTTTTTGTGAAAATTTTGTGAAGGGGATTGTAGATTAAAATGGTTAGGATGCAGTGGGGTAGGTTAGAAGCTCGGGTTTCTTCTCCACGGAATGAATTTTGAAGAAAACCGAACCCTATTATTTATAGTCGATGTCAAATGAAGCCAAACTGGATCGAATCGAATCTCAAAAGATAACCCCAAATCTATATAAAAGATATAAAATTGATTAATTTGAGAAAATCTATCTTATTTTGCCGGATAGGATAATTTTTCGAATTTGGGGATAAACTCATTTGGGCTTGTTTTGAATTCGAAATTCCAAATTGATAAAGGATATAGATATAATATAGATTGGGTAACAATTTGGAAACGAAAACGATAAGATTCGGGCGAGATTTAAGAGGGTAAAAAATCACAAAACTCAACAGTGGATGCGTAGGCTAGAGGTTGAAGATGAGTTCACTTGACCCGGTTCAGTATATTTTTTTATTGGTTCGGTTCACCTGAACCAAAGAAAATCGGTTTATATTTATAACTATATTTATATCCGAATATTTTTATTTTAAAATTCTAACTAAATTAAATTAAAGAAATAACAACATGTTTAATTTAAATATATTTTATTCTTCTGAGAAAAAAATATATTTTTCTAAAACGTGATAATATATAGCTTACAAAAATTAAAATAAATCATAATTATAAATCCATCTCTACCGTAAAGGGAAAATCTATACAATTTTGTCTTAAAATAATATAATTTAACGGCAAACTTGATTATAAGAAAGTAGAATAAAATATCTCAAAATAATATAAAACTTTTTATACATTTAATTCAAAGACTCTTTTTCCTATATCCAGAATATGAGAACTTTTAATTATGAAAAAAAATATATCCGCTTAAAATAAAATTCCTAAAAATACTTTCGGGTATTTCATTCCTCCCCACTTAAAATAAGTTTCGGAATACTTTCGGGCATTTCATTCCTCCCCACTTAAAATAAGTTTCGTCCCGAAACTTAAAGAAACGGAAGAACGACGCTAGAATAGGAATGAGAGGGTTATTGAAGGAGTTTTCAAAACCTAACGAAGGTACCTAACTTAGTTTCGATTACTCTTTGAACGACGTGAAGTAATGAGTTACATCAAAGACCAACTCATTGCCTTCCGAACTCCTCAATGGTAAGGTTTCTAAATTTTAAATATTGCATAAGGTTAGCATGATTTAATCGCAGTTAGGCCACTTTTTTCTTGCATCAACCTGGGCTATCTAGTCTACCATTGGCTTTCGTCTCTTCCCCATCTGGCTTCCTTTTCCAGGTTACCAAATGGCCGGGGTGGCGTCGATGGAAGCCATTGTGGCAAGCTAGTATGCCTCGCTCGTATACAAGGGGTGGTAGATTTCGCCTTCTGGTCCTTCGCACCTTCTGATCCTTTAGTGAGCTTTCCTCCTTGTTCTCGAGCCATGCTATTTTGTAGATTCAAAGTGTTGTATGTGCAAGTATATTTCTCGAATTCGTATTCATTTATTCAGATTTTCCATTGAGGGTTCGATTGCTCGACAATAGAGCTATCTCTCCGATATACCCCATGTCGTGACTGGGAATACACAGATCTAGTATTTAAGCTTTAGTCTTTTGATCATATCACACCCTGTACTCGCTTAATTTAGTTACTTGATGCTCACAAACCACACACACGGTTTCTTAACACGTTGGGGGAACCTCCCCTCTTAAAATATGCCACACAGATATTAAATGAATTAAAATAATATCCCGAATACTGAAAAATATCAAGACACGGAGTTCAACATAATACTTGACACTGACTCACTTATTGAAAGGAATAACTTAAGGAAAGTTTGAACTAATGGATAGACTAGAATTTAATAATGGCTTCATCTCGTTCACTCGGGTGCACCACCTCGTTGATAGCTTCTAAGGTGTACAACTTGGGTCCCTGACTTATGTCATGCATTGGAGCCTTGCCCTTATTAACGGTTTGTTGTGACCTAGTTGGGGTCTGACTTCTCTGCTGAAATCGGGGTGGTACTGAAGAATCTCCCTATCCCTGTGTCTAATTACGAGGATCGACAACTGATGCCTGATAAGAGTGAGATTGATTCCCATTGGTAGTCTTGCAGAACCTGATCATATGCCCAACTCTGTTACACCCGCGACACGTTTGAGGTGGTTCAGTACAGGCAAGCTTAATGTGTCCAGGCCTCCCGCAGTTATGACAAACGATGGGCTGCCCATCTCTAGTGGTGGTCATGCTTCTCTGCTGATTAATAGCCCATATTCCTCCTGTAAGGGTGGGTGTTGCTGCTCTCTTTACCCCCAAATGCATCTGTGTACCCTTCTTCGTTTCTAAAAATTTACGATTCCTTTTTCCTTCTTCCAAAGTTGCCTCCACACGATATGCGATGTTGATGAAAGCATATGTATTTTCAATTCATAATACATCGATTCATGGAAGTAGAAAATCTTATCTGCCTCAGAGCGAACCAAATCCTCAGCATACGGAAGCAATTCATAAAACCTAGTAACCAACTACGCCATTTTCATACCCCAAATCTAGGGTATAAAAATTCCCGTCTTTTCTGCAATATGAGAGATGGAGAAAAATAGTAGTTGGTGACACTATCCTTGAAGTTTTCCCAAGTTGGATTACCTTCCTAAGCATGTATTGCGACTTCCCACCACTGTTTTACCTCTCCTTTTAGATAGAGTGCAGCTATGTGCACCTTATCCGCATCAGTACAACTGACTCCCCTGAATATCTTCTCCATATGGGTCAGCTACTGCACCACCCGATACAGCTCTCCGACACTGTCAAATCCATCCGGCTTGCTAGAATTCACAGCATTGAGCGCACAATTGTAGGTGTCCTAAAAACCTCCACTTTCTCCGTTTTACTTGATGGGGGTGCGTTCACCGATGGTGCGGCCTCAGTCTGAGGCATATTTGCAGCTATTGCACGACTAATGGCATCCTTTACAATCTGGTCTAAGGCTTGTATGATCTCCTTATCTAGGTTGCATGCAAGAACCTACGATGGTGCTCTTTGCCGACTTGATGCTTGCCTATGTGCACTATCCTTGCCTGGGGATGATGCTTGTCGTTGCCTGTTTGGATGTCGGGGTACATATTCCCTTTGGTGCACGGAGAGCTCATCTTCCTTTTCCCTAATATTATTGGAAATGTGGGGCTTGTCTTTGTTAATCCGCTGATGTACCCTGTTTGCAACGGGAGGGGATACGACTTGACGTTGAGCTCCACGAATCCACATAATCTACGCATTCGTAGGCCATCTAAGCTAAGATTCGAAGAATAAGAAAGTAAACTAGAACTAAAAAAGAAAGACACGAGTGTCATGAAAAGGAAAAGGTTAGCACTAAGCACACGAGAGTCTAATTGGACATCGGAATCAAACCCTTTTTAGAAAATAACTTCTTCACAATCGTTCTTTAAATTTTTGGTAATGAAAAGTTTCAAATCCACATAAGAAGGTGGAAAGGGAGTTTATAAAACCTATGGAGTGGTAAAATATTTTTTATTTTTTTCAAAATCTCAAAACATTGAAACTTATATGAATGTTTGGTTTAAATATAAAAATTATTTTGAAAGACCTAAAAACCATTTGTGAAGAAAATCACAGCATGAAAATCATTTTAGAACACAATTCGGACATGGAACCAATTTTAGAAAAATAATTCTGACATGAAAATCATTGTAGAAAAACCTTTATCTCTGATACCACCTTCTGTAACACCCCATTTTATAAGCCTACGCTAGTGATTACTCGGACTTTAATATCTTTGTAACCACCTTAGGCTTATAGGGACATGTAACATTGCTCCAAAAAACAAGATGATACTAAGATATTTAAGGCGGAAGACTTAAATAAATAACAAGCGGATAAATAAATAAATAGATAATTAAATAGGAAAAGTAAAAATAACAATCGTAAATGCTCATTAAGATTAATCATTCCTGAAACCTTTATCAACAAACCTTGAAACAATACGCAAAACACTTTAAAAATGATTCTGAATTTCTTTCCAATCTTTGACCTTGTAGTGCTTTATCCTAATCCTGTGAATATCCGCTTGGCATCCAAATACAATGAAGCACACCAGCCATCCAAATAAAGGACGGTTAGCTCGCGAGAACTAGCAAATGACGACACGAAAGCAAAGACAATTTTGTATTCAAATGACAATGAAACGGTAGGAATTAAATCCAAATGAGATTTGAATATTGGAAGTGAGTTTGCTTATTTGTGGCCCGACCCTCCTATGACACGGGTTTGATCTTGTGTCCCTCAATACCTAGAGTAACTAAGCGTTTCTTAATTTAAACTTCGCTCATATACTCACATTAAATGCATTTTACAACTTTTAGATACATTAACATGTATCACTTTTTACTCCATAACATCGGTTCCACCCTGACATTGTGGATATGACCTACAACCACTTTGGTTGTGTAAAGCCTCATCGGGAAGTGTGTTAGTTTAATGAAATATTTAGACCGGAGAATAACGACCCCGACCTGACTCTACAACACCACATTCACTTGACTTAACACACTACGGTTCATATTGCTTTACATTGATTGATCTTGATTTAATTGAGTTTTACTCACAATCATACAATAATCCTCACATTGTTACTACTTAAAACATCCTAGGTGATTATAACGAAATAATTAGGACGGATACTAAAACAAACATATCCCTTTCCTAACCAATTAGCATAAAAAGAACAAAATAAATCATGCTTTAATAAAAATGTGGGTATCAATGTCATTATTTTATATTGACGTTAAATAATAACATTACCCAATTATACATGCCAAAAAAGTGGATGAATTGCAATTTATTTTGACTAACTTGGCAAGCAACCAACGGAAAGAAAGCAACAAGACACGAAAGACACAAGTGAGTAGAAAAGCTAGGAAAGTCACTTGCCTTGCTTCGGAGTTGCAAGCTTTGACTTAAGTGGTTGGTTGGACACGAATTCCTTCTTATGGCCGTATGGTTGGCGTAATCTCTGTGAATTAATGGAATTGAAAGCAATTTTTGCGCACATAAAAGTACGGGGTAAAATCTGGAATTTGAAAAACTGGAAAAGGGCATAATTTAACAAAACTAAAAGTATGGGAGGTTTTCCATCCGAATTTTTACCTAATCAAAAAAAAAAGTATGGGAGGTTTTACGTGAAAACCCTTCTTCAACTTTTCACCCGGCAAGGTTTCAACAGTAAGCTTCAGACGCGCCTACGGCTCTACTTCGGCGAATCGTAGCAGCTTCGATAGTGCTCGGAACGACACGCAGCTGGTGGCTACAGCTTCGTGGCGATCCGGTGCATCCCTCGGCGGTGGCTGCTAACGATAGACAATAACTCCCCCCCCCCCGAACACCTCTATTCAAGCCTTTTACTTCTTCTTCTTGTTGTGGCTCCGGAAGCGGCTAATGGTAGCAGACGAGGGCGGCAAAGGCGGCTCCGACGAGGGGTGAATTCGAAATTGGGATTTTTGGATTCGGAATGTTTTTGTGAAAATTTTGTGATGGGATTGTAGATTAAGGGCATGTTCGTTTGCAGGTTATTTTTAAAGTGGTTAAGGTTAATTTTTTGGGTTGTGGAGGTGGAGGTTAATTTTTTGGGTGGTGGCCGGAGGTGAAAAAGGTTGAGGTTGTTTTTTAAAAATAACCTTGTTGGGTGTTTGGTTGGTAAAATGTTATTTTTCTTAGTTTGTATGTAAAAGGACAAAACTACCCTTATAATTAATAAACCCTAATTAATACTCTGTCACCTTCATATTTGTTGAATATCCACGTCCCGCAAGCAAACTTCAAAGCGACGAAGAGAGAAAAACCTCCGTACAGCAGCATCCCGGTTGATTTCTGGCGAGTATCCAAGTTCGGTTCTTGAGGTACGGCGATTAGTAGCAATTAGATTGAATGCGGATTATTAAGGTTAGATTGTATGCGATTAGTAGCAATTAGATTGTTTTCGTATACTCTGCAATTAGTATAGGTTAATATTGTTTTCGTAATTAGTATTAGATTAGGCCGGTTAGATCGTATGCAAATAATTAGTATTAGGTTAGATTGTAATCGTATGCAATTAATTAGGTTAGATCGTATGCAATTAATTAGTATAGGTTAGATTGTAATCGTAATTAATTAGTATAGGTTAGATTGTATATCATTTGTAATCCTAATTCTAATTAATATTGGTTAGATTGTATGCGTTTTGAAATTCCATCGATTAGGTTTTACAAAGCAAAGTTATTAATATTGTAATCTATTATGTGATATATTGTGCGGTGTGATTATATCCATTGTTCGGTTCCACTCTTGGTTTTCGCACGCTAGTTGTTGACGTAGTCATGGCGTCGAGCAGCAAGCTTGTATTCAATTGGGACTTTGAGACCACGAAGATGTTTGTCGAGATGCTAATTGCATACCAGCGTAAGAATGGTAGAGACCAATCATATAGTTGGGAAACGTTAACCCCTGACTTTGAGGCTCTTTGTCAGAGGAAATGCAATAGCGAGACACTGAGAAACCATAACAAAGAAATGAAAAAGCATTGGAAGGAGTGGAAAGACCTAAAGCATGGCGAGACGGGTTTGGGATGGGATCCCGAAATAGGAACTATTAACGCCACAAATGATTGGTGGGATAAAAAAAATTGCGGTGCGTGAGCTTTTCCTCATATTCCATGTGATGTTTATTTCCATGAATGTGTCATATACATAGGATTATGTACGTGTCTTCTTTTGTGTAACTTCATTTGTTGTTTTGTTGTTGCAGGAGAACCCGAATTATAAAAAATTTAAAAAGAAGGGTGTGCCATCTGAGCTCGAAGACTTGTGGGAACAACTTTATGGGGGAACGGTTGCCACAGGGAAGTACTGCATTGCTCCCTCGATGACTGTGTCACAGGGACCGTCGCAGGCACCTCCGACAGAATTTGATGAGGGTGCACATGTTGATGGCAATGGGCAATGCGATGATGATGATGGGGGGTCGGAGTTTGACCCTCTCTTAAACCATGATCCCCTCATGTCAGAATACGATGAGCTGTTAGGGAACGACGATGGTGCCATAGGCTCGAGCGCAAGCAAGCAGCCCCCAAGGCGTAGAAGAAGGTCGACTTCCGTCACCCCTCCTTCAGGTGAAATGCCAAGCCATGTTGATAAGGTTAAGCGAGTAGCTGGTGGTTCAGCCACGAATCTAGGACGTTATAAACGCATAAAGGGGAAGTCCATGGGCTCCTTGTTGTAATAAGAGCACGTGAAGATGTTCCAAGAGACTAACGACAAGTTGGTGCGTATGTTGGAGTACGATGATATCCACTCCAACAATACTCACTCCTACAGTAAAGAGGTTATGCGCGTTCTTAAAGAGATGGTGGTTGAGGGTTTGCTCGAGGAGGTCGGGGAGATGTGGTGTTACTGCGTTGATAATTTGGTCAACCGTGATCTTGCCTCCATGTTCCTCGCTATGGACAATAATGATTCGAGGCTTGCATACATGGCGTATCACTACCATAAGCATAATGGAGGAGGACATCAGTAGCGGTTAGGTCCTTAGACATTAGGGGATGATTGTGTTGTTTTCGATTTTAGTGTTGATTGGATTGATTCATGTTTGTGACTTGAGTATTATCATGGACCCTGGTTGTGTCATTTCCATGCACTTTTTTTAGCTTATCAGTTTTCTTTTTCGTGGTTAATGCAGACTTAGATTACATCTTATCCTATTTCCTTCGTTTGTTGTTCATTCATTATCAACTTGGACGAGGTGTTGAATATTGCTTGGCTTTAGCCGTAGGAAGTAGGCCATGGATGAAGGTGCTTGTCGTCGGAGAAGGAAACAAGCAATAAACATGTACCTCCTTATGCAACGACGAATACTGCCTATCATTGAGCACTATTACAAGCACGTCTACAAGGTACCGATGTACATTTCCAATTACACTGGCGCTCGATGGGTCGATGACATTCTCAAGCACGAAATGGATCAGTGAAGTTTTCGAGCATTTCGAATGGAGAAGCATGTGTTCCTTCAATTGTGCGATGTCCTACAACACAAGTATCGACTTCGAGGGTCACTACAATTGTCAGTTAAAGAGAAGGTGGCTATATTTGTCAACATCATGGCGTGGGGTGCGTCATTTTGAAACGCTAGTGAACGATTCCAAAGATCCACGTCAACCATTTGCAAGGTTGTACACGTGTTTTTAGTGCCATTGTCGGATGAGGGATAGGATTCAATGGTCTTGAGAAGGAGGTGATAAGGCCACGAGACCCTCTCTTCACAAACATCCCGAAGTAGATAGTTTAGGATGATCGATGCTGGCCGTATTTCAAGGTATGCACACCGGCTATTTTCAAGCATTTGTAAATATCCAATCATTTTCTTCTATCATATCAGCAAAAAGTTAATATATTTTGTCTCCTAATATAACATTTGTAAGGGTTGCATTGGAGCAATTTATGGGACCCATATATCCGCGTGCATTCCGGCTGACAACCAGATTCCATTCAGGGGCCGTAAAGGGATATGCACATTCAATGTGATGGCTGTTTGCGACTTTGATTTGAACTTCACATTCATCTCTGCTGGGTGGGATAGGAGCGCTCATGACGCCCGGGTCTTCGATCATGCACTTAGCACCGAAGGACTTCATTTTCCACATCCGCCACTTGGATGGTTAGATGTGTGTGATAAGGGGTACCCAGACATGCAGGGGTACCTAGTGCGTTATTCGAAGACAAAATATCATCGTCCTACCTTCGTCGCGGAGCCTCCATCCAACGCAAAAGAGGCATTCAACAAGTCGCATTCCTCTCTACGTGGTGTTGTCGAGCGTGTCTTCGGCATCTTCAAGGGTCAATGGAAGATTACAAGGGGCCTACCCAGCTACCCAGTGGAGACACAAGTTGACATCATCACGGACTACTTTGCTCTACATAACTTCATCCGACAGGAAGGCAGGGTGGACCTGGGGGATGACCCGTGATTCATGGAGGACGGTTGTGAGGAAACAATGCTTGTCTAAGACGATGATGATGATGATGATGCCCCACCTATCATCCACAATGTCAATGACCCATTGTACGTGCCAGACGAAGACGACAACGGGCCACTGTTCGATGAACGGGAGGGATGATGCGATTCAAATATTCAAAAATAATTCACAACTATGCTAACTCCCTTATCAATCAAATAATACAAGAATCCCTCCCGATGTAGTAGTAGGGTAATTTAGGATCGAATCCACGAGGAGGTATGTCAGCGCTTCCTTTGTTGTAATCACGATCAAGAATTCGACCTCAGAAGACACTCGATATCAAGGTTGTCTGGTCGATATCGACCTCAGTTCTGGTCGATTTCCAGCAAATTCCTGCATAAGACAAAAGCAACACAGATCGACGTCGAGACAGACCTCGATTTTGACTTTAGTGATCGATATCGACCTTTGACAGTCAATTTCGATGTTTGTCACAGAAACTGCAAAGCATAACCTATTGTCGGAAAAGTGTCCGAAGAGCGTAGAATGGTAAAGAAAAGATGAACAGAAACAAACTTAAACTTTATATATAAATTCAATTAACTAAAAGCTTCTAAGATCGGGGTTTCATGCCACAACGATAACAATGCAAGTTTGATGCTAAAGTTATGAAATTTAATGCCTTTCCGTCAAATAACTTTCGTTACCAACACTTAGGTGATTAGAGACTCTCGCATAATTCCTAAGAGTTACTATCCAATTCATGAGTAATCCAAGTTCTGAATATGAGTGGCTTTCGCTTCAATAATGCAAATAATGAATCTCCCTAACTTTCGCAAAGGATCATGGATACGATAGAAGACGGAATCGCATAGAAGTCATACCTTTGATGCACTTACCCTACATCGCTA
Source organism: Persicaria maculosa (assembly GCA_963922045.1). Classification (NCBI taxonomy): domain Eukaryota; kingdom Viridiplantae; phylum Streptophyta; class Magnoliopsida; order Caryophyllales; family Polygonaceae; genus Persicaria; species Persicaria maculosa. The sequence continues at coordinate 36,151,588 of OY998261.1, forward strand.
TCGTCGGGCTCACCCCGACCCTAGAAGTGGGTTGACTACTCGCTTCTCATCATGCAACTCATCATCATCATTGAAAGAAAACTACTTTGATTAAAACTCCGAAAGAAAGATTACAACCGAACCAAGCCAATTCCGCTCTCGCTTCCATAACTCCAATCGGCCTCCTCTCTCTCTCTCTACAAATTCTCTGCGATAAACTACTAAAACTCGTTGTGCTTGGATGTAATTGAATGTTCTTGAATGATCAAACTCAGCCCTAACGGCCTCTAGATATAGATATCGAACTTTGCTATCCAAAGACTCGAAACTTTATCTTTATTCTCTAAGATAAAACATAAATAAGTAAAAAAACTAAAAGCTCTATGGTAAAACAACTCATATGATAGCTCTGACATTGAAGATAGGAAATCTCGACTTTAGGATAGACGGGCAAGCTTCGGATAGAATTCTATCAAAATCTGAGTCGGACTTCTCTGCTGGCAAAAGTCCTCACAAGCTTGCAAAAGTCCTCTTGATTATTAATGCTATGTCGCTAAAATTGTTTTTGCATATTACCTCCTTTTATGAGTATGAAATTGCTTTTATGCACAGGCATGGACTTGGTTGACATAAGTACCTTATCGAGAATGGCAATTGATTGTAGGGACATATGAAAAATGAATCTATGATGTTGAGGGTTTACTTTCTTCCCCTGAATGACCATTAAAGGTATTTCTTGGGGACAAGTAAGCTTAAGTATGGGGTGTTTGATGTGCGCGCAAATTGCCATGTTTTCTGTGCACATAAAAGTCCATTTTATCGTCTTTTGCATGCATATTAGTGGGAAAACATGGGATTAGTGTAGTTTACGCTTAAATATCAAATATATGGGTCTGCACGAGTTTCTATGTGATTTCGCAGAAAACAGGATAAAAATGGACAGATTTGGAAGAGCGGAAAAGAACTCGAAGTCTTCTGAAGAGGTCTAAATCAATTGGGGACCTCGACATCGAGTACATCAGAGACATAGGAATCGAGCAGGAAATGAAACAGAGCATGTCGACACAGAGAGGTCGATATCGACGTCTAAAGGTCGATATCGATGTTGCCAGATCGAGCTAAATGATAGAAGTCGAGTGCCAGTTCGAGTAGGAGAAGGAGAGCTCGAGATAGAGTTTCACAGAGGTCGATATCGATGTTCAAGGTCGATATCGATGAGAAGCGAGTAGTCAACCCACTTCTAGGGTCGGGGTGAGCCCGACGATAACGATGTAGGGTAAGTGCATCAAAGGTATGACTTCTATGCGATTCCGTCTTCTATTGGAAGCTTGTAGCATGAAACCCCGACTTGGGAAGCTTTTAATTAATTGAAATCAATATAAAAGTTTTAGTTTTGTTTCTGATCATCCTTCTTTACCATTCTACTTTCTTCAGACTCTTTTCCGACAATTGGTTACGAAAAAACAATTTCTGTGACAAACATCGGAATTGACTGTAAAGGTCGATATCGAGGTCTAACGTCGATATCGAGGTCTCTGCTCGACGTCGACTTTGCTGCTTTTGTCTTCTACGGGAACCGTACTGGAAATCGAGCATAACCGAGGTCGATATCGACCAGACACATCGATATCGAGTGTCTCCTGAGGTCGAAAGCTTTGATCATGAGTACAACAAGGGAAGCGCTGACATACCTCCTCGTGGATTCGATCCTGAATTACCCTACTACTACAAGGGAGGGGATTCTTGTATTATTTGTTTGAGACAGGGAGTAGCGTAGTTGTAAATTGTTTCTTTGAATTTTTTGAATCCCTACACTCATCCCCTCCCAGTCGAACAAATTGGCGCCGTTGCCGGGGAGGCAATCAATCGCCACCTGTGTTTAATCACGGTATTTTTCATGCTTATTTTGCAGGTTTATGTGACGTTCTGATCGCGGACCTATCCTGGAACCAATCAATGAGCCTGAACGTTTTTACCATATTCACAACAAAGCAATTCGCATCATGGCTGACAACGAGACGCAGGTTGAGACCATAGAGCGGTTGAGAAAGGAGATCGAGGACCACAATGCTACAATCGCTGCTGAGAGGGCCGTCGCTGCTGCAGAGCGAGCCCGTGCTGATAGGGAGCAGGATGCGCACACACAAGCCCAAGAGCGGCTAAATCAGTATCCACAGACGGCGATGCAATACATGCATCCGCCGCTTCATGTTCCTGAATTCGCTATTTTAATTCCTCACTCCAACTATGAAATAAAAATTAACTTCCTATCTGCGATAAAAAGAAATACTTTTGAAGGAAGACCTAATGAATGCCCCCTGCAACACATCTCTACTTTTATGGACTTATGTGAGACAGTTGCTGATGGAGTAAATTTAGAGTATGTGCGATTAAAATCTTTTCGATGGTCTTTGGCAGGGAAGGCATTACAATGGCTTGAGAGTTTGGCTCCACGCTCGATGAGGACATGGGCGGAGGTGAAGGATGCATTCCTAAATGAGTTCTTTCCACCTTCTAAAATGGTGATGCTGCGGCAAAGGATCACAGCTTTCAAACAAAAGCCAGGTGAAACACTAGCACAGGCGTGGGAGCGATTTAAGGACTTGCTGAGATCATGCCCAACGCATGGGCAACTTCCATATGTCATCCAGGAGATCTTCTACAACGCCCTTGATGCGCCGAATAAGGAGAGGATCAATTCTTATACCTCCTATCGGTACATTGAGCTTACACCAACGGAGGCATAGGAGACCATTGAGAGGCTCGTGAACTTTGACAACACTTATGGGGCTGTTGCGGCCTATGATGCAAGGCATGCCCCATCAATGCCACTATATGAGCCTCCAAGGGAGATAGATCCTGATGTGCGGCAACAATTCCACAACGATCAAACACACTGCCTTCAAAAGCAAGTCATGTTCCTGAGCAACAATCAAACTTGTCAGGAGTGTGGCTCAACAAGGCATAACACTAGTGCATGTCCATATACTGAGCAAGTATCCATGGTGGAACAACATGAGGAGGTCAAGTGGATGAGAGGCTCCTATGGAGGAGGCAATCAACAATATTGGGGCGATCAAAGGTTCTATCAAAGGGATCCCCCACCATATAGAGCACCAGGGCACCCTGAGCGGGAAACAAGGAAAGATGACCTATAAATCATTCTTGATGAGATGCGGAGGAACCATGCTGAGTTCAAACAAGCCAACAACTCCGTCCATACTCAGCTGCAGGGCATCAATTCTAGGCTTGGGGAGATCGACGTTTGGAAGCGCAACATGGAGACTCAAATGAGTCAATTGACGGAAGCAATACCCAAAGCGTCAGGATCATTCCCTGGATCCACTGTGCCCAACCAGAAGGGCAAAACCACTAGACACATTACGGTGGTGAACCTAAGGAGTGGGCGTCAATTACAAATGCCCGAGCAAAAAGCAAAGGAGAAGGAGCCAGAACAGACATCGATATCGGCCCCCCCTGTCGATATCGACCAAGGTGACATCGATGTCGACCTTCCAGTCGATGTCGACCCTGATCCCGAGTCACCACAGAAATTGACTCCTCCAGTCGATGTCGACCCTACTGATGTCGATGTCTACACAACTACAGCCACGGGAAGGAAGAAGGTGTTGCCATTCCCAACTAGAAAAATGATTAAGGACCCAGCGGAAAAGAAGTTCCAACGGTTTGTGAAGATGCTCCAAGGACTTAATGTCTCTATACCATTCACAGAGGCGCATCACGAGATGCCATCCTATGTAAGGTTCCTTAAGGACATCTTGGTTAAGAAGCGATCGCTCTCTGAGATCGCAGAGGAGTGCAACAGGTTGAAGCTACCACAAAAGCGGGCGGACCCAGGTAAGTTTTCTATCGCTATAGGTTTAGGTCAATTCAAATTTAATGCTTTAGTTGACTTGGGCGCTAGCGTTAGCATGATGCCACTAACCATTTGGCACAAGGTAAAGATAGGTCCTCTGGAGCCCGTGGATGCAAGACTATACATGGCGAACAATACGGTAGTGATTCTAACTGGGATAGTAACGGATGTGCCAGTACAAGTAGGTAAATTCTTTGTCCCTGCTGATTTCCTAGTTGTTGATATAGCAGAGGACCCTGCTTGTCCAATTATTTTAGGTAGGCCATTCTCTAGCAACCGTCGATGCCAACATTAGCGTGAAGAAAGGATTGCTCTCATTCACAATTAGTGACGAGGTGATAGAGTATGCCTTCAACAAGACGGTGAACAATCAAAGGCCAATGGAAATAAAAGCCATCAATGGTGTCTACATTGCATGTGGAGAAGCCAAAGTAAGGAGTATGACACCGGAGGAGCTTGAAAAGAGGGCCATAGAAGCCCAAGTGGAGGAAGTTGTGGCAATCTTGAACGAAGGGGCCCAACAGAACATCAAAATCGACCCAGGTAAGTCGATATTGACTAATAATGTTCAAGATTATGTGTCAGGTCATAAGTATGGGGTCGACGGAGGAGGAAAGGAAACATCGAAATCGGGGTCTAAGGTCGATATCGACCATACCCAGCAAAAATCGACCACCATCAGCGCTGAGAATGGAGGAACGGAGACCTCGATATCGATCTCTGAGGGTCGAAATCGACCTGATCATATCGAGCAGAAACTCTCCAAGTCGACTGATCCTCCAGGAGTACAACAGAGGTCGATATCGACCTCTGAACATCGACATCGGCCTGAGCCACAGACAGATGAAAAGGGAAGTCAAGGTACGGATTCCTCTTATTCCATTACAATCAAGGATTTATCATTATTTGGAAGAGGTGTGCCTTGGCATGTGTGCTTATGTAGGGTATCCGATGATGATTCGAGCCAATATGAGATAGGAGACAAAGTCAATGTTGCCAAATCCAAAGACCATTGGTTCCCTACAAGATTCAAAGATAAGAATTTAGGACCATTCATGGTGAATCAAATCCATCCCAGCGGAATACAGCTGCGTGACAAGAAAGGAGTCATATTTGAGGCCCAGGCCACATGGGCTCTGCAGATGCCGCCATGAGAAGCGCAAAGGAAGAAGTCGGCCTAGCGACTTAAAAGTCTAGAGCTTGTAACAAAGACTTAGTTTTAATTTTAGACAGTTTTACTTTGGTTTGAGACATTACACTTTATTGTTTTGCATAATTTGTTTTGGTTTTAACAAGTTGCAGGAACGGGAAAGGCACACAGAAAATACATCGAAATCGATGTCAAAGATCGACATCGACCTTAAGGTCGATTTAAATGGGCTTGTGGTCGAAGCCAGATCACCCTGAAGCCTGAGCAGAGAATCGATGAGAAACATCGATATCGATGTTAAAGGTCGATATCGACCATGCCTACTGTCTTCTTCGACTCCTGAAATTTGTGACGGTTTAGTAAGTTTTCTTCTTAACCCTAGTTCTAATACAGTGAGGACACTGTAAATTTTAAGTATGGGGTGGGGGAAAGGCTTACTTGCATATTCATACTTAGTTTAGATTTGCATATTTATCTTAATGCATATTTAGTTTTATTTTCGAGAAAAAAAAAGAGAAAAAATGACCCCCATCAAAAAAAATTAGAAAGAGTCATGGAAGTATAAAACAGAGCTCTATGATGCAAAAGTATATTCATTAGAGATATAACCTGAAATTGCCTAGTTAAGGGAAGTCCCAATGATGTGCAAAAAGAAAACAATAAAGGAGATGGAAAAATTGAAGTTGCTTTTGACATGTGCATGATAAGATGATTGAGGATTTTTTATGAAATTTCCATACAAAGTGCTTACATATACAAGTTCATATCCTAGCCTTACCTATGCATATTTACAAAAGTCACAAGCCATATATGAGCCTTATCATACATCATTATTCCTCCACATATATATCATATTGCCCATTTTATACCTTATACCCTATCCGGGGACAAGTTTGAGAATGGATGTCATTTTTGGAGTGGTTATATGGAGTTGTGCATTATTTATGAAGTTGTTAGAAGGAATGAACGAAATTATGAATTATAGAAAATTTAATGAGCGAGAAAAAATCCGATCACCTCAGGAGATAAAGGTAGGTCGACCCTGTTCTTACTAAGTATCCGGGGCCATTCATGACACCCATGTTTGCAACTCGCAAGAAAGCAGTGCTAAGGATAGAGAGGTAAAAGCATTATATTGAATAAAAGCATTGAGCGATGAGTGAAAGGTGAGACATTATGAAGAAGGAATGTGGAATGTTTTGGAAAGAAAGTATGTTTCCCCGGATTTAACACCACATGGCCAAATATTAGCCCACCTTTAGCCTTTTACCAATCTACTTCTCACAAGCTTGCAAAAGTCCTCTTGATTATTAATGCTATGTCGCTAAAATTGTTTTTGCATATTACCTCCTTTATGAGTATGAAATTGCTTTTATGCACATGCATGGACTTGGTTGACATAAGTACCTTATCGAGGATGGCAATTGATTGTAGGAACATATGAAAAATGAATCTATGATGTTGAGGGTTTACTTTCTTCCCCTGAATGACCATTAAAGGTATTGCTTGGGGACAAGCAAGCTTAAGTATAGGGTGTTTGATGTGCGCGCAAATTGCCATATTTTCTGTGCACATAAAAGTCAATTTTATCGTCTTATGCATGCATATTAGTGGGAAAACATGGGATTAGTGTAGTTTATGCTTAAATATCAAATATATGGGTATGCACGAGTTTCTATGTGATTTCGCAGAAAACAAGATAAAAATGGACAGATTTGGAAGAGCGGAAAAAGAACTCGAAGTCTTCTGAAGAGGTTGAAATCGACTGGGAACCTCGACATCGAGTACATTAGAGACATAGGAATCGAGCAGGAAATGAAACAGAGCATGTCGACACAGAGAGGTCGATATCGACGTCTGAAGGTCGATATCGATGTTGCCAGATCGAGCTAAATGATAGAAGTCGAGTGCCAGTTCGAGTAGGAGAAGGAGAGCTCGAGATAGAGTTTCACAGAGGTCGATATCGATGTTCAAGGTCGATATCGATGTTGCCCAGCAGAAGAATCCGACTCAGATTTTGATAGAATTCTATCCGAAGCTTGCACGTTTATCCTAAAGTCGAGAGTTCTTATCATCCACACCAGAGCTATCATATGAGCTAAATTACCATAGAAGTTTTAGGTTTTACTTTATCTAAGTTTTATCTTAGAGAATAAAGATAAAGTTCCGAGTCTTTGGATAGCAAAGTTCGATATCTATATCTAGAGGCCATTAGGGCTGAGTTTAGGCATGGAATTTTATATCCAATTCCGCAGAGAATTTCAATTTCAATAGAGAGTAACGAGTTAGAGAGAGAGAGAGAGAGAGAGAGAGAGCTGAGTGAGTTGGAGGGAAGCGAGAGCGAAGTTTTGGCTTGTTCGATTGTACTTTCTTTCAAAGTTTAATTCCAAGTAGTTTTCTTTCAATGATGATGATGATGTGTATGATGAGGAGCGAGTAGTCAACCCACTTCTAGGGTCGGGGTGAGCCCGACGATAACGATGTAGGGTAAGTGCATCAAAGGTATGACTTTTATGCGATTCCGTCTTCTATCCCATGCATGATCCTTTGCGAAAGTTAAAGAGATTCATTATTTGCATTATTGAAGCGAAAGCCACTCATATTGTGAACTTGGATTGCTCATGAATTGGATAGTAACTCTTAGGAACTATGCGAGAGCCTCTAATCACCTAAGTGTTGATAACGAAAGTTATTTGACGGAAAGGCATTAAATTTCATAACTTTAGCATAAAATTTGCATTGTTATCGTTGTAGCATGAAACCCCGACTTGGGAAGCTTTTAATTAATTGAAATCAATATAAAATTTTTAGTTTTGTTTCTGATCATCCTTCTTTACCATTCTACTTTCTTCGGACTATTTTCCGACAATTGGTTACGAAAAAACAATTTCTGTGACAAACATCGGAATTGAGTATAAAGGTCGATATCGAGGTCTAACGTCGATATCGAGGTCTCTGCTCGACGTCGACTTTGCTGCTTTTGTCTTCTGCAAGAACCGTACTGGAAATCGACCAGAACTGAGGTTGATATCGACCAGACACATCGATATCGAGTGTCTCCTGAGGTCGAAAGCTTTGATCGTGAGTACAACAAGGGAAGCGCTGACATACCTCCTCGTGGATTCGATCCTGAATTACCCTACTACTACAAGGGAGGAGATTCTTGTATTATTTGTTTGAGACAGGGAGTAGCCTAGTTGTAAATTGTTTCTTTGAATTATTTGAATCCCTGCACTCATCCCCTCCCAGTCGAACAGCAACTTCGATATCGACCTTGGGACATTGATATCGACCTTGGTTTCACTTTATCTCGAGCTCTCCTTCTTCTACTAGGATTGGCACTCGACTTCTATCATTTAGCTCGATCTAGGCCCTCGATATCGACCATGGATCATCGATATCGACCTCTGTGTGTCGACATGCTCTGCTTCTTACTCTTGCTCGATTTCTGCCTCTCTGCTGCACTCGATGTCGAGGTCCTTCCATCGATTTCGACCTCTTCAGAATACTTCGAGTTCTTTTTCTGCTCTTCCAAATCTGTCCATTTTCATCCTGTTATCTGCGAAATCACATAGAAACTCGTGCAGACCCATATATTTGACAATTATGCATAAACTACACTAATCTCATGTTTTCCCATTAATATGCATGCGAAAGACGATAAAATGGACTTAAATGTGCATAAGAAGTATGGCAATTTGCGCGCACATAAAACACCCCATACTTAAGCTTGCTTGTCCCCAAGCAATACCTTTAATAGTCATTCCGGGGAAGAAAGTAACCCCTCAACATCATAGATTCATTTTTCATATGTCCCTACAGTCAATTGCCATCCTCGATAAGGTACTTATCTCAACCAAGTCCATGCATGTGCATAAAAGAAATTTCATACTCATAAAAGGAGGTTTATATGCGAAATAAACAATTTCAGCGACATAGCATTAATAATCAAGAGGACTTTTTCAAGCTTATGAGAAGTAGATTGGTAAAAGGCTAAAGGTGGGCTAATATTTGGCCATGTGGTGTTAAATCCGGGAAAATAAAACTTTCTTTCCAAAACATTCCACATTCCTTCTTCATAATATCTCACCTTTCACTCATCACTCAATGCTTTTTTCACTTATAATGCTTTTACCTCTCTAACCTTAGCACTGCCTTCTCGCGAGTCGCAAACATGGGTGTCATGAATGGCCCCGGATACTTAGTACTTTGGACTCTTCACCTTGTGTCTCATCTCACTGAACTAACATCTCAACGAGCAGGGTCGACCTACCTTTATCTCCTGAGGTAATCGGATTTTTTCTCGCTCATTAAATTTTCCATAATTCATAAATTCTTCATTCATGCCAACAACTCCATAATAATGCACAACTCCATATAACAACTCCAAATATGACTTCCATTCTCAACATAGTCCCCGGATAGGGTATAAGGTATAAAATGGGCAATATGATATATATGTGGAGCAATAATGATGATGATATAGTAAGGCTCATATATGGCTTGTGACTTTTGCAAATATGCATAGGTAAGGCTAGGATATGAACTTTTTTGAGCACTTGTATAGAAATATCTAAAAGTCCTCCTTCATCTTATCATGCACATGTCAAAAGCAACTTCAAATTTTCATCTCTTTTATTTTTTCATTTTGCACTTCATTGGGACTTCCCTTAACTAGGCAATTTCATGTTATATCTCTAATGAATCTAATTTTGCATCGTAGAGCTCTTTTTTATACTTCCATGACTCTTTCCTTTATTTTCAATTTTTTATGGGGGTCATTATTTTCTATTTTTTTCGAATATAAACACTTATATGATGCATAACTTAAAGATAAATATGCAATCTAAATTAACTAAGTATGAATATGTAAAAATTATGCAATAACTATGAAAAATATGCTAAAAACATCCAAGTAAGCCTTTCCCCCACCCCATACTTAAAGTTTACAGTGTCCTCACTGTATTAGAACTAGGGTTAAGAAGAAAACTTACTAAACCGTCACATATTTCAAGAGATGAAGAAGACTGCAGTGGTGGTCGATATCGACCTTGGACATCGGAATCGACCTCTTTCATCGATTTCTGGCTCAAGCTTCAGGGTGACCCGGCCTTGACCACAAGTCTATCTAAATCGACCTTAAGGTCGATGTCGATATTTAACATCGATATCGATGTCTCTGTTGTGCTCTTTCTTTCCTCTTTCCTGCAACTTGTTGAACAAACTAAAGCCAAAACAAAAACAATGCAAAGTAATATAAAGTAAAAACTGTCAAAAACCAAAAAAACTAGGTGTATCCATTACAAGCTCTAGACTTTTAAGTCACTAGGCCGACTTCTTCCTTTTGCGCTCTCAAGGCGGCATCTGCAGAGCCCATGTAGCTTGGGCATCAAATAGAAGTCCTTTCTTGTCACGTAGCTGCATTCCGCCCGGATGGATTTGATTCACCGTGAAAGGTTCCAAATTCTTGTCTTTGAATCTAGTAGGGAACCAATGATCTTTTGATTTTGCTACATAAACTTTGTCTCCTATCTCATATTAGCTCGAATCGTCATCGGATACTCTACACAAACGCACATGCCAAGGCACACCTCTTCCAAATAATGATAAATCTTTAATTGTAATGGAACAAGAGGAATCCGTACCTTGTCTCACCTTCTTATCTGTCTGTGGCTCAAGTCGACATCAATTTTCGGTGCTATCGAGCTCAGTTGTTCTCCTGGAGGTTCAGTCGATTTGGAGTGTTTTCCCTCGACATGATCAGGTTGATTTCGACTTCATAGATCGATATCGAGGTCTCTGTTCCTCCTTTCTCAGCATCTGTGGTGGTCGATTTTGGCACTAGGGCATGGTCGATATCGACCATCATCCCCGATTTCGATGATCCTTCTCCTCCTCCGTCGACCCCATACTTATAACCTGACATAGAATCTTGAACATTGTTAGTCGATATCGACTTACCTGGGTCGATTTCGATGTTCTGTTTGGCTCCTTCGTTCAAGATTGCCACAACCTCCTCCACTTGGGCTTCTATGGCCCTCTTTTCTAGCTCTTCTGGTGTTATACTTCTTACTTTGGCTTCTCCACATGCAATGTAGACACCATTGATGGCCTTTATCTCCATGGGCCCTTCATTGTTCCTTACCGTCTTGTTGAAGGCATACTCTATCACTTCGTCGCTAATTGTAAATGAGAGCAACCCTTTCTTCACGCTGTTGTTGGCATCGACGGTTGCTAGGAATGGCCTACCTAAAATAATGGGACAAGCAGGGTCCTCCGCTATATCAACAACTAAGAAATCAGCAGGGACAAAGAATTTACCTACTTGTACTGGCACATCAGTTACCAATCCTGTGGGAATTACTACCGTATTATTTGCCATGTATAACCTTGCATCCACGGGCTCCAGAGGACTTATCTTTACCTTGTGCCATATGGTTAGTGGCATCATGCTAACGCTAGCGCCCAAGTTAACTAAAGCATTAAATTTGAATCGACCTAAGCCTATAGCGATAGAAAACTTACCTGGGTCCGCCAGCTTTTGTGGTAGCTCCAATCTGTTGCACTCCTCCGCGATCTCAGAAAGCAATCGCTTCTTACCCAATATGTCCTTAAGGAACCTTACATAAGATGGCATCTCATGAAGTGCTTCTGTGAATGGTATTAAGACATTGAGTCCTTGAAGCATCTTCACGAACCGCTGAAATTTCTTTTCTACTGGATTCTTAATCATCTTTTTAGTTGGGAATGGCAACACCTTCTTCTTTCCTGCGGCAAAGTGTGAGTTCAACATCGATATCATTAGGGTCGACATCGACTGGAGGAGTCGATTTCTGTGGTGACGCAACAGCAGGGTCGACATCGACAGGAAGGTCGACATCGACGTCACCTTGGTCGATATCGACAGGGGGGTCGATATCGATGTTCCTTCTGGCCCTTTCTCCTCCGCTTTTTGCTCGTGCGTTTGTAATTGACGCCCACTCCTTAGATTCATTGCCGCAATGTGTCCAGTGGTTTTGCCCTTTTGGTTAGGCACAATTAATGCAGGGAATGATCCTGACGCTTTGGGTATTGCCTCCGCCAATTGACCCATTTGGGTCTCCATGTTGCGCTTCCAAACGTCGATCTCCCCAAGCCTAGAATTGATGCCCTGCAGTTGAGTATGGACGGAGTTGTTGGCTTGTTTGAACTCAGCATGGTTCTTCCGCATCTCATCAAGAATGATCTGCAGGTCATCCTTCCTTGTTTCACGCTCAAGGTGTCCTGGTGCTCTATATGGTGGGGGATCCCTTTCTTGGTAGAACCTTTGATCGCCCCAATATGGTTGATTTCCCCCTCCATAGGAGCCTCTCATCCACTTGGCTTCATTATGTTATTCCGCCATGGATACATGCTCAGTATGTGGACAGGCACTAGTGTTATGCCTTGTTGAGCCACATTCCTAACAAGGTTGATTGTTGCTCAGGAACCTGACTTGCTTTTGAAGGCGGCGCGTCTGATCGTTGTGGAATTGTTGTCACACATCAGGATCTATCTCTCTTGAAGGCTCATATAGTGGCATTGATGGGACATGCCTTGCATCATAGGTTGCAACAGTCCCATAGGTGTAATCAAAGTTCACGAGCCTCTCAATGGTCTTCCAGGCCTCCGTTGGTGTAAGCTCAATGTACCGATAGGAGGTATATGAATTGATCCTCTCCTTATTTGGCACATCAAGGGAATTGTAGAATATCTCCTAGATGACATATGGAAGTTGTCCATGCGTCGGGCATCATCTCATCAAGTCCTTAAACCGCTCCCACGCCTGTGCCAATGTTTCACCTGGCTTTTGCTTGAAAGTCGTGATCCTTTGTCGTAGCATCTCCACTTTAGAAGGTGGAAAAAACTTATTCAGGAATGCGTCCTTCACCTCTGCCCATGTCCTCAGCGAGCGTGGAGCCAAACTCTCAAGCCATTGTAATGCCTTCCTTGCCAAAGACCATCTAAAAGATTTTAGTCTCACATGCTCTAAATTTACACCATCAGCAATTGTTTCACATAAATCCATAAAAGTAGAGATGTGTTGCAGTGGGCATTCATTAGGTCTTCCTTCAAAAGTATTTCTTTTTATTTCAGAAAGGAAGTTAATTTTAATTTCATAATTGGAAGGAGGAATAAGTATAGCGGATTCAGGAACATGAAGCGGCGGATGCATGTATTGCATTGCCGTTTGTGGATACTGATTGAGCTGCTCTTGGGCTTGTCTGCACGCATCCTCCTCCCTATCAGCACGGGCTCGCTCTGCAGCAGCGGCGGCCCTCTCAGCAGCGGTTGTAGCATTATGGTCCTCAATCTGCTTCCTCAACTGCTCTATGGTCTCCGCTTGCGTCTCGTTGTCAGCCATGATTCGAATTGCTTTGTTGCGAAGATGGAAGAAACGTTCACGCTCGGCAATGGTTTCCAGGATTGGTTCGTGATCAGAACGTCGCATAAACCAGCAAAATAATCTCTAAAAGATCGTGAGAAAACTTAGGTGGTGATTGATTGCCTCCCCAGCAACGGCGCCAATTTGTTCGATGAACGGGAGGGATGATGCGATTCAAATATTCAAAAATAATTCATAACTATGCTAACTCCCTTATCAATCAAATAATAAAAGAATCCCTCCCGATGTAGTGGTAGGGTAATTCAGGATCGAATCCACGAGGAGGTATGTCAGCGCTTCCCTTATTGTAATCACAATCAAGAATTCGACCTCAGAAGACACTCGATATCGAGGTTGTCTGGTCGATATCGACCTCAGTTCTGGTCGATTTCCAGTAAATTCCTGCATCAGACAAAAGCAACACAGATCGACGTCGAGACAGACCTCGATTTCGACGTTAGTGATCGATATCGACCTTTGATAGTCGATTTCGATGTTTGTCACAGAAGCTGCAAAGCGTAACCTATTGTCGGAAAAGTGTCCGAAGAGTGTAGAATGGTAAAGAAAAGATGAACATAAACAAAACTTAAACTTTTTATATAAATTCAATTAACTAAAAGCTTCCAAGATCGGGGTTTCATGCCACAACGATAACAATGCGAGTTTGATGCTAAAGTTATGAAATTTAATGCCTTTCCGTCAAATAACTTTCGTTACCAACACTTAGGTGATTAGAGGCTCTCGCATAATTCCTAAGAGTTACTATCCAATTCATGAGTAATCCAAGTTCACAATATGAGTGGCTTTCACTTCAATAATGCAAATAATGAATCTCCCTAACTTTCGTAATGGATCATGCATAGGATAGAAGACGGAATCGCATAGAAGTCATACCTTTGATGCACTTACCCTACATCGCTACCGTCGGGCTCACCCCGACGCTAGAAGTGGGTTGACTACTCGCTTCTCATCATGCAACTCATCATCATCATTGAAAGAAAACTACTTCATTAAAACTCCGAAATAAAGATTACAACCGAACCAAGCCAATTCCGCTCTCGCTTCCACAACTCCAATCGGCCTCCTCTCCCTCTCTCTACAAATTCTCTGCGATAAAATACTAAAACTCGTTGTGCTTGGATGTAATTGAATGTTCTTGAATGATCAAACTCAGCCCTAACGGCCTCTAGATATAGATATCGAACTTTGCTATCCAAAGACTCGAAACTTTATCTTTATTCTCTAACATAAAACTTAAATAAGTAAAAAACTAAAAGCTCTATGGTAAAACAGCTCATATGATAGCTCTGACGTTGAAGATAGGAAATCTCGACTTTAGGATAGACATGCAAGCTTCGGATAGAATTCTATCAAAATCTGAGTCGGACTTCTCTGCTGGCAACATCGATATCGACCTTGGGACATCGATATCGACCTTGGTTTCACTTTATCTCGAGCTCTTCTTCTTCTACTAGGATTGGCACTCGACTTCTATCATTTAGCTCGATCTAGGCCCTCGATATCGACCATGGATCATCGATATCGACCTCTGTGTGTCGACATGCTCTGCTTCTTGCTCTTGCTCGATTTCTGCCTCTCTGCTGCACTCGATGTCGAGGTCCTTCATTCGATTTCAACCTCTTTAGAATACTTCGAGTTCTTTTTCTGCTCTTCCAAATCTGTCCATTTTCATCCTGTTTTCTGCAAAATCACATAGAAACTCGTGCAGACCCATATATTTGACAATTATACATAAACTACACTAATCTCATGTTTTCCCATTAATATGCATGCGAAAGACGATAAAATGGACTTAAATGTGCATAGAAAATATGTCAATTTGCGCGCATGTCAGCCGCCGATTGGAATGAAAGCACTCCGGGACAATATCGCAAGCCAAATATGGAATGATCACTGAGGTAGGCGGTAAACATCGCACACTGGTTCGTGAAGACGTATAACTTCCTAATGCTTTTTTCGGGTTTAAGATTTGTGGACAAAACATACCTTTTTGTTTTCTATGCAATGCAACCTTTTTTTATTATTCTCTTGAGCTTATGGATTTGTTTGTTGTCGAACACATGTTTCAAAGACCCCTTCAGGTAGATTTTGAGAGTCATCTGTGTTACTGTAGATTTTGAGAGTTTCTGAGCATCCATATTCTTTTCTCCTGCTGATTTGCATCTTCTTTGCTTTTCCTCTGAATGAACCACTTTTTTCTTTGATGTATGAAAGTGTATACAGACTACAAGTATAATGGATTTTTAAACCCATGAACAACATAAGTGCATTCATGACTAGTCCAGTAGTCCAGCTACAAAATAAGCTACATTACTCTTCAATTTTAGATACAACAAAATTGACAATACATTCAACATCACGAGTCACAACTAACATCCAAATGTTACCCATCAATAAAATGATTGTTAAAAACATAGTACAGTTATAGCTCAAGCTGCCAGTACAATATCTATTCTAGCAGTTGAGGACTTGATATTTGAAAACCGGAAGAAATTGGTGGACAACACGAGGCTCATAGTCCTCAACACCCATTGACTTCAATAGCAATTTAACAACTTGTGCATCTCTTGGCAAATCTTCAATTCCTTCGGTCATCATTCTTAATACGTTATAAACCTGTAGTAGCCATCCGAAAACGCAAGTCAGTGAAGACATCAGCATACATGGACCAAAAAAAATGGCTAAAAAGAGAGTCCAAGCTTAGCGAAAAATGAGTACATGTTTGGAGACAGAACATGTTGTAAATATGAGAGGCAACTCAAAATCTTATGAGAACATAAACAATCGATCATAGACCTGATCATCTGAATAACAGTGGAAACATATAACATAGATATTGTTGTGATATACTAAGCATAAATAGTCAATAACCTAGAAAAGCAAATATCATGTGTTAAAAGTAGAAGTCAAACAAACAAGAGTTGATGTACAGGACTCTTCAAACAAATCTAGAAAAGCAAATCAAGTATCCCAATAAGAAAGATCAATCACTTCAGAAAATTTTAAATTAGTACTGTGCCTGTAATTCTTACAGTGTGGCTCATATTGCACACCAGCAGTAAGTGTGCCTTGCTTGCTGGTTATCCAAACACTCTTAAGGAAATCATAAGACGCTGAGAAACAAATTATTATCATAGTGAGACCTTGATCACAAGTGCATTCATAGACATAAATGAGCATACCTGTGATGATAAGCACATGACCTCATCCGCGAGATCCTAAATATATGCAGTATCACAGCACCCATAAAATCTACACGTCAGATATTTTTGTGATGCAAAGAAAACAAAGAACCAAGAGATCATTACAGAGCTTCAAATGTACATAGTAAAATACTCCTTACGGGTCATTATTTGAAACAAATAAGTCCATGAATATGTGTGGATCATAAACATCACTGCTTGGAAAAAACACCATTAATGTTAAATTTGATAAATCAATCAGCTTGTCCCATTTTCAACACCACATTTCCCTGCATGTTAAACAGAAGAGCCAATTGAAGCTAAATTACATGAAACCATAAAAAGTGAGTTGTAATAATTATACTAAACACCTTCAGAATTTTTTTTCAAAAAAATAGCCATTAGGCCAAGTAATTGGCATTTGGAATCTTAAATAACATAGTCAGACTTAGCCTAAAGATTGGACTTTCGTGGCACCATATCCCAAGTACCAACAAAGAACTATGTATGTAAAGATTAGGATATGATTCACCTAACCATGCACCATTACACTTTTGAGGACCTGACATAAACTGTCTAGGAGAATAGCTCTATCATTTTCCAGCCCAAAAATCATTTTCTATGTGACACAAATTCTCTAGGAGAATAGCTCTATCAACAATTTTCTAGCTGGACATACATGATAGGACACAAACCATAAAATCTAAAACAACTTTTTCATAAATCCAGATATTGCCTAAAATCAGAATGGGAGGAGAAAATGCGCCTGTTTTGAATGGGAGGATAAAATCTCCATTTGTGGTAGTTCCCTCTGGAGTTAAATTTGAATACACAATTGAGATCACATATTTATGCTGAATAGCAAGAAGAATTTTCTACCGAAACTACTATTGGACAAAATTTCACAAGTTTGCATCTTTTCATACGAACATTTTACAACTTTAAACATTCAATGTTGAGATAACAGTATATATGCAATTGGAATAAAGAGTAATAACCTGGAAAAGAAGAAGAAGAAGAAGAATTCTCAGTCAGGCATTTATACAAACACATAGTGCGTACCTGGATTCGATGAGTCGAAATTAAGATAGGATGGATTCCATAAGCAAAGAAGAAGAATGTTATGCTATCATCTTCATCCGCCTAGCTTTTTGAGGTAAAAAGTGCATTTGCAGAGAAGAAGAACAAAGCAACAGCAAGCCAATTCACGCAAATTCAGTCCCTAACCTGAAACCCTAACCCGATATCTCGGATCCACAGCAGAGAAGAAGAAGAGCGTACCTGGATTCGATGAGTCGAATAGCTGGGCGCGCGAGCAGAGGAGAGGAGAGATGGAAGCGCGGGAAGAAGAGCTGGGCGCGCGAGGAGTTGTCAAGGGCACATCGGGAAAACCTCCGGTTGAAGACCCGACAACCTTCCCTCACCAAGGTTGTGAAACCGCCGGTTTTAACCGGCCTACAACCGGCACAACCTCCACCGGCCGGATCGACAACCTGCGCACAAACAGGAGGGCAAGGGCGGTTGTCTGATTTCATAACCTCAATAACCTTTCACAACCTGCAAACGAACAGGCCCTAAGATGTTTAGAACACAATAGGTTAGGTTAGAAGCTCGGGTTTCTTTTCTACGTAATGAATTTCGAAGAACACCGAACCATAGTATTTATAGTTGGTGTCAAACGAAGCCGATTTGGATCGAATCGAATCTCAAAAGATAGTCCCTAATCTATATAAAAGCTCTCTAATTGATTAATTTGAGAAAATCTATCTTATTTGACCGGATAGGATAAAATTTTGAATTTGGAGATAAACTCGTTTGGTCTCGTTTTGGATTCGAAATCACAAATTGATAAAGGAGATAGATATAATAGAGATTGGTTAACAATTTATAAATGAAAACGATAAGATTCGGGTGTGATTTGAGAGGGTAAAAAATCACAAAACTCAACAGTGGATGCGTAGGGTAGAGGTTGAAGATGGGTTGACTCGACCCGGTTCAGCACAATTTTTTGTTGGTTCGGTTCACCTGAACCAAAGAAAACCGGTTTACATTCATAACTATATATATCGGAATATTTTTATTTTAAAATTCTAACTAAATTAAATAAAAGAAATAACAACACGTTTAGTTTAAATATATTTTATTCTTCTGAAAAAAATACATTTTTCTAAAAATTTTTAATATATAGCTTACGAAAATTAAAATGAATTATAATTATAAATCCATCTCTATCTTAAAATGAAAAATATACAATTTTGTCTTAAAATAATATAATTTAAAGGAAAACTTATTTATAAGAAAGTAAAATAAAATATCTGAAAATAGTATAAAACATTATATACAGTTAATTCAAAGACTCTTTTTCCTAAATACAAAATACGAGAACTTTTATTTATGAAAAAAAATTCACTTAAAACGAAATTCCCCAAAATAATTTGGGGTATTTCAAATAGAAGACTCTAACCAAACCAAAAAATCAGAAGAGAAGGAGCCAAAAGAAGATGTTAGATGGAGTCCAAAGTAAAATCGCTCCATGAATCTCGTACCTTTGAACCGGCCAACAACATTGCCGATGATGAGCCACCACCAAATATTCACTGACCAGACATGAATCTTCTCCCTTCTAGCAAGCCAATTTCTTTTGTTTCTTGAAGTTTTTCCCCACCGTCACTTCCCGACATTCGAACAAAAGCCATCTAATCGCCATCATCCACATCAGAGGTCGATCATCTGCTCCCTATAGCCATGGAGAACCCATTATGTTGATAGTGTTTGGAGTTGTAATCAAGGAAACTGGGCTGAGGAAGCCAAAACCAGCACCACAACCTCACCTAGACAAGCGATTTCACCACACACGGTTTTGCAGCCCTTGGGAAATCGACTTAGGGGGACACAAAACAGTAGGGGTGACTGGAGAGTGGTACAAAAGGGCTTGAAACTTGCCGATTTGGCTGAGACAAAGGTTTGATTTTGGGGAAGACGACGACGATGAGGTGCGAGATTAGGGATTTGGGGAACATGGTATATGAGGGAAAAGGGGGTGCGTGCTCAGGCGTGTTCTCCAACCCACCGTGGTGGGGGGTGATTATGAAGCCTGTCTGACACTAATGGAGATCCCTTGCTATACAAATATACTCCCCTCCATACATCACAAAAATATTTGAACATTTATTTTATCTTAAAATTTTTTTAAAAAAATTATATTTATATTGCTAATATTTATTTTTATAGATTTGTAAAATTTTATTTTGAAAAATCATATTTCGAAATTTTACATAATTGTGTTTTGTTAAATATTGCCTTTTTAATTTTTAAAAGTTGTAACAAATGATTTTTCAAAATAAAATTGTACAAATATATAAAAATGTATGTTATTAATATATATATATATATATATATATATATATATATATTTAACGATAAAATAAATTTTAAAATATTTTTGCGATGTAGGGAGAGGAGTACATTGTAGGAATTTTTTTCAAAATATTCACTAAAAAATAATTAGTTATTGTAATATTGACAAATTTAAAATATTTATGAAAATATTCATGTTTTGTATATTTTTCAGAGAAACATGGTCTAAGACCATATTTCATTCGCAAACTATAAAATTTGAAACTGGAGAAAAAAATAAATGAAAGAAACTTAATTTAAAATCACTTTTTATAATGTGTTTTGGATAAAATACGGGTTCAAATCGCATATATCTCGCCTTTTCAGTTTTCAATTAGCAAAAAAAAGTGTAAACTGCTACTTGAAACTGCACCTCACTTGCAACAGTGAACTTCACCATCTTCCTCTTGCCACAACGTCATCGGCTGCAAGCCTGCAACTCCCGCCCCTGGCTTCTTCCCACATGTAGCTCCACCGCCTTTAGCGCCCACCCGTAGCTCCCAAACCCTCCTCTGTCCACCACCGCCACCATCGAGGAAGATAGAGGACGCCTACTACTCCTCTTCGCCCACAACTCCTTGTCGTCGAGCCTCTTCCCGTCAAAGTTTCCCCTCGTTGCCCACTGCCAAGTGCCAACTCGAGAGGAAGCCGCCCACCGTTGAAGTTCTTGAAGAGGACCATAAAAGTTCTTGGTTGCAATTGAAACACGGCTTGAAGCCACGCTTTGCACTTTTTTTTGGTAATTGAAAATTAAAAAGGTAAATAAATGCGGTTTGAACCAACATTTTATTCGAAATTTTTTTTATATGCGGTTTTTATTCGTTTATTTTTTCCCACTTTCCCTTCAATTTAAAATATAATAGTTTTCAAATGAAACGCAGTTTAAAATGCGTTTCTCTGAAAAATTTGTAAAAAATGAATATTTTCGTAAATATTTTGAACTTTTTAATATTATAATAAATAATTATTTTTAAATGAATATATTGAAAAAAAAAAATTCACATTGTGGAGTGGACCAGTGGAGCCTTTATTTTCTAGACGTGAATCACACAAAATCAACCCCACTAGTTTCACCCTAATTTAAACTCAAAAACACTATAGGAGAACAACTTTTGCCCCGGACTAGTTCGATAAATTGTATTCCGTAACTAGATTGCTAGTGGGTGTATTCATGATAGTTTGGCACAAATGAATTTAGCAAGTTAAGGGTAATTAACCTAAAGACAATGTCCATTGGCCTGCCTCACAAGTCACAACATCCGTCCGATGATCATTTTAAAAATCAGAAATTCTATCGGTGGATGATTGAATTGGGTCAAATGCAGACACTTTTTTTTTTGGTGGAACTGTAAATCTTTCCAAATTAATTTTCTCCTTGAAGAAAAAAAAGAACATCTTCTTGTACCGTGATTATTACATAAGACGCCCAACTCTAACGGGTAACCCAAAATTCTGGTAAGCCCTGATCTCTCCGCCTTGGCCCGCCGTTACAACCACCATCCCCCACGCCGTCGCATGCATGGTCGACGCCGTCTCCCCTCCCCCGTGGCTCCCTCCCTCCACCCACGCCCACGTCCCCGACCACACCGACATCATCGACGGCGAGTCCCCTTCCCTTGCCGACCCCCCGTAAGACGACGCGTTGTCCCCACCACCGCTCACCCCTGACTCTGTCCTCGCTATCTTCGCCCCCTCCTCTGGGCTCCCCTTCTCCTCCCCTTCGTGCTCTTGCTCGGCCACACTGTTCCTCCTCCCTTTCCTTGGCAGTGGAGGCAGCTGGTGAGGCAGCTGTGGCTTCGTCGGGGAGCCTGCCACGCTGAGCGGGTTGGAGTACCGCTTGGACCCTTTCTTCGGGTGTAGCGGTATCGTTGGAGCCTCGAGCTTGGCGCTCCCTGGCCACGTGATCGCCACCGACACATCCTTGCAGTGGAAGTGCTCATAGGACTGGCAGCTGACGTATGTTTTGCCACCCTTGGTCGTGTTGCTTGCCCCACTGTTGTGTCGGTTCTCCTCTCGCTTCCACACATACACATTCGAGTCCTCGCTTGCACACACTACTTGCTTCCCGCACGGGCTGAAGGACGCTGCGATCTGGCTGCTCGTGTTACGAAACCCTGAAAAACTCGGCTGTCAAAAGGGCGCTACATTCGTATACCATAGTTTCCAAATGCTTCATTCAATTCGAGTTCTAACTAACCCATGAATTTGTGCACCAACGTTGTGCCATTGTAGATCCTTATTCTCGAATCCGCTGAGGTTATGAGAACTTCGGATGAATTGTCGGGTTTGAACTAGTTCAATGAATGTGTCATCATCATACCCTATCAGAAATGATTCATAGGGTCTATTTCATTCAATAAGAGGAATTCGAGTTTGGATATAAGATTACCTCGAACCCGGTTATCTTGGCTGTGTTTTTCTTTATTTTTGGAAGATCAAATTGGTTTATTTGGGTTAGTTTCCCATCTGCATTTGAGAGTTGTAAGTCAACGTTTGCTGTTACAAACTTGGTTAAGGTGTGGTAAGGCTTATATATACCTGCAGTGTTGTAAATTCGACAACTTCCTTTATGTGAACCGACTATAGCGGTCTTCCATCACAAAAACAAACCGAACCGAGAATTAGTAAGATGCAAATTAGACGAGAGTGAAGAACACCGCAAAGCTAGGAACCAACCTGGCCATTAGGGCTAAAACAAGCAGCTGTGACCATCTCATGGAGATCATCCCAGTGAACAACACGACATCCAGGGACATTCCATATCCGAAGTTTGGCATCAAGTGAGCCACTGATGAAGTAGTCATTATCCACGGGGTTGAATTGTATGCATGTCACTTACAGAATCAATGACAATGAGATATGCTCAGTGAATAGTTTTCTTTAGTTTAAACGAAAAGGATGACGTGCAACAACTAGAGCTCGATCTAAATGGCTCACCGTAATCATTGTGGGAAAAGAGCCTCATGCAGGTCTTTGTTTCCAGGTCCCATAGCCTTACTGTCTTGTCCATGGAAGACGATAACAATTGAAACTACAAGAAGCGAATAGTTTGTTTCTTAGACGTGAATCAAGCAAGAAGTTGTGTATTCAAGCAAGAAGTCATGTATTCTTACCCCCGATCTAGACCACGAAAGGTCCAAGACATCGTCGAGATGACCAGTCAAAGTGCAATAGGGCTTCTCGGACAGGGCAAAGACGGTCTCAGGTAACTGCACATAATCTGGAATCATACCCTTCTTACTAGCCAACTTCCATTTCTTCTTTTTATCCAAAGGCCCTGAGGTGAAATCAGTGATCGGATTCCGATCAGGAGAAGAGCAAGACCCGTCCTCAAGGGGCCTTGAAGACGTGATCTCACATTCCTGTACCTCCCATATATGGATAACCTTGTCTTCACCCGCACTAGCGAGGTATCTTCCATCCCAATTGAACTTCATGGTCCAAATAGACCCCTCATGAGCCTGAATCTCTTGGCAAAACCTCAATGCTGTCATCTCCTTCATCGTCTTCCCTTGTTGCCGAACCTTAATCCAATCTGTGGAAGGATTACTACTGCCTCTAGAAGGAGAGGTCGAAAGTGCAGGACTCGACTTTTGGTGTTGCTGCAACAGCGCATCAATTTCCTTCTCAGCGTATTTTCCAGATGTTACCGAACTTTTTATGTTCTTCAAGAACGACGCGCCCCTTTTCTTGCTATGCCTGAAAGTTCCATTCCTATACAAAATCAATATCCCTCAACTAACTCTTTGTTTTCACAAGCATTCATAATCAAGATCTCGTTAAGGGGGCTCCAATAATACCTTAGAATTCAATCAATCCCGTGCATATTTGCAATCAATCTTGTCATAAAAAACTTCCTAGGTGCAAAATAGAAGATCGATAGGAAATCAAAATGAAAAGATTCATACCTAAACCTTTTGGAGAGCGATGTGAGCTTCCGATTTCCCTCGGCATCTCCTCCATGGCTAGCATTCTGCCGTCTCATGAGCTCCTTGACGACAGGTGAATGCCCCACTGTCTTCTCGAACTCCTCCATTGTCAATTGCTTCCCCGTTTGAAGGTCGCGGAGCCTATTCCACATCCCGTGCTGGTCGAACTCCTTGACAATGAACTCCTTCCCGGTATCCAAGTTCTTGATCAAGAAGAACGCCGTGAGCTGATTCCCGCTGGAAGAAGCCGGGACAAGAATCTCCCCTACATCGCCTTTCTGGTCCCTAGCACTTCCATCCACCACATCGTCTCCTCCCTCGACCTCCTTATCATCCTTCTTCACGATCCTCGTCCTATCGACGTCCATCCGGCCGGTCTTGTAAAACGGGGCCAGTGTTGACGCCGTCCTCATCAGGCGTTGCTTCGACGCGTTGGAGCCGATGATCTCCTCCCGCCGGCTCTTGGTGTAGAACGAGTCGAGCTCCAAGTCTCCATCGGATCGGGAGCGGTACAACACCGGATGAGGCGATCTCGACGGAGAGGCTGCGGCCACTGGAGGCCTCGGCGGCAGTTCCTTGGGGCGCTCGGGCGATTTGGCGGGAGCAGTCGAGGGTTTACCGCCGGTGGTAAATTCTTGGAATTTCTTGGAGGCGAGGCGCATGGTGGTGAGGCTGAAGAGGTCCTTGGTGCTGTTGAGGCCCATGCCTTGGAGGAGGCGCTTGCGGCGCTCCTTGATGGAGCCCGGGGCGGCCATCCAGACGTCATAGTTGTCGGTGGGGGGAGGAGGATGTGGAGGAGGTTGGGGTTGGGGGTGAGGCTGGGGAGAGGGTTGGGATTGCGGGGGAGGGCGGAGGAAGGCGGAGGCGGAGGAAACGGCGGAGGCGAAGGAGAGGCGGGAATCGTCAAAGTCTTCATCATCATCGTCGTCATCGGAGAAGTCGATGAGGGAGGCCTGGGCTGAGGAGATGCGGCTGTGGGACTCGAAGAAGAGGTCGTCGGAGTCGTCGGCGTCATCATGGGGGAGGAGGCCGTCCCAGGTCATGGTTATTGTCCGCTTCGCCGTGTCGGCAGCCATTGTCATTAATTCTCATTTAATCGAGAGATCGCTATCGATCAATTTCGAATGAGTTGATGATTGATTGAATTATCCATGGAAGGGATCGAATCTGGAGATTGTTGGTTGGATTCTGCAAATGCAAGCAAATTGGAGGGGAGAGAGGGAGGGAGATAATGAAGGAGGAGGGTTGACAGTTGGTGGAGTTTAATTTTGGTGAAGGAAGACTTCAACGGCTTGAAATGGGAGTGTACATGTCTTCACGTCGGCATCCCACATCCTACTACTACTATTAATATTCTTTATTAATCAATAATATTATAATAACCTTCAACTCAATATCTTTTATAACATATTTTCTTATACATTATCGATTAAAAATCTCTATTTTAAAAATAAAAAAATTTAGATGTACACTTCATATTTTGAATCATAATTAACTAAATGTCTACTAATAAATCCTTATATTTTGAATCATAATTAACTAAATGTCTACTAATAAATCCTTATCAGTTATATGTCTACTTTTATTTTACCCATTTTTCATTAGTACCCTGAGATAAAGTTAAATTTATGAGGTAAGTTTGACTTATTTCATATTCTACCCCTAACTTTTGAGGTATTTTCGCCATGTTCCCCTCTTCTATTATTTATAACCTTTTTTGTTTTTTGTTTGAAAAAAAAAAGAAATTCAATTAATTGAATGAAAAAAAACACGCATCAAGTCTTCAATAGTAACAAAAAGAGTCAGACTCTAGGAGCTCAATCGATCAAGTCGACTTGCGAAAACCTGCCAGACGTCCACGATGCACTAGTACAAAAACAACTTTTTAATCCAGGCGTTGATAAATATAACACGGATATAAGCCAAACATTGTTCCGACTTCACGCCGTTGTGATAAGAGCATGTCCAACAGCTTCTCCATATTTTCTTCAAAATGGAGAATTAAAATTCATTTTCTCTAAAATTTTTTTATGTCAATTCCAACAGTTTCTCTATTTTGAAGAATTACAAATTCATTTTTAATTTTAAATTAATTTTTAATTGAAATTTGATATAACTTCGAATTTTTTATTAATCGCCAGAGACGGAGATCCGTATTTGGCGGCGTAGGGGAACGTATGTATTACCTTAAAATATATGTTCAAATATCTAACTAAAATAAGAAGGAATTAATTGAGATAGCACATGTTATCCAGGGAAATCTAAAGGATTTTTTTAAGCTTTTCTCATTCTCTGCACAAACATGGAACTCATAACAAAACAAACAAAAATGAATTAAGACTGTTGTCATGGAGCTCATTCTTAATTGAACATGGAACTCATTCTTAATTGAGATAGCACATGGTTGCTGATAACAAAAGAAAAAATCATGTCTTATTTGCACCATAAAAGAGCTACAAAAACTCCTTTATTTGCACAATAAAAATTGACCATCAGTCATGATGTACCAACGGTGGCTCTAGAAATACAGACCACGACATCCTCGCATTATTCTTGTTCACGGTCATTCGGTGTAGCGCAACCCTGTAGGTGTCGCTGCTCAAAACCTACAGTCACTAATTTCAACCGGAGATAGTTAATTAGCTCTAGTATTTAATTAAGAAGATACATGTGTTTCCAAATTCACACTTCTATTTCTATGAGAAAACATACCAAAACCTCTCAGCAATGGAGAAACCTAAAATAGAGAAACCAAACTTGAAATTTCACAATGAATCAAAACAAAATAAGTGGTAGATGCCAATAAATACATAATTTAAGAAAAGCTCACCTGATATCTTCTTTCTTGGTTGATAAATTGCTGAACAATCAGTCATTCAAAACTAGTTTTTGATATCCGGAAGTTGAAAGAACGTGGAAAAGAGGATCGGCAAAAATTTGGCGTTTGCTGCATATATGGGGAAGATACCCTATTCTTCCTTCCCAATCCCTATTTTGGAGAATGGGCTAGAGAAACTGTTGGATTGAAAATGAGCCCAATATTCCCCAAAAGCCCAAAATTCTCTAAAATATGGAATCTCTTGGGCATGCTCTAATAGGCTAATAGCCCGGACATAAAAAACACGTTCGGATTATTAGATATATCAAATGAGCCCGGATATATAAAGCTCTGGGCTATTTAATATGTCAAAAGAGCCATGGAAACAAACCCAAATAGCCTGGAGCTTGTTATATCAAGGCTATTAGGTCTAGGGGTGGGCATGGGATGGGACGGGATGGGATTGGGGTAATCCCGCGTCCCGTCCCTCGTATATTTTACGGGAGGGGATCGGGACGGGGTTGATTTTTTTTAGGAATTCCACCGGGTCTTATCCCTCGCGGGACGGGATCGGGACGGGACGGGACTTGTCCCTCATAAAAAACATCTAAAATAATCCAATAAAAAAGGCTTTTACCTCTGGATAGAAATGAAATTTATTAATAAGTAAATCTGATATACCCATTGTATGTATATATATGCTACTAAGTAATTTTTTTTGGTGGGAATGCTACTGAATTATATGTGTATATACACCCATTATATGTATATATATGCTACTAATTATGATTTTTTTGGAGGGCAATGCTACTGAATTAAGTGTATATATACCCATTATATATATATGCTACTGAGTATATATTTTTTTTTGTTGGGAATACTAGCTAATATGTGTATATATATACACACATATATATACATACAACACACACACACACATATATATATATATACATTATAATGTGTGAAACTTATTAAAATCGACATTATGTATATATTTTTATATAAAATATATAGTTTTATATATATATGCGAAACGAGACGGGATTTGCGGGACGAGAACTTTCCGTCCCGCGTCCCGTCCCTCGTATTTTTTGCGGGACGGGATTGAATTTTTTTTTTCAAAATCCCACCGAGATAGGAACGGGATCGGGAC
Source organism: Persicaria maculosa (assembly GCA_963922045.1). Lineage (NCBI taxonomy): Eukaryota > Viridiplantae > Streptophyta > Magnoliopsida > Caryophyllales > Polygonaceae > Persicaria > Persicaria maculosa. Next base: position 36,179,500 of record OY998261.1, read on the forward strand.
GAGATACGGGACGGGACGAAATTTGCGGGATTTGTGCCCACCCCTAATTAGGGCCATTAACAACCCAGTCAAATAGCTCATATAGCCCGGAGCTTATGATATCTTCCGGGCTACTTGATCCATCAGTAGGCCCATAGAAAAATATAATGTTATCCCACTGTATATTCGATCGTGGCAATTTTGTGTGTTTTTTAAAATGACTATTTTACTATTCTTAAAGGCCCTTTCAAACTGGCTACATTCAACCACATTTCACACAAAACACTTTGCACACAAACATATTGTACCATAAACTACGATTCCATATATTATCACAAAAAAAGGTTTCAAATCATCCACAAAAGAGAACAAGTTTTCTTTACTTAATCCAAAAAAATTACATAATATTCATTCTAAAAAGGACTTAAAATTCCTCGACATTCTCATACGCAAAATGGCATGCACCTGTTGCTTCAGAGCACCAAATTCCTTTACACACCTCTCAGGTCTTCTACTGACTCGGAACTTGTTTGCCACACCCTTGCAAAAGTAATGCCATCCCCTATACCCATTGGAACACAGTGAAGACAAGAACTTCACTAGCTCATTTTTGTGTGTAGAGATATGAATATTCATCAGGTACCCTGAGATAAAGTTAAATTTATGAGGTGTATCAAAGGTTGGGTTCATATGCTACCCCTAACTTTTGGGGTATTTTTGCCATGTTCCTCTCTTTTTTTTATTTTTAACCTTTTTTGTTTATTATTTGGAAACAAAGAAATTCAATTAATTGAATGAAAATAATACGCATCAAGTCTTCAATAGCAATAAAAAGAGTCAGACGCTAGGAGCTCAATCGGTCAAGGCGACTTGCGAAAACCTAACAGACGTCGACGATGCACTATTAGAAAATTAACTTTTTAATCCAGGTGTTTTGATTAATATAACCGGGATATAAGCCAAACATGGTTCGGGTTTCACGCCGTTATGATTAGAGTTGGCAATTCAGGTCATCCGGTCGGGTTTGGGTCGATCACATTCGGGTCGGGTCACTGATGAGTCGGGTCAACTCGGTCAAAATTTATGTGTCGGACTTGATTGGGTCGGGTCGGATTCGGTCAAAATGAAATTCAGATTGGTCGGATTTCGGTCAGAATCGGGTTGGACCCATTTTGGGTTTTCGGTCAGAATCGGGTTGGTCTCGTTCGGGTTTCGGGTCGGTACTCAGGTCGGTCTCATTTAGGCTACAAGTGGAAGTGGGTCTACGTTTGTTTCAAACTTTTAATTGTTTGGGTTGAATTTGTTAAATCATGTTCGTTCGGGACTTTCGGGTAATCAATTTTATTAAATTGAATATGTAATTCATGTTATTTATGAATTTCAAAAAGTATTTTTAGTAAAATTAAATATGATTCAATATATAATATAATCATTGGCTCGTAAAGCTCATTCTATTCATCATTTATTTCATTGAAATTTGATAATATATTGTTATCAAAATCATACTTGATTTCCGATTTAGGGAAGATCCGCTAACATGTCAAGGATGAAGTAAAGAGGATATAAAATTTATTGGATATTTAAGATATGCGCTTAAGAATAAGTTGGTAAAATATTCTGAAGTGGTAGAGTGAAAGATTGTTGGAATATATATTTAAGGAGGATAAAGTATGTAAACTTATTTAAGGCGGGATAATTTTCACAATTAAGATTTAAAGTGGGTCAAAGTGAAATTGTGCAATGTGATATATTTGGATCAACTTAAGGAAGAGATGATTTGGTTGAGCAACAGCTGCCCCTCCCACGTATTGCAATTATATTGGTTGTAATCCAATATAAATAGAGAGCTATCTGCACTTTCTCCTCACATTCATTGGTTGTTGTTGTTAGATACACCGCAAATGATAGTTAAGGAATTGAACGTCGTTATTAATATACATGCACGTCGTTATTAACGTGTAAATGTGGTGGGTGGCATCTTAGTGCACGTCGGCCTGCACGTTGCTTTTAACGTGTAAGTCTGTACGTGACTAATGACGTGCAAATGTGCACGTAGTCAACGACGTGCAAATGTGCACGTAGTCAACGACGTGCAAATGTGCACGTAGTCAACGACGTGCAACTTGTTCGTTTAGGGTTGGGTTTAGGGTTTAGGGTTTAGGGTTAGGGTTTAGGGTTAGGGAAGGGTGTAGGGTTTAAGGTTTAGGGAGATGTTTAGGGTTTAGGGAGATGTTAATAGAATGAAATTCAATAATTTTAGGAAAGGTTTTCATTCGAATAATATGCGAATAATATTACAAGACACGGAAAAAAAAGGTTTACATCGATAATTGTAATAGACTCGTGGAATAAACTCTAGACAAAGTGTAAAGGGCGACCGACATCGACACGTAAGGCTCGGAATCTGTCAAACTGACCTTGAAAAGGAGCATCCCATCCTTCGATGCTCGGTTGATGATGTTCAACCCATTCTGGTGCAGACGGCGGAATAGGAGCGTTAGGACGCAACCAGACCTATGAGAACGGAATATTAGAGTTATAGTATTAAAATATAGATGAAAAGTAATAATAGGATATATAAGACGTTTGAAGTCGTACCGCGGCAAAATGGTCTTGGTTTCCGATGTAGGCTAAACCAAGGGTTGCTGATTGAGGGTTGTTACCAGGTGTCGGCGAGGACATAGGGAGACATGTGAACGAATGATGCCAAGCTAGGACGACGAGAGGAATCTGATATACCGTTGCAAATACTAAACCCATGATGGGTAGCTCTATCCAACGTCTCCTATCACCATGCACAGGTCCTGCCCATCTTTGGTTGTCGACGAACTGCTGGAATGTGTACCCTCCCATATAACAATCGGCGTCCACGTCGACCCCAGTTAAACCCTCCGAACACATCATCACGACCACGTCGGGCTATGGTAGCTTGTGCACAGTGTTGAGCAGCATGTCGAGTAGCACGTGCTTCTTCTCTCCCAAAATTTGCCCTGAACTCCTCGTAACGCAACGGGTTGGTTCTGCAGGCATTCCTCGACCCCCGAGGCCTCCCTTTCGATCGGACGCTTGAAGATGAGGGTGGGTGGAGGTCATCATCGCATACGTTGTTGGAAGCCGTGTATGAAGATGATAGTTCATACGAGAGTGGAGTGTCGTCGATATCAGTCCATGACAAATTCATCCAGAACGGGTGGATGTCCTCAGCGGGTATCGGAGTCCCGGAACTGACGTACGCCTGAATGTTATGAACACAAGGAATCCCGTAACAAACCCTCCAATGTTGGTCCGTGCATTCCGGAGGAATGTTTTGGTTTACGACATCCTCCCACAACTTGTACAGATAGTCGAAGCACTTTTTGGAGATTAAAGTCTTTACCTCATCAAAAAGGTTGACTTTTTGCGACCTCGTTGGCCATTTGAAGCGGTCGATCTCTAAAGTAGTTTGCAGCTCATGCAGTTGGCAATCATTGACTCTATAGATTGCATCTACCACAACGCAGAAGTCCCCAGTCGATGAGTGAAGTGCCTCCTTTAGAACCTTCTGTTGACCCTCCACTCTGTACACAGTTTCACGTAAACATTGAAATTCGTACCACTAAATATTTGATGACATATCATATTGTAATGGGAGATAGGAAGGATGGTGTACCTGTTTGTTGTACGCGTGCCGAAATGTAGAACATTATCCGTGTAGCATCGGACGAGGTTCCTTCTGTATGGAAGCCAAACCGCCTCTAAATACGCCATCACACCTGGGAATGGGTGCCATCTCTCATGTAGCGCCCGACGACGTCGCTGAAATGATTCCTCCGTCTTCGATTGGAACAACCCCCAACAGTTGCCCTTGAAAATGCCAACGTAGCTTAAATTCTTTGTGATTTTTAGTGCAGCTTCCTCGCATTTTCTCGTGACATGTAACCAGAAAAGGAGATGCTGCACGTTGGGGACGACAACATTTCTCGCTGCCAACAGACCTAGCTCCCGATCAGTCATAATAGCTTGAGGCTGAATAGTCCCAAGCAAGATCTGAAGCTGACGCAACACCCAAGCGTACATGTCTTCGTTCTCGTGCGACATGAAAGCATAGGCAATGCAGTAATTATGGCCTGAGGGTGTGAAACCAACCACCTCGCACAATGGAATCCCATATCTGCAAGTGTAAATCTGTTACGTGCGTAGTACTTTATAAATGGCTAAATATGTAATAATGTAACCGTAGTTGATTGACTTACACATTTGTTTTGTACGTGCAGTCCAATATGATGACGTAATGGAACCTTCGGAGTAGCCGTATCCCGTAAGAGTGCACTAGGAAGAGGTCGCTCAAGACGTCGTTGTCATCTGGATGTCGTTCAATGATGGACCTCTTCTTAGATAGGATGTCCTTCAGGAAGCTCATGTATGTCGACATCTTGTTGAGGGCTTCCGTGAGTGGGATGGTGACGTTGAGTCATTGTAGGATCTTCACGAAGCACCTAAACTTGGTATTCGCCGGGTCCTTCAGTGCCTTGGAGGGAAAAGGGAGTGCTTTCATCGGCTTGGGAGCTAAAGTGGTTGACTTGGGCTTTCTGGACTGGTCGACATCGACAGAGGGGTCGATATCGACAGAGGGGTCGATATCGACAGGGTTGGTCGACCTCGGAGGAATCTAAAGTTGTTGTCGATCTGCAGAGGACTCGACATCAACTGGGGTGTCGATATCGAGTGGGGCACTCGATCTCGAGTGGTTCTCTGGCTTAATGGACGTTGTAGTGGGTTCGACATCGAGTTGGTGTTCGACGCTGACAGGGCCCTCAACATGGACTGGGTGGTCGACATCGACTGCGTCTTCAGCGACTTCTCCTTTGCTCCCGGGCTCGTGCAATTGATGTCCACTCCTTAGATTCACAGCGGCTATGTGTCTGACTTGCCCCTTTGTATTGGCCTGAGGTTGGCCTTGGAGCGCTCCGAATTGTCGTGGGATTTGTGTCGCTAGTTGACCCAGTTGGGTTTCCATGTTTTTCCTTCATGTGTCCATCTCCCTCATGCGGGCATTGAGCCCTTGTAGTTGATTTTGGATGGCACTGCTGGATTGTTAGTTTTGCGCCTGGTTCCTCCTTAACTCATCAAGGATGAGTTGGACATCATCTCTCTTTGGCTCTCTCTCCGGGTGGCCTGCAACTCGGTAAGGTTGAGGATCCCTAGGGTTGTATTGGGGTGGTTGATTTCCCCAATTTCGGTATCCCTGGAGATTGGGATTCTTCATGTACCTCACCTCCTAGTGAGTCTCCGCTAGATCTACTTGCTCCGTGTGGGGGCAAGCGGTGGTGATGTGCCTCTCGGATCCGCATTCGACGCAGGGTTGGTTGGCAGAGAGGAACTTGACTTGCTTTTGGAGCCTCCTGAATTGATCTTTTATAAAGTGATCTTTGATGTTGCGGTCAATCTCCTTGGAGGGCTCATAGAGTGGCATCGATGGGGCGGGCCTTGAGTCGGAGGCCGCAGGAGTCCCATATGTGTTGTCAAATTCCACCAACCTCTCTATGGTATCCCAAGCTTATTGCGGTAGGAGTTCAAGAAACCCATAGGAGGTATAGGTGTTAATCCTCTCCTTAGTTCCTACGTCCAGGGCGTTGTAGATTATCTCCTTGATGGCGTAGGGTGGTTGCCCATGCATAGGGCAGGACCTCGGAAGCTCCTTGAATCGCTCCCACACTTTCACCATGGTCTCATTAGGCTTTTGTTTGAAAGCCATGATCTTCTGAAGAATCACCGCCGTCTTGGATGGTGGGAAAAACTTGTTTAGGAATGCATCCTTGACTTCATCCCACGCGCGAAGCGATCTTGGGGCTAGGCTCTTCAACCATGCTAGTGCTTTCCCTGCAAGAGACCCGTGAAAAGCCTTTACTTTTACATACTCAAGGCTTTTTCCATCAGCTATAGTGTCGCAAAGATCAAGGAAGGTTGTTATATGCTCTAGAGGGAAATCGTTAGGTTTTCCCTCAAATTGATGTCTCCTAATTTCAGTTAAGAAGCCAGGTTTAATTTCAAAGTTTGAGTGAGGGATAAGAATTGCCGATTAAGACACAGAGAGCACTGGGTGCATGTATTGCTTTGCAATCTAAGGAAGGGCATTGATTTGGGCTTCATATCGCCTTCTTGCTTCCTCCTCCCTGTCACCACGCTCTCTTTGTACTGCCTCTCTAGCATTGAAGTCCTCAATTTGCTTCTTTAGGCGCTCAATTTCCTGAGCTCGGGCGTCCGTGTCAGCTATGGGTCTTCTGTTCCTTCGAATTCAGGCGTCCAATCAGCGCATCACATACACCTACAAAACAACACTTAAAGAAGACGTGAGATAGACTACTAGGGCGCGATTGATAGCTTCCCCAACAACGACACTAAAATTTGATGTAGGGAGGACGTGAATTAAAATATATAATAAAATATTCTCAACTCTAGCTACTCAAATAAATTCAAGACTCCGCGTTGTAGTGGTAGGGAATCAGGATCGATCCACGAGGAAGCGTGTTAGTGGGATCCTAGATAGTCCAAAAATCACGTCTGATGTCGACCAGAAGCCTCGATCTCGAGTTGATGACTCGACGACATCGATGGTGGCTGTTGATCTCTAGTGCAGCAGAAAACCTGTAAAAGCACAAACAAGAAATCGATCTAGACCTAGGAGGTCGATCTCGATATGTCAGTAGCAATGTCGACCGACTCAAAAACCTGTCGATCGAAACAGGGGTACTCGATATCGAGTAGGTCACTCGATGTCGAGCTTAGATGCAGGTATAAAAGGTAGTCAACACAGAAGACCATCGACCTAGACAGATGATGTCGATATTGACCTGTTGTGTTGATATCGAGTGGTCCTGCAGAATCGTTAGGGTGGTCGGGAAAGAACGGCCAAAGACAATAGGATGGAATAGAAGTATGAACAGAAATAACAAGGTTTAGTGATGATTGTAAATATAGATTAAAGGCAACTCATAAGGCTAGGGTTTACCACAACGTTAACCAAACATGCATAAGGTAAATAAGACGGACAATTGAGCTATCTCACCCAAGGGACAAGCTTTCGCTGTACACCAACGATTAGGAATACTCTTGCAAATAAACCTAATTGTCTCTACCAATTTTATGTTTATAACCCAAGTTGTTAACATGAATCCCTTTTCTTGTGATAAGGACTAAACATAGAATCGTAGGAGATGATCAAAGACACAACGATATCAACATTAAGTACTTACCTTAAGCACGGGTGGCTAACGTCGGGCTCACCCCGACCCTAAGAGCTTGGGGAACTACTCGCTCTTCATCGAATCAAACATCTTGGATTGAAATAAACAAACTTCCATTAAATTGAACTTCGAAACTTTACAACTCAACGTCGGCTTTTGCAAACGCCAAACCCTAAAGCTTCTCCTACTCTCTAACCCTATTGATATTGTTTGTTATGTTATAGAATGGAATGAATAAAAACCAGCTCCTTAGGGCTTTATTTATAGCCTACGTACTAATCCTTGCTAGCCAAGAAAATTAGTTCTAATCCTACTAAAACTCCTATTATAAATTCGATCTTATCGTAGATAGGATGAAACATTATTTTGGTAAATATTAAAAATCCTAGGGTAAAAAGGAAAGTACCCTAAGACATATTCTAACTAATAAGGAAAAGATAAAGACGTGGCTCCAAGATAGATATTCCAATCCGCGTTCTCAAACCGCATCCAAACCGTGGGAACTTCTACTTGATATCGACACGGTCACTCGATATCGAGTGCTCTGTTTCGGATCGACCTGTCTTCACTTCACTCAAGCTCGGATAGGGTGTCGATGTCGATAGGTCCACTCAACATGAAGTTGTGTCGAGTGCTCTCCAGTAGTTCTGTGTTGTCTTGGCTCGACACTCAGTGTCTACGTTGATCCATCTAGTCGATCTTGACTTGGTGAGTCGATATCGACCTCCTAGGTCGAGAAGGACTAAACATCGAATCGTAGGAGATTATCAAGATACAACGATATCAACATCAAGTACTTACCTTAAGCACGCATGGCTAACGTTGGGTTCACCCCGACCCTAAGAGCTTGGGGAATTACTCACTCTTCATCGAATCAAACATCTTGGATTGAAATAAAGAAACTTGCATTAAATTGAACTTCGAAACTTTACAACTCACATCGGCTTTCGCAAACGCCAAAGCCTATAGCTTCTCCTACTCTCTAACCCTATTGATATTGATTGTTGTGTTGTGGAATGGAATGAATAAAAACCAGCCCCATAGGGCTTTATTTACGGTCTACTAATCCTTGTTAGCCAAGGAAAGTAGTTCTAATCCTACTAAAACTCCTATTATAAATTCTATCCTATCATAGATAGGAAGAAACATTATTTTGGATAATATTAAAAATCCTAGGGTAAAAAGGAAAGTACCCTAAGACATAATTTAACTAATAAGGAAAATATAAAGACGTGGCTCTAAGATAGATCTTCAAATCCACGTTCTCAATCCGCGTCCAAACCATGGGAACTTCTACTCGATATCGACATGGTCACTCGATATCGAGTGATCTGTTTTGGCTCGACCTGTCTTCACTTCACTCAAGCTCGGACAAGGTGTTGATGTCGATAGGTCCACTCGACATGAAGTTGTGTCGAGTGCTCTCTAGTAGTTCTGTGTTGTCTTGGCTCGACCCTCAGTGTCTACGTCGATCCATCTAGTCGATCTCGACTTGGTGAGTCGATATCGACCTCTTCTCTGCTTTACTTGGCTTCTTGTTTTGACTTCGATTCTGCTCCAATTCCAATACATTTAAACCAAAACTTGTGCAGACTCTATTTCTTGCACGTTAGCACATTCTACACAAATTCTCATTATTCTTAACTTTTTTTAACTTAGGAATCGAATGGAATATGAAGTCAAAATATGCAATTAAAATGACTATAAATATGTACATCAGAAGACTCCAATGAGTTTGCACCGTGGTGGTTGGAGTAGCGGGGTTACGGTGTAGAGACCGAGAGGTAGTTTCCCCCTCCGGTCAGTTGCCCCTAGAAGGGCGGCTTCTTGGTAGTTTCTGTGAACTTGTATGACTTAAGCCTGAGGGCGATCCCCCTCGAAGGGGATCAGATTAAACTGCGATGATCGCTTCTATTCTGTGTGTTAAGACTCACCCTGCCTTTTGCAGCAGTATGGTTGAAACACGTCATGGACCAGTTGGGTGTAGGGCCCCGGCACGTCGAGGCGGGGGACGACACCCTCGCCGATCTGTCGCTGATAAGGCAGATGTTGGGGTTCAAGCCCCAAAGGGTGTCGAGATACCGACTCTTCAGCCGGAGGCTGTACTTGGATAGCTTGTTCAAGCTGCACTAATCGAGATGTTGAGAGGACTTATTGGAGACTCTCCGTCAATTACGCCTGAGATTATGATTCCCACTTAGCATCCTACTAGACCAGAGGTAGACATCCTCATCGAGCTGCCAACTGAGGCCGATTTCGGTGCACGCCCTGAGAAGCGCATCGATTGGGTTAGGTCCTTGGGATATTGCGACCCACCACACTTACTCAGAGAGGACGGTGATGACATAGAGGCTTGGTTTCGGCAGACTAACAACATCTTTGACTTCATTGGCGCTCTAGCTACTGTGCACTAGAGGTTGTATGTAGGTCTCTTGCGGAAGGACACCTTTAACCGATGGTCCATCTATAAGGCGGATCGAGCAGAGTTGAGCTACGAGGACTTCAAAGCATTGGTGCTTTGAAGGTACAGTTCGGTTGGGACTCAAACTACTCAGGAGGTGGCCTTCATGCATGCGAATCATGACCCTTCACTCTCTGTGTTTGAGATCATCTGCGAGTTGAAGAGGGATCTAGCGTATTGTGCTCACATCTACACCACGGACGAGATCCGCACTAGGATGCTATGCTACCACTAGTTGTTCTTCTTCATGCATCGATTTTGAGAGCTGTATCATTCGAGAGATTCTTAGATTTTGTGCTTCTGTATGATCAGCAACGGATCCTTTCCCCTAGTGTCTATGCTCTCTCTCACCTCGAGGCGAAGAGGATGAGGCCTATAGATGCTAGATGGGATTCGCGACCCAGAGGAGGGTTTCGAGGAGGATTCAAAGGAGGAGCACCGCGGATGGCACCACCACCACTAATACTAGTTGTTATGAGCAGAGATGTTAGTGTTCGGAGTATTACATGTCATGGTTGTTTCGAGAGAGGTGACTATGTGAGAGAGTGCCCGGATAGAGCTACTAGATGTTTCACTTATGGAGGTGCAAGATACAGAGTTGTTTGTTGTCCCCAAGGTGGTAAGACCTCGCCAACTTCACCTATACCTAGACTTCCCGTGGCTCCCCAGCCCCCACTTCTGACATATTCCAAGGGGCAGGGGAGAGGTGACACTTCAACTAGAGGTAGATTTGGAGGTATAGGAGGCAGAGTCTTTAGGAGTTGGCAGAGTATCATCTTCAGCTGGATCATTTGGGTCCCACTACGAGCAAGGACAGACTTTTGGAGGATTTAGTTCTGCATTTCTCCCATTGCTTCATGTACCATATCACTCTAGGATGTGTACTTGGATATTCTGTTTGACACTAGTGCTACCCACTACTTTATAGTAGAGGTTTGTGTTATCAGGATGAGCCTGAGCTGCACGAGTGGTCCATAACTTTTAGTGAGTCTGCCAGGCGAGGATAAGGACGAGACGGGAGATCTTAGGATGCCCTATCCGTATAGGTGAGTGAGAGTGGCCCGCCGATCTGATCGTGATTCCACTGAAGCTTGAGAACCTCATACTCAGTATGGACTTCATAGACCGCTACGGGGAAATCACCAACCTGCGAATGAGGATAATGAATACTGTTAGGGGAGTTTCTGTGGCAATCAAAGAATCTCTCGCATAAAACAGAATCATAGAATCTCTCGCATGAAACCTATTTTTTTCTATCCTTTTCATAATTAGGGTTTAGTCAACTTTCGCAAACAAATCCTAATTACTATCCAAATTCATAAATTAATTCACTTTCGCTTCATAAATTGTAAATAAGGAATTTTCTCTACTTTCGCAGCGGATTGAGCAAGGGGTAGAAGATGATATCACATGAGAAGTCGGGAATTCAAGCATACACATATGGCCATTGCCGAGCTCACCCCGACCCTAAAAGTAGGACGACTACTCACTCATCATCATGCAAAACATCATAGAAGATATAAAGACATAAACTTGAATTAAAATCGAAATCTTACGATTGAAAACCGTATCTTCTTCTTCCTCACACTCGACTGCACTCCTCTTTCTCACTCTAAATATGCCTTGATTGCTCAAGCAATGAATTGAATTTCTAAAACTCTAGCCCTAATGGCTTTATTTATAATAGATCTAAACTTGCTTATTAAGAAAATAAATTCTATCTTATTGGAAAATATAAAATCTCTATCTAAACTAATTCTTATCTAAATATGGTCTGATCTCATCATGGTAAGATAGAAGATTTTGTGCCTTGGATAAAACCTTAAAAGATTCGGGCTTAAATACGTGTTTTTTTGTGCGTCAGGCCAGTCGACGTCGAGTGGAGCAGTCGACGTCGAGGGCTCTTCTAGGGCACTCAATCTCGAGTAGTGGTCGACATGGACGTTAAATCCCGACTACTCTTCCTTCCATTCCAGTAGCTTAATTCTCCACTTTTTTCATTCGACATCGAGGGGACATGGTCGACATCGAGCCTCTCTTTCAGCTAGTGTCCTTCCTTGCATTTTCTTCAATTTCGTACCAAATTATGCAAAATTGAACCAAAAAACTTGTGCAGGCCTCATAGTTCTTGCAAATAAGCATATCTTATATAAATTCATAGCATTCCCAATCCATAATACATATAAATAATAGAAATCGAAATAAAAGTAAACATGAAACATGGTCACTGATGCACACATCAAATCACCCCACACTTAAGCTTGTTTGTCCCCAAACAATACTTTTAATAGTCAAACAGTAGAAGAAACTAAACTCTCAACATTGTAGATGCATTCTTATATTACCACTAAAAATTAATTACCATCCTCGCAAATGTACTTTTGTATTCAAATTCATACATGTGCATGAAAAGCAACATCTCACACAATAGGAGGGATATGCAAAATAATTTCCTACGACAAAACATCAATAATCAAGAGGACTTTTATGCACATGGTAAAGTGAAGGTAAAAGGCGTAGTGGTGGGCTATATGTGGGCAAAGTGGTGCTAAATCCAGGGAGAAACTTCTAGACTTGCTTTATTTCTTTAACGCACATTCTCCTTTTAGATATTTCCACTGTTAAAGGATAAATTTCATGAATTTTATTAATTCATGATTTCACAAATAATATTGTCACACTCATTCAATATAAAAAATTGTGATAATTTTTCTTCAAATTAAATACAAATTTTACAAATTCAAAGATGGGCCTAAACAACTCCAATTACAAGCCCACTCCAAATATGCCCAAGTTATGTTGAAACTGGATTCGACAGTTACACATATAACTGTTGCTCTTCATTTGCAGTTGAAAACAAAAGAAAAAAATAACAATGCACAAAAAAAAAGAAAAAAATGGAATTGCAGTTATGCTGATTAGAGTACGTGGGTGAGTGAGTTAAGTTAATTAACTTCTCTATTCCACCCTGTAAAAGCATTTTAACTACAGTTTTTGGGCTTCCTTCTTGGGACTCTTGGCTTCATCTTCGTCTTGATCCTTCCTTTTTCCTAGTTTTTCTGCTTGGAGGTTCGTCACTTTTATCTGCAAAACAAAGGAATGCAGTGAACAAAACAAACAAGTTTCCTTTTTTTCACTTCACGAGCAAAAGTAAGGAGAAAGCAGTGGTAAAAGAAAATCCGAGAACATCGAACTCTTCAAGGGCTAAAATTGAAGGAATAACCCCTTTAATCCATCCATTTTGTTGGGTCTGCAGGTTAAAAAAAAAAAAGACGGAGGATACAACAACCTTCTCAACCCACAAAGGAGCGAGCACCATTTACTCAAGCCTATATGGTAGAAAGTATTGGTGATCGCTCCTATGCCTCGATAAGTCATTCACTCTAGCCTATATGGTCGAAAGTGTTGACAATCAAGGATATTGGGATGAAGGGCTGTCAAATTTTCCCCAGAATTCACAAGCAATGAATTGCCGGATTCCACAAGTGATAAAAAATAAAACAAAGCAAGCAACTGGGAGGCACTAAATTTGAACAAACATTATGTTTGTTGTCTGCAGTCACCAGCAAACAATGACAAATGCTCACATTCCAAATTGACGAACCCAAAGTGGCTTTTGTCTAGCACAAATTGAAACCAAAGATTGGCATATGCCGAACACAAAAATCAATGCCCAAATGACCAAAACCACTAAAATTTTGGTATCGATATGACTTCGAATCAACAGGATAACCAAAAGGGGTCGAACTCAAATATTCAAAAATTAAATAAAATATGTTTTATAGTCATTGCGCATTTTTGTCCAACTTTATTTTTTGCATTCCCGGTGGGATCCTATTTGTCTCTTCACCTCTTAGTCGTATTTATACTAATGCATGGTTATCTCTTTTGAAAGGTACAAATGGCACCTAAAGTGATTGTCAACTTCAATGAACTTCCAAAAACTTTCATCATCAATGGTCCCGATCAACAATGTCTTTGGGGCTCTTCAAGCTCCAAAGAATAAGACTGTCACCAAGTGGGTGTCGAGTTCTCTCGCAATGCTTTCAAGGGAAGTGGGCATTAAGCCTAAAACCCTTCCAAGCCATGGCGGCAAGAAGCTCAAGGTCACCCAGCTCGACAACAACAAGTTCAACAACCAACCCATCTTTAAGAAGCTCAAAATGCAGGAGGGTTGTTACAGTGGCACCAAACCTACCAAAGAAGTTCAAAGGCCTATCATTCATGTCATCAAAATGAATGAGGGGACAATCGCAACTTTCGCACAACCCGTCTCTATTGCCATGAAACAAATAAATCCATTGAAAAAAGGGGATACAAGTGCGGATCTCAATGCGGTAAGACAAGGCCTCTGCTTGTGCTAGCTTGTTCATCAACTTTAGAGCGAGCTAGTGCAAACCCTTGTAAAAGATCTTCTTAGCTCGCAGGGAGGAAAAGAAATTCCTCTTATGGCTTCTCCAAGAGAGATCCTCGTTGGGTCTATGCCTATCTATCCGATAGAGATTGTACAAATCAATATGACCTCATACTCGGAAGAGACGAGGCCAAAAAGGTTAAACCTTCAAGATCTAAGAAGGGAAAAGAGGTTCAAGAAACATATCAAGTCTCTAAAAATGATACAAGAGAGCAAAACTAATTGAATTTAACGAGTTTAAATACTTCAGTGGTTGAATCTCAAGCGAATATCTCACAAGATGGACCAAATGTGATGTCGGTATTAACTACCAGCACACCAAGTGTCGAAGAGCAACTTCAAGAGTTGCAAAGAAAGCTAGATGAGAAAGATGCTCAAATAGCAGCACTTCTAGCCCAATTAAACGTGCAAGCTCAAGAAAAGAGACAAGAGCAATCAAGGCCAAATGGTAAGGGTTCAAGCGGTAGCACATCGATCTCTACATAAGAAATTAAAGAGATGATCGCTCAAGGGATAAAAGAAGTCTGTACATCATAAAATCCAAGAGTGCTTGGATATAGAAAGCCATATTTAGCAAACTATAAGTTGATGCCATTTACCCCAGGCTACCAAAGACCGAGCTTTGAGAAGTTGGATGGCCTTCATGATTCACCCCATAAGCACCTAGCTCATTTTTATTCTGCTTGTGGTGAAACTGCCTTAAATAATGCCTTCTTAATTAGGCAATTCATCCAAACTTTAAAGGGATCGGCATTCATTTGGTACACTCAACTCCAACCAGGCTCGATTCAAACATGGGACGATGTACAAAGAGAGTTCCTAGCTCAGTTTGTGAGATCGAATGCAAGGGTTTCTATTATGGATCTTGCAAACACCTATTAAATGCCTAAGCTAATGACTTCATCGCCCGATGGAGGAGCATAAGACTCCAATGCTATGAAAAATTACGTGAACAAGCTTGTGTTCAAATGTGCACCAACAACTTAACACCGGAATTAGTGGTACATGTTGGAAGTGTTGAACCTCTTTTATTTGATGAGTTGGTGTCTGAAGCATGCAACGTTGAAAAACAACTCGCCCGAGGATCCAATTGGTCTCAAGATTATGAGGCTAACAAAAAACGATGGTGATGATATACAAGATGAAGAAGTTTCCATGGTGACTTTTGCCAAACATAATTAAGAGCTCGTTCATGGAAATGGTTCTGAAGCTCAATGAGAAGTGAAAGCTAAATAGCCAGCCAAGAGACTCACCCTTCACGAAAGAAGGCAAAAGAAATACCCCTTTCACGATGATGATGTACAAGGGATATTCGATGAATTGATGAGTGCTAAACTTTTAACTCCCGGAGCCAAAAAGGGCAAAACAAGTTGGTATGATGAGTGATCGAAAATATTGCTTATACCACCAGCTCCTCGTTAGTCATCCAATCAAGGATTGCTACGTTTTCAAAAACATTGTAGATGAGATGATTAACTAGGGAGATGTTGAAATCGATGGGGCAACATCCTCAACTCAAGCAACTTCATCAAATAACATTTCAATGGTAGACGTTGCAGAGTCCACTCTCTCACTCCAAATATCTTATCAAACAAAAAAAGCATCTTCCGTTGCTATTGAAAATGGGGGCAGCCCCATGGTTTCATTGCCTCTCAAAGTGTTGGTGAAACATGACACTTTAAAAGAAGAGTCCTTGAAAGACCAAGACATCGCTCAATGTTGTGTGTTCTCATGGACCAATGACATGGAGGAAAAGGAAGAGAGAGTTAATAAGATTAGTCTTCGCTCCAAGAAGGAAATTCTCTCCTCAAAATCAAGAGAGGAATCAAAGGGAAAGAAATCAAGATTTGCCAAAACTTCAAAAATGCACAAGAAGCATAAAGTTCAAGTGCAAAAGCTAAAGCCCTCTTTCAAAGGTAAAGCTTCATAAAAACTTGTCGATGAGACTTTCATCAAAACTTTCAAATCTCATATGAAGAGGGTGTTCTAACCGCAAGTGTGATAGAGCCTAGAGTGTCCACATTTGACATGCTCGAGACAACTTCAAGTGGATCTCCTAAATATTCGGAGTTTCAAAGGCTTACTTTGGCCTCAACAAATGAAGCATCCAAACGTTCGGTGTTTCAAAGTCTTACTTTAGCCTCGACAAGTGAAGAATCTAAAACTTCTGTGTTTTAAATGCTTAATATAGACTCGATAAATCGGCCTAAAAGCCCAAGATCAAAATTGGCTGGAAGGCCATAAAATCAGGAAACCAAAGCCCGAGAAGGAATTTTTTTTTCGACTCTCACTTACCCATATCAGATTGTATCATATTGGTCAAAAGCGAGTTACAAGTAGAATTGCTTTTCATATTTGATCAATTTTAATTGGTACAATTTAAGTTCAAATTTTTTCGGAATACATATCCAACAAGGCAAAAAGTGCTTTCAAAGCAAGATCCATTTGAAACACAAATAGTGCCTAAATTGCATATCACTCGAACTTTGAACGTGTTTCATGCCTCACACGCACAAAGTTTAGGGGGCAACTATTGAAGGATAAAATTTCATGAATTTTATTAATTCATGATTGCACAAATAATACTTTCACACTCATTCAATGTAAAAAAAATGTGTGATAATTTTCTTCAAATTAAATACAAAATTTGCAAATTCAAAGATGGGCCTAAAGAATTCCAATTACAGGCCCACTCCAAATATTCCCTAATCCCTATTAGTGTTGAAACAGGATTTGACAGTTACACATGTAACTGTTGCTCTTCATTTGCTGTTGAAAGCAAAAGAAAAAAATACACAAAAGAAGAAAAAATGGAATTGCAGTTATGTTAATTGTAGTACATGGGTGAGTGAGGTAAGTTAATTAACTTCTCTATTCCACCCTATAAAAGAACTTTAAGTACAGTTTTGGGGGCTTCCTTCTTGGGAGTCCTTGCTTCTTATTCGTCTTGATCCTTCCTTTTGGCTAGTTTTTCTGCCTGGAGATCCGTCACTTTTATCTGCAAAACAAAGGAAATCAGTGAATAAAACAAACAAGTTTCCCTTTTTTCACTTCACCAGCAAAAGTAAGGAGAAAACAGTGGTAAAAGAAAATCTGACAACACCGAACTATTCAAGGGCTAAAAGTGTAGGTATAGCCCCTTTAATCCCTCTGTTTTGTTAGGTATATAGGTTAAAAAAAAAGAAGACGGAGGATGCAGCAACCTTCTTAACCCACAATGGAGCGAGTACCATTTACTCTAGGCTTTATGGACGAAAGTATTGGTGATCACTCCTATGCCTCGATAAGTCATTCACTCTAGCCTATATGGTCGAAAGTGTTGAAAATCGAGGATATTGGGATCCAGTGCTGCGGAATTTTGCCCAAAATTCACAAGCAATGAATTGTCAGATTCCACTAGCGATCAAAAATAAAACAAAGCCAGCAATTGAGAGGCACTAAATTTTAACAAACATTATGTTTGTTGTTTGCAGTCACCAGCAGGCAATGACAAATGGTTACATTCCAAATTGATGGACTCGTCAACTTGAAAATTTAGAAGTTAGAATGAACCCAAAGTGGCTTATATCTAGCACAAATTGAAACCTAAGATTGGCCTATGCCGAAGACAAAAATCAAAGCCCAAATCACCAAAACCACTCAAATTTTGGTATCGATATGACTTCGAATCAAGAGGATAACCAAAAGGGATCGAACTCTAATGTTGAAAAACTAAATAAAATATGTTTTACAATCATTGCGCAATTTTGTCCAACATCCACATCCCTCATCCTCTCTTAATTTTTCTCTTTGCTCTTTTCACTATGATGCTTTGACCTCTCTAATCTTAGCACTTTCTTCTCTTGAATCGCAAACATGGGTGTCATGAATGGCCTCGGATACTTGGCACTTTGGACTCCTACCTTGGTGTCTCATCTCGCGTGAATTTTATCCTCCGCAAGCAGGGTCGATCTACCATACTCCTTAGTGACCGGATTTTCTTTCACTCGTTAAATGTCCAATCTCCTGCCATCAACTTCATATAATTTCACAATATACATAACTATATAACAACTCTATAACATGACTTCCATTTCTCAACATATTCCTCTGATGGGTCAAAAAGTATAAAAATGGGCAATATATAATACTTGTGGAGCAAAAATATCTTGTAAGGCACGTATGGCTTAGGTATAATGTGAGGCTAATAATGCATGGGTAATGATGGTCAAATTTGGCTTAAATGGAAAATAAAGTCTTCAATCATCTTTTTGTACATATGTCAAAAGCAGCATCAATTTACCTTCTTTCATGGTTTTCTAGAAAAAATCGCACTTCCTTGAAACTTCCCTGTAATAGGCAATTCAATTGCAATATCTCTAATAGATCTACTTTTGTATCGTTGACTCTTGTTAAAACTTCCATGACACTTTTCTTTTGAAAACGGGGGTGTTATCTTTCAAATTGGACCAATATACTTTAAGCACAAAAGAAAAAAAAACATATATGCCTAAAACATGTAGGATTAACCATGTAATGCAATGCAGGAACTATCAACTAACAAGTACGTATAAAGCAAAGGTAACTACAACAGAAATGTGTATTAGCGACCAAAATTTTGGCAACGAATTATTTTTTCTCAGTAAATGTGACCTTTGGCGACGAGCATATCCGCTCCTCGTTAAAGGGTATGTGGACTCTAATTGGGAACCTATATTCCTCGTTAAAGGTGACATTTAGCGATAAAATTTTTTATTCATCGCTAATTATTGTCATAATATGGTCGCCTAAAGCATAAGGAAATAGCGACGGAATTAGATATTTTATTGAGGAATATTTTCATCATTAATAATAGAATCATCGAGGAATTTTATATTTTGTTGTTATATGTTTGGTGTGAATTATGTAAAATCCACCAAATTTATTGGCGATAAATATTGTAATTTCTTGCTAAAATTATGCATTTCTCAAGGAATGAATTTGTTGCTAAACGTATTAATCAACGAGGAAATTTCATTTTCATCACTATTGGGTTGGGTGAAAATAGATTAAAGTACTCAAATTCACTAACGAGAAAATAATAAATTCCTCGCCAAATTTATTAGTGGCAGAGATTTTTAATTCCTCGCTAAAAGTATTTGTCGAGGAAGAAGTTTGTTACTAAATATGTGAATCAACGAGGAAATATCATTTCGTCGTTGTTGGCTTGGGTGAAAATAGAGAAATTGACTCAAATTTCATTAACGAGAAAAGTTTAAATTCCTCTTCACATAATCATGTTTTACGAGGAATATTTTTGTGATTGAAGCAACCATTTAGCGAAGAAATATCACTTTGGTCGCTAGTTTTACTTGGAAAATTATGGCAATTAATTCCAAATTTTATTAGAGACAAACAGTATAATTTCTTACTAAAAGTGTGTATCTTTCAATGAATGAAATCATCACTTAACATAAATTGTGGTTTAAATATGACATTGATAGTAACAAAATTCATAGTTTTACTTGGAAATTATTGAAGTTAGACAAACATAATTTAAAAAATATGTCTTTTATTTTCATATTTTAAAGAAATTTTGTAAATGTAGTTTCTTTTAATAAAAAGGAAATTTCTGTCCAAAACTCCCACCCCAATTTTTTTTTAAATCCCGGAGAGGGCTAATTATGGCCCTTGGTTTTAGAGCATGTGCAATAGAGAGCCTTTGGGCCCTTAGCCATGCTACCTCATCAAGAAAAACAATAAAATAAGGTAATAGTGTAAGGGCCCGGGAGTTGGGGTGCTTAAATAAGAGCATGCACATTAGAGGGCCTTTGAGCCCTTATAATTGCCAAATAAGCAAAATAAAAAAAGGAAAATCAAAAAGTGGTAAGAGCCCCATCCGAAAGCACTTATATGAGAGTCTCAAGTTGTGAAGCCCTTAGCACACTCAACGAGGACAATTCCCCTTAAAAATTCAATTTTAGGCATTTTATGAAATTAAAAGGATAAAATAAAATTATATTCGAGTGTGAAATAATTTGATTGTAGACACCCATTTTGCTTATGTTTTTTTTAAAAAAAGTATTACGCCCATTTATCCTATAAATAAAGTGACCAAATACTATTTTAAAAAAAAATAATACCCATATACTATTATTATTTTTAAAATAAAAAAAATACCAAAATTTCTACTATCATTTTTCATATGTTAAAAAAAACAATACCAACATCTTTCCATCTTCCCAAGATATTTCCCTCTTCCCAACAATAAAAAAATGAAAATAAAAATAAATAATAATAATAATAATGTTAATAACAACAACAATAACAACAACAACAACAATAATAATAATCATTGAGTAGATGAAAAATGTAAATAGTAAAAAGTAACTTTAAGGGCCCAAGCCTCGGGCTCTCCAATGAGGGTGTAAATAATAAAAAGCTGAAATGAGGCCCTTAAGCTGATGTGGCAGAGAAAAAATAAGTTAAGGGTCCGAACCCCGGGCTCTATAATGTGCATGCTCTTAGTATAGATTAAGGCATAGACGGATAGACCTATTAAAAGATTCAATAAATGGGCGACTTATTTTGGGTTCGAATACACGAGTACACGAGTCCGCGGATACAATCTGAAGTACTTAAAAACTCAATAAAAGATTCATCGAAATTAAAAGACCAATTTTCTATGACATCGGCGACTTATTTTGTGTGGAACCCAGACTTCCCACCTAGAATCCTGGATGAGCTCTCTGCATTGGTTTATAATGTGGAACCCCATATGGACATCTCATCTTTTTGACCGAGTAGGTTGACGAGAACAACAAATACAGATCAAATTAACGCTGCAAACATGACACACACACAATCCAGATCAAATTAACAATGGAAAGAACAATCAATCAACACACAACTTTTCAGAAATCTCAAATTCAATTGTTATGAACATGGAAAATTGAGCTAGGTTGATTTTATTCAATTGATTTCACTTATTTAGGTCGAATCCATAAAATACTTGTTACAAAAAATCCAAAAAAGAATTTACAGGGTGACTGAAAATCTAAAGTATTGTTAAACTATGACATTTCAATTAGGTAAAGCTAACTATTATAGTTTAATCCGAAATTACTTTTTTGTTTGTGTTTTTTGTTAGGATGGACCGAAACTGGATGTATTTGCCTCATCGATTTCAACCTGAATTTTACAATATCTTGAACATGTTCCTGGTGGCTGCAAAAAAACATGTCAATGAAAAAGGGGAAACTTGCTGCCCTATTTTCCTAAACATATGGTCGTTTTTCTCCTATTTTCCTAGGTTTTCTCATTTGCAAAAATATTTAAATGAATAAACCTTTAAGCCTATGTAGCTCTATCCTGTTGTTCGATTAGAAACTAGAAGCATTTGCCCTATCTACCCTCCATAGATGCACAGAAATAATCAAAGAGTTCAATAAGTAATGAATCTAGCCAAGACAAAAGATTAAAATAACCATAGAGCCAAAAATAAAATGACAGACCAAGAAATATAAGAAGATAGCAAAACAACAAGAACACTTAAATTAGATAGCAGGTGTTAAGCGATACCTGAATCCCTGGCAAACTGCGAATCCGTATCACTTCGCCCACTTGAAAAGTTACTAGTTTCCCCTTTTCAAGGATACTGCAAATCAGGATGCTCCTAACACAACTACATAAACCCACTAGGAGAAGGGGAAAAACTATAGAATGATAAGCTTACCTCTATCTAGACCATGGGAGACCTGAACATGCCGAGGGTTATTGAAATTCTATCAACAAGGGGTCTTGCATAATCTATTAAGATAAAGAATGTACCATTACAATCATACAACTAGACAATATCAAATAGACAGCCGTCTATATATTCGTTTTGATACGACAGGACCATTCATACTTATCCTAGCTATTACATATTAACATCTGATTCTAATTTTGCTTGTCAGGAAATGTAATTATTCCTGTTCTGTTGATGGTAAACTTACAACACATTGACCAATCTAGGTAGAAACAGTGAAGATGAAATTGAACATAATTTTCCATTTTCATATTCCCTTGAAGCTGGTTCTGATAGATATTTTTATCTACCGGCGAATTTTACGCAAGTCTAAGGCCTATCTTACTTATCAGTTATTTCCAGTTTAAAGAATCATTGAAGATCAAGAATCTCACTCTAGTGGTACAAGCTTTCCCTTTCCCACTTGGACCATCTCTGTACCCTGCAATATTGGATTTACCCCTAGAAATTGTTGTTACTCCTGCAAGAATTTCCTAAATTAAGGTCACTTGTATAGATGAAGCACATCGGTTACCGTCAGATTCCAAGGCTACAATTATATAAAGTCTAACCTGTTGCATTCTGAATAGACATGCGGATATCATCATCACTCAAATCTTCACACGGGTCTACTTCCTACAAGACAAACATTGCAAAATGTCATGCACAATCGCTCGAACAGAGCTGATGGTAAGAAAATTGTACATCACAGAAGTGAAATTTTGAGTCCACTCGGTTTGAACAGTTGGCAAAGATTCTAAAAAGGACATTTGACTTATACTAAAGGGAAATATAGTCATTTTAATCAAGGGTAAGAGAATAGAAGCTTACAAATTGAGCCAAGATAGAAGGAAATATTTAAGAACCAAATTAAAAGTGTTTTACTTAAAGACGTGAGTCATCAAATTAGTCCTGCAATTTGCTAAAATTTCTGAATTGGGAATTATTGATAACAAAATGAAGAGCTTGCTGGATGAGGTTTTGAACAAGAGCTGTATATGAATTCAAATTACTGGATGCAAAGGACCTAAAGTACTCCTCTGCTATATTTCAGAAACTCTGAGCCTGATTTCTGTAGGATTGATTATTATTTACCGATTTGGATCAGTTCTACCGATTTGGCTGCCTTGCACAACCAATTGACCCTGCTAGACAGCCTTTATCTACTGGAAACCCTAGTCCTAGATTTGGCATTCTTGCACATTATACATTATACTCTCTTGATCAGGAAAATAAGCTCCAACTCATCTCCTTCAAAGAAATCAGCAGATCGCCAAATGAAACGTACACTAAAAAATAAAAGTCTACACTGACTCACAATTGGAGGGATGTTACCCTGATTGTGTGGATTTATAGGCAGTCGATTTGGTCCATTTGAAAAGGGAGGCAAAGTTTTTGATCAACGGTCCTGGATATTGAATCCGATAATTTTTACCGAACGAAATCAGAACAAGCAAAATCTGCAAGCTACTCGTGTACGTACACTGCAACGCCCTTCATGGAGCTGCAAAATCTGCAAGTCTGCAACTGGGTTACCCGATCAACTGTCTTCTTCTTTGCTCCCAAATTTTCCTTTTAGAGGCAAGAATTGAACAGAGCGGCAAAGAGATTGGAATGGAGCAGTGGGGAAGAGGGCCGAAGAGCTCCTAGATCCAAATGTAATAATGGAAAGGGGAAGATAGTATTTTATTTTATTGGGAAATTCCGTGTGGTGCCCACAAACTTTTGTATTTTCCGTGTGATAAACAAAAGTTTCAGAAATTCCGTGTGGTGCCCATAGGATTTCGCTAGACTCCTCCCCGTAACCAAACTTCTTTACACCGTTTAATTCCGTCCAATTTTTAAACCTTTCCATTTTCTTTAAATGAAAATTGTTTTTTAAAGTAATAAATTTAACTTCAAATTTAGATTAAACAAAAAGTATGCTCGAGAGTGGGACTGGGGAGATTCATTTGGGGGAAATTGAAAGATGGGTTAGAGACTAGGGTTACTGATAGAGAGAGGGAGATTAAGAAATTGAGAGGGAAGAGAACACTTCACTTGCTATTCTACCATCTACTGGTTCGATACTTCGATTACGCGCTCTGCCGGGTTTGATTGGGTTGTGCTGCGTTGGTTATTGCTTCTGCACTTGTGTTTAAGGTACGTACAAATGCATATAAAAATGAAGCTAGAATCATTTTAATCAAGGGTAAGAGAATAGAAGCTTACAAATTGAGCCAAGATAGAAGGAAATATTTAAGAACCAAATTAAAAGTGTTTTACTTAAAGTAGTGAGTCATCAAATTAGTCCTGCAATTTATGTAGCTAAAATTTCTGAATTGGGAATTATTGAAAACAAAATGAAGAGCTTGCTGGCTGAGGTTTTGAACATGAGCTGTATATGAATTCAAATTACTGGATGCAAAGGACCTAAAGTACTCCTCTGCTATATTTCAGAAACTCTGAGCCTGATTTCTGTAGGATTGATTATTATTTACCGATTTGGATCAGTTCTGCCTTCCCATAATCCAATCTATTGCCACAATTTGGATCAGTTCTGCCTAACCCCATCTCTGCATATAAAATAGAAGCGAAAATCTAAGATTTGGCTGCCTTGCACAACCAATTGACCCTGCTAGACAGCCTTTATCTACTGGAAACCCTAGTCCTAGATTTGGCATTCTTGCACATTATACATTATACTCTCTTGATCAGGAAAATAAGCTCCAACTCATCTCCTTCAAAGAAAACAGCAGATCGCCAAATGAAACGTACACTAAAAAACAAAAGTCTACACTGACTCACAATTGGAGGGATGTTAACCTGATTGTGTGGATTTATAGGCAGTCGATTTGGTCCATTTGAAAAGGGAGGCAAAGTGTTTGATCAACGGTCCTGGATATTGAATCCGATAATTTTTACCGAACGAAATCAGAACAAGCAAAATCTGCAAGCTACTCGTGTACGTACACTGCAACGCCCTTCATGGAGCTGCAAAATCTGCAAGTCTGCAACTGGGTTACCCGATCAACTGTCTTCTTCTTCGCTCCCAAATTTTCCTTTTAGAGGCAAGAATTGAACAGAGCGGCAAAGAGATTGGAATGGAGCAGTGGGGAAGAGGGCCGAAGAGCTCCTAGATCCAAATGTAATAATGGAAAGGGGAAGATAGTATTTTATTTTATTGGGAAATTCCGTATGGTGCCCACAAACTTTTGTATTTTCCGTGTGATAAACAAAAGTTTCAAAAATTCCGTGTGGTTCCCATAGGATTTCGCTAGACTCCTCCCCGTAACCAAACTTCTTTACACCGTTTAATTCCGTCCAATTTTTAAACCTTTCCTTTTTCTTTAAATGAAAATTGTTTTTTAAAGTAATAAATTTAACTTCAAATTTAGATTAAACAAAAAGTATGCTGGAGAGTGGGACTGGGGAGATTCATTTGGGGGAAATTGGAAGATGGGTTAGAGACTAGGGTTACTGATAGAGAGAGGGAGATTAAGAAATTGAGAGGGAAGAGAACACTTCACTTGCTATTCTACCATCTACTGGGTTCGATACTTCGATTACGCGCTCTGCCGGGTTTGATTGGGTTGTGCTGCGTTGGTTATTGCTTCTGCACTTGTGTTGAAGGTACGTACAAATGCGTTATTCCTTATTCCACCTTGCTAATTTTATCTATATTGAAGAAATCTAAGAATATCTTAATTAGTCTATAACCTATGTGCGATTCCTATATGCCATTTGCATGCTAGGTTTTAGTTAATTTATTACTTGTTTATCGTTTGTAGCAAAACAATGGTTTGTTTATAAGAAAGTGCCTTTACTTTTAGGAAATGGAAAGCAATTTTTTAATACTAAACTATAATTATTGTGTATGTAGTTTTCATTCATTATGGGGGATAAACGAGTTCTTAAAATGAGTTGGAGATGTGATGAACATCTGATTGTGGAGGTTGCTGATACTAATACATGTCTCGTGTTAGACTTGTATGTTGACTTGCTAGAGGGAGCTGAAAAAAAGAAGATGAAACTTCCTAAATTTTCAACTTTGCATTATATCCATGATAGAAAAAGCCATCAGTTGTTAAGTGATGCAGATGTTATGAACATGTTTGATGTGATGAAAGATGTACCACTTATTCCCCTTGCCATTAGATCAGCTAATACACCTAGTCTACCTCTTGAATTAGCAAGAGGGTTAATTGACTCTAAGAAAACCTTTCCCATTACATGTGTATCTCCACCATTAACTAACCCTGTTATCCTTTCATCCCAACCACCTCATATAGTCACTGAGACTAAAACCATTGCACATGATATTTCATTTGTGAGAACCCAACCTTCTGTACAATTAGTAATGGTGCAAAGAAAAATGCCTGCTACTACAGCTAAAAGGAAGGGTTTATATATTCCAAGAAGCAAATCTCATTCCAAACCTAGCGAACCTACTAATGGGAGTTGTAGTAGGAAAAGGGGTAGAAACCATAATCTTGATCTGATCTTAGCAGAAGTTGATGATGATATTTCTGCCGAGGATGAAGATTTTGAGCCATTTGGGCCAAGTGATGATGATTATAGTGATTCGTCTAGTATGGTTGAGGATATGCTGGAAGAGACTGATCTTATCTTAGCAGAAGTTGATGATGTATTAAATGTTAACACGAGTGAGGCATGGGGAGTGGATGGTGAAGGATACTTTGACAAGATGTATAAGAATGGTGAGATATATCCTGATTATGAGTTTGGGAAGATCAAACTTAGAGAATGGATGCTCTTCACCAACAGAAAAAGCTTTAGAAATGTGTTATATGATTATTGTATCCAGGAGGGTTTTTCTCTTGTAGTTACTCATGTAGATAGAAAACGATATACGGCCAAGTGTATTATGGAAGATTGTGACTGGCATATTCATGCTTCCTGCTTGCCGGATGGTGTAACTTGGGCTATCAAGTCCATACAAGGTGATCACACTTGTAGTAGACTTGAGGAGTATAATCCAATGGCTACTCCTTCATGGGCTGCGAAGAAGGTGATAGGGGATGTTAGAGCAAATATAGACATCACTGGAAAGGCTTTGAATACAATTTTAGTTGAGAAGTATGGAGTTCAACTGAAGAGCTTATACAAGGCAAGGGATATTGCTTTGACTAAAATTCAAGGCGGGCATGACACGTCATATGGAAAGTTGCCCATGTTTTGTGAAATTGTGAAAGGGACACATCCTGGATCCAAAGCTCATTGCACATGGATAATAGCACAAGATCTTCCAGAGAAGCCTTTGCAATTCAAAGACATTTTCATTTCTTTTAGTCCACAGATTAATGGATTCATAAATGGATGTAGAGGCTTGATAGGTGTTGATGGAACACATTTGAAGGGCAACCATGGTGGTGTGCTTTTATGTGCCATTGGATTGGACAGTAACAATGAGTTGTTTCCCCTTGCGTATGGTGTATATGATAATGAGAGTAAGAGAACCTGGTCTCAGTTTTTTTGGCACTTGAAAGACTGTTTAAAATGCAGCCAAAGAGAGGATTGGACTATTATTTCTGATAGACAAAAGGTAAATGAATATTTTGTATTTCAACCAAATGTATAGTATTGCTTATGATTACCTATCTAATCACATGATATTGATGCAGGGAGTTGAGCCAGCCCTTCAAGATGTATGGCCAAGCGTCTCAAGACGTTTTTGTTGTAGACATCTTTGCAGCAATTTTAAGAAGTCTTACCCAGGGCCACTAATGCATATGTTGTTTTGGGGAGTGTGTAATGCTTATTCTGAGTTCAAATTCATTAAGGCCTTTGAAAAGCTAGAGAAGGAAGCAGGTTGGTCCTCCTATAAATGCTTTAGTACCTAGTTTAATATCATGTTATGCTAGGTATTTACGCAAACTATTATATTTGCAGGACTAGGGGTAATCAAATGGTTCAAAGATTTGGGTGATATGGAATGTTGGGCACGACACAAATTCAACCCTGCATTGTGTTGTGATGAAAATACAAGTAATTTCATTGAGAGCTTCAATTCTACTTTGGGTGCTGATAGATATAGTCCAATTCTAACACTTCTTGATGGTAAGTAACTATATATTTGAAATGGAAAGGATGTAATTGCATGTAATCTACTTATGTATGCTAAATAATAGATAAGCATTGACTAAATACATGATTTTATATTGTAGAAATTAGACGAGATTGCATGGTCAAACATGCAAAAAGACAACAAGAAGCTGAGAGTTGGGATACAAATGGAATCACTCCAAAAGCTACAAGTCTCTTGGAGAGTGCTAGGAAAGATTCTAGGACATGCAAGGTAAAGTCTATATATAATGTTTATTACTTATACTCCTTTTATTTTCATGTGTATTAATTGCATATAATTTATACAATGCAAGGTATATATGGCTTCTAATAGATAAGCAGAGGTTAAGGATGGTCATTCGTACTTACCAGTAAGCTTGAAGAGCAGAACATGTGCTTGTGGGCAGTGGCAAATCAGTGGGATCCCTTGTCGACATGCAGTTAAAGCTATTTATCACTTCAGAGAGGCACCAATAAATTATGTCTCATCATGGTATTCTGTCAAAACTTACAAGCAAACTTATGCTATGACCTTCAGCCCCATTCCTGATAGTGAGCAGTGGCCACACTCAGACTTGCCTCAAATTCTTCCTCCAACCATGAAAAGGAGAATAGGGAGGCCATCTAGGAATAGAAGGAGAGAAGATGGAGAAAAAAGGAAGGGCAAGAGATCTGGAACCGTTCAGTGTAGGAAGTGCAAGGTATGAAACATAATCATGCAATTTGACTTATAATATTCAGCTCTAATAATGACTTATTATTTAACATCACATATTCAGGCATTTGGTCACAATAGTAGGACTTGCAAAAGGATTAACTGCACGTGAAGTTAGAGATCAACAAGGACTGAATGTTCAGAAGCATGAAAGAGGAAAAAAGAGGCATGAAGTTGTAGTTCAGCAAGATGAGGGAACATCCCATCTTGACTCTCATGATTAGCGAGATTCTGGCAATGATTCGACACTTAATTTGCTAGCTATTTTGGGTATACTCGACATGCATTGTGGTTAAAAACAACTCGATCGGATGACCTTTTGGTTGCATGGTATTATATGGTTGTAGTCTTCTAGATGAAGACGACTGTAGTATGCCATTTTTTGTTATCGAGCCACATGATATATGTATATGAGTATTAATATTCAGGTTATTTGTTGTTTGAAACTGGTGACATGTTATCATCATCCAAATATTTATGCAATTGTGGTCAACTGGGTGGTCTATGTATATTTATCCAACCCTCAAAAAAAAATTAACGATATAACAAAAAGAAGTCATATTAGAATAACTGAATAAGCATTGCACAAAAAAAAATTACCATATTCCAACGATCCAACAAAAATAAATTCAAATTAAATTGTCATGTTCGGACAAAAAAAAGAAAAGAAAAAATAGGCCAGGTCATCAAGGCTTGGCAAGTTTGAAAAACGGAACGGAATCAAACGGTGTAATTGGGATTTGGTTACGGAGAGAAGCTTAGCAAAACTACGTGGGCACCACACGGAATTTTTAAAACCTTTGTATATCATACCGAAAACACCAAAGTTCATGGACACCACACGGAATTTCCCTATTTTATATTTATAATCTATCTGTTACCGGAGTATCTATTATATCTATTATATTATATAATAATAAAGAAAAAGTCGTATTAACCAATCACAAATTTTTAAATTAATCACTATATGCATAAGATAAAATTTTGAGAAATTTTGATAAAATATACCCTTTTAAAGTTTTAATTTGGTAATTAACCCCTCTCAATGTTTTATTAAGCGCGCAGGACACCTTTGAAAGTTAATCAGGCATATGTACCCATTCCACCCTTTCCCTTTCATTCTTCAGATCTGAAAGTGCTCCTCCGTTCGTACCGTTCCCATGGCTCCTACTCGCCCTCGCCCTCGCCCTCGCCATCTCTCGTGATTTGGGATCAGCGTCGTCGTGATGTCGCCGGTGCCAAACCCCCTCCTTCCACGAATGTCACCTTCGAATCCGATCTGCCAAACCCTAAAATTCCCCTGAATTCTACCGCCGTGAAAGCGTCTCTTCCAAATCCTTAATTCTCGGCTCTCTCCAATCCTACCCCCATCACAGCCTATGTGGATTCATGTGCACATTCCTCAGAGCCCCGCCGGAGTTTCGCCCCGATTCCAAGTCCCTTGAACTCGGCGCCGTCCTCATATCTGAGTTTCGCGCTGGTGCCGGCTCGTAGTCGCCCTGCCTCCGCTTCTTCCATCGCCGCCACTCCCTCCCTAAGGGTTCGTTCTCTTTATTTGGTTCAATTTATTGAAAATCTCCCATCTAGCTGTTGTCTTTACTTGGAAATTTTGCCTTTGTTTTACATATAACATGTAATTTATTGAAAATATCCCATCTAGCTGTTGTCTTCTTTATAATTTTCCGAAATTTATTTTCAGTATTCAATAGGATGTAAATGTGGAGCATATTCCCGTAGGTAGTATGAATGAGATCAACTTTACAAGTACTAATCAAGCAAGAGAAGAATCTTAATTGATTGGCTTGTGGAGGTTAGTGTTTCGATATACATGTATAATACTTTGTTTATTAATTTGACAGGTTCATATCAAATGAATAAATATAGATGGGAATGTATGCACTTTGATGAATTAAGTGCAGTAGCATCTTTGTTCTTAATTTATTGAATATTAGTGTCATGTAGTGATAAAAAAAAATATATATTCTATTTGGTTTTTGTTATGGAGATAGATTAAAGACACTTGCTGTTATGGAGATAGATTAAAGACACTTGATGTTGACACTTGATGATGGAATTTCTTTCACAAATTCTTGAGCAATTTTTATTCTTTTATGGTGAATCTCTGCTGAGCTTATCTCAATTTCAATTTTGTGGTGTCTGATGCTTCATGTTTGACTGTTTGCTGATTGAGCTTCTACTATTATTACTAGTTATTTTTCCAAATCTTTTATTTTATGTTTATGTTATGTGATTTTAGCTTTGCATTTTGATATTATTTTCCCAGAGAAGCTACTTTCCTCTTATCATTTGTTTTTCTCTTTCTTGTTCTGCCTTAATTTTGCATTCTCAGATGTTGAGGGATTTTGTGCAATGCGAATCCGTGGGAGTATAAAGCTAAAGAGTACCTCAAATGGATCTTTGAAAATTGTTGCATTTTGCCTTGTCCATTTGGATGAAGATGGCCGCACATTCGAATATGGGATTTCACCAGGGAGATTCTTTGGGATCTGCCATGAGCCGGAATGTGATCTCGTTTCAATCTGGAGCGGTAAATAGTTCATCGGAGATGATTGGGATGGGAGACTATTATGCAATGAACAACGACGGTACTGTAAGCTTCGTCTTTTCTTCTAGATATAGGTTTTAAGCATATCTGCTTTACACAAGCCCGCATCATGAATATTAAAGTTTGCTTTTTCCGTGACAAGGATATAATATGCTATGACTCAATTTACTATAATGCAGTAAACATTTTCATTGTGAAAATGGATCTCAGATCTTTTCAGGCAAAATAGTTCGGAAAACAGTGAAGGGAAAAATGATTCCAAGCTTCAATGGTTTTCATTTGTCAGATTCATCATTTGGGTTTTGACATTGGCTACCTCCAAAATTAATCAGATTTATAGTCATGGCTCACATAAATGCAATGACAACTTGTTCTTGTGTTGCTTTCCTTTCCCTTGGATCATTTTTATCGATAAATTGAGTAAATTCTTATGTACTTTTGATGTTGTGGGCTCTTTCAACCTACTTTCATCGAAAATAATGCGCTTCTATTTTATATCGTTTAATAGAGACTCGTTACCTTCGTCATCAAGATTTGCGAGCCAGTTTATATACCAACTCATGTTTACTTCTAGCAAAGATATATACCAAGTCATTAACATTTGAGATAAGTATAATCACAAATGTCATCAATAAATAAAAATCATATCACAAACGTAATAAAAAATGTAATAAAAATGTCATATCACAATTTAATCACATTTTATGCTCCTGTATCATCAATTGTATAAAAATGTAATAAAAATGTCACATCACAAACGTGTCATAAGTGAATAAAAGTAGAATCAACGAAATTATATCGATATATAATTGCCTGAATTAAAAAAAGTGGCATCAAACGATTTAACTAAAAAAGTGGCATCACAATACTACTTCGAAAAAGTTGCGCACATTAAAGGAAAAAAATGTCAAAAAATGGCATCAACACAGTACTTTGAAAAAATGACATCACTTTTTCATTCCGTCGAAAATCGATTTTACGGTAAAAAAAATGACATCAGAAAAGTGGTTCATAAGAGAGACTAGGGATGCAAGATTTTGACAGCTTTTACTCTCGAGGAGATAACTTCAATAGTATAATTATTAACTATTTGGCTCATTGTAAATGGTATTAACAAACAATGTCATTACAAACTGTTAAGATCAATGAAGTGTAATCACAAAGGTCATCAATGAATAAAAGTCATTAATAAAAGATGTCATCAATGAATTTTAATCACATTTTATGCTCTTATGTCATTAATTGTATAAAAATGTCATCACAAATGATTGCATCAATGAACTGTAATCACAAACGTGTCATCAGTGAATAAAAGTAGAATCGATGAAAATATATCGATATACAATTGATTAAATTAAAAAAAGTGGCATCAAACGATTTGATTAAAAAAGTGGTATCAAAACACTATTTTGAAAAAAGTAGTGTTTGAAAAAATGGCATCAATGGTCAACGTAACATCACAGTAAACAAAAAAATGTCAGCAAGGTTTGAAAAAAGTGGCATTAAAAAAGTGTCATCAAACCATTTCATTAGAAAAGTGGCATCAAAGCGAAAATAAAATATAATAAAAAATGACATCAAATAATTACATTAGAACAATGACATCAAAGCACTACTTTAAAAAGTGGCATCACATTAAAGGAAAAAAATGTCATTAAAAATTTGGCATCAAAATACTACTTTAAAAAATAGCATCAAAACATTTCAGGAAAAAAATGGCATAACGATAAAAAATGACAACGGAAAAATGACATCAAAAAATTGGCATCAGTTGTTAAAAAAAAACGAAAGAGCCGGTCAACGCTGACCGGTCAACAGTCAACGCTGACCGGTCAACGGTCAACTGTTGACCGATTGGCGGTAAAAAATGTTGACCGTTGACCCTTGACACTCCATTTAGGGAGGGTGCTAGCTTACCTAATTAAATTAGTTTGGGTGCTAATCACTTAATTAAAGGTTCAAAATAGGCTAGTTAGCAAAATCACTCTAAAATTTTATTCTTACTTTATTTAATCAATATATCTATATATGCTTAAGATAAAATTTGACCTAATTTGATTAGATATGATATATTTTTAGAAGATATTAACTAATTTTAAAATATATGCATAAGAGAAATTTTTATTTTAACTCTATTTAATCAATATATCTATATATGCATAAGATAAAATTTAACCCAATTTGATTAGATATGGATATAATTTTAGAAGATATTAACTAATTTTAAAGACTATTATATAAGATGGGTTTTACCTATTTTCACTATATATGAACATATTTTTAGAAGATAATGACTTTATCAATATATTACATGGACATACTAATTAAATAACTTTATCACTAACTTCATCAATATGAAAATATGCACCAACTAGCAAGGATTAAAGAGTAAGGAGAAATTAACTTTTATACTAATTAAGTATAAATTCATTCAGATTTGAGAAATCAGAAGTATAGAAGAAATTAATTAATTGAATAAACGGGTTTTATTATTAAATTTATTTAAATTAGAAAAACTGCACACAGTGCGGGTACTGAACTAGTAGTATAATAAAGGAGAAATCGGCTAAGACGCATAGCGGTTTCTCCTGAATTATAGTCGTATGAACGAATCACAATTTTTTTTGAAATTATCTATCTATATGTCTATATAGATACATATACTAAACCGATGCATAGCGTTCTATGTGGCGCGTTGTGGTTGATTCTAAGATGAAAATTCCTATATGGCGCATTATGGTTGATTCTAGAATAAAAATTAATAAAATAATATATTGTCATAATTTATAGAAATTTATATAAACCACAATCTATCTATCTATATATTTTAGTTGATTGACAAAAATATAAATAAAAAATATTTCATAGTCATACTTACTAAAAATATTAATAGATACAAATGTAATATTTGATAAGTGCTATTTTATTAAAAATTATTTATATAAACATTAATTATTTTATTTGTTATTTTATTTATATCTATATTAATTTTTAGCCTAAAATCTATATACATATACTAAAATTGATGCATAGCGTCCTATGTGTCACGTTGTGGTTCATTTTAGAAAATAAATCCTATGTGACGTGTTGTGGTTGATTCTAGGAAAAAAAGTAATAAAATAATATGTTATCGTTTATAGAAAGTCATATAAGCCACAATGTTTGTAACTATCTATATTTTAGTTAATTAACAAATACATAAATAAAAAATATTTCATAGTCATACTTACCAAAAATATTAATAGATAAATCTTCTATTATATATAATAAAGGAGAAGTCGCTTGAGACACATGACGGCTTCTCCTTAATTGTAGTCGTATAAACCAATCACAAATTTTTAAAATAATCAATATATGAATAAGATAAAATTTTATTCTTACTCTATTTAATTAATATATCTATACATGCATAAGATAAAATTTGACCCAATTTGATTAGATATATGGATATATTTTTGGAAGATATTAACTAATTTTAAAATATATGCATAAGATAAATTTTTATTCTAACTCTATTTAATCACTATATCTATATATGCATAAGATAAAATTTGACCTAACTTGATTAGATATGGATATATTTTTAGAAGATATTATTTAATTTTAAGATTATTATATAAGATAAGATTTTACCTATTTTCACTATATATGAACATATTTTTAGAAGATAATAACTTTATCAATATATTATATGGACATACCAATTATATAACTTTATTAATAACTTCATCAATATGAAAACATATTTAGAAGATAAAAATTTTGACGAAATTGAAATAATACTTAGCATGGTCATAATAATTAAATAAATTTATCAATAACTTTATCAATATGAAGAAGATAAAAGGTTTTGGGTAAATTGAAATAATACTTAGCCGTGTAAAAGTTATCAACTTATAGAATTCAATAAGAAATAAAAATTTCCTATATATGTTGAAGGTATTGATATATTTATAAGATATATTTTTGGATTTTATACATATATAATTATGGATAGAATTTTAGATTTTGACGTATATATAGTTTAGATTGTTAATGTTATTTCACAAACGTTGACGTATTTTCCCTTCTTTTTGGTGTTGTTATTGCAGGTTATTTACGACTTTGTCTACGATTTCCTTGGTAAGCTTTTCGAAATAATGTATTGATTAGTTACAAGGTATGTTATTTTGTTGTTTCCACTAATATATGCTAGCTTTTCATATGTTATTTCATATGTTGTCAAAAAAGTATAAATTCATTTAGATTTGAGAAATTATAGTTTTTCATATGTTGTTTTCACTAATATACATTAGCAATGAGTAAGGAGTAAGGCCGGAGTAAGGAGATATTAGTTTTTAGTATAAATTCATTCAGATTTGAGAAACCCAAAGTATGGAAGAAATTAATTAATGGAATAAACGAGTTTTATTATTAAATTTATTTAAATAAAAAAACCGCACCCAGTGCGGGTACTGAACTAGTATGTAGTATTTGATAAGTGCTATTTTATTTATATCTAGATTATTTTTTGTGGAAAAAAATTATTTATATCCAAATTAATTACTTAATAATTGTTATTTTATTTATAACTGTATTATTTTTTTAGACCAAAATAATTTATCAAAATATTATGTAGCCACAAATTATTTTCAATTTATTTATTAAATCACTTTCTGACCTTAAAATTATTTTCTAAATTTCTTATTAAAACTTCAAGTCTCACATAATATATTTTAAATCCCAATTAATATTATATAATATTTTAATACCATTTATTAAATACTTTCGAAAATATTTCCAAATCCTTTAAGTCCCAACCGTTTTTATTTAATAGAACCGACCCTTTATAAAATCTCTGAAATAATGTTTTATATTTTAATCCTCAAATAATATTATAATATTTTAAATACCGTTAAATAATTAAATAAATAAACGGATAAACCCGAACCAGAGCAAACCCATTTAAACCCAACCCAACCGAACCGAACCCGTAAATATATACTCCCAACTAGCTCAATAAAATAAAATAAAGAGGGGGACCCACGGGGCTGACTGGGCAGGGGACCCACGGGCCTTCTTCTTCCTCAGCAATTTGAAGCTCCCGATCCCGCCTTTGAAGCCTTGCCCCCGCCGGCCTCGCCACGCACCCTCGACCTTGCTCTTGAGCTGCCAGCACTCTCGAGCTCGCCCAACTGCAACCAGCTCTGATTCTCGCACCTCCCTCTTCGCGCTCGCTGCTCACCCTCTCGCACACGCTTCCGTTGCACCCTCACGCCCGTCTCGCACTCCCAGCATCGCTTTCGAGCTCACCCGATTGTCCCGCACTCAGCCCTGACACACCCTTGACTACGCTAAGCAAATAAGGATACACGAAAATGAACGAGGAAAGAAAGGAAAGCTCGGGGGCTCACCGAGGTGTTCGCGACTTGGAAGCTCTCGATCGGAGGTTTGGGCATCGTCGGAGTCTCGTGATGGCTCGTCGGACCTGCGTGGGACATGGGTGAGCTTGATGGTGAAGCTCGAGGACGATTTGGATTAGAAACGAAGGGGAATGGCTTACCGGAAGTGGCGTTCGCGCTCAACAGGGAAGGTGGAGCTCCGGTGGCTCGGTGGCGACTCCGGCAGTTCCTGGGTGGATCTGAGTGCTCGTGGACGTCGAAGGGGGGGGGGTGCGGGATGGTGGTGCTGCTGCTGGACGCCTCGGGATGCCACCGGGCTCGGGAAAACAAGGCTTGGTGGATGCGTTTGGTGATGACGGTGGTGACGATGGAATGGTGGTGGTGCCTCAAGGAGGTGGGCTATTAGCGCAAGGGCGCACGTGTGCACAAGACCCCCGATCCCGAGTCCCAACGGACTTCAGTAGAGAGTGACGATGGGTATGGTGATGGTGACGTGAGGATGGTGAGCCGATGGGAGTGGTTGATGATGAATGAAGATTGACGGGGTAAGGGTGTGAATTTGAAGGGGGTATGGTGATGGTGAGGGGGGAGTGGTTGAGGATCGGTAGAGTGTTGAACAGGTTAAATAAATACCCGAAATTGAATCCCGAAATTAGTTCCCGAATGTTAGTTTTCCCGAATCCCGCTTTCTCGATTGATTAGATTGAAAAATTGAAAAGGATATCGACATCCGAACTTATTAAATTCTCAAGGTAAAAAGATGGAATCGTTCGTTAAATTTTAAATTTAGGTTGAAATCCGCTAGACGAGTTTTAAATTCAATTTAAATTCATTTTTAAATTTTCTTTTTCCGAAAAAATTAGGATTAAAAAATGCGAGCCTTAACATTTCTTTTAAGTCGAGATAATTGTAACGGCCCGGATATAAATATCCGGGATACGTTTCGAAGGTCGGATACCTTCGTTCGGATGTTGCAATTCAGGTACGGGTCGAGGTTTCAAACCTCTAATCAGTCGAAGTTTTCATAAATTCAGTTTAAACGAAAGTGAAATGGAAATATGATTTAGATACAAAAGCCACGCCAAGGCCGGGTCAAATCAAAAACATAATTCTAAAGTCGGATGGCCAGATTAGCGGGGTTAGACAGATTTCTTTGCAATCGCCGAGGGACTTTCCCGCGCCATATAAACAGAGAGCAATCATACCTAAAAACAATGGGTGCGAGTGGGGTCAGACCGAGGCCCCAACACGCTCTGTCCAGCAAGCGAACATACACATACGCTAATAATAAAGATGATGCAGATGCGGAAATTAAATCACACTAGCATGATCCTAATTTACAATATGCGAGAAATAACTGTAAAGGCGCCCAAAGAATGCCAAGTGACATGTCCCTCTCCTACCTCTGCACCCCTTTCCTTTAGTGCAGAGACCGGCCGGTTCGATGCTATAGCATATCATATCTCATCATCATATCTCATCATCATAACATAAATTAAAATAAATAAATAAATCATGCTCGATGGTGCTGGGCTATCATCATGCTCATATCGACTCGATAGACTCAGGGCACCCGATGGGGCTGGGCTACCCTATGACCCTAGCAAAGACTGTAGGACTATCACAGATACGGCCGTTCTGTTTCATACGCGTAAAGAAATAGAATGCTCAATCACAAGTGCACCCTAGCATGATACTACATGGCATGCTTTAATGCTTATGCAACACCTAGTATGTCATACATTCACAAGCCGGTAATCTCTTTCGAATCTGAGTAAGCCCATAAAGGAACTTACCTAAATAAGTCGAACAGCAGAGAACAAGGCAGAGCAGATTCCAAGGAACGGATCACCGATAGCAAGCAACGTCCAACATTCACAAACACCTAATAACATATAAATGCATAAGTCTACCTATTTCACACAAGGCGCCCCTAACTATCATTCATATCTCGGCTCATATCCCATTTCAGATTATTCCATCTCATCTCATCATCTCATTTCCAAAACAATCTCTCAAAGAACTCAACTTAGAAAATCAAATAATTCTTTTAAAATCGTACTTAGTCAACACCCGACATTACACATTTAAACCTTAAGGCCCATTTCCAAAATCATATAATAGAAATCGTTCCGGCATGTCTCTTATCTCAAAACCATATATAAATAAATTCCAATATTAAATTATTAA
This sequence comes from Persicaria maculosa, assembly GCA_963922045.1. Lineage (NCBI taxonomy): Eukaryota > Viridiplantae > Streptophyta > Magnoliopsida > Caryophyllales > Polygonaceae > Persicaria > Persicaria maculosa. The sequence continues at coordinate 36,218,242 of OY998261.1, forward strand.
AATAACTCTAAGCTCACAAATCATATTTATAAATCAAGACCAACAATTCACTTTAAAATTCCCAACTTACATATAGAAATTCTCATAAAATGCATCAATCAAATAATCCAATCAATATTATTTTAAAACAATAAATAATATACTACCTCCGATCCAAAAAGGATGTCGTTTGACTTTTTATCACGTATTTTAAGGAGTTAAAAACTATATAATATATTAACTTTTTTATTTTTATTTTTTTATAATCTAATACTTATTACCAACAAATAGTAAGTTGTAAAAAAATAATTTAAAAAATTTGATATATTATATAGTTTTTAGCTCCTTAAAATACGTGTTAAAAAGTCAAACGTCATCCTTTTTGGATCGGAGGGAGTATAACGATAAATCTTCCAGAATATTATAATTATAACCAAATCCCAAAATAATTCTAATATCAAAATAATTTAACACTTAATATGCATAAAGTCTCAAACAATAACCATAAATATATTTATAACTCCCTATCAAATAATAACACTTTTAAATCCTTTTATTATATTTAATATTTCAGAATATATATATATATATATATATATACATATTTTTCCCAAAATCCGAAATAATAATTAATATAACACATAAATATATATATATAAACATAACATTTAACATATATATATATATAACCTAAATATAACACAAGTTTAAAAACAACCAACAGCCCAACCGAGAGGAGCCCAGACCCGGAAGAGGATCCGGCCCATGACCCGGCCCAACCAGAAGCCCCAACTCTGAGTAAGTGAATCGGATCCCAGGTGTCAAACCGAGTAAAAGAAAAGAAAAGAGTGAACCAGTTCACTTGAACCCTCCTTCCCCAATCAACAGACACCCTGTTCTCCGACGGAAAACGGGAGAGGGGATGAAGGATTCCCATGCCTCCCGTGGCTCTTTTCGTCCCAAACTTTACCTAGAGATTGGAGGTGCAATCTCGACCATACTCAACACAGAGATAAAGAAGCGAGGGCAAGAGGGAAGGGAGGAGGGAGATATCTCACCGAGAGCTTCGTTCTTCAATTCCGGGGTGCTCGAGGGCGGCTCCGGCTGCGTCGGCGAGGGAGGGGTGTCACTTTGGCCAAGGAGGAGGTAAGGGATGAGTACGAGCACGATTTAGAGAGGTTTGAACTCGAAAGCGAAAGGAACTCAAAAACCGACCTCAACGGAAAACAGGGCGGTCCGGCGGCTTGGGCGGCTCCGTCGGGGCTCCTGGCGGCTCTAGCTGCTCGTTGTGGCTTCGCTGTGGTACAAGAGAGTGGTAGGTGGTGGCTCGTGGTCAGAGGAGGAAGAGCGAAGGGGTGGGGCTCGATTTTGGATGGCTGCAGAGACAGGGGAAGGGGTGGGCTCCGGTGAAGGATGACGGCTGGGCTCCCTCTCCGGCGGCGGCGATTAGGAGGAGAATGGAGAGGCTGTTGGGTGACTGCTGCTCAGTGACAAACAAGGAGAAGCAAGAGCGTGGTGGATAGGTGGTGTTTTGGTGGTGGTGGTGTGGCAAGGAACAAGGAAACAAGGAGGGGAAATGGGAGATTTTGGTGGGTTACAGGAACGGAAGAAGGGGAAGAGAGAGAGAGGAAGGTGGCCAGGAGGAGGGTGAGCTGCTGGAGGTGGCGGGGTGCAGCGGGTGGGTAGAAGACAAGAGGGGACCAATTCTTCAACTGCCAAAACAAGGGAGGTGGGAGTGCAGCACTACAGCAAAAGGCAATGGCGTGGGGAAGAGAGAGAGAGAGAGAAAAGAAGAAAAAGGAAAAGAAATGTGTATATATATATATGTGGTCCCAACAAGATATTTTAAATACCCGACAAATATCTCGAAACCTGCTAATCCCGACTCTATCGAATTTAAATAAAATTTAATTTACTAATCTCAATATAACGGAATTAAATTAATCTCAATCAAAACTCGGATTTTAAATTAATCTTTATTAACACTCGATCTCGAAAGCGAAAATCGAATCCCGTCAAAATCCGAAATTTAAATTGATGCCGGAATGATTTTAAATCGAAACTTGATGCTCGAGGACGGGTTTTTATTCCACTTTTACAAATTGAATAAAATAATAGTATATTTAATTAAAATAATATTAAAATAATATAAAAATATATTCGGCCTTTACAATAATGCCCAATTATTTTGGCATTCTTAATTAAGCCGTTATAATGCCCAATTAAATTTAGGAAAGGAAATCCTAAATTAAGTTTGCAAGTTCTAATATTGTCTGAGCATTTTAAAAATAATGTTGAACAAGTGGTTATCAGAAAGTAAAGGGTATAAGTTTGATCGGATTAATTAAGGATTATTTTAAAGGAGGACTATGCCGATGTTTAAGGGTAAAATTATTGGTCGTAAGCTAATTAAATTATTTGTCTGCTATGTACGATGTGGCTGGATGCGCCTGGATATATAGTTGGTGAAGTCAATCGAGATCCTATGTCTTCAGAAGGAATTAAATCTCTTGGTTGATCGTAATCTTTATTATCCGTAAGCTTCGGGTCTATAACCAAGGCAAGTGACTTTGTCTCCTTTATTCATTTATAGTTTCGTGCCTTTCATTTTAATTTATACCGTTTATTTTTATCAAACATGTCTATCCTTGAAAATAAATTACAAAATCCATTTACTCTTGTAATTTATTTGTAATTGCACTCTAAGGCATGTTTAGAAACTTGGGCAAAAATGTCCAAAATTCCGTTATAGCATGAATTGTTCTTTATTCTTTCATGCTAAGTTATAAGTATGTGATATTAAGATTTTTTTTGAAATATCCATACTAGTCATTTCGTTTACTTCATCCACTTTAATGTTCTAAAGTGGATAAAAAATGAGTTGATCACCGAGACGTGAACTTGTGATTTTAGTTGTGAATAGTGTGTGATGTGATTATAAATAAAATTATTATAAAATGGTAACGTCAAATCAAGGTTGTTAAGCCTTGCTCTATAAACATTTCATGAAATGTCCATTCAAACTGCAGATTTCTCGGTAAGTGGCTTTGTCTAATTTGCTTCTCTTAAAAGACTCAATGTCTTTCTTTTAATCAGTAACAATTGTTAATTATCAAGTATATCTATTCGTTGAAAATAAATTGCAAAGTCTATTTATTCTTGCAATATTTGTTCATTCCTTCTCTGTTCAAGCTATTCAGTTTTAATATATATTATATTCTTGCAATCCTTATTTATTATGTAACTGAACATACATATAAATTAGTGCCTTGGCGGCTAATGAGATAAATTTATATAGTGGGAAAGTACATGGGTTCATCTAATGAATCCTTACAATGTGACACATGTGTGTTACTAATCTAGTCACAAAAGGAGTGTTAAACGAGCGTGTGTGTGAATGTGCATGATCATAACAGGTCAAGACTCGTTACGTCTTGCTCTATAAGCTTTTCATGAAAAGTTCATTTTGAATATCTTCAAAATGATACATTTTACCCAGAGGTGTGGTAAAATAGGCATGTGTCAAAATGACGTTGCTACTATTATGTCAAGTACAATGCGGTTTAATAAAAAAAGATATAAGTGAGTGATATTTCATAAAATAAGCATTAATGCCTTAGTGGGGATTAATCAATCATTGTCTGATATTACTCGAAGTATGGCACGTGTTAACTAAATCTTTCTTTTCTTACCTAATCCTTAAGAATTATCCGAGTCATGTGTGTCAAATAAAATATTGTGGAGTCAATGCGTAAACTAATAGAAAGTTGTGCGTTGTGAATATTTTATATAATTTACTACTTTGTAAAATATATATCCCCTTAAACCCATACCATATTACGGACACTGGGATTTGAGTTGTTATCATTTATGCCATTCTGTCATTTGCTAGTTCTTCACCGAACTAACCGACCATGTTGTGAAATGGTTGGCTGGTGTGCCTCGTCTGCATATGATGTACATCAGTCAAAATTTTGCAGGTTAGATAAGGAGACCCTGAAGAGTTGACATTGTACAAGTAAAGATTTTAAACGTTTTGTTATGTAATAAAGTCTTTCAAACTTCTATTCTTTGTATGAAATTTCACTCTATCTTACGGAAAATATATGTAAAAGCTTTGCACCATGTTCAATTATAAAAATCGTACTTCAAGTCTTCTGCTATAATATATTATTTATCGCCTTGTTTATGGGAGGATGGTTGCATGTCCCTATAAGCCTAAGGTAATTATGAAGACATTCAAGGCTGAATAATTACTGGCGCTGTAACATCCCTTTTAGATTATGAGAGGGGGTATTATAGTATTAAAAGAAAAACAAAGGTGAAGAGAGAAACTCACAGCGCAACCTACGGATGGAGGTTGATTTTAGGTTGGGTCGATGCCAGTAGTCAATGTCAAGTAAGGTTGTCGATGTAGACAACATCAGTGTGTTGAAGAAGAAGTCGACGGTCGCCAGGATGATGTCGATATTGAGGGGCCTACTCGATATCGAGTGCATTGTATTGCTCTTGAGTGATCGATCTCGATCAAAGGATGTGGTTCGACCCTAGGCAGTCGGCCTAGTCGATCTCGAGTGCTTTCTGCAGGGACTTCTTTTCTTCTTCATCGTTCTTCATGCTATGCAACCTGAAATTCTTGTTAGATCATAAAATATAGATAGCCACGGTTCATCAAAGTTTCCAAAACCAAATCCAAAATTTAAAACCCTAAAAACCTTCTAAGCGAAAATTTTAAAGTTTTATTTAAAAGCTCTATATTTTTGAGTCGCTATGCCGACTTCTCCGTCAATGCATCAAGACCCTTTAAGGTTGGCCCCATTCAGACTTGTTCCCTCTTTTGGATCTCTAGGTCCTTTTGGTAGTACCCAAGCTCGGCAACCAAGACTTCTTCTCCATTAGGTTATTTCTTTGGATCTTTCCCTTTCTTCCTTGACCTAATTTTGTTAATATGAGCAAACCATGGAGCTATGATCCTCCCGTTAGTGGAATGATCAGTAATGGACTGAGAAGGGTTAGAGATCATACCTGAGCTTGCCTTATTCAGCCCGAAACAGAGATCTTTGGACTGGGGGTCAGTCGATCTCGACAGGGTGGTGTTGATCTCGAGTGCAGAGGTCAACATCGGTATGGTCTTGTCGACCTCGACAATAGGGACCCTATACTTAAGCTCTTGGCAACTCGGTTGGTCATCAGTGGCACTCGACATTGAGATGGGTGTCTCGACATCGAGCACTTTGGTCGATCTCAACTGGAGGTAGTCGATCTCGAATCTCTTTGCAGCTTCTATTCTTGATAACAAGTACTTGCGAAGCTTCTCCCATGCAGGTGTGAGCCCAAGTTCTTCATAGATTCTAGAGGTGATGAATCGTTGCGTTGCCTTCTTACAAGGGATGTAGTCCTTGCTTAGGCTGACGTTCTTCACCTCTAGCCTTTTTGTTTCACTCATCGTCGGGTTGAAGTGGAACTCAATGATCTCAGTGCCGATTGTGAACGTCAGGGTGCCATTCCTCACGTTGATGTTGACATCAGCGGTTGCTAAGAATGGCCTACCAAGGATGATAGACACAATAGGGTCCTCTGGCATGTCCAACACGATGAAGCCCGTGGGTATGAAGAACTTTCCCACCTTGATAGGGACATCATCCACAACCCTTGTGGGTCTCACGAAGGAGTTGTCCGCCATGTAGAGCTTCATGTCGATGGGCTCCAATGCTCCTACTCCAACTTGTTGCAATATTGATAGGGGCATCAAACTTACGCTAGCCGCAATGTCACAAAGAGCTTTGAATTGATGCTTACCTACCCTACCATCATAGAAAACTTTATTGGATCACCATAATTTTCAGGGAATTCAATGGAGTTGCATTCTTCGGAGATCTCAATGATGGACCTCTTCTTAGATAGGATGTCCTTCAGGAAGCTCATGTATGTCGGTATCTTGTTGAGGGCTTCCGTGAGTGGGATGGTGACGTTGAGTCAGTGTAGGATCTTCACGAAGCGCCTAAACTTGGTATTCGCCGGGTCCTTCAGTGCCTTAGAGGGAAAAGGGAGTGCTTTCCTCGGCTTGGGTGCTAAAGTGGTCGACTTGGGCTTTCTGGACTGGTCGACATCAACAGAGGGGTCGATATCGACAGGGTTAGTCGACCTCAGAGGAATCTAAAGTTGTTGTCGATCTGCAGAGGACTCGACATCAACTGGGGTGTCGATATCGAGTGGGGCACTCGATCTCGAGTGGTTCTCTGGCTTATTGGATGTTGTAGTGGGTTCGACATCGAGTTGGTGTTCGACGTCGACAGGGCCCTCGACATCGACTGCGTCTTCAGCGTCTTCTCCTTTGCTCCCAGGCTCGTGCAATTGATGTCCACTCCATAGATTCACAGCGGCTATGTGTCAGGCTTGCCCCTTTGGATTGGCCTGCGGTTGGCCTTGGAGCGCTCCGGATTGTCGTGGGATATGTGTCGCTAGTTGACCCAGTTGGGTTTCCATGTTTTTCCTCCATATGTCCATCTCCCCCATGCGGGCATTGAGCCCTTGTAGTTGATTTTGGATGGCGCTGCTGGATTGTTTGTTTTGCACTTGGTTCCTCCTTAACTCATCAAGGATGAGTTGGACATCATCTCTCTTTGGCTCTCTCTTCGGGTGGCCTGCAGCTCGGTAAGGTTGAGGATCCCTAGGTTTGTATTGGGGTGGTTGATTTCCTCAATTTTGGTATCCCTGGAGATTGGGATTCCTTATGTACCTCACCTCCTAGTGAGTCTCCGCTAGATCTACTTGCTCCGTGTGGGGGCAAGCGGTGGTGATGTGCCTCTCGGATCCGCATTCGACGCAGGGTTGGTTGGTGGAGAGGAACTTGAGTTGCTTTTGGAGCCTCATAAATTGATCTTTTATAAAGTGATCTTTGACGTCGGGGTCAATCTCATTGGAGGGCTCATAGAGTGGCATCGATGGGGCGGGCCTTGAGTTGGAGGCTGCAGGAGTCCCATATGTATTGTCAAATTCCACCAACCTCTCTATGGTATCCCAAGCTTGTTGCGGTAGGAGTTCAAGAAACCCATATGAGGTATAGGTGTTAATCCTCTCCTTAGTTCCTACGTCCAGGGCGTTGTAGATGATCTCCTTGATGGCGTAGGGTGGTTGCCCATGCGTAGGGCAGGACCTCAGAAGCTCCTTGAATCGCTCCCACACTTGCACCATGGTCTAATTAGGCTTTTGTTTAAAAGCCATGATCTTCTGAAGAACACCGCCGTCTTGGATGTTGGGAAAAACTTGTTTAGGAATTCATCCTTGACTTCATCCCACGTGCGGAGCGATCTTGGGGCTAGGCTCTTCAATCATGCTAGTGTTTTCCCTGCAATAGACCAGTGAAAAGCCTTTACTTTTACATACTTAAGGCTTTTTCCATCAGCTATAGTGTCGCAAAGATCAAGGAAGGTTGTTATATGCTCTAGAGGGAAATCGTTAGATTTTCCCTCAAATTGATGTCTCCTAATTTCAGTTAAGAAGCTAGGTTTAATTTCAAAGTTTGAGTGAGGGATAAGAATGGCCGATTAAGACACAGAGAGCACTGGGTGCATGTATTGCTTTGCATTCTGAGGAAGGTCATTGATTTGGACTTCATATCGCCTTCTTGCTTCCTCGTCCCTGTCACCACGCTCTCTTTGTGCTGCCTCTCTAGCAGTGAAGTCCTCAATTTGCTTCTTTAGGCGCTCAATTTCATGAGCTCGGGCGTCCGTGTCAGCTATGGCTCTTTGGACTCTAGATCATAGATGGAGATAATGCTCAGGGTCTTCTATTCTTTCGAATTTCGGCGTGCGATCAGTGCATCGCATACACCTACAAAACAACACCTAAAGAAGACGTGAGATACACTACTAGGGCTCGACTGATAGGTTTCCCGATAACGACACTAAAATTTGATGTAGGGAGGACTTGAATTGAAATATATAATAAAATATTCTCAACTCTAGCTACTCAAATAAATTCAAGACTCCCTGTTGTAGTGGTAGGGAATCAGGATCAATCCACGAGGAAGCGTGTTAGTGGGATCCTAGATAGTTCAAAAATCACATCTGATGTCGACCAGAAGCCTCGATCTCGAGTTGATGACTCGACGACGTCAATGGTGGCTGTCGATCTCTAGTGCAGCAGAAAACCTGTAAAAGCACAAACAAGAAATCGATCTCGACCTAAGAGGTCGATCTCGATATGTCAGTAGCAATGTCGACTGACTCAAAAAACTGTCAGTCGAAACAGGGGCACTCGATATCGAGTAGGTCACTCGATGTCGAGCTTAGATGCAGTTATAAAAGGGAGTCAACACAGAAGACCGTCGACCTAGACAGATGATGTCAAGATCGACCTGTTGTGTCGATATCGAGTGGTCCTGCATAATCGTTAGGGTGGTCGGCAAAGAACGGCCGAAGACAATAGGATGGAATAGAAGTATGAACAGAAATAACAAGGTTTAGTGATGATTGTAAATATAGATTAAAGGCAACTAATAAGGCTAGGGTTTACCACAACGTTAATCAAACATGCATAAGGTAAATAAGACAGACAATTGCGCTATCTCACCCAAGGGACAAGCTTTCGTTGTACACCAACGATTAGGAATACTCTTGCAAATAAACCTAATTTTCTCTACCAATTTTATGTTTATAACCCAATTTGTTAACATGAATCCCTTTTCTTGCGATAAGGACTAAACATAGAATCGTAGGAGATGATCAAGACACAACGATATCAACATTAAGTACTTACCTTAAGCACGGATGGCTAACGTCAGGCTCACCCCGACCCTAAGACCTTGGGGAACTACTCGCTCTTCATTGAATCAAACATCTTGGATTGAAATAAAGAAATTTCATTAAATTGCTTCGAAACTTTACAACTCAACGTCGGCTTTTGCAAACGCCAAACCCTAAAGCTTCTCCTACTCTCTAACCCTATTGATATTGTTTGTTATGTTATGGAATGGAATGAATAAAAATCAGCCCCTTAGGGCTTTATTTATAGCCTACGTACTAATCCTTGCTAGCCAAGAAAAGTATTTCTAATCCTACTAAAACTCCTATTATAAATTCTATCCTATCGTAGATAGGATGAAACATTATTTTTGTAAATATTAAAAATCCTAGGGTAAAAAGGAAAGTACCCTAAGACATAATCTAACTAATAAGGAAAAGATAAAGACGTGGCTCCAAGATAGATATTCCAATCCGCGTTCTCAAACTGCATCGAAACCGTGGGAACTTCTACTCGATATCGACATGGTCACTCGATATCGAGTGCTCTATTTCGGATCAACCTGTCTTCACTTCACTCAAGCTCGGATAGGGTGTCGATGTCGATAGGTCTACTCAACATGAAGTTGTGTCGAGTGCTCTCCAGTAGTTCTGTGTTGTCTTGGCTCGACGCTCAGTGTCTACATCGATCCATCTAGTCGATTTCGACTTGGTGAGTTGATATCGACCTCCTAGGTCGAGAAGAACTAAACATAGAATCGTAGGAGATGAACAAGACACAACGATGTCAACATCAAGTACTTACCTTAAGCACGCATGGCTAACGTCGGGTTCACCCCGACCCTAAGAGCTTGGGGAATTACTCGCTCTTCATCGAATTAAACATCTTGGATTGAAATAAAGAAACTTTCATTAAATTGAACTTCGAAACTTTACAACTCACATTGGCTTTCGCAAACGCCAAAGCCTATAGCTTCTCCTACTCTCTAACCCTATTGATATTGATTGTTGTGTTGTGGAATGGAATGAATAAAAACCAGCCCCATAGGGCTTTATTTATGGTCTACTAATCCTTGTTAGCCAAGGAAAGTAGTTATAATCTTATTAAAACTCCTATTATAAATTCTATCCTATCATAGATAGGAAGAAACATTATTTTGGCAATTATTAAAAATCCTAGGGTAAAAAGGAAAGTACCCTAAGACATAATTTAACTAATAAGGAAAAGATAAAGACGTGGCTCTAAGATAGATCTTCAAATCTGCATTCTCAATCCGCGTCCAAACCGTGGGAACTTCTACTCGATATCGACATGGTCACTCGATATCGAGTGATCTGTTTTGGCTCGACCTGTCTTCACTTCACTCAAGCTCGGACAGGGTGTTGATATCGATATGTCCACTCGACATGAAGTTGTGTCGAGTGCTCTCTAGTAGTTCTGTGTTGTCTTGGCTCGACCCTCAGTGTCTACGTCGATCCATCTAGTCGATCTCGACTTGGTGAGTCGATATCGACCTCTTCTCTACTTCACTTGGCTTCTCGTTTTGACTTCGATTCTGCTCCAATTCTAATACATTTAAACCAAAACTTGTGCAGACTCTATTTCTTGCACGTTAGCACATTCTACACAAATTCTCATTATTCTTAACCTTTTTTAATGTAGGAATCGAATGGAATATGATGTCAAAATATGCAATTAAAATGACTATAAATATGTACATCAGAAGACTCCAATGAGTTTGCACCGTGGTGGTTGGAGTAGCGGGGTTAAGGTGTAGATAACGAGAGGTAGTTTCCCCCTCCGGTCAGTTGCCCCTCGAAGGGCGGCTTCTAGGTAGTTTCTGTGAACTTGTATGACTTTAGCCTGAGGGCGATCCCCCTCGAAGGGGATCAAATTAAACTGCGATGATCGCTTCTATTCTGTGTGTTAAGACTCACCCTGCCTTATGCAGCAGTATGACTGACACACGTCATGGACCAGTTGGGTGTAGGGCCCCGGCACGTCGAGGCGGGGGACGATACCCTCGCCGATCTGTCGCTGACAAGGCAGATGTTGGAGTTCAAGCCCCAAAGGGTATCGAGATACCGACTCTTTTGCCGGAGACTGTACTTGGAGAGCTTGTTCAAGCTGCACTAATCGAGATGTTGAGAGGACTTATTGGAGACTCTCCGCCAATTACGCCTGAGATTCTGATTCCCGCTGGGCATCCTACTAGACCAGAGGCAAACATCCTCATCGAGCAGCCAACTGAGGCCGATTTCGGTGCACGCCCTGAGAAGCGCATCGATTGGGTTAGGTCCTTGGGATATTGCGACCCACCACACTTACTCAGAGAGGCCGGTGATGACATAGAGGCTTGGTTTCGGCAGACTAACAACATCTTTGACTTTATTGCGCTCTAGCTACTGAGCACTAGAGGCTGTCTGTAGGTCTCTTGTGGAAGGATGCCTTTAACCGATGGTCCGTCTATAAGGCCGATCGAGCGGAGTTGAGCTACGAGGACTTTAGAGAATTGGTGCTTTGAAGGTACAGTTCGGTTGGGACTCAAACTGCTCGAGAGGTGGCCTTCATGCATGCGAAGTATTACATGTCATGGCTGTTTCGAGAGAGGTGACTATGTGAGAGAGTGCCCGGATAGAGCTACTAGATGTTTCACTTATGGAGGTGCAGGATACAGAGCTGTTTGTTGTCCCCAAGGTGGTAAGACCCCGCCAACTTCACCTATACCTAGACTTCCCGTGGCTCCCCAGCCCCCACTTCCGACATATTCCAAGGGGCAGGGGAGAGGTGACACTTCAACTAGAGGTAGATTTGGAGGTAGAGGAGGCAGAGTCTTTAGGAGTTGGCAGAGGATCATCTTCAGCTGGACCATTTGGGTCCCGCTACGAGCAAGGACAGACTTTTGGAGGATTTAGTTCTGCATTTCTCCCATTGCCTCATGTACCATATCACTCTATGATGTGTGCTTGGATATTTTGTTTGACACTAGTGCTACCCACTGCTTTATAGTAGAGGTTTGTGTTGTCAGGATGAGCCTGAGCTGCACGAGTGGTCCATAACTTTTAGTGGGTCTGCCAGATGGGGCGAGGATAAGATCGAGACGGGAGATCTTAGGATGCCCTATCCGTATAGGTGAGTGAGAGTGGCCCGCCGATCTGATCGTGATTCCACTGAAGCTTGAGAACCTCATACTCAGTATGGACTTCATAGACCGCTACGAGGCAATCACCAACCTGCGGATGAGGACAATGAATATTGTTAGGGGAGTTTCTGTGGCAATGAAATTAAACCCAACAATCAACTCTATCCTAGCAAATCAAGTTACAAGACTCCCCCGTTACAGTGGATGGGAATCAGGATCGATCCACGAGGAAGCGAGTCAGTGGGTCTGAGTAGTCTTTAAGAAACGTTCTCTACAGTTGACCAGAAGTCGTTGATATCGATAGGGGCAGTTGATTTCCAACAAATCGATATCGACTAGATGTGGTCGATATAGAGTAAGCGGCATAGCAGTTGACATAGAAAACCGTCGACTTTCACTAAACAGCAACATATTAGTCAATATTGACTAGGTCAGTCGATGTCGAGGGTAGAAAAAAATGAAAACAATAGCTTTGTTCGACAAAAAAGGTCGAAAGATTGAAAGGGTGAAAGAGAGGAAATGATCAGAAAATAGCAAGGGTTTCAAAGACTTGATTGTGGGGTTTGTAAACAAATTAACTAAAGCTTCCAAGGTTAGGGTTTACCTCGACAACAACCATGTATGCAACACACAACAATCATAGAAACATCATGTTTTTATCATCATACGATATCTTTTGCAATCAAAAAATAGAATCATAAAGTCTCTCGCATAAAACCTAATTTTTTCTATCCTTTTCATAATTAGGGTTTAGTCAACTTTCGCAAACAAATCCTAATTACTATCCAAATTCATAAATTAATTCACTTTCGCTTCATAAATTATAAATAAGGAATTTTCTCTACTTTCGCAGCGGATTGAGCAAGGGGCAGAAGATGATAATCACATGAGAAGTTGGGAATTCAAGCATACACATATGGCCATTGTCGAGCTCACCCCGACCCTAGAAGTAGGACGACTACTCACTCATCATCATGCAAAACATCATAGAAGATATAAAGACATAAACTTGAATTAAAATCGAAATCTTACGATTGAAAACCGTATCTTCTTCTTCCTCACACTCGACTGCACTCCTCTTTCTCACACTAAATATGCCTTGATTGCTCAAGTAATGAATTGAATTTCTAAAACCCTAGCCCTAATGGCTTTATTTATAATAGATCTAAACTTGCTTATTAAATAAATAAATTCTATCTTATTGGAAAATATAAAATCTCTATCTAAACTAAGTCTTATCTAAATATGGTCTGATCTCATCATGGTAAGATAGAAGATTTTGTGCCTTGGATAAACCCTTAAAAGATTCGGGCTTAAATCCGTGTTTTTTGTGCGTCAGGCCAGTCGACGTCGAGTGGAGCAGTCGACGTCGAGGGCTCTTCTAGGGCACTCAATCTCGAGTAGTGGTCGACATGGACGTTAAATCTCCACTACTCTTCCTTCCATTCCAGTAGCTTAATTCTCCACTTTTTTGATTCGACATCGAGGGGACATGGTCGACATTGTAAAGGCCGAATATATTTTTATATTATTTTAATATTACTTTAATTAAATATACTATTATTTTTATTCAATTTGTAAAAATGGAATAAAAACCTGTCCCCGAGCATCAAGTTTCGATTTAAAATCATTCCGACATCAATTTAAATTAGGATTTTTGACGAGATTTGATTTTCGACTTCGAGTCCGAGTATTAATAAAATTTTCGTTAAGCTCCGAATTGATTGAAATTTATTTAATTTTCGATTATCTTGAAATTTGATCGAACTTTGATTTATTAAAATTGATTTAGTTGGGATTCGATCGGGCGAGCGGGATTCGGGTCTATTCCGCTAATTCGAATTTCTGTTGTGAGGACCACTCCTATTTTATTTTATTTTCCTTCTCTCTCTCTCTCTCTCTCCTACGGTCCCCCTTCCTCACCTCTGCAATTCACCAGCCTTGTTGTCTTCTACCTACAACCCTCAACACAAACCTCCCTCTCCCCTTTTCAATTGCCTCTGCAACCCTCTCAGCCCTCCTCTCTCTCTCATTTCATTTCAAAACAAACACACCATTTCCCCCTCCTTGTCCTCTATGTCGCCGAGCCACCACAGCCATCCTTCCTCCCTTGACCGCCAGCGCCACCCCTCACCTCCATCTTACCTCCTCACCACCACCACACCATCACCACCATCAGCCCTGAGCTCCACCAGAGCCACCACCCCAGCTCCTCTTCTTCACCTCCATCGAACACCAACGAGGCACCCAACCACCTCCCTCCTCTCTCGGTGCCCACACCTACACCCCACCACTCCCTCCTCCTTCGTCCTTCCTTCCAAGCAGCAGCTAAAGCACCTCCGACATCCGGTGACGCCCAGGAGCCACCCAGGAGGCCAGAGCCACCGTCGGAGCCACAAGACACCATTCCCCTCCCCTGTTTCACCCTAAGGTCGAATTCGTTCTTTTTTATTCGATTCCGGTTCAAATCTAGTCAAAACCATTTCTTTTGCTCATACCTTACTCCTCCTAGGGCTCCTTCCTCGTCAATTGCAGCCGGGAGTCCGCCATTGCAGCCGGAGCTTTCCTCGGAGTCGGAATCGCGCCGCGCCTCGGTAACCCCTCTTACTCCCTCTCCTGTGTGCGCGTTCCATTCTCTCGGTGTGGGTCTTGGTCGGTTTTGTGTATCAGTCAGTTGGGCAAGGGTTGGGGTTGAAAGGCCGCCGCCGGAGGAACCGGAGTTTCTCCTTCCCTTCTTCGTTTTCCGGCAAAACAGAGCTCTTGGTTGATTTGGGGAAGACAGGGTTCGGTTCTTCTTTTTTTTCTTTTTTCTTGAACCGGTTTGAACTTCTTTTATTCTTTCTTCCTTTCGTCCGGTTCTTTTATGTGAAAGGGGATCCGAATTGATGGGCCGGGTCATGGGCTCGGACCCTCTTCCGGGTTGGGCTTCTCCCTATTCAGATTTGTTTTGGGCTTCTGGGTTGCGGGTATATATATGGGGGTTTTTGTTTTATTTATTATTTCAGTAATGTTATATATATATATATATTAAATGTTATGTTTATATATATATTTATGTGATATATTAATTATTATTTTGGATTTTGGGTATATATATATATATATATATATATATATATATATATATATATATATATATATATATATATATATATATTCTGAAATATTAAAATATAATAGAAGGTTTTAAGAAGTAAAATTAATTGATATTGGGTTATAAATATACTTATGGTTATTGTTTTGAGATTTTATGGATAGTATGTGGAAATTATTTGCATATTATTATAGTTTTGGAATTTGGTTATAATTATAATATTCTTGAAATTTATCTTTATATATTGTTTATTTGTTTTAAATTAGTATTGATTGGATTATTTAATTGATGCATTTCATGAGGATTTAAATATGAGAGTGGGGAATTTTAAATTGAGTTGTTGATTTTGATTTATAAGTATGATTTGTGAACATCGGTTATTTTGATGATTTAATATTGGAATTTATTTATAAAATGTGTTGAAATGAGAAGCATGCCGGAATTGTTTTATAATATGATTTTTGGAAATTGGTTTTAAGGTTTAAATGTGTAATGTCGGGTTTTGACTAAGTACGATTTTAAAAGAATTATTTGATTTTCTAAGTTGAGTTCTTTGAGATATTGTTTTGGAAATGAGATGATGCGATGAGATGAACCTGAAATGATAAAATAAGACGGAATGATCTGAAACGAGATATGAGAAGAGATGTGTGATAGTTAGGGGCGCCTTGTGTGAATTAGATAGACTTATGCATTTATATGTTATTAGGTGATTGTGATATGTGGACATTGCTTGCTATCGGTGATTCATTCTTGGATTCTGCTCTGCCTTGTTCTCTGCTGTTCGGCTTATTCAGGTAAGTTCCTTTATGGGCTTACTCAGATTCGAAAGAGATTACCGGCTTGTGAATGTATGACATACTAGGTGTTGCATAAGCATTAAAGCATGCCATGTAGTATCATGCTAGGTTGCACTTGTGATTGAGCATTCCATTTCTTTACGCGTATGAAACAGAACGGCCGTATCTGTGATAGTCCTAGAGTCTTTGCTAGGGTCATAGGGTAGCCCAGCCCCATCGGGTGCCCTGAGTCTATCGAGTCGGTATGAGCATGATGACAGCCCAGCACCATCGGCCATGATTTATTTATTTTAATTTATGTTATGATGATGAGATATGATGATGAGATATGATATGCTATAGCATCGAACCGGCCGGTCTCTGCACTAACGGAAAGGGGTGCAGAGGTAGGAGAGGGACATGCCACTTGGCATTCTTTGGGCGCCTTTACAGTTATTTCTCGCATATTGTAAATTAGGATCATGCTAGTGTGATTTAATTTCCGCATCTGCATCATCCTTATTATTAGCGTATGTGTATGTTCGCTTGCTGGACAGAGCGTGTTGGGGCCTCGGTCTGACCCCACTCGCACCCATTGTTTTTAGGTATGATTGCTCTCTGTTTGTATGGCGTGGGAAAGTCCCTCGGCGATTGCAAAGAAATCTGTCTAACCCCGTTAATCTGGCCATCCGACTTTAGAATTATGTTTTGGTTTTGACCCGGCCTTGCCGTGGCTTTTGTATCTAAATCGTATTTCCGCTTCACTTTCGTTTAAACTGAATTTATGATACTTCGACTGATTAGAGGTTTGAAACCTCGACCCGTACCTGAATTGCAACATCCGAACGAAGGTATCCGACCTTCGAAACGTATCCCGGATATTTATATCCGGGCCGTTACAAAGTTGGTATCAGAGCCAGGTTGTGCAATTCGGGTACGCAAGGGTCGGGTGTATGTTTGGAAAACCGCCCACGGATTTCGAAGATTTGAAAGCGTTTTAAAAGGGGCAAAATGAACTTAAAACGTCTAACTCAATTGGACTAAATATGAACTTGGCTTATGATAAAAGAGGAGAACCGACTAATAAGGGATCGAGTGGGTAGAAAAGGCGATAGGCCATCCCTATTGGATGTAGTCGGAAACGGGTAGGCGAAATACTAGCTTGTCCTTTACAGATGGGTCGGGAAGGCTCCAAGGAGATCATTGTAATTGCCATTGACTGATTCTGTGTTGAGTGTTTGATATGCTAAAGATTTGATTGTTATGTCCTAACTATTTGATGAATATTGAATGATCTGTGCGAACGGGATAGTGGGAGTACCCTTCTTATATGGTTAAGCACAGCCTTGTGGAACCGTCCCCTTCTTTATGAACCCTTCTGACAACTCAATCGAGTCCTCCCTTCGAATATCGGTCTTCCATGGGAATTGGGTTGGTAAACACATGGTGTCGGGAATCATGGTTGAATATAAAGGTTGTCCGTGAGAGTATTGGAAGACGGTCCTTGATGAAATTCCGTGTTAGAGAGTGAGATGTTTACGAGGTTGTCCTTATCAATTCTTATGACGATCCATCAGTGTCCTCTTGTCACGGAAAAATTCGTATCCGAGTCCCACGGGAAAGAGGGGTAATGAGTCAGTTGGGAAGAGTCAATGATGCCCTTATGGACTTCTATCGGGTTATCTTGATTGCCCTGTTCATGATTGTGTGATTCCATATGCACTACTCCTTGACCTACAATTGATCCTTAGTGTGAATTTGTGCTTATGTGCCTTGATGCTCAAGATGACCATTGTATAGGTTCGAACTACATTTATTATGTCCATATCATCCCGACATGATCTGTTTAGTATATTGCATTGTCGTGCTAGAGCACGAATAAATATGTCATATGCTAGGATGTCGTCTAATTGATGTCCTTCCTATGAATAGGTTCATGATAGTGTGGTAGTTCGGTTCTAGTATCATGATAGAGTGAGCCCCTTACTTGGTGGATACGTGTTATAAATTGATGTCGACGTGCCTTATATGCTACGTAACACCCGGTACATGTTATGATGATGAGCTTTAATGTGAATTTGTAATGTATGATATTTTGTACCCATGCTTGTCCCATTGCTTAAGTCTCGTGTTGTGTCTTGTCCTCTATCATGATTGTATGTTGTTATAGCATGTTTACTTAGCATATTGATTGTATGATTGATTGAAAACATGAACCACATGATATGAGTCTATATGATTGTTGCTTCCCTTCGATTAGGTACATGATAGTGTGAACGAGTCTTGATAAATACATGTTCTATCCTAGCATACATCAATTTGAACTCCTGTCCTCATATTCTAGCCATGTCGCTTAGACTTGCTCTATACCTCATTGCGTTTTTCCTCTCATGCTACTATGTCGTTGAGATGTGATTGAATGAACTCTTGCGTACCGTCGTACTAACCAGTCAAGTGCATGTATGTATCATATGTTATATTGAGCCCTTAGTAACATGTCGGGCCCTTGGTTGTGACTTGTTCAAATTCTACATTGCCTACGTTATTGTTGATTCTCTCTCGAGCTAGGCCCATGATAGTGTGACTCTTCCCTTTTCTCTCATGTTAAAATGTTCCACTCGCCCCGATTAAATTGATGTTGAATTCAATGATCAACTTGCTTTCCGTGATGGTTAATTCTAGCATGTTCACATGTTTTTGCTCGGTGGTATCCCTCTACTACTCTATGATAGTCTCTCGTGCTTGCATGAATGCATGACTTGACACCTCGCATGATCACACACCACCCTATATCATGATTTTACGTACGCATGACGCATGAATATTAGAATGAATTTAGTTGAATTACCTTGATTGTATTCATGTTCGATATGTGCTATTCGTATCCTGTAAGGTGTGTGATTCCAATATGACCCGCTGAATGATTTCATATCATGCTTGTTCTATAATGTGACAACTATTGTACCACACATGTGCTCTATGATGGTTCGTTCTTAGCATTATTGTAATCTAACACTCATGATGTTCTTCTTGTTACTTTTGATGATGCCTCATGTTTCGTGAATAATATGTTGAACTCCTCTTAACGACTCTTGACTATGCTTGTATCACATTGTATATTGCTAGTATCATGTAGGACCCATGCTCTCTAGATGAATCTCGTCATATGATTTCGTGCCATGCTTGACCTAACATATGATCATTGTGAGATAGTTACTAGGTTGCCCTTTATATGATCTCGTATGATGCATACACCAAACTTGTACATTGTTCATATATGTGATAAATGCTATTCTACTCTTATGTGTTCTCGTATGCCGCTTCATCTGATTGTTATAGTATACATTGCCATGGTATATTTGGACTCAATTGTTGATGTGTATACCCTGTTCCTACATTGTTCATATACATGATGTTCGTTATCTCCATTAAATTCCGCATGACTTCAAATCATATATGATCATTGCTGGTTCCGTCTATCTTGCTTGAAGAATGCTAGACATATCTGTTTCCATGGAATACTAGAATGTTAGCTTGTTTTACAAACATCAGCGTAGGACTTGACTGTGTCTTTGATATGAATACGAATGTTTCCCCGAGATAGGTACATGTTAGTATGGATTGATGTGATGGATATGCTCCATAGTGAATTCATGCTTGTTTGTCACAATGGTACCCTAATGGACTTCCATAAAGGCATCGTTACTATTCCCGAGTCGGAGTCTTGTCTCTAGTCATGTCGTCTTTAGCTTTGGTCTATTCCGTCTACGAAAGAAGCATTGGGTCGTCCGCCCTTGTCACTCCCTATCTCCGCTAACTTGAACTCCTACGCGATACCTCGGACGAGCAACCACATGGAAAAAGGGAACGGAAAGTTGAATAGCGATAGAGCAGCGCAGCGGAGGCGTGGGCCCATAACCCACGGGCCTCAGGATCGATAATGTCGACGGAACGAGCTCGCCTTGAGGACTACGATTGTTGAGTACGATATAACTTATAAGTGGGAGCGTCCTCTATTCGAATTGCTAACCCATTCTGAGCTTGTTGATGAGGATATTGCACTGACTTGATGTTGAAAGTTGCTTGTTCATGTGATGACTGTTGCTTGATTGTCTGTTGACTATGATGATACGATTCGATGCCTTACAATCCTCATGTACCTTGATGACTTGATGTGATGCTATTCTGAGTTGCTAAGCATGATCTAAATTCCTTTCCTATATAGTGTGAACTGCAAATGCCGAGAATCTGAACTGTTTATTAGCTAAGATTATGATGAAACTTGATAGTTTGAATTGACTTTATTCATATATGGTGTTATGTGATAATTTCGAGCATGACGGTAAATTGAGACTTTTGATACCTGTTGCAATGCTTAATGATGCTAGTTGATATGATGTAGTCCTTATGTGCAATAATGTCCATGATTGCTTCTTCTTTGAACATGTGAGTGAGGTCCTTTTTGGTTGAGCGGTCAGAGAGTGGAGAAAGGTTTTGAGTGTTTAGAATAATCGACGGGGGTAAGGGAAAGTTGCAGAAGAGGGGTGTTGACTTAGGTTTGACCGAGTGGGTTCGGGAATTAAGAGGTAATGCTTGAGGATTTTCGACGAACTCCTAGGTGAATCTTGGGTGAGAGTATGGTTAGGAATAGGTCGGATAGGCGGTGGTCGAGGAATTTTACCAGAGAATGTGCGGTTAGCAGGGCATGATGCGTGTGAACTCTTGGGAAGTGTGGAAGTGTAAGAAATGACTTTTAAGAGTAGAGAAGATATAGTATGAGAGGGCCTCGAGTGTGAGGTTAGAGATAGTAGTTGGATTCTTAGAGGTGGATTGCTAGCGAGAGTATTAGTGGAATGAGGGGCGAGATTAGGGTATTGAAATGAATTAGGACTTCTTTTGAGGATGTTACCTGAGCTGATGTTGGTGAATCTAGATGAGGCAGGTTTTGATGTAGGAATTGAAATCGAGCGAGCGGGGTTTGCGTTTATTTTGCCTGGTGATGATGTGAAAGCTTTCTTGATTATGTGATTTATTAAAATGACTTGGCATGACGTTAGATAGCGACTATGATGAACCGGATATGGCTGATATTACATGTTGATATGCAATATTGGAATCTAGTTGGCAATGACAAGTGTTATTATGATATAATGACACATTGCTATCCTACTATGTTGTTCTAAAAGCATGTTATAATGTGTTGAATGAATCATGAAATAATGATATGTTGCCATGTGAGAGCATGATGTTATATTATGATCAGGAGATGTTAAATGATGAATATTGATTTGGATCATGAATCTGACTTATATATATGAGATAATGGTGCGTGATTGCTAATTGATCGTTATATGACATTGTATGAGTTGAGATGATGTTTTGCGAGTATGCTGACGTTTTGGTGATTCACACATTGACTGACCTTTCCTTTTG
This sequence comes from Persicaria maculosa, assembly GCA_963922045.1. Taxonomy (NCBI): domain Eukaryota; kingdom Viridiplantae; phylum Streptophyta; class Magnoliopsida; order Caryophyllales; family Polygonaceae; genus Persicaria; species Persicaria maculosa. Next base: position 36,239,414 of record OY998261.1, read on the forward strand.
CTGAATCTTAATAACCTGACCTTGATGTGTTGATGTGTTGACAATAGGTTTTGGTTCATTAATTCTGTGATGTGAAATGCTTTTATGACCTTTGGTATGATCTGGAGATGGGATGTGACCTTGTGGCACTACGATGGTATATGTTGAGACTTGCCTTATGATGTGTTGATTGTAGATTGGTTGGTTATACAGTTATGCATTTCTTATGACTTATGCATCTTGCTTGAATTGAGACTGATAGATTGATTCGATTCTGGAAACTAGGAAGAAAATATGGGATTAGCCCTTAGAGGTGGATGACTCCACCTCCTACCCTCGGAATTTGATTGATTGGTATGTGTGAAGCTGATTTGGTTTTCGGAAGAGTGTTGACAAAATCTTGATTTGAAAGGATTTGAATTGTTTTGGTGTAAAGTTGCTTGATTAAAAAATTGAATTTGAAGATTTTGAGCGGTTTTAAAAATGGCCAACTTGGGGTTTTAAAGAAGTTGAGAGTTTCAATGATTTGGATGACAATCTTTCCATTTACAAAGCACTTTGAGATTTACGAACTGGATATACATTATGACGTCTCACGAAGTGGATACAAGCATTTTATAGGGGCGCTTATAGATTGTTTGCTAAGACCTAGTCGGGCGCTATAATGCTTTTGGAGTTGTGATACTTCCGAAAAGTCAAAGCGAGGATGTGATAGGGGCGCTTATTACACACTCGACAAGACCCATTTGGAAAAGTCACAACTGTGACCGGGATGTTGTGAGAATCCCGGAAGACGCAACCGAGATGATTACAAGATCCTTGGACATGGTCCTCGGACTCACCGATTTCAAACTTCTTCCCTTTGCTTTAAAATGATTTTAGTCTCAGGGACGAGACTTGTTTTTAGAGGTGGATGAATGTAAAGGCCGAATATATTTTTATATTATTTTAATATTACTTTAATTAAATATACTATTATTTTTATTCAATTTGTAAAAATGGAATAAAAACTCGTCCCCGAGCATCAAGTTTCGATTTAAAATCATTCCGGCATCAATTTAAATTAGGATTTTTGACGAGATTTGATTTTCGACTTCGAGTCCGAGTATTAATAAAATTTTAGTTAAGCTCCGAATTGATTGAAATTTATTTAATTTTCGATTATCTTGAAATTTGATCGAACTTTGATTTATTAAAATTAATTTAGTCGGGATTCGATCGGGCGAGCGGGATTCGGGTCTATTCCGCTAATTCGAATTTCTGTTGTGAGGACCACTCCTATTTTATTTTATTTTCCTTTTCTCTCTCTCTCTCTCTCTCTCTCTCTCTCTCCTGCGGTCCCCCTTCCTCACCTCTGCAATTCACCAGCCTTGTTGTCTTCTATCTACAACCCTCAACGCAAACCTCCCTCTCCCCTTTTCAATTGCCTCTGCAACCCTCTCAGCCCTCCTCTCTCTCTCATTTCATTTCAAAACAAACACACCATTTTCCCCTCCTTGTCCTCTATGTCGCCGAGCCACCACAGCCATCCTTCCTCCCTTGGCCGCCAGCGCCACCCCTCACCTCCATCTTACCTTCTCACCACCACCACACCATCACCACCATCAGCCCTGAGCTCCCCCAGAGCCACCACCCCAGCTCCTCTTCTTCACCTCCATCGAACACCAACGAGGCACCCAACCACCTCCCTCCTCTCTCGGTGCCCACACCTACACCCCACCACTCCCTCCTCCTTCGTCCTTCCTTCCAAGCAGCAGCTAAAGCACCTCCGACGTCCGGCGATGCCCAGGAGCCACCCAGGAGGCCAGAGCCACCGTCGGAGCCACAAGACACCATTCCCCTCCCCTGTTTCACCCTAAGGTCGAATTCGTTCTTTTTTATTCGATTCCGGTTCAAATCTTGTCAAAACCATTTCTTTTGCTCATACCTTACTCCTCCTAGGGCTCCTTCCTCGTCAATCGCAGCCGGGAGTCCGCCATTGCAGCCGGAGCTTTCCTCGGAGTCGGAATCGCGCCGCGCCTCGGTAACCCCTCTTACTCCCTCTCCTGTGTGCGCGTTCCATTCTCTCGGTGTGGGTCTTGGTCGGTTTTGTGTATCGGTCAGTTGGGCAAGGGTTGGGGTTGAAAGGCCGCCGCCGGAGGAACCGGAGTTTCTCCTTCCCTTCTTCGTTTTCCGGCAAAACAGAGCTCTTGGTTGATTTGGGGAAGACAGGGTTCGGTTCTTCTTTTTTTTTTTTCTTTTTTCTTGAACCGGTTTGAACTTCTTTTATTCTTTCTTCCTTTCGTCCGGTTCTTTTATGTGAAAGGGGATCCGAATTGATGGGCCGGGTCATGGGCTCGGACCCTCTTCCGGGTTGGGCTTCTCCCTATTCAGATTTGTTTTGGGCTTCTGGGTTGCAGGTATATATATGGGGGTTTTTGTTTTATTTATTATTTCGGTAATGTTATATATATATATATATATATTAAATGTTATGTTTATATATATATTTATGTGATATATTAATTATTATTTTGGATTTTGGGTAATATATATATATATATATATATATATATATATATATATATATATTTTGAAATATTAAAATATAATAGAAGGTTTTAAGAAGTAAAATTAATTGATATTGGGTTATAAATATACTTATGGTTATTGTTTTGAGATTTTATGGATAGTATGTGGAAATTATTTGCATATTATTATAGTTTTGGAATTTGGTTATAATTATAATATTCTTGAAATTTATCTTTATATATTGTTTATTTGTTTTAAATTAGTATTGATTGGATTATTTAATTGATGCATTTCATGAGGATTTAAATATGAGAGTGGGGAATTTTAAATTGAGTTGTTGATTTTGATTTATAAGTATGATTTGTGAACATCGGTTATTTTGATGATTTAATATTGGAATTTATTTATAAAATGTGTTGAAATGAGAAGCATGCCGGAATTGTTTTATAATATGATTTTTGGAAATTGGTTTTAAGGTTTAAATGTGTAATGTCGGGTTTTGACTAAGTACGATTTTAAAAGAATTATTTGATTTTCTAAGTTGAGTTCTTTGAGATATTGTTTTGGAAATGAGATGATGCGATGAGATGAACCTGAAATGATAAAATAAGACGGAATGATCTGAAACGAGATATGAGAAGAGATGTGTGATAGTTAGGGGCGCCTTGTGTGAATTAGATAGACTTATGCATTTATATGTTATTAGGTGATTGTGATATGTGGAAATTGCTTGCTATCGGTGATTCATTCTTGGATTCTGCTCTGCCTTGTTCTCTGCTGTTCGGCTTATTCAGGTAAGTTCCTTTATGGGCTTACTCAGATTCGAAAGAGATTACCGGCTTGTGAATGTATGACATACTAGGTGTTGCATAAGCATTAAAGCATGCCATGTAGTATCATGCTAGGTTGCACTTGTGATTGAGCATTCTATTTCTTTACGCGTATGAAACAGAACGGCTGTATCTGTGATAGTCCTAGAGTCTTTGCTAGGGTCATAGGGTAGCCCAGCCCCATCGGGTGCCCTGAGTCTATCGAGTCTGTATGAGCATGATGACAGCCCAGCACCATCGGGCATGATTTATTTATTTTAATTTATGTTATGATGATGAGATATGATGATGAGATATGATATGCTATAGGGTCGAACCGGCCGGTCTCTGCACTAACGGAAAGGGGTGCAGAGGTAGGAGAGGGACATGCCACTTGGCATTCTTTGGGCGCCTTTACAGTTATTTCTCGCATATTGTAAATTAGGATCATGCTAGTGTGATTTAATTTCCGCATCTGCATCATCCTTATTATTAGCGTATGTGTATGTTCGCTTGCTGGACAGAGCGTGTTGGGGCCTCGGTCTGACCCCACTCGCACCCATTGTTTTTAGGTATGATTGCTCTCTGTTTGTATGGCGTGGGAAAGTCCCTCGGCGATTGCAAAGAAATCTGTCTAACCCTGCTAATCTGGCCATCCGACTTTAGAATTATGTTTTGGTTTTGACCCGGCCTTGCCGTGGCTTTTGTATCTAAATCGTATTTCCGCTTCACTTTCGTTTAAACTGAATTTATGAAACTTCGACTGATTAGAGGTTTGAAACCTCGACCCGTACCTGAATTGCAACATCCGAACGAAGGTATCCGACCTTCGAAACGTATCCCGGATATTTATATCCGGGCCGTTACAGACATCGAGCCTCTTTTCAGCTAGTGCCCTTCCTTGCATTTTCTTCAATTTCGTACCAAATTATGCAAAATTGAACCAAAAAACTTTTGCAGCCTCATAGTTCTTGCAAATAAGCATATCTTACACAAATTCATAGCATTCCCAATCCATAATACCTATAAATAATAGAAATTGGAATAAAAGTGAACATGAAACATGGTCACTGATGCGCACATCAAATCACCCCACAGTTAAGCTTGTTTGTCCCCAAACAATACTTTTAATAGTCAAACAGTGGAAGAAACTAAACTCTCAACATTGTAGATGCATTCTTATATTACCACTAAAAATTAATTACCATCCTCGCAAAGGTACTTTTGTATTCAAATTCATACATGTGCATGAAAAGCAACATCTCACACAAAATAAGGGATATGTAAAATAATTTCCTACGACAAATCATCAATAATCAAGAGGACTTTTATGCACATGGTAAAGTGAAGGTAAAAGGCATAGTGGTGGGCTATATGTGGGCAAAGTGGTGCTAAATCCGGGGAGAAACTTCTAGACTTGCTTTATTTCTTTAACGCACATTCTCCTTTTAGATATTTCCACTGTTAAAGGATAAATTTCATAAATTTTATTAATTCATGATTGCACAAATAATATTGTCACACTCATTCAATATAAAAAATGTGATAATTTTTCTTCAAATTAAATACAAAATTTACAAATTCAAAGATGGGCCTAAAAAACTCCAATTACAAGCCCACTCCAAATATGCCCCATTTATGTTGAAACTGGATTCGACAGTTACACATATAACTGTTGCTCTTCATTTGCAGTTGAAAACAAAAGAAAAAAATAATAATGCACAAAAAAAGAAAAAATGGAATTGCAGTTATGTTGATTATAGTACGTGGGTGAGTGAGTTAAGTTAATTAACTTCTCTATTCCACCCTGTAAAAGCATTTTAACTACAGTTTTTGGGGCTTCCTTCTTGGGACTCCCGGCTTCATCTTCGTCTTGATCCTTCCTTTTTCCTAGTTTTTCTGCCTGGAGGTTCGTCAATTTTATCTACAAAACAAAGGAATACAGTGAACAAAACAAACAAGTTTCCTTTTTTTCACTTCACGAGCAAAAGTAAGGAGAAAGCAGTGGTAAAAGAAAATCCGAGAACATCGAACTGTTCAAGGGCTAAAAATATAGGAATAGCCCCTTTAATCCATCCATTTTGTTGGGTATGCAGGTTAAAAAAAAGACGGAGGATACAACAACCTTCTCAACCCACAAAGGAGCGAGCACCATTTACTCAAGCCTATATGGTAGAAAGTATTGGTGATCACTCCTATGCCTCGATAAGTCATTCACTCCAGCCTATATGGTCGAAAGTGTTGACAATCAAGGATATTGGGATGAAGGGCTGTCAAATTTTCCCCAGAATTCACAAGCAATGAATTGCCGGATTCCACAAGTGATCAAAAATAAAACAAAGCCAGCAACTGGGGGGCACTAAATTTGAACAAACATTATGTTTGTTGTCTGCAATCACCAGCAAGCAATGACAAATGCTCACATTCCAAATTGACGGATTCGTCAACTTGAAAATTTAGAAGTTAGAATGAACCCAAAGTGGCTTTTGTCTAGCACAAATTGAAACCAAAGATTGGCATATGCCGAACACAAAAATCAAAGCCCAAATGACCAAAACCACTCAAATTTTGGTATCGATATGACTTCGAATCAATAGGATAACCAAAAGGGGTCGAACTCAAATATTCAAAAATTAAATAAAATATGTTTTATAGTCATTGCGCATTTTTGTCCAACATTTTTTTTGCACGCCCGGTGGGATCCTTTTTGTCTCTTCACCTCTTAGTCGTATTTATACTAATGCATGGTTATCTCTTTTGAAAGGTAAAAATGGCACCTAAAGTGATTGTCAACTACAATGAGCTTCAAAAGCATTCATCATCAAAGGGGGTCGTTGGATCAAGAAACGATCGTTTGAAGCATACTTTGACATCACTTGGGATTCGATGTCTACAATGGTCCCGATCAACAATGTCTTTGGGGCTCTTCAAGCTCCAGAGAATAAGACTGTCACCAAGTGGGTGTCGAGTTCTCTCGCAATGCTTTCAAGGGAGGTGTGCATTAAGCCTCAAACCCTTCCAAGCCATGGGGGCAAGAAGCTCAAGGTCACCCAGTTCGACAACAAGTTCAACAACCAACCCATCTTTAAGAAGCACAAAATGCAGGAGAGTTGTTACAGTGGCACCAAACCTACCAAAGAAGTTCAAAGGCCTATCATTCATGTCATCAAAATGAATGAGGGGACAATCGCAACTTTCGCACAACCCGTCTCTATTGCCATGAAGGCAAATAAATCCATTGAAAAAAGGGGATACAAGCGCGGATCTCAATGCGGTAAGACAAGGCCTCTGCTTGTGCTAGCTTGTTCGTCAACTTTAGAGCGAGCTAGTGCAAACCCTTGTAAAAGATCTTCTTAGCTCGCAGGGAGGAAAAGAAATTCCTCTTATGGCTTCTCCAAGAGAGATCCTCGTTTGGTGTATGCCTATCTATCCGGTAGAGATTGTACAAATCAATATGACCTCATACTCGGAAGAGACGAGGCCAAAAAGGTTAAACCTTCAAGATCTAAGAAGGGAAAAGAGGTTCAAGAAACATATCAAGTCTCTAAAAATGATACAAGAGAGCAAAACCAATTGAATTTAACAAGTTTAAATACTTCAATGGTTGAATCTCAAGCAAATATCTCACAAAATGGACCAAATGTGATGTCGGTATTAACTACCAGCACACCAAGTGTCAAAGAGTAACTTTAAGAGTTGCAAAGAAAGCTAGATGAGAAAGATGCTCAAATAGCAGCACTTCTAGCCCAATTAAATGTGCAAGCTCAAGAAAAGAGACAAGAGCAATCAAGGCCAAATGGTAAAGGTTCAAACGGTAGCACATCGATCTCTCCACAAGAAATTAAAGAGATGATCGCTCAAGGGATAAAAGAAGTCTATACATCATAAAATCCAAGAGTGCTTGGATATAGAAAGCCATATCTAGCAAACTATAAGTTGATGCCATTTCCCCCAGGCTACCAAAGACCGAGCTTTGAGAAGTTGGATGGCCTTCATGATTCACCCCATAAGCACCTAGCTCATTTTTATTCTGCTTGTGGTGAAACTGCCTTAAATAATGCCTTCTTAATTAGGCAATTCATCCAAACTTTAAAGGGATCGGCATTCATTTGGTACACTCAACTCCAACCAGGCTCGATTCAAACATGGGACGATCTACAAAGAGAGTTCCTAGCTCAGTTTGTCAGATCGAATGCAAGGGTTTCTATTATGGATCTTGCAAACACCTATTAAATGCCTAAACTAATGACTTCATCGCCCGATGGAGGAGCATAAGACTCCAATGCTATGAAAAATTAAGTGAACAAGCTTGTGTTCAAATGTGCACCAGCAACTTAACACCGGAATTAGTGGTACATGTTGGAAGTGTTGAACCTCTTTCATTTGATGAGTTGGTGTCTAAAGCATGCAACGTTGAAAAACAACTCGCACGAGGATCCAATTGGTCTCAAGATTATGAGGCTAACAAAAAACGATGGTGATGATATACAAGATGAAGAAGATTCCATGGTGACTTTTGCCAAACATAATCAAGAGCTCATTAATGGAAATGGTTCTGAAGCTCAATGAGAAGTGAAAGCTAAATAGCCAGCCAAGAGTCTCACCCTTCACGAAAGAAGGCAAAAGAAATATCCCTTTGACGATGATGATGTACAAGGGATATTCGATGAATTGATGAGTACGTGCTAAACTTTTAACTCCCGGAGCCAAAAAGGGCAAAACAAGTTGGTATGATGAGTGATCCAAAATATTGTTTATACCACCAGCTCCTCGTTAGTCATCCAATCAAGGATTGCTACGTTTTCAAAGACATTGTAGAGGAGATGATTAACTAGGGAGATGTTGAAATCGATAGGACAACATCCTCAACTCAAGAAACTTCATCAAATAACATTTCAATGGTAGACGTTGCAGAGTCCACTCTCTCACTCCAAGTATCTTATCAAACAAAAAAAGCATCTTCCGTTGCTATTGAAACTGGGGGCAGCCCCATGGTTTTATTGCCTCTCAAAGTGTTGGTGAAAGATGACACTTCAAAAGAAGAGTCCTTGAAAGACCAAGATATCGCTCAATGTTGTGTGTTCTCATGGACCAATGACATGGAGGAAAAGGAAGCGAGAGTTAATAAGATTAATCTTTGCTCCAAGAATGAAATTCTCTGCTCAAAATCAAGAGAGGAATCAAAGGGAAAGAAATCAAGATTTGCAAAAACTTCAAAAATACACAAGAAGCATAAAGTTCAAGTGCAAAAGATAAAGCCCTCTTTCAAAGGTAAAGCTTCATAAAAACTTGTCGATGAGACTTTCGTCAAAACTTTCAAATCTCATATGAAGAGGGTGTTCTAACCGCAAGTATGATAGAGCCTAGAGTGTCCACATTTGAAAGGCTCGAGACAACTTCAAGTGGATCTCCTAAATATTCGGAGTTTCAAAGGCTTACTTTGGCCTCAACAAATGAAGCATCCAAACGTTCGGTGTTTCAAAGTCTTACTTTAGCCTCGACAAGTGAAGAATCTAAACCTTCTGTGTTTCAAATGCTTAATATAGACTCGAAAAGTGGAGACTCTAAAGCTATGATATTTGAAAGGCTGGGAAAAGTTGTCGAGTCTAAAAGCAACAAGGTCCAAATGAATAGGACTGAAATAAGAGCTCCGGAAGAGGCAGTCAAAACTTCTCACTCACAAGCCCAAGCAAACCAAATCAAGTAAGGGTGTCAAAAGGATCAAGTAGTTTCCAAGGTGGGAAAACAAGTAGTTCTTCCTAGAACTACGTGAAGACTTGATCCCCAACAAGGGGGTACGTAGGAAATTCGGGATAAAAAATTGTGTTAAATTCAGTCGCAAAAAAAAGGGTTTCCGAGTTCGCAAATGATAATTGGGTTATTTGGGAAACCCTTCCTAGAAGGTGGGCCCAAGTGATCTGAATGATGCGGTAAAAAAAAGAAGAAAAAAAAGAAAAGAAAGAAAAATTCCAGTTTTCAAATGATGGTCGAATTATTTGAGAAACCCTTCCTAGAAGATGTGCTCAAATAATTCGAGTGATGCATAACAGAAAAAAAAGGACTTGAAATTAGTCCAAAAGTCAAACAACCTAGATGCACATATGAAAAATAGGCCAACAAAGAACTACGAATGGCTTGATCCCTCATAAAGAGGGTACGTAGGAAGTCTAGCTAATCAAAGTGCTAAGTGCAGCTGCAAAAACAAAAAAAAATCTTCTTTTCTCAACAAAGGAGAAAAAGAAGTCAAATCCTCTACTGGCGTAGTCATATGAGCGTTGTCTCGACTACATGGAGAAAAATCAAATATAGTCCGAAGACTTGCACATTTTGTGCCTGTCACGAAATGAGGCAAAAGAAGAGAAAAAAAATATCTTTCAAAGACGTTCTCACAAAGAGAAACAAATAAAAGGCTCATGACTAAATCTTTCGGCTTCGATTATTAGGTCCAAATATGGTAGTTAATTCAAGTCTCATAAATCAAATATTTTCTTCGAAGGAACCATAAACAAAAAATGCAACAAAACTTATCCAAGTTTGCTTCTCTCAAAGCCAAAAAGGCATAAGCCTCTTAAAACCCATCAAACCCTCTAAACAAGAAATTGGCCTACATCATATATATATATATATATATATATATATATATATATATATATATATATATATATATATATATATATATATTAGTCATTCAAAGCCCTAAAAGCTCAAAACGAAAATTCAAAGGGAAAAGCCATTAAATGTCTTGGCTTCAAATGGTATGTGTATCATATTTCAAAATCACCTCATATGATGTTTTGATCACAAAGCTTCAACCATAAAGGTTGATCACAAACCAAATTCTTATCTCTCACAGGAAAACTCTCAAATCCAAATTCAGCTTAAATTAAAAAATCTTCAACCATAAGCCAAAAACCAAATTAGCTCAAAAGCCAAAAATCAAATAGGCCTAAAAGCCCAAGATCAAAATTGGCTGGAAGGCCATAAAATCAAGAAACCAAAGCCCGAGAAGGAATTTTTTTTCGACTCTCACTTACCCATATCAGATTGTATCATATTGGTCAAAAGCGAGTTACAAGTAGAATTGCTTTTCATAGTTGATCAATTTTAATCGGTACAATTTAAGTTCAAATTTTTTCGGACTACATATCCAACAAGGAAAAAAGTGCTTTCAAAGCAAGATCCATTTGAAACACAAATAGTGCTTGAATTGCATATCACTCGAACTTTGAACGTGTTTCATGCCTCACACGCACAAAGTTTAGGGGGCAACTGTTGAAGGATAAAATTTCATGAATTTTATTAATTCATGATTGCACAAATAATACTTTCACACTCATTCAATGTAAAAAAAATGTGTGATAATTTTCTTCAAATTAAATACAAAATTTGCAAATTCAAAGATGGGCCTAAAGAATTCCAATTACAGGCCCACTCCAAACATTCCCTATTAGTGTTGAAACTGGATTCGACACTTACCCATGTAACGATTGCTCTTCATTTGCTGTTGAAAGCATAAGAAAAAAAATACACAAAAGAAGAAAAAATAGAATTGCAGTTATGCTAATTGCAGTACATATGGGTGAGTGAGGTAAGTTAATTAACTTCTCTATTCCACCCTATAAAAGAACTTTAAGTACAGTTTTGGGGGCTTCCTTCTTGGGAGTCCTTGCTTCTTATTCGTCTTGATCCTTCCTTTTGGCTAGTTTTTCTGCCTGGAGATCCGTCACTTTTATCTGCAAAACAAAGGAAATCAGTGAATAAAACAAACAAGTTTCCCTTTTTTCACTTCACCAGCAAAATTAAGGAGAAAGCAGTGGTAAAAGAAAATCTGAGAACAACGAACTATTCAAGGGCTAAAAGTGTAGGTATATCCCCTTTAATCCCTCCGTTTTTTAGGTCTATAGGTTAAAAAAAAGACGGAGGATGCAGCAACCTTCTTAACCCACAAAGGAGCGAGTACCATTTACTCTAGGCTTTATGGACGAAAGTATTGGTGATCGCTCCTATGCCTCGATAAGTCATTCACTCTAGCCTATATGGTCGAAAGTGTTGAAAATCGAGGATATTGGGATCCAGTGCTGCGGAATTTCGCCCAAAATTCACAAGCAATGAATTGTCAGATTCCACTAGCGATCAAAAATAAAACAAAGCCAACAACTGAGAGGCACTAAATTTGAACAAACATTATGTTTGTTGTTTGCAGTCACCAGCAGGCAATGACAAATGCTCACATTCCAAATTGATGGACTCGTCAACTTGAAAATTTAGAAGTTAGAATGAACCCAAAGTGGCTTATATCTAGCACAAATTGAAACCCAAGATTGGCCTATGCCGAAGACAAAAATCAAAGCCCAAATCACCAAAACCACTCAAATTTTGGTATTGATATGACTTCGAATCAAGAGGATAACCAAAAGGGATCGAACTCTAATATTGAAAAACTAAATAAAATATGTTTTACAATCATTGCGCAATTTTGTCCAACATCCACATCCCTCATCCTCTCTTAATTTTTCTCTTTGCTCTTTTCACTATGATGCTTTGATCTCTCTAATCTTAGCACTTTCTTCTCTTGAATCACAAACATGGGTGTCACGAATGGCCTCGGATACTTGGCGCTTTGGACTCCACACCTTGGTGTCTCATCTCGCGTGAATTTTATCCTCCGCAAGCAGGGTCGATCTACCATACTCCTTAGTGATCGGATTTTCTTTCACTCGTTAAATTTTCAATGTCCAATCTCCTGCCATCAACTTCATATTATTTCACAACATACATAACCATATAACAACTCTATAACATGACTTCCATTTCTCAACATATTCCTCGGATGGGTCAAAAGGTATAAAAATGGGCAATATATAATACTTGTGGAGCAAAAATTTCTTGTAAGGCACGTATGGCTTAGGTATAATGCGAGGCTAATAATGCATGGGTAATGATGGTCAAATTTGGCTTAAATGGAAAATAAAGTCCTCAATCATCTTTTTGTACATATGTCAAAAGCAGCATCAATTTACCTTCTTTCATGGTTTTATAGAAAAAAATCGCACTTCCTTGAAACTTCCCTTTAGTAGGCAATTCAATTGCAATATCTCTAATAGATCTATTTTTGTATCGTTGAGTCTTGTTAAAACTTCCATGACACTTTTCTTTTGAAAACGGGGGTGTTATCTTTCAAATTGGACCAATATACTTTAAGCACAAAAGAAAAAAAACATATGTAAAGACTGAATGTGTTTTATATTATTATATTAGTAAATTTGAGTAAATAAATGTTTATTTTATTCAATCGGTAGAAATGTGAGAAAATCCGTCCTCGAGTGTACGTTTGAATTTAAAAACATTCCGGCATCGTTTTGAGAATTTAGTTTTTAACGGATTTAATTCCGCCTTCGAGTTACGAGTTTTGATAAATTTATTTAATTTCCGATTTTCTTGGAATTTAATTGAAATTTTATTTAAATTTGATTTAGTCGGGATTCGACCGGGCGAGTGGGTTTCGAGTCTATTCCGTTAATTCGAATTCGTTCGGGGGACCAATAACATTTATTTTATTTCCCTTTTCTTTATTTCTCTCTCTCTCTCTCTCTCTCTCTCTCTCTCTCTCTCTCTCTCTCTCTCTCTCTCGGCAGTCCCCTGCCTCACACTGCACACATATGGTCCCCCCTCCCCTGCAATGTAACAGAAATCCACCCTACCTTGCCTTCACTCCCCTCATGGTGCACCACCCTCCCTCAGCCTTTCTCCCCTTTTCCTTGTCAAGTAGCAGCACCTCCCACGCCCTGCACCTACTGCCCAATTCTCCTCCCCTTTTGTGTTCAAAACAAAGCCCAGCAAACCCATGCTTATTCTCTCTCCCCTCTCGTTTTCATATCTGAGCAACATCACCTCTCTCCCTCTCTCATCCGATTCCAGCTAGCCCCTCTCTTTAAATTGAAAACCAAACACATCCCCATTGTCCACCTCCGAGCACACAGGTCCGAGCTCTCAAGCGCCTCCTCTGTTCGAAGGAAACCACCAAGTGACCTCACCTTCCCCCTCCCTTGTACAAGCAGCAACAGCAGTAGTACGACCGCCATCTTCAACTCCTCCGACGTCCACAAACCCCCCGAGCCGAGCATCCACCCAGGAGAGCCGGAGTCGCCGACGCCGCCATCACCTTCCCCTGTATCCCCGATTTTAGGTTGGTTTATAAGGCCGCTTCGATTCAAACTCAAATCCCATTAAAACCTGCCCTTATTCACTTCCGAATTGTCCTAGGTCGAGAACGACGTCGTCCCTCGTTGATTGAAGCCGGAATCCGCCATTTTCGCCAGAGATTCCCCTCGGAGGTGCCTCGTTAACTTTCTCCTCCTCCCTTCTCTTTTGGTCGCGTTGCCTTCTTTCTTTGATGGGTGTGGTCGGGATTCTATTTCGAGCCTCCGGGTAAGCTTTCGAGTCGAATGGAGCTCCAATGGCCTGGGTTCCTCTCCGCTCTTCGTCCGCCTCCTGCATCGTCCGATTCTCAGAGCTTTGTTCGCTGGAGAAAGACGATGGGGAGTGTTTCTTTTCTTCATGGGCTGGGCCTAAATTCTTCGGATCTGGGCTTAGGTGATCCGGGTCATTTCATTACGGTCTGGGTCCTCGGTTGGGAGATTGATTGGGTTCGGGTCGGATCCTTGGTCCGGGCTTCTTCCTGGGGCTGAGAGTTTTGGTTTGGGCTTAACGGATTTGGGCTGGGTCAGCTTCTCTTCTTCTTCTTTCCGGGTCATTGGTTTCGTTTTGGGCTGGGAAATCCGGGTATGGGCTTGGGTAGGTTGTTCTTTTGGGTTGATTTGCTGGGTTGTTTTACGGCTGGTTACATTATTTTAAGTATTGTGTTATGTTATTATATATATATATGATATGTTATATTAATTGTTATTTTGGATATTGGGAAAATAAATATATATATATATACATGTATTCTGAAATTTTAATATATTTAAAAGGTTTTAAAAGTGATATTATTTGTTATTGGGTTATAAATATATTTATGGGTATTGTTTTGAGATTATATGGATAGTAAGTGTTAAATTATTTGGATATTATTATTATTTTGGGTTTTGGTTATAATTATAATATTCTGGAAATTAATCTTTATATATTGTTTATTATTTTAAAATAATATTAATTGGATTATTTAATCGATGCATTTTATGAGGATTTTAAAGTAAGTTATGCCGGAATTATTTAAATGGTATGACTCTATAAGTTGACCAAGATTTTAATGTTTATGAATGGGATTGACTAGATATGATTTGAGAAAGTATTTTGAACATGAGTTGACTTAAATTGGGATTTATGAGTTGAAAATACGGTTGGTATGATTTTATCAAGGGTTTGATTTGAAGATGATTTTGGTCAATTTGATCGTATCGAAAAGGTTTTAGAAAACGGTTTTACTATCGGTTGGTTTTGAGGATGTTGAGAACTTGGGTTCCGTATGTATGAATATGAACCGGTAGCTTATGGAAATGACTTGATGATTGGTGTGTATTACTTTTGGATTGCTTTGGACTTGCATTTGGGCCCTTGCTTGTGTTATCTTGCTGTTCTGCATCAACAGGTAAGTATCCTACGGGACTTACTCAGTAACCTGGACCTCCTGCCTGATGTGTCATGTAATGTGTAGTTTTGTTGCATATTAAAGCATGCCATGTAGTATCATGCTAGGATTGCATTGAATTGAGCATGTGTTTACTTTGTGTGTTTGAAACAGAACGGCCGTTATCTGTGATAGTCCTAGAGTCTTTGCTAGGGTCATAGGGTAGCCCAGCCCCATCGGGTGCCCTGAGTCTATCGAGTCGATATGAGCATGATGATATCCCAGCACCATCGGGCATGTTTAATTTATATTTAATTTATATTATGATGATGATACCGTGGGTGAGTGCACCACCACGAGGATATGCTATGCTATAGCAACGAACTGGCCAGTCTCTGCACTAACGGGAATGAGTGCAGAGGTAGGAGAGGGATATGCCACTTGGTATTGTCTTGGGCCCTTTACAGTTCTTTTCCGCATATTATATATACTAGGGGCATGATAGTGTGATTTAAATCTTGTACCGCATTAGTCATCTTTTATTTAGGCATAGGCATGTTATGTGGCCTCAGCGCGGTCAGAGGACCCGTAGGCGATCACCAGACCTGACTTCGTGGATAGTGTTAGGTACCGCTCTTGTTGCTCCATGCTTCTGTGACGGGAAAATCTTTTGGCGAATCGAATAATCCGGCTAATATATTCTAACTTGACAAATGACAATCACCCACTTTGTTTTGGTTTTGACCCGGCTCTGCCGTGGCTTTTGTATCTAAACCGTACTTCCGCTTTATTTTCGTTTAAATTGTATTTTTGAGACTTCGACTGATTAGAGGTTTAAAACCTCGACCCGTACCTGAATTGCAACATCCGAACGAAGGTATCCGACCTTCGAAACGTATCCCGGATAATTATATCCGGGCCGTTACAACATATATCCAAAGATAATGCCTAAAACATGTAGGAATAACCATGTAATGCAATGCAAGAACTATCAACTAACAAGTACGTATAAAGCAAAGGTAACTACAACAGAAATGTGTATTAGCGACCAAAATTTTGGCGACGAATTATTTTTTCTCAGTAAATGTGACCTTTGGCGACGAGCATATCCGCTCCTCGTTAAAGGGTATGTGGACTCTAATAGGGAACCCATATTCCTCGTTAAAGGTGACATTTAGCGATAAAAATTTTTATTCATCGCTAATTATTGTCATAATATGGTCGCCTAAAGCATAAGGAAATAGCAACGGAATTAGATCTTTTATTGAGGAATATTTTCATCATTAATAATAGAATCATCGAGGAATTTCATATTCGTTATATGTTTGGTGTGAATTATGTAAAATTCACCAAATTTATTGGCGATAAATATTGTAATTTCTTGCTAAAATTATGCATTTCTCAAGGAATGAATTTGTTGCTAAACATATTAATCAACGAGGAAATTTCATTTTCATCACTATTGAGTTGGGTGAAAATAGATTAAAGTACTCAAATTCACTAACGAGAAAACAATAAAGAATTAATTTGCGGAACCGGCCTTTTTTTTGGCCTTTATTGAGGGAGTGTCCACCAAGCTTATCAAATTGGGGTTTTGTCCATCTCCCCTCCCAAAACATTCCGTGTGTGCCCCTCTTACGCGCTTCTTCATCGTCGTCCGTCTCCGGTGGCGCTCGAGAGGTCGGAGCAGGAGGAAGAGAGATGGATGTACAGATACATAGAACAAGGTGTGGTGGTGGTGTTGGCAGCGGCGGAGGCGGAGGCGCTCTCCGGTGGCAACGATTGAATCTCTCGAGCCCCTGCTGCCTCTTACTCCCTCCCTCTTCCAGACAGGTCATCACTTTCTTCCTCCGCTACCTACGCCGGCGTCTTCGACGACCATGGAAGCCCCTGCCTCTGACTTTGCCTCTGAACACATAATCAAACGCCGCCGCTGCTTGTTGCGATCTATCTAGATCTGGCCGGATCTTCAACAACGGCCTCGTTACAAATCGGGCGGGCCTCTATCGCGCTCCTTGGCCGCCGCTTGTTGCGGCCTCGTTCCAGATCTTGCTGAAATTGAGCCATGAGAGGCATCGAGAAGATGCTTTTGCAGATCTGATGATTTCCACAGAGAGCATATTCGCATCTTTAGAGCTAAGAAGAAGGGATGGGACCATAAAGTATGTGCATGTCATATGTACATCTTATATCAAATTAAATTTATTATTATTGAATGATGTAATGATGTAATGTTGGTTGCTCTTGTTTATATATATATATATATATATATATATATATATATATATATATATATATATATATATATATATATATATATATATATATATATATATATATATATATATATATATATATATATATAACAGTTTCAGCATTTTTTTAAATAATCAAATTCAAAAAACCTAATTGTACTATTACTAGTGTATGCATTCAGAGGGAATAAAAAAATATATTTTTAACTTTTTATTAATGGTTTGTGTCCTGTTATACGAATATTCGATACGGAACCGTTTCGTGTTTTCGTGTCGGATACCCCGTACTTATCGTTTCAGCATTTTTTTCTGATGCGAAAAAAAAAATCATTTCAGCATTTTTTGTTGACGCGAAAAAAAATAAATCATTTCAGCACTAAAGCAACTCTGGTGTTGAAGTGCTGACACGAGAAAAAAAAAGCCAACTCCGGTTTCCGCAACACTGTTTCAGCAAACCCAGTGTTGAAGTGGTGACACGAAAAAAAGAAAAAGAAAAAGAAAAAGAAAAAAAAAAGCAACTCCGGTTTCAGCAATAAGGTTTCAGCAACTCCAGTGTCGAAGTGGTGACGCGAAAAAAAAAAGAAAAAAAACAACTCCGGTTTCAGCAACTCCGATGTCGAAGCACTGACGCGAAAAAATAAAAAACTAATTTCAGCAATTGCAACAACAATTTAAGCAACTCTGGTTTCAGCAACCCTGGTTTCAACAACTCCGATTTCAGCAACTTAGGTTTCAGCAACGCGCGAAAAAAAAAAAACTATTTTCAACAGTTTCAGCAACTTTGGTTTCAGCAACTTCGGTTTCAGCAATGCGCGAAAAAAAAAACTATTTTCAAAAGTTTCAGCAACTTTGGTTTCAGCGATTTCGGTTTCAACAACTTAGGTTTCAACAACGCGCGGAAAAAAAAACGCTGAAATAGGAGTTGCTGAAATCAAATGTGCTGAAACATGAGGGGGGGCACTGGGGGCGCGCATGGGGGGCAAAGGGGACAAGGGAAGAAAGATGGACATTTTGCCAATTTGGAAGGGAAGGGTGGACAATTTCCTAATAAAGACCCTAATTATGGCCTATAGCACAATTCCCCCAACAATAAATTCCTCACCAAATTTATTAGTGGCAGAGATTTTTAATTCCTCGCTAAAAGTATTTGTCGAGGAAGAAGTTTGTTACTAAATATGTGAATGAATGAGGAAATATCATTTCGTCGTTGTTGACTTGGGTGAAAATAGAGAAATTGACTCAAATTTCATTAACGAGAAAAGTTTAAATTCCTCTCCACATAATCATGTTTTACGAGGAATATTTTTGTGATTGAAGCAACCATTTAGCGAAGAAATATCACTTTGGTCGCTAGTTTTACTTGGAAAATTATGGCAATTAATTCCAAATTTTATTAGAGACAAACAGTATAATTTCTTACTAAAAGTGTGTATCTCTCAATGAATGAAATCATCACTTAACATAAATTGTGGTTTAAATATGACATTGATAGTAAAAAAATTCATACTTTTACATGGAAATTATTTAAGTTAGACAAACATAATTTAAAAAATATGTCTAGGTCGTCTGAGGGTTCGCCGCGGTTCATTGCTGTGCTTACACACTAGGCTACCCTTCTCCGAAAGCTCCGCAGGACCACCTACCACTAGTTTTATTTTCATATTTTAAAGAAATTTTGTAAATGCAGTTTCTTTTAATAAAAAGGAAATTTTTGTCCAAAACTCCCACCCCAATTTTTTTTTAAATCCCGGAGAGGGCTAATTATGGCCCTTGGTTTTAGTATAGATTAAGGCATAGACGGATAGACCTATTAACCGGGTTCGAATACACAAGTCCACGGATACAATCTGAAGTACTTAAAAACTCAATAAAAGATTCTTCGAAATTAAAAGACCAATTTTCTATGACATCAACGACTTGTTTTGTATGGAACCCAGACTTCCCACCTAGAATCCGGGATGAGCTCTCTGCATTGGTTTATAATGTGGAACCCCATATGGGCATCTCATCTTTCTAACCCGAGTAGGTTGACGAGAACAACAAATACAGGTCAAATTAACGCTGCAAACATGACACACACACTATCCAGATCAAATTAACAATGGAAAGAACAATCAATCAACACACAACTTCTCAGAAATCTCAAATTCAATTGTTATGAACATGGAAAATTGAGCTAGGTTGATTTTATTCAATTGATTTCACTTATTTAGGTCGAATCCATAAAATACTTGTTACAAAAAATCCAAAAAAAGAATTTACAGGGTGACTGAAAATCTAAAGTATTGTTAAACTATGACATTTCAATTAGGTAAAGCTAACTATTATAGTTTAATCCAAAATTACTTATTTGTTTATGTTTTTTTGTTAGGATGGACCGAAACTGGATGTATTTGCCTCATCGATTTCAACCTGAATTTTACAATATCTTGAACATGTTCCTGGAGGCTGTAAAAAAACATGTCAATGAAAAAGGGGAAACTTGCTGACCTATTTTCCTAAACATATGGTTGTTTTTCTCCTATTTTCCTAGGTTTTCTCATTTGCAAAAATATTTAAATGAATAAACCTTTAAGCCTATGTAGCTCTATCCTGGTGTTCGATTAGAAACTAGAAGCATTTGCCCTATCTACCCTCCATAGATGCACATAAATAATCAAAGAGTTCAATAAGTAATGAATCTAGCCAAGACAAAAGATTAAAAAAACCATAGAGCCAAAAATAAAATGACAAACCAAGAAATATAAGAAGATAGCAAAACAACAAGAACACTTAAATTAGATAGTAGGTGTTAAGCGATACCTGAATCCCTGGCAAACTGCGAATCCGTATCACTTCGCCCACTTGAAAAGTTACTAGTTTTCCCTTTTCAAGGATACTGCAAATCAGGATGCTCCTAACACAACTACATAAACCCACTAGGAGAAGGGGAAAAACTATAGAATGATAAGCTTACCTCTATCTAGACCATGGGAGACCTGAACATGCCGAGGGTTATTGAAATTCTATCAACAAGGGGTCTTGCATAATCTATTAAGATAAAGAATGTACCATAACTATCATACAACTAGACAATATCAAATAGACAGCCGTCTATATATTCGTTTTGATACGACATGACCATTCATACTTATCCAAGCTATTACATATTAACATGTGATTCTAATTTTGCTTGTCAGGAAATGTAATTATTCCTGTTCTGTTGATGGTAAACTTACAACACATTGACCAATCTAGGTAGAAACAGTGAAGATGAAATTGAACATAATTTTCCATTTTCGTATTCCCTTGAAGCTGGTTCTGATAGATATTTTTATCTACCGGCGAATTTTACGCAAGTCTAAGGCCTATCTTACTTATCAGTTATTTCCAGTTTAAAGAATCATTGAAGATCAAGAATCTCACTCTAGTGGTACAAGCTTCCCCTTTCCCACTTGGACCATCTCTGTACCCTGGAATGTTGGATTTACCCCTAAGAATTGTTGTTACTCCTGCAAGAATTTCCTAAATTAAGGTCACTTGTATAGATGAAGCACATCGTTACCGTCAGATTCCAAGGCTACAATTATATAAAGTCTAACCTATTGCATTCTGAATAGACATGCGGATATCATCATCACTCAAATCTTCACACGGGTCTACTTCCTACAAGACAAACATTGCAAAATGTCATGCACAATCGCTCGAACAGAGCTGATGGTAAGAAAATTGGACATCACAGAAGTGAAATTTTGAGTCCACTCGGTTTGAACAGTTGGCAAAGATTCTGAAAAGGACATTTCACTTATACTAAAGGGAAATATAGTCATATGCTAAGAAGTCAGTTGGAATTTTAATAAGAATCAAAATAGATGGGGATCAATGGCGCCGTTAAAACACTCTAAACTCTTCACAAAAATTGACTGGAAAATATAGTGAATACGATATCCATATAAAAATGAAGCTAGAATCATTTTAATCAAGGGTAAGAGAATAGAAGCTTACAAATTGGGCCAAGATAGAAGGAAATATTTAAGAACCAAATTAAAAGTGTTTTACTTAAAGACGTGAGTCATCAAATTAGTTCTGCAATTTATGTAGCTAAAATTTCTGAATTGGGAATTATTGATAACAAAATGAAGAGCTTGCTGGCTGAGGTTTTGAACATGAGCTGTATATGAATTCAAATTACTGCATGCAAAGGACCTAAAGTACTCCACTACTATATTTCAGAAACTCTGAGCCTGATTTCTGTAGGATTGATTATTATTTACCGATTTGGATCAGTTCTGCCTTCCCATAATCCAATCTATTGCCCAAATTTGGATCAGTTTTGCCTAACCCCATCTCTGCATATAAAATAGAAGCGAAAATCTAAGATTTGGCTGCCTTGCACAACCAATTGACCCTGCTAGACAACCTTTATCTACCGGAAACCCTAGTCCTAGATTTGGCATTCTTGCACATTATACATTATACTCTCTTGATCGGGAAAATAAGCTCCAACTCATCTCCTTCAAAGAAATCAGCAGATCGCCAAATGAAATGTACACTAAAAAACAAAAGTCTACACTGACTCACAATTAGAGGGATGTTAACCTGATTGTGTGGATTTATAGGCAGTCGATTTGGTCCATTTGAAAAGGGAGGCAAAGTGTTTGATCAACGGTCCTGGAAATTGAATCCGATAATTTTTACCGAATGAAATCAGAACAAGCAAAATCTGCAAGCTACTCGTGTAAAATGCAACGCCCTTCATGGAGCTGCAAAATCTACAAGTCTGCAACTGGGTTACCCGATCAACTGTCTTCTTATTCGCTCCCAAATTTTCCTTTTAGAGGCAAGAATTGAACAGAGCGGCAAAGAGATTGGAATGGAGTAGTGGGGAAGAGGGCCGAAGAGCTCCTAGATCTAGATGTAATAATGGAAAGGGTAAGATAGTATTTTATTTTATTTTTATAATCTATCTATTACCTGAGTATCTATTATATCTATTATATTATATAATAATAAAGGAGAAGCCAACGAAGACCCGGCCCTGGAAAAAACCCAAAATGAGTAAAATCAACGCGCTACACAACGCGCCCCCAAAAAACCCCATCCTCATCGCCTATCTCCAGGATGAACAAAAAGAAACTGCAAAAGCTTGTAATCCCACTGCAAATCTCTCAGGAAATTCGTTCCATATCTCCTCTCTGAGCAAAAATTGGAATTGTCCTATCGCCCCTAAACAACTATGGTACTGGATTTGGCCCAAGACTTGGATCTTGAAGCGGGGTGGAGGGTACGTCTCTCTCCTAGGGTCGGGTTCTCTCTCCTTGCTGCACCTTAAGCCATGGCGACTTCTAACTGCAATGATGGCTTTTGTCAAAAAGGGCGTTTGCCTCTTCTCTCTTGCGGGCTGCCGTTTGCGATTGGACTCATCACTTAAGTCCTTTCTCCCGAGGGTTGACCTTGTCAAATCTATACTCCGGCGACGAAGATCCAGGTTCTCAACCCCAGATCCGATGTACAAGGCTTCTATCCGAGGCAGGTATGACTTTCTAGACTATTCCCTCATACTAGAAATCCAGATACCTTCTGTAATCCGGAGTGGTTGCTCCACAAATACTGATAAATGTCATTATAAAAACCTAAGTACGTTTCAACTAAAAGTAAAACAAACTCCTCTCCTCCCTCTCTCATTTCTTCTGCATACAACTATTAGATCCTTCGCTCACTGGTTCCAGTTACAACCTGCTTGCTTTGCTTCAATGGCAAACAGCAATACACACAAAGGGAAGGGGAGTCTCTCTGAGATTCCACCGACACCCAAAATCAACCAATCCACTGGGAAGCCTTCGGGCGACACCCTCAAACCAAAAACACCAACAAAACCACCCAAAAATGACAAAGGAAAAGCTAAAATAGACCTAAGCTCTTTCTTCAATCAACTCCAACAGTTCCAGCCTAAGTACAGATTCCATACGGATGCTATACTTATTGGCCGTGCTTTTGGAGCCCCAATCGATTTTAGCAAACTGGAGTCAAAACTCACCTTTGACTGGAAGGAGATCTCTGGTGATCTTCAGCTGATTGAGCTGCCAAACCATTGGTTCGAGGCTAGGTTTTCTGATCCCCAGGATCTCTTGGTTGTTTGGGAAGCCCGGCCTTACCATGTGTTTGGTCAGCTCATAATCCTTAGACCCTGGAAGCCTACCTTTGACCCACTACTCGAAAACACATCCTCACTCGACATGTGGGTGAGGATCACCTCCATTCCCGAAGTTTACAAAAAACCTGGGGCTTTGGAAACCATTGTCAAACACAACCAGTTTGGAACTTTTATAAAGGCTGACCCAACTGTTGATGCAAATGCAAGATATGCCAGGATTTGTGTTAACCTTGACATCTCTCAAAAAGTGCCAAACACAATTCTCATTCCAGTTACAGCTAATCAGGTATCTGCACACATAATCTGGTTTGAAGAATTTCCAGAAGGTTGTGGAAATTGTGGTGGCCAAGACCACCTTTTCTCCAATTGCCCTTTCTTCTCTCCCAAACCAAAAAAAATTCAAGTCACTATAAAAAAACCTAGCACCAAATCAGTGTTTTTTGGTTTATCTATTGATGAGAGTGGCTGGCTCAAGGTTGGAAAAAAAGGGAAAGCCATAAAACTTCCCAACCCTATCCATGCATTCAATCACAAGCCATACATTTCTGGCAAAGGTGGAGTCTCTATTGCTTTTGAGACTATTTCAAACTCATCATCCTCTTCAAGGGATTCTAAATACCCCACCAAACAACATGTGGCAAACTGCCTATCAGCCACTACTGAACCTTTTGCTGTTGCTGCTAACTCGGTAACTGATACTCCAGTTGCTGTTGCTGTTACTCAAGTTGCTGTCTTGGGGGAGCCTTCTGGTGCTCCCATTCCCTTGGTAGCCCCCTCTGGTAGCCCAGCTGCTGCTGCTGGCTTCATTTAGGGCTCGGGGGGTGGTGATGCACTACAGATCCCTTCTGATGTGTACCCTGCTCCTACTGTTATGCCTTGCTTTGACAGCACCAATATCATCCCTACCAATAACACACAAAACCTCCCCTCTAATGATGACCCCACTGAGCCTGTGTTCCCCCTCCCTGATCCTTTACCTTTTTCTGAAATTGGGGATGAAGTGGATTCTGACATCCTTCCTTGTCTCCAATTTGAGCCTGATGTGGAGGATTACCTTGATGGGGACTACGTGGATGATGATTATCTTCTTAATGAGCCTATGTTGGACAATGGTGTTCATGGCTCCCTTGAAGATATGGTTTCTGAACCTTCTTTCCACTCACTCCATACAAACTCAACTGTCATCAAGATGATCTCAGCCATGGAGATGCCACCTAAGGATTCCTCCACTTCAAGCTCACTCAAAAGGAAGGCTAATGGAGGAGAAGAGGACACAACCTGCTCCAACCTGAAGAGGGGCAAAAATCTCAACTGATAAAATGAATTTCAAGTTTTTGCTAAGCAATGGGGTTCCTAGTTATGGCCCTTATGTCTACCTAATCGGCTATATTGACCAACTGCTACCTTCATCACCTTTTGACTGCTTCAACTTCACTTCTTGGCAAAACCTTGTAAAATTAAGTGACATAGTCACCTCTTATCTATTTTGCTGCTTCCTACATTGTAATTTAGGTTATCCCAGTTGCTCTCAACTATGGTTTGAGGACATCTACTATCACCTCTATCCTAATGTAACTTATTTCTTATGTGAAATATGGAATGCATGTAATTTCTTCTATTACTTCTACTGTCTTTACATTTACTTTATGTTTTCACAAAACCTCCTATCTGCTGCTTGTAAGATGAACATAAGAGTTAGAATATTTCACCATTATAATACCTTCAAAAAACAAATTATTGAACAACATCAAATCCACATTGCTAATTCATGTCTTCAAGTACTAACTGCATCTAGCCAAGGACCTCTTGAGCTACTGAACATCCTGCAGAATTGGCATATAAGCACCATGGACCAGGAACACAACAGCATACTGCAACTTGTTACATGTGGCACCCCCCTGCTACACCCAACTGTAAGTGCATTTCTTTATCACACTCTAAGGTATAAAAGAATTAGCAACACACATCTCTCTGGTATGCTCAGTATATGCCGAGGCAATCTATATTGGATCATGGCTAATATGAACAAAACAACTCTACAACACTCATCTAGCACCTCCTATAACAACAATCTATATATCACGAACTGGCTTTTTGCTTATGAAGGATTTTCCCCCACTTATACATTCTTCTTACTGGCTTTATTAAATTTACCAGTGAATCTATGGTTAATGCAACAGGTACCCCAAAACTTGCTCTCCACACAAAGGAGGACTCTCCTCTATAGCCTTACAAATACAAAGACAAGGACTCTCCTCTATAGCCTTACAACTCAGCCGCAAAATGGCTTCTTTAGCACAAAGACTACTCAAGAAAATAACGACTACGGTCGAAACAAATACAAAGACAAGGACAAACTCCCTCTTTTTTGTTTCATTGCAACTTGGATATGTAATGCAGAAACACATGAACACAATGATTGTAAAATCCCCTGGACTGTTTTCATATTCAATTTTCGCTTTAGCTATCTACTCTGCTATCTCCTTGGGGTAGTAATCTGTACAAACCATGTTTATCTTTCCGCCACCATATGGAATTCACAAGCCATGGCTTGTTTAGCCACCATGGCTAGGACTTGTTTGTTGCCACATTCAAATATATGGATCTCTTATCTTACTTCAAACATTACTGGGATCTGCTGGCTTATTTTGGAATTCATGCATACTCAAATAGCCATCTCTAAGTCAACTCAAGAAACAACTACTAGAACTCTCCAAGTAGTAATTCAGATTCCCAATTTACAAATAAAGGAAAACCACTTTAAACTCAAACAATACTCGATTGTTTGGACACTCACCTTTTATTTTAACTTCGTTGTGTGTTCCAAATTTACAAAGACCTGCTGGCTAGTTTTTAGCTATAACTACGTACGGGCAACCATATCCAAACTGAATCAAGACCCCCCAGTAAACGTTCTACACAGCTCCTACGCAACTCTAAACAAAAATTACCAATTCCTTGAAAATAGTTACTATAAAATTTAGTTATTGGAATGTAAGAGGTCTTAATAGGCCGCATGTATGGACTCACATTGAATCAACAATCAGAACAAACCACATCAAAATACTAATGCTAACTGAAACTAAGTTACAAACCCCACCGCCGGAAAATTGCTGGAGAAAACCGGGTTTTGACAGAATGCATTTCTGCCTCTCTTTGGGCCTTTCTGGCGGCATCTGCCTTCTGTGGAAAGAATCCCAACTGCACAACGAAACATTCACAGTGGTCAATTCCAATAACAGAATTATACACACAAATTACACAAACAACTTGATTGGGGTGTCTATAGAAATCTTTTTTGTATATGCACCACCACATGAACACGAAAAAGGTTTTTTCTGGTCCTCTCTATCGGAGATAATACAAACAGTTGATCATCCAGTAATGATTATTGGTGATCTAAATGAGATACTTGAACCTGCGGACAAAATGGGAGGCCTAATCCCAACAACGACCCGCTTCCGAAGACTAAATGAAATCATTACTACACATAATCTCATAGATGCACCTACGATAGGCAATAAATTCACATGGAGGAAGCGACCCCAAGGAGTCGATAATATCTACGAAAAACTAGACAAAGCACTTGTTAGCTTTCAGTTACTACAACAATTTCCGAATCTACACACAATAAACCACGCCTTCCTGAGATCCGATCATGCACAAATCACGCTAGACTTAATGGAAAATCAGAGGCCCAAGATGCTGCCTTTCAAGTTTGAATTGGCTTGGACCAACAGACCTGATTATGAAACCCTAGTTAAACAAGCTTGGAGATTTGATCCCCCGGGATCCCAACTGTTTAAGCTAACAAAAAAATTACAAGAGGTTAAACAAAAAAGAAAAACTTGGAGTAAAGTCACGTTCGGAAATATATTCCGCCAAATTGACCAGGTAGAGACTGAACTCCAAGATCTACAATCTAAATTGTACAATTGCTATAACACTCATATAGAAAACAAAATAAAAAGGCTGTCCAGCAAGCACGCTTCCCTCCTTGCATTCCAGATAAAATACTGGGGCCAGAGGGCTAAAAGGAAACATGTAAAATATATCGATACAAACACCAGATATTTTCACAGAATTGCTATAGGAAGACGAAATAAAAACATCATAAAGTCAATTCATTCATCAAATGGGGACTCCATCACTACTAACGTACATATAAGGGAGATCATCAGAAATGACTTTTCAAAATGCTACTCCCTACAACCTAGAGAACAACACCCAACTACCTTACTCCAAAACATGAAAAAAGAGATCAGTAGCGAGGATAACGAGTGGCTTACACGCCCTATCACTAATTCAGAGATAAAAAAAGCGGTGTTCAGCATGGCGGATGATAAATCACCAGGGCCTGATGGGTTTCCAGCAGGCTTCTTTAAAAGATATTGGCATATTATAGAACCATCTGTCATCAAGGCAGTTAAAGGTTTCTTTCTTAGTGGAAGAATTCTCAAACAAATAAACCATACTTTCATCGCACTCATACCTAAATGTGAAAACCCCACAACTACATCTCACTATAGACCAATCAGCCTATGTTCTACCACCTATAAGATCATTTCCAAAATAATTGCTAATAGACTAAAAAAATTGTTCCCGAAAATAATTAACCCCCTCCAAAGTGCCTTTACTTCAGGTAGGGCCATACAAGATAACATTCTAATAGCCAACGAGATCTTTCACTCCTTTTCAAAAAAGAAAGGAACTAAGGGATGGATGGCCGTTAAATTGGATATGGAAAAAGCTTTTGACCTAGTGGATTGGAACTTCCTAATTAAGTTACTAGACAAGTTCGGCTTCTCACCACAATTCTCGGGATGAATCAAGGAATGCATAACCACAGTTACGTACTCAGTTCTGGTAAACAATGAGCCCACTGACCTAATCACTCCTCAGCGAGGATTACGACAAGGAGACCCACTTTCACCGTATCTATTCCTGATAGTAGCTGAAACCCTGGGTAGAGGACTACAAGCTGAATCTGCAAATCCAAGGAACCATCTGGGAATTCAAATAACTCGCAGTGGAACAAGATTCCCATACCTGGCTTTCGCTGACGATATTGTTATCTTTGCATCCGCAACACAGACAGCTTGCCATCAGATAAATAAAATTCTTGCAGAATACTCATCCATCTCAGGTCAAAGGGTAAACCGACACAAATTACAATTTCAAACGTCACCAAATGTGGACAGAAACCAAAAACAGCTCATTGAAAATGAATTACAAATTACTTACACGGCAAATCTAGGCAGTTATCTGGGGTGCCCCGTCATTAGTGGTCGAACAACCAAAGCACACTTTGAGGAACTAATAACTTCTACCAAAGCGCAACTGCAGCGTTGGAAGGCCAACTGTCTTTCCCAAGCTGGCCGTTGCACCCTGATTAATACAACCTTAGCTGCAAAACCACTACACTTGATGTAGTGCTTTCTATTACCAAAATCTATAAACACAGAACTTGACAAAATAAATAGGAACTTCCTATGGAACAAAGGACCTAAACACAAGCCATTAATCAGCTGGTTTGAGATTTGTAAATCAAAATCCAATGGTGGATTAGGCCTCCGTACATCTGAAGATATGAATAAAGCCTTGCAATTCAAATTACTTTGGAAGATCTTAGCAGAACCGAATAACCCATGGGTTGCACTAATCAAAGAGAAATACCTAAAACATAAAGAACTCCTACAATATGATCGAAAGGGTTCAACTTCATGGCATTGGTCTCAGTTGACTAAATTAATTCCGTTATTCAAACAAGGAATTCGTTGGTCAATTGGAAATGGACAAAACGTCAACTTCTGGTTAGATCATTGGACGTGCAATGGACCTCTTATAAATATGGTGCCCAATCCCTAGCAAATAGACACAACAACAACAGTATCTCAGTTCTTAAAACATGACAAGACCTGGGATATGGAGAAGTTGAACCTGCTGACAAGTCACAACTTATCAACTGAAACAATTGAAAACATCAAATTGACACCTCTACCCAAAAACATACATATGGATAGGCTATATTGGAAATATAGTAGAAATGGCTGGTTCTCTACCAAATCAGCCATAGACATGATGTGTACTCTGAAACAACACCAAAAATCATGCATGTGATGGATTTGGGACCTAGATGTACCACCGAAGATCAAGAATTTTGTAACGGCCCGGATATAAATATCCGGGATACGTTTCGAAGGTCGGATACCTTCGTTCGGATGTTGCAATTCAGGTACGGGTCGAGGTTTCAAACCTCTAATCAGTCGAAGTCTCATAATACAATTTAAACGAAAGTAAAGCGGAAGTACGGTTTAGATACAAAAGACACGGCAGAGCCGGGTCAAAACCAAAACAAAGTGGGTGATTAGCCAATTGTCAAGTTAGAATATATTAGCCGAATTCTTCGATTCGCCAAAAGATTTTCCCCGTCACAGAAGCATGGAGCAACAAGAGCGGTACCTAACACTATCCACGAAGTCAGGCCTGGTGATCGCCTGCGGGTCCTCTGACCGCGCTGAGGCCACCTAACATTCCTATGCCTAAATAAAAGATGACTAATGCGGTACAAGATTTAAATCACACTATCATGCCCCTAGTATATATATAATATGCAGAAAAGAACTGTAAAGGGCCCAAGACAATGCCAAGTGGCATATCCCTCTCCTAACTCTGCACCCCTTCCCGTTAGTGCAGAGACTGGCCAGTTCGGGCTACAGCATAGCACTCTCTTCGTGGTGGTGCACTCACCACGGTATCATCATATCATATCATATCTCATCATCATATCATATCTCATCATCATATCATAAAATAATTAAAACATGCCCGATGGTACTAGGCTAATCGTATCATATCGAATCATCTCATCTCTTTCCCGATAGTGTTGGGCTATCATATCATGCTCATATCGACTCGATAGACTAAGGGCACCCGATGGGGCAGGGCTACCCTATGACCCTAGCAAAGACACTAGGACTATTACAGATAACGGCCGTTCTGTTTCAAACACACAAAGTAAACACATGCTCAGTTCAATGCAATCCTAGCATGATACTACATGGCATGCTTTAATATGCAACAAAACTACACATTACATGACACATCAGGCAGGAGGTCCAGGTTACTGAGTAAGTCCCGTAGGATACTTACCTGTTGATGCAGAACAGCAAGATAATACAAGCAAGGGCCCAAATGCAAGTCCAAAGCAATCCAAAAGCAACACACACCTATCATCAAGTCATTTCCATAAGCTACCAGACCAACATTCATACACACGAACCCAAGTTCTCAACATTCTCAAAACCGACCGATAGTAAAACCGTTTTCCAGAATCTTCCCGATACGATCAAATCGACCAAAATCATTCTTCAATTAAACCCATTGATAAGATCATACCAACCATATTTTCAAACTCATAAATCCCAAATTAAGTCAACTCATATTCAAAATACTTTCTCAAATCATACTTGGCCAAATTCCGACATTAAACATTTAAGCCCTAAAAAGCAATTTCCCCAAAATCATATTATAGAAATAATTCCGGCATTTCATTTCAAACATTATATAAATACATTCCAATACTAAATCATCAAAATAACCTATGTTCATAAGTCAGAACCAACAATTCACTTTAAAACTCCCAACTCACATATTTAAATCCTCATAAAATGCATCAACTAAATAGTCCAATTAATATTATTTTAAAACAATAAACAATATTTAACGATTAATTCCAGAATATTATAACCATAACCAAACCCAAAATAACAATATTCAAATATTTTACACTTACTATCCCTATAATCTCAAAACAATCCACAACTATATTTATAATCCAATAACAATTAATTTTACTTTTAAAACCCTCTATTATATTTTAATATTTCAGAGTATATATATATATTATGTGTTATATTGATTATTATTTTGGATTTTGGGGAAAATATATATATATATATATATATATATATATATATATAATACCGAAATTAAAATCTCCAACCCACACATTCCAGCCCAACCAAATAGCCCAAAGGAAAGGAAAAGAAAAGAAGAAAAGAAGAACACCCGGCCCAGAAAAGAAAAGAAGAAAAGAAGGACACCCGGCCTAGAAAAGAAAAGAAGAAAAGAAGGACACCCGGCCCAGAAAAGAAAAGAAGAAAAGAAGGACACCCGGCCCAGAAAAGAAAAGAAGAAAAGAAGGACACCAGGCCCAACAACTAAAAAAAAGGGCCCCACGGCTGACTGGGCTCCAACGCGGCAGGGTGGCCCACGCCATCTTCTTCCACCTCCAGCCGCTCGAACAGAACAGAGAGGGCGGCTCGCTCGGAAAACCGAAGGAGGAAGAGGAGGACTTCGCCGGACACCTTGTCCAGACCCGACCTCGCTCAGCCCTTCCTACATCCCGACCCGACGCTATGAACCCAGAAATCGAACAAGGAAGGAGAGAGAGAGGTGCTCACCGAGGGTGTTCGAGCTCCGTCGGAAAGGTTCGAGGTCGCTGAAGTCGATGTGGGCTCGCCAGAGGTGAAGTGCGCCAGTTCTATCCTAGGACGACAGAAGGAGCTTAAAAGTTCGACCCTATAAGGCTTCGAAGCAAAAGAGAGGGAAAACGAACCTTACCGAATCCTAGGACGCGAAACAGAGGAATTAGAGGTGGAATTGCACGGCGGCTCCGAGGCTGCATCGAGGCTCCTGTCTGCTGGAGGTTCACTGCTCGAAGGAGGAGATGAAAATGGAGGCTCTTGGTGCACACAGTCGTGGGTGGGAAAGTTGGGTTCCCGGCTTGAATCGAAGAACCAAAAGGGTGAGTGTTTGGCTCCTGGGCTCGGATTTGAAATGGAGGGAGGGGCTCGAGTGGTTGCGGGTGCCGACGACGCTGAAGGTTGTGGTGGAGCAGCTGCTAGGAGGTGGGAGAAATCAGGAGAAATGGAGAGAAGAGGGGCGCTTGTAGGGGAATGGGAAAGAGGAAATGTGGAATGGGTTGGGGGTTGCTTGGTTGAAGCTAAACAAGCAGAGAGAGAGGGCTGCAGAGGGAGTGCAGATGGGGTAATGAGGGCAAGATGCAAATTGGAGGAGAGGATACAGGTTGTGAGGGAGGGGACCAAAATTGAGAAGAAAAGACAAAGAGGTGCTGGTGCTGCAGTGGCGTGAGGGAGGGGAGAGAGAGAGAGGGAGAGAGAGAGAGAGAAAGAATAAAGAAAAGGAGAAATAAAATAGGGAATAAAAGGGGTCCCCACAAGATATTTTTGAACCCGAAAAAATATCCCGAAACCCGCTCGCCCGAACGAATCCCGACTAAATCGAATTTAATTAAAATTTAATTTACTAATTACAAGATAACGGAATTAAATAAATTTTATCAAACTCGGAGCTTGAAGGCGGAATTAAATCCGTTAAAAATCTAATTTCTCAAAACGATGCCGGAATGTCTTTAAAATCAAACTTACGCTCGAGGACGGGTTTTCTCACATTTTTTTTACCGATTGAATAAAATAATAATATATTACTCAAAATAATAATATAATAATATAAAATACATTCGATCTTTACATTTATCCACCTCTAAAAACAAGTCTCGTCCCCGAGACTAAAATCATTTAAAACAATGGGGATGAAGTTTTTAAAATCGGTGAGTCCGAGGACCATGTCCGAGGATCTTGTAATCGTCTCGGTTGCGTCTTCCGAGATTCTCACAACATCCTAGTCACGGTCGTGACATCTCCAATTGGTCTTGTCAAGTGTGTAATAAGCGCCCTTATTACATCCTCGCTTCGACTTTTCGGAAGTACCACAACTCTAAAAGAATTATAGCGTCCGACTAGGTCTTAGCAAGCAATGTATAAGCACCCCTATAAAATGCTTGTATCCACTTCGTGAGACGTCATAATGTAAATCCATTTTGTAAATTCTCAAAGCGCTTTGTGAAGGGGAAGGTTGTCATCCAAATCATTGAAACTCTCACTTTCTTTAAAACCCCAAGTTGGCCATTTTTAAAACCGCTCGAAATCTTCAAATCCGATGTTTAATCAAGCAACTTTACACCAAAACAAGTCAATTCCTTTCAAATCAAGATTCCGTCAAAATCTCCCAAACACCCAAAACAGCTTCTCGCATACCAATCAATCAAATTCCGAAGGTAGGAGGTGGAGTCATCCACCTCTAAGGGCTAATCCCATATTCTCTTCTTAGTTTCTAGAATCATTTTATCATCATTCTCAACTCAATATGCATATAAATAATCAACTCATCGACTCACAACATCATCAACCACCTCTCATATGGCAATCTCAACATCAATCATGATAAACTCAACCAATCGACGTCTCAACCGCATAACATGATTACCCATAAAATAAATCATACCATCCTTTCAGAACACGCCAAAAGCAATAACAAAGTCTTAATGTCGTACCATGAGCCATAAAGTATATCTACCTCATACCGAAGGCATCACAAGTGCATCATCGAATTCTCATAAATCACGCAAGCACACATGTCAAGAGATCAAAGAGGTTAGGTGTCATGGAGTCAGTACACTACTTCTAGTCAAATCTCACGATCGCATCTCAACATCGCACACTAGGGGAACCAGTTATAACAAGGGATCTCATGTAAAGCATAAATTCACATAGTCATCCTATCCAATCTCTATCCAGCATTATCATAACATATTATCACATCAATCCAACAAAATCATGCTATTAAGATTCAACCAAAAAGGGAAGATCAACAGTTTATCAATATCAAAATGTCATCATGCTTTCCCAGACGTCATCTTAGCTCATCACAATGTCATATAACGATTAATAGCAATCATGCACCATCATCTTATATATACACATAAGTCATGCCTATGATCCAAGTCATATTCATCACTTACCTATTCATAATCAGGCTTATCAACCATATAGTGTAACATCATGCTTTCACATAACAACGTATCATCATCTCATGATTCATTCAACACATTATAACATGCTTTTAGAACAACATAGTAGGATAGCAAGGGATCATTGTATCATGTTCATAGTTGTCACTACCAATTTTTAACTCAGTCTTGCATATCAACATGTAATATCATGCCATACAGGTTTATCATGGTTGTTATCTAACATCATGCCAGTACATATTGATAAATCACATAATCAAGAAGACCCTCACATTATACCAATCACTCAATTTTCTTAACCGCTCTCTAACCATTCTACCAAAGGAC
This sequence comes from Persicaria maculosa, assembly GCA_963922045.1. Taxonomy (NCBI): domain Eukaryota; kingdom Viridiplantae; phylum Streptophyta; class Magnoliopsida; order Caryophyllales; family Polygonaceae; genus Persicaria; species Persicaria maculosa. The sequence continues at coordinate 36,273,891 of OY998261.1, forward strand.
CTCACTCACATGTTTCAAGAAGAAGCAATCATGGACATTATTACACAAAAGGACTACATCATATCAATCAACATTTATCAATAGCATCATTAGCTCATCATTAGGCATTGCAGCTGCGTTTAAAGTCTCAATTTACTGTCATGCTCATCAAGTATTGCAAACATCATATATGCACATAATCAAATCAAGCTAGCCAGTTTCATCATAATCTTAGCTAATAAACAGTTCAGATTCTCAGCATTTGCAGTTCATACTATATAGGAAAGGAATTTAGATCATGCTTAGCAACTCAGAATAGCATCACATCAAGTCATCATGGCACATTAGGACAATAAGGCACCGAATCATATATATCATCATAGACATCGGATAATCAGGCAATAATCATTACCAAGTCATCACATCAACACGCAATTTTCCACATCAAGTCAGTGCAATATCATCATCAACAAGCTCAGAAAGGGTTAGCAATTCGAATAAAGGACGTTCCCACCTGCAAGTCATATCGTACTCAACAATCGTGATCCTCGAACGAGCTTGTTCCGTCGACATTATCAATCCTGAGGCCCGTGGGTTATGGGCCCATGCTTCCGCTGCGCTGCTCTATCGCTATTCGACTTCCCGATCCTTTTTTTTCCATGCGGTCGCTCATCCAAGGTAATGCATATGAGTTTAAGTTAGCGGAGATAGGGGAGTGACAAGAGCGGACAACCCAACGTTTTCTCTCGGAGACAAATGGACCAAAGCTAAAGACGACACGACTAGAGACAAGGCTCTGACCTGGGAATAGTAACGATGCCTTTATGGAGTCCATTAGGTTACAAATTGTGACAAACAAGCATGAATTCATTATAGAGCATATCAATCATATCAATCCACACTAACATGTACCTATCTCGGGGCAACATTCGTATTCGTATCAAAGACGCAATCAAGTCCTACGCTGTTGTATGTGAAACAAGCTAACATTCTAGTATTTCATGGAAACAGATATGCCTAGCATTCTTCAAGCAAGATAGACGGAACCAGCAATGATCATATATGATTTGAAGTCATGCGGAATTTAATGAAGATAACGAGCATCATGTATATGAACAATGTAGGAACAGGGTATACACATCAACAATTGAATCCAAATATATCATGGCAAGGTATATTATAACAATCAGATGAAGCGTCATACGAGAACACATAAGAGTAGCATAGCAATTATCACATATATTGACAATGTACAAGTTTGGTGTATGCATCATACGAGATCATATAGAGGGCAACATAGTAACTATCTCACAATGATCATATGTTAGGTCAAGCATGGCACAGAATCATATGACGAGATACATCTAGAGAGCATGGGTCCTACATGATACTAGCGATATATAATGTGATACAAGCATGGTCAAGAGTCATTTAGAGGAGTTCAACATAATATTCACGAAACATGAGGCATCATCAAAAGTACAAGAAGGACATCATGGGTGCTAGATTATAATCATGCTAAGTACGAACCATCATAGAGTACATATATGGTACAATAGTTGTCACATCATAGAGCAAGTACATCACGTGATCATTTAGCGGGTCATATTGGAAATCATAAGCCCTACATGATACTAATAGCACACATCGAACGTGAGTAGAATTTAAAGTAGTTCAACTAGGTTCATTCCGATATTCATGCGACGTGTATTTGCAAAATCAGGATATAGAGTGATGTGTGATCAAGCGAGGTGTCGAATCATACATTCATGGAAGCATGAGAGGATATCATAGAGTAATAGACATTTTAACCAAGTAAGCATGCTGGGTTTAACTATCACGAAAAACTAGTCAATCATCGAATTCAACATTAAGCTAATCAGAACGAGTGAAATATGTTAAGAGAACAAAAAGAGGGAAGAACCACACTATCGGGTACCTAGCTCGAGAGAGAATCAACAATAAAGTAGGCAAGGCATAAATGTGCGTAAGTCATAACCAAGGATCCTACACGTTACTAATGGCTCAATATAACATGTAGTACAAGCATGCACTTGATCGATTACTCGGCACTAAGCAAAACTTCAATTCAATCATATTCCAATAATACAGAAGCATGAGCAAGTTTAACGATGTATAACACAAGTTTAAATAACGGGCAACATAATTAGAATACAAGGCATGAGTACAAATCATCACATACTAGGGTAGACATGCATTCACTAAGACTCCATTATGCCACATAATCTCCGTTCACACAACTAACACACACAATATTAACTTGCAAAATAATCAACAATAGTTAACTTAACGAATACGAAATAGGTGGGCATGATATAGATTCTTGTCATAAAATGAACGATAAGCATCGAGGCATCATCGGCTAGCATGCTAAAGAGCACATCTTATGAGACATTCATATAAGGAAGAGTCGATCACACTATCATGAACCTATTCATAGAGAGGGCATCAATTATACAACTTCATAGCATATGACATATTTATTCGTGCCCTAGTATGACAATGTAATATACTAAGTAGATCATGTCGGGATGATATGGATACGATAAATATAGCTCAAACTTATACAATAGTCATTATGAACATTAAAGCACATAAGCATAATTCAACACTAAGGATCAATTGCAGGTCAAGGAGTAGTACCATATAGTATCATGCAATAATGGACAGAGCAATCAAGATAACCCAATAGAGATCCATAAGGGCAACATTGACTCTTCCTAACTGACTCATTACCCATCTTTCCCGTGGGACTCGGATACGAATTTTTCGTGACAAGAGGACACTGATGGATCGTCATAAGAATTGATAACGACAGCCTCGTAAACATCTTACTCTCTAGCTCGGAATTTCATCAAAGACCGTCTTCCAATACTCTCTCGGACAACCTCTATATTCAATCATGATTCCCGACACCATGTGTTTACCAACCCAATTCCCGTGGAAGACCGATATTCGAAGGGAGGACTCGATTGAATTGTCAAAAGGGTTCATAAGGAAAGGGGCGGTTCCACAAAAGCTGAGCTTAACTATATAAGAAGAAGGGTACTCCCGCTATTCCGTTCGCACAAATCGTTCAATATTCATTAAATAGTTAAGACATACCAATCAATCTTTAGCATATCAAGCACTCAACATAGAATCAGTCGATGGCAATTACAATGATCTCCTTGGAGTCTTCCCAACCCGTCTATAAAGAATAAGCTAGTATTTCGCCTACCCATTTCCGACTACATCCAATAGGGATGCTCTAACGCCGTTTCTACCCACTCGATCCCTTATTAGTTGGTTCTCCTCTTTTATCATAAGCCAAGTTCATATTTAGTCCAATTGAGTTAGACATATTAAGTTCATTTTGCCCCTTTAAAACGCCTTCAAATCTTCGAAATCCGTGGGCGGTTTTCCAAAACATACACCCGACCCTTGCGTACCCGAATTGCACAACCTCGCTCTGATACCAACTTTGTAACAGCCCGGATATAAATATCCGGGATACGTTTCGAAGGTCGGATACCTTCGTTCGGATGTTGCAATTCAGGTACGGGTGGAGGTTTTAAACCTCTAATGAGTCGAACTCTCAAAATACAATTTAAACGAAAGTAAAGCGGAAGTACGATTTAGATACAAAAGCCACGGCAGAGCCGGGTCAAAACCAAAACAAAGTGGGTGATTAGCCAATTGTCAAGTTAGAATATATTAGCCGGATTCTTCAATTCGCCAAAAGATGACTAATGTGGTACAAGATTTAAATCACACTATCATGCCCCTAGTATATATATAATATGCAGAAAAGAACTGTAAAGGGCCCAAGACAATGCCAAGTGGCATATCCCTCTCCTACCTCTGCACCCCTTCCCGTTATTGCAGAGACTGGCCAGTTCGGGCTACAGCATAGCACTCTCTTCATGGTGGTGCACTCAGCACGGTATCATCATATCATATCATATCTCATCATCATATCATAAAATAATTAAAACATGCCCGATGGTACTGGGCTAATCGTATCATATCGAATCATCTCATCTCTTTCCCGATGGTGCTGGGCTATCATATCATGCTCATATCGACTCGATAGACTCAGGGCACCCGATGGGGCTGGGCTACCCTATGACCCTAGCAAAGACTCTAGGACTATCACAGATAACGGCCGTTCTGTTTCAAACACACAAAGTAAACACATGCTCAGTTCAATGCAATCCTAGCATGATACTACATGGCATACTTTAATATGCAACAAAACTACACATTACATGACACATCAGGCAGGAGGTCCAGGTTACTGAGTAAGTCCCGTAGGATACTTACTTGTTGATGCAGAACAGCAAGATAATACAAGCAAGGGCCCAAATGCAAGTCCAAAGCAATCCAAAAGCAATACACACCTATCATCAAGTCATTTCCATAAGCTACCAGACCAACATTCATACACACGAACCCAAGTTCTCAACATTCTCAAAACCGACCGATAGTAAAACCGTTTTCCAGAATCTTCCCGATACGATCAAATCGACCAAAATCATTCTTCAATTAAACCCATTGATAAGATCATACCAACCATATTTTCAAACTCATAAATCCCAAATTAAGTCAACTCATATTCAAAATACTTTCTCAAATCATACTTGGCCAAATTCCGACATTAAACATTTAAGCCCTAAAAAGCAATTTCCCCAAAATCATATTATAGAAATAATTCCGGCATTTCATTTCACACATTATATAAATACATTCCAATACTAAATCATCAAAATAACCTATGTTCATAAGTCAAAACCAACAATTCACTTTAAAACTCCCAACTCACATATTTAAATCCTCATAAAATGCATCAAATAAATAGTCCAATTAATATTATTTTAAAATAATAAACAATATTTAACGATTAATTCCAGAATATTATAACCATAGCCAAACCCAAAATAACAATATTCAAATATTTTACACTTACTATCCCTATAATCTCAAAACAATCCACAACTATATTTATAATCCAATAACAATTAATTTTACTTTTAAAACCCTCTATTATATTTTAACATTTCAGAGTATATATATATATATATATATATATATATATATATATATATATTTTCCCCAAAATCCGAAATAATAATCAATATAACACATAATATATATATATATATATATATATATATATATATATATAACCATAACATTTAACAAATATATATATAATACCGAAATTAAAATCTTCAACCCACACATTCCAGCCCAACCAAATAGCCCAAAGGAAAGGAAAAGAAAAGAAGAAAAGAAGAACACCCGGCCCAGAAAAGAAAAGAAGAAAAGAAGGACACCCGGCCCAGAAAAGAAAAGAAGAAAAGAAGGACACCCGGCCCAGAAAAGAAAAGAAGAAAAGAAGGACACCCGGCCCAGAAAAAAAAAGAAGAAAAGAAGGACACCCGGCCCAACAACTAAAAAAAAAGGGCCCCACGGCTGACTGGGCTCCAACGCGGCAGGGTGGCCCACGCCATCTTCTTCCACCTCCAGCCGCTCGAACAGAACAGAGAGGGCGGCTCGCTCGGAAAACCGAAGGAGGAAGAGGAGGACTTCGCCGGAGACCTTGTCCAGACCCGACCTCGCTCAGCCCTTCCTACATCCCGACCCGACGCTATGAACCCAGAAATCGAACAAGGAAGGAGAGAGATAGGTGCTCACCGAGGGTGTTCAAGCTCCGTTGGAAAGGTTCGAGGTCGCCGAAGTCGATGTGGGCTCGCCGGAGGTGAAGTGCGTCAGTTCTATCCTAGGACGACAGAAGGAGCTTAAAAGTTCGACCCTATAAGGCTTCGAAGGAAAAGAGAGGGAAAACAGAGGAATTGGAGGTGGAATTGCACGGCGGCGCCGGGGCTGCATCGAGGCTCCTGTCTGCTGGAGGTTCACTGCTCAAAGGAGGAGATGAAAATGGAGGCTCTTGGTGCACACAGTCGTGGGTGGGAAAGTTGGGTTCCCGGCTTGAATCGAAGAACCAAAAGGGTGAGTGTTTGGCTCCTGGGCTCGGATTTGAAACGGAGGGAGGGGCTCGAGTGGTTGCGGGTGCCGACGACGCTGAAGGTTGTGGTGGAGCAGCTGCTAGGAGGTGGGAGAAATCAGGAGAAATGGAGAGAAGAGGGGCGCTTGTAGGGGAATGGGAAAGAGGAAATGTGGAATGGGTTGGGGGTTGCTTGGTTGAAGCTAAACAAGCAGAGAGAGAGGGCTGCAGAGGGAGTGCAGATGGGGTAATGAGGGCAAGATGCAAATTGGAGGAGAGGATACAGGTTGTGAGGTAGGGGACCAAAATTGAGAAGAAGAGACAAAGAGGTGCTGGTGCTGCAGTGGCGTGGGGGAGGAGAGAGAGAGGGAGAGAGAGAGAAAGAATAAAGAAAAGGAGAAATAAAATAGGGAATAAAAGGGGTCCCCACAAGATATTTTTGAACCCGAAAAAATATCCCGAAACCCGCTCGCCCGAACGAATCCCAACTAAATCGAATTTAATTAAAATTTAATTTACTAATTACAAGACAACGGAATTAAATAAATTTTATCAAACTCGGAGCTTGAAGGCGGAATTAAATCCGTTAAAAATCTTATTTCTCAAAACGATGCCGGAATGTCTTTAAAATCAAACTTACACTCGAGGACGGGTTTTCTCACATTTTTTTTACCGACTGAATAACATAATAATATATTACTCAAAATAATAATATAATAATATAAAATACATTCGGTCTTTACAACTTTCCTCTGGAAAATCTCAAAAAACGGCTTACCAACGACAACTAAGCTTGCATCAAGGGGAATAGGTATCCCAACAAACTGTCCGCACTGTGATTCCAGCTTCGAAGACATCCCTCACGTTCTTTGGGGATGCCCTATTTCAAGGGACACAATAATCGCAATTGAACCAGGGTTATACAGAAAGATCACCGATGCCTCAAGGGAAGGCTCTACCCCCAATGACATACTGCAAGACATCAGAGACAACATTGGCAAGCATCGCTTCTCTACTCTTACCTTTACCCGGTGGGGAATTTTGTACTTCAGGAACAAGAAACTCTTTGACAACATACACACAGATGTGAGATGCATTAAATCTTTCATCAAAGATCAACTTTTACTGTGGAAGTCGACAAAAAATATAGAAGAACTGGATAACAACCAAACAAGTCAAACCACCCAATCACCTACCAAAACATCAACGAAAAGAAGGAAGAAAGCAAAATGGAAACCCCCCTCATATTGAAAACATAAACTTAATTTTGATGGGGCTCTCACTCAATCCGGTTCTGGCTCCTATGGCTTCATAATCAGAAACCATTTGGGAACCCCGATCTTCTACGGCTGCGGCCCTAGCCCGATTCCGTCCGTATCTGGGGCTGAGAGTTTTGGGGCTTGGTAAGGTATCATGACCGCATTAGAACTTCAAATAACTGATTTGGAAATTGAGGGTGACAATCTAACCGTCATCAACAGCCTAAAAGGTGTCGGTAAACCTACCGGAGACTCCGAAATGATTGTCTCGGACAGTCTAGTCTCGTTAGGTTTATTCTCCTCCGTCGAGATTCGTCATGTCTATCGTGAGGAAAACCAAGTTGCGGACCGACTATCGCATCTCCCCTTTGCCTTGCACTGTCATATTAGCCCTGACGACTCTCTGCTTCGCTCCCTCATCCGTATGGATGCCCTTGGCTCTTAGGGTCCCCCTAAAGCCAAATTATTTCCGGTTCAAAAAAATAATAAAAAAAATAAAGGAGAAGTCGTGTTAACCAATCACAAAATTTTGAATTAATCAATATATACATAAGATAACATTTTATTCTTACTTTATTTAATCAACTAGTTTTATTACTCGCCCGTTGTGCGATTTTTTAATAAATTTTATTATATAATTATAAATCATCTTTGAATTAATATAAATTACTACTCTATATAAAGTAAATATATAAAAAAAATATTAAATGATACAAACCATTAAATAAATTTAAACTTTTAATAAGTATAAAATTATATTAAAAAGTTAATATTTTATATAGTGTTTATCTCTTTAAAAAAATGTGTCAAAAAGTCATACAAAACATATTTATGAATTATATTTAATGGTGTAATGAAAATTAAAGACATATTAAGAATCAATAAAATGTACAACATGATGGCATTTGCTCCAAAATATCTCTCCGTTTTTTATATAAATAATACTATTGTACGTAACAGTATGATTTAGAAGGAAAATATTAATTTTACTATGTGATAAAATTATGTGAAATATATGTGATAAGATTAATTTGAATTAATTGTGATAAGATTAATTTGAAGTAATTGTGATAATTAATGAAGGTGGGTTAGCGGATAAGTCACAAAATGTTATCAAAATTAACCAACAATAATTTATTAGTTAAATTAACCGTGGACAATAATTGTGATAGATAAACTTGGAATCCAACCCACATCCAATTTTACATTCAAGAGGCCTCTATTTTAATTATCCTTATTTAATTAATTATCTATTAAAGAAAAAATCTTATGAGATATATATCATATAAATATATTTAACTTCTTCTAAAAAGGATAAATTTTCATTCGTTATCTTGGGTCCAATATATATTATTATATTTCACTCGTTAGATTTTTTGATCCAATATATATTATTATATTTGATTAGTTAAATTGGATATGTTTTCAACAATAAGTGTATTATGTGTATAATATATATTAATTGATGTGGGTAAAAAATATCATACAATTTTAATCTAGAAAATGACACGTAAGCAAAAATAATCCCACTTTAATCTAGAAAATTCCACGTAAGCGAGATCGCAACAGAGGCCGTTTCAGGCATCTGTTTTAGTATTTTATATAGATATATCTATATATGCTTAAGATAAAATTTGACCTAATTTGATTAGATATGATATATTTTTAGAAGATATTAACTAATTTTAAAATAAATGCATAAGAGAAATTTTTATTCTAACTCTATTTAATCAATATATCTATATATGCATAAGATAAAATTTAACCCAATTTGATTAGATATGGATATATTTTTAGAAGATATTAACTAATTTTAAAGACTATTATATAAGATGGATTTTACCTATTTTCACTATATATGAACATATTTTTAGAAGATAATGACTTTATTAATATATTACATGGATATACTAATTAAATAACTTTATCAATAACTTCATCAATATGAAAATATGCACCAACTAGCAAGGATTAAGGAGTAAGGAGAAATTAGCTTTTATACTAATTAAGTATAAATTCATTCAGATTTGAGAAATCAGAAGTATAGAAGAAATTAATTAATTGAAAAGACGAGTTTTATTATTAAATTTATTTAAATTAAAAAAACCGCACACAGTGCTGGTACTGAACTAGTAGTATAATAAAGGAGAAATTGTAACCGCCCAGATTTTAAAAATCCGGGTTACGTTTAAAGGGAAGAATTACCCCTCTGCCAGATCTTGCAATCCAAGTACGAGCTGCTTATTTATCAACTTCAAGTTATAACCCTGTTTAAGTCTTAAGGATTTAATGATATAATTCAAGAAAAAGGGGGATTTCAAACCCTCAAAACAATCAAAGAATCCAATCATTATCTGTGCTTTCGCACGTGAACCTGTCCTAATTCAACTAGTCGGAACTCAAAAGGGATAAAACGAGTTTAAATCAATATAAATACAAAATGTTTCTAAATGACAAACTTAACCAAAACATTTATAAAGTCAAGTTATAATAGGTGAAGTCTTCTTAACACTCTTGTCCCATGAGAAAACCCCGCCATAGAAGCAAATCAGCAAGCAAAAGGGAGCAGGTACCTGAAACTATACCACAAGTCAAGGTCGAGTCACTCATGCGGGACCGGAAGTCCTCGCTGAGGTCATATAATACGCCTATACCTAGAATAAAGGATGCTCTAATGCAGTACTGGAATTTAAATCACACAAGCATGCTGACAGTTTATATAATGCAGAAAGCGATAAATTGCATCCACACAGAATGCCAAGTGGCATATCCATCTCCTACTTCTGCACCCCTTCCCGTTGGTGCAGAGACTGACCAGTTCGGTGCTATAGCATAGCAATTTCCTCGTGGTGGTGCACAAACCACGGCATCATCATATCATATCATCTCACCGCTTTCCCGATGGTGCTGGGCTATCATATCATGCTCATATCGACTCGATTGACTTAGGGCAAACCCGATGGGGCTGGGCTACCCTATAACCCTAGCAAAGACTCTAGGACTATCACATATAACAGCCGTTCTGTTTCAAACGCATAAAGAACAGGGATGCTCATTCATAAGTGCAAGTCCTAAGCATGATACTACATGACATGCTTTTATGCATATGCAACACCTACATACTATATGACACATCAGGCATGAGGTCCAATCACTTGAGCAAGCCCCGGAGGACTTACCTGAAGTCTTCATATTCACTTAGCCAGCAAACAACCCACTCAGAGAATCATCCATCAGCTACCAAGCCACTTTGAGAACCATTCAATCACACTAGCAAATAATAAGCAAAGAATAGCTCATCAATACATATTTAATTAACACACAAGCAGGCTTCCAAACCAACCCAGAACTAACTGACATTTTAGTTAAGTAACCTATCATTCTCATCATGATAGTTACCCTTAATTAATCTTATGCTCATCGAGTATAAACTTATTTCGAAGCCATATCAAGATCATCACTCAAAACATCTTACTTCAGATCAAACTCAGGTTTTTACTTAACGATCGCTCAAGTAATTCATAATTTATCAAATCCTCAAATACTCAACCAAATTCATAAGTTCTCAACACCAAGGATCAACAAGTCTTATTTATCAAATTTGCATAATAAATCATGCTCAAGGAGTAAATCAATGTAAGTTGACAAAAATCTCTTTTATCGAATCATTTTCTCAAGTATCATATATTCATTCATATTTAAGGACTAAGCTATGATAAGTCAACATTTCTAAAATCCTTTATTAATTCAATTATTACTAAATCAATCAATGAAAGCTCGAAGTCAACGCAAGCAAGATTAAAACATAACAAGCCCTCAAGATATCTCTTTATCTAAGATCTCAACTTTACTTATCAAGACAAGTTATTAAATCATATCTCAGGGTATTGGCTATTAAACACATGATTATAACCTAGTAAGAACCTATCATTCTCACAATAAGATCTTATTAATATAGATATAACTTAAAGGACTATTATCCTTAGCCAAAAAAATTTTGTGAATAAATATAATACTATAAGCATTTAACAACTAACAACTCATCTATACTCCTGTTTAATATAGCTAACTGAATTTATTAATCAATTCAACTCACGGACAAGTCAAGCTCCTCAAGATAAGTCACACATATAGTTTTAACTTACCAAGTAAATCGCAGTTAATCACTACCTTATACTTTAAGTCAATTGTATGTGTTTAAACCATCACTTAGACATATCCATTTAGTTTATCAATACTTATGAAAAACATTAGAATCAAGGAGTACCCAAGTAAATAAAATTTTTTATAATCTTTTATAACTACGATTGTAACTAAATGACTCGAAAGGATCACAATGCATCATAACAAGTTCCAAGTATAACAACTTCTAAAAAAAATATAAGAATCATTTACTCTTTATCTATTGCTTCTAGTGACCAAGCACAATCATGTAAAATGGATGTCTCCATGGTTGTAATATAAATAAAACTAGTGGAATTAGTCAAACTCTATCCGATTATATTTATTGGAGAGGTTAGGATTCAAATTATAGTCATTGATAGCCAATTGATAAGTAAGTCAACTTTCTCATTTTAAATACACCCCTTGGTTAATTAATTAATGATATGTCAATTTTAGCTTGAACATTTTCTTGTTAGCTTGCAATCAACAGTAGCATCAAAGACTCTCCTACCTACGACAGAACAACAGTAAAACACAAGAACATATTCAATCAATCCCTTTCAACCAGTTCAATCAATTTAACTAGTTTCAACAAGCTTTTAGAACCGAAAGACATGGCAAGAGGGATCCAAGCAGTTATACCAAATCCCACAGTGGTCGAGGAGGGTTCAGATTTCGGTGCTCGGGTCAAGGGTTCGCGCTCGCCGGGCAGAAGGACAAGGTGGGTGGTGGCAGGGAGGTCCGACGAGAGGAGAGGACACGGCTTCAGCTTCGAAAGTGCATTTCGAATGCGAGGAGGGGCGAGATCGAGCAGTAAAGAGCAAGAGGCGAAGGCGTCGACTCCGGATAGGAGCCTTTGACTCCGTCGGATCTGCACGAAGAGGCTTCAACATCGGGGCTGCGGGGTTCAAGGTTGCCGCCGGTGCAAACGGTTCGACCAGGAGGAGGAGATGGAGGTTGAGGGAGGTCTTCGCCAGAGCCAGCCGAAAAAAGACAGCAAGGAAGGCGGTTGCAAGCACGACTCGAACAAAGCAAGAATCCAGGCCCCTCACCATCGAAGAAGTGATCTCGTCGGTAGCTGGTTGCAAGGAGGAACTGGGCACCGTCGTTAGGAACATTCTAAGCCTTTAGCTTCACCATGGGCCGAAGCACATCAATGAGCGGGAAGGCCACCATGGGAGATGTCTTATCTCAGATCCGGAGTGCAAGAGGAGGGGCGAGCGAGAGATGTCGAGAGGGAGAGCAGGGGAGTAGCCATGGGAGATGGAACAAGGAAGGAGGGCGAGAATGAGAAAGCAGGGAGGGAGGCGATGAACAGGGGAGGGTTGAAGGGCAGGAGAAGCTAATGTGAGAGAATGGCCGGAGAGAATGGCAGAGGGAGCGGATGTGAATCAATTAGAAAGGGGTGATGTGCATATGGGCAAAATAGGCCATAAGGACTATTTATATGGGTTCCCTAGGGTTAGGTTTTAAGAAATTACATAATTGTTCCGCTATTCTTTTGTGATAGAAATATTACCCCATTGAATAACAAATTTAACCTAAGTAGATTCGGTTTTAAATCGGATTCTATTATATGCCGGGATTTGTTTAAAACAAAAAAAATCATTTTGATCGAGGACGGAGATTTTCCAAATTTTCGGAATCTCATCATTTAATATTGAGGTTAAATTATATTTTATAAAATAATATTTTAAAATTTTAGGTCTTTACAGAAATCGGCTAAGACACATAGCGGTTTCTCCTGAATTATAGTCGTATGAACCAATCACAATTTTTTTTTGAAATTATCTATCTATATGTCTATATATATACATATACTAAACCGATGCATAGCGTTCTATGTGGCGCGTTGTGGTTGATTGTAAGATAAAAATTCCTATATGGTGCATTATGGTTGATTCTAGAATAAAAATTAATAAAATAATATATTGTCATAATTTATAAAAATTTATATAAACCACAATCTATCTATCTATATATTTTAGTTGATTGACAAAAATATAAATAAAAAATATTTCTTAGTCATACTTACCAAAAATATTAATAGATACAAATGTAATATTTGATAAGTGCTATTTTATTAAAAATTATTTATATAAACATTAATTATTTTATTTGTTATTTTATTTATATCTATATTAATTTTTTAGCCTAAAATCTATATACATATACTAAAATTGATGCATAGAGTCCTATTTGTCACGTTGTGGTTCATTCTAGAAAATAAATCCTATGTGACGTGTTGTGGTTGATTCTAGGAAAAAAAGTAATAAAATAATATGTTATCGTTTATAGAAAGTCATATAAGCCACAATGTATGTAACTATCTATATTTTAGTTAATTAACAAATACATAAATAAAAAATATTTGATAGTCATACTTACCAAAAATATTAATAGATAAATCTTCTATTATATATAATAAAGGAGAAGTCGCTTGAGACACATGATAGCTTCTCCTTAATCGTAGTCGTATGAACCAATCACAAATTTTTAAAATAATCAATATATGAATAAGATATAATTTTATTCTAGTCTTATGAACCAATCACAAATTTTTAAAATAATCAATATATGAATAAGATATAATTTTATTCTTACTCTATTTAATTAATATATCTATACATGCATAAGATAAAATTTGACCCAATTTGATTAAATATGGATATATTTTTAGAAGATATTAACTAATTTTAAAATATATGCATAAGATAAATTTTTATTCTAACTCTATTTAATCACTATATCTATATATGCATAAGATAAAATTTGACCAAATTTGATTAGATATATGGATATATTTTTGGAAGATATTAACTAATTTTAAAATATATGCATAATATAAATTTTTATTCTAACTCTATTTAATCACTATATCTATATATGCATAAGATAAAATTTGACCTAACTTGATTAGATATGGATATATTTTTAGAAGATATTATTTAATTTTAAGACTATTATATAAGATAAGATTTTACCTATTTTCACTATATATGAACATATTTTTAGAAGATAATAACTTTATCAATATATTACATGGACATACTAATTATATAACTTTATTAATAACTTCATCAATATGAAAACATATTTGGAAGATAAAAATTTATACGAAATTGAAATAATACTTAGCATGGTCATAATAATTAATTAAATTTATCAATAACTTTATCAATATGAATTCATTCAGATTTGAGAAATCCAAAGTATGCAAGAAATTAATTAATTGAATAAACGAGTTTTATTATCAAATTTATTTAAATAAAAAATTGCACACAGTGCGGGTACTGAACTAGTATGTAGTATTTGATAAGTGCTATTTTATTTATATCTAGATTATTTTTTGTGGAAAAAAATTATTTATATCCAAATTAATTACTTACTAATTGTTATTTTATTTATATCTGTATTATTTTTTGAGACCAAAATAATTTATCAAAATATTATGTAGCCACAATATATTTGTGGATAGATACTGTAGTAAACTAACATAATAAATATAAACTATATATTTAATAAAAAATATTCAATTTAAAAAAACAACTATCTATTAAATTACATGAGATTCAATTAATGGTAGATTAGAAAAAAAATACCTTATAAATGTGAATTTTATTTATATTTTGAGAGAATCTAAATAAAATATATTTATACTTTTTATAATCCGCCGAACTAATTTAATTTATATCTATATTATTTTTTGGTGGAAAAATAATTTATATTTAGATTATTTTTTTAATTTATTAGAATCTATCCAAATTATTTATAATATTATATTAATATATTCTCTGTACACGGGACGGGACCTACACTAGTGATTTATAAAAAATATTATTTAGCCACAATTCATTTGTGCATAACTATTTTAGTAAACTAATATAATAAATATATCATATATATTTAATAAAAAAATTATTAAAATATTTTAAAAAATCAGCTATCTATTAAATTACATGAGATTCAATTAATGTTAGACTAGAAAAAAAAAGATTATACCTTATAAATGTGAATTTCATTTTTATTTTAAGAGAATCTAAATAAACGATATTGTATTAATGTATTTTCCGTGTACAAGACGAGACCTACACTTGTATATAATAAATGAGAAGTTGGCTGAGACACGTGGCGGTTTCTCTTTAATTGTAGTCGTATGAATCAATCACAATTTTTTTTTGAAATAATCAATATATGTATAAGATAAAATTTTATTCTAACTCTATTTAATCAATATATCTATATAGGCCTAAGCTAAAATTTGACCCAAATTCATTAGATATGGATATTAGTCGTATGAACCAACCACAAATTTTTAAAATAATCAATATATGCCTAAGATAAAATTTTATTCTAACTCTATTTAATCAATATATCTATATGTACATAAAATGAAATTTTACCCAATTTGATTAGATATGGATATATTTTTAGAAGATATTAACCAATTTTAAATACTATTATATAAGATAAGATTTAATAATCAATATATGCATAAGATAAAATTTATTGCACTCTCTATATTAATTACAAGATTACTCTTATGATATGAGTGGTTCGACTTATTGTGTATCATCTTGTTTGTTGTTAAAGTAGATCTTCATGTCATTACCCCTTGTCATGTGTTATCGATAATGTGTAGAAAATTTCGCATCAATGATATGATATGTGATTCGTTGCACTATTTACATTATCTGTATGATCGCTCTTGTAATGGGGTTTTGGTAGTATACCTATTTTGCATAGTTGCCCTTGTTATGAGATTTTATGAAGTTATGACTGCTTATGTATTTTGAATATTATCATTAAAGAAATCGTGTTATCTTTCGACACCATCATACTCTATTTTACATGGATAGTACCATGCGTAGGCCATAATATTGCACATGCTCACTTTTACCTTTTACATGATGTTTTCTGTACTAGTTATGCATAAGTAGTTTTAAGCCTCGTATGCTCACACGTCCACCCCTATAGGTTAAATTGCACTTGTATGTTTATGCACCACATCTTGGTTAGAAATTGTTGATACTATACTACCATGTTGAGGTTATAGTGATATGGAATATGTGTTGATGTATGCCCTGGTGACAAAGTTGCATGGAACACACACTTACACTTATCCTTACTAGTGACACATATGATGTTCCTTTCGTGGCTTTTAAGACATGTTGATACTATTCCTTACCTGTTTTGTTTAGTTTCCTTTCCCCATAGCTGCTTACAAGATCCTCTCAAGCATGTGCGGAATCTAAATAGTATATTCGGGTGACAGATTGTAGATTTCCCTTAAATGAGTGCGGTACCTTAATAACATTTCCCTGTCATTACATGTGTGATATTCCTTGATAGTGATTATTTGACTTGATGATGGTATGTATATCGATAATGCTCTTCTGATGATAGGTTGTTTATCTTGTACCTTACCACATAATATGACACTAGTGCTAGAATCGTATCATCATTGCCTCCTGAAATAGGTTTATGTTAGTGTGCAAGATTACCATGTTGTGTGTTTTATGACATGATGTGTTACAGGATGATTTGAGTGATACGATCATAACCTTAAGGGTTTCTCATGGGCATCGGTGAAATTCTCGTGTTCAGTCTTACCAGATACTATACGATTCTATCTTCGTGTCAAGAGTTAGTCGAATTGTCCCTTAGTGCCTCTTCCTTCAATTCAGCTTAAGCCTTGCGTTATCCTTGTACAACTGTCTATGGTGTGATCACGAGTGGTTCGTCTAGATTAATTAGAGTTGCGCATTCCATTCGCCCAATTTGGTGCTCGTCATGATGCTTACTTGTGCCCTTTCGGGTTGGTGTCGATGTGTGAGTAGGATGATTTTGTTCAGTTCCGATTGATAGCAAGGTGCAGATTTCTATGCTTTTATGTTCTACTGATGATGTGACATGTTGATAATGAGATTTCATAGTATGATGAATTATGAGATGTTGATACCTTGAGTTTGAAATGCTGAAATCTAATATGATGATGAATCTTGCTATGACGATTTTTTGGATATGTTGGTACTTAAGTTTGATGTTGAAAATAAGCATGAGGAATGAACTTAGGAAGTGGAATATGGGATTAACCCTTGGAGGCGGATAAACTGCTTCCTGAATCCTTGAAAATCTGGTTTACTGACATAGGAAGAGCTGACTTGAGTTTTTGAAATGTTTTGTTGTTTCTAAAAAGGATTTTAGTCTCAGGGACGAGACTTGTTTTTAGATGTGGATGATGTAAAGAACCGAAATTTTAAAATATTATATTATGAACTATAATTTAATTTCAATATTAAATTTTTTGAGATTTCGAAAATTTTGGAAATCTCCGTCCTCGATCAAAAGGATTTCTATTTTATTCAAAATGAATTCCGGCATATATCTTATTTCAAAGGAATGATTATTACTTTGAATATACTATGATAAGCACGACAATTTTAGGGCGTAGTGAATTCAAATAAAATCTATGGGGTTAAAATTATTATTTAGTGTGGTATGTCTATTACAAAACCTAAATAGCGGTTTCTTTTTATAATTTCTGGTAATATTGCGTAACCCTAATTAAGTGGGTATATATACCCCTTTTTCCACCAAACAGGCCAGCCCTAGTCCTGTTCACTCTCCTCCTCATTTTCTTTCATCCGCCTCTGTTCATATCTCTCTCTCTATCTCCATTTTTTTCGGATCTGAGCACGAGACCATGGATCTGAGCACGAGACGAGGCCGCCCTTGTCTTCTTCAGCTCCGAAACTCGATCTCTCTCTCCCGGTGCTTGCTCCACCACCAACGACGACGAGACTGGACCTGCGAGGTCCCCCGCGTGTTCGACCCAGCACCGACGTCGACTCCCTTAGATCGGAGGCACCATCGACGAAGCTCCCCACTCCGCTTGCACCATGGATCTCGACTCCCTCGACCTCTCTCTCTTCTTGGTTGAAGCGGATGAAGAGCCAGTGCCGACCCTCCCTACCTGCCCGCTCTTCCCTCCCCAACTCTTCCTGCTACCAGATGGGAAGAGATACACTGGAGCCACCTTCTCCAGACCTCCCCGCGTCCCCTCGTCCTTGGCGTCTTCACTGACGAATTCGGCGCGGAGGTCGACCCCTGTACTTGCGGCCCTTGAATCTTAAATCCCCCTTCAATCGACGTCTAGGTTAGGTATAGCTCTTGGGCACTCTTTAAAAAATCAGTTGCGACCTTATCGATGAAATAATATGGGCTGAGTTTGGCTTCCAAATTGATTACTCTACTTGCGTATTTGGTGTTGGATGAATCGGAATTGTGTTGTGAAATCGGTTTTATAAATTTGCTGTGTTTGGAGTGTTAATCAACTAATTATAAATGTTTTGTTAGCTTTTATGAGTAAAACCCGATCTTTCACTTGAAATGAATTAGTAGGCAGTAAGTGGGAGTTGATTAACGAATGCAAGTAGTTCTAAGACTTGGATTAATTGGGTATATATGAAACTGAGATAATACCTAAAGATTTAATTTTATCACCCAAGCTAAAAATTCCATCTAATTTGTACACTAACTCTTTCTTTTGAGTAAAACTTAGTATGTAAAGATCGGGTATATATTATATATTATATTATGAATATTTTATTTAAATACGTTACTATTTTATTCAATTGTAAAAGCGGATAAAAAGTCGTCCTCGAGCACGAGTTCAATTTTAAAATCCTCCCGGCATCAGTTAAATTTTGGATTTTTGACGGGATTTGATTTTCGCTTTCGAGTTCCGTGTATTAATAAAATTAATTTAAGTTCCGAGAAGATTTAAAATTTGATTTAAAATTGTTTTAGTCGGGATTCAATCGGGCGAGCGAATTTCGAGTCTAGTCCGCTAATTTGAATTGGTATTGTGAGGACCATTCTTATTTTATTTTAATTTTTTTTCTTTTCTCTCTCTCTCTCTCTCGTTGAAGGTTGTTACTCCCTCCCCTGCATTCCCCATTTCACTGCAATACAACACACATATGGTCCCCTCTTCTACCTTGTCTTCTTCCCAATTCCAGCCCACACCCACCCCCTTCCTGCAGTTCAATTGCCCTCATCCTCACACACCCCCCTCTCTCTCTCTCTCCCCCGATTGTGGCCTGCAAAACCCAGCCATATCTCAGAGGAATCCAAACCTTCCCCTCTCTCTCTCTTTTCTTTCCGTAGGAGCACCATCACCTCCCTGCCGATTCACCACCTGCAACCACCATTCCATCACCAGCACCTCCTGAGCAACACCCCTCAGCCTCCATCTTCGAAGCCAACCAGGCCGAGCCGAGGCCAGGCTACAACCTCCGTCCCTCCCTCTCTGTTTTAACAAGAGCCGAGCCAAGCCCATAGAAACCTTCGGCTCCTTCCTCCTTCTTCTTCTCCTTTAAGCAGCAGTACTCCGACGACGCGGAGCCAAGCACGAGCAAGCGCCCAAGAGCCCCACTGCCAGCAGTGCCGCCCTCGTTACTTCGTCCTCTGTTCCCTCATATCCAATGGTAAGGCTCCTTTCCACCTCCTTTCTCTCTCAAACCATGTAAAGGCTTGCCTTTAAGCTTCCCCTTCCCTTCCTAGGCCATCTCCGGCGAGGAACCTGCTTTGACGAGGCCAGAGGAACCCCTATCGAGCCATCGCGAGCCTCCGACGGCATTTCTGCGTCCTCGGTGAGCACTCTCCCCTCTTCTCCTTCTTGCTCGTTTTGATCTTGGGTTGTCGGGATGGGGTGTCGGAGAGCTTGTGTGTGGTCGGAGAAACTCGTCATCGCCGACGGACCCTTCTTTTCCTCTTCTCTTCACCGGATTCCGAACAGAGGCTAATGGTGGGGACGATGAACAGCGATGGTCTGGGTGGCTTGTGTTTATTTCCTTGAACCGGCCCGGTTCTCCTCCTTCCTTTTCTTTAATTGTGGTCCAGTTCACCTCCTTGCCACCTCGGATGCCCCGTCAGCCAATCTTGGGCCCCTCCTCTATTCTTCTTTCTTTTCTTATTCCGAATTTCTGTTGGGTAAAGCTTGGGCCGGGTATGGGCTTGGGTTAGGTTGTTCTTTGGGGTTGATCTTTTGGGTTGTTTTAAGATTTGGTTATGTTATTTTATATATTGTGTTATGTATATTGTTGTTATACAATTGTTGGATGATTTTTAAATAATAATAATTATTATTAGTATTATTATTCTGACTTTTGTCAAATTAATATTTTTATGAAAACTATATTTGTATATATTATAAAAGTTGTTCAAAGTGGTATTATTTGATATTATGACATAATGTGGTGTTTTAATAAATGCTTTAGAATTGATAAAGTAATTTAGTGTTGTTGTTTTGATAAATGTGGGTTATTAAAATGGAGTGATTTTGACAATTTTATTATATTTAAATATTCTTTGAGAAGTGTTATTATCTAATGATTTATAAGGTGATTTTAAGATGAGGATTTTAAAGAGGTCAAATGCCGGAATGATTTGTATAATATGATTTTGGGAATTGGTTTTAAGGCCTAAGTGTTTAATGTCGGGATTTGGATAACCGATTTTAAAAGATTTGTTTGATTTTGTAAGTTGAGTTCTTTGAGAGATTGTTTTGAAAATGAGACGATGAGATGAGATGAACATGAAATGATATTTGAATTATGATGAGATAAGATGGAATAATCTGAAACGAGATATGTGAAGATATGTATGATAGTTAGGGGCGCCTTGTGTGAAATAGATAGACTTATGCATTTGTATGTTATTAGGTGATTGTGATATGTTGGACATTGCTTGCTATTGGTGACTCATTACTTGGATTCTGCTTCAGCCTTGTTCTCTGCTGTTCGGCTTGTTCAGGTAAGTTCCTTTATGGGCTTACTCAGATTCGAAAGAGAATACCTGCTTGTGAATATATGACATACTAGGTGTTGCATAAGCATTAAAGCATGCCATGTAGTATCATGCTAGGATATCACTTGTGATTGAGCATTCTATTTCTTTATGCGTATGTGAACAGAACGGCCGTTATCTGTGATAGTCCTAGAGTCTCTGTTAGGGTCATAGGGTAGCCCAGCCCCATCGGGTGCCCTGAGTCTATCAAGTCGATATGAGCATGATATGATAGCCCAGCACCATCGGGCAAGAGATGAGATGATCTGATATGATATGATGATGCCGTGGTGAGTGCACCACCACGAGGATATTGCTATGCTATAGCATCGAACTGGCCAGTCTCTGCACTAACGGAAAGGGGTGCAGAGGTAGGAGAGGGATATGCCACTTGGCATTCTTTGGGCGCCTTTACAGTTCTTTTCCGCATATTGTAAATTAGGATCATGTTAGTGTGATTTAATTTCCGCATTCGCATCATCTTTATATTAGCGTATGTGTATATTTGCTTGCGGGACAGGGTGTGTTGGGGTCTCGGTCTGATCCCGCTCGCACCACTTGTTTTTAGGTATGATTGCTCCCCATCTCTATGGCGTGGGAAAATCCCCCGGGCGATTGCAAAGAATCTGTCTAACCCCGCTAACTTGGCTATACTACCTTAGAATTTATACTATGGTTTTGACCCGGCTCTGCCGTGGCATTTGTATCTAAACCCTACTTCCGCTTTACTTCCATTTAAATTGAATTTCTGTAACTTCGATTGATTGGGGTTCAAAATCCCCGCTTTGAATACTGAGTGATCTTTAGAGGTTTGAAACCTCGACCCGTACCTGAATTGCAACATCCGAACGAAGGTATCCAACCTTCGAAACGTATCTCCGATATTTATATCCGGGCCGTTACAAAGTTGGTATCAGAGCGAGGTTGTGCAATTCGGGTACGCAAGGGTCGAGTGTATGTTTTGGAAAACCGCCCATGGATTTCAAAAGATTTGAAAGCGTTTTAAAGGGGCAAAATAAACTTAATATGTCTAACTCAATTGGACTAAATCTGAACTTGGCTTATGATAAAAGAGGAGAACCAACTAAAAAGGGATCGAGAGGGTAGAAAAGGCGCTAGACCATCCCTATTGGATGTAGTCGGAAATGGGTAGGTGAAATACTAGCTTGTTCTTTACAGATGGGTCGGGAAGACTCCAAGGAGATCATTGTAATTGTCATTAACTAATTCTATGATTGAGTGCTTGATATGCTAAAGATTGATTGGTATGTCCTAACTATTTAATGAATATTGAATGATCTGTGCAAACGATATAGCGGGAGTACTCTTCTTCTTATATGGTCAAGCCCAACTTGTGTGAAACAGCCCCTCCCACTATGATAACCCTTGACGGTTATATCAAGTCTTTCTCTCGGATGTTAGTGTCTTCCACTGGGAATTGGGTTGGTAAACACATTGTGTCGGGAATTATGTATGGATGTGAAGGTTGTCTGAGAGAGTGTTGGAAGTTAGCTCTTGATGTAATTCGGAGTTAGCAAGTAAGGTATTTCCGAGGTTGTCTTTCCTGATTCTTATGATGATCAACCGGTGTCTTCTTGCCATAAAAAGTCTTATCCGAGTCCCACGGGAAAGATGGGTGATGAGTCAGTGAGGAAGAGTCAATGGTTGCCATTATGGATTTCTAGCAGGTTATCTTGATTGCTCTGTCCGTGATTGTGTGATTCTATATGCACTACTCCTTGACCTACAATTTGATCCTTAGTTTGAAACTGTGCTTACATGCTTGATGTTCATGATGACCATTGTATGGGCTCGAACTACACTTATCTATATCATCCCGACATGATCTACTTAGTATATTGCTTAAGTCTCGTGTTGTGTCTTGCCCTCTATCATGATTGTATGTTGTCATCGCATGTCTACTTGGCCTATTGATCGTATGATTGATTAGAAACATGAACCACATGATATGAGTCTATATGATTGTTGCTTCTTCTGAATTAGGTCCATGATAGTGTGATCGACTCTTCTTTATATGAATGCCTCATAAGATGTGCTCATTAGCATGCTCGCCGATGATGCCTCGATGCTTATCATTCATCTTGTGACAAGAATCTATAGCATGCCCGTCTATTTTGTAACACCCCCTTTTTAATCCCAAGGGTGCGCTACAGCGCCAGTGAATCCGCGGACTTCAATGTCTTTGAATTCACCTGAGGCTTATAGGGACATGCAACCATGCTCCCATAAACAAGATGCTAATTTAAGCAATTAAAATAAAATATGCGGAAGTCAAATAAATATCATAGTTTAAAATATCCGATCATAGTAACATAAAAATACCAAAACCATAAAGTATAAATGACTCCAAAATAGCTAAAACTAAAGTAGCATTGTGGAACCCTCAAAGGTTCAAAACTTGTAGTATAAAGATTCATAAATGATAGCTCGCTCTTCAACTCTCTCCTGCTCCACTGCTCGCACTAAACCTGTGGAATATGGTCTGGTGTTTCGTGAGAACGAAGGACACCAGCCATCCAATAAATATGATGGTTAGTACAATTAAGACTAGCAAATGATAGGGAAAATGTTCAGACTTTAACCATACAGTGACCATAAAACGGTATGACATAGGTTAAGGGAAAGACGCGAGTATTTAAAGTGAAAACTGAATAAGAAATAAAGATTTGTAACATGACTCGGATGATCATAGTGATCGATCGTATGATAAGAAATGGAATTATACCCCGAATAAGACTGAAGTATAATATAACTGAATTGATCACCTATTAATAATCTCAATAATAATAATCATAATGTAAATATGTATATAACACAATATAAAACGTAGTGACACGGGCCCAGACTCAACTAGGACTGCGACCTGAGACTTTGAAGTCTAATCGTACGTAGGGACACGGGTCCAGACTCAACTGGGACTGCGACCTGAGACTGTCTGAAGTCTAGATATTCCATGGAACCTTTTAGACTGGGCTTTACACTATTCCCAACCTGCGAGCTAGCCCTCGCACTGACTTTAAGTCAATCCGCACCACGTGAGATGCACACTTTAACTATAACAGCTTTAACATTAAATACTAGGTGATCATAATAACGACATTAAACCAACGAGGACGTACAAGCACGGATATTTCAAAAGATCTTAATATCACATGCTATTAATTTGCATGAAAGAAACAAGAAGAAATTCATGCAATTAGGAAGATGAAAATGGGCAATTTTCACTTATCTCGAGTTATAAACAAATAACATATTTAATACACATATCACTATAATTAAATTAATAATTGCCCATTTATTTATACTCATGCCAATTTATGAATAAGGAGATAAATTACATCAAGCAGACGGATATGCAATTTATCGAGACTGGCAAGGAAATTGGCCACAGGGCCGCATTCGACACAGAAGAATAAGAAGGCACGCCAAAAGAAAATCACGAAACATGCAAAGGGCATTGAACGAAATCACTTGCCTTAACCTTCGTTGATCGGTTGATGGCAACGAGACGAGATCTTAGCACCTATTGAGTCCAACGGAAAAAGGAACATTTAATATTGATATTTTATACTATTAACTTTACTTAACTCAATTTAAAATTGAATTAATTTTATAAAGTTAAAAATCTATACCAATATGAATTTCTCGGGAAGCGGGATCCGGCGTGGGTGCTTCGAGATTTCTTGGTGTCGCTGAAACGGGCAAGAATCGAACAATTTAGAAATATTGGCCACTTAATTTAATAAGTAATTAATTCAGGGCCAAAAATGAAAATTATATAAAATAAGGGTAGCTTTTGTAATTAAGGCAAAAGAGATTTAAAATCTCTGTTCACCTTCTTCTTCAACTCACGTACAGGGGACGAAGGTGGTGCGGCGGCAAGGACCTCGGCACGGTGAGCGGCAGACGACGGCGAGGCTCCTCGGCGGCAACCGGAGGCGGCTCGGTGGTGGTCGCGGCAACAGGGCTCGGTCGGTGGTGTCGAGAGGAGAGCGAAGAGGATGGCTGCGCTGCGGTGGACTCGGCGGCGAGGTCGTGCGGGCTCGGCTGGTGGCCCTCGGCGCTGCAGGGGCGAAGGCGGGTGCGGTGGTGGCTCGTGGCTCGGCACTGGTGCGCCGACTTGGGTGCGGCTGGGCTCGGACGGCTCACGAGAGTTGATGTGGTGGAGATGGTGGCTGCGGCTGAACTCGGCAATGGGTGATGTTGGATTGAAGACGGTGATGGTGGGTGTGATATGGGAACCCTAGGTTTTGACGTATATCTATATACCAATTAGGTCAGATAAAAATAAATCTTTGATTCTATTAGATTTAGAATCAATTCGGGATAAACTGAACGTAGGAGATGTTTATCCGAAAAACCTTGGGTTGGAAAGTGGGCTTCTACTAACCGGGTTGGGCCGGAAAATCCAACCCTCTTTATTGGGTTTATAGGTGCAAACTGAATTTAATTATATACTATACATATATATATGGTCCATTTATATATATATATTATATATATTAGCGGAAAACGAATATTATTTAATTTAACTTTATAAATTAAATAATAAGGGTATTTAGATGATTTATGTAATTAAATCAACTCAGATATTATTTCTCTTTAGAATAATTTAATTATTCTAATTCATACATATATCTTAGGTGAATTTGTTGAATGACCAAATTCACTAGATATATAATATAGTTTAATATAATATAGATTTATTTAATTAAATAAAAATAAGAAATAGCCCAAAAATAATTTGGGGTATTTCATATTTTGTCTTCCTTAGATTAACTATTGTTGATTATGCTAGAAGTAGTATTACTATGTTTTAATTGTGCTAAAGTGAGAATATGTTAGCGTAAATGAGTCTTGATAAATACATGTTTTATCCCAGTATGCAGTAATTTGAACCCATGACCCCATATTCTCGTCATATTGCCCGTTACTTAGACTTGCATTATACATCGTTACATTTCCTCCCATGCTTCTATCTTATTGGAAGGTGATTGAATTGAAGTCTTGCTTAATGTCGAGTAATCAATCAAGTGCATGTATGTGTCCGGTGTTAGGTTGAGTCATTAGTAACATATAGGACCCTTGATTGTGACTTGTGCGAACTTATGCCTTGCCTATATTATTATTGATTCTCACTTGAGCTAGGTCCCTGATAGTGTGGCTCTTTCCTCTTTCCGTTCTCTTAACATGTTTCACTCGTCCTGATTAGCTAAATGTTGAAATTGATGATTGACTAGCTTTCCGTGATGGTTAAACCTAGCATGCTTACATGGTTAAAATGTCTATTACTCCATGATATTCTCTTGTGCTTGCATGAATGTATGACTTGACACCTCGCATGATCACGCACCACCCTATATCATGATTTTGCATATGCATGATGCATGAATATCAGAATAAATCTAGTTGAATTACTTTAATTGTACTCATGTTCGATGTGTGCTATTAGTA
Organism: Persicaria maculosa; assembly: GCA_963922045.1. Lineage (NCBI taxonomy): Eukaryota > Viridiplantae > Streptophyta > Magnoliopsida > Caryophyllales > Polygonaceae > Persicaria > Persicaria maculosa. The sequence continues at coordinate 36,300,630 of OY998261.1, forward strand.
TCATGTAGGGCTTATGATTTCCAATATGACCCGCTAAATGATCACGTGTTGTACTTGTTCTATGATGCGATAACTATTGTACCATATATGTACCCTATGATGGTTCGTTCTTAGCATGATTATAATCTAGCACCCATGATGTCCTTCTTGTTACTTTTGATGATCCCTCATGTTTCGTGAATATTATGTTGAACCCCTCTTAATGAATCTTGACTATGCTTGTATCACATTATGTATCACTAGTATCATGTAGGATCTATGCTCTCTAAATGTATCTCGTCGTATGATTACATGTCATCCTTAACCTACTATGTGATCATTGCTGTTAGATGTGATAGTTACTATGCTGCTCTTATGTGCCCTTGTATGACGCTTCATCTGATTGTTATAATATACTTTGCCATGATATATTTGGACTCAATTGTTTATGTGTATACCATGCTCTTACATTGATCATATGCATGATGCTCGTTATCTTCACTAAATTCCACATGACTTCTAATCATATATGATCATTGTTGGTTCCGTCTATCTTGCTTGAAGCTGCTAGGCATATCTGCTTCCATGGAATACTAGAATGTTAGCTTCTTTCACATACATCGGCATCGGACTTGATTGTGTCTTTGATATGAATACGAATGTTGCCCCGGGATAGGTGCATGTTAGTGTGGATTAATGTGATGGATATGCTCTATGATGAATTTGTGCTTGTTGTCACCATTGTAACCTAATGGACTTCAATAGAGGCATCGTTACTATTCTCGGGTCGGAGTCTTGTCTCTAGTCGTGTCATCTTTAGATTTGGTCCATTTTGTCTCCGAGAGAAATATTGGGTCATCCGCTCTTGTCACTCCCCTATCTCCGCTAACTTAGACTCCTACGCGTTACATTGGACGAGCGACCGCATGGAAAAAGGATCGGGAAGTCGAATAGCCATAGAGCAGTGCAACGGAAGCGTGGGCCCATAACCCACGGGCCTCAGGATCGACGATGTTGACGGAATAAGCTTGATTCGAGGTTTACGATTATCGAGTACGATATGACTTGCAGGTGGGAGCGTCCTCTATTCGAATTGCTAACCCTTTCTGAGCTTGTTGATGGTGTACAGCACTGACTTGATGTTGAAAATTTCGTGTTGATGTGATGACTTGGTAATGATTATTGCCTGATTATCCGTTGTCTATGATGATACGTATGATTCGATGCCTGACAATCCTAATGTGCAATGATGACTTGATGTGATGCTACTCTGAGTTGCTAAGCATGATCTAAATTTCTTTGCCTATAAAAGTATGAACTGCAAATGCTGAGAACCTGAACTGTTTATTTGATAAGGTTATGATGGAACTTGCTAGCTTGATTTGACTAGGTTCATATATGATGTTTTGCAATACTTGTTGAGCATGACGGTAAATTGGGACTTTTGATACAGTTGCAATGCTTAATGATGAACTAATGATGCTATTGGTACAAATGCTAGTTGATATGATGTAGTCCTTCTGTGTAATAATGTCCCTGATTGCTTCTTCTTTGAACATGTGAGTGAGGTCCCTTGGTAGAATGGTCGGAGAGCGGTTAAGGAAATTGAGCGGTCGGAATGATTGAGGGTAGTATGAGGTGAGTCGCAGGAGAGGGGTTTGGCTTAAGTAGGAACGAGTGGGTTTTGAGAACTATAAGAGGCGATGCTTAGTGGTTCCGATGAGCTCCTAGATGAATTTCGGGTGAGAAACAAAGATAGGGTTGGATTCTTAGAGGTGGATTGCTAGTGAGAGTGCTTGGTGAAATGAGGGGTGAGACTGGAGTGTCAGAATGAGTTGGGGTTTCTTTGGGGATTCAATCCGAGTTGGTGAGTCTAGATGAAGATTGCTCTTGGTTTGAGAGTGGAGACGAGCGAGCGGGGTTTGCGTTTTATTTTGATTGGTATGATGTGAGGGTCTTCTTGATTATGTGATTTATTAATATGTACTAGCGTGATGTTAGATAGCAACCGTGATGAACCTGTTATGGCATGATATTACATGTTGATATGCAATATCTTAAATCTAGTTGGCAGTGACAAGTGTCATCATGATATAATTGCTATCCTACTATGTTGTCTATAAGCATGTTGTGATGTGTTGTATGAATCATGAAATAATGATATGTTGCTATGTGAGAGCATGATGTTATATTATGATCAGGAGATGTTAAATGATGAATATTGAATTGGATCGTAAATATGACTTATATATATGTATGATATAATGGTGCGTGATTGCTAAATGATCGTTATATGGCATTGTACGAGTTGAGATGATGTTTGTGAGTATGCTGACGTTTGGTGATTGATATATTGATCGACCTTCCCCTCTGCTGAATCTTAATAGATTGACCTTGTTGTGTTGATGTGTTGACAATGGGTTTTGGTTCGTTGATTCTATGATGAGAGATACTTTTATGACTTCTGGTGTGATGTTGAGACGTTGTTATGATTTTGTTATGTCGTTGAGATGCATATTACGACCTTTAGTATGATATGGAGATGTTGATGTGACCTTGTGGCACTACGATTGGTATGCGTTGAGACTTGTCGTGTGATGTGTTGATTGGAGATTGGATGGTTATATAGTTATGCATTTCTTATGGCTTATCCATCTTGCTTGAGTTGAGACTGATAGATTGATTCGATTTTGGAACCTAGGAAGAGAATATGAGATTAGCCCTTAGAGGTGGATGATTCCACCTCCTACCTTCTGAATTTGATTGATTGGTTGCGAGAAGCTGATTTGGTTTTGGGAGACTTTGACGAAATCTTGATTTGAAAGGATTTGACTTGTTTTGGTGTAAAGCTGCTTAATTAAACGTTGAATTTGAAGATTTTGAGCGGTTTTGACAATGGCCAACTTGGGGTTTTAAAGAAGTTGAGAGTTTCAATGATTTGGATGACAATCTTTCCATTTACAAAACGCTTTGAGGATTTACGAACTAGATTTACATTATGACGTCTCACGAAGTGGATACAAGCATTTTATATGGGCGCTTATAGATTGCTTGCTAAGACCTAGTCGGGGCGCTATAATACTTTTAGAGTTGTGGTACTTCCGAAAAGTCGAAGCGAGGATGTGATAAGGGCGCTTATTACACACTTGACTAGACCAATTGGAGATGTCACGACCGTGACCAGGATGTTGTGAGAATCCCGGAAGACGCAACCAAGATGATTACAAGATCCTTGGACATGGTCCTCGGACTCACCGATTTTAAACTTTTTCCCATTGCTTTGAAATGATTTTAGTCTCGGGGACGAGACTTGTTTTTAGAGGTGGATAAATGTAAAGACCGGGTATATATTATATATTATATTACGAATATTTTATTTAAATACGTTACTATTTTATTCAATTGTAAAAGCGGATAAAAAGTCATCCTCAAGCACGAGTTCAATTTTAAAATCCTCCCGGCATCAGTTAAATTTTAGATTTTTGACGGGATTTGATTTTCGCTTTCGAGTTCCATGTATTAATAAAATTAATTTAAGTTCCGAGATGATTTAAAATTTGATTTAAAATTGTTTTAGTCGGGATTCAATCGGGCGAGCGGGTTTCGAGTCTAGTCCGCTAATTTGAATTGGTATTGTGAGGACCATTCCTATTTTATTTTATTTTTTTTCTTTTCTTCTCTCTCTCTCTCTCTGAAGGTTGTTACTCCCTCCCCTGCATTCCCTATTTCACTGCAGTACAACACACATATGGTCCCCTCTTCAACCTTGTCTTCTTCCCAATTCCAGCCCACACCCACCCCCTTCCTGCAGTTCAATTGCCCTCATCCTCACACACCTCTCTCTCTCTCTCTCTCTCTCTCTCTCTCTCTCTCTCTCTCTCTCTCTCTCTCTCTCCCGATTGTGGCCTGCAAAACCCAGCCATATCTCAGAGGAATCCAAACCTTCCCCTCTCTCTCTCTCTTTTCTTTCCGCAGGAGCACCATCACCTCCCTGCCGATTCACCACCAGCAACCACCATTCCATCACCAGCACCTCCTGAGCAGCACCCCTCAGCCTCCATCTTCGAAGCCAACCAGGCCGAGCCGAGGCCATGCTACAAACTCCATCCCTCCCTCTCTGTTTTAACGAGAGCCGAGCCAAGCCCATAGAAACCTTCGACTCCTTTCTCCTTCTTCTTCTCCTTTAAGCAGCAGTACTCCGAAGATGCGGAGCCAAGCACGAGCAAGCGCCCAAGAGCCCCACTGCCAGCAGCGCCGCCCTCGTTACTTCCTCCTCTGTTCCCTCATATCCAATGGTAAGGCTCCTTTCCACCTCCTTTCTCTCTCAAACCATGTAAAGGCTTGCCTTTAAGCTTCCCCTTCCCTTCCTAGGCCATCTCCGGCGAGGAACCTGCTTTGACGAGGCCAGAAAGAGCCACCGCGAGCCTCCGACGGCATTTCTGCGTCCTCGGTGAACACTCTCCCCTCGTCTCCTTCTTGCTCGTTTTGATCTTGGGTTGTCGGAATGGGGTGTCGGAGAGCTTGTGTGTGGTCGGAGCAACTCGTCATCGCCGGCGGAGCTTTCTTTTCCTCTTCCCTTCACCGGATTTCGAACAGGGGCTAATGGGGGGGGGGGGACGATGAACAGCGATGGTCTGGGTGGGTTGTGTTTTTATATTCTTGAACCGGCCCGGTTCTCCTCCTTCGTTTTCTTTAATTATGGTCCGGTTCACCTCCTTGCCACCTCGGATGCCCCGTCAGCCAACCCTGGGCCCCTCCTCTATTCTTCTTTCTTTTCTTATTCCGAATTTCTGTTGGGTAAAGCTTGGGCCGGGTATGGGCTTGGGTTAGGTTGTTCTTTTGTGTTGATCTTTTGGGTTGTTTTAAGATTTGGTTATGTTATTTTATGTATTGTGTTATGTATATAGTTGTTATACAATTGTTGGTTGATTTTTAAATAATAATTATTATTATTAGTATTATTATTCTGACTTTTGTCAAATTAATATTTTTATGAAAACTATATTTGTATATATTATAAAAGTTGTTCAAAGTGGTATTATTTGATATTATGACATTATGTGGTGTTTTAATAAATGCTGTAGAATGGATAAAATAATTTAGTGTTGTTGTTTTTATAAATGTGGGTTATTAAAATGGAGTGATTTTGACAATTTTATTATATTTAAATATTCTTTGAGAAGTGTTATTATCTAATGATTTACAAGGTAATTTTAAGATGAGGATTTGAAAGAGGTAAAATGGCGAAATGATTTGTATAATATGATTTTGGGAATTGGTTTTAAGGCCTAAGTGTTTAATTTCGGGATTTGGATAAGTGATTTTAAAAGATTTGTTTGATTTTCTAAGTTGAGTTCTTTGAGAGATTGTTTTGAAAATGAGACGATGAGATGAGATGAACATGAAATGATATTTGAATTATGATGAGATAAGATGGAATAATCTAAAACGAGATATGTGAAGATATGTATGATAGTTAGGGGCGCCTTGTGTGAAGTAGATAAACTTATGCATTTGTATGTTATTAGGTGATTATGATATGTTGGACATTGCTTGCTATTGGTGACTCATTACTTGGATTCTTCTTCTGCCTTGTTCTCTGCTGTTCGGCTTATTCAGGTAAGTTCCTTTATGGGCTTACTCAGATTCGAAAGAGAATACCTACTTGTGAATATGTGACATACTAGGTGTTGCATAAGCATTAAAACATGCCATGTAGTATCATGTTAGGATTGCACTTGTGATTGAGCATTCTATTTCTTTATGCGTATGTAAACAGAACGACCGTTATCTGTGATAGTCCTAGAGTCTCTGTTAGGGTCATAGGGTAGCCCAACCCCATCGGGTGCCCTGAGTCTATCGAGTCGATATGAGCATGATATGATAGCCCAGCTGATAGGCTAAAAACCTACACCCACAAGTGTACGGGGTTCAGTTGTAGTAATCAGGTGTCGTATCCACAAGGACTATGTGGTATTGATTGTCAATTCAAACAGATTTAACTAAGCCAAGAAAATACGAGAGAAGAAATGTTCATATGGATGGAGAAAGTAACCAACTAATTAAAAGGAAACAACTATACAAAATTGGTAGTAAACAATGGATACGAGGCAAATCTAGGGTAAAGGATCACCACAACGATGCTTTAGTAGATTAAAATTAATATTCGTGTCGCCTTGTCTGAGTTTGTTGAAGGTAGATTGTCTAAAGTAATTGCAAATCTCCTCTCGGTTTCAAAGCAATTGTGTCTAAATTGGTTAACAATCTCCTTTCGGTATCAAGCAACCAATTTAGACCCTTTAAGCTTGTAGAATTCTAGATGATAGTCATATTAACATCGTCTTTCGGTCTCGATCAATATCAAAATCATCTAAAATATCTATGACAATCTATAAATCCTCAAGAACTTCGATTATCTTTCGATAAATCAAACCTCAAGTTTAATCCTATGGTTCCGATGGATCTAATAGCTTTTCGGCCTAAATTCACCACCTAAATTCTAACTTAGGGTTCTAGTCTTTCGATTTCAAACCCTAAATTAGTGCTAACCAATTTTAATCAATTAGGGCTGGCGCAATAGGATTAAATCTAACAAATTATCAGACAAACGAATATCAATCTCACCGCTACCAAAACATCGTCGGGATTACCCAAACCCTAGAACGGAGAAATTAAGAAAGCATAATATAACAAACAATGAACTAGATTATAGACAGAAATAGATCAAAGTTTAGAATAGAAATGCAACCGAAATTTCCGTCCTCGATCCAAGCGTATACCGTCAAAACAAAACCAAAACTAAAAAAACTAGGCCGAAGCCTTTGTACGGCCAGAACTCTGAACTTCCCCTCCATTCTAAACAAACGAAGTATATATGTTTTTAATTTATTGAAATTGCAATCTCAACCCATCAAATTAAATAATTAAAAACTAGCTCAATGCCCAATTATAAATTTAACTCCACTAAACAACCCAAACTTTAGCAACTTCCGCAATTAGCCACTTTAGCTCATCGGGTCCAATCCAATATTGCTCGCCGCTCCGTATTTAGCGTGATTTTCCTCAATATTAGCCTCAAAATGCCTGAAACAAATTAAAACCAGGTGTAGACTCCGAAAATGCAAAATAAATAAATAAAGCATAAAATATGATAAATATGAATGAAAATGACCTAAACTAATATGCAAATGCAAACCTAAAATATGACTAAAATAGACGTTATCAAATCACCCCATGCTTGAACCTTGCTTGTCCTCAAGCAAAAACAAGTATGAATATTCACAAGAAAGATTTCGGCTTCTATCCAAGCAATGCATTTGCCCATTTAGATATAGACATCGGGTTCAAAACAAGAGCAAGCAAACCATGCAAGAGACAAGTCAAGACATCAATTCCAAGACCTCATATAGAATATATTTTGTGGAACACTCTCACTCATGTGTCTAAGGTACAAAAGTTTTGCTCGGGCTCAAATCTTGAAGACTCATCTACCATAAGCTTGAATTAGCGTCCTAAATCTCCACCACTTGGACTATGCACATAAAACATAAATCATGAGGTCTTTTCTTGGGTTGTAATGGGGCCAAGGTAAGAAGAATAAGGTATGATTTCTTTGGCTATGTGGTGCTAAAATCCAGGAAATAGAATTACTTCCTAAACTTCCACCACAATTGTTCTTTTCTCAACACACATACCAAACTCCTCACAATAACCTCATTACATAATCAAATAAGCTCATAAAATCTCAACTTTTGAAAACCCATTCCCTTTTCATAAACTTTTCTCTAGTGATCAAGAAGAATTTATTCTCTTTTTTTTTCTCTTTTTTTTCTTCACTTTATTTTTTTTCTCTCTCCTCCATCACAAGGAAATTACATTTGAAGCACAAAATCCTCCACTCAATACATAAATCACTCAAAGCACATTATTCTCTCTTCTCCACTAAAATGAACCATAATTCTATTTCATCCTAATTGCCGGATGGGTAAACAAGGCTAAAATAGGCTTACGGAAAATCTTGTGGAGCTACAAAATAATAGGATATTAGGCTCAACGAGCTTCAAGCAAAGGATATAACCATGGGAAGGAAGGGAATAATAGGCTAACAAAAATTGCCTTAATCATGTTTATGCAATGCACACAAGTCATATATGTGACCTTGAGAGGTTCTAACGCAAGTTCTGAAGATAGAGCAATCAAGATGAGCAATTCACACACAAAAGAAAGAGGACTCATGAATGTCAGTCCTAGGCTCAGAATCTCACGGCTTTTGTCTTAGAATCTCAATCTCAACTAGTCACAAGATAATTAGTTTTGAAAGAATTATAGCATAAACCCAAATATCTAAATCATCACAAGCTTTTTAACATGCCTTAGAGGATATCATCAACCAAAATCAATCAAGGAAATGACATGTTCTTCAAGAAGAGCAAGAGATTTTTATTAGCAAGGATTCATCTCAAGACACCTATGCAAATGCAATGCATGAAATGCACATGAAAAAAATGAAAAAAAAATTATATGCAAAAACGGAGTTACACATGAACTATAAGTGAGTTACCCCCACCCCATGCTTAAATCCTACTTTGTCCCCAAAGTAGATAAAATAAAAGAGTAAGGGAAGAGGAAACTCACCAAAGAATCAGGCACACTCAGGCATTCTAGACAATTTATCCATTTTAGCACAACAGGAGCTTCCCGAACTCAGCAAAATCAATAAGCAACATCACTCCTGGGTGTGATTGAAAACTCGTAAAAAATGTAGTTGCATCTCCTTGTTATTGAATCTGGCCAAGACATCAAAAACAAAGAAAACAACCAACCAACAAGACAACACAAGCTCTCTAATAGCAAGGGCACCACACCATATAAAACCAACGGTAAGTTATAGTCACTTAGATCAAACAGACTTCATGAACATAACATGTAAAATCAATAATCAAGTCCAGGAGAATGATCCAGAGCATAAAGAACAAAGAATTTACTCCTTCAAACAACCTTATCACCATTAACACCACAATTTCACCAGATAAATTATGCTCTAACTTAATGAAACAAGAACATGCACAAAATTCAGTCCTACGCCTCACACTCATCCACATTTTGCAAAGTAAAATCATGAAAACTCAATGGAATCAGGGAGCATGAGACAAGCAAGTAACAACCTTTCCAACATAACAAAACCAGCCAAACTAAAGTATCAATATCGAGGTGTCATGATTGAGCACAACTAAGACCACAAAATTAGCACAAGTGCACAAGAAAACATCTCAAGATCAGCAATTCCAATCAAAATCAATAGAAGGCTTCAACAGACATATCAACAACCTCAAATTAGTTAGATACTTAGTTAAATTGCTATGACATTAAGCACATAAGTCAAATCCAACTCAAGTTGCAGCAATCAAAGCCACTAAAACCCAGCAATTTTGATAAATTCACCACAGTAGGAAATCAGATTGTTTTCAGCAGATTCCCCTTACATCCAAAGACCAATCCAATGTCACATTCAATGAATAACTTATTCCAGCAGTTGCCAAAATTGCAACTCAACAACTAGTTAAGGGAATAGATATACCTCTGCTTACCTGGGTGAAATCAGGCTCTGAATTGTAGGGTGAGAAGCGAAGGAGCGGGAAATCGCCGTCCGTCGGGGGCAGCAGCAGCGGCAAGGTCCTTCAACGGTGCTGAGAAGGGAGGAGAAGGGGAAGCGAGGAGGGCCTGGTTGCAGGGGGAGGAGATATGGCAGGAGGTGGTGGGAGGAGAAACAAGGAAAAGAAGATGGTTTGGAGGAGGGCTTGTGGAGCGGCGCCGGTTCAGACGAGGGTAGGACCAGCGACGGGGAACAGGTGACTCAGAGGGAGGCGAGAGGGAAGAACGGGGAGCGGCCAGAGAACACCAGAGAAAATTCCACTCCGAGAGGGAAGACGGGGAGGAGAAGCAAGGGAAAGAACGCTTTCTCCACCTTTTTTTTTCATTTTCAAATTTTTTTTTTGGAAAACTGATTTTACTCGGCCGAGTGAACAACACACTCGGTCGAGTGACAATCTTATGCACCTTCTGGAATCCACTCGGACCAAGGGGGAATTTTCACTCGACCGAGTGGACCCAGCTTTTTTTTTTCAAAGACAGAAATATATGTAATCTTATTCTTAATAAAAAAACAAAAACTAACTTTATTTAGAATAAAATAAAATGAAATAAAAACTAACCTTGGTTGCCTCGAAAGCGTTTGAACCTTCCCGAATGGATGGTCCATGGCTCAATCCATCCATCAAGCAGAGTGTTTTCGGAGTGGAATATAAGAGATCTGTTGAAGTTCAAGCTCCCGAGGAATGTGCTCATCCTCTTCTTAGAGTATCGTCCCTTTGTATCTTCACTAAACTCGAAAAATGGAACCCATTCCTCGTGCTCTAAAATCTCCATGTCTTCAAAAACCTCAATGTCAAGAAAGACGATAGTGCAATCGTCATTGTCACTAACCTCACCTTCAACAGAGAAACCTTTGGGAAAACATGGAACATTCATCTGTTGAGCCTCTTGGATCCGCAACATCTCATCCTCAAAAACAACTTGGATCTTTGAGAGGTGGGTTTCCAAGAAAGTGAAGTACTTTTCCATATAAATCAACTTGGACAATTTTTGTGAATTTTCTGAAGCTTGATCTCGACACCCATGCGGTGCGTATCCCTCGGTGATATCCCTCTCGTAAGAAAGGTGAGGATGCAACGAGTAGTACACCTCTTGTTCATTCCCAAACAACACCGGGCAATCACTAGCTACATGATCAAAAGATCCACAAAACTCACAATAGCTTATGCCATCCATTTGAGCACAACCTGAAATCAAAAACAAAAGGAAAAAAAAATCAAAAGCAAAAGAATGACTTAGAAAAATCAGTCTAAATAAACAACCAATACAAACAATAGTTCCCGGGAACGGCGCCAAAAACTTGATAGGCTAAAAACCTACACCCACAAGTGTATGGGGTTCAGTTGTAGTAATCAAGTGTCGTATCCACAAGGACTATGTGGTATTGATTGTCAATTCAAACAGATTTAACTAAGCCAAGAAAATACGAGAGAAGAAATGTTCATATGGATGGAGAAAGTAACCAACTAATTAAAAGGAAACAACTATACAAAATTGGTAGTAAACAATGGATACGAGGCAAATCTAGGGTAAAGGATCACCACAACGATGCTTTAGTAGATTAAAATTAATATTCGTGTCGCCTTGTCTGAGTTTGTTGAAGGTAGATTGTCTAAAGTAATTGCAAATCTCCTCTCGGTTTCAAAGCAATTGTGTCTAAATTGGTTAACAATCTCCTTTCGGTATCAAGCAACCAATTTAGACCCTTTAAGCTCGTAGAATTCTAGATGATAGTCATATTAACGTCGTCATTCGGTCTCGATCAATATCAAAATCATCTAAAATATCTATGACAATCTATAAATCCTCAAGAACTTCGATTATCTTTCGATAAATCAAACTTCAAGTTTAATCCTATGGTTTCGATGGATCAAATAGCTTTTCGGCCTAAATTCACCACCTAAATTCTAACTTAGGGTTCTAGTCTTTCGATTTCAAACCCTAAATTAGTGCTAACCAATTTTAATCAATTACGGCTGCGCAATAGGATTAAATCTAACAAATTATCAGACAAACGAATATCAATCTCACCGCTACCAAAACATCGTCGGGATTACCCAAACCCTAGAACGGAGAAATTAAGAAAGCATAATATAACAAACAATGAACTAGATTATAGACAGAAATAGATCAAAGTTTAGAATAGAAATGCAACCGAAATTTCCGTCCTCGATCCAAGCGTATACCGTCAAAACAAAACCAAAACTAAAAAAACTAGGCCGAAGCCTTTGTACGGCCAGAACTCTGAACTTCCCCTCCATTCTAAACAAACGAAGTATATATGTTTTTAATTTATTGAAATTGCAATCTCAACCCATCAAATTAAATAATTAAAAACTAGCTCAATGCCCAATTATAAATTTAACTCCACTAAACAACCCAAACTTTAGCAACTTCCGCAATTAGCCACTTTAGCTCATCGGGTCCAATTCAATATTGCTCGCCGCTCCGTATTCAGCGTGATTTTCCTCAATATTAGCCTCAAAATGCCTAAAACAAATTAAAACCAGGTGTAGACTCCGAAAATACAAAATAAATAAATAAAGCATAAAATATGATAAATATGAATAAAAATGACCTGAACTAATATTCCAATGCAAACCTAAAATATGACTAAAATAGACGTTATCACCATCACCATCGGGCAAGAGATGAGATGATATGATATGATATGATGATGCCGTGGTGAGTGTACCACCACGAGGATATTGCTATGCTATAGCACCGAACTGCCCAATCTCTGCACTAATGGGAAGGGATGCAGAGGTAGGAGAGGGATATGCCACTTGGCATTCTTTGGGCGCCTTTACAGTTCTTTTTTCGCATATTGTAAATTAGGATCATGTTAGTGTGATTTAATTTCCGCATTCGCATCATCTTTATATTAGCATATGTGTATATTTGCTTTCGGGACAGGGTGTGTTGGGGTCTCGGTCTGATCCCGCTCGCACCACTTGTTTTTAGGTATGATTGCTCCTTGTCTCTATGGCGTGGGAAAATCCCCCCGGCGATTGCAAAGAATCTGTCTAACCCCGCTAACTTGGCTATACTACCTTAGAATTTATACTTTGGTTTTGACCCGGCTCTGCCGTGGCATTTGTATCTAAACCCTACTTCCGCTTTACTTCCATTTAAATTGAATTTCTGTAACTTCGATTGATTGGGGTTCGAAATCCCCGCTTTGAATACTGAGTGATCTTTAGAGGTTTGAAACCTCGACCCGTACCTGAATTGCAACATCCGAACAAAGGTATCCAACCTTCAAAACGTATCTCGGATATTTATATCCGGGCCGTTACATAGTAGGGGCTCCTCTTGTGGAGACCAAGTTATACACATTGTGTTCGATTGTTGGTTAACTAATAGGAACTATTATAACTTATAGTTCTATTAAGTGTTGGAATTGGTTATGAGAACCTTGCTTTGACTATAAGGGTATAAGTAAAGAGATTGTATATATGTCATGACTTGTGAAGTGTCTTGACTACAAATATACAAGTGTATAAGATGAGTTCGTTAAGTTTTGAGTATAATGATTAATCAAATTCCAATTGTGATGTCTTGTGACCTTATTGTGTGCTTTACATGCAAATCTCGTTAAGATTAGGGATAAGTCTTAGAAACCTTGTAATATATATTGGGAATAAAAGTGAGGAGATTATATGTCTTCACTTGTTAAGTGGTTAAAGAATTACTACTTTGATCTACTTGAGTTGGAATTGGGTTCTTAATATTATGCTTGTATGCTTCTAAGCTTGCTTGTAGTTCTTGTTGTCGAGTAAATTCTTACAAATAAAATTAGAAATGCCGGAGACAAATAGAAGCCCAAATCAATGCCCTCCCTCGGAATGCCAAGCAATATATGCACCCCGCGCTCACAGTGCCTGAATCGGCGATTCTTATCCCTGCCTCTAATTTTGAAATTAAACCTAACTTCCTTACTGAAATAAGAAGGCATCAATATGAAGGAAAACCTAATGAATGCCCTATGGCACATATTTCAACCTTCTTAGACCTCTGTGATACTATTGCTGACGGACAGAGTCTTGAGTATGTCCAACTAAAATCTTTTCGATGGTCCCTTACAGGTAAAGCATTGCAGTGGTTGGAAAGCTTAGCCCCAAGATCGCTCCGCACCTGGAATGAAGTCAAGGATGCGTTCCTCAACAAGTTCTTCCCTCCTTCTAAGACGGCGTTAATCCGACATAAAATCACGACTTTCAAACAAAAGCCTGGTGAGGCTCTGGCAACTGTTTGGGAAAGGTTTAAGGACCTACTACGATCATGCCCGACGCATGGCCAACCACCATACGTGATTCAGGAAATCATTTACAATGCTCTTAATGCTGCAAGGATCAACACCTACACCTCCTATGGCTACCTTGAACTCGCTCCACAAGAGGCTTGTGAGACCATAGAGAGGTTGGTGGAGTTCGACAACATATATGGGACTCCTGAGGCTTCCGACACATCATCATCGTCGAGGCCTGCCCCATCTATGCCCTTATATGAACCCTCCAAGGTAATCGATCCGGACGTGAAGGAGCAATTCCATAGAGATCAACTTCGAAAGCTCCAAAAGCAAGTGAGGTTCCTTTCAACGAACCAAGATTGCATTGAATGCGGATCGTAGCGGCACAACACCATCGAGTGCGCCCATGATGAACAAGTACAACTAGCGGAGACTCACCAAGAGGCACACTACATAAGGGGTCCCAATCACCAATATTGGGGAGACCAAAGGTTCCATCAACCACAAAGGAACCCGGTTAACCCTAGGGACCCCCCGCCTTATAGAGCTCATGGGCACCCGGAGAGGGACCAACGGAAGGATGATCTACAACTTGTGCTGGATGAAATCAGGCAGAATCAGGCTAAGAATGATCAATCCAACAATGCAATCCATTCTCAACTTAATCACCTTACCACAAGGATTGGGGAGATGGATATTTGGAAAAAGAACGTAGAGACCCAACTGGGTCAATTGGCAGCGCAAATCCCTAGACCGTCCGGAACATTCCCTGGGCAACAAACCACCAATCCTAATGGGGCAATCCGGGACGGGCCATGTCGCAGCCATGCAATTAAGGAGTGTCAACAAAGTACAAAAGCCACGAACGGAGTCGGAGAAAGCAGCAGATCCAGTCGATATCGACAGCCTAGTCGATGTCGAGGTAGATGTCGATATCGACCATCAGATCGACCCACTAGTCGACGTCGAGGCCACTACAGAGCCATCAGAGCCACAACAGAGGTCGACATCGACCATTCCAGTCGATATCGACCAGAGCCCAGTCGACATCGATGTTTAGCAGGCCCCTCCGACCTCCGTTTTAGCCCCTCCACCAAAGAAGACGTTGCCATTCCCATCCAAAGCATTGGAGGATCCCACCAAAGGTAAGTTTAGGCGCTTTGTAAAAATTTTTCAAGGACTTAACATTACCATTCCTCTTACAGAATCCCTAAGCGAGATGCCCGCCTATGTACGATTCATGAAAGACATCCTTAGCAAGAAGAGATCCATGGCAGAGATCGCAGAGGAGTGCTCAAAGATGGACTTCCCTGAGAAGAGGAGTGATCCAGGGAAGTTTGCGATCACCGTAGGACTTGGCCAACATCGATACAAAGCCCTATGTGACCTAGGGGCAAGCGTAAGTCTCATGCCTCTCTCTATTTGGCAAAAGGTGAACATTGGCGCACTTGAACCTGTGGATATGAAACTCTATATGGCCGACAACTCATTCATCAGGCCCACAAGTATAGTTGATGACGTTCCAGTAAAGGTAGGTAAGTTCTTTGTGCCTACTGATTTCATTGTATTGGAGATGCCTGAAGATCCTGTAGTGCCTATTATCCTTGGTAGGCCTTTCTTAGCTACTGCTGATGCCAATATCAATGTACGTCGAGGATTACTAACCTTTACTATAGGGAACAAACTTATAGAATTCTCTTTCAACCCAACCATGAGCGAAATGAAGCACCTGGAATAAGTAGTCCTCTCACCGGCTAAGGAAAAGCTCAGAAAATTTTTGTTGGCAAGGACGGAAACAACACGCAGGGTCGACATCGGCTGGAATCAGTCGATATCGACTAAAAACATCGAAATCAACCCCCCTTGGTCAAAATCGAGTATGCCAGATTGTTTCCAGGAGCTTAACTATGGGGTCACAGAGATCGATATCAATCCACACATGTCGACATCGACCAAAGCAATCGACATCAACCCACCTTGGTCGAAATCGACCACCCCTCAGCCCGAAGATTTCTGTTTCGGGCCCAAACAGGTAAGCCCAGGTATAACTCCTAATCCTTCTCTGTCCCTTATTGATAAATCAATTAAGCCAATTATTGATAATTCAACTAATGAGAGGGTCAAAGCTCCATGGTTTGCCTATATTGCAAAAGTTAGGTCAAGAAAGAGAAGGAAAGCGCCCAAAGAAGAACCTAACAACGAAGAAGCCTTGATCACCGAACTTAGATGCTACCAAAAGGACCTAGATGATCCAAGAGAAGGCTCGGGCTCAAAGGGTCCCTGCGTTAAAGGCTCATAAAGAATTGACGGAGAAGTCGGCCTAGCGACTCAAAACTCTAGAGCATGTACATAAAACCTTTAAATTTTTCGCATAGATGGTTTTTAAGATTTGAATTTTGTTTTTTTTTAACTTTTAAAACTGAGAGAATTCGTGGTTTTATCTATAATCTAACCAAGATTTTAGGTTTCTAAGCAAAAAGGAATGATGAAGAAGAAAAGAAGCTTTTTCGAAGGCAGTCGAAATCGACCAGGCCAGTCGAAATCGACCCCCCAGGGTCAAGCCATCTCCTGGAGTCGACATCGAGGACTCAGGAGCGAAAAGCTGAGGTCGATATCGACCATAATTATCGATATCGACCCCAATCAGGCAGCCCTTGTCTTCACTTTCTTCCTCGACTTCGACAGATGCAGTCGACATCGACCACTAACATAGATATCGACTTCTAGCATCGACCTAACCTGGAAATCGACCTGAATCCGCAGGTTGCGCTATGATTTTCTCTCTACCCTTGTTCTTCTGTTAATACAGTGAGGACACTGTATATTTTAAGTATGGGGGTGGGGGAAAGACATGTCTTATGGTCATAACTTGGTTTTCTTCTTCGCATTGCATTCATGTTTAAAATTTTGTCCTTAGTTTTACTTTTATAAAATGTCAAAAAATCCAAAAAAATAAAAAAATATAAAAAATACAAAAAAATGCATGTTTACTTTTGAAGTTTATTTTTAAACCCTACTTAGATGTCCTATGATGAAAACTCAATAGCTAACTTGATCATGTAAATCCCATGGTATATTTGGATGGTTTAGCCTAAGTCCTTAAATTTTTTATGTAGATTGTGAACTTGTGATGAAATTGAGCACATATGATCCTAGGCTAAAAAGCAAATCCAACAAAAATTGTCCTTGTGAGAATTTTGGCCTATAGGGAGAACATCAAAAATCCCTCCGCTTTCTTGAGTGAATTTACTCTTCCTATGCATCTCTAAATGTTGTGATAGTTATTCAAAACCAATACATAAATATGTCTATGTTTACAAGAATTAAATGATGGAGGCATCTTTTAAGCCATTTTTATCCTCTCTTTACCTGCCCTGCATTTTCTCTGCTTGAAGCCGGAAAATTAATCTGAGCCTGAAATTGCAAACTCCATAAAATTATCCCTAGCCGAATTAAGCCTGACCCCTATTTGGGAATTGAGACTTAGATTGGCTGGACTAATGCCTTGTGGAAATAAAAATGCATATTGTCCAGTTTTGAGCAAGGAAATTATGGGTTGGTGCATATTTACATCTTGTCATATTTTGTAAAGGATTTTTGGCTCACCATATAAATGCACATATTTTTTAGTATTATTCATTATTTTCGTCCAAAAAAAATCCGAAAAAAAAGAAAAAAAGAAGAGAGATATATGTATAGGTAGTGCATGAGCCAAAATCCTTAAGTCCTTTATTTATTTCATACAAGTGTTATATTTTTGAGAGGAATATTAGAGTTGAAAGAAGGGTTGGTAGCATGGTTTACATCTTTTAGTGCATCTTTAGAGCATATTATGGAAAGATGAGTTTAGAAAGAGCATTATGGAGAATAGAGGTTGAAAAGAGCAAAATGGAAGAGTTATGGTTTGGATATTGCAAGTGTTGAAATTTAGGAGTCTTGATTCCCGAATTATAAAAGCATCACATAGCCAAATAATTCCATACCCTTAATTCCTTACCAAGCCCCATTACAACCCCGCCAAATGGAGTCTTCTTTAAAGTCTTCCATTGAGCGAAAGTCCTCCTGATGGTTCTTATTGTATTTTCATAATTGGTTGCGAAGTGGATTTTTATAAATTGCAATGTTTATGAGATTGTGTATGGAATTGAGTTGAGAGTTGATCTTCATAGCCTAAACACATGAGAGTTGAGTGCAAACACATTATCCCTGTGAGGTTGGATAAAAAATTGCATATGCCTATGGATCACTTAAATATGTGCTATGACGTTAAATTCACTTGCTTTGCTTTGCTACCGCTTATGATGTTGCTTTTGACAAGGGCGAAGACTTGAAGGGTGTGTTGTAGGTATTGGTTATTGCTTGGTTATTTCTTGAGGATAAGCAAGTCTAAGTATAGGGTGTTTTGATGTACATATTTATATCTCCTTTTATTGCATCTTTTGACTTCTTATTTCATTCGATTTCCAAAGAAAAGGTTCAAAAGAATATAAACTTGTGTAAGAATGGGCTAACGTGCAAGAAATAGAGTCTGCACAAGTTTTGAGCTAACCATGCAGGAATTCGAGCGAAATCGGAGTCAAAACGGAGAAACCAAGGAGAGCTGATCAGAGGTAGATATCGACCTTCAACATAGATATCGACCTTTAACATCGATATCGACCATCGATATCGACCTCAACATAGACATCGAGTGGAGATGGACAAGTCGAGCAGAAACACAGACATCGATATCGACCTCTGTGGTCGATATCGACCTTATCTCGACAGAAGATAGATCTGATTTCGAGACTCGGATTATGAATTCTATCCTCAAGGCCACGGATTATCTTATACTTTTAGATAGTTAGCAGCTGAATTTATCTTTACCTTTAAGTTTTATCAAGTTGTTTTAAGTTTTATCAAAATAAAAGACCTATCCTAATTGTTTGGATAGAGTTCATAGTTTAGATAGAAGTTACAATCCTTGGATAGCAAGGATTAGTAGCCTATAAATAAAGCCCTAGGGGATGGTTTGTTAGAATCATCCAAAGAAGAAAGACAATAGCAATAGGCAATAGAAAGTTAGAGATTTAGTATTGAGCTTTAAAGTTTCAAGCTCTTACGATAGTTGGCGTTGAGACTGTAAAGATTCAAAGTTTTCCATTTATGCAAGTTATTTCAATTCAAAGCATGTCTACATTCAACATGTGCGAGTAGTCCTCCAAAGCTCTTAGGGTCGGGGTGAGCCCGACGTTAGCCATTCGTGCTTGAGGTAAGTGTTAGATGTTGATATCGTTGTGTCTATATCATCTCCTACGATTCTATGTTTAGTCCTAATCGAAAGAAAAAGGGTTCATGCTAACAACTTGAGTTATAAACATAAATTTTTTAGAGACAATTAGGTTTATTTGCAAGAATAATCCTATGAGTTGGTGTACAGCGAAAGCTTGTCCCTCGGGTGAAATAGCGCAATTGTCCATCTTATTTATCTTGTCGCATGCATTGGTTAACGTTGTGGTAAACCCTAATCCTAGGAGTTACCTTTTATATAAGTTTATTCATCAAAACCTTTGTTTATTTCTGTTCATTACATCCTCATCCATCCTAAAGTCTTCGGCCTTTCTTCGCCGACAAAAAGCTAACGACTTTGCAGGAGAAGACATCGATATCGAGCATAGACGTCGATATCGACCACCTGTATCGATTGGCAGTCTTCTGAGCCAGTCGATTCCGTCTGCTAACATCGATATCGACCTTCCCGTGTCTATATCGGCTGCTTGTTTTTATCTCTGCAGGTCTTCTGTTGTAGAGAGGATCGACATCCGAGGTCGACATCGAGCTCCAAGGTCGAAATCGAGGCTTCTGGTCGACACAAGACGTGAGATTTCCAACGCTACTAGGATCCCGCTGACACGCCTCCTCATGGATCGATCCTAACTACCCTTCCACTACAACGGGAGGAAGTCTTGTAATTATTTGCATAGGCTAGGAGTCGGATTCGCATTTACATATCTTTATATTTGTAATTTAAGAACTAGACATTCCTCCTATTAACAAGCATAAATAGTTTTAAAGAAACCATCAGAAGCATACAGTTCCTTTATCAAAGCAAAACCCAAAACATGTGCATCCATATGGTTTAGGAGGACATACCTTCGTGATAGCGCGTCAGCTACCACATTATCCTTTCCCTTCTTGTGGTGAACCACATAGGAAAAGGTCGCCTGCTTAGCACTGCCTGGCCTTTGAGGTACTTCAGAGCTTCATGATCCGAATGAATCACAAACTCCTTAGGCCACAGGCAGTGCTGCCATGTCTGTAAGCACCGAATCAGGGCGAACAGTTCCTTGTCGTAGGTAGAATAGTTGAGCTCAGCGGGGCCCAACTTCTCGCTGATATAGGTGATGGGGCACCTATTCTGTAGCAGAACCCCACCAATGCCAGTGTCAAAAGCATCACACTCGAGCTCAAACGGTTGTGCGAAGTCAGGTAGTTACAACACTGGGGCATGGGTGAGACGATCCTTGAGAGCGTCGAATGCCCTCTGATGTGCGTCTTTCCAGCGAAACGTCACATCCTTCTTGGTCAGCTCATGTAGGGGGTGGCAATGGTGCTGAAGTCTTTGACGAAGCGTCGATAAAAGCCAGCAAGGCCCAAGAATGAGCGGACATGAGTGGGGGTATGCGGCTGGGCCCACTCTTGAATAGCACGAACCTTTTCCTCATCTACTTTTAAACCAGAAGCAGAAAAAACAAATCCAAGGAAAATAGTAGATGCGGAAGCAAAAGAGCACTTTTTCAAATTGGCATATAGTTTTTCTTTTCTGAGACAATCAAATACCAATTTTAAGTGACTGAGGTGATCATGCATGTTCTTGCTATAAATTAAGATATCGTCAAAATAAACAACAAAAAATTTGCCTAAGTAACGTCTAAGCACATGGTTCATAAGCCTCATAAAAGTAGAAGGAGCTTTTGTCAAACCAAAAGGCATTACTAACCATTCATATAAACCATACTTAGTCTTAAAAGCCGTTTTCCATTCATCTCCCTGTTTCATCCTAATTTGATGATAGCCACTTCTAAGATCAATTTTAGAGAAAATGCATGCGCCATACAATTCATCAAGCATATCATCTAAACGAGGAATAGGGTTATGATACTTAACTGTTATTTGGTTGATTGCCCTACAATCAACATACATGCGCCAAGAGCCATCTTTCTTAGGAACCAAGATGACAGGCACGACACAAGGGGAGAGGCTTTCTAGAACAAAGCCCTTATCCATCAGCTCCGTGACTTGGCATTGCATCTCCTTAGTTTCCTCAGGGCTAGCCCTATAGGCGGCGCGATTAGGCAAGGCTGCACCAGGGACGAAATCAATCTGATGTTCAATCCCTCGAATAGGCGGCAATCCTTGTGGTAGATCAGCTGGAAGGACATCTAAATAATCCTGCAAAAGAGCAGCAATAGGTGCAGGAATATGACTCAAATCCACAGTATTAAGTAATACCTCTTTCATGATCAAAAGGATATGAGGACGATGAGAATTCCAGGTTATAGTCTCTTTCTGAGGTTGAGAGACCAATGAACGTCGTTCAACAGAGCCCTGAAGCGGAGTATGAGAGGCCTGTGTTGATGTAGAAGGAGAGGGGATAGGCGTCGAGATGGCCGCGGGTGCGGCCTTGGGGGCCGCGGGCGCGGGTGACTAGGTCGCATGTTGCTTCCCCTTCCGTTGGGCCTCCTTTTGAGCGTCCTACTATTGTTTCTTGCGAACATGTTCCTTCAAAACAGCTTGAGGCGAAAGGGGTAGGAGAGTAACTCTCCTCCCATCAAAAGTGAAGGAATATGTATTTGCACGACCATCATGTATAACAAAACGATCATATAACCAAGGGCGACCAAGCAAAATTTGACTACAGTCCATTCTAGCAACATCACATAAAACCTTATCATGATATGATCCAATAGAAAAAGAAACTAAGCATTGTTTAGTCACCGTAGATCCATCATCAATAATACCATTCAATCCATAGTGAGTAGCCCTAGGAGTAGTAATCAAGTGTAAGAAATCCACTACCTTTTTATTGATGAGGTTGCAGCAACTCCCACCGTCGACGATGGCGCTCAAGGTAGCCTCGCAAACCACACACTTGGTGTGGAAGATGTTCTCCCTTTGATCAGCCATGGGAGCTTCCTGGATGTGTAGGACCCGACGCTTGACAAGACAGAGAGTCTCCTGGAAGTCACTGGGGTCTATTTCGTCGTTAGGCTCAATGGGCTGTTCCTCCTCCACTTCACTCGAAATTACATGGTCCTCGACAGTCTCCTCCTCATAGTAATGGTCTCCCAAATCATTGAGAAGAACCTTCCTTTTCTGAGGGCATTCGCGAGAGACATGGCCAGAACCACCACAAGTGAAGCAGCGGATGTCTTTGGTGCGTTCCTTAGATGGTGCAACAAATCTTCTAGTTTCAACCTGATAACCCTGTTGAGGTTAGTAGCTCCATTTTGCTGCATAGAAGGGTTAGTAGAAGGTCTGGATTGACTAGAAGAAGCAAAGGGAAGAAACCTGCGACCTTGGGAGGCGTGATCGATCCTGGTCCTCTGCTGTTGTTGCTGCTGCTGCTCATACAAAAGTTGTGCCTTATGAGATAAAGTGTTAATATCCCTAATAGAATGAATATCCAAAGGATTTTTAATAGAGATATTAAGCCCAACAAGAAATTGAGTACATAAAACACGTTCAGTAAGATAAACATTAGCCTGATGAGAGAGTTGTTCAAGCTCATCTTTGTATTCCATGGGTGAGCGAGCTCCTTGGCGGCAAGAAGCTAGGCGCATCCTCATTGTTTCTGTGTATTCCTCAGGCACATGGCGTTTCTTCAACAGATAGCGAAGTTGGGGCCAAGTTTCAACATGTTGCTTACCTTGACGACGGCGGATCTCATGAGTGCGGAACCACCAGGTGTGAGCCATACCTGTCAAATGTAATATAACAACTTCCAACTTCTTTGTTTCCTCATAGCGCAGATGTTCCAAAACATAATTAGTATAATCTTCCCAAACAAGATAAGCTTCAGGATTATTAGTACCATCAAAAGTTTCCAATTTTATTTTAACATCACGCCTTTGGATAGCCTGTGCATTATCAAATCTAGGACGACCAAAATTAGGGTTAGGTAAATCATCAAAGTTAGGATATACCTCTTGGTAAGCGTCCTCCAAGTGGGGCATGTCGTTTAGATCAGCATTGCTACGACTGTCGTCCCAGTTGGCTCTGACGAACAGAGGATTGGAGTGAGTCTGGTTAGGTGGTTGGTGCTGTTGTTGCCGTCCATGTTTCTGATGCCGAGGGGGGGTGTTGTCTCGGCGTACATCATGACCGTTAAAGCCAGATAATGGATCATTGTCATTCTCTCCTGCAAAAGGGTTAGCCGAAGCAGATCGCAGTTTAAAGTGTAACTGACTAGACGGATGTGGATTACCTGACGGTGGGGTATTACTTGAGGGAGGTGTATGACCTGTAGGAGGCGGCTTACCACCTGAGGGAGTTGTAGATCCAGAAGCCTCATTCTGCCTCTCCTCGAAATGCCGAGCAATTGCCTGGCTAATCTGGGAAGATAAATCAGCACGATCCTTAGCCCTATCAATGGCCAAGCGATTGGTCAACTGGGTGATTGCATTTGCAACAATGGCCTCCACATTTGTAAAGGCCGAGATATTATTTTAATATTAAATTAATTCAAAGTGTATTATTTTATATATGAGATATAAAAATTGGGGAAGAACTTGTCCTCGAGCGATTTTCCGAGTTAAAATCATTCTGAATGATTCCGACATCGTTTTAAAATTTGATTCCGACAGATTCTATTTCCGCCTTCTTACTTCGAGATTTGAAATTTAATTGAGGTCCATTATTTTATTACAGATCCGAAAAATTTAATTAAATTCGATTTAGTCGGGATTCGTTCGGGCGAGCGGGTTTCGGGATATTTTTCGGGTTCAAAATATCTTGTGGGGACCTCTTTTATTCCCTATTTTATTTTAACTTTTTCCTTATTCTCTCTCTCTCTCTCTCTCTCTCTCTCTCTCTCTCTCTCTCTCTCTCTCTCTCTCTCTCTCTCTCTCGGCAGCTTGCCTGCACACACACACACAGCTTGAAATTGCAATGGTCCCCCTCCCTCCTCCCTCTCCCTTTCACTTGCCTTACTGCATACACTTTTACACCCAATTGCTCTCTGCACCTCTCTCCTCTCCTCTCAATTTCCCTCTGCATCCACATCCTTCACCTCTCTCTCTCTCTCTCTCTCTCTCTCCCTCTTCCGTTCTGCAGCCCCAGCACCAGCAGCTCCTCTTCTCCTCTTTTAGCTGCAGCCGACAGAAGGCTCACCACACTCCCTTGCCCATCCCCTCCTTGTCCTCTGTTCGCCGAACCACCTCCACCACCTCACCAGCTCCTCGTCGTCGCCGCCACCACCTCACCAGCTAGCCACCACCACACTCCCCGGCTGCATCTCCACCTCCATCTCCTCTGTTTTGCCGAGGAACCACAGCCCCACTTCCCCTGCTTTGCCGCAAGGAGAGAAGAAGAAGAGGGAGCTGTCCGACAGGGCCGAGACTAGCCGAGCACCTCGACAGCTTCTTCCTCCTGGAGCCGCCAGGAACTGCAGCAGCAGCTAGCGGAGCTTCGGGACAAGCCGACGCCGCCGCATCTCCTCTTCTCCCCTGTTTCCGGTCACAACCGCGGTGAGCCCCTTTCCCTCTCTCTTCCTTCCTTTCCCTCCCCGTGCGGTTCCGGAGTCAAGGTCGGAGCCGGGAGCGCCGCCATCGGCCCTCGTTTCCTCTCGCTTCCCTCAGTTCTGGGCAAAGGCCCTGTTCTTCCTAATGGGGGAAGAAGACGTAGCAGGCGGGCCTCCACCTTGACACTTTGGCGCTGAGTCAGCGCGTGGGGCCCCCTCTTTCTTCTAATTCTGATTCGGGTTGGGCTTGTGCAGTTTGGGCTGAAGGGTTTGGGCTTCTTCTTTCCCTTTTCTTTCGTTTGGGCTGAGTTTTAATTCTGCATTGGCCTATTGTTTTGGGTTGTGTATATGGGTTGGGTTTTTGTTTAGTTATTTCGGTAGTACATATTTATATATATGTTATGTGTTAAATTATAGTATTGTGTTATGTTATTATATATATATATATGATATGTTATATAAATTGTTATTTTGGACATTGGGAAAATATATATATATATATATATATATATATATGTATATATATATATATATATTCTGAAATTTTAATATGTTTAAAAGGTTTTAAAAGTGATATTATTTTATCTTGGGTTATACATATATTATGGGTATTGTTTTCAGATGATATGATTAGTAAGGGTTAAATTAATTAAATATTGTTATTATTTTGGGATAATAAATATATATATTTCTGAAAAATGTATATACTTTAAAAGTGTTCAAAAGTGGTATTAATCGATATATCTTACATTGATATAATATGGTGTTTAATATATGTTTTAGAAATTTTAAATATATTAGTATTGTTGTTTATAAATGTGCGTTATTAAAATAGATTGATTTTGGTGACTTCTTATGTAAATATTATTTGGAGTGTGTTATTAAATAGTATATATATATGGTTTTGAAAGTAATAGTAGTGGAGAAGTGTTATTAATAAATGTTTATTAAGTGATTTTTAGATGACGACTTTTGAGTAAGTAAGAAACATGCCGGAATTGTTTTATAATATGATTTTTGGAAATTGGTTTTAAGGTTTACATTGTTTAACGTCGGAATTTGGCCAAGTATGATTTGAGAATTATTTGGAATATGAGTTGACTTAATTTGGATTTAAGATTTTGGAAAACGGTTTTACTATTGGTCGGTTTTGAGAATGTTGAGAACTTGGATTCTGTATGTACGAATGTGAACCGGTAGCTTATAGAAATGACTTGATGATAGGTGTGTATTTCTTGTGGATTACTTTGGACTTGCATTTGGGCCCTTACTTGCGTTATCTTGCTGTTCTGCATCAACCGGTAAGTATCCTACGGGACTTACTCAGTAACCTGGACCTCCTGCCTGATGTGTCATGTAATGTGTAGTTTTGTTGCATATTAAAGAATGCCATGTAGTATCATGTTAGGATTGCATTGAACTGAGCATGTGTTTACTTTGTGTGTTTGAATACAGAACGGCCGTTATCTGTGATAGTCCTAGAGTCTTTGCTAGGGTCATAGGGTAGCCCAGCCCCATCGGGTGCCCTGAGTCTATCGAGTCGATATGAGCATGATATGATAGCCCAGCACCATCGGGTAAGAGATGAGATGATTTGATATGATACGATTAGCCCAGCACCATCGGGCATGTTTTATTTATTTTATGATATGATGATGAGATATGATATGATATGATGATGAGATATGATATGATGATGAGATATGATATGATGATGAGATATGATATGATATGATGATACCGTGGTGAGTGCACCACCACGAAGAGAGTGCTATGCTATAGCCCGAACTGGCCAGTCTCTGCACTAACGGGAAGGGGTGCAGAGGTAGGAGAGGGATATGCCACTTGGCATTGTCTGGGGCCCTTTACAGTTCTTTTCTGCATATATATATATATATATATATATATATATATATATATATATATATATATATATATATATATATATATATATATATATATATACTAGGGGCAGGATAGTGTGATTTAAATCTTGTACCGCATTAGTCATCTTTTATTTAGGCATAGGCATGTTATGTGGCCTCAGCACGGTCAGAGGACCCGCAGGCGATCACTAGGCCTGACTTCGTGGATAGTGTTAGGTACCGCTCTTGTTGCTCCATGCTTCTGTGACGGGGAAATCTTTTGGCGAATCGAAGAATCCGGCTATCATATTCTAACTTGACAAATGGCAATCACTCACTTGTTTTGGTTTTGACCCGGCTCTGCCGTGGCTTTTGTATCCAAACCGTACTTCCGCTTTACTTTCGTTTAAACTGTAATTCTGAGACTTCGACTGATTAGAGGTTTGAAACCTCGACCCGTACCTGAATTGCAACATCCGAACGAAGGTATCCGACCTTCGAAACGTATCCCGGATATTTATATTCGGGTCGTTACAAAGTTGGTATCAGAGCGAGGTTGTGCAATTCGGGTATGCTAGGGTCGAGTGTATGTTTTGGAAAACCGCCCATAGATTTTAAAAGATTTGAAAGTATTTTAAAGGGGCAAAATGAATTTAATATGCCTAACTCCAATTGGACTAAGTAATGAACTTGACTTGTTATAAAAGAGGAGAACCAACTAATAAGGGATCGAGTGGGTAGAAAAAGGCAATAGACCATCCCTATTGGATGTAGTCGGAAATGGGTAGGCGAAATACTAGCTTGTTCTTTACAGATGGGTTGGGAAGACTCCAAGGAGAGCATTGTAATTGTCATTAACTGATTCTATGATTGAGTGCTTGATATGTTAAACATTTGATTTTATGTTCTAACTATTGAATGAATATTGATGATCTGTGAACGAGATAGCGGGGTACCCTTATTTCCCTATGATTAAGCTCAGCTTTTGTGGAACTGCCCCTTTCCTTATGAACCCTTTTGACAATTCAATCGAGTCCTCCCTTCGAATATCGGTCTTCCACGGGAATTGGGTTGGTAAACACATGGTGTCGGGAATCATGATTGAATATAAAGGTTGTCCGTGAGAGTATTGAAAGACGGCCTTGATGAAATTCCGAGTTAGAGAGTGAGATATTTACGAGGCTGTCCTTATCCATTCTTATGACAATCCATCAGTGTCATCTTGTCACGAAAAGTCGTATCCGAGTCCCACGGGAAAGATGGGTAATGAGTCAGTTGGGAAGAGTCAATGTTGCTTTTGTGGACCTCTATCGGGTTATCTTGATTGCTCTGTCCATTATTGCGTGATACTATATGGTACTACTCCTTGACCTACAATTGACCCTTAGTGTGAAACTATGCTTATGTGCTTTAATGTTCATAATGACTATTGTATAAGTTTGAACTATATTTATCGTATCCATATCATCCCGACATGATCTACTTAGTATATTGCATTGTCATACTAGAGCATGAATAAATATGTCATATGCTAGGATGTCGTCTAATTGATGTCCTTCCTGTGAATAGGTTCTTGATAGTGTGATAGTTCGGTTCTAATATCATGATAGAAATGAGTCCCTTACTGATGGATACATGTTATGATTTCATGTCGACATGCCTTGTATGCTACGTAATCCTCAGTACTTGTTACGATGATGATCCTTAATGTAAATTTGTGGTTGTATGACACCTTGTCTCCATGCTGGTCAAATTGCTTAAGTCTCGTGTTGTGTCTTGCCCTCTATCATGATTGTATGTTGTTATAGCATGTTCACTTGGCATATTGATCGTATGATTGATCGAAAACATGAATCATATGATATGAGTCTATATGATTGCTACTTTTATGAGTTAGGTCCATGATAGTGTGAT
The DNA here is from genome assembly GCA_963922045.1 of Persicaria maculosa. Lineage (NCBI taxonomy): Eukaryota > Viridiplantae > Streptophyta > Magnoliopsida > Caryophyllales > Polygonaceae > Persicaria > Persicaria maculosa. The sequence continues at coordinate 36,329,011 of OY998261.1, forward strand.
CGACTCTTCTTTATATGAATGCACCATAAGATGTGCTCTTTAGCATGCTAGCCGATGATGCCTCAATACTTATCGTTCATTTTGTGACAAGAATCTATAGCATGCCCATCTATTCCGAATTCGTCAGATTAACCATTGTTGATTAATTTGCAAATTAATGCTGTGTGTGTTAGTTATGTTGAACGGAGAATATGTGCTATAATTGAACCTTGAGGAATGCATGTTTTGTCATATTATGTGTTGATTCGAGCTCATGTCCCCATATTCTAGTCATGTCGCCATGTTGCTTAGACTTACTCTATACCTCGTTGCGCTTCCTCTCGTGCCACTATGTCGTTGAGATGTGATTGAATGAACTCTTGCATACCGTCGTATTAACCAGTCAAGTGCATGTATGTACCATATGTTATATTGAACCACTAGTAACATGTTGGGCCCTTGGTTGTGACTTGTGCGAATTCTACTTTGCCTACGTTATTGTTGATTCACTCTTGAACTAGGTACCTGATAGTGTGGCTCTTTCCTCTTTCTGTTCTCTTAACATGTTTCACTCGTCCTGATGAGTTAATGCTGAATTCGATGATTGACTAGCCTTCCGTAATGGTTGAACCTAGCATGCTTGAATGGTTAAAATGTCTACTACTCTATGTTATTCTCTCGTGTTTGCATGAACCTATGACTTGACACCCCGCTTGATCACACACCACTCTATATCTTGATTTTGCATATACATGACGCATGAATATCGGAATGAATCTAGCTGAATCATTTTGGTTGTACACCTGTTCGATATGTGCTATTAGTATCAAGTAAGACTTATGATTCCAATATGACCTGCTAAATGATCACGTGTTGTACTTGTTCTATGATGTGACAACTATCGTGCCATATATGAATTCTATGATGATTCTTCCTTAGCAATATTATAACCTAGCACCCATGATGTCCTTCTTATTACTTTTGATGATGCCTCATGTTTCGTGAATATTATGATGAACTCCTCTAAATGACTCTTGACTATGCTTGTATCACATTATATATTGCTAGTATCATGTAGGACCCATGCTCTCTAGGTGTATCTCGTCATATGATTCCGTGCCATGCTCGACCTAACATATGAGCATTGTGAGGTAGTTACTATGTTGCCCTTTATATGATCCTGTATGATGCATACACCAAACTTGTACATTGTTCATATATGTGATAATTGCTATGCTACTCTTATGTGTTCTCGTATGACGCTTCATCTGATTGATATAATATACCTTGCCATGATATATTTGGACTCAATTGTTGATGTGTATACCATGTTCCTACATTGTTCATATACATGATGCTCGTTATCTTCATTAAATTCCGCATGACTTCAAATCATATATGATCACTGCTGGTTCTGTCTATCTTGCTTGAAGAATGCTAAGCATATCTGTTTCCATGGAATACTAGAATGTTAGCTTGTTTTACAAACATCAGCGTAGGACTTGATTGTGTCTTTGATATGAATATGAATGTTGCCCCGAGATAGGTGCATGTTACTGTGGATTGACGTGATTGATATGCTCTATAATGAATTCGTGCGTGTTTGTCAAAATCGTAACCTAATAGACTTTCTTAAGGGCATCGTTACTATTCCCGAGTCGGAGTCTTGTCTCTAGTCATGTCGTCTTTAGCTTTGGTCTATTCCGTCTCCGAAAGAAACATTGGGTCGTCCGCCTTTGTCACTCCCCTATCTCCGCTAACTTGAACTCCTACGCGTTACATTGGATGAGCGACCGCATGGAAAAAGGGATCGGGAAGTCGAATAGCGACAGAGCAGCGCAGCGGAAGCATGGGCCCATAACCCACGGGCCTCAGGATCGATAATGTCGACGGAACAAGCTCGCTTCGAGGATTACGATTGTTCAGTACGATATGACTTGCAGGTCGGAGCGTCATTCGAATTGCTAACCCTTTCTGAGCTTATTGATGATGATATTGCACTGACTTGATGTTGAAAGCTGCTTGTTGATGTGATGATCTGATTCGATGCCTTACAGTCCTAATGTGCCATGATGACTTGATGTGATGATATTCTGAGTTGCTAAGCATGATCTAAATTCCTTTCCTATATAGTATGAACTGCAAATGCCGAGAATCTGAACTGGTTATTAGTTAAGATTACGACGAAACTTGCTAGTTTGAATTGACTTTATTCATATATGGTGTTATATGATAATTTCGAGCATGACGATAAATTGAGACTTTTGATACTTGTCGCAATGCTTAATGATGCTAGTTGATATGATGTAGTCCTTCTGTGTAATAACGTTAATGATTGCTTCTTCTTGAAACATGTGAGTGAGATCCCTTGGTAGAATGGTTAGAGAGCGGTTAAGGAAATTGAGTGATTGGTATGATGTGAGGGTTTTTTGATTATGTGATTTATTAATATGTACTGGCATGATGCTAGATAGCAACCATGATAAACCTGTATGGCATGATATTACTTGTTGATATGCAATACTGAGTTAAAATTGGTAGGGACAACTATGAACATGATATAATGATCCATTGCTATCCTACTATGTGTTCTAAAAGCATGTTATAATGTGTTGAATGAATCATGAGATGATGATACGTTGTTATGTGAAAGCATGATGTTATACTATATGGTTGATAAGCCTGATTATGAATAGGTGAGTGATGAATATGACTTGGAACATAGATATGACTTATGTGTATATATAAGATGATGGTGCATGATTGCTAATAATCGTTATATGACATTGTGATGAGCTAAGATGATGTCTGGAAAGCATGATGACATTTTGAGGTTGATATACTGTTGATCTTCCCTTTTTGGTTGAATCTTAATAGCATGATTTTATTGGATTGATATGATAATATGTTATGATAATGCTGGATAGAGATTGGATAGGATGACTATGTGAATTTATGCTTTACATGAGATCCCTTGTTATGACTGGTTCTACTAGTGTGCGATGTTGAGATGCGATCGTGAGATTTGACTTGTAGTAGTGTACTGACTCCATGACACCTAACCTCTTTGATCTCTTGACATGTGTGCTGGCATAATTTATGAGAATTCAATGATACACTTGTGATGCCTTCGGTATGATATAGATACACTTTATGACTTGTGATATGACGTTGAGATGTTCTTGTTGCTTTTGATGTGTTTGAAAGAATGGTATACTTTATGCTATGGGTAAACATGTTATGCGGTTACGATGTCGATTGGTCGAGATTATCATGATTGATGTTGAGGATTGCCATATGAGAGGGGTTGATGATGTTATGAGTTGATGAGTTGATTTACTTTTGTTCATGTTGAGTTGTGAATGATGATGGAATGATCTTGGAACCTAGGAAGAGAATATGGGATTAGCCCTTAGAGGTGGATGACTCCACCTCCTACCTTCTGAATTTGATTGATTGGTATACGAGAAGCTGATTTGGTTTTCGGGAGATTTTTGACAAAATCTTGATTTAAAAGAATTTGACTTGTTTTGGTTTAAAATTGCTTGATTAAGCATCGAATTTGGAGATTTTGAGCGGTTTTAAAAATGGCTAACTTGGGGTTTTAAAGGAGCTGAGAGTTCAATGATTTGTATGACAACCTTTCATTTACAAAACACTTTGAGGTTTACGAACGGGATTTACATTATGACGTCTCACGAAGTGGATACAACCATTGTATAGGGGCGCTTATAGATTGCTTGCTAAGACCTAGTCGGACGCTATAATGCTTTTAGAGTTGTGCTACTTCCGAAAGGTCGAAGCAAGGATGTGATAGGGGCACTTATTACACACTTGACAAGACCAATTGGAGATGTCACGTCCGTGACTAGGATGTTGTGAGAATCCCGGAAGACGCAACCGAGATGATTACAAGATCCTTGGACATGGTCCTCGGACTCACCGATTTCAAATTTTCTTTCCCTTGCTTTGAAATGGTTTTAGTCTCGGGGACGAGACTTGTTTTTAGAGGTGGATGAATGTAAAGGCCGAGATATTATTTTAATATTAAATTAATTAAAAGTGTATTATTTTATATATGAGATATAAAAATTGGGGAAGAACTTGTCCTCGAGCGATTTTCCGAGTTAAAATCATTCTGAATGATTCCGACATCGTTTTAAAATTTGATTCCGACAGATTCTATTTCCGCCTTCTTACTTCGAGATTTGAAATTTAATTGAGGTCCATTATTTTATTACGGATCCGGAAAATTTAATTAAATTCGATTTAGTCGGGATTCGTTCGGGCGAGCGGGTTTCGGGATATTTTTCGGGTTCAAAATATCTTGTGGGGATCTCTTTTATTCACTATTTTATTTTACCTTTTTCCTTATTCTCTCTCTCTCTCTCTCTCTCTCTCTCTCTCTCTCTCTCTCTCGGCAGCTTGCCTGCACACACACACAGCTTGAAATTGCAATGGTCCCCCTCCCTCCTCCCTCTCCCTTTCACTTGCCTTACTGCATACACTTTTACACCCAATTGCTCTCTGCACCTCTCTCCTCTCCTCTCAATTTCCCTCTGCATCCACATCCTTCACCTCTCTCTCTCTCTCTCTCTCTCTCTCTCTCTCTCTCTCTCTCTCTCTCTCTCTCTCCCTCTTCCGTTCCGCAGCCCCAGCACCAGCAGCTCCTCTTCTCCTCTTTTAGCTGCAGCCGACAGAAGGCTCACCACACTCCCTTGCCCATCCCCTCCTTGTCCTCTGTTCGCCGAACCACCTCCACCACCTCACCAGCTCCTCGTCGTCGCCGCCACCACCTCACCAGCTAGCCACCACCACACTCCCCGACTGCAAGCTCCACCTCCATCTCCTCTGTTTTGCCGAGGAACCACAGCCCCACTTCCCCTGTTTTGCCGCAAGGAGAGAAGAAGAAGAGGGAGCTGTCCGACCGGGCCGAGACTAGCCGAGCACCTCGACAGCTTCTTCCTCCTAGAGCCGCCAGGAACTGCAGCAGCAGCTAGCGGAGCTCCGGGACAAGCCGACGCCGCCGCATCTCCTCTTCTCCCCTGTTTCCGGTCACAACCGCGGTGAGCCCCTTTCCCTCTCTCTTCCTTCCTTTCCCTCCCCGTTCGGTTCCGGAGTCAAGGTCGGAGCCGGGAGCGCCGCCATCGGCCCTCGTTTCCTCTCGCTTCCCTCGGTTCAGGGCAAAGGCCCTGTTCTTCCTAACGGGGGAAGAAGACGTAGCAGGCGGGCCCCCACCTTGACACTTTGGCGCTGAGTCAGCGCGTGGGGCCCCCTCTTTCTTCTAATTCTGATTCGGGTTGGGCTTGTGTAGTTTGGGCTGAAGGGTTTGGGCTTCTTCTTTCCCTTTTCTTTCGTTTGGGCTGGGTTTTAATTCTGCATTGGCCTATTGTTTTGAGTTGTGTATATGGGTTGGGTTTTTGTTTAGTTATTTCGGTAGTACATATTTATATATATGTTATGTGTTAAATTATAGTATTGTGTTATGTTATTATATATATATATGATATGTTATATAAATTATTATTTTGGACATTGGGAAAATATATATATATATATATATATTCTGAAATTTTAATATGTTTAAAAGGTTTTAAAAGTGATATTATTTTATCTTGGGTTATACATATATTATGGGTATTGTTTTGAGATGATATGATTAGTAAGGGTTAAATTAATTAAATATTGTTATTATTTTGGGATAATAAATATATATATTTCTGAAAAATGTACATACTTTAAAAGTGTTCAAAAGTGGTATTAATCGATATATCTTACATTGATATAATATGGTGTTTAATATATGTTTTAGAAATTTTAAATATATTAGTATTGTTGTTTATAAATGTGGGTTATTAAAATAGATTGATTTTGGTGACTTCTTATGTAAATATTATTTGGAGTGTGTTATTAAATAGTATATATATATGGTTTTGAAAGTAATAGTAGTGGAGAAGTGTTATTAATAAATGTTTATTAAGTGATTTTTAGATGACGACTTTTGAGTAAGTAAGAAACATGCCGGAATTGTTTTATAATATGATTTTTAGAAATTGGTTTTAAGGTTTACATTGTTTAACGTCGGAATTTGGCCAAGTATGATTTGAGAATTATTTGGAATATGAGTTGACTTAATTTGGATTTAAGATTTTGGAAAACGGTTTTACTATTGGTCGGTTTTGAGAATGTTGAGAACTTGGATTCTGTATGTACGAATGTGAACCGGTAGCTTATGGAAATGACTTGATGATAGGTGTGTATTGCTTGTGGATTACTTTGGACTTGCATTTGGGCCCTTACTTGCGTTATCTTGCTGTTCTGCATCAACAGGTAAGTATCCTACGGGACTTACTCAGTAACCTAGACCTCCTGCCTGATGTGTCATGTAATGTGTAGTTTTGTTGCATATTAAAGCATGCCATGTAGTATCATGTTAGGATTGCATTGAACTGAGCATGTGTTTACTTTGTGTGTTTGAATACAAAACGGCCGTTATCTGTGATAGTCCTAGAGTTTTTGCTAGGGTCATAGGGTAGCCAAGCCCCATCGGGTGCCCTGAGTCTATCGAGTCGATATGAGCATGATATGATAGCCCAGCACCATCGAGTAAGAGATGAGGTGATTTGATATGATACGATTAGCCCAGCACCATCGGGCATGTTTTATTTATTTTATGATATGATGATGAGATATGATATGATATGATGATACCGTGGTGAGTGCACCACCACGAAGAGAGTGCTATGCTATAGCCCGAACTGGCCAGTCTCTGCACTAACGGGAAGGGGTGCAGAGGTAGGAGAGGGATATGCCACTTGGCATTGTCTGGGGCCCTTTACAGTTCTTTTCTGCATATATATATATATATATACTAGGGGCAGGATAGTGTGATTTAAATCTTGTACCGCATTAGTCATCTTTTATTTAGGCATAGGCATGTTGTGTGGCCTCAGCGCGGTCAGAGGACCCGCAGGCGATCACCAGGCCTGACTTCCTGGATAGTGTTAGGTACCGCTCTTGTTGCTCCATGCTTCTGTGACGGGGAAATCTTTTGGCGAATCGAAGAATCCGGCTAACATATTCTAACTTGACAATTGGCAATCACTCACTTGTTTTGGTTTTGACCCGGCTCTGCCGTGGCTTTTGTATCTAAACCGTACTTCCGCTTTACTTTCGTTTAAATTGTATTCTGAGAGTTCGACTCATTAGAGGTTTGAAACCTCCACCCGTACCTGAATTGCAACATCCGAACGAAGGTATTCGACCTTCGAAACGTATCCCGGATATTTATATTCGGGCCGTTACAACATTGGCTGTAGTAAGGGGGGCCGGAGGGGTAAGGGAAGAGTTTGGTTCGTTTTCGTTCGACATGTTCCTACAATATCAGAAGAGCAACAAGTTAACGGAGCAAAGACCAGAAACCAAGTAATGCAAGCCCTTTTGATCCTAAGAGTGATTCAGTTTTTAGAAATCAAAGAGGCGAGAAAAACAAGGCACTCAATTCAAGTAATCTTCCCTGGACACAGAATTTTGCAATATTGAAGATAGCAAGTAGAGATTAAATTGCAAAAGAAATCAGCCACAAGTCGGATAGCAGGGATCGCAAGTATAAATAAGCGGCTCAAGTGTAGAAAATAATAGCTACAATGTGATGCTCGAAAATATAATAATATGTAGCAATAGACACAATGCAATCACAAGGGTAAGCAAGTGCACACACTCCGTCAACTATTATCTGACGGTTGCAACACGGTTCAGAAAAAAAGGGGGTGTGACCAAGGCTCCTGTGTTGGCACAACACAAAATCACACAAAGGGGGTTCTTTTGTAATGTTTAAAACCAATTAGATCATCGAACAAGTAGCTAAATAGACGAAAGAACAAGTTACAACGAGTTACTAACTCAACAAAAGGTAAGATGAATGCTTTTTTTTTTTGTTTTTTTGAAGCTCTCGGCTTTTTTCTGTTTTTTTTTTTTGAAGCTCTCGGCTTTTTTATGTTTTTTTACTAAAAAAACGCTGTTGGAAGCTAATGAAATGCGACAGAAATAGAAAAAAAAAATAAAAAAAATTAAGCTACGATGATCCAAAAGTAAGCAAAAATAAAGAAAATAAGGGAAATAGGCTAGAAATCTAGAAAATTAGGGTTCTTTAGTGGTGCAAGTTCATATAATGCTTTAATCCAAGAATCACATTCATAGGCATGATATGTAGCAAAAAGGAATAAAAATCAAAACTTTCAATCAAGAATTCAATATCTTCCAAATTAAAGATCCAAACAAGAAAATAACTAAAATAAAGTGCCAATTTTTAGGGTGAATAATAAAGAACTAAAATTTATGCAGCGGGAATGGTGAAAATCATGGCACGAAAATAAATCACTCAAAAAGGAATCAAGAGAGTAAAGAACTTGCATAAACCTGAGAATCCGATACCACTTGATACGTTTGGAATTCCCGATCCTTCGCCTGTGGGCTCAGAATCAAGAACCACGCCGTATATTTGCCCGATCTTGCAATGCTCTTTGATATCTCCTAATTTTGGAACAAATTAAACAAGTGATTAGAATCTGATTTATGGCGACAGATTACACTTGGAAAATTTCAGCAACTACAAACACAGTAATAACGACAGAAAGAGAGAAGAGAAGTGACGGAGGGAGGCGCGGACGCCGCGGGATTGCAGCGGGTAGGCAACGGGATATGCAGCAGCCGCTGCAAGGCCAAGGGGCGGCCGCCGCTGCTGCTGGCTGTGAGGTTCAGCGACGCTCCTCTCTTCTTTGCGACGGAAGGCTTAGGATTCACTGACGTTTTTTTATGCAGGTATTTGTGTTTGTGTTTTGTGATGTGTTTGAGATTAGGGTTTCAAAAGGTAATTGTTTGGATGATTAAAAGGATGAAGAACAATCTGAAATTATGAATCAAAGTGTTCGGATTTAAGATTGAAGAACCCTTTAGCCAAAGGGTTTCCTCAATTCTATATTTCAATCTAATTAATTCAAAAGAACTATAATGTTTAAATAGAAATCTATGAACCAATTCTACCATGAAAGATAGAATTTAGGTTGATAAAAGATATAATTAAAATCTTAAAGATAAATAAACCTAGAAGATAAACTTAGTTGCCAAGAATTACATCTAGGATAGATATAATTAATTTCCACTTTATTAATTCTAATTGCATAAAATAATAGAACTAATATGATTCGGCCCACACCACAAGAGAACTCGACATGGGCCTTCTATCCACTCGACATGGGCTTGGGCCGAGTGTGACATGTGTGTTGATCAAGGGGGATGCTGACGAGTCTTCATGAGCTATGTGTGCGGACGCAAGCTCAAGTCTTGTGTTGGTGGTGTAGTCCTGAGCAAAGTGATCCAGGGTGGCCTGAACCGTTGCTCCATAGTTCCTTGGTAATGGACAGGAAGGTCTTTGGTTGCATCTTGAATCCTCTTGGCCCTTGCACGAGTGATAGGACCATCGAATGGAACCTTCATCGACAATTGCACTGCATCAACTAAATAGAAATATTTATCTAGGATTTATCTAGGAGTTTATTTATTATTATTATAGGAAGTCAAATTCTATCCTTTGCAAGTAAGGATTGACAACCCTTGTATGCTTTGAATTTTAATTAGATTGGAATTTATAATTGAGGAACCTTTTTAGGATTAAAAGGTTTCTTCAATTCCCCAATCCAAAAGCCTTAGCAATCAATTCATGTTCTTGGTTATTCAAATTCAAAAAGATCCAAACACTACCCTTCGTACACACGTCAAACAAAGAAGAACACAAATCTGTCGGAAAACCGTCGCCATTCAGAACCCAGATCCGTCGCAAAAAGGAGGGAGAAGCCTTCGCTGCTCGCGCACACGCCCTGGCAGCGGGCGCAGCAAGACCTTTTGCTGCGCCCGCAGCCTCTTGCTGCGCCCGCGGCCAGCACCCTGCTTCCCTCGTCCGTCGCTGCTGTATGGAATTTCCGTCGCTACTACTGATGTTTCTTGTCTTTGCTGAATTTTATCAAGGGTTAGCCATCGCTGTAACAGTCCTTTGTTGCCTTTGCCTTAGTTTTTATTTGTTTGTTTTCGTTTCTTTCGCAATAGTTCGAAACCTTTGATTGTAATTGATTGTAAACATCGAGAATAGTAAGGATAATTACAAGATCGGGACAAACTCAAGTAGTTGTTCTTGATTTCGAGCCCACAGGAGAAGGATCGGGAATAGCAACGTATCAAAAACTCCCGAGTAATTCGAGTTCGGGTCGATTTTGGGTCCCGGGTTTAAAACACTGGATTTAAACCCGCAAAATTATCGGACATATGGGTCGGGTTTTTTGGGTCAAGTTATATTTTTGATGACGAGGAACCCACCTTTGGTGACAAACCCCAGACACGTAACCCAGCCGGCAAGAGCCACGCACTAGGTAAATCGGCTTGCGCCGACCGGTTCGACCCACTAGTAGGGAGCAAAAAATTTGGTAGAGTAAACTTTTTATAATGATTGGCCCAACCATCTTCGCAAAGTGCGATCTACGGTTGCAACCTCACCTACCTGCACGAGGACAAACTCTACGGATCTACTATATTTTGACCCAATCACGTTATATTTTGACAGATCTAATATAGATAGACATTTAGATATAGATTTATTTTTAATTTTATTTACTGTAAAACTTAGAAATATTGGACAAAATATTAAATTAAATATCTACCCAAATTCACAAATTATTGTTAACTTCAAATTTAATGAAATGTTGAAAGCTTAAAATTTAGTACCAAATTTTGCTCCATAATTCAAATATGTATACACAATTTTTTAAACAAAAGCGGCAATTTTTTGAAACCAAAGGCGGCAATTTTTTTTTTTACCGAAGGCGCTAATATCTTTTTTAAATTCAGATACACTAAAAATAAGCTTGTATATATCTTTATATCTATCCTTTCCAGAAAAAAAAAATTAAAAAACCCTAATTCAGATTTTCACAAGATTCTCAAGGGCTCTGGCCTTCGTCGTCGGAGGGAGATCGAGGCCCGGAACCGGGAGCGACCTCGACCAAGACAGAGGGAGGCAGCGCTTTGGTAGGGCGAGTCCATGGGTGAGGACGCGGGACAGAGAGACTCCGGCAAAAGGAGGCTCCAGCCTGATCTCCGAGGCGCTCGACTCGAGATCTAGGTCGAGAGATGAGGGGCGAGAGATGAGGGGAGGGTCGGGATCCGGTGGATACTGGAGCTGGGCATCGTCTCGATGGCGGCCAGCAGTGGACAACTCCAACTTTGTTCTTCTTCTTTGTTTACCAGGTTCCGAAAAGAGGAAATGATGGAAGAGAGGGTTCGGTGATCTCGACTCAGCTTCTTCGCCATCTTGGTGCATCTAGCATATTCAACAACATCGAGGTTCCCTTTCTCTCCCTTTTTTCACATGCTTCAACTTATGCTCTTCTCAAATTGATGTTCAATTCTACAATTTGTTCTTTTTCCCGATCAATTGATAAAAATTGCCAAAAACCTCTCTCCCTGCGCTTTTTTATCCATCTTTCTCAACTGAAAATCTGTACAGACCCTTGTTTGATGTTTGTTAAATCTTTATCACTGTTATTTATATGTTGTTTTGTTGCCTTATTAATCAATGCTTAACTTCTGATCAAAAAATAAATCAATGCTTAATTCAGATTAAAAAAAAGCTCAACTTTCTATCCTTTTACAAGTAGCATGTTTCTGTTCTAGTTTAAATAGAACCTCTGCAGTTTGGAAACCGGTGAAGATCTTATTAAACGTCATGGTGGGCGTGTTACCGGTCATGTGTTGCTGCTCTAGCTATTTGACGTATTCATTGACTTTTTTACATAGTTTGATGGGGTGAGGTTTATCATTCCTTTCTCGATCTGATTATTTAGTCAAACAAACAGACCTAATTTTAATTCCATGAATTGAATTCTTTGTTTGATTTTACCTTTTGCTTGTTGAAATTGAATTTTGAATGATTTCATAATAGTTTGGTTCCATGGAATCCTACTGCACACATTTTTTTTTATGTTGCTATCAATATATTTTTGCTTGCTCTATAATAGTTTAGTCTCCTTTTGTACCATAAAATTCTCGTACCCATGGATCCTTTTGCAGGTTGCAAAAAGGGGTTTACCACATTTTATCGATTGACTCCTTTGAAGTACACTACAAGATCTTGAACAAAGGATGGGATGTTGGAGCCAAAGAATTATGGGTATGTACTCAAAATCTTAAATACAATCAACTTAAACTTGGTAGTAATATTGGATTTGGAATGGAGGATATCTTTTTCTAGATTTATTTCATTACTAATTTTTAATGTTCATGTAGGAAAATATGGTGCAAATGCGCTCCAAAACAACACAAGAAGATGGAGTCTGAACAATGACAGATGAAGGGATATGTGCAAAGGTTCTAGGAGCGAAATCCGGTTACATAAAAGGTTTTGGTTTTGGACCTCGAGACCCCCACCCAAATATGCATATGCATCATCAACGCAAGAAATGAATAAAAAGAACAAGACACATCAAGAAAAGTTTGATGAAACTCAATTTGTTGTTCAAGCTCAGACCCAACCACTCAAGAGATCATTGCATTGAAGGAGGCTACAAAAAAATTCGAAGATTTTATGCCAAAGTTCAATTTGGAACATGGATTAGGTAGGTATTGATTATTAGTATATTTTCTCAACATTTTAGTTCGTTAGACATATTTGGATTTTAGTTGGAATTCAATTTGATATACAATATAATATTGACGTTATATTTTATTAATTATTAATTTTATATTTGTGACAAAATTGAACATCATAGTTAAACCATATAATTTGCATCAAACATTTTCCTCGCTAATAACATTACACTAAAGCGAAGAAAAACTATTTTCTGGATAAATTAATACATATTATGATGAAATCAAGTTCTCTCACCATATTCCGGTTTACAACGAGGAATAAATTTGTCACCTTAAGCCTTTTTTTACGATGAAAAAAAGGTCGTTAATGAGTCCATTTCCCGAGTCAAATTTTTTTTCACTCAAACTATAAATTAAATGACAAATTCTTTTTCCTCGCTAAAAAACATTGATTGTGCATAAAATATCTATTTTATAATTACAAATTTATAATTAATACTTACCATTGGCGAGGAAATAAAAATTTTATCAAAGAAAATATGTCTTTTTTGCGACAAAAATTTTAGTCGTTAATAAAATGGACACAAATTGATGTCATCATTAACGAGGAAAAAACATTTTATCGATGAAATTGCATTTGTCGCCAAACACCTTCAACGACTATTATCGAATATTTTCACTTGTTTGGCGACAAAAATGACTTTTTACGATGAAAATATTAGTCACTAATAGTTATTGCGAGAGAAAATAATTTCATCGCTAAAAATGTCAACAACGAATTTTTTTTCCCTCGACTTACCTTTCCTTGACGAGCTTTCTGCGACGAACTGGCGATGAAATTCATTTCCTAATCAAACATCTTTAGCGACAAAAAAATAATTTTCAGCGACAAAAAATTTCCCCGCTAATAGCCATTTCCTTTGTAGTTATAAAAAGTCCCCCCCCCCCCCAATACTTAAATCTTATAGTGTCTTCACTTTATAAAAAAAATTTCAAAAGTGAAGTAAAGAGGAAACTTACTAGAAATAAGTGCAGTAGCTTGAAATAGGTGCTTTTGTGTGTTGCCAGCAGTCTGCATCGAAAGGGGTGGTCGACATCGGCAGCAACATTCCCAATGTGATAAAGTCAATGTGATGGCCTTCATTGGTTCAGTCGACATCAATTGCTATTGGTCGATATCAAGTGTATCTTTTGTTACTACATCTCAAAGTAATCGAGATCGATCTGCTGCTCGGCATGACCTAGGTGGTCAACATCAAGGTCTTAAGTCAACAACGACTGCCTTTATAGCTTTGTCTTGTGCCTACAACTTGTTAGCTCACCAAAAATAAAAAGTCTCCAAATCAAAGTTTATCAAAAACCCAAAACAAAAAACCAAAAATATCATATAAACCAAAACTACCCAAAATCTTATTTATATTCTCTAGATTTTTACGTCGCTAGGCCAACTTCTTCTTTAGACTTATGTGGGCATTCATAGGGCCCGTGTGGCTTGGGCCTCTTCTTCCGGGCTCTCTAGATTGGCCTTGAGTAAGACCCCCTCTTTTTTCTTTCGCTCTATCTCTCCGGGCCGGATCTTATGCACTACGAATAGCCCAACCTTCTTTTCTTTGAATTTGCTAGGGAACCACTTATTCTTGGCCGTAGAGATGTACACCGTATCTCCTACCTCACAGGTTCCTTGGTCTTCTTTGTAAGCCCTACACATTCTTAAATACCAAGGCATACCTCTTCCGGTTGTAATAGATAAATGCTTTATTGAGATTGGGGAAGACAAATCCATACGTTGGCTTACCATCTCGGGAGTGACCTCATCTATTGTGGGAGGTGGTATACATCAACCAATAGGAGTCGATGTTGAGGGAGTGCTTTCCTTCTTCTGTGTTGATAGAGGAGCTGGAGATAAATGAGATGTGTCGACATCGATAGAAGTTAGTCGACTTCGAATGGGGTCAGTTGACATCGAGGGCTTTAGGTCGATGTCTATGGGGTCATCGACGTCAACCCCATACTTAGCTTCTGTCGTATGTTTGGACTCTTCATGTGCAGTCGACCTCGACCTGGTGTTGTTGATGTGAAAGGCGTCCTCAGCTAGGTGCTCATCATCATGGTGCTATATAGCCAAGATTTCCTCCATTTGCGCCTCCATGGCCCTCATATCCATCTCTTCGGTGGTCAAGGTCCTCTCCGTTGGTTCTTCGCAAGGGATGAGTTCGGCCCTTGTATGTAACGACTTGACCTCCACCTTCCTAAGTTCCTTCATAGTAGGATTGAAGGAGAACTCATTAACTTTATTCCCAATTATGAAAGAGAGAAGACCCTTCCTGTCGTTGATGTTAGCATCAGCCATCGCCAAGAATGGCCTACCAAGAAAGATTGGACATATAGGGTCCTCCGCCATGTCAAGCACTATGAAATATGTGGGAACAAAGAACTTACCCACTCAAACTGGGACATCGTCCACTATTTATGTGGGCTTGACGAAAGTGTTATCGGTCATATATAACTTCATATCCACCGGCTCCAATGCTCCAATATTTACCTTTGACCAAATTGACAAAGGCATATGGCTTACACTAGCCCCTAGATTGCAAAGAGCCTTGTAGCGATGTTGGCCTAGCCCAATGGTGATGGCAAACTTCCCTGGATCACTTCTCTTTTCTGGGAAGTCCATCTTTTTGCATTCTTCCGCGATCTTAGCAATTAATTGTTTTTTGCTTAGGATGTCTTTAAGGAACTTCACATAAGATGGCATTTCGTGAATAGCTTCCGTAAAAGGGATAGTCACATTGAGGCCTTGAAGCATCTTCATAAAGTGATGGAACATTTTATCCGCCTGATCCATTAAATTTTAGAGGGATATGAGAGTGTCTTCTTGGTCTTTGGAGTAGAAACAACCTTCGGAGTCGGGGGAGAGTGGTCGACATCGACCATAGGGGGGTCGACATCGACCGGTGAAGTCGACTTCTGGGTAGAGCGCTGGATGTCATCGACATCGAGCAGGGGCTGGTCGACGTCAATAGTAGTCTGTTCAATATCAATTGGGTGGTCGGTGTCGACTGCTTCTCCAGTAGCTTCCTCTTCTGGCCCGTGATCATAATTAGGAAAATTTCTCCCACTCTTTAGGTGGATGGCAGCGATGTATCCAAATGATTGCCCTTTTAGATTGGCCTTTGGTTTGCTTGGGAGCGATCTGGCTTGCCTTGGAATGTTGGCCGCCAATTGACCTTGTGGGGTCTCCACGCTCTTCCTCCGTACATCTATTTCACCAAGCCTTTAGTTAATGGCATGTAGTTGGGCGTGGATGGCATTGTTTGATTGCTTGTTCTCCGCCTGGTTTCTTCGTATCTCGTCAAAAATGAGTTGCAAGTCATCCTTTCTTTCTCTCTCTCCAGTTGGACATGCGCTCTATATGGTGGGGGTCCCTTTGGTGTTGATGGGGTTGATGATAGCCCCAATTTCATTGATAGCCTCCATAGTTAGGCCCCTTATAAATCGTGCTTCTTTGTGGGTCTCCGCCAATTACACTTGCTCGGTGTATGGGCAAGCAGTGTTGTTGTGCTTTTAAGACCCACACTCTATGCAAGCCTCGTTGTTGGACAAGAACCTCACTTGCTTTTGAGACCCACACTCTATGCAAGCCTTGTAGCACTCCTAGACTTGAGCTAGTGTTTCTCCCGTTCCCTACTTGAAAGACATAATCCTTTGTCTTATTTACGCTATCTTGGATGGAGGAAAGAACTCATCGAAAAATAAATCCCTAAGCTTACCCCACATGCGGATGGATCGTGGGGCCAAGCTTGACACCATCAGCAATAGTGTAACATAGGTCAATGTAAGTAGATATGTGCTCCATAGAACATTCAGTGCCCTTTCCTTCAAAAGCATGTCTCCTAATCTATACAATAAAATTAGTTTTAATTTTAATGGATAATGTAGGGAGGATTGTAGAAGATTTGGGCACCGTTAGCATAGGGTGCAAATATTCCTTAGCGTTTTGAGGAATCTGGCTTAGTAGCTCCTGGGCTTCCCTCCTGGCTTGTGTTTCACATTCAACCCTTGCCTCCAATCTTTGTTGGACCTGAGTGCATTCGGTGTCCCTTGTAGTGAGCTCTTCAATTTTCTTACGAAGCCTCTCGAGTTCTTGTTGGGTGGTTTCCTCGTTTGTCATGATCCTTTTCAACCTTTCATGGAGACGAGCGAAGCATTTTGGTTCGTCTAAAAAGGGTTCAAACTGTGGTGTGCAATCAGCGCGTCGCATACACCTTCAAAACAACACTAAAGAAAAATGTTAAAAAGACTACAAAGGGCACGATTGTTGGCTTCCCTGGAAACGACGCCAAAATTTGTTAGGGGAGTTTCTGTAGCAATGAAATTCAACCTAACAATCAACTCTATCCTATAAAATAAAATTGCAAGACTCTCCTATTATAGTGGAAGAGAATCAGAATCGATCCACGAGGAAGTGAGTCAGCGGGTCCTGAATAGTCTTTAAGAAACATTCTCAACTGTCGGCTAGAAGTCCTTGATATCGATAGGAGTGATTGACGTCGATAGGGGCAGTCGATTTCCAGTAGGTCTCAGGGTACCTCGATGTCGGGCACAACCTGCAAAATAAAACCAATATTTGTCTTATAGTTTGGCTGCTTTATCTAGCAGTCGATATCGACTAGGTGTGGTTGATATCGAGTAAGCAGCACATCAGTCAACACAAAAAACCTTTGAATTTCACTAAATAGTAATAGATCAGTCGATATCGACTAGGTCAGTCGACGTCGAGGGCAACAGAAATGATAACAGTAGCTTTGTTCGACAAAGAAAGGCTGAAATGTTGAAAGGATGTAAGAGAGGCAATGATCAGAAAATAGCAAGGGTTTCAAAGACTTGATTGTAGGGTTTGTAAACAAATTAACTAAAGCTTCCAAGGTTAGGGTTTACCTCAAGAACAATCATGCATGCAACACATAAGAATCATAGAAAGATCATGTTTTTATCATCATACGATATCTTTCGCAATCAATAAATAGAATCATAGACGCTCTCGCATAAAACCTATTTGTTTCTATTGTTTTCATAATTAAGGTTTAGTCAACTTTTGCAAACAAATCCTAATTACCATCCAAATTCACAAATTAATTCACTTTTGCTTCATAAATTGTAAATAAGGAATATGCTCTACTTTCGCAAGGGTTGAGCAAGGGATAAAAGATGATAATCACATGAGAAGTCATGAATTCAAGCATACACATGGCTATTGTCGGGCTCACCCCGACCCTAGAAGTAGGATGACTACTCACTCATCATCATGCAAAACATCATAGATCGAAGACATAAACTTCAAATAAAATCGAAATCTTATGACCGAAAACCGTATCTTCTTCTTCCTCACACTCGGCTGCACTCCTCTTTATCACTCTAAATATGGCTTGATTACTCAAGTAATGGATTGGATTTCTAAAACCTTAGCCCTAATGGCTTTATTTATAATAGACCTAAACTTGCTTATTAAGAAAATAAATTCTATCTAATTGGAAAATATAAAATATCTATCTAAACTAAGTCCTATCTAAATATGGTCTGATTTCATCATGGAAAGATAGAAGATTTGTGCCTTGGATAAAACTTTAAAAGATTTGGGCTTAAATCTATGTTTTCTGCGCGTCAGGCTAGACGACATCGAGTTGAGCAGTCGACGTCGAGGGCTCCTCTAGGGTACTCGATTTGGAGCAGTGGTCGACATGGATGTTGAATGTCGAATACTCTTTCTTCCATTCCAGTAGCTTAATTCTCCACTTTCTAGCTTTAGTCGATATCGAGGGGACGTGGTCAACATCGGACTCCTCTTCAGCTCGTCTCATTCCTTGCATTTGCTTCGATTTCGTTCTGAATTCTGCAAAATTGAACCAAAACAGGTGTAGACCTCTATTTATTACAAATAAGCAATTCTACACAAATTCATAGCATTCCCAACCCATAATGCATATAAATGATAGAAATTGGAATAAACGTGAACACGAAACATGGTCAATTATGCGCACATCAACCATCTTGGCAGATGATGGGACAAAGCACCAGGTTTGGGGGAGTGACCCCAAGACGAATGGGGCACTCATCAGTACAGTGCAAGCCATGAGACTTCTAGACCAGGGTTGCACAGGGTTTTATTGATATGCCTTAGAGGTGGATCGCAGGAGGCTCAGCATGTCCGACATGCCCGTGGTATAAGATTTTGCAGATGTCTTCCCAGATGAGCTACCAGGACTCCCGCCATAGAGGGACATCGATTTTGCTATAGATTTGGATCCGGGCACGAGGCCGATCTCATGAGTCCCATACTAGATGGCATCCACCGAGATGGCGGAGCTGAAGGCTCAGTTGGAGGAGTTGCCGAGAAGGGCTACATCCGGCCGAGTGCATCACCATGGGGAGCACCAGTTTTGTTCGTCAAGAAGAAAGATAGATTTCTAAGGCTATACATAGATTATAGGGAGCTGAACAGGGCGACGGTGAAGAACCGTTACCCTCTTCCGAGGATCGATGATCTGCTGGACCAGCTTCAGGGTGCTATAATGTTTTCAAAGATCGACTTGAAGTTGGGTTACCATCGGATTAGAGTGAAGCCCGATGACATTTAGAAGACCGCCTTCAGGATGCGATATGAACATTACGAGCTCGTGGTCATGCCTTTTGGGCTGACCAACGAGCCAGCAACCTTCTTTCTTTTAGTACTTTTGGTACTTCACCTACTCCCGTATTGTTGTTTTGATCCGGCCCTACCGTGGCACCCTTGTATTTGATTTTATAACTATTTACTTTCTTTTAGACTTAAAATATTTTCCATGACTTAGAAAATAGGACAGGTAAAGGTGTGTGATAACACCGGGTCCCCAATAGACTTATCAAGGTTTTAGGGTTCGAAATCCGTACTTTCAAAACTTAACCTTTGTATTTCGTATCAACCCATACTTGGATTGAAAGATCTGAATGAAGGTATCCATTCCTTCGAAACATAACTCGGATTTACATCTTGGGTGTTACAAGGATCAAAATTGACAATGAAGTAAACATGCATATGTACAAATAAATTTGTCAATGAAAAATATATTTAATGACAATGTTTCAAATCTAATATGGATGTGTGTGTGCATGTGTTCAGATTAAACATAAATTCCTTCGAAACATAACTCGGATTTACATCTTGGGTGTTACAAGGATCAAAATTGACAATGAAGTAAACATGCATATGTACAAATAAATTTGTCAATGAAAAATATATTTAATGACAATGTTTCAAATCTAATATGGATGTGTGTGTGCATGTGTTCAGATTAAACATAAATTTAGGTGGTAAAATCAAATTTTGAATTTTAACTAAAAACAATTTTCATTTAAAATGAAAAACAATTTTTTGTCTCAAATTATACGTACCACTTCAGTTTTACAAAAATAAAAAATCAATCTGAATTAAACCTTTAAAGTTTCCTTTACTAATGGATCACATATATACCAAGATCGCGGATAATCTCAAGAAGATTGATTTGATCATATCATCAATTTGTTGATTAAACACATATATTGATTAAGATAAGAAGGTTAGGATCATGCATGTGTTTTGCATGTCCAATAATCCAAAGATTTTTGTAATAGTCTATTTATGATTGATTATAAAAGTCTAAATTAAATATCATTCGACAAATTTAACAAAAAAAACCTAGATAAAAAAATAAATTAAATATAATAATAAAATATTCATCTATTGTTAATTTATCAAATACAATACCATTCCGACTTATGTAAATTTTAGTTTTAATTTTTAAATAACCGAGTATCATAGAATCCTCAAATATCTTGGCCAAAAAAATCAATAAAAAAAATGTTTCAATATTATTAATTTATTAATTCAAACAAATCTCGTTGTTAGGTGTTTTCAAATCATTGGTTAAAAAGTCTTGGATAAATTAATTTAAATTTATTAATAATATTATTGATTTATTATTTCCCGGATTTAAAAAAATCTTGGATAAAAAATTATCAATAAATTTGGAGAAGTTGTTATGATATGGTCAACAAATTCAATAGTTTAATTAACAACAAAATTATTTTAGGTATATTTATTTTAAATATATATGGGGCTATGTTAAGTGTATGGATGCCACGTGTCACTTTCTAACGTATGAGGGGAATTGTATATCAAAATATTTAAATAACCTCAAACCAAAGCAACTCATTTTCCTGTCAAATAAATTACAAGACTCCCTCCCGATGCAGTAGTAAGGAATCAGGATCGATCCTCGAGGAGGCGAGTCAGCGGTTCCTGAATAGCCTTGCGAAAGTTTCTATACATCGACCAGAAGCCTCGGTATCAACTGGTTTGGTCGATATCGACAAGGGCTATCGATTCCTAGTGTGTCTTGCTGGATCTACAAAACCTGCACAACAAATAGAGAGGTCGACGTCGACTAATTCAGTCGATATCGAGTACAGTTGAACCTGTCGGTCGACTCAGAAGACCGTTAACTTGAGTTCTTTAGTTGAGAGGTGGTCGATATCGACTGTGTTGGTCGATCTCGATTGCAGTAACAGTGCGTAAAGAGAAAAACAGTAAAGTATATAAAAGAAAATAGAAGAACATATTTTTTGGGGTTTTTCTTATATAAACTAAAAGCTTCTAAGGTAGGGATTCACCACAACAATAACCATGCATGTATAAACACTAAAATCACATAAAGTTTATATTTTTATCATCTTATGACAACTTTCATTAATCGCTAAATAGGAATATACATGCTTTCACATAAATACCTACTTCTTTATATCCTTTTCATGATTAGGGTTTAGTCAACTTTCGCAACACAAATCCTAATTGCTATCCAAATTCACAAATAATCCACTTTCGCTTTATATAAGGTAAATAAGGAATTATCCTAAACTCTCATAAAGATTAAGTACGAGATAGAAGATGAAAACACATAATCAAATTAGGGATTTAAGCATACTTACATGGCTATTGTCAGGCTCACCCCGACCCTAGAAGTAGGATGACTACTCACTCATTATTGGGGAAAACCTCATCACAAAATAAATAAACCTTTGCACAAAAACTTAAGATTCAAATGTATACAACCAAACTCCACCTTCTTTTTTCTAACTCTACTCTTTTTCTCTCTCTTTGTGTTCTTGGATGATTTTTGGTTGATATCCCTAAAACCAGCCCCTAGCTAGGGCTTTATTTATAGCCTCACAATCCTTGCTAGCCAAGGATAGGAGTCCTAATTTTACCAAGATTAGTAAACTAAAATTCTATCTAAATATAAATCTATATAAAGGTAATATTTCCTAGGGTAAATAGGAATATACCTATAAAAATAAAAGTATCTTGAAAGATGATAAGTAAATGACGTGGCTAAGCTTCTTCCAAAGATTCGGCCCATTATGCGTCTCCTATGCGTCTGTTGCTCCAATCGATGTTGAGTGGACCAGTCAACGTCGAGTGCTTCAGATCAGTTGACATGGGTTGGTCTCGGTCGACATGTGTTGTTCTTTGCGTACTCTCAGATTTGCATTTTCCTTTAGCCGACATCGGATAACTTGGTCGATGTCGAGGGCTCTGCTCGATGTCGAGGCATTAGGTCAATGTCGAGTGGATTGCTCGAGATCGAGTGATTCTCCAGTGTCTTATCTTCGCTCTAAAACGTTCCATTTCCTGCGAAATTAAAGCAAAACTTATGTAGATCGACCTCTATCTTTCAAATAAACACTACCTATACAAATTCACCACTTTTCTAACCCAAAAGTATAAAATATGCATAAGAAATGGAATAAAAGTAAGCATGAAACATGGTAAAATAGGCGCACATCAAACACCTCATACATAAGCTTACTTATCCCCAAGAAATACTTCTAGTGGTCATACAGGGAAAGGACTAAACTCTCAACATCATAGACCCATATATTCTTATATAACCCTACAATCAATTATCATCCTCGCAAAGGTACTAATGGTAATATTGCCTTCAAATTCATGCATGTGAATGAAAATCAACATCTCACACAAAATGAGGGTTATGCAAAAACAATTTGTAACATAGCATTAATAATCAAGATGACTTTTAAAGCGCATGGTGAATTGAAGGTAAAAGGTATAGTGGTGGGCTATATTTGGCAATGTGGTGCTTAATCCGGGGAGAAACTTTCAAACTTATTTCCTTTAATGCACTTTCACATTTATGATTTCCACATTCATCTTCCTCATATAATGCTCTCCTTTTTTCACTTATATTGCTTTTACCTCTCTAAACTTAGTGTTGCCTTCTCGCGAGTCATAAACAGGGGTTTCATGAATGGCCCCGGATACTTAACACTTCGTACCCCTCAGCTTAGTGTCCCATCTCGTGTGAATTTTATCCTCTACAAGCAAGGTTGATCCACCTAACTCCTAGGTGACTGGATTTTCTTTCTCTTATTAAATTTTCCATTAAAATTCTCCTACCATCAACTTTTATAATAACTTCATAACATATCAACCATACAACAACTCCATAACATGACTTCCATTTTATAACATGATCTCTCGGATGGATAAAAAGGTATAAAAATGGGCAATTTAAGAACTTGTGGAGCAAATATGACATTAAGCACATATGACTTAGAATATGATGTTAGGCTAAGAAAAATGGGTAATGGTTAGGGTAAATAATGCTCAAATGGAAAATAAATTCCTCCGTCCTCTTATCATGCATATGTCAAAAGCAACTTCAAATTTTACCTCCTTTCATGGTTTTACCTAAAAATCGCACTTCATTAAGACTTCCCTTTACTAGGCAATTTAATTGCTATATCTCTAACGAATATACTTTTGCATTGTCGAGTTTTGTTAAAACTTCCTCGACACTTTTCAATTTTTCAATGGGGGTGATTTTTTCTCAAAAATTCTCTTTCGACTATAAGCAATATGCAAATTGGAAAAATATGTATCTAAAGATGATGCCTAATATGTATATGATCTAACCATGTATGCAAAACAAGACTTGAATAAATTAATAAAGATAAACTAATAAAAGATAAATGAGCAAAATAATGTAAGCATGCGTTCCCCCACCCCATACTTAAATCCTACAGTGAGGACACTGTAAAAATAAAATCAGAAGTGGAATCAAAGAAAACTTACTAGAAATCATCGCATCGGCTCAATACAGGTACGTCTGCAAAAGTGGTCGAGATCGAGTATGACAATCGATATTGACTACGTCGATCGACGTCGATTGGTTTCATCAACTCAGGGTCATCAAAGATCGATCACAGTTATCGAGTAGAGGAGAAACAGAACATGTGGACACAGAAGAGGTCGATATCGATGTCTGATGGTCGATATCGAGTGGCCTAGATTGAGCTTATTGATAGAAGTCGAGTGCCAATCCAAGGAGTGCTCGAGATAGAGTGAAACCGAGGTCGATATCGATGATAAAAGTCGATATCGATGTTGTTTACGATAGAAGTGCGACTCAGATTTTGATAGAATTCTATCCAAAGCATGCACGTCTATCCTAAAGTCGAGATTTCCTATCATCAACACCAGACTTCATCTATTATGCTATTTACCATATAATTTTTAGTTTTTACTTATTTAAGTTTTATCTTAGAGAATAAAGATAAAACTTAAATAAGTAAAAACAAAAAATTTAAACTTAGGGAGATTCGTTATTTATGTTTCGCAATTCATGAGTAATCCAATCATATTTGGAACTTGGATTACTCATGAATTACGAAAGTTAGGGAGATTCATTATTTGCATTATTGAAGCGAAAGCCAATCATATTGTGAAATTGGATTACTCATGAATTGGATAGTAACTCTTAGGAATTATGTGAAAGCCTCTAATCACCTAAGTGTTGGTAACGAAAGTTCTTTGATGGAAAGACATTAAATTTCATAACTTTAGCATCATACTTGCATCGTTATCGTTGTGGCATTAATCCCCAACTTTGGAAGCTTTAAGTTTATTGAATTCATATAAAAAGTTTAATTTTTTATTACTAACCATCTTTCATTTACCATCCTAAGCTCTTCAGACACTTTTCCGACACATAGGTTACGCTTTGCAGTTTCTGTGACAAACATCAAAATCGACTATGAAGGTCGATATCGAGCACTAACGTCGATATCGACGTTCCACTCGATGTCGATTTGGCTTGCTTTTGTCTTCGGCATGAAACTCACTGGAAATCGACCAGAACTGAGGTCGATATTGACCAGACACCTCGATATCGAGTGTCTTCTGTGGTCGAAAGCTTGATCGTGATTACAACAAAGGAAGCGCTGACATACCTCCTCGTGGATTCGATCCTAAATTACTCTACCACTGCATCGGGAGGGATTCTTGTATTATTTGCTTGAATAGGGAGTTAGCATAGTTGAGATATATATTTGAATATTTGAATCGCACCTCCCCCAAATGAACAGATATCGAGTAAAATGGAGCCAAATCGAGTGCTAGAGGCTAAGTATGGGGTCGACACAGCACTAAAAATTGACCAGGGCCGGTTCATAATGCATATCCTAGATAGGCATTATAGACATTTTTAGGCTAGTTAGGTTGCATTTAGTTAATGAATATGAGTTAAAGTGCATCTGACGATGATTTTGGAAGAGTTCGGATTTTGCGCGAATTTGTGAGTATTTATACAGAGTTAGATTCGAACACTATTGGGATGCATGATCTTGGAGACTTGAAGAAAGAAGAAGCAAAGAATTGGAAGCTTCCTTAAGCTTCTGGCAGCGAGATGACGCAACGGGACATATGTTGCGGCCGCATCATACTTGCCGCGGCCGCCGCAAGGAGCTCGAGCGGTGACCTGAGTGGAACACGCGTTCAACGGCCGCAACACCTATGCCGTGGCTGCCGCATTGGTCATTTGAATGCCGCGTTTCGATTAGTGGAACCCTAGTTATTTTGTTATTTCATTTTGGGTCGGCTTAGACTTTTAAAAGCCGAGTGTTATTAGTTATCAAGCACTTCAATTTTCATTCGACGTTCTATCAGAGAAATCAGAGATTGAGCGATGTTTACCGTGAGGAACTAAACTCATCGGTTCTGCCTGTAATTTGAAGCTTTATTTGGATTGATTGTGAGTTTCTAATTCTCGTTCCTTAATTCCGTTATTGAATGCTTCAACTTCTTTGCGCTTATTGAATTATTGTTTTATTCTATCTAGCCCGCGCAACTAGTTAGATCAACTCAATTGCTAGGGTTTTGTAGATTCCTGATTGCGAACCTTAACCCAAGTAGCAAACTTATCCCTTTAGGGCTGATTGAACTAATTGGATAGGTACGAAGTTGGATGTGTTATTAAATCCCTCTTTAGGGACTGCAAATACCTTGGCTAATCTTTGAACTTAAAGCTATCAATTGGGTTAAATCCTTCTTCAGGGACTGTTCGATTGATAAGGGTTGCTAGGACTGATTGGACTAGTAACTATGTTAGGTCGGGACAAGGGCATTCATAGGAAACTTAATAGGACGAGAAAAAGTTACAAGGATCGCTTCAACCAAATAAAGTGGAAAATTGTAGGTAGAACTACTTCTCTCATTTGTTTGAATCACAACCATTTACTTCTGTTTTTTCTAATTCGCTTTGCTTTCAGAAACACCCCCAATTGGTTACTAAATCAGCATTTAAATCATACTAGAGCAACAAATCTCCCCGTGGATCGACCTCTTACTTATTGCTATACTAGCTATAGGTTTGAGTTTACTTTGACGGATCAACGACAGGTTTCCCCTCCGTCAAAGCCATGACATGGGCAGCTGGCGCAGAGTTTCTTGAGGCGTTCAAAATACTCATGAATAGACTCCGTTGCCTGCTGCTCAATGCTGCTAATCACCCTTTTCAAGGCGTTACGCTTAGTTGTTGGAAAGTACCTCTCCAGAAAGGTTCTCTTCATTTCAGCCTAAGTAGATATACTCCCAGGTGGTAGATAGAAGAACCACTCATTTGCCTAATCCTTTAGAGAGAAAGGAAAGGCCCTCAGCTTGATTTGTTCTTCAGTGACATTCTCAGGTTTCATTCCAACCACCACAGTACGAAATTCTGATAGATGCTTGTGGGGATCTTCCCCACTCAACCCATGCAACTTGGGTAATAGATGAATTACCCCAGATTTCAGCTCAAAATTCACTCCTTCCCCAAGTGCAGGGAATTGGATTGCCAAGGGTTGTTGTGCCAAGTCAGGAGCAGTAAGCTCCCTCAGAGTAAGATTTGCATTGTAAGCCATCTCTGCAGTGCTTTCTCCCTAATCAGAAGAAGATTCGTGAAAGCGATCATGAGTTCCTCGCCTTAACGCAGAAAGGGATTTTTCAATCTCTGAATCAAACAATAGCAAAGATGGATTAGTAGCACGGGTATGGACAATATAAGATGGTCCACACCAAAAATCAACACCAAAAACACACAAGAATCAATAAACGTCCCCGACAACGGCGCCAAATTTGACGTAGGGGAAACCTGTCGTTGATCCGTCAAAGTAAACTCAAACCTATAACTAGTATAGCAATAAGTAAGAGGTCGATCCACAAGGAGATTTGTTGCTCTCGTATGATTCAAGTGTCGATTAAGTAACCAATGGGGGGTTTTAGGAGTGTGCGAATTGACGAAAGCAAGAGTAAATGGTTAAGATTCAAACAAATGAGAGAAGCAGTTCTACCTATAATTTTCCACTTTATTTGGTTGAATCGATCCTTGTAACTTCTTCTCGTCTATTAATTTCCTATGAATGCCCTTGTCCCGACCTAATAGAGTTACTAGTCCAATCAGTCCTAGCAACCCTTATCAATCGAACAGTCCCTAAAGAAGGATTTAACCCAATTGATAGCTTTAAGTTCAGAGATTAGCCAAGGTATTTGCAGTCCCTAACGATGGATTTAACAACACATCCAACTTCCTACCTATCCAATTAGTTCAATCAGCCCTAAAGGGATAAGTTTGCTACTTGGGTTAAGGTTCGCAATCAGGAATCTACAAAACCCTAGCAATTCAATTGATTCTTACTAGTTGCGTGGGTTGGATAGAACAAAACAATAATTCAATAAGCGCAAAGAAGTTGAAGCATTCAATAGCGGAATTAAGGAACGAGAATTAGAAACTCACAATCAATCCAAATAAAGCTTCAAATTGCAGGTAGAACCGATGAGTTTAGTTCCTCATGGTAAACATCGCTCAATCTCTAATTTGTCTGATAGAACGTAGAATGAATAATGAACTCCTTCAAAGTAAAACTCGACGCTCAAGCAACCAATGCGGCGGCCGCGGCATGGTGCTGCGGCCGCTGCACGCGGGCTCTTCCACTACTCGCTGCATCTCTCCTTGCGGCGGCCGCGGCACGCTTGCTGCGGCTGCTGCATCTCTCGCTGCCAGGTCCTCGCAGCTAAGCTGAGAGCACTCCAATCTCTTTTCTCTTCTTTCTTCAAGTGTTTCTTCTTTTTCCTCTAAGATCATGCATCCCAATTGCGTTAAAATCTAACTCTGTAAAAATACTCACAAATTTGCACAAAATCCGAACTCTTCCAAAATAATCGTCAGATGCACTTTAACTCCAAATCATTAACTAAATGCAACCTAACTAGCCTAAAAATGCCTATAATGCCTATCTAGGATATGCATTATCAGGACATCTTCCTAAATATGTTCTTTCCACCATCGAAGACGGCGCAGATTCGCTAGAAAATCATGTCCTACAAGAAGAGACCAGGGTGACGCTAGCGCAAGTCTGAGAGCGCTACATATTTGTTGAGGTCCTACCTTACTCATAGGCAACCACCTTATTTTATCCAAGAGACCATCTACAATGCCCTGAATGTGCCTACACGAGAGCGGATTAACACCTATACCACCTAACGCTACCTGGAGCTTACCCTTTATCAAGCCTGGGAGACGATTGAAAGGATAGTAGATTTAGACAACACCTATGGGACTCATGCGGCACCCGATGCAAGGCCGCCCCTATTTATTCCACTATATGAGCCTTCGAAAGACGTGGATCTTTAGGTGAAGGAGCAGTTCATGAAAGACCAGGTAAAGTGTCTTCAAAAACAAGTTAGGTTTCTTACTAACAAACAAGCTTGTTTAGAATGTGGGTGGCAGAAATATAACACGACGGCTTGTCCCTACATGGAGCAAGTACAATTGGTGGAGGCCCACGATAAAGTCATGTATGCGTGGGGGCCCAACTATGGAGGTAACCAAGGGAATTGGGGATATCAACAACCCTAGTATCAACAATATCATCAACCCCCGCCATACAGAGCACCTGGCCATCCCGAGAGAGAAATGAGGGATGACCAACAACTCATCCTAGACGAGATGAGGCATATGAGGGATGACCAACAACAGTTGATGTCGACACCCCCTATCGATGTCGATCATTTATCAGCACCACCTAGGGCCAATCCCGCTCCCCCAAAGAAGAAGCCATTACTCTATACCTCCTAATCATCAAGGGACCCTGCGGACGCGAAGTTCCAACGCTTTATGAAGGTACTCCAAGGCCTTAATGTCACTATACCATTCATAGAGGCCCTTCTTGAGATGACATCCTACGTTTGGTTCCTTAAGGACATATTGAGCAAAAAGCGATCAATTGCTGAGATTGTAGAGGAGTCTAGCAAGGTGGACTACCCAGAGAAGAGGAGTCATCCAAGTAGATTTGCCATCACTATTGGGCTTGGTCAACATCGCTAACTGGCTTTGTGCGACCTAGGTGCTAGCGTGAGCCTCATGCCTTTGTCCATATGGTCAAAGGTCAAAATTGGAGCCTTGGAGCCGGTTGATATAAAACTCTACATGACCGATAACAACTTTGTAAGGCCCACAATCATTATCAATGATGTCCCAGTGAAGGTTGGTAAATTCTTTGTACCCACTGACTTTATTGTGCTAGATATAGCGGATGATCGTACATGCCCAATCATCTTAGGGAAGACGTTCCTAGCTACGGCCGACACCAATATCAACTTGCGGCAGGGACTATTATCATTCACTATTGACAATGAAGTCATCGAGTTCTCCTTCAACCCTACCATGAAGGAGGTGAATCAAATGGAGGTCAAGATGATGCATGCAATAGGGAGTCTAATCCCTTGTGATGAACCAACAAAGAGAGCCTTAACCGATGAAGAGCTAGAAGAGAGGGCCATGGAGGCCCAAATAGAGGATTTTCAGAGATTTGACACCACACCGACGAGGAAGAAGAGCTTAAAAAAGCACTCGATGTCGACACCAACCATTCGATGTCGATTACACTGGAGCCAAATCTAGTGCTAGAAGCTAAGTATGGGGTCGACACTGCACTCGAGATCGACCAAGGCCAATCGATATCGACTGGGCCCACTCAAGATTGACTCCCCCTACTCGACCTGCCTCCATCGACTGCACCCTCAAGAGAAAAGCCACTCAATGTCAACCCCCTAACTTGATGTCGAGTGATCCCTCCGAGCGAAACCGACTCGAAGGTAAGTCCAGGTAAAGATCATCCACCCTTAGAGCATAATTCTAATATCCCTATGAAGCGAGTATCCTTGTTTGTATGCCTTACTAATATGATAGGTAAGCCAATAAGTGAATACAAGGCAGGTGACAAGGTGCTTATTGAGTAATGCAACGCTTTGGGATGCAAAAGAAAGGATGGAAGGAAGGGAGCATTGATGACGATCTATAACGTCTATCCAGGGAGGTTGGAACTCAAAGACAAGAAAGGGATAGTGTTCAAAGTAGAGCTTGAAGGCTCTAAAGAGGACATGAGAGCAATATGGTCCTTACATGTGCCACCTTGGATAGAAGCGCGGAAGAAGTCGGCCTAGCAACTATAAAGTCTAGAGCTTGTACATAGACTTTTTAATTTTTAATTTTTAGGGTTTTGAATTTTTTGGTTTTATTTTTTAAACATTGAAATTTTAGGGTTTGATGAGAATATAACTATTTCAAGTATGGAATGGATCTGCAAAAGCACTCGTTATCGACATAACTGGTCGATATCGACCAAGGGAGTCGAAAGGAGCGACTGTGATCGACACTAAGATCACCCTGAGTCGAAGTAGAAGATTGATGTTGACACAACCAGTCAATATCGACACCGCCACTCGAAATAGACCCCCCCTCTAGACATACCTGATTTGAGCCATTGCGACATTTTCTAGTAAGTTCTCTTTCATTACACTTCTTATATTGTTTTTACAGTAAGAACATTGTAGGATCTATGTATGAGGTGGGGTAAAAGCATTCTTACATTATTTTGCTCATAATTGTTAGTTTACCTTAGTGCATATTGCATAAAGACTTTTTTTCCACACATGGTTAGTTCTTACATATTTGCATCATATACATATTCTCACATGAGCATAGAGTTTATAAAGTTTAGAGATTTTTGAGAAAAAGTACACCCATTGAAAAAAAATTTGAAAAGTGTCATGGAAGTAGTTGAAAGACTCGAAGATGCAAAAGTAGATCCTTTAGAGTTATAGCAATTAATTTTCCTAGTAAAGGGAAGTCTCAATGAAGTGCATTATTTCTAGAAAACCATGAAAGGAGTAAAATTTGAAGTTGGTTTGACATATGCATAATAAGAGGACGGAGGACTTTATTTTCCATTCATGCTTAATTCACCCTTAGCCATTACCCATGCTTATTTCCTTAAATCATATTCTAAGCCATATGTACGTAAAGTCATATTTGCTCCACAAGTTCTTAAATTGCCTATTTCTATACCTTTTTACCCATCCAGGAGATTATGTAATGAAATGGAAGTCATATTATGGAGTTGTATTATGGTTTGATATGTCGTGAAGTTATTATGAAGTTGATGGCATGAATTTTTAATGAAAAATTTAATGAGTGAAAAGAAAATGCGATCACCTAGGAGTTAGGTGAATCGACCTTGCTTGCGGAGGATAAAATTCACGCGAGATGGGACACAAGGTGAGGAGTCCGAAGCGCTAAGGATCAGGGGCCATTCATGACACCCATGTTTGCGACTCGCGAGAAGGGTGCGTTAAGGTTAGAGAGGTAAAATCAATATAAGTGAAAAAAAGAAAGATCATTATGAGGAAATGAATGTGGAAATCACAAAGGAGAAAGTACATTAAAGAAAGAAGTTTAGATGTTCCTCCCCAGATTAAGCACCACATTGCGAAATATAGCCCACCACTATACCTTTTACCCACTCCTTCACCATTGCGCATAAAAGTCCTCTTGATTATTAAAGCTATGTTACCAAATTGTGTTTTTTGCATAACCTTCCTTTTGTGTGAGATGTTGCTTTTCATTCACATGCAGGAATTTGAAGGAAATAGTACCTTTACGAGAATCGTAATTGATTGTAGGGACATATAAGAATGGATCTACAATGTTGAGAGTTTTAGTCCTTCCCCTGAATGACCATTAAAAAGTATTGCTTGAGGACAAGCAAACTTAGGTATGGGGTGTCTTGATGTTCGCTTATTTCACCATGTTCAATGCATACCTCTTTTCCGTTGTCATGCATATTTTATACTTTTGAATGGGGAAATTAGTGAATTTTCGTAGTTTGAGTACATTTGCAAGATATAGAGGTCCACAAAATTTTTGGTTTGATTTCACAGAAAATGGAGCATTTTGGAGTGAAGACATGACAAGAACAGAGGAACTCGATCTCGACAGGAAAGCACTCGATCTCGATAGATCCACTCGATATCGACCTAAGTAGTCGAGGTCGACTAAGGAGAAATGATGAAGATCGAGCCAAAGCCATGTCGACCACACCAAACCCACTCGACTCGATATAGGTCACTCGATATCAAAATGTCCAATCGACTCGATATAGACCACACCAAACCCACTCAACAAACGTGTGAAAAACACGGATTAAGCCGAATCTTTGAAGGATAATGCTTAGCCACGAAGACATCTATCATCTATCAAGATTCATCTATCTTAGGGGGATATTCCAAGCATGTTAGGGAATATTACCTATTTTAATATTTTATTTTAGGATGTAATTTACTTTAGATAAACTTTCCTTTTAGCATTCTTAGTAAGATTAGAACTCCAATCCTTTGCTAGCAAGTGTTAGGAGGCTATAAATAAAGCCCTAGGGGGCCGGCTTTTATTGATTCAACACACAAGCAATTGTGCAACCAAAGAGAAGAGAGAGAGGCAAGATAAAGCGAGATATTGGAGAAGAAGGCGGTGGTTGTACAAGTAGCTTATTTCCCAGTTCAATGCAAAGTTTCTATTTTTATTCAATGATATTTTCCCCCAGGAAGAGCGAGTAGTCATCCTACTTCTAGGGTCGGGGTGAGGCCGACGGTAGCCAAGTAAGTACGCTTTATTCCCTATTCGATTATGCAATTTCATCTTCTACCCCACGCTCAATCCTTTATGCGAATTTATGATCATTCCTTATTTACATTATATACAGCGAAAGTGGATTATACATGTGAATTTGGATAGTAATTAGGGTTTGTCTGCAAAAGTTCACTAAACCCTAATTATGAAAAGGTAGAAACAATTAGGTTTTTATGCAAAATCCTCTATATTCCTAATTGGTGATGACAAAAGCTTAATCTTTTATGTGAATTAAGTCATAATGCATGCATGATTAGTAAATCTCTACCCTAGAAGCTTTTAGTTTTTTAAATCAAAAACCCAAAAAAATATTTTTGTCTTTTATTTTCTTTTATTTATTTATTTATTTATTTCTGTTCGATATTGATATCATCATATTCTACACGTTAAAAGAAATAGTATATAGTCATTTTTAAATCATGTTTATATGTTTTGCATCTCTTTTATATAGATTTGGGTTTAGTGTCTAGAATAGATGTCTACACTTGTGTTTTTATTTGTTTTCAGGTGATTTGGAGCTTGTTCAATGTCAATTTGGAGGCACGATGGAGTAAGATTCATTGAAGGCATGTTTGACATGTTCATGGATGCCGAAAGAGCATAGCATAGTGGTCTCAAGTGCCAAAAATCAGGCTAAGAAGAGCTTATTGCTAAATGGACGTTTTTCGGACAACTCCTGCTTGGCGACGTCTCAGTAAAATGAGTCGTTTGTTATCCACAAAATTCGGATTGAGACGTTCTATAGCTTGTTGGAAAGATGATTCAAAGATCTACAACTTTCTGGATATCCTACCTACCACTGCTCGATTAAATAGATATATAAATACAGTTCCCAACACTTGTTCCCTTTGCAACTCTGACATAGAAGACACAAACCATCTCTTATTCAACTGCCAGATCACCAAATCCCTTATAATAAACCTTGGGATCAAATTACAAAAATCATTCATCATTCAGAACCTGCTTACAGACAACGCCTCTGATAATATCATTAACACCAAAACTCTTAATAAAGACTTCGCTAACCTTTGTCACTTATGGCACAAAATTTGGGAACTAAGAAATAATATTATCTTTAGAAACAACAAAAATAAAAACATCATTAGCACTCTACAGGAAACAATTAACAACATATTCTCCTGGAATAAAGAAATTAACAATTATACAAAACCAAAAATCAATAGACCTACGCACAAATTATTTTGGAAACACCCACCCCCTAACACGATCAAAATTAATGTAGACGCCTCAGTAAAAACTAATTGTGAAACCCAAATCGGTTGCATTCTGAGAAACAATTACGGTCAGGAAATTCACATATATAAAAGCAATATTAGAAAATGCTCTATTATTTCAGCAGAAGCCATGGCTATATATGCAGGTATAAGACAGGCAAACAACTTGGGGATCAGAAGGGTCATCGTTGAAAGCGACAACTCAACCATCATCAGCGCCATCAATCACATTAACAAAACCCCATGGGAAGTAGCACAATTAATTGAAGAAATCAACTCTTTAAAAGAAGATTTCGAATTGATTAGCTTCCAGCATTGCTACAGAGAGGCATATCGCGCAGCCGATTTCATTGCAAAAACTCCCTTAAATTGTAATATCATTCTAGGTTCTTACTGTTACAAGTTCCAGAACATCGTCTTTTTAGATGATCATGGATGTCTGTAGTACATCCAACTCTTTGCATACTTAAAAAAAAAAGATCTACAACTTTCATGTTGAGCACTTTTGCAAATTCGGCCTACAATATGGAGAAATCGAGCCAAGAAGCTGATGCTGACTCAAAGTATCGACCCGGAACCCAAGGTATCGAGTCGATACCAATACCTTCCGAGTCGATACCTCCATCTTCCGAGTGGAAGAAAGCTTTACAGTAGCTAAGTATCGAGTCGATACCATCAAGTATCGAGTCGATACTTTTCTGCAGCGTTATTTCGTCGGGATTTTTTGTTCGAATTTATTTTTTGCTGGACGACTTTTTTTTAGGATTTTTTATTATTATTTTATTTTTCTTCTTAAAAAGAGGGAGAAGGGAAAAAAGAAAGGACGTCTAATTTTCATTTAGAGAAAACCCTAGTTGCAGACATTGAGAGCTTGAGACCTTTTCAGAGATTTCTACTTGAAGGTTTGTTTTGCTGGATTCAAGATACGTTTTGTTAATCTAGTCTTATATTCTTTCATCATGAATTCTTTGATTGTGTCTGAATTCATGTCTGGCTAATTTTCTTGTTCTGGGGTTGGGGTGATCCCAACGATACTGAGATAGACATGTGCGTATGATTGCATGAATGAACTCTATTATCTGTTTGATTTGATCCATGAGCGATTAACCCGATTAATTCTATGATTGATCGGAATCCTTTTGATGTTCAATATGCGCCAGCTGAGAATTGAGATTGGATATATAGGTAGAGTTGTTAATTTTATTTGAAAACATGGATTGAACTTGAGAATTGTTTATGAGCAATCTATTTGATTCTCTTGAGGATAATAAACTATCATAGATAACCTAGGTTTGAGTTGGTTATGCTGATCGTGCCTGCGATTGCTTTATCAATTTTCTCGCTAGGGTTCTTCTAAGTGCACAAGCTGAGTGGTAATTAGTTGAAATGGACATAGTTATTGCAACATGCGCAAGCTGAGTGATAATGAATTTAGATAGTTTACCTTCAAATATCTCTTTTCAATTTGTTCACGCATGAAAATTATATAGTCTATCGAGGATGCATTGTTGTGGTGAACCCTGACTCTGTAATGTTTATCATCGTATATTCATAAAACCTTGCAATTTGTTATTTTTCTTCTCCTTATTTTCTTATTCATTCGAAAATCAATTCTTCTATTTGGCTTAGTAAACTAGTTGAGGTTCTGCAATTGGTATTCACACGGTCCCTGAGATTCGACACTCGATTACTACAATCGACACCATACACTTGCGGGGTGTTGGTTTTAGACCGATCAGATATCTATCTTCTGTGAAGCAACTCGAAATTGACCTTTCCAGTCGATATCGTCCACTTGCATCGAGCCAACCCTACATCGACGGTCTTCTGAGTTGACAGGAACAACTGACCTACTCGACATCAACCTCTTTAGTCGATATCGAGTGCTTCTGTTGTTTTCCCTTCCTTGCAGGTTCTTCACATATCGAAGCTGAGCACTAAGAATCGACTGCCCCGTCGATATTGTCTTCCCAACTCGATATCCAGGCTACTGGTCGACTTGTGCATGAACTTTAGAGACTATTAAGGCATTGTTGACCCGCCTCCTTGTGGATGGATCCTGATTCCCTTCCACTTCAGTGGGAGGATGTCTTCTATTTTATTTGCGTGGACTTTGATTCGGTTTGATATTTATTTATATGTATTAGATTTGATTTCGTCCTACATCATAGGGCTAGGCCAACTTGGTGATAGTGTGTTGTTGTTTGATGAAGATGGAAGGCAACGAATGAGGGCCAAGGGCTTGGGTTGAGATCAAAGAAGCACTTAGCGAAGTGCTCTCTAATAATTTCAACCATAATTTTATTGAATGAAAATGAAACATTTAAATAGAAAACATAAACTCTAGAAACCTTAGGAAGGCCATCTCTATCTTTCGCAAAATGATAGAATCTTGGCTAAAAATAAATAATAAAAACTGAAGATAAATACTAAAAGTCAAGTTCTTGGTGGCCAAGGAAAGATCTTAAAGATATTTTCTTTTTTCCACTTTATTTATCTAACTAAGTATTACTAAGAATAAAACATTTCATAAATAGCTCCCACTAAGATAGGAGTTACTAAATATGGAAAGAACTAAAAACTAATAATAATTAAATAAATACAAGAATTCTCAAGCAAGGCTGAAGCCTTCCTCTTCCTTGGAATGACCGGGTCCTCGAATCGAGTTGGCCCATAGAAGGCCAATCTTGAGTGTATCATTCTCCCCCACTTATCTTCGATTCCTCCTCGAATTGACGCATTATAGGGGACTTGGGGAGCAACCTTGCCTTGAGTAGAAGGAAGAATATATGGGACAACTACTAGAAGATTTCGAGGTTGCGTAACCTCAAAACCTATGGCGTCTATAGTGGCCTTGGAGCAATCAACATCAATAATCGGAGTTGGCACCTTGTTCACACTAATCTCCTTATCAACGACCTCCACTTTTGGCTCAACATTAGCGAAGCAAACCTCATGAACATCTCCGAACACGTTCAACAATTTCTACGCGGAATCGCCATCAACATTCAGATCAGTTTCGGAGGCCTTCATGGGGGAGTCTGGTAGCGTATGACCCACCGTTGGAAAGATCTCGAAATTACCTACATAGAGAATTTAAGATGAGGAAATTAAAAGGTCAGAATCAAGAAGAATCTGCAAAACAAAATCATCGCGTTGATCTGCAGGGAAGCTGCTGATGCTGTTGTTGAAGTCGCGGGCGTGGCTAATGGGCCGCGGGCGCGGCTCTGCAGTTGTGCGATTTCTGCGAATAGTCCCTCCTTCTCCCATCGTCTTTCTTCCTCAGCTACTCATTGTTGGAGAAGCCAAATTTGCCGGCGATGTTGAAGTTGTTGTTGACGTCTCATTTCCTCATCGATCTCCGCTTTCCGTTGAAGCCAAAGGCGATGCCTTTGAGACTCCTTTTGTCGTAGACGTTGTTAATACATCAAGTATTTGGGATCATCATCCCCATCGGCCCATAACTCCCAAGCCATGAATCAAAATATTAGTAGAACCAAAAGTCAAAAAGAAATAGCGAAACCTAAATTCGATAACAGTTGAGATCGAAAAAGGGTTTGGGTTTGGGTTTAAATAGAAAACATAAATTCTACAAACCCTAGGAAGTCCATCTTTATCCTTTGTAATAGGATAGAATCTTGGCTAAAAATAAATAATAAAAACTGATGATAAATCCTAAAGATCAACTACTTGGTGGCCAAGAAAATATCTTAAAGATATTTTCCTTTCCACTTTATTTATCTCACTAAGTATTACTAAAAATAAAAAAATTTCATATGATAATGCATATCTTATATAGGCATTATAGGCATTTTTGGGATAGTTTGGTTGCATTTAGTGCATGATTTGGAGTTTAATTGCATCTAATGATTATTTTGGAAGTGTTCGGATTCTGTGCACAATTTTGGTTATTTTGTAGAGTTGAATTCGAATGCCACGGAAGGATGCAATGGTCTTGGATTAGACATAACGAGAAAGTGGAAGAGGATACAAAAGGAAGCCGTCTACAAATGCAGCGGGTTCTGAAGTGGCCACGACATCCACAGGTGGCGACCGCTGCATACAGGCAGCGGCCACCGCAAGCTCCCACGCAGCAGGACTGAGAATACACAGGCAGCGGCCGGCCCATCTAGGCAGCGGCCGCCGCATGGCTCGTCAACAACTATACGCTGCATTTTAGTTAGTGAACGAATGTTTTATTGTTTTTGGCCGACTTTTAGTTTGAAGCACGAATTTAACATAGTCACTATTGAATTCATTTTACGTTTATCAGTCAGTTAGAGAGATTGAGCGATGTCTTCCATGAGGAACTAAACTCATTTGCTCTATCTACGATTTGAAGCTTTATTTGGATTGATTGTGAGTTTCGGAATCTCGATCTTAATTCCTATATTGAAGGTTTCAATTTCTTTGCGCTTATTGATTTATTATTTTGGTCTATCTTATCTGGCCAACTTGTTAGATCAATTCAATTGCTATGGTTTTGTAGATTCCAGATTGCGAACCTTAACCTCAGTAGGGAACTTATCCTTTTAGGGCTGATTGAACTAATTTGATAGATATGAAGTTGGATGTGTTGTTAAATCCCTCTTTAGGGACTAGAAATACCTTGGTTAATCTCTGAACTTAAAGCTCTCGATTGGGTTAAATCCTTTTCTGAGGGACTGCTCATGAGATAAGGGTTCCTAGAACTGATTGGACTAGTAACTATATTGGGTTGAGACAAGGACATTCATAGGAAACTTAGAAGGACGAGTGGAAGTTACAATGATCGTTTCAACAAAATAAAGTGGATAATTATAGGTAGAACTACGTCTCACTATTGTCCAAAACAAGTTCATTAAATTTTGCTTCCATGTCATCTATTATGCTTCAACCAAATAAAGTGGATAATTTTGCTTCCAAATAAAGTAGATATTGGGTGTTGTCTTAGGATAAAAGGAAGGAAGGAGCTCTCATGTCATCTATTATGCTTCCATGACTCTGAATGGAGCACAAATGAACTACTCTACTATAGAGAAAGAGCTCATGATCGTGGTCTTTGCATTGGAGAAGTTTCGCTCCTATCTCCTAGGAGCTAAGGTAATTGTATTCACTGATCACGCTGCTCTTCGTCATTTATTGACTAAAAATGAAGCAAAGACTAGATTGATTCAATGGACATACTCTTAAGCAAGTTTGATATCGAAATCAAAGATAAGAAAGGTGCGAATAACTTAGTGGCAGACCACCTCAGCAAACTTGTTCAAGGAGAAGACAAGTCGGACGATCAAAGACCCATCCATGGTGAGTTTCCTGACGATACTCTATTTGCACTAACCAATATTTCGTGTCTACAGCAACAGGGTGCAGCGGCCGCCGCCTGCTTTGACCCGTAGGTAGCGGCCGCCACCTATAGGCAGCGGCTGCCGCCTGTTGGGAACGTGCCCTCCTATGACTTGAATGGTAAGGTAAGCCCCGCTGCTTCTGAACTATTGATGGGTGTCTACACTCCTTGACCCTGGTTCGCCAATATGGTAAATTTCTTGGCCACTAGAGAGTTTCCACCCAACTTCACATAGGCTCCAAAGGACAAGGTACATCATGATTCTCGCTTCTATGTTTGGGATGACCCCTACCTCTGGAAACATTGTGCTTATCAGGTTATTAGGAGGTGTCTACCAGACAATGAGTTATAATCTATCCTTACTTTTTGTCATGCTCATGAATGTGGAGGCCACTTTGGTCCTCAAAAGACTGCTAGGAAAGTTTTAGAAGCAGGTTTCTTTTGGCCTCACTTTTTTATGGATGCTAATGCTTTATGAAAATATTGCGATAAGTGTCATTGGATTGGGAACATCTCTGCTAGAAATGAAATGCCATAATCTAAGATCATATTATGTGAAATTTTTGATGTTTGGGGTATTGATTTTATGGGTCCCTTTCCTAGTTCTTTTGGGAATATCTATATTTTTCTTGCGGTGGACTATGTCGCCAAGTGGGTGGAGGCAAAAGCCACCAGAACTAATGATTCCAGAGTGGTTACAGATTTCCTAATGGACACGATCTTCACGAGATTTGGGGTGCCGAAGGCTCTGATTAGTGATAGGGGGACACACTTCTGCAATAGGACTGTTAGTGCTCTATTAAGAAAATATCATGTCACGCAGAGAGTGTCTAGCTACCGCTTACCATCCTTAGACCAATGGTCAAGCAGAGATATCTAATTGGAAAATTAAGACTATTTTGGAGAAAATAGTGGAATCTAACAGAAAGGATTGGAGTTTGAGACTTAATGATGCTCTGTAGGCCTATCGGACAGCCTTTAAGACACCCATTGGAATGTCACCTTACTGATTGGTCTTTGGAAAGGCATGTCATCTCGCTGTGGAACTTCAGCATTAGGCGTACAAGGCTTTAAGGAATTGCAATACGAGGATGAATGAAGTGGGTGAGTTCAGGAAGCATCAGTTGCAAGAGCTATAGGAATTGCGCTTTGATGCCTATGACAATGCTTTTATCTATAAGGAGAAGACAAGGGCTTGGCATGGCAAGCATATCCTGCGGAAGGAGCTTAAGATAGAAGATAAGGTTCTCCTATATCAATTGCGCCTAAAACTCTTCCCTGGAAAGCTTCGGTCTAGGTGGGAAGGACCCCACACGATCTCAAAGATATTTCCTCATGGAGAAATTGAACTCTATGACCCTAAGTCTCATGAGCTCTTTAAGGTAAACGGTCATAGAGTAAAGCCATACTTTGAGAATGTTCCTCCAACTGAAGAACAGGAGTTGGCGCTTGTTGAGCTAACCGTTTAGGTCATCTAAGGACTACTACGTCGAGCCAACGATGTGAAACACAGGCGCTTCTCGGGAGGCAACCCGAGGTAAGTCTTTCTTTCTTTTTCGTTGAATTTCTTTAGTTTGTTTTCATTTTGTTTTGCATTTGTTTGTTATCGATTTGGTTACTAACAAAACAGGAAAAGGGTGGAATTAGACATGCCGAACAGTACTGCACAGTGCAGCGGCCACCGCCAATAGGCAGCAGTCGTCGCAACTCAACTGCAGCAATCACCAAACATGACCCTTGTGAGAATGTTTAGTCTTATTGGATTCATCTATAATCATCGTCACATGGCTTGTCGGCAACTATACACTGCGTTTTATTTAGTGAACGGATGTTCTATTGGTTTTTGCCGACTTTTAGTTTGAAGCATGACTTTAACCTAGTTATTATTGAATTCATTTTACGTTTATTAGACAATTAGAGAGATTGAGCGATGTCTTCCATTAGGAACTAAACTCATTTGTTTTATCTATGATTTGAGGCTTTATTTGGATTGATTTTGAGTTTCTGAATCTCGTTCTTAATTCTATATTGAATGTTTCAACTTCTTTGCGCTTATTGATTTATTGTTTCGTTCTATCTTGTCTGGCCAACTCGTTGGATCAATTCAATTGCTAGAGTTTTGTAGATTCCTGATTGCAAACCTTAACCTGAGTAGCAAACTTATCCCTTTAGGGCTGATTGAACTAATTGGATTGGTAGGAAGTTGGATGTGTTGTTAAATCCCTCTTTAGGGACTGCAAATACCTTGATTAATCTCTGAACTTAAAGCTCTCGATTGGGTTAAATCATTTTCTGAGGGACTGCTCATGAGATAAGGGTTCCTAGGACTGATTGGACTAGTAACTATATTAGGTCAGGACAAGGACATTTATAGAAAACATAGAAGGACGAGAGGAAGTCACAATGATCGCTTCAACCAAATAAAGTGGATAATTGTAGGTAGAACTACTTCTCACTATTGTCTAAAACAAGTTCATTCAATTTTCCTCTCACCATTGCGCTTTGATAAAAGGCGAATCATTTTGCATTCTTAAACCCCACCCCTTGGTATCTCCATTGGCATCCGAAACACACTTCAATAGCAAATTTCCCTGTGGAATCGACCTCTTTCTTATTGCTATACTAGTTGTAAGTTTGAGTTATGTTTTGATAGGATCAACGACAGGTGTTCCTCCCGTCACCATAAATAGCTCCAACTAACATAGGAGATAATAAATATGGAAAAAACTAAAAACAAATAATAATTAAATAACTACAAGAATTCTTAAGCCAGGGTGGAGCCTTCTTCTTCCTGTGAATGACTGGATCCTCGCATCGAGTTGGCCCACAGAAGGCCAATCTTGAGTGTATCAAGTGGGATGAACCCTACTTGTTCAAGCTGGGAAAATACGATATTTTTCGACGTTGTATACTTGAGGGAGAGGTAGAGAGCGTGATCC
The DNA here is from genome assembly GCA_963922045.1 of Persicaria maculosa. Classification (NCBI taxonomy): domain Eukaryota; kingdom Viridiplantae; phylum Streptophyta; class Magnoliopsida; order Caryophyllales; family Polygonaceae; genus Persicaria; species Persicaria maculosa. Next base: position 36,371,498 of record OY998261.1, read on the forward strand.
GCCATTGTCATTCACTCCCCACATGAGGCGATGCTAAAGGATTCAAGACCGCGGCGATGATTCTTCAATGTGGTTTTTATTGGCCGAACCTTTTCAAGGATGTGCAAAACTTTGTAACCTCTTGTGATGAATGTCAACGTGCATCACATGGAGGAATGAGACACCGCTCACAAGAATCCTAGAAGTAGAGCTTTTTGATGTATAGGGCATAGACTTCATGGGACCATTCCCTGCCTCCGACCCTCACAAATACTTCTTGGTAGCGGTGGATTATGTCTCAAAATGGCTTGAGGCTTTGGCAACTAGGTACAACGATGCGAAGTTAGTTTCAAAGTTTTTGAAAACTAACATTTTTCCTTGCTTTGGTGTTCCTAGAGTTCTTATTTTAGATGGTGGCTCCCACTTCATTGAGAGAGGCTTCGAAGCACTTTTAGCCAAGCATGGGGTGACGCACAGGGTGGCCACACCCTATCATCCCCAAACAAGCGGCCAAGTAGAAGTCTCCTATCATCATATCAAAGCCATCCTAGAAAAGATAGTCTCCCACTCAAGGAAAGATTGGTCATCCAAGCTAGATGACGAGCTCTGGGCCTACAAAATGGCCTACAAGACACCACTTCGCACAACTCCTTACAACTTCGTGTATGGTTAGTCATGCCATTTGCCCGTCGAACTTGAGAATAAGGCCATGTTGGCTCTCGAAGAACTCAACATGGACTTCGACGAGGCCGAAAAGGGAAGATTCCTTGATTTGCAAGCCTTGGAGGAGTTGCACCTGAAGGCATATGAGAATGCCAAATTCTACAAAGAGCGTATAAAGAAGTGGCACGATAAGAAATTGGTGCCAAAGACATATAAGGTAGGTGGCAAAGTCCTTCTTTTTAACTTTAACCTTCACTTATTTCCAGGGAAACTAAGGCAAGATGGAGTGGACCCTTCACGGTTCATCAAATTTCCCTCATTAAGCGATGGATTTACTTAGCGATGATGGCACCACCTTTAAGGTTAAGGGTCACCGGGTAAAGAAGTATTATGACAGAGAGGACCTGAGAGAAGGGATTCGTGCCAACTTGGCATTGAAATAGCATGAAGAAGGAAATATACCGAGCTAGTGACTTAAACCCAAGCGCTTCGAGGAGGCAACCCGTTACTTTCTTTTTCTATGTTTTGTTTTGAATATTTTAATTTTCTTCTAGATATTTTTATGGCTATCTTTATTGAGCATAAAAATGAAGATCAAGAGCCTAAAGAAGCAATAGATGTTGAGTCATGCATTCAATGTCGACTCGAATAGAGTAAAAACTACCAGGTCGAGAGAAACTAGTCGGCTCGAGAAGGGTTAGTCGATATCGGGACCACCTGTCCATTTTGATAGGTCCAAGCATAGACAGAGGCGCCAAGGCATTGCTCGATGTCTAGACATTCCATCGATGTTGACTGCCCACTCGATGTCGACTCTACTAGTCGACATCGATGCCACTTCCAAAAGGGTAAGAAATATATAATAGTCGCCGCCTTTCTTTCTCTCTTTCCCTTTCTCATTCCTCACTCTTGCTTGCTCTCTTTCTCTCTCATCCATCTCCCTCTCTCTCTCACCAGTGACCCCACTGCACACCAGTCGACCAACAAACCCAAGCGGCACCAGTAGCAACAACAGCAGCATATCCGGTCGACAGAGCCACCCGATTTCGGCATGTGCAACAGATCCGACAGCCCCGACTCGATTTCCCTCGATTTCTCTTCGATTTCTCATCTTTCAAGCCTTCTTCTAGTAAGATTGATATACATATTTAGAGTCCTTTTTATCGCATCTTCTGACATCATATTCCATTCAATTCCTAAAGAAAATGGTGAAAAATAATGCAAATTTTGTAGAATGAGCTAACGTTGAAGAAATAGAGTCTACACAAGTTTTGGTCTAACTATGTAGGAATTGTAGCGGAATTGGAGTCAAAACGAAGAAGCCAAGTGAAGCTGAAAAGGGGTCGAAATCGACTTCTGATGTGCGCTCAAATTGCCATATTTTCCATCTACTTTTATGTCCATTTTGTCGATATTTTCATGCATGTTGGTGAAGAAAGCATAAGATTAGTGTAGTTTATGTTTATTTGCCAATTATGGAGGTCCACACGAGTTCTTGTGTTATTTCGCCAAAATCGAGGCAAATTTGGAGAAGAGAAGAAAAGCTGGAAAATTACTCAAAGTCTAGTGAGGAGTCGAAATCGACCATAAGACTCGACATCGAGTGGAATTGAACACCAGAAATCGAGCCAGGAGAAGAACAATGCAAGTCGACACAGACTGGTCGATATCGAGCTAAGTGGTTGATATCGAGTGCCCCAAATCGAGTGAATAGATAGAGTTCAAGTGCAAATCCGAGGTCGAGTAGAGCTGGCTCGAGATAAAAGAGAAGTGTTCGATATCGACTAGACCCTGTCGATATCGAGTGCTACTACAAACAGATCCGACCCTGTTTTGATAGAATTCTATATGAAGGAGTTTACATTTATCCTAAGTCGAGATCTTTTATCCTTTTCTACCAAACCTTATATCCTTTAGGGTGAATTAATATTTACCTAAAGTGATTTAGTTATTTACTTTATTTTTTTTAGCTTAGGAATAAAGATAGATTTTCTTATCCTTGGATAGCGAGGTTAGAAGTGTATAATTGGAGGCCATTAGGGCTGAGTTTTGAATCATCCACACACATTCGACAAGCAAGAAAATAGTTTATAATTCAGTAGTTAGAGAGAGAGAGGCCGAGTATAGTTTATAATTCAGTAGTTTATAATTCATCGGTTGTACTCTTTCGAAGTTTTCAATTCAAGTAGTTATTTTCCAACAATGATGATGATGTCAATGATGATGAAGCGTGAGTAGTTCCCCTACTTCTAGGATCAGGGTGAGCCCAACGATAGTCATGTAAGTTTATGCATCAAAGGTATGATTTTTATGCGCTTCCGTCTTCTATCCTATAAGCATGATTCTTCTACGAAAGTAGTGGGCGATCCTTATTTGCATTATTGAAGCGAAAGCCAATCATATTGTGAATTTGAATTAATTATGAAATTGGATAGTAACTCTTAGGATTTATGCGAGAGCCTCTAAATCACCTAATTGTTAGTAACGAAAGTTATTTGACGGAAAGGCGTCATCTTTCATGAATTTTTGCATAAGTCTTATATGGTTATCGTTAGGGCATAAATCCCCGATCTTGGAGGTTTTTATGTTTATTGAATTCATAAAAATCTGAGTTTTATTATATTCATCTTTCCCTCATCATTCTTACTTTTTTCGGACACTTTTTCGACCCAAACTGGTTACTTACAGTTTCTACGAAGACTCGAAATCGACTGCAGAAGTCGATATCGAGTGACTGACCCCATATCGAGTGCTCTACTCGACATCGACTTTTACTTCTGTCTTCTGCATGAATATGCTTGAAATCGACTAGAATTGTAGTCGATATCGACTGTGATTGCAGGCTTAGGAACCACTGATATACCTCCTCGTGGATACGATCCTAAATACCCTACTACTACATCGGGAGGGATTCTTGTAATTTTATTTACTTGGACAGGGAGTTGGTTTGGTTTAGTATTTTTTTTTCGAACTAGCATCCCTCCGTTACGACAAATTATCGTCATTGTCGGGGAGGCAATCAATCACAGCCTAAGCTTTTACTCACGTTCTTTTAAGTGCTGAATTTGCAGGTTTATGCGACGCTTTGATCGCGAACCTATATTGGAAAGTCTTGATGAGCTCGAACGTTTCCTCCATCTTCGAAACAGAGCAATCAGAATCATGGCGGAGGACGAGACACAGGCTCAAATCATAGAGCGGTTGAGGAATGAGATTGAGGGCCACAATGCTATAATTGCCAATGAAAGGGCAACTGCAGTTGCAGAGAGAGCTCGCGCTAATAGAGAGGAGGATGCACGCATACAAGCCTAGGAGAGGCTCAATCTGTATCCGCAGACGGCGATGCAATACATGCACCCGCCACTCCACGTTCCTGAGTCTACGTCTCTAATTCTGAAATCAAAATTAACTTCCTTTCTAAAATTAAATGCAATAATTTTGAAGGAAGATCTAATGAATGCCCCTTGCAACATATTTCTACTTTTATGGATATATGTGAGACTAGCGCAGATGGTGCAAATTTAGAATATGTTAGACTGAAATCCTTTCGATGGTCTCTTGCAGGGAAGGTATTGCAATGGCTTGAAAGCTTGGCTCCACACTCCCTGAGGACATGGGCAAAGGTTAATGATGCGTTCTTAAACAAATTCTTTCCTCCATAAAAAAACAACGATTCTACGGCTAACGATCACGGCCTTTAAACAAAAGCTTGGCGAGACATTGGCGCATGCATGGGAGCGCTTTAAGGACTTATTGAGATCATGCCCTATGCATAGGCAATTACCTTATGTCATCCAGGAGATCTTCTACAACTCCCTTGATGCGCCGAATAAGGAGAGAATCAGCTCTTACACCTCCTATCGGTACATTGAGCTCACACCAACTAAGGCCTAGGACACAATTGAGAGGCTTGTCAACTTTGACAACACATATGGGACTGTTGCGGCCTATGAATCAAGGATTGCCTCATCAATGCCACTTTATAAGCCTCCAAAGGAGATCGATCCTGATGTGCGGCAACAATTCAACAACGATCAAACACACCGCCTTCAAAAGCAAGTTAGGTTCCTCTCAAATACCAAGCTTGCCAAGAATGTGGGTCTACTAGGCACAACAACAACGACTGTCATCATCTTGATCATGTCAACATTGCGGAGACACATGAGGAAGCTAAGTGGACGAAAGGCCCCTATGGAGGGGGCAATCAACAGTATTGGGGAGATCAAAGGTTCTATCAACCTCAACATCAACAAAGGGATCCCCCACCTTATAGAGCACCAGGGCACCCTAAGCGGGAACTAAGGAAGGATGACCTGCAGATCATTCCTAATGTGATGGGTCAATTGGCTGAACAAATTCCCAAACCGTCAGGATTGTTGCCAGGATCTACTATGCTCAATCTTAAGGGCAAAACTACTAGAAAAATAGTGGCAATAAATCTAAGAAGTGGATGTCAATTGTGAATGCCCGAGCAATAAGCGGAGGAGAAAGCCCCAGAAGAGGACTCGATATCGACTACCCTAGTCGATATCGACCAAGATGCGGTCGACGTCGAGTCCCCTTTACTCGATGTCAATACAGAAGTTGATCATCACAAGAAATCAACTCCTCCAGTCGATATCGACCAGACTCTACTCGATATCGACTCAATCCCATCCGCAGTGAAGAAAGTGCTGCCATTCCATAAGAAAACTTTGAAGGACCCAGCGGAAAAGAAGTTCCAGTGCTTTGTGAAGATGCATCAAGGGCTCAATGTTACCATTCCATTTACTGAAGCTCTTCATGAGATGCCATCTTATGGAAGGTTCCGCAAAGACATACTAGGTAAAAAGCGATCAATCGCTGAGATCGCAGAGGAGTGTAGCAAGTTGGAGCTACCAGAAAAGAGGGCAGAACAAGGTAGGTTTTCTATCACTATAGGCTTAGGTCAACACCGATTTAATGCATTATGTGATTTAGGGGCTGGTGTTAGCATTATGCCACTAACTATATGGTGGAAGGTAAAGATTGGTGCCCTAGAGCCTATGGATGCTAAACTCTTTATGGTGAACAACACGGTGGTTGTTACAATAGGCATGGTGGATGATGTGCCAGTACAAGTAGGCAAGTTCTTTGTCCTTGCTGATTTTCTAGTTGTTGAAATGGCAGAGGACCCTGCTTGTCCAATTATTTTAGGAAGACCCTTCTTAGCAACCGGTTATGCCAACATAAGCGTAAGGAAAGGATTACACTCATTCACCATCAGCGATGAGGTAATAGAGTACGCTTTCAACAAGACGGTGAAGAATAATTAAGGGCTTATGGAGGTAAAGTCAATCAAAGGTGTCTACATTGCATGCGGGGAAGTTAAGGTAAGAAATATGACCCCTGAAAAGCTAGAGAAGAGGGTTATAGAAGCCCATATGGATGAAATCATGGCAATCTTGAATGAAGGAACAAAGAACCACTCGTAATCAACCCAGGTAAGTCGATATCGACTAACAATGTTCAAGATTATGTGCCAAGTTTTAAGTATGGGGTCGATGACGGAGAATACCACTCGAAATCGACTACAGAGGTCGATATCAAGTGGCTGACCCTATATCGAGTGCTATACTTGACGTCTACTGTTGCTTTTGTCTTTTGCAGGAATTTGCTAGAAATCGACTAGAAATGTAGTCGATCTCGACTGATCTATTCGATATCGAGTGGTCTTCTAGAGTCGAAATCAAACGTGATTGTAGGCTTAGGAACCCCTGACATACCACCTCGTGGATTGGATCCTGAATACCCTACTATTACATCGGGAGGGATTCTTGTAATTTTATTTGCCTGGATAGGGAGTTGGTTTAGTTTATATTTTATTTGATATTTTATATTTCGAACTAGCATCCCTCCCTTTACGAATAAATTGGCACCGTTGCTGGAGAAGACCACTCAAAATCGAGTGCAATAGTCGAAATCGGCTAAAACCCTAAGCCGACGTCGACTGAACCAGAAGCTGAAGGAGAGAAAATTCACTCGATGTCGAGTAACACTAGTCGAAATTGAGTGGACCATGTCGGGTCAAATTCCTCCTTATCGACAGAACCACCAGGAGCAGAACAAAAGTCGATATCGAGTGACACTGGTCGATATTGACTGGACTCAGAGACAGGAAAGGAAAGCTCCGAAAAGGTAAGCCAAGGTACGGATTCCTCTTTCTCAATAAAGGATTTATCTCTATTTGGAAGAGGTTTGCCTTGGTATGTGCACTTGTTCAGGGTATCCACTGATGATCCGAGCAACTACGAAGTAGGAGATAAGGTGGATGTCTCCAAATCAAAGGATCATTGGTTCCCAAATAGGTTCAAAACAAAGAAGATGGGTCCCTTTACAGTGAAAAAGATCCATCCAGGCGGGATGCAACTGCGAGACAAGAATGGAGTGTTATTTGAGGCCTAGGTTACATGGGCTCTGCAGATGCGGCCTTAGGAGCATGAAAGAAGAAGTCGGCCTAGCGACTATAAAGTCTAGAGCTTGTAACAAGACAATTAGTTTTTGGGTTTTGGACATTTTTAGTTTGTTTTTGCTTTTAGTTTTGTTTTCTAATAAATTTTAGGAGAAAGAAGAAGTGCAAAAGAGAACTCAAAATCAAGTGAAGTACTCGATATCGACTGAGCAAGTCGATTAAGAGAGCTTGTGGTCGACCTGAGATCACGCTGAAGTTTAGAATCACCAGGAATCGATTGAGACTAGTCGATATCGATTGGTCCACCCGATATCGACTGCCCCTACAGACGTCTTCAACTCCTGATTTTCATGAATTTTTAGTAAGTTTCTTTCTTAACCCTAGTTTTTATACAATGAGGACACTGTAATCTTTAAGTATGGGGTGGGGGAAAGGCTTACTTGCATCTTTTACATATTTTTGAGCATATTTTATAATTTTTTGATAGTTTTGCATACTTCTCCACTTGCATCATTCATGGTTACTTTGCATTTATCTATCTATATGCATCATATCTATATTCGTCAAGTTCATCAAGAGTATGATCCAAAGTCTAAAAAAGACTAAAGTCTAGAAAAAATCACCCCCATCACAATTTTTGAAAAAAGAATAAGTGTCATGGAAGCTTTTATTGAACTCGAAGATACAAAAGTAGATTCATTAGAGATATAACATGAAATTGCCTAGTAAAGCAAAGTCACAATGAAGTGCGATTTTTTAGAGAAAAACATGAAAGAGAGGTAAAATTTGAAGTTGCTTTTGACATGTGCATGATAAGATGATGGAGGACTTTATAATTTCCATACATGTGCTCAATTTCATATCCTAGCCTTACTTATGCAAATTTACAATTACACAAGCCATATATGAGCCTTAAATCATTATTATTGCTCCACAATATATTACGTATTGCCCATTTTTTATACCTTATACCCTATCCGGGGACAATGTTGAGAATGGATGTCATCTTTGGAGTTGTTGTATGGAATTTGTGCATATTATTATTGAAGTCGTTGTCAGGAATGAAAGAAATTTGAATTATGGAAAATTTAATGAGTGAGAAAAAATCCGATCACCTAAGGAGATAAAGGTAGGTCGACCCTGCTCGTTGAGATGTTAGTTCGGCGAGATGGGACATAAGGTGAGGAGTCCGAAGTACTAAGTATCCGGGGCCATTCATGACACCCATGTTTGCGACTCGCGAGAAGGCAGTACTAAGGTTAGAGAGGTTAAAGCATTATAGTGAAACAAGCATTGAGCGAAGAGCGAAAGGTCAGAAATATGATGAAGAAGAAATGTGGAAAGAAAGTTTGGAAAGAAAGTTAATTTCCCCGGATTTAACACCGCAAGGCCAAAAATTAGCCCACCTTTAGCCTTTTACCAATCTACTTCTCCATAAGCTTGCAAAAGTCCTCTTGATTATTAATGCTATGTTGCGTGAAATTGTTTTTATGCATATAACCCTCCTTTTGTGAGTATGATGTTTCTTTTATTCATAGGCAAGGAATTTTTGACATTAGTACCTTTTCGAGGATGGCAATTGATTGTAGGGACAAATAACAATGAATCTATGATGTTGAGGGTTTAATTTCTTCCCCTGAATGACCATTAAAAGTATTGCTTGGGGACAAGCAAGCTTATGTATGGGGTATTTGATGTGTGCTCAAATCGCCATATTTTCCATCTACATTTATGTCCATTTTGTCAATGTTTTCATGCATATTGGTAGGCAATGCATAAGATTAGTGTAGTTTATCTTTATTCACCAATTATGGAGGACCACACGAGTTCTTGTATTATTTCAAAGAAATCGAGGCAAATTTGGAGCAATTTGGAGAAGAGAATAAAAGCTGGAAAATTACTCAAAGTCTAATAAGGAGTCGAAATCGACCATAAGACTCGACATCGAGTGGAAATGAACACCAGAAATTGAGCTAGGAGAAGAACAATGCATGTCGACACAGACTGGTCGATATCGACATAAGTGGTCGATATCGAGTGCCCTAAATTGAGTGAATAGATAGAAGAGAAGTGGTCGATATCGACTAGACTCTGTCGATATCGAGTGCTGCTGCAGACAGATCCGACGCCGTTTTGATAGAACTCTATCCGAAGGAGTTTACATCTATCCTAAGTCGAGATCTTTTATCCTTTTCTACTAGACCTTATATCCTTTAGGGTGAATTAATATTTACCTAAAGTGATTTAGTTATTTACTTTATTTATTTTTATCTTAGGAATAAAGATAGATTTTCTTATCCTTGGAGAGTGAGGTTAGAAGACTATAATTAGAGTCCATGAGGGTTGATTTTTGAATCATCCACACACATTAAACAAGCAAGAAAACAGTTTATAATTAAATAGTTAGAGAGAGAGAGAGGCCGAGTATAGTAGGAGGAAGTGAGAGCGGAACATTGCTTTGTTTGGTTGTACTCTTTCGAAGTTTTCAATTCAAGTAGTTATTTTCCAACAATGATGATGATGTCAATGATGATGAAGCGCGAGTAGTTCCCCTACTTCTAGGGTCGGGGTGAGCCCGATGATAGCCATGTAAGTTTATGCATCAAATGTATAATTTTTTGCGATTCCTTCTTCTATCCTATATGCATGATTCCTCTACGAAAGTAGTAGGCGATCCTTATTTGCATTATTGAAGCGAAAGCCAATCATATTTTGAATTTGGATTAATTATGAAATTGGATAGTAACTCTTAGCGTTTATGCGAGAGCCTCTAAATCACCTAATTGTTAGTAACGAAATTTATTTGTCGGAAAGGCATCATCTTCATGAATTTGGCATAAGTCTTATATGATTATCGTTGTGGCATAAATTCTCGATCTTGGAGGTTTTTAAGTTTATTGAATTCATAAAAATATGAGTTTTTATTCTTTTCTTATTTCCCTCATCATTCTTACTTTCTTCGGACACTTTTTCGACCCAAATTGGTTACGTTTATAGTTTCTGCGAAGACTCAAAATCGACTGCAAAGGTCGATATCGAGTGACTGACTCGATATTGAGTGCTCTACTCGACGTTGACTATTGCTTATGTCTTCTGCAGGAATTTGCTGGAAAACGACTCGAACTATAGTCGATATCGACTGATCTACTCGATATCGAGTGGTCTTCTGGAGTCGAAATCAAATGTGATTGTAGGCTTAGGAACCGCTGACACACCTCCTCATGGATACGATCTTGAATACCCTACCACAACATCGGGAGGAATTCTTGTAATTTTATTTGCTTGGACATGGAGTTCGTTTGGTTTAGTATTTTTTTTATTTTGAACTAGCATCCCTCCGTTACGACAACTGCACTAGTCAATATCGACTGAAGATCTCGACATGGACTCTGAGTGTAGAGACAAACAACAGGACCAGCATAGAAGACTACTCGATATCGAGTAGAGACATCGATGTCGACCTTACCCTATAGATCGAGTGGAAATGAGCTTGTCGAGCAAAAACAAAGCAGTTGACTTTGACCTAACTAGTCGATATCGACTGGATTGCAACACGGATTGGACGCGCTTTTCGAGATGCAAATTTCAAATCTATCAAAAAGGCCACTTTTAACTTCTTAATTAGATAAGATTATGTCTTAAGGGGGATTTCCTTTTTACCCTAAGATCTTTATTAGTTATTTTAGATATTTACCTAAACAAAGATTTATCCTATTTGTTTGGATAGATTTTAGATAGAAGATATGATCTACTTTCCTTGGCTAGGAAGCATTAGAAGGCTATAAATAAAGCCCTAGGGGGATGGTTTTTAGTCATTCAATCTCAGAGATCATATCTCACAATAGTAATAGAGTTAGAGAGAAGTTTTAGGGTTTGGCGTTTGTGAGAGCCAGTGTTGAGTTGTAAAGCTTCCAAGGTTTATTTTAATGCAAGTTTTCTTCTTTCAATCAAATATGTTTGTTGCGATGAAGAGCGAGTAGTCGTCCCACTTCTAGGGTCAGGGTGAGCCCGACGGTAGCCATGTAAGTACATTTATTCCATATTTGATTATGCGATCTCTTCTTCTACCCCGCGCTCAATCCTTTATGCAAGTTTAGGATCATTCCCTATTTGCCTTATATGAAGCGAAAGTAGATTATATATGTGAATTTAGATAGTAATCACATTTTGCCTACGAAAGTTGACATAAACCCTAATTATGGAAAGGTAGAAACAATTAGGTTTTTATGCGAAATCCTCTATATTCCTAATTGGTGTTGAGAAAAGCTTAATCTTTTATGTTAATTAAGTCATAATACATGCATGGTTACCGTCGTGGTAAATCCCTACCCTAGGAGCCTTTTAGTTTATTGAAGAAAAACCCAAACAACCTGCTGTCTTTACTTTCTCTTCTTTATTTTACTATTTTTCTGCACTGGACATAATTTGAGGAGCCACTCAATATCGACCACATCACTCGATATCGACCACCCTGTATCGAGCAACCCGACATCGATAGTCTTCTGAGTCGACAGGAACTACTGATCCACTCGATTTCAACCACTCCAGTCGATATCGAGTTCTTTTGTTATTTTTTTCTTCTTCGCAGGTTCTTCCCAGATCGATGTGCGCGCAAATTGCCATATTTTTCATATACTTTTATGCCGATTTTGTCTATATTTTCATGCATATTGGTTAGGAAAGCATAGGAATTGTGAAGTTTATGTTTATTTGCCAATTAGAGAGGTCTACACGAGTTCTTGTGTTCTTTCGCAGAAATCGAGGCAAAATTGGAGCGTTTTGGAGAAGAGAAGAAAAGCTCGAAAATTACTCGAAGTCTATTGAGAGGTCAAAATTGACCAAATGACTCACATCGAGTGCAACTGAACACCACAAATCTAGCCAGAAAGAAGAACAGTGCAACTCGATACAGACCGGTCGATATCGACATGAGCTGGTCGATATTAAGGGCCCCAAATCGAGTAAAAGATAGAGATCGAGTGCAAATCCGAGGTCGAGTAGAGCTGGCTCGAGATAGAAGAAGAGTGGTCGATATCGACTGACTCTAGTCGATATCGAAAGATGTTGTAGACAGATCCGACAGTTTTTTATAAAATCTTATCCGAAGGAGTTCACTTCTACACAATGTCGGGATCTTTTATCTTTCTTATCAGACATATTATCCTTTAGGGTGAATTCATATTTACCTAAAGTGATTTTATTTATTTACTTTATTTAGTTTTATCCTAGGAATAAGATAGACTCTCTTATCCTTGGGTAGCGAGGTTTTGAAGTCTATAATTAGAGCCATTAAGGCAGAGTTTTTTATCATCCAACATTGAAGAAAAACAGTTTTCAATTAAGTTTTAGTTAGAGAGAGAGGGAGTGGCCGAGTGAAAGAAGAGGAGGCGAGAGAACGGAAGTTTGCTTTGTTCGGTTGTAATCTTTCGACGTTTGCAATTTTAATTCAAGTTTATTTTCCAACAATGATGATGATATTTATGGCTATGAAGCGCGAGTAGTTCCCTTACTTCTAGGGTCAGGGTGAGCCCGACGATATCCATGTAAGTTTATGCATCAAAGGTATGATTTTTGTGCGATTCCGTCTTTTAACATATATGCATGATTCTTCTACGAAAGTAGTAGGTGATCCTTATTTGCATTATTGAAGTGAAATCCATCTTTTTGTGAATTTGGATTAATTATGAAATTGGATAGTAACACTTAAGGTTTATGCGAGAGCCTATAAATCACCTAATTGTTAGTAACGAAAGTTATTTAACGAAAAAGCGTAATCTTTCATGAATTTGGCATAAGGCTTACATGGTTATCGTTGTGGCATAAATCCCCGATCTATGATGTTTTTAGTTTATTGGAGTTTATACAACAGTGATTTTATTCTGCTCATCTTTCCCTCATCATTCTTAATTTATTCGGACCCTTTTCCGACACAAATTGGTTACGTTTACACTTTCTGCGAAGACTCGAAATCGACTGCAGAGGTCGATATCAAGTGGCTGACCCGATATCGAGTGCTTTACTCAAAGTCGACTGTTGCTTCTGTCTTTGCATGAATTTCCTAGAAATCGACTGAAATTGTAGTCGATATCGACTTATCTAATCGATATTGAGTGATCTTCTGGAGTCGAAATTGAACGTGATTGCGAGCTTAGGAACCGCTGACATACCTCCTCGTGGATTTGATCCTGAATACCCTACTTCTACATTGGGAGGGATTCTTGTAATTTTATTTGCTTGGACAGGGAGTCGGTTTAGTTTATATTTAATATTTATTTGGAACTCCATTCCCTCCCACAACAAATTTTGGCGCCGTTGCCGGGGAGGCAATCATTCGCGCCCTAAGCTTTTACTCAAGTACTTTTCTAGTGCTGATTTTGTAGGTTTATGTGAAGCTCTGATCGCGTACCTATCTTTGAAAGTCTTGATGAGCCCAAACGTTTCCTCTTCCTTCGAAGCAGTCAGAATCATGGCAGAGAACGAGACACAGGCTCAACTCATTGAGAGATTGAGGAAGAAGATTGAGGACCACAATGCCACCATTGCCAATGAAAGGGCAACTACGGCTACAGAGAGAGCTCGCGCTGATAGAGAGGAGGATGCACGCAGACAAGCCCAAGAGAGGCTTGACGGAGGGGAAACCTGTCGTTGATCCGTCAAAGAAAACTCAAACCTATAACTAGTATAGTAATAAGTAAGAGGTCGATCCACAGGGAGATTTGTTATTCAAATGTGATTTAAGGGCCAATTAAAGTAACCAAATGGGGGTGTTTGTGAAAGATAATGCGAATTATGAAAGGAAAGAGTAAATGGTATTGATTCAAACAATTGAGAGAAGTAGTTCTACCTACAATTTTCCACTTTATTTGGTTGAAGCGATCCTTGTAACTTCTTCTCTTCCTATTAAGGTTCCTATGAATGCCCTTGTCCAGACCTAATATAGTTACTAGTCCAATCAGTCCTAGCAACCCTTATCAATCGAACAGTCCCTAAAGAAGGATTTAACCCAATTGTTAGCTTTAAGTTCAGAGATTAGCCAAGGTATTTGCAGTCCCTAAAGAGGGATTTAACAACACATTCAACTTCCTACCTATCCAATTAGTTCAATCAGCCCTAAAGGGATAAGTTTGCTACTTAGGTTAAGGTTCACAATAAGGAATCTACAAAACCCTAGCAATTGAGTTGATCTAACTAGTTGCGCGGGCTAGATAGAACAAAACAATAATCAATCAATGACAAAGAAGTTGAAGCATTTAAATATAAGAAACAAGGAACGAGAATTAGAAACTCACAATCAATCCAAATAAAGCTTCAAATTGCAGGCAGAACCGATGAGTTTAGTTGCTCGTGGAAGACATCGCTCAAATCTCTAAATTGTCTGATGAACATAGAATGAAAATGAAAAAGTACTCAAAACTAAAATACTCTCGGCCTTTTTAAAAGTCTAAACCGAGCCTAAAATAAAAATAACAAAAACTAGGGTTTCACAAATCGAAATGCGGAAACGACCAATGCGGCGGCCGTAGCATAGGTGCCGCGGCCGCTGCACGCGTGTTCTCTTCAGGCGCTGCTCCAGCTCCTTGCGGCGGCCGTTGCATGTATGTTGCGGCCGCGGCATATGCCCCGCTGCTTCATCCCGCTGCCAAAAGCTTGATGCAGCTCCAATTCTTTGCTTTCTTTCTTCAACTCTCCAATAACATGCATCTCCATAGTGTTCGAATCTAATCTGTAAAAGTACTCACAACTTCACGCAAAATCCGAACTCTCCCAAAATAATCGTCAGATGCACTTTAACTCTAATTCATTAACTAAATGCAACCTAACTAGCCTAAAAATGCCTATAATGCCTATCTAGGATATGCATTATCAAATTCCCCCACACTTAGCCTTTGCTTGTCCTCAAGCAATGATAGAGTGAACATAAATCAATGCATCCCACAGGAAATCCCTTCAAGTCTCAACCTCATCAAAAAGCAAAATTATAGCAAGTGTAACCACAAACCAAGCAAACAAACGTCATAGCATGTATACAAGTGATCAAAGCTTATAAGTAGAAATCATCCAACCTCACCAAGAATATGTGTTTCACTCATGCTCTCATGTGTTTAGGCTTTAGAATACAACTCTCAACTCAATCCAAAATGCACTAAGCTCATAGACATTGACCTCTATATCACCAAATATCTACCGAAATGTCATTACTTGCGGGACAAAATAAAGAAAACTAAATAAAATGTGACACTTCTTTTTTTTTCTTTTGTTTATTTTATTTTCTTTCATTTTCTGTTTATTTGTTTTGGTGATTTCCTTACACGAGTCGCAAACATGGGTGTCATAAATGGCCCCAGTCAATCAACACCTCAACTTCCTAAAATGAAGTCCACTTGAACATCTTTTGACGCGAGTTGCAAACATGGGTGTCATGAATGAACCCGGTTACTCAATGATCAAGCTTCCCTTCCTAGTGCGTAGTTTTCAACACTGTTTTGCACGAATCATACACATGGGTGTCATGCATAGACCCGGTTACTAAGTGCATCAACCATTGCCACCTTATTGCCCTAAATATGCACAAACTAGAACAAAAAGACTCAAGATATAAACATACTCCGGAAGCAACAACTATGTGATACTGAAGTCAATGCCAAGGGTAGCAACACAAGGAGAGTAAATTACACAATTAAGCAAAAGAATTATAAACGATTCCAAATAAGGCTAACATTCTCACAAGGGTCATGTTCATAGGATTTCAATCATACTTTAGCTCAATCATACATGCTCAATTATATTTGCAAGGTCATGCTTCATATAAAAATAAAGAATATAGACAAGGCCAAAATATCCAGAACTCCATGGGATTTATATGATCATGCTGAAATTTAAATTAGAGGACAAACTAAGCCAGATGGGTATTTAAATAACACATATGTATGCAATGCATGATTTTTTTTTTCCCATGCATAAGTAAACAGGAAATGTAAATATGAAATGATTCAAAAATAAAAATGTGTGCAGAAATTTAAACATGATCTAACTAAATGCACTATATGAACTAAACTCTCACCTATATACTCTAAACTTCCTTCCCCCACACTTAAATCTTTCATTGTCCTCAATGAAATATCAAAGACAACAAAACTAAATCAATTAAACGCGAGGTGAGGGTAAAGAAAACTAACTGCTCACTGAGGCGGCGGTGGCTGGTAGGGTTGAAACTGGGGCCACGCCAAGCTATAATAGTACTCCTGCTGCCTCCTCATGTCCTCTATAGACAAGGCCATATCACGAACATTGCGACCCAAGTCGCTGAGCTCATACTGAAAGGAGTCCTGGCGGATCGAAAGCTGGTGCATCTGTGCAAACGTGTCCTCACGCCAAGTGGACTCATCATAAGAAGAACTAGGGCCAGTAGAAGGGCCTGCAGCAAACTGCGCACCACCCCCATGAGAGTCAGGCATAGGGTGATCATGTGCATCCGCCTGCTCCTCCTCATCATCATCCGCATCAGCCAATAAGGAAGGGCCCTCGGTAACCTCAGTCTGTGGACTCCTCCTGGTCCAGCCTTCCATACAAAACCACTCGCCTCCGAGCCCTCTAGCAAATAGGCCCTCCGTAGCTGGTCCTCTGTGTAAGTGAACCCACCAAACATAGGGACCCCGCTCTGAGTGTGATCAATGAAATGGCGGGCGATCAGACTGATCATCCCTCCTAGCCCTACTCTACCCGATCTCTTCCTCTGAATCTGCAGGCAACTGTCCACAAAGATTTCAACCCAATCCTGAATGATAGCGGACTGGGGAAAAAAACTCCACAACCAGGGTAAGTCTCCAGCAGGCACCTTGTTCACATCGCCCTGGCCACTGAAAGCCATTGCCAGGACCTTGTGAACTAACCGCAAACAGGGATGGACGAACTTATAGTTATATTCTCCTCGATGTCCATCAAAAGCGGAGCCCGTCGCTGCATACCAAAAATCATGGACCTGCTGATCTGGCACGTGAGTAGCCCAATCCTCAGTGGGCTCCTGGGTAATCCCAACGGTTGCCCTCAACTGAGCAAAAGTGCAATAATAAACCTGGTCCAACAGATAAAACTGGACCCGATCATCAGAAACCTCAAGTGTAGCGAGAAACTCCTTGGCCAACTTAGGATAAGTGGGGGCACTATAATTCAGAAAAGCACCTAGGCCCCCACGAGTAAGCATTGATGTACACATTTGCACCTTCTTTTATTGCATCTTTTGACTTCTTATTTCATTCGATCTCCAAAGAAAAAAAGGTTCAAAAGAATATAAACTTGAGTAAGAATGGGCTAAAATGCAAGAAATAGAGTCTACACAAGTTTTGCGCTAACCATGCAGGAATTCGAGCGAAAACGGAGTCAAAACGAAGAAGCCAAGTAAAGCTGAGCAGAGGTAGATATCGACCCTAGACCCAGATATCGACCTCTGAGGTAGATATCGACCTTCAACATAGATATCGACCTCAACATAGACATCAAGTGAAGCTGAGAAGAGGTAGATATCGACCTTAGACCCAGATATCGACCCCCAGTGTCGATATCGACCCCCATATCGACCTCAACATAGAAATTGACCAGAGCTGAACAAATCGAGCAGGAATAGAGACCTCGATATCGACCTCTGGTGTCGATATCGACCCCTTATCTCGACAGAAGATAGACTTGATTTCGAATGTGGATTGGAACTATATCTTCAAGGAGGCACGGGATTATCTAATACTTTCAAGATAGATGGCAGCTGAAGTTCTATTCATCTTTTACCTTTAAGTTATTAAAGTTTTATCAAAATAAAAGACCTATCCTAATTGTTCGGATAGAGTTATTAGTTTAGATAGGAGTTACAATCCTCGGATAGCAAGGATTAGTAGCCTATAAATAAAGCCTTAGGGGCTGATTTGTTAGAGGATTCAATCATCTTTCAATCATCCAATAATCGAATCACCCAAGACATAGACAATAGAGTTAGAGTTAGAGAGAAGTTTTAGGATTTGACGTTTGCGAAAGTTGACGTTGATTTGTAAAGCTTCGAAGTTTAGTTTAATGCAAGTTTCTTCCTTTCAATTGACGATGAATCCCATGATGAGAAGCGAGTAGTTCCCCAAAGCTCTTAGGGTCGGGGTGAGCCCGACGTTAGCCATGCACGTTTGAGGTAAGTATTTGATGTTGATATCGTTGTGTCTATCTCTCCTCCTACGATTCTATGTTTAGTCCTAATCGAAAGAAAAGGGATTCATGCTAACAACTTGAGTTATAAACATAAAATTGGTAGAGACGATTAGGTTTATTTGAAAGAGTAATCCTAAGAGTTGGTGTACGGCGAAAGCTCGTCCCTCGGGTGAAATAGCGCAATTGTCCGTCTTATTTATCTCATCGCATGCATTGGTTAACGTTGTGGTAAACCCTAATCCTAGGAGTTGTTTTTACATATTTTATATTCATCGAAACCCACTGTTTTATTTCTGTTCATTGCTTCTCTCTCCATTCTTAAGTCTTCGGCCTTTCTTTGCCGACGAAGTACTAACCCACTGCAGGGAGACATCGATATCGACCCCAGACGTCGATATCGACCACTGAATTCGTCGACAGTTTTCTGAGTCGACGACGAACATCGATGCGGAGTTTTGCTGACATCGATATCGACACCAGACATCGATATCGACCCTTCTGTATCGACTGGCAGTCTTCTGAGCCAGTCGATTTCGTGAACTGACATCGATATCGACCTCCACATAGTCGATATCGACCACTTGTTTTTGTCTCTGCAGGTCTTCTGTTGCAGAGAACATCGACAGCCGAGGTCGTCATCGAGACCCAAGGTCGAAATCGGGGCTACTGGTCGACGCAGACGTGAGATTTCCAAGGCTACTAGGATCCCACTGACACGCCTCCTCGTGGATCGATCCTGACTACCCTTCCACTACAACGGGAGGAAGTCTTGTAATTATTTGCTTAGGCCAGGAGTTGGTTTACATTTATTTACATCTTTATATTTGTAATTACTTGACATATCAAACCTCCTGCAACAATAAATTGGCGCCGTTGCCGGGGAGGCAATCAATCACGCCCTAGTAGTCTATCTCACGTCTTTTTCTAGTTTGGTCTTGTAGGTGTATGCGACGCGCTGATCGCCCACCTGAATTTGAAGGAGTAGACGACCCTAAGCGTTATTTCCATCTAAGGGCCCATGCTCAAAGAATCATGGCGGAAAACGCGAACCAAGCAGAACTTATTGAACAACTAAGAAGGCAGGTTGAGGACCTAACGACTAGAGAGGCGGCACTTAAGGAGCGTGCAGATAGGGAGGAGGAAGGCCGGAGGCAAATAGAAGCCCAAATCAATGCCCTCCCTAGGAATGCCAAGCAATATATGCACCCCGCTCTCACAGTGCCTGAATCGGCAATTCTTATCCCTGCCTCTAATTTTGAAATAAAACCTAACTTCTTAACTGAGATTAGAAGGCACCAATATGAAGGAAAACCTAACGAATGCCCTATGGCACATATTTCTACCTTCTTAGACCTTTGTGATACTATTGCTGATGGACGAAGTCTTGAGTATGTCCAACTAAAAGCCTTTCGATGGTCTCTTACAGGTAACGCATTGCAGTTGTTGGAAAGCTTAGCCCCAAGATCACTCCGCACATGGAATGAAGTCAAGGACGCGTTTCTCAACAAGTTCTTTCCTCCTTCTAAGACAGCGTTGATCCGACAGAAAATCACGGCTTTCAAACAAAAGCCTGGTGAAGCTCTGGCGACTGTTTGGGAAAGGTTCAAGGACCTCCTACGATCATGCCCGACGCATGGCCAACCACCATATGTAATTCAGGAGATCATATACAATGCTCTTGACGCTGCGACAAAGGAGAGGATCAACACCTACACCGCCTATGGCTACCTTGAACTCGTCCCACAAGAGGCTTGGGAGACCATAGAGAGGTTGGTGGAGTTCAACAACACATATGGGACTCCTGAGGCTTCCGACACATCATCATCATCGAGGCCTGCCCCATCTATGCCCTTATATGAACCCTCCAATGTAATCGATCCGGACGTGAAGGAGCAATTCCATAGAGATCAACTTAGAAAGCTCCAAAAGCAAGTGAGGTTCCTTTCAGCGAACCAAGATTGCATCGAATGCGGATCGCAGCGGCACACCACCATCGAATGCCCACATGCCGAACAAGTACACCTAGCGGAGACTCACCAAGAGGCGCGCTACATGAGGGGTCCCAACAACCAATATTGGGGAGACCAAAGGTTCCATCAACCACAAAGGAACCCGGTTAACCCTAGGGACCCTCCGCCTTATAGAGCTCCTGGGCACCCGGAGAGAGACCAAAAGAAGGATGATCTTCAACTTGTGTTGGATGAGATAAGGCGGAACCAAGCTAAGAACGATCAATCCAACAATGCTATCCACTCTCAACTAAATCACCTTACCACAAGGATTGGGGAGATGGACATATGGAAGAAGAACGTAGAGACCCAACTGGGTCAATTGGCGGCACAAATCCCAAGACCGTCCGGAACACTCCCTGGGCAACCCACTACAAATCCTAAGGGACAATCCGGGACGGGCCATGTCGCAGCCATGCAATTAAGGAGTGGCACCAAAGTACAAAAGCCACGGACGGAGACGGAGGAGAAAGCAGCAGACCCAGTCGACGTTGACAGACCCGTCGATGACGACCCAGAGGTCGATATCGACCACCATTTCGACACCCTGGTCGATGTCGGTGACACTGCAGAGCCATCAGAGCCTCAACAGAGGTCGAAATCGACCATTCCAGTCGATATCGACCACATTCCGGTCGATGTCGATGTCCAACAGGCCCCTCCGACCACCGTTTTGGCCCCTCCACCAAAGAAGACGTTGCCATTCCCTTCCAAAGCATTGGAGGATCCCACCAAAGGCAAGTTTAGGCGCTTCATAAAGATACTTCAAGGACTCAACGTTACTATCCCTCTTACAGAAGCCCTAAGCGAGATGCCCGCCTATGTGCGATTCCTCAAAGACATCCTGAGCAAGAAGAGGTCCATGGCAGAGATCGCAGAGGAGTGCTCAAAGATGGACTTCCCTGAGAAGAAGAGTGATCCAGGGAAGTTTGCAATCACCGTGGGACTTGGCCAACATCGCTATAAAGCCCTATGTGACCTAGGGGCAAGTGTAAGTCTCATGCCTCTCTCTATTTGGCAGAAGGTGAACATTGGTGCCCTTGAACCTGTGGACATGAAGCTCTATATGGCTGACAACTCCTTCGTCCGGCCCACAGTTATAGTTGATGACGTTCCGGTAAAGGTAGGTAAGTTCTTTGTACCTACTAATTTCATTGTATTGGAAATGCCTGAAGATCCTGTAGTGCCTATTATCCTTGGTAGGCCATTCTTAACTACTGCAGATGCCAATATCAATGTACGTCGAGGGTTACCAACCTTTACTATAGGGAACGAAGTGATAGAATTCTCTTTCAACCCAACCATGAGCGAAACAAAGCACCTGGAGCAAGTAGTCCTCTCGCCGGCCAAGGAAAAGCTTAGAAATTTTTTGTTGGCGAGGACGGAAACAGCAAGTAGAGTCGACATCGACTGGAACCAGTCGATATCGACTAAAGGCATCGAAATCGACCCTCCTTGGTCGAAATCGAGTATGCCAGATCACTGCCAGGAGCTTAAGTATGGGGTCACAAAGGTCGATGTCGACCCCCACATGTCGATATCGACCACAACACTCGAAATCGACCCTCCTTGGTCGAAATCGACCACCCCTCAGCCCGAAGATTTCTTTTTCGGGCCCAAACAGGTAAGCCCAGGTATGACCCCTAACCCTCCTCTGTCCCCTATTGATGAGTCAATTAAGCCAGTTATTGATAAATCTACTAAAGAGAGGGTCAAAGCTCCATGGTTTGCCTATATTGCTAAAGTTAGGTCAAGAAATAGAAGAAAAGCACCCAAAGAAGAACCTAATGATGAAGAAGCCTTGGTCGCCGAACTTAGATGCTACCAAAAGGACCTAGATGACCCAGGAGAATGCTCAAGCTCGAAGGGTCCCTACATAAAAGGGTCATGAAGAATTGACGGAGAAGTCGGCCTAGCGACTCAAAAATCTAGAGCATGTACATAAAAACTTTTAAATTTTTGCATAGATGATTTTTAGGATTTAATTTTTTGGCTGTTTGAAACTCTTAAAACTGAGATAATTCGTGCTTTATCTATATTACTAACAAAGATTTCAGGTTATCAAGCAAAAGGGACGACGAAGAAGAAAAGAAGCTTCTGCAGAGGCAGTCGAAACCGACCAGGCCAGTCGAAATCGACCCCCCAGGGTCAAGCCATCTCCTGGAGTCGACATCGAGGACTCAGGAGCGAAATAGAGAGGTCGATATCGACCATTATACTCGATATCGACCCCAATCAGGCAGCCCTTGTCTTCATCTTCTTCCTCGACTTCGACAGATGCAATCGACATCGACCACTGACCTAGATATCGACTTCTGGCATCGACCAACTTGAAATCGACCTGAATCTGAAGGTTGCACTGTGAGTTTCTCTCTACCCTTGTTCTTCTTTTTAATACAGTGAGGACACTGTATATTTTAAGTATGGGGTGGGGGAAAGACATGTCTTATGGTCTTAACTTGGTTTTCTTCTTCTTCGCATTACATTCATGTTTAATTTTTTTTCTTAGTTTTACTTTTATAAAATGTCAAAAATACAAAAAAAATGCATGTTTATTTTAAGTTTATTTTTTCTTTACCCTACTTTGATGTCCTATGATGAAAACTCAATAGCTGACTTGATCATGTAAACCCTATGGCATATTTGGATGGTTTAGCCTAAGTCTTTAAAATTTTTATGTAGATTGTGAACTTGTGATGATATTGAGCACATATGATCCTAGGCTAAAAAGCAAATCCAACAAAAATTGTCCTTGTGAGAATTTTGACCTATATGGAGAACATCAAAAATCCCTCCGCTTTCTTGAGTGAATTTACTCTTCCTATGCATATCTAAATGTTATGATAGTTATTCAAAACCAATGCATATATATGTTTATGTTTACGGGAATTAAATGATGGAGGCATCTTTTAAGCCATTTTTATCCTCTCTTTACCTACCCTGCATTATCCCTGCTTGAAGCCAGAACATTAGCCTGAGCCTGAATTGCAAACCCCACAAAATTATCCCTAGCCGAATTGAGCCTGACCCCCATTTGGGAATTGAGACTTAGATTGGTTGGAACTAATGCCTTGTGGAAAGAAAAGAGCATAATGTCTAGTTTTGAACAAGGAAATTATAGGATGTACATATTTACATTTTGTCATATTTTGTAAAAGGATGTTTTGGCTCACCATATAAATGCACATAGTTTTAATATTATTTCCGAAAAAAAAAATCCGAAAAATGTATATATATATATATATATATATATATATATATATATATATATATATATATATAGTGCATGAGCCAAAATCCTTGAGTCCTTTATTCATACAAATGTTATATTTTTTAGAGGTATATTAGAACTTGGAAGAAGGTTGATGGAATGCATCTTTAGAGCATTATATTGAAGAGTTATGGTTTGGGTATTGTAAGTGTTGAGATTTAGGAGTCTTGATTCCCGAATTATAAAAGCACCACATAGCCAAATAATTCCATACCCTTTATTTCATACCAAGCCCCATTACAACCCCGCCGAATGGAGTCTTCTATGAAGTCTTCCATTGAGCGAAAGTCCTCCTGATGATTCTTATTGCATTTTCATAATTGGTTGCGAAGTGGATTATTATAAATTACAATGTTTATGAGATTGTATATGGAATTGAGTTGAGAGTTGATCTTCATAGCCTAAACACATGAGAGTTGAGTGCAAACACATTATCCCTGTGAGGTTGGATCAAAATTGCATATGCCTATGGATCGCCAAAATATATGCTATGACGTTAAATTCACTTGCTTTACTTTGCTACCGCTTATGATGTTGCTTTTGACAAAGGCGAAGACTTGAAGGGTGTGTTGTAGGTGTTGGTTATTGCTTGGTTATTGCTTGAGGACAAGCAAGTCTAAGTATGGGGTGTTTTGATGTACACATTTGCACCTTCTTTTATTGCATCTTTTGACTTCTTATTTCATTCGATCTCCAAAGAAAAAAAGGTTCAAAAGAATATAAACTTGAGTAAGAATGGGCTAAAATGCAAGAAATAGAGTCTACACAAGTTTTGCGCTAACCATGCAGGAATTCGAGCGAAAACGGAGTCAAAACGAAGAAGCCAAGTAAAGCTGAGCAGAGGTAGATATCGACCCTAGACCCAGATATCGACCTCTGAGGTAGATATCGACCTTCAACATAGATATCGACCTCAACATAGACATCAAGTGAAGCTGAGAAGAGGTAGATATCGACCTTTGACCCAGATATCGACCCCCAGTGTCGATATCGACCCCCATATCGACCTCAACATAGAAATCGACCAGAGCTGAACAAATCGAGCAGGAATAGAGACCTCGATATCGACCTCTGGTGTCGATATCGACCCCTTATCTCGACAGAAGATAGACTCGATTTCGAATGTGGATTGGAACTATATCTTCAAGGAGGCACGGGATTATTTAATACTTTCAAGATAGATGGCAGCTGAAGTTCTATTCATCTTTTACCTTAAAGTTATTAAAGTTTTATCAAAATAAAAGACCTATCCTAATTGTTCGGATAGAATTATTAGTTTAGATAGGAGTTACAATCCTCGGATAGCAAGGATTAGTAGCCTATAAATAAAGCCTTAGGGGCTGATTTGTTAGAGGATTCAATCATCTTTCAATCATCCAATAATCGAATCACCCAAGACATAGACAATAGAGTTAGAGTTAGAGAGAAGTTTTAGGGTTTGACGTTTGCGAAAGTTGACGTTGATTTGTAAAGCTTCGATGTTTAGTTTAATGCAAGTTTCTTCCTTTCAATTGACGATGAATCCCATGATGAGAAGCGAGTAGTTCCCCAAAGCTCTTAGGGTCGGGGTGAGCCCGACGTTAGCCATGCGCGTTTGAGGTAAGTATTTGATGTTGATATCGTTGTGTCTATCTCTCCTCCTACGATTCTATGTTTAGTCCTAATCGAAAGAAAAGGGATTCATGCTAACAACTTGAGTTATAAACATAAAATTGGTAGAGACGATTAGGTTTATTTGAAAGAGTAATCCTAAGAGTTGGTGTACGGCGAAAGCTCGTCCCTGGGGTGAAATAGCGCAATTGTCCGTCTTATTTATCTCATCGCATGCATTGGTTAACGTTGTGGTAAACCCTAATCCTAGGAGTTGTTTTTACATATTTTATATTCATCGAAACCCACTGTTTTATTTCTGTTCATTGCTTCTCTCTCCATTCTTAAGTCTTCGGCCTTTCTTTGCCGACGAAGTACTAACCCACTGCAGGGAGACATCGATATCGACCCCAGACATCGATATCGACCACTGAATTCGTCGACAGTTTTCTGAGTCGACGACGAACATCGCTGCGGAGTTTTGCTGACATCGATATCGACACCAGACATCGATATCGACCCTTCTGTATCGACTGGCAGTCTTCTGAGCCAGTCGATTTCGTGAACTGACATCGATATCGACCTCCACATAGTCGATATCGACCACTTGTTTTTGTCTCTGCAGGTCTTCTGTTGCAGAGAACATCGACAGCCGAGGTCGACATCGAGACCCAAGGTCGAAATCGAGGCTACTGGTCGACGCAGACGTGAGATTTCCAAGGCTACTAGGATCCCGCTGACACGCCTCCTCGTGGATCGATCCTGACTACCCTTCCACTACAACGGGAGGAAGTCTTGTAATTATTTGCTTAGGCCAGGAGTTGGTTTACATTTATTTACATCTTTATATTTGTAATTACTTGACATATCAAACCTCCTGCAACAACAAGCGTCTGCTGGGTAATCTATAACATCCCCAACCTCTGTAGTGTAGGAATATCGAAGAACTTCGTTTGCACGAATTTCATCGAATTAAAACTCTCCCAAATCTTCCGATGTCCTCTAGATAAGTTTCTCAATTGACGAACCATATTCAATAGATTTTAATCCCGCAATAAACACAAATCAACAATTCAGAGAAACAAACCAACACAAGGCACAAATCCAACTGAACCAATCAAACCAACTCAATCCTCCAAACTAAGCACAAGGATCAATAGCACAAATCACCCAAAAACCGAGCACCAAGCAACCCATAAACAAAGTGGAGCAACCGGACACAAGCTACAACACAAGCGAATACAAACCTGGCGGCGGCGAAGGATGCAGCGGCCGCGGCAAGGTGCGGCGGGCGCAGCTTTTGGCAGTGGCCGCTGCACAGTCGGGGTTATCTCCTTCGCTTGATCACCAATGGTGGCCCGAGTACCCCGGATCTAAATCCGATTCAGCGCGGGGTGAAGTTGGATGGTGATGATAGGTTGGGGTTTGGTTGGAAGAAGGTCATGAGTTGGTTTGGGAGGATGAAGGTTGATGGAGGGGATGAAGATTGGTGGAGGAAGGTTGAAGGTGATGAAGGTTGAGGATGAAGGTGACAATGGAGAGGATGAGGGTTTGGTAATTGGAAGAGGAAAAAAAGTAATGGGGCTTTTGAAAGAGATGGTAGATCTAGGTAAGGTAATGAAGAAAGAAGCTTCCGGTTATTTTTTTATCTCTTTTTTTTTCAGAACTCAGAAAAAGGCTCACGGGTCTGATATGCGGTGGCCGCAGCAAGGTGCTGCGGCCGCTGCATTTGGCAAGTGCTGTGGGTTGCGTGCGGCGGGTTGCTTGCGGCGGCCGCTGCATTAAGCTGCGGCCGCTGCATTAAGGAATTTGCTGCGGTTTCATGCGGCGGCCGCGGCATTAAGCTGCGGCCGCTGCATTTGTGTTGTAGCTCCTCTTCTTCTTCGATTTGCATGAACCCAATTCCGCTCTTTCATGAGTTGTTAGTCCCAATTCTAAAACAAAAGCAAAACAACAAGAAAACTACCTAAGGGTGATTAATTGAAAAGGGAAGAAAACTTACCTCGGGTTGCCTCTCGAGAAGCGCCTTTGTTTCAAGTCGTTGGCTCGACGTAAGGGCCCTTGAGTGGCCTAATTGGTTGGTTCAGCAAGCACCAAATCCTCCTCGTCATTCCGGGGGATGTTCTCAAAGTATGGCTTAACTCGATGACCATTGACTTTAAAGAGCTCATTAGACTTATGGTCAAAGAGTTCTATTGCTCCATGAGGGAATATCTTGGAGATCGTGTAGGGCCCTTCCCACTTTCATCGAAGCTTTCCAGGGAAGAGTTTCATGCGTGATTGATATAGGAGAACCTTGTCTCCTACCTTTAGTTCCTTCCACAGGATGTGTTTGTCATGCCAAGCCCTTGTCTTCTCCTTATAGATTAGTGCATTATCATAGGCATCCAAGCGAAGTTCCTCTAGCTCTTGCAATTGAAGCTTCCTGAACTCACCCACTTCATTCATCCTCATATTGCAATTCTTTACCGCCCAGTATGCCTTATGCTGAAGTTCAACAGGAAGATGACAAGCCTTACCGAACACAATTCGATAAGGAGACATACCAATGGGAGTCTTATAAGCCGTCCGATAGGCCCATAGAGCATCATTCAGCCTTAGACTCCAATCCTTTCTGTTAGATGCCACTGTTTTCTCCAGAATGGTCTTAATTTCCCGATTTGATATCTCAGCTTGACCATTGGTCTGAGGATGATAAGAAGTGGACACTCTCTGCGTGACATGGTACTTCTTTAAGAGGGCAGTGATAGTCCTATTGCAGAAATGTGTCCCTCTGTCGCTAATTAGAGCCTTAGGCACCCCAAATCTTGCGAAAATGGTGTCCTTTAGGAAATCTGCAACAAATTTGGAATCATCAGTTTTGGTGGCCTTTGCCTCCACCCACTTGGAGACATAGTCCACCGCAAGCAAAATATAGATATTTCCAAAAGAACTAGGGAAAGGACCCATAAAATCAATGCCCCAAACATCAAAAATTTCACAGAATATGATCTTATTTTGTGGCATTTCGTTTCTGGCAGATATGTTCCCAACCCTTTGACATCTATCGCAAGATCTACAGAAAGCATTAGCATCTCTAAACAAGTGAGGCCAAAAGAAACCTGCTTCTAAAACCTTCCTAGCAGTCTTTTGAGGACCAAAATGGCCTCCACATTCATGAGCATGACAAAAAGTAAGGACAGATTGTACCTCATTGTCTGGCAGACACCTCCTAATTACCTGATCAGCACAATGTTTCCAAAGGTAGGGGTCATCCCAAACATAGAAGCGAGCGTCGTGTCGAATTTTGTCCTTCTGAGCTTTCGTGAACTTAGGTGGAAATTCTCCGGTGACTAAGAAATTCACCATATTGGCAAACCAAGATCGAGGAGTATGGACACCCATCAGTAATTCAGAGGCATCGGGGCTTACCTCGTCAAAACAAAGCAAAGGTACCGAACTGGCCATGTGCGGCGGCTGCGGCATAGGTGCTGCGACCGCTGCTTCAGTGCCATGCGGCGGCCGCGGCATAGGTGCTGCGGGCGCTGCTTTGGTGATGTGCGGCGGCCGCGTCAAAGGTGTTGTGGCCGCTGCATTTTCCGTGATTTCCTGAAGCTCCATAGACGAAAGATGGTTCAAGAAAAATAGCATGTCATCAGGAAACTCACCGTGAATGGGGCTTTGACCGTCCGGCTTGTCCTCTCCTTAGACAAGTCTGCTGAGGTGGTCCGCTACTAAGTTCTCTGCACCTTTCTTATCTTTGATTTCGATATCAAACTCGCTCAAGAGCAAGATCCATCAAATCAATCTGGGTTTCGCTTCTTTTTTAGTTAATAAATAACGAAGAGCAGCGTGATCAGTGAAGACAATTACCTTAGCTCCTAGGAGATAGGAGCGAAACTTCTTCAATGAAAAGACCACGGCCAGAAGCTTTTTCTCTGTGGTCGAGTAGTTCCTTTGCGCTCCATTCAAAGTCATGGAGGCATAGTAGATGACATGAGAGCTCCTTGTCAGACCACCTTTTAGCTCATCAAAGGCTGCCCTACACCTGTCATCAAAGTCAAAAACTACTTCCTTCTTGAGTAAATCACATAGAGGTGCAGAAATCTTAGAAAAATCCTTAATAAACCTGTGATAGAACCCTGCATGGCCTAAAAAGGAACGAATCTCGCGCACATTGGCGGGGTAAGGCAGAGACTGAATGGCATCAATCTTAGCCTTGTCCACCTCAAGACCCCTGCTAGACACAATATGACCCAAAACAATGCCTTGCTCAACCATAAAATGACACTTTTCAGAATTAAGAACTAAGTTGGTGTCTACACACCGCCTATGAACAAGTGACAAATGATGCAAGCAAGTATCAAAGTCATCTCCATGCACAATGAAGTCATCCATGAATACCTCTATGAAATGCTCAACATACTCAAAAAATATGCTTACCATACATCGTTGGAAGGTCCCAGGTGCGTTACATAGCCCAAAAGGCATTCTGCGATATGCAAAGGTGCCAAAGGGGCATGTAAATGTCGTTTTCTCTTGATCCTCCAGTGCTATGGGTACCTGAAAGTAGCCTGAGTAGCCATCTAAGAAGCAATAAAAGGAGCGACCGGCAAGGCGCTCAAGCATTTGACAAATAAAGAGTAAAGGAAAGTGGTCTTTGCGAGTTACCGCATTGAGCTTACGATAATCAATACAGACCCTCCATCCAGTTTGGACCCTACTAGGAACCAACTCACCATCCTGGTTCTCAACGACAGTGATACCCCCCTTCTTAGGAACAACCTGAGTAGGACTCACCCACTTGCTATCAGATATAGGAAAGATCATACCTGCCTGAAGGAGTTTCAGCACCTCCTTCTTCACCACTTCCATCATCGGCGGGCTGAGTCTCCGTTGAGGTTGCCTAGATGGCTTTGTGTCATACTCCAGAAGTATTCTGTGCATGCAGAGGGTGGGACTGATGCCCTTAATGTCTGCAATCTTCCATCCTAACGCCTCCTTATTCTCCTTTAGAACAGTCACCAAACGCTCCTCCTGCTCAAAAGTGAGTCTGTTAGAAATAATGACAGGCAAAGTATCATTCTCACCAAGAAAAGCATATTTAAGGTGACTAGGGAGTCGTTTCAATTCGATATCAGGCGCCTGGACAATGGATGGGAGAAGCTTTTCACTTGGCATGGTCAGCTCGATGCGTTCTCCCCTTGGTGGCACATAGGTGGGTGATCGATGGTCCAAAGCCAATACAGCCTCCTGCAGATTAGATGACAAAGCATAATCTCTAGACATTTCATCTATAGGGGCCTGTAAAGCGACCTCTAACTCATCAACACACTATAAATCAAAGCAATCTTGTGCCATAGTATCAATGACATCCATAAAGTACAAAGAAGGATCATCAGATGGAAATTTCATGGAATAATAGATATTATATTCAACTTTTTGACCATCAAATTCCATAGTAAGTGACCCTGAATAGACATCTATCTTGGTCCTAGCAGGTTTCAGAAAAGGTCTGCCCAACAGAATAGGGCCTTTATTGTTACCAGGACCCATATCAATCACAAAGAAATCAGCAGGGAATATCAAGTTGTCGACCATAACCAAGACATCCTCAACAATCCCTTTTGGGTAGATAGTAGATCGATCAGCAAGTTGAATCACTACCCGAGTATCATTCAGAGGTCCCAATCCTAAAGCATGATAAACATGAGAAGGCAATACATTAATAGATGTTCCTAGATCTAACATGGCTTTGTCAAATTTAGTATCACCTATAACACATGGAATTGCAAACATACCAGGGTCACTACACTTCTCAGGCAAGTAATTCTGAAACATGGCAGTGACATGTTCGCTTACCTTTACCTTTTGCTTACCTTTCAACTTCTGGTTCCGCTTGATAGTGCAAATTTCCTTAAAAAATTTAGCATATCTAAGAATGCTTTTAATCAAAATAAGCAAAGGAATATTTACCTCGCACTTACTGAATGTCTCAAAGATCGCCTTATTATTCTCATACCTTCATGTATCCTTCAAGGCTTCCGGAAAGGATGGAACCGGTTTTGGAGTCTCCAGAGGTAAGGTAGAAAGAGAAGGAGGAGAAGAAGAAGAAGGGAGAGAAGAAGAAAAGGGACTAGAGGGCATACCATTTTCGTGGGTGCCGTCTGAGACAGGGGCGGCGGGCGTAGCCCCCTATTGCGGCCACTGCATTTCTGGTGTGCCGCGGCCGCCGCACTGTTCAGTAGCCAGCATTCTCCTCTTCGATATCAATTCCATCGTCCATTATTTCCCTGACATCCTTTTGAGGTGTGGCAATCAGTTCCTTGCCACTCCTAAGCATTACAGCACTGACGTTCTCCTTAGGTATTGCAACCGTCTGCGATGGAAGCTTCCCAGCATTGTTTGCCTCCTTTGCACTTAAGGCTTGAATAAGTTGACTCATTTGATTCTCAAGATTGGTTATCCGGTCCGATTGTTGTTTCTTAACCTTCAAGACTAATCGTGACAAAGTCTGCAGAGGATCCTCATTAGCCTCATTCGCTTGCGGTTGGCCTCCTTGTCGAGATTCAAATTGTTGTTGGGGCCTTCCCTATTGCCCCCCTTGCTGATTGAAAGAGGCCTGGTAGTTCCCATAGCCTTGCTGATAGCCTCTGTTATAGTTGTTGTTGAAGTATCCAAGATTGCCAAAATTGCCTTGTCTAGGCCTTTGTGGAGCGAAATTCCCCATGGCATTCACATCCATGCTAGGCTCTTGCAGAAGTGGGCACATATCCATGGAATGAGTGAATTCATTGCAGAGTCCACACGCCTTCAACTGTTGAGGTGTTCTATCGATTACCAACTTTTTGATCATCTCCTTCACCTCTGCCATATCAGTCTGAAGCGCAGCCACAGGAGCATCAACATAAAGTACACCCCTAGCACGAGTGTTCTTATTGAACTACCTAGAACCCTCAGAGAGCTCCTTAAACACCTCCCAAGCTGCAGCAGGCGTCTTATTCAACATAGTTCCCCCACAACAGGAGTTCACCGTTTTGCGCTCATCATCAGTCAGCCCATTGAATAGAAATAAGACCAAATCCTTCTACGGGAAGCCATGGCATGGACAGCTAGCGCAGAGTTTCTTGAAGTGCTCAAAGTACTCATGGATCGACTCCGTAGCGTACTGTTCAATGCTGCTGATTGCCCTTTTCAAGGCATTAAGCTTTGTTGCAGGGAAGTACTTCTCTAGAAAGACTCACTTCATCTCAGCCCAAGTAGAGATAGTCCCGGAAGGTAGGTAGAAGAACCATTCATTAGCCTCATCCTTCAAAGAGAAGGGAAAGGCTCTCAGCTTGATTTGATCCGCATTAACGTTCTCCAGTTTCATCCCAACTACCACCGTATGGAACTCAGATAGATGCTTCTAGGGTCCTCCCCACTCAACCCATGGAACTTGGGTAGAAGGTGAATCACCCCAGATTTTAGCTCAAAGTTGACTCCTTCCCCTAGCGCAGGGAATTGAATTGCAAGGGGCTGTTGTGCCAAGTTAGGAGCAGAAAGCTTCCTAAGAGTGCGGTTCGCTTCGTTAGCCATCTCTGTAGTGTTTCCTTGATCAAAAGGTAACCCGTGAGAACGATCACGAGTTTCTCGCCTTCAGGAAGAAGCGGTTCTTTCGATCTCTGAATCAAATGGCAACAAAGAAGAATTAGTAGCACGGGTATGGACCATATAAGACGGTCCACACCAAAAATCAGCACAAAAACACACAAAAATACACAAAAATCCCCGGCAACGGCGCCACATTTGACGGAGGGGAAACCTGTCGTTGATCCGTCAAAGAAAACTCAAACCTATAACTAGTATAGTAATAAGTAAGAGGTCGATCCACAAGGAGATTTGCTATTCAAATGTGATTTAAAGGCCAGTTAAAGTAACCAAATAGGGGTGTTTGTGAAAGAAAATGCGAATTATGAAAGGAAAGAGTAAATGGTATTGATTCAAACAATTGAGAGAAGTAGTTCTACCTACAATTTTCCACTTTATTTGGTTGAAGCGATCCTTGTAACTTCTTCTCGTCCTATTAAGTTTCCTATGAATGCCCTTGTCCCGACCTAATATAGTTACTAGTCCAATCAGTCCTAGCATTCCTTATCAATCGAACAGTCCCTAAAGAAGGATTTAACCCAATTGATAGCTTTAAGTGCAGAGATTAGCCAAGGTATTTGCAGTCCCTAAAGAGGGATTTAACAACACATTCAACTTCCTACCTATCCAATTAGTTCAATCAGCCCTAAAGGGATAAGTTTGCTACTTAGGTTAAGGTTCACAATCAGGAATCTACAAAACCCTAGCAATTGAATTGATCTAACTAGTTGCGCGGGCTAGATAGAACAAAACAATAATCAATCAATCACAAAGAAGTTGAAGCATTCAAATATAAGATACAAGGAACGAGAATTAGAAACTCACAATCAATCCAAATAAAGCTTCAAATTGCAGGCAGAACCGATGAGTTTAGTTCCTCATGGAAGACATCGCTCAAATCTCTAAATTGTCTGATGAACGTAGAATGAAAATGAAAAAGTACTCAAAACTAAAATACTCTCGGCCTTTTTAAAAGTCTAAACCGAACCTAAAATGAAAATAACAAAAACTAGGGTTTCACAAATCGAAATGTGGCAATGACCAATGCGGCGGCCGCAGCATAGGTGCCGCGGCCGCTGCACGCGTGTTCTCTTCAGGCGCTGCTCCAGCTCCTTGCGGCGGCCGCTGCATGTATGCTGCGGCCGCGGCATATGCCCCGCTGCTTCATCCCGCTGCCAGAAGCTTGATGCAGCTCCAATTCTTTGCTTTCTTTCTTCAACTCTCCAATATCATGCATCTCCATAGTGTTCGAATCTAATCTGTAAAAATACTCACAAATTCGCGCAAAATCCGAACTCTCCCAAAATAATCGTCAGATGCACTTTAACTCTAATTCATTAACTAAATGCAACCTAACTAGCCTAAAAATGCCTATAATGCCTATCTAGGATATGCATTATCAAGGCTCAATCAATATCCACAGACGGCCATGCAATACATGAACCATACACACACCGTGCTTGAATCTGCGATTCTCATTCCTCCCTCTAATTATGAACTTAAAATTAACTTCCTTTCTGAGATTAAATGCAATAGTTTTAAAGTAAGATCTAATGAATGCCCCTTGTAACATATTTCTACTTTTATGGATTTATGTGAGATTATCACCGATGGCGCAAATTTGGAATATGTTAGACTGAAATCTTTTCGATGGTCTCTTGCAGGGAAGGCATTGCAATGGCTTGAAAGCTTGGCTCCACGCTCACTGAGGATATGGGCAGAGGTGAAGGATGTGTTCCTAAATAAATTATTTCCTCCATCAAAAATGGCAATGCTGCGACAAAGGATCACGGCTTGTAAACAAAAGTCTGGCGAAACATTGGCGCAGGCATGGGAGCGTTTCAAGGACTTATTGTGATCATGCCCTACGCATAGGCAACTACCTTATGTCATGCAGGAGATCTTCTACAACTCCCTTGATGTGCCGAATAAGAAGAGAATCAACTCTTACACCTCCTATCGGTACATTGAGCTTACACCTACACAGGCCTAGGACACAATTGTTAGGCTTGTCAACTTCGACAACACATATGAGACGGTTGCGGCCTACGACTCAAGGCCTGTCCCACCTATGCCACTTTATGAGCCTCCAAAGGAGATCGATCCGGACGTGCGGTAACAATCCAACAATGATCAAACACGCCACCTACAAAAGCTAGTTAGGTTCCTCTTCAATAACCAAACTTGTTAGGAATGTGGATCTAATAGGCACAAAACCAATGCCTGCCCACATTTTGAGCAAGTCAGCATTGCAGAAACACATGAGGAAGCAAAGTAGACGAGAGGCCCCTCTGGAGGGGGTAATCAACAATATTGGGGGATCAAAGGTAATATCAACCTCAACACCAACAGAGGGATCCCCACCTTATAGAGCACCTGGGCACCCCGAGCGGGAAACAAAGAAGGATGACCTACAGATCATCCTCGATCAGATGCGAAGGATGACCTGACGGCATCAACTCTAGGCTCATGGGTATTGACGTTTGGAAAAAGAACATGGAAACCCAAATGGGTCAGTTGGCTGAACAAAATCCCAAACCGTAAGGATCGCTGTCATGAGCTACTGTGCCTAATCTTTAGGGCAAAACTATTGGTCATGTAGCGCCTATGAATCTAATGAGTGGGCGTCGGCTGCACACGCCCAAGCAAAAAGCGGAAGAAAAAGCCCCTGGAGAGGACTCGATATGGACTAATCAAGTCGATATCGACTGGGATTCAGTCGACGTCGAGTCCCCTCTACTCGATGTCGATGCAGAAGCTGAATCCCATCAGAAATTGACTCCTCTAGTCAATATCGACCAGAACCTACTTGGTATCGACTCAACTCCAGCCACAGTAAAGAAGAAGGTGTTGCCATTCCCTAAGAAAACTATAAAGGACCTAGCGAATAAGAAGTTACAGCGCTTCGTGAAGACGCTTCAAGGGCTCAATGTTACCATTCCATTCATCGAAGCTCTTCATGAGATGCCATCTTATATATGGTTCCTCAAAGACATACTAGGTAAGAAGCGATCAATTGCTGAGATCGCAAAGGAATGCAGCAGGATGGAGCTACCAGAGAAGAGGCCAGACCCGGGTAGGTTTTCTATCACTATAGGCTTAGGTCAACACCGATTTAATACATTATGTGATATAGGGGCTAGTATTAGCATTATGCCACTAACAATATGATCGAAGGTAAAGATTGGTGCCCTAGAGCCTGTGGATACCAAACTCTATATGGCGAACAACACGGTGGTCATTCCAACAGGCCTAGTAAATGATGTGCCAGTGCAAGTAGGTAATTTCTTTGTCCCTGCTGATTTTCTAGTTGTTGATATGGCAGAGGACCCTTCTTGTTCAATTATTTTAAAGAGGCCTTTCTTGGCAACCGTTGATGTAAATAAAAGCGTAAGGAAAGGATTACTCTCATTCACCATCAGCGATGAAGTAATAGAGTACGACTTCAACAAGACGGTGAAGAAGAAGGAAGGGCCTATTGAGGTAAAATCAATCAAAGGTGTTTACATCGCATGCGAGGAAGCTAAGGTAAGAAATATGACCCTCAAGGAGTTAGAGAAGAGGGCTATAGAAGCCCAAGTAGAGGGAATCATGGCAATCTTAAATGAAGGCACTAAAGCACCACTCGAAATCGACCTAGGTAAGTCGATATCGACTACCAATGTTCAAGATTTTGTGCCAGGTTTTACGTATGGGGTCGATGTTGGAGCAGACAACTCGAAGCGTTGATTTTGAGTGGTTCTTTGTTCCTTCGTTCAAGATTGTCACGATTTCCTCTACTTGGGCTTCTATAGCCCTCTTCTCTAGCGCTTCAGGGGTCATATTTCTTACCTTAGCTTCCCCGCATGCAATGTAGACACCTTTGATTGACTTTACCTCCGTAGGCCCTTCATTCTTCTTCACCGTCTTGTTGAAAGCGTACTCTATTACCTCATCGCTGATGGTGAATAAGAGTAATCATTTCCTTATGCTTATGTTGGCATAACTGGTTGCTAAGAAGGCTCTTCCTAAAATAATTGGACAACACGGGGGTAATTCCAACAGGCCTAGGAGATGATGTGCCAGTGCAAGTAGGTAAGTTCCTTGTCCCTGCTGATTTTCTAGTTGTTGATATGGCAGAGGACCCTACTTGTCCAATTATTTTAGGGAGGCCTTTCTTGGCAACCGTTGATGCAAATATAAGCGTAAGGAAAGGATTACTCTCATTAACCATCAGGGATGAAGTAATAGAGTACGACTTCAACAAGACGGTGAAGAAGAAAGAAGGGCCTATGGAGGTAAAATCAATGAAAGGTGTTTACATCGCATGCGGCGAAGCTCAGGTATGAAATATGACCCCGAAGAATTAGAGAAGAGGGTTATAGAAGCCCAAGTAGAGGAAATCATGGAAATCTTGAACGAAGGCACTAAAGCACCACTCAAAATTGACCCACGTAAGTCGATATCGACTAACAGTGTTCAAGATTCTATGCCAGCTTTTAAGTATGGGGTCGATGTTGGAGCAGACAACTCGAAATCGAGTGCAGCACTCGAAATCGACCAAAAATCAAAGCCGACATCGACTGAACCAGGAGCTGAAGGAGAAAAGAGTCACTCGATATTGATCCCACTTAGTCGATATCGAGTTGATTAGATCGAGCCGAATTCCCCCACATCGACTGAATCACAAAGAGCAGAAGATAAGTCGATATCGAGTGAAAGTGGTCAATATTGACTGGACTCACAGAATAAAAGGAAAGCTCCGAAGCGGTAAGTCGAGGTATGTATTCTTCTTTTGCAATTTCAATAAAGGATTTATCTCTATTTGGGACAGGTTTGCCTTGGTATGTGCGCTTGTGCAGGGTATCCAATGATGATCCGAGCAACTACGAAGAAGGAGATAAGGTGTATGTCTCCAAATCAAAGGATCATTGGTTTCCGAGTAGATTAAAAACAAAGAAAATGGGTCCCTTTATAGTGAACAGGATCCATCTAGGAGGGATGAAGCTGCGAGACAAAAATGGAGTGCTATTTGAGACCCGGTCTACATGGGCTCTACATATGCCGCCTTAGGAGCATGGAAGAAGAAGTCGGCCTAGCTACTATAAAGTCTAGATCTTGTAACAAAACAAATAGTTTTTAGGGTTTGGACATGTTGTTTTGAGACTTTATGTTTGGTTTTGCTTTTTGTTTTTCATTTTCTAACGAATTTCAGGAGAAAGAAGAAGCGCAAAAGATGACTTGAAATCGAGTAAAGTACTCGATGTCGACTAAGAAGGTCGATTTAGAGGGCTTGTAATCAACAGAGTATCACCCTGAAGCTTAGAATCACCAGAAATCGAGTGAAACTAGTCAATATCGACTGAATCACCCGATATCGACTGCCCCTGCTGACGTCTTCCGCACCTGATTTTCGCTAATTTTTAGAAAGTTTCTTTCTTAACCCTAGTTTTTATATAGTGAGGACATTGTAATCTTTAAGTATGCGGTGGGGAAAAGCTTAATTGCATATTTTACACATTTTTAGCATATTATAAAAATTTTCATAGTTATGCATACTTCTCTAATCACATTATACTTTAGATATCTTTGTTTATCTTTATGCATCATATTTATTTTCGGGAAAAAAATCACCCACATCAAATAAATTTGAAAAATTGAATAAGTTTCATGGAAGCTTTTATTGAACTCGACGATGCAAAAGTAGATTCATTAGAGATATAACATGAAATTTCTTAGTAAAGGGAAGCCATAATTAAGTGCAATTTTTTTAGAGAAAGCCACGAAAGAGAGGTAAAAATCTGAAGTTGCTTTTGACGTGTGCATGATAAGATGATGGAGGACTTTATATTTTCCACACAAGTGCTCAGTTTCATATCCTAGCCTTACCTATGAAAATTTGCACTACACAAGCCGTATATGAGCCTTACATCATTATTATTGCTCCACATACATTACATATTGCCCATTTTTTATATACCTTATACCCTATCCAGGGACTATGTTGAAAATGGATGTCATCTTTGCTAGTTGTTATATGGAGTTTGTGCATATTATTATTGAAGTTGTTGGCAGGAATTAAAGAAATTTTGAAATACGGAAAATTTAATGAGTGAGAAAAAATCTGATCACCTCGGAAGATAAAGGTAGATCGACCCTGCTCGTTGAGATGTTAGTTCGGCGAGACGGGACACAAGGTGAGGAGTCCAAAGTACTAAATATCCGGGGCCATTCATAACACCCATGTTTGCCACTCCCGAGAAGGCAATGCTATGGTTAGAGAGGTACAAGCATTATAAGTCAAAAAAGCATTGAGCGAAGAGTGAAAGGTGAGAAATATTATGAAGAAGGAATATGGATCGAAAGTTTGGAAAGAAAGTCTATTTCCCCAGATTTAGCACCACATGGCCAAAAAATTAGCCCACCTTTAGCCTTTTACCAATCAACTCTTCCATAAGCTTGCAAAAGTCCTGTTAATTATTAATGCTTTGTCGCACAAAATTGTTTTTTGCATAACCCTCCTTTTGTGCGTATGATGTTGCTTTTGTTCACAGGCCTGGATTTGTTGACATTAGTACCTTTTCGAGGATGATAATTGATTGTAGAGACATATAACAATGCATCTATGATGTTGAGGGTTGAGTTTCTTCCCCTGAATTACCACTAAAAGTATTGCTTGGGGACAACCAAGCTTAAGTATGTGGTGTTTGATGTGCGTGCAAATTGCCATATTTTCATGCACATTGGTTGGGAAAGCATAGGAATTGTGTAGTTTGTGTTTATTTGCCAATTACAGAGGTCTACACGAGTTCTTGTGTTATTTCGCAAAAATCGAGGCAAAATTGGAGCGTTTTGGAGAAGAG
The DNA here is from genome assembly GCA_963922045.1 of Persicaria maculosa. NCBI lineage: Eukaryota > Viridiplantae > Streptophyta > Magnoliopsida > Caryophyllales > Polygonaceae > Persicaria > Persicaria maculosa. The sequence goes on from OY998261.1 coordinate 36,411,074, forward strand.
AAGAGAAGCTGGAAAATTACTCGAAGTCTACTGAGGAGTTGAAATCGACCAAATGACTCGACATCGAGTGCAACTAAACACCAAAAATCGAGCCAGAAAGAAGAACAGTGCAACTCGACACAGACTAGGCGATATCGACATGAGCTGGTCGATATCGAGTTCCCCTAATCGAGTAAAAGATAGAGATCGAGTGCAAATCCGAGGTTGATTAGAGCTTGCTCGAGATAGAAGAAGAGTGGTGTTCGTAGGGGGAGTTGATTCGCTCAGATATAAAATATTTCAAATTCCAACAAAGCTAACTCCCTTATCCAAACAAACAAAATACAGGAATCTCTCCCGATGTAGTGGTAGGGTAATTTAGGATCGAATCCACGAGGAGGTTTGTCAGCGCTTCCTAAGTTGCAATCACGATCAAGCTTTCGACTCCGGAAGACTCTAGATATCAAGCTATCTGGTTAATATCGACCTCAGTTCTAGTTGATTTCCAGTGAGTTTCCTGCAGAAGACAGAAGCAAAGCAGTCGACGTCGAGATGGAACCTCGATATCGATGTTCGTGTTCGATATCGACCCTATTAGTCGATTTCGATGTCAACAACAGAAATTGTAAACGTAACCTATTTTGTCGGAAAAGATGTCCGAAGAGCGTACAATGTTGATGGAAAGATGGACAGAAATAAAAACTCAAAATTTTTATGTAATTTCAATAAACTAAGAGCTTCCAAGGTCGAGGATTCATGCCACAACGATAATCATGCAAGTATGATGCTACAGTTATGAAATTTAATGGTCTCTCCATCAAATAACTTTCGTTACCAACTTTTAGGTGATTAGAGGCTCTCGCATAAAACCTAAGAGTTACTATCCAATTCATGAGTAATCCAAGTTCACAATATGATTGGCTTTCGCTTCAATAATGCAAATAATGAATCTCCTAAACTTTCGCTATGGATCATGCATAGGATAGAAGACGGAATCGCATTAAAATCATACCTTTGATGCACTTACCCTACATTGATATCGTCGGGCTCACCCCGACCCTAGAAGTGGGTTGACTACTCGCGCTTCATCATTGAACTCATCATCATCATGGAAAAGAAACTACTTTGTATTAAAATTGCGAAAGAGAAAGTACAATCAAACAAAGCCACTCCGCTCTCGCTTTACCACCCCACTTGGCCTCTCTCTCTCTCTAACTATTCTCTGCGTTCTATGTGTTTAAATGACTGAACATGAATGATAAAACTCAGCCCTAATGGCCTCATATTATAGATCTCAAACCTCACTATCTAAGGATTCGAAAACCTATCTTTATTCTCTAAGATAAAACTTAATAATGTAAAAACTAAAAACTCCATGGTAAATAACATAAAGTGATAATTCTGGTGGTAGATGATAGAAGATCTCGACTTTAGGATTATCTCGAACGCTTCGGATAGAATTCTATCAAAAACTTAGTCGACTCTTTTCTGTAGCAACATCGATATCTACCATAAGACCTCGATATCGACCTCCCTTTATCTCTATCTCGAGTATTCCTTCTCGTCCTTGGATTGGCACTTGACTTCTATCTTTTACCTCAATTCAGGCCACTCGATATTGACCTTTGGACATTGATATCGACCTCTTCTATGTCGGCATGCTCTGTTTCTCCTCTGCTCGATTCTTGGTTGCTCTATTTCACTCGATGTCGAGGTTCATCATCGATTTCGATCTCTCAGTAGACTTCGAGTTCTTTTTCTGCTCTTCTTCTCTTGTCCAAATTCTGTCCATTTTCGTCTTGATTTCTGCGAAATCACATAAAAACTCTTGTAGACCTCTATATTTTGCAAATAAGCATAAGCTACACTAATCTTATGTGTTCCCACTAATATGCATGCAAATAACGTCAAAATGGACATAAATGTGCATAGAAAATATGGCAATTTGTGCACACATCAAGTGGTCGATATCCACTGACTCTAGTCGATATCGAGTGACGTTGTAGACAGATCTGACAGTTTTTTATAAAACCTTATCCGAAGGAGTTCACTTCTACACTAAGTCGGGATCTTTTATCTTTCTTATCAGACTGATTATCCTTTAGGGTGAATTCATATTTACCTAAAGTGATTTTATTTATTTACATTATTTAGTTTTATCCTAGGAATAAGATAGACTTTCTTATCCTTGGCTAGCGAGGTTTTGAAGTCTATAATTAGACCTATTAGGGCTGAGTTTTTTTATCATCCAACATTGAAGAAAAACAGTTTTCAATTCAATTTTAGTTAGAGAGAGAAGGAGTGGCCGAGTGAAGGAAGAGGAGGCAAGAGCAGAATTTCGCTTTGTTCGGTTGTAATCTTTTGACGTTTGCAATTTTAATTCAGGTTTATTTTCCAAAAATGATGATGATGTTTATGGCTATGAAGCAAGTAGTTCCCTTACTTTTAGGGTCGGGGTGAGCCCGACGATATCCATGTAAGTTTATGCATTGAAGGTATGATTTTTATGCGATAACGTCTTCTATCATATATGCATGATTCTTCTACGAAAGTAGTAGGTGACCCTTATTGGCATTATTGAAGCGAAAGCCATCTTTTTGTGAATTTGTATTAATTATGAAATTGGATAGTAACACTTAGGGTTTATGTGAGAGCCTCTAAATCACCTAATTGTTAGTAACGAAAGTTATTTGACGAAAAAGCATAATCTTTGATGAATTTGGCATAAGGCTCCACATCCCAGATGAGGGGCTTGATCGGGACCACCGAGCCCGATGGTACTCCCGCATCGACATGAGGAACCTGGGCTTCCACACTAGAGTCTGGGAGGCATTTGAGTACCTTTCCATGGAGCGTCTCCTCGACAATCTCCCGATGCATTACCCCTCTCTGACAGGTGAATTCATGGCACCTTTGGAGCTCCCTCCCCACACTACATGTACCCAATGAGTTACCTTCAAATTAGGCAACAGGGTCGAGCGCTATACGATCAAGGAGATGAGAAACCTATTCGGCTTTCCTTCCATGCCACAACACTTCAATCTGGTAGATCCCAACATTATATGGAATTATCTCATGGGGATCCCAAACCCCACCTCGACGGACTTCCTCACCAACAAGATCACTAGCCCACTCTTCCGGGTGATCCTGCGCATTAGATGATGCGGGACCATCCCAGACACCTTCAGACACACCTATACTTGGGGATGGACCTATGATTCGAGCTCACGAGAATGATGTCATTCTCAAGAGGAAGAAGAGGGCTCCACCATGGGAGAAGGTGCAAAGGTGGAAGCTTGACGTTTTTTAGATTCGTTCAGCATTTGACAGCTTTTTGACATCTCAGTAAATTGAGTCGTACTGAGTCAATATTAATCGGATTGAGGCGTGCCATACCTTGTCGAAATGAGGACGAAGAGATCTACAACTTTGCTGTTGAAGGTTTTTCCAGATTCGACCTAGAGATTGGCCGAAATTCAACTTCTTTGAGGCTGTCACATGTTTAGACGAATTTATCCTATTTTTAGTAATCTTCTTTACTTAAGTTATTTTTAGTATTTTAGGGATTTAAGTTAATATCTATTTTATTTATTATTACTTTAGAAATCAGCCTCCTAGGTTATAAGAAGAGGCGTTCCCCTTGTTCAGAACTCAACACGTTCAATTTTTATGAAAATTTCTCTCTTTTGGTGAAAAACACAAGAGTGCAAGTCAGTCGATTCGAAGCGTTGCTCATCGATTGCAAATTGGTTTGAGATCCTGCTTGGTTTGCTTTGAGTTCGTCAACCTCGCGAGAGCTTGGTGATCCAGGTAATCACAAGTCCCCTCCTTGTGCCTCCATGTTGTCCGCTTGGTTGTGTAAGGTTGTAGAGGCGGGCTTTGTAGTCGTTGGTATTTGGTTCATACCCTCTTAGGAGGTCTGGGGTCTTTATCTCGTTATATTTTAGTTCGAATCACCAAACTTTCGGTCTTGTTCTTTTCAATTTCGAGTCTTTATTCTTGTTCATCGAGTCTTTGCTTTCGTTCTTGTTATTTCTAGTTTTATTGTCGAAGATTGGGCCATCCTACGGCTAACCCCGTATCAAATTAGCATCAGAGCTTTGATTTCCTACATCAAATTGTGTCTTTTGTTATTCATAAACACAAAACCCTACAAAAAAAAAACCCAGTCCGAAACAAATAAAAAAAAAGAGACTCTTTCTTGTTCTTGGTTTTTACTTCTTGAATTTTTGAATTTGATTGCATTAACCTTTTTTTGTGATTGTTGTGGTTTCTACTAGCCTAAACACAAGCCTAGCCGTGACCTCCTTTAACAATTGCAACCGATCTACCCTTGGAGTAGTCAACATGGTTTCTCCATACCCTAGTAGGCCGCACCTTGCAATCCCACACAAACCCTAGTTGCTTTCTATTTTAGCCTACTTGTTTTATCTATTTTGCCTATTTAATTTCTGATTTTGTGGTAGATATAATTCATTTTATCTATCACAGGTTATACAACGGCATAGATAGATAGACTTACCAAAGTTAGCCAAAGTTCCATCTATATATATTTCATTAGGGATACATCAATTTTATTTTTTCTTTCACCATAGTTTCAATTTTCAAGAGTCCTTTTATTTCATAGATAGTTTCTTGCATTAGTAAAAAAAAAAGAGTCCGAAAAATTAAAAAAAAAAAAGAATACATTCAAAGCTTTGACCTAGGAGGATAAAATTCACTAGGAGCAAAAGTAAGCTTCAAAAAATAAAAAAAAATAAAAAAAAAAGAGGATTGTCGAGTCTAGTGCAAGAAGCTTCAAGGACCAATTTTGCTGAAATTTCATAGCCCTAGTTCAAATTCTCAAACACATACCTCCCAAAACAAAAAAAAAAATTTTTTTAAGCCCTACCTTGCAACCACAATGTCCTTACTAAGGGTTTGAATCAAAATGAGGTAAAAATCCTAGTTTTTCTTTCTTTTCCTTCATTTTCTTTTCATATTTTGGTCTGTCGAGTACTGCAGTGGCCATACCGACCTCGTACCGACCCCGTACCGACCCCCCCAGCCTCGGTACAGCTCCTGTCGAGTGCGTCGAGTACTGCAGTGGCCATACCAAACCCGTACCGACCCCGTACCGACCCCCCAGCCTCGGTACAGCTCCTGTCGAGTGTGTCGAATCCTGCAGTGCCCATACTGACCCCGTACCGACCCCCCCAGCCTCGGTACAGCTTCTGTCGAGTATGTTTCGAGTCGATTTCGAGGCTTTCGGTCGATTTCGACTTCTTTTCCAGCTTTTGTCGAGTTGTTCTTGCTATTGTTGAGTCCCTTGTTGCGTGTTTCTTTGTCCTTTCCCTTGATTACTCTCTTTTAATCGTTAAGTCCTTGCTTGAGTGTTGATTTGCCCAAAGCGGATTGCCCCAACAAGCTTGTCATAACCAATTCGAGAGAAGTGTGTGAGCGAAACACATTGTGAGGTTGTTTATCTTTTTGCTAATCTTGAAAAGTTCAGTGTTTGTCTTTATTTGCAATGTCTCAACATGTTAACAACGATAACAATGCCAACATTTGCAATGGGAACAACAACTCGAACAACGCTTCTACCTTGCAACCCGAATTGGTGGCCATTCTCAATGGCATTAATCAAAATTTGGCGGCATTGGGAGCAAGGATAACGGTTGTGGAGTCTAGGCCGAGCGGGTCTAATAACCTTGGTGGTCAAGGTAATCACGGGCATGATGATACGCCTAATGATGAAAGGGAAGTCCGACATCCTAACCCTCCTCCTAACCTTAATTTGCATAATCCTATTTTTGAAGAGAACAACTCTCCACGAGGGGAGAGATATGGTAGAAATAACGGATTTGCTAATGCGCAGGGCCAAGGACGGGGAAGAGGAAGAGGTCATGGCTTCCAGGATGAGTTATACTATTCAGAGTGTGAGGATGACTTCCAAGATGAGGACTATTGGGAGCAACGCCCGAGGCAGAACGACAGAGGAGGATGTTACCAACACCGTGAGCCTAGAGATCATGATCAAGACGACATAGGTAAGGTCAAGGTAACAATTCCTTCTTTTGATGGTAAGACGGATCCAGATGCATATATAGACTGGGAAACTAAAATGGAACAAATCTGGAAATGTCACAACTTCTCTGAACCTAAGAAAGTACAATTGGCTTCTTTAGAATTTCAAGGGTTTGCTCTTATTTGGTGGGATAATTTGATTAAGGAAAGAAGAAGAGCCCTTGATGCGCCTATCGCGTCTTGGAACCTATTGAAAGCTTTAATGAGAAGTAGGTATGTCCCTCAACATTATGCTAGAGAGCTTAGGCAACGCATAGAAAACCTTAAACAAGGTACCAAATCTGTTGAGGAAACCTTTAATCTTATTCAAGAAACCATGGCTCGAGATAATGTGGTTGAACCTTATGAAGATACAGATGCTAGATATCTTAGGATATTGCATCTCGCTTTAGCTCATGAAATTTATTATTTCCCCTAAACAAGGGAGGATGTCGAGTGGACAGCAACCGAATTGGCGTCAAAGTCGACCACAACAGCCCCAAGGGCGCTCAGACATGGGCTCTCGAGATCGAGCACAGCAGGTTCCATGGAAGGGTGAAGGTCGACAAGCTCAGCAGCCCCTCGACAAGGGTAAAGCGCCATGGAATGGGCGTGAATCGTCTGGGACATCTACTGGTCCCAAAGGGAGTAATCCTAACCCTTCTACCACTAGATCTGGAGATATTGTTTGTTTTAAATGTCAGGGTAGAGGTCATACTATGAAGGATTGTCCCAATAAAAAGACTCTCATGATTAATCACTTAGGGGAATATGAATCTGAAAACTCTTGTGATGAACATGATGAGCATGCTATGGAAGAAAATGATCAAAACCTTAATCTTATAACTTATGATGATAATGATGAGGTCCAATATGAACATGGAGAGTCTTTGATTGTTAGGAGAGTTTTAAGTGTTGTTCCTACACCTTGTGATGATAATCAAAGAGAAAACTTGTTTCATACTCGCTGCTTAGTTAAAGGAAAGGTTTTTAATGTGATCATTGATGAGGGAAGTTGTTTTAACTTAGCTAGTCAAGAGATGATTGATAAATTACAACTTCCTACTATTCAGCATCTTAAGCCTTATAGATTGCATTGGATGAATGATTGTGGTAATTTAAAGGTGCATAGGCAAGTTAAAGTGCATATCAAACTAGGACATTATGAAGATGATGTGTTATGTGATATTGTATCTATCCAAGCCTGTCATATTTTATTAGGACGTCCTTGGAAATTTGATCGTAAGGTCTTGCATGATGGCTTTACTAATAGATATTCCTTTACTTTTCAGGGCAATAATGTCGTTCTCAAGCCTATGACGCCAACTCAGGTGGCCGACGAGATTGAGAAGCGGAAGGTAAGTAAAGGTGAGTTAGATAGGGAGGCTCAGTCGAGCCAAATGTCTACCCCTACTCGGCATAAAAGTGTATTTTTGGCTTCCAAGAGTGCATATTTAGACGAGTTTGCGGATGGGGAAACAACCCTCATGCTCCTATGCAAAGGGTTGAATATGTTGAGTGAGGAGCTTCGAGCTACCCTCCCTCCTCGCAACCTCTCTTATTGAAGAGTTTAAGGATGTCTTCCCCGAGGACATACCAGCAGGTCTACCCCCTATTAGAGGAATTGAGCATCAAATTGATCTCATTCCAGGGGCTTCTTTGCCTAATAGGCCTGCTTATAGAATGAATCCCATTGAAACCCAAGAGGTTCAATCCCAAGTCCAAGAACTGTTGGACAAGGGATACATTCGGGAAAGTTTGAGTCCATGTGCTGTACCTGTGTTGTTAGTGCCTAAGAAAGATGGTTCTTGGAGAATGTGTGTAGACTGTAGGGCAATTAACAACATTACTGTCAAATATCGCCATCCTATACCCCGCTTAGATGACATGTTAGATGAAATACAATATGAATTATGCACTAATCAAGTTTCTTTTCTTGGTTTTGTAGAAAGCTCTAATGGTCTACAAGATGGCGACGCCAAGATCAAAACCATCCAGACGTGGTCAACCCCTACTACAATCGGCCTTGTGAGGAGTTTCCATGGGCATGAGGTATTTGATCCAGGAGCTCGTGTGGATGATTTGGCGGAATCTTATGCGACCTTGGATTCGAGGTCGAATCCTTTTCAAGAAAGGGAGGATGATGCGGGACCATCCCAAACACCTTCAGACACACCTATACTTGGGGATGGACCTATGATTCGAGCTCACGAGAATGATGTCATTCTCAAGAGGACGAAGAAGGTTCCACCATGGGAGAAGGTGCAAAGGTGGAAGCTTGACGTTTTTTAGATTCGTTCAATATTTGACAGCTTTTCGACGTCTCAGTAAATTGAGTCGTACGGAGACAATGTTAATCGGATTGAGGCGTGTCATACCTTGTCGGAACGAGGACGAAGAGATCTACAACTTTGGTGTTGAAGGTTTTTCCAGATTCGACCTAGAGATTGGCCGAAATTCAACTTCTTTGAGGCTGTCACATGTTTACACGAATTTATCCTATTTTTAGTAATCTTCTTTACTTAAGTTATTTTTAGTATTTTAGGGATTTAAGTTAATTTCTATTTTATTTATTATTTCTTTAGAAATCAGCCTCCTAGGTTATAAGAAGAGGCGTTCCCCTTGTTCAGAACTTAACACGTTCAATTTTTGTGAAAATTTCTCTCTTTTGATGAAAAACACAAGAGTGCAAGTCAATCGATTCAAAGCGTTGCTCATCGATTGCAAATTGGTTTGAGATCCTGCTTGGTTTGCTTTGAGTTCGTCAACCTCGTGAGAGCTTGGTGATCCAGGTAATCACAAGTCCCCTCCTTGTGCCTCCAAGTTGTCCGCTTGGTTGTGTAAGGTTGTAGAGGCGGGCTTTGTAGTCGTTGGTATTTGGTTCCTACCCTCTTAGAAGGCCTGGGGTCTTTATCACGTTCTATTTTAGTTTGAATCACCAAACTATCGGTCTTGTTCTTTTCAATTTCGAGTCATTATTCTTGTTCATCGAGTCTTTGCTTCCGTTCTTGTTATTTCTAGTTTGATTGTCAAAGATCAGGCCATCCTACGGCTAACCCCGTATCATTAAAGGGAGCACGATCTAGGCTAGACCTGAGCTCCGCTGCCCTACACACTGTGAGACGGACACCTTGAGGCAAATGATCTTTGAGGATGAGCCACTTCCACCCATGTACGCTTGGCTGGAGCACATCGTTGAGCGGTGATGCACTGATCGAGGACACATCCTCGACGGCAGCATGGTGGCATTCCTGCCCCATGCCCTGCACATCAACGTTGATAGGTATACTGCTTTTGACCTTACCTATATCGATGCTGGCATATTACGACAGGGTGGTGTTATGGAGGCGAGCACAGATTGATGGATACATCCCCAAACGGGGATGCCTATCTGGCACGACTATATAGATCTGCTGTATATCCCTCACTGGGGCGGACCCCAGCTTGAGAAGTAGGCCGCCGCTCTTCAACCATGAGCCTGAGATCGAGGCAGTGTCTTGGAATGCTGATGCACACTATAACGATGCACAACAGCCTCTGGCCCATCATTATGATTCTGGAGACGACGATGAAAAGGATAATGACGAGGGTGGTGGTGATGGCCCGCGAGGGTTACACCATAGCTATATCCCAGAGGTTTCACCCGTGCAGCCTACCTATACCACTGAATGGTTGAATGATGTTATCGCACGTTTGTCCAGGGTGGAGCTACAGGTTGGCAAGGTGAACCAGGCCCTAAGCGAGATGCGGGATGACCAGTGGCAATTCATCGACTCTCATTAGAGGTGGACCAAAGTCTTCGAGCAACGCTATTATGGCTTTGGCTACTTCTCACATGGCCCGCCACCCTTTGCTCATCCAGGACCGTCCTTCTCACAGCCAGGACCATCCTTCTCACAATTGGGTCCTTCATACCAGTAGGACCCTCACTATTACTAACCTGGCGGCTCCTCCTATCATCCAGGATCATCTTCATCGCACGGCTGGCCATAACTTCCTCCACGTCCACCTCCTAATGAGTGATATTAGGGTAAGTGAGAGTGAGTATTTCCCTTCCCTTTACTTTGACCTTAAACAGTGAGGACACTGCAACTTTTAAGTATGGGGTGGGATTGAAACTGGATGTTATGTTATTTCTTGGCTTTTGGTTTTAACAGGTTAAAACTTGGCTTGTATTAGAATTTGTTATTTTGCTTTATGTTTTATTTTTGCATTGCATTTCATATTTAAAGTTTATGCATTTTAAATTTACGTTATTAGTTTATTAGTTTCGTAAAAATACAAAAAATCCAAAAAAATTAGAAAATGTCAAAAAGAACAAAAAAATGCATACTTATTTATTTAGTTGTTTTTAAATTCTACTTAGATGTCCTATGATAAAAACCCAATGGTTGACTTGATCATGTAAATCTTATGGCATATTTGGATGGTTTAGCCTAACTCTTAAAAATTGTTTTTATGTTGTTTGTGAACTTGTGATGAAATTGAGCACATATGATAGTGAGAATTTTTGCATATAGGGAGAACATTAAAAATTTCTCTGCTTTTTTTAGTGTATTTACTCTTCCTATGCATCACTAAATGTTGTGATAGTTATTCAAAGCCAATGCATATATATATATATATATATATATATATATATATATATATATATATATATATGTGTGTGTGTGTGTTTATTTGAATGGGAATTAAATGATGGAGGCATCTTTTAAGCCAATTTTATCCTCTCTTTACCTACCCTGCATTATCTCTGCTTGAAGCCAAAACATTAGCCTGGGCCTTTATATTAAAAAATCCACAAAATTATCCCTAGGCGAATTGAGCCTGACCCCTATTTGGGAATTAAGACTTAGAGTTGGTTGGAATAATAAAGTGTGGAAAGAAAAAAAATGCCTATGTTTAGTTTTGAGTAAGATTTATGGGTTGGTGATATATTTGCATCTTGTCACATATTTTGTAAAAGGATATTTGGCTCACAATATAAATGCACAAGTTTATTATTATTATTTTATTTTCGTTCAAAAAAAAGCGAGTTATTAAGTGCATGAGCCAATTATTCCTTAATTCTTTTCTTTTATGCAAGATTTATATTTTTTTAGGGATATATTATGTTTGAAAGAAAGGTTGAGTTCTTCATAGAGAAAGTGAGTTTGAAAGAAAGGTTAAGACTTAGGAGTCTTGATTCCCGAATTTTATTCAGCACCACATAGCCAAATAATATTATACCCTCTATTGCTTACCAAGCCCCATTACAACCCCGCCGAATGGAGTCTTCTTTGAAGTCTTCTTTTGAGTGAAAGTCCTCCTGATGGTTCTTGTTTGCATTTACATAATTGGTTACGAAGTGAATTATTATAAATTGCAATGTTTATGAGTTTGTATGGAATTGAGTTGAGAGTTGATCTTCATAGCCTAAACACAATGAGAGTTGAATGAAAACACATTTTCCTTGTGAGGTTGGATTTAAAATTGCCTACACCTATTGATCGCTCATATATATGTGATGACGTTAAATTCACTCGCTTTGCTTTGCTACCACTTATGATGTTGGTTTTGACAAGGGCGAAGACTTGAACGATTTGTTGTAGGTGTTGGTTATTTCTTGGTTATTGCTTGAGGACAAGTAAGTCTAAGCATGGGGTATTTTGATGTACATATTTCTAGCCACTTTAATGCATATTTTGACTTCAAATTCCATTCAATTCATAAATTATAGGATAAGAATAATGAGAATTTGTGTAGAATGTGCTAACATGCAAGAAATAGAGTCTGCACAAGTTTTCACTTTAATGTGTAGGAATTGGCGCGGAATCGAAGTCAAAACAAAAAGCCAAGAATCGTTGAAGAGTAGTCGAGATCGACCTATCATCTTGAGATCGACTGGACCATCTGACCCAGAGACTAAGTACCCAGAACCAAGAAAACATAACCTACTGGAAAAGCAATCGACATAACCCTAGATCAAGTAGAGTACTCGATATCGACACCATGCCTGAGCTCAAGTGAAGCCAAGACAAGTCGAGCAAAACTGAAGTACTCGACAACGACTGGTCAAGTCGATGTCGACTAGAGATTTCCACGGTTCAGACGTGGTTTGAAGAATCCGAATTGAGGAGATATTTTGAAGCCATAGTTTTATCTTTAGTTTAGATAGATTACTTCCTAGGGGAACTTTCTTTTTTACCCTAGGATTTTTATTAATTACCTCAATAATGTTTTCTCCTTTTTATATTTGGATAGAATTTAGATATAGTAGTTTTACTAGGATAAGGACTCCTTTGCTTTGCTTGCAAGGATTGAGAGGCTATAAATAAAGCCCCAGGGGGCTGGTTTTATTCATTCAATTTCAGAGACTCAATCTCACTAATAGCAAAGCAATAGTTTTAGGTTTTGAGCTTTAGGATTTCGGCGCATGTGATAGTTGGCATTGGGATTGTAAGGATTTCAAGTTTTCATTCAATGCAAGTTTCGTTCCATTCAATCATGTCTTGCATCATCATGAGCGAGTAGTCACCCTTTCTTCTATGGCCGGGGTGAGCCCGACGATAGCCATGGTGGTAAGGTTTGTATGTCGCTAAAGAAGGTATCTTTTATCTCACTCTACCTTGTGATTCATCTTTAATGCGAATTTAAGGAAATCATGTTGTCAAACTTGGGTAGTAATTAGGGTTTCTATTCAAAAGTTTATAAACTAAATTATGACAAAGGTAGACACAAATTAGATTAATTTATTACATGATATCTTTTCCTATTTGCCGGGTTTAGGTGAAAGCCTTCTTCTTTATGATAAAAGCATGATTCTTTATTGATTTCTTGCCTCTACTTTCATTGTTGTCATCGTGATATTCCTTGGCTTTGGAAGATCTTTCTTTTATTCAGTTTACATTATCATTCCCTACCGTTCGTTGAGTTACCGAAAAACCCAACACCCTTTTTTATTGCTGATCATTGCTCCTTTACCATCCTTATTCTCTTAGGCCTTTCTTTGCCAACGGTTACTAACATTTCTGCAGGAGCACTCGAGATCGACCACAGAGGTCGATATTGACACCCCCATATCGGTCGACGTTTGCTGAGTCGACTACATCTTATACTCATGTTCTGAACTTGAGATCAAGTACCCTACTCGACATCGAGTGCCCCAAGATCGACTGACAGTCTTCTGAGTCGGTCGACATCGTTACTGACTTTCAACATCGACACCTGAGGTCGACGTCGACTACTGTTTTTGTCTCTGCATGTCTTCTTCAATCAAGATCGACAGCCACCTTCGACATCGACTACTTCTATCGAGATCGAGTGTCTTCTAGTCGATAAAAAAACGTGGTTTTGGACTATCTTTGGATCCCGCTGACTCGCTTCCTCGAGGATCGAACCTAATTCCTCTACTACTACAGTGGAGAGTTTTTAATTTATTTAAAATACTAAGGGTTGCAATTGTTCTTTATATTTTGTTATATATTTTCAATTCAATTCTCCCTACATTAACTATTCTCCTAGAATCAGACCTTTGCATTGAATTGGATCGATTGTGTGCTATGAAAACTCATTAGAAACTAGGTTAGGGCGGACTAAAGTGGGGTGAATTGTTTTTAAAGAGGAGATAGAAGATAGAATAGGGGAAAAGATAGAATTTGATATACATATGATGAATCCTCAGAGAAATTAGATTATTCATAAGAGAAAAGATAGAATTTGACTCCCATATCCAAATCTCAAAAGATATCTTCAAGTTTGAATCAGCTTCTAAAGTCAAATTCGCAACAAATATGCAATTCTAGGCAGAGCCGCGACCGCGGCTGAGTAACGATAGGCGTAGATCTCTTGGGCCTGCGTCAGTGGGCGCGACATGGTAGCGACATGCGCCGACCTTCTTGGTCTTCATTTTTTCTCTGTCTTTTCCTCCATTCTTTTTTAGTACAGCCTGAATATGATTGACACAACTGTTCGTAAGGGGAGGAGATCCGCTCAAATAAAATATCAAATATAATCTCAAACTAAACCGACTCCCTTGTCCAAGCAAATAAAATACAAGAATCCCTCCCGATGTAGTGATAGGGTAATTCAGGATCGAATCCACGAGGAGGTCTGTCAACGCTTCCTAAGCTTGCAATTCATGATCAAGTTTCGACTCCAGAAGACCACTCGATATCGAGTAGTGCAGTCGATATCGACCTCAGCTCTGGTCAATTTCCAGCAAAAGTTCCTGCAGATGACAGAAGCAAAGTCGACGTCGAGTTGGGTACTCAATATCGATGTCAGCACTCGACATCGACCTCTACAGTCGAAATCGAGTCTTCAACAGTAACTTAAAACGTAGCAAATTGCATCGGAAAAGATGTCCGAAGAACGTAGAATGATGATGGAAGGGTAGATAGAAATAAAAAACACAACTTTTATATGAATCAATAAACTAAAAGCTTCCAAGGTCGGGGGTTCATGCCACAACGATAACCATGCAAGTATTATGCCAAATTCATGAAAGATGATGCCTTTCCATTAAATAACTTTCGTTACCAACTATTAGGTGATTAGAGGCTCTTGCATAAAACCTAAGAGTTACTATCCAATTTCATGACAAATCCAAATTCACAATATGATAGGCTTTCGCTTCAATAATGCAAATAATGAATCTCCTCAACTTTCGTAAAGGATCATACATAGGATAGATAACGTAATCGCATAAAAATCATACCTTTGATGCACAAACTTACATTGCTATCGTCGAGCTCACCCCGACCATAGAAGTGGGTGAACTATTCGCGCTTCATCATCATTGAACTCAACATCATGGAAAAGAAACTACTTGTATTGAAATTGCAAAGAAAGAGTACACCGAACAAAGCCAAATCTCCGCTCTCGCTTCCCTCCCACTCACTCGGCTCTCTCTCTCTACCTATTCTCTATGTAACTATGTGTTTTTCTTACTGGAATTGAATGTTCTTGGATGATTCTAACTCAGTCCTAATGGCCTCTAATTATAAATCTTAAACCTCACTATCCAAGGATTCGAAACTCTATCTTTATTCCTAATATAAAACTTATTTAAGGTAAAAAACTAAAACTCCTTAGGTAAATAACACATTCATCATAAGGAATAACAAGTCTGGTGGTTAATGGATAGAAGATCTCGACTTTAGGATAGATGCAAAGCTTCGGATAGAATTCTATCAAAAACAGCGTCGGATCTGTCTACAGCAGTAGTCGATATCGACAAGGGACCTCGATATCAACCTCTTCTTTGCTTTATCTCGATCAATTCTACTTGACCTCGGATTGGCACTTGACTTCTATCAATATCCTCGATTCAGGCCACTCGATATTGACCTTGTAACATTGATATCGACCTCTTCATGTCGACATGCCCTGTTCTTCCTCTGCTCGATTTCTGGTACTCTATTCCACTCGATGTCGAGTCTTTAGGTCGATTTCGACTCTTCAGTAGACTTCGAGTTATTTTTCCGCTCCTCATCACTTGTCCAAATTCGTGCATGTTTGTCTCGATTTTTGTAAAATCTCATAAAAACTCGTGTAGACCTATATATTTGACAAATAAGCATAAACAACACTAATCTTATGTTTTCTCAACCAATATGCATGCAAAGAACGACAAAATGGACATAAATGTGCATACAAAATATGGAAATTTGCGCGCACATCAAACAACCCATACTTAAGTTTGCTTGTCCCCAAGCAATACTTTTAATGGTCATTCAGGGGAAGAAAGTAAACCCTCAACATCATAGATTCATTCTTATATGTCCCTACACTCAATTTCCATCCTCAAAAAGGTACTAATGTCAACAATATCCATGCCTGTGAATAAAAGCAACATCATACTCACAAAAGGAGGGTTATATGCATAAAACAATTTTGTGCAACATAGCATTAATAATCATAAGAACTTTTTCAAGCTTATGAGAAGTAGATTGGTAAAAGGCTAAAGATGGGATAATTTTTTACCATGTGGTGTTAAATCCGGGGAAATAAACTTTCTTTCCAAAATCATTCATTCCACATTCCTTCTTCATAAGATTTTCACCTTTCACTCTTCGCATAGTGCTTTTTTTCACTATAATGCTTTTACCTCTCTAACCTTGGTACTGCCTTCTCGCGAGTCGCAAACATGGGTGTCATGAATGGCCCCGGATACTTAGTAGTTCTGAATCCTTACCTTGTGTCCCATCTCGCCGAACTAACATCTCAACGAGCAGGGTCGATCTACCTTCATCTCCTAAGGTGATAGGATTTTTTCTCACTCATTAAATTTTCCATATTTCAAATTTTGTTTCATTCCTGCCAACAACTTCAATAATATGCACAAACTTCATATAACAACTCCAAATATGACATCCATTCTCAAACTTTGTCCTCATATAGGGTATAAGGTATAAAAAATGGGAAATATCTAATGTGTGTGGAGCAATTATGATAATGTAAGGCTCATATATGGCTTGTGTAATTGCAAATATGCATAGGTAAGGCTAGGATATGAAATTGAGCACATGTATGGAAATTATAAAGTCCTCCATCCTCTTATCATGCATATGTCAAAAGCAACTTCAAATTTTACCTCTCTTTCATGGTTTTCTCTAAAAAATCACACTTCATTGTCGCTTTCCTTAACTAGGAAATTTCATGTTATATCTCTAATGAATCTACTTTTGCATCATCGAGTTCAATAAAAGTTCCATGACTCTTTTCTTTATTTTCAAAATTTTTGTTGGGGTCATTTTTTTCTTTTTTTTCGAAAATAAAAAGATGCATTAACTATGTATGATGCATAAAATAACTATTGTTTGAAGATAAATATGCTTAAAGATAAAAGTAACTAAATTAACTAAGTATGAGTATGCATAAACATGTAACTAAAATATGCAAAAACTATAAAAAAAAACATGCTAAAAAATGCTAAAAATATGCAAGTAAGCCTTTCCCCCACCCCATACTTAAAGATTACAGTGTTCTCACTGTATAAGAACTAGGGTTAAGAAAGAAACTTACTAAAACTTCGTGAAAATCAGGAGTTGAAGACGTCTGCAAGGTAGCTCGATTTTGGGTGGACCAGTCGATATCGACCTATCTCACTCGATTCCTGGGTGGTTCAAAGCTTCAGGGTGATCCAGTCGAGCACAGCTCCCCAAATTGACCCTTTTTGGTCGATATCGAGCACTTTGCTCGATTTCGATCTCTGTTATGCTCTCTTCTTTCCTGAAACTTGTTAGAAAATAAAACCAAAACAATCCAAAAATAACAATAAAGTCTCAAAACAAACCAAAAATATGCTAAACTTAAAACTAATTGTCTATTACAAGCTCTAGACTTTAAAGTCGCTAGGCCGACTTCTCCTTTACACTCTCAATGAGGCATCTGCAGAGCCCATGTAGCTTGGGCCTTAAATAACACTCCGTTCTTATCCCTCAGCTGCATCCCGCCTGGATGGATCTGGTTCACAGTAAAGGGACCCATCCTCTTTGTTTTGAATCTACTCGGGAACCAATGATCTTTGGATTTAGAGACATACACTGTATCTCCTACTTCATAGTTCCTTGGATCATCATTGGATACCCTGCACAAGCGCACATACCAAGGCAAACCTCTTCCAAATAGTGATAAATCTTTTATTGAAATTGAGAAAGAGGAATCCGTACCTTGACTTACCTTTTCTGCCTCTGAGTCTAGTTTATATCGATCAGCATCACTCGATATCGACCTCTGTTCTGCTCCTGGAGGTTCTGTCGATGTGGAGGGTTTCTGCTCGATATGATCTAGTCGATGTCGACCTTGTGGACTCGATATCGAGTTACTCTTTCCTTCTTTAGCTTCTAGGGCAGCCGATTTCGGCTTAAGGTCTTGGTCAATTTTGACCTCTATGCTCGATTTCGAGCTCTCTTCTGCTACGTCGACCCCATACTTATAACCTGGCACAAAATCTTGAACTATTTTAGTCGATATCGACTTACCTGGGTCAATTTCGAGTGGCTTTTTTGCTCCTTCGTTGAAGATTGCCACGACTTCCTTCACTTAGGCTTCTATGGCCCTCTTCTCAAGCTCCTCATGTGTCATATTCCTTACCTTAGCTTCCCCGCATGTGACGTAGACACCCTTGATTGACTTTAGCTCCATAGGCCCTTCATTCTTCCTTACCGTTTTGTTGAAGGCTCATCACTAATGGTGAATGAGAGCAATCCTTTCCTCATGCTTATATTGGCATCGACGGTTGCTAAGAATGGCCTACCTAAAATAATTGGACAAGCAGGGTTCTTTTCCATATCAACAACTAGAAAATCAGCAGGAACAAAGAACTTACCTACTTGCACTGGCACATCATCCACCATCCCTGTTGGAATCACTACCGTGTTGTTGGCCATGAAAAGCTTTGTATCCACAGGCTCCAGGGGACCTATCTTTATTTTGTGCCATATGGTTAGTGATGTACATATTTGTACCTCCTTTTATTGCATCTTTTGACTTCATATTTCAGTCGATTTCCAAAGATAAGGTTCAAAAGAATATAAACTTGTGTAAGAATAGGATAAAGTACAAGAAATAGAGTATGCACAAGTTTTGAGCTAACTATGCAGGAATTCGAGCGAAATCGGAGTCAAAACGGAGAAACCAAGGAGAGTTGAGCAAAGGTAGATATCGACCTTCAACATAGATATCGATGATGTACACATTTGCACCTTCTTTTATTGCATCTTTTGACTGCGTATTTCATTCGATCTCCAAAGAAAAGGTTCAAAAGAATATAAACTTGTGTAAGAATGGGCTAAAATGCAAGAAATAGAGTCTGCACAAGTTTTGAGCTAACCATGCAGGAATTCGAGCGAAAACGGAGTCAAAACGAAGAAGCCAAGTGAAGCTGAGCAGAGGTAGATATCGACCCTAGACCCAGATATCGACCTCTGGGGTAGATATCGACCTCTGGTGTAGATATCGACCTCAATATAGACATCAAGTGAAGCTGAGAAGAGGTAGATATCGACCTTAGACCCAGATATCGACCCCCAGTGTCGATATCGACCCCCATATCGACCTCAACATAGAAATCGACCAGAGCTGAACAAGTCGAGCAGGAACAGAGACCTCGATATCGACCTCTGGTGTCGATATCGACCCCTTATCTCGACAGAAGATAGACTCGATTTCGAATGCGGATTGGAACTATATCTTCAAGGAGGCACGGAATTATCTCATTCTTTCAAAGATAGAGGACAGCTGAAGTTTTATTTATCTTTTACCATTA
This sequence comes from Persicaria maculosa, assembly GCA_963922045.1. Taxonomy (NCBI): domain Eukaryota; kingdom Viridiplantae; phylum Streptophyta; class Magnoliopsida; order Caryophyllales; family Polygonaceae; genus Persicaria; species Persicaria maculosa. Next base: position 36,430,350 of record OY998261.1, read on the forward strand.
AGTTTTATCAAAATAAAAGACCTATCCTAATTGTTCGGATAGAGTTATTAGTTTAGATAGGAGTTACAATCCTTGGATAGCGAGGATTAGTAGCCTATAAATAAAGCCTTAGGGGCTGATTTGTTAGAGCATCCCATCCAATCCTAGAACAACCGAAGACAAAGACAATAGAGTTAGAGTTAGAGAGAAGTTTTAGGGTTTGACGTTTGCGAAAGTTGACGTTGAGTTGTAAAGCTTCGAGGTTTATTTTAATGCAAGTTTCTTCCTTTCAATTGATGATGAGTTCCATGATGAGAAGCGAGTAGTTCCCCGAAGCTCTTAGGGTCGGGGTGAGCCCGACGTTAGCCATGCACGCTTGAGGTAAGTATTTGATGTTGATATCGTTGTGTCTATCTCTCCTCCTACGATTCTATGTTTAGTCCTAATCGAAAGAAAAGGGATTCATGCTAACAACTTGAGTTATAAACATAAAATTGGTAGAGACAATTAGGTTTATTTGAAAGAGTAATCCTAAGAGTTGGTGTACGGCGAAAGCTGGTCCCTCGGGAGAAATAGCGCAATTGTCCGTCTTATTTATCTCATCGCATGCATTGGTTAACGTTGTGGTAAACCCTAATCCTAAGAGTTGCTTTTTACATATTTTATACACTCAAAAAACCTCTTGTTATTTCTGTTCATTGCTTCTCTCTCCATCCTAAAGTCTTCGGCCTTTCTTTGCCTACGAAGAACTAACACACTGCAGGAAGACATCGAAATCGACCCCTAGCATCGATATCGACCCTTCTGTATCGACTGGCAGTCTTCTGAGCCAGTCGATTTCTTGGACTAACATCGATATCGACCCCTTCTAGTCGATATCGACCACTTGTTTTTGTCTCTGCAGGTCTTCTGTTGTAGAGAATATCGACAGCCGAGGTCGACATCGAGGCCCAAGGTCGAAATCGAGGCTACTGGTCGACGCAGACGTGAAATTTCCAAAGCTACTAGGATCCCGCTGACACGCCTCCTCGTGGATCGATCCTGACTACCCTTTCACTATAACGGGAGCAAGTCTTGTAATTATTTGCATAGGCTAGGAGTCGATTTACATTTATTTACATCTTTATATTTGTAATTACTTGACATATCATCCTCTTGCAACAACAAATTGGCGCCGTTGCCGGGGATACAAGCAAAGTCCTCTTCGGGCGCAAGGAGAGAGGGAGGAGCAAGGAGGGAGAGAGAGAGGAGGAACGTTTGGAAGGTTTTGTACGTTTTAGATTTAGTTTAATGTTAAAGTTAATTTCTTTCATCATCTTTGCTTTCTAATTTCCCTTCTTCTAGGGTTGGGGTGATCCCAACATGGATATGTGTGTTTGATTTATAAATCCATGAATTTATATGTCTTTATCATCATCTACCTATGTGCTTAATCCTTTGCGACAGTTGAGGACAATTCCTTATTTGCAATGATGAAGCGAAAGTGAATTAATTATGAATTTGGTTAGTAATTAGGTTTTGCTTGCGAAAGTTGGTTAATCCTAATTAAGAAAAGGTAGAAACAAATTAGCTTTTTATGCGAAAGCCTCTATTACCTAAATTGTTGGAATTTGCAAAAGTCGATTCTTTGATATAAAGCATGCATCTTTATGTAATTTATGAGTTACATATATGTTTATTGTTTTGGTGATCCCTAACCTTGAAAGTTTGCATCTTTATTTATTTTATTTGATTATTTTTATCCTGCAAAGCCACTCGACATCAAACCACCATCCCATCTCTATCCCTCGACATCGACCAGTCTCAGTCGACGTCGACAGCAACCGACCTCCTCACCTTTTCCCGCTACTCCCAAACCCCAAAACCAACTAAACCTAGAACCGCTGACCTCTCCTGAGGACGAACCTGACTCCCATATACTGTAGCGGGGGTCTTGACTATAAATTTATTTGGTCGAGAAACCTGCAACAACAAATTGGCGCCGTTGCCGGGGAGGCAATCAATCGCGCCCTAGTAGTCTATCTCACGTCTTTTTCTAGTTTGGTCTTGCAGGTGTATGCGATGCGCTGATCGCCCACCTGAATTTGAAGGAGTAGACGACCCTGAGCGTTATTTCCATCTAAGGGCCCAAGCTCAAAGAATCATGGCGGAAAACGCGAACCAAGCAGAACTTATTGAACAACTAAGGAAGCGGGTTGAGGACCTAACGACTAGAGAGGCGGCACTTAAGGAGCATGCGGAGAGGGAGGAGGAAGGCCGGAGGCAAATAGAAGCCCAAATCAATGCCCTCCCTAGGAATGCCAAACAATATATGCACCCCGCTCTCACAGTGCCTAAATCGGCAATTCTTATCCCTGCCTCTAATTTCGAAATTAAACCTAACTTCCTGACTGAAATAAGAAGGCATCAATATGAAGGGAAACCTAATGAGTGCCCTATGGCACATATTTCAACCTTCTTAGACCTTTGTGATACTATTGCTGATGGACGAAGTCTTGAATATGTCCAACTAAAAGCCTTTCGATGGTCTCTTACAGGGAAAGCATTGCAGTGGTTGGAAAGCTTAGCCCCAAGATCGCTCCGCACCTGGAATGAAGTCAAGGACGCGTTCCTCAACAAGTTCTTCCCTCCTTCTAAGACGGCGTTGATCCGACAGAAAATCACGGCTTTTAAAAAAAAGCCTGGTGAAGCTCTGGCGACTGTGTGGGAAAGGTTTAAGGACCTTCTACGATCATGCCCGACGCATGGCCAACCACCATATGTAATTCAGGAGATCATTTACAATGCTCTTGACGCTGCAACGAAGGAGAGGATCAACACCTACACCTCCTACGGCTACCTTGAACTCGCCCCACAAGAGGCTTGGGAGACCATAGAGAGGTTGGTGGAGTTTGACAACACATATGGGACTCCTGAGGCTTCCGACACATCATCATCATCGAGGCCTGCCCCATCTATGCCCTTATATGAACCCTCCAATGTAATCGATCCGGACGTGAAGGAGCAATTCCATAGAGATCAACTTAGAAAGCTCCAAAAGCAAGTGAGGTTCCTTTCAGCGAACCAAGATTGCATCGAATGCGGATCGCAGCGGCACACCACCATCGAGTGCCCACATGCCGAACAAGTACACCTAGCGGAGACTCACCAAGAGGCGCGCTACATGAGGGGTCCCATCAACCAATATTGGGGAGACCAAAGGTTCCATCAACCATAAAGGAACCCGGTTAACCCTAGGGACCCTCCGCCTTATAGAGCTCTTGGGCACCCGGAGAGAGACCAAAAGAAGGATGATCTTCAACTAGTACTGGACGAGATAAGGCGGAACCAAGCTAAGAATGATCAATCCAACAATGCAATCCACTCTCAAATCAATCACCTTACCACAAGGATTGGGGAGATGGATATTTGGAAGAAGAACGTAGAGACCCAACTGGGTCAATTGGCGGCACAAATCCCTAGGCCGTCCGGAACACTCCCTGGGCAACCCACCACAAATCCTAAGGGACAATCCGGGACAGGCCATATCGCAGCCATACAATTAAGGAGTGGCACCAAAGTACAAAAGCCACGGACGGAAACGGAGGAGAAAGCAGTAGACCCAGTCGACGACGACAGACCAGTCGATGTCGACCCAGAGGTCGAAATCGACCCCCTGATCGACGTCGATGACACTACAAAGCCATCAGAGCCACAACAGAGGTCGAAATCGACCCTACCAATCGATATCGACCCAACTCCAGTCGACATCGATGTTCAGCAGGCCCTTCCGACCTCCGTTTTGGCCCCTACTCCAAAGAAGACGTTGTCATTCCCTTCCAAAGCATTGGAGGACCCCACCAAAGGTAAGTTTAGGCGCTTCATAAAGATACTTCAAGGACTCAACATCACTATCCCTCTAACAGAAGCCCTAAGTGAGATGCCCGCCTATGTGCGATTCCTCAAAGACATCCTGAGCAAGAAGAGATCAATGGCAGAGATCGCAGAGGAGTGCTCAAAGATGGACTTCCCTGAGAAGAAGAGTGATCCAGGGAAGTTTGCAATCACCGTGGGACTTGGCCAACATCGCTATAAAGCCCTATGTGACCTAGGGGCAAGTGTAAGTCTCATGCCTCTCTCTATTTGGCAGAAGGTGAACATTGGTGCCCTTGAACCTGTGGACATGAAGCTCTATATGGCTGACAACTCATTCGTGAGGCCCACAGGTATAGTTGATGACGTTCCGGTAAAGGTAGGTAAGTTCTTTGTGCCTACTGATTTCATTGTATTGGAGATGCCTGAAGGGTCATGAAGAATTGACGGAGAAGTCGGCCTAGCGACTCAAAAATCTAGAGCATGTACATAAAACATTCAAATTTCGCATAGATGGTTTTTAGGACTTAAGTTTTGGCTGTTTGAAACTTTTAAGACTGAGATAATTCGTGCTTTATCTATATTACTAACAAAGATTTCAGGTTATGAAGCTAAAGGAACGATGAAGAAGGAAAGAAGCTTCTGCAGAGGTAGTCGAAATCGACCAGGCCAGTCGAAATCGACCCCCCCAGGGTCAAGCCATCTCCTGGAGTCGACATCGAGGACTCAGGAGCGAAAAAGAGTGGTCGATATCGACCCTAATACTCGATATCGACCCCAATCAAGCAGCCCTTGTCTTCATCTTCTTCCTCGACTTCGACAGATGCAGTCGACATCGACCACTGACCTAGATATCGACTTCTGGCATCGACCAAACCTGAAATCGACCTGAATCCGCTGTAAGTCTCTCTCTACCCTTGTTCTTCTTTTTAATACAGTGAGGACACTGTATATTTTAAGTATGGGGTGGGGGAAAGACATGTCTTATGGTCATAACTTGGTTTCTTCTTCGCATTGCATTCATGTTTAAATTTTTTTTCTTAGTCTTACTTTTATAAAAATGTCAGAAAAAATCAAAAAAAAATGTCAAAATCTAAAAAAAAAACCCAAAAAAAAATAGAAAAATGTCAAAAATACAAAACAAAATGCATGTTTATTTTTAAGTTTGTTTTTTAACCCTACTTAGATGTCCTATGATGAAAACTCAATAGCTGACTTGATAATGTAAACCCTATGGCATATTTGGATGGTTTAGCCTAAGTCCTTAAAATTTTTATGTAGATTGTGAACTTGTGATGAAATTGAGCACATATGATCCTAGGCTAGAAAGCAAATCCAACAAAAATTGTCCTTGTGAAAATTTTGGCCTATAGGGAGAACATCAAAAATCCCTCCGCTTTCTTGAGTGAATTTACTCTTCCTATGCATCTCTAAATGTTGTGATAGTTATTCAAAACCAATGCATATATATGATTATGTTTACGAGAATTAAATGATGGAGGCATCTTTTAAGCCATTTTTATCCTCTCTTTACCTACCCTGCATTATCCCTGCTTGAAGCCAGAACATTAGCCTGAGCCTGAAATTGCAAACTCCACAAAATTATCCCTAGCCGAATTGAGCCTGACCCCCATTTGGGAATTGAGACTTAGATTGGTTGGAACTAATGCCTTGTGGAAAGAAAAGAGCATAATGTCTAGTTTTGAGCAAGGAAATTGTAGGATGGTACATATTTACATTTGTCATATTTTGTAAAAGGATTTTTTGGCTCACCATATAAATGCACATAGCTTTAGTATTATTTCCGAAAAAAAAAATCTGAAAAAAAAAAAATATATATATATATAGTGCATGAGCCTAAATCCTTAAGTCCTTTATTCATACAAGTGTTATATTTTTTAGAGCATATTATGGAAAGATGAGTTTGGGAAAAAGCATTATAGAGATTGAGCTTACATTGAAGAGTTATGGTTTGGGTATTGCAAGTGTTGAGATTTAGGAGTCTTGATTCCCGAATTATAAAAGCACCACATAGCCAAATAATTCCATAACTTTTATTTCATACCAAGCCCCATTACAACCCCGCCGAATGGAGTCTTCTATGAAGTCTTCCATTGAGCGAAAGTCCTCCTGATGATTCTTATTGCATTTTCATAATTGGTTGCGAAGTGGATTATTATAAATTACAATGTTTATGAGATTGTATATGGAATTGAGTTAAGAGTTGATCTTCATAGCCTAAACACATGAGAGTCGAGTGCAAACACATTATCCCTGTGAGGTTGGATCAAAATTGCATATGCCTATGGATCGCCAAAATATGTGCTATGACGTTAAATTCATTTGCTTTGCTTTGCTACCGCTTATGATGTTGCTTTTGACAAGGGCAAAGACTTGAAGGGTGTGTTGTAGGTATTGGTTATTGCTTGGTTATTGCTTGAGGACAAGCAAGTCTAAGTATGGGGTGTTTTGATGTACACATTTGCACCTTCTTTTATTGCATCTTTTGACTGCGTATTTCATTCCATCTCCAAAGAAAAGGTTCAAAAGAATATAAACTTGTGTAAGAATGGGCTAAAATGCAAGAAATAGAGTCTGCACAAGTTTTGAGCTAACCATGCAGGAATTCGATCGAAAACGGAGTCAAAACGAAGAAGCCAAGTGAAGCTGAGCAGAGGTAGATATCGACCCTAGACCCAGATATCGACCTCTGGGGTAGATATCGACCTCTGGTGTAGATATCGACCTCAACATAGACATCAAGTGAAGCTGAGAGAGGTAGATATCGACCTTAGACCCAGATATCGACCCCCAGTGTCGATATCGACCCCCATATCGACCTCAACATAGAAATCGACCAGAGCTGAACAAGTCGAGCAGGAACAGAGACCTCGATATCGACCTCTGGTGTCGATATCGACCCCTTATCTCGACAGAAGATAGACTCGATTTCGAATGCGGATTGGAACTATATCTTCAAGGAGGCACGGAATTATCTCATTCTTTCAAAGATAGAGGACAGCTGAAGTTTTATTTATCTTTTACCATTAAGTTTTATCAAAATAAAAGACCTATCCTAATTGTTCGGATAGAGTTATTAGTTTAAATAGGAGTTACAATCCTTGGATAGCGAGGATTAGTAGCCTATAAATAAAGCCTTAGGGGCTGATTTGTTAGAGCATCCCATCCAATCCTAGAACAACCGAAGACAAAGACAATAGAGTTAGAGTTAGAGAGAAGTTTTAGGGTTTGACGTTTGCGAAAGTTGACGTTGAGTTGTAAAGCTTCGAGGTTTATTTTAATGCAAGTTTCTTCCTTTCAATTGATGATGAGTTCCATGATGAGAAGCGAGTAGTTCCCCGAAGCTCTTAGGGTCGGGGTGAGCCCGACGTTAGCCATGCACGCTTGAGGTAAGTATTTGATGTTGATATCGAAAGAAAAGGGATTCATGCTAACAACTTGAGTTATAAACATAAAATTGGTAGAGACAATTAGGTTTATTTGAAAGAGTAATCCTAAGAGTTGGTGTACGGCGAAAGCTGGTCCCTCGGGAGAAATAGCGCAATTGTCCGTCTTATTTATCTCATCGCATGCATTGGTTAACGTTGTGGTAAACCCTAATCCTAAGAGTTGCTTTTTACATATTTTATACACTCAAAAAACCTCTTGTTATTTCTGTTCATTGCTTCTCTCTCCATCCTAAAGTCTTCGGCCTTTCTTTGCCTACGAAGAACTAACACACTGCAGGAAGACATCGAAATCGACCCCTAGCATCGATATCGACCCTTCTGTATCGACTGGCAGTCTTCTGAGCCAGTCGATTTCGTGGACTAACATCGATATCGACCCCTTCTAGTCGATATCGACCACTTGTTTTTGTCTCTGCAGGTCTTCTGTTGTAGAGAACATCGACAGCCGAGGTCGACATCGAGGCCCAAGGTCGAAATCGAGGCTACCGGTCGACGCAGACGTGAAATTTCCAAAGCTACTAGGATCCCGCTGACACGCCTCCTCGTGGATCGATCCTGACTACCCTTCCACTACAACGGGAGGAAGTCTTGTAATTATTTGCATAGGCTAGAAGTCGATTTACATTTATTTACATCTTTATATTTGTAATTACTTGACATATCATCCTCCTGCAACAACAATCGACCTTCAACATCGATATCGACCTCAACATAGACATCGAGTGGAGATGGACGAATCGAGCAGAAATACATACCTCGATATCGACTTCTGTGGTCGATATCGACCTTATCTCGACAGAAGATTGATCCGATTTCAAAACTCGAATTATGAATTTTATCATCAAGGCCACGGATTATCTTGTACTTTTAGATAGTTAGCAGCTGAAGATTTCTTTATCTTTACCTTTAAGTTTTATCAAGTTGTTTTAAGTTTTATCAAAATAAAAGACCTATCCTAATTGTTTGGATAGAGTTCATAGTTTAGATAGAAGTTACAATCCTTGGATAGCAAGGATTAGTAGCCTATAAATAAAGCCCTAGGGGCTGGTTTGTTAGAATCATCGAAGCAAGAAAGACAATAGCAATAGGCAATAGAAAGTTAGAGTTTTAGTTTTGAGCTTTAAAGTTTCAAGCGCTTACGATAGTTGGCGTTGAGATTTTAAAGATTCAAAGTTTTCCATTTATGCAAGTTATTTCAATTCAAAGCATGTCTACATTCAACATGTGCGAGTAGTCCCCCAAAGCTCTTAGGGTCGGGGTGAGCCCGACGTTAGCCATGCGCGCTTGAGGTAAGTGCTAGATGTTGATATCGTTGTGTCTATATCATCTCCTACGATTCTATATTTAGTCATAATCGAAAGAAAAGGGATTCATGCTAACAACTTGAGTTATAAACATAAAAATTGGTAGAAACAATTAGGTTTATTTGAAAGAGTAATCCTAAGAGTTGGTTACAGAGAAAGCTTGTCCCTCGGGTGAAATAGCACAATTGTCCGTCTTATTTACCTTATCGCATGCATTGGTTAACGATGTGGTAAACCCTAATCCTAGGAGTTGCTTTTTATATAAGTTAATTAATCAAAACCCCTATTTTATTTCTATTCATCGCATCTTCATTCATCCTAAAGTCCTCGGCCTTTCTTTGCCGACAAAAAGCTAACAACTTTGCAGGAGAAGACCTCGATATCGACCCTAGACGTCGATATCGACCACTGAGTTTTGTTGACAGTTTTCTGAGTCGACGTCGATCATCACTGCTGAGTTACTGAACATCGATATCGACCCTTCAACGTCAATATCGACCACCTGTGTCGACTGGCAGTCTTCTGAGCCAGTCGATTTCGCTGACTAACATCGATATCCACCTTCCCTAGTCGATATCGACTTCTTGTTTTTGTCTCTACATGTCTTATTTACCTTATCGCATGCATTGGTTAACGTTGTGGTAAACCCTAATCCTAGGAGTTGCTTTTTATATAAGTTAATTCATCAAAACCCCTGTTTTATTTCTGTTCATCGCATCTTCATTCATCCTAAAGTTATCGGCCATTCTTTGCCTACAAAAAGCTAACAACTTTGGAGGAGAAGACGTCGATATCGACCCCAGACGTCGATATCGACCACTGAGTTTTATTGACAGTTTTCTGAGTTGACGTCGATCATCACTGCTGAGTTACTGAACATCGATATCAACCCTTCAACGTCGATCTCGACCACCTGTGTCGACTGGCAGTCTTCTGAGCCAGTCGATTTCGCTGACTAACAAAGATATCGACCTTCCCTAGTCAATATCGACTACTTTTTTTTGTCTCTATAGGTCTTCTGTTGCAGAGAGGATCGACAGCCGAGGTCGACATCGAGCTCCAAGGTCGAAATCGAGGCTTCTGGTCGACGCAAGACGTGAGATTTCCAACGCTACTAGGATCCCGCTAACACGCCTCCTCGTGGATCGATCCTGACTACCCTTCCACTACAACGGGAGGAAGTCTTGTAATTATTTGCTTAGGCTAGGAGTCGGTTTACATTTATACATCTTTATATTTGTATTTGAGATACTCGATGTTCCTCCTGCTTAACAGTTAGTGGCATCATGCTAACACTAGCGCCTAAATCGCATAAAGCATTCAAGCGATATTGACCTAAGCCTATAGCGATAGAAAACTTACCTGGGTCCGCCCGCTTCTCCGGTAATTCCAATCTATTGCACTCCTCTGCGATCACAGCAATTGATTACTTCTTACTTAATATATCTTTAAGGAACCTCACATATGATGGCATCTCATGAAGTGCTTCGGTGAATGGAATTGAAACATTGAACCCTTGAAGCATCTTCACAAAGCGCTGGAACTTCTTTTCCACCGGGTCCTGAAAAGCTTTCTTTGGGAATGGCAACACCTTCTTCTTCACTGCGGCTTGAGTTAAGTCGACATCAAGTGGATGGGGGTTAATATCGACTGAAGGAGTCAATTTCTGGTGAATCTCAGCATTTGTGTCAACATCGAGTATAGGAGGCTCAACATCGACTTCACCTTGGTCAATATCAACTGGATGTGTCGATATCGATGTCTCTTCTGGTGCTTTCTCCTCTACTTTATGCTCAGGCGTTTACATTTGACGCCCACTCCTTAGATTCATGGCCACTATATGTCCAGTAGCTTTACCCTTTTGATTGGGCATAGTAGATCCAAGCAGTGATCCTGACGGTGTGGGTATTTGTTCCGCCAATTGACCCATTTGGGTCTCCATGTTCTGCTTCCAAACGTCGATCTCCCCAAGCCTAGAGTTGATGTCTTGAAGCTGAATATGGACAGAGTTGTTGGCTTGTTTGAACTCAGCATGGTTCCTCCGCATCTCATCCAGAATGATCTGCAGGTCATCCTTCCTTGGTTAGCGCTCAGGGTGCCCTGGTGCTCTATAAGGTGGGGGATCCCTTTGTTGATGTTGAGGTTGATAGAACCGTTAATCTCCCTAATACTGTTGATTGCCCCCTTCATAGGAGTCTCTCGTCCACTTAGCTTCTTCATGTTGCTCCGCCATGCTCACTTGCTTAAGATGTGGGCAGGCACTAGTATTGTGCCTTGTTGAGCCACATTCCTGAAAAGGTTGATTGTTTGTGAGGAACCTAACTTGCTTTTGAAGGCGGCGTATTTGATCATTGTGGAATTGTTACCGCAAATCAGGACCAATCTCCTTTGGAGGCTCAACAATTGACATAAATGGGGCAGGCCTTGAGTCATAGGTCGCAGCACCCCCAGAAGTATTGTCAAAGTTGACTAGCCTCTCAATTGTCACACATGCCTCCGTTGGTGTGAGCTCAATGTACCGATAGAAGGTGTAAGAATTGATTCTCTCCTTATTCGGCCCATCGAGGGATTTGTAGAAGATCTCTTGGATAACATATGGTAGTTGCACATGCGTCGGGCATGATCTCAGCAAGTCCTCAAAGCGCTCCCACGCATGTGCCAACGTCTCACCGGGCTTTTGTTTGAAAGTCGTGATCCTTTGCCGCATCATCGCCATTTTTTATGGAGGAAAGAATTTGTTTAGGAATGCATCCTTCACCTCTGCCCATGTCCTCAGTGAGCGTGGAGCCAAACACTCTAACCATTGTAATGCCTTCCCTGCAAGAGACCATCGAAAAGACTTTAGTCTAACATATTATAGATTCTCACCATCATCAATTGTCTCACATAAATCCATGAATGTAGAAATATGTTGCAAGGGGCATTCATTAGTTCTTCCTTCAAAAGTGTTTCTCTTAATTTCAGACAGGAAGTTAATCTTTATTTCATAATTAGATGGAGGAATTAAAATAGCAGATTCAGGAACATGAAGCGGCGGATGCATGTATTACATCGCCATCTACGGATACTGATTAAGTCTCTCCTAGTCATGTCTGCGCGCATCCTCCTCTCTATCAGCGCAGGCCAGCGGCGGCCCTTTCAGCAGCGATTGTAGCATTATGGTCCTCTATCTCCTTCCTCAACCGCTCAATGATTTGAGCCTCTGTCTCGTTCTCCCCCATGATTCTGATAGCTTTGCTTTGAAGATGGAGAAAACGTTCCGGCTCATCTATACTTTCCAGGATAGTTTCGCGATCAGAGCGTCGCATAAACATGCAAAATAAGCACTAAAGAAAGAACATGAACAAAACATAGGGCGCGATTGATTGCCTCCCTGGAAATGGTGCCAATTTGTTCGTAAGGGGAGGAGATCCGCTCAAATAAAATACCAAATATAATCTCAAACTAAACCGACTCCCTTGTCCAAGCAAATAAAATACAAGAATCCTTCCCGATATAGTGGTAGGTTAATTAAGGATTGAATCCACAAGGAGGTATGTCAGCGCTTCCTAAGCTTGCAATCACGATCAAGTTTAGACTATAGAAGACCACTCGATATCGAGTATTACAGTCTATATGAAACGCAAAAGTTCCTGCAGAAGACAGAAGCAAAGTCGACGTCGAGTTGGGTACTCGATATCGATGTCGGCACTTGATATCGACCTCTGCAGTCGAAATCGAGTCTTCAACAGTAACTTAAAAAGTACCAAATTGCGTCAGAAAAGATGTCTGAAGAACGTAGAATGATGATGGAAGGGTGGACAGAAATAAAAACACAACTTTTATATGAATCAATAAACTAAAAGCTTTCAAGGTCGGGGGTTCATGCCACAACGATAACCATCCAAGTATTATGCCAAATTCATGAAAGATGATGCCTTTCCGTCAAATAACTATCGTTACCAACTATTAGGTGATTAGAAGCTCTCGCATAAAATCTATGAGATACTAAACAATTTCATGACTAATCCAAATTCACAATATGATATGCTTTCGCTTCAATAATGCAAATAATGAATCTCCTCAACTTTCGCAAAGGATCATGCATAGGATAGAAGACGGAATCGCATAAAATCATACTTTTGATGCACAAAATTACATTGCTATCGTCGGGCTTACCCCGACCCTAGAGAAGGGTGAACTACTCTCGCTTCATCATCATTGAACTCATCATCATGGAAAAGAAACTACTTGTGTTGAAATTGCAAAGAAAGAGTACGCCGAACAAAGCCAAATCTTCGCTCTCGCTTCCCTCCAACTCACTCGGCTCTCTCTCTCTCTCTATATACCTATTCTCTGCGTAACTATGTTTTTTTCTTGCTGGAATTGAATGTTCTTGGATGATTCTAACTCAGCCCTAATGGCCTCTAATTATAGATCACAAACCTCACTATCCAAGGATTCGAAACTCTATCTTTATTCCTAAGATTAAATATAATTAAGATAAAAAAAACTAAAACTCCTTAGGTAAATAACACATTCACCATAAGGGATAACAAGTCTGGTGGTTAAATGGATAGAAGATCTCTACTTTAGGATAGATGTAAAGCTTCGGGTAGAATTCTATTAAAAACAACATCAGATCTGTCTACATCAGCAATCGATATCGATCAGGGACCTCGATATCGACCTCTTCTTTTCTCTATCTCGAGGAGTTCTACTCGACCTCGAATTGGCACTCAACTTCTATTAATATCCTCGATTCAGGGCACTCGATATCGACCTTGTAACATCGATATCGATCTCTTCATGTCGACATGCTCTGTTCTTCATCTGCTCGATTTCTGGTACTCTGTTCCACTCGATGTCGAGTCTTTAGGTCGATTTCAACTCTTCAGTAGACTTCGAGTTCTTTTTCCACTCTTCATCACTTGTCCATATTCGTCCATTTTTGTCTCGATTTCTGCAAAATCACATTACACTAATCTTATGTTTTCCCAACCAATATGCATGCAAATAATGACAAAATGGACATACATGTGCATAGAAAATATGGCAATTTGCGCGCACATCAACAACACACACAAACGCATCTCTTCCTAAAGACTGGAGTTTTATTAGTGCAGAATAAATATAACTTTTGATGATGACTAATGCAATGTGAGGATTGAATGATGCAAATAAAAACTAACTAGCTTGGGTTGCCTCCCGAGAAGTTACTTTGGTTAAACATCGTTGGCTTGTGCCTTCAGTTCACCAATTTCTTGTGCCATTTGACCTATGACCTTTTTTGTAGCAGAAAAAGTCGAAGGTTCTTGTCCTTCTAGGGTTGTTTTACTAGCATAGGGTTTCTGGGTCGAGCATTGAACTGATTATCCTTTGTATAGAGCTTGAGCATTTGACCTATTACCGAACCCTTGATAAAAATTTGAATTGAAATTAGGGTTGAAGGAGTTATTACCATATCGTCGAGGACCATAGACCCCAACTGCATTTACTTCCATTAATCCTTCTTGGACTTTAGGAAAGAGATCATACAGGTTTGACGGATCTCTACATACTCCGTAAGGTCTTGCCTGGGCCTGATTTAGATGAGTAGCTAGGCTTTTCACCGGTTTTGTAAGCCTATTGATCTCATCCTGCTAGATCGAACGGGAGCTTGCAGTCGTAACATGATGTATTCATCGAACTCCTTGCGTCCTTCCATACTGCTGAGAGGCATTAACAAGATCTTCAAAAATTTTCATCACTCCTCACTCTTTATTCAACATACCCTTATATAGGTAGAGAACTAGATCGTCCTCCACAATCCCATGATGCTCATAGCAAGTGATGTAGGGATAATTGAATTGAAAATGTATAATAAATTATAAAAAATTACAACCCTTAGCCTTTTCAAATAAATTCAAAACTCCCCGATGGAGTAGTAGGGAATTAGGTTTGATCCTCGAGGAAGCGGGTCAGCGGGACCCTAAAATAGTCCAAATACATGTCTTGTATCAACCAGAAGGCACTCTATCTTGATTTGGGTACTCGATGTTGATCAGTGGCTATCGATCTCGGTGTGGCAGAAGACCTGTAGGAACAAAAGCAACAGTTGATCTCGACACAGAAGTCAATCTAGAGTACCAAGTAACCAAATCGACCGACTCAGAAGACTGTCGGTCAATACAGGAGCACTCGATATCGAGTGAAGCACTCAATGTTAAGTTCATAAGAGGAGCAGAAAGATGGTGCCGACTCAAAAGACCGTCGACCCGATGTGGTTCAGTCGATATCGACTACAAATGCCGATATCGAGTTCTTCTACAGCGTGTTAGTGTGTCGGCAAAGATGGCTGAAGAGAGTAGAATGGATGTAGAAGTATTATCATAAATAACAAGGTTTTTTATGAATGTAAATATATATATATATATATATATATATATATATATATATATATATATATATATATATATATATATATATATGCTAGGGTTTACCACAACGTTAACCAAGCATGCATAAAATAAGTAAGACGGACAATTACGCTATCTCACCCGAGGGACAAGCTATCGCCGTACACCAACAAGTAGGAATACTCTTGCAAATAAACCTAATTGTCACTACCAATTTTATGTTTATAACCCAAGTTGTTAACATGAATCCCTTTTCTTGCGATAAGGACTAAACACAAAATCGTAGGAGATGATCAAGATGCAAAGATATCAACATCAAAACACTTACCTTAAACACAAATGGATAACTCGGGCTCACCCCGACCCTAAGAGTTTGGGGGACTACTCGTTCTTCATGGAAGTAAACATCTTTGCTTCAAAAGAAGAAACTTGCATTCAATTGAAACTCCGAAACTTTACAACTCCAATGTCGGCTTTCGCAAACGCCAAAACCCTAAAGCTTCTACTCTACAAACTATAGGTGAGATTGTGATTTCTGAACTTGAATTGTTGAATATGAATTTGAAGGCAGCCCCCAAGGGCTTTATTCATAGCCTCTCAATCCTTGCTAGACAAGGAAAGGAGTTCTAATCCTACTAAAACTAGTCTATCTAAATTTTATCCCATAACAAATAGGATAAATCTTTATTAAGGTAAATAATAAAAATCCTAGGTTGAAAAGGAAAGTTCCCTAGGACATAATCTATCTAAAAGGAAAAGATAAATCGTGGCCTCCAAGATGGATCTTCAACTTGAATTGTCAAACCGCGTGCAAACCACGGGAATCTTCTACTCGATATCGACCAGTCCACTCGATATCAAGTGTCTCGTTTCTGCTCGACCTGTCCTGGTTCCATTCGAGCTCGGATGGCCTGTCGATGTTGAGTTATCCACTCGATCTAAAGTTATGTTGAGTGCTCTCCAGTAGGTTTTGTCTTGGTTGTCGACACTTTGTGTCTGAGTCGATTAATCCAGCTGATGTGAGCTCAATTTTCCATATTTTTCGCTTACATCTATTTCGATTTTTGTCCATATTTTATGTTTTTGGGTTGGGAAAGCATGAGATTTGTGTAGTTTATGTTTATTTGCAATATATGGAGGTCTACACAAGTTTCTGTTTAATTTTGCAGAAATCGGACGCACTTTGGAGCTTAAAGGAAATTCATGAAGACGTTGGAGAAGCTAAGGAAGAGCACAGGATGGTGCATCTGGAGAAAACGCCACTTTTCGCCATTCTCCATTTTGAATCAAGTTCTGATGTCTTCATGAGTGTTGTAGCCCTCGAAAAGAGCTTTCCAATGCATATTCATATGTGTCAATCGGACAAACGAGGACTCGGGAAAGTGCGTTTCAAGACGGATGCATAATGCTGAGAACTGTCAAGGAGGTCGATATCGACCTTACTTGGTCGATATCGAGCAGAGCACGTCGACTAGAAATGCAAGAAATCGACTCAGCACTTGGAAGATGCACAGAAGAGATCGATATCGACCAACTTTGGTCGATATCGAGTCAAGACATGGTCGAAATCACCTTCAGAGGCCGAGATCGAGTGAAGCTGAGAAGACATGTCAATATCGTCTAAACATGGTCGATATCGAGTGAACCCCAGAAGCCGATTTCGAGCCATACCGAGTCCTAATCCGAGTGGAGGAAACTTGCACATGAAGGATAAGATATTTTATCTACTTTCTATCCTAAAGGGTTGAACAATTAATTACCCTAAGGATTTATCTATTTTACCAATATAGATTTATTTCCTTTTATCTAGAAGTATATCTTTAGATAGATTTATATAGTTTGCTTTCTTAGAATAGCTAGGATTGAGCCCTTTAAATAAAGCCCTAGGGGCTGGTTTTTCAATCATTCAAGTCAAGTCGTCTTCGGGCGCAATAGTTAGGAGGAAGAGAGGAGAGAGGAGAGAGAGAAGGAGGAGGAACGTTTGGAAGGTTTTGTAAGTTTTATATTTTATGATAAAGTTAGTTTCTTTTGTTATGTCTTGTTTCTAATTTCCATCTTCTAAGGTTGGGGTGAGCCCAATGATAGACATGTGTTCTTAATCGATGAATTCATAATTGTGTGTGTTTCTATAATCATCTACCTCTATGATTAACCCTTGGATGAAAGTTCAAGGAATTCATGTTGCAAACTTGGATTGTAATTAGGGTTTTTATTCGCGAGTTTATTAATCCTAAATAAGAAAAGGTAGAAACCATTAGGTTTATTTTCGAGAGTTGATTTACCTAAATTGTTGGAAGTAGCGAAAGTTGATTCTTTGATGTAAAACATGCTCTTTTATGTTGTTCGTGATTTATACATATGTTTATTATTGTGGTGATCCCTTACCTTGGAAGTTTGCACTTTTACTATTTTATTTTATTATTTAAATTCTGCAGAGATTCTACTCGACACCAACCACCATCCCCTCTCCATCCCTCGACATCGACCAGTCTCAGTCGATATCGACAGCAACCGACCGCCACCTTTTTCCGCTACTCCCGAACCCCGAAACCAACTAAACCTAGAATCGCTGACTTCTCTTCTGAGGACGAACCTGGCTCCCCTATACTATAGCGGGGGTCTTGACTATAAATTTATTTGGTCGAGAAACCCTCTCGTCAAATTGGCGCCGTTGCCGGGGAGATATCAATCGCGTCTAGCTTAGTTGTGTTTAAGATTTAGGATAGCCCATTCATTTTTCTTGTTACTATCACATATCCTATCATTACCTACCTCATCGATACCAATTAGGTGTCGAGCTTTAGCTACTGATTCGTGCTTTATTTTGATTTCAAACTTAGGTACAAAGATGAAAGACTGTTGCGAAGGGATTCCCAAATGGGAAAGATGGGTTCGAGATATGATGCGGTGAAATAGGATCGCAGTGGAGGAGGCACGATTAAGGGAAATAGCTCGGCTGGAAGACGAAATCCGAAGGCTTGAGGCTTCCATTCAGTCTAAAGGACCATGCCCTCCTCCCGATAAGCCAATTGACCCACTCGATGTCGACATCCAGGTATGTCCTTCCTCGAATTTCATTCCTACTTTGCTACCTATTGTTGATGAATCATATGAAGGATCGCAAGATGAAATAGCACTAGAAGAGAAGAAGTTGGACATTGTTGCCCAGGTCGTTCCAAGGTCGCTTTTACCTTACAAGGTGAAGGCTATCCTCGATGATTTTGAGCAACCGATGTTCATATTCAAGTATGGGGTCCTAGCAAAGTGGCATGAAGCTCTGCAGGATGAGGAGGAAATATCTCTTCCCGCTCCACCGTTCTGCTTGGGTGGAGACGCACAACCAAATCGACCAATGAAGCGGAAGAGATATGATGATGAGGTATGTAGATCTTTTTTATATCTTCCTTTATGCATGCTAGCTGGAGCCAGGGAAGATGAATGGGTGGAGCCATGGAGCGTTCACTCTGGGAGATTCAAGCTTCTTCATACGATGCCCCCGGATGACATCCAACGCTTCCCACCACCAGAGGAACCACCAATCCACCAATACATCCGGACAAAGATGAGCCATGCTAAGGCTAAAAGGAAAGTAGGTCGAGCTAGAGACTTAAAATTTATCGCTTACGGGAGGCAACCCGTGTTATTTTTCTTCTTTAATAAATTTGTTTTTCTTTTATTTTCTTTACTTCGCGCAAGGTTTTCTTTCCCTTTGATGACTTTAGGTAATTCGGAGAACTAGAAGCCTACTCGACGGCGACTCTTGGCAGTGTGTTACAACACCTATTTCGAGCATCTGCACTACTGTCTAGTAAGTTTCTTCATTAACCCTAGTTCTTATACAGTGAGGACACTGTAATCTTTAAGTATGGGGTGGGGGAAAAGCTTACTCGCATATTTTTAATCATTTTTTAAGCATATTTTAAATTTTTTTATATAGTTATGCATACTTCTCCAATTGCTCATACATGGTTACTTTGGATATTTCTATCTATATGCATCATAGTCTATCTATATTCATCATGTTCATTATCAAGTTTATTATCCAAAGTCTAAAAAGACTAAAGTCTAGAAAAAATCAGCCCCGTCGAAAAAATTTTAAAAATAAAGAATAAGTGTCATGGAAGCTTTTATTGAACTCGACGATGCAAAAATAGATTCATTAGAAATATTACATGAAATTGCCTAGTTAAGGGAAGTCACAATGAAGTGCAATTTTTTAGAGAAAACCATGAAAGAGAGGTAAAATTTGAAGTTGCTTTTGATATATGCATGATAAGATGATGGAGGACTTTATATATTTCCATACATATGCTCAATTTCATATCTTAGCCTTACCTATGCATATTTGCAATTACACAAGCCATATATAAGCCTTATATCATTATTGCTCCACATACATTACATATTGCCCATTTTTTATACCTTATACCCTATCCGGGGATAATGTTGAGAATGGAAGTCATCTTTGGAGTTGCTATATGAATTTTGTGCATTATTATGAAGTTGTTGGCAGGAATGAAAGTAAATTTTGAAATATGCAAAAGTTTATGAGTGAGAAAAAATCCGATCAACTCAGGAGATAAAGGTAGGTCGACCCTACTCGTTAAGATGTTAGTTCGGCGAGATGGGACACAAGGTGAGGAGTCCGAAGTACTAAGTATCCGGGACCATTCATGACACCCTTGTTTGCGACTCGTGAGAAGGCAGTACCAATGTTAGAGAGGTAAAATCATTAAAGTGAAAAAAGCATTGAGCGAATAGCGAAAGGTGAGAAATATGATGAAGAAGGAATGTGGAATGAAGTTTGGAAAGAAAGTTTATTTCCCCGGATTTAACACCACATGGCCAAAAATTAGCCCACCTTTAGCCTTTTACCAATCTACTCTTCCATAAGCTCGCAAGAGTCCTCTTGATTATTAATGCTATGTTGCGTGAAATTGTTTTATGCATATAACCCTCCTTTTATGAGTATGATGTTGCTTTTATTCACAGGCATGGATATTGTTGACATTAGTACCTTTCCGAAGATGGCAATTGATTGTAGGGACATATAACAATGAATCTATGATGTTGAGAGTTTAGTTTCTTCCCCTGAATGACCATTAGTATTGCTTGAGGACAAGCAAGCTTAAGTATGGGGTGTTGATGTGAACTCAATTTTCCATATTTTTCGCTTACATCTATTTCGATTTTTGTCCATATTTTATGTTTTTGGGTTGGGAAAGCATGAGATTTGTGTAGTTTATGTTTATTTGCAATATATGGAGGTCTACACAAGTTTCTGTTTAATTTTGCAGAAATCGGACGCACTTTGGAGATTAAAGGAAATTCATGAAGATGTTGGAGAAGCTAAGGAAGAGCACAGGATGGTGCATCTGGAGAAACGCCACTTTTCGCCATTCTCCATTTATAATCAAGTTCTAATGTCTTCATGAGTGTTGTAGCCCTCGAAAAGAGCTTTCCAATGCATATTCATATGTGTCAATCGGACAAATGAGGACTCGAAAAAGTGTGTTTCAAGACGGATGCATAATGCTGAGAACTGTCAAGGAGGTCGATATCGACCTTACTTGGTCAATATCGAGCAGAGCACGTCGACCAGAAATGCAATAAATCGACTCAGCACTTGGAAGATGCACAGAAGAGATCGATATCGACCAACTTTGGTCGATATCGAGTCAAGACATGGTCGAAATCACCTTCAGAGGCCGAGATCGAGTGAAGCTGAGAAGACATGTCAATATCGTCTAAACATGGTCGATATCGAGTGAACCCCAGAAGCCGATTTCGAGCCATACCGAGTCCTAATCCGAGTGGAGGAAACTTGCACATGAAGGATAAGATATTTTATCTACTTTCTATCCTAAAGGGTTGAACAATTAATTACTCTAAGGATTTATCTATTTTACCAATATAGATTTATTTCTTTTTATCTAGAAGTATATCTTTAGATAGATTTAGATAGTTTGCTTTCTTAGAATAGCTAGGATTGAGCCCTATAAATAAAGCCCTAAGGGCTGGTTTTTCAATCATTCAAGTCAAGTCGTCTTCGGGCGCAATAGTTAGGAGGAAGAGAGGAGAGAGGAGAGAGAGAAGGAGGAGGAACGTTTGGAAGGTTTTGTAAGTTTTAGATATTATGATAAAGTTAGTTTCTTTTATTATGTCTTGTTTCTAATTTCCATCTTCTAAGGTTGGGGTGAGCCCAACGATAGACATGTGTTCTTAATCGATGAATTCATAATTGTGTGTGTTTCTATAATCATCTACCTCTATGCTTAACCCTTGGATGAAAGTTCAAGGAATTCATGTTGCAAACTTGGATAGTAATTAGGGTTTTTATTCGCGAGTTTATTAATCCTAAATAAGAAAAGGTAGAAATAATTAGGTTTATTTTCGAGAGTTGATTTACCTAAATTGTTGGAATTAGCGAAAGTTGATTATTTGATGTAAAACATGCTCTTTTATGTTGTTCGTGATTTATACATATGTTTATTGTTGTGGTGATCCCTTACCTTGGAAGTTTGCACTTTTACTATTTTATTTTATTATTTAAATTATGTAGAGATTCTACTCGACACCAACCACCATCCCCTCTCCATCCCTCGACATCGACCAGTCTCAGTCGATATCGACAGCAACCGACCGCCACCTTTTTCCGCTACTCCCGAACCCCGAAACCAACTAAACCTAGAACCGCTGACTTCTCTTCTGAGGACGAACCTGACTCCCCTATACTATAGCGGGGGTCTTGACTATAAATTTATTTGGTCGAGAAACCCTCTCGTCAAATTGGCGCCGTTGCCGGGGAGATATCAATCGCGCCTAGCTTAGTTGTGTTTAAGATTTAGGATAGCCCATTCATTTTTCTTGTTACTATCACATATCCTATCATTACCTACCTCATCGATACCAATTAGGTGTCGAGCAGGCTCAGGCTAATGTTTTATCTTCAAGCAGAGATAATGCAGGGTAGGTAAATAGAGGATAAAAGTGGCTTAAAAGATGCCTCCATCATTTAATTCTTATTCACATAAACATATATATGCATTGGCTTTGAATAACTATCACAACATTTATAGATGCATAGGAAGATTAAATTCACTCAAGAAAGTAGAGGGATTTCTAATGTTCCCCCTATAGGCCAAAATTCTCACTAGGACAATTTTGTTGGATTTTGCTTTTTTGCGTAGGATCATATGTGCTCAATTTTATCACAAGTTCACAATCTACAAAAAAAAACCATTTTAAGGACTTAGGCTAAAACATCCAAATATGCCCTATGATTTACATGATCAAGTCAGTAATTGGGTTTCATCATTGGACATCTAAAAGTAGGGTATAAAACTAACTAAATAAAATAAATATGCATTTTTTCTTCTTTTTGACATTTTCTAATTTTTTTTTAGATTTTTGTATTTTATAAAACTAATAACTACAAAAATTAAACATGATGCAATGCAAAAAAATAAAGCCATGTAAGACACGTTTCAACCCCACCCCATACTTAAAATATACAGTGTCCTCACTGTATTAAAAGAAAAACAAGGGTGAAGAGAGAAACTCACAGAGTAACCTATGGTGGAGGTCGATTTTAGGTTCTGTCGATGTCGAGTGCAGTGGTCGATGTCGACTGCATCTATGTGTTCTGATGAAGGAAGTCAAAGTCAACGGTCGCCAGGTGGTGGTCGATATCGAGTGGCCTCCTCGACGTCGAGTGCTGTATTTTGCTCCTGAGTGATTGATCTCAATCACAAAAGGTGGCTCGACCCTATGGCATTTGTTGTCGACTGGTGTAGTCGATCTTGGCTGCCTTTGCAGAGACTTTGTTTCTTCTTCCATCGTTCCGTTTGCTATTCAACCGAAAATTCTTGTTAGATCATAATATATAGAGCCAAGATTTATCAAAGACTTCAAAACCAAAATTCATAATCCTAAAAACCTTCTAAGCGAAATTTAAATATTTATTTACAAGCTCTAGATTTTTGAGTTGCTAGGTCGACTTCTCCGTCAATGCATCAAGACCCTTTAAGGTAGGGCCCCTTCAAGCTCGTCCCTTCTCCTATATCATCTAGGTCCTTTTTATAGTATCCAATCTCGGGGATGATTGCTTCTTCTCTTTCAAGCTCTTCCTTTGAATCTTTCCTCCTTTTCCTAGACCTTATTTTGCTAATATGAGCAAACCATGGAGCTTTAACCCTCCCATTGGTGGAATCATCAGTAATGGATAAAGGAAGGTTAGAGATCATACTTGAGCTTACCTTTTCGAGCCCGAAACATGGAGCTTTAACCCTCCCATTGGTGGAATCATCAGTAATGGATAAAGGAAGGTTAGAGATCATACTTGAGCTTACCTTTTCGAGCCCGAAACAGTGATCTTCAGGCTGGGGTCAGTTGATGTCGATATGGTAGATTCGATCTCGATCTCTGTGGTCGACGTCGAGATGGTCTGGTTGACATCGATAGTGAGGACCCCATACTTAGGATCCTGGTATCTCGGGTGGTCCTCTATGGTACTCGATATCGATAAGGATTTGTCGACCTCGAGCTCTTTGGTCAATCTCGACTGGGGAAAGTCAATCTCGACCTTCTTCGCATTCGCGAACTTTACTGACAAATAGTTACAAAGCTTCTCCTCTACAGGTGTCAGCCCATCTTCTTCATATATTCCAGGGGTGATGACTCTTTGTATTGCGTCATCACAAGGGACATAGTCCCTGCTTAGGCCAATGTTCTTCACCTCTAGCCTTTTAGTCTCATTCATCATCTGGTTGAAGCGGAACTTGACGATCTCATTGCCGATTGTGAACGTAAGGGTGTCATTCCTCACATTGATGTTGGCATCATCGGTTGCTAAGAATGGCCTACCAAGGATGATAGGCACAATAGGATCCTCTGGCATGTCCAACATGATGAAGTCTGTGGGCACAAAGAATTGGCATGCCCACCTTGATAGGGACGTCATCCACAATTCTCGTGGGTCTCACAAAGGAGTTGTCCGCCATGTAGAACTTCAGGTCGATGGGCTACAATGGTCCTACTTCAACTTGTTTCCATATTGATAGGGGCATCAAACTAACACTAGCCCCAACATCACAAAAGGGCTTTGAATTGATGCGCTTACCTACCCCCACCGTTACAGCAAACATTCCTGGATCGCCTCTCTTCTCAAGGAATTCAATTGAGTTTCATTCTCCGACGATATCAAAGATAGACCTCTTCTTGGCTAGGATGTCCTTCAGGAACCTCATGTATACCCGCATCTCGTTAAGGGCTTCCGTGAGTGGGATTGTGTTGTTGTGTCCTTGAAGCACCTTCACGAAGCGCCTAAACATTGTGTCCGCCGAATCCTTCAATGCCTTAGAAGGGAACAGGAGTGCCTAAGTCGGCTTTGGTGCCAAAACGGTCGACTTGGGCTTTTTGGACTGGTCGACATCGACAGAGTGGTCGATATCATCAGGTTTGATCAACCTTTGAGGGGTCTAGAACTGATGTATATCTGCAAAGGGCTCGACATCAATAGGGGTGTCGATATCGAGTGGACCACTCGATCTCGAATGCTTCTTTGGCTCTATTGGTGTAGAAGTGGGCTCGACATTGAGTAAATGGTCGACGTCGACAAGGCCCTCAACATCGACTTGGTGGTCGACATCGACTGCGTCTTCAGTAGCTTCTCCTTCTTTGTTCCGTGGCTCATGCAATTGGCTTCCACTTCATAGATTTACAGCAGTAATATGTCCGGCTTGCCCCTTTGGATTTGTTTGCGGTTATCCTGGGAGCGTCCCGGATGGTCTAGGAACTTGCGCCGCTAGTTGACCCAATTGGGTCTCCATGTTTTTCCTCCAAATGTACATCTCCTCCATGCGGGCGTTAGGCCCTTACAATTGGTTTTGGATGGTGTTGCTTGATTGTTGATTGGCTGTTTGATTCCTTCTTAACTCATCAAGGATGAGTTGGATATCGTCTCTCCTTTGCTCTCTCTCCGGATGGCTTGGAGCTCGGTAAGGTGGATGATCCATAGGGTTGTATTGGGGAGGTGGATTTCCACAATTTTGATATCCCTAGTGATTAGGATTCCTCATGAACCTCACCTCCTGGTGAGTCTCCGCTAGATATACTTGCTCCGTGTGGGGGCAAGCGGTGGTGATATGCCTCTCGGAGCCGCATTCGGCGCAGGGTTGGTTGGCAGAGAGGAACTTTACTTGTTTTTGCAACCTTCTAAGTTGATCCTTCGTGAATCGGTTTTGAAGCCAGGATCAATCTCCCTGGAGGGCTCTAGAGTGGCATGGATGGGACGGGCCTTGAGTCGGAGGCTGTAGGAGTCCTATAGGTATTGTCACATTCCACTAACCTCTTTATGGTATCCCAAGCATGTTGCAGTGGGAGCTCAAGATACCCATAGGAGGTGTAGGTGTTTATCCTCTCCTTGATGGGTACGTCCAGGGCGTTGTAAATGATTTCCTAGATGACGTAGGGAAGTTGCCTATGTGTAGGGCAAGACCTAAGAAGCTCCTTGAATCACTCTCACACTTGCGCTAGGGTATCACTAGGCTTTTGTTTGAAAGCCATGATTTTCTAACAAATAACCGTCGTCTTGGATGGGGGAAAGTATTGAGGAATGCATCCTTGACTTAATCCCACTTGTGGAGCGATCTTCGTGCACCTTTAGGTTGACATATTCTAGGCTTTGTCCATCTGCTATAGTGTTGCAAAGGTCAATGAAAGTGGTTATGTGTTCTAGAGGGCAATCATTAGGTTTTCCCTCAAATTATTGTCTCCTAATTTCAGTTAAAAAGCCAAGTTTAATTTAAAAATTTGAGTGAGGGATAAGAATAGTCTATTCAGGAACGGAGAGCGCTGGGTGCATGTATTGCTTTGCATTCTAAGGGAGGGCATTGATTTGGGCATCATATCGCCTCCTTGCTTCCTCCTCCCTGTCACCTCGCTCTCTTTGTGCTGCCTCTCTAGCGGTAAAGTCTTCCACTTGTTTCTTTAAGCGATCAATCTGTTGAGCCTGAATTTCTTGGTCGGCCATGATTCTTTGAACTCTAGATCGTAGGTGGAGATAACGCTCGGGGTCTTCTACTCCTTCGAACTCAGGCGTGCGATCAGCGCATCACATATACCTATAATACTGAGAATGAGATAGACAACTACTGCGCGGTTGATAGCTTCCCCGACAATGGTGCCAAGTTTTGATGTAGGGAGAATTGAATTGAAAATATATAATAAAATATAAACAATTGCAACCTGATGTACATCTTTAGTGTCCTTTGATTTTCATATTTTGACTTCATATTCCATTTAATTCCTAAGGTGCAAGAAATAGAGTTTGCACAAGTTTTGGTCTAAATATGTAGGAATGGAGTAGAATCGGAGTCGAAACGAAGAAGCCATGTGAAGCTGAAAGTATGTCAAAATCGACATGACTGGTCGATATCGACTAAAGACCTCGACGTAGACTCTGAGCGTCGAGACAGACCACAAAGAACCAAAGAAGACCACTCGAGATCGAGTAGATGTGTCGACATCGACTTCACACTAGAGATCGAGTGAAATTAAGAGTGTCGAGCAGAAAACAGAGACCTCGATTTTGACCTGACTGGTCGATATCTATTAGAATTCAATGTGGATTGGACACGCTTTTCGAGACACATATTGCATGTTCTGTCAATTGGCCACGGTTTATGTTCTTAATTAGATAGAATATTTCTTAAGGGTTGTTTCCTTTTTACCCTAAGATCTTTATTAGTTATTTTAGATATTTACCTAAATAAAGATTTATCCTATTTGTTAAGGATAGATTTTAGATAGAAGATAGGAACTACTTTCCTTGGCTAGGAAGGACTACTAGGCTATAAATAAAGCCCTAGGGGCTGGTTTTTATTCATTCAATCACAGAGATCATATCTCACAATAGCAATAGAGTTAGAGAGAAGCTTTAGGGTTTGGCGTTTGTGAGAGCCGGCGTTGTGTTGTAAAGCTTTGAAGGTTTTATTAATGCAAGTTCTTTCCTTTCAATCAATGGTGTTTATTGCGATGAAGAGCGAGTAGTCGTCCTACTTCTAGGGTCAGGGTGAGCCTGACGGTAGCCATGTAAGTATGCTTTATTCTATATTTGATTTATGCGATCTCTTCTTCTACCTCGTGCTCAATCTTTTATGCAAATTTTAGGATCATTCCTTATTTACCTTATATGAAGCGAAAGTGGATTATACATGTGAATTTGGATAGTAATTAGGTTTTGCCTGCGAAAGTTGACATAAACCCTAATTATGAAAAGGTAGAAACAATTAGGTTTTTAAGCGAAAGCCTCTATATTCCTAATTGATGTTGAGAAAAGCTTAATCTTTTATGTGAATTAAGTTATAATACATGCATGTTTATCGTCGTGTTAAATCCCTATCCTAGGAGCTCTTTAGTTTCATAAAGAAAACCCTAAAACAAACTGATGTCTTTACTTTCTTTATTTTTCTGCACTCGACATTGTCTGAGAAGCCGCTTGATTTCGACCAACATAGTCAATATCGACCAACTACAATCGAGCAACCCTACGTCGACAGTCTTCTGAGTCGACAAGAGCTACTGACTACTCGATTTCGACCACTCCAGTTGATATCGAGTTCTTCTGTTGTTTTCTCTTCTTGGTGGGTTCTTCACAGATCGACGTCACCCACTAGGAATCGACTGCCCCTGTCGATATCAACTCCCCAACTCGATATCAAGGCTACTAGTTGACTTGCGCAGTGACTATCCAAGCATCGCTGACCCGCCTCCTCGTGGGTCGATCCTGATTCCCTTCCACTATAGCGGGAGGAAGTCTTATAATTTATTTGCGTGGACTAGGATTCGGTTTGTTATCTACTTATATTTATTAGAATCGATTTCCTCCTACATCATAACCCTTAGCCTTTTCAAATAAATTCAAAACTCCCTGATGCTGTAGTAGGGAATTAGGTTTGATCGTCGAGGAAGCGGGTCAGCGGGATCCTAAAATAGTCCAAATACACGTCATGTATCGACTAGAAGGCACTCGACCTCGAGTTGGGTACTTGACGTCGATCAGTGGTTGTCGATCTCGGTGTGGCAGAAGACATGTAGGAACAAAAGCAGCAGTCGATCTCGACCACAGAAGTCGATCTCGAGTAGCCAGTTACCAAATCGACCGACTCAGAAGACTGTCGGTCGATACAGGGGCATTCAATATTGAGGTAAGCACTCGATGCCGAGTTCAGAAAAGGAGTAGAAAGGTGGCATTGACTCAGAAGACCGTCGACTCGATGTGGTTCAGTCAATATCGACTACAGATGTCGATATCGATTTCTCCTACAGTGCGTTAGTGTGTCGGCAGAGATGGCCGAAGAGAGTAGAATGGATGTAGAAGTATGATCATAAATAACAAGGTTTTTTTAATGTAAATATATATATATATATTAAAAGCAACTCCTATGGCTAGGGTTTACCACAACGTTAACCAAGCATGCATAAGATAAGTAAGACGGACAATTGCGCTATCTCTCCCGAGGGACAAGCTTTTGTCGTACACCAACAAGTAGGAATACTCTTGCGAATAAACCTAATTGTCTCTACCAATTTTATGTTTATAACCCTAGTTGTTAACATGAATCCATTTTCTTGCGATAAGGACTAAGACAAAATCATAAGAGATGATCAAGACGCAACAATATCAATATCAAACATTTACCTTAAACACGAATGGCTAACGTCGGGCTCACCCTGACCGTAAGAGTTTGGGGGATTACTCGCTCTTCATTTAAGTAAACATCATTGCTTGAAAGAAAGAAAATTGCATTCAATTGAAACTCCGAAACTTTACAACTCCAACATCGGCTTTCGCAAACGCCAAAACCCTAAAGCTTCTTCTACTCTACAAACTATTGGTGAGATTGTGATCTCTGAACTTGAATTGTTGAATCTGAATTTGAATGCATCCCCCTAGGGCTTTATTTATAGCCTCTCCATCCTTGCTAGCCAAGGAAAGGAGTTCTAATCCTACTAAAACTAGTCTATCTAAATTCTATCCCAAAATAAATTGGATAAATCTTTATTAAGGTAAATAATAAAAATCCTAGGGTAAAAAGGAAAGTTCCCTACGAATAAATTGGATAAATCCTAGGGTAAAAAATCCTAGGGTAAAAAGGTAAATAATCTATCTAAAAGGAAAAGATAAAATGGGGCCCCCAATATGGCCTATCGATGTTGAGTTGTCCACTCGACCTAATGTTATGTCGAGTGCTCTCCAGTAGGTTTTGTATTCGTTGTCGACACTTTGTGTCTGAGTCGATCGATCCAGTCGATCTCGAGTGGGTGACTCGATATCGACAACTTCTCGGCTTCTCTTGGCTTCTCATTTTTACTCAGATTCCGCTCCAATTCCTATACATTTAAACCAAAACTTGTGTAGACTCTAGTTCTTGCACGTTAGCCCATTCTACACAAATTCTCATTATTCTCAACCTATAATTTAGGAATCGAATGGAATATGAAGTCAAGACATGTATCTAAAATAACTAGAAATATGTACATCAATAAGCTTTTAGCTTGTTGAAGCGTTCAACGTAATCATATAGTGATTCCATAAGAGGCTGCTCGATATTGGATATTGCTTTCTTGACTTTGTTGCATCGAGTAGTTGGAAAGTACTTATTTAGAGATGCCTTTTTCAACTCTATTGAAGACTTGATACTATCCGTTGTCAGATAGTACAATCATTCATCAGCATCATCCTTGAGAGAGAACGAAAATGCTTTGCGCATTATCTGGTCGTTTGTGATTCCTATGGGTCTAAAACGATCACAGACCGATTTAATTCCACTAGATGCTTATTAGAATCTGAATATTCTCCATTCGTTCGATGAAAACTAGGCAACGATGATGCCAATCCTTACTTAAATTCAAACTTTGAGCTTGTTGGGAGATCTGGGAGCTTAATTGCAAGTAGCGATGATGTAAGAGTGGGCTTCTTAAGATCTCTTAGTGTTCTCTTCGCTGGATTTTTGTCATCCATTTTTCTTGAATTCTATCTTCATAACCTGGAAATGCTTCTTTCGATTTATTTATCACAGGGCACTAGAGAAACATTTGCAAGATGGTGACACCAATGCTTGCAGATTACGCTTAGTCAAAAAATCGGCAAACCCTATCAGCGGCGCCAAGAATTCAGTCTGCTAGAATGTTGTATGTTCGAACAAGCCAAATAGTAGTATCTTTACCATCGACCAATAAATAGTATCAAAAATAAGTAAAGGTCGATCCCACAGAGAGTGCGTGCGACTTTTAGTTAAGCATGGTTTTTAAGCAAAAGAACCATAATAAGAGAAAATGATGGACAATAGTAATAGTAGCAATGATTGGAATGAGAGACAATAATGATGAGAATATAGCCTCACTTATAATCGCAACATTGGTAACTTCATGATCATCAAGTTATTTTGGTTATGCTTGGCTATCTTAGTGTCGGTTGGTGCACGGAGTTGTATTTCTTCGTATTCAATCACAACTCCCTAAACTCTTATATGGGGTTTGAGAAGCTATAATTCCCATCAAAGCATGTAAGTAGTATGTAACTCATGTAATTCTCGCATAATTCGACGTCGCACCTCGTTGTCAACCCAAATATCGCTTCCACTAAGAATAACGTACACTTAATTACCTATCATTACTCTCACATATCCATGACTTCCAACTTGTTCCTTAAGATATGTTTGCTACTTTTAGGATTAAGGCCAACAATAGAGGATATAGCTATAATCCCTAACCCGTTATTTATCTATCCTAATGGCCAGTTAATATGAATAAACAGCATAAACAAGTGAAGAACAAGAGTAATGAATAACAAAATATGCATAAACCATATATTAACTATAAAATTGTACAGAAACAACCCTCACATGTCCTAAATCAATGTAGAAAAGGTTTAGCCGAGCATGGCTTACCGCAAAGCTAAAAACAAAAAAAAAGGAAAGAGAGATGAGAGAGTTGTGTGATGTTGGTGTGTGAGTTTTTGTGAATGGATGAGATGAGAGGGGTATTACAGTGCTTAAAAACAGCATAAACAAGTGGAGAACAAGAGTAATGAATAACCAAATATGCATAAACCATATATTACCTATAAAATTGTACAGAAACAACCCTTACATGTCCTAAATCAATGTAGAAAAGGTTTAGCCGAGCATGGCTTACCGCAAAGCTAAAAACAAAAAAAGGAAGAGAGATGAGAGAGTTGTGTGATGTTGGTGTGTGAGTTTTTGTGAATGGCTGAGATGAGAGGGGCATTTATAGTTTTTGTGAATGGGCTACATTCGGCCACTGGTGTTGAAGAAATGAGATTGGGAGGCGCTGATGGTTAGCGGTGGGCACTAACTCAGCTGGTCCTCGAGATCTTCTCGTCGGTGCTGCTAGATCGGTGGCGCCACTAGTGGACTGCAAGCACTGCTTCTGCAGAACACTTCTTCTTTATTTCTTCTCATCTAGGCTTCTTCCCTTCTTCTTTTATCTTCATCCTTGACTCTTCCTAGGCTTCCATAGCTCCAGAGTGTAGCTTCGCTCCTCTCCTTATGCTTGGTTCCGAGAATCTTCATAAATAGGCATAAAACGCGTAGATTTCAAACTTTGTAATTTAAAAGACAATGAATTCACTTAATGCTAAAAACTTGTCTAAATGCAACCTAAACGACTTAAGAACCATCTAAAATGCCTATACAAATCATGCATTATCACACTCCCTGGCAACGACACCAGAAATTCGACAGACGTGAATGTCGTGCTTCCAATACCCAAATAATAATAACTCTGACTCAAACAACTAAATGGTAGTAATAGCAGTGAGTAGAGGTCAATCCCACAGAGAGTGTGTGTGACTTTCTAAATGCGGTTGCAAGCAAAGTAATAATGTAGCAAAAGCAATATGAAAGCAAATAATAGAAAACTAAACCAGAAATGGTTGACTTATAGATAATCACAATAATAACGATGAATATATAGTTTCACTCACATTCCCAACAATGGTAATTGCATGATAATTGGGCTGCTATGATAATGCCATTGATTATGCAGACTACTAGGGACGATTTAAGCACATAATTAGACAGACCGTCGTCTCTAATACACAAGTTAACTCCCTAAACTCTAGACATTGGGGGCAAGTAGCAATAAATACATAACACCTAGCAAATAAACATCATATCTCTCATCTCATCAACTTCGCACCTGGTTGTCCACCCAAGCATCGCCTCCACCAAAAGGGATAACCTTTACATGTCAATTCTCCTACAATATCAAGTGTCCCTACTCATTTTCTGCTTGATATGCTGGCTACAGTAATACATTAAGGCTCGCGGTATCAAAATGAAGATATAACCTTGAGCATGATGCAAATCTATTCTAGTGGCCGAGTAAGATAAATTTACAACATATAAACCATATCAGAACAAAAAAAAAATTGAAATAATCATAATGCATAACAAAATAGAACAACCCTTACATATCTTTAACCATGTCTTGAATGCAAGCAAAACTATAGCGAGATTAGTCGAGCATGCTTACCTCGGAAAACTAACAAATGGTGCAAAACTGTAAAAGAGTGCTAATGATTGTTGTGTATTGATGGATGCTCTAAACCCTATAATGAATGGGTATTTATAGGCCTCAAAATAGGCTAAAACCCCTCGACTATGAGCCTTGGGGATTAAGTAAACGATATGCTAGAATCTTCTTTGGATAAGCATCTAAGTATTCGTAGTTATCCTGGATCGGCGGGTTCCACTCTTAACGAACGTTGTGCCTGTGTTTGTGAGGACCAGAAGCAGTGGGTGCCAGATCTTCTTCTGTGGGCGTTGCTTCTGCATTCATTGTGTTTTCTTCATTTCTTCCCTTGGATTATTCTTGAATTCTTATTGGATCTTTCTTCTCTTCTTTCCAGTCATCCTAAGTGTTTCCAACATCTTTAGGGCTCTAGCATCGCCCTCTTGCACCATCTCTCGAGTTCGGATTCATGAATGTACATAATTAACCATAAAAGGTGTAGATTTTGAACTTCAAATATAAAATGACGAAGATGTGAATTATATATACAACCTATGAAATGTAACGTAAAACTACCTAAAATGTTTATACAAAATATGAATTATCAACCACCGCTTTAGATATGTTGATGGATTATATGTAAAAAAATGATCGAGTAATATAGTGTATATTGTGTCCCACTTAATAAAACATCATATTTTGTCAAGGCTTTCTATAATAAGTTATATTTTACAGGATCAACACCGGCCTTGGATATATGCACCGATTATACTTCGATGTTTCAACTTAATGGTTTTTGGGCTGACTAAGTGAATTTGAAATTATGGGTTCAATATATATGGAAAGTAAAGATGTGGTATTTATGATCAATTGGTCTTGGGAAAAAAGAACTAGATTGAGTATCTTTCATTTAGTGGATGAGAATTACGAAGAACCTCAAGAGGGGCTTGATGTGGCTTAGATTTTCCATCTGCATCGAGTAGGCAGCCTATATCGATGATGATTGGATGTTTATTTGACCTTGAGGGTTGACAAAATGCCATTAAAATCTCTACCATCAATTTCATATATGGTTTACATAACCACAAACTCGTAGATAAGCTATTTGGACATCCCTTTTGTTGGTCGATTAACACTGGCTCGACATTGGAATGTCCATTGTGATACCATGATTAGTAGACCTCAAGATGTCTTACGTTGTTTTAGGGTTGGGCTTTCGGTTTGGACCAAACCAAACCAGAATAATGGGTTTGTTCTAAGATCGACGGACCTAAACTCCGAGGATATGGATCTTGGAGGACCGGGACTGAGATATATGGTCCTGGGTTTTTCGACCCGCGAACAGTTTGGAACATTTGGGCCGGAATGTCCAACCACCCATGTTTGCACTTGAAAAAAAAACAGGTTCTGCGGTTATGCATACTTACACAACCCTAATTTAAGTAAATCAAAGGTTGTAAAAGTGAACGGCGATGGGCGGCGAAGGGAAAAGGTGATGGGTGGCAGCAAAGGGCGAGGGTGGTTGTGAGGGATGGGGGGAAAGATGCCTACTGGCGATGGGCGACGAACTGCGATGCCAGTGGCAAAGGACGATGACTAATGAGCAGTGGTGAAGGGCGAGTCAGTGGTAAACTAGCGATGGGCGGCGGTAATGCGCGAGGACCGACCAGCGACTCCAGCGAGCGTGAATGAAAACTGAGTCGAGAGAGGCTGCATATTGAGTTAAGGTATGTTTGTGAGAGGTTTTTTAAAATAAAAGAAATAAAAGGCACGTTGGCTTATGGCAGGCATGCAGCACACTACTGCTATTTTTTTTAATAAAAACACAAGTCGGTCGTATTTTGGTCCGACCTAGAAATTTAGGTCTGGTCTCGGGTTTGGACCGGAAACAAAAATAAAAAATCCCTAGTCTGATCCAATGTCGTAGTTTTCGGTCTAGTCTCGTTCCGATTCTAGTCCGATCCAAGAACGTAATTTCCAGTCTGGTCCCGTGCCGATTCTGGTCCGATCCAATTTCTACATAGCCCTATACAGTTTGAAGATCAATGATTCAGATTGTGTCACCACCATTCATCAAGTGTACAATGCTCGAGCAAAGGTGAAAAGAGACTCGGTAGAGGGATGGAATGATCTTCTGCAAGCATTACACCAATTCATTCAAAAGAGATACTATATCATCACTAGAAAGTCACCTGATGATGTGCGCGCAAATTTCCATATTTTCTATGCACATTTATGTCCATTTTGACGTTATTTGCATGCATATTAGTGGGAAAAACATAAGATTAGTGTAGTTTATGCTTAATTGTCAAATATAGAGGTCTACAAGAGTTTTTATGGTATTTCGCAGAAATAGAGACGAAAATGGACGGAATTTGGACAAGTGAAGAAGAGCGGAAAAAGAACTCGAAGTCTACTGAGAGGTCAAAATCGATGATGAACCTCGACATCAAGTGAAACAGAGCAACCAGGAATTGAGCAGAGGAGAAACAGAGCATGTCGACACAGAAGTTGTCGATATCGAGGTCTGAAGGTCGATATCGAGTGGCCTAAATCGAGATAAAAGATAGAAGTCGAGGGTCAATCCGAGGTCGAGAACGACTGCTCGAGATAGAGATAAAGAGAGGTCGATATCGAGGTCTGAAGGTCGATATCGACATTTGCTGCAGAAAGATCCGACTCAGTTTTACTTTATGAGTTTTACCTAAGTAATTTAGTTGTTTTACTTTATTGAGTTTTATCTTAGAGAATAAAGATAGAGTTTCGAATCCTTGAATAGCGATGTGAGAGATCGATAATTAGACGCCATTAGGGCTGGTTTCAATCATCCAATTTCAGAAACTTTTAGTCATACAACGCAAAGAATAGTTAGGGAGAGAGAGGGAGGCCAAGTGGGGTGGTGAAGCGAGAGCGGAATGGCTTTGTTCGGTGTAATTTCTTTCTTTTGTTTAATACAAAGTAGTTTCTTTTACATGATGATGATGAGTTCAATGATGAAGCGCGAGTAGTCAACCCACTTCTAGGGTCGGGGTGAGCCCGACGATAGCAATGTAAGTTAGTGCATCAAAGGTATGATTTTTATGCGATTTCGTCTTCTATCCTATGCATGATCCTTTGCGAAAGTTGAGGAGATTCATTATTTGCATTATTGAAGCGAAAGCCAATCATATTGTGAATTTGGATTTGTCATGAATTGGATAGTAACTCTTAGGTTTTATGCGAGAGCCTCTAATCACCTAAAAGTTGGTAACGAAAGTTATTTGACGGAAAGACATTAAATTTCATAACTTTAGCATCATACTTGCATAAATATCGTTGTGGCATGAATCCCCGACCTTGGAAGCTTTTAGTTTATTGAATTTACATAAAAAAAGTTTGAGTTTTTATTTCTGTAAATACTTCTCTCACCGTTCTACGCTCTTCGAACTACTTTTCTGACAAGTAGGTTACGTTTTACAGTTATTGTTGTTGACATCGAAATCGAGTTAACAAGGTCGATATCGAGCACTAACATCGATATCGAGGTTCCATCTCGACGCCGACTGCTTTGCTTCTGTCTTTTGAAGGAAACTACTGGAAATCGACCAGAATTGAAGTCGATATCGACCAGACACCTCGATATCGAGTGTCTTCTGGAGTCGAAACTTGATCGTGATTGCAACTAAGGAAGCGCTAACATACCTCCTCGTGGATTCGATCCTGAATTACCCTACCACTACATCGGGAAGGATTCTTGTATTTTATTTGCTTGGATAAGGGAGTTAGCTTAGTTTGAATTTGAATATTATATCTGAGTGAATGACCTCCCCCTACGAACACCCGAGGTAGGAGGGAATGAGGTTAACAACCTAATTTTGACACATCCAAACTCGCGTCATCTTCCAATGTTGTTTTTATACATCATCGTGATGGGCACGACATATAAGATGAATGAGTAAGATTTATGATATCGAATTCATAATTACATATCCAAAATGAGTTTTTTTTTATGTATATACTAAATTTATGGAATTTTATAGGTACCAGATGTCATTGTTGGAGGTCATTAGGATAACTAGGACAACGAAGACCATTGCAATTGCATTTTTTTAATATGGTAAGAGAGACCACATATCACTACAATTGGGCAATGAGGCGGCTTTGTCATTTATGTAAACATCGATTGTCGAATGGCAATATTAAAAATAGAGAGTTGTATCTCATTAAGGCCCTCGAAGAGTTGTTTCCCATAGTTAAATATATGGTTTGCTAGCTTGTGGAATGTCATGTGTAACATTGAGCTGAAGGGAAGAATTATACAATCAGCTCAGAGGTGAAATGTGTTCTATATCGACTATCATAACTTATTTAATCGAAGTCGGAAGAAAGTTATGAGGCTCGGTTGGAAAAGATGATGGACAGATGGGGTTCACGTTGGGGGCTTATTGAGTATCTCGAAGACACTTCGCTTATAAAATTCAAGGAAGCGATTGTTCGTACTTGGGTTGATCAATTTCCTAATTTCGGACACATACAATGAACAAGTAAGTTGCTCCATTTCATATAACTATGTTTGTGAGTACATATTATACCGGTTTTGGATATGAGTAACATCATTTGTATTTGAAATGTTGCAGTTGTGAGTCTGCCCACGGGAAGGTGATGTATATACTTAACATTGTTGTAGGTGGGTTTTTGGTGTTACGGATTGCATCAATAAAATGATCAATGAACATATTGACCAAATAAGAGAGTCTGTTGAGAATTCAAGGTTGAATATTAAAAGGAGTGTGTTTAGTTTACATATATCCACCCCACTCCTTCGGAGGGTCACTAATGAGTGCTTCGACCTCATGTCATCATCATCATCATTAGAACCACCAAGGAGTCGAAAAACATGTGGTAATCTTCAATTCGGCATTTTTGTCAAATCTCGATGGTGCTACTTGACGAAAATTTGTGTAGATATGCCATGATATGTCATGAGTAATTTAAATAAACATAAAATACCCCGAGAGATAGTATACGGATAGGAAAGCTCAAGAAGGGATCTAAGGGGCCCGGAAAAAAAAGTATTCATCGCACGATAGTATACTCTACAAAACGATAACCATCCGCGGATGCTTTGGCCATCGGTACCTTCTTATCTCACAAGAAGACTAGAAATCTAGCGGGCATGGAGTGTGTATACTCTACAAAAGGAGTGTGTTTAGTTTACATATGAAGAAAGTGTTCGGAGGACGATCAAAATCTTCAAGGATCCTATCACACCTCTCCACAAACAAAATTCTAGGGATACATACTTTAGTCATTTGTGGATAATCCCGATTTAGACTAGTCAACACGCGTGTAGGGTATCGCAAGTAAGTCACAAAACCCATTCAAGGGATGGTTTGACCCAATCCCAGGATTCAAAACAAAGAATCGTAGAACCACTTTCATCACTACAGTCTACAACTTCCAGGGGGTTTTCGAGGAAATTGTGTGAAGAGCACATCATCAGATTTCATCAACACCGGATGTCGGTGTCAGATAATATCCCAGAGAATAATTCAACTTTGCAAGGGCATCTTTGATAATGCATATCCCAGATAGGCATTATAGGCATTTTTAGGCTAGTTAGGTTGCATTTAGTTAATGTTTTGGAGTTAAAGTGCATCTTACCAATATTTTGGAAGAGTTCGGATTCTACGCGAATTTGTGATTATTTTGCACAGTTGGATTCGAAGACTATTGAGAGATACAATGATCTTGGATTGGAGTACAAGAAGCAAGACTTGGAAAAAGACAAGAGATGAGAAGCTTTAGGATGCTGGCAGTGAGTATTGCTGCGACTGGATGCAGCGGGCACCGCTTCCCTGCTGCGGTCGCCGCAAGGAGCTGAAGCAGCGGGCATTGGAGAATACGTGTGCAGCGGTCGTAGCACCCATGCCGCGGCCGCTGCATTGGACGTCAGAGTGCCGCGTTTTAGTTAATGAAACCCTAGTTTGCTTTGATTTGTTTTCAGGTCGGCTTAGACTATTATAAGACCGAACATTGCTAGTTTCATTTTACGTCTATTCTATTCTACTTTTCATCAGACAATGAGAGATTGAGCGATATTTTCGGTGACGAACTAAACTCATCTGTTTTGCCTACGATTTGAAGCTTTATTTGGATTGATTGTGAGTTTCTAATTCTCGCTCCTAGATTCCGCTATTGAATGCTTCAACTTCTTTGCGCTTATTGATTGATTGTTTTGTTCTTTCTTGTCTGGCCAACTTGTTAGATCAATTCAATTGCTAGGATTTTGTAGATTCCTGATTATGAACCTTAACCCAAGTAGCAAACTTGTCCCTTTAGGGCTGATTGAACTAAATGGATAAGTAGGAAGTTGGATGTGTTGTTAAATTCCTTTCTGAGGAACTGCAAATACCTTGGTTAATCTCTGAACTTAAAGCTATCAATTGGGTTAAATCCTTTTTTGAGGGACTTTTCAGTTGATAAGGGTTTCTAGGACTGGTTGGACTAGTAACTGTATTAGGTTGGGACAAGGGCATTCATAGGAAAACTAAAAGGACGAGAAGAAGTTACAAGGATCGTTTCAACCAAATAAAGTGGAAAATTGTAGGTAGAACTACTTCTCACAATTGTTTGAATCAAAACCATTTACTTTTGCTCTCATCAATCCGCTTTGATTAAAGGCGGATCTTTTACAATTTTCACAAACCCCCCCCCCCCATTTGGTTACTTAATTGGCACTTAAATCACATTTGAATAACGAATTTCCCTATGGATTGACCTCTTACTTATTTCTATACTAGTCATAGGTTTGAGATTTATTTTGACGGATCAACGACAAGTTTTCCTCCTATCAAATTTGGCGCCGTTGCCGGGGAGATTTATTTATTCTTGTGTGTTTTTGTTGCTAATTTTGGTGTGGACCATCATATATGGTCCATACTCGTGCTACTAATCCATCTTTGCTATTGTTTGATTCAGAGATCGAAAAATCCCTTTCTGCCTTAAGGCGAGAAACTCGTGATCGCTTTCACGAATCTTCTTTTGATCAAGGAGAAAGCACTGCAGAGATGGCTGACAATGTCAATCTTACTCTGAGGGAGCTTACTGCTCCTGACTTGGCACAACAACCCCTGGCAATCCAATTTTCTACACTCGGGGAAGGAGTTAACTTTGAGCTGAAATCTGGGGTAGTTCATCTGCTACCCAAGTTCCATGGGTTGAGTGGAGAGGACCCCCATAAGCATCTATCTGAATTTCACACTGTGGTAGTTGGGATGAAACTAGAGAATGTCACTGAAGATCAAATCAAGCTCAGAGTCTTTCCCTTTTCTCTAAAGGGTGAGGCAAATGAGTGGTTCTTCTATCTACCACCTGGGACTATATCTACTTGGGCTGAGATGAAGAGAGTCTTTCTGAAGAAGTACTTTCCTGCAACTAAGCTTAATGCGTTGAAAAGGGCAATCAGCAGCATTGAGCAGTACGCTACGGATTCTATTCATGAGTACTTTGAGCGCTTTAAGAAACTCTGCGCTAGTTGCCCATGCCACGGCTTCTCTCAGAAGGATCTAGTTTTGTTCCTATTCAATGGGCTTACTGATGAAGGATCTAATTCTTGTTGTGGAGGAAACATGCTGAATAAGACAGCAGCGGCAGCGTGGGAGGTGTTCAAGGAGCTCTCTAAGGGCTCAAGGCAGTTCAACAAGAGCACTCGTGCTAGGGGTGTACTTGCGATTGAGGCCCCAGTAGCTGCATTACAAACTGATAGGGCTGAGATGAAAGAGATGATAAAGAAGCTGATAATTGAAAGAGCACCTCAGCAGTTGAAGGCATGCGGGCTTTGCAATCAATTTACTCATCCTATGGATATGTGCCCAATTCTGCAAGAGTCTAGCGCAGATGTGAATGCCATTGGGAATTTTGCTCCACAAAGGCCTAGACAAGGCAATTTTGTAAATCCTAGGTACTTCAACAACAACAATTACAAAAGAGGCTATCAGCAGGGCTATGAGAACTACCAATCCCCTTTAAATCAGCAAGCGGGGCAACAGGCAAGGCCCCAACAACAATTTGACACGTTTACTGAGGAACCTCTGCAGACTTTGACACGGTTAGTCTTGAAGGTGGAGAAGCAACAATCAGATCGGATAACAAATTTGGAAAATCAAATGAGTCAACTCATTCAAGTCCTAAGTGCAAAAGAGGCAAACGATTCAAGAAAGCTTCCATCGCAAACTATTGCGAACCCTAAGGAGAATGTCATCGTTGTAACACTTAGGAGTGGCAACGAACTGATTGTCACACCTCGAAAGGACGACGAGGGGATTATTGACGAAAAGATAGAGGTCGTGGAAGAAGAGGAAGACCGATGCACAATGCAGCGGGCACTGCAACCATGCAGCGGTCGCGGCATGACAGAGGAGCAGCGGCCGCCGCAGGCATGCAGCGGCCGCAGCACCGGCCTAGACGTAGCCCCAGAATCAGGTACGTCTTCTTCGTCCTCTACCCTATACTCCAAAGCTGGTTCCACCCTTTCCGGAATCTGTAAAGGACACACGGAAATTTGAGAATGATAAGGAGATCTTTGAGCATTCAGCAAGTGCGAGGTAAACATTCCTTTACTCAACTTGATTAAGTGTATTCCTAGATATGCTAAATTCTTGAAGGAATTGTGCACCATAAAGAAGAAGCAAAGATTGAAAAAGAAGGAAAAGGTGAGCTTAAATGAAAATGTCTCTGCTGTGTTGCAAAGGAAATTGCTTGAAAAGTGTGGAGACCCAGGTATGTTTACAATTCCATGTGCAATTGGGAATACTAGATTCAAACAAGCCATGTTAGATCGAGGAGCCTCAATTAATGTTATGTCTTATAACTTGTACATATCTTTGGGTTTGGGTGCTCTGGCTGAGACTGGGGTTATAGTGCAACTTGCTGATCGATCACAAATCAAGCCAAGAGGTGTTGTTGAAGATGTTTTAGTTATGGTTGATGAATTGTTTTTCCCTGTTGATTTCTTTGTTTTAGATATGGAGCAGGGTTTAACACCCCCTTTTATACCCCAAGGGTGCGCTACAGCGCCAGTGAATCCGTAGACTTTAATGTCTTTGCATTCACCTGAGGCTTATAGGGACATGCCACCATGCTCCCATAAACAAGACGGTACTTCGAACAGTTGATTAAAAGAGTGCGGAAGTAAATTAAATATCAAAGTTTGAAATATCCAATCACAACAATATAGCCAAAATACCAACCATAAAGTATAAATAAACCCCAAAAATAGCTAAATCCAAAGTAGCGATGCGGAACTTTAAAGGTTCAAAAACTGCAGTTTAAAAATCCATGGTTCATAGTCCTCTCTTTAGCTCTCTCCTGCTCCACTGCTCGCACTAAACCTGTGGAATATGGTCTGGTGTTTCGTGAGAACGAAGGACACCAGCCATCCAATAAATAGGATGGTTAGTACAATTAAGACTAGCAAATGATAGGGAAAATGTTCAGACTTTACCCATACAGTGACCATAAAACGGTATGACATAGGTTAAGGGAAAGACGCGAGTATTTAAAGTGAAAACTGAATAAGAAATAAAGATTCGTAACATGACTCGGATGATCATAGTGATCGATCGTATGATAAGAAATGGAATTATACCCCGAAAAAGACTGAAGTATAATATAACTGAATTGATCACCTATTAATAATCTCAATAATAATAATCATAATGTAAATATGTATATAACACAATATAAAACGTAGTGACACGGGCCCAGACTCAACTAGGACTGCGACCTGAGACTTTGAAGTCTAATCATACGTAGGGACACGGGTCCAGAGCCAACTGGGACTGCGACCTGAGACTGTCTGAAGTCTAGATATTCCATGGAACCTTTTAGATTGGGCTTTACACTATTCCCAACCTGCGAGCTAGCCCTCGCACTGACTTTAAGTCAATCCGCACCACGTGAGATGCACATTTTAATTATAACAGCTTTAACATTTAATACTAGGTGATCATGATAACGACATTAAACCAACGAGGACGCACAAGCACAGATATTTCAAAGGATCTTAATATCACATGCTATTAATTTGCATGAAAGAAACAAGCAGAAATTCATGCAATTAGGAAGATGAAAATGGACAATTTTCACTTATCTCGAGTTATAAATCAATAACATATTTAATACACATATCACTATAATTAAATTAATAATTACCCATTTATTTATACTAATGCCAATTTATGAATAATGAGATAAATTACATCAAGCAGACGGATATGCAATTTATCGAAACTGGCAAGGAAATTGGCCACAGGGCCGCATTCGACACAGAAGAACAAAAAGGCACGCCCAAAGAAAATCACGAAACATGCAAAGGGCATTGAACGAAATCACTTGCCTTGATTCGGAGTTGCAAGCTTTTGACTTAAGTGGTTGGTCGGACTCGAATTCCTTCGTATGGGCATAAGGGTAGCCTAGTCTCTGCGAATTAATGGAGTTGGAAGCAATTTATGCCCAAATAAAAGTACGGGTTAGAATCTGAAATTTTAAAAACTGGGAAAGGGCATAATTTGATAAAACTGAAAGTATGGGAGGTTTAGCGTGAATAACCTTCTTCAACCTTCAACCCGTCACTGCATTCAACGTAGGTTCCCGGCGAGGTTCCGGCTCCACTTCGGCGAGGGCTTGCGGCGTCGATAGACCTCGGAATGACACACGACCGGTAGCTACGGATTCGTGGCAATGCGGTG
This sequence comes from Persicaria maculosa, assembly GCA_963922045.1. Lineage (NCBI taxonomy): Eukaryota > Viridiplantae > Streptophyta > Magnoliopsida > Caryophyllales > Polygonaceae > Persicaria > Persicaria maculosa. Next base: position 36,473,603 of record OY998261.1, read on the forward strand.
CACCTCTCGATGGTGGCACGTTGCTCCGGTAGCGGCTAATGGCGGCAGACGAGGGCGGCAAAGATGGCTCCGACGAGGTCGAATTCGAAAATTAGGTTTGCTGAATCGGGATATTTTTGTGGAAAACTTGTGAGGGGAAATGTATCTAGAAGGGTTTAGAACACAATGGGACAGGTTAGAAGCTTGGATTTCGTCTCTACCGAATGAATTTCGGAGAATACCGAACCCTAGTATTTATAGTCGATGTCAACCGGAGCCGAATTGGATCGAATTGAATCTCAGAAGATAACCCCAAATCTATATAAAAGCTATTTAATTGGTTAATTTGAGAAAATCTATCTTATTTGACGGATTTGATAAAAATTTTGAATTTGGGATAAACTTATTTTGGATCCGTTTCTATCCGAAATCACCAATTGATTATAGATATAGATATAATAGAGATTGGGTAACAGTTTAGAATCGAAAACGATAAGATTCGGGCGAGATTTGAGGGGATTGAAAAATCAAATTTTTTCATGGCGTTTTACAGTTCAAACGAAGAAGAAGAAGGGTTCGGTTCAGTTTTTTTTTCAGATCCGGTTCGGTTCACCCAAACCCAAAAGAAAACCGGTTTAGCCCTATAACTATATATCGATATATTTATTTTTATATCCGAATGTTTTATTTATTAAAGTTCTAGCTAAAATAATTAAGAAGAATAACAACACATTTAATTTAAACACATTTTATTTTTCCTAAAAATATATTTTTCTAAAACGTTATAATATATAGTTTACGAAAATCAAATAAATCATAATTATAAATCCGTTTCTATTTTGAAGAAAAATATACAACTTTGTCATAAAATAATACAATTTAAAGGCTAACTTATTTATAATAAACTAAAATATCTCAAAATAATATAAACTTTATATACATTTAATTCAAAGACTTTTTTCCTAAATTCAAAACACTTTAAAAAAAATATTATTCGAAATTCCCAAAAATATTTTGGGGTATTTCACTGGGAGCCCCAGAAACACCCATCTTACTGGGAAGACCATTCCTGAAAACTGCGAAAACGAAAATTGATTGTTGTGAGGGTTTATTGACTATGGAGTTTGATGGAAGAAAGATAGAGTTCTCTCTTTTTAATCATGTAAAGCTTTCTCCTGAAAATTCTTTGGATATTCCTGTTGCTAACAACATTGATCGCAACAATGATTTTCGTGATTTGTTAGAGACTCCTAAGGAAAACGATTTCTTAAAATTTGAGCCCCTAAAAAATTGCAATCTTTAGGAAAAGAACAACTCAAAATAGGTGTTGAAAGTTATATTGATCCGCTTAAGCCCATACTTTCACCTTATGAGAAACTTATTTCAAATGGGGTGTAAGCTTTTGCGATTTCAGGACAATCCCCAGGATTAGCTCAAGGAGAGAAGCTAATGTTGCTGGATGAATGCTTGGACAGAAAGTTGCATCTTCCGAGGGTGCCCGCACTTGTCAATGAGATGACTAGTATAGGTTACCCTGGTGGAGAAACCTTGGCCAATTGAGGACCATTACATCGAGCCAACGACATTAAAAAAAGGCGCTTCTCAGGAGGCAACCCAAGATAAGTTTTCTTTTTCTTTTTTTCATTTAATCATCATTAGTTAGCTTTATTGTTGTTTTTGCTTTTGTTTGGTTTGGGTTTTTGGACTAACAACACAAGCAAGAAGCTGAATTGGGATTCGATCGAAAAAGAGCTGCTACTGCACACTTGCCGCGGCCGCCGCACCTTCAACCGCAGCAACTATCCTATGCAGCGGCCCCCGCATACATGCAGCGACCGCCGCATGACTTTTCCCGACCCCTTTCTCCCTTTTTCTGAGTGTCCGAAAAAAAAATCCGGCCACCACTACCAGCCGCCTCCCCAGTGAATGGTCAGTTTCCTCTTCCTCCACCTCGAGTTCATGTGATTCATTTTGTTGTCTTTAGTATTTCATTGAGGACAATGAAAATTTTAAGTGTAGGGGAGGGGAATTCTATGTATATAGTCCATATAGCTAGATCATATTTGCATTTCTGCACCATGTTTAAGTTTTTGTACTCATTTTAATGTTTCTGTCTACTTATGCATATGAAAAAAAAAAATCAAAAATCCAAAAAATATCATGCATGGCATCCATATGTGATATTCAAATACCCGTCTGGCTTAGTTTGTCCTCTAAATTAAATTTCAGCATTATCATATAAATCTCATGGAGTTCTGGATGTCTTGGCCTTATCTATATTCTTGATTTTTTGTGGAACATGAGCTAGCAAATATAATTGGGCATGTATGATTGAGCTAAAGTATGATTGAAATCCAACAAAACATGACCCTTATGAGAATGTTCTTAGCCTTATTAGAATCATTGATAATTCTTTTGCTCAATTGTGTGATTTACTCTCCTTATGTGGCTACCTCTTGGCATTGACTTTAGTATCTATTTTTTAAGACCGACTCACATTGTTGTTGCTTGCGGAGTTTATGTTTATATCTTGAGTCTTTTGTTCTAGTTTGTGCATATTTAGTGAAATAAGGTGGAAATGGTTGACATACTTAGTAACCGGGTCTACATATGACACCCATGGGTATGATTCAAGCAAAACGGTGTTGAAAACTATCCACTAAAGAAGAAAGCTTGATCATTGAGTAACCGGGTTCATTCATGACACCCATGTTTGCAACTCGCGTCAAAAGATGTTCAAGTGGACTTTATTTAAGTAGGTTGAGGAATTGATAGACCGGGGTCATTCATGACACCCATGTTTGCGCCTCGCGTAAGGAAACACCAAGGGAAGAAAATAAATAGAAAAAAAAAAGAAGAAAAGAAACAAAAAGAAAAAAAAAAGAGTCACATTTTGTTTTTTTTTTCTTTATTATGTCCCGCAAGTAATGGCATTTCGGTGGAGATTTGGTGATATTTTGGTCAATGTCTATGAGCTTAGTGCATTTTGCATTGATTTGAGAGTTGTACTTTAAAGCCTAAACACATGAGATCATGAGAGATACACATACTTCTGGTAAGGTTGGATGATTTCTACTTCTAAGCTTTGATCACTTGGATACATGCTATGATGTTTGTTTGCTTGGTTTGTGTTTGCACTTGCTATGATGTTGCTTTTTGATGAGGTTGAGACTTGAAGGGATTTCCTGTGGGGTGCATTGATTTATGTTCATTCTATCATTGCTTGAGGACAAGCAAAGGTAAAGTGTGGGGGAATTTGATAATGCATATCCCAGATAGGCATTATAGGCATTTTTAGGCTAGTTAGGTTGCATTCAGTTAATGATTTGAAGTTAAAGTGCATCGTACGATTATTTTGGAAGAGTTCGGATTCTGCGCGAATTTGTGATTATTTTGCAAAGTTGGATTCGAACACTATTGAGAGATGCAATGTTCTTGGATTGGAGTACAAGAAGCAAGACTTGGAAAAAGACAAGAGATGAGAAGCTTTTGGATGCTCGCAGCGAGTATTGCTGCGACTGGATGCAGCGGGCACCACTTCCTTACTGCGGCCGCCGCAAGGAGCTGGAGCAGCGGGCATTGCATAAAACGCGTGCAGCGGTCGCAGCACCCATGCCACGGCCACCGCATTGGACGTCATAGTGCCGCGTTTTAGTTAATGAAACCCTAGTTTGCTTTGATTTGTTTTTAGGTTGGCTTAGACTTTTATAAGACTGAACATTGCTAGTTTCATTTTACGTCTATTCTATTCTACTTTTCATCAGACAATTAGAGATTGAGCGATGTTTTCCGTGAGGACCTAAACTCATATGTTCTGCCTACGATTTGATGCTTTATTTGGATTGATTGTGAGTTTCTAATTCTCGTTCATAGATTCCGCTATTGAATGCATCAACTTCTTTGCGCTTATTGATTGATTGTTTTGTTCTTTCCTGTCTGGCCAACTTGTTAGATCAATTCAATTGCTAGGGTTTTGTAGATTCCTGATTGTGAACCTTAACCCAAGTAGCAAACTTGTCCCTTTAGGGCTGATTGAACTAATTGGATAAGTAGGAAGTTGGATTTGTTGTTAAATTCCTTTCTGAGGAACTGCAAATACCTTGGTTAATCTCTAAACTTAAACCTATCAATTGGGTTAAATCATTTTCTGAGGGACTGTTCAATTGATAAGGGTTTCTAGGACTGATTGGACTAGTAACTGTATTAGGTTGGGACAAGGGCATTCATAGGAAAACTAAAAGGACGAGAAGAAGTTACAAGGATCGTTTCAACCAATTAAAGTGGAAAATTGTAGGTATAACTACTTCTCACAATTGTTTGAATCAAAACCATTTACTTTTGCTCTCATCAATCCGCTTTGATTAAAGGCGGATCTTTTACAATTTTCACAAAAACCCCCATTTGGTTACTTAATTGGCACTTAAATCACATTTGAATAACGAATTTCCCTATGGATCGACCTCTTACTTATTGTTATACTAGTCATAGGTTTGAGATTTATTTTGACGGATCAACGACAGGTTTTCCTCTCGTCAATCTTGCAGGCAATCTCGCACATGTCATGATTAGACTTGCCGAAGCCATATGTCGGTGACGACGAATTGCCTAGTTTAATGCGTTCGCAGTGTTTGCAGGTGTTGCATTGTGGCTAGGATGTTTGTCGTCACAAGGAATCGGTGGCAATGGAAGTTTGTTGTCATCAATGTTCGGAGGCGGTAGAACAATTGTCGACATCAAGAGTCGACGACGAAGCTGTCCGTTCGACATGAATTCGCCGTCCCGATATCCAGCCCCAAACTAAAACAAGCTTTGATAAACTTATAAATGCTTTTATGACAGCAAGAATCGAGATCTTTAATTTGGTAGTTTTACATACTATAGGCTTTATGTAATTTCCCAACAATAAAAAGATCAACAGAAAACAAGAAGAGAATTAAAAAACACGGATTGCCCTCTTTGAGATGATCGATCATCTGATCAAATCCCTAGATCTGTGGACAATCTTCAAATTACAAGTGGACAACCAAAATTTTTGCAAAACCCAAAAAGCTAAGATTACAATAAGGGCCTTAGGGCCCTTTACAAACCCAGTTCAGGTACGTCTATAACTGACACTTGAACCACAAAGGGGACACTGAAATTTACTAATAGAAACAACAAATACAAGGGCCCTGTACAAGGAGTAAACAATAAGCAGCTACAGCACAAGTTTTTCGAAACCATATCTCTGTTTTTGTGTTCTATGTAATCCCCTCTGTTCAAAATATGTATCAATCTCTATGTATGTATGACTGTCATTCGGTATGAGGAAAAGGCTTTACCATCATAAGAGACGCAATATTCTTCCTAGAAGCTTCCTCTTTAGGATTTAGTTCATCAGCAGTATGAGAAACTCGCCTTGCTTGGCTTCCACTTCGGTTTCTTCTTAAAGAACGTTGTGGAGCTTGGAGTGATTCGAGCTCTTTCACCACAGCAGCCATGTCAGGTCTCGACTTGGGATCGTGAGAGAGACATTTTAGAGTGAGAATGCATGCTCTTAGAGCAAGTTCCATGGAGTACTGCCCAGATATACGCGGGTCTAGAACCCGGAAGATCCTCCTCTTGTTGTTCAGGTATGGTACAGCCCATTCAACGAGCTTCTGCTCACCAAGTGGCCGGTTCTTGTCTATGGCTCGTTTCCCGCAGATGATCTCCAAGAGGACTACCCCAAAACTGTAAACGTCGCTCTTGGGGGTCAAATGACCTGATCCACAATAGCGAGATTGTAGGTGAATGGTACGAATGTCCACACAAAAGAGAGGTCATACAAGGGAATTGGGGGGGGGGGGGGGGGGGGGGGGGAGGGGTATTCCAAAAAAATTCAGGGAGACGTTCTTTCCCATGTATATATGACGAAGAAATTTTTGTTTAAAATATTGAAATAAAGCTCCAAAATTGTGGTTTAAATGCGTAATTTTGTTTTTTAAATTGATAGGAACAAAAATTTCTCCAAAATGGGGATAGGAAAGTTTGAACTCATGAGTCATGACCTCAATGTTAAAACCCATCTTGCTTAATTTCCCACTTCGGTTGCTTCTTTTGTGATCATTGAGGGAAAAAATCAAGATCAGATAGGTTTAAGCTTAGATGCAAAATACATTTCAAAATTGACAAGTTCAAGAGACACAAAACCAAGGGATGAGGTCCCATGACTTCAGTTTCTTTCAAAAGAAGCCTCAGGGATAATCAATCCCACAAATTTTCAAAATAATAAGCATAGTTAGCAAAGAATTTTGAGCTGCCAATTAGGTATACAAATAAGATATCTCCTTTATTTGTGGGGATCACAATCAATCATTTTTTTGTTTCTCAATGCTATCCGAATCCATGATATTTGTAATCGAGAGAGTGCATCTATGAGTTGCTAAAGCTGTGTTTTTATACCAACAAGCAACTCAGATCCAAATCCATAATGCAGAATAAATTCAATGATAATGAGTTGCTTTAATGAAGCAAAAACAGAATGATGATCTTACCTGTGGCAAGGTATTCTGGTGCTGCGTAACCATGAGTTCCCATAACTCTGGTTGACACGTAGCTTTGATCACCAGTGGGTCCATCCCTTGCTAATCCGAAATCAGACAGCTTTGCATTGTAATTCTAGCAATTCAAACCACAAGATGCAGGTTGTTAGTAAGTGATGAAATTATTACTATATTGAGTTCAATAGTTTCTGAGAAATTCCTAAAATTCAGGGGCATTTTACCAAGTCTAGTAAGATATTTGATGTTTTGAAATCTCTGTATATAACTTTGACTTCATCGCTGTGGAGAAAAGCAAGCCCCTTCGCAGATTCAAGGACCACCTTCATTCGGAGGGACCAAGAAAGAGGCTGGAAGTGAGAGCTCCCTGTGAAGCAAATGAAATTACAAAAAAAAAAATAGTGACTTAATTTCTAACACATGACATGACGCTTTGGTAACATTGAAATCATTCAAGACTCACTTCTGAAAAGATGATTATCCATACTGCCACGAGGCATAAACTCATACACTAGTAGACGGTGCTCATCTTCTAAGCAGTAACCAATCAATTTCACAAGGTTTGGATGATGCAGCTGCCCGAGATAGTTTATTTCTGTCTGTCAATTCATCATCATGTCAAAAGATCGAACCACATTTAAGAATATAATCATGAAAGTATAAGCATAGTGAATCATGATTTAAATTTACAAAATCAAACTGGACTAAAATCACACCGAAAGGTTGACAAGTGCAAAGAAGTATGATATTTATTTGACTTACCAGCCATTCTTTATGGCCCTGAATGCCTTCTTGATTAAGCCTCTTCACTGCAATCACCATACCAGTTCCAGGCTTTGCGGGTGTAAGTGAGTGCTCGTCAATCCAACCCTTGAAGACAGCACCAAATCCACCTTCTCCCACCACACTGTCTGGACGGAAATTTCTGGTTGCATTTCTAAGCTCACTGAAGCTAAAACCCTTCAACTTGGAAGACTGCAAAATCTCACCCTCGCTTCTAGGAGTTGAAGGTGTTGAAACTTTGGAGCTGAACTCTGCATGAATGGAAAGGAACCGAATGCAAATGAAAAAACAATCATATTTTTGGAAAGAAGTCATCAAAAATTAACTCAAAATCTCATGCTAAAGAGCATGGAGGTTCGAGTCCTCTTCAAGGCATAGAGAAGGCTCATTGAATAAAATAGGTATTTTAGATATTAAGAGAATCTGGTTTAAAGAATTCAACAAAGGACGCATAAGAAAGCTAGAATCTGGTTTAAAGAATTCAACAAAGGACAAAAGATGAAGTTAATCAAGATATTGATGAGATGAACACCAACCAAATTCAAAGTCAGGAGGTATCTGAGATGAGCACTAATCTTCATGAAATCATATTTTTACAAAACCAACAGAAATTATTCATCCAGCCAATTTAACACATTCCCCCAACAATTCATATTGCAAAAGAGATATTTGCACCATATTTATCAAATACACATGCAGCTAAGTTGACAGTGATGAATAATACATATCATGTGGAGGGCGGGGAAGCTCAGATGCAGTAACAACTGGAAGAAGCAACTAGCTAAGCTGGCAATATATATGGTAAGAGAGACCCCTAATCTGACCTGTATGAAGAGGACTCTCAGCCTTGATCCGGCTACTGAAACAAGCACCCATTGCAGATTTGGAGTGAAAAACAGAAACCCCCAAAACCTAAATACTCTCTTCCAGACACAAAGCAATGAAATATATAAGACAATTGCAGAAGAGGACTCCAGAAAAGCAAGAAGCAATTAAGCATAACACCCATGTTGACAGCGACAGGTGAAAACCCACTAACACCGCAGCAGCAATAGAGATTGATTATTCATACTGATTCAATGAATTGAAAATCCATAATCCACCACCTAATAAAAGGGGTCACGCAGATCTGGTGCTAAATCACCCGGATTCCTGATTCATCCTTTTCCAATAAAGTTAGGCACCCCCAATCTCTATCTCTATCTCGATCTATTAAATAAACAGCTTTCACATGATCATTACCACCAAACAATGTATAAACACGATCAAATCACAGATTAAAAAAAGGGCACTTTTTTCAAACTTACCCTTACCCTTTTCGTCTGCTAATTCAGAAAATGATGAATAATCAAGGGAAATTAAACCCTTTGTCAACCAGCTTTTCCCTTTTGGGCTCTTCCTCGGAGCTTCGGAACAGTGAATTGAAAAGGGGGATTTTTTTTCCTTGTGTGGAAGTGGGAAAATGCAGAGAGGCTTAGGGTTGCTGGTAATGGGGTATGCTGACGGCCTGTTTGGAGCATTGGTGATGGTAATTGGTAAGTGTCAAGGTGTGACTTTTCGTTTCCACACAGGAAGGTGTTGATTGGAATTCGATCATTTTGGACCTTTCGGATGGAAATCCATACACGGGACCTCCTCCCTCCTACTTTACACTTTTACTAGTTTTACTTTACCCGTCCGTTGTGCGGTTTCTTAATAAAAAAAATGATGATTAATTTATATTTTTTTACTGAAATTTGAAGGTTATATCTATTCAAATTAAACGTAAGATTTTTTAAAATACAATAAAAATTTGAGCAAATGTATAATATAGTTGTATTATAAAAAAAACGTACTAAAATAAGTGGTAATTTAATTTGTTGTTATATGTGTGATATGTGTGAATAATAGAATTTAATGTTATAATATAATTTTATGTGGCTATAAATCCTATAATATGATAAACGTACCATAGTTATGTAGGTAATGGAAAAATTGAAAGTGAAAATATCTGAATAAATTTATAAGGTAGGATATATATCTGAATAAATTTATTTATCGCCACACAGCATCCATTAGAAGAGAAAGCGGACCCGATGTCGGATCCGTGTAACGAAATGGATACCAGTCGTAGGTATTCCACGACTACACAGTGGAGTTCACCACAACGCAAACGTGGTCAAATCGCGATGACTTGATACGTCATTGTGGACACGTTGCCCTACCGCTACATATGGTTCTCACTATAAAGCGGTCATGGGCAAGCACTCGTACAAGACGTGGTAGTGTGTTGCTCGCGTGTGAGAAGTACGGGCAACAACTAACATATGTGATCGTGCAGGTACGGGATCCCATTGTGTGAGTTCATTGGCTTCACTTGCAAAGGGAAGAACTTCGTCATTGCCATCTGCTTCATGCCGCACGAGAACACGGATACGTACATTTGGGCGTTACAGCAGCTCCAGTACCTTTTGTGGGGCACTCAGCCTAATTTATTTGTCACCGATCGGGAGCTGGGACTCATCGCAGCACTACGATCAGTGTTTCCCAATGTGAGACATATGTTATGCAAAGTACACATCCTTCGCAAATGCGAAGAAGCAGCTTTCAAAAAGTCAAAGAATCTTGACGTCGCGGGTCGTTTTAAGAGCGCGTGTTATGGCCTCTTCGAATCCAGATCCGCTGACACATTCGACGTCCGAAGGAGGGGTATGCATGCAGAGTGGGGCCACATTGAGGGGTTGATGCCGTATTTGGAGGCGACGTGATTGCGCGATTAATCGCAGAACATTGTTCGCGCATGGACAGATATTATAGAGCATTTTGGTACAAAAACGATGAACAGGTATGTGATTCTTCTCTATCCTCATTCCATTTCCGTCATCAATTATTCACATGCCAGCCCGCATGACCGATGTCTTTCTCTTTAGGGCGGAGTTCGCCCATGCAGTGCTAAAGAGCACTCTCCACTCTGTGATTGGTGACTTCACTCACGTCATCAAAGCAATCGATCTAATGATGGAGGACCAAATCGCTGAAGTAAAGAACACGATGGGGAGAGCTTACAACACCTTGCCGATAGACTCACACGGCCTCTGGATATTCTATTGGGCTCGACCTATTATGTCGAAGGAATATTTCAACCTGTTGTTCGAAATATACACAAAGATGGAAACAGATCCACCATCGCAGCCATGTCGAGATAGTTACTAGAGGACCGTCTTCGGTCTGCCCTGCACACATCAAATGCAAGCTGCTCGAGACACGCAGATACCGATAAGGCCATCCAAGATTCACATATTTTGGAAGCAATTAGATTATGATCGTCCCTATGTTGTCCATGTAGATGATAACACGTCGCTCACAAGAGCTAATGTAGACATCTTGTGCTTAATCACGTTGTTCCAAAGTGGAGCCATGGACGGCGATACTCGTTGGACGATCGCCTCAGCATTCAACGATGGCGATCGTCCCTCCCACACACACAATTGTCTCCGCCTGACCCTGAGGACCATAGACCGACCGGGAGACCGGGGACTCACAACCCTTGTCAAATGAACCCTCTGCCATGGGAACGGGAGCGTGCTCGGGCTCAGCGTAGAGCCGCTAGAGACGGCAACAGCGGATCTGTGAGGGGACAAAGTCAAGGGTGGGGTCGATCTTTATCTACGGACGGTGAAACAGTTGTACAAAATGAAGAGGACACTGGGTCCAATGCACTTCACGGTGACAACTCTCCTACTGGCCATGGAAGAGGACAAGGAAGAGGTCGTGGCCGCAGTCCTTGCCGGGTACAGGGCCGAGGATGATCAATGGCAGAGCCAAGAGGGGACATACCATCTGCACCACCTCATACACTTCCGCCTCATAATCTCCCTCACATACGTTTCGATTGGGGAACAGGCAACATCGACGACTTCATTATTACTTTCATTCGAGCCGTAACGAACGTTGCATGTGATGGTCATTGTGGTTATAGATCGTTCACTTGTCTTCTGAACTTGGGTGAAGATGCATGGCCACAGGTTCGACGGGATTTAGCCATTGAGTTACAGTTGTATGCAGATCGCTACCATTACTACCCTGCCTTGGATGAGCTCCTCATGAGGGTCAATTACTTTGGTGCGTGTCATGATGCTACATATTGGATGGAGATTCCGATAATGGGTGAAGTGTTTGCCACGTTGCACCAACGTCCGTTGGTGATACTGTCATAGATGATGCCGATGTTGTGCTGACAGGACAAAATCGTTGCGTTTTTCTATCAAAAGAAAATCCAAACTAACCAACTAGTATAGCTAGTAAGTCCGGAGTCGATCCACAGGGAACTATCGTGACTCTATGTGCTTTAATCACTAACAAGAGTAACCAAGGGGGTTGTATGAAAACAAAGATGAAATGAAATGAACAATGTAACTAATGGTGAGATTTGTTGACAAAATGAATGAAATGTTTCAGCTACGATACTCGACTTTGGTTCGTCTCCTTGATCCTAGTTCTTCCTTCTAGTTGTATATTTTCTACCATCTACTCTTATCTTGATTTAAATAGGTTATTAATCCTACGAGTTCTAATAACCCCTTATTCCTAGGCAATCTTAACACGGATTAAGGTTTAATCCTAGGAATAGCACTAAGTCTCAAGATATATGAAGCATATAAGCATTATTAATTCCCTAAAGAACTAACATTTAACCTATAGTCAATCTCTCATACAATCAAGCTTTTCTACGAGATCTACTCAATTGTACTTGCTACTTTGGATTAAGCTTCACAAACGTATGAATCGAAACCCTAGCAACGATGCAATTCTAACGAGGTCGCGAATCAAGATAGAATCACCATCCATAAACAATAAGAGCACAAAGAGATTGAAATAGATGAAAGAAATAAACTAGAAATCCAAACTCACAATTCAACAAAACCAAGTCTTGATCGTAGGCAAAACACAATGAGTTTAGTTGCTCATGCTCCTAAACGTCGTTCCTCAATTCTTCAAAAGTCAAAAGATCCCCCCAAAACATCCAACATAAAACCCTAGAAGACGTTCTTAAAAGATAGAGTTTAATTAAGGTAAGATAAAGATTCGGCATTGATTTGGCCCAACATGGCCGCCGGCGCGGCCTCAAGAGCCGCGTGTGCGGCTATTACAGAATAAACGCTGTCTGCCCAGGTGCTGGCCGCGGGTGCGGCTTTTGTGGCCGCAGATGCAGCTTTTCCAGTCTATTTCCATTTTTCCGTTATGAATTTGGTCTCGACATCAACATAAAAGTTGTAGCTCTCGAAGAGAGCTTTTCAACGCATGCTTATAATAGTCAATCGGACCACCGAGGCCTCCAGAAAGTGCGATACAAGTTCAGCTTGTCGGGCGACAACTTTTGTTGACTTGTTCTTCACTTAGGCTCTCGAACTTCAATTCCGCTCCTGTGCTCTTCTCTTATTTTCCTCTTTTTGTCTCTTTTATAATTCATGAGCTTCATCCTTCCTTGTCGGATTGACATCTACCTGAAATAATCAATAAAAACTTGTAGATTCCGACTTTGACAACCAAATGAGCAAACAAGTAAACTAACCCATTAACATGCAATATATACATCTAAATGACCCTAAAACTACTCTATAATGCCTATCTAAATATGCATTATCATGTGCCTCCCTCTTTGCTCCACTGGAGGCCCGTCCGTATCGTCGTACGACGAGTTAGATGGGATACCTTTAGTCGGCAACAGCAACCACTTCGTACCGATATGTTTCGAATGTCATATGCATTTCCTTCTTCACATTGAGTTTTTTCCCTTCTCATTTCTTTTTTTTCCATACGTTTTATGTAGATTTGGTTATTTTCTGGATCCCCTTTACCTCCCGTGTACTGTACGTGGACGCAGCACCACCATCCAACAGTCAATGGGTGGGACGAGCAGTTCGCAACCAGGATTGCACGATACAGAGCCTACCGCCGCCGAGATGGTGGTCGTCAGCTGCGATATTAGCATTTTCAAGTTTCCTGGACTTGCAGCCTCAATCTTTTTGTCTTTCATTTCCTCACATATGTTGTTCAATGTATCTTTTTGTCTTAACTACGTTTGTTTTTTATGACATTCTTCCAAACTTGGTTTTATCCTTCTCTCTTTTGATATACTTAAATATGCTCATTTGTCTAGACCGACCCGACCCATCAATGTACGCTATTATTGAAATTATGGATGTTGATTGCAAATTTCAAGTTTGATTAGGGGAGTACAAGAGCTACAAAAAATGAGATTATCCGATCCGAAAAACAATTCATTTTGGACATTTTTTTGAATTATTGATAATCTTTGGGCCAGTACGGGTCAGGCTACCGTCACTGCTCGGGCCGGTCTGGGCCCCTCCCTTATTCTCCCCCAAAAAATAAACCCCGAAACGTAAATCCTAAAGCCTGCGCCACCGCAGGTGGCTAGGGTGGGTGTCACCGTATCAGGCTACGGTGGGTTACCCCATTTTAACACCGTCTTCTCCCAAACGGAATTAGCCACCTCCGTATACGTCGGTGGTTGACCTTATACGGTCCACCCCACCGCTACATACAACAGTGGCTTTCGTTAATCGTCATTAAAGCCACCGTTACCAGCTAGGTGATTAGCGGTGGACATAGTAAAAATTAGCTGTGCAAATAACAACCCCCGTTTTTTACCTAACTATATTGACTTATTAATTGATGTGGCACAAATAAATAATAACAATTTAATTCAAAATATAGCACGTAAGCAAAAATAAGAAGATATTTGGTCCAATATCCATTTTCATAAATCTATTAGTTAAATGTCCACCCTAAATCCATTTTCAAGTAAATGTCCAAATTTTTTTATAATACCTAAACTAGACGTGGCCACGGGTCCGACCCGCCGGGTCAACGGGTCGGACCCGCCGGGTCGAGAACCCGAGGTACATGACCCGAACCCTAACCCGGAAATTCAACGGGTCGACGGGTTTGGGTCACCCGGCGGGTCAACGGGTTGACGGGTTGACCCGCCGGGTCGGGACACGTGGCAAGGAACCGGGTACCCGCCGGGTTTGGCGGGTCAACCATTTTAAAAAAAAATTTGGTTTTGAAAAAAAAAAACTCAACCCATCGAGTACTTTTAACTTTCACCACACTTTCGAAATGGAAAGATTTAAGGTGGACAAAACATGGTATGTGGGAAGATATATATATATATACCTTCATTCCACTCTATCATTTCATCATACTTTAGATGTGGGAAAGAAAAGGTTGGATTGTGGGAATGACAAGTAGGGATATGAGAAGATATATATAGAGAAAATAGAGGTAGATAGCACACTTTCGATGTGGGACAGAAAAATGGGATATGAAAGAAATTGTAGAAATTGATGTTTCGACTAATCGAATTATATGATGTAAAATGTAATGTAATTTAAGTATTTGGATTATATGGTGGAATATATAATGTAATTTAAGTCTTTGGATTATATGATGTAACGTATAATATAATTAAAGTCTTTACCTCTTACGATTTAATGAAATGAATAACACATGGTGATGGAACATCATGATACATTATATCAAATTTGTTGGATTAATCTTTCTATTTAATTCAATTGATAGTTGTGTTGATCTATTGATTAATCATAAGTGTTTTATTTTACTTGCATTATGTTAATTTCTTGGTTGTTGATTTCAAACCTAGGCTCATCTTCATATAGATATATGATAATCTTTCTCGTTTAAAGTTGAATTAGCCACATTTTGTGTATACGCATAATGATAATGTTATTGAATTACCTATTTGTGTTACATGTTATAAAATGAAAAGACACATTTGAAAAGTATTGCCCAATAATATATTTCATTATTGTGCTTGAAAATCCGAAGTTCTATAACATTTTCAAAATAAGTGAAAATCGACTTTAAGGATACCATACATGTGTAACAACTTTATCAACAACAATATTTGTATTCTTTGAAATTATATCATAAAGACTCCTAACTTAGTATCATATATCATGATTTCATAGTGGAGCTACCAAATAACACAAATGTTTAAAGTATTGTGTTGAACTTCACACTTTCTTGCTACCCGTTCGTTATTTTAATCTTTCATAATTGATAGGTAAAATATTTTTCAAAAAAATAATATTTATATAAAGTGTAGTACTAGTGTTTGTATATGATAAAAATTTATAAGTATGGATTGACATGAAAAAACCGAATGATCGAGATTGAAGATATGATTTAGTTTCTACTTATTTTTGTCCCACATCCCATCCCACATTGAAAACTAGAGGAAAGGGGAGGGGGAGGGTGCTAAGTCTATAAAAGAACCAAAGGGTGGGTAGGATTTTCATAACATGCAATTCATGAGAATTTATATATTATGAATAAATAAAATTCATAATAATTATAAATATAAATTCTAGTTTTTTAATAATTTTTTTTAAAAATTTTTGACCCATTGGGTCAACCCGACGGGTCGACCCGCCGGGTCGTAGTCGGGTCGACCCGCCGGGTCACGGGTTCACTTTCCCCCGACCCTAACCCTAACCCTTAACCCGAGATGACCCTTCAACCCATTGACCCGGACCCGACGGGTCATTGACCCGGTGGGTCACCGACCCGGCGGGTCACGGGTCGACCCGCCCGACCCGTGACCCGTGGCCATGTCTAACCTAAACTACCCTCGTTTTAATTAGTTATCCCTTCCCCTTCTTCAACCATTCAGATCTCCTTCCCCGCTTCCCGTTCCATTCACATCTTCGCCGATGGTTTCATCAACCTCCACAAGTTCACCGATTTCTGCTCTCGGAAGCATCCCAAGCCCTCGGAAGCTTCCCTCAGCTCGCGCCCCTCCTTCGACAACGATGCAAAGTCGTGATCTAGATCGATTACTAGAATCATCTTCGATTTCGCCTCTCCTCTGGTTCTGCGAGTGAGTGAGGTAGATATCAATGGTGTATTTTATGGAGGGATTGACATGGAAAGGACGAGGACAGTTTCACCGATTTCACAGATTTTTTATTTTGGAAAGTCGAAGGTGATGAAACCGGCCTCAAGGAGCACTGCGACGCCTTATAGCTGTACGACGAGGACACCGTAACCCCTTCTTCTTTCCGTAATCCCTAGATCTGGTGCCGGCGGTGCGCCTCGCGCTTGATGGAACTCGGAGGCGTCTCCGACTCGTCCCACACAGTTCGGATCCATCTCTGAGTCCGATTTCGCTAAAGAGTTCGATTTCGCTGATGAGTTCATTTATTTTCATTTTTGAATTTCGAACCTTGGAGTTAGATTTAGTATGTTTGCATCTGAATTTGAATTCCATTGATAACACTCAAGCTTGTCTAATTTTAATTCCATTGATGAAAGATGACTATATTGAATGAAGAAGGTGACATGTTATCACCAAGTCCTATGTAAGTTGCAATTTATGAGCTCGCTTGTTTAATTATGCATTTTTTAAGCCTAATTTTGTGACGGGCCCGTCCCGATCCCGGTGGGATTTGACAAAAAAAATAATGAATCCCGTCCCGCAAAAATTATGCAGGACGGGACGCGGGACGAAGATTTCTTATCCCGCTAATCCCGTCTCGTCTCGCATATATATATATATATATATATATATATATATATATATATATATATATATATATATATATATATATATATATATATATATAGGGTGTGGTTTGGGTGTATACACCCCTTAAAGTGTACCTTGTTCACATATATTATTCGGTGAAATGTGAAACATTATTCAGTGAAATTTAAAGCATTTTTCGGTGAAATGTGAAACATTCTACCGAATACTATTATGTTTTATTTTTCCGTTCAGTTCAGATGAAAACGTTCCAATTCCACTAAATAATTTGTAACATTCTACCGAATAATATTTAGTTTTTTTATTCATCTATTTCAAATAAAAGAAACCTCAATTCCCTAAACAATACTTACAATTTATACGAATACTGCTTCAAATTTCACCAAATAATGTTTCACATTCCCTTAAACAATACTCACATTTCACCGAATAATGCTTCAAATTTTGCCGAATAATGTTTCACATTTCACCGAATAGTATTTGTGAACAAGGTACACCCTAAAGCCTGTGTACAAATGATCCATACACTATACATATATATAGGGATTGGATCAAATGTAAAATTGTCATAGTGTGTAAAATGCTTAAGGTGTAAAATTCTCTTAATGGGTCTAATTAAAAGTAAATGGGCCTAATTTTTCATCAAATGGGTCTAATTTAATTAACAAAAAAATGTTAACCCCATTTGGCCCCCTTGCCCCATGTGTGTGCCCCCCACTGTTCCCCCCTTCGGGGCTATTTTTTTATTTATTATTATTTTTTTAAATATGTATATATTTGTATATATTTTTTTTCGTGCCAGCACTTTTTGTTGTGCAAATATAACTTGATATTGTGCACATATAACATTATGTTGTGCAAATATAAATGTATGTTGTGCACATGTAACAATGCCCATGTCAGCACTCTCGTATCAACACTTTTCGTGTCAACACTTTTCGTGTCAATAATTTCTGTTGTGCAAATATAACTTGATGTTGTGCACATATAACATTATGTTGTGCAAACATAACTTTATGTTGTGCAAATATAATAATTTCTTATGGGTAAATAGGTAAATCTACATATTTCGATTATAAAAATTTGTAATTTTTATAATTTAAATAGACCTTGTTTATGGATAAATAATAAAGTGATGTGCCCGTTCATGAATAAGATTATAAAGTGCAATAATAAAATAATAAAGTGGAGAAATAAGATGATAAAGTGCATATATAACATTATGACGTGCACATGTAAGATTTCTTTGTGGAAATATGACTTTAAGTTGTGCAAATATAATATTATGTTGTGCGTTTATAAACTACGGAATAATTCTGTAATTTATTACATTGAGATTAGGGCGTGTTTGGGAAGAAAGGGGAAATATGGGTGAAAAATTATAATTTCTTCTTCCCCTTCCTCACATCAGACTGTAATACGCCATTGGTGGATGCACTCGGACTTTGAACTCCAGGTGTAATTTCTTCTTCCCCTTCCATCCTCAATTGACCTCTTGAGCTCACCCTCGCCTTCAATTTCTGACTCCGCTCCTCCTCCTACTGGCCATTTTTTTCGTCGCCGCCGGTGTAAGCTCTTACGGGCGGAGGATGCATGTTCCGATTGGGGAGTCTAGGGTTTCGGAGAGGATGCAGGTTCCGATTGAAGTGAGATTCTAGGGTGAGGATAACTTTGGCTCGGAACAGGGGCTCCGACATCGACGATTGCAAGGGAGGATGGAAGGACTGTTGTCGGATCCCGCTCAAGCACGAGGATGAGGATTCCGACGGCGAGCCTTCGAGAGCGAGGGGGAGGCATCAACTCCGGCGAGAGAAGTCTCCAAGGTGGGTCTGGAGCACCGTGATCCCCGGGAACACCGTGAAGTGGTTGGCCGCCGCCATTGAAGGTGAGTCCAATGGTAAAGGAAGGGGAAGCACGAGCGGCATGTTCACTGTGTGAACAGGGGAGGATAAAATTGAGCCTTTTTTTTAGGTTAAATCAGGTTCTTTTTTAAATCAAGCCCGTGTGTTATATCAATGAAAATAAAATTTTACACTTTAAGATTTTACACCCTATGGCAATTTTACACCCTAACTCTTCCCTATATATATATATATAGAGAGAGAGGTTAGGTCATGTGTTTACAACTCCTATGATGTTAAGTGTTAACATTTATAAGCCATTGGATCATTACAAATGGAGGGTCTAGATTCAATCCTGAAATTGGGTTTTAATAATTGAAAAAAGAAAAAAAATCCCTTCTCCTCCTCCAAAGCGCGTGAACACAAGCAGGAATATCTTTTAATTTTGGATAAAACCAAAAAAACATCTTTATTATCCAGATCTTCCCGACCCTACCGCACGACCGAAAATGACTTCTCAAGAGCTCTCTCTTGGTAGGGCAAAACCGGCAAAAAGGAGACTCCGATCTTCAGCATTCGTCACCGGCAATTGAAGAAGAAGGAGGCGGCCCTCTGTCCACAACTTCTCTGCCAGCAATCGAAGAACAACCGCCCTCGAAACCGTCGGCTATGTTCGAAGAATCGAAACCAAACCTCGAGATGGGTAAGTTCCAAACGCTTCCTTACTCTTTGCTGAATCTGCAATCCAAACTCCATTTTTGTGTTGTGTGTGGAAGGAGCAACCATTGTTGTGAGTAATCGTGAACTTCGGATAGGGTTTTTTTCAATTTTTGTTAAATCCTGCTCCCAATCGGTTGATTGAAGATGAAATTATATGAATAAAGTGTTTATTTTGTTGAATGTGCTTGATATTTGGTTGATTGAGTGGAATGGGTTCATGATTGGTTAACAATTGGTGATCTTTAAAGCGATTATGAAATATGTTCAATATATAACTGAATCATTTCAGAGAACTTGATAATAGTTGTTAGATCTTCGTGAACAGTTAAAGAAGAAGAAATGAATTTATTTGAGTTTTGGATGCATGTGTGAAAAAATGTAATGAATATGTGTGATGAATTGCCGTAGAAGATGAATATTTGATCACTATGATAATGAATCATGAAGCTAATGAATATTTGATGTTTCTGTGATGAATATGTGTGAGATAGTACTTTTCAAAATGACTGCCCAAACCTATAGAATATTGATGTTTATGTGATGAATATTTGATTTTTCGTTGATGAATATTTGATGTTTCTGTGATGATTATTTAATGTTTGTTGATGCATGTGTGAAAAAAGGTAATGAATATTTGATGTTTGTGGTGATTTATAAATATTGTCTGCATATGTATGATGTATTGCTGTAGAAGATGAATATTTGTAAACAATGAAAAGCTTATGTGTGAGTTAGTACTGTTGAAAATGCCTGACCAACCCTAGAGAATATATGATGTTTCTGTGATGAATGTGATATGTCTATTGTGGTTGCTAATGCAACTTTTCAGCTAAGAATTGTGAAAAAGTATAAGAGTAATTGAGAAATGTCAGATGAATAATTTTGAGGTTATGATGAACATTATGAATATGTACAGTTCCATTAAAATATGATTTTAAAAAAAGAAACATTCATGATAAATGAAAAAAAATGGTAAAGTCTGAATGCATGTGTGATGAATATTGATGAGATAGTGATGAGATGGTGATGAATAATTGTAATGTTTAAGTGAATATCACGTGTTCATTGTTAAATATTATCTTTTCATTATTGATGATACTTTATCATTTTTTTAACCCATTTGTTCATCTGATTACCAGGAAAGAAAATGATGGCTAGAAGGAGGAGGAAGCCAAACCTCACCGATGAGACCGAAGCTTTTTCCGACAAATCTATAGAGAAACGATCAGTGTATCCCAAAGACAGCGGTGATGACTTTGAGGATCAACCCGCGCGAGGTGATATTGTTCAGAAAACAACACCTGCCACTACTAACAAACCTCGTACCAAAAGAGCAAGAATCGAACCATCAAGTGACGAAGGTAACTTCACTTGATCGAACTACCAGTTGTATATATTATTAATAACTCTATCAAATTCATATTCAATTGAGGTGGAGAATGTTATTGCAGACGACGAAGGGACAGAATCTGACCCGAATGGTGACGATTCAGAAGGGGGTGATGGTCCTACACAGGAGGAAGGTGATAGACAAATGAAAAAAGGAAGACCTCAAGTGCCAAACGGGACACTTTCAACCAGATTCACACACGTACTTCACCCTATACCTTTGTCGATACAATCCAGCAGTTAAAGAACGCAGACCAAAATGAAGCCCAGTTGCGAACATTACGATCAATTGGTTTTGGTCCGTTATTGGAGCTAGAGTTACAAAGGCAACCACTTTCCCGGGCATCGTGGGTTATTGACCATTTTGACCCCCACAAGTGCAGCTTAGAATTCCTAGATGGAAGGAGCATTGAAATAACTGAGATGGATGTACACCGGTGCTTCGGTATCCCGCACGGTGGGAAATCTGTTGTTCTCGTAGCTAAAAACCAAAAGTCGAAAGTGATGGCCATGTGGAGAGCTCAATTTGAGAAGAAAGGTGCAACGTTTAGACTAACACATATTGCAATAGAGATGCTGAAGGGGGTAGATGGTGGGTTGCAATTTGTACAAAACTTCATGGTATTGTTCGATAGTTGGCTCGTCATTAGTCAACAGAGCGAGGGGGGGGGGGGTATCGCAGCGGTTAGTGAGGGTAATCGACAATGTTACCGATCTGAAAGGCCTGAATTGGTGTGAGTTTGTCATCACAAGTTTGATAAAGGCTAAGTTGCAGTATGGGGAAGAAAGGAAAGGGCCGTACAGAGGACCAGTTCTATTCTTAGTGGTAAGTAATTAATCTGGTTTGTATTTCTCGGTGCATCAATATACACTACATTTTATAGCTACAACTTATTTGCCTTGTTTCCACTGCTACAACCGTTATACATAGACAGGGTCGTGCACCAAGGGAAGCGTCAAGTACTAAGATCATTCCCTGTGTTCAAGGAATGGTCTGACCATAGTATATCAGCACGAGAGAGGCTTGAAATGAAGAGTGGTGGCTTCGGCAAAGGACGAATAGAACCACCACTCCAGAATCTGGAAGAAACAACTGACAACAGGGGGCAAATGATGTAAGATGCATATTACCTTAATGTATATGAATATGTTATATATACTTGTAGACTATTATTAGCATGTAGATGAATGTGATGACATACAGTGATGAATATTACTAACAACCATATGCATCTTTTAGGGATTGCTTGATTTCAATGTCTGGGTTTTGTTTTTTGTCCCCTTATGTGTAGGTGTTGTATGAGGATTTGGTTACATCAGCAGTTCAGTTGAGTTGACAAATTAAAGAATTTATCGACAAACTGAACAATATACCTGCTGACGTAAGAAGCGATCCTCCCATACAATCGTGCTATGAGCTCGGGAAAGTGTTCCTCGGACGTGGGTACCCAGAATCTATAGGCCTAGACTCTGTGTCTACAACGCAAGCTGCTACTATTCTAACCCAAGGAATCCAACCGTTTTGGAACAACCCCAGCTTCGTGCATAACATGAAACCGATAGATGAAGCATTGAAAGCACGGGCGGATCTGCTGTCAGACGCCAACAAGTGGTTATCCTTTAACTTGGGAATTTCTGAAGTTGATATTAGAGGCAATGATCCTATAGCGGATGTCCTTGCTGCAATTAGGAAGGGAGTCAACACTTCCACCGGTGGGACATCCAATGTAGACACAACTACCATCCCCGCAGAAAAGGTAAATGACGCGTACATAATATTAAAGTAAACATTTATTTGAGTAATGATGAAGAAAATACTTCAATATATACATAGTTGAATGAGGATGATGACGATGATGGCATAGAGGAGATAATAGCAGATAGGACACCTCCTACATCACCTGTACAAGTAAGTATTCAATGATATATGTGAATTATTCATAACACCATATGCAAATATTCAGTTGTATGCCCAGAATTTTACATGAATTCACACTGATTGTCAAGGCTGCATCCGTTGTGGAATCACCAAAAACTGTGTCAAAAGAAGCAGCTAACATCCATGTGGATCATGTAAGTATTCACCCATGCGATATATATTATTCTTGTCGATGTGATTGTTATGATGGATCAAACAGTAATAAACTTTGCTTTGCTTAGGGCAAAACACTGGCACCATCAGAACAACTAGCTGAGGTAGAAGTGAAATATGCACATAAATATACTGTTTTTTTTTATCACTATCCTATATGTCGTTCTGCCACATTTGTCTAAGCATGCTATAGTGTAATACTAATGTTTGGTTCAATATTATTTAGTATACACATGTAGAACAAAGGGGAAATCGCAGTAGCTCGCCCACGGAGGGAGGCCCGGAGCTCAAACACGGAGAAAAGCCCTTTCATCTACAGAGTCATTGATCCCGACCAAAGAGCCACCAAGGAACAATCAACATTCGTCCTGTTTGTCAAGCAAGTCGACCCAGCGTAATGTCAATTCACATATGCAAACACCTAAATTATAGGATATATCAATACATACCTTTTGGGTTTGATGTTTGCATCACTAATAATGAGGTATTGTGGTGTAGAAAAATTCTTTTCCACCACCCACATGAAGAAAAAAAAATTGGCTCTGGAGTTCACCCTAACCTGCCGGGATATAGTCGCAGTCCTCGGAGATCGCATCGCACCCAATGTCCTAGATATCTGGGCAATGCGACTGAATTATGAAGAGCTGAAACGAAGCAGTACCTCCCCTTTCATCTACTTTGTTCCACCTAGTGTTACGGTAACTGATCCCACATTACGTATTTATAATATAAAAAGTAATGGTATTCAGGTATTCAATATATTTGATATATTTGAAATAATCATGTGGAGCAATTGAATGTGTAGATTGGCACTGTGAGCAATCGGGTTGGAAAGCCATATCCACAACGATGAGCGTGGTTCTTCATGAAATTCTATGTTGCAGGTGTAAAGGGAGCAGTCAAGGTGTCTAAACTAGATATAGTAAGTAGTATACATCCAGAACATGTTACTGTTTGTAGTGCGGGAGGGGATCGTGCAATTCAAATATTCAAATATAATTCACAACTATGCTAACTCCTTGTCCCAAACAAATAATACAAGAATCCCTCCCAATGTAGTGGTAGGGTAATTCAGGATCGAATCCATGAGAAGGTATGTCAGCGCTTCCCTTGTTGTAATCACGATCAAGCTTTCGACCTCAGAAAACACTCGATATCGAGGTGTCTGGTCGATATCGACCTCAGTTCTGGTCGATTTCCAGTAGAGTTCCTGCAGTAGACAAAAGCCGCAAAGTCGACGTCGAGACAGACCTCGATATCGATGTTAGACCTCGATATCGACCTTTACAGTCAATTCCGATGTTTGTCACATAAACTGTAATTCGTAACCTATTGTCGGAAAAGTGTCCGAAGAACGTAGAATGATAAAGAAGGATGATCAGAAATCAAAACTTAAACTTTTATATGAATTCAATTAATTAAAAAGCTTCCAAAGTCGGGGTTTCATGCCACAACGATAACAATGCAAGTTTGATGCTAAAGTTAAGAAATTTAATGCCTTTCCGTCAAATAACTTTCGTTACCAACACTTAGGTGATTAGAGGCTCTCGCATAGTTCCTAAGAGTTACTATCCAATTCATGAGCAATCCAAGTTCACAATATGAGTGGCTTTCGCTTCAATAATGTAAATAATGAATCTCCCTAACATTCGCAAGGAATCATGCATAGGATAGAAGACGGAATCGCACAAAAGTCATACCTTTGATGCACTTACCCTACATCGCTATCGTCGGAATCACCCCGACTCTAGAAGTGGGTTGACTACTCGCTTCTCATCATGCAACTCATCATCATCATTGAAGGAAAACTACTTTGAATTAAACTATGAAAGAACTTACAACCGAACAAGCCAAATCTCTGCTCTCGCTTCCACCAAACTCACTCGGCTCTCCTCTCTCTCTCTATAAATTCTCTCTATTGAAAACTGAATTCTCTGCGTGTCTGGATGTAATTGGATGCCTAAACTCAGCCCTAACGGCCTCTAGATATAGATATCGAACTTTGCTATCCAAAGACTCGAGACTTTATCTTTATTCTCTAAGATAAAACTTAAATAAAGTAAAAACTAAAAATTCTATGGTAAAACTAGCTAAAGTGATAGCTCTGACGTTGAAGATAGGAAATCTCGACTTTTGGATAGACCTGCAAGCTTCGGATAGAATTCTATCAAAATCTGAGTCGGATTCCTCTTCTGGCAACATCGATATCGACCTTCAGACGTCGATATCGACCTCTGTGAAACTCTATCTCGAGCTCTCCTTCTCCTACTCGGATTAGCACTCGAATTCTATCTTTTATCTTGATCTGGCCACTCGATATCGACCTTCATCCTCGATATCGACCTCTCTGGTGTTGACATGCTCTGTTCTCTTTTCTGCTCGATTCCTATGTCTCTGCTGCACTCGATGTTGAGGTCCCCAATCGATTTCGACCTCTTCAGACGACTTTGAGTTCTTTTTCCGCTCTTCCAAATCTGTCCATTTTTATCTGTTTTATGCGAAATCACATAGAAACTCGTGCAGACCTATATATTTGATATTTAAGTGTAAACTACACTAATCCCATGTTTTCCCACTAATATGCATGCAAAAGAATGATAAAATGGACTTATATGTGCATAGAAAATATGGCTATTTGCGCGCACATCAAACACCCCATACTTAAGCTTGCTTGTCCCCAAGCAATACCTTTAATGGTCATTCAAGGGAAGAAAGTAAACCCTCAACATCATAGATTCATTTTTCATATGTCCATACAATCAATTTCCATCCTCGATAAGGTACTTATGTCAACCAAGTCCATGCCTGTGCATAAAACAATTTCATACTCATAAAAGGAGGTTCATATGAAAAAACAATTTTAGCAACATAGCATTAATAATCAAGAGGACTTTTGCAAGCTTGTGAGAAATAGATTGGTAAAAGGCTAAAGGTGGGCTATTATTTGGCCATGTGGTGTTAAATCCGGGGAAATAAACTTTCTTTCCAAAATATTCCACATTCCTTCATCATAATGTCTCACCTTTCACTCATCGCTCAATGCTTTTGTTCAATATAATGCTTTTACTTCTCTAACCTTAGCACTGCCTTCTCGCGAGTTGCAAACATGGGTGTTATGAATGGCCCCGGATACTTAGTACTTCGGACTCCTCACCTTGTATCCCATCTCGCTGAACTAACATCTCAACGAGCAGGGTCAACCTACCTTTATCTCCTGAGGTGATCGGATTTTTTCTCGCTCATTAAATTTTCCATATTTCAAAATTCTTTCATTCCTGCCAACAACTTCATAAATAATGCACAACTCCATATAACAACTGCAAAGATGACTTCCATTCTCAAACTTGTCCCCGGATAGGGTATAAGGTATAAAATGGGCAATATGTAATGTATGTGGAGCAATAATGATCATGATAAGGCTCATATATGACTTTTGCAAATATGCATAGGTAAGGCTA
This sequence comes from Persicaria maculosa, assembly GCA_963922045.1. Lineage (NCBI taxonomy): Eukaryota > Viridiplantae > Streptophyta > Magnoliopsida > Caryophyllales > Polygonaceae > Persicaria > Persicaria maculosa. The sequence continues at coordinate 36,499,957 of OY998261.1, forward strand.
GGATATGAACTTGTATACGTAAGAATTTGTATGGAAATTTCATAAAAAGTCCTCCATCTTCTTATCATGCATATGTCAAAAGCAACTTTAAAATTTTCATCTCCTTTATTTTTCTCTTTTTTAGCACTTCATTGGGACTTCACTTAACTAGGCAATTTCATGTTATATCTCTAATGAATCTAATTTTGCATCATAGAGCTCTTTTTTTATACTTCCATGACTCTTTCTTTTCTTCGAATTTTTTTTTGATGGGGGTCATTTTTTTTCTCGAAAATAATATATAAGACTTAAAATAAATATGACTAACTATGTAATATGCATGAACTATATAATATGCAATGACTTATAAAATATGCTAAAACATGTAAGTTAGCTTTTCCCCCACCCCATACTTAAAGTTTACAGTGTCCTCACTGTATTAGAACTAGGGTTAATAAAAAACAACTAAACCGTCACAAATTTCAGGAGTCGAAGAAGACAACAGGCATGGTCGATATCGACCTTTCAACATTGATATCGATGTTTTTCATCGATTTCTAGCTCAGGCTTCAGGGTGACCCGGCCTCGACCACAAGCCCATCTAAATTGACCATAAGGTCGATATCGATCTTTAACATCGATTTCGATATCTCTTCTGTGTGCTTTTCTCTTTCCTGCAATTTGTTAACAACAAAACCAAAACAATGCAATATAACCTAAAGTGTCTCAAAACAAAGTAAAATTGTCTAAAACCAAAACTAAGTCTTTGTTACAAGCTCTAGACTTTTAAGTCGCTAGGCCGACTTCTTCCTTTGCGCTTCTCAAGGTGGCATTTGCAGAACCCATGTGGCTTGGGCCTCAAATATTACTCCTTTCTTGTAACGCAGCTGCATTCCGCCAGGATGGATCTGATTCACCGTGAATGGTCCCAAAATCTTATCTTTGAATCTTATAGGGAACCAATGGTCCTTGGATTTGGCAACATAAACTTTGTCTCCTATCTCATATTGGCTTGAATCATCATCGGATACCCTACATAAGCGCACATGCCAAGGCACACCTCTTCCAAATAATGATAGATCTTTAATTGTAATGGAACAGGAGGAATCCGTACCGTGACTTACCTTCTTATTCGTCTGTGGCTCAAGTCGACATCGATGTTCAGTCCTCGATATGGAGGTCTGTTGTACTCGTGGAGGATCAGTCGATTTGGAGAGTTTTCCCTCGATATGATCAGGTCGATTTCGACCCTTAGTGGTCGATATCGGGGTCTCTGTTCCTTCCTTCTTAGTGCTGATGGTGGTCGATTTCATCACTAGGGCATGGTCGATATCGAACTTAAACATCGATTTCGATGTTCCTTCTTTTCCTCCGTCGACCCCATACATATGACCTGGCACAGAATCTTGAACATAATTAGTCGATATCGACTTACCTGGGTCGATTTCGAGGTTCTGTTTGGCCCCTTCGTTCAAGATTGCCACAACTTCCTCTATTTGGGCTTCTATGGCCCTCTTCTCAAGCTCTTCCGGTGTCATACTCTTTACTTTGGCCTCTTCACATGCAATATAGACACCATTGATGGCTTTTATCTCCATTGGCCCTTGATTTTTCACCGTCTTGTTGAAGGCATACTCTATTACCTCGTCACTAATTGTGAATGAGAGCAATCCTTTCTTCACGCTAATGTTGGCATCGACGGTTGCTAGGAATGACCTACCTAAAATAATGGGACAAGCAGGGTCCTCCGCTATATCAACAACTAAGAAATCAGCAGGGACAAAGAATTTACCTACTTGTACTGGCACATCCATTACCATCCCTGTTGGAATTACTACCGTATTGTTTGCCATGTATAACCTTTCATCCACGGGCTCCAGAGGACCTATCTTTAACTTGTGCCATATGGTTAGTGGCATCATGCTAACGCTAGCGCCCAAGTCAACTAAAGCATTAAATTTGAATTGACCTAAACCTATGCGATAGAAAACTTACTTGGGTCCGCCCGCTTTTGTGGTAGCTCCAACCTGTTGCACTCCTCTACGATCTCAGAAAGCAATCGCTTCTTACCCAATATGTCCTTAAGGAACCTTACATAGGATGGCATCTCATGAAGTGCTTCTGTGAATGGTATAGAGACATTAAGTCCTTGAAGATCCTTCACGAACCGTTGGAACTTCTTTTCCGCTGGGTCTTTAATCATCATTCTAGTTGGAAATGGCAACACCTTCTTCTTCCCTGTGGCTGTAGTGAGGTTGACATCGACATCAGTAGGGTCGACATCGACTGGAGGAGTCGATTTCTGTGGTGACGCAGCATTAGGGTCGGCATCAGAAATCGACTGGAGGAGTCGATTTCTGTGGTGACGCAGCATCAGGGTCTGTTCTGGCTCCTTTTCCTCCGCTTTTTGCTCGGGCATTTGTAATTGATGCCCACTCCTTTGGTTTACTGCCGCAATATGTCCAGTGGTTTTTCCCTTTTGGTTGGGCATAGTTGATCCAGGGAATGATCCTGGCGCTTTGGGTATTGCCTCCGCCAATTGACCCATTTGGGTCTCCATGTTGCGCTTCCAAATGTCGATCTCCCCAAGTCTAGAATTGATGCTCTACAACTGAGTATGGACGGAGTTGTTGGCTTGTTTGACCTCAGCATGGTTCCTCCGCATCTCATCAAGAATGATTTGTAGGTCATCCTTCCTTGTCTCCTGCTCAGGGTGCCCTGGTGCTCTATATGGTGGGGGATCCCTTTGATAGAACCTTTGATCGCCCCAATATTGTTGATTGCCCCCTCCATAGGAGCCTCTCATCCACTTGGCTTCCTCATGTTGTTCCGCCATGGATACTTGCTCAGTATGTGGACATGCACTAGTGTTATGCTTTATTGAGCCACATTCCTAACAAGTTTGATTGTTGCTCAGGAACCTGACTTGCTTTTGAAGGCGGCGCGTCTGATCGTTGTGGAATTGTTGCCGCACATCAGGATCTATCTCCCTTGGAGGCTCATATAGTGGCATTGATGGGGCAGGCCTTGCATCATAGGCCGTAGCATCCCCATAGGTGTTATCAAAGTTCACGAGCCTTTCAATAGTCTCCAAGTCCTCCGTTGGTGTAAGCTCAATGTACCGATAAGAGATGTATGAATTTATCCTCTCCTTATTTGGCGCATCAAGGGCGTTGTAGAATATCTCCTGGATGACATATGGAAGTTACCCATGCGTCGGGCTTGATCTCAACAAGTCCTTAAATCGCTCACACGCCCGTGCTAGTGTTTCACCTGGCTTTTGTTTGAATGTCGTGATCCTTTGCCGCATCATCGCCGTTTTAGAAGGTGGAAAGAACTTATTCAGGAATGCATCATTCACCTCCACCCATGTCCTCAGCAATCGTGGAGCCAAACTCTCAAGCCATTGTAATGCCTTCCCTGCCAAAGACCATCGAAAAGATTTCAGTCTCACATACTCTAAATTTACTCCATCAGCAACTGTTTCACATAAATCCATAAAAGTAGAGGTGTGTTGCAGTGGGCATTCATTAGGTCTTCCTTCAAAAGTATTTCTTTTAATTTCAGAAAGGAAGTTTATTTTAATTTCATAATTGGAGTGAGGAATTAAAATAGCGGATTCAGGAACGTTGAGCAGCGGATGCATGTATTGCATCGCAGTCTGTGGATACTGATTGAGCAGCTCTTGGGCTTGTCTGTGCGTATCCTCCTCCCTATCAGCACGGGCTCGCTCTGCAACAGCGGCGGCCCTCTCAGCAGCGATTGTAGCATTGTGGTCCTCGATCTCCTTCCTCAACCGCTCTATGGTCTCAGCCAGCATCTCGTTGTCAGCCATGATTCGAATTGCCTTGTTGCGAAGATGGAAGAAATGTTCAGGCTCGTTGATGGGTTCCAGGATAGGTCCGTGATCAGAACGTCACATAAACCTGTAAAATAAACTTTAAAAGATCGTGAGAAAACTTAGGTGGTGATTGATTGCCTCCCCGGCAACGACGCCAATTTGTTCGTAGTGCGGGAGGGGATCGTGAAATTGCAATATTCAAATATAATTCACAACTATGCTAACTCTATGTCCCAAACAAATAATACAAGAATCCCTCCCGATGTAGTGGTAGGGTAATTCAGGATCGAATCCACGAGGAGGTATGTCAGCGCTCCCTTGTTGTAATCACGATCAAGCTTTCGACCTCAGAAGACACTCGATATCGAGGTGTCTCGTCGTTATCGACCTCAGTTCTAGTTGATTTCCAGTAGAGTTCATGCAGAAGACAAAAGCAGCAAAGTCGACGTTGAGACAGACCTCGATATCGACGTTAGACCTCGATATCGACCTTTACAGTCGATTCCGATGTTTGTAACAGAAACTGTAATTCGTAACCTATTGTCGGAAAAGTGTCCGAAGAACGTAGAATGGTAAAGAAGGATGATCAGATATCAAAACTTAAACTTTTAAATGAATTCAATTAATTAAAAAGCTTCCAAAGTCGGGGTTTCATGCCACAACGATAACAATGCAAGTTTGATGCTAAAGTTATGAAATTTAATGCCTTTCCGTCAAATAACTTTCGTTACCAACACTTAGGTGATTAGAGGCTCTCGCATAGTTCCTAAGAGTTACTATCTAATTCATGAGCAATCCAAGTTCACAATATGAGTGGCTTTCGCTTCAATAATGCAAATAATGAATCTCCCTAACTTTCGCAAGGAATAATGCATAGGATAGAAGACGTAATCGCACAAAAGTCATACCTTTGATGCACTTACCCTACATCGCTATCGTCGGGCTCACCCCGACCCTAGAAGTGGGTTGACTACTCGCTTCTCATCATGCAACTCATCATCATCATTGAAGGAAAACTACTTTGAATTAAACTATGAAAGAAATTACAACCGAACAAGCCAAATCTCCGCTCTCGCTTCCACGAAACTCACTCGGCTCTCCTCTCTCTCTATCTCTCTCTCTCTCTCTCTCTCTCTATAAATTCTCTCTATTGAAAACTAAATTCTCTGCATGTCTGGATGTAATTGGATGCCTAAACTCAGCCCTAACGGCCTCTAGATATAGATATCGAACTTTGCTATCCAAATACTTGAAACATTATCTTTATTCTCTAAGATAAAACTTAAATAAAGTAAAAACTAAAAATTCTATGGTAAAACTAGCTAAAGTGATAGCTCTGACGTTGAAGATAGGAAATCTCAACTTTTGGATAGACGTGCAAGCTTCGGATATAATTCTGTCAAAATGATTCCTCTTCTGGCAACATCGATATCGACCTTCAGACGTCGATATCGACCTCTGTGAAACTCTATCTCGAGCTCTCCTTCTCCTACTCGGATTAGCACTCAACTTCTATCTTTTATCTCGATCTGGCCACTCGATATCAACCTTCATCCTCGATATCGACCTCTTTGGTGTCGACATGCTCTGTTCTCTTTTCTGCTCGATTCCTATGTCTCTGTTGCACTTGATGTCGAGGTCCCCAGTCGATTTCGACCTCTTCAGAAGACTTCGAGTTCTTTTTCCGCTCTTCCATATCTGTCCATTTTTATCTATTTTCTGCGAAATCACATAGAAACTCGTGCAGACCCATATATTTGATATTTAAGTGTAAACTATACTAATCCCATGTTTTCCCACTAATATGCATGCAAAAGAATGATAAAATGGACTTATATGTGCATAGAAAATATGGCTATTTGCGCGGACATCAGTTATTGAATATTTACTTTATGTTGGTGAATACTTGCTACATATTACTGAATAATAATTATATCTTAGGTGCATATTCATGTATTCACCAAGATGAAGACGTGATTCAGTAATATGTAGTAAATATTCATCAAACTATAATTATTATTCAAACAATATGCATATGACTATTTACTACATAATATTGAATAATAATTAAATTTTGATGAATATTTGCTACATATTACTGAATAATGACTTCATCGTGGTGAATAGTTTCTCTCTAGGGATATTTATCTAGTCATCAATTGAATTTACTTGATGAATCTTTACAGCCTGAACTTCATGAATCCTTATTGCCCCTACTTGATGAATATTGACCAATTTCGTTATTTATGTGTACAGATGATTTTCCCCATTTACGAAAATGAAGATTATTGCGTGATGGTATTTCATGTAAAGAGGGGAATTGCAAAGATATTGGACAACTCAAAGGCAAAAGAGATCAACTGTGCTGCAAAGTACAAGGCAGTTTTCGATGAGCTGGTGTTGCCATTCTATATAGTATCTGTTGAAACTTCTATTACACACAATATCTCATATTAGTCTAACGTGTAATAAAATTTGTTCTCCGCAGAAGAGAATGCTTTGCCAGCTATTAATGGATGAAGAATTAGTTGCAACAACAGATATGATCCGCGAAATATCAACTGCACATGTGCTGAAGTTGGATTGGAAGACACCGACCGGTGGGATAGATTCAGGAGTGTACGCCATGCGTCACATGGAGACCTACAAAGGTGACTCATCTTGGAAGTGTGGTTTCAAAAGAGGGACGAGGAAGAGCATATCTCCACTGCGATCAAAGTATGCTCACTGCATTGTTACGTCAGAATTAAATGGGGACATGGAGAAGCTACTGTCAGCTTTCAAATGGGGGCCGCATGCCGTCAATGAGGTAGCGCGAATGCATAACCATCCTTAAAATATGCAGTACAATTTGGGCTTCCACGATTTAAAAATTGTCAGTTAATGTAATGTTTTCGTTTTGGAACCTTTGGTCTAACTTCTCCCTTATAACATATGCTCGTATATACTCCATTAGGTAGTTGTGAGTAGACAAGTATTATGGACACAATTTATGCTATTTTTACTTTGTTCAGTGACAATATAGACCAGAACATGTTACCTTTGCATAACGTTTAGAAGGAAATGTTTTATATATCTCCATTAACTAAATAATACTCAAGCGTCCAAAATGTTTGATACATATGCATTAAATCAAGACAACTCATCCATTCCTGATTGTATATCCACCTACACGAATCAAACATCATCACCCGACCAAAAAACAGCATTCGCATACAGATGTTCAATTTATATAGTTGAAGTATTCAATCATATTATATGAATTATTCGTAGGAAAAGAACAACCAACGTGTACATATCAAACGTCTGAGATAGTAATCAACACCAACAATAAGTTTAATACAAAAATACCTGCTTCAAAATAGTAAAAAATAACATCATTCACCCCAACACTTAGCCGCCCAAACAACGGCACAAAAGGAATATCGTTCAAACACTAGAACAAATATTATTACAGAATGTAAACTAATACAACTTATTCCAACACTAACATCATACATATTCACTATCGTCCTGGTAATGTTCGTTAGAGCCTTCCACCGACGAGTCCTCATCGTCGTCATCATCCTCATCGTCGTCAACATCAAGCATTTCCTCGGCATTCATTTTTCCTTTGCATGTCCTACTGTTATGACTAAACTTCCCACAACTCCTGCACTTTCGAGATTTCGCCTTGGCCGCTTTCTCTGTCGCCTTCTCCAACAACCCCTTCAACCTATGCCCTTTGTTCTTTGCTTGAGGTGGGGGTAGAATGAGTACCTTGGCTGGAGGCTTTACTCCGACATACTTCTCTACAAACAACTCCTTGCTTGCCACAATTGATCCAGAGGGGGAAACTTATTGGATGTATTGTGATTTCTTTTCTTCCAAATTCTTCGTGAAATCATCAAGAAGATCACTATCACCCTCCATGAGGCCAATCATGGAGTATATGGTACCCCACAACCTATTCACTGCCAACTTCTTTTCCTCTAACGCAGCGCACTGTTTTAGCAAAGCATCATCAACAAAAACATTTGCCAACTCCCTAGCATTCTTAGTCCACCTCCCCTTTACCATTACGGAGGGAATGTTCTTCTTGCCCATAAATTTGTATGTTGCAAATATATGTTTGCAAGGGATGCCGATCCTATGCATAGTATTGCAACTACAGTTAGAAAACTCAGTAGCGGCCTCATATACAACATGAAAGTCCCCCACGTCTTCTTCGGCAACCACATGAGTCTTTCCCGACACCTCCTGCGTCTCGTTTGTAACATTGCAAATGGTGATTGAGTCACCAATCTCTTCTTGAACTTTCGCAAACACCTTCAAAGTGTAAACAGTTGCTGCTTGACGTTCAATATCGAGAGGAGTCTCATAGTTTGGAACTGCTATTACGGATTCCATGTCGAGCTTTGCTTTGGTGTGTCGTTGAGTATCCATGGCTCCATCAAATTGCATCACTAACTCGACCATATTGAAACGACGGCTAGAATAATCACCAAAGAAGCTATTAGCAGACTCTGAAATGGATGTCGTTCGGATTACACCACCCATTGGCACATCCCTAAAAAAAGCCGGAATCCAATTCATCCTCAACTTGTACATGAGCGTCAACCATTTATTCCCTTCGAGTGAAAACTCAGCCAACATATCCTTCCACAACTCCTCGAACTCTTCGACCGTGTTCTCATAGCTCCACATAACTTTGTTTATTTTATGCCGGAACTCTTTGTTCAGGCATACTTCTTTTGGCACCTGTAACATTTGTGTATCAACAACAAATTGAGCATTGAAGACTTAATGTAAAATTACTGAATACAAATTTCACTACTAATCTACTGAATACTTGGTATAAAAGTATTGAATATTAACCATCAAATGATTGAATCCATGCTGTCACATTAATGAAGAATAATAATGTAATTAGTGAATATTTCCTTCAACTTAAGTGAATATCAATCATAAAAATAAGACATCAATTCAAAAAACTCCTGCATATTCAACAACATGAAGACAACCATTTTGGGCTGTTAAAATGTAGCAATAACATAAAATTTACCTCTCTAGGAACTTTCATCATTATATGCCACATGCAAAACCGATGTCGGGTATTAGGAAACATCTTAGGAATAGCCTCCCTCATTGACGGATCCTGATCCATTACAATAACTAGAGGGTCCTTACCCATTGCTTTTTGGAAGCACTCAAACAACCACTTGTACGATTGCTTATCCTCCATTAGTAATAATCCTGCCCCAAACGTGACCGCCTTACGATTGTTATCCATACCTGTGAATGGCGCAAAAACCATGCTATATCTGTGTACGTCCAAAACAAAATCAACAATTTATTACAACAAAGTGATTACGTACTTCATCCACAACAAATAACGCTACACAACTCTGTATGTCAATACCAAAATATCCCATGTATGAATGAATAGTTACTGCATAAATAACGATATTTACATTCCTTTTAATGAATAAAAACTCATATCAACTAATATAGTGCACTGTTTTTTTGCACATACTTGTTCGTCCTGTACGTTGAGTCAAAAGCGACAACATATCCGAATGCAGCAAAATTAGCACGGGCTATAGGATCACACCAAAACAAACGAACAAGCTTGTTCTTTTCATTGACGACGTGATCAAAAAAGAACACAGATGATGATTGTCTCTTTAGCATGAACCTATCAGGCACCATTTGTGCATCCGCACCCGAAATATACGCCATGACATCTCGTTTAAAGTTTTTTACATCCTGTATCGCTGGACCTCCATGTGTTGAATCTTGCCTAAACTCTTTCATGAGTCGATGTGTCTTAGATGGACCCAAGTGTGCCCTAGCACAGTCGATCATAAACCTTTTATGTCCAACGTCTATCTTCCTGTGCACCTTCAAAAATTTATTTGCTTCATCTAGCATGAGGGGATGAGTATGTCGCTCCTCCATTCGGGATATCTCATATCCATCCAACCCTTTAAACTTAAAAAAAATGTGAGCTTTACACCCCACACGGTTGGTCACCCGTTTTCGCTTTCCTTTGTTTGCACTTTTACTAGCAAAACCGTGCCTGTTACACAGAATGTAGCGATGCATAATGGTTCCGTCCTTCTTATGGCTACGTGCTCCCCCAACCCGTACATCGAACCCAACTATTGACCCATATTTCCTTTAAAAGTCCATCCCATCTTCTACGGTTTGGAACTTTTTACCAATCATTGGCTTCAACGACACCTCACACGTCAGAATCCAATATTTCGTTTTCCCAGGTGATTCCGAATGCACATATCCAACCTGAGCATTATCCGTTGCCATTTGATCAAATATAAAATCCACATTCTCCTCAGCAGCAGCACCTCTACTATCAACATCCCAACCCGTTTCGTTTTCCAAATCTGCGTATTAACGCATAAAACACATTTACTATGTTGATATACATGATGCCAACTATAAGTCAATGTAATAACAACACAGGATTCTCGCAACACCATTAGGGTTTGAGCGCAACCACTTACAACTACCAATACAACAGAATACATACTACCAAACAACGAATAATTCAACACCTAGTAAGACAGTTACCTGAAACCATCGCATCCAATGTCAGTAACGAAGTTTATCGCCCTGTTTTTCTTCTTCTTCTTCCCCAGTCTATAAAACCGTCAATGATTTGAAGAGATCTCACTCCACAAAATCGGTTATGTTTATCTTCAATTATTTTGGGATAAAATTTTCATAAAAGGCAATAGATAAAAATTGGAATTAATTAAAAAAATACCCACCTTCCCCAGATTCTCTCCTGCCATATTTGAAGGAGAGATTGTGCTACACACGCCACCCATGTTCATAATTTGGAGCATGAATCACTAACCGCCTGGGCCCCACCGATTTTATTTTTTTTATTAAAATTGCACGAATTAATCATAGCCATCCATCATGAGTGGATCAATGGCTATAATTTGTTAACATTTAACACCACATCACTTGTAAACATTTGTTAACATTTAACACCACATCACTTGTAAACATTAGATGCCTCCATCATTTAATTCTCGTAAACATAAACATATATATGCATTGACTTTGAATAACTATCACAACATTTAGAGATGCATAGCAAGAGTAAATACACTCAAGAAAGCAGAGGGATTTTTAATGTTCTCCCTATAGGCCAAAATTCTCATAAGGACAATTTTTGTTGGATTTGCTTTTTAGCCTAGGATCATATGTGCTCAATTTCATCACAAGTTCACAATCTACATAAAAACCATTTTAAGGACTTAGGTTAAACCATCCAAATATGCCATAGGATTTACATGATCAAGTCAACAATTGAGTTTTCATAATAGGACATCTAAGTAGGGTTTAAAAACAAACTTAAAAAGTAAATATCTAATTTTTTGTCTTTTTGATATTTTTCTATTTTGTTGGGTTCTGACATTTTTTTGAAACTAATAAACTAAAAGACTAACAACTTGAACATTAGAGTGCATAAACTTTAGACATGATGCAATGCAGAAAGATAAAACATAAAGAAAATAAAAAGTTAATACAAGCCAAGTTGCCAAGTTTTAACCATAACCACAACTAGATAGAGAAGTTATAATGTCCAATTTCAATCCCACCCCATACTTAAAAATTACAGTGTCCTGACTATTGAAAAGCAAAGTAAAGGAAAGGGGGAACACTCACTCTCACTCACTCTAAAGATCACTGCTCAGGAGGCGGAGGAGGGGGTAGAAGCATGGGCCAGTCCTGTGTAGTGGACGACCCTGGGTAGTAGGTTGGGCCATCCTGCGGAAATGTGGAGCTGCTGGGACCCTGCTGATCGAAGTTGTATCCCAAGTAGAAGCCCAATCCCTCCAACATCCTGCCAAAGCAGTGCTGATCATCACGCATCTCAGTAACAGTCAGCTCGAGCCTAGAGAAGCGTGTAGTCACGTCGTCCTACCACTCAGTAGAGTAGGCAGGCTAGAAGGGCGGAGGAGGTGGAGGAACATAGCTTTGGTGGGACCCTTGTGAGCCATCTCCACCACCAGCTGCATCATCAGCAACGTCATCATCGTCATCGCCGTCGTCATCGCCCCCTGGTAAGCTGGGGGCTACTGCGCTCCATCAGAGTGGGGATTTGCCTCCCAGGACATGGCCTCTAGATCTGGGTCATGGTTGTAGAGCGGGGCCCTCCTCCAAAGCGTGGGGTCAACAGTGGGATCTATGTTCGTGTGATATAGCTGTCCAGTCCAGGACTGGTACCAATCGGGGACATACAGAAGATCTATGTAGTCGTAGCGGAGGGGCATCCCCGTTTGGGGTTGCCTCCATCCAACTGGACCTGCTCTATCACTCCTCTCTGTCGCAATATAGTAGAATCAAGATATGTGAGCTCATATGTGGTATACCTCTCAACGTGCACACCAAAGGCCTGGGCTAAGACGGCCACCATGTAGCCGTCCAAGATCTCAGTGTTCGTCGTACGTCGGCGCTCTAGTATATGCTCGAGCCAGGCGTACATGAAAGGCAAGGACTCATCCTCAAACAGTATCCACCGCAAGGTCTCTGTCTCGTGCTGTGTGGGACGGCAAAGCTCAGGTCGCGCCCAAATAGTGCTCGCCAGGATGCGAAGGATGACTCGGAACAACGGGCTAGCAATTCTGGTAGTAAATGAGTCGGTGGGGGCAGGGTATGGGATCCCTGAGATATAGCTTCAGATGACGTTGGGGTCATGGACCCTGAAGTGTTCTAGAGTATAAGCGAACCCAAAAAGGTTGCTCATCTCCTCAAGTGTGAGCCAAAACTGCCTGTTGCCGAGCTGGAAGGTGACTCGGCGGGTGGAGGAGACACGATTAGGGATCTCCAGTGTGGCCATAAACTCCCCTATCAGGATGAGGAAATGGGCCTCCAAGTCGTCGATCAACCTCTCCAGGGAGACATTATCAAATGCCTAGTGGACGCATGTGTGAAAGCCCAACTGGACCATATCAGGGTAGTGGTACCAGCGGGCTCTACGCTCGACTAATCAAGTTAGTAGCTAGATCCATCTGTTGCTCATCCGCAATGTGAAGGGAATCCCATGGAACAGTCTTGGCTCGCACCATTGTCTACAAAAGACAACAATGCCAAAGATAATTCCCTTATTTAAATAATATAAAGAACCCCATACTTATGTTCAGAAACTAGCCAAAAAATTTTCAATATTAACATTTGCTAATCGTAGTGCTAAATCTTGCAATCCTCATTTTAATGATCAAATAAAGATAAATAACCAATTTTTAACCATAGAAAATAAAGATTATATAAAAATAATTCAAGAAATTCCATAAACTTATCAAATTTCATAAACCCAATTTCTTGAACATTTAACATTATCAAACCTAATAGAAATTCAGATTTTACCCCCTAATATTCAAAAAATCAGATCTAATATCAGCCCTAAATCATGAAATTTCAAATTCCCACGCAAATAATATTCAAACCCTAAAACACTCAATATGTAATTTCAACCCAAAATCATCAAATAATCATATAAAACTGTAAATATAGATTAAGACTAAGAAATCATACCAGAAGAGTGTCGAAAATTGGGTGGGAAAAGGCAAGAAATTGCAAGAAAAATGAAAGAAGAATTGTCGCGCTGCTACAGTAGTCGAAATTGACTAGAAGGTCGAAATCGATCAGATCTGGGCGGCAACGGGGTTCGCTGTCACTTCTGCAGGCTCGCCGGTGCTCAAGGTCGGCCGAATCTGGTGGATAATGGTCGAATCTAAGTGGATCTTGACGAGGATGGGTGAAGAACAACGAAAAGGGGCTGGAGAGAGAGAACAAGAGAAAAGAGGAGGCTGCTGTCAGGATTTTTGGGCAAGGCGAAGGGTGCTGGATCTGTGACAGTGGAGGCCGAAACAGAGAGATGAAGCGACGATGGTTTGCACAGCGCGAAAACGAGGAGAGAGAGACGAGAGATGAAGGAGAGAGAGAAGAAGAAGAGATGGCGGCTGAGAGAGTTAGGGTAGTCGATTTCTGGGTAAGGGGTTGGGGTAATGTCGAAGTCGGTTATTTAAAGAGAAATAAAAATGGAAAATAAAAAAAGGAAAAAGAAAAGAAAATCTGACATGGAACTTACCTCCGGCTGTAGTCGATATCGATCACAGTGGTCGATATCAACCTCCCTCTTTGAATCGATTAAATCTGCTCGACCTGTTCTCCTGTCGACCAATCGATATCGACATCACAGGTCGATTTCGACTCCTCCTTCTAAGCAGACTGAGTGTGGTCGACCTGTAATATTGGTGTTAGCCATCGATATCGACTCAGAATGTCGATATCGATCTCTCATATGGGGCACTCGATCTCCTGGTTCACTTTAGATAGAATAGCCATGAATAATCTAAAAGAAATATAAAATAATCTAAAAAAACTTAGAAAAAGAACGGGTTGCCTCCCGGAAGCGCTTGAGTTTAAGTCGCTAGCTCGACATACTTCCCTTGTTGCGCTAGTTCAACGCCAGGGTGGCGCAAATCTCTTCTTTCGGGTCTTCTTTGTGATAATACTTCTTTACCCGGTGACCATTTACCTTAAATGTGGAACCATCGTCGCAAAGTAACTCCACCACTCCATGGGGGAAAATTTGACGAACCTTGAAAGGTCCGCTCCATCTTGTCCTTAGTTTCCCTGGAAATAAGCGGAGTCTAGAATTAAAAACAAGGACTTTGTCACCTACCTCATATGTTTTTGGAACCGATTTCTTGTCATGCCACTTCTTTGTGCGCTCCTTGTAGATTTTGACATTCTCATATGTCATTAGGCGCAACTCCTCTAAGGCTTGCAAGTCAACGAACCTTCTTTTCCCGGCTTCGTCGAAAACCATGTTAAGCTCCTTGAGAGCCCACATCGCCTTATCCTCAAGTTTGACGGGCAAATGAAATGACTTACCATATACCAAGTTGTAAGGATTTGTGCGAAGTGGTGTCTTATAGGCCGTTCGGTAGGCCCAGAGCGCATCATCTAGCTTGGATGACCAATCCTTCCTCGAGCGGGAGACCGTCTTCTCTACGATGGCTTTGATCTGGCGATTGGAGACTTCCACTTGACCGCTGGTTTGGGGATGATAGGGCGTTGCCACCCTATGTGTCACCCCATACTTGGCTAAAAGTGCTTCAAAGCCTCTCTCAATGAAATGCGAGCCACCATCTGAAATAAGAACTCTAGGAACACCAAAGCGAGGAAAGATGTTAGTTTTCATAAACTTAGAGACTACCTTCGCATCGTTGGTCCTTGTTGCAACGGCCTCAACCCATTTTGAGACATAGTCCACCACTACTAAAATGTATTTGTAGGGGCCTAAGGAAGGGAATGGTCCCATGAAGTCAATACCCGATACATCAAAGAGCTCTACTTCCAGAATTCCCGTGAGTGGTGTCTCATTCCTCCATGTGATATTTCCTGCACGTTGACATTCATCTAAAGAGGTTACATGTTTTTGCACATCTTTGAAAAGGTTAGGCCAATAAAAACCACATTGAAGAATTTCGCCACGGTCTTGAATCCTTTAGCATGGCCTCCTGTAGGGAGAGAATGACAATGGCGAATCACGCTCTCTACCTCTTCCTCTGGGATACAACGTCGAAAGATATGGTCTTTTCCCTACTTGAGTATGTAGGGTTCATCCCAATAGTATTGCTTGACGTCGTGCAAAAACTTCTTCTTCTGCTGCGAAGTTAAGCCTGAAGGGATCTCGCCTCCTGCAATATAGTTAGCAAAATCCGCATACCAAGGTACCTTCTCCCCTCTTACAACAAACAACTCATGAATAAGACTATAGGGAGGAGTAAAGAAGAAATCCTCACCAGAGCTTACCTTTTCGTCACCTTCGGAGTCACTGAAAGGTGCTAGATATCGACAAGGAGTGGTCGATTTCGACTGGTCTGCATCAACTATGTCAGTCGATTTGGGCTGCTCGAGATTGGCACTCAATTTTGACTTCCAATGGTCAATTTCGATCTCTGCAATTGTGAACATGTCGTAAGAAATAGTCAAAATCGGCAGAAAACTCACCTCAGGGGCAGTCGATATCGACTTGGTCTGGTCGATATCGAGTGGACTTTTTGCCCATTTTGCTTCTTGCTTCATCAACTGCTCGTCAGGGTGGGAGTCATCGATTTGCATTTTGTCCTGTAACTCATCTAGAAGCCCTTTGGGTAGCCGTAAGAGATGATCGGCTACGGAGTTCTCCGTTCCTTTCTTATCCTTAAGCTCAACGTCGAACCCTTGGAGTAAGAGCACCCATCGTAGGAGCCTAGGTTTAGCATCCTTCTTCGTCATCAAGTACCTAAGAGTTGCATGGTTAGTATGAACAATTACCTTAGAGCACACTAGGTATGAGCGGAACTTCTCAAAAGCGAAGACCACTGACAAAACCTCTTTCTCCGTCGTGGTGTACTTAGTTTGAATGGCATCAAGAGTCTTGCTTTCATAGTAGATGGCGTGAAGCTTCTTGTCTCTCCTTTGTCCTAGGACAGCACCTACGACATAATCGATTGCGGCGCACATGATCTCAAAGGGTTGCGACCAATCTGGCGATTGAATGATAAGGGCAGATATAAGGGCTTTCTTTAACTTGTTGAAAACTTCAAGACAATCACTAGAAAACACAAACATAACATCCTTCATTAGTAGGTTAGTTAATGGTTTGGCAATCTTAGAAAAATCTTGAATAAACCTTCTATAGAAACCTGCGTGACCAAGGAAGCTTCTTATGTCCTTAATAGATGAAGGTGGTGACAACTTCTCAATAAGCTCTATCTTTGCCCTGTCCACCTCAATTCCCCTTTTTGAGACTTTTTGGCCTAGCACAATCCCTTCTCTTACCATAAAGTGGCACTTTTCCCAATTGAGAACCAAGTTTGTCTCCTCACATCGTGCAAGTACCCTGCGAAGGTTAGCAAGACAAACATCAAAAGTAGTGCCATAGATAGAGAAATCATCCATAAATACCTCCACGATGTCCTCTATCATGTCAGAGAAGATGGCCAGCACACATCTTTGAAAGGTAGCGGGGGCATTTTAGAGCCCAAATGGAATCCTCCTATATGCAAATGTCCCATAGGGACATGTGAAGGTTGTCTTCTCTTGATCATGAGGGACCTGCCAAAAGCCAAAATATCCATCCAGGTAACAAAAGTAATCATGTTCAGCAAGTCTTTCCAATACCTGGTCAATGAATGGAAGGGGAAAGTGATCCTTTCTAGTGGCGTTGTTGAGCTTTCGTTAGTCAATGCACATTCGCCAACTAGTTGTGATTCGCTTTGGCATAAGCTCTCCCTTCTCATTCTCCTCAACGGTCATTTCACCCTTCTTAGGCACCACATGGACTGGGCTCACCCATTCGCTGTCGAAGATGGCATAGATGATTCCTGCAACCAGCATGCGCATGATCTCCTTCTTCACTACCTCTCTCATGTTGGGGTTGAGCTTCCGCTGGTTTTCTATAGATGCCTTATGATAATCCTCTAGGAGGATTCTATGCATACATGTAGCGGGTGAAATACCTTTTATGTCCTCAAGAGAGTACCCAGTTGCCTTTCGATGAGCACGAAGCACTTTCACAAGCTTATCTACTTCATGCGTGGTTAGTGTAGCATTGATAATCATAGGAAAAGTAGAATTGGGACCAAGAAACTCATACCTAGCGTGTCGGGTAAGGGCTTCAGCACCGGAGAAGGTCCTTGTGGGATAAGGATTGGCTCTACCTCCTCCGTCTTCATGATCTCACCTAGGTAATCCGTCTCAATTCTCTTGATTGAAGCTCCCAAATCAGCTACAAGAGTTGGACCCGAACCTGAATTACCCGAGACCCGAATTCGAAAGATTCGGGTCTCGGGTCTATTCGAAAGTTTATAATCTTTCAATCAAGAGAATTGACCCTAAAAGTCCCGGGTAATTCGGGTTCGGGTCGAATTCGGGTCTCGGGTCTAAAATACCGGGTCTAAACTCGTAAAATTACCGGGCGTACGGGTCGGCTTTTTCGGGTCGGGTCATGCTTTGACAGGTCTAACTGTGAGCGATGGATGCATGTATTGCTTTGCGTTCCATGGGAGGGCGTTGATTTGAGCTTCATATTGTCTCCTAGCTTGCTCCCACCTCTCAACAAGCTCTCTTTGTGTCGCTTCTCTGGCGGTGAAATCTTCTACTTCCTTCTTTAGGCGTTCAATTTGTTGAGCCTGGGTCTCGTTGTCAGCCTTGATTCTGATAGCTCGGGCCCTTAGATGGAGATAGCATTCCGGGTCGTCTACTCTTTCGAATTTAGGTTGGCGATCAGCACGTCGCATACACCTATAAAACAAAACTAAAAAGGAACGTGAAAATAAACTATTAGGCGCGATTGATAGCCTCCCCGGCAACGGCGCCAAAATTTGATGTGGGGAGAATTGAATCAAAATATATAATAAAATATAAAACAATGCAACCCTTAGCCTCTTCAAATAAATTCAAGACTCCCCGCTATAGTAGTAGGGAATCAGGTTTGATCCACGAGGAAGCGAGTGAGCGGGATCCTAGTAGAGTTTGAAGACACGTCCTGAATATCGACCAGAAGCCTTGATCTCGAGCACAGTACTCGACGTCGACGTTGGTTGTCGATTCCTTCTGCAACAGAAAACCTGCAGAGACAAAAATGGCAGTCGATATCGACTAGGGGTGGTCGATATCGATGTAAGTGCAAAACTCGACTGGCTCAAAAGACTGCCAGTTGACACAGGGTAGTCGATATCGAGTAGGTGACTCGAAATCGACCTCAGCTACTACATGCAGAAGACTCGAGATCGACACAGAAGACCGTCGATCTGGGCACAGTGGTCGATATCGATGTTGGTGGTCGATATCAATGTTGTTCCTGCAAAAAAGTTAGTTCTTGTCGGCGAAGAAAGGCCGAAGAAAGAAGGATGAATAAGGAGCAATGATCAGAAATAAACCAGGGGTGTTGGGTTTTTTGATAACTCAACGAACGACAGGCAAGAAAAGATGTAAACTTAATAAAGAAAAGATCTCCCAAAGGCAAGGATTACCACGACGACAACCATGATAGTAGAAGTAAAAAATCACTAGTGATGCATGCTTTTATCATAAAGGAGAAGGCTTTCACCTAAACCGGAAAATAGGAAAAGATATCTTGCAATAAATTAACCTAATTTGCGTCTACCTTTGTCAAAATTGAGTTTATAATCTTTCAAATAGAATTCCTAATTACTACCTATGTTTCACAACACGAGTTCCTTAAATTTGCATTTAAAGATGAAGCACAAGGTAGAACGAGATAAAAGATACCTTCTTCAGCGACATACAAACCTTACCACCACGGCTATCGTCGGGCTCACCCCGACCCTAGAAGAAAGGGCGACTACTCGCTCATGTTGAAAGAAGACATGCTTGAAATTGAAAGGAAATAAACTTGCATTGATGAAGAAACTTGAATCTTTACAATCTCAACGCCAACTATTGCAAGCGCCGAAACCCTTAAGCTCAAAACCTAAAACTCTAACTTTATTGCTTAATTCTATTGTGTCTTTCTTACTTGAATGAATAAAAACCACCCCCTAGAGCTTTATTTATAGGCTACTAATCCTTGCTACCCAAGGATAGTATCTTCTATCTTTTATCTAAATTCTACCCCAACAAGTACGATAGATCTTTTATTTTGGTAAATATCTAAAACAACTGAATAAATCTTTAAGGTAAAAAGCAAATAACCCTAAGTTGTAATCTATCTAATATTACAAGATAATTCGGGCTTTAGTTGATAAGATTCCCAATCCGCATCTCGAAAAGCGTGTTCAACCCGTGTCAAAGTCTAGTTGATATCGACCAGAGTAGTTGATATCGACCTCTCTGTTTCTGCTCGACGGGTTCTTCTCCACTCGATTTCTGGTGTCAAGTCGATATCGACCTCAGGTAGTCGATATCGAGTGTCCTTCTGGGTTGGTCTGTGTGGTCTATCTCGACACTCAGAGTCTGTTTCGATGTCTGTAGTCGATATCGATCTATCCTGTCGATATCGATCTCTTCTTTGCTTCACTTGGCTACTTCTTTTCGACTCCGATGCCGCTCCAATTCCTACATATTTAGACCAAAACTTGTGCAGACTCTATTTCTTGCACGTTAGCTCATTCTACACAAATTCATATTATTTTCAACCTTTATTTTAGGAATTGAATGGAATATGAAGTCAAAACTTGCGAATGAAAAGGGTACAAATATGTACATCATGAAGACAGAAGGTGAGCGAAGTTGATCGGCGAGGGCAAAAATTGCGAGCTTAAACGCAACCTGGTTGACCGCCGTCGTTCCCTGCCAATCATCCTCCACGTTTCCCTTATCCTCTCCATTGCCGTTCTCTGCCATCGGCCGCCATCCTTCAACCCCGAACATCTTCTACACCTCCATGACAACCAGAAGAGCGGCGGATCCTTCCGAGGAAATCTCAGATCTGGATCCACAGAGGAGATCTCGGATTTCAGAGGAGGAAGGACCTCCGCGCGAACTCTGGTGATTGCAATTCACCGCGAGGATGGCGGCCGATTGCGAGACCAAAGTCGATGAAGGGCAGCATCTGAACGCCGATTGCGAGCCTGCACCACCGAAGTCGACGGAGGGCTGCATCTGAACGCCGATTGCGAGCCTGCACCACCGAATCCATCTGCTTCTCTCTTCATTGATGACAGTGAAGTAGAATCGGAGAAAAAAATGCAGATTTCTTGCGAGGGAGCTGAATCTGAGTACAACTTCCAATTACATATCTGAATTGGGGTGAAATTGAGGGAACCGGAGATTGAGATCGAGATCTGAATTGCAATAACAGGTCGGTTCGAGATCGAGAGAGCAAGAGAGACGAGATCGAGAGAGCAAGAGAGCAAGAGAGAAAGAGAGATGAGAGCAAGAGATCGAGAGAGCAAGACGAGAGTAGCAGGAGAGATAACATAGCGTTAATTAAATTGGGGGAGAAGAAAATTTTTGCAATTTGTCCCAAAACCTGAACACTCCCCTAATACGTACGAAAATTTGCGCCTATGGCGAAAATTTTGTAAAAGCTCGGATTTGCAAATCTTAATTTTTCAGAAAAAGGAAAATTAAAATGAATTTAAATTCGAAATTTAAAGAAAAACTCGTTAAATCGGATTTTAGAACTCATGGAACGGATTTCCGACCTAAATAAAATTTTGAAAACTAACTTGACATGGCGACACCTGAAGATTTCTGACTTTCGTACGGTCCGTCGGTCCGTCCTCAATCGACTATCGACTCTTCATGGTTCGGTGCATGCAATCTGGCATGAATCCCGCTCCGAGGAAAACCAAAAAGCTTAATCGGGACCAACCTAAGCCGATCCTAACACTCCGAACCGATCCCTTAAATGTTCGCTTTGAACCTATATTTATAAGGTGAGCCTCCTCCTTGCTTATATACTCATTATCGATGTGGGAGAGTATATATGTTATTTGATGGCTTTGGAAGCCTTTTGCATTTTACATACATATGTCATGCTCCTTTTCATCATCATATATATCTTTGTTTTGTCAATATACATATGTACATATATTATATTTGTTTTCCACCATATATATATAAATATAATATTGTTTCGGGGTTTAATTTATATAGCAGAAAACCCCTATTAATTTATCCTATTAAGATTGTATAATCCCCTTTTGGCCAAATTAGTGTGTTAAATAGTTAGCCCTATTTTCAGGGCATCGTCATAACTCCTCGGACCTCAATCGTGTCTTGACCGATTGGGGTTCGACAAAACGATGCTTTTACTTATATTCTATCTTATTCGCGATTCTGGATTTCTTTATAGACTTATGTTGTCATGACATTGTAATTTTGATTTGCCTGACTATCGCGATTTGCTTCGTCATTTGAGCTGTAGTATGCTAGAATGAATTACGCGACCTATTTCGTATTCTATCGTGCCAAACGGGATACATGGACTAAATTGATTCAAACTCAAGCGTGCTCAGATGAGCCACGAGTGTTATTTAGAATCGAGCTCTAGCGTACTGAATGAGTCACACGAGCTATCCTGATTTGAGCTCTAGCAGGCTCAACGGGCCATGCGAGCTAATTCGATCTAAGCGCTGGCGTACTGAATGAGCCACGCGAGCCATTTCGTGTTCTATCGTGCCCAACGGGACACAAGAACTAACTTCACTCGAACTCCAGCGTGCTGAGATGAGCAACACGAGTTATTTTGAGTCGAGCTCTAGCGTGCTGAATGAGTCACGTGAGCTATTCTGATCTAAGCTCTAACATGCTTAACGGGCCATGCGAGCTAATTCGATCTAAGCTCTAGCGTGCTGAATGAGCCACGCGAGCTATTTCGCGTTCTATCGTGCCAAACGGGACACGAGAACTAACTTGAATCGAACTCCAGCATGCTGACATGAACAACGCGAGTTATTTTGAGTCGAGCTCTAGCGTGCTGAATGAGTTACGCAAGCTATTTTGCGTTCTATCGTGCCAAACAAGACACGTGAACTAAATTGATACATAAATAGTGTATGGGCATGTGATGAATGTATGCATGTGTGTAATGATGTCTTAAGTGTCGATTCCGACTGCTTAAGTCCTTTGAGGGTCGATTCCGACTGCTCGAAAGTGTGTTTTTATTCTCCGTAGAGGCGTGTTTGCAACTCCGTGCTCGAAAGGCACGCGAATGCTAAATTTATTCTCCGTGGAGGCTTGTGTGCAACTCCGTGATCGAAAGGCACGCGAATGCTAAATTTATTCTTCGTAGAGGCTTGTATGCAACTCCGTGCTCGAAAGGCACGCAAATGCTAAATTTATTCTCCGTAGAGGCTTGTATGCAACTCCGTGCTCGAAAGGCACGTGAATGCTAAATTTATTCTCCCTAGAGGCTTGTTTCGTACGAGGTTGATCCCAACCATCGTAGTACAAATATAGAGTGTCGACCCCGACTACTCAATTTAGCGTTTTGAAATATCAAGTGTTGAACCCAACTACTTGAATATGCGATTTAAAAGTTATAGTGTCGATTCAGACAAACCATATTTCAATCGTTATAAATATTAAAGTGCGTGAAATCATGGTATGAAATTTAACAAAATACCTCTTGATGCGTATTTGTAAGATGTAAACCCCTAAAATAAATAGGGATTTTGAAATCGCCACCCTCTTGTCCATTCTTTATTGCTCGCAGTTCCTTCTTTTGCAAGAGATAAAAAGAAAGATATGTGTATACCTTTACAAGTCTCGATCCCGCGATCAAGGGATTCCCACATGCGTGCTTGAGCGGCTGAGCTACAGCAGCCTTGAGGCCCAGTTCCCGATCCTATTCGGGAAGGATATGGCAAAGGGCGAAGACGAACGCCTGAATTTCTTGTCAAGTCCCACTCGCGAAAAGCTCTTTCTTTATGATCTTGATGCAGCGAAACATCCAGCAGCTTTATGTATCCGCTTTCAAAGTTAAAAATAGCCCTTCGGGAACTTATTGATCTGGCGATCCAGTTCGCAGAGAATCAAAATTTATCAAACAGCCCCGTTGGGATCCTTTGTTCGCGTTTGAGAGAGCCCATCACTTGCCTTAGCCTGCATTCCTTCATATAGAATTTTTGAAAGAATAATATGCAAGACTGACTGAGACAAGTTTCAAGGAGTACCTGATTTTTCAGAACGATCGGAAAGGGACTCGATCCTCGGAGCCGTTGTATAAAGGAGCGCCATAGACTTGTTTTACATATGAAAGTACAAGTTAGTTAATTTGCATATGTGGTCTATGGCAGCATTTGGTTTCTCATTTCATCGTGACGATCGCTCTGCAGAGTATAGCAATTGAGGCGTGTTCTTTCTTTCGTGATGAAGATCTCGGATAGGGATTTCGACTTGATGCAAATCAATAATGTCCATGACAGCAATATTTCCTTTTATCCGGGTTTAATAAAATTGGAGCTCTATCTGCTGGTGCCGGAACTGTTAAAAGTCCATAAATCGCGATCGAACTGCTTCAGATTGGGAAGTTCCACGCGAACTTGCTGGTGATGGTAAGATCGCTTCGCAATCTCTAATTGTTCAGTTCGTATGCAAAGGAACCATCCGCAGTCCGCCCTTTTTTTTTTTTTTTTTGATATTTGATTATATAATCACATGAAAGTATGAAACTTGGACCTGCGATGAAACAGATATTAGATGCGAAGAATCATGATTTTTTTCTGATTTCGCGAATTGGCTACTAGAACCCTCTCTTTGTTGCCTCTTTGTCGGGACAACTCTTTTCGAGTTTCTCGCGATTTACAAACAGGGGCTGGCAGGCCTGTCCCCTTGGCGATTTGTTTTGCTTAGCTCTGACACGAAGTTCGCGAACAGGATGAGATCGTAAAACGGAGAACTACGTGATGTTGTATTTCCGTTCAACATCGCTAAATTTCGTACTGCAGGGCATCCATGCTTGGGATGGAGGAGTCAACAGCCATATGGTTTTTATATATGCGCTCAATCTTCAGGGAAGAGAATGAGCGGGCTCCCATAGCTACTCGTTAGTTTAAACAACAGTCTATGACAGTAAAAATTATGGCTGAGCGTACCTCTTTCCTCTTCTTTTTGCTATGACAGTACTTTATCAGTACCATTGTCCTGCAGTAGGTAGCCATCCTTGCGATCTTCAACCGTTTCTAAAGTTGTTTGAAGAAGATCGCAAATGGAAACTTGGATCTGCATCTGCTACCTTCGGAGATTGCCAACAGTCCTAAGAACAAGCCACTGACTCCTGCTCGCAATTGAAACTTTTGCTACCCTTGCTAGTGATGAAATCAGATGGCTTATCCCCATATTTGGGTTGCTGCTCGCGAACCATGTGGGCGCCGTCGACCGATGTCAGGTCGCGATTCATTATGAGGTCGGCTTATTTCATCGTTCGCTGTTCCTTGCCCCTATCTCGTATACACATAAGTCTGTACTTGCCTTTTTCGAGCTGCAAGTTTGTTAGCTAGATAATCCGACCGTAAAAAGATATGTGAAGGGCATCAAGCTCTATGGGCCCAAACAATTTTTACACAAAGCAAACAAACTTGATTTGATTTGAAACATTTGAACGAGTAGTACTCGTTTGAGCTGAGTGTAAAACTACTAATGGTACTCGTCGAGTACCATTAGTAGTTGTGTTCAAGAATTTCAGTGACTGAATTTGCAAAAGAAGCCTTCGTTTGAGCTGAGTGTAAAACAACGATGGTGGCTTTCATCGTTCGCGAAGGGCCGTGGATTCTCCACATCAAAAATGATTAGAAGAATGCAAAGACGCCAATGACACCCGAACAATCCTCCTGGGTCAGTGCTCGCGTTCTTTCTTAACCCTATTCTTCATTTATGCCATCAGAGTTGGTCTTCTTATATCGCGAAAGTCGGGGTGCTGATACCCCTTCGCGAATTGCCGGGTGTTCGTTTAGAAGGGTTCGCGAGCGCCTTCCTCATGATTACTTATTTGCTGTTTCTGCTGTTTAAGTGGGATCACCCTGCTGTTTGCTCTTATCCCAGTAGTTTGTATAGACATATATATAGTTAGGTATATATATATATATATATATATATATATATATATATATATATATACATACATATATTCCTAACTTCTATTATAATTCAAACAAAATAATACTGAAATATAATGACGACTACGTAATATTATATAGCGATTCAAAATTTTTCATTCTTTAGTCAAAAATAGTTAATCAAATTAATCCCTTTAACCGAATCTGTTTTATTTAATCAATTATAAATTGTGGAACATAATTAAGGTATAATAGACGCCTACTTAACCTTAACGAATCACCTCTTAGGGTGTGAAAGGTTCCCACGTACGGTCCGTCCTCGATCGACTATCGACTCTCCATGGTTCGGTGCATGCTAAATTGCATGAATCCCGCTCCGAGGAAGACCAAAAAGCTTGATCGGGACCAGCCTAAGCCGATCCCAACACTTCGAACCGATCCCTTAAATGCTTGCTTTGAACCTATATTTATAAGGTGAGCCTCCTCCTTGCTTATATACTCACTATTCGATGTGGGAGAGTATATATGTTATTTGATGGCTTTGGAAGCCTTTTGCATTTTACATACATATGTCATGCTCCTTGTCATCATCATATATATCTTTGTTTTGTCAATATACATATGTACATATATTATATTTGTTTGCCAATATATATATATATATATATATATATATATATATATATATATATATATATATATATACACATATATATATAATATTGTTCCGGGGTTTAATTTATATAGCGGGAAACCCCTATTAATTTATCCTATTAAGATCGTATAATTCCCTTTTGGTTTAATCACTGTGTTAAATATTTAGCCCGTTTTTCAGCGCATCGTCACCACCATTCCTTGGATTTTTGAAAAACCTAATGGATCGAGAGAGCGGTGACGATGCCATCTAAAATGCCCTCTTTTATTAATAGTAAATATGACGTCATAAATGGGTCACCCTACGCAAAGCTCATATATTTACAAAGGTCGTATATACACTAAAGATTATGTCATCGCGATCATAGTTTTCTCGGTTCACGTGAGCTGACGCTTAGGTCTGACTAAGAATGTCGCCTCTCATAATCGAGATCGCGAAGGAAAGCCCCAAGACCGACTAAAAACTTCTTCAGAAAGGCAAGAAGCTCGCTGGTGAAGCATTTCTTCTCCAAACGTCGCCACGTGTAGCTACCTTAGACCGTTGGTATGAGGGCATGCACTACACGTGTCCCCTATATAAACCACGAGGTCACCAGCGAGCTGCTCGCTTGGATACTACTATAAATACCTCTAACCCCCACAAAGAAAAGGATCCGAAATAAGAGATAAGAAAAGAAGCTCTGCAACTTCCTTTGACATAAACCCTTAGACGACGATTGAACAGTAAATATACCTAATCGCGAACCTCAGATATCTGTAAAATCATCTTCAGTAACAAAAGGTTCACTAGATCGCGAAACTATGTATTATCCCTTAATACGACATGTAGTTAAGGACTTTTGTCATCACCTTGAGGTAATAAGTATAGGTGAAATTCCAAGAATGCTTCATTGGCGCCGTCTGTGGGTAACCTTCACGACGAGGGGTCCCCCGAATAGTTTTTTCTTCGCTTTCATAAATTTTTTCATTTTTTATTTTTGCTTAAAAGTTTATTTTTCCTTTCGAAAAACTGATTTTTTAGTCAAAGTAAAAAATTCGCTTTTGCAACATCACAGGTAACGAAGAAATGAATTTCACTCTCTTTGGAGAGGAATTTGGAGAACAACATCACGAGGAGGGATGGAACAACGAGCTGAATCTAAACAATCCCCCCGACGGAGAGAATCGCATCCTGGAAGGCGAGGACCTTCCTCCCCAAACACTTTGGAACAACGTCGCGATTCCCCCTTTCAAACAACACGGAGCTTGGGGGGATTACCCCCCATATACTTACTTTACAGGCGGCTGTCCCCCAAACTCTTTCTATGGACAACCCGCAAACATGATCCCTCAGCAATATGACCCTTACGGGTACTATCAACAATCGCTCCCCATTCGCGCCCCAATCAACTTATTCCCAGGCCCGTTTGATAATATTCAGGGTGCGGATCACGATCGTAATAAAGATGACGTCAGAAAGAAAGCTCGCAAAAATTCTGCAGCGGATATTTCCTCAAGATCCAATTCGTCAGGAGCCCCTGATTCGACTCCTACAGATGAGCCCCCTTTTTCGTCTGCCTTCTGCAAAGCCATTCGCAAAACACTAGTACCCAAAAGATGGAGAGATGTGTCCATCGCAAAGTACATTGGGAATTCTGATCCAAATGATCACATGAATCAATTCACTACAGCCATGGGAATGAATGAAAACAACGACGCAATGTTCTGTCGATGTTTCCCATCCACCTTGAGCGGAGTCGCATTGACTTGGTTCACCAACTTACCCCGGTCATCAATAAGTAACTTCACCCAGTTGTCAAGCATTTTCGTTGCTCACTTCGGCAGCGCTTGCACGCGGAAGTGCACCATGCTGGATCTAAATTCCATTAAACAAGAAGCATCTGAGTCATTGGGCAACTTCTTCAGCAGATTCACTACTATGGTTGTGCAAATCCCAAAATTCAATCAAGAATCAGCTAGCACCATCTTAATGGGCAACTTGGCCGAAAGCGACTTCAAGACCTATCTGTTCAAAAAAGAACCCTGCAATTATGACAAGTTACGTGACTTAGTCACTTTGCAAATTCACGCGTTAGAGGCTGCGGGATCAAGTTCGAAGACCAATGAGAATAAACCTCCCTACTTTCACAAACCCAACAATAAATTCCATAACAAAGGAGGCCGAGATAACCAACAACACTATAACCCCCGCTGGCCAAATCCTATTGTCATCCCACAACACCAACCCCAAGAAGTACAATACAATCAATTGACCAATCCAAACCTTCCAACTGCTGCCCCAAGCAACGTACAAATGGCACACCCATCTATGATCCGCCCTCCTATTTATGGTATCCCTAATCCTCCTCCCCCAAACAAATAGTGCCTTTGCAAATTTGTCCCCCACCTACAAATCAAAACCAAAACCGGCCCGTCCTTCCACCCCAACAATACCGCCCACCATATGGCCAAGGGGGAAGGGGAAGGGGCGGCTACCCACGCGGACGTGGAGGGAGAAACGAAAATAGAGGCGGTAGTTATAGGCCCCCACCATGAGATATTCCCCATATTCCCGAAGCAAGGTCATCATCGAATAAATCTGTACATTCTCATTCCAATGATCAAAATCCACCCCTCCCAGACGGGTGCATCAATACCATCGCAGGAGGAGCATCCACATCTGGAACTAGCAATCAGGAGAGAAAAAACTATGAAAGAGAAGCTAGACAACCCCCATAAGAAGCCAGCGTCAAACAGACTTCCACAAAGCACGCTGTTTTGAATTTCGATTTCTCTGATGCCCGCGTTCTCAGAATGCCCCACTCAGACCTTGTAGTTATTCATGTCCAACTAGGCACCAAAACAGTCAAACGTGTTTTAATCGATACAGGCTCCTCGGTGGATGTCCTATACTGAAATGCATTCGAACAACTAGGGATTGTAGAGAGTGCTCTGCGATGTTATTCTGGGAAGCTTATCTCATTTTCAGGAGATGAAGTTGAAGTAGCCGGGACAATTGAGCTCGCATTGACTTTAGGAACCCCTCCGGGAAGGAGGTCTCACATGATAGAATTCCCAGTCGTTCACCTACCTTCTATCTACAATGCTTTCATGGGCCGCGTAAGGCTTTTCAAATTCCAAATAGCTTGTTCCATCTACCATTTTGGCATCAAATTCCCATGTGCTGATGCAAAGGTTTGGGAAGTACGCGGAGAACAATTGGAGAGCAGGATCTGCTACCTCGCGTCCCTTAAGAAAAATCAATACAGAGTACTTGCTATTGACGGACCTACCCCGGGATCTTTAAAGTCAGAAGTTGTTGAAAATGATGATTTAGAAGCTACTTCTCACCCTACCGAAGCCGAATTGGAAGTCCGACCAACGAAGATCGCTGATAAGATCGTGGAAGAAAAGGTGGCGTTTTTCCCTTTCACCAACGGCACCGAGGCCTTTTATCATGGGCATAGTCTGGAGACCACCGATCTAAATCGCGTTAAAGACATTCTCAAGAATTCAAGAGACGTCTTTGCTTGGTCACACCAAGACCTCAAAGGCCTTCCTCGAGAAATATCTGAGCATTCCCTTAGACTCACCCACGATACTAAGCCAATGTGTCAAAGAAAGAGGAAAATGGCCGCGGAAAAAGCTGAAGTTGCCAAACAAGAAGTAGAAAAGCTTTTGCAAGTAGGATTTGTTCGCGAAATTAATGACCCAACATGGCTATCCAATGTGGTCTTAGTCGAAAAGAGTAATGGAAAATGGAGGATGTGCTTCGACTTCAAAGATTTAAATAAAGCATGTCCCAAGGATAGTTATCCACTCCCTTCCATTGATGAGTTAGTAGACACCACAACAGGTCACGCCACTTTGAGCTTTCTCGACGCTTATTCAGGGTACAACCAGATAAAAATGCGTCCACGCGATGAGAAAAACACGGCCTTCATCACCAATCAGGGCACCTTTTACTACAAGGTAATGCCTTTTGGGTTGAAAAATACAGGTGCTACTTTTCAACTAATGATCAAAAGAGTTTTCAAACCCCAGATTGGAAGAAACATTGTAGTTTATGTCGACGGCATTGTGGTCAAGAGTTTGACCAAAGAGCAGCACCCTTCCGATTTGCAAGAAACCATCGATGCTTTTAGATCCAATTGCGTATGCCTTAACCCAGAAAAGTGCGTATTTGGCGTTGATTCTGGAAAGTTCTTGGGTTTCATGATCAGTCACCGAGGAATAGACGTGAACCCCTCAAAAGTGCAAACCATACTCGATATGACCCCTCCTAAAACACTGAAAGATATCCAAAAACTCAATGATTCGATCAACTACTTAAGCCGTTTTTGCTCGTGATTGGCGGATCATTCATTACCTTTCTTCGACCAACTAAAGAAGAAAGGCCCAGCAGAATGGAGTTCAATATTGGACAAAGCTTTCAAGGACATGAAAGAATATCTTGCAACTCTTCCCACACTTCATTACCCCCAGGAGCATGAAACATTACAACTCTACCTTGCAGTCGGATCAACCACCATTAGCGCCGTGCTGACCAAGGAATCTAAATTCCCTGTTTATTTCGCGAGTAGAGTGCTACAGTCAACTGAGTCCAGATACACCGCTATTGAGAAAATGGCTTTATCTGTGGTCTTTGCAGCAAGACGATTGAGGCCTTACTTCCAAGCTCACACAATTGAAATCCTTTCCGATCTTCCCATTCATCAAATACTCCATTCATCGTCGCTCTCTGGTAGAATGGTAAAATGGGCGGTAGAGCTATCTAAATTTGATATTCATTTCAAACCACGAAAATCCCGTTTGGCTCAGGCATTAGCTGACTAGTAGTGGAGGCTACATTCTCGGAAACACAGGATCACGAAGGAGAGGATTGGGTAATCAATGTAGATGGAACTATATCATCTCACGGATGTGGAGCGGGGGTAACAGTATCTAGCCCAACAGGGGAAGTCAATGATCTATCTTTCCAGCTTCTTTTCGAAGCAACTAACAACGAAGTGGAATATGAGGCATTGATAGCAGGGATAGAGAAAGCACTGATCAATGGTGCTCGCCAAGTACAAATATTCACTGATTCAGAAATAGTAGCCCAGCAGGTCAAAGGAGAATACGAGGCGAAAACAAGGATGTTCCCAGAGTACCTTACCAGATTTCAAACACTTAACGCTGCTTTTAATCACTGTTCAATCTCTTAAATACCTCGTGAACAAAACGAACGAGCTGATATCCTAGCCATGATAGGAGCCACGCTACCCCTCGAGCTGAGAGATCGTGTGATAATAGAGCGCAGACATACTCGGGGGATCCATAAAGGCGTTTTCGCCATATCACCATCCGATTGGCGAGAATCCATCTTGGAATACATTAACAATGGGCCAATCGAAGGTGCCCATGGCTCAGAATATCGAAAGCTTATGAGACAAGCTTCTTGTTTTCGAATGAAAGATGGTTGATTGTATAAAAGAGGTTTTTACCTCCCAGACCTTCTTTGCGTGTCTCACCAAGAAGGTCGGACCATCGTCAGAGAACTACATGCAGGCATCTGTGGAAATCACCAAGGGTGGAGAGCTATCGCAACAAAGATCACACGACTAGGATATTATTGGCCCAGCCTCAGGGCTGAAACCCAACACTACATCATGATATGTGATCCTTGTCAACGACATTCCGACCTCAAACATCGACCACCCCACCCCCTTAAATGCATATCTACCCTGTACCCTTTTGTAATGTGGGGGATGGACATCCTCGGACCTTTTCCGCGGGCCCCTGGCCAACTGCGATTCATCCTAGTAATAGTTGATTATTTCACCAAGTGGGTAGAAGCCGAGGCCATGGCTTTAATAACAGCAGAAAAAGTTCAAAAATTCCTTTGGAAAAATATGATATGTCGTTTTGGATTGCCGCGAGCAATCATTACTGATCATGGGCCTCAATTCGATTGTGAAACTATTCGTGATTTTTGTTTTGGGCTCCATATAGAGCTCCGCTTTTTATCTGTGGCATACCCCCAATCTAACGGCCAAGCTGAAACAACCAATAGACAAATCCTGAATGCGTTGAAGAAAAGATTGGGCCTCGCCAAAGGAGAATGGGCAGAGACCTTACCTTTGGTTCTATGGGCATACCGAACCTTAGTAAAAAGCCCCACGGGAGAAACACCCTTCACCATGACATTTGGTGTAGACGCGGTCGTCCCAGTTGAACTGTTGATCCCTTCAACAAGAGTTTTTTACTTCAACAAGGATACCAACGATGAAGCATTAGAATTGGAATTGCACCTCCGCGAAGAGAGAAGGCAAACAGCCTGCATCAAGGCTAGTGAATATCAACGTTGACTCTCTGATGGCTACAACAAAAGCGTTTTCGTACGCCCATTACAAAAAGGGGACATGGTCCTTCGATAAGCCACAAAAGGAGGGAAACTCGAACCCAAGTGGGAAGGGCCCTACATAATTCACCAGGAAGTAGGGAGAGGATCATTCAAGCTTCAAAACTCAAAAGTGGCTATCCTCCCTAAAGCATGGAACACTAAGAACCCCAAAGCTTACTACGGCTAAGATTAACCTTTTTTGTGTAAGGATCCCCGAGGACTTAGATTTTTCTCTGTATAGGAAGTCTCGAGGATCCTAGAAGGGGCATACCACTTCTCTAAAATATATATATGAAAGTTCCAGGCCCTCTTTTGAAAAAACACTGTGTCGCTGCATAACATAAATTTAGCAATCGTGTGCACTTTTGACACGGATTCGTAAACAAGCCTCTACGGAGAAAAAATTTAGCAATCGCGTGTACTTTTGGCACTAATTCGCAAACAAGCCTCTTCAGAGAATAAATTTAGCAATCGCGTGCACTTTTGGCACGAATTTGCAAATAAGCCTCTACGGAGAAAAAATTTAGCAATCGCGTGCACTTTTGACACGGATTTGCAAGTAAGCCTCTACGAAGAATAAATTTAGCAATCGCGTGCACTTTTGACACGGATTTGCAAGTAAGCCTCTACGGAGAATAAATTTAACAATCGCGTGCACTTTTGGCACGGATTTGCTAGTAAGCCTCTACGGAGAATAAATTTAGCAACCGCGTGCACTTTTGGCACGGATTAGCAAATAAGCCTCTACAGAGTATAAATTTAGCAATCACGTGCACTTTTGGCACGGATTAGCAAATAAGCCTCTACGGAGAATAAATTTAGCAATCGCGTGCACTTTTGGCACGGATTAGAAAATAAGCCTCTACGGGGAATAAATTTAGCAATCGCGTGCACTTTTGGCACAGATTTGCAAATAAGCCTCTACGGAGAATAAATTTAGCAATCGCGTGCACTTTTGGCACGGATTAGCAAATAAGCCTCTACGGAGAATAAATTTAGCAATCGCGTGCACTTTTGGCACGGATTAAGCCTCTACGGAGAATAAATATAGCAATCGCGTGCACTTTTGGCACGGATTAGCATATAAGCCTCTACGGAGAATAAATTTAGCAATCGCGTGCACTTTTGGCACAGATTAGCAAATAAGCCTCTACGGAGAATAAATTTAGCAATCGCATGCACTTTTGGCATGGATTAGAAAATAAGCCTCTACGGAGAATAAATTTAGCAATCGCGTGCACTTTTGGCACGGATTAGCAAAAAAGCCTATACGGAGAATAAATTTAGCAATCGCGTGCACTTTTGGCACGGATTAGCAAATAGGCCTCTACAGAGAATAAGTTTAGCAATCACGTTCAGTTTAATACGGATAGGCGAATAAGCCTCTACAAGGAATAAATTTGAACACACAAGTTAAACTCAAAACATGAACCAAGCGTTCAAACAATTCGAGTACAAACATTATTCAATACGAAATACCATAAAGCATTAACAAAGTGATGTACATATTTATATCTCCTTTTATTGCATTATTTGACTTCATATTTCATTCGATCTCCAAAGAAAAGGTTCAAAAGAATATAAACTTGTGTAAGAATGTGCTAAAATGAAAGAAATAGAGTCTGCACGAGTTTTGAGCTAACCATGCAGGAATTAGATGAAATCGGAGTCAAAACGGAGAAGCCAAGTGAAGCTGAGCAGAGGTAGAAATCGACCTTAGACCCAGATATCGACCTCTGGTGTCGATATCGACCCCCATATCGATCTCAACATAGACATCGATCAGAGTTGAACAAGGAGAGCAGGAACAGAGACCTCGATATCGACCTCTGGTGTCGATATCGACCCCTTATCTCGACAGAAGATAGACTCGGTTTCGAGATGTGGATTGGAACTATATCTTGAAGAAGGCACGGGATTATCTTACACTTTCAAGATAGATGGTAGCTGAAGAGTTATTTATCTTTTTAACTTTAAGTTATTCAAGTTTTATCAATATAAAAGACCTATCCTAATTGTTTGGATAAAGTTCATAGTTTAGATAAGAGTTACAATCCTCGGATAGCAAGGATTAGTAGCCTATAAATAAAGCCCTAGGGGACTGGCATTCAACAATCCAATTCACAAGCAAGTAATACCATCAATAGAGTTAGAGAGAAGATTTAGGGTTTGACGTTTGCGAAAGTTGACGTTAAGTTGTAAAGCTTCGGAGTTTATTTTAATGCAAGTTTCTTTCCTTCAATCAACAATGAATTCCATGATGAGAAGCGAGTAGTTCCCCAAAGCTCTTAGGGTCGGGGTGAGCCCGACGTTAGCCATGCGCGCTTGAGGTAAGTATTTGATGTCGATATCGTTGTGTCTATCTCTCCTCCTACGATTCTATGTTTTGTCCTAATCGAAAGAAACGGGATTCATGCTAACAACTTGAGTTATAAACATAAAATTGGTAGAGACAATTAGGTTTATTTGCAAGAGTAATCCTAAGAGTTGGTGTACGGCGAAAGCTTGTCCCTCGGGTGAAATAGCGCAATTGTCCGTCTTATTTATCTTATCGCATGCATTGGTTAACGTTGTGGTAAACCCTAATCCTATGAGTTTCTTTTTACATATTTTATACACACAAAACTACTGTTATTTCTGTTCATCCCTTCTCATCCATTCTTAAATCTTCGGCCTTTCTTTGCCGACGAAGTACTAACCCACTGCAACGAGACATCGATATCGACCCTAGACGTCGATATCGACCACTGAGTTCGTCGACAGTTTTCTGAGTCGACGACGATCATCACTGCGGAGTCTGCTGAGCATCGATATCGACCCCTTGCATCGATATCGACCCTTCTGTATCGACTGGCAGTCTTCTAAACTAGTCGATTTCTTGGACTAACATCGATATCGACCCCTACCAGTCGATATCGACACTTGTTTTTATTTCTGCAGGTCTTCTGTTGCAGAGAACATCGACAGCCGAGGTCGACATCGAGCTCTAAGGTCGAAATCTAGGCTTCTGGTCGACGCAGACTTGAGATTTCCAAAGCTACTAGGATCCCGCTGACACGCCTCCTCGTGGATCGATCCTGTCTACCCTTCCACTACAACGGGAGGAAGTCTTGTAATTATTTGCTTAGGCTAGGAGTTGGTTTACGTTTATTTACATCTTTATTATTTGTAATTACTCAACATATCATCCTCCTGCGACAACAAATTGGCGCCGTTGCCGGGGAGGCAATCAATCGCGCCCTAGTAGTCTATCTCACGTCTCTACCTAGTCTTGTTTTTTGCAGGTGTATGCGACGTGCTGATCGCCCACCTGAATTTGAAGGAGTAGACGACCCTAAGCGCTATTTCCATCTAAGAGCCCAAGCTCAAAGAATCATGGCAGACAACGCGAACCAGGCTGAACTTATTGAGCAACTAAGGAAGCAGGTTGAGGACCTAACGACTAGAGAGACGGTACTTAAGGAGCGTGCGGATAGGGAGGAGGAAGGCCGGAGGCAAATAGAAGCCCAAATCAATGCCGTCCCTAGGAATGCCAAGCAATATATGCACCCCGCTCTCACAGTGCCTGAATCGGCAATTCTTATCCCTGCCTCTAATTTTGAAATAAAACCTAACTTCCTTACTGAGATTAGAAGGCACCAATATGAAGGAAAACCTGACGAATGCCCTATGGCACATATTTCAACCTTCTTAGACCTTTGTGATACTATTGCTGATGGACGAAGTCTTGAAAATGTCCAACTAAAAGCCTTTCGATGGTCTCTTACAGGGAAAGCATTGCACTGGTTGGAAAGCTTAGCCGCAAGATCGCTCCGCACCTGGAATGAAGTCAAGGATGCGTTCCTCAACAAGTTCTTTCCTCCTTCTAAGACGGCGTTGATCCGACAGAAAATCACGGCTTTCAAACAAAAGCCCGGTGAAGCTCTGGCGACTGTTTGGGAAAGGTTTAAGGACCTATTACGTTCATGCCCGACGCATGGCCAACCACCGTATGTAATTCAGGAGATCATATACAATGCTCTTGACGCTGCAACCAAGGAGAGGATCAACACCTACACCTCCTATGGCTACCTTGAACTCGCTCCACAAGAGGCTTGGGAGACCATAGAGAGGTTGGTGGAGTTCGACAACACATATGGAACTCATGAGGCTTCCGACACACCATCATCGTCGAGGCCTGCCCCATCTATGCCCTTATATGAACCCTCCAATGTAATCGATCCGGATGTGAAGGAGCAATTCCATAGAGATCAACTTAGAAAGCTCCAAAACCAAGTAAGGTTCCTTTCAGCGAACCAAGATTGCATTGAATGCGGATCGCAACGGCACACCACCATCGAGTGCCCCCATGCTGAAAAAGTACATCTAGCGGAGACTCACCAAGAAGCGCGCTACATGAGGGGTCCCAATCACCAATATTGGGGAGATCAAAGGTTCCATCAACCACAAAGAAACCAGGTTAACCCTAGGGACCCTCCGCCTTATAGAGCTCCTGGGCACTCGGAGAGAGACCAAAAGAAGGATGATCTTCAACTAGTACTGGATGAAATCAGGCGGAATCAGGCTAAGAATGATCAATCCAACAATGCCATCCATTCTCAACTCAATCACCTTACCACAAGGATTGGGGAGATGGATATATGGAAAAGGAACGTAGAGACCCAACTGGGTCAATTGCGGCACAAATCCCTAAACCGTCCGGAACGATCCCTGGGCAACCCACTATAAATCCTAAGGGACAATCCGGGATGGGCCATGTCGCGGCCATACAATTGAGGAGTGGCACCAAAGTACATAAGCCACGAACGGAATCGGAGAAAGCAACAGATAGAGTCGATATCGACAGACCAGTCGATGTCGAGGATGAGGTCGATATCGACCCCCAAGTCGACCCACAGGTCGATATCGAGGCCACTGCAGAGCCATCAGAGCCACAACAGAGGTCGAAATCGACCATCCCAGTACATATCGACCATATCCCAGTCGATGTCGATGTCCAGCAGGTACCTCCGACCACCGTTTTGGCCCCGCCACCAAAGAAGACGTTGCCATTCCCATCCAAAGCATTGGAGGATCCCACCAAAGGTAAGTTTAGGCGCTTTGTAAAAATACTTCAAGGTCTTAATGTTACCATCCCTCTTACAGAAGCCCTAAGCGAGATCCCCGCCTATGTGCGATTCCTCAAAGACATCCTTAGCAAGAAGAGATCCATGGCAGAGATCGCAGAGGAGTGCTCAAAGATGGACTTCCCTGAGAAGAAGAGTGATCCAGAGAAGTTTGCAATCACCGTGGGACTTGGCCAACATCGTTCCAAAGCCCTATGTGACCTAGGGTCAAGTGTAAGTCTGATGCCTCTTTCTATTTGGCAAAAGGTGAACATTGGCGCCCTTGAACATGTGGACATGAAACTTTATATGGCTGACAACTCATTCGTCAGACCCACAGGTATAGTTGATGACGTTCCAGTAAAGGTAGGTAAGTTCTTTGTGCCTACTGATTTCATTGTATTGGAGATGCTTGAAGATCCTATAGTGCCTATTATACTTGGTAGGCCTTTCTTAGCTACTGCTGATGCCAATATCAATGTACGTTGAGGATTACTAACCTTTACTATAGGGAACGAAGTAATAGAATTCTCTTTCAACCCGACCATGAGTGAAACAAAGCACCTGGAGCAAGTAGTCCTCTCGCCGGCTAAGGAGAAGCTTAGAAAATTTTTGTTGGCGAGGACGGAAACAGCAAGCAGGGTCGAGATCAACTGGAACCAGTCGATATCGACTAAAAACATCGAAATCGACCCCCCTTAGTCGAAATCGAGTATGCCAAATCGCTGCCAGGAGCTGAAGTATGGGGTCATAGAGGTCAATATCGACCCTCACATATCGATATCGACCACAGCACTCGACATCGACCCTCCTTGGGCGAAGTCGACCACCCCTCAGCCCGAAGATTTCTGTTTCGGGCCCAAACAGGTAAGCCCAGGTATGACTCCTAACCCTCCTCTGTCCCTTATATATGAATCAATTAACCCCATTATTGATAATTCTACTAAATAGAGGGTCAAAGCTCCATGGTTTGCCTATATTGCTAAAGTTAGGTCAAGAAAGAGAAAGAAAGCGACCAAAGAAGAACCTAAAATCAAAGAAGCGTTGGTCGCCGAGCTTAGATACTACCAAAAGGACCTAGATGACCCAGGAGAAGGCTCACGCTCAAAGGGTCCCTACATAAAAGGGTCATGAAGCATTGACGGAGAAGTCGGCCTAGCGACTCAAAAATCTAGAGCGTGTACATAAAACCTTTAAATTTTTTGCATAGATGGTTTTTGGGATTTAATTTTTGGTTTTTCAAACTTTTAAAACTGAGATAATTCGTGGCTTTATCTATGTTTCTAACAAAGATTTCAGGTTTTCAAGCAAAAAGGAACGACGAAGAAGAAAAGAAGCTTCTGTAGAGGCAGTCGAAATCGACCAGGCCAGTCGAAATCGACCCCCCTAGGGTCAAGCCATCTCCTAGAGTCGACATCGAGGACTCAGGAGCGAAAAAGCAGAGGTCGATATCGACCCTAATACTCGATATCTACCCAAATCAGGCAGCCCTCGTCTTCATTTTCTTCCTCGACTTCGACCGATGCAGTCGATATCGACCACTGACCTAGATATCGACTTCTGGCATCGACTTCATCTGAAATCGACCCGAATCCGCAGGTTGCGCTGTGAGTTTTTCTCTACCCTTGTTCTTCTTTTTAATACAGTGAGGACACTATATATTTTAAGTATGGGGTGGGGAAAAGACATGTCTTATTGTCATAACTTGGTTTTCTTCTTCGCATTGCATTCATGTTTAAATTTTTTGTTCTTAGTTTTACTTCTATAAAAATGTCAAAATCAAAAGAAAATCCAAAAAAAATAGAAAAATGTCAAAAATACAAAAAAAATGCATTTTTATTTTTAAGTTTAATTTTAACCCACCTTGGATGTCCTATGATGAAAACTCAATAGCTGACTTGATCATGTAAATCCTATGGCATATTTGGATGGTTTAGCCTAAGTCCTTAAAATTTTTATAGATTGTGAACTTGTGATGAAATTGAGCACATATGATCCTAGGCTAAAAAACAAATCCAACAAAAAATTGTCCTTGTGAGAATTTTGGCCTATAGGGAGAACATAAAAAATCCCTCCTCTTTATTGAGTGAATTTACTCTTCCTATGCATCTCTAAATGTTGTGATAGTTATTCAAAGCCAATACATATATATGTTTATATTTATGAGAATTAAATGATGGAGGCATCTTTTAAGCCATTTTTATGCTCTCTTTACCTACCCTGCATTATCCCTGCTTGAAGCCAGAATATTAGCCTGAGCCTGAAATTACAAACTCCACAAAATTATCCCTAGCCGAATTGAGCCTGACCCCCATTTGGGAATTGAGACTTAGATTGGCTGGACTAATGCCTTGTGGAAAGAAAAGAGCATAATGTCCAGTTTTGAGCAAAGAAATTATGGGTTGGTGTATATTTACATTTTGTCATATTTTGTAAAAGGATCTTTTGGCTCACCATATAAATGCACATATCTTTAGTATTTATTTATTATTTCCGAAAAAAAAATCCGAAAAAATCCGAAAAAAAGAGATGTATATATATATAGTGCGTGAGCCAAAATCCTTAAGTCTTTTATTCATACAAGTGTTATATTTTTGAGAGGTATATTAGAGTTCAAAAGAAGGGTTGATAGTATGGTTTACATCTTTTAGTGCATCTTTAGAGCATATTATATAAAGATGAGTTGGGAAAGAGCATTATAGGAGATTGAGTTTGGAAAGGGCAACATTGAAGAGTTATGATTTGGATATTGCAAGTGTTAAAATTTAGGAGTCTTGATTCCCTAATTATAAAAACACCACATAGCCAAATAATTCCATACCCTTTTATTTCATACCAAGCCCCATTACAACCCCGCCGAATGGAGTCTTCTTTGAAGTCTTCCATTGAGCAAAAGTCCTCCTGATGATTCTTATTGCATTTTCATAAT
Source organism: Persicaria maculosa (assembly GCA_963922045.1). Taxonomy (NCBI): domain Eukaryota; kingdom Viridiplantae; phylum Streptophyta; class Magnoliopsida; order Caryophyllales; family Polygonaceae; genus Persicaria; species Persicaria maculosa. Next base: position 36,540,368 of record OY998261.1, read on the forward strand.
TGGTTGCGAAGTGGATTTTTATAAATTGCAATGTTTATGAAATTGTATATGAAATTGAGTTGAGAGTTGATCTTCATAGCCTAAACACATGAGAGTTGAGTGCAAACACATTATTCCTGTGAGGTTGGATCAAAATTGCATATGCCTATGGATCGCCAAAATATGTGCTATGACGTTAAATTCACTTGCTTTGCTTTGCTACCGCTTATGATGTTGCTTTTGACAAGGGCGAAGACTTGAAGGGTGTGTTGTAGGTGTTGGTTATTGTTTGGTTATTGCTTGAGGACAAGCAAGTCTAAGTATGGGGTGTTTTGATGTACATATTTATATCTCCTTTTATTGCATTATTTGACTTCATATTTCATTCGATCTGCAAAGAAAAGGTTCAAAAGAATATAAACTTGTGTAAGAATGGGCTAAAATGAAAGAAATAGAGTCTGCACGAGTTTTGAGCTAACCATGCAGGAATTCGATGAAATCGGAGTCAAACGGAGAAGCCAAGTGAAGCTGAGCAGAGGTAGAAATCGACCTTAGACCCAGATATCGACCTCTGGTGTCGATATCGACCCCCATATCGACCTCAACATAGACATCGACCAGAGCTGAACAAGTCGAGCAGGAACAGAGACCTCGATATCGACCTCTGGTGTCGATATCGACCCCTTATCTCGACAGAAGATAGACTCGGTTTCGAGATGTGGATTGGAACTATATCTTGAAGAAGGCACGGGATTATCTTACACTTTCAAGATAGATGGCAGCTGAAGAGTTATTTATCTTTTTACCTTTAATTTATTCAAGTTTTATCAAAATAAAAGACCTATCCTAATTGTTTGGATAGAGTTCATAGTTTTGATAGGAGTTACAATCCTCGGATAGCAAGGATTAGTAGCCTATAAATAAAGCCCTAGGGGGCTGGCATTAAACAATCCAATTCACAAGCAAGTAATACCATCAATAGAGTTAGAGTTAGAGAGAAGTTTTAGGGTTTGACGTTTGCGAAAGTTAACGTTAAGTTGTAAAGCTTCGGAGTTTATTTTAATGCAAGTTTCTTTCCTTCAATCAACAATGAATTCCATGATGAGAAGCGAGTAGTTCCCCAAAGCTCTTAGGGTCGGGGTGAGCCCGACGTTAGCCATGCGCGCTTGAGGTAAGTATTTGATGTCGATATCGTTGTGTCTATCTCTCCTCCTACGATTCTATGTTTAGTCCAAATCGAAAGAAAAGGAATTCATGCTAACAACTTGAGTTATAAACATAAAATTGGTAGAGACAATTAGGTTTATTTGCAAGAGTAATCCTAAGATTTGGTGTACGGCGAAAGCTTGTCCCTCGGGTGAAATAGCGCAATTGTCCGTCTTATTTATCTTATCGCATGCATTGGTTAACGTTGTGGTAATCCCTAATCCTAGGAGTTTCTTTTTACATATTTTATACACACAAAACTACTGTTATTTCTGTTCATCCCTTCTCATCCATTCTTAAATCTTCGGCCTTTCTTTGCCGACGAAGTACTAACCCACTGCAGCAAGACATCGATATTGACCCCAGACGTCGATATCGACCACTGAGTTCGTCGACAGTTTTCTGAGTCGACGACGATCATCATTGCGGAGTTTGATGAGCATCGATATCGACCCCTAGCATCGATATCGACCCTTCTGTATCGACTGGCAGTCTTCTGAGCCAGTCGATTTCTTGGACTAACATCAATATCGACCCCTACCAGTCGATATCGACACTTGTTTTTATTTCTGCAGGTCTTCTGTTGCAGAGAACATCGACAGCCGAGGTAGACATCGAGCTCCAAGGTCGAAATCGAGGCTTCTGGTCGATGCAGACTTGAGATTTCTAAAGCTACTAGGATCCCGCTGACACGGCTCCTCGTAGATCGATCGTGACTACCCTTCCACTACAACGGGAGGAAGTCTTGTAATTATTTTCTTAGGCTAGGAGTTGGTTTATGTTTATTTACATCTTTATTATTTGTAATTACTCGACATATCATCCTCCTACGACAACACAAAGCATGCATGTTAACCAACGACAAGAAAGATCACCCTAAAACCTTTGCCACACACAATTGGCAATGACATGACAACAATTTTTCGGAAACAAAGAGAAAAGACCCTAACAGTAAATCAGTTTTTCTTATCCTCATCTTTCTCTTCTTCCTCTTCTTCCTCTTCCTCCTCTTTTTCCTCTTCCAGCACCAAAACATTAAAGCAATGATCCTCCGCGTACCTAAAAAGGGCCCATGAAGCTCCTACACGAATGCCACTTTCCACAACAAAGGCATTCCAACCCTCTGTAAGCCATGATTTTCCATTACCATCCTTTGAGACCCACATTGGCATGCTATTACCATTTGGGGATGTCAAACAAACATGGTCTGATATTAACTCCCCATAAACCTGCCCAAAGCAATTGGGCAAAGGCTGTCACAAACACGCAAAAATTAGCTAGGTATGAAGGAGGAAGAAAAACCATAAATACAATAAAAAAGGGCCGAGTATTTAAGCGCAGAATGCCAAGAAGTGCAGTTTCTCAGCAGCATCTATAAACCTGATAAAATCTGGACGACCCGAGTGAGAACAAGACATTCTCTCTAAAAATAGGAGAAAGACAAACACCAGCAAAAGACACACCAAACCCCCATACTAGGCATGGCCACGGGTTACGGGTCGACCCGTGACCCGCCGGGTCGTACGGGTCACTGACCCGGCGGGTCAGTGACCCGGCGGGTGCGGGTTCTCGGGTCAAAGGGTCAAGGCGGGTTGCAGGTTAGGGTTAGGATCGGGGGTTTTAAAACCCGCTGACCCGGCGGATTGGACCCGGTGGGTCGACCCGCCGGGTCGAACCTACTTTTTTGAAATTTCTAGCCGTTGTGCAATGGCTAGCTCTACCCAAAACGCCTATAAATCTTGTCTCCTTTGTTCATTTCATTTCATTACACTCATACATTTCATTTTCGTAATAACATTATCATGTCCGCTCAATCTGTGACTTTGTTCGAAAACCATTTCGACAAGATCGAGCTAGACCTGGGGCTGGGGAAGGTCGAAGCGGTTTGTCGTCATTGTAGTCACAAGTTCAAGGTTACGAGAGGCGCCGGTTACGGAAATCTAAAGCTTCATATAACGAGGAAGCATCCCGACAAGATGCAAATCTAAGGAGGTTCGGCCTCGCCGGCTCGGCCTCAGGTGACTATGTGTCTAGGTCGTCTAGGACTCTAGGCTCTAGCAGTGCAGGTGTGTGAAGTCTGAGTGTGTCACACTGTTAGAGACTTCGTGTTAGTGTCATATACTCATGTTATGTGTATGTCAGTGTCGGTAGTGTCGACTTTCGATGTACACATAATCACGGTTTCGATTTTCGAACCGTATTACGATTTACGAGTGACATAATGACATAAAATAAACTGCATATTTGTAAAACGTAGTACAAAACCATCAGGCTACAAAGCTAAACTGCTCAAGTGCGAAACCATCCGTAAAATTTTAAAAAAAGTGGACAACGTTCGACATTCCAACGTTCGACCCGCCGGGTCGACCGTTGGACCCGGCGGGTCAAACATTGCCTAACGGTCTCCTTTCTTCTTTTGCCTCCCGATTTTGGCTATAAATAAGCCTCACCTCCCTCCCATTTTACTCACACCTCATCTCAAACTCTGAAAACGCTCTGTATTAAGCCCCGCGTCGTGATGAGCAGCAGGACAAGTGATTGCGAATCCAGAGTTTCAGGCCCGCGACACGATGATGAGGATGGCGAATCCAGTGTCCAAGTCCCGCGAGAAGAAACGCACAGGCTCTTGAGTCAGTTGAGTGTGGCCCAAGTTCGGGCCGCTATTTTCACATGCTGGTTCACAAAGCACCCGAGGGATGAAAACAGTTGCAACGTCAGTTGTAACTTCTGCGGGATGGTCTCCACGCACCCGAATGGAGGAGGATATGGGAACTTTAGTCGTCATATCCAATTAAAGCATCCAGAGAAACTAGCTATGGCCAAATATTTGTAACTTTATTATTTAGTTTTCTTTCTCAGTTAAAATATGGACATTAGTAAGTTATTTACGTTTTTTCTGCGTTTATTTACGTTTTATAAAAATAATACCCGACGGGTCGACACGCCAGATACCCGACAGGTTTCGACCCGCCGGGTCGACCCGTCGACCCTAGAACCCGCCGGGTGACCCGAACCCGCCAACCCGTGGGATTCCCGGGTTAGGGTTCGGGTCACCCTTCCCCGACCCTTGACCCGGCGGGTCGAACCCGTCGACCCGCCGGGTTGGACCCGTGGCCACACCTACCCCATACCTCAATAGCCATTTATATATATTAAAGGATCAAACAGGTCAAAACCCTATTAATTGCTATCAAAGAAAAAACCGTTCAGTAACAGAGCGTTTTCCCGAGATAACCTGCATACCGAACACGTGGAAAGATTCTAACGGCACCAGTATCAAGTCAGGTAGTAAAGAGAAGATTCGCTTACCCATGTTTTTGGGTCACATTCACGACAATCGAGGTTTCTCAAAAAACTAAGTCCTGCCAAGAATATAGGCATGCCAAGCAGTCCCTGCTCTATAAAATCACCCTTATTTCACAGTTCATCGTTCACAAGAAACAACAAATTAAAAATGGCAATCCCAAATCCTCAACAAAACCCATACACTTTTTCCCTTCATCTGGATTTTGAAGAACAAGTGCTTCGTATGATGCTACCGTATGGTTTTCAAGAATATTTCGAATCCCAGGTCCCCGAACAAATCCTGCTATCCTCCCGCACAGTGAAGGATTTCAAAATTGGCCTCGTTAAAGGTCATTACAACTGTCTCTGGGTTGCTCAAGGATGGAAAGATTTCGTAGAGACCCACGATCTTCGCTTAAGATCCACCATAGTTTTCGTTCATAAGGAAGACACTCACTTCGAAGTAAGTATGTATGATTCCAAAGGATACGATGCGGAAGACTAATTAGACAAATCTACACTCGATGGTTCCCCATGTAACGGTTTCTAAAAATTGTACTCTATAGACCTAATTAAATTGTTTCTTAATCTTGATTCTCTTATTTTGGTTAATCTCTTCAGCTCGTTGTACGCTGGAGATTACCATCAATATTTACGAGTCAATCTCCCTCGCGTATCGAATGCAGGAGGTTGCATTTTTGGTTAATCTCTTCAGCTCGTTGTACGCTGGAGATTACTGTCAATATTTACGAGTCAATCTCCCTCGGGTATCGAACGCTGGAGATCGCATTTATTTTTGGTTAATCTCTTCAGCTCGTTGTACGCTGGAGATTACCATCAATATTTACGAGTCAATCTCCCTCGCGTATCGAACGCTGGAGATTGCATTTATTTTTGGTTAATCTCTTCAGCTCGTTGTACGCTGGAGATTACCACCAATATTTACGAAGTCAATCTCCCTCGCATATTGAACGCTGGAGATTGGACTTATTTTTTGTTAATATCTTCGGCTCGTTGTACGCTGGAGATTACCATCAATATTTACGAGTCAATCTCCTTCGCCTATCGAACGCTGGAGATCGCATTTATTTTTGGTTAATCGCTTCAGCTCGTTGTACGTTGGAGATTACCATCAATATTTACGAGTCAATCTCCCTCGCGTATCGAAAGCTAGAGATTTCATTTATTTTTGGTTTATCTCTTCAGCTCGTTGTACGATGGAGATTATCATCAGTATTTACATGTCAATCTCCTTCGCGTATCGAACGTTGGAGATAGCATTTATTTTTGGTTAATCTCTTCAGCTCGTTGTACGCTGGAGATTACCATCAATATTTACGAATTAACCTCCTTCGCGTATCGAACAATGAAGATTACATCTATTTTTGGTTAATCTCTTCAGCTCGTTGTACGCTGGAGATTACCACCAATATTTACGAAGTCAATCTCCCTCGCATATTGAACGCTGGAGATTGGACTTATTTTTTGTTAATATCTTCGGCTCGTTGTACGCTGGAGATTACCATCAATATTTACGAGTCAATCTCCTTCGCCTATCGAACGCTGGAGATCGCATTTATTTTTGGTTAATCGCTTCAGCTCGTTGTACGTTGGAGATTACCATCAATATTTACGAGTCAATCTCCCTCGCGTATCGAACGCTAGAGATTTCATTTATTTTTGGTTTATCTCTTCAGCTCGTTGTACAATGGAGATTATCATCAGTATTTACAAGTCAATCTCCTTCGCGTATCGAACGTTGGAGATAGCATTTATTTTTGGTTAATCTCTTCAGCTCGTTGTACGCTGGAGATTACCATCAATATTTACGAATTAACCTCCTTCGCGTATCGAACAATGAAGATTACATCTATTTTTGGTTAATCTCTTCAGCTCGTTGTACGCTGGAGATTACCATCAATATTTACGAGTCAATCTCCCTCGTGTATCGAACGCCGGAGATCGCATTTATTTTCGTTTAATCTCTTCAGCTCGTTGTACGCTAGAGTTTACCATCAATATTTGCGAGTCAATCTCCCTCGCGTATCGAACGCTGGAGATTGCATTTATTTTTGGTTAATCTCTTCAGCTCGTTGTACGATGGAAATTACCATCAATATTTAAGAAGTCAATCTCCCTTGCGTATCGGACGCTGGAGATTGCATTTATTTTTGGTTAATCTCTTCAGCTCGTTGTACGCTGGAGATTACCATCAATATTTATGAGTCAATCTCCCTCGCGTATCGAACACTGGAGATTGCATTTATTTTTGGTTAATCTCATCAGCTCGTTGTGCGCTGGAGATTACCATCAATATTTACGAGTCAATCTCCTTCGCGTATCGAACACTGGAGATTGCATTTATTTTTGGTTAATCTTCTCAGCTCGTTTTACGCCGGAGATTACCATCAATATTTATGAATCAACCTCCTTCACGTATCGAACGCTGAAGATTGCATTTATTTTTTGTTAATCTCTTCAGTTCATTGTACGCTGGAGATTACCATCAATATTTACGAGTCAATCTTCCTCGCGTATCGAACGCTGGAGACTGCATTTATGTTTGGCTAATCTCTTTTGCTCGTTGTACGCTGGAGATTACTATCCATATTTACCAGTCAATCTCCCTCGCGTATCGAACGCTAGAGATTGCATTTATTTTTGGCAAATCTCTTCAGCTCGTTGTACGCTGAAGATTACCATCAATATTTACAAAGCAACCTCCTTCGCGTATCGAACGCTGGAGATTGCATTTATTTTTGGTTAATCTCTTTAGCTCGTTGTACGCCGGAGATTACCATCAACATTTACGAGTCAATCTCCCTCGCGTATCGAACACTGGAGATTGCATTTATTATTGGTTAATCTCTTCCGCTCGATGTATGCTGGAGATTACCATCAACATTTAGGAGTCAATCTCCTTCGCGTATCGAAGGCTGGAGATTGCATTTATTTTTGGTTAATCTCTTCAGCTTGTTGTACGCTGGATATTACCATCAATATTTACGAATCAACCTCCTTCGCGTATCAAACGCTGGAGATTGCATATATTTTTTGTTAATCTCTTCAACTCGTTGTACGCTGGAGATTAGCATCAATATTTACGAGTCAATCTCCCTCGCGTATCGAACGGTAGAGATTGCATTTATTTTTGGTTAATCTCTTCAGCTCGTTGTACGCTGGAGATTACTATCAATATTTACGAGTCAATCTCCCTCGCGTATCGAAGGCTGGAGATTACATTTATTTTTGGTTAATCTCTTCATCTCATTGTACGCTGGAGATTACCGTCAATATTTACGAAGTCAATCTCCCTCGCGTATTGAACGCTGGAGATTGCATTTATTTTTAGTTAATCTCCTCAGCATGTTATACGCTGGAGATTACCATCAATATTTATGAGTCAATCTCCCTCGCGTATCGAACGCTGGAGATTGCATTTATTTTTGGTTAATCTCTTCAGCATGTTGTACGCTGGAGATTACCATGAATATTTACGAGTCAATCTCCCTCGCGTAATGCATTTATTTTCAGTTAATCTCTTCAGCTTGTTGTATGCTGGAGATTACCATCAATATTTACGAGTCAATCTCCTTCGCATATCGAACGCTGGAGATTGCATTTATTTTTGGTTAATCTCTTCAGCACGTTGTACGCTGGAGATTACCATCAATATTTACGAGTCAATCTCCCTCGCGTATCGAACGCTGGAGATTGCATTTATTTTTGGTTAATCTCTTCAGCTCGTTGTACGCTGGAGATTACCATCAATATTAACGAGTCAATCTCTTTTGCGTATCGAACGCTGGAGATTGCATTTATTTTTGGTTAATCTCTTTATCTCGTTGTACGCTGGAGATTACCATCAATATTTACGAGTCAATCTCCTTCGCCTATCGAACACTGGAGATTGTATTTATTTTGGTTAATCTCTTCAGCTCGTTGTACGCTGGAGATTACCATTAATATTTACGATTCAATCTCCCTCGCGTATCGAACGCTGGAGATTGCATTTATTTTTGGTTAATCTCTTCAGCTCGTTGTGCCCTGGAGATTACCATCAATATTTTTGAGTCAATCTCCTTCGCGTATCGAACGCTGGAGATTGCATTTATTTTTGGTTAATCTCTTCAGCTCATTGTACGCTAGATATTACCATCAATATTTACGAAATGACAAAAAAAATGAAACCATATATCAAAGCAACAATTGAAAAAACACCACAAAAAGAAAACAGACCTAATATGAAACGGCAACAACACCAACAAACCTATATTACAAATAAAACTAAGAAGAAGAGTCATCTCTAGGCTCATGCACTATGGTGTTAAAAAAACGCCCTCCTTCATGCTTAAAGATCACAAGGGAACACCCAGCACAAAGACCACCATCATTAGAAAAATCAGCCCACCCATCAGTCTGCCAAAACTGATCATTACAATCTTTGAAAACTGTCACAGTAAATAATCGACCTGTAGGAGACGTTAACACTACCTCTCCCCTTACAACATCACTATACATAGGCCCAAAGAACTTGGGAGTGCCTAAAAAATTCAAAAATTTGTCAAAATTAGAAAAACGCAATTCATGCTCTGAGCAAATAACAAATAAAAAATAAAAATAATTCGACCCCAAAATGTGATAAGGCCCAAAACGCTCTCATTTTTCATTGGAAACCCTAGCTGGGTTTTCAGTGGCGGCGCCTCGCCTACCCAGTGCCCTTCTCCGTCTCAGCTCCCTCAGCCTCCTGCAACCTGCTTGAACTCCCTCTGTTACACACCACTGCAACCGCCGAAAGTCGTCCCCCATGTCAAACCCACTTGCCCTGCCCTTGGCTCCACTGTACCCAACCTGTCGAATCACTCTTCAACCACTACCCCTACCAATTTCTCCATTTCCCTCAGCCTGCAAAAGGTTCTCACTGGGGAGGTGGCACCTTGTGATTCGTTCTCTTGTTGGCGAGATCCGTCATTCCAGTGGACCCTACGGCTGCTTTATCGGGCATTTATGGTGGATGGGATCGGCTGGGCTTGGCCGGACGGCAGTGGTCGCTTCGCTCAGGTTTGTGGGTGGCTGATGGTGCCCTCTTCGTCGATCTGTCTGCTCATTCTCTCATTCTCTCATCTCAGGAAGCAAAGGCTGTTGTAAGTTCTCCTTATCTCTTCAATTTTCACTCGATTACCCTAATTATCTACAATCGGCACTTGATTACTCTACTTGCCTACCAGCATCTGGGTTCTATAAAGCCTAATCAAGGCAATTTGGATAACATCCACTGCAATATTACTCAAATCTCATTTCTCTCCCATACATATTCTCATACTGATTCTTCTCTCTCACTTCTGTGCCTCATGGCTTCGAAATCCTTTCTTGATGCTCTTTCGGATACTCATGCTAATACCTTTTCTGAGGTTGAAACAAATTCTGGTTCTCCCAGCCAAACTGATGCTGAGATCAACCTGGCTCCTCCGATTGCTCCTCCTGGTGCCTCCCCTCTGTCTGCTGCAGTGAAGGGTAAGGAGAAGGTGGACTTGGTTGACCCCCCTGTTGGGGTTACCGTCCACCCTCCACCTGCTAATATTGATCGCTCGGGTTTCTTCTCTCGTCTTGCTGATCTTAGAGCTAAAAATCTAGCTGCTAACCAACATATTCTTCTGTGCTCTCTTTTTGGGGGTTATTCGGATTTCAATGCATTGAAAACTAAGCTCAGAGGGGAATGGCGTCGTAGTGGAGGTAACTACGAGCTTGTTGAGCGTGAGGATGGATGGTTTGACGCTCGTTTTGCTTCTTCTGCTGATCTCAAAAAGGTGTGGGAAGAACGTCCCTATCATGTTTTTGGCCAAATTTTGGTCTTAATTAAGTGGTACCCTACCTTTGATCCGCTTACTGCCTATATTACACATCTTGATCTCTGGATCAGAATTCCTAAACTCCCTTTGGAGTTCATGTGTAGAGAAGCACTCACTGAGATTCTCAATGAGTTTCATGGTGGAACTCTAATTCGTCTTGATAAGCTTTCTCATCAGAGAATTAGGCTTGACTACACTAGATTTTGTGCTAATGTTGATTTTAATAAACTTTGTGGGAGTATTTCTGTTTTGGGGGAGGATGGAATGCCTTTGGATTTGCGTATGTACTATGAAGATTTTCCCTCTGGCTGTGGCTTCTGCGGAGCTATTGATCATGTTTATGATGACTGTCCTGACAGAATTGTCGAGCCTAAACCTCTTAATGAGGTTGTTATCTGGGACTCTCCTGCTCCTCATGTGGATCCTGATGACCTTGGCTGGACTAAGGTTTCTAAGAGGTCCTCAGCTAAGTCCTCTAATACAAAGCATAGTCATAAACCCTACATGTTGGGTATGAAATCTGTATCTGTTAGCTTTGTTCCCTTGGCTAGATCATTGCCTGCTGAAAACAATGTTACTCCGAATGATGCCTCTCATGTCCCTTCAAAGATCCCTTCTTCAAAGCCAGACGGAGTACTTCCCGCTTCTGATGACGAAGCCCTTGGTTGGTGTAAATCATCCAAACCAGCTGGTGCTCCCGCTGCCCCGCAGATTGCAACCCACTGTGATGAGGTGGTGCCTGATATGGAGGTTGATCAACCTCCTGCTGCAAATCTTACTGGCTTGATCCCTAATGAAGGTTCCTATGAAAATAGGCACCTGGGTCCTTCTAATTCTCAGATTAGGAGGTTCAAAGCAATGGGTATCCGCTCTTCTGGTGCAGGAGGCAAGGCGGGAAATCAGTCGAGAAACAGCTCTTTGGATGATTCCGCTTCATCCCATCCGAAGAAGCGCAAAAATTAAGTTTTTTAATGATTACAACTTCTACTAGTGCTGTCCGAGGCAGGAAATATTGGTGTTTTCCTTTGTTTTCCTTTGTTTCCCTGTCTTTTGGCTTTTGGTTCGCACTACATTTCCATATTTTGTTTATCTTAGTTTCTTTTGTTCCCTTTTCTGATTCTACTAGCCTTTATCTGTTTGATATGATATGTAACACCCTTATTAGTACTTATGCTCAACCGGGTTATATCCCTATTTTGTTCACCATATATTACATACTTCTTTTCCATCATTTTATTTTTCATAAGGTTCTTTTACTTCTCTGTATTTCCCTCTCTCTGCTGTCGGGTTTTAATTTCTCTTGCAGGTTTGCTGCTTGGCTGCTCGTCTCTCCTCAACTGATGCGGGGTCTTCTCCTTTTCCTTCAGCTGTTTCACAACTACCAAACACGTGCGCCTACCAATGTTGTATTTCATGTTTGGACTTTTCTTTACTTAGCATATGATATCTTCGAACACATTATTTTCTTGTACTTTTGTTTCTTTTGCAACTTCATTGGCTACCAGCAACTTTTATGTGTGTTGTGGATACCAATTTCACAACCATATTGTCACTCTTTTACCTATCAGTTATTGAAACAACAGGTTGTCTATTACCTAGACGAGACCATCATTGTATGCCAAAATCTACTGCTCACATACATGTTATCATCTTACACTTATTGTTCTTACCAAAATCGGATATGGGTAAACTTACTTGAAATCTACCAAACTATGACTTATGTTCTCCATAACTACTTTACTCATGATACCAACCTTTGGCCTTTATATAGGCTTCTGCTACAAAATATACCTACAAACAAGGGCACGAAATTACTAAAAGCTGCGACAATTACAAATGACATCCTACTACCAATTTCGATTGTGGTACCAACAGATACGAAAAAAGGTTTAACATGAATATTGCTTCTTGGAATTCATGCGGTATCCGCAGTAGAAATTTCTGGACGAACATAGACATTTTCTGCAGAAACAATCATATCAACGTACTTGCCTTGCTGGAAACTAAAACAGATAAAATGCCACATGAGGCAGTATGGCGTAAATGTGGTTTCACAAACATTGCTTTTGACCCTGCAGTAGGTTTCTCTAGGGGAATCTGTGTGCTTTGGAAAGATATACCTTCCGCTCTAGGTAACATTCAACTTGTTTCGGTTCAGAAAAGATTTATACATCTAAATTATGATGACTACATCTCCAACAAGACGTTTGCTATGATTATTATCTATGCACCTCAGGACGAAAAACGTAAAGTTCCCTTCTGGGATGTTCTTCAAGCATACATACACACCCTCGTATTACCATACTGTATCATGGGTGATTTTAATGAGATTTGCATTCCTTCTGATAAGATGGGAGGTTCCTATCCGCCAAATTCTAGATTTAGTCGTTTAAACGAGTTAAAGAGTAAGCTCTCTTTACATGATATCCCTTCACTTGGAGGACAATTTACTTGGAAGAGAAAACTAAATGGTATAGATCACTGCCTAGAAAAATTAGATCGGATTCTTGTTCACTCAGATATCCTTACCATCTTCGACTCCTTGCGGACTCAAATTCACCCTTTTACAAGATCAGATCACGCTCTTATTTCAACAAATTTCTCGCGTAATGCTAAACCTAAAAACAGACCCTTCAAGTTCGAATTAGCTTGGGCTAACCGTAGGGATTACAGAAATGTTGTATCTCAGGCTTGGAGATTTGACCCGGCTGGTTCTCATATGTTCCGAATTTTCCAAAAACAAAAGTTGCTAAAACAGTTGTCCAAAACCTGGCATAAGAAAACCTTTCTTAATATTCATACTCAGATACAGGTAACTGACCAAAAGCTGCTCGAGATACAATCCTCTCTTCTGAATAACTATAACATTAAAGACCTTCAGATTCTAAAACAAGTTCTAAACAAGAGAGAAAGAATACTCGACTTTCACCGTCGTTATTGGAGTCAACGTGCTAAGGTTAAGCACGCCAGATTGAATGATTCTAACTCTGCATATTTTCACAGAATTGCTTCCACAAAGAGAGGAAAAAAATTAATAAAAACAATTACACTACCAAATGGTGAAATTTCGACGGACTATCATGTCATACACCAGGAATTCGAAAAAGAATTTAAATCAAGATTTCGATCAAACATGGATTATAATATGGATATATCTACAGATATAGGGGTTATTCTGATAGCACGCATTTAGGTAGGCATATTAGGTTGCATTTAGCATGATCTAGATGTTTATAATGCATAGTTTAGACTAGATTTGCATTTATACTCGTTTTGTTGGTAGAGTCGGAATCTACACGCGTTTATGGATTATTTCAGGTATATATGGATCCGACGAGGAATGAGGAAGCTCATGGATGAAGGAAGAGTGAAGAGGAGGTGGAAAAGTGAAGAGCACGGGAGCGAAGTCGAAGTTAGAGAGCCTAAGTGAAGAACAAGTCCGTAGAAGTTGTCGTCAGACATGATGAACTTGTTTTGCACTTTCTGGAGGCCTCGGTGGTCCGATTGACTATTATAAGCATGCGTTGGAAAGCTCTTTCCGAGATCTACAACTTTCATGTTGACATCGAGACTAAATTCGAAAAGGAAAAATCGCTGTGAACAGTAAAAGCCGCCCCGCGGCCAAGCAAACCGCCCCGCGGCCCGAAGCTCTGACGAAGGATTTCGCAATCGCCTGGCCGCCCCGCGGCCAGGGTTGGCTGCCCCGCGGCCTCTGCAGAAACGCCGAATCTGCTGAATGGATTTTTTATCTCTTTAATTAGGTTTTAAGAATTATTATTTAGCCGACTCTTTTGAGGCTTTTTAAAGATGTTTTAGGGTTTTATTTTAACCATCTAATTCCTTAGTTTATACAATTGGAGATTATCAATTGAGAGAACCCTAGAGGGGAGCCTCCATGGCCATGGAGTGCTAAACTCTTCCGTTTCGTCTATGGATTGAAGCTTTGGTTTGATAAAGTTGTGAGATTTCTATTCTTGTTCTATTCCTATTGATTCGTATTGATTCTTTTGCGAATATTGTTAATTTCTTCTAGCCCGTACAACTAGTTGAGATTATTGCTAGGATTTTGTAGATTCCTCGTAGCGAACCTTAATCCATAGTAGCAATCATACCTTTTTAGGACTCGTAGGACTAAATTGGTGTGTAGAGAATCAATTATATGTTAAATGCTGACTCGTAGCTTGGTGTTGCATGTATCCTGGTTAATCCTTAATCTTAATGCTACTATTAGGTTAAATCTTGACCGTGTTAGGGTTATCTAATTAGTAAGGGTTACTAGGACTCGTAGGACTAGTAATTTACACAAGATCAGGACAGGAACAATAATAGGATGAAAAGAGAACTTGAAGAAGAATCGATGATCAACTAATCAAACTAAATTGGATATTTATAGATGAAACTAATTTCTCTATTGTTATCTCTACTAACTTGTCTATAGTTTCCGTTATCTACTTCAATCACCAAATCCATCTTTTCTACTAATTGGTAAATATACATTGCTTAGAAATACTTGATTCTCTGTGGGATCGACCTCTTACTTGCTTGCTATACTAGTTTGTGGGTTTGAGTTATACTTTGATAAGAACAACGAGGTTTTCCTCTTGTCAAATTTTGGCGCCGTTGCCGGGGAATCAAAGTTGATTTCTTTGTTTTGTGTGTTTGCTAATTATTGTATATAATTAACTTGTTGTGAACCTATCTTACGGTTCATAACACCCTTGCTACTAACTTTTAGGATGTTGAGGTTATTGCAGTTTGAAGGTGAGAACTTTCACCAATATCTTACCAGATTGCAGAGGTATGTGGACATCCGTGAATCACGGGGTTATCAAGACAGCATCCGAGATATGATTATTTGCATAATTGACGGGATGACTGCTGAGACACGAGCGCTTGCTGAGTACATGAGTAACGGAGGCCTAGCACGATTAGGTTTGTCGGGGTTGTGGGATTTTTTCTGTTACATGGGTTATCATGTTGAACAGGAAGAGTTGCTCACCACGTCTTATCCACCAATGGAGGACTCTGTCATACACCTAGATGAAATCCAAGCCCTTACTCAAGCGGTGCAGGAGAATGGTGAGAGACTAAAAAACTTGGGGGAACAATTGAGCCAACTTACTAAAACATGTAGCGAGATAATAGCAGATCAGATGGTCAGCCCTCAAGTCGATAAAGAAAGCCAACCCATCCCGCCATTCCTTGAGACATTGAAGGATGCAAGAATAGAAGATCCTGTCGAAGTCATTGTGCTTAATTCATTCCCTCCTAGTTGGTTTCAACATGATAATGATGTTCAGAATAAGGAGGAATTGTTCGCAGATAACGATAGTTTCTTTGACGATGGAGAAGATGGTCTAGTGCTTCCTGACATGGAATCTCATGAGTTGACGCATGAGGTTTCATGTGTTGTGTCTCCTACTCTATCCGATGCATTCATTCTGAGCTCCCCCGTTGATGAACCATGTCTAGAGCCACCTGCTGAGGCTCAAAAGGTAATAAAGGTAAACTTTTGCAATTTGGAAGGTAATAGTGATTATGTTGATCCTTTTAATTGCTATTTTGAGAAGCCACCAGTGGAACTGAACTGGTGGTATCATATTCCTCCATCAGAGAGTCATGCTCAACTCTTTGATAAATTGAAAAGGTTTTTAAGTGTTATATTATATAGTTTCAATTTATTATTGTGCTATGATGTCTTTTGTAAGATGTGTGCACAGGAATATGATAGGCTATTGAGGGCCTTGACAATGTCTGATAGGTAAGGAATTGAGATTGAGAATAAGTCATGCCAATGACATAAAAGAAAGGCGCTGCTTGGGAGGCAACCCAAGATAGGTAATAATCTTTTTCATATTGAGTTTATTTATTGTTTAGCAGTTTTATTTAGTTCTAGGTTAGTTTGTGTTTGGCGTTTTCGGTATGGGCACCTAACACTACAGATCGAGATGAAGCCACGAGCTACGGATGTTGCTAGTTACTCTTTGTTCATCCATGAAGGTTCATAAATCCACCTTTCCACCACATTGTGAGTATTCCATTTATCTATTCCTCTATGTTTTTATAATTTTGTTGTCTTTAATTTTCATTGAGGACAATGAAAGATTTAAGTGTGGGGGAGGGATTGCATTGCATATAGATAGATTTTCCACATCATGTTTATTTATGTTTTCATATTTATTTTTACTCGTATATTGCATGTGTAAAAAAAAATCCAAAAATATCATGCATTTCATAAACTTTAGGTCTTATTTTCCCATCTAGGCTACTTGTCCTCTATATTTATATTTTGTTCTTATCATGTGCCCCATGACTTGCTTGAAGTGTTTGAAGCTTTGAATTATTTTTGTATACTTTTTGGGAATATGATTGATGAGATAATTGAGTATGTATAGTCTTTGGAATTTAAGTGGTATTGAAGTTCTAACAATTTGACCTTGTGAGTTATTTTGGCCTTATTGGGACTGCACATTCATAAACCCTCTAGTTTCTTAGTGTGTGAATACTCTCCTTGATTACTTCCTCTTTAAATTGCGTTTCGATATCTTTATTGAGGCTACATTTATATGATTTTTGCATGTAACCTTAAAGTGATTGAGGCATGATTTTCTTTTAGCCATATTATACTCTACCCACCCGTACACATTATCCTTTGCTTGAAGCCAATTTGAGCCTTATAAGCCTATTTTGTTAGCTCCACAAAATCTTCCTAGCCGATTATTAGCCTGACCCATCCGGGAATTAGGAGAAGAGTTGGTGAATATATATCTTGATATGTTGATGGAGTTGCTTTGAGTGGAGAAATTATGTTGGGTGATTCATTTGTACTATATAGAGATGATTTTTATGTGCTTATTACTTGGGACCTAAGGAGGATAAAATTCACTTAGGGGCAAAAGTCAAGAAAAAAAAAGAGAAAAAAAAGGAGAAAAAACAATCATAACAAAAAGCAAAAATGAATGAGTTTGTGTGGATATTTGAAAATTGTGTGCGAATTTGTATTGTGAAGGAGTACATGTTATTGGAATGGTATTTGAAGTGTTTGGTGTTGGTGTTTTTCTGGTTGTTTACTAACCCTTTTTCCCGGATTTTTAGCACTACATAGCCTAAATATTTTCCATACCCTATGTTCCTACCATGGCCCCATTACAACCTATTCAAAAGACCTCATGATTTTGGTTGCATGTGAAGTCACTAGCGGTGGAGATTTAGACAACTGACGCAATTTTGTTGTAGCTAAGTTTTCAGGAATTGAGTTTGAGCGTGAATGATTAGCCTAAACACATGAGCGAGAGTGAAAACACATTTTCTTGGTGAGGTTGGATAGATATACTTGCTTTATTCCTTAGATTGCACCTATACATATTATGACGTTATTTGTCAATCTTTGTTTCCCTCGTTTTGAGCTTAAGTGTTTTACCAAAGTGATTACATGGATTGCTTGTCTGTGGGGTGTTGATTTGATTCTGATTTTCATTGCTTGAGGACAAGCAAAAGCTCAAGTGTGGGGGAATTTGATAGCACGCATTTAGGTAGGCATATTAGGTTGCATTTAGCATGATCTAGATGTTTATAATGCATAGTTTAGACTAGATTTGCATTTATACTCGTTTTGTTGGTAGAGTCGGAATCTACACGCGTTTATGGATTATTTCAGGTATATGTGGATCCGACGAGGAATGAGGAAGCTCATGGATGAAGGAAGAGTGAAGAGGAGGTGGAAAAGTGAAGAGCACGGGAGCGAAGTCGAAGTTACAGAGCCTAAGTGAAGAACAAGTCCGTAGAAGTTGTCGTCAGACATGCTGAACTTGTTTTGCACTTTCTGGAGGCCTCGGTGGTCCGATTGACTATTATAAGCATGCGTTGGAAAGCTCTTTCCGAGATCTACAACTTTCGTGTTGACATCGAGACCAAATTCGAAACGGAAAAATCGCTGTGAACAGTAAAAGCCGCCCCGCGGCCAAGCAAACCGCCCCGCGGCCCGAAGCTCTGACGAAGGATTTAGCCTGGCCGCCCCGCGGCCAGGGTTGGCTGCCCCGCGGCCTCTGCAGAAACGCCGAATCTGCTGAATGGATTTTTTATCTCTTTAATTAGGTTTTAAGAATTATTATTTAGCCGACTCTTTTGAGGCTTTTTAAAGAAGTTTTAGGGTTTTATTTTAACCATCTAATTCCTTAGTTTATACAATTGGAGATTATCAATTGAGTGAACCCTAGAGGGGAGCCTCCATGGCCATGGAGTGCTAAACTCTTCCGTTTCGTCTATGGATTGAAGCTTTGGTTTGATAAAGTTGTGAGATTTCTATTCTTGTTCTATTCCTATTTATTCGTATTGATTCTTTTGCGAATATTGTTAATTTCTTCTAGCCCGTACAACTAGTTGAGATTATTGCTAGGATTTTGTAGATTCCTCGTAGCGAACCTTAATCCATAGTAGCAATCATACCTTTTTAGGACTCGTAGGACTAAATTGGTGTGTAGAGAATCAATTATATGTTAAATGCTGACTCGTAGCTTGGTGTTGCATGTATCCTGGTTAATCCTTAATCTTAATGCTACTATTAGGTTAAATCTTGACCGTGTTAGGGTTATCTAATTAGTAAGGGTTACTAGGACTCGTAGGACTAGTAATTTATACAAGATCAGGACAGGAACAATAATAGGATGAAAAGAGAACTTGAAGAAGAATCGATGATCAACTAATCAAACTAAAGTGGATATTTATAGATGAAACTATTTTCTCTATTGTTATCTCTACTAACTTGTCTATAGTTTTCGTTATCTACTTCAATCACCAAATCCATCTTTTTTACTAATTGGTAAATATACATTGCTTAGAAATACTTGATTCTCTGTGGGATCGACCTCTTACTTGCTTGCTATACTAGTTTGTGGGTTTGAGTTATACTTTGATAGGAACAACGAGGTTTTCCTCTTGTCATATTCCTTCCTTGATCTCCGACTCGGATAATGATATATTAATAAGACCAGTCACCAATAACGAAATTAAAGAAGCGGTTTTCTCAATGAATCCTAATAAAGCTCCAGGACCTGACCGTTTCTCAGCCGGTTTCTATCAAAAGTTTTGGAAGACGGTGGGCCCTTCTGTGATAAAAGCAACTAAAGCATTTTTCTCCAGCGGTAAGCTATTACGGCAAGCAAACCATACGTTTATTACACTACTCCCTAAAAGGGACGACCCTACATCGGTTACTCATTATAGACCAATCAGTCTATGTTCAACGGTTTATAAAATCATATCCAAAGTTATTACAAAACGTTTAACTAAGATTTTTGATAAACTTATACACCCGCTTCAGGGAGCCTTTACAAAAGGAAGATCTATTCAAGATAATATTCTAATCGCACACGAAGTATTCCACTCTTTCAAGCAAAAGAAAGGAAAGACCGGGATGGTAGCTTTGAAACTAGACATGGAAAAGGCCTACGACCGGGTCGATTGGCAATTTCTTTTCAAAGTAATGACAAAGTTTGGATTCTCTAACCATTTTATCAACTAGATTAGGGAGTGTGTTACTACCGTTTCGTACTCTGTATTAGTGAATGATGAACCCACCAGCGTTATAGTTCCGACTAGGGGA
Organism: Persicaria maculosa; assembly: GCA_963922045.1. Classification (NCBI taxonomy): domain Eukaryota; kingdom Viridiplantae; phylum Streptophyta; class Magnoliopsida; order Caryophyllales; family Polygonaceae; genus Persicaria; species Persicaria maculosa. The sequence goes on from OY998261.1 coordinate 36,560,288, forward strand.
TTACGTCAAGGGGATCCTCTGTCACCTTTTCTGTTTATTCTCGCCGCTCAGGTGTTAGCTAGAAAACTTCAGATGGAAAGTATTAACAACAAAGATGTAGGCTTCAATTTTGGTCGAACCAGAATCAAAATCCCCTTTTTAGCATTCGCAGATGACATTCTTATCTTCTGTAAATCTACCCCGACAGCATGCACAACAGTCATGAACACAATTCGACGTTTCTCAACCATCTCGGGACAGAAGGTTAATCTTCATAAGTCCAGTTTCCAAGTGTCAAACAACACTTCAGCTCAATCAGTCAACGCCATAATATCGGTCCTTGGCATCCCCCAAGCTAATAATTTCGATAAATATTTAGGGTGTCCTATTGTCAACGGTAGAACCAATAAAGACACGTTCGTAGACGTCGTTTTTAAAACTAAACAACAACTTACTAAATGGAAGGCTTCCTGTCTTTCTACGGAAGGGCGCAAAGTCCTCATTAAATCAAACCTTTGTGCTAAGCCTTTATTCTTAATGCAAGCTTTCTTACTACCTACTCATATACTTAACGAACTTGATAAAGTTTACATACAATTCTTCTGGAATAAAAACACAAAATCAACGCCTCTTATTGGATGGGATAAGATTTGTGCGGACACCCTCAAAGGTGGTTTAGGTATCCACAAGGCAGAAACGATGAATATCGCCTTGCAGATGAAACTCATTTGGAAAATTATTTCTGAACCAAGCAATATTTGGGTTCAACTAGTTTCAAATAAATATCTTAAAGGACAGAATATTCTGTCATACCATTCCAAAGGTTGCACTTCCTGGCAGTGGAACCGTCTTATGTCAATTAGACACCTTTTCAAACCAGGGATCCAGTGGAGTGTGGGGGATGGTGCTTCCATTGAGTTCTGGAACCATAATTGGGTTTTCCAGTCCCCTCTCCATTCTAGGATTTTAAACCCCATACCACAGGAGTTAATGAATATTAAGGTCTCTCACTTTATCACCGATCATCGAAACTGGAATAAGTCTTTACTCATCTCTAGCCTACACAATATTCTTCAGCCTGATGATATTAATAACGTATTGTCCGTAATTTTGCCGGACAATCCTATTGAGGACCGCATGTACTGGGGCCCTAGCAAAAATGGTTGGTTCTCGACTGCCTCTGCAAACACTCTTCTCTCCAAGAACATTGGAATGAGTCATTTCGACTGTGCGTGGATCTGGAAACTGGATGTTCCGCCCAAAGTACGACATTTTCTTTGGAAAATTTCACAGGGAGGTCTGCCCACCTCCGAACGCCTTCAAGCATCTCATGTTTCCGTCCCTTCGGGTTGCCTTTTCTGTAATAACGTTTGTGAATCAGACACTCATATTTTCATTAACTGTCCCTTAGTTAACCGTCTCTATAAAGCATTAAAATTTACATTACCCACTACGTGGCCTATTTCAACAGGAACTAATCTTCAAGTCATTCTCAATAGTCTTAAAATTATGACTGGGATGAAACTTTTCGCAAAAATTGCGTGCGCTTGGTGGTCCATTTGGTTTTTCAGGAACCAGTTGGCTTTCGATCATGTGCAAACTGTTTCGGTCACAAATATTCAAATCTTATATGATACTACTGTCCATACTTGGCAGCGAAGTAAGCTAATGGATACCGACTGTGAAGATCCGTCTGTTTCTAGTGCTATCCACTTCGGCGGCAATGTTGGCCGCGGAAGTGGGTCCACTCGTTCGGGTTATTGGGATAAACCACCTATAGGCTGTTACAAACTCAATTTCGATGGGTCGGTCCGTCCAGGGGTCTCTTCTTCATATGGTTACGTTATCCGTAACTGGGTTGGGGAGGTCGTTGCGATGGGTCTACAAAAATGTTCAACCGATTTCGTCGTTTATGCGGAAAATCTAGGTCTCAGAAAAGGGGTTTCGCATGCTAAACATATGAATCTTACTAATATTCTTATCGAAGGTGATAATCTTCAGGTTATTAATGCTCTGCTAGGGGATTGGAGATGCCCCTGGAATATCGAGCTACTACAATCTGATATTCTGAGTGATATTTCGTCCTTCTCTAATGTTGCTATTCGTCATGTTTTCAGGGAATCGAATGCTGTGGCTGACTATCTCGCTCGCAGTGCGCATGCTTCCCCTGCCGACGACAGCTTCGATGATGATCCAGAACTCCATGTTCTCATCCGTAAGGATGCTCTAGGAAGGGTTCCGGCTGCGCCCGACCCAACCTAAACCTTATACTGCGTCAAAAAAAAAAAATTTTTTTACCATAGCACAAAGTTGCTCCTCAGCATAGATAGATCCATAAAAATCACGCGGAGGCAAATTTGAGGAACCCATTCTTTATTCCACACAGAGACCAAACCCACCATCATACCTTTTTATATGCAAGTACGCAAGGTAGAACTCCACACATTAGAACACGACAGAAAAAAATTTTGTGCAGACAACCTGCAAACCTTATCTCTGCCCACACACATATAAAAAATGCAGAACCTGCAAACACGGCATATCATCCCTACCCATACACGTGTCAAACGGCCAAAAAATACAGGATATAAACTTCATATGGCTCCTTAGCTTTATGGCTCACTCCAAGATTCATCGATATTATTACAGACAACAAAGAACGTTGTCAATTAATTCATTTATTTATTTAAACAAGCCACAACAACAAAATTCACCTCTATGACTAACAACGAACATCAAACATCAAACTCCAAATCACCATTCTGATCATTTTCTGGATCAATCGCGATGACATCAAATAGGGAATTCCCATCATAATTAAAAACTAACCGCATACCAATCCGAATTTCATTCATCGCCACGATTCTGACTACCCTTCGGTAAACCAATATCGATCGGTACTCAGCTTTTCAACTGATACCCAAAACCTTTCATCCTCTTGCGCAGTAGAAGTCACTTGTCGCAGAACATCATCGCCATAAGACACATATCCATATGGAAGAGGCTTATAAAAAAGGAGGAGAAAATAAAACGAAGTTCAGTAATTAAGAATTCATAAATTCTTCAAAGAACAACAAAGTATTCAAAAAACATACAAGACGGCGCAGATAACTCTCCAAAACAACATCCACTATAAAGCTCCCAAGCATTGGAAAGTTGATCCTCGATCCACTCAATGAGCTATTTGACATCATCAATACAAAATCCTTATTTTTGAAAACAAGCAAAACACCATTTATAAAAAGTTAAAGCTTCTAAATAACCACAACAAGTTATAAACCATTGCATTTACCCTTATCCTGACAAGAAGATGAACACAAGACACGACCTAACTTTAAAACTCGTCCACAAGCAACAGTCAGATCGAAAGATCAACAATAAGATTCAATTGACACGCGTCTTGCTGATAATCCAAAAACCGTTACACTATATCCCTATCCCTAAATAGCGAATTCATATAAAAAGACCTTCCCTTAACCTACAATGTTCAAAACAGAACACGTTCATATAATGCAAAGCTTCGATGAATTCTCCCAAAATCTATCCCCTCCTAGATTTAACCCAAGCATCATAACATATCCCAACCCTAGGTTCATCAGAATGATCCTTCTTCATGATCATATGATCAGGCTTCCCCTTCCATATATATTTACAAAACTCGAAGAAGATATCTTAGGCCATGTATTCCTCCGCTCTCCCTCAAACCAACACTTCATGATCCTCGTAGAAAGAGATGAAGGAAACTGGTACTCCCTTTCTGAAGGATGGAGAGATTTCGTAAGAATCAAGAACCTCAGAATTGGAGTGTGCCTTACATTCGAATATGAAGGAAACACCCATTTCCAAGTTACAATACAGGAGCCTGGACTAGAGCAAAATGGAGACATCCCCTATGACCTTATGTTCCATTAAGACATAGAAAGTACTGCTCAAAACTAAATACTAATAAACAAAGTGTTGTAACAAAGTCGATCTACAGAGATAAATTTGTACCATAAATAAAAACTTAGCGATCCCTTTATTTTATGTTATTTCATGCGTTATCTTATAAAGCGCTCAACAACAGGAGATTGGTAAGGATATCGTGATGTAATATAAAAAGACAAATAACACCAACAAAGAAGAGTGGAAATTATATACTTATAACCATAAACCACGACAAAACAGTCACCTGAATATCGCGGGTGAAATTGTTCAAAAAACCGTCAAACTACGACAAAACAGTCACCCGAATATCGTGGGTTAAATTATTCAAAAAACCATCACACCGGGCAAAACAAACAAACTAATATCCAAAAAACAACCAACACAAGTATTTATCAAGAATCGATTTCAGGATTGCGATCTTGGTCTTCAGGATTACCAACCAGACCCGTCTCGAGTAACGGTGTTGGAGAAGAAGGGGCTAAATCTAGAGAGGGGTCCGCGAGCACCATGTCGTTGGCATCATAACTAGGCACAAACATTTTGACAGAACTGTCAAGATGAGCAAACCGGTTCGCACTTTTAACGACCCCGCCATCGACACCTTTCACGAACGCTTCAGCTAAATAGCTATAGAGAATGGACTCCCCAACTGTCTCTAGAAATTTGTCGAGTCTTCCCTTACCTTCATCGGTCAGGAGATACTCATAAAGTGTAGCCTTGGTCAGTTGAACACCATCGCCGGAAGTATACTTCCCTAACTCTTCTTTAGTAACAGAGAACTCATCGCGCACACGTTATAACTCCTCCAACCCATGCAGCTGATTTTCTAAATCAGAAATCCGCGAAACATTTTCAGCAATTTTTTCCCTCAGATTCATGGACTGTACATTCGAAAGATCCAACTCTCCCTTCACTCTCTCAAGCTCCTTCTCTGTCTTTTCCAGAGCATCCTGCAAGCTCTTGATTGTCCCTTCTTGCATCTCGGTGTCCTTCACCTTGGATAGTTTCACTTGGAGAACTTTTACTTCCTTTTGCAGCTGATTCACGCGGTCGCCATACTCTTTCAAATGCCCCGTCACCTCCTCCCAATAAAGGTTGTACTAATAATGAAAACAATAAAACATGTGAAAAGAGGAAAGTCTGAAGGAGATAAGTTTTTCATAGCGAAGAAAAAGAGCAACGGATAAAGCATACCCAGCCCACAACTTTTTGTTCTTCGTCGGCTAGATCCTCGTCCGCGAGGGCCCGAACATAATCCCTTTTAGCCAGACAACTCCTCATGGGAAGAGCGAGCTTGGGATAGTCGATTGTTGTAAAACCAGGTTGTTGATAACCTGATATGGCTATTCCAGAATGAGTAAGTGGCTCTTCCGATAAAGGTGCACTAAGACCCTTATCCCCTGTCCTCCTATTCTTGCTCACCGCACAGACTAAAGGCTCGCCATCTCCGATTGGATCATGATCCTAATCAAAAACAGGTGAAGCATTTGCTACTTCCCCCACAGGACGACTCCTGGTGGGAACCAGGGGCAGAGCAGTATCGCGAGTTGTGGATGAAACACCTGTTCGCTACGGGAGGGAGGTGTAGTAGGGATTCAAATAATTCAAAATAAAACAAAGCACAACTAGGCTAACTCCCTGTCCCAAACAAATAATACAAGAATCCCCTCCCTTGTAGTAGTAGGGTAATTCAAGATCGAATCCAGGAGGAGGTATGTCAGCGCTTCCCTTGTTGTACTCACGATCAAAGCTTTCGACCTCAGCAAACACTCGATATCGAGTATACTGGTCGATATCGACCTCAGTTCTGGTCGATTTCCTAGCGCAGTTCCTGCAGAAGACAAAACAACAAGACGATGTTGAGCAGAGACCTCGATATCGATGTTAGACCTCGATATCGACCCTTACAGTCGATTTCGATGCTTGTCACAGAAACTGTTTTCGTAACTAATTTGTCGGAAAAGAGTCCGAAGAAAATAGAATGGAGAAGGAAGATGAACAGAAATAAAACTAAGACTTTTATGAAGAATTCAATTAATTAAAAGGCTTCCAAAGTCGGGGTTTCATGCCACAATGATAACAATGCAAGTTTTATGCTAAAGCTATGAAATTTAATGTCTTTCTGTCAAATAACTTTCATTATCAACACTTAGGTGATTAGAGGCTCTCGCATAATTCCTAAGAGTTACTATCCAATTCATGAGCAATTCAAGTTCACAATATGTGTGGCTTTCGCTTCAATAATGTAAATAATGAATATCCCTAACTTTCGCAAAGGATCATGCATGAGGTAGAAGACGGAATCGCATAAAAGTCATACCTTTGATGCACTTACCTCACATTGCTATCGTCGGGCTCACCCCGACCCTAGAAGTGGGTTGACTACTCGCTCCTCATCATGCACATCATCATCATTGTTGTTGAAAGAATGCTACTTTGAATTAAAACTTCGAAAGAAAGTACAACCGAACAAGCCACTCCGCTCTCGCTTTACAACTCCACTCGGCCTCCTCTCTCTCTCTCTACTCGTCACTACTCTCTATAAACTTGGAATTCTCTGCGAAATTGGATACCTAAAACTAAGATAAAACTAAAAGAAAAGTAAAAAACTAAAACTCTATGGATGATAAGAAATCTCGACTTTTGGATAGACGTTGCAAGCTTCGGATAGAATTCTATCAAAATCGGAGTCGGATTCCTCTGCTGGCATGGTCGATATCGACCCTTAGACATCGATATCGACCCCTTCAAAACTTCATCTCGAGCTTCTCCTTCTCCTGCTCGAACTGGCACTCGACTTCTATCAATTTGGTTGATCTGGCAGCATCGATATCGACCCCCAGACGTCGATATCGACCTCTTCTGTGTCGACATGCTCTGTTTCCTTTTCTGCTCGATTCCTATGTCTCTGATGTACTCGATGTCAAGGTCTCCAGTCGATTTCAACCTCTTCAGAAGACTTCGAGCTCTTTTTCCGCTCTTCCGAATTCATCCATTTTTATCCTGTTTTATGCGAAATCACATGAATACTCGTGCAAACCCATATATTTGACATTTAAGCGTAAACTACACTTATCCCATGTTTTCCCATTAATATGCATGCAAAAGACGATAAAATGGATTCATATGTGCATAGAAAATATGGCAATTTGCACGCACATCAAACACCCCATACTTAAGCTTGCTTGTCCCCAAGCAATACCATTAATGGTCATTCAGGGGAAGAAAGTAAACTCTCAACATCATAGATTCATTTTTCATATGTCCCCACAATTTCCATCCTCGATAAGGTACTTATGTCAACCAAGTCCATGCCTGTGCATAAAAGCAATTTCATACTCATAAAGGAGGTAATATGCAAAAACAATTTTAGCGACATAGCATTAATAATCAAGAGGACTTTTTGCAAGCTTTTGAGAAGTAGTTTGGTAAAAGGCTAAAGGTGGGCTAATATTTGGCCATGTGGTGTTAAATCCGGGGAAACATACTTTCTTTCCAAAATATTCCACATTCCTTCTTCATAATGTCTCACCATTCACTCATCGCTTAATGCTTTTTTTCAATATAATGCTTTTACCTCTCTAACCTTAGCACTGCCTTCTCGCGAGTCGCAAACATGGGTGTCATGAATGGCCCCGGATACTTAGCGCTTCGGACTCCTCACCTTGTGTCCCATCCTGCGGAACTATTATCTCAACGCAAGCAGGGTCGACCCACCTTTATCTCCTGAGGTGATCGGATTTTTTCTCGCTCATTTAATTTTCCATATTTCATAATTCTTCCATTCCTGTCAACAACTTCATATAATGCACAACTCCATATAACTCTAAAGATGACATCCATTCTCAAAACTTGTCCCCGGATAGGGTATAAGGTATAAGAAATGGGCAATATGTATATATGTGGAGCAATAATGATCATGATAAGGCTCTTATATGGCTTTGTGATTGCAAAGGTAAGGCTAGGATATGAACTTGTAAATAAGCACTTGTATGGAATTTTCATAAAAAATCCTCCATCATCTTATTATGCACATGTCAAAAGCAACTTCAAATTTTCATCTCCTTTATTTTTTCTCTTTTTGCACTTCATTGGGACTTCCCTTAACTAGGCAATTTCATGTTATATCTCTAATGAATCTAATTTTGCATCATAAAGCTCTTTTTTATACTTCCATGACTCTTTCTTTTTCAAAATTTTTGATGGGGGTCATATTTCTCTTTTTTTTTTATGCATTAAAATAAATATGCAACTCTAATCTAAGTATGAATATGCAAGTAAGCCTTTCCCCCACCCCATACTTAAAATTTACAGTGTCCTCACTGTATTAGAACTAGGGTTAAGAAGAAAACTTACAAAACCGTCACAAATTTTAGGAGGCGAAGAAGACAACAGGCAGGGTCGATATCGACCCTTTACATCGATATCGATGTCTCTCTTGATTTCTGCTCAGGCTTCAGGGTGATTTGGCCTCGATCACAAACCTTATCTATGTCGACCTTTAAGGTCGATGTCGACCTTGGACATCGATTTCGACTTCTTTTCTGTGTGCTTTTCTCTTTCCTGCAATTTGAAAACTAAACACAAAACCAAACATGAAAAATAATAAGGTGTCTAAAACAAAAACAAAAGCTGTCTAAAACCAAAACTAAGTCTTTGTTACAAGCTCTAGACTTTTAAGTCGCTAGGCCGACTTCTTCCTTCGCGCTTCTCAAGGCGGCATCTGCAGAGCCCATGTGGCTTGGGCCTCAAACATCACTCCTTTCTTGTCTCGCAGTTGCATTCCGTCGGGATTGATTTGATTCGCCGTGAATGGTCCTAAGTTCTTATCCTTGAATCTTGTAGGGAACCAATGGTCCTTAGACTTGGAAACATAGACCTTGTCTCCTATCTCATATTGGCTTGAATCATCATCGGATACCCTACATAAGCGCACATGCTAAGGCACACCTCTTCCAAATAATGATAAGTCCTTAATCGTAATTGAACAAGAGGAATCCGTACCTTGACTTACCTTCTTCTCAGTCTGTGGCTCAGGTTGATGTCGATGTTCAGAGGTCGATATCGACCCCTGTTGTACTCATGGAGGATCAGTCGATTTGGAGGGTTTTGACTCGATATGATCAGGTCGATTTCGACCCTCAGAGGTCGATATCGAGGTCTCTTTTCCTCCCTTCTCAGCGCCGATGGTGGTTGATTTCGATAGGGCATGGTCGATATCGACCCTTGACCCCGATTTCGATGTTTCCTCTTCTCCTCCGTCGACCCCATACTTAAGACCTGACACAGAATCTTGAACATTAGTGGTCGATATCGACTTACCTGGGTCGATTTCGATGTTCTGTTGAGCTCCTTTGTTCAAGATTGCCTCAACTTCCTCTACTTGGGCTTCATTGATGGCTTTTATCTCCATCGGCCCATGATTTTTCACCGTCTTGTTGAAGGCATACTCTATCACTTCATCACTAGTTATGAATGAGAGCAATCCTTTCTTTACGCTGATGTTGGCATCGACGGTTGCTAGGAATGGCCTACCTAAAATAATTGGACAAGCAGGGTCCTCCGCTATATCAACAACTAGGAAATCAGCAGGGACAAAGAATTTACCTACTTGTACTGGCACATCCGTTACTATCCCAATTGGAATTACTACCGTATTATTAGCCATGTATAATCTTGCATCCACGGGCTCCAGAGGACCTATCTTTACCTTGTGCCATATGGTTAGTGGCATCATGCTAACGCTAGCACCCAAGTCAACTAAAGCATTAAATTTGAATGGATCTAGACCTATAGCGATAGAAAACTTACCTGGGTCCGCCCGCTTTGGTGGTAGCTCCAACCTGTTGCACTCCTCTGCGATCTCAGATAGCGATCGCTTCTTACCCAAGATGTCCTTAAGAAACCTTACATAAGATGGCATCTCGTGAAGTGCCTCTGTGAATGGTATAGAGACATTAAGTCCTTGGAGCATCTTCACGAACCGTTGGAACTTCTTTTCCGCTGGGTCCTTAGTCACCTTTCTAGATGGGAATGGCAACACCTTTTTCTTTTCCGCGGCTGCAGTGAGGTCGATATCGACATCAGTAGGGTTTATATCGATAAGAGGAGTCGATTTCTCTGGTGATGTAGATTTAGGGTCGACATTGACTGGAGGGTTGACATCGATGTCACCTTGGTCGATATCGACAGGAGGGGTCGATATCGACGTCTGTTCTGGCTCCTTCTCCTCCGCTTTTTTCTCGGGCGTTTGTAATTGACGCCCACTCCTTAGGTTCACCGCTGCAATATGTCCAGTAGTTTTGCCCTTTTGGTTAGGCACAGTGGATCCAGGGAGTGATACTGATGCTTTGGGCATTGCTTCCGCCAATTGACTCATTTGAGTCTCCATGTTGCGCTTCCAAACGTCGATCTCCCCAAGTCTAGAATTGATGCCCTGCAGCTGAGTATGGATGGAGTTATTGGCTTGTTTGAACTCAGCGTGGTTCCTTCGCATCTCATCAAGAATGATTTGCAGGTCATCTTTCTTAATCTCCCGCTCAGGGTGCCCTAGTGCCCTATATGTTGGGGGATCCCTTTGATAGAACCTTTGATCACCCCAATTTTGTTGATTGCCCCCTCCATAGGGGCCTCTCATCCATTGGACCTCCTCATGTTGTTCCGCCATGGATACTTGCTTAGTATGTGGACAGGCACTAGTGTTATGCCTTGTTGAGCCACACTCCTGACAAGGTTGATTGTTGCTCAGGAACCTTACTTGCTTTTGAAGGCGGCGTGTTTGATCGTTATGGAATTGTTGCCGCACCTCAGGATCTATCTCCCTTGGAGGCTCATATAGTGCCATAGATGGGGCAGGCCTTGCATCATAGGCTGCAGCAGCCCCATAGGTGTTGTCAAAGTTCACAAGCCTCTCAATGGTCTCCCATGCCTCCGTTGGTGTAAGCTCAGTGTACCGATAGGAGGTATATGAATTGATCCTCTCCTTATTCGGCGCATCAAGGGCGTTATAATAGATCTCCTGGATGACATATGGAAGTTGCCCATGCGTCGGGCATGATCTCAGCAAGTCCTTAAAGCGCTCCCACGCCTGTGCTAGGGTTTCACCTGGCTTTTGTTTAAAAGCCGTGATCCTTTGTCGTAGCATCGCCGTTTTAGAAGGTGGGAAGAATTTGTTCAAGAATGCATCTTTCACCTCCGCCCATGTCCTTAGCGATCATGGTGCCAAACTTTCAAGCCATTGTAATGCTTTCCCTGCCAAAGACCATCGAAAAGATTTTAGTCGCACATACTCTAAGTTTACTCCGTCAGCAACTGTTTCACATAAGTCCATAAAAGTAGAGATATGTTGCAGGGGGCATTCATTATGTCTTCCTTCAAAAGTATTTCTTTTAATCTCAGATAGGAAGTTAATTTTCAATTCATAGTTGGAGTGAGGAATTATAATGGCAGATTCAGGAACATGAAGCGGCGGATGCATGTATTGCATCGCCGTTTGTGGATACTGATTTAGCCGCTCTTGGGCTTGTCTGCGCGCATCCTCCTCCCTATCAGCACGGGCTTGCTCAGCAGCAGCGGCGGCCCTTTCAGCAGCGATAGTAGCATTGGGGTCCTCGATCTCCTTCCTCAACCGCTCTATGATCTCAGTCTGCATCTCGTTGTCAGCCATGATGCGAATTGCTTTGTTGCAAAGATGGTAGAAACGTTCAGGCTCGTTGATTGGTTCCAGGATAGGTCCGCGATCAAAACGTAGCATAAACCTGCATAATAAGCTCAGAAAAAGATCGTGATTAACTTAGGTGGCGATTGATTGCCTCCCCGGCAACGGCGCCAATAAGTTCGCTACGGGGGGGGGGGGGGAGGTGTAGTAGCGATTCAAATAATTCAAAATAAAACAAAGCACAACTAGGCTAACTCCCTATCCCAAACAAATAATACAAGAATCCCCTCCCTTGTAGTAGTAGGGTAATTCAGGATCGAATCCACGAGGAGGTATGTCAGCGCGTCCCTTGTTGTACTCACGATCAAAGCTTTCGACCTCAGCAGACACTCGATATCGAGTATACTGGTCGATATCAACCTCAGTTCTGGTCGATTTCCTAGCGCAGTTCCTGCAGAAGATAAAACAGCAAGTCGACGTCGAGCAAAGACCTTGATATCGATGTTAGACCTCGATATCGACCCTTACAGTCGATTTCGATGCTTGACACAGAAACTGTTTTCGTAACCAATTTGTCGGAAAAGAGTCCGAAGAAAATAGAATGGAGAAGGAAGATGAACAGAAACAAAACTAAGACTTTTATGAAGAATTCAATTAATTAAAAGGCTTCCAAAGTCGGGGTTTCATGCCACAACGATAACAATGCAAGTTTTATGCTAAAGTTATGAAATTTAATGTCTTTCCGTCAAATAACTTTCATTATCAACACTTAGGTGATTAGAGGCTCTCGCATAATTCCTAAGAGTTACTATCCAATTCATGAGCAATTCAAGTTCACAATATGAGTGGCTTTCGCTTCAATAATGTAAATAATGAATATCCCTAACTTTCGCAAAGGATCATGCATGGGGTAGAAGACGGAATCACATAAAAGTCATACCTTTGATGCACTTACCTCACATTGCTATCGTCAGGCTCACCCCAACCCTAGAAGTGGGTTGACTACTCGCTCCTCATCATGCACATCATCATCATTATTGTTGAAAGAAAGCTACTTTGAATTAAAAATTCGAAAGAAAGTACAACCGAACAAGCCACTCCGCTCTCGCTTTACAACTCCACTCGGCCTCCTCTCTCTCTCCCTACTCGTCACTACTCTCTATAAACTTGGAATTCTCTGCGAAATTGGATACCTAAACTCAGCCCTATTGGCCTCTATTTATAGATGTCGATAAGGACTCGAAACCTTATCTTTATTCTCTAAGATAAAACTAAAATAAAAGTAAAAAACTAAAACTCTATGGTAACTCAGCCTCCTCCTGATAGATCTGGTATGGATGATAAGAAATCTCGACTTTTGGATACACGTTGCAAGCTTCGGATAGAATTCTATCAAAATCGGAGTCGGATTCCTCTGCTGGCATGGTCGATATCGACCCTTAGACATCGCTATCGACCCCTTCAAAACTTCATCTCGAGCTTCTCCTTCTCCTGCTCGAACTAGCACTCGACTTCTATCAATTTGGTCGATCTGGCAGCATCGATATCGACCCCCAGACGTCGATATCGACCTCTTCTGTGTCGACATGCTCTGTTTCCTTTTCTGCTCGATTCCTATGTCTCTGATGTACTCGATGTCGAGGTCTCCAGTCGATTTCGACCTCTTCAGAAGACTTCGAGCTCTTTTTCCGCTCTTCCGAATTCATCCATTTTTATCCTGTTTTCTGCAAAATCATATGGAAACACGTGCAAACCCATATATTTGACATTTAAGCATAAACTACACTTATCCCATGTTTTCCCATTAATATGCATGCAAAAGACGATAAAATGGATTCATATGTGCATAGAAAATATGGCAATTTGCGCGCACATCAACACCGGCGGCCGATGATCTCAATTTTTTCCTTCCTTTCAAGGCTCCCACAGAGAGTTTGGGAAGATCCAACATACTTTCCAAAGGAAATAAACGTAATACATACGGGTGCCGATTAAGATGAGAACGCTCGTACCCGTACACAAAGAAAAAAGTCATAATATATCGCGGGTTGAAAGAAACATTAAATACCCACCCCGAGGATGTGGGAGACTGAGTCTAGCCATTTCTAGACAGGTAGGGGTTATGAATTCCTTATAACTATGCTTGCCCCCTTTGATTCCACATCCAAACGTCGCATTCCATTGGTCAGTCACCATGGTCTTGTTTTTAGAAGGGGCTTGACAATTGCCTGGGGTGATTTTAAAATTTTAAATAGTCCCAGAAGGATCGCGAACCAAGAACCACTTTTTCCTCCATCCAGGACTATTTGACAACCTCGTCACCATATCTCCGCTAAGGGATGCAGACACTAACCCGTCTTTCCCATACCTAAGGGATAAAAACATAAACAGATGATCTAACGTCATTTCCTGTTTTAAGGCCATGCACCGCATGGTGTACACAACTAAAAACATCCATACGTTGAAGGAGACTTGGGCTGGACACACTCGACTTTTTCCAAGGAATTTTGCGTGAAGTCTGGGTAGGGGAAGACGAAAACCTTGGAGCAAACTCTCCAAATGAACCACCAAATGGTTAGGGTATATATTTAAACAACACCCTCTCACAGAAGGCAAAGCCAATTCCACCTCCGTGGGCCAAGGAAAGGCACGAGCCACAAGTTGCAAATGCGTGGGCTCTAAAATGGACGCCTCCCCCTTAGTCTCTGATGTTGTAGGGGCTACCCGCTCTTCAAAAATGGAAGGAACGGGAGGAGGATCAGAAGGGGTAAAACCTTCACAGAAACTGTTATTCGCAAACTCTTCGACATTATAAGAAGACACAGAAAAATCCCCGGGTACCACATGAATCTCTTTGGGTTTCTTCCCATCGCGAATCATCTTCCTTCGTTTGCCGCGACCATCATCAGATTCGGACGTATGATAGTACGCGAATGGAAGATGTCGTGGCTTCAGAGTCATTGTTCGCGACTGAATGTGGGGTCCTTGACGAGCTGAATTCTTCTTTTACATCACCCACACTCACATTCTGACTTTCGCTTACTGATTACATTTTCTATCTTTCCCTAAAAAGAAAAGAAGCCTTCCTAAGAAACAAGCTCCCTGAAAAGACGCGAAGGACGAAAATCAACACACTAGGAAAGTAGTCTTTTCGAAATCGCGATTAGATAAGAAATGGCGCCAAAAGCCTTGTTGGGATCAGATTAGCGCCTCACACGCCTCTTTGGAAAAGACAATGAAAAGACTCTTTTTCCAAACAACGACGGCTAAAAATGCCTTTTTGCCTTCCTAAAAATCCCTTTTCCCAAGACAGGAAACGAAGCGTCCTCAAAAGAAAACATAACTGAAGATCCACAAAGGTCTCACTTTTTGTCTCATCGGAGAACCGCCACCTGATCAACCTCAATCCACCGTGCCCAGGGTGGCTCGATCATGAAATACGAGAAAGAAACCAAGAACCGCCATTCTAACCGCCCCTAAACACCACTCCTTTCATCTTTCCCCCACCTAAAAAGGAGTTTACTTGTTCCCTCTCTTCAGGGGCCACCCCTCAAAGAAAAAAGAATTTCCCCCTCAAACCCCAAAAAACAAGAAGAAATCAAAGGAGAAAAACGAAGGAAACCGAAAGAAAAAACAAAAATCACAGGTAGAAAATGGCAAAAGAAGACTGTAAAAAAAAGAAGAAAGAAGAAGAAGAAAATAAACGGGATCAGGAATTACTCACTTAGAAATGGAGGAACCAACCGGAGAAGAAACTTCAAACCTAGAGAGTCACTGCACCCAAAACCGCCAAACCAGAAGATCCAAACGACGTTGTCCAATTTCCAAAAATGCAACCTCTCTTTTCTCTCTCTTTCTCTCTCTCCTTCCAGTTCAAGATAAAGTAAAATGACGGAAAAAAGGAAGTGAAAACCCTATTTATAAGTCTATATGGGACCGTACTAATTCCCGCTCTAAAAACTCATGAACTTGTTGGGCCGGACCATCTAAGCACATCTCCACACAAGTCTCGCTTTCCCCTATGAAGGAAAAAGGAAGCATCGCTTTTTATTGAAACTCGATCGCGTGTCACTTTTCCTCGCGATCTAGTCCCGAGAGATATGACGATGCCATCTAAAATGACCTCTTTTATTAATAGTAAATATGACGTCATAAATGGGTCACCCTATGCAAAGCTCATATACTTACAACGGTTGTATATACACTAAAGAATATTATGTCATCGCGATCATAGTTTTCTCGTTTCACATGAGCTGAGGCTTAGGTCTGACTAAGAATGTCGCCTCTCATAATCGAGATCGCGAAGGAAAGCCCCAAGACCGACTAAAAACTCCTTCAGAAAGGCAAGCAGCTCGCTGGTGAAGCACCTCTCCTCCAAACATCGCCACGTGTAGCTACCTTAGACCGCTGGCATGAGGGCATACGCTACACGTGTCCTCTACATAAACCACGAGGTCACCAACCAGCTGCTCGCTTGGATACTACTATAAATACCCCCTAAACCCCACAAAGAAAAGGATCTGAAGTAAGAGATTAGAAAAGAAGCTCTGCAACTTCCTTTGACATAAAACCCTTAGGTTTGAGTTCTTTAGATCCTTGAATCGGACAAGCAGCTGTTCTAGGAAAGACACATCATCAAAGCAAACTTCCTCTAAAGACGACTATTGAGAAGTAAATATATCTGATCGCGAACCTCAGATATCTGTAAAATCATCTTCAGTAACAAAAGGTTCACTAGATCGCGAAACTAAGTATTATCCCATAATACGACATGTATTTAAGGACTTTTGTCGTCACCTTGAGGTAATAAGTATAGGTGAAATTCCAAGAACGCTTCAAGCGGGAATCGGAAAACTAACTTTCGGGAACTAACACCGGGAATTCAAACTAGCGGTTTTGGGAGCAAACACCTTATCTCATTATCCCATGTGTATCTGAAATCTCAGCCCCAAGACCGTCCCCATGGAGCCAATTTTGAAATAAAAAGGAAACTTCCTACTCCTTTCTCTAGCTCCTTACCCAAATAGGCCAAACATCTCCAATGCTTTTCTCCCTCGTTTTTCCACGTCCACCCCAAAAGAAGCAAGGAGACAAAGTAGTCTTCATCCCCTCCTTGCCCATCACCTTTTGTTTCACCCAAGACTCCTCTTTGGCTCTTTAAAATCAGATTTAGGACAGTTATCTCTTCACCACAAAACAGAAAAAAAAACCTTATTCAAAAGCTCCAAAATCTTATCTTTCCACCGTCTAAAAATGGCAAAGTAGGACCACATATCTTAGCCCTCCACTATATCCGATTCATCAGCCCCCTAACCCATCTTTTGCTCCATAAAATCTGATTTTGGGATAACTCTTTACACCACACAAAATCAAACACAAATCCTTATCCAAAAAGTCCCAAAAACCTTATCTTCAAGCCCTCTTTCATCTTCCTTCTACTTCCCCTTTTCCTCCTTCATTCTTGAGAGATTCCAGCAGCTAAAACTCCTCCTTCCAGCAATGAAACACTACAACAACAACCCCACAACATCATCTCCTTCAACTTCCTCCTCCATTTCAAGACAAAGGAGCTCCATTCCACTTCTTGAGCTCAAGCAATCCAAGCAAGCTCCTTTCCTCTTCCTCCCCTCAAGCCAAGCAAGCTCCCATGACATCCTCCAAGCAAAAGAAGGTGCCCAATGATGTCCATATTTGTACCTTTGTTTATTGCATCCTTTGACTTCTTATTTCATTCGATTTCCAAAGAAAATGTTCAAAAGAATATAAACTTGTGTAAGAATGGGCTAAAATGCAAGAAATAGAGTCTACACAAGTTTTGAGCTAACCATACAGGAATTCGAGCGAAATTGGAGTCAAAACGAAGAAGCCATGTGAAGCTGAGCAGAGGTAGATATCGACCCCTGACATAGATATCGACCTCTGGTGTAGATATCGACCTTCAACATAGATATCGACCTCAACATAGACATCGAGTGAAGCTGAGAAGAGGTAGATATCGACCTTAGACCCAGATATCGACCCCCATATCGACCTCAACGTAGAAATCGACCAGAGCGGAACAAGTCGAGCAAGAACAGAGACCTCGATATCGACCCTCTGGTGTCGATATCGACCCCTTATATCGACAGAAGATAGACTCGATTTCGAATGCGGATTGGAACTATATCTTCAAGGAGGCACGAAATTATCTTACACTTTCAAGATACAGGACAACTGAAGTTTTATTTATCTTTTACCATTAAGTTTTATCACAATAAAAGACCTATCCTAATTGTTCGGATAAAGTTCATAGTTTAGATAGGAGTTACAATCCTTGGATAGCGAGGATTAGTAGCCTATAAATAAAGCCCTAGGGGCTGATTTGTTAGAAAATCCTAGAACGAATCCAATCTTTCAACAAGCAAGCAAGACAATAGAGTTAGAGTTAGAGAGAAGTTTTAGGGTTTGACGTTTGCGAAAGTTGACGTTGAGTTGTAAAGCTTCGAAGTTTATTTTAATGCAAGTTTCTTCCTTTCAATTGACAATGGATTCCATGATGAGAAGCGAGTAGTTCCCCAAAGCTCTTAGGGTCGGGGTGAGCCCGACGTTAGCCATGCGCGCTTGATGTAAGTATTTGATGTTGATATCGTTGTGTCTATCTCTCCTCCTACGATTCTATGTTTAGTCCTAATCGAAAGAAAGGGGATTCATGCTAACAACTTGAGTTATAAACATAAAATTGGTAGAGACAATTAGGTTTATTTGCAAGAGTAATCCTAAGAGTTGGTGTACAGCGAAAGCTTGTCCCTCGGGAGAAATAGCGCAAATGTCCGTCTTATTTATCTCATCGCATGCATTGGTTAACGTTGTGGTAAACCCTAATCCTAGGAGTTGCTTTTTTTATACACACAAAAACCCTCTATTTTATTTCTGTTCATCCCTTCTCTCTCCATTCTTAATTCTTCGGCCTTTCTTTGCCGACGAGAAACTAACCCACTGCAGGAAGACATCGATATCGACCCCAGACGTCGATATCGACCAGTGAGTTCATCGACAGTTTTCTGAGTCGACGACGAACATCGCTGCGGAGTTACTAGACATCGATATCGACCCTTCTGTATCGACTGGCAGTCTTCTGAGCCAGTCCATTTCGTGGATTGACATCGATATCGACCCCTTCCAGTCGATATCGACCACTTGTTTTTGTGTCTGAAAGTCTTCTGTTGCAGAGAACATCGACAGCCGAGGTCGACATCGAGGCCCAAGGTTGAAATCGAGGCTTCTGGTCGACGCAGACTTGAGATTTCCAAAGCTACTAGGATCCAGCTGACACGCCTCCTCGTGGATCGATCCTGACTACCCTTCCACTACAACGGGAGGAAGTCTTGTAATTATTTGCTTAGGCCAGGAGTTGGATTACATTTATTACATCTTTATTATTTGTAATTACTTGACATATCAAGCCTCCTGCAACAACAAATTGGCGCCATTGCCGGGGAGGCAATCAATCGTGCCCTAGTCGTCTATCTCACGTCTCTACCTAGTTTGATTTTGCAGGTGTATGCGACGCGCTGATCGCCCACCTGAATTTGAAGGAGTAGACGACCCTGAACACTACTTCCATCTAAGAAACCAAGCTCAAAGAATCATGGCGGACAACGTGAACCAGGCTGAACTTATTGAGCAACTAAGGAGGCAGGTTGAGGACCTAACGACTAGAGAGGCGGCACTCAAAGAGCGTGCGGATAGGGAGGAGGAAGGCCGAAGGCAAATAGAAGCCCAAATCAATACCCTCCCTAGGAATGCCAAGCAATATATGCACCCCTCTCTCACAGTGCCTGAATCGGCAATTCTTATCCCTGCCTCTAATTTTGAAATTAGACCAAACTTTTTAACTGAAATAAGAAGGCATCAATGTGAAAGGAAACCTAACGAATGCCCTATGGCACATATATCAACCTTCTTAGACCTTTGTGATACTATTGCTGATGGACGAAGTCTTGAATATGTCCAACTAAAAGCCTTTCGATGGTCTCTTACAGGGAAAGCATTGCAGTGGTTGGAAAGCTTAGCCTCAAGATCGCTCCGCACCTGGAATAAAGTCAAGGACGCGTTCCTCAACAAGTTCTTTCCTCCTTCTAAGACGGCGTTGATCCAACAGAAAATCATGGCTTTCAAACAAAAGCCTGGTGAGGCTCTGGCGACTGTTTGGGAAAGGTTTAAGGACCTACTACGATCATGCCCGACGCATGGCCAACCACCGTACGTAATTCAGGAGATCATATACAATGCTCTTGACGCTGCAACTAAGGAGAGGATCAACACCTACACCTCCTATGGCTACCTTGAACTCGCTCCACAAGAGGCTTGGGAGACCATAGAGAGGTTGGTGGAATTTGACAATACATATGGGACTCCTGAGGCTTTCGACGCACCATCATCGTCGAGGCCTGCCTCATCTATACCCTTATATGAACCCTCCAATGTAATTGATCCGGATGTGAAGGAGCAATTTCATAGGGATCAACTTAGAAAGCTCCAAAAGCAAGTAAGGTTCCTTTTAGCGAACCAAGATTGCATTGAATGCGGATCGCAGCGGCACACCACCATCGAGTGCCCCCATGCTGAACAAGTACACCTAGCAGAGACTCACCAAGAGGCGCGCTATATGAGGGGTCCCAATCACCAATATTGGGGAGACCAAATGTTCCATCAACCACAAAGGAACCCGGTTAACCCTAGGGACCCTCCGCCTTATAGAGCTCCTGGGCACCCGGAGAGAGACCAAAAGAAGGATGATCTTTAACTAGTACTGGATGAGATAAGGAGGAATCAAGCTAGGAATGATCAATCCAACAATGCCATCCATTCTCAACTCAATCACCTTACCACAAGGATTGGGGAGATGGATATTTGGAAGAAGAACGTAGAGACCCAACTGGGTCAATTGGCGGCACAAATTCCTAGACCGTCCGGAACACTCCCTGGGCAACCCACTACAAATCCTAAGGGACAATCCGGGACGGGCCATGTCACAGCCATACAATTAAGGAGTGGCACCAAAGTACACAAGCCACGAACGGAATCGGAGAAAGCAGCTGATCCAGTCGAGATCGACAAACCAGTCGATGTCGACCCAGAGGTCGATATCGACCACAATGTCGACCCCCTGGTCGATGTCGATGACACTGCAGAGCCTGAGAGATCACAACAGAGGTCAAAATCGACCCTACCAGTCGATATCGACCCAACTCCAGTCAACATCGATGTTCAGCAGGCCCCTCCGACCACCGTTTTGGCCCCTCCGCCAAAGAAGACGTTGCCATTCCCTTCCAAAGCATTGGAGGATCCCACCAAAGGTAAGTTTAGGCACTTGATAAAGATACTTTAAGGACTTAACGTTACAATTCCTCTTACAGAAGCCCTAAGCGAGATGCCTGCCTATGTGCGATTCCTCAAAGACATCCTGAGCAAGAAGAGATCCATGGCAGAGATCGCAGAGGAGTGCTCAAAGATGGACTTCCCTGAGAAGAAGAGTGATCCAGGGAAGTTTGCAATCACCGTGGGGCTTGGCCAACATCGTTATAAAGCCCTATGTGACCTAGCGGCAAGTGTAAGTCTCATGCCTCTCTCTATTTGGCAAAAGGTGAACATTGGTGCACTTAAACCCGTGGACATGAAACTTTATATGGCTGACAACTCATTCGTCAAGCCCACAGGTATAGTTGATGACGTTCCGGTAAAGGTAGGTAAGTTCTTTGTGCCTACTGATTTCATTGTATTGGAGATGCCTGAAGATCCTGTAGTGCCTATTATACTTGGTAGGCCTTTCTTAGCTACAGCTGATGCCAATATCAATGTACGTCGAGGGTTACTAACCTTTACTATAGGGAACTAAGTGATAGAATTCTCTTTCAACCCAACCATCAGCGAAACAAAGCACCTGGAAAAAGTAGTCCTCTCGCCGGCTAAGGAGAAGCTTAGAAAATTTTGTTGGCGAGGACGGAAACAACAAGCAGGGTCGACATCGACTGGAACCAGTCGATATCGACTAAATACATCGAAATCGACCCCCCTTGGTCGAAATCGAGTATGTCAGATCGATGCCAGGAGCTTAAGTATGGGGTCACAGAGGTCGATATCGACCCTCACATATCGATATCGACCACAGCACTCGAAATCGACCCTCATTGGTCGAAATCGACCACCCCTCAGCCCGAAGATTTCTGTTTCGGGCCCAAACAGGTAAGCCCAGGTATGACTACTAACCCTCCTCCATCCATTATTGATAAATCAATTAAACCGATTATTGATAATTCTACTAAAGAGAGGGTCAAAGCTCCATGGTTTGCCTATATTGCTAAAGTTAGGTCAAGAAAGAGAAGAAAAGCGCCCAAAGAAGAAACTAACATCAAAGAAGCCTTGGTCGCTGAACTTCGCTACTACCAAAAGGACCTAGATGATCCAGGAGAAGGCTCAAGCTCGAAGGGCCCCTACATTAAAGGCTCGTGAAGAATTGACGGAGAAGTCGGCCTAGCGACTCAAAAATCTAGAGCATGTACATAAAACTTTTAAATTTCGCATAGATGGTTTTTAGGATTTAATTTTTGGCTGTTTGAAACTTTTCAAACAGAGATAATTCATGCTTTATCTATATTTCTAACAAAGATTTCAGGTTATCAAGCAAAAGGAACGACGAAGAAGGAAAGAAGCTTCTGCAGAGGCAGTCGAAATCGACCAGGCCAGTCGAAATCGACCCCCCCCCCAGGGTCAAGCCACCTCCTGGAGTAGACATCGAGGACTCAGGAGCGAAAAGAGAGGTCGATATCGACCCTAATACTCGATATCGACCCCAATCAAGCAGCCCTTGTCTTCATCTTCTTCCTCGAATTCGACAGATGCAGTCGACATCGACCTCTGACCTAGATATCGACTTATGGCATCGACCCAACTTGAAATCGACCTGAATCCGCAGGTTGCGCTGTGAGTTTCTCTCTACCCTTGTTCTTCTTTTTAATACAGTGAGGACACTGTATATTTTAAGTATGGGGTGGGGGAAAGACATGTCTTATGGTCATAACTTGGTTTTCTTCTTCGCATTTCATTCATGTTTAAATTTTTGTTCTTAGTTTTACTTTTATAAAATGTAAAATAAAAAATTAGAAAAATGTCATAAATACAAAAAAATGCATGTTTATTTTAAGTTTATTTTTTTACCCTACTTAGATGTCATATGATGAAAACTCAATAGCTGACTTGATCATGTAAATCCTAT
Organism: Persicaria maculosa; assembly: GCA_963922045.1. Lineage (NCBI taxonomy): Eukaryota > Viridiplantae > Streptophyta > Magnoliopsida > Caryophyllales > Polygonaceae > Persicaria > Persicaria maculosa. Next base: position 36,583,105 of record OY998261.1, read on the forward strand.
GGCATATGATTGTGAACTTGTGTAGATTGTGAACTTGTGATGGTTTAGCCTAAGTCTTTAAAATTTTTATGTAGATTATGAACTTGTGATGAAATTGAGCACATATGATCCTAGGCTAAAAGGCAAATTCAACAAAAATTATCCTTGTGAGAATTTTGACCTATAGGGAGAACAACAAAAATCCCTCCGCTTTCTTGAGTGAATTTACTCTTCCTATGCATCTCTAAATGTTGTGATAGTTATTCAAAACCAATGCATATATATGTTTATGTTTACGAGAATTAAATGATGGAGGCATCTTTTAAGCCATTTTTATCCTCTCTTTACCTACCCTGCATTATCCCTGCTTGAAGCCAGAACATTAGCCTGAGCCTGAAATTGCAAACTCCACAAAATTATCCCTAGCCGAATTGAGCATGACCCCATTTGGGAATTGAGACTTAGATTGGCTGGACTAATGCCTTGTGGAAAGAAAAGAGCATAATGTCCAGTTTTGAGCAAGGAAATTATGGGTTGGTACATATTTACATTTTGTCATACTTTGTAAATGGATTTTTGGCTCAACATATAAAGGCACATATTTACTTATTATTTTCGAAAAAAAAAATCCGAAAAAAAATAAATAAAGATATCTATATATAGTGCATGAGCCATAATCCTTAAGTCTTTTATTCATACAAATGTTATATTTTTGAGAGGTATATTAGAACTTGGAAGAAGGGTTGATGGAATGCATCTTTAGAGCATGTTATGAAGAGTTATGGTTTGGATATTTCAAGTGTTAAGATTTAGGAGTCTTGATTCCCGAATTATAAAAGCACCACATAGCCAAATAATTCCATACCTTTTATTTCATACCAAGCCCCATTACAACCCCGCCGAATGGAGTCTTCTTTGAATTCTTCCATTGAGCGAAAGCCCTCCTGATGATTCTTATTGCATTTTCATAATTGGTTGCGAAGTGGATTTTTATAAATTGCAATGTTTATGAGATTGTATATGGAATTGAGTTGAGAGTTGATCTTCATAGCCTAAACACATGAGAGTTGAGAGCAAACACATTATCCCTGTGAGGTTGGATCAAAATTGCATATGCCTATGGATCGCCAAAATATGTGCTATCACGTTAAATTCACTTGCTTTGCTTTGCTACCTCTTATGATGTTGCTTTTGACAAGGGCGAAGACTTGAAGGGTGTGTTGTAGGTGTTGGTTATTGCTTTGTTATTGCTTGAGGACAAGCAAGTCTAAGTATGGGGTGTTTTGATGTACATATTTGTACCTTTGTTTATTGCATCTTTTGACTTCTTATTTCATTCGATTTCCAAAGAAAAGGTTCAAAAGAATATAAACTTGTGTAAGAATGGGCTAAAATGCAAGAAATAGAGTCTGCACAAGTTTTGAGCTAACCATGCAGGAATTCGGGCAAAATCGGAGTCAAAACGAAGAAGTCAAGTGAAGCTGAGCAGAGGTAGATATCGACCCCTGACATAGATATCAACCTCTGGTGTAGATATCGACCTTCAACATTGACATCGACCTCAACATAGACATCGAGTGAAGCTGAGAAGAGGTAGATATCGACCTTAGACCCAGATATCGACCCCCGGTGTCGATATCGACCCCCATATCAACCCCCATATCGACCTCAACGTAGAAATCGACCAGAGCTGAACAAGTCGAGCAGGAACAGAGACCTCGATATCGACCCTCTGGTGTCGATATCGACCCCTTATATCGACAGAAGATAGACTCGATTTCGAATGCGGATTGGAACTATATCTTCAAGGAGGCACGGAATTATATTACACTTTCAAGATAGAGGACAGCTGAAGTTTTATTTATCTTTTACCATTAAGTTTTATCAAAATAAAAGACCTATCCTAATTGTTCGGATAGAGTTCATAGTTTGGATAGGAGTTACAATCCTTGGATAGCGAGGATTAGTAGCCTATAAATAAAGCCCTAGGGGCTGATTTGTTAGAAAATCATAGAACGAATCCAATCTTCCAACAAGCAAGCAAGACAATAGAGTTAGAGTTAGAGAGAAGTTTTAGGGTTTGACGTTTGCGAAAGTTGACGTTGAGTTGTAAAGCTTCGAAGTTTATTTTAATGCAAGTTTCTTCCTTTCAATTGACAATGGATTCCATGATGAGAAGCGAGTAGTTCCCCAAAGCTCTTAGGGTCGGGGTGAGCCCGACGTTAGCCATGCGCGCTTGAGGTAAGTATTTGATGTTGATATCGTTGTGTCTATCTCTCCTCCTACGATTCTATGTTTAGTCCTAATTGAAAGAAAGGGGATTCATGCTAACAACTTGAGTTATAAACATAAAATTGGTAGAGAAAATTAGGTTTATTTGCAACAGTAATCCTAAGAGTTGGTGTACAGTGAAAGCTTGTCCCTCGGGAGAAATAGCGCAAATGTCCGTCTTATTTATCTCATCGCATGCATTGGTTAACGTTGTGGTAAACCCTAATCCTAGGAGTTGCTTTTTTTATACACACAAAAACCTTCTATTTTATTTCTGTTCATCCCTTCTCTCTCCATTCTTAATTCTTCGCCCTTTCTTTGCCGACGAGAAACTAACCCACTGCAGGAAGACATCGATATCGACCCCAGACGTCGATATCGACCACTGAGTTCGTCGACAGTTTTCTGAGTCGACGACGAACATCGCTGCGAAGTTACTGGACATCGATATCGACCCCCTTGTGTCGATATCGACCCTTCTGTATTGACTGGCAGTCTTCTGAGCCAGTCGATTTCGTGGACTGACATCGATATCGACCCCTTCCAGTCGATATCGACCACTTGTTTTTGTGTCTCCAGGTCTTTTGTTGCAGAGAACATCGACAGCCGTGGTCGACATCGAGGCCCAAGGTCGAAATCGAGGCTTCTGGTCGACGCAGACATGAGATTTCCAAAGCTACTAGGATCCCGCTGACACGCCTCCTCGTGGATCGATCCTGACTACCCTTCCACTACAACGGGAGGAAGTCTTGTAATTATTTGCTTAGGCCAGGAGTTGGATTACATTTATTACATCTTTATTATTTGTAATTACTCGACATATCAAGCCTCCTGCAACAACACCCAACAGTCACAGAAATCCCCGAGAAGCCCTAAAAGACCCAAGCTCATTGTTTTTGGTTTTAGGCAGGGCCGTGCCGTGGATTTCGGAGGCCCTGTGCTGAAACAGTATTAGGTCTTCATAGTATTTTATCCTTCTAACTAACAATTAAAATGATTTTTTTTCCTGATTCTAAATTAGCTATTAATAATTTTGCTCAAATATATTTTATCTTGTAAATTTATTAAACCCTTGTCATTTTTTAATTATAATCAATGTTCAATAATGTTGTATGATAGATTTTAGAGTCGCTGTGCTGAAATGGTGTTAGACGGTCAGGTCTTCATAGTATTATACGTTTCTACCTAAAGTTTTCAATTTTATTTTCTAATTCAAAATTAGCTAGTAATAATTTTTCTCAATTATATATATATATATATATATATATTATGTTGTAAATTTATTATCCCTTGTCATTTCTTTAATTATAATCAATGTTAATATCTAAATAAGGAAAATATTGGGATAAAATAATTTATACTATTTTAATAAATTCACAATCAAATTGCATGAAATTTATTGTTGTTTTTATTATATCTAAATATAGGTTTTTAGCTGGAAGGTCTTTTACATGGTTAAAATCCTAAAGTTATTAAATAAATTAGGGTATAAAATCTATATACATATACTAAAATTGATACATAACGTCCTATGTGGCGCGTTGTGGTTGATTCTAAGGTAAAAAATCCTACGTGGCGTGTATACATATACTAAAACCGATACATAACGTCCTATGTGGCGCGTTGTGGTTGATTCTAAGGGAAAAAAATCCAACGTGGCGTGTTGTGGTTAATCCTAGGGGAAAAAATGGATAAAATAATATATTGTCATAGTTTATAGAAAGTTATATAAGTCACAATCTATCTATATATATTTTAGTTAATTGACAAAAGTATAAATAAAAATATTTCATAGTCATACTTACCAAAAATATTATGAGATAAATATGAATTATTTGATAGGTGATATTTTATTTATATCTATATTTTTTTGGTGGAAAAAATAATTTATATCAAAATTAATTATTTAATCATTGTTATTTGATTTATATCTATAATATTTTCTGACACCAAAATAATTTATCAAAATATTATGTAGCCGCAATCCATCCGTTGATAGATATTTTAATAAACTAACATAATTAATACATATTATATATTTAATAAAAAACAATATTAAAATATTTTAAAAACAGTTATCTATTAAATTACATGAGGTTCAATTAATGGTAGATTAGAAAAAAAAAATTAACCTTATAATGTGAATTTTATTTATATTTTGAGAGGATCTAAATAAAAGATATTTAAATTTTTTATAATCTGTCGAACTAATTTTATATATGTCTATATTATTTTTTGGTGGAAAAATGATTTGTATTTATATTATTATTTATAATATTGTATTAATATATATTCTCCGTACATGGGACGTGACCTACACTAGTTTAGAGTATAAAATTGGTTGCACTTTGGTAGGCTTTGGGCTAAAATTAGAAAAGAAAAAAAAGAAGCAGCTATGTAGGCTTTTGTTCACCCTAAAAAATACATTAACTGAAAAAAACAAAGGAATTGGGGGCCCCTGAGACACAAAATACATATACCCCGTATTGAAAAGTTTAACAAGACTAATTTTATACTACCTCAGTTCACAGCTAGGGAGGAGTCTCGAACCTGCATCTATCGATTTCATCAAAAAGCTCAAAGACTGCTTGGCCACTGCGATAAGTTGTAATACATGTTTCAGTTTGTGTATGAAAAATATATTGGGCCCTAAAAAAATTCGGGGCCTTGTTCCGCCGATCCTATTGAACCGTCCAAAGCACGGTCCTGGTTTTAGGAATGGTAAGGGCTCGTTTTTCCCTCTTTTCACCTCCTATTAACTAAAAGATCACACCTTTAACACCCTCTAAAAATCCTAGGAACCCTCACGCAAGAAAGAGCCCAATAGCCCGGATGAAGATTCTAGAGCAAACCGAATGAGAAGAAGAACCTTGGGTGAGCATCCACGTTTCTCTCGAATTTTCGTGTCATTTTTGTGCTATGTCTAAAGCGGTTCTAGAACTTCACCAATACTTATTACATCAAGGTGACGACGAAAATCCTTTAACCCTGCAGTATTGTAAGATAATACTTGGTTTCGCCATCAACTGATTCTGTTATTGTTGTGTGTGGCCTTACAAGCATCCAAGTTTCGCGATCAGGTATATTTATTGTTCAATCTTCATCTTTAAAGCAAGTTTGATTCGATGATGTATCTTTCTTAGAAAAGCTTCTTCTCCGATTCAGAGATCTAAAGAGCTCAGTCCTAAGGGTTTTATGTCGAAGCAAGTTGCAGAGCTCCTTTTCTTATCTCTTATTTTAGATCCCCTTTCTAGTGGGTACTAGGGGGTATTTATAGTATTGTCCAAGCGAGCAGCTGGCTGGTGACCTTGTGGTTCTTGTAGGGGACACGTGTAGCTCATGCCCTCATGCCAACAGTCTAGGGTAGCTACACGTGGTGATGTTAGAGGAGAGGTGCTTCACCCGCGAGCTTCTTGCCCTTTTGAGGGAGTTTTAGTCGGTTCAGAGTTTCTATTTGCGATCTCAATCCTGAGGGGAGATATTCTTATTTAGACATGAGCCTTTGTCTATGCGAATCGAGAAAACTCTGATCGCGATGATATAATCTTCAGTGGGTATATGACTTTCGCGTGGGGTAACCCATTTATGACGTCATACCACCATTAATAAAAGGGGTCATTTTCCACGGCATCATCATATCTCCTCGGGACTAGATCGCGAGGAAAAGTGACACGCGATCAAGTCTCGATAAAAAGTGATGCCTTCCTTCTCCTTAACGGGGGAATATGAGGTTTGTGCGGATATGGGCTTGGGCGATTAGGCCCAATAAGTTCATGGGTTATTAGAGCGGGAATCGGTATGGTCCCACAGAGACTTATAAATAAGGTCTTTATTCTCTTTTTCTCGTCATTTCATCCTATCTTGAATTGGGAGAAGAGAGAGAAAAAGAGAAAAAGGGATACGACCTTTCCTAAAACAAGAAACCGTCGTTTGAACCTTCTGGTTTAGTGATTTCGGGTAGAGTTACTTCCAGATTAGAGCTTCCTCTTCGATCAGCTTTCTATTTTAAAGTAAGTCGCCCTTGAATCCGTCTCTTTTTTACAGTTTCTTTTGTCATTTTCTATCTATGGTTTTTATTTCCATTTCTGATTTTCTTCATCTTTTCCCCCTGGTTTCTTCTGGATTTTGGGGTAAAGGGGAAAATTCCTTTTGAAGGGGTTGTTTTTGAAAGGAGGATGGAAACCCCCCCCCCCCTTCGTGGTGGGGGAAAGGACGAAAAAAGTGGTGTTTAGGGGTGGTTGGATCGGTGGCTCTTAGTTCCTATCCTGGATTCTATGATCGGACCACCCTTGACAGGGCGGATTGTGGTTGATCAGGTGGCGGTTCTCCGATGGGACAAAAAATGAAATCTTTGGGGATTTTCTGACAGCTATATTTTTTCTTTGGGGCCGTTTCGTTTTCTGTCTGGGGAAAGGGGATTTTTTAGGAAGGCAAAAAGGCGTTTTTCAGCCGTCATTCCTTGGGAAAAGAGTCTTTTCATTGCCCTCTCAAGGAGACGCGTGAGGCGCCAATCTGGCCCTTGTGATGGGCTTTTTGGCACCATTTCTATCTAATTGCGATTTTGAGGAGACTATTTTCCCCGTGTTGATTTTACTTCTTCGCGTCTTTTCATGGATTTTTTTTTGTAGAAGGGTCTTTACTTTTTTGAGAAAATAGACGATGTCGTCAGAAAGTGACAACTATAATATGAGCGCGGGGGTTGTAGGAGAGGAATTCAGCTCTTCAAGAACTTCACATTCAATCGCGGAAAATGATTTAGAGGCCACAACGTCTTCCATTCGTCTCCCCCCACTTCAATTGGAAAAACGCGGGGAAAAAAGAGAAAAGGTGGTATTGTTAAAAGAAAAAAACAAGGCCTCCCTAGCTGGATCATTTAAGCAACCTTTGTCGAAAAAAGATCCCGCGTATTACCATACATCCGAATCTGAGGATGGTCAAGGTAAGCGAGGATAAGTCATCTGCGATGGAAAGAAACATAGAGAGATTCACATGGCACCAGGAGATTTCTCCATGCCTCCTTACAATGTCGAAGAGTTCGCGAACAATAGTTTCTGTGAGGGTTTCACCCCTTCTGATCCTCCTCCTATCCCTTCTATTCTTGAGGACAGGATGGCCCCTACTTCATCGGAGACTAGGGGGGAGGTATCTATTTTAGAGCCTATGCATTTTCAACTCGCGGCTCATGCTTTTCCTTTGCCTGTGGGGGTAGAATTGGTTTTGCCTTCCGCAAGAGGAGGTTGCTTGAACATCTACCCTAATCATTTGGTGGTTCATCTCGAGAGTTTACTCCAAGGGTTTCATCTCCCTTTGCCTAGACTCCATGCAAAATTTCTGGGGTCAATTCGAGTGTGCCCAGCTCAGGTTTCCTTTAATGTATGGATGTTTTTGGCCGTTTATACCATGCAATGTGCAGCCTTAAAATAGGAGATGTCGTTAGACAATCTATTCACATTCTTATCCCTTAGGGATGGGAAAGATGGGTTGATGTCCGCGTCTCTTTGTGGCAAAATAGTAACGAGACTGTCGAGTAGTCCCGGATGGAGGAAAAATGGTTCTTAGTTCGCGATCTCTCTGGGGCTGTTTTAAACTTTAAAACCTGCCCGAGCAATTATCAAGCCCCTCTCAAGAATAGGACCGCAACGATTGATCAATGGAAAGCGATGTTTGTTGTTGCAGGAGGCTTGATATGTCAATTAATTACAAATATAAAGATGTAAATAAATGTAATCCCACTCCTGGCCTAAGCAAATAATTACAAGACTTCCTCCCGTTGTAGTGGAAGGGTAGTCAGGATCGATCCACGAGGAGGCGTGTCAGCGACATCCTAGTAGGGTTGGAAATTTCACGTCTGCGTCGACCAGAAGCCTCGATTTCGACCTTAGGCCTCGATGTCGACCTCGCTGTCGATGTTCTCTGCAACAGAAGACATGCAGAAACAAAAAACAAGTGGTCGATATCGACTAGAAGGGGTCGATATCGATGTCAGTCCACGAAATCGACTGGCTCAGAAGTCCGCCAGTCGATACAGAAGGGTCGATATCGATGCTTGGGTTCGATATCGATGTTCAGTAACTCCGCAGCGATTCGTCGTCGACTCAGAAAACTGTCGACGAACTCAGTGGTCAATATCGACGTCTGGGGTTGATATCGATGTCCTCCTGCAGTGAGTTAGTTCTTCGTCGGCAAAGAAAGGCCGAAGATTTAAGAATGGGGAGAGAAGCAATGAATAGAAATAACAGTGGGTTTTTGTGTATAAAATATGTAAAAAGCAACTCCTAGGATTAGGGTTTACCACAACGTTAACCAATGCATGCGATCAGATAAATAAGACGGACAATTGCGCTATTTCACCCGAGGGACAAGCTTTCGACGTACACCAACTCTTAGGATTACTCTTGCAAATAAACCTAATTGTCTCTACAAATTTTATGTTTATAACTCAAGTTGTTAGCATGAATCCCTTTTCTTTCGATTAGGACTAAACATAGAATCGTAGGAGGAGAGATAGACACAACGATATCAACATCAAATACTTACCTCAAGTGCACATGGATAACGTCGGGCTCACCCCGACCCTAAAAGCTTTGGGGAACTACTCGCTTTTCATTATGGAACTCATCGTCAATTGAAAGGAAGAAACTTGCATTAAAATAAACTTCAAAGCTTTACAACTCAACGTCAACTTTCGCAAACGTCAAACCCTAAAACTTCTCTCTAACTCTAACTCTATTGTCTATTGTCTTTGTCTTGGATCAAAGGATGCTGGATGCCCTAACAAATCAGCCCCTAGGGCTTTATTTATAGGCTACTAATCCTCGCTATTCAAGGATTGTAACTCCTATCTAAACTAATAACTCTATCCGAACAATTAGGATAGGTCTTTTTATTTGGATAAAACTTAAATAACTTAAAGGTAAAAGATGAATAAAACATCAGCTGCCATCTATCTTGAAAGTATGAGATAATTCCGTGCCTCCTTGAAGATATAGTTCCATTCCGCATTCGAAATCGAGTCTATCTTCTGTCGAGATAAGGGGTCGATATCGACACCAGAGGTCGATATCGAGGTCTCTGTTCCTGCTCGACTTGTTCAACTCTGGTCGATTTCTATGTTGAGGTCGATATGGGGGTCGATATCGGCATTGGGGGACGATATCTGGGTCTAGGGTCGATTTCTACGTCTTTTCAGCTTCACTTGATGTCTATGTTGAGGTCGATATCTATGTTGAAGGTCGATATCTACACCAGAGGTCGATATCTAGGTCTAGGGTCGATATCTACCTCTGCTCAGCGTCACTTGGCTTCTCCGTTTTGACTCCGATTTCGCTCGAATTCCTGCATGGTTAGCTCAAAACTTGTGCAGACTCTATTTCTTTCATTTTAGCCCATTCTTACACAAGTTTATATTCTTTTGAACCTTTTCTTTGGAAATCGAATGAAATACGAAGTCAAAAGATGCAATATACAAAGGTACAAATGACCAACACCTACAACACACCCTTCAAGTCTTCCCCTTTGTCAAAAGCAACATCATAAGCGGTAGCAATGCAAAGCAAGTGAATTTAACGTCATAGCACATATTTTGGCGATCCATAGGCACATGCAATCTTGATCCAATCTCACATGGATAATGTGTTTGCACTCAACTCTCATGTGTTTAGGCTATGAAGATCAACTCTCAACTCAATTCCATATACAATCTCATAAACATTGCAATTTATAAAAATCCACTTCGCAACCAATTATGAAAATGCAATAAGAATCATCAGTAGGACTTTCGCTCAATGGAAGACTTCAAAGAAGACTCCATTCGGCGGGGTTGTAATGGGGCTTGGTATGAAATAAAAGGTATGGAATCATTTGGCTATGTGGTGCTCTTATAATTCGGGAATCAAGACTCCTAAATCTCAACACTTGCAATACCCAAACCATAACACTTCAATGTAAGCTCAATCTCTATAATGCTCTTTCCCAACTCATCTTTCCATAATATGCTCTAAAGATGCACTAAAAGATGTAAACCAGTCTATCAACCCTTCTTTTGAACCCTTAACATACCTCTCAAAAAATATAACACTTGTATAAATAAAAGACTTAAGGATTTTGGCTCATGCACTATATATATCTCTCTTTTTTTTCGGATTTTTTTTTCGAAAATAATAAGTAAATATGTGCATTTATATGTTGAGCCATAAATCCTTTTACAAAATATGACAAAATGTAAATATGTACCAACCCATAATTTCCTTGCTCAAAACTGGACATTATGCTCTTTTCTTTCCACAAGGTATTAGTCCAACCAATCTAAGTCTCAATTCCCAAATGGGGCCAGGCTCAATTCGGCTAGGGATAATTTTGTGGAGTTTGCAATTTCAGGCTCAGGCTAATGTTCTGGCTTCAAGCGGGGATAATGCAGGGTAGGTAAAGAGAGGATAAAAATGGCTTAAAAGATGCCTCCATCATTTAATTCTCGTAAACATAAACATATATATGCATTGGTTTTGAATAACTATCACAACATTTAGAGATGCATAGGAAGAGTAAATTCACTCAAGAAAGCGGAGGGATTTTTGATGTTCTCCCTATAGGTCAAAATTCTCCCAAGGACAATTTTTGTTGGATTTGCTTTTTAGCCTAGGATCATATGTGCTCAATTTCATCACAAGTTCACAATCTACATAACAATTTTAAGGACTTAGGCTAAACCATCCAAATATGCCATAGGGTTTACATGATCAAGTCAACTATTCAGTTTTCATCATAGGACATCTAAGTAGGGTTAGAAAATAAACTTAAAAATAAACATGCATTTGTTTTGTATTTTTGACATTTTTCTATTATTTTTTTTTTGGATTTTTTTATTGACATTTTATAAAAGTAAAACTAAAAATTTAAACATGAATGCAATGCGAAGAAGAAACCAAGTTAAGACCATAAGACATGTCTTTCCTCCACCCCATACTTAAAATATACAGTGTCCTCATTGTATTAAAAAGAAGAAAAAGGGTAGAGAGAAACTCACAGCGCAACCTTACGGATTCAGGTCGATTTCAGGTGGAGTCGATGCCAGAAGTCGATATCTAGGTCAGTGGTCGATGTCGACTGCATCTGCCGAAGTCGAGGAAGAAAATGAAGACGAGGGCTACCAGGTTGGGGTCGATATCGAGTATAATGGTCGATATCGACCTCTCTTTTTCGCTCCTGAGTCCTCGATGTCGACTCCAGGAGGTGGCTTGACCTTGGGGGGTCGATTTCGACTACCTCTGCAGAAGCTTCTTTCCTTCTTCGTCGTTCCTTTTGCTTGATAACCTAAAATCTTTGTTAGAAATATAGATAAAGCACGAATTATCTCAGTTTTAGAAGTTTCAAACAACCAAAAATTAAATCCTAAAAACCATCTATGCAAAAATTGAAAAGATTTTATGTACAAGCTCTAGAGTTTTGAGTCGCTAGGCCGACTTCTCCGTCAATTCTTCACGAGCCTTTTATGTAGGGACCCTTGGAGCGTGAGCCTTCTCCTGGATCTTCTAGGTCCTTTTGGTAGTAGCGAAGTTCAGCGACCAAGGCTTCTTTGATGTTAGGTTCTTCTTTGGGCACTTTTCTTCTCTTTCTTGACCTATCTTTAGCAATATATGCAAACCATGGAGCTTTGACCCTCTCTTTAGTAGAATTATCAATAATGGGCTTAGTTGATTTATCAATAATGGACGGAGGAGGGTTGGGAGTCATACCTGGGCTTACCTGTTTGGGCCCGAAACAGAAATCTTCGGGTTGAGGGGTGGTCGATTTCGACCAAGGTGGGTCGATTTCGAGAGCTGTGGTCGATGTCGATATGTGAGGGTCCATATCGACCTCTGCGACCCCATACTTAACCTCCTGGCATCGATCTGGCATACTCGATTTCGACCAAGGGAGGTCGATTTCGATGTGTTTAGTCGATATCGACTGGTTCCAGTCGATATCGACCCTGCTTGCTGTTTCCGTCCTCGCCAACAAACATTTCCAAAGCTTCTCCTTAGCTGGCGAGAGGACTACTTGCTCCAGGTGCTTTGTTTCGCTCATGGTAGGGTTGAAAGAGAATTCTATTACTTCGTTCCCTATAGTAAAGGTTAGTAATCCTCGACGTACATTGATATTGGCATCAGCAGTAGCTAAAAAGGGCCTACCATGGATAATAGGCACAACAGGATCTTCAGGCATCTCCAATACAATGAAATCAGTAGGTACAAAGAACTTACCTACCTTTACCGGAACGTCATCAACTATACCTGTGGGTCTGACGAATGAGTTGTCAGCCATATAGAGCTTCATGTCCACAGGTTCAAGGGCACCAATGTTCACCTTCTGCCAAATAGAGAGAGGCATGAGACATACACTTGCCCCTAGGTCACATAGGGCTTTATAGCGATGTTGACCAAGTCCCACGGTGATTGCAAACTTCCCTGGATCACTCTTTTTCTCAGGGAAGTCCATCTTTGAGCACTCCTCTGCGATCTCTGCCATGGATCTCTTCTTGCTCAGGATGTCTTTGAGGAATCGCACATAGGCGGGCATCTCGCTTAGGGCTTCTGTAAGAGGAATGGTAACATTAAGTCCATGAAGAATCTTTACGAAGCGCCTAAACTTACCTTTGGTGGGATCCTCCAATGCTTTGGATGGGAATGGCAACGTCTTCTTTGATGGAGGGGCCAAAACGGTGGTCGGAGGAGCCTGCTGAACATCGATATCGACTGGGATATGGTCGATTTCGACCTCTGTTGTGGCTCTGATGGCTCTGCAGTGGTATCGATGTCGACCAGAGGGTCGACCTGGGGGTCGATATCGACCTCATCCTCGACATCGACTGGTCTGTCGACTGGATCTGCTATTTTCTCCGATTCCGTTCGTGGCTTATGTACTTTGGTGCCACTCCTCAATTGTATGGCTGCGACATGCCCCGTCCCGGATTGTCCTTTAGGATTTGTAGTGGGTTGCCCAGGGAGTGTTCCAAATGATCTAGGGATTTGTGCCGACAATTGACCCAGTTGGTTCTCCACGTTCTTCTTCCAAATATCCATCTCCCCAATCCTTGTGGTAAGGTGATTGAGTTGAGAATGGATAGCATTGTTGGATTGATCATTCTTAGCTTGATTCCGCCTGATTTCATCCAGCACAAGTTGAAGATCATCCTTCTTTTGGTCTCTCTCTGGGTGCCCAGGAGCTCTATAAGGCGGAGGGTCCCTAGGGTTAACCGGGTTCCTTTGTGGTTGATGGATCCTTTGGTCTCCCCAATATTGGTGATTGGGACCCCTCATGTAGCGCGCCTCTTGGTGAGTCTCCGCTAGGTGTACTTGTTCAGCATGGGGGCACTCGATTGTGGTGTGCCGCTACGATCCGCATTCGATGCAATCTTGGTTCGCTGAAAGGAACCTTACTTGCTTTTGGAGCTTTCTAAGTTAATCTCTATGGAATTGCTCCTTTACATCCGGATCGATTACATTGGAGGGTTCATATAAGGGCATAGATGGGGCAGGCCTCGGCGATGATGGTGTGTCAGAAGCCTCAGGAGTCCCATATGTGTTATCGAACTCCACCAACCTCTCTATGGTCTCCCAAGCCTCTTGTGGGGTGAGTTCAAGGTAGCCATAGGCGGTGTAGGTGTTGATCCTCTCCTTTGTTGAAGCGTCAAGAGCATTGTATATGATCTCCTGAATTACATATGGTGGTTGGCCATGCGTCGGGCATGATCGTAGGAGGTCCTTAAACCTTTCCCAAACAGTCGCCAGAGCCTCACCAGGCTTTTGTTTGAAAGCCGTGATTTTCTGTCGGATCAACGCCGTCTTAGAAGGAGGAAAGAAATTGTTGAGGAACGCGTCTTTGACTTCATTCTAGGTGCGGAGCGATCTTGGGGCTAAGCTTTCCAACCACTGCAATGCTTTCCCTGTAAGAGACCATCGAAAGGCTTTTAGTTGGACATATTCAAGACTTCCTCCATCAGGAATAGTATCACAAAGGTCTAAGAAGGTTGAAATATGTGCCATAGGGCATTCGTTAGGTTTTCCTTCATATTGGTGCCTTCTAATCTCAGTTAGGAAGTTTGGTTGAATTTCAAAATTAGAGGCATGGATAAGAATTGCCGATTCAGGCACTGTGAGAGCGGGGTGCATATATTGCTTGGCATTCCTAGGGAGGGCATTGATTTGGGCTTCTATTTGCCTCCGACCTTCTTCCTCCCTATCCGCACGCTCCTTAAGTACCGCCTCTCTAGTCGTTAAGTCCTCAACCTGCTTCCTTAGTTGCTCAATAAGTTCAGCCTGGTTCGCGTTGTCCGCCATGATTCTTTGAGTTGGGCCCTTAGATGGAAATAACACTCAGGGTCGTCTACTCCTTCAAATTCAGGTGGGTGATCAGCGCGTCGCATACCCCTGCAAAATCAAACTAGGTAGAGACGTGAGATAGACTACTAGGGCGCGATTGATTGCCTCCCCGGCAACGGCGCCAATTTGTTAAGGAGGTAAGTCGAGTACAAATAATAAGATGTAAATATGTAAATCAACTCCTAGCCTATGCAAATAATTACAAGACTTCCTCCCATTGTAGTGGAAGGGTAGTCAGGATCGATCCACGAGGAGGCGTGTCAGCGGGATCCTAGTAGGGTTGGAAATTTCACGTCTGCGTCGACCAGAAGCCTCGAGTTCGACCTTGGGCCTCGATGTCGACCTCGGCTGTCGATGTTCTCTGCAACAGAAGACCTGCAGAAACAAAAAACAAGTGGTCGATATCGACTAGAAGGGGTCGATATCGATGTTAGTCCACAAAATCGACTGGCTCAGATGTCTGCCAGTCGATACAGAAGGGTCGATATCGATGCTTGGGGTCGATATCGATGTCCAGTAACTCCGCAGCGATGTTCGTCGTCGACTCAGAAAACTGTTGACGAACTCAGTGGTCGATATCGACGTCTGGGGTCGATATCGATGTCTTCCTGCAGTGAGTTAGTTCTTCGTCGACAAAGAAAGGCCGAAGATTTAAGAATGGGGAGAGAAGCAATGAATAGAAATAACAGTGGGTTTTTGTGTATAAAATATGTAAAAAGCAACTCCTAGGATTAGGGTTTACCACAACGTTAACCAATGCATGCGATCAGATAAATAAGACGGACAATTGCGCTATTTCACCCGAGGGACAAGCTTTCGCCGTACACCAACTCTTAGGATTACTCTTGCAAATAAACCTAATTGTCTCTACAAATTTTATGTTTATAACTCAAGTTGTTAGCATGAATCCCTTTTCTTTCGATTAGGACTAAACATAGAATCGTAGGAGGAGAGATAGACACAACGATATCAACATCAAATACTTACCTCAAGCGCGCATGGCTAACGTCGGGCTCACCCCGACCCTAAGAGCTTTGGGGAACTACTCGCTTTTCATTATGGAACTCATCGTCAATTGAAAGGAAGAAACTTGCATTAAAATAAACTTCGAAGCTTTACAACTCAATGTCAACTTTCGCAAACGTCAAACCCTAAAACTTCTCTCTAACTCTAACTCTATTGTCTATTGTCTTTGTCTTGGATTAATGGATGCTGGATGCCCTAACAAATCAGCCCCTAGGGCTTTATTTATAGGCTACTAATCCTCGCTATTGAAGGGTTGTAACTCCTATCTAAACTAATAACTCTATCCGAACAATTAGGATAGGTCTTTTATTTTGATAAAACATAAATAACTTAAAGGTAAAAGATGAATAAAACATTAGCTGCCATCTATCTTGAAAGTATGAGATAATTTCGTGCCTCCTTGAAGATATAGTTCCAATCCGCATTCGAAATCGATTCTATCTTCTATCGAGATAAGGGGTCGATATCGACACCAGAGGTCGATATCGAGGTCTCTGTTCCTGCTCGACTTGTTCAGCTCTGGTCGATTTCTATGTTGAGGTCGATATGGGGGTCGATATCGACACTGGGGGTCGATATCTGGGTCTAGGTTCGATTTCTACCTCTTCTCAGCTTCACTTGATGTCTATGTTGAGGTCGATATCTATGTTGAAGGTCGATATCTACACCAGAGGTCGATATCTAGGTCTAGGGTCGATATCTACCTCTGCTCAGCGTCACTTGGCTTCTCCGTTTTGACTCCGATTTCGCTCGAATTCCTGCATGGTTAGCTCAAAACTTGTGCAGACTCTATTTCTTTCATTTTAGCCTATTCTTACACAAGTTTATATTCTTTTGAACCTTTTCTTTGGAAATCGAATGAAATACGAAGTCAAAAGATGCAATAAACGAAGGTACAAATATGTACATCAATGTTCGGGTGTGGAAAGAAAGTGGGCAAGCGTAGTTATAAGGAGTTCATAACTCCTGCCCGCTGAGAAATGGAATGACATAGCCTCCCATATCCTCGGGGTGGGTATTCAGTGTTTCCTTTGACCCACGATATATTACAACTTTCGTTCCCTTTTATATGAAGATATGTACTTCTTACCCTAATCCATATTCATCTATAACATGCCTTTTTTCTTGGCAGGTATGTTGGATCTTACCAAACATTCCGCGGGAGCTTTGAAGGGGAAGAAGACCCCAAGATCATCAGCTGCTGGTGTCTCATCACCAGCTCGCGAACTTGCTTTGCCTCTAGTTCATGTTGAGAATCGTCCGATGGAGGACGTTGCAAGCACCATGCCTGTTTTTAATTTGGATAAGAGTCCGTCCAGAGATGATGAGCCTCTTGTCCAAACAACAGGTAAGAAAAGGAAAACAGGGGACAAAGGTCCATGCATGACTTTATCAGAAGAGCCTCTCACTCAATCCGGAACAGCTATATCAGGTTATCGGCAACCCAGTTTCACAACGATTGATTATCGGAAACTTGCTCTTCCCGGGAGGTGTTGTCCAGCCGAGAGGGATTACCTTCGGGCCCTCGCGGATGAGGATCTAGCCGACCAAGGGCAGAAGGCTGTGGGTTGGGTAGGTTTAAATTGTTGTTTTACTTTACTATGAAACTTTTATTTTCTTCGGACTTTCTCCCTTTTTACATGTTTTATCGTTTGATGATTAGTATAATCTTCAATGGGAAGAAGAGATGAGACGCCTGAAGGAGTATAGCGATCGCGTATCTCAGCTGCAGAAAGAAGTAAAAATTCTTCAAGTTAAGTTGTCCAAGCTGAAAGATGCAGAGATGCAAGAGGGGACTATCAAGAGTCTATAGGATGCTTTGGAGAAAACCGAGAGGGAGCTTGAGAAGGTGAAGGGGGAGCTAGATCTTTCAAACATAGAATCCATAAATTTGAGGGAAAAGAATGCATAGAGTGCATCGCGAATTTTAGAATTAGAGGGTCAGCTGCGTGGGTTAGAGGAGGAGTTACAGCGCGGGCGCAATAAATTGTCTGCCGTGAAGGGGGAGTTGTAGAAGTATACGACTAGCGATGATGTTCAATTGACCAAAGCTACACTTTATGAGTATCTTTTGACCGATGAAGGCAAAGAACGGCTTGGTAAATTTTTAGAGTCGGTTTGGGAATCCATTCTCTACGGCTATTTAATTGAGGCATTCACGAAAGGTGTTGATGGTGGGGTCGTTTAGAGTGTGAACCGGTTCGCCCATCTCGACATTTCTGTTAAGATGTTCACGCCTAGTTATGATGCTAACGAAATGGTTGTCCCGGATCCGTTTCGAGGTTTGGCCCCTTCTTCCCCCGCGCCGTCGCTTGAAACAGACATGGTTGGTAATCTCGACGATCAAAATCGCGATCTTGCTACTGGTTTTTAGAAAATATTTGTGTCGGTTGTTTTTGAACATCGGTTTGTTTCTATTGCTTGGCGTAATGGTTTCTGAAGAGTTTTACCCGCGATATTCTGGTCGACTGTTTTGTCGCAGTTTATGGTTTTTTTATAAATATATAATTTATGCTCTTGCTTAATGCTTTTGCTTACTTCGCGATACCTTTACCAATGTTTTATTGTTGAGCGCTTTATAAAATAATGCGTGAAATAACATAAAATAAAAGGGTTCGCTAAGTTTTTAGTTACGGTTGAAATTTGATCTATGTGGATCTAATTTGTTACAAAACCTTGTTCAGTAATTTTTAGATTTGCGTAGTATCTCCTATGTCTTCATAGCATATGAGATCATAAGAGATATCTCCATTTTGCTCTGGTCCAGGCTTCTGCATGGTTACTTGAAAATGAGCCTCTCCTTCATATTCGAATGTAAGACATGCTCCAATTCTGAGGTTATTGATTCTTACAAAATCTCTCCATCCTTCAGAAAGGGAGTACCAGTTTCCTTCATCTCTTTTTACTAGGATGATGAAGTGTTGGTTTGAGGGAGAGCGCAGGAATACATGACCTAGAACTTCTTCCTCAAGTTCTGTAAATATGTATGGAAGGGGGAGCCTGACCATATGACTCTGAAGAAGGATCATTCTGATGAACCTAGGGTTGGGGTATGTTATAACACTTGGGATGAATCTAGGAGGGGAAAGATTTTGAGAGAATGCATCGAAACTTGGCATTGTGTGAGAATGTTCTACTTAAAACATTGTATACAAAGGGCAGGTGTATTTGTATGAATTCATTGTTAGAACAAGCGTATAGATTTTTTAATTAGTGGTAGGACGCGCGTTGATTGAACCTTGTTATTGAGCTTTTGATCTGATCCTTGCTTGTGGATAAGCTTAAAGTTAGATCGTGTCTTGCGACAATCCTTTTGTTAGGATAAAGATAAGGACGATGGTTGATCGCTTGCCACGATTGTCTTAAAATTTTAACCTTTCATAAATAGCGTTCTGTTAGTTTCGAAAATTTATAAGTGTTTTTCTATTGATGATGTCAAATAGCTCATTGACTGGATCGAGGATCAACTTTCCTATACTCGGGGGTTTTATAGTGGACATTGTTGTGGAGAGTTAGCTGCATCGGCTTGTATGTTTTGTGAATTCTTTGTTTTTTGAAGAATCTATGAATTCTGAATTGTTGAATTATGTTCTTCTTTTTTTTAGCCTCTTCCATATGGGTATGTGACTTATGGTAATGATGTCTTGAGGCAAGTGATATTGTCTTCGCGAGATGATGATACGTTTTGGGTGACAGTCGAAAAATTGAGCACTAATCGGTATTGGTTTACCGAAGGGTGGTCAGAATTTGTGGCCATGAATGAGATTCGAGTTGGTATGCGATTGATTTTTTATTATGATGGGAACTCTCTGTTTGATGTTATCGCAATCGAGCCAGAAACTGATCAGAACGGTGATGTGGGGTTTAATGTTCATTGCTGAACATGGAGGTGGGACTTATGTTGCGGCTTGTTAAATAAATAAATTAGTTGAGTGAAACGGTTCTTAGCTTTTGTTGCTTGTAATAATGTTGACGATTTTGGTATAAGTAATAATGCTATAAAGCTTATATCTTTCTGTCGTTCGGAGATCGCGATAAATATACATTGTTTGACACGTGTATGGATAGGGATAATATACAGTATTTGCAGGTTTTGTATACTGTCTTTGATATATATATGGATAGGGATAAGGTTTGCAGGTTTTGTCTGCAATTTTCTACATGTCTGCTGTGCAGAAGTTTTGAGAGATTCGCTCTTGGTTTGTTACGTCTATTCTGTCATGTCTTAATATGTGTGATCATATCTTGTATACTTGTGTATAAAAAGGTATAATAGTAGATTTGATATCTATGTGGGATAAAGAATGGGTTCTTCAAATTTATCCCCGCGTGATTTTTATGGGTCTAACCATACTGAGGAGCAACTATGTCTTATGGTATTGTGTCATAATTTTTGCTCCTTGTTTATTATTTGTTAGAAAAAAGATCGAGTTGTCTGATTTCATAATTTTTGAACTTTTAGGCACTTCCAAAGTTCTTTGGGCCTATGTATAATGACAATGTGAGGGGGGAGGTTCTGCTAACGACTCCTACAAGTCGATTGTTCACTGTAAAGGTGTTCAAGGGCAGTAATGATCAGTTTTAGTTAACTGATGGGTGGGCTGATTTCGCAAATGATGGTGGTCTGCGTGCTGGATGTTCTCTTGTAATTATTAAGTATGAAGGGGGGCGTTCTTTTAACCCCATAGTGCTTGAACCTAAAGATGACTCCTCTTCTTAAGCTTGTTTATTTTAGGGGTTTGTTGGAGCTGCTCCCATCATGAGGGTGTTCCCATCGTATTTTGGCTTTATATTTTCTTTTGCGATGTTTTGGTTGTTATTTTGATGTATGGTTTTTATGTACTTTCTTGTGTTTGAGATCACAATTTGAACAATAAATGCAATCTTCAGTGTTTGATACGCGATGAAGATTGATTCGTAAAATTGATGGTAATCTCCATCGTACAAAGAGCTGAAGAAATTAACCAAAAATAAATGCAATCGCCAGCATTTGACACGCGATAGAGATTGATTCGTAAAAATTGATGGTAATCTCCTGCGTACAAAGAGCTGAAAAGATTAACAAAAAATAAATGCAATCTCCAACATTCCACACGCGATGGAGATTGACTCGTAAATATTGATGGTAATCTCCAGTGTAGAAAGAGCTGAAGAGATTAAACAAAAATAAATGCAATCTCCAACGTTTCACATGCGATGGAGATTGACTCGTAAATATTGATGGTAATCTTCAGCGTACAAAAAGCTGAAGAGATTAACCAAAAATAAATGCAATCTCAAGCGTTTGACACACGATGGAGAATGACTCGTAAATATTGATGGTAATCTCCAGCATACAAAGAGCTGAAGAGATTAACAAAAAATAAATGCAATGTTCAGCGTTTGACACGCGTTGGAGATTGACTCGTAAATATTGATGGTAATCTCCAGCATACAAAGAGCTGAAGAGATTAACAAAATATAAATGCAATCTCCAGCGTTCGACACGAGATGGAGATTGACTCGTAAATGTTGATGGTAATCTCCAGCGTACAAAGAGCTGAAGAGATTAACCAAAAATAAATGCAATCTCCAGCGTTCGCCACGCGATGGAGATTGACTCGTAAATATTGATGGTAATCTCCAGCGTACAAAGAGCTGAAGAGATTAACAAAAAATAAAAGCAATCTCCAGCGTTTGACACGCGATGGAGATTGACTCGTAAATATTGATGGTAATCTCCGGCGTACAAAGGGCTGAAGAAATTAACCAAAAATAAATGCAATCTCCAGCATTCGGCATGCGATGGAGATTGACTGGTAAATATTGATGGTAATCTCCACCGTATAAAGAGCTGAAGAGATTAACCAAAAATAAATGCAATCTCCAGCGTTTGACACGCTATGGAGATTGACTCGTAAATATTGATGTTAATCTCCAACGTACAAAGAGCTGAAGAGATTAACAAAAAATAAATGCAAACTCCAGCGTTCGACACGCGATGGAGATTGACTCTTAAATATTAATGGTAATCTCCAGCGTACAAAGTGCTGAAGAGATTAACCAAAAATAAATGCAATCTCCAGCGTTTGACACGCGATGGAGATTAACTCGTAAATATTGATGGTAATCTCCAGCGTACAAAAATCTGAAGAGATTAACAAAAAATAAATGGGGTCGATAGAGGAGAAGAAACCTCGAAATCGATGTTAAAGGTCGATATCGACCACAAAACAATGCCGAAATCGACCACCACAGAAGCTGAGAAAGGAGGAGCACATACATCGATATCGATCTCTGAAGGTCGAAATCGATCTGATCATATCGAGCAGAAAGCCTCCAAATCGACTGAACCTCCAGGAGCAGAACAGAGCTCGATATCGACTACTGACGATCGATGTCGACCTGAGCCACAGAAAGAAGAAAAGGTAAGTCAAGGTACGGATTCCTCCTGTTCCATCTCAATTAAAGATTTATCATTATTTGGAAGAGGCGTGCCTTGGCATGTGCGCTTGTGTAAGGTAGCCGAGGATGATTCAAACCAATATGAAGTAGGAGACAAGGTTTATGTTGCCAAATCAAAAGATCATTGGTTCCCTACCACATTCAAAGATAAGAGGATGGGACCATTCACGGTAAATCAAATCCATCCAGGCGGTATGCAGCTGCGTGACAAGAAATGAGTGTTATTTGAGGCCCAAGCCACATGGGCTCTGCAGATGCCGCCTTTAGAGCGTAAAGGAAGAAGTCGGCCTAGCGACTTAAAAGTCTAGAGCTTGTAACAAAGACTTAGTTTTTTTGTTTTGGATAGTGTTTACTTTGTTTTGAAGACTTTACATTATTATTGTATGTTTTGGTTTTAGTTTTATTTCTAACGTGTTGCAGGAAAGAGGAAAAGAGCACAGATCAGGCATCGAATGTCGATTCCGAGGGGCTTGTGGTCGAGGCCGGATCACCCTGAAGCCTGAGCCAGAAATCGATGAAATCAGTCGATTTCGATGTTACAGGTCCATTGATGTGCATGTTTTTAGTCATCTTTTTCCATATACTTTAGTGTTAATATAAGTCTTTTCATTGGTTATGCATTGGGTTTAGTGTCTTTTGCATAGATTTTCATGTTTTATAAGAAATAGATGTCTTCACTAGCTTTTGTGTGATTTACAGGATTTTTGAAGCTGTTTTTGAAAAAAACTTTCAAGAAAGAAAAGATGCGGAAAAGAATAAGGAGAGCATAGAAAAAAGAACGGAAGCAATCGGAGTTCAAACAAAGGAGAAATGGGCATTTTACTGAGCTGTACCGACCATGTACCGACCCCCCATGGGTCGGTACCGAGGCATAATCTGACAGAACAAGCTAATCTGAGCAACAGTGGTCATACCGACCCTAAGGGGGCTCGGTACCGAGGTGGACAAGGGTCGGTATGGGCTCGCTGTCACCTATTTTTATCCGAATTTAATTATTTTTACCTATTTTCCTTAGATAAACTTTAGATAAAATTCATATATTTTTTATTTCCTAATTAGGTTTATGGGATATTAAGTATAAATAGGATTTTTAGGGTTTGGAAGACAATCTCTCTTCTTCATACCGAATTTTCAGCCTACCTTAGAATTCTCAGCACTCGTTTAGGAGCGTTTGTGAGCGGATTTGAGAGCTTTTTGAAGCGATTTCTTCGGCGAAAGTTTAGGAACGTTTTGTAAGGCTTTTGGGACGCATTGTTGACATTATTCCCAGGTTTTTATTCAATTTAAATTTCTGATTTGTAGTCTTTTCATGAATTTTGAGTTATTCACCATGAATATGCGTGAGTAGTCGCCTTTTCTAGGGTTGGGGTGATCCCAACGATAGTTATGCTTGCAATTTTGCTATGAATTGGTGAATTGATTGGTTCTTATCTATTTATATGCTTAAGTACTCAATGAAAATTGGGGAAATTCCTTTTTGCAATTGAATTGAAAGATTGAATTGTGAATTGGATAGTAATTAGGGTTTTGAATGAAAGTTTGATAACCTAATTAAGATTGTTAGTAAAGTTTATTAATTTGTGAAAATAAATTGATTACTTTGCTAGGGTTGATGCAAATTGACCTATTTAATAGATAAAATCATGATTTTTATATGATTCATTACAATGCTTGCATGATTATCGTTGTGGGGATCCTTATGCCCTAGACTTTTATTATTATTGATATTTCCAAAAAATTCCAGCAGCCCACAAAACCCCAAAAATCTCTACATTTGTCACCTCTCCTCGCTATTGTTACTCTTTGGTAATCAAAATTGAGTCACTGACTTTCTCCCTGCGAACGAACTTAACCCTACTATACTATAGCGGGGTTTCGATCTTATAAATTTATTTGATTGAAAACAAACCCTTCAACAAATTGGCGCCGTTGCCGGGGAGATTTCAATTGTGTCAAAGTTTTAGTTACTATTAGGGTTTGGGAATAGCCCATCCCCTTTGCTTTTAATTGTGGTGTGTTTGTTTTTGCTTTTGGTTTCAGTTTATGGCATCGGGGCGACGTCGGCTTGATTTTGATTTTGCTATCGATCCCGAACCGGAACGCTCTTTCCATCGCAGACTACGAGAAGCCAGGACAATGGGAGAAAACACAGGAAACAATGTTAATGTTGCTATGGAGATGGCTGAACTCCGTCGGCAGATGGAGCAGTTTCGGCTCGCTGCAGAAAGAGAAAGGGAAGCGACTGCTAGTCTGCAACAGCAGTTGGATGCTATCCCAAGGAATGCTAAACAATATATGCATCCAGAACTGAGGGTGCCTGAGTCTGCAATTGTCCTCCCTGAGATTGAACGCAACTTTGAGATCAAATCTCACTTTATCTCTTTAATTAAAAGATCACAATTTGAGGGCAAAGCTAATGAATGCCCAATGCTTCATATCAAGAATTTCATTGATTTATGCGATACTATTGCTGCTGATAATATATCGTTAGAATATGTTTAATTAAAGGCTTTTAAATGGTCTCTTGCAGGAAAGGCCCTGAATTAGTTGGAGAGTCTACCGCCTAGGTCTATCACTACATGGAAGGCTTTGTATGACTTGTTAATGACAAAATTCTTTCCACCGGCTAAGACAACGGAGCTTAGGAAGAAGATCACCTCTTTTCACCAATTGCCAGGAGAGACATTTCTAGAGACCTGGGAAAGGTTCAAGGAGTTGCAGAGACAATGCCCTACCCATAGGCAACCCGAGTATGTACTCCAAGAAATCTTCTTCCAGGGCATCAATACAGAGACCAAGACTAGATTGAACCTACACACCGATTGTGGGTTCCTTGAGATGACTCCGATTGATGCATGGGCTCTTTTGGACAAGCTAACGGAGTATGATGCTATGTATGGCACCCAAGAGGCTAGACCCTCAGGTAAGAAACTTTATGAGCCTCCTAATGAAATTGACCCTGATGTGCGTAGGCAATTCCATGATGATGAGACCCGACGCCTCAAGAAACAAGTAAGTTTTCTTTCTAGAAACCAACCTTGTTTAGAATGTGGTTCTTAATCTCAAAACACTATAGATTGCGATAATATTAGCCAGGTACAAAGGGCGGAGCATTACGAAGAGGTAAGTTACATGAGGGGCCCTTATAGGCCTCCCAATTACAATAACAACTATGCAGAGAACCAAAATAATAATTATGCAGGGAGGAACAACCATTACCCTAATTGGGGTAACTATGGACAAGGCCAAGGGAGCCAACCTCCCCAAGATCAAAGGATTCCCCCATATAGGCCCCCTGGCTATCAAGAACCACCGTCATGGGTACAAGAACTTAAGGAAGGATTCAATGGGCTTCGTTCCGATGTGAATTTACAAATTAAAGGTGTTCAAGCACAACTAGGAGACTTGGAAACATGGAAGAAGGGAGTGGAGTCCCAACTAGGGCATCTAGCGGCTCAAATCCCTCGACCTCAAGGGAAATTCCCAGGCCGTCCCGATGAGAACCCTAAAGGGCAAATAGCTGCAATTCACCTAAGAAATGGGAAGGAAGTGCCCGGACGCGAAAGCACATCAAACGAGGAGGAAAACGGCGAAAACAGTGTCCGTACCGAGGCTGTACCGACCCCACCTGCAGGTACGACGTCCTTTTCTTTTTTTTTCTCCTGATTCCAGTAACTGTACCGAGGCCGTACCGACCCTAGGGGGGTCGGTACCGACCCCCTCTGCAGTAGGTGACCCTCCCCTCTCCAGCACGACCTGTACCGAGGCCGTACCGACCTCCCTAGGGTCGGTACCGACCCCCCCAGCAGAGATGGATTCTTCTTTTGGGCCTATTTCCGCCCCGAATCCGACGAAAGTACTTCCATATCCTCCGAAAAAGGTAAAGGACACATCGAAAGGTAAGTTTCAAAGGTTTGTAAAGATGCTTCAAAGTTTAAATATAATTATTCCTTTCACTGACGCTTTGAGTGAGATGCCCGCTTACACTAAGTTTTTGAAAGATATCTTAGCTAAGAAGAGATCCATGTCTGAGCTTTCTGACGAGGTCCGTTTAGTGAAGTTCCCTGAGAAACTTGGAGATCCAAGTATGTTTGCTATTACTATTGGTTTAGGATCTTACCGTTTCAAGGCTTTGTGTGATTTAGGTACAAGTGTAAGCCTCCTTCCCCTTTCTATATGGTCAAAGACGAGTTTAGGAGCCCTAGACCCCGTCAACATGAGAGTGTCCATGGCCAATGGCGCGGTAGTATCACCAACTGGGGTGATTGATGATGTTCCCGTCCGTGTAGGTAAGTTTTTTGTCCCTACCGATTTTATTGTTATGGATATGCCAGAGGATCCAGTGGTGCCCATCATTCTTGGACGACCATTCTTAGCAACCGCTGGACCAATAATTGATGTTAGGAAGGGACTCCTAACATTTGAGATTGGGGATGACATCGTTGAGTTTCGCTTCAATCCAACAATGAAGGAAACCACAGACATGGTAGAGGTAAGCTATTTTGATTTTCTTGAGTCTGCAGGCCCAGTTTCAGGTCTTCTGGCGGATCAAGAAGAAATTTATTCTTTAGAGGTCCTAGAAGCAATATTGAGGACAGATGAGGAAGAGCCCAAACTTGTTCCAATCGAGCCTTTCCTAGAGCTTAAGCCACTTCCGGAAGGTTTGAGGTATGTTTTCTTGGGTCCTAATTCTACTTTTCCTGTTATCATTAATTCGAAATTGAATGAGGAAGAAGTAGAGAAGTTACTTAATGTGCTTAGAACCTATAGGAAGGCTATTGGTTATTCTTTGGATGATATCATTGGAATTTCACCTTCTTTATGCATGCATAGAATATTCATGGAGGATGATCATAAGCCGACCATAGAACGTCAGTGTAGGCTTAACCCAAATATGCAAGAAGTAGTCAAATCTGAAATTTTGAAAATGTTAGATGCTGGAATTATTTATGCTATTTTTGACAGTAAATGGGTGAGCCCGGTTCATGTTGTCCCTAAGAAAGGGGGAATGACTGTGATAGAGAATGAGAAAGGTGAGTTAGTACCCACTAGGACCACTACTAAATGGCGCATGTGCATTGATTATAGGAAGTTGAATAGTGCTACTAGGAAAGATCAATTTCCTCTTCCTTTTATTGATCAAGTTCTTGAGCGTCTAGCACAACACAATTATTTTTGCTATTTGGATGGCTATAGTGGTTTTTGGCAGATTCCCATTCATCCGGATGATCAGGAGAAGACAACTTTTACTTGTCCTTATGGAACTTTTGCTTACAAGAGGATGCCATTTGGGCTCTGTAATGCCCCTGCAACTTTTCAAAGGTGTATGATGGCTATTTTTTCTGAGATGATTGAGGATATAGTAGAAGTGTTTATGGACGATTTTTCTGTTTATGGTTCTTCTATTGATTCATGTCTTGCCAACTTGAGTAGGGTGCTAGAAAGATGTGAAGAAACTAATTTGGTGCTTAATTGGGAAAAATGTCACTTTATGGTTCAAGAGGGAATTGTTTTAGGGCATTTGGTTTCAAATAGGGGAATTGAGGTAGATCGTGCTAAAATTGAATTGATTGAAAAACTACCTCCTCCCTCCAATGTGAAAGATATTAGGAGCTTTTTAGGACATGCGGGCTTTTATCGGAGATTCATTCAAGACTTCTCAAAGATTGCTAAACCTCTAACTAATTTGCTTATGAAAGATGTAGCCTTTGAGTTTTCTGCAGAATGTCTTGATGCATTCAACAAATTAAGAGAAGCCCTTATTTCCGCTCCCATTATGCAATCGCCCGATTGGAACCTTCCCTTTGAGATCATGTGTGATGCTAGTGACTATGATGTGGGTGCCGTGCTTGGGCAAAGGAAAGACAAGAAGCTTCATGCAATCTACTATGCAAGTAATGCACTTGATGAAGCGCAAAGTAAGTACACCACGACGGAGAAGGAATTCCTCGCCGTGGTATTTGCCTTTGAAAAGTTTCGTACTTATTTAGTAGGCTCTAAGGTCATTGTTTATACGGATCACACAGCGGTAAGGTATTTGATGACTAAGAAGGATGCCAAGCCTAGGCTCCTTCGGTGGATGCTTTTGTTGCAGGAATTTGATTGTGAGATTAGGGACAAGAAAGGAGCGGAAAACTCGGTGGCTGACCATCTGTCTAGGTTGCCCTTAAACCACCTGAAGGAGTCGGAAAATGAAGTGCCAATCAATGACTCCAGGCCGGACGAGAGCCTCCTTAAGCTGATTCGCTCCGATTCGGTAAGTTCCGGTGAGGATTTTTTTCATACCCCTTCTTCTTCTCCCATATCTTGCCATATTTATGCCGTTAGAGGGTCAAGGACCCCTTGGTTTGCGGATTTTTCTAATTATATTGTAGGGGGAGAAATCCCTAAGGACTTGACCTCGCAAGCCAAGAAGAAATTCCTCCACGACGTCAAACACTACTATTGGGATGAGCCTTACTTGTTAAAGCAAGGAAGTGACCATATATTTAGACGTTGTGTGCCGGAGGAAGAGATTGAGAGCATGATCAACCATTGCCACACCCTTCCGACGGGTGGCCACGCAAAGAGCTTCAAGACCACGGCGAAGATTCTTCAAAGTGGCTTCTATTGGCCTACCTTGTTGAAGGATGTACATGCTTACATTGAAGGTTGCGATGAATGCCAAAGAGCGGGGAATATCACTTGAAGACATGAGAACCCTCTCACCGGAATCCTTGAGGTTGAACTTTTCGACGTATGGGGTATTGATTTTATGGGGCCCTTCCCTTCATCAGGGCCTTATAAATATATCTTGGTAGCTGTCGATTATGTTTCTAAATGGGTTGAGGCAATAGCTACACGTACTAATGATTCTAAAGTTGTAGCTAAATTTATGAAGACTAACATATTTCCCAGGTTTGGAGTCCCAAGGGTTCTTATTAGCGATGGAGGATCTCATTTCATAGAAAGGGGCTTCGAGGCTCTTTTGGCTATGTATGGGGTGACTCATAGGGTGGCAACACCTTATCACCCTCAAACTAGCGGCCAAGTGGAGATTTCAAATCGGCATATAAAGAGCATCCTAGAGAAGACGACGTCGCGCTCATGAAAGGATTGGTCATCTAAGCTAGATGATGCACTTTGGGCATATAGAACGGCATACAAGACACCTTTGCGCACAACTCCCTACAACTTGGTTTATGGTAAGTCTTGCCATTTGCCCGTCGAGCTTGAGCATAGAGCTTTATGGGCTCTCAAGGAGCTTAACATGGACCTTGACGCGGCCGGAGCAAAGAGATTCATGGACTTGCAAGAATTGGAGTAGTTGAGGCTCAAAGCTTATGAAAACGCCGAAATATACAAAGAGCGCACAAAGAAGTGGCACGACAAGAAGTTGGTCCCAAAGACCTATGAGGTAGGTGATAAAGTTTTTCTTTTCAATTCTAGATTGCGATTGTTTCCAGGGAAGCTTAGATCGAGATGGAGTGGGCCATTCATTGTTCATCATATCTATTCCCATGGAGCGGTGGATCTAGTTGATGAAGGAGGAGCCATCTTCAAGGTCAATGGTCACCGACTCAAGAAATACTATGATAGAGTGGATCCGGAGGAAGAAATAAGAGTTACTTGGGCTCTAACGGCCTTGGAATGAAGAGGAGGTAACCACGTCAAGCTAACGACGTTAAAGGTAGCGCTTACGGGAGGCAACCCGCTTTATGTCCTTTTCTTTCTAAGTTTTATTTTTATTTTTTAAATTTTAGGATAGGTAGGATAGTTGGGGTGGAGTGTATTGCACTAACCATGCAGGCCTTAGGAGGGAACCACTGCGAAAACGGGCGAAAAACGGAAAAAGAAGCTCAACAGTAGCTATACCGAGGCCATACCAAGTCTCCTAGGGTCGGTACCGACCCTCCTGACGGACAGGTAAGTGAACCTCGGAAAACCGAGAAATTCCAGTAGCTGTACCGAGGTCGTACCGAGGCTCCTAGGGTCGGTACCGACCCCCTGACGGACACGTAAGTGAATCTCGGAAAATAGAGAAAATCCAGTAGGCATACCGACCCCGTACCGAGGCTCCTTGCCTCGGTACCGACCCCCTACACAAAAAAAAATTTAAATTAATTTTTTTTACCTTTTTCTTTTATTCCCTTTTCTTTTTTTTTCCTTTCCTTTTTCTTTCCTTTTCTTCCCTCTTTCTCTCTTTACTGTCTCACCCTCACCCAGCCCTCGTTTCACCACCAGCAGCCCCGGTTTCGAGCCTCACTCCCCGCACAGCTCCCTCTCTCCGCACCACCGAGCCACCTCCCGCCAAGCCAACACCGCCGCTCGACTCATCCCTCCTTGGCGCACCCTCTAAGCCTAGCTGCACCCCGGTTCGAGCGCCATCAGCCCACACCGAGCCCCCGTTACCCACACCCCTACCCTCGGTTCCAAGACCCCGCGCCCAGCCCGACTTCTCTCTTCGCCTACCACCACCATCTCAGCCTCCCTTCGGCCACTCCACCACCCCAGCTGGCACCCCCACCCCTGTGCGCACCCCCTGACCCCTGAACTACCCTGGTTCGAGCCCAACCGAGCCACCACCGAACCACTTTGCCAAAATTCGTTGTTCGATTTTTTTGGCTCGTTATACCTTCGAAATCCCGATTTTTCTTCCTCTTTCTACTCAACATTGGTATGATTTCTTACCCTAAACTTGTTTATTTCAATTGTTTGGATTGATTTGATGATTTGGGTTGAGATTGAAAACCTAGGGTTTGATTTAGAAGCGGAATTTGGGGCTTTTTGCCGAAAGTCAAATTGGTCGAAATTGATGATGTGGTTGTGTTGTTGGGTTGATTTGGAGCATCTTTCGTGTTCATAGCATTGTCAAATTGATTATAGATTGTGAGCCAATTGGATATTATGCTTTTCTTGCGATTGGTTTCTAGTTTTGATTTGATTTTATGCTTTAGGATGATTCATTTCTTCTATTTTAGCAAAAAAAATTATCTCTTTACATGATTTGGCAATTGCAAGCAAGTTATATATCCATTGCATCTTTATTTGACTTGTTTTGAACTTAAGTATGGGGTTGTAACGGTTGATTTGTG
Source organism: Persicaria maculosa (assembly GCA_963922045.1). Taxonomy (NCBI): domain Eukaryota; kingdom Viridiplantae; phylum Streptophyta; class Magnoliopsida; order Caryophyllales; family Polygonaceae; genus Persicaria; species Persicaria maculosa. The sequence continues at coordinate 36,614,255 of OY998261.1, forward strand.
TATAATGAGTTATGCATTCCTTATATTACTTTTCTTGGGTATATTGTTGTATGATTAGGGGATACCTTAGTGATCTACATGATATTACATTATATATATTGTTTCCCCTTTTCATATATTCTAAGTTGAGCATATATTTTATATATAAGAAGTGCATTATATTATTTCTATATGGTGGTGAGTTAGTGTGCATTTGAGTTCATTTGATATTTTCAAGAATGCACTTATGGTTATGTGGTTTTATATTTGCACATGTTTAATATGCTTATAGGATTTTTTTTAGTGCATCTTATTTCTTTTGTGTCTACTCGGATATGTAGTATGTATAGCTTGATCATATTTAACTTGGTTTTATGATTATAGACAGATATTTAGCTTGAGTTTTCTTTACATTGTTTCAGGAATATGCTCCGTTCTAAGAGCAAGAGGGTTAGGGAGTCATCTTCTACGGTTACTTTGGATGATGTGATCATATACGACGCCCGTCAGAAGAAGGAGTACAAGGACATCCTCATGAACCACAAGCTTCGGGCTCGGTGGTATGACCCTATAGATGGAGTGAGCTTGGGAATACAGGATGACATAGTGGAGGCCTTTACAGACGGACATCAATGGGCCGGATTTTGAGGGCCCTATTACATTCCAGCTAGGGAATGAGATGCACACATTCACCTTGTAGCAGTTCAACGCTCTGTTGGGATTCCCCAACCCTGTAGAGCCATACAACTTCGTCAGCTGCAGAGCTTTGGATACATGGAAACTGATCACCGGCATGCCCAGATGGCCTGAAAGAGCTCTTCCAGGTAATGATATCGCGAACCCTCTTTTTCGCATTATCCTTAGGATTTTTGGTAGCACTATATGGGCAAAGAAAGAGCTTTCTAGGCCTACAAGGATGGAAATTGCTTGTTTGAGGGGGGTGTTATTCGAGATGGAGACGCCGCCAAATTTGGGTTATGAGTTCCTTGCACATGTTAGAGACTACACGAAGAACGCCGATGAGATTTGGTTTGGTGGTATGATTGTGCTTTTGGCCAAGCGCCTCCAAGTTGATCTAACCAGATACAAGTCTGCGGCTACTCAGCTTATAGACATTGCTTATTTGACAAGTGCTAAGGTGATCACGAGGAAAAGGGATAGGTACTTTTCTACTTTTCATGGTTATGATGTTGAGATTCTCAGGCGGAACTTGGACTTGTTGTATGTACCGAATTGGCGCAACACTTGGGCTGAGGAGTATCGTTCTATCTCAGAGGTCATTTTGGGAGATCCTCTAAGACGACAGCGACCACCCAAGTATCCCCATCCAGAGGACACATTAGGTCTAGTGGTTCACCAGCCGGAGCATACTGATTTCATGGATCATGACGCTATGCCTAGTGGCCACTACTTTTCTGATGAGGCTGGTCCGAGTAGGCCTTCTACGCAGCAATCTTCTTTTGATGATATTATACGCGAGCTGCAATATCTGAGAGTAGGCCAGGAGAGCTTGCAGGAAGAGCTGAGGGGTGGGTTTACACACCTGAATGAGAGGTTGGACCAACAGGAAGCACGCGCGTCCTCTTTTACATCTTGGGTATCATCTCTCTTCCCACATAACCCATACCCACCGCCGCCGCCCTCTGAGTAGAGTTTCTTGATTTCTTCACCAGCTTCTGCATCTTGTTTTTGTGAGTTTCTGAGTTTTTTTCCCTTTTACTTTGATTTTCTTTTGACGGTGGGGACACTGTCTATTTTTAAGTATGGGGTGGGGGATTCAGAAAACTTATGTGTCATTATTTCTTAGAATTGTTCTTCTATGTGTTGTTCTGCACTTCATTTTATTTGGATTATGTTATGCATTCATATTTAAGTCTTATGCATTTTAAATTTGAAGTCCTTAGTCATATTTTGATTATCTTAGTCTTGCTTAAAGCTATAAAAAAAATGTCGAAAAAAAAGAAAAGAAAAATGCATGTTTATTTTATGTGTTAGTTTTAGCCCTATATCCTAACTTAGATGTCCTATGATGATAAATAATGGCCGACGTGATGATATAAGTCCCATAGCATAATACGGTTAAGTAGACATAATTGAGCATGTATGATCTATGTTCTTAGGCATGACTGAAGTCCAACAAAACTTTTACCTAGTGAGAATTTTGGCCTTATATGAGTGAGAATTAAATCCCTTGCTTTATTGAGTGAGTTTACTCGTCATATGTATATTATCTCTGAGTATTGCGATGGTTATCTATTTTTCAATGCCAATACATATATAAATTTGATGTGAATGAGAATTAAATGATGGAGGCACCTTTTGAGCCAATTTTGTCCTCTCTTTACCTACCCTACATTATCTCTGCTTTAAGCCAATAATTAGCTTGAGACCTATATATTATATAAGCTTCACAAAATTATTTTCTAGCCGAATTGAGCCTGACCCCATTTGGGAATTAAGACTTAGAGTTGGTGGATTAATGATTTAGTGGAGAAAATGAGCTTACGTTTGGGTTCAAGTGAGAAGAATTTTGAGTGTATGGAAGAGTGGGTTGGTTTTTATTTTTTATCTTGCTACATAATATGTAAAAGAATATTTGGCTCACATTATAAATGCACTATTTTTATTTTATTTTATTTTATTTTCGTTCTCAAAAAAAAGAAAAAAAAAGAAAGAAAAAAACAGAAAAATTAAAAAAAAAAAGAAAAAAAACGAAAAGGTTAAGTTATTAGTAGTTGAATAAAGTGCATGAGCCAAATAGTTCATAGTTATTTTCTTTTGTGCATGAGTTATATGATTGAGAGGTATCTAGAGTTGGGAAAAGGGTTAAGTTCTTCACGAGATATGTTGATGAGATTGGTTGATTTAGATGATTGAGAGTTATGGTTTGGTTATGTTATGTTGAAGATTTAGGAGTCTTGATTCCCTAACTTTATTAAGCACCACATGGCCAAATAATTCCATACCCTTTATTTCATACCCAGCCCCATTACAACCCCGTCGAATGGAGACTTCTTTGAAGTTCTCCATTGAGCGAAAGACCTCCTGATAATTTTTATTTGCATTAGCATCAATTGGTTGCGAATTTGGTGATATAAGTTTCAATATTTAAGAGTTTTTGCATTTGAATTTGAGTTGAGAGTTGTTCTTAAAGCCTAAACACATGAGAGCGAGTGAAACACTTTTCCCTGTGAGGTTGGATGGATAAGCATGCAAGCTACTTGATCACCCATGTACATGCTAGGACGTTTGTCTAATTTATTCATGTTGTACTAAATTGAAAAAGCTAGTGCGTAAAAAAGTATGTTTGTGGAATGAAAGACTCATGTTCGGTTATTGCTTGAGGACAAGCAAGTCTAAGTATGGGGTATTTTGATGTGCATGTTTTTAGTCATCTGTTTCCATATACTTTAGTGTTAATATAAGTCTTTTTCATTGGTTATGCATTGGGTTTAGTGTCTTTTGCATAGATTTTCATGTTTCATAAGAAATAGATGTCTTCACTAGCTTTTGTGTAATTTACAGGATTTTTGAAGCTGTTTTTGAAGAAACATTCAAGAAAGAAAAGATGCGGAAATGAATAAGGAGCGCATAGAAAAAAGAACGGAAGCAATCGGAGTTCAAACAAAGGAGATATGTGCATTTTACTTAGCTGTACCGACCCTGTACCGACCCCCATGGGTCGGTACCGAGGCATAATCTGACAGAACAAGCTAATCTGAGCAACAGTGGTCATACCGACCCTAAGGGGGCTCGGTACCGAGGTGGACAAGGGTCGGTATGGGCTCGCTGACACCTATTTTTATCCGGATTTAATTATTTTTACCTATTTTCCTTAGATAAACTTTAGATAAAATTAAAATATTTTTTATTTCCTAATTAGGTTTATGGGATATTAAGTATAAATAGGATTTTTAGGGTTTGGAAGACAATCTCTCTTCTTCATACCGAATTTTCAGCCTACGTTAGAATTCTCAGCACTCGTTTAGGAGCGTTTGTGAGCGGATTTGAGAGCTTTTTGAAGCGATTTCTTCGGCGAAAGTTTAGGAACGTTTTGTAAGGCTTTTGGGACGCATTGTTGACATTATTCCCAGGTTTTTATTCAATTTAAATTTCTGATTTTTAGTCTTTTCATGAATGTTGAGTTATTCACCATGAATATGCGTGAGTAGTCGCCTTTTCTAGGGTTGGGGTGATCCCAACGATAGTTATGCTTGCAATTTTGCTATGAATTGGTGAATTGATTGGTTCTTATCTATTTATATGCTTAAGTACTCAATGAAAATTGGGGAAATTCCTTTTTGCAATTGAATTGAAAGATTGAATTGTGAATTGGATAGTAATTAGGGTTTTGAATGAAAGTTTGATAACCTAATTAAGATTGTTAGTAAAGTTTATTAATTTGTGAAAATAAATTGATTACTTTGCTAGGGTTGATGCAAATTGACCTATTTAATAGATAAAAACATGATTTTTATATGATTCATTGCAATGCTTGCATGATTATCGTTGTGGGGATCCTTATGCCCTAGACTTTTATTATTATTGATATTTCCTAAAAATTCCAGCAGCCTAGAAAACCCCAAAAATCTCTACATCTGTCACCTCTCCTCGCTATTCTTGCTCTTTGGTAATCAAAATTGAGTCATTGACTTTCTCCCTGCGAACGAACTTGACCCTACTATACTATAGCGGGGTTTCGATCTTATAAATTTATTTGATTGAAAACAAACCCTTCAACATCCATATCGACCTTCCATGCAGATTCTTCAACTCCTGAAATTATTGACGTTTTAGTAAGTTTATTTCTTAACCCTAGTCTAATATAGTAAGAACACTGTAATCTTTAACTTTGGGGTGGGGGAAAGGCTTACTTGCATTTTTTAGCATATTTTGAGCATTTTTCATAAGTTATTGTATACTTTAGTTACATGTTCATGCATAATACATAGTTAGCATATTTATCAATATGCATTAAAAAAAAATGACAGCCATCAAAAATTGAAAATAAAGAAAAAGAGTCATGGAAGCATAAAAAGGAACTCTATGATGCAAAATTAGATTCATTAGAGATATAACATGAAATTGCCTAGTTAAGGGAAGTCCCAATGAAGTACAAGAAGAAAAAAACATGAAGGAGGTAAAAACTTGAAGTTTCTTTTGACATGTGCATAATAAGATGATGGAGGACTTTCATATATTTCCATACATATGCTTACAAAAGTTCATATCCTAAGCCTTACCTATGCATATTTGCAAAAGTCACAAGCCATATATGAGCCTTACTATATTATTATCATTATTGCTCCACATATATTAGATATTTCCCATTTTTTACACCTGATACCCTATCCGGGGACAAGTTTGAGAATGGATGCCATCTTTGGAGTTATTATATGGAGTTTGTGAATATTTTATTGAAGTTGTATGGCAGGAATGAAATAAATTTAGAATTATGGAAAATTTAATGAGTGAGAAAAAATCCGATCACCTCACGAGATAAAGGTAGGTCGACCCTGCTCGTTGAGATGTTAGTTCAGCGAGATGGGACACAAGGTGAGGAGTCCGAAGTACTAGGTATCCGGGGCCATTCAAGACACCCATGTTTGTGACTTGCAAGAAGGCAGTGCTATGGTTAGAGAGGTAAAAGCATTATAAATGAGAAAAAAAGCATTGAGCGAGATGGGACACAAGGTTTGAAACATTATAAAGAAGGAATGTGGAATATTTTGGAAAAGAAAGAATATTTCCCCAGATTTAACACCACATAGCGAAATATTAGCCCACCTTTAGCCTTTTACCAATCTACTTCCCTATAGCTTGCAAAAGTTCTTTTGATTATTAATGCTATGTCACTGAAACTGTTTTATGCATATAAACCTCCATTTATGAGTATGAAATTGCTTTATTGCACATGCATGGATTTGGTTGATATTAGTACCTTATCGAGGATGGCAATTGATTGTAGGGACATATGAAAAATGAAACTACGATGTTGAGGGTTTACTGCACATGCATGGAAATTGCTTTATTGCATATGCATGGATTTGGTTGACACATATAAACCTCCATTTATGAGTATGAAATCCCCTGAATGACTATTAAAAGTATTGCTTGGGGACAAGCAAGCTTAAGTATGGGGTGTTTGATGTGCGCGCAAATTGCCATATTTACTATGCACATTTAAGTACATTTTATATTCATTTGCATGCATATTAGTGGGGAAATCACGAGATTAGTGTATTTTATGCATTATTGTCAAATATATGGGTCTGCACGAGTTTCTATGTGATTTCACAAAAAAAGGACGAAAATGGACAGATTTGGAAGAGCGGAAAAAGAGCTCGATCGAAGTCTTCTGAAGAGGTCAAAATCGACTATGAACCTCGACATCGAGTGAACAGAGCAACTAAAAATCGAGCAAAGAAGAACAAAGCATGCCGACACACAGAAGAGGTCGATATCGATGTCTGAAAGTCAATATCGAGTGGTCTAGATCGGTAATATTGATAAAAGATGAGTGCCAGTCCGAGGAGAAGAAGGAGTGGTCGAGGTAGAGATAAACCGAGGTCGATATCGATGTCCTATGGTCGATATCGATGTTGCCAGCAGAAGAAGTCGGACTCGGATTTTGATAGAATTATATCCGAAGCTTGCATGTCTATCCAAAAGTCGAGATCTTCTATCCAATGCACCAGACTTATCACTTTAGATGTTTTACCATGGAATTTTTAGTTTTACTTTATTAAGTTTTATCTTAGAGAATAAAGATAGGTTTTCGAATCCTTGACTAGCAAGATTTGAGATCTATATCTAGAGGTCGTTAGGGCCGAGTTTAATCATTCAAGCATCCAAGCAAGCAGTTTTACATTATAGAATGCAGAGATTTAGGAGAGGGAGAGGAGAGCCGAGTGGAGTTGTGTGACCCGCAAAGGAAGTGTATAGAGGGTAACCCCCCCAGGTCCCGTGTTGTCCGAAAGGAGGAACCAAGGCGTTTTTCCAATGTGGTTGTGGAGGAAGGTCCTCGCCTTGTGGGACGCGATTCTCTTCGTTAGGGGGATTATTTAGATTCAACTCGTTGTTCCATCCCTCGTCATGGTGTTGTTCTCCAAATTCTTCTCCAAAGATAGTGAAATTCATTTTTTGGCTACCTGCAGTAGGGAAAAAGTAAACTTTTATTTTAAGGAAAATAAATTTTCGGAGGGAAAAAGCATACTTTTTATGTAAGGAAACAAAGACAAAATTTATGAAAGCGAAAGGTTCCCACAGTCGACGCCAATGAAGCGGTTCTAGAATTTCACCTATACTTATTACCTCAAGGTGACGACGAAAATCCTTTAATACCTGCAGTATTGTAAGATAATACTTGGTTTCGTGATCAAATGATTATGTTATTATTGTGTGTGGCCTTACGAGCATCCAAGTTTCGTGATCAGGTATATTTACTGTTCAATCATCATCTTTAGGGGAAGTGTGATTCTATTATGTATCTTTCTAAGAAAAGCTTGTTCTCCGATTCAACGATCTAATGAGCTCATTCCTAAGGGTTTTATGTCGAAGGAAGTTGCAGAGCTCCTTTTCTTATCTCTTCTTTCGGATCCCCGTTCTTGTGGGTACTGGGGGGTATTTATAGTATTGTCCAAGCGAGCAGCTGGCTGGTGACCTTGTGGTTCTTGTAGGGGACACGTGTATCTTATGGCCTCATGTAAACAGTCTAGGGTAGCTACATGTGGCGATGTTAGGGGAGAGGTGCTTCACTAGCGAGCTGCTTGCCCTTTTGAGGATGTTTTAGTCGATTCAGAGTTTCTATTCGCGATCTCAATCCTAAGGGGAGATATTTTTATTTAGACCTGAGCCTTTATTTATGCAAATCGAGAAAAATCTAATCGCGATGATATAATCTTCAGTGGATGTATGACTTTCACGTGGGGTAACCCATTTATGACGTCATACCACCATTAATAAAAGAGGTCATTTTTCATGGCATCGTCAATGTCGTAAAAGGTTTTATAAATGGGTTTTGAAATGAACGATTTGATGGATGAACTTGGGTTTTCAAAAAGGTATTTGCGAGATGTTTTCAATGGCCGAAAAATCCTTTTAACTACTTTAAAAAGGGGTTGTTTTGGAAGACGAACTTAAACTAACTTGGGAGCCTCTTTCTTGGACTAACTCTTTGAGTAATTATTATATGTTGTGATATGATATGTTATACTGTGATGTGTGATTTAAGTATATGACTTGATAATGATATATGAGTAAGATAATGCTATTATGATATGTGCTATATGAATGCAAACATGCTTATTGATATGATCTTAAGCATGATATGATACATTATGATGTGAGTATAAATGTAGTTATATTATGAATATGTTATGATATGAACTTAAGTTAAATCATGTCTTATGTGAGATCTTGACTTGATGAATATGAATGTATGGTGTATATATGAATTGACTATGATGTGCTATAGGAATATGAATATGATCAATGATTATGAAGCATGTAATGTTATATGGCCTATGAGATGTTACTATATGTTGAACTTATATAACGATGACCTTGGTTGGTACTTGATGAGCTACATGAGGTTGTTATATGAAATTCGAGATGGTATATGATGATTGATGGGAGGAATTGAGAATATGATGATAAGACTTTCGATATGTGGAATTATGTGAAATCTTGTATGCCTGTATGTTTGAATAGAAAGACTTATACTTCCATTATGACTATTAGGTGACTTTGAACTGTATGATTACTACAATGTTGTTCTGCACTGCCATGTAAGTTCCATCAGGGCTTACTCAGATTGATCAGACCAATCCCTGCCTATATGTGCATGATGTACTAGGTGCTACATTTCATAATAGCATTCCATGTAGTATCATGCTAGGTTTCATTAACATATGAGCATACTTATTCTTTATGTGTTTGTAAACAGAATGACCGGTATATGTGAAGTTAACTAGAGTCGTTGCTAGGGTCATAGGACAGCCCTGTCCCATCGGCTCTTGTCCTGAGTCATATGAGTCATGAGCAACACCTTATTACTATTTTGAGTATGATGATGCTTATGAGCATGATGATAATATATATGAATTGGAAAGGGAATGCATTCATGAGCTGGCCAGTCTCCGCCATATCGGGAAGAGGGTTGGAGGTAGGAGAGGAATATGCCGCTTGGCATTCTATTTTAGGGCCCTATTTATTATTCTGCGTATATATAAACTACGAGAATGTCTTGTGCGTTAATATTCCTGTCCTGTATTAGAAGTATGATATTAGGCTTAGATTATGTGTGTGCTTATATGTGGGGTGCAGCTATGCGGGCTTCGATCTGATCCTATGCCCACTTTTATTTTTAGGTATATATATATGCATAATCCTACCTAATGTTGTGTGCTGTTTGGCGTGGGATGTTCATGGCGAATAATTGGAAATGACTTGTCACTTCACCACATAAATGTGTAGTAGATTAACCACATAATAAACATGTTTTTATCCGTCTCTGCCGTTATTGGTAGGAGGAAATCGAGTTCTAAAATACAAATATATAGTATATAAATTCAAATCCGAATCCTAGCCTATGCAAATAATTACAAGACTTCCTCCCGTTGTAGTGGAAGGGTAGTCAGGATTGATCCACGAGGAGGCAGGTCAGCGGGATCCTAGTAGCGTTGGAAAGCTCACATCTTTGGTCGACCAGAGGCCTCAATCTTGACCTTGGTGCTCGATTTCGGCCTTGGCTGTCGATCCCTTCTGCAACAGAAAACATGCAGAGACAAAAACAAGCAGTCGATATCGACTAGGGAGGTCGATATCGATGTTAGTGCAGAAATCGACTGGCTTAGAAGACTGCCAGTCGACACAGGGGTGGTCGATATCGAGGATGGGGGTTGATATCGACATCAACTAACTAATGCAGGGAGATCTACGTCGACATAGAAGACCGTCGATAAAGCACAGTGATCGATATCGATGATATGGGGTCGATATCGATGTTGGTTCCTGCAAAGTCGTTAGCTTTTGTCAGCAAAGAAAAGCCAAAGAACGTAGGATGAATAAGGAGCGATGATCAGAATAAAGACTGTATTTTTATGTGTATAAACTATATAAAAAGCAACTCCTAGGTTTAGGGTTTACCACAACGTAACTTATGCATGGGATAAGGCAAATGAGACGGATAGTTGCGCTATTTCACCCGAGGGACAAGCTTTCGTTCTACACCAACTCTAAGGATTACTCTTGCAAATAAACCTCATTGTCTCTAAAAATTTTATGTTTATCACTCAAGTTGTTAACATGAATCCCTTTTCTTTCGATTAGGACTAAACATAGATTCGCAGAAGATGATATAGACACAATGATATCAACATATAACACTTACCTCCGGCACGCATTGTTAATGTCGGGCTCACCCAGACCCTAGAAGCTTTGGGAGACTACTCACACCTCATCGCTGGAAACATCATTGATTGAAAGGAAATTTGCATTAATCACTCCAAAACTTTACAACTCAACGCCGGCTTTCGCAAACGCCAAACCCTAAAGCTTCTTCCTAACTCTAACTCTATTGTATGATTGAATGTGTTTTCTTGGATGATTGAATGCCAGCCCCCTAGGGCTTTATTTATAGGCTACTAACCCTTGCTGTCCAAGGATTGTAACTTCTATCTAAACTATAAACTCTATCCAATCAAGTAGGATAGATCTTTTATTTTAGGTAAGTTATCTAAATAACTTAATAATGCTTTAAGGTAAAAATACATATTCCCCAACTGTAATCTATCTTAATCTATAGATAATCCATGGCTCTTGAAGATAGAATTCCCAATCCGCATCTCGAATAGCGCGTGTATCCCGTGTCAAAGTGTGGTCGATATCGACCAAACATGTCGATTTCAACGGGCTCTGCTTCTACTCGATTTCCAGGACTAGGTCGATATCGATGTCGGGTGATCGATATCGAGTGCTTTTCTTCTGCTGGTGTATGGTCTGTCTCAACACTCAGGTCTGTATCGATGTGTAGTCGATATCGACCATGTGGGTCGATTTCGACCTCTTCTCAGCTTCACTTGGTTTCTCCGTTTTGACTCCGATTCCGCTCCAATTCCAACATATTTAGATCAAAACTTGTGCAGACTCTATCTCTTGCACATTAGCCCATTCTACACAAATTTACATTATTTTCAACCTTTATTTTAGGAATCGAATGAAATATGAAGTCAAAAGATGCAATTAAAAGAGGTACAAATATGTACATCAAAACACCCCATACTTAGACTTGCTTGTCCTCAAGTAATAACCAAGCAATAACCAATACCTACAACACACCCTTCAAGTCTTCGCCCTTGTCAAAAGCAACATCATAAGCGGTAGCAAAGCAAAGCAAGTGAATTTAACGTCATAGCACATATTTGAGTGATCCATAGGCATATGCAATTTTGATCCAACCTTACAGGGATAATGTATTTGCACTCAACTCTCATGTGTTTAGGCTATGAAGATCAACTCTCAACTCGATTCCATAAACAATCTCATAAACATTGCAATTTATAAGAATCCACTTCGCAACCAATTATGTAGATGCAATAAGAACCATCAAGAGAACTTTCGCTCAATGGAAGACTTCAAAGAAGACTCCATTCGGCGGGGTTGTAATGAGGCTTGGTATGAAATAAAAGGTATGAAATTATTTGGCTATGTGGTGCTTATAAAATTTGGGAATCAAGACTCCTAAACCTTATCACTACTATATCCAAACCATATCTCTTACAATGTGGCACTTTCCAAACTCATCTTCCATAATGCTTATCAACCCTTCTTTCAAATCCTAATGTTGTCTCAAAATATAAACCTTGTATGAAAGATAAAAGAACTAAGGAATTTGGCTCACACACACACACACACACACATATATATATCTTTTTTCTTTCTTTTTCGGGATTTTTTTTGCACAAAATTACATAAATAAAGGAAAGGTGCATTTATATGGTAGGCCAAAAATCATTTTACAAAATATGATATGATGCAAATATGTACCATCCCATAATTTTCTTTTGCTCAAAACTAAATTTATGCACTTTTCTTTCCACAATGCATTATTCTAACCCATCTAAGTCTCAATTCCCAAATGGGGGTAAGGCTCAATTTGGCTAGGGATAATTTTGTGGAGTTTGCAATATAAGGCTCAGGCTAATAATCTGGCTTCAAGCAGAGATAATGCAGGGTAGATAAAGAGAGGATAAAAATGGCTTAAAAGATTCCTCCATCATTTAATTCTCGTAAACATAAACATATATATGCACTGGCTTTGAATAACTATCACACCATTTAGAGATGCATAGGAAGAGTAAATTCACTTAAGAAAGCAGAGGGATTATTGATGTTCTCCCTATAGCCCGAAATTCTCACTAGGATAATTTTTGTTGGATTTGCTTTTTAGCCTAGGATCATATGTGCTCAATTTTATCACAAGTTCACAATATACATAAAAACCATTTTAAGGACTTAGGCTAAACCATCCAAATATGCCATAGGATTTACATGATCAAGTCAGCTATTCAGCTCTCTTCATTGGACATCTAAGTAGGGTTTAAAAACATGCATTTTTTTTTGTATATTTGACATTTTTTTAATTTTTTGTATTTTGATAATTTTTTATGAAAGTGAAAACTAAGAACAAAAACTTAAACATGAATGCAATGCGAAAGAAGAAAACGAAGTGATGACCATACAGCACACCCTGCGGATTCAGGTGGATTTCAGGTTAGGTCGATGCCAGAAGTCGTTGTCGAGGTCAATGGTCGATGTCGACTGCATATGTCGAAGTCGAGAAAGGAAGGTGAAGTCGAGGGCTACTAGATTGTGGTCGATATCGAATAACATGGTCGATATTGACCTCTACTTTTTGCTCCTGAGTCCTCGATGTCGACTCCAAGAGATGGCTCGACCCTAGGTTGGTCGATTTCGACTGGCCTGGTCGACTTCGACTGCCTCTGCAGTAGCTTCTTTTCTTATTCGTCATTCCTTTTGCTTGGCAACCTAAAATCTTTGTTAGAATTATAGATAGAACCACGAATAATCAAAGTTTTAATAGTTAAAAAATCCCAAAAATCAAAACCCTAAAAACCATCTATGAAAAATTTATAGGTCTATGTACACGCTCTAGATTTTTTAGTCGCTAGGCCGACTTCTCCATCAATGCTTCACGAGCCTTTAATATAGGGACCCTTCAAGCTTGAGCCTTCACCTGGATCTTCTAGGTCCTTTTGATAGTAGCTATGTTTGGCAACCAAGGCTTCTTCTTTGTTAGATTCTTCTTTATTGGGCGCTTTCCTTCTCTTTCTGGACCTAACTTTTGCAAGATGGGCAAACCATGGAGCTTTGACCCTCCCATAGGATGAATTATCAATAATGGACAGAGGAGGGTTAAAGATCATACCTGGGCTTACCTGTTCCGGCCCAAAACAGAAATCTTCGGGCTGAGGGGAGATGAATTTTGACTAAGAAGGGTCGATATCGAGTTCTGTAGTCGATGTCGACAGGGGATGGTCGATATCGATGTCAGGGACCCCATACATAAGCTCCTGCCAATCACCTGGCTCACTCGATATTGATGTGGTGTGGTCGATTTCGAGGATTTTAGTCGATATCGACTTGTTCTAGTCGATGTCGACCCTGCTTGCTGCTTCCGTCCTCGTCAACAAAAATTTACGAAGCTTCTCCTTAGCCGGTGAGAGGACAACTTGCTCCAGCTGCTTTATTTCGCTCATTGTAGGGTTGAAGCGAAACTCCACGACCTCGTTGCCGATTGTGAATGTAAGGGTGACATTCCTCACATTGATGTTTGCATCCACTGTTGCTAAGAATGGCCTAACAAGGATGATAGGCACATTAGGATCCTCCGAAATGTCCAACACGATGAAGTCTGTGGGTATGAATAATTTTCCCACCTTGACAGGGACAACATCCACAACCCCAGTTGGTCTCACAAAGGAGTTGTCCGCCATGTATAGCTTCATGTCGATGGGCTCCAATGCTCCTACGCCCACTTGCTGCCATATTGATAGGGGCATCAAACTAAAACTAGGCCAAAAATCACATAGGGCTTTGAATTGATTCTTACCAACCCCTACCGTCACCGCAAACTTGCCTGGATCGCCGCGCTTCTCAGGGAACTCAATTGAATTGCATTTGTCGGCGATCTCTAGAGTGGACCTCTTTTTGGATAGGATGTTATTCAGGGACCTCATATATGCAGGCATCTCATTGAGTGCTTCCGTGAGTGGAATGGTGAGATTTAGACCTTGTAAGATCTTCACGAAGCGTCTGAACTTGGTGTCTCCTGGATCCCGCAGTGCCTTGGAAGGAAAGGGTAGAGTTTTAGATGGCTTTGGAGGTGAAGTGGTCGATTTCTGCTTTCTGGACAGGTCGATATTGACGTTTGGGTGGTTGATATCGACTGGTTTGGTCGACCTCAAGAGAGTCTGAAGATGTGGTCGATTACTATAGAGGTCGACATCGGCAACGTGGTCGATATCCACCTGGTCACTCGATATCGAGTGCCTCTCTGGCTTTGTTCTGTGCTTTGCAGTGGGCTCGACATCGACTGTGGGGTCGACGTCGACAGGGCCCTCGATATCGACCTGGGGATCGACATCGACTGCATCTCTAACGACTTCTCTTTCGCTCCTTGGCTCGGGCAATGTGCGTCCACTCCTTATATTGATAGCGGCTATGTGCCCGGCTTGCCCCCTTGGATTTTGATGTGCTTGTCCATGGAGTTTGCCGAGTGGCATTGGGATTTTAGCCGCCAGTTGACCCAGTTGGGTCTCAATGTTCCTTTTCCAAGTGTCCATCTCCCAATTCGGGCGTTGAGGTGGTTGAGCGCTCCTTTATTTTCAGCATGGTTCTGCCTCATCTCATCAAGGATGAGTTGGACATCATCCTTTCATGGTTCTCTCTCTGGATGGCCTGGAGCTCTATAAGGTGGAGAATCCCTGGGGTTATATTGGGGTGGTTGATTTCCCTAGTTTTGGTACCCCTGGCGATTGGGATTCCTCATGTAACACGCCTCCTGGTGAGTCTCCGCTAGTTGCACTTGCTCTGTATGGGGGCATTCAGTGGTGATATGCCTGACGGAGCCACATTCGGCGCATGGTTGGTTGGTGGAGAGGAATTTGACTTGTTTCTACAACCTTCTGAGTTGATCGTGCATGAATTGATCTCTGACGTCGGGATCAATCTCCTTGGAGGGCTCATAGAGTGGCGTAGCTGGGGCAGACCTTGAGTCGAAGGCCATAGGAGTCCCATAGGTGTTGTCAAATTCTACTAACCTTTCTATAGTATCTCAAGCTTGTTGTGGTAGGAGCTCGAGCTACCCATAGGAGGTATAGGTGTTGATCCTCTCCTTGGTGGCTACGTCCAGGGAGTTGTAGATGATCTCCTGGATGACGTAGGGTGGTTGCCCGTGCATAGGGCAGGACCTCAGTAGCTCCTTAAAGTGCTCCCATTCTTGCGCCAATGACTCGCCTGGCTTTTGTCTAAAAGCCGTGATCTTCTGGCGCATCATCGCGGTCTTTGATGGTGGGAAGAATATGTTGAGTAAGGCATCATTGACCTCGTCCCATGTGCGGAGTCATCTGGGGGCTAGACTCTCCAACCATGCTAGAGCTTTCCCTGTGAGAGATCAACAAAAAGCCTTTAGTTTTACATATTCAAGGCTTTGGCCATCTGCTATAGTATCACACAAATCAAGGAATAAAGATATATGCTCAAGAGGACAATCGCTAGGTTTCCCCTCAAATTGGCGTCACCTAATCTCAGTTAAGAAATTAGGCTTAATGTCAAAATTAGACTGGGGGATAAGAATAGCCGATTTAGGCACTGAGAGTACATGGTGCATGTATTGCTTGGAATTCTGAGGGAGGGTGTTGATTTGGGCTTCTATTTACCTCCGACCTTCCTCCTCCCTATTTGCACGCTCTTTAAGTGCCACCTCTCTAGTTGTTAAATCCTCGATTTGCTTCTTTAGTTGCTCAATTTGCTCAGCCTGGGTCGCTTGATCCGCCATGGCTCTTTGAATTCTAGCTCGAAGGTGAAGATAGCTTTCAGGATTGTCTATACCTTCGAATTCAGGTTGGCGATCAGCGTGTCGCATACACCTGCAAAGCAAAACAAGATAAAAACGTGAGATAGACTACTAGGGTGCGATTGATTGCCTCCTCGGGAATGGCGCCAATTTGTTGGTAGGAGTAAATTGAGTTCTTAAATACAAATATAAAGTTTATAAATGCGAATCTGAATGCTAGCCTATACAAATAATTACAAGACTTCCTCCCGTTGTAGTGGAAGGGTATTCAGGATCGACCCACGAGGAGGCAGGTCAGTGAGATCCTAGTAGAGTTCGAAAGCTCACGTCTTTGGTCGACCAAAAGCCTCGATCTTGACCTTGGTGCTCGATTTCGACCTTGGCTGTCGATCCCTTCTGCAACAGAAAACCTGCAGAGACAAAAACAAGCAGTCGATATCGACTAGGGAGGTCGATATCGATGTTAGTGTAGAAATCGACTGGCTCAGAAGACTGCCAGTTGACACAGGGGTGGTCGATATCGAGGATGGGGGTCGATATTGACGTCAGGTAACTCGTGCAGGGAGATTTACGTCGACACAGAAGACCGTCGACGAAGCATAGTGGTCGATATCGATGATATGGGATCGATATCGATGTTGGTTCCTGCAAAGTCGTTAGCTTTTGTCGGCAAAGAAAGGCCGAAGAACGTAGGATGAATAAGAAGCGATGATCAGAATAAAGACTGTACTGTAAACTATATAAAAAGCAACTCCTAGGGTTAGGGTTTACAACAAGGTTAACTTATGCATGCGATAAGGCAACTAACATGGACAATTGCGCTATTTCACCCGAGGGACAAGCTTTCGTTGTATACCAACTCTTAGGATTACTCTTGCAAATAAACTTAATTGTCTCTACACATTTTATGTTTATAACTCAAGTTGTTTACATGAATCCCTTTTCTTTCCATTAGGACTAAACATAGAATCGCAGGAGATGATATAGACACAACGATATAAACATCTGACACTTACCTCAGGCACGCATTGCTAACGTAGGGCTCACCCCGACCCTAGAAGCTTTGGGAGACTACTCACACCTCATCGTAGGAAAAATCATTGATTGAAAGGAAATTTGCATTAATCACTCTCAAACATTACAACTCAACGTCGGCTTTCGCAAACGCCAAACCGTAAAGCTTCTTCCTAACTCTAACTCTATTTTATGATTGAATGTGTTTTCTGGGATGATTGAATGCCAGCCCCCTAGGGCTTTATTTATAGGCTACTAACCCTTACTAGCCAAGGATTGTAACTTCTATCTAAATTATAAACTCTATCCAAACAATTAGGATAGATCTTTTATTTTAGGTAACTTATCTAAATAACTTAAGAAAGCTTTAAGGTAAAAATACATATTCCCAAGCTGTAATCTATCTAAATCTATAGATAATTTGTGGCTCTTGAAGATATAATTCTCAATCCACGTCTCGAAAAGCGCATCTATCCCATGTCGAAGTGTGGTCGATTTCGACCTCTCTGTTTCTGCTCGACGGGCTCTACTTTTACTCGATTTCCAGGAATAGGTCGATATCGATGTCGGGTGATCGATATCGAGTGTTTTTCTTCTACTGGTGTATGGTCTGTCTCAACACTCAAGTCTGTGTCGATATGTAGTCGACATCGACCATGTGGGTCGATTTTGACAACTTCTCAGCTTCACTTGGTTTCTTCGTTTTGACTGCGATTCCGCTCCAATGCCTACATATTTAGATCAAAACTTGTGCAGACTCTATTTCTTGCACATTAGCCCATTCTACAAAAATTTACATTAATTTCAACCTTTATTTTAGGAATCGAATGAAATATGAAGTAAAAAATTGTAATTAAAAGAGGTACAAATATGTACATCAGCCTTGGCACCATGTATTTATGGGATTTTTGGTTTACACGGAAATGTTTTTCTGGCTTCGTATTTAAGACAGGTACAATTGTGTTAACATCGGGTCTCCAAAATGCCTCACGAGAACTTTGGGTATGAAATCCCATTTACACAATGAAACTTTTGAACTTCAAACTTTCAACCCGTACTTGGTGAGCAAGATCCAACGAGGGGTTTCATCCCTCAAAACGTAACCCGGGAATTATAATTTCGGGCCGTTACAAAGTTGGTATTAGAGCGAGGTTTTGCAAACAGAGTACAATAGGGCTGGAAAGGATTTTGGAAAACCGCCCAACGATTTCAAAGGTTTTGAACAGATTTAAAAGGGGAAAAATGAATTTAATTGGACCTAGGGTAGCAAATAGGATCAACTCGTGGGTAGAGACCAAAGCAATAGGTTGTCTCTTAAGGATGTAGAAAATGGGTTAGGGGACCGAGAGGTAATTGTCCCTCCGTTCAGCTGCCCCTTGAAGGGCAACATAGAATCATCTCTATGCCTTTATAAATTTTGAAAGAGATCATATTAAACCCGTTGGTTGTTTCCGTGCTGAGTTCTATTGTGCTTAGGATAGAGAACTAATTGGTATGCCTCAACTTGGAACATGTAATGAATGTCTGTACAAACGGGATAGCAGGAGAAACCTTATTCTTATCAAAACCCCTTCTTGTCAGAATCATACTTCCGTGGTTAAACTCTCCTTGATAATCTTGATTCCGTCGTCCGTTCCATAAAACGTCTAGGTGCGTTAGTAAAGGTCGAATGGTGCCTGTTCTCCTCGTTCTGAGTCCTACTTCATATTCTCACTGTCGATGTTCCTATCGACTCTCTTACCTGGTGTCAACTCCCTCTACGGGAAAATTGGGTCGGCCAACTAATTACCTTCTGGGATTGTGCCGGATGCGAGGGTTACATGAGTATGTTAGGGAGGGTGATTACTGAATTGATTTCGAGTTAGAAGTGAATTTTATTATGGATCCACCATTCTTGATTCTCGTACCGGTTGATCGTGTCTTCTTACCAAACGAGTCTAAACACGAATTCTACCCTCTTCTATCGAAAACAGTGTGAATGTCCTTATGTCATACCGAGCGAGTCATATTAGCGTCCCATGGGGAAAATGGGGTAATGAGTCGGTGATTGCCTTTAGAGAATTTTGTCTGGTTATAATAACAACCCTCCTTGTGATTACATGACATGACGTGTTGGTATATTTCAGCATGACTTGCCTGATACCTTGCATGATTGCACTTATGAGTAGACGTATGTGTTGTATGTATGGAATTTCCATGACTATTACCTTCCCAATCGGCACATGATAGTGTGGTCGATCCTCGTTGCATGATTAATATATGAAATGAATTTCTTAGCATTCTAAATTGATCTAATTGGACCTCGTGACTGTGTATATACTTAATGAGTGTTGTTATTAGCATATAGGATATATACCTTCTGATCATAGGCCCTCATGTGATTATCTGCCATACTTGCCATACTATGTGAACATGGTTGTACCCAATGTGATAATTGCTATGCCCATATGACCTAACCTTATCATCTAGCATGATTACTAGGGTGCAGCCCAGCATGCTCATAATGGACCTCACATTTTCTCGACCTACTTACGTGTGTAACTAAATGAGTGATGAATCGTACATGGGATATTCTATAATGATCGTTATGTTATACATAACTTATGCTACATATGTCTATTGTCGATTCGTGCATACATGATCATCTGAATAGCACCGGAATGGCATAACAAAGGTGTGGCGGGCCCATGACCCATAGACTCCAAGACCGACGTCACTGATGGCAAAAAGGACGAACATACTTCAAAGACGACAGTTGACGGAGGGAAAACCTGTCGTTGATCTATCAAAGTAAACTCAAACCTATAACTAGTAAAGCAATAAGTAAGAGGTCGATCCACAAGGAGATTTGTTGCTCTAGTATGATTTAAATGCCGATTTAGAAACCAATTGGGGGTGTTTCTGAAAGCAAAGCGAATTAGTGAAAACAGAAGTAAATGGTTATGATTCAAACAAATGAGAGAAGTAGTTCTACCTACAATTTTCCACTTTATTTGATTGAAGCGATCCTTGTAACTTCTTCTCATCCTATTAAGTTTCCTATGAATGCCCTTGTCCCGACCTAATATAGTTAATAGTCCAATCAGTCCTAGCACCCCTTATCAATCGAACAGTCCCTAAAGAAGGATTTAACCCAATTGATAGCTTTAAGTCCAGAGATTAGCCAAGGTATTTGCAGTCCCTAAAGAGGGATTTAACAACACATCCAACTTCCTACCTATCTGATTAGTTCACTCAGCCCTAAAGGGATAAGTTTGCTACTTAGGTTAAGTTTCACAATCAGAAATCTACAAAACCCTAGCAATTGAATTGATCTAACTAGTTGGCCAGACAAGATAGAATAAAACAATAATTAATAAGCGCAAAGAAGTTAGAATAATAATTGAAGTCCTTCAAAACTAATAACACTCGGCCTTAAAAAGTGTAAGCCGAACCAAAATGAAATAACAAATAACTAGGGTTCCACTAATCGAAACGCGACATTTAGATGACCAATGCGGCGGCCGCTGCACACGTGTTCAACTCAGCTCGCCGCTCCAACTCTTTGCGGCGGCCGCGGCATGTATGCTGCGGCTGTAGCATATGTCCCGCTGTATCTCTTGCCGCCAGAAGCTTAAGGCAGCTCCGATTCCTTGCTTCTTCTTTCTTCAAGTCTCCAAGATCATGCATCCCAAAAGTGTTCGAATCTAACTCTGTAAAAATACTCACAAATTCGCGCAAAATCCGAAATCTTCCAAAATAATCGTCAGATGCACTTTAACTCCAATTCATTAACTAAATGCAACTTAACTAGCCATAAAATGCCTATAATGCCTATCTAGGATATGCATTATCAAATTCCCCCACACTTAGCTTTCGCTTGTCCTCAAGCAATGATAGAATGAACATAAATTAATGCATCCCACAGGAAATCCCTTCAAATCTCAACCTCATCAAAACGCAACATTATAGCAAGTGTAACCACAAACCAAGGAAACAAATGTCATAGCATGTATCCAAGTGATCAAAGCTTTTAAGTAGAAATCATCCAACCTCACTAGAAATATGTGTTTCACCCATGCTCTCATGTGTTTAGGCTTTAAAATATAACTCTCAACTCAATCCAAATTGCACTAAGCTCATAGACATTGACCACAATATCATCAAATCTCCACCGAATTGCCATTACTTGCGTGACTTAATAAAGAAAAAGAATAAGCAAAATGTGACTATTTTTTTTTCTTTTTTTCTTTTTTTTTTCTTTTTTTTTTCTCTTTTTTTATCTATTTATTTGTGTTGGTGCTTTCCTTACGCGAGGAGCAAACATGGGTGTCATGAATGGCCCCGGTCTATCAACACCTCAACTTCCTAAAATGAAGCCCACTTGAACATCTATTGACGCGAGTTGCAAACATGGGTGTCATGAATGAACCCGGTTACTCAATGATCAAGCTTCTTTTCTTAGTGGGTAGTTTTCAACATTGTTTTCAGTAAATCATACACATGGGTGTCATGCATAGACCCGGTTACTAAGTGTATCAACCATTTCCACTTTATTTCCCTAAGTATGCACAAACTAGAACAAAAAGACTCAAGATATAACATAAACTCTGCAAGCAACAACTATGTGAGTCGGTCTTGAAAAATAGATATTGAAGTCAATGCCAAGAGGTAGCAACACAAGGAGAGTAAATCACACAATTGAGCAAAAGAACTATAAATGATTCAAAATATGGCTAACATTCTCACAAGGGTCATGTTTATAGGATTTCAATCATACTTTAGCTCAATCATACATGCTCAACTATATTTGAAAGGTCATGCTTCATATAAAATCAAGAATATAGACAAGGCCAAAACATCCAGAACTCCATGGGATTTATATGATCATGCTGAATTTTAAATTAGAGGACAACTAAGCCAGATGGGTATTTGAATAACACATATGGATGCAATGCATGATTTTTTTTTTCCAATGCATAAGTAAACAGAAAATGTAAATATGAAATGATTCAAATAAAATGTGTGCAGAAATTTAAACATGATCTAACTAAATGCACTATATAAACTAAACTCACCTACATACACTAAATTTCCTTCCCACACACTTAAATCTTTCATTGTCCTCAATGAAATATCAAAGACAACAAAACTAAATCAAATAAACGCGAGGTGAGGGTAAAGAAAACTAACTGCTCACTGAGGCGGCGACTGGTAGGGTTGAAACTGGGGCAACCCCAAGCAATAGTAGTACTCCTGCTGCCTCCGCATGTCCTCTATAGAAGAGGCCATATCACGAACATTGCGACCCAAGTCGCTGAGCTCGTACTGAAAGGAGTCTTGGCGGATCGAAAGCTGGTGCATCTGTGCAAACATGACCTCACGCCAAGTGGACTCATCATAAGAAGAACTAGGCCCAGCAGAAGGGCCTGCAGCAAACTGTGCACCACCCCCATGAGAGTCATGCATAGGGTGATCATTTGCATCCACCTGCTCCTCCTCATCATCAGCATCATCATCATCATCCGCATTAGCCAAAAGGTAAAAGGCATCATCATTAGGGCCATAAGGAAGGTCCCTAGGTAGCCTTAGTCTGTGGACTCCCCCTGGTCCTGCCTTCCATATAAAACCACTCGCCTCTAATCCCTTAAGCAAATAGGCCCTCCGCAGCTGCTCCTCCGTGTAAGTGAACCCACCAGACAAAGGGTCCCCACTCCGATTGTGATCAATGAAACGTCGGGCGATCAAACTGATCATGTCACCTAGCCCCACTCTACCTGACGTCTTCCTCTGAATCCGCAGACAACTGTCCAGAAAGATCTCAACCCAATCCGGAATGATATCGGACTGGGGAGAAAAACTCAACAACCAGGGTAAGTCTCCAGCTCGCACCTTGTTCACATCGCCCTGGCCACTGAAAGCCATTGCCAGGACCTTGTGAACTAACCGCAGACAGGGATGGACGAACTTATAGTTATACTCTCCTCGATGTCCATCAAAAGCGGAGCCCGTCGTGGCATACCAAAAATTGTGTACCTACTGATCTGGCACGTGAGTAGCCCAATCCTCGGTGGGCTCCTATGTAATACCAACAGCCGCCCTCAATTGAGCAAAAGTGCAATAATAAACATGGTCCAACAGATGGAACTGAACACGATCATTAGACACCTCGAGCGCAGCTAGAAATTCCATGGCCAACTCAGGATAGGTGGGGGCACTATAATTCAGAAAAGCACCTAGGCCCCCACGAGTAAGCATCTGCTAGGTAACCTGTAACATGCCCAACCTCTGTAATGTCGGAATATCGAAGAAGTTCGTTTACACGAATCTCTTCAAATCAAAACTCTCCCAAATCTTCCTCTGTCCTCTAGATAAGTTTCTCAATTGACGAACCATATTCAAAAAGATCTCAAACCCGCAATAAACAGCAATCAACAAATCAGAGGCACAAACCAACACAAGGCTCAAATCCACAAGAACCAATCAAACAAAATCAATCCTCCAAACTAACCACAAGTATCAATAGCACAAATCACCCAAAAACCGAGCACCAAGCAGCCAATGATCAAAGTGGAACAACCGGACACAAGCTACAACAAACCCAGCGGCGAGGGATGCGACGGCCGCTGCAGGATGCGGTGGGTGCAGTAAGTTGGGGCGGACGCAGCACGTTGCGGCGGGCGCGGCGTTGGGCGGCGGCCGCAGCACGGTCGGGGCTTTCTCCTTCAGTTGATCGACAATGGCGGCCCAAGGAACCTGGATCTAATTCCGATTCGGCGCGGGGTGAAGGTGGACGATGAGGGTCGGTTGGGGGTTGATTTGAAGAAGGTTATGGGTTGGTTAGGGAGGATGAAGGTTGGTGGAGGGGATGAAAGTGACAATGGAGATGATGAAGGTGACAGTGGAGAGGATGAAGGTTGGGATTTTGAAGAGGGTTTGGGACTTTGAAGAGGAGAAGGGTAATCTGAAAGTGACGGTAAGAACTAGGTAGGGTATAAAAAATAGGGATTCCGGGTTGTTTTTCAGAAACTCAAAAAAAGGGAATCAAAAGTCACGAGCTCATTATGCTGCAGTCGCTGTATATATGCGGCGGCAGGTGCATTAAGCTTGTTGTTGCGGGATGTATGTGGCGGTCGTGACATTAAGCTGCGGCCGCTGCATGTGTGTTTTAGCACCTCTCCTCTTTGATTTGCACGAATCCAATTCCGTTTTTTCACGAGTTGTTAGTCACATTTCCAACAAAAACAAAAGCAAAACAACAAGAAAAACTACCTAAGGATGATTAAATGAAAAGGAAAGAAAAACTTACCTCGGGTTGCCTCCCGAGAAGCGCCATTGTTTCAAGTCGTTGGCTCGACGTAATGGCCCTTGAGTGGCCTAATTGGTTGGTTCAACAAGCACCAACTCCTCCTCGTCATTCTGGGGGATGTTCTCAAAGTATGGCTTAACTCTATGACCAATGACCTTAAAGAGCTCATGAGACTTAGGGTCATAGAGTTCTATTGCTCCATGAGGGAATATCCTAGAGATCATGTAGGGTCCTTCCCACTTTGATCGAAGCTTTCCAGGGAAGAGTTTCATGCGTGATTGATATAGGAGAACCTTGTCTCCTGGCTTTAATTCCTTCTGCAGGATATGTTTGTCATGCCAAGCCCTTGTCTTCTCCTTATAGATTAATGCATTTTCATAGGCATCCAAGCGCAGTTCCTCTAGCTCTTGCAATTGAAGCTTCTTGAACTCACCCATTTCATTCATCCTCATATTGCAATTTTTTACAGCCCAGTATGCCTTATGTTAAAGTTCAATAGGAAGATGACAAGCCTTTCCAAACACAATTCGATAAGGGGACATGCCAATGGGAGTCTTATAAGCCGTCCGATAGGCCCACAGAGCATCATTCAGCCTTAGACTCCAATCCTTTCTGTTAGGTGCCACTGTTTTCTCCAGAATGGTCTTAATTTCCCGATTTGATATCTCAGCTTGACCATTGGTCTGAGGATGATAAGCAGTGGACACTCTTTGTGTGACATGGTACTTCTTTAACAGGGCAGTGATAGTCCTATTGCAGAAATGTGTCCCTCTGTCACTAATTAGAGCCTTAGGCACCCAAAATCTTGCGAAAATGGTATCCTTTAGGAAATCTGCAACAACTTTGGAATCATTAGTTTTGGTGGCCTTTGCCTCCACCCACTTGTAAACATAGTCCACCGCAAGCAAAATATAGATATTTCCAAAAGAACTAGGGAAATGACCCATAAAATCAATGCCCCAAACATAAAAAATTTCACAGAATATGATCTTATTTTGTGGCATTTAATTTCTGGCAGATATGTTCCCAACCCTTTGATATCTATCGCAAGATCTACAGAAAGCATTAGCATTCCTAAACAAGTGAGGCCAAAAGAAACCTGCTTCTAAAACCTTCCTAGCAGTCTTTTTGAGGACCAAAGTGGCCTCCACATTCATTAGCATGACAAAAAGTAAGGACAGATTGTACCTCATTGTCTAGCAGACACCTCTTAATTACCTAATCAGCACAATGTTTCCAAAGGTAGGGGTCATCCCAAACATAGAAGCGAGCGTCGTGTCAAATTTTGTCCTTTTGAGCTTTCGTGAACTTAGGTGGAAATTCTCCCGTGACCAAGAAATTCACCATATTGGCAGACCGAGGTCAAGGAGTATGGACACCCATCAGCAATTCAGAGGCATCGGGGCTTACCTCGTCAAAACAAAGCAAAGGTCTCGAACTGGCCACATGCGGCGACCGCGACATAGGTGCTGCTGCCGCTGCTTCAGTACTTTCCGGCGGCCGCGGCATAGGTGCTGTGGCCGCTGCATCCTCCATGGCTTCCTGCAGCTGTATGGGCAAAAGATGATTCAAGAAAAAGAGCGTGTGATCAGGAAACTCACCGTGAATGGGGCTTTGACCATCCGGCTTGTCCTCTCCTTGGACAAGTCTGCTGAGGTGGTCCGCTACTAAGTTCTCTACACCTTTCTTATCTTTAATTTCGATATCAAACTCGCTCAAGAGCAAGATCCATTAAATCAATCTGGGTTTTGCTTCTTTTTTAGTTAATAAATAACGAAGAGCAGCGTGATCAGTGAAGACAATTACCTTAGCTCCTAGGAGATAGGAGCAAAACTTCTCCAATGCAAAGACCACGGCATGAAGCTCTTTCGCTGTGGTTGAGTAGTTCCTTTGCGCTCCATTCAGTGTCATGGAGGCATAGTAGATGATATGAGAGCTCCTTTCTTCCTTTTGTCCCAAAACTGCACCCACTGCATAGTCGCTAGCGTCGCACATAAGTTCAAAAGGTTGAGACCATATGAGTGCATGAATTATAGGGGCGCTTGTCAGGTGACCTTTTAGCTCATCAATGGCAGCCCTACACCTGTCATCAATGTCAAAAACTACTTCCTTCTTGAGTAAATCACAAAGAGGTGCATAAATCTTAGAAAAATCCTTAATAAACCTGCGATAGAACCCTGCATGGCCCAAAAAGGAACGAATCTCGCGCACATTGGCGGGGTAAGGCAAAGACTAAATGACATCGATCTTAGCCTTGTCCACCTCAAGACCCCTGCTAGATACAATATGACCCAAAACAATGCCTTGCTCAACCATAAAATGACACTTTTCATAATTAAGAACTAAGTTGGTGTCTACACACCGCCTAAGAACATGTGACAAATGGTGCAAGCAAGTATCAAAGTCATCTCCATGCACAGTAAAGTCATCCATGAATACCTCTATGAAATGCTCTACATACTTAGAAAATATGCTTACCATACACCGTTGGAAGGTCCCAGGTGCGTTACTGATGCAGTACAACACGCGATGACTCCTGGTGACATTGAGGACAACATGAAGGTGCCATTTGATGGTCCTATCACTCGTGCGAGGGCTAAGAAGATTCAAGATGCTACCCAAGTACTTCTCATTCGTTACCAAGGAGCTATGGCGCAAGGATTCAGGCCACCTTGGATCACTTTGCTCAAACCTAGACCGCCAGTCCAATAGTTGAGCTTAAGACCTCAGTCCAAGCTCATGAAGGCGAGGCCCGACCCACCATGAAGGCCCATTTCGTGCCTTCTCATAAGGCTGGAGGCAAATTCAGATTTTTAGACTATTTTTATTTTTATTTATGTCATATTAGATAAATAAGGTAAAAAGGAAAGTCTATCTACTTAGTTTCTTCCTTAACCACTAAGGTTTGACTTTTCAAACTAAATCTAGGGTTTTAATTAATTAATTATTATTATTAGTCAGCCATGTTGATCCTTTGCAAGGTGAGGATGTCTTATCGATTTCTATTTAATGTACCTTCGAGTCTTTAGGAAAAGTCAGATTGAAATATAGAATTGAGGAAACCCTTTGGCTAAAGGGTTCTTCAATCTTTAATCCAAACACTTTGATTCTTACTTTCATATTGTTTTTTCATCTTTTTAATCTTCCAAACAATTTCCTTTGGAAACTCTAATCTCAATCACATCACAAAACACAAATTCCTGTAGAAAACCGTCGATAAATGCAGGTGCCGCCGTCGCTGAAGGGAAGCAGGCTCCGTCGCAGAACCAGCGCCTAGACACAAGCGGCGGCCGCCCCTTGGCCTTGTAGCGGCCGCTGCATATCCCGCGGCCTCCCCGCCGCACTCCCGCGACGTCTGCAGCCTCCCTCCGTCACTTCTCTTCTCTCTTTTGTCGCTAAATTGATGTGTTTGAAATTGTTGAATTATTCCAAGTCCTAAACTGTCGCTATATCAGATTTTACTCACTAGTTTAAAATTGTTCCAAATCAGGAGATATCGAAGAGCATTGGAAGATCGGGCAAATATACAGCGTGGTTCTTGATTCTGAGCCCACAGGCGAAGGATTAGGGATTCCAAACGTATCAGTTACATAGCCCAAAAGGCATTCGGCGATATACAAAGGTGCCAAAGGGGCATGTAAATGTCATTTTCTCTTGATCCTCCGATGCTATGGGTACCTGAAAATAGCCTGAGTAGCCATCTAAGAAGCAATAAAAAGAGCGAACCACAAGGCGCTCAAGCATTTGATCAATAAAGGGTAAGGAAAGTGGTCTTTGTGAGTTACCGCATTTAGCTTACAATAATCAATACAGACCCTCCATCCAGTTTCGACCCTGCTAGGGACCAACTCACCATCCTGATTCTCAACGACAGTGATACCCCCCTTCTTAGGAACAACCTGAGTGTGGCTCACCCACTTGCTATCAGATATGGGAAAGATCATACCTGCCTGAAGGAGCTTCAACACCTCCTTCTTTACCACTTCCATCATCGGTGGGTTGAGTCTCCGCTAAGGTTGCCTATATGGCTTTGCATCATCCTCTAGAAGTATTATGTGCATGCAGAGGGTGGGACTGATGTCCTTAATGTCTGCAATCGTCCATCCTAATGCCTCCTTATTCTTCTTTAGAACAGTCACCAAACGCTCCTCCTGCTAAAAAGTGAGTCTGTCAGATATAATGACAGGCAAAGTATCATTCTCACCAAGAAAAGCATATTTAAGGTGACTAGGGAGTTGTTTCAATTCCATATCAGGTGCTTGGACAATGGATGGGAGAAGCTTTTCACTCTGCATGGTCAGCTCGATGCGTTCTCCCCTTGGTGGCACATAGGTGGGTGATCGATGGTCCAAAGCCAATACAGCCTCTTGCAGATTAGATGACAAAGCATAATCTCTAGAAATTTCATTTATAGGGGCCTGTAAAGCGACCTCCATCTCATCAACACACTCCAAATCAAAGCAATCTTGTGTCATAGTATCAATGACATCCATAAAGCACAAAGAAGGATCATCAGATGGAAATTTCATGGAATCATAGATATTATACTCAACTTTTTGACCATGAAATTCCATAGTAAGAGACCCTGAATAGACATCTATCTTCGTCCTAGCAGTTTTCAGAAAAGGTCTGCCCAACAGAATAGGGCCTTCATTGTTACCAGGACCCATATCAATCACAAAGAAGTCAGCAAGGAATATCAAGTTGTCGACCATAACCAAGACATCCTCAACAATCCCTTTCGGGTAGATAGTAGATCGATCAGCAAGTTGAATTACTACCCGAGTATCATTCAGAGGTCCCAATCCCAAAGCATGACAAACAAGAGAAGGAAAGACATTAATAGATGCTCCTATATCTAACATGGCTTTGTCAAATTTAGTATCACCTATCACACATGGAATTGCAAACATACCAGGATCACTACACTTCTCAGGCAAACACTTCTGAAACACAACAGTGAATATTTACCTCGCACTTACTGAACGTCTCAAAGATCTCCTTATCGTTCTCATACCTTCGTGTATCCTTCAGGGCTTTCGGAAAGGGTGGAACTAGCTTTGGAGTCTCCAGAGGTAAGGTAGAAGGAGGAGGAGAAGTAGAAGAAGGAGAGAGAGAAGAAGATGAAGAAAGGGGACTAGAGGGCATACCTATTCGGGTGCCGTCTGAGACAGGGGCAGCGGGCGCAGCAGGGTACTGCAGCCGCTGCTCCTCTGGTGTGCCGCGGCCGCTGCATGTTAGCGGCGGCCGCCGCACCGTGCAGCTGTCATCCTCCTCTTCCAAAACGTCTATTTCGTCGTCCATAATTCCCCCGTCATCCTTTTGAGGTGTGGCAATCAGTTCTTTGCCACTCCTAAGCATTACAGCACTGACGTTCTCCTTAGGATTTGCAACCGTCTGCGATGGAAGCTTCCCAGCATTGTTTGCCTCCTTCGCACTTAAGGCTTGAATAAGTTGACTCATTTGATTCCCCAGATTGGTTATCCAATCCGATTGTTGTTTCTCAACCTTCAAGACTAATCATGACAAAGTCTGCAGAGGATCCTCCTTAGCCTTCTTCGCTTGCGGTTGGCCTCCTTGTCGAGGTTCAAATTATTGTTGGAGTCTTCCCTGTTGCCCTCCTTGCTGATTCAAAGGGGCTTGGTAGTTCCCATAGCCTTGCTCATAGCCTCTGTTATAGTTGTTGTTGAAGTATCCCAGATTGCCAAAATTGCCTTGTCTAGGCCTTTGTGGAGCGAAATTCCCCATGGCATTCACATCCACGCTAGGCTCTTGCAAAAGTAGGCACATATCCATGGGATGAGTGAATTCATTGCAGAGTCCACACGCCTTCAACTGTTGAGGTGTTCTATCGATTACCAACTTTTTGATCATCTCCTCCACCTCTGCCATATCAGTCTGAAGCGCAGCCAGAGGAGTGATGTACACATTTGCACCTTCTTTTATTGCATCTTTTGACTTCATATTTCATTCGATCTCCAAAGAAAAGGTTCAAAAGAATATAAACTTGTGTAAGAATGGGCTAAAATACAAGAAATAGAGTTTGCACAAGTTTTGAGCTAACCATACAGGAATTCGATGAAATCGGAGTCAAAACGGAGAAGCCAAGTGAAGCTGAGCAGATGTAGAAATCGACCCCTGACATAGATATCGACCTCTGGTGTCGATATCGACCCCCATATCGACCTCAACATAGACATCGACCAGAGCTGAACAAGTCGAGCAGGAACAGAGACCTCGATATCGACCTCTAGTATCGATATCGACCCCTTATCTCGACAGAAGATAGACTCGGTTTCGGGATGCGGATTGGGAACTTTATCTTCAAGGAGGCACAAATTTATCTCATACTTTTAGGATAGATGACAGCTGAAGACGTATTTATCTTTTTACCTTAAAGTTATTTAAGTTTTATCAAAATAAAAGACCTATCCTAATTGTTTGGATATAGTTCATAGTTTAGATAGGAGTTACAATCCTTGGATAGCGAGGATTAGTAGCCTATAAATAAAGCCCTAGGGGGCTGGCATTCATTCATGCAATTCACAAGCAAGTAAGACAATCAATAGAGTTAGAGTTAGAGAGAAGTTTTAGGGTTTGACGTTTGCGAAAGTTGACGTTGAGTTGTAAAGCTTCGGAGTTTATTTTAATGCAAGTTTCTTCTTTTCAACCAACAAAGAGTTCCATGATGTGAAGCGAGTAGTTCCCCAAAGCTCTTAGGGTCGGGGTGAGCCCGATGTTAGCCATGTGCGCTTGAGGTAAGTATTTGATGTCGATATCGTTGTGTCTATCTCTCCTCCTATGATTCTATGTTTAGTCCTAATCGAAAGAAAAGGGATTCATGCTAACAACTTGAGTTATAAACATAAAATTGGTAGAGATAATTAGGTTTATTTGCAAGAGTAATCCTAAGAGTTGGTGTACGACGAAAGCTTGTCCCTCGGGTGAAATAGCGCAATTGTCCGTCTTATTTATCTTATCGCATGCATTGGTTAACGTTGTGGTAAACCCTAATCATAGGAGTTGCCTTTTACATATTTTATACACATATAAACCACTGTTATTTCTGTTCATTGCTTCTCTCTCCATTCTTAAATCTTCGGCATTTCTTTGCCGATGAAGAAATAACCCACTGTAGGGAGACATCGATATCGACCCCCTAGCATCGATATCGACCCTACTGTGTCGACTGGCAGTCTTATGAGCAAGTCGATTTCGTGGACTGACATCGATATCGACCCCCCTAGTCGATATCGACCACTTGTTTTTGTTTCTGCAGGTCTTCTGTTGCAAAGAACATCAACAGCCGAGGTCGACATCGAGCTCCAAGGTCAAAATCGAGGCTTCTGGTCGACGCATACTTGAGATTTCCAAAGCTACTAGGATCCCGCTGACACGCCTCCTCGTGGATCGATCCTGACTACCCTTCCACTACAACGGGAGGAAGTCTTGTAATTATTTGCTTAGGCTAGGAGTCGGTTTACATATTTACATCTTATTATTTGTACTCAACTTACCTCCCTTAACAAATTGGCGCCGTTGCCGGGGAGGCAATCAATCGCGCCCTAGTAGTCTATCTCACGTCTCTTTCTAGTTTGGCCTTGCAGGTGTATGCGATGCGCTGATTGCCCACCTGAATTTGATGGAGTAGACGACCCTGAACGCTACTTCCATCTAAGAAACCAAGCTCAAAGAATCATGGCAGACAACGCGAACCAGGCTGAACTTATTGAGCAACTAAGGAAGCAAGTTGAGGACCTAACGACTAGAGAGGCGGCCCTTAAGGACCATGCGGATAGGGAGGAGGAAGGCCGGAGGCAAATAGAAGCCCAAATCAATGCCCTCCCTAGGAATGCCAAGCAATATATGCACCCCGCTCTCACAGTGCCTGAATCGGCAATTCTTATCCCTGCCTCTAATTTTGAAATAAAACCTAACTTCCTAACTGAGATTAGAAGGCACCAATATGAAGGAAAACCTAACGAATGCCCTATGGCACATATTTCAACCTTCTTAGACCTTTGTGATACTATTGCTGATGGACGAAGTCTTGAATATGTCCAACTAAAAGCCTTTCGATGGTCTCTTACAGGGAAAGCATTGCAGTGGTTGGAAAGCTTGGCCCCAAGATCGCTCCGCATCTGGAATGAAGTCAAGGACGTGTTCCTCAACAAGTTCTTCCCTCCTTCTAAAACGGGGTTGACCTGACAGAAAATCACGGCTTTCAAACAAAAGCCTGGTGAGGCTCTGGCGACTGTTTGGGAAAGGTTTAAGGACCTACTACGATCATGCCCGACGCATGGCCAACCACCATATGTAATTCAGGAGATCATATACAATGCTTTTGACGCTGAAACTAAGGAGAGGATCAATACCTACACCTCCTATGGCTACCTTGAATTCGCTCCACAAGAGGCTTGGGAGACTATAGAGAGGTTGGTGGAGTTCGACAATACATATCAACTTCAAAAGCTCCAAAAGCAAATGAGGTTCCTTTCAGCGAACCAAGATTGCATTGAATGCGGATCGCAGCGGCACACCACCATCGAGTGCCCCCATGCTGAACAAGTACACTTAGCGGAGACTCACCAAGAAGCGCGCTACATGAGGGGTCCCAATCACCAATATTGGGGAGACCAAAGGTTCAATCAACCACAAAGGAACCCGGTTAACCCTAGGGACCCTCCGCCTTATAGAGCTTCTGGGCACCCGGAGAGAGACCAAAAGAAGGATGATCTTCAACTTGTACTATATGAGATAAGGAGGAATCAAGCTAAGAACGATCAATCCAACAATGCCATCGATTCTCAACTCAATCACCTTACCACAAGGATTGGGGAGATGGATATATGGAAAAGGAACGTAGAGACCCAACTGGGTCAATTGGCGGCACAAATCCCTAGACCGTCCGGAACACTCCCTGGGCAATTCGGGACGGGCCATGTCGCGGCCATACAATTGAGGAGTGGCACCAAAGTACATAAGCCACGAACGAAATCGGAGAAAGCAGCAGATCCAGTCGACATCGATAGACCAGTCGATGTCGAGGATGAGGTCGATATCGACCCTCAGGTCGACACCCAGGTCGATGTCGAAGCCACTGCAGAACCATCAGAGCCACAAAAGAGGTTGAAATCGACCATTCCAGTCGATATCGACCAGCGCCCAGTCGATATCGACTAGAGCCCAGTCGACATCGATGTCCAGCAGGCCCATCCGACCACCGTTTTGGCTCGTCCACCAAAGAAGACGTTGCCATTCCCATCCAAAGCATTGGAGGATCCCACCAAAGGTAAGTTTAGGCGCTTCATAAATATTCTTCAAGGTCTTAACTTTACTATCCCTCTTACAGAAGCCCTAAGCGAGATGCCTGCCTATGTGCGATTCCTGAAAGACATCCTGTGCAAGAAGAGATCCATGGCAGAAATCGCAGAGGAGTGCTCAAAGATGGACTTCCTTGAGAAGAGGAGTGATCCAGGGAAGTTTGCAATCACCGTGGGACATGGCCAACATCGTTATAAAGCCCTATGTGACCTAGGGGCAAGTGTAAGTCTCATGCCTCTCTCTATTTGGCAAAAGGTGAACATTGGCGCCCTTGAACCTGTGGACATGAAACTTTATATGGCTGACAACTCATTCGTCAGACCCACAGGTAAAGTTGATGACGTTCCGGTAAAGGTAGGTAAGTTCTTTGTGCCTACTGATTTCATTGTATTGGAGATGCCTGAAGATCATGTAGTGCCTATTATCCTTGGTAGGCCTTTCTTAGCTACTGATGATGCCAATATCAATGTACGTCGAGGGTTACTAACCTTTACTATAGGGAACGAAGTGATAGAATTCTCTTTCAACCCAACCATGAGCTAAACAAAGCACCTGGAGCAAGTAGTCCTCTCGCTAGCTAAAGAGAAGCTTAGAAAATTTTTGTTGGCGAGGACGGAAACAGCAAGCAGGGTCGACATCGACTGGAACTAGTCGATATCGACTAAAAACATCAAAATGGTCCCCCCTTGGTCGAAATCGAGTATGCCAGATCGCTGCCAGGAGCTTAAGTATGGGGTCATAGAGGTCGAAATCGACCCCCACATATCGATATCGACCAAAGCACTCGAAATCGACCCTTCTTGGTCGAAATCGACCACCCTTCAGCCCAAAGATTTGTGTTTCGGGCCCAAACAGGTAAGCCCAGGTATGACTCCTAACCCTCCTCCGTCCATTATTGATAAATCAATTAAGCCGATTATTGATAATTCAACTAAAGAGAGGGTCAAAGCTCCATGGTTTGCCTATATTGCTAAAGTTAGGTCAAGAAAGAGAAGGAAAGCAGCCAAAGAAGAACCTAACATCAAAGAAGCCTTGGTCGCCGAACTTAGATACTACCAAAAGGACCTAGATGATCCAGGAGAAGGCTCACGGTCGAAGGGTCCCTACATAAAAGGCACATGAAGCATTGACGGAGAAGTCGGCCTAGCGACTCAAAACTCTAGAGCATGTACATAAAACCTTTGAATATTTTTTTCGCATAGATGGTTTTTAGGATTTAACTTTTGGCTGTTTGAAACTTTTAAAGATAAGATATTTCGTGGCTATATCTAACAAAGATTTCAGGTTTCTAAGCAAAAGGAATGACGAAGAAGAAAAGAAGCTTCTGTAGAGGCAGTCGAAATCAACCAGGCCAGTCGAAATCGACCCCCCCCCCCAGGGTCAAGCCACCTCCTGGAGTCGACATCAAGGACTCAGGAGCAAAAAAAGAGAGGTCGATATCGACCCTAATACTCGATATCGACCCCAATCAGGCAGCCCACGTCTTCATTTTCTTCCTCGACCTCGACAGATGCAAACGACATCGACCTCTGACCTAGATATCGACTTCTGGCATCGACCTAATCTGAAATCGTCCTGAATCCGTAGGTTGCGCTGTGAGTTTCTCTCTACCCTTGTTCTTCTTTTTAATACAGTGAGGACACTGTATATTTTAAGTATGGGGTGGGGAAAAACATGTCTTATGGTCATAACTTGGTCTTCTTCGCATTGCATTCATGTTTAAATTTTTGTTCTTAGTTTTACTTTTATAAAATGTCAAAAAATTCAAAAAAATAGAAAATGTCAAAAATACAAAAAAAAAATGCATGTTTATGTTTAAGTTTGTTTTTAAACCCTACTTAGATGTCCTATGATGAAAACTCAATGGCTGACTTGATCATGTAAATCCTCTGGCATATTTGGCCATACTTAAAATATACATTCATGTTTAAATTTTTGTTCTTAGTTTTACTTTTATAAAATGTCAAAAAATTCAAAAAAATAGAAAATGTCAAAAATACAAAAAAAAATGCATGTTTATTTTTAAGTTTGTTTTTAAACCCTACTTAGATGTCCTATGATGAAAACTCAATGGCTGACTTGATCATGTAAATCCTCTCGCATATTTGGATGGTTTAGCCTAAGTCCTTAAAATTTTTATGTAGATTGTGAAATTGTGATGAAATTGAGCACATATGATCCTAGGCTAAAAAGCAAATCCAACAAAAATTGTCCTTGTGAGAATTTTGACCTATAGGGAGAACATCGAAAATCCCTCCGCTTTCTTAAGTGAATTTATCCTTCCAATGCATCTCTAAATATTGTAATAGTTATTCAAAGCCAATGCATATATATGTTTATGTTTACGAGAATTAATAGATGGAGGCATCTTATAAGCCATTTTTAACCTCTCTTTACCTACCCTGCATTATCCCTGCTTGAAGCCAGAATATTAGCCTAAGCCTGAAATTGCAAACTCTACAAAATGATCCCTAGCCGAATTGAGCCTGACCCCCATTTGGGAATTGAGACTTAGATTGGCTGGACTAATGCCTTGTGGAAAGAAAAGATTATAATGTCCAGTTTTGAGCAAGGAAATTATGGGTTGGTATATATTTTCATCTTGTCATATTTTGTAAAAGGATTTTTGGCTCACCATATAAATGCACATATTCTTTTTAGTATTTACTTATTATTTTCGTCAAAAAAAAATCCGAAAAAAGAGATGTATATATATAGTGCATGAGCCAAAATCCCTAAGTCTTTTATTCATACAAGTGTTATATTTTTGGGAGGTATACTAAGAGTTCAAAAGAAGAGTTGATAGAATGGTTTACATCTTTTAGTGCATCTTTAGAGCATATTATGGAAAGATGGGTTTGGAAAAGAGCATGATAGGAGATTGAGCTTGGAAAGTGCAACATTGAAGAGTTATGGTTTGAATATTGCAAGTGTTGAGATTTAGGAGTCTTGATTCCCGAATTATAAAAGCACCACATAGCCAAATAATTCCATACCCTTATATTTCATACCAAGCCCCATTACAACCCCGCCGAATGGAGTCTTCTTTGAAGTCTTCCATTGAGCGAAAGTCCTTCTGATGGTTCTTATTGCATTTTCATAATTGGTTGCGAAGTGAATTGTTATAAATTGCAATGTTTATGAGATTGTATATGGAATTGAGTTGAGAGTTGATCTTCATAGCCTAAACACATCAGAGTTGAGTGCAAACACATTATCCCCGTGAGGTTGGATCAAAATTGCATATGCCTATGGATCGCCAAAATATGTGCTATGACGTTAAATTCACTTGCTTTGCTTTGCTACAGCTTATGATGTTGCTTTTGACAAGGACGAAGACTTGAAGGATGTGTTGTAGGTATTGGTTATTGCTTGGTTATTGCTTGAGGACAAGCAAGTCTAAGTATGAGGTGTTTTGATGTACATATTTGCACCTTCTTTTATTGCATCTTTTGACTTCATATTTCATTTGATCTACAAAGAAAAGGTTCAAAAGAATATAAACTTGTGTAAGAATGGGCTAAAATACAAGAAATAGAGTTTGCATAAGTTTTGAGCTAACCATACAGGAATTCGATGAAATCGGAGTCAAAACGGAGAAGCCAAGTGAAGCTGAGAAGATGTAGAAATTGACCCCTGACATAGATATCGACCACTGGTGTCGATATCGACCCCCATATCGACCTCAACGTAGACATCGACCAGAGCTGAACAAGTCGAGCAGGAACAGAGACCTCGATATCGACCTCTGGTGTCGATATCGACCCCTTATCTCGACGGAAGATAGACTCAGTTTCGGGATGCGGATTAGGAACTTTATCTTCAAGGAGGCACAGATTTATCTCATACTTTTAGGATAGATGACAGCTGAAGACGTATTTATCTTTTTACCTTTAAGTTATTTAAGTTTTATCAAAATAAAAGACCTATCCTAATTGTTTGGATAGAGTTCATAGTTTAGATAGGAGTTACAATCCTTGGATAGCGAGGATTAGTAGCCTATAAATAAAGCCCTAGGGGGCTGGCATTCATTCATTCAATTCACAAGCAAGTAAGACAATCAATAGAGTTAGAGTTAGAGAGAAGTTTTAGGGTTTGACGTTTGCGAAAGTTGACGTTGAGTTGTAAAGCTTCGGAGTTTATTTTAATGCAAGTTTCTTCTTTTCAACCAACAAAGAGTTCCATGATGAGAAGCGAGTAGTTCCCTAAAGCTTTTAGGGTCGGGTTGAGCCCGACGTTAGCCATGCGCGCTTGAGGTAAGTATTTGATGTTGATATCGTTGTGTCTATCTCTCCTCCTACGATTCTATGTTTAGTCCTAATCGAAAGAAAAGGGATTCATGCTAACAACTTGAGTTATAAACCTAAAATTGGTAGAGACAATTAGGTTTATTTGCAAGAGTAATCCTAAGAGTTGGTGTACGGCGAAAGCTTGTCCCTCGGGTGAAATAGCGCAATTGTCCGTCTTATTTATCTTATCGCATGCATTCGTTAATGTTGTGGTAAACCCTAATCCTAGGAGGTGCGTTTTACATATTTTATACACACATAAACCACTGTTATTTCTGTTCATTGCTTCTCTCTCCATTTTTAAATCTTCGGCCTTTCTTTGCCGACGAAGAAATAACCCACTGTAGGGAGACATCGATATCGACCCCCTAGCATCGATATCGACCCTACTGTGTCGACTGGCAGTCTTCTGAGCCAGTCGATTTTGTGGACTGACATCGATATCGACCCCCTAGTCGATATCGACCACTTGTTTTTGTTTCTGCAGGTCTTCTGTTGCAAAGAACATCGACAGCCAAGGTCGACATCGAGCTCCAAGGTCAAAATCGAGGCTTCTGGTCGACGCAGACTTGAGATTTCCAAAGCTACTAGGATCCCGCTGACACGCCTCCTCGTGGATCGATCCTGACTACCCTTCCACTACAACGGGAGGAAGTCTTGTAATTATTTGCTTAGGCTAGGATTCGGTTTACATATTTACATCTTATTATTTGTACTCGACTTACCTCCCTTAACAAGGAGCATCAACAGAAAGTACACCCCTAGCACGAATGTTCTTGTTAAACTGCCTAGAACCCTTAGAGAGCTCTTTAAACACCTCCCAAGCTGTAGCAGGCGTCTTATTCAACATGTTTCCCCCACAACAGGAATTCACCATTTTGTGCTCATCATTAGTAAGCCCATTGAATAGAAATAAGACCAAATCCTTCTACGGGAAGCCATGGCATGGGCAGCTAGCGCAGAGTTTCTTGAAGCGCTCAAAGTACTCATGAATCGACTCCGTAGCGTACTGCTCAATGCTGCTAATTGCCCTTTTCAAGGCATTAAGCTTTGTTGAAGGGAGGTACTTCTCCAGAAAGACTCTCTTCATCTCAGCCTAAGTAGAGATAGTCCCAGGAGGTAGGTAGAAGAACCATTCATTCGCCTCATCTTTCAAAGAGAAGGGGAAGGCTCTCAACTTGATTTGATCCTCAATAACGTTCTCAGGTTTCATCCCAACTACCACCATATGGAACTCAGATAGATGCTTGTGGGGGTCCTCCCCACTCAACCCATGGAACATTGGTAGAAGATGAATCACTCCAGATTTCAACTCAAAGTTGACTCCTTCCCCTAGCGCAGGGAATTGGATTGCCAAGGGTTGTTGTTCCAAGTCAGGAGCAGAAAGCTCCCTAAGAGTGCGGTTCGCGAAAACAGAAGTAAATGGTTGTGATTCAAACAAATGAGAGAAGTAGTTCTACTTACAATTTTCCACTTTATTTGATTGAAGCGATCCTTGTAACTTCTTCTCGTCCTATTAAGTTTCCTATGAATGCCCTTGTCCCAACCTAATATAGTTACTAGTCCAATCAGTCCTAGCACCCCTTATCAATCCAAATAAAGCTTCAAATTGTAGGCAGAACCGATGAGTTTAGTTCCTCATAATAAACATTGTTCAATCTCTCAAATGTCTGATAGAACGTAGAATAATAATTGAAGCTCTTCAAAACTAATAACACTCGGCCTTAAAAAGTCTAAGCCAAACCAAAATGAAATAACAAATAACTAGGGTTCCACTAATCGAAACGCGGCATTTAGATGACCAATGCGGCGGCCACGGCATAGGTGCTGCGGCCACTGCACGCGTGTTCCACTCAGGTCACCGCTCCAGCTCCTTGCGACGGCCACGGCACGTATGCTGCGGCTGCAGCATATGTCCCGCTGCATCTCTCGCTGCCAGAAGCTTAAGGCAGCTCCAATTCCTTGCTTCTTCTTTCTTCAAGTCTCCAAGATCATGCATCCCAATAGTGTTCGAATCTAACTCTGTAAAAATACTCACAAATTCGCGCAAAATCTGAACTCTTCCAAAATAATCGTCAGATGCACTTTAACTCCAATTCATTAACTAAATGCAACCTAACTAGCCTAAAAATGCCTATAATGCCTATCTAGGATATGCATTATCAACAGTCGTGAACAAAACCCTCCCAGATGACTCGTGAAAGGCCATTCTTATTTCGAATCACGATTTCTCCTATACTAATTAGAATTGGTGTAGTGTGATAGGCCTAGAACTGACATAATTGGATGTGTGATGACTAAAATGCTGAGCTGATAGTGAATGATTGCTTGATTGATTTGTGTCTATAATGATGTGCCTTGATGCGCTAGTATACTAACGTGAAGTAAGATGTAGGGTATGTATTTTTTATAGCGTTTCTCTCTTCGGTATGAGTCGTGAGATTCTTCGATAAGCTATGTCGGAAAGTGGCAAGTCGGTTTGAGGTCTTCTGATTTGGTCTTTCGTTGTGTGAGATGGGGTACAGGAAGAATGCGTTAGCTTGGGTAGAGCCGAGTGAGTTGAGACTTGTCGGAGTTAGTGGTCCGTGAGTATGGTTGAGCTTCCGGGTAGATATTAGGTGAGGAGTAGAGATAAGATAGCAACGTTTGGAGAAAGAAGTCTTCGTTCAAGGTAGTGTAGGTCGGTAGTGTGTGCGAGTGGTATAATCGGGTTGCATAAGAAGGTGGTTGGCTCAGGTCTGAGCATGTGTCAGTAGGGTAGCCTTGAGAGTGAGTATAGGTAGTTAGTGCAGTTCTAGAGGTGGATAGGTGAGCTAGGAGTGGATCGGGGAATCCTTGAAGGGATGTGTTGTGTCCAGGTAGCCTAGGAACGGATTATGGGTAGCATTAAGGTTGATCGACTAAGGAATGTTTGAGGAATCGTGGAGTTTAGGACTAGGTTGTATGTGCTATGATTGAGAATGATTCTGGTAAGGGATAAGGTTGAGGAATTGCTAAGGATTACTAGTATAGGGTTGCTTAGGAAATCATCGATCTTGGGGATTAGGTTGTACGATACGAAGACTGTATGTGAGATGAGTCTTGGGACTGTTTAGGCAAGATTGGGAGTGTTTGGCAAAATTGTGAGTGAAGGATTCTAGATGCGTCGTTGGAGGTTTTTAGCTTCGGAGAGGAATCGAGTTGACGTGTGGAAATTGTTGTGGCTACTGGGGTATTAGGGTATGGAATATGAACTTTCGAGGAAAGGTTGGTAGCTAGGCGAGAATGTCGTTGAGGTCGCTAGTAGGACAGCATGCTTCGGGATTCGAGATAGGCAAATTCTGATTAATGGATGTGAGAACTAGGTAAAGTGGATGGAAATGGGTACACTATAGGGTGAAGGATCTTAGAAGGTTGGTGGAATTACGGTACTTGGGAAATTCGAGTGAGGATGATATGGAGATTTTTTGGAGTTAACGATCGGAGAAACAGGGCCCTAGGCAGTAAGATGTCGAGGTTCGAGGAAGCGTGATCTATGGCATTTAGGGACATGCGGAAATGTAGAAACTAGTCCAAGTAGAGTATGGTGGGAATTCTATAGGTTGGAGCATTGTGGGCGACTTGATAAAATTGCGATGTTATGGATAATTCGGATTAGGTTGGCATTGTTTTCCTTGGGAATAGTGGTCGATGGATAATGGTTTTAAGCCCAAGGAGTCATGGTTAAGAAGTGGTAGCTTAAGGCAAATTAGGAATGGGAAGAGATAAGGAATTAGTGTAGGACGGCTTGAGAAGACATGATTGGTTAAGGTTTCGCAATGTTCGGAATGTTAAAAATAATGGAACTTGACTTGATAAAATTTGATTATGACTTGGAACCTAGGAAGAGAACATGGGGTTAGTCCTTAGAGGTAGATGTCGGTAGGATGATTTGGAGGATAGGAAATGCTTTGACTAACACCGGATTTCGAAGGATTTTGAATGATGATTTAAAAAGAGTAACTTGAATTTTGAGAAAACTAACGCAAACCGGGCTTTCATCATAACACCTACGAAGTGGATACAAGCATTTTATAGGGGTACTTATGGATTGCTTGCTAAGACCTAGTGGAGACGCCATGATGCTTTTTGAGTTATAGTATAACCGAGAATTTAGATTAAGGGTGTGATAAGGGCCCATATCGCATTCTTGCTCTGACCAATTGGGGATATTATGATCACGACAATGATACTGTAAGAATCTCATAGGGGCACTGATGTGCGCGCAAATAGCCATATTTTCTATGCACATTTAAGTCCATTTTATCAATCATTTGCATACATATTAGTGGGAAAACATGAGATTAGTGTAGTTTATGCATTATTGTCAAATATATGGGTCTCCACGAGTTTCTATGTGATTTCACAGAAAACAGGACAAAAATGGACAGATTTGGAAGAGCGGAAAAAGAACTCGAAGTCTTCTAAAGAGGTCAAAATCGACTGAAGAACCTCGACATCGAGTGCAGCAGAGAGGCAAGAATCGAGCAGAGAGGAACAACAGAGCATGTCGATATACAGAGGTTGATATCGATGTCCCATGGTCGATATCGAGGGCCTAGATCGAGCTAAATGATAGAAGTCGAGTGCCAGTCCTAGTAGAAGAAGGAGAGCTCGAGATAAGATAAAAGCGAGGTCGATATCGATGTTGTCCAGCAGGAGAAGTCCGACTCAGATTTTGATAGAATTCTATCGGAAGCTTGCACGTCTATCCTAAAGTCAAGATTTCCTGTCATCAATGCCAAAGTTATCACATGAGATGTTTTACCATGAAGTTTTAGTTTTACTTTATTTAAGTTTTATCTTAGAGAATAAAGATAAATTTTCGAGTCTTTGGATAGCTAAGTTCGATATCTATATCTAGAGGCGATTAGGGCTGAGTTAGGCATCAAGTGACAATTCAATTTCAGTTATTCAAACACATAGAACGTAGAGAATTTGTAGAGAGAGAGGAGAGCCGAGTGAGGTTGGGTGAGAAGCGAGAAGTCAACCCACTTCTAGGGTCGGGGTGAGCCCGACGATAGCAATGTAGGATAAGTGCATCAAAGGTATGACTTTTATGTGATTATGTCTTCTATCCTATGCATGATCCTTTGCGAAAGTTAGGGAGGTTCATTATTTCCATTATTGAAGCGAAAGCCACTCATATTGTGAACTTGGATTACTCATGAATTGAATAGTAACTCTTAGGAATTAAGCGAGAGCCTCTAATCACCTAAATGTTGGTAACGAAAGTTATTTGACGGAAAGACATTAAATTTCATAACTTTAGCACCATACTTACATCGTTATCGTTGTGGC
This sequence comes from Persicaria maculosa, assembly GCA_963922045.1. Classification (NCBI taxonomy): domain Eukaryota; kingdom Viridiplantae; phylum Streptophyta; class Magnoliopsida; order Caryophyllales; family Polygonaceae; genus Persicaria; species Persicaria maculosa. The sequence continues at coordinate 36,657,567 of OY998261.1, forward strand.
ATGAAACCCCGATCTTGGAAGCTTTTAAGTTTATTGAATTTCATATAAAAGTTGAGTTTTGTCTCTGACCGTCTTTTTACAACCATTCTACGCTCTTCGGACACTTTTCCGACACAATAGGCTACGCTTTGCAGTTTTTGTGACAAACATCGAAATCGACTGTGAAAGGTCGATATCGAGGACTAACGTCGATATCGAGGTTCCACTCGACGTCGATCTGTGTTGCTTTTGTCTTCTGTAGGAATTTGCTGGAAATCGACCAGAATTGAGGTCGATATCGACCAGATACATCGATATCGAGTGTCTTCGGAGGTCGAAAGCTTGATCGTGATTACAACAAGGGAAGCGCTGACATACCTCCTTGTGGATTCGATCCTGACTTACCCTACCACTACATCGGGAGGGATTCTTGTATTACTTGATTGATAAGGGAGTTAGCATAGTCGTGAATTATATTTGAATATTAGCATCGCACCTCCCGTTCATCGAACAGACACTTATGAGGTACTTGCGGGATCAATGACATGATCCTTGGACTCACCTATTTCAAACGTTGTCCCCTAGTTTTGAAATGATTTTGTCTCGAGGACGAAACTTGTTTTTAGAGGTGGATGATGTAAAGGCTCGGATTTTCAAATCCTAAATTTTCAGAAAAAGGAAAATTAAAATGAATTTAATTTCGAAATATAAAGAAAAACTCATTAAATCGGATTTTAGAACTCATGGAACGGATTTCCAACCTAAATAAAATTTTGGAAATTAACTTGACACGGCGACACCATTCCTTGGATTTTCAAAAACCCTAATTGATCGAGAGAGCGGGAATCGGAAAACTAACTGTCGGAAACTAAGGTCGGGAATTCAAACTAGAGCTTTCGGGACCACACACCTTGTCTCATTCTCCCATGTCTGATCCGAAATCTCAGCCCCAAGATGGTCTCCATGGAGCCAATTTTGAAATGAAAAGGAAGCTTCCTACTCCTTTCCCTCCTTACCCAAAGATGCCAAACACCTCCCATGCTTTTCTCCCTGCTTTTGCCATGTCCACCACAAAAGAAGCATGGAGACAAAGTAGTCTTCATCCCCTCCTTGCCCATCACATTTTGGCTCACCCAAGACTCCTCTTTGGATCTTTAACATCGGATTTGGGAGACATATCTCCTCACCACAAAACACAAAAGAAAACCTTATTCAAAAGCTCCAAAATCTTATCTTTCCACCATCTAAAAATGGCAAAGTAGGACCACATACCTTTGCCCTCCACTCCATCCGATTCATCAGGCCCCCAACCCATATTTTTCTCCATAAAATCTGATTTGGGGATCACTCTTCACACCACACAAAATCAAACTCAAAACCTTATCCAAAAAGTCCCAAAAACCTTATCTTCAAGCCCTCTTTCATCTTCCTTCTACCTCCTCTTTTCCTCCTTCATTCTTGAGAGATTCCAGAAGCTAAAACTCCTCCTTCCAGCAACTAAACACCAAAACAACAGCCCCACAACATCATCTCCTTCAACTCCCTCCTCCATTTCAAGACAAGGGAGCTCCATTCCACTTCTTGAGCTCAAGCAAGCCAAGCAAGCTCCTTTCCTCTTCCTCCGCTCAATGGCCAGAAACAGCAGCTACCTCAGCCTCCCCATGACATCCTCCAAGATAAAGAAGGTGCCCAACAGCCCCGGGATGACCCGAGAAGCCCTAGAAGACCCAAACTCTCTATTTTCGGTTTTAAGAATGGTAAGGGCTAGTTTTTCCTTCTTTTCACCTACTACTAACTTAAAGGTCACACCTTTAACACCCTCTAACAATCCTAGGCACCCTCGCGCAAGAATTAGCCCAATCGGAGCCCGGATGAAGATTCTAGAGCAAACTGAATGAGACGAAGAACATTGGGTGAGCATCCTTATTTCTCTCGAATTTTCGTGTCATTTTTCTGCTATGTCTTCAAAGGTGTTATAAATGGGTTTTAAAATGAACGATTTAATGGATGAACTTGGGTTTTCTATAAGGTATTTGAGAGATGTTTTCAAGGGCCGGAAAATCCTTTTAACTACTTTAAAAAGGGGTTGTTTTGGAAGACGAACTTTAACTAACTTGGGAACCTCTTTCTTAGACTAAATCTTTGAGTAATTATGATATGTTGTGATATGCTATGATATATTGTGATGTGTGATTTGTGTATATGACTTGATAATGATATGTGAGTAAGATAATGTTATGATGATATTGATGTGCGCTCAATTTTACCATGTTTTTAATCTACTTTTACTTCGATTTCTATCTATATTTTCATGCATATTGGTTGGGAAAGCATAAGATTTATGTAGTTTATGTTTATTTTCCAATTATGGAGGTCTACACGAGTTCCTTGTTATTTCACAGAAATCAAGGCAAAATCGGAGCGATTTGGAGAAAAGAAGAGAAAGCTGGAAAAGCACTCGAAGTCTACTGAGGAGTCAAAATCGAATAAAGGTCTCGCCATCGAGTGCAACTGATCACCAGAAATTGAGCCACGAAGAGAACCACTCTACTCGATGCAAACGAATCGATATCGACTAAAGCCACTCGATATCAAGTGCTTAAGATCGAGTGAAAGGCAGGAGATCGAGTGAAGAGCCGAGGTCGACTAGAGCTGACTCAAAATAGAAGAGGATGAGTCGATATCGACTGAAGCCAGTAAATATCAACTGACGCTGCAGAAGACCCGACGACGTTTTGACGAAATCTTATCCGAGGCACATTGCTTCTACATTAAGTCGGGAATCTTTTATCTTATTTTCAGACTTTATATCCTTTAGGGTGAATTCCATATTTACCTAAAGAGATTTTATTTATTTACTTTAGCAAGTTTTATCTTAGGAATAAGATAGATTTTCCTTTCCTTGGATAGCAAGGTTTGAAATCTATAATTAGAGCCATTAGGGCTGAGATTTGATCATCCTATCCAATATTCAAGAAAATCACTTCAATTCAGTATAGGCATAGATAGAGAGGAGGCCGAGTGAAGGGAGAGAATGCGAGAGCAGGATTTTGCTTTGTTCGGTTGTACTTTTAACGTTTGCAAATTCAATTCGAGTTTGTTATTTTCCAATGATTATGATTATGTCTATGGCTATGAAGCGCGAGTAGTTCCCTTACTTCTAGGTTCGGGGTGAGCCCGACAGTAGCCATGTAAGTTTATGCATCAAAGGTATAATTTTTATGCAATTTCGTCTTCTATCCTATATGCATGATTCTTCTACGAGAGTAGTATGTGATCCTTATTTGCATCATTGAAGCGAAAGCCATCTTATTGTGAATTTGGATTCATTATGAAATTGGGATAGTAACACTTAGGGTTTATGTGAGAGCCTCTAAATTACCTAATTGTTAATAACGAAAGTTATTTGATGAAAATGCATAATCTTTCATGAATTTGGCATAAGCTTATATGGTTATCATTATGGCATGAGATCCCCGATCTTGGAAGTTTTTAGTTTATTGAGTTTACACAAATCTGCAATTTTATTATGTTCATCTTTCCTAAATCATTCTCATATTCTTCGGACACTTGTCCGACAAATAGGTTACGTTTTACACTTTCTGTTGAAGACTCGATTTCGACTGTTGTAGTCGATATCGAGTGACTGACTCGATATCGAGTGTTCTACTCGACATCGATTGTTTTTGTCTGTTTTGCAGGAAGTTTACTAGAAATCAACTGAATTGTAGTCGATATCGACTATATCACCCGATATCGAGTGATCTGCTGAGTCGAAACAGAACGTGGTTGCAAGCTTAGGATCCGCTGACACACCTCCTCGTGGATCGATCCTGAATACCCTACCACTACATCGGGAGGGTTTCTTTTCATTTATTTGCTTGGACATGGAGTTGGTTTAGTTCATATTATATTTATTCGACTAGTTTTCCTCCTAACAAATTTTGGCGCCGTTGTTGGGGAGGCAATCATTCGCGCCCTATGTTTTTACTCACGTTCTTTTCTAGTGCTGATTTTGTAGGTTTATGCGATGCTCTGATCGCATACCTATCTTGGAAAGTCTAGACGAGTCCGAACGTTTCCTCCACATCCGAAATAGAGCAATCCGAATCATGGTGGAGAATGAGACACAGGCTCCACTCATAGAGAGGTTGAGGAAGGAGATTGAGGACCACAATACTACCATTGCCAATGAAAGGGCAACTGCAGCTGCAAAAAGAGCTCGTGTTGATCGAGAGGAGGATGCATGTGGACAAGCCCAAGAGAGGCTCAATCAATATCCACAAACAGCAATACAATACATGCACCCTACGCTCACCATGCCCGAATCTGTGATTATCATACCTCCTTCTAATTATGAGATTAAAATTAACTTCCTTTCTGAAATTAAACGCAATACTTTTGAAGGAAAACTAATGAATGTCCCTTGCAATATATTACTACTTTCATGGATTTATTTGAGACTGTCGCCGATGGCGCTAATTTAGAATATGTTAGACTAAAATCTTTTCGATGGTCTCTTGCAAGGAGGGCTTAGCAAAGGCTTTGCGATGGTCTCTTCCCTCCATAAAAAACGGCGATACTGCGACAAAGGATTACGGCTTTTAAACAAAAGCCTGGCGAGACATTGGTGGACGCATGGGAGCACTTCAAGGACCTATTGCGATCATGCCCTACTCATGGGCAACTACCTTACGTCATCCAGGAGATCTTCTACAACTCCCTCGATGCACTGACTAAGGAGAGAATCAACTCTTACACCTCCTATCGGTACATTGAGCTTACACCTACGGAGGCCTGGGACACAATTGAGAGGCTTGTCAACTTTGACAACACATATGGGACTGTTGTGGCCTACGACTCAAGGTCTTCCCCATCTATGCCACTTTATGAGCCCCCAAGGGAGATCGATTAGGACATAAGGCAACAATTCAAAAATGATCAAGCATGCCGCCTACAAAAGTAAGTAAGCTAGGTTCCTCTCCAACAACCAAAATTTCCAGAAATGTGGGTCTACTAGGCACAACACCAATGCCTGCCCACATCTTGAGCAAGTCAGCATTGTAGAGACACATGAGGAAGCTAAATGGATGAGAGGCCCCTATGGAGGGCGCAATCAGTAGTATTGGGGGGGATCAAAGATTCTACCAACCTCAGCACCAACAGAGGGATCCCCCACCTTATAGAGCACCTGGACATCCCGAGCGGGAACTAAAGAAAGATGACCTGCAGATTATACTTTATGAGATGCGAAGGAACCACGCTGAGTTTAAACAATCCAACAACGCAGTCCATACTAAGCTGCATGGCATCAACTCTAGGCTCGGGGAGATCGACATTTGGAAGAAGAGCATGGAGACCCAAATGTGTCAATTGGTTGATCAAATCCCCAAACCGTCAGGATCGCTGCCAGGAACTACTATGCCCAATGTTAAGGGCAAAACTATTGGTCACATAGCAGCTATGAATCTAAGGAGTGGGCGTCAGCTGTGAATGCCCGAGCAAAAAGCGGGGGAAGAAGCCACTGGAGAGGACTCGATATCGACTCATCCAGTCCATATCGACCGAGATGCAGTCGACATCGAGTCCTATTTACTTGATGTCGAGCTAGAAGCTGAACATCACCAGAAATCGACTCCTCTAATTGATATCGACCGAACACCACTCGATATTGACTCAGATCCAGCAGCAGTGAAGTAGGAGACGCTGCCACTCCCAAAGAAAACTTTAAAGGACCCGACGGAAAAGAAATTCCAGCGCTTTGTGAAGATGCTTCAGGGGCTAAATGTTATAATTCCATTCACCGAAGCTCTTCATGAGATGCCATCTTATGTAAGGTTTCTCAATGACATATTGGGGAAGAAGTGATCAATTGTTGAGATCGCAGAGGAGTGCAACAAGATGGATGTACCAGAGAATCGGCCAAACCCAGGTAAGTTCGCTATCACTATAGGCTTAGGTCAACACCGATTCAATGCTTTATGTGATGTAGGGGTGAGTGTTAGCATTATGTCACTAACAATATGGTCAAAGGTAAAGATTGGTGCTCTAGAGCCTACGGATGCTAAACTCTATATGGCGAACAATACGGTGGTCATTCCAACAGGCCTGGTAGATGATGTGCCGGTTCAAGTAGGTAAGTTCTTTGTCACTGCTGATTTTCTAGTTGTTGATATGGCAGAGGACCCTGCTTGTCCAATTATTTTAGGAAGGCCCTTCTTGGCAACCGTTGATGCAAACATAAGCGTAAGGAAAGGATTGCTCTCATTCATCATTAGCGATGAAGTTATAGAGTACTCCTTCAAAAAGAAGGTAAAGAGGCATGAAGGTCCTATGGAGGTGAAATCAATCAAGGGCGTCTACATCACTTGCGGGGAACCTAAGGTAAGAACTATGACCCCCGAAGAGTTAGAGAAGAGGGCCATAGAAGCCAAAGTGGAGGAAATCATGGCAATCTTGAACGAAGGCACTGAAGTACACTCGACATCGACCCAAGTAAGTCGATATCGACTAACAATTTTCCAGATTATGTGCCAGGTCTTAAGTATGGGATCGATGTCAGATCACACCACTCAAAATCGACCAAAATTCACAGCCAACATCGAGTGAGTCAAAAGGTGAAGGAAGCCACTCGATATCGAGTCAACTAGGTCGATATCGAGTCGATCAGGTCGAGTCGACTTCGCCCACGTCGACTAAATCACTAGGAGCAGAAGATGAGTCAATATTGAGTGACACTAGTCCATATCGACTTGACCCTCAAACAAAAAAGGAAAGCTCTACAAAGGTAAGCCGAGGTATAGATCTCTCTTCCCCAATTTCAATAAATGATTTATCTATATATGGGAAAGGTTTGCCTTGGTATGTGCGCTTGTGTAGGATATCCAATGATGATCCAAGCAACTACGAAGTAGGATATAACGTGTATGTCTCCAAATTAAAAGATCATTTGTTCCCGATCAAGTTCAAAACAAAGAAGATGGGTCCATTTACAGTGAACAAGATCCATCCAGGTGGGATGTAGCTGCGAGACAAGAATGGAGTAGTATTTGAAGCCCAGGCTACATGGGCTCTGCAGATGCTGCCTTAAGAGCATGAAAGAAGAAGTCGGCGTAGCGACTATAAAGTCTAGAACTTGTAACGAGACAAATAGTTTTTTTTATTGTCTAACGAATTTCAGGAGTAAGAAGCTGCGAAAAGGGGACTCAATATCGAGTCTACTACTCAATATCGACAGGTTCTATTCAGTGAAAAGCTTGTGGCTACGGCCAATCTCCCTGAAGCTTAACTTCACCAGGAATCGAGTGACATCAGTTGATATCGAATGGATCATTCGATATCGACTGACCCGCAGATGTCTTCAGCACCTGATTTTGGCAATTCTGTGCTAATTTTTAGTAAGTTTCTTTCTTAACCCTAGTTCCTATACAGTGAGGACACTGTAATCTTTATGTATGGGGTAGGGGAAAGGCTTACTTGCATATTTTAATTATTTTTGCAAATATTTCACATTTTTTTGATATTTATGCATTCTTCTCCAATTGCATTATGCATGGTTACTTTGGATATGTTTATCTACCTATATACATCATGTTCATTATCCAAAGTATAAAAAATGACCCCCATTGAAAAATTTTGAATTTTTTAATTTTTGGAAAAATGTCATGGAAGTTTAGTAGAACTTGACGATGCAAAAGTAGATTTATTAGAGATATAGCATGAAATCGCCTAGTAAAGGGAAGTCATATTGAAGTGCGATTTTTTAGAGAAAACCATGAAAGGAGGTAAAATCTGAAGTTGCTTTTGACATGTGCATAATAAGAGGATAGAGGACTTTATATTTTCCATACATATGCTAAATTTCATATCCTAGCTTTACCTATGCATATTTACATTACACAAGCCATATATGAACCTTACATTATTATTGCTCCGCATACATATTGCCCATTTTTATACCTTATACCCTATCCATGGACTATGTTGAGAATGGATGTCACATTTGGAGTTATTATATGGAGTTTGTGCATATTATTATTGAAGTTGTTGGCAGGGTGAAAGAAAATTTGAATTATCGAAAATTTAATGAGCGAGAAAAAATCCGATCACCTCAGGAGATAAAGGTAGATCGACCCTTCTCGTTGAGATGTTAGTTAGGCGAGATGGGACACCAAGGTGAGGAGTACGAAGTACTAATTATCCGGGGCCATTCATGACACCCGTGTCTGTGACTCGCGAGAAGGCAGTGCTAAGGTTAGAGAGGTAAAAGCATTATAGTGAAAAAAAGCATTGAGTGAAGAGCGAAAGATGAGAAATATTATAAAAAAAGAATGTGGTAAGGAATTTTGGAAAGATTTTTCTCACCTTTAGCCCGGAATTAACACCACATGGCAAAAAATTTTCTCACCTTTAGCCTTTTACCAATCTACTCCTTGATAAGCTTACATGAAAGTCCTTTTGATTATTAATGCTATGTTACCAAAAATTTTTTTGCATAACTCTCCTTTTGTGCGTATGATGTTGCTTTTATTCACAAGCATGGACTTGTAGACATTAGTACCTTTTCGATGATGGCAATTGATTGTAGGGACATATAACAATGAATCTATGATGTTGAGGGTTTAGTTTCTTCCCCTGAATGACCACTAAATGTATTGCTTGGGGACAAGCAAGCTTAAGTATGGGGTGTTGATGTGCGCTCAATTTACCATGTTTTTCATCTACTGTTACTTCGATTTCTATCTATATTTTCATGCATATCAATATTATAATACTAAAGGAGAAGTCGCCTACGGCATGTGGCAGCTTCTCCTTTAATGTAGCTTTTTTTTTTGCATTAATAGATTTATGTTAATTGTTTGTTAAAATTTTTTTTCGCATAATAAGTTAGATTTGGTTTTATCCATTATTTAGATCCTACCATATCTAATTTAGAGGATAAAACCAAATCTTAACTAATTACAAAATCTTATTTATCAAATTAAAAATAATTTGACCAAATTTGTTTTAATTGATTTATTTATATTCTACCTTATCTAATTTATAGAATATAACCAAATCTTAACTAATTACTTAATAAGGAAAAAAATAGAAAAAGCAACATCATATTTATTTTCATTTGGGATGTGGTATCCTTCATCCGGCCGAACAAGACTAAGGTGATCATCATCTGGTACGTGTTATCCTTCATCCGGCCGAACAAGACTAAGGTGATCATTGTTTTCATTTGGTTGTTATGCAGACAATTAATGATTATCAATGTTTTTATGCTTTTATATATACTGCAGTATTGATTTCTCAACAAAAATTAGACCTACTACAAGTTGATAAATACGGATCTAATTTTGGCTATATGCAGAGAATCAATGGCTACAGTGTCAAAGTTTAGATCACATTCAACGCGATGTCAAAAAATAAAGGCAAGACGCCCATAGAGAACAACGGTAATGATAAAAGGAGTGGTACGTTAGATATTTAATGTATATGTGTTTTACCTATATGACATTTTTGTTATTAGAAATTACAAGTTATAACCGTTTTAGTCTAATTTTTCCAGGCAATGAAAACATTCATTTCAACAAGAATGGTGATTTTACCCAACGATTACCTCTCTCTAATATTTCAGATTGTAATTTGATCAATATTTCGTTTGAAAATTTTTTGAAAATAAATATATATGTCAAAGTTTAGATCACATCCAATGCGATGTCAAAAAAAAAGGCAAGGCGCCCGTAGAGAACAACGGTAATGTAAAAAGGAGTGGTACGTTAGATATTTAATTTATGTGTTTTACCTATATGATAGTTTTGTTATTAGAAATTATAAGTTATAACCGTTTTACTCTAATTTTTCCAGGCAATGAAAACATTCATTTCAACAAGCATGGTGATTTTACCCAACGATCACCTCTCTCTAATATTTCAAATGGTAATTTGATCAATTTTTCATTTGAAAATTTTTTGAAATCAATATATATATATGAGGAAATGGCAGTAGATAGCAGAAAAAAAAAAGTTTGCAAATCTAGCACCACCCCTTGAAATTTTGCACAACTAGCACGTTTTGCCCATAATTTGCACAAGAGTGCAGGTAAAAAAATCCCCCTTTAACCTGCATTTGCCCTTATTTACACAAAAAAAAAGGAAAATAAGAGGAGGGAGTGGAGGGAGTATCATATCCGGCGGGAAGGAGAGAGAACAAAAGGGGAGGTTATTAATTACCCATCCCATCACACTTCTCCTCTCAATTTTTGCAAGTTTCAAAATCTGAAAACCAAAGGGAGAGAGAGAGAGCAGTTAAGCGAGCGAGAGAGACGTTTGGGCTCGGAGAGAGAACACCCACTCAAGGATCGCCGGATTTGGAAGAGGAGACGCCAGAGATTACAGAGCACCGACGAACGCCGACGAACGTGTACATATCTGGCGGGAGTAGAGAGAACAAAATTTTTTTTGCAGTTGGTAAAGGGGGTACTATACACGGGTGTGGGTCGGGGAAGCAGTTGGTAAAGGGGTTAGGGTAATGTTGTCAATGGTGGTCTGAATGGTGGGTCGTGGTGGCATGGGTGGTGAGCGGGGAAACAGTCAGTAAACGGGTTAGGGGTCGTGGTGGCATGGGTGGTTTTCGAGTATGGAGAATGGTGGGTCGTGGTGGCATGGGTGGTTTTCGGGTATGGAAATGGGAAATCAGTGGTTAGGGTTTCCAATTGGGTGACAGGGGTTTCGAATTGGGTGACAGGGGTATCCAATTAGGAGAGAAGGGGTTAGGGAAATGGACGGGGAACTATGGGAAGGGGAAATCGGTGGTTAGAGTTTCGAATTGGGTGTCAGGGGTTTCGAATTGGGTGACAGGGGTATCAAGTTAGGAGAGGGGGTTAGGGCAATGGACGGGGAACTATGGGAAGGGGAAATCGGTGGTTAGAGTTTTGAATTGGGTGTCAGGGGTTTCGAATTGGGTGACAGGGGTATCAAGTTAGGAGAGGGGGTTAGGGCAATGGACGGGGAACTATAGGAAGGGGAAATCGGTGGTTAGAGTTTCGAATTGGGTGACAGGGGTTTTGAATTGGGTGTCATAGGTTTAGAATTGGGTGACAGGGGTATCTAATTAGGAGAGGGGGTTAGGGCAATAGACGGGGAACTATGGGAAGGGGAAATCGGTGGTTAGAGTTTCGAATTGGGTGACAGGGGTTCTGAATTGGTGACAGGGGTTTAGAATTGGGTGACAGAGGTATCCAATTGAATGAGAAGGGATTAAATATTTGTCTTTGTACTTCGATAAGGGGAAGTTTTTTATGGTCGATTTAAGAAAGATAGGGGAAATTGACATGGGATTTGAATTAAGGTATTTCCTGTGTTTGATTTGGAAATTGTTTAGTGACAGGGGTGTAGTGACATGGGTTTGTCTATCTGTTGACTGAGGATCTAGCATTATGTGATAAGGGGAGATGAATATAAGTGGAAAACTGATTTTGTTCGTCTGACCGAAATTGCAGGAAAGCAATGGTGAGGACAAGGAATTCGAGGCCCAATACGCGGGAGCCCCAATACTTAGTCCCGGAAGATAAGCACTTCCGGGCACGGGTGAACCAGGGATCAAGATTGTCGATGCTAACCAACGTCGACGACTATGTCGACCCCATTGACTGGGAGATACTCGTTGACAACCAGCTGAGTGGGGTTGTCCAGTTGGCGCACCGCGTCAAATTGTCGTCACAACTGGTGCATTATGTACTCCAGCGCCAGGTTGAGACTGAGAAGAAATGGGAGACCTGGTACATGATAAAGGGGAAGCTCCGGAGGTTCTCGATCAAGGAGTTCGCCATAGTTACCGGGCTGCGGTGCAGTCGACCAAGACGGGCTGAGATGGTGGACGACAACAAAGAGATAAAGGACTTTTTCTCAAACGAGAGGATGACGGTGAGGGAGCTGGAGAACGAACTAAAGAACTCACTGTTGGGGCAGCGGAGCTCGCAAACAAGATTTAAGCTCCTGCTGCTCTTCATTGTGGAAGGAGTGTTGCTGGAGGGGGGGGGGGGAACCCAGGAAGCCGTTGTGGAGCTGGATCATGAGGTTGGTGTAGAATGTCGATTGGTTCTTGGAATTCCCATGGGGGAGGGTCATTTATGAGGCGACACACGCATCGGTGAACGGTGCCGTAAAGCGCCGGGAGGTTGACTTGAAGCCGGAAGATCGCAAGAAGCGCAACGGTTATGGGCTCATGGGTTATCCGCTTTCCTTTCAGGTAACCTTCTCGACCACACCCATATTAATGTACAACGATAAGTTAGTTTGTAATTCATACGCTGAAAAGTTTATAATTTGAGTGCGGATGCCTTGTAGATATGGTTGTTCGAATCGATCCCGAGCTGGGGGCTCCAGTTTGCGTCGAAGGTGTCGCAGAAGACTCACCCTCGTTGCCTGATATGCAGCCTCAAAGATGACAACCTCTCTGACAAGGAGATATACGGTCGCAATGCAGCTGAGGGAGAGGAGGCCATTGAGATTGAGGAGAACCCAGTACTCATACCAGAGGAGGGAGAGCTGGAGTTAATGAATGGATGTGTCTACCGGGAGGAGGAGTCCGACCCCCTGTTCGACGACATAGTGGCACCCTTGCTGAGCCATTTTCAAGCCCCTGGTGGGAGCTCCCGAACTACGCGAAGAGGAGGTGATGAGAAGGACGGCTCGGTGGACGACGTGGCCAAGACACTTGAAGCAGTTATGAAGAGGTTGGGGACAATGTCAAGCTGGATGGAGAAAATGGAGGGGAAGGTACGTAATTGAATCCCATATATTTGTTTTGTGGAGTCTGGAGAACTGTGGTGACAAGGGTAAATGGACTCATGACACGTGAAATTTGACAGGTGACACGTAGTTTTTTATATTGAACGAATCTGCTATGAATTTGAGTAGGGCCTAGTTTGATATGAATTAAATGTGTTTGTAGTGAAGTGAATTTTGTGACCTTAGTCTGATATGAAGTTGTTGGAGTTGAACTTAATTTGAAAGAATCGTATATGCATATGTTGGGTATTGATTACATTTGAAAGATGTCACGTAATAAAATGTTATTGTTGACCTGCAACTGAAATTGTTGGAGGTGAGTGTGAATGAACTGCGGGTTGGTAAAGGGAAGGGGATGGCCGGGCAAGAAACAACACAGGGTGTGAGCACTTCATTTGAAATTCCTGCAGATAAGGAACGGGATGGGACAGGTGGAAAGGACGACGGAGAGAAAGAATACGCTAACGATCAGAATGAACGGGATGAGTTGGATGAACGGGATGAGTTGGATGAAAGCTCTGACGATTTAGTTAAGTCAATTGCAACTGAAGGCGGTGAGAAGACCCTTGGTGGACAAGGTGATAAGGTAAGTTGCTGGTAACCGTCACATGAATTTATCAATTCATGGTGACACGAAGAATTTAGTTGTGTGACATGATTTATTATGTTAAGTGACACGTGATAGATTCAGCCCAATTTGAAGTTTGATTTGATTTGCAGTTGGGAGATGCTGTTGGGGAGGGGTATGGTGCTGATCATGGGGACAAGGAAGCTGAAGGTCAATCTGTCAAGGCAGGGGATGGGGGGGCAGGAAAGAGCATGGAGGTACGTTCTTTTATCAATTCATGGTGACATGGAGAGTGTAGTTGTATGACATGAATTTTTATGTTATGTGACACAGGATAGTATCAACCCAATTTGAAGTTTGATTTGATTTGCAGCTGGGAGATGCTGTTGGGAAGGGGTCTGGTGCTGATGACGGGGACAAGGAAGCTGAAGTTGAATCTGTCAAGACAGGGGATGGGGGGCAGAACAGAGCAAGGAGGTAAGTCTTTTTTTAGGGTGACATACTTATTGGTGATGAGTGACACGGAAAACTAGGGATCCACTCTCAATCTTCATCATGTGTTTCAGGTCGTTACATCGAATGTATCTGAAGGCCGGGAGAAGCCCCTAGAAGGACAAGTTGGTGAGGTAAGTTGTGGTTATCCCTGTGGATTATGTGAACAATTGCAATAATGACTTCATGATGACAGGGTGAACATAGAAGGACAAATTAATGCCTTTGTTTCCCAGGTGGCAGTTGGTGATGATACGGGGAAGCCCACGGTATCCCAGGTGTATGCATCTAAGGGGGCGAAGAAGACGAGGACGGGTGATGGAGAGGAGCTGGCTCCCCCGGCCAAGAAACCGCGTGCCCAAAACGTAGCCGCAGTTCACGCTGATGCTGTTGCGCTACGAATTGTGTCCGTGACGGACAACGACGGCCTAAAAAGTTTGCTCGCAAGGTACCTAACTTGTGTGTCTTACTCTTCAATAGACGACAAAGGTAGAGAGGTGAACGTCCACTAACCTTGACATAAATTTATCGTGCAGTGGGGACGTGGAGATGCGCAAGTCAGCCTGCGGTGCGGACGTGACGAAGGACTTCCTCACCTCCCTGAAGACGCCCTGAGCTTGGTTTCGCACAGTGGTATGAATACGTGTCACCTTTATAATTTCACGTGTCAGGAGTCTGGATTGTCATTGTGGTTCACTTCATGCAGAAGGTGGAGGAGTGTTGCTACCTTCTGCGTAAAGTGGTTTCGGACAGGGTGGATGACATTGGCAGTCGAGCCATCGTTGTTGATACGTGCTTGACGGGACTGCATCTACCGCATGAATGGAAGGAGTACAGTGCCAGCCCCAAAGCGTACGAGCCAACTAATACTGTGTTGGCGTACTTAGACGGACATTCCCCGAAGACAATGGGACGTCCGTGGTCAGTTACGGACCTCATCCTCCTTCCCTTCAACTTGAAGAACAAACATTGGGTTGCGCTTGCTATTGATCTGAAGGAGTGGGAGGTGAGGGTGTATGATTGCGATGTGCACTTCGTGACGGACCGCCAGCTCCAGCCCCTCCTAATGCCTGTGACCAACCTAATCCCTGTCATCATGCGTGCACACCCCGAGCTGAAGGTCAAGTATGCGGATAAGCTCCCCACGTCGTTGGCCATTCGCCGGGACAAGGGCCTTCCACAGAACAAGCTAAGGTAAGTTGGGTCCCATGCTTCAATTTCGGTTCATTCCATGTGGTATCGGCGTCGGAGTTCTGAAAAATTATTCCCCATTGCAGCGGTGATTGTGGGCCGTACACCATTAGATTCATGCAGCTCCTACTGGAGACCGACCCCACCTTCGATGGAATGGATGACAGTTTTATTGGGGCATACCTACAGATGCTAGCTGTTGGCATCTTCCACGGTCGACTCGGATGCTAGCCTTTGGAGTGACGATTTAATGTTTTTTGTGAACACTTGATTCCAATCGAAACACGCATTTGCAATAGTTGCAGTAGGACTTTGGATATTTTACTAAACTTGGTAGTTGTTGAATGTGTACATGAACATGTATTGCGCTTACATGTTCATTTCCAATCGATCCTAATGCGGTGCTTTAGGTATGTGGACATGAACATTTATTTTGTGAAACTTGGTAGTGCAGGTAGGAACATGGATGTAGTTGTTACATACAAATTATCGATCCAAATTGGTGACAAGTTAGATAATGTAGGATGACACGGGGATTCAAAGGGGTGACATGGGTGATTTCGACTATACGTAGAAATTTCAGAGAGTTAATATTAACACGAAATTACCTGAAAAGTGACACGTGCATGCAATCACGTGACCCAATACTGGGAAAAACGACAAAACGAAAATCTGAAAAGGAATCTTTCCAAGTGGGCGTTGGTTGCACAGTTACTTTGAACTACTTGAAAAAATAGAAAAAAAGGAAATATTCTCCCTGAAAAATAAAAGGTAAACAAAATAAAACAAAGTAACTTTCACCAACTTGCATTCATTACAGTTGGGGAAAAAAAACCACCACCACAAGGGGAAGGGAGTGCCTTTTAATTGTTGGAGAGAAAGGGAAAGATAGAAGTTAATTGACATTGGACAAAGCCGGCTGCGGTGAACAGAGTGCATAGGAGAAGGGAGGAACACGCCGGAGACGAGCCTACCGGAGACGAGCGCGCCGGAAAAGAGGTACAACGTAGAAATTCTTCTTCAAATCTCTCTCCCTTCTCTGGTACTCTGAATCTTGACTTATTTTGCAATGTTCCATTGTTTCCTTGAAAGCCATGCATTGGGAGAAAGGAGAAATTTGGGAAATCGGGGATTTCGGTAAACGGAGATCCGGGAAATAGGGATAATGGGGATATGGGGAATTGAGATTTAAAAGCAAGGGAGGTTGAAGAAAGGCGAGGGAGGGTTGTGGGTCCTTTCACGCAGAATATCGACGTTGAGAAAAACACCTTTCAGAAACGGGTATTCAAAGAGTAGTGGGAGAAGTCAACTAACATGCATGACATGGGTTTTGTTGGTCGTAAATTATTGAGAAACTCGCAGACAAATTTAATAATTGGGGGATGATTTTATCTGGATATTTGATTACGTTCATGTGCACCTAATTGCAGGAAGGAGATGGTTCGATCCCAAAACTTGAGGAGGAAGGGTGTCCCACCACCGAAGAAGGTGGAGCCACTGTTCGAGAGAAGCATTTCCAGGGGCGGGTGTCCCAAAACTCGCAGTCCCGGAGGAGAAGCATTTCCAGGGGCAGGTGAACCATTGTTCGAGAGTGTCGCTGCTCATGAACTTGGACGACTAGGTCGACCCCGTCGATTGGGAGAAGTTGCAGTGAAGTCAGTTTGGGGGGGTTGTGCAATTGGCAAACCGGGTACAATTCTCTTCGCAACTGCTGCATTACATTTTACAACGACAGCTTGTGACCGAGAAGAAGTGGGAGACTTGGTACATGCTATAAGGAAAGCTCCATCGATTCTCGATCAAGGAGTTTGCGCTTGTTACTGGGATGCGTCCGGGGGGAAGAGACGGAGGATGACAAGAAGACAAAGAAGGCTCTCAAGGACTTATTCGGAACGGACATTATGATGGTGGGTGAGTTACAGAATGCGTTCAAGAACTCCATCTTGAAGGAGGCGAGTGCGAGAAGGCATTTTAAGATCGCTCTCCTCCTCATCGTCGAAGGAGTTCTGCTTGGGGGAGAAGCCAGGAAACCCATACGAGGGTGGATTGTGAAGCTTGTGGAGAACGTGGATCGGTTCCTGGAATACCCTTGGGGCCGGATTGTGTACGAGGCCACCCATGCGTCCCTGTCGGGTGTCATGGAACGACGTGTCGTTGACTTGAATCCGAAGGCGAAGGACAAAAAACATGGTTATGGCCTAATGGGTTATCCATTTGCATTCCAGGTTACCTGCTCGACCCAAGTTATATTTTCATTATTAAGTGCAATTGATGAACTCGAGTGTCATGTGTGTGTGTTGTAGATTCGGTTGTACGAAGCGGTACCGGACATTGGGGAGGATTTTGCAAACAGGGTGTCGAAGACGGCGTTGTCTCGCATGTTGAGGTGGACAGCCGATGATGACAATCTAAGTTATGATCCAAACCCGGATGGACCCGGAGGAGTCGGAGAGCATACAGGTTGAAGACAACCCCATACTAGTCCCGAAGGACGGCGAGTTTGAATTGATGCTCGGGTGCTTCTACATGTATGAGGAGCCTGACCTCTACTACGATGACATTGTGGCTGCGTTGGCACCCTGTTATTACGGTGATGGTTCCGACAAGGCCGGGCCGAGTTCAGAGCAATGAGATGGGACCAGGTACTCCTGGGAAGATAAGGTGTGGAAGACACTTGAACTGATAATGGAGAGGCTGGGAACTATGTCAACATGGATGTGGACAATGGATGACAAGGTACGTGTAACTTTTCCCCCATTGATGAACACCATTGATGACAAGAGGAAATATACCGGTGACACGGTGTATTACAAGAGTGACACGGGTAACTTTTCCTAGAATTACGAATAACATTTGCGCACCACTCCTCATTTATGTACTGTGTGGTTCAGATGAAGGTCTTCGAAGGTGTTGTGAATGGGATGCGAGATGCCCATTCGAAATCAGTAGGTGTGCAGAAACCAATGAGAGATGTCCGTGGAGAGGATAACCACCAAAATGTCGGGGGGACGGAGGGACTAACTAAGCTGGATGACCAGACACTAGAAGGACAGGAGGAGGTATATTGGTTGTTAGTTCACCTGGTATTTTCTCCCAATGGGTCAAGGGTTAATAAAATCAATATTTTCATACTTCAATATATTGTAGTCAACTGACACGGTTATTTACGTCAAGCGACACATATATATTGAGGGTGACAAGGGATCATTAAAAAATATCTGAGTGACACTTGAAATAACCATAACCAATTGCTAGATCTCAAAGGCTGCAAAACCGGAGCCCGTTCGATGCAAGAAGAGTAAGAGAGGTCCAGGAGGTGAAGGAGAAGTGGAGTCCCCCCCCCTCCTAAGAAACCGCGGGGTAGAAAAGGGAAGAACATTGTCGAAGGCGCGGACGCGATTAACCTGGGACTTGTATCCATCTCAGACAACGATGGCTTCCTCCACTTGATGGATAGGTAACCCTCATCAGTAAACGTACCCAACTGATTGCAGGCATTACTCCATTCTCCTAACATTGTGGTTGTGGTTGTGCAGCGGGGATGGGGATATGTGGAAGACTGCATACGGCACAACGCTTACGAAGGAGTTCTTCACCGCACAACAAACGCCCACAGTTTGGTTAAACTCTGAGGTACAAAATCCGCCTACCTGATTACCTTTGTTTAGTGAATGACATGATATTTAGTGTAATAGGTACTGCAATTGTATTGTATTTTCACTAGGTTTGTAATCGATGCAGCACATGGAACAAGTATGCTATCTTCTGCGTAAAGGGGTAACGGAGAGGGGCGGTGACGTTGGCGGTCGAGTTGTGGTTATGGACACATATTTCGGCTGCTATCTGCAGACTGAGTGGCTCCAATAAAAGGGTGATGTGGATAGCTACGAAGTGGACCAGAAGCTGCTTGGCTACTTCGACGGGCGGTCCCCGGCGATGATATGCCGTTCGTGGGAAGGGGCGGAACTCATCCTTCTACCATTGAATGTGAAGAGTATTCATTGGATTGCCGTAGCGATTGATCTGATCCGGTGGCAGGTAAGGGTTTATGATTCGGATGTTTACATCGTGAGGGACCGCCATTTGCCGGCACACTTAAGCTGCGTCACCCCCCTTATCCCGGTACTGATGAATGCCCACCTCGCGTTGAAGGCCACCTACGCCAATAAGTTGCCAAAGTCGTTCGCCCCTAGTCGGGAGAAAAGGATGCCCCAGAACAAGCAGAGGTAATTTATGTGGAACCCTTAAATATCTCTTCGTCTCATAGTGGTATCCGGTTGTTATGAATCTGACTTAAGCATCCCTATTGCAGTGGAGACTGCGGACCATACACGATGAGGTTCATGCAACTCCTCACGAAGGACGCCCCCACCTTCGACGGTCTTGACGACGCATTCATCGGGGCGTATGCTTGCTGTTGGCATCTTCCATGGTAGACGGTTATGATCGCCGTTGTGATCATCATTGCCCAGTGTTATGAACTTTGTTGTTATTGTTGAAGGTTGTTAATAACGTCATTGTTATTGTTGTGGATTGTTATGAACATGGTTGTTGCTCAAAACATATAGATGTCGACGGTAGTTGAATAGGTTTCTATTGTAGTACGTTGCTATGAGGTAAGGCGTTGGACAACCAATGGAGGAACACATCTACGAACGACGACGCTTGACACGGGGAAATTCTCCCCGAGATGGTTATCGACAAGTCTTAGGGCGACCAGGGCGCCGCTTCACGTCTGCTTCACGTCCGGGGGGAGGCACACCACGCTAGAATTGGCTGGGGGGATTCGCCAATCTGCTCTTGGAGGAAGCGAATATAGCACATTCTCGTAACACACCTTCCATGCTGCGACTTTGTAGAAGTCATTCACGAGAGAGAAGATATTGGTACCTCAAAACTTGGCAGCGGCTAAGGCATGTGGGCACGGAAACTGGTCAATGTCGAACCGCTTGCATGTGCAGGAAGGGGCACTCAGGTTCACAACCCAGGAGGAGGACCCTTTGCGGACTGTATACTCGTGTGAACTGAGCGGTCTGACATCCATGCATATTGACAACGCAAAGTTCGTTTTAAGAGCATCGTCAACATAATAGCTTACCAACTTACCTGATTTGGTGCTGGTTTCCAGTCGCTCTGAAAATCACTTGGATATAGTTTCGATGATAGCATCAATCAAGGCAGTGATGGGTAGGTCGCGGGGCTCCTTGAACACGGAGTTCAAACACTCGGAGTTGTTCGTCGTCATTATGTTGTAGCGCATCCCCAAGAAGTATGCCCGGGCCCAGTTCTGAAAACCAGCCTCTTTCAGGTATTTGCCCGCAGGGGCTGACTGTGCGCAGAAATTAGCGAAGAGCTTCTTGAAGTATGCCCTCGTGTACGCCCTCACCACCTTGAAGAACAACGTCTGCAGGCCCGTCACACCCTTTTACTTGCACCTCACATTCTGAAATAGATGCCATTGGAAGGCCCCTTGCTTGGCAAACACATAGTTGTCCCTCAAACCTTTGACGATACTAAGATGCCGATGAGAGACAAACATTACGTCCGGTGCATCCTCGACAACATGTAGCATGTTATTGAAGAAGAAGCCCCATGACCCGTGATTCTCACCATCGACAATCGAAAACGCGATCGGGTATATTTTGTGGTCTGCATCTTGGGTTGTGGCAAAGAGAAGCGTGCCCCTAAACTTCCCTCTCAAGAAACTCCCATCCACTGAAATCACCTGTACATGGAAACTTCCCTTAGGTGACATGGTCTTTTATGGTAGGTGACATGCAATATCATAGTACCGACATGGAGTTTTACCTTTCGAAGGTAGGGGATCGCCTTGCGCCATACCCCGAAGCTAACAAAGGCGTACTTGAATCTTTGGGATCAGTCCAGCTCTAGGCTAGTATATGTCCCGGGATTCGTCTGCTCCAACATGTGCAGGTATGGAATAATATCTCGGTAGCTGTCTTCGTCGGTCCCTTGCTTCACCTCCCTCACCGCCAGTCGTGCCCTTCGTGCCTTCCAATAGCTACACGTGACGCCGTACTGGGACTTCGTCATTGTATGCACTTGCTCGGGAACGAGGTTCTTTCGAGTCCTGGTGAACCTACATGTAATTGTGACAGGCTGAGTTACATCATGTGACGTGTGGAATATAATGTTGTGACATAAATCAGTCATTCGCAATCACTGATACGATGTTCCGTCTAATCATGTTCGACGTAGCATGTCGGTTATGGTTGTGCTTCATGTTCATGTCACATGTATGCTCCTCGATATACTTTCGGATGGACCACATAGTGGTGCAACGGTAAGTCGATATGCTGGACCTCGGAACCCAATCTTCAAGTTCCCTCATCACCTCATCCTCAACTTCGTCCCCCTCCATCGACACCATCATACCCGGGTCGTCCTCGACACCCTACCAGTCTTAATCATCCCAGACTTCTTCCCGCTTCACTCCAACATCGAAGTCCTTATCCTCCTCCTGACTGCATATGGAAAAGACCTCCAGCCCCTGATACATGTCACCTTGACAGTTTGCCGTGTCATCAGAAGAGAAGTCTGTGTCACTCAATTGGATCACATCCAGACCCTTACCCTTGTCACCTTCATAAATATGCCTGTCACCAGTTCCAAACCCTCTGTCAGTAGTGTGCTCCTGGCTCTTCCCTATCATCTCACCCAAGTGGATCACCTCCGGACCCTTACCCTTGTCACCTTCGTAAATATGCCTGTCACCCGTTCCCAACCCCTTGTCAGTAGTGTTCTCCTGGCTCTTCCCTATCACCTCACCCAAGTGGATCACCTCCGGACCCTTACCCTTGTCACCTTCGTAAATATGTCTGTCACCTGTTCCAAACCCCTTGTCAGTAGTGTGCTCCTGGCTCTTCCCTATCACCTCACCCAAGTGGATCACCTCCAGACCCTTACCCTTATCACATTCGTAAATATGCCTGTCACCTGTTCTAAATCCCCTGTCAGTAATGTGCTCCTGGCTCTTCCCTATCACCTCACCCAAGTGGATCACCTCCGGACCCTCACCCTTGTCACCTTCGTAAATATACATGTCACCTGTTCTAACTCCCTTATCAGTAGTGTGCTCCTGGCTCTTCTCTATCACCTCACCCAAGTGGATCACCTCTGGACCCTTACCCTTGTCACCTAAGTAAATATGTGTGTCACCTGAACACATATTCGTGTCACCCCTTTGAAACCTCGTGTCAACCATGTCTAGGAACCCTATATCCTTGCTCTTCCCTATTGTCTCGCTAACCTCTCCTCCCCCATATAACCCAACATCTACAAACACAGGGTTTGGTTGTGCCTTATCGTCTGCCTCTCCAGTGACAATCTCATCCAGGTCGTCTACTTTTTAGGAGGTACGTGGCCCACTCAAGCATTCTACCCCGACGCCGGGTTGCCGTACATCAACGCTCTCCTTCACCAATGGAGCAACATATATCGCCATGGGCCATGGATGTTCCCCACACTTCGAGTTCAGAAACTTAAAAGCCTCAAGGTCTTCATCATCAGTTATCGTGATCGGATGACCCGCTTCTTCTGCCTTTGGCATGTAAGACAACCGCCAATCTTCGTATGAAGAATCATGGCCGACCTTCAGCCTGATCTATTTTTTTAGAGAGGAGAAGTCGATGCCCTCTTCAATGATCACATTCTTGCGTGCGGTCTCACCAGAAAACACCCATCCGATACCCTCCAACAACCAACGACCGTTGAAGACGAGAGTGACGCATACTTTGGTGTTTTCCCCTGAAAATGAAAAGTGGGATCAGCACCATTGTTAATGGGTATCTACTTTTCCCAAAACATTAGGAGAAATAGGAGAGACGCCTACCCATTGCAAATGAGCATTAGGGTTTCTCAGAAACCAAGGTGACACGGACGTTTATGAACACTGACATGAACAAAGAATGAGGACGACAAGTGCTCTGCAACTGGACCTTGAGGCCGATGGATTTTCTTCAATGGTGGCCTTCTTCTCCAGCCCTTTTGTCCAGGGGAGGAAGAAACTGAGTGTCCTATCCCCTCCTCTCTCAATATACTTTGCAAATTGGAGGAAAAGCCCCTATCACATCACCCTTTCCCTTGTCATCATTAGAGTCATATCACCCCCTCTCTCTCCTAGATTTGGCGCCAAATTTACCCACCAAAACATCCTCTCTCTCCTCCTCTCTCTCCTAGTCAGTCCTCTCTCTCTCCTGGTCAGATGAACGTCAACCGGCTATCCCCTTCCGAATTTTTTTTTGCACAAAATAACACCTATGCTAGTTTTGCAAATCCCCCAAAAAAGTGACATTTTTGCAAAGTCACAAAAAAAACATGCTAGTTATGCAAATCACCCTTCTTTTAATCTCAGATAGGAAGTTAATTTTAATTTCATAGTTGGAAGGAGGAATTAAAATAGCGGATTCAGGAACATGTAAAGGCTGATGCATGTATTGCATCGTCGTCTGTGGATACTGATTTAGCCACTCTTGGGATTGTCTACGCGCATCCTCCTCCCTATCACCACGGGCTCGCTCTGCAGCGACGGCGGGCTTTTCAGCAACGATTGTAGCGTTGTGATCCGCAATTTCTTTCCTCAACCGCTTAATGGTCTCAGCCTGCATCTTGTTATATGCCATGATTTGAATAGCTTTGTTGCGAAGATGGAAGAAATGTTCAGGCTCGTTTATGCAAAATTGGCACCGTTGCCTCCCCAGCAACGGTGCCAATTTTGTTCGTTTAGGGGAGGGTGTGTCTGCTTAAATAAAATATTCAATTATAAACTCAAACTATGCCAACTCCCTATTTAAGAAAATAAATACAAGAATCCCTCCCGATGCAGTGGTAGGGTAATTCAGGATCGAATCCACGAGGAAGTTTGTCAGCGCTTCCTTAGTTGCAATCATGATCAAGCTTTTGACCTCAGAAGACACTCGATATCGAGCTGCCTGGTCGATATCGACCTCATTTCTGGTCAATTTGTAGTGAGTTTCCTGCAGAAGACAAAAGCAAAGCAGTCGACGTCGAGTTGAACCTCGATATCGATGTTAGTGCTCGATATCGACCTTGCCCGTCGATTTCGATGTCTGTAACAGAAACTGTATTCGTAACCTATGTGTCGGAAAAGTAGTCCGAAGAGCTTAGGATGATGATGGAAAGATGGTCAGAAATAAAAACTCAAACTTTTATATGAAATTCAATTAACTAAAATCTTCCAAGGTCGGGGGTTCATGCCATAACGATATTCATGCAAGTATGATGCTAAAGTTATGAAATTTAATGTCTTTCCGTCAAATAACTTTCGTTACCAACACTTAGGTGATTAGAGGCTCTCGCATAATTCCTAAGAGTTACTATCCAATTCATGAGTAATCCAAGTTCACAATATGATTGGCTTTTGCTTCAATAATGCAAATAATGAATCTCCCTAATTTTCGCAAAGGATCATGCATAGGATAGAAGACGGAATCGCATAAAAATCATAACTTTGATGCACTTACCCTACATTTCTATCGTCGGGCTCACCCCAACCCTAGAAGTGGGTTGTCTACTCATGCTCCATCGTTGAACTCATCATCATACTGTAAAAGAAACTACTTTGATTAAAATTGCAAATGAGAAAGTGATACGTTTGGAATTCCCGATCCTTCGCCTGTGGGCTCAGAATCATGAACTACGCCGTATATTTGCCCCGATCTTGCAATGCTCTTTGATATCTCCTAATTTGGAAAAATTTAAAACAAGTGAGTGAAATCTGATTTGGCGACATAATTATACTTAGAAAATTCAGCAACTGAGAAACAAAGTTTTAGCCACAGAAAGAGAGAAGGGAAGCGAGAGAGGGAGCGCAGGTGTGCGCAGAGCCGAAGACGCCAGCACCTGGGCACCGAGGCCGACAATGATCGCTGCTAGCGAGGCCGCTTGCTGAGCGGCGTCTGAGTGCCTGCCTTTCTGCGACGGTTCTAGGTTAGCCTTCTTGCGACAAGTTCTGCAGCTTTGTGTTTGTTTGGGTTTTCCCGAGTGGGTTTGTGAGGGATTGTGTTTGGATCTTCGTTGGTTGAGTAACAAGAACATACGAAGATTGTAATGCTTTTGGATTGGGGAATTGGGGAAACCTTTTAATCCTAAAAAGGTTCCTCAATTATAATTTCCAATATAAATAATTCAAAGCATACAATGTTGTTTAAATAGAAAAGCTTGAACCAATTCTACCTTGGAAAGATAGTGGTTTGGTTAGATAAAGATAGATAAAAATAACCCTAAGCTAGATAAATCCTAAGATAGATAGATAACAACTTAGTGGTTAAGAATTCTATCTAGATGAGATATAATTCTCCCACATTTTATTTTCCTAAATTCCATAAATATATCTAAATTAACCTAATGAAACCGGCTAGCCTTGAAGGAGAACTCGACATGCCCTCGACATGCCCTCGGTATCGACCATGAGGCACTCGGTACATGTCTATGCCGAGTGGGGCTTGTGTGTCTTGGTCACGGAGGGTGCCTTGGCTTTATGAGCTCTGTTTTTGGACGAAAGCTCAACTCCTGTGCTGGTGGTCTAGTCTTGAGCAAAGTGATCAAAGGTGGCCTGAATCCTTGCTCCAACGTTCCTTCAAAACGGACAAGAAATGCTCTAGTTGCATCTTGAATCTTCTTGGCCCTTGCAAGAGTGATCGGACCGTCAAATGGCACCTTCATGTTGTCCTCAATGCCACCAGGAGTCATCTCCATTTGACTGCATCATTCTCCTCCACTTGAGCTTGATTTGTCCTCAAATCGTCATCAGAGTCATCGTCAGGCACGAACAAGGATAGATCGGCGACGTTGAAGGTGGAATGCACGTTGTACTTGTCGGCAGGGAGATCCAGCTTGTAAGCATTAGGTCCCATCTTTTGAACCGCTCGAAATGGTCCATCTCCCCTGGGATCCAGCTTAGATTTCCGTTTTTGTGGAAACCTTTCATTCCTGAGATGCAACCATACAAGGTCACCAACGTTGAACTGCACATCCTTGCGATGCTTGTCCTTCGCCACCTTGTACTGAGCACTCTTCCGTTCCAGCTGCGCCTTGGTTCGCTCATGCAGGCGCTTGATGAAATCCGCCTACTTAGCTGCATCCATGCTCTCCTTTTCCTTCATTGGTCGAGGCATCATATCCACGGGCGTAAGTAGGTTGTGCCCATAGACAACCTCAAAAGGAGTCTTTTGTGTTGCAGAATGCTTAGACCTATTATAAGCACACTCAACAAAAGGTAGGCAGTCTTCCCACCTCCTAAGGTTAGTACGCAGCATGACTCTCAGGAGAGCCCCAAGAGTCCTATTGGTAACCTCAGTTTAGCCATCAGTTTGAGGGTGACAAGAAGTAGAAAATAAAAGCTTAGTACCCAACTTAGACCATAATGTTTTCCAAAAGCAACTCAAAAATTTAGAATCACGATCAGACACAATAGATAATGGCAATCCATGCAAGCGAACAACATCTTTAAAGAATAAATTTGCAACATGAATAGCATCATCAGTCTTGTGACAATATATAAAGTGAGCCATTTGGGAAAATCTGTCCACTACAACAAAAATAGAATCATGACCCTTAAAAGTTCTAGGCAAGCCAACAATAAAATCCATAGAAACATCTTCCCAGGGTGCATTCGAAATAGGTAGGGCTTGATACAGGCCGTTTGCATTAGCTTTCGATTTGGCTTTAGCACATGTAACACAACTTTTGACAAATCGCAGCACATAATTAGTCATTTTAGGCCAGAAGTAATGTTCCTTTAAACCAGCTAAAGTCTTTTCAAATCCACCATGTCCTCTACATTCATGTACTTCTTGAGTTAAAAGTCTTCTAATAGATGATGATGGGATACAATGCTTGCCCATCTGAAACAAATAACCATTATCAAGGAATTAGGAATCAAATTCACATTTGGACACACATTGAGCATAAATAGATTTAAAGAAACTATCAGAAGCATACAGTTCCTTTATCAAAGGAAATACCAAAACATGTGCATCCATATGGTTCAAGAGGACATACCTGCATGATAGAGCGTCAGCTACCCCGTTATCCTTTCCCTTTTTTTGTGAGCCATATAGGAAAAGGTCTCCAAGAACTCCACCCATCGAGCAAGGCGCCGGCTGAGGACTGTCTGACCTTTGAGGTACTTCAGAGCTTCATGATCCGAATGAATCGCAAACTCCTTAGACCAAAGGTAGTGCTGCCATGCCTATAAGTATCGAATAAGCGCGAATAGCTCCTTGTCGTAGGTAGAATAGTTGAGCTCAGCAGGGCCCAACTTCTCGCTGAAATAGGCAATGGGATGCCTATTCTGAAGAAGAACCCCACCAATGCCGGTGCCAGAAGCATCACACTCGAGCTTGAATGGTTGTGCAAAGTCAGGTAGTTGCAGCACTAGAGCATGGGTGAGTCAATCCTTGAGAGCATCAAATGCCCTCTGATGTGCGTCTGTCCAGCGAAACGTCACATCTTTCTTGGTCAGCTCATGGAGGGGGGCGGCAATAGTACTGAAGTCTTTGACGAAGCGTCGGTAGAAGCCAGCAAGGCCCAAGAATGAGCGGACATGGGTAGGAGTTTTCGGCTGGGACCACTCCTGGATAGCTCGAACCTTCTCCTTATCTACTTTCAAACCAGATGCAAAAACAACAAATCCAAGAAAAATAGTAGATTCGGAACCAAAAGAACACTTTTTCAAATTACCATATAACTTCTCTATCCTAAGACAATCAAATACTAATTTTAAGTGACTTAAATGATCATGCAGGTTCTTACTATAGATTAAGATATCGTCAAAATAGACAACGACAAATTTACCTAAGTATCTTCTAAGCACATGGTTCATAAGGCATTACAAACCATTCATATAAGCCATACTTAGTTTTAAAAGTCGTTTTTCATTCATCTCCCTATTTCATCCTAATTTGATGATAGCCACTTCTAAGATTAATTTTAGAGAAAATGCATGCACCATAACGTTCATCAAGCATATCATCTAAACGAGGAATAGGGTGACGATACTTAACTGTAATTTGGTTGATTGCCCTGCAATCAACACACATGCGCCAGGAGCCAGCCTTCTTTGGGACCAAGATCACAAGGACGGTGCTGGGGCTGAGGCTTTCGCGAACAAAGCCTTTGTCTATAAGCTCCGTGACTTGGCATTGTAACTCCTTTGTTTCCTCAGGGCTAGCTCTGTAGGCAGCAAGATTAGGCAAGGTTGCACCAGAGACGAAGTCAATCTGATGCTCAATACCACTAATGAGCGGCAAGCCTTGTTGTAGTTCAGCTGGAAGTACATCTAATTAATCCTGCAGAAGAGCAGCAATAGGTGCAGGAATATGACTTAAATCCACAACATTAACTAATACGTCTTTCATTAACAAAAGGATATGAGGTCGATGAGCATTCCAGGTGATTGTCTTTTTCTGAGGTTGAGAGACAAGAGATCGTTGTTGAACAGTGCCCTTAACCGAGGTAGAAGGGGGAGCTGAAGAAGACGTGGCAGAAGCTGAAGAAGAGGACGGTTGGGCTACCGAGGGAGCCGCGGCCGCGGAGGTGGGTGCGACCTGCTGTTGGAGCTCACGGCCAGCCTTGGCCTTGTGGGCTTTCTTTTGGGCATCCTGTTGTTGTCGCTTGCGAACCTGTTCCTTCGAAAAGCTTGAGGAGACAATTGTAGGAGAGTAACTCTCCTCCTATAAAAAGTGAAAGAATAAGTATTCGAACGACCATCATGAATAACATATCGATCATATAACCAAGGACGACCAAGTAAAATATGACTACAATCCATCCTAGCAACATCACATAAAATTTTATCATGATAGGAACCAATAGAAATAGAAATCAAGCATTGTTTAGTAACCATAATATCAGATCCATCATCAGTAATACCATTCAAACCATAGTGAGTAACTCTAGGAGTAGTAGTCAAGTGTAAGAAATGTACTACCTTTTCATTGATTGAGGTTGCAGCAACTTCATCCATCGATGATGACGGTCAAGGTAGCCTCGCAAACCACACACTTTGTATGAAAGATGTTCTCCCTTTGATCATCCATGGGAGCCTCCTGAATGTGTAGGACTCGGCGATTGACAAGGCAAAGAGCGTCCTGGAAGTCTGAAGGGTCGATCCCCTCGTTGTGATCCTGAGTCGTGTCCTCCTCCACTTCACTCGAAATTAGGGGTTCCTCGACAGTCTCCTCCTCATAGTAATGGTCTCCTAAATCATTGAGAAGAACCTTCCTTTTCTGAGGGCAATCACGAGAGACATGTCCAGAACCACCAAAAGTGAAGCAGCGGATCTCCTTAGTGCGATCTTTGGAAGGGGCAGCAACTCTTCTAGTTTCGACTTGAAAACCCTGTTTAGGTGAGTTCGAAACTCCCTTTTGCTGTGTAAAAGGGTTAGAAGAAGATCCGGACTGACTAGAAGAAGTAAAAGGGACAAACTTGCGACCTTGTGAAGATTGCTCGGTCCTAGCCCTCTATTATTGTTGTTGCTCATATAGAAGCTGCACTTTATGAGTCAAAGTGTTAATATCTCGAATAGAATGAATAGATAAAGGATTTTTAATAGCAATATTTAGACCAGCAAGAAACCGAGTACATAAACCACGTTCAGTAAGATAAATATTAGCTTGATGAGCGAGGCGTTCAAGCTCGTCTCTGTATTCCATAGGGGAGCAAGACCCCTGTCGATATGAATCCAAACGCATCCTCATCGTCTCTGTGTACTCTTCAGGCACGTGTCTCTTCTTCATTAGATAGCGCAGTTGAGGCCAAGTTTCAACAGGTTGCTTACCTTGACGACGACGGATTTCACGAGTGCGAAACTACCAAGAGCGAGCCATACCTGTCAAATGCAAAGTAACAACTTCCAACCTCTCTGTTTCATCATATCTAAGATGGTCGAGTACATAATTAGTATGATCCTCCCAAGCAAGATATGCCTCAGGATCATTAGTACCGTCAAAAGTATCTAATTTAATCTTAACATCTCGCCGTTGGATAGCCTGTGCATTATCAAATCTAGGACGACCAAAATTGGGGTTAGCAATATCATCAAGATTAGCATCTACCTCTTGGTAAGCGTCCTCCAAATGGGGCATGCCGTTCAAATCAGAGTTGCTACGGCTATCCTCCCATTTAGTTTTGATGAACAAAGGGTTCGCATGGGTCTGGTGTGGCTTTTGTTGCCGTCCCTGTTATTGCCGAGGAGGAGGAGGGGGAGGGGTTTGCTCCCTACGATTATCTTGTCCGTTAAAGCCAGATAACGGATCATTATCATCTTCTCCTGCAAAACGGTTAGGTGAAGCAGATTTAAGTTTAAAGTGTATTTGACCAGAAGGGGGTGGCTTACCGTTAGGAAGAATAGAGCTAGAAGCTTCATTTCGTCTGAACTCCTTGAATTTTCGATCCAACGCGTTGCGGATCTGCGTAGTGAAATGAGCACGTTCTTGAGCCCAATTGATTGCAAAACGATTGTCGCGTGCTTTGTTGGATGCCTCCATTTGCACCAATGCAGCCTGTGTAGTGGCTGTTCTAGCGGCGTCAACGATGAACTTCATATTGGCATCAGAAAGGATACCAGGAGGGGGAGGGGAAGAGTTGTTTTCGTCTTTGTCGTTAGACATGTTCCTACAATATCAGAAGAGCAACAAGTAAACGGAGCAAAGACAAGAAAACCAAGTAATGCAAGCCCTTTGGATTCTAAGAGTGATTAGATTTTAGAAATCAAATAGGCGAGAAAACAAGGCACCGTATTCAAGCAACTTTCCCTGGACACAGAATTACGCAATATTGAAGATAGCAAGTGATGATCAAATTGCAAATTAAATCAGCCACAACTCAGATAACAAGGATAGCAATTAAGAACAATCGGCTAATGTGTATGGAATAAAAATTACAATGTGATGCAATAAAAATCAGCAATGATGTAATATAATCATTGCAATCACAAGGGCAATCAAGTGCACACACTCCGTCAACGATTATCTGACGGTTGCAACACGGTTCGGAGAAAGATGGGTGTGACCAAGGCTCCTGTGTCGGCACAGCATAAAATCATACAAATAGAATTCTTTGAGATGCTTGAAACCAATTAGATCATCATTGGAAGTAGCTAAGAAAAAGAAATAACAATATGCAAGAGTTTCTAACTCAAACAACGGTAAGATGAATGCTATGCTTTTCTTTTTTTTTTTCTTTTTTTTTTGTAATCGGTTTTTCTGTTTTTTTTTTTACTAAGCTACTATCGCTGGAAAAAAGCTGATGTAATGGTGACAGAAATAAAAAAAATAAAACAAGCTATGATGATCTAAAAGTAAGCAAAATTAAAGAAAATAAGGGAAACATGCAAAAAATCTGGAAAAGTAAGGTTCTTTAGTGGTCAAAATTCATGAAAATTCTTAATCCAAGAATCACATTCATAGGCATGATATGTAGCAACAAGGAATAAAAATCAAAACTTGCAACCAAAAACTCAATATCATCCAAATTATAGATCCAAACAAGAAAATTACCCAAATAAAAGTGCCAATTTTTAGGATTGAATAATAAAAATATAAACTTTATGCAGGGGTCATGGTGAAAAATTAGGCACGAAAAGAATCACTCAAATAATGAATCAAGAGAGTAAAGAACTTGCATACACCTGAGAATCCGATACCACTTGATACGTTTGGAATTCCCGATCCTTCGCCTGTGGGCTCCGAATCAAGAACTACGCCGTATATTTGCCCCGATCTTGCAATGCTCTTTGATATCTCCTTATTTGGAACAATTTAAAACAAGTGAGTGAAATCTGATTTGGCGACATAATTATTCTTAGAAAATTCAGCAAGTGAGAAACAAAGTTTTAGCCACAGAAAGAGAGAAGGGAAGCGAGAGAGGGAGCGCAGGTGTGCGCGGAGCCGAAGACGCCAGCACCTGGGCACCGAGGCCGACAGTGATCGCTGCTAGCGAGGCCGCTTGCCGAGCAGCGTCCGAGTGCCTGCCTTTCTGCGACGGTTCTGGGTTAGCCTTCTTGCGACAGGTTCTGCAGCTTTGTGTTTGTTTGGGTTTTCCTGAGTGGGTTTGTGAGGGATTGTGTTTGGATCTTCGTTGGTTGAGTAACAAGAACATACGAAGATTGTAATGCTTTTGGATTGGGGAATTGGGGAAACCTTTTAATCCTAAAAAGGTTCCTCAATTATAATTTCCAATCTAAATAATTCAAAGCATACAATGTACTTTAAATAGAAAAGCTTGAACCAATTCTACCTTGCAAAGATAGAGGTTTGGTTAGATAAAGATAGATAAAAATAACCCTAAGATAGATAAATCCTAAGATAGATAGATAACAACTTAGTGGTTAAGAATTCTATCTAGATGAGATATAATTCTCCCACATTTTATTTTCCTAAATTCCATAAATTTATCTAAATTAACCTAATGAAACCGGCCAGCCTTGAAGGAGAACTCGACATGCCCTCGACATGCCCTCAGTATCGACCATGAGGCACTCGGTACATGTGTATGCCGAGTGGGGCTTGTGTGTCTTGGTCACGGAGGGTGTCTTGGCTTTATGAGCTCCGTTTTTGGACGAAAGCTCAACTCCTGTGCTGGTGGTCTAGTCTTGAGCAAAGTGATCCAAGATGGCCTGAATCCTTTCTCCATCGTTCCTTTGGTAACGGACAAGAAGTGCTCTAGTTGCATCTTGAATCTTCTTGGCCCTTGCACGAGTGATCGGACCGTCAAATGGCACCTTCATGTTGTCCTCAAAGTCACCAGGAGTTATCGCCATTTGTACTGCATCAAAAAGTACACCGAACCAAGCCACTCCGCTCTCGCTTACACAACTCCACTCGGCCTCTCTCTCTCCTAAATCTCTGCGTTCTATAATGTAAAAACTGATTGCTTGGATGCTTGTGTATGAATGAACTCAGACATAATGGCCTCTAGATATAGATCTCAAATCTTGCTAGCCAAGGATTCGAAAACCTATCTTTATTCTCTAAGATAAAACTTAATAAAGTAAAAACGAAAAAATTCATGGTAAAACTAATAAAGGATGAAGTCTGGTGGTAGAAGATAGAAGATCTCGACTTTAGGATAGACGTGCATGATTCGGATAGAATTCTATCAAAATCTGAGTCGGACTTCTTTTGCAGCAACATCGATATCGACCTTGGTCCTCGATATCGACCTCTCTTTATCTCTATCTCGAGCACTCCTTCTCTTCCTCGGATTGGCACTCGACTTCTATCAATATGATCGATCTAGGCCACTCGATATCAACCTTCAGACATCGATATCGATCTCTTCTGTGTCGACATGCTCTGTTTCTCCTCTGCTCGATTCCTGGTTGCTCTGTTCACTCGATGTCGAGGTTAATCATCGATTTCGACCTCTTCAGAAGACTTTGAGTTCTTTTTCTGCTCTTCTTCTCTTGTCCAAATCTGTCAATTTACGTCTCGTTTTCTGCAAAATCACATAGAAACTCATGCAGACCTCTATATTTGATAATAATGCATAAACTACACTAATCTTATGATTTCCCACTAATATGCAACGCAAATGATGATATATGGCAATTTGCGCGCACATCACTTTTCTCAAATATATGTATGAATTATAAACTTTATGCTCATATGAGAAATATGATGCTAAATATATAAGAACTTTCATCTATGCAAAAACAAGACCTAAACAATATGCCTTAACTAACAAATATGAGCGAAATAATATAAGAATGCTTTTACCCCACCCATACATAAATCTTATAGTGTCCTCACTGTTAAAGTAAAATAAGAAGTGGAATTAAAGAGAACTTACTAGAAAACGTCGCAACGGCTCAAATCAGGTGCGTCTGCACGGGAGGTCGAGATTGAGTATGGGTGTCGATATCGACTGGTTGTGTCAACATCAATCTTCTGCTCCAACTCAGGTTGATCTCAACTCAATCACAGTTGGCTCTGCTCGATTTCCCTCGGCCGATATCGACCAGTTATGTCGATATCAAGTACTTTTGCAGATCCTTCATACCTGAAATCGTTAGTTTTAACACAAAACTCTAAAAAGTTCAAAGTTTAAACTTTTAAAACCAAAACAAAAACAGAAAATTCAAAACCCTAAAATTTGAAAAGTCTATGTACAAGCTCTAGATTTTATAGTCGCTAGGCCGACTTCTTCCGCGCTTCTATCCAAGGTGGCACATGTAGGGACCATATCGCTCTCACGTCCTCTTTAGGGCCTTCCAGCTCTACTTTGAACACCGTCCATTTCTTGTCTTTAAGCTTTAATCTCCTTGGATAGAATTTATAGATCGTCATCAATCCTTTCTTTTTCCCATCCTTTCTCTTGCATCCTGATGTACATATTTGTAGCCTTTTTATTTGCAAGTTTTGACTTCATATTTCATTCGATTCCTAAAATAAAGGTTAAAAATAATATAAATTTGTGTTAAATGAACTAACGTGCAAGAAATAGAGTCTGCACAAGTTTTTATCTAATTATGTAAGAATTGGAGCGAAATCGGAGTCAAAACGATGAAGCCAAGAAAAGCTAAAAAGTGGTCGATATCGACATTACTGGTCGATATCGACTGAAGACCTCAACATGGATACTGAGTGTCGAGATAGACCACAAAGACCAACACTGAAGACCACTCGATATCGAGTGAGGGTGTCGACATCGACTATGCCCTAGAAATCGAGTAAAGTAGAACCCATAGAGCAGAAACAGAGAGGTCGATATCGACTGATCTAGTTGATATCGACTGGACTTCGACACGGGTTGGATGTGCTTTTGAAGACGTGGATTTGGAATCTTATCATCTAAGCCACGGATTATCTTCATATTTAGAAAGAATATACCTTGGGGATCTTTCCTTTTTACCCTAAAGGTTTATTTAGTGGTTTTAGATATTTACCTTAAATAAAAGATCTATCCTACTTGTTTGGATATAGTTTAGATAGAAGATAGGATCTACTTTCCTTGGCTAGTGAGGATTAGTAGCGTATAAATAAAGCCCTAGGGGGCTGGTTTTTATTCATTCAATTCCACAAGATACAATCAATAGCAATTGAGTTAGAGATAAGCTTTATGGTTTGGCGTTTGCGAAAGCCAACGTTGGATTATAAGGTTTCATAGTTTCAATTAATGCAAGTTTTCCCTTTTCCATCAATGGTGTCTTATGCAATGAAAAGCGAGTAGTTTTCCAAAGCTTCTAGGGTCGAGGTGAGCCCGACGTTAGCCATGCACGCCTGAGGTAAGTATTTGATGTTGATATCGTTGTGTCTATATCATCTCCTATGATTCTATGTTTAGTCCTAATCGAAAGAAAAGGGATTCATGCTAACAACTTGAGTATTAAACATAAAATTGGTAGAGACAATTAGGTTTATTTGCAAGAGTATTCCTAAGAGTTGGTGTACGGCGAAAGCTTCTCCCTCGGGTGAGATAGCGCAATTGTCCGTATTATTTGCCTTACTTCATGCATTGTTTAACGTTGTGGTAAACCATAGCCCTAGGAGTTGACTTTTTATATACTTTATTCTCATAAAATTCGTGTCTTTATTCTGTTCATACTTCCTTCTTCATCCTATTCGTCTTTGGCCTTCTTTGCCGACAAACTAACGTTTTTTCCAGGACCAATCGAAATCGACCAAGTTGCCCTAGATCGACGGTCTTCTGTGTCGATCCTGATCATCCTACACCAACTGTTGAGGTCAATTTCGAGTACTTCACTCGATATCGACTGCCCTGTGTCGATTGGCAGTCTTCTAAGCCAGGTCGACTCATTTGCTGACATCGATATCAACCACCCTAGTCGATATCGACTGCCGTTTTTGTCTCTGCAGGTTTTCCGTTGCAGTAGAAATCGACAGCCAAGGTCGACATGAAGTCCACAAATCGATATCGAGGCGTCTGGTCGTCATTTAGGACGTGATTTCAAGCTCTACTAGGATCCCGCTGACTCGCTTCCTCGAGGATCGAACCTGATTCCCCACTACTATAGCGGGGAGTCTTGAATATCTTTAAAAAGGCTAAAGGTTGCATTGTTTATATTTCATTATATATTTTGATTCCATTCTCCTACCTAACACATCTCAAAGCATTGTATTTCTCCATAAGCACCTTGTCGCTTGCCTTGTATTCACTTATTGGCTTACCTATCATGTTAGTAAGGCATACAAACAAGGATACTCGCTTCATAGGGATATTAGAATTATGCTCTAAAGGATGAGGATCGTTACCTGGCCTTACCTTTAAGTCGGTTATGCTCTAAGGGCTCACTCGACATCGAGTCAGGGGGTCGACATCGAGTGACTTTTCTCCTAAAGGTGCTGTGGATGGAGGGTTATCGATCAGGGGGAGTCGATCTCAAGTGGGTCCAGTCGATATCGACTAGCCCTGGTCGATCTCGAGTGCTCTGTTGGTGTCGACCCCATACTTAGCTTCTGGCACTCGATCTAGCTCCAAGGAACTCGAAATCGACTATGGGTGTCGACATCGACGGCTTTTTCAGGCTCCTCTTCGTCGGCTAGGTGCCAAATCGCCAAAAGCTCCTCCATTTGATCCTCCAAGGCCCTCTCTTCTAGCTCTTCATGTGTCAAGGCTCTCTCTGTTGGTTCATCACAAGGGATTACTCTCCTTATTGCATGCATGGCCTTGACCTCCATTTGATTCACCTCCTTCATGGTAGGGTTGAAGGAAAACTCGATGAATTCATTGCCAATGGTGAATGACAATAGTCCCTTCCTCACGCCGATATTGGCATTGGTCGTAGGTAGGAATGGCCTCCATAAGATGATGGGGCATTGATGTACGCATTTTGTCATATTTTGCATCATATTTTCATCTCATTTAGGTCATTTTATTTACTTTTGTGTTGGGAAAGTGTGTCGTTTGTGTTAGTTTTCGTATTATTCAAGATATGGAGTCTACACAAGCTTTGGTGGTGTTTTTGTAGGTTTTGAAGTTGATTTGAAGGAGTTTGGACGCACTTTAGAGCTTAATGGAGATGCCAAGCAAAAGCAAAAAGTGGTGCAGCTGAAGAAAAGCTTTATTTTCGCCATCCATCACTTCGATTCAAGTTTTGGAGCCTTCATGAGAGTTGTAGTCCTTGCAAAGAGCTTTCCAACGCATATTCATATGCGTCAATCGGATAAACGAGGACTCGGAAAATTGCGTTTGAAGTCAGAGTTGAAAAGCTGGAGAAAAACAGAAGTTACTGCATTCAAACAGACCCTCGGCGCCGACACCTCAGACCTCGGCGCCGAGGTATCTGCGAACAGGAGAAGTTTTTGCGGGCTGATTTTATTACTTAATGGGATTTTTAATTAGGATTTTCATCTGAATTTCTTTTAGGATCTTTTAGTTAGATAGACTTGGGATATGTTATCCTTCCTTAGACAGATTTTATTATTTTCCGAAGATAAAATCTCTTTTCCTTAGAGATTAAGTCTTAAGTTTTATCTTTTAAATAAAGCCAATTAGAGGCTAAGGAACACACGTTACAGCAGCTGAGTTTACAGCAGAAAAAAGGCACGTTTGAAGTTTAGGGTTGAAGAATATTGAAGGAGACTTTGAGGTTTGGTTTTATGCAATTTGAGATTATGAATTCTTCCATTGTTTTTATGTTTTTCTTTGCAATGAGCGAGTAGTTCTCTTCTCTTCTAGGGTTAGGGTGAACCCAACAATAAGCATGTGTGTGAATGAATGAATCTATACTTATGTGATGTTTTTATCCACTTCTACCTATGTACTTCACCCTTGATGATAATCTAGGGAATTCATTGTTACAATTGAATTGACCAAAGGAGATTGTTAACTTTGATAGTAATTAGGGATTTTTGATGAAAGTTAAAAAGACCTAATTAAGAAAAGGTATAGTCAAATAAGTCTCTTATGCGAAAGTGAACTGATTTGTTTGATTGAGATAAAAGCATATTTCTCATAGGATTCATTGAATTATACATGTGTTTATTGTTGTGGTAAGGCCCTAATCTTGGAAGTCCTTTCTCATATATTGCATTCGTGTTAGTTACTTGTTACTTGAACGAAATTGGTGTGTTTTGCCCTATTTTACAGCCGCTACTTGTGTCTTTATTTCCCCTATTTTCGACCATTAAAACAACTAGGATAGAACCGCTGACATACTCCCTTGGATCGACCTTGATTTCCACTATACTATAGAGGGATTCGAGCATAAATTTATTTGATTAGAGTGAGCATAGGCATCGATCTCCCATCACGCACGTCAAATTGGCGCCGTTGCCGGGGAGTAATCAATCGCGCCTAATCTAGTTGTTTTAGGGTTTGGGAATAGCCCATCCCCTTTTTGCTTTTAATTGTGGTATCTTTGTTTTTGTTTTTGGTTTTAGTTTATGCCATCGGGGGGACTTCGGCTTGATTTCGATTTTGCTATCGATTCCGAACCGGAACGCTCTTTCCATCACAGACTAAGAGAAGCCAGGACAATGGGAGACAACACAGGCAACAATGGAAACAATGTTGACGTTGCTGCGCAGATGGCTGACCTCCGTCGTCAGATGGAGAAATTTCGGCTCACTGCAGAAAGAGAAAGGGAGGCTGCAGCGAGAGAAAGGGAAGCGACTACTCGTCTGCTACAACAGTTAGATGCTATCCCAAGGAATGCAAAACAGTATATGCACCCAGAACTGAGGGTGCCTGAGTCTGCAATTGTCCTCCCTGAGATTGAGCACCACTTTGAAATCACATCTCACTTTATCTCTTTAATTTAAAGATCTCAATTTGAGGGCAAAGCTAATGAATGCCCTATGCTTCATATCAAGAATTTCATTGATTTATGCGATACTATTGCTGCTGATAATATATCGTTAGAATATGTTCAACTGAAGGCTTTTAAATGGTCTCTTGCAGGAAAGGCCCTGAATTGGTTGGAGAGTCTACCGCCTAGGTCTATCACTACATGGAAGGCTTTGTATGACTTGTTCATGACAAAATTCTTTCCACCGGCAAAGACAACGGAGCTTAGGAAAAAGATTACCTCTTTTCACCAATTGCCCGGAGAGACATTTCTAGAGACTTGGGAAAGGTTCAAGGAGTTGCAGAGACAATGCCCAACCCATGGGCAACCCAAGTATGTACTCCAAGAAATCTTCTTCCAAGGCATCACGGAGTACGATGCTATGTATGGCACTCAGGAGGCTAGACCGTCAGGTAAGAAACTTTATGAGCCTCCTAATGAAATTGACCCTGATGTGCGTAGGCAATTCCATGATGATGAGACCCGACGCCTCAAGAAACAAGTAAGTTTTCTTTCTAGAAACCAACCTTGTTTAGAATGTGGTTCTCAATCTCATAATACTATAGATTGCAATAATATTAGCCAGGTACAAAGGGCGGAGCACTATGAAGAGGTAAGTTATATGAAAGGCCCTTATAGGCCTCCCAATTACAATAATAACTATGCAGGGAGGAACAACCATTACCCTAATTGGGGTAACTATGGACAAGGCCAAGGGAGCCAACCTCCCCAAGATCAAAGGAGTCCCCCATATAGGCCCCCTGGCTATCAAGAACCACCATCATGGGTACAAGAGCTTAAGGAAGGATTTAACAGGCTTCGTTCTGATGTAAACTCTCAAATTAAAGGTGTTCAAGCCCAACTAGGAGATATGGAAACATGGAAGAAGGGAGTGGAGTCTCAATTGGGGCACCTAGCGGCTCAAATCCCTAGACCTCAAGGGAAATTCCGGGCCATCCCGATGAGAACCCTAAAGGGCAAATAGCCGCAATTCACCTAAGAAGTGGGAAGAAAGTGCCTGGATGCGAAAGCACGTCAAACGAGGAGGAAAACGGCGAAAACAGTGTCCATACCGAGGCCGTACCGACCCCCCTCAGGGTCGGTACCGACCCCCCTACAGGTATGACTTCTTTTCCTTCTTTTTCTCCCGAGCCCAGTAGCTGTACCGAGGGCAGTACCGACCCCCCTAGGGTCGGTACCGACCCCCAGTCTTCAACAAGTGACGTTCCTCTTCCCATCAGTGATCATACCGAGGCTGTACCGATGCCACCAGGGTCGGTACCGACCCCCCCTTCAGCAGTGACGGATTCTTCTGCAGGGCCTCTCTTAGCCCCGAATCCGACGATAATGCTTCCATACCCTTCAAAAAAGGTAAAGGACACGGCGGAAGGTAAGTTTCAAAGGTTTGTGAAGATGCTTCAAAGCTTAAATATAACTATTCCTTTCACTGACGCTTTGAGTGAGATGCCCGCTTACACTAAGTTTTTGAAGGACATCTTAGCCAAGAAGAGATCCATGTCTGAGCTTTCTGACGAGGTCCGTTCAGTAAAGTTCCCTGAGAAACTTGGAGATCCAGGTAAGTTTGCTATTACTATTGGTTTAGGATCTTACCGTTTCAAAGCTTTATGTGACTTAGGTGCAAGTGTAAGCCTCCTCCCCCTTTCTATATGGTCGAAGACGAGCTTAAGAGCCCTAGAGCCCGTCAACATGAGAGTGTCCATGGCCAATGGCGCAGTAGTATCACCAACTGGGGTGATTGATGATGTTCCTGTCCGTGTAGGTAAGTTTTTCGTCCCTACTGATTTTATTGTTATGGATGTGCCCGAGGATCCAGTGGTGCCCATCATTCTTGGACGACCATTCTTAGCGACCGTTGGAGCAATAATTGATGTTAGGAAGGGACTCCTAACTTTTGAGATAGGGGACGACCTCGTTGAGTTTCGATTCAATCCAACAATGAAGGAAACAACGGACATGGAAGAGGTAAGCTATTTTGATTGTCTTGAGTCTGCAGGCCCAATCTCAGGTCTTCTGGCGGACCAAGAAGAAGTTTATTCTTTAGAGGCTCTGGAGGCGATACTAAAGACAGAAGAGGATGAGCCAACACTTGCTCCAATTGAGCCCTCCCCAGAGCTTAAGCCACTTCCGGAAGGTTTGAGGTATGTTTTCTTAGGTCCCAATTCTACTTTGCCTGTGATCATTAATGCTAAATTAAATGAGGAGGAAGTAGAAAAGTTACTTAACGTGCTGAGAACTTATAGGAAGGCTATTTGTTATTCTTTGGATGATATCATTGGAATCTCACCTTCTTTGTGCATGCATAGAATATTCATGGAGGATGATCATAAGCCATCCAGAGAACGTCAGCACAGGCTTAACCCCATCATGCAGGAAGTAGTCAAATCTGAAATTTTGATAATGTTAGATGCTGGAATTATTTATGCTATTTCCGATAGTAAATGGGTAAGCCCGGTTCATGTTGTCCCTAAGAAAGGGGGGATGACTGTAATTAAAAATGAGAAAGGTGAGTTAGTACCTACTAGGACCACTACTAAATGGCGCATGTGCATTGATTATAGGAAGTTGAATAGCGCTACTAGGAAAAATCATTTTCCTCTTCCTTTTATTGATCAAGTTCTTGAGCGTCTAGCACAACACGATTATTTTTTATAATGTTAGATGCTGGAATTATTTATGCTATTTCCGATAGTAAATGGGTAAGCCCGGTTCATGTTGTCCCTAAGAAAGGGGGGATGACTGTAATTGAAAATGAGAAAGGTGAGTTAGTACCTACTAGGACCACTACTAAATGGCGCATGTGCATTGATTATAGGTAGTTGAATAGCGCTACTAGGAAAGATCATTTTCCTCTTCCTTTTATTGATCAAGTTCTTGAGCGTCTAGCACAACACGATTATTTTTGCTATTTGGATGGCTATAGTGGTTTTTGGCAGATTCCCATTCATCCGGATGATCAAGAGAAGACAACCTTTACTTGTCCATACGGGACTTTTGCCTATAAGAGGATGCCATTCGGGCTTTGTAATGCCCCTGCCACTTTCCAACGATGCATGATGGCAATCTTCTCCGATATGATCGAGGATATTGTTGAGGTATTCATGGATGATTTTTCCGTATATGGTACTACTTTTGATACTTGTCTAGCTAACTTGGCCAGGGTACTCAAGAGATGCGAAGAGACGAGTCTTGTGATTAATTGGGAGAAGTGCCACTTTATGGTGCAAGAAGGAATCGTGCTAGGACACTTGTTGTCCAAGAGAGGTATAGAGGTGGATAAAGCCAAGATCGAGCTTATTGAGAAGCTACCTCCTCCAACGTCGGTAAAAGATGTCCGTAGCTTTT
Source organism: Persicaria maculosa (assembly GCA_963922045.1). Lineage (NCBI taxonomy): Eukaryota > Viridiplantae > Streptophyta > Magnoliopsida > Caryophyllales > Polygonaceae > Persicaria > Persicaria maculosa. Next base: position 36,699,733 of record OY998261.1, read on the forward strand.
TAGGACATGCTGGATTTTATCGTCGTTTTATTCAAGATTTCTCCAAAATTGCTAAACCACTCACTAATCTATTGATGAAAGAAGTTGCTTTTGAGTTCTCTTTGGAGTGTCTTGATGCTTTTAATAGGTTGAGGGAAGCTTTGGTCACGGCACCAATCATGCAATCACCCGATTGGTCACTTCCATTCGAGGTCATGTGTGACGCAAATGATTATGCCGTGGGAGCGGTTCTTGGACAGCGGAAGGAAAAAAGATTGCACGCCATCTACTATGCAAGCAAAACTTTGGATGATGTCCAAACAAGGTACACAACCACGGAGAAAGAGTTTCTAGCCGTGGTATTTGCCTTCGAGAAGTTCCGCTCTTACCTAGTTGGCTCGAAAGTTATTGTCTACACCGACCATGCCGCATTGAGGTATTTAATGAACAAGAAGGACGCCAAACCACGACTTCTACGATGGATGCTCCTTCTTCAAGAGTTTGACTGCGAGCTAAGAGACAAGAAAGGAGCCGAGAACCTTGTGGCCGACCACCTCTCTAGGTTGCCACCCAAGCACATCGAAGGCTCGGAAGATATGGTGCAAATTGATGACTCACGGGCTGATGAAAGACTCCTGCGTATTGATGTGAGTAAGGTATGTACAGGTACCTCGGCGCCGACACCTCAGACCTCGGCGCCGACCATTTGCGCAGAAACTTTAATTGCTACAGGTACCTGGGCGCCGACACCTCAGACCTCGGCGCCGACCCTTTGCGCAGAAACTTTAATTGCTACAGATGCCTCGGCGCTGACACCTCAGACCTCGGCGCCAACCCTTTCCGCAGAACATAAAGTTGAGTTGCTTGGAACATCGGATAAGGTAAGTTTAGGTGAGGAACTCTTCTTTACTCCTTCTTCTAGCCTTGTTCGTGATATTTTTCTTATTAAGAAGGCTAGTACACCTTGGTTTGCGGATTATGCTAACTACATTGTAGGAGGTGAGATTCCGCCGGATTTGACTTCACAAGGTAAGAAGAAATTCCTACATGATGTCAAGAGGTATTATTGGGATGATCCTTACTTATTTAAACAAGGGAGTGATCATATTTTTCGTCGTTGCATCCCGGAGGAAGAGGTAGAAAGTATTATTCGCCATTGCCATACTCTCCCTACCGGGGGTCATGCTAAAGGTTTTAGGACAACTGCGAAGATACTTCAAAGTGGATTTTATTGGCCTAACATGTTTCGAGATGTACAGGAGTTTGTGACATCATGTGATGAATGCCAGAGGGCCGGGAACATAACATGGAGGAACGAGAATCCGCTCACGGTGATCCTAGAGGTCGAATTGTTCGACGTTTGGGGAATAGATTTTATGGGCCCTTTTCCATCCTCAGGCCCTTATAAATACATCCTTGTAGCGGTCGATTATGTCTCCAAATGGGTGGAAGCCATTGCTACATGAACCAATGATGCAAGAGTTGTGGCTAAATTCTTTAAAACTAATATTTTCCCTCGTTTTGGTGTTCCTAGGGTCTTAATTAGTGATGGAGGCTCGCATTTTATAGAGAGAACCTTTGAGGCACTTTTGACCAAGTATGGGGTACATCACCGGATAGCCACACCCTACCATCCCCAAACTAGCGGTCAAGTTGAGGTATCTAATAGGCAAATCAAGGCTATCTTGGAGAAGACCGTGTCCAGATCACGAAAGGATTGGTCATCCAAGCTTGATGACGCGCTATGGGCTTATAGTACGGCATATAAGACGCCTCTCCGCACCACTCCCTACAACCTTGTGTATGGTAAGTCATGTCATCTACCCGTCGAGTTAGAACACAAGGCTATGTGGGCTCTCAAAGAGCTTAATATGAATCTCGACGAGGCCGGAAAGAAGAGGTTTATTGACCTACAAGCACTTGAGGAGTTGAGGCTTAAGGCGTACGAAAATGCCGAAATCTACAAGGAAAGGACCAAGAAATGGCATGATCGGAAGCTAGTGCCCAAGACCTATGAGGTAGGTGATAAGGTATTGCTTTTTAACTCTAGACTCCGACTTTTTCCAGGGAAGTTGCGTTCAAGATGGAGTGGACCATTCGTGGTTCAAAAGATTTTCCCTCACGGAGCGGTAGAGCTCTTAGATGACAATGGGGCTACCTTTAAAGTCAATGGGCACCGATTGAAGAAGTACTATGAGCATGCCACGTTTGACGAGGATATCCGTGCCTCCTGGGCACTCATCCTCTCCGATTGATATCGAGGGAAGTATGTCGAGCTATAGACTTTAAATATAGCGCTTCCGGGAGGCAACCCGATTTCTTTTCTTTCTTTCTTTATTTTTATTTTATTATATTATATTATATTATATTTTATTTTATTTTATTTTATTTTACTTTTTTCCTATTTTTTGTTTAGTTTTTAGATTTGACATAGGAGAAACAAGTATGAATCTTTGGAAAGGAGTGCCCGAACAAACTGAACCGGGTCACGGATAATTGAAACGGAAGCGGGAAGCCCTGCCGAGAGAAGCGTTTCTATTCCTCGAGCCACATACGGCGCCTCCGGCCGCGCCCAGCCCGACTCCTCTCTCCGCGCTTCCCACGCCGTTTGACCCACCGCCCCCCTTTCCATAGAGAGCTTATTGATCTTCAACAGCTTCTGAATCTTGATTTTGTGAGTTTCGGAATCTTTCCCTTTTACTTTGATTTTCTTTTGACAGTGGGGACACTGTCTATTTTTAAGTATGGGGTAAGGGATTCAGAAACTTGTTTGATGTGTTTTGGATTATGTTTATGTTTATGTGTTGCATTTTACTTTATTTGGATTATGTTTAGCATATTTGGATTATGTTATGCATTCATGTTTAAAATATATGCATTTGAGTCTTTTGTCATGTCTTTAGTCTTGCTTTTAGTGTCACAAAAAATTTAGTCTTGCTTTTAGTGTCACAAAAAAAAATACAAAAAAAAAATAAAAAAAAAATGTCGAAAAAAGAAAAATGCATGTTTATTTTTGTTTTGTCTTAGTGAGTTTATACCCTAACTTAGATGTCCTATGATGAAATCTAATAATTGAGCTTGATCATGTAATATCCTAAGGCGTAGTTTGGATGGTTTAGCCTAAGTCGTACAAAGTGTTTTTATGTGAAATTTGACTTGCAAATGAAATTGAGCATATATGACTTTAGGATTTAGGTGATTGGAATCCAACATGTCCTAGTGAGTTACTTGGCCTATTGGGAATTGTACTTTATATATTTTTCCCTTCTTTTTGATGTGTGTATTACTCTCCTTATACATTACCTCTTGATATTGCGGTGTATATCTAAGTCTTGAAACCAATATGAGATAGCTAGTCATTGCATAATTTGATCAAATGATAGAGGCACTCTTTATTAGCCACTTTTTATCCTCTTTTACCTACCTTATATATGTTTCCTTTGCTTGTAACCACTTTGAGCCTTATAGCCTATTTTTGTAACTCCACAAAATCTATCCTAGCTAATGATTAGCCTTACCTCCTTATCCGGGAATTAGGACTTAGTGATTGGTAGAGATTGATATTTGGGGAGTAGAGACCTATGATTGGTTTAAGTGTGGGACACATTTTTGGGTGGGTATTTTATTTTCTCGCCACTTGATCTATTGTAAAAGGTATTTTTGGCTCTTATATTTAAATAAATGCACATGAGATTACGAAAAAGAAAAGAGAGTTAAAAAAAAAATAAAAAAAAATAAAAAAAGAAAAAAAAGAGAAAAAAGGAATAAATGAGAAATTGTGCATGAGCCAAATTTATCTTTATTTATTTTTTGTGAGATATATTGGATATTTTGGGGTTATTGAAGAGGTGTGTCATATTAGATGAGTTTGGAAGTGTTATTATATGATGGAATTGTTTGGATGAGTCGAGTTAGAAATTTAGGAGTCTTTGGTTCCCGGATTTCTAGCACCACATAGCCTAAATGATTCCTACCTTTATGTTCTTACCAAGCCAAGTTACAACCCGGCCGAATGAGTCCTTCTTTGAAGGCCATTGAGCCAAAGTCCTCTTGATGGTTAATGCATGTTTTGACATCTCGGTGAATCGATTAGTGATATTAATTGCAATTTCTATGTAGCTTAATGTCATAAAGGATTGAGTTGAGAGATGTACTTCAAGCCTAAACACATTTGAAAGGGAGTGAAAACACATTATTACCCTTGAATGGTTGGATTCTAGTTGCTTTGCCTAAGGTTATCTAAATATATGTGATGATGGTTCAATGCTTGTTCTTATTTGCACTATGCTAAATTGATGTTGCTTTTGACTAAGGCGAAGACTTGAAGGCATGTTAAGGGTTTTGGTCATAGTTTGGTTATTGCTTGAGGACAAGCAAGTCTAAGTATGGGGTGTTTTGATGTACGCATTTTTAGTCATATTTTGCATCATATTTTCATCTCATTTAGGTCATTTTATTTACTTTTGTGTTGGGAAAGTGTGTCGTTTGTGTTAGTTTTCGTATTGTTCAAGATATGGAGTCTACACAAGCTTTGGTGGTGTTTTTGTAGGTTTTGAAGTTGATTTGAAGGAGTTTGGACGCACTTTAGAGCTTAATGGAGATGCCAAGCAAAAGCAAAAAGTGGTGCAGCTGAAGAAAAGCTTTATTTTCGCCATCCATCACTTCGATTCAAGTTTTGGAGCCTTCATGAGAGTTGTAGTCCTTGCAAAGAGCTTTCCAACGCATATTCATATGCGTCAATCGGATAAACGAGGACTCGGAAAATTGCGTTTGAAGTCAGAGTCGAAAAGCTGGAGAAAAACAGAAGTTACTGCATTCAAACAGACCCTCGGCGCCGACACCTCAGACCTCGGCGCCGAGGTATCTGCGAACAGGAGAAGTTTTTCCGGGCTGATTTTATTACTTAATGGGCTTTTTAATTAGGATTTTCATCTGAATTTCTTTTAGGATCTTTTAGTTAGATAGACTTGGGATATGTTATCCTTCCTTAGACAGATTTTATTATTTTCCGAAGATAAAATCTCTTTTCCTTAGAGATTAAGTCTTAAGTTTTATCTTTTAAATAAAGCCAATTAGAGGCTAAGGAACACACGTTACAGCAGCTGAGTTTACGGCAGAAAAAAGGCACGTTTGAAGTTTAGGGTTGAAGAATATTGAAGGAGACTTTGAGGTTTGGTTTTATGCAATTTGAGATTATTAATTCTTCCATTGTTTTTATGTTTTTCTTTGCAATGAGCGAGTAGTTCTCTTCTCTTCTAGGGTTAGGGTGAACCCAACAATAAGCATGTGTGTGAATGAATGAATCTATACTTATGTGATGTTTTTATCCACTTCTACCTATGTACTTCACCCTTGATGATAATCTAGGGAATTCATTGTTACAATTGAATTGATCAAAGGAGATTGTTAACTTTGATAGTAATTAGGGATTTTTGATGAAAGTTAAAAAGACCTAATTAAGAAAAGGTATAGTCAAATAAGTCTCTTATGCGAAAGTGAATTGATTTGTTTGATTGAGATAAAAGCATATTTCTCATAGGATTCATTGAATTATACATGTGTTTATTGTTGTGGTAAGGCCCTAATCTTGGAAGTCCTTTCTCATATATTGCATTCGTGTTAGTTACTTGTTACTTGAACGAAATTGGTGTGTTTTGCCCTGTTTTACAGCCGCTACTTGTGTCTTTATTTCCCCTATTTTCGACCATTAAAACAACTAGGATAGAACCGCTGACATACTCCCTTGGATCGACCTTGATTTCCACTATACTATAGAGGGATTCGAGCATAAATTTATTTGATTAGAGTGAGCATAGGCATCGATCTCCCATCACGCACGTCAGGCATGTAGGATCTTCCGCCATATCTAGCATAATAAAGTCAGTAGGTACATAGAACTTACCCACCTTCACTGGGACGTCATCGATGATGCATGTGGGCCTTACAAAGTTGTTGTCGGCCATGTACAACTTCATATCTACCAGCTCCAAGGCTCCGATGTTAACCTTTGACCATATGGACAAAGACATGAGGCTCACGCTAGCCCCTAGGTCGCACAAAGCGTTGTAGAGATGTTGCCCAATCCCAATAGTGATGGCAAACCTCCCGGGGTCTCTCCTCTTCTCTGGGTAGTCTACCTTACTGCATTCATTTGCAATCTCATTAATCGATCGCTTTTTGCTCAAGATGTCTTTAAGGAACCAGACGTAGGATGGCATCTCATGAAGGGCCACCATGAATGTATGGTGACATTAAGGCCTTGGAGTACCTTCACAAAGCGTTGAAACATCACGTCCGCAGGGTCCCTTGAAGATTTGGAGGGATAAGGAAGTGGCTTCTTCTTTGGCGGAGCGGGATTGGCCCGAGGTGGTGAAGATCACTAACGACATCGAAAGGGGGGAGTGTCGACATCGAGTTTTATGGTCCATCTCGGGGGTGCCTGGATAGGGTCGATGTCGCATGGGGTGTCGACATCGAGTGGATCAGTCGACATTGAGTTGGGTGTGTCGATATTGACTGGCTCTCAAGTGACTTTTTCCGCTGGCTCTGTTTCTTCATGGTTGATTTGTATCTCCTTGCCATTCCATAAGTGTATGGCGGCGATGTGGCCTGCTGGTTGCCCCTTTGGATTGGCATGTGGTTGGACAGGGAGCGCTACGACTTGTCGTAGAATGGTTGTCGCCAATTGACCCAGTTGGGTCTCTACGCTCTTCCTCCATCTATCGATCTCACCAAGCCTAGCGTTAATGCTATTTAGTTGTGTGTGGATGGCATAGTTGGATTGCTTTGTCTCTGCTTGGTTCCTTCTCATCTCATCTAGGATGAGTTTCATCCCTCATTTCCTCACAGGATGGCTAGGTGCTCTATATGGTGGGGGTTGTTGATATTGTTGATATTGGGGTTGTTGATATCCCCAATTCCCTTGATTGACTCCATAGTTGGGCCCCTGCACATATTTTACTTCGTCGTGGGTCTCCTTCATTTGTACTTACTCCATGTAGGGACAAGTCATCGTGTTATGTTTCTGCGACCCACATTCTAAACAAGCTTGGTTGTTAGTAAGAAAACTAACTTGTTTTTGAAGAGGTTTTACCTGTTCTTTCATAAACTGGTCCTTCACCTCAGAATCCACCTCCTTTGAAGGCTTACATAATGGCATGGATGGGGGCGGCCTTGCATCGGGTGCCGCAGGAGCCCCATAGGTGTTGTCGAACTCTACTAGCCTTTCAATCGTCTCTCAAGCTTAATTAGGGGTAAACTCTAGGTAGCTATAGGTGGTATAGGTCTTGATCCGCTCTCGTGTTGGCACGTCCAGGGAATTATAGATGATCTCCTTGATAACATAAGGCAGTTTCCCATGCGTAGGGCAGGATCTCAGCAAGTGTTTGTAGTGCTCCAAAACTTGCGGTAGCCTCTCCCCTGGTCTCTGCTTGTAGAACATGATCTTCTGGCTAATCTACGTCGTCTTTGATTGCGGAAAGAACTTATTGAGGATGATATCTCTAAGTTCACCCAAGTGCGGATAGATCGTGGGGGCAAGCTCTCCAACCAATGTAGTGCCTTTCCTGCCAGAGACAATCTAAAAGCTTTTAGATGCACATATTCTAAATTGACACAGTCAGCAATAGTGTCACATAAATCAACGTAAGTAGTTATGTGCGTCATAGGGAATTCGGAGCCCTTTCCCTCAAAGGCATGTCTCCTAATCTCCGCTATAAAAGTAGTTTTAATTTCAAAAGAAACATTAGGAAGAACAATAGGAGACTCAGGCACCGCCACAGTTGGGTGCATATACTCTTTCGCATTCTGTGGGATATGGCATAGTTACTCTTGGGCTTCTCGTTGAGGTTAGGCTTCTTGTTCGTATCGAGCGGCCATTCTTTGCTGTGCTTGAGTGTATTGATCACGCTCGGTTTCGAACCCCTCAACTTGCTTTCTAAGCCTTTCGAGCTCTTGTTGCATCCTCTTCATTAGTCATGATCCTCTTAGCTCTTTCTTGTAAATGAAGGAAGCGTTCCGGATCGTCTAAAGCAGCGAACTCAGGTGTGCGATCAGTACATCACATACACCTTCGAAACACACTAGTTAAACAAGTAAGACTAAACAGTGGCGCGATTGATAGCCTCCCCAGCAACGGTGCCAAAATTTGATGTAGGAGGAAGAATTGACTTAAACAAATGTAAATATAAATGTAAACTAATCCCTTATCCACACAAATAAAATATAAGATTCCTCCCACTATAGTTTAAGGGAATCAGGATCGATCCACGAGGACGCGGGTCAGCTATTTCTTTGAATAGTCTGTAAAAGCCTGTGCAGTGTCAACCAGTAGCCTCGATATCGAGTTGAGGAGTCAATATCGACAGGGGCAGTCGATTCATAGTGTCTGGTGTCGATCTGTGAAACCTGTAAAGAAGAACAAAGAACAAGGGCCCTTGATATCGACTAGGTAGGTCGATCTCGAGTAGGTCAGTGGGCTTCGATCGACTCAGAAGACTATCGAAATGGGATCTCTTGATGCAGTGTGGTCGATATCGACAGGTTAGGTCGAAATCGAGTTGAATCACAGACAGAAAACATAAAGTAAACGAAGAACAAAAAAATAATAAATAATAAGAAGCGACAATATTTTTGGGAATTTTATTTTTATAAACTAAAAGCTCCTAAGGTAGGGATTCATAACCACGACAACCATGCATGCATTATTACTTAAATCACATAAAAGATTAAGCTTTTATCATCACCAACTAGGAATATAGAGGCATTTTCATAAAAACCTAATTATTTCTACCTTTTCATAATTAGGGTTTAGTCAACATTCACAGGCAAAACCTAATTACTATCCAAATTCACATATATAGTCCACTTTCGCTTCATATAAGGTAAATAAGGAATGATCCTAAATTCTCATAAAAGATTGAGTGCGAGGTAGAAGATGAAATCGCATAATCAAATATAGAACTCAAGTATACTTACATGGTTATCGCCGGGCTCACCCCAACCCTAGAAGTAGGACAACTACTCACTCTTCATTGGGGAAAACATTTTTGCATAAAAATAAGAACTTTGCATTAAAACATGGAAAGAAACTAATCGTACAACCACCACCTTCTTCTCCGATATCTCTCTCTACTCTTTCCCTTCTCTCTCTCTTTCTCTTGGTTGCTTGATTGTTCGTAAATTCGATGAATAAAGCCAGCCCCCTAGGGCTTTATTTATAGCCTCCTAACCCTTGCTAGCCAAGGATTGGAGTCCTAACCCTACTAAGATTGGTATATGGAAATTCTATCTAAACTAAATTATATCCTAAAATAAAATATTAAAATAGGTAGTATTCCCTAACATACTTGGAATATACCCCTAAGATAGATGAATCTTGGTAGATGATAGATGTCTTGGCTAAGCAAAATCCTCCAAAGATTCGGCCCTATCTGCGTTTCTCACACGTTTGTTGATCCAGTCGATGTCGAGTGGACAGGTCGATATCGAATGAACTATGTCAAGTCGAGTTGGTTTGTTTCTGTTGACATGGCATTGTCTCGATCTGCACCTTTTCTCCTCAGTCGATCTCGGGTCATCTGGTCGATGTTGAGTACATGTGTCGAGATCGAGTCTTTTCTGCTCGAGATCGAGCTCTTCTTGATTGTCTTGTTTCTTCTCCAAAATGCTCCGTTTTTTGCAAAATCAAACCAAAACTTGTGTATACCTCTATATCTTGCAAATGAACTCAAACTACACAAATCCACTACTTTCTCAACCCGAAAGTATAAAATATGCATGAAAACATAATAGATGTAAGCATGAAACATGGTGAAATATGGGCACATCAGTAATCAAGTAATCGTGGTCTAGCGCTGCAAACCGACCAGGTGGCATTTTTTTTGCGTGCGAGCAATATGGGTTATTTCGTAGAAGGGGGAAGCAGATTCACAGTACGTAGAGCAAAATAAGAAACTGTGCATTCTCCTTACACGGTCATGAGGGGGGACCGAGTATATGGACGATGACCGTGAAAAATGGAAAACACAACCATCGCCTCCCTCACCGATTGAAGGGTCATGCTTATGCGAGAAGGATGAAACCAGGGGAGAAGAAAATGTGCAAGTGGATGAAAGATGTAGGAACTCCATCGAAGGCCATCGTGTACAGACTACGACAAGTAGATTCGAATAGCGTCACCTCAGCACGATCACTTGAGAACACCCTCAACAAGCTTGCCATTGAAGAGAGAGGAAATCAGATGATGACACAAGGTACCCTCCATCGTCTCCGAGAAAGGGGCTACTACTACCAATTCAGAAGAAGACCAGATGATGACAACGTATTGAATGACCTTTTTCTCGCACACCTGGATGGGATTCGTCTCTTAAATAAATACATGTATGTCATCGTGATGGATAGTACGTACAAGACCAACGTGTAAGTATTATATCCTATGTCGACGTACATTTCTTCCCTATCGAGTGTTATACTTATGTGAGTACATTGCTACATTGCTTCCATAGGTACAACGTCGCTCTGTGCGAGATAGTGGGCTTAACGCAAACGGGAAATAACTTTTTCATCGCCTGTGCCTTTATGGCTCGCGAGATCGAGGACACGTACGGTTGGGTGCTCAACAACCTATGTATTATTCTTCAGGGTAAGGTACCCGATTTGATCATGACAGATCGGGAGTTGGGCCTTCTCGCTGCACTTTGGGTTGTCTTCCCCGATGTGCCACATCTACTATGCCGGTTACATGTAACTCGCAAATGTGAAGAGGCCGCTTTGAAGATTACCAAAAATTTACAACTTGCGGTTATATTCAAGAATCATGTGTGGGGTTTATTCGAGTCTTCTTCGGAGGAATCGTTCGAGCGGCACCGGAGATGGCTTCACGGCCAATGGCGGGCTGCACCTGGGGTCATGGGGTATCATGAATCAGTATGGCTCATCCACCAGACAAGACTTGTTAGATGTCACAAAGACAACGTTCTCAACTTTGGAATGAGGACAACCAATAGGTACGCATATCGTTTCCATCGTTACCCTTGTAACCCTTTTCCTAAATTTCGACATTCATTCACCGCAAGCACATGATGTAATTAATGTGTAGGGTTAAAGGCTAGCATAAAGTGTTGAAGGAAGCATTGCACTCATCCACATGTGATTTTTGTGTCGTGGTGGATGCCATTCACCGAGTTAATGAATGTCAAGTGCATGATCTCCAGACTGCCTTGGAAATAGATCGTTTCAAATGGCTATCTAACGCACACAATGTAAAGACTCGGGATTTTAAAATATTATTTTCTAATTAAGATTTAGTTTTCGATTTAATATTGATATAGTTTCGATTTAATTTCCAAGGATTCAAAAAATTTTAAAAACCACCATCCGTGCAAATAATTTGAATTTAATTTCTTTGAAGCGAGCTCCGATATAAACTTGAAATTGATTTAAAAACGAAATCATTCCGCTCTATTATTCTAAGGCTTGGAAATATTTTCGGGTTTCATTATTTAATTAAGACTCGAATGTTTATTTTAGATTTATTTTAATTGAGTCGGGTTAAGGTTGAAAAGCGGGTTTCGGGATTTAATTCCGGGTAATTATTTTTACATTATTTCCATTTCAACACTCAACCTCACCATCACACTCCCTCCCTCACTCCTGCATCCCCCCTACTCCCTATTTGATCTGCCCTTCACCATCCCTCCTACCCTCCTTCAAATCATCAAACACCCCGTCATCACCATTCTCATTTGTCTTCCTCTTTCACCATCACTACTCCCCCTACCAGCTTCATTAGACACCATCTCCGGCAAACCACACAGTAGCCCCGCTTCCCAACCTTTCGAGCAAACAACAACAGCAGCTAGGAGCCCGAGCCGAGGAAAAGCAAACCACACAACCCTCTTCTTCTTGTTCAAATGGAAGCCAAGCTTCCTCGGACACCGCCGATGACCCACAGCAGACAGTATCTACATCCCCTTCCTCCGAGGCTGATGAAGACGAGCTCAAGAGCTGTCCGGAGCATTCCCATGTCCTTAGAGGAGCTCGAGCGAGCTCCGGTGAGCCCGACGAAGCCTCAAACCCCTCGATGAACTTCAACCCTCTTTTATTCTCTCTCGTGTGTCATTTCGATTCTTTTCATTTTCCTAGTGGTCGGGAAGGGAGAGTGAGGGTTGAGTGCGGAAGCTTGGGCGAGCACGAGAACACCGGCGAGCTCGAGGGCGGCCAGGTCGAGCGCGAAAGTCGTGGGAGCATCGTGGGTGAGTGTGAGTTCGAGTGGGGGCGAGAGTGGTGAGAGTGGGTGCGAGTGAGCAGGCTAGGACGAGCGAGAGCACCGAGCTGGGCAGCACTGAGGAGCTAGAACGTGGCGTCGGGCGCAATCGGGAGCATGCGGGAGGCTGAGGTAGGAGATGAACGAGTGGGCCCCACCTCCTTGTTCTGAAAACCGAAAACATATATGTATATATATTGGGTGTTGAACCGGAATAGGTTGTGGTTAATGGGTTTGGTTCGGTTTGGGTTAAAACATTGGTTTGGTTCGGGATTCTGGTGGGGAAATTTTTTTAAGGGTCTAATTTTAACTTATTATATATATTTTATATAATTGTTATATATAAATTGTTCCTTGACTTATTAACTCGTTATTAATTATTATTTATTAAATTATTTAAGAATATATCCTGATTTATCTAGATGTTTTATTTAATCTTATTTGTAAGAAATTTACTTGTGTGAATAATCTATTTGATAACTATTTGCATTTAAAATGTTAGTTTTGAATTATTTAGATTGATTGGAAAATATTTCTATGCGTCGGAAATTTATTAGGATAATTTTTTGGACTAAAATATGCCAAGATTATTTTAATAATAATATAATTTTGGGAAATTGGTTTGAGGATTCAAATGTTTAATGTCAGGATTTGGCTAAGTATGATTTTAAAAGAATTGTTTGTTTATTGAGTTGATTATGAGAGATGATGTTGAGACAAGATGCGAGATGATGATGGTATGAATAAGATGTGATGATAAGAATATGCCCAAGTTGGGGAATCAAGATGAGGAATTGAATTGAGACATTGATGTTGATGATGATGGGATGATTAACTTATATATGTTTTATGTTAATCTTATGTGTGTTATTTGATATGCTTTGTGTAAGTTAGACTTAGACTTAATTATTATGTTACTTATCTTCTAGGTGATCTCTAATCTGTTTTGGATTTGCTTGATTACTGTATTGCTTGGATCCTGCGCTTCTCTAGGTAAGTTCCTTGAACTTACTCATGATGGGCGCTTTATGCACTATGTGTTATATAGTAGGCTAGTGTTCATGCACCATACGACTTAGAATCAAGCTTAGGATCTAAAACGAAAACCATATGAATTGTTATCTGTCTTTGCTAGGAAAACGGCGGTTATAGGTGTTTATCGAATGAGACATTTTTCTTTATTCTTTTCATCCTAGTTGGCGCTTATTATAGAAAGTTGCTTGCACTTGATGATGCTTTAGGCTTTTGGTATTGAAAGTTGCTTGCACACGATGATGCGGTTGGCTATTTGGTAATAAGTTGCCATAGGACTCTTAGAGCCTTAGGCCTTATATAACTATCGTTGCTTGCCTTCCTTTCATACTTAGTAGGCTCATTGCGTGGGGTTGGCCTGCACCGTAGGGTGAGGTAGCTCCTTTGATGGTGAGTTGCTATAGGATTTCTTAGTAGCCTAGAGGGACATGCTATTTGTCATTTCTTGTAACTGGTGCGCTTCTTTATCCATTTCTGCATTTACTTATCCGTATGCTTATCTGTTTAATTTCTGTTTGCATTGCGCATTTCATCTTAGGAATAGGATGCTTATTATATGCCTCTCAGAGTGTGTTTACACACGCGCATGAGTGACCTGATGATTGGCCCAGATCCCCATCTTTTTTTTAGATTCAAGTAACTGTTAGCCGCTATATTTGCTTATATGGATGCTTGGTAGGTTCGAACTTTTGGCGTTAGATCGAGAGCTTGCGAGACCACTAAACTCCCTCTCTTTGATTCTATTTTACGTCGTTTTGACCCAGCTCTACCGTGGCAATCTTTTCTTATTATATTTCGATTTAAACTTAATTCCATTTCCACTCGACTTCACGATTAGACTAAGGCAGGTACTTGGTCCCCAATGGACCCACGGTCTTTAAGGGTTTCGAAATCCCTATTTCAATTTGGAAGGTAGCCTTGCCTTCTTAAACGTAACTCGGATAATTAGGTTTTCTTTCCTAGGCCTAAGGGAGGGGCAATTGGAGGAAAGAAGATCCTTACTTTCCTAGCCATTACAGAAGTCGTATTAGAGCCTAGGTTGCTCAATCCGAGTACACATGAGTTGCAAAATCATTTCAAAATCACCCACCGATTCCTTATTTTAAAGAAGTTTCAAAATCACTTCAAAAAGGGCAAAGCAATTTCAGAATAAATCCGGTAGGATCTTTAGTTGAGAGATAGGATCACTTGGGTAGAAGGAGGAGATAGCCCATTCCCTTATGGATGTAGACTTGGGGAATGGGTAGGCAAAACATAGCTTATACTTTACGGATGGGCCTAGAAGACTCCAAGGAGTTTGCACCGTGGTGGTTGGAGTAGCGAGGTTAGAATGTAGAGAACGAGAGGGAGTTGCCCCCTCCGCTCAGTCGCCCCTCGAAGGGCGGCTTCTAGGTAGCTTGTGGTGTTATATAAACTATCAGATTAATTACTATATATTGATTCTGTGCTAAGTGTTAGTTCTGTCTATTTATTCTGTGCGAAGTGCTAGTTCCCCGAACAAAAATTCAATATCCCTTTCATATTCCTATGTCGCCACAACATGAACTATTTCGCTTCTTGCATTGTCGTACTAGTTATTGGATGAATGCATATGTCATATGTTAGGTCCCCGCACGTTTGATGTCCTCTCCTTTACTAGGCGCATGATAGCGTGGTTACTCTTTTCTTATATCATGATAATATGAGTTTTTTAATTGATGGATGTGTGTTACAACTGATGTATGCCTCATATGATGCTTAATTCCTAGAATGCTTATCAAATTTTCACGCCATGATTATCTCCAAGCTCCTCTCCTTCTTTTATGAATATACGACCTGACACACCGCATGAGCACCCACCACGATGTATCTTGGGTTTGTATATGCATTACACATAAATATTATGCTAAGCTTTTGTCTTTGATTGTACCATGCTTTCACTTGTATCCCTAGTGTTCGTTAGAATGCAAGCTTCCCAAATATAGCCCATCCTATAATTACGTGTCATACTTACCCTATCATATTATTGTCATAGAGGTGATAGATGTTATTCCACTTTGATTTTCCCTTTCATAGCATTGAGTCTAGCAGTTAATATGCTTTTATGATGCTGGCGTGATATTATCCCTGTTCTGATTATTAGCATGCTAAAGCTCGATAACTTGGCTGATTACGTTGATAAATGATATTCCATAATATTGTTGAGCATAAAGCTATCTTAAGATGTATAAAATAAGATATCCTTGAGATTATTGATGATGTGCTGAGGATGTTAAGATTATGATGTGTTAGCAAGTTATGACTTGGTGCGTATGATTGATGACTATACAATGAATGACATGTTTAAATGTTGACTAGTGGATTGAATGATGCTCTTATCATGATGAAGTCTTGTGGATAATTTAAACTTGAATTCCTTAGATGTGAGTTTAATCGACATTCCCTACGCATTGACACCCTGGGCAAGTAATCAAATCTATGTGCTGTATTTGAGACGTGTGTTTTGATTGTCTATCTATGTGACGTGTGTTTTGCTGTATTTGAGACGTGTATTTGAGACGTGTGTTTTGAATTCCTTATATACATGATGGTTATGTGCTAAATACCTGATGATATGAATGGCAATGAGACTATTGATGTGTGATGACTTGCTAATAGGACACTAGTACGATGTTACCCTTGATGTACTTTTGATGAGTTATGACTTGTGATTCAGGATATGACATGAGATTGATATAATTGAAACTGATTTCTAAAAGATGAACCTAGGAAGAGAATATGGGATTAGACCTTAGAGGTGGATGACTCCACCTCTCGAGTTCTAAAATTGCTTGACTAACGTCGGATTTGAAGGATTTTGAACGGTGTTGAAAAAGACTAACTTGGATTTTGAAAGACCAAGAGCGATCGAGAATTTCAACGATTTCAGGCAAATCTTTTCCAATTGCGGAACCCTTTTGAAACTTTCAAGTCCCGGGTAAATCTATCATACTTCACGAACTGGATACAAGCATTATATGGGGGAGCTTTTAGGGTGATTTCTAAGACCTAGTGATGATATTGTAGAACTTTTAGAGTTGTGGTACTTCCTAAAAGTCGAAGCGAGGATGTGATAGGGGCGCTTATTTCATACTTGTCAAGACCAATTGGAGACGTCACGACTGTGACTAGGATGTTGTGAGAATCTCAAAAGACGCAACCGAGATGATTGCAAGATCCTTGGACATGGTCCTTAGACTCGCATTTTAAAACTTCCTCCTCTTACTTTGAAGTAATTTTAGTCTCGGGGACGAGACTTGTTCTTAGAGGTGGATGATGTAAAGACTCGAGATTTTAAAATATTATTTTCTAATTAAGATTTAGTTTTTGATTTAATATTGATATAGTTTCGATTTAATTTCCAAGGATTCAGAAAATTTTGAAAACCATCGTCGGTGCAAATAATTTGAGTTTAATTTCTTCGAAGTGAGTTCCGATATAAACTTGAAATTGGTTTAAAAATGAATTCATTTCGCTCTATTATTCTAAGGCTTGGAAATATTTTCGGGTTTTATTATTTAATTCGGACTTGAATGTTTATTTTAGATTTATTTTAATTGCATCGGGTTATGGTTGAAAAGCGGGTTTAGGGATTTAATTCCGGGTAATTATTTTTACCTTTATTTCCATTTCAACACTCATCCTCACCATCAAACTCCCTCCCTCAACCCTACATCCCCCTACTCCCTATTTTATATGCCCTTCACCATCCCTTCTACCCTCCTTCAAATCATCAAATACCCCGTCATCACCATTCTCATTTGTCTTTCTCTTTCACCATCACTACTCCCCCTACCAGCTTCATTAGACACCATCTCCTGCAAACCACACAGCAGCCCCGCTTCCCCTCCATTCGATCAAACAACAGCAGCAGCCAGGAGCCCGAGCCGAAGCGAAGCCAACCACACAACCCTCTTCTTCTTGTTCAAACGGAAGCCAAGCTTCCTCGGACGCCGCCGATGACCCACAACAGCCAGTATCTCCATCCCCTTCCTCCGAGGCCGATGAAGACGTGCTCAGAAGCTGTCTGGAGCATTCTCATGTCCTTCGATGAGCTCGAGCGAGCTCCAGTGAGCCCGACGAAGCCTCGAACCCCTTGGTGAGCTTCGACCCTATCTTATTCTCTCTCGTCTGTTATTTTGATTCTTTTCACATTCCTAGTGGTCGGGAAGGGAGTGTGAGGGTCGAGTGCGGAAGCTTAGGCGAGCACGAGAGCTTCGGCAAGCTCGAGGGCGGTGAGGTCGAGCGCGAAAGACGTGGGAGTGTCGTGGGTGAGCGTGAGTTCGAGCGGGGGCGAGAGTGGCGAGAGTGGGTGCGAGTGAGCGGGCTAGGACGAGCGAGAGCACTGAGCTGGGCAGCGCTGAGGAGCTGGAACGTGGCGTCCGTCGCAATTGGGAGCAGGTGGGAGGATGAGGTAGGAGATGAATGAGTGGGCCCCACCTCCTTGTTCTGAAAATCGAAGACATATATGTATATATATTGGGTATTGAACCGGGTTGGGTTGGGGTTAATGGGTTTGGTTCGGTTTGGGTTAAAACATTGGTTTGGTTCGGGATTCGGTTTGGGAAATTATTTTAAAGGTCTAATTTTAACTTATTATATATATATTATATAATTTTTATATATAAATTGTTATTTAATTATTATTATTATTTTATTCTATTTTATTTTATTTATAGTTAATGATTTAATTATTTATTGCATAAAATATGATTTATTTGAGTGTTTATTTAATTTTTATATATATTATTTTGAGGTTGATAGTGTTATAAAATAGTTCCTTGACTTATTAACTCGTTATTAATTATTATTTATTAAATTATTTATGTATATATTCTGATTTATTTAGATGATTTATTTAATCTTATTTGTAAGAAATTTACTTGTGTGAATAATCGATATATTTTATCATTATTTGCATTTAAAAAGTTAGTTTTGAATTATTTAGATTTTTTTTAAATATTTCTAAGCGTCGGAAATTTATTAGGATAATGTTTTGGACTAAAATATACTGAGATTATTTTAATAATAATATAATTTTGGGAAAATGGTTTGAGGATTCAAATGTTTAATGTCAGAATTTGGCTATGTATGATTTTAAAAGAATTGTTTGTTTATTGAGTTGATTATGAGAGATGATGTTGAGACAAGATCTGTGATGATGATGGTATGAATAAGATGTGATGATAAGAATATGCCCAAGTTGTGGAATGGAGATGAGGAATTGAATTGAGACATTGATGTTGATGATGATGGGATGATTAACTTATATGTGCTTTATGTGAATCTTATGTGTGTTATTTGATATGCTTTGTGTAAGTTAGACTTAGACATAATTATCATGTTACTTATCTTCTAGGTGATCTCTAATATGTCTGGATTTGCTTGATTACTGTATTGTTTGGATTCTACGCTTCATCAGGTAAGTTCCTTGAACTTACTCATTATGGGCACTTTATGCACTGGGTGTTATATAGTAGGCTAGTGTTCATGCACCATACGACTTAGAATCAATCTTAGGATGTGAAACGGAAACCATATGACTTGCTCTCTGTCTTTGCTAGAAAAACGGTCGTTATATGTGTTTATCAAATGAGACCTTTTTCTTTATTCTTGTCATCCTAGTTGCTTGCACTCGATGATGCAGTGGGCTTTTGGTATTGAAAGTTTCTTTCACACGATGATGCGGTAGGCTTTTGGGTAATAAGTTGCATTAGAACTCTTAGAGCCTTAGGCCTTATATAAGTGTCGTTGATTGCTTCCCCGGCAACAGCGCCGATTTGTTCGCTAGAGGGGATGAGTATAGGGATTCAAATAATTCAAAATAAACAATTCTCAACTAGACTACTCACTGTCTCAAACAAATAATACAAGAACCCCCTCCCTTGTAGTAGTAGGGTAATTCAGGATCGAATCCACGAGGAGGTATGTCAGCGCTTCCCTTGTTGTACTCACGATCAAATCTTTCGACCCCAGAAGACACTCGATATCGATGTGTTTGGTCGATATCGACCTTAGTTCTGGTCAATTTCCAGTACAGTTCCTGCAGAAGACAAAAGTAGCAAAGTCGACGTCGAGCAGAGACCTCGATATCGACGTTAGACCTCGATATCGACCTTTACAATCGATTCCGATGTTTGTCACAAAAACTGTAATTCGTAACCGATTGTCGGAAAAGAGTCCGAAGAAAGTAGAATGGTAGAGAAGGATGATCAAAAACAAAACTAAAACTTTTATATTGATTTCAATTAATTAAAAGCTTCCAAAGTCGGGGTTTCAAGCCACAATGATAACAATGCAAGTTTTATGCTGAAGTTATGAAATTTAATGCCTTTCCGTCAAATAACTTTCGCTATCAACACTTAGGTGATTAGAGGCTCTCGCATAGTTCCCAAGAGTTACTATCCAATTCATGAGCAATTCAAGTTCACAATATGAGTGGCTTTCACTTCAATAATGTGAATAATGAATCTCCTTAACTTTCGCAAAGGATCATGCATAGGATAGAAGACGGAATCGCATAAAAGTCATACCTTTGATGCACTTACCCTACATCGTTATCGTCGGGCTCACCCCGACCCTAGAAGTGGGTTGACTACTCACTCCTCATCATGCACATCATCATCATCACTGTTGAAAGAAAACTACTTTGAATTAAATTATGAAAGAAAGTACAACCGAACAAGCCAAAACTCCGCTCTCTCTTCTCTCGAACTCACTCGGCCTTCTCTCTCTCTCTCTAACTCGCTACTACTATAATTGGATCTGGAATTGAATGTGCTTGGATGTTATTGAATGTGTGTTGATGACTAAACTCAGCCCTAATGGCCTCTAGATATAGATATCGAACTTTGCTATCCAAAGACTCAAAACTTTATCTTTATTCTCTAAGATAAAACTTAAATAAAGTAAAAACTAAAACTCCTATGGTAAATCAGCTCATATGATAGCTCTGGTGTTGATGATAGGAAATCTCGACTGTTGGATAGACGTGCAAGCTTCGGATATAATTCTATCAAAATCTGAGTCGGATTCCTCTGTCGGGCAACATCGATATCGACCATGAACATCGATATCGACCTCTGTGAAACTCTATCTCGAGCTCTCCTTCTTCTACTCTGACTGGCACTCGACTTCTATCTTTTAGCTCAATCTTGCAACATCGATATCGACCTTCAGACGTCGATATCGACCTCTCTGGTGTCGACATGCTCTGCTTCATTTCCTGCTCGATTCCTATGTCTCTGCTGCACTCGATGTCGAGGTCCCCAGTCGATTTCGACCTCTTCAGGAGACTTCGAGTTCTTTTTCCGCTCTTCAAAATTTGCCCATTTTTTTCATGTTTTCTGCCAAATCAGATAGAAACTCCTGCAGACCCATATATTTGATATTTAAGCGTAAACTACACTAATCCCATGTTTTCCCACTAATATGCATGCAAAAGACGATAAAATGGACTCATATGTGCATAGAAAATATGGCAATTCGCGCGCACATCAAACACCCCATACTTAAGCTTGCTTGTCCCCAAGCAATACCTTTAATGGTCATTTAGGGGAAGAAAGTAAACCCTCAACATCATAGATTCATTTTTCATATATCCCTACAATCAATTGCCATCCTCGATAAGGTACTTATGTCAACCAAGTCCATGCCTGTGCATAAAAGCAATTTCATACTCTTAAAAGGAGGTAATATGCAAAAACAATTTTAGCGACATAGCATTAATAATCAAGAGGACTTTGGCAAGCTTATGAGAAGTAGATTGGTAAAAGGGTAAAGGTGGGCTAATATTTGGCCATGTGGTGTTAAATCCAGGGAAACATACTTTCTTTCCAAAACATTCCACATTCCTTCTTCATAATGTCTCACCTTTCACTTATCGCTCAATGCTTTTATTCAATATAATGCTTTTACCTCTCTAACCTTAGCACTGCCTTCTCGCGAGTCGCAAACATGGGTGTCATGAATGGCCCCGGATACTTAATACTTCGGACTCCTCACCTTGTGTCCCATCTCGCTGAACTAACATCTCAACGAGCAGGGTCGACCTACCTTTATATCCTGAGGTGATCGGATTTTTTCTCGCTCATTAAATTTTCCATATTTCATAAAACAAAATTTCATTCCAGCCAACAACTTCATAAATAATCCCCAACTCCATATAACAACTCCAAAAATGACTTCCATTCTCAAACTTGTCCCCGGATAGGGTATAAGGTATAAAATGGGCAATATGTATATATGTGGAGCAATAATGATCATGATAAGGCTCATATATGGCCTGTGACTTTTGCAAATATGCATAGGTAAGGCTAGGATATGAACTTGTATAGGTAAGCACTTTTATGGAAATTTCATAAAAAGTCTTCCATCATCTTATCATGCACATTTCAAAAGCAACTTCAAATTTTTCATCTCCTTTATTTTTCTTTTTTGCACATCATTGGGACTTCTCTTAACTAGGCAATTTCATGTTATATCTCTAATGAATCTAATTTTGCATCATAGAGCTCTTTTTTATACTTCCATGACCCTTCTTTTTTCAAATTTTTGATGGGGATCATTTTTTTTTTCGAAATATATAAAATAAGTATGCATTAAGATAAATATGCAAATCTAAACTAAGTATGAATATGCAAGTAAGCTTTTCCCCCACCCCATACTTAAAATTTACAGTGTCCTCACTGTATTAGAACTAGGGTGAAGAAGAAAACTTACTAAACCGTCACAAATTTTAGGAGTCGAAGAAGATAGCAGACATGGTCGATATCGACCTTTAACATCGATATCGATGTTTCTCATCGATTTCTGGCTCAGGCTTCAGGGTGATCCGGCCTCGACCACAAGCCCATCTAAGTCGACCTTAAGGTCGATGTCGATCTTGGACATCGATTTTGATGTCTTTTCTGTCTGTTTTTCTCTTTCCTGCAACTTGTTAAAAAAACAAAATATGCAAAACAATAAAATGTCTCAAACCAAAGTAAAAGTTGTCTAAAACCAAAACTAAGTCTTTGTTATACGCTCTAGATTTTTAAGTCGCTGGGACGACTTCTTCCTTTGCGCTTCTCAAGGCGGCATCTGCAGAGCCTATGTGGCCTGGGCCTCAAATATGACTCCTTTCTTGTCACGCAGCTGCATTCCGCCAGGATGGATTTGATTCACCATGTATGGTCCCAGATTTTTATCCTTGAATCTTGTAGGGAACCAATGGTCTTTGGATTTGGCAACATAGACTTTGTCTCCTATCTCATATTGGCTCGAATCATTATCGGATACCCTACATAAGCGCACATGCCAAGGCACACCTCTTCCAAATAATGATAAATCTTTTATTGTAATGGAACAGGAGGAATCCGCACCTTGACTTACCTTCTCCTCAGTCTGTGTCTCAGGTCGATTTCGATGATCAGAGGTTGATATCGACCTTTGTTGTACTCCTGGAGGATCATTCGATTTGGAGAGTTTCTTCTCGATATGATCAGGTCGATGTCGACCCTCATAGATCGATAACGAGGTCTCTGTTCCTCCCTTCTCAGTGCTGATGGTGGTCGATTTCGGCTGGGTATGGTCGATATCGACCTTAGACCCCGATTTCGATGTTTCTTTTCCTCCTCCGTTGACCCCATACTTATGACCTGGCACATAATCTCGAACATTATTAGTCGATATTGACTTACCTGGGTGGATTTCGATGTTCTGTTGGGCCCCTTCGTTCAAGATTGCCACAACTTCCTCCACTTGGGCTTCTATGGCCCTCTTCTCAAGCTCCTCCGGTGTCATACTCCTTATTTTGGCTTCTCCACATGCAATGTAGACACCATTTATGGCTTTTATCTCCATTGGCCCTTGATTTTTCACCGTCTTGTTGAAGGCATACTCTATCACCTCGACACTAATTGTGAATGAGAGTAATCCTTTCTTCACGCTAATGTTGGCATTGACGGTTGCTAGGAATGGCCTACCTAAAATAATTAGACAAGCAGGGTCCTCCGCTATATCAACAACTAAGAAATCACCAGGGACAAAGAATTTACCTACTTGTACTGGCACATCCGTCACTATCCCAGTTGGAATTACTACCGTATTGTTTGCCATGTACAACCTTGCATCCACGGACTCCAAAGGACCTATCTTTACCTTGTGCCAAATGGTTAGTGGCATCATGCTAACGCTAGTGCCCAAGTCAACTAAAGCATTAAATTTGAATTGACCTAGACCTATAGCGATAGAAAACTTACCTGGGTCCGCCCGCTTTTGTGGTAGCTCCAACCTGTTGCCGTCCTCTGCGATCTTAGAGATCGATCGCTTCTTACCTAAGATGTCTTTAAGTAACCTTACATAGGATGGCATCTCATGAAGTACCACTGTAAATGGTATAGAGACATTAAGTCCTTGGAGCATCTTCACGAACCGCTGGAACTTCTTTTCCGCTGGAATTGGCAACACCTTCTTCCTTCCCGCGGCTGCAGTGAGGTCGACATCGACATTAGTAGGTCGACATCGACTGGAGAAGTCGATTTCTGTAGTGACGCAGCATCAGGGTCCACATCGACTGGAAGGTCGACATCGACGTCACCGTGGTCGATATCGACAGGGGGGTCGATATCGACGTCTATTCTGGCTCCTTCTCCTCCGCCTTTTACTCGAGCGTTTGTAATTGACGCCCACTCCTTAGGTTCACTGCCGCAATATGACCAGTGGTTTTGCCCTTTTGGTTAGGCACAGTGGATCCAGGGAATGATCCTGACGCCTTGGGTATTGCTTCCGCCAATTGACTCATTTGAGTCTCCATGTTGCGCTTCCAAACGTCGATCTCCCCAAGCCTAGAATTGATGCCCTGCAGCTGAGTATGGACGAAGATGTTGGCTTGTTTGAACTCAGCATGGTTCCTCCGCATCTCATCAAGAATGATTTGCAGGTCATCTTTCCTTGCCTCCCGCTCAGGGTGCCCTGGTGCTCTATATAGTGGGGGATCCCTTTGTTGATAGAACCTTTGATCACCCCAATATTGTTGATTGCCCCCTCCATAGGAACCTCTCGTCCACTTGACCTCCTCATGTTGTTCCGCCATGGATACTTGCTCAGTATGTTGACAGGCACTAGTGTTATGCCTTGTTGAGCCACACTCCTGACAAGTTTGATTGTTGCTCAGGAACCTGACTTGCTTTTGAAGGCGGCGTGTTTGATCGTTGTGGAATTGTTGCCGCACATCAGGATCTATCTCCCTTGGAGGCTCATATAGTGGCATTGATGGGGCATGCCTTGCATCATAGGCCGCAACAGCCCCATAAGTGTTGTCAAAGTTCACGAGCCTCTCAATGGTCTCACATGCCTCCGTTGGTGTAAGCTCAATGTACCGATAGGAGGTATATGAATTTATCCTCTCCTTATTCGGCGCATCAAGGTCATTGTAGAAGATTTCCTGGATGACATAAGGAAGTTGCCCATGCGTTGGGCATAATCTCAACAAGTCCTTAAATCGCTCCCACGCCTGTGTCAGTGTTTCACCTGGCTTTTGTTTGAAAGTCGTGATCCTTTGTCGCAGCATCGCCGTTTTAGAAGGTGGAAAGAACTTATTCAGGAATGCATCCTTCACCTTCGCCCATGATCTCAGCGAGCGTGGAGCCAAACTTTCAAGCCATTGTAATGCCTTCCCTGCCAAAGACCATCGAAAAGATTTTAATCGCACATACTCTAAATTTACTCCATCTGCAACTGTTTCACATAAGTCCATAAAAGTAGATATGTGTTGCAAGGGGCATTCATTAGGCCTTCCTTCAAAAGTATTTCTTTTTATCTCAGACAGGAAGTTAATTTTTATTTCATAGTTGGAGAGAGGAATTAAAATAGTGGATTCAGGAACATGAAGCGACGGATGCATATATTGCATCGCTCTGCAGTAGCGGCGGCCCTCTCCGCAGCGATTGTAGCATTGTGGTCCTCGATTTCCTTCCTCAACCGCTCTATGGTCTCAGCCTGTGTCTCGTTGTCAGCCATGATGCGAATTGCTTTGTTGCGAAGATGGTAGAAATGTTCAGGCTCGTAGATTGGTTCCAGGATAGGTCTGCGATCAGAACTTCGCATAAACCTGCAAAAATAAGCTTCAAAAAGATCGTGATTAAATTTAGGTGGCGATTGATTGCCTCCCCGGAAACGGCGCCAATTTGTTCACTAGAGGGGATGAGTATAGGGATTCAAATAATTCAAAATAAACAATTCTCAACTAGACTACTCCTTGTCTCAAACAAATAATACAAGAATCCCCTCCCTTGTAGTAGTAGGGTAATTCAGGATCGAATCCACGAGGAGGTATGTCAGCGCTTCCCTTGTTGTACCCACGATCAAAGCTTTCGACCCCAGAAGACACTCGATATCGATGTCTCTAGTCGATATTGACCTCAGTTCTGGTCGATTTCCAGTACAGTTCCTGCAGAAGACAAAAGCAGCAAAGTCGACGTCGAGCAGAGACCTCGATATCGACGTTAGACCTCGATATCGACCTTTACAGCCGATTCCGATGTTTGTCACAAAAACATTAATTCGTAACTGATTGTCGGAAAAGAGTCCGAAGAAAGTAGAATGGTAGAGAAGGATGATCAGAAAGAAAACTAAAAATTTTATATTGATTTCAATTAATTAAAAGCTTCCAAAGTCGGGGTTTCATGCCACAACGATAACAACGTAAGTTTTATGCTAAAGTTATGAAATTTAATGCCTTTCCGTCAAATAACTTTCGCTATCAACACTTAGGTGATTAGAGGCTCTCGCATAGTTCCCAAGAGTTACTATCCAATTCATGAGCAATTCAAGTTCACAATATGAGTGGCTTTCGCTTCAATAATGTGAATAATGAATCTCCCTAACTTTCGCAAAGGATCATGCATAGGATAGAAGACGGAATCGCATAAAAGTCATACCTTTGATGCACTTACCCTACATCTTTATCGTCGGGCTCACCCCAACCCTAGAAGTGGGTTGACTACTCGCTCCTCATCATGCACATCATCATCATCATTGTTGAAAGAAAACTACTTTGAATTAGATTATGAAAGAAAGTACAACCGAACAAGCCAAAACTCCGCTCTCGCTTCTCTCGAACTCACTCGACCTTCTCTCTCTCTCTAACTCGCTACTACTGTAATTGGATCTGGAATTGAATTTGCTTGGATGTTATTGAATGTGTGTTGATGACTAAACTCATCCCTAATGGCCTCGAGATATAGATATCGAACTTTGCTATGATAGGAAATCTCGACTGTTGGATAGACGTGCAAGCTTCGGATTGAATTCTATCAAAATCTAAGTCGGATTCCTCTGCTGGGCAACATCGATATCGACCATGAACATTTATATCGACCTCTGTGAAACTCTATCTCGAGCTCTCCTTCTTCTACTCGGACTGGCACTCGACTTCTATCTGTTAGCTCAATCTGGCAACATCGATAACAACCCTCAGAGGTCGATATCTACCTCTCTGGTGTTGACATGCTCTTCTTCATTTCCTGCTCGATTCCTTTGTCTCTGCTGCACTCGATGTCAAGGTCCCCAGTTTATTTCGACCTCTTCAGAAGACTTCGAGTTCTTTTTCCGCTCTTCCAAATCTGTCCATTTTTATCCTGTTTTCTGCGAAATCACATAGAAACTCGTGCAGACCCATATATTTGATATTTAAGCATAAACTACACTAATCCCATGTTTTCCCACTAATATGCATGCAAAAGACGATAAAATGGACTCATATGTGCCTCAAAAATATGGCAATTCGCGCGCACATCAATTTACACTGGTTTTTACATAGGAGGGTATTCGTTGGAGGAGTTTGTTGACCTGCAGAGTTACTCCATCATAGTGGGAGGTGACCGAAGATATTGGATCGAGCTGCCGATCATGGGTCTTGTGTTCGCAACCGTCTACCAGGTTCCCCTCGTCATCTTATCTTGGCACATGAAAGTCACATGCCTCCCTATGTACACCGAACAACCAAATGACGCCCCTCATGAGGCCATACTAGGGATGGCATGCATCAAGAACCAATATCATTTTGCAATGGTGAGTATGATATGTGTTACTCTCGCTTCAACTGCATTTTATCCATAAATTACCAAAATTAACATTCTACTATACTTATTGCAGATATGGTTACATCCCAACGCTCCTTTACCTCCTCCAACGCATGAATGGACGGCATACCATCACCTGAGCATCAACGGATGGGATACTCGCTTCCAAGGCCAATTTGATAAATTTAGAGCATTGTGTGTTTAGGAAGGTCATCCCTTACACCTTATTTAGGAGTCATGACATGATGTTCATTTATCGTTTCCCTATTATATTATACGTTGTGAAATGAAATTATAGTATCTATTGTAAATGCATCTACATTATCTTATTCCACATATTATGTTTTTTAAGTTCAATTACGCAATTACCTTTCTCTTTATTATTCTTTTTCCCCAATTCTATATATACTATAGTTCAAATATATGAATTATTGTACTAAAAAAACATTTCGTATGTATGAAAACAAGAATCGTCAAATAACATCACATTTGTTGGTATATTTCCATATCACAACGTTGGATCCGACGTTTTGACAACGTCAAATCCAACGTTCTTACAATGTCACATGCAACGTTGCTGTGTGGCCCGACAAGGCCCGAGCTTTACAACATTTAATGCGAAGTTGTAATGTGACAGACACACCCCGTCCTCTCCTCAATTTCACAACATTGCATGGGACACATTGCAACATCGGATCCCACGTTGTAGAGTCATTAATGCTACAACATCGGCTCCGACGTTGTTTAGCGTTCTTAACCCACGAATTTGCGGTGTATATAGGAAGACCCTATTAGGACACATCAAGAGGGTCCATCATTAGTCATATCATATCAGCAAGAAATATGCACAGAACTACCACCCATAAGCACATCAAACAAAGAGATAAACATCATTCCAAAACTAAAGAAACTAGAGAAGACTCATCACTATCTCACGACGTAAAGCAAAAGTCGACACTCGGCTCGACACAGGAAGATAATAGCTCATCTACGACATCCCCATAACTCACTTGAAGGCTATCCTCAGTCTCCCAAGTCACCTCCTCGGGACTCCTCCTAGCCCACTAAACCAGAAGTAGAAGAACCTCTCTGTTCCTCTTGACACAACGGTCAAGTACCCTAACTGGACTCTCTACAAAGGTATGGTCGGGCTCTATTCGAATATCGTAATAGTCAATGATGTGACTTTGGTCGGGGACATAACGACAAAGTTGGGATACATGGAAAACATCATGCACACCAACCAGCGATGGGGGTAAGGCTAGATGGTAAGCTACCTCGTCGATCCTCTCAAGAATCTCAAACTGACCCACAAACCTAGGGCTCAACTTGCCCTTGATGCCAAAATGAGGGATCCCTCTAGTCGGCGACACTCTGAGCCAAACATGCGATCCAACCTCAAACTCGATCTCTGTCCATCTCATATCTACATACTTCTTCTGTCGGTCCTGAGCAATCCTCATATGCTCTCTGATGCGTCCGACCTGATCGACCATCTCTCTGACTAACTCTAGTAAAGAAGTTGTGGTGTCAGCGGGCTCTTCCCAATAGACGGGCGACGTGCAACTTGTAGTGCCTTCCATATAGTGCCTCGTAAGGAGCCATCTCAATCGACGAATGGTAACTGTTATTGTAGGAGAACTCAACCAGCGACAGAAATTTGACCCAATGATCACCCTACTCCAGAACACAAGACCTCAAGATGTCCTCCAATAGTCTGAATCGTCCGCTCACTCTGACCGTCTGTCGATGATTGCTAAGCTATGTTGAACTGTAGCTGACTCCCCAAAGCCTCGTGAAATGCTTCCAAAATCTTGAAATAAAACAACCATCTCTGTCAGAAATTACCATCTCAAAAACTCCGTGAAGCCTGACAATCTGTCTGATGAACTCCTTTGCTAGCCTCGAAGTAGGCTAAGTCTCCTCGATGACAATGAAATGGGCCAACTTGATCAATCTATCGACCATGACCCAGATAGTGTCAAACCCTTTGATGTCTCTCCTCATTCTAGTGATGAAGTTCATGGAGATATCTATCCAACTTCACTCGGGAATGGGAAGCGATCTGATGAGTCCACCTCGTCTCTGGTGCTCAATTCTAACATGTTGACAGACCTGATATCAGGCGATAAAATTTGTAATGTCTGCTCTTATCCTCTGCCCCCCAATAGGATCTCCTTAAATCCTGGTGCATCTTATTCATCCCCGAATAGATAAAATAATGGATAGTGTGTGCGTTATGTATAATCCCTTGATGGTTGGTGTACATATTTGTATCTCTTTTTATAGCATCTTTTGACTTCTTATTTCATTCGATTTCTAAAGAAAAGGGTTCAAAAGAATATAAACTTGTGTAAGAATGGGCTAAAGTACAAGAAATAGAGTCTGCACAAGTTTTGAGCTAACTATGCAGGAATTCGAGCGAAATCGAAGTCAAAACGAAGAAGCCAAGTGAAGCTGAGCAGAGGTCGATATCGACCTTAAACATCGATATCGACCATAGTTTCCGACACACCTTCTGAGTGTCGAGATAGACCACATAGACCAACCAAGAAGGTACTCGATATCGACCTTCATAATCGATATCGACCTCAACATAGACATCGAGTGGAGTTAGACAAGTCGAGCAGAAACACAGACATCGATATCGACCTCCAACGTCGATATCGACCTTATCTCGACAGAAGATAGATCAGATTTCGAGACTCGAATTATGAATTCTATCATCAAGGCCACGGATTATTTTGTTCTTCTAGATAGTTAGCAGCTGAATTTATCTTTTCCTTTAAAGTTTTATCAAAATAAAAGACTTATCCTAATTGTTTGGATATAGTTCATAGTTTAGATAGAAGTTACAATCCTTGGATAGCAAGGATTAGTAGCCTATAAATAAAGCCCTAGGGGGCTAGCATTCAGGGATCACTCAACACATTCAATTACATTCAATAGAATTAGAGAGAAGTTTTAGGGTTTGGCATTTGCAAAAGCCGACGTTAAGTTGTAAAGCTTTGGAGTTTATAGTTTAATGCAAGTTTATTTCTTTCAATCAATGATGAGTTCCATGATGATGTGCGAGTAGTCCCCCAAAGCTCTTAGGGTTGGGGTGAGCCCGACGTTAGCCATGCGTGTTCGAGGTAAGTATTAGATGTTGATATCGTTGTGTCTATATCATCTCCTACGATTCTATGTTTAGTCCTAATCGAAAGAAAAGGGATTCATTCTAACAACTTGAGTTATAAACATAAAATTAGTAGAGACAATTAGGTTTATTTGCAAGAGTAATCCTAAGAGTTGGTGTACAGCGAAAGCTTGTCCCTCGGGTGACATAGCACAATTGTCCATCTTATTTATTTTATCGCATGCATTGGTTAACGTTGTGGTAAACCCTAATCCTAGGAGTTGTTTTTTTACATAATTTATACACATAAATCCTCTGTTTATTTATGTTCATCGCATCCTCATCCATCCTAAAGACTTCGGCCTTTCTTTGCCGACGAAGAACTAACCCACTGCAGGAGAACATTGATATCGACCACAGACGTCGATATCGATCACTGAGTTCGTCCACAGTTTTCTGAGTCGACTACGATCCTCACGGCCAAGTTATTGAACATCGATATCGACCCCCGAGAGGTCGATATCGACCTTCTGTATCGACTGGCAGACTTCTGAGCCAATCGATTTCGTGGACTAACATCGATTTCGACCTTTTTAGTCGATATAAACTGCTTGTTTTTTGTCTCTGCATGTCTTCTGTTGCAGAGAGGAGTGACAGCCGAGGTCGACATCGAGCTCCAAGGTCAAAATCGAGGCTTCTGGTTTGACGCAAGAAGTGAGATTTCCGACGCTACTAGGATCCCGCTGACACGCCTCCTCGTGGATCGATCCTGACTACCCTTCCACTACAACGGGAGGAAGTCTTGTAATTATTTACATAGGCTAGGAGTCGATTTACATTTATACATCTTATTATTTGTATTTGAGATAATCGACCTTCCTCCCTATTAACAAATTGGCACCGTTGCCGGGGAGGCAATCAATCGCACCCTAGTAGTCTATCTCACGTTTTTATCTAGTTTGGTTTTGCAGGTGTATGCGATGCGCTGATCGCCCACCTGAATTCGAAGGAGTAGACGACCCTGAACGCTACTTCCATCTAAGAGCCCAAGCTCAAAGAATCATGGCAGATAACGCGAACTAGGCTGAGTTGATTGAGCAATAAAGGAAGCAGGTTGAGGACTTAACGACTAGAGAGGTGGCACTTAAGGAGCGTGCGGATAGGTAGGAGGAAGGCCGGAGGCAAATAGAAGGCCAAATCAATGCCCTCCCTCGAAATGAAAAGCAATACATGCATCCATCGCTCACAGCAATATGTCCAACTAAAAGCCTTTCGTTGGTGTCTTACAGGAAAAGCATTGCAGTGGTTGGAGAGCTTAGCCCCAAGATCGCTCCGCACCTGGAATGAAGTCAAGGACGCGTTCCTCAACAAGTTCTTCCCTCCTTCTAAGACGGCGTTGATCCGACAAAAAATCCCGGCTTTCAAACAAAAGCCTGGTGAGGCTCTGGCGAGTGTTTGGGAAAGGTTTAAGGACCTACTACGATCATGCCCGACGCATGGCCAACCACCGTACGTAATTTAGGAGATTATATACAATGCTCTAGACACTACAACCAAGGAGAGGATCAACACCTACACCACATATGGCTACCTTGAACTCGCTCCACAAGAGGCTTGGGAAACCATAGAGAGGTTGGTGGAGTTCGACAACACATACGGGACTCCTGAGGCTTCCGACACATCATCATCATCGAGACCTACCCCATCTATGCCCTTATATGAACCCTCCAATGTAATCGATCCGGACGTGAAGGATCAATTCCATAGAGATCAACTTCGAAAGCTCCAAAAGCAAGTGAGGTTTCTTTCAGCGAACCAAGATTGCATTGAATGCGGATCGCAGCGGCACACCACCATCGAGTGCCCCCATGCTGAATAAGTACAACTAGTGGAGACTCACCAAGAGGCGCGCTACATAAGGGGTCCTAATCACCAATATTGGGAGACCAAAGGTTCCATCAACCACAATGGAACCAGGTTAACCCTAGGGACCCCCCGCCTTATAGAGCTCTTGGGCACCCAGAGAGGGACCAACGGAAGGATGATCTTCAACCTGTGCTAGATGAAATCAGGTGGAACCAAGCTAAGAATGATCAATCCAACAATGCCATCCATTCTCAACTCAATCACCTTACCACACGGATTGGGGAGATGGATATTTGGAAAAAGAACGTAGAGACCTAACTGGGTCAATTGGCCGCGTAAATCCCTAGACCGTCCGGAACATTCCCTGGACAAACAACCACCAATCCTAAAGGGCAATCTGGGATGGGCCATGTTGCAACCAATGAATTAAGGAGTGGCAATAGAGTACAAAAGCCACGAACGAAGTCGGAGAAAAATCAAGTCGACATCGATAGACCAGTCGATGTCGAGGATGACGTCGATATCGACCCCCAGGTCAACACCCAGGTCGACGTCGAGGCCACTACAGAGCCATCAGAGCCACAACAGAGGTCAAAATCGACCATCCCAGTCAATATCGACCAGATCCCTGTCGATGTCGATGTCCACCAGGCCCCTCCGACCACCGTTTTGGCCCCTCCGCCAAAGAAGACATTCGCATTCCCATCCAATGCATTGGAGGATCCCACCAAAGGTAAGTTTAGGCACTTCGTAAAGATTCTTCAAGGTCTTAATGTTACCATTCCTCTTACAGAAGCCCTAAGCGAGATGCCCGCCTATGTGCGATTCTTGAAAGACATCCTTAGCAAGAAGAGATCCATGGCAGAGATCGCAGAGGAGTGCTCAAAGATGGACTTCCCTGAGAAGAAAAGTGATCCAGGGAAGTTTGCAATCACCGCGGGACTTGGCCAACATCGTTATAAAGCCCTATGTGACCTAGGGGCAAGTGTAAGTCTCATGCCTCTCTCTATTTGGAAAAAGGTGAACATTGGCGCACTTGAACCTGTGGATATGAAACTTTATATGGCTGACAACTCATTCGTCAAGCCCACAGGTATAGTTGATGACGTTCCAGTAAAGGTAGATAAGTTCTTTGTGCCTACTGATTTCATTGTATTGGAAATGCCTGAAGATCCTGTAGTGCCTATTATACTTGGTAGGCCTTTCTTAGCTACTGCTGATGCCAATATCAATTTACGTCGAGGATTACTAACCTTTACTATAGGGAACGAAGTGATAGAATTCTCTTTCAACCCAACTATGAGCGAAACGAAGCACCTAGAGCAAGTAGTCCTCTCGCCAGCTAAGGAGAAGCTTAGAAAATTTTTGTTAGCGAGGACGGAAACAACAAGCAGGGTCGACATCGACTAGAACCAGTCGATATTGACTAAAAACATCGAAATCGACCCCCCTTGGTCGAAATCGAGTATGCCAGGTTGTTGCCAGGAGCTTAAGTATGGGGTCACATAGGTCGATATCGACCCCCACATATCGATATCGACCAAAGAACTCGAAATCGACCCACCTTGGTCGAAATCGACTACCCCTCAGCCCGAAGATTTCTGTTTCGGGCCTAAACAGGTAAGCCCAGGTATGAATCCTAACCCTTCTCTGTCCCTTATTGATAAATCAATTGAGCCAATTATTGATAATTCAACTAATGAGAGGGTCAAAGCTCCATGGTTTGCCTATATTGCTAAAGTTATGTCAAGAAAGGGAAGGAAAGCACCCAAAGAAGAACCTAACAATGAAGAAGCCTGGGTCGCCGAGCTTAGATACTACCAAAAGGACTTAGATGATCCAGGAGAAGGTTCAAGCTTGAGGGGTCCCTACATAAAACGCTCGTGAAGAATTGACGGAGAAGTCGGCCTAGCGACTCAAAACTCTAGAGCTTGTACATAAAACTTGATTTTTTTTCATAGATGATTTTTAGGATTTGACTTTTGGCTTTTTAAAGTTTTAAACCTATGATAATTCGTGGCTTTATCTATAATATAACCAAGATTTCAGGTTTCTAAGCATAAAGAAACAACGAAGAAGAAAAGAAGCTTCTGCAGAGGCAGTCGAAATCGACCAGGCCAATCGAAATCGACCCCCCCAGGGTCAAGCCATCTCCTGGAGTCGACATCGAGGACTCAGGAGCAAAAAGAAGAGGTCGATATCGACCGTAATCATCAATATCGACCTTCATTAGGCAGCCCTTGTCTTCATTTTCTTCCTCGACTTCGACAGATGCAGTCGACATCGACCCCTGACATAGATATCGACTTCTGGCATCGACCCAACCTGAAATCGACCTGAATCCGTAGGTTGCGCTGTAAGTTTCTCTCTACCTTTGTTTTTTCTTTTTAATGCAGTGAGGACACTGTATATTTTAAGTATGGGGTGGGGGAAAAACATGTCTTATAGTCATAATTTGGTTTTCTTCTTCACATTGCATTCATGTTTAAATTTTTGTTCTTCGTTTTACTTTTATAAAATGTCAAAAAATAAAAAAAAAAATAGAAAAATGTCAAAAATAACAAAAAAAATGCATGTTTACTTCTTAAAGTTTGTTTTTAAACCTTACTTAGATGTCCTATGATAAAACTCAATAGCTGACTTGATCATGTAAATCCTATGGCATATTTGGATGGTTTAGCCTAAGTCTAAAAATTTTTATGTAGATTGTGAACTTGTGATGAAATTGAGCACATATGATCCTAGGCTAAAAAGCAAATCCAACAAAAATTGTCCTTGTGAGAATTTTGGCCTATTGGGAGAACATCAAAAAAATCCCTCCACTTTCTTGAGTGAATTTACTCTTCCTATGCATCTCTAAATGTTGTGATAGTTATTCGAAGCCAATACATAAATATGTCTATGTTTATGAGAATTAAATGATGGAGGCATCTTTTAAGCCATTTTTATCCTCTCTTTACCTACCCTGCATTATCCCTGCTTGAAGCCGGAAAATTAGCCTGAGCCTGAAATTACAAACTCCACAAAATTATCCCTAGCAGAATTGAGCATGACCCCCATTTGGGAATTGAGACTTAGATTGGCTGGACTAATACCTTGTGGAAAGAAAAGTGCAAATTGTCCAGTTTTGAGCAAGGAAATTATGGGTTAGTGCATATTTACATTTTGTCATATTTTGTAAAAGGATTTTTAGCACACCATATAAATGCACATATTTTTTATTTATTATTTTCGTCAAAAAAAAGAGAAAAGAAAAAGAAAAAAAGAGATGTATATACGTAGTGCATGAGCCGAAATCCTTAAGTCCTTTATTTACTTCATACAAGAGTTATATTTTTGAGAGGCATATTAGAGTTTGAAGAAGGGTTGATAGTATGGTTTACATCTTTTAGTGCATCTTTAGAGCATATTATGGAAAGATGAGTTGAGAAAGAGCATTATGGGAGATTGAGCTGGGAAAGTGCAACATTGAAGAGTTATGGTTTGGATATTGTAAGTGTTGAGATTTAGGAGTCTTGATTCCCGAATTATAAAAGCACCACACAGCCAAATAATTCCACACCCTTAATTCCTTACCAAGCCCCATTACAACCCCGCCGAATGGAGTCTTCTTTGAAGTCTTCCATTGAGCGAAAGTCCTCCCTATAGTTCTTATTGCATTTTCATAATTGGTTGCGAAGTGGATTTTTTTATAAATTGCAATGTTTATGAGATTGTGTATGGAATTGAGTTGCGAGTTGATCTTCACAGCCTAAACACATGAGAGTTAAGTGCAAACACATTATCCCTATGAGGTTGGATCAAAAATTGCATATGCCTATGGATCGCCTAAATATGTGCTATGACGTTAAATTCACTTGCTTTGCTTTGCTACCGCTTATGATGTTGCTTTTGACAAGGGCGAAGACTTGAAGGGTGTGTTGTAGGTGTTGGTTATTGCTTGGTTATTGCTTGAGGACAAGCAAGTCTAAGTATGGGGTGTTTTGATGTACATATTTGTATCTCTTTTTATTGCATCTTTTGACTTCTTATTTCATTCGATTTCCAAAGAAAAGGGTTCAAAAGAATATAAACTTGTGTAAGAATAGGCTAAAGTACAAGAAATAGAGTCTGCTCAAGTTTTGACCTAACTATGCAGGAATTCGAGCGAAATTGGAGTCAAAACGAAGAAGCCAAGTGAAGCTGAGCAGAGGTCGATATCGACCTTAAACATCGATATCGACCATAGTTGTCGACACACCTTCTGAGTGTCGAGATAGACCCCACAGACCAACCAAGAAGGTACTCGATATCGACCTTCATCATCGATATCGACATCAACATAGACATCGAGTGGAGCTGGACAAGTCGAGCAGAAACACAGACATCGATATCGACCTCCAACGTCGATATCCACCTTATCTCGACAGAAAATAGATCCGATTTCGAGACTCGGATTATGAATTCTATCATCAAGGCCACGGATTATTTTGTTCTTCTAGATAGTTAGCAACTGAATTTATCTTTTCCTTTAAAGTTTTATCAAAATAAAAGACTTATCCTAATTGTTTGGATAGAGTTCATAGTTTAGATAGAAGTTACAATCCTTGGATAGGAAGGATTAGTAGCCTATAAATAAAGCCCTAGGGGGCTGGCATTCAGGGATCACTGAACACATTCAATTACATTCAATAGAATTAGAGAGAAGTTTTAGGGTTTGGCGTTTGCAAAAGCCGACGTTAAGTTGTAAAGCTTTGGAGTTTATAGTTTAATGCAAGTTTATTTCTTTCAATCAATGATGAGTTCCATGATGAGGTGCGAGTAGTCCCCCAAAGCTCTTAGGGTCGGGGTGAGCCCGACGTTAGCAATGCGTGTTCGAGGTAAGTATTAGATGTTGA
Organism: Persicaria maculosa; assembly: GCA_963922045.1. Classification (NCBI taxonomy): domain Eukaryota; kingdom Viridiplantae; phylum Streptophyta; class Magnoliopsida; order Caryophyllales; family Polygonaceae; genus Persicaria; species Persicaria maculosa. Next base: position 36,736,951 of record OY998261.1, read on the forward strand.
TATCATTGTGTCTATATCATCTCCTACGATTCTATGTTTAGTCCTAATCGAAAGAAAAGGGATTCATGCTAACAATTTGAGTTATAAACATAAAATTAGTAGAGACAATTAGGTTTATTTGCAAGAGTAATCCTAAGAGTTGGTGTACAGCGAAAGCTTGTCCCTCGGGTGACATAGCACAATTGTCCGTCTTATTTATCTTATCGCATGCATTGGTTAACGTTGTGGTAAACCCTAATCCTAGGAGTTGTTTTTTACATAATTTATACACATAAAACCTCTGTTTATTTCTGTTTATCGCATCCTCATCCATCTTAAAGACTTCGGCCTTTCTTTGCCAACGAAGAACTAACCCACTGTAGGAGAACATCGATATCGACCACAGACGTCGATATTGATCACTGAGTTCGTCGACAGTTTTCTGAGTTGACTACGATCCTCACGGCCAAGTTAATGAACATCGATATCGACCCCCAAGACGTCGATATCGACCTTCTGTATCGACTGGCAGACTTCTGAGCCAGTCGATTTCGTGGACTAACATCGATTTCGACCTTTTTAGTCGATATAGACTGCTTGTTTTTTGTCTCTACAGGTCTTCTGTTGCAGAGAGGAGCGACAGCCGAGGTCGACATCGAGCTCCAAGGTCAAAATCGAGGCTTCTGGTCGACGCAAGACGTGAGATTTCCTATGGTACTAGGATCCCGCTGGCACGCCTCCTCGTGGATCGATCCTTACTACCCTTCCACTACAACGGGATGAAGTCTTATAATTATTTGCATAGGCTAGGAGTCGGTTTACATTTATACATCTTATTATTTGTATTTGCGATAATCGACCTTCCTCCCTATTAACAATGGAACCACAATCCTACTCTGAAATGTCAGCATCCCGTCAGCTCTCTCTACAAGCTTACCAGCTCATCCCTATGCGATCCGCTCTCTCAAAGCTGCTACCTCTGGGCACTCTATCTGACCACTAGGAATCTCATCAGTCAACTCCGACTGAATCTCCAAAAAGGACAACTGGCCACTCTTCCTCTGAAGCCACACCTAAATGCCGCAAAACCTCAACTCCTCCTACAATCGACTCAATGCCATCATTCTGGCCACGATCGCCTCCTGATAAGTCTTCTGACTCAATGTATCTGCCACTATGTTGGCCTTCCAAAGATGATACATGATGTCCAAATCATAATCCTTCAAGAGCTTTAGCTAACGCCTCTATCTCATGTTGAGCTCCTTCTGGGAGAAGATGTACTTCTCAAGCTCTTGTGATCCATCATCACCTTGTATAAAGTACCATATAAATAATGCTTTTTTTTCCTCCAAATCTTCAGAGCATGAATCACTACTACTACCTCTAGATCGTGCGTGGGGTAAGTCTCCTCTCCAGTATTTAACTGGCATGAATCATAGGCTATAACTCGGCCCCTCTAGTGTTGAACACAACCCAAACCAGCTCGTTATGTCTCAGTGTAAGACACGAACTCCTCTGTCCCATCTAGTAGTGCTAAAACCAGATCATGCGTGGGGTAAGTCTCCTCTCTAGGCTTTAACTAGCATGAAGTATAAGCTATAACTATGTCCCATCTAGTAGAAAACAACCCAAACCAGCTCGTTAGATGTCAGCTCGTTAGGTGCGATCATCAGCTTCTCCTCACTCCAAATGAAGGGAACGTTCTTCCGAGTCAACTGTGTCATCGGTCTAGTGATGCTCGAGAATCTGGGGATGAAACACCAATAGTATCTGGCAAAATAGAGGAAGGAATGGATGTCTCAAATGCTCTTGGGCACCTCCCAAGCAACTATAGCCTCAATGTTCACCGGGTCCACGACGACTCCCTCTTGTAAGATGACATGGCCTAAGAAGGCCACCTCCGTGATCCAAAAGTCGTACTTTTTGTACTTGCTGAAAAGTTGATGCCTCCACAAGGTCTCCAACAAGATCCTTAGGTGATCCTCTCTACTCATCTAGTAGACCAAGATGTCATCTATGAAGACCACCACAAATCTTTCCAGATAGCATATGAAGACCCTATTCATAAGCTCTATAAACGTTGTTGGTGTGTTGGTCAGCCCAAAAGGCATGACCAAAAACTTGTAATGGTCGTACCATGACCTAAAGGTGGTCTTTTGAACGTCCTTGGGCTTCACCCTGAGCTGATGGTAACCCGACCTCAAGTCAATCTTCGAAAAATACCACCGCACCCTGAAGCTGGTCCAACAAGTCAATGATCCTTAGAAGAGAGTAGCGATTCTTCACCATCACCCTGTTTAGGTCCTTTTAGTCTATGCATAACCTTAGAGATCCATCTTTCTTCTTAATGAACAAAACTGGCGCTCCCCATGGTGACGCACTCTGTCGGATATAGCCCTTCTCGGCCAACTCCTCCAGTTGAGCCTTCAGCTCTGCCATCTCGGTGGGTTCCAGCCGGTAAGGACCCTGCAAAATTGTCTTGGTGCCTGGCTCCAACTCTATAGCGAAATCGATGTCCCTTTGAGGTGGAAGTCCTGGTAGCTCCTCTAGGAAGACATCTATAAACTCTCGTACCACGGGCACGTCGAACATGCTGGGCCTCCTACTATCAACCTTTAAGGCGTAACACTAGTACCCCATGTAACCCTGGTCCAGAAGTCTCGCGGTATGTACTGTACTAATGAGTGACCCGTTCCTTGTTTAAGGGAAAGATTAGGATTCAAATATTTAAATAAACAATTCACAACTAGACTACTCCCTGTCTCAAACAAATAATATAAGAATACCTTCCCAATGTAGTAGTAGGGTAATTCAGGATCGAATCCACGAGGAGGTATGTCAGCGCTTCCCTTGTTGCAATCACGATCAAAGCTTTCGACCTCAGAAGAAACTCGAAATCGATCAGAACTGAAGTCGAGGTATGTCTGCGCTTCCCTTGTTGCAATCACGATCAAAGCTTTCGACCTCAGAAGAAACTCGAAACCGACCAGAACTGAGGTCGATATCGACTTCAGTTCTGGTCGATTTCCAATAGAGTTCCCGCAAAAGATAAAAGCAGCAAAGTTGATGATGTACATAATTGTACTATTGTTTATTGCATCTTTTGACTTCATATTTCATTTGATTTCCGAACAAAAGTTTCAAAAGTATATGATCTCGTGTAAGAATGAGCTAAAGTGAAAGAAATAGAGTCTACACGAGTTTTGAGCTAACCATGCAGGAATTCGATGAAATCGGAGTCAAAACGAGCAAGCCAAGTGACGCTGAGAAGAGGTCGATATCGACTGGAGACATCGATATCGACCCTGGATTTCGACACGATTTCTGAGTGTCGAGATAACCACACAAACCAGACTAGAAGCCTCGATATCGACACAGATGCATCGATATCGACCATCATCATAGACATCGACTGGAGTGGGACAAGTCGAGCAGAAACACAAGCCTCGATATCGACCTCTGGAGTCGATATCGACCCTACATCGACAGAAGATAAAATCCGATTGTTGAGGCTCGGATTGTGAAGTCTATCAACAAAGCCATGAGTTATCTCGTTCTTTTAGATATTAGCAGATGTTTGTTATCTTTTCCTTTAAGTTTATCAAAATAAAAGACCTATCCTAATTGTTCGGATAGAGTTATTAGTTTAGATAGAAGTTACAATCCTCGGATAGCGAGGATTAGTAGCCTATAAATAAAGCCTTAGGGGCTGATTTGTTAGATCATCCAAGAATCCAAGCATACAATCATCGAACAACCCAAGACAATAGAGTAAGAGTTAGAGAGAAGTTTTAGGGATTGACGTTTGCGAAAGTTGACGTTAAGTTGTAAAGCTTCGGAGTTTATTTTAATGCAAGTTTCTTCCTTTCAATTGACGATAAATCCCATGATGAGAAGCGAGTAGTTCCCTAAAGCTCTTAGGGTCGGGGTGAGCCCGACGTTAGCCATGCGCGCTTGAGGTAAGTATTTGATGTTGATATCGTTGTGTCTATCTCTCCTCCTACGATTCTATGTTTAGTCCTAATCGAAAGAAAAGGGATTCATGCTAACAACTTGAGTTATAAACATAAAATTGGTAGAGACAATTAGGTTTATTTGAAAGAGTAATCCTAAAAGTTGGTGTACGGCGAAAGCTTGTCCCTCGGGAGAAATAGCGCAATTGTCCGTCTTATTTATCTCATCGCATGCATTGGTTAACGTTGTGGTAAACCCTAATCCTAGGAGTTGTTTTTACATATTTATACACTCAAAAACCCACTGTTATTTCTGTTCATTACTTCTCTCTCCATCCTTAATTCTTCGGCCTTTTCTTTGCCGACAAAACCGCTAACCCACTGCAGGAAAGACATCGATATCGACAGCAGAGGTCGATATCGACCAAACTGATAGATCGACGGTTTTCTGAGTCGATCTCGAGACTCCTGGGAACTTCTGCAAACATCGATATCGACCACTTTGTGTCGAAATCGACCCCCTGTATCGACTGGCAGACTTCTGAGCCAGTCGATTTCGTGAACTAACCTCGATATCGACCCCCACCAGTCGATATCGACTACCGTTTTTGTTTCTGCAGGTTTTCTGTTGCAGACGACATCGACAGACAAGGTCGACATCGAGGTCTGACATCGAGATCGAGGCTTCTGGTCGAGTAGAAAGGACGTGTCTTCAACGCTACTAGGATCTCGCTGACTCGCTTCCTCGTGGATCGAACCTGATTCCCTACTACTATAGCGGGGAGTCTTGAATTTATTTGAAGAGGCTAAGAGTTGTATTGGTTTATATTTTCTTATATATTTCGATTCAATTCTCCCTACGTTAAATTTTGGCGCCGTTGCCGAGGAAGCTATCAATCGCGCCCTAGTAGTTTATTTTCACGGTTCTTTTTAGTGTTGTTTTATAGGTGTATGCGACGTACTGGTGACCAACCTGAATTTGAAGGACTAGACGAACCAGAACGCTTTCTCCACCTAAGATCTCGAGTCCAAAGAATCATGGCGGACAACGAGACCCAGGCACAACAAATTGAACGCTTAAGGAAGCAAGTAGAGGATTACGCTACCAGAGAAGCGGCACTAAGAGAGCGTGCTGACAGGGAGGAGGAAGCCAGGAGACGATATGAGATTCAAATCAACGCCCTCCCCCGGAATGCTAAGCAATACTTGCACCCATCGCTCACAGTGCCTGAATCGGCTATTCTAATCCCTACTTCTAATTTTGAAATTAAGCCAAACTTTTTAACTGAAATAAGAAGGCATCAATATGAAGGGAAACCTAACGAATGCCCTATGGCACATATATCAACCTTCTTAGACCTCTGTGATACAATTGCTGATGGACAAAGTCTTGAGTATGTTCAACTGAAAGCATTTCGCTGGTCTCTTACAGGAAAGGCATTGCAGTGGTTGGAAAGCTTAGCCCCAAGATCGCTCCGCACCTGGAATGAAGTCAAGGACGCGTTTCTCAACAAGTTCTTTCCTCCTTCTAAGACGGCGCTGATCCGACAGAAAATCACGGCTTTCAAACAAAAGCCTGGTGAGGCTCTGGCAACTGTTTGGGAGAGGTATAAAGGCCTCCTACGATCATGCCCGACGCATGGCCAACCACCGTACGTCATCCAGGAGATCATATACAATGCTCTTGACGCTGCAACAAAGGAGAGGATCAACACATACACCGCCTATGGCTACCTTGAACTCGCCCCACAAGAGGCTTGGGAGACCATAGAGAGGTTGGTGGAATTTGACAACACATATGGGACTCCTGAGGCTTCCGACACATCATCATCGTCGAGGCCTGCCCCATCTATGCCCTTATATGAACCCTCCAATGTAATCGATCCGGATGTGAAGGAGCAATTCCACAGAGATCAACTTAGAAAGCTCCAAAGGCAAGTGAGGTTCCTTTCAGCGAACCAAGATTGCATTGAGTGCGGATCGCAGCGGCACACCACCATCGAGTGCCCCCATGCCGAACAAGTACACCTAGCGGAGACTCACCAAGAGGCACGCTACATGAGGGGTCCCAGTCACCAATATTGGGGAGACCAAAGGTTCCATCAACCACAAAGGAACCAGGTCAACCCTAGGGACCCTCCGCCTTATAGAGCTCCTGGGCACCCGGAGAGAGACCAAAAGAAGGATGATCTTCAACTAGTACTGGATGAAATCAGGCGGAACCAAGCTAAGAACGATCAATCCAACAATGCTATCCACTCTCAACTCAATCACCTTACCACAAGGATTGGGGAGATGGATATATGGAAGAAGAACGTAGAGACCCAACTGGGTCAATTGGCGGCACAAATCCCTAGGCCATCCGGAACACTCCCTGGGCAGCCCACCACAAATCCTAAGGGACAATCCGGGACGGGCCATGTCGCAGCCATACAATTAAGGAGTGGCACCAAAATACAAAAGCCACGGACGGAAACGGAGGAGAAAGCAACAGATCCAGTCGACATCGACAGACCAGTCGACCCAGAGGTCGAAATCGACCCCCATGTCGACCCCCTGGTCGATGTCGATGACACTGCAGAGCCATCAGTGCCTCAACAGAGGTCGAAATCGACCATTCCAGTCGATATCGACCACATTCCAGTCGATGTCGATGTCCAACAGGCCCCTCCGACCATCGTTTTGGCCCCTCCACCAAAGAAGACGTTGCCCTTCCCTTCCAAAGCATTGGAGGATCCCACCAAAGGCAAGTTTAGTCGCTTCATAAAGATACTTCAAGGACTCAACGTTACTATCCCTCTTACTAAAGCCCTAAGCGAGATGCCCGCCTATGTGCGATTCCTCAAAGACATCCTGAGTAAGAAGAGGTCCATGGCAGAGATCGCAGAGGAGTGCTCAAAGATGGACTTCCCAGAGAAGAAGAGTGATCCAGGGAAGTTCGCAATCACCGTGGGACTTGGCCAACATCGCTATAAAGCCCTATGTGACCTAGGGGCAAGTGTAAGTCTCATGCCTCTCTCTATTTGGCAGAAGGTGAACATTGGTGCCCTTGAACCTGTGGACATGAAGCTTTATATGGCTGACAACTCCTTCGTCAGACCCACAGGTATAGTTGATGACGTTCCGGTAAAGGTAGGTAAGTTCTTTGTGCCTACTGATTTCATTGTATTGGAGATGCCTGAAGATCCTGTAGTGCCTATTATACTTGGTAGGCCTTTCTTAGCTACTGCTGATGCCAATATCAATGTACGTCGAGGATTACTAACCTTTACTATAGGGAACGAAGTGATAGAATTCTCTTTCAACCCAACCATGAGCGAAACAAAGCACCTGGAGCAAGTAGTCCTCTCGCCGGCCAAAGAAAAGCTTAGAAAATTCTTGTTGGCGAGGACGGAAACAGCAAGCAGGGTCGACATCGACTGGAACCAGTCGATATCGACTAAAAGCATCGAAATCGACCCCCCTTGGTCGAAATCGAGAATGCCAGATCGCTGCCAGGAGCTTAAGTATGGGGTCACAGAGGTCGATGTCGACCCCCACAAGTCGGTATCGACCATAGCACTCGAAATCGACCCTCCTTGGTCGAAATCGACCACCCCTCAGCCCGAAGATTTCTGTTTTGGGCCCAAACAGGTAAGCCCAGGTATGAATCTTAACCCTCCTCCGTCCATTATTTATAAATCAATTAAGCCGATTATTGATAGTTCTACTAAAGAGAGGGTCAAAGCTCCATGGTTTGCCTATATTGCTAAAGTTAGGTCAAGAAAGAGAAGAAAAGCGCCCAAAGAAGAACCTAACATCAAAGAAGCCTTGGTCGCCGAACTTAGATGCTACCAAAAGGACCTAGATGATCCAGGAGAAGGCTCACGCTCGAAGGGTCCTTACAAAAAAGGGTCATAAAGCATTGACGGAGAAGTCGGCCTAGCGACTCAAAAATCTAGAGCATGTACATAAAACATTTAAATTTCGCATAGATGGTTTTTAGGATTTCAATTTTTGGCTGTTTTGAACTTTTAAAACTGAGATAATTCGTGCTTTATCTATATTTCTAACAAGATTTCAGGTTATCAAGCAAAAGGAACGACGAAGAGGAAAAGAAGCTTCTGCAGAGGCAGTCGAAATCGACCAGGCCAGTCGAAATCGACCCCCAGGGTCAAGCCACCTCCTGGAGTCGACATCGAGGACTCAAGAGCGAAAAAGAGAGGTCGATATCGACCATTTTACTCGATATCGACCCCAATCAGGCAGCCCTTGTCTTCATCTTCTTCCTCGACTTCGACAGATGCAGTCGACATCGACCACTGACTTAGATATCGACTTCTGGCATCGACCTCACCTGAAATCAACCTGAATCTGCTGTAAGTCTCTCTCTACCCTTGTTCTTCTTTTTAATACAGTGAGGACACTGTATATTTTAAGTATGGGGTGGGGGAAAGACATGTCTTATGGTCATAACTTGGTTTCTTCTTCGCATTGCATTCATGTTTAAATTTTTGTTCTTAGTTTTACTTTTATAAAATGTCAAGAAAATCCAAAAAAATAGAAAATGTCAAAAATACAAAAAAATGCATGTTTATTTTTGAGTTTATTTTTTTTCTTTACCCTACTTAGATGTCCTATGATGAAAACTCAATAGCTGACTTGATCATGTAAACCCTATGGCATATTTGGATGGTTTAGCCTAAGTCTTTAAATTTTTATGTAGATTGTGAACTTGTGATGAAATTGAGCACATATGATCCTAGGCTAAAAAGCAAATCCAACAAAAATTGTCCTTGTGAGAATTTTGGCCTATAGGGAGAACAAAAAAAATCCATCCGCTTTCTTGAGTGAATTTACTCTTCCTATGCATCTCTAAATGTTGTGATAGTTATTCAAAACCAATGCATATATATGTTTATGTTTACGAGAATTAAATGATGGAGGCATCTTTTAAGCCAATTTTATCCTCTCTTTACCTACCCTGCATTATCCCTGCTTGAAGCCAGAACATTAGCCTGAGCCTGAATTGCAAACACCACAAAATTATCCCTAGCCGAATTGAGCCTGACCCCCATTTGGGAATTGAGACTTAGATTGGTTGGACTAATGCCTTGTGGAAAGAATAGAGCATAATGTCTAGTTGTAAGCAAGGAAATTATAGGATGGTACATATTTACATTTTGTCATATCTTGTAAAAGGATGTTTTGGCTCACCATATAAATGCACATAGTTATTTCAATTCGAAAAAAAAAATCCGAAAAAAATATATGTATATATATATATATAGTGCATGAGCCAAAATCCTTATGTTTTATTCATACGAATGTTATACTTTTGAGAGGTGTATTAGAACTTGAAAGAAGGGTTGATGGAATGCATCTTTAAGAGCATTATATTGAAGAGTTATGGTTTGGGTATTGCAAGTGTTGAGATTTAGGAGTCTCGATTCCCGAATTTGAAAAGCACCACATAGCCAAATAATTCCATACCCTTTATTTCATACCAAGCCCCATTACAACCCCGCCGAATGGAGTCTTCTATGAAGTCTTCCATTGAGCGAAAGTCCTCCGGATGATTCTTATTTGCTTTTTCATAATTGGTTGCGAAGTGGATTTTTATAAATTGCAATGTTTATGAGATTGTATATGGAATTGAGTTGAGAGTGATCCCCATAGCCTAAACACATGAGAGTTGAGTGCAAACACATTATCCCTGTGAGGTTGGATTAAAATTGCATATGCCTATGGATCGCCAAAATATGTGCTATGACGTTAAATTCACTTGCTTTACTTTGCTACCGCTTATGATCTTGCTTTTGACGAAGGCAAAGACTTGAAGGGTGTGTTGTAGGTATTGGTTATTGCTCGGTTATTGCTTGAGGACAAGCAAGTCTAAGTATGGGGTGTTTTGATGTACATAATTGTACTATTGTTTATTGCATCTTTTGACTTCATATTTCATTTGATTTCCGAACAAAAGTTTCAAAAGTATATGATCTCGTGTAAGAATGAGCTAAAGTGAAAGAAATAGAGTCTACACGAGTTTTGAGCTAACCATGCAGGAATTCGATAAAATCGGAGTCAAAACGAGCAAGCCAAGTGACGCTGAGAAGAGGTCGATATCGACTGGAGACATCGATATCGACCCTGGATTTCGACACGATTTCTGAGTGTCGAGATAACCACACAAACCAGACTAGAAGCCTCGATATCGACACACATGCATCGATATCGACCATCATCATAGACATCGACTGGAGTGGGACAAGTCGAGCAGAAACACAAGCCTCGATATCGACCTCTGGAGTCGATATCGACCCTACATCGACAGAAGATAAAATCCGATTTTTGAGGCTCGGATTGTGAAGTCTATCAACAAAGCCATGAGTTATCTCGTTCTTTTAGATATTAGCAGATGTTTGTTATCTTTTCCTTTAAGTTTATCAAAATAAAAGACCTATCCTAATTGTTCGGATAGAGTTATTAGTTTAGATAGAAGTTACAATCCTCGGATAGCGAGGATTAGTAGCCTATAAATAAAGCCTTAGGGGCTGATTTGTTAGATCATCCAAGAATCCAAGCATACAATCATCGAACAACCCAAGACAATAGAGTTAGAGTTAGAGAGAAGTTTTAGGGATTGACGTTTGCGAAAGTTGACGTTAAGTTGTAAAGCTTCGGAGTTTATTTTAATGCAAGTTTCTTCCTTTCAATTGACGATAAATCCCATGATGAGAAGCGAGTAGTTCCCCAAAGCTCTTAGGGTCGGGGTGAGCCCGACGTTAGCCATGCGCGCTTGAGGTAAGTATTTGATGTTGATATCGTTGTGTCTATCTCTCCTCCTACGATTCTATGTTTAGTCCTAATCGAAAGAAAAGGGATTCATGCTAACAACTTGAGTTATAAACATAAAATTGGTAGAGACAATTAGGTTTATTTGAAAGAGTAATCCTAAAAGTTGGTGTACGGCGAAAGCTTGTCCCTCGGGAGAAATAGCGCAATTGTCCGTCTTATTTATCTCATCGCATGCATTGGTTAACGTTGTGGTAAACCCTAATCCTAGGAGTTGTTTTTACATATTTATACACTCAAAAACCCACTGTTATTTCTGTTCATTACTTCTCTCTCCATCCTTAATTCTTCGGCCTTTTCTTTGCCGACAAAACCGCTAACCCACTGCAGGAAAGACATCGATATCGACAACAGAGGTCGATATCGACCAAACTGATAGATCGACGGTTTTCTGAGTCGATCTCGAGACTCCTGGGAACTTCTGCAAACATCGATATCGACCACTTTGTGTCGAAATCGACCCCCTGTATCGACTGGCAGACTTCTGAGCCAGTCGATTTCGTGAACTAACCTCGATATCGACCCCCACCAGTCGATATCGACTACCGTTTTTGTTTCTGCAGGTTTTCTATTGTAGACGACATCGACAGCCAAGGTCGACATCGAGGTCTGACATCGAGATCGAGGCTTCTGGTCGAGTAGAAAGGACGTGTCTTCGACGCTACTAGGATCTCGCTGACTCGCTTCCTCGTGGATCGAACCTGATTCCCTACTACTATAGCGGGGAGTCTTGAATTTATTTGAAGAGGCTAAGAGTTGTATTGGTTTATATTTTCTTATATATTTCGATTCAATTCTCCCTACGTCAGTTGACATCGAGACAGACCTCGATATCGACTTTAGTGATCGATATCGACCTTTACAGTCGATTCTGATGTCTGTCACAGAAACTGTAATTCGTAACCAATTGTTAGAAAAGAGTCCGAAGAACGTAGAATGGTTAACAAGGATGATCAGAAACAAAACAAAAACTTTTATATGAATTCAATTAATTAAAAGCTTCCAAAGTAGGTGTTTCCTGCCACAACGATAACAATGCAAGTTTTATGCTAAAGTTGTGAAATTTAATGCCTTTCCGTCAAATAACTTTCGTTATCAACACTTAGGTGATTAGAGGCTCTCGCATAGTTCCTAAGAGTTACTATCCAATTCATGAGCAATTCAAGTTCACAATATGAGTGGCATTCGCTTCAATAATGCAAATAATGAATCTCCCTAACTTTCGCAAAGGATCATGCATAGGATAGAAGATGGAATCGCATAAAAGTCATACATTTGATGCACTTACCCTACATCACTATCGTCGGGCTCACCCCGACCCTAGAAGTGGGTGGACTACTCGCTTCTCATCATGCAACTCATCATCATCATTGAAAGAAAACTACTTTGAAATTGCAAAAGAAAGAAATTATAACCGAACAAGCCAAATCTCCGCTCTCGCTTCTCTCTAACTCACTCGGCCTTCTCTCTCTCTCCACTAATTCTCTGCGTGTGTATGTATTTGAATCACTGAAATTGAATGTGCTTGGATGCCTAAACTCAGCCCTAATGGCCTCTAGATATAGATATCGAACTTTGCTATCCAAAGACTCGAAACTTTATCTTTATTCTCTAAGATAAAACTTAAATAAAGTAAAACCTAAAAATTCTATAGTAAATCAGCCCATGTGATAGCTCTGATGTTGATGATAAGAAATCTCGACTTTAGGATGGACGTGCAAGCTTCGGATAGAATTCTATCAAAATTTGAGTCGGATTCCTCTGTTGGCATGGTCGATATCGACCTTCAGACAGCGATATCGACCTCTGTGAAACTCTATCTCGATCTCTCCTTCTCCTACTCAGACTAGCACTCGACTTCTATAATTTAGCTCGATCTAGCCACTCGATATCGACCTTGGATCATCGATATCGACCTATCTGGTGTCGACATACTTTGTTCGATTCCTATGTCTCTGCTGCACTTGATGTCGAGGTCCCGAGTCGATTTTGACCTCTTCAGAAGACTTCGAGCTCTTTTTCCGCTCTTCCAAATCTGTCCATTTTTATCCTATTTTCTGCGAAATCACATAGAAACTCGTGTAGACCCATATATTTGATATTTAAGCATAAACTACACTAATCCCATGTTTTCCCACTAATATGCATGCAAACGAATGATAAAATGGACTTTCATGTGCATAGAAAATATGGCAATTTGCGCGCACATCATTCCTCTTGGGTCACTCCCCCAGACCTCGTGCTCTGTCCCATCATCTGCCAAGTTAGTCACCGTGCTTGTCCAAAATGTGATGATGGATCCATATCGGTCCATGAAGTCCATACCAAGTATGTGGTCCTCATGTTTCAGTGGAATAACGATCTTATTGACGGGCCACTCTCGCTCACCTATACGGACAGGGCATCCTAAGATCTCTCAATGTTGATAAGAGGAATGTCGAGTTCTTCAATACAAATATATAAAATAGATGCAATCCGATTCCTAGCCTATGAAAATAATTACAAGACTTCCTCCCGTTGTAGTAGAAGGGTAGTCAGGATTGATCCACGAGGAAGCAGGTCAGCGGGATCCTAGTAGCGTTAAAAAGCTCACGTCTTTGGTCGACCAAAAGCCTCGATCTCGACCTAGAGGCTCAATTTCAACCTTGGTTATCGATCCTTTCTGCAATAGAAGACCTACAGAGACAAAAACAAGCAGTCGATATCGACTAGGAAGGTCGATATCAATGTTAGTGCAGAAATCGACTGGCTCAGAAGACTGCCAGTCGACACAATGGAGGTCGATATCGAGGATGGGGTCGATATCGATGTTAGCTAACTCGTGCAGGGAGATCTACGTCGACACAGAAGACCATCGATGAAGGAATAGTGGTCGATATCGATGATATGGGGTTGATATCGATGTTGGTTCCTGCAAAGTCGTTAGCTTTTATCGGCAAAGAATGGCCGAAGAACGTAGGATGAATAAGGAATTAATGGACAAAATAAAGACACTGTTTTTATGTGACTAAAATAAAGAAAAAGCAATTCCTAGGATTAGGGTTTACCACAACATTAACCAATGCATGCGATAAGGCAAATAAGACGGACAATTGCGCTATTTCACCCGAGGGACGAGCTTTCGATGTACACCAACTCTTAGGATTACTCTTGCAAATAAACCAAATTGTCTCTACCAATTTTATGTTTATAACTCAAGTTGTTAGCATGAATCCCTTTTCTTTCAATTAGGACTAAACATAGAATCGTAGGAGATGATATAGACACAATGATATCAACATCTAACACTTACCTCAGGCATGAATGGCTAACGTCGGGCTTACCCCGAACCTAGAAAGGAAATAACTTGCATTAATAACTCCGAAACTTTACAACTAAACGTCCGCTTTCGCAAACGCCTAACCCTAAAGCTTCTTCCTTAGCCTAACTTTATTGTATGATTGAATGTGTTTTCTTGGATGATTGAATGCCAGTCCCTAGGGCTTTATTTATAGGCTACTAATCCTTGCTAGCCAAGGATTATATCTTCTATCTAAACTATAAACTCTATCCAAACAAGTAGGATAGATCTTTTAGTTTAGGTAAATATCTAAATAACTTAATAAAGCTTTAAGATAAAAAAAAATAAACCTCAGTTGTAAGCTATCTTAATCTATAGATAATCCGTGGCTCTTGAAGATTGAATAGCAATCCGCTTCTCGAAAAGCATGTCCAATCCTTGTCGAAGTCTAGTCGATATCGACCAAACAGGTCGATTTCGACTTCTTTGTTTCTGCTCGACGGGCTCAGCTCTACTCGATTTCTAGGACTTGGTCGATATCAATGTCAGTTGATCGATATCGATTGCTTTTCCTCTGTTGGTTGATGATCTGCCTCGACACTCAGAAGTTGTGTCGATGTGTAGTCGATATCGACCATGTGGGTCGATTTTGACCTCTTCTCAGCTTCACTTGGCTTCTTTATTTTGACTCCGATTCTGCTCCAATTCCTACATATTTAGACCAAAACTTGTGTAGACTCTATTTCTTGCACGTTAGCTCATTCTACATAAATTTATATCATTTTCAACCTTTATTTTACGAATCGAATGGAATATGAAGTCGACGTCAGGGACCCCATACTTAAACTCCTGGTAATCATCTGGCTCACTCAATATCGATATGATGTGCTCGATATCGAGGTCTGCAGTCGATATTGACTCGTTCCAGTCGATGTCGACCCTGCTTGCTATTTTCGTCCTCGCCAACAAAAATTTACGAAGCTCCTCCTTAGCCGGTGAGAGGACACCTTGCTCCAGCTGCTTTGTTTCGATCATTGTAGGGTTGAAGCAAAACTCCATGACCTCGTTGCCGATTGTGAATGTAAGGGTGCCATTCCTCACATTGATGTTGGCATCCATTGTTGCTAAGAATGGCCTACCAAGGATGATAGGGGCAATAGGATCCTCCGGCATTTCCAACACGATGACCTCCTTAGCCGGTGAGAGGACACCTTGCTCCAGCTGCTTTGTTTCGATCATTCTAGGGTTGAAGCAAAACTCCATGACCTCGTTGCCGATTGTGAATGTAAGGGTGTCATTCCTCACTTTGATGTTGGCATCCGCTGTTGCTAAGAATGGCCTACCAAGAATGATAGGCGCAATAGGATCTTCCGGCATTTCCAACACGATGAAGTCCGTGTGTATGAAAAATTTTCCCACCTTGACAGGGACATCATCCACAACCCTTGTTGGTCTCACAAAGGAGTTTTCCGCCATGTAGAGCTTCATGTCGACGGGCTCTAATGCTCATATGCCCACTTGCTGCCATATTGATAGGGGCATCAAACTAACACTAGCCCCAAGATCACATAGGGCTTTGAATTGATGCTTACCAACCCCTACCGTTACCGCGAACTTGCTTGGATCGCCGCACTTCTTAGGGAAATCAGTTGAATTGCATTCGCCGGCGATCTCTAGGATGGACCTCTTTTTGGATAAGATGTCCTTCAGGAACCTCATATATGTTGGCATCTCATTGAGCGCTTCCGCGAGTGGTATGGTGAGATTTATACCGTGCAAGATCAATCTCCTTGGAGGGCTCATAGAGTGGCATAGATGGGGTAGGCTTTGAGTTGGAGGCCACAAGAGTCCCATAGGTGTTGTCAAATTCTACCAACCTCTCTATAGTATCGCAAGCTTGTTGCAGTGGGAGCTCAAGATACCCATAGGAGGTATAGGTGTTGATTCTCTCCTTAGTAGCTACGTCCAGGGCATTGTAGATGATCTCCTGGATGACGTAGGGTGGTGGCCCATGCGTAGGGCAAGACCTCAGCAACTCCTTAAAACGCTCCCATGCTTGCGCCAATGACTCGCCTAGCTTTTTCTTAAAAGTCGTGATCTTCTGGCGCATCATCGCGGTCTTTGATGGTGGGAAGAATTTGTTGAGGAAGGCATCTTTGACCTCGTCCCACGTGCGGAGCGATATGAGGGCTAGGCTCTCCAACCATGCTAGAGCTTTCCCTGCGAGAGACCAACAAAAAGCCTTTAGTTTAACATATACAAGACTTTGTCCATCTGCAATAGTATCACACAAATCGAGGAATAGAGTTATATGATCTAGAGGACAATCGTTAGGTTTCCCCTCAAATTGATGTCGCCTAATTTCAGTTAAGAAGCTAGGTTTAATCTCAAAAGTAGAGTGGGGGATAAGAATAGCCGATTCAGGCACTGAGAGCACAGGGGGCATGTATTGCTTGGCATTTTGAGGGAGGGCGTTGATTTGGGCTTCTATTTGGCTCCGACCTTCCTCCTTCCTATCTTCACGCTCTTTAAGTGTCGCCTCTCTAGTTGTTAAGTCCTCGACTTGCTTTCTTAGTTGCTCAATTAGCTCACCCTGGGTCTCGTTGTCTACCATTATTCTCTGAGCTTGGGCCATTAGATGGAGATAGCATTCAGGGTCGTCTACTCCTTTGAATTCAGGTGGGAGGTCAGCGTGTGGCATACAGTTGCAAAGCCAAACTAGATAAAAAGGTGACACGATTGATTGCCTCCCCGGCGATGGTGCAAATTGTTGATATGAGGAATGTCGAGTTCTCCAATACAAATATATAAAATAGATGCAATCCGATTCCTAGTTTATGCAAACAATTACAAGACTTCCTCTCGTTGTAGTAGAAGGGTAGTCAGGATCGATCCATGAGGAAGCAGGTCAGCGGGATCCTAGTAGCGTTGAAAAGCTCACGTCTTTGGTCGACTAGAAGCCTCGATCTCGACTTAGAGGCTCGATTTCGACCTTGGCTGTCGATCCTTTCTACAACAGAAGACCTGCAGAGACAAAAACAAGCAGTCGATATCGACTAGGAAGGTCGATATCGATGTTAGTGCAGAAATCGACTGGCTTAGAAGACTGCCAGTCGATACAGGGGTGGTCGATATCGAGGATGGGGGTCGATATCAATCTCAGTAACTCGTGCAGGATGGTCGTCGTCGACACAGAAAACCGTCGACGAAGCAAGTGGTCGATATCGACGTCGGGGGTCGATATCGATGTCTGTTCCTGCAAAGTTGTTAGCATTTTATCGGCAAAGAAAGGCCGAAGACTTAAGGATGAAGGAGGAGCGATGAACAGAATAAAGACAGAGATTTTATGAATAAAAGATATATAAAAAGCAACTCCTAAGATTAGGGTTTACCACAACGTTAACCAATGCATGCGATAAGGTAAATAAGATGGACAATTGCGCTATTTCACCCGAGGGACGAGCTTTCAATGTACACCAACTTTAGGATTACTCTTGGAAATAAACCTAATTGTCTCTACCAATTTTATGTTTATAACTCATGTTGTTAACATGAATCCCTTTTCTTTCGACTAGGACTAAACGCATAATCGTAGGAGATGATATAGACACATGAATATCAACATCTAACACTTACCTCAGGCACGCTTGGCTAACGTCGGGCTCACCCCGACCCTAGAAGCTTTGGGAGACTACTCGCACCTCGTCTCATGAAACATCATTGATATAAAAGAGGAAACTTGCATTAAAACCTTCGAAACTTTACAACTCAACGTCGGCTCTCGCAAATGCCAAACCCTAAAGCTTCTTCCTAACTCTAATTCTATTGTATGTAATTGAATGTGTGTAATTGGATGATTGAATGCCAGCCCCCTAGGGCTTTATTTATAGGCTACTAATCCTTGCTATCCAAAGATAGTATCTTCTATCTAAACTATAAACTCTATCCAAACAAGTAGGATAGATCTTTTATTTTGGTAATTATCTAAACAACTTGATAAAGCTTTAAGGTAAAAAAGTAAATAATCTCAGCTGTATTCTATCTAAATTTACAAGATATTCTATGTCTTTGAAGATAGAATGGTCAATCCGCTTCTCAAAAAGCGTGTCCAACCCACGTCAAAGTATGGTCGATATCGACCAGGAAGGTCGATTTTGACCTCTCTGTTTCTGCTCGACGAGCTCAGCTTCTCTCGATTCCTGGGTTGTGGTCGATATCAATGATAGGAGATCGATATCGAGTGCCTTTCTTCTGCTGGTGTTATTTTCTGTTCTCGGCACTCAGTTTTGTGTCGATGTTCTGTAGTCAATATCGACCATGTGGGTCGATTTCGACCTCTATTCAGCTTTCCTTGGCTTCTCCGTTTTGACTCCGATTTCGCTCGAATTCCTACATAATTAGATCAAAACTTGTTCATACTCTATTTCTTGCACGTTAGCCCATTCTTACACAAGTTTACATTATTTTGAACCTCTTCTTTGGAAATCGAATGAAATATGAAGTCAAAAGATGCAATAAAAAGAGGTACAAATATGTACATAAAAAACACCCAATACTTAGATTTGCTTGTCCTCAAGCAATAACCAAGCAATAACCAACACCTACAACACACCTTTCAAGTCTTCGCCCTTGTCAAAAGCAATATCATCTGTGGTAGCAAAGCAAAGCAAGTGAATTTAACGTCATAACACACATTTAGGCGATCCATAGGCATATGCAATTTTGATCCAACCTCACAGGGATATTGTGTTTGCACGCAACTCTCATGTGTTTAGGCTATGAAGATCAACTCTCAACTCGATTCCATATACAAACTCATAAACATTGCAATTTATAAAAATCCACTTTTCAACCAATTATGAAACTGCAATAAGAACCATCAAGAGGACTTTCGCTGAATGGAAGACTTCAAAGAAGACTCTATTCTACGGGGTTGTAATAGGGCTTGGTATGAATTAGAGGGTATGGAATTATTTGGCTATGTGGTGCTTATAAAATTTGGGAATCAAGACTCCTAAATCTCAACACTTACAATATCCAAACCATAACTCTTCAATGTTACACTTTCCAAGCTCAATCTTCCATAATGCTTTCATATGCTCTCAAAATATCAACCATAATATCAACCCTTCTTTCAAACTCTAACATGCTCTCAAAAATATAACACTTGCATGAAAATAAATAAAGAACTAAGGAATTTGGCTCATGCACTATGTATATATATATCTTTTTTTCTCTTTTTTCGGATTTTTTTTAACGAAAATAATAAATAAATACTAAAAATGTGCATTTATATGGTAAGCCAAAAATCCTTTTGCAAAATATGACAAGATGCAAATATATACCATCTCATAATTTCCTTTGCTCGAAACTAAATATCTGCACTTTTTATTTCACAATGCATTATTCTAACCAACCTAAGTCTCAATTCCCAAATGGGGGTCAGGCTTAATTTGGCTAGGGATAATTTTGTGCAGTTTGCAATATCAGGCTCAGGCTAATTTTTTGGCTTCAAGCAGAGATAATGGAGGGTAGGTAAAGAGAGGATAAAATTGGCTTAAAAGATGCCTCCATCATTTAATTCTCATAAACATAAACATATATATATATTGGCTTTGAATAACTATCACAACATTTAGAGATGCATAGAAAGAGTAAATTAACTCAAGAAAGCAGAGGGATTTTTGATGTTCTCCCTATAGGTCAAAATTCTCACAGGACAATTTTTGTTGGATTTGCTTTTTAGCCTAGGATCATATGTGCTCAATTTGATCACAAGTTCACAATCTACATAAAAACCATTTTAAGCACTTAGGCTAAACCATTCAAATATGCCATAGGATTTACATGATCAAGTCAACTATTGAGTTTTCATCATAGGACGTCTAAGTAGGGTTTAAAAATAAACTAATTAAGTAAACATGCATTTTTTTGTCTTTTTGACATTTTTTTCTTTTTTTTTTGGATTTCGTTTTATAAAAGTAAAACTAAGAACAAAAATTTAAACATGAATGCAATGCGAAGAAGAAAGCCAAGTTGTGACCATAGGACATGTTTTTCCCCCACCCCATACTTAAAATATACAGTGTCTTCCCTGTATTAAAAGAAGAACAAGGGTAGAGAGAACTCACAGCGCAACCTGCGGATTCAGGTCGATTTCAGATTAGGTCGATGCTAGAGGTCGATGTCGACTGCATCTGTCGAAGTAAAGGAAGAAGGTGAAGTCGAGGGTCGCCTGGGCATGGTCGATATTGAGTATACTGGTCGATATCGACCTCTCCTTTTTGCTCTTGAGTCCTCGATGTCGACTCCAGGAGATGGCTCGACCCAAGGGTGGTCGATTTCGACTGGCCCGGTCGATTTCGACTGCCTCTGCAGAAGCTTCTTTTCTTCTTCGTCGTTCCTTTTACTTGGCAACCTGAAATCTTTGTTAGAATTATAGATAAAATCACCAATTACAGTTTCAAAAGTTTAAGAATCCAAAAATCAAAAACCTGAAAAACCATCTATGAAAAATTTAAAGTTTTATGTACACGCTCTAGATTTTTGAGTCGCTAGGCCGACTTCTCTGTCAATTCTTCATGAGCCTTTAATGTAGGGACCCTTCATCTTGAGCCTTCTCCTGGATCATCTAGGACCTTTTATAGTAGCTAAGTTCGACAACCAAGGCTCTTCTTTGTTAGGTTCTTCTTCATTGGGCGCTTTCCTTCTCTTTCTTGACCTAACTTTTGCAATATGGGCAAACCATGGAGCTTTGATCCTCCCATTAGTTGAATTATCAATAATGGACAGATGAGGGTTAGGAATCATACATGGGCTTACTTCTTCGGGCCCGAAACAGAAATCTTCGGGCTGAAGGGAGATCGATTTCGACCAAGAAGGGTCGATTTCGAGTTCTGTAGTCGATGTCGACCTGCGGGGGTCGATGTCAACGTCAGGGACCCCATACGTAAGCTCCTGGCAATCATCTGGCTCACTCGATATCAACATGGTGTGCTTGATATCGAGGTCTGCATTCAACATCGACTGGTTCCAGTCGATGTCAACCCTCCTTGCTATTTCCATCCTTGCCAACAAAAATTTGCGAAGCTCCTCCTTAGCCGGTGAGAGGAGAACTTGCTCCAGCTGCTTTGTTTTGCTCATTGTAATGTTGAAGCGAAACTCCACAACCTCATTGCCGATTGTGAATGTAAGGGTGCCATTCCTCATATTGATGTTGGCATCCATTGTTGCTAATAATGGCCTATCAAGGATGATAGGCACAATAGGATCCTTCTGCATGTCCAACACGATGAAGTCCGTGGGTATGAAGAATTTTCCCACCTTGACAGGGACATCATCCACAACCCCAGTTGGTCTCACAAAGGAGTTGTCCGCCATGTAGAGCTTTATGTCGACGGGCTCCAATGCTCCTACTCCCACTTGCTGCCATATTGATAGGGGCGTCAAACTAACACTAGCCCCAAGATCATATAGGGCTTTGAATTGATGCTTACCAACCCCTACCGTTACCGCAAACTTGCCTGTATCGCCACGCTTCTCAGGGAACTCAATTGAATTGCATTCACCGGCGATCTCTAGGATGGACCTCTTTTTGGACAGGATGTCCTTCATGAACCTCATATATGTAGGCATCTCATTGAGCGCTTCCGTGAGTGGTATGGTGAAATTTAGACCTTGTAAGAAATTCACGAAGTGTCTGAACTTGGTGTCTCCTGGATCTCGCAGTGCCTTGGAAGGAAAGGGTAGAGCTTTGGATGGCTTCGGAGGTGAAGTGGTCGATTTTTGCTTTTTGGACAGGTCGACATCGACATCAGGGGGGTCGATATCGACTTTGGTGGTCGACCTCGAGGGTGTCTGAAGTTGTGGTCGATTTCCAGAGGGGTCGACATCGACAGGGAGGTCGATATCTACTAGGTCTCTCGATGTCGAGTGTCTCTCTGGCTCCGTTCTATGCTTCGCAGTGGGCTCGACATCGACTGTGGTGTCGACGTCGAAAGGGCCCTCGATATCGACCTGGGGGTTGACATCGAATGCGTCTCCATCGACTTCTCCTTCGCTCCTTGGCTCGGGTAATGTGCATCCACTTTTTAGATTGATGGCAGCAATGTGCCCAGCTTGCCCCCTTGGATTTTCTTGTGGTTGTCCAGGGAGTTTTCCGGGTGGCTTTGGGATTTTGGCCGCCAGTTGACCCATTTGGGTCTAAATCGTCCTCTTCCAAGCATCCATCTCCCCCATTTGGGAGTTGAGGCCCTGATGTTGGTTCTGGATAGCATTGCTGGATTGTTGATTTGCAGCCTGGTTCCTCCTCATCTCATCAAGAATGAGTTGGACATCATCTCATCATGGCTCTCTCTCCGGATGGCCTGGAGCTCTATAAGGCGGAGGATCCCTGGGGTTGTATTGGGGTGGTTGATTTCCCTAGTTTTGGTACCTTTGGCGATTGGGATTCCTCGTGTAGCACGCCTCCTGGTTTGTCTCCGCTAGTTGTACTTGCTCCGTATGGGGGCATTCAGTGGTGATATGTCTGACGGAGCCACATTCGGCGCAAGGTTGGTTGGCGGAGAGGAATTTGACTTGTTTCTGCAACCTCTAGAGCTGATCGTGCATGAATTGATCTCTGACGTCGGGATCAATCTCCTTGAAGGGCTCATAGAGTGGAATAGATGGGGCAGGCCTGTTGTAGTAGGAGCTCGAGATACCCAAGCTTGTTGTGGTAGGAGCTCGAGATACCCATAGGAGGTATAGGTCTTGATCTTCTCCTTAGTAGCTAAGTCCAGGGTGTTATAGATGATCTCCTGGATGACGTAGGGTGGCTGCCCATGCGTAGGGCAGGACCTTAGTAGCTCCTTGAAGCACTCCCATCCTTGCGCCAATGACTCGCCTGACTTTTGTTTAAAATCCGTGATCTTCTGGCGCATCATCACGGTCTTTGATGGTGGGAAGAATTTGTTGAGGAAGGCATCTTTGACCTCGTCCCACGTGCGGAGTGATCTGGGGGCTAGACTTTCCAACCATGCCAGAGCTTTCCCTGCGAGAGACCAACGAAAAGCCTTTACTTTTACATATTCAAGGCTTTAGCCATTAGCTATAGTGTCACAAATATCAAAGAATAAAGATATATGCTTAAGAGGACAATCGCTAGGTTTCCCCTCAAATTGATGTCGCCTAATCTTAGTTAAAAAATTAGGCTTAATCTCAAAATTAGAGTTGGGGATAAGGATAGCCGATTTAGGCATTGAGAGCACAGGGTGCATGTATTGCTTCGCATTCTGAGGGAGGGCATTTATTTGGGCTTATATTGGCCTCCTGCCTTCCTCCTCCCTATATGCACGCTCTTTAGTTGCCGCCTCTTTATTTGTTAGATCCTCGATTTGCTTACTTAATTGCTCAATTAGCTCAGCCTGGTTCTCGTTGTCTGCCATCAGTCAGGTGGGCGATCAGCGCGCCGCATACACCTGCAAGGCCAAACTAGATAGAAACGTGAGATAGACTACTAGAGCGCGATTGATTGCCTCCCCTGCAACGGCGCCAATTTGTTGGTAGGAGGAATGTCGAGTTCTTTATACAAATATATGAAATATAAATGCGATCCGATTCCTAGCCTATGCAAATAATTACAAGACCTCCTCCCGTTGTAGTGGAAAGGTAGTTAGGATCGATCCACGAGGAGGCAGGTCAGCGGGATCCTAGTAGCGTTGGAAAGCTCACGTCTTTGGTCGACCGGAAGCCTCGATCTTGACCTTAGTGCTCGATGTCGACCTTGGCTGTCGATCCTTTCTACAACAGAAGACAAACAGAGACAAAAACAAGTAGTCGATATCAACTAGGAATGTCGATATCGATGTTAGTACAGGAATCAACTGGCTCAGAAGACTGCTAGTCGATACAGGGGTGGTCGATATCAAGGATGGGGTTCGATATCGATCTCAGTAACTCGTGCAGGATGATCGTCGTCGACACAAAAAACCATCGATGAAGCAAGTGGTCGATATCGACCTCTGGGGGTTGATATCGATGTTTGTTCCTGCAAAGTTGTTAGCTTTTTGTCGGCAAAGAAATGTCGAACACTTAAGGATGAAGGAGGAGCGATGAATAGAATAAAGACAGAGATTTCGCTGTACACCAACTCCTAAGATTAGGGTTTACCACAACGTTAACCAATGCATGCGATAAGGTAAATAAGATAGACAATTACGCTATTTCACCCGAGGGACGAGCTTTCGTTGTACACCAACTCTTAGGATTACTCTTGCAAATAAACCTAATTGTCTCTACCAATTTTATGTTTATCACTCAAGTTGTTAACATGAAAACCTTTTCTTTCGATTTGGACTAAACATAGAATCATAGGAGATGATATAGACACAACGATATCAACATCTAACACTTACCTCATGCACGCTCGGCTAACGTCAGGCTCACCCCGACCCTAGAAACTGTGGGAGACTACTCACACCTCATCGCAGGAAACATCATTGATATAAAAGAGGAAACTTGCATTAAAACACTCGAAACTTTACAACTCAACATCGGCTCTCGCAAACGCCAAACCCTAAAGCTTCTTCCTAACTCTAATTCTATTGTATGTAATTGAATGTGTGTCATTGGATGATTGAATGCCAGCCCCCTAGGGCTTTATTTATAGGCTACTAATCCTTGCTATCCAAGGATAGTATCTTCTATCTAAACTATAAACTCTATCCAAACAAGTAGGATAGATCTTTTATTTTGGTAACTATCTAAACAACTTGATAAAGCTTTAAGGTAAAAAAGTAAATAATCTCATCGTCTTGAAGATAGAATGGTCAATTCGCATCTTGAAAAGCGTGTCCAACCCGCATCGAAGTATGCTCGATATCGACCAAGAAGGTCGATTTCGACCTCTCTATTTCTGCTCGACGAGCTCAGCTTCCCTCAATTCATGGGTTGTGGTTGATATCGATGATAGAAGATCGATATCGAGTTCCTTTCTTCTGCTGGTTTTGTTGTCTGTTCTCGACACTTAATTTTGTGTAGATGTTCTATAGTCGATATCGGCCATGTGGGTCGATTTCGACCTCTATTCAGCTTTCCTTGACTTCTCCGTTTTGACTCCGATTTCGCTCGAATTCCTATATAATTAGAGCAAAACTTGTACAGACTTTATTTCTTGCACGTTAGCCCATTCTTACACAAGTTTACATTATTTTGAACCTCTTCTTTGGAAATCGAATGAAATATAAAATCAAAAGATGCAATAAAAAGAGGTACAAATATGTACATCAATAACTCAAGATCGAGTGCCCTTGTGTCGACCGACAGTCTTCTCAGTCGATTGATGTTGCTACTCACATATCGAGATCGACCTCCTAGGTCGAGATCGACTGCTTCTTTTACTTTTATAGGTCTTCTGCTGCACTAGGAATCAACAGCCATCGATCGACGTCGAGTCATGAACTCAAGATCGAGGCTTCAAGTTGACACAGACGTGAATCTTCGGACTATCTAGGATCCCGCTGACACGCTTCCTCGTGAATCGATCCTGATTCCCTACCACTACAACGGGGAGTCTTGACTTTATTCGAAGAGGCTAAGGGTTGCATTTGTTTTATATTTTATTATATATTTCAATTGAAGTTCTCCCTACATCAAATTTTGGCGTTATTGCCGGGGAAGCTATCAATCGTGCCCTAGTATTCTATCTCACGTCTTCTTTAAGTGATGTTTTGTAGGTATATGCGACTCACTGATTGCACACCTGAATTCAAAGGAATAGAAGACCCTGAGCATTATCTCCATATATCTATGATCTAGAGTTCAAAGAGCCATAGCAGATGCAGAAGCCCAAGCTCAGGAGATTGAGCGCCTAAGGAAGCAAATCGAGGACTTCACCGCTAGAGAGGTGGCACAAAGAAAGCTTGGTGACAAGGAGGAGGAAGGAAGGAGGCGTTATGAAACCCAAATTAATGCCCTCCTTCAGAACGCAAAGCAATATGCACCTTGATGTGGGACCATCTAAGACACCTCCGGACACACCTACCATACGTAGGGATTGACCTATGACTCGAGCTCGTGCTAAGAAGCTTCAACGAGAATCATTCATGTTCATGAGTCATGTTCTTTTCTCAAGCGCGGTTTAACTTCAAGAAGAGCCATTGAAGACCTATTTGTATTCTACTCTTAATGTGTCTGAACCCTCTTAAGGGTGGAGCATGGCCGGATTTTTATTAAGTGTTGGAAATCTTTTTTATGCTATTTTTAGCAAGTTTCTTTACTTAAGCTATTTTAGATATTTTAGGGTTTTATTTTAAAAACTCTTTTATTTATTATTTTTATCTAAAATCAGCCTTTTAGGGTTATAAATAAAGGCTGACCCCCCTTTGTAGAAGAGATGTTACATTCATATCCTCAATAAAAAACTTAGTTGTGTGAAACACATTGAGTGCAAGTCGATCGATTGGAGCCCGAGCTCATCGATTACAATTGGTATTGTTTCAGCTTGGTTTGCGGGTGTTTCTCAATCTCGCGAAGCTTGGTGATCTCTGGTATCCACAAGCCCCCTCCTTGTGCCTCCAAGTAGTCCGCTTGGTTGTGTAAGGTTGTAGAGTTGGGTTATATAGTTATTGGTGTTGGTTTTTGCCTTTCGAGCCAAGGGTCCTCATCTTTTTCTATATAGATCACCTCACCCTCTATCTTGTCTTTTATATTTGTCAATTTTGAGTCTTTTTAGTCCCATTACAGCCGCACCATATTTAGTCTTGTTCCTGCATAATCTTGCATCAAGTTCTTGTGTCTTGCATCGTTCTTGCTTCTTTTCTTGATTTGAGTCTTGATTGTCGAAAGATCGGGCATCCTACGGCTAACCCCTTATCAAATTGGCATCAGAGCTTAGGTTTATCGACATCAAAGTTTAGTCTTTCATTCTTCATCATAAAACTACAAAAACCACAAAAAAAAAAGTAGAGTCTAGTTTCAATTTTTGGTCTTTTACTTCTATTTCTTTATTTTGATTGTTACTAACCTTTGTTTGTGATTGTTGTTGGTTGCTATTAGCCTAAACACATTGGCCAGCCATGACCTACATCAACTACTATTGCCGAGTTCATCCATTAAAGGACAACATCTCTTGGTGCATACCCTAATCGGCAACACTACAAACCCTAACCCTAGTTTCTATCATTTATCTTTTATCCATCTATATCTATCTTATTTTTATCTATCTTGGAATATTAATTTCTGAAATTCCAAAAAGGAAAATAATATCCATCTTAGATCAAAAGAAGTTAGATAGAACATACTTGCCAAATTTAGCCCAAACCCTAACCAAATTCTATCTTTTAGGGTTGATTTTATATTTTTCACCTTTATTTTTATTAACTTCGATTTTTCCCTTCATTTTTCAGTTTCTTGCACCTTAGTTACTGCATATATCAAAAAAAATATCAAAACAACGTCAAAAAAAAAAGAGAGAGAAAGGTGTATATTTGATTGATTGTTGTTCATCTTGTGCAAGAGACATCAAGGGACCAACTTTGTGGTGAAACATCAGCCATAGCCGAGCCTCTTTGTCCTCTAACACATACTTGAAACCCTACCTTTGCAAGCAACAACATCCTTACTTGGGTTACTAATCAAAAGAGGTAAATCATAAAAGGTTGATTCTTTTCTCTTCTTTTTCCACAAAACAGTCCATACTTGTTCTTTTGCCTTTTTGTTGAGTCATATCCTTTATTTATTTGATTGTGTTGAGTTCTACACACCTTGTGTCAAGCACTCTTGCTATTGTCAACTCAGATTGCTATTGTCGAGTCACTTAGTTGTTTGTTTCGAGTTCTCGCAGTCTTTGATCTCATTGATATTATATACCTTGTGTTTGCTAAGTCATAGCTTGAGCATTGATTTGCCCAAGGTGGATTGAAACAACAGGCATAACATACCAATAAGAGAGGGAGTGTTGAGCGATACACTTGCGAGGTTGTTTTAGGTTGTTTTCGTTTTCACTAATCCATAACTAGTTCCTTGTTTCTTTAGTTGTGATGTCTAATACATGTAACAATACTTCTACTTCTGAACCTGTCTCTCCTGAGGTGTTCAATCTTTTGAATGGCATGAAGGAGAACATAGGAAGGTTGATGGAGAGGATGGTGGCACTAGAGTCTCAACCTTCGGGCTCTAACACAGTGCTAGGACAAGGGGTACCTAGAGGTGAAGTACCATCGAATGAAAGGGAAGGAACTCATCATATTCATCCTAATCATGATAACCAACACAATGTTCTTCCTCGTTTAAATAATCAACTTTTTGATGAAAATCCCTCTCCTAGAGAGAGGCATGGTAGGAATGACGTGTTTGTTGGTGCGCAGGGACGACGAGGTCGCAGGCATCAAGAAGAGTTCTACCCTTCATAGGACGACTATGGCTTCCAAGAAGAGGACCATTGGGAGCAATGTCCTAGGAGGAATGATAGGGGTCGACACCAAATAGCACCTTGGGAACCTGAGCAAGATGGCGTGGGCAAGGTGAAGGTGAAGATTCCATCATTCGAGGGCAAGTGCGATCCGAATGCTTACATGGATTGGGAGACCAAGATAGAGCAAATCTGGAATTGTCATAACTTCTCTGATAAAAAAAAGGTACAACTCGCTTCTCTTGAATTTCAAGGTTTTGCACTAATTTGGTGGGATAATCTTGTTCAAGAAAGCAGAAGAGCTTTAGATGCACCCATTACTACTTGGGAACAGATGAAGGCGCTAATAAGGAGAAGATTTATACCACAACACTACTCCCGCGAGCTTAAACAATGGTTAGAGAATCTCAAACAGGGAGGTAAGAGTGTTAAAGAAACCTTCAATGCTATCCAAGAAGCTATGGTAAGAGCTAATGTCATTGAGGATGAAGAAGATACCATTGCTAGGTTTCTTAGAATTTTACACCCTTCTTTAGCTCATGAAATTGATTGATTTCTTTACTATTACTGACCTTTTGCATTTAGCTATGAAAGTAGAAAGGAATGCAAAGTATAAGAGCCAAGGAAGAAGCTCGAGTGGTATTCGTTTAGGGGAGGTAGATTCGCTTAAACAAAATATTCAAATAACTATCACAACTAAGCCAACTCCCTTATCAAGCAAATAAATACAAGAATCCCTCCCGATGTAGTGGTAGGGTAATTCAGGATCGAATCCACGAGGAGTTATGTCAGCACTTCCTTTGTTGTAATCACAATCAAGCTTTCGACCTCATGAGACACTCGATATCGAGGTGTCTGGTCGATATCGACCACAGTTCTGGTAGATTTCCAGTGAGTTTCCTGCAGAAGACAAAAACAAACACAGTCGACGTCGAGAGAGACCTCGATATCGATGTTAGTGCTCGATATCGACCTTGCCAGTCGATTTCGATGTCTGTAACAGAAATTGTAATGCGTAACCTATTGTCGAAAAAGTAGTCCGAAGAATGTAGAATGATGTAGGAAAGATGGTCAGAAATAAAACTCAAACTTTTTATGTGAATTCAATAAACTTAAGACTTCCAAGGTCGGGGATTCATGCCACAACGATATTCATGCATGTATGATGCTAAAGTTAAGAAATTTAATGGCTTTCCGTCAAATAACTTTTGTTACCAACACTTAGGTGATTAGGGGCCCTCGCATAATTCCTAAGAGTTACTATCCAATTCATGAGTAATCCAAGTTCACAATATGATTGGCTTTCGCTTCAATAATGCAAATAATGAATCTCTTCAACTTTCGCAAAGGATCATGCATAGGATAGAAGACAGAATCGCATAAAAATCATACCTTCGATGCACTTACCCTACATTGCTATCGTCGAGCTTACCCCGACCCTAGAAGTGGGTTAACTACTCGCGCTTCATCTTTGAACTCATCATCATCATGGAAAAGAAACTACTTTGATTAAACTAAAGAGAAAGTTACAACCGAACAAAGCCAAATCTCCGCTCTCGCTTCACACCCAACTCCACTCGGCCTCTTCTCTTTCTCTCTAACTCGCTACTCTCTATGTAAAATTGAAATTTTCTGCGTGCTTGGATGATTAAACTCAGCCCTAACAACCTCTAGATACAGATCTCAAATCTTGCTAGCCAAGGATTCGAAAACCTATCTTTATTCTCTAAGATAAAACTTAATAAAGTAAAAACTAAAAATTCCATGGTAAAACATCTAAAATGATAAGTCTGGCATTAAAGATAGAAGATCTCGACTTTATGATAGACGTGCATGCTTTGGATAGAATTCTACCAAAAATTGAGTCGGACTTCTTCTGCTGGCAACATCGATATCGACTTTGGTCCTCGATATCGACCTCTCTTTATCTCTATCTCGAGCACTCCTTCTTCTCCTCGAATTTGCACTCGACTTCTATCAATATGCTCGATCTAAGCCACTCGATATCGACCTTGAGACATCGATATCGACCTCTTCTGTCTCGACATGCTCTGTTCTTCCTATGCTCGATTCCTGGTGCTCTTTTCCACTCGATGTCAAGGTTCATAGTCGATTTTGACCTCTTCAAAAGACTTCGACTTCTTTTTCCGCTCTTCTTCTCTTGTCCAAATCTGTCCATTTTTGTCCTATTTTCTGCGAAATCACATAGAAACTCGTGCAGACCCATATATTTGAAAATAATGCATAAACTACACTAATCTTATGCATTCCCCACTAATATGCATACAAATGATGATAAAATAGATTTAAATGTGCATAGAAAATATGGCAATTTCCGTGCACATCAAACACCCTATACTTACGCTTGCTTGTCCCCAAGCAATACTTTTAATGGTCATTCAGGGGAAGAAAGTAAACCCTCAACATCATAGATTCATTTTTCATATGTCCCAACAATCAATTGCCATCCTCGATAAGGTACTAATGTCAACCAAATCCATGCCTGTGCATAAAAGAAACATCTTACGCATAAAAGGAGGTTTATATGCATAAAACAATTTCGGCAACATAGCATTAATAATCAAGAGGACTTTTGCAAGCTATAGAGAAGTAGATTGGTAAAAGGCTAAAGGTGGGCTAATATTTGGCCATGTGGTGTTAAATCTGGGGAAATAAACTTTCTTTCCAAAATATTCCACATTCCTTTTTCATAATGTTCCTCACCTTTCACTCATCGCTCAATGCTTTTTTTTCACTATAATGCTTTTACCTCTCTAACCTTAGTACTGCCTTCTCGCGAGTTGCAAACATGGGTGTCATGAATGGCCCCAGATACTTAGTACTTCGGACTCCTCACCTTGTGTCCCATCTCGCTGAACTAACATCTCAACGAGCAGGGTCGACCTACCTTTATCTCCTGAGGTGATCGGATTTTTTCTCACTCATTAAATTATCCTTATCTCAAAATTTACTTCATTCCTGCCAACAACTTTAAAAATAATGCACAAACTCGTAAACAACTCCAAAGATGACATCCATTCTCAAACTTGTCCCCGGATAGGGTATAAGGTATAAAAAAATGGGAAATATTTAATATATGTGGAGCAATAATGATAATGATATAGTAAGGCTCATATATGGCTTGTGACTTTTCCAAATATGCATAGGTAAGGCTAGGGATATAAACTTTGTAAGCACTTGTATGGAAATTTCTTAAAGTCCTCCATAATCTTATCATGCACATGTCAAAAGCAACTTCAAATTTTACCTCTCTTTCATGGTTTTTTTCTTTAAAATTGCACTTCATTGTGACTTCCCTTAACTAGGCAATTTCATGTTATATCTCTAATGAATCTAATTTTGCATCTTAGAGTTCCTTTTTATGCTTCCATGACTCTTTCTTTATTTTTTTTGATGGGGGTCATTTTTCTTTTTTTTCGAAAATATAAACTAAGTATGCCATTCTTAAAGATAAATATGCTTGAAGATAAAAGTAACTAAATTATCTAAGTATGAATATGCATAAACATGTAAAAACTATGCAAAACTATGAAAATTTTCAAATTATGCTCGAAATATGCAAGTAAGCCTTTCCCTCACCCCATACTTAAAGATTACATGTCCTCACTGTATTAGAACTAGGGTTAAGAAAGAAAACTTACTAAACCGTCACAAATTTCATGAGTCGAAGAAGTCAGTAGTGGTGGTCGATATCGACCTTTAACATCGAAATCGACTTCTTTCATCGATTTCTGGCTCAAGCTTCAAGATGATCCGACCTTGATCACAAGCCCCTCGGAATCGACCTTAAGGTCGATATCGAGCTTTGCACTCGATTTCGATGTGTTATTTCTCTTTTTTTCCTTCTTTCCTGCAACTTGTTAAAAATAAAACTAAAACCAAAACATGCATAATGTAAAGTCTCAAAACAAAACCAAAAGTGTCCAAAACCAAAAACTAAGTGTCTTTTACAAGCTCTAGACTTTAAAGTCGCCAGGCCGACTTCTTCCTTTACGCTCAAGGCGGCATCTGCAGAGCCCATGTGGCTTGGGCCTCAAATAAAACTCCTTTCTTGTCTCTCAGCTGCATTCCGTCCGGATGGATTTGATTCACCATGAAGGGTCCCATCCTTTTTTCTTTGAATCTATTAGGGAAC
Source organism: Persicaria maculosa (assembly GCA_963922045.1). Lineage (NCBI taxonomy): Eukaryota > Viridiplantae > Streptophyta > Magnoliopsida > Caryophyllales > Polygonaceae > Persicaria > Persicaria maculosa. The sequence continues at coordinate 36,769,542 of OY998261.1, forward strand.
CAATGATCTTTTGATTTGGCGACATAAACTTTGTCTCCTATCTCATAATGGCTCGGATCATCATCGGATACCCTACACAATCACACATGCCAAGGCACACCTCTTCCAAATAATGATCAATCTCTTATTGAAATGGAAAAGGAGGAATTCATACCTTCACTTACCTTTTCTTCTTTCTGTGGCTCAGGTTGACATCGATCATCAGTAGTCGATATCGAGCTCTGTTTTGCTCATGGAGGTTCAGTCAATTTGGAGTGGTTCTACTCGACATAATCAGGTCGATTTCGACCATCAGGGATCGATATCGAGGTCTTTGCTCTTTCCTTCTCAGCTTCTATGGTTGTCGATTTCGGCATAGAGTCATGGTCGATATCGACCTTTATGCTCGATTTCGAGATTCCTTCTCCTCCGTCGACCCCATACTTATGACCTGGCACAGAATCTTGAACTTTGTTAGTCGATATCGACTTACCTGGGTTGATTTTGATGTTCTTTTTGGCTCCTTCATTCAAGATTGCCACTACCTCTTCCACTTGGGCTTCTATGACCCTCTTTTCAAGCTCGTCCGGTGTCATACTCCTTACCTTTGCTTCTCCGCATATGATGTAGACACCATTGATGGCCTTTATCTCCATTGGCCCTTGTTTTTTTCTGACGTTCTTGTTGAAGACATACTCTATCACTTTGTCACTGATTGTGAAAGAGAGCAATCCTTTCTTCATGCTTATATTGGCATCGACGGTTGCTAGGAATGGCCTACCTAAAATAATTGGACAAGCAGGGTCCTCTGCCATATCAACAACTAAGAAATCAGCAAGGACAAAGAATTTACCTACTTCCACGGGCACATCGTCTACCATCCCTGTTGGAATCACTACCGTATTGTTTGTCATGTATAACTTTGCATCAACGGGCTCCAGGGGACCTATCTTTATCTTGTGCCATATGGTTAGTGGTATCATGCTAACTCTAGCACCCAAATCAACTAAAGCATTAAAGCGATATTGACCTAAGCCTATAGCGATAGAAAACTTACCTGGGTTCGCCTACTTTTGTGGTAGCTTCAATCTGTTGCACTCCTCTACGATCTCAGAAATTGATCGCTTCTTACCCAATATGTCCTTAATGAACCTCACATATGATGGCATCTCATGAAGTGCTTCGGTGAATGGTATTGAGACATTAAGTCCTTGAAGCGTCTTCACGAACCGCTGGAACTTCTTTTCCGTCAGGTCCATAATCACCATCTTTGTTGGGAATGGCAACACCTTCTTCTTTCCTACGGCTGAAGTTAGATCGACATCGACTAGATGAGGCTCGACATCGACTAGAGGAGTCGATTTCTATGGTGACTCAGCAGTAGTGTCGACATCGAGTACAGAAGGGTCGACATCGACGTCACCATGGTCGATATCGACTGGGGGGTCAATATCGACGTCTGTTCTTAGGCCTTCTCCTCCGCTTTTTGCTCGGGCGTTTGTACTTGACGCCCATTCCATAAATTGATGGCCGCTATGTGTCCAGTAATTTTTCCCTTTTAGTTGGGCACAATTAATCCAGGGAATGCTCCTAACGCTTTGGGTATTGCTTCCGCCAATTAACCCATTTGGGTCTCCATGTTGCACTTCCAAATGTCTATCGTTCCAAGCCTAGAGTTGATGCCCTACAGCTGAGTATGGACGGAGTTGTTGGCTTGTTTGAACTCAGCATGGTTCCTCCACATCTCATCAAGAATGATCTGCAGGTCATCCTTTCTTGTTTCGCGCACAGGGTGCCCTGGTGCTCTATATGGTGGGGGATCCCTTTGTTGATAGAACCTTTGATCTCCCTAATATTGTTGATTGCCCCCTCCATAGGAGCCTCTCATCCATTTGGCTTCATCATGTTGTTCCACCATAGATACCTGCTCAAGATGTGCAAGGGCACTAGTGTTATGCCTTCTTGAACCACATTCCTGACAAGGTTGATTGTTGCTCAGGAACCTGACTTGCTTTTGAAGCCGGCGTGTTTGATCATTATGGAATTTTTGCCACACATCAAGATCAATCTCCTTTGGAGGCTCATAAAGTGGCATAGATGGGGCAGGCCTTGAATCATAGGCCGCAGCAGTCCCATAGGTGTTATCGAAGTTGACTAGCCTCTCAATCTTCTCCCAGGCCTCCTTGGTGTAAGCTCAATGTGCCGATAGGTGGTATGTGAATTGATCCTCTCCTTATTCGGCACATCAAGGGAGTTGTAGAAGATCTCCTGGATGACATAGGGAAGTTGCCCATGCGTCGAGCATGATCTTAGCAAGTCCTTAAAACGCTCACACGCCTGTGCCAATGTTTCACCTTGCTTTTGTTTGAAAGTCGTGATCCTTTGTTGCAACATCGCCGTTTTAGATGGTGGAAAAACTTGTTTAGGAACGCATCCTTCACCTCTGCCCATGTCCTCAGCGAGCGTGGAGCCAAACTCTCTAGCCATTACAATGCTTTCCCTGCCAAAGACCATCGGAAAGATTTTAGTCTCACATACTCTAGATTTACACCATTAGCAATAGTTTCACACAAGTCCATAAAAGTAGAGATATGTTGTAGAGGGCATTCATTAGGTCTTCCTTCAAAAGTGTTTCTTTTAATCTCAGATAAGAAGTTAATTTTAATTTCATAATTGGAAGGAGGAATTAAAATAGTGGATTCAGGAACATGTAGCGGCGGATGCATGTATTGCATCGCCGTTTGTGGATACTGATTGAGCCGCTCTTGGGCTTGTATGCACGCATCCTCCTCCCTATCAGCACGGGCTCGCTCATGCAGCAGCGGCGGCCCTCTCAGCAACGATTGTAGCATTGTGGTCCTCGATTTCCTTCCTCAACCGCTCTATGGTCTCAGCCTACGTCTCGTTGTCAGCCATGATGCGATTGATTGCCTCCCCATAAAACAACTTTCGTTGGCGGAAGCAATACCCAAATTGTCAAGATCATTCCCTGGATCCAATGTGCCCAACCAAAAGGGCAAAACCACTAAACATATTGCGGCAGTAATATGTTTAGTGGGCATCAATTACAAATGCCCGACCAAAAAGCGGAGGAAAAGGAGGCAGAACAGACATCGATATCGACCCCCTAGTCGATATAGACCAAGGTGACATCGAAATCGACCTTCCTATCGATGTCGACCCTGATGCTGCATCACCACAGAAATTGACTCCTCTAGTTGATGTCGACCCTACTGATGTCGATGTCGACCTCACCACAGTCGCGGGAAGGAAAAAGGTGTTGCCATTCCCAACTAGAAAGGTGATTAAGGACCTAGCGGAAAAGAAGTTCTAGCGTTTCGTAAAGATGCTTCAGGGACTCAGTGTCTCTATACCATTCACAGAAGCACTTCATGAGATGCCATCCTATTTAAGGTTCCTTAAGGATATATTGGGTAAGAAGTGATCGCTTTCTGAGATCGCAGAGGAGTGCAACAGGTTGGAGCTACCACAAAAGCGGGCGGACCCAGATAAGTTTTCTATCGCTATAGGTTTAGGTCAATACAAATTTAATGCCTTAGTTGAATTGGGCGCTAGCGTTAGCATGATGCCACTAACCATTTGGCACAAGGTAAAGATAGGTCATCTGGAGACTGTTCATGCAAGACTATACATGGCAAGCAATTCTGTAGTAATTCCAACTGGGATAGTGACGGATGTGCCAGTACAAGTCGGTAAATTCTTTGTCCCTGCTGATTTCTTACTTGTTGATATAGCGGAGGACCCAGCTTGTCCCATTATTTTAGGTAGGCCATTCTTAGCAACAGTCGATGCCAACATTAGCGTAAAGAAAGGATTGCTCTCATTCATAATTAGTGACGAGGTGATAGAGTATGCCTTCAACAAGACGGTGAACAATCAAGGGCCAATGGAGATAAAAGCCATCAATGGTGTCTACATTGCATCTGGAGAAGCCAAAGTAAGGAGTATGACACCGAAGGAGCTTGAGAAGAGGGCCATAGAAGCCCAAGTGGAGGAAGTTGTGGCAATACTGAATGAAGGGGCCCAACAGAACATCGAAATCGACCCAGGTAAGTCGATATCAAATAATAATGTTCAAGATTTTGTGTCAGGTCATAAGTATGGGGTCGACGGAGGAAAATAGGGAACATCAAAATCGGGGTCTAAGGTCGACATCGACCATGCCTTAGTGACGAAATCGACCACCATTGAAGCTGAGAAGGGAGGAACAGAGACCTCGATATCGACCACTGAGGGTCAAAATCAACCTGGTCATATCGAGCAGAAACACTCCAAATCGACTGAACCTCCAGAAGTACAACAGAGGTCGATATCGACCTTTGAACATCGATGTCGACCTGAGCCACAGACAGATAAGAAGGTAAGTCAAGGTATGGATTCCTCCTGTTCCATTACAATTAAAGATTTATCATTATTTGGAAGAGGTGTGCCTTGACATGTGCGCTTATGTAGGGTATTCGATAATGATTCAAGCCGATATGAGATAGGAGACAAAGTCTATGTTGCCAAATCTAAGGACCATTGGTTCCCTACGAGATTCAAGGATAAGAATTTGGGACCGTTCACAGTGAACCAGATCCATCCTGGCGGAATGCAGCTGCGTGACGAGAAAGGAGTGATATTTGAGGCCCAAGCCTCATGGGCTCTGTAGATGCGGCCTTGAGAAGCGCAAAGGAAGAAGTTGGCCTAGCGACTTAAAAGTCTAGAGTGTGTAACAAAGTCTTAGTTTTGATTTTTAGACAGTTTTACTTTGGTTTGAGACACTACACTTGATTGTTTTGCATGTTTTATTTTGGTTTTATTTTTAACAAATTGCGGGAAAGAGAAAAGCACACATCGAACTTTCTTGTCATCGATGTTCATGGTCGATATCGAGGTTGCCAACAGAGGAATCCGACCCAGATTTTGATAAGATTCTATCCGAAGCTTGCACATCTCCAAAAGTTGAGATTTCTTATCTTCAACATCAGAGCTATCATATGCGCTGATTTACCATAGAATTTTTAGTTTTTACTTTATTCAAGTTTTATCTTAGAGAATAAAGAAAAAGTTTCGAGTCTTTGGATAGAAAAGTTCGATTTCTATATCTGGAGGCCATTAGGGCTGAGTTTAGGCATCCAAGCACATTCAATTTCAGATCCAATTACAGTAGTAACGAGTTAGAGAGAGAGAGAGGAGGGCCGATTGAGTTGGAGAGAAGCGAGAGCGGAGATTTGGCTTTGTTCGGTTGTAATTTCTTTCATCGTTTAATTCAAAGTAGTTTTCTTTCAATGATGATGATGAGTTGCATGATGAGAAGCGAGTAGTCAACCCACTCTAGGGTCGGAGGGAGCGCGACGATAGCAATGTAGGGTAAGTGCATCAAAGGTATGACTTTTATGCGATTCCGTCTTCTATCCTATGCATGATTCCTGTGCGAAAGTTAGGGAAATTCATTATTTGCATTATTGAAGCGAAAGCCACTCATATTGTGAACTTGGATTACTCATACATTGGATAGTAACCCTTAGGAACTATGCGAGAGCCTCTAATCACCTAAGTGTTGGTAACGAAAGTTATTTGACGGAAAGGCATTAAATTTCATAACTTTAGCATAAAACTTGCATTGTTATCGTTGTGGCATGAAACCCCGACTTTGGAAGCTTTTTAATTAATTAAATTCATATAAAAGTTTTAGTTTTATATGATTTTAATTAATTAATTAAATTCATATAAAAGTTTTAATTAATTAATTAAATTCAAATCCGTTCATTTTTATTCTGTTTTCTGCGAAATCACATAGAAACTCGTGCAGACTCATATATTTGACATTTAAGTGTAAACTACACTAATCCCATGTTTTCCCATTAATATGCATGCAAATGAATGATAAAATGGACTTTTATGTGCATTGAAAATATGGCAATTTGCGCGCACATCAAACCTATTGTCGGAAAAGTAGTCCGAAGAATGTAGAATGATGTAGGAAAGATGGTCAGAAATAAAACTCAAACTTTTTATGATAATTCAATAAACTTAAGGCTTCCAAGGTCGAGGATTCATGCCACAACGATATTCATGCAAGTATGATGCTAAAGTTATTAAATTTAATGTCTTTCCGTCAAATAACTTTCGTTACCAACACTTAGGTGATTAGGGGCTCTCGCATAATTCCTAAGAGTTACTATCCAATTCATGAGTAATCCAAGTTCACAATATGATTGGCTTTCGCTTCAATAATGCAAATAATGAATCTCATCAACTTTCGCAAAGGATCATGCAAGGATACAAGACGGAATCGCATAAAATTCATACCTTTGATGCACTTACCCTAAATTGCTATCATCGGGCTCACCCCGACCCTAGAAGTGGGTTGACTACTCACGCTTCATCATTGAACTCATGATCATCATGGAAAAGAAACTACTTTGATTAAACTAAAGAGAAAGTTACAGCCGAACAAAGCCAAATCTCCGCTCTCGCTTCACACCCAACTCCACTCGGCCTCTTCTCTCTCTCTCTCTAACTCGCTACTCTCTATGTAAAACTGAAATTCTCTGCGTGCTTGGATTATTAAACTCAGCCCTAACGGCCTCTCGATATAGATCTCAAATCTTGCTAGCCAAGGATTCGAAAACCTATCTTGATTCTCTAAGTTAAAACTTAATAAAGTAAAAAATAAAAATTCCATGGTAAAACATCTAAAGTAATAAGTCTGGCATTGAAGATAGAAGATCTCGACTTTAGGATAGACGTGCATGCTTTGGATAGAATTCTCTCAAAAATTGAGTCGGACTTCTTCTGCTGGCAACATTGATATCGACCTTGGTCCTCGATATCGACCTCTCTTTATCTATATCTCGAGCAATCCTTCTTCTCCTCGGATTGGCACTCGACTTCTATCAATATGCTCGATCTAGGCCACTCGATATCGACCTTGAGACATCTATCGACCTCTTCTATCTTGACATGATCTGTTTTTCCTATGCTCGATTCCTGGTGCTCTGTTCCACTCGATGTCGAGGTTCATAGTCAATTTCAACCTCTTCAGAAGACTTCAAATTCTTTTTCCGCTCTTCTTCTCTTGTCCAAGTTTGTCCATTTTCGTCCTGTTTTCTGCAAAATCACATAGAAACTCGTGCAGACCCATATATTTGACAATAATGCGTAAACTACACTAATCTTATGTATTCCCCACTAATATGCATGCAAATGATAATCAAATGGACTTAAATGTGCATAGAAAATATGGCAATTTGCGCGCACATCAAGTGGACAGCCACCACAATGGCATGAAAACCGGCCCCAATATGCCCAAGGACGAGGCGACGGTGGGTTCAAGGAAAGGATTAGCCATGGCCGAGCCCAAGGAGACCCACTCAACAAGGGGAAGGCACCTATGGCTACGAAAGGCACTTTTGAGGCATCTAATGGCCCTAAAGGGAATAATCCTAACCCGTCTACTAGATCTAGAGATATTATTTGTTTTAAATTTCAAGGTAGAGGTCATGTTATGAAGGATTTCCCTAATAGGAAGACTCTCATGATTAATCACCTAGGGGAATTTGAATCTGAAAACTCTTGTGATGAACATGATGAGTATGAAAACAATGATCAAGATGTGAATTTACTTGCCTATGATGATGATGATTGCATTTAGTATGAGCATGGTGATTCTTTGAATGTTAGGAGAGTTCTAAGTGTTCAACCTACACCTAATGATGATAATCAAAGAGAAAACTTGTTCCATACTAGATGCTTAGTAAAAGGCAAAGTTTGTAAAGTGATCATTAATGGGGGAAGTTGTTGTAACATTGCTAGTCAAGAGATGATTGAAAAACTACAACTTCAAACTGTACAACACCCTAGACCTTATTGATTGCATTGGATGAATCATTTTGGAAATCTAAAGGTAAACAAACAAGCTAGAGTGCATATTAAGTTAGGACATTATGAAGATGATGTTATATGTGATATTGTGGCTATGCAAGCTTGTCATATACTTTTAGGTCGTCCTTGGCAATTTGATCATAAGGTCTTATATGATGGCTTCACTAACTGCTATTCCTTTGTTAAGGGTAAGAACATCGTCCTCAAGCCCATGACACCAACACAAGTGGCAGACGAGATAGAGAAGAGGAAGGTAGGTGAAGGTAAGTTAGCTAGGGAGGTCAGCCGAGCCCAAGTGCCACCACTCGTGACCTCCAAGAGAGCTTATGTGGACGAGTTTTTGGACAGGGAAATGACCCTCATGCTCCTATGCAAGGGGTTGAGTTTGTTAAGTGAGGAGCTTAGAGCTACCCTCCCTCCTCACATCCTATCTCTTATTGAAGAGTATAAGGATGTCTTCCCCGATGACATACCATCCGGCCTACCCCCTATTCATGGCATTGAGCATCAAATTGACCTCATTCTGGGGGCTGTATTGCCTAATAAGCCGGCTTATGGCATGAATCCCACTGAGACCCATGAGGTTCAATCCCAAGTTCAAGAGTTGTTAGACAAGGGATACATTAGGGAAAGTTTGAGTCCTTGTGCTATTCCGATTTTGTTAGTCCATAAGAAAGATGGTTCATGGAGAATGTGTGTAGATTGTAGAACCATTAATAACATAACCGTTAAATATCGTCATCCTATTTCTCGTTTAAATGATATGTTAGATGATTTAAAGAGTGGGTACGATCAAATTAGAATGAAGGAAGGGGATGAATGGAAAACAACATTTAAGACTAAGTTTGGATTATATGAGTGGTTAGTTATGCCTTTTGGGTTAACCAACGCTCCAAATACTTTCATATAACTAATAAATCATGTGCTTAGAAACTTTATAGGGAAATTTGTTGTTGTTTATTTTGATGACATTCTTTTTTATAGCAAATCTCCTAAGGATCGTGAAGCACATCTAAGGGAAGTACTCTCTACACTTCGATTACAGCACTTGTATGCTAACCTTAAGAAATGTGAATTGTGCACTAATCAAGTTTCTTTTCTTGTTTTTGTAGTGAGCTCTAATGGTCTACAAGTTGACGAAGCCAAGATCAAAGCCATCCAAGAGTGGCCAACCTCTACCATCATCGGCTATGTGAGGAGTGTTCATGGATTGACGAGCTTCTATAGGCGTTTTGTGCGATATTTTAGCTCCATCGCAGCCCTACTCACCGAGATTACCAAGAAGAGGAGTGAGTTCAAGTGGGGTGCAGCACAAGAAAAAGCTTTCCGCACCTTCAAGGAAAAGCTCATGCAAGCTCCTTTGCTTGCATTGCCGGATTTCACTCGACCTTTTGAGGTAGAATGCGATACTAGCGGAGTTGTAATTGGAGGAGTTCTTATGCAAGAAGGTAAGCCTATTGCATTCTTCTCTGAGAAGTTGAAAGGTGTGTGTCTTAACTACTCTACTTATGACAAAGAACTTTATGCATTGTTTAGATTTCTTAAGACATGATCCCACTACCTATGGCCTAGAGAGTTTATTCTTAGGCCTGATCACGAATCTTTGAAGCATTTTTAGAGTCAAGATAAACTAGATAGGAGACATGGTAGATGGATGGAATTCATTGAGACATTTTCTTATGTGATTAAGTATAAAAAAGGCAAAGATAATGTGGTTGCTGATGCTTTGTCTAGGAGACACACTTTAATAACCACTTTGGATTCTAGAGTTCTAGGCTTTGTCTACCTTAAATAATTGTATAGGAATGATGAAGACTTTGGGGAGACTTTTCGAAATTGTGAAGCTAAAGGTGCCATCGACAAGTATTACATATTTGAGGGATTTTTGTTTAGGATTGATCAAGTGTGTATACCTAGGTGTTCTCTACGATAATTACTTGTGAATAAAGCCCATAGTGGAGGATTAATGGGTCATTTTGGGAGAGATAAGACGTATCATACACTTAGGACACATTTTTATTGGCCTCATATGCTTAGGGATGTAGAACATTGCCTTAAGAGATGTATTGATTGTCTAAAGGCCAAATCTAAGCTTATGCCTCATGGATTATACACCCCTTTGCCAACCCCTACAGCCCCTTGGGAGGATATTTCTATGGATTTTATTGTTGGTTTACCTAGAACTAAGAAGGGGAGAGATTCAATATTTGTGGTTGTAGATAGATTCTCTAAAATGGCTCATTTTATTGCATGTCATAAGACCGATGATGCTTCTAATGTTGCAAATTTATTCTTTAAGGAAGTAGTTAGGTTGCATGGTGTGCCTAAGACAATTGTGAGTGATATGGATGTTAAGTTCCTTAGTCATTTTTTGAGAACTTTGTGGAGCAAATTGAAAACTAGGTTATTGTTTTCTACTTCTAGTCATCCTCAAACCGATGGTCAAACTAAGGTGACCAATAGAACCTTAACCACCATCCTTAGAGCCATTATTAGGAAGAATATCAATCTTTGGGAAGAAGCCTTACCTCGTGTGGAGTTTGCTTAAAATAGGACTATGCATTCATCGACCAAATTAACTCCACTTGAATGTGTTTATGGAACTAACCCAGTAACCCCTCTTGATCTTACCCCATATCCTATGAGGGAGAAAGAATCTTTTGATGTAAGGAAACATGTTGATTTCATTAAGGAGTTGCATGAGCATGTAAGCTCATGGAGAAGGCCGAGTACAATGCCAACAAGCCCAATAAGGGACGATGACATGTGGTCTTTAGCCCTGGAGACCTCGTGTGGGTGCATTTGAGGAACGAGAGGTTCCTGGAGCAATGGAAAAGCAAGCTCTCACCGCGAGGAGATGGACCATTCAAGGTGTTGCAGCGGATTGGTGAGAATGCTTACAAGCTGGAGCTTCTTGGAGAGTATGGTGTGAGCGCTACATTCAACGTTGTGGATCTCATTCCTTATCTTGTCGTTGATGAGGACTTGGATTCATGGTCGAATCCTTTCCAAGAAGGGGAGGTTGATGCGGGACCATCTAAGACACCACCGAACAAACCTACCATGCTTGGGGATGGACCTATGACTCGAGATCGTGCTAAGAAGCTTCAACGAGAATCATTCATGTTCGTGAGTCATGTTCTTTTCTCAAGCATGGTTCAACTTCAAGAAGAGCCATTGAAGACCTATTTGTGTTCTACTCTTGATGTGGCCGAACCCTCTTAAGGGTGGAGCATGGCCGGATTTTTATTAAGTGTTGGAAACCTCATTTATGCTATTTTTAGCAAGTTTCTTTACTTAAGCTATTTTAGCTATTTTAGGGTTTTATTTTAAAAAGTCTTTTATTTATTATTTTTATCTGAAATCAGCCTTTTAGGGTTATAAATAAAGGTTGACCCCTTTGTAGAAGAGACGTTACATTCATAACAGCAATCAAAAACTTAGTTGTGTGAAACACATTTAGTGCAAGTCGATCGATTGGAGCCCGAGCTCATCGATGGCAATTGGTATTGTTTCAGCTTGGTTTGCCTTGTGTTTGTCAATCTCGCGAAGCTTGGTGATCCCTGGTATCCACGAGCCCCCTCTTTGTGCCTCCAAGTAGTCCGCTTGGTTGTGTAAGGTTGTAGAGTTGGGTTATATAGTCATTGGTATTGGTTCTTGCCTTTTGAGCCAAGGGTCCTCATCTTGTTCTATATAGATCACCTCACCCTCTATCGTGGCTTTCATATTTGTCAATTTCGAGTCTTTTGAGTCCCATTACAGCCGCACCATATTTAGTCTTATTCCTGCATAATCTTGCATAAAGTTCTTGAGTCTTGCATCGTTCTTGCTTCTTTTCTTGATTTGAGTCTTGATTGTCGAAAGATCGGGCATCCTACGGCTAACCCCGTATCACACCCAATGCTCTCCATGCCTGAATTGGCTATTCTAATCCCTCACTCGAACTTTGAAATTAAACCTAGCTTCTTAACTGAAATTAGGAGACATCAATTTGAGGGAAAACCTAATGATTTCCCTCTAGAGCATATAACAACCTTCTTTGATCTTTGCAACACTATAGTTGATAGACAAAGCCTTGAGTATGTAAAACTAAAGGCTTTTCCTTGGTCCCTTGTAGGGAAAGCACTAGCATGGTTGGAGAGCCTAGCACCAAGATCGCTCCGCACATGGCATGAAGTCAAGGATGCATTCCTAAACAAGTTTTTCCCACCATCCAAGACGGTGGTGATTCGTTAGAATATCATAGCTTTCCAGCAAAAGCCTCATGAAACCCTGGCGCAAGTGTGGGAGCGATTCAAGGAGCTTCTAAGGTCTTGCCCTACGCATGGGCAACCACCCTACGTCATCCAAGAAATTATCTACAACGCCCTGAACGTAGCCACCAAGGAGAGGATAAACACATACACCTCCTATGGGTATCTTGAACTCCTAAGGCAACAAGCTAGGGATACCATAGAGAGGTTGGTGGAATTTGACAACACATATGGGACTCCTGCAGCCTCTGACTCAAGGCCCGCCCCATCGATGCCACTATATGATCCCTCCATAGAGATTGATCCCGATGTCAAAGATCAATTTATGAAAGATCAACTCATTGGGCTTCAAAAGCAAGTCAAGTTCCTCTCCGCCAACCAACCCTGCGCCAAATACGGCTCCAAGAGGCACATTACCACCGCTTGAGCAAGTAGATCTAGCGGAGACTCACCATGAGGTGAGGTACATGAGGAATCTCAAGCGCCAGGGATATCAAAATTGGGGAAATCAACCACCCCTATACAACCCTTGGTATCCTCCACTAATGATAGGGATTCTCGACCAAATAAATTGGTAGTCAAGACCCTGCTATAGGATAGTGGAGTCAGGTTCGTTCTGTAGGAGAGAAGTTAGCGGTTCTAGTTTAGTGTTTCGAGGTTAGGGAATAGCGAGAAATGGTGTTGAGGGTTGCTGTCGATGTCGACTAAGACTTAGTCGATGTCGAGGGATGGAGATGGAATGGTGGCCGGTGTCGGGTAACTATGCAGGATAAAAATAATGGAATAAAATAAATAAAGGTGCAAACTTCCAAGGTTAGGGATCTCCACAACAATAAACATATGTGTAGAATCATGAATCACATAAAAGAGCATGCTTTATATCAAAGAACCAACTTTCGCTAATTCCCACAATTTAGGTAATAGAGGCTCTCGCATAAAAACCTAATTGTTTCTATCTTCTCTTAATTAGGATTAGTCGGCTTTTACAAATAAACCCTAATTACATGAAAATAAACAATTAACTTTAAATTAAAACTAAAACTTACAAAACCTTCAATCTTCACTCTAGGTTCTCCTCCTAACTACTTGCGTCCGAAGACGACTTGGCTTTAATTAATGAAATTCTAGGCCTAGGGCCTTTATTTATAGTAGACTAATCCTTGCTAGCCAAGGAAAGTAATCATAATCCTAGTATAATTGGAATTAAATAAAATAATATCTAAATTGCAAAAGATAAAACTAATTTAAAGAAGATAAAATCTAAAATAAGAAAATAAAATGTATCCCTATGGTAAATAGGAAAATACTCATAAGGATAGAGTCTATCTAAGTAAAATAAAGATATATCACTTTGTGGCCAAGGAATCCTCTTTTAACTTGGACTTCTCAATTTTCTGGATTTTTGGGTCAATGCCGAGTGGGTTGGTCGAGATCGAGCACTGCTGGCAGCTTTCTCGGTCTTGAAATGCACTTTCCTGAGTCCTCGTTTATTCAATTGATGCATATGAATATGCATTGGAAAGCTCTTTTCGAGGGCTACAACTCTCATGAAGGCATCAGAACTTGATTCAAAATAAGAAATGGCGAAAAGTCGAGTTTTCTGCAGTTGTACCATCCTCCGCTCTTCCTTAGCTACTGCAATCTCTTCATGGTTATCCTTTAAGCTCCAAAGTGCGTCCAAACTCCTCCAAATCAGCTTTAAATGCATAAAAATCACACCAAACTTTGTGTAGACTCCATATTTTGCAACATTAAGCATAACTACACAAATTACATACTTCCTTAAACCAAAAGTATAAAATATGCATAAAAATCGGAGTCAAAGTAAGTACAAAACATGGCAAAATAGGTGCACATCAACACCCCCTACTTAAGCTTGATTGTCCCCAAGTAATACTTTTAATGGTCATACAGGGGAAAGAACAAAAACTCTCAACATTGTAGATCCATTCTCGTATAACCCTACAATCAATTACCATCCTCGCAAAGGTACTATTTCCTTCAAATCCATGCATGAATGAAAAGCAACATCTAGCACAAAAGGAGGCTTATGCAAAAACACAATTTGATATAATAGCATTAATGATCAAGAGGACTTTTATGCACAATGGTGGAGAGTGGGTAAAAGGTATAGTGGTGCTTAATCCGGGGAGAAACTTTCAAACTTCTTTCTTTAATGCACTTTTTCCTTTTTTATTTCCACAATCCTCTTCCTCATAATGATCTTTGCTTTTTTCACTTATATGTTTTTACCTCTCTAACCTTAACGCTGCCTTCTCGCGAGTCGCAAACATGGGTGTCATGAATGGCCCCGGATACTTAGCGCTTCGGACTCCTTACCTTGTGTCCCATCTCGTGTGAATTTTATCCTCCACAAGCAGGGTCGATCCACCTAACTCCTAGCTGACCGGATTTTCTTTTCACTCATTGAATTTTCCATATAAAATTTCTGCCATCAACTTCATAATATCTTCACAACATATCAAACCATATAACAAATCCATAATATGACATCCATTTCATAACATAATCTCCTGGATGGGTAAAAAGGTTTAAAAATAGGCAATTTAACAACTTGTGGAGCAAATATGACATTAAGCACATATGGCTTTGAATATGAAGTAAAGGCAATAAGCATGGGTAATGGTAGGGTAAATAATGTATGAATGGAAAATAAAGTCCTCCGTCCTCTTATCATGCATATGTAAAAAGTAACTTCAAATTTTACTCCTTTCATGGTTTTCCTAAAAATCGCACTTCATTGAGACTTTCCTTTACTAGGCAATTTAATTGTTTTATCTCTAACAAATCTACTTTTGCATCGCCGAGTTATGTTACAACTTCAATGACACTAAAAAAATTTCAATGGGGGTGATAAAAATAATATTTGGACAATAACATGTAGCATATAGATAAATAATATATATCCAGAGTACCATGTATGGAGCAAATCAATAAATAATCATAAATAAACATAAGTAAGTCTTTCCCCCACCCCATACTTAAACATTACAGTGTCCTCACTGTATAAAAACAAAGGTAAAACTTACTAGAATAATGCGCAAAATCTCGAAATAAGTGCTTTGTTGTTGTAGTCGATATCGAGTGGCAGTAGTCGACATCGAGTGGTTTCACTCGACGTCGACAGCAACTCTTGTTGTTCAGGAGATGGTCGAAGTCGAGGTGGCTCTCATGTGGTCGATGTCGAGTGATCTACTCGATATCGAGTGCAATGCAGTCCATGTCGAGTGCATTCCTCTCCTTGCATCTGGTGGGAACCCCTCAGGAAGTCGACGTCGAGTGGTGTACTCGATATAGACCAAGGTTCATCGATTCCCCTTTCACTCGAGGTCTAGTGCCCCTCTGTCTGCTTACGAATCCAGTAGACATCGACTTGACACTACTAGAATTCTGTTATTTAACATCGGCTCATTAACATCAGTCAGAAAAACCTGCCATCTTAAACAGTTTTTTAACACCGGTTTCTAAATTTGTGATGTTAAAAATAAAATAGACATCATCCTATATTTTAGACTGATGTTAAATATTTATTTTGAAATTTTGTTATAAAAGGCGCGGATTCAAATGACGAATTAATTTAAACACCTGCCGTTGAGATTCATGACTCCATCCAACATTCTCTCCATTTCAGCCCAAGGGTTCCACTTCCCCCGTATACCTGTTCCTTCTACAGTTTTACTGTCTCCTCTCTCGCTGGAGCGAAAAGCTCGTCTCCATCTCCAAATGTGTCCAATCTCCTGCTCCATCTCCAAATCTGCTCCACCATCCTCCCTCCCCATCCCCTTTGCATCTTCACCCCCATAGATTTGCAAATCTGAATCCCTCTTCGGCCTCTCTCTTTCTCTCAAACACAGACGATTCCAAACCCTATCAATGCCAGATCTAAGGAATGGAGGACGACACCGCTACTGAAGGGCCAATCAACGCTAGATTCAAGGGACGGAGACGACGTTGATGCTGAAGAGCCAATTAATGCCAGATCCAAGTTTGCCGCTTCTCGCTTCCTCCATCTCGACCTCTTCTCATTCTCTCTATCCCGAGCACCTGAGCACCGACGCTGGCAAAGTAGCCAGCTATAGTTCTCCCTAGGTCTTCTCAACCGTGAGTCTTCCACTTCTCACAAGGTTTTATCTACTCTGATATTATTTTGCATATTCTTCTTGGCTTCTTTTTTTCCGTTAATGTGGTACTTTTCAAAGATGATAATTGAGATTATTTTTCCATTTGTTGGTCTGTGATTAGTTTGCATTTCTTACCACCATTCTTTTACTTTCCAAAAGTAATGATACCATGAATTTCTTCTCTTTAATCATGAGCTTCTTATTTATCTTATCTTGGTACCCAGATTGCTCAACATCCCAGCATTTATGTCCAAGATACCCCTGGAGTATTAGTTCCTTCTATACCGGACATAGAGGCCCTTGCAGGTCCAGTTCTCTCTTACATGGTTTTTCTTTCATTTAGTTGCAAATTTGTCATGATTTTTCTGTTTAAGGATAAATTGTCATGCTAGGTAGCTATAAATATTCATGTCTAACTAGGATCCAGTGTATAGTTGTCAATTATAATTAGTTCATTGATGTGTTAAAAGGTTGTATCGAGGATTCAATTGTTGTTGTTATTAATGTTGCTAGTGGAAATGCCAGGTCTGTATATATATTTTGTTCTGAATAATTAATGTGTTCTGAAGGTAATTTGGTCTGAAATATTTGGTTGAAATTTAATGTGTTCTAAATCTAATTTCCTCTTTCTTATCAATCCAGATATAGGATCAAACCATTGATCGAGCACTGTGAATTGGATAGACACAACCTGATGTTGTCTCACATTGAATAGGATCAAACCATTGACTGCCTGCCTTGTGCACTGAAGCAACCCTTTAATCTATCAGGGAGAAGATGGATGTGATTGATCTTGAAGATGACACAACTGATGCCGAGAATCTTGAAGAGGACACATTGCATAACAAGTCCGTGAGGTAGGACGTCTGAGTTCATTTGTATGCATGTGTAGCTTATTACCTTAAAATGATAATACTTCATATAATTTTGCTAGTGACCATTAAACTTCTTTCTTATTTAATTGATGAAAATCAGAAGCTAAATGAAAAATACGAAGAAAATTAGTGATTGTTCTTTAGGCTTTCCCCCACCCCCAATTAGAAGCTTAAAAACTCACGATATTTAAGCTCATAGTTACAAAATTCAATATTTCATGTTTTTGGATGTTATGCTGCTATTTGGAATTGATTTAAAGAACTAAATGAGCAGGTTAGTGATCTAGTGTTCTCTGCGGTTACGATATTTTTATGGTCAGAGCTTTACATTTGCTAGTTGTGGGCCTTCCATTAACATTTATCATGTAGGCTTCATGTTGCAAATAAAACTATTTTGGCTTTGTGTGACAAACAAAACATTTAAAATTCCTTAGAATAACATTGCTTATAGTTTATTAAACCCTATTTTCATTAACCATCATTAGTAGTTTTTGTTTTTAACCTGATCAATATTAGTTGAAATAACTGAATATTTGTATTTGAAATTGGTTAAAGGATATAGAACTGGAAAATAGCTATAAGCTACAGAAAAATTTCTATTACCCTAGTCTGCCAATATCCCTTTCGATTCTTGTACTCTGCAAAAGGTATTTTGTAACTGAATTAACTGATCCTAGGTTGGTGATATTATTCAGTCTTAGGTGAAGGGTATGGAACGTAATGATTAAGATACTGAACAAGGAAAAAAGGGTAGAAAAAAAAAACTGCAAAGCTTTCCATGATTTCCATTCCTTGTGAGGATTAAAGTTCAGTAACTTCTTTCCTGCCTTCTACTGCTCGATTGGTTCTTGCGATACAATGATACATTTGTTTTAAGGGGCCTATCATTATTTGCAATCTTAATGTAGTTGGAGAGAGCTTTGAAAGAGGTGGAGGCAGCGCAAGAAGCGCTGGGCGCCGGACCTCAATAAACTAATATCTACCCTTACATTCCCAACTGTTAAGAAAACCAGCTTAATTTTCTGTATATTCTTCTTGAAACTTCAATTTAATCGTGCAATATCTTGTGGCATATGTGTTAATTATTTGGCATTATTATAATATTCTATTCTTTTCAAAATTCAGGCATGGCAATCTTTGACACTATGAGGCACATTCGACCAAATGTTTCTACAGTGTGTGTTGGCCAGTGTGTGTTGGTCTGGCTGCAAGGTTAGACAAATTTTAGATCTTCCTTTTTGGACATGAGATTGGAAACATATTTTTTTACTTGAATGGATCAAGTGTGAGTTTGATCTGATATAATTTGTCTCTTTATATCTAAGTTTGAAGTTAGCAAATTGGTATGATGCCAATATTTAGATGGATGAAGTCACTACTAGATTTGATTCGTGATGCTGGGTATAGTTCTCCTTTTATATTATAATTGTATTATACTTTCTCCAATCGAGCATTTACCTTATTAATATAGATGTGACCATCTTACATGTATCTTTGGATGGCATAGTGTCACATTCCATGCTATGGTCTCAGATTCTTCAAGACTGTTTCCCTAAGTAGACTGCATAGATAAGGTTGTCCAGGTCCATATGTACATTTTCCCACTGAATGTTCACAAGTCTTCTCTTTATGTGATTTTTGTAATCTGATTCTTTTCTTTGTGTGCTTTGTTATCAATTTTATTTGACGAAACATTTTATTATACTTGTTTATTACTAGTCTTTCCTAGACCATTTCAATCGATTTTATTATTTGTAATTTAATGCCTCTTAGCTCAAATTGGTAGAGCATTGTGCTCAAGTACAAGGATGCGGGTTCAAATCCCACATAGGCTACAACGACAAAAAAAAACAAAATATTTCATTTAACATCGGCTACAAACCGATGTTAATCAAAATAAAAAATCGATGTCTGTGTGGGTGATGTTAAAACTCAAAATTGTATAACATCGATCAAAGGCCGATGTCTTTGTTATGTTATAACATCAGTGATATTTTATAATCAAATGTTATAGGATAACAAAGACATTGGATTTAAATATATAAACGATGTTATAATATACAAAGACATCGGGCTATGACCGATGTGAAAAACTTTTGACTTTTTACATCACCCACATAGACATCGATTTTTTTTTTGAAAGACATTGGTTAGTAGCCGATGTTAAATGACATATTTCTAGTAGTGTGACTAGTCAACGTCAAGTAGACCTCCAGTTCTCCAAATTGCCTATAGCTATCAAAGAGAAAAGAAAACCTTACACGAAGTAAAGAAAATAAAAGAAAAACAAACTTAATTAAAAATAAAATAAAATAAAATAGCGGGTTGCCTCCCGTAAGCGCTATGGTTTAAGTCGCTAGCTTGACCTACTTCTCTTGTAAGCCTTAGCCTGGCTCATCTTTGTTCGGAGGTATAGGTGGATCTGGGGGTTGCTCCGGCAGTGGGAAGCGTGGAATGTCATCCGGGGGCATCATATGGAGAAGCTTAAACCTCCCCGAGTGAACGCTCCATGGCTTTACCCATTCATCTTCCTGGGCCCCAACTAGCCTGCATAAAGGAAGACATAAAGAAGATCTACATACCTCATTATCATATCTCTTCTGCTTCATCGGTTCATTTGTTTGCACGGCTCCACCACAACAAAACGGTGGAGTGGGAAGAGATATTTCCACCTCATCCTGCGGAGCTTTGTCTTCTTCATTGTGCCACTTTGCGATGACTCCATACTTGAACACGAACATCAGTTGCTCAAAATCGTTGGGGATGGCCTTCACCTTGTAAGGTAAAAGCGACCTTGAAACACCATGGACAATGACATCCAGCTTCTTCATTGGTAGCTCTTCTTCTTTTCGGGATCCTTCAAATGGTTCATCAAAGGTAGATGGCAAAGATGGAATCGAAATCGAGGAAGGACATATATGGGCCTCTGTGGTGCAGTCACCATCGACTGGAGGGTAGTCGACGTCGACCTCTACTGGCTCACAGAAGATGACGTCGTCGAACCCTAGAAAATGGGAATTAGAAACAAAACATGAAAATAAACAACTAACTATAAATTAAACTAAAACTTACAAAACCTTCAATCTTCACTCTAGGCTCTCCTCCTAACTACTTGCGTCCCAAGAAGACTTGGCTTGAATTAATGAAATTCTAGGCCTAGGTCCTTTATTTATAGTACACTAATCCTTGCTAGCCAAGGAAAGTAATCCTAATCCTAGTATAATTGGAATTAAATAAAATAATATCTAAATTGCAAAAGATAAAACTAATTTAAAGAAGATAAAATCTAAAATAGAAAAATAAAATATATCCCTAGGGTAAATAGGAAAATACCCATAAAGATAGAGTCTATCTAAGTAAGATAAAGATATATCACTTCGTGGCCAAGCAATCCTCTTCTCACTTGGACTTCTCAATTTTTTGGATTTTTGGGTCGACGTCGAGTGGGCTGGTCGAGATCGAGCACTGCTGGCAGCTTTCATCATTCAACTCCATCTTGAAACGCATTTTTCCGAGTCCTCGTTCATCCGATTGACGCATATGAATATGCGTTGGAAAGCTCTTTTTGAGGGATACAACTCTCATGAAGGCATCAGAACTTGATTCAAAATGAGGAATGGCGAAAAGTCGGGTTTTCTCCAATTGTACCATCCTGCGATCTTCCTTAGCTACTCCAATCTCTTCATGGTTTTCCTTTAAGCTCCAAAGTGCGTCCAAACTCTACTAAATCAGCTGTCAATGCCTGAAAATCACACCAAACTTTGTGTAGACTCCATATTTTGCAACATTAAGCATAATTACACAAATTACATACTTTCTTAAACCAAAAGTATAAAATATGCATAAAAATCGGAGTAAAAGTAAGTACAAAACATGGCAAAATAGTTGAACATCATCCACCTTACCGAGCTCCAGGCCATCCATAAAGAGAAAGGAGAGACGATGTCCAACTCATCCTGAAGAGATGAGGTGGAACCATGCGGAGAATAGAGGAGAACACAATCATCTCACCACAAGGATTGGGGAGATAGACATTTGGAGGAAGAGCATGGAGACCCAATGGGGTCAACTGATGTACATATTTGTACCTTTATTTATTGCATCTTTTGACTTCATATTTCATTCGATTTCCAAAGAAAAGTTTCAAAAGTATATAAACTTGTGTACGAATGAGCTAAAGTATAAGAAATAGAGTCTGCACGAGTTTTGAGCTAACCATGCAGGAATTCGATGAAATCGGAGTCAAAACGAAGTAGCCAAGTGAAGTTGAGCAGAGGTCGATATCGACCTGAGACATCGATATCGACCCTAGATTTCGACACGACTTCTGAGTGTTGAGATAGGCCACACAGACCAGACAAGAAGGCATCGATATCGACATACTACCTCGATATCGACCATCGTCATAGACATCGACTGGAGCTGGACAAGTCGAGCAGAAACACAAGCATCGATATCAACCTCTGGTGTCGATATCGACCATACCTCGACAGAAGATAAATCCGATTTCGGGGCTCAGATTGTGAAGTCTATCATCAAAGCCATGAGTTATCTCGTTCTTTTAGATATTAGCAGTTGTTTATTATCTTTTCCTTTAAGTTTTTATCAAAATAAAAGACCTATCCTAATTGTTCGGATATAGTTCATAGTTTAGATAGAAGTTTCAATCCTCGGATAGCGAGGATTAGGAGCCTATAAATAAAGCCCTAGGGGCTGATTTGTGAGATCATCCAAGAAGCAAGACAATAGCAATAGGCAATAGATAGTTAGAATTTTTGAGCTTTAAAGTTTCAAGCGCTTACGATAGTTGGCGTTGAGATTGTAAAGATTCGAAATTTTCCATTTATGCAAGTTATTTCAATTCAAGACATGTCTACAATCAACATGAGCGAGTAGTCGCCCTTTCTTCTAGGGTCGGGGTGAGCCCGACGATAGCCATGATGGTAAGGTAAGTACGTCACTAAAGAATGTATCTTTTATCTCCCTCTACCTTATGTTTCATCTTTAAATGCAAATTTAAGTAACTCATGTTGTAAAACTTGGGTAGTAATTAGGGTTTCTATTCGAAAGATTATAAACTCAATTATGACAAAGGTAGACACAAATTAAGTAATTGAAAAATCTCTTTTCCTATTTGTCGGTTTAGGTGAAAGCCTTCTCCTTTATGATGAAAGCATACATCTTTAGTTGATTCTTACTTCTTCTATCATGGTTGTCGTCGCGGTAATCCTTGGCTTTGGAAGACATTTCCTTTATTAAGTTTACATTAAAATTTGCCCGCCATTCATTGAGTCATCGAAAAACCCAACACCCTTGCTTATTTCTGATCATTGCTTCCTTCCCATTCTTAATTCTTCGGCCTTTTTTTTGCCTACAAAACAACTAACTCACTGCAGGAAGACATCGATATCGACAGCAGAGGTCGATATCGACCGAAACTGATAGATCGACGGTTTTCTGAGTCGATCTCGAGACTTCTGGGAAACTTCTGCAAGCATCGATATCGACCCCCTTGTGTTGAAATCAACCCTCTGTATCGACTGGCAGACTTCTGAGCCAGTCGATTTCGTGGACTAACATCGATATCGACCCCCACCAGTCGATATCGACCACTTGTTTTTGTTTCTGCAGGTCTTCTGTTGCAGAGAGCATCGACAGCCAAGGTCGACATCGAGGTCTGAGCTCGAGATCGAGGCTTCTGGTCGAACGTAAGGGACGTGTCTTCAACGCTACTAGGATCCCGCTGACTCACTTCCTCGTGGATCGAACCTGATTCCCTACTACTATAGCGGGGAGTCTTGAATTTATTTGAAGAGGCTAAGAGTTGTATTGCTTTATATTTTATTATATATTTCGATTCAATTCTCCCCACGTCAAATTTTGGCGCCGTTGCCGGGGAAGCTATCAATCGCGCCCTAGTAGTTTATTTTCACGGTTCTTTTTAGTGTTATTTTATAGGTGTATGCGACGTACTGGTGACCAACCTGAATTTGAGGGACTAGACGAACCAGAACGCTTTCTTCACCTAAGGTCTCGAGTTCAAAGAATCATGGCAGACAACAAGACCCAGGCACAACAAATTGAACGCTTAAGGAAGCAAGTAGAGGATTTCACTACCAGAGAAGCGACACTAAGGGAGCGTGCTAACAGGGAGGAGGAATCCAGGAGATGAGATGAGAGTCAAATCAACGCCCTCCCCCGGAATGCAAAGCAATACATGCATCCATCGCTCACAATGCCTGAATCGGTTATTCTAATCCCTACTTCTAATTTTGAAATAAAACCAAATTTTTTAACTGAAATAAGAAGGCATCAATATGAAGGGAAACCTAACGAATGCCCTATGGCATATATATCAACATTCTTAGACCTCTGTGATACAATTGCTGATGGACAAAGTCTTGAGTATGTCCAACTAAAAGCCTTTCGCTGGTCTCTTACAGGAAAAGCATTGCAGTGGTTGGAGAGCTTAGCCCCAAGATCGCTCTGCACCTGGAATGAAGTCAAGGACGCGTTTCTCAACAAGTTCTTTCCTCCTTCTAAGACGGCGTTGATCCGACAGAAAATCACGGCTTTCAAACAAAAGCCTGGTGAGGCTCTGGCGACTTTTTGGGAAAGGTTTAAGGACCTCCTATGATCATGCCCGACGCATGGCCAACCACCATACGTAATTCAGGAAATCATATACAATGCTCTTGATGCTGCCACCAAGGAGAGGATAAACACTTACACCACCTATGGCTATCTTGAACTCGCTCCACAAGAGGCTTGGGAAACCATTGAAAGGTTGGTGGAATTTGACAATACACACGGGACTCCTGAGGCTTCCGACGCACCATCATCGTCGAGGCCTGCCCCATCTATGCCATTGTACGAACCCTCTAAGGTGATCGATCCGGATGTAAAAGAACAATTTCATAGGGATCAACTTAGAAAGCTCCAGAAACAAGTAAGATTCCTTTCGGCAAACCAGGATTGCATCGAATGTGGATCGCAGTGACACACTACCATTGAGTGCCCCCATGCTGAGCAAGTGCAACTAGCGGAGACTCATGAGGAAGCCAACTTCATGAGGGGTCCCAATCGCCAATATTGGGGAGATCAAAGGTTCCAACAACCACAAAGGAACCAGGTTAACCCTAGGGACCCCCCACTCTATAGAGCTCCTGGGCACCCGGAGAGAGACCAAAAGAAGGACGATCTTCAACTTGTGTTGAACGAAATAAGGTGGAACCAAGCTAAGAATGATCAATCCAACAATGCTATTCACTCTCAACTCAATCACCTTACCACAAGGATTGGGGAGATGGATATTTGGAAGAAGAACGTAGAGACCCAACTGGGTCAATTGGAGGCACAAATCCCTAGACCGTCCGGAACATTCCCTGGGTAACCAACTACCAATCCTAAGGGGCAATCCGGGTCAGGACACATAGCAGCCATGCAACTAAGGAGTGGCACCAAAGTTCATAAACCACAAAAGGCAACGGAGGATGAAACAACAGACCCCGTCGACATCGACAAACCAGTCGATGTCGACCCTGGGGTCGATATCGACACCTATGTCGACCCCCTGGTCGACGTCGATGACACTGCAGAGCCTGAGAGATCACAACAGAAGTCGAAATCGACCCTACCAGTCGATATCGACCAACCTCCAGTCGACATCGATGTTCAGCAGGCTCCTCCGACCACCGTTTTGGCTTCTCCGCCAAAGAAGACGTTGCCCTTCCCTTCCAAAGCATTGAAGGACCCCACTCAAGGTAAGTTTAGGTGCTTTGTAAAGATTCTCCAAGGACTTAACATTACTATCCCTCTTACAGAAGCCCTAAGCGAGATGCCCGCCTATGTTCGATTCCTAAAAGACATCCTTAGCAAGAAGCGGTCCATGGCGGATATCGCAGAGGAGTGCTCAAAGATGGATTTCCCTGAGAAGAGGAGTGATCCAGGGAAGTTTGCAATCACCGTGGGACTTGGACAACATCGCTACAAAGCCCTATATGACCTAGGGGCAAGTGTAAGTCTCATGCCTCTCTCTATTTGGCAAAAGGTGAACATCGGAGCACTTGAACTTGTGGATATGAAACTTTATATGGCTGATAATTCATTCGTCAGACCCACAGGTATAGTTGATGACGTCCCTATAAAGGTAGGTAAATTCTTTGTGCCTACAGATTTTATTGTATTGGACATGCCCGAGGATCCTATTGTACCTATCATCCTTGGTAGGCCTTTCTTAGCTACTACTGATGCCAATATTAATGTACGTAGAGGATTACTAACCTTTACTATAGGGAATGAAGTAATTGAATTCTCCTTCAACCCCACAATGAAGGAAGTTAATGGTATGGAAATCAAGTCGGTCTACACTAGCATCATGGATTGCAAAGAACCGACGGAAAGGGCCCTAACTCCTGAGGAGGCCTTAGCCCTAGCTGGAGAGGAGCTTACCGACGAGGACATTGAGGAGTTCCTGGGTACATGCACGAGTGATGAGGAAATATTCGACGATGCTTTATCTATGGGGCTCAAAGAAGAGGTCGATATCGACGAGGAGAGGTCGACATCGACCAAATCACTCGATATCGAGTGCCTTCAGTCGACATCGACACACTCAGTAAGTCAAGTTCTCTCTTCTTCTCTTACAGGTGAAATCGACCAGCCTATGTCGACTAAAGAGGTCGAAATCGACCAGCCGATATCGACATCAGAGGTCGAAATCGACCCTTACCACTTGTCTTCAAACAGCTCCGAGGCCGAGGTATGTGCTGAACTCTCAGTCGATATTGACTATTCCTACTCGCCCTCAACTTCTTTTCTGCAGGAATATTTTGAAGAATCCCAATCAAAGTTGGCATCACTCTATGTTTGGTCCACGCCAACCCCTATAGCTGATTTGGGAACGTCAATCAAGAGAATTGAGACGGATTACCTTGGTGAGATTATGAAGACGGAGGAGGTAGAGACAATCCTTATCCCACAAAGCCCTTCTCCGGTGCTTAGCCTTTACCCGACACACTTAGGTATGAGTTTCTTGGTCCAAATTCTACCTTCCCTGTAATTATCAATGCTTCACTAACCACACAGGAAGTAGATAAGCTTATGGAAGTACTTCGTGCTCATCGTAAGGCTATTGGATATTCTCTTGAGGACATCAAAGGTATTTCACCCGCTACTTGTATGCATAGAATCCTCCTTGAGGATGATCATAAGGCATCTATAGAACACCAACGGAAGCTCAACCCCAACATGAGAGAGGTAGTGAAGAAGGAGATCATGCGCATGCTGGATGCAGGAATCATCTATGCCATCTCCGACAGCGAATGGGTGAGCCCAGTCTATGTGGTGCCTAAGAAGGGTGGAATGACCGTTGAGGAGAATGAGAAGGGTGAGCTTGTGCCAAAGCGAATCACAACTAGTTGGCGAATGTGTATTGATTACAGGAAACTCAACAATGCCACTAGAAAGGATCACTTTCCCCTTCCATTCATTGACCAGGTATTAGAGAGACTCGTCGAACATGATTATTTTTGTTACCTGGATGGATATTCTGGCTTTTGGCAGGTCCCTATTCATCCTGACGACCAGGAGAAGACCACATTCACTTGTCCCTATGGGACTTTTGCATATAGGAGAATGCCATTTGGGCTCTGCAATGCCCCTGCTACCTTTCAAAGATGTATGATGGCCATCTTCTCCGACATGATTGAGGACATCGTGGAGGTATTTATGGATGATTTCTCTGTTTATGGCACTACTTTCGATGTTTGTCTTGCTAACCTTCGCAGGGTACTTGCACGATGTGAAGAGACAAACTTAGTTCTCAATTGGGAAAAGTGCCACTTTATGGTAAGGGAAGGGATTGTGCTGGGCCACAAAGTCTCTAAACAGGGAATTGAGGTGGACAGGGCAAAGATAGAGCTCATTGAAAAATTGCCACCACCTTCATCAATTAAGGACATAAGAAGCTTCCTTGGTCACGCAGGTTTCTATAGGAGGTTTATTCAAGATTTTTCTAAGATTGCCAAACCTTTAACTAACCTACTAATGAAGGATGTTAAGTTTGCATTTTCTAGTGATTGTCTTGAAGCTTTGAATAGGTTGAAGGAGGCCCTTATATCCGCCCCAATCATTCAATCGCCCGATTGGTCGCAACCCTTTGAGATCATGTGCGACGCAAGCGATTATGCCGTAGGTGCCGTCCTAGGACAAAGGAGAGACAAAAAGCTTCACGCCATCTACTATGCAAGCAAGACTCTTGATGCCGTTCAAACAAAGTACACCACGACGGAAAAGGAGTTCTTGGCAGTAGTCTTCGCTTTTGAGAAGTTCCACTCATACCTAGTGGGTTCTAAGGTAATTGTTCATACTGACCATGCAGCTCTTAGGTACTTGATGGCGAAGAAGGATGCTAAACCTAGGCTCCTACGATGGGTGCTCCTACTACAAGAGTTCGACGTTGAGCTTAAAGATAAGAAAGGAACGGAGAACTCCGTAGCCGATCATCTTTCACGGCTACCCATAGGGCTACTGGATGAGTCACATGACAACATACCAATCAATGACTCCCGCCCTGACGAGCACCTAATGAGGCAAGAGGTAAGACGGGCAGAAAATCTACTCGATATCGACCCCGATAGGTCGATATCGACTGCCCCGAAGGTAATACTTGCATCGATATCGACCAATTTTGATCACAGGTTTTCCACTACAGAGGTCGAAATCGACCTCCAAACGTCAACATCAAGGACCCATATCGAGCAGCCCATATCGACTGAACCTATCGATGTCGTCTAGTCGATATCGACCCCTACAGGTCAATATCGACCACCTTCAAAACCCTCCGAAGGTGACGAAGAGGTAAGCTTCGGTGAGGATTTCTTCTTTACACCTCCTTCCTGTCCTATTCATGATTTATTTGTTGTAAGAAGGGCGAAGGTACCTTGGTATGCGGATTTTGCTAACTATATTGCAGGAGGCGAGATTCCTTCAGGCTTAACTTCGCAACAAAAGAAGAAGTTTTTGCACGACGTCAAACAATACTATTGGGATGAACCCTACTTATTCAAACAGGGGAAAGACCATATCTTTCGACGTTGTATCCTGGAGGACGAGGTAGAGAGTGTGATTCACCATTGTCATTCTCTCCCTACAGGAGGCCACGCTAAAGGATTCAAGACCGCGGCGAAAATTCTTCAATGTGGTTTTTATTGGCCTAACCTTTTCAAGGATGTGAAAAACTATGTAACCTCTTGTGATGAGTGTCAACGTGCAGGTAATATCACATGGAGGAATTGGACACCACTCACAGGCATTCTAGAGGTAGAACTCTTTGATGTATGGGGCATTGACTTCATGGGACCATTCCCTGCTTCAGGCCCCTACAAATACATTCTAGTAGCGGTGGACTATGTCTCTAAATGGGTGGAGGCCGTGGCAACTAGGACCAACGACGCGAAGGTAGTCTCTAAGTTTATGAAAACCAACATCTTTCCTCGCTTTGGTGTTCCTAGAGTTCTTATTTCAGATGGTGGCTCGCATTTCATTGAAAGAGGCTTCGAAGCTCTTTTAGCTAAGTATAGGGTAAACCATAGGGTGGCAACACCCTATCACCCTCAAACTAGCGGCCAAGTAGAAGTCTCCAATCGCCAAATCAAAGCCATCTTGGAGAAGACGGTCTCCCGCTCACGGAAAGATTGGTCATCCAAACTGGATGATGCGCTCTGGGCCTACCGAACAGCCTATAAGACACCACTTCGCACAACTCCCTATAACTTGGTATATGGTAAGTCATGTCATTTGCCCGTCGAACTTGAGCATAAAGCAATGTGGGCTCTTAAGGAGCTTAACATGGATTTCGATGAAGCGGGGAAAAGAAGATTCATTGACTTACAAGCCTTGGAGGAGTTGCGCCTAAAGGCATATGAGAATGCCGAAATCTACAAGGAGTGCACTAAGAAATGGCATGATAGGAAGTTGGTTCCAAAAACATATGAGGTAGGTGACAAAGTCCTTGTTTTTAATTCTAGACTTCGCTTATTTCCAGGGAAACTAAGGACAAGATGGAGCGGACCTTTCAAGGTTCATAAAATATTCCCTCATGGAGCGGTGGAGTTACTTTGCGATGATGGATCCACCTTTAAGGTAAATGGCCACCGGGTAAAAAATTATTATGACAAGGAGGACCCGGAAGAAGAGATTTGCGCCACCTGGGCGTTGAACTAGCGCAAAAAGGGAAATATGTCGAGATAGCGACTTAAACTCAAGCGCTTCCGGGAGGCAACCCGTCTTTTCCTTTTCTTTCTCTTTTTATTTTTAGTCTATTTTATATTTTCTAGATCATTCGTGGCTATTCTATTTAAAGTCAACAAGAAAATCAAGTCCAGAAGAGAGATCGATATCGACCTATACGGTCGATATCGATAGGCCGACAGAAGGGAGCAGTAGGAAGAATTACACAGATGCAGAAGGGGGGTCGATATCGACCTCTAAGGTCGATATCGACTACAGCTGGAGGTAGGTGCCAGGTCAGATTTTAATTTCTTATCGGTTTTATTTTTTGGGGTTATTTCTCCCCTTATATACCCCGACTTCGACACCCACCCCCCTTTTCGATACCCTACCAGCCGCCATAGCTCCCTTGTTCATCTCTCTTCTTCATCTCTCTCCTTTATCTCTCACCACTCTCCTCACTGCCGCACCCCGCAACTGTCATCCCCATCACAGCAGACCCAACAGTCCACTAGATCCAACCCCGAAAGCCCCGTCCTCTCTTTCTCTTCTCGCCATTGCCCTTTCTCTCCCTCGTTTTCAAGCTCCAGCGCCCAGATCTACTCACTTCCGGCCACAAACCACCAGATCCGGCCGCCCCAAGCCACCGGAGAGCCCACCGCGACACCAGCAACCCCGACAGCGCCTAGATCTGGTCGATTTCGACCCCCTGGACTCGATTTCGACGTCTGCTGTTCGACAGCGGTTTTCTTTCTTGATTTTTGCGGTTTATTGCCTCCTTCTACCCTAATTCCGACACTCTTCTGGTATGATTTCTTACCCTTTATCTATTTTTTTCAGATTTTCATGATTAATTAGTTGATTTAGGGAAGAAATTACATTTTGGGTGTTTAGGGTTTGAACGATAATTGCGCGGGAAAGAGTAACCATATGTTTGTGGGGTATGAATCTGATTTTTTAATTTATGTGGGGCAAGATTCTGATTTTTGTATGTATATGGGCATGACTCTGATTTTTATATATATAAATGGGGTGAGATCTAACTCTTATGATTTTTGTGGGGCAATAATCGGAATTTTCCATAAGTATGGGCTATGAATCTGATTTTTTTTATATATGGGCTGATTCTGAAATTTTTTTAAGTAGCTGAAATTCTGATTTATTTTTGAGTTTAAATTCTGATTTTTTTACAAGCTGAAATTCTGATTTATTTTGGAGTTTAAATGTTGATTTATTTTGGAGTTTAAATTCTGATTTTTTTACAAGGGCTGAAATTCTGATTTATTTAGGAGTTTAAATTCTGATTTTTTTTAGGGAATAAAATCTGATTTTTATATATGTGGGCCAAAATTCTATAAGTCATTAGGTTCCTTAGTGTTCAAAAAAATTCAAGAAATTATGTTTATATAAATTGCCATCCTTAGGTACTTCTTTTTAGAATATGTTACCACTCTCACTTAGTCAATTTACCTTAACATAATTTTTAGGATAATATGGAATCTAAGTACGGGGTTCTCCCTATTTTATACAAAGGAGAATTATCTTTGACAATGGTTTCTTTTGCAGACGATGGTGAGAGCCAAGAACATCCCTCAGGACACGCTCCGCATTGAGGACGATCAGCAGCGCACCCTAGCTGAGTATCTGATTGCCCGAGCCACAAGGGCTCGATGGTACCACCTCCCTGATATGATCCAGTTGGGATTTCACACAGGCGTTCAGGAGGCATTTGAGAATGTCTCCCTGCACAGGCTGATTGAGCCACTAGAGGCACACTACCCCGTTCTGACTGGGGAGTTTATGGCCACATTGGAGGTCCCTGAGCGCACCTCGACCAGCCGCCGAGTCATCTTCCAGCTCGGCAACAGGCGACACAGACTATCGCTCGAGGAGATGAGCAACATTTTTGGGTTCATCCACACTCCCGCCGCCTTCAGGGTCCAGGACCCCAATGTCATTTGGAGGTACATATCATGTATACCCTACCCCGCTCCTACTGACTCCTTCACCTCCAGGGTCGTGAGTCCGCTTTTTAGGGTCATATTGCGGGTCCTGGCGAGTACCCTTTGGGCCAGGCCTGAGCTCCGTCGCCCCACACACCGTGAGACAGAGACTCTGCGGAGGATGCTTTTCGAGGATGACCCTCTACCATACCTCCACGCCTGGCTCGAGCATATCCTGGACCGCAGACGCACGGTCTCCACTGACATTATGGACGGCAGCATGGTGGCCATCCTCGCCGAGGGTCTAGGCGTCCACACCGAGAGGTACACGGCCTACCAGCTCACGTACCTAGATGCTACAGTATTGCGCCAGGGCGGAGTCATCGCGACAGGCACACAGGGATTGAGACACCCCCAGACAGGGATGCGCCTGCGACATGATTTCATGGATCTTCTGTATATCCCAGATTGGTACCAGTCTTAGACTGGACAGCCATATCATACTGACGTAGGGAGAATTGAATCGAAATAAGAAAATATAAACCAATACAACTCTTAGCCTCTTCAAATAAATTCAAGACTCCCCGCTATAGTAGTAGGGAATCAGGTTCGATCCACGAGGAAGCGAGTCAGCGGGATCCTAGTAGCGTTGAAGATACGTCCTTTCTACTCGACCAGAAGCCTCGATCTCGATGTCAGACCTCGATGTCGACCTTGGTTGTCGATGTCGTCTGCAACGGAAAACCTGCAGAAACAAAAACGGTAGTCGATATCGACTGGAGGGGTTCGATATCGAGGTTAGTTCACGAAATCGACTGGCTCAGAAGTCTGCCAGTCGATACAGGGGGTCGATTTCGACACAAAGTGGTCGATATCGATGCTTGCAGAAGTTCCCAGGAGTCTCGAGATCGACTCAGAAAACCGTCGATCTATCAGTTTGGTCGATATCGACCTCTGCTGTCGATATCGATGTCTTTCCTGCAGTGGGTTAGCGGTTTTGTCGGCAAAGAAAAGGCCGAAGAATCAAGGATGGAAAGGAAGCAATGATCAGAAATAAGCAAAGGTGTTGGGTTTTTCGATGACTCAACGAACGGCGGGCAAATTTAATGTAAACTCAAAGGAAAAGATCTTCCAAAGTCAAGGATTACCGCGACGACAACCATGATAGTAGAAATAAGGATCAACTAAAGAAGCATGCTTTTATCATAAAGGAAAAGGCTTTCACCTAAACCGACCAATAGGAAAAGAGATTTTTCAATTACTTAACCTAATTGGTGTCTACCTTCGTCATAATTGAGTTTATAATCTTTCGAAAAGAAACCCTAATTACTACCCAAGTTTTACAACATGAGTTCCTTAAATTCGCATTTAAAGATGAAGAACAAGGTAGAAGGGGATAAAAGATACATTCTTTAATGACACACTTACCTTACCATCATGGCTATCGTCGGGCTCACCCCGACCCTAGAAGAAAGGGGAACTACTCACTCATGTTGATCGTAGACATGTCTTGAATTGAAATAACTTGCATAAATGGAAAATTTCGAATCTTTACAATCTCAACGCCAACTATCGTAAGCGCTTGAAACTTTAAAGCTCAAAATAACTAACTATCTATTGTCTATTGTTCTTCTCTTCGATGAGTCTATGATTGGATGATTAACAAATCAGCCCCTAAGGCTTTATTTATAGGCTACTAATCCTCGCTATCCGAGGATTGTAACTTCTATCTAAACTAATAACTCTGTCCGAACAATTAGGATAGGTCTTTTATTTTGATAAACTTAAAGGAAAAGATAACAAACATCTACTAATATCTAAAAGAACGAGATAACTCATGGCTTTGTTGATAGACTTCACAATCCGAGCCTCAAAAATCGGATTTTATCTTCTGTCGATGTAGGGTCGATATCGACTCCAGAGGTCGATATCGAGGCTTGTGTTTCTGCTCGACTTGTCCCACTCCAGTCGATGTCTATGCTGCTGGTCGATATCGATGCATGTGTGTCGATATCGAGGCTTCTAGTCTGGTTTGTGTGGTTATCTCGACACTCAGAAATCATGTCGAAATCCAGGGTCGATATCGATGTCTCCAGTCGATATCGACCTCTTCTCAGCGTCCCTTGGCTTGCTCGTTTTGACTCCGATTTCATCGAATTCCTGCATGGTTAGCTCAAAACTCGTGTAGACTCTATTTCTTTCACTTTAGCTCATTCTTACACGAGATCATATACTTTTGAAACTTTTGTTCGGAAATCAAATGAAATATGAAGTCAAAAGATGCAATAAACAATAGTACAATTATGTACATCAAAACACCCCATACTTAGACTTGCTTGTCCTCAAGCAATAACCGAGCAATAACCAATACCTACAACACACCCTTCAAGTCTTTGCCTTCGTCAAAAGCAACATCATAAGTGGTAGCAAAGTAAAGCAAGTGAATTTAACGTCATAGCACATATTTTGGCGATCCATAGGCATATGCAATTTTAATCCAACCTCACAGGGATAATGTGTTTGCACTCAACTCTCATGTGTTTAGGCTATGAAGATCACTCTCAACTCAATTCCATATACAATCTCATAAACATTGCAATTTATAAAAATCCACTTCGCAACCAATTATGAAAATGCAATAAGAATCATCAGGAGGACTTTCGCTCAATGGAAGACTTCATAGAAGACTCCATTCGGCGGGGTTGTAATGGGGCTTGGTATGAAATAAAAGGTATGGAATTATTTGGCTATGTGGTGCTTTTCAAATTCGGGAATCAAGACTCCTAAATCTCAACACTTGCATTACCCAAACCATAACTCTTCAATATAATGCTCTTAAAGATGCATTCCATCAACCCTTCTTTCAAGTTCTAATACACCTCTCAAAAGTATAACATTCGTATGAATAAAACTTAAGGATTTTGGCTCATGCACTATATATATATATATATACATATATTTTTTTTTTTCGGATTTTTTCTTTTTTTTTTTTTCGAATTGAAATAACTATGTGCATTTATATGGTGAGCCAAAACATCCTTTTACAAGATATGACAAAATGTAAATATGTACCATCCTATAATTTCCTTGCTTACAACTAGACATTGTGCTCTATTCTTTCCACAAGGCATTAGTCCAACCAATCTAAGTCTCAATTCCCAAATGGGGGTCAGGCTCAATTCGGCTAGGGATAATTTTGTGGAGTTTGCAATTCAGGCTCAGGCTAATGTTCTGGCTTCAAGCAGGGATAATGCAGGGTAGGTAAAGAGAGGATAAAATTGGCTTAAAATATGCCTCCATCATTTAATTCTCGTAAACATAAACATATATATGCATTGGTTTTGAATAACTATCACAACATTTAGAGATGCATAGGAAGAGTAAATTCACTCAAGAAAGCGGAGGGATTTTTGATGTTCTCCCTATAGGCCAAAATTCACAAGGACAATTTTTGTTGGATTTGCTTTTTAGCCTAGGATCATATGTGCTCAATTTCATCACAAGTTCACAATCTACATAAAAATTTAAAGACTTAGGCAAAACCATCCAAATATGCCATAGGGTTTACATGATCAAGTCAGCTATTGAGTTTTCATCATAGGACATCTAAGTAGGGATTAAAGAAAAATAAACTTTAAATAAACATGCATTTTTTTGATTTTTGACATTTTTCTATTTTTTTTTGGATTTTTGACATTTTATAGACTCAACAAAATCAAACTAAACTAAAAAAACTTTAAAATGCATAAATGTTAAATATGATGCAATGCATACAAGTAGAATGTAAATAAAATACATGCCAAGTTTGCCAAATTTTAAACCCTACCACAACCAGATAAAGCAGTTTATAATGTCCAAGTTCAATCCCCACCCCATACTTAAAGATTACAGTGTCCTCACTGTTAGAAAAATAAAGTAAAGGGAAGGATCACTCACACTCACTTACGCTAGAAGTATATCACTGCTCAGGGGGCGGGGGAGGTGGCAGCAGCAAGGGCCAGCCCTGTGTAGGAGCTGCCCCTGAGTAGTCTGTCGGGGCGGCCTGTGGGAAAGTGGATGATCCAGCCTGCGGATCGAAGGAAAAGCCCATGTATGAGCCCAAACCCTCGAGGTACCTCCCATAGCGTCGCTGCTCCTCGCGCATCTCAGAGACGGAGAGCTCCAGCCTGGTAAAGCGGGCAGATATGTCTTCCTGCCAATCAGTGGTGTAGGCAGGCTGGAAGGGAGGAGGAGGTGGAGGTACATAGCTGTGGTGGCTATGGTGACTGTGGTGGATGTGGTGGGACCCCTGCGGGCCCTCTCCTCCCCCAACCGCATCATCTCTGGCGTCATCATCGTCATTGCCATCCATGTCACCCTGGTAGGCTGGGGGCTGCTCAGCTCCGTCGGAATGGGGATCTGCGTCCCAGGACATAGCATCCACCTCGGGCTCGTGGTTGTAGAGCGGGGGTCTCCTCCGTAGGGTGGGGTCAGCTGTCGGATCTATATCCGTATGATATGGCTGCCCAGTCCAAGACTGGTACCAATCAGGGATATACAGCAGATCCATGAAATCGTGTCGCAGGCGCATCCCCGTTTGGGGGTGTCTCCATCCCTGGGCCCCTGTCGCGATGACTCCGCCCTGTCGCAATACCTCCGCGTCTAGGTACGTGAGCTGGTAGGCCGTGTACCGTTCAGTGTGGACGCCTAGAGCCTCAGCGAGGATGGCCACCATGCCGTCGTCCAAGATGTCTGTAGAGATCGTTCGTCTGCGGTCTACGATATGCTCGAGCCAGGAGTGGATGTATGGTAGAGGGTCATCCTCGAAAAGCATCCTCCGTAGTG
This sequence comes from Persicaria maculosa, assembly GCA_963922045.1. Lineage (NCBI taxonomy): Eukaryota > Viridiplantae > Streptophyta > Magnoliopsida > Caryophyllales > Polygonaceae > Persicaria > Persicaria maculosa. The sequence goes on from OY998261.1 coordinate 36,805,679, forward strand.
TCTCCGTCTCACGGTGTGTCGGGCGACGGAGCTCAGGTCTGGCCCAAAGGGTACTCGCCAGGATCCTCAAGATCACCCTAAAAAGTGGGCTCACAACCCTAGATGTGAAGGAGTCTGTAGGGGCAGGGTATGGTATACCTGATATGTAACTCCAGATGACATTGGGGTCGTGGACCCTGAAGGCGGCCGAAGTGTGGATGAACCCAAAGATATCGCTCATCTCCTCGAGCGATAGTCTGTGTCGCCTGTTGCCGAGCTGGAAGATGACTCGGCGGCTAGTCGAAGTGCGCTCGGGAACCTCCAATGTGGCCATAAACTCCCCAGTAAGAACGGGGTAGTGCGCCTCCAAGGGCTCGATCAGCCTGTGTAGAGAGACGTTCTCAAACGCCTCCTGAACGCCTGGGTGAAATCCTAGCTGGATCATGTCTGGGAGATGGTACCATCGTGCCCTGGTGGCTCGGGGAATCAACTCCTCAGCAAGGGAGCGCTGCTGATCATCCTCAATGCGGAGCGCGTCCTGAGGGATGTTCTTGGCTCTAACCATCGTCTGCAAAAGAAGCCAATACCAAAGATAATATTCCCTTTGATTAAAATGGGGAGAACCCCATACTTAGGTTCTAATTATGCTAGAAATTATGTAAAAGTAAATGCCTAAGTGGAAGAAAGTACACAATTTCTTAAAGTTTTAAAACTAAGGAACCTTATGGCATAAATAAATGTTGCCTTAAAAAAATCAGATTTCTAATTATATAAAAAAATCAGAATATAAACCCCTAAAAAAATCAGATTTATAAAATCAGCCCATATATATATAAAAATCAGATTCCTAGCCTAAACTTATGAAAAATTCAGATTATTACCCCACATGTATATATAAAAATCAGATTTGCCCCCTAATATATAAAAAATTCAGATTTCATGCCCATGTATAAACAAAATTCAGATTCATAGCCCCACATATATATAAAAATATTCCATGCCATACAAATACTCTTTCCCGCGCAAACTACGTTCAAAACCCTAAACACCCAATATGAAATTTCTTCCAAATCAACTAATTAAGTATGAAAAATCAGAAAAGATAGAGGAAGGGTGAAAAATCATACCAGAAGAGTGTTGGAATTAGGAGAGAAAGAAGCTAGCAACCGCAAAAACGAGAAAGAAAACCGACTGTCGATAGGGGGTGTCGATATCGATGCCTCCAGTCGATATCGACCGGATGCTGTGTCTCGTCGGGGCTGCTGGTGGCTGTGGTGGGTCCTCCGGTGGCGTGGGGCGGCCGGATCTGGCGATTCTTGGCCGGAGGTGTGTAGATCTGTGCAATGAGGCTCGAAAACGAGGGGGAGAGAGAGGGAGGGTTAGGTCAAGGAAGAGAGGAGGGGATTTTGTGCTCGGGGTGATGCTGCACAGGACGAGGGAGGGTGTGGTGACAGTGGGTGGTTGCGGCGATGAGGGCTGTGGGGCGGCCGGTGGCGTGGGCCGGATCGGAGGGAGAGGGATGAAGAAGAAGAGGAAGGGCGGCTAGGGTGTCGATAATGGGAGGGGGGGTGTCGAAGTCGGGTATAAAGGGGGTGAAAACCCCAAAAATTAAACTGAAATAAATTAAATTCTGACCTGTTTTACCTCCATCTGTAGTCGATATCGACCTTAGAGGTCGATATCGACCCCCCGTCAGCATTCGTTTAACACGTCCTGTTACTCCTTCTGTCGGCTGATCGATATCGACCATATAGGTCGATATCGACCTCTCTTCTGGGTTGGATTTCTTTTTTGACTTTAGATAAAATAGCCACGAATGATCTCAAAAATATAAAATAAAATAACTAAAAGAAAAAGAAAAAGGAAAAGAACGGGTTGCCTCCCGGAAGCGCTTGAGTTTAAGTCGCTAGCTCGACATACTTCCCTTTTTGCGCTAGTTCAACGCCAAGGTGGCGCGAATCTCTTCCTCTGGGTCCTCCTTGTCATAATATTTCTTTACTCGGTGGCCATTTACCTTAAAGGTTGATCCATCGTCGCAAAATAACTCCACCGCTCCATGAGGGAATATTTTATGAACCTTGAAAGGTCCGCTCCATCTTGTCCTTAGTTTCCCTGGAAATAAGCGAAGCCTAGAATTAAAAACAAGGACCTTGTCACCTACCTCATATGTCTTTGGCACCAACTTCCTATCATGCCATTTCTTAGTGCGCTCTTTGTAGATTTCGGCATTCTCATATGCCTTTAGGCGCAACTCTTCCAAGGCTTGTAAGTCAATGAACCTCCTCTTTCCCGCTTCGTCGAAATCCATGTTAAGCTCCTTAAGAGCCCACATTGCTTTATGCTCAAGTTCAACGGGCAAGTGACATGACTTACCATATACCAAGTTATAGGGAGTTGTGCGAAGCGGTGTTTTATAGGCCGTTCGGTAGGCCCAGAGCGCATCATCTAGTTTGGACGACCAATCTTTCCTTGAGCGGGAAACCGTCTTCTCCAAGATGGCTTTGATTTGGCGATTGGAGACTTCTACTTGACCGCTAGTTTGAGGGTGATAGGGTGTTGCCACCCTATGGTTTACCCCATACTTAGCTAAAAGAGCTTCAAAGCCTCTCTCAATAAAATGCGAGCCACCATCTGAAATAAGGACTCTAGGAACACCAAAACGAGGAAAGATGTTAGTTTTCATAAACTTAGAGACTACCTTCGCGTCGTTGGTCCTAGTTGCTACAGCCTCCACCCATTTAGAGACATAGTCCACCGCCACTAGGATGTATTTGTAGGGGCCCGAAGCAGGGAAGGGTCCCATGAAGTCAATACCCCATACATCAAAGAGTTCGACCTCTAAAATGCCTGTGAGTGGTGTCTCATTCCTCCATGTGATATTACCTGCACGTTGACACTCATCACAAGAGGTTACATAGTTTTGCACATCCTTGAAAAGGTTAGGCCAATAAAAACCACATTGAAGAATTTTCGCCGCGGTCTTGAATCCCTTAGCATGACCTCCTGTAGGGAGAGAATGACAATGGTGAATCACGCTCTCCACCTCGTCCTCCGGGATACAACGTCGAAAGATATGGTCTTTCCCTTGTTTGAATAAATAGGGTTCATCCCAATAATATTGTTTGACGTCGTGCAAAAACTTCTTCCTTTGTTGCGAAGTTAAGCTTGAAGGAATCTCGCCTCCTACAATATAGTTAGCAAAATCCGCATACCAAGGTACCTTCGCCCTTCTTACAGCAAATAGATCATGGATAAGACTAGAAGGAGGTGTAAAGAAGAAATCCTCACCGAAGCTTACCTTTTCGTCACCTTCGGAGGGTTTTGAAGGTGGTCGATATCGACTTTCAGGGGTCGATATCGACTGGTCGGTATCGACAGGCTTAGTCGACATGGGCTTCTCGATATGGGTCCTCGATGTCGACGTCTGGAGGTCGATGTCGACCTCTGCAATGGACAACCTGTGAACAAAATTGGTCGACATCGATGCAAAACTTACCTTTGGGGCAGTCAATATCGACCTGCTAGGGTCGATATCGAGTGGTTCTTCTGCCCGTCTTACCTCTTGCCTCATTAAGTGCTCGTCGGGGCGGGAGTCATTGATTGGTATGTTGTCATGTGACTCTTCCAGAAGCCCTATGGGTAGCCGTGAAAGATGATCGGCTACGGAGTTCTCCGTTCCTTTCTTATCTTTAAGCTCAACGTCGAACTCTTGTAGTAAGAGCACCCATCGTAGGAGCCTAGGTTTAGCATCCTTCTTTGCCATTAAGTACCTAAGAGCTGCATGGTCAGTATGAACAATAACCTTAGAGCCCACTAGGTATGAGCGGAACTTCTCAAAAGCGAAGACCACCGCCAAGAACTCCTTTTCCGTCGTGGTGTACTTTGTTTGAACGGCATCTAGAGTCTTGCTTGCATAGTAGATGGCATGAAGCTTTTTGTCTCTCCTTTGTCCTAGGACAGCACCTACGGCATAATCGCTTGCGTCGCACATGATCTCAAAAGGTTGCGACCAATCGGGTGATTGAATGATTGGGGCGGATATGAGGGCCTCCTTCAACCTGTTGAAAGCTTCAAGACAATCACTAGATAATGCAAACTTAACATCCTTCATTAGTAGGTTAGTTAATGGTTTGGCAATTTTAGAAAAATCTTGAATAAACCTCCTATAGAAACCTGCGTGACCAAGGAAGCTTCTTATGTCTTTAATTGATGAAGGTGGTGGTAATTTTTCAATGAGTTCTATTTTTGCCCTGTCTACCTCAATTCCCCGTTTAGAGACTTTGTGGCCTAGCACAATACCTTCCCTTACCATAAAGTGGCACTTTTCCCAATTGAGAACCAAGTTTGTCTCTTCACATCGTGCAAGTACCCTGCGAAGGTTAGCAAGACAAATATCGAAAGTAGTGCCATAAACAGAGAAGTCATCCATAAATACCTCCACGATGTCCTCAATCATGTCGGAGAAGATAGCCATCATACATCTTTGAAAGGTAGCAGGGGCATTGCAGAGCCCAAATGGCATTCTCCTATATGCAAAAGTCCCATAGGGACAAGTGAAGGTGGTCTTTTCTTGATCGTCAGGATGAATGGGGACCTGCCAAAAACCAGAATATCCGTCCAAGTAACAAAAATAATCATGTTCGGCAAGTCTCTCTAATACTTGATCAATAAAAGGAAGGGGAAAGTGATCCTTTCTGGTGGCGTTGTTGAGTTTCCTGTAGTCAATGCACATTCGCCAACTAGTTGTGATTCGTTTTGGCACAAGCTCGCCTTTCTCATTCTCCTCAACGGTCATTCCGCCCTTTTTAGGCACCACATGGACTGGGCTCACCCATTCGCTGTCGGAGATGGCATAGATGATTCCTGCATCCAGCATGCGCATGATCTCCTTCTTCACCACCTCTCTCATGTTGGGGTTGAGCTTCCGTTGGTGTTCTATAGATGCCTTATGATCATCCTCAAGGAGGATTCTATGCATACAAGTAGCAGGTGAAATACCTTTTATGTCCTCAAGAGAGTATCCAATAGCCTTACGATGAGCACGAAGTACTTCCATAAGCTTATCTACTTCCTGTGTGGTTAGTGAAGCATTGATAATTACAGGGAAAGTAGAATTTGGACCAAGAAACTCATACCTAAGTGTATCGGGTAGAGGCTTAAGCACCGGAGAGGGGCCTTGTGGGATAAGGATTGGCTCTACCTCTTCCGTCTTCATGATCTCACCAAGGTAATCCGTCTCAATTCTCTTGATAGAAGTTCCTAAATCAGTTATAGGAGTCGGTGTGGACCAAACATAGAGTGATGCTAACTTTGATTTGGACTCTTCAAAATATTCCTGCAGAAAGAAGGTCGAGGGCGAGTAGGAATAATCAATATCGACTGAGAGTTCGGCACATACCTCGGCTTCGGAGCTGTTTGGCGTCAAGTGGTAAAGGTCGATTTCGACTTCTGATGTCGATATCGACTGGTCGATTTCGACCTCTTCTGTCGATTTCGGCTGGTCGATTTCGGCCACTTCTGTCGACATGGGCTGGTCGATTTCGCCTGTAAGAGAAGAAGGGAGAACTTGACTTACTGAGTGTGTCGATGTCGACTGAGGGCACTCGATATCGAGTGGATTGGTCGATGTCGACCTGTCTTCGTCGATATCGACTTCGTCTTCGAGCTCCATGGACAGAGCATCGTCGAATATTTCCTCATCACTCGTGCATGTAGCCAGGAACTCCTCAATGTCCTCATCGGTAAGCTCCTCTGCAGCTAGGGCTAGGGCCTCTTCGGGAGTTAGGGCCCTTTCCGTCGGTTCTTTGCAATCCATGATGCTAGTGTAGACCGACTTGATTTCCATACCATTAACTTCCTTCATTGTGGGGTTGAAGGAGAATTCAATGACTTCGTTCCCTATAGTAAAGGTTAGTAATCCTCTACGTACATTAATATTAGCATCCGCAGTAGCTAAGAAAGGCCTACCAAGGATGATAGGTACAATAGGATCTTCAGGCATGTCTAATACAATGAAATCGGTAGGAACAAAGAATTTACCTACCTTTACAGGGACGTCATCAACTATACCTGTGGGTCTGACGAATGAATTATCAGCCATATAAAGTTTCATATCCACAGGTTCAAGTGCTCCAATGCTCACCTTTTGCCAAATAGAGAGAGGCATGAGACTTACACTTGCCCCCAGGTCACAAAGGGCTTTGTAGCGATGTTGGCCAAGTCCCACGGTGATTGCAAATTTCCCTGGATCGCTCCTCTTCTTGGGGAAATCCATCTTGGAGCATTCCTCTGCGATCTCTGCCATGGATCGCTTCTTGCTAAGGATGTCTTTTAAGAATCGAACATAGGCGGGCATCTCGCTTAGGGCTTCTGTAAGAGGGATAGTGATGTTCAGTCCTTGGAGAATCTTTACAAAGCGCCTAAACTTGCTTTGAGTGGGGTCCTTCAATGCTTTGGAAGGGAAGGGTAGCGTCTTCTTTGGCGGAGAAGCCAAAACGGTGGTCGGAGGAGCCTGCTGAACCTCGATGTCGACATGAGGGTGGTCGATATCGACCGGTAGGGTCGATTTCGACCTATGTTGTTCTCTCTCAGGTGCTGCAGTGTCATCGACGTCGACGAAGGGGTCGACAGTGGTGTCGATCTCGACCTCAGGGTCGACATCGACTGGGTTGTCGATGTCGACAGGCTCTGTTACTTCTTCCTCCGTCGCCTTTTGTGGCTTATGAACTTTGGCGCCACTCCTTAGTTGCATGGCTGCAATGTGTCCTGACCCGGATTGCCCCTTAGGATTGGTAGTTGGTTGCCCAGGGAATGTTCCGGACGGTCTGGGGATTTGTGCCGCCAATTGACCCAGTTGGGTCTCTACGTTCTTCTTCCAAATGTCCATCTCTCCAATCCTTGTGGTAAGGTGATTGAGTTGAGAGTGGATAGCATGGTTGGATTGATCATTCTTAACTTGGTTCCGCCTTATCTCGTCCAATACAACTTGAAGATCATCCTTCTTTTGGTCTCTCTCAGGGTGCCCAGGAGCTCTATAGAGTGGGGGGTCCCTAGGGTTAACCTGGTTCCGTTGTGGTTGTTGGAACCTTTGGTCTCCCCAATATTGGCGATTGGGACCCCTCATGAAGTTGGCTTCCTCATGAGTCTCCGCTAGTTGCACTTGCTCAGCATGGGGGCACTCAATGGTAGTATGTCGCTGTGATCCACATTCGATGCAATCCTAGTTTGCCGATAGGAATCTCACTTGTTTCTGGAGCTTTCTAAGTTGATCCCTATGAAATTGTTCTTTTACATCCGGATCGATCACCTTAGAGGGTTCGTACAATGGCATAGATGGGGCAGGCCTCGACGATGATGGTGCGTCGAAAACCTCAGGAGTCCCATATGTATTGTCAAATTCCACCAGCCTTTCAATGGTTTCCCAAGCCTCTTGGGGAGCGAGTTCAAGGTAGCCATAGGCGGTGTATGTGTTGATCCTCTCCTTGGTTGCAGCGTCAAGAGCATTGTATATGATCTCCTGGATGACGTACGGTGGTTGGCCATGCGTCGGGCATGATCGTAGGAGGTCTTTATACCTCTCCCAAACAGTTGCCAGAGCCTCACCAGGCTTTTGTTTGAAAGCCGTGATTTTCTGTCGGATCAGCGCCGTCTTAGAAGGAGGAAAGAACTTGTTGAGAAACGCGTCCTTGACTTCATTCCAGGTGCGGAGCGATCTTGGGGCTAAGCTTTCCAACCACTGCAATGCCTTTCCTGTAAGAGACCAGCGAAATGCTTTCAGTTGAACATACTCAAGACTTTGTCCATCAGCAATTGTATCACAGAGGTCTAAGAAGGTTGATATATGTGCCATAGGGCATTCGTTAGGTTTCCCTTCATATTGATGCCTTCTTATTTCAGTTAAAAAGTTTGGCTTAATTTCAAAATTAGAAGTAGGGATTAGAATAGCCGATTCAGGCACTGTGAGCGATGGGTGCAAGTATTGCTTAGCATTCCGGGGGAGGGCGTTGATTTGAATCTCATATCGTCTCCTGGCTTCCTCCTCCCTGTCAGCACGCTCTCTTAGTGCCGCTTCTCTGGTAGCGTAATCCTCTACTTGCTTCCTTAAGCGTTCAATTTGTTGTGCCTGGGTCTCGTTGTCCGCCATGATTCTTTGGACTCGAGATCTTAGGTGGAGAAAGCGTTCTGGTTCGTCTAGTCCTTCAAATTCAGGTTGGTCACCAGTACGTCGCATACACCTATAAAACAACACTAAAAAGAATCGTGAAAATAAACTACTAGGGCGCGATTGATAGCTTCCCCGGCAACGGCGCCAAAATTTGACGTAGGGAGAATTGAATCGAAATAAGAAAATATAAACCAATACAACTCTTAGCCTCTTCAAATAAATTCAAGACTCCCCGCTATAGTAGTAGGGAATCAGGTTCTATCCACGAGGAAGCGAGTCAGCGGGATCCTAGTAGCGTTGAAGATACGTCCTTTCTACTCGACCAGAAGCCTCGATCTCGATGTCAGACCTCGATGTCGACCTTGGCTGTCGATGTCGTCTGCAACGGAAAACCTGCAGAAACAAAAACGGTAGTCGATATCGACTGGAGGGGTTCGATATCGAGGTTAGTTCACGAAATCGACTGGCTCAGAAGTCTGCCAGTCGATACAGGGGGTCGATTTCGACACAAAGTGGTCGATATCGATGCTTGCAGAAGTTCCCAGGAGTCTCGAGATCGACTCAGAAAACCGTCGATCTATCAGTTTGGTCGATATCGACCTCTGCTGTCGATATCGATGTCTTTCCTGCAGTGGGTTAGCGGTTTTGTCGGCAAAGAAAAGGCCGAAGAATCAAGGATGGAAAGGAAGCAATGATCAGAAATAAGCAAAGGTGTTGGGTTTTTCGATGACTCAACGAACGGCGGGCAAATTTAATGTAAACTCAAAGGAAAAGATCTTCCAAAGTCAAGGATTACCGCGACGACAACCATGATAGTAGAAATAAGGATCAACTAAAGAAGCATGCTTTTATCATAAAGGAAAAGGCTTTCACCTAAACCGACCAATAGGAAAAGAGATTTTTCAATTACTTAACCTAATTGGTGTCTACCTTCGTCATAATTGAGTTTATAATCTTTCGAAAAGAAACCCTAATTACTACCCAAGTTTTACAACATGAGTTCCTTAAATTCGCATTTAAAGATGAAGAACAAGGTAGAAGGGGATAAAAGATACATTCTTTAATGACACACTTACCTTACCATCATGGCTATCGTCAGGCTCACCCCGACCCTAGAAGAAAGGGGAACTACTCACTCATGTTGATCGTAGACATGTCTTGAATTGAAATAACTTGCATAAATGGAAAATTTCGAATCTTTACAATCTCAACGCCAACTATCGTAAGCGCTTGAAACTTTAAAGCTCAAAATAACTAACTATCTATTGTCTATTGTTCTTCTCTTCGATGAGTCTATGATTGGATGATTAACAAATCAGCCCCTAAGGCTTTATTTATAGGCTACTAATCCTCGCTATCCGAGGATTGTAACTTCTATCTAAACTAATAACTCTATCCGAACAATTAGGATAGGTCTTTTATTTTGATAAACTTAAAGGAAAAGATAACAAACATCTACTAATATCTAAAAGAACGAGATAACTCATGGCTTTGTTGATAGACTTCACAATCCGAGCCTCAAAAATCGGATTTTATCTTCTGTCGATGTAGGGTCGATATCGACTCCAGAGGTCGATATCGAGGCTTGTGTTTCTGATCGACTTGTCCCACTCCAGTCGATGTCTATGCTGCTGGTCGATATCGATGCATGTGTGTCGATATCGAGGCTTCTAGTCTGGTTTGTGTGGTTATCTCGACACTCAGAAATCATGTCGAAATCCAGGGTCGATATCGATGTCTCCAGTCGATATCGACCTCTTCTCAGCGTCCCTTGGCTTGCTCGTTTTGACTCCGATTTCATCGAATTCCTGCATGGTTAGCTCAAAACTCGTGTAGACTCTATTTCTTTCACTTTAGCTCATTCTTACACGAGATCATATACTTTTGAAACTTTTGTTCGGAAATCAAATGAAATATGAAGTCAAAAGATGCAATAAACAATAGTACAATTATGTACATCAAAACACCCCATACTTAGACTTGCTTGTCCTCAAGCAATAACCGAGCAATAACCAATACCTACAACACACCCTTCAAGTCTTTGCCTTCGTCAAAAGCAACATCATAAGTGGTAGCAAAGTAAAGCAAGTGAATTTAACGTCATAGCACATATTTTGGCGATCCATAGGCATATGCAATTTTAATCCAACCTCACAGGGATAATGTGTTTGCACTCAACTCTCATGTGTTTAGGCTATGAAGATCACTCTCAACTCAATTCCATATACAATCTCATAAACATTGCAATTTATAAAAATCCACTTCGCAACCAATTATGAAAATGCAATAAGAATCATCAGGAGGACTTTCGCTCAATGGAAGACTTCATAGAAGACTCCATTCGGCGGGGTTGTAATGGGGCTTGGTATGAAATAAAAGGTATGGAATTATTTGGCTATGTGGTGCTTTTCAAATTCGGGAATCAAGACTCCTAAATCTCAACACTTGCATTACCCAAACCATAACTCTTCAATATAATGCTCTTAAAGATGCATTCCATCAACCCTTCTTTCAAGTTCTAATACACCTCTCAAAAGTATAACATTCGTATGAATAAAACTTAAGGATTTTGGCTCATGCACTATATATATATATATACATATATTTTTTTTTTCGGATTTTTTCTTTTTTCTTTTTTTTCGAATTGAAATAACTATGTGCATTTATATGGTGAGCCAAAACATCCTTTTACAAGATATGACAAAATGTAAATATGTACCATCCTATAATTTCCTTGCTTACAACTAGACATTGTGCTCTATTCTTTCCACAAGGCATTAGTCCAACCAATCTAAGTCTCAATTCCCAAATGGGGGTCAGGCTCAATTCGGCTAGGGATAATTTTGTGGAGTTTGCAATTCAGGCTCAGGCTAATGTTCTGGCTTCAAGCAGGGATAATGCAGGGTAGGTAAAGAGAGGATAAAATTGGCTTAAAAGATGCCTCCATCATTTAATTCTCGTAAACATAAACATATATATGCATTGGTTTTGAATAACTATCACAACATTTAGAGATGCATAGGAAGAGTAAATTCACTCAAGAAAGCGGAGGGATTTTTTATGTTCTCCCTATAGGCCAAAATTCACAAGGACAATTTTTGTTGGATTTGCTTTTTAGCCTAGGATCATATGTGCTCAATTTCATCACAAGTTCACAATCTACATAAAAATTTAAAGACTTAGGCAAAACCATCCAAATATGCCATAGGGTTTACATGATCAAGTCAGCTATTGAGTTTTCATTATAGGACATCTAAGTAGGGATTAAAGAAAAATAAACTTTAAATAAACATGCATTTTTTTGATTTTTGACATTTTTCTATTTTTTTTTGGATTTTTGACATTTTATAGACTCAACAAAATCAAACTAAACTAAAAAAACTTTAAAATGCATAAATGTTAAATATGATGCAATGCATACAAGTAGAATGTAAATAAAATACATGCCAAGTTTGCCAACATGAGTTCCTTAAATTCGCATTTAAAGATGAAGAACAAGGTAGAAGGGGATAAAAGATACATTCTTTAATGACACACTTACCTTACCATCATGGCTATCGTCGGGCTCACCCCGACCCTAGAAGAAAGGGGAACTACTCACTCATGTTGATCATAGACATGTCTTGAATTGAAATAACTTGCATAAATGGAAAATTTCGAATCTTTACAATCTCAACGCCAACTATCGTAAGCGCTTGAAACTTTAAAGCTCAAAATAACTAACTATCTATTGTCTATTGTTCTTCTCTTCGATGAGTCTATGATTGGATGATTAACAAATCAGCCCCTAAGGCTTTATTTATAGGCTACTAATCCTCGCTATCCGAGGATTGTAACTTCTATCTAAACTAATAACTCTATCCGAACAATTAGGATAGGTCTTTTATTTTGATAAACTTAAAGGAAAAGATAACAAACATCTGCTAATATCTAAAAGAACGAGATAACTCATGGCTTTGTTGATAGACTTCACAATCCGAGCCTCAAAAATCGGATTTTATCTTCTGTCGATGTAGGGTCGATATCGACTCCAGAGGTCGATATCGAGGCTTGTGTTTCTGCTCGACTTGTCCCACTCCAGTCGATGTCTATGCTGCTGGTCGATATCGATGCATGTGTGTCGATATCGAGGCTTCTACTCTGGTTTGTGTGGTTATCTCGACACTCAGAAATCGTGTCGAAATCCAGGGTCGATATCGATGTCTCCAGTCGATATCGACCTCTTCTCAGCGTCCCTTGGCTTGCTCATTTTGACTCCGATTTCATCGAATTCCTGCATGGTTAGCTCAAAACTCGTGTAGACTCTATTTCTTTCACTTTAGCTCATTCTTACACGAGATCATATACTTTTGAAACTTTTGTTCGGAAATCAAATGAAATATGAAGTCAAAAGATGCAATAAACAATAGTACAATTATGTACATCACATACGAATATAGATCCGTCTGCTGACCCCACCCTACGGAGGAGACCCCCACTCTACAACCATGAGCCAGAGGTGGACGCTATGTCTTAGGACGCTGACCCCCATTCCGACGGAGCAGAGCAGCCCCCAGCTTACCAGGGGGGCATGGATGGCGACGATGATGATAACGCCAGGGATGATGTAGTTGGAGGAGGAGAGGGCCCACAAGGGTCCCACCACAGCCATCACAGTCACCACAGCCACCATAGCTTTGTGCCTCCACCACCTCCTCCCTTCCAGCCCACCTACTCCACTGATTGGCAGGACGACATGACTGTCCGCTTTACTAGGCTGGAGCTCTCCATCACCGAGATGCGCGAGGAGCAGCGCCGCTATGGGAGGTTCCTTGAGGGTTTGGGCTCATATATGGGCTTTTCTTTTGATCAGCAGGCTGGCCCTTCCACATTCCCATAGGGCGCCCCGACCTACTACTCAGGGTCAGCTCCTACACAGGATTGGCCCTTGCTGTTGCCACCTCCTCCTCCTCTTGAGCAGTGATGTGTGTTGAGTAAGTGAGCGTGAGTGATTCCTTCCCTCGACTTTACTTTTCTAACAGTGAGGACACTGTAATCTTTAAGTATGGGGTGGGGATTCAAATTGGACATTATAAACTGCGTTATCTGGTTGTGGTAACATTTAAAACTTGGCGAACTTGGCTTGTATTTTATTTCCTTCTCTATTTGTATGCATTGCATCATATTTAAACATTTATACATTTTAAAGTTTAAGTCCTTAGTCTTTTAGTTTGTTAAGTCCATGAAAATATCATAATACAAAAAAATAGAAAAATGTCAAAAATACAAAAAAATGCATGTTTATTTTTTTTAAGTTTATTTTCTAACCCTACTTAGATGTCCTATGATGAAAACTCAATAGCTGACTTGATCATATAAACCCTATGGCATATTTGGATGGTTTAGCCTAAGTCCTTAAAATTTTATGTAGATTGTGAACTTGTGATGAAATTGAGCACGTATGATCCTAGGCTAAAAAGCAAATCCAACAAAAATTGTCCTTGTGAGAATTTTGGCCTATAGGGAGAACATCAAAAATCCCTCCGCTTTCTCTAAATGTTGTGATAGTTATTCAAAACCAATGCATATATATGTTTATGTTTACGAGAATTAAATGATGGAGGCATCTTTTAAGCCATTTTTATCCTCTCTTTACCTACCCTGCATTATCCCTGCTTGAAGCCAGAACTTTAGCCTGAGCATGAAATTGCAAACTCCATAAAATTATCCCTAGCCGAATTGAGCCTGACCCCCATTTGGGAATTGAGACTTAGATTGGCTGGACTAATGCCTTATGGAAAGAAAAAAGCATAATGTCCAGTTTTGAGCAAGGAAATTATGGGTTGGTGCATATTTACATTTTGTCATATTTTGTAAAAGGGTTTATGGCTCAACATATAAATGCACATATTTACTTATTATTTTCGAAAAAAAAATGAAAAAACAATGAAAAAAAAAAGAGATATATGTATATAGTGCATGAGCCAAAATCCTTAAGTCTTTTATTCATATACAAATGTTATATTTTTTTGAGAGGTATATTAGAGTTTGGAAGAAGGGTTGATAAGCATGGTTTACATCTTTTAGTGCATCTTTGGAGTATATTATATAAAGATGAGTTGGGAAAGAGCATTATAGGAGATTGAGCTTGGAAAGTGCAACATTGAAGAGTTATGGTTTGGATATTGCAAGTGTTGAGATTTAGGAGTCTTGATTCCCGAATTATAAAAGCACCACATAGCCAAATAATTCCATGCCCTTTATTTCATACCAAGCCCCATTACAACCCCGCCGAATGGAGTCTTCTTTGAAGTCTTCCATTGAGCGAAAGTCCTCCTGATGATTCTTATTGCATTTTCATAATTGGTTACGAAATGGATTTTTATAAATTGCAATATTTATGAGATTGTATATGGAATTGAGTTGAGGGTTGATCTTCATAGCCTAAACACATGAGAGTTGAGTGGAAACACATTATCCCTGTGAGGTTGGATCAAAATTGCATATGCCTATGGATCGCCTAAATATGTGCTGTGACGTTAAATTCACTTGCTTTGCTTTGCTACCACTTATGATGTTGCTTTTGACAAGGGCGAAGACTTGAAGGGTGTGTTGTAGGTATTGGTTATTGCTTGGTTATTGCTTGAGGACAAGCAAGTCTAAGTATGGGTGTTTTGATGTACATATTTGTACCTCCTCTTATTGCATCATTTGACTTCATATTTCATTCAATTTCCAAAGAAAAGTTTCAAAAGTATATAAACTTGTGTCTTCAACGCTACTAGGATCCCGCTGACTCGCTTCCTCGTGGATCGAACCTGATTCCCTACTACTATAGCGGGGAGTCTTGAATTTATTTGAATAGGCTAAGAGTTGTATTGCTTTATATTTTATTATATATTTCGATTCAATTCTCCCCACGTCATCAACTAACAGCACAAATTCCAAAGCCACCCGGAACGCTCCCAGGACAACCATAAGCAAATCCAAAGGGGCAAGCCGGACACAATGTCGTTGTAAATCTAAGGAGTGGACGTCAATTGCACCAGACACGGAGCAAAAGAGAAGCCATTGAAGACGCAGTCGATGTCAACCACCAGGTCGATGTCGAGGGCCCTGTCGACATCGAACACCAACTCGATGTCAAGCCCACTGCAGCATCCAAGGCACTAGAGAAGCACTCGATATCAAGTGAACCAGTTGATATCGACCCCCGGGTTGATGTCGACACCTCTACAGATCGATGACAGCTTTAGAATCCTCCGAGGTCAACCAATCCAATCGATATCAACCCTCCTGTCGATATAGACCAGTCTAGAAAGCCCAAGTCGACCAATTTGGCTCCAAATCCAACCAAAGCACTCCCATTCCCCTCCAAGGTGGTAAAAGACCCGGCGGACAGCAAGTTTAGGCGCTTCGTGAAGATCCTACAAGGACTCAACGTCACCATCCCACTCACAGAAGCCCTTAACGAGATGCCGGCCTACATTAGATTCCTAAAGGACATCCTATCCAAGAAGAGGTCCATCATTGAGATCACCGGAGAATGCAACTCAATTGAATTCCCTGAGAAGCGTGGCGATCCAAGAAAGTTTTTTTTTACGGTAGGGGTAGGTAAGCATCAATTCAAAGCCCTTTGTGACCTTGGGGCTAGCGTAAGTTTGATACCCCTATCGATATGGCAACAAGTTAGAGTAGGAGCATTGGAGCCCGTCGACATGAAGCTCTACATGGTAGACAAGTCTTTCGTGAGACCCACAGGGGTTGTAGATGATGTCCTTGTCAAGGTGGGCAAGTTCTTTATACCCACGAACTTCATCGTGTTGGACATGCTGAAGGATCCTATTGTGCATATCATCTTTGGTAGGCCATTCTTAGCAACCGTTGATGCCAACATCAACATAAGAAATGGCACCATTACATTCACAATTGGAAATGAGATCACCGAGTTCCGCTTCAACCCGACGATGAATGAAACAAAATAGCTAGAGGTGAAGAACATCGGCCTGTGCAAGGATTATATCCCTTATGGGGAGGCAACACAATGAGTCATCGCCTCTGGAATCTATGAAAAATTGGGGCTCGCACCTTCAAGGGAGAAGCTTAATTGGCAAATATTTTTTGGCGAGAATAGAAATTGCAAAGAGAGTCGAGATCGAATGCCCCCAGTCGAGATCGACCCAAGAGCTCAATATCGACCCACCCATATCGATGTCGAGTGCCACTGATGATCAAACGAGTTGCCAAGAGCCTAAGTATGGGGTCCCCACTGCCAATGTCGACCAGCCCATACCGACGTCAACCTCTGCACTCAAGATCGACTCCACCAAGTCGATATCGACTGACCCTCAGCCCGAAGATCGCTGTTTCGGGCCCGAAAAGGTAAGTTCAAGTATGATCCCTAACCCCCTTTGTCCATTACTGATATTTCCACTAACGGGAGGGTCAAAGCTCCATGGTTTGCTCATGTTAGCAAAATTAGGTCAATGAAGAGAAGGAAAGATTCAAATAAAGAGCCTAATGGAGAAGAAATCCTAATTGTTGAGCTTGGCTATTATCAAAAGGACCTAGATGATCCGAGAGAAGGCACAAGCTCGACGGGGCCCTACCTTGAAGGGTCTTAATGCATTGACGGAGAAGTCGGCCTAGCGACACAAAAATCTAGAGCTTGTACATAAAACATAAAATTTTTACGCTTAGAAGGTTTTAGGATTTAAATTTTGGGATTTGGTTTTAAAAACTTTGATAATCGTGGCTTCATCTTTTATAATCTAAACAAGAATTTCATGTTACAAAGCTTAAAGGAACGACGAAGAAGAAAAGAAGTCCCTGCAGAAGCACTCGATCACTCGGGAGTGAAAGAAAGCACTCAGTCGACATCGGCTGCCTAGGGTCGAGCCATCTCTTGTAATCAACATCGATCGCTCAGGAGTAAAAGAAAGCACTCGATATCGAGTAGGCCCCTCGATATCGACCACCCCTGGCGACCCTCGACTTTGACTTCTTCTAGAACACATAGATTTTGTCGTCATCGACCACATCACTCGGCATCGACTACTGAATTCGACAGAACCTGAATTCGACCTCCATCCGTAGGTTGCTCTGTGAGTTTCTCTCTACACCCTTGTTTTTCTTTTAATACATTGAGAACACTGTATATTTTAAGTGTGGGGTGGGGATGAAACATGTCTTTCTTGGCTTACGATCAAAACTTGGCTTATTTTTATTTTTTATTGCATTCATGTTTAAGTTGAATGCATTAATTATTTAGTTTTCATAAAAATGCAAAAATCCAAAAACATTAGAAAATGTCAAAAAGAAATAAAAAAATGCATATTTACTTTCTTTAGTTTGTTTTAAGCCCTACTTAGATGTCCAATTATGAAAACTCAATACCTGACTTGATCATGTAAATCCTATGGCATATTTGGATGGTTTAGTCTAAGTCCTTAAAATTGTTTTTATGTAGATTGTGAACTTGTGATGAAATTAAGCACATATGATCCTAGGCTAAAAAAGCAAACTCCAACAAAACTGTCCTAGTGAGAATTTTGGCCTATATGAAGAACATTAAAAATCCCTCTACTTTCTTAAGTGAATTTACTCTTCCTATGCATCTTTAAATGTTGTGATAGTTATTCAAAGCTCATATATATATATATATATATATATATATATATATATATATATATATATATATATATATATGTTTATGTGAATGGGAATTAAATGATGGAGACATCGTTTAAGCCATTTTTATCCTCTCTTTACCTACCCTACATTATCTCTGCTTGAAGCCAAAACATTAGCCTGAGCCTTTATATTGTAAAATCCACAAAATTATCCCTAGCCGAATTGAGCCTGACCCCCATTTGGGAATTGAGACTTAGAATTGGTTAGAATAATGTCTTGTGGAAAGAAAGTTCATATGTTTAGTTTTGGGTAAAGAAGAATTATGGGTTGGTATATATTTGCATCTTGTCACATTTTGTAAAAGGATTTTTGGCTCACATTATAAATGCACATTATTACATTATTTTATTAATTTTTGTTCAAAAAAATCCGAAAAAAGAAAAGAAAAAAGAAAAAAAAGAGTTGTTACATTATATTAAGTGCATGAGCCAATTATTCCTTAGTTTTTTTATTTTTTGCAAGATTTATATTTTTGAGAGGTTTATTAGGTTTGAAAGAAAGGATGAAGTTCTTCATGAAAAAGCAAGTTTGGAAAGTGCATTATTTTAGGAGAATTTGGTTGAGTTATGTTGAAGTTTGGGAGTCTTGACTCTCGAATTTTATAAAGCACCACATACCCAAATAATTTCATACCTCTTTATTCCTTACCAAGCCCCATTACAACCCCACCGAATGGAGTCTTCTTTGAAGTCTTCCATTGAGCGAAAGTTCTCTTGATGGTTCTTTTTGCATTTACATAATTGGTTGCAAAGTGGATTATTATAAATTTCAATGTTTATGAGTTTGTATATGCCTATGGGTCGCTCATATATGTGTGATGACGTTAAATTCATTTGCTTTACTTTGCTACCACTTATGATGTTGGTTTTGAAAAGGGCGAAGACTTGAAGGATATGTTGTAGGTATTGGTTATTGCTTGAGGACAAACAAGTCTAAGTACAGGGTGTTTAGATGTTTATATTTCTAGTAGTTTTAATTGCATATTTTGACTTCATATTCCATTCGATTCCTAAATTATGGATTGAAAATAATGAGAATTTATGTAGAATGTGCTAACGTGCAAGAAATAGAGTCTGCACAAGTTTTGGATTAAATGTATAGGAATTAGAGCGGAATCAGAGTCAAAATAGAAAGCCAAGTGAAGCTGAAGAGTAGTCGAGATCGAGTCCTGCACTCGAGATCGACTAGAATGATCGACGTAGACACTAAGCGTCGGCATACAAGACAACAGAGCTACTAGAGAGCACTCGACACAACTTTATATTGAGTGGACATATCGACATCGACACCCTGTCCGAGCTCAAGTGAAGTGAAGACAGATGGAACAGAAATGAAGCACTCGATATCGAGTGGACATGTAGATATTGAGTAGAAGAAATCCACGGATTGGACGGTTTGAGCAACCCGAGTGAAGAGCTAATTGGAGGCCATGGTTTTATCATATCTTTTAGATAGATTATGTCTTAGGGTATTTTCCTTTTTACCCTATGATATTTATTATTTACTATAATAATGTTTCATCCTATCTATGATAGCATAGAATTTAGAATATGAGTTTTAGTAGGATTAGAACTACTTTCCTTGGCTAGCAAGGATTAGTAGGCCATAAATAAAGCCCTAGGGACTGGTTTTTATTCATCCAAGTTTAGAGATTCATATCTCACTATAGCAATAGAGTTAGAGAGTAGGAGAAGCTTTAGGGTTTGGCGTTTGCGAAAGCCGACGTTGAGTTGTAAAGTTTCGAAGTTCAAGTTAATGCAAGTTGTTTCCTTTCCATTCAAGATGTTTGTTTCAATGAAGAGCGAGTAGTTCCCCAAGCTTTTAGGGTCGGGGTGAGCCCGACGTTAGCCATGCGTGCTTGAGGTAAGTACTTGATGTTGATATCATTGTGTCTTGATCATCTCCTACGATTTTATGTTTAGTCCTTTTCGCAAAAAAAAGGGATTCATGTTAACAACTTGGGTTATAAACATAAAATTGGTAGAGACAACTAGGTTTATTTGCAAGAGTATTCCTAATCGTTGGTGTACGGCGAAAGCTTGTCCCTCACGTGAGATAACGCCATTGTCCGTCTTATTTACCTTATGTATATTTTTATTAACGTTGTGGTAAACCCTATCCTTAGGAGTTTTCTTTATTATATACTTTTATTCATCAAAAAACTAGTTATTTCTATCCATACTTCTATACCATCCTATTGTCTTTGGTCATCTTTGCCGACAAACTAATCTTTCTGTAGGTCCACTCGATATCGACACAACAGGTCGATATCGACACACCCATATCGGCTCGACATTCTCTGAGTCGACGCCACCTATCTACACCTGCATCTGAGCTCGACATCGAGTACATAACTCGAGATCGAGAGCCTCTGTGTCGACCGACAGTCTTCTGAGTCGGTCGACGTAGTACTGACATATCGAGATCGACCTCCTAGGTCGAGATCGACTGCTACTTTTGCTTTTATAGGTCTTCTTCTGCACTAGGAATCGACAGCCATTGATCGACGTCGAGTCATCAACTGGAGATCGAGGCTTCTGGTCGACATAGATGTGAATCTTCGAACTATCTAGGATCCCGCTGACATGCTTCCTTGTGGATCGATCCTGATTCCCTACCACTACAACGGGGAGTCTTGAATTTATTTTAAGAGGCTAAGGGTTGCATTTGTTTTATATTTTATTATATATTTCAATTCAAGTCCTCCCTACATCAACCAGTGACAAACACAATATTCAAGCACGCACCATAGAGTGATATGGTACCTGAGGCAGCAGAAGCCGGTCGATCATCTACCCTCATTTGAAAGACATGGGGCGGTGGGGGCAATGCAGAACCAGATCCTTCAGAAGTCTATCCTCGCTCGTATTCGGACCTAGATGGTCCAACTGGATATGATCCTTTGCTAACTTCGGACCTAGATGGTCCTCGGCCTCCTCTCCCAGATCGAGCCTCTACCGCCTCTACCTCCAAATCTGCCTCTAGCTGAAGTGTCACCTCTCCCCTACCCCTGGGGATACATCAGAAATGGGGGCTGGGGAGCCGAGTGGAAGTCTAAGTATAGATGCAGCTAGTGGGGTCCTACCACTTTGGAGACATCGAAGAGCTCTGTGTCCCGTAACTCCACAAGTGTAGCATCTAGTAGCTCTATCTGGGCACTCTCTCACATAAAGGCCTCTCTCAAAACAACCATGACATGTAATGCTCCGAACATTGATATCTCTACTCCTAATAGCTGGTACTGGTGGTGGTGGTGGCATCCGTTGTGCTCCTCCTTGAAATCCTCCTCTGGGTCGCGAATTCCATCTAATATCCGTAGGCCTTGACCTCTTTGCCTTGGGGCGAGAGAGAGCATAGACGGTGGCGAAAAGGATCCTTTACTCATCATACAAAAACACAACCTCCAATAATCTCTCAAATGATACAACTCCCAAACTCGATGCATGAAGAAGAACAGCTGGCGGTAGTCTCATGGATAGCATCCTAATGTGGCTTTGATAGACTGATCTCTTTCAAATATCAATGTAATTTGTTGGACATCCCGTCCTTCGGAAACGAATTCACATGGAGAAAAAAAAAAGACAGATGTATACAATATTTATGAAAAGTTGGACACAACCTTGGTATAAGACCAAATACTCCAATGGTATCCAAATTTAGCAACAGGAAACTGTTAGGAGGGAAACTAGTCGAATAAATATGAATATAAACTAAACCAACTCCCTGTCCAAGCAAATAAATTACAAGAAACTCTCCTGATGCAGTAGTAGGGTATTCAGGATCGAATCCACGAGGAGGTATGTCAACGGTTCCTAAGCTTGCAATCACATTCAATTTCGACTCAGCAGATCACTTGATATCGAGTAAATCGGTCGATATCGACTACAGTTCCAGTCGATTTCCATCAAAACTTCCTACAAAATAGACACAGACAGTCGAAGTTGAGTAGGACACTCAATATCGGGTCAGCCAGTCGATATTGACCACAGAAGTCGAAATCGAGTCTTCACAGAAAGCTAAAACATCACCAATTTGTCGGAAAAGCGTCCGAAAAATATGAGGATGATGCAGGAAAAGATGAACAGAAGAAAATCACTTATTTGTATAAATTCAATAAACTAAAAACCTCCAAGACCAGGGATCTCATGCCACAACGATAACCATATAAGCCTATGCCAAATTCATGAAAGATTATGCCTTTTCATCAAATAACTTTTGTTACTAACAATTAGGTAATTTAGAGGCTCTCGTACAAACCCTAAGTGTTACTATCTAATTTCATAATTAATCCAAATTCACAAAAAGTTGGCTTTCGCTTCAATAATGCAAATAAGGATCGCCTACTACTTTCGTAGAAGAATCATGCATATAGGATAGAAGACGGAATCGCATAAAACTCATACCTTTGATGCATAAACTTACATGGCTATCGTCGGGCTCACCCCGACCCTAGAAGTAAGGGAACTACTCGCCCTTCATAGCCATAAACATCATCATCATTGGAAAATAACTAACTTGAATTGAAAACGTCGAAAGATTACAACCGAACAAAGCAAAATCCGCTCTCGCTTCTCTCTCTTTCACTCGGCCTCCTCTCTCTCTCTCTCTCTCTCTACTGAATTGTAAGTGTTTTATCTATTGCTTGAATGATGAAAAACTCAGCCATAATGGCTCTAATTATATATTTGAAAACCTCGCTATCCAAGGAGAAGAAAATCTATCTTATTCCTAAGATAAAACTAGCTAAAGTAAATAAATAAAATTTACTTTAGGTAAATATGAGTTCACCCTAAAGGATATAAATTCTGATAAAAAGATAAAAGATCTCCAACTTAATGTAGAAGTAAACCGCTTCGGATAAAATTTTATCAAAACAGTCGGATCTTTCTGCAGCGTCACTCAATATCGACTAGCTTCAGTTGATATCGACCACTCTTCTTCTATCTTGAGCCAGCTCTACTCAATCTCAGATCCTGCTCGATCTCAAACACTTCACTCAATTTCTGGCACTCGATATCGACCAGTTTTAGTCGATATCGACTAGTCTGTATCGGGTAGAGTTGTTCCTCTTTCTGGCCCGATTTCTGGTCTTAAATTGCACTCAATGTTGAGTCATTTGGTCGATTTCGACTCCTCAGTAGACTTCGAGTGATTTTCCAGCTTTCTCTTCTCTTCTCCAAATCGCTCCGATTTTGCCTCGATTTCTACAAAATAACACAAGAACTCGTGTAGACCTTCATAATTGGCAAATAAACATAAACTACACAAATCGTGATTTTCCAACCAATATGCATGAAAATATAGAAAAAAATTGAAGTAAAAGTAGATGAAAAATATGGTAAATTGAGCGCACATCATAAACCACGCATTCTCGACCTCGGACCATTGCCCAATTTCTGTACAACTCCAAACAGATGATAGAACCAAGGCTAGGCCTTTTAAGTTCAAGAAAATATGTCTTTCTAAGAAAGAATATATAAGAACTTAGTCGCTCAAGCATAGATAACACATTATGAAGGGTCCTACATGTTTAATGATTTGAAAAAAAAAACACAACTTCTGAAACGACTAACAAAAGAATGGAATAAGAAAACTTTTGGCAATATTTGTACTAAGGAAGATAGAAGAAAGATTACTTGAATTTCAAAAGGACAATAGCCAAGGCCAACAAAGTGATAACATCAGATGACAACAACAGTTGATAAAGAAAAAGGACCAAGTTCTGAACTATCATAAGTTGTACTGAAGCCAATGAGCTAAGACAAAACACTTGAAACTTTCGGATTCAAACACTAGATACCACCATAGAGTAGTGTCAGGTAGACGAGATAGGAAACTCATCAAGAAAATTAGAACACAAGAAGGTATAGAAATAATTGGTGAAGAAAACATTAAGAAAGAGGTTAAAAACAACTTTGAAAAAAGATTTTTAAAAAAAAACATCAACGACAGATTGCTTCAAGAGTATCTACTCCTAATAAACAATGAGATAACGACGAATGACAACAAAGAACTCACTAGAGCGATTTCTAATCTAGAAATAAAATTAGCTTTCTTTTCTATTGGAATAGATAAATCCCCGGGCTCGGACAAGATAACAACATAATTCTATAGAAAATATTGGGACATTGTTCGACCATCAATCACCAAAGCCATTAAAGGATTTTTCAAATCAGGGAAAATGTTACGTCAAATAAACCAAACATTTATTACTCTAATTCCTAAATGCGATAATCCGCCCACAATCTACCACTACAACCTCATAAGCCTGTTCTCCACTATGTACAAAGCGATTGTAAAAATTCTACTGGACTTATGAAATGGATAATCAGGAAAATAATTCACCCTCTTCAAGGAACATTTGTAGCGGATCGAGCTATTCAAGAAAATGTTCTTATAGCTCATGAAATCTTTCATTCATTCAGAAGAAGGACAGGAAGACAAGGACGGATAGCGATAAAACGTGACATGAAAAAAGCCTTTGATAGAGTGGACTGACGTTTTCTTCTAGCGGTCATGGAAAAATTCGGTTTCTCCGCAAAATTCTTGTGATGGATTCGATAATGCATCCAAATTGTTTCTTTCTCTATGTTAGTAAACGATGAACCCATTGAGACTTTTTTAC
Source organism: Persicaria maculosa (assembly GCA_963922045.1). Taxonomy (NCBI): domain Eukaryota; kingdom Viridiplantae; phylum Streptophyta; class Magnoliopsida; order Caryophyllales; family Polygonaceae; genus Persicaria; species Persicaria maculosa. The sequence continues at coordinate 36,830,119 of OY998261.1, forward strand.
CATAAAGAGGACTAAGACAAGGTGACCCGATCTTCCCCTACCTTTTCATTATTGGTGTAGAAATCCTCGCTAGAAAATTACAACCAGAATGGAACGGAGCAATAGACTCGATTGGCTTTAAATGAACCCCAATGGTTCATGAATCCTTTTCCTATCTTTCGCAGATGATATTATGATCTTTGCCAAATCATCTCAGGAATCGTGTGAAAAAGTTTAAAAATAATTGACGAATATTGCTAGATATCAGGACAAAAGGTAAATTTTCATAAGTCAGCATTCCAAGCAACAAAAGGAGTCTCTTCCAACCAAAACAATCATATCCAGAGTACTCTTCTTATAATGAATCAAGTAGCTTTGGAGAAGTACATAGGTTGGCCTATCATTAATTGTAGGATCAACAAAGAAACATTTGAAGATGTTATAGGAAAAATGAATATGCAACTAACAAAATGGAAAGCGAACACGTAGTCACAACAAGGAAGGATGTTACTCATAAAAGTGAACCTTCTGGCTAAACCTAACTTTGTCATGCAAACTTTATCCTCCCGACAAATGTACACAATGAACTAGATAGACTAAACAAATGTTTTTCTAGAATAAGGACCAAAAATACAAACCATTGTTAGGTTGGGACAAAATATGCAAATAAAAAAAAGGAGGTTTGCGAATCTACAAAAGAAAGGACATGAACAAAGTTGAGCAAATGAAACTACTGTGGAAAATTCTTACGAAAACAGCAAAACCAATGAGTTAGAATAATACGAGAAAAATACTTGAAAGATGACCAAATTTGGGAATACAGGAAGAAGAAAAACTTGTCATGGAAATGGGCCAAATTAATTTAATTAAAGGACGAGTTATGTATCAGGCTCATCTAGCAAGTTGGAAACGGGAAAACAATAAAGTTTTGAAAGGACAAATGGTTAAATAATGACAGAAAACTTGAGAACCACCGCGTAATTCACCAGATTGAAGTTCAAGAAAAAGTTGTTAACTATACTCCGCCAAACAGGACATGGAATGTAGAAAAGCTTTGAGAAGGGTTGCCTTTAGACATTGTGGAAAAAATTACAAATATCCCCCTTCCTTCCCAGGATTTCAAGGATAGACTTTACAAGAAACCAAGCACTGATGGTTGGTTTACAATATCTAGTGTTCTGGAATTTATCACGAAATCCAATGGCAATGAATTAGAACTGTTTAATTGGATTTGGACAATTGACTGCCCAACCAAAGCAAGACTAAGAAACAAAGGAATACACACTCCTATGGATTGCACCCTCTACAACTCCATGGAATAGTTATTGATGATCTCGATCCTGAGGACAGTACTATATGGAAGCACTTGATGATGTGGATAGAAGACGTTATTCGCCTCTTTATGGAATGCCTAACAACCTTAAGAATAATAGGCTTAATGGACAGTGCTATTGAACCGTCAAAAATAGTCTAAGTATAAATTAATAATATTACCAATGAAGTCTTTCGACACCTAACATCTGAACAAAAACCACTTTCGCTTTCACCTGGTGGTGCATTTAGACTAAAAGAAACAAGATCATATTTGAAAACCATAATCTAAGAACAATAGACGAATTGATAGCAATAATAAAACAAACCATAGGAAAACTGGAAAAAAAAAACGAAACAATATGAACTAGATGAAGAAGATGGAAAAACAAGAACCATCTAACCAAAGAGCGACCCTCGCAAAACAAATATCATTAGATGAAGTAAACCTGAGGAAGGTGTTTTTAAGCTCAAATTTGATGGCGCTAAATCTTCTTCTCGTCGTGCTTATCCAGGTTTCACAATCAGAGATGACGATGGAAGGCCGATCGCTTACAATGCCAGAAGCTGTGGGATGCTGTTGACACTTCAGGCTAAGGCGGTTGGCCTATAGCTTCGGCCGATGGAAGCTCGGAAGAGGGGGATTCAAATACTCGATGTGGAAGGGGATTGTCTCGCTATCGTGAACACGATCAAAGGAACTTGGAAGTCCCCTAGGAGATCGAAATTCCTTTAGGATCATCTTCAGTGCCCACAGGATATCCTGATGTACCGTGGGCCAGTGACATAGTTTGGTGGTGCTTGGCGTCGTTTCTTAGTCTACGTTGTCCCCATCGTGTTTGGGTTTGGTTCGCTTATTCGTTCGGGATTATGTGTCTACCCCCGTTGTGTTGCACCCCTTTTTTTCTTGTACTGTATGTTTTGACGGTTCGCCGTCAGCCGACTTTGTCGACCTCTCGATGTGTCAGGTCTTCTTGGCCTTTGAATTATTTCCTAATAAAAAAATTGAGTTGCAATAACCATTAAAGAGTGAAATGGAGTCATAATCAGAATAATAATTAGGGCTTGATTATGATAGACCAAATCAATTTAAGGAGGTGAGATTTTATTAAGATTAAGTTGAAAGTATAGATAGAGTTTTGGTGTCCTCGGACAAATCGGTAAATATTTTTAGAATGTTATAATATTACCTAGTTATTACTATGTGATGTTACACCTCTCTATAACTCCCACATAGTGAAAAACCAAAGTTTGTAACCCCCACATGGTGAAATACCAAAGGTCACAATTTTTGGCTTATCCTTTGTAACCCCCACCATCTATGCCTATATAAGGCCTTGTATATTCTCTTTTGTGTGACACAAAAATGCAATAGAATCCACTTTCTCTACTTGTTTCTTATCTTGTTTTAACACGTTATCAGCACGATTCGCTCGGTAAGAATTTGGCAATATATACATTGCGCACCCACCCACTTATATACATATGCATGCAGTTTGTTTCTTGATCTCCCACGGCACTCACCTTTATACATATATATATATATGCTTGCATTTTTTGGGTTTAATCGGCTATGCACTGATTAATTAGCAACATGTGAATGCAGTATTATTACCATATATTATCTATTTTTGCTTGTTCATATATCCATTGATCATGTGCATGCACTAGATTTATTTGATCTTCCATATATAATATTTGGATGATGTACACCAACTACATTGTTTTTTTTTTACTTATTCTTTTATCCCATATACATATATACAGTGTCGTCATATGAGAATCGCCTGCTCATGAAAATTACACTCACTCACCGGGAGTATACATATATATAGTCCGATTGAGAACAATTTTATTTTATCTCATGCATAATTGATACATCTAACCAATTGATGGTAGTGTTGAAGATTGCTACATTCGTTTACTTATTTCATCCATTTTTTTTAGTTGTATATCTCTTGAAGAGATTAATTAGTATTGAGTTATCCCCCAAAGAGGATATACTATATATATTTGAAGAGAATTGTCCTTGAAAACAAAATGTTTATCATCGCCGTAGAGATGATCCCCCGAAGTGGATATACATGTTGTAAATATATCATCCCCGTAGAGATGATCGATTTTCCTCCCCCGAAATGGACGGTTGATAAAATTATAATTTTTTTAGTGATGGTTAATCCCTAGAAGCGGATGATTCATTCCCATTATTATCTCTCGAAGTAGATAAATAATATATCCCTAGAAGCGGATGCAATTTTTCTACCGTTTATATTTTATGTTTGAATTTGCATAAATTTCCATGGCTTGCATGTTTTGGTCATTGGAATCTTAAAGAGTTTTTCCACTTAATTCGTTGCCCATTTAATTAAATTGTGACTATTGATCTTCCATATTAATTATCGCAAGTTTATCAAACCTATTTTATTATATTTATTTTAGACATTTATTAATATTGTTGACTCTTTTAATTGTTTATATCTTGAAGAGATTAACTAATATCAAATTATCCCCCGAATAGGATATATATAGAAAATTGGTGATGTCTTTTGAATTCTCCCCCGAAGTGGACGAATCAAATAAAATTTATTTTTCTATAATCTCATCCCCTAAAGTGGATGATTGATCGAATTTATAAAAATTGAAACTCATTCATGTAGCGATGATTTATCCCCGGAAGTGGATTCGATAAAATTATTCTCTTGAATGAAAAAAAATGATTTAATCCCTAGAATTGGGATATATATGAGATCTATATTGTCATCGAAGAGACAATTTCCAACATTTTCATAGCGATTAAAGGGGATACACACATATATTTGTCCCGGTAGAGACAAATCAATATCATGATACCCCGAAGAGGATGAACTTGTAAGAATTATACATATCTTCGTAGAGATAAATCAATCTCATCCCCCGAAGTGGATCAAAGCAAATAAATTAATATTATAAATCATTTGATGTAATTTCATAATATTATAAATCATTTGATGTAATTTCATAATATTATAAATCATTTGATGTAATTTCATCCCCGTAGTGACGAAACGATAAAAGTCATCCTTATAGCGATAAAAAAATTATCATTATTTTATTTTATTTATTTGTATATTATATTTTCAATTCTTCATCTCCCGAAGTAGATGAATAGATACATCTCCCGAAGTAAATAAATGGACTCATCTCCTGAAGTAGATAAACTTATTAAAAATCATATATCATCCCAGAAGTGATGAAATCATTATTGTTTCTCCATCAGTCTCCCGAAGCAGACGATAAAATTGCTATAAGAATACCACCTCCTATCATAGGTGATGAAAAGGTCTCGAAGATCTATACCCAACTTCCTTGTCACCCAGAAGTTGACATTGATTTTTTTTTATTTTAAGATTATTGTTTATGTTTCTTAATATATTTTACTATTTTATGTTATCTTTTACATAGATTTATTGTGTTGTTCATACAACAAAAGGAATAGTATAGTCATCCCTTAAAGTGGATAGACTTGTAAACATAAATCGTTCTTGAAGTGACGATAATCATCCCTCGAAGAGGATGTATATTAAATGATTCATAAAATGTTAGTCTCAAGTTGTTAATAATAAAAAAAAATTGCCCCTGCAGTGACAATAATCATTCTCTAAAGTGAATGAGCGATAAGTTTGTAAGCTCTAATAAAGATGAAAATCATGTTTTGAAATGCATGAATTTTAGTGTAATGTTACACAATATAACCCTTGAAGTGGTTGTATACAAGTTGTCTAAATTATCTTCCCCGAAGTGAATTGATATTTAAAGTCTAAAATGTTATCCCTCGAAGTATATGGATATATACTTAAATTTATTCTCCCTGAAGTGAGTAATAATCAAATATATACCATTTCTTGAAGAATATGGTAAAAAGTTCTATGACAACTTATCATCTTTTGAAGCACATGAACAATGTATAATAGAGACTAATTGTCACTTGAAGTTGACAAAATGAATCATTTTTGTAAAACAAAAAAAATATCATTTTTTTGAAGTAAATAATGATAAATTGGTATGTACTATCCACCTGAAGTGGACAAATAAAATTTGGTTACATTTTAATCGTTTTTTTATTCCTTAGTTTATATTCCATATTATATTGAATTAAAATAGTATTACCTTAATCCACTAGATTGTTAAGTTTCTAAACTCAATTGATAAACAATTCAGTAGATTGTGAGTTTTTATCAAAATCTACACCAGAGCTTGAAGACTCTAGTTTGAGGTTCTTATAAACTCTAGAAGAGTATATGGATCTTATTTTTATCATTTGTACTCCAGCAGAAGTACATGGAATATGGGTTATTCAGAACCAACATAAGTAACCACAAAGCACTATCTAGTGAATAAAGCCACTTCCTGACATTCCTCTAAGCATAGCCCGAAGCATGCCCCTCCCGTAGAGGATGTTAAAGAGGTTATGGTTGAGCGCACAACCAAAGTCATTGTTATGGTTTATCACTAGTTCTTTGTTTTGTGGGTTAATTCTAATGTCCTGAAGAACATTATAAATAAGGATAAAGTGTATCTTATAAATACACATAGTTGGTCATTAGTTTCATACATATAGTATGACACCAACTAAAGTTATGAAAATACCCAGTTAATGACATCTAATTAAATAAATGAATCACCATGTACAAAGTTCAATGGTTAGAATATTGAATATATGTGTCATGCCATTTTGACACATATGTAATCCATTGAAAGTTATACACTAACCAGAAGTTAGTTGATAAAATATTTTTTCTTTGTGGCATCCGGTCACTCATGTGAATCGATGATTTGCACGATCATTGAAATTCACATGAATACCCACCAAAAGGACCAGAAGATACTAGGACCATACATGTACGGCTTGTTCTCTTGGCAAAATAATAATAAGACCATCTATAATAAAGAGTAAATGCAAAGTCTCTTATGTCTCTTGATCGAGTTCAATGAGACAACTACGAACATAAAACAATTTCATATGGACAAGTGTTATTCCAATATAGATGCCTTAACACATTGGTCATATGAAAAGGTAGAGAATGTTATTAATCACATTATTGAGCATAAAGTAGCTCATAACGACCTAGAAGAGTCGTCAGTCAAAAGAGCCCATGCAATTTTGCATTTCGAATTTGACACAATAACTTCTTCAAAAATTATCTCCAGAAGAGAGTATATGTTCCGAGAACTCCTCCGTATAGACCACAAAGAAGTTGAATGATACATAGGGTTTGAGTCCCTAATGATATCAAATACCTCGAGCTTCATAAAGGTGATCAAATGCTCGGTATTTAGGGGGAGATGAAATGAGACTATATTACGAAAGATATTGCATGAAAGCAACTTCTTTATCATTTGGTATCCGCGGATAAATGAAAGGGAACCAGAAGTTCAATGCATATGTACACCAAATGAAAATTACATGGTTTAGCAAAAGGCTAACAAATGCATTTACTAAAGCCAAGAAAGTGACAAATTCACATAAATTGCACTAGCTCATTTGGAAGTTCCAGAAGTAACTCCAGCTCAATGAATATCAAGTTATTCTCAAATACGTCGGAAGTGATGAAGATCACTAGACTCTTAGTATATCTTTTCACGAGAAGTGGAAAAGAGCTCATGAGAATATGATGATCATCAAACAAAGAAAAGATGTCGACATTGAAATGATGATTAAGAGCTAGAAAGAAGCAACTTCGTATAAATGTGAATTATTCAAGCATGATAATATTGGACCCGTAGTTCCAATACTGAAAGTGTAATATCAATTGGTTTTAAGTGGGTGTTCGTACAAAAGAAAATATAAAGCCAAGTTGATTACACAAAAGTCTATTAAAGTTAAAGGTTATATGAAAATATATTCACCAGCAGTGGATATAATCTTTGGTTGTCGATGAACTGACTCCATGTGTAATTGACGAACATAGATGAAAATAATTGAAGTGCCTGAAGCATCAATATAAAAAGTCTCCTCATATGTAACCGATTAGGCCCAAAGGTGCTTATAGTACTTAAAGGATCATGTATTTGTGAAAATGGTGACATTGTGTATTGAGTCCTGAAGTACAATACACAAGTTGTACTCTTGTCCTTAATCTTGGTTTTTATCCCATAGGGTTTTTTCCAAGGTAAGGTTTTTAATGAGGCAACTTATACACCATCTATACATCAAATTCCCCGTATCAAACGATGAAAAGCACACGAGGTCCCGAAGTACCTTATATTGAAAATACGTGAAACATTAATGTCAAAGCCCCGTCACATGCAATCGATTAAAGATCCTTATAAGAGTACCTGGAGCACTTATAATTGTGAAAGTGGTGACATTGTATTTGGTCCTGAAGTACCATACAAAGTTGTACTCTTTTCCTTAATCTTGGTTTTTATCCCACTGGGTTTTCCCAGGGTAAGGTTTTTAACGAGACAACTTACACACCATTTAATACAATAGATCCCCCTGATCAAATAATGAAGTGCACGTTAGGTCCTGAAGTACCTTATGATTGTGCATTGAAAGCAGCTTAAAACCAAGACATATAAGTCAAACACATTAGGTTTTGAAGTAACTCGTGAAGTCAGAATTATCAAGAAATTCGATGAGCATATCGAAATGAGAAAACTGCAAGAAGAATGTTGAATTCAGGGGGAGAATATACGTACTGCACTCTTTTTCTCTTCGATCAGGTTTTATATCACTGGGTTTTTCTGACAAGGTTTTTAACGAGGCAGTATCAACAAAGCGTATCGAACGACATATATACTCTTTTTCCCTTAGCCTTAGTTTTTTATCCCACTGGGTTTTTCTAGGCGAGGTTTTTAACGAGGCAATATGCAAACTACGAGGTGCACATCAAGGGAGAGTGTTATAATACTACCTAGTTATTACTATGTGATGTTACACCTCTCTACAACTCCCACATAGTGAAAAACCAAAGTTTGTAACCCCCACATGGTGAAATACCAAAGGTCACAATTTATGGATTATCCTTTGTAACCCCCACCATCTATGCCTATATAAGGCCTTGCAGGGGCAGAGCTGAAGGGGGGGATAGGGGGCACGTGCCCCCCTCTCATTTGACGAACTACCTATGTGTATTCTCCTCGTCGATAGCTTCGTTTTGATATATAATACGCCTTAATCTGACATCTGAGCAAAAAGTTATGACTGTTTTAAAATTAAAGGTATATTAATCACTTTAATTTTGTTTCAATAGATTATAATACTTTTATATTTTACTTAAATTAAAATTCACATACTATAATTCATCTCGAGAGATTCGAAATGAGAGGTTATACTAATCATTTCGACAATTAGATAAGAAGTTATACAAGTTTAAAATTTTTATATCTCGTTATACATTATTATATGTTATGAGTGCAACAAGTTATATATTAACTAGGTTGTTATTCGAGCCAAACAAATCTAGTATTATTTGATTATATGTAACTCATTTAGAAACAAGTCAAGCTCGAGTCGAACCTATATTTGAATTTGAGCTCATACTCGACTTGTTTAGTAAGTGAACGAGCTTGAGCTGAGTTTTTTTTTCTCAAGTATTATGTAACTTTACTTGCTCATAACATAGTAAGTTAAAAGAAAATTTGTAAATTTCACAAAATTCGTGTTATTTGAGTTTCAATGGATCCGAGCTGAATCATGAATTGAGCATAAAAATGTACTCATAATCAACTCATTTTGTAAATGATGCTCAAGCCGAGCTTTTATTGAGCTAAACTCGAGACAAGCTTTAGCTCATATAACAACCATAACCTTGAACTTAATGTTCATTAGATTGTGTTTCCTATACTTATTTAGTTAATTTTTTTTTCGGATATTTCATTTGTATATTTATATTTCTTTTTTTAGGTGCGAAAAAAATGATAGCGTTTTATCATAAACCGATAACATTTTATCTTAAAATAACATAATTTATTATCGTATTACATATATTCTTTATGTCAATTTAATCCACAACTATATCGTACATGTATAATTGTGCCCCCCTTCGAAATTTTTCTGGCTCCGCCACTGAGGCCTTGTATATTCTCTTTTATGTGACACAAAAATGCAATAGAATCCACTTTCTCTACTTGTTTCTTATCTTGTTTTAACATAGAAATAGAAAGGATTACGTATAATTTATTTGAAACCATGTAGTTATAGACTTGTTGATAGATTTTATGTTGTGGAGGTCGCCAAACAGCAAAGTAAAACGGTGTCGTTTGGCGTACGACGTACTCACACACCTCACTCTCTCAAAGCCGGCCGTGGCACTCACGTCAGCTGTACTGCACATGATGGTCCCGATCCTCAACCTCTCTCAAGCAAACCCAACCCGGCCTGACCTCCCTTTTTAAGCTCTCCGATCTCCTCTCTCTCCCCAATTTCAAGCCCAATCTTATCAAATCTCCTTCATTCCCTTTCAGATTTCCATATTTTTTGTATTCGGACAGCAAACAACCAACCCCCTTGTAAACCAATCACACACACATCTAACCCCTAAAACTTCTACCAAAAATGTCAGCGGCCTCCTTGAATCCACGAACAGTTGAAGAGATCTTCAAGGATTTCACCGCCCGCCGCGCTGGAATCGTTCGTGCACTCACTACTGGTCTGCTTTTCATGCTTTTTACCTCTTCAATTTCATCCCCCCACTCTCAATTTCTCGCCTTTTTCTCCTTCTGGTCTCAATCTGAGGTTTTTACTCTCTTTTTTTTTTTCGTCTCTCTCCTTCTGCGCAGATGTGGACGGTTTTTACGGGCTCTGCGATCCGGGTAAAGTCTCGCTCGTATCTTTTTCCTAGTATTGAGATCTCGCTTGATTTCAACGTTCTGGAATCAGTGGGAGATGTGAGGATTTTTTTTTGTAATCTGGTTCCGATTAAGTATAGTTAATGTCTTTTTGTTGTTTTGAGATTTGAAAATCAGCTTTTGATTTTTCTTCACAAGCGATTTGGGAAAAGCTGTTTACATTGTTCAATCCTTTTCCCCAAACTCCCCCCGCATTTTCTATGGAACTTTGTTCATTGTATTATTCACTAATTTAGTTGAAATCAATTTCATTGGGCCTTTAATTGAGTGTTTATCGATCGGTTGAATACTTAATTTGAGCAGTGAACTGAGTAATTACTTTGAATTACTAGGAATTGAATTTACACTTGTCTGTTTGTGTTTTCTCTTTTGATGTCAGAGAAGGAAAATCTGTGTCTTTATGGACATCCGAATGAATCATGGGAAGTCAACCTTCCAGCTGAGGAAGTTCCTCCTGAGCTTCCAGAGCCAGCTCTTGGGATCAATTTTGCAAGAGATGGTATGAACAGAAGAGACTGGCTTTCGCTGGTTGCTGTTCACAGTGACTGCTGGTTGCTTTCGGTGGCTTTTTATTTTGGTGCCCGTCTTAACCGCAATGATAGGTAACTGCTTCTTGTCTTCTGTCCCTTGAAACATTCAAGCTGATTTTGTGTTGATACTTGATAGTGTATCATTTTGTTTTGCTGGCTACTCTACTTCACCATAACATATCTTAAAAGTTAAAACTCATAACCTTGTTATGTTTTCTTTTTTCCGTCTAATCTGGACTTGGCATTTGCTTATGTTGCCCACTTGCCTGTTTTCCCAATCTCATAGTCATCTTATGTGCAGTAGGCCATCCAGCGCACAAAGATGAAAACAATTTTGAAAAGGAGATTTGATTACCTTGACCAACCCACGGTATCTCAGTGTGAACGAAAGAATAAAACCCATTCCATCTATTGAACCTCTCCATTTGATTACTAGGGCTGCTTGCTAGCTAGATGTATTTGGTGACTTAGAATATTGCTTCTGACCTGAAGAGATGGTGCTTGCTGATGTTTACCTATTCAATTTTGTCATGTTTTGCTTGATATAGTTTTGCATGTCATCTCTTGGTCACTTTCATGCATGTAAATTATGTAATTTTTTTTTTATTCCTGTGATGGTTGGTTGGTCACCCTTGTTTACATTTGGTGTCATTGCATGACAAGTAACTAATTAATGTCCCTAATTTATTCTTCATTAGTGTATTGATGTGGACATTGTAAATAGAATCGAAGTCTCTAGATGCTTCTATTTTCGTAAAATCCTGAATGAGCATCATCATGTTTGTGATCATCTAGACTAATGCATGAAACAAAAAGATCTAATTTTATTCATCTCAGCAGAAAGTGGCTTAGTTTTTCCTCTCAGTTGGCATGGTGATAGGGTTTTAAGTTAAAGATTCCAAGGTTCCATAGGAGCAGGGTCTTTTGTTCGTTGGATTTTTTTTAAACTTGACCTTGCTTTGTGTCCTCTCCCGGTTTCTTACATTTCATTGTCTTAGTGACGAGTCATTGTACTCTTGAATGTGTTCTAGAATTAGAGGATGAAGAACTAAATAAGAAAGTACGGTAAAACATGAGATGCATACATTCCTTGCCTTTGAACTCAATAGGTCAACTTGGATAATTGATAGTGGACTTACATGGATCTGCATTGTTTGGATAGGTTGAACTAGGTTATCAATTTGTTTTCAGACAAAAATTACTTGTTTACTAAAATTTTCTGTTTTTGCTTCTTATGGACTTGCCTGAGCTACAAAATTATGCCCTTTTCCTGTAGTTTTCTTATGTTTGCATCATGTGATTACTTTGCTAACCACACAATTATCTTTGTCACTTTCTACCATTTGAAGAGGCCAACTGACTATATATACATGAATATTAAAAAAAGATTTAATAATATTGAACTTATCCTTTTTTTTTATCACTCTACATATATTTGATAGTTGGAAGAGTTGAGATGATAGACTTGTGTCACTACTCACTAGAGCTAAGTTTTGATCTAAAATTTTAAAGTTGAAACTTCAGTTGATAGTTGATATTTCAGTTGATACCCTGATTAAGTTGACATCAAACATCTTTCTCCAAATGAGTGGCTAGAATTTCGGAATGATATGTTGGTTTAAAATAAATTCAGAATGATATGTAAGAGAAAAGTTTTGAGTTTCAACATCTCTCTTTTACCTTTATCTTGGCCCATGAGCCCATGAGAAGTAATCGTCGAAGGAACTGAATCTTGTGTAAATAGATGGATGGAAGGGATTGCTATATATTTATACTCTTGTTCAATACATGTTCATTAGGTAGGGTTAGGTCATTTTTCGGAAGTTGACAATCTGAGTCAGTATGATCTGAAAATAAATATATTAATATTATATTTGAAGATCAGGTCTATATTCTTGCCAAGAAAAGTACCACCTTGTTTTGTTCTCCATTTGTCCCCACATTGTTTGTGACCAAGCGAGTGCAATTGTTCTTGTACTAAATGTTTTTACTCCACTGAATGTACACAGATTAGTCTTCCTTAAAACAAGTGCTTCTGTTGAGAGATAACCTCATATTTTTGGCAATATAGGAAGCGACTATTCAGTCTGATTAACGACTTGCCAACAGTTTTCGAAGTTGTATCAGAGAGAAAGCCTATGAAAGACAAGCCTAGTGTTGACAGTGGAAGCAAATCTAGGGGCAGCACAAAGGTGAGATATTTGGTTAAAAAATTTCAACCTTCTTTTTTTTTATGTTCAAAATTTTCCAACTTGGTGAATAGTTTGTCAGGTAAGCTCCCTATAAATACAATAGGTTCATCTTGTTCATGTCAGAGTTTCAAATTCATGATACTGAATTGGTGAATATTTTGATCATTTTTTTTAACATGTCATCTATCATTTGCAAGGCTATGGGGTGGAAGCTGACAGTTTTTCAGTAACAAATTTCAAATAACTCACCAGTAGATATCATTCTCATAATGCTTCCTTTTTATAGATGAAACCAGGGTTTCCTGAATTCGTTCGTGAACAACGGAGTTTGTTCACGAACGAATTCGCTCGAATTCTCCCAAAGCCAATTATCCCAGAAATTTGCTTAAACCTTAACCTTGTTCCTTTTCCTCCAAGTTGAAAACTGCTCCCACTCCCCAGCCAAAAAAAATTTACGAATTCAGTTCGACTTCGTGAATTCCACCTAAGGAATTCTCTAGCGAGCTGATTTCTCTCTGAGGAGCAGACTTTTGAATTCATACGACGTTTGCAAATTCGGAAGCCCTGGATGAAACTACTTCCAAGTTGTTTTCATCTCTTTTATATAGATGAGACTGCTTTATGTGGGTGCTCTTTAACTCAATTAGTCCCATCTCATTTTTACAGAGGTCAAGTGATGGACAGATAAAAAGCAACCCTAAGCTGCCTGAAGAGAATTTCGAAGACGATGAAGATGAGCAGGGCGAAACTTTGTGTGGCACTTGCGGTGGAAGCTACAGTCCTGACGAGTTCTGGATAGGCTGTGACATCTGTGAAAGGTGGTACCATGGGAAATGTGTGAAGATAACCCCAGTCAGGGCAGAAAGCATTAAGCAATACAAATGCCCATCCTGCCTCAAGAAAGGCACCAGGCAGTAGTATAGGGGCCGAAAGCACAAACCCGAAAACTCGGATCAAGAAAAGAATTGCTGTTTAGCCGGTGGATTGACATAGTATAGCATTTCACTACCCTTGATGCTTATGAAAAAGTTGTAGTTAAAGAACTTTACTGTTTCTGTGATGTTTGTTTATAACAGACTATGGATGAGTCTCAAGGTGATTTGGAGTTTTTAGCTTCCTCTAGAAAAAATGTCTTTGTTTTTGTATGCTCCTATGCGATCTAATTTATGGTAATGAATGCGAGTATAGCCTCATCTGCTACTCTTGCTCTTAGATTTGAGTATTAATTGCTGTTTTGAATTGAAGTCATTGAGCACATGTGATTCAAATTTGGAAAAATAACTAAAAATAATATAGTATGAATTATCATTGGTGAACCAAAAATAATATGAACTTTAAAAATTACAATTTCATGTACAAACTATACATTAATAAACGTCCCGGATATTTCCACCGCTAATTTTTACTATTTCCACCACTAATCACCGTAGCTAATCACGGTGGCTTTAATGAAGATTAACGAAAACCACCGTTGTACAATACGGTGGGTAAAGAGCGTATAGAATTCACCGTTGTATACAGCGGTGACGTTTACTTTAACGGACGTTAAGTGTAAATTCCACCGTATGTAGCAACGGTGGGTGTGCCTCGGAATTCAAAAATTACTAACCCACCGCAACCTATTACGGTGGGTTCAAATTTTGAAATTACAACCCACCACAACCTATCACGGTGAGTTCAAATTTTGAAATTACCAATGCACCGCAATAAGTGACAGTGGATATCCGCCCGTTACGCAACGGGTGGATATCCACCGTGGATGGATACGGTGGGCTCCGAGCCCTATAAAAAGGCGTTAGGGGCCCACCGTATCCGCACAAATCCGCTTCTCCCGTTCCGTTCTCTTGTTGTTTTATCTTCTTCGATATTCCCAACCTTTTTGTCATATCCGACATTCCTAGTCTTTTGTCCCATTACCGTTTCTCCGTTGTTTGTCCTGTCTTTTTGTGCTACACAATGGTGAGTGAGAGTATTAAGGATGGTGCACGAGGGTGAGGTCGTGGTGCGGGCTGTGGACGTGGTGATAGAGATCCATTACAGGTAATATCGTAAATATAAAAAAAGCGTAATTTAAAATTTATTGACTGAGGATAAGTAATTGTTGATTTATGAAATGTAGCCGGCTCCGATTATTCAGAGACGTTGACGCAGTCGTCCTCGTGGTGGGAGAGGGACGGTGGGGCTACCAGAGGTATGAATAATGCTATAATAGAGTTAAATTTTATAATAAAGTTTAGATTTTATAATACTCCCTCCGTTAAGAAAAACATGTCGTTTTAGGAGTAAAATCTTGTTAAGAAAAACATGTCGTTTTAGGTATTTTGGTATTCACTTTCCAAAATTACCCTTGTAATGATTAAGGATTTGTTAGTTGTAGTTTTCAATAAAGTGGAAAAGTAAAGTAATAATTAGGGGTATAAGTGTATTTTTGTTTGCTTTTATTTGCTTTCTTAAAAATTGTGCAAATGTCTAAAACGACATGTTTTAATTAACGGAGGGAGTATAGTTTAGTGTTGTAATACGTGTTATATGTGTGAATAATGATATAATATAAAAACATAAACGTATGAATAAAGTTTAATGGTATAATTGAATATGTTGTCGTGATATGTGTGAATAATAGAATTTAATGTTATATTATAATTTTATGTGGCTATAATATGATAAACATACCATAGTTATGTAGGTAATGGAAAAATTGAAAGTGAAAATAGTTAGCATAATTCAAATATGTAGTAGTCGAATGTTTATGGGATTTTAGGTCGCAAAAATATTTCGATATTTGATCGATAGGAATTAGAATTTGTTTGTTAATCGTGTACAGACATTAGCGCATGGATTAGAGTATAGGGTGGTGTTGCGGACCGCCCGTAGCGCTGTTGTTAAGGGAAGACAGGCGTTGCGCGAGTCACGTGCACAGATTGAGTCTATTCCTTTCCGTATGCAGGGTGTAGAGGAGCGTTTAGATACTATGGTAGTAGACGTGGGGGGTGGTTGGGAAGCTCTAGTCACGCAGTTGCCGACATAGCTGACGTACGTCCCCATATGGACGATGCGATGAAAGAGGCATCGACCCAGATTCGGTTGGCGGCATTAGAGGAGGCGGTTGACGATGTAGTTGACGTATGTCCCCATCGGGACGATGCGATTACAGAGGGTTCGACCCATATTCGATTAGCGGCATTAGAGCAGGAGTTGATGACGACACCCGGAGAGGGCGTATTGCAGGCGGGTGACGATGTGGGGTTGCAGGCGGTAAGGATGTATCGGTAGCTCATGTGGGTGAGCTGTCGGCGACCCAACACCAGGGTACGTGTCTTATTTTGGCACTGCATTTCAGAGCGAGCAGCTGAACTCGTACGACGACACTACACCATTCGTCGAAGATAGAGGGCCTGGGGGGCGGCCACTTCTACCCATGTTGTGGAGAGTGGTGGCAGGACGATGTTTATACCCGATATCAACCTTGATGACATTGATTTCTCGGGGTTGACACCGACGCAGTGCGAGACTACTCAACCATCTAAACAGCTTGAGTCTCAGCCTGTCACTGTCGCAGCTGGCGGGGGCGTTGGTGTCGTCGAGCGTGACATGTATGACCCTAAGCATGAGGAGGATGTTGGACAGGAGCAGAGGGGGGAGGATGAGTCTCGTGATGGGCACGCAGACACACAGCAGCGATTCGAGGGGAGTGGCTCACGACAAGGAGAGAGTGCTCGGCAGTGGGGTGAGCCGAGCGGCTCAGGGTCATCTGGCCCGTCATATGGAGGAGGTCCGGGGACGCTATCGATGCTGCAAGATTACGGGGCGCACATTGCTGAGGCTATTTGGAGACAGGATGAAGCCGCCTTGGCTAGGGTGTTACGTGTGTACCGTCGGGGTCAGATGATAGTACGTGCTGAGGACTTGGTGGAGGATACGTGGTTCACTGCTGTTCGGGACAGTGGGTTATAGCAGTTGCGGGACTTCTCGTGGGAGTGCGTGGACCATAGTCTCATCAGTGCATTTATTGAGCACGGGCACCCTGAGACTTAACACTTTCCACTTTGCTTGGGGAGAGATTACGATCACATTTCACGATGTGATGTTCATTATGGGTTTTGCGATGGACGGGGATGAGTGCTCGTCTTTTGAGACGGACGAGGTGGGGAAGGCTCTAGTCGGACAGATGTATGGGTTTACGCCGCAGCAGCAGAAGACTTTCGACAGCCACGGAGGTCCGAGTGTTAATGCACTCTTAGAGGCAATAGCACCTATGCGCCAGAGGGTTCGGGAGGGTGTCCCCCGCCAGCATGATGAGGAGTGGATTGCTGCCGCAGTTATGGGGATTCTTACGTCGGTGACGTTGTTCATTGAGAAATCGAACAGTAGAGTGCGACCGGAAGTGCTTCTTCGGTTCACACAGGCCCACCGGATTACGCAGTTATCTCTGGCGGCAGGTATCCTCTCCTGCTTATACCGGGGATTGGGCGAGGCAATGAGACAGTTAGCCAAGGACATGGACGGTTGTACGTTGCTCATGTAGGTATTTTATCGACACCGTGATCAATAGCACATGTACAAATATGCAGTTATATAAAGTAATCGTCTGATGGTCAATGTCGTTGTAGGTATGGATATGGTTGTATTTTCCGATGTTTAAAGGTCACATGACGCTGAGTCGGAGACTTGCGCGGGATCCACGTCACGGCGTGCGATATTTGGAGTTGTCGACGGCGTGGACCTCAAATAGAGATGGAGGGCCCCAAGTGTTGTGGTTGTAGGAGCTGCATCGGAGATTAGACGAGATGACTGTCGACGAGGTATGTACATATACGTACGCCGTCTACATTTTCTTTGTATACTTTTAAATTTACATGTATAAACTAACAAACATTGTCTTATATTTGCAGATCGAGTTCATGCCCTTTGGTAGGAATTTAGACTTTGACAACCATCTCCGTCTGTCACGGTACAGGAGCACCATCCGTTTGTTGTTCGAGGACGAGTCGTACATGCCTAACCGAGTGACGCGTCAGTTCGGTTGTATTCAGCACATTCCCTCTAGCCCGATTAGACCCACAAGTGTACACAGACTGAAGTCACTGAAGGGCAAGAAGGAGGCCACCTTCTCGCAGCAAGACAACCATTGGGAAAACAGATTTCATCACTTATACGACATGTCGGACATCCCGCAGACTAGCAGTGAGTACCCCTACGGTGTTGTCGATGGTTATCTGCATTGGTTTCACGAGATCAGTCACCCTTACCTTCTCCCCGACACTGAACGATCCGAGCCCATCATCCCGCCGCCCCCACCGCCCCCTGCTGTCGGAGTGCCCCCACCGCCATCTGATGCCGCGACGCCGACACTAGAGGAGATTCGCTACCGCATGGCAGGTGAGGAGATCAACCGGCTACTGGCACAGGGCGTACCTCTCACGAAGCATCATATTCGACGCATCTACGAGCGTTATTGGTTAGATCTTCCCCAGTGATACATTATTGGACCGCTTTACTTCGTTTTATGTTGGTTGTATGGATATTGGAGCCTCCCAATTCGGCCTTTTCACTGTTTGATGACTGCTTTTCGTTGTCTGTTTATATATATATATATATATAGGGCGGAGTCCGCCCATGCAGTGCTAAAGAGCACCCTCCACTATGCGATTGATGACTTCACTCACGTCATCAAAGCAATCGATCTAATGATGAAGGACCAAATCGCTGAAGTGAAGAACAGGATGGGGAGAGCTTACAACACCTGGCCGACAGACTCACACGGCCTCTGGTCATTCGATCGGGTTCGATATATTGTGTTGAAAGAATGTTTCAATCTATTGTTCGAAATATACACGAAGATGGAAACAGATGCGCCATTGCAGCCATGTCGAGATAGTTACTGGAGGACCGTCTTCGATCTGCCCTGCACACATGAAATGCAAGCTGCTCGGGACGCGCAGATACCGATAAGGTCGTCCCAGATTCACATATTTTGGAAGCAATTGGATTATGATCGTCCCTATGTTGCCCATGTAGATGATAACACCCGCTCACGAGAGCTGATGTAGACATCTCGCGCTTAATCACGTTGTTCAAGAGTGGAGCCATGGACGACGATACTCGTTGGAGGATCGCCTCAGCATTCAAAGATGGCGATCGTCCCTCCCACACACCATTGAATCCGCCTGACCCCGAGGACCGTAGACCGACCAGGAGGCCGCAGACTCGCAACCCTTGTCGAACGAACCCTATGCCATGGGAACGGGAGCATGCACGGGCCGAGCGTAGAGCCGCTAGAGACGGCAGCAGCGGATCTGTGAGGGGACAAAGTCAAGGGCGGGGTCGATCTTCATCTACGGACGCTGAAACAATTGCACAAAATAAAGAGGGCACTGGATCCAATGCACTTCACATCGACAACACTCCTACTGGCCGTGGAAGAGGACGAGGAAGAGGTTGTGGTCGCAGTCCTTGCCGGGGACGGGGCCGAGGAAGATCAACGGTAGAGTCTAGAGGCAACATCCCATCTGCACCACCTCATACACTTCCGCCTCAGAATCTCCCTCACCTACGTTTCGATTGGGGAGCAGGCAACATCGACGACTTCATTATTACTTTCATTCGAGCCGTAACGAACGTTGCAGGTGATGGTCATTGTGGTTATAGATTGTTCGCTTGTCTTCTGAACTTGGGTGAAGATGCATGGCCACAGGTTCGACGAGATTTGGCCATTGAGTTACAGTTGCATGCAGATCGCTACCATTACTACCCTGCCTTGGATGAGCTCCTCATGAGGGTCAATTACTTTGATGCGTGTCATGATGCTACGTATTGGATGGAGATTCCGATAATGGGCGAAGTGTTTGCCACGCTGCACCAACGTCCTATTCGGTTAAACGGGAGGTAGATTCAAATATTCAATATAAACTCTAACTATGCTAACTCCCTGTTCCAAGCAAATAATGCAAGAATCCCTCCCGATGCAATGGTAGAATAATTCAGGATCGAATCCACGAAAAGGTATGTCAGCGCTTCCCTTTTTGTAATCACGATCAAGCTTTCGACCTCAGAAGACACTCGATATCAATGTGTCTGGTCGATATCGACCTCAGTTCTGGTCGATTTCCAACCAAGTTCATGCAGAAGACAAAAGCAGCAAAGTCGACGTCGAGTGGAACCTCGATATCGACGTTAGACCTCGATATCAACCTTTACAGTCGATTCTGATGTTTGTTACAGAAACTTCAAAGCGTAACCTATTGTCGGAAAAGTGTCCGAAGAACGTAGAATGGTTAAGAAAGATGGTCAGAAATCAAAACTTAACTTTTTATGTACTTCAATATACTAAAAGCTTCCAAAGTCAAGGTTTCATGCCACAACGATAACAATGCAAGTATGATGCTAAAGTTATGAAATTTAATGCATTTCCGTCAAATAACTTTCGTTACCAACACTTAGGTGATTAGCGGCTCTCGCATAGTTTCTAAGAGTTACTATCCAATTCATGAGTAATCCAAGTTCACAATATGAGTGGTTTCGCTTCAATAATGCAAATAATGAATCTCTCTAACTTTCGCAAATGAATCATGCATAGGATAGAAGAGGAATCGCATAAAAGTCATACTTTTGATGCACTAACCCTACATTGCTACCGTCGGGCTCACCCCGACCCTAGAAGTAGGTTGACTACTCGCTTCTCATCATTGCACTCGTCATCATTATTATTGAAAGAAAACTACTTTGTATTTGCAAAAGAAAGAAATTACAACCGAACCAAGCCAATTCCGCTCTCGCTTCCAACCTTACTCGGCCTCCTCTCTCTCTACAAATTCTCCGCGTTCTTATGTATTTGAATAACTGAAATTGGATGTAATGGAATGATTAAACTCAGCCCTAACGGCCTCTAGATATAGATATCGAACTTTGTATCCAAAGACTTGAAACTTTATCTTTATTCTCTAAGATAAAACTTAAATAAGGTAAAAACTAAAAACTTCATGGTAAAACTAGTAAAAGATGTAGTCTGTTGTTGATGATAAGAAATCTCGACTTTAGGATAGACGTGCAAACATCGGATAGAATTCTATCAAAATCTGAGTCAGACTTCTCTGCTGGACAACATCGATATCGACCTAAAGCCTCGATATCGACCTCTCTTTTATCTTATCTCGAGTTATCGTTCTTCTACTCGTATTGCTACTCGACTTCTATCATTTATCTCGATCTAGGCACTCGATATCGACCATGCATCCTCGATATCGACCTCTGCTGGTGTCGACATGCTCTGTTCTTCTCTCTTGCTCGATTTCTGCCTCTCTGCTGTACTCGATGTCGAGGTCCTTCAGTCATTTTCGACCTCTTCAGAAGACTTCAAGTTCTTTTTCCGCTCTTTCAAATTTGTCTATTTTTATCCTGTTTTCTGCGAAATCACATAAAAACTCGTGCAGACCAATATATTTGATAATAATGCATAAACTACACTAATCTCGTGTTTTTCCACTAATATGCATGCAAAAGAATGATAAAATGGACTTATATGTGCATAGAAAATATGGCAATTTGCGCGCACATCACGTCCGTTGGTGATACTGTCACAGATGATGTTGATGTTGTGCCTCCCTCTTTACGCCACTGGAGGCCCGTCCGTATCGTCGTACGACGAGTTAGATGGGATAGCTTTAGTCGGCAATAGCAACCACTTCGTACCGGTATGTTTCGAATGTCATATGCATTTCCTTCTTCACATTGAGTTTTTTCCTTCTCATTTCTTTTTTTCCATACGTTTTACGCAGATTTGGTTATTTTCTGGATCTCCTTTACCTCCCGTGAACTCTACGTGGACACAGCACCACCATCCAACGGTCAATGGGTGGGACGAGTAGTTCGCAGCCAAGATTGCACGATACAGAGCCTACCGCCGGCGAGATGGTGGTCATCAGCTGCGATATTAGCATTTTTATGTTTCCTGGACTTGCAGCCTCCGTCCTTTTGTCTTTCATTTCCTGACATATGTTGTTTAATGTATCTTATTGTCTTAACTACATTTGTTTTTTATGACATTCTTCCAAACTTGGTTTTATCCGTCTCCTTTTGATATACTTAAATATGCTCGTTTGTCTAGATCGACCCGACCCACCAATGTACGCTATTATTGAAATTGTGGATGCTGATTGCAAATTCCAACTTCTATTAGGAGAGTATAAGAGCTACAAAAATTGAGGTTATTCGGTCCGGAAAATAATTCATTTAGGACATTTTTTCGAATTTTTTATAATCTTCGGGTCAGTAAGCGTCGGGCTACCATCACTACTCGGGCCGGTCCGAGCCATTCAGGTCCGGTCCGGGCCCTTCCTCCCTCCCAAAATTATACCCCACACCATAATCCCTAAAGCCTGCTCCATCGCAGGTAGCTGGGGTGGGTGCCATCGTAAAAAGGCTACGGTGGGTTAACTAGTTTAACGTCGTCTTCCCCCAAACGGAGTTAGCCACCGTAATATACGTCGGTGGTTGACCTTATACGGTCCACCTCACTGCTAAATACAACGGTGGCTTTCGTCAATCGTAATTAAAGTCACCGTCGCCAGCTACGGTGATTAGCGGTGGACATAGTAAAAATTAGCGGTGCAAATAACAACCCCCATTAATAAACCAATATTGATAGAAAGGTCATAATTCGAAAATGAAAAATTAATTTGAACTCATAATATAATTAATAAGAAAGGTGGGTCAAAATTGTAAAAATAAAAGGTTACTGTTCATTATCTCCATTAGCAACAAGTTCAAGGATCCGGGAGATGGAAATCAAAGGCGCCTTGTAGTCGAAGGCTTAAGCCCAGCATAATGCGTACCGGTACCACGGCCGACAATAAGAAGGATACGAGACATGGAACGATCGATTCCCTATTAGATTCAACTAAGGTTCGCTTCCCTATGAGATTCAACTAAGGTCCGGTGGTCGGCGCGCTTGGAGACAACAACGAATGGCTAATGGCTGTCATGGGAGATTTGGGAGTGGGTGAAGTTGACAATTAATGTCGGGGCGAATTGGGCTTTTATGAAGTCATGTAGGGCGATGGTAGGGGAGGAGTCGGTACTCGGTAGCCAAGGCCTGCTGGAATTGGACCCTTACTAAGGGTGAATCATGGATGCGACCATTGTTGAAGGTTGGGGAGGTGGTGAAGGTTAGGGTTAGGTCAGATGAGCAATGATTTTTTTTTAATTTTGCACTTTTTTTTTTGCCAAACTTTCTTACTCCGTAATAACTATTTTTGAGTCAACAATATTTTTTGTTTTAAAATTTTGGCAGTTGTAGTTATATTGGTTTAATAGAGAATAACTTGTATATAAATTTATAATTTTCAAAGTTCATATTATTTTTTGTTCACCGTTGATATTTCGTATTATTTTCAGTTATTTTTTCTTTAAATTTCAAATAGCACAAATGTCTACAGACCAGAAAAAAGAATTTCTTATATTTTGAAATTTAACAAGGTGGAATTGCACAAATGTCTCAATGGGGAGAAACTGGATTAACAGTAATCCCTCCGTCCAAAAATACATATCCTTTTACTTTTTAGCACGTATTTTAAGGAGCTAAAAACTACATAAAATATTAACTTTTTTATTAATTTTTTAAAATAATTATAAACATATTATTAATAAGTTTGTAATTATTAAAAAAAGTTAATAAAAAAGTTAATATTTTATATAGTTTTTAGCTCATAAAAAACGTGCATGAATAGTAAAAAGATATATATTTTTGGATGGAGGTAGTACCAAGCATTATCGGTCAACACAACATACCCACGTGACGTAAGGAGAGAGGAATGGGCCACCACCAATCGCCATTCATTTAGAAGGTTTAATAATTTTCTAAAATCTATCTATCTATCTGCATTTACTAAAACTGATGCATAGTGGCCTATGTGGCACCTTGTGGTTGATCTTATGAAAAAAATCTTATGTAGCACGTTGCGGTTGTTCCTAGAGGAAAAATTAATAAAATAATATGTTGTCACAATATATAGAAAATTATATATGCCACAATCTATCTATATTTTAGTTAATTGAAAAAATATAAAAAAAATATTTCATAGTCATACTTTCCAAAATATTAATAGATAAATATGTAGTATTTGATATGTGCTATTTTATTTATATCTAGATTATTTTTTGGTTGATAGAATATTTATATCAAAATTAATTATTTAATCATTGTTATTTTATTTATATCTATATTATTTTTTTAGGCAAAATAAATTATTAAAATATTATGTAGTCATAATAGGTAGTCACTATCCATCAGTGCATAGATATTTAAGTAAACTAACAAATTATTTATATATATAATATGTCTACATATTTAATAAAAAAAGGAATATTATTTTTAGTAAACTAATGTAATAGTAAACTAACGTAATTATTTTAGTAAACTAACATAATTATTTATATCTACATATTTAATAAAAAAAAGAATATTAAAATATTTTTAAAAATCAACTATCTATTATATTACATGAGATTTAATTAACGATAGATTAGAAAAAATTATTTATATATAATATGTTCAACTAATTTTATGTATATCTATATTACTTTTTATTGGGAAAAATTTTTATATTTAGATTATTATTTTTTATTTATTAGAATCTATCTAGATTATTTATAATGTTATATTAATGTATTCTCCGTGCACAATACAAGACCTACACTAGTAATCAATAATTAATCATTATTGAAATATTTGGAGCATGGTGAGTTAGTTGAAAACTCTCCACCCTTAATTAGATATTCGAGGCTCGTGGTTCAAATCCTGAGAACATGTGTAATTTCTTGTGAGTGAGCACTTTAACTTATTAGACCAAGTTGAATCTCGTTCAACGAACCTACATGGTGCTCCAAAGCCATCTAGTCATTTGGGGCGGATTATTGATGAATGTAGTTATTCAACCACCCGTCCCGTAAAGTAAATATCTCCACCTGCAAACATGTTCGCCCTCCTCTAACCCACACCGGTGGAGCGGGTGACCAATGGATGAAGTAGGGATTCAATTTTATTTTTATTTTTATTTTTGTAAAATTGCGTTATTAAAACAAGAGAAAATTTGCGACGCAAACGCAAATTTTGATGTAATTGGAGTGTCCTCCTTTTTGAATTAATCGGTGGAGTGTCCATTACTCTTAACTTAACTAATAACACACTATCAGTGTCAGCACTCCTTGTATCCGACCCTCTTTCCCCTTCATCGACTACCTTAGATTTGATCCTCTTTCGCAGCCACCGATCACCACCAACGAGCAGATCACCTTCCTTAGATCTTCTCCTCCCAAATTCACCACCCTCTCCTTCACATCCACCGGCCTCTCCTCCCAAATCCATTGCTCTTCTTCCCTCCCTGACCGTAATTGAATGAGTTTTGAACGGAATTGAATGAGTTTTAGATGGTTTTTTTTATGGATTCGTTGTTCCATGTTAGTGTGCTAGGGACTTGATGAAGATTCCGGTGCCAGGTAACAATCTTCACTATCTTGAGTTGCTTCCATATTCCTGATATGATAAAATGATTTCAGGAAATGAGTTTAAACCTATTCATTGTTACACTCAGCTCTATTCATTTTTGTATTTAAGCACCTTTTTTTGAGTTTCGTGTTTCCAATCGCTCAATTTCATCTGCTTGCAGCGAAAAAATATGGAAAAAACTCTCTGATTATCTCTATCCAATTTTTTTTTTTGCAGAGAGGTATCAAAAAAAGTCTCTTAAATCTCTGAATTATGCCTTGTTGCTGGATAAAGAGGTTCCCGAGTTGATGATTAACCTTGGAACGGAAAACGCGATTTAGAAATATCTGAATGCAGCTCTTGATTATATCATGCTGCATTCAAAAATGGTGGGAGAGAGCTCGGGGAGAGGGGGCCTTCTGAAGAGGCTAATGGAGCTACGAAGGTCGGAGCTTGGTGTCGATCTGATCAACGTCGGGAGCTGTGAGGAGGAGAGGGAGAACAGCGGCGAGCAAAACCCATGGAAGGAGGGATAAGAGGGAGAGGTGTTGTGGGGTTCTTCACTATGACATATACCATACAAATTACAATGGTTGTTGTTGTTGTCTTTTCATCTTTGGCTTTGTTTTTGGTTTACTAGCTGTTTTGTTTTGCCAAATTCTGTGTAGTATAGCTTTGTGCATAATCATAATAGTACGATCTCTATGTGCATAATCATAATCATAATAGTACGATCACAAAGTTTCATTAACAAGACAATTAAAATAAGGAATACTTGTTGTAGTTCTTTGACAACAAGAAATGAAATCTTCAATGCTTTCGCAAGTTGTGCTGAATTAGATAGTTAAACTAGAATGATATGATGAATGTTATCATGAATCTTGATAAGCTTAATCTAGAATTATATGATGAATGTTATCATGAATCTTGATAAGCTTAATGGTCAAACAAATTACATGGGATTGAAAACTAAGCAATCCCCCTATTTTCCACAAGAAAAGCTTAGTAAGTGTAACACCATAGTTTCTGTTTTGATTAGCTAACGGACACATGCTCAATTTCTGAGTAATTCAAGTCCTAATTAATATTAACTTACAAAAATTAAATCAAATTTTTCGAGCAATTTGATATTTAAACAGTCGGCGTCAGCATCGTCGACGTCCCCGACTTCGGCATCAGCATCGTTGGCGTCCCCGACGTTGGTGTCAGCAACATTGACGTCCCCGATGTCAGCAACGTTGATGTCGGTGATTGAAAAAATAATTAAATCAAATTTTGGTTTAAAAAGATAATTTTAAGATGGATGAAATTGGGAGGACGGAAGGGAGACCTATTGCTTTTGTTATTGAAAAATAAAAATAACAACTTGTTATCGCGCGTAAGCAATTTGATACCCCTAATTTGATATAAATATTAAAGTTCTGTCAGCAACTAAGAAGGAATTCATTGTCAGCATCACCGATGTCGGCATCCCCAACATCGGCGTCAGCATCCCCGGCATCGACGTCCGCATCGTCAGCATCCCCATCATCATCGCTAGCATCCATAACATTGGCGTCAGCATCACCTAGGTCGGCGTCCCCAACGTCGACGTCGGCATTTCCGATGTCAACGTCAGCAACGTTAGCATCCTTGACATCGGCGTCAATATTGTCGGAGACACCGCTCCAACGTCGGCATCCACGACATCGGCATTAGCATCACTGACTTTGGCATCCCTAACATTGAGGTCAGCATCCCCGACATCAGCGTCAACACCGACAACGTCCCCTACATCGGCGTCACCATCCCCTTTCGTCTACGTCAGCAACATCGGCGTTAGCATGCCTGACATCGGCCTCAACATCATCAATGTCGGGGACGCCGCTCCAACGTTGGCATCCAAGACGTCAGCATCCCCGACGTCGGCGTCCCCCAAATTGGCATTAGTATCCTCGATGTCGACGTCAGCAACATCAGTGTCCCCGATATCCGCATCAGCATCCCTATCGTCGGCATCAACAACGTCGACGTTAGCATCCCTCACATCGGCATCAGCATCGTCGACATCGGGGACACCGCTCCAACGTCGGCATCCACGACATCGGCGTCAGCATCCCCGATGTTGGCGTCAGCACCATTAGCATCCATGTCATCGGCATCAACATCATCGACGTCGAGGACACCACTCCAACGTCAGCATCCATGACATCAACGTCAACATTTTTGACGTAATATTATGTTTTACATATGTAATATTATGTTTTGGAAATATAATAATATGTTATGCAAATGTAAGATTATCTTGTGCGCATATAATAATAAGTTGTGCAGATGTAAGATTTTGTTGTGCACATATAATATTATGTTGTGCATATATAAGGTTATGTTATGCAGATGTAAGATTATGTTGTGCACAAATAAGGTTATGTTGTGCACAAATAAGGTTATGTTGTGCAGATGTAAGATTATGTTGTGCACATATAATATTATGTTGTGCACATATAATATTATATGTGCACTGCACATATAAGGTTATGTTGTGCACATATAATATTATGCTGTGCAAATATCACATTATGTTGTGCACATGTAAGATTATGTGTTGTTGACAATGGTTGGTGGCAGGGAATTCGCTCTTGGAAGGTTCCCCTGATCGTCTTTGAATGTAAGCTAAGAAGGTACAATAAAGATATGTGAATGTATGTAGGAAACCAATTTGTAGCCTCGAAAGAGAGAGGCGAAGCCTTGTCAAATAATGTTAACATCAAAATTTACCATTTCTCCTTGAATGCTCCGGCGTGCAAAGAGGCCCCATCCATGTATTCCAGATTTACCAATAAAAACTCCCTAATTTTCAGTCATTTGAACTTAAGGGGAAAAATAGAAAATAAGATGCTAAAGGTAGTGGCATCCACTCAAGGATCAAGTGTGAGAGCTAGAGAAACCTGACCTGTAAGTTTTAGACGTAAGTGTAGAAAATACCAACGAATCTTCAGCCTTCCTCTACAAAAAGAGAAAAGACAAATAAATAACCACAAAATCCATATGGCGATTTGTATTGAAAAAAAACATCGAGTAAATCTATATAAGATTGAGCTTAGAGAAATATATATGAGAGAAAATTTACTTTACAGCAGTTCAAGATGTTTCAATGTAGAAAATAAATAACCACAAAATCCATACGGGGACGAGTATTGAAAAAAAACATCAAGTAAATCTATATAAGATTAAGCTCAGAAATATATATATATATATATATATAAGAGAAAAATTATTTTGGTATTGTTTAAGCTGTCAATCTCCTCCGGGGAATGATGAATTGGCCCCCATCAATCGGTGAAATGTTGGCACTGCTCTAGGTTTCTAGAAATTGCAAAAGAAAAGCAAGAGATGGTAAGTATTAGATCATAGTATGCAAAGACATCATCTCACATGAATTATTATACAACTTCAATGGCTGACTCATAAAAGCAGCTCCAGTATAGAATAAGAACATTTCCCACACACAAAAAGATTCACAGAAGAAAATGGAAACAGATTGACGCAAGCATCATAACCACCAGTAAAGAATATAAACCTTGTTTCCGGATCTTATGTATATGCGACACCTTGCAGCAAAAACCCACTCAGCTTCATCAGGTTTATCTGGCTCAGGCTCCGAAAGTTCTGTCCTTTTGGAATTGGAAATGTGCCTTGAACCATGAATCCTTCTTTGCTTTTGGTTTTCAAGCAAAATTCCTGGCGAGATAAAATCATATAAGAGAAATAGATTAGCTCACCTCTTGCGAAATGACGAACTTAAGAACATCTTGATTGGGTCCTTTCGATACACAGACTTCCCACACTAGCATCATGAGAGCTGAACAACTTTTGCCTCGTTCGCAGCCTGATTAGAAGTCTTAAACGGCTCCGTAATTTTGGGTTTGCATCACTTGTGTGTAATCCTGCATCTCTTCATTTATCAAATGAGAAAATAAATATCATTTTGGATTCTCAAATGAGTATTTGAGTGAGTAGTCAATGAATGTTTTCTTTTACACCTCTCACATTACCTCGAGTTACTTGTGCTTGTGCCCTCAACAGGAGGGATAAGTCCCGAGGAATTTTGAGGAACCCAACTCACGTACCACTTGAATCGGCGAACCCCCACCCCTTAAAGTGGTAAAGAAGGGCTCAAGCTTGGCATACTATTCTTCCAATTCTATCCAGTTCAACAGGAGGGATAAGTCCCGAGGAATTTTGAGTTGTCTCCATTTTCTCTTCCTCTCTTCCTCTTGGAACCTGAAAATAGCCAACAGAATCCTATTCTCTTATAAAGGCAATATCATAAGTATAAATTTAAACCCTGAAAGAACCAAAGAAAAGCAACTTGCATAGACTGGATATGACTATAACCTGGTTGAACAGAAAAGCTCGAGCTTTCTGGATCAGAAGTTTGCCCCGGAAACTCTGCTATCAAACTGCTAACAGGAGGACCAGTTACCTGATGGTATTTACCACAAGGAATGGAAAAAAATATGGATGTCTGTAAGCAGATAGCTCATTATTCTTTCCCCAACCTGCATATGTCATACTAAAAGGATTTAAATAAGGGTCCATGAGGAAGAGAAAGCAATCCAAACCTAATGCCAAACGAACAACATGAGATTTGTAATTATATACCCTTTGAGGCCAAATCCCGTGCTGAAGATGTTAAAAGCTTCGCATTAGGGCTCAAATCCTTCAATTGGGAAAAGTAATTCAAAGCTTCAATGTCGCAACGGCTAGTAATTTGTATTGTAGAGTAACAAATCATCAGATTGATGATATTATTAAGCTAGTTGCGCTAAGAACTATCATTCAATAATAATTAGAGTTTATCATGGCAAGTATAGTAAGGCTAGGAGGATTAAGAGGAAATAATATCAGACTGATACAAGAGAAATCACCATGATTGCACCAACCAGCAACCAATATTTCCCGAGCTCTTCACTTACCTTTCCTATGAAGCAGAAACTATGATAATGCAGACACTCTATGAGTTTAGAACAAACATCTTAAGAAGTCATAAAGTGTACAAGGATTAAAAGAATGATTAAAAAAAAAAAAATCAAGCCAAACAGCAGAAAACGAATTTAGTGCTTCATCCACATACCCCTTTCTTGTTATATATAGACTAAATAGTGCTCACCGGTGAGTAGCACAATAAGACACCTTCCGGATCGCCGGGTCCTTCACTGTGCTATGCAGCCAGAAGGCACACAAAATATAAGAAACAATCAATGACAAAGCAAAAAAAAAAAAATGAAGACAGGGAAACAATAACCGATCGATCAGCTAAAGATAAGAAAAAACAGTGAGTTATTAGAAGAAACCAGCACTCCGATTCGGATTGTTCTGCCATATTCTGATCATAGAAACATTCTTAGATCCGGATCGAGATTTTAATAAGCTTGGTAAGAAGAGTATTCCAATACAACAAATTAGCCATTCAATTATAACCAAAACCTGCCCTAGACAAAATGAAAAACAATCTAAATGAAACTAATTCTTATGCTACAGAATTAAAAGGCTTAGTTTCACGCTGAACTGAATCGATGAAAGGAAGATGAGAGTTTGAACTTAATTTTGCTGAGAAATGATATGAATAAGCTCATTACGATTTAGAAGGAAAATGAGAGTTAACAATGAGAAACTATCAATGAATATACAAAGAAATGACCAAAACATAATTAGTGAATAATGCTACAACAGATCAATTGTTTATGTATATGTCAATCAAGAAAATATGCTCGAGGTATATCCATAAAAATGACTAGCAGACCTTGTTTCTTTAGAACATGGTAAAATGACAAAGGGACTTGAGAAAAAGTTATAATAAGCATATTGGATTGTAGCAAAAAAATTAAAGCAATAAAATAGTCTTACTGGAAATAATATGTAGCATACATCATCAATGACAAAAAGATAAATGAATTTCTTGAGAGTAGAATTACATTCAAAGTAATGCATGAACTTCAGTCATTTAACTGATCCAAGCAATATTACCTTAAATTTAGCCAGGTAATAATACAGATTGAAGATGCAAGAAGACAAAAGTAATAATTCGTAGAAAATAGGCGAGTCTGAAAATAGGCCACCAGCTAAACTTATTGAGTTCTACTCTAGCTATCAGGATGTAACCAATAACTTTAGCTGGTGGCCAACAAACCATGGCAGCTTAGAAAGCACAGCAAATATACAGCACAATACCAATCAATTTCCCCTCGGAAACCTAAATCGCAATAAAAGTAAAAAAAAATTGAAGAAAAATTACTTGCAAACAGTGTCCTTGAATATCTCCTCATCGAGAAACTGGAGTATCACGAACACGAGCTCCCTACTCAGAGACGTCATCTACCAAAGAGTCTTTCCAAAATTCCACCTCCGGAAATCCCAAAAACCTACTCAGATTGAACAAAACTTCAACCCCGCCCCACCACTGCCAAAATCTCAATCCCTAGAAGCGCCGACGCGAACACAAATCAACGAATCAGGCGACAAAATCGCGCTAAGGGACCAAAGTTCAGTAACAATAGGGATCTAATTCCCGAATCAGGTGTGTCACAAATCAAGACCTGAATCAAGATTCGCGCAAAGAGACTAAAGGAGAAGTAAAGGGACGGTTTTGAGCTTCTCACAGGATTGAACACAAATTGGAAAACCCTAAAATTCGAGTCCAAATTAGGCGGAGTTGATTAGCCTTAAACATTCAAAAGAAAGGGGAAGAAGACAGAGGAAGAAGTAAAGGAAAGATCTCACAAACCTTTTTATGAATCAACATCGAACAGCCAGGCTCGAGTCGACGAACGATCCTCCTCGATCTTCTCCTCCTGCGCCTCCTGCGGCTTGAGCCTCTGCGGATTGGCGACAAACTCCGACGCTCAGGATGAGATCGTCGACCGTGAATCACCTTCTCCTTCTGCAGCATGTGATGGAGAGGAAGTTGCAGAGCAGATGGGAGAGAGAACGTGATGGGATAGAGACCGTGGGGGCGCTCGTTCAGAAAAAGAAAGCAAGGGCAAAAACGGAAGGGCTCCGTCGTCGGCACAAGAAGATGAGGCGAGGAGGCCGGCAACGATGAGCAACATAGAACGTGGAGAAGAAAAGGCAAACCGTTAGAGAGAGATTAGAGAAGGAGACGTTAATGGAAATCAGGAAGATGAGAGTAGAAGGGAGAGAGAGCGCCAGAGCGGTAGAAAGAAAGAAGAGAAGCGCAAAAAAAAAAAAAAAAAAAGCTCCACGTGGTCTGATAGGGCTGGAAACTCTTGAGCTTTAAATTCTAGGAAAGATAATTTTTAAAAATCAAATTTATGAAAAAATAGATTTTAAAATATAAAAGCTAATTTGTGGTTTACATTTCTCTAATTTGATTAAAAAATATAGATAAAAAAGATATATATACATGTAAGTAAAAGACTCTACCAGAATACCTTTCTTATCTTTCGCAGATGATATAATGATATTTGCAAAAACAAACTCACAGTCGTGTAACCAGATTAGAAGAATTATTGACGACTACTGTCAAATGTCAGGACAAAAGGTGAACTTCAATAAATCAGTCTTTCAAGTTACGCCAGGAGTCTCGGCCCAACAAAAACAAACAATCCAAAGTATACTTCACATCACAAATCTAGCAACATTTGACAAATATCTTGGACACCCAATTATAAATGGTAAGGTGAATAGAGACACTTTTGAAGAAACGAATTGTCAAAAGCAATGCACAACTCACAAAATGGAAGGCAAATGGATTATCCCAACAAGGTCGAACAATTTTGATAAAATCAAATCTCGCAACGAAACCAAATTTTATCATGCAGATCTTCATGCTCCCGACAGGAATCCACAAGGAACTGGACCAAATTAACAGAGGATTCTTTTGGAATAAAGATCACACGTATAAACCACTCATAGGATGGGACAAAATATGCAAACTCAAACGTTGTGAAGGAATGGGACTAAATAAATCAAAAGACATCAATAAAGCATTACAAATGAAACTCCTCTGGAAAATTCTTGCGGAACCAAAAAACTTTTGGGTTAAAATTATAAAAGAAAAATACCTCAAATCCGAATTCCTATGGAACTATAACAAAAAAAAAAGAGAATCCTCCTGGCAATGGAGAAAACTTATGGAACTAAAAGAGGAATTCTGCACATAACTTATTTGGCAAGTTAGAAATGGAAAAACAATTAGATTCTTGATATATGAATGGATAAAAGGCATCAAATTAAAGGACTATAAAATAATATTAGATCCAATTGACCCAAATGAAAAAGTTGAAAAATTTATGGGACCAGGCATACATTAGAAGTTAGAGGAACTTCGTGCCCTTCTTGCAGATAATATTATTGACAAAATAAAAACCACTAAAATACCGCTAAATGAAATAGAAGATCGATTGTATTGGAAACCTAATAGAAACGGGTGGGTCACCACATCATCGGCATTGGAAAGCATTACAAAAACCCGAACAACTCTAGACCAACACACACAGTGGATTTGGAACATTGACTGCTGTCCAAAGGTAAAAAAAACTTCATTTGGAAGCTTGTCATGGACGGAATTCCCACCAAGAAAAAACTTCCCGGGAAAGGGGTTGCAGTTCCCCTCTCGTGCAGTCTATGCAGTCTCAATGAAGAAGACGATGAACACATTTTTATAAATTGTCAATGCTCAAAGGAACTCATTTGGAAAATAAACCAACAGATTGGAAGGACAATTCAAAACACACAAACAAGAGACGAAAAAATGAAAGAAATCACAACAGAGATCTTCGCGAAGCTGTCCGGAACACAAAAAACAAAACTTGCCATTATTTGGTGGAGCGTGTGGACAATTAGAAATTAGATTATTTTCGATGATCAGGGGTTTGCAAATAGACAAAAGTAGGAACAATACATAAAACATCAAATACTACAATGGGAAGAATCCAAAAGACAATTCTGGGAAGATACATATCAAAAGAAAAATGTCACACCACCGACTCAAAGAAGAAGGAAAAATTTGAGGTGGCAAAAGCCTATAGCTGGAAGCTTCAAATTAAATTTCGATGCTTCTGTGCTGTCTTCTGGAGAGGCTTCGACGAGAGTTGTTATTCGGGATCACCATGGCTCTGTCATTTTCTGCAGGGGTTCCCTGTGTGGTGAGATGTCGGCGGTGAAGGTCGAAGCTCTTGCCCTCTATTCTGGGCTTGTGGTTGCTCACCAACTGGGTATTTCTAGGATCGAGGTCTAAGGCGATTGTCTTGCGGTTATTAACGCCATCAATGATGTCTGGAGCTGCCCTTGGGAGATTGAAATGATTATTGCTGATTCAAAGCGTCTTCTCCAGAACTTCCAATGCTCCTCCTGTCTGCATGTCTTTAGAGAGCTCAACCAGGTCGCGGACAAGGTGGCTCATCTTCGGCATCAACTCGAGGACGATTCGCCTTTGCATCATTCCAAGCTCCAAGCTCTCGTCCAAAAGGACGCTCTTGGGTGGTGGATCAACAGGGTCTGACACCGCCCAAATCCTTTCCTTGTATAAAAAAAAAAGACTCTACTAGTAGTTAACTGAATCATTGTTTTTTTTTTTAAAATTTCTAACAACAAATTGAGTTGAAAGATCAGGGACGTTACATTTTGAAATGTGCAATTTATAATATTATTTACGTACTTTAAAACTTTATGTATGTGTTGAACTTTTATAATATGAATATAAGGAAAAAGTGTCCAATTTTGATTAAAAAACAGAACTTTTTCCATAGTTTGAAATAAGTCTTAAATCTCAGCTCTAAACCATTGAAAATACCTTAGCTTCTAGAAAACATATTCTGCTTGAATGTCTTGAAAGTGAGATCAAAAGAAGATCCCTGACACATTCTGCTTAGGATCTTTCTACCTC
This sequence comes from Persicaria maculosa, assembly GCA_963922045.1. Lineage (NCBI taxonomy): Eukaryota > Viridiplantae > Streptophyta > Magnoliopsida > Caryophyllales > Polygonaceae > Persicaria > Persicaria maculosa. The sequence continues at coordinate 36,865,333 of OY998261.1, forward strand.
TAAAGACCACGAAAGACAAGGTTGTGCAAAAATAACATGTATTAGTGCAAATATAATATTGTGTTGTGCAAATTTAAGTTTATATTGTGCAAATATAAATTTATAAAATTGTATTTTACAATTGCACAATTATATTTTACAATTGCACAATTGTAAAATTATTATTCTTACACCGTCATTTTATTATTTATACACCATCATTATATTAGTTTTACTTTAAGAAAAATGTCATATATTGTAAATAAATGAAAATTTGAAAATTTGCACAACTGTATTTTACAATTGCACAATTGGATTTTACAATTGCATAATTGTAAAATTATTATTCTTGCACCATCATTTTCATTTTATTTATAAAATTGCACTTTTCAGTTTTATATTTGATTTATAAAATTGCACTTTTCAGTTTTATATTTGGGTTATAAAATTGTACTTTTTCAGTTTTATATTTGCTCTTTTTCAAGCTAAAATTGCACATTTAAGTTCGAAAATTGCACATTCAAACTAAAATCTAATTTCGTTCTTCCTAAACTGAAAATCTAATTTGTGAACTTTATAATATTAGTCTTTTTAATCTAATTTGTGCACTTTATAATTTGGTTCTCCCTAAACTAAAAATCGAGCATCTGTAGACTGCCGACCGGTGAATTGAGCGTTGCTAATGAATCTGCAAAAAACAAGGAGCATAAAGCCCTCAAACAATCTCAAGTGCATGGTGTATCATAAATGTATCTCCATGTCAAGATAACCGCATACAACAATAAAGAGTTAATATGCTTTAGAAGTACTGAAGGGTTTGTTGTAAACTGAGGAAGGCTTTAGAACAAAGTTAGTTCCTTCTGATGAAATGGAATGAACAGACAAATTTGAGAATGTCAGTATTAGTTCAGAAGATGAAGTTTTGTCAGCTCTGATGAGAAACAGATTGGGAATGATACCATATCTATTAAGATCAGCTACTGATTAAACAACACTTACTTGTTCGCAATCTATAATCTATATGTTTGCATTTTATCACACCTGAGCTTTAGCTGGAGTTAGCATTTGCTAGAGTATCAATGTATCAGCAGCAGTCTAATGTTCTTTTATATGCATACTATATAAGAAGCACAAAGTATCAGCAATCTTAAGCTCTTTACCTTTCTGAGGCTTTGACAAACAACCTATACCTGATCATTCATTTCTGCAACTTAACCCAAATCTTAGCTTTAAAAAGATGCACACTCAAAGATAAATCCAACAGCATGTCTACATGGATTTGGAAAGCCAAAAACTTGAACACAGCTTATGGTATACATGTCTATCTTCTGGATGTCAAACAAGCAAAAACAAAACTATGGTGACATGAAACAAAGTCAAAATCATGCCACTATTGGTGGTAGTTAAATAGAATCAATTTATCAGTTATCACACCAAAAAAAAACAGTTCAACACTCCACTCTTTTCATGATTCTGTGCTCCCTAACTTGAATTATTAGCTAATAATTTCACAGTCATGATTAAATTACATGAAGAGAAAATGGAAAAGGTTGGCATTGTCCTCTTCAGGTACACCGGTAGGAGACAGTGGCATTATTAACTAATAATCCCACTGTTGCTTTGTGCCACTTGGATGTGTAGTGCAGGCCCTACTGTAGTGTCTGAATAGTATGCAAAATGGCATAAACCCACTGATTCAGTCAGTATGCTTAGGTAAGGGTGGAGGATTAGCTTCTGCAACGAAGTCTATGCTTAATCCCATTAGCTGCCCATTTTTAAAGGAGCATCTCATCATTCATTAAGTGCGATTCTTCATGTATGAGACCCTCCTGGAGGGTTGTAGCCGAAGTGAAGTGCATAGAGGAGTGGTAGAGGACCTTAATCCCATTAGCTGCCCATTTTCCTCCAAGGCACCAAGTATTGAGCAACTATAGTGCACTTTCTTCAAAACCTACGGAAATCGCCTAAATCAATGCTGACACCGACTTTAATGGCACCAATGCTGACACAATTATTGCTCAAACTTTGTATCTTTCATGTATTGTTGCTCTTAGTGCATCTTCGACATTCTTCCTCAGTTTAGCTTCAATTACATAAGCAACTTCAAAATCCCTTGCCTTGGTTGATATACACAAACAAAAAAAAAGCATTATGGCTTGTGCAGTTCAAAAATATTCTTCAAAAGTCTGACATAAAAAAAGAGGCTGAATATGAAAGTTGCTCTCACACATAACTAACTCTCAATCTTTCATTAAATAAGCCAAGAGCTAAGATCGGCCAAGATGAAATATATAACTACTAACCAGTAACCACAAGAGAAGAAAACTTTCTTAAATTCACACAATTGAGGAATTTAAGCAAGGTATCCAGTGTGGAAGACTGGAAATGCGACTAACTTGATCTAATCTTGGGTTTGGGCAAGCTATCATCTCTGTAGTGCAAACGCCTCTCCTCTACAGCACCCATTAATAGCTTCTGCTGCAATATAACTGATAATGCATATTTAGATAGGCATTATAGAGTAGTTTTAGGGTCATTTAGATGTGTATATTGCATTTTAATGGGTTAGTTTACTTGTTTGCTCGTTTGGTGTTTAAGAGCGGAATGTACACAAGTTTAGTGCGTAATTGCAGATTTTAGATTCAAAGGAGTAAGGAGGTCATTCATGAGAGTTAGACGGATCATATGAAGGCAAGAACGAGCTAGAGAAGCCAAGTTGGAATGCATAAGGAAGAATGAAGGGACGTGCAAAAGGAAAAACGGCACCCGCGGCCAGAAGAATAAAGGGGACAGAAAGGCAGCACCCGCGGCCCAAAAGGCAGCACCCACTGCCAGCATAATGGACCTACTGTTTGAGCCGCACCCACGGCCTGCCCGTGGCCTTATTGGGCCAGTTCAGTTCTGAAATTCCATTTCCACTATGTAGGCCTTACCATTTGGAGAACGTTTTCTAAGTTTTTAGGACGGTATTTCTTAGGTATTTAAGGACTGAAATTAGGTCTTTTTATGGGATCTTTTGACTTTTGAAGAATAGAGAGACAACTTTTTAGAAGCATGAGCAACTAAACTCATCGTGTTTTGCCTACGATCAAGACTTGGTTTTGTTGAATTGTGAGTTTGGAATTCTAGTTTATTTATATTATCTATTTCAATCTCTTTGTGCTCTTATTGTTGTGGGTGTTGATTCTATATTAATTCGCGACCTCGTTAGAATTGCATCATTGCTAGGGTTTCGATTCATACGTTTGTGAAGCCTAATTTGTAGTAGCAAGTACAATTGAGTAGATCTCGTAGAAAAGCTTGATTGTATAAGAGATTGACTATATGTTAAATGTTAGTTCTTTAGGGAATTAATATTGCTTATAAGCTTCATATATCTTGAGACTTAGTGCTATTCCTAGGATTAAACCTTGATCTGTGATTAAGACTGCTTAGGAATAAGGGATTGTTAGAACTCATAGGGCTAACAATCTAATTAAATCAAGATAAGAGTAGATGGTAGAAAAGACACAACTAGAAGGAATAACTAGGATCAAAGAGACGAACGAAAATTGAGTATCGTAAGTGAAACATCTCATTCATCATTGTCTACAACTCTCACCATTATTTACTTTTTCCATTCATTTCATATTTACATTTATACAACCCCTTTGGTTACTCTTGTTGGTGATAAAAACACATAAAGTCACGATAATTTCCTATGGATCGACTCCGGACTTACTAGCTATACTAGTTGGTTAGTTTGGATATTCTTTTGATAGGAAAACGCAACGATTTTTTCCTGTCAAAATTTGGCGCCGTTGCCGGGGAGTTATTAGTTGTTTACTTTGTGTGTGTGATTACTAACTTAGGTATGGACCACGTATATGGTCCGCACTCGTTCTACTAATTCATCTTTATTGTCTTTGGATTCAGAGATCGGGAGGACTCTCTCTAGATTAAGCCGAGAAGCTCGTGATCACTTTCGCGAGTTACCTTTCGATCAAGGAGAAGGAGAAAGGATAGAGATGGCTAACGAAGATAACTGAACACTAAAGGAGCTCACAACACCTGATTTGGCTCAACAACCATTGGCGGTGGAATTCCCCGAACTTGGGGACGGTGTGAACTTTGAGCTGAAATCTGGGGTGGTCCATCTCTTACCCAAATCCCATGGGTTAAGTGGTGAGGACCCCCACAAGCGCTTGTCTGAGTTTCATATTGTCGTGGTGGGAAGGAAACCAGGCAATGTCACGGAGGAGCAAATCAAATTGAGGGCATTCCCATTCTCGCTGAAGGATGATGCTAATGAGTGGTTCTATTATTTGCCCCCAGGTTGTGCAACCACATGGACTAATTTGAAGCGTCTCTTTCTGGAGAAGTACTTTCCTCCGATGAAGTTAAATAGCCTGAAAAAGGCTATCAGCAGCATCGACCAGCAGGCTACGGAAACCCTTTATGAATACTTTGAGTGCTTTAAGAAACTTTGTTCTAGCTGCCCTTACCATGGTTTCTCAAAGAAGGATTTGGTGCTCTTTTTTTTCAATGGGTTGCTTGACGAAGAGCGCAAGACAGTCAACTCCGCATGTGGAGGCAACATTTTGAACAAAACACCCAATGCTGCTTGGGAGGTGTTTTTCAGAGCTTTCTGAGGGATCCAAACAATTCAGCAAAAGCGGACATGCGCGTGGGGTGCTAGCGATTGACTCAAACTCCACTTTGTAGAGCGATATGGCAAAAATGAAGGAGATGATGAAACAGATGATGCTTAAAGGAACCCCACAACAACTCAAGGCTTGTAGGCTCTGTTCTGATCCGAATCATCCCATGGATGCTTGCCCCATGCTGCAGGAGCAAGAAATGGAGTTGAATGCAGTGGGAGATTTTGTTCCATGAGGGAAAAGGTATGGTAATTTTGCTAACAATTTCAATTCAAATAACTATAATGCAGGTTACCAACAGGGCTATGGTGTGAGAAAGAATCCGCAGCAACAACATCCTTTCAATCAGCAGGGAGGGCCCCAATACAGACAGCAGTTTGATAATAGATAGCGGGGTCCTCAACAAGGAGGCTCATCCATTGAGGATACTCTCAAAGCTATCCTAGAACAGAACACTCAACTGGCATAAACGCTGAAGGCCACAGAGAAGCAAGTGAGTCAATTGGCTCAAACGGTGGGTGAACTTCAAGCTCGAGACTCTAGGAAGCTGCCGTCGCAAACGGTGGTTAACCCAAAGGAGAACGTTAGCGCCATTACCCTTAGGAGTGGCAAGGAACTGTTTGACACTCCTCATGGTGGAAAAGAGGATGTAAACAAGAAGGATGTGGATTCCCAGGTCGAGGGTGAGGAGATATCTGAGATGGAGGAATGCCATGTAGAGGCCGTGCCCGCGGCCCAGAAGGCGGCGCCCGCGGCCAGCTTTGGTGTGGGTTCTGAAATGGCAGCACCCGCGGCCAATGAAAGAAGCACCCACGGCCATCTGTCCGGGGATGAATGATCATCCAAAACTTCACATCTCAACACCTATCAACCTATTCCACCCTTCCCGAATGCCTTGAAGGAAGTTAGGAGACCAGAGAGCGATAAAGAGATCTTCGAGGTATTTAGCAAATGTAAGGTAAACATCCCCCTTCTCAAGCTCATTAAAAGTATTCCTCGATACGCTAAGTTATTGAAGGAACTATGCATAATAAAGAGGAACCAAAAGTTGAAGGGGAAGCAAAAAGTATAGGTGAGTGAGCATGTATCCGCTATGTTCCGAAAGAGTTTGCCCGAGAAGTGTAGCGATCCAGGTATGTTCACTATTCCTTGTAGGATAGGTGAGACTAAGTTTGAAAGAGCCATGTTAGACTTAAGAGCATCTATCAATGTCATACCTTACTCTCTCTCTCTATAAGACTCTATGACTTGGTACTTTGCATGAAACAAGAGTAGTGATTCAACTAGCGGATCGCTCTCACATATATCCTAGAGGCTTTGTTGAGGATGTTCTTGTAATGGTTGATTATTTGATCTTTCCTGCTGACTTTTTCATTTTGGATATGGAACACGGCTCACCTGACGCACCTATCCTCTTGGGTAGGCCGTTCTTAAAGACCGCTAAAACGAAAATTGATGTTCATGCTGGCTCTCTTACTGTTCGTAGGGGGAGGGGTATCGCTTAAATAAAATATTCAAATTCAATCTAAGCTAACTTCCTTATCCAAGCAAATAAAATACAAGAATCCCTCCCGATGTAGTGGTAGGGTAATTCAGGATCGAATCCACGAGGAGGTATGTCAGCGCTTCCTAAGCTTTGAAATCACGATCTAGTTCCGACTCCAGGAGACACTCGATATCGAGATGTTTGGTCGATATCGACCTCAGTTCTGGTCAATTTCCAGCAAAATTTCCTGCAGAAGACAGAAGTAAGCAGTCGACGTCGAGATGGAACCTCGATATCGATGTTAGCACTCGATATTGACCTTGTCAGTCGATTTCGAGTCTTCAAACAGAAACTATAAGCATAACCTATTTGTCGAAAAATACGTCCGAAGAAAGTAGAATGGTGACAGAACTGTGGATAGAAATAAAAACACAAACTTTTTATGTAAATTCAATAAACTAAAAGCTTCCAAGGTCGGGGATTCATGCGACAACGATAATCATGCAAGTATGATGCTAAAGTTATGAAATTTAATGTCTATCCGTCAAATAACTTTCGTTACCAATTTTTAGGTGATTAGAGGCTCTCACATAAAACCTAAGAGTTACCATCCAATTTCATGAGTAATCCAAATTCACAATATGATTGGCTTTCGCTTCAATAATGCAAATAATGGATGATAGAAGACAGAATCGCGTAAAAATCATACCTTTGATGCGCTAACTTACATTGCTATCGTCGGGCTCACCCCGAACCTAGAAGTGAGTTGACTACTCGTGCTTCATCATTGAACTCATCATCATCATGTAAAAGAAACTACTTTGTATAAAAATTGTAAAAGAAAAAGTACACCGAACAAAGCCACTCCGCTCTTCGCTCTCCGCTCCCACTCGGCCTCTCTCTCTCTCTAACTATTCTCTGCGTTCTTACTTGAAAATTGAATGTGTGTGGATGATTGAAACCAGCCCTAATGGCCTCTAATTATAGATCTCGAACCTTGCTATCCAAGGATTCGAAACTCTATCTTTATTCCTATCATAAACTTTAATAAAGTAAAACAACTAAATTACTTAGGTAAATATCATAAACTAACAAGTCTGGTGTAGATGGATAGAAGATCTCGACTTTAGGATTTTCTCGAACGCTTCGGATAGAATTCTATCAAAAACAGCGTCAGATCTTTTCTGCAGAAGTGGTCGATATCGACATCAGACCTCGATATCGACCTCTTTTCTTCTTATCACGAGCAGTTCTACTCGACCTCGGATTGGCACTCAACTTCTATCAATATCTCGATTCAGGCCACTGGATATCGACCTTTGGACATCGATATCGACTTTGTTGTGTCGACATGCTATGTTCTCTGCTCTGCTCGATTCCTGGTTACTCTGTTTCACTCGATGTCGAGGTTCATCATCGATTTCGACCTCTCAGTAAACTTCGAGTTCTTTTTCCGCTTTTCATCTCCTGTCCAAATTCGTCCATTTTCGTCTTGATTTTTGTGAAATAACATAAAAACTCGTGTAGACCTCTATATTTGACAAAGGAGCATAAACTACACTAATCTTATGTTTTCCCACTAATATGTATGCAAATAACGTCAAAAATGGACATAAATGTGCATAGAAAATATGGCAATTTGCGCGCACATCAAACACCCCATACTTAAGCTTGCTTGTCCCCAAGCAATACTTTTAATGGTCATTCAGGGGAAGAAAGTAAACCCTCAACATCATAGATTCATTCTCATATGTCCCTACTGTCATCCTCGAGAAGGTACTAATGTCAACCAAATCCATGCCTGTGAATAAAAGCAACATCATACTCACAAAAGGAGGGTTATATGCATAAAACAAATTTTCGCAACATAGCATTAATAATCGAGAGGACTTTTGCAAGCTATAGAAGAGTAGATTGGTAAAAGGCTAAAGGTGGGCTAATTTTTGGCCATGTGGTGTTAAATCCGGGGAAATAAACTTTCTTTCCAAACTTTCATTCCACATTCCTTCTTCATAATGTTTCTCACCTTTCACTCATCGCTCAATGCTTTTTTTCACTATAATGCTTTTACCTCTCTAACCTTAGTGCCTTCTCGCGAGTCGCAAACATGGGTGTCATGAATGGCCCCGGATACTTAGTACTTCGGACTCCTCACCTTGTGTCCCATCTCGCCGAACTAACATCTCAACGAGCAGGGTCGATCTACCTTTATCTCTTGAGGTGATCGGATTTTTTCTCACTCATTAAATTTTCCATAATTTAAAATTTCTTTTATTCCTGGCAACCACTTCAATAATAATATGCACAAACTCCATATAACAACTTCAAAGATGACATCCATTCTCAACATTGTCCCTGGATAGGGTATAAGGTATAAAAAATGTGCAATATGTAATATATGTGGAGCAATAATAATGTAAGGCTTATATATGGCTTGTGTAATTGCAAATATGCATAGGTAAGGCTAGGATATGAACTTGAGCATATGTATGGAAATTATAAAGTCCTCCATCATCTTATCATGCATATGTCAAAAGCAACTTCAAGTTTTACCTCTCTTTCATGGTTTTCTCTAAAAAATTGCACTTAATTGTGACTTCCCTTAACTAGGCAATTTCATGTTATATCTCTAATGAATCTACTTTTGCATCGTCGAGTTCCTTATAAGCTTCCATGACACTTTCTTTTATATTTTCAAAATTTTTGATGGGGGTCAATTTTCTCCTTTTTTTCGAAATTTAAAAATGCTAAAGATAAAGATGCTATGCTTAAAGATAAAGACATCTAAATTAACTATGTATGAAAAATATGCATAAACATGTAAAAACTATGCAATAACTATTGAAAAATGCTTGAAAATGCTAAAACTATGTAAGTAAGCCTTTCCCCCACCCCATACTTAAAGATTACAATGTCCTCACTGTATAAGAACTAGGGTTAAAAAAGAAACTTACTAAAAATTCACGAATTTCAAGATTCGAAGACGTCTGCAGTGGTGGTTGATATCGAGCATACCAGTCGATATCGACTTGTTACCTCGATTTCTGGTTCAAGCTTCAGGGTGATCCGGTCTCGACCACAAGCTCCTCTGAATCGACCATCTTGGTCGATATCGAGCTCTTTGCTCGATTTCGATGTCTGTCATGCTCTCCTTCTTTCCTAAAACTTGTTAGAAAATAAAAAATAAAACCAAACATGGAGGTATCTGCAGAGCCCATGTGGCTTGGGCCTCAAATAGAACTCCTTTCTTATCTCTAAGCTGCATTCCGCCTGGATGGATTTGATTCACCGTGAATGATCCCATCCTCTTGTCTTTGAATCTACTAGGGAACCAATGCTCTTTTGATTTGGAGATATACCCCTTATCTCCTACTTCATAATGGCTCGAATCATCATTGGATACCCTGCACAAGCGCACATACCAAGGCAAACCTCTTCCAAAAAGTGATAAATCTTTAATTGAAATCGAGAAAGAGGAGTCCGTACCTTGGCTTACCTTCTTTTCTATCAGGGGGTGAGGTCGATATCGATCAGCAGTACTCGATATCGAGCTGTGTTGTGCTCCTAGAGGTCCTGTCAATTTGGAGTTGTTCTGCTCGATATGATCAGGTCGATGTCGACCTATCATGCTCGATATCGAGTTTCCTCCTTCTGTCTCGGCTTTTGGGGCAATCGATTTCGGCTTCAGGTTATGGTCGATATCGACCTGTATGCTCGATTTCGATGTTTCTTCTCCTCCGTCGACCCCATACTTATAACCTGGCATAGAATCTTGAATTTTGTTAGTCGATATCGACTTACCTAGGTCGATTTCGAGTGGCTTTTTGGCTCTTTCGTTCAAGATTGCCATGACTTCCTCCACTTGTGCTTCTATGGCCCTCTTTTCAAGCTTCTCGGGTGTCATATTCCTTACCTTTGCTTCCCCACATGTGATGTAGACACCCTTGATTGACTTTATCTCCATTGGCTCTTCATTATTCCTCACCGTCTTGTTGAAGGTGTACTCTATCACTTCGTCGCTGATGGTGAATGAGAGCAATCCTTTCTTCATGCTTATGTTGGCATCGACGGTTGCTAGGAATGGCCTACCTAAAATAATTGGACAAGCAGGGTCCTCTGCCATATCAACAACTAAGAAATCAGCAGGGACAAAGAACTTACCTACTTGCACTGGCACATCGTCTACCATCCCTGTTGGAATAATTATCGTATTGTTAGCCATGTATAGCTTTGCATCCACAGGCTCCAGGGGACCTATCTTTATCTTATGCCATATGGTTAATGGCATCATGCTAACACTAGCGGCCAAATCAACTAAAGCATTAAAGTGATATCGACCTAAGCCTATAGCGATAGAAAACTTACCTGGGTCCGCCCTCTTCTCTGGTAGCTCCAATCTGTGGCACTCCTCTGCGATCTCAGCAATTGATCGCTTCTTACCTAGGATGTCCTTAAGGAACCTCACATATGATGGCATTTCATGAAGTGCTTCGGTGAATGGAATTGAGACATTAAGTCCTTGAAGCATCTTCACAAATCGCTGAAACTTCTTTTCCGCCGGGTCCTTAATCACTTTCTTTGATGGGAATGGCAACACCTTCTTCTTCTCTACGGTTGAAGTTAGATCGACATCGAATAGATGGGGTTCAATATTGACTTGAGGAGTCGATTTCTGTGGTGATTCAGCAGCAATGTCGACATCGAGTTCAGTATGGTCGACATTGATATCAGCTTGGTCGATATCGATAGGGTTAGTCGATATTGACGTCTCTTCTGGTGCTTTCTCCTCCGCTTTTTTCTCGGGCGTTTGTAATTGACGCCCACTCCTTAGATTCATGGTCGCTATGTGTCCAGTGATTTTGCCCTTTTGGTTGGGCACAGTAGATCTAGGCAGCAATCCTGACGGTTTGGGTATTTGCTCAGCCAATTGACCCATTTGGGTCTCCATGTTCCGTTTCCAAACGTCTATCTCCCCAAGCCTAGAGTTGATGCCATGCAGCTGAGTATGGACGGAGTTGTTGGCTTGTTTGAACTCAGCGTGGCTCCTCCGCATCTCATCAAGAATGATCTGCAGGTCATCCTTCCTTGTTTCGCGCTCAGGGTGCCCTGGTGCTCTATATGGCGGGGGATCCCTTTGTTGATGTTGTGATTGATAGAACCTTTGATCTCTCCAATACTTCTGATTGCCCCCTCCATAGGGGCCTCTCGTCCACTTGGCTTCCTCATGTTGCTCCGCCATAGATACTTGCTCAAGCTATGGATAGGCTCTAGTGTTATGCCTTGTAGAGCCACATTCCTGACAAGGTTGATTGTTGCTCAGGAACCTTACTTGCTTTTGAAGGTGGCGTATTTGATCGTTGTGGAATTGTTGCCACACATCAGGTTCAATCTTATTTGGAGGCTCATAAAGTGGCATAGATGGGGCAGGCCTTGAGTCATAGGTCGTAGCAGTCCCATATGTGTTATCAAAGTTAACCATCCTCTCAATTATCTCTCATGCCTCCGTTGGTGTGAGCTCAATGTACCGATAGGAGGTGTATGAATTGATTCTCTCCTTATTCGGCCCATCGAGGGAGTTGTAGAAGATCTCCTGGATGACATATGGAAGTTGCCTATGCATCGGGCATGATCTCAGCAAGTCCTTAAAGCGCTCCCACGCCTGTGCCAACGTCTCACCAGGCTTTTGTTTGAAAGTCGTGATCCTTTGTCGCAGCATCACCGTTTTAGATGGTAGAAAGAACTTGTTTAGGAACACATCCTTCACCTCTGCCCATGTCCTCAGCGAGCGTGGAGCCAAACTCTCTAGCCATTGCAATGCCTTCCCTGCCAAAGACCATCGAAAGGACTTTAGTCTCACATACTCTAAATTCACACCATCAGCAACAATTTCACATAAGTCCATAAAAGTAGAGATATGTTGCAGGGGGCATTCATTAGGTCTTCCTTCAAAAGTGTTACTTTTTATCTCAGATAGGAAGTTTATCTTTATTTCATAGTTTGAAGGAGGAATTAAAATAGCGGATTCAGGAACATGTAGCGGCGGATGCATGTATTGCATCGCCGTCTGTGGATACTGATTGAGTTGCTCTTGGGGTTGTCTATGCGCATCTTCCTCTCTATCAGCGCGGGCTCGCTCTGTAGCAGTGGCGGCCCTTTCAGCAGCGATTGTAGCGTTGTGATCCTTAATTTCCTTCCTCAACCGCTGAAATGGTCTCAGCCTGTGTCTCGTTATCCGCCATGATTCTGATAGCTTTGTTGCGAAGATGGAAGAAACGTTCAGGCTCGTCAATGCTTTCCAGGATAGGTTCGCGATCAGAGCGTCGCATACACCTGCAAAATAAGAAGATCATGAGAAAACTTAGGTGGCGATTGATTGCCTCCCCGGCAACGGCGCCAATTTGTTCGTAGGGGGAGGGGTATCGCTTAAATAAAATATTCAAATTCAAACTAAACTAACTCCCTTATCCAAGCAAATAAAATACAAGAATCCCTCCCGATGTAGTGGTAGGGTAATTCAGGATCGAATCCACGAGGAGGTATGTCAGCGCTTCCTAAGCTTTGAAATTACGATCTAGTTCCGACTCCAGGAGACACTCGATATCGAGATGTCTGGTCGATATCGACCTCAGTTCTGGTTGATTTCCTGCAAAATTTCTTGCAGAAGACAGAAGCAAGCAGTCGACGTCGAGATGGAACCTCGATATCGATGTTAGCACTCGATATTGACCTTGTTAGTCGATTTCGAGTCTTCAAACAGAAACTGTAAGCGTAACCTATTTGTCAGAAAAGACGTCCGAAGAAAGTAGAATGGTGAGGGAACTGTGGACAGAAATAAAAACACAAACTTTTTATATAAATTCAATAAACTAAAAGCTTCCAAGGTCGGAGATTCATGCCACAACGATAATCATGCAAGTATGATGCTAAAGTTATGAAATTTAATGTCTATCCGTCAAATAACTTTCGTTACCAACTTTTAGGTGATTAGAGGCTCTCGCATAAAACCTAAGAGTTACCATCCAATTTCATGAGTAATCCAAATTCACAATATGATTGGCTTTCGCTTCAATAATGCAAATAATGAATCTCCTCAACTCTCACAAAGGATCATGCATAGGATAGAAGACGGAATCGCGTAAAAATCATACCTTTGATGCGCTAACTTACATTGCTATCGTCGGGCTCACCCCGACCCTAGAAGTGGGTTGACTACTCGCGCTTCATCATTGAACTCATCATCATCATGTAAAAGAAACTACTTTGTATTAAAATTGCAAAAGAAAAAGTACACCGAACAAAGCCACTCCGCTCTCCGCTCCCACTCGGCCTCTCTCTCTCTCTAACTATTCTCTGCGTTCTTACTTGAACACTGAATGTGTGTGGATGATTGAAACCAATCCTAATGGCCTCTAATTATAGATCTCGAACCTTGCTATCCAAGGATTCGAAACTCTATCTTTATTCCTATGATAAACCTTAATAAAGTAAAACAACTAAATTACTTAGGTAAATATCATAAACTAACAAGTCTGGTGTAGATGGATAGAAGATCTCGACTTTAGGATTATCTCGAACGCTTCGGATAGAATTCTAAAAAAAACAGCAGCGGATCTTTTCTGCAGCAGTGGTCGATATCGACATCAGACCTCGATATCGACCTCTTTTCTTCTTATCATGAGCAGTCCTACTCGACCTCGGATTGACACTCGACTTCTATCAATATCTCGATTCAGGCCACTCGATATCGACCTTTGGACATCGATATCGACCTTGTTGTGTCGACATGCTCTGTTCTCTTCTCTGCTCGATTCCTGGTTGCTCTGTTTCACTCGATGTCGAGGTTCATCATCGATTTCGACCTCTCAGTAGACTTCGAGTTTTTTTTCCATTTTTCATCTCTTGTCCAAATTCGTCCATTTTCGTCTTGATTTCTGCGAAATAACATAAAAATTCGTGTAAACCTCTATATTTGACAAATAATCATAAACTACACTAATCTTATGTTTTACCACTAATATGCATGCAAATAACGTCAACAATGGACATAAATGTGCATAGAAAATATGGCAATTTGCGCGCACATCACTTACTATGGAATTCGATGGTGTGAAGGTAGAGTATAGTATTTTTGATGCCATGAAGTTTCCTTCAGACGATCATTCTTTGTGGTTTCTTGATGTGATAGAGCCATGTGTTGAAGATATGTTTGAGATTAGTAATGATGATGACTTGCAAGTGGTTCTAAAGACTCCTCTGGATGAGCTTGCTATTGATTATGCTATTCCTACTAACCTGTAGGAAACTTTGATGGAGCTAGTGGCTCAACCTTCATACACTTCTCCCTATAATGGGGGTCCTTTTGAACTAACTCTTCCAAAGGAAAAGCTCCTTCCTTCTATTGTGCAGGCCCCTGAAGTTGAGCTCAATCCTTTGCCGGATCACCTCAAGTACGCATTCTTGGGGGATGGTGATACGTTGCCCGTCATCATATCAAACAAGCTCAACCAAGACCAAGACGAGAGGCTAGTTGCGGTGCTTAAGGAGAACAAGACAGCCCTGGGATGGACAATAACGAACATCAAAGGGATTAGTCCTGCCATGTGTATGCACCGAATTCTGCTAAAGGATGGAGCCAAGCCACCACGACAACCACAAAGGAGGCTCAATGTTCGTAGGGGGAGGGATGCTAATAAAATATCAAATAAAATATCAAACTAAACCAACTCCCTTGTCCAAGCAAATAAAATACAAGAATCCCTCCCGGTGTAGTGGTAGGCTAATTCAGGATCGAATCCACGAGGAGGTATGTCAGCGGTTCCTAAGCTTGCAATCACGATCAAATTTCAACTCCCGAAGACCACTCGATATCGAGTAGTACAGTCGATATCGACTACAGTTCCAGTCAATTTCCAGCAAATTTCCTACAGAAGACAAAAGCAAAGTCGACGTCGAGTTGTTCACTCGATATCGGGTCAGCTACTCGATATCGACCACAGAAGTCGATTTCGAGTCTACAACAGAAACTGTAAACGTAATTAATTTTGTTGGAAAAGAGTCTGAAGAAAGTAAGAATGATGATGGAAGGGTGGACAGAATAAAAACACAGATTTTGTATACTTCAATAAACTTAAAAGCTTCCAAGATCGGGGATTCATGCCACAACGATAACCATATAAGACTTATGCCAAATTCATGAAAGATGATGTCTTTTCGTCAAATAACTTTCGTTACCAACAATTAGGTGATTAGAGGCTCTCGCATAAAACCTAAGAGTTACTATCCAATTTCATGAATAATCCAAATTCACAATATGATTGGTTTTCGCTTCAATAATGCAAAATAAGAAATTTCCTCAACTCTCGCAAAGGATCATGCATATGGGATAGAAGACGGAATCGCATAAAAATCATACCTTTGATGCACAAATTTACATGGCTATCGTCGGGCTCACCCCGACCCTAGAAGTAAGGGAACTACTCGCGCCTCATCATCATAGACATCATAATCATTGAAAAGAAACTACTTTGAATTGAAATTGCAAAAGAAAGAGTACAACCGAACAAAGAAAGAGCACTCGATATCGACCACTTCATGTCGATATCGACCACTTCAGGTCGATATCGACCAGTCCGTGTCGACATGCTCTGTTCTTCTGTCTGCTCGATTTCTGGTGTTCTGTTTTCACTCGATGTTGAGTCTATAGGTCGATTTTGACTCCTCAGTAGACTTCGAGTTCTTTTTCAGCTTTTCTTCTCTTCTCCAGATTGATCCATTTTTGTCTCAATTTCTACGAAATAGCATAAAAACTCGTGTAGACCTCTATAATTGACAAATAAACATAAACTACACTAATCTTATGTTTTCCCAACCAATATGCATGAAAATATCGACAAAATGGACATAAAAGTATATAGAAAATATGGCAATTTACGCGCGTATCAATCAACCCACCGATGATGGAGGTGGTGAAGAAGGAGGTGTTGAAACTCCTTCAAGTCGGAATGATTTACCCTATTTCAGATAGCAACTGGGTGAGTCCAACACAATTGGTGCCTAAGAAAGGAGGCATCACGGTGGTAGAGAACAAGGAGGGCGAACTAATCCCTACACGAGTCCAAACGGGCTGGAGAGTATGTATTGATTACTGCAATCTGAATGCGGTGACTCGTAAGGATCACTTCCCCCTTCCTTTCATTGATCAAATGCTTGAGCGCCTTGTTGAACGATCTTTTTACTGTTTCTTAGATGGCTACTCAGGGTATTTCCATATTGCCATTGCACCGGAGGATCAAGACAAAACGACATTTACATGTCCTTTTGGCACATTTGCATACCGCAGAATGCCATTTGGATTGTGTAACGCACCCGGTACTTTCCAAAGGTGTATGGTAAGCATATTTTCTGAGTATATTGAGCATTTTATAGAGGTTTTCATGGATGATTTCACAGTTCATGGGAATGATTTTAAGTCTTGCTTGCACCATTTAACATTAGTGCTGAAGAGATGTGTAGAGACCAATCTAGTCCTCAATTCTGAAAAATGTCACTTCATGGTTGAGCAGGGAATCGTTCTAGGCCACATTGTCTCCCAAAAGGGAATTGAAGTTGATAAGGAAAAGATTGATATCATTCAATCCTTGCCTTATTCTACTAATGTGCAAGAAATTCGCTCTTTCCTTGGTCATACAGGCTTTTATCGCAGGTTCATCAATGACTTTTCGAAGATCACCGCACCATTATGTGAACTTCTAAAGAAGGAGGCATCATTTGATTTCAATGACAAATGTAAGGAGGCATTCAATGAGTTGAGAGCTAGGCTTACAAGTGCACCTATTATCCAAGCCCCGGATTGGTCAAAACCCTTTGAGTTGATGTGCGATGCAAGTGACTATGCGTTGGGAGCTGTGCTTGGGCAAAAGATTGAACGAGATTTGCACGTGATTTACTACGCATCCATGATGCTAAATGGAGCTCAACGATACTACACAACCACGGACAAAAAATTCCTCGTCGTGATGTTTGCATTGGAGAAGTTCAGACCCTACCTCCTTGGCGCTAAGGTAATTATTTACACTGACCATGCAGCACTTCGTTATCTTTTGACGAAGAAAGAAGCCAAGCCAAGGTTGATCCGGTGGGTATTGCTCTTGAGTGAATTCGATGTGGAGATCAAAGATAAAAAGGGTGCAGAGAACCTCGTGGCTGACCATTTAAGTCGAATACTACATGTGAATGGAGTGGGAGAACACCCACTCATCCTTGGCCAATTCCCCGACGAAAGCTTATTGTAAATCTCGGAGTCAGGAGAAAGCCCCGCCCGCAGCCCAGAAGGCGGCGCCCGCGGCCTACAGGGGGGAGCAGTACCCGCGGCCAACCCTGCAGCTCAATTTTTTTACTCTCCAATGATGTCATTGATGGCGGCACACACTCCTAACCCATGGTATGCGGATATCATGAATTTCATTGTGACAGAAGTGTTTCCGCCAAACTTTCCAAAAGCCAAGAAGGACACGATCCGTCATGATGCTCGGTACTATGTGTGGGATGACATATTTCTATGGAAGCATTGTGCGAATCAGATAATTCGTTGATGCCTTCCCGACGACGAGGTACTTTCTGTCCTTGAGTTTTGTCATTCACATGCTTGTGGTGATCATTTCGGACCACGGAAAACCGCTAGGAAAGTGCTCGATTCAGGATTCTTTTGGCCTCATATTTTTTGTGATGCTCATGCTTATTGTAAATCTTGTGATCGATGCCAACGAGTGGGGAACTTGTCAAGAAGAAATGAAATGCCCCAAATGCGCTTGATGTTTTGTGAAATATTTGATGAATGGGGCATTGATTTCATGGGGCCTTTCCCTAGCTTCTTTGGAAACCTTTATATATTACTTGCAGTGGATTATGTCTCCAAATGGGTGGAGGCAAAAGCCACCAAAACTGATGATTCACGAGTTGTTGCAGGGTTCTTGAAGGATCTCTTTTCTAGATTTGGTGTACCACGAGCATTGATAAGCAACAGGGGGACACACTTTTGCAATAAAACAGTGAGTGCATTACTCAAGAAGTACTATGTGACGCAAAAGGTGTCCACCGCTTATCACCCCCAAACCAATGGGCAAGCCGAGGTGTCAAATCGCGAGATCAAAACCATCTTAGAGAAGACGGTTGCCCCGAATCATAAGGACTGGAGTTTGCGATTGGATGATGCATAATGGGCTTATCGAACGGCATACAAGACACCAATTAGTATGTCACCATACCAATTGGTGTATGAAAAAGCGTGTCATCTTCCAGTCGAGCTCCAACACAAGGCGTATTGGGCGGTGAAGGAGTGCAACATGAGGAACAATGAAGTTGGCGAGTTCCGAAAACTCCAACTTCAGGAGTTGGAGGAATTGAGATGGGATGCTTATGACAACGCCGCCAACTACAAGGACAAGACCAAAACTGGGCCCGATAAGCACATATTGAGGAAAGATTTCAAGGTGAGGGATAAAGTCCTTCTCTATCAATCCCGCCTTACACTTTTCCCTCGAAAGCTCCGCTCTCATTGGGCAGGTCCTTACACTATCGTCCATATCTTCCCACATGGTGCGGTGAACATCAGAGATGAGAAGAGCGGCAACGCGTTCAAGGTAAATGGTCATAGGCTTAAAGTTTACTTTGATGGATTTTCCACAGGAATAGAAGAAGAGATGGCTCTTCAAGAGCCAGTTGACGAGGCTCAGTGAGGAGCTACTACGTCGAGCCAACGACAAGAAACAAAGGCGCTGCTCGGGAGGCAACCCGAGGTAAGTAGATTACAATCTTTTCTTTTCTTTGTTTGTCTTTTAAGTTTGTTTTTTTAGAAGCACTTAGGACCATCTTAGATTCTTAGGATTTTGTTTTCCGTCATAGTGAACTAACCTTTCAGGGGACGAATAAAGAGGGATGGAGAAGCACCGTTCTGAAAAAACAACACCCGCAGCTATTTTGGGCAGCACCCAGGAGAAGCTGCGCCCGCGCCTTGTAGGCTCCAGAAAAAAAATAGAGCTGCAGAAAAAAAAAAAAAAGCTGATGCAGATTCTCTTCTTTTTTACTACACCCCTCACGTGACCCCTCTCCCTATCTTGGTTCCTTGGCTTCTTCTATCTTTTCTTTTCTTTTCTATCTATTTTCTTTCTTTCATTACCCCCATCCTCCATTGAAGAAACCTTCAAGCTCCACCATCATCACCCTCTACCACATCTCACTCCTCCCATCCTCTAATAAAAAAACCGAGCCCGTTTTCCGACGTTTCCGCTCCCGATCTACACACTCACGCACTCTGTTCGTCATTCCGCCCACAAAAGCACAACCTTTCTTTTCATCGCCCACACCCACAAACCACCATTATCATCCACCACTTTCCACTCTAAACTCACAAAAAACACCCCCATCCATCCACATTGCGACGATCGGAGTGTGTACGTACATAAAAGAGGCGAAAGGGATCTTTTTGGCTTAGTTTCTAGACATTCGACACTCCGGCATTGACATTGAAGCAGCCGGAGACAAGTCAGAGCAGCCAGAAAGGCCGCACCCAAGGCGGCGCCCGCGGCCTAGCCCGCGGCCAATCCAACAGATCGTTTTCAACAAGAGGCGCCCGCGGCCTCTACAAGCAGCACCCGCCGCCTTTGCCTTACGCTCCCATCTTTTGTTTCCGACGCCCTTGCTCTTGTAAGTCCTCTTGTTCCACTCTTTTACGACCATTATTGATTGATATAAGATGGAGAGACCCCATGGATTATCAAGTGAACAAAAGAAAAAGTGGAATGAACTTGAGGGTCAGGATATTTTGTCGATGAAATTCTTCGATGTGCCTACTTTGAGAGTGCTGGGGTTTAAACCAACGGTTCGTCAATTATTGGAGAAAGGGGGTTTGAGGGAATTTGTGACAAAGAATGCCTCGACGTACCCTAGTTTGGTTCGTGAGTTCTTGAGTACATTGAGAGCAAAGTAAGCGGGTGGTATTGACTTTATGCTCAAGGGAAGGGCCTACCATTCTGATAAGAAGCGATTTGCTCGTACTTTTGGGGTTTTTGCTGAGCCCACTCCAAACAGTTACAAAATTCTCAAGTCCACTACCACCGACTTCTGGCATGGGGCGACAGGGCAGGTTATGCAGCCCAAGGCGGGTGAATACAACTATAGCATCCTTCACCCATCCCTCCGGCTTTGTCACAAGGTGTTGAATAACACCTTCTTTGGGCAGGCGGAAATTAACAAGGTTTCCTTGAGTGTTTTGTCTTATCTTTGGTGTTTGACTCCGGAGGGCGATCACATTCCGGATTAGGTTGAGCTGTTTTTGGAGCATTGCTAGGATGTGATAGGGGATGGGACGAGGAAGAAGATAGCCCCTATCGGATTTGGAGGTCTAGTGACTTTGATCGCTTGGGAGCATAGAGTTGGCACTTCGGACCTCCAGGATGCGGTGGGAGATAATTATCGCTTGGATTTAGCTGCGTTGAAGAGAGCGAATCACTTAGTGGGAGATGGGCCCTCCTTCATCTGGCAGGCTGGGAAGAACAATGTTCATAAGATTAGGATACCTCGGCCTCTTCCTTTTGGACCGACAGCTGCGAATTTCTTCATACCTCATGATGCCCCCATAGGGGCCCCTGCCATCAGATTTGGACCAGATTATGATGAGGAAGGGGGGAATGAGGAGGAGGAGGATGATGATGTTCCGCCTACTGAACCCATGGATTTCCAGCCTGGGCCATCTCATGGGGGTGCTGGCTTTTCTGGCACTTCTAGAGGAGATGAGCCTTCTTTATGGGCGCTTCAGCGAAAGATGGAGTCGTTGAGGGTTGAGCAGCATGGCTTATAGGAGAACCAGCAGGATTTATGCCAGGAGTTCACCTACCTCCGTCAGGATGTCTAAGGCTTATCAGTGGACCTGACTACGGTTCGTGAGACTCAGAGCCAGCTTGCTCAGCACCAGACGGAATATTGGCGTCGGCAGAAGAAAGCTCACCTTGCCCAAATCGAGGTCCATCGAGCACAAATGGAGGCTATTGAGCGGTTGCATCTCCGCAAGGAGGAGTTCTTCCACTTTGCCTATCCAGGATTTCCGCCATACCACCCTCCACCTCCCCCTCCGCCATATCAGTGAGCAAGTGAGTTTCCCTTTTCTCCTCCCTTATTCTTTATATTTTTTTTGTTGTTTTGATTTCATTGGGACAATGAAAGTTGCAAGTGTGGGGGAGGGGATTAGTGTACATAGTAGGTTACATTGCAAACATCAAGCATGTTTAAATTATTCTTCATAATATTCATGGATTGCATATTAATGGTTTTTCATTTTATATATATATATATATATATATATATATATATATATATATATATATATATATATATATATCTATTTCAAAAAAAAATGAAAAAGAAAAGAAAATATCATGCATTTGCATAGAATATGTCATTGTTCAAACAACCATCTAGCATAATTAGTCCTATAAGTATGCTCGAAAGAATGATCATATAAGTCTCATGACATGTCTGAATTGTATTAGCCCCCCACTTATGGTTTTTATGTGGAACATAGCTAGGTGAACATAATTGAGCATGTATGATCTAAGTTCCTAGGCATGTCTGAAATCCAACAAAAATTTACCCTTGTGAGTTGATTTTTGGCCTTATTGGGACTACACTTCATTGAGTCCTTTTGGCTTTTGTTCATATGTGTGAATACTCTCCAATGCTTGAGGCATATTTCTTTTAACCTTATATTCTTCAAATTTACCTTATGTTGTTCCATTGCTTGAAGCCCTTTTGAGCCTATTAGCCTATTCTTTGTAGCCCCACAAAGATCATCCCTAGCTAATTATAGCCTGACCCATTCGGGAACTAGGAGTAGAATTGGTTAGGGATTGGTTGGAGTGGTGTGAATGTGCTTTGAGAGTGGAATGTTATGTAATGGTGAATTCTCACTTTGAGCCTTTGTGTTGAGGTTGGTTCTAAGTTATGTGTACTATCGGAAAAAAAAATCAGAAAAAAAAAGAAGGAAAAAGAAGAATATATATAGGGATTGACTCCGGTGAAAACCTCAAATTGTGGTAAAAACCCGTGAGGACTACTTTATATCTTGGTTTTTTGAAACCCGTGCTAAAAACCTCAATCACACGGTGACTTTACAACTCGGTTCAACCTAAAAACCGTGCTAAAAACTGCAGTTTTAAAATAACACATGACTTTATAGTTCGGTCAAACCGAAAAATCGTGCTAAAAAGCTAATGTTTTAAAATTACATAGTGACTTTATAGCTCGGTTTTATTCAAAACCGGGCTAAAATTTATGACTTTATAGATCGGTTCTATTCATAACCGGGCTATAAAGCAAGTGAACCGAGCTAAAAAGCCGGTCCTCACGGGTTTCTACCGCAATTTTGGTTTTCACCGGAGCGCATCCCTATATATATATACACACACACACGCATTATTTGCAATAAAAGAACTACTTCAATTGTTTTGTTGTGGGTTGGAGGATATTGTGGTTGAAGGAAAGTGTCTTTGCATGAGTTGTTTTGAGCTTAGAGTTTGATGGTTAGAGAGTATTGTGATTATAGAAGTGTAGTAGAATCTAGTTCTCGGATTTGCAAGCACCACATGGCCAAAGTACTCCCTGTCTTAATGTTCTTACCAAGCCTCATTACAACCCATAAAAGACCTCATGATGACTCTCTCTAGTAATGATATTCACAATGGCAATTTTGATTCAATTTCAATTCTTATGTAGCTTAGTTGCATTTGGATGGAGTTTGAGTGTTATTTGATTAACCTAAACACTTGAGTGAGAGCGGAAAACACTTTATTCCCGGTGAGGTTAGATGGATAAGCATGCGGGCTACTTGATTACTCAAATACATGCTAGGACGTTTGTTTGCTTTGCCTATGTTTGCAATTTGTTAAGATATTGCTTTTGATGAGGATATTGCATGATGGATTGTGTTTGTGGGATGAATGATTCACAAATGATTTGTTTGCTCGAGGACAAGCAAAGGCAAGTGTGGGGGAGTTTGATAATGCATTAGATAGGCATTATAGAGTAGTTTTAGGGTCATTTAGATGTGTACATTGCATTTTAATGGGTTAGTTTACTTGTTTGCTCGTTTGATGTTTAAGAGCGGAATCTACACAAGTTTAGTGCGTAATTGCAGATTTTAGATTCAAAGGAGTAAGGAGGTCATTCATGAGAGTTAGATGGATCATATGGAGACAAGAACGAGCTAGAGAAGCCAAGTTGGAATGCATAAGGAAGAATGAAGGGACGTGCAAGAGGAAACACGGCACCCGCGGCCAGAAGAACAAAGGGGACAGAAAGGCAGCGCCCGTGGCCCAGGTGGCAGCACCCGTTGCCAGCATAATGGACCTACTGTTTGAGCCGCGCCCGTGGCCTGCCCGTAGCCTTACTGGGCCGGTTCAGTTCTGAAATTCCATTTCCACTATGTGGGCCTTATCATTTTGAGAACATTTTCTAAGTTTTTATGACGGTATTTCTTAGGTATTTAAGGACTGAAATTAGGTCTTTTATGGGATCTTTCGACTTTTGAAGAATAGACAGATGACGTTTTAAAAGCATAAGCAACTAAACTCATCGTGTTTTGTCTACGATCAAGACTTGGTTTTGTTGAATTGTGAGTTTGGAATTCTAGTTTATTTCTATTATCTATTTCAATCTCTTTGTGTTCTTATTGTTGTGGGTGTTGATTCTATCTTGATTCGCGACCTCGTTAGAATTGCATCATTTCTAGGGTTTCGATTCATATGTTTGTAAAGCCTAATCCGTAGTAGCAAGTACAATTGAGTAGATCTCGTAGAAAAGCTTGATTGTGTAAGAGATTGACTATAGGTTAGATGTTAGTTCTTTAGGGAATTAATATTGCTTATAAGCTTCATATATCTTGAGACTTAGTGCTATTCCTAAGATTAAACATTGATCCGTGATTAAGATTGCTTATGAATAAGGGATTGTTAGAACTCATAGGGCTAACAATCTAATTAAATCAAGATAACAGTAGATGGTAGAAAATACACAACTAGAAGGAAGAACTAAGATCAAGGAGACGAACCAAAGTTGAGTATCGTAGGTGAAACATCTCATTCATCATTGTCTACAACTCTCACCATTATTTACTTTTTCAATTCATTTCATCTTTACATTTATACAACCCCCTTGGTTACTCTTGTTGGTGATCAAAACACATAAAGTCACGATAGTTCCCCGTGGATCGACTCCGGACTTACTAGCTATACTAGTTGGTTAGTTTGGATATTCTTTTGATAGGAAAACGCAACGATTTTGTCCTGTCAATAACCAATGCAAGATGTGGAGCAAAGCACAACACCAACTCCCATGAAGAAATATATGAACCTGACAGCAATTGTGGAATATCCGTATCCAATTGTCGATCATCTTTAAAACAATAAAATAACGTTTCATTCACATTCTAAGACCTTCAGCATGCATATAGCATAAGAGAACCATATGTAAGTAGAAAAAATCACATTCTAAGACCTTCAGCATGCATATAGCATAAGAGAACCATATGTAAGTAGAAAAAACAGAACAACTCATGTAACATGATCAATTCAGAGAGTAAATTGCCAGCCTCCACTGTATTTTAGAACAGATGTAGAATCAAATGAAGGTAATTTAAGTTTATAGGAGAGTAAGATCAAGCAAACCAGATGATATGATATTGCAATTCCCAATGCATCTTGAAGACCATGTCGGCACACTAGGCAAGCCATCGTGTATCCAAAACATCAACTATATCGATCGAAAAAGACCATGTCAGCACACAATTAGAAATCAAAAAGTTTGTGAAGACCAACCGAGGAAGTGTCATCACTGTGTGACTGCATAAGTTAAAAAAAAAAGACCCCTATACACTTTTCTCGGGCTAAGCTGAGATAATTGAGTTAAAAAAAAAAGGCTAGAACAGAAGGACCCCTATACAGACGATATGCTGAGATAATTACCAGATGATAGGCTGTTTTGTCATTTAAACCCCTATACAGACGGCTGGCTTTAATTGATGGTGTTACCACATTCTTCATGTCAGCTGCTCCCTTTCTCGGAGACTCCGAAACAGTTTCTTGGTTCTCAAACTTAACCAACTTCATAAACATCAGTCCCAGCTCACCCCATGGTTTGCCCCAGCTCTTGCTGGGCAATAACAAGTCCCTTTGCCTATAAAAGAAAAGGCACAGAAATTTTTTCATCTTAGTTAATTTGAAAGATTCATCAATCCCACCCTCCCATTGTAATTTAAGATAATATACAAACTTTGCACATTTGCATTATAGTATTTAGGAGTTGCACCCTCCCGTCGTAGTTAAGTTGCACCCTCTACTATTTAGGAGACTCTCCTGGCATATTTTTATTTTTATTTGAGCTAATAAAATTTAAGATCTTAACTTTGCACTTTATAAGAAAATTATGGAAACTACCAAAATTAGGCAAACAGAAATTGATCAAATCAATATAATTAGTCCAGATGCAAGCATATGAGCATGGCTTCTGATAGCTGGCTGAGGGCAAAGACAGCTCCAAACATCCTACAACTGTGCAAAAATAAATATAATAGTGCAAGTTTAAAAGACAAGTGCAAATAAATACAACCAACAAATCAGGGGTTGTAGTTACACTCAGGGTGTCCTCAGTCGCCTCACCTCTTTGCTCCATAAATTAAGGATCACCTACTTGAATTCATTATACAACTAAGAAGAACCTTAATATTCATAATAGTAAAGGTTCAATTAGAAAGAGCAAATGATCATCATTAACAGCGAGTCACAAGCTTGAACAAGTCCGATTACACACAGCATACTGCATACCATAGATCATCATGCAGAATCAAAGAACGCCAAGCATTCTAATTTGACTGAACAAAGTTAGGAATCCTTTGCAGATTTCTGAGCTGCCATTAGGCTCTGTCAGCCACATCGCCATTAGGCTCTTTGTCAGCCATATAGCCATTTTAACGAACCTCACAAAGACATTGTGAGGTTCATTATCAGCCATCTTGAGATTCTAAATCAAACTAAAAAATCTTAGAACCCCAAATCAATAAAGAAGAATGTTATATATAAGCTTATCAAAAGGATTATCCAGAGAAAAAAACACACAAAGATAGGATAAATTGGACAGTCTTTTGTTCCTTAATAACACACACATAATCAAGTTTTTGTTTAAAAAAAATGGGAAGAAATTGTTAGATGTGTAGCTCCATTAGCAGCAGGTGGCATGGACTCTTATGCTCGAGCCTGTCCATTTTCTCTAGTTCCTATGCATTCAAATAAAATCCCAAAGGGACTGAGTTCGTATGCATTCAAATATAATACCAATGGAACTGAGTTCGTAGACCAACCCAAAATCCATAAAGCACTGGTTATAAATCAAATAGCATACTCATTGAGCTTCCACATGCAACAAATGTTTTCAATAGAAACTCATTTCAACTTATCCACGTGTTAGTGCTGACACCGTTATTAGGGGTGTCAGCAACATTGTTTTTCCTATTAATTACACAAAGGAAATTTTTTAGGACTCGAAATGCACCAAGGGAGAATCAACCAGTCATATGCAAATATCTGATGGATATACTGCTCTAATGAATTGGTTACAAGAGCCTAATCTCTGATGGGTATACTGATCCAACTATTAGATGAGCTTGCAAGGATTTACAAATGAAAGAAGATGCAACTAAACACAATGAAATGATTCAATGAGGAAGTCAAGCATCCCACTCTTTCTGTAAATATTGGTAAAATTCAGGCAGATGCAATGAACTCAAACAACCCTTATAATTCAAAGAAACAAACAGAATGCACAAAAGAACATGTCCAAGAATCTTATGTTCGATTCCTAAAAGCAACAATGGCACAAAATGCAGTTTAAATTCAGAAATAGGCTAAGCCTTTATACCCACAGGTATTTACCAAGGGGACAGTTTCTCACCTTAGAGGTATAAAATTTCAGCTCTCTGCGATGCATGAGTGCACCATCTATCTTCTCAATTGGATTCACAGGGTTTCGAAAATCAACAGGTGGTCCCTCTGCCGAGCAAAGAAGAAATCCAATTACACCATTGGAAATCAAGACAAATGAGGAAAAGGAATGAAAAGAGTGAGCAACGAAAACCTACATTATGAGTTCAGGCAAATCATGATATTGGGGAAAATCTTCAATTGTGAGAAATTAAAGAAGCAAAATTGGTTCCTAGACGCCACTTCAGAAGGCGAATTTCCGGTAAGAGCAAGAAAAATGTGAAGAATAGTAGGGGAGAGAGGTGACCTTGCGAAAAGTTGTGCCGTCGGGGAGGACGATCCAGCCAGCTTCGGCGCAAAGAGCCTTCAAGACCTCATTGTTGTCGCAGTGTTTGGGGAGATTGAAATTGCCCTGCGCTCTGAGGCCGGTGAAGATGTTAGCGGCAATGGCCCTCCTCCGCGCTCTCCCTCCGCCGGTTGTTCTCCCTCTCCCTCCAGGACGGCTTCCTCCTCCCATCCGTCGCCATTGATTTGCTGTGTGGGAGCTTCTGCAGGAAGAGAGAGTGCGGTGAGAAAGGAACCCAACGAAAACCTTCGTCGCCATTGTTAGGGATCCGAAGGAAGGGGAAAGGAGGAGGGGGGGCAACGGTGTCAGCAGCGTTAATTTTTATGGATAATCCACAAATGTATGGACACTCCTCTAATTAAGGTAATTTTTATGGATAATCCACAAATTGCCCCTTTAGTAATTCCCCATATGATACATTTCAGGTTTCCCGGTTGGGCGTAACCATGATCATTGGAGGTGTCACCATTGCCAAGAAGCTAGAGGAGATAAGCAAGAAGGGTGTAACCACGATCATTAGAGGTGGTGACTCGATTGCAACGATCAAGAAAGTGGGAGTCACGGAGGCAATGAGCTACATATCAACCGGTGGTGGTGCTTATTGTTTTGAGTGTTCATTCACCCCTGCTATGATTTTTTCTTCCAGCTAGTAGTACTTTGGTAGTTTGGTTCCTGAAAGTAACTTACTGCCAATGAGCATGAAACAATATCCTATCTACTTTCAAACGTTACAGTGCATTGGAAAGATTTAGATATTTTTTTTTGGGGTAGAAATAGATTTAGATTCCAAAGAGTAGGCAAAATGAATCAAAGCTTATACGGGTCATAAACATGGTTGGAATTTTATCATGATGTCGACAATGACATGTGTATATTTGTTAATTAACTTGTTTTGATTAAAAATCAGCATGTGTGAAGTTTGGTGGGAAATATGTATGTTCCTATTTGATTCTTCATACACATAAGACCCGTGAATGTTTTTATTTGGTGTTTAATTCATTTTTATGTATCCGTGAATGTTTGATTACACTAAATTTTTCGGTGATATTGTGTTTTATTACGTACACTATATTTTTTTCATAAAATTATATGTTTTTGATTTGGGGTCACTGTAACCACCCTTATCACTGTCACCAACGTTATTAGTAGTGTACCAAGTGTTGTCACCACAAGTGTAACAAGGGAAAGAATTGTCGAGTGTTATTAGTGGTGTCACCTAGGAAAAATAGTGTAACCACAACTGTCACCAGAAGGAAAACCATAAGACAAGGGAAGCACAAACCCTATAGCCGGGGCTAATAAGAAGCCAAAATACATGTGGTGACAGTTCTCCTCTAATATATGAATGGGTAAGAGGGTCATAGACGCTGTAACCAAAATAAAAACAGAGTCATAGACGCTGTAACCAAAATAAAAACAGAGTCATAGATGCTGTAACCAAAATAAAACAAGGTCATAGACGTTGTCACCACTATAAAAACAGGGCCATATACACTGTAACCAAAGAAAAACCCTAGGACAAACGAAGCACAATCCCTATAGGGGCTAATGAAAAGTCAAAATACATGTGGTGACAATTCATATAATAAAGGCGAATTGTCACCACATGTATTTTGGTTTCTCATTAGCCCCTATAGGGTTTGTGCTTCTCTTGTCCTAAGGTTTTCCTTTGGTTACAGTGTTTATGACCCTGTTTTTATAGTGGTGACAATGTTTATGACCTTATTTTTATAGTGGTGACAGTGTCTATTACCCTCTTTGATAGTGGTGACAATTCGCCTTTATCAAAGAGGGTCATAGACGTTGTAACCAAAATAAAAAAACAGGGTCATAGACATTGTCACCACTATTAAAACAAGGTCATAAACATTGCAACCACTACCACTATAAAAACAGGGTCATAAAGATTGTAACCCAAAGAAAACCCTAGGACAAGGGAAGCACAAACCCTAAAGGGTCTAATGAGAAGCCAAAATATATACATGTGGTATATGTGTAAGAGGGTAATAGAAGTTGTAACCAAAATAAAAATAGGGTCATAGTCTCATAGACACTGTCACCACTATAAAAACAGGGTCATGGACACTGTCACCACTATAAAAACAAGGTCATAGACACTGTAACCAAAAGAAAAACTAAGACAAGGGAAGCATAAATTAACCCTATAGGGGCTAATGAGAAGTCAAAATACATGTGGTGACAGTTCTCCTCTAATATATGAATGGGTAAGAGGATCGATCATAGACGCTGTAATCAAAATAAAAATATGGTCATAGACACTGTCATCAACCACTATAAAAAAGGGTAATAGACACTGTCACCACTATAAAAATAAGGTCATAGACACTGTCACCTCTTATATTATGCCAATCAATTCTTGATTACAAATATTGGATTATCTCATGAACAAGATTTAACAAAATCTGAGATGAAGACTTTTTTCATAAAAGATACTATATATTCTCTAATTGAACGAAACAAAATGACCTTAATTAATTTTATGATTTTTTAATCTAATGAAAATGATTAGTCAATCACGAAATAGTTCGAAAGATCAAATATTTGCAATATTTAATGATCTCGCGTGGATTTATTTCCTGGATTTGTCTTTGATCGTCTTCTTCAATCTTCATCAAGAGGACAGTGAGAAAGAGACCTCAAAGTATCTGCTAACTCGATTTGATTTGATCACGCTTTGATTCATACAGCAATCACCAATCAAAATCTCAAATTAAAAAAAAACAAACAGATTAAGATTCCCAAATCGTTATCGCTTCGAGGCATCTCCGCAGAAACCACGAGAGCAAAAACCCTAGCGCCGATTGACGGACCCCGCCGATTGTCCGACCAAAAAGTTCTACACCATCTTCCTCGAATGGACTGCCACCTACAAGGGCCGACAGTGCGATATATTCAGCGGCTGGGTCGCAGCGTCGAGTTCATCCATGGCTGCGCTGCAGAGCCCGCCTCAATCTCACTTCTTTCGGCCTTGTGTTTGACTGGAGAAGAAGAAAGTGATGGAGCGTATATAATCAAATAGAGATAAGGGTAGAATGGGTATTATAAAAATATTTTGGACAATTATTTAAAAGTTGGATTAGGGTGGACAAATAGCTAAGAAATTTATAAAATTGGATATTGGGCCAAATATCTTCAATAAGTATTAATATTAAATTAAAAAAAGCACACATAATATGAGTGTTGAACTAGATGAGTTTATTATTGGAAATCAAATAAATAGCACACATTGTGACATCATGTTACTTAAAAAATGCAAAATAAAATACATTTTAATTTTTTTTAATGTGGGTATGCGAGACAGTGAATAGAATGGATTTATGAATAGATTATTGGGGTAGGCAATGGGTTAAAAAATTTCACCCATAATCCATCCAACACCGCTTCACCCACACCCGCACTACTCATCATCCACTTTAGTGCAGGTTTTCGACCACAAATTTAATACAAGTGGAGTGGATGATTTGAATACCCACATGTTATTTTCAGCCCTACTAGTCATCCGCCTGAGAGCCCATGCTCCACGAGATGCAATGAGCAAAATGAACTCGACAATTTGTGATATTTTTTGCCATAAATATATGAAAGGAGATTTTGAGTTTGTGATCTAGTCATGAAGGTAACAAGGAAATTTCATACTTCTATCATCATTACTATATAAAAGCCCAAGTTATCCTATACTATTCCTTAATGCTAATTACTTTTTTGCCCTCAATTTCTTCATCTGTGTGAAACCAATTTAAGGCTGTTTTTGGGTTTCTATTTGTTTTGGGTTTCCAGTTGTATGCCACCCAAAAGCTATTCTTGCTATTTGCCTACACACGGATTTTCCTTTCGGCTGTGCTACCAGAGTACCAGGTACCAGTCGTATACCAAAATCCACCGCCTCTTCCCCATTAGCTTTCCAATTTCCACCACTTTGTCTTGTGTTCTAAGTACTGTCTACAGACCTTCTCCCCACTCTAAAAACTCCGATGCCGTTGTCTCTCGGCGTTGAGCTCAGATTCATCATCGGGTAACCTCCTTTGACTCCTTTATTATTGCTCTCATCTCAATTTGGTCTCAGGCCAAACAACACTATCCGTCGCCCTTGAATCATCTTCTTCTTAAACCTTTTTTCCTTGATCTCTTTGCTTAGATTATTGTTGTCTCTTTTTCGTTTGCCATCGTTGACCTCCCATTCAGAATCAGGTAACTCTTTCGCCTTTCTAACTTCTCTCTTTCCTCTGCACCCTTCCACATTCACCGCCCGTCTGCAATTCCTCTTTCTGGCTTTTCCTCGGTCCTTCCGCTCCGACAGTGTGTAGTAATTCTTGAAATTGTCTTATTGAGCCAATTATTCCTACTTTATTGAATTTTCTCGCCACTGCCTTACTCATTGTCCACCGATTCTATCTTTTTTTTAACGATTTGGGATTCTAGCAATTGGCGATTTAAGGTATGTGCTCTTTTCAATTTTTTTTTTTTTTGGTGATATCCTCCAATCCAGGTACCCAAACCCAAGCAATTGAATTCAAAACCCCTAAATTAAGAGAGAGGAAACGAGAATCAGGAAGGAGCACACCTTCTGCCCGTAGTTCAAATTAACTCAAGAGGCCATGGAAGGAGAAGAAGGAACTCAGAAAGCTCACCTCTTCCCTCTATCTCAATGTCCAAGGGACCAAGACATTGAGAAGGTCCGTCTCAATGAGGAGGTTTTGATCTCTATTAGCTTGGACAGTGAGGAACCCTAATTTCTGTTTTTTTTCCCTCCAATTGCTTCGATTTTCCTCTTTATGATTTTGCCTTTGTTGTGCACATGGCTCCTTTGTGAGAAACCCTAACTGCAGACGAGATGTTGAGGCTGGATTAGTCTGTTGAGTTCGATGCGTGCCAAATTTGACGACAAGCTCAAAACGATTGATGAAAAGTGAGTGGCTCTCTTCTTGGAACCCAGTTTATAATTTGCATCTATTTGAGATTTGGACATTGGTTGCTTTGAAATCTCTGAAAATTGATCGCCACACTTGCTGAAAAGGAGTATCACCCTCTTTCCGGCTTTCCATAATCTTAGGCTTTGTTTGATTTTAATTTTAAGCTATCGATTTCAATCTTTGACTAAGCAGTAGCCTATGTGTGAAGTGAATATGATTGTAAAGAGTAATTGCACTCAAATAACCTTGAGAAACTGCAACAGCAGTCTTTAAAACAATTCCCTCTCAATGAGCTGCTTTTAGGTTTGTTTTTCAATTTGATTCTTATTATTGAGTATATGCTTTTGATTTTTTTTTTAGTTTTGCTTATGCTTTTTTAGAGAAATTGGACTTAATAGATGTTAAAATGTTAGAATTACCTTGTTTATATTAATCTTTTTAGTAGTTGATATGTTAGAATTGATTTATTTATATTTAATTCTTTAGAAAAATTGCTTCTTATTTGTTAATTGAAAAGGCCTGAATTGGAAATTTGTTAAAGGAATTGTGCAGTATACTCTAAAATTTGATTATCCTTTTTCTTTGTTGCCATGTTAGAGATAGTAGTTGGTTCCATATTCTTGATTTAAGGCATAATTCAATCCTATATAGATAGTTTAGTGAGTATCCATGTACCTCTTTACATAAAATCTCAGTACTATTCCTGTAGCAATTTCTCTTGATTTGAAAGCTTATATTTTATCACTCAATTTACTTGAAACTTACAACTCTTATGCCATACATATGGTGCATCACAATTTTAATATTTGGGTTATTGCTCATGCTACGACCTTGTCATGCCCATATGTTTGCTAAAACTTAAACAAACCCTTTCATGTCTTTGCTTCAAAAATCCTGACTTAAAGCTCATTGTTTTGTAGGGTGTTTTGCTTCTGAATACAGTTCTTACTGGTGAGCTTCTTCCTTCAATTCAATTATATCATTCCAATTTACCAGGAGTCCAGTTTTTTACTTGAAGTGATCATTTCCCTCATTTCCAGCATCAACATCAACAACCATTTTTTTTTTTAAAAAAAGGAAGCCTCGGCAGATATTAGTTTATGTTTTCCAACATTGTTTTTATTGTAACTAATTACTCCCCCTGTTCTAGAAATTCTGAGCCCAACTTAAAATGTGAAATTAAGGGGGAATTTGATAACTTTTTTAATTCACAAGTAAAATAAGAAGTTGAAGACAATGAACACGAGAGCAAGAGTACATGACATAAGGAAACCAATAGATAGTTGTTATCTAATATCTTACGTTTGCAGTGCGGAGTCATCAGGCCAATTCTCATGCTAAAAAGGGTTGGAGCAGTTGACTGATTCTATCATTGTTACCATTTCGGAAAAGAGAGAGGGAGAGGTTTTTCTTCTATGGGGAAACGGTGCTCATAAAAAAATCTAGGTATGCTCATACATCTAAGTAGGTTCACTTTATATAATACTTTTGCATAGTTGATTTTGACAATAGCTTTGGCTTAATTAACGAGAGACGAAAATTGTATGAAGATAGCCAATTTAAAATAGCCAACTAAAGGAAACGCTGATGCATGCATGATGAATGTGATACTGGTGCTGATTCAACTATTGATTCTGATTCAGAGGGAGACGCAGATGGGAGCTCAAGTGAATCTAAATTTGTAGAGAAATGAGCAACCCAAGAGGACAAGAAAGCTGTCAGGAAGGAGACCAAGAAAAAGGTAAAGGAAGAGAAGAGGGAGTCGAGGAAGAACAAAATCTTAAATGCTGACAAGAAGAGGAAGAAAAAATTGTCCAAAGCTTAAAAAACAGGTAACCTGAATAAAATTATATGAAGCAATTTAAATCCTTAGATTTACTGCTTATATATATTTTACCCCAATTTTGCATTCAGTGTGGTAAAACATTTTAAAGGCCTTTTGTATTCTTACAATGGAAAAGGGAATGTTAATGTAACCCTTAACTTGATATCGCGAACTGTAATGCTCGTAAGTCCTCTGTCCCATTTGGTGTCCTACTAACAAAAAGGCTTGGGATATTCCTAACAATTTGCACACTTCGTGATAGGTGGGTAAGCATTTAGACTGCGTTTATGTTGTTTGGTTGTCTTGATTGCATCATCGTACTGGTTTTATGGGTCTCTTTTGGGAAAAAAATGTATTCATTTCTTTATTTCGTCTTAGAGCCACTCCTCTCCCTTGTGCGTTCACTGACCATCCACCAAGGAAGTATACCAGCCACTTCTACCACAAGGGAGGAGAAGTCATATCACCGATATTTTCAATTGCATCTCGTTTGAAACTTCTTATCTTTTTTTTTGTTGATGACTGCTAAGCACCAATGTATCTCTTTTAATAATATTTTGTTGAAATTCGAATATAAACATGTGTATGAAATATATTAGTTATACATAACATGCTATGTATCGGATTGCTTCCTAGACGAGGAGCATCATGACTCAATCGTTAAAAAAAACCAAATCAGTGATTCACAGCTAGATTAATTAGTCCCCAAATTTGCGAGGCTTCGTAAACGGCGGTATGGAATTTGTATCATGTAAGCCGCCTCTTCTCTCTTCCTTTTAGTTTAGTGTTCTATTTGGAGATTTGGGGAGAAGAGGGAACTCTTTCAATTTTAATTTAAAGATGAATCCAACTGTGTTTCGGATTATGATGTTTTCAGTTTCTAAGAAGATAAATTTATGAGAATCTTATTTTTTGAGGAGTGCTAATTTTGCATGTTTAGATATGGTTCTTGGTATAACTTTGATAGATGTCATTTAATTTATACATGTCATTTAGTGCTCTGACGAAAATGGATCGAGCGAGTTCCAAGCTTGTATAATATGTTTTTTGTTTGGACGATGCATATCCAAATTCGGCTCAACTACAAGTTTTCTGACCAACCAGGTTTCCCTTGTGGAGTTGCCTATATTTTAGACTATTTTTTTTTTACTCCTTAAAGTGAGACTTACATTATTGTACATATTTACCCATTAAACTTGTAAAATTGTCCTACAATCTAGATTAACTTAAAGTGTATCCAACAACATTAATGCGGCAAACACATCATACGACAACAAAAGAATGCGAGAAACATCGTGTGCAACACATATCATACGACAACAAAACAATGCGAGGAACATCGCGTGCATCTGCGCGCGATTAACGACCTAGTTTATATAAAAGGGAAGGTTTACCAAAAAGTTAACTACCTATTTTACCCTTATGTTAACCTTATCTATTAAATTGTCTACCTATATATATTACCCTTCACTTTCAACCTAATGACACAAATACATAATAATAATAATAATAATAATAATAATAATAATAATAATAATAATAATAATAATAATAATAATAATAATAAATAAATAAATAAATAAATAAATAAATAAATAAATAAAAATAGTGATAAAAGTAATCATTGTATTAGGAATACAATATAATAATTATTATTAATAAATATTATTGTTACTAACAATTTAAAGAATATATATATTAGATAAAAAAAAATACTAATAAAATAATAATAGTAATGGAAATATAATATAATATAATAAGTGATAATAATAATAATAATAATATTGTTGTTTTTGTTATTTAAAATCTATTTGATCACTATTTTATTATTTAAAAAATATTTTTATACAATATAATTATAATAAAAGTATAAATAAAATATATTTTAAATAACAAAATAGTGATAATAATAATAATAATTTAAAAAATATTTTTATTATTGGGTGATTTGCTAAAGTAACACACATAAGGTAAAAAGCTTGCATGGCTATCACATGGGGGTACAAAATTAGGGGAATCGGGTAGTACTGGAACCGAGAGGGCCGGTTGCAGGTTAAACCAATTGGGGGTCATGTGAAATTTAAAAAAAAAAGGAAAGGAAACCCAGGGAGAGAGAGGGGGGAGATGTGTACCTGCACATGAAAGTACAGATGAGAGAGAGAGACAGACAGAGAGAGAGTGACAGACGGAGAGAGAGAGATACAGTCAGAGAGAGAAGAGGGGGAACCTTGGCTTGGGCATTTTGGCGCCAGAAATTTGGCGCCCAAAAGTGTCATAGTGGGCCGGCTGTGAGAGGAGGGTATTTAAGCATTGAAATGCTTGCTCAACCAATGATTATCCACCATTAATGGTTTGCAGGAGGGGAACAAAGGGAGGAAGTAGAAGAGCCGCCTGAACTACAAGAAGGCCTGTTCTCGGCCAATCAAGGGAAAGGAGAGATGGGAGAAGAGATGAGGTATATAAGGAGCTCTATGGGTCTCATCATAATCATTCAAGCGGCATTTAATAGGGAGGGGGTCATTAAATGTTCAAGTTCAGAGAATCACCATAGAAGCAGGAGAAGATTCAAGAGGAACGTTTTTGTCACGTGTATTTTACATGACAGATTTGGGGTTCTACTAGCCACATTAAGCAAAAATACTAACCGGCTATTGGAATTTACATGGCACCTGGGTCGTCAGAAAAAAAGATTCAGCAGATGGGTAAGTGGACCTTCGATTTAGATTTATAAATTGGAGAGACCCCCACTTTATGTACTTCTTCCCTTAGGAATAATGAGTTTTCCTTGTTTGTATTGCAACAGGGGACATATCTTCCGTGTGTATGACCGTCTTGTTTGGTGGTTGGTGGGCCTGTCAAGGGAGAGGTTGGGTCTTCAAGGGTACGAAGAGCCAGAAAGCTGTGGTTGTCGACGAAAAGATCGACTATTTATCAATGAAGAAATTGTTGATGGACAAGTTTGGTGTGGACAGGACAAGGTACGATGTACAACTCACATATATTAACCCGAAGAAGGAGGGGTGCAATCCCTTCGCTATTGGGGGCGATGATGACCTACACGCCTTCAAGTTTGTCAACTCTATAGACGGAGAACGGAACTGGCCTATTGAGCTTCATATCTCCCTGCAAAACAAGGTTAGTGAGGTCGCACCCATGAGCGAAGGATCAACCACAGGAGCGTCGATTGGGATGGGTATGTCGCGTTCGGGGGGTGATGATGTCGGCCTGCCGTTAAGTGGGCCCATCGTCACCCCAGAAGATCACCCTGGGACGAATCCCCCCTGCAGAGTTGATAAAGAACACGAACTGGAGAGACCCTTACATGGCGAGGAAAAACAAACACATGTCCAGCCGATTAAATCAGGTGACAAGGGAAACAATAGTAATGACAAGTTAGGGACAGAACAGGAGTTGGAGTTGGAGGTAGACGACAGGGCAAAGAAAGTTGCTGCCATAAAACGTGGAAAGCAGGTCATCCAACTTAGCAGCGACCTGGAAGACGTAGTGAGCATCCCCTGTGGTGAAGGACGAGTCACAATTGACCTTGGTAGCTCGTCGGACGATGACGAAGTCATTCCAGCTGCGGTAAAAGTCGAGTATGGGGGATCTATGACAACGAAATCGTACTCATGGGATTATGAGGCAGAGCAAGCAGTGAGGGAAGTCGAAGAAGCATATGAACGTCGAAAAGTGCTGTTGGGAGCGACGGAGAAGCTTGTGGAAGGGGAGTCTGATGTACGCATTTTTAGTCATATTTTGCATCATATTTTCATTTCATTTAAGTCATTTTATTTACTTTTTGTGTTGGGAAAGTGTGTCGTTTGTGTTAGTTTTCGTATTATTCAAGATATGGAGTCTACACAAGCTTTGGTGGTGTTTTTGTAGGTTTTGAAGCTGATTTGAAGGAGTTTGGATGCACTTTAGAGCTTAATGAAAAATCATGAAGGCAATGGAGATGCCAAGCAAAAGCAAAAAGTGGTGCAGCTGGAGAAAAGCCTTATTTTCGCCATCCATCACTTCGATTCAAGCTCTGGAACCTTCATGAGAGTTGTAGTCCTTGAAAAGAGTTTTCCAACGCATATTCATATGCGTCAATCGGATAAACGAGGACTCGGAAAAGTGCATTTGAAGTCAGAGTCGAAAAGCTGGAGAAAAACAGAAGTTACTGCATTCAAACAGACCCTCGGCGCCGACACCCACAGCCTCGGCGCCGAGGTATCTGCGAACAGAAGAAGATTTTACGGGCTGATTTTATTACTTAATGGGCTTTTTAATTAGGATTTTCATCTGAATTTCTTTTAGGATCTTTTAGTTAGATAGACTTGGGATATTTTATCCTTCCTTAGATGGATTTTATTATTTTCCTAAGATAAAATCTCTTTTCCTTGGGGATTAAGTCTTAATTTTTATCTTTTAAATAAAGGCTGTTAGGGGCTGATTTAGGAGGACGACAGACAGCGCAGGGCTGCGCGCAGCAGCTGTAGGACGAGTTTTAGGGTTTTTGTTTGGCGTTTGGGCGAAAGCTTGGGCATTTGTTGTTGCGATTGAACGCTTATTTCCAGGTTTTATATTATTGCAAGTTTGGTTTATGTTTTCTTCTCTTAAATTCATGTTTTCCATTGTCATGTTTGAGTAGTTATCTTCCTTCTAGGGTTGGGGTGTGCCCAATAATAGGCACGTGTGTGATGGATGAATCTATAATTGTGTGATGTTTTTATTGTCTTCTACCTATGTGCTTAACCTTTGATGAAAGTTTAAGGAATTCATGGTTGCAATTGAACTTGAAAGAGGAAATTGTTAACTTGATAGTAATTAGGGTTTTCTAATGAAAGTTAAAAGATCCTAATTAAGAGAAGGTAGAAACAAGTAGGTCTTTTATGCGAAAGTGAATGGATTTACTTGTTGATTGATGAAAGTCAATTGTTTGATGATAAAAGCATGACCTTTTATGTGATTCATTGATTTTCCCATGTGTTTGTTGTTGTGGCGATCCTTTGCCTTGGAAGTTTTCCCTTTTATTAATTAAAATTCATATTTTATTCTCTTATCACCATCCATCTCTCTTCCATCTCTTTTGTTAGTTTCAACCCGACAAAGCAACTAAATAAGAAACGCTGACTCTCTCCTGTGGACGATACTGACTCCCTATACTATAGCGGGGTCTTGACTACAAATTTATTTGGTCGAGAAACCCTCTCATCAAATTGGCGCCGTTGCCGGGGAGATTTCAATCGCGCCTTGTTTAGTTGTTTTTAGGGTTTGGGAATAGCCCACCTCCTTTATTTTGTAAATATCATTTTATTTTCTTTTATTTTCTTTATTTTAGTTTTTATTTTTTATTTTTTAGAATACCACACCTCCCACCACTCGCCTCCTCGGTACGAACTTGGTGTCGAGCCCTTTTTATTTGATTTGTGCGCTTGTTTGAGTTTTCAAGATTAGGTACAAGATGCAGTACACATATGATTATTTTGAAACAAGGGCTGAACAAGAAAGACGACAAGCAAGGAAAAAGGAGTATGCGAGCTATCTAGCCGAGGTTGATGAGGAGGATGAAGATTTCATTGATTTTGATAGTTGGAAAGCAAAGAAGTCCTCCGAGGATTTAACCAAAACCCAAGAGTCATATGGGTCCTATCAACCAACGGAGAGGTATTATGCTCAACATGACTATAAGGACTCGTATGAGCCCTCCCAACCATGGAATCTCTATCATGAACCACCTCCTCCTTATGAGCAATGGGAGCGGCCTCCGGAACCATCACTGGAGGTCGACGCTAAAGAGTGTAGGCACACCATAGATGAGGAAACCAACAAGCAAATGAGGGCTGAGATGGCGGAATTACGACGCCAGATAGAAGCTGAAGCCGCTGAAGTACGACGACTAAGGGAGTACAACACAATCATGCGTGAACAACTAGACACATGGAATAAGTTGCATGACTTGTCAGAATCACCCTTAGAAGGCGTAGCCCCCCAACCAATAGAGATGGCGTATCTGCATGAGGTTGGTTCATATGATAACATTATCTTTTGCGAGCTTGTAGGTGAAGAAGAGCCTGAGGAGGAGTTGGTACCTATCCCAACCAAGTCAACATACACTTGTGCTAACTCTACTCAGGCCCCTGACGACGCAATTGCGTGTCCTAATGAGGAAGAAGAGAGTTGCCATGATCCTACAGAGCTACAGGTAAGGTTAGATATGGTTTTCAACCTCTTTTCTCATGATGAACATGTTGGTATCGAGACATTTCAGGAGAAGCCATGTGAGGAACCCCTGGAGGAAGAAGAAGAAGTGATAAAGGAGGAGCCAAAAGTCATTGTTCGATGCATTACACCGCCACCTTTACCATTCCAGGTGAAGGTGATTCCCGACGATCTCAAAAAATCGACTTTTGCATTTAAGTATGGGGTACTCGCGAAGTGGCATGTTGAAGATGAGGCAGAAGAAGAAGAAGTGGAGGAATCTCTTCCCCCTCCACCATTGTACATCGAACTCAACAATGAAATACATCTATTTGTGTATGATGGTGAGGAAGCTCAAAAAGTCAATTCAATGAAGAGGAAGAGAGGCGCAAATGAGGAACACGCGTTTAATAAGTGCTTTCCAAGACAGTTTCTAGCTAGATCCAAGGGAGATGAATGGGTGGAATGTTGGAGTGCCCACTCGGGAAGGTTCAAGCTCATCCATAAGGAAAGGAGGAGAGGCATAAAAAGGTACAAGGAGCAAGAGCCATATCACTTGACAATCTATCCCGATGTACCACCGGAGGATGTTCTCCCACCGTCTCCACCAGCGGAGCCACCGGATCCACCACCTCCTCCTGACCCGGATTGAAGAAAAAAAAGGGAAGTAGGTCAAGCTAGAGACTTTAAACCTAGCGCTTACGGGAGGCAACCCGCTTTATTTTCTTTTCTTTCTAAGTTTTATTTTTATTTTTTAAGTTTTAGGATAGGTAGGGTAGTTGGGGTGGAGCATATTGCACTAACCATGCAGGGCTTAGGAGGAAACCACTGCGAAAACGGGCGAAAAACGGAAAAAGAAGCTCAACAATAGTTGTACCGAGGCCATACCGAAGCACCTAGGGTCGGTACCGACCCTCCTGACGGACATGTAAGTGAATCTCGGAAAACCAAGAAATTCCAGTAGCTGTACCGAGGCCGTACCGAGGTCCCTAGGGTCGGTACCGACCCCCCTGATGGATAGGTAAGTGAATCTCGGAAAATAGAGAAATTCCAGTGGGCATACCGACCCCGTACCGAGGTCCCTTGCCTCGGTACCGACCCCCTACCAAAAAATTTTTTTTTTTTCAGAAAACCTTTTTTTTTTCTTCTTTCCTTCCCTCTTTCCTTCTCTTTACTGTCTATCCAGCCCTCGTTTCACAGCCCCCACCTCGGTTCCTAGCCCCCACACCCAGCCCCTCCCTCTCTCGGCGCCACCCGCCACCAGCCCGAGCCACCTCCGGCCAAGCCACTGCAGCTGCACCTCGGTTCCGAGCCCCCAGCAGCCCAGACCAGCCCCCGTTATTCACCCTCCACCTCGGTTCCGAAGCCCGCAGCCCAGCACCTCTTCTCTCCGCGCCTCCCATCCTCTCCCCGAGCCACCACCACAGCTCGACCCCCCCTCCTTGGCGCACCCCCTGAGCCCAGTAGCACCCTGGTTCGAGCCCCACAGCACCCCCACCGAGCCATTTTTGTCGACAGCCCTGTTCCGCCTTTTTGGCTCGTTATACCTTTGAAATCCCGATTTTTCTTCTTCATTCAACTCGGTTGTGGTATGATTTCTTACCCTAAACTTGTTTATTTCAATTAATTGGATTGATTTGATGATTTGGGTTGAGATTGAAAACCTAGGGTTTGATTTAGAAGCGGAATTTGGGGATTTTTACCGAGGGCCGAATTGGTCGAAATTGATGATATGGTTGTGTTGTTGGGTTGATTTGGAGCAATTTTCATGTTCATAGCATTGTCAAATTGTTTATGGATTGCGAGCTAATTAGATTTTAAGATTTCATTGCGATCCGTTCGTGGCTTTGATTTGTGAATTGATTTTTATGCTTTAAGTTGATTAGTTTCTTCTATTTTAGCATGAAAATTATATTCTTGCAAGATTTGACATGTGCAAACAAGTTGTATATATTTCATATTTATCTTACTTGTTTTGAACTTAAGTATGGGGTTATGGTGGTTGACTTGTTCATATTGATTTACATTACTTATATGGTTTATATTGAGAATATTTTTATAGGTTATGTATTATATTTTATATGGTGGTGAGTTTGGGTGCATTTGAGCCTATTGCTATTTTTAAGAATGCCCTTGAACTTATATTATTGCACTTGCTTTCTATGCTTATATGATTTATTTAGTGCATACTATTCTTGTTATTTTGCTTGGTTTACGTGGTTATTAGGTGTGGCCTGGGCATATATTGGTTTGACCCGCCGCCCCCCTTTCCATAGAGAGCTTATTAATCTTCAGCAGCTTCTGAATCTTGATTTTGTGAGTTTCGGAATCTTTCCCTTTTACTTTGATTTTCTTTTGACAGTGGGGACACTGTCTATTTTTAAGTATGGGGTGAGGGATTCATAAACTTGTTTGATGTGTTTTAGATTAAGTTTATGTTTATGTGTTGCATTTTACTTTATTTGGATTATGTTATGCATTCATGTTTAAAATATATGCATTTGAGTCTTTTGTCATGTCTTTAGTCATGCTTTGAGTTTCATAAAATCTGAAAAATCCCAAAAAAAAATATTTAAAAAAAATGTCGAAAAAAAAAGATAAAAAAATGCATGTTTATTTTCATTTTGTCTTATGTTTTAGTGAGTGTATACCCTAACTTAGATGTCCAATGATGAAATCTAATAATTGAGCTTGATTATGTAATATCCTAAGGCATAGTTCGGATGGTTTAGCCTAAGTCGCACAAAATGTTTTTATGTCAAGTTTGACTTGCAAATGAAATTGAGCATATATGACTTTAGGATTTGGTGATTGGAATCCAACATGTCCTAGTGAGTTACTTGGCCTATGAGGAATTGATCTTTATATTTTTCCTTCTTTTTGATGTGTGTATTACTTTCCTTATACATTACCTCTTGATAATGCGATGTATATCTAAGTCTTGAAACCAATATGAGATAGCTAGTCATTGCATAATTTGATCAAATGATAGAGACACTCTTTATTAGCTACTTTTATATCCTCTTTTACCTACCTTATATATGTTTCCTTTGCTTGTAACCACTTTGAGCCTTATAGCCTATTCTTGTAACTCCACAAAATCTATCTTAGCTAATGATTAGCCTTACCTCCTTATCCGGGAATTAGGACTTAGTGATTGGTAGAGATTGATGTTTGAGGAGTAGAGACCTATGATTTGGTTTAAGTGTGGGACACATTTTTGGGTGGGTATTTTATTTTCTCGCCACTTGATCTATTGTAAAAGGTATTTTTGGCTCTTATATTAAAATAGATGCACATGAGATTATGAAAAAGAAAAGAGAGTTCGAAAAAAAAAAAAGAAAAAAAAAAGAATAAATGAGAAGTTGTGCATGAGCCAAATTTATCTTTATGTGAGATATATTGGATATTTTGGGGTTATTGAAGAGGTGTGCCATATTAGATGAGTTTGGAAGTGTTACTATATGATGGAATTGTTTGGATGAGTCGAGTTAGAAATTTAGGAGTCTTTGGTTCCCGGATTTCTAGCACCACATAGCCTAAATGATTCCTACCTTTATTTTCTTCCCAAGCCAAGTTACAACCCGGCCGAATGAGTCCTTCTTTGAAGGCCATTGAGCCAAAGTCCTCTTGATGGTTAATGCATGTTTTGACATCTCGGTGAATCGATTGGTGATATTAATTGCAATTTCTATGTAGCTTAATGTTATAAAGGATTGAGTTGAGAGATGTACTACAAGCCTAAACACATTTGAAAGGAAGTGAAAACACAATATTTCCCTTGAGTGGTTAGATTCTAGTTGCTTAGCCTAAGGTTATCTAAATATATGTGATGATGGTTCAATGCTTGTTCTTATTTGCACTATGCTAAATTGATGTTGCTTTTGACTAAGGCGAAGACTTGAAGGCATGTTAAGGGTTTTGGTCATAGTTTGGTTATTGCTTGAGGACAAGCAAGTCTAAGTATGGGGTGTTTTGATGTACGCATTTTTAGTCATATTTTGCATCATATTTTCATTTCATTTAAGTCATTTTATTTACTTTTGTGTTGGGAAAGTGTGTCGTTTGTGTTAGTTTTCGTATTATTCAAGATATGGAGTCTACACAAGCTTTGGTGGTGTTTTTGTAGGTTTTGAAGCTGATTTGAAGGAGTTTGGATGCACTTTAGAGCTTAATGAAAAATCATGAAGGCAATGGAGATGCCAAGCAAAAGCAAAAAGTGGTGCAGCTGGAGAAAAGCCTTATTTTCTCCATCCATCACTTCGATTCAAGCTCTGGAACCTTCATGAGAGTTGTAGTCCTTGAAAAGAGTTTTCCAACGCATATTCATATGCGTCAATCAGATA
The DNA here is from genome assembly GCA_963922045.1 of Persicaria maculosa. Classification (NCBI taxonomy): domain Eukaryota; kingdom Viridiplantae; phylum Streptophyta; class Magnoliopsida; order Caryophyllales; family Polygonaceae; genus Persicaria; species Persicaria maculosa. The sequence continues at coordinate 36,910,092 of OY998261.1, forward strand.
AACGAGGACTCGGAAAAGTGCATTTGAAGTCAGAGTCGAAAAGCTGGAGAAAAACAGAAGTTACTGCATTCAAACAGACCCTCGGCGCCGACACCCACAGCCTCGGCGCCGAGGTATCTGCGAACAGAAGAAGATTTTACGGGCTGATTTTATTACTTAATGGGCTTTTTAATTAGGATTTTCATCTGAATTTCTTTTAGGATCTTTTAGTTAGATAGACTTGGGATATTTTATCCTTCCTTAGATGGATTTTATTATTTTCCTAAGATAAAATCTCTTTTCCTTGGGGATTAAGTCTTAATTTTTATCTTTTAAATAAAGGCTGTTAGGGGCTGATTTAGGAGGACGACAGACAGCGCAGGGCTGCGCGCAGCAGCTGTAGGACGAGTTTTAGGGTTTTTGTTTGGCGTTTGGGCGAAAGCTTGGGCATTTGTTGTTGCGATTGAACGCTTATTTCCAGGTTTTATATTATTGCAAGTTTGGTTTATGTTTTCTTCTCTTAAATTCATGTTTTCCATTGTCATGTTTGAGTAGTTATCTTCCTTCTAGGGTTGGGGTGTGCCCAATAATAGGCACGTGTGTGATGGATGAATCTATAATTGTGTGATGTTTTTATTGTCTTCTACCTATGTGCTTAACCTTTGATGAAAGTTTAAGGAATTCATGGTTGCAATTGAACTTGAAAGAGGAAATTGTTAACTTGATAGTAATTAGGGTTTTCTAATGAAAGTTAAAAGATCCTAATTAAGAGAAGGTAGAAACAAGTAGGTCTTTTATGCGAAAGTGAATGGATTTACTTGTTGATTGATGAAAGTCAATTGTTTGATGATAAAAGCATGACCTTTTATGTGATTCATTGATTTTCCCATGTGTTTGTTGTTGTGGCGATCCTTTGCCTTAGAAGTTTTCCCTTTTATTAATTAAAATTCATATTTTATTCTCTTATCACCACCCATCTCTCTTCCATCTCTTTTGTTAGTTTCAACCCGACAAAGTAACTAAATAAGAAACGCTGACTCTCTCCTGTGGACGATCCTGACTCCCTATACTATAGCGGGGTCTTGACTACAAATTTATTTGGTCGAGAAACCCTCTCATCAGAGTCGCAACCAACGACGGAGAAGGTTGTCCCAGGGGCCCTGCACCAGCAGGATGTAGAGCTCCGGGAGGGACAAGTGTTTCGAAGCAAGGAGGAGGTGCAACATACGATAAGGATGGCGGCACTTGCTAGGTGCTTCGATACAAAGGTGAAGAGGTCGACGAAGACAGTGTATGTCGTGGAGTGTGTGGGGCCCAACTGCAAGTGGGCATGTCGGGCATCCACTTACAAGAAGTCGCGTTTGTGGATGATCCGAAAGCTTGTCGATGAACATAGTTGCGATCTCAATGTCAGGCTCACACACAAGCGTCGGGCAACATACAGGCAGCTCGGACAGACGCTAGTCCAAAGGTACGTTGTGTCCCATAACCGGTTCATTCTGGCACGCCATATGCAATGTACACAAAACACCTCCTGTCAATATCAACTGTCCACCTATTAGGGTATAACCGCTTAAGCATAAGCTCTGTACTAGACATCCTACAGTTGTCTACTTGTCACGTTGTAGTGGTTTCCTGTTGTTGTTGTTGTAGTTGTTATTTTACCCCTGTTATTGTCTGGTAACGCTTTTGTTACTGAAAATGTGAAGTTTCGTTGGATCAAAGAAGCCACTCCTTCCGGAACAGGTAAGCACAATGATGAAGTCACAACTGGGGGTGACCTGTAGCTATTGGAAGGCTCGCAGAGCACGGATGACAGCGAGGGACACTATGTACGGGACTGACGAGGAAAGCTACCACTCCATTTACTCATACATGCACATGCTCGAGCAAGCTAACCCAGGGACATACACGAGGGTTGAGTGCGACTCGAATGGGCACTTCAAGTACGCCTTTGTTAGTATAGGTGTGTGGAGGAGGGCCATCCCCCACCTACGTAAGGTTAGTCGTTCTTGTCCCCTAATACCGCTATACTCTACATGCCATCTGCTACCTGCCAGCTTAAACACTCGTACTTGTCATAAAGAAGCGTATACATGACGCATCTTCTATGTGACATGACGCCTCTTATATATGACATGACACCTCTTCTATGTTACATGACACCTCTTCTATGTTACATGACGCCTATTGTCTGTGACAACATCTTATATCTGAGCAGGTCATATCTGTCGATGGGGGGTTTTTGAAGGGGAAGTTTCGTGGTTGCCTGTTGTTCGCAACTGCACAAGATGCTAACCACTCCATATACCCAGTCGCGTTTGCCATGGTCGACGGGGAAAACGACGGTTCGTGGGGGTTCTTTTTCAGGCAAATGTTGCGGGTCGTTGAAGACACGCCTTACCTTGTCTGGGTGTCTGACCGCCACATAAGCATTCTCAAGGGGATACGGGATACATATGTCTTCGCGAAGCACGACATTTGCACATGGCACCTATGGCAGAATGTGCGATTCCGGTATAAGATTGGCATGTTGCAGGACCTCTACTTTATCATGGCGAAGGCGTATACCTATGACGAGTTCCATGCGCTTTTCACTGACTTCTCGGCACAGGCTCCCGCTGCGGGACAATACCTGAAGGAGGTAGGGTTCAACAACTGGGCTAGAGCCTTCTTCCCAGCGAACAGGTTCCACATCACCACCCCTTATTTTACATGCCACTTTTTATACTACGTCACACCTGCTATAGTTAACATGCCAGCTTATATAATTAACCTGACACTTAGGTGAATAAACATGACACATGCTGTAGTTAACATGACCTGCCATCATATATAAATGACATGATACTTGGCTTAAGTATGATCAATCCTGTATTAATGAACATGATGTCGTCATTAGGTTAAACATCACCACCACTTGTACTTATTTACATGCCAGCTTATTAAAATAACATGACATTTACTATATATAACATGACATATGCTTTAGTTAACATGACACCTCCTTTTTTTAACATGACACCTTGATTAGGTACAATATCACAACCACTAACAATTCCGAGTGCCTCAACTCTGTTTTCAAGCAACCTAGGGACTTGCCTTTGACTGCCCTCATCGATGCAATCATCGAAACTGTTGGTAAGTGGTTCGCAACTCGCAGAGAGGCCAGCTCATCCCCCTGACAAGGTCGTAAGTGATTGGGTCGATGACGCCATGAAGGCGAACTACGCACAGTCCATCACCATGGCTGTAAGGCCGTTGAGCGCCCATGAGTTCGAGGTCTGCAAGGGTTCTTCAATTTGGCTCGTCAATCTTACCGGGCGGTTGTGCAGTTGCAGACGCTTCAACGTTGACCAGTATCCGTGTGCCCACGCACTTGCAGCTGCCAACCATCGGGGGGTCGATGTGTACTGTCTTGTGAATGACTTTTACAAGGTCGACGCAAGGCGTGCGTGCTACCAGGAGGTTATCTACCCCCTCCCTTCTCGGGAAACATGGACAATCCCCCAGGCCATCAAAGAGATGCGTTGCGTCCCCCCCCCCCCTCATAAAGGCCCGTCCTGGGAGGCCAAAGACATCACGGTACCCCTCGCAATGGGAGCGGAAGTACACGAAGCGACGCATGACTTAAGGGTAACTACAACCACGTGATTGACCAGTTAATATCTATTCACTTGTCATATGATAGGCTTCACATGTCAGTAGTTACTTTTGACATGACAATATGGCATGTGACTTTTGCGTATTGTGGAAATGTATGTTTTGACTTTTGCGTCTTTTGGAAATGTACGTATGTGGTGTACACCTTTTGTACATGTCACGTATTCGCATGTGTTAGCACATAGCGAATAAGATAAGTTGCATAATGCGGATTAAGTATGTAATAATCACCTTTTTGTGTTACTAGATAACATGCGAATAACATTAGTTTCATGCTGCATAACATAATTTTGTAATGCAAAATAACCTACACACGGTCATACGTACCTACATATGTCCTACGACAATTACCCTTAAGATAAACCAAATGTTTAGAAACGGACACAACTTCAACCATCCACAACTACAACAACCCAAAAGTCTACTAACAATGTTCAACCAACCATACACTAACTACTTGGGATCGTCTGAGGGTGCAAGACTTCTGCGATATATTGCCACACACAGGAGCTGCCGATAGGCTTCGATAAAGTCATCGTCCAAGCCATCAAAGTCAGCCTCACCGTCGGCAAGGAGCTGCATAAACCGGATTGCATATGGCCCACAGTCTCCCCTGCATGAACAAACCACCCCCTGTTACGACAAATCAAAAAGCAACGACTGCTAAATTCAAACAAAGTGCGAGTAAAGTACTTACGATAATGTGTTCTGTGGCAGCCCCTTGATCCACTTGTACGGGAATGGCTTCGGGACCTTACCTGCAAGCTTCCCACAAAGTTCGGCATGCCCATTCATCAATGCGGGGAGGAGGTGAGTGACGGGCTTCAGAAGGTTAGCCATCTGGCGCTCGGGGACGAAGTGCACGTCAGGATCGTACATGTTCACTATCCAGTCAACGAGGTTGATCTCGACGGCCACCCAGTGCTTGTTCTTCAGGTTCCATGGGAGCAACAGACGGTCGACATCCATCCATGACGTGCCGAACCGCTCTGGAAGCTTGCCTTCAAAGTATTGGGGCATCTCCTGGCCGAGCTCTACCCCGTCAATCTTGCACTTGCATTGTGCCCATATTCTCTGGATGTGGAACCCCCAGTAGTTGTCTAGAAGGGCCACCCTTGCACACTTGTCAGCCCTTGCCTTCATGTCCTTCCGAAGAACGCACATCGCTTGATCAATATGCTGCAAAAGCACTTACCATATTACAGACGAAGCCATTTTCCACTATATCCCAAACAGGGTAGAGGGGGGAAGATTACCTCTGAGGTCACCCACACCCTCGGCGTCTGGAGCTCGCCGAAGAACTCCTTCCGCAGGAGGGTCCCTTCAAGTGAACGCAAGTGGTCGTTGGTCCCATCATTCATCCACTCCGAGAAAGCATCGAGGTCCGCCCTCGTAAGCAGCCCCAGGTCGACCGCGTCAACTCCCTTCACTACCTGCTTCCCCTTGGTCGTACGTGGCTTCTTCGCCGGGCGAGGGATTTCATGGTCCGCAAGTGTCGTGGGTGGCCGACGTGCCCTCGTCCCCCTACGTTCAAGTGGCACCTCAACCTGAGAGCCCTCAGCTAGGTCGCTTTGGTCCTGCACCAAGTATACAAAAACAAACTTCCGTTATGGATGCCAGCAACCTAGTTCTTACATGTCACCTGATTAACATAACATGACAGTTAGAAGTCAGAGTATTACCTCTCCAATTTTAGTCGGCGGTGCAGCCATCTCCCCATCCCTGCCCATGACAGTCTCCCCAGGTTGTGGGCCATCTGCCTTGTCCTGCACCTAGTACACCAAATCATACCAACACAGTTAGAGGCCACCCAACCAGTTGTTACATGTCACCTTTAGATTCACACATGACAGGTAGAGGTTCAGGTATTACATATCCATTGTTTATCTTAACTGCTTCCAACTCCCCATCCTTTACCTTATCAGTGTCCTCGGCTTCTTTGGCATCTGCCTTGTCCTTAACAGTCTCCCCAACATGCTGATCAGAATAAAATTACATGACGGGTAGTTTTTCATATGTGACAGACATTGTTAATAACATGACAACTACAAAATGATTTCAACCAACTACATACCTCCTTGTCCTTATCGTTGTCCTTATTCTTTGATTGCACGTCCTCGTCATCAACTGGATCGACATGTGGGCCTCCATTCCCTCCCAACGAATATGCTTCCTGGTCTGTACTGATCGTGCCCCTCTTCATTGACCTCTTCAAGTTTTCAATGGATTCCTCAAGCTTCGCCATCTTCGTTCCAACCTCTACGATTAGGTTTCTTCCCATTTGTTCCAACTTAGCCATAATCCTTAACTCCATCGCAGAAATGCGGGCCTCATGCTGCGTACCCTCCACTGAAGCTTCTGGCTCTGTCGGCAATCCCCCTCTTTCCTTTCGTCGTTCAGTTTCAGCCGCTTGGTAGGCTCGGACGATGTCGTCAAAGAACTTGTCCGGCTCATCATGCCTGTAGGTAGCATGGCGTGCAACACATTTAGCCTCCTCACGCGCATCGGGGAGTAGGATGGGGCACACGGCGTCAACGGCGTCGAAGCTGTGGAGGACCTCATTCGCTTCCTTCAGGCGGTATTGTATGGCTTTGTAGTCGAGGTTGTCATCTTTCAGCCCGTACCTCAGGCACCTCGGATACGCACCCGGCTCGATCACGCTAGCACATTGGTCAGCCACTGGAGCTAATGCTTCGTACACCCACGCCTACATGAACGGATGCCATTACAGATTTCAAAGGATAGCCAGTGCAAAATTGAAGGATGGGCAGTAATATATTCATGGATGGCCAGTAAGTTTAAGTACCTGGAAAATGAGGGGGAACCCGAACAAAACGTATCCAGGCCGCGGTGCATTTGGGTTTATCCCCTTTGCCAGCTTCCTCTCTATTGCACCGTGAAGAAACTGGTGGGTTCGCTCATAGCACAACCGACCCCACGGGAAAGCCATGAACCGTCCGACGTCTGACGCAAGATTGACAACCCACGGATGAATATAGTTTCGGGCTTCCTTCCCGAATAGCACGCCCTCCACCAACATAATGAGGACAAACTTCAAACTTCTCGCCGACAAGCGCTCCGTTTTCATCGCCACCTCGAACCTAACCTCAAACTCCGACATTTTTAGCTTGGCCACGCCAAAGAAAGCCTTCATTCCGGATTCGTCGTCCTCGTCTTCTTCAGGCCACCCAGCGTAGTCGCAATTGAGGCCGGACATAAGCGCAAACTCCGCAATGGAGAACCTCACAACATGACCCTCGATGTTGTACCAGGTCTCGTGTTTCTTTTTCGTCTTCAGCTGCCGTTGAAGGACGTAGTGTACGAGCTGCGCCGAGAAGTGGAGTCATGAGCCTATCCTCACTACTCCGCCCAGCGGGCTATCCAGAAGGCGGTTGTAGTCGTCAACAGTCAAGCACTCATCCACGTTCCGTAGAACTTGTGGCTTCGAGAACTGGTTGCATCTCCCTTTGAAATGTCTATCTTCTTCTACCGCATAAACAGCCTGCACAACATCAACCTGTGAGCGACGTTGAACAACAATATCAACTTACATTGCTTTCACATCATCACATCGTACCGCTCCAGAAGTTTGCGTAAGACGCTCCCTCGCTACACTGATACGAACCATTTTGCTTGAGTATATATCCTGCAGTGTGGGAGACCATACGTCACAAAGGTGCAGAAGAACAACAATAGCAACATTCCAAATGACATGTCACTCTTTTCATGCTACATGACAGGTACTGTAATTTACTTGTTATCTTGACATTCATACATGACATTAAACGTGAACCTTTCAATATCAGAACAAAATGCACCCAATGCTTCAACTTCATTGACAGCAACAAATCTAGCCAATTCTACATGACAGTAACACATTTCACCATATCACATCTACACTGCTACATCACAGCAACAAATCAACCCATTTCTACATGACATGAACACATTTCAACATGTCACCTTTAAACTGCTACATGACAGCTACCACAAATTCTTGTGTTGTCATATCTACATTGAATACCAAGTTTAACCAATACACCTCTACTGTTAACGTATTCATTTCATAATTTGTAATGCACGGAATAACCACATGCAACTCACTAGTTTGGCATTCCTACTTGACAACAACAAATGTCATTATTTCTACATGACAGAAACACCTGTAAACATGTCACCTATTAACTGGTACATGACAGCAACCGCATTTTCTTCTGTTTTCATGTCAAAATTGAAAAAAATGTTCAACCTAGACACATCCAATTTTAGCCTATTTCTATCCACATTTACTGCGCTGAATAACCACATATGTATCTCACCAGTTCCTATTCGTAATTGACATCAACAAATGTAACAATATGCACATGAACTTTCCACCCTATACATTTCACATTTGAACCGATTCTCAACATATTGATATGTAATTTCTACCTATTGATATCAATATTCAGTTCCCCCTTTTGGGTTTTACCCTAGGCATATTATAACTCACCCTTTCTTATATTTCCCCAAACCCAATTTCTAGCCCTTCCACAGACCTAATTTTTTCTTGACGCTTCTCTATTCCTACATGACAGAAGGGAAATTGCACTTGCTACCTGCTGGTCTTTCATTCAACCCTTTCATTTCACCATTTTCGCCCAACCCTATTTCATTCTCAGTCTGTTACCATCCCCGATTTCCACCTATTCATCTGAAATTAGCCATTACCAACCCCTCCCCTCTCCCTTGGTGTACATTGCCCAACTGAACATCCCCCAATTTCTCCCAATGGCCACCACAAATCCATTTCCCCCTTGTCCATCTCACGACTCCATAGAGCATGAAAGGTAGCAGTTACTTACTTGGGGGCGTGTTCTGAACTGTTCCTTCTTCTTCTTCTTCCTTCTCTGTCTGTCTCTCCCATTGCCTTCGTTCTCTCCGAAGTCGTTTTCGCTGACCTCTCTTTCGCCCTTTCTTTCTCTTTCCTTTGCAGTTTGTTTCTCGTTACTGTTGATCCATCCCTCCTCCTTCCCTTTATAAAGGCGCCCCCAAAGTGTCACAGTTTGATGGGACGGTTGTTTTTTCAACCTCCCCATAACTGTCAAATCGGTTTTAATAACCGGTTTTCCCTTCCTCTTTACCGGGTGAGAGGGCCAATTCTTTTAATTGGGCTGCTACACTTTGCAATTAAGTGGGCCGGATGCTATATTTGCAAAGCATTTCGGGTCATGTGCTAGTTAGTGCAATTCCCTCTAAAAATATATACTAGCGAATATTTATAAGGGAAAATTGCAAAAAATAGCACGAACTTTAGGGGTGGTTGCGTTCGATGGCACCAACTTCCAAAAATTCTATAATACCAACTTTGAATTAGTTGTGGTTAGTAGCACAACCATTTTATTTTAAAAGTGCACCCCTTATTAACATTTTGTTTACAAAAAATCACATTTTTCCATTGTTTTTTTAAACCCACTTAGGATTTTCTTCTTTTAAAAAAAACAATTTTCATGTTTATAAACTCAATTTCAATTTTTCAAAAGACATCATTTTCTTAAAAAAATAATTGTGATATTAATTGGTATCTTTTTAAGACACTCATTTTTCATTTTAAAGACATTACTTATTATTTAATTTTTTTAAAAAAACTGAGTTTATGGAGAAAATAAAATTAGTTCTTTTTTTAACCGGGTGTAAATAATGAGTGTATTCTTTTAAGAAAAAAAGGGAAAAATAAGTGTTTTATAAAATAAATTATATTTTTTAAAATTAAAAATGAAAATGGATTATTTTTAAAAATGAAATAATGGCATCTTTTTTAAAAATTGAAAATTGGATGAATTTTTTTCTGCAAAGAATGTTAATAAGAGGTGATATTTAAAAAAACATGTGCCACTTATTGCAACTAGAACCAAAGTTGGTGATTATTTTTAAAATTTTGAAAGTTCATGCCATTAAACGCAACTACCCCTAAAATTTATGCTATTTTTCACAATTTGCCCTATTTATAATAATGGATAATGGATAGATTTAATTTGTTTAATAAAATATGCTGTTTACTATTTATACACATTTTTTAGGATGATAAAAATTATATAAATATTTATAGAAAATTGGAAAAGACAAAAAGGTATGATGATTCTTTAAAAAGAACAAATATACGAGAAACGTATAATAAAATAATGGTTATTGGTTTGGTTGTTGCTGCATAAATAGTTCAGTTCAACGCTATGCCAAACAACTAGCTAGGGGTGGGCGCGGGACGGGACGGGACGGGATGGGGGTCGTCCCGCGTAATTTTTGCGGGACGGGACCGGATTCATTACTTTTTTTTTTCAATCCCGCGCGGGCCTCGTCCCTCGCGGGACCGGGACGGGATGGACTATATCCCTCAAATAAAAAATATTATAAAAAAATCTATAATTCCTATATATTTTACAGTTTTTAAAGACGTATCATATATAGATTTATAATATTTTTATATTTTATAATTTTCCTTATATATATATAGGCACATTAGACATATTATAAATATAATTACATACAATATAAAAAGATATATATAGTATATATATATATATATATATATATATATATAAATGTATGCATGTTACTATGTTTGAGGCTCGTGGTGGTGAGGAGGGTTTGTCTATGTTATTGGTGGATTTTCAGAATGCTTTCAACTTGGTTGATCGTGTGTCCATGTTACAGGAAGTCCGACGTCACTGCCCGGTTCTATCATGATGGGTGGAGTTTTGTTACTCTAGTCCTGCGTGACTGTATTATGGGGAGCATAGCTTATGGTCTTGTCGAGGGGTTCAGCAGGGTGATCCTTTAGGGCCTCTTCTTTTTGCTTTGGTGTTGCATCCTTTGGCTTGCAAGATCAGAGACTCTTTTTCCCTGAGTCTGCAGGCTTGGTACTTAGATGATGGCACTATTGTTGGGGACACTTTGGTTGTGGGGGAGGTCTTGAATTTGATAATGGCGGAGGGTCCCCGCTTTGGCCTTCATCTTAATGTGGATAAGACCGAGGTTTTTTGACCTATAGAAGACCCTAGGAGTCGGCTCCCTGAGGTTTTTCCCCCCCTCTATTGCTCGACCTTCGCGTGGTGTCAAAGTTCTGGGTGGGCCTGTCAGCGTGTGTCCTGTTTTCGGCAGTGACCTTGTGGCGAAGAGAGTGGCTAAGACCATAGAGCTGATGGACTCCGTCGCGAGGATTGATGATCCACAGTGCGAGTTACTTTTACTCCGAGATTGTACGGGTATTTCTAAGCTTTACTTTGCTTTGCGTACTTGCTCTCCGCGTGTCTTTGGGTCGGCCCAGCTCTTTTTTGATGTGGCGCTCCGTTCTAGTTTGGAGCGTATTGTCACTGCATCCAGGCCTGGGTTTGGGGATTGGCAGTTGCGGCTTGCCACCTTCCCTTTTCATTTTGGTGGGCTCAGAGTGTATGCTGTTGGGGATGTCCTACATTATGCTTTTTTGGCGTCTCGATTGTAGTCTGCTGAGTTGCAAGCTAAGCTTCTACGCCCTTTTGGTATCATTGATGTTGGTCCCGCTTTTGACGATGTCTGCCACGCTTTTACTGAGACGACGAGTTCTGATCTTCTACGCGATCCTAGTGAAATCGCTGCCCCTAAACTTATGAAGAAATTGGCAGATATATATTTCACGAAGGTTGCTGCTATATCGGACTCTATTTTCTCTTTGACTCCGCGGTAGGTAGCATTGTGGAAGTCTCAGCAGGGTGCTCACTCCTCCGATTGGTTGCGTGTAGTTCTTATTTCTGGGCTGGGTCAGACTATGAATGGAAGGATCTATCGTAGTGTGCTTAGCTATCGACTGGGTGTTCCTTTGTTTGCGGTATCTAGGCCATATCCGGCTTGTTCTCGGGTCTTTGATAGTGATGTTTATGGAGATCATGCTGTGTCCTGCGCTGGTATTGTGGGCATCAAACACCGACACAACCTTGTGCGCGACACCTTATTGGATATCTACTATAGGGCTGGGATTTCTGCCGATAAGGAAGTTGATATCGGTTTGGTTGATGGGCATGGTAAACCTCTTCGTCCGGCAGATTTGCTTCTTTATTCATGGGATAGGGGCCGAGATGTGTGTGTTGATTTGACGGGGTCCTCCGCTTTGACTCAGTCAGGGGTGTCTGACTTTGTCCCAGGTCGTGTTGTTTCTGTTGGTGCTCAACGTAAGTGTGTCAAGTATAGAGATTTGTGCACGACGGCTGGATATGGTTTCCTACCCTTCTCCTTCTCTTCGTTGGGGGAGCTGGACAAGGATGCGGTTGCCTTGTTGAAGCGAATTCAGAAAGTCTCGGTATCTCAGGATGCCGGGGCTCGTGCTGCAGCTTTTATTTTTACTAGACTTAGTTTTGTTATCGCTAAGGGAGTGGGTGCCCATATTGTATCTCGGCTACCCACTAATTTCTTGTAATTTATAATAATAATAATAATAATAATAATAATAATAATAATAATAATAATAATAATAATAATAATAATAATAATAATAATAATAATAATATGCGGGACGGGACAGGATTTGCGGGATAAGGATTCATCATCCCGCGTCCCGTCCCACATAGTTTTTGCGGAACGAGACCGGGACGGAATTCACTATTTTTTTTCAAATCCCGCTGGGATCAGGACGGGTCCGAAACGGAACCGAGACGGACCCGGGATTTGTGCCCACCCCTACAACTAGCTATAGAAATGAGCCATTCTAATTTTTTGATTCCATTCAAATTCCGATTCTCATTTTTATTTCAACAGTTATACCAAATAGGGCCTAAGCATTTAAGGAGATTGTGGGTGCGAAGCACACACAATACAGATAGTCATAAATAAATGCAAAGCCTACAGGTACAGCACTGGAATTTGGGGGAAAAAAATCGGGGAAAATACTTGTTTGAAACTTGGAAGATAGAAACAGCTCACATGATTCTCTGAAGAAAAAACATATACTACAAGCAGCAAGGACTCTGAACTTGCTGTCTACTAAAGAAAACAACCCCTTCTCCCTCTCAAAAACCAAATGATGAAGCAACAAAGAGGATAGAAAATCATACATCAGGTAGCACAAATGCCACAAGGCACAAGGGAACTCATAACATGAACCACCGTTGAGAGTTCAGAACAATAGGCTGAATAGCTCTTGCAAGGCCATCTAACTACACTAAAATATACGAAAAAGCGTAGACCCAAATAGAAAGGGTACCGAGTTTCAATATATATGCAGATTGCAGAGGAGCTCAGCTTTCTCCTGGCCCTTGGCCGTTTAAATGGGCCAAAAATGTTACCCTAGCGTGTCACTCGAACCCAAGTTAAGAGAACCATCCTTCATTAACTTGATGCTTAGACTGTTGAATCTGCCTCTCGAGTAATGTCTCGAAGCCTTCCTCCAATCTGTTCCAGTTCTCATCATTGCGACGAATTCTTCATAGCTGATTTTTCCATCCTGCAGGCAAGGGGAAGAAAGAATGGTTGTAGAAGTTGAATTAGAACTATTCTAGCAATTAGATGGGACATTGAAGTTGTAATATTCCAGCCTGTATGTCCAACCAAATAAGCTAAGGGATAGAATTTACCTTGTCTGTATCCACCTCTTGGAAAATGTCATTTGCCACGTTGGTACAATCATCTACGCCGTCTTCCATCAAGGCGTCACGAAGTTCATCCGGTTCAATAAAGCTGTTTCCATCCTTGTCAAAGTAGGAGAAGGCCTTGCGGAGATGCTCATCATTGGCCATCCTTTGTAGATGCAGCGAGACAGCAAGAAATTCGCCATAGTCCAAAGTTCCTTTCCCATTGTTGTCAACCTACATAAACCAAATCTCAGCCTCAGCAAGGAGTAGAGTTGAGCCAAACATCATAAAGCATTGGCAGAAATGAAGATTATTGGACTGTTAATTAGCCATGAGGTGCCAAAGAGAAAAAGAGATCAAATAAACTGGTAATCATGTTTTGAACCGGAGAACTCCAACTACTAACTAATGGTTTTCGACATTACAGGGGAAACGAAATCACACTCATTTGATTGCTTTAGGACTGCTGTAGCTCATATAGTGCCCATTTTATGACGATTAACTAATATCCCTAGCCATGATCTCTGAACAAAAGCAACTTACATAGACCTGTCACTTACAAAATATTTTATACAAACATGAAACACAGAAATAAACAGCCTAAAAGCTGAAAGGTTAATTCAAGATCCAAAATTAAAATATTGATCATGCAATAGGTCTTATCAGAACCTCCAATGTAATGCTTAACTACCCTAGTTCGTTAAACACTAGTAGTATCCTCACCACCGGAGCCAGCGGCAATTTAATAACCAAGATCATAGGCCTCAGTAGTCAAATGTCAACCACTTGGAAACCTTAAGGCCAGTGGAAGTGACAGTAGATTGCAAGAAGATGAGTATAAAACGCATATGAAGGCAGATGATTCGTAAACTATATTTAGTAGAAATAAAGGGAAAATAGTTTCATGAACGCACAGCTTCAATGAGTAATTGCACTTCAGATTCAGCAAGGTGAGAAGAAAACTTCAAAAGCCCAGCTTTGAGCTCCTCAACTGAGACAATGCCATCATTGTCTGTGTCTATCTTGTTAAACATTTCCTTTATATCCTCAACTTCTTCAACACTCAAGTGTTCCGCAATAACCTGGTAGAATCAGCCATCATTCAGCACAACTTATAATATCCAAGAATAAACCAAAGAAAAAAGTTTCAACATGCGCAAACAGACCCTTAAGGCTTTTCTCTTGAATCTGTTCATCATTGAAAACTGCTTAAGCCTTGACTTCACAACATCTCCAAGAGGAACATTTGGAGCTTTTGTAGCATTCTGAAGCCATGGATGCTCTACAATGATTTAGCAGTATACGTATCAGGGAGAGATCAATGGTAAACACAAATAAGCTTAAAAGGTTCCACCCCAGCTATGAATCGGATGTGAGTTCATCATGTATAAAAGATAAGCCGTAGTACTTAAATCTGTATGCGCTTGTTTGAAATTCCATATAAAAAATTTCTCAATTCCAAGGCCTAAAATTGAACTTCCTGTCGAAGTTCAGTGTAAGTATGAATTTACGACGATCAATATTATGATCAATGAAGTAGATATTTCCAGTATAATCAGGTAAATAACTTATCCTGCTAAAATCTTTATGCATTTGTTATAGATTTGTAATTTCATACACTAAGTCGAAGCTGATACTAATAGTCATGTATTTTTTTCTTGAAAAACTGATGACAACTTTCCTTTTCCACAAATGAGTTCCTGCTTCCTAGGATATTAAAATTCAACAAGTATCTTTATTATCAAATCAAATTTATCAAGTTCCTCTTCAAGATACTGTCCTCTTCAAATTTATCAAGTTAAATGGCAAAACTTATTGTGAATCTGATACATAGGTATTTCTAATATAACAAATCAAATATTATTTTTTTAAAAAGGTCCAGTTTCATGTGAACCCAACAAAAATCCAAGTATTCAAGCTAACAGTTACAGCATAGATAAAAGTTTATTTTGTCATTAGTCCAACTGATGCTGATTAGATCGCATAGAAATGTCCAAGTTCACAAGAGGCATAGGGGGAACCCATTATAAGCAATTCAAGTTTCCAGTTGAGCAAGTTTTTAGATAGTACTGTAAGTTACACAGACTTTGTCAAATATCAATAACTGCCTACACAAAAGGATTCAAATATTTATGAGATCAGCAATCTAGTCAACTCAAAGATACAATAGTAACAGACTAACGGTAAACCCTGGCCATAGATGGCACACACTTATAGTCCTGTATATGCATTTCTACACTCAAAATTTGAATTTTTAAACTCATTGCAACAGGAAACTCCAAATGGAGGATCCCTGACGGATCAGCCTCTGCAGACACTTCTATTTGCGCAGACTATCCATAAATGCCATTAATGAAGGCAATTGTTCACCTATTATCAACAGCAACGAAAATTATAACATTCCCACAAGTCGTATGGACACTTCACCCATCCAATATTTTTACTCCAAGCCAACTTTAGATGATTGGAACACTTGAAAAAGATGGATTCATCAAAGTTTTTTTTTTTTTTTTCTGTTTCAGTTTTGCTCTCACAAAGCTCATATTTAATGCAAAATTTGTGATACATTCAGCAAAATAACAAAAACACTGGAAGGCAGCATGCAGCAGATATTCTGGATGTCATAATTAATGCAAAATTCGCTTTTAAACTTATTTTCAATTTAACAATGACAGAAAGATTTGGCTTTGAGACAATTAAAATTCAATGAAAAGACGTTACCAAGAACATGTTTTGCTGTAAGTCTACGTTTTGGATCTGGTTCCAACATTTGTTTAACCAAACTCTTAGCACCTTCAGAAACATTGGGCCAAGGATCCCGCTTGAAATCAATCATCCCACGCAGAATGGCCTGAGCGACACCTTGTTCAGATTCTGACAAATGTAACAACAAAAGCTACTGAGTAAGCAGAACACAAGTTTTTCAGTGATGCAGTGCTGTGCAAGGGAGTGGAGCATGAGTGTAGTACTTAGTAGTGAAAAAGAATGCACAATGAGAAGGAAGGGAACCACAGGTAGTCCAAAGGCTCGTATACATTTATATCACTGGACTTTTACATCCACTGGAAGATCAAAAGATGGATATGAAAAAGCATTTACCCGCCCAAAATGGAGGAACTCCACATAACAATATATACAGAATCACTCCTGCACTCCAAATATCTATCTCTGGTCCATAATTACGCTTGAGGACTTCAGGAGCCATATAATATGGACTGCCAACAATTTCAGAAAACCTCTCACCTGAAACAAAGAGAAAAGGAACAATTGAAAAATTGATGAAGCATGAAAAGTCTCTCACAATCTGATAAAATACATAAAAGTACATCGAATGATCTAGCAAACAGCTACAGCATTGAATGAGAAGATGTTGCCCAACACATGGCTCAGAGAGGAAGCAATTTACTTCTTCACGAAAAAGGCCAGTTATTGCATTACAAGATTATAAACATATCATGTTGCTCGAAAGAAATAACCATGGCATCTAAAACAAGTACAAGGGAGTTGAAAACAAACCAAAATAAGAATCAAAAGCAACAACCACACAGCCATAGAAACTATCAGGAAGAAACCCAAAAGCCTTCAGATATTTTCTTTTAAGTTTTATTTCTGGAGTCAATATCATAAATGAAGCTCTTTCCAGCTGAAGATCCTCCCTCGATATAAATAAAATAAAATAATTCCAATTGTTTTTCTTTCTTTCTTACATAACAAAATCAATAACCATTTTAAAACTCCCTGCTATCCTTTCCCTCGGTCCCCTATGATTCAACATACAATCATAACAGCCAAACTAACAATTAATAGCCATCATACCACAGAAAAGAAGACATGTAATGTAATTTCAACTTCGAACACTTGGAAAGGAATTATCCTTCACATGATATATTTTCACTATCATCTATATAATAAGTATCTATGGCGTGGCCATTTTTCTTCCTTTGAGAATGTGAATCTAAAATAAATGTTTGGGATTTAGGCTTTGGTTGTCAAGTAATTTTTCTAAAGATTCAGTTTCTTTGAGATTTATATTTTCTTCCTGCAGTGGGAACATAAACAATCTAATCTTCAATTCCCAAATAATCTTTAGACAGATTTTAATCAACTTGTGGATTGATAGTATCAGCTAATTCAATACAACAACATCCTCTTGTAAATGCAGAGTGTGGAACATATATTTGTTGAATTTGTCCTTGGATCAGAGGCTTCCAAAGAGTGTGATTCTATAATTGGTCCAAGTACAAAGAAGAAAGATCAAAAGTGTTCAATGCCAAAATATTCAATATGTTGAACTTGAACCTATCTATTGCTATCAGCACGAGTCATGAACATTCCTCCTTGATAATATTAGAGGCCTGATAAATGTTGTATGCACACTTCTTATATCCCAACTGAAACTGCTCATTCTTTTAGATTGCATATTGAATAAACTTATCCTCCTCGGGATATAAAATCTATCAACATGCCAAAAAAATTATCAACAACTAGAGCAATGTTGAATGAGTTGATCAGTCTGACAAGCTCATAGCCACAGATTTCCAAGTATCTAGCCACACATTGAAAATGAATGATCCAATACTTAGGGGGGGGGGGGGGGGGGTACATAACTAGAATTCAGAAATAGATCCATCCTGAGGAAAATCCTTCTTATGAACAACTCTTTTGCTCAAACTTCAAGAAAGACCAAAATTTTCTCTTCCCCAAAGAAAATTTTCCACAAAAGCAACAATTTAAAAAATCTAGCTGCTGGTCTTGTGGAAGATGATAAAAATTTCCACATCTACCTAGCAATTCATTCCACCAGAATACCCACAGGGAAAAGGCAGAGAAAATAATAAACCCTTAGGAGCTTAGATATGAAGTCATCCAATTGCTATGTAAGTTCTCTTTTCCACCTCAAACAACCAAAACTCCCTTGCTAGTTGCTACCCATATTTAACCAAAATATTAGTACTTTGCATTCAGGTAAGTTCCTTCAAGTGTTACTCAACAACAGATAACAAAAAATAAAACCCCGAGGCCCCAAATTACAACCCACATTTCCCTTCAGCTACCAAAATAGACATTGCAGGCACAAATCAATCAAATTCGTGCTCAAGCCAAGCAAAAAGAGAAAGGTGAAATGGAGCAAATGACCTAATTTTTCAACCAAAATAAAACCTGGATGCCCCAAATTACAACCCACATTACCCTTCAGCTACCAAAATAGACATTGCAGACACAAATCAATCAAACTAGTGCTCTAGCCAAGCAAAAAAAGCAAGGTGAAATGGAGAAAATACCCTAAATTTTCAACCAAAATTGACATGTAAGCATCAACATACCAGGCTTAAAGAAAATGGACAGCCCGAAATCAATGGCCTTGAGAGGCGAATTCTCCTTCTTGTTAGCAAACAAGAAGTTCTCCGGCTTCAAGTCCCTGTGAATCACGCCATGCTTGTGGCACAGCTGCACCACCTCCACAATCGTCCGCGTCACCGCAGCAGCCGCCCGCTCAGTATAATGCCCCCTAGCAACGATCCGATCGAACAACTCCCCACCCTCACAGAGCTCCATCACAAGGTGCACAGCGCTCTCATCCTCACACGCCTCCCTAAAGCTCACAATGCTCGAGCTCCTCGGCAAGTGCTTCATAATCGCGACCTCCCTCCTCACATCGTCGATATCCACCGCCGTCCGGAGCTTCCTCTTCGAGATCGACTTACACGCGAGCAGCTCCTTCGTGCCGCGGTCAATACATAGGTAAGTAATACCGAACTCCCCCCGCCCTAGCTCCCTATCCACCAAATACTTTTCGTCGATCGACTCCTTCGGGACGTCAGGCAGCACGGTGATCGCCGATAACGAAGACGACTTCTTTCCGGCACCGCCACCTCCGCCGTGTCGGTCCTTGTCGCGGCGGGCGTCGGAATTTTTCGACTTGACGTCCTCCCGAGCTACGGCGGCGGGGGATCTGCAGCAATTTCCCATGGGAGGAGGAAGAGGAAGCAAAGCAAAGGTTGTGAACTCTGTCAACCCAACCCCGGAGAGAGTGAAACCCTAACCCTAGCTAAGATCGGGCGGGCTCTGACATGATAATGGCGCAGCGGGAGAAAAAGGCTATGGAGGTCTAGAGAGAGAGAGAGGGAGGGAGGGAGGAGTGAAGGTGAAGGGAGTAGAGAGAGAAAGGTGATGGAGGAGAGAGAGAGCCTTGTCTAAGAAGTAGTGGTGATTTTGTACGGTAGTGGTTCAGATACTCTCAGACAGAGACATGGTTTTTTTTTTTTTTTTTTTTTTTTTGAAAATTAACCCTTTTTGGTTAATTCGAAAACTTTTTTTCACCTTTTGACATTAACTTTAGTCAGTGGCCTTTAGTTTTACGGTCAGTTAATAATTAGGTTGGGAAGCTAAGATTTGAGATAAATGATGGAGTAGCAAATCAATAGGAAACGAGAAGAGGGGACCACTCTTTGTGTATGAAGTGTCTTTATGTTTAGTTGGTATTTTTTTTTCGCATTTAGTCAAAAAAACACAAAGTTTTTATGAAAATAGTCAAACTTCAAAAGTTATAGCGATTTAGCCAAAACAGGGTAAAATCGTTGTTACAAACAGCGATTTTACCCTGTGTTTTTTAAAAAAATAATAAAATATGTAAGTCGTTGTTTGTAACAATGACTTATCTATTTTCTTTTTTCTTTTTAATTTGCAGTTATTAAAAACCGTAAACAAAAAAATATACATATATAATGGAGAGTCGCTGTGGAACGATGATGTAGCTGTCGAGTAAGCACATCTTCGACTTGTGGTCCCGGATCCATGGCGACTGCTTAACATGTTCATACATACATTATATTTTCAGTGACATAATACCATGTGTGACAACGTACTCATACATTGGGATTAACTAAAGCATAACAAATTAAGACAATATGGGTAAACAGTTACATAATACAATATGGGTAAACAGTTACATAATACAATATAGGTAAACAGTTACATAACACACTACGATCACATATCATACTGAAGTACAAAAATACATAATACGAATGCCATCCCCGCCATCCCCGCCACATGAAAAAAGTCAAATGAAAATACACACACATGGAATACATAACGCACACACTACTATGACCCCGATGGCCCAGCGCGCATCGGACAAGTGCGAATGTTGTGACCCTCTTGCTTGCATAAGCGACAACGAACTGTGGACGGGACAACCTCATCCATCTCATTGTGAATGCGTCCTGATCGTGGTCTCCCTATCTAATGCTTTCGCCTTTCATCTGGAATGAGAATAGGATAAGTCAATGGTGGCCAGGACTGCTCATCACCAAGTGGTCTGAAATGCACTCGGTATGTCTCCAACTGAGCCGCGACACTAAAGAAAGGTGACACATATTGCGAGAAGGGCAAACTCCTATTGCGACACACGGCTAGGACATGGGAGCAAGGAAAATGGTATAAATGCCACCGCTGACAAGTGCAAGTCCTCTCCTCGAGGTTAACAGTATGCCTTCTCCGAACAGATCGAACGTGTCCTATGGGGGCATAAACAACAACCTCAAACAAGTTCGCCTGCATGCTGAATGGGATAACGTCCATCATCCGAATCATCTTGAAGTTCGCCCGTAGTCGTTCCTCTAATTTCAGCGTGTAATCATGGCCTTCAGAGCTACGTAACTGTGCCTGCCCAAACCGTGACATAAAGTAGCTATTTGCTTTGTAGAAGCTTGCCTCCACGAGCGCCTTAATGGGCAAGCATCTTGCACCCTTCATGACCCCGTTGAAAGACTTTGACATGTTCGTGGTCATGATGCCATATCGGAATCCTCCATCACATGCGAGAGACCACTTCTCTGGCGGTATTTCAGAAAGGTAGTTGTAGGCTTGCTCATCACACCTCTTGATAGCCTCCATCGCCTGCTCGAATTCCGCTCGTTCCTTGACGTTCGCAGCGTTCTTCAACAAAGCCTTTAAGGGCCGATTTTTGAAGGTGTTGTTAACATTAGATGCAAGATGTCGGATGCAAAACGATGGTGTGCATTAGGTGGCATCCAAAGAGGATGTTGCATCGCCCTGAGGATGCCTCGATGGCAATCAGAAATAACACAGAGGCCAGTGCGCTGCGTAACTCGTTCACGGATGAGCTGCATGAACCACGGCCAACTTTCAGTGTTCTCACTCTCAACGATTGCATAGGCCAATGGGAATATGTGGTTGTCAGCGTCGATTGACATCGCCATAAGCAACACTCCTTTGTACTTCCCATAAAGGTGGGTGCCGTCAATAGAGATCAGCGGTCTGCAGTGATTGAACCCGATAATGGCTGGCCCAAATGCCCAAAAAACACGATGGAACGTCCTCATCGCCCCAGTTGGGTCCGTGATTGCTGAGAGCTCAAATACCGAACCTGGGTTGCTACTGACTAATGCATCCAATAAGCGTGGCAGCTGGGCATATGAGTCCTCCCAATCCCCATAAATCTTTGCGATTGCTCGTTTTTTTCCATCCCATGCCCTGAAGTACGATACCAAGACATCGTACTTTAAATTGATGATCTCTACGATCACATGTGGTCGAAGTGTTCTGTCAACCCGAAGGAGTGGGATAATCTCACGACATATGAACTCAGCTGTGACAATGCGATTATCCAGAGCCATCAAATCCTCTGCGCATATATCATCATGAGGACCTGCATATGATACTATCATCCATAACCCAAGGGTGGCATCAACTCTTCTCGCAGTTAGTTTCCATGTACATCCACACGTTGTAGCTCGACTACATGCTGCGGCATACCTCTGAGTATTGTGCTTCAAAACCCGAAATGATTTTTTGTTGGAGATGGAGTACACTTGCATCTGGTATATCAACTCTTCTATGCTGTTAAAGAACAAGCCTTTCTGGAACTCCATTTCGCACGTGAAAGTGGTTGTCGGGTCCCATGTTGTCCATGTGTCCAGCTCTTGGGTGATGGGTTCATGCGCATCATTCCAAGATGGAGTTATACTCGCAGCCGCTTTCATAATAATCTCATTGGCCTTCTCCCTTGTCAATTCGACATTTTCCCCCTCAGCACCGTCATTGCACTCCTCTTCTTGATGCAAATCGTCTTCATGGTCGATCCCAAATGCATACGCTTCAATATCGTCAATTATTTCTGAATCGATCACGGTGGCCTAAGTAGTGCTAGTTTGGCTCCCACCTTGAACGTTGGCCAATAGACTACTGAACACCCCCGTACCGCCGTACGGTAGATATTGACCGACGTTGTCCATGTCTATATATTTATCATCAAACACTTCTAAAATTTCATATATCAATTCCATATATCAATATTACTACTATATCTAAAATTTCATATATCTAAAATTTCATATATCAATTCCATATATCAATATATTACTACTATAATAAATCATTTTTGCCTTCTAAAATTTCCTCCACGAATCTTAAATTGCAAAATTGAAACATTGTCATATCACACGTAACAAATTTTGACCTAATTTTTTTTTCAATTCTACAAATTTTATTTTCAATTGTATTATCCCTTTTATTAAAAAAATCCTACAAATTTTACCTAATTTTCAATTCTACAAATTTTCAACTCTACTCTTATGTTATAACACTCCTACAAATTTTAAATTCTACAACTTTTTATTTTCAATTTCACCTAATTTTCAATTCGAATATTATAAAACTAGGGTGATAATATTTACACCCACAAATTTACTATATACACCACACCCTGCCCCTCTTGAGTCACAAACGTGTGACTCAAGAGGCGCAGGGTACTTTATATATAAAATACCCTGCGCCTCTTGAGTCACACGTCTGTGACTCAAGAGGGGCAAGGTCTACTTTAAAAAAACAATAAAAATGGGATGTGTGGTGTATATAGTAAAATTTTGGGTGTAAATAACATTGGCTTAAAACTAGTACAAATTTTATTTCTCAATTCTATTATCTCTTATGCCCATTTTTCAATTCTATTATCTCTTATGCCCATTTTTAATTTTTCAATTTTATTTTTCAATTTTATTTTTCAATTCTATAAAACTCCTAAAAATCTACCATTTTTCAATTTTATCCAAACTTTAATATACTAATATCTACTCTACTATAAAAATCAATTTTTTTTTTACATTTTTCTATTTTATTCAAACTTCAATATACTAATAACGAATCTAATATAATATAACAAATCTACCATTTTTCAATTTCATCCAAACTTTACTATACTAATAACGAATCTACTATAAAATACATATAACGGAATCTACTATAAAATACAAATAACGAATCTACTAATAACGAATCCAAACTTTACATTATTTCAATTTAATATTTTCCGCTAAAATACAAATAAAGGATTTTGTTACCAACCTTTTTGTCGGGAATGTCGGGCTTGTATGGGGACACTGTCGAGCTCCCTTCAACAGATCCGGTGGCGGCGGCGGCGGTTCGCTCCTCCTCGATCTCCACCAACGGAATAGGATTTGTGGCTAAATAGAGGGCTTTAGGTGTCGATTACAGTAGTTAAAGGGGTTTAGGGTGATTTGTGGCTTCGGATATGGGGCTATGGGCGAAGAAGAGATGAAGAAGAGGGTGAAGAAGTGGTGGTTTCGATGGTGGAGCGAGGTCGGTTAAATAGAGGGGAGGCCGAGGGGAACGGTTTCAAATTTGGGGAAGAAGGGTGAGTCGCTGTTAGTAACAGCGACTCACCACAGGAATATATTCCACTGCAGGCGGGCAGTGCAGGCGGGCAGGAATCTTTGACCAAACCCTAGAGTCGCTGTTACAAACAGCGACTCTGGGTTTTTTATTTTTTTTTTTTCAAATAAAGGGGAGAGTCGCTGTTCAGAACAGTGACTCTCCATTATATATATATATATATATATATTTTGGTTTACGGTTTTTAATAACTAAAATTAAAAAAAGGGAAAATAGGTAAGTCGCTGTTTGTAACAGCGACTTACGTATTTTATTATTTTTTTATAAACATTGGGTAAAGTCGCTGTTACAAACAGCGACTTTACCCTGTTTTGGCTAAATCGCTAAAAAGTTTGGATGTTTGGCTACTTCCATAAATACTTTGGGTTTTTTGGCTAAATGAAAAAAAATTCTAGTTGGTAGAAAGATGTTCTATTGAAAATGACCAAACTAGTATGGTTAACTAAGATAAGATTGATAAAAAGATTGAAAATGACCAAACTAGTAGGGTTAACTAAGATAAGATTGATAAAAAAGATTCATGTTTGTTCAATTTAGACAAGGTGGAGAATACAAAATAAAATATATTAATGAAAATGAGAAATTGTTATTTTGGAATTTATATTTTTTTTTAACCTCGAAAATCTCTTTAGGGCATAGGAGGTTTGCGGCGAGAGTCAACGACGAAGAGGGATAATGGCAACCATAAGAGGGAAGAAAATTTGCGATAAGTTCGTACGATTGAGGGTGATGCCAGATCTCACGAGGGCGCTAAGAAGAGGGATAATGACAATCATAAGAGGGAAGAAAATATGGATTATGGTGAAATACGAACCCCTACTGAATTTTTGTTATGTTTGTGGTCAAGTGGGACATGTTGAGTTGGATTGTGAAAACGAAGATGTTAAACAATATCACAACGAGTATGAAGATTGGATGTGGGCATCTCCGTTGAAAGTGATACCGAGGAGTATGGGGGGAGGGAAAAATCTAAAGATGGATGGGGTAGAGGAAAGGAGTGAGGATGATGGGGGCGAAGGGAGATATGGTACGGATGGGGCACTTAAAACAAATACGTGAAAGTCATTAGCAGAGGAATTTGGAGGAAAAGGAGGATGAGGGTGGGGGTGCTATATGGGATGGGAGAATTGAAGAACAAGTGCAGGTGGTGGATAAGATGGGAAATGTGAGGTTGGTGGAGAGGATTAATGAAAGGGAGGATGTACAAGAACAATAAAGAGTAATTAAGGATTTGGGATTTAAAAGGGGGTTAACTAGGAAGGATGATGGTAGAGGGAGGGTGAGGGTATGGGAGAAGAGGGGGAGTGTGAGAATATAGGATAGAATATTGTGGAGGTGAGTGGAGAGGGGGGTAGGGAGAGAGAGAAACGGGGGAAGAGAGCAGCTAGGGGGGACCCGGGGGAGGGGATGAATAGGGAGTAGGAGGGTTTAAAGATGTGAGGGAGGGAGACACTACAAAAAAAATATTTTTGCAACGCTACCTAGCTTCGGCAGGGGCTTGCCGTGACAATTGATATCTTTTTGTCACGACATTAGCCACAACAAGCCTTCAATCTTGAAAAAATAAGACGTTAGCCCCTGATGGTAGCTTCGGCAACATTGTCGTGGCTGTTGGGTCGATTTTGCCACCCCTACTAGCAACGGTAGTAGAATTTCCGTGGCTAACATGTATAATTTTTTTATTTTTAAAAAAAATAAAAAGAAAACCCTAACGTGTGTATAATCGTGTGCATGCCTCCTCACTCACTATCTCTTTCAGATCTAGAAACCCTTCCTCGCTCTTCTATTTGTCCCTCTCTCTGATCCTCAGATCCATCCATGATCGCCCTTATTTCTTCCTTATCCTTGTTCATCTTCGTCCGCCATTGAAGACCAGTGGAAGCTTTGCGTGACACTTCGACCTCTCGATCTATCGTCCCTTTTGACTCTCCATCTCATGTCCACCCTCATATCTCTCTCGCCCTCACTCCTCTCGTGTTCCCTTTCTTCTACTATTTCCTCCCCTTCTCGCATTTGCCTTAAGCCCGACGCCAGTAGGAGCTTCGATCCCCGTCAACCGGAGTTCAACGTGAAGACAAAGGCCGACACCCGACCCTCTCCTCCTTTTGGATTTTCATCGAATATGAAGCCAAGCAATGCTCCCCTCCAGATCTCAAACCCCTTCCGTTCCTGTCTTCACCCCTCTGGTTCTCTCTTCGACCTCCCTTAGGGTTGAATTGAAGCTTCTGCGCCCTGATTCAAAGGAGTTAGAGACTCCTTGTCACTCGCCCTTCCTAGTATCATTGACTTTGTCTTCCGTGTCCGCCCAGATCTCTGGCCACCTTATTGAACCAAAGCCATAAAAAAAGAAGCAGACTCGGGCCTCTTCCACCCTCATCCTCCCAACAGTCTTCCTCCGAGCAATCATGCCTGAATGCGACCTTTTATAGTTGTCTGAGGATGTCTCTTTTGGATGAGGAGCAAAGGGTTAAAGCCAAGCAAGACAAGCTTGCTAAGAAGATAACTTCATCTTCTTTGTCCAAGGTAAGTTTCTCCTCCATTCATTTCCTATTTCCTGTTTTGATCAATTGTTTGCATTTGATTTTTTCCCTAGATTAAAGCTTATTATTTTATATTTATTATTTGTGAATTGCAATATTTTACATACATCAGGAATTTGTTAAATGGTGATTTTAGTGCAAACCCTTCTGTTGTAAATTGTAAGAATTAAGTGATTAGGAATAACTCTTTGGAAGAGGTAATGTGTGGCTTTGAAACTCGCAGGCAGAAGATTATTTGTTTGAAGAATATAGATCGAAATGACCGGGCATTTCTCTACAGACAGAGCTTGCTCTTACTCAAGTAGATCAATTATCTGTTGTCTCTCTTTTGAACACCTCAAACCAGGGCCCTCAAGCTTATGATGACTTTGTTGATCCATCTATTTTGAATGTTTAATCATCTATGGTATGTACTCTTGAAAACTTGAAAGAATTGATCATGTTCTCTTTTGATTCTTAACTTGGCCTCCCTTGTTTGATCACTTTTGTTTCTCTTATGTTTTTGTTGATATGTTGCTAGATTAGTTTCCTTAAGAAATTGGTAACTTCAGGGAAAAAAAAGGCAGATAACTTCCCAATGTGATGTACTAGTTGTTCTAGCTAGGTTGGTTATCAAATCTAAAGAAAAGGCTAGAAGATAGAGATGATAGGTGTAATGGCCCTTACGGCTTATTTCTCGGTGGTTGTATTGAACAACTGCTTACAGGAGGTAAGAGCATATAATATATTAAATGGTTACAATAAGTATATTTAGATATTATCCTTAGCATTGATCAATATTAAGCAAATAGTCCGGTTAGATGTATGACAACTGATAAGCGATGTTGGTGGCATTGAGATTTGCTAAGTAAATATTAAAAGAAAATGAAATATGGTTTTGAAAATTACATTGGTAGACTTTTTGGGGGTACATTGCAATTGTAATTATCATCAAACTATATTTTTTACATTGAATTTTGAGCATTACGTTATTATCCCAACTACAAATAAAGTGTTTGTGAATAAATGAACTTACCGGATGAACAAACCAATTTGAATGTGATATATTTGAGTTGTACTAATTACTAGGCTTTCATTTACCTTAGGTTCATTAATCGATTTTCTTTGCCTTGTTTACAGGTGGTAGTCTCATAACAAGCCTTTGTCTTTCACCTTTAAGCCTATAACTAAAGTGTTTGTGCAATTATGCATTTTAAGCTATTGTCTTTGTTGTGCTTCTCTGATTTGAAGTTTCTGGTGTTTATTTTTGTTGATCTCATATTTAATTGAATTGAGAATGTAGATTTTGGATTTAGTTATTGGCCATTTGAATGTGCAATGGTGATCATGAGTTGTCATGTTTGTTTAGTTATAGGCTTGTAGCCATTTTTATTATTTGGGTAAATTGCATAAAATAGCACGAACTTTAGGTATAGTTGCACTCGGTGGCACAAACTTAAAAAAATACAAAAATAATCACCAACTTTGGGGTTTAGTTACGGTCTGTGGCACATACCACCTATCTCGCTTATGTGGACCAGTGGGGGTGCTTACATGGATTTTTTTTAATTAAAAAGACATATAGCGAGATATGGATTAGTGGGGATGCTTACATGGATTTTTTTTAAAAAAAATTAAAAGGCATAAAAGATGTTCCCAAATTGTGAAAGGGTGTCCCTATATACACCGCATATCCACGGAATAGAGCTGCTAATCAACGTCAGATTCGACGTTGTAGCGTTAATTATAATACAACGTCGTATCCAACGTTGTAAGATGTGGTATGCAACGTTGTGAATCTAAGGTCATGACATGGCGGGTTGGGTAGATTGCAACGTCCAATTCGACGTTGTAAAGTGGGCTTTCAAAATGCAACATCTAATCCGATGTTGTAAAGTGGGCTTTTAAAATGCAACATCCAATCCGACATTGTAACAACGTTGAATCCAACGTTGTTACAACGTCCAAATATTTTTTCAAGGCAAATTACTAATATATAGACAACGTTGGATCCGACGTTATATAACGCCTAATCTGGCTTTGTTATAACGTTCAATTGAACGTTAATTTGCGGTGTATATAGGGATAACTAGGTTCCATTTTTATTTTATATTTCATGTAATTCCAAATCAAAAATAATTGTGACAAATATAACATTTGCAAATTAAAATAACTAGTACCAATTTGTCCATCTTTTATCTCTTTTAATTTAAAAAAAGTCCATGTAAGCACCCCACTAATCCATATCTCGCTATATGTCTTTTTAATTAAAAAAAAAATTCTATGTAAGCACCCCCACTAGTCCACCTAAGCGAGATAGGTGGTACGTGCCACCGACCGCAACTAAACCCCAAAGTTGATGATTATTTTTGTATTTTTTTAAGTTCGTGCCACCGAGTGCAACTATACCTAAAGTCTGTGTTATTTTTTGCAATTTTCCCTTATTATTTTAATTTATTATTTTAATGAGTGAATCGATATCATTTCTTGTATCCACCTTTGTTCATTGAAATTCAGTATACATCTTAACTCAAAATAAAAATCCAGTATACATCTTTAGATCGAGTCTCGATCCATCAATAAGAGTTTATCCTCCGTATTCTTTGTCTTCCCTTTTATGTTATATAAATCCATCTTATGTTTTCTGTGAACTATTAGCTAATGTTAATTACTTTTTTCATATTATTAAGAGTGCTTTAAATGGAAAATTGACTGCATATATTTAATAATTCTTAGTCGATTCGGGGATATGAGCATTTTATCAGTTACATGAAACCTGACTGTAAGAATACTGAAGGAGCTTCCTCAAAAGTTGATAGTTTGGTAAATTTCTCATCTTAAATTAGCTGTCACCTTTTTTACTTTGCTTTTAATTGAAAATTTATTCACCCTTATAACTTGCTCATCACTTGAATTGTATCTCAGGTGATAGACGAAGACATAATGAAAGAGGCGAGCCATGTTTGTTCATAAAATGTATTCTTCCTATTTTATTAAGGAAGATAGTTGTCCATTTTGTTGGATTTGCAAATTGGTTGGTGTTTGATCCAATCCCGTTAAAGTTGCTGGTAATGAAATCGCTGGTGTTTGATCCTAGTTAGTAAGGAGATTTTTGGGTAGAGCATTCTTGGAAACAACAAAGCATTAGGTAGTTAACAATGTAATATAACCCAAGTAAATGTCATTAGTACGTTGTTCTGCATGTCATTAGCTGATCTGAAATTTTTGAATAAAAATTTCAAGATGTTGAGCCTATGGGTTATGGTCTCAAACAGAAGTTGTATAAGCATTGGTGGGATGTTTACAAGGTATGATATGGTCTATTGCTATTTACTAGCATGTATTTTGACAAAGGAAGTAATGAGAAATGATAGTTTTACAAAAATGAGCACGTGAAGAAGCATGTTAGTAATTGGTATGGTTTAATTAGCTGGTTTAAATTTTATATTCATTAAAAAATATAAAAATTCACTTCAGCTATTTCATAAATGGCTCATCACTTGTAGCTCTAATACCCTGTTTTGGGACAAAGTTAACATCGAGTAAAACTTAAAGCATGCTCTTAAAACACTATGATTTAGTCCCTGGCCTTAGGTAAAGTATCCTATATATATGTCTCATTATATTTTATATTCCTAACATTATAATTTAGAAACTCCAACTCCACTTTGATTCATCCATTCATGCTAGATGATGTGCATATTTAGAGTCCTTTTATTTGCACATTTTGACTTCATATTCCATTTGATTCCTAAAGTAAAGGTTGAAAATAATGCAAATTTGTGTAGAATGAGCTAACATGCAAGAAATAGAGTCTGCACAAGTTTTGGTCTAAATATGTAGGAATTGGAGTGGAATCGGAGTCAAAACTAAGAAGCAAAGTGAAGCTGAAAAGAGGTCGATATCGACCAGATATGTCGAAATTGACATGACAACTCAACGTAGATCCTAAGCGTCGAGACAAACCACAAAGAACCATTGAAGACCAATCGACATCGAGTGAAGATGTCGACATCGACTGCGCTCCAGAGATCGAGTGAAGTAAAGCTTGTCGAGCCAAAACAGAGACTTCGATATCGACTTACCTGGTCGATATCGAGTGGAAATCGACACGGTTTGCACGTAATTCGAGGACGCGGATTTGGAAGTCTATCACATAAGCCACGGTTTTATCTTCTATTTAGATAGAATATGTCTTAAGGGTTGTTGCCTTCTTACCCTAAGATATTTATTAGTTAATTAGTTATTTACCTTAATAAAGATTTATCCTACTTGTTAAGGATAGATTTTAGATAGAAGTTTTAGTAGGATTAGAACTACTTTCCTTGGCTAGCAAGGATTAGTAGGCTATAAATAAAGCCATAGGGGCTAGTCTTTTATTCATTCAAACACACAAGATACAATACACAATAGAGTTTAGAGTTTAGAAAAGCTTTAGGGTTTGGCGTTTGCGAAAGTCGACGTTGAGTTATAAAGCTTTGAAGGTTTATTTAATGCAATTTTTTTTTCTTTACATCAATGGTGTTTATTACGATGAAGAGCGAGTAGTCGTCCTACTTCTAGGGTCGGGGTGAGCCCGATGGTAGCCATGTAAGTACGCTTTATTCTCTATTTGATTATGCGATCTCTTCTTCTACCCCACACTCAATCCTTTATGCAAGTTTAGGATCATTCCTTATTTACCTTATATGAAGCGAAAGTGGATTATACATGTGAATTTGGATAGTAATTAGGTTTTGCCTGCGAAAGTTGACATAAACCCTAATTATGAAAAGGTAGAAACAATTAGGTTTTTATGCGAAAGCCTCTATATTCCTAATTGGTGATGAGAAAAGCTTAATCTTTTATGTGAATTAAGTCATAATACATGCATGGTTATCGTCGTGGTAAAATCCCTATCCTAGGAGCTTTTTAGTTTATTGAAGAAAACCCCAAAAAATCTATTGTCTTTATTTCCTTTTATTTCCTTTTACTATTTTTTTGCACTCGACACCTTCTGTGAACGACTCGATTTCGACCTATATAGTCGATATCGACCACCTGCATCAAACAAGCCCTACGTCGACGGTCTTCTGAGTCGACAGGAACCACTGACCCCACTCGAGATCGACCTCTTTAGTCGATATCGAGTGCTTATGTTGTTTTCCCTTCGCTGCAGATTCTTCACAAATCGACATCATTCACTAGGAATCGACTGCCCCTGTCGATATCGACTCCCCAACTCGATATCGAGGCTACTGGTCGACTAGCGCATAAACCTTAAAGACTATCCAGGCATTGCTGACCCGCCTCCTCGTGGATCGATCCCATTTCCCTCCTACTACAGCGGGAGGAAGTCTTGTAATTTATTTGTGTATATAAGAATTTGGTTTGATATTTATCTTTTATTTATTAGACTTGATTTCCTCCTACCATCAAATTTTGGCGCCGTTGCCGGGGAGGCTATCAATCGCGCCCGGCTTAGTCTATCTTATTTCTTTTCCTAGTGTTGTCTTGAAGGTGTATGCGACGCACTGATCACATGTCTGAGTTCGTAACTTTAGATGATCTAGACCACTTCCTTCGTTTGCAAGAAAGAGCTAAAATGATCATGACCAACGAGGAAAAAATGCAACAAAAGCTCGAAAGGCTACGGAAGAAAGTGGAGCGGTTCGAAACCGAGTGCACTCAGCATACCCAGGCACAACAAAGAATGGCTTCTCACTATGAACAAGAAGCCCAAGCTCGCCGAGAAGCCCAAGAGCAACTACGCCAGATCCCACAGAATGCGAAAGAATATATACACCCCACAATGGCGGTGCCTGAGTCTGCTATTGTTCTCCCTAATGTTGCTTCTGAAATTAAAACTACTTTTATTGCAGAGATTAGGAGACATGCTTTTGAGGGAAAGGGCTCCAAATGCCCTATGGCGCACATAACTACTTATATTGATCTATGCGATACCATTGCTGACGGTGTCAATCTTGAATATGTGCGTCTAAAAGCTTTTAGATGGTCTCTTGCAGGAAAGGCGCTACATTGGTTGGAGAGCTTGCCGCCATGATCTATCCGCACCTGGGCTGAACTTAAGGACATCTTCCTCAACAAGTTCTTTCCACCATCAAAGACGGTGCAGATTTGCTAAAAGATTATGTCCTACAAGCAAAGACCAGGGGAGACGCTAGCGCAAGTCTGAGAGCGCTACAAGGATTTGCTGAGGTCCTGCCCTACTCATGGTTAACCGCCATATGTTATCCAGGAGATCATCTACAATGCCCTGGACGCGCCTACTAGAGAGCAGATCAACACCTATACCACCTATCGCTACTTGGAGCTTACCCCTACTCAAGCCTGGGAGACGATTAAAAGGCTAGTGGAGTTCTACAACACCTATGGGACTCCTACAGCTTTCGATGCGAGGCCAACCCCATCCATGCCACTGTATGAGCCTTCCAAAGAGGTGGATCCTGAGGTGAAGGACCAGTTTATGAAAGACCAGGTAAAACGTCTTCAAAAACAAGTTAAGTTTCTTACTAATAACCAAGCTTGTTTAGAATGTGGGTCGCAGAAACATAACACGATGGCTTGTCCCTACACGGAGCAAGTACAATGGGCGGAGACCCACGACGAAGTAAAGTATGCATGGGGGCCCAACTATGGAAACAACCAAGGGAATTAGGGTTATCAATAACCCCAGTATCAACAATATCAACAACCCCCGCCATACAAAGCACGTGGCCATCCCGAGAGAGAAAGAAGGGATGATCTACAACTCATCCTAGACGAGATGAGAAGAAACCAAGCGGAGACAAAGAAATCCAACAATGTCATCCAAACATCACTATATGGCATTAAGTCTAGGCTTGGTGAAATTGACACATGGAGGAAAAGCATGGAGACCCAACTAGGTCAATTGGTGGCATTTATTCCACGACAACCCGAAGGGCTCCAAGGCCAACCACAGGCCAATCCAAAGGGGCAACCATCGGGCCACATCGCCGCCATAAGCTTAAGGAATAACAAGGAAATTCAACTCAACAATGATGAAACGGAGCCAGCGGAGAAAATCACTGGAGAGCCAGCCGATATCGACACCCCCTAGTCGATCTCGACTGACCCACTCGATGTCGACCCACCTGTTGACGTCGACCCTATCCAGGCACCCTCGAGATCGACCACATCAGTCGATATCGACACCCCCCAAGTCGATGTCGACCATCCATCATCACCACCTCGGGCCATTCCCGCTTCACCAAAGAAGAAGCCATTGCCTTATCCCTCCAAATCTTCAAGGGACCCTGCAGACGCGAAGTTCCAACACTTTGTGAAGTTACTCCAAGGTCTCAATGTCACTATACCATTCACGGAGGCCCTTTATGAAATGCCATCCTATGTCCGGTTCCTTAAAGATATCTTAAGCAAGAAGCGATCAATTACTGAGATCGTAGAGGAGTGTAGCAAGGTGGACTACCCAGAGAAGAGGAGTGATCCTGATAGATTCGCCATCACTATTGGGCTTGGCTAACATTGCTACAAGGCTTTGTTAGACCTAGGGGCTAGCGTGAGCCTCATGCCTTTGTCCATATGGTCAAAGGTCAACATTGGAGCCTTGGAGCCGGTTGATATGAAACTCTACATGGCCAATAACAACTTTGTAAGGCCCACAGGCATAATCGATGACGTCCCAGTGAAGGTCAGTAAGTTCTTTGTACCCACTGATTTTATTGTGCTAGATATGGCGGAAGATCCTACCTGCCCAATCATCTTAGGGAGGTCGTTCCTAGCTACGGTTGACGCCAATATCAGCGTACGGAAGGGACTATTATCATTCACCATTGGCAATAAAGTCATCGAATTCTCATTCAACCCTACAATGAAGGAGGTAAATCGAATGGAGGTCAAGGCGATTCATGCAATAGGGAGAGTAATCCCTTGTGATGAACCAACGGAGAGAGCCTTGACCGACAAAGAGCTAAAGGAGAGGGCCATGGAGGCCCAAATGGAGGAGCTTTTGGAAATTTGGCACCAAGCCGATGATGAAGAGGAGCCTAAAAAAGCACTCGATGTCAACACAACCCAGTCGATGCAGAGTACACTGGAGCCAAATCGGGTGCCAGAAGCCAAGTGTGGGGTCGACGCCAACAGACAACTTGAGATCGACCAGGGCCAGTCGATATCGACTGGACCCACTCGAGATCGACTCCCCCTACTCGACCTGCCTCCATCGACTGCACATCCAGAAAAAAGGAACTCGATGTCGACCCCCTGACTCGATGTCGAGTGATCCCTCAAAGCAAAACGAACTCGAAAGTAAGTCAAGGTAAAGATCCTCCACCTTTAGAGTTAAATTCTAATATCCTTATGAAGCAAGTATCCTTGTTTGTATGCCTTACTAACAAGATAGGTAAGCCAATAAGCAAATACAAGGCAGGCGACATGCTTATGGAGCAATGCAACGCCCTGGGATGTAAAAGAAAGGATGGAAGGAAAGGAAGCTTGATGACGATTTATAAAGTCTATCCAGGAAGGTTGGAACTCAAAGATAAGAAAGGGACGGTGTTCAAAGTAAAGCTCGAAGGCCCTAAAGAGGACATGAGTGCGATATGGTCCCTACATGTGCCAAGCGCGAAAGAAGTTGGCCTAGCGACTATAAAATCTAGAGCTTGTACCTAAACCTTTTAAATTTCCGCTTAGATGGTTTTTAGGTTTTAAATTTTGGATTTTGGATTATGAAACTTTGATATATCATGGCTTTATCTATTATGCACTAACAAGAATTTCAGGTTACAAAGTAAAAGGAACGACGACGAAGAAGATGAGCTTTTGCGGAGGCACTCGAAATCGACCAAGCCAGTCGAAATTGACTGCCTAGGGTCGAGCCACTTCCTGGAGTTGACATCGATGACTTAGGAAGCAAACACTGCACTCGATATCGAGTAGGCCTCTTGATATCGACCTTACCTAGTGACCCTTGACTTCAACTTCTTTCTCAACATAGACAGATGCAGTCGACATCGACTTTCTTTCTCGACATCGACTTCTAGCATCGACCTAAACCTGAAATCGACCTAAATCCGTAGGCTGCTCTGTGAGTTTCTCTCTTCACCCTTGTTTTTCTTTTAATACAGTGAGGACACTGTATATTTTAAGTATGGTGTGGGGATGAAACATGTCTTATGGTCACAACTTGGCTTTCTTTTATTTCTGCATTGCATTCATGTTTAAAGTTTATTTTGTTTCTTTTGTTTACTTTTATAAAAATCTAAAAAAAATTAGAAAATGTCAAAAAAACAAAAAATGCATATTTACATTTAAAGTTTGTTTTTAAACCCTACTTTGATGTCCTATGATGAGAACTCAATAGCTGACTTGATCATGTAAATCCTATGGCATTTTTGGATGGATTAACCTAAGTCCTTAAAATTGTTTTTATGTAGATTGTGAACTTGTGATGAAATTGAGCACATATGATCCTAGGCTAAAAAGCAAATCCAACAAAATTGTCCTAGTGAGAATTTTGGCCTTTAGAGAGAACATTAAAAATCTCTATGCTTTCTTGAGTCTATTTACTCTTCCTGTGCATCTCTAAATGTTGTGATAGTTATTCAAAACCAATGCATATATATGTTTATGTTTACGAGAATTAAATGATGGAGGCATCTTTTAAGCCATTTTTTATCCTCTATTTATCTACCCTACATTATCTCTGCTTGAAGCCAGAACATTAGCCTGAGTCTTATATTGCAAACTCCATAAAATTATCCCTAGCCGAATTGAGTCTGACCCCCATTCGGGAATTGAGACTTAGATTGGTTAGAATAATGCATTCTGGAAAGAAAGTGCATATTGTTTAGTTTTGAGCAAGGAAAATTTATGGGTTGGTATATATTTGCATCTTGTCACATATTGTAAAAGGATTTTTGGCTCAACGTATAAATGCACATATTATTATTTAATTTTCGTTCAAAAAAAAATTATTATATTAGTGCATGAGCCAATTATTCCTTAGTTCTTTTATTTTACAAGATTTGTATTTTTGAGAGCATATTAGGGTTTGAAAGAAGGTTGATGAGCATTATGGAAAATAAGTTTGGTTGTACATTATTCTAGAAGATATGGTTTGGATGAGTTGTGTTAAAGTTTAGGAGTCTTGATTCCCGAATTTTATAAGCACCACATAGCCAAATAATTCGATACCTTTTGTTTCTTACCAAGCCCCATTACAACCCCGCCGAATGGAGTCTTCTTTGAAGTCTTCCATTGAGCGAAAGTCCTCCTGATGGTTCTTATTTCATCTACATAATTGGTTGCAAAGTGGATTATTATAAATTGCAATGTTTATGAGATTGTATATGGAATTGAGTTCAGAGTTGATCTTCATAGCCTAAACACATGAGAGTTGAGTGCAAACACATTATCCTTGTGAGGTTGGATTAATAATTGAATATGCGTATAGATCGCTCATATATGTGTGATGACGTTAAATTCACTTGCTTTGCTTTGCTACCATTTATGATGTTGCTTTTGACAAGGGCGAAGACTTGAAGGGTGTGTTGTAGGTATTGGTTATTGCTTGAGGATAAGCAAGTCTAAGTATGGAGTGTTGTTCGTTTAAGGGAGGTGATTCTGCTTAAATAAAATATTCAAATTCAAACTCTAACTAAGCCAACTCCCTTATCCAAGTAAATAAATACAAGAATCCCCCTCGATGTAGTGGTAGGGTAATTCAGGATCGAATCCACGAGGAGGTATGTCAGCGCTTCCTTAGTTGCAATCACGATCAAGCTTTCGACTCCAGGCAGCACTCGATATCGAGGTGTCTGGTCAATATCGACTTCAGTTCTGGTCGATTTCTAGTGAGTTTCCTACAGAAGACAAAAGCAAAGCAGTCGATGTCGAGATGAACCTCGATATCGATGTTAGTGCTCGATATCGAGCTTGTCAGTCGATTTCGATGTATGTAACAGAAACTGTATTCGTAACCTAATTGTTGGAAAAGTAGTCCGAAGAATCTTAGAATGGTGATGGAAAGATGGACAGAAATAAAAACTCAAACTTTTTATAAGAATTCAATAAACTAAAGGCTTCCAAGGTCGGAGATTCATGCCACAACGATATTCATGCAAATATGATGCTAAAGTTATGAAATTTAATGTCTTTCCGTCAAATAACTTTCGTTACCAACACTTAGGTGATTAGAGGCTCTCGCATAAAACCTAAGAGTTACTATCCAATTCATGAGAAATCCAAGTTCACAATATGATTGGCTTTCGCTTCAATAATGCAAATAATGAATCTCCTAAAATTTCGCAAAGGATCATGCATAGGATAGAAGACGGAATCACATAAAAATCATATCTTTGATGCACTTACCCTACATTGCTATCGTCGGTCTCACCCCGACCCTAGAAGTGGGTTCACTACTCGTGTCTCATCATTGAACTCATCATCATAATGGAAAGGAAACTACTTTGATTATCCTACTTGTTAAGGATAGATTTTAGATAGAAGTTTTAGTAGGATTAGAACTACTTTCCTTGGCTAGCAAGGATTAGTAGGCTATAAATAAAGCCCTAGGGGCTGGTCTTTTATTCATTCAAATACAAAAGATACAATACACAATAGAGTTTAGAGTTTAGAGAAGCTTTAGGGTTTGGCGTTTGCGAAAGCCGGCGTTGATTTATAAAGCTTTGAAGGTTTATTTAGGGGCTGGTCTTTATGCAAGTTTAGGATCATTCCTTATTTACCTTATATGAAGCGAAATTGGATTATACATGTGAATTTGGATAGTAATTAGGTTTTGCCTGCGAAAGTTGACATAAACCCTAATTATGAAAAGGTAGAAGCAATTAGGTTTTATGCGAAAGCCTCTATATTCCTAATTGGTGCTGAGAAATGCTTAATCTTTTCTGTGAATTAAGTCATAATACATGCATGGTTATCATCGTGGTAAAATCCCTATCCTAGGAGCTTTTTAGTTTATTGAAGAAAACCCCAAAAAATCTGTTGTCTTTATTTCCTTTTTTCTTTATTTTACTATTTTTCTACACTCGACACCTTCTGTGAATGACTCGATTTTGACCTATATAGTTGATATCGACCACATGCATTGAACAAACCCTACGTCGACGGTCTTTTGAGTCGATAGGAACCACTGACCCCTCTCGAGATCGACCTCTTTAGTCGATATTGAGTGCTTCTGTTGTTTTCCCTTCTTTGCAGGTTCTTCACAGATCGACGTCACTCACTAGGAATTGATTTGCGTAGAAACCTTAAAGACTATCTAGGCATCGCTGACCCGCCTACTCGTGGATCGATCCTGATTCCCTTCCACTACAGCGGGAGGAAGTCTTGTAATTTATTTGTGTAGACAAGGATTCGGTTTGATATTTATCTTTTTCTTATTAGACTTGATTTCCTCCTACCATCACTAGACATGTGGAGCTACTGCCCTCATTGCTTGGATTATGGAAATAGGTTCTTTATCAAAAGTTTGAAGTTAGATAGGCCAATTGCTCACATATATATCTTTTAATATATATATATATTGTTGATTTGTAATTGTTTGCTTTTACTATTGTCCTTGATCAGGTATGGAGATGGTATAATTTAAACAAGGAGCTGAAGGATTCTTGTCAATGTGCAATATTTTTGTGACCCAGAAGAGAATGTGATGGAATGAATGTGATACGAACCCCAGTATAATTCTATTAAGTTTTAATTAATATCTCCGATCACTTTCCTGTAGAATTTAGTTACTTAGTTTTCCATTCTCACTTCCTTTTTTTATTTGAGATTTCCCTATTAGGTCTGATTTGCTTTTATAAAGATAAGTTTAAGTTTTTTTTATCCTTGATAGGAGAATAAGCTCTCATAAGACAATGTGAAAGACCTTTCGAAGTGATTTACAGGTACTTGTTTGTAGTTTAGCTGGCATTCTATTCTTTTTGGTTGTGGCACTAATCCACATAGGTCTTGACCCAGGAACTTTAGTTGGTTTTCATTGTCAATCTTCTATTTTCTAGCTAGCCAATGTTAGGTCTTTTAATTATTGAAACCAACTTTGGCCTTAAACACCTTCATCTTCTACTAAAATTCTTCTTTTGTTTTTGATGTGCGCGCAAATTGCCATATTTTTCACATACTTTCACTTCGAATTTCAAATACCCCAAATTATTTTTGGGATATTTCTTTAGATAATATTATACTATATTATGTGAATTGAGGAAGCTAATAAATTCGCATAAGATATATAATATAAATTAGAATAATTATATTATTTTAATTTTATCCTCTAAACATTCTTACTATTTAAATTATTTAATTTATAAAGTTAAATTAAATAATATTTTCTTTCCGCTAATATATATAATATATATATATATATATATATATATATAGATGGACCCATATATTTGTATAATATATAATTAAATTCAGTTTGCATCTATAAACCCAATAAAGAGGGTCAGATTTTTCGGGCCAGCCCGGTTGGTAGAAGCCCACTTTTCAACCCAAAGGTGTATCTCTTCCTCCAGATTTTTTTCTGATAAACATCTCCTACGTTCAGGTCAACCCAATCTCAACCAAATCCGAGATCTCAGCAACTGGATGGGTATCAACCTCTTCCTCCCTATCTCTTTCAATTCCAGTCCTATATCTAGATAGGAACCCCGTTAGCTTTCCTCAGCCAAACAGAACCTTCATCTTCATTCTCCTAAACTCCTCCCGTGAGCCGACCTCCGCTGCTCAACCTCCAGCCGCCGGCGACCCTGAGCCACAAGCAGCGCAACCTTGCCCGGAGACGCGCCACGAGCCCAGCCGCCTCCTGTTGTCGTCGACCATCCCTGTCCGAGGCCGCACCTCCTGCAACGCAGCCTTACCGAAGACCACCGTCGAGCCACCAAGCCGCTGTCCTTGCCCGGAGGACGCCCAGGTCGAGCCGCTTCCGATCGCTTCCTTGTCGCTGCCCATCGTCACCCGAGCCGCCGCCGTCGATCGTAGCCTTCGACGCTAGCCCATCGACGCCGGAGGAAAAGAACGCTGAGCCGCCCCTGCGCCGGTCTTCCTCCTCTATACGTACCTGCTAAGATTTAGCAGAGATTTGATTTCTTTTATAAAAATTACAGAAAGCTCCCTTATTTTATATAATTTTCGTTTTTGGCCATGAGTTAATTACTTATTAAGTTAAGTGGCCAATATTTCTAAACTGTTCGATTCTTGCCCGTTTCAGCGACACCAAGAAATCTCGAAGCACCCACGCCGGATCCCGCTTCCCGAGGAATTCATATTGGTATATAATATTTAACTTTATAGAATTAATTCAATTTCAAATTGAGTTAAGTAAAGTTAATTTTATAAAATATCAATATTGATATTCATTTTTTCCGTTGGATTCAATAGGTGCTAAAATCTCGCCTGGTTGTCATCAACTGATCATCGAAAGTTAAGGCAAGTGGTTTCGTTCAATGCCCTTTGCATGTTTCGTGATTTTCTTTTGGCGTGCCTTTTTATTCTTTTGTGTCGAATGCGGCCCTGTGGCCAATTTCCTTGCCAGTTTCGATAAATTGCATATCCGTCTGCTTGATGTAATTTATCTCATTATTCATAAATTGGCATGAGTATAAATAACTGGGCAATTATTAATTTAATTATAATGATATGTGTATTAAATATGTTATTTGTTTATAAGTCGAGATAAGTGAAAAATTGCCCATTTTCATCTTCCTAATTGCATGAATTTCTGCTCGTTTCTTTCATGCAAATTAATAACATGAGATATTAAGATCCTTTGAAATATCCATGCTTGTCTTCTGTTGTTAATACCGTGTACATGATCACCTAGTGTAATGAAAGCGACTAAATTACGATATAATTAAATATGCGTACTTTATAGTTCGAGTTGACTTTTTGGTCAGTGCGAGTTTTTTTTAGTTAAGACTAACTTGCAGGTTGAGGTTCGTTAAGCCTTACCCTATAAAGGTTTCATGAAACGACCCATTCCGGAATGCATTCATCGCGGGATGGTAAACTTCCATAGTGTTGTAGGTCGTAGTCCTCTTAAAGGGCCCGACCGGTATCACGTGTTATATTATTATTGTCGTTATTATTAATGTTATCGTATAGTGTATTATGTAAGGTGATCAATTCTGCGCATATTATACTTCATTGTATTCGAGTATAATTCCTATATCATATTCTTATTCGATCTCCGTGATCATCCGAGTCTTGTGTCCTTTTTGTTTTATTCTATTATCAGATTTCCACATTATATACTCTAAAATTTCCCCTAACTATTATTATACCATTTCAGGGTCACTGATTTTAGTTAAAGTTGAACATTTTTCTCATCGCTTGCTAGTCTTAAATGTACTAACCATCCTATTTATTGGATGGCTGGTGTCCTCGTAATCACGAAACACCAGACCATATTCCACAGGTTTAGTAAGAGCAGAGGAGCTGGGGCTGGACAAGGAGACGGACTATCATTAATAAAAATCTTGTTTCATTTAAAACTTTGGTTATTCTTATATTTCTAAGTTGGATTTTATTGGTTATTTTAGTGGTTTATGGGATACTTTCGACGGTTTATTTTCAATTATAACATTTTGAAGTCTTCCGCTCATATTATTTTATTATTTGCTTTAATATCATCTTGTCTTTGGGAGCATGATTGCATGTCCCTATAAGCCTAAGGTGAATACAAAGACATTAAAGTCCGCGTATTCACTGGCGCTGTAGCATTTCCTTGGATATAAAAAGGGGGTGTTACAGAATTCTTCTATATTTTCATGCATATTGGTTGGGAAAGCATAATATTAGTGTAGTTTATGTTTATTTGCCAATTATGGAGGTCTACACGAGTTCTTGTGTTATTTCACAGAAATCGAGGCAAAATTGTAGCATTTTGGAGAAGAGAAGAAACGCTGGAAAATTACTCGAAGTCTACTGAGGAGTCAAAATTGACCAAATGACTCGACATCGAGTGGAATTTGAACACCAGAAATCGAGCCGGGAAGAGAACAATGCAACTCGACACAGACTGGTCGATATTGATCGAAGCTGTCGATATCAAGTGCCCCAAATCGAGTAAAAGGTTTGAGTGCAA
Source organism: Persicaria maculosa (assembly GCA_963922045.1). Lineage (NCBI taxonomy): Eukaryota > Viridiplantae > Streptophyta > Magnoliopsida > Caryophyllales > Polygonaceae > Persicaria > Persicaria maculosa. The sequence continues at coordinate 36,952,631 of OY998261.1, forward strand.
ATCCGAGGTCGAGTAGAGTTGGCTCGAGATAGAAGAGAAGTGGTCGATATCGACTGAAGCTAGTCGATATCGAGTGACGCTGCAGACAGATCCGATAGTTTTTAATAAAATCTTATCCGAAGGAGTTTACTTCTACATCAAGTCGAGATCTTTTATCCTTTCCTATCAGACTTTATATCCTTTAGGGTGAATTCATATTTACCTAAAGTGATTTTATTATTTAATTTATTTAGTTTTATCTTAGGAATAAGGATAGATTTTCTTATCCTTTGATAGCAAGGTTTGGGATCTATAATTAGAAGGCATAAGGGCTGAGTTTCATTCATTTAATTCAACAAGCAAGAAAAACAGTTTCAATTCAATAGAGAGAGAATGGTCGAGTTGAGTAGAGGAGAGCAAGAACGGATTTTGCTTTGTTCGGTTGTACTCTTTCGTTTGCAATTTCAATTCAAGTTTATTTTTCCATGATGATGATGATGTCAATGATGATGAAGCGCGAGTAGTTCCCTTACTTCTAGGGTTGGGGTGAGCCCGACGATAGCCATGTAAGTTTATGCGTCAAAGGTATGATTTTTATGTGATTCCTTCTTTTATCATATATGCATGATTCTTCTACGAAAGTAGCAGGCGATCCTTATTTGCATCATTGAAGCAAAAGCCAATCATATTGTGAATTTAGGTTAATTATGAAATTGGATAGTAAGTCTTAGGGTTTATGCGAGAGCCTCTAAATCACCTAATTGCTAGTAACGAAAGTTATTTGACGAAAAGGCATAATCTTTCATAAATTTGGCATAGGCTTATATGGTTATCGTTGTGGCATGAAATCCTCGATCTTGGAGGTTTTTAAGTTTATTGAGTTTATATAAATCAGTGTTTTTATTCTGTCCATCTTTCCTTCATCATTCTTAATTTCTTCGGACACTTTTCCGACAAATTTGGTTACGTTTACAGTTTCTGCGAAGACTCGAAATCGACTACAGAGGTCGATATCGAGTGGCTGACCCGATATTGAGTGCTCTACTCGACGTCGACTGTTGCTTTTGTCTTTTGCAGGAATTTGCTGGAAATCGACTGGAACTGTAGTCGATATCGACTGATCTACTCGATATCGATTGATCTTTTGTAGTCGAAATCGAACATGATTGCGAGCTTAGGAACCGCTGACATACCTCCTCGTGGATTCGATCTTGAATACCCTACTACTACATCAGGAGGGATTCTTGTAATTTATTTGAGAAGACAGGGAGATCAGTTTAGTTTATATTTTATTGATATTTATATTCAACTAGTTTCCCTTCTAACAAATTTTGGCGCCGTTGCTGGGGAGGCAATAATTCGCGCCCTAAACTTTTCTCACGTTCTTTTCTAGTGCTGATTTTGCAGGTTTATGCGATGCTCTGATCGTGAACCTATCTTAGAAAGTCTTGACGAGCCCCAATGTTTCCTCCTTATTTGAAACAGAGCAATCAGAATCATGGCGGAGAACGAGACGCAGGCTCAGACCATTAAGAGGTTTAGGAAGGAGATTGAGGACCACAATGCCACTATTGCCAATGAAAGGGCAACTGCAGCTGCAGAGAGAGCTCGCGCTGATAGAGAGGAGGATGCATGCAGACAAGCCCAAAAGAGGCTCAATCAATATCCGCAGACGACGATGTAGTACATGCACCCGCCACTCCACGTTCCTAAATCTGCTATTCTCATTCCTCCCTCTAATTATAAAATCAAAATTAACTTCCTTTCTGAAATCAAACGCAATAGTTTTGAAGGAAGATCTAATGAATGCCTCTTGCAACATATATCTACTTTTATGGATTTATGTGAGACTATCGCCGACGGCGCAAATTTAGAATATATTAGACTGAAATCTTTTCGATGGTCTCTTGCAGGGAAGGCATTGCAATGGCTTGAAAGCTTGGCTCCACGCTCGCTAAGGACATGGGCAGAGGTGAAGGATGCGTTCCTAAACAAATTCTTTCCTCCATAAAAAATGGCGATACTGTGTCAAAGGATCATGGCTTTTAAACGAAAGCCTGGCGAGACATTGTCGCAGGCATGGGAGCGCTTCAAGGACCTATTGCGATCATGCCCTATGCATGGGCAACTACCTTATGTCATCCAGGAGATCTTCTATAACTCCCTAGATGCGCCGAATAAGGAGAGAATCAACTCTTACACCTCCTATCGGTACATTGAGCTTACACCAACGGAGGCCTGGGATACAATTGAGAGGCTTGTCAACTTCAACAATACATATGGGACTGCTGTGACCTATGACTCAAGGCCTGCCCCATCAATGTCACTCTATGAGCCTCCAAAGGAGATCGATCCTGATGTGCGACAACAATTCCACAATGATCAGACACGCCGCTTGCAAAAGCAAATTAGATTCCTCTCCAACAACCAAGCTTGCCAAGAATGTGGGTCTACTAGGCACAACACCAATGCCTGTCCTCATCTTGAGCAAGTCAGCATTGGAGAGACACATGAGGAAGCTAAGTGAACGAGAGGCCCCTATGGAGGGGGCAATCAGCAGTATTGGGGGGATCAAAGGTTCTATCAACCTCAGCATCAACAGAGGGATCCCCTACCTTATAGAGCATCGGGGCACCCTGAGTGGGAACCAAGGAAAGATGACATGCAGATCATTCTTGATGAGATGCAGAGGAACCACACTGAGTTTAAACAAGCCAATCACTCAGTCCACACTCAGATGCAAGGCATCAACTCTAGGCTCGGGGAGATCGACGTTTGGAAGAAGAACACGGAGACCCAAATGGGTCAATTGGCTGAATAAATTCCCAAACCGTTAGGATCTCTGCCAGGATCTACTGTACCAAACCTTAAGGGTAAAACTACTGGTCAAATAGCGGTTATGAATCTAAGGAGCGGGCATCAACTGCGAACACCCGAGCAAAAAGCGGAGGAAAAAGCCACTGGAGAGGACTCAATATCGACTACTCCAGTCAATATCGACCAAGATGCAGTCGACATCGAGTCCTCTTTACTTGATATCGATGCAAAAGCTGAGCATCACCAGAAATCGACTCCTCTAGTCGATATCAACCATATCATACCCGGTATCGATTCAACTCCAACCGTAGTAAAGAAGAAGGTGCTGCCATTCCCTAGGAAAACTTTGAAGGACCCAGTTGAATAGAAGTTTCAACGCTTTGTAAAGATGCTTCAAGGGCTCAATATTACCATTCCATTCACTGAAGCTCTTCATGAGATGCCATCCTATGTAAGGTTCCTCAAAGACATACTAGGTAAGAAGCGATCAATTGTTGAGATTGCAGAGGATTGCAGAGGAGTGCAGCAAGCGCTCAATGTTACCCAAGTAGGTTTTCTATCACTATAGGCTTAGGTCAACATCGATTTAATGCATTATGTGATTTAGGTGCTAGTGTTAGCGTTATGCCACTAACAATATGGTCGAAGGTAAAGATCGGTGCCCTAGAGCCCGTGGATGCTAAACTCTTTATGACATACAACATGGTGGTTATTACAACAGGCATGGTGGATGATGTGCCAGTGTAAGTAGGTAAGTTCTTTGTCCCTGCTGATTTTCTAGTTGTTGATATGGCAGAGGACCTTACTTGTCCAATTATTTTAGGAAGGCCCTTCTTGACAACCATTGATGCAAATATAAGCGTAAGGAAAGGATTGCTCTCATTCACCATCAGTGATGAAGTAATAGAGTGTGCCTTCAACAAGACGGTGAAGAAGAATGAAGGACCTATGGAGGTAAAATCAATCAAAGGAGTCTACATCGCATGCGGGGAAGCTAAAGTAAGAAATATGACCCCCAAAGAGTTAGAGAAGAGGGCTATAGAAGCCCAAGTGGAGGAAATCGTGGCAATATTGAACAAAGGAACAAAAGAACCACTCGAAATCGACCCAGGTAAGTCGATATCGACTAAGAATTTTAAAGATTTTGTGCCAGGTTATAAGTATGGGGTCGATGTTGGAGCAAACAACTCGATATTGAGTGCAACACTCGAAATGGACCAAAACCCTAAGCCGACATCGACTGAACCAAAAGCTGAAGTAGAGAAAAGCCACTCGATATCGAGTTCGATGAAACCATACGGAAATGACAGGAAAAAAGAGGTGGACGCGAACAGTTTAAGAAAACTAGGACACCCCCAAGATAAGGTGGACACGAACATAAATGGACAACACATGTCCATCATGCCCCCCACCCACGGGGGCCACACGTGTCAACACAAAGGTGACAAATGTCATAATAGAGAGTCCCCTGCCAATAAATGACAGGCAAAAAGAGGTGGACGCAGACAATTTAAGAAAACTAGGACACCCCCAAGATAAGGTGGACGCAGACATAAATGGACAACACATGTCAATCATGCCCCCCACCCACGGGGGCCACACGTGTCAACACAAAGGTGACAAATGTCATAATAGAGAGTCCCCCACCAATCACTAAAAAAGGGAGAATGAACAGAAGCATAAGGGGACTTTTGGCGGGCATAAGAGAGAGAGGAGATTAAAAACGAGAGGAATCAGAAAGAAGGCAAGGAGAGACAGACGGAAAAACCTCAGTTCTCAGTGAGAGGGTCAGACGAGGCTAGCGATTGCTCACTTTGGAGATAAAGGTAATTCCGGATTCAAGGGGGAAATCAGGGACCCATTTACCGCGTCGACACCAAAATTAGTGAATTACAGCGGTCAGGTATACCCCCCTATTTCCTCTATAATGTTTGATGATCTCCCACGGAAGAGGTGGGATAGGAGAAGTATCTAGTGACGCGACAAAAGCACGGCCCAGTTAATACTATGGGTAATATAATCCATGAGTCAGGTAAGCTCGTGTTCCAATGCCGCGTGATTCAGGTCCGTCCCCAAGGGACCCACCGCAAGTGGGTCCTGTAGTTCTTTTTTGGGAGGATTTCATCACTGGCGCCGTCTGTGGGAACCCACTCACATTGAGGGGTTCACAGTTAAATTTTCATTATCATTTAACTAATTATAAGAAAAACATATTGAGTAATGGACACCTCACACCCATGATCCCACTCGGTGACCTCCGGCTCGCTAGGGCACATGGGCAGTGGGTGATCTCTCCCACAAATAAGAGAGACGCGAAGTGGTCCATCCAAAAATTAAAAAATAAATGGCACACCAATCCAATTTACTAACAAAGGTTGAATAATTACTGGGGTCAGGGACAATGTACAACAGCGAGAACTCGGACGAAATGAGCCAGAGTGCAGCTCCGGAACAAGAAGTCACGAGCACGTACAACCCATCCACCCTTTAGTCGGAGACTCGACAAGACATGTGGACATCACCGTATGTGCCTCCCTTCCATCAGGCGTATGCACCAGCATACAGAGAATATGTCCCACCAGTATATGTCCCCTTTGGAGTTCCACCGAGCCACCTCACTATTATCAGCCAGCGCCGGAGCCGCGACACTTCTATGAATACGGAAACCCGTATCAAGGCCAACATGAGGCTTTCTATCACGACCACCAGTATGACGCGTATGGACAATCGTACGCGGCAGATACCTTCAACTTCAATTACTACGGGAACCCCGTGTACGAAGTCCCAGACTTAGAGTTTGATCCTTTACATCAAGGGTCACAAAGAGTTGACATGCAGCCCAATAAGCATCACCAAGGGGAACGCTCGACCGATGTATCCACCTCCACCAAATCCGGCTCAGCGCAAATGAAGATTGACCCCCCGGAGGCCTTGCCATCTGTGTTCACCCAAGATATCTGCAAGGCACCGGTACCGAAACGATGGTGGGACGTGAACCTCATGAAGTATGACGGGACCACGGACCCCGAGGACCATTTGTGCCACTTCATGATCGCGATGGGCATCAACGAATACAATGATGCAATGATGTGCAAAACTTTCCCATCAACGTTGACAAAGATAGCTTTGACCTGGTTCACTAACCTGCCAAAGAACTCAGTCGCCAGCTTCTCCGAGCTGAACCGAATATTCCAGTCCCATTTCAGGAGCGCTCGCTCTAGGAAAAAGACCATGCTGGACCTAAACTCGATCAGACAAGGACGGGATGAGACTCTGGGACATTTCTTCGCCCGCTTGACCAGCGTGGTCGTACAGATCCCAAATTTCAACCACGAATCCGCAACCATCATCCTTATGGGAAACCTAGCGGAGGGAGATTTCAAAACATACTTGTTCAGAAAAAAGCCCAGAGACTATGATCAAGTGAGGGATTTGGTGTTTCGACAAATAGACACAGAGGAAGCAGCCGCATCAAGTTCACAAGCCAACTGCGGGCACCAAGGTTTTTTCGGTAAAATGGCAGGAAAGTTAAAAAAAGATAAGGGTGCCGCGAAGCCACCAAAGCAACCATCAGTAGGACACCATCGTCAAGATGATGAAGTCCATCTCAACTCAGATCGAAGGGAAGAACCTCACCACCAAGGAAATGATCGAAGAGAGGGCAACGATCGCGATCGACTGCATCATCCGCGAAGAAATGATTACCACAGTCGAGACCACCGTCATCAAGACTACCATCACAGCAGAAGGGACGAAAGACATCCAGCCGAACGCCACCCGCGGGAGGAAGATCACCCCAGACAACAAAGTAGAGACCATGGTTGATACAGGGGTAAGGAGAAAGCTCCTCAACCGAATCGGGAGAGGGGTCGAGGCCGGAGATGGCACCGAGGGTGCCAGAATAGACCCCCTCCCCCACAAGGATCAGTAAACCAAGCCCCGGGAGGACATGACGGACGAGTGAGATCCGTGACCGAACGAATTCCAAAGCCAGAGGGATACATCGACACCTTGGTAGGAGGCCCCTCTCTTTCCGGGACCAGTAACTAGGAAAGAAAAAATTATGAACGAGAGGGAAAACAACCCCCTTCCGCGGCAAGAAAAGGATCGCACTATCCCCTCACGCAGAAATGGTGTTTTCAACATGTGATGCGGAGGACGTAAGGATGCCCCACTCCGACCCTTTGATCATCCATGCCCAGATTGCCACCAAGACTATAAAAAGAGTTTTCATAGATATCGGGTCATCAGTCGACATCCTCTCTTGGGAGGCTTTTTCACAGCTAGGAGTGTCTACAACTGCACTCAGGCAATATTCTGGGACCTTGGTTGCCTTTTCAGGGGATGAAATACCAGTTGCAGGGACCATTGAACTAACGGTAGTATTGGGGACCGCGCGCGAAACGCAGAATGGAGAGCATAGTCTTCACTTTCGTCCGGGTGCCAACAGTGTATAATGCCTTACTAGGGAGGGTATCTCTCTACAAGTTTTAAATGTTGGTCTCCATCTACCATTTCCTGGCTAAATTCCCTATCGCTGGGGTGAGGTCGGGGAGGTCCGCGGCCAGCAACCTGAGAGTAGGAGCTGCTACCTAACTTTGCTGAAAAGAAAGAAAGAAGTAATGCAGATCGAGGGATGGACCGTAAGCTCCATGAAGAGTGAAGGAAAAAACCCACAAGGGGAACTCATGGCAGAAACCGACCCAAAAAACACCATCACAGAAGCAGAACTAGAAGTAAGACATGCAGCCAGAAAGATTCCCACTACGGATGAAAGAGTGACGCATCAGCCCTTTCTCAATCCAAGGAAAAAAGTATATTTAGGACAAGCTTTGAAACCAGAGGAGAAGAGACGAGTTCTGGACATAATAGCCAGATCGTGGGACGTCTTTGCCTGGGCACCAAAGGATTTACTTGGAGTCCCCCCGACGATTGCCTTGCATACGCTCCGGATAAGACATGATGCAAAGCCTGTTGCACAGAAGAAAAGAAAAATGGCACTCGAGAAGGCGCTTGTCGCCAAGGAAGAAACAGAGAAGTTGCTTGATGCCGGCTTCATTGAAGAAGTAGAAGATTCCGATTGGTTGTCAATTGTAGTTCTGGTCAGGAAATCCAACGGAAAATGGCGGATGTGCGTTGATTTCTCTGACCTCAATAAATCGTGCCCGAAAGATAGCTACCCGCTTCCCTCAATCGACGAGTTGGTCGATAGAACCGCAGGAAATGCAGTCCTCAGTTTCCTAGACGCGTACTCAGGATACAACCAGATTCGTATGGACCCGCTTGATAAAAAAGCCACTACGTTCATTACAAATCAAGGGATATTCTGTTACCGAGTTATGCCGCTCGGACTAAGGAACGCAGGAGCCACTTTCAAGAGAACCGTTGATCGAATTTTCCGCGCTCATATTGGAAGGAATGTATCGATCTATGTGGATGATATAGTTGTGAAAAGCCAGAAAGCGGAATATCACGCGACAAATTTGCAAGAGACTTTTGACTCTTTACGACGCGGAGTTTGAACTTGAACGTAGAAAAGTGTGTCTTTGGGGTGGATTCCGGGAAGTTCCTAGGGTTTTTCGTTAGCCAGCGTGGGATAGATATGAACACAAAAAAGATTGTAGCCATACAAAACATGCAGCCACCCAGGACAATCAGGGAAGTCCAGGCCCTCAATGGGGCAATCAACTACCTCAGCCGTTTCTGCGCCTGCCTCGCGGACAGATCTCTGCCTTTCTTTGCATTGTTGAAAAAGAAAGGACCAATCCAAATGGACCCCGGAATTACAGCAAGCCTTCGAAGGAATGAAGGAATATCTAATGAAGTTGCCGACCCTCCACCGACCGGAAAAGCTTAAAGCTCTCCACCTCTACCTGGCAGTAAGAAGCACGACCATCAGCGCCGTCCTCACCCACGATGAAAAACACCCCGTTTACTACATTAGCAGAGTGTTATAGGACGCGGAGACGAGATACGAGCCAATAGAGAAAATGATCTTGTGCTTGGTGTTCGCAGCAAGAAGATTGCATCCGTACTTTCAAGACCATCCCATACAGGTCTTAACCAACTTACCCGTGAGGCAGAACCTTCACTCCCCATGCCTCTCAGGATGGATGACAAAGTGGGCAGTAGAACTGTCAGAGTTCGAAATTGAGTATAAGCCGCGGAAAGCTGCATTAGCACAGACTTTAACTGACTTCATCTGTGAGACAAGCTTCGAAGGGCACACGTCGTCCGAAGAGAGCAGCTGGATCCTTAAAGTGGATGGAGCAGTCAACCAGGCGGGTTGTGGGGAGGAATTGCTTTGACCTCCCCTGAAGGGCAACAGTCAAACTATGCTTAAAAGCTCACTTTCCAAGCAACCAACAACGAAGTTGAATACGAGGCCCTAATAGCAGGACTGGAAGTAGCCCTGGCATGCGGAGCAAGAGAAATGACCGCCTACACAGATTCAGAAGTCTTAATGATGCAAGTTGAAGGAAGATATGATACCAGAACCGGATTGATGCTAGATTACTTGAGGAAAGTCCAAGCTCTACAAAGGACTTCGTGAGTTTTAGAATAATTGCCGTCGCAAGAGAGGAGAACCAGCAAGCGAATGCTTTGGCAAGAATAGGCGAGGCAATGCCATCTGAAATTGGGTCAGAGTTTGTTTTTGAGAAGAAAGAAAGCCGTGGGCTTGTCAAAGAAGTCTTCTTCATAGAGACTGACGGAGAAGACGATTGGAGGACTCCCATTGCAGAGTATCTAGAAAAAGGGATCCTCCCCACTGAAAGATCTGAAGCCAGACAAACAGTTACCTAAGCAGCCAGGTTTACTGTCTGCGACGGAAGGCTTTTCAAGAGAGGATTCACGCAACCTGATCTGATGTGTGTCTCCACTAAAGAAGGAATGACTATTATAAAGGAACTGCACTCTGGGATATGCGCACATCATCAAGGCTGGAGAGCCTTGACCGCGAAAACTATGAGGGCCGGGTATTACTGGCCTACAATGAAGCAAGACATCCAAGAGTTTATCCGGAAATGTGACGCGTGCCAGAAGCACGGAAACGCCATCCATCAACCCACGGAAATGATGAAAGGAATTCACGGCGCTTGCCCTTTTTCTCTTTGGGGGATGGACATTTTGGGGCCATTCCCAACCGCGCCCGGCCAGTTGAAGTATGTGCTCGCAATTGTCGATTACTTTACAAAGTGGGTAGAAGCTGAAGCTATGAGGCTAATCACCGCTGAAAAAGTGAAGAAGTTTCTTTGGATGAACTTGGTATGCCAATTCGGAGTTCCAGAGACAATCATCACCGATCACGGTCCCCAATTCGACTGCGAGACCATCCGCAACTTCTGTGAAGACCTCCACATCAACCTCAAATTCTCATCTGTAGCACATCCTCAAACGAACGGACAGGTAGAGATCACCAACTGACAGATTCTAGAGGGAATACGAAAGAAGCTGGGGGCCACGGCCAAGAGACGATGGGCTGAACTCCTTCCTCTGGTGCTCTGGTCCTACAGAACTACCACCAAGGCTCCTACAGGCGAGACTCCTTTTTCGTTGGTTTATGGTATGGACGCGGTGATTCCTATCGAAAGAATGATCCCCTCAGCACGCGTCTTCGTTTTCGATCCACAGTCCAATGAAGAAGCGCTTGAAATAGAAATGCACCTGAGAGAAGAACGCAGGATGATGGCGGCCTTGAGGGCCTTGGAAAACAAAAGACGAATGACTAAGTACCATGATCAACGAGTCGGCCACGACAGTTTCAAAAAGGAGACCTGGTCTTATGGCGAGTGCAAACCGGAGGGAAGTTAGACACCAATTGGGAAGGTACATACGTTGTGGCCGATGTCTTCCACACCGGCGCATACAAACTGAAGAACGAAGACGGAGAAACATTAAACAAGACCTGGAACGCCGGTTGTCTAAAGAAGTATTATGTGTAAGCTTAAAATCAGTGTTGATATTAATAAAATGATCGCCCCTGCGGACAGATAGAAAAGCGGTTAGTGGGCGTTATTATAATAATATAAGAAACGAGAGCAGATGAATCCTGTAAAGGCCAAAGATGCTGGAGCTCGTCCCTGCGTCAACAACCTGATGAAGACACACGTTCTCTCAGGATCAAGCCAAGCCATGATGGGGCCAAAGACGCTGGAGCTTGTCTCTGCGTCAACCCCCTGATGGAGACTCACGTTCTCTCAGGATCGCCCCAAGCCATGATAAGGCCAAAGACGCTGGAGCTCGTCCCCGCGTCAACAACCTGAGGGAGACACGTTCTCTCAGGATCGAGCCGAGCCATGGCAAGGCCAAAAACGCTGGAGCTTGTCTCCGAGACGGCCCCCTGATGGAGACTCACGTTCTCTCAGGATCAAGCCAAGCTATGATAAGGCCGAAAACGCTGGAGCTTGTCTCCATGACAGCCCCCTGATGGAGACTCACGTTCTCTCAGGATCAAGCCAAGCCATGATGGGGCCAAAGACGCTGGAGCTTGTCTTCGCGTCAACCCCCTGATGGAGACTCACGTTCTCTCAGGATCGCCCCAAGCCATGATGAGGCCAAAGACGCTGGAGCTTGCCTCTGCGACAGCCCCCTGATGGAGACTTACGTTCTCTCAGGATCAAGCAAAGCCATGATGGGGCCAAAGACGCTGGAGCTTGTCTCCGCGTCAACCCCTTGATGGAGACTCACCTTCTCTCAAGATCGCCCCAAGCCACGATGAGGCCAAAGACGCTGGAGCTTGTCTCCGTGTCAACCCCCTGATGGAGACTCACGTTCTCTCAGGATCGCCCCAAGCCATGATAAGGCTAAAGACACTGGAGCTTGTCTCCGCGACGGCCCCCTCATGGAGACTCACGTTCTCTCAGGATCAAGCCAAGCCATCATAAGGCCAAAGACGTTGGAGCTTCTCTCCGCATCGGCCATCTGATGGAAACACTCGTTCTCTCAGGGTCGAACTAAGTCATCCAAAAAACCCGAAGCACTGGGGAATTAACTCCGCGCCGGTCACCTGTCAAAGACGCTCGCTCACGCAGGTTACCCACTAAGAGCTTTTTCAAGACCGAGAAATCGAGGCTTTAGACGCCGGAGCTTATTTCCGTAATGATAATTTATTAAAAGCGTTCGATATCCCGATGACAAGCATGACAATCAAACGCCAAAGACAAGCAAAGTTACACACGAGGAATTACATAAGAACTTTCTAGCCCAAACAGAAAATCAAAGTCAATCCAAAGGGAACCCTAAAAGCTGATGCCCAAAAGAGGGTAGAAATTAAGCATCTGGGAGAAGGACTGGTCTAGGAGGCGACATAACATAACCGTTCTCTACGCAGATAGATCCCTCGTCGAGCATGCAGACGTCAAAGTGAACCCCACCTTTATGACAAAAAACCATGACGGTCCCCATTTCCAAAAATTGGGCCAATACAAAGTTATTCCAACATCCGACCAACCAAAATATCCCATAATCCCGCTTGACTATTTCGATCGAGACATCCACAGCCGAACCCAGGGAAAGGAAAACTTGAGACGGGTCCGTGATGCCTGTTTCATACTCAAACAGGGCAGGGAGTGACTGCATATAAACAAAGGCAAACAAAATAAAAAAAGAGGACAATCTTCAAACATATGAAAGATGAAAACCGATAAAGCTTACTAGCTCCTGCATTTGATCTTCAAAATCAAGAGCCAAGTAGAAAGCCCAAGGAGTTTGAGTTAACGATGCCATACAGAGAACAGAGGCTTGAAATAAAAAACAGGCAAGGTCTCGCTTATAAAGGGCACCACAAGACAGAAATCCCTAAATATATTCTTAAAAGATTCCGCCAGTAAACCCTCGAAAAGAGGTCAGGACAATAGCAATAAAGGCTCACAGGGGACATGACTAAAGATAACAGGGCTATGATACACTAAACCCGAGAAAGGCCCCATAGGCCGCCTCAATATCCACGAAATAAACAAGAACAACCACATTTATTCACATTACACGTGGAAAAATCCGCAAAGAGACAAAAGCAACCACGTTTGTCCGCGTTTATCAGTAGCTACATAACCAAGAAGATTCAGCAAAAGATATCCCCTGAGAAAGGATAGAAACCAGGAAAGAACGGCTCCACTGAAGGAAGCTGGACCAAGAACGATAAATCAAGGGTACAAGCCATTCGTCAAAAAGTCCGCGTTCTCATAGGGTACGCGGCCGATACCTTCATCCCCATCTTCCAAACCCATGACCTGGACTTCGAAGCGGGCATCCCCCTTGTGAATAAAGACCATGGAAGACCCAACCGCGAGTCCTTGGGACTCAACGAAGTCATTCCAACCCTGCTGAAGCCAATACATTCCGTAATCACCCATGAAGACGCAGACCGAGAAGTCATGGAAAAAGTGAGATGAAAGGAAGACCCGCTCAGGAATAGCATCCTTTTATTTTTCCTCAAAACGGATGGGTAAAAGCTAAAAGGGCAGTTGAAACAAGAGCAATAGGAACAAAAGAAAAACGAAGTAGGTCGGGGAAGCAAAAGTCAGCAAAGAAGGCCCATCTATCCGTGCCGGAAGTCACCATGTTGACGGGGAAGGGCGTAAAAGGAAAAACAGCCAAACACTGAAGTAAAAAGGGAGTCCGATCCTTGAACACGAAAATGGAAATACGCATGTACGCCACATGTCGAAAGATTCCCCTGAAAAGAAAGAACTCATCACCCGAAGTGACCACACTATCATATGCGCTATGAAAGAGAAGGCAGCGAGATGTCTCATCAATCTAAAACTGTGATTGAAAGGACTCTGGCTCAGACCAAAGGCAGACCCGTGAGGACATGTACCCAAGGGAACGCCCCGTAGAGCCGCCCCAGGGAAGAGGGTCTGACACGCGACAAAATAAAATGGGTATAAAATCCCATAGAGCCTAAGACTGAAGACAACCACCAAATAAGAAGATGGGACTCGAAGGCTCCCCCAAGGCCTTCTACAGGGTGATCCTCACCGAAAGACAACTCCATTCCCTGCGGCTCCTGTTAATGTACGTGTTGTTGAAAGAAGATGCCCACAATCTAGTGCACCTGTGGTCTCAATCCAACCGCGAACATGAAGTCAAGGTCGAGATGGACGCGGACGGAATCTTCTGGTTCACAGACGGTTGGTCCGAATTCGTAGAGGCAAACAAGGTATGCGTTGGCGTCGCCTTAATCTTCATATACCAAGGAGACTCCATCTTCGAGCAAGGGGTAGGGCCACGACCTCTAGGTATGAAATGAGAATTGCCTCCCAATAAATAAAAAGGGGTCGAGACTTCGTGTAAATCCCTCAATTTAAATAAAAATCTGGTCTCTAAGTTAAAGGCCGAATAAACGAAGCATTTCCTTTATTAACGAATCTTACACTCGCAGCGATCTTACTTTTTTTATTCATTAAAGAGAGGAGAGCGATCCTGGATGGTTTAACATGAACCACTAGAAGAAGTAGTCGAGGGACAACATTTGATCCCAGCACAGTCAAGATCATGACGCGAACAAACTTTGAAACGAGCGTGACCCATACAGAAAAACGTCATCGACGATCCCACGACAAACCCGTGGCGAGCAATAAATTCACTCCACCCGCGACCAAACTGTGGACGACCATCTCGATCCCTGCTCACTTCGACCCGGAAACTCTCAACAACGTAAGAAGAGAGAAGGACTTGTCGTGGGAGGGTGGGCTTGCACTCGACCTCGAATCGGGGCGGAAGTGGCTAGAAAAAAATAGCACAAGATAAAAACCCTGGACCTAATTAAAATAGGAAAAAGAAGAAATGTAGTAAAAATCAAAACAGTCATACAAGTTGGGAAAGCTGATCTGCACGATCCAAAGTTTGAAAAAAACGCCCAAGGATTGGGGTTCCTTGACGCCATTGTTTTTATCAAACATAAAAAAGAAACAGCTACGAAAATTAACAAGAAGGTCCCAAACCATAAGCCTAAAAATAAGAAAGAAAAACTCGAGCATGGATGACAAGTGGCGTGAGCCTTTTGAACTACGGCCAAACGCCGCACTGAACACATGACGAGCGCGTGGGAAATATCGTAGTCATAAATACGAAGATGATATTTACTATAAGAGATTCTTGATAGACAAAATGTACAACCCCTAAATAAGCGACCAAAAGCCATTGTTTAAGAAAGCAAAAGGGTACCACCCCAAACAACATAAATCTTCATGAACCGAGGTTAATTACAAAAGCTGGCCCGCGCCAGTAAAGCTGTCCAAAAGGAAAAAAGAATTAGCTTTCTTGGTCTCGTGGGTCCGCGACAACGTAAATTTCCTCTTCTTCGTCATCGGATTCCTCCTCCCCCGCTAGCTCCTCCGGAGTCAGACCCCAATCTTCCTTCACCAAGCTCGCCTCGAACTTCTCCAAAGGGACGCCTGGGTTGGCCTGCAAGCGGGAAATACTATGGTTGATACCCGCGGACATCCCCTTCAAGAAATAGCTGAAGCACTTATCCTTCAAGAGCTCCCTACCCTCCGGAGATCGAAGGCATGGCTTAGCCACCGAGGAAAGAAAAGAAACGCCACATCAGTCTTGACCCACTCAGAAGCCAGAAATTTGAGGCCCGAGGGTGACTCCAACCATTGAAGCGCCGCTTCCTGGTCTAACCGAGACTAGAGTCTCTCCAGGTCTTGTTTCTGCAAAGCACGGTCTTCTTCCAAAATGGAGTAGTCCACCTGGAGGTTCTGGTAGGACGTCTCGACGGTCTCGAGCTGTTTCTTCAAATGGTCCACCGTCAGTTGAAGTTCTTCCCCCTGGCGGCGCGAAGCTTTTGAATTAGAAAGGGCCGCGTCGCGTTCCTCATTCAGAACAGATATCTGCTCGTTGGCTGCCTGCAACTTCTCATGCAGCTCGATAGATCGCTTCTTGAACTTCTCTACTGAGGACGGGTCCCCGACGGTGTTGCCCAGCGTCCTCACCTTGTGGTTCAAATCTTTAATCTCCACGGACTTTTGGGAGATCTCTTTCTCCTGGGAGGAAAGACGCCGCTCCGATTTGGCCTGAAAACCCCTAACCTGGGAGAGAAAGAACAAACAAAACAAGATGAAGAAAAGGCATTCTCTAAGAAAAGGGGGTGAGAGAAAAAACAAAAATAGCAAATAATAATAAAAATAAATAGAAAGGACTGAAGAGATGAGCCCCGAGTAAACTTACCCATTGGGCTACGTGGTCAAATTGAAGGGAGAACTCCCCGCAGTCCAAATGGCACAAGTAAGCCTGCTCATTCCACGCAAGTTTTTCTGGGAGACGGAGGCGGATGAGCTCGTCGACCCCGAAACCGGGGATACGGAAAGTGGGCAGGGTGGCATCCCATTGCAAGAAAAGGGCTCATTCTTCTCCGCTAGCACCCGAGGCTCTCGAAGAACTCTCGGCCTTCTTTCTCTTTTGGGACCGGAGGGGCACCGTGTCAATTGAACGGGGGCGCTTCTCGCGAGGCTCGGAGACAGCGACCTCGGCGTCCGCAGTAGGCTCACTCGCTTTTTCAGCCTCGTCAGCAGCCGCGACCTGGGGAGCAGAAGGATGCAGAGGAGCACGCCTGGATGACTTATTTTTTCTCTTACCACCTTCTTGGGAATGGTGGCGTGCGAGCAAAGAACCCATATCCATTAAATCTGCAAAAGAAAGAAGAAAAGAATAGAAAAACATCAGACCCCGATGAACACGTACCTTATTGGTAGGATCGTCAAAAAACACAAAACCATAGAAAACACGAAAGATAAAGTGTGTGTAAGACTAAGGCAACACCTAATCGCGGATGAGGCAGGCTTAACCCCGCCATCTCAAGCCGAAGAGCCGAAACCATGGAACGCCAAGGCAGCTTGGGCTCGTGAACGAAGGAATCCTTAAATTTATCAAGCCCCACAACCCAAGGCTTCCTGACCGTGCTAAACCAACCAGGGATGGTTTTGAACTCAAGACAGATACCTGCTTTGTCGCGGAAAAGGAACCACTTATGCTTCCAGTTCGGTTTACTTGATAATCTCTCAATATAACCACAACTGGAATTACATTGGTAAAACCTAGGATCCTAGGGCCCCCTCTTCATAGAAAAGATACTGAACATAAGCTCTTTCGTCGGAGACACCCCGATGTCCAAACACTGCATAATGAAGCTGGTAAAAAACATCCAGCAGTTAGGCACGACCTGCGCTGGGCTGAGGTTGTACTCGGACAGAAAGGTAATGAACAAAGGGTTAACGAATAGACGGAATCCCTGAGACAAGCTCGCCGCATATACGACTAGGCAGTCCTCATATGCATCTAAACAATCCCCGCCTTCCGAAGGCAAACACAATTCCACTCCCACCGGCCATGGAAAAATCCGAGCTATGACCTCGACACTAGCCTGGTCTAGCAGCGTGGTGCGACCCCTTACCTCCTGGTTAGGGGAGCGTCGCTGGCGAACCCTTCAAAAATAACCAAAGGACAGGGCTGGGGATCAAGGATAGAAAAATTCCCGCGGAAAGAACAGGAGGGCAAGTCATCGAAAGTGTAAGATGGGATGTCCAGGTCACTAAGAACCTCTTTAGAGTGGACCCTTGAGCACGTCTCCGCGGTCCCGATAGGAGAATCAACATAAGGGAACCATGATATCTCGGTGTCCAAACCACTTATTGGCGGACACGGAGTCGAAGAGGCGCGTGCATCAGGGTGAGCCTGGATCTCCACATCCGACGAATGTGTGTCCGCATTCCCATCTCCCTCCTTAGAAGAAGAAGAAGTTAAGTAAGGAGAGGAATAGTAATCAGGGTCAGAGCGTTTCCGTCGCCTTCTCACCTTAATCGGACTTCCGGATGGACCCACACGGTTTGGGGTAGAAACACCAGAGGAAGAGGAAGAATCTGAGGAAGAATCCTCCGAGCTAGACGCGGAATCCCCGAAAGAAGACGAGGAAGAAGAGTCCAAGATTACCGCAGTAGGATCCGCTCGGGAGGTCGAGGGCAAATCTTCCCTCCACCCTTCCTCTCTCTCAAATTCTTCCAGCACGTCGAGATTCCCCCTAGAACTAGCCATCCTTGAAAAACTAAAAGGAGATCTGAAAAGGGACCCGTGCACGCGGACCAAAAATATCAAAAAACCCAGGAAATAAAATCGGGAAATAAAGAGAAACCCCGAAAGATCTAACAATCGAAAAAGCAAAAACCTAAAGAGATTCGTGAAAGGTAATAATAAATTCAAGATATTTCAATAAATAGAAGAACACAAGATCAAGAACTCAAGAACAGAAAAGTAATTTACCTTAGCAAGCCGAGAAAACAACCGGAAAGTTCAACCGAAAAAAGAGAAAGTAAGCGGAAAGCAAGCGGAAATCTCTCAAAATGCAAGATTAGAAGAAAGCCAAAAGCAGACAAACAGTGGAGAATGAGAAAGTGAAAACGGAACGGGGTAATTTATAGAAAATTACCAACCATTCAACTTCCCTTAAATGGTACGGGCCGAGGTAAAACCCTAATGGGCCAAAGGAAGACCCCAACAGGCCCAACACCATTTAGGCAAAAAAAAAATTATTAAACTGCCCCTCAGAAAAAAAAAGGGGGTAACATTTTCGCGGAAAAGATCGAATCGTCCCAAGCTCTAAAAGAGCTTAACCCGACCCGAGGAGCTGTGATGAAACCATACGGAAATGACAGGCAAAAAGAGGTGGACGCGGATAGTGTAAGAAAACTAGGACACCCCCAAGATAAGGTGGACGCGGACATAAATGGACAACACGTGTCCATCATGCCCCCCACCCACGGGGGTCACACGTGTCGACACAAAGGTGAAAAATGTCATAATAGAGAGTCCCCCGCCAATCACTATAAAAGGGAGAATAAACAGAAGCATAAAGGGACTTTTGGCGGGCATAAGAGAGAGAGGAGATTAAAAACGAGAGGAATCGGAAAGAAGGCAATGAGAGACAGACGGAAGAACCTCAGTTCTCAGTGAAAGGGTCGAGGCTAGCGATTGCTCACTTTGGAGATAAAGGTAATTCCGGATTCAAGGGGGAAATCAGGGACCTATTTACCGCATCGACGCCAAAATTATAGAATTACCGCAGTCAGGTATACCCTCTATTTCCTCCATAATGTTCGATGATCTCCCACGGAAGAGGTGTGATAAGAGAAGTATCTAGTGACGCGACAAAAGCACGGCCCAAGTAATACCATGGGTAATATAATCCATGTGTTAGGTAAGCCCGTGTTCCAATGCCGCGTGATGCAGGTCCGTCCCCAAGGGACCCACCGCAAGTGGGTCCTCTAGTTCTTTTTTGGGAGGATTTCATCAGAGTCCACCTAGTCGATATCGAGTTGAGCAGATCGACCCGAATTCCTCCACATCGACTGAACCACCAGGAGCAGAAGATAATTCGATATCGAGTAGCACTAGTCGATATCGACTGGACTCACAGACATAAAAGGAAAGCTCCGAAAAGGTAAGTCAAAGTATGGATTCCTCTTTCTCAATTTCAATAAAGGATTTATCTCTATTTGGGAGAGATTTGCCTTGGTATGTGCGCTTGTGCAGGGTATCCAGTGATGATCCGAGCAACTACGAAGTAGGAGATAAGGTGTATGTCTCTAAATCAAAAGATCATTGGTTTCCGAATAGATTCAAAACAAAGAAGATGGGTCCTTTTACAGTACACAAGATCCATCCAGGCGGGATGCAACTGCGAGACAAGAATGGAGTGCTATTTGAGGCCATGCTACATGGGCTCTGCAGATGCCGCCTTAGAAGCATGAAAGAAGAAGTCGGTCTAGCGACTATAAAGTGTAGAGCTTGTAACAAGAACATTAATTTTATGGGTTTGGACATGTTGTTTTGAGAATTTATTTTTGGTTTTGCTTTTTGTTTTATTTTTCTAACGAATTTCAGGAGAAAGAAGAAGCACAAAAGATGACTCGAAATCGAGAAAAGTACTCGATATCAATGGCACAAGTCGATTTAGAGAGCTTGTGATCGATAGAAGATCGCCCTGAAGCTTAGAATCACCAGGAATCGAGTGAAACTGGTCGATATCGATAGGTCCACTCGATATCGACTGCCCTTGCAGACGTCTTCAGTATCTGATTTTCGCAAATTTTTAGTAAGTTTCTTTCTTAACCCTAGTTCTTATACAGTGAGGACACTTAAATCTTTAAGTATGGGGTGGGGGAAAGGCTTGTAAAGGCTCGGATTTTAAATCCTAATATATTTCGGAAAAAGGAATTAAAAATGAAATTAAATCGGATTTTAAACTCTTTAGTGGATTCCGACCCAAATTCAATTTTGACGATCGATTTCCGTCCTTTCACTTCAAGAATTTTAAAATAGGTTCGAATGGCGATATCCTTTTCGAGTCTTAACATCTAATTGATCGAGTAGCGGGATTCGGCAACTAATACTCGGAAATTCTTTTGGGATTCGGATTTCGAATATTCGGGATTTTTAAATTTCAGATAATCTTTTAACCAAGTCAACACTACACCCTCACATCACTCTTTTCACCTTTAAACCCATCACCTGACAATCGTCATTCTTACATCATCTCTTGCCCCCCCTCATGGTTCCTTCCTCTACACACCACCCCCACTTTCAAATTCCCACATATTATCATCACCACCACACCATGGCTCCTTAGACACCTTCTCGGAGCTACCAGCAGTAGCCACGACATCCCTTGGAGCCACCAGTAGTAGCCAAGCCACCACCGGAGCCGCCACGAAGCCACCGCAGCCTCATTCCTTCTATTTTCGATCGATCGCGAACCAAACTTTCGGTGAGTCGTTCTTCTTCGTTTTCAACCCAAACCATTCCCGGACTTCACCATCGCACTCACCCATGTCCACGCAGGTCCGACGAGTGATCACGAGCCTCTAATGATGCTCAGACCTCCGATCGAGAGCTCGGAAGTCGAGAACTTCCTCGGTGAGTCGTCATTTCTCCTTCCTCTGTTTCGATTGATTTCTGACTTGGGTCGGTTGTGGGAGAGTGTCAAGGGTGTGTGAGCTGAGCGAGAGCTGTGTACGAGGGTCGGGTGAGGTTCGAGAGCTCCGACAATCGTCTATGGCGGAGCGGAGAGCGAGCTGAGCGCGAGAGCGGCCTGGGCTGTGCGCGGGAGCAACGAGCAGCTAGCAAGCCACGAGCACGGGTGAGAGCGAGCTGAGCATGAGCAGCAGCTGGGCACCAGCGGTCACGGGAGAGAGCGAGCCAGCGGGCGCGGGTCGAGCTCCGGCGATCGCGGGCGAGCGGGGTCGCGGACGAGTAGGCCGAGCGCGGGCGCGGGAGCTGCTCCATTTGAATCCAGGAGGAATAAGAATCTAATGTGGTGTCTGGCCACCCTTGACTAACCTCTATATATATATATATGGTGTACACAGCCCTTATCGTGTATCATGTACTCAGAAATTATTTGTCTATTTGTTCATGATTATTCGTCCGTTTTCACATAATTATTCATCTATAAAAAAGAGTGTAAAAAATGTAAATTTTATTCTAACGAATAATCGTCCAATACCACCGAATAATTTCATTCCACCGAATAATCTCCCAATACCATCGAATAATCAGAATTTCTTTTAATCTCATCCGTTGATCTTCTTAATTCAATGGTCCAGATTTGTTAACATGATACACAATAAAAGCTGTGTACATTTGATCTATTGTTTATATATATATATAGGGGAGATATCTAATGAGAAGTGGCATTTGGGTGAGAAGATGAAAAGTAAGCCTTATACCCCTTAGATTAAAATGATCTTTTTTATATGGATATATGGGACATATCTAATGATAAATATATCAATATTTTTTAATTAGTTTTTTATGCTATTTTTCTGGGTGGTGAATGAAAAAACTAATTTAAATTAGCATAAAACCCCTAAAATGACCATTAAATCACCATCTAGAGAAATAACATAAAAATTAATTTAAAAAATAAAACATTGATATA
The DNA here is from genome assembly GCA_963922045.1 of Persicaria maculosa. Lineage (NCBI taxonomy): Eukaryota > Viridiplantae > Streptophyta > Magnoliopsida > Caryophyllales > Polygonaceae > Persicaria > Persicaria maculosa. Next base: position 36,974,364 of record OY998261.1, read on the forward strand.
TTTATCATTAGATATGTCCCCTATATCCATATAAAAAAAATCATTTTAATCTAAGGGGTATAAGACTTACTTCTCATCTTCTCACCCAAATGCTAATTCTCATTAGATATCTCCCCTATAGAAGAGCTTTCCAGTGAGGACACCCCTTACCATGTAACAGGGGAGAATTGTGAGCCATTGGATTTCTTTACCTAAAGGGCTACAATTAAACAATGCAAATAAAAAAAAATGAAAAGAAGCGGTTTTTTTATATAGCCAAAACAGTTATCTTTAAAACAAAAAAATGCTCTTATTAGAAAAATATATATCATACGTACAGTAATTTTTTTTTAGTTTTCTTATTGTTCCTTACCATTTGTATATGGTGATGCTATGAATTTCTTGAATTTGCAACAACTTTTGGAATTTAATAGAAGTAAAAGTCGACTTGAGCATATCATTTCATATTGACCAAAGGAAAAACACATGAATATTTTGTTTATTAGGAATGAATATTTAGAATATAAAATGTGAATATTTGACCTAATAAAATTGAACACTTATTTCTTTAAAAAAGAATAGAAATAAAAATATCAAATGGAAAACATATGAATATTTTATTTATTAGAAATGAATATTTAGAATGCAAAATATGAATATTTAACCTATTAAAATTGAATATTTGTTTCTTTAAAAAGGAATAACAAAAAAAAAATATCAATTGATATTGAACACTAGTTTCTTAAAATAAATAACAATAAAATAGGGTTGTTATTGAATTTGTATAGGAATATGAAGAAACTAGCCTATACCTCGTGCGTAACGCACGAGATTTTTAAAATTAATCTAAATACTCTCGTCTTATTTTTTAAATTTTATCATATTAACATATGTTATCATATTAATAAATGTGTTTTAAATGATGTATAAAACATAGTATTTGTATGGGAAACATAGAAGGTTTCCCATTGCAATTTCAGCAACGTCATTATAAATTCGTCGTCTTTGTCAGGACTATTAGCCACAAACATAGGGACATCAAAAGTTAGTGGCTAAAAGCCATAGCTGTTTGATACTCCGTATTTTTTTCAGTAGTGCCGAGATTAAATCTTAAAGTGATTCATTTGTTGACACTTCCTCGATGAACTTCAACTGAATTTCTTCCAACATAATTTTTTTCAATTGACATTCCCACCGTATGCTTCATTACTATTACTAAAAGGGAATCCGCTTGAAAAATTAAGTTAAAATATCATTTAATTAATTTCTTGTGAAGAATCCAAATAAATCATATCATCCGAATGAGCCTACTTCTTTGAGGTGATTGTAAAATATTTCTACTACTATCCCACCTCTTGTATGCATGCTCACTGACTTCTCCAGTTTCTAAAAAGTGAAGAACTTTAGTCTAGAGCGAAATACATATCCAGTTGTAGTATCACATTTAAGATTCCCTCAAAATTCATAATTTTCTACAGAGCATAGCATCGGGGGGGGGGGGGGGGGAACTGGTAGGAAAAAAAACACAGCCATAGCTGAAAGGAATAGGATATTCTGGAATACAAAATACTAATTGGTTGTAAGAAGTGACAACATGCAATTGTCCAAATGTGGACACATTCATGTTGGAATACACGAGAGCTTAGGGGATATCTTCTTACTCCCTTCACTGTTTTCTTAATTCTGATCTCCTTAACCAACGTAGGTGGTAATCCTTCATCGATGACCTTCTCAACTATAACCTAAACATATATTAGAAGAAAACTTTACGACTAAATTATACACATTAATTATAATGGAAAAGATGTGAATGACAATGGATAGTTGCATGGGTGCAAACAAAAAACTAACCTCTCTCTTTTTTTATGGCTCACCTTTTCCATCTTGAGATTTTGGATGTTGGGGCACCAGTTGTTCCAGATCAGGTTTGTGATGTAATAATGGACTAACAGATTCCTACACCAACAGGTAGTCATACATGCAAGATGCTATGGGGAGAGATAAATAATAAGAATATCTCTCTCTCCCAAATTTAACCAAATAACAATCTGTAACATGTAAACTAACTAACCTTGTTCGTTTATGATGGCTCACTTTTTTCTTCATGAGACTTTGTATGGTCGGGCTCCTATTGTCCCATATCAGGCTTGTGAAGCCTTAATGGAAGAAGAGATCCCTGCACCAAAAAGCTAGTGAAACAACATTCTCTTAATCAGGTCTGTGATGTAACAATGGACTAACAAATTGCTAAACCAACAGCTAGTCATACACGATGCTCTAGGGAGAGAAATAAAAAGGAACGCCCTTGAACCAATGCTTATTTCTATTTGTTATTTTGATCCTCACTCTCATTTTAACTAAATAACAATTTGTAGCATATGTACATACCACAATAGATCAAAGAGTGCTTGTTCCTTGGATCTGTAGGCAACACTAAATTCACTAGGCGATGACCTCCCTTCAAAAAATCATTCTTCTGTTGTGTCTGAAGAAATACAAAATGCATAGATAAAGAATAAACTTCATAATCAAACCCTCAAGAAGATCAAAACTGAGTAGAAAAAAAACAGTTTACTACAAATTCAATATGTGTCAGCAAACCCTACAAGCAGATCAAATCCTCCCAAGATGCCAAAATGGAAAACAAAAAAAATACACAGTAGGAGAAAAAAAAGCAGTTAGCTGAGGAATCTCAGGAGCAAGAAGAAGCTAGCCTAGGGACGGAAATCTGAAATGGATACAAAGCTTAAAACCATGCGGCGTCGTAGAACAGCGAATCATTAATGACCTTCTCATCAAGCTTTTAGGCCAATTGAAGAGCTTCTCGATGTGAAATACAATAACTTTCATCCCCACAACCAGACATTATATCCCTACAACAAATATTGAATTACGAGCAACAAACTTGATGGAAAAACTTACTGAATAAAACCTAGGGCAATGAAGGCAAGAGCTAACCTCAATGAAATTTGTGAACGTAGGGTCTCTGTTGACCGCCAATTGATGAATCTGCAAAGATATAGAGGCATTAGATGCGCACCGGTGAAATAAAAACATAAAGGTAATCAAACAGAATACAGAAATGACACTCAAGTAGGAAAAAATGGTAGTGGACGAACATGAACATAATACAGACACGAAACTCAAATTATAAGATGATCTCTTCCAATCAAGAACAATAGCTAAGCAGGATAACAAACATATAATGCATTCCAGCAGCCTCAATCATATAAAATAAAGTAAGCCAGACACATTACAAAAACAATATCACAGAATAACAGAATCAATGAATAGGCTATCAAAGTTATCCATGAGGAAGGATCATGAATTGAGGATAGAACCTCACCCAAGATTTCCGCTCTAGTTGAGATAAAACCTTGATGGCCGTCTTGATAGAGTGAGAGGTGGCAAGCCATTGAAGAGTTACAAGTTAGAGCAGCACAAAACCTCAACATGCCTAGGAAACACAAACGATTTGTTCAATATATTCAGCCAGAACCATAGATTGCCACACCTAGGAAAGAATCTTAGGAATATAAACATCAAGATCAGCAAGACCAAACTTCAATAATAATATTTACAAAAGATATGCATAGAAAAGAAAATTAATCAATGCCATCGGCCATGAATTTCTCCTCAAACACACTGAGGCAAGCATATATGTAAAAAAAATATACAAAGCAACATAGAGAAGAAAACATGAATGCAATGTTTCCAGATCCAAATCCCTACTTTGAAGGCATCAAATTTGGATGAGAATAAACCTACAACAGTCAAAAAAATATTTGAGATTAGAGCTGTTGTAACAAAAATTGGCTTTTGCATACAACCTATCAAAAAAAAAAAAAACAGTGATATCAAATTCAAAACTCAATCTCATAAGTTAGAATTCAATTTTTTTCACCAAAACTCTAATTTAGGTGTAAATAGAAGTTAAATAGAGTGTAAATGATTGAGTCAAGGTTCCTAAACATTTTGATGAGCCTGAAATCTCATCCCAGAATGTACAAAATTTAGAAAACTCTCTTGGAGTAAACAAAACCTAAATTAACACCCCCAATAGTTTAATAGGTAACTAATTTCATAATCAGTGGCAATTACAATCAGTGACATATTAGAAACCTCTAAAAGAAGAGATAAACACTTGGTAATTTCACCAACCTCTAGAGTTGGGTTTGTGAAATCTTGATTTAACATGTAAACTGCAGTAAACATTCAAAAATTGAATGAAGAGTAAAACCAGTTACATGACACTTGATCAAAGAGAGAGAGAGAAATCACAAACAATAAGGAAAAATTACTCACCTAGACAACTAAAAGTAAAGGCTAAAAAAATCAGCAAGTTTTACATAATAGAAAAATTCAGCAAGTATTTCTTTAAAAAAAAGTTGTTTATGTGTAAAAAAATCAGCAAGTTTGAAAAAATAATAAATTTTTGAAGCTACATACCAAGATCAAGATCAATGTTGTCATCAACTTTCACATAGAATTCTACATCCCAACTCTGAACTGCAGTGCTAAAAAAAATTTTGTTTTCTTGGGTAGCTCTTCCTCAGCTTCCTCGTGGTCTTCCTGAAATCATGACAACACAAGCTTATCGCCAACTCTTAATAAAATCAAATCAAGTTTAGACCTGAAAGAAATTCATCGCCAACTCCTCTATACTGAATGTATCAAAGGAGTTGCTCTCACATTTAAAATACTGAATCTCTGTTTGCAACTCTACAATACACAACCCAGGGAAGATTGATTTGGCCGGAGAAGACTAAATTAGGCTATGGATAAAAATCACTCATTTCCTTCACTTTTCTCTTCCAGAGAAGACTATAGTCTCAATCTCAATTTCAATATCGATAGCCTCAATCTCAATTTCAATAGCCTCAATCTCAATTTAAATTCCCTGATTCCATTCTAGAGGAGAAGGTTATCAATAGGTTACTGCTTACTACACAAAATCATTCATCTACAACCAATATCAATCATTCAATCTCAATTCTCAACCAACCAGATTAGACTGAAGATCATACCTTTCGATAATCTCAATTTCAGTTTTCTTCCGGATTCCCTTCTAAAGGTCGAGGAGAAGGTCGATTCCTTTATGTTCGCATGTCACCGTCGAATTTGGGTAGAAATCTACAGGTAGAAGGTGTAGATCTAGAATCTCTCATTTCCGCCAACACCAGTAGCTTTTGTCGCCTTCGTGACTTCGTCGGAGAGGCCCCGCCACTAGAGGAGATAACTCCTTCCTTTGTTTGAGTCTTTTATTTAGAGTAGAGGGACCTGCGAAAATAATTATGGAATACCTTGATCGGCGACGGACGACGGTGGCACTAGCACTAATGGCGACGACAAAGGTTCTCTTGAGACTCTCCCTTGAAACCGGTACACCCAGCCCCGATTCCGATTTCTGCCCCTTCTGGTTGTGTTCAGATCGAGAGATCGTGGGAGAGAGAGCGGGTAGAGAAGGAGAGAAAGAAAAGGGTAAAAAAGGAAAGAAAAAAAAAATCAGAGAAGCCTCCACGTGGATAGCCTGAGAGGCCTGCAAAGGATAGAACTTTAAGTTCTAGGGAGATATCAATGGGGGAATTTGGGTCATACATCATCTAGTTATTAATTAAAAAATTGTTGTTGGTCCGAAGAATTTTGGGTAGAGTAATAGGGAGGCACTTGGGTAGTTTTTTTTTTACTTTATTAGTATATTTTTAGGATTTTTTTCAACCATCCATTTTTTCTCATCCAAAGGCCTACAATTGTCCATCCGTTTCATAGTAAGGGGTGTCCTCACCGGAAAGTACCCCTATATATATATATCATATGCGTTAATTGATTAACTGGTTTGCGATTTTAATTTATGAGTTCGGTTCGGTTCGGTTCGGGTTTATCCGTTTATTTATTTAATTAATTAAGGGTATATAAAATCTTAGAAAATATTATTTGAGGTTTTAAAATATAAAATCTTATTTGGGGAGATTTATAAAGGTTTGGTTCTATTAAATAAAAATGGGATGGAATTATTTATTAAATGATTTAGAGCTGTTTTGTATAAGTGTTTAATTAATGGTGTTTTAAAATATAACATAAAATCATTTGGGATTTAAATAAATTATTCAGGCTTGTCGAATTAAAATGGGATTTAGGAAATTATTTTCAAGATCGGAAATGATTTAGTAAATAATTGAAAAAGAAGTTTTGCTAATATTTTCAAGGGTCGGGATTCTAACTCGGATTTAAAACAGATTTGGATCTAACTTGAGAATCTGATTTATTCGGTGACTAACTAGGATGATGATCTGATATGTGTGACTAATAGCATGACTTGCGGTAATTTATTATAAGAGATTAAATATTAGATATTATGATGTTAATGATATATATATATATATATATATATATATATATATATATATATATCACAGATAACGACCGTTCTGTATTCAAACACATATAGAATAAGAATGCTCATTCACTTGTGCAATCCTAGCATGGTACTACATGGCATGCGATGTGCATATGCAACACCTACATACTATATGACACATCAGGCAAGAGGTCCTAGTTACTGAGTAAGCTCTTGTAGGAAACTTAACTAGAGAAGCGCAGAATCCAAACAATGATCAACAACAGCAAGCAATCCAACAGATCAGAGATCACCTAGTAATCCCATCAATAGCATAATAAGTCTAAGTCTAATTTACACAAAGCACACAAGTCACTTATGAACCATATAAGATACACATAAATATGATAACTCGACCGTCTCATTATTATTATCATTATCATCTTATCTCCAATTCTCTTCTCGTCTCATCAAATCTCATAAACCCACATCTTTCTCAATTTGGTCATAACATCATCCTCATTAACTCAAGTTTCACATATTACCATTTCATACTCACACTTATCATATATATAAAGGTGATAGGACATCCCAGCTTCATCGGGTAGTGTCCTCCTCGAGTCAGTTATATATCACGAGACCCGATATGATGATGAGATATGATGATCAGATACGATGATGAGATATGATATGCTATAGTATCGAACTAGCCAGTCTCTGCACTAACGGGAAGGGGTGCAGAGGTAGGAGAGGGATATACCACTTGGTATTCTTTGTTAAGGCCTTATTTAATATTCCGCACATATGAACTAGGAGCATGTTAGTGTGCTTAATATTTCAGTACTGCATTAGAGCATCTTTTATTCTAGGTATAGGCGTATTATATGTCCTCAGCGCGGTTTTTAGGGCCCACAGGCGTCTCTTGGACTGACTTCGTGGTTAGTTTCAGGTATCCGATCCTTGCTTGTTCCGTGCTTCCATGACAAGGGTTTTCCTTTGGGACGTTCAGTTGACCGAGAGACTGACTACCACCGGACTTGCAGTTTTTGAGATTTCATACTCTCGACTATGTTTTAGACTCCTGTTGGTTTTGCATGGTGAATGGATTTTCCGCGTTGTAGACTTAGAACAGGTACAGGTCTTTTCCCGGAGTCTCCAACGGGCCCTGCGGATTTGGGTGCGAAATCCCTTTTTGAACTACAAATATTTGATTTCAATCCTTCAACCTGTACTCGGAGCGCAAGATCCTAACGAGGGGTTTTATCTCTCGAAACGTAACTCGGGAATCATAATCCCGGGCTGTTACAAAGGTGGTATTAGAGCCAGGTTTTGCAATCCGAGTATGATAGGTTGAAGAAGGTTTTAAAAATCGCCCACTAATTTCAAATATTTTGGAAATTTTTTCAAAGGGGCAAAATGAATTTAATTTGACCTAACCCTAGACTGATCAAATAGGAAGCAAACTCATGGGTAGAAACCAAAGCTATAGACATCCCTATGGATGTAGAACTCGGGGAATGGTAGGCAAAATACTAGCTTTTATTTACAGATGGGCCTAGAAGACTCCGAGGAGCACCACGGAGGATGGAGTATTGGGTTAGGAGGCCGTGAGGTTTTCGCCCCTCCGATTAGTCGTCCCTCGAAGGACGACATAAATCGTCTCTATGTTTATGTTCCTATATAATTAATTGGGTCTGATGGCGATCCTCATCAAAAAGGGTCATATTAATCGTTGAGTGCTTCTATGCTGAGTGCTTGTCCTGCTAAAGATCTAATTGGTATGTCCTAACTATGAAATGCGTGTTGAACGATCTGAGCGAACGAGATAGCGGGAGTACCCTTAATTTTATATAGTCAAGCCAGCTTGTGTGGAACAACCCCTTCCACTATGTTAACCCCTTAATGATCCTATCGAGTCCTTTGCCCGGATATCAATGCCCTCCACGGGAAAATCGGGTCGGTAAACACATTGTATTCGGGTGTCATGTTTGATTTTGAGGGTTGTCCGAGTGAGTATTGAAAGATGGTTCTTGATGTAATTCCGAGTTGAAGAGAGAGGTGTTTGTGGGGCTTTCCTTCTTAATTCTTATGACGACCAACCAGTGTCTCTTTGCCACGGAGAGTCATGCCAGAGCCCCACGGGAAAGAGGGGTGATGAGTCAGTTGGGAGATGTCGATGGTTTCCCTTAGGGATTTCTGTCCGGTTATAGTAGTATCCCCCCCGGTGATTTCCTGACATGATGTGTTGATATATTTCAGCATAACTTGGTTGATATCTTGCATGATTTCAATTATGAATGAATGCGCGCTACGATTGCTATGATGTACGATTGCTATGTTATATGATGCCTTGAATTGAAACTGTTGGGATGATAGAACCGAATTGATAAAAAATTTGATTTTGAGTTGGTGGACCTAGGTGAAGTTGATTTTGATGCGAGAGTTGGTTAATAGTGGTCATATCCTGTTATGCTTGATAGTTAACATAAGTATGATGTGGTTTATCTGGTTGTTATGACATGCAACTTCTGTGATGTAATGTGGTGAATCCTGAAATGTATGATACTATGCTAGGTATGACATGAGTATGATCGTGCTAATGATTGATTGAAAGCATGAACTGCGTGATACGAATCTATATGATTGCTGCTTCCCCTGAATTAGGTCCATGATAGTGTGATCAAATTTTCCTTGTATAAATGCCCGTAAATGATATCCTTAGCATGCTAGCTGATGATGACTCGATGCTTATCATTCCTGTTGTGACCAAGATCTATTTGTGTTCCTCAGGTTGATTATTGTTGATTATTCTCCAATTAATGTTGTGTGCGTTACTTGCGCTGAGTAGAGAATAGGTTGGTATAGTTGAGTACTGTTAAATGCATTTGTATCCCAGTATGTGTTGATTTGAACTTCATGTTTCCATATTCTAGTCATATTGTCCGTTACCTAGACTTACATTATACATCGTTACATTTTATCCCATGCTTCTATAACATTGGAATATGATTGCTTGAACTCTCGCACATGGTTGTGTTAATCAATTAAATGCATGTATGTATCGTATGTTATGTTAAGTCGTTAGTATCATGTAGGACCCCTGGTTGTGGAGTATGCGAGTTTATACCTTGCCTACATTATTACTGATTCTCTTTTGAGCTAGGTCCCTGATAGTGTGGTTCTATCCTTCCTCTATTCTCTTAAAATGTTTTACTCGTCCTGATCAGACTGATGTTGAATTCGATGATCGACTTGCTTTTCGTGATGGTTAGTCCTAGCATGCCTACATGATCGTCGCTCGGTAGTGTTTCCCTATTACTCTATGATATCCTCTCGTGCTTGCATGAACGTATGTCTCGGCACCTCGCATGATCACACATCACGCTGTATCATGATTTCATATACGCATGACACATGAATGTTAGAATGAGTCTAGTCAAAGTACCTTGATTTTATTTATGCTCGATATGTGTATTAGTATCCTGTAGGGCTTATGCTTTCCAGTATGACCCGCTAAATGGTAACCTGTCATTCTTTCTCTATTTCATGAACATACTTGTCCTATAATATGATATTTGTTGTACAGACTTATGTGCCCCACGACGGTTCATTCCTAGCATGATTATAATCTATCATCCGTAATGTCCTCTTTGTTACTCTGTGGTGATGCCCATGCCTTATCATGTATCGCTAGCCTCATGTAAGACCTATGCTCTCTCAATGTGTCTAGTCGTCTGATTACATGCCATCCTCAACTTATTATATATGATCATTGTTGCTAGATGTGATAGTTACTATGCTGCTCTTATGTGTTCTCGCATGACACTTAGTCTGATTGCTATGATATATCTCACCGTGCTGTATTTGACTTCACTTGTTGATGCATATACCATGCTCGTACATTATTCACAAACATGATACCTGTTATTTTCGTTAAATCTCGCATGATATTGAGGCCACATGACTATTACTGGCGCCGCATAACTTGCTTGAAATTGCTAAACATGTTTGCTTTCATGGAATAATAGACTATTAGCTTGTCTCACATGCATCAGTGTAGGACTCGACTGTGTCTTTTGGAATGTGTATGTATGTCATTGTTCCTTGAGATAGGTACATGTTAGTGTGGATTAATAGGACTAATTTACTTATGGATGAACTCGTGTTTGCTTTCACAAATTGTAACCTCATAGACTTCCATAAGGGCATCGTCTCTATTCTCGGGTCGAGGTCTTGTCCTTAGTCTTGTTGCCTTTAGTTTTGGCCCGTGTTTGTCTCCGAAAGGAACATTGGGTTGTCCGCTCTTGTCACTCCCCTATCTCCACTAACTCGGACTCTTCTACGATACTTCTGACGAACGACCGCATGGGAAGGAGAACGGAAGGTTGGGTAACAATAGAGCAGCGCAGCGGAAGCGTGGGCCCATAACCCACGGGCCTCAAGATCAATGATGTCGGCAGAATGAGCACGTAATGAGGATTGCGATTACTGAGTACTATATGACTTGCAAGCGGAAGTGCTCTCTGCTCGAATTGTTAACCCTTTCTGAATTATTTGGCGACGATATTACACTGACATGACGATGAAATTAACCTGTTGATGTGCTGACTTGGTAATGACTGTTGTTTGATTGTCTGTTGTCTATGAGGATATGATTCGATGCCTTATAGTTCTCATGTACCATGATGTCTTGACGTATGCTACTCTGATTTGCTAAGCATGATCTAAATTCCTTGCCTATAAAATGTGAACTACAAATGCTAGCTAATAAGATGCATGCCTTATGTGCGATAATTTCCAAAACTGCTTCATTTTTGAACATATGGGTGAGATTCTCTTATAGAGTGGTCGGAGGGTAGTGAAAGGGTTGAGTCGTTAGGATGTTCGATGGTGGTATGAGGTAGAGTTGCAGTAGGAATGTTGACTCAGGTAGAACCGAGTGTGTTCTAGGACATACAAGTGGCAGCACATAGTGGGTTCCGTGAGCTTTCTATGGGGACCTTAGGGTAGGAAGGCTAGGCAGCGATCGAGGAATCTTACTAGAGAAGGTGTGGTTAGCAGGGCATGATGCTTGTGATATCTTGGGAACTGTGGGAAGTGTAAGAAATGGCTTTAAGAGTATTGAGGATATAGTGTGAGTGGGCACTCGGGTGTGAAGTTAGAGATGGGAGTTCGGTCTTAGAGGTGGATGTTCATGGAAGAATTTAGGGGAGGTTATCTACGAATTATGATATATCGTAAGTGGGATGGAGCTATACTAAGGAATATTGTCTGATTTGGTGGTTGTGGGTCTAGTTGAGGTTGGTCTTGGCTTGGGAATTGATGGAGGTGCGTAGGGATCGCGTTTATTGGGAATCGTGAGTATGCGCGGACTTTCTTGATTATGTGACTTGTTAATACGTATTGGCATGATGTTAGAGAACGACCATGATGAACCTGATATGAAATGACATTACATGATTGATGTGGAATATTGGGATCCAGTTGGTAGTGACAAGTGTTTTCATGATATATTAAAGCATTGCTATCCTGTTATGTGTTTTAGAAGGGTGATAGGATGTGTTGTGATAGGATATATGAATTATGAGTCAATGATACGTTGCTATGTAAAAGCATGATGTTATATTATGTGGTGGCAAGCATGAATATGAATACGTAAATGATGAATATGATGCGTAAATATGGGATAATGGTGCCTGATTACTGAATGGTGGTTACATGATATTGTGCTGAGTTAAAGGTGATGTCTATTGATCATGTTGACCTTTTGACGACTGATATACTGCTTGACCTTTTCTTTGCTGAATCTTAATAGCATGACCTTGTTGTGTTGATGTGTTGGCAATGCTCGATAGAATTGGATAAGATGACTATGTGAATTTATGCATTAAATGAAATCCTTTGTTGTGACTAATCCTGCGATGATTTCGGTGCGGATATGCGATAGTGAGATTTGACTTGTAGGAACGTACTAACTCCATGACACCCAACCCATTGATCTCTCAACATGTGTGCTTGCGTGATAAGTTATGAGAATTCAATGATGCATTTGCAATGCCTTCAGTATGCAATAGATATATGTTATGATTCGTAATACGATATTGAAACCTTGTTATTGCTTTTGGCATACCTTGAGATGTTAGTATGACTTACGTTATGATTTAGACATGTTAGGCGGTTGAGATGGTTGACTTTTTGAGACTAGCACGTCGTTGTTTTGAGATTTGTCACGTGTGAAGTGGTTGATGAAGTGATGGTTATATATATATATATATATATATATATATATATATATATATATGAGTTGACGCGTTTATTGGCTTATGATTCCTATTGAGTTGAGAATGATGGTTGATTGATTCTGGAAACTAGGAAGAGAATATGAGATTAGCCCTTAGAGGTGGATGATTCCACCTCTCGTGATCTAGAATTGCTTGACTGGCGTCGAATTTGAAGTTTTGGATGGTGTTTTAAAAAGGGCTGACTTGGATTTCTAAGAAACTAACGCGACCCGAGTTTTCATTATAACGCCTCACGAAGTGGATACAAGTAAATTATGGGGGCACCTGTAGATTGCTTGCTAAGACCTAGTGGGACGCCGTGATGTTTTTGAGTTATGATATGGCCGAGAAGTCAGAGTAAGGATGTGGTAGGGGCCCATATCATATTCTTGTTATGACCTATTGGGGATATTATGATCATGGCAACGGTACTGTGAGGATCTCATAGGGGCGCTTATGAGGTGCCTACGGGATCAATGGCATGATCTTTGGACTCACCCATTTCAAACTTCATCCCCTGTTTTGAAAGGATTTTAGTCTCGGAGATGAGACTTGTTTTTAGAGGTGGATGATGTAAAGGCTCGGACTTTAAGTCCTAATATATTTCGGAACAAGGAATTAAAAATGAAATTAAATAGGATTTTAAACTCTTTAGCGGATTCCGACCCAAATTCAATTTTGACGATCGATTTCCGTCCTTTCACTTCGAGAATTTTAAAATAGGTTCGGATGGCAATATCCTTTTTGAGTCTTAACATCTAATTGATCGAGTAGCGGGATTCAGGAACTAACACTCGGGAATTCTTTCGGGATTCGGATTTCGAATATTCGGGATTTTTAAATTCCGGATAATCTTTTAACCAAGTCAACACTCCACCCTCACATCACTCTTTTCAACTTTAAACCCATCACCTCACAATTTTCATTCTTACATCATCCCTTGCCCCCCCTCATTGTTCCTTCCTCTAAACACCACCCCCACATTCAAATTCCCACATATTATCATCACCACCACAACACCGTCACCTCCTCTCCTTTACAATCACCACCGTGGCTCCTTCGATGCCTCCTCGGAGCCACAATGTAGCAGCTACGACATCCCTCGGAGCCACCAGTAGTAGCCGAGCCACCACCGGAGCCGCCACGAAGCCACCGCAGCCCCATTCCTTCTAATCTTCGATCGATCGTGAACCAAACTTTCGGTGAGTCGTTCTCCTTCGTTTTCGACCCAAACCACTCCCGGACTCCACCATCGCACTCACCCATATTCCACCCAGGTCCGAAGAGCCATCGCAAGCCTTTGATGACGCTCAGACCTCCGATCGAGAGCTTTGAAGTCGCAAACTTCCTCAGTGAGTCATCGTTTCTCCTTCCTCTGTTTCGATTGATTTCTAACTTGGGTCGGTTGTGGACGACTGTCGAGGGTGTGTGAGGTGAGCGAGAGCTGTGTGCAAGGGTCGAGTGAGGTTCGAGAGCTCTGACGATCGTCGATGGCGGAGCGGAGAGCGAGCTGAGCGCGAGAGCGGCCTATACTGTGTGCGGGAGCAACGAGCAGCTAGCAAGCCACGAGCGCGGGTGAGAGCGAGCTGAGCATGAGCAGCAGCTGGGCACCAGAGGCAGCGGGAAAGAGCGAGCCAGCGGGCGCGGGTCGAGCTCCGGCGATCACGGGCGAGCGGGGTCGCGGACGAGCAGGCCGGGCCGCGGGAGTTGCTCCATTTGAATCCAGGAGGAAGAAGAATCTGATGTGGCGTGCGGGCCCCTCTTGACTAACCTATATATATATATAATATTGGTTAATTGATTAATCGGTTTGGGGTTTTAATTTATGGGTTCGGTTCAGTTTGATTCGGGTTTATCCGTTTATTTATTTAATTAATTAAGGGTATATAAAATATTTGAAAATATTATTTGAGGTTTTAAAATATAAAATATTATTTTGGGAGATTTATAAAGGTTTGGTTCTATTAAATAAAAATGGGTTGGAATTATTTATTAAAGGATTTAGAGCTGTTTTGTAAAAGTGTTTAATTAATGGTTTTTAAAAATATAACATAAAATCATTTGGGATTTAAATAAATTATGCAGGCTTGTCGAATTAAAATGGGATTTAGGAAATTATTTTCAAGATAAAAAATGATTTAGTAAATAATTGAAAAGGGAGTTTTGCTAATATTTTCAAGGGTCGGGATTCTAAATCGGATTTAAAACAGATTTAGATCTAACTTGAGAATCTGATTTATTCGGTGACTGAATAGCATGATGATCTGATATGTGTGACTAATAGCATGACTTGCAGTGATTTATTATAAGAGATTAAATATTAGATATTATGATGTTAATGATATATATATATATATATATATATATATATATATATATATATATAGGGTTGCGCTCCGGTGAAAACCAAAATTGCGGTAAAAACTTGTGAGGACCGGCTTTTTAGCCCGGTTCACTAGCTTTATAGCCCGGTTTTGAATAGAACCGATCTATAAAGTCACATATTTTAACCCGGTTCTGAATAAAACCGAGCTATAAAGTCACTAATGTAATTTTAAAACATGAGTTTTCAGCACGATTTTTAGGTTTAACCGAGATATAAAGTCATGTGTTATTTTAAAAATGGAGTTTTTAGCACGGTTTTTAGGTTGAACCGAGTTGTAAAGTCACTGTGTAATTGAGGTTTTTAGCACGGGTTTCAAATAAACCAAGCTATAAAGTAGTTCTCACGGTTTTTACCACAATTTGAGGTTTTCACCGGAGTCAATCCCTATATATATATATATATATATATATATATATATATATATATATATATATATATATATATATATATATATGATAAGTGTGAGTATGAAATGGTAATATGTGAAACTTGAGTTAATGAGGATGATGTTATGACCAAATTGAGAAAGATGTGGGTTTATGAGATTTGATGAGACGAGAAGAGAATTGGAGATGAGATGATAATGATAATAATAATAAGACGATCGAGTTATCATATTTATGTGTATCTTATATGGTTCGTATGTGACTTGTGTGCTTTGTGTAAATTAGATTTAGACTTATTATGCTATTTATGGGATTACTAGATGATCTCTGATCTGTTGGATTGCTTGCTATTGTTGATCATTGTTTGGATTCTGCGCTTCTCCACTTAAGTATCCTACGAGAGCTTACTCAGTAACTAGGACCTCCTGCCTGATGTTTCATATAGTATGTAGGTGTTGCATATGCACATCGCATGCCATGTAGTACCATGCTAGGATTGCACAAGTGAATGAGCATTCTTATTCTATATGCGTTTGAATACAGAAAGGCCGTTATCTGTGAGTCCTAGAGTCCTTGCTAAGGTCATAGGACATCCCAGCTTCATCGGGTATTGTCCTCCTCGACTCGGTTATATATCATGAGACACGATATGATGATGAGATATGATGATGAGATACGATGATGAGATATGATATGCTATAGTATCGAACTGGTCAGTCTCTACACTAACGGGAAAGGGTGCAGAGGTAGGAGAGGGATATACCACTTGGTATTCTTTGTTAAGGCCTTATTTAATATTCCGCACATATGAACTAGGAGCATGTTAGTGTGCTTAATATTTCAGTACTGCATTATAGCATCTTTTATTCTAGGTATATGCGTATTATATGTCCTCAGCGCGGTCTTTAGGGCCCGCATGCGTCTCTTGGCCTGACTTCGTGGTTAGTTTCAAGTATCCGTGCTTCCATGACGAGGGTTTTCCTTTGGGACGTTCAACTGACCGAGAGACTGACTACCACTAGACTTGTAGTTTTTGAGATTTCATATTCTCGACTATGTTTTAGACTCCTGTTGGTTTTGCATGGTGAATGGATTTTCCGCGTTGTAGACTTAGAACAGGTATAGGGATTTACCCGGTGTCTCCAATGGGCCCTGCGGATTTGGGTGTGAAATCCCACTTTGAACTACAAATCTTTGATTTCAAACCTTCAACCTGTACTCGGAGCGCAAGATCCTAACGAGGGGTTTTATCTCTCGAAACCTAACTCGTGAATCATAATCCCGGGCCGTTAAAAGGCTTACTTGCATATTTTACACATTTTTTCGCATATTGCATATTTCTTTTTCATAATTATGCATACTTTTTCAAATTTCATTATACATAGTTACTTTAGATATGTTTATTTATCTTTATGCATCATATTTATTTTCGAAAAAAAATCACCCCCCATCATAAAATTTTGAAAATTGAATAAGTGTCATGGAAGCTTTTATTGAACTCGACGATGCAAAAGTAGATTTATTAGAGATATAACATGAAACTGCCTAGTAAAGGGAAGTCACAATGAAGTGCAATTTTTTTAGAGAAAACCATGAAAGAGAGGTAAAATGTGAAGTTTTTTTTGACATATGCATAATAAGATGATGTAGGATATTATAATTTCCATACATGTGCTCAATTTCATATCCTAGCCTTACCTATGCATATTTGCAGTACACAAGCCATATATGAGCCTTACATCATTATTGCTCCACAATACATTACATATTGCCCATTTTTTATACCTTATACCCTATCCGGGGATCATGTTGAGAATGGATGTCATCTTTGGAGTTGTTATATGGAGTTGTGCATATTATTTATGAAGTTGTTGACAGGAATGAAAGAAATTTTGGAATTATGGAAAATTTAATGAGTGAGAAAAAATCCGATCACCTCAAGAGATAAAGGTAGATCGACCTTGCTCATTGAGATGTTAGTTCGGCGAGATGGGACACAAGGTGAGGAGTCCGAAGTACTAAGTATCCGGGGCCATTCATGACACCCATGTTTGCAACTCGCGAGAAGGCAGTGCTAAGGTTTGAGAGGTAAAAACATTATAGTGAAAAAAGCATTAAGTGAAGAGCGAAAGGTGAGAAATATTATGAAGAAGGAATGTGGAATGAAAGTTTGGAAAGAAAGTTTATTTTCCCGAATTTAACACCACATGACCAAAAATTATCCCACCTTTAAGCCTTTTACCAATCTACTTTTCCATCAGCTTGCAAAAGTCCTCTTGATTATGAATGCTTTGTCGCACGAAATCGTTTTTTGCATATAACCCTCCTTTTGTGAGTATGATGTTACTTTTATTCACATGCATGGAATTGTTGACATTAGTACCTTTTCGAGGATGGCAACTGATTGTAGGGACATATAACAATGAATCTATGATGTTGAGGGTTTAGTTTCTTCCCCTGAATGACCGCTAAAAGTATTGCTTGGAGAGAAGCAAGCTTAAGTATGGGGTGTTTGATGTGCGCACAAATTGCCATATTTTTCATAAACTTTCACTTCGAATTCTTCTATATTTTCATGCATATTGGTTGAGAAAGCATGAGATTAATGTAGTTTATGTTTATTTTCCAATTACGGAGGTCTACATGAGTTCTTGTGTTATTTCACAGAAATCGAGGCAAAATTGTAGCGTTTTGGAGAAGAGAAGAAAAGCTGGAAAATTACTCGAAGTCTACTGAGGAGTCGAAATCGACCAAATGACTCGACATCGAGTGAAATTTGAATACCAGAAATCGAGCCAGGAAGAGAACAGTGCAACTCGACACAGACTGGTCGATATCGACTGAAGCTGTCGATATCGAGTGCCCCAAATCGAGTAAAAGGTTTGAGTGCAAATCCGAGGTCGAGTAGACTTGGCTTGAGATAGAAGAAAAGTGTTCGATATCGACTAAAATTGGTTGATATCGAGTAACGCTGCAGACAGATCCGACAGTTTTTGATAAAATCTTATCCGAAGGAGTTTACTTCTACATCAAGTCGAGATCTTTTATCCTTTTCTATCAGACTTTATATTCTTTAGGGTGAATTCATATTTACCTAAAGTGATTTTATTATTTACTTTATTTAGTTTTATCTTAGGAATTATGATAGATTTTCTTATCCTTGGATAGCAAGGTTTGAGATCTATAATTAGAAGCCATTAGGGCTGAGTTTCATTCATTCAATTCAACAAGCAAGAAAAACAGTTTCAATTCAGTAGAGAGAGAGAGTGGCCGAGTGGAGTAGAGGAGAGCGAGAGCGGATTTTGCTTTGTTCAGTTGTACTCTTTCGTTTGCAATTTTAATTCAAGTTTATTTTTTCATGAGGATGATGATGTCAATGATGATGAAGTACGAGTAGTTCCCTTACTTCTAGGGTCGGGATGAGCCCGACGATAGCCATGTAAGTTTATGCATCAAAGGTATGATTTTTATGCGATTCCGTCTTCTATCCTATATGCATGATTCTTCTACGAAAGTAGTAGGCGATCCTTATTTGCATCATTGAAGCGAAAGCCAATGATATTATGAATTTGGGTTAATTATGAAATTGGATAGTAACTCTTAGGGTTTATGCGAGAGCCTCTAAATCACCTAATTGTTAGTAACGAAAGTTATTTGACAAAAAAGCATAATCTTTCATAAATTTGGCATAGGCTTATATGGTTATCGTTGTGACATGAAATCCCCGATCTTGGAGGTTTTTAAGTTTATTGAGTTTATACAAATCAGTGTTTTTATTCTGTCCATCTTTCCCTCATCATTCTTAATTTCTTCGGACACTTTTCCGACAAATTTGGTTACGTTTACAGTTTCTGCGAAGACTCGAAATCGATTGCAGAGGTCGATATCGAGTGGCTGACCCGATATCGAGTGCTCTACTCAATGTCGACTGTTGCTTTTGTCTTTTGCAGGAATTTGCTGGAAATCGACTAGAATTGTAGTCGATAACGACTGATCTACTCGATATCGAGTGATCTTCTGTAGTCGAAATCGAACGTGATTGCGAGCTTAGGAACCGCTGACGTACCTCCTCGTGGATTAGATCCTGAATACCCTACTACTACATCGGGAGGGATTCTTGTAATTTATTTGAGAAGACAGGGAGATCGGTTTTGTTTATATTTTATTGATATTTATATTCAACTAGTTTCCCTCCTAACAGTTTCCCCATCAGTTTTGCACAGCTTGCTCTCAAGCTCTCAACTCGGTACACATCCATTATAATTGCTAATAGGTGCACCACTTACTAATTTACACTCTTACTCATAATCTGATAGTTCTATTTGTTGCATCTGCCTCTAAAGTCGACTGAGGTATTGTTTGAGTAGGTTGCTCTTCTTTTGGATCTTTTGAAGTTAGGAGTGACCGATTCACAGCTTCTTTCTGGTTATTTGACGTCGAGGACCTCAAACCTCATATCTTTTTCATGAATTAGTAGTGTCTACTGTGGTGATAAGTTATCTATTTGAAATGGCTTCTTTTGTGTGCTTGATTTTTGTATTTGTTCAAAATCTAATACGATAGTATGATACTTTATGCACTTTAATGACATTGACATTCGGTTGAGAAATTTATTTTGTTAAGTTGATCTATAGTAACTTTACAAGTCTGGAATCGTTGAGGTTCTTTTACGTTGCACTTGTCCCAAATCCTTCTTCCACTCGCATGAAAAGGCTTGTAGGATAACATGTTCAAGAAGCTATTAACATATTAAAGATCTAATAGCTCTTTCACAAAAGATATAAATGTATTCGTAAAATTAGTATGAACAATTTCTAATTTACAGTCATTGTAAAAGCATGTTATCTAAGCTAGTTTTAATGGATGGAGATCTTTTAGTGTCTTTCATTTAATTTATAGTGCAAGGCTCATCTTGTTTTTTCTCCCAATATAGTGAGTTCATATTCAATGGATGCATTCAAATATTCAGTACATAGGGATCAAGTGAAGATTGGGTTATTTTTTGTTATTGAATCAGTTCTCATGTAGAATTACAACTATTTGATAGTGCATTTGTTTGTTCCCCCATTTTGTGCATTATGACATTTGTAATAGTTCCATGATAAAGGGATGTTGTGTGATTTTGTTATTTGTGTATATATGCCTTCTTGTCTAAGATCTTCTAAAGCACATTTTAGAGATTTATCCTCTGCTGGATGATGTACATATTTGTACCTCATTTTATTGCATCTTTTGATTTCATATTGCATCTTTAGACACATTTTTGAGACTCGGATTGGGAATTTTATCTTCAAAGACACGAATTATCTTGTAACAATTAGATAGATAGCAGCTTAGATTTATTTATCTTTACCTTTAAGTTTTATCAAGTTGTTTAGAGTTTTATCAAAATAAAAGATCTATCCTACTTGTTTGGATAGAATCTATAGTTTAGATAAAAGATACTATCCTTGGCTAGCAAGGATTAGTAACCTATAAATAAAGCCCTAGGGGGCTGGCATTCAATCATCAACACAGACACAAAATCAATAGCAATAGAGTTAGTAAGAAGTTTTAAGGTTTGGCGTTTGCGAATGACGACGTTGAGTTGTAAAGCTTCGGAGTTTATAGTTTAATGCAAGTTTATTTCTTTCAATCAAAGATGAGTTCCATAATGAGAAGCGAGTAGTCTCCCAAAGCTCTTAGGGTCGGGGTGAGCCTGACGTTAGCCACGCGTGCCTGAGGTAAGTGTTAGATGTTGATATCGTTGTGTCTATATCATCTCCTACGATTCTATGTTTAGTCCTAATCGAAAGAAAAGGGATTCATGCTAACAATTTGAGTTATAAACATAAAATTGGTAGAGACAATTAGGTCTATTTGCAAAAGTAATCCTAAGAGTTGGTGTACAGCGAAAGCTTGTCTCTCGGATGAAAAAGCACAATTGTCCGTCTTATTTACCTTATCGCATGCTTTGGTCAACGTTGTGGTAAACCCTAATCCTAAGAGTTGCTTTTTATATAAGTTAATTCATCAAAACCACTGTCTTTGTTTCTGTTCATCGCATCCTCATTCATCCTTAAGTCTTCGGCCTTTCTTTGCCAACAAAAGCTAACATCTTTGCAGGAGAAGACATCGATATCTACCCTAGACGTTGAAATCGACCACTGAGTTTCGTCGACAGTTTTCTAAGTCAACGACGAGCATCTCTGCTGAGTTACGGAGATCGATATCGACCCCCAAACGTCGATATCGACCACCTGTATCCACTGGCAGTCTTCTGATCCAGTCGATTTCGTCTGCTAACATCGATATCGACCTTCCCTAGTCGATATCGACTGCTTGTTTTTGTCTCTGCAGGTCTTCTGTTGCAGAGAGGAGCGACAGCCGAGGTCGACATCGAGCACCAAGGTCGAGATCGAGGCTTCTGGTCGAAGAAAGACATGAGATTTCTGACGCTACTAGGATCCCGTTGACACACCTCCTCGTGGATCGATCCTGACCACCCTTCAACTACAACGGGAGGAAGTCTTGTAATTATTTGCATAGGCTAGGAGTCGGTTTACATTTATATATCTTTATATTTGTATTTAAGAACTCGACATCCTCCTACTAACAAATTGGCGTCGTTGTCGGGGAGGCAATCAATCGCGCCCTAGTAGTCTATCTCACGTTTCTATCTAGTTTGACTTTGCAGGAGTATGCGACGCGCTGATCGCCCACCTGAATTTGAAGGAGTAGACGACCCTGAACGCTATTTCCACCTAAGAGCCGAAGCTCAGAGAATCATGGCAGACAATGCGAACCAGGCTGAACTAATTGAGCAACTAAGGAAGCAGGTTGAGGACTTAACAACTAGAGAGGCGGCACTTAAGGAGCGTGCAGATAGGGAGGAGGAAGGCCGGAGGCAAATAGAAGACCAAATCAATGCCCTCCCTCGGAATGCCAAGCAATATATGCACCCCGCGCTCACAGTGCCTGAATCGGCGATTCTTATCCCTGCCTCTAATTTTGAAATTAAACCTAACTTCCTTACTGAAATAAGAAGGCATCAATATGAAGAAAAACCTAATGAATGCCCTATGGAACATATATCAACCTTCTTAGACCTCTGTGATACTATTGCTGATGGACAGAGTCTTGAATATGTCCAACTAAAAGCTTTTTGTTGGTCCCTTATAGGAAAAGCATTGCAGTGGTTGGAAAGCTTAGCCCCAAGATCGCTCCGAACCTGGAATGAAGTCAAGGACGCGTTCCTCAACAAGTTCTTCCCTCCTTCTAAGACAGCGTTGATCCGACAGAAAATCAAGGCTTGCAAACAAAAGCCTGGTGAGGCTCTGGCGACTGTTTGGGAAAGGTTTAAGGACCTACTACGATCATGTTTGACGCATGGCCAACCATCGTACGTGATTTGGGAGATTATTTACAATGCTCTTGATGCTGAAACCAAGGAGAGGATCAACACTTACACCTCCTATGGCTACCTTGAACTCGCTCCACAAGATCCTTGGGAAACCATAGAGAGGTTGGTGGAGTTCGACAACACATATGGGACTCCTGAGGCTTCCAAAACATCATCATCATCGAGGCCCGCCCCATCTATGTCATTATATGAACCCTCTAAGGTGATCGATCCAGACGTAAAGGAGCAATTCCATAGAGATCAACTTCGAAAGCTCCAAAAGCAAGTGAGGTTCCTTTCAGCGAACCACGATTGCATTGAATGCGGACCACAGCGGCACACCACCATCGAGTGCCCCCATGCTGAACAAGTACAACTAGCGGAGACTCACCAGGAGGCGCGCTACATGAGAGGTCCCAATCGCCAATATTGGGGAGACCAAAGGTTCCATCAACCACAAAGGAACCCGGTTAACCCTAGGGACCCCCCGCCTTATAAAGCTCCTGGGCATCCGGAGAGAGACCAATGGAAGGATGATCTTCAACTTGTGCTGGATGAAATCAGGCGGAATCAAGCTAAGAATGATCAGTCCAACAATGCAATCCATTCTCAACTCAATCACCTTACCATAAGGATTGGGGAGATGTATATTTGGAAAAAGAATGTAGAGACCCAACTGGGTCAATTGGCGGCACAAATCCCTAGACCGACCGGAACATTCCCTGGTCAACTAATTACAAATCCTAAGGGGCAATCTGGGACGGGCCATGTCGCCGCCATGCAATTAAGGAGTGGCAACAAAGTACAAAAGCCACAAACGGAATCGGAGAAAGCAGCAGTCCAAGTCGACATCGACAGACCAGTCGATGTCGAGGGAGACGTCGAAATCGACCCCCAGGTCGACTTCCAGGTCAACGTCGAGGCCACTGCAGAGCCAACAAAGCCACAACAGAGGACGACATTGACCATCCCGGTCGATATCGACCAAGTCCCAGTCGATGTCGATGTCCAGCAGGCCCCTCCGACCACCATTTTGGCCCCTTCGCCAAAGAAGACGTTGCCATTTCATCCAAAGCATTGGAGGATCCCACCAAAGGTAAGTTTAGGCGCTTTGTAAAGATTCTTCAAGGTCTTAACGTTACCATTCCTCTTACAGAAGCCCTAAGCGAGATGCCCGCCTATGTGCGATTCCTCAAAGACATCCTTAGCAAGAAGAGATCCATGGCAGAGATCACAGAGGAGTGCTCAAAGATGGATTTCCCTGAGAAAAGGAGTGATCCAGGGAAATTTGCAATCACCGTGGGGCTTGGCCAACATCGTTACAAGGCCCTATGTGACCTAGGGGCAAGCGTAAATCTTATGCCTCTTTCTATTTGGCAAAAGGTAAACATCGGAGCACTTGAACCTGTGGATATGAAACTCTATATGGCCGACAACTCATTCGTTAGAGCCAGAGGTATAGTTGATGACGTTCCTGTAAAGGTAGGTAAGTTCTTTGTGCCTACTGATTTCATTGTATTGGAGATGCCTGAAGATCCTGTAGTACCTATTATCCTTGGTAGGCCTTTCTTAGCTACTGTTGATGCCAATATCAATGTACGTCGAGGATTACTAACCTTTACTATATGGAACGAAGTGATAGAATTCTCTTTCAATCCTACCGTGAGCGAAACAAAACACCTGGAGCAAGTAGTCCTCTCGCCGACTAAGGAGAAGCTTCGAAGGTTTTTGTTGGCGAGGACTGACAGCAAGCAGGGTCGACATCGACTGAAACCAGTCGATATCGACTAAAAACATCGAAATCGGCCCCCCTTGGTCGAAATTGAGTAAGCCATATTGTTGTCAGGAGCTTAAGTATGGGGTCCCTGACGTAGGTATCGACCCCCACATGTCGACATCGACCAAAGCTCTCGAAATCGACCCACCTTGGTCGAAATCGACCACCCCTCAGCCCGAAGATTTCTGTTTCGGGCCCAAACAGGTAAGCCCAGGTATGACTTCCAACCCTCCTCTGTCTTGATAAATCAATTAAGCCAATTATTGATAATTCAACTAATGAGAGGGTCAAAGCTCAATGGTTTGCCTATATTGCAAAAGTTAGGTCAAGAAAGAGAAGGAGAGCACCCAATAAAGAAGAACCTAACGATGAAGAAGCCTTGGTCACCGAACTTAGATACTACCAAAAGGACCTAGATGATCCAGGAGAATGCTCGAGCTTGAAGGGTCCCTACATTAAAGGCTCATGACGAATTGACGGAGAAGTCGGCCTACCGACTCAAAACTCTAGAGCATATACATAAAACCTTTAAATTTTTCATAGATGGTTTTTAGGATTTGACTTTTGGCTTTTTAAACTTTTAAAACTGAGATAATTTGTGGCTTTATCTATAAATCTAACCAATATTTCAGGTTGTTAAGCAAAAGGAATAACGAAGAAGAAAAGAAGCTACTGCAAAGGCAGTCGAAATCGACCAGGCCAGTCGAAATCGACCCCCCCAGGGTCAAGCCATCTCCTGGAGTCGACATCGAGGACTCAGGAGCAGAAAGCAAAGGTCGATATCGACCATGATCATCGATATCGACCATCATCTAGCAGCCCTCGATTTCACTTTCTTCTTCGACTTCGACAGATGCAGTCGACATCGACCTATGACCTAGATATCGACTTCTGGCATTGACCTAACCTGGAAATCGACCTGAATCCGCAGGTTGCGCTGTGAGTTTCTCTCTACCCTTGTTCTTCTTTTTAATACAGTGAGGACACTGTATATTTTAAGTATGGGGTGAGGGAAAAACATGTCTTATGCTCATAACTTGGTTTTCTTCTTCGCATTGCATTCATGTTTAAATTTTTGTTCTTAGTTTTACTTTTATAAAATGTCAAAAAAATGCATATTTACTTCTTAAGTTTATTTTTAAACCCTACTTAGATGTCCTATGATGAAAACTCAATAGCTTACTTGATCATGTAAATCCTATGGCATATTTGGATGGTTTATCCTAACTCCTTAAATTTTTATGTAGATTGTGAACTTGTGATGAAATTTAGCACATATGATCCTAGGCTAAAAAGCAAATCCAACAAAAATTGTCCTAGTGAGAATTTTGGCCTATAGGGAGAACATTAAAAATCCATCCGCTTTCTTGAGTGAATTTACTCTTCTTATGCATCTCTAAATGTTGTGATAGTTATTCAAAGCCAATACATAAATATGTCTATGTTTACGAGAATTAAATGATGGAGGCATCTTTTAAGCCATTTTTATCCTCTCTTTACCTACCCTGCATTATCTCTGCTTGAAGCCGGAAAATTAGCTTGAGCCTGAAATTGCAAACTCCACAAAATTATCCCTAGCCAAATTGAGCTTGACCCCCATTTGGGAATTGAGACTTAGAATGGTTAAATTAATGCATTATGGAAAGAAAAGTGCATATTGTCCAGCTTTGAGCAAGGAAATTATGGGTTGGTGCATATTTACATCTTGTTATATTTTCTAAAAGGATTTTTGGCTCACTATATAAATGCACATATTTTTTAGTATTTACTTATTATTTTCTTCAAAAAAAAACAAAAAAATCCGAAAAAAAAAAGAATAAAAGAGAGAGATATATATACTTAGTGCATGAGCCAAAGTACTTAAGTCCTTTATTTAGTTCATACAAGTGTAATATTTTTGAGAGGCATATAAGGGTTTGAAAGAAGGGTTGATAGTATGGTTAACATCTTTTAGTGCATCTTTAGAGCATATTATGAAAAGATGAGTTTGGAAAGAGCATTATGGGAGATTGAGCTTGGAAAGTGCAACATTGAAGAGTTATGGTTTGGATATTGCAAGTGTTGAGATTTAGGAGTCTTGATTCCCGAATTATAAAAGCACCACATAGCCAAATAATTCCATACCCTTAATTCCTTACCAAGCCCCATTACAACCCCGCTGAATGGAGTCTTCTTTGAAGTCTTCCATTGAGCGAAAGTCCTCCTGATGGTTCTTATCGCATTTTCATAATTGGTTGCGAAGTGGATTCTTATAAATTGCAATGTTTATGAGATTGTGTATGGAAATGAGAGTTGATCTTCATAGCCTAAACACATGAGAGTTGAGTGCAAACACATTATCCCTGTGAGGTTGGATCAAAAATTGCATATGCCTATGGATCGCCTAAATATGTGCTATGACGTTTAATTCACTTGCTTTGCTTGCTACCGCTTATGATGTTGCTTTTGACAAAGGCGAAGACTTGAAGGGTGTGTTGTAGGTGTTGGTTATTTCTTGGCTATTGCTTGAGGTCAAGCAAGTCTAAGTATGGGGTGTTTTGATGTACATATTTGTACCTCTTTTTATTGCATCTTTTGACTTCATATTTCATTTGATTTCTAAAGAAAAGGTTCAAAAGAATATAAACTTGTGTAAGAATGAGCTAAAGTACAAGAAATAGAGTCTGCACAAGTTTTGAGCTAACCATGCAGGAATTCGAGCGAAATCGGAGTCAAAACGAAGAAACCAAGGAGAGCAGAAGAGAGGTCGATATCGACTTTACAACATCGACATCGACTACAGTACATCGACACAGAACTGAGTGTCGAGACAGACCATCACACACCAGAGAAAAGCACTCGATATCGACCTTACATCATCGATATCGACCTTAACCCAGAAATCGAGTGAAGATGAGCTCGTCGAGCAGAAACAGAGACATCGAAATCGACCTTCCTGGTCGATATCGACCACACCTCGATAGAAGATAGAAACGTTTTCGAGACTCGGATTGGGAATTTTATCTTCAAAGACACGAATTATCTTGTAACAATTAGATAGATAATCAGCTTAGATTTATTTATCTTTACCTTTAAGTTTTATCAAGTTGTTTAGAGTTTTATCAAAATAAAAGATCTATCCTACTTGTTTGGATAGAATCTATAGTTTAGATAGAAGATACTATCCTTGGCTAGCAAGGATTAGTAGCCTATAAATAAAGCCCTAGGGGGCTGGCATTCAATCATCCACACAGACACACAATCAATAGCAATAGAGTTAGTAAGAAGTTTTAAGGTTTGGCGTTTGCGAAAGCCGACGTTGAGTTGTAAAGCTTTGGAGTTTATAGTTTAATGCAAGTTTATTTCTTTCAATCAAAGATGAGTTCCATAATGAGAAGCGAGTAGTCTCCCAAAGCTCTTAGGGTCGGGGTGAGCCCGACGTTAGCCATGCGTGCCTGAGGCAAGTGTTAGATGTTGATATCGTTGTGTCTATATCATCTCCTACGATTCTATGTTTAGTCCTAATCGAAAGAAAAGGGATTCATGCTAACAACTTGAGTTATAAACATAAAATTGGTAGAGACAATTAGGTTTATTTGCAAAAGTAATCCTAAGAGTTGGTGTACAGCGAAAGCTTATCCCTTGGATGAAATAGCGCAATTGTCCGTCTTATTTACCTTATCGCATGCTTTGGTCAACGTTGTGGTAAACCCTAATCTTAGGAGTTGCTTTTTATATAAGTTAATTCATCAAAACCACTGTCTTTATTTTTGTTCATCGCATCCTCATTCATCCTTAAGTCTTCGGCTTTTATTTGCCGATAAAAGCTAACAACTTTGCAAGACAAGACATCGATATCGACCCTAGACGTCGAAATTGACCACTGAGTTTCGTCGACAGTTTTCTGAGTCGACGACGAGCATCTCTGCTGAGTTACTGAGATCGATATCGACCCCCCAACGTCGATATCGACCACCTGTATCGACTGGCAGTCTTTTGAGCCAGTCGATTTCGTCTGCTAACATCGATATTGACCTTCCCTAGTCGACATCCACTGCTTGTTTTTATCTCTGCAGGTCTTCTGTTGTAGAGAGGAGCGATAGCCGAGGTCGACATCGAGCACCAAGGTCGAGATCGAGGCTTCTGGTCGATAAAAGATGTGAGATTTCTAACGCCACTAGGATCCCGCTGACACGCCTCCTCGTGGATCG
Source organism: Persicaria maculosa (assembly GCA_963922045.1). NCBI lineage: Eukaryota > Viridiplantae > Streptophyta > Magnoliopsida > Caryophyllales > Polygonaceae > Persicaria > Persicaria maculosa. Next base: position 37,003,081 of record OY998261.1, read on the forward strand.
ATCCTGACCACCCTTCCACTACAACGGGAGGAAGTCTTGTAATTATTTGCATGGGCTTGTGGTCGAGGCCGGAACCCTGAAGCTTGAGCCAGAAATCGACATACAGAGGTCGATTCCGATGTTAAAGGTCGATATCGACCATGCATGCTGTCTTCTTCGACTCCTGAAATTTGTGACGGTTTAGTAAGTTTTTCTTAACCCTAGTTCTAATACAGTGAGGACATTGTAAACTTTAAGTATGGGGTGGGGGAAAGACTTACTTACATATTTTTCAGTTATTGCATATTTATTTGTATAGTTCATGCATATTACATAGTAAGTTAGTCATATTTACTTTAAGTCTTATATAATTCAAAAAAAAAAGAAAAAAAAATGACCCCCATAAAAAAGAAAGAAAGAGTCATGGAAGTATAAAAAAGAGCTCTATGATGCAAAATTAGATTCATTAGAGATATAACATGAAATTGCCTAGTTAAGGGAAGTCCCAATAAAGTGCAAAAAGAAAATAAAGGAGATGAAAATTTTGAAGTTGCTTTTGACATGTGCATGATAAGATGATGGAGGACCTTTTATGAAATTCCATACATGTGCTCAAGTTCATATCCTAGCCTTACCTATGTATATTTGCAAAAGTCACAAGCAATATATGAGCCTTATCATGATCATTATTGCTCCACGTATATATCGTATTCCCCATTTTATACCTTATACCCTATCCGGGGACAAGTTTGAGAATGGATGTCATCTTTTGAGTCTTTATATGGAGTTGTGCATATATTTATGAAGTTGTTGGCAAGAATGAAAGAATTTATGATTTATGGAAAATTTAATGAGCGAGAAAAAATCCGATCACCCAACCAAAAGGGCAAAACCACTGGACATATTGCGGCAGTAAACCTAAGGAGTGGGTGTCAATTAAAAACGCCCGAGCAAAAAGCGGAGGAAAAGGAGCCAGAACAGACATCGATATCGACCCCCCCTGTTTATCAACTAAGGTGACGTCGAAATCGACCTTCCATTCGATGTCGACCCTAATGTTGAGTCACCACAGAAATCGACTCCTCCAGTCGATGTCGACCCTACTGATGTCAATGTCGACCTAACTACAGCCGCATGGAAGAAGAAGGTGTTGCCATTCCCAACTAGAAAGGTGATTAAGGACCCAGCGGAAAAGAAGTTCCAACGGTTCGTGAAGATGCTTTAGGGACTCAATGTCTCTATACCATTCACAGAAGCACTTCATGAGATGTCATCCTATGTAAGGTTCCTTAAGGACATATTGGGTAAGAAGTGATCGCTTTCTGAGATCGCAGAGGAGTGCAACAGGTTGGAGCTACCACAAAAGTGGGCGGACCCAGGTAAGTTTTCTATCGCTATAGGCTTAGGTCAATTCAAATTTAATGCTTTAGTTGACTTGAGCGCTAGCGTTAGTATGATGCCTCTAACCATTTGGCACAAGGTAAATATAGGTCCTCTGGAGCCCGTGGATGCAAGACTATACATGGCAAATAATACGGTAGTAATTCCAACAGGGATGGTAACGGATGTGCCAGTACAAGTAGGTAAATTCTTTGTCCCTGCTGATTTCTTAGTTGTTGATATAGCGGAGGACCCTGCTTGTCCTATTATTTGAAATACCCCAAAGTATTTTTGGGTATTTCAGTTTTAATGAAACTCTCTTTATATTACATTAGGTGAAAATAAGTTGGAAATAACTTGTATTAATACGCATAAAATATATGATGAAAAGTTTTAGAATAATTATATTATTCGAAGTAAAATAAAAATAATTTCTTTAAATAAATAAAATTTGCACAAATAATATTTAGATATTATTTATGGGTAAATTAGTGGGTAACTGGTTATATATTTAGGTATAAATATATTTGCTAAGTATATTTATAGGTATAATATACATATATACGGGTATATATAAATATGTATTAAGTATATATGTGTGTGTCAAGTGGGCCGGCCTCACAACAGCAACTCGACATTCCGAGACGAGCCCAGCAGCGCAGCAAAGCACACGGGAGGAGAGAGAATCAGATTTTTATTTACAAATCCCATCTCTAACTAAAGGATAACTAGTGATCTTTGGCTAAATCTTTCCAACCTAAAATCCATATCTTTAGGGGATTTGATTAGGTTAAATCTTATAGGGCATTACGAGCTTCCCATCCATATCAAACACACGCCATAACTTCCTCTCCATCATCCTCTGCAACCCCATAAACATCAGCCGAAAATCACAAACGACAACTATCTCCGTTCACCCTCGACCACGATTCCGACGATCCCAAGGCCGACGACCACCACCACAGGTCTTCTCCAACACCCAGGAAGCCACTGTGCAAGCCCCGACGCAGCAGCTCACCGGAAAGACGTCGGAAACGGCGTCGGAAGTTTCTGCAGAATAGTGATCGAGAGGTCAACTTCGAAGCATTGCCACCACTACCACAGTGATTGAAAGCCCTCAAATCCAAATCCACCGTAAACCTTGAAATACCCTCTGTCAAACACATCTTTTCGTTTCCTCAAATCTGCTCAGGGGTGCTCGTACCATAGCCTCGAAGTTGACTGGTGAGCAGTTTTTCTGCTATGTAGAAAAACGTGATTTTTATGAACGTTTTCTTTATTCATTCGATTCAAGGGCTGATAACTCATGAAAATCCTTTCCTTTCAGATTCCTACCACACCAAAGAATCTTAGACTCGGAATTTGGACGTTTTCGAGTCTTATTTCGGTGAGACTCGCTCCGTTTCTCGCGAATTATCATACTTCGATTGGGTTTTTGGCCCCATACTAATCAATCTGCTGTATTGACTCAGTTCGCATCCCTTCTTGGCTCCTGAGATTGCTTGGGTACAGATTTGGGTTTCTTTTGGAAGAAATCAAGGGTAAGTTTCACTTTTTGAAAGTTACGGGGTCGTTTCCGTAATTTCTAAAAAAGTTACTGATACCCTTTTTAAATTATGTAAAATCTCAGGTCCAATGTCAAATTATTCTCCTCAATCACGATTAAGCATTTCGTCGGATTAAGGCAAGTGGTTTGGTTCAATCAGTGCACTTTTGCAAATTTCGTGCCTTTTTCGCAATTATTGTCTTTTTGTGTCTTCTATACATTCCATGCTATGAATTTGTGATAAATATGCAAGTTAGTTCAGTTTGTTGCTATTTATCAAATCCGAAATCTCACATAGCATGATAACTCGGGTAATTATAGTTTGATCCCATAATTTGAGAAAATTATATTAAATGCCCAAACTTCCTAAAAAGCATGATTTGTTCATTTTGTTTCCTTCATGCTAGTTAAGTATGGTATATTATTGGTTTTGAATATCCATGCTTGTCAGTTATATTATTTCGTGCGCTTTATAGATCTAAAGTGTACATTATGCCTTTTGTGGTCACCTAGGATGTAATTGTGGATTGGTACTTATACCGTTTGTATTATTATTATTATTGTTATTATTATGATGTGTGTCTTAATAATGGAAAAAGGGTAAAGTCAGGTCAAGGTTCGGTTATACCTTACTCTATAAACGTCTCATGAGATGCCCCTTCGAAATTGCAAATCTCTCGAATAGGTACATCTACCTAAGGGTAGTAGGTCATCCGCCCAGTGTATGCGGCCGAGGCCGGTATCATTTGTCCTAAGTAAACAATAACGTTGTGCATAATTGTGTTATTACTATTATTGTGTTGTACATTACTTACTAATAGGTGACCCACTTTCAGTGACGTCATATCATATTCTTTCCGTACTCAGAATATGATTCCTTAGGATCTCCGGATCCGCATCCCATTTAAACACTCGGTCCTGTTGGATCATCCTGTTATTTTATTTTATTTTAATCAAACGAGTCAGGTTCCACATAAATATTTACTCCTAATTCATATTTTAGTCTACAATCACCAATACCCTTTTATGGTCAATGGGTGGTAGACGGAGTCTTGAACATTTTACTTTCTGTTGCTTGTTAGTCGTAAAAAGACTAACCGTCCTATTTTTCTCCTTTGGACGGTTGGGGTCCCTGGTCTGCATACTACACCTCAGCCGTCGATCCGCAGGGTTAGGTAAACGGTCTTGAGGCGCTGAAGAATAAAGGATTTCATTGTTTTCATTTTATCGTGTTTTTGAGTTAAGGTACAAACTTCTAGAATTTATGGGATTGTTTTCATTACGCTGCTACTATTTCATTAATTTGATAATTATATTTGGACCCCTTTATTTTGGGTAACTTTATTTAATTTGCAATATTTTATATTTAAGTCTTCCGCTTATTTACTGTTTATTTATTATCATCTTGTTTATGGGAGCATGGTTGCATGTCCCTATAAGCCTAAGGCGGTTACGAGGACATTAAAGTCTGAGTAATTGCTGGCGCTGTGACATCCCTTCAGTGTTCTAAGAAGGGGTGTTACAGAAGGTGGTATCAGAGCTATAGGTTTTTAATAAAGTAAAAATATGTGTTTTATAATTTTAAAAGGAATTTAAATGTATTTTAAAAATATTAAAAAAAATATATATATATATATATATATATATATATATATATTTCAAAACTAATTTAAAGGTATAAATATTATTTTTCTTTCTCAAGAGTATTTAAATTAAATTTTGTTTAAAAAAATCTGTATTTTTATAAAATCATTATTTAAAAGTGTTTTAAACTTTATAATAACGATATTTATAAATAATAATAAAAAAATGTATTTCATATATAATGATAAGGGTGTTTAAAATTTCAAAATGTGTACATATCATATCACGGTGATTTAAGTGTTTAAATTTTAATATTCTACCCCTCAAGTACCTAACCTGTAATCTTAGAGTCGTTAGTATTCCGATCTTAAGTTATGTCAACTTGGGTATTGACACACACGTAATTCATTTTTTAGATGTCTGCAATCCTACATGGGAAGAATGCAACCAATGGGGGAGAAGTTGTCCCCTTAGTTGCACCGAGGCCATACTACAACTCAATCAACTTTTCCATGACTCGCCTCGCAATTCAATCACGCAATATGGAACCGCGAGTCTATCTTTCAGATTCTGCAGAGTGGATTCATCCATATAAGAGGTTTTGTGATATGGAGTTGAGGAAGTGGGAGGATTTGGAGACCACTCTTCGGGCGGACACTCATCGACTTATGCTACTCATGCGCCCTACGGTTGATGCCATCAACCATTGGCGTCGTATGATACGCTTTGGTCCGGACTACAAGTTGGAAGGAACGATGGTCCTATTTGATGATGTGTTTCCTCCAGTGGATGTCATTTGCTACAAGATGGAGCCGCAACATATTCGCCCTGATCATTGGGATACTTACAACTTGGTAAGAAAGACCATGATTGAAACATCACCGATCTCTACTTATGAGAAGCATTGCTTTGATCGCATGGAGGCCGGAGAAAAGAGGCGCCTTCGACTAGAACACCTCATTTGCGAAACGCTGGAACATCTTAGTGAAGTGAATGAGCATGTAAGAGAATGGAGGTATCAGATGATCCATGGTCCACCTTCAACAAGTGATGTACCAACCTCATGGCAGATAAAGTGGCAGACAGAGAAGTTACAAAGGGTTGCAGAGCTACAAGCACTTGACAAGAGAATGGAGGAAGATTTCGAGTATGATATCAACCGTGGTGTCATATTTAAGTATTTGAATCCATTGTCGGGCATACGCCTGTGGATATTACTTTCCTGTTTATGGAAACCCTCATTATTAAAGAAAAGCTAGAGGGATTTAAGACAATATTTCAATTCAATAATGGGTAAAGGACCTACGTGTCCCTAGATACCCTTAGCCATTTATATGATGTAGTGTTCTCCGCATTTGACAACTTTGAGACTCCTCGGAATGTTGTTTTTATGACATTATATAAGTATGCATTAGTTTACCTAGTTTTGTGGGTAATTATAATTGCATGAAATGATGGATGTCATATAAGTGAGCAGAGTATTACTGACATTAAACTCTATCTACACGGTGAAGTTTTTCCGAGTATTATGTGCACCGATTAGGAAAGGTTGCACATTACTGCTTTTCGCCAAAAGAATGAAGCTGGGTTATGGTGGAAAGATGCTAAGCGAACTCGACGAGGTAGGCCTTCAACTTGTCCCTCACAGACAATTGCAGTACAACTTCTCTAAGGAGGGAGAAGAAAAGAGAATTACGGCTCATACTCATATGGATGAAAGTAGTTGAGCAAAAGACGAGATGCTACGAAGCTCTCACTAGCCTCACAAGACTACAAATGTTGCGAATGAATTACCCTTCCTTATATACCTATATGGACATTGAGGGTGAACACAACATAATTGGATCATTTAAACCAGAAAAGAGTATATATGTGATGAGGAAAGAGGTTGATGTCAATGCATCAATAAATCAATGTACTCTTTACTACCAAATTGAGCTAATCGATATTCCACCCGATTTGCGAGCTACTCATTCTTGTATGGCTTAGAGTGTTTTCCATAGATTTCAGTTAGGTAGTGTGCCTTTAGATGACACGTTTAGGGTTGAACTCTCTAAAAGAGGGAACAATGATAGGAACGAAGATGTTGAGCCAATTTCCTATCACGAGTGGGGGCCGAGACTTCGACCCTGGGTTAGTGGTGATTCCGCTTATGCCGCTGGATATCATCTTAGGAATGGATTGGTGAGTGCAACATGGCGTGCGCGGTGAATGACTACGAGCGGAGGATTGTGCCTTGGTACCCGATGGCATGTGTTGCAGATTCTGTCGACGCGTTCCGGTAGAGAATGGTCGTGTTATTAATATGATACATATATCAAGACTACAGTGATCGAGATACATTAATTGGTTTGTGTGCTACTTAAAGGACTCGGAGTCCAAGGCTATCACAATCTCCGATATATACCAGTGATCCGAGAGTTTCCCGATATAATTCCTGATGACATTACCGAGTTACCACCGCACCGCTTTGTTGAGTTTACCATTGGTCTAGAACCAGGGACGTTTCCACTCTCCATAGCTCTGTATCATACGTCTCTCCTTGAGACAAAGAGCTGAAGTCTCAATTAGTGAATTTGTTGGAGAAGGGTTATATCATGCCACGTGCGTCGCCTGGGGTAGTCCAATGTTGTTTATGAAGGAGAAGGATACATGCATCAGTTATCATGAGTTAAACTATGTGACAATGGAGAACAAGTATATGTGGTCGTGGATTGATGACTTGTTGGATTAGATACATTCGGTTAAGTTGTACTACAGGAACGATTTCTAATCAAGATATAATCAGCTACAGATTCGTGAGAAGAACATTTTGAAGATTTTGTTCAGTACCAGATACAGGGATGACAAGGTTGTAGTGAGGTCGTTTGGTTTGATCAAAGCCCTAACTATGTTGTCGGAGATGAAGAACAAGTGATAGTACAAGGACAGGTTCGTGGTGGTGTTTATCAATGACATATGGATTTACTCTTCAAATAAGGAGACTACAAGAAGTATCTTCGGACAACCCTGTCAGTGTTACAAAAACCTCAACTTACGCTAAATTGTTCGAACTTGACTTGTGGATCAGACAGGTGACTTTTCGAGGTCACATCATATATGAGGAGGGAGTGATGATAGATCCTTTGAAGATTTTGGCGATGAAACATTGCGTTCAACCAAATAATGTGAAGGAAGTTCGATATTTTCCAAGACTGGTGGGATACTATGAGAGATTTATGGAATGGTTCTCTAAAATTGCCCGTCACTTACCTCTTGTTGAGAAAGAGAGAAGCTTGTTTGAAAGGGGAAGTGCGAGCAAAGCTTCCAAAAACTGGAAAAAAATGTTGACCACTACGCCGATTCTAGCATTGTCGAGAGACGGGGAAGAATACCTGGTGTATGATGATGCTCCTAAGCAAGATATGGGTGTGTGATGATGTAAGATGATAGGGTGATCATATTTGCTTCAAAGCAGCTCAAGCAGTATAAAAAAAAGTTAGCTAGTGCAAGGTTTGGAACTAGTTGTTGTTGTACTTGCTTTGAAAATCTAGAGACAATATCTTTACAATGGTCGGTGTCAAATATTCACATATAATAGGAGTTGAAGTACATTTTTACTCGAAAGAATCTTGTTCTTAGCGGTAAGGGGAGGTGTATGTATGTAAAATAGGAGAATAAAATAAGCACAACTAGACTATCTCCCTGTCCCAAACAAATAATACAAGAATCCCCTCCCTTTGTAGTAGTAGGGTAATTCAGGATCGAATCCACGAGGAGGTAGGTCAGCGCTTCCTTTGTTGTACTCACGATCAAAGCTTTCGACCTCAGCAGACACTCGATATCGAGTATACTGGTCGATATCGACCTCAGTTCTGGTCGATTTCCTAGCGCAGTTCCTGCAGAAGACAAAATAGCAAGTCGACGTCGAGCAGAGACCTCGATATCGATGTTAGTACTCGATATCGACCCTTAAGGTCGATTTCGATGCTTGTCACAGAAACTGTTTTTGTAACCAATTTGTCGGAAAAGGATCCGAATAAAATAGGATGGAGAGGGAAGATGAACAGAAACAAAACTAAGACTTTTATGAAGAATTTAATTAATTAAAAGGCTTCCAAAGTCGGGGTTTTATGCCACAACGATAACAATGCAAGTTTCATGCTAAAGATATGAACTTTAATGTCTTGCCGTCAAATAACTTTCGTTATCAACATTTAGGTGATTAGAGGCTTTCGCATAATTCCTAAGAGTTACTATCCAATTCATGAATAATTCAAGTTTGCAATATGAGTGGCTTTCGCTTCAATAATGCAAATAACGAATCTCCCTAACTTTCGCAAAGGATCATGCATGGGGTAGAAGACGGAATCGCATAAAAGTCATACCTTTGATGTACTTACCTCACATTGCTATCGTCGGGCTCACCCCGACCCTAGAAGTGGGTTGACTACTCGCTTCTCATCATGCACATCATCATCATCGTTATTGAAAGAAAGCTACTTTGAATTAAAACTCCGAAAGAAAGTACAACCGAACAAGCCACTCCGCTCTCGCTTTACAACTCCACTCGGCCACTCTCTCTCTCTCTCTCTATTGCAACTGAATTGTCTCTAAAAACCTCTCTTCCTTCTTGAATAACTAAACTCAGCCCTATTGGCTTCTATTTGTAGATGTCGACAAGGACTCGAAACCTTATCTTTATTCTCTATGATAAATAAATAAATAAATAAATAAAAAGTAAAAGCTAAAACTTCATGGTGAAATCAGCCTCCTCGTGATAAAGCTGATGTTGATGATAGGAAATCTCGACCTTTGGATAGATATTGCAAGCTTTGGATACAATTCTATCAAAATCGGAGTCGAATTCCTCTGCTGGCATGGTCGATATCGACCCTTCCACTCGATATCGACCCCTCCAAAATCTTATCTCGAGCTTCTCCTTCTCCTACTCGACTTCTATCAACTTGGTCGATCTGGCAGCATCGATATCGACCCCCAGACGTCGATATCGACCTCTTCTGTGTCGAGATGCTCTGTTTCCTTTCTGCTCGATTCCTATGTCTCGATGTACTCGATGTCGAGGTCTTCAGTCGATTTCGACCTCTTCAGAAGACTTCGAGTTCCTTTTCCGCTCTTCTGAATTCATCCATTTTCATCCTGTTTCCTGCGAAATCACATGGAAACTCGTGCAAACCCATATATTTGACATTTAAGCATAAACTACACTATTCCCATGTTTTCCCATTAATGTGCATGCAAAAGACAACAAAATGAATTCATATGTGCATAGAAAATATGGCAATTTGCGCGCACATCAAACACCCCATACTTAAGCTTGCTTGTCCCCAAGCAATACTCTTAATGGTCATTCAGGGGAAGAAAGTAAACCCTCAACATCATAGATTCATTTTTCATATGTCCCTACAATCAATTGCCATCCTCGAGAAGGTACTTATGTCAACCAAGTCCATGCCTGTGCATAAAAGCAATTTCATACTTATAAAGGAGGTAATAAAAAACAATTCTAGCGACATTGCATTAATAATCAAGAGGACTTTCTTCAAGCTTGTGAGAAGTGGATTGGTAAAAGGCTAAAGGTGGGCTAATATTTGGCCATGTGGTGTTAAATCTGGGGAAGTACACTTTCTTTCCAAAATATTCCACATTCCTCCTTCATAATGTCTCACCTTTCACTCATCGTTCAATGCTTTTTTTTCACTTTAATGCTTTTACCTCTCTAACCTTAGCACTGCCTTCTCGCGAGTCGCAAACATGGGTGTCATGAATGGCCCCGGATACTTAGTACTTCGGACTCCTCACCTTTGTGTCCCATCTCGCCGAACTATTATCTCAGCGAGCAGGGTCGACCTACCTTTATCTCCTGAGGTGATCGGATTTTTTCTCGCTCATTTAATTTTCCATATTGTATCATTCCTGCCAACAACTTTATAAATGCACAACTCCATATAACTCCAAAGATGTCATCCATTCAAAAAAACTTTGTCCCCGGATAGGGTATAAGGTAAAAAATGGACAATATGTATATGTGGAGCAATAATGATCATAATAAGTCTCATATATGGCTTTTGTGAATATGCGTAGGTAAGGCTAGGATATGAACTTTGCTTGTATGGAATTTTTATAAAAAAAATCCTCCATCATCTTATCATGCACATGTCAAAAGCAACTTCAAATTTTCATCTCCTTTATGATTTTCTCAAAAAAATTTGCACTTCATTGGGACTTCCCTTAACTAGGCAATCTCATGTTATATCTCTAATGAATCTAATTTTGCATCATAGAGCTCCTTTTTTATACTTCCATGACTCTCTCTTTTCCAAAATTTTTGATGGGGGTCATTTTTTTTTTCTTTTTTAAAATAAATATGCAACCCTAAACTAAGCATGAATATAAACTAAGCATGAATATGCAAATAAGCCTTTCCCCCACCCCATACTTAAAATTTACAGTGTCCTCACTGTATTAGAACTAGGGTGAAGAAGAAGACTTACTAAACCGTCACAAATTTCAGGAGTCGAAGAAGACAACAGGGAAGGTCGATATCGACCCTTTACATCGATATCGATGTCTCTCTTGATTTCTGCTCGGGCTTCAGGGTGACTCGGCCTCGATCACAAACCCTATCCATGTCGACTTTGAGGTCGATTTCGATGTCCGACATCGATTTCGATGCCTTTCTGTGTGCTTTTCTCTCTCCTGCAATTTGAAAACTAAACACAAAATATGCAAAACAATAAAGTGTCTAAAACCAAAACTAAGCTGTCTTAAAACCAAAACTAAGTCTTTGTTACAAGCTCTAGATTTTTAAGTCGCTAGGCCGACTTCTTCCTTTGCGCTTTTCAAGGTGGCATCTGCAGAGCCCATGTGGCTTGGGCCTCAAATATCACTCCTTTCTTGTCCCGCAGCTGCATTCCCCGGGATTGATTTGATTCACCGTGAATGGACCTAAGCTCTTATCCTTGAATCTTGTAGGGAACCAATGGTCTTTAGATTTGGCAACATAGACCTTGTCTCCTATCTCATATTGGCTTGAACTATCTTCGGATACCCTACATAAACGCACATGCCAAGGCACACCTCTTCCAAATAATGATAAGTCCTTTATTGTAATTGAACAAGAGGAATCCGTACCTTGACTTACCTTCTTCTCCGTCTGTGGCTCAGGTCGATGTCGATGTGCAGAGGTCGATATCGATCCCCGTTGTACACCTGTAGGATCAGTCGATTTGGGGAGTTTTGACTCGATATGATCAGGTCGATTTCGACCCTCAGAGGTCGATATCGAGGTCTCCTCGCCTCTCTTCTCAGCGCTGATGGTGGTCGATTTCGATAGGGTGTGGTCGATATCGACCCTTGAGCCCGATTTCGATGCTTCCTCTTTTCCTCCGTCGACCCCATACTTATGACCTGTCACAGAATCTTGAACATTAGTGGTCGATATCGACTTACCTGGGTCGATTTCGATGTTTTGTTGAGCTCCTTCGTTCAAGATTGCTTCAACTTCCTCTTCCTGGGCTTCTTTGATGGCTTTTATCTCCATTGGCCCTTGACTTTGCACCGTCTTGTTGAAGGAATACTCTATTACTTCATCACTAATTGTGAGTGAGAGCAATCCTTTCTTCACGCTAATGTTGGCATCGACGGTTGCTAGGAATGGCCTACCTAAAATAATTGGACAAGCAGGGTCCTCCGCTATGTCAACAACTAGGAAATCAGCAGGGACAAAGAATTTGCCTACTTGTACTGGCACATCTGTCACTATCCCAGTTGGAATAACTACGGTATTGTTAGCCATGTATAATCTTGCATCCACGGGTTCCAGAGGACCTATCTTTACCTTGTGCCAAATGGTTAGTGGCATCATGCTAACGCTAACGCCCAAGTCAACTAAAGCATTAAATTTGAATTGACCTAGACCTATAGCGATAGAAAACTTACCTGGGTCCACCCGCTTTTGTGGTAGCTCCAACCTGTTGCATTCCTCTGCGATCTCAGAGAGCGATCGCTTCTTCCCCAAGATATCCTTAAGGAACCTTACATAAGATGGCATCTCGTGAAGTGCCTCTGTGAATGGTATAGAGACATTAAGCCCTTGGAGCATCTTCACGAACCGTTGGAACTTCTTTTCCGCTGGGTCCTTAGTCACTTTTCTAGTTGGGAATGGCAACACCTTCTTCCTTCCTGCGGCTGTAGTGAGGTCGATATCGGCAGCAGTAGGGTCGATATCGACTGGAAGAGTCGATCTCTGTGGTGACGCAGAATGAGGGTCGACATCGACAGGAGGGTCGACATCGATGTCACCTTGGTCGATATCGACAGGGAGGGTCGATATCGACGTCTGTTCTGGCTCCTTCTCCTCCACTTTTCGCTCGGGCGTTTGTAATTGACGCCCACTCCTTAGGTTTACTGCCGCGATATGACCTGTGGTTTTGCCCTTTTGGTTGGGCACAGTGGATCCAGGGAGTGATCCGGACGCTTTGGGCATTGCTTCCGCCAATTGACTCATTTGAGTCTCCATGTTGCGCTTCCAAACGTCGATCTCCCCAAGTCTAGAATTTATGCCCTGCAGCTGAGTATGGACGGAGTTATTGGCTTGTTTGAACTCAGCGTGGTTCCTTCGCATCTCATCAAGGATGATTTGCAGGTCATCTTTCTTAGTCTCCCGCTCAGGGTGCCCTGGTGCCCTATAGGTTGGGGGATCCCTTTGATAGAACCTTTGATCACCCCAATTTTGTTGATTGCCCCCTCCATAGGGGCCTCTCGTCCATTTGACCTCCTCATGTTGTTCCGCCATAGATACTTGCTCAGTATGTGGACAGGCACTGGTGTTATGCCTTATTGAACCACACTCCTGACAAGGTTGATTGTTGCTCAGGAACCTTACTTGCTTTTGAAGGCGGCGTGTTTGATCGTTATGGAATTGTTGCCGTACTTCAGGATCTATCTCCCTTGGAGGCTCATATAGTGGCATAGATGGGGCATGCCTTGCATCATAGGCCGCAGCAGTCCCATAGGTGTTGTCAAAGTTCACAAGCCTCTCAATGGTCTCCCATGCCTCCGTTGGTGTAAGCTCAATGTACCGATAGGAGGTATATGAATTGATCCTCTCCTTATTCGGCGCATCAAGGGCGTTATAAAAGATCTCTTGGATGACATATGGAAGTTGCCCATGCGTCGGGCATGATCTCAGCAAGTCTTTGAAGCGCTCCCACGCCTGTGCTAGGGTTTCACCTGGCTTTTGTTTGAAAGTCGTGATCCTTTGTCGTAGCATCGCCGTTTTAGAAGGTGGGAAGAACTTGTTCAAGAATGCATCTTTCACCTCCGCCCATGTCCTTAGCGATCGTGGAGCCAAACTTTCAAGCCATTGTAATGCCTTTCCTGCCAAAGACCATCGAAAAGATTTTAGTCGCACATACTCTAGGTTTACTCCATCAGCAACTGTTTCACATAAGTCCATAAAAGTAGAGATGTGTTGCAGGGGGCATTCATTATGTCTTCCTTCAAACGTATTTCTTTTAATCTCAGATAGGAAGTTAATTTTCAATTCATAATTGGAGTGAGGAATTATAATGGCAGATTCAGGAACATGAAGGGGCGGATGCATGTATTGCATCGCCGTCTGTGGATACTGATTTAGCCGCTCTTGGGCTTGTCTGCGCGCATCCTCCTCCCTATCAGCACGGGCTCGCTCAGCAGCAGCAGTGGCCCTTTCAGCAGCGATTGTAGCATTGTGGTCCTCGATTTCCTTTCTCAACCGCTCTATGATCTCAGCCTGCGTCTCGTTGTCAGCCATGATGCGAATTGCTTTGTTGCGAAGATGGTAGAAACGTTCAGGCTCGTCAATTGGTTCCAGGATAGGTTCGCGATCAGAACGTCGCATAAACCTGCAAAATAAGCTTAGAAAAAGATCGTGGTTAACTTAGGTGGCGATTGATTGCCTCCCCGGCAACGGCGCCAATTTGTTCTTAGCGGTAAGGGGAGGTGTATGTATGTAAAATAGGAGAATAAAATAAGCACAACTAGACTATCTCCCTGTCCCAAACAAATAATACAAGAATCCCCTCCCTTTGTAGTAGTAGGGTAATTCAGGATCGAATCCACGAGGAGGTAGGTCAGCGCTTCCTTTGTTGTACTCACGATCAAAGCTTTCGACCTCAGCAGACACTCGATATCGAGTATACTGGTCGATATCGACCTCAGTTCTGGTCGATTTCCTAGCGCAGTTCCTGCAGAAGACAAAATAGCAAGTCGACGTCGAGCAGAGACCTCGATATCGATGTTAGTACTCGATATCGACCCTTAAGGTCGATTTCGATGCTTGTCACAGAAACTGTTTTTGTAACCAATTTGTCGGAAAAGGATCCGAAGAAAATAGGATGGAGAGGGAAGATGAACAGAAACAAAACTAAGACTTTTATGAAGAATTTAATTAATTAAAAGGCTTCCAAAGTCGGGGTTTTATGCCACAACGATAACAATGCAAGTTTCATGCTAAAGATATGAACTTTAATGTCTTGCCGTCAAATAACTTTCGTTATCAACACTTAGGTGATTAGAGGCTTTCGCATAATTCCTAAGAGTTACTATCCAATTCATGAATAATTCAAGTTTGCAATATGAGTGGCTTTCGCTTCAATAATGCAAATAACGAATCTCCCTAACTTTCGCAAAGGATCATGCATGGGGTAGAAGACGGAATCGCATAAAAGTCATACCTTTGATGTACTTACCTCACATTGCTATCGTCGGGCTCACCCCGACCCTAGAAGTGGGTTGACTACTCGCTTCTCATCATGCACATCATCATCATCGTTATTGAAAGAAAGCTACTTTGAATTAAAACTCCGAAAGAAAGTACAACCGAACAAGCCACTCCGCTCTCGCTTTACAACTCCACTCGGCCACTCTCTCTCTCTCTCTCTATTGCAACTGAATTGTCTCTAAAAACCTCTCTTCCTTCTTGAATACCTAAACTCAGCCCTATTGGCTTCTATTTGTAGATGTCGACAAGGACTCGAAACCTTATCTTTATTCTCTATGATAAATAAATAAATAAATAAATAAAAAGTAAAAGCTAAAACTTCATGGTGAAATCAGCCTCCTCGTGATAAAGCTGATGTTGATGATAGGAAATCTCGACCTTTGGATAGATATTGCAAGCTTTGGATACAATTCTATCAAAATCGGAGTCGAATTCCTCTGCTGGCATGGTCGATATCGACCCTTCCACTCGATATCGACCCCTCCAAAATCTTATCTCGAGCTTCTCCTTCTCCTACTCGACTTCTATCAACTTGGTCGATCTGGCAGCATCGATATCGACCCCCAGACGTCGATATCGACCTCTTCTGTGTCGAGATGCTCTGTTTCCTTTCTGCTCGATTCCTATGTCTCGATGTACTCGATGTCGAGGTCTTCAGTCGATTTCGACCTCTTCAGAAGACTTCGAGTTCCTTTTCCGCTCTTCTGAATTCATCCATTTTCATCCTGTTTCCTGCGAAATCACATGGAAACTCGTGCAAACCCATATATTTGACATTTAAGCATTAACTACACTATTCCCATGTTTTCCCATTAATGTGCATGCAAAAGACAACAAAATGAATTCATATGTGCATAGAAAATATGGCAATTTGCGCGCACATCAAATCTCAACAGGAGTAAGACAATATGGTCGAAGCTCAATAAGGACTATGGAATGGAAGGCCAATGTTGTAACATATGCTTTGAGTAGAACGCCTCAGCAAGAAATTATGATCGCAAGTTGGACAAAGAGACTTATTCTGCAAAAGAATTTATTAAAGTTAGGGGTTGAAATTCATCTCATATTCTAGGGATTATCCCTATTTCTATTATACACTCGCTCACACATAGGTTGTTGAGTTAGAGATCGATTATTTATTCTGCGTTTTACCTGATTAGTGAGGTAAAACTCTTTATTACTTTTATGTGTTTTTTTACATCCGTACCTTAGTTGTGATTCGATATGTTCCCCAACCGATCTAGGGGTAATGTCTTGATGACATTATTGTGGTCGTGATCCGAACTCTTTGGTCAATATTTGAGGAAGATATATATCCCCACTATTTTATTATTATTTTTCATAAAATATATATCACGCATACGTCCCATGCGAAGAAGATCAAAAGAAGGCAAGGAGGATAGTAAAACATATAACACACCGAACAACTTGTCAACCATCGAAGACAAAGAAGATCAATAGAAGAACCGTCCATTATGGAGCACTCATCACAAACGAAAAGGGGTGACTAGTTTTACCTATAGTGGTTGCCTTCAAAACCTATCCAGATCATTTGGTAACCTGAAAAAGGGAGCCAAATGAGGTTGAGACGAAAGCCAATGGTAAACTTGAAAACCATATTCGTTGTGTGGTATGAGTTACTAACCTCTAACAACGACAACTTAACTACGATCGCTTTTCAATACACAATATTAGCATTGCGTCAATTATATGTGTTTAGACATATATTAAAAGGATTTTATTTTATTTTATTTTATTTGTTGCTTATGAAATAATTCTCAGACTTTGACCATATTGAGTTCGATGGACAACCAATTATGTTGGATGTAATTAGGTTGTTTTGCTCTTGCAACAATGAGCTAAGATCATATTACTCTATATGTCCTCATCAGATTTCAAATCTCATCCTTTATCTACGCATAGGTGTTCCATGTAGTGGTCCAGATATTTCCTCTTTTACCTCTTTCCCTACACTTGCCCTCCATCTGATTCTAGTAAGGAAAAGAAGCTAGGAATATATCTGAGTTATGGTAGTTGGGCGGCTTACCCCTCTTCTTGATCTCAACAATCCAAATATAAGTTACTTAAACATTATCTTAAGGTCATAACCCTGCAATATGTCCTGTGATATAAAGGCGAAAATCTAAAAAGAGGGATTTGAACAGAATTTCTGAACTCCATTACGTATTGGGTGCTTCTGCAACCAGTACCTATCCTAGTACAACTATAGTCATATTCTCAAAAGGAAATACTTACTAATGATGTCGATCCCTCTAAACAATGTCATGAACTCATTCATACTCTTACTTGATAGAATACCAAATCATTCCAAATATATAAAGTTTCTCTTTATATCCTTTCTCTCTTCCCTATTCGTTGTTCAAGTTTCGGGACGAAACTTATTTTTAAGTGGGGAGATATGAAATACCCCAAAGTATTTTTGGGTATTTCAGTTTTAATGAAACTCTCTTTATATTACATTAGGTGAAAATAAGTTGGAAATAACTTGTATTAATACGCATAAAATATATGATGAAAAGTTTTAGAATAATTATATTATTCGAAGTAAAATAAAAATAATTTCTTTAAATAAATAAAATTTGCACAAATAATATTTAGATATTATTTATGGGTAAATTAGTGGGTAACTGGTTATATATTTAGGTATAAATATATTTGCTAAGTATATTTATAGGTATAATATACATATATACGGGTATATATAAATATGTATTAAGTATATATGTGTGTGTAAAGTGGGCCGGCCTCACAACAGCAACTCGACATTCCGAGGCGAGCCTAGCAGCGCAGCAAAGTACACGGGAGGAGAGAGAATCAGATTTTTATTTACAAATCCTATCTCTAACTAAAGGATAACTAGTGATCTTTGGCTAAATCTTTCCAACCTAAAATCCATATCTTTAGGGGATTTGATTAGGTTAAATCTTATAGGGCATTACGAGCTTCCCATCCATATCAAACACACGCCATAACTTCCTCTCCATCATCCTCTGCAACCCCATAAACATCAGCCGAAAATCACAAACGACAACTATCTCCGTTCACCCTCGACCACGATTCCGACGATCCCAAGGCCGACGACCACCACCACAGGTCTCCTCCAACACCCAGGAAGCCACCGTGCAAGCCCCGACGCAGTAGCTCACTGGAAAGACGTCGGAAACGGCGTCGGAAGTTTCTGCAGAACAGTGATCGAGAGGTCAACTTCGAAGCATTGCCACCACTACCACAGTGATTGAAAGCCCTCAAATCCAAATCCACCGTAAACCTTGCAATACCCTCTGTCAAACACATCTTTTCGTTTCCTCAAATCTGCTCAGGGGTGCTCGTACCATAGCCTCGAAGTTTACTGGTGAGCAGTTTTTCTGCTATGTAGAAAAACGTGATTTTTATGAACGTTTTCTTTATTCATTCGATTCAAGGGCTGATAACTCATGAAAATCCTTTCCTTTCAGATTCCTACCACACCAAAGAATCTTAGACTCGGAATTTGGACGTTTTCGAGTCTTGTTTGGGTGAGACTCGCTCCGTTTCTCGCGAATTATCATACTTCGATTGGGTTTTTGGCCCCATACTAATCAATCTGCTGTATTGACTCAGTTCGCATCCCTTCTTGGCTCCTGAGATTGCTTGGGTACAAATTTGGGTTTCTTTTGGAAGAAATCAAGGGTAAGTTTCACTTTTTGAAAGTTACGAGGCCGTTTCCGTAATTTCTAAAAAAGTTACTGATACCCTTTTTAAATTCTGTAAAATCTCAGGTCCGATGTCAAATTATTCTCCTCAATCACGATTAAGTATTTCGTCGGATTAAGGCAAGTGGTTTGGTTCAATCGGTGCACTTTTGCAAATTTCGTGCCTTTTTCGCAATTATTGTCTTTTTGTGTCTTCTATACATTCCATGCTATGAATTTGTGATAAATATGCAAGTTAGTTCAGTTTGTTGCTATTTATCAAATCCGAAATCTCACATAGCATGATAACTCGGGTAATTATAGTTTGATCCCATAATTTGAGAAAATTATATTAAATGCCCGAACTTCCTAAAAAGCATGATTTGTTCATTTTGTTTCCTTCATGCTAGTTAAGTATGGTATATTATTGGTTTTGAATATCCATGCTTGTCAGTTATATTATTTCGTGCGCTTTATAGATCTAAAGTGTACATTATGCCTTTTGTGGTCACCTAGGATGTAATTGTGGATTGGTACTTATACCGTTTGTATTATTATCATTATTGTTATTATTATGATGTGTGTCTTAATAATGGAAAAAGGGTAAAGTCAGGTCAAGGTTCGGTTATACCTTGCTCTATAAACGTCTCATGAGATGCCCCTTCGAAATTGCAAATCTCTCGAATGGGTACATCTACCTAAGGGTAGTAGGTCATCCGCCCAGTGTATGCGACCGAGGCCGGTATCATTTGTCCTAAGTAAACAATAACGTTGTGCATAATTGTGTTATTACTATTATTGTGTTGTACATTACTTACTAATAGGTGACCCACTTTCAGTGACGTCATATCATATTCTTTTCGTACTCAGAATATGATTCCTTAGGATCTCCGGATCCGCATCCCATTCAAACTCTCGGTCCTGTTGGATCATCCTGTTATTTTATTTTATCTTAATCAAACGAGTCAGGTTCCACATAAATATTTACTCCTAATTCATATTTTAGTCTACAATCACCAATACCCTTTTATGGTCAATGGGTGGTAGACGGAGTCTTGAACATTTTACTTTCTGCTGCTTGCTAGTCGTAAAAAGACTAACCGTCCTATTTTTCTCCTTTGGACGGTTGGGGTCCCTGATCTGCATACTACACCTCAGCCGTCGATCCGCAGGGTTAGGTAAACGGTCTTGAGGCGCTGAAGAATAAAGGATTTCATTGTTTTCATTTTATCGTGTTTTTGAGTTAAGGTACAAACTTCTAGAATTTATGGGATTGTTTTCATTACGCTGCTACTATTTCATTAATTTGATAATTATATTTGGACCCCTTTGTTTTGGGTAACTTTATTTAATTTGCAATATTTTATATTTAAGTCTTCCGCTTATTTACTGTTTATTTATTATCATCTTGTTTATGGGAGCATGGTTGCATGTCCCTATAAGCCTAAGGCGGTTACGAGGACATTAAAGTCTGAGTAATTGCTGGCGCTGTGACATCCCTTCAGTGTTCTAAGAAGGGGTGTTACATTATTTTAGGTAGGCCATTCCCCGCAACCGTCGATGCCAACATTAGCATGAAGAAAGGATTGCTCTCATTCACAATTAGTGACGAGGTGATAGAGTACGCCTTCAACAAGACGGTGAAAAATCAAGGGCCAATGGAGATAAAAGCCATCAATGGTGTCTACATTGCATGTGGAGAAGCCAAGATAAGGAGTATGACACCAGAAGAGCTTGAGAAGAGGGCCATAGAAGCCCAAGTGGAGGAAGTTGTGGCAATTTGAACAAAGGGGCCAAACAGAACATCGAAATTGACCCAGGTAAGTCGATATCGACTAATAATGTTCAAGATTCTGTGCCAGGTCATAAGTATGGGGTCGACGGAGGAGAAAGAGGAACATCGAAATCAATGTTTAAGGTCGATATCGACCATGCCCTAGTGACGAAATCGACCATCATTGAAGATGAGGAGGGAGGAACAGAGACCTCGATATCGACCACTAAGGATCGAAATCGACCTGATCATATCGAGCAGAAACACTCCAAATCGACTGATCTTCCAGGAGTACAACAGACCTCGATATCGAGGACTGAACATCGATGCCGATCTGAACCACAAACAGATAAGAAGGTAAGTCAAGGTACGGATTCCTCCTGTTCCATTACAATTAAAGATTTATCATTATTTGGAAGAGGTGTGCCTTGGCATGTGCGCTTATGTAGGGTATCTGATGATGATTCAAGCCAATATAAGATAGGAGACAAAGTCTATGTAGCCAAATCCAAGGACCATTGGTTCCCTACGAGATTCAAAGGTAAGAATTTGGGACCATTCACGGTGAATCAGATCCATCCCGGCGGAATGCAGTTGTGTGAAAAGAAATGAGTAATATTTGAAGCCCAAGCCACATGGGCTCTGCAGATGCCGCCTTGAGAAGCGCAGAAAGGAAGAAGTCGGCCTAGCGACTTAAAAGTCTAGAGCATGTAACAAAGACTTAGTTTTGGTTTTAGACAGTTTTACTTTGGTTTGAGATACTACACTTTATGGTTTTGCATATTTTTGTTTTTTTTTAACAAGTTGCAGGAAAGAGAAAAGCACACAGAAGAGACATCGAAATCAATGCTAAAGATCGACATCGACCTTAAGGTCGATTTAGATGGGCTTGTGGTCGAGGCCGGAACCCTGAAGCTTGAGCCAGAAATCGACATACAGAGGTCGATTCCGATGTTAAAGGTCGATATCGACCATGCCTGTTGTCTTCTTCGACTCCTGAAATTTGTGACGGTTTAGTAAGTTTTTCTTAACCCTAGTTCTAATACAGTGAGAACACTGTAAACTTTAAGTATGGGGTGGGGGAAAGGCTTACTTACATATTTTTAAGTTATTGCATATTTATTTGTATAGTTCATGCATATTACATAGTAAGTTAGTCATATTTACTTTAAGTCTTATATAATTCGAAAAAAAAAAGAAAAAAAATGACCCCCGTAAAAAAAAGAGTAATGGAAGTATAAAAAAGAGCTCTATGATGCAAAATTAGATTCATTAGAGATATAACATGAAATTGCCTAGTTAAGGGAAGTCCCATTGAAGTGCAAAAAGAAAATAAAGGAGATGAAAAATTTGAAGTTGCTTTTGACATGTGCATGATAAGATGATGGAGGGACAAGTTTGAGAATGGATATCATCTTTGGAGTTTTTATATGGAGTTGTGCATATATTTATGAAGTTGTTGGCGGGAATGAAAGAATTTATGAATTATGGAAAATTTAATGAGCGAGAAAAAATCTGATCACCTCAGGAGATAAAGGTAGGTCGACCCTGCTCGTTGAGATTTTAGTTCAGCGAGATGGGAGACAAAGTGAGGAGTCCGAAGTACTAAGTATCTGGGGCCATTCATGACACCCATGTTTGCGACTCGCGAGAAGGCATTACCAAGGTTAGAGAGGTAAAAGCATTGTATTGAATAAAAGCATTGAGCAATGAGTGAAAGGTGAGACATTATGAAGAAGGGATGTGGAATGTTTTGGAAAGAAAGTATGTTTCCCCTGGATTTAACACCACATGGCCAAATATTAGCCCACCTTTAGCCTTTTACCAATCTACTTCTCACAAGCTTGCAAAAGTCCTCTTGATTATTAATGCTATGTCGCTAAAATTGTTTTTCCATATAAACCTCCTTTTATGAGTATGAAATTGCTTTTATGCACAGGCATGGACTTGGTTGACATAAGTACCTTATCGAGGATGGCAATTGATTGTAAGGACATATGAAAAATGAATCTATGATGTTGAGGGTTTACTTTCTTCCCCTGAATGACCATTAAAGGTATTGCTTGGGGACAAGCAAGCTTAAGTATGGGGTGTTTGATGTGCGCACAAATTGCCATATTTTCTATGCACATATAAGTCCATTTTATCATTCTTTTCATGCATATTAATGGGAAAACATGGGATTAGTGTAATTTATGCTTTATTGTCAAATATATGGGTCTGCATGAGTTTCTATGTGATTTCGCAAAAAACAGGACAAAATGGACAGATTTAGAAGAGCGGAAAAAGAACTCGAAGTCTTCTGAAGAGGTCTAAATCGACTGGGGACCTCGACATCGAGTGCAGCAGAGACATAGGAATCGAGCAAGGAAGAGAACATAGCATGTCGGCACTAGAGAGATCGATATCGAGGATGCATGGTCGATATCGAGTGCCCAGATCGAGATAAAAGATAGAAGTCGAGTGCTAATCCGAGTAGGAGAAGGAGAGCTCGAGATAGAGTTTTAGAGAGGTCGATATCGACGTCTGAAGGTCGATATCGAAGTTACCCAGCAGAGGAATCCGACTCAGATTTTGATAGAATTCTATCCGAAACTTGCACGTCTATCCTAAAGTCGGGATTTCTTATATTCAATGTCAGAGCTATCACTTTAGCTAGTTTTACCATGGAACTTTTGGTTTTTACTTTATTTAAGTTTTATCTTAGAGAATAAAGATAAAGTTTTGAGTCTTTGGATAGCAAAGTTCGATATCTATATCTAAAGGCCATTAGGGCTGAGTTTAATGATCCAAGCACAGCGAATTTTAGTAGTTTAACGCAGAGAATTAGTGGAGAGAGAGAGGAGGCCGAGTGAGTTAGGTGGAAGCGAGAGCGGAGATTTGGCTTATTTGGTTGTAATTTCTTTCTTTTGCAATTACAAAGAAGTTTTCTTTCAATGATGATGATGAGTTGCATGATGAGAAGTGAGTAGTCAACCCACTTCTAGGGTCTGGGTGAGCCCGACGATAGCAATGTAGGGTAAGTGCATCAAAGGTATGACTTTTATGCGATTTCGTCTTCTATCTTATGCGTGATCCTTTGCGAAAGTTAGGGAGATTCATTATTTGCATTATTGAAGCGAAAGCCACTCATATTGTGAACTTGGATTACTCATGAATTGGATAGTAACTCTTAGGAACTATACGAGAGCCTCTAATCACCTAAGTGTTGATAACGAAAGTTATTTGACGAAAAGGCATTAAATTTCATAACTTTAGCACCAAACTTGCATTGTTATCGTTGTGGCATGAAACCCCGACTTTGGAAGCTTTTTAATTAATTGAATTCATATAAAAGTTTTAAGTTTTGATTTCTGATCATCCTTCTTTACCATTCTACGTTCTTCGGACACTTTTCCAACAATAGGTTACGAAAAACAGTTTCTGTGACAAACATCGGAATCGACTGTAAAGGTTGATATCTAGGTCTAACGTCGATATCGAGGTCTGTCTCGACGTCGACTTTGCTGCTTTTGTCTTCTGCAGGAACTCTACTGGAAATCGACCAGAACTGAGGTCGATATCGACCCGACACATCGATATCGAGTGTCTTCTGAGGTCGAAAGCTTGATCGTGATTGCAACAAGGGAAGCGCTGACATACCTCCTCGTGGATTCGATCCTGAATTACCCTACCACTACATCGGGATGGATTCTTGTATTATTTGTTTGGGACAGGGAGTTAGCATAGTTGTGAATTATCTTTAAATATTTGAATCTACCTCCCGCTTGCGAACAGAAGTCAGGAGGTTTATGCTTATTAAGGGCAGAAGAGGTGGTGTTGAATATGAAAACATATACCAGGCACTACATTGGTGTTGATATTACATTCGATACGCAAGTTTGGAGGCTTACGGGTGTATACGATTGGCCGAATATGGCAGAAAAATGCCACACTTGGGGACTCTTAGATAGGCTGCAGAAAGAGGTGCAATCAAGGTGGGTTTGTGTGGGGGATTTTAATCAAGTTATTAGACAAGAGGATAAGGAGGGAGGGGCTCCTATAGACCTCGAATTGATGTTAGAGTTTCGTGAAGTTCTAAACAAGTGCGGATTGTGGGAGATATCTTATGAGGGTAATCGTTTCACCTAGGACAATAGGAGAGAAGGGGAGGCCTTTATACAAGAAAGGCTGGATTTGGGATTTACAATGTGTAGTTTCTTTACTTTTATCCGAAAACCCGTGTGTACCACCTGACAAGGATGGGGTCGGACCATGTTCAAATAGTACTAAAATCGAGTCCGGATATTGGGGCAGAGAGGAGGGAGAAGGGTCCTAAACATTTTGTTTGAAGCGATGTTGCTGGACGACGAGTGGTGCAAGGTGGTAGTTGAGAACGAGTGGGGAAACCCAAGATCATCCCATGTCGACAGCAATGTCTTAGGAAAGATAGCAAAATGTGCAGAGGATTTAATGTATATGTGACATACTATAATTGACTAATACTTTTGAAGGAAAAAAATTTAACCAGAAGTTGACATGTGATCATTAAGCTTCTATTTTAATATTTTATAGGATTGTGTTTTGGATTACAGGACTTCCGAGAGATCTAGCTTATGGATATAGAGCATTTAAACCCCAAATTATTTTAGAGTTTATTAATGTTGTCGGGAAAAAACAAACTTACAACCACTTTTCCTATACCTACCCGGACCCTCGCTCAGACACAAAGATATGGGACCCCTCTAGAATGCATAAATGCGAATTGACAACACCTCTAGAGAGAAGTCTCATCTCTTCTCTCTAGACCTGGAAAACATTCCCCTAGAACCCCCATTTTGAAAACTCTAGAATTTCACTCCTTTAATTCCCAAATCTGGTATGTGTATTTGTGTATCTAGGTTAAATCCGACTACAGATCTACAACATGGAAGGTGTTTTTTTCCTTCCCCTTCATCCCTCTTGCTTCATGGTTCTTCCATTGGAATTGGGGCATTGTTTGGGTCTGATGTCCGCATATTTGACCATATTTTGTGCTTAATTTTATTTCGAATTTTGTCATTTATTTACATTATGGGTTGGGAATGCTAGGAATTTGTGTAGAATATGATTATTTACAAGATATGGAGGTATATACAAGTTTTGGTTTAATTTCACAGAGTTCGGAGACAAATTGGAGCAATTGCAAGGAAGCGATCACATATAGGAGAAGCTCGACGTCTACCAGATCTACTCGATGTCGAATAAAGAATTTGGGAAATGAAGCTACTGGAATCAATAAAAAGAATGGCCTAAATTCCACCTTTACACCGACCAATGCTCGAGATCGAGCGAAGCAACGAAGTGCTCGATGTCGATCAAAGTGATCGACGTCGACTAAAAATGGACGTGCTGCAAACACGGCTTAAGGAGTCCAAATCTTCCAAGGATTTATCAAGCCACGAGATCTTTTATCTTTCCATGTTAGAGATCAGACTTTATATTTATATATAAGTTTTAGATTTAAAGATTTATTTTCATAATTATATAGAATTTACTTTCTTAAAGAGCAAGTTTAGTTTTACCATAAATAAAGGCATTAGGCCTAGGGTTTGAGATAATCCCGCACTTGAGAAATCAAGCATAGTTAGAGAGAGAGGCAACCGAGTGGAGAAGGAGTTGGAGATTTTTCGGTTATAAGTTTTCGATAGTTAATTTGAAGTTTATGTTTTCCATATTGATGATGTTTTGATTTGCAATGTTGAGTGAGTAACCGTCCTACTTCTAGTGTCGACGTTAGCCCGACGATAGCCGTGTATGTATGCTTGAATCTATGATGCTTTTATGTGATTATCTTCTTCTATCTCGTGCTTAATCCTTTGCGAAAGTTGAGAGAATTCCTTGTTTGCGATTATGAAGCAAAGGTGAATTAATTTTGAATTTGGATAGTGATTAGGATCGATTTGCGAAAGTTGATTAAACCCTAATTATGAAAAGATAGAAACGAATAGAGCCTATATGATCTATTTGTTAAGATTGCGAAAGGTTTTTTTTATGATAAAAGCATGATCTTTCTATGATTCTTGTGTGTTACATGCATAGTTGTTGTCGAGGAAAACCCTAACCTTGGAAGCTTTTCTTTATATTATTTAATCCCTTAAATTCGAGCCTTTTAGTTGTGTTTGAAACCCATAAAACCCCTTTTGATATTTTTGATCATCGCATCTTCACTCATCCTGAACTTCTTCGACGTTCTTTGTCGACAAGTTTCTGTTTTGTCCGTTTCTGTTTTGTCCGTTTCTGTGCTCGATATCAACTACTTGTTAGTCGAAATCGACTATTACTTGTGTTTCGGTCGAAAGTCTTCTTAGTCAGCCAATGTTGTTACTGACTCAACATTGACTATCACAACCAACGTCGACCTCTTTTTTTGAAGTTTCAAGTAAGAGAGAATTAATATAAAATAATATGAAATATAAACCCTATCAATCAACTTAATCCTATCAAATAAATATATATAAGATTTCCCCACTGTAGTATTAGAGGAATCAGGTTCGATCCATGAGGAAGCTTGTCAGCTGATCCAAAGTAGTTCTTAAACACGTTCTGCAAAAGTTAAGCAGAAGCTTTCGATGTCGACTGGAACAGTCGATGTCGATCAGGGCTATCGATCTTGAGTGATGTCTCTCGTCTTGTGCTCTCGATGTCGATCAAAAGACCTCGACGTCGAGTGGATTCCTGCACTCAAAAAATACAAGCAATCGACGTCAGCCAGTGCAATCGATGTCAATATCAGTAGCAACTATCGATCGACATAAAAGACTGTAGATCGACACAGGGCACTCGATGTCGACCTGGGCACTCGATATCGAGCGCTTCAATAATAACCAGAAAAACGTCGGAAAAGGTGGCCGAACAATAAAAAGATGAAAGTAGAAGTAATGAACAAAAAAACAAAGGTTTTGGGTAACCAATTAAAGGGTTTAAAACAATATAAAAGAAAATTATAAGGCTAAGGTTCACCATAACGTTAACCATACATGCACTAAGACGGACAATTATGTTATCACATCAAAGGACCAAGCTTTCGCCTTTTCCAACAAATAGATATATTGTCTCTCGCAAATAAACCTAATTTGTCTCTACCGATTTTAAGTTTATGATCCAAGTTGTTCGCATGAATTATTTCTCTCTCGATAAGGGCTAAACACAAACAGGTAGAAGATGATCAAGACATAACAAATATCAACATCAAATCCATATCAAGCATGCATGGCTAATGTCGGGCTCACCCTGACCCTGAGAGAAAAGCGACTACTCGCTCATGGTACCAAAAGACATGATTGAAATAGACAAAAACTTAACTTGCATTAAATATAAAAACAAAGTCTTCACAATCTCAACGCCGGCTCTCGCAAGCGCCAAAACCCTAAAGCTTCCTAAACCTTAAAAACCTAAAACTGAATTGTAATTGTGTTGTGTGATTGTGGAGTGTAGATTGAATGATTAAACCTCAGCCCCAAGGGCTTTATTTATAGATACTAATCCTAGCTAGCCAAGGAAAGGAAATCCTATCTAAACTAGAAGATAAAACTAAATAGAAGAAGATTTAAACTAACTATGAAAATAAAATATATCCCTAGGGTAAATAGGAAAATACCCATAAGGAATTAATCTATCTAAAGAAAAGATGTAAAATCGCAGCTTATTAAGCGTGTGTGTGGCAATTGGGGGGTTTTTTAGGGGTTGTGTATTTTTAGGAGGTGGAGTTTATTTCGTGTATTATGGAGGTGTGGGAGGTGGAGATTTTTTTAAAAAATAACCTTGTAAAAAAGATGATTGATGTTTGGTGGGTATAAGGTTTGTAAGTGGGTATTGTGGATGAAAAGTCAAAAATACCCTTCAGATACGAAAGGGGGGGAAAAGAAGCAGGGATAAAAGTGTACAAATTTCCAAAACTTGATTAAATAACTTCCCAAAGCTACCCCTCCCAGCTTCCAAAATCAGAATAAATAAGCTCTACCTCCAACTCCATAACCTCAAGCCAAAGCTGCTTCCAAACATGGAGCTTTAGAGCTTTTTTTTTAAACTCCAAAACCCCCCAAACCCCCACCTTAACCTCCAGCCAAACACGCGCTAAGTCTTCTTTCACTCGGATTGCTCAAAATGCGTCAGATCTGCAAAATGGCTTAGTCGACGTCAACCAAAGCAGTCGACATCGAGTGCCTTGTTTTCACTCGACCTCGGGCATCAGTTCAGCTTTATCGATGTCGTGTGCCTTGGTCGACCTTGGTGCATGTCGACCTCTTCTTCAGTATCTAGTCTTTCTTCACTCTTCTTTACTTAGTTTCTTGATCATTCCTGTCAATCGATGTCGAGAGCCTTAGTCGATATCGACTGCTCTCTCTCGGTTCTCAGCTTCTCATTTTGGCTTCGATTCCGCTCCAATTTTCACACAATCAACCCAAAATTTGTGTAGACCTCTATTTCTTATAAATAAGCATATACTACACACATTCAAAGCATTCTGAAACCTAAATGTAAATATAAAACAAAAATTGAAGTAAAAATAGGCATAAAACATGGTCACTTTAGCGGACATCACTGTTGTTGTGTTATGCAGGTTTGTACTCAACGTCGAAGTATTTTGATTGACATCGAGAGCTTCTGGAACCTGTGCTGAAGAAAGAGATCAACTGTTCTCATGGACATCGACCACTTTTGGTCGACATCGGGCACTTTTGGTCAATATAGAGAACGTTTTGCGAGCTACTTTGGCGAGCGCTGATATGCTTCCTCGTGGATAGATCCTGATTCCTCTGTACTACAGCGGGGAAGTCTTGTAATTTATTTGATAGGATAGGAGTTGCTTGTGTTTATATTCATATTTACATATTCAATTCTCCCCTTTCATCAGGGTCATTCATCTCTTTGTTAAATCAAATTGGGGCTTTGTTTCTTGGTTCTTTTCTAGGCCAGATCTGTTCATGGATCTATGTCGATTCGGGTTCCTTTTGGTCGCTTTTGGGGATGCTAATCTTCGCGGTTGGTGCGGCCTTCGCTTGATGAGTATATGTCATTGCCTGTGTCAGGCTTGCTGACGACCACGACTAGTTGTGGGCTCACGGTAGTTCACTTGTAGGGGCTTGTGTCATTACCGATACTTTCCATTAGGGATTTGAAAAACCGGGCTTTGGCCTTGACAATCCTCCTCTGGGAGATCCATCCACCCCCTCAGGGTTTTGAAAAAATAAAAATGGTCTTTCTTTTTTCGTTATATGTAGGTAGGTAGGTAGGTAACTAGATAGATCAATAGGTAGGTAGGTAGGTAGATAGGTAGATAGTAGACATATAGATAAGTAGGTAGGTAGGTAGGTAAGTAGGTAGGTATATAGGTAGATAGATAGATAGATGGACGGATGGATGGATAGATAGATATATGGATGGATGGATAGATGGATAGATTGGTAAGGGTTAGGTGGGTAGGTGGGTGGAGAGGTAGATAGATAGATTGATAGATCGATAGATAGATAGGTAGGTATATAGCTAGATAGATAAGTCGATATGTAGGTAGGTAGGTAGACAATACCCCAATGGGTAAATCCTGAAGGGCTTAAAGCTTGAAAGGGCTTGAAAAAAGTCCTGAAAGGATCTGAACAAACCTATCTGATGATCCCAAAAGGACTTGAAAAAAATTCCCGAAAGTTTTTTAACCAAACCCCGAACGGTTATATAAATTCTCGTTTAGGGTCTAAAGAAAGCTTATTGTTGTTCTAAAAGCTGCTAGGGCTTGAGTAAACAATATTAGATCGGTAATAATTTATGCATTTTGATGGGGGATGTGTTCGGCTTCGCTTGGTGTGACTTCGCAGTCTATTTCTTTGTGGGGTTCTAGCATTCGGAGTCGGGATTGGTTGAGATCGTGGTAATTTATACGTGTAGGGTTGTGCATTGGCCTAAAACCGAGCCGAACTGAGCCAAACTGAATCGAACTGAAACTAAAAATCCCAACGATGCTATTTCATGATAGTTCTTGGCTTCGTCAGTAGTCTACGTCCCTAACTTGCTAGTTTTAGGTCTAATTTTTTTTTCATGTTTCGTTATTTGTACTGCGTGACCTTTTGCATCTTTTCTGTATTTACGTTGTATGTTTGTCGGTCTTCCGTCTGCCAACTAGTCAGACTCTTGAGCTTTAAGCTTGTATGAGCTTGAATTTTTACTCAAAAAGGGGGCCATAGGATCTGTACCCATCGGCCCTGACACACATCCCAAAGATAGTTGTTTACTTTGATCCAAAAATGTAACAAATTGGGTAATAAAACCCATGTTATGTTTAGAATGAATGGTTACCTTCAACTGGATCTCGCAATTCAAGTACGAGTTGTTTTTGAAATAAAGAGGTTAGTTTTAAAAGAAGGGATTTCATACCCTAAACCACTTGTACTCCATTGGGGACTTGGTGTTTTCACACCAATACCTGTCCTATTTGCTACTACACTCAAAAATCATTTAATATCAAACTAGAGCATACGAAAGTCAAAGTAAAGAACTATAAAGGTGTCGCGACAGAGTCGGGTCAAAATCAAATAGAGTATGCAAAATATGATAGAGTTAGTCTCTCTATCTACACCAAGGCTTAAACCCGTCAATATCAGCAGTCAGCCGCTTCAAAAAGGGGTGTGGGTATCTTAAACTAACCCCGGAGTCAAGGTTGAGCCACATCACGCATGCCCTGAAGACACCGTTGAGGCCATATAATATGCATCTCATTCCTAAATATCATGTCTAATGCAGTACGAAAATTAAATCACACAAGCATGCTTTTTGAACAAGATATAAGAAATGCAGTAAATGGGTACCCACAAAGAATGTCAAGTGACATATCCCTCTCCTATTCCATACCCATACTAGGGTTGGAGACCCTGCCACGGCCGCAATCCAATCATATAAAATCAATCTCATGCTCATACTCTTTTCATTTCATTTTATTAACTCGATTGAGGACCCAAACAATATGGAACACAAATGGCCTCATTACCCTAGCAAATGACTCCTAAACTCACAATAACGATCGTTCTACCAAACGCAAAGAGAAAACATATGCTCAAATATTTATGTAATTCCTAAGCATGCTACTACATGAATGCGGGATGCTTGCACCTAACATAATATATAACACTCAGGTATGAGAGTCCGAATTCTTGAGTAAGTCCTCGAGAACTTACTTGGAAAGAGTACCCTAAAAGCAATTGAGAGAATCCACAAGCAACTCACAGATCACCTAGGCCGTAATAATTACCAGAATAAGACTAAGTCTAATGTACACATGTCCCATTTACTACTATAATCAATTCATATAAGTTAAAAGAATCTCATCATTACATATTAGTCATAGCGACACTATCTCGAATATATCACTTTCTACTTAACTCTCTTAACCAATTCCGTTACTTATCATCCGAGAGTTTCCAAAAGGCCAAAACATGCTTTTAATTCATGCTTGCTAACATATCTAACAAAAATTATTTGCCGAGTGATCTAATCAATTAAGTTCCAGGTCAATCGGTGTAATAATTCCTAAAATTATTTGATTTCAGATTAAGTTAATTCGCTAATTAAATAAATCTCAAATAATAATATTTAATAATTTTCAATAGTAAAGCATTAAACTAATATACTAATTTCTTATAATAATTCATGACATACTTAATATATCATCTTATTAAAATACTTCCGACATAACTTAATACATCCCAAAATCAACATACTAAGTTTTTAATAATTCCCGAGATTTGAATAAATATTTTAAGTAATATAATAATTTCACTAATAATTTAAATATCATCAAAATATTATAATCTTTAAAATAATAAATAAATAAATAAAATCTTACCAAATTATTTAAGCCAAAACCGACCAAACCCCTTAACCCAAACCGGACCCATTCTGAAAACCGAGCCCAATACTTCACTTTTTCAGAAATTTAAACCAACACAAAATTAGGCCCAAATTCATTTAAAACCCATTTTTGAAATTCGAACCAAATCAAATAAACAAGCCCAAAGTTTTCCCTTAACACAACGAAGATTAGGCCCAAGCCCACAACCAATTTCTCCCTCTTTCAACTTCGGAAATCAGAAAAAAAAAAGGAGTGGGCCTAGGCTAAGTTGGATGGGGCCACCACATGCGGGTCTTCTTCTTCATCCTTTCTTCAGACCCGCTCCCGCCTAACTCCTCTGTGCGCTCGGAAAGAAACTTACCGGCCACTCGAGCTCTTCTCCTCCGTTCTCCTTCCTTCATGCTTCCTTCCTTCGATCCGACTCGTGGCGGCTTCTCAACTTCGTCCTCCCACTCAGCTCAGCTCGCACACCGCCCCCTCTCGGCCCTTGCTAACACTTGACCTCGTCGAAGCTCTCGCCCTTCCGACTACCCATTCTGACCCGCTTGCACTCTCATTTTCCAGGCTATTCTAAATGAAAGGAAAGCGCACGAATCGAAACCACAAAAGGAAAGAAAGTTTGGGCGCTCACCAAGGGGTTTTCGGGTTCATCAGGCTCGTCGGAGACTCGTTGGGGCTCGTCGAAGGAGCAACTTTTTTCATGGACCTAAAGAAGGGGTCGGAGGTGAGCTAGGGGTGGTTTCTTGGTGATTTCGACTAGAAAAAGAGGAGGCGCATCTTGGACCCAAAACGAAGATGTCGGAGTTTGGGGGATGGCCGGCGGCGTGGAGGTCTCCTTGGGCCGATTCGGCTCGTCGAACCGCTAGGAGGGAGATCAGAGTGTGGCTTGAACTCGAAGGAGGTGGGTGTGTGTTTGGGGTTGGGATTAAAAAAAAATAGAGGGCTCGGTGTTTGGTGAAACAGGGATAAGGTGGTGCTCGGTGGCTGTCGCCGGTGGCTTCTCGGGCCAAAAGCGAAGAAGAAGCAAGGTGGAGAAGAAGAAGCTGTTTGGGGAGTGTTTGGAGTGAAGATAGAAGGGGATGGGAGATCGAAATGGGGATGAAAATGTGAGTGTGTTTGTGTTTGTGTTTGTGTGGTGAGGGGAGATTGTATATTTGAAATGAATTTGGGAGAGAGGGCTTCTGAAATTTACGTGGTGACTGTCTGCATTTGGTGCCAAAGAGGGGAAAGTACTCTGGGAGAAGAGGAGGAAGGGGGTTGTGGGTGTTGGCTCACTTTGGGAAAGAAAACAAGTACTGAAGTAAGAAGGGAAAGAGAGGGCTGTTTTTTCCGCTTTGCAAGGCTGAACCCAAGGGAGAGAGGGGAGTGAGGAGGTCCAACCTTAGTTTTTTTTTTTTTTTTTTTTTTTTTGAACCAGAAAGAATTTGGCTGCCGAGAATTCGGCTAGCCAATTGCATCCCGGAGGATGATGCTGCGAAGCACAGCGTCTGGGGGGAAACCAGTGTTGGAGAAAGGGCGGGACAAATGAGATAGTCGGTCAGCTGCCCTGTTTCCTTCACGATAAGTGTGGCGGATGTCGTAATTACGGAATCTAGGAAGAAAGTAGAGGCAGTCTGAAAGTAACATCTCAATCTCACCAGAGCATGAGTGGCCAGCACGAAGACTGGTAATGATACTCAAATTGTCGCCTTCTATCGAAATGTGAGAAATGTTGAGTTCAAGAGCTTTTGCTAACCCCTTCCAAAGGCCAAAAGCTTCCGCACCAATGGCCGAAGAGAAAGGGGCACACCCTGATTCGGAGAATTTCACTTCTCCATAGGGATTTCGGATGATGAATCCGTAAGCAGAGGAATTTGTAGCTGAGAAGCTTCCATCGAAATTTAATTTGTACCACCCAGGCGAAGGGCTGATCCATTTACATCTGGATCGAGCACGCGAAGTGGGACCCTTCGGTAGGTGGTCATGTGCAGGTTGGTATAAATCGTCGTCTTGTTCTTTAGCCTTTTCCCAAGTGAAGATGTGGTCGGAAATGAATGATGCTATAGATTTTGGGTTAGGGTGTATGTTGTCAAAGACTTTTTTATTTCTGAAATACCAGATACTCCACCAACAGACCGCGAGGGTGGTGAAATCTTTGTTATTGAGGGTCTTGTGCAACTTAATAAGTGCCTCTGGTAGAGTGTTAGAGTTTTCATAAATACGCACAACTGTGTCAGCCGAACGCTGGGCTAGCAGAGAAATAGTGGCCTTGGTGATTGGGCAATTGAAGAGAATGTGCTCTATGTCTTCATAGCACATGTCACAAAGTGGGCAATTAGTAGGGATTCCTAATCCACGTCGTGCTAGAGTAGCAGTGGTTGGGAGGCCATCTTTGGTAATCCTCCAAATGAAGTCTTTAACTTTCGGTTGGCAGTCTAAACTCCAAATCCAATTAAAATCTGATTTGGTGTGGTTTTTATTGTGCTGGATCATATTGATGGCAGAGGCAGTGGAAAACCAGCCGTTCTTGCTCCAACGCCAGTATAATCTGTCTTGTGCGATGTTTTTGGGAATTGGAATTTGGGAAATTGCATCAATAGTTCCCTGGGATAGATGATTTTCTAGTAGTTGTTTTAATTTGGTAGTATTCCATTCTTTATCAGGTGTAATGAATTCGCTAACAAGAAGAGACGTGTTAGCCGATGAGAAATTGTTGGCAATAGGCCAAAGTGGACCATCCCCAAACCAAGGGTCAAGCCAGAAATTTATGAGGAGCCATCAGCGACGCCCCAGCGGAGTCCTTTTTTGAAAAGATCTATTAGATTCGTTAGTTTGTTCCATTGCCATGATGTACTCCCTTTCTTTTTATAATTTAGGATATTAGATGTTCGAAGATATTTTTTGGTTACTAGTTTGACCCAGGGGTTAGAAGGTTCCGCTAAGATCTTCCACAGTAATTTTAGTTGAAGTGATTTATTCATATCTTCCGAAGATCTGAGACCAAGTCCGCCATTAAGACGAGATTTACAGACCTCAAACCAGCTGATAAGAGGTCTATGTCTAGGTCCCTTATTCCAAAGAAATTGTCTGTTAATTTTGTCCAGTTCCTTATGAATAGTTGTTGGTAGCATGAAACATTGCATTGTATGTAGTGGTTTTGCGGCTAAGTTAGATTTGATTAGGGTGAGTCTACCCGAGCGGGATAGGTTGTTAGCTGTCCAACGAGAAAGCTGTTTTTTGCTACTAGATAGGATTCCTTCAAAAGTCGAATTGGTGACCTTTTTAGAAATAATAGGGCAGCCCAGGTAAGTACCTAAGTTAGTAGTGTGGGGAGTCATTAACTCTGAGATAATAAGGGTTTTAATGTGATTTTCTGTATTTTCTGTTGTTTGGAAGGCAGATTTATGGCGATTAATTTTTTGGCCAGATAGAGCGCAGTAAGTTTGCGTTATAGAGTTTATTTGATCGCAGGCCTTTTTTGTTGCTTTGGCAAAGATAATAATATCATCAGCAAAAGCAAGAAAAGGAATCTTGTCACAGTTGCGAGTTGGTGAGATACCAATGTGACTTTGTGGATTTTGTGCTTCTTGAAGAAGACCACGAGCAAGGACTTCGGAGACAAGAAGAAAAAGGTAAGGAGACAGGGGGTCTCCTTGACGTAGGCCTTTATGTGGTTTGAAGATATCTGTGGGTTCATTATTTACAAGGATCGAGTAGGAGACTGTGGTCACACATTCTTTAATCCAGTAGATAAATTGGTCGCAGAAACCAAACCTACTGAGTATATTAACAAGAAAGTCCCAACGAACCATATCAAATGCCTTTTCCATATCAAGTTTGACTGCCATCCAACCGCATCTTCCTTTCTTTTGTTGGAAGGAGTGGAAAATTTCATTTGCTATAAGTATGTTATCTTGGATTGCCCTATTTGAAATGAATGCACTTTGGAAAGGGTGAATAAGACGTGGCATTATTTTCTTTAATCTTGTTGCTAATATCTTGGAAATTATTTTGTAAATGGTTGTGCATAGACTAATTGGTCTGTAGTGTGCTGCAGTAATTGGGTTATCGCATTTTGGTATTAGGGCGATGAAAGTGTGGTTAATTTGTTTGAGCATTTTAGCACTCCCGAAGAAACCTTTGACTGCCTTTATAATAGAAGGACCAACAATGTGCCAGAATTGCTTGAAAAAACCGGCCGGAAAACCATCAGGTCCAGGAGATTTGTCATTAGCTAGGCTAAACGTGGCAGCCTTAATTTCAGTATTGGTGACTGGGCTGACAAGTTCAGAGTTTTGTGTCTGTGTGACTGTATCTTGTATGAGATTCATGAGATTGTGCTCATATAAGGATGTGGTGGGTTCTGCAAATCGCTTGATGAACTCCTTTTTAATTTCATCTCTAACTTCATTTTCTAGTGTGTAAGTAATACCGTCACTTGACATGAAAGATTTAACAATATTCCGGTTTCTTCTTCCAGTAGCAATCCTATGGTAGTATTTTGTGTTTGTGTCAACTGTTCTTACGTGTAAACGTTTTGCTCTTTGTGCCCAATAGATTGTTTGGAAGTTAATCATTTCTGTGTATTTTCGTAAGAGTCGTTTGTGTTTTTCATCAGTTTCTGGATTGTAGTTAGTAATTAGTTGCTGTTGTAGGTTTTGCAAATCCGTTTCTGTAGAGCTGAGTTGTGCTAGAATATTACCAGTTGTTTTTCGACACCATATTTTAGATTTTTTCTTAAGTTCTTTTAGCTTTTTGACTAATTTGAACATAGCAGAGCCAGGTGGGTTATAGCGCCAAGCTTGTTTAACTAATAATTCATAGTCTTTCCGTTTTCCCCATGCAAGTTCAAATCTAAAAGGTTGTATAGGAGGGCGTTGGTTAGGTACTAGGTCTAGGGATATCTGGCAGTGATCAGAAGTAGTGAAAGGATGATTTTTTGTTTTGAGATATGGTAGTTGTTGGAAAATGTGCTTGTGAACTAGGATACGATCAAGTTTTTCATAGGTATTGTTAGTACCTTCTGTACGTTTTCGCCATGTGAACTGGTTCCCAGTAGTTAGTAGGTCAATTAGATCATGGGAAAGGATGAAATTGTTGAGTCTTTCCAATCTGGAAGATGGGATTTGGGAGCCACCCATTTTGTCCTTGGGGGTGAGGAGGTCGTTAAGATCTCCCATAAGGATGTACGGGAGGGAAAGGTTAGATAATATTTTGGAAATGTCTTTCCAGAAGGTTATTTTGTCTCTTGGGTGTGGCGGAGCATACACGAAAACAATGATGATTTGTATGTTTTGTGTGATGTTATGATATTTAGTAATAATATAGCGGTAGTTTGTTTGTAAGATATCAAAGGTTTCGTTATGCATATGTGATGATTTCCAATATAGGCATAAACCGCCAGAGAGACCAATAGATCCACAGAAACAGGATTGGTCAAACCCGGCCTTTCGCCAAAGAGTCTCTTTTGGAGGGTTTTGCATTTTTGTTTCTGCAATAGCTAGTATTACTATATGTTCCGTTTTGCATATAGAATCAATTTGTGTCCACACATTCCGTCTACCAAGACCCCGAATATTCCAGTAACTAATCTTCATGTAAAACAAGAATGCATGAAAAGGTGATGTAGGTAATTATATATAAAGTATGAGGACACCCTCTCAAGGTAGTTTGTCAGTATGTAGAAGGTTGTGTCGAAAATTAAGATTGATCTCCAGCTATAAAAGATCCAGACTGGAATATAGTTATACAACAGATGCATAAGTAAAACAGCCATACAACAATGAAGAGGTAGAAAGGGAATCTGGGAAGATGAAGCTGCCAGGTGAATAGTTACACGAGTGATAAATTTGGTATCTGCAAAAACTAGATCAAGCGCATGAGAACTTTTGGCATAAAGATTGTAAGACAAAGTGCATGAGAAATCTCTTAACAAATGTGAAGTGTAAACATGTATTTGTATTACCTGGGGGTACTTTGTCTGCAGATGGTACATGTGTGAGTGCCCTTTGTTTCTCTGAAGTGGGTTGTAAGTTTTGGTACTGTCTGTTGTTTTGAATGAACTTATTTTAAACTGGAGCATATCAAAAGCCCATAACGATAAAAATTTAGAATTTATATAAGGAAAGTAGCACATCCCAAACTCAAGAAAATTGGAGAGCATGTCAAGCGCAAAAAGTGTCCGCCAGTTTAAAGGTACTTGTTTACCACATATAGAATCATGTACTGTATCTGTACTTGATAAAGGGTTGTAAAGGAACAGATCAGTGCATTTTAAAAGTTGCATAGTGTAAAAGGTAGTATGTAGGATTGTTAAAAGGATTTTGCATTTAGTAGCATACTTAGAATACATGGGATACAAAGGCAAAGGCTGCCATGAGACTGCAGCTTGCCAGTTACAGCAGTAGAAAATACAGTGATGCATACAGTGATGCACATGACGAAGTGGAAGAAATATAATAAGGTCCTCAAGTACAAACCCCCAAGACAAAATACATGAGGACATAATGTAGTAGGAGTGTGGGTCTGATGATTGGGTCAAAATAGAATTGGAACCCACCAGTAAATGTCTTTGAGGGATGTAATTCATGAAGGCTAGTTGTTGTTTTTGCTCCTCTTCAGTGCGGAGCTGGCGGTATCCTCATCCCCGACCATGCATTTGCGCTTAATTGAGTCCGAGGTAGATGGTTCAGGAGGGGGGATCTCCATAGAGGAGAGCATCTTCACAACTGTAGATTGGGAGTGGATTGAGTGGAAAGATGGGTCAGAGAAGCTGTCAGGGGGAGCATTAAGCCCCTCCTGAAGATAATCAGCTACACCATCAACCAGAAGATCGTAATCCTCCAGCTCCTGACCCAAAAAGTCCTCATCCTCAACCTCATACTGAAGACAAGGAAGGACCTCGGAGTCAATCTCAGCACCAATGTCATCATAAAGTTCAGGATCGGGAAGAGCACCACCAAGCTGAGTCAAGTCATCATTAGAAGAGGGTGAGGGAATGCGTGTCAGTTCAGTTATCATGGCAGGGGGTATTGGGGCCTCCAGCTGCTCAACATCACAAGCAACCGGGACACAATCTGGAGCAACAGAAGAAGATCCTGCTGCTACAAACAGAGAGGTCCCAGTGGGGGGAGGAGCAACAATGGAGCCAGCACCAGGCATCAGGGAGGCAGCAGCTCCAGTGGAGGAGGCCTTGGAGTCTTTAGATGAGGTGGAGGAGGAGGAGAGGGCTTCAAAGGAGATAGAAACCCCCCCCCCCCCCCCCCCTTGCCAGATATGTAAGGCTTGTTTGCAAAGGCTGTAATAGGGTTTGGCAACTTAGGAGATTTCCCTTTTTTCAGTACTTTGATCCAACCCTCTTCCTGGTCAGGATCAGGCATTTTGGATGGGCGCCGAATTTTGATTTGGATTGGCTTGGGTTTTGGGGTTCTAAGTGGACACTGGTTAAACAGGTGGGTGATGGCTCCACAGTTCCCGCAGCCATCGGGAAATTCTTCGAACCAGACAATGTAAGTAGTGTATTGATTGACACCAGTTGGTACAACAATACTGTTGGAGAAAGTTTTGGAAATGTCAAGGTTGATAACAATACGGACAAACCTCACATTAGCATCAATGGAGGGGTCCAGTCGGACAAAAGTTCCCAAATGGTTATGTTCTATGATGGTTTTGAGGGCTGTGGGGTTTCTGTAGACATCTGGTAGAAGTGTAAGCCGAACCCACATGTCAATGGACGAGGAATCAGCAGTCATTGGGTCGAAATTAGGGGACCAAGGTCTTAGGATGACCAATTGACCATAAATATGGTAGGGACGTTCCTCCCAAATACGAGACAGATCAGATGGGGATGAAAAGTGGATTTTGAACCAGTAATTTGGGAGATCAAAGAAGGACACTTCTCCGATAAAACCCCTCCAGTCAGATTGGAATTTCTCCTGTATCTTGTCAATCTCAATGGGGGAGCCAAAGATCCGCCCATAAAGAATGCAATTAGGAGGAGATTCACGGGATTTTTTAGCAGTTGAGAGTTGGGTGAAGAAAGCTGACATGTCAATTTTCCCTTTGCCCTTGTCCTTAACGGACTTGGAGGGAGAGTGGGTTGAGCGGGTGTCGCCCTGAGGCTTCCCTTTAGATTTGGTGGGTGGCCGGGTGTTGCCAAGTGGCTTCCCAGTGGATTGATTGTTAGGTGGGTGGTTAGGCGGAGGACCCCCAGAGGAGCCGCCCAAAGCAGTGAGAGGAGAGGGGGAAGAACTCATAATCGTAGAACACCAGAGATTATATATTAAGAGAGGAAGAAGAAGGTTGTTGTGAGCATTTAATTCAATCCAAAGATGGTATTTATAGAAGTAGATTGAGGACTTACCTGCCCTGAAGATCAAGCAGAGATAGTAAAATCTAGTACCAGAGAATGAGAGCACAGCAGGTCTGCGAAATCCACAAAGATGAGAAATTCCGTACCGAAAATAGGTAGTCTGCCAAAGCGTCGCCAGAAGAACAAAGTCCACTTGAGATGCAATCTCAAGCCAGAGGGTCTGGGAGAGGCGATGGTAATCATCACTTCTAAGGAGCACAAGGGGAAAGCTCCGTACGCCGGAGCGAGACGGGAGGAGGCCATCCGTTTTCGTGAAGAAGAGGGATATGTGGCTAAGGGGGTTTAATGATGATTGACAACTCTGAGAATGGAGAGTTGACTTCCAATTAGAGAGGATATCATTGGAAGATTGAAGAGAAAAGAAGCAGATATGGGGCACCGATTGAGTGTAAACAATGAAGCCGTACAAAGGGAAGCCATGAAAAAGCCTTTTTGCAGAAGGATTGAGGCTAATCAAATCAGATCTAGATGAAGGAGGCTTAGATTTCTAGATCCAGAACCATAGGGATCTATTATAGGAGAAGGGAAGAAGATACAGTTTCAGAAAATTGAAGCCAAAGCGGAACCAAGGATGATAAGCACTGAGAATCGATTTCGTGTTATTTGAGATGAGTTTTCGATTAGGGTTTGTCGGCGCGTGGAGGAGCGCGTTCTTTTGAAGGAAAATGGGTTTTTTGTGCATCTTCGGTTTGGTCCAACCTTAGTTAAAACTTTACCTCAAAACCTTATCCTCAGACATCCCAAATTACATTCTTTTTATTTTAAAATTTGAACTTGTAGATATTTTGGATGGTGAAAAATAATTTGTATTGTAAAATAATGTACTTGAATACTATATTTAACATAGTATAAAAGAAATTATATTTGAAGACATAAAGCCTGACATCAGAAACATATCGACATTCATTCATAACCAATTATATTACTGAAATATGGCCAAAACTCGTGATGATTGCCCCTCTACTTCGGGTATAAACATGTCAACACAACAACGAAGGTTAAAAGCAAAATGGAAAAAACCACCGGAAGGAGTGTACTAATTAAATTTTGATGGTGTTTTCTCTGAATCAGGTAGGAGCTCATTCGAATACATCATTAGAGACCACACTGGAAGGCCGGTCCATATGGGAGCGGATCTCTCCCCTATTTGTTTGGCGGTTGGTTCGGAGGGGTTCGCTTTGTGGCAAGGAGTCAATGCCGTAATTGAAAAGCAATTAACCAATATAATAATTGAAGGTGACAACCTCACAATCATCAACAGTCTAAAGGGATGTTGATGCCCTCCAAAAGATATTGAAATGATCGTCTCTGACGCTCTTTTCTCCTTGAGCTGTTTCAGCTCCTTGCAGATTTGTCATGTCTACCGAGAAGCTAACCGAGCTGCTGATTTCCTCTCACACCTCGACTTTGCGTTCTCTGGTTCTTTTCATGTCAACTCCGATTTTTCTTCTATCATTATTAGGGATGCTCTTGACAAATGATTTGGTTCACTTGTCAAATTTTTTTGCGGTTAAAAAAATAGTATAAAAGAAATGAGAATAATTCATAAAATTTGCAAAACTTTTGAAATTACTCATTTTAGAATAAAATTTTCGCTAGAATCTCGAAAAATAAAAGTGAAATTATTTTGGTTGAAAACTGAAATTTTATAAATTATAACATAATTTTTTAGAATCTTATAAATTTAATTTAAATTGAATTTAAAGTTATAAAATAATCTTTATAAAAATTTGGGTCTTTACGTTATCCACCTCTAAAAACAAGTCTCATCCTCGAGACTAAAATTCTTAACATCGCGCAAAACCTCGATTCCCTTTCTTTTGAAAACGCAAAACCGTTCGAACAACTCATGTTAGCGTCTCCTAGGTCAATATAACCAGACCCTCAGAAAACTCAATAGGTGGATCATCCATCTCTAAGAGCTAATCCCACATTCCAATCTCCTATGTCCATGTTTCCAATATCAAGGCTAAATATCATAATCACATCAATTTCTATCATCAAATATCTATCCTCAGAAAAGGTCATGGCAAATATCACATCAACATCGTCATCAATAGCATGCATAATTCATTATAGTCTACACATTACTACCAAACAAAAGTGCACAACCAATCACCGAGATAAACACAAAATCAATTAGATGGAAACACGGAATCCATGAAAAAGGTAACTAGGGCATACTCACCATCTAGCTGACGAAGGTCACCAGGCAAACTCCTTTATTGTAGAGTCGACTTTGTTTGCACTCTTTCCGTTAGGGATACTCCAAGCCATGCAAGAGCTCTAAGCTTGAACTTTGCTCCTCTCTTATTGTCAATGGCGTGCCAAAACTAAAGTTCGAACGAAATCTGTCACCCATGTTATCTGCGCCATGAGTATCTTGGTGGTTGGTTTCATTGATTCCATGGGGTTCCTCCTATTAAGCCACTATGACTGTACTTGCATCCTTGTGTCCAAGATAATTCTAAGACTCCTCAGTTTCTCATTAAGACCTCTATCCAATACACGATCAAGTTAGGCTTTTTTTTTACCGAAATCATTCACTTTCCCTATGCCCTTATTAATTCATTCATCCCTAACCTCTAAGGGAGAATTCTCTAATTGTTCCAATATTCCTACTCTATTTCTCATGTCCTTAAATACATTCATTGCTAATCCACATATGAAGAATCAACTTCTACTACAAACCTTATAAGGATCATCCTCCCATTTCATATCCTTAATCAAGTAGCAATAAAGGGTTCATGTTCCTTAATCTCCTCACGTATCCCAAAACACGGCTTGGCAGTACCCTTAGTACAATTATTCAAACTCTTGCAACCCACTCTTACCCTAGTACCTCGACACTCAAATCAAATACTAAGCATATCAATTACTATCACTTTCCTATTCTAGCAATTTTCCAACAACACCTCTAGCGATTCTCCAACTACAACCCTAGCAAGTATCCTCAATCCCACACAATCATACTTCATATAAATCTCACAACAT
This sequence comes from Persicaria maculosa, assembly GCA_963922045.1. Lineage (NCBI taxonomy): Eukaryota > Viridiplantae > Streptophyta > Magnoliopsida > Caryophyllales > Polygonaceae > Persicaria > Persicaria maculosa. The sequence goes on from OY998261.1 coordinate 37,047,002, forward strand.
GCCCTATACCGTATAAACAATTCTATGATCTAGCAAACCTCAAGCCATCCTAGCCGCTCAATCTTCAATGTCATTCATAATTCATCCCTTTACCCAATGTAACGACCCAAATAATATATCTAGGTTACGTTTAGAGGGAAGACTTATCCCTCTGTCAGATCTTGCAATCCAAGTACGAGCTGTCTATTTATCTTCTTCAACTTAACACCCTCATTAAGTCTTAAGGATTAAATGATATAATTCAAGAGAGAGAGGATTTCAAACCCTCAAAACAATCGAGATGATTCGATATTATTTTGTGGTCTCGCACTCGTACCTGTCCTATTTCAACTAGTCAAAATCTCATAAAAGAACATAAATGAGTGTAAATCAAAACAAATATCAAAATCTTATAAAAGAACATAAATGAGTGTAAATCAAAACAAATACAAATTTTATAAGAATAACCAGTTTGGCAAAATCAAGTCTGAAAACGAGGTTACAAATATGTCAAGTTCGTCTCTCGTTGCGCCGTGGTTGAACCCATCAAACAACACTCAGCATGCGTGTGCATGCGCATGCATGTGTCTTAAGGAGTCAAGGTCGAGCCACGCACACATGTCTTAAGGAATCGCTGGGGCCACATAATATGCACCCTAAACCTAAATAAAGATGTGTAATGCATTGCGAGAATTTAAGCACACAAGACATGCTCGCGTGCGTGTGTGTATGTGTGCGTGCGTGTGCATGCGCATGCACGTGGAAAATTGGTCAATGACCCAAAGAATGCCAAGTGACATATCCCTCTCTCAGGTTTGGATGGAGAGAGAAACTCTCAAGGGGTTCATCCCCTTCCTCTTGGGTTTCTCTCTTGTTTGCATCATCCTTTCCTCCCCATTTGGATTTATTTGGGTATTATGAGAATCTTTACTAACAAATCTTGTGGGTTTTTATTTTAATCGCTTGAGAGTTTGGTATTAATTTCAATTGGTTGGGCGTGTAAAGGGTTGAAGCTTCCGTCATTTCTTGTGGTGGCTGAGTTTTCTCTCTTTCTTGTCCGGTTTTGGTGCCTTCTTCCACGGTGTGTTTGATAGCACCAAAAGTCCCATGACTCTGGATGACATAGACAATAAGATGAGAGTGGCATTTGATGGTCCAATCACTAGAGCTCGGGCCAAGATGATTCAAGATGTAAAAAAGCCTCATCTTGTTAGAATTGGTGCAACCATGGACCAAGGACTTCGGACAACATGGGTTACATCACTCAAGACTCAACCACCGACTCAAGTTCTAAGTCTTCGACCTCATTCCACCTTAATGAGGGTCCGAGACCATGATCCCTAAGGCTGTCCGGTTTGGCTTATTTCCTAGACTTTCTGTTTTTATCTATCTTATCGATCTATTTAGAGACAAGGTTAATGCAACAAGAGGACAACATCGTTGGAAACTCCATGTCGTTGAGCAACACCTTCTTGATGCCATGTCAAAAACTTTCTATTTCAGGCTGGACATAGGGGAGTTTCGAAAACTTCCTCTTCATAGTAGAAATCTCCCATGTCGTTGAGCAACACCTTATTCTTTTGAGGGAAATTCGGGGCAATGTGATCGGAACCATTGCAAGTGAAGCATCATTGCCCTCGTGATTGAGCATGAGGAGATGGAGTGGCAACCGTTCTCATTTGGACTTTGATCCCAATCCTTAAAATATCTCAATATTCAAAATCTTTCTACAAAATCAAGTTAGGAGAGACAAAACATATTTTCGGCCAATCCAATTCAATAAACATTAAGGCCCATATGCTTAAACTCATATGGCCTAAAATACTTGATCCGAAACCATTTTACTGCAATATGAGATACCAATATATGAACTATAGAATTCAAAACGTATTGAGATCAAAACATTTTTGCCTTGGTTTCAAGACCTTGAAACCAAGTCCCGTTTTTGTCTTTCATCATCTTTTAGTATCGAACTGCAGGTTAGGATCTCAAGGTCTTACAATTAAGGTGGAGTCTTCACTACACATTCTCTTATCCAACCTATAAAGGTTGGGTGGAAGCCGAATTTCTCCAGAATTTAAAAGGAGAAATCCCAATCAACATGGTCGTATGTTTTTCCATGTCTATTTTTATCGCCATCCAACCTTAGTTTCCTTTTCCGTTTTTTAAAAGTGTGGAAGATCTCGTGTGCTATCAAAATATTGTCCTAAATAGCGTGGTCAGATACAAAGGCTCCTTGTAATGGGTGTATGAGCTTCCCTATCACTTTTTTTAGATGATCAGTTATGATTTTTTTAAATAAGCTTGTATATAGTTGAGCAAAGGCTAATTGGTCTGTAATTGTTTGTTGCAGCTGGGTTATCGCATTTTGTTAAAAGGGTAATAAATGTGTGGTTTATCTGTTTAAGCAATTTAGCTGATTGGAAGAATCCTTTGACTGCTTTTATCACTGATGGGCCAACAATGCCCCAATAAGTTATATAGAATTCCACTTTCATCCCGTTGGGACCCGGGGACTTATTTTTTCCCATACTAAATAGTGCACTTTTAATTTCACTATTTGTAACAAGTTTTATTAATTCCTCATTTTCTCTATCCATAATTGAGGGAGTTATCAAGGATAAGTAATCTAAGAGGCTTGATCTATTCTCCCCATCCCTTTTGAATCGTCTTTCAAAATCTTGTTGAATTTCCTTCTTCACATTTTCTTCCCCAACAATTTAGGTTCCGTTTGATGTTGTAATATTTTGAATAATCTTTCTATTTCTTCTCCCCATTGCTATCCTATAGAAGTAGCCCGATTTAGTGTCAGAAAGTTTTAGGTGTTTAACTTTTGCTCTTTGATTCCAGAATTTCTTGTGGAAATTCAACATCGCTTCCTTTTTCTTAAAAAGTTGTGTTTTTTATCCACCATGAATGTGTTTTGAGAAACTAACTATCTTTCGTATCTTAAGAAGGCTACTTTTGACATCCTTTAGTTGTCAAAATATGTTTTCGAAGGTTTTCCTATTTCATTCCTTAGCTTTCACCTTTAAAATTTTTGTCTAAAAGGATAGTTGAAACATTGTTGAACCACTACAGTTTGCTCTCCAAGTTTGTTTAATTAGATTACGAAAACCATTTCTCTGTAACCACATGTTTTTCGGTTTGAAGGGCGGGGCCTTGTGTATTTTTCCATTACATAGGTCAAGAGAGATGGGACAATGATCAGACGATGTGAATGCGTGGTGTGTAATTTGCAGATTTGGGTATTCCTCCAAAAACTGATGTTGGACAATTGCTCTATCTAGTCTTTCAAGGATATTTTCCGGTTCAGACATCTTTTTTCTCCATATGAAAAAGTTCCCTGAAAAAGGTATTTCAACTAGATCACAAGATCCTTTAAGATCAAGAAGACGTCTAAATCATGCGGGGTTGATTTCAGTTCCTCCGAACTTGTCTTCTCCGTGACTAATCTCATTCATATCCCCAATTACGATACACGGTAGGTCTGTAGAGTTTATTAAATCTTTAACATCCCTCTAGAAAACATCTTTCTCACTTTCATTAGGAGGACCATAGACAAAGATAATGATGCAGAAGAAATTTGAATTAAAATTTTTGCATTTGATCGTAATGATTCTCTCAAATTGTCTGTCCAGTGAAATATCTTCATGAGTAAGACAGTGTGATTTCCACAGTACACCAATCCCACTAGAGCGTCCAATGGCTGGCGACCAGATCGCATTATCGAAGCCTACGCTTCTCCAGAATTTTTCCTTTGGTATTCGTTCTGATTTTGTCTCCGTTAGTGAGATTGGATGAATTTGTTCATTTTTACAAAAGGAGCTAATATCAGTCCAGAATGTGGGTTTTCCAATGCCCCTACAGTTCCAAGTGCATATTTTCATTTCATAGTAGTTTTTGTGTGGTGATCCCAGGTATGATCCCAACACCATTGCTTTTATCTAAGAATTTGTAGTTGTTTTGGTTACGCTGATTTGCATAGGTAATACAAACTTTGTATGGTTATTTGGTTGATGAATAGATAATTTGGCTAAAATCATTGTCTAAAAATTTATCTATGAGCTTGTAGGCTTGTTGTATTATTTTAAAAGATCTCCTCGTTTTAGTAGTGTGGATTTTCCTTTTCTGGGTGAGAATCTTATCTCCACACTTATATGAAATTATCCGAAAGGATTTGTGGTTAGCTTTGGTCTCCATGAACATGTTTAGCCAGTTAAAAACGAATGGGATGGGAGTAAATCCAACCACGGAACATAAAACATTCACATGGGGGATGTTTATGAATATCTTTATTCCGCAAGATTTGGTGAAGTTTGTGGGTTTAAAAGTTTCAAGATGATTGTTCCATTTCGCAAAGATATCCCTCCATAATTTAGGTCAGAAAATATTTAAATTATAATGAAAAAAGTAGAAGCCATGCCCCATACTACTCCACCGAAGATCATTGAAGTTGGATTCATCAGAAATGACGCATCTTGACACCAAGTATTTGACACTAATATCATAAACTAAGACAAACATAATACATATCCAAGTGTTAACCACCACTATTGTACACAAACAGAAAAGGATGCGGTTTTGATTGTCGATGGTATAAGCACGTAAGAGATGGTTTATTTGACGACATTTTTCGGGCCCTCGAAATGGGGGTATGTGTGACTAGAAGTCACTGTTTAAGATGATGTACATAGATGAGTATTAATCTTAGCATTTCCCAATCGGATAAAAATTTCACGGGATAGATTTAGCCAACAAAGGATGACAGTTTTACAATTAAGGAACATAAGCTTTACAATGGTCAGAACAATCCTTTTAGGGATATATTTCAAAGAAAAATTCAGAAATCCCTACTCAATCCTCTTCCAAAAGAAGAAGCCTTTTTCAAGAAACAGCAGTTGTTCAACTTGGAGATTGCTTAGGTACCTTGAGTTTTCAAGAGAAGGCGATGTCCTGTGGATACCCTTAAAGGGGTATGATTTCAGGATTGGGCACAAGCTCCCCTCGATTCTCAATCGTGAGATGTTTGAAATAGGAGTTATTCTTCTCCACACAAGACACATTGTTTGGAAGAAAGTATTTCCCATGATATGATTGTTCGAAATTAAACAAAAGGCTATAAACCACACACTCCAGGCAAACAAGCACCGCTTTGAATCAATCATGACATAAATAAGTTTCATGTGGAACTTTAAACAGAGAATGGTAATAGGAAGTTTGTTCTTACCCATTACCAGGGATGAATTCTGATAAGTTTGTGCATCCTTAGGGGATAGAGCCCCTTTAGTTTTTTCCGTCTCTTTTTTTTATTGTCAAGCCCTTTCGCAGTGGGGGGTTGGGGAGGGAAAGAACCCTCCACAGAGATTTTTTTTCTAAAGCTTTCACGATCGGATCCATACCGAATAAAAACGAAAAATTACAGTTAGGGATTTTTCATATAAAAACATAATTAGAGGAGACCCGAGAGGGAAAATATCGAGGATGGAGCATCACAAAGGATCCCCATCCCAACTTAAAACAGAACAAGAAAGGAAAGACATGCAATAGATGCCCCTTGGATTCGACATCAAATCCAGTTGTGCCCTCTCGGCAGAGAGTATAAGCAAACTCTGACCAGGTCGACAAAGAGAGTCACCATCGCCCCCAAAAAAGTCCAGGCCTAGGATTCGCTTTCCTCCAATCTAACATCAACAAGAGGAGAAATTGGCCAGCCGTCCTCCAAGCCCGAACGCACCACAATATTATGTTATTCAAACCAGATGGCTTCAGGACAAGAGGATTGATGAGGAAGAGACCACTAGTGAAATTCATGCAAAAGGCCAAAGCTTGACATAAGCGACTCCACTGTAAAGACCAGAATTTTGAATAAGTATTTAATTCCCAAAATTGGAAAGTTTCGGAAAATCCATTCCCGAGTGGATTTCTAAAAATGGAGAGTCTTTGAAAACAATCCCGATATATTTTAAAATATAGATTTCGAGCTAAATCCCATCATATTATTCGAATTTAAAACATAGAGTCTTGGGGGTCGGATGAGCGGGATTTCTCTCTCCCTCCCCCCCCCCCCCGGGCCGGCTCCCACACCCTCACTCCTCTCCACTCTTCTACTCATTCTCTCTCCTCATCCCACTACACATTTATTATTTTGTCTTCACCCTCATAAAACCCTAATTATTCCCCTATATATAGTATACCCTCATCCCAAAATACTCAGCATATCAACATAAAAATTTGAGCAAAACCCTCTCTCTCATCTCATCATTCTTCCCACAAAAGAAAATCAAAACCCTAGGCAAAGTTCCCAACTTTCCACCTTTCAATCCATTCTCCTCACCCTCCATTCTCCATATTTTGTTTTCTCCCACAAAAATCCCCAGAAACACCTCCTCTCAAAGAAACAACCCAAAAATCAGAATCGGAAAGCATTTTCTACACAAATACACCTCCTGCACACATTTCGCCGTCGCGACTGCCCTGATCGTACCCGCGAGTTCCTAGTCATGCCCGTGAGATTTGATTCACGGCCACGACACATGAGCCCAGAAGCCTTTGTTCTCACTCGCCGCCGCGAACCCCATTTTCGCCGCCACGACCGTGCCCAATTCTGTGTCGTCATCTCGGTAAATCGACTCGTTCTCTCTCATCTTAACTTCTTTCTCTTCTGTGTTTGTTCTCTCTTGATCCTCACTCCTTCCTCTACCTTTCAAGGTCAAGAAACGCCAGATCTAACGCTTGGTGAAGTGGATTTAAGCTCATTTCTTCTTCTTTTCCCCTGTTTTTTTAGCAAGGTAAACTCTCTTCCTTCTATCCTCTCGTTTTGAGTTTAGATCTATGTAAAGGTCCTCTTTTAACCAAGATCTATCACTCCTAAGCCTTGTCGTAGCAAGATCTCATTGGATCAGAGCCCAAGGACTCACCTCTTTCACGTTTTTGAAGAAAGCCTCCAAGAGGCTAGATAATCCCTCTTCCGCTCTCCCCTCTAGTCCACATTTGAGTCTTACATGGTTTTTTAAGGTCGGTTTTATGTTAGAAATGTTTTGAAACAATTTTGAGTTAAAATGGTTTTGAATCGAAGCAAAACAAATTTGATTTGAAGCAAAAACGAGCAAAAATGTTCAGATCTTACCGCGCCAAAACCATGGTTGCCACGGCGAGTTAGAACAAACCTCGGGAGGAAGAAGAGGGGATTTTTCGGCCATGAGTTCAGTTTTTTCCGTGGCAAAAATGGCCTCTTGCGGGAGCCCTGGACCCTAGTTTCGCTGCGGCGAGTAGCCCTCTCGTCGCCGCAAAACTAGCCTAGAGAGCCTTGGCCAAGGCCGGCTCCCTTGTCTCTTGGGTCCTTGGTTTGGTTTTGGTTTGGATCACCTTAAGTCGGGTTTCTTGATGATTTTGAAGTAAGAGTTGTGATAAAATATTATTTAAAGATTTAATAAAATATTATTAAAAAGGGGTTTTAACGAAATTTAAAATGTCGGTTTGAATGTTTGGAAAATGTATTGAGAACTTGGTTTCAAATGTCGGGATCCTTGAACTTGATTAAATGATGAACAATTGGACTTGGAAAAGAACTTGAGTATTATAGAATTGGCTTAATTGGATGAGTTGGCTTTTGAGGTTTCCGCTTTGAGAACGATTTGAGAATGACTTGAGAACGATTTGAGAATGGTTTAAACGGTTGAACGATGGATTGGTTTTGAAAATGGTTTTAGGACTTGGTCCTTGAGTGTGTGTATGTCTAGTAGTCTTGTTCCTTATCACTTTCGTACTATTATCATAGGTGATTGTGCTTGGATTTCTTTAGTGAATTGGTTGCTTGTGTGGACTTTGCTTGCGATACTTTTGTTGTTCGGCTTATCAGGTAAGTTCCTTTATAGACTTACTCGAACTGATCAGACACACCCTACCACTTGTAGTTGTATGACATACTAGGTGTTGCATAAGCATTGAAGCATGTCATGTAGTATCATGCTTAGGTTGCACACATGATTGAGCATTTGTTTACTTATTGCGTATGAAATGAGAACGGTCGTGATCTATGTGAGTCATAGAGTCTTTGCTAGGGTCATAGGATGGCCAAGTCCCATCAGGCTTGTTCCTCCATCGAGTCAGATTAGAGTTGAGCTTGCGGGCTCTTCTCGTCTTATGAGCATATTATCGAGACTATTGACGTGCACGCATATACCATCTGTGGATGGAAGGGGGGTGAGGGTAGGAGAGGGATATGCCACTTGGCATTCCTTAGGCCATTTATCGTATTTTTGCATATATATATATAATTATATATATATATAATGTCAGCATGTTTGAGTGCTTAATATTCCGCACTGCATTAGAAGCATCTTTATTAGGTATAGCGTCTGTATATGCCTGCTTGTGGGAATATAGTGCACATAGGGCCTCGGTCTGATCCCATGCCCTGCACATATTTTTTTCAGGTTCGTATGCAGATTATGTGTGATCCATGCTTCTATGATGGGAAGTTACTTGTGCGATCGTAACCAAAATTCACTTGGCTTAAAGGTTTTTGTAAACATGGGATTTCGAGGTTTTGGTTTTGACCCGACCTCGCTGTGGAAAGTTGTACCCTGTTTCTGTTTTCCATTTTACGATAAACTATTTTCGCAATATAGTCTACTAGGACAGGTAAGGGTACCCAACGGCCCTACGCTTTATTTGGGGTTTGAAATCCTCACTTTAGACGCTCTCACTTGAGGCTTTGAAACCTCGACATCTACATGGATTGCAAGATCCAAATGAAGGTATCCAACCTTCGAAACGTAACCCAAATATTCATATTTGGACCGTTACAAAGTTGGTATCAGAGCCAGGTTGTGCAATTCGGGTACCAAAGGGTCGAGTGTATGTTTTGAAAACCGCCCATGAATTTCAAATGGTTTTGACAAAGTTTTAAAAAGGGCAAAATGAATTTAATATGGCTAGAAGAATAAAACGATTCAACTTAATAAACTTGACTTAGGAAAATAAAATTGGAAAGGGAAACTCGAGTGGGTAGAAGGCGATAGACCATCCCTATTGGATGTAGACCTTGGGAATCGGGTAGGCAAAACTTAGCTTGAACTTTACAGATGGGCCTAGAATACTCCAAGGATTTTGCACCATGGTGGTTGGAGTAGCGGGGTTAGGTCATAGAGATCGGAAGGTAGTTGCCCCTTTCGGTCAGTCACCCCTTGAAGGGCGGCCTTAGGTAGCTTGATGTGATTATATAAACTGGGCTCGAGGGCGATCCCCCTCGAAGGGGATCATATTATTATTGATGATTGATTCTATGCTGAGTGTTGTCATGCTTAGAATAGCAATCTGATTGGCATGTCGTGACTGTGAAACATATATTGACTGATCTGTGCAAACGGAATAGCGGGAGTACCCTTATTCTTCTATGGTCAAAGTCCAGTTTGAGTGAAATAGCCTTCCACTATATGAACCTCTTGATGACCGTATCGAGTCCTTCTCCTAGATATCCGTGTCCTCCACGGGAGATTGGGTGGTTAAACACATTGTCTTCGGGGATTATACTTGAATATGATGGTTACTTGAGTGAGCATTGGAAGATGGTTCTTGACAAAGTTCCGAGTCTAGAGAGTAAGGTGTTTCTGGGGATGGCTTCCCCAACTCTTGTGATGAATAACCAGTGTCGCCTTGCCATAAAGAGTCATACTAGAGTCCTACGGGAAAGAGGGATGAGGAGTCAGTTGGGATGAGTTGATGGTTGCCCTTAGGGATCTCTATTCGGTCATAATGGTGACTCTCTCTAAAATTGCATGGCATATCATAATCTTGTGTTCTCCAGCATGTATCTTATGAACAACCATTATTGAAAAGTTGAACATGTCATTACAACTATGCTTAGTTACATTACGTAGGTCTCGTGTTATACTTTGCCATCTTGTTGTCATGAGCTTATGTCATAACAATATGTCTACTTGGCCTATCGTACTTATTGAGCTAATGATTGATGGAAGCATGAACCACATGATATGAATTCACATGATTGTTGCTCTCTCCTGAATTAGGTCCATGATAGTGTGATCAACTCTTCTTCGTATGGATGTCGTAAGATGATTTCCTTAGCTTGTTAGTTAATGATGCCCTGATTTTGTTGGTTGTAACGATAGTTTCATCCGTGATCACATGATTTGATATAGGATCTTGATAAATGCATCCATTGCTCGAGTACATGTCTCCATAATTTTAGTCATGGTGCCCCATTACTTGGACTCATGTTATACATCACTATATGTACCCTCACCTGCTCTATATCGATAGGATATGATTGAATTAATTCCTTGCGTATCGTCGTGATAATCGAATAAATGCATGAATGTACCATATATTGTGATGAGCCATTAGTATCATGTAGGACCTTTGGTTGTGATTTGTGTGAACTTATACCTTGCCTACAATATTGTTGATTCTCTCTTGAACTAGGTCCATGATAGTGTGGTCCTTTATTCTCTATATCCTCTCAAAATGTCCACTTATCCTGATATGATCAATGATGAATTCGGTGATCAGCTTGCTTTCTATAATGGTTAATCCTAGCGTGCTTACAAGCTATCACTCGGTGGTGTTTCCCCTATTACTCTATGATATCTTCTTGTGCTTACGTGAACGTATGGCTTGACACCTCGCATGATCACACACCACGCTATATTATGATTTCACATGCGCATGACACATGAGTGTTAGGTTGAATCTAGTCGAATTGTCGTGATTATATTCATATTCGATATGTGCTATTAGTATATCCTGTAGGGCTTATGTTTCCCGATGTGACTCGCTAAATGGTTACATGTCGTACTTGTTCCATGATGTGATAGTTATTGTATTATTCTATGTACCCTATGACGGTTCATTCCTAGCATGCCTATCTAATTGTCTCATGATGTTGCTCCCCATAACCATGATATCCTCTTATACCTTTAAGCATGAATAGTCTGACACCTTGCATGAACACACATGACACGATAGTTGCAAGACGCTCGTATGATCACCTTGTATGTATATGGATATAGCATATTGCTCTCTGATAGCATAACATCTTAGGAGTATTATCCTAGATTGCATTATGACATGCACATGATTCACCTGTCACACTTGCTTGGATCCCTTTTATGTACATTGATGTTAGTTGTGATGGTAGTCTTACTTGAATTGCTATGACTCCCCATGCTATTATGTGAAGATTACCTGATGCATCTTGTTTCATATATGATAACTTGTCAGGTACTATTAATATAGCGTAAGGTTTATGTCTTGGATATATAACTTGCGATTGCATGCTCAGTTTGTATCATCGTTCAGTACTATTGTCGTAGGTTGTGACAGCCTTGCTATGTCCCCTTATATGATCCTAAGACTATCTAAGCATGTTAAATGTTGCTAATCTAGTTGTGGTGTTATGCTTCTACAACCGTGTATCATGCTTAGGATGACTAATGACGTGCTTATGTGTGTGTCTCATATAATTTGTTGGTCTTACCATATGATGCATGCTCTCATGATGCTTATTGTGTTCTAGTAGCTTGTACCTCGTCTGACTACACACCCCTATTATAGTTCAAATCATACCCCGGATCACACGTTATAATTTTTCCTAGGATATATTGTCAATCCATGCTTATCTTGTTGAGCACATATAATTGTAAGTCTTGTATTAACTAGTAATTGGGTGCCACCTTGCATATGCATACTATGACACGTAGAAATGCACATATACATGAAATATGATCTGATGTTGAACTTGTACCTCGGTGATCATCTTTGGTTATGCTTATGCCACATCATGACTGGTTAGAGATGTGTAGGACATGCTTCCTGACTATTAGCTCGTCGTATGATTACAAGTCATACTTGTCTTATCATGTAGACTCGATGATGCATGATGTGATAGTTACTACGCCGCCTCACGTGTTCTTACATGGCACTTAGTATGAATGTTACGATAATACCTTGGCATGTAGTATTTGACCTCATTCGTTGATGTGTATGCCATGCTCGTGCATTTTCCCATATATGTAATACTTGCTCTACTTGTTAAATCTCGCATGACCATGGCTGCATTCCGCATAACTTTCTTAAAATTATAGGCATATATGTATCATAGAATGATAGACCACTAGTTCGTCTCACATAAACCTCAATGTAGGGCTTGATTGTGTCTTTTGAATTAAATGCATATGTCGTTGTTCCTTGAGATATGTACATGTTAGTGTGGATTAATGTGATTGATGTGCTTCATAATGAATTTGTGTGTGCTTGTCGCAATTGTAACCTCATAGGCTTCCATAAGGGCATCGTTGCTATCCTTAGGTTGGAGTCTTGTCTCTAGTCTTGTCATCTTTGGCTTTGGCTCGTGTTTGTCTCCAAAAGGAACTTGGGTCGTCCGTCCTTGTCACTCCTCTATCTCCGCTGACTTAGTAATGAATATTGCCTGATTATCCATTGTCTATGATGAGATGATTCAATGCCTACAGTTTCATGTACCGTGATGTCTTGATGAGTTGTTACTTGAGTTGCTAAGCATAATATTGATTCCTTTGCCTATAACATGTAAACCACAAATGTTGAAGAACCTAAATTGCTGAGTAGATGAAGTTAGGATGAAACTTGATAGCTTGACTTGATTATGTTCATATATGATGTCCTGCAATAATTATTGAGCATGAGGGTAAATTGAGACTCTTCGATATTGATGCAATGACATGATGATTGTTAATAGGAGGAAATCGAGTTCTTAAATATATATAATAGCTGTAAACCAACTCCTAGCCTATGCAAATAATTACAAGACTTCCTCCCGTTGTAGTGGAAGGGTAGTCAGGATCGATCCACGAGGAGGCAGGTCAACGGGGTCCTAGTAGCGTCGGAAATCTCACGTCTTTCTTCGACCAGAAGCCTCGATTTCGACGTTGGTGCTCGATGTCGACCTCGGCTGTCGATCCTCTCTGCAACAGAAGACCTGCAGAGACAAAAACAAGCAGTCGATATCGACAGGGGAAGGTTGATATCGATGTTAGCAGACGGAATCGACTGGCTCAGAAGACTGCCAGTCGACACAGGTGGTCGATATCGACGTTGGGGGGTCGATATCGATGTTCAGTAACTCAGCAAGGATGATCGTCGTCGACTCAAAAAACTGTCGACGGAACTCAGTGGTCGATATCGACGTCAGTGGTCGATATCGATGTCTTTTCCTGCAAAGTTGTTAGCTTTTGTCGGCAAAGAAAGGCCTAAGACTTTAGGATGAATGAGGATGCGATGAACATAAATAAAGACAATGGTTTTGATAAATTAACTTATATAAAAAGCAACTCCTAGGATTAGGGTTTACCACAACGTTAACCAATGCATGCGATAAGATAAATAAGACGGACAATTGCGCTATTTCACCTGAGGGACAAGCTTTCGCTGTACACCAACTGATGCGAGACCATCTTTTACACCTCCGAACACGCCGATCATCTTCGGAGACGGACCTATGACTCGAGCCCGAGCCAAGAAGTTGCAAAGAGACTCATTCATGTTTGTAAGTCACGCTTTATTCTCGAGCGCGGTTCAACTCCCCAAGCCTACATTGAAGACCTACATGTGCATTGGGGTCAAGAGTCTCGAACCACCTTAGACACATGTATAGGCCGAAATTCCCATTACCCTATTTCCTATTTTAGTACTTTTTCTACATAAGTTATTTTAGGAACATTTAGGGGTATTTTTATTAATTTCTTTTAAGCATTTCTTTTTATTAATTTCAGCCCAACAAGCCCATATTAGGGTTTAATATAGGTGGCTGATCTCCTTCATTGAAAGTCACGTACAATTTTATTGAAATTTCTCTCTTTTGGTGTGAAACACAAGAGTGCAAGTCAATCGATTTGAAGCGTTGCTCGTCGATTGCAAATTGGTTCTTGATCTAACTTGGTTTGCTTTGAGTTCGTCAACCTCGCGAGAGCTTGGTGATCCAGGTAATCACAAGTCCCCTCCTTGTGCCTCCAAGTTGTCCGCTTGGTTGTGTAAGTTTGTAGAGGCGGGCTTTGTAGTCGTTGATACTTGATTCCTACCCTGTTATGAGGTCTGGGGTCTTTATCTCGTTCTACCTTAGTTCGAATCACCCTTCTATCGGTCTTTATTTCATCGTTTTGTTGAGTTTAGAGTCGCTGAAATTTCAAGTCTTGTTCTTATTCTTAAGTCTTTGCTTCCGTCCTTGTCTTTGAGTCTTGATTGTCGAAGATCGGGCCACCCTGTGGCTAACCCCGTATCACCAACTCTTAGGATTACTCTTGCAAATAAACCTAATTGTCTCTACCAATTTTATGTTTATAACTCAAGTTGTTAGCATGAATCCCTTTTCTTTCGATTAGGACTAAACATAGAATCGTAGGAGATGATATAGACACAACGATATCAACATCTAACACTTACCTCAAGCACGCATGGCTAACGTCGGGCTCACCCCGACCCTAAGAGCGTTGGGGGACTACTCGCACCTCATCATGGAACTCATCTTTGATTGAAAGAAATAAACTTGCATTAAACTATAAACTTCGAAGCTTTATAACTCAACGTCGGCTTTCGCAAACGCCAAACCTTAAAACTTCTCTCTAACTCTATTACTATTGTCTTTCTTGCTTGGATGATTCTAAAAAACCAGCCCCTAGGGCTTTATTTATAGGCTACTAATCCTTGCTATCCAAGGATTGTAACTTCTATCTAAACTATGAACTCTATCCAAACAATTAGGATAGGTCTTTTATTTTGATAAAACTCTAAACAACTTGATAAAACTTTAAAGGTAAAGATAAATAAATCTTCAGCTGCTATCTATCTAAAAGTACAAGATAATTCGTGCTCCTTGAGGATAGAATTTAAAATCCGAGTCTCGAAATCGTGTCTATCTTCTGTCGAGATAAGGTCGATATCGACCAGGAAGGTCGATATCGATGTCTCTGTTCCTGCTCGACTTGCCCATCTCCACTCGATGTCTATGTTGAGGACGATATCGATGATGTAAGGTCGATATCGAGTGCTTTTCTCTGCTGTGTGATGGTCTGTCTCGACACTCAGTTCTGTGTCGATGACCGTAGTCGATGTCGATGTTGCAAGGTCGATATCGACCTCTCTTATGCTCTCGTTGGTTTCTCCGTTTTGACTCCGATTTCGCTCGAATTTCTACATGGTTAGCTCAAAACTCGTGCAGACTCTATTTCTTGCACTTTAGCCCATTCTTACACAAGTTTATATTCTTTTGAACCTTTTCTTTGGGAATCGAATGAAATATGAAGTCAAAAGATGCAATAAAAAGAGGTACAAATATGTACATCAAAACACCCCATACTTAGACTTGCTTGTCCTCAAGCAATAACCAAGCTATAACCAACACCTACAACACTCTTTCAAGTCTTTGCCTTTGTCAAAAGCAACATCATAAGCGGTAGCAAAGCAAAGCAAGTGAATTTAACGTCATAGCACATATTTAGGCGATCCATATGCATATGCAATTTTTTTGATCCAACCTCACAGGGATAATGTGTTTGCGCTCAACTCTCATGTGTTTAGGCTATGAAGATCAACTCTCAACTCAATTCCATACACAATCTCACAAACATTGCAATTTATAAGAATCCACTTCGCAACCAATTATGAAAATGCAATAAGAACCATCAGAAGGACTTTCGCTCAATGGAAGACTTCAAAGAAGACTCCATTCGGCGGGGTTGTAATGGGACTTGGTAAGGAATAAAAGGTATGGAATTATTTGGCTATGTGGTGCTTTTATAATTCGGGAATCAAGACTCCTAAATCTCAACACTTGTAATATCCAAACCATAACTCTTCAATGTTGCACTTTTCAAGCTCAATCTCCCATAATGCTCTTTCCAACTCATCTTTCCATAATATGCTCTAAAGATGCACTAAAAGATGTAAACCATACTATCAACCCTTCTTTCAAATTCTAATATGCCTCTCGAAAATATAACACTTGTATGAAACAAATAAAGGACTTAAGGATTTTGGCTCATGGACTATGTATACATATATCTTTTTTTTTCTTTTTTTTTGACGAAAATAATAAATAAATACTAAAAAATACGTGCATTTATATGGTGAGCCAAAAATCCTTTTACAAAATATGACAAGATGTAAATATGCACCAACCCATAATTTCCTTGCTCAAAACTGGACAATATGCACTTTTCTTTCCACAAGGCATTAGTCCAGCCAATCTAAGTCTCAATTCCCAAATGGGGATCAGGCTCAATTTGGCTAGGGATAATTTTGTGGAGTTTGTAATTTCAGGCTCAGGCTAATTTTCCGACTTCAAGCAGAGATAATGCAGGGTAGGTAAAGAGAGGATAAAAATGGCTTAAAAGATGCCTCCATCATTTAATTCCTGTAAACATAGACATATTTATGTATTGGCTTTGAATAACTATCACAACATTTAGAGATGCATAGGAAGAATAAATTCACTCAAGAAAGCGGATGGATTTTTTATGTTCTCCCTATAGGCCAAAATTCTCACAAGGACAATTTTTGTTGGATTTGCTTTTTAGCCTAGGATCATATGTGCTCAATTTCATCACAAGTTCACAATCTACATAAAAAATTTAAGGACTTAGGCTAAACCATCCAAATATGTCATAGGATTTACATGATCAAGTCAGTTATTGAGTTTTCATCATAGGACATCTAAGTAGGGTTTAAAAAAAACTTTAAAGTAAATATGCATTTTTTTGTATTTTTGATATTTTTCTATTTTTTTGGATTTTTTTTGACATTTTATAAAAGTAAAATTAAGAACAAAAATGTAAACATGAATGCAATGCGAAGAAGAAAACCAAGATATGACCATAAGACATGATTTTCCCCCACCCCATACTTAAAATATACAGTGTCCTCATTGTATAAGAACTAGGGTTAATGAAGAAACTTACTAGATAGTAGTGCAGATGCTCGAAATAGGTGTTGTAACACACTACCAAGAGTCGACGTCGAGTAGGCTTCTAGTTCTCCGAATTACCTAAAGTCATCAAAGGGAAAGAAAACCTTGCACGAAGTAAAGAAAATAAAAGAAAAACAAATTTATTAAAGAAGAAAAATAACAGCGGGTTGCCTCCCGTAAGCGCTAAATTTTAAGTCTCTAGCTCGACCTACTTCCCTTTTAGCCTTAGCCTGGCTCATCTTTGTCCGGAGGTATAGGTGGATCTGGTGGTTCCTCCGGTGGTGGGGAGCGTGGGATGTCATCCGGGGGCATCGTATGAAGAAGCTTGAATCTCCCCGAGTGAACGCTCCATGGCTCCACCCATTCATCTTCCCTGGCTCTAGCTAGCATGCATAAAGGAAGATATAAAGAAGATCTACATACCTCATTACCATATCTCTTCCGCTTCATTGGTTGATTTGGTTGTGCGTCTCCACCCAAGCAACACGGTGGAGTGGGAAGAGATATTTCCTCCTCATCATGTGGAGCTTTGTGCCACTTTTCTAGGACCCCATACTTGAATATGAACATCGGTTGCTCAAAATCGTCGGGGATAACCTTCACCTTGTAAGGTAAAAGCGACCTTGAAGCACCTTGGGCAACGACATCCGGCTTCTTTGTTTCTAGATCTTCCTTTCTTGGGATCCTTCAAATGGTTCATCAAAGATAGGCAACAAAGATGTAATCGAAATTGGGGAAAGACATACCTGAAATTCTATGGGACAATCGATTTCGACTGAAGCACAGTCGATATCGAGTGTTTGGTCGATATCGAGTGAGGTGCACTCGACATCGACTGATGTCTCTAGATCAGTTCCTCCAGAATGCATATATGTCGAGTCCAGGTGGTCGATATCGACTGAAGGGTAGTCGATGTCGACTGGCTCATAGAAGGGGATATTGTCAAGCCAGCATTCTTCTGCTGGAGGTGGATCAATTGGCTTGTCGGGAGGAGAATGATAGGAAGCCTCAAGCCTTTGGATCAAGTCTTCCAGCCGGGCTATTTCGCTTAATCGTGCCTCCTCCTGTGCGAGCCTATTTCGCCGTCTCAAATCTTCGAACCATCTTTCCTGTTCGAGATCGTATACTTCTTTCATCTTTGTACCTAACCTTTGAAATCACAATAAAGAACACAAATTAGTAGCAAAAGCACGGCACCTAGTGGGTACCGATGAGGTAGGTGGTGGTAGGGTATGTGATAGGGTTCTTGATGGGCTACTCCTAAACTTTAAACAAAACTAAACTAGGCGCGATTAATATCTCCCCGGCAACGGCGCCAATTTGTTAATAGGAGGAAATCGAGTTCTTAAATATATATAATAGATGTAAACCGACTCCTAGCCTATGCAAATAATTACAAGACTTCCTCCCGTTGTAGTGGAAGGGTAGTCAGGATCGATCCACAAGGAGGCAGGTCAGCGGGGTCCTAGTAGCGTCGGAAATCTCATGTCTTTCTTCGACCAGAAGCCTCGATTTCGACCTTGGTGCTCGATGTCGACCTCGGCTGTCGATCCTCTCTGCAACAGAAGACCTGCAGAGACAAAAACAAGTAGTCGATATCGACAGGGGAAGGTCGATATCGATGTTAGCAGACGGAATCGGCTTGCTCAGAAGACTGTCAATCGACACAGGTGGTCGATATCGACGTTGGGGGGTCGATATCGATGTTCATTAACTCAGCAAGGATGATCGTCGTCGACTCAGAAAACTGTCGACGGAACTCAGTGGTTGATATTGACGTCTGTGGTCGATATCGAGGTCTTTTCCTGCAAAGTTGTTAGCTTTTGTCGGCAAAGAAAGGCCGAAGACTTTAGGATGAAGGAGGATGCGATGAACAGAAATAAAGACAGTGGTTTTGATAAATTAACTTATATAAAAAGCAACTCCTAGGATTAGGGTTTACCACAACGTTAACCAATGCATGCGATAAGATAAATAAGACGGACAATTGCACTATTTCACCTGAGGGACAAGCTTTCGCTGTACACCAACTCTTAGGATTACTCTTGCAAATAAACCTAATTGTCTCTACCAATTTTATGTTTATAACTCAAGTTGTTAGCATGAATCCCTTTTCTTTCAATTAGGACTAAACATAGAATCGTAGGAGATGATATAGACACAACGATATCAACATCTAACACTTACCTCAAGCACGCATGGCTAACGTCGGGCTCACCCCGAACCTAAGAGCGTTGGGGGACTACTCGCACCTCATCATGGAACTCATCTTTGATTGAAAGAAATAAACTTGCATTAAACTATAAACTTCGAAGCTTTACAACTCGTCGGCTTTCACAAACGCCAAACCTTAAAACTTCTCTCTAACTATATTGCTATTGTCTTTCTTGCTTGGATGATTCTAAAAAACCAGCCCCTAGGGCTTTATTTATAGGCTACTAATCCTTGCTATCCAAGGATTGTAACTTCTATCTAAACTATGAACTCTATCCAAACAATTAGGATAGGTCTTTTATTTTGATAAAACTCTAAACAACTTGATAAAACTTTAAAGGTAAAGATAAATAAATCTTCAGCTGCTATCTATCTAAAAGTACAAGATAATTCGTGCTCCTTGAGGATAGAATTCAAAAACCGAGTCTCGAAATCGTGTCTATCTTCTGTCGAGATAAGGTCGATATCGACCAGGAAGGTCGAATCGATGTCTCTGTTCCTGCTCGACTTGCCCATCTCCACTCGATGTCTATGTTGAGGTCGATATCGATGATGTAAGGTCGATATCGAGTGCTTTTCTCTGCTGTGTGATGGTCTGTCTCGACACTCAGTTCTGTGTCGATGACCATAGTCGATGTCGATGTTGCAAGGTCGATATCGACCTCTCTTCCGCTCTCCTTGGTTTCTCCGTTTTGACTCCGATTTCGCTCGAATTCATGCATGGTTAGCTCAAAACTCGTGCAGACTCTATTTTTTGCACTTTAGCCCATTCTTACACAAGTTTATATTCTTTTAAACCTTTTCTTTGGGAATCGAATGAAATATGAAGTCAAAAGATGCAATAAAAAGAGGTACAAATATGTACATCAATGATTGCTATTAGTAATGCTAGTTGATATGATGTGGGCCTTATGTGTGATGATTTCCATAATTTCTTCCTCTCTAAGTATATGGGTGAGATTCGTTCATAGAATGGTTGGAGGGTGGTGAAAGGATTCGAGTTGATAGGTTAATCGATGGTGGTATGAGGTAGATTGGTGGGAAAGAGAGGTTAACTTAGAAAAGACCGAGCGAGTTTTAGGACTTATAAGAGATAATGTTTGGTGGTTTCCGATGAGCTTTTAGGTGAACCCTAGGTGGAAGTATAGGAAGGCAAGGTGTTGATCGAGGAATTTTACTAAAGGAGGTGTGGATAGTAAGATGGGATGCTTAGGATGTTTTGGGTAAGACGGAAAGTGTAAGGAGTGGCCCTTGTGAGTAGTAAGGACATAGTATAGGAGGGTACTTGGGTATGAAGTTAGAACTAGGGATTGAGTTCTTAGAGGTGGATCGCTTGTGAGGGAGCTTGGTGGGATGAGGAGTGATATTGGAATATTGAAGGGAGTTATGCTTTCTTTTGAGGGATGTTGTCTCATATGATGGGTCTAGATGAGGAGCGATCTTGGCTCGAGAATTGGAGGTGAGCGGGTGGTGATTGTGTTTCCTGTGACTGGTAATGGTATGATGATCTTCTTGATTATGTGACTTATTAATATGTGTTGGTATGATGTTAAGTAACGATCTTGATGAACCTGATATGAAATAACATTACATGTTGATATGCAAAACTAGAATCTAGTTGGTAGTGACATATGTTATGATGAGATATTCATACAATGCTATATTGGTATATTGTTTTAGAAGCATGTTATGACGTGATGTGATATGATCTATGAATTATGAGATAATGACGCGTTGCTATGTGAAACATGATGTTATATGATATTGTTGATAAGCATAATTATGGATATGTTAAATGATGAATAGGACTTGGAGTATGAATATGACTTGTATAGATGAGAAAATGGTCTCTGATTGCTAAACGATCATGTGTACTTGCGTGACTAGCTATGATGGTTCGTTGATGCACTTGTCATGCCTTTAGTATGATGTAGGTTGACTTTTATGACTCGTAGTATTGTGTTGAGACTTCGGTAGTAAATTGTCATGTTTCAGCTGCATCATATGACTCATGCTTGATGTTTTCGGATATTTTGAGACTATGGTGGTGTTTTGAGAGGCTCGCCACACGCGTGTGGTTAGAGACATGATGATTGTGATTTATATATGATGCATTTTGGTTGATGATTCGTCTTGAGTAGAGATTGATAGATTGATTGATTCCAGAACCTAGGAAAATAATATGGGAGTAGCCCTTAGAGGTGAATGACTCCACCTCCCGAGATTGCTTGAGTTGATGCATGGGTTGGTTTTAAAGAGTTGGAACCGTTTTGAGAAAAGGATTGCTTTTGGAAAGGTTTTAGTCTCGGGGACGAGACTTGTTTTTAGAGGTGGATGAATGTAAAGATCGGAATTTTGAATAAGTATTTAATTGTTGAAATTGGAAAGTTTAGGAAAACCCGTCCCCGAGTGGATTTCTAAAAATGGAAAGTCTTTAAAAACAATCCCGACATATTTTAAAACATAGATTTCGAGCTAAATCCCGTTATATTATTCGAATTTAAAACATAGAGTCTTGGGAGTCGTTTAGAACAGATTTGAAACTTGTGTCGGATTTCGGGATAGAAAGTCGGACTTATGGTCGGATGAGCGGCATTTCTCTCTCTCTCTCTCCCTTGATCCGGCTCCCACACCCTCACTCCTCTCCACTCTTCCATCATTCTCTCTCCTCATCCCACTACACATTTATTATTTTATCTTCACCCTCATAAAACCCTAATTATTCCCCTATATATAGTATACCCTCATCCCAAAACACTCAGAATATCAACATAAAAATCTGAGCAAAACCCTCTCTCTCTCATCTCATCATTCTTCCCACAAAAGAAAATCAAAACCCTAGCCAACGTTCCCAACTTTCCACCTTTCAATCCATTCTCCTCACCCTCCACTCTCCATCTTTTGTTTTTCTCCCACAAAAATCCCCAGAAACACCTCCTCTCAAAGAAACAACCCAAAAATCGGAATCGGGAAGCGTTTTCCACACAAATACACCTCTTGCACATATTTCGCTGCCGCGAGTGCCCTGGTCACGCCCGCGAGTTCCTAGTCGCGCCCGTGGGATCTGAGTCGCGGCCGCGACACACGAGCCCAAAAGCCTGTGTTCACACTCACGGTTGCGAGCCCCATTTTCGCCGCCGTGACCGTGCCCAGTTATGTGTCGGTGTCTCGGTAAATCGACTCGTTCTCTCTCATCTTAACTCATTTCTCTTCTCCGTTTGTTCTCGTTTGATCCTCACTCCTTCCTCTACCTTCCAAGGTCAAGAAACGTCAGATCTAACGCTTGGTGCAGTAGATTCAAGCTCATTTCTTCTCATTTCCCCCTGTTTTTTAGCAAGGTAAACTCTCCTTCTTCCATCCTCTCATTTTCAGTTTAGATCTACGTAAAGGTCCTCTTTTAACCAAGATATATCACTCCTAGGCCTCGTCGGGAAAGGAGAGAGCCGAGTGTGATAGAAGGAGAAAGGAGAAAGGTACACAGCGCCTAATAAAAAATTTAATAGGGTCTACAATGGATAAAAAAATAATTAAAAAAGCTAATCACCTAATTAAATATGCATAAGGATCTAACTCACCAAATTTCCTCTTTTATTATCAAACTAGTTCAGTACCCGCACTGTGTGCGGTTTTTTTAATTTAAATAAATTTAATAATAAAACCCGTTTATTCAATTAATTAATTTCTTTCATACTTCTGATTTCTCAAATCTGAATAAATTTATACTTAATTAGTATAAAAGCTAATGTCTCCTTACTCCGGTCTTTTACTCCTTAATCCTTGCTAGTTAGTGCATATTAGTGGAAACAACATATGAAAAGCTGTAGTTTCTCAAATCTGAATGAATGTATATTTTATTGACAATATGTGAAATAACATGTGAAAAGCTAGTAATATTAGTAGAAACAACAAAATAACATACCTTGTAACCAATCGACGCATTATTTCGAAAGCTTACAAAGGAAATCGTAAACAAAGTCGTAAATAACCTGCAATAACAACACCAAAAAGAAGGGAAAAGACGTTAACGTTTGTGAAATAACATTAACAATCTAAACTATATATAGGTCAAAATCTAAAAATCTATCCATAGTTATATATGTATAAAATCCAAAAATATATCAAATAAATATATCAATACTTTGAAGATATATAGAAAAATTTTATTTCTTATTGAATTCCATAAGTTGATAACTTTTACACGGCTAAGTATTATTTTTTCAATTTACCTAAAACCTTTTTATCTTCTTCATATTGATAAAGTTATTGATAAATTTATTTAATTATTATGACCATACTAAGTATTTTTTCAATTTCATCAAAACTTTTTATCTTCTAAAAATATTTTCATATTGATGAAGTTATTGATAAAGTTATTTAATTAGTATCTTCATGTAATATATTGATAAAGTCATTATATTCTAAAAATATGTTCATATATAGTGAAAATAGGTAAAATCTTATCTTATATAATAGTCTTTAAAATAAGTTAATATGGAGTATCTTCTAAAAATATATCCATATCTAATCACATTGGGTCAAATTTTATCTTACGCATATATAGATATATTGATTAAATAGAGTTAGAATAAAAATTTATCTTATGCATATATTTTAAAATTAGTTAATATCTTCTAAAAATATATCAATATTTAATCAAATTGGGTCAAATTTTATCTTAGGCATATATAGATATATTGATTAAATAGAGTAAGAATAAAATTTTATCTTATGCATATATAACTTAATTTAAAAATTTGTGATTGGTTCATATGACTACGATTAAGGAGAAGCCGCCATGTGTCTTAGACGACTTATGCATATATAGCTTAATTCAAAAATTTGTGATTGGTTCATATGACTACGATTAAGGAGAAGCCGTCATGTGTCTTAGACGACCTCTCTTTTATTATATATAATTGATTGATAATTGATGATTTATTTAACATTAAAAAACGCACACGGTGTGTGTATTGAACTATGAACTAGTACTCTCGTATAGAAAAACTGTTTTAATATTACTCCGTACCAATTATGATTCGTCCTTGGACGCCAACTAGTTTGGAAAAAAAATTCAAGATATCCGTCTCATCCGCTAAAAAGGGAAAGAAAGAAAAAATTATCTGTTTACTTTTTCGGTGCACAGCAGCCATGGCGATCCAGAAATCCAAATCCAGAGGTACGCCCCTTCTCTGATTGCAATTCAAACAATTTCTTAAAATCCCTGTTTAACGGATTCTAGTTAGAAAGCCATCCAGAGCTGACTACATCAGCGTCTTTGATCAGGATTTTCTCGTGAAGTGGGAGTTGAGCGTCGAATCGGGGGTTGTTTGATTATTACTCCGTACCGTAGAGTTTAATTTTGAACTATTTGAAGGTTTTACTCTTAGCAGGACGTATTTGGAATTTGTTTGGTTTGTGTTCGGTCGATCATATGCAGTCAAAGAACTGTTGCTTTTTGATTTGTTCAAATCATAGCTGCAAGTCTACGAACATAATAGAAGTATTAACCTAGTTGTATTTGGTATTTGATTAGAAAGTTGAGGGCATATGATTGAAGTATGGTTGTATTCCTAGGGCTTGGATTCTTGCAAAATTGAAGTTCTTTTTACTGTAAATAAGCGTGTAATCCTTGTTTTCGGTGCTGCTGTTTGCTTGCTGATTCCATCCTCTGTTGATGCTTGTTGAGTTTGACTTAAATGCCGTTTTGTTTGCATAATTTAGATGATGAAGAGAAGCCTGCAAAGAGTTCTTATTTTCATCTACCAGCTCTTGATGTGCGTCTGGCCTTTCCACAGGCGACGCCTGCATCAATCTTCCCTCCTTGTGGTAAGGATTTTCTTTACTCTCTCCATTCATCTTTTATAAGGTGTTATGGAATGTGGAAAAGAGTCCGGCATTTGTGCTTTCTGCCTCATGCGAGTCCCCACAATCTGTATGTTGATGGGACTTCTTTCTGTCAACTGCCAGCATCTGATTATTATCAGTTTGATGATCTGCTTACCCCTAGCGAGAAATCTGTCAGACTGAAGGTTAGAGAGTGTATGGAAAAGGAAATTGCTCCCATTATGGCTGAGGTGTTTTTCTCATTTCATTAACCAACTTTTTGCTTAGTGTTATTGTGATAATTATTTACCAGATCCTATATTGTTTCTCTATTAGGTTGTGGTATTGATATTTATGAAATAAAATGGCTATGAGAATACCTAAAAATGCTTTTGTTAACTTTCTTGCAGTATTGGGAGAGAGCTGAATTTCCATTCCATGTTATTCCAAAGCTTGGAGCTCTGCATGTTGCTGGGGGTACAATCAAGGTACTTGATGCATATTGTTATTTTACGTTGTTTTGGGTTCTTCATGGCAGAAGCATTTATAATATTTGGAAATCAGGGTTATGGCTGCCCTGGCCTATCCATCGCTGGTAGTGCCCTTGCTACTGCAGAACTTGCTAGAGTTGATGCTAGTTGTTCCACTTTCATCCTGGTGCACTCTTCTTTAGCAATGCTCACAATTGGTGAGGTCTTGAACCCATAGTTTCAGATCTATCCTTTATTTTTTCAGTTTCAGACTTTCAGTTAGTAGTTACTACGTACTTAGTACTTTAACCATGTATACTCTTCCGGTTCTTATGGAGAATGTTTATTGGACTGATATTAACATTTTGGATTACTTCTCATGGATTACCAACAATAGCACTTTGTGGGTCCGAGGATCAGAAGCAGAGATACCTACCATCTTTGGCGGAACTTACGACTGTAGCCTGCTGGGTATGGGACCTTTTTGCTTCATGTAAAAGTACTTCCTGAAACTTCAACTGCTCATTGATAGAAATTTTGATTTTATTCCTTGTCTCAGGCATTGACAGAGCCTGATTATGGTAGTGATGCAAGTGCCTTGAAAACAACTGCCACAAAGGTACAGCTCTGGTTTTATTTATTTATTTATTTCTCAAAAAAAAAAAAGTGATTAGCTTTGCTTTTGATGCTGTTAAATATTAGGTTTCTGGAGGTTGGATACTTGAGGGCCAAAAGCGTTGGATTGGTAATAGTACGTTTGCTGATGTACTTATTATTTTTGCGAGGAATACAAAAACAAATCAAATAAACGGGTAAGGTCCTATGCTGTGTGAATCATCAAGATACTCTGCCCACTCTCTAATGCTAAAGAACAATGATGTATTTGTCAAAAAAAAAAGGAATAATGATGTAAAGCACTTAAAAGGAAGTAAAAAATGATAAAAGAGAAGGTGAAGATAGGTTGGAAATGATATAGGCCAAAACCCAAGAGGTTTAATACTTTTAACGAATGTTAGATTTTAGAAATTGAAGAGATATTTGTAGAAAATATTTGCAAAGTTTCTCAGCATCACACAGGTTATCTATTTTTAGAATAGTTTCTCAGCATCACACAGGTTATCTATTTTTAGATAACTAGATAAGTGCTGCTTGCTTGTGGGAATTGTTTGGGGAAGTTCTCATTAATCAGTGGTTCTGAACATTAGTACAATCCAGCTTAACAAACGTGGATTTTAACCATTCCTTTTATTGGTATGAATTATAGCACTACCATATCTTTCACATATCTCCATGCCAAACTAACTTTATGCTTCCAGTTATGATCTTATAACAACTATTTGACAACTTCCAGATATATTGTAAAGAAGGATGCCCCTGGGCTTACTGCTACCAAGATTGAAAATAAAATAGGCCTTCGGATGGTTCAAAATGGCGATATCGTCCTTAAGAATGTGTTTGTCCCTGATGAGGATCGCCTACCTGGTGTCAATTCCTTCCAGGATACAAGCAAGGTGTCATATCTTGGTTGTTTAAGATATACTTGTGTAATTGCTCGTAATGTGTATATTCTCTTGATTAAAATTAAAATTTATTGGTTCATCCTCAATTTCTGTTTTCTCAATCTTCCTTATTCCATCATTGTTTTCTAGTATAATCTAGAAGTCGATCAATGTACAGCCAAGTGGCCTAGAATGAAAGACATAGTGGTTTTTCTACATCTCAGACTGTTCAATCAACTATAACCTGAACAGGTCTTTATCTTTGAGATGCTTTACTATTTTTGGGCTCGATTCCTTGTATACTAGGATATCTTTTGACGATTACTTAGTTTTTGAAAAAGTACATGTTGTCTATTAAGCGTGTACTTATCTACCTTATAGCTTCATAGCACTCGCTATGTGTACCCAGACAAATAAGCGGACTTTCCAGAACTGGGGTAAAGAGTGGTAGAAGGCACATTTACTGTGCGTTAGAAAGTAGTGCCCAAAGGTGACTACTTAGAGTCT
The DNA here is from genome assembly GCA_963922045.1 of Persicaria maculosa. NCBI lineage: Eukaryota > Viridiplantae > Streptophyta > Magnoliopsida > Caryophyllales > Polygonaceae > Persicaria > Persicaria maculosa. The sequence continues at coordinate 37,074,457 of OY998261.1, forward strand.
CAGACAACCACATACTTTGGTCCCTTTCATTTTGTCTATAATGCGCATGGGCACCCTCTGTATGTCTGTGGTGGGTAAATGAGAAAGCAGTCCGTTGTGTAATGTTATTCAGTCTCTTTTAGTATGATGCTGGCTTTCCATCCTATTTATCATGGTTTCTGAAGTTTCAATTATTCTACACATTCATTATTTCCTTATTAAAGCAGTATTGAAACAGGTGTTGGCCGTTTCACGTGTGATGGTTGCTTGGCAGCCTATTGGCATATCAATGGGAGTCTATGATATGTGTCACAGGTAAGTGTTGATACACATTTCCATTGAGGTAACTATGATGATATTTTCTTGTCGTATGACTTTTTCTCATTGATTGTCTTGAAGGTATTTGCAAGAAAGGAAGCAATTTGGTGCACCATTAGCTGCCTTTCAATTAAATCAACAGAAACTTGCTGAGATGCTTGGTAATGTTCAAGCAATGGTTCTAATGGGTTGGCGCCTTTGCAAGTTGTACGAAGAAGGGAAAATGACTGCTGGTCATGCTAGCCTGGGAAAGGTTAGAAAACATGTTAGGGCTGCTTAAAATCTAGCTTACACTTATCTTTTCCATGATATTGTTCTTTTTATTATATTTTAGGCATGGATAAGTTCCAGGGCTAGAGAGACGGTTGCTCTTGGAAGGGAACTCCTTGGAGGAAATGGTATCCTGGCTGACTTTTTAATCGGAAAGGTGCTCATGTCTGATGCTCATTGTCATGTTATTTTCTCTTTCCATCTTTTCTCTGCAAATGCATTAGGAAGCACATATTTAAACAGTTGTTTTTCTTTGTAGACCATTTTTGGTGTTTCTATGCTCTTTTTAGTTAGATTTGCTTTTTGGTTCTTGCCTTCAGAATGGACATTATTGCAAGGCTTGACATTTATAATAAAGAAATACGTGTGGAAGTTGATAATCTTTCTTTTAGTTTTTAGTGAATAAATCAATGTTAAAATAGCTAGAGGGGACGAAAGGCGATGGGCCTTAGAGGCAAAGGCAAACGCCTCTCCATAAATCAATGTAAAAACACTTTAAACTTTTGTTACTTTCAAGTTCAATAGTATAAAATATGTTCATGATGAAATAAAACCAAATTGAAAACCTAATATTATAATAAAACCAATTATAAAGCATCATAGATACTAAATGCAAATCTAAAACGTAAGAGATTAAAGAAAAGAAAGACTTCAAGTGGAATGGGGTGGAATGTTGGATGCTTAGGAAGTGAAAGAACTCAGCAGCAGTGCAGCACATCAGCTCAACAATAAGCAACTCCGGAAAGGGAGAATTATAGAGAATTGATAGAAGGATGGTAGGTGTGGATGAAGAATCGAGGAGTCAGAAGTGAGGGAGGAATGGAGGAGGGCTGAACAGATTTATTAAGAAAGAAAGGTAAGGATAAATAATGAAGTATAGAAAATAAAATCTGGTTTAAATATATTTTTCCAAAACTAAAAGGATATGAAAAGATCTTATAGTAAGAAAATGGAAGGTTATTCAACTGTAGAAAATAATGAAATAAGGATTTTACAGAAAAAAAAAAGAAAATGGTTAAATAATGAAATAAGGATTTTAAGCACCATTTGAGATAATAAAAGGATAAGAGCTAATTTAACAATACACCATTTGAGATACTATTATTAGAGGAGGTGATTGAAACTAATTACATGACATGAGGAATCAAATCATCAGACTCTTAGGAGAGACTATCTCTACATCATTAGCTTTCGTTTGGAAATGGTTAAATTACTTAATCAATGGCCCTCATGCTTGAAGGTGTCATATTTCCTTGATATAAGAGTACATAAGCCTAAAACATCAACCTACTATTTATTTGAAACAAATCATTACACTCTTAGGAGAGACTATCTCTACATCATTAGCTTTCATTTGGAAATGGTTAAATTACTTAATCAATGGCCCCTCACGCTGTAAGGTGTCATATTTCCTTGATATAAGAGTACATAAGCCTAAAACATCAACCTACTATTTATTTGAACCCAGAAAACTTCAAATCATTCTGATCCAAAAAATTCAAATTGATTCTTGGATTTTAGTTATAAGATTCATGTTTAACAGAAGGTAATTTGATTCTTGGATTTTAGTTATAAGATTCATGTTTAACAGAAGGTAATTTGAAAATAGGACTATCCAGAACTGATTTGTTAAAATGTTCTAGTCCTAGGATCATGTAAACCATACAGAGATGCTATCAACAAGTATAAATCTGAGAAATCCAGTCAAAAGTGATTTTTTAAGTTTTTAACAAGCTTTCCGTATCCAAAAGTCTCTACAAAATTCAATTTCAAGGAAATAGAATCAAATGAAGGATTCAGAGGTTACTTTCCATGAAAACATATCGAAAACAAGCATTTCTAGTTATCTTACTAGTTAAAATTTTCCTTGTCTGATGTGTTTGTTGAACAATGACCATCCCATTTATTTCATGTGAAACTTACTCCTAGTATTTAGTGTTTATTATGGCTTAAACCTTCAACCTTGATTCTTGTATAGAATAAGGCCTTTCAGTTACATAAAATTCAAAATGTACGCACCCTTACCCCGAGCAAATCGAGGGGGTGTTTCCGAAAGACCCAAAGATGACAAGAGTTCGACAAAAAACTGAATTTAGCTATATGACAAAAATAACCGAATTTAGTTAAAAGCTCCAAAATTTGATATGGGGGCTATATTCATCTCAAAGGCACCATATAAAAACAGCCAAAGAGCCACAATCAAGCCCCATAGTTGAATTTAGTTGAATTCCTTCAAGATTGTAATAACAATGTTAATCTTTCCCAGTTTTACAAAACTCACAAGATCTGTGGCTGGGTTGGTTATCCTAGCCCTTATCGAGAGGATGTCATGTATTTCTACGTGTCTCATTGTTTTCATTGACTCAAACTCCCAGGCTTTCTGTGACCTGGAACCCATATACACATATGAGGGAACATATGACATCAACACATTGGTTACAGCTAGGGAAATTACTGGCCTCGCAAGCTTCAAGCCAGCTGTATCAACCAGAAGGAGCCGCTTATGATGTAAGTGACTGGAATTTTGATTTTGTCCCATTATAAATATTAAGGCATAATTACTAGGGGGATTGCTCTTTCTTTCTTTTCTTTTTTTTTTCTTGTCTTGGCTAAAATGTCTGGGCAAAATGGAAAATGGTAATGTAGTTTCAGTTGCTGCAGTAAGATATGGAAATTTACTGGCAATAAGTTACGGTTCTGATTTAATATATATGCAAAGAGAAACAAGGACTAGAAACTAGCAGAATTGGAGCCTGTTCAAAGAACAAAAAGAAGAAACTTACAGGATTGGTATTGCAAGTATCATTGGGCTTAGTAGATGTATATATTGCGGAAACATACAGCATTGGTCTTGCAGTATCATTGTGTAAAGTTTTTCTTGATTGGTATTGCAGTATCATTGGGCTTAGCATGGACCATCTCTGTTCATTTCGCTAGCTTTGTCCTTCTCTCATAAAAAAAAACTAGAAATCATGTTCTAACTATATTTCTCTACCTTGATAACTACCAACTTCCTCACATTGCATAAGTGACAGCACAGTCGACCAAAACCCAGCTTCCCTTTTGGAATTGCTTGGCTAAATAATATGTTTGTACTTTGTGTCAGTTTGTGGCATATTTCATTTATTTCCTGCATTAAGCTTACCCCCCAAAGGAAGATCCCTCACACATGAAATCGCAACTCTTTTTGTTGTTTAAATTTAGTCCCATGCTTTCCGAAGACTTGAAGAAAGTGAAAAAGAAACCTTTTTGTAAATCTCATCCTATGCTAAAAAATTCCGTCCGTAAAACCCTGGTTTCTTGCTCCGCAAAATTACTGTTCTTGCCATTGCTGGATGAACATGATCCCCAGGACTCACATCAGAATACTCGACATATAGTTGTTCATGAGCAAGTTTACGTTGGTGTGTCTTTTTCCCCATACTTGCTACTATACAAGAGCTTGTACATTCTGTTTGCTTTGTTCCAGTGATGATGGCTGACATTTAGTTCCTGCTGATTGCATTACCAGTGAACTTCGGCTAGCATCAGGGTACGACGTTGTAGCAGTGATTTCAGTACGAAATATTCCAGTACTTCCAGTTGGAAATACAATGCAGTGTAGGAAGATGCTTAGATAAGAGAACAATACAAATTAATAAAAAGGAATAATGTAAGCCAGCTATATATACTTTGCTTCCCTTGGCTGACCCAATCTCATACCGTTTGTTGTATCAGTTACATGCAAAGTTGCCGTAATTGTACTTGCCTTTTTCATTCTTTTTCATGTTTCTAATTAGAGATACACTTTCACCCACACCCAACTTGAATTCGAATTACTCGACCCGAAAAGAGTGGGTGAAAACCTGGTAAAAAAAAAAGTGGGTGGAAAGTGGATGATGGGTGGGTGGGTGATGGGTCGGGTTGGATGTGGGTGATGATTTTTTTCACCCACACCCGACTTATCATCCATCATCCGCTACCATCTACGACCTATTTACCATATAATATATTATTTGTTTATTTTATTATTGTGATTTAGGAATAAAAACATATAAATTTACTTTTTTCCCCTTTTAACCCTAAATCTCTAATGTTTTACATATGATTCGACATCGAAACTCGAGTGAAATAGTAATTATAATATAATATTCTCCGAGTCATTCTTTCTATAATGCTAAAGATATATTATATACCTTCTAATATTGACTTTTTATGTGTTGGATATAATGTTAGTTAAGACTTGTATTTTTTATATCAATTTTTTTATTATAGTTTTATGTTGTGTTTATGACAATTTATCTTTCACATTAGACGGAAATAGACAAAATCAAATGGGCAAAAACCACCCATATTTCACCCATTTCACTCGCTTACCCGATGAGGGACCCATCTCACTCGGTTACCCGATGAGAGTGGTGGGTGAAGTGGATATGGTGAAGTAGATATGGATGCTGGGTTGGGTAGGGAGATGGTTCACCCATGATGGATCGAGTAAAATGAGAGTCCATCCACCCATTTCCCCAATTTGTATATTTCTTTAGAGTAAACTACATAAAACCACCTCTTAAATATGCTACATTGCACTAAACCACGCCTTATATATGAAATTGCCAGAAATTACCCCTTATAACCTATATGTTAGCAAACCACCATCCTCCATCTTTTATTCCGTTATATATCTATTAAATAGTGGTAAATTACCATTATATCCCTCTATTATTTAGAAGGTTTGCAATAGTGTTCATACTCACTGTGTGTAGAAGCAAAATAAAGAAGAAAGAGGGTTGTAGTGTTTAGATCTCAACTATGACCATTAATCAGTGGTCAAGCCAAGATGATCGATCTCTCCTTCAATTAATCACAATTATTCACTAATTCTCTCATTCTTTGCACTAATCCTCTCATTCTCTAATAGTTGTGATTCAAAATTTCGGGGGTTTTGGTTGAAACTCTAAAAATTATAGGCTTTGTTGCTTTGTTTCATACGTTTTACATTATGGATGTTTTAGTTGTTTGATATAATCAAATTGCTATGGGACACTACTAGAATTGTGTTAATAGACATCAGATCTTTTATATCGATCAGAAAAACACATTATGTTAAAAAATAATTGTAAACATCTGTTTAAAAATTGTCGATGTTATTGAGATTAAATATATCGATCTTACTTTTTGGACGATGTTAAAATTGGTTTTATAAAAATTTCAAAAGTGCGCCTATAACACTTAACTGAAATTTAAGGCGGTAATATTGGTACCTCCTAAATCTTACATATAAAAGAGAGAGTTTTGGATGAACAGTAGCTTTCCAGAACAGCTGTCAATATTTTATTGGATGGAACTATTTAATTTGGGCTTCTACATGCCTGGGCTTCTTTAACTGGGCATGCCCATTTATGACTGTAAAACCTTTGCCTGAGAACCGACGTCAACCATTCCACCTATCTTCTCATCTTCGACCTTACCCTCCATGGACCATGGTTGTTCCGTCTCCATCGCCGATTTGTGTCTCCGTCATCGATTTGCCTTTTCTGCTATGACAACCTTCTCCCTATTCTCTCGATTTCCAATCCTCTTCCTGCTGATTTCCCTCTGTCTCTCCTATCACTCTCCGCCCTCTCAGACAGTCAGACCTCTTCTTCTCTCCTTCTTTCAATTTATGGTGTGATTTGTAACTTTTTGAGGCAAGAGGGGTTTTCTGGCCACAATGTTCCACCGTCTGAGAAGTTATACCGCCCAAAACTACACTGCGAAAGGCATACTTTCATCTTTTCCGTCTACACAATAACCTTCATCATTATTTTCGAATTTCGTAGTTCTTGGATCAATTGGATTGTGTAAAATGGATTTTGGGTTGAAAATTATTGTTTTATGCATGATTTTAGCAATTTATCGGATTATGAGATTGTGAAAGTATGGTAGATTTTGGTAGTTTGGGTTTAGGCACGTGATTTTCCAATGATTGGCATTTTCTCTTCTTTTGTAAACCTAAAGGTCTCCATCAATTGCTTCTTCTCTTTCAGGAATTAGTTTGGGTCTATGATCTGTCTCTGCTCCTGTAATTCATCGATCTCTTTTCGATGCATGTTCGTTATGTAGAGCAACTCACACACCCAATTAAAGTGTCTATCGTCGCCATGTGCGGGTTAGTATAATGTTCCATATTACAAATATGTGATTATTGTCAAGAATTGTATCCAATTCATGAGCATGCGAGTTAAAACGGTACTTGGTATTTAAAATTGGGTTGTATTTGTTGGGATTTCAAAGTACCTTCTCTTTGGGCTTGTTGATTCTAAACCTCAGAGGCATAATCTTGTGTTCCATAAAAATTGAAGCTTGTATCTGTTTAAATATTCAATTTGATTGAAATTTAGGGGAGTATATATGTAGCTATGTAAACTAGAAAAAAATGGGCTTTAATTAGCTCTATGACATGCGCTCACACCAACAACAATAGCTACTTTCAGACAAAACTCCTCCAGCGCAAAAGAACGCGCCCCACGCGCGGTACCCATCCCTCTGCCTTTCCTCGTCCAGTCTCTTCATCTCCTTATCTCCTTCGATGAAGTTGCCTTGCCGTACAGTTCTGCTCACCCTCTCTTCCGATTAGCACTCCAAAATCTTGTTGATTGGCCTATAATCCCTATCATCAGTTGGATCTACTATCTTGCTAGGTTAATCTCTGGCAAATTTCTAATGGCCAACTCAGTTTCCCCTAAATCTGGGTTTGCGTATGAAATTAGGGTTTTCTGCAAATCCTTGGTTCCACCTTGTTATTGCTTCGATTGGGGGCTAATTCAGGCTATTATTGCCCTATTCTGGTCAAATCGGCCACCGCCTTGGCCAAATCGAGGGTGTACGGTTGAGATTTCGGTGGTTGCTTGGGAGATTTCGATTGGCTCTATTGATCTCTGGCAATCGACGCTTGGGGATGGATACTGCAGCAAGTTTTCAAGGGGCGCCTTCCTCTCTCCTGGCTGGGTGGGTTCTCCTTCCTTTCTCTTCTTCCTTCACTTGTTCGACTCCACCTATTTAAGGGGTGGTAGGTGGTACTGTTTTACTCGCACCTCATCTTCTCTTCCATCTAATTACAAAATCATAATACTCCTCTTGATTAGTTCTAATTTGTGGTTTCTGTTTGTCTTACTCATGGCTCCTTCTGGAGTGGACAAAGGAAAGCAGCCGATGGTGGTAGAAGATCCTACCCCAGAAAAGTCGAATACCCGAAAGGGGATGCCGGAGGGCAAAAAACTCATGGCGGATGCTCATGCTTCAATGGCGGTGCAAGAGGCCAATCACAAGGCCAAAGCGGAAAAGAAATTCAAAAGGCGAGCGATCAACAGGGAGAAACTGATTGCTCTCCAAGGACGAGTTCAAGAGAATATTATGGCTCTTAATCAGTCTTCTCTCTTCGCAACCATTATTGGAGATCCAATGGAGGCCAAAGAGGTAAGGAAAAAGGTGAGATATGTGTGGAAGTTCCTAAAAGGTGGGTTTCAACTCATCCCAATTGCAAACAATTGGTTTGTGTTGAGATTTGATTTGGCAGAAGATAGATCTCTGGTTTGGGAAAACCGTCCCTACCATGTATCTGGTCATTTGATTCTCCTCCATCCTTGGAGGCTTGAGTTCGACCCATGGTCTGAACCGATCACTCACTTGGATCTCTGGATCCGTTTTCCTGGACTACCCCCTAAATATGTCAATGACACTATTATTAGAGATATTGTGGAGCAGAATGACCTTGGTGAGGTCATAAGAGTTGCGGCCTTCAACTCTAAGGGGGCTAGATACCGTTACCCCCGTGTCTGTGTCTCGGTCGACATTACTATGGTGGCTGGAAAATGTGTTTTCGTGGTCAATGAGGCAGGTGAAGTTGAGTCGTTCCCAATATGGTTCGAGGATTTTCCTTCCGGGTGCGGAAGTTGTGGCTCGGAGGGCCATGAATTTGAGGTTTGTCCTAAGAGGCACATGTGCAACGCAGCCGCTCCTGCGCCCGGGGAACAGAAAACTGGCAATGAGGAGCAGGAGGTCCACCAAGTTCACGATGATGCTCCAAGTTCTGGTGGATTAAGGTGGTGGGTAGGAAATCTGCTATTCTACCTCCACCTACTTTTGGTCACCCTAAGTCTGACCTCCTCAAATCATTTGGTAAGAATGTGTCCCTGTCCTCTGATTCTTCTTCTTCAAAATCTACTGAGAAGGGTATTGATGCTTCCTCCACCACTACTGATGTACCTGTGGCTATTACCTCTGAGATTGTTGATGCTGTCAACCATGAGTTTGCTACTCTGTTTCCTATGCCTAACATGCCCCCATATGATGAAACCACTATTGTGAAAGCGGAGCCGCAACCCGATCTAGATTTCTGGGCTGCCGACGATGACGACGTCTTCGAGATCGATGAGGAGCAGTTTCTGGATGAAATCCTAGCAGCGGATGGGTTGGCTGATCCTGGCTTCAACCATGAAGATTATGAGGCAATGCTTGAAGACATTCCACCCTCGGTGGAATTCATTCTTCCGGACTTGAGTAAGCCTGATAGACTTGCTGCGTCTGTCAATGGGGTCGGTTCTGCTGCTGTCATTCCTACCTCTGCTCCTGGCCCTAAGGGTTCGGAAGCTAGTGCAAACTCAAAATCCGAGTCGGGAAAGCGCAAGATCAAGATCGAGGAGGGCGACTCCGCTTGTTCCGCATTGACTCTGATGGGCGGCTCAAGCAAAAAGGGCAAACATGTGTAGCAAACTCAATGGTATGGTCCATGAACTGCTCAAGGATGGTGAGGAGCTTTTCATGGTCTTCATCTACAATAAACCATCACAAATGTGTCCAACTGATATTGTAGGTTTTAAGGGTAAGTTCAACTACAATCTCTTCCTCCAATTGATCTTCTTCTGCTTGGAGGTTTGTAAGTCTAGTATGCGGGTATGGCTTCTACAAGTTTGTTTGCAATTGTCTCTCCTCCTTAGTGAGGTTGCTTCGGCTGGTTTCTGTACGATTTATGTTCTAGGCAAGTGTCAGCAGTTTCTCGTATTGTCTCTTCGCCTATGTTGTGCTTCATGTAAACTGTGTAAGGTAGCTAGTTGTGGTACAAGGTATGTTGTCCAGGAATGTATAGTCAGGATGGCTGTGTTAAATATAAATATGTTCAAAACTATATGCTTGCATTGGTTTCCAAGGTTTGAGACCCCTGATCTTCATCAGTTCAACTTCTTATCTATATTGGTTTTACACGATCTCAACAACACACTCATATACAGTGTACAAGGTTACAAGCCATCCTCAGTTTCGAATAGATTTTGTGTTGGAGAGAGAATTATCTTTCTTCACTATTATTATCACAGTAAACAAAGACACATACTTTCTAAGGAGTATATAATTATTAAAAAGGATTCAAAGTCAACCGGGACTGTTACGATTCTTAGTTCAAATCAAATGTTACATTGTCTAATACTTAATCATAAAGTTACAAATTTATTGATCAAAAGGGAACTGCTTCGTTGCAATAATGGTAAATATGTGTTGTGTTATCAATCCTCAACGACTACTATCTCCTGCATTAGTTTACATAAGGTTGTGGTTTGCTTCAATCAACTAAGGAAGACGTCTTCATTGGGGGAATGTTTAAAAATTATAATGTACTGGCAGTTTGTTAGGAAAAGTGTCTTAAAGAACAATTTTATCTACAACTTCGTTTGTCACAAACATTTGTTTGGTCCACATCTAAACGATTTTTGGTTTCATTGGGTAGTTTACCCTACTCCTCCTATGCCTAATCCCCTGTTTGGTTTCCCTCCAACAAAGGGCATTACAATTTCTAAAGGGCCTATACAACATAACAACGATTTAATAGGGTATAATATATTCCTGTCAGAAGCTCCGCACCATTGGCTTCTGACAGATAGCGATGTTACATAATGAGAGTTTGCTACTGGAACGTCAGAGGTCTTGGAAAACCGGAAATCTGGACAGATCTTAAAGCCATGCGCATTAATGAGCATTTCTCTGTAATGGCTGTTGCAGAGATAAGAACAAATAAAATTCCTTCCGACAAGATTTGGAGGTCAAGTGGATACAATAATGCGATTTGGTCAGTAGGGAATGATAGATCAGGTGGTATAGGACTACTGTGGAACGACAGCACCCTTCAAAACGAATCTGTTATGGTTGATATAGTGCTGCCAAGAGTAATCCGTGTCAAATATTCATGCCTAGATAACAACTTTACAGGAACATTATTATTTATTTATGCCCCACCACACGAATCTGATAAAGATGATTTCTGGCGAGATTTGACAACTATCATCATGAATGAACCACAGCCATGTCTAGTGATGGGAGATATGAACGAAATCAGTAGTAGTTGCGAAAAACTTGGGGGAATAGAGAGTAGCATTACGAGATATGCGCGATTAAACCAATTCAAAAATTGTTGCTCCTTACTTGAAATCCCTTCATGGGGTAATAAATACACGTGGAGGAAAAAAAGGGAGGGAGATGGGAATATTTGGGAAAAACTAGACCGAGTATTGGTTCAACATGAGTTTCTGGAATCTTTCCCACATCTAGCTACCTTTAATGGTGCCTTTACTGGTTCCGATCATTGCCCCATTTCTATCAATATATCGTCTGGAAAAGAATATACTCCTTCGCCGTTTAAATTTGAAAATATGTGGCTCCAAAGAAAGGACTTCAGAAACATAGTGAAACAAGCTTGGAGAGTAAGGTGTGTAGGATCAGCAATGTATAGATTAATGTTTAAAACTAAACAACTAAAAGGAAAGATCAAGGAATGGAACAAGCACACCTTCGGAAATATCTTCCGCCAAATACAAAAGATAGAAGAAGACTTGGTCAATATCCAATCAAATACATTAGCTAGAACGTCTCAGGATTACTGTGTTGAAAACCGATTGATTAGGAAAAAAGAACAACTATTAAATTTCCAAAAGATTTATTGGGGACAAAGAGCAAAAAACCAGCACCTACGACTAACTGATTCAAATACAAAGTACTTCCATAGAGTAGCCTCTGGGAGACGCAATAGGAAGATTATAAGAAACATCACGACTATAGACGGGACACAGATTATGGGGGAGGATAATATTCGAGAGGAGATTAAAAACGACTTCAAAAGACGGTTTTCTAAAGAACAAATCAATTTGGCACTACTTGATGAATATCTACAGTTAATTCCACAAACAATAACGGATGAAGAAAACAGGACTCTTTGCCAACAGCCATCTAATAGTGAAATTAAAAATGCGACCTGGTCGCTAGGCCTCAACAAATCACCAGGACCAGATGGCATGACTGCGGAGTTTTACAAGACCCACTGGGACATTGTTGGGAATGATGTGATCAAAGCAGTTAAAGCCTTCTTTCATTCTGGAAGAATACTCCGACAAATAAATCATACCTTTATTACTCTACTACCAAAGACTAACAACCCATCAAAGACGTCAGACTATAGACCTATAAGTTTGTGCTCAACAGTGTATAAAATAATATCGAAAATTTTAACTGAGAGACTAAAAAAGGTAATTGGGAAACTAATACACCCCTTCCAAGGTGCGTTTGTTTCAGATCGAGCGATTCAGGATAACATACTAATAGCTCACGAGATCTTCCACTCCTTTAAATCTAGGAAGGGGGCATAAGGTTGGTTAGCTATCAAACTGGACATGGAAAAAGCGTATGACAAAGTTGACTGGTTCTTCACTGAGGCAGTATTAAGTAAATTTGGGTTCAGCACCTCTGTCATAAGGTTAATTATGGAATGTGTAACAGCAGTTTCCTTTTCGGTCTTAGTAAACAATGGACCAACTGAGATCTTCAGACCGTCTAGAGGATTACGACAAGGTGATCCTCTGTCTCCATTCTTATTTATTCTTGGAGCAGAAGTACTTGCAAGAAAACTAACACATGAATCAAATCTCAACCAGACTGGTGTTGGCTTTAGGTTTGGTCCTTCTGGACCGAGAATCCCTTTTCTTGCCTTCGCTGACGACATCATCATCTTCACAAAAGGAAACATGGCTGCTTGTGAAAGAGTAAGGAAAATCGTAGACGATTACTGCTTACTGTCTGGGCAGAAAGTCAATTACAATAAGTCGGCCTTTCAAGGGTCTCCAGGGATTCCCGCATCACGAGTAGCAACAATAGAAGGGTGCCTAAGTATTTCAAGACAGGTTAAACTGGATGAGTACCTGGGGTGCCCTATAGTAGACGGTAGAGTAAATAAGAACTCCTTTGAAGAAGTCATCGAAAAAACAAAAAATCAATTGACAAAATGGAAAGCCGACTCACTATCCCAGCATGGGAGATCAGTGTTAATAAATTCCAATTTAGCCTCCAAACCACTATTTGCTATGCAAAGCTTCTTGCTACCAGTAACAATTCACAACGAGTTAGACAAAATTAACAGGACTTTCTTCTGGAACAAAGACCTGCAACATAAACCCTTAATTGGATGGGACCGAGTGTGCAAACCAAAAACAAACGGAGGAATGGGATTGAGGAAAACAAAAGAAATGAATGAAGCACTGCAAATGAAATTGATTTGGAAAATTATTGCGGAACCAGATAACTGCTGGGTCAAAATTATCAATTATAAGTATCTAAAAACAATACCAATACTCGACTTTAACAAAAAGGGAAGTGCATCGTGGCAATGGACACAACTAAGAAAACTGATTCAGCCTTTTAAGGAAGGTCTTGTATGGTCGGTTGGAGATGGAAAAACAATCAAATTCTGGCTTGATAAGTGGACCCCTGTAAAGGATATCCTAAAGGCCTGTCTTGACCCAACAAAGGTGAACAGGGAAGAAATGGTGGATCAATACTTAAGTAATGGAGCTTGGAATTTGGATAAGCTCAGAACTATTCTACCTAGGGATACAGCGCAACAAATTGCTGATATCCCACTCCCAGTAACTACAATTCCAGATAGATTATACTGGTGGCCAGATAAAAAGGGATGGTTCACCACATCCAGTGCATATAAACTCATCACAAAAACAACGTGTTTAAATAATGACAATAATGCTTGGATTTGGAAATTAAATGTTCCGCCTAAAATCAAAAATTTCATGTGGAAGGTATGTCAGAACGGACTTCCAACTGCAGCCCGCCTTGCAAAACGAGGAATTGCAATACCACCTTATTGTAGCTTGTGCAACCACCATGAAGAAGATGCAACACACATATTATTTGAATGCAGGTTCTCTTTTTGCTGCCAAAGTTTATCAGCGAACTTGGTATCTCAAATAAGAAACAACATCAGAATAACACGGAATATACAGGAACTTATGACAAAAATAAGTGGAATGCTTAATTCACAGCAACAACAGTCTCTGGCGTTCCATTGGTGGACCATCTGGATGGTGCGTAATAAGCTTATATTTCAACAACAGAAGGTGCCAACTGAAAAAGGTTTTTTGAATACAGTGCAATCACACATTAATGATTGGATGAAAGCATGTAAGCAAAGTCATGAAGATGAGCGCAGAACAATAATACGGCAACCACCAGGCAGAATGAGCGGAAATAGTAGGAAGAATGTAAAATGGAAAAAGCCACCATTTGGCAAATTTAAACTAAATTTTGATGGATCTGCATCCCCCCAACGACAGAGTTCAATTGGTTACATCATTCGTGCTAGCACAGGACAATCAGTAGCAATGAGCAGCGAAATGATAGGACACCAATCTCCTCTCGCTGCTGAAGCCTTAGCTCTCCGGAGGGGTATTCTCAAGGCCCAAGAGTTGCGTATCCACAACATTATTATTGAAGGTGATTCCCTCATAATAATAAACCATCTGAAGTCAAAAGCTAGATGCCCTTGGGAAATTGAACTAATCATGTCTGATATAAGCGCACTTCTTATGGGGTTTCACGAGGTATCATTTTCGCACATCTCTCGTATCGGCAACTCTGTGGCAGATAAGGTTGCACACCTTGCTCAGAGTGCTTACACACCACCTATTTACAATGACCCAGGTCTCATCGACCTCATCCGAAAGGATGCTATCGGATAGCGTCTGCGCATCCGAATTTTTACTTAATCAAAAAAAAAAAAACAATAGCTACTTTCAGCCCCTTACGATAACGGAGCCAATAGAAGAAAAATCACATCTATGCTCTTATCACATATAATTAATTTTGACATGTACACTAACGAAAACCATTCTTAGAATCACCCTCTCGACGTAGTTGGGGAAGAAAAGTACAACCTAACCCTCCAGATCTGCTCTAAGTAGGTTTCCACTGAGTAGGCAATTTAATGGTGTTTTTTAGTTTCTTGATGAACTTGATTGCGTCCTAAATCCATGAATGATTTGCGTCCCAATTGTTTGTTAAAATTCCTCTTAGAAGCAATAGTTTAAAAGGGGTGGTAAGTTGCGCACTGCCCTGCGCATGCTGAATGTGACACCGCCGTGCGCATCCAGGGTGTGCGCCGTGCGCATCCAGGGTGTGCAGGGTGGTGGCACGCCCGCGACGGAAACCCCGCGTGTTACCACACGTGTGGTTTACAAAAATTAAAAAAAAAAGAAAAAAATTAAATAAGAAATTTATAAAAAGATCAAAATTATAAAAACAAATTAAAAAAATTAAAAAATATTTAAGAAATTAAAAAATATAAATAAAAATAACTTTAAAAATATATCAAAATTATAAAAATAACTTTAAAAATATAAATAAAAAATTTAAAAACCTATACACGGGGGGAGTAATTTTTTTTAAATTAAAACAATAAATAATAATTAAAAAAATAAATTATATATATGAAATAAATAAAAACAATACATAATAAATAAATAAAATAAAAATAATTTGTTAACATACATACATAACTAAATAATAACTAATAAAAATAATATAATAAAGAAATAATTGCTACATAGATAAAAAAAATATATCATAAACAAATAAATAATTACTTAATACAAATAAAAATTTATATAATAAATACATAGATAAAAACAATAAAACATAAATGAATAATTAATAACTACAAGAAATAAATATAAATGAAATAAAATAAAAATAATTTGTTTATATAAATAAATAAATAAATACTTGATAAAAACAAGAATATATTTTATAAAAAAATTAGTTCAAAAATATATAAATAATTACAAATTAGTATGCATATAAATAAACATATATAAATAGAAGTCGGGGGCCACTTATCTCAAAAAATCAACTTACAAAAATATTCTTCGACTTAACTTTCCGGCCCACAATCCCGTCATATAAAAATATTCTATCTTTAAATTAATATTAATAAAATTTTAAAAAATATACTCCGTACTTAAATTTTACATAATTATTAATAAATTTGAAAAAGATTCTTCATAAATCAATTTATAAATTTTTTAAAAAAATATACAGAACATGATCATTGAAAAATAACATCTTTTTATAACTTCTAAAAATATTTCTATCTCTATTGAATTATTATAATTTTTGTAAGTTGATTTTTTGAGAATTTTTTTCCTAATATATTATGATAGTTATGTAGAAAATAAAAACTCTCACTGTTAATTAAAACTCGTCGTTTTAGTAAGTAAATCTTGGTAGAAAAACTTTTCATTTTAGTTATTTTGTAATCTACTTTATAAAATTGACCTTCCAAGCCGAGGCTTGTAATGAGAGAGATTTGGGGTTTTAAAATTTTAATATATTTTATTATTTCATGTTATTCGTCTGGATTGGTTGACGGCGTGATGCTCGGAGTCGGGTCTGGTTGGGGTCGTGGTGGTGTGTTCAATGACGACTCCGTTTCTAGGAGACTACTCCTTGGAGTTTTCGTCTTTACAAATTAGTATGCATATAAATAATTAATATAATTACAAAGATATATAAATAAATTAAATTTATTCATTGATAAATTAATTAATATTAAATTGTATTAATTTAAAATCTTTCGTAATATTTTCTAAAAATAAAACTCAATTAAATGAAATAAAACAAATATACATATATAAATAGAAGTCGGGGGTTACCCGATATTTAATTACGTACTGTTTGGAGTAGGAGTTGGAGGAGTTGGGAGTCTTTTTGGTGTTGGCGTGGCAGCAAATTAAATCCCCAATGATCCTTTGTGTTACTATTTATTGGGCTCTCCGTTTCTGGGCAGGGTGAAACAAACCGGCAAGTACGTATGCGAATCTTGCCCTGCACCACGATCATTCATTCATCTCTATCGACAAATGCATAAGGCCAAACAACTCTTTGTTCCCTATCTTAGGCAAAAGGCCAAACAACTCCATGCCAACTGCTTTTTTTTGTTGTCAAAGACCTCTCCTCTTTTTTTGTTGGCGTTTTGTTCGAGCACCATTCGACTCTGGTTTCGACGTTTCTAGGAGGTCTTTTGCTTGGCTGGGGGCATGGAGTCTAGAGTCGGGACTGGCTGGGGTCGTGGTGGTGCGCTCAGGGCGACTCCGTATCCGGGCATTTAGAGTTCTTGTTGTGGCTTGGAGTTCGGATTTGTCTTGGTTCGATCTTTTGCAAGTTTCTACTTCATGCTGATATATGTTTTTCTTCTTTACCAAATGGATAATGTTGAATTGTTTGTATTGTGAGTTTTCAGTTTTTGGAATGATGGATCTGGAATAGTACTCAAAGACATGCTGAGTAAGAAGCTAAGAGGTTGTTAATTAAAAACAAATTACTAAACCCTAAACCCTAAACCCTCTAAACCCTAAACCCTAGACCCTGGATGCGCATCTAGGATGCGCAAATATATCTTAAACCCTAACCATAACCCTAAACCAACTTGTCTCTATGCGCATCCTGGATGTGCACAAAGACTTTGTACGCATCCATAATGCGTACCCTAAACCCTAACCCTAAACCCTAATCCCTAAACTTGTCTCTATGCGCATCCTGGATGTGCACAAAGACTTTGTACGCATCCACAATGCGTACACTAAACCCTAAACCCAACCCTAAACCCTAAACCCTAAACCCTAAACCCTAAAACTTGTCTCTATGCGCATCCAGGATGCGCAGAAAGACGTTGTACGCATCTATAATGCGTAGTTAAGAGAGGAGACATTTTCTTCACAGAAGTATTTTAAAACGTAAAGAAGATGCAATTTCTCAAGATTTGTAAAGAGAATATATACTTGAGAGAGGGGTGATGATTCATTTTTTGTAGCTTAGCAGCCGCTTCGATAGGGCATTGGGTTGGAACTTGCCATCTGACAAGACGTTGTACGCCGCTGCCGACGAAGACGTGGTCGGAACCGTTGGGTTCGCCGGAGGGGCTGATGACACATCATATATTTTATAAATAATTACATAAAAAAATTTAAATAAATAAAATTAAATAATTAATTTAAAATATTTCATAATATTTTTTGAAAATAAAACTCAATTAAATGTAATAAAACAGATAAACATATATAAATAAAAAAATCAATTAAATAATGAGATAAAACGAAAACAATAGATATTAATAAATTGCAGCTTTAATTTTCATTAAAGTACTCCGTAGCAAGTAGCAACAATAACATGAAATAATAAAATATAATGAGATAAAACGAAAACAATATATATTAATAAATAGATATTAATAAATATATAAGTTACATTGAATGAGATAAATGAAAACAATAGATATTAATAAAATGTATTCATTGATAAATGAATATATATTAAATCATATTAATTTAAAATCTTTCGTAATATTTTTTGAAAATAAAACTCAATTAAATGTTATAAAAAAACAATTACAAGCACTAGAACTTTTGAGTCCCGGAACTCGTTTTACCCACGACCCGAAGTGGCCCGACCCGAAACCGACCCGAATGACCCATTTAAGAGGCCTACTCACTCCTTTGATTTCAGTCCGAGAGTAATGTTTTGGAGGAGCTGGGGAATTAGAGGAGAGAAAGAGAAACAATTAAACAATTAATATAATAAATGTATAATAAACAGACAATTAAAAATTTTAAATATCATCAATAACCAAAAAAATAGATACAACTTATTCGTTTATGTATTTTTTTTAACTCCATTGTAATTTCATTTCTTTTTATGAAGATATTAATTTATTATATTTATCATTTATTTTTATATGTTTTTAATATATGTTTGTAATGCATAATGTAATTCAACTTCTTTATTATTTTCTTTTTAAATAATTAATATAATTACAAAGATATATAAATACATTAAATCAATTAAATAATGAAATATATATAAAAACAGTAAAAAATAAATGAATAATTTTTATATGTTTTTAATATATGTTTGTAATGTATAATGTAATTTAACTTCTTTATTATTTACTTTTTGATAGTTTTTTAATTTCTTTTTGTAACTTCTTTATTAATGAAAATAAAATTAATTTCATCGAGATAAACGAAAACAGTAGATTTTAATAAATATAAAATATATAAGTAATATAAAATTTTAATAGACAAATAATTAAATATATATAATAACAATATAAAATACGCAGGGAGTATTAGGAATACATTTATTATTATTTACTTTTTTTATAGTTTTTTAAATTTTTTATTTATATTTTTAAAGTTGTTTTTATAATTTTGATATATTTTTTAATTTCTTAAATATTTTTTTATTTTTTTAATTTGTTTTTATAATTTTGATCTTTTTATAAATTTCTTATTTATTTTTTTTTTCATTTTTTTTTAATTTTTGTAAACCACACGTGTGGTAACACGCGGGGTTTCTGCCGCGGGCGTGCCACCACCCTGCACACCCTGGATGCGCACGGCGCACACCCTGAATGCGCACGGCGGTGTTACATTCAGCATGCGCAGGGTGATGCGCCTCGGTTAGCCGTTTAAAAGACCTTTTACTATATGCAAAACCATATTGCAATGTGCATGGACAAACTATCTCAACACTCTTTTGTTTGTTCTATTTCACAAAAACTGATAGTATTAAATCTTTATCTCTATTGATTTTTAAAAATTTTGGGGTTTTCCTTAACAAGTTTAAAGTTGACAGAGGTATATTTACCCTTGAATCTCAAATAGCATGTCCAATTTTTTGAAGGTTTCTTTTGATTCTCTCAAACTTAGTTTTATGTTGGAATTCTGTGAAAGAATAAGATAGAAGTTTAGAGTTATAATAATGAAGTACATTATGTGTTGAACAAGTTAATCCTAAGGAGTATAAACTAAGACACAAATAGTGGAAACAACCTTGGAAGAACTATGCAATCAAATTCATAGATTCGCAAGAATTGATTCATATATATATATGATTGTTGCCTACTTAACTGCTAAAACTAGAGTGCAAATTTCAGCTTAAGATAGGTGTAGGTATAGTTTCTAATATTGTATAAGTTATATATATTTCAACTTAGGATAGGGATGTAAGTATACCAAAATAATACACCAGTGAGAGCGAGAGTTATTCGGGGCCATTCAACATAGGCACGGGCATAACCGTGATCGCATTGCCTTATGCATGATAGAGGGCGCATTTGTCATACTTGCAAAGTTCAGAATATCCCTGGAATATATTGACTACATTCTTAAGCTATGAGAAGTGCATTGATCTAACTTTATTATTTAGCTATTCGTAATTGGCAAGAATGACCACCTTTGGTGTTTTTATGGAAGTAAGTATCTTTTCAGCTTTCATTTGTCTGTTGATCCTTTCTTTCTCATGGGTATGCAAAAATTGAGCTTTTTATAGAGGTCCTTCCCCTAAATGAGTCCTCTGAGTATTTGCATAGGGGTTTTGCTTGTTGATCAACATATCTATTGCTTTCTGGTTTTTGGGTACTTTTATACTATATAAAATAGTGGATTTGATCAAGCTGAAACTTCACAAAAACAACATGAATCCAGAAGTCTAAAGCTAATTATGGTTGTTGTCTCCTTGGTGCATCATTGTGAATGATTACATCAAATCAGTAATATAATGCTTAGGGGATGCTCTCAGTTTTATAATACTTAGGGGATGCTCTTTTTGGGCTGATTCTTTGTGCTTTGCTGCTCAAATTTGACATTTTCTGCTGCCTACTAATAAAGATCTTTGTTGCTCGTTAAAGTTTTAGTGACAAAATCATAGGGAGAAGGTGATTAAATGTTTTACAAATCCCTCTCAAAAGTGTTGTAACTGTGGCTTGTGAGCTTTTGATCATCTGTTTTATTTATTTATTTTTTTAGTTTTGGATGTGTTTGTCATAAACGACTTATGAAAACAAAGTACCTTTACCTTATATAAGCTATATACAACTTTTTAAGGCTTTTGACTCCTCAAAACTTGAATCTCTTTGACGTTTTGGATTCGGATAAGCTCATGTTCATGCAAGTGGTAAATGATTACTTGAACCAGACCAATAGTGGATTACTTGAACGAGACCGACAATGGATTAGATATTACAAATGGGGATGAGTATGAGGAAGAAGATGAAGAATAGTTGGAGAAGAAATTGTAGAACTTATGTTTGCTTTCTAGGTATGAAGATAGTTGAAATTCATTTGTTGGAGTTAGATAAGTGTAGTAGATGCTCAGTCATTTGACGCGTAAAAGTTTTTCATAGAACTTGTTATTGCTGGGTGTGGTTTTGAGATATCATCTGAACAGATTCTTTGCTCTTCTATAGAAATGCTGAGCCTTTTTTTTCTTTTCAATTCCTTGCTCATAATTTATTCAAATAATTTGAAGCACTCTTATAATCTTATTGCTTGTTTGCTTTGTCAGGATTAAAAATAAGACAATCCAAGTTTACCTGGGTGTTAAGATGCTGTAACTAGTACTTCTAAAAACAAAGGACATTTCAGTTTTTTGGTATAAAAAAGGGAGTTGTTCAGTTTTTTGGTATAAAAAAAGGACAAACTCCCAACACTTAAACCAAAATTTCCATACCCGAAAGTTATTTCCCTCCCGAAGCAAAATTTTCTGTAAAATATGCCAAACTCAGTAACCAAATCTATATATCTATATCTATATATAAACTTAATTCAAAAGCATAAATGCTGAGGTGTCAGCACCACCTTATTCCTAGCACTCTCCTCCAATCATAATGCAGCTCTTTATTAAATTTTTATTCCTTTTTTTTACACACGCTTAATTTTATTGACTAATTTGTTCCACCTCTGTTTTTCCCTTTTTTTTTCGTGGGTTATTTTTTCCTAGGGTTATTCAATGTTCCTCTTCATCTCCTCTATCTCCAAATCCCTACTACAGCCCGATTTGCCTGCTCACATTATTTTTTTTCGGCGATTTCGGCGATTTCAATGGCGGAATTCGGATAAGTAAGGATTTCGCCCTTCAATCTGTATTTTTTTTCCTCTCATGTGTAGTTATTGATTAGGTGTGAAGGACAATTGCAGCACACCTCTCTTTGAAGAAGATGAAGAACTTGAAAAGGGCAAGATTGAACCGCCTGTCTATGAAATCGCAAACATCCGCTTCTAAGGAAATAGCCCTTTCGAAACCATCCGATATCGTCGCTGATTCGGAATCCTCGGCAAGAAGCGCAAGGGTGGTGAACGTCGCGTCGGGCTTGCTCGATCTCGCGCCATCGACAAGGTAATCTCTAGCTTCTTCATTGTTTCTGATCTTCATTCGCTTTGCTCGATTTTTAGGTTGTTTGAATCTCACTTTCTTCCGTCACTGGGATGTTGAATGACTACTTTTGGTCACCTATACAAGTTTAGGGTTTTGTTTATTATTTATTGTAATAAAAATCAGTTAAGAATGGCAAATGTAATTTGTTTGATGGGGGGAAGATGAACTAGATATTGAAGATGGGGATATTTTTCTCAGCAGAGGATGATTTTTGGTGAAGATATGGCAAGCAGGAGAAGTGAAATCGGAAGGCTGTGATTTTTGGTGAAGATATGGCAGGCAGAAGGGTAATTGTCCTTTACATCTAAGCACTTTGGTCTTTTTTTTTTCACATTAATATATTTTATACAATATATATCATATAATAATTTGTCCATATTTCCTAACCTTTGATAGATCGATTTTTCTATCCTATGCCCCAAGGGCATAAAATAAGACCCTAAATTTAGAAAAAAATTTAAACTTTTAATTATTTTAGCCTTTTTTAAAATTAGATTTTTAGGGTCGCTTGCCTTTTTTGTAGGGAATCTTTTCAAATTTAGTGTCTTATAATAGAAAAACCGTTGATATATATATAGGTATAATTATATATCTCTGATTTTTTTTACTAATTTCATAACTTCATTCGTATCCATATTTATATATATCTGAATTTTTTTATTCCCGATTTCATATCTTAACAATTGACATTTTATTTCATATCCATATATATGCATATCTTGATTTATTTATCCTTAAATTTTATAAATTATATTTATATGAATTTCTTCTTTCATATCCATATATATATATATATATATATATATATATATATATATATATGAAGATCTTGATTTTAAATTTTATAAATTATACATTATATATTTTACACGATTACACAATCATTTTTCCATATTTTTCTACCCTTTTTTGGACCTTGATATGATTTCCTTGCCCGATGTATAGAATATATCATTATCATATAATGATTTGTCCATAGTTCGTAACCTTTGTTATATATATCGATGTATATTATCTCTTTACTTGAAATATAATGTGTATAGAAAAGACAAATAGGTATATTAAATGACCCCCCTAAGACATATTGGTATATTAAAAGACTCAAGAGACAAATAGGTATATTAAAAGTGTTCATATGGACAAATTGGTATATTAAAAAACTCTAAGGGACAAATAGCCCTTTTGCCTCATTTGGCTTCATGTCATTTGATTTTTCTTAATAAAAAATTTTCATATATTTTTAAATAATTAATTCTTTATTTAACTCTTATTCATTTGAATATATAATCATAAAAAAATAAAAATTTGGATATATTTCTATAAAATTATAAAACTATTTTTTTTGCCATATGTTTGTAACTAATAATGTTGTATAAAATCTTATTACATAAAAATATTATTGGTTTTTTTGTATAAATTACAAAAAAAAAACGCTTATTTAATAGTTGGTTTACAAATTGCAAGTTAAAACACTTATTGCTTATTTTTAGAAAATAAATAATAATAATAATAATAATTAATAATAATAATAATAGCATATGAAATATAATTTTAACTTATTTTATTCTGCAGGGTTTTATAAAAATTCTCCTATTTCATTTTTATTTTATTAAACATTTTTTTGTGGTTTCTAAACAAATATTAGCTCATATTTTGCAGGACAATTTAATTTGTGCAATTTATATAAACAACCATTGTAATAAAATATTTATTTATTAAATTTATATAATAAATATTATTAGTGACAAATAATGATAAAAATCCAATAGTTTTATAATTTGATAGAAATATATGCAAAATTTAATTTTTTTTTTATGATTATACAATCAAATGAATAAGATTATATGAGTATGTAACCAATTAATCATTATAAAAATATATTAAAATGATTTTATAGTCTAATGATGTAAAAAAAGGTTATTTGTCCACTAGAGTCTTTTAATATACCAATTTGTCCATATGAACACTTTTAATATACCTATTTGTCTCTTGAGTCTTTTAATATACCAATATGTCTTAGGGGGGTCATTTAATATACCTATTTGTCTTTTCGGCCATGTATAATTTCATTCATAACCATATATATTTGATTTTTTTTTTCCTAAAAAAAATCTCATTCTTTGTTATCTTGCCATACAAATAGAAACAACTTTAGAGGATGGATTTATTAAGGGTTACATCATGATCTTTCTATTCAGTGTAAGATTAGAAATTAGGACTTCAAGCGAAGTTAATCTTCACATAGCCTTTGGTTGAAGTGGTGGAGTATGTCACATTATTGAATTACAGATTCTATTGGTCATTTCGTTAATGTAAAGTTCCCCATAAATTAGTCATGAGTCAGGTCATTTTGTTCTCTTCTTAAAAAATGATAAAGTGTGAATCTTTTGCATATTGATTCTCACTTTTCATTGAATCGAATTACATTATGTTTGACAGATTGAGATTGTGCTGGGGAAGTTGGAGAACTTTGATTAGTTGATGGTTGCTGCAACTAAAGCCGGAGATGTTGAGGAGCACATTTAAATAGAACTTTCTTAAAATTTCATTCGTTTTGTAGTTTGCACAAGCTACTATCTATGTCGAATACCATGTTTATTGGTTTCAAGATTCTATAATTTAATAAATCAATAGGTTGAAGATAACTAAATGAAATGCAATCTTACTATGACAGTTTGGTCATTAACATTGATTGCCAATTGAGAAGTTGAAGCTCAATCTACTTTACAATTTTGTAACAGAAGTTGATCAACATTTTGCAATAGAAGCTAACCGATTAAAATTTGTTATTCACTGTTATATTTTTTTTTCAATCCAGCTCCTTATCACACTTCTTCTATCTACTATTATCGGGAAATCTATGTATATATAGGATTTTTTTTAAAGCGCCATTGGCGCGGGCATTCTACTAGTTTGAATATTAAAATAAAATTTCAATAATGAAAAAATTAAAGTCATTCCCCCAATTTCAGACTTATCTTTTGTAATCCGCAGTTCCCCAAGCTTGAAAACTTAAAGCCAATGTTATTTACACCATAAAATTTACTATTTACACCACATATTTTACTTTTTATATTTTTTTAAAATACATCCTGCTCCTCTTGAGTCACACACCTGCCCCTCAAGAGGCGCAGGGTATTTTACATTAAAATACCTTGCGCCTCTTGAGGGGCAGATGTGTGACTCAAGAGGAGCAGAGGTGTGATTCAAGAGGCGTAGATGTGGTGCATATAGTAAAATTTATGGGTGTAAATATTATCACCCAAACTTAACCCCCCATCGATCCCGACCTCCATTCTATGTTGTTCTTGGTGGCACCCCTCGATTCTCTCTTCTCCAAATCTCCAGTGTAGACAACCAGCGCCCTTTCTCCACACGTGACTTCCCGTTCTCCCACTCGTGCTACACAAACGAGTCTAGCTCTGTTGCCTTCCTGGACTCCCTTTGTCATCGAATCTAAGGGTTTGAGATCTTTCACGTCGAGCATTTAGGGTTCTATCCCATATTCTCCTCTCCGACACTTGTTCAACTTTCGTATGTCTTCATCCCCTTTTGTCTGAAAGCAAGGTATGTGAATCGAATTGAACCTTCTCTTTCTCCCTCCAGGAGCCTCACAACATCGATAGCTGGAGGATGAACCATCACTAATGACAAAATCCAACACCAAGCTAGCATGTGGCATAGAGGAATGAGAAGCCCTCTGGGCGGTGAATGATCCAGATTTCATCCTTGAGATTACGTTGTTCTAGGCTAACAATGTCGATTAAGGAGATGTATATTGTCAGGTTGATGTTCTAATTGGTTTTTCTATTCAATTTGATTTCCTATTTGCTAAACTAGGGCTTGTATATTTTCTTTCATTTCCACTCCATAAGAATGACATATAATTTTTTCATAAATTAGGTTTTCTTTGTTCATCTCCTCTGATTCACCCTTGATCAATTTTGTTTGATGCACACAAATTTAATGGTAATGTACATTTTTACATGGAATTTTAGTGGAGTTTGATTACTTATTTAAGTTGTTGATGATTGGGGATTATTGATATATGGAGTAAATACATTCTTATTGGCCTCAAATAAGTTGCTTCTTGTACATATGTTGGTAGTATGTTGATGATTTTCATTCTTATTGGCCTGCTTACTGTCATTAATCCTTACTGCACATTCACAAGCCCCTCTACTATCTTTAGTTCTTGCTGCACTCTCACTCTTAACCTTAAAAACCGCGACTTCAATTCACATTGCAATTCATACAAATCAAAGCATATTCCCCCTTAACCTACTAGTATAATTGTGGGTATGTTATGACAGGTTCATCAGCTTTTGGTGGAAAATATTCTTGCTTTTAATAAGGGTTTTTGGTTAATTCTCAACAGAATCTACAAAAAATTGATTCATGCATTTGACTGAACTATTTGAGTATTTTGTACTCGTTTCGATTATCAATGATCTGGAGATATTGTTTGTTTATTACACCCCCATCATATCTTGTTGCCTTGTTTATTTTCATGGTTTAGCATGATGCATTTGCATATTATTGAGTGACTTGTTTTCTAGTTTGCGTTTTTAGTATGGCTTACCGCTTAAAGTTGTGTCATACAAAGACTTGTGTGGATGGACAATGAATAAAATAGTGAAAATGATTGGATTAAAAAACAACTTCATATTTTGTGGTGTTTTCCGCCGTCAGGTATTGTTTTTCCAAGCTGTTTGTAGTTGCTTGATTTTCTGTTGAGCCTCTAACCAAATCTTTTTCTTAGGCTCTTGATCGACGAGCTGCGCTGTCAGGACATAATCATCATCTGTTCATAATCATCTGTACTGAGTACTATCAATCTGTTCTATTTATGTATGAGTTGTATAAAGCTTCATAAAGGAATTATGCATATCAGTACATATTAACTGAAATCTGTAACACTTGTCAATCTGTTCTCAGTTTCTTTGCATCATGAATCATCATCTCTTCATAATCATTTGTGAATCATAACTTGTCCTGTGTAGTTGTGTATTTGTGTGATATGTATCAATCTGTTTTATATTCAAGTATGAGTACTATATGAACTGAAATATATTCTATTTATGTATCAATCTGTTGTATTTATGTACGAGGTTGTACTGAGTACTATCAATCTGTTCTTTTTCTGTTTGAGTTGTATATTGCTACACAAAGGAATTATGCATATCAGTACATATTAACTGAAATCTGTAACACTTGTCAATCTGTTCTCAGTCCCTTTGCATCATGAATCATCATCTGTTCATAATCATCTGTGAATCATAACTTGTCCTGTGTAGTTGTCCATTTGTGTGATATGTATCAATCTGTTTTATATTCAAGTATGAGTACTATATGAACTGAAATCTGTTCTATTTATGTATCAATCTGTTGTATTTATGTATGAGGTTGTACTGAGTACTATCAATCTGTTCTTTTTCCATTTCAATCTGGTCTATTTATGGATGATTTCTATATAGCTAGACAAAGGAATTATGCATATCAGTACATAGTTACTGAAAACTGTAACACCTTATATTCCTGGCATTGTTATCTTTACATATGTGTAACATGTATGTACCTATGATTGGAAGGATTAGCCTTCCATGACTACTTCACTTTTGTATTAACTTGTCATCCTCATTTTATTTATCATCACTTGTTATTTGGAAGGATTAGCCTTCCATGACTGTTACTTCCTGATACTTACTTATGTCATTACCTGCACACATGGATATTCAGTTTATTTATCATCACCTGTTACTTGGAAGGATTAGCCTTCCATGGCTGTTACTTCCTGATACTTACATATGTCATTACCTGCACACATGGATATTCATTATATCAGTTGATGCCTTTCATTGTCAGTCAAAATAGATTGACATCATTTTACAAATCCTCTTGTCAGGTCAATCTGTTTCTAAGGACCTTGCTTAGCTTATAGCTTATTGTCCAGTTCCTGGTTATCTTATAACTTATCGTATATAGCTACTTATTTCTGAGTTGTATATAGCTACTTAGACCTTATATGTCCTACCATCTCTATGATGAACTGAGATAGGTTACCGTTGTTGCTGTCATAAATTGCCTATTTGCATCTCTTTCATGAAGTTGAGATTCGTCACTGTCTCTCTGAGTTACGAAATGATTTTTTCGACTTACCTGTATTGCATATTTGCATCTTTTTTATGAACTAAAATCTGTTCATCTGTTGATGACAACCCTCATCTGCAATTCTGGTAACTACATGAAATGCATATTGTTGTTTTTCCTGATGAAGCCCCAAGATATGTAACGGCCCAAATATAAATATTCATGTTACGTTTTGAAGGTTGGATACCTTCGTTCGGATCTTGCAATCCAAGTAGAGGTCGAGGTTTCAAAACCTCAAATAATAGCGTTTTAAAGTGGGGATTTCAAACCCTAAATCAATCGTAGGGCCGTTGAGTACCCTTAACCCGACCTATGAGTCTACATCGCCAAGTGATAAGGTGACTTCGATTTCGATCGCGCAAGCATATCCCCATGATAGAAGCCCATATAATCTGCAAACAAACTTAAAAATATATGTGCATGGCATAGGATTAGAGCGAGGTCCTATTTGCACTCTGTTCCCATAAGCAGATATACACATACGCACACACACACACATACACACACACACATATATATATATACACACACACACAAATATGATAAATGACCCAAAGGATTCCAAGTGGCATATCCCTCTCCTACCTCCACCCCCTTCCTGTTATGGTGGAGCCTGGCCAGTACGAGCTATATCATAGCAATCGCCATCCACAAATAGTATATATGCGCATCAATAGTCTCGTAATCATGCGCATTTGGTGAGTAGAACCCACAAGCTCAACTCTAATCAAACTCGATGGAGAACAAGCCCGATAGGACTGGGCCATCCTATGACCCTAGGAACGACTCTAGGACACACAGTTCACGACCGTTCTCCTTTCATACGCATAAAGTAAACAGATGCTCAGTCAAGTGTGCAACCTAAGCATGATACTACATGGCATGCTTCAATGCTTATACAACACCTAGTATGTCATATGACTACATGTAGGAGGGTATATCTGATCAGTTTGAGTAAGTCCATAAAGGAACTTATCTGAGAAGCCGAACAACAAGGTATAGCACAAGCAGAATCCACTCAATCAATAAGCACCTATAATATTAATATGAAAGCGATAAGACACAAGACGACTAGTCACACACACACACAAAAAGACCATGTTCCCAAAACGTCTTCAAAATCCATCCGAAGTCAAACCATTTCAAACCATTCCAAATCGAGAAAACATCAAAAGCCAAGTCATCCGAATAAGCCAATTCCATAATACTCAAGTCCATTTCCATTTCCAAATATCCATCATTTAATCAAGTTTAAGAATTCCGACACTTGAAACATGGCTTTCAAAACATTTTTCAAGTATTCAATCCGACATTGAAAATTCCGTCAAAATCCCCTTTTTAATATTAAAATAATCATTAATTAACCTTTTAAGTAATATTTTCAAAAATCATATTTCGAAACTATCAATGAACCCGACTCAAGGTGGTCCAAACAAAAACCAAACCAAGGACCCAAGAGACAAGGAAGCCGGCCTTGGCCAAATCTCTCTGGGCTAGTTTCACGGCGGCAAGAGGGCCATTCGCCGCGGCGAAACTAGGTTCCAGGGCTCCCGCGAGAGGGGTGCTTACTGGCCACGAAGGGTCGCTTTCACCGCGGCGAAAGCCACACTTGCGGCCGCGAGATGCCCATCTTCTTTCTCCTGAGCTCTGTTCTAACATGCCGCGCCGACCATCGTTTCGCCGTGGCGAGACTCGAAATTTTTGGATCGTTTTTGCTTCAAATCACATCCGTTTTGCCTCAATTCAAATCCATTTTAACCCAAACTTGTTTCAAAATATTTCTAACATAAAACCGACACCAAGCAACCATATGTGACTCAAACGAGGACTAGAAAGGAGAGCGGAAGAGGGATTACCTAGCCTCCTTGAGGCTTCTTCGAAAATCTCGAGAGAGGTAGGACCTTGGGCTCCGATCCAATGATTTTTTTGCTACGACAAGGTCTAGGAGGGACAAATCTTGATTAAAAGAGGACCTTTACAAAGTTTTAGATCCAAAACAAGAGGATGGAAGGATAAGGGCTTATCTTGCTCAAAAACAGGGGAAGAGGAAGAAATGAGGTTGAATCCGCTTCGAAAGGAGTTAGATCTGATTTTTCTTGAACTTGAAAGGTAGAGGAGAGAGTAAAGAACAAGCGAGAACAAACGAAGAAGAGAAATGAGTTAAAACGAGGGAGAACGAGGTGATTTACCAAGCCAACACAGGAACTGGGCTCCCAAGTAGCGGTGGCGAGTTCCTCTTCGCCGCCGCAAACCTGGGTTTCCTTCTTCTGGGCTTTGAGCTCGCGACGGCGAACAAGAACTTGCTACGGCGACCAAGAACTCACGGCGATGACCTAGAACTCACGGCGGCGACCTAGAACTCGTGCCGGCGACAAGGGACAAAAACTTGGTTTTCGATGTAATTTGCTTTTCGACTCCGATTTTTGGGTTAGTTTCTCGAGATGAGATCAGGAGGGTGTTTTAGGGTTCTTTGGTGGCTGAGAAACAAGAAATAAAGGGTGGAGGGTGAGTGAGATGGATAGGAGAGATGGAAAGTTGGAAACATTGGATTTTTAGGGTTTGATTTTTGAATTGAAATGAAGTGAGAGAGAGATAGGCGGATGAGATAAGACTCGGATTTTTATGAAGATATTATTGGAATTTTGGGGATTGGAGCTTCCCTTAAATAGGGGCACAATTTAGCACCTTAGGGTTTTAATGGGGAAAAGGACAAAACAATTAAGGTGGTAGTGGGAAGGAAGAGAGAGAGAGAGTGAGTGGAAGAGAGAAGATGGTCGGGTGAGAGAGAGAGAGATTCCTCTCATCCGATCTTAAGTCCCGACTACCTATCTCGAAATCCGATTCGAGTTTAAGTTCATTTCAAACCCAATCTCTATGACCTAACCCCGCTACTCCAACCACCATGGTGCAAACTCCTTGGAGTCTTCTAGGCCCATTTGTAAAGTTCAAGCTATATTTGCCTACCCGTTCCCAAGGACTGCATCCAATAGGGATAGTCTAGCGTCTTTCTACCCACTTGATTACCTATTATCCGGTTTTATTATCCTAAGTCGAGTTTATTAAGTTGAGTCCTTTTATACTAGCTATATTAAATTCATTTTGCCCTTCAAAATTTGATAATATGGTAGAAAGATTGATATATTTCTTTCTACCATACTATCCTATTAGAAAAGAAGTAAAAAGTATCTGGGCAGCGCGGGCGCGCCCATTTAAGAAAAAAAAGTAAAAGGTTGGGCCGAGTTTAATTACAATTCAATTTATTACAATTCAATGGGCTGTTATAGTCATTACTAAACTTGTTGAAGAGGACATGGGGACATAAAAAAGAAAGAGAAGGATGGGGGATTCACCGAAGAAGATCCTTCTCCTTCCCTTTTTTCTGAAGAAAGGGAGGATCCGGACACCAAGGTATCGGCTTCGATACATGACAATTTAGTCTTTCTTCATTCATTCCCATCCAATCAAAGGGGTTTCTTTTCTTTTTGTCCGCTGCTTCACTCGAATCCCTAAGATTGATGTGGAAAGATGAAAGCTCACACTAACATGCCAATTTGGGAGTAGCGGAGGGGCGGATGTAGCCAAGTGCCCTCGAGTGCAAAGGCATAATGGAGCTTGACTGCAACACGTTCACTAAAAAAAATCCTTTTGCTATTAATGTGGGTATTTCTGTTTCCAAGAGTGTCAAATCACAGGGCTCAACCCTGGACAAGCACTGTTGGGTGGTTTGGTACCCGAATTGCATAACCTGGCTCTGATACCAACTTTGTAATGACCCAAATATAACCTGTTGGGTTACGTTTCGAAGGTTGGATACCTTCGTTCGGATCTTGCAATCCAGGTTCAGGTTGAGGTTTTAAAACCTCAAATGATAGCATTTTTAAGTGGGGATTTCGAACCCCAAATCACACTGCAACAATTAAGGGCCAATGTGGCGCTTCAAAACTGCCACAAAAGGTATGAAAACCGCCACAAAAGGCCTAATGTGGCGGTTTTTAACCACTTTTGTTGCTCGCGTTGCATTTGATCTATTGTGGCGGTTCAATGGGCTATTGTGGCGATTTTATATCATAGTTGAAAACCGCTTCAATAGATATCAGAACCATTGCAATAGGTTGTCAAATGCAGCGGTTTAATTCACACAAATGCAACAATTTCCTTTTCTAATGAAGTTGTTTATTTTGGCTTCTCATTACAAAAATACCACTTATTAGCCCGGTTTGCTTACACCCGAGATATAAAGTCATTGAAATTCATAAAAAAGGGGCATTTTAGCCCATAGAGATCGAAAAAATAAAAATGAAACATAAAGAATAATAGATCAAAGTCAAACACCCTCATTGAACAAGAAATTCAAACATAACTATTAATTAGTGGATTTTCTTCACACACAAAGTTTTGAGATCCATTTGATCTAGTTTTTAAGAACAAAATCAATAGAATCAATACAAAAAAAAAGAGATAAGTCTATTGTTCATCAATTCTATACATATTCATGCAAGAGAATGTAGAGTCAAGAAACTGCAACTCATCCAAAGCTCGAGCCTTTAACAATGTTCAAATCATAGTTGCGAGGTACTTGTGGAGCAAATGATCCTAACACTTCTGGAGCACATGATCCTGACATGCACTTCTGGTTAAAATTTGCTGGACTTGAATACTCAATCCGATTGTTGCTTGGTTAGGATTAGTTGAGCTTCATTATTCTAACTTGATGAGTGGTTCTGCTTAGGATTGATCATAGGTTATTTGAAAAATATATAAGAAGAGCATAATAAGAAAGTAATCTAGTGAAACTCCAACTTCAGTTCAGACAGATATTGACATAGTTCTCGAAATTAAATAACCAAGTGGTTCTTTAAAAACATTTTCGTACCTAAACTTCAATCCATTTTCTGCTTCTTTCTTGTAGTCCATCTCCTGCATTCAATATGATTTACACGTATTCATTATCAGACTCTAGAGAATATCCCCCTGATTATAAGAAGAATAGAAAAAGATAAGATAAAAGAAAAAAATCAACATAAATGAAAAAAAATTAAACAGTATTTAGATACTTGACTGTCCCTTGAATTAAAAAGGAAAAGAGAAAGGAAACAATATTGTAAAAATTGAAAGGCAAGAAGGACATGCAAAAACCTCTCTCAAACAAATAAAACAAAACATGAAGACATATGTATTATGTTACAGTTGATGAATAATGTTTTCCTTTTCAATTTTTACCGGGGAAGATGTGCTAGGTGACTTGTTTTTTTCAATTTACTTTCAGCACATTTGCAAATGGCCTTTAAGAACATGGGCATGACAGAAAATACACCAATATAGAAGCACAAGTTTCTGGTATGCAAAGCAAAGAGAGAGATATAATGTTCAGCTTATCTTTACTATCCAGTATTTGGCAGGTTAAAAATGCTCTATTTTCATACAATAAAGTTTACCTCTTATAAATGCAAATCACCAACTAGAGACTAGGATTTTTAATATACATAATTAAGGGAAGAATAGCCTAAATAAGGTTTTCTAGTTTGGCACTCCCATTCATAATATGAACACAAACTTACACGCAAAAGACTTGATGCCCATTCATCAACAAATGCATGCATATTGAAAACATAATCCTATTAAGATACGAGGTATTATAAAAGAAAGTATAAGAAGTACCAACTGTTTAATAGGTAGCTAATTACACTTAAAAAATAAAATCTATGTGTTGGAATTTTGCAATCGGTTTCTATAACCACCTGAAGATCGGTATTGAATTTTACTGCCCTCTGAACCAGCCCAGCAAAGCAATAGAACGTAATGTTAATATGTCCAGTGCAACGGCAGCTCGGACTCCAGGCCTTTGCACTTTAAAGGCAACCACCTGCCCCGTTGAACGAAGTCTGGCTTGGTAACCCTGCCAAAGACATACACATTCTAAAGTTATCATTCATCTAATGGAAAAAAATAGGTCTAACAAAGAAATACTTCTTCCACTCAAGCTTTCACTGTAGCACATAAAGGACAGAATAAAACATGACCAAGTGATGCTGCAACTGCTGGTTCACTCTAGGTACTTTCTTCCCTTCGTTCACAAGCATATGCAATCGGAGAAGCATTTGCAATTGGAAGACAGAGCGCACAACAACTCCAATAAGGTCCCCATATCCACTCCAATAGCCCAAAAGTAATGCCCTCATGCATCGTATCAACTCCAACAACCCCAAAAAAATTCTGTTTTGCCTAACAATTGCACCAACCTTCAATTAGGCACCGGACAACAAGAAGTTTAAGGCAAAAGTCTATCAATGAATCCCTAAAATTGACCACCAAATTCAGCAGCAAAACACTTCAATAATATTAATAGCACCGGCACCAAGACAGCTAGTACATCACCAAACTTGTCCCCAAACTACATAAGTTCGAGCAGCTGCACAAAGCTAGGAAATGCACTAGGATAAACCCCAAATTTGATCGAAAAATAGCATCCAATCACTAGATATACATTGTGCTCAGATTGCCCAGAAAAAACTAATGCCACCACGTTAATACATACCCCCAACTCAACACATGATCTAATGCACCCACTTCATTCCAAAACTCCATCAAATAACAAATTTATCTTTCCATCCGCAATAACAAACAACCCACAAATTCATGAGAGAGCACAATAGCATCAAATATCAAATTAAGAATTAACTTATTAGGATATGACTACACATATGGAGTTATTCACAAATAAGAGTTATTCACCTATGGAGTTATTCACAAATATAAATTATAGAATCTATTCGAAACCATAGGAGAGGCCACGTCCGAGGCGGTGTCGAGGAGTGATCTCCGAGAACAACTCATCAAGAACACATAACAATGCCTACACCAAGTGATGCTGAAGTGGGTGGAAGAAGCCCAAGGGTGACGAAACTAAGAAAGAGCCCATAACAACACCTAGTTAATCTCATTATTTAGAGAGAAAGCACATCAAGAACACAGAAAACTCTAATAATTGAATATAGTCACCATCAAAACACCAAATCTCAAATTAAAGCACAAATTTAGTTTGTTACCACCAAACATAATCGAAAATATTCAAGTCAATTAAAGCACAAATCAGTCTGGTACCACCAAATCGAATATATTAAACATCAAAACACCATCACTCTATCATCTTAGGCACAACAAACTCTCAAAGTAAGCCACTATACGTTCAATTGAAAGTTAAAGGTGGATAGACGAACTGTACTTATCTGATCGGAATTGAGGTCGAGGACAATTCGAAGTCTTCAAAGCATCTCCAAGCGGAAGTAGAAGCGGAAATAACCTTCACCAAGGCAGGAGAAACAACCATGAGAATCTTACAAAATCAATTTCGGCGACAAGAGGCAAAGAGACAGACGGAGAAAGACATCCAAGTCAGTGATGGAAAGAGAGCAGAGGCAGTTGGTGGAAGCGCTGGTGTTCAAGTGTGGGATGGAGTATAGGGAGAGCGAGGATTGGGCGAAAAGGTGAAGTGGTGGTGTGAGGGTGTCATGAGTTAGGGTACCGACAAGGGGCGGCACGGAGATGGAGAGTCGCGACGAGGAGGGAGGGGCAGCGAAGATGGTGTTTGACTGACGAGAGGTTATACTTCGTGAAGATGGTGTTTGGCCAGCGACTTAGGGTTTGAGCTCCCTTTTTGCTTTAAGCCGCGGGAAGGTCAACCAAAATATAAAAATAATATAAAATAATATATATAAACCGCTTCATTAGGGGAGAAAAATGTGTTACAAAAAAAACCGCTCCATTAGGTTAAAAAACCGCCACAATAGGGTATCTAAAACCGCTACAATAGGTACTATAGTGGTACATGATCAAAACCACCACATGAACCGCCACAATAGATTAAACCGTTGCAAAATGCGCTTCAATACATCAACCGCTGCAAGAAAGTGTTACAGTAGGTCTTAATTGTAGTAGTGTTAATCGTAGGGCCGTTGGGTATCCTTAACCTGTCCTATGAGTCTACATCGCTAAATTCGTTTTAAGTAGAAAGGCGGAAATAGAAAGTAGAGTACAACTTGCCACGACGAGAAAACCAAAATACGTAATCTCAGATTTATAAAATACTTTAAGCCAAGTGATAAGGCGAGTTCGATTTCGATCGC
Organism: Persicaria maculosa; assembly: GCA_963922045.1. NCBI lineage: Eukaryota > Viridiplantae > Streptophyta > Magnoliopsida > Caryophyllales > Polygonaceae > Persicaria > Persicaria maculosa. Next base: position 37,110,852 of record OY998261.1, read on the forward strand.
CTGAGAAAATCCCCGCCATAGAAGCATGGAGCACAAATAATCTGCAAACAAACCTAAAAAAATATGTGCAGGGCATATGATCAGAGCGAGGCCCTATTTGCACTCTATTCCCACAAACAGACATACACATACGCTATACCTAATAAAGATGCTTCCAATACAGTGAGGAATATTTAAACACTCAAGCATAATGACAGTATATATATATATATATATATATATATATATATATATATATATATATATATATATATATATATATATGCAGAAATACGATAAATAGCCCAAAGAATGCCAAGTGGCATATCACTCTCCTACCTCCACCCCTTCCCGTTAGGGTGGAGCGTGGCCAGTACGGGCTATAGCATAGCAATTGCCATCCGCAGATGGTATATGTGCGTATCGATAGTCTCGTAATCATGCTCAGATGGTGAGTAGAGCCTGCAAGCTCAACTCTAATCAGACTCGATAGAGGACAAGCCCGATGGGACTCGGCCATCCCATGACCCTAGCAACGACTCTAGGACACACAGATCACGACCGTTCTCTTTTCATACGCATAAAGTAAACAAATGCTCAGCCAAGTGTGCAACCTAAGCATGATACTACATGGCATGCTTCAACGCTTATGCAACACCTAGTATGTCATACGACTACATGTAGGAGGGTATATCCAATCAGTCTGAGTAAGTCCATAAAGGAACTTATTTGACAAGCCGAACAACAAGGTATAGCACAAGCAGAATCCACTCAATCAACAAGCACCTATGATATTAATATGAAAGCGATAAGGCACAAGACTACTAGTCACACACACACACAAACACTACCAAAAATGCAGGAAATAGCCACGGACTGGCCACGAATGACCGTGGCTAAATGGTTTAGCGACGGGCATAGACACGAATTTTACATTCTTCGCCATTCGTGGCATATGCCTCGTCGCTAACAGCCACCAACCCAATATTCGTGGCTAATAGCCACGATCTGACAAGTCCGTGGCTATGTCCGTGGTCGGTTCGGGATCGTGTCATTCGTGGCTATAGCGACGATGTTAGCCACGGTGTATGTCGTGCCTGATTTCGTGGTTAGGCACGTGCGGGATGTCTGGCGTCTTTTGTGGCTGATTTCGTGACAACAATCGTGGCCAATTAGGTGGCTAATTAAATTCGTGGCTTTATTGTTGGCTATTCCCGTGGCGATATTCGTGGCTAAGTTCGTGACTTTATTGCTGGCTATGTCTGTGGCCTTATTCGTAGCCTTATTCGTTCTATGAGCTAGGAAATAAATTTAATATAATTTTACAAATCTGTCACACAAACACATCCAAAATGAGCATAAGTTACATCATTCAAAACACATCCACTCAAAAGTTCAACAATACAATAAGTCTCAACATGCACGAATATGACAAGGACGCCCAATTGAAGCATGGATTCAATCCAGACGAACACAAGACCATATACAGTTTGAGACCAGTGACTCCACCTGTTTCCTAGAATGGGGTAGGAAACAGGTTGTACCTCAAAAAAGGAGCAACCATGTACAGTTTGAGACCAGTGACTCCACGAGATATAACATCATCACTAGCTGATTGAAGATCATCTAGGCATTGCCACGCAATTTCCTGCAAAAAACATTATTATCTCATTAACTTTTCTATAGTCGAAGAAACATCAAAACTAGGTAGGATAAAATAACAAGCAAAGACAACTATGCAAATATGGACTAGGAAACCGCTAATCCTAGTGAGGACATTACATACAACGAGGCAAACAATGTCAAAATGATGAGAAAAGCCATCCAAGGCATATACAGGACTTCCACAATACAATAACAGCGGAGATAAGCTCATCAAGACCTAACAGAGCAAACAAGCAAGGCATCACAAGTCACAAGTTGATAGAGGATAAGATCCAAAGCTTCTACAATTATTATTTTGACATCCAAAAGAACCTACAGTAGAATATGTTCAGTAAAGATATGAAAAGCACGAACAGAATCTATAGTGTCATCATGCTACAAGTGACTCAAATCCTTATGAAGTAATCAAATTAGTTTTAATGAAAAAAAATCAATCAACTAGAGTATGTGTTATCTCTATCCCCTAATTGTTCTAACAAAAGCACAAAACATGGGCAACTTACTTTTCTCTCCTTCGGATGTTCTAAACCAAAGCCCCAAAATTAAAAATTTCAAAGAAGAGAAAGAAGAAAAAATAAAAAACCGAGCCCAGAAAAATAAAGTATTCAGTCAAGAGAAGGAGTTCATTGAGAATATGAACTTTGGAGGACAAATTACCTAAAAGCCAAGCCAAATATTGATAAAGCTTCCATAAATCAATCAAATAGAGTATGTGTTACCTGTTGCATTCTCTTTCCTTTCAGCCTCAAAGTCGGCCAAGCTTCCATAAACAAAAAAGGCCACACCTTTAACCACAATACCCCAGTTTTGAGTACCTCATCGTCGTTTCCTATGCCCTTGAACGACTCCAACCTGGTGCTGGTGAAGACGTTCTTTGAAGAACTCCGCATCGAGTAGCAGACCGAAATCTCATAAATGAAGAACAAAAATGAAAGAAAGAGAAGCCACAAGTGAGATAAGCTACGGTAATTGAGGAGAGAGAAACCCCAACCTGGAAGAGAGAAGGGAGTCGAGCCGGATGAGGAAGAAGGTCGCCTCTCCTTCTTTGGTCTTCTTCCGGTCGCCTGAGCCTCCAATTTTCCAAGCGGCTACAGACGAGCGAGCAAGAGAGAAGGGAGTCAAGCCGGATGAGGAAGAAGGTCGGCGATGGTGGCGAGAGAGGAAGAAGAGGATGTGTGAATGAAGATGAAGCGGCGAGAGAGATATGGAATGAAGATGTGGAATGAGGGAGATTTGAATTTTTTAGGAGAGAGAGAGATATGGAATGAAGTGGCGAGAGAGGAGGAAGAGGATGTGTGAATGAGGTAGGCGGTGCCCAAAAGAAATTAGGGTTGTTCTAAATTTCATAGTGCGGGAAATTTACCGCTCAAAATTTATTTTGGGCTGTAAAAAAAATTTCGACACAAGGCATGAATTTCTTTTTTATTTTCATTCAAAATTTACATCTAGAAAATAAAACCATCGATACAAAGAAAAATATAATATACTTTAAATAAAAAATAATGGCAAAAATAATAATAGTAGTAAAAATATAATATAATCGTTATTGTTATTACTAAAAACAAAAATTAAAAAATATATGAAATAATAAAATAATAATAACAATAACAATAATAATAATAATAATAATAATAATAATAATAATAATAATAATAATAATAAGTTTAATATAAGGTTTTATACAAGGTTATAATATAATACTTATATGAGTTTTCCATCAAACATACTCTTGTAGTATTCTAATAAGAATTCATTAATTAATATAAGGTTTTATTAAACATTTGTTCGTTACTTATATAAGTTTTCCTCAAAACATACTCTTATAGTATTCTAATAAGAATTTAGTGGTTAATATAAGGTTTTATTAAACATTTGTTCGTTACTTATATGAGTTTTCCTAAAAACATACTCTTATATTATTCTAATAAGAATTTAGTAGTTAATATAAGGTTTTATTAAACATTTGTTTGTTACTTATATGAGTTTTCCTCAAAACATACTCTTATAGTATTCTAATAAGAATTCATTAGTTAATATAATGTTTTATTAAACATTTGTTCGTTACTTATACGAGTTTTCCTCAAAACATACTCTTATAGTATTCTAATAAGAATTTAGTAGTTAATATAAAGTTTTGTTAAACATTTGTTCGTTACTTATACGAGTTTTCCTCAAAACATACTCTTATAGTATTCTAATAATAATTTAGTAGTTAATATAAGGTTTTAGTAAACATTTGTTTGTTACTTATACGAGTTTTCCTCAAAACATACTCTTATAATATTCTAATAAGAATTTAGTAGTTAATATAAGGTTTTATTAAACATTTGTTCATTACTTATACGAGTTTTCTTCAAAACATACTCTTTTAGTATTCTAATAAGAATTTAGTAGTTAATATAAGATTTTATTAAACATTTGTTCGTTACTTATACGAGTTTTCCTCAAAACATACTCTTATAATATTCTAATAAGAATTTAGTAGTTAATATAAGGTTTTATTAAACATTTGTTCATTACTTATACGAGTTTTCCTCAAAACATACTCTTATAGTATTCTAATAAGAATTTAGTAGTTAATATAAGGTTTTAGTAAACATTTGTTTGTTACTTATACGAATTTTCCTCAAAACATACTCTTATAATATTCTAATAAGAATTTAGTAGTTAATATAAGGTTTTATTAAACATTTGTTCATTACTTATACGAGTTTTCTGCAAAAAATACTCTTTTAGTATTCTAATACGAATTTAGTAGTTAATATAAGGTTTTATTAAACATTTGTTCGTTACTTATACGAGTTTTCCTCAAAACATACCCTTATAGTATTCTAATAAGAATTAGTAGTTAATATAAGGTTTTATTAAACATTTGTTCGTTACTTATACGAGTTTTCCTCAAAACATACTCTTATAGTATTCTAGCTAATAAGGATTTAGTAGTTAATATAAGGTTTTATTAAACATTTGTTCGTTACTTATACGAGTTTTCCACAAAACATACTCTTATAGTATTCTAATAAGAATTCATTAGTTAATATAATGTTTTACTAAACATTTGTTCGTTACTTATACGAGTTTTCCTCAAAACATACTCTTATAGTATTCTAATAAGGATTTAGTAGTTAATATAAGGTTTTATTAAACATTTGTTTGTTACTTATATGAGTTTTCCTCAAAACATACTCTTATAGTATTTTAATAAGAATTTAGTAGTTATTATAAGGTTTTATTAAACATTTGTTCGTTACTTATACTAGTTTTCCTCAAAAATACTCTTATAGTATTCTAATAAGAATTCATTAGTTAATATAAGGTTTTATTAAACACACACTTATAGTATTCTTATAAAATTTTATTAGATAATATAAGGTTTTGTTCAACAATCATTAAGTACTTATATGATTTTTCCCCAAAACACACACTTATATTATTCTTATAAAAATTCATTAGTTAATATAAGGTTTTATTCCAAAATCATTAGCTACTTATATGATTACCCCTCAAAGCCCACACTTATAGTATTCTTATAATAATTTATTAGATAATATAAGGTTTTATTCTACAATCATTAGGTACTTATATGAATTTCCCTCAAAACACACGCTTATAATATCCTTATATGATTTTCCTCAAAATAAACTACCCTAATATTCTCATATGAATTTATTAGTTAATATAAGGTTTTATTCAACGGTTGTTAGTTATTCATATGATTTGTTTTCCCTCAAAACACATTTTATTCAACAATTATTAGTTTTCTTTATGTTCGAGTATTTATTTACATATAAAGACATATACCATTAATGGGCCCTTTGGCAGAAAATATAGCCATATTTAGGCCTATAATAAATTAAAGCCCATTAGAAATTGAAGTGTGTCATTTGAGGTTAACTGTAAATAACCACGGCATTAGCCACGGATATGACCATGGCTATTAATTGGGCTCCTTAATACATCGAGAGCTATTGATTGAGCTTCCATCTTCATTGGGCTTTGACTACCACTAACGGGTTGACCGTCTTTGGGCTTTGACTATCTCTGATATTGGGCTTGACCGCCTTTGGGCTCTAATATTTTTTTTTGGGTGAGATTTTGGGCTTTAAAATTATTATTTGCTTTAATTTGTGTGAAGAATTACCCAAATTCGGATACAACAACGGCCAATAGGCATGGCCATGTTAGCGTCGAATTCAGCCACGGATATTCCAACAGTGGCTAAATTCGTGGCTATTGGCCACCTCATCAGGTCATGATTGCCAATTGCCACTTCTTCTTAGCCACGGGTACAACCACGATATTTTTTCGCGGCTTATTGACGTCGAAATCAGCCACGGATATTTCAATAGTGGCTAAAGTCGTGGCTAACAGCCATGAATTTAGCTATGACATTCATGATCGTGGCTAATAGTCACGACATTCTGTACACGAATTTATGTCATCACCCCCAGCCACGGATTTAGCCACGGAAATTTTCACTCGACACTTGTTTAGCGACGACATGTCAAGTCGTGGCTACGTTCGTAGCTATCAGCCACGAATTCGGCCACAACCATATGACGTTGCTAAAAAATCCGTGGCTATTTCCTGTTTTTTTTGGTAGTGAAAGACCATGTTCCCAAAACGTGTTCAAAATCCATCCGAAGTTAAACCATTTCAAACTATTCCAAATCGAGAAAACGTCAAAAGCCAAGTCATCCGAATAAGCCAATTTAATAATACTCAAGTCCATTTCCATTTCCAAATATCCATCATTTAATCAAGTTTAAGAATCCTGGCACTTGAAACATGGCTTTCAAAACATTTTTCAAGTATTTAATCCAACATTGCAAATTTCGTCAAAATCCCCTTTTTAATATTAAAATAATAATTAATTAACCTTTTAAATAATATTTTCAAAACTCATATTTAGAAACCACCAATGAACCAAACTCAAGGTGGTCCAAACCAAAAGCAAACCATGGACTCAAGAGACAAGGGAGCTGGCCTTGGCCTAATCTCTCTGGGCTAGTTTCGCGGCAGCGAGAGGGCCATTCGCCGCGACGAAACTAGCTTCCAGGGCTCCCGCGAGAGGGGTGCTCGCTGGCTACGAAGGGCTGCTTTCTCCACGGTGAAAGCCGCGCTCGCCTCCGCGAGATGCCCCTCTTCTTTCTCCTGAGCTCTATTCTAACTCGCCGCGGCGAGACTCGAACTTTTTGTCTCGTTTTTGCTTCAAATCACATCCATTTTGCCTCGATTCAAATTCATTTTAACCCAGACTTGTTTCAAAACATTTCTAACATAAAACTGACACCAAGCAACCATATGTGACTCAAACGAGGACTAGAGGGGAGAGCGGGAGAAGGATTACCTAGCCTCATTGAGGCTTCTTCAAAAATCTTGGGAGAGGTTGGTCCTTGGGATCCAATCCAATGAGGTTTTGCTACGACAAGACCTTGGAGTGATAGATCTTGGTTAAAAGAGGACATTTACGAAGTTTAGATCCAAAACGAGAGGATGGAAGGATGAGGGCTTATCTTGCTCTAAAACAGGGGAAGAGGAAGAAACGAGCTTCAATCTACTTTGAAAGGAGTTAGATATGACATTTCTTGACCTTGGAAGGTAGAAGAGAGAGTCAAGAACAAGAGAGAACAAACGGGGAAGAGAAAGGAGTTAAAACGAGGGAGAACAAGGTGATTTATCAAGCAAACACAAGAATTGGGCTCCCAAGTCGCGACGACGAAGAGGAACTCACGACCGCGAACATGGGTTTCCTTCTTCTGGGCTCTGAGCTCACGACGGTAAACAAGAACTCGTGGCAGTGACCAAGAACTTATGGCGGTGACCTAGAACTCGCGGCGGCGCCACAGTCAGAAACTTGGTTTTCAATGGAATTTGCTTTCCGATTCCGATTTTTGGGTTAGATTCTTGAGAGGAGATCTTCTGGAGGGTGTTTTAGGGTTCTTTGGTGGCTGAGAGACAAGAAATGAAGGGTGGTGGGTGATTTAGATGGATTGGAGAGATAAAAAGTTGTAAACTTTGGATTTTTAGGGTTTGATTTTTTAATTGAAATGAAGAGAGAGAGAGATAGAAGGCTGATATAAGACTCATATTTTTATGAAGATATTATTGGAATTTCGGGGACTGGAGCTTTCCTTAAATAGGGGCACAATTTTGAAGAGTGAGTGGGAGAGAGAAGATGGCCGAGTGAGAGAGAGAGATTCATCTCATCTGACCTTAAGTCCCGACTACCTATCCCGAAATCCGACTCGAGTTCAAGTTCATTTCAAACGACTCACAAGACACCACATTTTAAATTCGAATATAATAGCGGAATTTAGTTCGACAATCTATATTTTAAAACGTGCAGAGATGATTTCCAAAGACTTTCCATATTTAGAAACACGCTCGAGGATGAGTTTTTGAAACTTTCCAATTATGAAAATTAAATACTTATTTAAAATTCCGGTCTTTAAAAGATAGTTGTATTCAAGTAACAACGGTGTGTTTGTGTCTTCCCATGGTTTTAAATCCAACTTTTTGTCTGTAGACCCAGGGTCATATTCCTATAATTAAATCATGGGAGGATTTTAGGATATCCACTTCAACTAAAATGCCAGAGCAAGGAACTTGTGAGTGGTGTGGTTACATCATATATGTGGTCATGTACGAATTGGTTCCCGATATAAGACCGTGAAGAGTTACTACACCGAGCATCTTTTTTTTTTGTTTGCTAGCTTGCTAGACTCTCGATTCGTCTTCTTTTTGGTGTGTTTGTTCGTGTTGTTGTTGTAGTGTGTATGTTCATGGTGTTCAAGTTGTTGTAGTTTGTATGTTCATGGTATTGATGTATTTCACCTTATTATAATAAGCATTGGATTTGAATCTATTTTTGGTATTTCATTATGTATTTAACTATTTTGGTAATGCAACATGGATTTGATCCTCTTTTGATTATTTGAGAAGTAGTCTATTAATGGATACAAACAGGACATGGGACGTCATTTAGAATAAAAACGATTTAAAAATGTATTGAAGTACAACAGAACAATTAATAAAACTGATGTCTTTTGGGAAATTATATATTGTTATACATAAAGAAAATGATGTTGTAATTTTTTTAGACATCATATCTTTCAAATATACTGATTTAAATATTTACATATAACATTGTCTTTATCAATATTGAATGTTTTATACTTTTTTTTAAAAATGAAATAGCAAGACAAAATACAAAGGAAAAGTTAATAAACACGAAATGAATCACATATAACCGATGTAAATAAATTATTATAACATTGTTTTTAGAAAAATATCGATGTTAATGTGAACTTTTGTATTACTCTACATACCTTTAGATAGCTAGAAATGCAAAATAATAATAGTTTAACATTAGCTGATTCAATCAAAATGTAATTATATTCATGTATTAAAATTGTTATTACAAAGAGAAACGATGTTATAGATCATTATAGACATCGGGTATAAACCAATGTGGTAAAGTTGAGATTTTTAACACCACCCACTAACACGTCGAATTATTTTTTGATTAACATCGGTTTATACCCGATGTCTATTGATGTTATTCTAGTAGTGTACATGATTTTTAGCGATTAGGGTTTATGTTCTGTTTGTTGTTGTTGTTTTTTTTGTTGAAATCAAACCCTAAATCAATAAAATTGAGGCTTCGAATTTGCATTTAATTGTTGTTGGTATGATTTTAATCCTTGAATTGACAAGTCATTTATCTATTTTGACTGTTCTTCATTTTAATTTTGAGGGTTTGAGATTTGGGGATTTTTGTTAATCTTCATGGACTAGAGATATGGGAATTGAGGTATCACCCCAATATATTTCTGCAATAGTTGTACGTGATTGATTGGTGGCTGGACTAGGTGGCGAGTTGCAACGACTCTAAGGAGGAGGTGCTCGCATTGGTTTCTATGCATTGTGTTGTTCGGTGGAGTACATGGAGGTAGAGGTTCTGTCGCCTATAGGAACTGCCGACGGGGAATCGTTAGTGTAGCGGGAGGCTATGTCGGAGAGCTTGTCTCCCTTCTATGGTGACTGGTTTGTAAAAAATTATATCGGGTCTGATACTTGGGTTGCACTAAAATAAAATTTATGGTATTTTGATGAAAATTTGATCAATTCCTAAGGGCATTTTTCTCAATAACATACGGGTTTAACATGAAAACATAACATAAAACGGTATATGGGGGTGTTTTGCTAACATATAGGTTATAAAGGGCGATTTACTGGAATTTTGCATCTAAGGGATTGTTTTGAGCATATTTTAAGGGTGGTTTCCTATAATTTACCCAATTCTTTATTAATGGAGTGAACCCTAAAATAACCTCTACTTGATTGAAACTTGGAAGGGATTGATTGATTGAATGTCATTTGATTATTGTGCAGATACTTCTATGCAATCATATACATAGGCCAACCACCTAAGCCCTTTTATCTTGATATTGATATTGGTAGTGATCTTACTTGGGTTAAGAGCATCCGCATCAGTGAATCTTTTCCCAGACTTATAACTTACTTTTTGAATGCCACATTTTAAAGGTCTTATTTCAGATTTTTATTTTTTCATCCCATTCATGAACCCCGACCTTGGACCCATAATTTACTTTTTCTATATTTTCCTTTTTTATTAAATGAATTCTTCTTATATTAAATTCATAATATAATCCATTCTTAGTAATTTTATTATTCTTATTCTTATTCTTATTCTTATTAAATATGAAATATTATAAACTATTCATTATTTAATTTTATTACTGTATTATTAATGATGAAGCTTATGTTTGATTGATATTACAGTTAGTATAACTATCAAATAATAAATTACATGGGTGTTATTCGAAACGAGGTAATATCATGAATTTTTTTCTCTAAACATATGCAAAGTGGATGTTTATGTATAGATCAAATTAAGTTACATTCAAAAATATAAATTTTTTTGTAATGTTAAACTAGTCGAAAAAGCCATTTTAATAATTTAATTAAGGCGCTGCCACGTGTTAGCTCCTGAATGGGGCCACATGGAAATGCTAGACTTTTTCCTCCTAGCCCTAAAGCAATGAAACACAACACTTCATGCCTCTTGGGTGCAAAACAAGGACGTTGTGTTAATCTGATTGACACACTTACATGGTTTTCACATGCGCTCGATTTTTGTGTCAATGAACTCCACTTTTGGAGCCTCTTACAGACGAGCCCAAGGCACTAGATTCATACAAATTTTCTTTTTTTTTTCTTTCTTCTTTTCCAATGTGGCACATTTTATTATGAATCCATTGACTCATTAATGTAGATGGTTTAAGTGTGATTGGGATTTTGGTGACTTAGAGTTGGAAGGAATGAAATTTAGAGTTGGAAGGAATGAAATTTATTGTTTGATGAACACAAATTAGTTAAACAATGGAAAAGTTCAAGTCTAACCGTCTGTTTGCCAACAAGGTTTTTTAGGGGAAGGAAGGGGTGAGAAATTAAAAAGGGGAAAGAGAGTGAAGGGAAGGGGAGGAATTTCATTTTCCTCCCAAATTCCACCCTTTTGGTGGGTCGTGAAATCCCATCAAATTGAGCAATTACTCAAATTTAGAATCCCTTCATTTCCTTTAAATTATTCATCCAAACACATAATTTACTTTTCCTTCACTTCCCTTTTTAAAAATCCCTTCAAATCCCATCATCCAAACAGGGTGTAAAGGATATTCCACATACTGGTGAAGGCTAAAGAGTAAAGAGTAATTCCATTGCCATAAAGTAGTGCTCTAATCTTGAAGTTAAAAAGTAGTACTATTGAAAAAAGGCTGTCTAGCTACTGAGTGGAAGTGCTAACAAATATGAAAGGAGGTGAAGTCTTTGAAGGATTCTTATATAAGACCCTTCAAAATTCACCTTGACACTTGTTTTGGTGCTCTAGGAACTAAGGAGCCCCTTACTGCTCTCTTAGCATGGTTTATCTGTCAATATTGGTCCATCTATGTGAAATTGTCAGTTAAGATCGATCTAGTCACCTTACTGCTGTTTTAGCATCGTTAATCTGTTAATAAAATCATGGATTAGAGATATCATTTCTTTATCATCTATTTTAAGAAGTTACTAATGAGTAATGCCTTACTTATCTATTTTCATAATAATACATGTGTTGTTGTATAGACTGGAATATCATGTACTTGCATACTCTAATGACATCAATAATGATTACTTAATTTGCGCCGAAATATATGAAAGTTTTTGTCAAGATTTTGTGTTTTTTCCTACTTGCATGCTCTAACGTCTTAGTATTTGATGCCATTACTAACGTCTTTATCATTTGTTTTCGTAACCGCATTGGTGTGTCGTTTTTTTTTGTTTTTTTTTTCATTTATGAATGTTACTATAGACACTACTAAAAAAACAAGATTAAGCAACGGAAAATAGCAATGGATTTGGCAACGAATGACCGTGGCTAACCGGTTTAGCCACGACATCAGCAACGTGCGGGCCATCCGTACCCATATGCCTTGTGACTAAATTCGAGCTTGATGTAGCAACGAGTTTAGCAACGAAACAATATCGTCGTGGCTAAGTCCGTGGCTAGGTATGGACAAACTATGTCGTGGCTGTGGCATCGAAAACAACTGCGAAATACGGGCATCGCCGAATTCCTGGCTAAGTTTGTGGCTGGATTCATTGCTACAAATAGGTCATGTACTAGCTGATTCCGTGGCTGAGCCATTGTTATGGTTGTTGTTATCGTTGTTGCTCGTTTCATTGGTAATGTTGTTGCTAGGGTTGTCGATAACGCCAGTATTTGTGTCGATGGTGCTGATTTTCATTTGTTTCATGATTTTGTAGCAAAACTTTGATATATACATCCAAGCAATAACAAATCCAAACATACATAAATGGAGTACAAAAATAAAAACATATTATAGATACAAAAGAAACCAAATCTGGCCAAGGGAGTGCGAGTTCTTGGTTGACATTGTCAGGGCATCTCTACTTCCGCTTCCATGTGAATGAGTCAATGAGTGCCCAAGCTTGCTCTGAGACAAATCCATTAAGCCTGAAACAAGAACAAGCGATGTGCTTGGACATTCAAACAAACAAATAAAGGAATTAACATTTAAAACAACAATGACTTGATTTGTAGCTGAGATTAGTGTGGTGAGGAAATGATAATGTATATCCAATCTTGTAGTTTGATACAAATTAATTCAAACATAGATCTGTATGCAGCACAACATTAAATAAAAAAACTATGGTGTTGGGTAAAATCTCTTTTTGACAAGTTTCTAACCTTTTTAGAAGAAATAAAATTCCAGATTTCATTTTTTTTATTTAAAGGAGTGTAGAGCACTTTCTTATTTGAATTTCAAAGGGTTTAAACAATAGGAAAAGACATCTCTTATAAAAAAGGAAAAGACATCGAAATGCCCCTCAAGCAATCTGGGAGGGTCAATATTTCAATGAAACTAGAAATAAAAATCCAGATTTCATTTAATTAGGGGGTGGAGCCTGCCAATTCTAAACACTAAGAAGTTTAACAAAATCAAAATTAGGTATTAAAAATCAAATCTTTTTGAAGAATCTATGAAACAGGAGTTTATACACAACCAAGAAATTGCAAAATCGAGTGGAAGAGTACCTCGACAACCGAAGGCCGGAAGATGAAGGGGTGGGAGTCAAGGGAAAGGAAAGACGGAGGTGGAGGAGGCAGGGGAGACGCCGTCAGAGAATCGTCGACCGGAGGAGGAGGCGGTGGTGGAGCCCGCGGATTGGAGAGGAGCCGAATTGTCGAGCGTCTTGGGGATGGTAATGCAACCAAGGGCGAGATCGAATGCTTCCATGCCAACCCAGATCTTAGCGCTACACCACAAAGACACAACCCAATCAAAATCAACAAACCTGAAAACTGAAACCCTAAGAAATCAAATTCAACAAAGGCATAGTAAAGGAACACCGATACAAGCATAGGTCCCTTCAGGAATGGGTTGAAGAGTATAAAGCTAAGATAAGGTATGGGTATGGCGGCCATAAGATAGGGAGGGAGGGAGGGACCAACCTGGACTTTCGCCATTTCAGAGAGCGAAGAAAAATTGGGAAGAAGGCGGCGCTACCAGCAGTTGGGTTTCTCTGCCCCTTTCTTCATCTGTTGAAGGCGGCGCTCCCACCGGGCTCTGCCAAATTGGATTCAACATCGGCGTCGCTCCCTCCGAGCTCTGCCATATTGGATTCAACATCGGTGTCGTTCTCCGTTGTGTTTGTCGGGGAGGATGAGAGATTTGAAATACGGGGAGGATGAGAGATTTGAAATCTTTGGGGAGAGAGAGCGAGACTGGAATGAAGAGGACAAGAAGAGATGAAGAGAATGCATGAATGGAGGCGGCGACCAAAATGAATTAGGTTAATTATACCGCTTTCTCAATTTCAAAGCCAAAAAATTTACCGCCTAAAAATGAATTGGGCGCTAAAAAAAAATTTCGACAGTGGGCATAAATTTTTTTTCTTTCACAATTTACATCTATAAAATAAAACTATGAATACTATACAATTATTTATCATTAAATATTTACATCTATAAAAAAAATTTCACAATTTTTTCTTATTAGATAAGTTTTTATCAAAATTAATTAGATATCTATATGTTTTTTATAAGATTTTACTGAACATTGTTAAACTAGATCAGTACTCGTATCTTATGCGAATTTTATTGGTAAATATATGTATAAGGTTTTATTAAAGATTTATTAGTTACTTGTATGAGTTTTTTTCCCCCAAAACGTACCCTTATTGGTTTCTTATAAGAATTTATGACTTAATATAAGGTCTTATTAAACATTTATTAGTTACTTATTTGGGTTTTTCTCAAAAACATGTCTTTATACTATTCTAATAATAATTTATTACTTAATATAAGGTTTTATTAAACACTTATTCGTTACTTATATGAGTTTTCCTGAAAAATACTCTCATAGTATTCTAATAAGAATTTATTAGTCAATATAAGGTTTTATTAAACATTTAATCGTTACTTGTATGAGTTTTCTTCAAAGCATACTCTTATAATATTTTCATAAGAATTTATTGGTTACTATGTGATTTTGTTCAACAATTACTAGTTACTTATATGAGTTTTCCTCAAAACATACTATTATAGTATTTTTGTAAGAATTTATTAGTTACTATATGATTTTGTTCAACACTTATTAGTTACTTATATGAGTTTTCCTTAAAACATACCCTTATAGTATTCTAATAAGAATTTATTGCTTAATATAAGGTTTTATTCAACACTTATTAGTTATTTATATGAGTTTTCCTCAAAACATACTCTTATAATATTTTCATAAGAATTTATTAGTTACTATATGATTCTGTTCAACACTAGCTTGTTAGTTACTTATATGAGTTTTCCTCAAAACATACCCTTATAGTATTCTAATAAGAATTTACTACGCAATATAAGGTTTTATTCAACACTTATTAGTTATTTATATGAGTTTTTCCTCAAAACATACTCTTACAATATTTTCGTAAGAATTTATTAGCTACTATATGATTCTGTTCAACACTTGTTAGTTACTTATATGAGTTTTCCTCAAAACATACTCTTATAGTATTCTGATAAGAATTTATTAGTTAATATAAGGTTTTATTAAACACTTATTCGTTACTTATATGAGTTTTCCTCAAAAATACTCTCATAATATTGTAATAAGAATTTATTAGTCAATATAAGGTTTTATTAAACATTTAATCGTTACTTGTATGAGTTTTCTTCAAAACATACTCTTATAGTATTTTCATAAGAATTTATTGGTTACTATATGATTTTATTCAACAATTACTAGTTACTTATATGAGTTTTCCTCAAAACATACTATTATAGTATTTTTGTAAGAATTTATTAGTTACAATATGTTTTTGTTCAACACTTATTAGTTACTTATATGAGTTTTCCTCAAAACATACCCTTATAGAATTCTAATAAGAATTTATTGGTTACTACATGATTTTATTCAACAATTACTAGTTACTTATATGAGTTTTCCTCAAAACATACTATTATATTATTTTTGTAAGAATTTATTAGTTACTATATGATTTTGTTCAACACTTATTAGTTACTTATGTGAGTTTTCCTCAAAACATACCCTTATTGTATTCGAATAAGAATTTATTACTTAATATAATATTTTATTAAATATTTATTAGATAAGTGGGCCGGCTCCATTAATGCCCTCAACCATGAAATTGAAGGGAACATACACATGTCGGCCCCATCCGTAGGTAGAGTACAAAGCGCATTAACGTTTGACCTCATCCGTATTAGCCACGGATTTAGCCACGGATACAGTCGTCGCTAACTGAGCTCACTAATACCTTTTCATTCTATAGGCTAATTGGGCTTTCACTTATTAGGCTATTGGACTCTAAGACGGGCCCGCCTCCGATTTCACTCTATACCCTATTAACGGACTATATTCAATCTACATAAAATTTGAGAGGGATAGTAATCTCATTCGGCCCGCCTAAACCATTTGCGACCAAGCCCAGATTTTCGATACTAAATAGCCATGGATTCAGCTACGGATAGTATGTCGTGGCCAGATCAGCTTCGAATATAGCCACGAATCAAACGTCGTGGCTAAGTTCGTGGCTATTTACCAGGACAATCCACCTTCCGAGCCACAAAATCAGCTATGAACACCAAGCTCGTTGCTATTAGCCACGAATTTGATGAGGTGACATACCAGGACGCCTACCAGCCACAAATATAGCCACGTCTGTTAACAGTCGTCGCCAATGTCATTGCTATTGGCCACAAAGCTAGCGTCGCCTAACATTCGTGGCTAACAATCCATTGCTAAATCCTGTTTTTTTAGTAGTGAGAGACGTATTGGAATATAAAACATAAAAAAATGGACAGACGCATTTAATACTGTTAGTGCAAAAATCTGCTCAGAATAATTGTTGATGGGGATCGACATCTCAATGATGAGACTTGTATCCCTCGGAAGACCCTTCGACGCTCAAGTCAGTGTTTTATTTGATCGTTTTGTTTATCTCATGGAAGTAGACCTCATGTTTTATAATAGAAATTAGGGTTGAAGGGTTTTACCGTAGGAAAGACCAAAATACCACTAGGGCCCACTTAATTTTGCTCTCTTAATTGCCCCTCGGGCTCTTTAGCACTTGTCGGTGGTGAAGGAGGCCGATAATTTGCTACCTTTTGGAAATTGTTGTGCTTACACTTGAATTTTTCCCTTGATCATTCAGTTAGTCCTCAAAACATGGGGGGACAATCTCGTGGTTGGGGACCTGGATAACAAGATGCTACAACATTTACTTGTTAGTTAATAACATTTCAGTTACAATACTTGATATTTTTTTAACAGTGGACGTAGCTTTGTCTAACCCTTCTTTATCCTATTTGAGTAAACTCTCTTGATTTTCAAGGACATAATAATATTGACCTTGATTGGTGCACACATTATGGCATATGAATGGCGACTATTGACCTTAATTGGTGTGCACTTGTTGGCCTCTAAGTGGCGACTATTGACCGCTAATGGTGACAGATTACATTGGCCTTTGACGGCTTACACTCATATGGCCTATTATTGACTACTTTTTGGTCTTTAATCACGAATTCTTTATAACCTAAGATTGGAGACTATTAGCCTTGATTGGTGTACTCATGGCCCAAAATGGCTTTAAAGCTTACTCCTTTTTTTGCCTATCATTGGCTACGGTTGGAGAAAACTTCACTTACCCCACGGGTAAGTTTACCCACATATTTTTTTTAAAGCAACCGAGGTGGGACACACTAACAAGTAAGGAAGGGAGAGTAATGAGGGACACAATAATTACTATAGTTAGTTGATTACCTAGTGGGATCCATTCGGCGGGAGATTAAAGACTCCGCCCCAAATAAAACCTAAACTATATTTTAATTAATAAAATATGATTACATTGTAAATATTTGAATTAAATCAACCTAGTATACATGCAAAGAACCTTAATACTATTAAACAAGCAAAGAACCCTAATATACATGTAAATATTCCGACGAACCCTATACATGAGAATATTCCAAATATATATAATACATGTAAATTGTAAAGATCGAGATTTTTAAATATTATCTTGATTATAGATTCTTATTTGGGTTTATATTTAAATTTCTAAGATTAAAAAAAAATTCAAAAATTTCCGTCCTCGAGCTAGCGATTTTATTTTATTCTTTTGAAATGAATTCCGGTATGAACTTGATATTCGAATTGAAAACGAATTTATCCCGCTTTGTTATTCCGAGGCTTGAAAACATTTTTGCGTTTCGTTATTCATTTCGGATTTGAATGTTTAATTTAAATTTATTTTAAACACGTTGGGATAAAGTCGAATAACGGGTTTCGGGGTTTCTTTATGAGTATTAATTTTGACTTTTATTTACACTCCCACACTCCGACTCTCCCTCACCCCTACCCCTATTGCAGTTGCTAACCCATCCCCCTTTCCCATCCCATTCTACTGTCCTACTCTACCCACCAGCATCTATCGTTGCTTTAGGGTGTGTTTTCTTCACCCTTTTTAAAGGGGTGGAGAAGGTGGAAGGAGGTGGAAGGAGGTGGAGGTGGGGGAAATTTCCCCACCTTTGTGAGAGAGGGTAGAGGAGGTGGGGTGAAATGCCACCCTTCCCACCCCTTAAATGAAGGTGGAGGGGGTGGAGAAGAAAATTCACCTTAGTCAATTCCCACGCCAATTTGCTCCCCTGACCAGTTCAAAAACAATTGTAGAGAGCCTATCCCTCCCCTCTTCCATTTTAGTTTCAAAAACAAAACCCACATCTTTAATCCTCTATCTCCCAATCTCTTCTTCCTTAAAAACTCACCCCCAAACAGCTCACAAAAACAATCCCACCGCCCAACCTTTTTCGATCCCAACCTCGAAGGGGGGTGTTTAAAGCTTTTGAATCCAAAGGGGGGTGTTGTTACTGTCTGTCGAAAACGGGGGAATAAGTACGAGACCGCCGAGAGCGGGAGTGATCGAGCAAGTGCGAGGTGGTACGAGAGCAAGTTAGAGAGAGCGAGTGAGGAAGGGTGGAGCCGTGAGCGAGGGCGAGGCCGTCGAGCAGAGGGACGACTGAGCAGAGATGCGTAAGGGAGATGAAGAGTGAGGACCCGCACGTCAGCCTCCGTTTCACATTTGTGGGGCTGCTGCCTTCTTCTTTATTTTATGGGTCTCCCTATATACACCGCAAATCCGCATTTAGCGTTGCTAATACAACGTCAGATATAACATTGCAGCAACGTTGAATGTCACGTTGTTACAACGTCTAATCCGACGTTGTCATATGCCATACACGACGTTGTGAATTGGAGGACGACGGGGCTGGGCGGGCCACATTACAACGTCATATTTGACGTTGTAATAACGTCATATTCGACGTTGTGATATCCCATAACAACGTCCAATCGAACGTTGTTAGTTAGGCCATCATAAATACTGCAACACTTGTTCCCCGAGGCACATCCCCTACCAAACAATAAACACACATCATGGCATCAAACCCAATCATGCGTTGGAGGAGGTAAAGGAGCATTGCGATGTAACCATATCTGCAATAAGTATATTAGAATATTAAGTTTGGTAATTTATGGATGAAATGCAATTGAAGTGAGAGTAACACATATCATACTCACCGCTGCGAAATGATCTTGGTTCCCGATGCAGGCCATGCCTAGTATGGCCTCGTTGGCCGTCATTCCTCCGACCTTCGCGCAGCGACCGTTTCGCCTGCAGAGGCGTTACATCGTGACGTTCGATCTGAAGCACCACCGTTGGGCAGATCAGGACCCTGATAGATTCTACCCTGTCACCGGTCACCGGAGGACGGTTGAGAGCTGTCAGGGAGGCGTCTCAGCTGACTACCTCGCTTGGTTCGAGTCCCAGAATCGAGGTCATGTGTTGCCCACGACAGTGGTACTACCTGATGCTCCTTCGGCTGCGCCTACCCACCCAGACGACGTCATCAGAGCAGCTGAGGATGAGGCTGTTGCGTGACAGGCCCGGGTCGACGAGATGACCCAGTCTATTCAGGCATTGGTCGACCATCCCCAACTGCAAGGGTGCGGAAATGTGATTCTCATTTTCACACACGACCCGAAAGAGCGCGCATGGATGCATGCCACTGTATTCTGGACTGCGGCAAGCACAGTTGGACTCCTCCAGGGGCTTTGAGTACCGAACCCTTTTGATTACATAATCAATGCAGGAGGTTGAGCCTTCTATTCTAGTTGTAATCGGCTCCATGACAGGAATGAAAATGTGGAATGAGTTTAATCTTTAACTCGTTGAATGCAAAGGTTCTAACCTCCTTATTTGCGGCCCTCACAAGTATCCCTGCTGTTTGAGCTACATCAGCGTGGTCCTCTCTGTTTATATCGGGGAAGAATGACCGAATATGTTGAAGAAGAAGGTCTCCAACCCTCCACTCATACGCTCCACGAATGCCCGGATGAAAATCATTGCAATACATACACCCGAACTGAAAGGGTGCGGAAATGTGATTCTCATTTTCACACATGACCCGAAAGAGCGCGCATGGATGCATGCCACTGTATTCTGGACTGCGGCAAGCACAGTTGGACTCCTCCAGGGGCTTTGAGTACCGAACCTTTTTGATTACATAATCAATGCGGGAGGTTAAGCCTTCTATTCCAGTTGTAATCAGATTCCACCTCCAAATTCCAGCCGGCGCTGGGCTCTCTATGTCGCCCTCGTTGTATGCACTGGTATCGCTCAGTTCGCCCTTGAAGACATCAATTCGTTCTTCTCAGTCTCAATTCGTCTTCTCTTTCTCTCTCGCGACCCCTTCTCCGGTCGACCTTCAATTCGTCTTCTCTTTCTCGCTTTCTTTCTTTCGTTCATTTGTTTTTTTTTTAATTCAAAAGTAACGGAGAATGTTGTACTCTGTTAACTTTAACACACCGAGGGCACGAGGCAAAATATAAAAAAACCTCAGGGGCACCACTTGAAATATGTAAAAGAGTTGTATACCCGGCGAAAATTGCAATATCACCAGGGTACCCCGCGAAATTCCCGTAGTATAATTTGATGAGTTTGCTAAAGGTTAAGTGTTTTATAGTTGGATTTGGCAAGGTATGGTTTTAAGGAATTGTTTAAGATATTGAGTTGATTTAACTGAGGCTAGATGACTTTTGAAAACTTTGACGCTAATCTACTTGAACTTGCTTGAGCACTTGTATGAGTTATGACATGAAAGATATGAATATATGTGAACTAAAGCATGATTTATATTTAAAGTATTGAGCATGATTATAAATCATGATGTGATATATATTATGATGAAAAATGAATGATATATGACGATGATGAGATGATGGATGAGATATATATGAGATGCTACATGAGATATGATATTTTGAGATGAGATGCGAGATGATATATGATGAGATGATATGATATGATCTACAATGAGTTGATAGGAGAAAAATGATGATGATGAGTGCTATGAAACATGTGAAGTTATGTATGATAGTTAAGGGCACCTTGTGTGACTTAGACATAGACTTATGCATATTTGTGTACTCGTTAGGTGATTTGTGAACTGGTTGGATATTGCTTGCTTGCTGTGTTGCTTGGATTCTGCGCGCCTCCAGGTAAATCCTCCTAGGCTTACTCAAGTTAGAACCTCATGCCTGATGTGTCATTTAGTATGTAGGCATTATAATAGCATGTCATGTAGCAGCATACCGAGGTTCTGCGTTAACGAATGAGCATACGTATACTGAATGCGATTGGTAGAATGGCAGTAAGTCATGAGTCTAAGGTCTTTTCTAGGGTCATAGGACAACCCAGCCCCATCATGTTTATACCTAATCGAGTCATGTCACATGAGTCTGATTATATGAGCATGATGCTGGATATTATTGAGATATTTACATGAGCATCATATGGACACTATATGATCTCGGATATGACCTAGTCTCCATGTCTAGGTATGGGTGTGGAGTGGTATCTACGTCTAGGAATGGACGTAGAGTGGTGTCTACGTCTAGTTATGGGCGTAGAGTGGTCTCCACCCTAGGTATGGGAGTGGACGAGTCGCCACCCTAGGTATGGGTATGGTTTTTGAGTGGGATATGACGCTTGGCATTCTGTGTGGGCCCATTTACTGCATTTCTATCATTATATATGAACTGTCAACATGCTTGCATGTTTAATATTCCAGTATTGCATTAGATCATTCTCATCTAGGTTTACTGCGCATTATATGTCATCAACGAGGTCTTCATGACCCGCACGAGTGGCTCAACCTTGCTTGTCCCGTGCTTCCATGACGAGGGTTTCCTTTGGGACGTTCAGTTGACCGAGAGACCGACTTACCACCAGACTTGACGTTTTGGATGTTTTATACTCGTTTATTTTGGTTTTGACCTGGGTCTACTGTGGCGAGTTGTACTCCGATTCCCGTTTATTATGTTTTGAACTTCAAATGGTTTTGAGCGACTTAGTCAAGTAGGACAAGTTATGGTCCCCAATGGACCTATCGTGAATTTAGGGTATGAAATCCCTTCTTTTAGTACTAACACTTTGTTTTGAAACTCCACCCGTACTCGAATTGCAAGATCCAAACGAAAGTATCCAATCCTTCGAAACGTAACCTGAATATTTGTATTTGGGTCGTTACAAAGGTGGTATCAAAGCTTAGGTTGTGCGATTCAAGTACAAATGGGTTGAAGTATGATTTTTTAAAACTGCCAATTGTTTGAAAGGATTTTAAAACGGATTTCAAAAGGGTAAAATGAACTTAATGAACCTAACCCCCAAAGTAAGGAATTAGGATGAGATATTCGCATGGGTAGAAAGGCGGTAGACCATCCCTGTGGATTTAGACTCGAGGATTGGTAAGCAATACTTAGCTTTATACCTTACAGAGGGCTTAGAAGACTCCAAGAAGTTTGCACCGCGGTGGTTGGAGTAGAAGGGTAGGATATAGAGGCCGAGAGGATAGTTGCCCCTTCGGCGAGTTTCCCCTTGAAGGGCAGCTTCTAGGTAGTTTATGTGATTTTATATAAATTGGGACCGAGGGCGATCCCCCTCGAAGGGGATCAGATTAATTATTGCTGATTGATTCTGTCTTGAGTGTTGTCTTCCTTGAGAAAGAATTCCATTTGTTAATCTCTTTGATATTTGCTGGCTATGAATTGAACTTCTAGGCGAATGGGATAGTGGGGAGCCCTTTCTTACTCTATAGTCGGGATAGTGGGTTAGGGACCTAACCATATTCAGAATTTCTGTTCCAGTTCAATGATTACTCGAGAGTGTGATGTAGTATGGTACTTGACGCCATAGGTCATGCCACGAGTTAATTAATGTACTAGAATGTCAAACCTTGAATGATCCAAGATTTTCGACGTGATTCCGAGTCTAAGGTAATGGGTTATTTTGTCGAGTCATCCCTCTCGATTCTTGCGATGATCAATAGGTGTCTTCTTGTCATTAGACTTTAGTTAGAGCTCGATCATCCTTCTTTGGGAAATAATTTAAGTACTCTTTTCCCTTACCCAAATGATTCATACAAGCATTCCATGGGAAATGGGCTCTTGAGTTATTAGGTTGATGTTTCCCTTGGAGATTTCCGCTTGGTTATAATTATAGTCCCATCTACGATTACATGACCTAATATATCATTATATTAAAGACATCTCCTATTCAAATAATTATTTAATTGAACATGTGTCACTATATCGTTGTCATTCTCGGGTTGGGACCTTGTCTTTGGTCTCGTTATCCTCAGGCTCGGTTCGTATTTAACTCCGTAAGGAATCCGGGTTGTCTACTTTTGTCTCTCCCCTATTTCTATTAACTTGGGACCCCTGTATCATCATATGAAAGAAGTGTCGACATGAGGAAGAGAAGACCTGACTGGATAGCATCAAAGCGACATAAGAGAAGCGTAGTGGGTTTATAACCCACAAGTTGATGTCCGCTACAATGACCATGTTTTATGCTTATCTTTTATACCAATTTCTATGTTATATTTGCATTATGGTTTGGGAATGCTTTGAATTTGTGTAGTATGTGCATATTTTCAACATATAGAGGTCTACACAAGTATTTGTTTAAATATGCATAAATTATAGCGGAATCGAAGCCGAAACGAGAAGCAAAGAACCAAGACAAATCAATCAATCTCGACTGGAATGCTCAACATCGACTGGATTAAGAGGTCAAAAACTAAGTATAGAACAAGAGAAGAATGACAAGCTACTGGAGGAGTGCTCGACATGAACATAGATCGACCATCATGGTCGAAATCAACCGAAGTGATCGACATCGAGGAACAGATTGATGTCGACAGAGATAAAGTGTGCCAGAGGTCGAGCTAGATCAAGTGAGATCGAGCAGAGATGGAGTGCTTGATATTAAGAGCAGCAATCGATGTCGACTAGACTTGTGTGCAATAACAGAAGCGATCGAGCAATCCTAGTTTGAAGAGATGATAATTGGCCACGTTTTTATTTCTTTTCTAGATAGATCCTTATGCGTATTTCCTATCTGCCATAGGGATATAGTTTATTTTCTTATTATATTTTTATCCTTTACATCATTAGATAGATATTTAGATAAAAATCTTTCACTAGGACTAGGACTCCTTTTTCAAGGCTAGCTAGGAGTTGTGAGGCTATAAATAACGCCCATGGGGGCTGGCTTTAGGGATCATATACCATCACACAAGCAATTTACATTGCGTTTAGAGCTTTTCTCTTAGGGTCGGGGTGAGCTCGTTGTTAGCCATGCATGCTTAGGATATGAGTTTTGATGTTGATATTGTTTTGTCTTGATCATCTCCTACCTTTGGTCGAAACAAGTAAAAGGTATAGACAACTAGGTTTGACGGCGAGAGCCAATATTCCTAGTTGTTCGTGTACATCGAAAGCTTGTCCCTTTGATGAGAAAGCACAATTTTCTATCTTACTCTATCTTTTGCATGCGTGGTTAATGGCAGGAGGAAACTGTCGTTGTTCCTATCAAAGTATAACTCAAACCTACAAACTAGTATAGTAAGCAAGTAAGAGGTCGATCCCACAGAGAATCAAGTATTCCTAAGCAATGTATATTTACCAATTAATAGAAAAGTGGGGTTTTGGTGATTGAATATAAGAAAAGAAACTATACACAAGTTAGTAGAGATAACAATGAGAAAATAGTTTCATCTACAAATATCCACTTTAGTTTGGTTGATTGATCATCGATTCTTCTTCGAGTTCTCTTTTCATCCTATTAATTTTCCTGTCTTGATCTTGTGTAAATTACTAGTCCTACGAGTCCTAGTAACCCTTACTAATTAGATAACCCTAACACGGTCAAGATTTAATCTAATAGTAGCATTAAGATTAAGGATTAACCAGGATACATGCAACACCAAGCTACGAGTCAGCATTTAACATATAATTGATTCTCTACACACCAATTTAGTCCTACGAGTCCTAAAAAGGCATGATTGCTACTATGGATTAAGGTTCGCTACGAGGAATCTACAAAATCCTAGCAATAATCTCAACTAGTTGTACGGGCTAGAAGAAATTAACAATATTAGCAAAAGAATCAATACGAATCAATAGGAATAGAACAAGAATAGAAATCTCACAACTTTATCAAACCAAAGCTTCAATCCATAGATGAAACGGAAGAGTTTAGCACTCCATGGCCATGGAGGCTCCCTTCTAAGGTTCTCTCAATTGATAATTTCCAAGTGTATAAACTAAGGAATTAGATCTTTAAAATAAAACCCTAAAACGTCTTTAAAAAGCCTCAAAAGAGTCGGCCAAATAATAATTCTAAAAACCTAATTAAGTGCATAAAAAGTCCATTCATTAGATTTGGCGTTTTTGCAGAAGCCGCGGGGCAGCTAACCTAGGCCGCGGGGCGGCCAGGCGATCAGCGAAATCCTACGTCAGAGCTTCGGGCCGCGGGGCGGCTGTTACTGTTCACAGCGATTTTGCTTCTTCGAATTTGGTCTCGATGTCAACACGAAAGTTGTAGACCCCGGAAAGAGCTTTCCAACGCATGCTTATAATAGTCAATCGGACCACCGAGGCCTCCAGAAAGTGCATTACAAGTTCAGCATGTCTGGCGACAACTTCTACTGACTTGTTCTTCACTTAGGCTCTCGAAATTCGACTCCGCTCCTGTGCTCTTCACTTTTCCTCCTCCTCTTGAATCTTCCTTCATCCATGAGCTTTCTCATTCCTCGTTGGATTCATATGTACATGAAATAATCCATAAAAGCGTGTAGATTCCGACTCTACCAACAAAACGAGTATAAATGCAAATCTAGTCTAAACTATGCATCATAAACATCTAAATCATACTAAATGCAACCTAATATGCCTACCTAAATGTGTGCTATCAAATTCCCCCACACTTGAGCTTCTTCTTGTCCTCAAGCAATGAAAATCAAAATCAAATCAACACCCCACAAACAAGCAATCCATGTAATCACTTTGGTAAAACACTTAAGCTCAAAACGAGGGAAACAAAGATTGACAAATAACGTCATAATATGTATAGGTGCAATCTAAGGAATAAAGCAAGTACATCTATCCAACCTCACCAAGAAAATGTGTTTTCACTCTCGCTCATGTGTTTAGGCTAATCATTCACGCTCAAACTCAATTCCTGAAAACTTAGCTACAACAAAATTGCGTCAGTGGTCTAAATCTCCACCGCTAGTGACTTCACATGCAACCAAAATCATGAGGTCTTTTGAATAGGTTGTAATGGGGCCATGGTAGGAACATAGGGTATGGAAAATATTTAGGCTATGTGGTGCTAAAAATCCGGGAAAAAGGGTTAGTAAACAACCAGAAAAACACCAACACCAAACACTTCAAATACCATTCCAATAACATGTACTCCTTCACAATACAAATTCGTACACAATTTTCAAATATCCACACAAACTCATTCATTTTTTTTCTTTTTATGATGATTTTTTTCTTCTTTTTTTTTCTTCTTTTTATTTCTTGACTTTTACCCCTAAGTGAATTTTATCCTCCTTAGGTCCCTAGTAATAAGCACATAAAAACCATCTCTATGAAGTACAAATGAATCACCCAACATAATTTCTCCACTAAAAGCAACTCCATCAACATATCAAGATATTCACCAACTCTTCTCCTAATTCCCGGATGGGTCAGGCTAATAATCGGTTAGGAAGATTTCGTGAAGCTAACAAAATAGGCTTATAAGGCTCAAATTGGCTTCAAGCAAAGGATAATGTATACGGGTGGGTAGAGTATAATATGGCTAAAAGAAAATCATGCCTCAATCACTTTAAGGTTACATGCAAAAATCATATAAATGCAGCCTCAATAAAGATATCTAAACGCAATTTAAAGAGGAATTAATCAAGGAGAGTATTCACACACAAAGAAACTAGAGGACATATATGTGTAGTCCCAATAATGCCAAAAAAACTCACAAGGTCAAATTGTTAGAACTTCAATACCACTTCAATTCCAAAGACTATACATACTCAATTATCTCATCAATCATATTCCCAAAAAGTATACAAAAACAATTCAAAACTTCAAACACTTCAAGCAAGTCATGGGGCGCATGATAAGATAAATATAGAGGACAAGTAGCCTAGATGGGAAAATAAGACCTAAAGTACATGAAATGCATGATATTTTTGGATTTTTTTTAACAAATGCAATATATGAGAAAAAATAAACATGAAAACATAAATAAACATGATATGCAAAATCTATCTATATGTAATCCAATCCCTCCCCCACACTTAAATCTTTCATTGTCCTCAATGAAAATTAAAGACAACAAAATTATAAAAACATAGAGGAAGAGATAAATGAAATACTCACAATGCGGTAGAAAGGTGGATTCATGAATCCTGTCAGAGGCTGCGGGGCGGCCATGCTAGGCCGCGGGGCGGCTGGGAAAGTGACATAGCCGCGGGGCTGCCCGTACAAGCCGCGGGGCGGCCTTTTCCCTTTTCAACTTTCAACCCTGCTGTGTTAGTGCCCCACGAAACAAAAACCTAAACTATAATAAATTGATGCAATTAATAAAATCTAAAACTATATACCTCGGGTTGCCTCCCAAGCAGCGCCTTTTTTTTATGTCATCGGCATGACTTATTCTCAATCACAATTCTCTACCTATCAGACATCGTCAAGGCCCTCAACAACCTATCATATTCCTGTGCACACATCTTACGCAAGACATAATAGCACAATAATAAATTGAAACAATATAATATAACACTTAAAAACCTTTTCAATTTATCAAAGAGTTGAGTATGACTCTCTGATCGAGGAATATGATACCACCAGTTCAGTTCCACTGGTGGCTTCTCAAAATAGCAATTAAAAGGATCAACATAATCACCATTACCTTCCAAATTGCAAAAGTTTACCTTTATTACCACTTGAGCCTCAGCAGGTGGCTCTAGATATAGTTCATCAACGGGGGAGCTCAGAATGAATGCATCGGATAGAGTAGGAGACACAACACATGAAACCTCATGCGTCGACTCATGAGATTCCATGTCAGGAAGCACTAGACCATCTTCTCCATCGTCAAAGAAACCATCGTTATCTGCGAACAATCCCTCCTCGTTTTGAACATCATTATCATGTTGAAACCAACTAGGAGGGAATGAATTAAGCACAATGACTTCGACATGATCTTCTATTCTTGCATCCTTCAATGTCTCAAGGAATGGCGGGATGGGTTGACTTTCTTTATCAACTTGAGGGCTGGCCATCTGATCTGCTATCATCTCGCTCCATGTTTTAGTAAGTTGGCTCAATTTTTCCCCTAAGTTTTTTAGCTTCTCACCATTCTCCTGCACCGCTTGAGTAAGGGCTTGGATTTCATCTAGATGTACGACAGAGTCCTCCACATGTGGCGATACCGAAGTGAAGGATCCTTCCTAGGCAACATGGTAATCCATATAACAGAAAAAAATCCCACAACCCCGACAAACCTAACCGTGCCAAACCTCCGTTACTCATGTACTCAGCAAGCGCTCTCGTCTCAGCAGTCATCCCGTCAATTATGCAAAGAATCATATCTCGGATGCTGTCTTGATAACCCCGTGAATTCCGGATGTCAACATATCTCTGCAATCTGGTAAGATATTGGTGAAAGTTCTCACCTTCAAACTGCAACAACCTCAACATCTAAAAGTTAGTAGCAAGAGTGTTATGAACCGTAAGATAGGTTCACAACAAATTTAGTTATATACAATAATTGGAAAACACACAAAACAAAGAAATAACTTTGATTCCCCCGGCAACGGCGCCAAAATTTAACAGGAGGAAACTGTCGTTGTTCCTATCAAAGTATAACCCAAACCTACAAACTAGTATAGTAAGCAACTAAGAGGTCGATCCCACAGAGAATCAAGTATTCCTAAGCAATGTATATTTACCAATTAATAGAAAAGTGGGGTTTTGGTGATTGAATATAAGAAAAGAAACTATACACAAGTTAGTAGAGATAACAATGAGAAAATAGTTTCATCTACAAATATCCACTTTAGTTTGATTGATTGACCATCGATTCTTCTTCGAGTTCTCTTTTCATCCTATTATTGTTCCTGTCCTGATCTTGTGTAAATTACTAGTCCTACGAGTCCTAGTAACCCTTACTAATTAGATAACCCTAACACGGTCAAGATTTAACCTAATAGTAGCATTAAGATTAAGGATTAACCAGGATACATGCAACACCAAGCTACGAGTCAGCATTTAACATATAATTGATTCTCTACACACCAATTTAGTCCTACGAGTCCTAAAAAGGCATGATTGCTACTATGGATTAAGGTTCGCTACGAGGAATCTACAAAATCCTAGCAATAATCCTAACTAGTTGTACGGGCTAGAAGAAATGAACAATATTAGCAAAAGAATCAATACGAATCAATAGGAATAGAACAAGAATAGAAATTAAATCTCACAACTTTATCAAACCAAACCTTCAATCCATAGACGAAACGAAAGAGTTTAGCACTCCATGGCCATGGAGGCTCCCTTTTAGGGTTCTCTCAATTGATAATCTCCAAGTGTATAAACTAAGGAATTAGATCTTTAAAATAAAACCCTAAAACGTCCTTAAAAAGCCTCAAAAGAGTCGGCCAAATAATAATTCTAAAAACCTATTTAAGTGCATAAAAAGTCCATTCAGTAGATTCGGCGTTTCTGCAGAAGCCGCGGGGCAGCTAACCTAGGCCGCGGGGCGGCCAGGCGATCAGCGAAATCCTTCGTCAGAGCTTCGGGCCGCGGGGCGGTTTGCTTGGCCGCGGGGCGGCTGTTACTGTTCACAACGATTTTTCCTCTTCGAATTTGGTCTCGATGTCAACACGAAAGTTGTATATCTCGGAAAGAGCTTTCCAACGCATGCTTATAATAGTCCGGACCACCGAGGCCTCCAGAAAGTGCATTACAAGTTCAGTATGTCTGGCGACAACTTCTACTGACTTGTTCTTCACTTAGGCTCTCGAAATTCGACTCTGCTCCCGTGCTCTTCACTTTTCCTCCCCCTCTTGGATCTTCCTTCATCCATGAGCTTTCTCATTCCTCGTCGGATTCATATGTACCTGAAATAATCCATAAAAGCGTGTAGATTCCGACTCTACCAACAAAACGAGTATAAATGCAAATCTAGTCTAAACTATGCATTATAAACATCTAAATCATACTAAATGCAACCTAATATGCCTACCTAAATGTGTGCTATCAGTTAACGTTGTGGTGATCCCTTGTCCTAGAAGTCCATTTTTATTTTTGTTTAAACCCTTTTAATGTGTTGCTTTTGTCGTTCATCGAGTAATCGAAAAACTTGACAACCTTTATCTTTTTTATTCACATCTTCTATTTTCATCCTCACTTTCTTCAGCCTTCTTTGCCGATGGTTACTTTATGTTAGAGTGGTCGAGATTGACTCATCTGGTCGATATCGACTGCATCATATCGTTCGACGTCTAGCTGTGTCGACTGTCTTTTCTGCCTTACATCGATCGACGGTTTTCTGTGTCGATCGACTTTCTAGACTAACTCGATATCGAGTGATCTCGTCAATGTCGACTGCCTTCGTTGTGTTTTCTGTATAAATTTCAACACTCGAGATTGATTACCTTTATCGAGATCGACTGAACTAGTCGACGTCGAGAGCACCTTTTCGACTTCTGCAGAATGTTTGCGCGAATTACTTTGGATCCGCTGACACGCTTCCTCGTGGATCGATCTGGACCTATCCACTACAACGGGGGAGTCTTGAATTTATTTGAGAGGCTAGGGTTGATTACAATGTTCATATTTCATATATTTTAATAGTCAATTCTTCCCTACATCAAATTTTGGTGTCGTTGCCGTGGAAGCGATCATTCGGGCCCTTAGTAGTTTGTTCTAACCTTCTTTCGAGTGTTGTTTTATAGGTGTATGCGACGCGCTGATTGCACACCTAAATTCGAAGGCTTAGACGACCCCGAGCGCTTTCTACATCTCCAATCAAGGTTCCAAAGGATCATGGCGAACCAAAGAATCAAGCTTAGGAGCAAATAGAAGAAGATGCCATAATCGCTAGGATTGGGCATTATGATGATGACCGTCATGATCTAGGAGAAGGGTCTAGCACTAAGGGGCCCAACCTTAAAGGCTCGTGAGCGTAAATTGAAGAAGTCAGACTAGCGACTCAAAAGTCTAGAGCGTATAAATAAATTTTAAGTCTTTAGGTTTTTAGGTTACGAATTTGGATTTTGAAAACTTTTAAAACATTGTTTAGTTTTTATGAGCTAAAGAAATTTCAGGTTGTAAAGTATAAGGTTACACAAGAAGAAGAAACGACGTCCCTGCAGAAATCGTCGAGATTGACCTGATCAGTCGACATCGATTGCACCGGGGTCAGGCCACATAGTGATCGAAATCGACCACTCTAGAGCATCACAAAGCAGTCGACATCGAATAGGCCACTCATTGTCTACCACCCATAGGAACCTCGACTTCGACTAATTCTTTCGTAGCACAGAGTTGCTATCGCAATAGTCGATGTCGATTGCTGATGACTCGATCGACAGCACCAGAGATCGACTTCTCTTGCACGTTAATATGTGAATTCTTTCCTTTACCCTTGTTTTCCTTTGATTTTGATACAATGAGGACACTGTATATTTTAAGTATGGGGTGGGGGAAGAGCTTATGTGCATTACATTATCATCTTTGCTTAGTTTTTTTTCTTGCATTGCTCTATATTAGCATCTCTTTGGTGAAAATTTTTAAAATTTTTGCTGCTAAAACTTCTGAATGGTCTAGAATTTTATGTTCTCTTTGGACATTATATATATATATATATATATATATATATTTGTTCTTTAAAGAATGATCTGAAAGAAGTTTTGAAAAGATTTAAGAACTCATACCCCCTAAAACAAATTGAGTGTCATGGAAGTTTTTAACAAAACTCGACGATGCAAAAGTAGATCCGTTAGAGATATAGCAATTAAATTGCCTATTAAAGGGAAGTCTCAATGAAGTGCGATTTTTAGAGAAAACCATGAAAGGAGTAAAATTTGAAGTTGCTTTTGACATATGTGTGATAAGAGGTCGAAGGACTTTATTTTCCATTTGAGCATTACTTTAAATATCCATTACCCATGCTTATTGCCTTACATCATATTCTAAGCTATATGTGCTTATGTCATATTTGCTTCATAAATGCTTAAATTGTCCGTTTTCGTACCCTTTTACCCATCCGAGAGATTATCTTGAGAATGGAAGTCACATTATGGAGTTGTTATATGGTTTGATATGTTGTCAAGTTATTATAACGCTGATGGAAAGTGATATTTTTATGGAAAATTTAATGAGAGAAAGAAAATCCGGTCACCTAGGAGTTAGGTGGATCGACCCTGCTTGCGGAGGATAAAATTCACGCGAGATGGGACACAAGGTGAGGAGTCCGATGTGATAAGTATCTGGGGCCATTCATGACACCCATGTTTGTGACTAGTGAGAAGACATCGTTAAGGTTAAAGAGGTACGAGCATATAAGTGAAAAAAAGAGCACTATGAGGAAGTTTGAAAATTTCTCCCAGGATTAAGCACCACATTTCCAAATATAGCCCACCACTTTACCTTCTACCCTCGCTTCACCATGCACATAAAAGTCCTCTTGATTATTAATGCTATGTTACCAAATTGTTGTTTTCGCATAACCCTCCTTTTGTGTGAGATGTTGATTTTCATTCACAAGCATGAATTTGAAGGCATTAGTACCTTTGCGAGTATGGTAATTGATTGTGTGGTTATATAAGAATGGATTTATGATGTTGAGAGTTTAGTCTTTCCGTTGTGCAACCATTAAAAGTATTGCTTGAGGACAAGCAAGCTTAAGTATGGGGTGTTTGTTGTCCGCTAAAATGACCATGTTTTATTCCTATCTTCTATACCAATGTCTATGTTATATTTGCATTATGGTTTGGGAATGCTCTCAATTTGTGTAGTATGTGCATATTTACAAGATATAGAGGTCTACATAAGTTTTGGTTTAAATATGTAGAAATTGGAGCGGAATCGAAGCCAAAATGAGAAGCAAAGGACCAAGACAGAGCAGTCGATCTCGACCGGAATGCTCGACATCGACTGGATTAAGAGCTGAAAAACTAAGTATAGAACAAGAGAAGAATGACAAGGTATTGGAGGAGTGCTCGACATGAATATAGATCGACGAACATGGTCGACATCGACCGAAGTTATCGACATCGAGGGGCTGATTGATGCTGACAGAGATAAAGTTTGCCCGAGGTCGAGCCAGATCGATTGAGATCAAGCAGAGATGGAGTGCTCAACATCGAGAGCAGCAGTCAATGTCGACTAGACCTGTGCGCAGTAACAGAAGCGATTGAGCAATCCGAGTTTGAAGAGAAGATAATTGGCAACATTTTTATTTCTTTTCTAGATAGATCCTTATGCGTGTTCTGTATCTACCCTAAGGATATAGTTTATTTTCTTCTTAAGTTTTTATCATTTACATCATTAGATGGAGATTTAGATAAACATCTTTTATTAGGATAAGTACTCCTTCTTCTAGGCTAGCTAGGAGTTGTGAGGTTATAAATAAAGCCTACGTGGGTTGGCTTTAGGTATTATAAACCATCACACAAACAATTTACATTGAGTTTAGAGCTTTTCTCTTAGGGTCGGGGTGAGCCTAGCATTATCCATGCATGCTTAGGATATGAGTTTTGATGTTGATATTGTTATGTCTTGATCATCTCCTACCT
This sequence comes from Persicaria maculosa, assembly GCA_963922045.1. NCBI lineage: Eukaryota > Viridiplantae > Streptophyta > Magnoliopsida > Caryophyllales > Polygonaceae > Persicaria > Persicaria maculosa. Next base: position 37,144,819 of record OY998261.1, read on the forward strand.
TTGGTCGAAACAACTAAAAGGTAGAGACAACTAGGTTTGACGGCGAGAGCCAATATTCCTAGTTGTTGGTTTACAACGAAAGCTTGTCCCTTTGATGAGAAAGCGTAATTTTCCGTTTTACTCTATCTTTTGCATGTGTGGTTAACGTTGTGGTGATCCCTAGTCCTAGGAGTCTGTTTTCATTTTTATTTAAACCCTTTTGATTTGTTGCTTTTTTCTTTCGTTGAGTAATTGATAAACTCGACAACCTTTATCTTTTCTGTTCACATATTCTATTTTCATCCTTAGGTTCTTCGGCCTTCTTTGCCGACGGTTACTTTCTATTAGAGTGGTCGAGATTGACTCATCTGGTCGATATCGACTGCATCATATCGGTTGACGGCTTGCTGTGTCGATTGCCTTTGCTGCCTTACATCGATCGACGATTTTCTGTGTCGATCGACTTTCTCGACTCAGTGGACGTTGAGTGAACTAGTTGACGTCGATTGTCTTTGTTGTGTTTTCTATGCAGGTTTCAACACTCGAGATCGACTGCCTTGATCGAGATCGACTGAACTAGTCGACGTCGAGAGCTCCTGGTGGACTTTTGCAGAACGTTTGCGCGAATTTCTTTGGATCCCATTACATGCTTCCTCGTGGATCGATCCTGATGCTTCCACTACAGCGGGGGAGTCTTGAATTTATTTGAGAGGCTAGGGTTCATTACATTGTTCATGTTTTATATATTTTTATAATCAATTCTCCCAAACATCAAATTTTGACGCCGTTGCATACCCGAATGCAAAGGCTTAAACGACCCCGAGCGCTTTCTATATCTCCAATCTAGGTTTCAAAGGATCATGGTGAACCAAGAGAACCAAGCTCAAGAGTGAATAGAAGAAGATGCCTTAATCGTTGGGCTTGGGCATTATAATGATAACCTTAATGATCCAGAATAAAGGTCTAGAACTGAGGGGACCTACCTTAAAGGGTCGTGAGCGTTAATTGAAGAGGTCGGCCTAGTGACTCAAAAGTCTAGAGCGTGTAAATCAACTTTAAGCCTTTAGGTTTTTATGTTATAAATTTTGATTTTGAAAACTTTTAAAACATGGTTTAGTGTTTACGAGCTAACGAAATTTGAGGTTGCAAAGTATAAGGTTACACAAGAAGAAGAAACAAAGTCCCTGCAGAAGCAGTCGAGATTGACCTGATCAGTCGACATCGACCGCACCAGGGTCGAGCCATACAGTGATCGAATTCGACCACTCCGGAGCATCACAAAGCAGTCGACATCAAACATGCCACTTGATGTCGACCACCCATAGGACCCTCTACTTCGACTTCTCTTTTGTAGCACAGAGTTGCTGTCGACATCGACTGCTCTGGTCGATGTTGAATGCTAGCAACTCGATCGACAACACCTAAAATCTAAAACTTCTGAATGGTCTAGAATTTTATGTTCTCTTTGGATATATATATATATATATATATATATATATATATATATATATATATATATATATATATATATATATATATATATATATATTTGTTCTTTAAAGAATGATATGAAAGAAGTTTTGAAAATATTTAAGAACTCAAACCCCCTAAAACAAATAGAGTGTCATGGAAGTTTTTAACAAAACTCGATGATGGAAAAGTAGATCCGTTAGAGATATAGCAATTAAATTGCCTAGTTAAGGGAAGTCTCAATGAAGTATGATTTTTAGAGAAAACCATGAAAGAAGTAAAATTTGAAGTTGCTTTTGACATATGCATGATAAGAGGACGGAGGGATGTATTTTCCATTTGAGCATTACTTTACCTAGCCATTACTCATGCGTATTGCCTTACATCATATTCTAAGCCATATGCACTTATGTCATATTTTCTCCACAAATGCTTAAATTTCCCATTTTTATACCCTTTTACCCATTCAGGAGATTATGTTGAGAATGGAAGTCACATTATGGAGTTGTTATATGATTTGATATGTTGTGAACTTATAATAAAGTTGATATGATGAGATATTTTTATGGAAAATTTCATGAGAGAGAGAAAATCCGGTCACCTAGGAGTTAGGTGGATCGACCCTACTCGCGGAGGATAAAATTCACGCGAGATGGGACACAAGGTGAGGAGTCCAAAGCACTAACTATCTGGGGTCATTAATGACACCCACGTTTGCGACTGGTGAGAAGGCAGCGTTAAGGTTAAAGAGGTAAAAGCATATACCATTTACCGTCACTTCACCATGCGCATAAAAGTCCTCTTGATTATTAATGCTCTGTTACCAAATTCTTGTTTTTGCATAACTCTCCTATTGAGAGTTTAGTCTTTCCGTTGTGTGACCATAAAAAGTATTGCTTGAGGACAAGCAAGCTTAAGTATGGGGTGTTTTGATGTCCACTAAAATGACATTGTTTTATGCCTATCTTTTATACCAATTTCTATGTTATATTTGCATAATGGTTTGGGAATGCTTTGAGATTATATAGTATGTGTATATTTATAAGATATAAAGGTCTACACAAGTTTTGGTTTAAATATGCAGAAATTTGAGTGGAATCAAAGTCGAAATGAGAAGCAAAGGTCCAAGACAGAGCTGTCGATCTCGACTGAAATGCTTGACATCGACTGGATTAGGAGCTCAGAAACTAAGTATAGAAGAAGAGAAGAATGACAAGCTACTGGAGGAGTGCTCGACATGAACATAGATCGATGAACATGGTCGACATCGACCGGAGTGATCGACATCGAGGAACTGATCAATGTTGACAGAGATAAAGCTTGCCAAATATCGAGCCAGATTGAGTGAGATCGAGCAGAGATGGAGTGCTCGACATCAAGAGCAGCAATCGATGTCGACTGGACCTGTGCGCTGTAACAGAAGCGATCGAGCAATTCGAGTTTGAAGAGAAGATATCTGGCCACATTTTTATTTGTTTTCTAGATAGATCCTTTTGGGTATTTCCTTGCTACCCTAGAGATATAGTTTATTTTCTTATTAAGTTTTTATCTTTTACATCATTAGATGGAAATTTAGATAAACATCTTTCACTAGGATTAGGACTCCTTCTTCTAGGCTAGCTACGAGTTGTGAGTCTATACATAAAGCCCATGGGGTCTTGCTTTAGTGATCATATACCATCACACAAACAATTTACATTGAGTTTAGAGCTTTTCTCTTAAGGTCGGGGTGGGCTCGTCGTTAGCCATGCATGCTTAGGATATGAGTTTTGATGTTGATATTGTTATGTCTTGATCATCTCCTACCTTTGGTCGAAATAACTAAAATGTGGAGACACAACGAGGTTTGACGACGAGAGCCAATATTCCTAGTTATTAGTGTACAATGAAAGTTTGTCCCTTTGACGAGAAAGCATAATTGTCTAGCTTACTGTATCTTTTGCATGTGTGGTTAACGTTGTAGTGGTCCCTAGTCCTAGGAGTCCGTTTTTATTTTTGTTTAAACCCTTTTAATTTGCTGCTTTTGTCGTTTGTTGAGTAATCGAAAAACTCAAAAACCTCTATCTTTTCTATTCAGATCTTCTATTTTCATCCTCAAGTGCTTCGACCTTCTTTGCCGATGGTTACTTTCTGTTAGAGTGGTCGAGATCGAATCATTTGGTTGATATCGACTGCATCATATCGGTTGATGTCTTGCTGTGTCGGCTGCCTTTTCTGCCTTACATCGATCGACAATGTTTTGTGTCAATCGGCTTTTTGGACTAACTTGACGTCGAGTGAATTGGTCGACGTCGACTGCCTTCATTTTGTTTTTTGTGTAGGTTTCAACACTCGAGATCGACTGCCTTGATCGAGATCGACTAAACTAGTCAACATCGAGAGCTTCTAGTCGACTTCTATAGAACGTTTGCGTGAATTACTTTGGATTCGCTGACACGCTTCCTCGTGGATCGATCCTGACACTTCCACTATATCGGGGGCATCTTGAATTTATTTGAGAGGCTAGGGTTGATTACATTGTTCATATTTTATATATTTTTATAATCAATTTTCCTCTACATCACAGGTCTCATAACTGACGTCAGCGGCAGCATTGAAGGACGACTACGCAGTGGATTCATAGATATGCCTTAGGAAGGGGGCGTTCCCCATTCGAGCTACTAAGCTTCCTTGTGATGATAGAGAATGATGGTTATGTGTGATAGGCCTCGATGTGATATGATTTTGATCCGTTGAGTGTTGTTGATGTACTAGCAAGCCATGACTTAATGTTTATGACTTATGATTTTCTTTTCTTTTCATTCCTTTTCTTTCTTTTCCTTTTGTCTCCCTTCATCCCTTTTCCTTTTCTTCTCTTTTGTTTTCCTTTCCTATTTATGTGGATTTAGGTTCTTTTGTGGAATATTCTGGGGAGTAATAGAAGAGTTAGAAGGTGTAGGTTTTGATCGATGTGGTTTTAGATAAAGTCATAGGAAGGAGACATTGGTTTAGGCAAGATCGAGAGAGAGTTTCTAGGGGTGGTAGGAAAGGTAGTTAGGAACTTTCAGATGAGCTTTCTAGGTAGGCCTTAGGTCGATATAGAATGAGAATGGCAAGATTGCGGAGATGAGATTGTAGTATAGGTGAGTAATTTTCGCCAAAGGATAAGGTAAGTTCGTTTAGGTATCTCGAGGAAGGTATGAGGGGACTAGACATGATGATTCTGGTAGGGAAGATACAATTATAGATAGGTTGTTTATGTTATAGGCAAAAACGGTGTTTTTAGGGAATGAATTGTGGATGACGTTAGTATTTGAGCGACTAGGATTTCTTAAAGAAATTGTAGACCGTGGTACTTAGGTTATTCGTACTGTAAGCGGGAATGACTTTGGTGAGGAATAAATTATGGATATTTTTAAGGTTTGAGTGGCTAGAACGGTCGAGGTTTAGTAAATCTTGGGGACTACGTTATTCTTATGATATTCGGCAGAATGTGAGATATGTACTTGGGTATTGCTCGAGTAATATTGAGGATGCTTGCTAGTGTTGTAATTGGAGAAATTCTAGAGGCATGATTGGAAGATTTTTAGCATAGTGAAGAATTGAAATTAGTATATGTGGGATTGGTTCGAATGTTGAGGTGAGTAGGAAATGAACGATAAGTCTTCGAGGAAATGCCTTAAGCTAAGTAAAGGAAATCGTTAGTAGTACTTATGAGTCTGATCGCTTGGGTGTGTAGGTTGAAAAAACTGTGAATGACGAATATGGGAACTAGTCCAGGTGAAGGATATGATGCTACTAATGGTCATAGTCATTTGGGAATTCAAATAAATTATGATGCCATGGGTGAATTCGAATAAGAATGATATAAAATTTCTATTGGAAAGGGGGCTGGTGGTTGAAGTCATTAACAGATAAGATGTTGTTCTCGAGGATTGTAGTTTAAGGCGAGTGAGAAGTATGCGTCAATAAGGAGGTAGGATAAGATGGCTTGAGAGCTCGTGATTAATTGAGGCTATAGTAGGATTTCGAATGGTGAATTAATATTGTGAGTAAGTGGAAATGTTATGACTTTGATGGGAAATGTAGAAATGCGATTCATTTTGGAGATAATCTAGTGAGTTAGGTGGGTAAGACATGTTGTTGACCATTTGGGTAGAGGTGCGGTTGAGGAGATTAGATGGGTCATGTTACAGGTTTAGCACTAGTTGTCTCTCTAGCTTAGAATCCGGTGAATGCAGACGATCGGGTATTGCTAAGAATTTCCGACATGGCTGAGTGAGGTGTTTGTGTTGTTCGGGATACGTAAGTAGCTTAAGAGATGAACCTTTGCTTGCGAAATATTGAGGATATAGGATGTAGTGATGCCTTTGTATGAGGTCGGGATATGTAAGTAGCTTAGTAGCTTAACAGTGAGTGTCCTTGTTGGTATGGGAAGTGAGATCAGGGTATGGAAGCAATTTGGGAGTTCTCTCATAGGGATATTAATCGGATGGAATCTTAAGGACATAGTTAGAATGTGTAACGGCCCGGATATAAATATCCGGGATACGTTTCGAAGGTCGGATACCTTCGTTCGGTTGTTGCAATTCAGGTACGGGTCGAGGTTTCAAACCTCTAATCAGTCGAAGTTTCATAAATTCAGTTTAAACGAAAGTGAAGTGGAAATATGATTTAGATACAAAAGCCACGGCAAGGCCGGGTCAAAACCAAAACAAAATTCTAAAGTCGTATGGCCAGATTAGCGGGGTTAGACAGATTTCTTTGTAATCGCTGGGGGATTTCCCCACGCCATATAAACAGGGAGCAAATCATACCTAAAAACAATTGGTGCGAGCGGGGTCAGACCGAGGCCCCAACACGCTCTGTACAACAAGCGAACATAAACATACGCTAATAATAAAGATGATGCAGATGCGGAATTTAAATCACACTAGCATGAACCTAATTTACAATATGCGAGAAATAACTGTAAAGGCGCCCAAAGAATGCCAAGTGGCATGTCCCTCTCCTACCTCTGCACCCCTTTCCGTTAGTGCAGAGACTGGCCAGCTCGATGCTATAGCATATCATATCTCATCATCATATCATATCTCATCATCATATCATGTCTCATCATCATATCATATATCATCATCATAACATAAATTAAAATAAACATGCCCAATGGTGCTGGGCTATCATCATGCTCATATCGACTCGATAGACTCAGGGCACCCGATGAGGCTGGGCTACCCTATGACCCGAGCAAAGACTCTAGGAATATCACAGAGAACGGCCGCTCTGTTTCATACGCGTAAAGAAATAGAATGCTCAATCACAAGTGCAACCTAGCATGATACTACATGGCATGCTTTAATGTTTATGCAACACCTAGTATGTCATACATTCACAAGCCGGTAATCTCTTTCGAATCTGAGTAAGCCCATAAAGGAACTTACCTGAATAAGCCGAACAACAGAGAACAAGGCAGAGCAGAATCCAAGAAATGAATCACCGATAGCAAGCAACGTCCAACATTCACAAACACCTAATAACATATAAATGCATAAGTCTACCTATTTCACACAAGGCGCCCCTAACTATCATTCATATCTCGTCTCATATCCCATTTCAGATTATTCCGTCTTATTTTATCATTCCAGGTTCATCTCATCTCATCATCTCAATTCCGAAACAATATCTCAAAGAACTCAACTTTGAAAATCAAATAATTCTTTTAAAATCGTACTTAGTCAAAACCCAACATTACACATTTAAACCTTAAAACCAATTTCCAAAAATCATATTATAAAACAATTCCGGCATGCTTCTCATTTCAACACATTATATAAATAAATTCCAATATTAAATCATCAAAATAACCGATGTTCACAAATCATACTTATAAATCAAAATCAACAACTCAATTTAAAATTCCCCACTCTCATATTTAAATCCTCATGAAATGCATCAATTAAATAATCCAATCAATACTAATTTAAAACAAATAAACAATATATAAAGATAAATTTCCAGAATATTATAATTAGAACCAAAACCCAAAACTATAATAATATGCAAATAATTTCCACATACTATCCATAAAATCTCAAAACAATAACCATAAGTATATTATAACCCAATATCAATTAATTTTACTTTTTAAAACCTTCTATTATATTTTAATATTTCAGAATATATATATATATATATATTTTCCCAAAATCCGAAATAATAATTAATATAACACATAAATATATATATAAATATAACATTTAATATATATATATATATATAACATACACAATTATAATACTATACTCAATAGAACCCATCCCAAAACTCAAGCCCAACCCGAAACCAAAACCCAGCCCAAGACCCGGATACCCATACCCGGATCCCCATATTCGGATCCCTTTTAACCCACTCCCAGATTTTAGTAAATGAACCGGAAAGGAGAGTTGAACCGGCAAAAAAATAAAAGAGGAAAAGAAGGCCAACCGGCCAGGTGAACCCGTCCCCTTCCCACGAACAGAGCTCGACGACAGAGCCAAAAAAACGGAGGGAAGAATGAGAGAGCTCAGGCATGTGGGGGGGTCAGTTCGGCTCGACGTCGTACCCAGGTGATCGAAACTGGATTCCGACCACACCCCAACCAAAGAGAACAAAGCGCGAGTGAAGGAGAGGGAGGAAAGAGGGATTACCGAGACTCCAGGGTGCTCCGGCTGCAATGGCGGACGTCCGTCTGCGAGAGTTCGAGAGGGGTTCGATTGAGGCCTAGGATGGACAGATTCTGTCATAAAAGAGGATCTTTATTATTTTTGAGGACAAAGGAGGAGGGAGTCGAGCTTACCACGCTTGGATCGGGAAACAGGGAAGGAGAAGAAGAAAGGGGCGGCGTCGGCGACTTCTTCGGCGGCTCTTGGCTACGAAAATAGAGGGCGGTGATGCAGGTCTTGAACCGGAATAGAAGGAGGAGGCCGTGGGTTCTACTGGGTGTCTCCCCTCGGCAAAACAGAGCTCCAAGCTCGGGAATGCGGTTTCAATGGTGTCGGCGGCGGTGGCTAGCTGGTGGTGGCGGCCGACGTCAATGAAGAACAGGAGAGAGTAATGGTGGTTGCTGCGAATTGAATGAATAAGGTGAGGGATGGTGCTCTTTGGAATGCAGACAATGGAAGAGGAGAAGAGAGCTGTTGTGAGGTAAATCAGGATGGGGAAGAAGGTTTTTGGGCAATGAAAAGGAGGAAGAGTAGGGTGGTCCTGGCCTTCTGCAGCTGCGGGTCACAAGGCACAAGAGGAGGGCTGGTCCCCAACGGCAGCTGTGTGCTGTGTGGAGTGCAGGGTGAGGCAGAGAACTGCCGAGAGAGAGAGAGAGAGAGAGAGAAAAGAATAAAGAAAAAGGGGAAAATAAAATAGGATTTACCACAATACCAATTCAAAATTAGCGAAAAAGACTCAAAACCCGCTCGCCCAATCGAATCCCGATTAAATCAATTTTAAATCAAAATTTCAATTACTAAAATCAAGATAACGGAATTAAATTAATTTTATCAAAACTCGGAGCTTGAAGGCGGAGTTTAATCCGCTATTATCTAAATTCTCAAAACGATGTCGGAATGACTTTAAAGTCAAAACTTACGCTCGAGGACGGGTTTTCTCACATTTCTACGGATTGAATAAAATAATAATTTATTATTCAAAATAATAATATAGTAATATAAAATACATTCGGTCTTTACATTTATCCACCTTTAAAAACAAGTCTCGTCCCCGAGACTAAAATCATTTTAAAGCGATGGGAAGAAGTTTGAAATCGGTGAGTCCGAGGACCATGTCCAAGGATCTTGCAGTCATCTCGGTTGCGTCTTTCGGGATTCTCACAACATCCTGGTCACGGTCGTACATCTCCAATTGGTCTAGTCAAGTGCGTAATAAGCGCCCCTATCACATCCTCGCTTCGACCTTTCGGAAGTATCACAACTCTAAAAGCATTATAGCGTCCGACTAGGTCTTAGCAAGCAGTCTATAAGCGCCCCTATAAAATGCTTGTATCCACTTCGTGAGATGTCATAATGTAAATCTAGTTCGTAAATTCTCAAAGCGTCTACAAAGGGAAAGGTTGTCCTCCAAATCATTGAAACTCTCCACTTCTTTAAAACCCCAAGTTGGCCATTTTTAAAACCGCTCAAAATCTTCAAATTCAATTTTTTAATCAAGCAACTTTACACCAAAATCAAATCAAATCCTCCCAAATCAAGATTTCGACAAAATCTCCTAAAAACCAAATCAGTTCTCGCAGCCCAATCAATCAAATCCAGAAGGTAGGAGGTGGAGTCATCCACCTCTAAGGGCTAATCCCATATTCTCTTCCTAGGTTCCAAAATCATTCCATCATCATTCACAACTCAACATGAACAAAAGTAAACGAACTCATCAACTCATAACATCATCAACCACCTCTCATATGGCAATCCTCAACATCAATCATGATAGTCTCAATCAATCGATATCGTAACCGCATAACATGTTTACCCATAACATAAAGCATACCATTCTTTCAAACACATCAAAAGCAACAACAAAATCTCAACGTCATATCATGAGTCATAAAGTGTATCTATATCATACCGAAGGCATCACAAGTGTATCATCGAATTCTCATAATCATGCCAGCACACGTGTCAAGAGATCAAATAGGTTAGGTGTCATGGAGTCAGTACACTACTACAAGTCAAATCTCACGATCGCATCTCAACATCGCACACTTAGCAATCACGCACCATTATCTCATATATATAAGTCAGATTCATGATCCAAATCAATATTCATCATTTAACATCTCCTGATCATAATATAACATGCTTTTATAACAACATAGTAGGATAGCAATGGGTCATTATATCATGAGTATAGTTGTCACTACCAATGATGATTCAATATTGCATATCAACATGTAATATCAGGTTGTATCTGGTTTATCATGGTCGCGATCTAACATCATGCCAATACATATTAGCTAATCACATAATCAAGAAAATTTTGCACATCATACAAGTTAAAATAAAACGCAACCCCGCTCGCTCGTCCTCAACTCCCAAGCCAAAACCAATCCTCATCTAAACTCACCAACTCGGATAATATCCCCAAAGAACCCCAACTTATTTTGATACTCTAGTCTCACCCCTCATTTCACCAAGCGCTCCTACTAGCAATCCACCTCTAAGAATCCAACCCTCATCTCTGTTTTCACACCCGAGCACCCCTGCATACTATGTCCTCGATACCCCCAAAGGTCATTTCTTACATTTCTCACTCTTTCCAAGATATCACAATGTAGAACCCCTCTAACCATGCATCTTTAATAAAATTTCTTCGGTCACTACCTAACCAGCCTATCCCTAATCATACCCTTATCCGAGATTCACCTAGGAGCTCATCGAAATCATCAAGCATTACCTCTTAATTCCCGAACCCACTCGGTCCAACCTAAGTCAACACCCCTCTTCTGCAACTTTCCCTTACCACCGTCGATCATTCTAATCACTCAAAACCTTTCCCCACTCTCTGACCGCTCAACCAAAAGGACCTCACTCACATGTTCAAAGAAGAAGCAATCATGGACATCATTGCACATAAGGACTACATCATGTCAACTAACATTTATATCAATAGCATCTTTAAGCATTGCAACAAGTATCAAAGTCTTAAATTACCATCATGCTCAACAAGTATTGTAAAACTTCGTATATGAACTTAGTCAAATCAAGTTAGCAAGTTTCATCATGATCATAGCTAATAACCGGTTCAGATTCTCAGCATTTGCAGTTTATACTTATAGGCAAGGAATTTAGATCATGCTTAGTAACTCAGAATAGCATCACATCAAGCCATCATGGCATATTAGGACCGTAAGGCATCAAATCATATCATCATAGTCAACAGACAATCAAGCAACAGTCATCACATCAACAAGCAACTTTCAACATCAGGTCAGTGCAATATCATCATCACAAGCTCAGAAAAGGTTAGCAATTCGAATAGAGGACGTTCCCACCTACAAGTCATATCGTACTCAACAATCGTGATCCTCGAACGAGCTTGTTCCGTCGACATTATCGATCCTGAGGCCCGTGGGTTATGGGCCCATGCTTCCGCTGCACTGCTCTATCGCTATTCGACTTTCCGACCCCTTTTCCCTTGCGGTCGCTCATCCAAGGTAACGCGTAGGAGTTTAAGTTAGCGGAGATAGGGGAGTGACAAGAGCGGACGACCCAATGTCTCTTTCGGAGACGGAATAGACCAAAGCTAAAGACGACATGACTAGGGACAAGTCTCCGACTCGGGAATAGTAACGATGCCTTTATGGAGTCCATTAGGTTACAATGGTGACAACAAGCACAAATCAATCATAGAGCATATCCATCACATTAATCCACACTAACATGCACCTATCCCGGGGCAACATTCGTATTCATATCAAAGACACAATCAAGTCCTACACTGATGTTTGTGAAACAAGCTAGCATTCTAGTATTCCATGAAAACAGATATGCCTAGCAACTTCAAGCAAGGCAAGCGGAACCAACAATGATCATATATGATTTGAAGTCATGCGGAATTTAATGAAGATAACGAGCATCATGTATATGAACACTGTAGGAACATGGTATACATATCAACAATTGAGTCCAAATATATCATGGCAATGTATATTATAACAATAAGATGAAGCGTCATACGAGAACACATAAGAGTAGCATAGCAATTATCACATATATGAACAATGTACAAGTTTGGTGTATGCATCATACGAGATCATATAAAGGGCAACATAGTAACTATCTCACAATGATCATATGTTAGGTCAAGCATGGCACGGAATCATATGACGAGATACATCTAGAGAGCATGGGTCCTACATGATACTATCGATACATGAGGTGATACAAGCATAGTCAAGAGTCATTAAGAGGAGTTCAACATAATATTCACGAAATATGAGGCATCACCAAAAGTAGTAAGGAGAACATCCTGGGTGCTAGATTATAATAATGCTAAGAATGAACCATCATAGAGTACATATATGGTACTATAGTTATCGTATCATAGAACAAGTACAACACGTGATCATTTAGCGGTTCATATTGGAAGTCATAAGGATTACATGATACTAATAGCACATATCGAACAGGTGTACAATTAAAGTAATTCAACTAGATTCATTCCGATATTCATGCGTCATGTATTTGCAAAATCAGGATATAGAGTGATGCGTGATCATGCGAGGTGTCAAGTCATACATGCACTTGATCGATTACTCGGCACTAAGCAAAACTTCAATTCAATCACATTCCAATAATATAGGAGCATGAGCAAGTCTAACGATGTGTAACACAAGTTTAAATAATGGGCAACATAATTAGAATACGGGGCATGAGTACAAATCAACACATACTAGGGTAAACATGCATTCACCAAGACTCCATTATGCCGCATAATCTTCATCCAATCACAACTATCACACACAATATTAACTTGCAAAATAACCAAAAATAGTTAATCTGATGAATACGAAATAGATGGGCATGATACGGATTCTTGTCACAAGATAAATGATAAGCATCGAGGCATCATCGTATAGCATGTTAAAGAGCACATCTTATGAGGCATTCATATAAAGTAGAGTCGATCACACTATCATGGACCTAATTTAGAAGAAGCAACAATCATATAGACTCATATCATGTGGTTCATGTTTTTCGATCAATCATACGATCAATATGCCAAGTAAACATGCGATGACAACATATAATCATGAGAGAAAGAAAGGCATAACACAGGACCTAAGCAATGGGGCAAGCATGGGTACAGAATGTCATACAACTACGAATTCATATTAAAGATCATCATAAATGTACCGAGGATTACGTAGCATAGGAGGCATGTTGACATGAAATTATAACATGTATCCATCAAGTAAGGGACTCACTCTATCATGATATTAGAACCGAACTATCACACTAAGGATCAATTGTAGGTCGAGGAGTAGTGCATATAGAATCACACAATGATGAACAGGGCAATCAAGATATCCCGATAGGGGTCCATAAGGGCAACATTGACTCTCCCTAACTGACTCACCACCCATCTTTCCCGTGAGACTCGGATACGACTTTTTGTGGTAAGAAGACACTAATGGATCGTCATAAGAATTGATAACGACAGCCTCGTAAACATCTCACTCTCTAGCTCGGAATTTCATCAAGGACCGTCTTCCCATACTCTCTCGGACAACCTCTATATTCAATCATGATTCCCGACACCATGTGTTTACCAACCCAATTCCCGTGGAAGACCGATATTCGAAGGGCGGACTCGATTGAACTATCAAAGGATTCATAAGGAAAGGGGCGGTTACACAAAAGCTGAGCTTAATCATAAGGAAATAAGGGTACTCCCGCTATCTCGTTCACAGATCATCAATATTCATTCAATAGTTAGAACATAACAATCGAATCTTTAGCATATCAAGCACTCAATCATAGAATCAGTTAATGACAATTATAACGATCTCATTGAAGTCATCCCGACCCATCTGTAAAGAACAAGCTAGTATTTCGCCTACCCGTTTTCGACTACATCCAATAGGGATGGTCTATCGCCTTTTCTACCCACTCGATCCCTTATTAGTTGGTTCTCCTCTTTTACCGTAAGCCAAGTTCATATTTAGTCCAATTGAGTTAGACATTTTAAGTTCATTTTGCCCCTTTAAAATGCTTTCAAATCTTTTGAAATTCATGGGCGGTTTTCCAAAACATACACTCGACCCTTGCGTACCCGAATTGCACAACCTCACTCTGATACCAACTTTGTAACGGCCCGGATATAAATATCCGGGATACGTTTCGAAGGTCGGATACCTTCGTTCGGATGTTGCAATTCAGGTACGGGTCGAGGTTTCAAACCTCTAATCAGTCGAAGTTTCATAAATTCAGTTTAAACGAAAGTGAAGTGGAAATATGATTTAGATACAAAAGCCACGGCAAGGCCGGGTCAAAACCAAAACAAAATTCTAAAGTCGTATGGCCAGATTAGTGGGGTTAGACAGATTTCTTTGTAATCGCCGGGGGACTTTCCCCACGCCATATAAACAGGGAGCAAATCATACCTATAAACAATTGGTGCGAGCGGGGTCAGACCGAGGCCCCAACACGCTCTGTCCAGCAAGCGAACATACACATACGCTAATAATAAAGATGATGCAGATGCGGAATTGAAATCACACTAGCATGAACCTAATTTACAATATGCGAGAAATAACTGTAAAGGCGCCCAAAGAATGCCAAGTGGCATGTCCCTCTCCTACCTCTGCACCCCTTTCCGTTAGTGCAGAGACTGGCCAGCTCGATGCTATAGCATATCATATCTCATCATCATATCATATCTCATCATCATATCATGTCTCATCATCATATCATATATCATCATCATAACATAAATTAAAATAAACATGCCCGATGGTGCTGGGCTATCATCATGCTCATATCGACTCGATAGACTCAGGGCACCCGATGGGGCTGGGCTACCCTATGACCCTAGCAAAGACTCTAGGACTATCACAGATAACGGCCGCTCTGTTTCATACGCGTAAAGAAATAGAATGCTCAATCACAAGTGCAACCTAGCATAATACTACATGGCATGCTTTAATGTTTATGCAACACCTAGTATGTCATACATTCACAAGCCGGTAATCTCTTTCGAATCTGAGTAAGCCCATAAAGGAACTTACCTGAATAAGCCGAACAGCAGAGAACAAGGCAGAGCAGAATCCAAGAAATGAATCACCGATAGCAAGCGACGTCCAACATTCACAAACACCTAATAACATATAAATGCATAAGTCTACCTATTTCACACAAGGCGCCCCTAACTATTATTCATATCTCGTCTCATATCCCATTTCAGATTATTCCGTCTTATTTTATCATTCCAGGTTCATCTCATCTCATCATCTCAATTCCGAAACAATATCTCAAAGAACTCAACTTAGAAAATCAAATAATTCTTTTAAAATCGTACTTAGTCAAAACCCGACATTACACATTTAAACCTTAAAACCAATTTCCAAAAATCATATTATAAAACAATTCTGGCATGCTTCTCATTTCAACACATTATATAAATAAATTCCAATATTAAATCATCAAAATAACCGATGTTCACAAATCATACTTATAAATCAAAATCAACAACTCAATTTAAAATTCCCCACTCTCATATTTAAATCCTCATGAAATGCGTCAATTAAATAATCCAATCAATACTAATTTAAAACAAATAAACAATATATAAAGATAAATTTCCAGAATATTATAATTAGAACCAAAACCCAAAACTATAATAATATGCAAATAATTTCCACATACTATCCATAAAATCTCAAAACAATAACCATAAGTATATTTATAACCCAATATCAATTAATTTTACTTTTTAAAACCTTCTATTATATTTTAATATTTCAGAATATATATATATATATATTTTCCCAAAATCCGAAATAATAATTAATATAACACATAAATATATATATAAACATCACATTTAATATATATATATATATATATATATATATATATATATATATATATATATATATATATATATATATATATATATATAACATACACAATTATAATACTATACTCAATAGAACCCAGCCCAAAACTCAAGCCCAACCCGAAACCAAAACCCAGCCCAAGACCCGGATACCCATACCCGGATCCCCATATTCGGATCCCATTTAACCCACTCCCAGATTTTAGTAAATGAACCGGAAAGGAGAGCTGAACCGGCAAAAAAATAAAAGAGGAAAAGAAGGCCAACCGGCCAGGTGAACCCGTCCCCTTCCCACGAACAGAGCTCGACGACAGAGCCAAAAAAACGGAGGGAAGAATGAGAGAGCTCAGGCATGTGGGGGGGTCAGTTCGGCTCGACGTCGTACCCAGGTGATCGAAACTGGATTCTGACCACACCCCAACCAAAGAGAACAAAGCGCGAGTGAAGGAGAGGGAGGAAAGAGGGATTACCGAGACTCCAGGGTGCTCCAGCTGCAATGGCGGACGTCCGTCTGCGAGAGTTCGAGAGGGGTTCGATTGAGGCCTAGGATGGACAGATTCTGTCATAAAAGAGGATCTTTATTATGTTTGAGGACAAAGGAGGAGGGAGTCGAGCTTACCACGCTTGGATCGGGAAACAGGGAAGGAGAAGAAGAAAGGGGCGGCGTCGGCAACTTCTTCGGCGGCTCCTGGCTGCGAAAATAGAGGGCGGTGATGCAGGTCTTGAACCGGAATAGAAGGAGGAGGCCGTGGGTTCTACTGGGTGTCTCCCCTCGGCAAAACAGAGCTCCAAGCTCGGGAATGCGGTTTCAATGGTGTCGGCGGCGGTGGCTAGCTGGTGGTGGCGGCCGACGTCAATGAAGAACAGGAGAGAGTAATGGTGGTTGCTGCGAATTGAAAGAATAAGGTGAGGGATGGTGCTCTTTGGAATGCAGACAATGGAAGAGGAGAAGAGAGCTGTTGTGAGGTAAATCAGGATGGGGAAGAAGGTTTCTGGGCAATGAAAAGGAGGAAGAGTAGGGTGGTCCTGGCCTTCTGCAGCTGCGGGTCACAAGGCACAAGAGGAGGGCTGGTCCCCAACGGCAGCTGTGTGCTGTGTGGAGTGCAGGGTGAGGCAGAGAACTGCCGAGAGAGAGAGAGAGAGAGGGGAAAAAGAATAAAGAAAAAGGGGAAAATAAAATAGGATTTACCACAATACCGATTCAAAATTAGCGGAAAAGACTCAAAACCCGCTCGCCCGATCGAATCCTGATTAAATCAATTTTAAATCAAAATTTCAATTACTAAAATCAAGATAACAGAATTAAATTAATTTTATCAAAACTCGGAGCTTGAAGGCGGAGTTTAATCCGCTATTATCTAAATTCTCAAAACGATGTCGGAATGACTTTAAAGTCAAAACTTACGCTCGAGGACGGGTTTTCTCACATTTCTACCGGTTGAATAAAATAATAATTTATTACTCAAAATAATAATATAATAATATAAAATACATTCGGTCTTTACAGAACGAATTAATTCGGAAGGAAACACCTAGTTTTGATTACGATGTGTAGTATGATGGTTGTGTCCTGTTTTGATTAGAAACAATGTACAAATTTCTCCAATTTTATGATCTACCGAAGGTGAGATTTAATGTGTTGATATGTTTCCCTCTTGGTAAAATGAAATCCATGTTATGATGAATTCTGCTATGTTAATATTTCAATAGATGATGATTGGTTATGTTAGTTATGATTGGGTAGGTTGTTATTCTTGTTATGATAGTTGGGATGATAAATCCTGATGGACTAACCTTCGTTACGTTGATATGTAAAGACCGAGATTTTAAAATATTACTTTGATTATAGATTCTTATTTCGATTTAAAATTTATTTAGATTTCTAAGATTTCCCAAATTGTTTTTGAAAATTTTCGTCCTTGAGCAAGCGATTTTATCGATTAAGAACACATGCCTTATGTTGAGCTCACCCCAACCCTAGAAGAGGTGAACTAGAAACAAAACATAATAAAAGCAACTAATTTAAATTACAACTAAAACATACAAAACCTTCAATCTTCACTCTAGGCTCTCATCCTAACTACTTGCGTCCAAACACGACTTGACTTGAATGTCTAAAATCCTAGGCCTAGGGCCTTTATTTATAGTAGACTAATCCTTGTTCACCAAGGAAAAAAATTCTAATCTTAAGATAAATAGAATATTTAAAATTATCCAATTAGAAAAGTAAATCTTTTATCTAAACTTTATCTGATTAAATTCCCTTGGGTAAATTGAAAAATACCCATAAGGAAATAAATATCTAAAATAGAAAAGATAGAATAAAATAATGGCTAAGCAATCCTCCTTAGATTTGGACTCATGTTCTCATCTGTCTCTGATTTCGGGTCGACGTCGAGTGTACCTAGTTGACGTCGATTGCTTATGTCAGCTTTCAGCATTCTGCTTCGCATTGAAATGCACTTTTCTGAGTACTTGTTCATCTGATTGACGCATATGAATATGAGTTGGAAAGCTCTTTTAGAGGGATACAACTCTCATGAAGACATCAAAACTTGATTCAAAATGATGAATGGCGAAAAGTGGGCTTTTCTCCAGCTGCACCATCCTGCGTTCTTCCTTAGGTTCTCCAATGTCTTCATGGTTTTCCTTTAAGCTCCAAAGTGCGTCCAAACCTCTCCAAATTAGCTATAAATCCCTAAAAATCATACCAAACTTTGTGTAGACTCCATATCTTTCAATTAATCAATAACTACACAAATTCCATACTTTCCCAATATAAAATATGCGTAAAAGACTCAAATAAGACTATAAACATGATGTAAAATGAGACTAAAAATGCGGACATCAAAACACCCCATACTTAGGCTTGCTTGTCCTCAAGCAATACCCTTAACACGATCGTCACATAGATTAAGCCAAAACACTCTCAACATCATAGACCTTTTTTTTATATTACCGCTAACAACTTCATGCCATCCTTGCAAAGGTACTTTGCCAGCAACCATAACTTTTCCTTCAAACATTCACACAAAAGGAGGGTTCATAAAAGCATAATTTCCAATTGATAAATGCAACAATAATCAAGCGGACTTTATAGGCTAATAGAGAAGTTGAGGGTAAAAGGCTTAAGGTGGGATATATTTGGCCATGTGGTACTAATAATCCGGGGAAATGGAGTATCTTTCCAACAACTTCATACCACATTCCTTCTTCTTTTGATTTTCCTCACCTTACACTCCTCGATCTTTGCTTTTTTCACTATAATGCTTATACCTTTCTGACCTTATCACTACCTTCTCGCGAGTCACAAACATGGGTGTCATGAATGGCCCCAGATACTTAATGCTTCGAACTCCTCATCTTGTGTCCCATCTCACCTGAACTAACATCTCAAGCAAGCAGGGTCGATCTACTATACTCCTAGGTGACCGAATTTTCTTTCATTCATTAAAATTTCCATAATTTCAATCATCCTGCCATCAAACTCCAACAATAACAATACAACACAAACAACCATATAACATCTCCAAAAATGACTTCCATTCTCAACATAATCCCCGGATATGAAAATAAGGTAGAAAACGGGCAATATGTATAGCGTGTGGAGCAAAAATAATGTAAGGCTCATAATATGACTTTTGTGATGCAAAAAAGCATAGGTATGGGTAGGATATATAAGCTCAAAGGGAAAATAAAGTCCTCCATCATATTATTATCACAAATATCAAAAACAACATCAAAGTTACATCCTTTTGGTGACTCTTTAACTTTCTCAAACCAAGTATGGCATTTCCTGTCCTAGGCAAATAAGTTGCAATATCTCTAACAAGATCCATTTTGCATCATAAAGTATTTTCTAGGCTTCCGTGACATATTCAATTCAAAACTCATAAGGGTAATATCTGTCCTAAAACAAAAATAAAAACTAAAACAAGACATAAATATGCATTTTTTTTTTTGTGATTTTTGACATTTTTTAATTTTGTTTTATATTTTTCAAAAAAATTTATGACTTGATAAAATAAAAATAACACCACCAAAAACAATCCTCAAACCATAAGCATATAGTAAGCTGTTATCCCTACCCCTTACTTAAAAATTACTTTGTTCTCAAAGTATAAGCTCAAAATAAGAGATGGGTGTAAATGAAAACTTACAAGATATGTAGGAGCTGATTTCGACTGGAGATAGGTGCCTCTACCCGTTGCTAGTAGTCAACATCGACTAAGGGGTAGTCGACGTCGACTGCAACTCTACTCCAAGGTCAGTCGATGTAGGCCACTCCTGCTCGATGTGGCTCGGCCTAGCCTTGGTCGATGTCGATTGATCAGGTCGATGTCGACTTGCTTTACAGAACTCCATCCTTCCTTGGTTCATCTTCTTTATGCTTTGCACCTGAAAATGATTACAAAAAAACCTCCAAAATCCAGGATTATACACAATTATTATTAACTAATAAAAATATAAATAAAATAAAATAAAATAAAATAGCGGGTTGCCTCCCGTAAGCGCTAAATTTTAAGTCATTAGCTCGACCTACTTCCCTTTTAGCCTTAGCTTGGCTCATCCTTGTCTGGAGGTATAGGTGGGTCTGGTGGTTCCTCCGGTGGTGGGGAGCGTGGAATGTCATCCGGGGGCATCATATGGTTAAGAAGCTTAAATCTCCCTGAATGGATGCTCCATACCTCAACCCATTCATCTTCCTTGGCCCCAGTTGGCCTGCATAAAAGAAGACATAAAGAAAATCTACATATCTCATCAGTGTATCTCTTCCGCTTCATAGGTTGACTTGTTTGCCCATCTTCACCACAACAAAACGGTGGAGTGGGAAGAGATACTTTCACCTCATCTCACGAAGCTTCATGCCACTTTACGAGGACCCCATACTTAAACACGAACATCGGTTGCTCAAAATCGTCGGGGATAGCCTTCACCTTGTAGGGTAAAAGTGACCTTGAAACATCATGGGCAATGACATCCGACTCCTTCTTTGATAGTTCTCCTTCTTCTTGGGGTCCTTCAATTGGTTTTCCAAAGATAGATAGCAAAGTTGGAATTGAGATCGCGGAAAGGACATACCTGGGTTTCTGTAGTATGGTCGACATCGACTGTAGACAGGTCGATATCGACTGAAGATGGGTCGACGTCTACTATGTGTTAGTCGACGTCGACCACAGGTTTGGATCCCTCAAGCCATGCCTTCTCATCAATCGTGTATAGCCATCTCAAATATTCTAATTCTTTTGCGTACCGTCTCTTTCTTTCCCTTTTGTCCCTTGTTTCATAACACCTGAAGGTGTCCTGCATCTTGTAACTAAGCTTATAAACACAGACAAAACACACAAATTAGTAGCAAAGGGCTCGGTACCAAGTTGGTACTGATGAGGTGGGTGGTAGGATAGGTATGTTGTAGGTAGGACAAGAAAAAACGGTGTGGGCTACTCCAAAAACCTAAACAACTAAACTAGGCGCAATTGATACCCCCGGCAACAACGCCAATTTGATGAGAGGGTTTCTCGACCAAATAAATTTGTAGTCAAGACTGCACTATAGAATAGCGGAGTCAGGTTCGTTCCGTAGGAGAGAAGTCAGTGATTCTAGTTTAGTGTTTGGAGGTTCGGAATAGCGGGATAAAGGTGTAAGGTTGCTGTCGATATCGACTAAGACTTGGTCGACATCGAGGGATGGAGAAGAGAGTGATGGTTGGTGTTGGGTAGAATCTCTGTAGAATTTAAATAATAAAATAAAATAATAAAAGTGCAAACTTCCAAGGTAAGAGATCGCCATAACAATAAACATATGTATAAATAACGAATAACATAAAAGAGCATACTTTACATTAAAGAATCAACTTTCACTAATTCCAACAATTTAGGTAAATCAACTCTCGAAAATAAACCTAATTGTTTCTACATTTTCTTAATTAGGAGTAATAAACTCGTGAATAAAAACCCTAATTACTATCCAAGTTTGCAACATGAATTACTTGAACTTTCATCCAAGGGTTAAGCATAGAGGTAGATGATGATAGAAACACACACAATTATGAATTCATCAATTAAGAACACATGCCTATCGTTGGGCTCACCCCAACCCTAGAAGAGGGGAACTAGAAACAAAACATAATAAAAACAACTAATTTAATTTAAAACCAAAACTTACAAAACCCTCAATCTTCACTCTAGGCTCTCCTCCTAACTACTTGGGTCCAAAGACGAATTGACTTGAATGTCTAAAATCCTAAGCCTAGGGCCTTTATTTATAGTAGAGTAATCCTTGTTCACCAAGGAAAACAATTCTAATCCTAAGATAAATAGAATATTTAAAATTATCTAATTAGGAAAGTAAATCTTTTATCTAAACTTTATCTAATTAAAATTCTCTCGGGTAAATTAGAAAATACCCATAAGGAAATAAATATCTAAAATAGAAAAGATTAAATAAAATAATGGCTAAGCAATCCTCCTTAGATTTGGATTCATGCCCTCGTCTGTCTCTGATTTCAGGTCGATGTCGAGTGCACCTTCTTGACGTCGAGTGCTTCTGTCTGCTTTCAGCATTCTGCTCCGTATTGAAACACACTTTCCTAAGTCCTCGTTCATCCGATTGACACATATGAATATGAGTTGGAAAGATCTTTTCGAGGCTACAACTCTCATGAAGATATCAGAACTTGATTCAAAATGATGAATGGCAAAGAGTGGGCTTCTCTCCAGCTGCACCATCCTGCGTTCTTCTTTAGGTTCTCCAATGTCTTCGTGGTTTTCCTTTAAGCTCCAAAGTGCGTCCAAAACTCTCCAAATCAGCTATAAATCCTTGAAAATCATACCAAAATTTGTGTAGACTCCACATCTTGCAATTAATCAATAACTACACAAATTCCATACTTTTCCAATATAAAATATGCATAAAAGACTCAGATAAGACTATAAACATGATGCAAAATGAGACTAAAAATGCGGACATCACTACCTATTCCCTTGTAATTAGGATTCAAAAGCTTCAAACACCCCCTTATTCCCCTGTTTTCGACAGCGAGTAACAACACCCGAGCCCACCCATACTTTACCTCGTCGTGCTAACGAATCCGACGCCGCTAAGAGCAAGTAAGTAGTCACCACCAGAGCTCGAGCAGCCCCAAGGTTCGACACCCTGTTTTTGGTGAGCCCGAAGACCCTCGGTAGGCATCGAACCTGATTCCTTCTCTTGTTATGGTTCTTGTGTGCTTTGCGTTCCTTCCACTTTACCTGGTCAGAGAGATTGAGTGGGTGAGAGCGGGTTGAGAGTGCCGACGAGTGGGAGCGGGTCAAGAGCGCCAGCGAGTGTGAGCGAGGGAGATGCATCAAGACCGGAGAGCGAAAGTACGAGATCGATGAGAGTCGGAGTGAGTGAGCAAGTGCAAGGTGGTACGAGAGCGAGTCAGAGAGAGCGAGCGATGAAGGTTGGAGTCGTGAGCGAGGTCGAGGCCGTCGAGCAGATGGACGGATGAGCAGAGACACGTGAGGGAGATGAAGAGTGAGGGCCCCCGCGTCAGCCTCCGTTTCATATTTATGGGGCCGATGCCTTCTTTATTTATTTATTCATTAATTGTTTGCTAATAATCTGATTGAGGGTTATAGTGTTGGGCATAGGGAAAGATATGGGATGTGTGTATAGGATTTGGGCCTTTTTGGGTTCGGTTTTGGTTTTAAATTATTAAGGGTCTTGTTTTGCTAAATAGTATGGTCCAGTTTGGTTTAAATAAAAAGGGGGTTGGTTGGGATGGTCCATTTAGTTAATTATTTATTTAGTTATCTATTTGATTATTTGAATATTTATTATTTATTTAATTTTTAATTTAATATTTGATTAATTATTAACTTGATTGATTTGTTGGAGTTATTTAAACGGTTTGATTTAAAATGTATTATTTGAAATAATTGTTTAGCGTTAGAATCTATTAGAATGACGATTTTGAAATAAAATGAAATATGCCGGGATTATTTTAATAGTATAATTTGATGAGTTGGGTAAATGTTTAATGTTTTATAATTGGATTTGGCAAGATATGGTTTTAAGGAATTGTTTAAGATATTGAGTTGATTTAATTGAGGCTAGATGACTTTTGAAAACTTTTGACACTAATCTACTTGAACTTGCTTGAGCACTTATATGAGTTATGACATGAAAGATATGAATATATGTGAACTAAAGCATGATTTATATTTAAAGTATTGAGCATGATTATAAAGCATGATGTGATGTGATATATGTTATGATGAAAAATGAATGATATATGACGATGATGAGATGATGGAGGAGATATATATGAGATGCTATATGAGATATGATATGTTGAGGTGATATGCGAGATGATATATGATGAGACATGATGAGATGATATGATATGATGTATAATGAATTGAGAGGAGGAAAATGATGATGACGAGTTCTATGAAACATGTGAAGTTATGTATGATAGTTAAGGGCACCTTGTGTGACTTAGACATAACTTATGCATATTTGTACACTCGTTAGGTGATTTATGACCTGGTTGGATATTGCTTGCTTGCTGTGTTGCTTGGATTTTGCACACCTCCAAGTAAGTCCTCCGGGTCTTACTCAAGTTAGAACCTCATGCCTGATGTGTTATATAGTATGTAGGCATTATAATAGCATATCATGTAATATTATGCCGAGGTTCTGCCTTAACGAATGAGCATACATATTCTGAAGCGATTGGTAGAATAGTCGTAAGTCATGAGTCTAGGGTCTTCACTGGGATCATATGACAACCCAGCCCCATCGGGTTCGTACCTAATCGAGTCTTGTCACATGAGTCTGATTATATGAGCATGATGCTGAATATTATTGTTCGATGGTTGGGAGGTAGATTCAAATATTCAATAGAAACTCTAATTATGCTAACTCCCTGTTCCAAGCAAATAATACAAGAATCTCTCCCGATGTAGTGGTAGGGTAATTCAGGATCGAATCCACGAGGAGGTAGGCCAGCGCTTCCCTTGTTGTAATTACGATCAAGCTTTTGACCTCAGAAGACACTCGATCTCGATGTGTCTGGTCGATATCGACCTCAGTTCTGGTCGATTTCCAGCCAAGTTCCTACAGAAGACAAAAGCAGCAAAGTCGATGTCAAGTAGAACCTCGATATCGACGTTAGACCTCGCTATCGACCTTTACAA
This sequence comes from Persicaria maculosa, assembly GCA_963922045.1. NCBI lineage: Eukaryota > Viridiplantae > Streptophyta > Magnoliopsida > Caryophyllales > Polygonaceae > Persicaria > Persicaria maculosa. Next base: position 37,170,036 of record OY998261.1, read on the forward strand.
TCGATTCCGATGTTTGTCACATAAACTGTTTAGCGTAACCTATTGTCGGAAAAGTGTCCTAAGAACGTAGAATGGTTAAGAAAAGATGATCAGAAATCAAAACTTAAATTTCTATATGAACTCAATTAACTAAAAGCTTCCAAAGTCGGGGTTTCATGCCACAACGATAACAATGCAAGTTTGATGCTAAAGTTATGAAATTTAATGCCTTTCCATCAAATAACTTTCGATACCAACACATAGGTGATTAGAGGCTCTCGTATAGTTCCTAAGAGTTACTATCCAATTCATGAGTAATCCAAGTTCACAATATGAGTGGATTTCGCTTCAATAATGCAAATAATGAATCTCCCTAACTTTCGCAAAGGATCATGCATAGGATAGAAGACGGAATCGCATAAAAGTCATACCTTTGATGCACTTACCCTACAATGCTATCATCGGGCTCACCCCAACCCTAGAAGTGGGTTGACTACTCGCTTCTCATCATGCAACTCATCATCATCATTGAAAGAAAACCACTTTGTATTGAACTATGAAAGAAAGATTACAACCGAACCAAGCCAATTCCGCTCTCGCTTCCACCAACCTCAATCAGCCTCCTCTCTCTCTCTACAAGTTCTCTGCGATAAACTACTAAAACTCGTTATGCTTGGATGTTCTTGAATGATTAAACTCAGCCCCAATGGCCTCTAGATATAGATATCAAACTTTGCTATCCAAAGACTCGAAACTTTATCTTTATTCTCTAAGATAAAACATAAATAAGTAAAAACTAAAAACTTCATGGTAAAACTAGCTCAAGTGATAACTCTGACGTTGAAGATAAGAAATCACGACCTTAGGATAGACGTGCAAGCTTCGGATATAATTTTATCAAAATCTGAGTCAGACTTCTCTGCTGAACAACATCGATATCGACCTTAAGACATCGATATCGACCTCTCTTTTATCTTATCTCGAGCTCTCCTTCTTATACTAGGATTAGCACTCGACTTCTATCATTTATCTCGATCAGGCCACTCGATATCAACCATGCATCCTCGATATCGACCTCTGCTGGTGTCGACATGCTTTGTTCTTCTCTCTTGCTCGATTCTGTGTCTCTGCTGCACTCGATGTCGAGATCCTTCAGTCGATTTCGACCTCTTTAGAAGGCTTCGAGTTCTTTTTCCGCTCTTCCAAATCTGTCCATTTTCATTCTGTTTTCTGCAAAATCACATAGAAACTCGTGCAGACCCATATATTTGACAATTAAGCATAAACTACACTAATCTCATGTTTTCCCACTCATATGCATGCAAGAAAATGTTAAAATGGACTTATATGTGCATAGAAAATATGGCAATTTGCGCGCACATCAATTATTGAGATATTTACATGAGCATGATATGGACACTATATGATCTCAAATATAACCTGGTCTCTACAATTATGTATAGGCATGGAGTGGTCTCTACGTCTACGTATGGATGTAGAGTTGTCTCTACGTCTAGGTATGGGCGTAAAGTGGTCTCTACCCTATGTATGGAAGTGGACGAGTCACCACCCTAGGTATGAGCGTGGTTTTTTAGTGGGATATGCCACTTGGCATTTTGTGTAGGTCCATTTACTTCATTTCTGTCATTATATATGAACTGTCAGCGTGCTTGCATTTTTAATATTCTAGTATTTTATTAGATCATTCTCATCTAGGTTTAGAGCGTATTATATGTCCTCAGCGAGGTCTTCAGGACCTGCATGAGTAGCTCGACCTTGACTCATGGTATATTTTCAGGTATTTGATCCTTGCTTGTCCCGTGCTTCCATGACGAGGGTTTCCTTTGGGACGTTCAGCTGACCGAGAGACTGACTTACCACCAGACCTGGCATTTTGGATGTTTTATACTCATTTATTTTGGTTTTGACCCAGCTCTGATGTGGCGAGTTGTCCTCCGATTTCCGTTTATTACGTTTGGAACTACAAATGGTTTTGAGTGACTTTGTCAAGTAAGACAGGTTATGGTCACCAATGGACCTATTGTGAATTTAGGGTATGAAATCCCTTCTTTTAGTACTAACACTTTGTTTTGAAACTCAAACCGTACTTGCATTGCAAGATCCAAATGAAGGTATCCAATTCGTTGAAACGTAACCCAAATATATATATTTGGGCCATTACAAAAGTGGTATCAGAGCTTGGGTTATGCGATTCGAATACAAATGAGTTGAAGTATGATTTTTGAAAACCGCCCATTGTTTTAAAGGATTTTAAAATGGATTTCAAAAGGGTAAAATGAACTTAATGAACCTAACCCCCAAAGTAAGGAATTAGGATGAGATATTCACGTGGGTAGAAAGGCGGTAGACCATCCATGTGGATGTAGACTCGAGGTTTGGTAGGCAAACCCTAGCTTTATACTTTACAAGGGCATGGAAGACTCCGTTGAGTTTGCACCCCGGTGGTTGGAGTAGCAGGGTAGGATATAGAGGCCGAGACGATAGTTGCCCCTTCGGTCAGTTATGCCTTGAAGGGCAGCTTCTAGGTAGTTTATGTGATTTTATATGAATTGGGCCTGAGGGCGATCCCCCTCGAAGGGGATCAGATTAATTGTTGTCGATTGATTCTGTCCTAAGTTTTGTCTTCCTTGAGCAAGAATTCTGTTTGTTAATATCATTGATATCTGCTGGCTATGAATTAAAATTTGTGCGAATGGGATAGCGGGGAGCCCTTCCTCACTCTATAGTCGGGATTTCAGTTTTTGTGAAGCAATCTTTTCCATTATTTAATTGTCCGTGTCATTTTCTTTTCATTTCACATTCGGTTCAACAGATTTCTAGTTAAGGTTGATAATTGTTGAAGAGTGTCTATTCAACTGTCCTTGAATGATCCATGATTTCCGACGTGATTCCGAGTCTAAGGTAATGGGTTGTTTTGTCAAGTCATCCCTTTCGATTCTTGCAATGATCAATAGGTGTCTTCTTGTCATTACAATTTACTCAAAGCTCGACCATCCTTCTTTGGGAAATAATTTCAGTACTCTTTTCCCTTACCCAAATGAGTCATACAAGCATTACACAGGAAATGGGCTCTTGAGTCAGTGGGTTGATATTGCCCTTGGAGATTTCTGCTTGGTTATAATTGTAGTCCCATCTGCGATTACATGACCTGATATAACATTATATTAAATACATGTCCTATTCAAATAATTGTTTATTTGAACGTACATGTGTAAGTATATCGTTGTCAATCTTGGGTTGGGACCTTGTCTTTAGCCTCGTTATCCTCAGTCTCGGTTCGTATTTGACTCCGTAAGAAATCTGAGTTACCTACTTTTGTCTCTCCACTATTTTTGTTAACTTGGGACCCCTGTGTCATCTTATGAAAGAAGTGTCGACATGAGGAAGAGAAGAACTGACTGGATAACATCAAAGTGGCGCAGTAGAAGCATAGTGGGTCTATAACCCACAAGTCTCAGAATCGACGTTAGCAGCAGCATTGAAGGACGAGTACGCAGGGGATTCATAGATATGCCTTAGGAAGGGGGCGTTCCCCATTCGAGCTAATAACCTTCCTTCTAATGATGGAGAACGATGATTGTGTACGATAGGACTAGATGTGACATGATTATGATCCGTTCATTGTTGTTGATGTACTAGCAAGCTACGACTTAGTGTGTATGACTAATGATTTTCTTTTCTTTTCGTTCTTTTTTTTGCCTTTCCTTTTGCCTTTTCTTTCCCTTCTTCCCCTCTCATTTTCTTCTCTTTTGTTTTCCTTTCCTATTTATGTGGATTTAGGTTCTTTTGTGGAATAGTTTGGGGAGTAATAGGAGAGTTAGAAGTTGTAGGTTTTGATCGATGTGGTTTAAGATTGAGTCATATGAAGGAGACATTGGTTTAGGCAAGACCGAGAGAGTTTCTGGGGCTGGTAGGAGACGGTGGTTAGGAACTTTCAGATGAACCTTCTAGGTAGGCCTTAGGTGGGCATAGAATGAGAATGGCAAGATTGTGGAGATGTGATTGTAGTGGAGGTGAGTAATTTTGGCCGAAGGATAGGGTAAGTTCGTTTAGGTATCTTGAGGAAGGTATGAGGGGACTAGACATGATGATTTTGACAGGGAAGATACGATTGTAGATAGGTTGTTTGTGTTATGGGCAAAAATGGTGTATTTAGGGAACGTATTATGGATGACGTTAGTATTTGAGCGACTAGGATTGCTTAAGGAAATCGTAGACCGTGGTACTTAGGTTATTTGTTTTGCAAGCGGGAACGACTTTGGTGAGGAATGAATTATGGATATTGTTAAGGTTCGAGTGGCTAGAATTGTCAAGGATTTGTAAATCTTGGGGACTAGGTTGTTCACATGACAAGAGGCAGAATGTGAGATATGTACTTGGGTATTGCTCGAGTAATATTGAGGATGTTTGCTAGTGTTGTAATTGGAGAAATTCTAGAGGCATGATTGGATGATTTTTAGGATAGTGAAGAATGGAAATTGGTGTATGTGGCGTTGGTTCAAATGTTGAGGTGAGTAGGAAATGAATGATAACTCTTTGAGGAAATGTCTTAAGCTAAATAAAACAAATCGTTAGTAGTACTGATGAGTCCGATTGCTTGGGTGTGTAGGTAGAAAAAACTTTGAATGATGAATATAGAAACTAGTCCAGGTGAAGGATATGATGCTACTAATGGTCGTAGGAATTTGGGAATTCAAATAAATTATGATGCCTTGGGTGACTTCGAATAAGAATGATATAAAATTTCGGGGGGGGGGGGGGGGGGGCTGGTGGTTAAAGTCATTAAGAGATAATATATCATTGTTGAGGATTGTAGTCTGAGGTAAGTGAGAAGTATGCGGCAATAAGGAGGTAGGGTAAGATGGTTTGACAGCTCGTGATTGATTGAGGCTATAGTGGGATTTCAAATGGTGAATTAGTATTATGAGTAAGTGGAAATGTTATGATCTTATGGGAAATGTAGAAATGCGATTCGGTTTGGAGATAATCTAGTGAGTTAGATGGGTAAGACATGTTGTTGACCATTTGGGTATAGGTGCGGTTAAGGAGATTGGATGGGTCATGTTACGTGTTTAGCACTAGTTGGCTCTCTGGCTTGGAATCTGGTGAATGTAGATGATCGGGTATTGGTAAGACTTTCCGACATGGCCGAGTGAGGTGTTTGTGTTGTTCGGGATACATAAGTAGCTTAGGAGGTGAACCTTTGCTTGCGAAATATTGAGGATATAGGATGTAGTGATACCTTTGTATGAAGTTGGGAATAGGAGTTGGTTCTTTAGAGGTGGATTAGTAGTGAGTGTGCTTGTTGGTTTGGGAGGTGAGATTAAGGTATTGAATCAATTTGGGAGTTCTCTCATAGGGATATTAATCGGATGGAATCTTAAGGACATAGGTAGAAAGAATGAATTCAGAAGGGAACACCTAGATTGCTCGTGCGCTTGATAGAGGTTCTGATGAGAGTTTTGAGTATTGGGCTCGATTTATGATTTCTTGGAGAGTTGTGAGTTCTAACGCATGAGCTTTGAGTGGTTAGATAGGAAGTCGGATTTGAGAGGTTGATATTTTTAGTGGATTGATCCTTAGAGGACTCGTTGACTTGAGCTTGAGGAATACGTTGGATGAATTTGGGATAGGCTTGATCCTTCGACTAGTATGTATGGAATTGAAGAGAACATCCATGGGTCTGGTTTAGGAGAAGCGAGATATGGTTGTACTTGGATATTTTAACTAGAATTGAGTTGGTGGACCTATCTTAGACTTGATCTTAGCTTCGGGAGATTGATGACGATGTGTGAGTATGATGGTTGTGCCCTGTTTTGATTAGAAACAATGTACATATTCTCTAATTTTATGATCTGCTGGAGGTGAGATTTGATGTGTTGATATGTTGCCCTCTTGATAAAATGACATCCCTGTTATGACGAATTATGCTATATTAATGTTTCGATAGATGATGATTGGTTATGTTAGTTATGATCGGGTAAGTAAATATTCTTTTTATGATTATTGCCATGATAAATCCTAATGGACTGACCTCGTTACGTTGATATATGATATCCTGAGTTGCTTAAATTGTGATTATGATAATATCTTGAGATTGATTCACTACAAAAAAAAAATAAATAAATTTGCTTCGGCAAAAAGCCGTGGCAAAAGGCCATTTTGTGGTGGCAAAAGACATGTAGCTTCGGCTCTGCGACGGAAAATGGGGGCGTGGCGAATCGGGCGGTGGCAAAATTTGGTAGCTTCGGCTACTAGCCGTGGCAAGAAAGTTAGCCACGGCTAAGCGACGGCAAAGCGACCCTTATTGAAATACGCAACACATTTGCCACGGCAACCTGCCGTAGCTAAAGTGTGGGTGAAAAATAAAAAAAAAACTACTTTTTAGCCCGGATTATTCAGACCCGGGCTAAAAAGTCCTATATTTTTAAAAAAAATTAAAATAATAAACACATTTTCCATATATAATAAAACTACATTAATTATACAAAATTTACATATATATATATAATAAAATATCAAAAAACTACATAATTTATATACAATAAATATACATAATTATAAAATTTCCATAACAATAAAATGTCCAACACTACATTTTAACCAAAAAAAAAAACTACAACTGATATAAAATGATTTTAATATTGCTAAAAATAGAAGAAATATTAATGTAGTTTCTACTGTGACATTACTAAAGCAAAATAGAATCAATAATATAAATGAGTGCAAAAGTAGATCCCACCTAACTCATATTTATCATATGCCAAATCAATAATATGCATCAGAACACATCTTCTCCAAGCTCTAAATAAGGAATGACCTTGTAGGTTATATCTGGACAAATCACTTAGGCATTGATGATCTAATAGCTGCCAAGAGCCTCGAGCACCTCAGTTCCAGAATGAGCACCCATAAAGACCAATGCTTCTATCACCCAAAACGACCCAGCTGCTACCTGTAAGGATATCAGAGATTGTAAAATATTATGGATTATACAAGTAAGAAATGAAGTACAATGAATGCTAGAGCACAAAACCAGTGAAACCCTTTAGAAGGATTATACAAGTTTGGAATAGTAGAGTATGATTGATCATAAATAGAAAAATGAGAAGGATATCAAGTGATTTAATATTTGTGACCAAATTTGCAGCTTTTTACAGTGCACATATTCATCAAGTCATGGTGTATACCTCCTCAGTCTAAGTATCCATCTGATCGATGAAATATTTGCTTACTGATCAAAAGAAAAGGTTTGATATATAAATCCATATTTTTCTTTAAAGGGGAAACAAGTACACTGACACAGTAGGCCAAATAGGTCGGTTTCAGCAGGCTGAATGGTGGGCTGATAATCCAACTAAGAAGTAAATTTATTTAAACAAATAATACCAAAATGAGAGTTTAAACTAGAAGTTTGGCTGCTTTGTGGTAATAATAGTTTTGCTTTGAAAGTGGAAATCACTTTCCACTTTCAAAACAGGACTATATTCTACTTTGGGCAATTAGAGTCAACATGTCATTATCATTCATTTCGAGCAACTGGACATGAGCAACACACCATATTAATGGTACTAAAACACAGTAAATCACTTTCTACGAAAGTAAAAGCTTATGCTTAATGACAGCCAAAGCCAATTGAGTAACTGACTTGAATCATGGAGAAAGAAGTTTCACCATTTTATTCAGATCCTATAGGTAAGAAAAATGCTTGGAAAAGAAAGGAGTAAAGCAGTTTTGTCTTATGCCAAAGAGGCATCTTTCCCCATGTTCTTCGTAACGTGACCTGCTCAGATAAGCACCAAAATCAGTAATACAACTGCCACATGAAACATCATACCAGATCTAACAACCTAAATCTGTTAAAAAAATTAACAGCTCTAGATATAGAACAAAACGGATAGCATATTTTGTTTTGACCTACAACAAAACATTATGTCTAAGTTGCCAGTTATAACATTCACTCTAACTGCAACAAGAGTCACCAAGACAATGACCCTGCAGGGCTACATCATGAAAACTTTGCTCCCTCAAGAGGGATGAAGACATCATTATCAGCATCTAAAAATAACATGAGCTTATATCTCTATCGAGCAATGATAATACCACATATGCATGTTTATGAAAATAACATGAACTGATATCTCTATAGAGCAATGATAATACCACTAGGTTACTGCACACCTTTTTATCCCATTTCCTTTTTTTATTGCCTATTAAAATACTAGCTTATGTGGGAAAGTTCTTATAAATATATGATTGTACGAATTTCCTTTTAATCAACTAACATCTATGTAACATTTTTATCCTCTGAAGCCTTGATTTATCAATAAAGGGTTATTTGGTTTCACATTAATTATGGAAATGGAAAGATAAAGGAACAATTAAATGAATTGGTTCACTTTCTAGTTATTATTCATTTATCATAATTTTAGTCCCACCTCACGCTATCTAATTTGCCATAAAAAAATTTGTCCCTCCATTTCATTCCCCATATCTGACAAGAGGTAGAAAAATTAGAGAATTATTCCTTCATGCTCTCCTTTAGACTCAAAAAATTGAAGCACCTGGACAATAACCTACTAAATCTTTATTCAATTTACTATCTCAATTCCCTGTCCCCTTTCCTTTCCATAAATTTCAACGGGCACTGAAAATTCTCATTTACTTTCTCTAAAAATATCTATCCCCCAAATCGCTTTACTCAATAAATACCATCATTCAACGAATCTGTACAAGCACAAACAAAGCAAAAGGGCAGGATGTGATATAAGGGGTGGAGGATGCAAGTCTTGGTGTGCATACCTGGCTGGGCACCAAGTTCTATCACATGCAACTTTGATGTGATTTGCCCTGCATTTGATGCCTGGAACCTGCTCACAGCACGACAATAATGCATTACCAATTCAAGCAACAAAAAAATCACAACAGCACTAACGAAAAGACAAATGGAAATGTCAAAAATCAAGAACTGAGACTGAAATCATAATTTAAATTGTGCAAATGATGTTACATGAGCAAGTGTAAAGACTAGTCAAGATTGTCCAGACTGGATTCCAAAGACCATAAGTGTAAAAAAAGTGTCCCTAATACTAATTTTCTACATGGCTCATATATGAGAACCTGACAATATCTAGGATTTAACACACACTGAAATAAAACTTGAGATAGAAAAAAAAATTAGTAAAAAAAAAGTAATTTAGTAAGAGATTTTTCCACATGGCCTAACACTTAACACTAATCACTTGTGCATGATCACCCATTCAGAATCCTACCAGTAACAAATCATGAGCATTAAGAAAATTTATTATAGATTTGGAAATCAATATGTAAATCAAATGAAAAGGAAAATAGTTAGCGTCAAATCATCAGATGAGAAAACTTCCCAAGCACATAAATCCTTCAACAAGATCAAATGCTCTTCCACTAGAAGTTGTTTGGAACCCTACCAAAAACCACGAAAACGATAATCAACAACATGATATAAAATTCAGGATTAATAAAAAAATATATGAAGTCCAAAATTAGAAACCAAGAAAAAATTTAAGTAAGAGATTTATCAATGTGATATCAATAAAATAACAAAGCTTACTTGTGGCCTAGGATGTACTGTTTGCAAGCTCCTATTCCCTTGCACATAAGCAGCAATTCCAAGCCCTAGAAGAAAGGATTGTCTTTGAGTAAGAGATCTTACATTGTAGGTTTAGGTATAAAAAACAGAAGTTCAAATAAGGGCTTATCCATTGTCAAATTTGGCACGTGAACTGTTGGATATCCTAACACTAGATAAGAATGACTTACTGGCAGACTAAAGTCATTGAACCTATCAAAAATCAGCAATTACAATCAATTAAAGTAACAGATGATTCAATTCAACAAGAAGGGAGAAATATCCAAATAAAAAAACTAGGTCAGAAATTCAAATTTTCACAAGACACAGCCGATTCAATCACCTAAACTAAACCAAATGTCAAAATAAACCGTTCTTACAAGCAACAATCTAAATCCAATGTTGATTTCCATCAAAAGTTAAAACCAATAACGAAATCAAATCCACCATAAACAGATAACCGATAATAGAGTTAGGATTCAAAGATGAATTTCTTGAGAGATTTGGACAATCAATTGGATTCAAGAAAGCAAAAAATAGTTTGGAGAAGAAGAGGCCTCTGCTTGGAAAAGAGGGAAAAGAGCTTACCATCAGAAAGGATTTTGCTGGAGGAGGAGAAGAGAAGAACCTGGCAAGGCTTCATGGTACTTAGACCTTGCACCAAATGACCACAAATCCATAATCAATACAGATTCAAAAGTTCCAACACAAACGAGCACAAACCTTAAAAAACCCCCTTCTAGAATTTTTTACAAAAAACCCTACATTCGAGTAGCAATTGAATGCGAATTTGCACTAAAAAAAACTAAGAAAAGAGATAGAAAAAAAGAGGGAGAGGGGGAAAGAGACCTAAGGAGGCACGAGAGCAGGATGACCAAGAGGCGCCATGGGAGGCAATGTTGACGACGAAAAGAGAGAAGAAGATACGGGGAGAGAAGGCTCTCTGAATTGATGTACTGAAGTTGAAGACGGACTGGCGGAGGCTCTTGAAGTCTCAAGGAGATGGATGAGCAGAGATTCAGAGAAGCGAGCGAGATGGATGAAGTTTTAGATCTGAAAGCGAGCGAGATGGCGGCTAATTTTATGCTAGGGTTTAGATTTTCAATTTTTTTTGGAAAAAAAACGTACTTATTTTAGCCACGGAAACCCTATTAGGGTGGCAAATTACCCGAATACACCAGTTTTTGTTTGCCACGGCATTATCTTGCCGTCACAAATATCACCTAACTATATAAATATTAGCTTCGGCAACCCCAATTGCCGTGGCAAATTTCAGCAACGGCAGATGAGTCGTGGCTACCATTGGTGGCAAAAGGGTATCAATTGCCACGACAACCTTTGCCGAAGCTATCATTAGTGGATTTTTTTAATGAAAGCTTTCCGTGGCTAATGCCGTGGCAAACGGTACCAATTGCCACGGTAAGCCTCTGCCGAAGCTAGATAGCGTGGCAAATTTAAATTTTTTTTTTGTAGTGATTGATTGAAACCCATTATGGAAAATGAACCTAGGAAGTGGAATTGGAATTAGCCCTTAGAGGTGGATAAACTGCTTCTTAAATTTTTGAAAACTTGATTGACTGACATAGGGAGAAATGACTTGGGTATGAAAGGCTTCGTTGTTTATGAAAAAGGATTTTCTTCTCGGGACGAGGGATGATGTAAAGACCGATATTTTTAAATATTATTTTGATTATAGATTCTTATTTCGATTTAAAATTTATTTAGATTTCTAAGATTTTTAATTTTTTTTTTTAAATTTCCATCCTCGAGCAAGCGATTTTATTTTATTCTTTCAAAACGCATTCCGGCAAGAACTTGATATTCAAATTGAAAACTAATTTACCCCGCTTTCTTATTCCGAGGCTTGAAAACATTTTTGGGTTTCGTTAGTTATTTCGGATTCGAATGTTTATTTTAAATTTGTTTTAAACACGTTGGGATAAGGTCGGAAAGCTGGTTTCGGGGTTTATATTTGGGTATTAATTTTGACTTTTATTTACACTCCTACACTCCAACTCTTCCTTACCCCTACCCCTATTGCATCTTCTTACCCATCCCCATTTCCCATCCTATTATGCTCTCATACTCCACCCACCATCATCTATCCTTGCTTTAGTAAGTTCCCACGCCAATTTGCTCCCCTGACCAATTCAAAAACAATTGTAGAGACTAGCATATCCCTCCCCTCTTCCATTTTAGTTTAAAAAACAAAACTCACACCTTCAATCCTCTATCTTGCAATCTCTTCTTCCTTAGGCTGTGTTTTCCTGCAGGGGAATTTTTATGGGGTGGAGATTATTTTTAAGGGGTGGACAGGGTGGAGATATATTTTACGGAGTGGAAAGGGTGGAGATTAATTTTGAAAGGTATCTCGTAATGTGTTTGGTTGATTGGGGATTATTTATTGATGTTAGGTTGTGAAATACCAATTTTACCCTCAATCTAACCCAATTGTTGTTGCTGCTACTGCTGCCTCCCCTCCTCCTATAGACTACTGCTCATCATCCTCCATCTCCTCCACTGCTGCCTGGTTCGTAGGTTCCCACTCCTAGCTGGGCTGGCCACCTCCGCCACCTTCAACGAGCCCTCCCGACGAAGTTGCCTTAATTCAACACTCAAAATCTCAAACCGAAAATCCTGACTTCACTCCAGATTCTCTCTTTCTGGTGAAACCCCAAAAAATCAGCACTCAAAATCGAGCTGAGCCTTCACCGGTTGATGAGGACAGTGCTGTTGATGGATTCACCGGTCTGCTCCGATCTCACTCCGAGCTGAGCCTTTGCCTTCCTCTTCCGTCGATGGGTGGCTTGTTATGGAGGAGACGAGGGCAAATGTGGATATGAAGGGGATAGAAAGGGATCCCACCCCCTCCACCTTGCCCCCCCCCCCAAGATGGCAAATTTTCCCTATCTCCACCCCTTCCACCCCTATTCCGGCGCCACCCCCACCCCTTCCATCCCGGAGCCAAACGCCTCAATGCTCTTCCACCTCCACCCTCTCCACCCCATCCACCCCTTAAAAAAGGGTAGGAAAACACGGCCTTAAAACTTACCCCCAAACAGCTCACAAAAACAATCCCACACCCCTACCTTTTTCGATCCTAACCTACACACACTGTCACTACCTATTCCCTTCCCCTTTGGATTCAAAAGCTTCAAACACCCCCCTCTTATTCCCCTGTTTTCGACAACGAGTAACAACACCCGAGCCCACCTATACTTCATACCATGATCTCCCTCCGACGAATCCAACGCCGGCAGGAGGAAGCCCATAGTCACCACCAAAGCTCGAGCAACCCCGAGGTTTGACACCCTATTTCCGACGAGCCCAAAGACCCTCGGTGAGCTTCGAACCCGATTCCTTCCCTTTTTTGGATTTTGTGTGCTTCGTGTTCCATCCACTTTACCTGGTCGGAGAGAGAGTGGGTGAGAGCGGGTCGAGATCGTCGGTGACTGAGAGCGGGTCGAGAGCGCCGGTGAGCGTGAGCGAGGGAGATGCAGCGAGAGCGGAGAGCGAAAGTACGAGACCGACAAGAGCGGGAGTGAGCGAGGAAATACGAGGTGGAGCGAGAGCGAGTCAAGGAGAGCGAGCGAGGAAGGTTGGAGCAGTGAGCGAGGTCGAGGCCGTCAAGTAGAGGGACGACTGAGAAGAGACACGTGAGAGAGATGAAGAGTGAGGGCCCGCGTGTCAGCCTCTGTTTCACATTTGTGGAGCCGTTGTCTTCTTCTTTTATTTTATTTTATTTTATTTATTTGTTAATTATTTGTTAATAATCTGATTGAGGGTTAGAGAGTTGGGCCTAGGGAAAGGTTTGGGCCGAGTGTATGGGATTTGGGTCATTTTGGGTTCGGTTTTTGTTTTAATTAATTAATGGTCCGGTTTTGCTAAATAATATGGTCTGGTTTGATTTAAATAAAAAGGGGGTTGATTGGGATGATCCATTTAGTTATTTAGTTATTTATTTATCTATTTGTTTATTTATTATTTATTTAATTATTGATTAAAATATTTGATTAATTATTAACTTGATTGATTTGTTAAAGTTATTTAAACGGTTTGATTTAAAATATATTATTTGAAATAATTGTTTAGTGACAGAATCTATTAAAATGACGATTTCGAAATAAATGAAATATGCTGAGATTATTTTAGTAGTATAATTTTATGAGCCGGCTAAGGGTTAAATGTTTTATAATTGGATTTGACAAGGTATGGTTTTAAGGAATTTTTTAAGATATTGAGTTGATTTCATTGAGGCTAGATGACTTTTAAAATCTTTGACACTAATGTACTTGAACTTGCTTGAGCACTTATATGAGTTATGACATGAAAGATATGAATATATGTGAACTAAATCATGATTTAAATTTAATGTATTGAGCATGATTATAAAGCATGATATGATATATGTTATGATGAAAAATGAATGATTTTTTACGATGATGAGATGATGCATGAGATATATATGAGATGCTATATGAGATATGATATGTTGAGAGGACATGCGAGATGATATTTGATGAGACATGATGAGATGATATGATATGATCTACAATGAGTTGATAGGAGGAAAATGATACGCTCTAAACCCGTGACCCGATGGGTCGGTGACCCATGACCCGTGACCCGACGGGTCGGTGACCCGTGACCCGACGGGTCGGTGACCCGTGACCCGAGGGGTCGGTGACCCGTGACCCGACGGGTCGATGACCTGTCGGGTCAATGACCCAGTAGGTCAGGGTCAAAGGGTTAGAGGGTTGGCTCGGGTCGAGGGTCAGGGTTAGGGTTGGGGTGAAGATAACCCGTGACCCGGCGGGTCGACCCGTCGGGTCACACAAGTTGGCATTTGAAAAATGAGACTGTTGTGGTGGACCCCACTTGAACGGTTGTATTTTTTTTAAATTGTAGTCGTTGTTCGAGGAATGACATAGGGTCGAGCCTATGAATAGGCACCCCTCTCTTCCCAATTCATTTTGCTTCAACATCACATCAATCAACTTACATTTCATTCTCGTCAATTTTCGTAATGGCCGACCATAGCGGATCCTCGAGCTCCTCGTTGTTCAATCATTTCAACAAGGTCATCCAAGCCCAGGGAAAGATCGAAGCGGATTGTCGTTATTGTGGTCATGAGTACAAGATAACAAATAACTTGGGTTATGGCAATTTGAAGAATCATCTAGCGAAGAAGCATCCCGAAAAAGTTGACGAAGCATCGGGATCGTCGGGTAATTAGTATTGTGTTTTGTGAAGTTTATGATGTTATGAAAATATGAACTGATGAAGTTCTAAATAAAGTAGGATTGTGGGAACTAGGAAGTAAGTTAGTGTTCATTGTAAATTTGTAATGGCATGCATGAAGCGCCGAGCGTGATCTCGACCGAGGCATTGAATACGGTACAGCTTTGTAATCGTTGTTCGGTTTGTAATAAACTTGTGTTTTATGTGTGTATTAATTGGTTTTTTAACTAATCCAACATATAAACTAATAAACCTAAATAAATAATTTTCACCAACAAATAAATAAATAAACTATCAATTTTAAATAAAAAATTTTGAATAAATAAAAATTAGAAAACAAGCTAATACAAATTAACAATAACATTGGTAATTTGTTAAGTGAAAAACAAAACCCGGCCTCCTCCCTCCAACGGTCAGAAATGAAGGAAAAAAAAATAGGGGATCCAATCCAACAGTCGGGATTTGAGTCCCAACATTCGACCCGTCGGGTCGACCGTTGGACACGGCGGGTCAACCGTTCGACCCGACGCCTAAACCCTCCCAAATTTCACTATAAATACTACCCCTTTCCTCCCATTTTCATCACACCATCTCATATCTTCTAGTCTCATCTCACACTCTCTAATCGATTTGTAATCACTCTCTAATCGCTCGATAATCGAGGAAGTCGGAAGTCGATGGTTAACGTGTCATGAATTTTGAGACTTTGGCGCTTCGCATCACCAAATCCTATATCCTACTTCTTTCATCTCCTTCTTGATTTCTTCATTATTCCGTCTTTTCTCTTAATTACATATTCATATTATTTTTAACAAATATCTAATCCACTTTTATTGAAAATGTTTACCCGAGGTCGAAGGAGTGTTAGTGGAGCCCCGTCATCAAGTAAGGAGAGCAGATCGAGTAGCCAACCGGAGCCTAGCCTTCGACGTAGCACCTGTGTCTCCGGAGGTGGGACTAGCGGATCCCGAAGACGTCGAGATCAGGCGCTACTCAATGAGCAGCCGGGAATAGAGGAGGATGAAGTTGCCGTTCTAGGAACTCCCTCCTCCACCATCCCGACTCAGGAGTCCGGTTTGGCACCCGATTTCGAAGCTACTCCCGACAACGAGCAACAATAATATGTAATGCCGCAACGATGAAATACTGGTTCAAGAAGGGCCCGTCTGCTCCAGGATGGGGTGACAACTATTACTACGTCAAGTGCAACTTTTGCCCGACGGACTACTTGCACAAGAAGGGGAACAGATATGGAAACTACGAACACCATATATAATCAAAGAATCCGGAGAAACTCGGCTTGGCGAAAGGCCAAACTCAACTTTCCGGGTACGCAACTACTTCCTCTCAATCCTATGGAGTTATAATTACGCTTGTTGTAGTGATAACTTTACTGAAATGATAGCGGCTGAAGGTTTAGCTTATAACTTTGCACAACGTTTATGTTCTAACAACTTTATTACGGAAAATTTTCAACGCGCTTAGCAATCTATGAGTCCAAACACGGTTAAGAGGAAAATGATCAAAAGGTATAATGTCTGTAAAGCTGAATTAATTGAATATTTTCAAAAATTTAGCGATTTACATGTTTTGATTTGTAGGCAACACCACTCATATATGGGTGTAACATGCCATTAGGTGGATAAACGATTCATTTTACACAAACGAGTTTTGGGTTTTCAAGTTTTTGACGAGTCACACACGGCTCGTAACATAGCACAATCCTTTTAAACGTTTTACGAGAGTATAAATTGACTCAAAGAGTTATTTTAATCGGTTTTGACAACGCATCTGCCAACACCGCCTCTATCCTAGAGTTAACCCTATATTGCCAGCCTGGGATAGGGGGAGATTTTTTCACATTCGTTGCGCACCTCATATTTTAAACTTATGTGTTCAAGATGCTTTAGATTATTTACAAACGCTTATTGGACCTATTCGATATGTTTTGCGGGCACTAGTTGTGGCGAAGCAATCAGCTTCGCCACCAATGGCACAAGTTTTGCCAAGAAAACAACATGCGACCGAAGAACTCCCCCCGAGATGTTAGCACTTGGTGGAATTCGATGGACAAAATGATTTATGATTCTTATGAATACAGAGAATTTCTTTCTTCTTTTACCACCCAACACATCGAAGGTTCAAACATTTTTGGGGATGTGTGGGTGGTCACTTGAGATGTGATTGAGGTTTTTAAAATTTTCCATGAGGCAACCGAAACTTTTAGTCATGCTTACATTCCTACGTCTAGTGTTTTCTGTTTTATCGCTATAAACATTGCCATAGCCACTCAGGACGGGTTTGAAGTGCAATGCATTCACGACGCTATTTCCACCATGCGGGAGAAATGGTTGTCTTATTACAAAATTATACCTGATATTTTCCTTGTAGCATGTTGTTTCGATTCGAGATACAAATTAACTGGGCTTCAAAAGTTTTTAGAAAACTATTTTCCTACGCTCAACATCCAAAATGATCCTGAATGCAATGTTTCTATTATAGTTGCTAGAGTTAGGTGAATACTTGAAGATTTATACACTCATTTTTCTACAGGCGCTAGAGCGCCTAACCACCGTCCTCATGTGCCTTCCAACTCGAGCGGCTCTCACACTAGCATTACCGCTTGAACTAAGGCCCTTGTTAGAGATATTTTTGGCTCAAAGAGGCCGAGGTCTTCGTCGAGCCCGCACTCGGAGCTCGACGAATATTTGTCTACTAACTTTGAATTTCGCAGTGATGAAGATGAAGATTTTGATATTTCAGAATGGTGGGGCCGAGTGGAATGACAACGCTTTCCAACCTTACTGGTGATCGCCCGACAAATACTTGGAGCCCCTTGCTCTACCATCGCTGTGGAGCAATTATTCAGACGAGGTGGACAAATTCTAACTGAGAAGAGATCTAAATTGCTCCCCAAAAACCTCGAAGCACAAGTATGCCTAGCCGATTGGAAGATGGCAGAGATGAGAATTCAGAGGAATCTCTTATCCACTGACTCAGACCCTGATGATGTACTAGACTCGGAATCGGTCGGGACATCCATGGACGATGGCATCGTCGATGTTGAACAACAATCTGACGATGATGAATAGCCGAATAGGTAAGTGTGGTTCATACATAAGATAAAAGAACTACGTGGGCTTTGATTCCTCTCCCCTAGGAGAAAAACGTAGGCAATTGGGAAACCGATTGAAGCCCTTCTTCCCTCCCTTTTTTTCCCCAACTAGAACAATAATAAACACAAAATGGTATTACACAAAACGAAAAAAAATCAAAAAATTGTTCAACGGAAGGTCGAAACCCCCTCAACCCAGACCTGACCTGGCGGGTTGACCCGATTTCTTTCCTCTCCTGCCACATAGCACAACCCGGCGGGTCGACCTGATGACCCGTCGACCTGCTGGGTGACCCAAACCTGTGGACCCCATGGAATCCCGGGTGAGGGTTCCGGTCATGTCCCCCGGGTTCTCGACCTGGCGGGTCCGACCCATCGACCCGGCGAATCAGATCCGTGGCCACGTCTACGTCTAGGTATGGGCGTGGAGTGGTCTCTACATTAAGGTATGGACATAGAGTGGTCTTTACGTCTAGGTATGGGCGTAGAGTGGTCTCCACCCTAGGTATGGGAGTGAAAGAATCACCACCCTATGTATGGGCATGGTTTTTTTATCAGGATATGCCGCTTGACATTCTGTGTTGGCCCATTTACTATATTTTTGTCATTATATATGAATTGTCAGCATGCTTGCGTGTTTAATAGTTCAGTAATGCATTAGATCATTCTCATCTAGGTTTAGAGCGTATTATATATCCTCAACGAGGTCTTCAGGACCAGCATGAGTGGCTTGACCTTGACTCGTGGTATAGCGAATTGTACTCCGATGTTTATTATGTTTTAAACTACAAATGGTTTTGAGTGACTTAGGCAAGTAGGACAGGTTATGTTCCCCAATGGACCTATCACAAATTTAGGGAACGAAATCCCTTCTTTTAGTACTAACACTTTGTTTTGAAACTCAATCTGTACTCGAATTGCAAGATCCGAACGAAGGTATCCAATCATTCGAAACGTAACCCGAATATTTATATTTGGGTCGTTACATATATATTTTTTAACATATATAGTATATCTTAGTTTTTTTATCACTAAAGTATATATATCTTAATTGTGATTATGTTTTATATTAACAATTATCATTATAACATAAATAACCCTAATATACAAGTAAATATTCCAATAATCTTTTTTTTCCACATATAATTACCCATTGTAAATATTTTTAACATGTATAATATATCTTAGATGTGTTCATGTATATAACCTTGATATTTACATGTATATAACCTTAGTATATATCCCATTGTAAGTATATATTCACAGGCATGATTTTGACAACTTGGGACAACTACTGTAATTGAAGAAGAGTTTCAAGGGGGATTCACGGGTAGAATATAAAAAGCAAGCAATACATCTTGATCAGCCTACATCTCCTCCATTAACATACCAACCACCTACATCTCCCAATTAACACACCAGCCTCCCTCTTCGTCTTCATTGTCTCCTGATCGACTCTCCCTCATGTTCTTCATTCATCCCCCAATGACTAATGACTATCATCGAAAATCCTTACCTATGGACCATTTGGACGACCGATGAAACGAAGAAGTTGTTGGAGCTATGCTCCATCCATAGAAGCAACACACCACCTCCATCAACTAGGGTTTCATCCAGCAACAACTTCGCGATGAACATGGGATAAAAGCTACTATCGCGGTCATACAAAACAAGTTTGAGACTGTTCAAGAAGATTATATGGTGTGGCTTTCCCTTTTTGAAGAGACACGAGTGGACGTGAAACTCCACAACTATGAGGTTACGACACCGGAGTGGTGGTGGGAGTCCAAGGTTAGTGCTTTCTCATGATATTGGTGGTATTTCACACATACATTCTTTTTACATATGTATTTCGTACATGGACATTCTAAGTACCGTTTCTCGCAAATATTTTTGTAGCTAAAACCATCATACAAGTTGATTAATAATGGAAAAAATTTACTCCACATGCGCAAACTATGAAGTAATTGGGGGAGTGTCTACGTTTTTGAATTATTTTACAAAATATCCACTCCTTCTTTTTGGAAGTTTTTTGGAAAAAAATACCCCTGTTTTATTTTCTTCCGTGTTGCCTTAGCAGTTTTCTCTCCCGCTTCGAGTTTTTCTTCTTTCTTCATTTCTGGTAATCAATCATCGTGTCTGGGTGATTTTTCTGGTCAATTATCGTATTCCTTCTTCATATTTTCTTGTATGGTGACCGTCAGCCGTAGTTCAAGTATTGAATTTTTTGTCTGCGTTATTTTCTGTATTACAGGTTGTTTTCGTGTAGTTTAATTAGGATTTCCCTCTATTTTGTGTGAATTTGTGATTTTTGTTGTTTTTCGTGTTCATATAAGCAAATGGGTGTGCTTTGGGCAATGTTTTTCATGTATATATAAACACCTGTGTGATTTTTACTAATGTTTTTATTTGCTGACACTGTTTTTTGTGTTTTTGTTTTGTTTTTATATTAAATTGAATATAGTAGGCCATAACTTGCCTCCTATTCTCTCATTGTATTTCTTTGAAGCTGTCACCCATTCTGTATCTGTTGATACTATTTTTTTTATCTGTCATTCTATATTATTTTTCCCCAGGCAGGAACTTAGGATCGTTCACATTGCAACTACTAATAATTTATCCATCATTATTAGTATTGTTTAGCCCTTGCATATACTTCTTGATTATAGTCTGCAAGTGTTTTTTTTACTGGCTTCCCTCCTCGCATTCTACGGTTTGCATCCCCATGTTAGCAGCCCCATATTTGCACTCAGTTTCCTCTCCGGATTTATGGTCAATCACCCACAGCTGTTGTTATTTCATTATCATTTCATTTCATTTCATAAGCAAAGCTCTGAAGTTCAATGTAGATGTTAGGAGCCCAAGTTGTGTGTTCTTTAATTGTTAAATATATCATTGGGAACCTGACATGGGAAGTTATGATGTGGGAAATGTTAAGTGCAAATATATCCTTTAGCGCTTGCACCTAATTCTTGATTATAGTGTTGAGGTGTTCCCATTGCTTCCCTCTTTACTTTCTATGGTCAACATTCCCATGTCAGCAGCCTCATATTTGCACTCAGTTTCCTCTCTTCATTTATTGTCAAACACACACAGTAGTTGTTTTTCATTATTATTTCATGTCATACGCAAAGCTTTGAAGTTCATTTTATATTTAACAGTCCAAGTTGTTTGTTCTTTAATTGCTAAATATATCATTGGGAAGGAGACATGGGATTTGCTGACATGGGAAGTTGTGATATGGGAACTGTTGATTGCAAATATATCCTTTAGCCCCTCCACCTAATTCTTAATTGTAGTCTTGATTTGTTCCCCTTGCTTTCCTCCACACTGTCTCTGCTTAGTTGCCCCATGTCAGCAGCACCATATTTGCTCTTAGTTCGGAACAATTTAACTTGTTAGTTGTTATTTGCTACACATATCCTTTCACACTGTCCATGCTCAGCAACCCCATTTTATGCATTCAGCCTCGTATCCTGATTTATTGTTGTCATTTATGCTTGATTTATGATACATGTTGTCATTGTTTTTGATATATTTTCCTCTTTTTCCTTCCTATCAGGCTCATCTAGTGAATTAGCGAGCTACACACGAAAATTTGATCGGAGTTTTTTTTATATATTCAATGTCTTTTTTGTGTCATCAATTTTTGTTTATTTATTGTTATATGTGTTTTTGTGTTTACACAAAAACCGGATTATTGCATTTCTATTAGCGAGCGGTTCCATTGTAGAGCAAATATTTATTGTTATCCTGACGTTTTTGATCTCATCAAGAAGCATTTGTTTACTGCACATTATGAGATTTTGCAGAAAAGTTGTTTGGGATGGGTGTTGACATAAGGAAACAATATGGTGTCCAATTTCCAGCTTATGCATCAAATGTTGTTGCGTTTAGTTGACACCAAAAAAGAGATGGAGTTGTGGTTTAAGTTTAACGGTTTTGTTTCTCGTTTTTCTCTTGTTGAATTTCATGTCATCAATGGGCTTCTTTGTGAAGTCCGTGTTTGTAAGCCGTGCAATCGTGTGTCTATATCTGATTTTTTAGGGAAAGCGAAATGCTCTTATAAAGAGTTAGTTGCTCGTTTTATATTTGAGAGTAAGACATCTAAGAATAAGTTGATTGTGGCGAAGTTGTTGATTGTTGAGAAGTTACTATTATTTAAGCGATCACAGTTTGTAAGTGAAGATAATTTATCTCTTGCGTGTGCTGGGAAGGAGTTTGAAACATATCCTTAGGGAAGAGATTCACACACGCGCTTGGTGAAGTCATTAAACAAGGTTACTGTAGCTGATTGGGAAGGTATTATGGGTCACTATGATATATATGGATATTCCATTGCTTTTCTGATAGTGTTTTTATTGTTTCTTTCAGTTAGTCAACGATATTCTTTTGTATCATCGTATATTTATTTTAGGGCTCGGTAATTTGTAATATTATTTTCTAATATTTTGTGTAACAGTCTTGGATATTAGAAGCTTTTCCAGCTTTGTATGCGAAGTTTGACTGTGATTTCAAGATGCGTGCTAGAGATCCATACTCTTTGCATTGGGAATGTGATATTAGACACATTTATGACGTGGCTGATGAGTTTTTTCATGGTGATTTGGTAAGATTATCATGTTATTTAGATTTACCAATTAGTTTGTTGGTGAGAATCTCTATTTTATTAATAAGTTTTTTAATCTATTTATTAGACATCGTTGATAGAAGAAAGAAATCAAGTCTAATAAATATAAAATATAAATTGATGTGCGCGCAAATTGCCATATTTTCTATGCATATTTATGTCCATTTTGATGTTATTTGCATGCATATTAGTTGGGAAATCATAAGATTAGTGTAGTTTATGCTTATTTACAAAATATAGAGGTCTACACGAGTTTTTATGTGATTTCGCAAAAATGGAGACGAAAATGGATGGAATTTGGATAAGAGAAGAAGAGCGGAAAAAGAACTCGAAGTCTACTGAGAGGTCGAAATCGATGATGAACCTCGACATCGAGTGGAACAGAGCACCAGGAATCGAGCAGAGGAGAAATAGAGCATGTCGACATAACAAGGTCGATATCGATGTCTAGAGGTCGATATCGAGTGGCCTAAATCGAGGATAAAGATAGAAGTCGAGTGCTAATTTGAGGTCGAGAAGGACTGCTCGAGATAGAGATAGAGAAGTTCGATATCGAGGTTCGAAGGTCGATATCGATGTTGCTACAGAACAGATCCGACTCAGTTGTTGATAGAATTCTATCCGAAGCGTTCGAGATAATCCTAATGTCGAGATCTTCTATTTTCTACTGCCAGACTTTATCCTTAATGTTATTTACCTAAGTAATTTAGTTGTTTTACTTTATTAAGTTTCATCTTAGAGAATAAAGATAGGTTTTTGAATCCTTGGATAGGGAGGTGAGAGATCTATAATTAGAGGCCATTAGGGCTGAGTTAATCATCAAGTTTTCAATCCAAGAAGTTCATTTTTTAGTTATATATCGCAGAGATTTGTTAAGGTAGAGAGAGAGAGGCCGAGTGGGGTGGTGAAGTGAGAGCGGAGTGGCTTTGTTCGGTTGTACTTTCTCTTTTGCAATTTCAATACAAAGTAGTTTCTTTTACATGATGATGATGAGTTCAATGATGAAGCGTGAGTAGTCAACCCACTTCTAGGGTCGGGGTGAGCCCGACGATAGCAATTTAGGGTAAGTGCATCAAATGTATGATTTTTATGCGATTTCGTCTTCTATCCCATGCATGATCCTTTGCGAAAGTTTAGGAGATTCATTATTTTCATTATTGAAGCAAAAGCCAATCATATTGTGAAATTGGATTACTCATGAATTTGATAGTAACTCTTAGGTTTTATGCGAGAGCCTCTAATCACCTAAGTGTTGGTAACGAAAGTTATTTGACGGAAAGACATTAAATTTCATAACTTTAGCCTCATACTTTCATGAATATCGTTGTGGCATGAATCCCTGACCTTGGAAGCCTTTAGTTTATTGAATTTATATAAAAAGTTTGATTTTTTATTTTTGTCCATCTGTCTCTCACCATTCTCCGCTATTCGGACTACTTTTTTGACAATTTAGGTTATGTTTACAGTTACTGCTGTTGACATCGAAATCGACTGAGAAGGTCGATATCGAGCACTAACATCGATATCGAGGTTCCATCTCAACGTCGACTGCTTTGCTTTTGTCTTCTGTAAGAAACTCACTGGAAATTGACCAGAACTGAGGTTGATATCGACCAGACAGCTCGATATCGAGTGTCTCCTGGAGTTGAAACTTGATCGTGATTGTAACTTAGGAAGCGCTGACATACCTCCTCCTGGATTCGATCCTGAATTACCTTACCACTACATCAGGAGGGATTCTTGTATTTTATTTGCTTGGATAAGGGAGTTAGCTTAGTTTTATATTTGAATATTTTATATCTAAGCGAATCACCCCCCCTACGAACAAATTGGCGCCGTTG
The DNA here is from genome assembly GCA_963922045.1 of Persicaria maculosa. Classification (NCBI taxonomy): domain Eukaryota; kingdom Viridiplantae; phylum Streptophyta; class Magnoliopsida; order Caryophyllales; family Polygonaceae; genus Persicaria; species Persicaria maculosa. The sequence continues at coordinate 37,194,470 of OY998261.1, forward strand.
CCAGGGAGGCAATCAATCGCCACCTAAGTTTTCTCACGATCTTTTAGTGCTTATTTTGAAGGTTTATGCGACACTCTGATCGCGAACCTATCTTAGAGAGTCTTGACGAGCCAGAACGTTACTTCCACCTTCAAAACAGAGCTATTCAAATCATGGTGGATAACGAGACACATGCTGAGACCATTGAGTGGTTGAGGAAGGAAATAGAGGACCACAACACTTCAATCATTGTTGAGAGGGCCGCCTCTGCTATAGAGCGAGCCCGCACTGATAGAGCGGAGGATGTGCATAGACAAGCCCAAAAGCGGCTCAATCAGTATCCATAGACGGCTATGCAGTACATGCATCCGCCGCTACATGTTCCTGAATCCGCTATTTTAATTCCTCCCTCAAACTATGAAATCAAAATTAACTTCCTATCTGAGATTAAAAAAACACTTTTGAAGGAAGACCTAATGAATGCCCTTTTGCAACATATCTCTACTTTTATGGACTTATGTGAAACTATTGCTGATGGTGTGAATTTAGAGTATGTTAGACTAAAGTCTTTTCGATGGTCTTTGTCAGGGAAGGCATTGCAATGGCTAGAGAGTTTGGCTACACGCTCGTTGACGACATGGGCAGAGGTGAAGGATGCGTTCCTAAACAAGTTCTTTCCTCCATCAAAAACGGCGATGCTACGGCAAAGGATCACCACATTCAAAAAAAGCCAGGTGACACGTTGGCACATGCGTGGGAGCGCTTTAAGGACTTACTGAGATCATGTCCGACGCATGGGCAATTACCATATGTCATCCAGGAGATCTTCTACAACTCCCTTAATGCACCGAATAAGGAGAGAATCAACTCATACACCATCTATCGTTACATTGAGCTTACACCAACGGAGGTCTGGGAGACAATTGAGAGGCGGGTTAACTTTGATAACACATATGGGACTGCTGTGGCCTATGACTCAAGGCCTGCCTAATCTATGCCACTTTATGAGCCTCTAAAGGAGATTGATCCTGATGTGCGGCAACAATTCCACAACGATCAGACACGCCGCCTTCAAAATAAAGTAAGGTTCCTGAGCAGCAATCAACCCTATCAAGAATGTGGCTCAACAAGGCATAACACTAGTGCCTGCCCACATGTTGAGCAAGTATCTATGGCGGAACAACATAAGGAAGCCAAGTGGACGAGAGACCCCTATGGAGGGGGCACTCAGCAGTACTAGGGAGATTAACGGTTCTATCAATCACATCAACAAAGGGATCCCTCACCTTATAGAGCACCAGGGTACCCTGAGCGCGAACCAAGGAAGGATGACATGCAGATCATTCTTGATGAGATGCGGAGGAATCATGCTGAGTTCAAACCAGCCAACAACTCCGTTCATACTCAGCTGCAGGGCATAAACTCTAGACTTGGGGAGATAGACATTTGGAAGTGCAACATGGAGACGCAAATGGGTCAATTGGCTGAGGCAATACCCAAACCGTCAGGATCGTTGCTTGGATCTACTATGCCCAATCAAAAGGGCAAAACTACTAGAAACATAGTGGCCATGAACTTAAGGAGTTGGCGTCAATTGCAAACGCCCGAGAAAAAAGTGGAGGAGAAGGCCCCAGAACAGACGTCGATATCGACCCCCCAGTCGATATCGACCAAGGTGATGTCGATGTCGAGGCTCCTGAGCTCGATGTCGACGTATCAACTGAATCACCACAAAAATCGACTCCTCCAGTCGATATCGACCCCCATCCAGTCGATGTCGATCTAACTCCAACCCAAAGGAATAAGAAGGTGTTACCATTTCCATCAAAGAAAGTGATTAAGGACCCGGCGGAAAAGAAGTTTCAGCGATTCATGAAGATGCTTCAAGGGCTCAATGTCTCAATTCCATTCACCAAAGCACTTCATGAGATGCAATCATATGTGAGGTTCCTTAAGGACATATTAGGTAAGAAGCGATCAATTGCTGAGATCACAGAGGAGTGCAACAGATTAGAGCTACCAGAGAAGCGGGTGGACCCACGTAAGTTTTCTATCGCTATAGGCTTAGCTTGATATCGCTTTAATGCTTTAGTTGATTTGGGCACTAGCGTTAGCATGATGCCACTAACCATATGGCACAAAGTAAAGATAGGTCCCCTGGAGCCTGTGGATGCAAAGTTATGCATGGCGAACAACACGGTAGTAATTCCAACAGGGATGGTAGATGACGTGCCAGTGCAAGTAGGTAAGTTCTTTGTCCCTGCTGATTTCTTAGTTGTTGATATCGCGGAGTACCCTACTTGTCCCATTATTTTAGGTAGGACATTCTTAGCAACTATCGATGCCAACATTAGAGTGAAGGGCCAATGGAGATAATGTCAATCAAGGGTGTCTACATCACATGTGGGGAAGCCAAGGTAAGGAATGTGACACCCGAGGAGCTTGAAAAGAGGGCAATAGAAGTGCAAGTGGAGGAAGTCATGGCAATCTTGAACGAAGGAGCCAAAAAGCCACTCGAAATTGACCCAAGTAAGTCGATATCGACTAACAAAGTTCAAGATTCTGTGCCAGGTTATAAGTATTGGGTCGACGGATGAGAAGGAACATCGAAATTGAGCACATAGGTCGATATTGACCATGACCCTAAGCCAAAATCAAGTGCCAAAGAAGCTGAAAAAGGAGAAAAGGCCTTGATATCGAGGACAGAAGGTCGAAATCGACCCGACCATATTGAGTAGAACAACTCTAAATCGACAGGACCTCCCGGAGCAAAACAGAGCTCGATATTGAGTACTGCTGATCGATATCGACCTGACCCACTGAAAGACAAAAAGGTAAGCCAAGGTACAGATTCCTCTTTCTCGATTTCAATTAAAGATTTATCACTTTTTGGAAGAGGTTTTCCTTAGCATGTGCGCTTGTGCAGGTTATCCGATGATGATTCGAGCCATTATGAAGTAGGAGATAAGGTGTATGTCTCCAAATCAAAAGATCATTGGTTCCCTAGTAGATTCAAAGATAAGAGGATGGGACCATTCATGGTGAATCAAATCCATCCAGGCAGGATGCAGCTGAGAGATAAGAAAGGAGTGCTGTTTGAGGTCCAAGCCACATGGGCTCTGCAGATGCCGCCTTGAGAGCGTGAAAGGAAGAAGTCGGCCTAGCGAATTTAAAGTCTAGAGCTTGTAACAGACAACTAGTTTTTGGTAGTGAACACTTTTACTTTGTTTTGAGACATTAGACATTATTATTTATGCTTGGTTTTAGTTTTATTTTCTAACAAGTTTCAGGAGAGAAGAAGGAAAACACAGACATCAAAATCGAGTATGAAGCTCGATATCGACATAGATGGTCGATTCAGAGGAGCTTGTGGTTGAGGCCGGATCACCCTGAAGCTTGAACAAGAAATCAATGAAACTAGTCGATATCGACTAGTATGCTCGATATCGACCACTACTGCAGATGCCTTCGACTCTTGAAATTTGTGAAGTTTTAGTAAGTTTCTTTCTTAACCCTAGTTCTTATACAGTGAGGACACTATAATCTTTAAGTATGGGGTGGAGGAAAGGCTTACTCGCATATTTTTCGCATATTTTAGCATATTTTGAATTTTTTCACAAGTTATTGCATAGTTTTTACATGTTCATGCCTATTTTTCATACATATTTAATTTAGGTGTCTTTATCTTTAAGCATCATATTTATCTTTAAGCATGTTTTAAGTTTCGAAAAAAAAAAGAAAAAAAGAAAAAAAAATGACCCCCATCAAAAAATTTGAAAAATAAAGAAAAAGTGTCATGGAAGCATATAAGGAACTCGACGATGCAAAAGTAGATTCATTAGATATAATACATGAAATTGCCTAGTTAAGGGAAGTCACGATGAAGTGCAATTTTTTAGAGAAAACCATGAAAGTGAGGTAAAATTTGAAGTTACTTTTGACATGTGCATGATAAGATGATGGAGGACTTTATAATTTCCATACATGCACTCAAGTTCATATCTTAGCCTTACCTATGCATATTTGCAAAAGTCACAAGCCATATATGAGCCTTACCTTATCATTATTGCTCCACATATATTACATATTTCCCATTTTTTATACCTTATACCCTATCCTGGACAAGTTTGAGAAGGGATGTCATCTTTGGAGTTGTTATATGGAGTTTGTGCATATTATTGAACTTGTTGGCAGGAATGAACAAATTTTTGAAATATGGAAAATTTAATGAGCGAGAAAAAATCCGATCACCTCATGAGATAAAGGTAGGTCGACCCTGCTCGTTAAGATGTTAGTTCAACGAGATGGGAAACAAGGTGAGGAGTCCGATGTACTAAGTATCCGGGGCCATTCATGACACCCATGTTTGCGACTCGCGAGAAGGCAGTACCAAGGTTAGAGAGGTAAAAGCATTATAGTGAAAAAAAGCATTGAGCGATGAGTGAAATGTGAGAAACATTATGAAGAAGGAATGTAGAATGAAAGTCTGGAAAGAAAGTTTTATTTCCCCGGATTTAACACCACATGGCCAAAAATTTGCCCACCTTTAGCCTTTTACCAAACTACTTCTCATAAGCTTGCAAAAGTCCTCTTGATTATTAATGCTATGTTACGAAAATTGTTTTATGCATATAACCCTCATTTTGTGAGTATGATGTTGCGTTTATTCATAGGAGGTTGACATTAGTACCTTGTCGAGGATGGCAATTGATTGTAAGGACATATGAGAACGAATCTATGATGTTGAGGGTTTACTTTCGGAGGCCGCTGAATGACCATTAAAAGTATTGCTTGGGGACAAGGAAGCTTAAGTATGAGGTGTTTGATGTGCGCGCAAATTGCCATATTTTCTATGCACATTTATGTCCATTTTGACGTTATTTGCATGCATATTAGTTGGGAAATCATAACATTAATGTAGTTTATGCTTATTTGCAAAATATAGAGGTCTACACAAGTTTTTATGTGATTTCGCAGAAAATCAAGACGGAAATGGATGGAATTTGGACAAGAGAAGAAGAGCGGAAAAAGAACTCGAAGTCTACTGAGAGGTCGAAATCGATGATGAACCTCGACATCGATGGAACAGAGCACCAAGAATCGAGCAGAGGAGAAACAGAGCATGTCGACATAACAAGGTTGATATCAATGTCTGGAGGTCGATATCAAGTAGCCCGAATCGAGGATAAAGATAGAATTCGAGTGTCAATCCGAGGTCGAGGAGGATTGCTTGAGATAGAGATAGAGAAGGTTGATATCGAGGTCCGAAGGTCGATATCGATGTTGCTGCAGAACAGATCCGACTCTATTGTTGATAGAATTCTATCTGCAGCGTTCGAGATAATCCTAATGTCGAGATCTTCTATCTTCTACTGCCAGACTTTATCCTTTATGTTATTTACCTAAGTAATTTAGTTGTTTTACTTTATTAAGTTTTATCTTAGAGAATAAAGATAGGTTTTCGAATCCTTGGATAGCGAGGTGAGAGATCTATAATTAGAGGCCATTAGGGCTGAGTTAATCATCAAGTTTTCAATCCAAGAAGTTCAGTTTTTAGTTATATATCGCAGAGATTTGTTAAGGTAGAGAGAGAGTGGCCGAGTGGGGTGGTGAAGTGAGATCAGAGTGGCTTTGTTTGGCTATACTTTCTCTTTTGCAATTTCAATACAAAGTAGTTTCTTTTATATGATGATGATGAGTTCCATGATGAAGCGCAAGTAGTCAACCCACTTCTAGGGTCGGGGTGAGCCCGACGATAGCAATTTAGGGTAAGTGCATCAAATGTATGATTTTTATGCGATTTCGTCTTCTATCCCATGCATGATCCTTTGCGAAAGTTTAGGAGATTCATTATTTTGATTATTGAAGCAAAAGCCAATCATATTATGAAATTGGATTACTTATGAATTAGATAGTAACTCTTAGGTTTTATGCGAGAGCCTCTAATCACCTAAGTGTTGGTAAAAAAAAGTTATTTGATGGAAAGACATTAAATTTCATAACTTTAGCATCATACTTGCATGAATATCGTTGTGGCATGAATCCCCGACCTTGGAAGCCTTTAGTTTATTGAATTCATATAAAAAGTTTGAGTTTTTATTACTGTTCATCTTTCTCTCACCATTCTCCGCTCTTCGGACTACTTTTCCGACAATTTAGGTTACGTTTACAGTTACTGTTGTTGACATCGAAATCGACTGACAAGGTCGATATCGAGCAATAACATCGATATCAAGGTTCCATCTCGACGTCTACTACTTTGCTTTTGTCTTCTGTAGGAAACTCACTAGAAATCGACCAGAACTCGGGTCGATATCGACCAGACAGCTCGATATTGAGTGTCTCCTGGAGTCGAAACTTGATCGTGATTGCAACTTAGGAAGAGCTGACATACCTCCTCGTGGATTCGATCCTGAATTACCCTACCACTACATCGGGAGGAATTCTTATATTTTAGTTGCTTGGATAAGGGAGTTAGGTTAGTTTTATATTTGAATATTTTATATCTGAGCGAATCACCTCCCCCTACGAACATAAATTAAACTGAATCCTAGTCCACGAAAATAAATTACAAGACTTCCTCCCGCTGTAGTGGTAGGGAGTCAGGATCGATCTACGAGGAAGCGTGTCAGCGGGATCCTATATAGTCTTTGAAATCACACGTGGCTAGACCAGAAGCCTCGATCTCGAGTAAGGTACTCATCGTCGACAAGGGCTGTCGATTTCTACTACAACAGAAGACCTGAAGAGACAAAAAGAAGTAGTCGATATCGACTTAGGGTGTCGATATCGATATGTAAGTAGCAATGTCGACTGACTCAGAAGTATGTCGGTCGATCTCATGGTCACTCGATGTCGAGATGGGTACTCGATATCGAGTTCAGATGCGGGCAAAACAGGCATCGATGCAAAAGACCGTCGACGCAGAATGAGTGAGTCGATATCGACCTGATGTGTCGATATCGAGTGGTTCCTGCAGTGCGTAGGGTTTTATCGACAAAGAAGGCCGAAGACAATAGGATGGAAATAGAAATATGGACAGAAATAAACAAGATTTTGATTAATAAAATATATAATAAAAACGCAACTCCTAAGGCTAGGGTTACCACAACGTTAACCAAACACGCATAAATTAAATAAGACGCACAATTGTGCTATCTCACCCAAGGGATAAGCTTTCGTCGTACACCAACGATTAGGAATACTCTTGCAAATAAACCTAATTGTCTCTACCAATTTTATGTTTATAACCCAAGTTGTTAACATGAATCCCTTTTCTCGTGATAAGGACTAAACATAGAATCGTAGGAGATGATATAGACACAACGATATCAACATCAAGTACTTACATCAAACACACATGGCTAACATCGGGCACACCCCAACCCTAGAAGTTTTTGGGAACTACTTGCACTTCATCACAACAAACACCATGATTGGAAAGAAAGGAACATGGATTAACTAAACCTTCGAAACTTTACAGCTCAACGCCGGCTTTTGCAAATGCCAAACCCTAAAGCTTCTCATAAACCCTAAACTACTTTGTATTGTGAGATATGAGTCTTTTCCTTGAATGAATAAAAACCAGCCCCCTAGGGCTTTATTTATAGCCTACTAATCCTTGCTAGCCAAGGAAATTAGTTCTAATCCTACTAAAACTCCTATTTAAAATTCTATCCCAAAACAATTAAGATGAAACATTATTATGGTAAATATATAATATCCTAAGGTAAAAAGGAAAGTTCCTTAGGACATAATCTATCTAAAAAGATGTTGTAAACCGTGGCTTTTGTGGATAGATGTTCAAATCCGCGTCTCAAAACCGCATCCAATCCGTGTCAACTTCTACTCGATATTGACCTGGTCACTCGATATCGAGTGCTTCATTTTGGCTCGACGTTCTTCACTTCACTCGAGCTCTGGGATCATGTCGATGTCGAGGTCTCCATTCGACACAAGGTCATGTCGAGTGCCTTCGGTAGCTGTGTGTTACTTGTTGTCGACTCCAGGTGTCCATGTCAACCATTTCAGTCGATCTTAACCTGTCTGGTCGATGTCGACCTTTTTTATGCTTTTCTTGGCTTTCTCGTTTTAACCCCGATTCCGCTCCAATTCCTATACATTTAGACCAAAACTTGTGCAGACTCTATTTCTTGCAAGTTAGCTCATTCTACACAAATTTGCATTATTTTCAACATTTAATTTAGGAATTGAATGGAATATGAAGTCAAAATATGCAAATAAAATGACTCTAAATATGTACATCAACCAATGTTCCCTACTTATGGCAATTTTGCAAGAACAAAAGGGATGTTGTATATTGAAGAAAAAGCTGATGATATAGTTGATCACATTGCTCAACCTGTTTTTTCCCAACCGGAGGGCTATTTATTGTATGAGTGTCATCGTTTGCGCAAAAATGCATGCGAGTGTAAGTTTTTATGCAACAAGGATTCAAAGGGTGTATCCATTGATTCAGTTGCTGTTGTTGATGATGAAGGCAATGGTGGGAATAAACAGGATGTCTTAGAGAAGTCAAAGAAGAGGAAACCTTTGAGACCAACTGTGTGTATTCAAAAGAAAAGAAGTGTTACATCTAGTGATATTCCTTTGAAGTAGGGTCCTATGAGGAGGGGTTGTTCTGCATGTACCATACTGCACACCCTTGTTGTTGATTTAGATTGTAAGTAGTCAAATAAGAGGAAAGTTAAGAAGCCAAGGAAGAAGGAAGTTCCAGTTAAGAAGGGTGAGAGTTCTGATGCTGACACAGATGAGCCTGTTAATTCTCCAGTTCAGGAGCTTGTTATATTTGTTGTTGACATAGAGAATGATGATTAGTTGGATGAGCCTATTAAATGTTCAAAAAGGGCTAGGTATGATACTAGTTCCCGTGAGATATCAGGCAAGAATGCACCCTTGTAAATTGTTTTCCAGAGGAGTAAGAGGAAGGATGGTGATATAGGCACCGGGCGTGCATGGTATACAAGTAGTGCTGAAACGGCTTCATCTATGCCCAGAGTGTCGAATGCATATTTGTTGGCCCCTCTTGGATTGTCCAATCAAGTAATTGATGATTTAGCACCTTTTTTGGTGCTGCTGACCCCCATGATGATGTGGATGACCCCATTGATGATATCAATGCTGACCCCCATGATGATGATACTGCCGGCACCCACTCTAATGACTCTACTGGTTCAACTGCCCCCTCTTCTGATTCACCTTGTTTTCAGCCATAATTGTCTGATGTTGGTGGTGATGACATGTCTGTTGAAGTGGATACTGGTGCCAAAAAACCTAATGATGGTGTTGATGACGACAGTATTGATACAAGTCTTGAAGCTGACACAGATGGGGGTTTAGAAGAAAAAAGTGTTAGGATTGGAGAGGTGCCTCTCAAAAAGGATGAGAAAATTGATGGAATGGGATAGGGGCCTCCCAAAATGTTTGATAATGTTCATACTCCTGCTATGCCTACTAATCCTGATTTTGTCAAGGAAATATTTAGGGGGCTTGAACAGTTGGAAGAGTTGCCTGAACGTATGAGGGATGTGGCTGTTAATGTTAATGAAATTAAGTCATGCATGAGGAAGTTGGATTTTATTGTGCAAAGGTTCTCTGACATACGGGAGAAGTACAACTCACTTAAGAATAGGTTTACAGTGTTTGAGTCTATGGTTACTAGGTCACAATCACATCATCCCATGCCTATTGATCTCGTTAGCACAAAAGTTTTTAATGAAGTTTTTTCTGATATTCAGATGAATTTGAATATTGAGGCGGAAGGTGAGTTAGATTTAAATGAAAGGGAAAAGCATCTATCCCATCAGTTAATATTGAGGTTCCATCAACTGAAATCTCAATTGTTGATTATCAATATGTTGTTTCCAAAGATAGCAATGACGTAATCTTTGGTGCTGACATGTTGGTGGAGTATAATGTTGAAGTTGGGGATATGACTACTGTTGATACTGAATTTGATGTTGAAGATTTTGATGTGAAGGAATCAAAAGATGTTGTTGGAGCTATAGATGAGAAGGATGCTGACATCACATTAATGGGGGTTGAAGGTGTTGATTCAACCGATCTTGCAGATGATCGTGTGACCTTGAGCAGTGAGGGGAAATGTGTTGATGTCAAAGATAGTATTGATGTACTCCCTGGTGCTGACATGGTTGTCAAGTATAATGTTGAAGTTGCCAATGTGACCGCTGCTCATACTGAATTTGATGTGGAAGATTCTTGTGTGAATGAATCAAATGATGTTGTTGGAGCTGTAAATGAGAAGGATGTTGACATCAAATTAATGGGGGTTGAAGGTGCTCATGCATCCCGTCCTGTAGGTCATCGTGAGACCCTGAGCAGTGAGAGGAAAGTTGTTGATGTCAAAGATAGCATTGATGTACTCTCTAGTGCTGACATGGTTGTCAAGTCTAATTTTGAAGTTGCCGATGTGCCTGTTGCTCATACTGAATTTGAGGGCGTAGTTTCTGATGAGAAGGAATCAAATGATGTTGTTGGAGCTCTAGATTAGAAGGATGCTAACATCACATTAATTGGGGTCGAGGGGGGTGATGCAAATCGTCCTTCAGATGATCTTGAGGCCATGAGCAGTGTGAACAACGATGTTGATGTCAAAGATAGCAATGATGTAATACCTGGGGCTGATATGGTTATCAAATGTAGTTTTGGAGGGGGAGATGTGGATGGTGCTGACACTGAATTTGAGCGGCCAAGTTTTGATTTGAATGAAACAAATGATGTTGCTGGAGATGTAGATGTATAGAATGCTCACATCACAATAATGGAGGTGGGAGATGCTGGTGCAAAGAGTACTAAAGATGCTACTATCACAAATGATGCTGCTGGAGATGTAGATGATAAGACTATACACATCACATTAATGGAGGTGGGAGATGTTGTTGCAAAGGGTACTGAAGATGCTAACATCACATTAATGGATGATTTGATTAGTATTGAGAGAAAATATGTTGGGATATTGAGGTCAAATGTAATGTTGAAGGTGTTATTGTGTATAAGGCTGACACTAAAATTCGGATGATGATGGTGAGACAGTCCCTGCAGTTGTTGTTCGTTCGTCATCTATGAATTATTTATTGGTTTTAGAAGATGATGGTGAGACAGGCCAATTAAATGTAATTAATGATTGGGACTCTTAAGCCAAGGATCCTGCTATTATGAGTGAAATTGAAGAATTAACACGATTTAATCGCATTCCAACAACCAGTATAGCTTTTTGATGACTCCATTTGTGGATGAAAATATGAAGAAGTTGTCAAAGTATAATGCCAAGAAGTCATTAATCAGCAATGAGGATCTTGATTTTATGTACAGTATTCTGAAGAGCAAACGGTATTTTTTATTTTTGTTATTCAATGATTTATATAATATTCTGCTGACATTGGATAAGTGACATTCTATTATGCTATATATAACTTTATTGATGTTGTATTATTAGTTTCATGGATTTTTCTGTTTCAAGTCATTTTAAAAGGTTGGAGAAATCATTTTTCAAACCAATCATAAGCAGGATTTCGTGGTTGGATTGTCAGGTAAACAATGTTGACTTCCTCTAAATCTTGTAATTTTTTTCACCTTGTGTTTGTTGAGTTTACTTGCTGATACTATTCTATCAATATGTTTTTATAACATCTTTAAGAAGGTTAGTATCATATGCGAAAGCGAATTAGTGAAGAAGGTGTCAAGTACAAAGATTGTCTTGTTTTGGATTGGATGTTTTACCTGAAGTACTTGCCTTCATATGCTGAAACCTTTGGAGTAGACCTTCATGTCGAAACATGTATTGGGGATTATTTTCTTGGTCTTTTCCCTGACCCGTATGGTAAATCATGGGAGTCAGCAAGGAAGATTTACAAACCTTTTAATCTCATAAACGTGCATTAGGTTGCTTTGGAGATACTAATTGATGAGAAGGTGATAAATGTATATGATTGCAATGTTTATGGTGTTGCTAAGGGTGTACTTGACGAACAATTACAACCAATTACTTATTGGCCCCAATACATTTGGCGAAGGCTGGTGTATATCAGAACTTTACTTCTTCTCCTTTCAAGTTACACAAGGTTCTTGGTTTAGCTCATGATACCTCTGGGTATGTATTTTTTATATGTTGACATACCCTTTTTTTCTCATTCATAAAACCACTTTTGTTTGATACATATTTATATATACTGGCCTTCCTTTTGTATGTATTTGCAGATGTGCTTGTGGGGTGTTTACATTAAAAGCCATTGAAGCTAATATATTGGGGGGGGGGGGGATGTGAAGTCTATCACCAATGAGAAGTTGTTTCGTTACAGAGAACTTAGATGCTCAAATTTGATCAAGGAGAGTTGGAGCTTTCTGATGTAAACATTTAGTGTCAGCAAATATATATTAGTTGAACATGTAGTTGGATATTTAGTGAAGATATTATAGATATTTTGGGCTATCAGCATCGATATTTTTGTTTATAATTTTTTGGTGTAAGTTATAGTTAATAGACTTGGTTATTGAGTTTGCGACTCATATTGTTTTTGTTTATTCATATTTTGGCAGTGGTTCTTATTTGCTTGAATTTATACATATTTCCTTAGAATGCTTAGATTTTTTTAATGGTTTTAAATTTAATTTGGTAGATTTATTAAAATAAGTTAAGGTTATTCTGCGTGTGGAATTGCATTTGCTTATGGTTTTTCAACAATAAAACTTATTAAATTAAGGCTTATATGAAGTGATATTCGAAAAAAAATGAAATATGTTAATGAGTAATGTTTAAAAGGTTGTATTTCAATATTCATAATTTTTTTTCAAAAACGAACAAAATCGGGCAGTATTTGATGTTGTTTGATATGAATAGTGATGTTCATTAATTACAAAGTGAGAAAAAAAGTCATTATTACTAAATGCATTGATTTAAATTATAGAACCAACCAATGGTCAGCTTCTGCGTGTGTAATTGCAGGGCCTATGTAGGCGATTTTGCCTTGTGCAATATTACCATCAGAGAAAATGAAGTACTTATTACAAAATGCAATGATTTTGGTTGAAAAACTCTTCGTTTTCTTCAGAGAATGATGTGACTTTTACTTTTATGACATCCAATATCTTGTTCATTTCTGACAAGATATTTTGAATTTATTTTTGCACAGAGGGTCATTGGTGATGCACAGTGATGTATAATATATGCACATTTACCAAATTTAAATAATAATTAGTATTTTTTTAAGAATCCAATTGACATTTACACTTAAGAATTAACTGGAAAATATGTAACCCATTTATTCTAATTATTACATTGTGAATATTTACTTTTGTACAATTAAAATTGGAGGGAAAATAAAGGGATCAAACTGCTTTGGAAATCACAAAGTTTTCTGGAAAAGCATTTGCAGAAATGCAATTATTGTATTTATGAAGGGGAAAGTTAAAGAGTCGACAGTGATACATTATTTGCTATATATACATAATCTATTCTCCCATTCCCATCACTCTGATTAAAAACATCACCTCTTGTACTTCCTCATTTTAGAATCCTCAACACTCTCTTCTTTTTCTTAAAAAACCTCAGTCTTTTTAAACAAAAAATGGCAGCAATTAACCCTGTGGAGTTCTGCCAAGAGTATTTTCAGAAGATGGGGGAATGGGATGAAATCCTGTACCCGGGGTATCACATGGACCTCCTTGAGGAGGCTGTTAACATAAACACCCCCGCTGTTAGGGTAGAGTTGATGGAAAGTGCTGAAATCCATCAAGAAATGTATGAAGCAACACGGAAAGAAGTCTCAGCAAATTCATACCAAATATCCTTGGCAATGGAAGCAGAGGACAATGATCTTCTATCAAGAGTAAGTTATACATCATTTGTAAAACATTTTTTATATTTACAGTAAATTCTCTAACTTGTAAATATTTTATGTACTTGGAAGGGGAACAAGAAAGGCTAGAAGACCATTTGGAAGAGATGAAGAGTCACTGCATTGATTGCATTATGTCTGTTTTCCATGTTGAAGATGAAAGGAGGAAGAAAATTGAAGAATTTCTTGGGTTTTAGTTTAGTATTTCATATTTGTAATCTTTATATTTTCTATTTTATAATTTGTGTATGTTGGTGTTCTGGTGAACATTTTTATGTATTAATGTTAATTTCATGTTTTTTTTATAAACTTAATATTAATATATATTATGGAATTATTTTGCATATTAAATGTGCTGTTTTTATATCATTTAATATTAAATTGAGTATAACAATACATTATATTAGCACAATATAATAGTATATTTGCACACAATAATCTTATATGTGCACACCATAGTATTCTATTTGCACCTCATGAACTTCAATTTGCTTAATAGATTTTAAATATTTTAAACCCAATTTAACCTACAAATTCATAACTAAAAATTCTCTAATAATTAACTGCTCAAACTAAACAAATAGAAATAGTTTTTCACCAAATGGTAAAATTGTAAACCAGCTGCTTTAAATAAATATGAAAATAAATGGATAAAGTTGCATTTGAAATGACAGTTCTTCAGGAATATAGACACAATTACTTTTGAAAACCGTAGTAATAATGAAGGGGAGTTGGGAGGCATTGAATTTCACCCTTATTTCCTATATATGCACAACACCCTCCTCCCACTATATTACTGCGTTTAATCATCCTTCAACCAGAACTCAAAACACCAAACATTCATCTCTCCCTTCTTTGATGAGTACTACCATCTGATGGACCAGTTTGATCAAATTGTGTATCCTGGTCATGACATGGCTCTCCTTGAAGAGTCATGTCAAACAAACAATGAGGCACGTAGGGTTGAGTTGATGGAATTAGCTGTGATTCATCAAACATTGTTTGAGGAATATCAAATATCAATATCAGCAAACACAAACCTTATGGCCAGGGCTACTGAAGATGAAGATGATCAAGCACTAATAAGTGTAAGATATACACTTTTTTCTAAAATATTTTTTTTATATTTCTCTATATGTTTTAACTTGAATATTAAATATTTTATTTAGTTGCAAGAAAAACAAGAAGAACTAGAAAATCTGCTTGAAGAGGTGAAGAACAACTATATTGCATGTGTGAAAGAGGTTTTGGAAGTCGAAGATGTGATGAGGAAGAAAATTGTAGACTTTTTAGGAATGTAATTTCTGATGTCGAAGAAGACACTATTTGCAGACTTATTATGTATTGTTATTTTGTGAAGTTCTATTTTAATGTGATTGTGGACAATATCAATGTATATTAATATGTATTTTGCATACTTAATATTAATATATATTATCATATTAATTATCTGTTTAATATGAAATTTCTTATTTTATTTTATGTTTTATCATATTATTTGTTTGTATTAAATATGCTCCTCAGTAGTTTTCTTATATTCTGTTACATAAAGAAATTTCTTATTCACATGATGTTATTATTAGTGCAGAACAATATCATCTAGATGCACATCATGATTTTATAGCACCAAAAAAATATTTTTTATATTTTAAATAACTGAGGCAAAAAGAAGCGACAACATATGATCTAAATGCATATGAGAATGATTTTAAAACACTAGTCGAACAAACTTTTGGTCTTGTTGTTGACACGTAGGAGGGGGTGAGCAAACTTTGGGACTTGTTGCTTATGTTAAATTGAGTGTTGACACGATGAGTAAGAGGAGGAGTAAGAGGAAGTTGAAGCTTCATCAATGCTAGGAGGGTCTAATGCAGATTTGTTGGCCCTTTTTTATGTGGCTAAACAAGGATCTAATGTTTTATTACCTCTTTGTGGTGTTCAAGTTGGATATGATACTGACACAAATGCTGGTGGCAATGTTGACATCCATTTTGCTCACTTTGCTGCTTTACCTGCTTTTCCTACTTTTGCCCCTTCATTTCAGTGGCATTATAAGAAGTGAGGGCGATGTTGGTACAATCGTTGGTATACTTGTTGTAACTGACACAACATAATGTTATATGCGTATAACATAATCTTATATGTGCACAACATAATATTATATGTGCACAACATCGATGTCAGGAATGGTTACAATATAAACACCGATGTTAGGGATGTTAACGCTGATTTTGGGGACAACGACGTCGAGTATGCCGACGCCGATGTTGTTCATATTAGAGGTTATTTATCTTTCACTATTTGAATCTATCTTCAATTTGAATTGAGTTTCAAATTGTTCTCAAGGATGCTAACAGTGCAAATGCTAACGGTGGCAATGTCAACACGCAATTTTGGGTTCATCGACATTTACAAAACTTAATTTTTAAATTTGCTCAACATAATCTTAAATGCGCACCAAATAATATTATATGTGCACAACATAATCTTGTAGTTGCTCAACGTAATCAGTATTCGGTAGAATGTTTCACATTTCACCGAATAATATTTGTGCACAGTGCACAAATAATTTGTAACATTCTACCGAATAATGTTTAGTTTTTTATTCATCCATTTCAAATAAAAGAAACCTCAATTCCCTAAACAATACTTACAATTTATACGAAATGTTTCAAATTTCACCAAATAATGTTTCACATTCCCCTAAATAATACTCACATTTCACCGAATAATGCTTCAAATTTCACCGAATAATGTTTCACATTTCACCGAATAATATTTGTGCACAGTGCACACCCTAAGGCTTGTGCACAAATGATCCATACACTATATATATATATATATATATATATATATATATATATATAGGGTGTGGTTAAAATGAAAATGGTCCTTAAAATGAAAATGGTATAAAGTGACAATGGGCCTAATTTTGAAAAAACATTAAATCAGATCCGGCCCAATTCAACAAACCAACCCGCTTCCTTCCTCGTCCGCCATCAGCTTCCCCATTCCGCCTCCTTCCTCATCCACCAGCATCTTCCTCCCATCGACATCGGCTTCCGCCTGTAGACATCGGTTTTCGGCGGCGACGAATCTGCTCAATTTCGCCTGTAGACATCGCTTGTAGAAGCAAAGAAGCGAAGAAGGAACGAAGATCTACCCAGTCAAGACGGACCTGCTCGATTTTGACAATGGAGATGTGCCCAGTTGCAGTCACAACAACGAAGCTCTCTCCTTCCGGTCATGCCTCGAACAAATCAGTTGAGATCCATGGCCTATTTCTTTCGCTGTTTTGGATTTCGGTCCACTTATCCTCGTCATCTCGTTCCCTCTTGCAATGTAATCTTTCATTTCTCTGATTTCCATTTTCTTTCTTTCTCTGATGTAATCTTTCGATGAATTGCCCCAAAGGGACACCCTTTGTTTTAATGTTATGATTCGAGGAATGGCAGTCCATGGGTACGGCCATTTTGCGGTTGAGCTCTTTCATCGGATGAAAATTGAAGGTCTATTTCTGGATGAAGTGACTCTGATTGTCACCATGTGTGCCTGTTCACATGCTGGCTTAGTGGTCGAGGGCTGTCAAATCTTTGAATCAATGGAGGAAGAGTATGCCATCAAGCCAAAACTTGAGTACTTTTCTTGTTTGATTGATCTTTTGTCTCGTGCTGGGCGGCTAGAGGAGGCCATTGTGAGGATTGAAGGATGCCCATGAGCCCCATTGCAGTCATATGGAGGTCTTTACTCAGTGCATCGAGGATTCATGGAAATTTGGAGATTGAGGAATTGGCATTGTGACAGTTGATTGAGTTAGAGCCAGAGACAAGCAGAAATGATGTTCTTTTGTCGAATATGTATGCAAGAACCGGCAAATGGGACGAGGTGAATAAGGTAAGAAGGCTGATGAAAGATAGGGCGATTGACAAGGCACCTGGGAATAGCTTAGTTGAGATTGGGGGAGAGGTGCATGAGTTTCTTGTAGGGGATTGAAACTAGAGACACATTGAACAAATGCATGTTCTATCAATTCATTTTTGTTCCCCATACGAGAATCGAATGACTGGTTGCATTCTGATATACGAGGATTTCAACATTGTTGTTGTTGTTGAAGGTGGATGCAAATCCATCAAGAGGTATTGCAATTTGAACCATTTGATGCTCCGGCGAATTAACTGGTATGCTAAGTTATCGACCGAAGATGAAGAAAGGCCCACAAACAAATGCATTTTAGTCAGGCAAAGAAATGTCGCTAAGGCGAGCTTCAACAGGTCATGATCTTCCCTTGCCTTTCAGGGCTTGTTATTTCTTCATGATTGACTTACTAGTTGTGTTGTCTATGACTATGTTTGCCTAAACTCTTCTTTTGGAGACATTAATTGAATGTAAGTAGATTAGGAAACCATACACAATAACCAGACAGCAAGAGAGATGGACGGAGGAAGAGCACAAGAGGTTCGTTGAAGCTCTGAAGCTATACGGTCGCGCTTGGAGAAAGATCGAAGGTAATGTCTTGAAACTTTCATGATTTGTTTCAGATTTAGTCGAGGGGTAAATGTATTGATTTTTACTATCCTTTTGATCAGAGCATGTTGGTACCAAGACTGCAGTTCAGATAAGAATTCATGCTCGGAAATTCTTTTCTAAGGTCTTTTTATTGATCTTTATCAGAATTGCATTTTCGACATATTTAGATTGAATGTTTTACTTATTATGACCCTACTGTCATTGCAAATCCGTTGCATTTTCGACGTATTGACTATCTAGGGTTTTTAATCTATCAATTTTGGATGAATTTGTATCTGCCTGAATTCATGATTGCTTATCGAAACACCTTCTAGCTCTTATTAAGTTTTAAAAGCCTATTAGCTCAATGGTAGAGCAATGTGCTTATGCGCAGAGAAGTGGGTTCGACTCCTACATAGGCTAAATTGCCTAATTTTAATAGTTTGTATTATTTTCTAATAAAAGTACAATTCATAGTCTTAATTGTGCATTTCATGATCTTATTCTTGCACTTTATCATTTTATTTATGCACTTTATAATCTTAAATGTGCACTTCATAATCTAATTCATACACTTCATTATTTTGTTCTTGTACTTTACCATTTTATTCATGCACTTTATAATCTTAATTGTGCACTTCACAATCTTATTCATGCACTTCATATTTTTATTCATATACCATCATTTTATTCTTGCACTTATCATTTTATTTGTACAACATAATATTATATATGCACAACATAATATTATATTTACACAACACAATATTATATTTGAACACCATAATGTTATATATGCACTTTATCATCTTATTTGTGCGCGTTATCATTTTATTTGCACAACATAATATTATATTTGCACAACACAATATTATATTTGCACACCATAATGTTATATATATGCACTTTATCATCTTATTTGTAAACGTTATCATTTTATTATTGCACTTTATAATCTTATTCATGAACGGGAACAAAAAGATGACAACCATAAATAGCTTATGCGGGATTTTGTACTCGAACCTTTGTGCATGGGCACATTGCTATACCATTTTTAATTGAGCTAATAGACTTTTAATGGCACATGTCACATTAAAGTACAAACCCGCTATAAAAATAGTAGCCCATAAAGAAAATATTTGGTAGGAAACTTATTTTACATTAGGAAAATGCACATTTTTTAATAATAATCTTTATTGTATTATTTGTTCACTTTATATTTTGTAATCTCATATTTTTCACTTTTTAAAATAAACACAAGAAATGTGATGTAGCATATTTTTTTGCATTTTGTAATCTTATAGATGCACCTTATAATATTATTTCAAATAAAAATTACGGGCTAAAATCTGTAATTTTTATAATTGAAATAAGGGCGATATTGGTAGAAATAGAAAGTATGGGAGAGGTGGTGACATTTATCTCATAATTAGGGTTATTTACCAACTTACCCATTTACACCATAAAATTAGACTCATTTACACATTAATTAGGCCCATTTATCTATTACTAATTTAAATAGGCCCATTTACCTTCAAATTGGATCATTTTCATTTTAAAAGAAATTTTCATTTTAAGAACCATTTTCATTTGAACTATTTCCTATATATATATATATATATATATATATATATATATATATATATATATATATATATATATATATAAACCCAATATTAAAATAAATAAAATTTAAAGATAGGATTAGTACTACACTAACATAGAAGCTTTCTCTTATGCTATTAGATGAGAGTTATTGCAATATTAATAAAAACTCTCTGGAAGCAAGAATCAGTACTACAATTAGTGTTACTACATACTATTCTATGTAGGCCATACAGTTCATCCCAAAATTTCCAATTTTAGAGTTTTGCAACAAAGCTATTTTAGGAGTTAATTGAATTATTTTTGTACTCTTTTTTTTACGAGGGACAAATCTCGTCCCGTCCCAATCCTGTCCCATTTCATGAGGGATAAGAACCGGTGGGATTTGAAAAAAAATTCAATCTTGTCATGATCCCGTCCCGTAAAAAATACACGGGACGGGACGCGGGATTACCCTAATTCCGTCCCATCCCGTCTCATGTCCACTCCTACTTTACACTTCCTTGTTCTTTGAACAGGAAGTGTCGGACGATCAATATCAAATACATGCATTTGAAGTGTCCACCGGAGAGAGCTATATTGGAGGACACGTTGATGATACTGAAAACTCGAGGCAGAGGGGTGGCTTGGGCGATTCATCACACCATTCTACCTGAACTTTATAAAGTTTTTCTTTTCTTTATTTGCATGTTTTTAATGTATTATTCAACCTTTTAATTTGATAATTTGTAATGTCTACTATTATTTACTCATGTATTCGATCTGAAGGCAAAACAAACCAAAGTAAGATGTGTCGGCTAAGAAGAAAAGATGGGAAAATTTGTAATGGGTCGGACTTTGGTGATATGGACTCGTTTTTTGTGACATTACCAACTATGTTGGATGGCTAATCCATGAAAGCAAACACCCCAATGGTCACGCCCTCTCCTATACAATGCATCCTCTCGAGTTCAAATCACGCTAGCGGTATATAATCGTTTCCATATTCTTTTCATGGATCAAATCACATTTTCCAATTGCCATATGTTTTTTCTTCATTTGATTTCATGATTTATTTGCATTATTTTTTACTTTCCTTACCAGTCATATATTATTGATATTCCATATCAATGCCAAGCTAAATCTTCATTCTAAACTACTTTCATTCTTATCAGATCACATGAAGCAAAACAGGGAAAACCTCCATTACATTTTCAACAATATCACAACCATTACAAACATCAAACCAACCACAACTTTCAACATAATATTTTTTACTTGCATTCTCATAAGATCTTCGCCAATAATAGACCGACCTCTAGAGAACACATTTGAGTTTTCCATAGCACAACCAACATTCGATGTTCCAGTGGCATCGTCGACCCATTCAAAAAAAATTAAAACTTTGACCAACCTATATTAGATATGGAGAAACGGGATAAGTGGCACAATAAGTGCAAATAAATCAATTCCCATCAACACATTTTACGTGCCACAAGGGACAGTCGTAAAACTGTCTACCGGTATTTTACGTGCCACAAGGGAAGCACGAATGCGAGACCGCATACAGTAGTCCTCTTCTCCGAACATTCGCACTCCAAGTAGAATCCCCACTAAGCTGGACAGACATCTCGACCAAGAGGGAGTTATTTGAAGTTCAAACAGCCCAGTTGCACATATGGACACCCGTGAATTGTAAACAATCAAGGTTCTATAAGAGCAAAAGTGATGGGCGCAGAAGTTTTATAGGAGGAGGAGGGAGATAATTTGTATGCAAAAAAAGGTGGGAAGAGATTACAAAACTCCCTCCCTTTGAACAAGTGCCCCATTGGCCAGAATTCGGTATTCGGGAAAATGACACGTCTCAAGGGTGTTAAACCTCCATTTCGCATACACAAATAATTAAAAAAACTTATATGACACTAACTTATATTAGGATTTACTTGCGAAATCACATCTTGAAATTAACATTTTAGTTTAAATAATTGAAAAAAACTACCTTGGTCAAAAGTACTATCTCGATGAATCGATCAATATATTTATTAAAATTCTCATGAAACAATTGAAAACGACAAAAATTTAACCCAACTGCAAACATAATATCAGCATTGTAACACATACTAATATCAGCATTGTAATTCGCCTAAAATTTGAAGCTCTATGTCTCCTTCATGAGATCTACACACATTAGTTCACGAGACTTGTAAAGTTTATCTTGAGTAAAGTTTCTAATATCACCACCAAACATAAGAGCTTCAGTCGCCTTGATGACAAAAATACCACAACAACACCTGTAAAACAATACTTAGAATCAAGAAAATTAATAGTTGATATACAGGCTGATAAACGTAACTATTGTACTAAAACAAACCCTAAACAACTACTCTTAAGATGCTGAAAATCAGAAGCTGATAACTCTTTTTTAATATCTTCACAAACATCAGGATGACAGTAGATATTAACTTGAGCACCAAATCTCTCAGTATCAGGTAACCAATAATCAATGTTCTACAAAAAACAAACAAATACACACATAAAACCCATCATAAATATCACAAACAAAACACACCTGACAAATGATCAAAAGCAAATACTCACATCAAACTGTCATTTAAATGACTCCAACTAAACACAAGATACAACTCCACATATAACAAGAACACAAAAATGAAGGATAAAACTGTATTAAAAAACAAAATCAACAATGGGAAAAGCTAGGTAACAAAACGGACCAAATCCTAAACAGTGAGCAAAAAGAGATAAATAAACGATAACGAACTACAATGACGGTGCACTAACCTTGCAATGGTCTGCATGATTCGACCATTTTTACTGAATCGAGTAAAATAGAGAGAAACTACAATTACTGTAAAATGATGAACGACGAAATAGAAAAGGTAGAAACAGAATGAATGTTCGTGGGGGGGAGGGATCGCTAATAAAATTTAAAATATTAAAATAACAAACTAAACCAACTCCCTTGTCGAAGCAAATAAAATAAAAGAATCTCTCCCGATGTAGTGGTAGGGTAATTCAGGATCGAATCCACGAGAAGGTATGTCAGCGCTTCCTTAGCTTGCAAACACGGTAAAATTTCGACTCCAGAAGACCACTCGATATCGAGTAGATCAGTCGATATCGACTACAGTTCCAGTCGATTTCCAGCAAATTCCTGCAGGAGACAAAAGCACGGTCGATGTCGAGTTGTTCACTCGATATCGGGTTAGCTACTCAATATCGACCTCTGCAGTCGAAATTGAGTCTTCAACAGAAACTGTAAACGTAGCAAATTTTATCGGAAAAGAGTCCGAAGAAAGTAAGAATGATGATGGAAGGGATTAATGCCACAACGATAACCATATAAGACTTATGCCAAATTTATGAAAGATGATGCCTTTCCGTCAAATAACTTTCATTACCAACAATTAGGTGATTAGAGGCTCTCGCATAAAACCTAAGAGTTACTATCCAATTTCATGACTAATCCAAATTTACAATATGATTGGCTTTCGCTTCAATAATGCAAACAAGGATCTCCTCAACTCTCGCAAAGGATCATGCATATGGGATGGAAGACGGAATGGCATAAAAATTATACCTTTGATGCAGAAACTTACATAGCTATCGTCGGGCTCACCCCGACCCTAGAAGTAGGTGAACTA
The DNA here is from genome assembly GCA_963922045.1 of Persicaria maculosa. NCBI lineage: Eukaryota > Viridiplantae > Streptophyta > Magnoliopsida > Caryophyllales > Polygonaceae > Persicaria > Persicaria maculosa. Next base: position 37,218,075 of record OY998261.1, read on the forward strand.
CTCGCGCCTCATCATCATAGACATCATCATCATTGAAAAGAAACTACCTTGTATTGAACTTGCAAAAGAAAGAGTACAACCGAACAAAGCCAATTATCCGCTCTCCCTTCCTCTTCACCCAACTCCGCTCTCTCTCTACCTAATTCTCTGCGTATGTATGTAAAACTGAATGTTTTTGCTGTGTGTGGATGAATAAACTCAGCCCTAATGGCCTCTAATTATAGATCTCAAACCTCGCTATCCAAGGATAAGAAAATCTATCTTTATTCCTAAGATAAAACTTAAAATAAGTAAATAACTAAAATCTCTTTAGGTAAATAGGAATTCACCGTAAAGGATAACAAGTCTGATGGTAATTGATAGAATATCTCAACTTTAGATAGATGTAATGCCTTCGGCTAGAATTCTGTCAAAAACAGCGTCGGATCTGTCTATAGCAGCAGTCGATATCGACCAGGTCATGTCGATATCGACCTTATCTCTTCTATCTCGAGCAGCTCTACTCGACCTTGGATTAGCACTCGGAAACTATCTTTTCACTCGATTCAGGGCACTCGATATCGACCACTTCATGTCGATATTGACCAGTCTATGTCAACATGCTCTGTTCTTTCTCTGCTCGATTTCTGGTGTTCTGTTTCACTCGATGTCGAGTCTTTAGGTCAATTTCGACTCTCCGGTAGACTTCAAGTTGTTTTTCAGCTGTTCTTCTCTTGTCCAAATTGATCCATTTTTGTCTCGATTTCTGCGAAATAACATAAAAACTCGTGTAGACATCTATATTTCGCAAATAAGCATAAACTACACTAATCTTATGCTTTCCCAACCAATATGTATGAAAATATCGACGAAATGGACATAAAAGTATATGGAAAATATGGCAATTTATGCGCACATCAATGAAGAGGGAAATCAACGAGAAGAACAGTACAGTGAAAATTGACCGGGTGGACAAAAGCTTAATATGGACTGCCCAATGTCCATAAACTCAGTTGAGGGAGGAAATTGGGCCTGTCGTCCTAATTTCCTCCTCAAATTAAGTAGCTTAGGTACGTAAAATATTAAATGAATTAATATATATATTCATTTGTTTGAAATCATAATTTAGAGGAATGTACATCTTTAAAAAATTACCACAAACCAAATTCAAACTAACTTGATAATTGTGTTTAAAAAAATAGGTCAAAATCAAAAGAACTTTAAAATGAAATTTTTTCAAAGTCATGATAAAATTTAATTGTTCAAATGATAAAAACTAATTGTGATTATTAGTTAAGGTGGATATATAGGATGACACGTGGATAAATAGATGTATTCATTATCTAAATTGGCTTAAATATATTGGATCATCGTTACTTGACGTGTCAAAAACAGTCAGGTCGTATTGCACCAGAGAATGACACATGAGTGAATTGAACCAGAATTACCCGACACATAAGAATTCACGTCTTTGTTTTAGGATTATACATATTGATGTAACTAAAAGAAAGATTTTGATTATATTATATAAGAGAATCATTATGATTGTAAATCAAAACGGGATACAAATATAAATGAGTGAAGTAAAATTGATCGATCATAACGAGAAAAGTGAAAACAAATTGGATATAGTGACAATTAAAAACAAGTTTAGACATTGGATTAACGATTAGCTAGGTTGGGCTTGGGCACATTTATTTGTGTCGAAGCTAGGGGGGACAGAGTTGCCACATAATTGGAAGATAGAGCTGAGCGCAGAGGCGGTATTGCGGCCGGCGCCTAAGATATCAGCGTTAATGGCGCCACAGAGGCAAACTGCAATTTCAGCATCATCGTCGCCCAATCTCTCAACGGCAAGACAACATGCTCTTTCAAGGTTTCCAGATCCATCGAGTAGTCTTCCGCATATATTGAGATTTTGGAGATTGCGACAACCGCCACTAGGAGATGGAGCCGGGGCCGTTGACGGTGATGGTGGCGGCGGCGGGAACGACGGTGGAGGTGGTGGTGGTGGGGGCGGTGGGCTTGTTGTGTTACTGTTAGAAGCTGGTGGTGGTGGCGAGAATGCTGGTGGAGGTGGTGGGGATGAGAATGATGATGGCGGCGGTGGTGGCGATGGCGACGGTGGTGGTGGTGGTGGTGACGATAATAATTGCGAAGGTGGTGGTGGGGGCGGTGGGCTTGTTGTGTTAGAAGGTGGTGGTGGTGGAGGTGGTGACGTTGATCGGGGTGGCGGAGGAGATGGTGGTGGTGGTGACGGTGGTGGACGTGGTGGAGAAGATGATGGTGGTAGTGGCGGTGGTGGACGTGGTGGAGGGGATGATGGACGTGGCGGTGGTGGACGGAGTACTGGTGGAGATGGTGGTGGACTTGGTTTTTTGAATGGTGGCGGTGGAGGTGGGTATGTTTGGTGGGGTCTTGGTGGCGGCAGCGGTGGCTTCCGCGACTTATATCGTGGAGGAGGAGGGTGCAATGATTTTAGTGGAGGAGGTGGAGGAGGTTTGGGGCTTGAGTGTTTGCGCGGTGAAGGTGGTGGGTAGCTTCGTCGTGGTGGTGGAAGCGGTGGCGATAGTTTGTACTTGCGGTGGTTTGAAGGTGGCTGTGGAGGTAATGAAAGAGGTTTGACGATAGAGCCTTGTAAGGTGGAGGCAACGTTTTCAAGGCATAACAAAATTAGCAATAATATCATGCTCCTTGAATATGAAAAGGATGCCATTTTTGTATTTTTTGGTATAACTTAAAAAATGTGTTGGTATATATATAGTAGAATATATCAAGGGGAATTAGTAGTAAATACACTCATTTTGATAATTGGTTTGCAAAAATATCTAGTTTTGAAAATAATTGCATCCACATTTGAAAATTTACAAAAATACCTTATTTAATTATCAAAACTACTCCACCACCCCAAAAAATAAAAAATATTAAAAAGGTAAAATAGTTTTGGTATTTATCCTTTTTCTTATATATTTAAATTATATTAAATAATTAAAAAATATGTGATTTCCCAAAAAAAAAGTTAACAAGAGCAGCCTGAGCCCCGACCCCAATCCTTAACCATAACAGTGAACCCCATTCCATAAACAGAACGTACAACCCTCGTCACTCCGACGTTAGCCTGCCATAAGCCTCCGGCTCCGGCTCAAGCTCCAACTCACTGCCTTAACCCTCAGGCGCAATCGGGCGCAATCGGTCTGCGACACCGCCCTTAACCTGCACCATAATTGCCCTCTTCTACCGTGTTAACTCGTTGGTCCCGACCCCAAGAGCAGCCCGACCCTCCGACCGTAGCCCTCCGTCAGCCTTCGGCTCTAGCTCCGACTCGTCGCCCTCACCCTCCAAAGCCATCAACCTCACCCTCCAGCGCAATCGGTCTGTGTCACTACCCTTACCATGCGCTATCGTTGCCCTCTTTTACTGTGTTGATATGATTTACCATGTCTTTAGTCAATCTCTCCCCGATTATAGCTTCAATCCTCTCAACGTAAACTTTTAGCCTTGTCACTATAAAGATTATTCCTGTCAATGTAAATAAATAACTTTGTCATCGTGGACATGCCTTTACTTTAAAATTATGGTCAATAATCTAGTAGTTATGGTATGAATAAAATCGTATCTTTATTCTCTTCCTTATTATAGACTCTATCTTGTCACTATTAATTCTCAGCTTTGTAATGATGAACAATTATCCTGTTAAAGTGAAATTTTAATAGCGTGGATATGCGCGTATTGACATTCCTTTTCTAATCCCTTATTAAGGCAATGTTTTTCATACGGTTAGTGTTATTATTTTTATGTTTCTGGAAAAATATTAAGAATATTATTTTAATATATATTTTCTTTTTTAAAATATTTTTAACATTTGTTTTAATTCATAATTCTCCTTTTAATGATTTCGAACCCCAAATCAATCGGAGGGCTTTTGGGTACCCTTAACATTTCCTATGAGTCTACATCGCTAAATTCGATTTGAGTAAAAAGGAAAAAACAAAAAGTAGAGTACAACTTGCCACGGCGAGGCCGGGTCAAAACCAAAACACGAAATCTCTGATTTACTAAATATTTAAGCCAAGGTGATAAGGTGAGTTTCAATTTCGATCGCCCAAGCAATTCCCTACCATAGAAGCACAGATCAAACATAATCTGCAAAAAAACCTAAAAAAATATATTTCAGGGCAAGGGATCAGACCGAGGCCCTTATGCATTTTGTTCCCACAAACAGGCATACACATACGCTATACCTAATAAAGATGCTTCTAATGTAGTACGGAATTTAAACACACAAGTCATGCTTATCAGGATATAATATGCAGAAATATGATAAGTGGCCCAAATAATGTCAAGTGGCATATCCCTCTCCTACCTCCGCCCCCCTTTCCGTTAGGGCGAACGATGCCCAGCTCGGGCTATAACATAGCAATTCCACTCGCAACTGGTATATGTGCGCATCAATATTCTCATCATCATGCTCATATGGGGAATCGGGCTCGCAAGCTCGCAAGCCCGATGTGACTGGAATGTCCTATGACCCAAGCAACGACCCTAGGACACACAAACAACAACTGTTCTCTTTTCATATGCATAAAGTAAACAAATGCTCAATTAATTTGTGCAACATAAGTAGGATAGTACATGGCATGCTTTAATGCTTACGCAAAACCTAGTATGTCATACGACTATATGTAGGAGGGTTTATCTCATTAGTCTGAGCAAGTCCATAAAGGAACTTACCTGAAAAGCCGAACAACAAAGTATAGCAACGCAGAATCCACTCAATCAACAAACACCTATTATATTAATAAAGGGTGTGATAAGGTACAAGGCTACTAATCACACATACCAAGACCATGTCCCCAAGTCATCTTCAAAATCAATCCAAAGTCAAACCATTTCAAACCGTTCCAAATCGAAAAAACGTCAAAAGTCAAGTCATCTGAATATTTCAAATCCCTTTAATCAAATTCCATTTCCAAGTATCAATCATTAAATCTTAGTTAAATATAAAGAATCCGGACACTTGAAATGAAAGCTTAAAAACGTTACTCAATTATTCAACTCAATAAATCGATATTTCCAATTTCCATTAAAATCCCTTTTTAATATTAAAATAATTGTTAAATAATCCTTTATATAATATTTTCCAAAACTCAAATATGAAAATCGACCTTTGACCCAAAATCCGACACAAAATGGTTCAACCCAAAAACCAACCAAGATGCCCAAAGACAAGGGAGCAGCCTCGGCCAAAGGCTACTGGGATGGTTTCCGTGGCAGCGATATGGCCACTCGTCGTGGCGAGAACCATCCCAGGATCCCCCCGAGGAAGGGTGCTCGCGCACCACGAGAGGCCACTTTTGCATGGGCGAAAGCCGCACTCATGGTCGCGAGATGGCTCTTCCTCCTCCATGGGTTCTGTTCTAACTCGCCCCGACAACCATGGTCTTGCCGCGGCGAGATTCGAAGCTTCTGGCTCATTTTTGCCTTGAATCGCTTTTGTTCCATCCCGAAATTGGTTCAAAACATGGGCAAACATATTTTGGCCCCAACCAACATCAAAAGACACAAACGAGGACTAGAGGGGAAAGCGGAAGAGGGATTGCCTAGCCTCCTTGAGGCTTCTTCGAAAATTTGGAAAAGAACGGCCCACTGGGCTCCGACAAGATCTAGCTACGAAAAGTCCTAGGAAGGATAGTTTATGGTTAAAAGAGGACCTTTACGAAGTTTCAGATCCAAAACGAGAGGATTTGATGAATGAAAACTTACCTTGATCAAAACAAGGGAAGAGGATGAAATGAGCTCCAATCCACTTCGAAAGGGGTTAGATCTGACATTTCTTGACTTTGAAAGGTAGAGGAAAGAGTTAGGAACAAGAGAGAGCAAACGGGAAGGAGAAATGAACAAAAATGAAGGAGAACGAGAAGTTTTACGGAGCCAACCCCGAAGCTGGGCTCCTGTTCGCTGGAGGGATGAGTGTAGGGATTCAAATATTTCAAATAAACAATTCACAACTAGACTACTCCCTGTTCTCAAACAAATAATACAAGAATCCCCTCCCAATGTAGTAGTAGGGTAGTTCAGGATCGAATCCACGAGGAGGTATGTCAGCGCTTCCCTTGTTGTACTCACGATCAAAGCTTTTGACCTCAGAAGACACTCGTTATCGATGTGTCTGGTCGATATCGACCTTAGTTCTGGTCGATTTTCAGTACAGTTCCTGCATAAGACAAAAGCATCAAAGTCAATGTCGAGCCAGACCTGAATATCGACCTTTACAGTCGATTCCGATGTTTGTCACAAAAACTGTAATTCGAAACCAATTATCGGAAAAGAGTCCGAAGAAAGTAGAATGGTAAAGAAGGATGATCAGAAACAAAACTAAAACTTTTATATTGATTTCAATAAACTTAAAAGCTTCCAAAGTCGGGGTTTCATGCCACAACTATAACAATGCAAGTTTTATGCTAAAGTTATGAAATTAATGTCTTTCCGTCAAATAACTTTCGTTATCAACAATTAGGTGATTAGAGGCTCTCGCATAGTTCCTAAGAGTTACTATCCAATTCATGAGCAATTCAAGTTCACAATATGAGTGGCTTTTGCTTCAATAATGCAAATAATGAATCTCCCTAACTTTTGCAACGGATCATGCATAGGATAGAAGACGGAATCGCAAAAAAGTCATACATTTGATGCACTTTCCCTACATAAGTGCACAGGCCAAGGCACACCTCTTCCAAATAATGATAAATCCTTAATTGTAATAGGACAGGAGCAATCCGTACCTTTGATGCACTTATTCAGGAATGCATCCTTCACATCCGCCCATGTCCTCAGCGAGCGTGGAGCCAAACTCTCAAGCCATTCTAATGCCTTCCCTGCCAAAGACAATCAAAAAGATTTTAATCGCACATACTCTAAATTTACTCCATCAGCAACTGTTTTACATAAGTCCATAAAAGTATAGATGTGTTGCAGGGGGCATTCATTAGGCCTTCCTTCAAAATATTTCTTTTTATCTCAGATAGGAAGTTAATTTTTATTTCATAATTGGAGTGAGGAATTAAAATAGCGGATTCCGGAACATGAAGCGGCGGATGCATGTACTGCATCGCCGTCTGTGGATGCTGATTTAGCCGCTCTTGGGCTTGTCTGCGCGCATCCTCCTCCCTATCGGCACGAGCTCGCTCTGCAACAGCAGCGGCCCTCTCAACAATGATTATAGTGTTGTGGTCCTCGATCTCTATCCTCAACCGCTCTATGGTCTCAGCCTGCATCTCGTTGTCAGCCATGATGCGAATTGCTTTGTTGCGAAGATGGTAGAAATGTTTAGGCTCGTTAATTGGTTCCAGGATAGGTCCGTGATCAGAACGTCACATAAACCTGCAAAAATAAGCTCTAAAAGATCGTGAGGAAACTTAGGTGGCGATTGATTGCCTCCCCGGCAACGGCGCCAATTGGTTCGCTTAAGGGAGTGTATATGATTCAAATAATTTAAATATACAATTCACAACTAGGCTAACTCCCTGTCCCAAACAAATAATACAAGAATCCCCTCCCAATGTAGTAGTAGGGTAATTCAGGATCGAATCCACGAGGAAGTATGTCAGCGCTTCCCTTGTTGTACTCACAATCAAAGCTTTCGACCTCAGAAGACACTCGATATCGATGTGTCTGGTCGATATCAACCTCAGTTCTAGTCGATTTCCAGTACAGTTCTTGCAGAAGACAAAAGCAGCAAAGTCAACGTCGAGACAAACCTCGATATCGACAATAAACCTCGATATCGACCTTTACAGTTGATTCCGATGTTTGTCACAGAAACTGTAATTCGTAACCAATTGTCGGAAAAGAGTCCGAAGAAAGTAGAATGGTAAAGAAGGATGATCAGAAACAAAACTAAAACTTTTATATTGATTTCAATAAACTTAAAAGCTTCCAAAGTCGGGGTTTCATGCCACCACTATAACAATGCAAGTTTTATGCTAAAGTTATGAAATTAATGTCTTTCCGTCAAATAACTTTCGTTATCAACAATTAGGTGATTAGAGGCTCTCGCATAGTTCCTAAGAGTTACTATCCAATTAATGAGCAATTCAAGTTCACCATATGAGTGGCTTTCGCTTCAATAATGCAAATAATGAATCTCCCTAACTTTTGCAAAGGATCATGCATAGGATAGAAGACGGAATCGCAAAAAAGTCATACCTTTGATGCACTTTCCCTACATAAGTGCACAGGCCAAGGCACACCTCTTCCAAATAATGATAAATCCTTAATTGTAATAGGACAGGAGGAATCTGTACCTTTGATGCACTTATTCAGGAATGCATCCTTCACATCCGCCCATGTCCTCAGCGAGCGTGGAGCCAAACTCTCAAGCCATTGTAATGCCTTCCCTGCCAAAGACAATAAAAAAGATTTTAATCGCACATACTCTAAATTTACTTCATCAGCAACTGTTTTACATAAGTCCATAAAAGTAGAGATGTGTTGCAGGGGGCATTCATTAGGCCTTCCTTCAAAATATTTCTTTTTATCTCAGATAGGAAGTTAATTTTTATTTCATAATTGGAGTGAGGAATTAAAATAGCGGATTCCGGAACATGAAGCGGCGGATGCATGTACTGCATCGCCGTCTGTGGATACTGATTTAGCCGCTCTTGGGCTTGTCTGCGCGCATCCTCCTCCCTATCGGCACGAGCTCGCTCTGCAACAGCAGCGGCCCTCTCAACAACGATTATAGTGTTGTGGTCCTCGATCTCTATCCTCAACCGCTCTATGGTCTCAGCCTGCGTCTCGTTGTCAGCCATGATGCGAATTGCTTTGTTGCGAAGATGGTAGAAATGTTTAGGCTCGTTAATTGGTTCCAGGATAGGTCCGTGATCAGAACGTCACATAAACCTGCAAAATAAGCTCTAAAAGATCGTGAGGAAACTTAGGTGGCGATTGATTGCCTCCCCGGCAACGGCGCCAATTGGTTCGCTTAAGGGAGTGTATATGATTCAAATAATTTAAATATACAATTCACAACTAGGCTAACTCCCTGTCCCAAAAAATAATACAAGAATCCCCTCCCAATGTAGTAGTAGGGAAATTCAGGATCGAATCCACGAGGAGGTATGTCAGCGCTTCCCTTGTTGTACTCACAATCAAAGCTTTCGACCTCAGAAGACACTCGATATCGATGTGTCTGGTCGATATCAACCTCAGTTCTAGTCGATTTCCAGTACAGTTCTTACAGAAGACAGAAGCAGCAAAGTCAACGTCGAGACAAACCTCGATATCGACATTAAACCTCGATATCGACCTTTACAGTTGATTCCGATGTTTGTCACAGAAACTGTAATTCGTAACCAATTGTCAGAAAAGAGTCCGAAGAAAGTAGAATGGTAAAGAAGGATGATCAGAAACAAAACTAAAACTTTTATATTGATTTCAATAAACTTAAAAGCTTCCAAAGTCGGGGTTTCATGCCACAACTATAACAATGCAAGTTTTATGCTAAAGTTATGAAATTAATGTCTTTCCGTCAAATAACTTTCGTTATCAACAATTAGGTGATTAGAGGCTCTCGCATAGTTCCTAAGAGTTACTATCCAATTCATGAGCAATTCAAGTTCACAATATGAGTGACTTTCGCTTCAATAATGCAAATAATGAATCTCCCTAACTTTTGCAAAGGATCATGCATAGGATAGAAGACGGAATCGCAAAAAAGTCATACCTTTGATGCACTTTCCCTACATAAGTGCACATGCCAAGGCACACCTCTTCCAAATAATGATAAATCCTTAATTGTAATTGGACAGGAGGAATCCGTACCTTTGATGCACTTATTCAGGAATGCATCCTTCACATCCGCCCATGTCCTCAGCGAGCGTGGAGCCAAACTCTCAAGCCATTGTAATGCCTTCCCTGCCAAAGACAATCGAAAAGTTTTTAATCGCACATACTCTAAATTTACTCCATCAGCAACTGTTTTACATAAGTCCATAAAAGTAGAGATGTGTTGCAGGGGGCATTCATTAGGCCTTCCTTCAAAATATTTCTTTTTATCTCAGATATGAAGTTAATTTTTATTTCATAATTGGAGTGAGGAATTAAAATAGCGGATTCAGGAACATGAAGCGGCGGATGCATGTATTGCATCGCCGTCTGTGGATACTGATTTAGCCGCTCTTGGGCTTGTCTGCGCGCATCCTCCTCCCTATCGGCACGAGCTCGCTCTGCAACAGCAGCGGCCCTCTCAACAGCGATTATAGCGTTGTGTTCCTCGATCTCTTTCCTCAACCGCTCTATGGTCTCAGCCTGAGTCTCGTTGCCAGCCATGATGCGAATTGCTTTGTTGCGAAGATGGTAGAAATGTTTAGGCTCGTTAATTGGTTCCAGGATAGGTCCGCGATCAGAACGTCACATAAACCTGCAAAATAAGCTCTAAAAGATCGTGAGGAAACTTAGGTGGCGATTGACTGCCTCCCCGGTAACGGCGCCAATTGGTTCGCTTAAGGGAGTGTATATGATTCAAATAATTTAAATATACAATTCACAACTAGGCTAACTCCTTGTCCCAAACAAATAATACAAGAATCCCCTCCCAATGTAGTAGTAGGGTAATTCAGGATCAAATCCACGATGAGGTATGTCAGCGCTTCCCTTGTTGTACTCACAATCAAAACTTTCGACCTCAGAAGACACTCGATATCGATGTGTCTGGTCGATATCAACCTCAGTTCTAGTCGATTTCCAGTACAGTTCTTACAGAAGATAAAAGCAGCAAAGTCGACGTCGAGACAAACCTCGATATCGACATTAAACCTCGATATCGACCTTTACAGTTGATTCCGATGTTTGTCACAGAAATTGTAATTCATAACCAATTGTCGGAAAAGAGTCCGAAGAAAGTAGAATGGTAAAGAAGGATGATCAGAAACAAAACTAAAACTTTTATATTGATTTCAATAAACTTAAAAGCTTCCAAAGTCGGGGTTTCATGCCACAACTATAACAATGCATGTTTTATGCTAAAGTTATGAAATTAATGACTTTCCATCAAATAACTTTCGTTATCAACAATTAGGTGATTAGAGGCTCTCGCATAGTTCCTAAGAGTTACTATCCAATTCATGAGCAATTCAAGTTCACAATATGAGTGGCTTTCGCTTCAATAATGCAAATAATGAATCTCCTTAACTTTTGCAAAGGATCATGCATAGGATAGAAGACGGAATCGCAAAAAAGTCATACCTTTGATGCACTTTCCCTACATAAGTGCACATGCCAAGGCACACCTCTTCCAAATAATGATAAATCCTTAATTGTAATGGGACAGGAGGAATCCGTACCTTTGATGCACTTATTCAGGAATGCATCCTTCACATCCGCCCATGTCCTCAGCAAGCGTGGAGCCAAACTCTCAAGCCATTGTAATGCCTTCCCTGCCAAAGACAATCGAAAAGTTTTTAATCGCACATACTCTAAATTTACTCCATCAGCAACTGTTTTACATAAGTCCATAAAAGTAGAGATGTGTTGCAGGGGGCATTCATTAGGCCTTCCTTCAAAATATTTCTTTTTATCTCAGATAGGAAGTTAATTTTTATTTCATAATTGGAGTGAGGAATTAAAATAGCGGATTCCGGAACATGAAGCGGCGGATGCATGTACTGCATCGCCGTCTGTGGATACTGATTTAGCCGCTCTTGGGCTTGTCTGCGCGCATCATCCTCCCTATCGGCACGAGCTCGCTCTGCAACAGCAGCGGCCCTCTCAACAACGATTATAGCATTGTGGTCCTCGATCTCTTTCCTCAACCGCTCTATGGTCTCAGCCTGCGTCTCGTTGTCAGCCATGATGCGAATTGCTTTGTTGCGAAGATGGTAGAAATGTTTAGGCTCATTAATTGGTTCCAGGATAGGTCCGCGATCAGAACGTCACATAAACCTGCAAAATAAGCTCTAAAAGATCGAGAGGAAACTTAGGTGGCGATTGATTGCCTCCCCGGCAACGGCGCCAATTGGTTCACTTAAGGGAGTGTATATGATTCAAATAATTTAAATATACAATTCACAACTAGGCTAACTCCCTGTCCCAAACAAATAATGCAAGAATCCCCTCCCAATGTAGTAGTAGGGTAATTCAGGATCGAATCCACGAGGAGGTATGTCAGCGCTTCCCTTGTTGTACTCACAATCAAAGCTTTCGACCTCAGAAGACACTCGATATCGATGTGTCTGGTCGATATCAACCTCAGTTCTAGTCGATTTCCAGTACAGTTCTTACAGAAGACAAAAGCAGCAAAGTCGACGTCGAGACAAACCTCGATATCAACATTAAACCTCGATATCGACCTTTACAGTTGATTCCGATGTTTGTCACAGAAACTGTGATTCGTAACCAATTGTCGGAAAAGAGTCCGAAGAAAATAGAATGGTAACGAAGGATGATCAGAAACAAAACTAAAACTTTTATATGGAAATTCAATTAATTAAAAGCTTCCAAAGTCGGGGTTTCATGTCACAACGATAACAATGCAAGGTTTATGCTAAAGTTATGAAATTAATGCCTTTCCGTCAAATAACTTTCGTTATCAACACTTAGGTTATTAGAGGCTCTCTCATAGTTCCTAAGAGTTACTATCCCATTCATGAGCAATTCAAGTTCACAATATGAGTGGCTTTCGCTTAAATAATGTAAATAATGAATCTCCCTATCTTTCGCAAAGGATCATGCATAGGATAGAAGTCGAAATCGCATAAAAGTCATAACTTTGATGCACTTACCCTACATCGTTATCGTCGGGCTCACCCCGACCCTAGAAGTGGGTTGACTACTCGCTCCTCATCATGAACATCATCATCATCATTGAAAGAAAACTACTTTGAATTAAACTTTGAAAGAAAGTACAACCGAACAAGCCAAATCTCCGCTCTCGCTTCTCTCCAACTAAATCGGCCCTCTCTCTCTCTAACTCGTTACTCTCTATTGAAACTGAAATTCTCTGCGTAATTGGATCTGAAATTGAATGCCTAAACTCAGCCCTAATGGCTCTAGATATAGATATCGAACTTTGTTATCCAAAGACTTGAAACTTTATCTTTATTCTCTAAGATAAAACTTAAATAAAGTAAAAACTAAAAACCCCTATGGTAAATCAGCTCATATGATAGCTCTGGTGTTGAAGATAAGAAATCTCGACTTTAGGATAGACGTGCAAGCTTCGGATAGAATTCTATCAAAATCTGAGTCGGATTCCTCTGCTGGGAAACATCGATATCGACCATGAACATCGATATCGACCTCTGTAAAACTTTATCTTGAGCTCTCCTTATTCTACTCGGACTAGCACTCGACTTCCATCTTTTAACTCGATCTGGCAACATCGATATCGACCTTTAGACGTCGATATCGACCTCTCTGTGTCGACATGCTCTGCTTCATTTCCTGCTCGATTCCTATGTCTCTGCTGCACTCGATGTCGAGGTCACCAGTCGATTTCGACCTCTTCAGAAGACTTCGAGTTCTTTTTTCGCTCTTCCAAATCTGTACATTTTTTATGCTGTTTTCTGCAAAATCACATAGAAACTCGTGCAGACCCATGTATTTGATATTTAAGCATAAACTACATTAATCCCATGTTTTCCCATTAATATGCATGCAAAAGACGATAAAATGGACTCATATGTGCATAGAAAATATGGCAATTTGCGTGCACATCAGCTCCCAACTCGGGACTGCGAAGATAATCTCACGGCCGCAAAGATGAGTTTCTTCTTCTGGGCTCGTCCTCACGGCGGCGAAGATGAACTCACTTAGTAACCTTGGTTTCCGAGGGGAAAGGCCTTCCGACTTTGATTTTTAGGTTAGATTTCCGAGAAAAGGTCTCTTGGATGGTGTTTTAGGGTTCTTTGGTGGCTGAGATACAAGAAATGAAGGGTGGAGGGTGAGTGAGATGGATTGAAGAGAGGGAAAGTTGGGAGTTTCGGGTTTTTAGGGTTTTGATCTTTCTTCGGAATGAGAGAGGTGGCTAGGGTTTTTGTGGAGCTCATATTTTGAGGTGGGTGATCTCTTTAGGGATGTGAGCCTCCTTTAAATAGAAGAGGCATTTAGCTCTCTAGGGTTATTATGAGGAAAAGACGAAAACCATTAAGATGGTGGGAAGGAAGGGAGAGAGAGTGAGAGAGAGAACATCATACTTGCCATCCCCCTCTCCTTTCAGTCGAGTCACTTTGTACCTCGGATCAGGCGCCGTGTGACAGAGAGAGATTCCGCTCATTCGACTGCAAATTCCGACTACCTATCCCGAAATCCAACTCGAGTTTAAATTCATTTCAAATGACTCTCAAGACTCCAAATTTAAAATCCAAATATGATAACGGGATGGAACTCCACAACTTATATTTTAAACCATACCGGAATGAATTTCAAGGACTTTCCAAATTTAAAATGCGCTCGAGGACAGGTTTTCCAAATCTTTTCAATTTTGGCAATTAAATAATTATTTAAAAATTCTGTTCTTTACATTCACCCACCTCTAAAAATAAGTCTCCTCCTCGAGACTAAAAACCTTTCCAATAAAAAAGCAACCCTTTTCTTAAAACGACTCAAAACTCTTCAAATCCCTAATCATTCATCAATCCAACAAAAACTCGGGAGGTGGAGGCATCCACCTCTAAGGAATATTCCCATATTCTGTTCCTAGGTTCCGGAGTCAAATAAATCCACCAATCACAACTCAATAGGAATCATAGATTTCCGAGAAAAGGTCTCTAGGAGGGTGTTTTAGGGTTCTTTGGTGGATGAGAAACAATAAATGAAGGGTGGAGAGTGAGTGAGATGGATTGAAGAGAGGGAAAGTTGGGAGTTTTGGGTTCTTAGGGTTTTGATCTTCCTTCGGAATGAGAGAGCTGGCTAGGGTTTTTGTGGACCTCATATTTTGAGGTGGGTGATCTCTTTAGGGATGTGAGCCTTCTTTAAATAGAAGAGGCATTTGGCTCTCTAGGGTTATTATGACAAAAAGACGAAAACCATTAAGATGGTGGGAAGGAAGGGAGAGAGAGTGAGAGAGAGATGGCGTCGCGTGAGAGAGAGAGAGAGAGATTCCGCTCATCCGACTGCAAATTCCGACTACCTATCCCGAAATCCGACTCGAGTTTAAATTTATTTCAAATGACTTTCAAGACTCCAAATTTAAAATCCAAATATGATAACGGGATGGAACTCGACAACTTACATTTTAAAACATACCGGAATGAATTTCAAGGACTTTCCAAATTTAGAAATGCGCTCGAGGACAGGTTTTCCAAAACTTTTCAATTTTGGCAATTAAATAATTATTTAAAAATTCCGATCTTTACATTCACCTACCTCTAAAAATAAGTCTCGTCCTCGAGACTAAAAACCATTCCAATAAAAAAGCAACCCTTTTCTTAAAATGAGTCAAAACTCTTCAACTCCCTAATCATTCATCAATCCAACAAAAACTTGGGAGGTGGAGGCATCCACCTCTAAGGAATATTCCCATATTCTCTTCCTAGGTTCCGGAGTCAAATAAATCCACCAATCACAACTCAATAGGAATCATATATTTCCGAGAAAAGGTCTCCAGGAGGGTGTTTTAGGGTTCTTTGGTATATGAGAAACAATAAAGGGTGGAGAGTGAGTGAGATGGATTGAAGAGAGGGAAAGTTGGGAGTTTTGGGTTTTTAGGGTTTTGATCTTCCTTCGGAGTGAGAGAGGTGGCTAGGCTTTTTATGGAGCTTAGATTTTGAGGTGGGTGATCTTGTAATGGCCCAAATATAAATATTCGGGTTACGTTTCGAATGTTGGATACCTTCGTTCGAATCATGCAATCCAGGTATGGATCAAGGTTTTAAAACCTCAAGTGAGAGCATTTTAAAGAGGGGATTTTGAACCTCAAATCAAGCGTAGGGCCGTTGGGTACCCTTAACCTGTCCTATGAGACTATATCGCTAAATTCGTTTTGCGTAAATCGGTGGAAGACAGAAAATAGAGTACAACTTGCCACGATGAGACCGGGTCAAACCAAAACATGAAATCCCAAAGACGTGAATAGTTAAACCAAATGATAAGGTGAGTTCGATTCGATCGCCAGAGCAAATCCCCGCCATAGAAGAATGGAGCATATATGATCCGCAAACAAACCTCAAAAAATATGTGCAGGGCATGGGATTAGACCGAGGCCCTATCGCACTATATTCCCACAAGCAGGCATATACATACGCTATACCTAATAAAGATGCTTTTAATGCAGTGCAGAATATTTAAACACGCAAGCATGCTGACAATTTATATATATGTAGAAATACGATAAAAGGCCCAAAGAATGTCAAATAGCATATACCTCTCCTACCTCCACCCCCCCCCCCTTCCTGTTAGGGTGGAGCCTGGCCAGTACGGGCTATAGCATAGCAATTGCCATCCGCAGATGGTATATGTGCACATCCATAGTCTCATCACACATGCTCATATGGTAAGTAGAGCCCGCAAGCTCAACTCTAATCTAATTCGATAGAGGACAAGCCCGATGGGACTGGGCCGTCCTATGACCCTAGCAATGACTCTAGGACACACATATCACGGCCATTCTCTTTTCATACGCAATAATTAAACAGTTGATCTAGTGGAGACTTATCATGAGGTGAGGTACATGAGGAATCCCAATCGCCAGGGATACCAAAACTGGGGAAATCAACCACCCAAACACAACCCTAGGGATCCTCTGCCTTACCCAGCTCCAGGCCACCCGAAGGGAGAGCCAAGAAGGGATGATGTCCAACTCATCCTCGATTAGATGAGGCAGAACCATGTGGAGAACAAAGGAGTGATCAACCATCTTACCGCTCGCATGGGGGAGACGGACGTTTGGAAAAAGGGCATTGAGACCCAACTGGGTCAACTAGCGGCCCAAATTCCAAAGCCACCCAGTAAGTTCCCAAGACAACCACAAGAAAATCCTAAGGGGCAAGCCGAGCACATTGCCGCAGTCAATCTAAGGAGTGGACGTCAATTGCACGAGCCACGAAGCAATGGAGAGGACATTCTAGACGCAGTCGATGTCAACACCCCAGTCGATGTCGAGGGCCCTGTCGACGTCGAACACACTATCGATGTCGAGCCCACTGCGAAGCCCACAACTGAGCCAGAGAGGCACTCGATATCAAGTGCACCAGTAGATATCGACCCCTAGATCCATGTCGACACCTCTGGAAATCGTCAACAACTTCAGACACCCCCGAGGTCTAGCGCCTATGTCGATATCGACCCCCCTGATGTCGATGTCGACCAGCCCAGAAAGCAAAAGTCGACCACTTTGCCTCTGAAGCCATCGAAAGCACTCCCTTTTCCCTCCAAGGCACTGCAAGATCCGGCAGACACCAAGTTTAGACGATTCGTGAAGATCCTAGAAGGACTCAATCTCACACTCACGGAAGTGTTTAATGAGATGCCGACATATATGAGGTTTCTGAAGGACATCCTGTCCAAAAAGATGTCCATCTAAGAGATCACCGGCGAATGCAATTCCATAGAGTTCCCTGAAAAGCGTGGCAATCAAGGCAAGTTTGCAGTAACTGTAGGGGTAGGTAAGCATCAATTTAAGGCTCTTTGTGATCATGGGGCTATTGTTAGTTTGATGCCCCTATCGATATGGCAATAAGTGGGCGTAGGAGCATTGGAGCCCATCGACATGAATCTATACATGGCGGACAATTCCTTCGTAAGACCAACAGGGGTTGTGGATGATGTCCCTATCAAGGTAGAAAAGTTCGTCATACCCACAGACTTCATCATTTTGGACATGCCAACAGATCCTATTGTGCCTATCATCCTTGGTAGGTCATTCTGAGCAACTGTGGATGCCAACATCAATGTGAGTAATGGCACCTTTACATTCACAATCGGCAACGAGGTCATCCAGTTCCGCTTCAACCCTACAATGAGCGAGACAAAGCGGCTAGAAGAAGTTGGGCTCTCACCTGCGAAGGAGAAGCTTCAAAAAAATTTGTTGGCGGGGACGGAAGCTACAAAGAGAGTCGAAATCGACTTCACCCAATTGAAAATCGACTAACATACTCGATGTCGACCCCTCTGACTCGATGTCGAGTGACTCTGATGATCAACAGAGTTGACAGGAGCTTGAGTATGGTATCAAAGCTACATGGTTTGCCAAGCTTGGATCGAAAGAAAAAATTATGAAACCCTAGTAGGCGGGGGAGGGATCGAAAGAAAAAATTATGGTTAATTTTGATGAAACCCTAGAGGCTCAGATACCATGTCAGATTGGATAAATTCCCGCTTGGGGTTGCCATCATATTATTAGAGAATATATATAGGTTACATGTATGATAAATTACAATGAGATCCTTAGGCCCATTAACCTATACAATACTACTCTTATCATCAACGACTCTCCCAGGTGTGCTGGACAGGTTCCCTGGCAATTCAAACTTGCACAAAGGCTCCTCCATTAACCATCGATCATGCCGAAAATCAATGCTTTCTCCATTTCTAACATTCTACCTAATACTCGGATTGATGACCTCTCTCAACCCCTACTTGATGCCCTTCCAAATGTAAGACGCCCCAGCCGAAGAGCCCAAGAGAGAATTGAATCAAAATATATAAATAATATAAAACAATTGCGACCCTTAGCCATTTCAAATATATTCAAGACTCCCCGCTACGGTAGTAGGGAATCAGGTTCGATCCTTGAGAAAGCGAGTCAGTAGGATCCTAGGATAGTCCGAACCACGTTTTGATGTCGACCATAAGGCACTCGATCTCGAGTTGATGACTCGACGTCGATTGTCTCTGTCGATCTTGGTATAAAAGAAGACCTGTAGAGACAAAAATGGCAGTTGATATCGAGCACAAGGGTTGATATCGAGTATTAGCGAGGTCGACTGACTCAAAAAACCGTTGGTCGATCTTAGGGGACTCGATATCGAGTAGGTCACTCGATATCGAATTCCGACATATGCAGATGCGGCGTCAACTCAAAAAATGTCGAGCGATGTGAGGAAGTTGATATCGACTACAGATGTTGATATTGAGTGCTCCTACAGAAACATTAGTAACAAGTCGACAAAGAAAGGCCGAAGAAAGTAGGATGGAGAAGGAACAATGATCATAAATAAACAGTGGGTTATTGGGTTTTTCGGTAACTCAACGAACGGTAAGGAATGGTGATGTAAACAAATAAGGAAAAGATCTTCCAAAGACAGGGATTACCACGATGAAAACCATGAAAGTAAAGGTAAGAAATCAATAAAGATGCATGCTTTGATCATAAAGGAGAAGGCTTTCACCTAATCCCGACAAACAGGAAAAGATATCTTGCAATAAATTACCCTAATTTCCGTCTACCTTTTTCATAATGGAGTTTATTATCTTTTGAATAGAAACCCTAATTACTACCCATGTTTCACAACATGAGTTCCTTAAATTCGCATTTAAAGATGAAGCACAAGGTAGAGCGAGATAAAAGATACCTTCTTTAGTGATATACAAACCTTACCACCATGGTTATCGTCGGGCTCACCCTGACCCTAGAAGAAAGGGTGACTGCTCGCTCATGATGATGGAAGACATAATTGAAAGCAAAGGACTTTGCATTAAAACTTGAATCTTTACAATCCCAACGCCAATTATCGCCAGCGCCGAAACCCTAAAGCTCAAAACCTAAAACTATTGCTATTGACTGCTTATTACTTTGTAACTTGCTTGCTTGAATGATTAAAAACCAGCCCCGTAGGGCTTTATTTATAGCCTACTAATCCTTGCTAGCCAAGGAAAGTAGTCCTCATCCTACTAAAACTACTATTCTAAATTCTATCCTATCATAGATAGGATGAAACATTATTAAAGTAAATAATAAAAATCCTAGGGTAAAAAGGAAAGTTCCCTAGAACATAATTTATCTAGAAAGAAAGATAAAATTGTGGCTTCAAAGTGGATCTCCAATTCGGATTATCAAACCGTGTCCAATCCGTGGGAATCTTCTACTCGATATCGACATGTCCACTCGATATCGAGTGCTTCATTTCTGCTCGACCTGTCTTTGTTCCACTCAAGCTCGTGTAGGGTGTCGATGTCGAGTTCCTCACTCGATCTAATGTCATGTCGAGTGCTCTCCAGTAAATTTGTGTCTTGGTTGTCACATCTGGTGTCTATGTCGATATGCCTAGTCGATCTCGACCTTTCGAGTCGATATCGATTGCTTCTCAGATTCTCTTGGCTTCTCGTTTTGACTTCGATTTTGCTCCAATTCCTATACATTTAAATCAAAACTTGTGCAGACTCTATTTCTTGCACATTAGCACATTCTACACAAATTCTCATTATTCTTTACCTATAATTTAGGCATCGAATGGAATATGAAGTCAAAACATGCAATTAAAATGACTAGAATTATGTATATCAAAATACCCCATACTTAGACCTGCTTGTCCTCAAGCAATAACCAATACTTACAACACAACCTTCAAGTCTTCGCCTTTGTCAAAAGCAACATCATATGTGGTAGCAAAGGAAAGCAAGTGAATTTAACGTCATCACACATATATGAGCGATCCATAGGCATAGGCAATTTCAAATCGAACCTCACAGGGATAATGTGTTTCACTCAACTCTCAATGTTTTTAGGCTATGAAGATCAACTCTTAACTCAATTCCATATACAAACTCATAAACATTGTAATTTATAATAATCCACTTCGCAACCAATTATGTAAATGCAAACAAGAACTATTAGGAGGACTTTCGCTCAATGGAAAACTTCAAAGAAAACTCCATTCGGTGAGGTTGTAATGGAGCTTGGTAAGGAATAAAGGGTATGAAATTATTTGGTTGTGTGGTGCTTTATAAAATTCAATCGAGACTCCTAAACTTCAACATAACTTAACCAAACCATATCTCCTAAAATAATGCACATTCCAAACTTACTTTCTCTATGAAGAACTTTAACCTTTCTTTCAATCCTAATCTACCTCTCAAAAATATAAATCTTGCAAAAAATAAAAGAACTAAGGAATAATTGGTTCATGCACTTATTATAATGTAATCGCTTGTTTCTTTTGGACGAAAATCAATAAAATAATATAATAATGTGCATTGAAAATGTAAGCAAAAAATCCTATTACAAATATGTGACAAGATGCAAATATATACCAACCCATAAATATTCTTCTTTACTCAAAAATTAAACATATGTACTTTCATTCCACAAGACATTATTCTAACCATTCTAAGTCTCAATTCCCAAATGGGGGTTAGGCTCAATTCAGCTAGGGATAATTTTGTGGAGTTTACAATATAAAGGCTCAGACTAATGTTTTGGCTTCAAGCAGAGATAATGCAGGGTAGGTAAAGAGAGGATAAAAGCGGCTTAAAAGATGCCTCCATCATTTAATTCTCATAAACATAAATATATATACGCATTGGTTTTGAAGAACTATCACAACATTTAGAGATGCATAGGAAGAGTATAACCACTCAAGAAAGCAGAGGGATTTTTAATGTTCTCCCTATAGGCCAAAATTCTCACTAGGACAATTTTGTTGGATTTTGTTCTTTAGCCTACGATCATATGAGCTCAATTTCATCATAAGTTCACAATCTACATAAAAACAATTTCAAGGACTTAGGCTAAACCATCCAAATATGCCATAGGATTTACATGATCAAGTCAGCTATTGAGTTTTCAACATTGAACATCTAAGTAGGGCCTGAAACTAATAAAGTAAATGTGCATTTTTTGTTTCTTTTTGACATTTTCTAATTTTTTGGATTTTTGGATTTTTCATAAACTTATAAACTAAGAACTTGAATTTAGAATGCATAAACATTAAACATGATGCAATGCCGAAAATAAAACATAAAGAAAAAGAAAAGTTATTACATGCCATGTTTTACCAGTTATAACAAAAACCAACAACCAAGTAACAACATTATAATTTCCAGTTTCAGTCCCACCCCATAATTCCAGCTTTGTGAAGATCTTTGTTGCAATTTCTTTCATAGTTTTGTCCCTTGTTTGAGTGTTTTATATTGTCCTTCCAATCTATTGGTCTATTTTCCAAATGAGTTCCTTTGAGTATCGACAGTTTATGAAAATGTGTTCAGAGTCTTCATCATTGAGATTGCATAGGCTACAAAAAGGAGAACTGGGATCCCTTTCCCAGCAAGTCTAATCTTGGTGGGGGTTCCATCCATGACGAGATTCCAGAGAAATTTTTTTACCTTTGGAAAATAATCAATGTTCCATATCCATTGTGTATTTTGTTCTATTGTTGTTCGAGTTTTTATAATGCTTTCTAGTGCCGATGATGTGGTGAACCACCGATTTCTACCAGGTTTCTAATACAGTCGATCTTCTATTTCATTTAGCGAGATTGTCGTGTTTTTTATTTTGTCAACGATATTATCGGGAAGGAGGGCACGCAGTTCCTCTAACTTCCAATGGTTGTCTTGTCCAATAAACTTTTAAACCTTTTCACTTGGGTCAATTGGGTCTAATGTTGTTTTATAGTCCTTTAATTGGATAACTATTATCCATTCATCTATCCAAAATCTAATTGTTTTCTCGTTCCCAACTTGCCAAATGAGTTCAGCACAAAATAAGTTATATGTTTATATGGCAAGATCAACGACTATATATGCACACACACACATCATTATCAATATATAATACTAAAACAGAGATATGAATACCTATGTGGTCGGTTCTGGTCAAATTCTCTTATGTGTCATTTTCTGGTACAATCTGACTCGCGTTTTTTGACACATTAACTAATGATGATCCAATATATTCAACCCACATCAATCAATGTGTCCACATTAATTGATGAATAATTAATTATTTTTAATATAAATATTCAACTTCATATTTTAAATAGTTAAAAAAATCTATCATTTTCTTTTTAGTTATTTTATCTTTAGTTATCATGATTGGTTATATTAGTTGAGCATTATATCTAGTGATAATAAAAAAAATTGTTTTATATTCTCATAAAAAAATTACATCATATTTCAATAGTCATAATGTTTCCCATTAATTTGAAAATAATTGATATAAAAAAATTATTAACAAATCGCAAAATATGCGGGTAATAAAACAACTAGTACCCAAAATAAAACGGGTTCCGTCTCTAATTTCTAATTAATTTGACATTCTCTAAATTGATTAACATGCCATCGACAAACATTCGGAAATGGATAGTCGCTCGATCTATGTTTATAAATTTGGCCTGCAAATTACATTAAATATAATGTTTGGAAAGTTGCAATTGCTATTTCTTTAACTAGTTAATTCTTCCACATATCTTTGAGGCACATTACCTACATAGATTGAAACAGATGACGGGAAATCCAATCTTCCATGGTAATTAAAGAGTAAGGATTAGAGTTTGTAGGTGTAACATATGGATAAGGCCTCGTTTGGTTAGTCAGTTAAAAACACAGGAAGTTAAAAAACTCAGGAAGTATGATATATTCCTGTGTTTGGTTTACAGAATAATACAGGAATTTAACTTCCCAAGAATTTCAATTCCTCCAAATCGTAGGAAGTTCACTTACCTAGGGGGACTAGGTAAGTTCAACTTCCACCCTTTTTAATGTGAATTTATTTATTTTCCTATTTATATTACTAAAAACTAAAATTTAACCAAACAACTTTTTTCAATTCATGGGAAGTGTATTTTACGGGAATTCAATTCATGGGAAGTAAGTTCTCGGGAATTGTACTTCCCGCATTCAACCAAACGAGCCCTAAGTTTATCAATTTTATGAACGTGGCCACCATTATAAAATGTGTTCATTACATGTTACCTTATGAGACGACAATGTATTCTATGTGGACATTGAAGACTTTTATTAAGAGTTGACATCTTAGAAATGTACTAAACAGTCACTCTTTAATGTGCAAATTGATGTCAAACAAGCACGTCTATGTACTTTTTTTGGAAGTCTTATATTCTACAACACACTACTTATATCGATGCATATGAAAAGTTTAGATTCCCTATTTAATATCATAGCTAAGGAACGAGTTTGATTTTCATTTTTCCTTTTGATCGATTCTTGCACCTTTTTTCTTCTTCGTTTTTAAACAAAATAATTCGGTCTACAAAATATGTATGGTGTGTTGAGAGACTAAAAAAAAACAATGGATTAACTGTCATGCTAAATAGAAAAATAAATAATCGGACATAAACAAAGAAAAACCAAACAAAATACTACTTCCGTTCCAAAATAGATAAATTTTTATATGATAGTTTTTGTTTCAAAATAGATGATCTTTTTTTAGGTATGGAATTGTCACGATCTATATGTTGTTGACTTTTTAAAATATTATGATTGGTTAAAATATGTAGTGGGTATTAAAAATTAATCAAATTTTTTTAAAAATTAGTGAAATGATGATGTTTTTTTTAAAAAGTAAAGTGTTTTATTAAATTTTTTGCAAATAACTAAAATACCATATATTTTAGAATGGATGGAGTAAGAACTACCTCAATCAAAGAAACTAAAATAACATATATTTTAGAATGGATGGAGTAACAACTAAATATTCCTATTACCAAAACAATGGAAAAATATCTTGGAATACCACTCATTAGTGGAAGAGTTTGTAATGCTACCTTTGATGATGCTATACTACGTCTCAAAAAAAGCTCTCAAAATGGAAATCAAACACTCTCTCACAGGCCGGTAGATCAGTACTAATTCAAGCTAACCTCAACTCTAAAACAAATTATTTAATGCAATCTTTCCTTCTCCCTAAAGGAATTCTCAACAAAATTGATCAAATAAACAAAAATTTCTTTTGGAACAAACTTCAATCTGATAATTATCACCCATTAATCAGCTGGGAACACCTATGCACCCCCAAAAAGGACGGCAGATTAGGATTTAAATCAGTAGAAGAAATTAATATTGGAATGCAAATGAAACTCCTCTGGAGAATCATTTCCAAACCTGACAATATCTGGTCTAAGGTAATCTCAGAAAAATACCTCTCAAAAGAATCATTAATGGAAAGAGGGAAATTCAAAACCTCATGGCAATTTGGAAGACTTCTAAATATCAGAGACCTCTTTTCAAAAGGATTACTCTGGCTTGTAGGTAATGGAAAAAGTATAAATGTATGGACTGATATATGGGTAAATGAACAATATCTTGAAACATTCCGTGATAATCAAAACCCTAATCTAAAAGTCTGTGACCTTTTCACTAAAAACAATTCGTGGGATATGAATAAATTAAATAATATTTTTCCCCCTAACATCGTCCAAATGATCAGCAACATACATATCCCAACTAGAAATATTCCTGACAAACTTATTTGGATCTATAATAACAATGGAGAATTTACAGTTAAATCCACTACTTCCCTTTTCAATACCAGTAACATAAATAAAATTAATGCAAACTGGATCTGGAAACTTAACGTCCCTCCAAATATAAAAAATTTTATTTGGAAGATTATCCTCGATATCTTACCTACCACTGCCCGTTTAAATAAATATATAAATAGAGTTCCCAACACTTGCTCTCTCTGCAACTCTGACATAGAAGACACAAACCATCTCTTATTTAACTGTCAGATCACCAAATCTCTTATAGCAAACCTTGGCATCAAATTAAAAAAATCATTTATTATACCGGACCTAACAGACAACGCCCCTGAAAACATCATTAACACCAAAACATTCAATAAAGACTTCTCTGACCTTTGCTACTTATGGCATAGCATATGGGAACTCAGAAACAATATAATCTTCCGAAATAACAATAACAAAAACATCATCAACACGCTATACCAAACAATTAACAACATATCTTCCTGGAATAAAGAAAATAATAATTATATAAAACCTAAAATCAGTAGACCTCAACATAAATTATTGTGGAAACACCCACCTCCTAACACGATCAAAATTAATGTAGATGCCTCAGTTAAAGTTAACCATGAAACTCAAATTGGTTGCATCCTGAGAAACAACTACGGTCAGGTAATTCATATATACAAAAATAACATAACAAAATGCTCTATTATTTTAGCAGAAGCTATGGCTATATATGCAGGTATAAGACAGGCAAACGACTTGAGGATCATAAGAATTATTATTGAAAGCGACAACGCAACCATCATCAATGCCATCAATCACATAATCAAAACCCCATGGGAGATAGCACAATTAATTGAAGAAATCAAGTCTCTAAAAGAAGACTTTGAATCAATCAGTTTTCAGCATTGCTACAGAGAGGCAAATCAGGCAGCCGATTTCCTTGCAAAATCTCCGTTAAATTGTAATATTATCCTAGGATCTCACTGTTACAAGTTCCAAAACATCATCTTTTCAGATGATCATGGATGTCTG
Source organism: Persicaria maculosa (assembly GCA_963922045.1). Lineage (NCBI taxonomy): Eukaryota > Viridiplantae > Streptophyta > Magnoliopsida > Caryophyllales > Polygonaceae > Persicaria > Persicaria maculosa. Next base: position 37,244,453 of record OY998261.1, read on the forward strand.
TAGTACATCCAACTCTTTGCCTACTGTAAAAAAAAAAGAAACTAGATACAATCTAATGGGAGAAACGGGCGAGGGCAACTAAAAAAATCAACAAAAAAGACATGAAATATAAAGAAAAATGACTTTCAATTCATCCCTCACCTAAATAAGGAATCTTTAGAGATCTTAGAAATAAACAAACTTAACGCGATTAACATAAGTCAAATAACTTCTATACATTATCCGGAACAATCACTTAATCAACACGACAAAAATGTGTCGGAGTTAGAGTGAAAAGACAAGCCAACCAAGACGCCTATATTTGGCAAAAGGTAGTTGATGGAATAGCCGAAGCTGATGGGGTAGCTGAAATTGATGGATTATTTGTGTTAAATATATGTTCATAAGCTAGTATGATGTTTGATAAATCTTGTTGTTAGGGTAGCTGATGAAAACTTGTGAATAAAAAACCATAAGCACCGAAAAACTTGGGTGAGTAGCTGATGAAAAACTATGATTCCAAAAGTCAATTAAATTAAAATCTTATATTTATTTCATTTAGAACTATATAATATCAAAATCATAATCTCCGAAAAGCTATTTATTGTTACCAAACGGATCAGGTTTCAAAGGTTTAGCTAGAACAAACTAACCTCTCAAGTGATTAAGGAAAAGGGTTTGCTTAATAATGCACTGGAGTATTTGTTAAGTTGGTTTGCAATATTTTTGGAAAACAATTTTTTGGGTTATTTGCTTATTGTATTTGATGAAACCAGAAGGAAATGTCATGTCGTTGCAGATAGCCATATGAAGAAGCGTTGAAAAAGGATAAGATATTTCCAAAAGAGGACGCCCGTGAATAGTTATGTGTGACGCGGACATAGTGAAAAGAGCGACCGGGACAGCGGTCAAACATGCCCACTACCCACGAAGGTCACACGTGTCTACAACAATTGGACAAGTTTCATCGACCGGTCCACGCAGTCACGTTACTATAAACGGACGAAGAAGAGAATGAGAAGGGGACTTTTTGGAGAGCGGAGATCCGAAAAGGAGGGCCAAAAGGGACAAAGAGAGAGATAGTGTAACGGCCCGGGATTATGATTCCCAAGTTACGTTTCGAGGGATGAAACCCCTCGTTGGATCTAGTGCTCCGAGTACATGTTGAAGGTTTGAAAAACAAACATTAGTAATTTAAAGTGGGATTTCACACCCAAATCTGTAAGGTCCATTGGAGACCCCGGGGTAAAACCCCTGTACCTGTCCTACGACTAAGCCGTGAGAACCCTTTTTGAATGCAAAAAACATAAGTCTCAAACGATACATAGGGTTCCACTGCAGGGCCGGGTCAAAACCAAAATACGGTGTAAATCATGAGCTGATATCATCCGAGTTTATAAGTCTAGTGAAGTCAGTCTCTCGATCGGTCTAGCGCTAAAAGGTAACCCCGTCACAGAGACACCAAGCGATCAAGTATCTGCAATCATGCTAAAAAAAATAATACAGGGTGTGGGATCAAACCGAGGCCCACACACAAGACTATGTCCTACTGTAATCATACCATATACACAATACCTAATATCATGCTTCTAATGCAGGATAGGAATTTAAACACACAATCATGCTCGCAGTTATATATATGTTCGAAAAGAATTAAATAGGGCCCTAACACAGAATGCCAAGTGGCATTTCCCTCTAATCTTACACATACCCATAACCCCATCGAGGGCGTATGTGGGCAGAGGCAACGGAGGCCAATCACGTACCCACAACATAACGGCCTATGGGCCTAGGCAACAGAGGTCAATTTCATCATGCTCAATATTATATCTCATATCATCTCTATTGACTCGATGAGATACGAACCAGATGAGGTTGGGCCGTCCTATGACCCTAGCAACGACTCTAAACTCACGACTTACGACCGTTTTGTTTACACACGCATAAAGAATAAGTATGCTCAGACGTTAGTGCAACCTAGCATCACACTACATGGCGTGCTCTTATGAATATGCAACACCTAGTATATCCTATGATTACATGCACATAGGAATCAATATGAGTAAGCTCTAGGAACTTACCCGGCGGTGCAGAAAAGCATTGCAGCAAGTAAATAGTTTAAGATCACCTAGTAATCACAACGAGAATATAAGTCTAACTATTTAACATACAAGCACACATGATTTCATATAGTCTATATAGTCAGCAATCCCATCATTAAAATTCATTATCCTCATCGTCATTCAACTCGTCTCAACATTCATCACCTACTATTTCGCCTCGTATTTCACATCTTGTCATAGTACCACTCACAACATATACTGTCAATATCATCATCTCAGCAACATCTCATCTCATCAATATATAGCATTATATTAGGATTTCCTACTCAAGGCATATATTCGAATATCATGTTTTCACAATCATCAACATGCTTGCATATAACAAGAATTCATAACTCATGCTTAAAACATATATTAGCAGATCATGTTTCATACTTAGCCAAAATTCGCATATTACAACTTAATACTCATGTTTAGTATATATATATATAGACACACACACACATATCATCATCGTCATAAGTAACTAATATTCATCTGCTTATAACTAATCACCACAAGTCATGCTATCAGTCACACATATCATACCGTCAGTCAAACGATCATATCATCATGCTAGTTAGTCATCGAACAAGTCAGATTCCAAATTAGTTTCAAAAGCGTTTCAAAAACCGCGACAAGTAGTTAAGAATTTCGACCCTTGAAAATGCTCGCAAAATTCCTTTTTCAATTTATTTATTAAATCACTTCAAACCTTGAAATTATTATGCAAATTTACTTTTAAGTCGTAAAGTCTCAATAATATATTTTAAATCCCAAATAATATTATATAATATTTTAATACCATTTATTAAATACTTTCAAAAAATATATCCAAATCCTTTAAAGTCCCAATCGTTTTTATTTAATAAAATCAACACTTTCTAAAATCTCCAAAATAGTATTTTATATTTTACTCCTCAATAATATTATATAATATTTTAAATACCATTAAATAATTAAATAAATAAACGGATAAACTCGAACCGAACCAAACCCATTTAAACCGAGCCGAACAGAACCGAACCGAACCCGCCTAATTATATAACTCCCAAACTGATTCAATAACAAATAAAATAAATAAGGTGAAGGTTAGGCCTACAAGGCCATCTTCTTCCTCCAAATGTTCTAAACTCCCGCCCGACCTAGCTTGTTCGAGACCTCAACCGCCGGCGACCTCGAGCTCCACCTCCCAACCTCCTTCGCCGACGTCATTCTGTGCCTAACTCCGCCCCACGGCGCCGCACTTGACCTTGCCGCTCTCGAGCTCGCTGGAGCTCCCGAGCTTGGTCGAGCTTCCCGTACTTAACTCTCACACTCTCTTCCCGACTAAAGAGAATGAAATGAATGAAACGGGGCTAAGTAAGGGAAGGAACGAAGCTCACCGAGGTGTCCGCAGCCGTCGGAGCTTCGATCGGAGATTTGGGCGTCGTCGGAGGCTCGCGATGGCTCGCCGGACCTACGTTGGACATGGGTGAGTGTGATGGTGAAGGTCGAGGACAATTTCGATAAAAAAATGAGTGAGAAAGGATTACTGAAAGCTAATATTGTTCGAACGGGGGCGACAAATCTTCGGTGACTCGGTGGTGGCGCTAGGGGGCTCCGGGGCTGCTTCGGGGTGGTGGTGGATGCCAGGCTTCACGAGGAGAGAGCGTGGTGGTTCTGGGTGTGACAAAGGAGGAGGAGGAAGTGAGATATGTGTGTGTGGAGTGGACCCTTGCTCTCGGCAAAACAGAGGAGGGAGAGGAGCGGTTGCGGCTCGAACAGGTGGACGACGACGACGACGAGCTGGGGTGGCGGAAAGGAGGTGACAAATATGTTGATGACGTGAGTTGAGATGGTGATGGTGGTAAGGCTTGGAGGAGGCGATGGCGAGAGTGGAAAGGTGATGGCGATGAATGACAAAGAGAGGGTTGGGTGAATGATGGATGTGAAGGAAATGACGGGGTGAGGGTTGGTGATTTAAAGGGGTATGGTGAGGTGAGGGAGTAGGTGAGGGATTGTGTGTGGGAATGGGTAAAATAAATACCAGGAAATAAGTCCCGAATACGCGAATTTCGAATCCCGCAATTAGTTCTCAAATGTTAGTTTCTCTGAATCCCATTTCCTTGATCAATTAGATTTTTAAAACCGAAAAAAGGATATTGCCATTATTTTAAATTCTCGAGGTGAAAGGACAGAAATCGTTCGTCAAAATTTTAAATTCAGGTCGAAATCCGCTCCACATGTTTAAAATACGATTTAAATTCATTTTTAATTTCTTTTTTTTCCCCGAAAAAATTAGGATTCGAAATCCGAGCCTTTACAGATAAAGAGACAAAAAGAAAAATAGAGCCAAGACCAGAAGATCGAAGACCAGCCCACCAAGAAACGCGACGTGATCTTCAGAAGCTCCACAAGAGAAAACGAAGATATAGCGTTAGTAAGGCTATAGACTCTCAAAAGGCGCTCATCGGAAAGGTAAACACTGACCGCGGCGAACTAACTTCATGCCTTTCGTCCACGTTTCAGGTAATTACCTCTCGTCCCATGAGTCTAGGATGTCACTCCATAGGGTAGGAAAGGAGAGGTTTTAAGCAATACGTGCTATCACGGCTCAGGTCGAGCCACGCATCACCATTTCAAGTGGGTTAGGAAAACCGGTGATGGTCACGTCAAACCTCCCTGTTTCCCCTGGGCCCTACCTAAAAATGGGATCTTTTCGGGTAGGGTTTTGTCACTAGCACCGTCTATGTGAACCTCTTCACACTAAGAGGTTTCTTTTTTATATATAAAAAAAGGGGAGAATCCTTACAAGGACTCCGCCAATAAAAACAACCGAGCCGGACATTTCTCAACTAGTGTAAAAGTAGGAGGGTTTCCAAGATTATTTAAATCATAGTTTGGATATCATGCCTTTCATCCGCGTTTTAGGAGAATGAGCAATTACCAAGGTGATGCTTCTGATGAGATGAGTCAATGTCCCGCCTACGACTGTGACGCGTCCAATATGCATGACACCCCAGACTATCAACCTAGGATTCCACAGGCGAGATGGTACCCTTCCTATGTACAACCTATGTATGGCCACCCAAGGGCAGTTTATGGGGACCATCAATACTACCGGCCCGACCAGGGTCATCATTACAATTATGATTTCGGCGGCCCTTAGTATCCTCACCAAGGGGCCGCATATCATACGATCCCTTAGAATGCGTATGGCCATTCCCAATACGATTACTATTATTAGGGTCCATCTTTTTAACCAACTCGCCAGCCCATAGAAGACCAACAAAATGCGAGAAAACATCACCGCGGGGAGCGGTCATCCGATGTTTCCACTTCCACCAAGTCAGGTTCGGCACAAATAAGAACTGATAGTGTGGAATCAATCCCATCCGCTTTCACACATGATATATGTAGGGCCCTTGTACCCAAGCGATGGAGGTATGTAAATCTGATAAAGTATGATGGCACTACTGATCCGGAGGATCATCTTTTCCACTTCACAATAGCAATGGGGATCAATGAGTGCAATGATGCAATGATGTGTCGGACTTTCCCTTCTGCGTTAACTAAAATAGCCCTCACCTTGTTCACCAACTTGCCTCAAAACTTGCTCTCCAGTTTTTCACAATTAACCGAGGTCTTTAAGTCACACTTTGGGAGTGCTTGCTTAAGGAAGAAGACAATGTTAGATCTGAATTCCGTAAAGCAAGGGGCAGATGAGACCCTGGGGAATTTCTTTGCCCGTCTCACTAGTGTGGTTGTGTAGATTCCCGATTTCAATCATGAATCTGCCACTATTATACTTTTAGGGAATCTAGCAGAAGGGGACTTCAACGCGTATCTTTTTAAAAAAAAAGCCTGAAAGCTATGACAGGCTCAGAGACTTAGTGTCGCAACAGATTGATGCTGAAGAATCCTCCGCCTCCCACTCACGGGCAAACAACGAATGCCTTGGTTTTTTTGGAAGGAAAGCTGGGAAGTTTCGAAGGGATAAAGAGGCAGGCCAGTAGTAAAAACGACAATCAGCAGGGAAAGGACCTCAATCACGGCGAGATGAAGTGCATCTGAATGCAGAAGAAAGGGTATAGGGGTTGTAATGCATAAAATCTGCATTATAGTTGTTGAAAGAGATCGTTCTCTTTGATGAACTCAACCCAAACCGTAGCCTGCAAAACAAGAACAATGAGGTCGGGGCGGGGCTTGTGTCCCCCATATGACCCTCCGAAGCTCAAGTCAGTCCTCCTATTTGAATAAAAAAGGAGGAACTGAAACAATCACCTCATTAAAGGAAAGAAACGGTCACTGCTTTAAACAAAAGAAGGTTTCTTCCTCATTTATGCTGGTCAAGATGTGATTAATGTTTGAATTGATTTGGTTACCACAAAACAATAGATGTTGTTTTTATTCGTTATTTGGGCTATGCTCGGATTTTCCCTATTACAATTGCCCCTCGGATTTCTTCATCATGTCTCAATGATGAGGGAAGCCGACAAGAGTGATGATTCATTGGCCTTAAGTGACGATTGACCTTAGGTGGCTATCATTGGTCGTAATTGGCTATTGATCGTAAGTGGCTATCGTTGGCCGTAAGTGGCTATTGTTGGCCGTAATTGGCTATTTTTTTTTGCCATAAGTGGTGATTTTCGGTGGCCATAAGTGGCGATTTCCGGTGGCTGTAAGTGGCGATTTCCGGTGGTCGTAAGTGGCTATCGTTGGTCGTAATTGGCTGTTGATCGTAAGTAGCTATCGTTGGCCGTAAGTGGTGATTTTCGGTGGCCGTAAGTGGCGATTTTCGGTGGCAATAAGTGGCGATTTTCGGTGACCGTAAGTGGCGAATTCTGGTGGCCATAAGTGGCGATTAGGTGGCCGGAAGTGGCAAATTCCGGTGCCCGTAAGTGGCAATTTCCGGTGGCTGTAAGTGGCGATTTATCTAGGTGGACCTTGTTGTAAGGGTTATGCCCTCGTCTTTACTTGTAGAGTTGATAGTTGAAAGGACATATATTACGATGGCGCTGATAACACCCTTTTTTTTTGTATGTTGGGCGTCAAGCTTATGTTGTTCTTGACATTTTCGTTGGTTTATACCTGCCAAGTCAAAGTAAACTAGCAACACAATAACAAGTAATGTCATCAATTATAATGTAGCAATTGTGCGCCTAACGAGGGTGAATAATGGGAGCTCATTCTTTGTTTCATTTGTCGATCATCCTTGTAGGAGCATGACATATTAACGGGATAGTGCCTCCTGCAAAAGCCTTCTATTATCATAAAAATGGTTACCTCAACCATTACCTCTAAAGTCATTTGGGTTGTCATTGAAATACTCGAAATTTAGGGACCCCGGATATCCCTTTTCTGATAGCGACACTGCCCCGGTGCACCTTATACATCAGACCTTGCCCCTATATCTTAGGACCTGAAGTCATTCCTTTCTCTAAAGTAAACTCAATTTCTGCAGTCAACCCCCTTTTATAACCACATATTTAAGGCTGCAAAACAAGAGAGCAAACAAAAACGAAATACCAAGACACGACCCAATATGCAAGTAATAATAATTAATAAAGGAATTATCTACTCAAATATACATGAAAAAGCTTGGTAGCATGTAGCTCAGGCTCATCTTTTGTACCCATGTTAATCAACTTTACACCATTTGATTTGACCATAAGTTAATGCGGGTAGATATCTCGGAAACTAATCCTAGGCAGGTGATCGCCAAAATCTAGAGACCAAACTCTCTGAGAAGTAACAAATTTAGTCATATGATATTCGAAATAAACGGAAGACAAAGCATTAAACATTGAAGTTAAACGAGCCTATATTCCAAACTTGAGTTGAGCAAATACATGTAGAGGACGATTCATGGTTTGCGGCAGTTAATATATAAAGACACAATGACGTGTATGCACATACGGACTTAATTAAAATCAAGCACTTAGAACAGCATATAACTTCAGCAATTGGAAGCGTAAAAGTGCAAATCATGGTGTCTCGCATGAGTTCCCAAAGAGACATATAGTTCCCACGGATAAAAAAACTTACATGTCTTTTACCAAACCACAATTGGGATCGAGTTGTTGCTTGTAACCGCATTCTTTCAATGAGTCCTTTGTGATTCCGATGCTTGCTGCGGTGCCATTGATGCACCGAATCCCTCATAGCAATCATGTCACTCATAACACTGACCCACCCATACCCCTTTGTGTTGCTCGTTACACCGACATGGGAAAAAAATATCACAGCACATCTCGGAGAGTCGAAGGTGTTGGGCCCATGGCCCATCTGGCCCAGCCCAAGTTAAAGCATCAGATTGGTGTTTTTTTTCAAATGATTAAAAAGGCATTTGTTATCTTTTGGCTTGAAGAGCACGAGAGAAAGGTGAGCTCCAAAGGTTGATTGCCACCAGCACCAAAAGAAAGGGGAGAGAGAAAGAAAAGAGAGAGAGGAGGGAGATTGGAGAGGAAAGGTAGGAGATTCGAACGGGTGTTTCGTCTCTTGATTTGGTGATCCGTCTTCTTCCTTCGGCAAGTCAACAACAGGAGTTTGTTGATAGGTATTTTCTCCTCCTTGCAATCTAATCTGATTAGAAGTGTTTAGCTAGGTTTTTGGAGAGGAATCCATTCTAGATCCAGGTTGTATTTATTGGTGTTTGAGATCTCCATGTTTATTTGTCTCGGGCTGAGACTGGATTGTTAAACACTTGTACTGGTTTTGTTGATTAGTGGATTGGTTGCTCTGGTGGGCGGAAGGTGGGTTTTTTGATCCTCTGGTTAGAGAGGGTTTTTCCCACGTAAATCTTGTGTCAATATTTGTGCTTTTATCTGTGTTTGTGGTTGCTTGGTTGTTTGGTTTCCGGATTGAATATTATCGGTTGGTCATTGGTTTGCTGGCTGATTGTTGTTGATTCTCTTATTACCCGAATTCGCTTCCGGGTACGGCTGGAAAGTGGTTTCTAGCCCAACAAGTGGTATCAGAGCCTGAGGTTGATCTTTGGCTGTGTTGTTTTTGGGTAATAGGAGCAGAGATGACGACAAAGACTGAGGAATTTGCGGGTACAATGATAAAGCTAACGGCTTCGAATTTCTCTATCTGGAAGACGAAGATGGAGGATGTTTTGTATTGCAAAGACCTGTTTGATCCGGTTGAGTTGGGATCGAGGAAGCCAGCTGAGACATCCGATAATTATTGGAAGAAACTGCACAGGAAGGCAGTTGAAACCATCAGAATGTGGGTGGATAATAGTTTTTATCACCACATAAGCAACGAGACAGATGCACAGGTATTGTGGAAAAAATTGGAGGATATGTATGAAAGGAAGTCAGCCCAGAGTAAAGCTTTTGTGATAAGAAAGCTGGTGAATCTCAAGTTCAAAGATGGAAAGCCTATTGCAGAGCATCTGAGTGAGTTTCAGGAATTGGTAAATCAGTTGAACACCATGAAGTTAGTCCTTGATGATGAGTTGCAAGCGTTGTTGCTCTTGAGCTCTTTGCCTGATAGTTGGGAGACTCTAGTGGTGTCGATTAACAACTCTGCCGTGGGTGGGGTTGTGTCCTTATCTGCAGTGAAGGATAGTCTCTACAACGAGGAGACTAGGAGGAAGGATATGGGCACGGATTCGTCACATGCTCTCGTGACAGTTTCAAGGAGCAGGTCTAGAGGGAGATCTCAGACTAGGGGGAGCTTTGTTTGGTATCATTGTGGCAAGGAAGGGCACATGAAGAGGAATTGCAATGTGTGGAAGAAGAAAAGGGATGAAGAGGAAAATCAGAAGGGTACAACGTCAGTTCTGCAGGACAGTAATGATGAGCAGGTTGTTCTTACATGCTTGGAGGAGCCTGATTCTTGTGTAGAGTGGATTGCTGATGGAGCTGCATCCTTCCATGCTACATCAAGGAGGAAAGCGTTTGCTTCGTACCGAGCGGGATGCTTTGGCAAAGCAAAGATGGGGAACGGAAGATTGTCTGATATTGTTGGTATAGGAGATGTTTGTGTGATGACAAACACGGGTTGCAGGATGACATTGACAGATGTGCGACACATACCGGATTTGCAGAAGAATCTGATCTCTCTTCAAGTCTTGGACAAAAAGAAGTATGATAACTTCTTTGGAAGTAGGAAGTGGAAACTCAGGAAAGGGTCAATGGTGATCGCTCGAGGTAATTTGAGCGGTACATTGTACAGGACTCAGATGGAAGAAATCAGGGAAGCTATGACAGAGGTTCATGGTGATGCTTCGCTTGATTTGGTGCAAGGGCTTACAGGATGCTTGAGTGAGAAGGGGCTGCAGAATAAGAAGAGAAAGTCTCTCGTTTCTTTTGCTGATAAGGAGACCTTGAACACTTGTGATTTGTCTGGATTGCAGACAAGATTTAGCGGAACTTCTGAGACGTCAGAAGAGGATAGCACAAGTGTGGAGTTTGCTTCAAAGGATTGTGCTGATGGGATAACCGTGTCAGAGGGGAGTTCATCAGGTGCTATGACTGGTGGTAGATCTGAGCACGTCGAGCCAGCACGGATAGAAGAAACTATCAGAGGGTCAGAGAGAGGAGGTCATGCATTCACCAGGAGTTCTACCTCGGAGTACCAGAGAGCTACGGAGGAGGGGGAGCTAGAGGGTGATGGTGACATCTGGCTAGCATCAGTTCCGTGTCTCGGAAGTGAGACGGGACTGGGATGCAGGTGAGGCCAGGACGAGCAGGAACGTCTTCCCCTTGGGCTGGAGGGGGAGATTGTTGGGCCCATGGCCCATCTGGCCCAGCCCAAGTGAAAGCATCAGATTGGTGTTTTCTTTCAAATGATTAAAAAGGCATTTATTACCTTTTGGCTTGAAGAGCACGAGAGAAAGGTGAGCTCCAAAGGTTGATTGCCGCCAGCACCAAAAGAAAGGGGAGAGAGAAAGAAAAGAGAGAGGAGGGAGATTGGAGAGGAAAGGTAGGAGATTCGAGCGGGTGTTTCGTCTCTTGATCTGGTGATCCGTCTTCTTCCTTCGGCAAGTCAACAACGGGAGTTTGTTGATAGGTATTTTCTCCTCCTTGGAAATCTAATCTGATTACAAGTGTTTAGCTAGGTTTTTGGAGAGGAATCCATTCTAGATCCAGGTTGTATTTAGATTGGTGTTTGAGATCTCCATGTTTATTTGTCTCGGGCTGAGACTGGATTGTTAAACACTTGTACTGGTTTTGTTGATTAGTGGATTGGTTGCTCTGGTGGGCGGAAGGTGGGTTTTTTTATCCTCTGGTTAGAGAGGGTTTTTCCCGCGTAAATCTTGTGTCAATATTTGTGCTTTTATCTGTGTTTGTGGTTGCTTGGTTGTTTGGTTTCCGGATTGAATATTATCGGTTGGTCATTGGTTTGCTGGTTGATTGTTGTTGATTCTCTTATTACCCGAATTCGCTTCCGGGTACGGCTGAAAAGTGGTTTCTAGCCCAACAGAAGGCATATATTGAGGCAGATAATATTCGATAATCAATCTACACCTAGAGCCTAATATATCATTATGATCATAAAAAGAGATAAATAGTCGGGGATTTAGAAACTTAGCATGAGTTTGTTTTTTCCGCACATCCCCTTTGAACGTTGAGCAAGGATCTTGCACTTCTCAATCATAAGCGGCCACTAGACAATGCCAGGCACTGGATAGATAACTTTTCAATATGATTTCGGGGTTATAACTCTCGATTTCTAAGAACTTTGGCCTTCTTTGAGATTATCATTTGAATATAGCCCAATTTGCAATTTTTTAGAACGCTAGGCCAATTTTGTAGTTAAGCCTAATTTGTCACCTTCTTCGTTTGGAGTTGCACAGAGCAGCGGCGGCGGCATACTAAGTCACTTCGAGTGCGGGAAGGCAAGTGACAATGTCGATAGCGCATGGCGAGATACCGGCAGTGACCAGCGGCGGAGGAAGGGGGTATCAAGGATATCCCTCAATCCCCTCCCCTACGCCCTTGCATCGACTGACGTCTCCCTGTTCGGCTTTGACCTCAGCGTCTGCGCTGAGAGGGCAGCAGCCTAGAAGGGAGTCCGATGTGCCCCTGGGCCCTCGGAGAGGAAATCGGGTTGTAGCTAGGTTTTAGGCGTGAAGTCGAACGGAGATGGTGAAGGCGTGAAAGCGTTGGCCGAGGATGGGCGACACCGCCGATGACTCAATTCACTTCCTCGCGAGCGTCTTGTCAAAGATCAGACTCGATCCCATGGTCAAGCCTGGATTAATCTTCTCTAGTAACTTCAATCACATAGCCTTTTGATCGAGTTCCCACGGACGACGCCAAATGTATTGCATAAAATCTGCATTATACTTGTTGAAGGAGATCGTTCTCTTTGATGAACTCAACTCGAACCGTAGCCTGCAAAACAAGAACAACGAGGTCGGGGCGGGGCTTATGTCACGCTCAAGTCAGTCCTCCTCTTTGAATAAAAGAGGAGGAATTGAAACAGTCACCTCATTAAGGGAAAGAAATGGTCACCGTTTTAAATAAAATAAACGTTTCTTCCTCATTTATGCTGATCAAGATGTGATTAATGTTTGACTTGATTTGGATACCATAAAATAATAGATGTTGTTTTTATTCGTTATTTGGGATAAGCTCGGATTTTCCCTATTATAGGGGTCATACCACAGGGACGATGACCGAGGTCAGAAGGATTACCCAACACAAGTTTATTCATGATATAGGGATGATCATCCCAGTCACGATCATTCCAGTTGCGAACACCAACAACAAAGGGATGCCCAATATGACAGGGGCCAACTTGATGACCGTCATCCGCGCCATGGTGATGGTCAATCGAACAGGGGTCAAGAGCAACAAGGGAATCGCCCAGACTACCCTCAAGAAAATAGAGGAAGAGGCAGAGGTCGAAGGTGGTGCGACAGACGCCAAAACAAGGTTCCTCCGGTACAAGGGTTAGTAAATCAAACACGTGAAAACAAAGCTAGAGCATAAAGGTCCGGGGCTAATTAGATTCTTGAGCCAAAGGGCTTCATAAACACTTTGGCAGGAGGACCCTCCCTATCCAGTTCCAGCAACCAAGAGAGGAAAAACTACGAATGAGAAGGCACGCAACCTCCGTCCACGGCAAGTCAAAGGATAGTCCGATCGACCCACGCGGAGGTTGTGTTTTCCGCATCAGACGCTAATGAAGTACGAATGCCACACTCTGACCCGTTGATTGTCCATGCATAGATTTCTACTAAAATGGTGAAAAGGGTATTCATTGACACGCGGTACTCGGTAGATATCCTATCTTGGGAAGCCTTCTCACAGTTATATGTATCCGCGTCCGCTTTGAAATCATATCCGGGATCCCTGGTAGCATTCTCAGCGGATGAGGTAAAAGTTGTCGGAACCATTGTGCTGACAATTGTTTTGGGTATAACCCCGTGTCAGCGGATAGAAAGCATCGTGTTCACAGTAGTAAGAATTCCCATTGTCTACAATGCCCTTTTAGGGAGAGTATCACCTTTCAAATTTCGAATGGCGGTCTCAATTTACCACTTTGTGGCCAAGTTCCCCTTTCCTGGAGAGGAGTAGGCGAGGTCCGCGGTCAGCAGGTAGAAACTAGCTTTTGTTCTTTAAAAAGAACGTGGCTCATGTTTAAAAATAAAACGGGCTTGTGGCAAGAAACCAGCTTTTCTTCTTTAAAAAGAACAAGCTGCTGTCAACCACCTATATACACACATGTATATACGACATATTTGAGAGGAGATTTAATTAATTACAAAACCGACCCACTAAAATATAAGAATTATAATTGACATAAATTAAGAATTCGAGTTTGATCAAAATATAAAATTAAACTCATAAAAATTCTTTGCCAATTAATTCGAGTGTGTCAATCTCGAACCGGCTCCTAAACAAAAAAAAACGGAGTCAAAATCGAGTTTCACCAAATATAAACTCGGTCATGAAAGAACTACATAAGATTTGATCCACTTTGTCGGATATGTAGGAAACTCGATACAAAGCTATCGCTATTCGGATTCAATCACATGATCCTCAAACGATCAAATTTTTTTTAAAACCAAATCAATCTTGGCTCCAAAAGAACTACGAATGATTTGATCTCGTTGAATTGAGTACGTAGGAAGCTCGACATAAAGCTCAAGCTCGTCGAGTTCAATCGCTAAACCGAAATAAAAATTAAATCGGTTCCCGATAGAACTACGTAAAGACTTGACGCCTCATATCGGCTACATAGGTAACCCGATATTAAATCGTAAAAATATATCGGGTACAGTCATCAACCTATAAATTCACTTTTAAATGAATATGAGGTCAAAATCAAATCAAACTGGTTTCCACAAAGAACTACGTAAAGACTTGATACTCTTTTACGAGTTACGTAGGAAATTCGGTATCAAATTTGATATATATCGGATCCAGTCGTCCTTCCCAAATTAAATCAAATTTCCTCAAATTCAAATCAATTCCGTGTGAAACTATGGATGATTTGATCCCGTTCAAACGGGTATGTAGGTAGCTCGACATAAAGCTTAAGCTCGTCGGGTACAATCGCCAATCCAAAAAGTCAAATTGGTTTTCCGTTAGAACTACGATGACTTGATTCCACCAAACAAATGGATATGTAGGAAACCCGGTGTAAATCAAATTCTCACCGAGTCTAGTCACATCCAAACTTTCAATCAAATCTCCTCAAATTTATTCTTTGACTATAAGTCGTCTCAAATATCAAATTTTCTATCAAAACCAATGTGTCCATCTAACTCGAAACAAAGCTTCCGCTTGTTGAGTTCGGTCACCAAAAATCAAAATCAAATTCTCATCAGATCCAAAGTGTCTCCTCCGACTCGATACAAAGCTTCCGCTCGTCGAGTTCGAGCACGGCCAAAAATTCAAAAACCTAAGTACCACATTCAAATTTGCCATGATCAAGAACTACGTGTGATTTGATCTCTTCCAAAAGGGGTACGTAGGAAACTCACAAACGAGTTCAATCACAACCCCCAAGTTGACCTTTTAGTCAAAACAAATCAAATTAAATCAAACTCCACAACAAAGCCAAATTGTTTTCTATGCAAATGATAGGCGGGTTACTTGAGTTACCCTTCCAAGAAGGTGGACTCAAGTTACTCGAGCAGAGTGTTGTTTGAGCTACCCTTCGTAGAAGGTGGGTTTGAACTTCATCCTATGATGCATACAAGAAAGCGAAACCAAATCCAAACCAAACACAAATTCTAAACACTATGAACTACGTGAGGCTTGATTCTCTTCCAAGAGATACGTAGGCAACCCGCTAAAGGCCGGGTGCAGCCCAAATCACTATAACCATCCAAATCTTGGTATCAATATGACTTCGAATCAAGAGTAACCAAAAGGGGTCGAAATCAAATATTAAAAATATCAAATAAACTGTGTTGTTCAATTATTTGCGCATTTTTGTCCAACATATTTTTGGCATGCCCAATGGGACCCTTTTTGCCTTTTCATCTCTTAGTTTTATTCGATACTAATATTTACTTATTTATTTTGGTTGCAAGGAAAATGGCACCAAAAGTGATCGTCAACTTCAATGAGCTTCCAGCAACCTTCATCATCAAAGGAGGTCATTGGTGGTGGGCATTATATTGAGGAGATAGCACGTCGTTTCGATCGTATATGGCCAATATAGAAAGGGGACTTCCCCATGAAGGAGAAGTGTGCGCATGGAATTGGCAATGGTGCGAATGATGCGCTCAGCTTTGCCATTCTGAGATGATGTATGAGGGCAGGAGAAGCGGAATTGGATGCCATTATTGTTAAAGAAGGTATGGAGGGCGGTGTTGTTGAATTCACCTCCCATGTCACATTGGAAGGACTTAATGGAGCATTGAAATTGAGTGCGAACATAGGAATGAAACGCAACAAAGTGAGAGTAAACTTGAGACTTGTATTTGAGAGGGAACACCCATAACTAATGAGAGAAAGCATCCAAGAAAACAAGAACAAAGCGAAAACCTTCATTGCTAACGACCGGAGAGGTCCACAAGTCACTATAGGGCTCGATTCAAAGAAATAACATCAAACGACGATAGGGCGCGATTCAAAGAACTAACAAATGGTAATTTAGTGTGCTTGCCGATTTGACAGACTTGAAAAAGAGGAGAGTGGGGCTCTTTATTACAATGCAAAAACTTAGACCTAAGAATATCAAAATCAGGTGATCCTAGATGGCCAAGTCGAGCATGCTAGACGGACGTCGAGTGATCAGCCAGGGATAGATGAGCGGATGCGGGAAGAGTGATCGGGTAGAGTTCCCCTGTGCTATTACATCTCATGCGCAGAGTTCCCGTGGGGTAATCCTTCACAGAGAAACCAAAGGGGTCAAACTCAATAGAAACTTGATTATCAGTGACAAGGCGCCTAACAGACACAAGGTTTTTAATAAGTTTAGGAGAGACAAGGAAATTGTTTAAGTAAATAGGGCTGCTGGGTGTGGGAAGAGTTATTTGCCCTAAACCCAAGGCTGGAATGCAGGCACCGTTCCCGACAATAATTGACGAAGGCATGTTCTTAGAAGTAGACGAAGAGAGTATACCTGAGATGTGAGACATATGAGACGTTGCTCTTAAGTCCATATACCTGTTGGGGTCGGGCGCAGTGAGGCCAAGAGAGCTGAACGACTGAGCCAGGTCGGTCAATTGATAGGCCGAAGAAGCCATCATGGCATGATGCTCCTGCCGACGGGGGGAGCCGAGCCGAGGATTCCCTGCGACCCAGGGTAGGGGCTCGGGGGTGGCGTCTAGCCGGCGGGGGGCCAGTCGTTGGGGTCGGGGTAGCGAGGAGGAGGGCCCCAGTAGTCCGACTGCGAAGACCACGGCACATGCCGCTGATATGAGCCGCGACCACGACCCAAGAAGTGGTTGTCGCGGCCACGTCCACGGCCGCGAGGGTTGCTGTTGCCGCAGCTGGAAGGAGGTGACGGTGGCCAAGGGGAGTGCGGGGAGATGTTCAGATCGCTGGACAAGACTAGGGCCTCAGCCGGTAGTGGCTTAGGAAGCGCTGATTGACCCACAAGACAAGTCTCTTCAAGGATCAATTGGGAGCGAGCCTTACCGAAGTCAGGGAGAGGATCCGTCTGTTGAATCATGGTGGCGACGGTGTTGTACTCAACAGGCAAGCCAGAGATAGTGCGAAGGATAAGACGAGCATTGATGATAGGAGAGCCAACATTCGACAGTTGATCAGAGAGTTCCTTCATGTGCTTGCAGTAGGAGGAGACAGAGGAAAAGGACTCGAGGCGGGCGTTTGTCAGTTAATGCTCAAGATAGACCGCCCACGAGTTCTTGTTGTCGTTGAAGAGATTTTCGATCTTCGTCCAGGCGGTTTGGGCACTCATATTAGGCTCCAAGATGGTGAGTAAGAGATCTTGGGTGACAGTGCCATAGATCCATTGCAAGAGGACATCATCAACTTGATTCCAGAGGTCATTAGTAATGCCTTCCGAACGTTTAACAGAAGTGTCAATGTGGTCCAGGACATTGTGAGCACAAGCGACAACACGAAATAGCTCCTTCCAAGAAGGATTTGGACCTTTTTCAGCATCAAGGATGATGGGGATAATGTTTTTGACATTGGAAACGGCAAGAGCGGAGTGGAAATTGGAAGGCTTGGGGGCGTCAGCCATGGCGAGAGAGAGAGAGAGATAGGCGAGTGAAGGGAGGGAGGAGAGGGCCGGTATCGGTTGTGGGGGAGAACCGGTGGCGGAGGAGGGACGACGGCTGTAGGGCAGGAGGCAGGAGCAGGCCGGCGGCAGTAGGGCAGTAGGCGGGGGAGGGATCGAAAGAAAAAATTAGGGTTAATTTTGATGAAACCCTAGAGGCTCAGATACCATGTCAAATTGGATAAATTCCTCCTTGGGGTTGCCATCATATTATTAGAGAATATATATAGGTTACATGTATGATAAATTACAACAAGGCCCTTAGGCCCATTAACATATACAATACTAGTGTTATCATCAACGACTCTCCCAGGTGTGCTGGACAGGTTCCCTGGCACTTCAAACTTGGACAAAGGCTCCTCCATTAACCATCAATCTTGCCAAAAATCAGTGCTTTCTCCATTTCTAACATTCTACCTAATACCCGGATTGATGAACTCTCTCAGCCCCTACTTGATGCCTTTCCAAATGTAAGACGCCCCTACCGAAGAGCCCAAGGATGACTGGATATATTTACTCGTTAGGACTGATGTAGGGAGAATTGAATCAAAATATATAAATAATATAAAACAATTGCGACCCTTAGCCTTTTCAAATATATTCAAGACTCCCCGCTGCGGTAGTAGGGAATCAGGTTCGATCCTTGAGAAAGCGAGTCAATAGGATCCTAGGATAGTCCGAACCACATTTTGATGTCGACCAGAAGGCACTCGATCTCGAGTTGATGACTCGACGTCGATTGTCTCTATCGATCTTGGTATAGAAGAAGACTTGTATAGACAAAAACGGCAGTTGATATCGAGCACAAGGGTCGATATCGAGTATTAGTAGCGAGGTCGACTGACTCAGAAAACTGTCGGTCGATCTTAGGGGACTCGATATCGAGTAGGTCACTCGATATCGAGTTCAGACAGATGCAGATGCGGCGTCAACTCCAAGAATGTCGAGCGATGTGAGGATGTTGATATCGACTGCAGATGTTGATATTGAGTGCTTCTGCAGAAACGTTAGTAACAAGTCGACAAAGAAAGGCCGAAGAAAGTAGGATGGAGAAGGAACAATGATCAGAAATAAACAGTGGGTTATTGGGTTTTTTGGTAACTCAACAAACGGTAAGGAATGGTGATGTAAACAAATAAGGAAAAGATCTTCCAAAGCCAGAGATTACCACGATGAAAACCATGAAAGTAAAGGTAAGAAATCAATAAAGATGCATGCTTTTATCATAAAGAAGAAGGCTTTCACCTAATCCCGGCAAATAGGAAAAGATATCTTGCAATAAATTACCCTAATTTCCGTCTACCTTTTTCATAATGGAGTTTATAATCTTTTGAATAGAAACCCTAATTACTACCCATGTTTTAAAACATGAGTTCCTTTAATTCGCATTTAAAGATGAAGCACAAGGTAGAGCGAGATAAAAGATACCTTCTTTAGCGACATACAAACCTTACCACCACGGCTATCGTCGGGCTCACCCTGACCCTAGAAGAAAGGGCGACTACTCGCTCATGATGATGGAAGACATAATTGAAAGCAAAGAACTTTACATTAAAACTTGAATCTTTACAATCCCAACACCAATTATCGCCAGCACCGAAACCCTAAAGCTCAAAACCTAAAACTATTGATATTGAATACTTATTACTTTCTAACTTGCTTGCTTGAATGATTAAAAACCAGCACCGTAGGGCTTTATTTATAGCCTACTAATCCTTGCTAGCCAAGGAAAGTAGTCCTCATCCTACTAAAACTACTATTCTAAATTCTATCCTATCATAGATAGGATGAAACATTATTAAAGTAAATAATAAAAATCCTAGGGTAAAAAGGAAAGTTCCCTAGAACATAATTTATCTAGAAAGAAAGATAAAATCGTGGCTTCAAAGTGGATCTCCAATTCGGATTATCAAACCGCGTCCAATCCGTGGGAATCTTATCGACATGTCCACTCGATATCAGTACTTCATTTCTGCTCGACCTGTCTTGGTTTCACTCGAGCTCGTGTAGGGTGTCGATGTCGAGTTCCTCACTCGATCTAATGTCATGTCGAGTGCTCTCCAGTAGTTTTGTGTCTTGGCTATCGACATCTAGTGTCTATGTCGATATGTCTAGTCGATCTCGACCTTTCGAGTCGATATCAACTGCGTCGAAGTATGGTCGATATCGACCAGGAAGGTCGATTTCGAACTCTCTTTTTCTGCTCAACGAGCTCAGCTTCATTCGATTCCTGGGTTGTGGTCGATATCGATGATAGGAGATCGATATCGAGTGCTTTTCTTCTATTGTGTGATGGTATGTCTCGATACTCAGTTCTGTGTCGATGTTCTGTAGTCGATATCGACCATGTGGGTCGATTTGGACCTCTATTCAGCTTTCCTTGGCTTCTCCGTTTTGACTCCGATTTCGCTCGAATTCCTACATAGTTAGATCAAAACTTGTGCAAACTCTATTTCTTGCAAGTTAGCTCATTCTTACACAAGTTTATATTATTTTGAACCTTTTCTTTGGGAATCGAACGAAATATGAAGTCAAAAGATGCAATAAAAAGAGGTACAAATATGTACATTAAAACACCCCATACTTAGACTTGCTTGTGCTCAAGCAATAACCAAGCAATAACCAACACATACAACACACCTTCAAGTCTTCGCCCTTGTCAAAAGCAACATCATACGTGGTAGCAAAGCAAAGCAAAGGAATTTAACGTCATAGCACATATTTGAGCGATCCATAGGCATACGCAATTTTGATCCAACCTCACAGGGATAATGTGTTTGCACTCAACTCTCATGTGTTTAGGCTATGAAGATCAACTCTTAACTCAATTCCATATACAATCTCTTAAACATTGCAATTTATATGAATCCACTTCGCAACCAATTATGAAAATGCAATAAGAACTATTAGGAGGACTTTTGCTCAATGGAAGACTTCAAAGAAGACTCCATTCGGCGGGGTTGTAATGGGGCTTGGTATGAAATAAAGGATATGGAATTATTTGGCTATGTGGTGCTTATAAAATTCGGGAATCAAGACTCCTAAATCTCAACACTTACAATATCCAAACCATAACTCTTCAATGTTGCACTTTCCAAGCTCAATGTTCCATAATGCTTTAATATGCTCTCAAAATATCAACATAATATCAACCCTTCTTTCAAACTCTAATATGCTCTAAAAAATATAGACCTTGTATGAAGATAGATAAAGAACTAAGGAATTTGGCTTTGGGATTTGGGCCGCCAGTTGACCCATTTAGGTCTCAATCGTCTTCTTTCAAGCATCCATCTCCCTCATTCGGGCGTTAAGGCCCTGAAGTTGGTTTTGGATAGCGCTGCTAGATTGCTGATTTGTAGCCAGGTTCCTCCTCATCTCATCAAGGATGAGTTGGACATCATCTCGTCGTGGCTCTCTCTCTCTCCGGATGGCCTGGAGCTCTATAGGACGGAGGATCCTTGGGGTTTTATTGGGGTAGTTGATTTCCCCAGTTTTGGTACCCCTGGCGATTGGAATTCCTCATGTAGCGCGCCTCCTAGTATGTCTCCGCTAGTTGTACTTGCTCCGTATGGGGACATTCAGTGGTGATATGCCTGACGAAGCCACATTCGGCGCAGGGTTGGTTGGCAGAGAGGAATTTGACTTGTTTCTGCAACCTCCTAAGTTGATCGTGCATGAATTGATCTCTGACGTCGGGATCAATCTCCTTGGAGGGCTCATAGAGTGGCATAGATGGGGCTGGCCTTGAGTCAGAGGCCACAGGAGTCCCATAAGTGTTGTCAAATTCGACCAACCTCTCTATAGTATCCCAAGCTTATTGTGGTAGGAGCTCGAGATACCCATAGGAGGTATAGGTATTGATCCTCTCCTTAGTAGCTATGTCCAGGGTATTGTAGATGATATCCTGGATGACATAGGGTGGTTGTCCATGCGTAGGGCAGGACCTCAGTAGCTCCTTGAAGTGCTCCCATGCTTGCGCCAATGACTCGCCTGGCTTTTGTTTAAAAGTTGTTTTTGCAGGAGGCTTGATATGTCAAGTAATTACAAATATAAAGATGTAAATAAATGTAAACCGACTCCTGGCCTAAGCAAATAATTACAAGACTCTCTCCCGTTGTAGTGGAAGGGTAGTCAGGATCGATCCACGAGGAGGCGTGTCAGCGGGATCCTAGTAGCGTTGGAAATCTCAAGTCTGCGTCGACCAATAGCCTCGATTTCGACCTTGGGCCTCGACGTCGACCTTGGATGTCGATGTTCTCTGCAACAGAAGACCTGCAAAGACAAAAACAAGTGGTCGATATCGACTGGTGGGGGTCGATATCGATGTTAGTCCACGAAATCGACTGGCTCAGAAGACTGCCAGTCGATATAGAAGGGTCGATATCGATGTCTGGTGTCGATATCAATGCTTGCAGAAGTTTCCCAGGAGTCTCGAGATCGACTCAGAAAACCGTCGATCTATCAGTTTTGGTCGATATCGACCTCTGCTGTCGATATCGATGTCTCCCTGCAGTGGGTTAGTTCTTTGTCGGCAAAGAAAGGCCGAAGAATTAAGAATGGAGAGAGAAGCAATGAACAGAAATAACAGTGGGTTTTGGTGTGTATGAACTATGTAAAAAACAACTCTTAGGATGAGGGTTTACCACAACGTTAACCAATGCATGCGATGAGATAAATAAGACGGACAATTGCGCTATTTCTCCCGAGGGACAAGCTTTCGCCGTACACCAACTCTTAGGATTACTCTTTCAAATAAACCTAATTGTCTCTACCAATTTTATGTTTATAACTCAAGTTGTTAGCATGAATCCCTTTTCTTTCGATTAGGACTAAACATAGAATCGTAGGAGGAGAGATAGACACAACGATATCAACATCAAATACTTACCTCAAGCGCGCATGGCTAACGTCGGGCTCACCCCGACCCTAAGAGCTTTGGGGAACTACTCGCTTCTCATCATGAAACTCATCGTCAATTGAAAGGAAGAAACTTGCATTAAACTAAACTTCGAAGCTTTACAACTCAACGTCAACTTTCGCAAACGTCAAACCCTAAAACTTCTCTCTAACTCTAATTCTATTGTCTATGTCTTGGGTGATTGATTGGATGATTGAAAGATGATCTAACAAATCAGCCCCTAAGGCTTTATTTATAGGCTACTAATCCTCGTTATCCAAGGATTGTAACTCCTATCTAAACTAATAACTCTATCCGAACAATTAGTATAGGTCTTTTATTTTGATAAAACTTAAAGGAACTTAAAGGTAAAAGATAACTAAATCTTCAGCTGCCATCTATCTTGAAAGTATGAGATAATTCCGTGCCTCTTTGAAGATATAGTTCCAATCCGCATTCGAAATCGAGTCTATCTTCTGTCGAGATAAGGGGTCGATATCGACACCAGAGGTCGATATCGAGGTCTTTGTTCCTGCTCGACTTGTCCAGCTCTGGTCGATTTCTATGTTGAGGTCGATATGGGGGTTGATATCGACACTGGGGGTCGATATCTGGGTCTGAGGTCGATATCTACCTCTTTTCAGCTTCACTTGATGTCTATGTTGAGGTCGATATCTATGTTGAAGGTCGATATCTACCCCAGAGGTCGATATCTGGGTCTAGGGTCGATATCTACCTCTGCTCAGCTTCATTTGGCTTCTTCGTTTTGACTCCGTTTTCGTTCGAATTCCTGCATGGTTAGCTCAAAACTTGTGTAGACTCTATTTCTTGCATTTTAGCCCATTCTTACTCAAGTTTATATTCTTTTGAACCTTTTTCTTTGGAGATCGAATGAAATACGAAGTTAAAAGATGCAATAAAAGAAGGTGCAAATGCGTACATCAAAACACCCCATACTTAGACTTGCTTGTCCTCAAGCAATAACCAAGCAATAACCAACACCTACAACACACCCTTCAAGTCTTTGCCTTTGTTAAAAGCAACATCATAAGCGGTAGCAAAGCAAAGCAAGTGAATTTAACGTCATAGCACATATTTTGGCGATCCATAGGCATATGCAATTTTAATCCAACCTCACAGGGATAATGTGTTTGCACTCAACTCTCATGTGTTTAGGCTATGGGGATCAACTCTCAACTCAATTCCATATACAATCTCATAAACATTGCAATTTATAATAATCCACTTCGCAACCAATTATGAACATGCAATAAGAATCATCAGGAGGACTTTCGCTCAATGGAAGACTTCATAGAAGACTCCATTCGGCGGGGTTGTAATGGGGCTTGGTATGAAATAAAGGGTATGGAATTATTTGGCTATGTGGTGCTTTTATAATTCGAGAATCAAGACTCCTAAATCTCAACACTTGCAATACCCAAACCATAACTCTTCAATATAATGCTCTAAAGATGCATTCCATCAACCCTTCTTCCAAGTTCTAATATACCTCTCAAAAATATAACATTTGTATGAATAAAAGACTTAAGGATTTTGGCTCATGCACTTTATATATATATATATATTTTTTTCGGATTTTTTTTTTCGGAAATAATACTAAAACTATGTGCATTTATATGGTGAGCCAAAAAATCCTTTTACAAAATATGACAAAATGTAAATATGTACCATCCTATAATTTCCTTGCTCAAAACTAGACATTATGCTCTTTTCTTTCCACAAGGCATTAGTCCAACCAATCTAAGTCTCAATTCCCAAATGGGGGTCAGGCTCAATTCGGCTAGGGATAATTTTGTGGAGTTTGCAATTCAGACTCAGGCTAATGTTCTGGCTTCAAGCAGGGATAATGCAGGGTAGGTAAAGAGAGGATGAAAATGGCTTAAAAGATGCCTCCATCATTTAATTCTTGTAAACATAAACATATATATGCATTGGTTTTGAATAACTATCACAACATTTAAAGATGCATAGGAAGAGTAAATTCACTCAAGAAAGCGGAGGGATTTTTTATGTTCTCCCTATAGGTCAAAATTCTCACAAGGACAATTTTTGTTGGATTTGCTTTTTAGCCTAGGATCATATGTGCTCAATTTCATCACAAGTTCACAATCTACATAAAAATTTTAAAGACTTAGGCTAAACCATCCAAATATGCCATAGGATTTGCATGATCAAGTCAGCTATTGAGTTTTTATCATAGGACATCTAAATAGGGTTAAAAAAAACAAACTTAAAATAAACATGCATTATTTTTTTTTTTTGACATTTTTCTATTTTTTTGGATTTTCTGACATTTTATGGAATCATTGACATTTTATAAAAGTAAAACTAAAAACAAAAATTTAAACATGAATGCAATGCGAAGAAGAAACCAAGTTATGACCATAAGACATGTTTTCCCCCACCCCATACTTAAAATATACAGTGTCCTCACTGTATTAAAAAGAAGAACAAGGGTAGAGAGAGACTTACAGCGCAACCTGCGGCTTCAGGTCGATTTCAGGTGAGGTCGATGCCAGAAGTCGATATCTAGGTCAGTGGTCGATGTCGACTGCATATGTCGAGGTCGAGGAAGAAGATGAAGACAAGGGTTGCCTGATTGGGGTCGATATCGAGTATTAGGGTCGATATCGACCTCTGCCTTTTGCTCCTGAGTCCTCGATGTCGACTCCAGGAGATGGCTTGACCCTGGGGGGTCGATTTCGACTGGCCTGGTCGATTTCGACTGCCTCTGCAGAAGCTTCTTTCCTTCTTCGTCATTCCTTTTGCTTGATAACCTGAAATCTTTGTTAGGAATATAGATAAAGCACGAATTATCTCAGTTTTAAGAGTTTCAAATAGCCAAAACTTAAGTCCTAAAAACCATCCATGCGAAATTTAAATGTTTTATGTACATGCTCTAGATTTTTGAGTCGCTAGGCCGACTTCTCCGTCAATTCTTCATGACCCTTTTATGTAGGGACCCTTCGAGCTTGAGCATTCTCCTGGGTTATCTAGGTCCTTTTGGTAGCATCTAAGTTCGGCGACCAAGGCTTCTTCATCATTAGGTTCTTCTTTGGGCGCTTTTCTTCTCTTTCTTGACCTAACTTTAGCAATATAGGCAAACCATGGAGCTTTGACCCTCTCTTTAGTAGAATTATCAATAATTGGCTTAATTGATTCATCAATAATGGACGGAGGAGGGTTAGGAGTCATACCTGGGCTTACCTGTTTGGGCCCGAAACAGAAATCTTCGGGCTGAGGGGTGGTCGATTTCGACCAAGGAGGGTCGATTTCGAGTGCTGTGGTCGATATCGACACGTGGGGGTCGACATCGACCTTTGTGACCCCATACTTAAGCTCCTGGCAGTGATCTGGCATACTCGATTTCGACCAAGGGAGGTCGATTTCGATGGTTTTAGTCGATATCGACTGGTTCCAGTCGATGTCGACCCTGCTTGCTGTTTCTGTCCTCGCCAACAGAAATTTTCTAAGCTTTTCTTTGGCCGGCGAGAGGACTACTTGCTCCAGGTGCTTTGTTTCGCTCATGGTTGGGTTGAAAGAGAATTCTATCACTTCGTTCCCTATAGTAAAAGTTAGTAACCCTCGACGTACATTGATATTGGCATCAGCAGTAGCTAAGAAAGGCCTACCAAGGATAATAGGCACTATAGGATCTTCAGGCATCTCCAATACAATGAAATCAGTAGGTACAAAGAACTTACCTACCTTTACCGGAACGTCATCAACTATACCTGTGGGTCTGACGAATGAGTTGTCAGCCATATAAAGCTTCATGTCCACAGGTTCAAGGGCACCAATGTTCACCTTCTGCCAAATAGAGAGAGGCATGAGACTTACACTTGCCCCTAGATCACATAGGGCTTTATAACGATGTTGGCCAAGTCCCACGGTGATTGCAAACTTCCCTGGATCACTCTTCTTCTCAGGGAAATCTATCTTTGAGCACTCCTCTGCGATCTCTGCCATGGACCTCTTCTTGCTCAGGATGTCTTTGAGGAATCGTACATAGGCGCGCATCTCGCTTAGGGCTTCTGTTAGAGGGATAGTGATGTTGAGTCCTTGAAGTATCTTTATGTAGCGCCTAAACTTGCCTTTGGTGGGATCCTCCAATGCTTTTGAAGGGAATGGCAACATCTTCTTTGGAGTAGGGGCCAAAACGGAGGTCGGAGGGGCCGGCTGAACATCGATGTCGACTGGAGTTGGGTCGATATCGACTGGTAGGGTCGATTTCGACCTCTGTTGTGGCTCTGATGGCTCTGCAGTGTCATCGACGTCGATCAGGGGGTCGACATGGGGGTCGATTTCGACCTCTGGGTCGACATCGACTGGTCCGTCGACGTCGACTGGGTCTGCTGCTTTCTCCTCCGTTTCCGTCCGTGGCTTTTGTACTTTGGTGCCACTCCTTAATTGTATGGCTGCAACATGGCCCGTGCCGGATTGTCCCTTAGGATTTGTAGTGGGTTGCCCAGGGAGTGTTCCGGACGGCCTAGGGATTTGTGCCGCCAATTGACCCAGTTGGGTCTCTACGTTCTTCTTCCATATATCCATCTCCCCAATCCTTGTGGTAAGGTGATTGAGTTGAGAGTGGATAGCATTGTTGGATTGATCATTCTTAGCCTGATTCCGCCTGATTTTGTCTAGTACTAGTTGAAGATCATCCTTCTTTTGATCTCTCTCCGGGTGCCCAGGAGCTCTATAAGGCGGAGGGTCCCTAGGGTTGACCTGGTTCCTTTGTGGTTGATGGAACCTTTGGTCTCCTCAATATTGGTGATTGGGACCCCTCATGTAGCGTGCCTCTTGGTGAGTCTCCGCTAGGTGTACTTGTTCGGCATGTGGGCACTCGATGGTGGTGTGCCGCTGCGATCCGCATTCGATGCAATCTTGGTTCGCTGAAAGGAACCTCACTTGCTTTTGGAGCTTTCTAAGTTGATCTCTGTGGAATTGCTCCTTCACATCCGGATCGATTACATTGGAGGGTTCATATAAGGGCATAGATGGGGCAGGCCTCGACGATGATGGTGCGTCGGAAGCCTCAGGAGTCCCATATGTGTTGTCGAACTCCACCAACCTTTCAATGGTTTCCCAAGCCTCTTGAGGAGCGAGTTCAAGGTAGCCATAGGCGGTGTATGTGTTGATCCTCTCCTTGGTGGCAGCGTCAAGAGCATTGTATATGATCTCCTGAATGACGTACGGTGGTTGGCCATGCGTCGGGCATGATCGTAGGAGGTCCTTAAACCTCTCCCAAACAGTTGCCAGAGCCTCACCAGGCTTTTGTTTGAAAGCCGTGATTTTCTGTCGGATCAACGCCGTCTTAGAAGGAGGAAAGAACTTGTTGAGAAACGCGTCCTTGACTTCATTCCAGGTGCGGAGCGATCTTGGGGCTAAGCTTTCCAACCACTGCAATGCTTTCCCTGTAAGAGACCATCGAAAGGCTTTTAGTTGGACATATTCAAGACTTCGTCCATCAGCAATAGTATCACAAAGGTCTAAGAAGGTAGAAATATGTGCCATAGGGCACTCATTAGGTTTTCCTTCATATTGGTGCCTTCTAATCTCAGTTAAGAAGTTAGGTTTTATTTCAAAATTAGAGGCAGGGATAAGAATTGCCGATTCAGGCACTGTGAGAGCGGGGTGCATATATTGCTTGGCATTCCTAGGGAGGGCATTGATTTGGGCTTCTATTTGCCTTCGGCCTTCCTCCTCCCTATCCGCACGCTCCTTAAGTGCCACCTCTCTAGTTGTTAGGTCCTCAACCTGCCTCCTTAGTTGTTCAATAAGTTCTGCTTGGTTTGCGTTTTCCGCCATGATTCTTTGAGCTTGGGCCCTTAGATGGAAATAACGCTCAGGGTCGTCTACTCCTTCAAATTCAGGTGGGCGATCAGCGCGTCGCATACACCTACAAAACCAAACTAGGTAGAGATGTGAGATAGACTACTAGGGCGCGATTGATTGCCTCCCCGACAACGGCGCCAATTTGTTGTTGCAGGAGGCTTGATATGTCAAGTAATTACAAATATAAAGATGTAAATAAATGTAAACCGACTCCTGGCCTAAGCAAATAATTACAAGACTTCCTCCCGTTGTAGTGGAAGGGTAGTCAGGATCGATCCACGAGGAGGCGTGTCAGCGGGATCCTAGTAACGTTGGAAATCTCAAGTCTGCGTCGACCAATAGCCTCGATTTCGACCTTGGGCCTCAACGTCGACCTTGGTTGTCGATGTTCTCTGCAACAGAAGACCTGCAAAGACAAAAACAAGTGGTCGATATCGACTGGTGGGGGTCGATATCGATGTTAGTCCACGAAATCGACTGGCTCAGAAGACTGCCAGTCGATACAGAAGGGTCGATATCGATGTCTGGTGTCGATATCGATGCTTGCAGAAGTTTCCCAGGAGTCTCGAGATCGACTCAGAAAACCATCGATCTATCAGTTTTGGTCGATATCGACCTCTGTTGTCGATATCGATGTCTCCCTGCAGTGGGTTAGTTCTTTGTCGGCAAAGAAAGGCCGAAGAATTAAGAATGGAGAGAGAAGCAATGAACAGAAATAACAGTGGGTTTTGGTGTGTATGAACTATGTAAAAAACAACTCTTAGGATGAGGGTTTACCACAATGTTAACCAATGCATGCGATGAGATAAATAAGACGGACAATTGCGCTATTTCTCCCGAGGGACAAGCTTTCGCCGTACACCAACTCTTAGGATTACTCTTTCAAATAAACCTAATTGTCTCTACCAATTTTATGTTTATAACTCAAGTTGTTAGCATGAATCCCTTTTCTTTCGATTAGGACTAAACATAGAATCGTAGGAGGAGAGATAGACACAACGATATCAACATCAAATACTTACCTCAAGCGCGCATGGCTAATGTCGGGCTCACCCTGACCCTAAGAGCTTTGGGGAACTACTCGCTTCTCATCATGGAACTCATCGTCAATTGAAAGGAAGAAACTTGCATTAAACTAAACTTCGAAGCTTTACAACTCAACGTCAACTTTCGCAAACGTCAAACCCTAAAACTTCTCTCTAACTCTAATTCTATTGTCTATGTCTTGGGTGATTGATTGGATGATTGAAAGATGATCTAACAAATCAGCCCCTAAGGCTTTATTTATAGGCTACTAATCCTCGTTATCCAAGGATTGTAACTCCTATCTAAACTAATAACTCTATCCGAACAATTAGGATAGGTCTTTTATTTTGATAAAACTTAAAGGAACTTAAAGGTAAAAGATAACTAAATCTTCAGCTGCCATCTATCTTGAAAGTATGAGATAATTCCGTGCCTCTTTGAAGATATAGTTCCAATCCGCATTCGAAATCGAGTCTATCTTCTGTCGAGATAAGGGGTCGATATCGACACCAGAGGTCGATATCGAGGTCTTTGTTCCTGCTCGACTTGTCCAGCTCTGGTCGATTTCTATGTTGAGGTCGATATGGGGGTTGATATCGACACTGGGGGTCGATATCTGGGTCTGAGGTCGATATCTACCTCTTTTCAGCTTCACTTGATGTCTATGTTGAGGTCGATATCTATGTTGAAGGTCGATATCTACCCCAGAGGTCGATATCTGGGTCCAGGGTCGATATCTACCTCTGCTCAGCTTCACTTGGCTTCTTCGTTTTGACTCCGTTTTCGCTCGAATTCCTGCATGGTTAGCTCAAAACTTGTGTAGACTCTATTTCTTGCATTTTAGCTTATTCTTACTCAAGTTTATATTCTTTTGAACCTTTTTCTTTGGAGATCGAATGAAATACAAAGTTAAAAGATGCAATAAAAGAAGGTGCAAATGCGTACATCAAAAGTCGTGATCTTCTGGCGCATCATCGCGGTCTTTGATGGTGGGAAGAATTTGTTGAAGAAGGCGTCCTTGACCTCGTCCCACGTGCGGAGCAATCTGGGGGCTAGACTCTCCAACCATGCTAGAGCTTTCCCTGCGAGAGACCAACGAAAAGCCTTTAGTTTTACATATTCAAGGCTTTGGCCATCAGCTATAGTGTCACACAAATCAAGGAATAAAGATATATGCTCAAGAGGACAATCGCTAGGTTTCCCCTCAAATTGACGTCGCCTAATCTCAGTTAAAAAATTAGGCTTAATCTCAAAATTAGAGTGGGGGATAAGGATAGCCGATTCAAGCACTGAGAGCACAGGGTGCATATATTGCTTGGTATTTTGAGGGAGGGCATTGATTTGGGCTTCTATTCACCTTCGGCCTTCCTCCTCCCTATCTGCACGCTCTTTAGTTGCCGCCTCTTTATTTGTTAGATCCTCGATTTGCTTCCTTAGTTGCTCAATTAGCTCAGCCTGGTCTCGTTGTCTGCCCTGATTCTCTGAGCTTGGGCCCTTAGATGGAGATAGCGTTCAGGGTCGTCTACTCCTTCGAATTTAGGTGGGCGATTAGCACGTCGCATACACTTGCAAGGCCAAACTAGATAGAAACGTGAGATATACTACTAGGGCACGATTGATTGCCACCCCGGCAACGGCGCCAATTTATTGATAGGAGGAATGTCGAGTTCTTAAATACAAATATATGAAATATAAATGCAAACCGACTCCTAGCCTATGCAAATAATTACAAGACTTCCTTCAGCTGTAGTGGAAGGGTAGTCAGGATCGATCCACGAGGAGGCAGGTCAGCGGGATCCTAGTAGCGTAGAAAGCTCACGTCTTTGGTCGACCAAAAGCCTTGATCTCGACCTTGGTGCTCGATGTCGACCTTGGCTATCGATATCGACTAGGAGAGGTCGATATCGATGTTAGTGCACAAAATCGACTGGCTCAGAAGACTGACAGTCGACACAGGGGTGGTCAATTTGGATGTTTGGGGTCGATATCGATCTCAGTAACTCGTGCAGGATGATCGTCGTCGACTCAGAAAACGGTCGACGAAGCAAGTGGTCGATATCGACGTCTGGGTGTCAATATCGATGTCTGTTTCTGCAAAGTTGTTAGCTTTTTGTCAACAAAGAAAGGTCGAAGACTCAAGGATGATTAAGGAGTGATGAATAGATTAAAGACAGTGGTTTTATGTGTTTAAACTATATAAAAAGCAACTCCGAGGATTAGGGTTTACCACAACGTTAACCAAAGCATGCGATAAGGCAAATAAGACGGACAATTGTGATATTTCACCCGAGGGACGAGCTTTCGCTGTACACCAACTCTTAGGATTACTCTTGCAAATAAACCTAATTGTCTCTACCAATTTTATGTTTATAACTCAAGTTGTTAGCATGAATCCCTTTTCTTTCGATTAGGACTAAACATAGAATCGTAGAAGATGATATAGACACAACGATATCAACATCTAACACTTACCTCAGGTACGCATGGCTAACGTCGGGCTCACCCCGACCCTAGAAGCTTTGGGAGACTACTCGCACCTCATCGCATGAAACATCATTGATATAAAAGAAACTTGCATTAATAACTTCGAAACTTTACAACTCAACGTCGGCTCTCGCAAACGTCAAACCCTAAAGCTTTTTCCTAACTCTAACTCTATTGTAAACTGAATGTGTGTAATTGGATCCTTGAATGCCAGCCCCCTAGGGCTTTATTTATAGGCTATTAATCCTTGCTCTCCAATGATAGTATCTTCTATCTAAACTATAAACTCTATCCAAAAAAGTAGGATAGATTTTTTATTTTAGGTAAATATCTAAATAGCTTAATGAATCTCTTAGGTAAAAACAATTAAATCTCAGCTGTATTCTATCTAATTTTACAAGATAATTTCGTGGCTTTAAAGATAGAATGGCCAATCCGTGTCTCGAAATGTGTGTCCAACCCGTGTCGAAGTATGGTCGATATCGACAAGGAAGGTCGATTTCGACCTCTCTGTTTCTGCTCGACGAGCTCAGCTTCACTCGATTCCTGGGTTGTTCTCGATATCGATGATAAGAGATCGATATCAAGTGCTTTTCTTCTGTTGTGTGATGGTCTGTCTCGACACTCAGTTCTGTGTCGATGTTCTGTAGTCGATATCGACCATGTGGGTCGATTTCGACCTCTATTCAGCTTTCCTTGGCTTCTCCGATTTCGCTTGAATTACTACATAATTAGATCAAAACTTGTGCAGACTCTATTTCTTGCACATTAGCTCATTCTTACACAAGTTTATATTATTTTGAACCTTTTCTTTGGGAATCGAACGAAATATGAAGTCAAAAGATGCAATAAAAAGAGGTACAAATATGTACATCAGGTTTCAGGCATGTCTTGTTCCATATCTAATATAAAGAAATCAGCAGGGAATATCAATTCATTAACCATAACTAAAACATCTTCAACAACTCCTCTAGGCTTAATACTAGAACGATCAACGAGTTATATATTGACACTATTTCTGACAAAGCATTGAGACCCAAAAACCTGTACACATTGTATGACATGACATTAATTGAAGCTCCTAAATCTAACATTGCTTTATTGAATTTAGTATTACTAATTGCACAAGGGACAATGAACATACCTGTATCTCCGCATTTTTCAGGCAATCTTTTTTGTAACATAGCTGAAACATTGTCATTCAAACTTACCTTTTTCTTTCGTTTCATCCTTTTCTTTCTTTTCATAGTACATAATTCTTTTAAAAACTTAGCATAGCGAGGCATAATTTTGATTAAGTTCAAAAGCGACATATTTACCTCACAATGAGCAAAGGTATCATATAGAATTTGTTCATCCTCCCATTTACGATCAGGTTTTAAGGCATGAGGAAAGGGTGGTGCAGGTCTTGGAACCTCAGAAGACCAGTCCTTTGATGATTTCTTCGCAGATGGATTGTCGTCAAAATTCGGATCACTTACTAGCAGTGGCGGCGGGTGTCGGGTGTCAGGCGGCAGGCGCCGGTCTTTACAGTAGCTTGGTTCCGAGTTTTTTTCTCCTTCGTCACCCACATCAACACTAGTACAAATTTGGCCTAATATCACGGATATTTAAGGCCTAATATCACGGATATAAGCAAATACACATTCGGGCTTTAGCTCAGTGGGCTAATAGATAGGGCAATCTAATATCACGGACCAAAAATAGACGCGCCCGGAATATTAGAAGGGGGTTTTTCAAGCTTCGACCCTAATATCACGGACCATATGTGTTACACGCCCGTGATATTAGAGGGTTTTTTTTTCAAGCTTTGACCCTAATATCACGGACCATATGTGTGACACGCCCGGGATATTAGGGGTGAGATTTTTTCATGCTGGACTCTAATATCACGGACCATATTAGACACGTCCGGGATATTAGGGGTGGAATTTTTTCATGATTCAATCTAATATCACGGATTATGGGGGACACAAACAGGGTATTAGGTGATGTTCACGAACATTTTATATACATCTCAGTTTTGAATGTCCGGGCTATATGGTTATATCTAATTTTTAATATATTTCATTTATTTATGAAATTGCACCTGTATGTTTCACAAGCAATTCCAAGTCACACAATCTGCAATAACACACTACTAGAAAACTTCAATTAGACATCTGTTGACAAAAGTTGTCTTTCAAAAAAAATTCCGATCTTATTGTGCGTGTAGTAAAAGATCCAAACTTTCACATCGGTTTTAAGCAGATGTTTTTTCTTAATTAGAACCCCTAAATTTTGGTTATGACATATTCACATGTCGATGAATATCCATGATTTCTCATTTGAAAACATGTGGAGATGCCCTCCTAAAGCAAAAAAGTGACATTTACATCTTTCTTTATAAAAATAAGTAATGTCTTAAGACAAAATAGACAACAGTTTTTGTTTTAGTGATCACGTTTATAATCATGTCCAATCTATAATTTATGATTTTATATTGTTTTAATTTAACCAATTCAACCACATGAAATATAGACATAACTGATGTATTTCCATATTATCAACATCGCATTCAGAGTATTTATTCTCTGTGTATTAATTTCATGTTCATCATATGTGATATTATATTGTTCTAAAATTATGCACTATTGTGGTTGTATACACAAAAGATGTCATTTCCCACATGTATATTAGTTCTTTCAAAATAAAACGATGTTGTTGTTGCAATGACACATCGATTTATTTGACTGATAACGATGTTATTTTGATATATATATATATATATATATATATATATATATATATATATATCGGTTTATATATCATTTTAATGTTCAAGTTGGTGTTGCACATTGATTTAAAGGAATGAACTGATGTGTATAATTATACTAGCATATGTTTTTATAGACTGATCTGATGTTAAAGATATGAATGCACTACTATTGTCATATATAATCCGATGTATTTTATTTGGATACACAACACGCTTTTGTCGATAGAACATCACATTTTGTTTGTTCATCGAAATGATAGGTCTTTTCATGAAAACATGTACATAAATACAAGCATTGTATTGTAACATTTGCAAAATACGACGCCGCTATTCATAGCCATAAAATTGGCTAGCCACATCTCATAAAAAGGTAAGGCTAGCACCATCTTAACTTGAAGTAGGAATTTGGTCATATGTCCAATTGAAGTAGCATCATCTTCACTTACACGACATGTGGAGGAGTGAAGGACATAAAACTTTGATTGTTGGGAAATGATCCCTTGTCTTCTAAAGAAAAAAGAAAAACATAAGTCCATAAATGTGACCACTTTCGAATCTTTCAAAATATAGATCAATAAACACAAGCCGAATATCTAAGAGACTGGTTTTGCTAAGATGCCTTTAATATGGTAGGAGATGCCTCCTCTCTGAGCTTCAGATTGATAACTAAGTCTATATCAACTACCCCATCCAAATTTTTTTGGAAAAGTGCAAGAGCAAGCATGAGTCTATTCAATTAGCAAGAGAACAAAAAGGCACCATCAACCATCAACTGATTTCAACTATAAGTAGAAAACTCATCCCTCAAACAACAGAAACCAAGAGTTCATATGATGACAGTTAGTTAACATATGATTTAATGTAGTTTTGACAAAACAGTTATAAGCTTGTGATTCTACAATGATTGAACTTACCTTTCTGAACAATCTCGATTTGTTTTCCTGAAAAGCAACATGTTCGAGTTGATGATGCTAAGTATAACTTAATGACAAACTATTTTGTTTTTCCTCATATTTGCTGTAAATTTAGTTGAAGCCCTTTGATTTCAAAATTCTAAAATTACAATATGTTCAGTTGCTTCCAGCTGCCTATAAAGCTAGTGATTGCCCCTCTCAAGTTATTAGCATTAATCTTACTGCAAATTTAAAGTATTTAAGTGCAATTTACAATGTGGTTAAAAAAACCAGACAATGAAAAAGAAAGCCAGGGACAAAGTGATAACAAAAACTAACAAATCTGTCAAATTCTTTATCCCATTAAGCGCTACAAGCAGTGCTCCGGATAATTGGTTGGATGAAAACATTTTGCAGCTCAAATCAGAACATCAAATGAACGGTTAGTCTAAAATCTGCTAGATGAGAAGAGGTGGCAGAAAAAAGCGGATCAAGAAGTGTCTTACAGGTTCCCAAATTAGTTACTTTCTATGTTCAGTGGGAAGAGTTCCAAAAAACTAGTTGGCTTCATGGCTCCTGGTAAGATGGGATTTTGCATGAGCATCCTTCTTTACAATGTAGCAAAATACAACCAAACGATATTTATACGAAAAATAATAGCTACAAGAATCATGTACACCTGTTCGATCCAAAACCCATGACTTTTTAATTGAATCTTAAAATAGAAGAATTCTTCATTACAATCTAAATTGATCTATCACTAAACCAAAGTTGATTCTACTAACTGAAAACATGTGGCATCAACTCAGACTTAGCAAACTAAAGTAAAGTGGAAAGCTTCCAATATCAAAATATTTTTGAAATGAGAAAAATACACTACTGAATTTAATTACTACTTTCCACTTCTCTTGATTTCGGCTAACGCATTGTCCTTTTGCACTCCGTTACCATGCCTACAAAATAAAGATTAAGATAAGAGCACACAAACCATGAATAAAAATTAGCAGTTTTTATTAGTTTGGGTTTGACGGGGTCTTCTCTCTTCAAGCTAAGATGAAAATGATTTAAGTCATGCTAGTAGCTCAAAATCAATTCTTCAATGCAGCGACAACATTTTTATAGTCAGAAGATGATGGGTTCGGGTTAAAGACTAAAGAATATCATCTCAAAATCGGTAAAAAGACACACTTAATAGAGGGAAAAAAATTTTAGAAGACTAGATATATCCTTAGTTCCTTACTAATCACTCTCTTGGTGGGAGCATTAGAGGGGGTTCTTTGCTTTCAATGAATTGATCTTCTCAATACTGTAAATCAATGAAATTAGAACAACTGAAAAGCTATCCAACTTTGATCAATCTGCTTGAAATAATTGAAAGTAGTCTCATTTAGTACTTACAGTTAACTTCTAAGCAATTACAAATATGAGGTAAACAAAACAACTAACCAAGTTTTAGTTAGGGTTAGGAGGATCTTCTCATCAAGTAGCTAGGAGGCTAAGAGCTGCTTCTATGCACAGATAATCTGTATCTTAAAATTTAAAGGTTTAGTGTTCACTGGTTCTAAGAATGCTAAAATTCAAGTAAAAAGAGAAT
This sequence comes from Persicaria maculosa, assembly GCA_963922045.1. NCBI lineage: Eukaryota > Viridiplantae > Streptophyta > Magnoliopsida > Caryophyllales > Polygonaceae > Persicaria > Persicaria maculosa. Next base: position 37,281,693 of record OY998261.1, read on the forward strand.
GAATAGAAATTCTTTACCAGATATTTACCCCTCTCAATTTGATAATCTGAATTCTAAAGGTTACCCAAACAAGCCATCTCGAATGTTTAGCCCGCTTCTTCATAAAAACAAACATGATTAAGGCCATATTTAAGTGGAATGCCACTTCATTTGCAGAAAATGGTTACTTAGGCTAGCTCCTACATAAAAGAATATTACTGGGATAAATAACAATAAAATATAAAAATTTAGGCAACACAAAGTATTAGGTAAGAGAAAATAACTAGCCTAGCCCTGCTTGGGGTTATTATGACTAATCATGTTAGATGCATTTCCAACGTGCAAAATGCCACTTCCTCTCGCAGGATACCTCATAAATACAAGAGATGGAAAACAAGTTAGACAATCTAAATCGAAGAAATTTATAAGAATAAAGAAAACATTATAGATGTTTTTGAAATGAAAGTGATACCTTCATTTGTTTAATCTTCTAAAGGCTGATAATGAATGGTGGATCTAGCAATCGATCTCCATATGAAGCGAAATCTATTAGTATGCTCCGTCAAATTCCTCTACCAACAATAACCTCACAAATTCAGGAGGGGGAGCACAACTTAAAGGATGCAAAATTCAAGAAACTAAAACAATCTAGAAATTATATTGGATTTGGAAAGTAGTAGTGTTTACTTGCTCCTTTTGATCTTCTGAAAATGAAATGATAGATACACACGTTATGCTAACAACTTAAACCTATGAATATGGAAACAAAAAATTACAAGCATATGTTAGGTACTACTCTACCACCTACATAATCAATGTGTCAATCATCAAAAAAAAAATAAGCGCATCTCATAACATAAGCAAAGAAGCAAACTATAAACAAGAACCAAAATCCAAGATAGTATGAAACAAAAATCCAAGGCAAATTATCATAAGCTCATCTCATAATATAACGCAGGGACTAAGAGTAACAAGATCCCAGACAACATGAAAATGCACATAGGTAGGAAGATTTTAGAATCAGCAACAAGGATGTTTTAGAATTAACCACCAGGATGTTCAAAAAGGTTTTATAATCAACAATCTTAGCTATTTCATATGTGTTAATCCTTCTTTTACTAATCTATAAATCTTGTTTCTCCCTCCATTGAAAATCATAGCAAACAAGATTCAGTAGCATATATCCTAGCTGTAGAAACCTTTTCAGAAATCATATTTCGTGAAAACCTTTTACTAATATATCAACTAGCACATTTCATTATTATGTAATTGACAAGGATTGATAACATCACTGTCAGTCATAGAGAATCAATTGATCCCCTATGGTCCCAGACCAAAAGATGATATATTCCGCAAATTTATTTAATATTTAAGTGGGGGTAGGATACACAAGTAAAAAACATACCAATTTGGATCTCAAAGTCTCCAACAGTGAAGAACTCTCTCTTTTTTATTCCTAAAAAATACACACAACATGACATTCTTAATTAAACATGTGAAATTGAGAAAGAAGATGCCTACACAATTCAGAAGAACATAGTACTCAACCTGAAGCTTATTAATAACCTTGTGTTGCTCTCGTTCTCTTCTTAAACTAGTATCTGATAATCGTTTCTGCTCTTCTTAGCCCTCTATCTGAGCTTTCTGGACAACAGCCTTTGAATTAGCTGCAACTTTCTCCCATTCTTCTCTTCTTTGACCACGCTCTTCATCAAATTGTGCTTTGAGCTCAGCTAGTGAAGCCTTCGGACTGAATTTAGAAAGCAAATTATGCTTATGTTTCCTCATATGTCAAATGACAACAGTTAGAAAATTGGAGCTAATGGATATTTACCTAAGACCAAAGATAAGGGAGCAAAACAAATTAATGACCAACAAGAGGTTTTCAACATCCAGTAATTCACATATTGAAAGCTCATTAAAGTATGATAAAATACTCAAACAAAGTTCCTTTTCTGGATAATCATATGCAAGCAAGATTACTTGATTAGGAGAACTTTTCCCTCTCCATAAGAACAAGCATCGAGCATTTGCCCCATTCATAGGGCTTTTGAACTTTTCCCTCTCCATAAGAACAACTACTGGAGTAACAAATGCCAGATGAGACAGTATAATCTCTAAATTATATATACAACTCCTAAAGCTAAATCAAGCAGTTTCCTAATTTCTAAATTAACAGAAAAATGAAGTGAAGAGATGTGAACTTACCACGAGTAAAATAGGGATGAATGCAAACAGAGGCGACCTGAGATGGCTGCAGCAACAGAGGGAGACGAGAGACGAGAGGCGAATAGAGGGAGGCGGAAAGAGAGAGTCGAGTTGGCTGCGGAGGAGAACATAGATGAGAGAGATGAACGGTGAGAGGTGGCAATTTGAGGATTCAAGTCAGGCTGCGATTTGAGCGAGCGGATTCGATCGAGTTTGGAAGCGATTTGAGGATTGAAGTTTGGAAGCGAGACAGTGAGAGGATTCATGTTTGGAAGCGATTTGAGGCGAGATAGATTTGGCTACGATTTGGGATTCGATCGAGTGGAAGGAGGTGAACAACGACAAGAGGCGAGACAGAGATAGAGGAGAAGGGGACGAGTCGGCTAGGTTAAAAAGGTCTAATATCCCGTTTTATTCAATCCGGGATATTTTAACGTGATAATAAACCTATTATCACGGGCGTGTGTCCTATTTTTAAATCTGTAATATTTATTTTTATCACACTTATACTATCTACCGAGTCCGAATTCGGTGAAGTAGTGCACCATCAATTTTGTTTTCTATTCACAAATTTTAATTTTAGTAAAAGAAAAAATTAATTAGGCTGGGGTGGACCTACAGGAGAAGGCAATCTTTACCATCCACTCATCTTTTGATGGTTAGGATTTTTTCAACTTCACCCTACAATACCTGAGGGGAGCCAAATCCCTATCTACCCCTAATATTCCGTTTTTTTCTTATTTAGATCCGTGATATTTGTCTTTTACCTATTAAATTTTTTTTCTTCCAAACGTAAAGGGCCTAATATCACGGATATATAAGATCCGTGATATTATGGCTATGTGATAAAATCAACATTTTGTACTAGTGCAATCACCTCCTTAGGCCTTTCTTCTAAACTTTTCATGGGTATTTTCACTTCTTTACCTCCTCTAAGGACCATGGCACTCACATTCTCCTTCGGATTGACTACCACTTGTGATGGCAACTTCCCCGAATCCTCAGCTTTCAATTCTCAAATCTCTTTATCCATTTGACTCAACAATTACCCCTGAAAACTCAACATGTCCAATAACAACCTTAAAGTTTCATCTTTTTCCTCTTGTTGATTGTTTCTTTTACGATTCTCATATTGCCCCCTTCCTTGATTCGGCACTTGTTGCTGCTAGCCCATACCGTTGAATCCACTTTGATAATTCGAATTGTAGTTCTGATTATAGATGTTGTTACCAAAGTTGCAACAAGGTACATAATCCATAGCATTGAGATTAGCAACATCCTCTTGAATCAATAGGCACTTATCATTCAGATGGGTTGGATCTCCGCAGACACCGCAGGGTCTAGGCTGTTGTGATTGGTTTAGTTGCATAACCATCTTGTTGACAATCTCCGTAAGCCTATTTAAATCATCGTTGTGACTATCTCCAGAATTATCCAACTTATGTACTCCTCTTACTCTTTGGTGTTTCCCATATTGTTGCGACGCATTAGCCAAACCTTCAAAAATTTGCATTGCTTCCTGAGGTGTTTTATCTAAAACATCTCCTCCACTAGTCGCATTGATAACACTCCTATCCCTATCAAGTAAGCCTTCATAAAGATATAACACTAAATCATCCTTGGGTATTCCATGTTGTGAACAACTACCCTTAAGCCTCTTGAATCTCTCAACATACTCATAAATACTCTCCTTAGGTGATTGCTCAATACTAGATAGCTCATTTTTTAGTTTGCTAAGATGGGTAGCAGAGAAATACTTTTGAAGGAAAACTCTCTTCAACTCAACCCAAGTAGTAATGCTTTCAGGGGGAAGGTAATATAACCAATCACTAGTCGCATCTTTTAAGGTAAAGGGGAACACTCTAAGCATTAATTGGTCATCGGTTAGGCCTTGGGGTCTAAGTCTATTGCATACACTAGCACAGTTTGCAAGGTGTTTGTTTGGTTCCTCCCTAGGCAATCCGTGAAAATTGGGTAAAATACTAGACTAATTTGATTTGTATTCAAACCTTGAACCCTCAGGGAGAGTGAGAAGTCTAATTGCAAGTGGTTGTTTTCGTCATCTGTCATCTCCTTATTTTGATCAAAATCGAGCCTCCTATTCAACCTATAAAGAGATCTTTCAATCTTAGAATCAAAAGATAAAGGTGATGAATTAGGCGAATGAGTTTGAACCATGCAAGAATAAGACAAACTTAAAGAAAATTAAAAAGCTAAAATAAAATAATGATAAAGAGAAATCAATGATAGAAAAATCAAAACAAACTCTTTTCTCCTCGGCAACGGCGCCAAGAATTTGGTGATCGGCGAACGTCGTTAGCTTTCGCTTCTCCCAAATAGTAATAATATCCTAACTGAATGCTTAAACCAATAGATTGGTAAAGCGATGAAGTCCGGAGTCGAACCCACAGAGAGAACGGTTGCAATGATAATTTCCTAACAATGATTTCTAATGACAATAGCAATGATTTATAGCAACTTGATGACAAAATAAAGTAAATATAATGATGAATATGATGTATTGATAATAAGATAGAAAAGCATTTCACATTTAATTCTCGACAATGGTTGAGGTTCCAGGTCATAGGATTGATTCAATAGTATTTATAATATAAATATGTCGACTTGACTAATGTTGATTGTTCTGCAAAGATACAATCTTCTTATTCAATATCACTAAAGAATAACATTAACGATTCAAGTTCTTACACCAATTGGCACATCGATTATGCAAATAGAAGACAAGAAAACAACCCACTCGACCATATAAACATCTACTCGACATAGATCAATCGATATCATCCACTACAAAGAGATAGAAATATCAATAAATCATTGACTTCATTTGCTATCAAGAAACCAACAACGAATTCATAGCCTAGATGCAATTCCTAACATGGTGACCAATCATAAAATGGAACACAAATTCATATCAATAAGAACAAGATGATAAATATTATTATAAATAACTAATTAAAATCAAATCCTCACAATTGATTCAACCTTGTATTCGAATCACATGTGAAACTATGAGTTTAGCAACTCATAGCAAAAGGAACGCTCATCTCTCTCTCTCTAGTCTCACGGCAATAATCCACTCTAACACATCACACGGCTGAATAATGATAGAAATAACCTAAATAGAGTCGTGAAAAACCCTAGGGAATAAAATAATAATAAATATAATCTTTGGACTAAAATCAGCAATCACTGAATACGTGACAGCGGCGGGCGCCGGTCGCAACAAAAGCTTGGTTCTTCTCAGCTTCGACGTTGTGCTTCCTTGCTCCTTTGGTTCTCCTTCCTTAGCCTTCATATGCTCCTAAATCATCCTTTTAAGCTCCTCCAAGATCCCATCCAAGGTACGAATGTAAAACTGTAGGTTAAACACTAAAAAGGCATAGATTCCGAACTCGAATACTTCACAAGGAAGATATAGAATTAGACTAAAACATATGCAAAACTCCTATCAAAATGCAATAAGAACTACCTATAATGCCTATATGAAATATGCATTATCAAACTCTGAGAAGCATCTGCGGTCCCTACCCTTTCACGCTTTGGGGAATGGATATTTTGAGCCCTTTCCTAACAGCCCCAGGACAACTCAAGTATGTGTTGATAATGGTTGATTACTTTACCAGGTGAGTGGAAGCCGAATCCATGGGGTTGATAACCGTGGAGAAAGCCTGGAAGTTTCTATGGAAAAACTTGGTGTGCTGTTTTGGAGTCCTAGAGACTATCATCACATATCACAAAGCGCAATTTGATTGTGAAACAATCAGAGATTTCTACTCAGGGCTTAATATCAATCTCAAATTCTTGTCTGTTGCACATCCTCAGATGAACGGCCAAGCATAAACGACTAACCGACAGATCTTGGAAGGGATTATGAAGAAGTTAGGAAAAATAGCCAAAGGACGATGGGTTGAGCTATTGCCACTAGTTCTATGGTGATACCGAAATGAACTTAAAAAGAGAACATGCATTTTTTGTCTTTTTGACATTTTTCTATTTTTTTTTGGATTTTGACATTTAGACTAAAGGCTTAAACTTTAAAGTGCATAAACTTTAAACATGATGCAATGCATAAAAATAAAACATAAAGCAAATAAAAGGTAAATACAAGCCAAGTTGCCAAGTTTTAACCATAACCACAGCCAGATAGAGAAGTTATAATGTCCAATTTCAATCCCACCCCATACATAAAAATTACAGTGTCCTCACTGTTGAAAAGCAAAGTAAAGGGGAAGGGGAACACTCACTCTCACTTACTCTAAAAATCACTGCTCGGGAGGCGGAGGAGGCGGCAGAAGCATGGGCCAGTCCTATGGAGTGGACGACCCTGGGTAGTAGGCTGGGCCGCCTTGCTGAAATGTGGAGCTCATGGGACTTGCTGATCGAAGTTGTAGCCCAAGAAGGAGCCCAATCCCTCCAGCATCCTGCCAAAACGGTGCTGATCATCACGTATCTCAGCTACATACACCTTCAGCCTAGAGAAGCGGGCAGTCACATCGTCCTGCCACTCAGTGGAGTAAGTAGGCTGGAAGGGCGGAGGAGGTGGAGGCACAAAGCTGTGGTGGGACCCTTGTGGGCCATCTCTACCATTGGCTGCATCAGTTGTGGCGTCATCATCGTCATCGCCATCATCATTGCCCCCTGGTAGGCTGGGGGCTGCTGGGCTCCATCAAAGTGGGGATCTGTCTCCCAGGACCTGGCCTCCAAGTCTAGATCATGGTTGTAAAGCGGGGGCCTCCTCCTAAGCGTGGGATCAGTAGTGGGATCTATGTCCGTGTGATATGGTTGCCCAGTCCAGGACTGGTACCAATCGGGGACAAACAAAAGATCCATGTAGTCCAGGCGGAGGGGCATCCCCGTTTGGGGGTGCCTTGTTCGCAACGGGGGTGGTAAGTAGGAGATTCAAATATTTAAAATAAAACAAAGCACAACTAGACTATCTCCCTATCCCAAACAAATAATACAAGAATCCCCTCCCTTGTAGTAGTAGGGTAATTCAGGATCGAATTCACGAGGAGGTATGTCAGCGCTTCCTTTGTTGTACTCACGATCAAGGCTTTCGACCTCAGCAGACACTCGATATCGAGTATACAGGTCGATATCGACCTCAGTTCTGGTCGATTTCCTAGCTCAGTTCCTGCAGAAGACAAAACAGCAAGTCGACGTCGAGCAGATACCTCAATATCGATGTTAGGCCTCGATATCGACCCTTATGGTCGATTTCGATGCTTGTCACAGAAACTGTTTTTGTAACCAATTTGTCGGAAAAGAGTCCGAAGAAAATAGAATGGAGAAGGAATATGAACAGAAACAAAACTAAGACTTTTATGAAGAATTCAATTAATTAAAAGGCTTCCAAAGTCGGGGTTTCATGCCACAATGATAACAATGCAAGTTTCATGCTAAAGATATGAACTTTAATGTCTTTCCGTCAAATAACTTTCGTTATCAACACTTAGGTGATTAGAGGCTCTCGCATAATTCCTAAGAGTTACTATCCAATTCATGAGCAATTCAAGTTCACAATATGAGTGGCTTTCGCTTCAATAATGCAAAGAAGGAATCTCCCTAACTTTCGTAAAGGATCATGCATGGGGTAGAAGACAAAATCGCATAAAAGTCATACCTTTAATGCACTTACCTCACATTGCTATTGTCGGGCTCACCCCGACCCTAGAAGTAGGTTGACTACTCGCTCCTCATCATGCACATCATCATCATTGTTATTGAAAGAAAGCTACTTTGAATTAAAACTCCGAAAGACAGTACAACCGAACAAGCCACTCCACTCTCGCTTTACAACTCCACTCGGTCTCCTCTCTCTCTCTCTACTCTCTATTGCAACTGAATTGTGTGTAAAATTAGATACCTAAACTCAGCCCTATTGGCCTCTATTTATAGATGTCGATAAGGACTCGAAACCTTATCTTTATTCTCTAAGATAAACTAAAACAAAGTAAAAGCTAAAACTTCATGGTGAAATCAGCCTCCTCATGATAGATCTGGTGTTGATGATAGGAAATCTCGACCTTTGGATAGATATTGCAAGCTTTGGATATAATTCTATCAAAATCGAAGTCGAATTCCACTCCTGGCATGGTCGATATCGCCCCTTAGACATCGATATCGACCCCTCCAAAACCTTATCTCGAGCTTCTCCTTCTCCTACTCGAACTGGCACTCGACTTCTATCAATTTGGTCGATCTGGCAGCATCGATATCGACCCCCAGACGTCGATATCGACCTCTTCTGTGTCGATATGCTCTATTTCCTTTTCTGCTCGATTCCTATGTCTCTGATGTACTCGATGTCGAGGTCTTTAGTCGATTTTGACCTCTTCAGAAGACTTCGAGTTCTTTTTACGCTCTTCCGAATTCATCCATTTTCATCCTGTTTTCTGCGAAATGACATGGAAACTCGTGCAAACCCATATATTTGACAATTAAGCATAAACTACACTATTCCCATGTTTTCCTATTAATATGCATGCAAAAGACAATAAAATGGATTCATATGTGCATAGAAAATATGGCAATTTGCGCGCACATCAAACACCCCATACTTAAGCTTGCTTGTCCCCAAGCAATACTTTTAATGGTCATTCAGGGGAAGAAAGTAAATCCTCAACATCATAGATTCATTTTTCATATGTCCCTACAATCAATTGACATCCTCGAGAAGGTACTTATGTCAACCAAGTCCATGCCTATGCATAAAAAGTAATTTCATACTCATAAAGGAGGTAATATGCAAAAAAAAAAAAAACAATTTTAGAGACATAGCATTAATAATCAAGAGGACTTTTTTTTTTCAAGCTTGTGGGAAGTGGATTGGTAAAAGGCTAAAGGTGGGCTAATATTTGGCCATGTGGTGTTAAATCCGGGGAAACATACTTTCTTTCCAAAACATTCCACATTTCTTCTTCATAATGTCTCACCTTTCACCCATCGCTTAATGCTTTTTTTCAATATAATGCTTTTACCTCTCTAACCTTAGCACTGCCTTCTCGCGAGTCGCAAACATGGGTGTCATGAATGGCCCCGGATACTTAGTACTTCGGACTCCTCACCTTGTGTGTCCCATCCTGCGGAACTATTATCTCAACGCAAGCAGGGTCGACCCACCTTTATCTCCTGAGGTGATCGGATTTTTTCTCACTCATTTAATTTTCCATATTTCATAATTGTATCATTCCTGCCAACAACTTTATAAATGCACAACTCCATACAACTCCAAAGATGACATCCATTAAAAAAAAACTTTGTCCCCGGATAGGGTATAAGGTAAAAAATGGGCAATATGTGTATATGTGGAGCAATAATGGTCATGATAAGTCTCATATATGGCTTTGTGAATATGCATAGGTAAGGCTAGGATATGAACTTTGCTTGTATGGAATTTTTATAAAAAGTCCTCCATCATCTTATCATGCATATGTCAAAAGCAACTTCAAATTTTCATCTCCTTTAAGTTTTTTTTCTCTTCTTGCACTTCATTGGGACTTCCCTTAACTAGGCAATCTCATGTTATATCTCTAATGAATCTAATTTTACATCATAGAGCTCTTTTTTATACTTCCATGACTCTTTCTTTTTCAAAATTTTTGATGGGGGTCATTTTTCTCTTTTTTTTTATGCATTAAAATAAATATGCAACTCTAATCTAAGTATGAATATGCAAGTAAGCCTTTCCCCCACCCCATACTTAAAATTTACAGTGTCCTCACTGTATTAGAAGTAGGGTTAAGAAGAAAACTTACTAAACCGTCACAAATTTCAGGAGTCGAAGAAGACAGCAGGCAGGGTCGATATCGACCCTTTACATCGATATCGATGTCTCTCTTGATTTCTGCTCAGGCTTCAGGGTGATTTGGCCTCGATCAAAAACCCTATCCATGTCGACCTTAAGGTCAATTTCGATGTCTGACATCGATTTCGATGCCTTTCTGTGTGCTTTTCTCTTTCCTACAATTTGAAAAATAAACACAAAATATGAAAAACAATAAAGTGTCTAAAACCAAAACAAAAGCTGTCTAAAACCAAAACTAAGTCTTTGTTACAAGCTCTAGATTTTTTAGTCGCTAGGCCGACTTCTTCCTTTGCGTTTCTCAAGGTGGCATCTACAGAGCCCATGTGGCTTGGGCCTCAAATATCACTCCTTTCTTGTCCCGCAGCTGCATTCCGCCGGGATTGATTTGATTCACAGTGAATGGACCTAAGTTCTTGTCCTTGAATCTTGTAGGGAACCAATGGTCCTTAGACTTGGCAACATAGACCTTGTCTCCTATCTCATATTGGCTTGAACCATCATCGGATACCCTACATAAGCGCACATGCCAAGGCACACCTCTTCCAAATAATGATAAGTCCTTAATTGTAATTGAACAAGAGGAATTCGTAACTTGACTTACCTTCTTCTCTGTCTGTGGCTCAGGTCGATGTCGATGTTCGGAGGTCGATATCGACCTCTGTTGTACACCTGGAGGATCAGTCGATTTGGGGAGTTTTGACTCAATATGATCAGGTCGATGTCGACCCTCAGAGGTCGATATCGAGGTCTCCTTGCCTCCCTTCTCAGTGCTGATGGTGGTCGATTTCGATAGGGCATGGTCGATATCGACCCTTGACCCCGATTTCGATGCTTCCTCTTTTCCTCCGTCGACCCCATACTTATGACCTGTCACAGAATCTTGAACATTAGTGGTCGATATCGACTTACCTGGGTCGATTTTGATGTTCTGTTGAGCTCCTTCATTCAAGATTGCTTCAACTTCCTCTACTTGGGCTTCATTGATGGCTTTTATCTCCATTGGCCCTTGACTTTTCACCGTCTTGTTGAAGGAATACTCTATTACTTCATCACTAATTGTGAGTGAGAGCAATCATTTCTTCACGCTAATGTTGGCATCGACGGTTGCTAGGAATGGCCTACCTAAAATAATTGGACAAGCAGGGTCCTCCGCTATGTCAACAACTAGGAAATCAGCAGGGACAAAGAATTTACCTACTTGTACTGGCACATCCGTCACTATCCCAGTTGGAATCACTACCGTATTGTTAGCCATGTACAATCTTGCATCCACGGGCTCCAGAGGACCTATCTTTACCTTGTGCCAAATGGTTAGTGGCATCATGCTAATGCTAGCGCCCAAGTCAACTAAAGCATTAAATTTGAATTGACTTAGACCTATAGCGATAGAAAACTTACCTGGGTCCGCCCGCTTTTGTGGTAGCTCCAACCTGTTGCATTCCTCTGCGATCTCAGAGAGCGATCGCTTCTTACCCAAGATGTCCTTAAGGAACCTTACATAAGATGGCATCTCGTGAAGTGCCTCTGTGAATGGTATAGAGACATTAAGCCCTTGGAGCATCTTCACGAACTGTTGGAACTTCTTTTCCGCTGGGTCCTTAGTCACCTTTCTAGTTGGGAATGGCAACACCTTCTTCCTTCCCGCGGTTGCAGTGAGGTCGATATCGACATCAGTAGGGTCGATATCGACTGGAGGAGTCGATTTCTGTGGTGACATAGAATTAGGGTCGACATCGACAGAAGGGTCGACATCGATGTCACCTTGGTCGATATCGGCAGGGGGGGTCGATATCGACGTCTGTTCTGGCTCCTTCTCCTCCGCTTTTTGCTCGGGCGTTTGTAATTGACGCCCACTCCTTAGGTTTACTGCCGCAATATGACCTGTGGTTTTGCCCTTTTGGTTGGGCACTGTGGATCCAGGGAGTGATCTGGACGCCTTGGGCATTGCTTCCGCCAATTGACTCATTTGAGTCTCCATGTTGCGCTTCCAAACGTCGATCTCCCCAAGTCTAGAATTGATGCCCGGCAACTGAGTATGGACGGATTTATTGACTTGTTTGAACTCAACGTGGTTCCTCCGCATCTCATCAAGGATGATTTGCAGGTCATCTTTCTTATTCTCCCGCTCAGGGTGCCCTGGTGCCCTACATGTTGGGGGATCCCTTTGATAGAACCTTTGATCACCCCAATTTTGTTGATTGCCCCCTCCATAGGGGCCTCTCGTCCATTTGACCTCCTCATGTTGTTCCGCCATGAATACTTGCTCAGTATGTGGACATGCACTGGTGTTATGCCTTATTGAACCACACTCTTGACAAGGTTGATTATTGCTCAGGAACCTTACTTGCTTTTGAAGGCGGCGTGTTTGATCGTTATGGAATTGTTGCCGCACTTCATGATCTATCTCCCTTGGAGGCTCATATAGTGGCATAGATGGGGCATGCCTTGCATCATAGGCCGCAACAGCCCCATAGGTGTTGTCAAAGTTCACTAGCCTCTCAATGGTCTCCCATGCCTCCGTTGGTGTAAGCTCAATGTACCGATAGGAGGTATATGAATTGATCCTCTCCTTATTCGGTGCATCAAGGGCGTTATAAAAGATCTTTTAGATGACATATGGAAGTTGCCCATGCGTTGGGCATGATCTCAGCAAGTCCTTAAAGCGCTCCCACGCCTGTGCTAAGGTTTCACCTGGCTTTTGTTTGAAAGTCATGATCCTTTGTCATAGCATCGCCGTTTTAGAAGGTGGGAAGAATTTGTTCAAGAATGCATCTTTCACCTCCGCCCATGTCCTTAGCGATCGTGGAGCCAAACTTTCAAGCCATTGTAATGCCTTTCCTGCCAAAGACCATCGAAAAGATTTTAGTCGCACACACTCTAAGTTTACTCCATCAGCAACTGTTTCACATAAGTCCATAAAAGTAGAGATGTGTTGCAGGGGGCATTCATTATGTCTTCCTTCAAAAGTATTTCTTTTAATCTCAGATAGGAAGTTAATTTTCAATTCATAGTTAGAGTGAGGAATTATATTGACAGATTCAGGAACATGAAGCGGCGGATGCATGTATTGCATCGCCGTCTGTGGATACTGATTTAGCCGTTCTTGGGCTTGTCTGCGCGCATCCTCCTCCCTATCAGCACGGGCTCGCTCAGCAGCAGCAGCGGCACTTTCAGCAGTGATTGTAGCATTGTGGTCCTCGATCTCCTTCCTCAACTGCTCTATGATCTCAACCTGCATCTCGTTGTCAGCCATGATGCGTATTGCTTTGTTGCGATGATGGTAGAAACGTTCAGGCTCGTTAATTGGTTCCAGGATAGGTCCGCGATCAGAACGTCGCATAAACCTGCAGAATAAGCTTAGAAAAAGATCGTGATTAACTTAGGTGGAGATTGATTGCCTCCCCGGCAGCGACGCCAATTTGTTCGCAACGGGGTGGTAAGTAGGAGATTCAAATATTTAAAATAAAACAAAGCACAACTAGACTATCTCCTTGTCCCAAACAAATAATACAAGAATCCCCTCCCTTGTAGTAGTAGGGTAATTCAGGATCGAATCCACGAGGAGGTATGTCAGCGCTTCCTTTGTTGTACTCACGATCAAGGCTTTCGACCTCAGCAGACACTCGATATCGAGTATACAGGTCGATATCGACCTCAGTTCTGGTCGATTTCCTAGCGCAGTTCCTGCAGAAGACAAAACAGCAAGTCGACGTCGAGCAGATACCTCGATATCGACCCTTATGGTCGATTTCGATGCTTGTCACAGAAACTATTTTTGTAACCAATTTGTCGGAAAAGAGTCCGAAGAAAATAGAATGGAGAAGGAATATGAACAGAAACAAAACTAAGACTTTTATGAAGAATTCAATTAATTAAAAGGCTTCCAAAGTCGGGGTTTCATGCCACAACGATAACAATGCAAGTTTCATGCTAAAGATATGAACTTTAATGTCTTTCCGTCAAATAACTTTCGTTATCAACACTTAGGTGATTAGAGGCTCTCGCATAATTCCTAAGAGTTACTATCCAATTCATGAGCAATTCAAGTTCACAATATGAGTGGCTTTCGCTTCAATAATGCAAAGAATGAATCTCCCTAACTTTCGTAAAGGATCATGCATGGGGTAGAAGACAGAATCGCATAAAAGTCATACCTTTAATGCACTTACCTCACATTGCTATGGTCGGGCTCACCCCGACCCTAGAAGTGGGTTGACTACTCGCTCCTCATCATGCACATCATCATCATTGTTATTGAAAAAAAGCTACTTTGAATTAAAACTCCCAAAGAAAGTACAACCGAACAAGCCACTCCACTCTCGCTTTACAACTCCACTCGGTCTCCTCTCTCTCTCTCTACTCTCTATTGCAACTGAATTGTGTGTAAAATTAGATACCTAAACTCAGCCCTATTGGCCTCTATTTATAGATGTCGATAAGGACTCGAAACCTTATTTTTATTCTCTAAGTTAAACTAAAACAAAGTAAAAGCTAAAACTTCATGGTGAAATCAGCCTCCTCATGATAGATCTGGTGTTAATGATAGGAAATCTCGACCTTTGGATAGATATTGCAAGCGTTGGATATAATTCTATCAAAATCGGAGTCGAATTCCTCTGCTGGCATGGTCGATATCGCCCCTTAGACATCGATATCGACCCCTCCAAAACCTTATCTCGAGCTTCTCCTTCTCCTACTTGAACTGGCACTCGACTTCTATAAATTTGGTCGATCTGGCAGCATCGATATCGACCCCCAGACGTCGATATCGACCTCTTTTGTTTCGATATGCTCTGTTTCCTTTTCTGCTCGATTCCTATGTCTCTGATGTACTCGATTTCGAGGTCTTTAGTCGATTTCGACCTCTTCAGAAGACTTCGAGTTCTTTTTCCGCTCTTCCGAATTCATCCATTTTCATCCTGTTTTCTGCGAAATCACATGGAAACTCGTGCAAACCCATTTATTTGACAATTAAGCATAAACTACACTATTCCCATGTTTTCCTATTAATATGCATGCAAAAGACAATAAAATGGATTTATATGTGAATAGAAAATATGGCAATTTGCGCGCACATCATGCCTCCATCCAAGTGGGCCTGCTGTGATCACTCCTCCGTGTCGTAAAACAGTAGAATCAAGAAACGTGAGCTCATAGGCGGTATACCTCTCAACATGCATGGCCAAAGCCTGGGCTAAGACCGCCACCATGCAACCATCCAGGATCTCAGATAAATCGTGTGTCAGCGCTCTAGTATGTGCTTGAGCCAGGTATACATGAAAGGTAAAGGCTCATTATCGAACAACATCTGCCTCAAAGTCTCAGTCTCGCAGTGTGTGGGGCGGCAGAGCTCATGTGTAGCCCAGATAGTGCTCGCCAGGATGTGCAGGATGACGCGGAACAGCGGGCTGGCGACCCTGGTAGTGAAGAAGTCGGTGGGGGCGGGGTATGGGATCCTCGAGATGTAACTCCAGATGACGTTGGGGTCATGAACCCTGAAATGTGCTGGAGTATGAGCGAACCCAAAGAGGTTGCTCATCTCCTCAAGTGAAAGCCTGAACCGTCCATTGCCGAGCTGGAATGTGACTCGGCGGGTGGAGGATGTGCGGTCAGGGATCTCCAATGTGGCCATAAACTCCCCTTTCAGAATGGGATAATGGGCCTCCAAGTTGTCGATCAACCTCTCTAGGGAGACATTCTCAAATGCCTCCTGGACGCCAGTGTGGAAGCCTAACTGGACTATATCAGGGTAGTGGTACCAGTGAGCTCTGCCTGCTCGGCGAATCAGGTCAGTAGCTAGATCCATCTGCTGAGCATCCTCAATGTAAAGGGAATCATGTGGAACATTCTTTGCTCGCTCCATTGTCTGCAAAAGAAAACAATGCCAAAGATAATTCCCTTGTGTAAATAATAGAAAGAACCCCATACTTAGGTTCAGAAACTAGCCTAAAAATTTGCAATAGTAACATTGGCTAATCTTAGTGCTAAATCTTGCAATCCTAATTTTAATGATCGAATAAAGATAAATAACCAATTTTTAATCATCAAAAATAAAGATTATCTAAAAATAATTTAAGAAATTCCCTAAAGTTATCAAATTTCATAAACCCAATTTCTTGAACATTTAACACTATCAAACCTAATAAAAATTCAGATTTTACCCCACATCTAAAAAAAAATCATATCTAACATGAACCCTAAACATGCAATTTCACTTTCCCGCGCAAATAATATTCAAACCCTAAAACACTCAATATGTAATTTCAACCCAAAATCAACTAAATAATCATGTAAATCTGTAAATAAAGATAGAGAGTAAGAAATCATACCAGAAGAATGTCGAAAATTGGGGGGAAAGAGGCAAGAAATCGCAAGAAAAATGAAAGAAGAACTGTCGAACTTTGACTGTGGTCGAAATCCACTATAAGGTCGAAATCGACTCGATCTGGGCTACAATGGACTTTGCTATCACTGTTGCGGGCTCGCTGGAGGGCAAAGGTGGCCGGATCTGGTGGGATGAGGCCGGATTTGAGTGGATCTGGGCGAGGGTGGGTAAAGACCAATGAAAAGGAGCTGCAAGAGAGAGCGAGGAGAGAGAAGAAGCGAGGGTTGGGTTCTCTGTTGGGTTTCTTGCAAGGTGAGAGCGCCAAATCTGATCAATGGAGGCTAGAATCGATGATAGAGAGGTGAAATAGTGAAAGCGAGGAGAAAGAGACGAGAGATGAAAAAGAGAGAAAAGCAGAAGAGATGGGGGCTGGGAGAGTTTAGGGTAGTCGATTTCTGGGGAAGGGGTCGAAGGCATGTTTAAAAAGGAAATAAAAACGAAATAAAAAAAGAAAAGAAAAGAAAAGCTTACCTGGAACTTACCTCCGACTGTAGTCGATATCGACCACTGTGGTCGATATCGACCTCCCCTTCTGAGTCGATTAAGTCTGCTCGACCTGTTCTCCTGTCGACCAGTCGATATCGACATTACACGTCGATTTCGACCTCTCCATCTGAGTCGACTGATGTGGTCGATCTGTAATATTGGTGTCAGACGTCGATATCGACTCAGTATGTCGATATCGACCTCACTTCTGGGGGCACTCGATCTCCTGGTTCACTTTAGATAAAATAGCCACAAATAATCTAAAAGAAATATAAAAAATAATCTAAAAAGAAAAGAAAAAGAAAAGAACAGGTTGCCTCCCGGAAGCGCTTGAGTTTAATTCGCTAGCTCGACATACTTCACTTTTTGCGCTAGTTCAACGCCAAGGTGGCGCGAATCTCTTCTTCCGGGTCTTCTTTGTCATAATATTTCTTTACCCAATGACCATTTACCTTAAAGGTGGAACCATCGTCGCAAAGTAACTCCACCGCTCCATGAGGGAAAATTTGATGAACCTTGAAAGGTCCGCTCCATCTTGTCCTTAGTTTCCCTGGAAATAAGCGAAGTCTAGAATTAAAAACAAGGACTTTGTCACCTACCTCATATGTTTTTGGCACCAATTTCCTATCGTGCCACTTCTTTGTGTGCTCCTTGTAGATTTTGGCATTCTCATATGCCATTAGGCGCAACTCTTCCAAGGCCTGCAAGTCAACGAGCCTTCTTTTCCCGCCTTCGTCGAAATCCATGTTGAGCTCCTTGAGAGCCCACATTGCCTTATGCTCAAGTTCGACGGGCAAATGACATAACTTACCATATACCAAGTTGTAAGGAGTTGTGCGAAGTGGTGTCTTATAGGCAGTTCGGTAGGCCCAGAGCGCATCATCTAGTTTGGATGACCAATCCTTCCTCAAGCGGGAGACCGTCTTATCTAGGATGGCTTTGATTTGGCGATTGGAGACTTCCACTTGACCGCTAGTTTGGGGATGATAAGGCGTTGTCACCCTATGGTTCACCCCATACTTGGCTAAAAGTGCTTCAAAGCCTCTCTCAATGAAATGCGAGCCATCATTTGAAATAAGAACTCTAGGAATACCAAAGCGAGGAAAGATGTTAGTTTTTATAAACTTAGAGACTACCTTCGCATCGTTGGTCCTATTTGCCACGGCCTCAACCCATTTTGAGACATATTCCACCGCTACTATAATGTATTTGTAGGGGCCTGAGGCAGGGAATGGTCCCATGAAGTCAATACCCCATACATCAAAGAGCTCTACTTCCAAGATTCTTGTGAGAGGTGTATTATTCCTCCATGTGATATTTCCTGCACGTTGACACTCATCACAAGAGGTTACATAGTTTTACACATGTTTGAAAAGGTTAGGCCAATAAAAACCACATTGAAGAATTTTTGCCGCGGTCTTGAATCCTTTAGCATGGCCTCCTGTAGGGAGAGAATGACAATGGTGAATCACGCTCTCTACCTCTTGCTCCGGGATACAACGTCGAAAGATATGGTCTTTTCCCTGCTTGAACAAGTAGGGTTCATCCCAATAGTATTGCTTGACGTTGTGCAAAAACTTCTTCTTCTCATGTGAAGTTAAGCCTGAAGGGATCTCGCCTCCTGCAATATAGTTAGCAAAATCCGCATACCAAGACACCTTCGCCCCTCTTACAGTAAAGAACTTATGAATAGGACTGGAGGGAGGAGTAAAAAAGAAATCCTCACCGGAGCTTACCTTTTCGTCACCTTTGGAGTCACTTGAAGGTGGTCAATATCGACAAGGAGTGGTCGATTTCGACTGGACGGCATCGACATGTTCAGTCGATATGGGCTGCTCGAGATTGGCACTCGATTTTGATGTTTGGTGGTCGATTTTGACCTCTGCAACTGTAATCCTGTCGTCAAGGTTAGTCGAAATTGGCAGAAAACTTACCTTCGGGGCAGACGATATCGATCTGGTCTGGTTTAAATCGAGTAGAATTTCTGCCCGTTTTGCTTCTTGCTTCATCTGGTGCTCGTCAGGGCGGGAGTCATCGATCGGCATGTTATCATGTGACTCATCTAGAAGCCCTTTAGGTAGCCGTGAGAGATGATCGGCTACGGAATTCTCCGTTCCTTTCTTATCCTTAAGCTCAACGTCGAACTCTTGTAGTAGGAGCACCTATCATAGGAGCCTAGGTTTAGCATCCTTCTTCGCTATCAAGTACCTAAGAGCTGCATGGTCAGTATGAACAATTACCTTAGAGCCCACTAGGTATGAGCGAAACTTCTCAAAAGCGAAGACCACCGCTAAGAACTCTTTCTCCATCGTGGTGTACTTAGTTTG
Source organism: Persicaria maculosa (assembly GCA_963922045.1). NCBI lineage: Eukaryota > Viridiplantae > Streptophyta > Magnoliopsida > Caryophyllales > Polygonaceae > Persicaria > Persicaria maculosa. The sequence continues at coordinate 37,300,906 of OY998261.1, forward strand.
AATGGAATCAAGAGTCTTGCTTACAAAGTAGATGGCGTGAAGATTCTTGTCTCTCATTTGTCCTAGAATAGCACCTACGGCATAATCTCTTGCGTCGCACATGATCTCAAAGGGTTGCGACCAATCTGGCGATTGAATGATAGGGGCGGATATAAGGGCTTCCTTCAACCTGTTGAAAGCTTCAAGACAATCACTAGAGAACACAAACTTAACATTCTTCATTAGTAGGTTAGTTAAAGGTTTGCCAATCTTAGAAAAATCTTGAATGAATCTCCTATAGAAACCTGCGTGACCAAGGATGCTTCTTATGTCCTTAATAGATGAAGGTGGTGGCAACTTCTCAATAAGCTCTATCTTTGCCCTGTCCACCTCAATTCCCCTTTTTGAGACTTTGTGGCCTAGCACAATCCCTTCCCTTACCATAAAGTGGCACTTTTCCCAATTGAGAACCAAGTTTGTCTCCTCACATCGTGCAAGTACCCTGCGAAGGTTAGCAAGACAAACATCGAAAGTAGTGCCATAGATAGAGAAATCATCCATAAATACCTCCACGATGTCCTCTATCATGTCGGAGAATATGGCCATTATACATCTTTGAAAGGTAGTGGGGGCATTGTAGAGCCCAAATGGCATTCTCCTATATGCAAAAGTCCCATAGGGACATGTAAAGGTGGTCTTCTCTTGATCGTCAGGATAAATAGGGACCTGCCAAAAGCCAGAATATCCATCCAGATAACAAAAGTAATCATGTTCAGTAAGTCTTTCCAATAGCTTGTCAATGAATGGAAGGGGAAAGTGATCCTTTCTAGTGGCGTTGTTGAGCTTCCTATGGTCAATCATTCGCCAACTAGTTGTGATTCGCTTTGGCACAAGCTCTCCCTTCTCATTCTCCTCAACGGTCATTCCACCCTTCTTAGGCACCACATGGACTGGGCTCACCCATTCGTTGTTGGAGATGGCATAGATGATTCCTGCATCCAGCATGCGCATGATCTCCTTCTTCACCACCTCTCTCGTGTTGGGGTTGAGCTTCCGCTGGTATTCTATAGATGCCTTATGATCATCCTCTAGGAGGATTGTATGAATACATGTAGTGGGTGAAATACCTTTTATGTCCTCAAGAGAGTACCCAATTATCTTTCGATGAGCACGAAGCACTTCCATAAGCTTATCTACTTCCTGCGTTGTTAGTGTAGCATTGATAATCACAGGAAAAGTAGAATTGGGACCAAGAAACTCATACCTAAGTGTGTCGGGTAAAGGCTTCAGCACCGGAGAATGTCCTTGTGGAATACAGATTGGCTATACCTCCTTCGTCTTCATGATCTCACCTAGGTAATTCGTCTCAATTCTCTTGATTGAAGCTCCCAAATCAGCTATAGGAGTTGGCGTGGACCAAGCATAGAGTGATTCCAGCTTTGATTGGGACTCTTCATAGTATTCCTACAAAAAAGAAGTCGAGGTAGAATAGGAATAGTCAATATCGGCTGAAAGTTCGGCACACACCTCGGCTTCTGAGCTGTCCGATGTCGAGGGGACTTGGTCGATTTCGACCCCCTCTGTCGATGTCAGCTGGTCGATTTCTACCTTAGCAGTCGATATAGACTGGTCGATTTCGACCTCTCCTGTCAATATAGGGTCCTCGATATCGCCTGTAAAAGAGGGAGAACAAACCTGACTTACTGAGTGGGTCGATGTCGATAGAGGGCACTCGATATCGAGTGAGATGGTTGATTTCGACCTCTCCTGGTCGATTTCGAACTCTTCTTCGAACTCCATGGATAAAGCATCGTCGAAGATCTCCTCATCACTCGTGCATGTAGCCAGGAACTCCTCAATATCCTCGTCGGCAAGCTCCTCTGCAGCTAGGGTTAGGGCCTCCTCAAGAGTTAGGGCCATTTCCGTCGATTCTTTGCAATCAATGATGCTGGTCTAGACCGACTTGATCTCCATTCCATTAACGTCCTTCATTGTGGGGTTGAAGGAGAACTCTATCACTTCGTTCCCTATGGTAAAGGTTAGTAATCCTCGACGTACATTGATATTGGCATCAGCAGTAGCTAAGAAAGGCCTACCAAGGATGATAGGTACAATAGGATCTTCAGGCATCTCCAATACAATGAAATCCGTAGGCACAAAGAACTTACCTACCTTTATTGGAACGTCATCAACTATACTTGTGGGACTGACAAATGAGTTGTCAGCAATATAGAGCTTCATATCCACAAGTTCAAGTGCTCCAATGTTCACCCTTTGCCAAATAGAAAGATGCATAAGACTTACACTTGCCCCTAGGTCACATAGGGCCTTGTAGCGATGTTGGCCAAGCCCCATGGTGATTGCAAACTTCCCTAGATAGCTCCTCTTCTCTGGGAAGTCCATCTTTGAACACTCCTCTGCGATCTCTACCATAAACCGCTTCTTGCTAAGGATGTCTTTGAGGAATCGGACATAGGCGGGCATCTCGCTTAGGGCCTTTGTAAGGGGAATAGTAATGTTAAGACCTTGAAGAATTTTTACAAAGTGCCTAAACTTACCTTGGGTTGGATCGTTCAATGCTTTGGAAGGGAAAGGCAATGTCTTCTTTGGTGGAGAAGCCAAAACGGGGGTCGGAGGGGCTTGCTGGACATCGATGTCGACTAGGATCTTGTCGATATTGACCGGGATGGTCGATTTCGACTTCTGTTATGGCTCCGAGTGTTCTATAGTGGCCTCGACGTCGACCTGGGGGTCGATATCGATGTCTGGCTCAACATCGACTGCTCTGTCGATGTCGACTGGATCTGCAGCTTTCTCCTCCGCTTCCGTTCGTGGCTTTTGTAGTTTGTTTCGACTCCTTAGTTGCATGCTTCGATATTGCCCGACCCGGATTGCCCTTTAGGATATGTAGTTGGTTGTCCAGGGAACGTTCCAGACGGTCTAGGGATTTGTGCCGCCAATTGACCCAGTTGGGTCTCTACATTCTTTTTCCATATATCTATCTCCCCAATCCTTGTGGTAAGGTGATTGAGTTGAGAGTGGATTGCATTGTTGGATTCATCATTTTTAGCCTGATTCCACCTTATCTCATCTAGCACAAGTTGTAGATCATCCTTTCGTTGTTCTCTCTCTAGGTGCCCAGGAGCTCTATAGAGTGGGGGGTCCCTAGGGTTAATCGGGTTCCTTTGTGGTTGATGGAACCTTCGGTCTCCCCAATATTGGCAATTGGGACCCCTCATGTAGTTGGCTTCCTCACAAGTCTCCGCCAGTTGTACTTGTTCGGCGTGAGGACACTCGGTGGTGGTGTGCCGCTGCGATCCGCATTCGATGCAATCTTGGTTTGCTGAAAGGAACCTCACTTGCTTTTGGAGCTTTCGAAGCTGATCTCTGATGTGCGCGCAAATTGCCATATTTTTGATGCACATTTATGTCCACTTTATCATTATTTGCATGCATATTAGATGGGAAAACATAGAATTAGTGTAGTTTATGTATTATTGTCAAATATAGAGGTCTGCACGAGTTTTTATGTGATTTCGCAGAAATCAAGGCGAAAATGGACAGATTTGGACAAGAGAAGAAGAGCGGGAAAAAGAACTCGAAGTCTACTGAAGAGGTCGAAATCGATGATTAACCTCAACATCGAGTGAAACAGAGCACCAGGAATCGAGCAGAGGAAAACAGAGCATGTCGACACAGAAGAGGTCGATATCAATGTCCAAGGTCGATATCGATTGGCCTAAATCACGCATATTGATAGAAGTCGAGTGCCAATTTGAGGAAGAGAAGGACTACTTGGGATAAAGATAAAGAGAGGTCGATATCGAGGTCCCAAGGTCGATATCGATGTTGCCAACAGAAAGATTCGACTCAGTTTTTGATAGAATTCTATCCAAAGCATGCCCGTCTATCCTAAAGTCGAGATTTTCTATCTTCTACTACTAGACTTCATCTTTTATGAGTTTTACCATGGAATTTTTAGTTTTACCTTTATTAAGTTTTATCTTAGAGAATAAAGATAGGTCTTCGAATCCTTGGCTAGCAAGATTTGAGATCTATAATAAGAGGCCATTAGGGCTGAGTTTAATAATCGAAGCAATCAATTTTAGTTCAATTGCAGAGATTTAGGAGAGAGAGGGAGAGAGAGGCCGAGTGGAGTTGTGTAAACAAGAGCGGAGTGGATTTGTTCAGTTGTAATCTCTTTCTTTTGCAATACAAAGTAGTTTTTTTTACATGATGATGATGAGTGCAATGATGAAGCGCGAGTAGTCAACCCACTTCTAGGGTCGGGGTGAGCCCGACGATAGCAATGTAGGGTAAGTGCATCAAATGTATGATTTTTATGCGATTCCGTCTTCTATCCTATACATGATCCTTTGCGAAAGTTAGGCAGATTCATTATTTTGCATTATTGAAGCGAAAGCCAATCATATTGTGAACTTGGATTACTCATGAATTGGATAGTAACTCTTAGGAATTATGCGAGAGCCTCTAATCACCTAAAAGTTGGTAACGGAAGTTATTTGACGAAAAGACATTAAATTTCATAACTTTAGCATCATACTTGCATGAATATCGGTGTGGCATGAATCCCCGACCTTGGAAGCTTTTAGTTAAATTAATTTCATAAAAAGTTTGAGTTTTTATTTCTCTCCAACTTTCCATAACCATTCTAGGCTCTTCGGACTATTTTTCCAACACAATAGGTTACAATACAATTTCTGTTACAGACATCGAAATCGACTGGCAAGTTCGATATCGAGCACTAATATCGATATCGAGGTTCATCTCAATGTCGACTGCTTTGCTTTTGTCTTCTCCAGGAAACTCACTGGAAATCGACAAGAACTGAGCTCGATATCGACCAGACACCTCGATATCGAGTGTCTCCTGGAGTCGAAAGCTTGATCGTGATTGCAACTAAGGAAGCGCTGACATACCTCCTCGTGGATTCGATCCTGAATTACCCTACCACTACATCGGGAGGGATTCTTGTATTTTATTTGCTTAAACAGGGAGTTGGCTTAGTAGTTATATTTATTTGATATTTTGTTTAAGCGGAATCACACCTCCCCCAATAAACAAATTGGCGCCGTTGTCGGGGAGGCAATCAATCGCCACCTAAATTTCTCACGATCTTTTCTTAGTGCTTATTTTACAGGTTTATGTGACGCACTGATCGCGGACCTATCCTGGAAAGCATAGACGAGCCTGAACGTTTATTCAATCTTAGCAATAAAGCTATTCAAATAATGGCGAACAACGAGACACAGGCTGAGACCATAGAGCGGTTGAGGAAGAAAATTGAGGACCATCATGAGGACACTCGGTGAAGACCTGAGAAGACAAAAACAAGCAGTCGATATCAACTAGGGAGGTCGATATCGATGTCAGTAAAAGAAATCGACTAGCTCAGAAGACTGCCAGTCGAAACAGGTGTGGTCGATATCGATGATGGGGGTCGATATCGACTTCAGAAAATTCGTGCAGGAGACTCGAGATCGACACAGAAGACCGTCGATCTGGCACAGTGGTCGATATCGATGATGGGGGTCGATATCGATGTTGTTCCTGCAGAAAAGTTAGTTTTTGTCGGCGAAGAAAGGTCGTAGAAATAAGAATGGCAAAGGAGCAATGAACAGAAATAAACTAGGGGTGTTGGGTTTTTCGATGACTCAAAGAATGGCAGGCGAATAGAGATGTAAACTAATAAAGAAAAGATCTTCCAAAGCCAGGGATTACCGCGACGACAACCATGATAGTATAAGTAAGAAACCACTAAAGATGCATGCTTTTATCATAAAGGAGAAGGCTTTCACCTAAACCGGCAAATAGGAAAAGATATCTTGCAATAAATTAACCTAATTTTGCGTCTACCTTTGTCATAATTGAGTTTATAATCTTTCGAATAGAAACCCTAATTACTACCCAAGTTTCACAACATGAGTTCCTTAAATTCGCATTTAAAGATGAAGCACAAGGTAGAGCGAGATAAAAGATACCTTCTTTAGTGACATACAAACCTTACCACCATAGCTATCGTCGGGCTCACCCCGACCCTAGAAGAAAGGGCGACTACTCGCTTATGTTGAAAGAAGACTGATAATGCATATCGTAGACAGGCATTATAGGCATTTTTATGCTAGTTAGGTTTCATTTAGTTAATAAATTCGAGTTAAAGTGCATCTGAAGATTATTTTGGAAGAGTTCGGATTTTGCGTGAATTTGTGAGTATTTTTACAGAGTTAGATTCGAACACTATTGGGATGCATGATCTTGGGGACTTGAAGAAAGAAGAAGCAAGGAATTGGAGCTGCCTTAAGCTTCTGGCAGCGAGATGATGCAGCGGAACATATGTTGCGGCCGCAGCATACATGCAGCGGCCGCCGTAAGGAATTGGATCGGCGACCTGAGTGGAACACGCGTGCAGCGGCCGCAACACCTATGCCGCGGCCGCGGCATTGGTCATCTAAATGCCGCATTTCAATTAGTGAAACCCTAGTTATTTGTTATTTCATTTTGGTTCGGCTTAGACTTTTAAAAGACCGAGTGTTATTAGTTTTCAAGGACTTCATTTTTCATTCGACGTTCTATCACACAAATTAGAGATTCAGCGATGTTTACCATGAGGAACTAAACTCATCGGTTCTGCCTACAATTTGAAGGTTTATTTGGATTGATTGTGAGTTTCTAATTCTCATTCCTTAATTCCGTTATTGAATTCTTCAACTTCTTTGCGCTTATTGAATTATTTTTTTGTTCTATCTAGCCCGCGCAACTAGTTAGAGTCAATTCAATTGCTAGGGTTTTGTAGATTCTTGATTGCGAACCTTAACCTAAGTAGCAAACTTATCCCTTTAGGGCTGATTGAACTAATTGGATAGGTAGGAAGTTGAATGTGTTGTTAAATCCCTCTTTAGGGACTGCAAATACCTTGGCTAATCTCTGAACTTAAAGCTATCAGTTGGGTTAAATCCTTCTTTAGGGACTGTTCGATTGATAAGGGTTGCTAGGACTGATTGGACTAGTAACTATATTAGGTCGGGACAAGGGTATTCATAGGAAACTTAATAGGACGAGAAGAAGTTACAAGGATCGCTTCAACCAAATAAAGTGGAAAATTGTAGGTAGAACTACTTCTCTCATTTGTTTGAATCACAACCATTTACTCCTGCCTTTCATAAACTTCTTTGCTCTCACAAACCCCCCATCTGGTTACTTAATCGGCACTTGAATCATACTTGAGCAACAAATCTCCCTGTGGATCGACCTCTTATTTATTGTTGTATTAGTCATAGGTTTGAGTTTACTTTGACGGATCAACGACAGGTTTTCCCTCTGTCAAATTTGGCGCCGTTGCCGGGGATTTTTATTGATTCTTGTGTGTTTTTGTGCTGATTTTTGGTGTGGAACGTCTTATATGGTCCATACCCGTGCTACTAATTCTTCTTTGTTGCCATTTGATTCAGAGATCGAAAGAACCGTTTCTTCCTTAAGGCGAGAAACTCGTGATCGTTCTCACAGGTTACCTTTTGATCAAGGAAACACTGCAGAGATGGCTAACGAAGCGAACCGCACTCTTAGGGAGCTTTCTGCTCCTGACTTGGCACGGCAGCCCCTGGCAATCCAATTCCCTGCGCTAGGGGAAGGAGTCAACTTTGAGCTGAAATCTGGGGTGATTCATCTTCTACTCAAGTTCCATGGGTTGAGTGGGGAGGACCCCCACAAGCATCTATTTGAGTTCCATACGGTGGTAGTTGGGATGAAACCTGAGAACATTACTGAGGATCAAATCAAGCTGAGAGCCTTCCCCTTCTCTTTGAAGGATGAGGCGAATGAATGGTTCTTCTACCTACCTCCTGGGACTATCTCTACTTGGGCCGAGATGAAGAGAGTCTTTCTGGAGAAGTACTTCCCTGCAACAAAGCTTAATGCCTTGAAAAGGGCAATCAGCAGCATTGAGCAGTACGCTACGGAGTCGATTCATGAGTACTTTGAGCGCTTCAAGAAACTATGTGCTAGCTGTTCATGCCATGGCTTCCCGCAGAAGGATTTGGTCTTATTTCTATTCAATGGGCTTACTGATGATGAGCGCAAAATGGTGAATTCCTGTTGTGGGGGAAACATGTTGAATAAGACGTCTGCTGCAGCTTGGGAGGTGTTTAAAGAGCTCTCTGAGGGTTCTAGGCAGTTCATCAAGAACACTCGTGCTAGGGGTGTACTTTCTGTTGATGCTCTTGTGGCTGCGCTTCAGACTGATATGGCAGAGGTGAATGGGATGATCAAAAAGTTGGTAATCGATAGAACACCTCAACAATTGAAGGCGTGTGGACTCTGCAATGAATTCACTCATCCCATGGATATGTGCCCACTTTTGCAAGAGCCTAGCGTGGATGTGAATGCCATGGGGAATTTCGCTCCACAAAGGCCTAGACAAGGCAATTTTGGCAATCCTGGATACTTCAACAACTATAACAGAGGCTATCAGCAAGGCTATGGGAACTACCAAGCCCCTTTCAATCAGCAAGGGGGGCAACAGGGAAGGCCCCAACAACAATTTGAACCTCGACAAGGAGGACAACCGCAAGCGAATGAGGCTAATGAGGATCCTCTGCAGACTTTGTCACGATTAGTCTTGAAGGTTGAGAAATAACAATCGGATCGAATAACCAATCTGGAGAATCAAATGAGTCAACTTATTCAAGCCTTAAGTGCAAAAGAGGCAAACAATGCTGGGAAGCTTCCATCGCAGACAGTTGCAAATTCTAAGGAGAACGTCAGCACTATAATGCTTAGGAGTGGCAAGGAACTGATTGCCACACCTCAAAAGGATGATGGGGGAATGATGGACGACGAAGTAGAGGTTTTAGAAGAGGATGTGGGTGACTGCACGGTGCGGCGGCCGCCGCACACCAGAGGAGCAGCGGCCGCAGCACCCTGCTGCGCACGCCGCCCCTGTCTCAGACGGCACCCAAGCAAAAGGTATGCCCTCTAGTTCCCTTTCTTCATCTTCTTCTTTCTCTCCTTCTTCTTCTTCTCCTCCTCCTTCTACCTTACCTCTGGAGACTCCAAAGCCGGTTCCACCCTTTCCGGAAGCCCTGAAGGATACACGAAGGTATGAGAACAATAAGGAGATCTTTGAGACGTTCAGTAAGTGCGAGGTAAACATTCCTTTGCTTAATTTGATTAAAAGCATTCCTAGATAAGCTAAATTTTTGAAGGATCTTTGCACTATCAAGAGGAACCAAAAGTTGAAAGGTAAGCAAAAGGTAAAGGTAAGCGAACATGTCACTGCTGTGTTTCAGAAACGTTTGCCTGAAAAGTGTAGTGATCCTGGTATGTTTGCAATTCCATGTGTAATAGGTGATACTAAATTTGACAAAGCCATGTTAGATCTAGGAGCATCTATTAATGTCTTGCCTGCTCATGTTTATCATGCTTTGGGATTGGGACCTCTGAATGATACTCGGGCAGTAATTCAACTCGATGATCGATCTACTATCTACCCCAAAGGGATTGTTGAAGATGTCTTGGTTATGATCGACAACTTGATATTCCCTGCTGACTTCTTTGTGATTGATATAGGTCCTGGTAACAATGAAGGCCCTATTCTGTTGGGCAGACTTTTTCTGAAAACTGGTAGGACTAAGATAGATGTCTATTCAGGGTCTCTTACTATGGAATTTGATTGTCAAAGAGTTGAGTATAATATCTATGATTCCATGAAATTTCCATCTGATGATCCTTCTTTGTGCTTTATGGATGTCATTGATACTATGGCACAAGATTGCTTTGATTTAGAGTGTGTGGATGAGATGGAGGTCGCTTTACAGGCCCCTATAGATGAAATTTCTAGAGATTATGCTTTGTCATCTAATCTGCAGGAGGCTGTATTGGCTTTGGACCATCGATCACCCACTTATGTGCCACCAAGGGGAGAACGCATCGAGCTGACCATGCCAAGTGAAAAGCTTCTCCCATCCATTGTCCAGGCGCCTGATATCGAATTGAAACAACTCCCTAGTCACCTTAAATATGCTTTTCTTGGTGAGAATGATACTTTGCCTGTCATTATTTCTAACAAACTCACTTATGAGCAGGAGGAGTGTTTGGTGACTGTTCTGAAGGAGAATAAGGAGGCATTACGATGGACGATTGCAGACATTAAGGGCATCAGTCCCACCCTCTGCATGCATAGATACTTCTGGAGGATGATGTAAAGCCATCTAGGCAACCTTAGCGGAGACTCAACCCACCGATGATGGAAGTGGTAAAGAAGGAGGTAATGAAGCTCCTTCAGGCAGGTATGATCTTTCCCATATCTGATAGCAAGTGGGTGAGTCCCACTCAGGTTGTTCCTAAGAAGGGGGTATCACTGTTGTTGAGAATCAGGATGGTGAGTTGGTCCCTAGCAGGGTCCAAACTGGATGGAGGGTCTGTATTGATTATCGTAAGCTAAATGCGGTAACTCGGAAAGACCACTTTCCTTTACCCTTTATTGATCAAATGCTTGAGCGCCTTGTTGGTCGCTCTTTTTATTGCTTCTTAGATGGCTACTCAGGCTATTTTTAGGTACCCATAGCACCGGAGGATCAAGAGAAAACGACATTTACATGCCCCTTGGGCACCTTTGCATATCGCAGAATGCCTTTTGGGCTATGTAACGCACCTGGGACCTTCCAACGGTGTATGGTAAGCATATTTTCTGAGTATGTTGAGCATTTCATAGAGGTATTCATGGATGACTTCGCTGTGCATGGAGATGACTTTGATACTTGCTTGCACCATTTATCACTTGTTCTTAGGCGGTGTGTAGATACCAACTTAGTTCTTAATTCTGAGAAGTGTCATTTTATGGTTGAGCAAGGCATTGTTTTAGGTCATATTGTGTCTAGCAGGGGTCTTGAGGTGGACAAGGCTAAGATTAATGTCATTTAGTCTCTGCCTTACCCCGCCAATGTGCGCGAGATTCGTTCCTTTTTAGGCCATGCAGGGTTCTATCGCAGGTTTATTAAGGATTTTTCTAAGATTTCTGCACCTCTTTGTGATTTACTCAAGAAGGAAGTAGTTTTTGACTTTGATGACAAGTGTAGGGCAGCCTTTGACGATCTAAAAGGTCGCCTGACAAGCGCCCCTATAATTCAGGCACCCATATGGTCTCAACCTTTTGAGATTATGTGCGACGCTAGCGACTATGCAGTGGGTGCTGTTTTGGGACAAAAGGAAGGAAGGAGCTCTCATGTCATCTACTATGCCTCCATGACTCTGAATAGAGCGCAAAGGAACTACTCAACCACAGAGAAAGAGCTTCTGGCCGTGGTCTTTGCATTGGAGAAGTTTAGCTAATATCTCCTAGGAGCTAAGGTAATTGTCTGCACTGATCACGCTGCTCTTCGCTATTTATTAACTAAAAAAGAAGCGAAACCCAGATTGATTCGATGGATCTTGCTCTTGAGCGAGTTTGATATCGAAATCAAAGATAAGAAAGGTGCAGAGAACTTAGTAGCGGACCACCTCATCAGACTTGTCCAAGGAGAGGACAAGCCGGACGGTCAAAGCCCCATTCACGGTGAGTTTCCTGATGACACACTCTTTTTCTTGTATCATCTTTCGTCTATGCAGCTGCAGGAAGTCACGGAGAATGCAGCGGCCGCAGCACCTATGCCGCGGCCGCCGCATGTGGCCAGTTCGACACCTTTGCTTTATTTTGACGAGGTAAGCCCCGATGCCTCTGAATTGCTAATGGGTGTCCATATGCCTCGACCTTGGTTTGCCAATATGGTGAATTTCTTGGTCACGGGAGAATTTCCACCTAAGTTCACGAAAGCTCAGAAGGACAAAATTCGACACGACGCTCGCTTCTATGTTTGGGATGACCCTTACCTTTGGAAACATTGTGCTGATCAGGTAATTAGGAGGTGTCTGCCAGACAATGAGGTACAATCTGTCCTTACTTTTTGTCATGCTCATGAATATGGAGGCCACTTTGGTCCTCAAAAGACTGCTAGGAAGGTTTTAGAAGCAGGTTTCTTTTGGCCTCGATTGTTTAGGGATGCTAATGCTTTCTGTAGATCTTACGATAGATGTCAAAGGGTTGGGAACATATCTGCCAGAAATCAAATGCCACAAAATAAGATCATATTCTGTGAAATTTTTTATGTTTGGGGCATTGATTTTATGGGTCCTTTCCCTAGTTCTTTTGGAAATATCTATATTTTGCTTGCGGTGGACTATGTCTCCAAGTGGGTGGAGGCAAAGGCCACCAAAACTGATGATTCTAAAGTTGTTGCAGATTTCATAAAGGATACCATTTTCGCAAGATTTGGGGTGCCTAAGGCTCTAATTAGTGACAGAGGGACACATTTCTGCAATAGGACTATCACTGCCCTGTTAAAGAAGTACCATGTCACGCAGAGAGTGTCCACTGCTTATCATCCTCAGACCAATGGTCAAGCTGAGATATCAAATCGGGAAATTAAGACCATTTTGGAGAAAACAGTGGCACCTAATAGAAAGGATTGGAGTCTAAGGCTGAACGATGCTCTGTGGGCCTATCGGACGGCTTATAAGACTCCCACTGGTATGTCTCCTTATCGAATTGTGTTTGGAAAGGCTTGTCATCTTCCTGTTGAACTTCAGCATAAGGCATACTGGGCTGTAAAGAATTGTAATATGAGGATGAATGAAGTGGGTGAGTTCAGGAAGCTTCAATTGCGAGAGCTAGAGGAACTTCGTTTGGATGCATATGACAATGCACTAATCTATAAGGAGAAGACAAGGGCTTGGCAAACATATCCTGCGGAAGGAATTAAAGATAGGAGACAAGGTTCTCCTATATCAATCATGCATGAAACTCTTCCCTGGAAAGCTTCGATCAAAGTGGGAAGGACCCTACACGATCTCTAGGATATTCCCTCATGGAGCAATAGAACTCTATGACCCTAAGTCTCATGAGCTCTTTAAGGTCAATGGTCATAGAGTTAAGCCATACTTTGAGAACATCCCCCAGAATGACAATGAGGAGTTGGTGCTTGCTGAACCAACCAATTAGGCCACTCAAGGGCTATTACGTCGAGCCAACAACTTGAAACAAAGGCGCTTCTCGGGAGGCAACCCGAGGTAAGTTTTTCTTTCCTTTTCATTTAATCATCATTAGGTAGTTTTTCTTGTTGTTTTGTTTTTGTTTTGTTTGGAAATGGGACTAACAACTCATGAAAAAGAGGAATTGGATTCGTGCAAAACGAAGAAGGAGAGGCGCTACAGCACAAATGCAGCGGCCGCCGCTCAATGCCGCGGCCGCCGCATACAACCCGCTGCAACATGCTTCATGCAGTGGCCGCTGCATATATGTGGCGGCCGCTGCATATATCGGGCCCGTGACCTCTGTCCCCTTTTTTTGAGTTTCTGAAGAAAAAAAAGGGGAATCCCTATTTGTCCTACCCTACCTAGTTCTTGCCGTCACATTCACATTACCCTTCTCCTCTTCAAAGTCCTAAACCCTCTTCAAAATCCCAACCTTCATCCTCTCTATTGTCACCTTCATCATCTTTATTGTCATCTTCAACCTCCCCTCCACCAACCTTCATCCTCCCCAACAAGCCCATCACCTTCTTCCAATCAACCCAAACCGATCCTCACCGTCCACCTTCACCCCGCGCTGAATCTGGTTTAGATCCGGGTTACTCGGGCCGCCATTGTTGATCAATTGAAGGAGACAACCCCGAACGTGCTGCGGCCGCCGCCCGAAGCTGCGCCCGCCGCATCCCCCGCTGCCAGGTTTGTTGTAGCTTGTGTCTGGTTGCTCTACTTTGTTTATTGACTGCTTGGTGCTCGGTTTTTGGATGATTTGTGCTATTGAGACTTGTGATTAGTTTGGAGGATTGGGTTTGTTTGATTGGTTCTTGTGGATTTGAGACTTGTGTTGGTTTGTTTCTCTGAGTTGTTGATTGTTGCTTATTGCGGGTTTGAAATCTATTGAATATGGTTCGTCAATTAAGAAACTTATCTAGAGGACAGAGGAAGATTGGGGAGAGTTTTGATTCGAAGAGATTCGTGCAAACGAAGTTCTTCGATATTCCGACATTACAGAGGTTGGGGATGATACAGGTTACCCAGCAGATGCTTACTCGTGGGGGCCTAGGTGCTTTTCTGAATTATAGTGCCCCCACCTATCCTGAGTTGGCCAAGGAGTTTCTCGCTACGCTCGAGGTGTCTAATGATCGGGTTCAGTTCCATATGTTGGACCAGGTTTATTATTGCACTTTTGCTTAGTTGAGGGCGGCTGTTGGTATTACTCAGGAGCCCACCGAGGAGTGGGCTACTCACGTGCCAGATCAGCAGGTCCACGATTTTTGGTACGCAGTGACGGGCTCCGCTTTTGATGGACATCGAGGAGAGTATAACTATAAGTTCATCCATTCCTGTTGCGATTAGTTCACAAGGTCCTGGCAATGGCTTTCAATGGCCAGGGCGATGTTAACAAGGTGCCGGCGGGAGACTTACCCTGGTTATGGAGTTTTTCTCCCCAGTCCGATATCATTCCGGATTGGGTTGAGATATTTCTGGACAGCTGCCTGCAGATTCAGAGGAAGACGTCGGGTAGAGTGGGGCTAGGAGGCATGATCAATCTGATCGCCCGACGTTTCATTGATCACACTCAGAGCGGGGTCCCTATGTCTGGTGGTTTCACTTACACGGAGGACCAGCTGCGGAGGGCCTATTTGCTTCAAGGCTCAGAGGCGAGTGGTTTTATATGGAAGGCAGGACCAGAGGGAGTCCACAGACTAAGGCTACCTAGGGTCCTTCCTTATGGCCCTACTAATGATGCTTTTTACCTGTTGGCTGATGCAGATGATGATGATGATGCTGATGAGGAGGAGGAGCAGGCGGATGCACATGATCACCCTATGCCTGACTCTCATGGGGGTGGTGCGCAGTTTGCTGCAAGCCCTTCTGCTGGGCCTAGTTCTTCTTATGATGAGTCCACTTGGCGTGAGGACATGTTTGCGCAGATGCACCAGCTTTCGATCCGCCAGGACTCCTTTCAGTACGAGCTCAGCGACTTGGGTCGCAATGTTCGTGATACGGCCTCTTCTATAGAGGACATGAGGAGGCAGTAGGAGTACTACTATAGCTTGGGGTGGCCCCAGTTTCCACCCTACCCGCCGTCGCTGCCTCAGTGAGTAGTTAGTTTTCTTTACCCTCACCTCGCGTTTATTTGATTTAGTTTTGTTGTCTTTGATATTTCATTGAGGACAATGAAAGATTTAAGTATGGGGGAAGGAAATTCAGTGTATATAGGTGAGTTTAGTTTATATAGTGCATTTAGTTAGATCATGTTTAAATTTCTGCACACATTTTTATTTTTGAATCATTTCATATTTACATTTTCTGTTTACTTATGCATTGAAAAAAAATCAAAATAAAAAAAACATCATGCATTGCATCCATATGTGTTATTCAAATACCCATCTAGCTTAGTTTGTCCTCTAATTTAAATTTCAGCATGATCATATAAATCCCATGGAGTTCTGGATGTTTTGGCCTTGTCTATATTCTTTATTTTATATGAAGCATGACCTTGCAAATATAATTGAGCATGTATGATTGAGCTAAAGTATGATTGAAATCCTATGAACATGATCCTTGTGAGAATGTTAGCCTTATTTGGAATCATTTATAGTTCTTTTGCTCAATTGTGTGATTTACTCTCCTTGTGTTGCTACCTCTTGACATTGACTTCAGTATCTATTTTTCAAGACCGACTAACATAGTTGTTGCTTGCGGAGTTTATGTTATATCTTGAGTCTTCTTATTCTAGTTTGTGCATACTTAGGGAAATAAGTGGCAATGGTGGATACACTTAGTAACCGGGTCTATGCATGACACCCATGTGTATGATTCGTACAAAACAGTGTTGAAACCTACCCACTAAGGAAGGAAGCTTGATCATTGAGTAACCGGGTTCATTCATGACACCCATGTTTGCAACTCACGTCAAAAGATGTTCAAGTGGACTTCATTTTAGAAAGTTGAGGTGTTGATAGACCGGGGCCATTCATGACACCCATGTTTTCGCCTTGCGTAAGGAAAGCACCAAAATAAATAAATAGAGAAAAAAAGAGAAAAAAAAAAGAAAAAAAATATGAACAAAAGAAAAGAAAAAAAAAGAAGTCGGATTTTGCTTATTCTTTTTCTTTATTGAGTCACGCAAGTAATGACAATTCGGTGAAGATTTGGTGATATTGAGGTCAATGTCTATGAGCTTATTGCATTTTGGATTGAGTTGAGAGTTGTATTTTAAAGCCTAAACACATGAGAGCATGAGTGAGACACATATTTCTGGTGAGGTTGGATGATTTCTACTCATAAGCTTTGATCACTTGGATACATGCTATGACGTTTGTTTGCTTGGTTTATGGTTACACTTGCTATAATGTTTCTTTTTGATGAGGTTGAGACTTGAAGGGATTTCCTGTGGGATGCATTGATTTATGTTCACTCTATAATTGCTTGAGGACAAGCAAAAGCTAAGTGTGGGAGAATTTGATAATGCATATCGTAGATAGGCATTATAGGCATTTTTAGGCTAGTTAGGTTGCATTTATTTAATGAATTGGAGTTAAAGTGCATCTGACAATTATTTTGGAAGAGTTCGGATTTGGCGCGAATTTATGAGTATTTTTACAGAGTTAGATTCGAACACTATTGGGATGCATGATCTTGGAGACTTGAAGAAAGAAGAAGTAAGGAATTGGAGCTGCCTTAAGCTTCTGGCAGCGAGATGATGCAGCGGGACATATGATGCGCCGCAGCATACATGCAGCGGCCGCCGCATTGGTCATCTGAATGCCGCATTTTGATTAGTGAAACCCTAGTTATTTGTTATTTCATTTTGGTTCGGCTTAGACTTTTAAAAAGCCGAGTGTTATTAGTTTTCAAGGACTTCATTTTTCATTCGACGTTCTATCAGACAAATTAGAGATTGAGCGATGTTTACCATGAGGAACTAAACTCATCGGTTCTGCCTGCAATTTGAAGCTTTATTTGGATTGATTGTGAGTTTCTAATTCTCGTTCATTAATTCCGTTATTGAATGCTTCAACTTCTTTGCGCTTATTGAATTATTGTTTTGTTCTATCTATCCCGCGCAACTAGTTAGAGTCAATTCAATTGCTAGGGTTTTGTAGATTCCTGATTGCGAACCTTAACCTAAGTAGCAAACTTATCCCTTTAGGGCTGATTGAACTAATTGGATAGGTAGGAAGTTGAATGTGTTGTTAAATCCCTCTTTAGGGACTGCAAATACCTTGGCTAATCTCTGAACTTAAAGCTATTAGTTGGGTTAAATCCTTCTTTAGGGACTGTTCGATTGATAAGGGTTGCTAGGACTGATTGGACTAGTAACTATATTAGGTCGGGACAAGGGCATTCATAGGAAACTTAATAGGACGAGAAGAAGTTACAAGGATCGCTTCAACCAAATAAAGTGGAAAATTGTAGGCAGAACTACTTCTCTCATTTGTTTGAGTCACAACCATTTACTCCTGCCTTTCATAAATTGCTTTGCTCTCACAAACCCCCCATCTGGTTACTTAATCGGCACTTGAATCATACTTGAGCAACAAATCTCCCTGTGGATCGACCTCTTACTTATTGTTGTACTAGTCATAGGTTTGAGTTTACTTTGACCGATCAACGACAAGTTTTCCCTCCGTCAAAGACATGCTTGGAATTGAATGGAAATAAACTTGCATTGATGAAGAAACTTGAATCTCTACAATCCCAACGCCAACTATCGCAAGCGCCGGAACCCTAAAGCTCAAAACCTAAAACTCTAACTTTATTGCTTAATGCTATTGTGTCTTTCTTGCTTGAATGAATAAATACCAACCCCTAGCGCTTTATTTGTAGGCTACTAATCCTTGCTATCCAATGATAGTATCTTCTATCTAATCTCTAAACTCTATCCCAACAAGTAGGATAGATCTTTTATTTTGGTAAAAATCTAAAACAACTTAATAAATCTTTAAGGTAAAAAGTAAATAATCTCAGTTGTAATCTATCTAAATTTACAAGATATTCGGTCTTTAGAAGATAGAATTCCCAATCCGAGTCCTGAAAAATGTGTCTATCCCGTGTCGAAGTATGGTCGATATCGACCATAGTAGTCGATATCGACCTCTCTGTTTCTGCTCGACGGGTCCTTCTCCACTCGATTTCTGTGTTGTGGTCGATATCGACCTCAGGTAGTCGATATCGAGTGTCTTCTTGGTTGGTCTATATGGTCTATCTCGACACTCCGAAGTTGTGTCGATGTATGTAATCGATATTGATGTTGGTGGTCGATATCGACCTCTTCTCAGCTTCACTTGGCTTCTTCGTTTTGACTCCGATTCCGCTCAAATTCCTGCATATTCAGACCAAAACTTGTGCAGACTCTATTTCTTCCACGTTAGCTCATTCTACACAAATTCATTTTATTTTCAACCTTTATTTGAGGAATCAAATGAAATATGAAGTCAAAACTTGCGAATAAAATAGCTAGGTACAAATATGTACATCACATATTCGTAGGAGTGCAAACACTGTAGCGTACATGACAGCTAGACTCATGCCATTTGATGCTTCTTGTTGTGTATGGTTCGATCACTTCCCGTCTGGTCTAGTTGACTTAGCGAGAATTGACATCCTATAACATATATTCCACACTTATCCAAAAAAAAAAACACAACACAGCTACCCAACACTAGGTTGTGTTATTTATCTAGAAAAAAATCTCATTTAACCCCCACCTCCTCTCCCAAACAGTTTAGCCGTAGTTATCGAAAAAAAGAAGAAACATCATCAACACAACTAATGGAGTACCCAAGTTGGAAGTACGTGTGGTATTCGCTTCGACTAATCTCTCCTTTGTACGAAACCCAGAAATCCCCAATTGAGCCTCAAGAAAAACCTAGCCTCCCAAAATCTCTTCGCCTAAATCCTCTCTCAATTCAAATCTCTTTTGTAAATTATGCTCAAACAAGCAATAATGATGATTTCTTTGGCATCAATCAATCTCCTGCAAAAATTTGGATGTGGAGCTGCCTTGCTGGGGTGGTTCTTTGTCTCAGGAAGGTTCAAAGAAAATCTGAGGAATGGATTGGAGGGGTGTACGGTTTGGCGTTTGCGATTCAAGCTATCGTTGCGGGACTAGGGGTCCGTCTGGCTAGGAACGATGGGGCTATGTGTGGTCGGCCTCCCCCGTGGCCTAATCCACGATCCCTGGGTGTACAAAGTTCGGATTTGTGGTTATTCCTGAGCGATTTCTGTCTTTTCGGAGTTCAGAGTGATCGATTTCCTCTTTTCCGCACGGAATCGAAGTGGTACGGCTCTTGCAAGGTCAGCGGCTCTTGCTTCTCCTTCTTTTCTCTTCAAATCTTTTTAAAGAAACCTAAGAGTGTTGATTCTCCTCACACTCTCTTTCACCTTCTCTTTCCTGAAAGCTCTCTTCTACTGCTATCTACTAATCATCTTCTTGTTTTTGCTCTCATGGTTGCGTCCACTATGGACAAAGGCAAAAAACCTATGGAGAGTGAGTCCCTCACTTCTCCTGAGAAAAACTCCCGAAAGGGCCCAAAATTTATGGCGGCTGAATTTCCTTCAGAGGGGATTCCGTTTCCCTCTGGTGGTGTGCCAACAGCCAACCAAAAACATTTGCAGAAAATCCTCAAGAAATCAAAGATTGATGTCCAGATTCTGAAGGAGATTCAATTGGAGGTTCAACAGAACATCTCCATGCTCAATAGTACATCTCTCTTTGCAACAATTGTGGGGAATCCCATTGAGGCCAAGGAGATTCGAAGGAAGATTAAGGTGGATTGGAAGTTTTTGGATGCGGGGTTCCAACTGGTTCCTCTTGCTAATCACTGGTTCGAACTGCGCTTCGATCTGAAAGAGGACAGAGACAAGGTCTGGAGTGGTCGACCTTTCCATGTTGTTGGACAACTGATGTTGGTTTAGCCATGGTGTCAGGCTTTTGACCCCTGGATTGAGTCAGTGTCCATACTTGATCTTTGGGTCCGTTTCCCTGGTCTGCCGACAAAATTTGTAAGTGAATCCCTCTTGAAGTCCATAGTAGAAAAGAACAAGATTGGAAAAGTGATTCGGGTGGCTGTTTTTAATCCGAATGGAGCTAGACTGAGGTACCTCAGAGTTTGTGTTAACACTGATTTAACAAGAATTCCTAGCAAAAATATCATGGTGCTTAGGGGTGGGCACAAATCCCACAAATCCCGTCCCGTCCCGCATCGCGTCCCGATCCCGTCCCGATCCCGGTGGGATTTTGAAAAAAATATTCAATCCCTACGAGGGACGGGACACGGGACGGAAAGTTCTCATCCCGCAAATCCCGTCCCGTCCCGCATATATATAAAACTATATATATTTTATATAAAAAATATACATAATGTCGGTTTTAATAATTAACTTTCACCCATTATACGTATATATATATATTGAATTCATGAATAAAACCTACTTAATTGGATATATGTATACACACATACTCAGTAACCTATATAAATACATACATACTCAGTAACATATTTTTTTTTACCAACTACTCAGTAGCTATATATACACATACAATGGTATATTAATAGTATATATACATACCCTCAGTAGCATATATGTATATACTTAATTAATAGAGATTTACTTATTTAATAAATTTGATTTCTATCAAAAATAAAAGCCTTTTTTATTGGATTATTTTAGATTTTTTTTACGAGGGACAAGTCCCGTCCCGTCCCGATCTCGTCCCGTCCCGCGAGGGATAAAACCCGGTGGGATTCAAAAAAAAATATTTCAATCCCGTCCCGATCCCGTCCCGTAAAAATATGCGGGACGGGACGCGGGATTACCCCAATTCCGTCCCGTCCCATCCCATGCCCACCCCTAATGGTGCTAAATGAGTTGGGAGAATCGGAGGCTTATCCAATTTGGTTTGAAGACTTTCCCGAGGGGTGTGGTTGTTGTGGCCTGGTGCATCACGCTTTCGAAAATTGTCCTAAGAGAAAGAGTGCAGCAATGGTGGATGAGGTGTTATGGGCGCATGCCCGGGGGCGCCTCCTCAACCCACGGTGGATAATGATCCTTCCAATATAGGTAGTGAATGAGTTAAGGTTGCTGCTAAAAAATCTTTACCCATTCCTCCTTCTACGTTTGGGCAATCTAAAACTGAGCTATGGAAATGCTTTGGCTCAAATGTGGAAATTAATTCTGACTCTTTTTCCTCTGACACCTCCTCTCCCTTATCTACTGAAGTGTCTGCTACTTCAGCCACTGTTACTGTTGGTGAGGAGGTTGGGAATCTGGTTACCTCTGATGTTCAACCAGCCATCCCTGATCCTGTGCCTGTGAGTATTGTCGACGCTATCCAAGCCCCCTTACTAAGCACCCAGATGATGCAAACCCGGTAGCTATTGAGGCTGACTTCTAAGACCCTGAGTACTACGAAGCTGAAGATGAGAATATGGTTGAATATGAAGGTGAGTATGGCAGGGAAGGAGGCTATGGCATCCCTGCGGATTTCACTCGGGAAGACTTTGATCGCATGCTTGGTAATATTCCTGCCTCTGCTGAATTTATCCTTTCTAATCTGTGCAAACCTTCTGCTGTCCTACCTTCATCTCTCAACCCTTTAGTTGCTCCCTCGGGCTCTCCTACGGCTGTCTTGAGGTTTGAGCAGCTTGGGGTTGAGGGTGCTGTCAAGTCTGAGTCCGGCAAGCGGAAACTCGGGGTCGAGGAAGGTGATTCTGCCTGCTCAAAGTTGATGGGTGGAGGTAGTAAGAGGGATAAGAATGATAACTAATCTTCGAGTAAGTAGGCTTACCAGTTTCGCTGGGAAGTGGGATGCTGGTTTAGCTATGTTTCTCAATACTCCCTCCTTTAAACAAGGTCTGCTGGTTTTCTATTATGGTAGCCAATTGGGGTTGATCCTTCCTCGGTTTGGAGCAATAAACTTGGAGTCTAGGATCTGTCGTCTAGGATTATTAAGTTGGTGTTATTGTTAATTCTATATTCTGCTTGTGCCCCTCAAGTTGACATTTATGTATTGTAAAAGATATGGTTTATGGGTTTATCCCTCTTGTAATCATTGTGTCTACGGTCGGACTTGTAGGTTGTGTTTCCCTTGTTTAAGCATTAAGGTTATTATAATGTTATATGAATGTGTAGTTATCAAAGCTTCTTGTGTACACTGGGTTTGTTTAGCTCATGTTTCCTTAGGAAGTAGAGTTCACTCTAGGGGTAATTGGCTAAACATCTTAAAGGATATGTCTCCTACTGACTCTCTACCTGAATCTAGGCACAAGTTGTGGTGGTGGTTAGTTCTTGACTACTTGTTCTGGCTACTTGTCCCTCCTCCATCTCTTGTGTAGATGCTTGGTTATAGGATGGTACTCATATAGGAATCCTTTCCGTATTGTGAGTTTCCTAGTGAAAGGTTTTATAAACAAAAAAGGGTACAATACAAGATATACTAGTGATAATCCTTTTGGGAAGTATGTGATCTTAGTTACAACAAAAGAATGGCGGAATGGTCATTCTGTACAGGTGTACTTTAGATGTAGGATTAGGAGTAACATGCTTTTTGTACTCGCTTCTTCTAATGAAGTTAAGCTATATTGGCAAATTAAGAGGCCTTCTGGACTCATAGTAGAATGCATTGTTAGGTTAATGCCTCCTATTAAAACTAGCTTGCTCAACGAGCCACGAGATTTGGATTGGAAGAGTATTCAATCTGCGAGTAAAATCTATAGGGAAAGTGCCAAAGTAGTTTGCTTATGAGGATTGGATGTTGGAACGTTAGAGGTGTAGGAAGGCCAAATTTTTGGGCCGAAATTAACGTATTTTGCAAAATTCAAAACATCCAGTTGCTAGCAATTTCGGAAACCAAGTCGGATAAAATCCCAGAGGAAAAAATCTGGAAAGCAATAGGTTTCGATGAAGCACATTGCGTACCAGCTATTAGGAAATCAGGTGGTATTGGGGTATTATGGAAATATAATCTTCTTGTCCAGGAGACGATCTCGTTTGTAAGTAGCGGACAAAGGTATGTCTGTGTAGACTACTTTAATATAGAGCGGGTCTTTCGATGTAGAATTTTTCTTGTGTATGCTCCGGCTCAAGAAAGGGATAAACCAAGTTTCTGGAATGAGATTAAAGGATTGATTGCGGAATCAGCAGTACCATGTATGGTTGTGGGAGATCTAAATGACATTTTGTCTAGTGAGGATAAAGTGGGTGGGATAGATGTTTCTCTTGCTAGATTGCAGCGCTTATCAGACATTAGCAATGAATGCGAATTGATTGATCTTCCTTTTAGAGGAAACAGATTCACTTGGAAGAAAAAGAAAGCAGGTCTTGACAATATAATGGAATGTTTAGATAGAGTTTTGGTACAAAATGGTATCTTGGAAGCTATCCCTGACATCCAAGTTTCTCATCACGCATTCTCATCATCTGATCATTGCCTTATAACGACTGATTTATGTTTGGGAGATCCACCCAAACCAACGCCATTCAGATTTGAAAATATGTGGCTAGCCAGAAAAGATTTACGAAACATTATAAAGCAAGCTTGGAGAGTAAACTGTGGTGGTTCTGCCCTATACCAATTGATCTTCAAAATGAAAGTGCTTAAGGTTATGATTAAAGATTGGAACCATAGGACTTTTGAAAACATCTTTCGACAATGAAAGGAAGTTGAGTCTGATCTTTTATTGTTACAAGGGTCCCCTGCCTTGCAGGTTGATCAGGCACTATATAAGAAGCAAGACAATCTTATCAAAAAGAAAGAGGCGCTTATCAAATTTCATCAAACTTATTGGAACCAACGTGCAAAAACTAAACATCTTAAGCTTAATGACACTAACTCGTCGTATTTCCATAGAGTCGCTACGGGCCGCAGAAATAGGAAAATCATTAGGTCTATCAAGACAGTAGAAGGAACCCAGATCATTCGGGAAGAAAATTTAAAGATAGAAATCCAGCATGATTTCAAAAAAAAAAGATTCAAAAAGGATAGAGACGAGAATGTGCATTGGAAAATCATCTAAACTTAATTACGAATAAGATTTCAGATTCGGATAATATTGATCTAATCAAACCTGTTACTAATAGTGAAATTAAACATGCAGTCTTCAGTTTAGGCAGGAACAAGTCCCCAGGTCCCGATGGCTTTACAGTTGAATTCTACAAAGCTTATTGGGATATTGTAGGCCCTTCTGTAACTAGGGCAGTAAAAAGTTTCTTTATCTTTGGGAAGATGCTTCGACAAATAAATCATACATTCATAACACTCCTTCCAAAAATTGATAATCCGAGTAATACAAGTCATTACAGACCAATTAGTTTGTGTTCGACCATATATAAAATAATTTCTAAAATCCTTATTGAAAGACTAAAAAAAGTCATAGGAAAGCTGATACACCCACTGCAGGGTGCTTTTGTCGCAGATAGAGCAATACAGGATAACGTACTGATAGCACATGAAATTTTTCACTCTTTCAAAACTTGTAAAGGTGTAGAGGGCTGGATGGCAATTAAGCTAGATATGGAAAAAGCATATGATCGAATAAATTGCGATTTCGCCTTTGAAATTCTGAGGAGATTTGGCTTTCATCCTAAATTCATTAGCTGGATTACTGAATGTATCTCTTCTGTATCGTTCTCCGTTTTAGTCAACAACTCCCCGACACAAATATTTTCTCCTTCTAGAGGTATTCGACATGGTGACCCTCTATCTTCATTTATATTTATTCTAGGTGCTGAACTCTTAGCGAGAAAACTTCAAAATGCATCAATATTACCAAAAAGTTGCCTAGGATTTAGGTTTGGAAATGGGGGTCCTCGTGTACCTTTCCTCACTTTTGCTGATGATATTATTGTCTTTGCAAAGGCTAGTCTAACAACAAGTCAGAAAATGAAAGAGATTTTGGACGAATATTGCTTCCTATCGAGGCAAAAAGTAAACTTTCATAAATCTTCGTTTCAAACAACGATAGGTGTTTCGACTACCAGAATACAAGGGTTACAAAACTCGCTTCAGATTCCTTATGCGAGGACAATGGAAAAATACTTAGATTGTCCTATTATTAGTGGAAAAGTCAATCAGGATACCTTCGAAGAAATCATCTGTAAAACTAAAGAGCAACTATCTAATTGGAGGGCCAATTCTCTCTCACAGCAAGGTAGATCTATTCTAATCAATTCAAACCTATCTGCTAGACCTATGTATGTTATGCAAAGCTTCATGCTTTCGCCGAAAATTCACACTCACTTGGATCGGATAAATAGAACTTTCTTCTGGAATAAAGATTTGCAATACAAACCATTAATTAGCTGGGATAGGGTCTGTAAACCTAAATGTAAAGGGGGAATGGGGATCAGAAAATCTAAATCTATGAATGTTGCTCTTCAAATGAAAGTCCTCTGGAAAACTCTTGCAGAACCTGAGAACTGTTGGGTAAAAATTATTAAACACAAATTTCTTAAGGAAGGAGACATATTATGTTACAAGAAGAGAAGCAATACTTTGTGGCAATGGAGGAGTGCCTCTGCTCTGATAGGTAAATTTAAAGAAGGGTTGTTTTGGTCTATTGGTAACGGACAAACGGTGAAGTTCTAGTCTGATAAATGGGTTTCTCAGATCCCCTTATGTCAACAGATTTCCCCCCCTACACCTTGATATGAACACCAAAGTGTGTGAATTTATTAGCAATGGGGAATGGAACCAAGACAAGCTTTCAGAATTTCTGGACCAAAATTGGATCGATAAGATAACGAAGATTCCTCTTCCTTTTAATCCTACTGAGGATAGGCTTTATTGGTGGCCAGATAAACAAGGTTGGTTCTCCACATCGAGTTCTATCAAATTAATAACAAACAGGGATTCTTTTTCAAATGACAGTTGTAACTGGATTTGAAAAGTAATACTCTCCCAAAAATTAAATTTTTTTTGGAAGATAGCTCAAAATGGTTTACCAACTAAAGACAGATTAAGTAGACGTGGTTCCTCTATTCCTAATCAATGTGTTTTCTGTAATAATTTGATGGAAGACGAGATCCACTTATTTTTGGACTGCCCTTTTATTCAAAATATTGGATTACACTCCCCTGATTTAGTTTCCATTATTCAAACTTCCCCCAATAGAAATTGGTGTGGTCACTCCATAATGGAGTGGTTGGGTACCAAGCTAAATATGGAAAAGAAAGAGGAAATGACAATTAAATGGTGGACAATATGGTATTATAGGAATCAGGTTTCCTTTGGCAAAATGATGAAACCAACCAGACTAGAGGCCCTAATGTTCATCAATAAGATTCGGAATAATTGGAAGATAGGATTGACGGAAGAAACAAACTACTATAACAACTTGCCTAAAGTTAGAAAACAAAAATTAAGTAGGAAAAATGTTAGGTGGCACAAACCTGATAGGGGATTCGTTAAGATAAATTTTGACGGAGCAATAACTAGTGAGGGACTTGCCTTTGCTGGTTTTCTAATTAGAGATAGCGAATGAAATGTCATGAAAATGGGCTGCAAGCAGTTAGGCCAACTATCACCCATGTTAGCAGAAGCTTTAGCGCTTAGAGAAAGAATTATTACCGCAAGGAACTCCAATCAAGAAAAAGTAGTAATAGAAGGGGACTCACTTGTTATTATTAACCACCTAAAATCAAATGGTAAATGTCCATGTGAAATCGAGTTGCTTATGGGCGATATAAAAAGGCTTGTTCAGGTTTTTCAGATAGTTACTTTATCTCATGTGCCCTGATAGGGTAACAAAGCGGCAGACAAGATTGCACATTTTGGTCGTTTTGTTAGGGGGGTCGCACTTGAGACTAATTTCGATCTTATTGATCTCATCCACAAGGATGCTATCGGTTAAACTTTTCAACCGAATTCCTACTTATTCAAAAAAAAAAAAAGTTTGGCCGTAGTTATCACTTTCACAAATCCCTCCCTGCCCATTTCTAATTTTCTATCTCTCCCCCTGCCAGAGTCCACCAGCCACCCCAGCCTGATCCGTACCCACCAGCCACGCCCCAGATCTCCCCGCCGGCAGCCACGCGCGGCAGCGCTTTCCCCGTCCTCGGAGGTGGTTCCCGGCGTCGATACCGCTCAGCTCTTGTGTAAGTTGAGCAATATCACTTTTCATTCATGGATTAGTGCCTTGGCCGGATCAATTTGCTAGTGTATTCATTGATTAGCCCCTTCACTGGATTCATACTTTTGCACAACTAGGCCCTTGGCGGGAGGGATTTCATATAATTTTATCGCTTGTGGTAGGCCCTCGGCGGGAGCTGAGGTGTGATTTAGGGAATTCGCAACGCTTCAAAAAGCTATGGCTGTTATCCAAACAAATCTCTGGGGGAAAATCAGTTGCGGCTCTACTGCGACCATGGCGATTGCAGCCATTGGCAGAACCTTCACTCACTCTCTCCCTTTCTCCAACTCCACCTCCCCTGCTTCTTCTGCTAAGCTTCGCCATCCCCATCAATGGAAGTTTCAAGTGGCTTCTTCCCTCCAGCTTGGTGGCCGCACGCTTTCCAAGGAAGGTACCACGCCTCACTAGTTTACTTCCCAATCAACAGAAGGTTTAGGTTTTCTTTTGCGTTTTCAGACTCTATTTGGACCAAATTGATGTTGTGTAATCTGGAAGTTGGAACCTGGAACTTGGAATTCATTTCATACATCTGAGGTTCATTAAATGCTGGAATTAAAAGTATGCAAAGTGTTTGTCTTGATTGTGTTTTGATTACATAAATAACAATTTCCGTCTTGTTAATTTTTCACATCTTGGGTTAGTAGTTTTTATAATGCTTTGGTTGATGTAAAATCATGGTACTGCAGAGGTGGTGAGGGATGATCCGACAAATAATGTCCCAGAATCCATATTCACAAAGCTTGGAATGCAGCTGCATAGGCGCGACAAACATCCAATTGGGATTTTGAAGAATGCAATATATGATTATTTTGACAGCAATTACTCTGAAAAGTTTGACAAGTTTGATGATCTCTGTCCTATAGTATCTGTGAAACAGGTATCACTCTGAAGTCTAGAGTTTACAATGTGCATTTTCCCAATTGATTCTAGTTGCTTGCAAATTTTGTACATGATTGTTGCTTCTGTTGCTGGTTCTGATGCATTTGATTCATCCCAGTGTTTAAAAAAGCTAGAGGTGACACAAGGCGAGAGGTATACCTATAGCTTAAGCCGGCTTTAGAAGCTAAGGCGATGGCTTTTCCATAAAAACTCTAAAAACATCTTAAACTTGAAGTTAAATGCTATAAAAAACATTTTGATGAAATAAAATCATATTAAAAACATATTATTGTCTTAAATCAAGTTTTAGGTAGTAAGCAAGTAAAAAAACCCATATCCAAGGCATCAGAAAGTAATAAATATAAGTCTAGGAATAAAAGATTAAAGAATAGAAAGAAATCCAAGCTGAATGGGAAGGATGGATGGCTAAGGAGTGGGTCACTCAAAATCATCAATGTCATTTGCATCATCTTCTTCCTCAATGTCTACAAAAGAAGCGAAGTCCTCATCACCATCATCCACAGACTTATATCCTTCATCATCTTCTTCTTCTGGTTGTGATCTCAAATGTTGGGTTTGCGAGCCACTCGATATGCCTTGACAGCAATGACTCAGCAGGGCAATAGCAACGACCTAGGCACTCAGCAACACAGTAGTAAGTAGTAACACCACCAAAAGGAAGAAGGCAGAGAATGGAGGGAGAGAAGTAGAGAAGAAAGGGAGAATAGAAGGCAGAGCACAAACGTGAAGTGAAGAACAAAGGAGGGCTAATAAAACCAGAAAAATCGTCAAAAAAAAAAATCAGAAAGTTGCTAAAATCTTCAAAATAAAATCAAAAAAATATTTTTCAACTATAAAAAGATATGGAAAGATTGTATCCAAATAAAACAAAGATTGTAATATATCTTAATCGGCCAAAATAAGGAAAAAACCAGAAAAGCCCATAGCTTTGGGCTTTAGTTCGCCTGTGGCTTAAGCTGCGCTTGGGCGCTTTGGGTGGGCTTTTCCACCCTCGGTGCACCTTGGCCAAGGCAGGCTGCAGCAGGTGCGCCTTGGGCTTATCCCGCTTAAGCGCGCCTGGGCTTCGCCTTTTCAAACACTGATTCATCCACTTATTAGTCTATGACCTTGTTAATTGTGACACTTGAATCTTTTATCAGCTGAAATAGGCCCAATGAGGATACTAGACAGAACTTTTCTTTCAAATTAGGTGCTTTGCTTATCATTTGATTCCATATGTCTTGTTGATCACATCATGGACAACTAGATTGTGTGATCTGATCATATAGAAATGTAGGACATATACGGCTCCCTTTAATGTCCTGACTCGCAGCTATCCACGCAATGTGCTACAATTTGCACACTTCCCCCTAATTTGTCCTTTTATTCTGCTTATAATATCCATTTTATGTTTTGGATTCTGCATATATCATGGGTGTGTTTGTTATCACTTAGGCTTCGTTTGGCAATGCAACTAGCTTTTTGGAGCTTTTCTTTTAATATTCACAAATCTGCACACTTTAATGTGCTTTTGCTTTATATAGACCAAATGTGGACCAAGTGGGTACAACCTTTTCTTTTTATATTCACAAATCTATTCATTTTCTCCTATCACATTATCTAGCTTGTATCACTACTAAACACCTTACTAGCTTATGAACACTTTAATTTAACATATATTTAATACACTTAATCCATCAACTTCAGCTACCGGATCAGCTACGTGTTACCAAACAGACGCTTAGTCTATTGTAAGCATAATATTATCTTCTCACTTATATTAGATCTTGTTACTTATGGGTGTGTGTGGCAACGTGAATGGAGTTTGGAGTAGGGGTAGGCAACAGACGGGAGGGGTGGGGTCATCCTGCGTCCCGTCCCGTGTATTTTTAGTGGGACGGGATCGGTACGGGCCTTGTCCCTCGTTAAATTAAAAAAAAAGCAATTCTAAAAAAACAAAAACCTTAATACAGTAGCAATATATTTATATTACAAATTAAATTTCCATAAATATTCCCATGTATATATAATTACAACTACAATTACATTAGCAAGTAATACAATTACAGTACCATAAACAATAGTAGTAGCAGTAGCAACTAAAGTTTTTTTTTTTTTTTTTTTTAGTTTACAACTTTATTTAGTTTATTCAACTTAAATAATAGTATATATATATATATTCTTTGATGTTTTATTAATTTTATATTGATGCGGGACGGGACGGGATTTGCGGGACAAGGATTCTTCGTCCCGCGTCCCGTTCCGCATATTTTTTATGGTACGGGACTAAATTTTTTTTTCCCAAATCCCATCGGGATCGGGACGGGATGCGGGACGGGACGGGATTTGCGGGATTAGTGCCCACCCTTAGTTTGGAGGGTTTGATAAGGTTAATGACAAGGTGTCAAGCTATTTGCTAGTTTTGTTGTCTGCTGAAAAAGTTCTTTGATGTAGGAACAGCTAACTCAATAGCTTTACTTCTGTTGCATCATCTAATTGTTTGCTTTTCTCATCTCCTTGCTTCATTTGTAGTCTAATGTATTCTGATTACCATATTCATGTTGAAATTAGTTGGTGTGTACATTTTGTTTTTTAATAGCCACATTTGGTCCACACTGTAATTTACTTTTCCTCCGTAGACACTGAAGTAGTTGAACAGATCCACTTCATCTGCTTCTGTTCCTAAAGTGCTCTTATTACAGTCTTAGTAAATTCTTCTATTTTCTAGTCTACTTGTTTCTCTTTGTGATCTTCTCTTATGCTTGTCTGGCTATTTTCTAAACTGGAACAAGTCGTGTGGGTTTATGTTTGTGCAGTGTTTTTGACAGTTTAATTCTTGCAGAACTTTGATGATGTTTTGGTTCCTCCTGAGCATGTTAGCAGGAGTTACAATGATACTTACTATGTTGACTCTCAAACTGTCCTGAGGTGTCATACAAGTGCTCATCAAGCTGAGCTCCTTAGAAAAGGTTGTACCCACTTTCTTGTGACAGGAGATGTCTACCGTAGAGATTCTATTGACTCCACCCACTATCCTGTCTTCCATCAGGTCTTTTTGCTTGATTATTAGTTATATTTTTTTTTGTACATATCTTCTTTTTTATTAAAGTATTTTCGTTATGCAGATGGAGGGGTTTCGTGTATTTTCTCCTGATGATTGGAAAACATCTGGCATGGACGGAACATCTTATGCAGCAGAGGATTTAAAGAAATGTCTTGAGGGTTTGGCACGTCATTTATTTGGTAAAATTTTATGATATTCAGTTAAGAAGGTTACATCACTCTGCATCATGAAGAATCTTCAACAAGGGGTGTTGTTTGTAAGTCTATATATTTATAATGACGAACGAAAATGAAACTACAGATCAGGGTTTTCTTAGATAAAACTAGACTTGTAGCCTTGTTTTGAAACATTTATAAAGAAAGACCTTATGAATACCACATACAAGATGTATAAATGAAGCTATTAAATTTTCTTCTTATAATATGCAGTGATTGGTTGATTTGATATGATTTGAAAATGCCATCAGGGAAATAAAATGAGATTTTCCATATTCATTGCATATACTGACATGCTAAATGTTTTGGGGTATAGAATTTGGTTTAAGTCCCATGATATGACACGAGGTGTTTACAGGTGCTGTGGAAATGCGCTGGATTGATGCTTATTTTCCATTTACAAACCCATCCTTTGAACTTGAGATCCTTTTCCAGGTTCCTTTTCTGTCCTTCTCATCTGTGACATATGATGATGAACTTCTCTTTTCTTTATTTGGGAATCTGATTTTGAACCTCTTGTATAAGGATCTCCATTATCTCTTTGTTGAAGTGAGAATCTTTTAAAACAAAATTATGGCTCCCTTTAAATAAGGGGAGGTTTACGTTCCTACTTACCTCATACTGCATTAATCCTCTACTATGAAGTTCTACTCTCCCTCTATTTCAGTGATCAACTAAAACTTCCCTTTCTATCATGCATTGTTGCAAAGTGTATTCATCACTGAAAATTTCATTAGTGCAAGTAAAATATCAAATCTATTATTGATTTCCCTCATGATATGTCAGGGGGATTGGATGGAAGTTTTGGGCTGTGGGGTGACAGAACAAGAGATACTGAAAAACAATGGTAGAGAGGATAATGTCGCCTGGGCATTTGGACTTGGATTGGAGCGGTTAGCAATGGTTCTATTTGACATACCTGACATTCGACTTTTCTGGACAAGTGATGAGCGATTTACCTCTCAGGTATTCATGCATCCATTCATTGCTGGAAGATGCATTCAAAAGATTTTATTCTTTACTTTGGGGGTGTAACATTTCATGATTTGCCAATTTGCCCCTTTTCTTTTCTGTTGTAGTTCTCTGGAGGCCAGCTTGGTGTCAAGTTTAAGCCATTCTCGAAGGTATGATTCATTATGTGTCGACAGCTCAAGTGATGCAAGATGCCTCATAGCTCTTGAAATTTAAATTTTCTTTTCTTACCTACTTGCAGAGGACACTTAAACTTTCACGTTGTATTTATGCAGTATCCTCCCTGTTACAAAGACATGAGCTTTTGGATCAGTGACTCGTTCACTGAAAATAATTTGTGTGAAGTTGTCAGAGGGATAGCCGGGGACCTTGCAGAAGAGGTATGACATTATGTGTATTTTCTTTTAAAATCTGTATTTAACAGTGTTAAGTTCATTTTATTGGTTTGTTTCTACATGGACATGGGAAGGGTTTTGGGCTGCCCCTGTTGTTTTTAGGAGCAATCTTAGTTCTCAAAAAGTGAATGTGTTTGGACAAATTAACGTGAAGTTCTTTCATGATTAGGAATACAATACAATTTTAATAGGACAACACTAAATGCCCTTTTTCTGTAGCTGGAATTCGTAGGATGTTTAAATGGGATTGTTTGGTTTAAACTTTGGTATGGGTTTCTTCCCCCAATTCCTAGTGTTTCAGTGTTCAGTTTATTTTAGAAATTAACTCTAGTCCACAAGAGCATGCCATCTACATGATTCCTACGTATGTCATGACTCATACTCCCTTTCAAGGCAGCCTTTGAAACAGCACTTGCAATTAAAATCGCTGAAGGACATGCTACTTGATGTAGAGACTTAAATTGGGACACAAAAAGTAAATGTTTCTGCAATAAGTAGAAGATGATATTCCATATTCCCGCGAAACAGCACTTGCAACTTCCATGATTCCTGTGTATTCTTTTTAGGTCAGGTTGATTGACAACTTCGAGAACAAGAAGAAAGGGATGACGAGCCACTGCTACAGAATAGCATACCGATCAATGGAGCGTTCTCTCACCGATGAGGAAGTAAATGATCTACAGGTACTTTCATGTCATTTCTTTCTAAATGCACTTTGGCTTAGGAAGTCTCTTCCCGTCATCATCACTGTACTTATTATCTCTGAATAACGCAAATGCAGTGGAAAGTACGAGAGCAGGTCCAGAGCAAGTTAAAAGTCGTTCTCAGATGAGATCTTCAATTCCTGGCAATGTCCAAGTTCCATACGTTCATCATCCCTTGTTTATTGTAAAACTCTCCTCTCCTTTTCGGACTGAGTTCCTCATGTTCTTACCAGAGTTTTAGGTTTCACAGATATGCCTGAAATGTCATCAGTGAAGTGGCAGTAGTTTGTTACCGAGCATCTTGAATTGTCATTTTGAGGGATAAAAACCAAAATTTTCCATCTGGCTAAAACGTTAATGTGGTAATCGGTAAATTATTTTTGGCTCAAATTTTAATACAAAGATCAATAATAGAATAATCAAACCTTGAATCGATTTGAATTTTGGGATTGTCATGTTAGTGTGTTGGTTGAAATTTTAACCAGAATTTGCCAATTTGAAATCACATTATATTTAGTTAATATAAGCATAGTTTGTATATAAATTTACCATTTCTAAAGTTTTTTTTTCTAATACTAACTTTGTGCTGTATTATTTAAAGTTTTTGTTCCTTTCTAATTATCATAATAATAATAAAAATTTTCCATCCGTATGGTGCTCCATTTTAACCTATTGTCCGTGTTTTGAGATGTCGATTGTCTATGCTAAGGCTTTGGGTCTTCGTAATGGGCTCTTGCGGGCAAAGCAGATTGGAGTAAAGAACATCCTCATAGAAAGAGAATCTAATCATCATAAAGGCTTTATTGGGTGACTAGAGTTGCCCTGGCCTTGGTTCATCGAACTGCCGGTGACAGATATAGGGTATGTATAGATGCACTTTTTAACTAGTTAAAAAATAAGTAGAATGGGTTGTTTATTTTTTTAACTAGTTAAAGAGTGTATGGACACCCAAAAAATCATAAAAATGGTTAAAATTATGAGTTAAAAAAAAGCTACTTGAGGGAGCTTATTTGGGGTTTATTTTGTTTATTTGGTTTGAAAGTACCACAATACCCCTAATAACAACCAAATAAACTCCACTTTTTACAAATAAACTGTTTTCGTCCCATACGGAGTTTATATTTTTCATAAATTTTTAACTACTTTTACCAACAGTTTATAAATTTTTACCCTGTTTATAATTTTAGTCAGTTTATTAACCCCGTCCCATACGAACCCATAAAGTATTTAGTTAGTTCCTTTAATTCGATTTTTATTCGTCATATTTTCAAGGAAGCGAATAGTGGTCGACGGGATTGCACATCTACCTCATTGTATCCCTGTCGATAAGGATCTGGAGCTTGGTTCAGAACTATGAGTTCTCGTTCGAAATGACGCTCTAGGAAGGGGATAGGCCAACTGTGCTCGTATTGTCTTTAATTTTTCCTTGTATTAAAAAAATTCTTTGTTGGTAGTTTCAGTGTTGTTTCATTTTACTCTATGATATTATTGTCGCTTTTCCATTTGTAGAATCCGTTGCAAGACAAGTTCAGTTCTAATATAAACATACAATACAACATGTCAAAGAAATTAATTTTAACCAGTGCTTTGACAGTGACACGGTCAAGAAGGGTGTTTCCACCTTGAGCTCTTTAGCCACCTTCGAAATCAGCCAATTGAAGTACTTTTGCAGATCCCAAAGTGAAGCTCGTCTGACTGTCCTCCTCCGAGGCTTTGCCGTAATTTGGAATCCACCATTCGCTGGGTTGGTTTGCGGCTATGCCTCGACAACCTGTTTAATAAATGTAGGTTCATCATTGCCCAGTTGCTCATCCCTTCAGATTTTTTACTTGCAGAATCATCTCTCGATCTATACGCACAATTCCCTAAAACTACACAAATTTAAAACGAGTGCGGGATGGTGGAATTCGAACTCGTCCAGCAACGAATATAATGACCGATGGACCCATCGCAACGAGTCGATGCTTAAGCAGCGGGGGAAACTCCTAATGGTAGAAGAGGAGGAAGTGGATGACGGTGACAACGAGGAAGTGGCGGACGAGGAGATGGAAGTGTTGAAGCCGATTGGGGAGGTCGTTAGGGTTTCCTGTTCGGGGGGGGGGGGGGGGGACGGAAGGTCAACCACTACAAGGCTTTCGATTGTGTAGGCAACATCTATAAATTGGTGAGCACAATCTAGGTTTGTTTCGGCTTGAATATGATTTCAGAAGTCTAGGTTTGCCATGTGATGCTAAAAGCAAGGCTAGGGCTGGTAAATCAGATTGTATGTGATATACTGATAGCACGCATTTAGGTAGGCATATTAGGATGCAATTAGCATGATTTAGATGTATATAATGCATGGTTTAGGCTAGATTTGCATTCATACTTGTTTTACACTTTTATAAATTATATCAAGTATATGTGGATCAGACGAGGAATAAGGAGGCTCATGGACGAAGGACGAGTCAATAGTAGGAAGAAAAGTGAAGAGCAAGTGAGCAGAATTGAAGTTCAAGAGCCTAAGTGAATAACAAGTCAGTAGAAGTTGTCGCTCGATATGCTAAACTTGTAACACACTTTCTAGAGGCCTCTGTGGTCAGATTGACTATTATAAGTATGCGTTGGAAAGATCTATTTGAGATCTAAAACTTTCATGTTGATGTTGAGACCAAATTCGAAAAGAAAAAAATGTTGTGAAATGAAAGGCTGCCCCGTGGCTACCCATGACCGCCCCATGTCCCGAAGAGAAATTGAGAGTTCGCTGATCGCCCTTGGCCACCTCACTTTTAGCCTTAGCCAGCCCGCGGCCTCCTGCGTGTTCGAAACGCTGAATTTTCCTAGTTTTTTTTATCTTATATCAAAAAGTTTCTATCCTATTTTGGGCTGACTTTCTTAGGCCTATTTAAGGACTTTTAGGGTTGTTTTATCATCATCTAATACACTTTAAGATTATCAATTGAGAGAACCCGGAGCCTCCATGTCCATGGAGTGCTAAACTTTTCTGTTTCATCTATGAATTGAAATTTTGGTTTGATCAAGCTGTAAGATTTCTATTCTTATTGTATTCCTATTAATTTATGTTGATTCTTTTGCGAATATTGTTGATTTCTTCTAGCACGCGCAACTAGTTGAGATTATTATTAGGATTTTGTAGATTCCTCATAGCGAACCTTAATCCATAGTAGCAATCATGCCTTTTTAGGACTCGTAGGACTCAATTGGTGTGTAGAGAATCAATCACATGTTAAATACTGACACATAGTATGGTGTTGCATGTATCCTGGTTAATCCTTAATCTTAATGCTACTATTATGTTGAATCTTAACCGTGTTAGGGTTATCTAACTAGTAAAGGTTACTAGGACTCGTAGGACTAGTAATTTACACAAGATGAAGACATGAACAATAATAGGATGAAAAGAGAACTTGAAGAAGAATCAAGGATCAACTAATCAAACTAAAGTGGATATTTGTAGATGAAACCATTTTCTCAATTGTTATCTCTATCAACTTGTTTATAGTTGTTCTGCTTTTCTTAACCTCAATCACCGAAATCTCCCTTTTCTACTAATTGGTAAATGTATATTACTTAGGAACACTTGATTCTCTGTGGGATCGACCTCTTAATTGTTTGCTATGCTAG
This sequence comes from Persicaria maculosa, assembly GCA_963922045.1. NCBI lineage: Eukaryota > Viridiplantae > Streptophyta > Magnoliopsida > Caryophyllales > Polygonaceae > Persicaria > Persicaria maculosa. Next base: position 37,337,956 of record OY998261.1, read on the forward strand.
TTTGTAGGTTTGAGTTTTACTTTTGATAGAAATAATGACAAATTCCTCCTGTCACATACCCATACCCGCCATAATAAGGAGGTTAATACCAGTACTGGTATCCGTAGTCGTAGTCGAGGCCGAATGGTGAGAGGTTGACGAGAGGGTAGTAGCTGCCAACCAAGGAAACTGCATGCGCTTGGGATTTTCATCCGTAGAAGGGATCGCTAGAGGAGATGACATGCACCAACTAATAATTCTTAAAAAATATAGCCGAAAAGATTACATTAATCGGTGACATATATAGAGTTGTGTTCATACCTTCTTGGTGTGTTTATTTTACCTAATCTCAAATTGACAAGAAATTACATGTTGTTTACGTTCGTATATTTTGAATTTTACAGAAAATGGAATAGGGTACACCCATGTTGTACACTTATTTATCTAGGCGCACCTAGGATGCACAGTAAATTTCAAGGTACAGTACCCAAACAAATTGTGGGTACGCATCTGTTTAATTAACAACATACGAACGTGTAGAACATGTGATTTCTGTCAATTTGTGATGAGGTAAAATAAACACACTAATCGGGTATGAACATAACTCTACAGATGTCATCCATCAATGTAATCTTTTTGGCTATATTTTTTATGTGAGTGGGGATGGTTATCATCAAAGTGGTAGTTCTTGGATACGGCGAGATATTTTGATAACACAAAATATTTGGTTACACGATCAACTGTTCTTTACGTTCTTATATTGTTCATTTTACAAAAACTGGTAAAAACCTCGACATTTTCTTTAAACTGAACTAGCAAGACATTTTCTGTTCACTGAGCTATTTACGAATGTGAAAAACATGTAATTGGTTGTGCACCACGGAAGATCAAGTAGATCACCCCTTATCCCAAATGAAACCCTCGGTAAAAAGAGTAACCCCTCCACTGCCCTGTGAATATAACTCTGCGCGTACGAAGATTGATTTCCCGCTCTGCTCTTCCTACACCAGAACTCCATACGACCCCATTTCCCCATATTGCGTGGCACAAACCCTAATCAACCTATCACCAAAAATGATGCTTCAACTACTATTATCCATAGCAGTGATGCCGTGGTATGTGACAGCGTGAGGCTGAGCGAGGCCGAAGAAGCGGCATCGCGTCAATAGAGGTTATCTTGACATGAAATGGTACATCAATTGATTTCCTTTCTTCTGAGTTACTCATCGTGATTATAGCTTGGAGATGACACGTACCAAGTGATAATTCTTAAAAAATATAGCTGAAAAGATTACATCGATCAGTGACATATATAGAGTCGTGTTCATACCCGCTCAATGTGTTTATTTTACCTAATCTCAAATTGACGGAACACACATGTTGTTTACGTTCGTATATTTAACAGAAGATGGCAATCAAGTGTTGGTTATTAGGCGCATCCATGTTGCACACACATTTATTGAGGCGCACCCAGGTTGTGCAACAAATGTTACAATAAATACCAAAATGCATCTTGGATGCGCATGATTAAATCACACCAAATTGATATTTTCTATTAAATTCACAATATTCGAACGTACAAAACATGTGTTTTCTCTCAAATTATAATGAGAAAAAATAAACACACTGACCAGGTATGAATACTGAGCTAGATATATCAATGATCGATGTAATCTTTTCATCTATATTTTTTTGCGGGAATGCGACTAAACATCAAAGTGGTAGTTCTCGAACAGGGCGAGAGATGTTCATTATACAAAATATTTTGGTTACACGATCAAATGTTCTTTATGTTCGTATATTATTCTTTACATTCATATATTGTTCATTTTATAAAAACTGGTAAAAAGCTCAAGTCTTTACTCGACAACAACTGGACGGGTGAAGAGGAAGAACAACCGCCGATAAAAAAAAGGCACGAATGACCACAGACCTAAATCACACTAGATGTGATTTCTGTCAATTTCTGATGATTCATGTGTTTTCATTGTCTCCCCACATTGGATTTGCGGGGTCCTTTGAGGGTGAATTGGAAACATGGGATTTTAGGGCTTTTCTCTTTTCAGTTTTCATTGCTTGTGTTATTGTTGTGACGTGTTACAATTAGAGTTTGTTATGTTGAGTCTAGACTTTAGGGTTTGTATATGGTGTGTCTTTTGTGTGTAATGTGTGGGATTATAGACTAATTGGTAGTGTTGTGAGGGTAATCAAGTGCTAGATTACCCTTTGCGAGCACAATCAATGACATTCAAGTGGGAGTACTAGCAAGTATGCTCTACATGAAGCTTATGATCATGAAAGTCTTTTCGGGGCCAAGAGCCTGTTCCAGAATACACCCACTGGGATTTTAGTAAAGAATCGAGCTTTGCGTGAATCTGCTGATCCGATAACAACAAATTGTATAAAGTTCAATCTCATTTTTGAGTCTTCATAATCAATACAACTACCTTGGAGATTCAATATCCTCTTGTTGCTATTCAAATGTTTTCAAAAAATATAGCCAAAAAGATTAGATCAATTGGTGACATATGTAAGTCTAAATTCGTACCTAGCCAGTGTGTTTATTTTTCCCCAACACAAATTGGCAGAAATCACATGTTATTTATATTCGTATATTGTTTATTTTTACAGAAACTGTCAATCAAGTATGGATTATGAAGGTTCGGACCAAGATTGTGCACACAACCCTTTACGCGCATCCGGGATGCGTTTAAATTCATAAAGTCTAGTACCTATGTGCGTCCTAGATCGATGCGCATAACTAAATCTACTAGATTGACATTTTCTGTAAAATGTACAATATACGAGTGTAAAGAACATGTGATTTTCTGTCAATTTGTGATGAGTAAAATGAACAATATACGAGTGTAAAGTCTAGTACCTATGTGCGCCGATGATCTGGGTTCGTCCTATTTTTTGGTTTTTGTCAAATTTCAATAAAGAATAGCTTCAATTCTTCAACATCTCTCCAAAATCATACCTTTGCTTTGAATTGGCTCGAATATATACTATGAAAACTCAAGAGAAACTATGTTAGGGCGGACTAAAGTGGGATGGATTGTATTTATATAGAAGATAGAAGATATAATTGGAGAAAAAGATAGAATTTGGTATAGATATGATGAATCTTCATAGAAATAAGATGAATTAAAAGAGAAAAGATAGAATTTGACTCCCTTATCCATATCCCAGAAGATAGATTTGTGTTTGGATTGAATTAAAGTCGAATTTGAATTGAATCTGCGATTCTAGGTAGAACGACGAGCACTGATGTTCAACGACGGGTGTCGGGTGCTGATGTTCTAGATCTTCGTTTTTATCCATCTTTTCCTCCATTCTTCTTCTATACAGTCTAAATATGAACAACACAATCACAATCATAAATATCTCTTCTAGTAAACTGGAGTTTTCTCGGTGCAAAAATAAACCTAACTAAGATGATGACTAATGCAATGTGAGGATTGAATGATGCAATAAAAACTAACTAGCTTTGGTTGCCTCCCAAGAAGCACCTTTGGTTAAACGTCGTTTGCTCAACGTGTTAACGTGTTGACCCTCACTAGGTCTCTTCTGCAACTTTCTCTTTTGGATTCACTACCACCTGTGATGGTAGCTTTCTTGTAGTACGTGCCTTCATCTCGCCAATTTTCTATTCCATCTACCCTATGACTTTTTCTGTAGCAATGAACTTATCTAGAATAAGTCAAAGTTTCTCATCCTGTTGGGGTTGATTTACTGGCATATGGTTTCTGGGTCGAGCTTCGAACTAAGTCCTTCGTTGATATGGAGCTTGAGCATTTAACCTATTTCCGAACCCTTGATAAAGATTTAAATTGAATTTAGGGTTGAAGAAGTTGTTACCATATCGCCAAAGATCATAGTCTCCAACTGCATTGACTTCCATAACTTCTTCTTGGATTTGAGGATAGAGATCGTTTGGATGCGATGGATCTCCACATACTTTGCATGGTCTTCTCTAGTCTTGAGTAACATGAGTAGCTAGGCTTTCACCAGTTTTGTAGGCCTACTGATCTCATCCTATGAGATGGAACTACAACTTGCATTCTTAACATGATGCATTCCTCGAACTCCTTGCATCCTTCCATACTGCTGAGAGGCATTAGCAAGATCTTCAAAGATTTTTATCGGCTTAGCAGGAGTCTTATCCAGACCATCTCCTCCGCTATGTCGTCCGTGATCCGAAGATGTGGACAACTAGCTTTGATATTGAATATCTCCTTGACTTTGCTGCGTCAAGTAGTAGGAAAGTACTTATTTAGAAACACCTATTTTTTAGCTCTATCCAAGACTTGATACTTTATGTTGGCAGATAGTGTATCCATTCATTGGCAACATTCTTGAGCGTGAACGGAAATACTTTGAGCATCATTTGGTCATATGTAATTCTTGTGGGTCTAAGATGATCGCAGGCCGCTGTAAATTCTGTTAGATGCTTATTAGGATCCTCTCCGTTCCTTCCATGAAAACTTGGCAATAACGATGCCAATCATGACTCAAATTCGAAATTTGTGCCTATTGGGAGATATGGGAGCTTAATTGACAATAGCGATGTTGTAAGAGTGGGCTTCTAGGGATCTCTTAGTGTTTTCATCAGTGGATCTTCATCAACCATTTTGCTTGAATTGTGTCTTCATAACCTATAAATGCTCCTTTCTATTTCTGTATCGCAAGGCACTAGAGAAAGATTAGTAGAATGGGTGAGAACCATACAAGATGGTCACACTGAAGCTTGCAAATTACACTTAGTAAAAAATTCGGCACTCTCCAGCAATGACGCCAATAATTTGGTGCAGATAGAATGCCGTGTGTTCTAACTACCAAATAGTAATGTCTCTACCTTCAACTAATATCCTAGTATCAGCAATAAGTAAAGGTCGATCCCACAGAGAGTGCGTGCGACTTTGGCTAAGCGTAGTGTGTAAGAAAGAGAATCGTAACCATAACAAGTGAGAAATAAGAGTAACTGTAGCAATGATTGTAATAGGAGATGATGATGATGATGAAAATATAGTTCTACTTATAATCGCAACATTGGTAACTTCATGATCATCGGATTGTTTTGGTTATGCTGGGCTATCTTAGTGTCGGTTTGTGCACATAGTTGTATAGCTTCCTATTTGATTACTATTCAAATCCCTAAACTCTTGCATGGGGTTCAAGAAGCAATAAGTCCCTAATCATCTAAGCATATAACCCATGTAATTTCCAAATATCCCTACAAAAAAAATTGTAATTTCTAAATATTCGATGTGTCACCTGGTTGTCAACCCAGCTATCGCTTCCGCTAAGAATAACACTTAATTACCTATCAATACTCTTACATATGCATGATTTCCAACCCATTCCTCAAGATATGTTGGCTACTCTATAGGACTAAGGCTCGCAATAACAGAAATAGTTATAATCCCTATCATGTTGCTTATCTATCCTAATGGCCAATTAAGATAAATAAACAACATAAACATGTGGAGAATAAAGAGTAATGAATAACCAATATGCATAAACCATATATTAGCTATATAATAGTATAGAAACAAACCTCTCATATGCTAAACCAATGCATTGAATATAAGCAAAACTATAGAAAATGTTTAGTCGAGCATGGCTTACAAAACAACTAAAAACGACGAAAGGAAAGAAAGATCAGAGAGGTGTGTTGAGATTTGATGTGTGATGTGTGAAATGGCTAAGGAGATACCTCTATTTGTAGTGCTTAGAAAACCTGGGAGTCGACTTTCTTGGTGTAACAGTAAACCCCAATGGACCGGATTTGGCCGCTGAGAAAATCTACCAAGATACGGGATTGGCGGGCAACAATGGGTTTCGGTCGGCGCTAACTCAGCGGATGCACAGGATCTTCCACGGGTGCTGCAGGATCAGTAAGCGCAGCTCTTATAGAACACTTCTTTGTTATTTCTTCTTGTCTTAGCTTCTCCGCTTCTTTTCTTATCTTGATTCTCGACTCTTCTTAGGCTTCCACAACTCCAGAGTCTAGCTTCGCTCCTCTTCTTATGCTTGGTCCGAGAATCTACAAAAATAGGCATAAAACATGTAGATTGCAAACTCAGAAACTTAAGAGACCATGAATGCACTTTATGCAAAAAAGATGTCTAAATGCAACCTAAACTACCTAAGAACTGCCTAAAATACCTATCAAATCATGCATTATCACAGATATCGATGCATGGTTGTAAGTAAGAAATTGAGGCATTAGTGGATGAAATCCTCTCCCAATTCGAGAAATTCCAAAATGAGAGCAGTCAACATCGTCTGCAACAAACCGAGGCCCTGGACCAATTGACCCAAATTGTCACTCAGTGGGTTCGCACCCACAAAACCAATATTGAATACAAAGATGAGACGGTTAGTTACCTTACTCCCCCTTGTGAATTTTTATTTTATTTTTTGCTTTTATTTTTGCCTTTTGTTTTTGCTTTTATTTTTTGTGTTTTTTTGTTGTTCTTTCATTGAGGACAAGGAAAAATTTAAGTGTGGGGAAGGGGTTTAGGTAGTTTTTATTTTTAGTTTAATTTTCAATTAGTTTTTCATTCATTTAGAGCATGTTTAATTTTCATTGCATTCATGTTTATTACTTTTAATCAATATTAAAAAATCAAAGAAAGTTTGAAAAGTGTCAAAATCCAAAAAATCATTCAATTGCATAAAGTATGTATTGTCTAAACAATCATCTAGCCTAGTTGGGCCTCAAATTCTTTTTGAAACATAATCATATAAGTCCTATGACATGTTTGGTTTGTTTAACCTTGTCCTATACTTTTGATTTTATTGTGAAACATGATTAGGTAAATGTAATTAAGCATGTATGATCTATATTTATAGGCATGATTGAAATCCAATAATAATTTGTCCTAGTGAGATTCTTTGGCCTTATAGGGATGTTTTTAAATATTCCCTTTGCTTTTTTTGTGTGATATACTCTTATTGTGGTCATCTCTAAGTATTGACATTGTTATCTATTTTTAGGCCGATTATATACATGTTCATTGCTTATGAGTTTCATGTGATGGAGGCAACTAATTTCTTAGCCCCATGTTTATCCATATCTACCCTACATTATGTATTTTGCTTGAAGTCAAATTTTAAGCCTTAGCCTTTTCTTTGAAGCTTCATAAAATGAATAATATCCCTAGCCGATGATAAGTCAGACCCATTCAAGAATTAGGATTAAAGTTGGTGAATGGTGAATCAATTTGAGTAGAGAAGAAAAGCAATGGTTTGTGCATATTGTCGAAAGCTTTTAGAAAGAGATGTTATGTAGTGTGTTTTTATTTCTCACATTGTACTTCATTTTAGGTGGATCTAAAGAAAAAGAAAAAAAAAGAAAAAAAAATGAGAAAATGAAAAGAAAGAAATAGAAAAAATAGCATATTCATATAGTTAGCAATGAGCATAGCCAAAATAAGGTAACCTTTCTTGCCAATAAAGAACCCTATATATCATATTTATGTGAGAGTTGGATGAAATGTATGGTTAAGAAAGTTTTGTGTTGAATTGCTTGAGAGTTTGATGTATCTTTTGAGTTTTTGGTTGATGTTGGAATTTTAGGAATATAAGTTCCCGGATTTTGAAGCACCACATGACTCGAATAAACTCCATGCCCTTATTTTCACACCAAGCCCCGTTATAACCAATGAAAAGACCTCTTGATGATGCTTGTTTGCTTTTACATATCCGGTGGAGATTTTTTGATATAAATGTTAATGCTTATGTAATTTTTTGTATAATGAATCGAGTTGAGAGTTGTTCTGATAGCCTAAACACATTTTCAGTGAGAAAAACACATTTTCCCCTATGAGGATGGATAGCTGTTTGCCTACAATGTGATCATTCAAATACATGCTAGAACGTTTGTTTGCCTTACCTATGTTTCCACTTGCTTGAGATTTTTTTTTGATGAGGCGAATGCATGAAGATTATATTTGTGGGATGAATGATTATTGAAATGGTTTGTTTTGCTCGAGAACTAGAAAAGGTTAAGTGTGGGGGAATTTGATAATGCATATTTGATGTGTGCGTAAATTGCCATATCTTCTATGCACATTTATGTCCATTTTGTCGTTATTTGCATGCATATTAGTTGGGAAAACAAAAGATTAGTGTAGTTTATGCTTATTTGTCAAATATAGAGGTCTACACGAGTTTTTATATGATTTTGCAGAAATCGAGACAAAAATGGAGCAATTTGGATAAGTTAATAAGAGTGGAAAAAGAACTCGAAGTCTACTGAAGAGTCAAAATCGACCTAAAGACTCGACATCGAGTGAAACAGAGCACCAGAAATCGAGCAGAGCAGAGAACAGAGCATGTTGACATGAAGAGGTCGATATCGTTATCCCAAGGTCAATATCGAGTGGCCGGAATCGAGAGGAAAGATAGAAGTCGAGTGCCAATCCGAGGTCGAGTAGAACTGCTCGAGATAGAGAAAAGAAGAGGTCGATATCGAGGTTCATGGTCGATATCGAATGCTGTTGCAGACAGATCCGACGCTGTTTTTGATAGAATTCTATTCGAAGCTCTGCATCTATCCTAAAGTCGAGATCTTCTATCCATTAAACACCAGACATTTTATCCTTTATGTTATTCACCTGAGGAGTTTTAGCTTTTTACTTATTTAAAGTTTTATCTTAGGAATAAAGATAGAGTTTCGAATCCTTGGATAGAGAGGTGAGAGATCTACAATTAGAGGCCATTAGGGCTGGTTTCAATCATCCACAAGCAATCAGTTTTAGTTATACACGCAGAGAATTAGTAGAGAGAGAGAGAGCGGAGTGAGTTGGAGGGAAGCGAGAGCAGAGATTTGGCTTTGTTTGGTTGTAATTTCTTTCTTTTATAGTTTAATACAAGTAGTTTCTTTTCAACAATGATGATGAGTTCAATGATAAAGCGTGAGTAGTCAACCCACTTCTAGGGTCGGAGTGAGCCCAACTATAGCAATGTAAATTTGTGCATCAAAGGTATGATTTTTATGCGATTCCGTCTTCTATCCTATGCATGATCATTTGCAAAAGTTGAGGAGATTCATTATTTGCATTATTGAAGAAAAAGCCAATCATATTGTGAATTTGGATTAGTCATGAAATTGGATAGTAACTCTTAGGTTTTATGTGAGAGCCTCTAATCACCTAATGGTTGGTAACGAAAGTAATTTGTCGGAAATGCATCATCTTTCATGAATTTGGCATAATACTTGCATGATTATCGTTGTGGCATGAATCCCCGACCTTGGAAGCTTTTAGTTTATTGATTCATATAAAAAGTTGTGTTTTTTCTGTCCACCCTTCCATCATCATCCTTACGTTCTTCGGACATATTTTCCAACGCAAATTGGTTCGTTTACAGTTACTGTTGAAGACTCAATTTCGACCGCAGAGGTCGATATCGAGTGCTGATCTCAATATCGAGTACCCAACTCGACGTCGACTTTGCTTTCGTCTTCTACAAGAACGTAGCTGGAAATTGACCAGAACTGAGGTCGATATCGACAAGTCAACTCGATATCGAGTGGTCTTTTGGAGTCGAAACTTGATTGTGATTGCAAGCTTAGGAAGCGCTGACATACCTCCTCGTGGATTCGATCTTGAAATACCCTACAACGACATCGAGAGGGATTCTTGTATTTTATTTGCTTGGACAAGGGAGTCGGTCTAGTTTGAGATTATATTGATATTTTATTTTAGCGAATCCCCTCCTCCTACGAACAAATTGGCGCCGTTGCCGGGGAGGCAATCAATCGCGCCCTAAGCTTTTCTCACGATATTTTTTTAGTGCTTATTTTGCAGGTTTATGTGATGCTCTGATCGCGAACCTATCCTGGAAAGTATTGATGAGCCAAAACGTTTTCTCCATCTTTGCAACAAAGCTATCAAAATCTTGGCAGATAACGAGACACATGCTCAGACCATTTAGCGGTTGAGGAAGGAGATAGGGGACAACAATGCTACAATCGCTGTTGAAAGGGCCGCCGCTGTTGCAGAGCGAGCCTGCGCTGATAGAGAGGAGGATGCGCACAGACAAGCCCAGGAGAGGCTCAATCAGTATCCACAGACGGCGATGCAATACATGCATCCGCCGCTTCGTGTTCTTGAATATGCTATTTTAATTCCTCCATCTAACTATGAGATAAAAATAAACTTCCTGTCTCAAATTAAAAGAAGCACTTTTGAAGGAAGAACTAATGAATGCCCCTTGCAACATATTTATACTTTCATGGACTTATGTGAGACTATTGCTGATGGTGTGAATCTAGAATATGTTAAAGTCCTTTCGATGGTCTCTTGCAGGGAAGGCATAAAAATGGCTAGAGAGTTTAGCTCCATGCTCGCTGAGGACATGGGCAGAGGTGAAGGATGTGTTCCTAAACAAGTTCTTTCTTCCATCTAAAACGGCGATGCTGCGGCAAAGGATCACGACTTTCAAACAAAAGCCTGGTCAGACATTAGCACATGCGTGGGAGCGCTTTAAGGACTTGCTGAGATCATGCCCGACGCATGGGCAATTACCCTATGTCATCCAGGAGATCTTCTACAACTCCAGTGATGGGCCGAATAAGGAGAGAATCAAGTCTTACACCTCCTATCGGTACATTGAGCTCACACCAACGGAGGCATGGGAGACAATTGAGAGGCTAGTCAACTTTGACAACACTTATGGGACTGTTGCGGCCTATGACTCAAGGCCTGCCCCATCTATGCCACTTTATGAGCCTCCAAAGGAGATTGATCCTGATGTGCAGCAACAATTCAATAACGATCAGACACGCCGCCTTCAAAAGCAAGTTAGGTTCCTCTCAAACAATCAACCTTGTCAGGAATGTGGCTCAACAAGGCACAACACTAGTGCCTGCCCACATCTTGAGCAAGTATCTATGGCGGAGCAACATGAGGAAGCTAAGTGGATGAGAGGCCCCTATGGAGGGGGCCAATCAGTAGTACCGAGGAGATCAACGGTTCTATCAATCGCAACATCAACAAAGGTATCCCCCACCATATAGAGCACTAGGGCACCCTGGGCGCGAACAAGGAAGGATGACTTGCATATCAATCTTGATGAGATGCGGAGGATCCACGTTGAGTCCAAACATGCCAATAACTCCATTCACACTCAACTGCAAGGCATCAATTATAGGCTCGGGGAGATCGACATTTGGAAACGGAACATGGAGACCCAAATGGGTCAATTGGCGGAACAAATACCCAAACCGTCAGGATCGCTGCCTGGATCCATTGTGCCCAATCTAAAGAGCAAAACTGCTGGACATATAGTGGCAATGAATCTAAGGAGTGTGCGTCAATTGCAAGCGCCCGAGCAAAAAGCGGAGGAGAAAGCCCCAGAAGAGAGGTCGATATCGATACCCCCAGTCGATATTGACCAAGGTGATATCATTGTCGAGCACCCTGCACTCGATGTCGACACAGCAGCTGAATTACCACAGAAATTGACTCTTCCAGTCGATATCGACCACCATCCAATCGATTTCGACTCAACTCCAGCCGCAGAAAAGAAGAAGGTGTTGCCATTCCCTAATAAAATTGTTAAGGACCCGGCGGAAAAGAAGTTTCAGCGCTTTGTGAAGATGCTTCAAGGGCTCAATGTCTCAATTCCATTCACCGAAGCACTTCATGAGATGCCATCATATGTGAGGTTCCTTAAGGACATATTAGGTAAGAAGCGATCAATTACTGAGATCGTAGAGGAGTGCAACAAGTTGGAACTACCAGAGAAGAGGGCAGACCCAGGTAAGTTTTCTATCGCTATAGGCTTAGGACAATATCGCTTTAATGCTTTATGTGATTTAGGCGCTAGTGTTAGCATGATGCCACTAACCATATGGCAGAAGATAAAGATAGGTCCCTTAGAGCCTATGGATGCAAAGCTTTTCATGGCGAACAACACGGTAGTGATTCCAACAGGGATGGTAGATGATGTGCCAGTGCAAGTAGGTAAGTTCTTTATCCCTGCTGATTTTCTAGTTGTTGATATGGCAGAGGACCCTGCTTGTCCCATTATTTTAGATATGCCATTCTTAGCAACCATCGATGCCAACATAAGCGTGAAGAAAGGATTGCTCTCATTCACCATTAGTGATGAGGTGATAGAGTACGCCTTCAACAAAACGGTGAGGAAGAATGAAGGGCCTAGGGAGATAAATTCAATAAAGGGTGTCTACATCACATGCGGGGAAGCAAAGGTAAGAAATATGACACCAGAGGAGCTTGAAAAGAGGGCCATAGAAGCCCAAGTGGGGGAATTCGAGGCAATCTTGAACGAAAGAGCCAAAAAGCCACTCGAAATCGACCCAGGTAAGTCGACATCGACTAACACAGTTCAAGATTTTGTGCTAGGTTTTATGTATGGGGTCGACGAAGGAGAAGAGAGCTCGAAATCGAGCACAGTGGTCGAAATCGACCAGGACCCTAAGTCGAAATCGACTGCCCCAGAAGCTAAATGTGGATCAAGTACCTCGATATTGAGGTCTGTAGGTCGAAATCGACTATACCATGTCGAGCAGAAATCCTCCACATCAACAGAACCTCCAGGAGCTAAACAGAGGTCGATATCGAGTGTTGCTCACTGATATCGACTAGACTCAGAGAAGGAAAAGGTAAGCCAAGGTACGAATTCCTCTTTTTCCATTTCAATTAAAGATTTATCACTTTTTGGAAGAGGTTTGCCTCGGTATGTGTGCTTGTGCAGGGTATCCAATGATGATCCAAGGAGCTATGAAGTAGGAGATATGATGTATGTCTCTAAGTCCAAAGATCATTGATTCTCGAGCAGATTCAAAACGAAGAAGATGGGACCTTTTACTGTGAATCAAATTCATCCAGGCGGGATGCAACTGAGAGATAAGAATGGAGTTCTATTTGTGGCCCAGGCTACATGGGTTTTGCAGATGCGCGTTGAAAGCGTAAAGGAAGAAGTCGGCCTAGCGACTATAAAGTCTAGAGCTTATAACGGACAATTAGTTTAGGTTTTGGACATTTCTTTTGGTTTGTTTTAAGACATTATTATTGTTTTGGTTTTTGTTTTTATTTTCTAACGAGTTTCATGAAAGAGGAAGAGCGCATAAAAGACATCGAAATCGAGTAAAATACTCGATATCGACCTAGATGGTCGATTTAGATAGTTGTGGTCGACACATGACCACCCTGAAGCTTTGAACTACCCAAGAATCGAGTGAGACATGTCGATATCGACTGGTCCACCTGAAATCGACCTCACCTGCAGATGTCTTCAACTCTTGATTTTCATGAATTTTTAGTAAGTTTCTTTCTTAACCCTAGTTCTTATACAATGAGGACACTGTAATCTTTAAGTATGGGGTGGGGGAAAGGCTTACTTGCATATTTTTAGCATTGTTTTAGCATTTTTTGAAATTTTTCATAGTTTTGCATAGTTTTTACATGTTTATATATACTCATATATAGTTAATTTAGTCACATTTATCTTTACGCACATTATTTATCTTTTAGCATGTTTAATTTTCAAAAAAAAAAAAAGAAAGAAAAAGAGACCCCCATCAAAAATTTGGAATAAGAGTCATGGAAGCTATTATTGAATGCGACAATGAAAAAGTAGATTCATTAGAGATATAACATGAAATTTCCTAGTTAAGGGAAGTCACAATGAAGTGCAATTTTTTAGAGAAAACCATGAAAGAGAGGTAAAAATTGAAGTTGCTTTTGACATGTGCATGATAAGATGATGGAGGACTTTATAATTTCCATACATGTGCTCAAGTTCATACCCAAACCTTACCTATGCAAATTGGCAATCACACAAGCCATATATGAGCCTTATTATCATTATTGCTCCACATATATTACATATTTCCCATTTTTTATACCTTAAACCCTATCCGGGGACAATGTTTGAGAATAGATGTCATCCTTGGAGTTTTTATATGGAGTTTGTGCATATTATTGGAGTTGTTGGCAGGAATGAAAGAAAATTCTGAAATATGGAAAATTTAATGAGTGAGAAAAAATCCGATCACCTCAGGAGATAAAGGTAGGTCGACCCTGCTCGTTGAGATGTTAGTTTAGCGAGATGGGACACAAGGTGAGGAGTCCGAAGTACTAAGTATCCGGGGCCATTCATGACACCCATATTTGCGACTCGCGAGAAGGCAGTACTAAGGTTAGAGAGGTAAAAGCATTATAGTGAAAAAAACATTGAGTGAAGAGTGAAAGGTGAGAAATATTATGAAGAAGGAATGTGAAGTTGGAAAGAATGTTTATTTCCCCGGATTTAACACCACATGGCACAAAATTAGCCCACCTTTAGCCTTTTACCAATCTACTTCTCATAAGCTTGCAAAAGTCCTCTTGATTATTAATGCTATGTTATACAAAATTGTTTTATGCATATAAGCCTCCTTTTCTGAGTATGATGTTGCTTTTATTCACAAGCATGGATATTGTTGACATTATTACCTTTTCGAGGATGGAAATTGAGTGTAGGGACATATAAGAATGAATCTATGATGTTGAGGGTTTACTTTCTTCTCCTGAATGACCATCAAAAGTATTGCTTGGGGACAAGCAAGCTTAAGTATGGGGTGTTTGATGTGCGCGCAAATTGCCATATCTTCTATGCACATTTATGTCCATTTTGTCGTTATTTGCATGCATATTAGTTGGTAAGATTAGTGTAGTTTATGCTTATTTGTCAAATATAGAGGTCTACACGAGTTTTTATGTGATTTCGCAGAAATCGAGACAAAAATGGAGCAATTTGGATAAGTTAAGAAGAGTGGAAAAAAGAACTCGAAGTCTACTGAAGAGTTGAAATCGACCTAAAGACTAGACATCGAGTGAAACAAAGCACCAGAAATCAAGCAGAGCAGAGAACAGAGCATGTCGACATGAAGAGGTTGATATGGATGTCCCAAGGTCGATATCGAGTGGCCGGAATCGAGAGAAAAGATAGAAATCGAGTGCCAATCCGAGGTCGAGTAGAACTGCTCGAGATAGAGAAAAGAAGAGGTCGATATCGAGGTTCATGGTCGATATCGACTGTTGCTGCAGACAGATCCGACGCTGTTTTTGATAGAATTTTATCCGAAGCTTTGGATCTATCCTAAAGTCGAGATCTTCTATCCATTAAGCACCAGACATTTTATCCTTTATCTTATTTACCTAAGGAGTTTTATTTTATTTTACTTATTTAAAGTTTTTTCTTAGGAATAAAGATAGTGTTTCAAATCCTTGGATAGGGAGGTGAGAGATCTATAATTAGAGGCCATTAGGTCTGGTTTCAATCATCCACAAGCAATCAGTTTAGTTATACATGCAGAGAATTAGTAGAGAGAGAGCGGAGTGAGTTGGAGGGAAGCGAGAGCGGAGATTTGGCTTTGTTCGGTTGTACTTTCTCTCTTTTATAGTTTAATACGAGTAGTTTCTTTTTAAGAATGATGATGAGTTCAATGATAAAGCGCGAGTAGTCAACCCACTTCTAGGGTCGGGGTGAGCCCGACGATAGCAATGTAAGTTTGTGCATCAAAGTTATGATTTTTATGCGATTCCGTTTTATATCCTATGCACAGGTGAAGGATGCGTTCCTAAACAAGTTCTTTCTTCCATAAAAAACGGCGATGCTGCGGCAAAGGATCACGACTTTCAAACAAAAGCCTGGTGAGACATTAGCACAAGCATGGGAGCGCTTTAAGGACTTGCTGAGATCATGCCCGACGCATGGGCAATTATCCTTGATGGGCCGAATAAGGAGAGAATCAACTCTTACACCTCCTATTGGTACATTGAGCTCACACCAACAGAGGCCTGGGAGACAATTGAGAGGCTAGTCAACTTTGACAACACTTCTGGGACTACTGCGACCTATGACTCAAGGCCTGCCCCATGAGCCTCCAAAGGAGATTGATCCTGATGCGCGGCAACAAAATACCTAAAATAGCTAAAATAGCTTAAGTAAACTAGAAACCCTAAAAATACCTAAAATAGCTTAAGTAAACTTTCTTACTAAAAATAGGCATAAAAGAATCTTCTAACACTTGGTAAATTCAGTCTAAAGAACATAGTAAAACCGGCCATAGAACTAGGAGGAATCGGTCATACTAAGACTAGAGCATAGATAGACTTTCAATGGCTCATCTTGTAGTTGAACGACGCTTGAGAATAGGACATGGCTCACGAACATGAATGATTCTCATTGAAGCTTCTTAGCACGAGCTCGAGTCATAGGTCCATCCCCAAGAATGATAGGTGTGTTTGGAGGTATCTTGGATGGTCCTGCATCATATATAGTCAATTTAATAAGAAATGAAATACGAATAGGTATATTAACATGACAATTTTTCAAAAATTGCCCAAGACAGCCCAGCCCAAACCCCGACCCATCACCTGATGTGTGCCTATTTGATCATGTTTTGTCCTTACATTTATTCCAAATCTTGTTTATATTTTATACTTTGGGTTGGGAAAGTTAAGAATTTGTGTAGTTTATGTTTATTTGCAAGATATGGGGGTCTACACAAGTTTTGGTTTAATTTCGCAGGATTTGGAACTTTTTTTAGCAATTGTAAGACAAGCTGAAGAAGCACTCGATGTCGACTATTGTCCCTCGACGTCGATCACAGAAGAAACTGAAATTGGCTATGGAGAATCCAAGATACTAGAAGAGAGCTCGCCATCGACTGCATCATCTTAATGTCGACTGACTGAAGTTAGCCGTGCTGAGGCTAAGGCAAGAAGAAGAGTGTCAACTAACCCACTCGAGGTCGACCAAGTTTGACGGCCCTCCATGTCGACTTGAGCACTCAACGTCGACTGGAAGACAAACGCGCAACAGACGCGGTTTAGACCGAATCTCTTAAGGATCTATCAAGACATGAGATATTTCATATCTTTCCTTATGCGATCAGATCTTTGTGAAGATAACTTTTATTATTTTAGATAAAAATTATATTTAGATAGAGATTTATCTTTTCCAATTTAGATAGAATTTACTTTCTTAATAGGCATGTTCAGTTAGCTATAAATAAAGGCATTAGGCCTAGGGTTTTAATCATGGAATCCAAGAACACAAGCAAATATGTGCCCATAGAGTTAGAGAGAGAGCAGCCGATATAGAGAGAAGAAGAAGACGTTTTGGTTGTACTCTATAGTTTTTATTTTTATGCAAGAGTTGAATTTTATGTTTATGATGTGTGCTATCACGACCATGAGTGAGTAGTCATCCCACTTCTAGGGTCGGGCTGAGCTCGACAATAGCCATGCGTGTATGCTTCAATCCTTGATGTCTTATGTGTTTATCATCTTCTATCCATGCTTAATCCGCTACGAAAGTAGTGGACAATTCCTTATTTGCTATTCATGAAGCGAAAGTGATGTACATATTTAGTGTCTTGTTATTTGCATGTTTTGACTTCATATTCCATTTGATTCCTAAAGTAAAGGTTAAAAACCGTGTAAATTTGTGTAGAATGAGCTAACGTTCAAGAAATAGGGTATGCACTAGTTTTGATCTACATATGTAAGAATTGGAGCGGAATCGGAGAAGCCAAGTGAAGCAGAAAGGAGGTCGATCTCGACCTGTCTGGTCAATATCGACTAAAGAACTCGACGTGGTCCTTGAGCGTCGAGATATACCACAAAGAACAACTATAGAACCAATCGACATCGAGTGAAGATGTATGCATCGACATAGCTTCAAAGATCGAGTGAAATGAGAACTCTCGAGCCGAAACAGAAACCTCGATATCGACTTACCTGGTCGATATCGAGTGGAAATCGACATGGTTTGCACGCGCTTCGACGACGCGGATTTGAAGATCTATCTATTAAACCACGTTTTTATCTTCTATTTAGATAGATTATGTCGTAGGGTTATTGCCTTTTTACCCTAAGATATTTATTAGTTAATTAGTTATTTACCTAAATAAAGATTTATCCTACTTGTTTGGGATATAATTTTAGATAGAAGTTTTAGTAGGATTAGAAATAATTTCCTTGGCTAGAAAGGGTTAGTAGGCTATAAATAAAGCCCTAGGGGCTGGTCTTTTATTTATTCAAACATACAAGATACAATACACAATAGAGTTTAGAGAAGCTTTAGGGTCTGGCGTTTGCGAAAGACGGCCTTGAGTTGTAAAGCTTTGAAGGTTTATTTAATGCAAGTTTCTTCTTTACAATTATGGTGTTTATTGCGATGAAGAGCGAGTAGTCGTCCTACTTCAAGGGTCGGGGTGAGGCCGACGGTCGCCATGTAAGTACGCTTTATTCTGTATTTCGATTATGCGATCTCTTCTTCTACCCCGCGCTCAATCCTTTATGTGAGTTTAAGATCATTCCTTGTTTACCTTATATGAAGCGAAATTGGATTATACATGTGAATTTGGATAGTAATTAGGTTTTGCCTGCAAAAGTTGACATAAACCCTAATTATGAAAAGGTAGAAATAATTAGGTTTTTTATGCGAAAGCCTTTATATTCCTAATTGATGTTGAGAAAAGATTAATCTTTTATGTGAATTAAGTCATAATGCATGCATGGTTATCATCGTGGTAAATCCCTATCCTAGGAGCTTTTAGTTTATTATACAAAAAAACCCCAAAAATCTGTTGCCTTTATTTTATTTCTTTAATTTATTTTATCTTCTGTGAACGGACTCGATTTTGACCTATATAGTTGATATCGCCTACCTGCATCGAGCAAACCCTACATTGACGGTCTTCTGAGTCGACAGGAACCACTGACCCCACTCGAGATCGACCTCTTTAGTTGATATCGAGTGCTTCTGTTGTTTTCCCTTCTTTAGGTTCTTCACAAATCGACGTCACTCACTAGGAATGGACTTCCCCTGTCGATATCGACTCCCCAACTCGATATTGAGGCTACTGGTCGACTTGAGCAGAAACTTTAAAGACTATCCAAGCATCGCAGACCTGCCTCCTCATGGATCGATCCTGATTCCCTTCCACTACAACGGGAGGAAGTCTTGTAATTTATTTGCGTAGACAAGGATTTGGCTTGATATATATTTTTTATTTATTATGGAGGTAAAGTTAATCAAAGGTGTCTACGTCACATGCGGGGAAGCAAAGGTAAGGAATATGACACCTAAGAAGCTTGAAAAGAGGGCCATAGAAGCCCAAGTGGAGGAAGTCGTGGCAATCTTGAACAAATGAGCCAAAGAGCCACTCGAAATCGACCCAGGTAAGTCGATATCGACTAACAAAGTTCAAGATTCTGTGCTAGGTTATAAGTATAGGGTCGACGGAGGAGAAGGAACATCGAAATCGAGCACACAGGTCGATATCGACCATAAACCCATGCCGAAATCGACTGCCCTAGAAGCTGAAAAAAGAGGAGGAACCTCGATATCGATGACAGAAGGTTGACATCGACTTGATCATATCGAGCAGAAACCCTCCAAATCGACAGGACCTCCAAGAGTTGAACAGAGCTCGATATCGAGTACTACTGATCGATATTGACCTGACCCACTGACATAAGAGAAGGTAAGCCAAGGTACGAACTCCTCTTTTTCGATTTCAATTAAAGATTTAACACTTTTTGGAAGAGGTTTGCCTTGGTATTTGTGCTTGTAAAGGGTATCCAATGATGATTCAAGCCATTAAGAAGTAGGAGATAAGGTGTATGTCTACAAATCAAAAGAGCATTGGTTCCCTAGTAGATTCAAAGACAAGAGGATGGGACCATTTACGGTGAATCAAATCCATCCAGGCGGGATGTAGCTGAGAGATAAGAAAGGAGTTCTATTTGAGGCCCAGGCTACATGGGCTCTGCAGATGCCGCCTTGAGAGCTTGAAAAGAAGAAGTCGGCCTATCGACTATAAAGTCTAGAGCTTGTAAAGACAATAAGTTTTTTTTTGGTTTTCGACATTTTTACTTTCCTTTGAGACATTAGACATTATGCATGTTTGGTTTTGTTTTTATTTTCTAACGAGTTTCAGGAAAAAGAAGGAGAGCATTACAGACATTGATATCGACCAAGATGGTCAATTCAGAGATAGCTTGTGGTCGAGGCCGGATCACCTTGAAGCTTGAACCAAAAATCAAGGTAACTAGTCGATATCGACTGGTACGCCCGATATCGACCTCACATGCAGACTCCTTCGACTCCTGATTTTCATGAAGTTTTAGTAAGTTTCTTTCTTAACCTTAGTTCTTATACAGTGAGGACACTGTAATCTTTAAGTATGGGGTGGGAGAAAGGCTTACTCACATATTTTTAGCATTTTTTGAAATTTTTCATAAGTTATTGCATAGTTTTTACATTTTTATGCATATTCATACATAGTTAATTTAGATGTCTTTTATCTTTAACCATAGCATCTTTATCGTTATGCATATTTGTTTCGAAAAAAAAGACAAAAAATAACCCCCATCAAAATTTTTGAAAAAAAGATAAGTGTCACGGAAGCTTTTAAGGAACTCGACGATGCAAAAGTAGATTCACTAGAGATATAACATG
Organism: Persicaria maculosa; assembly: GCA_963922045.1. Taxonomy (NCBI): domain Eukaryota; kingdom Viridiplantae; phylum Streptophyta; class Magnoliopsida; order Caryophyllales; family Polygonaceae; genus Persicaria; species Persicaria maculosa. The sequence goes on from OY998261.1 coordinate 37,358,434, forward strand.
AAATTGCCTAGTTAAGGGAAGTCACAATGAAGTGCATTTTTTAGGGAAAACCATATAAGAGACGTAAAATTTGAAGTTGCTTTTGACATATGCATGATAAGATGATGGAAGACTTTATATTTTCCATACATGTGCTCAAATTTCATATCCTAGCCTTACCTATGCATATTTGCAATTACACAAGCCATATATGAGCCTCATATCATTATTGCTCCACATATATTACATATTGCCCATTTTTTATACCTTATACCCTATCCGGGGACAAAGTTTGAGAATGTATGTCATCTTTGGAGTTGTTATATGAAGTTTGTGCAATTTTATGAAGTTGTTGGCAGGAATTAAACAAAATTTAAAAAATGTAAAATTTAATGAGTGACAAAAAATCCGATTACCTCAGGAGATAAAGGTAGGTCGACCCTGCTCGTTGAGATGTTAGTTCAGTGAGATGGGACACAAGGTGAGGAGTTTGAAGTACCAAGTATCCGGAGCCATTTATGACACCCATGTTTGCGACTCGCGAGAAGGTAGTACTAAGGTTAGAGAGGTAAAAGCATTATAGTGAAAAAGGCATTGAGTGAAGAGTGAAAGGTGAGAAATATTATGAAGAAGGAATGTGAAGTTGGAAAGAATGTTTATTTCCCCGGATTTAACATCACATGGAAAAAAATTAGCCCACCTTTAGCCTTTTACCAATCTACTTCTCATAAGCTTGCAAAAGTCCTCTTGATTATTAATGCTATGTTATACAAAATTGTTTTATGCATATAACCCTCCTTTTGTGAGTATGATGTTGCTTTTATTCAAAGGCATGGATATTGTTGACATTCGTACCTTTTCGAGGATGGCAATTGAGTGTAGGGGCATATAAGAATGAATCTATGATGTTGAGGGTTTACTTTCTTCTCCTGAATGACCATTAAGAGTATTGCTTGGGGACAAGCAAGCTTAAGTATGGGGTGTTTGATGTGCGCGTAAATTGCCATATCTTCTATGCACATTTATGTCCATTTTGTCGTTATTTGCATGCATATTAGTTGGGAAAACATAAGATTAGTGTAGTTTATGCTTATTTATCAAATATAGAGGTCTACACGAGTTTTTATGTGATTTCGCAGAAATCGAGACAAAAATGGAGTAATTTGGATAAGTTAAGAAGAGCAGAAAAAGAACTCGAAGTCTATTGAAGAGTTGAAATCGACCTAAAGACTCGACATCGAGTGAAACAGAGCACCAGAAATCGAACAGAGCAGAGAACAGAGCATGTCGACATGAAGAGGTCGATATCGATGTCCCAAGGTCGATATCGAGTGGCCAGAATCGAGAGAAATGATAGAAGTCGAGTGCCGATCCGAGGTCGAGTGGAACTGCTCTAGATAGAGAAAAGAAGAGGTCGATATCGAGGTTCATGGTCGATATCGACTGCTGCTGCAGACAGATCCGACGCTGTTTTTGATAGAATTCTATCCGAAGCTTTGCATCTATCCTAAAGTTGAGATCTTCTATCCATTAAACACCAGACATTTTATCCTTTCTGTTAATTACTTTAGGATTTTTAGTTTTTTTACTTATTTAAAGTTTTATCTTAGGAATAAAGATAGAGTTTGGAATCCTTGGATAAGGAGTGAGAGATCTATAATTAGAGGCCATTAGGGCTGTTTTCAATCATCCACAAGCAATCAATTTAGTTATACATGCAAAGAATTAGTAGAGAGAGAGAGCCGAGTGAGTTGGAGGGAAGCGAGAGCAGAGATTTGGCTTTGTTCAGTTGTACTTTCTTTCTTTTATAGTTTAATACAAGTAGTTTCTTTTCAACAATGATGATGAGTTCAATGATAAAGCGCGAGTAGTCAACCCACTTCTAGGGTCGGGGTGTGCCCGACGATAGCAATTTAAGTTTGTGCATCAAAGGTATGATTTTTATGCGATTCCGTCTTCTATCCTATGCAGAGGTGAAGGATGCGTTCCTAAAGAAGTTCTTTTTTCCATAAAAAATGGCGATGCTGTGGCAAAGGATCACGACTTTCAAACAAAAGCCTGGTGAGACATTAGCACAAGCGTGAGAGCGCTTTAAGGACTTGCTGAGATCATGCCCGACGTATGGGCAATTACCCTATGTCATCCAGGAGATCTTCCACAACTCCCTTGATGGGCCGAATAAGGAGAGAATCAACTCTTACACCTCCTATCGGTACATTGAGCTCACACCAACGGAGGCCTGGGAGATAATTGAGAGGCTAGTCAACTTTGACAACACTTATGGGACTGCTGCGGCCTATGACTCAAGGCCTGCCCCATCTATTCCACTTTTTGAGCCTCCAAAGGAGATTGATCTTGTTGTGCGGCAACAATTCAATAACGATCAGACACGCCGCCTTCAAAAGCAAGTTAGGTTCCTATCAAACAATCAACCTTGTCAGGAATGTGGCTCAACAAGGTACAACACTAGTGCTTGCCCACATCTTGAGCAAGTATCTATGGCGGAGCAACATGAGGAAGCTAAGTGGACGAAAGGCCCCTATGTAGGGGGTACTCAGTAGTATTGGGGAGATCAACGGTTCTATCAATCGCAACATCAACAAAGGGATCCCCCACCATATAGAGCACCAGGGAACACTGAGCGCAAACCAAGGAAGGATGACTTGCAGATCAATATTGATGAGATGCGGAGGAACCATGCTGAGTTCAACCAAGCCAAAAACTCTGTTCACACTCAGCTGCAAGGCGTCATTTCTAGGTTCGGGGAAATCGACATTTGGAAGCGGAACATGGAGACCCAAATGGGTCAATTTGCGGAACAAATTCCCAAACCGTCAGGATCGCTGCCTGGATCTACTGTGCATATTGCGGCAATGAATCACCACAGAAATCGACTCCTCCAGTCGATATTGACCACCATCCAGTCGATTTCGACTCAACTTCAGCCGCAGAAAAGAAGAAGTTTCAATGCTTTGTGAAGATGCTTCAAGGGCTCAATGTCTCAATTCCATTCACCGATGCACTTCATGATATGCCATCATATGTGAGGTTCCTTAAGGACATATTAGGTAAGAAGCGATCAATTGCTGAGATCGCAGAGGAGTGCAACAGGTTAGAACTACCAGAGAAGAGGGTGGGCCCAGATAAGTTTTCTATCGCTATAGGCTTAGGACAATATCGCTTTAATGCTTTATGTGATTTAGGCGCTAGTGTTAGCATGATGCCACTAACCATATGGCACAAGATAAATTTAGGCCCCTTAGAGCCTATGAATGCAAAGCTTTTCATGGCGAACAACACGGTAGTGATTCCAACAGGGATGGTAGATGATGTGCCAGTGCAAGTAGATAAGTTCTTTGTCCATGCTGATTTTCTAGTTATTGATATGGCAGAGGACTCTACTTGTCCCATTATTTTAGGTAGGCCATTCTTAGCAACCATCGATGCCAACATAAGCGTGAGGAAAGGATTGCTCTCATTCACCATTAGTGATGAGGTGATAGAGTACGCCTTCAACAAAACAGTGAGGAAGAATGAAGGGCCTATGGAGATAAAGTCAATCAAGGGTGTCTACATCACATGCGGGGAAGCAATGGTAAGAAGTATGACACCAGAGGAGCTTGAAAAGATGGCCATAGAAGCCCAAGTGGAGGAAGTCGAGGCAATCTTGAACGAAGGAGACAAAAAGCCACTCGAAATCGACCCAGGTAAGTCGATATCGACTAACATAGTTCAAGATTCTGTGCCAGGTTTTAAGTATGGGGTCAACGGAGGAGAAAAGAGCTCGAAATCGAGCACAGTGGTCGAAATCGACCAGGACCCTAACCTAAATCAACTGCCCCAGAAGCTGAAGGTGGAGCAAGTACCTCGATATCAAGGTCTATAGGTCGAAATCGGCTATACCATGTCGAGCAGAAATCCTCCACATCGACAGAACCTCCAGGAGCTGAACAGAGGTCAATATTGAGTGATGCTGACCGATATCGACTAGACTCAGAGAAGGAAAAGGTAAGCCAAGGTACGAATTCCTCTTTTTCCATTTCAATTAAAGATTTATCACTTTTTGGAAAAGATTTGCCTTGGTATGTGCGCTTGTGCAGGGTATCCAATAATGATGCAAGGAGCTATGAAGTAGGAGATACGGTGTATATCTCTAAGTCCAAAGATCATTGGTTCCCGAGCAGATTCAAAACAAAGAGGATGTGACCTTTTACTGTGAATCGAATCCATCCAGGCGGGATGCAACTGCGAGATAAGAATGGAGTTCTATTTGAGGCCCAGGCTACACCGGCTTTGCATATGCCGCCTTGAGAGCGTAAAGGAAGAAGTCGGCCTAGCGACTATAAAGTCTAGAGCTTGTAACAGACAATTAGTTTAGGTTTTGGACAGTTTTTTGGTTTGTTTTAAGACATTATTATTGTTTTGGTTTTTGTTTTTATTTTCTAACGAGTTTCAGGAAAGAGGAAGAGCGCATAAAAGACATCGAAATCGAGTAAAATACTCGATATCAACCTAGATGGTCAATTTAGATAGCTGTGGTCGACACATGACCACCCTGAAGCTTTGAACTACCCGGGAATCGAGTGAGACATGTCGATATCGACTGGTCCACCCGAAATCGACCTCACCTGCAGACGTCTTCAACTCCTGATTTTCGTGAATTTTTAGTAAGTTTCTTTCTTAACCCTAGTTCTTATACAATGAGGAATCTGTAATATTTAAGTATGGGGTGGGGGAAAGGCTTACATGCATATTTTTTGCATTTTTTAGTATTTTTTGAAATTTTTCATAGTTTTATGAAAATTTTCATAGTTAATTTAGTCACATTTATCTTTATGCACATTATTTATCTTTTAGCATGTTTAATTTTCGAAAAAAAAAGAAAAAAAAGAGACCCCCATCAAAAATTTTGAATAAAAGTCATGGAAGCTATTTTTGAACTCGACGATGCAAAAGTAGATTTATTAGAGATATAACATGAAATTGCCTAGTTAAGGGAAGTCACAATGAAGTGCAATTTTTTAGAGAAAACCATGAAAGTGAGGTAAAAATTGAAGTTGCTTTTGACATGTGTATGATAAGATGATGGAGGACTTTATAATTTCCATACATGTGCTCAAGTTCATACCCTAGCCTTACCTATGCAAATTGGCAATCACACAAGCCACATATGAGCCTTATTATCATTATTGCTCCACATAGATTGCATATTTCTAATTTTTTATACCTTAAACCCCATCCGGGGACAATGTTTGAGAATAGATGTCATCCTTGGAGTTGTTATATGGAGTTTGTGCATATTATTGGAGTTATTAGCAGGAATGAAAGAAAATTCTGAAATATGGAAAACTTAATGAGTGAGAAAAAATCCGATCACCTCAGGAGATAAAGGTAGGTCGACCCTGCTCGTTAAGATGTTAGTTTAGCAAGATGGGACACAAGGTGAGGAGTCTGAAGTACTAAGTATCCGGGGCCATTCATGAGACCCATGTTTGCGACTCGCGACAAGGCAGTACTAAGGTTAAAGAGGTAAAAACGTTATAGTGAAAAAAGCAATGAGTGAAGAGTGAAAGGTGAGAAATATTATGAAGAAGGAATGTGAAGTTGGAAAGACCTTTTATTTTGGTAAAAAATCTAAAATAACTAATATAGATCTTAGGGTAAAAAGGAAACTACCCTTAAGACATAACTTTATATAAAATAGAGGATAAACCGTGGCTTATATAGATAGAATTGCAATCCGCGTCTCGAGGAGCGCATCCAACTCGTGTCGAAATCCTGTCGATATCGACGAGATAGGTCGATATCGACGAGATAGGTCGATATCGACGAGATAGGTCGACCAGATAGGTCGATTTCGACCTCTTCATTTCTGCTCAACGAGATTCATTCCACTCGATTTCTGGTGCTTACTCGATATCGACTTCATCTACTCGATATCGAGTGATCAAATTTGCTGGTGTTCTTGGTCTGTCTCGACACTCAGAGTCTGTGTCGATGCTTCGGTCGATATCGACCAGTCTAGTCGATTTCGACCACTTTTTTGCTTTACTTGGTTTCTTCGTTTTGACTCCAATTTCGCTCCAATTCATACATATTTAGACCAAAACTTGTGCAAACTCTATTTCTTGCACGTTAGCTCATTCTACACAAATTTGCACTATTTTTCAACCTTTTCCTTAGAAATTGAGTGAAATATGAAGTCAAAAGATGCAATAAAAATGGTACTAAATATGTACATCAACTACTTCCATGACACTAATTAATATTTTAATGGGGGTACTTTTTCTCAAAAATCTATGTATGAATTGTAAACTCTATGCTCATGAGAAAAAGACGTATATACGATGCCTAATATGTAAGAACTTACCATGTGTGGAAAAACAAGGCTTATGTATTAAACTAACATTTGAGAGAAATAATGTAAGAATGCTTTTACCCCACCCTATACTTAAATCTTAAAGTATCCTCACTGTAAAAATAAAATAAGAAGTGGAATAAAGGAGAACTTACTAGAAAATGTCGCAACGGCTCAAAACAGGTAGTCTGCAGGGGAGGTCGAGATCGAGTGGGTGTGTCGATATCGACTAGGTGTGTCGACATCGATCTTCTGCTCACACTCAAGGTGATCTCGGCTCGATCACAGTTGGCTCTGCTCGATTTCCCTTGGTCGATATCGACCAGGTATGTCGATATTGACTGCTTTTGAAGATCCTTCGTACCTGCGATTGTTAGTCTTCTCACGAAAATCCAAAAGTTCAATGTTTAAAACTTTAAAACAAATCCAGAACTTCAAAACCCTAAAAATTAAAAGTCTATGTACACGCTCTAGATTTTATAGTCGCTAGGCTGACTTCTTCCGCGCTTCTATCCAAGGTGGAACATGTAGGGACCATATGGCTTGCATGTCCTCTTCAAGGCTCTCAAGCTCTACTTTGAACACCGTCCCTTTCTTGTCTTTAATCTCTAATTTCCCTGGATAGACCTTGTGGATGGTCATCAATCCTCTCTTTCTCCCATCCTTTCTTTTGTATCCCAAAGAATTGCATTGCTCCATAAGCACCCTGTCTCCTGCCTCGTATTCGCTAATCGGCTTACCTATCATGTTAATAAGGCATACAAACAAGGATACTCGCTTCATAGGGATATTAGAATTATGCTCTAAAGGACGAGGATTTTTACATGGACTTACCTTCGAGTCGTTAATGGTCTGAGGGATCACTCGACATCGAGTCAGGGGATCGACATCGAGCGGGGTTGTCTCTGGAGGTGCAGTCGATGGAGGAGTTTCGATCCGGGGGAGACAATATCGAGTGGGTCAAGTCGATATCGACTGGCCCTGGTCGATCTCGAGTGCTCTGTTGGTGTTGACCCCATACTTAGCTTCTGGCACTCTATCTGGCTCCAAGGTACGCGACATCGACTGGTGGGTGTCGACATCGAGGGCTTTTTCAGGATTCTCTTCTTCATCGGCTTGTTTCCAAATTGCCAATAGCTCCTCCATTTGGGCCTCCACGGCACTCTCCTCTAGCTCTTCGTCAGACAAGGCTCTCTCCGTTGGTTCATCACAAGGGATTACTCTCCCTATTGCATGCATGGCCTTGACCTCCATTTGGTTAATGTGCACGCAAATTGCCATATTTTCTATTCACATATATGTCCATTTTATCATTATTTGCATGCATATTAGTGGGAAATCATAAAATTAGTGTAGTTTATGCATTCTTGTCAAATATAGAGGTCTACACGAGTTTCTATGAGATTTTGCAGAAAACGAGGCAAAAATGGACAAATATGGACAAGAGATGAAGACCTGAAAAATAACTTGAAGTCTTCTGAAGAGGTCGAAATCGATGATTAACCTCGACATCGAGTGAAACAAAGCAACCAGGAATCGCGCAGAGGAAAACAGAGCATGTCGACACAGAAGAGGTCGATATCGATGTCCCAAGGTCGATATCGAGTTGCCTAAATCGAGCATATTGATAGAAGTCGAGTGCCAATCCGAGGAAGAGAAGGACAAATCGAGATAGAGATAGAGAAGATCGATATCGAGGTCCCAAGGTCGATATCGATGTTGTTGCAGAAAAGATTCGACTCAGCTTTTGATAAAATTCTATCTGAAGCTTGCACATCTATCCTAAATTCGAGATCTTCTATCACTAAGCACCAGACTTATCACATTATGAGTTTTACCATGGAATTTATAGTTTTTACCTTTATTAAGTTTTATCTTAGAGAATAATGATAGGTTTTCGAATCCCTGGATAGCGAGGTTTGAGATATATATCTAGATGCCATTAGGGATAAGTTTCTTCATTCAAGCACACACAATTCAGTTTTACATTCAGTTTTAGGGAGTTAGAGAGAGAGAGAGAGAGAATAGGCCGAGTGTAGTTTGTGTAAGCGAGAGCGGAGTGGCTTTGTTCGGTGTAAACTTTCTCTTAAGTTTTAATCAAAATAGTTTCCTTTCCATGATGATGATGAGTTCTACGATGAGGCATGAGTAGTCAACCCACTTCTAGGGTCGGGGTGAGCCCGACGATAGCAATGTAGGGTAAGTGCATCAAAGTTATGATTTTTATGCGATTTCGTCTTCTATCCTATGCATGATCCTTGGATTACTCATGAATTGGATAGTAACTCTTAGGAATTATGCGAGAGCCTGTAATCACCTAAGTGTTGGTAACGAAAGTTATTGGATGGAAAGACATTAAATTTCATAACTTTAGCATCATACTTGCATGAATATCGTTGTGGCATGAACCCCCGACCTTGGAAGCTTTAGTTTATTGAATTACATAAAAAGTTTGAGTTTTTATTTCTGTCCATTTTTCCTACACCACTAAGCTCTTCGGACTTCATTTCCGACAGTAGGCTACGAATACAGTTTCTATTGCTGACATCGAAATCGACTGGCAAGGTCGATATCGAGCACTAATATCGATATCGAGGTCTATCTCGACGTCGACTGCTTTGCTTTTGTCTTGTGCAGGAAACTCACTGGAAATCGACCAAAACTGAGGTCTATATCGACCAGACACATCGATATCGAGTGTCTCCTAGAGTCGAAAGCTTGATCGTGATTACAACTAAGGAAGCGCTGACAAACCTCCTCGTGGATTCGGTCCTGAATTACCCTACCACTACATCGGGAGGGATTCTTGTATTTTATTTGGTTGAACAGGGAGTGGGCTTAATTGTGATATTTATTTAATATTTTATTTAAGCGAATCTACCTCCCCTAAATGAACAAATTGGCGCCGTTGCCGGGGAGGCAAACAATCGCCACCTAAGTTTTCTCACGATCTTTTCTTAGTGCTTATTTTGCAGGTTTATGCGACGCTATGATCGCAGACCTATCCTGGAAAGCATAGACGAGCCTGAACGTTTCTTCCATCTTCGCAACAAAGCTATTCAAATCATGACGGACAACGAGACACAGGCTGAGACCATAGAGCGGTTGAGGAAGGAAATTGAGGATCATAATGCTACAATCGCTGCTGAGAGGGCCGCCGCTGCTGCAGAGCGAGCCCGTGCTGATAGGGAGGAGGATGCGCGTAGACAAGCCCAAGAGTAGCTCAATCAATATCCACAGACAGCGATTCAATACATGCATCCGTCGCTACATGTTCCTGAATCCACTATTTTAATTCCTCCTCTAACTATGAAATAAAGATTAACTTCATGTTTGAGATTAAAAGAAATACTTTTGAAGGAAGACCTAATGAATGCCCATTGCAACATATCTCTACTTTTATGGACTTATGTGAAACTATTGCTGATGGTGTAAATCTAGAGTATGTTAGACTAAAGTCTTTCCGATGGTCTTTGGCAGGGAAGGCACTGCAATGGCTAGAGAGTTTGGCTCCACGCTCGCTGAGGACATGGGCAGAGGTGAAGGATGCGTTCCTAAACAAGTTCTTTCCTCCATAAAAAACGGCGATGCTGCGGCAAAGGATCACGACTTTCAAACAAAAGCCACGTGAAACATTGGCACAAACGTGGGGGCGTTTTAAGGACTTGCTGAGATCATGCCCGACGCATGGGCAACTACCATATGTCATCTAGGAGATCTTCTACAACTCCCTTGATGCGCCGAATAAGGAGAGACGATTGAGAGGCTCGTGAACTTCGACAACACTTATGGGACTACTGTGGCCTGTGATTCAAGGCCTGCCCCATCTATGCCTCTTTATGAGCCTCCAAAGGAGGTTGATCCTGATGTGCGACAACAATTCCACAACGATCAATGGCGACAACAATCAACCTTGTCAGGAATGTGGTTCAACAAGGCATAATACTAGTGCCTGCCCACATCTTGAGCAAGTATCTATGGCGGAACAACATGAGGAAGCCAAATTGACGAGAGGCCCCTATGGAGAGGGCAATCAGCAGTATTGGGGAGATCAACGATTCTATGAATAAAGGGATTCCCTGCCATATAGAGCACCAGGGCACCCTGAGCGGGAACCAAGGAAGGATGACCTGCAGATCATTCTTGATGAGATGTGGAGGAACCATGCCGAGTTCAAACAAGCTAATAACTCCGTTCATACTCAGCTGCATGGCATCAATTCTAGGCTTCGGGAGATAGACGTTAGGAAGCGCAATATGGAGACCCAAATGGGTCAATTGGAGGGGCAAATACCCAAACCATCAAGAGCATTGCCTGGATCAACTGTGCCCAATCAAAAGGGCGAAACTTCTAGACACATAGCGGCCATGAACTTAAGGAGTGGGCGTCAATTACAAACGTCAGAGCAAAAAGCGAAGGAGAAGGCCACAGAACAAACGTCGATAACGACCCCCCTGTCGATATCGACCATGGTGATGTCGATGTCGAGGCTCCTTAACTCGATGTCGACACTGCTGCTGAATCACCACAGAAATCGACTCCTCCAGTCAATATTGACCCCCATCCAGTCGATGTCAATCTAAACTCCAGCCGCAGGGAAGAAGAAGGTGTTGCCATTCCCTTAAAAAAAGGTGATTAAGGACCCGACGAAAAAGAAGTTCCTACAGTTCGTGAAGATGCTTCAAGGACTTAATTCCATTCACCGAAGCACTTCATAAGATGCCATCTTATATGAGGTTTCTTAAGGACATATTGGGCAAGAAGCGATCAATTGCTGAGATCGCAGAGGAGTGCAACAGATTGGAGCTACCACAGAAGCGAGCGGACCGAGGTAAGTTTTCTATCGCTATAGGCTTAGGTCGATATCGCTTTAATGCTTTCGTTGATTTGGGCGCTAGCGTTAGCATGATGCCACTAACCATATGGCAGAAGGTAAAGATAGGTCCTCTGGAGCCCGTGGATGCAAAGTTATACATGGCGAACAATACGGTAGTGATTCCAACATGGATGTTAGATGATGTGCCTGTGCAAGTAGGTAAGTTCTTTATCCCTGCTGACTTCTTAGTTGTTGATATGGCAGAGGACCCTGCTTGTCCTATTATTTTAGGTAGTCCATTCCCAGCAACCGTCGATGCCAATATAAGCGTGAAGAAAGGATTGATCTCATTCACAATCAGTGATGAAGTGATAGAGTATGCCTTCAACAAGATGGTGAGGAACAATGAAGGGCCAATGGAGATAAAGGCCATCAATGGTGTCTACATCACATGCGTGGAAGCAAAGGTAAGGAGTATGACACCGGAACAGCTTGAAAAGAGGGCCATAGAAGCCTAAGTGGAGGAGGTCGTGGGAATTTTGAACCAAGGAGCCAAAAAGAACATCGAAATCGACCGGGTAAGTCGATTTCGACTAACAAGGTTCAAGATTCTGTGTCTGGTTATAAGTATGGGGTCGACGGAGGATAAAGGTCGATATCGACCATGACCCAATGCCGAAATCGACTGCCATAGAAGCTGAGAAAGAGGGAGCAAAGACCTCGATATCGATCTCCAAAGGTCGAAATCTACCTGATCATGTCGAGCAAAACCACTCCAAATCGACTGAACATCCAGGAGCACAACAAAGCTCGATATCGACGACTGATGATCGATGTTGACCTGAGCAACAGAAAGAAGAAAAGGTAAGTCAAGGTACGGATTCCTCCTTTCCCATCTCTATTAGGGATTTATCACTTTTTGGAAGATGTTTGCCTTGGCATGTGCGCTTGTGTAGGGTATCCGATGATGATTCGAGCCATTATGAAGTAGGAAATAAGGTGTTTGTCTCCAAATCAATAGATCAATGGTTCCCTAGTAGATTCAAAGATAAAAGGATGGGACCATACACGGTGAATCAAATCCATCCACGCGGTATGCAACTGAGAGATAAGAAAAGAGTTCTGTTTCAGGCCCAAGCCACATGGGCTCTGCAGATGCTGCCTTGAAGAGCGTAAAGGAAGAAGTCGGCCTAGTGACTTTAAAGTCTAGAGCTTATAACAAAGACAACTAGTTTATGTTTTGGACATCTTTTGGTTTTGTTTTGAGACATTAGACATTATTTGGTTTTGGTTTTATTTTTTTAACAAGTTGAAATAAGGAAGAAGAGAAACAGAGACATCAAAACCGAGTATAAAGCTCGATATCGACCTAATGGTCGATTCCGAGGGGCTTGTGGTCGAGGCCGGATCACCCTGAAGCTTGAGCCAGAAATCGATGAAACTTGTCGATTTCGATGTTAAAGGTCTATATCGACCACCACTGCAGACATCTTCGATTCCTGAAATTTGTGACATTTTAGTAAGTTTCTTTCTTAACCCTGGTTCTAACACAGTGAGGCCACTGTAATCTTTAACTATGTGGTGGGGGAAAGGCATATTTGCATATTTTTAGCATGTTTTGAAATTTTTCATAGTAATTGCATATTTTAGTAGCATAGTTTTTACGTGTTCATACTTAGTGAATTTAGCATATTTATCTTTAGTACACCATATTTATCTTTAAGCATTACATCATGTTTTATTTTCGGAAAAAAAAAAGAGAAATATGACCCCCATAAAAAATGTGAAATAAAAGAAAAGAGTCATGGAAGCAAAATAAGGATCTCTACGATGCAAAAGTAGATTCATTAGAGATATAACATGAAATTGCCTAGTTAAGGGAAGTCACAATGAAGTGCAAATTTTTAGAGAAAACCATGAAAGAGAGGTAGAACTTGAAGTTGCTTTTGACATGTGCATGATAAGATGATGGAGGACTTTAATAAATTTCCATACATATGCTTACAAAAGTTCATATCCTAGCCTTACCTATGCATATTTGCAAAAGTCACAAGCCATATATGAGCATTGCTATATTATTATCATTATTGCTCCACATATATTACATATTTCCCATTTTATATACCTTATACCCTATCCGTGGGCAAGTTTGAGAATGGATGTCATCTTTGGAGTTGTTATATGGAGTTTGTGCATTATTATTGAAGTTGTTGGCAGGAATGAAAGAAATTTTGAATTATGGAAAATTTAATGAGTGAGAAAAAATCTGATCACCTCAAGAGATAAAGGTAGATCGACCCTGCTCGTTGCGATGTTAGTTCTGCGAGATGGGACACAAGGTGAGGAGTCCGAAGTACTAAGTATCCGGGGCCATTCATGACACCTATGTTTGCGACTCGCGAGAAGGCAGTGCTAAGGTTAGAGAGGTAAAAGCATTATAGTGAAAAAAAAGCATTGAGCGATAAGTGAAAGGTGAGAAACATTATGAAGAAGGAATGTGTAATGATTTTTGGAAAGAAAGTTTTATTTCCCCGGATTCAACACCTCATGGCTAAATATTATCCCACCTTTAGCCTTTTACCTATCTACTTCTCACAAGCTTGCAAAAGTCCTATTGATTATCAATGCTATGTTACGAAATTGTTTTATGCATATAAACCTCCTTTTGTGAGTATGATGTTGCTTTTATGCACATGCATGAATTTGGTTGACAGTAGTACCTTATCGAGGATGACAATTGATTGTAGGGATATATGAGAATGAATCTATGATCTTGAGGGTTTACTTTCTTCCCCTGAATGACCATTAAAAGTATTGCTTGGGGACAAGCAAGGTTAAGTATGGGGTGTTTGATGTGCGCGCAAATTGCCATATTTTCTATGCACATATATGTCCATTTTATCATTATTTGCATGCATATTAGTGGAAAATCATATAATTAGTGTAGTTTATGCATTATTGTCAAATATAAAGGTATGCACGAGTTTCTATGAGATTTTGCAGAAAACGAGGCGAAAATGGACAGATATGGACAAGAGATGAAGAGCTGAAACAGAACTCGAAGTCTTCTGAAGAGGTTGAAATTTATGATTAACCTCGACATCTAGTGAAACAGAGCAACCAGGAATCGAGTAGAGGAAAACAGAGCATGTCGACATAGAAGAGGTCGATATCGATGTCCCAAGGTCGATATCGAGTGGCCTAAATCGAGCATATTGATAGAAGTCGAGTGCCAATCCGAGGAAGAGATGGACAAATCGATATAGAGATAGAGAAGATCGATATCGAGGTCCCAAGGTTGATATCGATGTTGCTGCGGAATAGATTCGACTCAGCTTTTGATAAAATTCTATCCGAAGCTTGCACGTCTATCCTAAAGTCTAGATCTTCTATCACTAAGCACCAGACTTATCACATTATGAGTTTTACCATGGAATTTTTAGTTTTTACCTTTATTAAGTTTTATCTTAGAGAATAAAGATAGGTTTTCGAATCCCTGGATAACGAGGTTTGAGATCTATATCTAGAGGCCATTAGGGCTGAGTTTATTCATTCAAGCAGACACAATTCAGTTTTACATTCAGTTTTAGAGAGTTAGAGAGAGCTGTAATAGGCAGAGTGGAGTTTGTGTAAGCGAGAGCGGAGTGGCTTTGTTCGGCGTAAACTTTCTCTTATGTTTCTTTTCCATGATGATGAGTTCTACGATGAGGCACGAGTAGTCAACCCACTTCTAGGGTCGGGGTGAGCCCGAAGATAGCAATGTAGGGTAAATGCATCAAAGTTATGATTTTTATGCGATTTCGTCTTCTATCCTATGCATGATCCTTTGCGAAAGTTGAGGAGATTCATTATTTGCATTATTGAAGCAAAAGCCAATCATATTGTGAACTTGGATTACTCATGAATTGGATAGTAACTCTTAGGAATTATGCGAGAGCCTGTAATCACCTAAGTGTTGGTAACGAAAGTTATTTGACGAAAAGACATTAAATTTCATAACTTTAGCATCATACTTGCATGAATATCATTGTGGCATGAACCCCCGACCTTGGAAGCTTTAGTTTATTGAATTACATAAAAAGTTTGAGTTTTTATTTCTGTCCATCTTTCCTACACCATCCTAAGCTCTTCGGACTTCTTTTCCGACAATAGGTTACAAATACAGTTTTTGTTGCTGACATCGAAATTGACTCGCAAGGTCGATATCAAGCACTAACATCGATATCGAGGTCTATCTCGACGTCGACTGCTTTGCTTTTGTCTTCTGCAGGAAACTCACTGGAAATCGACTAGAACTGAGGTCGATATTGACCAGACACATCGATATCGAGTGTCTCCTGGGGTCCAAAGCTTGATTGTGATTAGAACTTAGGAAGCGCTGACATACCTCCTCGTGGATTCGATCCTGAATTACCCTACCACTACATCGGGAGGGATTCTTGTATTTTATTTGCTTGAACAGGGAGTTGGCTTATTTGTGATATTTATTTAATATTTTGTTTAAGCGAATCTACCTCCCCTAAACGAACAATGGTTCACCTCCTTCATAGTAGGGTTGGAGGAGAATTCAATGACTTAATTGCCAATGGTGAATGACAATAGTCCCTTCCACACGCTGATTTTGGCGTCGACCGTAGCTAGGAATGGCCTCCCTAAGATGATGGGGCATGTAGGATCCTCTGCCATATCAACTACAATAAAATCTGTGGCTATAAAGAACTTACCGACCTTCACGGGGACGTCATCTATGATGCATGTGGGCTTTACAATGTTGTTATCGGCTATATATAGCTTCATATCTACCGGCTCCAAGGCTCCAATGTTTACCTTTGACCATATGGACAAAGGCATGAGGCTCACACTAGCCCCTAGGTCGCACAAAGCCTTCTAGCAATGTTGGCCAAGGCCAATAGTAATGGAAAACCTCCTGGGATCACTCCTCTTCTCCGGGTAGTCTACCTTGTTGCACTCCTCTTCGATCTCAGTGATTGATCGCTTCTTGCTCAAGATGTCTTTGAGGAACCGGACATAGGATGGCATCTTGTGAAGAGCCTCCATGAATGGTATGGTGACATTGAGGCCTTGAAATACCTTCACGAACCTTTGAAACATCACGTCCGCAGGGTCTGTTCGTTTAGGGGAGGTGAGACTCGCTCAAATAAAATATTCAAATATAAACTCTAACTATGCCAACTCCCTTATCAAGCAAATAAATACAAGAATCCCTCCCGATGTAGTGGTTGGGTAATTCAGGATCGAATCCACGAGGAGGTATGTTAGCGCTTCCCTTGTTTCAATCACGATCTAGCTTTCGACCTCAGGAGACACTCGATATCGAGGTGTCTGGTCGATATCGACCTCAGTTCTGGTCGATTTCCAGTGAGTTTCCTGCAGAAGACAAAAGCAAACACAATCGACGTCGAGAGAGACCTCGATATCGATGTTAGTGCTCGATATCGACCTTGCCAGTCGATTTTGATGTCTGTTACAAAAACTATAATGCGTAACCTATGTATCGGAAAAGTGATCCGAAGATTGTAGAATGGTAAAGGAACTATGGACAGAAATAAAACTCAACTTTTTATATAATTTAATTAACTAAAGCTTCCAAGGTCGGGGATTCATGCAACAACGATATTCATGCAAGTTTGATGCTAACTTTATGAAATTTAATGTCTTTCCGTCAAATAACTTTCGTTACCAACACTTAGGTGATTAGAGGCTCTCGCATAATTCCTAAGAGTTACTATCCAATTCATGAGTAATTCAAGTTCATAATATGATTGGCCTTTGCTTCAATAATGCAAATAATGAATCACCCTAACTTTCGCAAAGGATCATGCATAGGATAGAAGACGGAATCGCATAAAAATCATACCTTTGATGCACTTACCCTACATTGCTATCGTCGGGCTCACCCCGACCCTAGAAGTGGGTTGACTACTCGCGCTTCATTGTGGAACTCATCATCATCATTGAAAAAGAAAACTACTTTGATTAAACTAAAGAGAAAGTTACAACCGAAAAAAGCAAAATCTCCGCTCTTGCTTTACACCCAACTCACTCGGCCTCTCTCTCTCTCTCTACTAAATCTCTGCATTATACTAAAAGTCTTTCTATTCTTGGATGTGTGTGTATGATTAAACTCAGCCCTAACGGCCTCTAGATATAGATCTCAAATCTTGCTAGCCAAGGATTCGAAACTCTATCTTTATTCTCTAAGATAAAACTTAATAAAGTAAAAACTAAAAATTACATGGTAAAACTAGTAAAGGATGAAGTCTGGTGCATTGGATAGAAGATCTCGACTTTAGGATAGACGTGCAAGCTTCGGATAGAATTCTATCAAAATCTGAGTCGGACTTCCTCTGTTGGCAACATCGATATCGACCATAAGTCCTCGATATCGACCTCCCTTTAACTCTATCTCAAGCACTCCTCTTTCTCCTCTGATTGGCACTGGACTTCTATCAATATGCTCGATCTATCCCACTCGATATCGACCTTGGGACATCGATATTGACCTCTGATGTGAGCCTAATTTGCCATATTTTCTACTATCTTTTATATCGATTTCTGCAAACATTTCATACATTTGGGTTAGAATAGCACAAAATTTGTGTATTTTATGCTTATTTGCAATATATGGAGGTCTACACAAGTTTTTGTTATATTTCACAGAAATCGGACGCACTTTGGAGCTTAAAGGAAAGTCATGAAGAAGCTAAGGATGGTGCAGCTGCAGGAAAGCCCACTTTTCGCCATTCATCATTCCAAATCAAGCTTTGAAGTCTTCATGAGAGTTGTAGCCCTCGGAAAGAGATTTCTAACGCATGCTCATATGCATCAATCCGACGAACGAGGACTCGGGAAAATGCTTTTCAAAAACAGAGCAGCATGCTGGAAACTGCAGAATAGGTCGGTATCGACCACTTTTGGTCGATATCGAGTGGATCAAATCGGCCAGAAAGCCCAGAAATCGACCAGAGAATGCTGAGAACTGAAGAGGTGGTCGAGATCGACCAGACTTGGTCGATATCGACCTGACTTTGGTCAATTTTCACTCCAGAGGCCAATATCAAGTGTCAGAGCTGAAGCTGAGAAGACGAGGTCAATATCGACCTATGTTGGTCGATATCGACTGGTGGCCAGTAGCCGATTTCGAGCATATCCGGGCTCTACTCAAAGTTCTATCAAAAGTCCAATGGAGATATTTTCCAGAGAAGATTCCTTCCACATTTATCAAGTTCTATCAAGATGGAGAAGATTTATCTACTTTAGATATAGTTCCTTTAATTATTTATTTCCATGTTTTATCTTTATATAGATAGATAGAATTAGATAGAAGATATAGTTGTTCCTTTCCTAGAATAGCTTGATTGTAGCCTATAAATAAAGCCCTAGGGGGCTGATTTTTATTCATTGAAGCAAAGTCGTCTTCGGGCGCAAGGAGAGAGGAAGGAGCAAGGAGGAGGAGAGAGGAGAGAGAGAGAGGAGGAACGTTTAGAAGGTTTTGTAAGTTTTAGATTTAGTTTAATATTAAAGTTAATTTATTTCATCATGTTTGCTTTCTAATTTCCCTTCTTCTAGGGTTGGGATGATCCCAACATAGATATGTGTGTTTGATTTATAAATCCATGAATTTATGTCTTTACCATCATCTACCTATGTGCTTAATCCTTTGCGACAGTTGAGGACAATTCCTTATTTGCAATTATGAAGCGAAAGTGAATTAATTATGAATTTGGATAGTAATTAGATTTTGCTTGCGAAAGTTGGTTAATCCTAATTAAGAAAGGTAGAAACAAATTAGATTTTTATGCGAAAGCCTCTATTACCTAAATTGTTGGAATTTGCGAAAGTCGATTCTTTGATATAAAGCATGCATCTTTATGTAATTTATGAGTTACATATATGTTTATTGTTTTGGTGATCCCTAACCTTGGAAGTTTGCATCTTTATTTATTTTATTTGATTATTTTTATCCTGAAAAGCCACTCGACATCAAACCACCATTCCCTCTCCATCCCTCGACATCGATCAAGTCTTAGCCGACGTCGACAGCAACCTCCTCACCTTTTCCCACTATCCCTGAAACCCCAAAATACACTAAACCTAGAACCGCTGACTTCTCTCCTGAGGACGAACCTGACTCCACTATCCTATAGCGGGGTCTTGACTACAAATTTATTTGGTCGGGAAACCCTCTCGTCAAATTGGCGCCGTTGCCGGGGAGATATCAATCGCGCCTAGTTTAGTGTCTTTTGGTGTTTCGGAGTAATCCATATCTTTTTTTTTGTGTTTCTTTATTTGCTCTGTTAATTTTGTCTTCAAAGTTAAGGCATAAGGATGGAAGATTGGGTCGAAGGAAATCCTGAATGGGAAAGATGGGTCGAGGATTTGAGAAGGAGAAACAGGATCGCCATAGAGGAGGCACGACAATAGGAAATAGCCCGGATAAAAGCCAGAATTGAAGAGCTCGAGGCTATTCTTCGCGACGAGAAAGACAACACCTCCTCTGCAAGTGAGCCAATCAACATCGAGTCCTCTGCAATGGAGCCAATCGATATTGAGTCAACACCACTCGATATCGACCGACCACCACTCGATATCGACTGGTTCTCAGTCAATATCGAGTGCTCTACAGAGACCAAGGTAATTCTTTCCCCGACTTTTCTTTCACCTGCATACCTTGTTTTTAATAACCAAATTGAAGGGACCCGAGCGCTGGAAAAGGAGAAGCCAGACATAGTTGCACAAGACGCTTCAAGATCACTTTTGCCCTATAAGGTGAAGGCCATCCCAGACGATTTTGAGCAACCGATGTTTGTGTTTAAGTATGGGGTCCTAGCAAAGTGGCATCAAGCTCCACCAACTGAGGTGGACATATCTTTTCCGACTCCACCAGTCCCCTGTGGTGGAGATGAACAACAAAACCAATATATAAATCGGGAGAGGTATGAAGATGAGATATGTTTATCTGCTTTTAGTCTTCCCTTGTGCAGGCCTACTGGTTCTCAAGAAGACGAATGGGTGAAGGCGTGGGGCGTTCACTCTAGGAGGTTTAAAGTGCTCAATATGATGCCCCTGGATGACCCCCCACGTTTCCCACCACCGGAGGAACCACCAGATCCACCAATACCTCCGGATAAGGATGAGCCAAGCTAACGCCCAAAGGGAAGTAGGTCGAGCTAACGACTTAAACCACAGCGCTTACGGGAGGCAACCTGATGTTTTTTGTTTTATTTTATTATTTAGTTGAATTTATTTTTATTTTTTCTTACTTTACTTCGCGCAAGATTTCTTTTTGATGAATGTAGGTAATCTCTAGAACTGGAGGTGTAATTGGATCGATAATTTTAGTCGACAGAATCTGCGGGCGAAACGAAAAGAGAAAAGAAGTTACGAAGGGACTCGATATCGAGTCATATGACTCGATATCGACCGAGCCAGATCGAGTGAACAACTTGCGGTTGCGCGCGACCACCCTGAAGCTGAGCACCACTCGATATCGAGTGAACCCCAGTTGATATCGACTGAGTCACTCGATATCGACCCACCCTGCAGTCAACATTTGCACCTTTTTTTGCGATGCGACGACTATTTAGTGAGTTTCTTTTCTTCACCCTCGTTCTTATACAGTGAGGACACTGTAATGTTTAAGTATGGGGTGGGGGAAGGGCTTATTTTATGCATAGGTGATATATTTGACATTATGTGTGCATATTTAGAGTTTATTTCTTGAATTGCTTAGACATGGCTATTTTGGAATCCATCATTGATATCTATGTTCTTATATGCATGTTTTCCAAAGTTTGAAAAAATAACCCCCATTGAAATTTTTTTATTAGTGTCATGGAAGTTATATTGAACTCGACGATGCAAAATTGGATTCATTAGTGATGCAGTGCAATTGTCGATGACTCCTGGTGACATTGAGGACAACATGAAGGTTCCTTTCAATGGTCCGATCACTCGTGCAAGGGCCAAGAGGATTCAAGATGCAACCAAAGCTCTTCTTGTCCGTTACCAAGGAACGATGGAGCAAGGGTTCAGGCCACCCTGGGTCACTCTGCTCAAGACTACACCACCGGCACAAGAGATGAGCTTCCGTCCCCAAACCAAGCTCATGCAAACTCGCAACCACCCACCTTGAACTCGGCATGGGCTCTTGTCGAATGGGCCTAGAATCTTGGCCGAGTAACTTTGGTTGGGCCTAGGAGTTGTTTTACCCACTTAATTAATTAATGTTATTTTATGCTATTAGATTAATAATGTGGAAGGCTATATCTCTTCTAGATAAAGTCTTGTCCACAAAGTTTTAGAATTATATCTTCTTAGATTTACTTTTATCTTTAGGTTAATTTTATCTATCTTTATCAACCTAAATTCTATCTTGTATGATTAGAATTGGGTGTTAGTTTTCTATTTAACTAAACTTATGAACTTTGAATTATTCAGATTGAATAGAATTGAGGAACCCCTTTATGGATTAAAGGGTTCTTCGATTTCAGTCCCCAAAGCCTTTATGCTCTCGTGTTCTAAGTCTTTAGGCATCACAATCACCATCACCGTCAACCTCTGGCAATCGGCCATATCCAAATACAACCTAAACCTTAAATCCACCTATCACAAGAAGGAGCCTTTTCTTGGCGTCGCTCACGGCAGCCTCGCTCCCAGCGAGCCCGGCGTCTTCGGCTCCTGCTCCTGCGCGCACAGGCGCTTGCGCGTCCAGGCATCCAGGACTTCCGCTCTCGTGATCGTGCTCGCTAGCTCCGTGTCTTCGCTCGCCCCTGCTCTCGCTCCCTGCGAGCGAAGCCCCGACCCGCGCTCCCCTGTCTCACATGCCCTGAGGCCCAGCGCATGCGTGCCCGAGACCCAGCGCGCGCACCTTTCTCTTCCTCGCGTCCCTTGCTTCCTTGTCGCTGCTATTTCATTAGTTTAAATTTAGTTAATTTATTTCCACTGCCGCCGCTTTGAGAGTGGTTGAACTATTCTAAATCTTTTTCGGTTGCTTTAATTAGCTTCTAATTAGTTTAGTTAAGTTGTTAATCAAGAGATATTGGAAGAGCATTGCAAGATCGGGCAAATATACGGCGTGGTTCTTGATCTGGAGCCCACAAGCGAAGGATCGGGAATTCCAAACGTATCAAGTGGTATCGGATTCTCAGGTTTATGCAATTTCTTTACTCTCTTGATTCCTTTTTGAGTGATTTATTTTCGTGCCATCTTTCTCACCATTCCCGCTGCATATATTTTATTTCTTTCTTATTCACCCTCAAAATTGGCACTTTATTTTAGTTATTTTCTTGTTGGATCTATAATTTGGAAGATATTGAGTTCTTGATTGCAAGTTTTGATTTTTTTTTATTCCTTTTTGCTACATATCATGCCTATGAATGTGATTCTTGGATTAAAGCATTATATGAACTTGCACCACTAAAGAACCCTAATTTTTCAGATTTTTAGCCAATTTCCCTTTTTCATTATTTTTTTGCTTACTTTTAGATCATCGTAGCTTTGATATTTTCTTTTCTCCTTAGTTCCGTCTCCTCTACAGCCTATTACAGCGACACTTTAGTAAAAAAAAAAAACAGAAAAACCGAGAGCTTGAAAAAAAAAAACAAAAAAAAAAGCATTCATCTTTACCTTTGATTGAGTTAGTAACTCATTGCATCTTGTTCTTCCCTTTTGCTACGTGTTAGATGATCTAATTGGTTTTAAGCATCACGAAAGAACCCCCTTGTGTGATTTTGTGCTGTGCCGACACAGGAGCCTTGGTCACACCCCTCTTTTTCTGAACCGTGTTGCAACCGTCAGATAATAGTTGACGGAGTGTGTGCACTTGCTTACCCTTGTGATTGCATCGTATCTATTGCTACATATTATTATATTTTCGAGCATCACATTGTAGCTATTATTTTTCTTCTACATTAGCCGCTTGTTCATACTTGTGTTCCTTGCTATCCGACTTGTGGCTGATTTCTTTTGCAATTTAATCTCTACTTGCTATCTTCAATATTGCAAAATTCTGTGTCACGGGAAGATTACTTGAATTGAGTGCCTTGTTTTCTCGCCTATTTGATTTCTACAACTGAATCACTCTTAGGATCAAAAGGGCTTGCATTACTTGGTTTCTGGTCTTTGCTCCGTTTACTTGTTGCTCTTCTGATATTATAGGAACATGTCAAATGGAAACGACCCAAATTCTTTCCCTACCCCTCCTGAACCACTCACTGCAGCAGACGTACGGTCCATCATTGCGACTGAAGTTGCCCAATTAGCCAATCGCTTGGCCATTGAAAAGGCCCAGGACCGTGCTGAACTTTCGGCTCAGATCGACCAAGTCATTGATCGGAGACTTGAGGAAAGGAAACAGAATGAGGCTTCTGGATCTACACCTCCCTCGGGTGGTAAGCCGCCTCCTACAGGTCATACACCTCCCTCAGGTAATACCCCACCATCAGGTAATCCACCCCCGTCTGGTCAACTACATTTTAAACTGCGATCTGCTACGCCTAACCCTTTTGCAGGAGAGAATGACAATGACCCGTTATCTGGCTTTAATGGTAATGATGTACGCCGAGACCATATTCCCCCTCGGCATCAGCAATATGGACGGCAACAGCAGTATCAACCACCTCACCAGGCTCACGCTAATCCTCTGTTCGTCAGGGCCAACTGGGACGACAGTCGTAGCAATGCTGATCTGAACGACATGCCCCACTTGGAGGATGCATACCATGAGGTAGATCCTAACTTTGATGATTTACCTAACCCTAATTTTGGTCGTCCTAGATTTGATAATGCACAGGCTATCCAAAGGCGCGATGTTAAAATAAAATTGGAAACATTTGATGGTACTAATAATCCTGAAGCTTATCTTGTTTGGGAAGATTATACTAACTATGTTTTGGAACATCTGCGCTATGAGGAAACAGAGAAGTTGGAAGTTGTTATATTACATTTGACAGGTATGGCTCGCACTTGGTGGTTCCGCACTCGTGAGATCCGCCGTCGTCAAGGTAAGCAACCTGTTGAAACTTGGCCCCAACTTCGCTACCTATTGAAGAAACGCCACGTGCCTGAGGAATACACAGACACCATGAGGATGCGTCTAGCCTCTTGCCGCCAAGGATCTCGCTCACCCATGGAATACAGAGACGAGCTTGAACGACTCGCTCATCAGGCTAATGTTTATCTTACTGAGCGTGCTTTATGTACTCAATTTCTTGCTGGGCTTAATATCTCTGTTAAAAATGCTTTGGCTATTCATTCTATTAGGGATATTAACACTTTATCTCATAAGGCACAGCTTTTGTATGAGCAGCAACAATGGCAACTGCAGAGGACCAGGATCGATCAGGCCTCCCAAGGTCGCAGGTTTGTTCCCTTGGCTTCTTCTAGTCAATCCAGACCTTCTACTAACCCTTCTATGCAGCAAAAGGGAGTTCCCAACTCACCTCAACAGGGTTATCAGGTTGAAACTAGAAGAATTGCTGCACCATCTAAGGAACGCACCAAAGACATCCGCTGCTTCACTTGTGGTGGTTCTGGACATGTCTCTCGCGAATGCCCTCAGAAAAGGAAGGTTCTTCTCAATGATTTAGGAGACCATTACTATGAGGAGGAGACTGTCGAGGACCATGTAATTTCGAGTGAAGTGGAGGAGGACCAGCCGATTGAGCCTAACGACGAAATAGACCCCAGTGACTTCTAAGAGACTCTTTGTCTTGTCAATCGTCGGGTCCTACACATCCAGGAAGCTCCCATGGCTGATCAAAGGGAGAACATTTTCCACACCAAGTGTGTGGTTAGCAAGGCTACCTTAAGCGTCATAGTCGACGGTGGGAGTTGCTGCAGCCTCATCAATGAAAAGGTAGTGGATTTCTTACACTTGACTACTACTCCTAGGGCTACTCACTATGGTTTAAATGGCATAACTGATGATGGATCTGATATTATGGTAACTAAACAATGCTTAGTGTCATTTTCTATTGGCTCATATCATGATCAAGTCTTATGTGATGTTGCTCGAATGGATTGTAGTCATATTTTGCTAGGTCGTCCTTGGTTATAT
Source organism: Persicaria maculosa (assembly GCA_963922045.1). Classification (NCBI taxonomy): domain Eukaryota; kingdom Viridiplantae; phylum Streptophyta; class Magnoliopsida; order Caryophyllales; family Polygonaceae; genus Persicaria; species Persicaria maculosa. The sequence continues at coordinate 37,383,667 of OY998261.1, forward strand.
GATCGTTCTGTTATACATGATGGTCGTGCGAATACATATTCCTTCACTTTTGATGGGAGGAGAGTCACTCTCCTACCCCTTTCGCCTCAAGCTGTGTTGCAGGAACAGGTTCGCAAGAAACAACAGCAGGATGCTCAAAAGGAGGCCCATCGGAAGGGGAAGCAACATGCGGCCCAGACAACCACGCCCGCGGCCTCCAAGGCCGCACTCGCGGCCACCTCGGCGCCTACCCCCTCTCCTTCTGCATCACCACATCCCTCTCATACCCCACTTCAGGGCTCTGTTGAACGACGTTCTTTGGTCTCTCAACCTCAGAAAGAGACTGACTCCTGGAATGCTCATCGACCTCATATCCTTTTGATCATGAAAGAAGTCTTACTTAATACTGTGGATTTGAGTCATATTCCTGCACCTATTGCTGATCTTTTGCAGGACTATTTAGATGTCCTTCCAGCTGATCTGCCACAAGGATTGCCGCCTATTCGTGGGATTGAACATCAGATTGATTTCGTCCCTGGCGCAGCCTTCCCTAATCGTGCCGCCTATAGGGCTAGTCCAGAGGAAACTAAGGAGATGCAACGCCAAGTCACGGAGCTGATGGATAAGGGCTTCGTTCGAGAAAGCCTCTCCCCTTGTGCCGTGCCTGTCATCTTGGTTCCTAAGAAGGATGGCTCTTGGCGCATGTGTGTTGATTGCAGGGCAATCAACCAAATAACGGTTAAGTATCGTCACCCTATTCATCGCTTAGATGATATGCTTGATGAATTGTATGGTGCATGTATTTTCTCTAAAATTTATCTTAGAAGTGGCTATCATCAAATTCGGATGAAACAGGGAGATGAATGGAAAACGGCTTTTAAGACTAAGTATGGTTTATATGAATGGTTAGTAATGCCTTTTGGGTTGACGAATGCTCCTTCTACTTTTATGAGGATAACGAACCATGTGCTTAGACGTTACTTAGGCAAATTTGTCGTTGTTTATTTTGACGATATCTTAATTTATAGCAAGAATATGCATGATCACCTTAGTCACTTAAAATTGGTATTTGACTGTCTCCGAAAAGAAAAACTATATGCCAATTTGAAAAAGTGCTCCTTTGCTTCTGCATCTACTATTTTCCTTGGATTTGTTGTTTCTGCTTTTGGTTTAAAGGTAGATGAGGAGAAGGTTCGTGCTATTCAAGAGTGGGCCCAGCCACATACCCCCACTCATGTCCGCTCATTCTTGGGCCTTGCTGGCTTCTATCGACGCTTCGTCAAGGACTTCAGCACCATTGCCGCCCCCCTACATGAGCTGACCAAGAAGGATGTGACGTTTCGCTGGACAGACGCACATCAGAGGGCATTCGATGCTCTCAAGGATCGTCTCACCCATGCTCCAATGCTGCAATTACCTGACTTCGCACAACCGTTCGAGCTCGAGTGTGATGCTTCTGGCACTGGCATTGGTGGGGTACTGCTACAGAATAGGCGCCCTATTGCCTATTTCAGCGAGAAGTTGGGCCCCGCTGAGCTCAACTATTCTAACTACGATAAAGAACTGTTCGCCCTGGTTCGATGCTTACAGACATGGCAGCACTACCTTTGGCCTAAGGAGTTTGTGATTCATTCGGATCATGAAGCTCTGAAGTACCTCAAAGGTCAGGCAGTGCTCAGCAGGCGACTTGCTCGTTGGGTGGAGTTTCTGGAGACCTTTTCCTATGTGGTTCACCACAAGAAGGGAAAGGATAATGTGGTAGCTGACGCGCTATCACGAAGGTATGTCCTCCTAAACCATATGGATGCACATGTTTTGGGTTTTGCTTTGATAAAGGAACTGTATGCCTCTGATGGTTTCTTTAAAACTATTTATGCTCAATGTGTGTCCAAGGGTGAAGTTGATTCTTATTTTCTTGATAATGGTTATTTATTTAAGATGGGCAAGCTTTGTATCCCATCTTCTTCTATTAGACGACTGTTAACTCAAGAAATACATGAATCTAAGGGACATGGGTTTCGACAAAACCTTAGCTGGACTTAAGGAACATTACTTTTGGCCTAAAATGTCTAATTATGGGCTTAGATTTGTCCAAAGTTGTGTCACATGTGCTAAGGCTAAATCGAAATCTAATGCTAATGGTCTATATCAACCTTTGCCTATATCGAATGCACCCTGGGAAGATGTGTCTATGGATTTCATTGTAGGATTGCCTAGAACTTCGAAGGGTCATGATTCTATTTTTGTTGTTGTAGACAGATTCTAAAAAATGGCTCATTTCATACCTTGTCACAAAACTGATGATGCTATTCATGTTGCTCATTTATTCTTTAAAGATGTTGTTCGCCTACATGGATTGCCTTTATCTATAGTTTCTGATCGTGACTCTAAATTCTTAAGCTGTTTTTGGAAAACTTTATGGTCTAAGTTGGGTACAAAACTATTATTTTCTACTTCTTGTTACCCCCAAACTGATGGCCAAACTGAGGTTACAAATAGAACTCTTGGGGCTCTCCTTAGAGTCATGCTGCGAACTAACCTCCGGAGGTGGGAAGACTGCCTACCATTTGTTGAGTTTGCTTATAACAGGTCTAGGCATTCAGCAACCAAGCAGACTCCATTTGAGGTTGTCTATGGCCGAAACCCACTCACCCCAGTGGACATGATGCCACGGCCTCTCAAGGAGAAGGAGAGCATGGATGCAGCTAAGCAAGTGGACTTCATCAAGTGCTTGCATGAGCGTACCAAGGCGCAGCTGGAAAGAAAGACTGCACAATACAAGGCAGCGAAGGACAAGCATCGCAAGGATGTGCAGTTCAACATTGGTGATCTGGTATGGCTGCATCTCAGGAAGGAAAGGTTTCCGCAACAACGGAAATCTAAGCTGGACCCCAGGGGAGATGGACCATTTCGAGTGGTTCAGAAGATGGGTCCTAATGCATACAAGCTAGATCTCCCTGCCAACAAGTACAGTGTTCATTCTACCTTCAACGTCGCTGATCTATCCTTGTTCATACCTGACGATGACTCTGACGACGATTTGAGGACAAATCGAACTCAAGTGGAGGAGAATGATGCAGTGCAATTGTCGATGACTCCTGGTGACACTGAGGACAACATGAAGGTTCCTTTCGATGGTCCGATCACTCGTGCAAGGGCCAAGAGGATTCAAGATGCAACCAAAGCTCTTCTTGTCCGTTACCAAGGAACGATGGAGCAAGGGTTCAGGCCACCCTGGGTCACTCTGCTCAAGACTACACCACCGGCACAAGAGATGAGCTTCCGTCCCCAAACCAAGCTCATGCAAACTCGCAACCACCCACCTTGAACTCGGCATGGGCTCTTGTCGAATGGGCCTAGAAACTTGGCCGAGTAACTTTGGTTGGGCCTAGGAGTTGTTTTACCCACTTAATTAATTAATGTTATTTTATGATATTAGATTAATAATGTGGAAGGCTATATCTCTTCTAGATAAAGTCTTGTCCACCAAGTTTTAGAATTATATCTTCTTAGATTTACTTTTATCTTTAGGTTAATTTTATCTATCTTTATCAACCTAAATTCTATCTTGTATGATTAGAATTGGGTGTTAGTTTTCTATTTAACTAAACTTATGAACTTTGAATTATTCAGATTGAATAGAATTGAGGAACCCCTTTATGGATTAAAGGGTTCTTCGATTTCATTCTCCAAAGCCTTTATGCTCTCGTGTTCTAAGTCTTTAGGCATCACAATCACCATCACCGTCAACCTCTGGCAATCGGCCATATCCAAATACAACCTAAACCTTAAATCCACCTATCACAAGAAGGAGCCTTTTCTTGGCGTCGCTCACGGCAGCCTCGCTCCCAGCGAGCCCGGCGTCTTCGGCTCCTGCTCCTGCGCGCACAGGCGCTCGCGCGTCCAGGCATCCAGGACTTCCGCTCTCGTGATCGTGCTCGCTAGCTCCGTGTCTTCGCTCGCCCCTGCTCTCGCTCCCTGCGAGCGAAGCCCCAACCCGCACTCCCCTGTCTCACATGCCCTGAGGCCCAGCGCATGCGTGCCCGAGACCCAGCGCGCGCACCTTTCTCTTCCTCGCGTCCCTTGCTTCCTTGTCGCTGCTATTTCATTAGTTTAAATTTAGTTAATTTATTTCCATTGCCGCCGCTTTGAGAGTGGTTGAACTATTCTAAATCTTTGTCGGTTGCTTTAATTAGCTTCTAATTAGTTTAGTTAAGTTGTTAATCAAGAGATATTGGAAGAGCATTGCAAGATCGGGCAAATATACGGCGTGGTTCTTGATCTGGAGCCCACAGGCGAAGGATCAGGAATTCCAAACGTATCAATTAGAGATATAACATGAAATTGCCTAGTAAAGGGAAGTCACAATAAAGTGCATATTTTCTAAGAAAACCATGAAAGGAGGAAAAATTTGATGTTGCTTTTGACATGTTGCGTGATAAGAGGATGGAGGACTTTATATTTTCATATATGCTCATATTGTTTATATTCCCCAGCCACACCTATGCTTATGCATCTCACAAAGCCATATTGAGCCTTATTTCATATTTGCTCCACATGATCTAAATATTGTCCATTCTTTACTTTATTTCCATCCGGGGATTATGTTGAGAATGATGTTACATTATGGAGATTGTTATATGGTTGTTATGTTGTTATTATCATTATTGAATTTTGGCAGGAATGTTTGAAATATATGGAAAATTTAATGAGTGAAAGAAAATCCGATCAAAGATTGACCCTGCTCGCTGAGATAATAGTTTGGCGAGATGGGACACAAAGGTGAGGAGTCCGAAGCACTAAGTATCCGGGGCCATTCATGACACCCATGTTTGCGACTCGTGAGAAGGCAGTGCTGAGGTTAGAGAGGTAAAATCATAATATTGAAAAAAGCAATGAGCAATGAGAGAAAGGTGAGAAATCAAAGGAAGAAGGAATGTGGTATGAAAGTTTGGAAATTACTCCATTTCCCCGGATCATTAACACCACATTGCCAAAAAATTGTCCACCTTTAGCCTTTTACCAATCTACTCCTTATTTGAGCTTAATTAAAGTCCTCTTGATTATTAATGCTTTGTCACATGAATGTTTTTGCATAACCCTCTTTTTGTGAGTAGATGTTGCTTTTATTATTGCACATGTATGGATTTGTGACATTAGTACCTTTTCGAGGATGGTAATTGATTGCTAGGTTATATGGCAATGAATCTAAGATGTTGAGAGTTTTGATTTCTTCCCCTGTATGACCATTAAAAGTATTGCTTGAGGACAAGCAAGCTTAAGTATGAGGTGTTTGATGTGAGCCTAATTTGCCATGTTTTCTACTATCTTTTATATCGATTTCTGCAAACATTTCAAACATTTGGGTTAGAATAGCATAGAATTTGTGTAGTCTATGCTTATTTGCAATATATGGAGGTCTACACAAGTTTTTGTTATATTTCACAGAAATCGGACGCACTTTGGAGCTTAAAGGAAATTCATGAAGAAGCTAAGGATGGTGCAGCTGGAGGAAAGCCCACTTTTCGCCATTCATCATTCCAAATCAAGCTTTGAAGTCTTCATGAGAGTTGTAGCCCTCGGAAAGAGCTTTCCAACACATGCTCATATGCGTCAATCCGACGAACGAGGACTCGGGAAACTGCGTTTCAAGAACAGAGCAGCATGCTGGAAACTGCAGAAGAGGTCGATATCGACCACCTTTGGTCGATATCGAGTGGATCAAATCGGCCAGGAAGCCCAGAAATCGACCAGACAATGCTGAGAACTGAAGAGGTGGTCGTGATCGACCAGACTTGGTCGATATCGACCTGACTTTGGTCAATTTTCACCCCAGAGGCCAATATCAAGTGTCAGAGCTGAAGCTGAGAAGACGAGGTCAATATCGACCTATGTTGGTCGATATCGACTGGTGCCCAGTAGCCGATTTTGAGCATATCCGAGCTCTACTCAAAGTTCTATCAAAAGAACAATGGAGATAATTTCGAGAGAAGATTCCTTCCACATTTATCAAGTTCTATCAAGATGGAGAAGATTTATCTACTTTAGATATAGTTCCTTTAATTATTTATTTCCATGTTTTATCTTTATATAGATAGATAGAATTAGATAGAAGATATAGTTGTTCCTTTCCTAGAATAGCTAGATTGGAGCCTATAAATAAAGCCCTAGGGGGCTGATTTTTATTCATTGAAGCAAAGTCGTCTTCGGGCGCAAGGAGAGAGGAAGGAGCAAGGAGGAGGAGAGAGGAGAGAGAGGAGGAACGTTTGGAAGGTTTAGATTTAGTTTAATGTTAAAGTTAATTTCTTTCATCATGTTTGCTTTCTAATTTCCCTTCTTCTAGGGTTGGGGTGATCCCAACATAGATATGTGTGTTTGATTTATAAATCCATGAATTTATATGTCTTTATCATCTTCTACCTATGTGTTTAATCCTTTGCGACAGTTGAAGACAATTCCTTATTTGCAATTATGAAGCGAAAGTGAATTAATTATGAATTTGGATAGTAATTAGGTTTTGCTTGCGAAAGTTGGTTAATCCTAATTAAGAAAAGGTAGAAACAAATTAGGTTTTTATGCGAAAGCCTCTATTACCTAAATTGTTGGAATTTGCGAAAGTCGATTCTTTGATATAAAGCATGCATCTTTATGTAATTTATAAGTTACATATATGTTTATTGTTTTGGTGATCCCTAAGCTTGGATGTTTGCATCTTTATTTATTTTATTTGATTATTTTTATCCTGCAAAGCCACTCGACATCAAACCACCATTCCCTCTCCATCCCTCGACATCGACCAAGTCTTAGCCGACGTCGACAACAACCTCCTCACCTTTTCCCACTATCCCTGAAACCCCAAAATACACTAAGCCTAGAACCGCTGACTTCTCTCCTGAGGACGAACCTGACTCCACTATCCTATAGCGGGGTCTTGACTACAAATTTATTTGGTCGGGAAACCCTCTCATCAACCTCTGTTGTGTCGACATGCTCTGTTTTCCTCTGCTCGATTCCTGGTTGCTATGTTTCACTCGATGTTGAGGTTCATAGTCGATATCGACCTCTTCAGAAGACTTTGAGTTCCTTTTCCGCTCTTCCAAATCTGTCCATTTTCGCCTCGATTTCTGTGAAATCACATAGAAACTCGTGCAGACCCATATATTTGACAATAATACATAAACTACACTAATCTTATGATTTCCCACTAATATGCTTGCAAATGAATGATAAAATGGACTTAAATGTGCATAGAAAATATGGCAATTTGCGCACACATCAAACACCCCATATTTAAGCTTGCTTTTCCCCAAGCAATACTTTTAATGGTCATTTAGGGGAAGAAAGTAAACCCTCAACATCATAGATTCATTTTTCATATTTCCCTACAATCAATTGCTATCCTCGATAAGGTACTAATGTCAATCAAATCCATGACTATGTAATAAAGCAACATCATACTCATAAAAGGAGGTTTATATGCATAAAACAATTTCGTAACATAGCATTAATAATCAAGCGAACTTTTGCAAACTTATGAGAAGTAGATTGGTAAAAGGCTAAATGTGGGCTAATATTTGGCCATGTGGTGTGAAATCCGGGGAAATATACTTTCTTTCCAAAATATTGATTCCACATTCCTTCTTCATAATATCTCACCTTTCACTCATCGCTCAATGCTTTTTTCATTATAATGCTTTTACCTCTCTAACCTTAGCATTGCCTTCTCGCGAGTCACAAACATGGGTGTCATGAATGGCCCCGGATACATAGTACTTCGGAGTCCTCACCTTGTGTCCCATCTCGCTGAACTAACATCTCAACGAGTAGGGTCGACCTACCTTTATCTCCTGAGGTGATCAAATTTTTTCTCACTCATTAAATTTTCCATAATTAAAAAATTGCTTCATTCCTGCCAACAACTTCATAAATATGCACAAATTCCATATAAGAACTCCAAAGATGACATCCATTCTCAAACTTGTCCCCGGATAGGGTATAAGGTATAAAAAATGGGAAATATGTAATATATGTGGAGCAATAATGATAATGATATAGTAAGGCTCATATATGGCTTGTGACTTTTGCAAATATGCAAAGGTAAGGCTAGGATATGAACTTTTATAAGCATATGTATGGAAATTTATTAAAGTCCTCCATCATCTTATCATGCACATGTCAAAAGCAACTTCAAGTTTTACCTCTCCTTCATGTTTTTTTTTCTTTTCTTGCACTTCATTTAAACTTCCCTTAACTAGGCAATTTCATGTTATATCTCTAATGAATCTAATTTTGCATCATAGAGTTCCTTTTTATGCTTCCATGACTCTTTTCTTTATTTCACAATTTTTGATAGGGGTCATTTTTTTTTCGAAATTAAAACTATGCATGCGATGCTAAATATCACTAACTATGTATGATTATGCATGAACTATGTAAAAACTTATGCAATAACTTATTAAAATTTTCAAAATATGCTCAAATATGCTAAAATATGCAAGTAAGCCTTTAATGTCGAAATCGACTGGTTTCATCGATTTCTGGCTCAAGCTTCAGGGTGATCCGGCCTCGACCACAAGCCCCTCGAAATCGACCTTGAGGTCGATATCGAGCTTTTCACTCGATTTCGATGTGTCTTTTGCACTCTTTCTCCTTCCTGCACTTTGTTAGACAATAAAAACCAAATAAAACAACAATAATGTAAAGTCTCGAAGCAAAGTAAAACTGATGTCCAAAACCAAAAACTAAGTGTCCTTGCTACAAGCTCTAGACTTTAAAGTCGCTAGGCTGACTTCTTCTTTCGTGCTCTCAAGGAGGCATCTGCAAATCCCATGTGGCTTGGGCGTCAAATAAAACTCTTTTCTTGTCACACAGCTGCATCCCGCCTGGATGGATTTGATTCACCGTGAATGGTCCCATCCTTTTGTCTTTGAATCTATTAGGGAACCAATGATCTTTTGATTTGGCGACATAAACCTTGTCTCCTATCTCATAATGGCTCAGATCATCATCGGATACCCTACACAAGCGCACATGTCAAGGCACACCATTTCCAAATAATGATAAATCTCTTATTGAAATCGAAAAGGAGGAATCCGTACCTTGACTTACCTTCTCTTCTTTTTGTGGCTCAGGTGGACATCGATCATTAGTAGTCGATATCGAGCTCTGTTATGCTCCTGGAGGTTCTACTGATTTGGAGTGGTTTTACTCGACAGGATCAGGTCGATTTCGACCTTCAGAGATCGATATCGAGGTTTTTGTTCCTCCTTTCTCAGCTTTTGTGGTGGTCGATTTCGGCATAGGGGTATGGTCGATATCGACCTTTATTCTCGATTTCGAGGTTCCTTCTCCTCCATCGACCCCATACTTATAACCTGCCACAAAATCTTGAACTTTGTTAGTCGATATCGACTTACCTGGGTCGATGTCGATGTTCTTTTTGGCTGCATCATTCAAGATTGCCACAACCTCCTCCCCTTGGGCTTCTATGGCCCTCTTTTCATGCTCTTCCAGTGTCATACTCCTTACCTTGGCTTCTCCACATGCGATGTAGACACCATTGATGGCCTTTATCTCCATGGGCCCTTCATTGTTCCTTACCGTCTTATTGAAGGCGTACTCTATCACTTCGTCACTGATTGTGAATGAGAGCAATCCTTTCTTCACGCTTATGTTGGCATCAACGGTTGCTAGGAATGTCCAACCTAAAATAATTGGACAAGCAGGGTCCTCTGCTATATCAACAACTAAGAAATTAGCAAGGACAAAGAATTTACCTAGTTGTACTGGCACATCAGTTATCATCCCTGTTGGAATCACTACTGTATTGTTCGCCATGTATAACTTTGCATCCACGGGCTCCAGAGGACCTATCTTTACCTTGTTCCATATGGTTAGTGGCATCATGCTAACGTTAGCGCCCAAATCAACTAAAGCATTAAAGCGATATCGACCTAAGCCTGTAGCGATAGAGAACTTACCTGGGTCCGCCCGCTTTTGTGGTAGCTCCTATATGTTGCACTCCTCTACGATCTCAGAAAGCAATCGCTTCTTACCCAATATGTCCTTAAAGAACCTCACATATGACGGCATCTCATGAAGTGCTTTTGTGAATGGAATTGAGACATTAAGTCCTTGAAGCATCTTCATGAACTGCTGGAACTTCTTCTCCGCCAAGTCCTTAATCACCTTTTTTATGGGAATGGCAACATATTCTTTTTCCCTGTGGCTGGGGTTAGATCGACATCGACTGGATGAGGGTTGACATCGACTGGAGGAGTCGATTTCTGTGGTGACTCAGCAGTAGTTTTGACATCGACTGCAGTGGGGTCGACATAGATGTCATCTTGGTCGATATCGATGTCTGTTATGGTGCCTTCTCCACCGCTTTTTGTTTGGGCTTTTGTACTTGACGCCCACTCCTTAGATTGATGGCTACTATGTGTCCAGTAGTTTTTCCCTTTTGGTTGGGCATAGTTGATCCAGGGAATGTTCCTGACGCTTTGGGTATTGCTTCTGCCAATTGACCCATTTGGGTCTCCATGTTGCGCTTCCAAACGTCTATCTCCCAAGCCTAGAATTGATGCCCTGCAGCTGCGTATGGACGGAGTTATTGGCTTGTTTGAACTCAGCATGGTTCCTCCGCATCTCATCAAGAATGATCTGCAGGTCATCCTTCCTTGTTTCCCGCTCAGGGTGCCCTGGTGCTCTATATGGTGGGGGATCCCTTTGTTGATAGAATCTTTAATCTCCCCAATATTGTTGATTGCCCCCTCCATAGGAGCCTCTCATCCATTTGGCTTCCTCATGTTGTTCCACCATAGATACTTGCTCAATATGTGGACATGCACTAGGGTTATGCATTGTTAAGCCACATTCCTGATAAGTTTTATTTTTGCTTAGGAACCTGACTTGCTTTTGAAGGCAGCGTGTTTGATTGTTGTGGAATTGTTGCCACACATCAGGATTAATCTCCTTTAGAGGCTCAAAAAGTGGCATAGATGGGGCATGCCTTGAGTCATTGGCCGCAGCAGTCGCATAGGTGTTATCAAAGTTGACTAGCCTCTGAATCGTCTCCCAGGCCTCCGTTGGTGTGAGCTCAATGGACCGATAGGAGGTATATGAATTGATCCTCTCCTTATTCAGTGCATCGAGGGAGTTGTAGAAGATCTCCAGAATGACATATGGAAGTTGCCCATGCGTCGGGCATGATCTCAGCAAGTCCTTAAAATGCTCCCACGCCTATGCCAATGTTTCTCCTGGCTTTTATTTGAAAGCCGTGATCCTTTGTCGCAACATCGCCTTCTTAGAGGGAGGAAATAATTTATTTAGGAATGCATCCTTCACCTCTGCCCATGTCCTCAGCAAGCGTGGAGCCAAACTCTCTAGCCATTGTAATGCCTTCCCTGCCAAAGACCATCGAAAAGATTTCAGTCTCACATACTCTAAATTTACACCATCAGCAATAGTTTCACATAAATGCATAAAAGTAGAGATGTGTTGCAGTGGGCATTCATTTGGTCTTTCTTCAAAGGTGTTTCTTTTAATTTCAGATAGGAAGTTTATTTTAATTTCATAATTTGAAGGAGGAATTAGTATAGCTGATTCAGGAACATGAAGCGGCGGATGCATGTATTGCATCTTCCTCCGTATCAGCACCGACTCGCTCTACAGCAGCGGCAGCCCTTTCAGCAGCGATTGTAGCATTATGGTCCTCAATCTCTTTCCTCAACCGCTCTATGGTCTTAGCCTGCATCTCGTTATCCGCCATGAATTGAATAGCTTTGTTGCGAAGATGGAAGAAACGTTCAGGCTCGTCAATTGTTTCCAGGATAGGTCCGCGATCAGAACGTCGCATAAACCTGCAAAATAAGCTCTAAAAGATCGTGAGAAAACTTAGGTGGCGATTGATTGCCTCCCCGGCAACAGCGCCAATTTGTTCATTTAGGGGAGGTGAGACTCGCTCAAATAAAATATTCAAATATAAACTCTAACTATGCCAACTCCCTTATCATGCAAATAAATACAAGAATCCCTCCCGCTGCAGTGGTAGGGTAATTCAGGATCGAATCCACGAGGAGGTATGTCAGCGCTTCCCTTGTTGCAATCATGATCAAGCTTTCGACCTCAGGAGACACTCGATATCGAGGTTTCTGGTCGATATCAACCTCAGTTCTGGTCGATTTCCAGTGATTTTCCTACAGAAGAGAAAAGCAAACACAGTCGACGTCGAGAGAGACCTCGATATCGATGTTAGTGCTCGATATCGACCTTGCCAGTCGATTTTGATGTCTGTTACAGAACCTTTAATGTGTAACCTATGTGTCGAAAAAGTAATCTGAAGATTGTAGAAAGGTAAAGGAACTGTGGACAAAAATAAAACTCAACTTTTTATATAATTTAATTAACTAAAGCTTCCAAGGTCGAGGATTCATGCCACAACGATATTCATGCAAGTTTGATGCTAAAGTTATGAAATTTAATGTCTTTCCGTCAAATAACTTTCGTTACCAACACTTAGGTGATTAGAGGCTCTCGCATAATTCCTAAGAGTTATTATCCAATTCATGAGTAATTCAAGTTCACAATATGATTGGCCTTTGCTTCAATAATGGAAATAATGAATCTCCCTAACTTTCGCAAAGGATCATGCATAGGATAGAAGACAGAAGCGCAAAAAAAAATCATACCTTTGATGCACTTACCCTACATTACTATCATCGAGCTCACCCCGACCCTAGAAGTGGGTTGACTTCTCGCGCTTTATCATGGAACTCATCATCATCATTGAAAAAGAAAACTACTTTGATTAAACTAAAGAGAAAGTTACAACCGAACAAAGTCAAATCTCTGCTCTCTCTTCACACCCAACTCACTCGGCCTCTCTCTCTCTCTACTAAATCTTTGCGTTATACTAAAACTCTTGCTATTCTTGGATGTGTGTGTATGATTAAACTCAGCCTTAACGACCTCTAGATATAGATCTCAAATCTTGCTAGCCAAGGATTCAAAACTCTATCTTTATTCTCTAAGATATAACTTAATAAAGTAAAAACTAAAAATTCCATGGTAAAACTAGTATAGGATGAAGTCTAGTGCATTGGATAGAAGATCTCGATTTTAGGATAGACGTGCAAGCTTCGGATAGAATTCTATCAAAATCTGAGTCGGACTTCCTCTGTTGGCAACATTAATATCGACCATAGGTCCTCGATATCGACCTCTCTTTAACTCTATCTCGAGCACTCCTCTTTCTCCTCGGATTGGCACTCGACTTCTATTAATATGCTCGATCTAGCCCACTGGATATCGACCTTGGGACATCGATATCGACCTCTGTTGTGTCGACATGCTCTGTTCTCCTCTGCTCGATTCCTGGTTGCTCTGTTTCACTCGATGTCGAGGTTCATAGTCGATTTCGACCTCTTCTGAAGACTTTGAGTTCTTTTTCTGCTCTTCCAAATAAGTCCATTTTTGCCTCGATTTCTATGAAATCACATAGAAACTCGTGCAGACCCATATATTTGACAATAATACATAAACTACACTAATCTGATGATTTCCAACTAATATGCATGCAAATGAATGATAAAATGGACTTAAATGTGCATAGAAAATATGGCAATTTGCGCGCACATCAGGGTCCCTTGAAGACTTGGAGGGATAAAGAAGTGGCTTCTTGTTTGGTTGAGCGAGATTGGACCGAGGTGGTGATGATGACTGGTCGACATCGACTACTGTGATCGATCTCGAGTGTTCCCGGACAGGGTCGACGTTGACTGGGGTGTCGACATCGAGTGGGTCAATCCACATCGACTGGGGGGGTATCGATAATGACTAGCTCTCCAGTGACTTTGTCTGCTGGCTCCGTTTTATCTTGATTGATTTGAATCTCCTTGCCATTCCTCAAGATAATGGAGGTGATATGGCCAGTTGGTTGCCCCTTAGGATTGGCCTGAGGTTAGCCTGTTAGCGCTCTGGCTTGTCGTGGAATAGTTGCCGCCAATTAACCCAGTTGGGACTCTACCCTCTTCCTCCATGTATCGATCTTACCAAGCCTGGCATTAATGCCATATAGTTGGGTGTGGATGGTATTGTTGGATTGCTTAGTCTCTGCTTGGTTTCTCCTCATTTCGTCTAGGATGAGTTGTAGATCATCCCTCCTTTCCCTCTCAGGATGTCCAGGTGCTCTATATTGCGGGGGTTGTTGATATTATTGTTGGGGTTGTTGATATCCCCAATTCCCTTGAAAGCCTATATAGTTAGGCCCCCGTGCATACTTGACTTCATCGTGGGTCTCCGCCATTTGTACTTGCTCCGTGTAGGGACAAGCCGTCGTGTTGTGCTTTTATGACCCACATTCTAAACAAGCTTGGTTATTAGTAAGAAACCTAACTTGTATTTAAAGACGCTTTACCTGGTCTTTCATGAACTTATCCTTCACCTCAGGATCCACCTCCTTTGAAGGATCATATAGTGGCATGGATGGGGGTGACCTTGCATCGGGTGTCGCAGGAGTCCCATAGGTGTTGTCGAACTTCACTAGCCTTTCAATCGTCTCTCAGGCTTGATTAGGGGTAAGCTCTAGGTACCGATAGGTGGTATAGGTGTTAATCCGCTCTCGTGTAGGCACGTCCAGGGCATTGTAGATCATCTCTTGGATTACATATAGCGGTTGCCCATGCGTAGGGAAGGATCTCAACAGGTCTTTGTAGCGCCCCCAGACTTGCGCTAACATCTCCCCTGGTCTTTTCTTGTAGGACATGATCTTTTGGCGAATTTGCACCATCTTTGTGTAAAGACCAAATATATTTTAGATATCATATTAGTATTATTTCAATTAAAATGTTATTATTTATTTCAATTTATAAAAATGGGAGAAAAATCGTCCTCGAGCACGATTTTAAAATTTAAAGTCATTCCGGCATCAATTTAAATTAGGATTTTTGACAGGATTTGATTTTCGACTTCGAGTCCGAGTATTAATAAAATTTAATTAAGCTCTGAATTGATTGAAATTATTTAATTCCGATTATCTTGAAATTTGATCGAACTTGATTTATTAAAATTGTTTTAGTCGGGATTCGATCGGGCGAGCGGGATTCGGGTATTTTCCGCTAATTTGAATTGGTATTGTTGGGACCACACAAATATTAATTTCTTTTCTTTCTCTCTCTCTCTCTCTCTCTCTCTCTCTCTCTCTCTCTCGGGTGACTGTTGCAATGGTCCCTTCCTCACCCTCATGTCTTCTTCCCCCTCTGCACCCCACACCCCTTTCCATTACCCTTCCTCAATACCCCTCTGCAGCTCTCCTATCTCTCCTCCTCTTATCTCCTTCCCGAGCAGCCCCACCTTCTTCATCTTCTCCTCCCCCCCATTGAAGCCAAGGCAGCCTCCCTTTCATTTCATCGTCGAATCACCACCACCGCCTCACCTTGCTTTTGATGCGCTCCCTCTGTTTCACTTTCCATCACCAGAAACCTTCTGCTGAGCCGCCATTGTCACCGTCAGGGGAACCCAGCCTCGCTTTCCCCCTGCTTCACCCGAGTGAAACCGAGCCCCACCCCTCCTTCTCTCGAGTGGCTAGAGACGACCACTGAGCACCACCAGCACCTCTTCCTCCCAAGAAGCGGCCATAGCAGCAGCAGCGAGGGTTCCTCCGATGCCAGGAGCCGAGCCAGAGGCCATCGGAGCCGCTTCGAACACCGTCCCTCCCCTGTTTCGCATACGAATAGGTAAGCCTTCAAATCTCTTCGTTTCGGCTTGAAGAATCTGTAAAGGCAAAATCTTCACCTCATCCCACTCTCTCTAGGCTCTCTTCTTCAAGCTCCTCTTACGTCCTCACAGTCGAAATCCGCCATTGAAGCCGAAGATATCCTCGGAGTTACGCGTTGTAAGTACTCCTCTTCCCTCCCTCCTTTCCTTGCGGTGTTTCTTCGATTTGGGGTGGGTCTTGGTCGGAATGTTTTGTCGAGGTTGTGGGTGAAATTTGATTCGGAAAGGAGCCTTGGAGACCTGGGATTCTTCCTCCCTTCCTTCGATTTCAACGAGAGCGAGCAGAGCTCTGTTCGTTTGTGGGGAAGAAGAAGCTCAGCCTCCTTGGGCCTGATTTTCATGGGTTGGGCCGGGTTCAACACCCTATATGGGTATACCATTCTCCTCTCGGATCCCCCCTTCCTCCTTGTTCATTTACCCGTGAAAACCCGGACCCCCATTTGCCTTGCCTCCATCCGGTTTTGGATCTGGGCTTCATGAGTGGGTTTCGGTTTTGGAACTGGGCGGGTGAGTGGGCCTTGATTTCTGTTGTTTCAGTTGGGCCATCTAGTTGGGTTGTTTTTTTGGCATATGTAATATATTTGATATATATATATATATGTATGTGATTTTATATATTATTTCTGATTTATTAGGAGTATATATATATATATTCTGAATCTTTAATATATTAAAAAAAGGTTTTAAAAGTGATATTATTTGATATGGGGTTATAAATATAGTTATGGGTATTGTTTTGAGATTATATGATTAGTAAATATTAAATTATTTGAATATTATTATTATTTTGGGAGTTGGTTATAATTATAATTTCTGGAAATTAATCGTTATATATATATATTGTTTATTGTTTTAAAATAATATTGATTGGATTATTTAATTGATGCATTTCATGAGGATTTAATTATGAGAGTGGGGAATTTTAAATTGCGTTGTTGGTTTTGATTGATAAGTATTATTTGTGAGCTTAGAATTATTTTGATGATTTAGTATTGAGAATTATTTATATAATGTTTTGAAATAAGAAACATCCCGGAATGATTTCTATAATGTGCTTTGGAGAGAGTTGGTTTTAAGGTTAAATGTTTAATGGCGGAATTTGGCCAAGTATGGTTTGAGAATTATTTTGAATATGAGTTGACTTAATTTGGATTTAAGATTTTGGAAAACGGTTTTACTATCGGTCGGTTTTGAGAATGTTGAGAACTTGGGTTCGTGTGTATGAATGTTGGTCTGGTAGCTTATGGAAATGGCTTGATGATAGGTGTGTATTGCTTTTGGATTGCTTTGGACTTGCATTGGGCCCTTGCTTCTATTATCCTGCTGTTCTGCACCAATAGGTAAGTATCCTACGGGACTTACTCAGTAACCTGGACCTCCTGCCTGATGTGTCATGTAATGTGTAGTTTTGTTGCATATTAAAGCATGCCATGTAGTATCATGCTAGGATTGCATTGAACTAAGCATGTGTTTACTTTGTGTGTTTGAAACAGAACGACCGTTATCTGTGATAGTCCTAGAGTCTTTGCTAGGGTCATAGGGTAGCCCAGCCCCATCGGCTGCCCTGAGTCTATCGAGTCGATATGAGCATGATGATAGCCCAGCACCATCGGGCATGTTTAATTTATGTTTAATTTATGTTATGATGATGATACCGTGGGTGAGTGCACCACCACGAGGATATGCTATGCTATAGCAACGAACTGGCCAGTCTCTGCACTAACGGGAAGGGGTGCAGAGGTAGGAGAGGGATATGCCACTTGGCATTGTCTTGGGCCCTTTACAGTTCTTTTCCGCATATTATATATACTAGGGGCATGATAGTGTGATTTAAATCTTGTATCGCATTAGTCATCTTTTATTTAGGCATTGGCATGTTATGTGGCCTCAGCGCGGTTAGAGGACCCGCAGGCGATCACCAGGCCTGACTTCGTGGATAGTGTTAGGTACCGCTCTTGTTGCTCCATGCTTCTGTGACGGGAAAATCTTTTGGCGAATCGAAGAATCCGGCTAATATATTCTAACTTGACAAATGGCAATCACCCACTTTGTTTTGGTTTTGACCCGGCTCTGCCGTGGCTTTTGTATCTAAACCGTACTTCCACTTTATTTTCGTTTAAATTGTATTTTTTGAGACTTCGACTGATTAGAGGTTTGAAACCTCGACCCGTACCTGAATTGCAACATCCGAACGAAGGTATCCGACCTTCGAAACGTATCCCGGATATTTATATCCGGGCCGTTACACTTTGATGGTGGAAAGAACTTGTTGAGGAAGATAACTCTAAGTTCACCCCAGGTGCGGATAGTGCGTGGGGGCAAGCTTTCCAACCAATGTAGAGCTTTTCCTGCAAGAGACAATCTAAAAGCTTTTAGACGCACATATTCTAGATTGACACCTTCAGCAATGGTGTCACACAAGTCAATATAAGTAGTTATGTGCGTCATAGGGCATTCGGAGCCCTTTCCCTCAAAAGCATGTCTCCTAATCTCCACTATAAAAGTATTTTTAATCTCAAAAGAAACATTAAGGAGAACAATAGGAGACTCAGGCACCACCACAGTTGGGTGCATATACTCTTTGGCATTCTGTGGGATATGGCGTAGTTGCTCTTGCGTTGCTCGGCGAACATGGGCCTCTTATTCGTATTGAGCGGCCATTCTTTGCTGCGCTTGAGTATGTTGATCGTGTATGGTTTTAACCCCTCAACTTGCTTTCTAAGCCTTTCGAGCTCCTGTTGAATCGTCTCTTGATGTACACATTTGTACCTTTGTTTATTGCATCTTTCGACTCCTTATTTCATTCGATTTCCAAATAAAAGTTTCAAAAGAATATAAACTTGTGTAAGAATGGGCTAAAATGCAAGAAATAGAGTTTGCACATGTTTTGAGCTAACCATGCAGGAATTTGAGCGAAAACGGAGTCAAAATGAAGAAGCCAAGTGAAGCTGAGCAGAGGTAGATATCGACCCTAGACCCAGATATCGACCTCTGGGGTAGATATCGACCTTCAACATAGATATCGACCTCAACGAGTGAAGCTGAGAAGAGGTAGAGATCGACCTTAGACCCAGATATCGACCTCCAGTGTCGATATCGACCCCCATATCGACCTCAACATAGAAATCGACCAGAGCTGAACAAGTCGAGCAGGAACAGAGACCTCGATATCGACCTCTGGTGTCGATATCGACCCCTTATCTCGACAGAAGATAGACTCGATTTCGAATGCGGATTGGCACTATATCTTCAAGGAGGCACGGGATTATCTCATACTTTCAAAGATAGAGGACAGCTGAAGTTTTATTCATCTTTTACCTTTAAGTTATTAAAGTTTTTATCAAAATAAAAGACCTATCCTAATTGTTCGGATAGAGTTGTTAGTTTAGATAGGAGTTACAATCCTCGGATAGCAAGGATTAGTAGCCTATAAATAAAGCCCTAGGGCTGATTTGTTAGGGCATCCAAGAATCCAATCATAGAACAACCCAAGACATAGACATTAGAGTTAGAGTTAGAGAGAAGTTTTAGGGTTTGACGTTTGCGAAAGTTGACGTTGAGTTGTAAAGCTTCGGAGTTTATTTTAATGCAAGTTTCTTCCTTTCAATTGATGATGAATCCCATGATGAGAAGCGAGTAGTTCCCCAAAGCTCTTAGGGTCGGGGTGAGCCCGACGTTAGCCATGCGCGCTTAAGGTAAGTATTTGATGTTGATATCGTTGTGTCTATCTCTCCTCCTACAATTCTATGTTTAGTCCTTATCGAAAGAAAAGGGATTCATGCTAACAACTTGAGTTATAAACATAAAATTGGTAGAGACAATTAGGTTTATTTGAAAGAGTAATCCTAAGAGTTGGTGTACGGCGAAAGCTTGTCCCTCGGGTGAAATAGTGCAATTGTCCGTCTTATTTATCTCATCGCATGCATTGGTTAACGTTGTGGTAAACCCTAATCCTAAGAGTTGCTTTTTATATAGTTTATACACACCAAAACCCACTGTTATTTCTGTTCATTGCTTCTCTCTTCATCCCAAAGTCTTCGGCCTTTCTTTGCCGGCAAAGAACTAACCCACTGCAGGAAAGACATCGATATCGACAGCAGAGGTCGATATCGACCAAAACTGATAGATCGACGGTTTTCTGAGTCGATCTCGAGACTCCTGGGAAACTTCTGCAGGCATCGATATCGACACCAGACATCGATATCGACCCTTCTGTATCGACTGGCAGTCTTCTGAGCCAGTCGATTTCGTGGACTAACATCGATATCGACCCCCACCAGTCGATATCGACCACTTGTTTTTGTCTTTGCAGGTCTTCTGTTGCAGAGAACATCGACAGCCGAGGTCGACATCGAGGCCCAAGGTCGAAATCGAGGCTTCTGGTCGACGCAGACGTGAGATTTTCCAAGGCTACTAGGATCCCGCTGACACGCCTCCTCGTGGATCGATCCTGACTACCCTTCCACTACAACGGGAGGAAGTCTTGTAATTATTTGCTTAGGACAGGAGTGGTTTACATTTATTACATCTTTATTATTTGTAATTACTTGACATATCAAGCCTCCTGCAAACAACAAATTGGCGCCGTTGCCGGGGAGGCAATCAATCGGGCCCTAGTAGTCTATCTCACGTCTTTATCTAGATTGGCTTTGCAGGTGTATGCGACGCGCTGATCGCCCACCTGAATTTGAAGGAGTAGACGACCCTGAGCGTTATTTCCATCTAAGGGCCCAAGCTCAAAGAATCATGGCAGAAAACGCGAACCAAGCAGAACTCATTGAACAACTAAGGAGGCAGGTTGAGGACCTAACTACTAGAGAGGCGGCACTTAAGGAGCGTGCGGATAGGGAGGAGGAAGGCCGAAGGCAAATAGAAGCCCAAATCAATGCCCTCCCTAGGAATGCCAAGCAATATATGCATCCCGCTCTCACAGTGCCTGAATCGGCAATTCTTATCCCTGCCTCTAATTTTGAAATAAAACCTAACTTCTTAACTGAGATTAGAAGGCACCAATATGAAGGAAAACCTAACGAATGCCCTATGGCACATATTTCTACCTTCTTAGACCTTTGTGATACTATTGCTGATGGACGAAGTCTTGAGTATGTCCAACTAAAAGCCTTTCGATGGTCTCTTACAGGTAAAGCATTGCAGTGGTTGGAAAGCTTAGCCCCAAGATCACTCCGCACATGGAATGAAGTCAAGGACGCGTTTCTCAACAAGTTCTTTCCTCCTTCTAAGACGGCGTTGATCCGACAGAAAATCACGGCTTTCAAACAAAAGCCTGGTGAAGCTCTGGCGACTGTTTGGGAAAGATTCAAGGACCTTCTACGATCATGCCCGACGCATGGCCAACCACCCTATGTAATTCAGGAGATCATATACAATGCTCTTGACGCTGCAACAAAGGAGAGGATCAACACCTACACTGCCTATGGCTACCTTGAACTCGCCCCACAAGAGGCTTGGGAGACCATAGAGAGGTTGGTGGAGTTTGACAACACATATGGGACTCCTGAGGCTTCCGACACATCATCATCATCGAGGCCTGCCCCATCTATGCCCTTATATGAACCCTCCAATGTAATCGATCCGGATGTAAAGTAGCAATTTCATAGGGATCAACTTCGAAAGCTCCAAAAGCAAGTGAGGTTCCTTTCAGCGAACCAAGATTGCATCGAATGCGGATCGCAGCGGCACACCACCATCGAGTGCCCACATGCCGAACAAGTACACCTAGCGGAGACTCACCAAGAGGCGCGCTACATGAGGGGCCCCAACAACCAATATTGGGGAGACCAAAGGTTCCATCAACCGCAAAGGAACCAGGTCAACCCTAGGGACCCTCCGCCTTATAGAGCTCCTGGGCACCCGGAGAGAGACCAAAAGAAGGATGATCTTCAACTTGTGTTGGACGAGATAAGGCGGAACCAAGCTAAGAACGATCAATCCAACCATGCTATCCACTCTCAACTCAATCACCTTACCACAAGGATTGGGGAGATGGATATATGGAAGAAGAACGTAGAGACCCAACTGGGTCAATTGGCAGCACAAATCCCTAGGCCGTCCGAAACACTCCCTGGGCAACCCACTACAAATCCTAAGGGACAATCCGGGACGGGCCATGTCGCAGCCATACAATTAAGGAGTGGCACCAAAGTACACAAGCCACGGACGGAAACGAAGGAGAAAGCAGCAGACCCAGTCGACGTCGACAGACCAGTCGATGTCGACCCAGAGGTCGAAATCGACCCCCATGTCGACCCCCTGGTCGACGTCGATGACACTGCAGAGCCATCAGAGCCACAACAGAGGTCGAAATCGACCATTCCAGTCGATATCGACCAGAGCCCAGTCGACATCGATGTCCAGCAGGCCCCTCCGACCTCCGTTTTGGCCTCTACTCCAAAGAAGACGTTGCCATTCCCTTCCAAAGCATTGGAGGATCCCACCAAAGGTAAGTTTAGGCACTTCATAAAGATACTTCAAGGACTCAACATCACTATCCCTCTAACGGAAGCCCTAAGCGAGATGCCCGCCTATGTGCGATTCCTCAAAGACATCCTGAGCAAGAAGAGATCCATGGCAGAGATCGCAGAGGAGTGCTCAAAGATGGACTTCCCTGAGAAGAAGAGTGATCCAGGGAAGTTCGCAATCACCGTGGGACTTGGCCAACATCGCTATAAAGCCCTATGTGACCTAGGGGCAAGTGTAAGTCTCATGCCTCTTTCTATTTGGCAAAAGGTGAACATTGGTGCCCTTGAACCTGTGGACATGAAGCTTTATATGGCTGACAACTCATTCGTCAGACCCACAGGTATAGTTGATGACGTTCCGGTAAAGGTAGGTAAGTTCTTTATACCTACTGATTTCATTGTATTGGAGATGCCTGAAGATCTTGTAGTGCCTATTATACTTGGTAGGCCTTTCTTAGCTACTGCTGATGCCAATATCAATGTACGTCGAGGGTTACTAACCTTTACTATAGGGAACGAAGTGATAGAATTCTCTTTCAACCCAACCATGAGCGAAACAAAGCACCTGGAGCAAGTAGTCCTCTCGCCGGCCAAAGAAAAGCTTAGAAAATTCTTGTTGGCGAGGACGGAAACAGCAAGCAGGGTCGACATCGACTGGAACCAGTCGATATCGACTAAAAGCATCGAAATCGACCCCCCTTGGTCGAAATCGAGAATGCCAGATCGCTGCCAGGAGCTTAAGTATGGGGTCACAGAGGTCGATATCGACCCCCACATATCGGTATCGACCATAGCACTCGAAATCGACCCTCCTTGGTCGAAATCGACCACCCCTCAGCCCGAAGATTTCTGTTTCGGGCCCAAACAGGTAAGCCCAGGTATGAATCTTAACCCTCCTCCGTCCATTATTGATAAATCAATTAAGCCGATTATTGATAGTTCTACTAAAGAGAGGGTCAAAGCTCCATGGTTTGCCTATATTTCTAAAGTTAGGTCAAGAAAGAGAAGAAAAGCGCCCAAAGAAGAACCTAACATCAAAGAAGCCTTGGTCGCCGAACTTAGATGCTATCAAAAGGACCTAGATGATCCAGGAGAAGGCTCAAGCTCAAAGGGTCCTTACATAAAAGGGTCATAAAGCATTGACGGAGAAGTCGGCCTAGCGACTCAAAAATCTATAGCATGTATATAAAACTTTTAAATTTCGCATAGATGGTTTTTAGGATTTAATTTTTGGCTGTTTGAAACTTCTAAAACTTAGATAATTCGTGCTTTATCTATATTCCTAACAAAGATTTCAGGTTATCAAGCAAAAGGAACGATGAAGAAGGAAAGAAGCTTCTGTAGAGGCAGTCGAAATCGACCAGGCCAGTCGAAATCGACCCCCCAGGGTCAAGCCATCTCTTGGAGTCGACATCGAGGACTCAGGAGCGAAAAAGAGAGGTCGATATCGACCATAATACTCGATATCGACCCCAATCAGGCAGCCCTTGTCTTCATCTTCTCCCTCGACTTCGACAGATGCAGTCGACATCGACCACTGACCTAGATATCGACTTCTGGCATCGACCCAACTTGAAATCGACCTGAATCCGCAGGTTGCACTGTGAGTTTCTCTCTACCCTTGTTCTCTTTTTAATACAGTGAGGACACTGTATATTTTAAGTATGGGGTGGGGGAAAGACATGTCTTATGGTCATAACTTGGTTTCTTCTTCGCATTGCATTCATGTTTAAATTATTGTTCTTAAGTTTTACTTTTATAAAATGTCAAAAATCCAAAAAAATAGAAAAATGTCAAAAATACAAAAAAATGCATGTTTATTTAAAGTTTATTTTTCTTTAATCCTTACTTAGATGTCCTATGATGAAAACTCAATAGCTGACTTGATCATGTAAATCCTATGGCATATTTGGATGGTTTAGCCTAAGTCTTTAAATTTTTATGTAGATTGTGAACTTGTGATGAAATTGAGCACATATGATCCTAGGCTAAAAAGCAAATCCAACAAAAATTGTCCTTGTGAGAATTTTGGCCTATAGGGAGAACATCAAAAATCCCTCTGCTTTCTTGAGTGAATTTACTCTTCCTATGCATCTCTAAATGTTGTGATAGTTATTCAAAACCAATGCATATATATGTTTATGTTTACGAGAATTAAATGATGGAGGCATCTTTTAAGCCAATTTTATCCTCTCTTTACCTACCCTGCATTATCCCTGCTTGAAGCCAGAACATTAGCCTGAGCCTGAATTGCAAACTCCACAAAATTATCCCTAGCCGAATTGAGCCTGACCCCCATTTGGGAATTCAGACTTAGATTGGTTGGACTAATGCCTTGTGGAAAGAAAAGAGCATAATGTCTAGTTTTGAGCAAAGAAATTATAGGATGGTACATATTTACATTTTGTCATATCTTGTAAAAGGATGTTTTGGCTCGCCATATAAATGCACATAGTTTTAGTATTATGTTCGAGAAAAAAAAATCCGAAAAAAAAATATGTATATATATATAAAGTGCATGAGCCAAAATCCTTAAGTTTTATTCATACGAATGTTATACTTTTGAGAGGTGTATTAGAACTTGAAAGAAGGGTTGATGGAATGCATCTTTAAGAGCATTATTGAGAAGAGTTATGGTTTGGGTAATGCAAGTGTTGAGATTTAGGAGTCTTGATTCCCGAATTATAAAAGCACCACATAGCCAAATAATTCCATACCCGTTATTTCATACCAAGCTCCATTACAACCCCGCTGAATGGAGTCTTCTATGAAGTCTTCCATTGAGCGAAAGTCCTCCTAATGATTCTTATTGCATTTTCATAATTGGTTGCGAAGTGGATTTTTATAAATTACAATGTTTATGAGATAGTATATGGAATTGAGTTGAGAGTTGATCTTCAAAGCCTAAACACATGAGAGTTGAGTGCAAACACATTGTCCCTGTGAGGTTGGATCAAAATTGCATATGCCTATGGATCGCCAAAATATGTGCTATGACGTTAAATTCACTTGCTTTGCTTTGCTACCACTTATGATGTTGCTTTTGACAAGGGCGAAGACTTGAAGGATGTGTTGTGGGTGTTGGTTATTGCTTGGTTATTGCTTGAGGACAAGCAAGTCTAAGTATGGGGTGTTTTGATGTACACATTTGTACCTTTGTTTATTGCATCTTTCGACTCCTTATTTCATTCGATTTCCAAATAAAAGTTTCAAAAGAATATAAACTTGTGTAAGAATGGGCTAAAATGCAAGAAATAGAGTTTGCACATGTTTTGAGCTAACCATGCAGGAATTTGAGCGAAAACGGAGTCAAAACGAAGAAGCCAAGTGAAGCTGAGCAGAGGTAGATATCGACCCTAGACCCAGATATCGACCTCTGGGGTAGATATCGACCTTCAACATAGATATCGACCTCAACGAGTGAAGCTGAGAAGAGGTAGATATCGACCTTAGACCCAGATATCGACCTCCAGTGTCGATATCGACCCCCATATCGACCTCAACATAGAAATCGACCAGAGCTGAACAAGTCGAGCAGGAACAGAGACCTCGATATCGACCTCTGGTGTCGATATCGACCCCTTATCTCGACAGAAGATAGACTCGATTTCGAATGCGGATTGGCACTATATGTTCAAGGAGGCACGGGATTATCTCATACTTTCAAAGATAGAGGACAACTGAAGTTTTATTCATCTTTTACCTTTAAGTTATTAAAGTTTTTATCAAAATAAAAGACCTATCCTAATTGTTCGGATAGAGTTGTTAGTTTAGATAGGAGTTACAATCCTCGGATAGCAAGGATTAGTAGCCTATAAATAAAGCCCTAGGGCTGATTTGTTAGGGCATCCAAGAATCCAATCATAGAACAACCCAAGACATAGACATTAGAGTTAGAGTTAGAGAGAAGTTTTAGGGTTTGACGTTTGCGAAAGTTGACGTTGAGTTGTAAAGCTTCGGAGTTTATTTTAATGCAAGTTTCTTCCTTTCAATTGATGATGAATCCCATGATGAGAAGCGAGTAGTTCCCCAAAGCTCTTAGGGTCGGGGTGAGCCCGACGTTAGCCATGCGCGCTTAAGGTAAGTATTTGATGTTGATATCGTTGTGTCTATCTCTCCTCCTACAATTCTATGTTTAGTCCTTATCGAAAGAAAAGGGATTCATGCTAACAACTTGAGTTATAAACATAAAATTGGTAGAGACAATTAGGTTTATTTGAAAGAGTAATCCTAAGAGTTGGTGTACGGCGAAAGCTTGTCCCTCGGGTGAAATAGCGCAATTGTCCGTCTTATTTATCTCATCGCATGCATTGGTTAACGTTGTGGTAAACCCTAATCCTAAGAGTTGCTTTTTATATAGTTTATACACACCAAAACCCACTGTTATTTCTGTTCATTGCTTCTCTCTTCATCCCAAAGTCTTCGGCCTTTCTTTGCCGACAAAGAACTAACCCACTGCAGGAAAGACATCGATATCGACAGCAGAGGTCGATATCGACCAAAACTGATAGATCGACGGTTTTCTGAGTCGATCTCGAGACTCCTGGGATACTTCTGCAGGCATCGATATCGACACCAGACATCGATATCGACCCTTATGTATCGACTGGCAGTCTTCTGAGCTAGTCGATTTCGTGGACTAACATCGATATCGACCCCCACCAGTCGATATCGACCACTTGTTTTTGTCTTTGCAGGTCTTCTGTTGCAGAGAACATCGACAGCCGAGGTCGACATCGAGGCCCAAGGTCGAAATCGAGGCTTCTGGTCGACGCAGACGTGAGATTTTCCAAGGCTACTACGATCCCGCTGACACGCCTCCTCGTGGATCGATCCTGACTACCCTTCCACTACAACGGGAGGAAGTCTTGTAATTATTTTCTTAGGACAGGAGTGGTTTACATTTATTACATCTTTATTATTTGTAATTACTTGACATATCAAGCCTCCTGCAAACAACATCTCTTCGTTAGCCAAGATCTTCTTAGCCCTTTCTTGTAGACAAAGGAAGCATTCCCGATCTTCTAAAGAAGCGAACTCAGGCATGCGGTCATCGCGTCACATACACCTTCAAAACAACACTAGGTAAGGAAGTAAGTGTTTATTGCAGGAGGATGATATGTCAAGTAATTACAAATAATAAAGATGTAATAAATATAATCCAACTCCTGGCCTAAGCAAATAATTACAAGACTTCCTCCCGTTGTAGTGGAAGGGTAGTCAGGATCGATCCACGAGGAGGTGTGTCAGCGGGATCCTAGTAGCTTTGGAAATCTCAAGTCTGCGTCGACCAGAAGCCTCGATTTCGACCTTGGGCCTCGATGTCGACCTCGGCTATCGATGTTCTCTACAATAGAAGACCCGCAGAGACAAAAACAAGTGGTCGATATCGACTAGAGAGGGTCGATATCGATGTCAGTCCACGAAATCGACTGGCTCAGAAGACTGCCAGTCGACACAGTAGGGTCGATATCAATGCTAGGGGGTCGATATCGATGTCCAGCTACTCCGCAGCGATGTTCGTCGTCGACTCAGAAAACTGTCGATGAACTCAGTGGTCGATATCGACGTCTGGGGTCGATATCGATGTCTCCCTGCAGTGAGTTAGTTCTTCGTCGGAAAAGGAAGGCCGAAGATTTAAGAATGGGGAGAGAAGCAATGAACATAAATAAAACAGTGGGTTTTGATGAATTAACTTATGTAAAAGACAACTCCTAGGATTAGGGTTTACCATAACGTTAACCAATGCATGCGATAAGATAAATAAGACGGACAATTGCGCTATTTTACCCGAGGGACAAGCTTTCGCCGTACACCAACTCTTAGGATTACTCTTGCAAATAAACCTAATTGTCTCTACAAATTTTATGTTTATAACTCAAGTTGTTAGCATGAATCCCCTTTCTTTCGATTAGGACTAAACATAGAATCGTAGGAGGAGAGATAGACACAACGATATCAACATCAAATACTTACCTCAAGCGCGCATGGCTAATGTCGGGCTCACCCCAACCCTAAGAGCTTTGGGGAACTACTCGCTTCTCATCATGGGACTCTTTGTTGATTGAAAGAAAGAAACTTGCATTAAAATAAACTCCGAAGCTTTACAACTCAACGTCAACTTTCGCAAACGTCAAACCCTAAAACTTCTCTCTAACTCTAACTCTATTGATTGTCTTACTTCTTGTGAATTGAATTCTAAGATTGGATGATCTAACAAATCAGCCCCTAGGGCTTTATTTATAGGCTACTAATCCTCGCTATCCAAGGATTGTAACTTCTATCTAAACTATTAACTCTATACGAACAATTAGGATAGGTCTTTTATTTTGATAAAACTTAAATAACTTAAAGGTAAAAGATAACTAAGTCTTCAGCTGTCATCTATCTTGGAAGTATGAGATAATTCCGTGCCTCCTTGAAGATATAGTTCCAATCCGCATTCGAAATCGAGTCTATCTTCTGTCGAGATAAGGGGTCGATATCGACACTAGGGGGTCGATATCGACACTAGGGGGTCGATATCGAGGTCTCTGTTCCTGCTCGACTTGTTCAGCTCTGGTCGATTCCTATGTTGAGGTCGACATGGGGGTCGATATCGACACCATGGGTCGATATCTGGGTCTAAGGTCGATATGTACCTCTTCTCAGCTTCACTTGATGTCTATGTTGAGGTCGATATCTATGTTGAAGGTCGATATCTACACCAGAGGTCGATATCTGGGTATAGGGTCGATATCTACACCAGAGGTCGATATCTGGGTATAGGGTCGATATCTACCTCTGCTCAGCTTCACTTGGCTTCTCCATTTTGCCTCCGTTTTCGCTCGAATTCCTGCATGGTTAGCTCAAAACTTGTGCAGACTCTATTTCTTGCATTTTAGCCCATTCTTACACAAGTTTATATTCTTTTGAACCTTTTCTTTGGAAATCGAATGAAATATGAAGTCAAAAGATGCAATAAAAGAAGATATAAATATGTACATCAGTAAGTAATACTAAACAGGGGCGCGATTGATAGCCTCCCTGGCAACGGCGCCAAAATTTGTTAGGAGGGGAATTAATTAAATAAATAAAAGATGTAAACATTGAACCGATTCCTTCCTTCACTAATAAATTCATGACTCCCTCCCTATGTAGCAGTATGGAATCAAGATCGATCCTCGAGGAGGTGGGTTAGCGGTTTCCTGGATAGTCTTCAAGATTCTTACGCAGTGTCAACTAGTAGCCTTGATGTGCGCGCAAATTACCATATTTTCTATGCACATATGAATTCATTTTGTTGTCTTTTGCATGCAAATTAATGGGAAAACATGGGAATGGTGTAGTTTATGCTTAAATATCAAATATATGGGTTTGCACGAGTTTCCATGTGATTTCGCAGAAAACAGGATGAAAATGGATGAATTCAGAAGAGCGGAAAAAGAACTCGAAGTCTTCTGAAGAGGTCGAAATCGACTGAAGACCTCGACATCGAGTACATCAGAGACATAGGAATCGAGCAGAAAAGGAAACAGAGCATTTCGACACAGAAGAGGTCGATATCGACGTCTGGGGGTCGATATCGATGCTACCAGATCGACCAAGTTGATAGAAGTCGAGTAGGAGAAGGAGAAGCTCGAGATAAGATTTTGGAGGGGTCGATATCGAGGTCCAAGGGTCGATATCGACCATGCCAGCAGAGGAATTCGACTCCGATTTCGATAGAATTATATCCAATGCTTGCAATATCTATCCAAAGGTCGAGATTTCCTATCATCAACATCAGATTTATCATGAGGAGGCTGATTTTACCATGAAGTTTTAGCTTTTACTTTGTTTTAATTTATCATAGAGAATAAAGATAAGGTTTCGAGTCCTTATCGACATCTATAACTAGAAACCAATAGGGCTGAGTTTAGGTATTCCAGATTCGGTTTTTAGACAATTCAGTTGCAATAAAGAAGAGAAAGAGAGAGAGGAGGCCGAGTGGAGTTGTAAAACGAGAGCGGAGTGGCTTGTTCGGTTGTACTTTCTTTCGGAGTTTTAATTCAAAGTAGCTTTCTTTCAATAACAATGATGATGATGTGCATGATGAGGAGCGAGTAGTCAACCCACTTCTAGGGTCGGGGTGAGCCCGTCGATAGCAATGTGAGGTAAGTGCATCAAAAGTATGACTTTTATGCAATTCCGTCTTCTACCCCATGCATGATCCTTTGCGAAAGTTAGGGAGATTTATTATTTGCATTATTGAAGCGAAAGCCACTCATATTGCGAACTTGAATTACTCATAAATTGGATAGTAACTCTTAGGAATTATGCGAAAGCCTCTAATCACCTAAGTGTTGATAACGAAAGTTATTTGACGGAAAGACATTAAGGTTCATATCTTTAGCATGAAACTTGCATTGTTATCGTTGTGGCATAAAACCCCGACTTTGGAAGTCTTTTAATTAATTAAATTCTTTATAAAAGTTTTAGTTTTGTTTCTGTTCATCTTCCCTCTCCATTCTATTTTCTTCGGATCCTTTTCCGACAAATTGGTTACAAAGAACAGTTTCTGTGACAAGCATCGAAATCGACCTTAAGGGTCGATATCGAGGACTAACATCGATATCGAGGTCTCTGCTCGACGTCGACTTGCTGTTTTGTCTTCTGCTGGAACTGCGCTAGGAAATCGACCAGAACTGAGGTCGATATCGACCAGTATACTCGATATCGAGTGTCTGCTGAGGTCGAAAGCCTTGATCGTGAGTATAAAAAAGGAAGCGCTGACCTACCTCCTCGTGGATTCGATCCTGAATTACCCTACTACTACAAGGGAGGGGATTCTTGTATTATTTGTTTGGGACAGGGAGATAGTCTAGTTGTGCTTTATTTTATTCTCCTATTTTACATACACACCCCCCAACTTCCCCCAGCGAACAAATTGGCGCCGTTGCCGGGGAGGCAATCAATCGCCACCTAAGTTAATCACGATCTTTTTCTAAGCTTATTTTGCAGGTTTATGCGACGTTCTGATCGCGGACCTATCCTGGAACCAATTGACGAGCCTGAACGTTTCTACCATCTTCGCAACAAAGCAATTTGCGTCATGGCTGACAACGAGACGCAGGCTGAGATCATAGAGCGGTTGAGAAAGGAGATCGAGGACCACAATGCTACAATCGCTGCTGAAAGGGCCGCTGCTGCTGCTGAGCGAGCCCGTGCTGATAGGGAGGAGGATGCGCGCAGACAAGCCCAAGAGCGGCTAAATCAGTATCCACAGACGGCGATGCAATACATGCATCCGCCGCTTCATGTTCCTGAATCTGCCATTATAATTCCTCACTCCAATTATGAATTGAAAATTAACTTCCTATCTGAGATTAAAAGAAATACTTTTGAAGGAAGACATAATGAATGCCCCCTGCAACACATCTCTACTTTTATGGACTTATGTGAAACAGTTGCTGATGGAGTAAACTTAGAGTATGTGCGACTAAAATCTTTTCGATGGTCTTTGGCAGGAAAGGCATTACAATGGCTTGAAAGTTTGGCTCCACGATCGCTAAGGACAAGGGCGGAGGTGAAAGATGCATTCTTGAACAAGTTCTTCCCACCTTCTAAAACGGCGATGCTACGACAAAGGATCACGGCTTTCAAACAAAAGCCAGGTGAAACCCTAGCACAGGCGTGGGAGCGCTTTAAAGACTTGTTGAGATCATGCCCGACGCATGGGCAACTTCCATATGTCATCCAAGAGATCTTTTATAACGCCCTTGATGCGCCGAATAAGGAGAGGATCAATTCATATACATCCTATCGGTACATTGAGCTTACACCAACGGAGGCATGGGAGACCATTGAGAGGCTTGTGAACTTCGACAACACCTATGGGGCTGCTGCGGCCTATGATGCAAGGCCTGCCCCATCTATGCCACTATATGAGCCTCCAAGGGAGATAGATCCTGAAGTACGGCAACAATTCCATAACGATCAAACACGCCGCCTTCAAAAGCAAGTAAGGTTCCTGAGCAACAATCAACCTTGTCAGGAGTGTGGTTCAATAAGGCATAACACCAGTGCCTGTCCACATACTGAGCAAGTATCCATGGCGGAACAACATGAGGAGGTCAAATAGACGAGAGGCCCCTATGGAGGGGGCAATCAACAAAATTGGGGTGATCAAAGGTTCTATCAAAGGGATCCCCCAACATATAGGGCACCAGGGCACCCTGAGCGGGAGACTAAGAAAGATGACCTGCAAATCATCCTTGATGAGATGTGAAGGAACCACGCTGAGTTCAAACAAGCCAATAACTCCGTCCATACTCAGCTGCAGGGCATCAATTCTAGACTTGGGGAGATCGACGTTTGGAAGCGCAACATGGAGACTCAAATGAGTCAATTGGCGGAAGCAATGCCCAAAGCGTCTGGATCACTCCCTGGATCCACTGTGCCAAACCAAAAGGGCAAAACCACAGGTCATATTGCGACAGTAAACCTAAGGAGTGGGCGTCAATTACAAACGCCCGAGCGAAAAGTGGAGGAGAAGGAGCCAGAACAGACGTCGATATCGACCCCCCCTGTCGATATCGACCAAGGTGACATCGATGTCGACCCTCCGGTCGATGTCGACCCTAATTCTGCGTCACCACAGAAATCGACTCTTCTAGTCGATATCGACCCTACTGCTGCCGATATCGACCTCACTACAGCCGCAGGAAGGAAGAAGGTGTTGCCATTCCCAACTAGAAAGGTGACTAAGGACCCAGCGGAAAAGAAGTTCCAACGGTTCGTGAAGATGCTCCAAGGGCTTAATGTCTCTATACCATTCACAGAGGCACTTCACGAGATGCCATCTTATGTAAGGTTCCTTAAGGATATCTTGGGTAAGAAGCGATCGCTCTCCGAGATCGCAGAGGAATGCAACAGATTGGAGCTACCACAAAAGCGGGCGGACCCAGGTAAGTTTTCTATCGCTATAGGTCTAGGTCAATTCAAATTTAATGCTTTAGTTGACTTGGGCGCTAGCGTTAGCATGATGCCACTAACCATTTGGCACAAGGTAAAGATAGGTCCTCTGGAGCCCGTGGATGCAAGATTATACATGGCTAACAATACCGTAGTGATTCCAACTGGGATAGTGACGGATGTGCTAGTACAAGTAGGCAAATTCTTTGTCCCTGCTGATTTCCTAGTTGTTGACATAGCGGAGGACCCTGCTTGTCCAATTATTTTAGGTAGGCCATTCCTAGCAACCGTCGATGCCAACATTAGCGTGAAGAAAGGATTGCTCTCACTCACAATTAGTGATGAAGAAATAGAGTATTCCTTCAACAAGACGGTACAAAGTCAAGGGCCAATGGAGATAAAAGCCATCAATGAAGCCCAAGTAGGGGAAGTTGAAGCAATCTTGAACGAAGGAGCTCAACAAAACATCGAAATCGACCCAGGTAAGTCGATATCGACCACTAATGTTCAAGATTCCGTGACAGGTCATAAGTATGGGGTCGACGGAGGAAAAGAGGAAGCATCGATATCAGGTTCAAGGGTCGATATCGACCACACCCTATCGAAATCGACCACCATCAGCGCTGAGAAGAGAGGCGAGGAGACCTCGATATCGACCTCTGAGGGTCGAAATCGACCTCATCATATCGAGTCAAAACTCCCCAAATCGACTGATCCTACAGGTGTACAACAGGGATCGATATCGACCTTCACACATCGACATCGACCTGAGCCACAGACTGAGAAGAAGGTAAGTCAAGGTACGGATTCCTCTTGTTCAATTACAATTAAGGACTTATCATTATTTGGAAGAGGTGTGCCTTGGCATGTGTGTTTATGTAGGGTATCCGATGATAGTTCAAGCCAATATGAGATATGAGACAAGGTCTATGTTGCCAAATCTAAAGACCATTGGTTCCCTACAAGATTCAAGGATAAGAGCTTAGGTCCATTCACGGTGAATCAAATCAATCCCGGGGGAATGCAGCTACGGGACAAGAAATGAGTGATATTTGAGGCCCAAGCCACATGGGCTCTGCAGATGCCACCTTGAAAAGCGCAAAGGAAGAAGTCGGCCTAGCGACTTAAAAATCTAGAGCTTGTAACAAAGACTTAGTTTTGGTTTTATAACAGCTTTTGTTTTGGTTTTAGACACTTTATTGTTTTGCATATTTTGTGTTTAGTTTTCAAATTACAGGAGAGAGAAAAGCACACAGAAAGGCATTGAAATCGATGTCGGACATCGAAATCGACCTCAAGGTCGACATGGATAGGGTTTGTGATCGAGGCCGAATCACCCTGAAGCCTGGGCAGAAATCAAGAGAGACATCGATATCGATGTAAAGGGTCGATATCGACCTTCCCTGTTGTCTTCTTCGACTCCTGAAATTTGTGACGGTTTAGTAAGTCTTCTTCTTAACCCTAGTTCTAATACAGTGAGGACACTGTAGATTTTAATTATGGGGTGGGGGAAAGGCTTATTTGCATATTCATACTTAGTTTAGGGTTGCATATTTATTTTAATGCATAAGAAAAAAAAAATTACCCCCATCAAAAATCTTGGAAAAGAGAGAGTCATGGAAGTATAAAAAAGAGCTCTATGATGCAAAATTAGATTCATTAGAGATATCACATGAGATTGCCTAGTTAAGGGAAGTCCCAATGAAGTGCAAATTTTTTGAGAAAATCATAAAGGAGATGAAAATCTGAAGTTGCTTTTGACATGTGCATGATAAGATGATGGAGGATTTTTTTTAAAAATTCCATACAAGCAAAGTTCATATCCTAGCCTTACCTACGCATATTCACAAAGCCATATATAAGACTTATCATGATCATTATTGCTCCACATATACATATTGTCCATTTTTTACCTTATACCCTATCCGGGGACAAAGTTTTTTTGAATGGATGACATCTTTGGAGTTATATGGAGTTGTGCATTTATAAAGTTGTTGGCAGGAATGATACAATATGGAAAATTAAATGAGCGAGAAAAAAATCCGATCACCTCAGGAGATAAAGGTAGGTCGACCCTGCTCGCTGAGATAATAGTTCGGCGAGATGGGACACAAAGGTGAGGAGTCCGAAGTACTAAGTATCCGGGGCCATTCATGACACCCATGTTTGCGACTCGCGAGAAGGCAGTGCTAAGGTTAGAGAGGTAAAAGCATTATATTGAAAAAAAAAAGCATTGAACGATGAGTGAAAGGTGAGACATTATGAAGGAGGAATGTGGAATATTTCGGAAAGAAAGTATACTTCCCCGGATTTAACACCACATGGCCAAATATTAGCCCACCATAGCCTTTTACCAATCCACTTCTCACAAGCTTGAAGAAAGTCCTCTTGATTATTAATGCAATGTCGCTAAAATTGTTTTTTGCATATTACCTCCTTTATAAGTATGAAATTGCTTTTATGCACAGGCATGGACTTGGTTGACATAAGTACCTTCTCGAGGATGGCAATTGATTGTAGGGACATATGAAAAATGAATCTATGATGTTGAGGGTTTACTTTCTTCCCCTGAATGACCATTAAGAGTATTGCTTGGGGACAAGCAAGCTTAAGTATGGGGTGTTTGATGTGCGCGCAAATTACCATATTTTCTATGCACATATGAATTCATTTTGTTGTCTTTTGCATGCACATTAATGGGAAAACATGGGAATGGTGTAGTTTATGCTTAAATATCAAATATATGGGTTTGCACGAGTTTCCATGTGATTTTGCAGAAAACAGGATGAAAATGGATGAATTCAGAAGAGCGGAAAAAGAACTCGAAGTCTTCTGAAGAGGTCGAAATCGACTGAAGACCTCGACATCGAGTACATCAGAGACATAGGAATCGAGCAGAAAAGGAAGCAGAGCATTTCGACACAGAAGAGGTCGATATCGACGTCTGGGGGTCGATATCGATGCTACCAGATCGACCAAGTTGATAGAAGTCGAGTAGGAGAAGGAGAAGCTCGAGATAAGATTTTGGAGGGGTCGATATCGAGGTCCAAGGGTCGATATCGACCATGCCAGCAGAGGAATTTGACTCCGATTTCGATAGAATTACATCCAATGCTTGCAATATCTATCCAATGGTCGAGATTTCCTATCATCAACATCAGATTTATCATGAGGAGGCTGATTTTACCATGAAGTTTTAGCTTTTACTTTGTTTTAATTTATCATAGAGAATAAAGATAAGGTTTCGAGTCCTTATCGACATCTATAACTAGAAACCAATAGGGCTGAGTTTAGGTATTCCAGATTCGGTTTTTAGACAATTCAGTTGCAATAAAGAAGAGAAAGAGAGAGAGGAGGCCGAGTGGAGTTGTAATGCGAGAGCGGAGTGGCTTGTTCGGTTGTACTTTCTTTTGGAGTTTTAATTCAAAGTAGCTTTCTTTCAATAACAATGATGATGATGTGCATGATGAGGAGCGAGTAGTCAACCCACTTCTAGGGTCGGGGTGAGCCCGTCGATAGCAATGTGAGGTAAGTGCATCAAAAGTATGACTTTTATGCAATTCCGTCTTCTACCCCATGCATGATCCTTTGCGAAAGTTAGGGAGATTCATTATTTGCATTATTGAAGCGAAAGCCACTCATATTGCGAACTTGAATTACTCATAAATTGGATAGTAACTCTTAGGAATTATGCGAAAGCCTCTAATCACCTAAGTGTTGATAACGAAAGTTATTTGACGGAAAGACATTAAGGTTCATATCTTTAGCATGAAACTTGCATTGTTATCGTTGTGGCATAAAACCCCGACTTTGGAAGTCTTTTAATTAATTAAATTCTTCATAAAAGTTTTAGTTTTGTTTCTGTTCATCTTCCCTCTCCATTCTATTTTCTTCGGATCCTTTTCCGACAAATTGGTTACAAAAAACAGTTTCTGTGACAAGCATTGAAATCGACCTTAAGGGTCGATATCGAGGACTAACATCGATATCGAGGTCTCTGCTCGACGTCGACTTGCTGTTTTGTCTTCTGCAGGAACTGCGCTAGGAAATCGACCAGAACTGAGGTCGATATCGACCAGTATACTCGATATCGAGTGTCTGCTGAGGTCGAAAGCCTTGATCGTGAGTACAACAAAGGAAGCGCTGACCTACCTCCTCGTGGATTCGATCCTGAATTACCCTACTACTACAAGGGAGGGGATTCTTGTATTATTTGTTTGGGACAGGGAGATAGTCTAGTTGTGCTTTATTTTATTCTCCTATTTTACATACACACCCCCTAACTTCCCCCAGCGAACAAGCCTCGATATCGACCTGTTATGTGGATATCGACAGGGGCAATCAATTCCTAGTGCTTGACGTCGATATGTGAAACCTGCAAAGAAGAACATAGAATAGAGGCACTCGATATCTACTAGTTAGGTCGATCTCGCCTAGGTCAATGTACTTTGGTCGACTCAGAAGACTGTCGACGTGAGGTCTCTCGATGCAGTGTGCTCGATATCGATTGGGTAGGTCGAGATCGAGTGGATTCACAGACAGAAAAAAGTAACGAAACAGAAAATAAAATAAGAACGACAATTTTTTGGGTTTTTGTTTTTATATAACTAAAAGCTCCTAAGGTAGGGATTTACCACAATTATAACCATGCATGCATTATTACTTTAATCACATAAAAGATTAAGCTATTCTCATCACCAATTAGGAATATAGACGCTTTCACATAAAAACCTAATTGTTTGCTTCATATAAGGTAAGTAAGGAATGATCCTAAATTCGCATAAAGGATTGAGCGCGTGGTAGAAGATGAAATCGCAAAATCAAATATAGAATAAAGCGTAATTACAGGGCTATCACCGGGCTCACCCTGACCCTAGAAGTAGGACGACTACTCACTCTTCATCGGGGAAAACATCATTGCATAAAAATAAGAAATTTTTATTAAACTTGGAAAGAAAACTTCAATCTTTACTACCACCTTCTCTTTCTCTCTCCTACTCTCTCTCTCTCTTGCCTCTTCCATCTATTTCCCTTTGGTTGTGATCGGATGATCATTGGTTGATTGAATTCGGAATGCCTAAAACCACCCCCCTAGGGCTTTATTTATATCCTCCTAACCATTGATAGCCAAGGATTAGAGTCCTAATTCTACTATGATTGGTAAAGGTAAATTCTATCTAAACTAAATTAAATCCTTAAATAAGATATTAAAATAGGTAATATTCCCTAATATAATTGGAATATACCCTAAGGATAGATGAATCTTGGTAGACGATAGATGTTTTCATGGCTAACCAAAATCTTCTAAAGATCCGGCCCAATCCGCGTTTCTCACACGTCTGTTGCTCCATTCGATGTCGAGTGGACATGTCGATATCGATTGACCTATGTCAAGTAGAGTTTGTTTATTTTGGTCGACATGGCTTTGGTCTCGATCTGCATCTTTTCTCTTCAGTCGACCTCTTCTTCATTGTGTTGTTTCCACTCCAAAATGCTCCGTTTTTGCAAAATCAAACCAAAACTTGTGTAGACCTCTATATCTTGCAAATGAACTCAAACTACATAAATTCACTACTTTCCCAACCCGAAAGTATAAAATGTGCATAAAAACAGAATAGATGTAAGCATGAAACATGGTGAAATATGCGCACATCATCCATCTATGTGTTCTGGAAGAAGTTGAAGTCAAGGTCAGGGTCACCAAGGGTGGTCGATATCGAGTGGCTTACTCGATATCGAGTGCTTTCTGTTGCCCCTCAGTGATCGATCTTGACCACATGAGATGGCTCGACCCTTGTCAGTCAATGTCGACCGGCCTAGTCAATGTCGGCTGCTTCTGCAGGGACTTCTTTTCTTCTTCCATCGTTCCTTTTGCTTTGCAACCTAAAATTCTTGTTATATTATAAAAGATAAAACCACGATTTATCAAAGCCTTCAAACCCAAATTTCAAATCCAAATCCTAAAAACCTCTAAGCGAAAAATTTAAAGTTTTATTTACAAGCTCTAGATTATTGAGTCGTTAGGCCGACTTCTTCGATAATGCACTAAGACCCTTTAAGATAGAGCCCCTTCAAGCTTGTACCCTCCTGGATTGTCCAGGTCCTTTTGGTAATAGCCAAGCTCAGCGAATACGGCTTCTTCTCCATTAAGCTGTTCTTTGGGATTTTTCCTTCTTTTTCTTAACCTAATCTTGCTGACATGAGCAAATCATGGAGCTTTGACCCTCCTATTAGTGGAATCATCAG
Organism: Persicaria maculosa; assembly: GCA_963922045.1. Taxonomy (NCBI): domain Eukaryota; kingdom Viridiplantae; phylum Streptophyta; class Magnoliopsida; order Caryophyllales; family Polygonaceae; genus Persicaria; species Persicaria maculosa. The sequence goes on from OY998261.1 coordinate 37,423,080, forward strand.
TAATGGACAGAAGAGGTTTGGAGATCATACATTAGCTTACCTTTTCGGACCTGAAACAACGATCTTTGGCCTGGGTGTCAGTCGATATCGAAACATGGAGGTCGATATCGAGGTCTGTAGTCGATGTCGATATGGTCTGGTCGACATCAGTAGTGAGAACCCCATACTTATGCTCCTGGCATCTTAGTTGATGTTCATCGGTCCTCGACATTGAGTTGGTATTGTCGATCTCGAGCATATTGGTCAATCTCGGCTTGTGATGGTCGATGTCGACCTTCTTTGCAATCGTAAACTTTACCGACAAGTAGTTATATAACTTCTCCTCTGTAGGGGTGAGCCCATCTTCTTCATAGATTCCAGGGGTGAGAACTCTTTGTATTGCCTCCTTACAAGGGACATAGTCCTTGCTTAAGCCGATGTCATTCATCATCGCGTTGAAACGGAACTTGACGATCTTAGTGCCAATTGTGAACGTCAGGGTGCCATTCCTTATGTTGATGTTGGTGTCAGCAGTTTCTAGGAAGGGCCTACCAAGGATGATAGGCATAATAGGGTCCTCTGACATGTCCAACATGATGAAGTCCGTGGGTATAAAGAACTTGCCCACCTTGACAGGGACATCATCCACAATCCCCGTGGGTCTCACAAAGGAGATGTCCGCCATGTAGAGCTTCATATCGATGGGCTGCAATGCTCCTACTCCAACTTGTTACCATAATGACAGGGGCATCAAACTTATGCTAGGCCCAAGGTCACAAAGGAATTTGAATTGATGCTTTCCTACCCCCACCGTCACAGCAAACTTTCTGGGATTGCCTCTCTTCTCAGGTAACTCAATGGAATGGCATTCTTCGGTGATCGCGGTGATGGACCTTTTCTTGGCTAAGATATCCTTTAGGAACCTCATGTATGCCGACATCTCGCTAAGGGCCTCCACGAGTGGTTTGGTGATGTTGAGTCCTTGAAGCACCTTCACGAATTGCCTAAACTTTGTGTCTGCCGGATCCTTCATGCCTTGGAGAGGACAGGGAGAGCTGTGGTTGGATTTGGAGCTAAATTGGTTGACTTTAACTTTCTGGATTGGTCAACATCAACAGATGGATCAATATCGACAAGATTGGTCGACCTTGGAGGAGTCTGGAGCTGATATTGATCTGCAGAGGCCTCGACATCAACTGGGGTGTCGATATCGAGTGGGACACTCGATCTCCAGTGCTTCTCTAGCTCTTTAGGTGCTGCAGTTAGCATCCACTCCTTAGATTTACAGCGGCAATATGTCCGGCTTTCCCCTTTGGATTTTCTTTTGGTTGTCCTGGGATTATTCCTGTTGGCCTTGGAATTTGTGCCGCTAGTTGACCTAATTGAGTCTCCATGCTCTTCCTCTATATATCCATCTCCCCCATGCGGGCATTGAGCCCATGCAATTGTTTTTGGATGGCATTGCTTGATTGTTGATTTTGTCCCTGGTTCCTCCTTAACTCATCAAGGATGAGTTTGATATCATCTCTCATTTGCTCTCTCTTCGGATGGCCTAGAGCTCTGTAAGGTGGAGGATCCCTAGGGTTGTATTGGGGTGGTTGATTTCCCCAATTTTGATATCCCTGGCGATTGGGATTCCTCATAAACCTCACCTCCTAATGAGTCTCCGCTAGATCTACTTGCTCCGTGTGGGGGAAAGCAGTGGTGATGTGCCTCTCGGAGCCGCATTTGGCGTAGGGTTGGTTGGTGGAGAGGAACTTGATTTGCTTTTGACGCCTCCTAAGTTTATCCATCATAAATTGATTTTAACGTCGGGATCAATCTCCTTGGAGGGCTCATAGAGTGACATCGATGGGGGGGGGCCTTGAGTCGAGGCCGCAGTAGTCCCATAGGTGTTGTCAAATTCCACCAACCTCTCTATGGTATCCAAAGCATGTTGCGATGGGAGTTCATGATACTCATTGGAGGTGTAGGTGTTTATCCTCTCCTTGGTGGCTACGTTCAAGGCGTTGTAGATGATTTCATGGATGACTTAGGGTGGTTGCCCATGCGTAGGGCAGGACCTCAGAAGCCCCTTAAATCGCTCCCACACTTGTGCCAAGGTCTCATTAAGCTTTTTCTTGAAAGCCATGATCTTTTGACGAATTATCTCCGTCTTGAATGGGGGTAAGAATTTATTGAGGAATTCATCTTTGACTTCATCCCACATGCGGGGCGATCTTGGTGCTAGGCTCTCCAACCATTGAAGTGCTTTCCCTACAAGAGACTAACGAAAAGCCTTTAGTTTTACATATTCTAGGCTTTGTCCATCGACTATAGTGTCGCAAAGATCAAGGAAAGTATTTATTTGTTCTAGAGGGAAATCATTAGGTTTTCCCTCAAATTGATGTCTCCTAATTTAAGTTAAGAAGCTAGGTTTAATTTCAACATTTGAATGAGGGATTAGAATAGCCAATTCAGGCATGGAGATGGGTGCATGTATTGCTTGGCGTTCTGAGGGAGGGCGTGTATTTGGGCTTCATATTGCCTCCTTGCTTCCTCCTCTCTATCACCTCGCTCCCTTTGTGCTGCCTCTCTAGCAGTAAAGTCTTCCACTTGCTACTTTAAACTCTCAATCTGCTGAGCCTGAGTTTCTTGGTCAGCCATGATTCTTTGAACTCTAGACCGTAAGTAGAGATAACGCTCAGGCTCTTCGATCAGTGCATTGCATACACCTATAAAATAACACTCAAAGAAGGACATGAGATAGACTACAAGGGCGCGATTGATAGCTTCCCCGGAAATGGCTCCGATATTTGATGTAGGGAGAATTGAACTGAAAATATATTGTAAAATATAAAACCATTTGCAACCCTTAGTCTTTCAAATGAATTCAAAACTCCCCACTTAAGTAGTAGGGAATTAGGTTCGATCCTCAAAGAAGCGAGTCAGCGCGATCCTAAATAGTCCGAATTTCACGTCTTGTGTTGACCAGAAGTCACACGATCTCGAGCTCAGATGCAGGAGCAAAAAGGTGGTCACCTCAGCAGACGTCGACCAATGCAAAGGTTCTCGATATGGACTATAGGTGTCGATATCGAGTGCTCCTACAGTAACATCAGTAACGAGTCGATAAAGGTGGCCGAAGAGAATAAGATGGATGTAGAAGTATGATCAGAAATAACAGAGGTTTTAATGAATGTAAATATATATTAAAAGAAACTCCTAAGGCTAGGGTTTACCACGACGTTAACCAAACATGCATAAGATAAGTAAGACGGACAATTGCACTATCTGACCCGAGGAACAAGCTTTCACCACACATCAACGATTAGAAATACTTTTGCAAATAAACCTAATTGTCTCTACCAATTTTATGTTTATAACCCAAGTTGTTAACATGAATCCCTTTTCTTGCGATAAGGACTAAACACAAAATCGTAGGAGATGATCAAGACGCAATGATATCAACATCAAACACTTACCTTAAGCACGCATGGCTAACGTTGGGCTCACCCCGACCCTAAGAGCTTGGGGAACTACTTGCTCTTCATGGAAGTAAACATCTTGAATTGAAAGGAACTAACTTGCATTGAAGTAAACTTTGAATCTTTACATCTCCAACGTCGGCTTTCGCAATCGCCAAACCCTAAAGCTTCTTCTACTCTAAACTATCGGTGAGATTGGAATCTCTGAACTTGAATTGTGGAATCTTCAAAAACCAGCCCCCTAAGGCTTTATTTATAGGCTCTCCATCCTTGCTAGCCAAGGATAAGAGTTCTAATCCTACTAAAACTAGTCTATCTAAATTCTATCCCATAACAAATAGGATAAAACATTATTAAAGTAAATAATAAAAATCCTTGGGTAAAAAGGAAAGTACCCTTAGGACATAATCTAACTAAAAAGGAAAAGATAAAATCTTGGCCTCCTTGATAGATCTTCACTCAGATTATCAAATCGCGTGCAAACCATGGGAATCTTCTACTCGATATCGACCAGTCCACTCGATATCGAGTGCCTCGTTTCTACTTGACTTGTCTTGATTCCACTTGAGCTCGGATGGTGTGTCGATGTCGAGTTGTCCACTCGACATAAATTTGTGTCGAGTGCTCTCCATTAGATTTTATCTTGGTTGTCGAAACATAGTGTCTGTGTCGAATGATCTAGTCAATCTCGATATGTCAAGTCAATATCGACTGCTCTTCAGTTTCTCTTGGCTTGTTGTTTTGACTCCGATTCCGCTCCAATTCCTTTATATTTAAACCAAAACTTGTGCAGACTCTATTTCTTGCACGATAGCCCATTCTACACAAATTCTCATTATTCTTAACCTATACTTTAGGAATCGAATATATTATAAAGTCAAAATATGCAATTAAAACGACTAGGAATATATACACCAAAACCGACATGGGCAGTCGATTTCTAGTGCTTCAACAAAACCTGCACAACACAAAAAAAGTGGTCGACATTGACTGTGGGGATCGACGTGGAGTGAGTTCAATAGTGTCGGTCGACTAAGAAAACGGTCGAATTTAGAGAACAATAGCAGGTTTGGTCGATATCAATAGCAGCAGTCGATATCGAGTGAAGTTGTAGACAGTAACTCATGTCCGCCGACCACGTTTTATGCCTATCTTTTATGCCAATTTCTATGTTATATTTGCATTATGGTTTGTGAATGCTTTGAATTTGTGTAGCATGTGAATATTTATAAGATATAGAGGTCTACACAAGTTTTGGTTCAATTGTGCAGAAATTGGAGCGGAATCGAAGTCGAAACGAGAAGCAAATAATCAAAACAGAGCAATCGATCTCAACTCACTCCCTTGACATCGACTGGATTAGAGCCTCAAAAACTAAATACAAGACACATGAAGAAAGACAAGATACTAGAGGAGTGCTTGACATGAACATAGATCAACCAACATGGTCGACGTCGACTAAAGTGATCGACAACAGGGAACTGATCGATGTTGGCGGAGCTGAAGTGTGCCTGAGGTCAAGTTAAGATAACCAGAAATCGATCAGAAAGCAGAGAGCATCGAGTGCAGTTGTCGACATCGACTAAACCTGATGACAGTAAAATACACATCGAGCAATCCGAGTTTAAGAAGAGAATATAAAGCCACGTTTTTATTTCTTTTCGAGATAGATTCAATCTTTATGGGTATTTCCTATCTACCCTAGGGATGTAGTTTATTTCCTTATTAAGGTTATATCCATTTCATTATTAGATAGAGATTTTAGATAAACCACTTTTACTAGGATTAGGACTCCTTCTCCTAGGCTAGCTAGGAGTGGTGAGCTATAAATAAAGACCATAATGGATGAGTTTAGAATCATCTCAACACACAAACAATTTACATTCAGTTTAGAGCTTTTCTCTTAGGGTCGGGGTGAGCCCGGCGTTAGCCATGCATGCTTAAGATATGAGTCTTGATATTGATATTGTTATGTGTTGATCATCTCATGCCTTTAGTTCAAAAGAACTAAAAGGTAGAGACAACTAGGTTTGATGACGAGAGCCAATATTCCTAGGTGTTAGTGTCGGCGAAAGCTTGTCCCTTTGATGAGAAAGCATAATTGTCCGTCTTACTCTATCTTTTGCATGTGTGGTTAACGTTGTGGTGATCCCTAGCCTTAGGAGTTCATTTTTATTTTTGTTTAAACCCTTTTAATTTCTTGCTTTTTTCATTCATTGGGTATTCGAAAAACTCGACAACCTTTATCTTTTGTGTCCAGATCTTCCTTTACATCCTTTTATTCTTCGGCCATCTTTGCCGACAAATTTAGCTTCTGTTGGAGTGGTCGATATCGGCTGAACAGATCGCGATCAACTGCTTCTCATCGATCGATGGTCTCTTGTGTCGATCGACCAATGTTGCTAGCTCGACGTCGACTGGTCGACAATTGCAAAACATTTACGTGAATTACTATGGATCCTCTGACATGCTTCCTCGTCGATCGATCCTGACACTTTCACTACAGCGGGGGAGTCTTGAATTTATTTGAGAGGCTAGGGTTGATTACTTTGTTCATATTTCTATATGTTTTTATAATCAATTCTCCCCTATATCAAATTTTGGTGCCGTTGTCGGGGAAGCGATCATTCGCGCTCTAAGTAGTAAGTAGTTCATCTAACGTTCTTTTTTAGTGTTGTCTTATACGGTGTATGTGACGCACTGATAGCGTGCTGGAATTCAAAGGCTTAGACAACCCTGAGCGCTTTCTACACACTCAATCAAGGTTCCAAAGAGTCATGGCAAATCAAGAGAACCAAGCTCAGGATCAAATAGAAGAAGATGCCTTAATCGCTGAACATGGGGACTCTAATGAAGACCTAGATTATCCAGAAGAAGAGCCTAGCACTAAGGGGCTCTACCTTAAAGGGTCGTGAGCTTTATTGAAGAAGTCGGCCTACCAACTCAAAATTCTAGAGCGTGTAGATAAACTTTATTTAAATTTTAGATTTTATGTTTTGGATTTTGGTTTTAAAAACATTAGTGGTTTAGTTTTTATGATCTAACAAAATTTCAGGTTGCAAAGCATACGGAAGAACGAAGAGGAAACGAAGTCCTTGTAGAAGCCGTTGAGATCGACCTGATCAGTCAACATCGACTGCAACAGGGTCGAGCCATACATGTGATCGAGATCGATCACTCTAGAGCTGCACACTGCAGTCGACATTGAGGAGGCCACTCGATGTCGACCACCCAAGGCGACCCTCGACTTCGACTACTTGTTACCAGCAAAGAGTTGTTGTTGACATTGACTGCCCTGGTCAATGTCGATTGCTGGCAACTGCATCGACAACACCTAAAACGACTCCTCTGTGCTTTAATATGTGAGTTCCTTCTTTTACCATTGTTTTCCTTTGATTTTAAGACATTGAGGACACTATATATTTTAAGTATGGGGTGGGGGAATAGATTATGTGCATTACATGATTATCTTTGCTTACTTTTTTCTTGCTTAGCTTCATATTATCATCTTTTCGGTGAAAATTTGAAATTTTTATGGCTAAAACTGTTGAATGGTCTAGTAGATTTTATGTTTTCGTTTGATATTATATATGTTATTTGACCTTTAAAGAATTTTCCAAAAGTGTTTTGAAAGAATTTAAGGACTCATACCCCGAAAACAAAATAAAGTGTCATGGATGTTTTTACAAAACTCGACAATGCAAAAGTAGATCCATTAGAGATATAGCAATTAAATTGCCTAGTAAAGGAAAGTCTCAATGAAGTGCGATTTTTAGAGAAAACCATGAAATGAGGTAAAATTTAAAATTGCTTTTAACGTATGCATGATAAGAGGACGGAGGACTTTATTTTCCATTCGATCATTATTTACCTAGCCATTACTCATGCTTATTACCTTTACATCATATTCTAATCCGTATGTGTTTAATGTCATATTTGCTCCACAAGTTCTTAAATTGCCCATTTTGATACCTTTTTACCCATTCGGGAGATTATGTTGCGAATGGAAGTCATATTATGGAGATGTATATTATGGAGATGTATATTATGGAGATGTATATTATCATATGTTATGAAGTTATTATAAAGTTGATGGCAGGAGAATTTTAATGGAAAATGTAATGGGAGAAAGAAAATCCGGTCACCTAGGAGTTAGGTGGATTGATCCTGTATACGGAGGATAAAATTCACACGAAATGGGACACAAGGTAAGGAGTCTGAAGCTCTAAGTATCCGGGGCCATTCATGACACCCATATTTGCGACTCGCGAGAAGGAAATGTTAAGGTTAGAGAGGTAAAGGCATATAAGTGAAAAAAGAAAAAAAGCATTATGAGGAAGAGGAATGTGGAAATTACAAAGAAGAAGTGCGTTAATGAAAGAAAGTTTGGAAATTTCTCCCCGGATTAAGCACCACATTGCCAAATATAGCCCACCACTATACCTTTTACCTTCACTTCTCCATGCGCATAAAAGTCCTCTTGATTATTAACGCTATGTTACAAATTATTTTTTACATAACCCTCTTTTGTGTGAGATGTTGCTTTTCATTCACATGCATGAATTTGAAGGCAATAGTACCTTTGCGAGGATGGTAATTGATTTCAAGGTTATATAAGAATGGATCTATGATGTCAAGACTTTAGTCCTTCCGCTGTGTGACCATGAAAAGTATTTCTTGAGAAAAAGCAAGCTTAAGTATGGGGTGATTTGGTGTTCGCTAAAATGACCATGTTTTACGCCCATCTTTTATGCCAATTTATATGTTATATTTGCATTATGGTTTGGGAATGCTTTGAATTTATGTAGTATGCGCATATTTATAAGATATAGAGGTCTACACAAGTTTTGGTTTAATTGTGCAGAAATTGGAGAGGAATCGAAGCCGAAACGAGAAGCGAAGAATCAAAACAGAGCAGTCGATCTCGACTCACCCCCTCGACATCGATTGGATTAAAGCCTCAGAAACTATGTGCAAGACACATGAAGAAAGACAACCTACTGGAGGAGTGCTCGACATTAACGTAGATCGATCAACATGGTCGACGTCGACCGAAGTGATCGACATCGAGGAACTAATCGATGTCGACGAAGTTGAAGTGTTCCCGATGTAGAGTGAAGATAACTAGAAATCGAGCAGGAAGCAGAGAGCTCGACATTGAGTGCAGCTGCTGACGTCAACTAAACCTAATGATAGTAATAGACGCGTCGAGCAATCCGAGTTTAAGAAGAGAATATAAAGCCAAATTTTTTTTTCTTTTCTAGATAGATTCAATCCTTTTGGGTATTTCCCATTTACCCTAGGGATATAGTTTATTTTCTTATTAAGTTTATATCCTTTTCATTATTAGATAGAGATTTTAGATAAACCACTTTTACTAGGATTTGAACTCCTTCTCCTAGGCTAGCTAGGAGTGGGAGCTATAAATAAAGCCCATGGTGGATGAGTTTAGAATCATCTCAACACACAAATAATTTGCATTCAGTTTAGAGCTTTTCTCTTAGGTTCGGGGTGAGCCCGGCGTTAACCATGCACGCTTAGGATATGAGTTTTGATGTTGATATTGTTATGTCTTGATCATCTCCCGCCTTTGGTCGAAACAACTAAAAGGTAGAGACAACTAGGTTTGACGGCGAGAGCCAATATTCCTAGGTGTTGGTGACGACGGAAGCTTGTCCCTTTGATGAAAAAGCATAATTGTCCGTCTTACTCTATCTTTTGCATGTGTGGTTAACGTTGTGGTGATCCCTAGCCTTAGGAGTTCATTTTTATTTTTTTTAAGACCTTTTAATTTCTTGCTTTTGACGTTTGTTGGGTAATCAAAAAACTCGACAGTCCACATCTTCCTTTACATCCGTTTATTCTTTGGCCATCTTTGCCGAAAAATTTAGCTTCTGTTGGAGTGGTGGATATCGACTGAACATTTCGAGATAGACTTCTTTCCATCGATCGATAGTCTTCTGTGTCGATCGACCATTGTTGCTAACTCGATGTTGAGTGAACTGGTCGACGTTGAGTGCCTTCTGTTTGTGTTTGCAGATTCAACAACACTCGAGATCGACTGCCTTGATCGGGATCGACTGATGTAGTCGACATCGAGAGCTCCTGGTCGACTTCTGTAGAACATTTGTCCGAATTATTATTGATCTGCTGACATGCTTCCTCGTGGATGGATTCTAACCCTTCCACTTTAACAAGGGAGTCTTGAATTTATTTGAGATGATATGGTTGATTACTTTGTTTATATTTCTATATATTTTTATAATCGATTCTCCCCTACATTAGTAACGAAAATAATAAAACATTAAAAGTTGTGTTCGACAAAGAAGGTCGAAAGAAATAAGAATAGTGAAGGGATTTATGATCTGAAACAAAGTAATGATTTTCGTATTTGTAAACTTAATAAACTATAGCTCCAAGGTAGAAATTCACCACGAACACAACCATGCATCCTATTGATGGACGGTTTTTAGTCGCGTAAACCGTATCAAAATAAAACTCAAACCTACAAACTAGCATAGGAAGTAAGTAAGAGGTCGATCCCACAAAGAATCAAGTATTCCTTTGCAATGTGTATTTACCAATTAGTGAAAAGGGGGGTATTTGGGTGATTGAAATAAGAAAGAAAACAAAATAAACTATAAACAAGTTGATGCAAAACAGTTGAGAGAAGATCGCTCTACCTACAACTATCCACTTTATTTGGTTGAATTGATATTGTAACTTCCTCTTGTCCTTTTAGTTTTCCTATGAATGCCCTTGTCCCAACCTAATATAGTTACTAGTCCAATCAGTCCTAGAAACCCTTATCAATTGAACGGTCCCTAAAGAAGGATTTAACCCAATTGATAGCTTTAAGTTCAGAGATTAACCAAGGTATTTGCAGTCCCTAAAGAGGGATTTAACAACACATCCAACTTCCTACCCATTCAATTAGTTCAATCAGCCCTAAAGGGAAAAGTTTGCTACTTAGGTTATGGTTAACAATCAGGAATCTACAAAACCCTAGCAGTTGAATTGATTCTACCAAATTGATCAGGCAAGATAGAATAAAACAATCAAACATTCAAGCACAAAGAAGTCGAAACATTCAATATAGGAAATAAGGAACAAGATTCAGAAACTCACAACATAATCCAAATAAAGCTTTAAATTGCAAATAGAACGAAGAGAGTTTAGCCGCCCATGACGAACATCGCTCTCAATCTCCAACTAAAATCGTCTTGAATCCTAATCTAATGAATGAATGAAAAGCTAGGGCTAAGCCCCTCTAATCTCCTAAATCGTCCCATTTTCGTGTCCAAGTCGGCCAAAAAGACAAATATAGAATAAATAGGGTTTTGAATAGAAAACACGTCGCTGAACTATGAAACGCGTCGCTCTGGGAAATGCGGCGGCCGCGGCATATTGTTGCACCCGCAGCATATGGCAGCGCCCGCTGCATCAGCCTTTTACGGAAAATTCAGGTCGAATCAGCTCTCGATGTAAACAGGAAAGTTGTAGCTCTCTGAAAGACCTTTGCAACGCATGGCCATAATAGTCAATCGGACAACCGAGGCCTCCAGAAAGTGCAAAACAAGTTCAGCATGTTTGGCGACAACTTCTGCAGACTTGTTCTTCGTTTAGGCTCGCTTCTTCTTCTCAGGACCTCTTTAGATCTTCATGTAAGCTTCCTCGATCAACTAGACATCCTCATCTAATGCTTCATCAACCCCTGTCTCCTCCTCGAATCCACATTTACCTGAAATAATCAATAAAAACATGTAGATTCCGACTCCACCACCATAGAGAGCAAATATGCAAATTATACTTAACACGTGCATGATATGCATCATAACTAAGCTAAATGCAACCTATTATGACCATCTAAATGCGTCCTATCAAACTCCCCCACACTTAAACTTCGCTAGTCCTCGAGCGAACAAGATAAATGCAACCTATACCTACAATTTCCTTCTTCATGCATTAGCCCAAATCAAAAGCAACATCAATTTTAAATGAACACAAGACCAAGTAAATAAACATCATAACATATATTTAGCGATCAAAGCATAGAAGTAAAAATCATCCAACCTCACCAGGAATATGTGTTTCACTCATGCTCTCATGTGTTTAGGCTTTAAGGTTCAACCCTCAAATCAATCCAAAATGCACTAAGCTCATAGACATTGACCATAATATCACCAAATCTCCACCGAAATGTCATTACTTGCGGGATACAATAAAGAAAAATAAACAAAATGTGACTCTTTTTTTTCTTTTTTTTTTTCTTTTTCTTTTTCTCTCTTTTTTTTCTTTTCTATTTATTTTCTTGTTTTGGTGCTTTCCTTACGCGAGGCGCAAACATGGGTATCATGAATGGCCCTGGTCTATCAACACCTCAACCTACTTAAGTAAAGTCTACTTGAACATCTTTTGACGCGAGTTGCAAACATGGGTGTCATGAATGAACCCAGTTACTCAATGATCAAGCTTTCTTTCATAGTGGATATTTTTCAACACCGTTTTGCGCGAATCATACCCATGGGTGTCATGCGTAGACCCGGTTACTAAGTGTATCAACCATTGCCACTTTATTTCCCTAAATATGCACAAATTCAAACAAAAGACTCAAACTATAAACATAAACTCCGCAAGCAACAACTATGTGAGTCGATTTGAAAAATAGATACTGAAGTCAATGCCAAGAGGTAGCAACACAAGGAGAGTAAATCACACAATTGAGCAAAAGAATTATAAATGATTCCAAATAAGGCTAAACATTCTCACAAGGGTCATGTTTGTAGGATTTCAATCATACTTTAGCTCAATCATACATGCTCAATTACATCACAAAATCATGCTTCATAAGGAAACATTTCATGGATATTAGGCTAAGCAATTCAAATTCATCATAGGAATTACAAGTTCATGCCATAAGAATACATAATTTCGCTAACTAAGGTGGGTATTTGAAATCTATGTATATGCAATGCATGATATTTTTGGATTTTTTTAAAGTGAAATATATGAATAAAAATAATCATGACAACATAAATAAACATGATATGCAAACTCTATCTATATGCAATGCAATCCCTCCCCCACACTTAAACCTTTCATTGTGCTCAATGAAACATAAAAGACAACAAAATTAATAATAAAACATAGAGGAAGAGATGAACAAAATACTCACAATGTGGTGGACGAATAGGCTCATGGACTTTCATAGACAACCAAATGGTTCGACTGGGCCTTGCGGCGGCCGCTGCCTGTCTACGGCGTCGCCGCCCTTACTTCAGGTGATTTCGGCGACTTTTCTTGAAAAGTTAGTCTATCCAAAAACTATCTTATGCCTAATGGAAAACCTAATTTATTGAAAAGAAAACTAGCTAACTAGGAATTGAAATAACTAAATTAGAAACTTACCTCGGGTTGCCTCCCAAGAAGCGCCTTTCTTTAATGTCATTGGCCTGACTTATTCTCAATATCAAAATCTTACCTATCAGACATCTTCAAGGCCCTCAGTAGCCTATCATATTCCTGTGCACACATCTTACAAGGCACATCATAGCACAATAAATTGAAAGCATAAAATATGAAATTCAAAGACCCTTTCAATCTCTCAAAGAGTCTAGTATGACTCTCTCCTGAAGGAATATGATACCATCAACACAGTTCCGCTGGTGGCTTCTCAAAATAGCAATCAAAAGGATCAACATAATCATTATTACCATCCAAATTGCAAAAGTTTACCTTTGTTACCTCTTGAGCCTCAGAAGATGACTCTAGACTCGGTTCATCAGTGGGAGAGCTCATAATGGATGATGCAGATGGAGTAGGAGACACATCACATGTAACCTCATGCGTCGACTCATGAGATTCCAAGTCAAGAAGCACTAGACCCTCTCTTCCATCGTCTATGAAACAATCATTGTCTGCAACCAATTCCTCCTCATTCGGCGTGTCATTATCATGTTGAAACCACATAGGAGGAAATGAATTTAGCACAATGACTTCGATAGGATCTTCCACTCTTTCATCATTCAATTCTCCAAGGGGTGGTGAGATGGGTTTATCAAAATCAAGAGAAGAAGACGTTGGGTTCTCGTCAGTAGCACTGCGGCGGTCGCCGCCTGGCTGCGGCGGTCGCTGCTCCTCAGAATTATCACCCTCCGTTATGACTTCAACTCCTTCTTCTTCTAAGCCCCTTTCCTTCTCACCTTTTGCACTTAAAGTTTGAAAGAGTTGGTTCATCTGATTCTCCAAGTTTTTACAGCGGCTCATTTTTACTTCCTCCAACTGTTGTACCACTTGTGAGAGAGTATGAAATGGATCCTCCAGGTGTGTGACAGATTCCTCCATTGGAGGAGAAGACGTGGCAAGCAACTCTTCCTGTGCAGCATGGTAGTCCATATAACAGAAAAAATCCCACAACCCCGACAATCCTCCTAACCGCTTCAGGCCTCCATTACTCATATACTCAGCAAGCGCTTGCGTCTCAACAGTCATCCCATCAATTATGCAAATAATCATATCACGGATGCTGAACTGATAACCCCATGAACCAAGGTGGTTAACATACTTATGCAATCTAGTGAAGTATTGGTGAAAGTTCTCACCATCAAATTGCGCTAATCTCAGCATATTGAAAAGGTTAATAGCAAGGGCATTATGAACTGTAAGATAGGTTCACAACAAAGTTAGATATATAAACAAAAATCAATAAATACACAAAACAAAGAAATAAACTTGATTCCCCGGCAACAGCGCCAATTTGATGGACGGTTTTTAGACGCGTAAACCGTATCAAAATAAAACTCAAACCTACAAACTAGCATAGGAAGTAAGTAAGAGGTCGATCCCACAAAGAATCAAGTATTCCTTTGCAATGTGTATTTACCAATTAGTGAAAAGGGGGGTATTTGGGTGATTGAAATAAGAAAGAAAACAAAATAAACTATAAACAAGTTGATGCAAAACAGTTTAGAGAAGATCGCTCTACCTACAACTATCCACTTTATTTGGTTGAATTGATATTGTAACTTCCTCTTGTCCTTTTAGTTTTCCTATGAATGCCCTTGTCCCAACCTAATATAGTTACTAGTCCAATCAGTCCTAGAAACCCTTATCAATTGAACGGTCCCTAAAGAAGGATTTAACCCAATTGATAGCTTTAAGTTCAGAGATTAACCAAGGTATTTGCAGTCCCTAAAGAGGGATTTAACAACACATCCAACTTCCTACCCATCCCATTAGTTCAATCAGCCCTAAAGGGAAAAGTTTGCTACTTAGGTTAAGGTTCACAATCAGGAATCTACAAAATCCTAGCAGTTGAATTGATTCTACCAAGTTGATCAGGCAAGATAGAATAAAACAATCAAACATTCAAGCACAAAGAAGTCGAAACATTCAATATAGGAAATAAGGAACAAGATTCAGAAACTCACAACATAATCCAAATAAAGCTTTAAATTGCAAATAGAACGAAGAGAGTTTAGCCGCCCATGATGAACATCGCTCTCAATCTCCAACTAAAATCGTCTTGAATCCTAATCTAATGAATGAATGAAAACCTAGGGCTAAGCCCCTCTAATCTCCCAAATCGTCCCATTTTCGTGTCCAAGTCGGCCAAAAAGACAAAGATAGAATAAATAGGGTTTTGGATAGAAAACACGTCGCTGAACTATGAAACGCGTCGCTCTGGGAAATGCGGCGGCCGCGGCATATTGTTGCACCCGCAGCATATGGCAGCGCCCGCTGCATCAGTCTTTTACAAGGTCGAATCAGCTCTCGACGTTAACAGGAAAGTTGGAGCTCTCTGATAGAGCTTCCCAACGCATGGTCATAATAGTCAATCGGTCAACCGAGGCCTCCAGAAAGTGCAAAACAAATTCAGCGTGTCTGGCGACAACTTCTGCAGACTTGTTCTTCGTTTAGGCTCGCTTCTTCTTCTCAGGACCTCTTTAGATCTTCATGTAAGCTTCCTCGATCAACTAGACATCCTCTACTAATGCTTCATCAACCCATGTCTCCTCCTCAGATCCACAGTTACCTGAAATAATCAATAAAAACGTGTAGATTCCGACTCCACCACCATAGAGAGCAAATATGCAAATTATACTTAACACATGCATGATATGCATCATAACTAAGCTAAATGCAACCTATTATGACCATCTAAATGCGTCCTATCAGCTATACACTGAACCCATAGAAAAGATTATGCCTTTATCACCATATGACAACTCTCGCAATCAACAAATAGGAATATAGAGGCTCTCACATAAAAACCTATTTAATTCTATCCTTTTTATGATTAGGGTTTAGTTAACTCGCACAAACAATACAAAATTACTATCTAAATTCACAAAATAATTCACTCTCGCTTCATAGAAAATCAGGGATTTAAGCGCACACACATGGCTATTATCGGGCTCATCCCGACTCTAGAAGTAGGACGACTACTCACTCATGATTGCACAAAACATCATAAAAATATAACTCGAAACTTGCATAAAAAACAAAGCTTTTACAACTGTCTTCATCTTCTCTCTCTATGGTGGCTGCTCTCTACTCTATGGCTGCTTGTGTTCTTGGATTGGATTCTTAAACCCTAGGCCTAATGCCTTTATTTATAGCTAACTAAACTTCCATATTAAGAAATAATACTCCATCTAAATTTAAAAAAGATAAATCTCTATCTAAATATAATATTTATCTAAAATAAATTCCCTAGGGTAAAGTGGAAATTACCCATAAGGATAGAAGTGTCTTAGAAAGAAGATAAATAATTAACGTGATTAACTAAACTCCCAAAGATCCAGCCCAATCCGCGTCTACAGCGCGTCTGACTTCCAGTTGATGTCGTGTGGTCTTGTCGACATCGAGTGCTTCCGGTCGGCCTTGGTTGGTTTCGTCGACGCTTCTCTCCTTGCCTTAGTCTCTCTTTAGCTACCTTTTCTTT
Source organism: Persicaria maculosa (assembly GCA_963922045.1). Taxonomy (NCBI): domain Eukaryota; kingdom Viridiplantae; phylum Streptophyta; class Magnoliopsida; order Caryophyllales; family Polygonaceae; genus Persicaria; species Persicaria maculosa. The sequence goes on from OY998261.1 coordinate 37,439,472, forward strand.
AGTCGACATCGAGCATGTGTGTCGATGTCGCGAATTTTGTTTCAATGGACATTAAGGGTCAGTGATCGAAGTCGAGCTCTTCTACAACTTGTCTTGTTTTTGCTTGAAAACGTTCCAAATCCTGCGAAATTAAACCAAAACTTGTGTGGACCTCTATCTCTTGCAAATAAGCATAAACTACATAAATTCTCAACATCGACAAGCACACAAATGCGAATTGGACCGGATCTTTGGGAGATTACTTAGCCACGTCAATTATCTATCATCTTCCTAAGATACTTCAATCCTTATGGGTGATTTCCAATTTACCCTAGGGAATTTATTACTTAGATAAAAATTATTTTTAGATAGGATTTATCTTTTCCAATTTAGATAGAGATTTGTTTCTTAATAGGTAAGTTTAGTCTACTATAAATAAAGGCATTAGGTGTAGGGTTTTAATCATCCAATCCAAGAATTCTTGAGCAATCAAGCACCATAGAGGGTAGAGAGCAGCCAAGTGGTAGAGAGAGAAGGAGCCATTGGTTGTAACTCTAAAGTCATAGTTCTTATGCAAGTTTTGAGTTTTATTTTTATGATATTTTGTGCAATCATGAGTGAGTAGTCATCCTACTTCAATGGTTAGGGTGAGCCCCACAATAGCCATTTATGTGTACTTGAATTCCTAATTTTCTTATATGTTATCATCTTCTATCCCGTGCTTAATCATTTGCGAGTGCTGAGGATCATTCCTTATTTGTAATATATGAAGCGAGAGTGAACTATTTTCGTGAATTTGGATAGTAATTAGGTTTTGTTTGCGTGAGTTGACTAAACCCTAATTATGAAAAGGATAGAAACAAATAGATTTTTGTACGAGAGCCTCTATATTCCTATTTATTGATTGCAAGAATTGACATATGATGATAAAGGCATAATCTTTCTTTGGAAGCATGGTTGTTATTGTGGTGAATCCCTACCTTGGAAGCTTTAGTTAACTAATGTACGGAGAATTAATTATAAAATATGAACAATATAATCAACCCAAGGATCTCAAATAAATCCAAGGCTCACCCTCTGTAGTGCAAGGGTCAGGACCGATCCACGAGGAAGCGTGTTAACGGATCCAAAGTAGTTTGCGCAAACATTTTGCAGAAGTAGACCAGAAGCTCTCAATGTCGACCAGTACAGTCGATGTCGATTAGGCTCTCGATCTCGAGTGTTTTTCCTGCACAGAAAAGACAAAAGAAGTGGTCGACGTCGACAAGAGTAGTCGATGTCAAGTTAGTCACAAAAGTCGATCGACACAGAAAACTATCAATCGATCTAAGGCAATCGATCTCGACCTGTTCAGTCGATATCGACCGCTCCAACATAAACCAAATTTGTCGGCAAAGAGGGTCGAACAATGTAAAGATGAAAAAGAAGTTTGTAATAGAAAATCTAGGGGTTTAAAGCAACAAATTAAAAGGGTTCTAAATATAATAAAAAGAACTCCTAAGGCTAGGGATCACCAAAACGTTAATCCACACATGCACAAGATAGAGCAAGACGGACAATTATGCTATCACATCAAAAGAACAAGCTTTCGCCGTTACCAAAAACTATATATATTCTCGCAAATAAACCTAATTATCTCTACCAATTTTATGTTTATGATCCAAGTTATTAATATGAATTCCTTTTCTTTCGATAAGGGTTAAACACAAAAAGGTAGAAGATGATCAAGACATAACAAATATCACCATCAAACTCAATCAAGCTTGCATAGCTAACGTCGGGCTCACCCCGACCCTAAGAGAAAAGTGACTACTCGCTCATGGTAGAAGAGAACATGATTAAAATAAAATAAAAAACCTTAACTTTAATAAAACCAAACCGAAGTCTTCACAAATCTCAACGCCGGCTCTCGCAAACGCCAAAACCCTAAAGCTCCTTAAACCTAAAACGCTAAAACTGAATTGTTGTTGTGTTGTGTTTTGAATGATATCTAAACTCAGCCCCCGAGGGCTTTATTTACAGCACACCACTCCTAGCTAGCTTAGAACAGGAGTTCTAGTCCTAGGAAAAGTGGTTTATCTAAATTCTATCTAAAATGAAAGGGATAAAACATTAATTGGGTAAATAATAAAAATCCTAGGGTAAATAGGAAAATATCCATAGGAAGGAAATCTATCTAAAATAAAATAGAAAACGTGGGTTGGTATACTTCTCCTCAATCTCGGACTGATAAAATGCGTCACATCTGTCAACAGGTCCAATCAACGTCGACCGGTTCACTCGACATCGACCACTCTTCTTTTGCTCGATCTTGTCTTCACTTCAACTCGGTCAATGTCGATTAGTTTGGTCAATCTAAGATTATGTCGACCACCATTCCAGTAGGTGGTCTTTCTTCTCTTGTCTTGTACTTAGTCTCTGGGTCACTTGCTCCATTCGATGGCGAGTACATCAGTCGATATCGACTGCTCTGTATTTATTCTTGGCTTCTTGTTTTGGTATATAACCCTAAAAATAAATTACCATCCTCAAAAAGGTACTATTGCCTTCAAATTCATGCTTGTGAATGAAAAGCAACATCTTACATAAAAGGAGGGTAATGCAAAACAATTTTGTAACATAGCATTAGTAATCAAGAGGACTTTTATAGCACATGGTGAAGTTAAGGTAAAAGGTATAGTGGTGGGCTATATTTGGCAATGTGGTGCTTAATCCGGGGAGAAATTTAAATACTTTCTTTTATTGATGCACCTTCTCCTTTATGATTTCCACATTCCTTTCCCTCATAATGCTTTCTTTGCTTTTTTTCAATGTAATGCTTTTACCTCTCTAACCTTAATGTTGTCTTCTCGCGAGTCGCACACATGGGTGTCATGAATGACCCCGGATACTTAGCGCTTCGAACTCCTCACCTTGTGTCCCATCTCGCATGAATTTTATCCTCCGCAAGCAGCGTCGATCCACCTAACTCCTAGGTGATCGGATTTTCTTTCTCTCATTAAATTTTCCATTAAAAATATCTTGCCATCAACTTCATAATAACTTCACATCATATCAACCATATAATATCTCCAAAATATGATTTCTATTTCTCAACATGTTCCTCGGATGGGTACAAAAGTATAAAAATGGGCAATATAAGAACTTGTGGAGCAAATATGACATAAAGCACATATGGATTAGAATATAATGTAAAGCCTATAAGCATGGGTAATGGATGGCTAAGGAAAATAATGATCAAATGGAAAATAAAATCCTCCGTCCTTTTATCATGCATATGTCAAAAGCAACTTCAAATTTACCCCTTTCATCGTTTTTTTTCTAAAAATCGCACTTCATTGTGATTTCGCATAACTAGGCAATTTAATTGCTATATGTATAATGGACCTATTTTTGCATCATCTGTCTGTGGCTCAGGTCGATGTCGATGTTCAGAGGTCGATATCGACCTCTGTCGTACTCCTGGAGGATCAATCGATTTGGAGAGTTTCTGCTCGATATGATCAGGTCGATTTCGACCCTCAGAGATCAAAATCGACGTCTCCGTTCCTCCCTTCTCAGCGCTGATGGTGGTCGATTTCGGCTGGGTATGGTCGATATCGACCTTAGACCCCGATTTTGATGTATCGGCTGGGTATGGTCTCCGCTCCATGGTACGCTACCTTGAAAAGGTAGCGTACCATGGAGCTTTGACCCTCTTATTAGTATAACTCTTATAATATTCTAATAAGAATTTAAAAGTTAAAATAAGGTTTTATTAAACAATTATTCGTTACTTATATGAGTTTTCTTCAAAACATACTCTTATAGTATTCTAATAAGAGTTTATTAGTTAATATAAGGTTTTATTAAACATTTGTTAGTTACTTATGAGTTATGATATTTCCTCAAAACCTACTCTTATAGTATTCTAAGAAGAATTTAGTAGTCAAAATAAGGTTTTATTAAACATTTGTTAGTTACTTATGAGTTATGAGTTTTCCTCAAAACCTACTCTTATAAAATTCTAATAAGAATTTAGTAGTCAAAATAAGGTTTTATTAAACATTTATTCATTACTTATATGAGTTTTCCTCAAAACATACTCTTATAGTATTCTAATAAGAATTTAGTACTTAATAGAAGGTATTATTAAACATTTATTCGTTAATTATATTAGTTTTTCTCAAAACATTACTCTTATAGTATTCTAATAATAATTTATTAGTTAATATAAGGTTTTTATTGAACCTTTATTCATTACTTATATGAGATTTCTTCAAAACATACTCTTATAGTATTCTAATAAGAATTTAGCAGTTAAAATAAGGTTTTATTAAACATTTATTCGTTACTTATATGAGTTTTCTTCAAAACATACTCTTATATTACTCTAATAAGAATTTATTAGTTAATATAAGGTTTTATTAAACATTTGTTCGTTACTTATACGAGTTTTCCTCAAAACATACTCTTATATATTCTATTCTAATAAGAATTTATTAGTCAATATAATGTGTTATTAAACATTTATTAGTTACTTATATGAGTTTTCCTTAAAACAGACTCTTATAGTATTCTAATAAGAATTTAGTATTCAATTTAAGGTTTTATTAAACATTTGTTCATTACTTGAACGAGTTTTCTTCAAAATATACTCTTATAGTATTGTAATAAGAATTTACTAGTTGATATAAGATTTTATTCAAAATTTATTAGTAACTTTTATTAGTTTTCCTCAAAACATACTCTTATAGTATTCTATTAAGAATTTAGTAGTTAAAATAAGGTTTTATTAGCCATTTATTTGTTACGTATATGAGTTTTCCTCAAAACATACTCTTATAGTATTCTAATAAGAATTTATTAGTTAATATAAGGTTTTATTAAACATTTGTTAGTTACTTATATGAGTTTTACTCAAAACATATTCTTATAGTATTCTAGTAAGAATTTAGTAGTGAAAATAAGGTTTTATTCCACAATCATTATCTACTTACATTATTTTCCCTCAAAACACACACTTATAGTATTCTTATAACATTTTATTAGATAATATGAGGTTTTATTCCACAATCATTAGCTACTTATATGATTTTCCCTCAAAACACACACGTATAGAATTTTTATAACATTTTATTAGATAATATAAGGTTTTATTCCACAATTTATAGCTAGTTATATGATTTTTCCTCAAAACACACACTTATAGTATTCTTATAACAACTTATTAGTTAATATATGGATTTATTCAACAATTATTAGTTACTTATATGATTTTCCATCAAAATACACACTTATATTATTCTTATAAAATTTTATTAGATAATATAAGGTTTTATTCCACAATTTATAGCTAGTTATATGATTTTTCCTCAAAACACAAACTTATAGTATTCTTATAACAACTTATTAGTTAATATATGGATTTATTCAACAATTATTAGTTACTTATATGATTTTCCAACAAAATACACACTTATATTATTCTTATAACATTTTATTAGATAATATAAGGTTTTATTCCACAATTATTAGGTACATATATGATTTTCCCTCAAAACACTCACTTAGATTATTCGAATAAGAATTTATTGCATAATATAAAGTTCTATTCCACAATTATTAGCTACTTATATGATTTTTTTCTCAACATAAACTCTCATAATATTCTCATATGAATTTATTAGTTAATATAAGGTTTTATTCAACGATTATTAGTTACTTATATGATTTTTTTCCCTGAAAACACATTTTATTTAACAATTATTAGTTTTGTTTATGTTGTAGTATTTATTTAGATATAAATACATATACCATTAATGGGCCTGTTGACGGAAATTATAGCCGTATTTGGGCCCATAATAAATTAAAGCCCATTAGAAATTAAAGTGTGTCATTTGAGGTTAAATGTAAATAGCCACGACATTAGCCACGGATATGACTGTGGCTATTAATTGGGCTCCTTAATATGCCGAGAGGCGAGAGCTATTAATTGGGCTTACATATTCATTGGGCTTTGACTACCACTAACGGGTTGACCGCTTTTGGACTTGACCGTCTTTAGGCCCTACCTTTTTTTGTTGACATTTTGGGCTTAAAAACTGATATTTTCTTTCAAATTAATTTGCTTTAATTTATGAATTTCCTCAATTCGGTTACACCAAATGACAATGGGCGCCTCCGTGTTAGCGTCAAATTCCGCCACGGATAATCCAACCATGGCTAAATTCGTGGCTGTTCACCTCCAACTCGGGTCATATATTGCTAATTGCCTCACATTCTTAGCCATGCGTACAACAACGGATATTATTCGTGGCTACATTGCCACGTCACGTTTGACTCGCCAAAATGGCGTCAAAATCGGCCACGGAAAATGTGACAGTGGCCAAAGTCGGGGCTAATAGCCATGACACCAGCCAAGACATTTTTATTCGTGGCTAAACTCCATGAAATTCTGGACACGAAATTATGTCTTCATCACTAGCCACGGTCGTTGCCACGAATATTTTCATTCGACGCTAATATAGCTACGGCTTGTCAGGTCGAAGCTATCTTCATGGCTATCAGCTACGGATGTGGCAACGACTTTATGACGTGGCTAAAAATCTGTGGCTATTTCCTGCGTTTCTGGTAGTGTTAGCTGAATTTTTTTAGATTTTACAAAACCGCTACGGGGTGAGAATAAACTGCTACATTAGCCTCAACAAAACCGCCACCTTAGCCTCCTAAACGGAAAATGGATATCTAACGATTATTCATCACAAAAACCGCCACAAAAACCGCCAATTAATTTAAACCGCCGCATCAAATCGCTACAATAGATCGTTTATGTAGTAGTGTTAGTTTTATTATTTTTAGGATATTTCATTATATTTTAGGATATTTTCTACATTATTTTTTTGGAAGGGATTTAGGGTTTCGAGACCTCTTTTCTCCTATATGAGGGAGGCCACGAAATTCCCAAAAACCACTGAGCAAACATTCAGAATTCTCATCACTTTCAATTCATTAGTTTTTAGGTTTATTTTCCATTCAAGAGAAGAAAGTTAGGGTTGCCATCCTTGGCTAATTATCCGCTGTTTTCATCTACACTTTCGAGACTTGGTTGGCTGTTTGTGAGTTTCTAATAAGTTATTGTTACTCTTTTTAATATCTTTCGATTTCCCTTGTGTTTATTGTTGATATTATTGTGATTAGCTACCATGATACTACCTTATTAGACATTTGTTCTTTTGTCATTGAATGAATTCCGTAGTAGCATGCTTAGGATTGTGAGAACCGTGTTTGATCATGACTAAGTAGGGATTTTGATGTATGTCTTAAACATCGGTTACCATGTTTACTTGGTGTTATTCTTGTGCCTAGATTCTTAGGAACTTGTGCTATCTTTATGTTAAATCTTTTTCCGTGCTTAGGTTACACAAAGGTGTAAGGGGTTGAAGTCGCACGTTGTGGTTCAATCTATATAAACTAAGATGGGAGGAATTCATAGAGAACAACTTTAATTAGATTCGACGACCAATAACGCCAACCAATGTCAAGAATTTGTGGGTGAAAACATCTCTTTTATCTATCAATTGCATTTGTTTATTTTAGTTTCTTTTGTTTTCTTTTACTTTTATTTATCCCAGATTTGATTTTTCAATCAATAATCATTTGCAATGAGTTTGGAGTTATATTAGATCTGAGGAGAATACTTTCACCATTACCTCGCAAGTGTGCAAGATTTAGTGGACGAACGTGCTTCACAGGGTATCCATTACCCGCCGGTATCAATAGCGGCGCCCGCCGTTGCTCCTCCAGACATGTTAGATGGAAGTAGAAATGGAGAAGGAAGCCCAATGCCCATTGATGTGGAGTCTCATAAGTCGATGCATGAGGAACAATGTGTTTTGGCCCCTACCCCACCCAAAGAAATCATCCCCAACCCACCTATGGATGCATGTCTACTTGAAAATAAAGAAGGAAACCCTATGGATACAAGAGTGGAAGAGCCTATCAAAGTCATTTGTTTTAATTCATTCCCCCTACGTAATTCCCAAACTGCATTAGGCCAACTGAGCAGGAGTATTTCAGTAAGAATGACTTTTCTGACGAGGATTGGGATGAAGAAGAGGAGTTCGTATTTCTTGAAGAGGAATCTCATGAGTGCACACATGAGGATCCATGTGCTTTGACTTCTATTTCATCCGAAGAGCTCATCTCCACCACATCCATCGAGGAACCAAGTCCAGAGCCGATCTTTGTGGCTCCTGAGCAAGGTAACGATGCTTCTTACACTTTTATTGATTTTGGTGAATATAAAGATCCTTGGGAACACTACTTTTATAAACCACCAGCGAAACTGTTTTGGTGGTACTACCTACCCTCAGCAGGGAGTCAAGCTCAAGCGCATGATAAGTTGAATGCATTCTATAATTTTATATCTTTAGACTTCAATTTTTTCATGTTTAGTGTTCATTCAAATTATGGGTGGGCACAAGAGTTTGATTTGATTTTAAGGGCTTTAACAATGTCTGAATGAGTCTTAAAGGCAGGAATAATAAACCGTCGAGCCTAGGATGGAAAACAAGGGCGCTTCTTAGGAGGCAACCCAAGATAAGTTTTCTATTTCGATATTTTTCAAATAGTTTAATATTTCAATTTTAATAAATTTTCGAGTTCTCTTCGATGGATATGATGTTATGAAAATGTGTTAGGAGTTTTGGTGATGATAAAATGGTAATATAGGCGGAAGAATGAATCAAAAAAAACGAACAGCACTCGAACAAGATATTTCGCCGCCGCGAAAACTTGCCACTCAGGGGAGAAACTTATTATACAATATCTGAACCGACCCCGTAAAGAGATGGGGGGGGGGGGTTGGTACCGACCTGGCAAAAATTTGGAGATCTGATGCACAACTCGCCGCCGCGACACCACATTTTGCGGCCGCGAAAACCTCCAATCGCCCCAGCGAGTTCCACCTTCCAACCTCCAGCGACAACTTTGAAGTCGCGGCCGCGAGACCACATTTCGCTGCCACGACTCTTCTCCAGCGAGACTAACATCGACCCAATCTTTTCAATGCTGCGACCTCCCCCCCCCCCCCACATCGCGGCCGCAAAATCATACCCATCGCCCCAGCGACCAAGCCTGCCCATGCCTAGCGAAATCACACGTTTCGCCGCGGCGAGAACCCTTTTTCGCCGCGGTGAAACCGCCCAGTTCAGAGGATAGCATGCGTTGTCTTCGCCTCACCATCTGAGCTATCTACCACCACCACAAGAGTGATTTGGTACGTTTTCTCTTCCCTCACCTCGATTTGATTTATTTATTTTTATTGTCTTTTATGTTTCATTTAGGACAATGAAAGATTTAAGTGTGGGGGAGAGATTTAGTGCATTTATTTAGGTCATATTTAAATTCCAGCATGCATTTCATGTTTAAATTTTAGCTTATGTCTTTATTTTTAGTTATGCATTAAAAAAATTGAAAAAAATTGAAAAATGTCAGAAATCCAAAAATATCATGCATTGCATATATGTGTTATTCAACTACCCATCTTACAATGTTTGTCCTCTATTATATATTTTAGCATGACCATATAAATTCCATGACATGTTTGGATTGTTTAGCCTTGTCCTATACTTATGCTTTTATGTGGAACATGTTAAGTGGATTTAATTGAGCATGTATGATTTAAGTTCCTAGGCATGATTGAAATCTAACAAATACTGGTCCTAGTGAGAATTTTTTGCCTTATAGGGATTACATCTATATTCCCTTTTGCTTTTGTTGTGTGCATTACTCACCTTATGCAATTACCTCTTAGTATTGACATGGTTATCTATTTTTGAGACCTAGTATATACATTGTTCATTGCTTATAAGTTTCTAGTGATAGCGACACCTTTTAGCCACATTTTATCCATATCTACCTTATATTATATCTTTACTTGAAGCCAATTTGAGCATTTAGCTTTTTCTTTTGAAGCTCCACAAAATTCATGTTTCCTAGCCTTTGATAAGCTTGACCCTTCCGGGAATTAGGATTTTGAGTTGGTTATGGATGTTATTTTCAGTTGAGAGAGAAAAGCTGTGGTTTGTGCTTATGTTGAGAGGCTTTGAGAGAGATTAATGTTTTGTGCCTTATTTTCCTCATATTGCATTCAATATTTGGCTCAAAGAAAAAGAAATTCGAAAAAAAAAAGCATTAAAAAAAGCATTCGGAAAAAAAAAGCAAAAAAAAGTGATGAAATAAAGAGCCTTGTTTATTTTTTTCATATGAGAGTTGGATATATGTTGGGTTGAGAGGTTATTATATATTGAGAGTTATCATCTTTTGAGTGTTTTGAGAGTCTTATGTTCTTTTGAGAGATGCATGATACTTATGTGATGGTAGCTTATTGATAACTCCACTCCCTTGATGAAAATCGGAATAAGTTTCAAAGGCCTTGACAGTCTGTTTGTGTCAAAGGTCTTGAAGCTTTAACAGTATTGATGAAACACAAAACCTGTTTTATATGATATTATGTTCGAATATTATTTTATGTTATTATATGCTTCCATTATATTATTATATATACACTAACCTTTCAGGAAGTATTTTCAAATATTATTTCCTTCCTTATGTTGTAAATTGAGAAGATTCAAATCGGAAGATCATGGTCTCCGAAAGTTTCCAAAGATAGAAGATCCAGGTCAAGCCATGATCCTCTCTAGCCGTTGGTGAAGATCCTTAGGCGCCGATTTGTTTCAATAAAAAGAAAAGGAAGAAGAAGACAGCAATACACCTGTTGAACACAAGCTTTCATACACTCAAGCCTTCAAGCAAGATCTGTCTTCTTCGTGTGCTCTCTGCTAGTCCTTAACAGTCTGTAATTTCATTTCAAAGCATTTGAGAGTTACACTGTGAGCTTATAGGATATATTTCGAGAGTGTTATACTCAAGAGTTTGTAACTCAGGAAGTAGACACTAGGCGATTGATTCACTAAGTGTAAGAGGATTGTACTAGATAGCATAGAGAGGTGGGGCTCTTCTAGATTGGTCTAGGACTCCAAGGGAACGTGAGTTGACTAGATTTCAATTGTATAGGAGAGAGGCTTCTCGGGGATCTACTAGGATCCTAAGTCTTGTGAATCAATAAAAGCCGGTTGAATCCTAGGGTTGTGGAAGAACCCTAGGCGGGGACGTAGGCCAAGTTCGTGCTGAACCTCGTAAACAACTCATCGAGTCCTTTACTTATTGCTTTACCTTATTTCCGCACTTGGTTCTACTGTTTAACTTTGTGATTCAGGTTTTCAGAGAAAAGACTAAGTCTAATCTCAAAGGATTTTGCACGAGCTTCAAAAGTCTTGATAATCTGCGAAAAACTGGCATACTCTATTCAACCCCCCTTCTAGAGTATTTCTATATTACTTTGTTTTACATTATCGAACCTTCAATTGGTATCGGAGCTTTACTCACTGCTTTTGATCTAACAATCTTGTGAGTTTTTGATCATGTCTGGTGAAGCAAGCGGAGGATTTGCACAGGGAAGGTCTACCAGCAGACCACCACTCTTTGTAGGAAACAACTTTGTCCACTGGAGATCATTGATGAAGATGTTCATCATAGACCAAGATCTGAAACTTTGGAACATTATAGAGAATGGGCCAAAGATTCCAGAGAAAGATGGACCAAATGGAACCAAAGTCGCAAAGAAGGAGTCTGAATACATCCAAGCGGATCTTGAACTCGTCTCCAAAAACTACAGGGCTATTAACTTACTTTATTGTGGTCTTAGCACTGATGAGTTTAACCGTATTTCATTTTATAGGTCAGCTAAAGAGATTTGGGACAAGTTGGTCGTCACCTATGAGGGAACCAGCCAAGCGAAGGACACCAAGATCAGCATCTTCCTTCGAAAGTATGAACTTTTCAAGATGAAGCCTGATGAGTCTATCAAGGTCATGTTCACACGATTCACAGAAATCACCAACAACCTTGACTCTCTCGGCAAAAGCTTTACAAACGTTGAGAAAGTAAGGAAGATATTGAGGTGTCTCCCAAAAGAAAAGTGGGGTCCTAAAGTAACAGCTATAGAGGAAGCCCAAGACCTCACTACTCTGCCTCTTGACGACCTGCTTGGGAAAGTGATCACGCATGAGATGATCCTTAATGAAGACGATGGAGAACTTCCAGCAAGCACTAAGAATTTGGCGCTCAAATCTAAGAAGGATGACAACAAAGATGAATCTGATTCCGAAGATGAGGATGACGATGAGGATGATCCTTTTGCTCTTATCACAAGAGGCCTTGCTCGAATCCTCAAAATGAAGAAACAATTCCACAACAAGGATGGATCAGAGTCTTCTAAATTCCGAGGTAAGTCTCAATACAACAAAAATGATAAGAAGACTAAACCGTTGTCTTGTTTTGAATGTGGTGAAACAGATCATCTTGTGAAAGACTGCCCTCAAAAGACGAAGAGCCAGTCCAAGAAGGGTGATAGATGGAAAAAGAAAGCCATGGTGGCAACTTGGAGCGATTCTGACTCCGGCTCCGACGATGAGAAGGCCAATGTCTGTCTTATGGCACCAGGAGATGAATCTCACGATGAGAAGCTTGAGGTAACCGTAAGAGAACTTATGGCAAGTCCAAAAGAGGTATTATCAGAATTCCTTTCTAATATGATTGCCAATGAAGAGAAACTTATTGCCTAAACTAACACTCTTATTAAGAGAACTATGGACCAGGAAAGAACTATTGAGGATCTGTCTATAAGGGTCAAAAGTCTTGAAGCTTCTTATTTAGGTCTTGACATTAAAGTCAAGACTCTTGACTCAGAGAAATCTGAACTCAAGCAAGATCTCTCGTCTCTGAGAAATGAACATCATAACTTAGAGAACGAGAAGATCTCCCTGAATAATAAGATTCAAGACCAACAGACAGCCCTCATAAGTTTTACCAAATCCAAAGGCACTCTTGATAGGATGTTGGGTGAGCAACAAAGTTCTCTAAACAAAAGTGGTATTGGTTACAATCCAAGGTTTTTAAAGAAGCAGCACATTACCACCTTTGTAAAGGAAAAAGGAAGCAGAACCTCTCCTATATGTCACCATTGTGCTCGAAAGGGGCATGTAAAAGAGATTTGCCCCTATAGAAAAAAGGATCCATATATCATTCGCAATACATTCCCTGTTCATTTGAGAAAAGAACGGATAACACAAGTTTGGGTCCCAAAAGGCACTATTTTACCAAATATGGTCTATCCCAATAATGGATCCAAATTTGCTTATTGGTCTAGCCACAAAGGTTGATGTTTGTTTTGCAGGAGATCACCAAGGTGAAGGAGCAAACATGGATTATTGATAGTGGATGCTCGAGGCATATGAGTGGGAAGAGGTCTCTCTTTCATGATCTAAAGGAGCAATCCACAGGAACAATCACTCTTGGTGACAAAGGAAAGTGTGACATCGTTGGCATTGGTAGCATTGGGAGTGATTACAACCATAGTATTAAAAATGTCTATCTTGTGAATGGTTTAAAGTATAATTTGCTTAGTGTTTCTCAATTATGTGATAGTGGCATTAATGTCAGATTTAACAAGAAAAGATGTCTAGTATGCAGAGAAGATACAAGTGAAGTTATACTAACTACATATCGTTACAACAATATATACGCTGTGAATGCTGATCAAGTGGCACAAGGAAGCTTAACCTGTCTAAAAGCTTTGACGGACGATGCAAAGCTCTGGCACAGGAGACTCGGTCATGTGAGTCCACATACACTACAGAAGCTTGTGTCCAAAGGGCTTGTAAGAGGACTACCTGAGATGGACTTCAAAGGTATTGATATGTGCAATGCATGCACACGAGGTAAACAAACTCGTAGCTCCTTCAAACCCAAAAAGGTTGTAAGTTCTTCTAGACCCCTTGAACTCTTACATATGGATTTATGTGGTCCTATGCGAGTCAAATCTGTCAATGGTAAAAAGTACATGCTTGTTGTTGTTGATGATTTTTCTAGATATACTTGGGTTGCATTTTTAAAAGAAAAATCAGAGGCCTTATTTGAGTTTTCAAAACTTTGTAAGGAGTTGCAAACTTTAAAAAACAAGCCCATAGTGTCAATTCGAAGTGATCATGGTAGGGAGTTTGATCAACTTTAGTTTGATTTGTTTTGTGCTAAATATGGCATCTCCCATAACTTTTCTGCTCCTAGGACACCTCAACAAAATGGGGTTGTGGAACGAAAGAACCGCACCCTAGAGGATATGGCCAGGACTATGCTTTTAGAAAATGCATTACCTAAAACCTATTGGGCTGAAGCTGTTAACACAGCTAACTATATTTTGAATCGCTGTCTTATTTGTTCCATCTTAAAGAAAACTCCTTATGAACTTTTCAAAGGCCGCAAACCACTTATATCATATTTCAAACCCTTTGGCTCTACTTGCTTTGTTCATAACAATGGAAAAGATAACCTTGGGAAATTTGATGCGTGTAGTGATGAAGGTATATTTCTTGGCTACTCCACAAGTAGCAAAGCTTATAGAATCTTCAATAAAAGGACCCAGTTAGTTGAAGAAAGTATACATGTTATATTTGATGAATGCAATGATGGTTCTTTGAGTGAAAGTGTTGCAGATATATATCTTAACATCCATGAGGAGAACGAGGAAGGTGATGATGCTGCTACCAAGAACACAGAGAAGAGGAACATGCAGGAACATATTCTTAACACTGAAGAATTGGCCCAAGGTGTTGAAGACTCGTCCAAAGCCCTTGGTGTCCAATTCAACAGTGTTGAAATGTCAGAAACTGCTGAAACTGAACCTAACAGGACTATGGAGTCAGATGTACCACAAATCAATCCTGCTGGTGTGACGAATCAAGGAGATGAGACTAGCAAAAGAAAATTCAAATACTCCTCATCACACTCATTAAAGGATATCATTTCTGACCCTACTTCTAGTGTTCAAACTCGTTCTAAACTTAAAGATCTTTGTGCTTTTCACGCGTTTGTCTCTCTTATAGAACCCAAGAAGGTAGATGAGGCCCTTCAAGAGTCAGATTGGATCATTTCTATGCAAAGTGAGCTTAACGAATTTGAAAGGAACAAAGTCTGGACCTTGAAGCCTAGGCCAAAGCATCAATCTGTCATTAGCACACGATGTGTATTTCGAAACAAGCTAGATGAGAATGGTAAGATCGTGAGGAACAAGGCAAGGCTTGTTGCTCAAGGCTACAATCAAGAGGAAGGTATTGACTACGAGGAGACCTTTGCTCCCGTAGCCAGGCGTGAAGCCATTCGCATATTATTAGCATTTGCATCTTTTATGGGCATAAAACTATATCAAATGGATGTCAAGTGTGCTTTTCTCAATGGTTTCTTAGAAGAAGAAGTTTATGTGGCTCAACCCCCAGGTTTTGAAAGTTTGGAATTTCCTAATCACGTTTATAAACTTGACAAAGCGCTTTATGGTTTGAAACAAGCCCCAAGAGCTTGGTATGAGCGCTTGTCAAAATATCTTTTAGAAAATGATTTTAAAAGGGGGTTGATCGACAAGACTCTTTTTATCAAGACCAAAGGAAAGGACATTTTGGTTATTCAAATTTATGTTGATGATATATTATTTGGTGCTACTAACACATCTTTGTGCAAGGAATTTTCTAACATCATGTGGAGTGAATTTGAGATGAGCTTGATGGGTGAACTCAATTTCTTCTTGGGATTACAAGTTCATCAATCCAAGAAAGGGATCTTTGTCAACCAAAGCAAGTACCCTAAGGATCTCTTGAAGAAGTTCAAGATGGATCAATCCAAAGTAGCCAAGACTCCCATGAGCTCAACATTATCCCTAGATCAAGCTGGGAAGAGTGTCAATCAAAAGGAGTATCGGGGAATGATTGGATCTTTACTATATCTTACAGCTAGTGGACCTGACATCATGTTTAGTGTTTGCATGTGTGCTAGGTTTCAAGCTGATCCTAAAGAATCTCACCTCGTGGCTGTGAAGAGGATCTTTCGATATCTCAATGGCACTAAGGAGCTTGGACTATGGTACCCAAAGCAAAAGGATTTCACATTAATCGGGTATTCTGATGCAGATTTTGCAGGCTATAAGGTGGATAGGAAGAGCACATCTGGATGTTGCCAATTCTTAGAAGCATCTTTGATCAGTTGGCATTCTAAGAAACAAAACTCAGTTGCCCTATCCACTGCAGAAGCCGAATACATAGCAGCTGGAGCATGCTGCTCCCAAATCCTTTGGATAGCTCAACAAATGCGAGATCTTGGCATCAACCTCAAAGGCATTCCCATTAAGTGTGACAATACAAGTGCCATCTCCATTACAAAGAATCCTGTTCAGCATTCAAGGACCAAACATATTGATGTAAGGCATCACTTCATTAGAGACCACGTCGAAAAAGGTGATGTGTCCATTTCCTTTATTTCAACTGGTTATCAATGGGCTAACATTTTTACTAAGCCTTTGGCAGAGGACAGGTTCACCTTCATTAGACGAGAGATCGGGATGCTTAACAAGGATGCACTTTCGTAGGGGGAGCTTTCCCTTTACGAAGTATAAATTCTACTCAGTGTCAAGACCCTTGAGTTTTATGTCAAGGTTTGTGAACTGAATGATAGAAAACAGATATCGGATCGTATATATTTGGTTAATATCTTTTTAGATATTTGATCAAGTATTATTTTCATTGGATTTCAAAATAATTTATTTATGTTACATATTTTTTTTCCGTTGAGATATTTTTGGAACAAAATATTTTCGGTTATTTCCCTCCTATTCTAAAACGGTTGAGAGAAGATTTGAATTGTGAATTGAAATATTTTTCAAAATTGGCAATGTTATCATTACTTACATTGGAACCCTAAACCCCGTCCCATCACTCAAATCTCTCCTATTTAAAACCCCAACCCCTCTCGATTACCTCATAACCTCAGATCTACCTAAAACTCTTCCAGTTCTCCCTCTCCAATTTCTCAAACTATCCGAAACCCTAGCCGAATACCTCCATGGCTCCCAAATCAAAGAAAGCTTCCACACCCAAAAGACTTGGCGCCACCCCCAAGGGACGCCAGGACACTGCTACTTCTCCTACACCTGAACCCACTCCTCAAGCCATCGTCGCTGCCACTGTCCAGAGCACCATCACTGAGAGCACGACTACAGTAACCAAGGGCTCTCAAAAACGCTCTGCTAAGAAGCCTCTCAATGCGAAGCAGAAAGGGAAAAAGAAGGTCATCGCTAAGGAGGTGGATGAGGAAGAAGAAGAGGAGGATCTTGATGCTATTCTGGAAAAGGATGCAGCCAAGGAAGCCGAAGAAGAAGCTCTGAGGAAGAAAAAGGCCGAGGAGGAGGCCGAGCTTGCAAGGAAGTTGGTCGAGGAGGAAGCTGAGAGAATCCGGAAGGAAGCTGAGGTGGAGGCTCTCAAGGAGGTTCCTTCTGAAGAGGAGCCTGAGGAAGAAGACGAGGAGCAAGACGAATCCGGAGAGGACGAGGAGGATACCGATGGAGACAACGCTGAGGACTCGGGGTCAGAGGAAGAAGAGGAAGAGGAGCCCGAGCATGCTCCCTCTCCTTCTCCTCCTCCTCCTCCCCCATCTCCAAAGAAGCGGAAAGCCTCTACAGCCAAGCCTCCTCCTCCCAAACGCACCAGGAAGGGCACCCTCAAAAGCCTTGAGGTGCCTGCCAAGAGGTCTGCTCCAACACAGGCTAGAAGGAAGAACGCTGATCCTCCCGCTCTCATTCAGGTAAATCAATCCCTCCCCTCTTCATGGTTTGAAAATGCTGAAATGGCTGGTAAGTGGGTAGATGAGTTTCGAACTCGTAGGATCTGTTGTTCTGATTTTTTAGATATTGCGTTCTTTGAAGCTTTGAATTTACCATGCATTTCTATCCTTAAAAAATCCCCAGCTTGGACCCTTCTCAATCTTGAAACCGTCTATTATCCCCAACTCACCCGCCTGTTCTATATAAATCTCAAAGCCAAACACACTGACGATGGTTGGTTCTTGGAATCTGTCGTCAAGGGAGTTAGAATCTCTTTCAGCTCCTTTGACTTTTCTGATTTCCTTGGCCTTCCTAGCCCTTGTCCACCCTCTCAAGAAAACCCCTCTAAAGAAGACTGCATTACCCTTGCCCGATCCAAATATCTTCTACCCGAGGCATCTACCAACACCTCAAAGCAGTTAACCCACTCATCCCTTACCCTAGAGGCAAAGATCATATTTAACATCATTGTGCGTTACCTCTTACCCCGTCTAAACTCTGGCTCTCTCCTAACCGACAATGCCATGATCCTACTTTACCAAATCCTCAATGGCCTTGATCTTGATCTGGCCAACACCATTTTAGGATCCATGGCTCACACTAGAAAAGCCAAGAAAGGAACTCCCCTCCCCTTCGCTACCCTTTTGACCCAAATCTTCGAAGCTTCTGGAATCGATTTTAAAAATGAAGAACAGCAGCGTCATACGGGTAAGTTCGACTCCAAGAGCCTTGAAAAGATTGGCATCACTCGATCCCCCCAAGGGACTTGGAGTCTTGCCTTTCCTTCAAAAGCTCTTTCCACTGCCTCAGCCATTGATGAACGCATGGACAACCTGGAGTTGGGCTTGGAGGAAGTTTGCCTGGATATCAAGGAGCGGCACAAGGAGTTTATGACGGAGATGAGCGGGGTAACCAAGCTGTTGCAAGGTCTGTGGTCGCGGCTTACTGATGAGGCTCCGGACGATGAAGCTTAACCCTATCCTACCCTACCCTAACCCCAAATCTGAAACATTGCTGGTTTAAAGGGGGAGATGATCTGTGGTGGTAACTGTTGCGATGATCTGTGGGGGAGATGATCTGTGGTGGTAACTGTTGCGATTTAAAGGTCTTGGAAGACCCTTTGTTGGTGACTATTTTACCACCTCCCTTTTTTGAAAGACAAAAAGGGGGAGATGATCTGTGGTGGTAACTGTTGCGATTTAAAGGTCTTGGAAGACCCTGGGTTTATTTTCAATTGGATGGTCTTCTTGCTTTAAAATTTTGATCCAACATTTGTCTAACCCATGCAGGTACTTAGTCCGATTTTACTTATATTATATATGCTTGACTATGTTGCAGGGATGCACAGGTTTTGTCTTTCATCAAGGGGGAGATTGATAACTCCACTCCCTTGATGAAAATCGGAATAAGTTTCAAAGGCCTTGACAGTCTGTTTGTGTCAAAAAAGGTCTTGAAGCTTTAACAGTATTGATGAAACACAAAACCTGTTCTATATGATATTATGTTCGAATATTATTTTATGTTATTATATGCTTCCATTATATTATTATATATACACTAACCTTTCAGGAAGTATTTTCGAATATTATTTCCTTCCTTATGTTGTAAATTGAGAAGATTCAAATCAGAAGATCATGGCCTCCGAAAGTTTCCAAAGATAGAAGATCCAGCTCAAGCCATGATCCTCTCTAGCCGTTGGTGAAGATCCTTATGCGCCGATTTGTTTCAATAAAAAGAAAAGGAAGAAGAAGACAGCAATACACCTGTTGAACACAAGCTTTCATACACTCAAGCCTTCAAGCAAGATCTGTCTTCTTCGTGTGCTCTCTGCTAGTCCTTAAGAGTCTGTAATTTCATTTCAAAGCATTTGAGAGTTACACTGTGAGCTTATAGGATATATTTCGAGAGAGTGTTATACTCAAGAGTTTGTAACTCAGGAAGTAGACACTAGGCGATTGATTCACTAAGTGTAAGAGGATTGTACTAGATAGCATAGAGAGGTGGGGCTCTTCTAGATTGGTCTACGACTCCAAGGGAACGTGAGTTGACTAGATTGCAATTGTATAGGAGAGAGGCTTCTCGGGGAGCTACTAGGATCCTAAGTCTTGTGAATCAATAAAAGCCGGTTGAATCCTAGGGTTGTGGAAGAACCCTAGGCGGGGACGTAGGCCAAGTTCGTGCCGAACCTCGTAAACAACTCATCTAGAGTATTTCTATATTACTTTGTTTTACATTATCCAACCTTCACTTATTATTTTGTAATGGAGATTATGTCATTGGAATGGTTTGCGAAGTATGAAGGTTTTGGTGTTGTATATAACTAACCATTTTTCCTGGATCCAAAGCACCACAAACCCAAATGCTTCCCATGCCTTATGTTCCTACCAAAGCCCCATTACAACCCCGCCGAATGGATTCTTCTTTGAAGTCTTCCATTGAGCGTAAGTCTTCTTAATGTTGCTTATTTGCTTTGACGTATTTGGTGGAGAATTTATGATATAAATGTCAATGCTTATGTAGCTTTTTTATAATGTATGAGTTGAGAGTTGTTCTTTAAAGCCTAAACATATGAGAGTGAGAGAAACACATTTTTCCCTGTGAGGTTGGATGGATAAGCATGCGGGCTACTTGGTCACTTATATACATGCTATGATGTTTGTCTACCTTATTCATGTTTGCAATTAATTGAGATGTTGTTTTTTATGAGGTGAATGCATGATGAATATGTTTGTGGGGTATTTGGTTATTACTATGTTTTGTTTTGCTTGAGGACAAGCAAAGGCTTAATTGTGGGGGGGTTAGAGTTGGAGTTATGACAATTTGTTCGCTTAATTCATGTTTAATTTGCACTTGTCATGATATATTAAAAAAATTTGTTTAGACATGAAGAAGTCTTTATCTCTATGCTCTACTCTATGTTCGCTAGAGGACTAGCGAAGCTTAAGTGTGGGGGATATTGAGAAGGCATATTTTAATAAGAATTATAGTATGGTTTTAGTTGCATTTCATGGTTATTTGGTTATGTTTTATAGTTAATTTCATATTATGCTCTTTTAGTGGTAATGTTCGGAAACTACGCTATTTTATCGGATTTATGCAGATTCGTAGTCCCGACATGGTGAGGAGCTTGAGAAGAGACTAAATAGGATGTCCAAAGAGCATGGAACAAGGCAAGGAAGGGTTAGAAGGCGAATCGGGAAGCTAAGGAGCACGAGAACAAGAGTGGAAACGAAGGAACGTGGAGAAATCGTCTCTGTAAGCTTCTAAGAACTTCGATTCAGGTTTTTGGTGTTCATGATAGTTGTAGTCCTTGAATAGAGCTTTCCAACGCATATTCATATGCATCAATCGGATGAACGACGACTCTGGAAAGTGCATTACAAGTACGGTCTGTAGAAGCTATCACTTCCAGTCGCGGTCGCGAAATGTGAAGTCGCCACCGCGAAAGATCCCATCTCGCCATGGTGAAAGGAGCTGCAAAACATCACTAGTCGCGGCCGCGAGTCACATTTTGCGGCGGCGAAACCGTCCAAAGAGAAGTCGGTTTAAGGTCAAATCTTATCTTTCGAAAGGAAACTCGATCAAATCTCAATGGTTATCCATTCCTTAGGGTTTAAGGAAGTCAGATAAAGACATAGTTATTTATTATTTTCAGTTTTAATATTTTTGGGATATCTTATTATATTTTAGGATATTTTATCTTTTAGGAATCTATCTAGGGTTTCGAGACCTCTTTTCTCCTATATGAGGGAGGCCACGAAATTCCCAAAAACCACTGAACAAACATTAAGAATTCTCATAACTTTCAATTCATTAGTTTTTAGGATTTATTTTCCATTCAAGAGAAGGAAGTTAGGTAAGCCATGCTTGGCTAATTCACCGTTGTTTTCATCTACACTTTCGAGACTTTGTTGGTTGTTTGTGAGTTTCTAATAAGTTATTGTTTCTCTCTTTAATATCTTTTGATTTCCGTTGTGTTTATTGTTGATATTATTGTGATTAGCTATCATGATAGTATCTTGCTAGGTATTTGTTCTTTCATCATTGAATGAATTCCGTAGTAACATGCTTAGGATTGTGAGAACTGTGTTTGATCATGACTAAGTAGGGATTTCGACGTATGTCTTAAACATCGGTTACCGTGTTTACTTGGTGTTATTCATGTGCCTAGATTCTTTGGAACTTGTGCTATCTTTATGTTAAATCTTTGTCCGTGCTTAGGTTACCTGAAGGTGTAAGGGGTTGAACTCGCACGTTGTTGTTCAATATAAACTAAGATGGGAGGAATTCGTAGAGAACAACTTTAATTAGATTCGACGACCAATAACGCCAACCAATTTCGAGAATTTGTGGGTGGAAACACCTCTTTTGTCTATCAATTGCATTTCTTTATTTTAGTTTCTTTTGTTTTTTTTTACTTTTATTTATCCCATATTTTACTTTTCAATCAGTAATTGCACAATTCTTGGAAATGCTTGTTTCTCTGTGGGATCGACCCCTTACTTGCATCCTATACTAGTTTGTTTGTTTGGGATTTATTTTGATAAGGGAAATCAACGACTTTCCCTCCGTCATAGAGCTTCAGGTCGACGGGCTCCAATGGTCCTACACCAACTTGTTGCCATATAGAAAGGGGCATCAAAATCACACTAGCCCCTAGGTCACAAAGGGTCTTGAATTGATGTTTCCCGACCCCTACGGTGACGAAAAACTTTCCCGGATCGCCTCTCTTCTCAGAGAATTCCATCTTGTGGCACTCTCCGACAATCTCGGCAATGGACCTTTTCTTGGTAAGGATGTCTTTGAGGAACTTCATAAACGTCGGCATCTCATTGAGGGCTTCCTTGGGTGGGATGATGATATTTAAGCCTTGTAGCACCTTCACGAAGCGCCTAGACTTTCTATCCGTCAGGTCCTTCAATGCCTTGGAGGGAAAAGGGAGCTTCTTTGTTGGCTTCGGAGCAAAAGCGGTCAACTGAGGTGCTCTGGATTGGTCGACGTTGACTGGAGCACTCGATCTCGAGGGAGTCTATGGCTTTGTTCGCTCTATAGAAGGCTCAACATCTACTGGGTAGTTGACGTCGACAGGGCCCTTGATATCGACAGGATGTTGGTTGATGTCGACTACTTCTCCAGTAGCTCCTTCTTCCGCTTCTTTCCTTGGCTCGTTTAATGCTCGCCGACTTCTTAAGTTGATTGCAGCGATGTGGCCGGATTGCCCCTTGGGACTTGCTTGTGGTTGATCGGGGAACGTTCTGGATTGCCTTGGAATATGCACCGCTAGTTCACCCAATTAGGTTTCAACATTCTTATCTCCTTGAGGATGAGTTGAAGATCATCCTTCCTTGGCTCTCCTTCCGGATGGCCTTGAGCTCGGTAAGGTGGAGGGTCCTTGGCGTTGTATTGGGGTGGAGGATTACCCCAATTTTGATATCCTCCACAGTTAGGACCTCTCATGTATCTCACCTCTTGATGAGTCTTCACTATGTTCACTTGCTCCGTGTAGGGGCAAGCAGTTGTGATATGCTTCTTGGAGCCACACTCGGTGCAGGGTTGGTTGGCGGAGAGGAAGTTGACTTGCTTTTGTTGCCTCTTAAGTTAATCCTTCATGAATTACTCTTTGACGTTGGGATCGATCTTTTGAGATGGCTCATATAAGGGCATCGATGGGGCGGGCCTTTAGTTGGAGGCCGCAGGAGTCCCATAAGTATTGTCAAATTCTACCAACCTCTCTCTCTATGGTATCCCAAGCATGTTGCAGTGCAAGATCTAGATACCCATAGGAGGTGTAGGTGTTGATTCTCTCCTTGGTTGCCACATCAAGAGCGTTGTAGATGATCTCTTGAATGACATAAGGTGGTTGCCCATGTGCATGGCAAGACCTTAGTAGGTCTTTGAACCGCTTCCACACTTGCGCCAACGTCCCATTAGGCTTTTGTTTGAAAGCCATGATCTTTTGATGTATCACCACTGTCTTGGATGGAGGGAAGAACTTCTTAAGGAATGCATTCATGAATTCATTCCATGTGCGGAGTGATCGTGGGGTTAGGATCTCCAACCATTGTAGTGATTTCCATGCGAGAGACCAACGGAATGCCTTTAGTTTAACATATTCTAAGTTAGGTCCATCGGCAAATGTATCTCAAAGGTCTAATAAAGTAGTAATATGTGCCAAAGGGCACTCGTTAGGTTTCCCTTCAAAAGTATGTCTCCTAATTTTGGTTAGGAAACTTGTTTTAATCTCAAATTTAGAAGAAGGGATAAGAATAGCCGATTCGGGCACGTTTAGTGTTGGATTCAAGTATTGCTTCGCCGTTTGAGGGTGTTGATTGAGTTGGGCTTCATATTGCCTCATTGCTTGCTCCTCTCGATTGGCGCATGCCCTTTGTCCCGCTTCTCTAGCGGTATGTGATAGAGCATGATTAGATATGCATATTAGGATTCATTTAGCATAGTTTGGTTGTAAATAGTGCATATTTTAGTTACAATTAAATATTTACCTGTGATATTGGAATAGTCGGAATCTATGAAATTTTATGGTCAATTTCAGGTAGATGTGGATCCGACGAGGAATAAGGAGCCTCTTAGATGAAGGAAGATTCAAGTTAAGGAAGAAAAGTGAAGAGCACGAAAGGGAAGTCGAATTTTGAGAGCCTAAGTGAAGAACAAGTCAGCAGAAGTTGTCGCCAGACAAGCTGAACTTGTAATGCACTTTCTAGAGGCCTCGGTGGTCGGAATGCCTATTATAAGCATGTGTTGGAAAGCTCTTTCCGAGATCTAAACCTTTCTTGTTGACATCGAGACCAAATTCGAAGAGGAAAAATCTCTGTGAATAGTATGGCCGACCCACGGCACTAAGCCCACTCGAAGAATTTCGCTGATCACCTGGCCGCCCCGCGGCCTCTGCAGAACCGAGAATTTAATTAGGGTTTCTTTAGAATTTTTTTGGCCGACTTTCTAAAGCTTATTTAAGGACTATTAGGGTTATTTTCTTAGGCATCTAACTAATAACCTTATGCACTTTAGAGAATTATTGAGAGAACGTTTGAGCATGAGCAACTAAACTCTCAAGGTTTCGCCTACAGTTTGGATCTTTCTTTGTTGAATTGTGAGTTTCTTAATGTAGTTCTTATTCCTATTCGAATGTTTTGACTTCTTTGCGCTTTATGCTTTGAATGTGTTTTATTCTCTCTGGCCTGATCAACTAGTTAGAGTAGATTCATTCAATTGCTAGGGTTTTGTAGATTCCTCGTAGCGAACCTTAACCCAAGTGGCAATCATATCCCTTTAGGACTCTTAGGACTAATTGGATGTGTAGGAAGTTGAATATATGTTAAATATCAACTCGTAGCTTGATATTGCATATACCTTGGTTAATTCATAGTTTTAATGCTATCTCTAGGTTAAATCTTAACTGTGTTAGGGTTATTTAGAGATAAGAATTACTAGGACTCGTAGGACTAGTAATTTACCTAAGATCTGAACAAGGACATTGGTAGGAAAAGACAAGCACTAGAGGCTGAAACAAGGATCCAATTCATCAATTGAAGTGACAAATTGTAGGTGAACCTAATTCTCTCCATTGCATCTTACAACCCATCTCAGTTTGTTTGCTTCTTTCCGCTTTGACAAAAGGCGGATCTTTTTCTCACAAAAACTCTCTTTTTGGTAACTTGTGATTAGATTAACTAGAACTTCTTAGATTTCCCCGTGGATCGACCTCTTTCTTACCAACTATACTAGTTGTAGGTTTGAGTATTCTTTTGCATGAACAACGACAAGGTTTCCTCTTGTCAAATTTGGCGTCGTTGCCTGGGAATTCTTGTTAATTTCTTGTTTTTTTTATCGCTAACTTTTGTATATATTTACATCTAACCCCGTCGTGGACCAATCTTACGGTTTGCGACACCTTATTGCTAACATTTCTAGATGTTGAAGTTATGGCAGTTTTAGGGAGAGTATTTTCACCATTACCTCGCGAGAGTGAAAAATTTATTTAACATCCGTTACTCACGAGGTTTCCGAGATAGTTGGCGAGATGTGGTGCTATGCGTTTTTGAGGGCATGACTCTTGAGACATGAGAACTTGCTAGGTCCATAAACAATGGAAGCTTTGCTGTTTTAGGAATGTCGGGACTATGGGATCTTTTCTGCTACATGGGTGTCCAATCGACGGAGGAAGAATCTTACACATCGATGTTTCAACCAATGGAGTACTCCGACCCGTCCATGGAGGATTCAATCAGTGTCTTGATGGAGCAAATGGGGCAATTACGCGAGATGAATAATCGAAATGAGGAAGCAATTATCCAACTCACTCAAACATTGAAGATGTTGGCAGTTGAGCAATGTTCTACTCCTCTAATTGATGAAAGCCAAGACACAAGCAATGATGAATTCTCCGATAATGGAGAAAAGCATCTAGTGGTTATCGAAACGAAATCTCAGGAGACATCCCTAGAGATTGAGTATGTTTCGATGCTCCCTCCATTCGTAGAAATCATCCCCAACTCTCCTATCAAGGAGCCAAGTCCGGAACCGATTTATGTGGTTCCCGAACAAGAAACTAGTACCTTTTGCAAATTGGGAGATTTTGGCGAATATGTAGATCCATGGAGCTGCTACTTCAACAAACCACCAGCGGAACTGTGTTGGTGGTCCTACATACCCTCGAGGGAGAATCAAGCTCGAATGAATGGTAAGTTGGTAACGGTTCTCATTGCTATATTTTTAATTACCAATTGCTTCATCTTTATTGTGCATTCAAATATTGGTTGGGCACGAGAGTTTGATTTGCTCTTGAGGGCGCTAACATTGTCCGCTTGATTCTTGAATGAGTGGATGAATAAATTGTCAAGCCAACGACGGTAAACAAAGGCGCTACTTGGGAGGCAACCCAAGGTAAGTTTTCTATTTTCCTCTATGTCTTTTGTTTTTATAGATTTGTTTTTGGTTCTGTTCGGTTTTGGGGAGCTAACACTGCAGGGAGAAAAGGCGTCTAAGAGAAAGCACAGGCCGCCCCGCGGCCAGGAAAGCCGCCCCGTGGCTAGGTCATGTCCTCAGCCACCCCGCGGCCTAGCATGGCCGTCCTCACGACCTCTGACGGGACTGACAGGATTCCCCTTCACTTCCCACCTTACCTACCACCATCGCAGTAAGCATGTTAGTTTTTTTTCTTTCTTTTCTTCATATTTTTATCTTTTGTTGTCTTTTATGACATTGAGGACAATGCCTAATTTAAGTGTGGGGGAAGAATTGGATAGCATAATAGGATTGCATGTTTCGTTTCAATTGCACTTGTATATTTGTTTTTAGTTTATATTCCATGCATATCAACATGTTACTTTTTAAAAAAATAAAAATAAGAAAAATCTAGTTATTTAGTTATTGCATTCCTAGGATTAGGTCTTATTATCCCATATGGATGCCGCTTGTCCTCTAATTTATCTATTGAGACTTATGCCCCATGATATGCTTGGATTGTTGAAACCTTTAATATATATGTTTTCTACACTATTTGGACAAAGTATATTATGTCCTCTTGCTTGTTGAGTGTACTCTCTTTAACTACTTCCTCTTTGGCTTGCATTTAGCTATCTTTTTCAAGGCTGCATATTATGATTTCTGCACATGACTTAAACATGATTGAGGCACCTTTATTAGCCTTATTGACTCTATTCCTACTTTACATATTATCCTCTTCTTGAAGCCAATTTGAGCCTGATTGCCTAATCTTTTGTAGCTCCACAAGATTTTTTCATAGCCAATTATAGCATGACCCCATCCGGGAATTAGGAATAGTTGGTGAATATTCATATTGTGGATGATGGTTGAGTGGTGGATTGTATGTTTGAGGTATCCTTATGAGATGTTTGATTCTTGCTAGTAGTTTATACATTACTTGGGACCTAAGGAGGATAAAATTCACTTGGGAGTAAAAGTCAAGGAAAATCATTTGAGATAACATGAAAAAGAACATATGAAAGAAGAAAAAAGAAGGAAAAAAAAGAATAAAGGAATGAATTGAGTATGGTTTGTAAAGTATTATGCTTGAGATTGGAGTTGTACGACATTGTAGAGCTTTGGTATGAGTTTATGAGTGGTATTGTGATTTGGTTGCTTCTTTAGTTCCCGGATTATGAGCACCACATGGCCTAAATTATTCCATACCTTATGTTGTCTACCATGGCCCCATTACAACCCAATTGAAAGACCTCATGATTTTTGTTGTGTGTAGAGTCACTAGCGGTGGAGAGCTAGAACACTGGTGCAAGACTATTGTAGCTAAGTTTTTAAAGATTGAGTTTTGAAAACATTTACCCATAAACACTTGAGCGAGAGTGAAACACATATTCCTTGTGAGGTCTAGAATGGATATGGTTGCCTGATTTCATTAATTATTGCAATTTTGTGCTATGATGTTGTTAATCTATTGTATTTGCTAGTTTTTCATGCACTTAAAGAGTATTGAGGTGGATACATGAATTGCTAATCTGTGGGGATGCAGAGTTGAATTTTCTATTGCTTGAGGACAAGCTAAGGTTCAAGTGTGGGGGAATTTGATAGAGAATGATTAGATATGCATATTAGGATTTATTTAGCATAGTTTGGTCGTCGGAATGCCTATTATAAGCATGCGTTGGAAAGCTCTTTTCGAGATCTAGAACTTTCATGTTGACATCGAGACGCAATTCGAAGAGGAAAAACCGTTGTGAATAGTATGGCCGCCCCGCGGCTCGAAGCCCACTCGAAGAATTTCGCTGATCGCCTGGCCGCCCCGCGGTCTCTGCAGAACTGAGACTTTAATTAGGGTTTCTTTAGAATTGTTTTGGCCGACTTTCTTAAGCTTATTTAAGGACTATTAGTGTTATTTTCTTAGGCATCTAACTAATAACCTTATGCACTTTAGAGAATTATTGAGAGAACGTTTGAGCATGAGCAACTAAACTCTCAAGGTTTCGCCTACAGTTTGGATCTTTTTTTGTTGAATTAGGAGTTTTTAATGTAGTTCTTATTCCTATTCGAATGTTTTGACTTCTTTGCGCTTTATCTTTTGAATGTGTTTTATTCTCTCTGGCCTGATCAACTAGTTAGAGTAGATTCATTCAATTGCTAGGGTTTTGTAGATTCCTCGTAGCGAACCTTAACCCAAGTGGCAATCATATCCCTTCAGGACTCTTAGGACTAATTGGATGTGTAGGAAGTTGAATATATGTTAAATATCAACTCGTAGCTTGATATTGCATATACCTTGGTTAATTCATAGTTTTAATGCTATCTCTAGGTTAAATCTTAACTGTGTTAGGGTTATTTAGAGATAAGAATTACTAGGACTCGTAGGACTAGTAATTTACCTAAGATCTGAACAAGGACATTGGTAGGAAAAGACAAGCACTAGAGGCTGAAACAAGGATCCAATTCATCAATTGAAGTGACAAATTGTAGGTGAACCTAATTCTCTCCATTGCATCTTACAACCCATCTCAGTTTGTTTGCTTCTTTCCGCTTTGACAAAAGGCGGATCTTTTTCTCACAAAAACTCTCTTTTCGGTAACTTGTGATTAGATTAACTAGAACTTCTTAGATTTCCCCGTGGATCGACCTCTTTCTTACCAACTATACTAGTTGTAGGTTTGAGTATTCTTTTGCATGAACAACGACAAGGTTTCCTCTTGTCAAATTTGGCGTCGTTGCCTGGGAATACTTGTTAATTTCTTGTTTTTTTTATCGCTAACTTTTGTATATATTTACATCTAACCCCGTCGTGGACCTATCTTACGGTTTGCGACACCTTATTGCTAACATTTCTAGATGTTGAAGTTATGGCAGTTTCAGGGAGAGTATTTTCACCATTACCTCGCGAGAGTGCAAAATTTATTTAACATCCGTTACTCACGAGGTTTCCGAGATAGTTGGCGAGATGTGGTGCTATGCGTTTTTTAGGGCATGACTCTTGAGACATGAGAACTTGCTAGGTCCATAAACAATGGAAGCTTTGCTGGTTTAGGAATGTCGGGACTATGGGATCTTTTCTGCTACATGGGTGACCAATCGACGGAGGAAGAATCTTACACATCGATGTTTCAACCAATGGAGTACTCCGACCCGTCCATGGAGGATTCAATCGGTGTCTTGATGGAGCAAATGGGGCAATTACGCGAGATGAATAATCGAATTGAGGAAGCAATTATCCAACTCACTCAAACATTGAAGATGTTGGCAGTTGAGCAATGTTCTACTCCTCTAATTGATGAAAGCCAAGACGCAAG
This sequence comes from Persicaria maculosa, assembly GCA_963922045.1. NCBI lineage: Eukaryota > Viridiplantae > Streptophyta > Magnoliopsida > Caryophyllales > Polygonaceae > Persicaria > Persicaria maculosa. The sequence goes on from OY998261.1 coordinate 37,469,463, forward strand.
CAATGATGAATTCTCCGATAATGGAGAAAAGCATCTAGTGGTTATCGAAACGAAATCTCAGGAGACATCCCTAGAGATTGAGTATGTTTCGATGCTCCCTCCATTCGTAGAAATCATCCCCAACTCGCCTATCAAGGAGCCAAGTCCGGAACCGATTTATGTGGTTCCCGAACAAGAAACTAGTACCTTTTGCAAATTGGGAGATTTTGGCGAATATGTAGATCCATGGAGCTGCTACTTCAACAAACCACCAGCGGAACTGTGTTGGTGGTCCTACATACCCTCGAGGGAGAATCAAGCTCGAATGAATGGTAAGTTGGTAACGGTTCTCATTGCTATATTTTTAATTACCAATTGCTTCATCTTTATTGTGCATTCAAATATTGGCTGGGCACGAGAGTTTGATTTGCTCTTGAGGGCGCTAACAATGTCCGCTTGATTCTTGAATGAGTGGATGAATAAATTGTCAAGCCAACGACAGTAAACAAAGGCGCTACTTGGGAGGCAACCCAAGGTAAGTTTTCTATTTTCCTCTATGTCTTTTGTTTTAATAGATTAGTTTTTGGTTCTGTTCGGTTTTGGGGAGCTAACACTGCAGGGAGAAAAGGCGTCTAAGAGAAAGCACAGGCCGCCCCGCGGCCAGGAAAGCCGCCCCGTGGCTAGGTCATGTCCTCCGCCACCCCGCGGCCTAGCATGGCCGTCCTCACGACCTCTGACGGGACTGACAGGATTCCCCTTCACTTCCCACCTTACCTACCACCATCGCAGTAAGCATGTTAGTTTTTTTTTCTTTCTTTTCTTCATATTTTTATCTTTTGTTGTCTTTTATGACATTGAGGACAATGCCTAATTTAAGTGTGGGGGAAGAATTGGATAGCATAATAGGATTGCATGTTTCTTTTCAATTGCACTTGTATATTTGTTTTTAGTTTATATTCCATGCATATCAACATGTTACTTTTAAAAAAAAATAAAAATAAGAAAAATCTAGTTATTTAGTTATTGCATTCCTAGGATTAGGTCTTATTATCCCATATGGATGCCGCTTGTCCTCTAATTTATCTATTGAGACTTATGCCCCATGATATGCTTGGATTGTTGAAACCTTTAATATATATGTTTTCTACACTATTTGGAAAAAGTATATTACGTCCTCTTGCTTGTTGAGTGTACTCTCTTTAACTACTTCCTCTTTGGCTTGCATTTAGCTATCTTTTTCAAGGCTGCATATTATGATTTCTGCACATGACTTAAACATGATTGAGGCACCTTTATTAGCCTTATTGACTCTATTCCTACCTTACATATTATCCTCTGCTTGAAGCCAATTTGAGCCTGATTGCCTAATCTTTTGTAGCTCCACAAGATTTTTTCATAGCCAATTATAGCATGACCCCATCCGGGAATTAGGAATAGTTGGTGAATATTCATATTGTGGATGATGGTTTGAGTGGTGGATTGTATGTTTGAGGTATCCTTATGAGATGTTTGATTCTTGCTAGTAGTTTATACATTACTTGGGACCTAAGGAGGATAAAATTCACTTGGGAGTAAAAGTCAAGGAAAATCATTTGAGATAACATGAAAAAGAACATATGAAAGAAGAAAAAAGAAGGAAAAAAAAAAGAATAAAGGAATGAGTTGAGTATGGTTTGTAAAGTATTATGCTTGAGATTGGAGTTGTAGGACATTGTAGAGCTTTGGTATGAGTTTATGAGTTGTATTGTGATTTGGTTGCTTCTTTAGTTCCCGGATTATGAGCACCACATGGCCTAAATTATTCCATACCTTATGTTGTCTACCATGGCCCCATTACAACCCAATTGAAAGACCTCATGATTTTTGTTGTGTGTAGAGTCACCAGCGGTGGAAACCTAGAACACTGGTGCAAGACTATTGTAGCTAAGTTTTTAAAGATTGAGTTTTGAAAACATTTACCCATAAACACTTGAGCGAGAGTGAAACACATATTCCTTGTGAGGTCTAGAATGGATATGGTTGCCTGATTTCATTAATTATTGCAATTTTGTGCTATGATGTTGTTAATCTATTGTATTTGCTAGTTTTTCATGCACTTAAAGAGTATTGAGGTGGATACATGAATTGCTAATCTGTGGGGATGCAGAGTTGATTTTTCTATTGCTTGAGGACAAGCAAAGGTTCAAGTGTGGGGGAATTTGATAGAGAATGATTAGATATGCATATTAGGATTTATTTAGCATAGTTTGGTCATCGGAATGCCTATTATAAGCATGCGTTGGAAAGCTCTTTCCGAGATCTAAACCTTTCATGTTGACATCGAGACCAAATTCGAAGAGGAAAAATCTCTGTGAATAGTATGGCCGCCCCACGGCACTAAGCCCATTCGAAGAATTTCGCTGATCAACTGGCCGCCCCGCGGCCTCTGCAGAACCGAGAATTTAATTAGGGTTTCTTTAGAATTTTTTTGGCCGACTTTCTTAAGCTTATTTAAGGACTATTAGGGTTATTTTCTTAGGCATCTAACTAATAACCTTATGCACTTTAGAGAATTATTGAGAGAACGTTTGAGCATGAGCAACTAAACTCTCAAGGTTTCGCCTACAGTTTGGATCTTTGTTTGTTGAATTAGGAGTTTCTTAATGTAGTTCTTATTCCTATTCGAATGTTTTGACTTCTTTGCGCTTTATCTTTTGAATGTGTTTTATTCTCTCTGGCCTGATCAACTAGTTAGAGTAGATTCATTCAATTGCTAGGGTTTTGTAGATTCCTCGTAGCGAACCTTAACCCAAGTGGCAATCATATCCCTTTTTGACTCTTAGGACTAATTGGATGTGTAGGAAGTTGAATATATGTTAAATATCAACTCATAGCTTGATATTGCATATACCTTGGTTAATTCATTGTTTTAATGCTATCTCTAGGATAAATCTTAACTGTGTTAGGGTTATTTAGAGATAAGAATTACTAGGACTCGTAGGACTAGTAATTTACCTAAGATCTGAACAAGGACATTGGTAGGAAAAGACAAGCACTAGAGGCTGAAACAAGGATCCAATTCATCAATTGAAGTGACAAATTGTAGGTGAACCTAATTCTCTCCATTGCATCTTACAACCCATCTCAGTTTGTTTGCTTCTTTCCGCTTTGACAAAAGGCGGATCTTTTTCTCACAAAAACTCTCTTTTCGGTAACTTGTGATTAGATTAACTAGAACTTCTTAGATTTCCCCGTGGATCGACCTCTTTCTTACCAACTATACTAGTTGTAGGTTTGAGTATTCTTTTGCATGAACAACGACAAGGTTTCCTCTTGTCAAATTTGGCGTCGTTGCCTGGGAATTCTTGTTAATTTCTTGTTTTTTTTATCGCTAACTTTTGTATATATTTACATCTAACCCCGTCGTGGACCTATCTTACGGTTTGCGACACCTTATTGCTAACATTTCTAGATGTTGATGTTATGGCAGTTTCAGGGAGAGTATTTTCACCATTACCTCGCGAGAGTGCAAAATTTATTTAACATCCGTTACTCACGAGGTTTCCGAGATAGTTGGCGAGATGTGGTGCTATGCGTTTTTTAGGGCATGACTCTTGAGACATGAGAACTTGCTAGGTCCATAAACAATGGAAGCTTTGCTGGTTTAGGAATGTCGGGACTATGGGATCTTTTCTGCTACATGGGTGACCAATCGACGGAGGAAGAATCTTACACATCGATGTTTCAACCAATGGAGTACTCCGACCCGTCCATGGAGGATTCAATCGGTGTCTTGATGGAGCAAATGGGGCAATTACGCGAGATGAATAATCGAAATGAGGAAGCAATTATCCAACTCACTCAAACATTGAAGATGTTGGCAGTTGAGCAATGTTCTACTCCTCTAATTGATGAAAGCCAAGACGCAAGCAATGATGAATTCTCCGATAATGGAGAAAAGCATCTAGTGGTTATCGAAACGAAATCTCAGGAGACATCCCTAGAGATTGAGTATGTTTCGATGCTCCCTCCATTCGTAGAAATCATCCCCAACTCGCCTATCAAGGAGCCAAGTCCGGAACCGATGTATGTGGTTCCCGAACAAGAAACTAGTACCTTTTGCAAATTGGGAGATTTTGGCGAATATGTAGATCCATGGAGCTGCTACTTCAACAAACAACCAGCGGAACTGTGTTGGTGGTCCTACATACCCTCGAGGGAGAATCAAGCTCGAATGAATGGTAAGTTGGTAACGGTTCTCATTGCTATATTTTTAATTACCAATTGCTTCATCTTTATTGTGCATTCAAATATTGGCTGGGCACGAGAGTTTGATTTGCTCTTGAGGGCGCTAACAATGTCCGCTTGATTCTTGAATGAGTGGATGAATAAATTGTCAAGCCAACGACAGTAAACAAAGGCGCTACTTGGGAGGCAACCCAAGGTAAGTTTTCTATTTTCCTCTATGTCTTTTGTTTTAATAGATTAGTTTTTGGTTCTGTTCGGTTTTGGGGAGCTAACACTGCAGGGAGAAAAGGCGTCTAAGAGAAAGCACAGGCCGCCCCGCGGCCAGGAAAGCCGCCCCGTGGCTAGGTCATGTCCTCCGCCACCCCGCGGCCTAGCATGGCCGTCCTCACGACCTCTGACGGGACTGACAGGATTCCCCTTCACTTCCCACCTTACCTACCACCATCGCAGTAAGCATGTTAGTTTTTTTTTCTTTCTTTTCTTCATATTTTTATCTTTTGTTGTCTTTTATGACATTGAGGACAATGCCTAATTTAAGTGTGGGGGAAGAATTGGATAGCATAATAGGATTGCATGTTTCTTTTCAATTGCACTTGTATATTTGTTTTTAGTTTATATTCCATGCATATCAACATGTTACTTTTAAAAAAAATAAAAATAAGAAAAATCTAGTTATTTAGTTATTGCATTCCTAGGATTAGGTCTTATTATCCCATATGGATGCCGCTTGTCCTCTAATTTATCTATTGAGACTTATGCCCCATGATATGCTTGGATTGTTGAAACCTTTAATATATATGTTTTCTACACTATTTGGACAAAGTATATTATGTCCTCTTGCTTGTTGAGTGTACTCTCTTTAACTACTTCCTCTTTGGCTTGCATTTAGCTATCTTTTTCAAGGCTGCATATTATGATTTCTGCACATGACTTAAACATGATTGAGGCACCTTTATTAGCCTTATTGACTCTATTCCTACTTTACATATTATCCTCTTCTTGAAGCCAATTTGAGCCTGATTGCCTAATCTTTTGTAGCTCCACAAGATTTTTTCATAGCCAATTATAGCATGACCCCATCCGGGAATTAGGAATAGTTGGTGAATATTCATATTGTGGATGATGGTTTGAGTGGTGGATTGTATGTTTGAGGTATCCTTATGAGATGTTTGATTCTTGCTAGTAGTTTATACATTACTTGGGACCTAAGGAGGATAAAATTCACTTGGGAGTAAAAGTCAAGGAAAATCATTTGAGATAACATGAAAAAGAACATATGAAAGAAGAAAAAAGAAGGAAAAAAAAAGAATAAAGGAATGAATTGAGTATGGTTTGTAAAGTATTATGCTTAAGATTGGAGTTGTACGACATTGTAGAGCTTTGGTATGAGTTTATGAGTGGTATTGTGATTTGGTTGCTTCTTTAGTTCCCGGATTATGAGCACCACATGGCCTAAATTATTCCATACCTTATGTTGTCTACCATGGCCCCATTACAACCCAATTGAAAGACCTCATGAGTTTTGTTGTGTGTAGAGTCACCAGCGGTGGAGAGCTAGAACACTGGTGCAAGACTATTGTAGCTAAGTTTTTAAAGATTGAGTTTTGAAAACATTTACCCATAAACACTTGAGCGAGAGTGAAACACATATTCCTTGTGAGGTCTAGAATGGATATGGTTGCCTGATTTCATTAATTATTGCAATTTTGTGCTATGATGTTGTTAATCTATTGTATTTGCTAGTTTTTCATGCACTTAAAGAGTATTGAGGTGGATACATGAATTGCTAATCTGTGGGGATGCAGAGTTGAATTTTCTATTGCTTGAGGACAAGCTAAGGTTCAAGTGTGGGGGAATTTGATAGAGAATGATTAGATATGCATATTAGGATTTATTTAGCATAGTTTGGTCGTCGGAATGCCTATTATAAGCATGCGTTGGAAAGCTCTTTTCAAGATCTAGAACTTTCATGTTGACATCGAGACGCAATTCGAAGAGGAAAAACCGTTGTGAATAGTATGGCCGCCCCGCGGCTCGAAGCCCACTCGAAGAATTTCGCTGATCGCCTGGCCGCCCCGCGGTCTCTGCAGAACTGAGACTTTAATTAGGGTTTCTTTAGAATTGTTTTGGCCGACTTTCTTAAGCTTATTTAAGGACTATTAGGGTTATTTTCTTAGGCATCTAACTAATAACCTTATGCACTTTAGAGAATTATTGAGAGAACGTTTGAGCATGAGCAACTAAACTCTCAAGGTTTCGCCTACAGTTTGGATCTTTTTTTGTTGAATTAGGAGTTTTTAATGTAGTTCTTATTCCTATTCGAATGTTTTGACTTCTTTGCGCTTTATCTTTTGAATGTGTTTTATTCTCTCTGGCCTGATCAACTAGTTAGAGTAGATTCATTCAATTGCTAGGGTTTTGTAGATTCCTCGTAGCGAACCTTAACCCAAGTGGCAATCATATCCCTTCAGGACTCTTAGGACTAATTGGATGTGTAGGAAGTTGAATATATGTTAAATATCAACTCGTAGCTTGATATTGCATATACCTTGGTTAATTCATAGTTTTAATGCTATCTCTAGGTTAAATCTTAACTGTGTTAGGGTTATTTAGAGATAAGAATTACTAGGACTCGTAGGACTAGTAATTTACCTAAGATCTGAACAAGGACATTGGTAGGAAAAGACAAGCACTAGAGGCTGAAACAAGGATCCAATTCATCAATTGAAGTGACAAATTGTAGGTGAACCTAATTCTCTCCATTGCATCTTACAACCCATCTCAGTTTGTTTGCTTCTTTCCGCTTTGACAAAAGGCGGATCTTTTTCTCACAAAAACTCTCTTTTCGGTAACTTGTGATTAGATTAACTAGAACTTCTTAGATTTCCCCGTGGATCGACCTCTTTCTTACCAACTATACTAGTTGTAGGTTTGAGTATTCTTTTGCATGAACAACGACAAGGTTTCCTCTTGTCAAATTTGGCGTCGTTGCCTGGGAATACTTGTTAATTTCATGTTTTTTTTATCGCTAACTTTTGTATATATTTACATCTAACCCCGTCGTGGACCTATCTTACGGTTTGCGACACCTTATTGCTAACATTTCTAGATGTTGAAGTTATGGCAGTTTCAGGGAGAGTATTTTCACCATTACCTCGCGAGAGTGCAAAATTTATTTAACATCCGTTACTCACGAGGTTTCCGAGATAGTTGGCGAGATGTGGTGCTATGCGTTTTTTAGGGCATGACTCTTGAGACATGAGAACTTGCTAGGTCCATAAACAATGGAAGCTTTGCTGGTTTAGGAATGTCGGGACTATGGGATCTTTTCTGCTACATGGGTGACCAATCGACGGAGGAAGAATCTTACACATCGATGTTTCAACCAATGGAGTACTCCGACCCGTCCATGGAGGATTCAATCGGTGTCTTGATGGAGCAAATGGGGCAATTACGCGAGATGAATAATCGAAATGAGGAAGCAATTATCCAACTCACTCAAACATTGAAGATGTTGGCAGTTGAGCAATGTTCTACTCCTCTAATTGATGAAAGCCAAGACGCAAGCAATGATGAATTCTCCGATAATGGAGAAAAGCATCTAGTGGTTATCGAAACGAAATCTCAGGAGACATCCCTAGAGATTGAGTATGTTTCGATGCTCCCTCCATTCGTAGAAATCATCCCCAACTCGCCTATCAAGGAGCCAAGTCCGGAACCGATTTATGTGGTTCCCGAACAAGAAACTAGTACCTTTTGCAAATTGGGAGATTTTGGCGAATATGTAGATCCATGGAGCTGCTACTTCAACAAACCACCAGCGGAACTGTGTTGGTGGTCCTACATACCCTCGAGGGAGAATCAAGCTCGAATGAATGGTAAGTTGGTAACGGTTCTCATTGCTATATTTTTAATTACCAATTGCTTCATCTTTATTGTGCATTCAAATATTGGCTGGGCACGAGAGTTTGATTTGCTCTTGAGGGCGCTAACAATGTCCGCTTGATTCTTGAATGAGTGGATGAATAAATTGTCAAGCCAACGACAGTAAACAAAGGCGCTACTTGGGAGGCAACCCAAGGTAAGTTTTCTATTTTCCTCTATGTCTTTTGTTTTAATAGATTAGTTTTTGGTTCTGTTCGGTTTTGGGGAGCTAACACTGCAGGGAGAAAAGGCGTCTAAGAGAAAGCACAGGCCGCCCCGCGGCCAGGAAAGCCGCCCCGTGGCTAGGTCATGTCCTCAGCCACCCCGCGGCTTAGCATGGCCGTCCTCACGGCCTCTGACGGGACTGACAGGATTCCCCTTCACTTCCCACCTTACCTACCACCATCGCAGTAAGCATGTTAGTTTTTTTTTCTTTCTTTTCTTCATATTTTTATCTTTTGTTGTCTTTTATGACATTGAGGACAATGCCTAATTTAAGTGTGGGGGAAGAATTGGATAGCATAATAGGATTGCATGTTTCTTTTCAATTGCACTTGTATATTTGTTTTTAGTTTATATTCCATGCATATCAACATGTTACTTTTAAAAAAAAATAAAAATAAGAAAAATCTAGTTATTTAGTTATTGCATTCCTAGGATTAGGTCTTATTATCCCATATGGATGCCGCTTGTCCTCTAATTTATCTATTGAGACTTATGCCCCATGATATGCTTGGATTGTTGAAACCTTTAATATATATGTTTTCTACACTATTTGGAAAAAGTATATTACGTCCTCTTGCTTGTTGAGTGTACTCTCTTTAACTACTTCCTCTTTGGCTTGCATTTAGCTATCTTTTTCAAGGCTGCATATTATGATTTCTGCACATGACTTAAACATGATTGAGGCACCTTTATTAGCCTTATTGACTCTATTCCTACCTTACATATTATCCTCTGCTTGAAGCCAATTTGAGCCTGATTGCCTAATCTTTTGTAGCTCCACAAGATTTTTTCATAGCCAATTATAGCATGACCCCATCCGGGAATTAGGAATAGTTGGTGAATATTCATATTGTGGATGATGGTTTGAGTGGTGGATTGTATGTTTGAGGTATCCTTATGAGATGTTTGATTCTTGCTAGTAGTTTATACATTACTTGGGACCTAAGGAGGATAAAATTCACTTGGGAGTAAAAGTCAAGGAAAATCATTTGAGATAACATGAAAAAGAACATATGAAAGAAGAAAAAAGAAGGAAAAAAAAAAGAATAAAGGAATGAGTTGAGTGTGGTTTGTAAAGTATTGTGCTTGAGATTGGAGTTGTAGGACATTGTAGAGCTTTGGTATGAGTTTATGAGTTGTATTGTGATTTGGTTGCTTCTTTAGTTCCCGGATTATGAGCACCACATGGCCTAAATTATTCCATACCTTATGTTGTCTACCATGGCCCCATTACAACCCAATTGAAAGACCTCATGATTTTTGTTGTGTGTAGAGTCACCAGCGGTGGAAAGCTAGAACACTGGTGCAAGACTATTGTAGCTAAGTTTTTAAAGATTGAGTTTTGAAAACATTTACCCATAAACACTTGAGCGAGAGTGAAACACATATTCCTTGTGAGGTCTAGAATGGATATGGTTGCCTGATTTCATTAATTATTGCAATTTTGTGCTATGATGTTGTTAATCTATTGTATTTGCTAGTTTTTCATGCACTTAAAGAGTATTGAGGTGGATACATGAATTGCTAATCTGTGGGGATGCAGAGTTGATTTTTCTATTGCTTGAGGACAAGCAAAGGTTCAAGTGTGGGGGAATTTGATAGAGAATGATTAGATATGCATATTAGGATTTATTTAGCATAGTTTGGTCATCGGAATGCCTATTATAAGCATGCGTTGGAAAGCTCTTTCCGAGATCTAAACCTTTCATGTTGACATCGAGACCAAATTCGAAGAGGAAAAATCTCTGTGAATAGTATGGCCGCCCCACGGCACTAAGCCCATTCGAAGAATTTCGCTGATCAACTGGCCGCCCCGCGGCCTCTGCAGAACCGAGAATTTAATTAGGGTTTCTTTAGAATTTTTTTGGCCGACTTTCTTAAGCTTATTTAAGGACTATTAGGGTTATTTTCTTAGGCATCTAACTAATAACCTTATGCACTTTAGAGAATTATTGAGAGAACGTTTGAGCATGAGCAACTAAACTATCAAGGTTTCGCCTACAGTTTGGATCTTTGTTTGTTGAATTAGGAGTTTCTTAATGTAGTTCTTATTCCTATTCGAATGTTTTGACTTCTTTGCGCTTTATCTTTTGAATGTGTTTTATTCTCTCTGGCCTGATCAACTAGTTAGAGTAGATTCATTCAATTGCTAGGGTTTTGTAGATTCCTCGTAGCGAACCTTAACCCAAGTGGCAATCATATCCCTTTTTGACTCTTAGGACTAATTGGATGTGTAGGAAGTTGAATATATGTTAAATATCAACTCATAGCTTGATATTGCATATACCTTGGTTAATTCATTGTTTTAATGCTATCTCTAGGATAAATCTTAACTGTGTTAGGGTTATTTAGAGATAAGAATTACTAGGACTCGTAGGACTAGTAATTTACCTAAGATCTGAACAAGGACATTGGTAGGAAAAGACAAGCACTAGAGGCTGAAACAAGGATCCAATTCATCAATTGAAGTGACAAATTGTAGGTGAACCTAATTCTCTCCATTGCATCTTACAACCCATCTCAGTTTGTTTGCTTCTTTCCGCTTTGACAAAAGGCGGATCTTTTTCTCACAAAAACTCTCTTTTCGGTAACTTGTGATTAGATTAACTAGAACTTCTTAGATTTCCCCGTGGATCGACCTCTTTCTTACCAACTATACTAGTTGTAGGTTTGAGTATTCTTTTGCATGAACAACGACAAGGTTTCCTCTTGTCAAATTTGGCGTCGTTGCCTGGGAATTCTTGTTAATTTCTTGTTTTTTTTATCGCTAACTTTTGTATATATTTACATCTAACCCCGTCGTGGACCTATCTTACGGTTTGCGACACCTTATTGCTAACATTTCTAGATGTTGATGTTATGGCAGTTTCAGGGAGAGTATTTTCACCATTACCTCGCGAGAGTGCAAAATTTATTTAACATCCGTTACTCACGAGGTTTCCGAGATAGTTGGCGAGATGTGGTGCTATGCGTTTTTTAGGGCATGACTCTTGAGACATGAGAACTTGCTAGGTCCATAAACAATGGAAGCTTTGCTGGTTTAGGAATGTCGGGACTATGGGATCTTTTCTGCTACATGGGTGACCAATCGACGGAGGAAGAATCTTACACATCGATGTTTCAACCAATGGAGTACTCCGACCCGTCCATGGAGGATTCAATCGGTGTCTTCATGGAGCAAATGGGGCAATTACGCGAGATGAATAATCGAAATGAGGAAGCAATTATCCAACTCACTCAAACATTGAAGATGTTGGCAGTTGAGCAATGTTCTACTCCTCTAATTGATGAAAGCCAAGACGCAAGCAATGATGAATTCTCCGATAATGGAGAAAAGCATCTAGTGGTTATCGAAACGAAATCTCAGGAGACATCCCTAGAGATTGAGTATGTTTCGATGCTCCCTCCATTCGTAGAAATCATCCCCAACTCGCCTATCAAGGAGCCAAGTCCGGAACCGATTTATGTGGTTCCCGAACAAGAAACTAGTACCTTTTGCAAATTGGGAGATTTTGGCGAATATGTAGATCCATGGAGCTGCTACTTCAACAAACCACCAGCGGAACTGTGTTGGTGGTCCTACATACCCTCGAGGGAGAATCAAGCTCGAATGAATGGTAAGTTGGTAACGGTTCTCATTGCTATATTTTTAATTACCAATTGCTTCATCTTTATTGTGCATTCAAATATTGGCTGGGCACGAGAGTTTGATTTGCTCTTGAGGGCGCTAACAATGTCCGCTTGATTCTTGAATGAGTGGATGAATAAATTGTCAAGCCAACGACAGTAAACAAAGGCGCTACTTGGGAGGCAACCCAAGGTAAGTTTTCTATTTTCCTCTATGTCTTTTGTTTTAATAGATTAGTTTTTGGTTCTGTTCGGTTTTGGGGAGCTAACACTGCAGGGAGAAAAGGCGTCTAAGAGAAAGCACAGGCCGCCCCGCGGCCAGGAAAGCCGCCCCGTGGCTAGGTCATGTCCTCAGCCACCCCGCGGCCTAGCATGGCCGTCCTCACGACCTCTGACGGGACTGACAGGATTCCCCTTCACTTCCCACCTTACCTACCACCATCGCAGTAAGCATGTTAGTTTTTTTTTCTTTCTTTTCATCATATTTTTATCTTTTGTTGTCTTTTATGACATTGAGGACAATGCCTAATTTAAGTGTGGGGGAAGAATTGGATAGCATAATAGGATTGCATGTTTCTTTTCAATTGCACTTGTATATTTGTTTTTAGTTTATATTCCATGCATATCAACATGTTACTTTTTAAAAAAATAAAAATAAGAAAAATCTAGTTATTTAGTTATTGCATTCCTAGGATTAGGTCTTATTATCCCATATGGATGCCGCTTGTCCTCTAATTTATCTATTGAGACTTATGCCCCATGATATGCTTGGATTGTTGAAACCTTTAATATATATGTTTTCTACACTATTTGGACAAAGTATATTATGTCCTCTTGCTTGTTGAGTGTACTCTCTTTAACTACTTCCTCTTTGGCTTGCATTTAGCTATCTTTTTCAAGGCTGCATATTATGATTTCTGCACATGACTTAAACATGATTGAGGCACCTTTATTAGCCTTATTGACTCTATTCCTACTTTACATATTATCCTCTTCTTGAAGCCAATTTGAGCCTGATTGCCTAATCTTTTGTAGCTCCACAAGATTTTTTCATAGCCAATTATAGCATGACCCCATCCGGGAATTAGGAATAGTTGGTGAATATTCATATTGTGGATGATGGTTTGAGTGGTGGATTGTATGTTTGAGGTATCCTTATGAGATGTTTGATTCTTGCTAGTAGTTTATACATTACTTGGGACCTAAGGAGGATAAAATTCACTTGGGAGTAAAAGTCAAGGAAAATCATTTGAGATAACATGAAAAAGAACATATGAAAGAAGAAAAAAGAAGGAAAAAAAAAAGAATAAAGGAATGAATTGAGTATGGTTTGTAAAGTATTATGCTTAAGATTGGAGTTGTACGACATTGTAGAGCTTTGGTATGAGTTTATGAGTGGTATTGTGATTTGGTTGCTTCTTTAGTTCCCGGATTATGAGCACCACATGGCCTAAATTATTCCATACCTTATGTTGTCTACCATGGCCCCATTACAACCCAATTGAAAGACCTCATGATTTTTGTTGTGTGTAGAGTCACCAGCGGTGGAGAGCTAGAACACTGGTGCAAGACTGTTGTAGCTAAGTTTTTAAAGATTGAGTTTTGAAAACATTTACCCATAAACACTTGAGCGAGAGTGAAACACATATTCCTTGTGAGGTCTAGAATGGATATGGTTGCCTGATTTCATTAATTATTGCAATTTTGTGCTATGATGTTGTTAATCTATTGTATTTGCTAGTTTTTCATGCACTTAAAGAGTATTGAGGTGGATACATGAATTGCTAATCTGTGGGGATGCAGAGTTGAATTTTCTATTGCTTGAGGACAAGCTAAGGTTCAAGTGTGGGGGAATTTGATAGAGAATGATTAGATATGCATATTAGGATTTATTTAGCATAGTTTGGTCGTCGGAATGCCTATTATAAGCATGCGTTGGAAAGCTCTTTTCGAGATCTAGAACTTTCATGTTGACATCGAGACGCAATTCGAAGAGGAAAAACCGTTGTGAATAGTATGGCCGCCCCGCGGCTCGAAGCCCACTCGAAGAATTTCGCTGATCGCCTGGCCGCCCCGCGGTCTCTGCAGAACTGAGACTTTAATTAGGGTTTCTTTAGAATTGTTTTGGCCGACTTTCTTAAGCTTATTTAAGGACTATTAGGGTTATTTTCTTAGGCATCTAACTAATAACCTTATGCACTTTAGAGAATTATTGAGAGAACGTTTGAGCATGAGCAACTAAACTCTCAAGGTTTCGCCTACAGTTTGGATCTTTTTTTGTTGAATTAGGAGTTTTTAATGTAGTTCTTATTCCTATTCGAATGTTTTGACTTCTTTGCGCTTTATCTTTTGAATGTGTTTTATTCTCTCTGGCCTGATCAACTAGTTAGAGTAGATTCATTCAATTGCTAGGGTTTTGTAGATTCCTCGTAGCGAACCTTAACCCAAGTGGCAATCATATCCCTTCAGGACTCTTAGGACTAATTGGATGTGTAGGAAGTTGAATATATGTTAAATATCAACTCGTAGCTTGATATTGCATATACCTTGGTTAATTCATAGTTTTAATGCTATCTCTAGGTTAAATCTTAACTGTGTTAGGGTTATTTAGAGATAAGAATTACTAGGACTCGTAGGACTAGTAATTTACCTAAGATCTGAACAAGGACATTGGTAGGAAAAGACAAGCACTAGAGGCTGAAACAAGGATCCAATTCATCAATTGAAGTGACAAATTGTAGGTGAACCTAATTCTCTCCATTGCATCTTACAACCCATCTCAGTTTGTTTGCTTCTTTCCGCTTTGACAAAAGGCGGATCTTTTTCTCACAAAAACTCTCTTTTCGGTAACTTGTGATTAGATTAACTAGAACTTCTTAGATTTCCCCGTGGATCGACCTCTTTCTTACCAACTATACTAGTTGTAGGTTTGAGTATTCTTTTGCATGAACAACGACAAGGTTTCCTCTTGTCAAATTTGGCGTCGTTGCCTGGGAATACTTGTTAATTTCTTGTTTTTTTTATCGCTAACTTTTGTATATATTTACATCTAACCCCGTCGTGGACCTATCTTACGGTTTGCGACACCTTATTGCTAACATTTCTAGATGTTGAAGTTATGGCAGTTTCAGGGAGAGTATTTTCACCATTACCTCGCGAGAGTGCAAAATTTATTTAACATCCGTTACTCACGAGGTTTCCGAGATAGTTGGCGAGATGTGGTGCTATGCGTTTTTTAGGGCATGACTCTTGAGACATGAGAACTTGCTAGGTCCATAAACAATGGAAGCTTTGCTGGTTTAGGAATGTCGGGACTATGGGATCTTTTCTGCTACATGGGTGACCAATCGACGGAGGAAGAATCTTACACATCGATGTTTCAACCAATGGAGTACTCCGACCCGTCCATGGAGGATTCAATCGGTGTCTTGATGGAGCAAATGGGGCAATTACGCGAGATGAATAATCGAATTGAGGAAGCAATTATCCAACTCACTCAAACATTGAAGATGTTGGCAGTTGAGCAATGTTCTACTCCTCTAATTGATGAAAGCCAAGACGCAAGCAATGATGAATTCTCCGATAATGGAGAAAAGCATCTAGTGGTTATCGAAACGAAATCTCAGGAGACATCCCTAGAGATTGAGTATGTTTCGATGCTCCCTCCATTCGTAGAAATCATCCCCAACTCGCCTATCAAGGAGCCAAGTCCGGAACCGATTTATGTGGTTCCCGAACAAGAAACTAGTACCTTTTGCAAATTGGGAGATTTTGGCGAATATGTAGATCCATGGAGCTGCTACTTCAACAAACCACCAGCGGAACTGTGTTGGTGGTCCTACATACCCTCGAGGGAGAATCAAGCTCGAATGAATGGTAAGTTGGTAACGGTTCTCATTGCTATATTTTTAATTACCAATTGCTTCATCTTTATTGTGCATTCAAATATTGGCTGGGCACGAGAGTTTGATTTGCTCTTGAGGGCGCTAACAATGTCCGCTTGATTCTTGAATGAGTGGATGAATAAATTGTCAAGCCAACGACAGTAAACAAAGGCGCTACTTGGGAGGCAACCCAAGGTAAGTTTTCTATTTTCCTCTATGTCTTTTGTTTTAATAGATTAGTTTTTGGTTCTGTTCGGTTTTGGGGAGCTAACACTGCAGGGAGAAAAGGCGTCTAAGAGAAAGCACAGGCCGCCCCGCAGCCAGGAAAGCCGCCCCGTGGCTAGGTCATGTCCTCAGCCACCCCGCGGCCTAGCATGGCCGTCCTCACGGCCTCTGACGGGACTGACAGGATTCCCCTTCACTTCCCACCTTACCTACCACCATCGCAGTAAGCATGTTAGTTTTTTTTTCTTTCTTTTCTTCATATTTTTATCTTTTGTTGTCTTTTATGACATTGAGGACAATGCCTAATTTAAGTGTGGGGGAAGAATTGGATAGCATAATAGGATTGCATGTTTCTTTTCAATTGCACTTGTATATTTGTTTTTAGTTTATATTCCATGCATATCAACATGTTACTTTTAAAAAAAAATAAAAATAAGAAAAATCTAGTTATTTAGTTATTGCATTCCTAGGATTAGGTCTTATTATCCCATATGGATGCCGCTTGTCCTCTAATTTATCTATTGAGACTTATGCCCCATGATATGCTTGGATTGTTGAAACCTTTAATATATATGTTTTCTACACTATTTGGAAAAAGTATATTACGTCCTCTTGCTTGTTGAGTGTACTCTCTTTAACTACTTCCTCTTTGGCTTGCATTTAGCTATCTTTTTCAAGGCTGCATATTATGATTTCTGCACATGACTTAAACATGATTGAGGCACCTTTATTAGCCTTATTGACTCTATTCCTACCTTACATATTATCCTCTGCTTGAAGCCAATTTGAGCCTGATTGCCTAATCTTTTGTAGCTCCACAAGATTTTTTCATAGCCAATTATAGCATGACCCCATCCGGGAATTAGGAATAGTTGGTGAATATTCATATTGTGGATGATGGTTTGAGTGGTGGATTGTATGTTTGAGGTATCCTTATGAGATGTTTGATTCTTGCTAGTAGTTTATACATTACTTGGGACCTAAGGAGGATAAAATTCACTTGGGAGTAAAAGTCAAGGAAAATCATTTGAGATAACATGAAAAAGAACATATGAAAGAAGAAAAAAGAAGGAAAAAAAAAAGAATAAAGGAATGAGTTGAGTATGGTTTGTAAAGTATTGTGCTTGAGATTGGAGTTGTAGGACATTGTAGAGCTTTGGTATGAGTTTATGAGTTGTATTGTGATTTGGTTGCTTCTTTAGTTCCCGGATTATGAGCACCACATGGCCTAAATTATTCCATACCTTATGTTGTCTACCATGGCCCCATTACAACCCAATTGAAAGACCTCATGATTTTTGTTGTGTGTAGAGTCACCAGCGGTGGAAAGCTAGAACACTGGTGCAAGACTATTGTAGCTAAGTTTTTAAAGATTGAGTTTTGAAAACATTTACCCATAAACACTTGAGCGAGAGTGAAACACATATTCCTTGTGAGGTCTAGAATGGATATGGTTGCCTGATTTCATTAATTATTGCAATTTTGTGCTATGATGTTGTTAATCTATTGTATTTGCTAGTTTTTCATGCACTTAAAGAGTATTGAGGTGGATACATGAATTGCTAATCTGTGGGGATGCAGAGTTGATTTTTCTATTGCTTGAGGACAAGCAAAGGTTCAAGTGTGGGGGAATTTGATAGAGAATGATTAGATATGCATATTAGGATTTATTTAGCATAGTTTGGTCATCGGAATGCCTATTATAAGCATGCGTTGGAAAGCTCTTTCCGAGATCTAAACCTTTCATGTTGACATCGAGACCAAATTCGAAGAGGAAAAATCTCTGTGAATAGTATGGCCGCCCCACGGCACTAAGCCCATTCGAAGAATTTCGCTGATCAACTGGCCGCCCCGCGGCCTCTGCAGAACCGAGAATTTAATTAGGGTTTCTTTAGAATTTTTTTGGCCGACTTTCTTAAGCTTATTTAAGGACTATTAGGGTTATTTTCTTAGGCATCTAACTAATAACCTTATGCACTTTAGAGAATTATTGAGAGAACGTTTGAGCATGAGCAACTAAACTCTCAAGGTTTCGCCTACAGTTTGGATCTTTGTTTGTTGAATTAGGAGTTTCTTAATGTAGTTCTTATTCCTATTCGAATGTTTTGACTTCTTTGCGCTTTATCTTTTGAATGTGTTTTATTCTCTCTGGCCTGATCAACTAGTTAGAGTAGATTCATTCAATTGCTAGGGTTTTGTAGATTCCTCGTAGCGAACCTTAACCCAAGTGGCAATCATATCCCTTTTTGACTCTTAGGACTAATTGGATGTGTAGGAAGTTGAATATATGTTAAATATCAACTCATAGCTTGATATTGCATATACCTTGGTTAATTCATTGTTTTAATGCTATCTCTAGGATAAATCTTAACTGTGTTAGGGTTATTTAGAGATAAGAATTACTAGGACTCGTAGGACTAGTAATTTACCTAAGATCTGAACAAGGACATTGGTAGGAAAAGACAAGCACTAGAGGCTGAAACAAGGATCCAATTCATCAATTGAAGTGACAAATTGTAGGTGAACCTAATTCTCTCCATTGCATCTTACAACCCATCTCAGTTTGTTTGCTTCTTTCCGCTTTGACAAAAGGCGGATCTTTTTCTCACAAAAACTCTCTTTTCGGTAACTTGTGATTAGATTAACTAGAACTTCTTAGATTTCCCCGTGGATCGACCTCTTTCTTACCAACTATACTAGTTGTAGGTTTGAGTATTCTTTTGCATGAACAACGACAAGGTTTCCTCTTGTCAAATTTGGCGTCGTTGCCTGGGAATTCTTGTTAATTTCTTGTTTTTTTTATCGCTAACTTTTGTATATATTTACATCTAACCCCGTCGTGGACCTATCTTACGGTTTGCGACACCTTATTGCTAACATTTCTAGATGTTGATGTTATGGCAGTTTCAGGGAGAGTATTTTCACCATTACCTCACGAGAGTGCAAAATTTATTTAACATCCGTTACTCACGAGGTTTCCGAGATAGTTGGCGAGATGTGGTGCTATGCGTTTTTTAGGGCATGACTCTTGAGACATGAGAACTTGCTAGGTCCATAAACAATGGAAGCTTTGCTGGTTTAGGAATGTCGGGACTATGGGATCTTTTCTGCTACATGGGTGACCAATCGACGGAGGAAGAATCTTACACATCGATGTTTCAACCAATGGAGTACTCCGACCCGTCCATGGAGGATTCAATCGGTGTCTTCATGGAGCAAATGGGGCAATTACGCGAGATGAATAATCGAAATGAGGAAGCAATTATCCAACTCACTCAAACATTGAAGATGTTGGCAGTTGAGCAATGTTCTACTCCTCTAATTGATGAAAGCCAAGACG
Source organism: Persicaria maculosa (assembly GCA_963922045.1). Classification (NCBI taxonomy): domain Eukaryota; kingdom Viridiplantae; phylum Streptophyta; class Magnoliopsida; order Caryophyllales; family Polygonaceae; genus Persicaria; species Persicaria maculosa. The sequence continues at coordinate 37,488,894 of OY998261.1, forward strand.
CAAGCAATGATGAATTCTCCGATAATGGAGAAAAGCATCTAGTGGTTATCGAAACGAAATCTCAGGAGACATCCCTAGAGATTGAGTATGTTTCGATGCTCCCTCCATTCGTAGAAATCATCCCCAACTCGCCTATCAAGGAGCCAAGTCCGGAACCGATTTATGTGGTTCCCGAACAAGAAACTAGTACCTTTTGCAAATTGGGAGATTTTGGCGAATATGTAGATCCATGGAGCTGCTACTTCAACAAACCACCAGCGGAACTGTGTTGGTGGTCCTACATACCCTCGAGGGAGAATCAAGCTCGAATGAATGGTAAGTTGGTAACGGTTCTCATTGCTATATTTTTAATTACCAATTGCTTCATCTTTATTGTGCATTCAAATATTGGCTGGGCACGAGAGTTTGATTTGCTCTTGAGGGCGCTAACAATGTCCGCTTGATTCTTGAATGAGTGGATGAATAAATTGTCAAGCCAACGACAGTAAACAAAGGCGCTACTTGGGAGGCAACCCAAGGTAAGTTTTCTATTTTCCTCTATGTCTTTTGTTTTAATAGATTAGTTTTTGGTTCTGTTCGGTTTTGGGGAGCTAACACTGCAGGGAGAAAAGGCGTCTAAGAGAAAGCACAGGCCGCCCCGCGGCCAGGAAAGCCGCCCCGTGGCTAGGTCATGTCCTCAGCCACCCCGCGGCCTAGCATGGCCGTCCTCACGGCCTCTGACGGGACTGACAGGATTCCCCTTCACTTCCCACCTTACCTACCACCATCGCAGTAAGCATGTTAGTTTTTTTTTCTTTCTTTTCTTCATATTTTTATCTTTTGTTGTCTTTTATGACATTGAGGACAATGCCTAATTTAAGTGTGGGGGAAGAATTGGATAGCATAATAGGATTGCATGTTTCTTTTCAATTGCACTTGTATATTTGTTTTTAGTTTATATTCCATGCATATCAACATGTTACTTTTAAAAAAAAATTAAAAATAAGAAAAATCTAGTTATTTAGTTATTGCATTCCTAGGATTAGGTCTTATTATCCCATATGGATGCCGCTTGTCCTCTAATTTATCTATTGAGACTTATGCCCCATGATATGCTTGGATTGTTGAAACCTTTAATATATATGTTTTCTACACTATTTGGACAAAGTATATTATGTCCTCTTGCTTGTTGAGTGTACTCTCTTTAACTACTTCCTCTTTGGCTTGCATTTAGCTATCTTTTTCAAGGCTGCATATTATGATTTCTGCACATGACTTAAACATGATTGAGGCACCTTTATTAGCCTTATTGACTCTATTCCTACTTTACATATTATCCTCTTCTTGAAGCCAATTTGAGCCTGATTGCCTAATCTTTTGTAGCTCCACGAGATTTTTTCATAGCCAATTATAGCATGACCCCATCCGGGAATTAGGAATAGTTGGTGAATATTCATATTGTGGATGATGGTTTGAGTGGTGGATTGTATGTTTGAGGTATCCTTATGAGATGTTTGATTCTTGCTAGTAGTTTATACATTACTTGGGACCTAAGGAGGATAAAATTCGCTTGGGAGTAAAAGTCAAGGAAAATCATTTGAGATAACATGAAAAAGAACATATGAAAGAAGAAAAAAGAAGGAAAAAAAAAAGAATAAAGGAATGAATTGAGTATGGTTTGTAAAGTATTATGCTTAAGATTGGAGTTGTACGACATTGTAGAGCTTTGGTATGAGTTTATGAGTGGTATTGTGATTTGGTTGCTTCTTTAGTTCCCGGATTATGAGCACCACATGGCCTAAATTATTCCATACCTTATGTTGTCTACCATGGCCCCATTACAACCCAATTGAAAGACCTCATGATTTTTGTTGTGTGTAGAGTCACCAGCGGTGGAGAGCTAGAACACTGGTGCAAGACTATTGTAGCTAAGTTTTTAAAGATTGAGTTTTGAAAACATTTACCCATAAACACTTGAGCGAGAGTGAAACACATATTCCTTGTGAGGTCTAGAATGGATATGGTTGCCTGATTTCATTAATTATTGCAATTTTGTGCTATGATGTTGTTAATCTATTGTATTTGCTAGTTTTTCATGCACTTAAAGAGTATTGAGGTGGATACATGAATTGCTAATCTGTGGGGATGCAGAGTTGAATTTTCTATTGCTTGAGGACAAGCTAAGGTTCAAGTGTGGGGGAATTTGATAGAGAATGATTAGATATGCATATTAGGATTTATTTAGCATAGTTTGGTCGTCGGAATGCCTATTATAAGCATGCGTTGGAAAGCTCTTTTCGAGATCTAGAACTTTCATGTTGACATCGAGACGCAATTCGAAGAGGAAAAACCGTTGTGAATAGTATGGCCGCCCCGCGGCTCGAAGCCCACTCGAAGAATTTCGCTGATCGCCTGGCCGCCCCGCGGTCTCTGCAGAACTGAGACTTTAATTAGGGTTTCTTTAGAATTGTTTTGGCCGACTTTCTTAAGCTTATTTAAGGACTATTAGGGTTATTTTCTTAGGCATCTAACTAATAACCTTATGCACTTTAGAGAATTATTGAGAGAACGTTTGAGCATGAGCAACTAAACTCTCAAGGTTTCGCCTACAGTTTGGATCTTTTTTTGTTGAATTAGGAGTTTTTAATGTAGTTCTTATTCCTATTCGAATGTTTTGACTTCTTTGCGCTTTATCTTTTGAATGTGTTTTATTCTCTCTGGCCTGATCAACTAGTTAGAGTAGATTCATTCAATTGCTAGGGTTTTGTAGATTCCTCGTAGCGAACCTTAACCCAAGTGGCAATCATATCCCTTCAGGACTCTTAGGACTAATTGGATGTGTAGGAAGTTGAATATATGTTAAATATCAACTCGTAGCTTGATATTGCATATACCTTGGTTAATTCATAGTTTTAATGCTATCTCTAGGTTAAATCTTAACTGTGTTAGGGTTATTTAGAGATAAGAATTACTAGGACTCGTAGGACTAGTAATTTACCTAAGATCTGAACAAGGACATTGGTAGGAAAAGACAAGCACTAGAGGCTGAAACAAGGATCCAATTCATCAATTGAAGTGACAAATTGTAGGTGAACTTAATTCTCTCCATTGCATCTTACAACCCATCTCAGTTTGTTTGCTTCTTTCCGCTTTGACAAAAGGCGGATCTTTTTCTCACAAAAACTCTCTTTTCGGTAACTTGTGATTAGATTAACTAGAACTTCTTAGATTTCCCCGTGGATCGACCTCTTTCTTACCAACTATACTAGTTGTAGGTTTGAGTATTCTTTTGCATGAACAACGACAAGGTTTCCTCTTGTCAAATTTGGCGTCGTTGCCTGGGAATACTTGTTAATTTCTTGTTTTTTTTATCGCTAACTTTTGTATATATTTACATCTAACCCTGTCGTGGACCTATCTTACGGTTTGCGACACCTTATTGCTAACATTTCTAGATGTTGAAGTTATGGCAGTTTCAGGGAGAGTATTTTCACCATTACCTCGCGAGAGTGCAAAATTTATTTAACATCCGTTACTCACGAGGTTTCCGAGATAGTTGGCGAGATGTGGTGCTATGCGTTTTTTAGGGCATGACTCTTGAGACATGAGAACTTGCTAGGTCCATAAACAATGGAAGCTTTGCTGGTTTAGGAATGTCGGGACTATGGGATCTTTTCTGCTACATGGGTGACCAATCGACGGAGGAAGAATCTTACACATCGATGTTTCAACCAATGGAGTACTCCGACCCGTCCATGGAGGATTCAATCGGTGTCTTGATGGAGCAAATGGGGCAATTACGCGAGATGAATAATCGAATTGAGGAAGCAATTATCCAACTCACTCAAACATTGAAGATGTTGGCAGTTGAGCAATGTTCTACTCCTCTAATTGATGAAAGCCAAGACGCAAGCAATGATGAATTCTCCGATAATGGAGAAAAGCATCTAGTGGTTATCGAAACGAAATCTCAGGAGACATCCCTAGAGATTGAGTATGTTTCGATGCTCCCTCCATTCGTAGAAATCATCCCCAACTCGCCTATCAAGGAGCCAAGTCCGGAACCGATTTATGTGGTTCCCGAACAAGAAACTAGTACCTTTTGCAAATTGGGAGATTTTGGCGAATATGTAGATCCATGGAGCTGCTACTTCAACAAACCACCAGCGGAACTGTGTTGGTGGTCCTACATACCCTCGAGGGAGAATCAAGCTCGAATGAATGGTAGGTTGGTAACGGTTCTCATTGCTATATTTTTAATTACCAATTGCTTCATCTTTATTGTGCATTCAAATATTGGCTGGGCACGAGAGTTTGATTTGCTCTTGAGGGCGCTAACAATGTCCGCTTGATTCTTGAATGAGTGGATGAATAAATTGTCAAGCCAACGACAGTAAACAAAGGCGCTACTTGGGAGGCAACCCAAGGTAAGTTTTCTATTTTCCTCTATGTCTTTTGTTTTAATAGATTAGTTTTTGGTTCTGTTCGGTTTTGGGGAGCTAACACTGCAGGGAGAAAAGGCGTCTAAGAGAAAGCACAGGCCGCCCCGCGGCCAGGAAAGCCGCCCCGTGGCTAGGTCATGTCCTCAGCCACCCCGCGGCCTAGCATGGCCGTCCTCACGACCTCTGACGGGACTGACAGGATTCCCCTTCACTTCCCACCTTACCTACCACCATCGCAGTAAGCATGTTAGTTTTTTTTTCTTTCTTTTCTTCATATTTTTATCTTTTGTTGTCTTTTATGACATTGAGGACAATGCCTAATTTAAGTGTTGGGGAAGAATTGGATAGCATAATAGGATTGCATGTTTCTTTTCAATTGCACTTGTATATTTGTTTTTAGTTTATATTCCATGCATATCAACATGTTACTTTTAAAAAAAAATAAAAATAAGAAAAATCTAGTTATTTAGTTATTGCATTCCTAGGATTAGGTCTTATTATCCCATATGGATGCCGCTTGTCCTCTAATTTATCTATTGAGACTTATGCCCCATGATATGCTTGGATTGTTGAAACCTTTAATATATATGTTTTCTACACTATTTGGAAAAAGTATATTACGTCCTCTTGCTTGTTGAGTGTACTCTCTTTAACTACTTCCTCTTTGGCTTGCATTTAGCTATCTTTTTCAAGGCTGCATATTATGATTTCTGCACATGACTTAAACATGATTGAGGCACCTTTATTAGCCTTATTGACTCTATTCCTACCTTACATATTATCCTCTGCTTGAAGCCAATTTGAGCCTGATTGCCTAATCTTTTGTAGCTCCACAAGATTTTTTCATAGCCAATTATAGCATGACCCCATCCGGGAATTAGGAATAGTTGGTGAATATTCATATTGTGGATGATGGTTTGAGTGGTGGATTGTATGTTTGAGGTATCCTTATGAGATGTTTGATTCTTGCTAGTAGTTTATACATTACTTGGGACCTAAGGAGGATAAAATTCACTTGGGAGTAAAAGTCAAGGAAAATCATTTGAGATAACATGAAAAAGAACATATGAAAGAAGAAAAAAGAAGGAAAAAAAAAGAATAAAGGAATGAGTTGAGTATGGTTTGTAAAGTATTGTGCTTGAGATTGGAGTTGTAGGACATTGTAGAGCTTTGGTATGAGATTATGAGTTGTATTGTGATTTGGTTGCTTCTTTAGTTCCCGGATTATGAGCACCACATGGCCTAAATTATTCCATACCTTATGTTGTCTACCATGGCCCCATTACAACCCAATTGAAAGACCTCATGATTTTTGTTGTGTGTAGAGTCACCAGCGGTGGAAAGCTAGAACACTGGTGCAAGACTATTGTAGCTAAGTTTTTAAAGATTGAGTTTTGAAAACATTTACCCATAAACACTTGAGCGAGAGTGAAACACATATTCCTTGTGAGGTCTAGAATGGATATGGTTGCCTGATTTCATTAATTATTGCAATTTTGTGCTATGATGTTGTTAATCTATTGTATTTGCTAGTTTTTCATGCACTTAAAGAGTATTGAGGTGGATACATGAATTGCTAATCTGTGGGGATGCAGAGTTGATTTTTCTATTGCTTGAGGACAAGCAAAGGTTCAAGTGTGGGGGAATTTGATAGAGAATGATTAGATATGCATATTAGGATTTATTTAGCATAGTTTGGTCATCGGAATGCCTATTATAAGCATGCGTTGGAAAGCTCTTTCCGAGATCTAAACCTTTCATGTTGACATCGAGACCAAATTCGAAGAGGAAAAATCTCTGTGAATAGTATGGCCGCCCCACGGCACTAAGCCCATTCGAAGAATTTCGCTGATCAACTGGCCGCCCCGCGGCCTCTGCAGAACCGAGAATTTAATTAGGGTTTCTTTAGAATTTTTTTGGCCGACTTTCTTAAGCTTATTTAAGGACTATTAGGGTTATTTTCTTAGGCATCTAACTAATATCCTTATGCACTTTATAGAATTATTGAGAGAACGTTTGAGCATGAGCAACTAAACTCTCAAGGTTTCGCCTACAGTTTGGATCTTTGTTTGTTGAATTAGGAGTTTCTTAATGTAGTTCTTATTCCTATTCGAATGTTTTGACTTCTTTGCGCTTTATCCCTTGAATGTGTTTTATTCTCTCTGGCCTGATCAACTAGTTAGAGTAGATTCATTCAATTGCTAGGGTTTTGTATATTCCTCGTAGCGAACCTTAACCCAAGTGGCAATCATATCCCTTTAGGACTCTTAGGACTAATTGGATGTGTACGAAGTTGAATATATGTTAAATATAGACTCGTAGCTTGATATTGAATATACCTTGGTTAATTCAGAGTCTTAATGCTATCTCTAGGTTAAATCTTAAGCGTGTTAGGGTTATTTAGAGATAAGAATTACTGGGACTCGTAGGACTAGTAATTTGCCTAAGATCAGGACAAGGACATTGGTAGGAAAAGACAAGAACTAGAGGCTGAAACAAGGATCCAATTCATCAATTGAAGTGACAAATTGTAGGTGAACCTAATTCTCTCCATTGCATCTTACAACCCATCTCAGTTTGTTTGCTTCTTTCCGCTTTGACAAAAGGCGGATCTTTTTCTCACAAAAACTCTCTTTTCGGTTACTTGCGATTAGATTAACACTAGAACTTCTTAGATTTCCCTGTGGATCGACCTCTTTCTTACCAACTATACTAGTTGTAGGTTTGAGTATTCTTTGGCAGGAACAATGACAGGTTTTCCTCTTGTCAGTATGCTCTTCAAGTTTCTTCTTGAGACGCTCGATCTCTTGAGCTTGGATTTATTGGTTCGCCATGATTTTTTCAAACCTTGATTGGTGGTGGAGAAATCGCTCTGGGTCGTCTAAACATTTGAATTCAGGCATGCGATCAGCGCATCGCATACACCTATAAGACAACACTCAAAAAGAACGTTAGATCAAACTACTAAGGACGCGAATGATCACATCCCCGGAAACGGTGCCAAAAATTTGATATAGGGGAGAATTGATTATAAAATATGAACAATAGAATCAATCCTAGCCTCTCAAATAAATTCAAGACTCCCCCTCTATAGTGGAAGGGTCAGGATCAATCCACGAGGAAGCGTGTCAGCGGATCAAAAGTAGTTTCTGCAAACGTTCTGCAGAAGTCGACCAAGAGCTCTCGATGTCGACTGGTATAGTTGATGTCGATTAGGCTGTCGATCTCGAGTGTTGTTCCTGCATAGAAAAGACAACAGAAGTGGTCGACGTCGACTAGAGTAGTCGATGTCGAGTTAGTCACAAAAGTCGATTGACACAAAAAATCATCGATCGATCTAAGGCAATCGATCTCGACGTGTTAAGTCGATATCAACCACTTAAACAGAAACCAAATATGTCGGTAAAGAGGGTCGAAGAATGTAAGGATGAAAAAGAAGTTTGGAACAGAAAATCCAGGGGTTTAAAATGACAAATTAAAAGGGTTCTAAATATAATAAAAAGAACTCCTAAGGCTAGGGATCGCCACAACGTTAATCCACACATGCATAAGATTGAGTAAGACGGACAATTATGCTATCACATCAAAGGAACAAGCTTTCGCCGTTACCAACAAGTAGATATATTTTCACAAATAAACCTAATTGTCACTACCAATTTTATGTTTATGATCCAAGCTTTAGACCTTTCTTTCGATAAGGGCTAAACACAAAAAGGTAGGAGATGATCAAGATATAACAAATATCAACATCAAACTCAATCAAGCATGCATGGCTAACATCGGGCTCACCCCGACCCTAAGAGAAAAGCGACTACTCCCTCATGGTAGAAGAGAACATGATTAAAATAAGATAAAAAAAACCTTAACTTTCATAAAACCAAACCGAAGTCTTCACAAATCTCAATGTCGCTCTTGCAAACGTCAAAACCATAAAGCTTCCTAAACCTAAAACCCTAAAATTGAATTGTTATTTTGTTGTGTTTTGAATGTTATCTATACTCAGCCCCCTAGGGCTTTATTTATAGCACACCACTCCTAACTAGCCTAGAAGAGGAGTTCTAATCCTTGTAAAAGTGGTTTATCTAAATTCTATCTAAAATTAAAGGGATAAAACATTAATTGGGTAAATAATAAAAATCCTAGGGTAAATAGGAAAATATCCATAGGAAGGAAATCTATCTAAAATAAATAGAAAATGTGGCTTGGTAGACTTCTCCTCTAACAGGGACTGACAAAATGTGTCACTGCTGTCAATAGGCCGAGTTGACGTCGACCGATTCACTCGACGTCGAGCACTCTTCTTCTGCTCGATCTCGTCTTCACTTCAACTCGATCGATATTGATCAGTTTGGTCAATCTAGGGTTATGTCGACCACCATTCCAGTAGGTGGTCGTTCTTCTCTTGTCTTGTACTTAGTCTCTGGGTCACTTGCTCTAGTCGATGTCGAGTACATCAGTCGATATCGACTACTCTGTACTGACTCTTGGTTTCTCATTTCGGTTTCGATTCCACTCCAATTTCTGCAAAATTAAACCAAAACTTGTGTAGATCTCTATTTCTTGTAAATATGCATATACTACACAAATTCAAAGCATTCCCAAACCATAATGCAAATATAAGATAGAAATTGACACACAAGATAAGCATAAAACATGGTCATTTTAGCGGACATCATTCATTAAGTTTTACAAATCAAAATCTCTGTTTTTTTTTTATCATATTTCCTTTGCCATCCTTATTGCTTTCGGCCATCTTTTTCGTATAACAATTTACTGCTTTCTGTTTTATTTGTTACTGACTGCAACTGCCACTGAGAATTAAAGTCGACAGTTTTCTGAGTCGACAGAGCTTTTTGAACTCACTCGACATCGACTACCCAAGTCAACATTGACTACTTTATTTGTGTTGTGTAGGTTCTGTTGAAACACTAGAAATCAACTGTACCTATCGATATCGACCTATTCAGTTGATACCAAGGCTATTAGTCGACGTTTACAAAGACTTTTTGAAGACTATTCAGGAATCGCTGACTCCCATTCTCGTGGATCAATCCTGATTCCCTACTGTTGTAAAGACTCGGATTTTCAAATCCTAAATTTCGAAAAAAAAAAGAAATTAAAATTCAATTTAAAATTGATAGTTCATGAAAAACTCGCTACAATTCGGATTTAAAACATATGGAACGGATTTTCGACCTAAATAAAATTTTGAAAAGTTAATTGAGCGAGATAGCGGGAAATTGGGAAACTAACATCGGAAACTAATTTTTGGGACTAACCTTGGATTCGAACTCACAACGTCGGACGAAGACACTCGCTCTCACACTCCTTACCCTAACCGCACCTCACTTGCCAAACCCTAGCCAACTTGAGACCATGTGATTTGAATTCAAATGTGGTCAAGATTCCTTGCCCATTTTAGTGAAACACCCCCATTTCACTTTCCTACTCTCCCTCCCTTGCACACCCCAATTTTGAAAGGAGACAAGCTTCATGCCTAGACATCACCATTCCATCATATCCCCAAATCAGCCCATATACACCTCAAAATATGATTGTGTCCCACACCCACTCTCGTTCAAACACAAAGCCTAAACACCCAAACCTTATATAAAAAGTTAAGCACAAAAGAAAACACAGTCAACCTTTCTCCTCTCCTCCTTGCCGCCACCACACACCACCACCTTCGCTCCCACCATCACCACCTCCGGCCACTCCCCTCTGCCACAACAACCACCAAACGCCACCCCCTCTCTCCTCCTTTCCTTCCTTGTGCCGAGAGCACTAAGCTCCACCCACCACCTCTCCTCTCTTCCTCCTTGAGAGTCAAGCACCCCATCAGCTTCTTCACCTTCTCTAGGAGTCCAAGAAGCCATTTTGGAGCCACTCAACAGTCCGGAAGACCGAGATTGAAGCCCCGGAGCCATACTAGTCCATTCTTGGTCTAGCAAGGGTAAGAGATCCTTTTTCCACTCCTTTCACCTCCACACTTCCAAAGTTGTCACCTTTAACCTCCCTAGCACCTTCCTGGCTCACTCAACAAGCGGATCCAGAAGGGAAAAGCCGAAAAATCGCCCTCAAGCCACCCCAGGGAAGAAAAGAAGAGAAGGAAGGAGCTTGGGTGAGAAATCTCTCTCTTCCTCAATTTTTACGTTTAAAATGAGTACTAACATGTTTCTGGAAATCATGGTAGGGGTTGGGAAAAGGGAGAAGTGCTAACAACAACAAACGAGGCCAGAAAAGGGCTTGAATCGCCGATTCAGGCCCGGATTCGCCGCCGCGAAAAGGAACTCGCGGGCACGAGTCAAAACAAGGCCTAAGGGTTCTAACTCACTGCGGCAAGTGAGATCACCTGGGATGCCCTAGGGCTCCCGGTCCCTAATGTAAATATTTAGAGTCATTTTATTTGCATATGTTGACTTCATATTCCATTCAGTTCCTAAAGTAAAGGTTACGAATAATGCAAATTTGTGTAGAATGAGCTAACGTGCAAGAAATAGAGTCTGCACAAGTTTTGGTATAAATGTATAGGAATTGGAGCGGAATCAAAGTCAAAACGAGAAAGCCAAGTGAAGCAGAAAAAAGGTCAAGATCAAGTGGAGAACTCGAGATCGACCACATGACTCGACGTAGATACCTAGAGTCGACAACACAGACCTACTGAAGACCACTCGATATGACTTGAGATCGAGTGGACATATTGATATCGACTGATCACTAGAGATCGAGTGAAGTGAAGAAGATCAAGCAGAAATGAGGCACTCGATATCGAGAAGAAGATCGAGCAGAAATGAGGCACTCGATATCGAGTGACCATGTCGATATCGAGTAGAAGTTGACACGGATTGGACGTGGTTTTGAGACGTGGATTGATGATCTATCCACAAGAGCCATGGTTTATCTTTCCTTTTTAGATAGATTATGTCTTAGGGTTGTTTCCTTTTTACCATAGGATATTTATTAGTTATTTTGTTATTTACCATAATAAAGTTTTATCCTAATTGTTTTGGGATAGAATTTACAATAGTAGTTTTAGTAGGATTAGAACTACTTTCCTTGGCTAGCAAGAATTAGTAGGCTATAAAGCCCTTGGGGGCTGGTTTTGATTCATTCCATTCCACAACACAACAACAATCAATAGAGTTAGAGAGTCGGAGAAGCTGTAGGGTTTGGCGTTTGCAAAAGCCGATGTTGAGTTGTAAAGTTTCGAGTTTGAAGTTAATGCAAGTTTCCTCTTTTCCAATCAAGAACTTTGTTGCGATGAATTGCGAGTAGTTCCCCAAAACTCTTAGGGTTAGGGTGAGCCCAGCGTTAGCCATTCATGCTTGAGGTAAGTACTTAATGTTGATATCGTCGCGTCTTGATCATCTCCTACGATTCTATGTTTAGTCCTTATCACAAGAAAAGGGTTTCATGTTAACAACTTGGGTTATAAACATAAAATTGGTAGAGACAATTAGGTTTATTTGCAAGAGTATTCCTAATCGTTGGTGTACGGCGAAAGCTTGTCCCTCAGGTTAGATAGTGCAATTGTCCGTCTTATTTATCTTATGCATGTTTTGGTTAACATTGTGGTAAACCCTAGCCTTAGGAGTTTCCTTTTTATATATTTTATTCACATCAAAAATCTAAACTACTAATAATCATCTTAGGGTAAAAAGGAAATCACCTTTAAGACATAATCTTATCTAATTATGAAGATAAACCGTGGCTATGTGGATAGAATTGCAATCCGCGTCTCGAAAAGCGCGTCCAATCCGTGTTGAAGTCCAATCGATATCGACTAGATAGTTCAATTTCGACTTCTTCGTTTCTGCTCGACGAGCTCAGTTCCACTCGACTGACCCCAGCCCGAAGATCATTGTTTTGGGCCCGAAAAGGTAAGCTCAAGTATGATCCCTAACCCTCCTCTGTCCATTAATGATAATTCCACTAATGGGAGGGTCAAAGCTCCATGGTTTGCTCGTATTAGTAAAATTAAGTCAAGGAAGAGAAGGAAAGGGCATGAACCAAAAGAAGAGCTTAATGGAGAAGAAGTCCTAATTGCCGAGCTAGGGTATTATCAAAAAGACCTAGACGATCTAGGAGAAGGAACAAGCCTGAAGGGGCCCTACCTTGAAGGGTCTTGGTGCATTGACAGATAAGTCCGCCTAGCGACTCAAAAATCTAGAGCTTGTACATAAAACTTTAAATTTTCCGCTTAGAAGGTTTTTAGGAATTTAAAATTTGGATTTTGGTTTTGAAAACTTTGAAAATCGTGGCTTTTATCTATTATTATCTAACAAGAATTTCAGGTTTAAAGCATGAAGGAACAACGAAGAAGAAAAGAAGTCCCTGTAGAAGCACTCGAGATCGACTAGGCCAGTCGACTCTTCTGATCGATCTCGATAAATTAGGAGAAATACATTGCACTCGATATCGAGTAGGCATCTCGATATTGACACCCACTGGCGACCCTCGACTTCGACTTCTTCTTCAACACACTGATGTAGTGGACATCGACACCCTTACTCGACATCAACTATTGGCATCGACTTAACCTGAAATCGACCTCAATCCATAGGTTACTCTGTGACTTTCTCTCTTCACCCTTGTTTTCGTTTTAATACAGTGAGGACACTATATATTTTAAGTATGGGGTCGGGATGGAACATGTCTTAGCTTAACATGGCTAATTTTTATTTTTATTTTTATTGCATTCATGTTTAAATTTATGTTCTTAGTTCCTAGTTTCAAAAAAAATTTAAACTGCAAACATCCAAAAAAATTAGAAAATGTCAAAAAGAAAAAAATGCATATTTACCTTATTTAGTTTTGTTAAACCCTACATAGATGTCCAATGATGAAAAACTCAATAGCTAACTTGATCATGTAAATCCTATGGCATATTTGGATGGTTTAGTCTAAGTCCTTAAAATTGTTTTTATGTAGATTGTGAACTTGTAATGAAATTGAGCACATATGATCCTAGGCTAAAAAGCGAAATCCAACAAAATTGTCCTAGTAAGAATTTTGGCCTATAGGGAGAACATTAAAAATCCCTCTGCTTTCTTTAGTGTATTTACTCTTCCTATGCATCTCTAAATGTTGTGATCTCGACTTTAGGATTATCTCGAATGCTTCAGATAGAATTCTATCAAAAATTGAGTCGAATCTTTTCTGTAACAATATCGATATCGACCTCCAAACTTCGATATCGACCTTCTCTATCTCTATCTTGAGCAGTCCTTCTCGACCTCGGATTGGCACTCGACTTCTATCTTTTATATCGATTCAGGACACTTGATATCGACCTTTAGACATCGATATCGAACTCTTCTGTGTCAACATGCTCTGTTTCTCCTCTGCTCGATTCCTGGTTCTCTGTTTCACTCGATGTCAAGGTTCATCATCGATTTCGACCTCTCAGTAGACTTCGAGTTCTTTTTCTGCTCTTCTTTTCTTGTCAAATTCCGTCCATTTTCGCCTCGATTTCTGCAAAATCACATAAAAACTTGTGTAGACCTCTATATTTGACAAATAAGCATAAACTACACTAATATTATGATTTCCAAACCAATATGCATGCAAATAACGATAAAATGGACATAAATGTGCATAGAAAATATGGCAATTTGCGCGCACATCAAACACCCCATACTTAAGCTTGCTTGTCCCCAAGCAATACTTTTAATGGTCATTCAGGGGAAGAAATTAAACCCTCAACATCATAGATTCATTCTCATATGTCCCTACAATCAATTTCCATCCTAGAAAAGGTACTAATTTCAACCAAATCCATGCCTGTGAATAAAAGAAACATCATACTCACAAAAGGAGGGTTATATACATAAAAACAATTTCCGCAACATAGCATTAATGATCAAGAGGACTTTTGCAAGCTTATGAGAAGTAGATTGGTAAAAGGCTAAAGGTGGACTAATTTTTGGCCATGTGGTGTTAAATCCGGGTAAATAAAATTTCTTTCCAAAATCATTCCACATTCCTTCTCCATAGTGTTTCTCACCTTTCACTCATCACTCAATGCTTTTTTCACTATAATGTTTTTACCTCTCTAACCTTAGCACTGCCTTCTCGCGAGTCGCAAACATGGGTGTCATGAATGGCCCCGGATACTTAGTACTTCGGACTCCTCACCTTGTGTCCCATCTCGCTGAACTAACATCTCAGCGAGCAGGGTCGACCTACCTTTATCTCCTGAGGTGATCGGATTTTTTCTCACTCATTAAATTTTCCACATTTCAAAATTTCTTTCATTCCTGCCAACAACTTCAATAATGTGCACAAACTCCATATAACAACTCCAAAGATGACATCCATTCTCAAACTTGTCCCCGGATAGGGTATAAGGTATAAAAAAATGGGAAATATGTAATATATGTGGAGCAATAATGATAATGTAAGGCTCATATATGGCTTGTGACTTTTGCAAATATGCATAGGTAAGGCTAGGATATGAACTTGAGTATATGTATGGAAATTTCTTAAAGTCCTCCATCATCTTATCATGCATATGTCAAAAGCAACTTCAAATTTTACCTCACTTTCATGGTTTTTTTTCTAAAAAATCATATTTCATTGTGACTTCCCTTAACTAGGCAATTTCATGTTATATCTCTAATGAATCTAATTTTGCATCGTCGAGTTCCTTATTAGCTTCCATGACTCTTTCCTTTATTTTTCAAAATTTTTGATGGGGGTCATTTTTCTTTTTTTTCGAAATTTAAATATGCTAAAGATAAAGATGATATGCTTAAAGATAAATCTGACTAACTATGTATGAATATGCATAAACATGTAAAAACTATGCAATAACTTAAAATATGCTTGAAATATACAAAAAAAAATATGCAAGTAAGCCTTTCCCCCACCCCATACTTAAAGATTACAGTGTCCTCACTGTATTAGAACTAGGGTTAATAAAGAAACTTACTAAAACTTCGCAAATTTCAGGAGTCGAAGGTGTCTGCAGTGGTGGTCGATATCGAGCATAGCACTCGATTTTGATGTTTTTGTTTGTCTCCTTCTTCCCTACAACTTGTTATAAAACTCAAAAAACTAAAACCAAACAAATAATAATAATGTCTAATGAACAAACCAACAAATGTCCAAAACCAAAGCTAGTTGTCTTCGTTACAAGCTCTAGACTTTGAAGTTGCTAGACCAACTTCTTCCTTTAAACTCAAGGCGGCATCTGCAGAGCCCATGTGGCTTGGGCCTCAAATAAAACTCCTTTCTTGCCTCTCAGTTGCATCCCGCCCTGACGGATTTGATTCACCATGAATGGTCCCCTCCTCTTATCTTTGAATCTACTAGGGAACCAATGATCTTTTGATTTGGAGACAAACACCTTATCTCCTACTTCATAATGGCTTGAATCATCATCGGATACCCTGCACAAGCACACATGCCAAGGCAAACCTCTTCCAAAAAGCGATAAATCTTTAATTGAGATGGAAAAAGAGGAATCCGTACCTTGGCTTACCTTCTCTTCTGTCAGTGGTGGTCGATATCGATCAGTAGTACTCGATATCGATCTCTGTTGTGCTCTTGGAGGTCCTGTCGATTTGGAGTTTTTCTCCTCGACATGGTTAGATCGATTTTGACCTTCAGAGATTGATATCAAGGTCTTCTCTCCTTCTTTCTCAGCTGGGGCAGTCGATTTCGGCATGGTCCCCGGCAACGGCACCAATTTGTTCGTAGGGGGAGGTGATTCACTCAGATATAATATATTCAAATTCAAACTAAGCTAACTCCCTTATCCAAGCAAATAAAATACAAGAATCCCTCCTGATGTAGTGGTAGGGTAATTCAGGATCGAATCCACAAGGAGGTATGTCAGCGCTTCCTAAGTTGTAATCACGATCAAGTTCCGACCCCAGGAGACACTCGATATCGAGATGTCTAGTCGATATTGTCTCGACCTTCTAACCTCGATATCGAGGTCTCTCCTTCTTCATTCTCAGCTTCTGGGGCAGTCGATTTCGGCTTTGGCTTATGGTCGATATCGACCTTTATGCTCGATTTTGATATTCCTTCTCCTCCATCGACCCCATACTTAAAACCTAGCACAGAATCTTGAACTTTATTAGTCAATATCGACTTACCTGGGTCGATTTCGAGTGACTTTTTGGCTCCTTCATTCAAGATTGCCATGACTTCCTCCACTTGGGCTTCTATAGCCCTCTTTTCAAGCTCTTCTGGTGTCATACTCCTTACCTTTGCTTCCCTGCATGTGATGTAGAACCATTGATGGCCTTTATCTCCATCGGCCCTTCATTATTCCTTACGGTCTTATTGAAGGCGTACTTTATCACTTCGTCATTGATGGTAAATGAGAGCAATCCTTTATTCATGCTTACCTTGGCATCGAAGGTTGCTAGGAATGGCCTACCTAAAATAATGGGACAAGCAGGGTCCTCTGCCATATCAATAACTAAGAAATCAGTAGGGACAAAGAACTTACCTACTTGCACTGGCACATCATCTACCATCCCTGTTGGAATTACTATCGTATTATTTGCCATGTATAACTTTCCATCCACAGGATCTAGGGGACCTATCTTTACCTTGTGCCATATGGTTAGTGGCATCATGCTAACGCTAGTGCCCAAATCAACTAAAGCATTAAAGCAATATCGACCTAAGCCTATAGCGATAGAAAACATACCTGGGTCCGCCCGCTTCTCTAGTAGCTCCAATCAGTTGCACTCCTCTACGATCTCAGCAATTGATCGCTTCTTACCTAATATGTCCTTAAGGAACCTTACATATGATGGCATCTCATGAAGTGCTTCGGTGAATGGAATTGAGACATTAAGTCCTTGAAGCATCTTCACAAATCGCTGAAACTTCTTTTCCGCTGGGTCCTTAATCACCTTCTTTGATGGGAATGGCAACACCTTCTTCTTCCCTGCGGTTGGAGTTAGATCGACATCGACTGGATGGGGGTCGATATCGACTGGAGGAGTCGATTTCTGTGGTGATTCAGCAGCTACATCGACATCGACTATAGGAGGGTCGACATCGATATCACCTTGGTCGATATCGACAGGGTTGGTCGATATCGACGTCCGTTCTGGCCTTTTCTCCTCCACTTTTTGCTCAGGCGTTTGCAATTGACGTCCACTCATTAAGTTCATGGCCGCTATGTGTCCAGTAGTTTTGCCCTTTTGGTTGGGCACAGTTGATTCAGGCAGCAATCCTGACGGTTTGGGAATTGATTCCGCCAATTGACCCATTTAGGTCTCCATGTTGCGCTTCCAAACGTCGATCTCCCCAAGCCTAGAGTTGATGCCCTGCAGCTAAGTATGGACGGAGTTGTTGGCTTGTTTGAACTCAGCATGGTTCCTTCGCATCTCATCAAGAATGATTTGCAGGTCATCCTTCCTTGTTTCCCGCTCAGGGTGCCCTGGTGCTCTATATGGTGGGGGATCCCTTTGTTGATGTGATTGATAGAACCGTTGATCTCCTCAATACTGTTGATTGCCCCCTCCATAGGGGCCTCTCATCCACTTGGCTTCCTCATGTTGTTCTGCCATAGATACTTGCTCAAGATGTGGGTAGACACTAGTGTTATGCCTTGTTGAGCCACATTCCTGATAAGGTTGATTGTTGCTCAGGAACCTTACTTACTTTTGAAGGCGGCGTGTTTGATCGTTATAGAATTGTTGCCACACATCAAGATCTATCTCCTTTGGAGGCTCATAAAGTGGCATAGATGGGGCAGGCCTTGAGTCATAGGTCGCAGCAGTCCCATATGTGTTATCAAAATTAACCAGCCTCTCAATCGTCTCCCAGGCCTCCGTTGGTGTGAGCTCAATGTACCGATAGAAGGTGTATAAGTTGATTCTCTCCTTATTCAGCGCATCAAGGGAGTTGTAGAAGATCTCCTGGATGACATAAGGTAGTTGCCCATGCGTAGGGCATGATCACAGCAAGTCCTTAAATCGCTCCCACGCCTGTGCCAATGTTTCACCTGGCTTTTGTTTGAAAGTCGTAATCCTTTGTCGCAGCATCGTCGTTTTTGATGGAGGAAAGAACTTGTTTAGGAACGCATCCTTCACCTCTGCCCATGTCCTCAGCGAGCATGGAGCCAAACTCTCTAGCCATTGCAATGCCTTCCCTGCCAAAGACCATCGAAAGAACTTTAGTCTCACATACTCTAAATTTACACCATCAGCAATAGTTTCACATAAGTCCATAAAAGTAGAGATATGTTGCAGGGGGCATTCATTAGGTCTTCCTTCAAAAGTATTTCTTTTTATCTCAGATAGGAAGTTTATTTTAATTTCATAGTTTGAAGGAGGAATTAAAATAGCGGATTCAGGAACATGTAGCGGCGGTATTGCATCGCCGTCTGTGGATACTGATTGAGCCGCTCTTGGGCTTGTCTACGCGCATCCTCCTCTCTATCAGCACGGGCTCGCTCTGCAGCAGCGGTGACCCTCTCAGCAGCGATTGTAGCATTATGATCCTCAATTTCCTTCCTCAACCGCTCAATGGTCTCAGCATGTGTCTCGTTATCCGCCATGATTTGAATAGGTTTGTTGCAAAGATTGAAGAAACGTTCAGGCTCGTCTATGCTTTCCAGGATAGGTTCGTGATCAGAGTGTCGCATAAACCTAAAAAATAAGCACTAAAAGAAAGATCGTGAGAAAACTCAGGTGGCGATTGATCGCCTCCCCGGCAACGACGCCAATTTGTTCGTTAGGGGGAGGTGATTCGCTCAGATATAAAATAATCAAATTCAAACTAAGCTAACTCCCTTATCCAAGCAAATAAAATACAAGAATCCCTCCCGATGTAGTGGTAGGGTAATTCAGGATCGAATCCACGAGGAGGTATGTCAGCGCTTCCTAAGTTGCAATCATGATCAAGCTTTCGACTCCAAGAGACACTCGATATCAAGGTGTCTGGTTGATATCGACCTTAGTTCTGGTCGATTTCCAATGAGTTTCCTGCATAAGACAAAAGCAAAGCAGTCAACGTCGAGATGGAACCTCGATATCGATGTTAGTGCTCGATATCGACCTTGTCAGTCGATTTCGATGTCAACAACAGAAACTCTATACATAACATATTTGTCATAAAAGAAGTCCGAAGAGCGTAGGATGGTGATGGAAAGATGGACAGAAATAAAAACTCAAAACTTTTTATAAGAATTCAATAAACTAAAGGCTTCCAAGGTCGGGGATTCATGCCACAACAATATTCATGCAAGTATGATGCTAAAGTTATGAAATTTAATGTCTTTTCGTCAAATAACTTTCGTTACCAACCTTTAGGTGATTAGAGGCTCTCGCATAAAACCTAAGAGTTACTATCCAATTCATGAGAAATCCAAATTCACAATATGATTGGCTTTCGCTTCAATAATGCAAAGAATGAATCTCCTCAACTTTCGCAAATGATCATGCATAGGATAGAAGACGGAATCGCATAAATATCATACCTTTGATGCACTTACCCTACATTGCTATCGGCGGGCTCACCCCGACCCTAGAAGTGGGTTGACTACTCGTGCTTCATCATTGAACTCATCATCATCATGTAAAAGAAACTACTTTGTATTGAACAAAAGAAAGAAAGAAAGTACACCGAACAAAGCCACTCTGCTCTCGCTTCACACCCCACTCGGCCTCTCTCTCTCTCTAACTATTCTCTGCGTTGTATGACTAAAACTTGCTATAATTGAATGATTAAACTCAGCCCTAATGGCCTCCAATTATAGATTCCAAACCTCGATATCTAAGGATTCGAAACTCTATCTTTATTCTCTAAGATAAAACTTAATAAAGTAAAAACAAAAAACTCCTTGGTAAATAACATAAAGTGATAAGTCTGGTATAGAAGATAGAAGATCTCGACATTAGGATTATCTCGAACGCTTCGGATAGAATTCTATCAAAAACTTAGTCGAATCTTTTATGCAGCAACATCGATATCGACCTCCAAACCTCGATATCGACCTTCTCTGTCTCTATCTCGAGCAGTCCTTCTCGACCTCGGATTGGCACTCGACTTCTATCTTTATCCTCGATTCAGGCCACTCGTTATCAACCTCCAGTAGACTTCGAGTTCTTTTTCCGCTCTTCTTCTCTTGTCCAAATTCCGTCCATTTCCATCTCGATTTCTGTGAAATCACATAAAAACTCGTGTAGACCTCTATATTTGACAAATAAGTATAAACTACACTAATCTTATGATTTCCTAACCAATATGCATGCAAATAATGATAAAATGGACATAAATGTGCATAGAAAATATGGCAATTTGCGCGCACATCAAGCACCACATAGCCAAATAATTTCATACCCTATATTCCTTACCAAGCCCCATTACAACCCCGCCGAATGGAGTCTTCTTTGAAGTCTTCCATTGAGTGAAAGTCCTCTCGATGGTTCTTGTTGCATTTACATAATTGGTTGCGAAGTGGATTATTATAAATTGCAATGTTATTGAGTTTGTATATGGAATTGAGTTGAGAGTTGATCTTCATAGCCTAAACACATTGAGAGTTGAGTGAAACACATTATCCCGGTGAGGTTGGATTTAAAAATTGTATATGCCTATGGATCGCTCATATATGTGTGATGACGTTAAATTCACTTGCTTTGCTTTGCTACCACGTATGATTTTACTTTTGAAAAGGGCGAAGACTTGAAGAATGTGTTGTAGGTGTTGGTTATTGCTTGAGGACAAGCAAGTCTAAGTATGGGGTGTTATGATGTAAATATTTAGAGTCAATTTATTTGCATATTTTGACTTCATATTCCATTCGATTCCTAAAGTAAAGGTTAAGAATAATGCAAATTTGTGTAGAATGAGCTAACGTGCAAGAAATAGAGTATGCACAAGTTTTGGTATAAATCTATAGGAATTGGAGGGGAATCAAAGTCAAAATGAGAAAGCAAGCGAAGCAGAAAAGAGGTCGAGATCGAGTGGAGAACTCAAGATCGACAACATTACTCGATGTAGATACCCAGAGTCAGCAACACAAACCTACTAAAGACCACTCAATACGACTTGAGATCGAGTGGACATATTGCCATCGACTGATCAATAGAGATCGAGTGAAGTGAAGAAGATCAAGCAGAAATGAGGCACTCGATATCGAGTAACCATGTCGATATCGAGTAGAAGTTGACACGGATCGGACGCGGTTTTGAGACGCGGATTGAAGATCTATCCAGACACGGATTGGACGCGGTTTTGAGATGCGGATTGAAGATCTATCCACGAGATCCATGGTTTATCTTTCCTTTCTAGATAGATTATGTTTTAGGGTTGTTTCATTTTTACCCTAGGATATTTATTTGTTATTTTGTTATTTACCATAATAAATTTTTATCCTAATTGTTTTGGGATAGAATTTACAATAGTAGTTTTAGTAGGATTAGAACTACTTTCCTTGGCTAGCAAGGATTAGTAGGCTATAAATAAAGCCCTAGGGGGGTTGTTTTGATTTATTCCATTCCACAAAACAACAACAATCAATAGAGTTAGAGAGTAGGAGAAGCTTTAGGGTTTGGTGTTTGTGAAAGCCGACGTTGAGTTGTAATGTTTTGAGTTTGAAGTTAATGCAAGTTTCCTCTTTTCCAATCAAGAAGTTTATTGCGATGAAGTGTGAGCAGTTCCCCAAAACTCTTAGGGTTGAGGTGAGCCTGACGTTAGCCATGCATGCTTGAGGTAAGTACTTGATGTTGATATCGTCGTGTCTTGATCATCTCCTACGATTCTATCTTTAGTCCTTATCGCAAGAAAAGGGTTTCATGTTAACAACATGGGTTATAAACATAAAATTGGTAGAGACAATTAGGTTTATTTTCAAGAGTACTCCTAATCATTGGTGTACGGCGAAAGCTTGTCCCTCGAGTGAGATAGCGCAATTGTCCGTCTTAATTACCTTATGCATTTTTTGGTTAACGTTGTGGTAAACCCTAGCCTTAGGAGTTGCCTTTTTATATATTTTATTCACATTAAAAACTGTTTCTTTTGTCCATACTCCTTTATCCATACTATTGTCTTCGGCCATCTTTGCCGACAAACCCTAACTTACCGCACGAACTACTTGATATCGACACCCTAGGTTGATATCGACATACTCATTCTACGTCGACGGTCTTCTGAGTCGACTACCCTTGCTGCTTCTGTCTGAACTCGAGATCAAGTAACCCACTCGAGATCGAGTGCCCTAAGATCAACCGACAGTCTTCTGAGTCGGCCGACCTCGCCACTGATACTCGATATCGACACCCTAGGTCGATATCAATTTCTTGTTTTTGTCTCTGTAGGTCTTTTTGTAGTAGAAATCGACAGCCTAGGTCGACGTCGAGTGACCTACTTGAGATCGAGGCTTCTGGTTGACATCAAAACGTGACTTTCAGGCTCTTCTAGGATCCCTCTAACCCGCTTCCTCGAGTATCGAACCTGATTTCCCTACCAATACAGCGGGGAGACTTGAATATATTTGAAAAGGCTAAGGGTTGCATTGTTTATATTATATTATATTATTCAATTCAATTCTCCCTACATTAGTCTCGTGCCCATGAAAGGATGTTTTGTGGGTGTGAGACCCCTCGCGGCGACGACCCAACTCTCGCAGGCATGATGCTCTCGTGAGGGCGAGTAGGCATCTCGCGGCCGGGACACCCCTGTCTTTCGTGGGGTGCTTGCTGGGATGGGAGCTTTAACCCTTTATTTCTCTAAGTTTGCCGAACATTTTCAAGAACCATATTCGACGATTTTGGAGATTTAAATAACTAATCTAATTAATTGACTCGGATTTTAGAAAACAAACTTCGTGAGTATTTCAATGTCAAAGATCCTAACATATGACTTGATTTTCGAAATGGTTTACAAGGCTAACTTGGGAATTAGACTTGATCGGTGGCTAACTAGCATGATGATATGATTGATTGACTAACAACATATATGGGTGACTAATAGCATGTGTGATGTGACTAATGGCATGATGTAGAAGTAAGGTATTATCATATGAGTAATGTTTTATGAAATATTATATACATGTTGAGATGTTATACGAGGATATGATCTTATGAGCATGCGAAATGAGATGACTAAGTTATGAGGATTATTGTGGTCTTTTGAGGTGTTATGATTCGATGAGTGGTTAAACATGATGGATTGGATAATGCGATGTGCTTACTTATTTGATTGAATGATGAGTGTGCTATGAATGCTTGAGTAGCTTAGATGTAGACTCAAATTTTGCTATGTATCTAAGTGATATTATCTGATTGTGCTTGCTGCTTGCCGGGTTCTTCTTTTTCTATTCTGCTAGCCAGGTAAGTTCCCTCAGGGCTTACTCAGATTGATCAGACCTCTCCCCGCTTATATCTGCATGATGTACTAGGTGCTGCATTTCATAATAGCATGCCATGTAGTATCATGCTAGGTTGCATTAACATCTGAGCATACTGATTCTTTATGCGTTTGTAAATAGAACGTTCGTTATCTGTGAAGTAACAAGAGTCTTTGCTAGGGTCATAGGATGGCCCAGTCCCATCGGTTTCATCCTGAGTCATTTGAGTCATTGGCAATATATCTACAATTACACCTCTATTATTATCATCACTATTACTTTCTTTTCACAAGACCACGTATATGATGATTATTTAAAAGCATGCTTTGGGTTGGGCTTCAATACGGGCTTGATCCAATTAAAATGAAATGGAATGCATTCATGAGTTGGCCAGTCTCCGCCCTATCGGGAAGGGGGCGGTGGTAGGAGAGTGATATACCACTTGGTATTCTGTGCTAGGGCCCTATTTAATATTCTACATATATTATATAATTGCGAGCATGCTTGTGTGTTAATATTCTTGTCCTGCATTAGAATCATGTTATTAGGTATAGCGTGCATGTGTATGTATATGTGGGATCAACCCTACGAGCCTCGATCTGATCATATGCCCGCTTTATTTTTTTAGGTATATGATTTATGTGTGATTACTAATGATGTTTGACTCTTTGAGCGAGGGACTTTTGCATGGTGGAGAGATAGCTCTTTGAGATATTGACTTCACCACTCTTATGACCTTTGAGATTTCTTATACCTAGTCTATGTTTTGACACGGCTCTGTTGTGGCACCCTATGTATCATTTTAGACTTATGCTTTGGTTTGCATGCTAAATGGTATTTGCGATTATTCTTAGGACAGGTACCGAGGTTTCCAACTAACCTCACGAATTTGGGTTCGAAATCCCACTTTAAACTACTAATGTTTGTTTTTAAACCTTCAACATGTACTCGGAGCGCCAGATCCAACGAGGGGTTTCATCCCTTGAAACGTAACTCGGGTATCATAAGCCCGGGCCGTTACAACTGCTACAATGGGAGGTAGTCTTGTATTTTATTTGCCGGGAATGAGAAATCTAGAGCATGTACATAGACTTCTTTGGTTTCGAAATCTAGAGCATGTACATAGACTTAGTGACTTAAAAATCTAGCGACTTAAAAGTCTAGAGCATGTACATAGAATTCTTTTTGGATTTTTTTAGGATTAGGATTTTCAATTTTGGTTTTGGATTTTGGTTTTGAAACTTTATATTTTTCGATTTTCGTAAGCTAACAAGTTTAGAGGTGCTAGAAGAAGCTGTGAAGACGGTCGATGTCGACTCATACCACTCGATATTAACCGAACGAGATCATGTAGCTGTGATCGATCTCGATCACCCTGAGCTGAGCACATTAAGGAAAGAGCTCGATGTCAACCGACACAGTCGATATCGACTGCACTCACAGAAGACCATCATATCAACTTCACAAAACTGAAGAAATTTTGCTACCGACGTCGACTACCCATGTCGATATCGACTGCTGGCAACGAACAAAATCACATATTTCGAGCTAATGCGCTTATTTCTAGTAAGTTTTCTTTTTACTCCACTTTTGAATTTTGTTTTTACAGTGAGGACACTGTATGATTTAAGTATGGGGTATGGGAAAAGCTTTCTTATTCATCTTTGCTCGATGTTTACTTGTTATTTTATTAGTCTTGTAATTCATTACACGATATTTCTTACCTATTTTAGGCATCATCTTTGGATATGTGTTTTTCTTTTATGCTTAAAGTTTATTTTTGAAAGAAACAAAAAAATATCACCCCCATTTTCAAAAAGAAAAGTGTCATGGAAGTTTCAACAAGACCCGACGATGCAAAAGTAGATCCATTAGAGATATTGCAATTAAATTGCTTAGTAAAGGGAAGTTTCAATGAAGTGCGATTTTTTTAGAAAACCATGAAAGGAGGTAAATTGAAGTTGCTTTTGACATATGCACAATAAGATGATGGAGGACTTTATTTTGCATTTGAGCATTATTTTCGTTAGCCATTCATTACCCATGCTTATTAGCCTCACATCATATTTAAGTCATATGTGTTATACATTACATTAGCTCCATAAGTTCATAAATTGCTTATTTTCTTACCTTTTTACCCATCTGGGAATGTGTTGCGAAATGGAAGTCGTATTATGGAGATGTTATATGGTTTGTATGTTGTGAAATTATATGAAGTTTGATGGCAGGATGATACTTTTAATGGAAAATTTAATAAGTGAAAGAAAATCCAGTTGCCTAGGAGTTAGATGGATCGACCCTGCTTGCAGAGGATAAAATTCACGCGAGATGGGGCACAAGGTGAGGAGTCTAAAGCGCTAAGTATCTGGGGCCATTCACAACACCCATGTTTGCGACTCGCGAGAAGGCAGAATTAAGGTTAGAGAGGTAAAAGCATATTAGTGAAAAGAGCAAAGAGAGCATAAAGAGAGGAAGAGGGATGTGGAAATATCACTAAGGAGAATGTGCATCAAAGCAAATAAAGAAAGTTTGAAAGTTTCCCCCCGGATTAAGCACCACATAGCTCAAATATAGCCCACCACTATACCTGTTACCTCCACTTTACCATGCGCTTAAAAGTCCTCTTGATTATTGTTGCTATGCAACGCAGAAAATTGTTTTTGTATAACCCTCTTTTTGTGTGAGATGTTGCTTTTCATTCACATGCACAAATTTGAAGGCAAAAGTACCTTTACGAGGATGGTAATTGATTATTAGGTTTATATGAGAATGGATCTATGATGTTGAGGGTTTAGTTTCTTCCCTTGTGTGACCATTCAAAGTATTGCTTAGGCAAACAAGCTTAAGTATGGGGTGTTTGATGTGCGCCTATTTGACCATGTTTTGTCCTTACTTTACTCCGATTATTATTTATATTTTATACTTTTGGGTTGGGAAAGATAAGAATTTGTGTAGCTTATATTTAATTGTAAGATATGGGGATCCACAAAAGTTTTGGTTTCATTTAGCAGGATTTGGAATGTTTTTTAGCAATTGCAAGACAAGCTGAAGAAGCACTCTATGTCAGTTGTTGTCCCTCGACGTCGATCTGAGCACTCGATGTTGAAGGCCCTCGATGTCGACCTGAGCACTCGATGTCGATTGGAAGACAAAAGCGTAACAGGCGCAATTTAGGCTGAATCTCTTAAGGATCTATCAACCCACGAGATATTTCATATCTTTCCTTATGAGATAAGATCTTTGTGAAGATAACTTTTATTATTTTAGTTAAACATTATATTTAGATAGAGATTTATCTTTTCCAATTTAGAAAGAATTTACTTTCTTAATAGGCAAGTTTAGTTAGCTATAAATAAATGTATTAGGCCTAGGGTTTTAATCATCGAATCCAAGAACACAAGCAATTGTGTGCCGATAGAGTTAGAGAGAGAGTAGCCGATAGAGAGATAAGAAGAAGACGTTTTGGTTGTACTCTAAAGTTATAGTTTTTATGCAAGGTTTAATTTTATGTTTATGATGTGTGCTATAATGACCATGAGTGAGTAGTCGTCCCACTTCTAGGGTCGGGGTCAGCCCGAATATAGCCATGTGTGTATGTTTGAATCCTTGATCTCTTATGTGTTTATCATCTTCTATCCATACTTAATCCGCTGCGAAAGTAGTGGATGATTCCTTATTTGCAATTTATGAAGAGAAAGTGAATTACTTTGTGAATTTGGATAGTAATTAGGATTTGTTTGAGCAAGTTGACTAAACCCTAATTCTAAAAAGTATAGAAACAAATAGGTTTTATGCGAAAGCCTCTATGACTTTATTTGTTGTTTGCGAAAGCTATCTGATGATGATAAAGGCATGATCTTTCTATGATTTGAGTGTGTTGCATACATGGTTGTCGTTGTGGTAATCCCCTACCTTGGAAGCCTTAGTTATATAAGTTTGCAAACCCTAAAACCCTGGTTTTATTGTTTCTGATCATAACTTCTCTTGCCATCCTTAATTTATTTTGACCTTTCTTTGTCGAACAAAATTTACTGCTTTTCACTAGGGGTGTGCAGAAAAACCTGACACGACTGATACGACACAAAAACATGACGACATGACACGAAAAAACACGAAACCGAAAAGACACGACACGAAAATGACACGAACCGCTAAAACACGACATTAAATGGTTCGGATACGGGTCAGGCAAATCCTCTTGTCGGATACCCAACACGAACCGTTTAATTTTTTTATTATATGTACGGTAACATATAATATGTAAATAAAGGTTCCAAAAAATACATAAAGCTCCACTAGTGTAGATGGTAAAGGCACATGACTTTGCTTTTACACTTATCCATCCTCCCAGGTTTGAACCCCCCCTTTTAACCCATTTTTCCTCAATTTTAAAACTTAATATAAACCAATTAAAGTCCAAACCCTAGCCCCCACAAAATAAGTCGTCAGGTCCACATCTTCACTTTAACTTTTTCTCTCTCTTTCAAACACAGATCTGAGCGGCCATCCATCTTCACTTCTCTTTCTCTCTCTCAAACGCACATCCAAAGAGCTCTTCATATCCAACTATAAGGATCTTCCATCTTCACTTCTAGTCTTTTTCTCTCTCAAACTCAAGCATGTATTCTTCAAATCTGGCAAGAGCTCTTCAGATCTGATCGATATCTTTCGGTGTTTCTCCATCTCCAACTCCAACGAGAGTTCTAGTTATTCTCCTACGACCTTGGCTTATTGCTTGTCATTGAGTCACCTACCACATTGGCTTATTGCTTGTCCTCGATTCGTTGCCTACCTTACTGAAGTCTTCGCCTCTTCGAGAGCCGCCCGTTTCAATAGCTCACATCTCCTCTTTCTTAATTATCTTTGTCCAATGTCCTCTTGATCTCATAATTTTTGGTGAAATTTTGTGAAATTGATGACCTATTTAGGGTTTATTTAACATGAATCGCGTAGTTTGTCCTTCTTTAGTTTTTTTTCTTCGGCTTGATTAGTCGATACTCTTAATTAAGGCTTGATGGCTTGTAGTTC
Organism: Persicaria maculosa; assembly: GCA_963922045.1. Taxonomy (NCBI): domain Eukaryota; kingdom Viridiplantae; phylum Streptophyta; class Magnoliopsida; order Caryophyllales; family Polygonaceae; genus Persicaria; species Persicaria maculosa. The sequence continues at coordinate 37,517,670 of OY998261.1, forward strand.
TTCCTTAGAACTTGTAATTTCAGTTCATATTTGTTTGCTTAGATTGAATCGATTCTTTGAGATTACTCGCTGCATTGTCGGAAGAAAGTATTGAAATTTGAAAGGGTTAAGCGGATCGTGGCGGGTACCTAACATGAATACACGAAATTGTTTCGTGTATTCATGTCGGGTACCCGAAAGTTAATGGTTCGTGTTCGGATTGGAGATTTAGGGGTTAATGGTTTTGGGCATCCGACATGGATATTTGTGTCATGTCAGATACCCGGTAATGCACAACCCTACTTTTCACTGCAATCGATATCGACTGCTACTGTTATTTAGAGGTCGATAGTTTTCTGAGTCAACTGCGCGTTTAGAACTCACTCGACATCGACCTACCCAGTCAACGTCGATTACTCGTTTGTGTTGTGCAGTTTTTGCTGAGTCACTATAAATCGACTGCCCCTTTCGATATCTGATGTGCGCCTATTTGACCATGCTTTGTCCTTACATTTATTCCATTTCTTGATCATATTTTATACTTTTGGGTTGGGAAAGTAGATAATTTGTATAGTTTATGCTTATTTGCAAGATATAGAGGTCTACACAAGTTTTGGTTTAATTTCGTAGGATTTGGAAAGTTTTCAAGCAAAAACAAGACAAGCTATAGAAGAGCTCGACATCGATCACTGGCCCTTGACGTTGACTGAAATGAAGTGTGCGACATCGACACACATGCTCGATGTCAACTGAAGAAAAGTAGCTAAACAGAGACTAAGGCAAGTCGACACACATGCTCGATCGAAACCAACCAAGGTTGGCCGATTTGAAGCACTCGATGTCGACAGGACCACTCGACATCGATCGGAAGCCATACGCGTTGTAGACACGGATTGGACCGGATCTTTGGGAATTTACTTAATCATGTCAATTATTTATCTTCTTCCTAAGATGCTTCTATCCTTATGGGTAATTTCCACTTTACCCTAGGGAATTTATTTTAGATAAACATTATATTTAGATAGAGATTTATATTTTCCAATTTAGATAGAGTTTATTTCTTAATAGGGAAGTTTAGTTAGCTATAAATAAAGGCATTAGGCCTAGGGTTTAAGAATCCAATCCAATAACATAAGCAATTGTGTTCCCATAGAGTAGAGAGCAGCCGCCATAGAGAGAGAAGAAGAAGATAGTTGTAAAGCTTTGGTGTTTATGCAAGTTTTGAGTTTTATTGTTATGATGTTTTGTGCAATCATGAGTGAGTAGTCGTCCTACTTCTAGGGTCGGAATGAGCCCGACAATAGCCATGTGTGTGCTTAAATCTATGATTTTTTATGTGTTTATCATCTTCTATCCCGTGCTTAATCCTTTGCGAGAGTTGAGAACAATTCCTTATTCGCAATCTATGAAGTGAGAGTGAATTATTTTGTGAATTTAGATAGTAATTAGGTTTTGTTTGCGCGAGTTGTCTAAACCCTAATTATAAAAAATGATAGAAACAAATAGGTTTTGTGCGAGAGCCTCTATATTCATATTTTTTTATTGCGAGAGTTGTCATATAGTCATAAAGGCATAAACTTTTCTATGGTTTGAGTGTATAGCATGCATGGTTGTTGTCGTGGTGAATCCCTACCTTGGGAGTTTTGTTTATTAAGTTTACAAATATAAAAATCTTTATTTTGTTTTTGATCATAAATCCCTTCACCATTCTTATTTATTTAGACCTTCTTTGTCAAACACAACTTTTACTGTTTTTATTATTTTCATTACTGTCTGCAACTTCACTCGATATAGAATGCCGCTATCGATATTGACCAAACTTGCTGCTGTTCTCTGAAGTCGACAGATTTCTGAGTTGACCGACATTGTTGAACTCACTCGACATCAACCCCCACAGTCGACGTCGAACACTTTGTTTGTGGTGTGCAGGTTTTATTGAAGCACTAGAAATCAACTACCCCTATCGATATTGACCTCTTATGTCGATATCGAGGCTTCTAGTCGACGTTTACAAAGACTTTTGAAGACTATTCAGGAACCACTGACTCGCCTTCATGTGGATCGATCATGATTCCCTACTACTACAACGAAGGGAGTCTTGTAATTTATTTGCCGGGAATGAGGATTGGTTTACTTTTGAGTTTATTTTGCTTACTCCATTCCCCCTCCTAACAAATTTTGGCACCGTTGTCGGGGAGGCATCAATCGCGCCCTGTTTAGTCTTTTTAATCTTTTTCTTTAGTGTTGTTTTGAAGGTGTATACAACGCGCTGATCGCACACCGGAATTTCCACTGTTAGACGAACCAGAGCGTTTCCTTCGTCTATAAGAAAGAGCGAAAAGGATCATGGCAAACGAAGAGACGATGCAACAAGAGCTCGAAAGGCTTACAAGCAAGTAGAAGAATTCAACACAAGGGAAACCGAGCGCACTCGGGCCCAACAAAAAATGGAGGCTAAGATCGACCGTGAGGTCCAAGCCCGAAGAGAAGCCCAAGAGCTACTAAACCACATCCCACAAAACGCCAAAGAGTACCTCCACCCGATGCTAGCGGTGTCGGAGTCTCCTATATATAATCCTCCCTGTTGTATACTTTGAAATTAAAACAAGTTTTATTGCAGAGATTAGGAGACATACTTTTGAGGGAAATGGCTCTAAATGCCCTATGGCATACATTACTACTTATGATGATTTATGTGACACCATTGCTAACGGTGTCAATCTTGAATATGCGTGTCTTAAAGCTTTCAAGTGGTCATTAGCAGGAAAGGTTCTGCATTGGTTGGAAAGCTTGACCCCACGATCCATCCACACGTGGAAGTGAACTTAGAGACCTATTTCTCAACAAGTTCTTTCCACCATCGAAGACTACACAGATTCACCAGAAAATCATGTCTTTTAGGCAGAAGCCAGGAGAAACGCTATCATAGGTCTAGAAGCGCTATAAAGAGTTGCTGAGATCTTGCCCTACTCATGGGCAACCGTCGTATGTAATCTAGGAGATAATCTACAATGCCCAGGATGTGCCTACAAGAGAGCGGATCAACACCTACACAACCTACCGCTATCTCAAGCTTACATCACACCAAGCTTGGGATACAATCGAAAGGCTCATGGAATTCAACAACACGTATGGGACTCCTGTGGCCCCTCATGCAAGGCCAGTCCCATTCATGCCATTGTATGAGTCATTGATGTAGATAGTTATATCTCCTTTTATTGCATCATTTGACTTCATATTTCATTCGATTTACAAAGAAAAGGTTCAAAAGAATATAAACTTGTGTAAGAATGGGCTAAAATGCAAGAAATAGGGTATGCACAAGTTTTGAGCTAACCATGCAGGAATTCGAGCGAAATCAAAGTCAAAACGGAGAAGCCAAGTGAAGCTGAGCAGAGGTAGAAATCGACCTCTGACATAGATATCGACCTCTTGTGTCGATATCGACCCCTGGTGTCGATATCGACCCCTTATCTCGACAGAAGATAGACTCGATTTCGAATGCGGATTGGAACTATATCTTCAAGGAGGCACGGGGTTATCTCATACTTTCAAGATAGATGGCAGCTGAAGAGTTATTTATCTTTTTACCTTTAAGTTATTTAAGTTTTATCAAAATAAAAGACATATCCTAATTGTTTGGATAGAGTTCATAGTTTAGATAGGAGTTACAATCCTCGGATAGCAAGGATTAGTAGCCTATAAATAAAGCCCTAGGGGGCTGGCATTCATTCATTCAATTCACAAGCAAGAAAGACAACTAATAGAGTTAGAGTTAGAGAGAAATTTTAGGGTTTGACGTTTGCGAAAGTTGACGTTGAGTTGTAAAGCTTCGGGGTTTATTTTAATGCAAGTTTCTTCCTTTTAATCAACAATGAGTTCTATGATGAGAAGCGAGTAGTTCCCCAAAGCTCTTAGGGTCGGGGTGAGCCCGACGTTAGCCATGCGCGCTTGAGGTAAGTATTTGATGTTGATATCGTTATGTCTATCTCTCCTCCTACGATTCTATGTTTAGTCCTAATCGAAAGAAAAGGGATTCATGCTAACAACTTGAGTTATAAACATAAAATTGGTAGAGACAATTAGGTTTATTTGCAAGAGTAATCCTAAGAGTTGGTGTATGGCGAAAGCTTGTCCCTCGGGTGAAATAGCGCAATTGTCCGTCTTATTTATCTCATCGCATGCTTTGGTTAACGTTGTGGTAAACCCTAATCCTAGGAGTTGCCTTTTAAATAAGTTTATATTCAGTCAAAACCTCTGTTTTATTTTTGTTCATTGCTTCTCTTTCCCATTCTTAAATCTTCGGCCTTTCTTTGCCGACGAAGAACTAACACACTGTAGGGAGACATCGATATCGACCCCAGACGTCGATATCGACCACTGAGTTCGTCGACAGTTTTCTGAGTCGACGACGAACATCGCTGCGGAGTTTGCTGAGCATCGTTATCGACCCCTAGCATCGATATCGACCCTTCTGTATCGACTGGCAGACTTCTGAGCCAGTCGATTTCGTGGACTAACATCGATATCGACCCCTTCAAGTCGATATCGACTGCAGTTTTTTTGTTTCTGCAGGTCTTCTGTTGTAGAGAACATCGAATGCCGAGGTCGACATCGAGCTCAAAGGTCGAAATCGAGGCTTCTGGTCAACGCAGACTTGAGATTTCCAAAGCTACTAGGATCCCGCTGACACGCCTCCTCGTGGATCGATCCTGACTACCCTTCCACTACAACGGGAGGAAGTCTTGTAATTATTTGCTTAGGCTAGGAGTTGGTTTACGTTTATTACATCTTTATTATTTGTAATTACTCGACATATCATCCTCCTGCAACAACGAATTGGCGCCGTTGCCGGGGAGGCAATCAATCGCGCCCTAGTAGTCTATCTCACGTCTCTACCTAGTTTTGTTTTGCAGGTGTATGCGACGCGCTGATCGCCCACCTGAATTCGAAGGAGTAGACGACCCTGAACGCTACTTCCATCTAGGAGCCCAAGCTCAAAGAATCATGGCGGACAACGCGAACCAGGCTGAACTTATTGAGCAATTAAGGAAGCAGGTTGAGGACCTAACGACTAGAGAAGCGGCACTTAAGGAGCGTGCGGATAGGGAGGAGGAAGGCCGGAGGCAAATAGAAGCCCAAATCAATGCCCTCCCTAGGAATGCCAACCAATATATGCACCCCGCTCTCACAGTGCCTGAATCGGCAATTCTTATCCCTGCCTCTAATTTTGAAATAAAACCTAACTTCCTAACTGAGATTAGAAGGCACCAATATGAAGGAAAACCTAACGAATGCCCTATTGCACATATTTCAACCTTCTTAGACCTTTGTGATACTATTGCTGATGGACGAAGTCTTGAATATGTCCAACTAAAAGCCTTTCGATGGTCTCTTACAGGGAAAGCATTGCAGTGGTTGGAAAGCTTAGCCCCAAGATCGCTCCGCACCTGGAATGAAGTCAAGGACGCGTTCCTCAACAAGTTCTTTCCTCCTTCTAAGACGGAGTTGATCTGACAGAAAATCACGGCTTTCAAACAAAAGCCTGGTGAGCCTCTGGCGACTATTTGGGAAAGGTTTAAGGACCTACTACGATCATGCCCGACGCATGGCCAACCACCATATGTAATTCAGGAGATCATATACAATGCTCTTGACGCTGCAACTAAGGAGAGGATCAACACCTACACCTCCTATGGCTACCTTGAACTCGCTCCACAAGAGGCTTGGGAAACCATAGAGAGGTTGGTGGAGTTTGACAACACATATGGGACTCCTGAGGCTTCCGACATATCATCATCGTCGAGGCCTTCCCCATCTATGCCCTTATATGAACCCTCCAATGTAATCGATCCGGACGTAAAGGAGCAATTTCATAGAGATCAACTTCGAAAGCTCCAAAAGCAAGTGAGGTTTCTTTCAGCGAACCAAGATTGCATTTAATGCGGATCGCAGCAGCACACCACCATCGAGTGCCCCCATGCTGAACAAGTACACCTAGCAGAGACTCACCAGGAGGCACGCTACATGAGGGGCCCCAATCACCAATATTGGGGAGACCAAAGGTTCCATCAACCACAAAGGAACCAGGTTAACCCTAGGGACCCTCCGCCTTAAAGAGCTCCTGGGCACCCGGAGAGAGACCAAAAGAAGGATGATCTTCAACTTGTGCTAGATGAGATAAGGAGGAATCAAGCTAAGAATGATCAATCCAACAATGCCATCCATTCTCAACTTAATCACCTTACCACAAGGATTGGGGAGATGGATATATGGAAAAGGAACGTAGAGACCCAACTGGGTCAATTGGCGGCACAAATCCCTAGACCGTCCGGAACACTCCCTGGGCAACCCACTACAAATCCTAAGGGACAATCCGGGACGGGCCATGTCGCAGCCATACAATTGAGGAGTGGCACCAAAGTACATAAGCCACGAACGGAATCGGAGGAGAAAGCAGCAGACCCAGTCGACATCGACAGACCAGTCGATGTCGACCTAGAGGTCGATATCGACCACCATGTTGACCCCCTGGTCGATGTCTATGACACTGCAGAACCTGAGAAATCACAGCAGAGGTCGAAATTGACCCTACCAGTCGATATCGACCCAACTCCAGTCGACATCGATGTTCAGCAGGCCCCTCCGACCACTGTTTTGGCCCCTCCACCAAAGAAGACGTTGCCATTCCCTTCCAAAGCATTGGAGGATCCCACCAAAGGTAAGTTTAGGCGCTTTGTAAAAATACTTCAAGGACTTAACGTTACTATCCCTCTTATAGAAGCCCTAAGCGAGATGTCTGCCTATGTGCGATTCCTGAAAGACATCCTTAGCAAGAAGAGATCCATGGCAGAGATCGCAGAGGAGTGCTCAAAGATGGACTTCCCTGAGAAGAAGAGTGATCCAGAAAAGTTTGCAATCACCGTGGAACTTGGCCAACATCGCTATAAAGCCCTATGTGACCTAGGGGCAAGTGTAAGTCTCATGCCTCTCTCTATTTGGAAAAAGGTGAACATTGGCGCCCTTGAACCTGTGGACATGAACTCTATATGGCTGACAACTCATTCGTCAGACCCACGGGTATAGTTGATGACGTTCCGGTAAAGGTAGGTAAGTTCTTTGTGCCTACTGATTTCATTGTATTGGAAATGCCTGAAGATCCTGTAGTGCCTATTATACTTGGTAGGCCTTTCTTAGCTACTGCTGATGCCAATATCAATGTACGTCGAGGATTACTAACATTTACTATAGGGAACGAAGTGATAAAATTCTCTTTCAACCCGACCATGAGCGAAACAAAGCACCTGGAGCAAGTAGTCCTCTCGTCGGCTAAAGAAAAGCTTAGAAAATTTTTGTTGGCGAGGACAGAAACAGCAAGTAGGGTCGACATCGACTGGAACCAGTCGATATCGGCTAAAAACATCGAAATCGACCCCACTTGGTCGAAATCGAGTATGCCAGATCGCTGCCAGAAGCTTAAGTATGGGGTCAACGAGGTCGATATCGACCCCCACATGTCGATATCGACCAACTCACTCGAAATCGACCTACCACGGTCGAAATCGACCACCCCTCAGCCCGAAGATTTCTGTTTCGGGCCCAAACAGGTAAGCCCAGGTATGAATCCTAACCCTCCTCTGTCCCTTATTGTTGAATCAATTAAACCCATTATTGATAATTCTACTAAAGAGAGGGTCAAAGCTCCATGGTTTGCCTATATTGCTAAAGTTAGGTCAAGAAAGAGAAAGAAAGCGCCCAAAGAAGAACTTAACATCAAAGAAGCCTTGGTCGCCGAACTTAGATGCTATCAAAAGGACCTAGATGATCCAGGAGAAGGCTCAAGCTCGAAGGGTCCCTATATAAAAGGGTCATAAAGCATTGACGGAGAAGTCAGCCTAGCGACTCAAAAATCTAGAGCGTGTACATAAAACCTTTAAATTTTTCATAGAAGGTTTTTAGGATTTGGACTTTTGGCTTTTTGAAACTTTTAAAACTGAGATAATTCGTGCTTTATCTATATTTCTAACAAAGATTTCAGGTTTCTAAGCAAAAGGAACGACGAAGAAGAAAAGAAGCTTTTGCAGAGGCAGTCGAAATCGACCAGGCCAGTCGAAATCGACCCCCCAGGGTCAAGCCACCTCCTGGAGTCGACATCGAGGACTCAGGAGCGAAAAAGAGAGGTCGATATCGACCCTAATACTTGATATCGACCCCAACCTAGCAGCCCTTGTCTTCATTTTCTTCCTCGACTTTGACAGATGCAGTCGACATCGACCACTGACCTAGATATCGACTTCTGGCATCGACCTAACCTGAAATCGACCTGAATCTGCAGGTTGCGCTGTGAGTTTTTCTCTACCCTTGTTCTTCTTTTTAATACAGTGAGGACACTGTATATTTTAAGTATGGGGTGGGGGGAAAACATGTCTTATGGTCATAACTTGGTTTTCTTCTTCGCATTGCATTCATGTTTAAATTTTTGTTCTTAGTTTTACTTTTATAAAATATCAAAAAAATCAAAAAATAGAAAAATGTCAAAAATACAAAAAAATGCATGTTTATTTTTAAGTTTGTTTTTTAAACCCTACTTAGATGTCCTATGATGAAAACTCAATAGCTGACTTGATCATGTAAATCCTATGGCATATTTGGATGGTTTAGCCTAAGTCCTTAAAATTTTTATGTAGATTGTGAACTTGTGATGAAATTGAGAACATATGATCCTAGGCTAAAAAGCAAATCCAACACAAATTGTCCTTGTGAGAATTTTGGCCTATAGGGAGAACATCAAAAATCCCTCCGCTTTCTTGAGTGAATTTACTCTTCCTATACATCTCTAAATGTTGTGATAGTTATTCAAAGCCAATGCATATATATGTTTATGTTTACGAGAATTAAATGATGGATGCATCTTTTAAGCCATTTTTATCCTCTCTTTACCTACCCTGCATTATCCCTGCTTGAAGCCAGAATATTAGCCTGAGCCTGAAATTGCAAACTCCTCAAAATTATCCCTAGCCGAATTGAGCCTGACCCCCATTTGGGAATTGAGACTTAGATTAGCTGGACTAATGCCTTGTGGAAAGAAAAGAGCATAATGTCCAGTTTTGAGCAAAGGAAATTATAGGTTGGTGCATATTTACATTTTGTCATATTTTGTAAAAGGATTTTTGGCTCACCATATAAATGCACATATCTTTAGTATTTATTTATTATTTTCGTCGAAAAAAAAAAGAAAAAAAACCGAAAAAATAGAGATATATATATATAGTGCATGAGCCAAAATCCTTAAGTCTTTTATTCATACAAGTGTTATATTTTTTAGAGGTATATTAGAGTTTGGAAGAAGGGTTGATAGTATGGTTTACATCTTTTAGTGCATCTTTAGAGCATATTATGGAAAGATGAGTTGGGAAAGAGCATTATAGGAGATTGAGCTTGGAAAGTGCAACATTGAAGAGTTATGGTTTGGATATTGCAAGTGTTGAAATTTAGGAGTCTTGATTCCCGAATTATAAAAGCATCACATAGCCAAATAATTACATACCCTTTTATTTCATACCAAGCCCCATTACAACCCTGCCGAATGGAGTCTTCTTTGAAGCCTTCCATTGAGCGAAAGTCCTCCTGATGGTTCTTATTGCATTTTCATAATTGGTTGCGAAGTGGATTTTTATAAATTATAATGTTTATGAGATTGTATATGGAATTGAGTTGAGAGTTGATCTTCATAGCCTAAACACATGAGAGTTGAGTGCAAACACATTATCCCTATGAGGTTGGATCAAAATTGCATATGCCTATGGATCGCCAAAATATGTGCTATGACGTTAAATTCACTTGCTTTGCTTTACTACCGCTTATGATGTTGCTTTTGACAAGGGCGAAGACTTGAAGGTGTGTTGTAGGTGTTGGTTATTGCTTGGTTATTGCTTGAGGACAAGCAAGTCTAAGTATGGGGTGTTTTGATGTACATAGTTATATCTCCTTTTATTGCATCATTTGACTTCATATTTCATTCGATTTCCAAAGAAAAGGTTCAAAAGAATATAAACTTGTGTAAGAATGGGTTAAAATGCAAGAAATAGGGTCTGCACAAGTTTTGAGCTAACCATGCAGGAATTCGAGCGACATCAGAGTCAAAACGGAGAAGCCAAGTGAAGCTGAGCAGAGGTAGAAATCGACCTCTGACATAGATATCGACCTCTTGTGTCGATATCGACCCCTGGTGTCGATATCGACCCCTTAACTCGACAGAAGATAGATTCGATTTCGAATGCGGATTGGAACTACATCTTCAAGGAGGCACGGGATTATCTTATACTTTCAAGATAGATGGCAGCTGAAGAGTTATTTATCTTTTTACCTTTAAGTTATTTAAGTTTTATCAAAATAAAAGACCTATCCTAATTGTTTGGATAGAGTTCATAGTTTAGATAGGAGTTACAATCCTCGGATAGCAAGGATTAGTAGCCTATAAATAACGCCCTAGGGGGCTGGCATTCATTCATTCAATTCACAAGCAAGAAAGACAATCAATAGAGTTAGAGTTAGAGAGAAGTTTTAGGGTTTGACGTTTGCGAAAGTTGACGTTGAGTTGTAAAGCTTCGGAGTTTATTTTAATGCAAGTTTCTTCCTTTCAATTAACAATGAGTTCTATGATGAGAAGCGAGTAGTTCCCCAAAGCTCTTAGGGTCGGGGTGAGCCCGACGTTAGCCATGCGCGCTTGAGGTAAGTATTTGATGTTGATATCGTTGTGTCTATCTCTCCTCCTACGATTCTATGTTTAGTCCTAATCGAAAGAAAAGGGATTCATGCTAACAACTTGAGTTATAAACATAAAATTGGTAGAGACAATTAGGTTTATTTGCAAGAGTAATCCTAAGAGTTGGTGTACAGCGAAAGCTTGTCCCTCGGGTGAAATAGCGCAATTATCCGTCTTATTTATCTCATCGCATGCTTTGGTTAACGTTGTGGTAAACCCTAATCCTAGGAGTTGCCTTTTAAATAAGTTTATATTCAGTCAAAACCTCTGTTTTATTTCTGTTCATTGCTTCTCTTTCCCATTCTTAAATCTTCGGCCTTTCTTTGCCGACGAAGAACTAACACACTATAGGGAGACATCGATATCGACCCCAGACGTCGATATCGACCACTGAGTTCGTCGACAGTTTTCTGAGTCGACGACGAACATCACTGCGGAGTTTGCTGAGCATCGATATCGACCCCTAGCATCGATATCGATCCTTCTGTATCGACTGGCAGACTTCTGAGCCAGTCGATTTCGTGGACTAACATCGATATCGACCCCTTCCAGTCGATATCGACTGCAGTTTTTTTGTTTCTGCAGGTCTTCTGTTGCAGAGAACATCGACAGCCGAGGTCGACATCGAGCTCAAAGGTCGAAATCGAGGCTTCTGGTCGACACAGACTTGAGCTTTCCAAAGCTACTAGGATCCCGCTGACACGGCTCCTCGTGGATCGATCCTGGCTACCCTTCCACTACAACGGGAGGAAGTCTTGTAATTATTTGCTTAGGCTAGGAGTTGGTTTACGTTTATTACATCTTTATTATTTGTAATTACTCGACATATCATCCTCCTGCAACAACAGCCGTCGAAGGAGGTGGATCCTGAGGTGAAGGATCAATTCATGAAGGACCAGGTAAGGCGGTTACAAAATCATGTCCGATTTTTTTACTAATGACCAGGCTTGTTTGGAATGTGGGTCAAAAAAGCATAACACAACCGCTTGCCCCTATACAGAGCAAGTGCAATCAGCAAAGACCAATGAAGAAGCAAAGTTCGCGAAGGGCCCTAACCATGGGGGCTATCAAGGCAACTGGGATTACCATCAACCCTGGCAATATCAAAGGGACCCTCCACCTTATAGAGCACCTGGCCACCCGGAGAAGGAAATAATGGATGATTTGCATCTCATCCTAAATGAAATGAGGAGGAACCAGGCCGAGAACAAGCAGTCCAATAATGCCATCCACATCCAATTACATTGCATAAATTCTAGGCTTGGTGAAATAGATACATGGAGGAAAAGCGTGAAGACCCAACTCGGTCAATTAGGGGCCAACAACCCAAGGCAAGCCGGATCGCTCCTAGGCTAACCTAAGGCCAATCCCAAGGGGCAATCTTCCGGTCACATCGCCGCTATTCTCTAAAGAAGTGGCAAGGAAGTGCAACGGCAAGACTCGGAGCAAGAAGACAAAGCTATTGGAGAACCAGTCGACATCGACCACCCAGTCGATGTCGACCCAGTCCAGCAGCCTGCCCTGAAGTCGACAATAGCAGTCGATGTCAACCCCACCTCTATCGATGTCGACCATCCTCCTCCGACTCTGCGGGGTACTCCCGCTCCGAGAATGAAGAAGTTGCTTCCATATCCCTCCAAAGCTTTAAGAGACCATGCGGACCAGAAGTTCCAACGATTCGTGAAAATGCTCCAAGGCCTCAATGTCACTATACCATTCACGGAAGCTCTTCACGAAATGCCATCCTACGTCCGGTTCCTTGAGGATATTTTGAGTAAGAAGTCAACACCGCTACAAGGCTTTGTGCGATCTAGGGGTTAGTGTGAGCCTAATGCCTTTGTCTACCTTGGAGCATGTGGATATGAAACTTTACATGGCCGATAACATCTTTGCCAAGCCCACAGGAATCATCGACGACGTCCCGGTCAAGGTGGGCAAATTCTATGTGCCCACAGATTTCATTGTGCTGAACAACTGCACTCGACGTCGACCCAAACTGGTCGATGTTGACAACCTCCTCAGAAACAAGACATCTCGGAGGTAATCCTAGGTAAAGATCCCCATCCTTCGGAATGACTTGACAATATCCCTATGAGAAAGGTATCTTTGTATGTTCGTCTTACTAACACTATAGGTGAGAAGACAAGAGAATACAAGGTGGGCGATAAGGTATTCATAGACCAATGTAACATAAAGGGGTGCAAAAGGAAGGATGCAAGAAAAGGTGGAGTAGTAACCATACACAAAGTATATCTAGGAAGGTTAGAGCTTAAAGACAAGAAGGGCATAGTTTACAAGGTTGAGCTCGAAAGCCCTGAAGAGGAGGTCTGAGCCATGTGGTCCTTACATGTCCCAACCTAGATTAAACCACGGAAGAAGTCGGCCTAGCAACTCTAAAATCTAGAGCATGTACATAGACATCTTTTTGGATATTTTGGATTTTTAGGGTTTTTGTTTTGGTTTTGGATATTGGTTTTGAGACTTTTTAAATTTTTGAGTTTTCATGAGAACTAACAAGATTTCAGGTGCGAAGGTGTGAAGGCACTCGACGTCGACCCAAGTGCTTGATGTCGACTAGGCCATGTCGAGAGGAACAGTTGTGATCGATCTCGAATCACCCTGAGCTAACACTATGAAAGCACTCGAAGTCGGTCGACCTTTCCGATATCGACTGACCCAATCGAGATCGAATGCACCTACAGAAGCACCTATTTCGAGTCGTTACCCTGATTTCTAGTAAGTTTTTTTTTTACTCCACTTTTGAATTTTCTTTTTATAGTGAGGACATTGTAGGATTTAAGTATGGGGTGGGGGAAAAGCATGCTTACATAATTTTGCTCGATGTTCACTTATTAGTTTATTAATCTTTGTTAGTTTGTTAGTCTTGCATTACATTACATTACATGGTTATTTCTTACATAATTTAGGCATCATCTTTGGATATATATTTTTCTTATGTGCTTAAAGTTTATGGTCCAAAGAAAATTTTTGAGAAAAAATCAACCCCATTAGAAATTTGAAAAGTGTCATGGAAGTTTTAACAAGACTCGACGATGCAAAAGTAGATCCATTAGAGATATTGCAATTAAATTGCCTAGTAAAGGGAAGTCTCGATGAAGTGCGATTTTTAGAAAACCATGAAATGAGGTAAAATTGAAGTTGCTTTTGATATATGCATAATACTTTATTTTCCATTTGAGCATTATTTGCTCTAGCCATTCATTACCCATGCTTATTAGCCTCACATCATATTCTAAGCCATATGTGCTTTACATTATATTTAATCCACAAGTTCATACCTTTTTACCCATCCGAGGAATATGTTGCGAAATGGAAGTCATAATATAAAGATGTTATATGGTTTGTATGTTGTGAAATTGTTATGAAGTTTGATGGCATGAGATATTTTTATGGAAAATTTAATGAGTGAAAGAAAATCCAGTCACCTAGGAGTTAGGTAGATCGACCCTGCTTGCGGGGGATAAAATTCACGCGAGATGGGATACGAAGGTGAGGAGTCTGAAGCGCTAAGTATCCGGGGTCATTCATGACACCTATGTTTGCGACTCGCGAGAAGGCAGCGTCTAGGTCACAGAGGTAAAAGCATATTAGTGAAAAAAAAACAAAGAGAGCATATAAAGAGAGGAAGAGAGATGTGGAAATATCAAAAAGGAGAAAGTGTATCAAAGGAAAGAAAGAAAGTTTGAAAGTTTCTCCCTAAATTAAGCATCACATTGCCAAATATAGCCCACCACTATATCTTTTACCCTCACTTCATCATGTGCTTAAAAGTCCTCTTGATTATTGTTGCTATGTTGCACAAAATTGTTTTTGCATAACCCTCTTTTTGTGTGAGATGTTGCTTTTCATTCACATACACGGATTTGAAGGCAATAGTACCTTTGCAAGGATGGTAATTGATTGTCATGGTTATATAAGAATGGATCTATAATGTTGAGAGTTTAGTGTTTTCCCCTGTGTGACCATTAAAAGTATTGCTTGTGGACAAGCAAGCTTAAGTATGGGGTGTTTGATGTGTGCTTATTTCATTTCTTGATCATATTTTATACTTTTGGGTTGGGAAAGCAGTCAAGTTAATACTAAACTAATTCTGACAAATCTTATTCCAATCTAATCTAATTAAATTAAAATTTAAATAAAAATAAATTAATTTAAACATTATCTGGTTAAATTAAAACTAAATCTAAAATAATCTTAAACTAATTCCGTCAAATTTAATAATATCAAACTAATTTAGAAAATAAATTTAATTTACTACTCCCTCCGTTCGGCAAAACTTGTCATTTTAGGGTGTTATTTTTGTTCAAAAAAACTTGTCATTGTAGGTATTTTGCCATTCACTTTACAAAAATACCCTTGATATGATTGATGGTTTGTTAGTTGTAGTTTTCGATAAAGTAAAAAAGAGGGTAATAATTGAGGGTAAATTAGTATATTTGTTACTTGCCTTAAAACTTGTGAAAAAAGCTAAAATGACAAGTTTTACCGAACGGAGGGAGTATTAAACTAATTCAAAATAATATTCATTCTAAAATTTTATTATTAAACTAAACAAATATAAATATATATGAAATATTAAAAATAAACTAAAAATACTTCTTCCCGGGGTCCTTTTTTAGCATGGGGTGTCGGGGTCGTTCCGACCCACCACATCAACGCCACCACTGGTCGCCAGACCACCCTCCCTTGCGACACCACCATCCAGCATGCCACCACCAGCCACCACCACCTCCTCCGCTACCACTGGACGCGGCCAGAGTGTGATTTAACTTAGTTCATGCGCATCTTGGTTGCGCACAGAAAAAAAAAAATGGTCAATGTGCAAAATGGATGCGCATAGACCATACAGAGCAAACTCAAATAACAAGAACGAAAGCTAGCCAAGACACAATCAAGACCAAACAGAACAAACTCAAATGACAAGGAGAACGAACGTTGGCCAAAACACAACCAAGGTGCGTGTTGACCCAACGGGAAAATTCAAATTTGTCCTACCGGTCAACACGCACCCTAGTTGCATCTTGGCTGTTTTTTTTCAAGCAATCTTCCTAGGTGCGTTCCCGGGTAAGCACCATTACGACTCACCCCTTGGGTGCATTCCAGTGTGCCTCGACAACCCAACAGTAACAAGGCTAATATCCTATGAAGTCAACTTCATAAAATGGATAGATTATCCTACCAAAAAATTATCAACCCTAAAATACTTTTAAAAAAGAGTTAAATTAATTTAAATCGCAATCACTAATTTAAAATTGAGTGGTTGAGATTTTCTTATGAGATCTAATTCCTGACATGCAACACATCTTTTACAACGGGGAAAACACAATTCCTGTAACCACAGAAATTGTGTCAACTCTCATTCTAAATCACTTCATTGAAAACTTCAATCCAAGTCTACTGAGCACATCACATGGCAAAAATGTTCCAATGTTTATGTACAGAGTAACCTATTGCCGACGGGGCATTTACAACAGATGAAAACACCAACCCGGATAGAAAATGGGGGACATCACACATACCAAAACGAAAGAATCATAAAGAATGCAACTGTGCTTTACGAGTGTTGCCGACTTGTTGATAAAATTCTCAATCACCTGCAGGGAAACAAACGATACCTTTAACTATCTTAGCATGCAGATTTTGTCTTGTTTCCAAAGGCAACATACTGAGATACTGTAAAGAAAAATTTGCAAAACATTTAAGAAGATGAAAGGAAAGTTTATCAAGGAAAGAACCTGTATTTTTTCTGTTGAAGCCGAAAAAAGGAGGCATATAAAAAAGCCTGAGCACAAGAGAATCACAGAAGTATGATACTTCCACCACGTGGCTAAGAAATCTTTAATGCCTGCTTTGTTTGTGCAAATGCTGAAGGATGCATCCTGCTAATTGCAGCATTAAAAGCTTCTCCGTGAAGGGAAGCACACGTCTGAAGACTTTCTCTAACTGCAGTTTCTAGTGACATCTGATTTATTGGGTCTGAGACTTTGATCTGAAGATTTGTGTGAAAGCATATCATATTACCGAGCATTTCTTGAATAATAAGTTTCAGTGGAGCTTGGAATTCAGTTTACCTGTCTTTTCCTCATTTCTTTACTTGGAAGAGTGTCCTCAGTTTGAGGCCTGATGGAAGTCATATTATCACCACTGCATTTTAAAAAAACAGACCCACCCCGCCCAAAATGATAAAGCACAGCTCAAGTAATTGAAACTACAAGTCCTACCCTCTAAATAGCATATTGTATTAGAACTCTTACCTAGATTCA
This sequence comes from Persicaria maculosa, assembly GCA_963922045.1. Lineage (NCBI taxonomy): Eukaryota > Viridiplantae > Streptophyta > Magnoliopsida > Caryophyllales > Polygonaceae > Persicaria > Persicaria maculosa. The sequence continues at coordinate 37,534,698 of OY998261.1, forward strand.
CCCTCTGACAAGTCTTCGGTTCCGCCAAGGATCGCACTTGTACAGACACTAAGTAGATGAAATGAAATGTCAAAACTAGAAAGATAATTACAGTATTAATTGGGGCATTCTTTTACTTGTATAATGGGTCAGCCATACCTTAGGATCTGATCAAGAAGGTCGAGCACCTGAGGCAATCTCAACGTTAGAATAACTGATAGTGCCATGCCAATAACTTTCCTTTGTGTTGAAGTGACATTATCAACCTGAAATAAACAAGACTTTCTACTTACAAAAAGACAAATTAATTGCCGAAAACTCTGAAGGGTTACCCAATATATTTTTCTCAAGGATTACTAACTGTGTGATTTTGTCTGTTCTCTTTTTGTGAACAAGAGAGAGAGGCGAGATAAAAGTCACTACGAAGTCCTGTCAAGAGGCTTAAAAATGTATGGTGGAAGGTTTTCTTACACAATTCAAAGTCTAGATGAGTTCTACACATCATTTCTTTGAAGATTTTTACTCATTCAAATAACACAAATGCAAAGGGAAAAGGAAAGCATCAATTTTCCAAAAAAGATATGACAAGCAGAAAGGCCAGATCTTCTGTACAAAAATAAATAAATATGAAAAACTTTGTCAAATTAATAAACAAAACCAGAGATGCCCCTTTCCTTTTAACCCTAAAAAAACAATTAGCCCTAAGGAGAGAGATAAAAATGACGACAAGGCAAGATGGAGAGGCATCCCTGGGAGGTGAATTCAGAAACAGATAGACACCGAGTCTACATCTAAACGGAGGAAACCAGTGAGATTGAGCAACTCCGAGCTCAAATATGAATCTAGATACCCGCAATCCCCCTCTATTCTCTTGGAAGATGTGTTTCAGTTTATTGTTATTGAAATAGCTTCACAATACAATTCCATACATAAACATTTAATAAAGTAAAACTTTAAACAATATATTTCTCCATGTTTGACTAACCTTCTCAAGCCATACGTCAACTAAACATAAAAGTATGTTTTCTTCAACAGGGAAACCTGCATTCTGAAGTGATACGACAAGAGAAGGCTCTGAGGTTAATTGGGCCATGTAATTGGTATTCATCACCAAAATCCTTGCTAAAATGGCAGATGAAGACGCTTTCACAGCAGTTTTAGAAGGATCATGGTCATCGCCTCGACAAAGGCATACAGCTATTAGTTTCTGAAAAATGGTAACAGGATCACAAAGAATAATTAGTGTAATTTTTTTTACAGAAAGCTTAAATATGAATTTAGGACAACTTATCACCTGAAGAGTGCTGCTGATCAATGGAGGCACATCCATGGGGTAACACTGCAAATTATAGAAATATGTCAACTATGAAAGACAACCATAGAATGGAGTAATGAACTATTTACAGTTCCCTAAAAAATAGAAGCAAATAAAGAAATTATAATGCCAAGGGTTTGCAAACAGTTTTGCCCGTGTTGTTTGAGAATTTGAGTCTCGTATGCATAGAAACTATCAAACTTGTTAACAACATTACTTAGAAGAGAATAAATAATTTTACAAGGTGTAGTCCAGATTACTCTATGCATACAAAATCCATAATATGAAACAATGGAGGATTTGAGTCAGTAAAGAGGTTACTGCTATCAAACAATGAAGAGGAGAGCAATTTGACAGAATTTGCCTTAATCAAGCTATAGTAAAAAGATACAGAAAGGAAGAATTGGAGAAAAAGTAGCTGATATGTGAAACAAGTTCTGCAAACGATACATTACACAATCCTCAAAGTTCTATTCGCACTTTGTAAATAGAATGGGCATATAAAAATACCTGCACAAGGATCTCAATGACTGGAAGAACTGACACCAGACCTCTGTCATTTACATTCCCAACAATCATATCAAAAAGTTTAGCTACACTGGAAGCATGCCTGCTTAGAAACTCAGTTCCCCCAAGAATTATGTAGTCCTCAACAATGTCAATAGCAACCTGCACATAACAACCAACATTCAATCAGAAGTTCTTAGAGATAATTGCAACTAGAAGATTTGCATAATGTTGATTGTGTGTGCCACACACAATACAGTACTCACTTGTTGAGTGCCATCAGTTACCAATCTTTTTCCACCATTATCAGAAATCGTGTTCATCTAGGAAATGAATAAGCTATCACGTGCAAAGAATAGTTACAAAATATTGTCTTGTAGAGGTATAAAATGGGTAAGGCAAAGAATTGAACTACAATTTCATACAATGTTACAAGTGAGTGACTAATTCTGAGACATATTTCAAGGGTGGCAGTCAAAGGATGTGCTTGGGAACTCTGAGGATACAATGGAGAAATTGTGTGGCACCTCTGCCTTGAATTTGTTAAATAAAGAGCGGTCATTTGGGGTTCGAACTGGGAACCTTTGGGTACTAACCACAAGTCCTTTCCGGTTGAACCATTCCGGAATGGTTAAATGTGGTACCTCTGCCATTACAACACGTCTGACAACTTAAAGAGGTGAGCGAGGAGTACTCTTCAGATTAAGACCTTTTGTGGTTTCAGTTTGAGAAATAATTATGGTGGCGACATGGGATTTCAGCAAAATAAAAAATTCTTTCAAAATTTTGTGGTGAATAATTTTACTTATAAAGGCATCTTCACATCTTAACAATTACATGCAAATTTTTCATGTTTACAAGGGTAAGCTATTTGCAATGATGGGTCAGGAATTAGCATCCTCAGCCTAAAATCAGCACCATTGTTTCAAGCCTGCAGTGTGCAGAGATAAGTAATGCACATGAGTTTTGAACTAGTTGAAGGAGCCTAAAGGTGATAAAGCTTCATTTGGATACAATGCAGACAAATACTTCAAGACTGGTTATATGAAGTATAACACTCAATCGCGATCTGTTCTTCAGTATAAATGAGGTAACCATAAATTATCAGAGCAGGTGTAAGAATCGGCCACATGCAAAATAGCATGGATAAAGAAAAAACAGTATCTTTCCTGGTACTCCAACCGGGATCTGTTCAGTTAAAATGAAGCATAAATCATATCATAATATTGCACTCAAATGGACAGCAATGCAGTAAGTTTTAGAAACAGCTACAATGAATAAAGAAAAATTAGCATATTTCCTAGTAGTCCAACCTTTAAGTGATCAAAGCTTCTTTCAATGATATCCACAAGACAGGGAAAGAAATCCAGCAGCTGAGGCACCAACATAGGAGCATGAGAAAGTGTTGCTTCCCACAACTGCAAGGTCACAATATAGCCTCTCATGCATCGGTCAAAGACTTCCACTAAAACTGGCACACAATTTTTATGAAAAATGGAAAAAAAAAAAAAAAAAAAAAGGAGAGAATACAGATAGATATAGATATAGATTTCTGCTAACCAGCATGCTGTCTTCCAGAAGATTGATCTCATCTGGTCCATTCACATCAATACCTCTTTGTAGAATAGGCAAAAGCATGTTATAGCAAATGGGTGATTGATAACCCAAAGCAACAACAAAATTCTTTAGTGCAATAAGCAGCTGAATTTGCAGAAGACTTTCACCGAAAGAGTCTTCCCAGACCTTGTTGAAAAAAAAATTATCACAGTTCATAACCAAAAAAAAATAATAATTGATAGCCCACAAAAAAGGGGAATATATTGTTAAAATGGAAGGTCAACTAATCCAAATCTTTATTATGTCAGGAGTTGCTCAGTTGACTAAATCATGCTCCAAGCAAACAGCTAAAAGATTTTCTCAAGGTTTTATAAAAATGATGAAAATTTGTTCTCCCTCTGTCCCATATTATATTTAAATGCTGGCTAACATTTGAAAATTTTGCACAGGGATTAAGGTGCATTAAATTTAAATGCATATGAAAAATGAAGGGTATAAATTAATTTCTATTTATTTTTCATTTTCTTTTAGTTGCTTTTAAAATTTGAATGTTGGAATATTCTAGTACTCTGTAATTATTAGCTACTTCCTAGATCTTAACAAAATGACAAGTAATTTGGGACAAGAAAATGAGTCTAAAATTAAACTACTTATTTTGGGACGGAGGGTATAATAAAACTAAAGCAGCTGGTAGAAGAAATTACAACTTCTAGAGAAGAGAAAGTTGTTTTCCTTCGTACTAATAACAGCACATAGCATCATAATCTGCTAAAATTCAAGATTAAGAATAGCCTGAAGAGGTTTTTTCTTTTGCTCCAGATGTCTATGCCTGTCTCTGTGTTCGAAAAATCCACATTCTCTGTGCACTTCTAGATTGAGAGAAGGGATCTAGTTGCAGCATCATCAGTGGTCATAGTGGATAGGAGCTCATTGGCTCTAAGATTTGGTGGAGGGAGGAAGATAAAACTCATCATGCAATGAACAAAAGTCTCCCCATAGTGCATACAATTATTACAATATGGGCTTGAACTTAGTTCCCCCTCATCGCTCCATCAACCCACCCTTCCTCCCCCTACCCACCACCCCACATAAAAAAGCCACAAAAAAAAACCTAAAGTAAAGGTTCTAAAACATACCTTTTGAAAGAATGGCACCAACTTGTCTGCATATGGAATGACTTGACCAACTTGCCCAATGAGGACAGAGATCAAATTTAAGACCTGGACCTGAAATTGGATGCAACATATCAGCAGACAACCAGGAAGTCGCCAAAAATTAAATCAGAAAATTTGTTAAGAAACATAATTGATTTTGTGAATAGAGAAACAAGATCCCTATGAAAAAACAAGACAACTAGCATTATTTCTACCCTACTTCAGTCCGAAAATTCCTAACCACCTTCCTGATTAGATTGCAAAGCTTGAGCTGCAAAAGATGTGTTAGTCTCAATACTTGTTTAATTTCTGACCCATATTCACCTGAACACAACCCTGTGTATGTGTGAGCATGTGTGTGTGTGCATGCATAATATTATACTCCCTCCGTTCCACAATACATGGTCTTTTAGACATTTGCACAAATTGTAATAAAACACTTCACTTTTTAAAAACACATAATTCCACTAAATTTTTCATAAATTTTATTATTTTTTAATACCCACGACACATTTCAACAAATCACAATCTTTTAAAAAGTCAACAACACACAAATCAATACAAATCATTACAATCCCCTACCTAGAAAACATAAAAGACCATCTATTGTGAAACAAAAATTATCATTTAAAAAGCCCATGTATTGTGGAACGGAGGGAGTATTATATATGATTAACATGCATAAACTGAAAGGTAGAGAAGCAAGATATGTACCTTCGAATCAAACTCCTGGACCTCATCAACTAACTTAAAGCACAAGTCCCAACACAATGTGAGAATATCACTGAACTCTTTCTCTGAAAAATTTGAATCTTCTATAAGCAAGCACACTGTCCGACATGCTGCCAACTGGAAGCAAGTGGAACAGTACATCAGAACATATATGAGAAACATAATTTAATACTCCCTATGTTAATTAAAGCTTGTCGTTTACTATTCATGCACGCTTTTTTAGAATGATAAAAACTATATGAAATATTAACATTTTTTAAAATTTGTTTTTATAAATTCATAATTAATAGTAACAAGTATGAAATTATTTAAAAAATATGTTAAAAAAGTTAATATTTTATATAGTTTTTAACACCTCAAAAAGCGTGCGTGAATAGTAAAACGTCAAGTTTTAATTAACGGAGGGAGTATATATAAACTCCAGAAGATGAACTACTGAATATATAAAGACAGAAAACATCTTAGAAAATAGTCACAGCGCAGCAAGTAGATAAGAGGCAGCCAGTACCCTGACAGCCAGATCTTTGTCCTGGAGCAGCCTGATAGCAGCACAATACACTGGTCTTCTGGTGTCATCTTTAATCTGTTAAATCCAGAGAGCATTAGCAAAGCTATAGATATGTCCTTGGTAGATGAACTTCATACAACAAAAGATGAGGTCAGGGAAAGCCAACAAAAACTTCATCAAGACTGTGTAGACTGTAGACATCATATAAACGGAAAAATACAGACGACAAGATCCCCCAAAAGATTAAAAGATGACCTTACAGGCTAATTTTATCCAATCTTCTCAAGCTAAATATACAACAAATAATGGGCATGTAAAACCACTTCACCAATATAATTTCAAATCCTTTTTTGGCTTTCAAACATAATTATAATACTTCTTTTCCCCTGAACAATGTGCCCCCAAAAAGTGAGCTCAAACATCACATAAAGAAAATTTAAATCAATCCAAAATCTGGGTTTGTGTCCAAGAAAGTGCACAACAAAGCAATGCAGGAACAATTGGTCAACATATTATTCATCCACAAAACATAGAGCCATGTCACTCCAGAACAGTGTTTAAAATAGCATTGCTATAGCGTGCTATAGCACGCTATAGCAACTTCTGAACCTCCTAGCGCCTGCCTTGTCCAAGGCGCCTATGGAGTGGAAAGGCATCCCAGAAGCACTCGAGGCGCGACTATGGTGCAAGGCACGCTATAGCGCGCTATTTACTACTTTTCCATTTTCTATGCAGATTATGATTTCATTGGTTTATCCAGATCAATGACCTTCCATTTGTTTTAACTATATAATCTTTTCATATCTTTTTAATTTTGGAAAATATATTTCAACAAAATTTGAAGATTTTATTTTCTAAATTCCATTGTTTATCATTTCCCTTTTTCAATAAATCTGATCAGCAGCCCTCCTCAATTCCTCAACACGTCTGATTCCTCCCTTCTTCACCCACACCTCCCATTCTACTTCTCTCCATTGATTATATTATATTATTAGGTTTTCAATTTGGTTTTATTTCATCATGATCATATTTTACACTATGAAATTGAAAGTAACAAAAGTTTAAAGTGTTGTTACATGATTTATGGAAAAGCGATCGCCTTTGCTTCTAAGGCGCGCTATAGCGCTAGGCTAGTCCTATCGCCTTTTGTCGCCTCTAGCTATTTTAAACACTACTCCAGAAAGCTCTTAAGCTGCAATTCTTTTTCTTTGTCTTTATTTTTTAAATGAAGGCCCTGATCTGCAATTCTGTAACAAATCATTTCTCTTGAGCTTGCTAAAACTCAGATTCTGGTATAATTTAGAACTCACAAAAAATGCTCATCAGAGGAAATTAACCTAAAAATCAAATAAATTATCCACAAAAAGAGCCGCATGAACCATAATCCTCATTCCTAAATCAAGATCAGAATATTAACCACAAATACCTTTCATCGCAATGAAAGAAAAAATATTTCCAATACAGATGTCCTCCAAAAACTACCCCTGTAAGTCCAAAGAGCATGAGGTGCAGCAGTGTAAAATCATTATCCAGAAGGCTTGTTTCCTAAAAAGACAGTGCCATAACCATTCACATGATAAGAGACACTCTGCTACTCTACCTAGCACTATAAGCAGTTTCCCATCCCAAAAATACCAAACAAATCCTTCACCATCCCTCCAAATCCACCACCTCATTCCTCCTACTAGATCGAATAAGAAAATGCAATATTACTTTTCCCTAGAAGAGAATAAGTGTCAGTAAAAGACATTTGTAGAAGGGAGATAACACATCATTCCCAAAATAAAAAATAAATAAATACCTGCCTGTGTACATCTACTAAAAAGCCAAAATCCCTCTTACCTCTGAAACCCATTGCCCAAGTATCAATGCAACTTTCCTATGGATGATTCGCATATTTGGATGATCATTTGTGAGTTCATGTGACAGTGCACCATTGAACCTGAAATTCATTTCAAAATATGCAATATATTAGCATGAGTTCCTAAAATGTGGAGAGATTGTGATCAAATATCCCTTAACAAGTGTCAAGCTAAGAAGCAAATCCATGAAATGATTATATGTTACCAATTCAGTTTCAAAAAAAGGATTCTCTAGCAATGGAGAACATGATCCTAATTCCTAAGTTCCTTCCCATGGAGTAAACATGGAGGCATTGAATTGGATATACATATCAGGTAATGGGAATAAGGGGTCCCATGGAATTGATGGGACAACTCCATGGGAGAATTGGAAAGATCCTAATATACATATGCAGCACTATGTCGTTACAAGATGGCAAACAAAATTGCAGATACAAACAAACAGTAAATAATACTACCTCCGTTCAAAAATATAAGTCCTTTTAGACATTTGCACACAAATTAAGGAAATCATAAACTTATTACATTTATACCCCTCATTAATAATCCACAAGCCTCATCAACCAATAAAATTTGAGAAAAAAAAAAGTCAAAAAAAAATTATCATATCCCAATACCAAGAAAACTTAAAAGGACTTGTATTTTCAAACAAAAATCTAAGCATAAAAAGACGTATTTTTGAACGGAGGGAGTAATATAAATAGACACAAATACACTTACCAGTCTCTGAAGCTTAAATAGTTTGAGAGTTCATAATATACATATGCAGCAGCACCATAAGCAGCATCTTTAAGAAGTAAACCTGGAGTGATATCAGTTACTGAAGCTGGGCAGCCATTCATGGCCTCTTGAAGGATGGATACTACAACAGGACCTAAAAGCTGCCATCAAAATTTTGAATACTTTCAAAACCAGGCAACATTTCTTTGTTCAACATAGCTAAGCAAAATATTCATGGATACATCTTAAAATTTCAGCAACAAAAAGAAGCACCTACTTGGCTGTGGTTTTCAAATAACACTATGTACAGAGCTTCTGCACAAGGCCTAAGTTTTTCTATCCATTGAACCATATCCTGTTCATGGTGGAAGGTCTCAGGATTCTGGTTCCACTCTTCCAAGTCGGCTGTTGATAAAACAAAGTACCTGCACACATGATACAGCTTCAGCAAGCTATCCACATATGTAAAGAATTTAGAACTTAATGTTTATACAAATTCCAAAGGAATTATCAGTGCATAATTAATAGCATTATCATATTTTCTGTTGGACATGCAAACATTAGCCATCCACATAGAAAAAACAAGGCAGTGAATATAAATCTAGATTTGCTGATGAAAGAGCACTACCAAGCATATTTTGTACAATGTTTTGTACTTGGCCAGCAGATATAGCCTTTGTAAACACAGTGAAGAATTCAAGAATGATCTTAATGGTTGCATCATGATAAGTGTGTTATTGGCAGCTGGTTTCAAACAGGCTGCATAAAGGTTGAGCACAAAATTCTTGCCAGACAACTTATACAGGTTCATGGCAGAAGTTCCAGAAACGGGTTTCTTTGTTAGCTTGCTTATTTTAATGGAGCAAACAAGCAGATATCATAATATACCAAAAAAAACTAAGATGATACGCTTGAATAAACATTTTTCTTGAAAAGATTCAATTTTAGTCATTGAAGATTTATATGTTTCTATATGCACGCACGCACCCACACCCCCCCACACACACACACACAAAGAAATGTTCCTTCATTTTTCAGGTCCTGAATTGTTACAAGTAGAAAATAGGTTTCTCCAAGTCTTTGTATACAGCAGACATCCCCTCTGAAATTGATGGGAGAAGAGGGATTAAAAATATAGAGAAGGACGAACATTAATAGCAGCTACACTATTCATTTCTCTAAAATGCTAACAATTGGAAAACGAAAAAACTTTTCTTTTGCAATAAATTAATACTATTCTACAAAGGGGAAAAAACAGGTTTAACCAGAAATATCTGGGCAGGTGAGAAAATGAAAGTATCTGGCAACAGAATTATCATCAACCATTCAAACATGATGCGGAAAGATAACAATAACACACAAATAGGTCTTGGATGAACAGACTTCTATTACCTTCTAATCAGTACATTGCAAATAAGTATCACACGGTCATTAGGCAGAAGTAAGGCAAGGAGACTAGATACAGAAGAGGAAACGTTTTTCTTCATCCGCTCAAAAGTGATTCCATTTTCACCAACCACATCGCCAGTGATGCTTGGCTTATAATCCTTGCATTCCAGGATAGATTTCACCATAGTCATACACTGAATAAGAAGTTGCTCAAATGACAAAACTTCAGGCTCGGGGTTGGTGATCTTATTTAAACATAAGTCCATGACTGGTGAAAGCACTCCTTTGTCACCAAAGGAAAAGGGATGCCTTCCCTGGAATGCAATTAGAACCTTCATCATCTTAATGCATGCTCTCTTTATGAAGTTCCAAAACCTTGGGTAACATTCTTGAAAAGAAGAATCTGTGCATTCAATTAATTATGTCAGGCACACTAGATTTCAAGAGGAGATACAACATCAAAGCATATGGTGCAGTTACCCAAAACACTGCACATGATATTTAAAGAATCTTTGCCTAAATCCAGTAACATTAGAACAGGCTACTAAAATTTCTATAAGGTTAAGGGGAGAAAGACTGTAGAATGATGAGCAAAAGGATGAACGAAGTTCAAATCTTCCTGCCCAATTTAAAGCATGAAACATTAAACCAAACACACTTACCATCCCTCAAAGTAGTATGAAAACCAAAGCAGAAACAGAAACGGAAACTAAAGCAGCCAGACAGCAAAACAGAACTGAAGATGCTGACCAGAGAAAAGCCTTCCACATGATGCTACAATGTTCCCAAATAACTAAATTCAAGGCCAACAAAAGGTTTTGATTCGGCTATTTTATTGGATAATCTTCTTATATGACTTCAGACATGAAGGATAAATTTCACAAGCTAGTACTGCCAAGGCACTAACTAAGCAGATGAAAAACTTGAGTAACTCACAAAATCTTTTCCTTTTTATGCTTTACACTACATGATTTAAGTAAGATTCTTAAATAACAGACCAAAGACAAGCAATAATGAGACCCGAAAATTGTTGAGAATGGTTCATGAACTGTAGAGACAATATCTTACAGTACGGAAGAAATGATTGGATGGCATGCAGAAGCAGAGGAGAAACATCCTTCACTTGTCGAACTTCCTGATAAATAAACAAAATAACTGAAAATAGGTATACCATATATACACCTAGCTACTCACAAAAATGAACAGTAGCATCACTAATAAAGCAGAACTATCACCTGCATGGATTTAGCATCACTTGGAAACCCAGAAATTATTAGTTGACGTAATATTTTCAAGCACAACAGCCATCTCTCACATATGAGATACCGCTCATCCAGTTGCTGCTCTGGGGTAGAACCAAATGTCTGAACCAGCATAGAAAAACCTTGCAGTATATGCTCCATATCACTCTTCCATAGGTGCCAGCTATACTCAAACAAGTGGGATGATATCTGCCAGCAACCACAATTTATTCAAATATGAGAACAGATGACAGCAAAATATCCACAAGTATTCCTTTACAACATGAACACTCCACATTTCTCGAGCCACAACATTAGCTACAAACAACACATCAATACCTTCGTCACCGAGAAAGCACAATCTATTATTGAACCCACCACAAGGACCTATCCAACACTAAAAGCATTCAAAATCCTTTCTTATTGATCCAACCTTGGGAACATGTTTCAATACTACAATCTTACAAGTATTCCATTGTTCACGATAATCTCACAGATTACGTAAAGTGAGTTTAACAATAGCCTCCAGATAACACTTTTGTTTGTGATCTAATGTCAGAAATAGTCAACTACGACTATTATAATCAACGCAGAATTGGAATACTCATTTCAAATTAGAATAAAAGGTGAAGAGCCCCATTCAGCTTATTATATATAAAGAAACAGATACAAAATTGCTTGCAGGGCAATATAACTCCAGTAAATACATATAGGTGAGAGGTAAAGGATTCCTTGTCTACAAGGAATGCCTAACGCAGGTCAAATAGCTATTAGCATTACAAACAGATGAGAGCAAGCACTAAGCACCCATTTCTGAGCCAATCACATGGAAGAGAGAGCTACAGAAGCACCACAACTTTCTATCCAACTGCCCCAACCCCCAATGGCTAGGCTGCAGAAGCACCAAAACTTTCTATCCAACTGTCTCAACTCCGAAATGACTAGGCAGCATGTTTGGACGGATGAAATCGAACAAAACGACACATGGATTCTATTTAAACATCACAGTTTATAGGGAAAAATGGTGTTTGCAGTTTCCAATTCAAATGTACAATAATTTAAAGTGGCAGTTTTTTTACTCAAAACCCGCCTTATTTTGTTTGCTTTAGCTTATTAAATAAGTTAGTGATGCAGGAGTTGCTATTCTATCTTTTTATAAAATAAATTTTATCTTTTAGGGATTTTTATTAAGGTTTTATCTTTTCCTTTTTGACTATGCATAAATTTAAATAATTTAGGAAGTTATATCTTTTATCTATTTATATTTTTATCTTTTCTGAAAGATAAGATTTAGAGTTAGATAGGTTATTTTCCTTCAATAAATACGCTTGTAGGCTTGAGATTTTTATTCATTCAATAATATTTCAGTATTCCTAGAGAATCTCTCTCTTTTCCTAGTGGATTCCAGTTTATCAATTTAGGGTTTTCGTCGCTTGCGAAACTCTTTGTGGAAATCTCGCAAGTTGCGTGATTTCGGGGCTTCCTACTGCGTCAATTGGCATCAGAGCAGGTTTCTCCGGTCTGTTTTCAATTTGAAGCATGATGGGAGATCAGGGTCTTAGAAAGGCAGACTTGCAAGAGCTTTCCGTGGCTTTTACCACGGCTTTTAATGGTATGGGTGATCGTTTGGCAGCACTGTTGGCAAGCAACAACAACGCTAGCAATGGTGCTGGCCGTGGGGGTGGTGCTCGCAAAACCGCCGTTGCGGTAACGAGTCTAGTTCAGAGGAAGAGGAGGTCCTTGAAGAGGATCCAGCGGAGAAACAAGGTGATACCCAAAATCGCCATGATTATCGAGTCAAGGCGGATATTCCCCTCTTCTATGGGAATATGAGTGTTGAAGAGCTTCTGGATTGGCAGATTGAGGTGGATCGAATCTTCGAGGTCATGTCGATCCCAGAAAACAGGCAGGTTAAGATGGTAGCAATCCGTCTTAAGAGCACTGCAGCTGTCTGGTGGGATAAGTTGGTGGTACATAGACAAAAGCGGAAGAAGAATCCGATTCAAACTTGGAGACGAATGAAACGGGATGGAGCGCTTTTTGCCCGACGATCATGAGCAGATTTTGTACAAGATGTACATTGAATGTGCCCAAGGTAATAAGAAGAGCGTCGCAGAATACACCACCGAGTTCCTACGTTGGAGTGAACAAAACGAGGTGAAGGAAACTGAGAATCAGAAGGTGGCTCGCTATATTAGTGGACTGAGGTCATCAATCCAAGAGAAGATGGGGTTGCAAACTTGCTGAACAATCACCGAGGCATCTAGCTTAGCCTTGAAGGCAGAATTGATGGAGAAATCGCCCCCTCTTTTAGACGATATCCCAAGCACAACCATGAACAAGCAGGGGACAAAGGTAGCTCGGTCAAGGAGAAGAGCCCATCGGTTGACAAAGACACAACGTCTACAAAGGCACCTGCCAAGGCGTCCATCCAAAACCAGCCAAGCCAATCCTTACACTAGGCCGACCATCGACAAGTGTTTTCAATGTGGAGGCGAAGGGCACCGGTTGAATGTGTGTCCATCCCAGCGGACAAATGCTGAGTTTGTTGTAGAGGAGTCAGATGAGAGGGTAAACATCGGTCTCCAACGACTTCTCTTATCATCCAACGATAAGGGCCAGGGGAAGAATTTGTTCAAGACAAATTGTTCCATCACGGGCAAGGTGTGTAATTTGATCGTGGACAATGGGAGCACAAAGAACTTGGTTTCCAAGAAACTAGTAGACCACCTCGGATTACCAACGCAGCATAGGGACAAACCCTATGAGTTAGGATGGGTGAGCAAGGGTCCACATGTTCGGGTTTCCTTAACTTGCAAGGTTCCTCTATCCATTGGAAAGCACTACAAGGAAGAAGTTTTGTGTGACATGATAGACATGGACGTTTGTCATGTCCTTCTAGGCCAACCTTAGCAATTCGACAACGACGTCACTTACATGGGGCGTGATAACGTGATGTTGGGGCTGACACAAGATTGCGATGGGTCCTGTTTTGCACTTTGATAAGTTCCCAAGAAACAAAGGGTCTAACTTCCTAGTAATGACGCAGCGTGGCAAGGCATTGGAGGAAGAGGCTCGTGAGGCCCATTATTTCTATCCCGTGGTGATCAAAGGGTTGATCAGCAGGGGTCAAGAGGTGAAACCGATTCCAGCAGAAGTGCAAGATATCCTGTGTGATTTTGCTAATTTCAGAGGATTTGCCGGATGATTTGCCACCTATGCGCGATATTCAGCATCAAATTGATCCGATTCCGGGTTCTAGCTTGCCAAACCTTCCGCATTATCGTATGAGCCCTAAGGAGAATGAGATTCTGCGGGAGCAAATTGAGGAATTGCCGAAAAAGGGGTTCATTCGTGAGAGCATGAGTCCCTGCGCAGTGCTTGTTCTCCTAGTTCCTAAAAAGGGCAACGAGTGTGGAGGATGTGTGTTGATAGCAGAGCTATCAACAAGATCCCCATCAAGTATCGCTTTCCTATCCCTCGGCTCGAGGACATGATGAGTTGTCCGGATCCAAGGTGTTCTCAAAGATAGATCTTCGCAGCGGCTATCATCAGATTCGGATTGGGGACGAATGGAAGATGGCATTCAAGAGAAAAGATGGCCTATTTGAGTGGCTGGTGATGCCATTCGGGTTGTCTAACACACTAAGCACCTTCATGAGGTTAATGAACCGGGTTCTTCATCCTTTTATTGGCTCATTTGTCGTAGTTTATTTCGATGACATCCTGATATATAGCAAGAGCAAGGAGGAACAATTGGACCATTTGAGGCAAGTATTGTAGGCCTTGCTAGAAAATCAGTTATACATCAACCTGAAAAAGTGTACTTTTAGCACCAAGAAGTTACTCTTTTTGGGTTTCATCGTTGGTGAAGAAGGAATTCAGGTGGACGAGGACAAGGTGAGCGCTATTTGAGATTGGCCTACCCCACGATCAGTCACGGAAGTCCGCAGGTTCCATGGGTTGGCAACTTTCTACATGAGATTTGTGAGGGACTTCAACACCATCATGGCCCCTATCACGGAGTGCCTAAAGAAAGGAAAGTTTCATTGGGGTCCTGAACAAGAAAGGGGCTTTGCTATGATCAAAGAAAAGCTCTACACTCCACCTAGCCCTGCCGGACTTCGATAGGATCTTCCGGGTAGAGTGCGACCCTTGTGGGGTGGGAATTGGTGCCGTACTATCCCACGAAAAGAGGCCAATGGCCTTTTTCAGCAAGAAGCTAAGTGTCACTAGAAAGAAGTGGAGCACTTATGATCAAGAATTTTATGCCATGTTTCGGGAATTAAAGCAATGGGAGCATTACCTCATTCAAAGGGAATTCATTCTCTTCACCGATCACCAAGCTTTGAAGTTTCTCCATAGCCGGAAAGTCATCAACAAGATTCGTTCTCTTCACCGATCACTAAGCTTTGAAGTTTCTCCATAGCCAGAAAGTCATCAACAAGATGCACGCTCTTTGGGTAGAAATTTCCTTTTATTATTCAGCACAAGTCTGGTGTGCGGATAAAATGGCAGACGCTTTGAGTAGGAGAGCATCGTTGTTGATCACACTAGCGCACGAGGTTGTGGGTTTTGATTTGCTAAAAGAGTTGCATGAGGACGACCTTGATTTCAAAGAGTTATGGGCTAAGTGCAAAGGTAAACATCCCTGTGCTGATTTTCATATTCGGGATGGGTATCTTTTCAAAGGAGATCCGCTATGCATCCCTTCTTCTTTGTTGAGGGAGAAGCTCATCAGAGATCTTCATTGGGGTGGCCTTAGTGGTCATCTAGGGCGGAATAAGACCATCGCTAGCTTAGAGGAGAGGTATTTCCGGCCGCGTCTAAGGAAGGATGCTGGTGCTATTGTGAGGAAGGGTTATACATGTCAAGTGTCTAAGGGTCAATCACAAAATACTTGTCTTTACCTTCCTTTGCCTATTCCTGATGACATTTGGTTAGATCTCTCAATGGATTTTGTGCTTGGACTGCCGCACACTCAGCGAGGGGAAAACTCTGTGTTCGTGATTGTCGACAGATTTTTAAAACTGTGGATGCATCCGACATAGCCAAGTTGTTCTTCAAGGAGGTTGTGCGTTTGGATGGAGTTCCTAGTCTATTACTTCAGACAGGGACACTAAGTTCCTCAGTCACTTCTGGATTACTCTGTGGAAGTTGTTTGGGACATCTTTAAACAAGAGTTCCACTGCACATCTGCAAAAAGATGGTCAAACAGAGGTGGCCATTAGGATGCTGGGGAATATGATTCGCAGCATATGTGGGGACAGACCAAAATAGTGGGACATAGCTTTGCCTCAAGTGGAGTTCACTTACAACAGTGGAGTGCATTCGGCTCTTGGAAGGTCTCCTTTTTCTGTGGTCTACACGTCAATTCCCAGAAATGTTGTCGATTTGGTAACTTTGCCAAAGACACCCGGAAAGAGCGTTGTTGCTGAAAGTATGGCGCAGGAGGTTCAGGCTATGAAGGAAACTGTCAAGGCCAAACTGGAGGCTACTGGACAGAAGAACAAAGCTGCAGCTGACAAGCACCGACGAGCTAAAGTGTTCAACGTGGGAGACGCGTACGGAGAGATTTCCAGTTGGCACTTACAAGAAACTGCAGCCACGCAAGTATGGGCCTTTCAAAGTGACTCGGAAGCTCAATGATAATGCTTATGCTGCTGCTCTTCCCGTGTCCATGGCAATCTCCAACACTTTCAATGTGGTGGATATCTATCCGTATCATGCTGATGAGGTCCTATATCCAGATGAGAACTCGGGGTCGAGTTCTTCATAAGTGGAGGAGACTTCCATCTTTTTATAAAATAAATTTTATCTTTTAGGGATTTTTATTAAGGTTTTATCTTTTCCTTTTTGACTATGCATAAGTTTAGATAATTTAGGAAGTTATATCTTTTATCTATTTCTGAAAGATAGGATTTAGAGTTAAGATAGGTTATTTTCCTTCAATAAATACGCTTGTAGGCTTGAGATTTTTATTCATTCAATAATATTTCAGTATTCCTAGAGAATTTCTCTCTTTTTTATCAGTTTAGGGTTTTCGTCGCTTGCGAAACTCTTTGTGGAAATCTCGCACTTGCGTGATTACGGGGCTTCCTACTGCGTCAGTTAGGGGCTCCTTTGGTTCAAATGTAAGGGTTTATTTGGTTCATAGACCAGTTTCCAGTTGAGTTTTTTCCAAAACTAAAACAGATATGTGAAAACATATTTTTTCTGGTTGAAGTTTTTAAGATGATAGTTTTGAAAACCATGCAGATCATAATAAAGTTAAATAATTTTATAATTATAATTAGATGATCATTAAAAAAAAAAAAAGAAAAACAACAACATTTGAAAACTGAAAACGGGATACTACCAGCTGCACTAAACAAACTCTTAGTTTACAGTTTCGAGGGTTTTGCAAAACTAAAAACAGATTTTTGGAAACATCTTTTCTTGGTTTAAAATTCTGATAAATCAAGTTTTGAAATAATTATTTTTATAGTTGGAAAATAAAAAAAAAAACTTCAAAACAAACTAAAAGCTCACAGCCTCACAGTAAGTCAGTAAATATCAAACTAGCCCTTAGATAGCAAGTAAAAAGACAATAGAGACATTTGGGATGCTATCTTGGGAAAAGATAACCTAGCTTATTAAAAGATTTAGATTGAAGGCTATAACTTATGAAAGGCCATTTGGGATACTGTCAGTGTCTTGGGAAAACATAACCTAGCTTATCAAAAGATTAGATTGAAGGCTATATCTTATAAAAGGCCGGTTAAATACAGAGTACCAATACTTTGAGGGTTATTCAGAATTATTAGCTAATTTAATCAAACACTTCCAAAGTGATAAAATTAGCTTAACAATCAGAGTATGAACTAAAATTATTAGGTAGTCAGAAAGCTTTCATGATTACTTATTTTGAATAGACCCTACACGGCTACTTCCAAAAAGGGTATCTACTTTGATATGCATGCCATGTTTTCTTCATGCTTATTTTTAACTTCACATCAACAAAGAAACAGTGGTCAAGACCCTAGGAACGGAAGAAGCCAATCAGTTGTAACATATTTTGATTCGATTGCTTTCATCTGCCTACATTAATGTACAGATATGATACTTCCAAGATTCCTTGGTGTTTTACCTAGGAAGAATAAAAGAAAAAGGAAGGCGATAATTTCTTATCATAACCAAGCTGATAAAACCAAATAAGAGATAACTCAATTGTAGTTGTTTGCTTCTTCTGTAGACACCCACGTAAATCTAAAAAAGAAACAAAAATGATAAGCACACAAACGGAAATATGATAAGAGCACACCTCTGCATACATTCTTTGGTCTGAAGTGAGACGCTTGGTTGACAATTCTTTCAATGTCCGAAAGAGAATCATAAAGATCCTATGGGAAGAAAGAACATCCGCCGACTGAAGCTGCTGCACTAAACTTCCAAACAGCTCTGGCCTAAAGTCATTAAAATCAGATCAACACACATCACATTCAGAACAAGAAAGGACACGGTGAAGTACTGAGACGGAAACAAGCAGAAGTCACAGAAACAGTCAAATACTAAAATATACACCCAACTCAGGAAAAAAATTGTGATAATACACAAATAAATTATATAAAAGAACAAGTGGACAGAAATTCAATGATATATGCAAAAGAATAGGAAAGTATCATCTTCTAAAATCTAAAACGTATTATTCAATTCAGACATAGGAAAAAAAATGTAAAGTTGATTGAATCCATAAAAGAGACCGATATCGAAAAGGCATTCAAAGAAGACAGTCATTAGCCCCACAAATGACCTAACTTAACGCAATTGTGATTTATAACCTTAAAAATTACTCCATGTTCTTTATTTTGTTGTTGAAATAACAAGAAAATTGCTGCTCTTGTTTTGACAGAAAGCAGCCAGTTTCATATCTCCTTGTACTGTTCCCATTTAATCCATTAAATTACATATGGCGACTATGTGTAAGAGTACACAATAGTTTAGTCCCAGGATAATAATAGCATTGCTTCTCATATTTTCAATAATATAGTATATGTATCATCATATTCCCCTTGAAAAGAAAAGACAGAGATAAAAGGTGGAAATATAAAATATTACCATTCTTTAGGATAATCAATCCGAGCGATTTTTGAAATGAGCACAGCCAGCATAAGAGCTATCTGCATTATCATTCAGGGGAAAGTAAAAAGAATATCATCATATGACAAGTCCAAGTGCAATGATTAGGGGTATGCCACTCTAGAACCGAAAAGTAGAAAACCCAATGATCCAGTGAGAGAAATTTTAAAGCTTTGCAAAGGGTAATAACATACATTCAAAGTAAAATTAACCCTATGGAATTTCATAGTAGTGAATCAACAATTATCTAAAATAATATTAGAGATTTTCAGAAAACCTTATCATCTTCTTCTCTCAAATGTGAGAGCAATCTACTTTTTAGATGCATTTTCTCCTCCTTGCTTATTCCCCTGCAAAAGCATGTAAGACAGGAATCACAGACAAGGTTGCTTGAACAAGCCAAATGAAAAATAATACAAAACAGAACCAAAGCAGATGTCCTTCCTTAACTAGAGGATAAAAGGATCATCAAGCAATATAGTATCAAGAGGGATGGATTAGGAGGCAACATAAGGACAGACACAAATCGTAATTGAATCCGAAACTTGTCACCGTGTGGAAAGTTGAGAGGTAAAGATATGCATTTCCACATTTGTTTCCAAACAACTTGCTAATTTGGTAATGCAAATCTGAAAGCATTATCAAAGATCAAGCACGCAAATATAAACAAACCACTGATCTTAATTGCTTTACAAGAATACTTTCTCCCCATAAACCCACGTCTATCTAATACATTTCACATAATGCACATAAGATTCACAAAATTCTTGAATCTTGATGAAAATCAGTAAATCTTAACCTAGATTTCAGCAACTCAAACTCTACATCAGAGGTACCATAAGAGGAGAGCAAACCAGAGAAAAGGCACTCCCAGGGATTTATGCCCCTTATGCTTTACAATGCATATTCAAGTGCTAAACATCAGCTATTGTTGCACAATCGCCAAAAAACAATACTAGTAAATCTCAGGTTTAACCAACTTACATGGAATCACGCCTTTGTCTCCAATAACGATTGACACTATTCTTCAAATAAACCGTAGCCATTAGCCGAACATCAACCTGTCCAGCCAAGTCTTTTGCAGTAATCACCTCCTACGCAGCAAAAAGAAGGTGAAAAAAGAGCACATGCGCAGTACAAGAACCGCAATATCCGCTTAAAAGGATCCTCACATTTCCATAAAGCAAGAAAGTTCGGAATCGAAGAAGAAAATGCAATTATTAAGCACCGAAAGCGAAACTACGGGAGAATCTGCAAAGAGAAGAAAGAGAAACAACAGCGTTTACCGTGAGGCAAGAGCTAAAGCCAGGGCGACTCTCCGACTGAGCGAGAGCGGCCTCGGCCGGTTTCCGAACGCTTTCATCGCCGCTGAGCGAATTGGCGAGCAACTGGTACATAGCCGGCAAGTCGGAGGCAGAGAGCGCCATGGGAGGGAGGTCTACGCCGCCTTTGAAAGAAAGGAAGACCCTAACTCTCTCTCTCCTCGGATCGTCGGGTGATCCGAATGGGCGGCGGCGTGTAAGCGGTGCCGGCAGTTGGGGCAAGCGAGAGAGAGAGAGAAAGAGGAGGGTTTGCAGGAGAGAGAAAGAGAGGGGAGGGGGCGAAAGGGAAATGAAATGAGCCCCTGGTGGTGAGCTGGTTTCCTGGTTCTACCGTGAAAAAAGAGCGTGAGAGAGTGAGTTTAGGCGGAGCCGCGGAGGTGAATAGTTGCTTCATCATTTTTATTTATTTTCTTTTCTCTATATTTTTTTTTTTTGAAAAAGTAAGATTTTGGATAGTGGCACCCAATAGCGTCTTTATGGATGAAAACCTAAACATCTAGATGCGAAGTCAAGGTCGCACAATTCCAGCAATGACAGAGACCCATCACTTTGTCTGTCACTTATTGACTTTCGGAGGACATGATTGAAAGCACATACGTTCAAAAGACTGAAGGGGAAGAAGGGTGTCGGTGATCATCATCTCAATCTCCCACGAGCAATCTAAAGAACAATGATGACATTGAAAATGATGAGACTATCACCCTTTACCTTAATATAACGGAGACCTAACTCCTTTGTTGTCGTCAGACCCAAATGAAGTCTAATAGCTTTCGTCATTAGTGTTGATGAGGAGTTGTAGTGTGAGGTCTCGCAAGTCGCAACCAAACCGACATGATGATCTTGAATCAAACAGCTTGTTGTGGCCTCTCCCATAGACAATCACACAGTTGTGTTTTATGTCATTAAGATTCAATTTCTTCCGAAAATATGGTCTTTGTACATTCTCAGTTTTTACATTTGTTGTCTTAGATACCCCTCCCACCTTCGTTCATCTAAAAGGCTATCGTTATTGAATGTGATTTTATTTCTAATTGTCCATATTCCCCACCAAATTGTTGCTAATTTAGTTTTTTGGTTTTTGTCAAACTGTGTAAAAAATGTTTGTTATTTTTTGTTTCATTTTCAGATATGTTTAAGAAGAGCTCCTAATGGTATCATGTATTCATATATCAATGTTTTTAAATAGGTGTAACATTTTTGTTCATTCGGTTAAAAGGTGACTACAATATTCATCTGAGTGGTTACAGAATACACATAGGAGGGACAACCACTCCCTTTTATGCGAGTCACGTTTTCGTTGGTAGGTTGTTTATTGCTACTTTTCATAAAAAGTTTTTTACTTTAGGAAAATTTTCAATATCCCAAATCCAAGCAGTATCGCTAGGTTACTAGTCGTTTAGTCCAGTGACAAACGCTAGTATACTAGAGGTTGAGAACCATATCTCGTGTCTACTTGCCTTTCAGTATAATCTGTACGTCTTTAATATTGTTAGTAAGTATCTTAATATTTTTAATTTTATCGGCAATTCTATCTGGGAGTATATTTTGTTGTTCCACAATTTTCTAAGTTTTGTCAATGTTAATGTAGTTCTGTACCTTTTCTTGCTTATTAATTTGGCAGACCCAACAATTTTTCCAAAAATTTATGGTATGCCCATTCCCAACTTGCCAAATAAGTCCTTTACAGAATTCAACTAAGTATTTTTTTTAATGAAAGTTGTTTAATTACATTTTCTTAAAATAAATAAGGAGTATTTTTTGTCAATGTGATAGAGGGAGAATTGAATCGAAATATATAATTAAATATAAACAATGTAACTCTTATCCTGTTCAAAAATATTCAAGACTCCCCGCTATAGTAGTAGGGAATCAGGTTCGATCCTCGAGGAAGCGAGTCAGCGGGATCCTAGTAAAGCCTGAAATCACGTTCTGAATGTCGACCAGAAGCCTCGATCTCGAGCAAAGGACTCGATGTTGATGTGCGCTCAATTTACCATGTTTTTCATCTACTTTTACTTCGATTTCTGTCTATATTTTCATGCATATTGGTTGGAAAAGCATAAGATTTGTGTGGTTTATGTTTATTTGCCAATTATAGAGGTCTACACGAGTTCTTATGTTATTTTGCAGAAATCGAAGCAAAATAGGAGCAATTTGGAGAAGAGAAGAGAAACTGGAAAATCACTCAAAGTCTACTGACGATCACTCGACATCGACTAAAGTGACTCGACATCGAGTGAAACTGAAGACCAGAAATCGAGCCAGGAAGAGAACCACTCGACTCGATACAAATGGGTCGATATCGACTAAAGCCATTCGATATCGAGTGAAGAGCCGATGTCGAGTAAAGCTGACTCGAAATAGAAGATGATGAGTCGATATCGAGTGAGTTGACTCGATATCGAGTGGAGCTGCAGAAGATCCGACGCAGTTTTGACGAATTCTTATCCGAGGCGAATTGCTTCTACATTAAGTCGGGAATCTTTTATCTTATTTTGAGACTTTATATCCTTTATGGTGAATTCCATATTTACCTAAATGGATTTTATTTATTTACTTTAGCAAGTTTTTATCTTAAGAATTAGATAGATTTTTCTTTCCTTGGATAGCAAGGCTTGAAATCTATAATTAGAGCCATTAGGGCTGAGAGTTTATTATCGAAGAAAAGCACTTTTACAATTCAGTTTAGGTATAGAGAAAGAGAGAGGAGGCCGAGTGAAGGAGAGAAATCGAGAGCGGGATTTTGCTTTGTTCAGTTGTAATTTCTCGACGTTTTCAATTCAAGTTTGTTATTTTCCAATGATTATGATAATGTCAATGGCTATGAAGCGTGAGTAGTTCCCTTACTTCTAGGGTCGGGGTGAGCCCGACGATAGCCATGTAAGTTTATGCATCAAAGGTATGATTTTTATGCAATTTCATCTTCTATCCTATATGCATGATTCTTCTACGAGAGTAGTAGGTGATCCTTATTTGCACTATTGAAGCGAAAGCAATCTTATTGTGAATTTGGATTAATTATAAAATTGGGATAGTAACACTTAGGGTTTATGCGAGAGCCTCTAAATTACCTAATTGTTAACAACGAAAGTTATTTGATGAAAATGCATAATCTTTCATGAAGTTGGCATAGGCTTATATGGTTATCGTTGTGGCATGAGATCCCCGATCTTGGAGGTTTTTAGTTTATTGAGTTTATTTACATTCAAATCTACGAATTTATTTTGTTCATCTTTCCTAAATCATTCTTATATTCTTCGGACACTTTTCCGACAGATTCGTACGTTTTTAAGCTTTTTGATGAAGACTCGATTTTGACTGTCTGAGTCGATATCGAGTGAATGACTTGACATCGAGTGCCCCACACTCGACGTCGGCTGCTTTGTCTGTTTTGTAGGGAGTAGACTGCAAATCGACTGAACTTGAGTCGATATCGACTGTATCACCCAATGTCGAGTGATCTGCTGAGTCGAAACAGATGGTGGTTACAAGCTTAGGATCCGCTGACACACCTCTTCATGGATCGATCCTGAATACCCTACCACTACATCGGGAGGGTTTCTTGTAATTTATTTGAGAAGGCTTGGAGATCGGTTTGAGTTTATATTTTATATTTTCATACTCGAAATCCTCCTACGTCAAATTTTGGCGCCGTTGCCGAGGAGGCAATCATTCGCGCCCTAAGTTTTACTCACGTTCTTTTCTTGGAAAGTCTAGACGAGCCCGAACATTACCTCCACCTCCGAAACAAAGCAATCCGAATCATGGCGGGTGCAGAGACACATGCTCAACTCATAGAGAGGTTGAGGAAGGAGATTGAGGACCATAATACTACTATCTCCCTAGGTTCATGAACCACTTCTTTATAGCTTCATGAACCACTTCTTTATAGGGCTGAACCATTATGAGTAAAAGAGATGAACCACTCTAAGTAAAAGGGTTGAACCACACGAATAAAAAGGTTGAACCACTAAGAGTAAAAGGGCTGAACCACACGAGTAAAAGGGTTGAACCACTATAAATAAAAGGACTGAACCACTTAAAGTAAAAGAGCTGAACCACTTCTTTGTAACTTCATGAACCACTTCTTTATAACTTATGAACCACTTTTTTTTTTCAACAAAACAAATACAAAGTGGGTGTCTATGTGTAGATAAAATTAAATTACACCCAAAAATATATTTTTTATATTTTTTTAACAAGTGAAAATGCCAAAAAATAATTTTTAAAAGTCCAGGTAAACACTTTCACATGTACGTATATTGTCTAATTAATTAGTAAGTTATGTTGATTGACGCGTGCAATTAATTAGTGTTACATGTGAGAGTGGGGGTGTTACTAATTAATTTGGGTGCGTGTTACTAATTAATTGGGAGAATCCGCGTGTCTCCTATTTTTAATTCAATTTTGGACACGTGGACCAATCAGATTGCTTCTTTTCTTCTCGCTGATTCATCTCTTCTCACCTGAACCCGACCCTATATATATATAAGTAATGGTTAAAATGTAAAATGCTCTTAAGGTGTAAAATTCTTTAAATGGGTCTAATTATAAGTAAATGGGCCTAATTTAATTAGGAAACTATCAACCCCATGTGCCCCCTTGCCCCATGCGTTTGCCCCTGCCCCCCACCTTGCCCCCCTTCTCGGGTTAGTTTTTTTTTTCGCACCAGCAATTTTTTTTTCGTGTAAGCATTTTTTGTTGTGCAAATATAAATTAAGGTTACGCACATATAACATTATGTTGTGGAAATATGATAATTTCTTATGGGTAAATATGTAAATGGACCTATTTCAATTATAAAAATTATAAATTTTTATAATTGAAATATAAGATTATGAAGTGCACAATTAAGATTATAAAGTGCAAAAATAAAATTTTAGTTTGAATGTATATTTTTAGGAATTAAATGTGCAATTTTAGTTTGAAAAGTGCAAATATAAAAGAAGATATTTGGCCCAATATCCATTTACATAAATCCCTTAGTGAATGTCTACCCTAAGCCATTTTTATAGTAATTGTCCAAAATATTTTCATAATTCTAATATTACCCCTATTCTAATTTAATCCTCTTCTTTCCCTCTTGCTACCGTTCAGATCTAGATCTAGATGTTGCCCCATCCATGGCTTTCTCGTCGGTTCTCTCAACCCACCATTGGAGGCCAAACTCAAACCTTTTCAATGCCATATTCGGATCTCCTCCCTCTTCTTTCACTAACCTCATCGTTGCCACCTTTCTTTGTCAACAAATCCTATTCCCAACCGAGTTTCGCCTTCAACCACAAGATCTGATCATCCCTAGTTCAGATCCGGCGGCAAGGCGGGTTCGTGAGCACTCTTCGAGCTCCTCTCGGGTCGTGTGAGCGAAATCCGTCCCTTCTCCCCTCAGATCTACAGAGTTACGGGGCTCTTGCAACTCGTTTTCTTTAGATCTATTTTAATGGCGTCTTTGTTTTTCTCCTCTTCAGATCTGTGGTAATGGCATCTTCGCTTTCTTCAGATTCAGTTCTTTAGATCTTTGTTTAAGTTAGAAAGGGTTAGGTTGAATCCATGTACTTTCTTTAGATCCGGCACCGTTGATTGACCTCAGATCCGACACCACCATTTTCTTCCATGGACCTTCTTCAGATCCCTATTCGCCGCTTAAGTTAGTAAGGGTTAGATTCTTCTATTTCTCCAGACTCTGATCGAAATCCTTCAAGCAACGATCGACTAATCGAGGAGATGAATCAGACTCCTTCGTTGATTCACATAGAAAGCTCCTCTCTCTCTGGATTTACTGAGGTGTTACATCTTGGAGTTGATCAGCTATCGCGATTCAAGCAAATGTTGACGTTACAAGGCCATTCTGATTTGTTTGCAATGCCTTCGTCGTGGTTGTGATCTTCTTGCAGTTGCAGAACTATTTGAGTCCTATGGTGTTCTGATTTTGTTCATTTTTGAAATTATTAGTTTCAAGAGGCACATTGCACATATTTGAATCGACAATTATATGAATATATATTGCTTTGATCAAATTGTCTGATCAAAAGTACCTTTTGGCTATTGATCTCTAAGTTTTTCAAAAGATTTAAATCTCTCTACAGTTTTGCAGCACATTCTGGCTCCACCATACTCCAAGTACTTAATTTAGTTTCCAATGAGATGAGACAAAGAAATATATTTTTTTTCCTTCTTCTTCTTTGCCATTGGGTTTCATGATGAAGATTGAAACTGCATATTCATGAAGTCCTAATCCTTAGGAAGAAATTGATCCTTGTTTTTACTTCTTTTTTGCAGCTTTTATAATATCCCTCAACCTTTGCCTGTCAATGGCACAACATTATCAGAAACTACCAGGAACCCAACATAATCAGTGAAAGATTTATCTTTTTTTCGGTTAATAAGGATATATCTTATTTTGTTATCACCATATTGTATTTTTGCTCATAAGAATCGATTTATGTATCATTAAATAATACAATACATTTTTGTCAAATTGATACATAAAGAGGCCTTATATATATTTGAAAGCAATTTGAAAGCTAGTGGACATGTAAACCATGGTGTCACCACATAAAGAGGCCTCAAAAAATTGAAAAGAATCTAAAAACAAAACTGTCACCAAAAAAAGTTAGACACCATATGTGTCACCACTAATAAGGGTGGTGACAGTGATAATGGTGGTGATAGCGATAAGGGTGGTAACAACAATAAGGGTGGTGACATAATAAGGGGTGACAACAATTAGAGTGGTGACAGTGACCACTGATAAGGGTGGTGACAGTGATAAGGGTGATGACAGTGGTAAGGGTGGTGACAATGCCCACTAATAAGGGTGGTGACAACGATAACGGTGGTGATAATGATAAGGCTGATGACAATGATAAGGGTGGTGATAGCAATAAGGGTGGTGACAGTGACCACTGATAAGGGTGGTGACAGTTAGGCGTGGCCATGGGTCTGACCCGGTGGGTCGACAGGTTCGACCCGCCGGGTCAAGGGTCGGGGAGGGGTGACCCGAACCCTAACCCGGGAATTCCACGGGTTGGCGGGTTCGGGTCACCCGGCGGGTCAGCGGGTCGAAGGGTCGACCCGACGGGTACCCGGCGGGTTGACCCGACGAATATGGCCCGGGTTGGACGGGTTTGCACTTGTTCGGAGTTTACGGAATTGTCGAGAACAGGTATTGGACGCATATATGTTTGAAAAATATCCTTTCGTGTTTGCCATTTAGGTACAAATTACAATATTACAACTTATAATTCTCAAGACTACAACTTCAACTATAAGTATACAAGACTACAATTCGTAACAATTTTACAATTTGTGTATGATTGAGTGTGGGGAAAAAAAAAAGGGAAGAAGGGCTTGAATCGGTTTCCCGATTGCCTACGTATCCTCCCGGGGTTGAGGAATCAAAGCCCACGTAGTTCTTTTACCTGTGTATGTCTGAACCCCGACCCGGTTACCTATTCTTCTAGTCTTGTTGATCGTCGGACCCTCCACCTCCTGAGCCATCTGTGACCGCGCCGTCAATGGAGCTCCCAACGGACTCCGTATCCACTCCGTCGTCATCCTCGGAATCAGTCCCCAAGTTGTTCTTCTGCATCTGCATATCCGCCTTCTTCCAATCTGCAAGGCAAACTTGGGCTTCGAGGTTCTCGGGAAGCAACCTTGATCTCTTCTCCGATAGAATCTGACCTCTGCGACTGAAAAGCTGCTCGATGGCAACGGTGGAGCAAGGGGCCCCAAGTATTTGTCGGGCGATTACCTGCAACGTCGGGAATCGTTGTCTTTCGGGGCGGCTCCACCATTCGAGGACATCGAAATCTTCTTCCTCATCGCTGTGAAAATCAAAGTTAGTGGACAAATATTCGTCGAGCTCTGAGTGGGGGCTCGACGAAGATCTCGACCTCTTTGACCCAAAGATATCTCGGGCAAGTGCCTTAGTTCTAGCGGTGATGCTTGTTCATGACCCGCTTGAACTGGAAGGCACGGGAGGACGACCAGAGGAGGGCGCTCTATCGCCCGTCGAATATTGAGTATATAATTCTTCTAATAATCCTCTAACTCTAGCAACTATAATTGGAACGTTGCAATCGGGATCTTCCACAATATCCAAAGTCGGAAAATAGTTTTCTAAAAACTTTTGAACCCCGTTTAATTTATATCTAGGGTCGAAACAACATGCTACGAGGAAAATGTCGGGTATAACCTTGTAATATGCCAACCATTTTCGCCGCATCTCCAAAACAGCGATTTTGATGGAAGGCACGTTAATCCCGTCTTGAAGGGCTATTGCTACGTTCATTGCAATAAAACAGAAAAGGTTTGATGTAGGCATGTAAACGTGGCTGAAAGTTCGAGTTGCGTCGTAAAAAACTTTGAAAACCTCCACAACATTTCGGGCCTGAGTCCAAACCTCCGCAAAGATGTTTGACCCTTCGATGTTTTGTGTTGCAAAACCGGAAAGAAGTTCCTTATAAGCGATGGAATCGTAAATCATTTTGTAAGTCGAGTTCCACCGAGTGCAAACGTCCTTGGGGAACTGCTTTGGGCGCGTTTGGTGAGAGCGACAATAAGTGCTCCAACTTTTGCGAAGCTATTTGCTTCGCCAAAGTGCCCGTAAAACAAATCGAATTGGTTCAACAACAGATTGTAAATATGTTAAACCATCTTGGACACATAAGTTTAAAATATGAGGGGCGCAACGGATGTGGAAAAACTTACCGCCTATCCCGGGCTGACAAAATTGGATTAATTCCGGAATAGATGCGGTGTTGGCAGAAGCGTTGTCAAAACCGATACTGAAAACTCTTTTAGTCAATCTATATTCTTGTGAAACGGTTAAAAGGACACATGCTATGTTTCGTGCCGTGTGTGCGTCGTCGAAAACTCGAAAAGCTAAAACACGTTTGTGCAATCGAAAACGTTGATCAACCCAATGACAAGTAACACCCATGTATGAGTGATGTTGCCAATGGTCGGTCCAAATGTCACTACAAATCGAAACTTCTAAATCATGGTTTTTTTGAAAATATTCGATTAATTCATTTTTACGGGCGGTATACCGTCTAAGTACTTTCCTCTTAATCGTGTTTCGACTAATACCTTGCCATGCAGGTTGAACATTTTGTGTAATAAAATCATTGAAACATAAACGTTGTGAAAAACTATAAGCTAAACCCTCGGCAGCTATCATTTCCGCATAGTTATCATGACAACTACGATAATCATAAGACCATAAACCAGCGGGTTGAGAGGAAGAAGATGCGTACCCGGTTAGTTGAGTTTGTCCCTTGGCGAGGCCGAGCTTTTCGGGATGCTTCGACCGGATATGGCGACCGTAGTTCCCATATCCGCCTCCCTTCTTATGCTTGTAGACCGTCCCGCAGAAGTTGCACTTGGCCGAGCAACTGTCTTCCTCCCAAGCCGGATCCCTAGGCCCCTTCGTGAACCAATACTTGAAAGTAGCGGCTTGAACTTCCGCCGTAGTAATAGGGTCGCCATCGGTCGGAGTTCCTTCGGCGGGGAACCCGGACTCTTGGGTCGGAATCGTCGGAGTTCCGGCTTGGGGGGTCCCCTCGGGCTCGGCCTCCTCCTCCTCCATAATCTCGTCGACGTGGTCGGCTAAAAGAGCATCATCTCGACGACGTCGGGATCCGCTCGTCGCCGAGACCGATGCACTTCGCCGAAGGCTTGGTGGTGTTACCGCCGGGTTTGAGCCGCCTCCGCCTCCAACACTCGGGGTCGATGAAGATGGGGCTCCACTAACACTCTTGCGACCCCGGGTAATTCGGTTGAAGACACCCGACATTTTGAATTTTAGAGATTTAGGAGATTTAAGAGAGAGATTAGGAAACCGGGACTACGAGAGACAAGATCGAGCTATTAGAGAGCGATTAGAGAGATGAAGATGAGATTAGAGGAGATGAGTGAGGTGTGGGTTGAAAATGGGAGGGAAAAGGGGTATTTATAGGGCCAATCCGCGCGATGGGCAACGGTCGACCCGGCGGGTCGACCGTAGGAAAGTAGCCGTTGCCCTTTATTTTTTATTTTTTTTTGGGTGTTGTTAGGCTTCTTCTAATCCCTCTTAACTTGTAATTAAAGTTATATGTGAAGTTTTTAATTTATTTTATTGAGTTTTTAATTTTTTTGACATTTTAAATTTGATATCTAATGTTTAGGTAATTTTTACTAAGTTGTTAGGTAATTACTAAACAAATTATCTTATACAACACCAATTATAGAATCATTCAAACACAAGTTTATTGTAAACCGACATACGATTACAAGTTCACAAATCACAACTCACATTCAGTGATTCACATCACATAAAAAGTTAAAAACTTAAAACATAAACTTATTACATAACTAAATAACTACACTACTCACTAAATCACTAATTAGGATTAGGACTTAGGAGTTAGGACTTAGGACTTAGGAATACTAGACTAGTTACCACCACTCGAGCCCGATGCGCCATCGTTCTTGATCTTTTCGGGGTGCTTCTTCGTGATATGAAGCTTCAAATTTCCATATCCAAGGTTATTTGTCACCTTGTACTTGTGACCGCAATGACGACAAACGGCTTCGAACTTTCCACCGGCTTGCTCCACCTTCTCGTAATGATCACGGAACAACTCCGCCCGAAGGTTATCACCGGATCTAGTTGCGTCAGACATGATTACGAGCTTATGAAATAAAATGGATAGGTGATTGATGGATTGGATGGGAATATGTGTGATTTGTGACATGAAGGAGTCGTCTATTTATAGCCCTGAGCCTAATCTCCCACCAACTAGCCGTTACAACGGCTACATTTTAAAAAAAAATCAGCCTCCGGTGGGCCCCACCCGTCAACGACTACTTTTTCAAAAAATGTCGACCCGCCGGGTCACCGGGTTACTAAACCCCGACCCTAACCCTAACCCGCTACCCGTCCCCACCCGCCTACCCGTCAACCCGGACACGCCGGGTCATTGACCCGCCGGGTCAATGACCCGTACGACCCGCCGGGTCACGGGTTGACCCGTGACCCATGGCCACGCCTAGTGACAGTGATAAGGGTGATGACAGTGGTAAGGGTGGTGACAATGTCCACTAATAAGGGTGGTGACAACGATAAGGGTGGTGACAATGATAAGGGTGATGACAATGATAAGGGTGATGACAGTGATAAGGATGGTCACAACTCTTGAAATGAAGTTGTCATCAAAAAAATTTCATGTCACCACTGATAAGGGTGGTGATAGTGACCCCGTAAAAAAACTATTGAAACGAAGTTGTCATCAAAAAATTTTCATGTCACCACACATGTGTCACCACTAATAAGGGTAGTGACAGTGACCCCGTAAAAAAAACTCTTGAAACGAAGCTGTCATAAAAAAGTTTTCATGTCACCACACAGGTGTCACCACCTTATCAGTGGTGACACCTGTGTGGTGATAGTGACCCCGTAAAAAAAAACTCTTGAAACGAAGCTGTCATCAAAAAATTTTCATGTCACCACACATGTGACACCACAAATAAGGATGGTGACACTGACCCCGTAAAAAAAACTCTTAACGAAGCTGTCATCAAAAAATTTTCATGTCACCACACATGTGTCACCACTAATAAGAGTGGTGACAGTGACCCCGTAAAAAAAACTCTTGAAACGAAGCTGTCGTCAAAAAATTTGTTAGGCTATAGAGGGGCTAGGCACGTGACTAGCACAGGGCAAAGAAGAGTATAAGAGAGGATAGCTTGTAACCGATTGAGGCATTCAATTCATTCTAATACAAAGTGGTTTTATATGCTGGTTAAGCTCCTCAGGTAGTTAGGCTATCAAGATCCTAACAAGTGGTATCAGCAGCTTGGTGGTTCTTCCGGCCATGGCGGAGGGGACACATCTCAAGACTACAGAAAAGGTGGATGTGCAGCTACAGTAACTCCAAACATTCACGGCGAGCTCTCATGAGAGGTTGATGGAGGCGATCCAGAAGCAGGACGATCATCAGCGAACACTGCAGGAGCAGCAACAAACGATGATCGAGATGAAGCGATCATCGGAGGAATTTCAGACAAGAGTGGAGCAGTATCAGTTGAGGATGGAACAAAGCATCGCTCAGATTTGAGAGTGGATTCGGATTCAAAATCAGAAAGCAACATTTCAGCCGGGCTTCGTGAGTCCGACGACGGATCAACAAGAGAAGACACCTTCGATGAACAGTAGGGAGATTCCGGAGGAAACGAACACATATAGACCACCACCGATGAGAAACGAATGCACCTTCAATGGCCAGAATCGCTTTCCAAAGGTCAATTTTCCAACCTTTGATGGAAAGAAACCAAGAAGCTGGGTAAGGAAATGTGAGAAGTACTTTCTTCTTTTAGGGATTCAGGAGCATCAGAAGGTGGAATTGGTGGCCATGTATATGCACGGCAGAGCGAACACATGGATTCAAGGCTATCTGATGCAGAAGAAGGGGGTAAGATGGAAAGAGATGAGTGAGGCGCTCTGTTGTAGGTTTGGGGAAAAGCAGGGCATCGAGATTGTTGAGGATTTCAATAAATTGAACCAGGGGGGAGATCTTGAAGATTATAATGAACGGTTTGAGGAATTACGAGCAGGAATGCTTTCTTATAATCCACACTTGCCGGAGTGTTACTTCGTGTCCAGTTACGTCAACGGATTGAAAACGGAACTCAAACCTTTGGTGAAATGGGGCCGTCCAAGGGATCTGGCAGAAGCTCTGGAGCTTGCAAGGCTTCATAGTGATGCGGTGCAGGCATTGGTCAAAGTCAGTAAACCACCATGGAAATCGGGGATTGCGACTGAAAGGGGCCAAGAAGGGTTCAGAGGTTCGAAGGAATTCAGGAAACCTGCAGGCCTATGCTTCAAATGCGGTGACAAGTATTTTGTCGGCCACAAGTGCAAGAATTCTTTAGTGAAATTCATGGCAACTCAAGAATTGGAGTCGGAGGGTGAAGAAGAGTCAAAGGAAACCATAGGAGAGGCTGAGGCAGATGAAGGGGATCAAGAGGGATTTGTGAGGGCTCTCACAGGGAATGGGTCGGACACTTCAATCATGGTTAGAGGATTTATGGGGAGTAGAGTAATCCGCATCTTGATTGATAGTGGCTCTACCCATAGTTTTGTGGATCCCTTAATCGCTAAAGAAGCTGGATTCAAGTTATTACCTGCGAATTTGATGATTGTTGAAGGATTGAACAAAGGAAATCTGTTTTGTCGATAGGAGTGTAGGGGATTTCTATGGAAAATGCAAGAGGGAGATTATAAATTTGACATCAGGGCTTTGAAGATTGGGGACTTTAAACTATTGCTGGGGGTGAACTGGATGACGAAGTGCAGTCCAGTCCAGTTTGACTATAATCAGATGACAATCGCATTCTCTAAGGATGGGAAGAGAGTGGAATTGCAGGGCATGAGTGAGGAGAAGAAGGAGCCTGCAATTAGATTTCTGACGGGGAAAGAACTGCAAGGGCTGATCAAGGGAGGGGAACACGAGACCATTACACAGATTGCTCAAGTATTCCAGCTATGTTCAAAAATGGAGGAGACACCATTAGCAGTTCAAGTAATTTTGGACAGATTTCAGGAGGTATTTGCATAGCCTAAGCAGCTGCCGCCAGAGAGGGGATGTGAGCATGCTATTCCCTTGAAACCGGAGATGCAGGCAATTTGTTCAAAACCATATAGGTATCCCCATGCCCAGAAGGATGAGATTGAATGCCAAGTGAAGGAAATACTTGCTAGTGGATTGATAAGACATAGCCAAAGTCCTTTTGCTTCTCCAACATTGTTGGTAAAGAAAAAGGATGGGACGTGGCGATTTTGTATAGACTATAGGAAACTCAATGAGGCGACAGTCAAAGACAAGTTTCCTATACCCAACATAGAGGAGTTGTTGGACGAATTGCAAGGGGTTGCTGTGCTCTCAAAACTGGATTTGAGGGCCGGCTATCATCAAGTGAGGGTGGCAGAGTAGGACATCCCTAAGACTGCTTTCAGGACTCATAATGGCCACTATGAATTCAATGTCATGCCTTTTAGATTGACGAATGTCCCTGCAACCTTTCAATCATTGATGAACATGGTAGCTGCTATGAAAGTTTGTCTTGGTCTTCTTCGATGACATATTGGTCTACAGCAAAGATCTTGAGCAGCACTTGGTGCACCTGGAGACTGTGTTGAGTATTATGAAGAGACACCAGCTCTATGCTAAGCTCTCAAAGTGCAATTTTGTAGTATCTAGAGTGGAGTACCTGGGTCATTTGATTTCTGTGGATGGTGTGGCAACTGACCCCTCTAAGATAGAAGCAATTGTTAAGTGGCCTGCTCCAAAAAATGAAAAGGAACTGAGGAGTTTCTTGGGGTTAGCTGGTTATTATAGAAGGTTTATCAGGAATTTTGGAGTCATATGTAGGCCATTGACTGAGCTTTTGAAGAAGGAAGGGTTTGTGTGGGGAGAAGCCAGGGCGTTGGGCGTGTTGAAGTCAGGATTGACAGTAGCACATGAGCGTATGAAGTTTTTTTGCAGACAACGGGCGCTCGGAGAGGGTGTTGCAAGTAGGAGATATGGTGTATCTGAAACTCCATCCATACCGACAGACTTCGTTGGCCATACGTCGATGTCTGAAGCTCAGTGCCAAATTCTATGGTCCATTTGAGGTAATGGCCAGGGTGGGAGAGACAGCATATAGGTTGGCCTTACCTGCTTCCTCGCGGATCCACCCAGTGTTTCACATTTCTCAATTGAAGAAACGTGTTGGGCCAGCAGTACCAGTGTGTACAGAGCTACCAGTAACAGATGATGAAGGGGTGGTCCTGGTGGCACCAGAGGCGGTATTGGATTCAAGGGTGACACATCTATCCAATGGGGATCCAATGGTCGAGTGGTTAGTAAAATGGATCAACTTGCCAGCTGATGAGGCCACATGGGAATCGGCAGGCCATATTTTGCATCAATTTCCTGATTTTTCTTCTTCTTAAAACCTTGAGGACAAGGTTTTGCTTAGGGGGGGTGATGTTAGGCTATATAGGGGCTAGGCACGTGACTAGCACAGGGCAAAGAAGAGTATAAGAGAGGATATCTTGTAACCGATCGAGGCATTCAATTCATTCTAATACAAAGTGGTTACATATGCTAGTTAAGCTCCTCAGGTAGTTAGGCTATCAAGATCCTAACAAAATTTTCATGTCACCACACATGTGTCACCATTGATAAGGGTGGTGACAGTGACCCCGTAAAAAAAAACTCATGAAACGAAGTTGTCATCAAAAAATTTTCATGTCACCACACATGTGTCACCACTGATAAGAGTGGTGTCAAAAACCTCGTTTGTAACGGCCCGGATATAAATACTCGGGTTACGTTTCGAAGGTCGGATACCTTCATTCAGATCTTGTAATTCAGGTACGGGTCAGTCCGGTTCTTCGCTTTCGCCCAGGAGGATTCCTGTCATAGAAGCATGGAGCAAGCAAGGAGCAAGTACCTATCACTATCCACGAAGTCAGGCCCAGAGACGCCTGCGGGCCCTAAAGACCGCGCTGAGGCCATATAATATGCCTATACCTAGAATAAAGGATGGTCTAATGCGGTACATAATTTAAATCACACTAGCATGCTCCTAGTTGAAATAATGTGCAGAAAACTGTAAAGGCGCCCAAAGAATGCCAAGTGGCATATCCTCATATCTCTGTATTTCCCGTACCAACTTTGAGGTAGGGCGCTCGGCCTTAGCCGAACCGTAATAGATATATTCCCGTACCCACTCCGAGGTAGGGCGCTCGGTCTACCATCGCAATGAACATCAATGTATATAAGGAGAATATAAACAAGTTTAACATGTGAATCATGCACATGTCATAATGCAAACCAGGATAATGCTCTTAAGGTGTCATATTACAAGAGAGCAATGCGTTATATTCATATATATAACTATATTCATATACATAAAAGTAATCATGCGAGTATCTTACAACTATCGTGGCGGGTGTGTTCATGCAAAGGTCAAGATCTCCACACGTGCAAAGATATCGTCTCAAGCAAGGGTGTAATAAGGGACGTAACATGTCATGGTCATATTGAGGTCATTAGAGTATAAGATCAATGATGGCAAGACGATCATCTAAGGTGCTACTAGATTCTAAGATACAGGGGCCAACATAACGTCATGAATGCAATGTTTGCATACATAAAAGGAGACAATTAGAGCACATATTCTCATGTTAAGTTACATTTTAGAAGACATACATCCTATCTGATACTAATAGCATATACGGAATCTAAATACAATGTGGCGTGTGCACATGTAGGGTGTCAGACTATTCATCCTTAAAAGCATAAAAAAATATCATGGGGCATGAAGGAATATTATCACGAGACAAGTAGATAGGCATGATACTAGTCGGAATCATATAAGGCATAATGAGCATCGGGTTGTAACATCAATCGTATTTCAATGACATAAGGGACGAATGGCAACACTATCAGGGACCTATTTTAAATAGGAGGAGATCATAAAGCAAGTAGGGCATAAATGTGCACAAGCCACAAGTCATGGGTCCTACAGGATACTAATGTCTCGGTGCAAGGCGTAGATGTGCATCATATGATACATGTACATTAAACAACTTAGCACCAACATATGCAAGAGGTCAACAATCATAAAACAACCATATGGAACCAAGGGAGAAAACATAGCGGGAAAAATATGAGCCTAGGATAGTGTGGCTCCGCATGGATACAAGGGATACATGTACATGGGTATAAATCAATAAATATCGGTACACGTCATGTATTCAACACAATGATATATCAAGTCATTCAATATAGCAATCCATCAAGTCATGTAAACATAGATAGGGCCACCATTATAACCAAACAAAGACTTCCAAGGGCAGTGTCGACTTATCCCCACAGACTCAAAAGCTCATTTCCCGTGGAATGGGTGTGTGACTCATTTCGAGAACATAAAAGAGTACTCAAATTACTCCCGAAAGAAGATGGCGGAGTTCATCTAGAAGTCCATAACAAGGAAACACCAGCTGAACACTGCGAGAATCGAGAAGGATGACTCTACAAAACAACTCGTCCCATAAACTCAGAACCATTCAAGGTTGATATTCTAGTACACTAACCACCTCAGGGCATGACCGATGATGTCAAGTACCATACTCATAACACGCTCAAGTAGTCAATGTTCCTGAACCTAATTCTCAGATAAGATTAGATTCCCAATTCCATTTCCCATAAAAGGCATTGATACCAAAAAGAACGACCCGATCATAATACCAATTAAGACATGGGAGAAGATAGAAGGGGAGGAAATCAGAATGAACAGAATAGGCATCCCTCAACCATCACCAACCTTTAACCGAACATCATCGAACCAGAGACAAAACCAAAGGGAAGACAACAACAAGTGAATCATGGAGGAGACTGCTCTATAAGATAGAAATTCCGACTATATCGAAAGGAAAGGCTCCCTCGCTTATCCCGCTCAAATAGACATGAAACACTCAATCTAAGTATATATCAACAGATTTCTAGTTCTAGCATGATAGCACTCAGCACAGAATCGGTCAGTGACAATTATAATGATCTCCTTCGAGGGAGATCGCCCTCATGCCCAATTGATACATAAAGCACATCAAGCTATCTAATGCCGCTCTTCGAGGAGCGGCTGACCGGAGGGGCAAAACCTCACGATCTCTACCTAACTCGCCACTCCAACCACCTCGGTGCAATTCCTTGGAGTCTTCCAGCCCATCTGTAAAGAATAAGCTAATATTTCGCCTACCCGTTTCCAACTACATCCAATAGGGATGGTCTAACGCCTTTTCTACCCACTCGATTCCCATTGTTTGATTCCTCTTATTTAGTAGGCCGAGTTCACATTTAGTCCATTTGAATTAGTCATATTAAGTTAATTTTGCCCTTTTTAAAACTTTGCCAAAATCACTCGAAATTCGTGGGCGGTTTTTCAAAACATACACCCGACCCTTGCGTACCCGAATTTCAAAACCTGGCGCTGATACCAACTTTGTAACGTCCCGGACATAAATACCCGGGTTATATTTTGAAGGTCGGATACCTTCGTTCGGATCTTGCAATTCAGGTACGGGTCAGTCCGGTTCTTCGCTTTTGCCCAGGAGGATTCCCGTCATAGAAGTATGGAGCAAGCAAGGAGCAAGTACCTATCACTATCCACGAAGTGAGGCCCAGAGACGCCTGCGGGCCCTAAAGACCGCGCTGGGGCCATATAATATGCCTATACCTAGAATAAAGGATGGTCTAATGCGGTACATAATTTAAATCACAATAGCATGCTCCTAGTTGAAATAATGTGCGGAAAACTGTAAAGGCGCCCAAAGAATGCCAAGTGGCATATCCCCATATCTCTGTATTTCCCTTACCCACTTTGAGGTAGGGCGCTCGGCCTTAGCCGAACCGTAATAGATATATTCCTGTACCCACTCCGAGGTAGGGCGCTCGGTCTATGCCGAACCGTATCAGAGATATATATAGATCATACTCATCGACTCGATCGGGGACCGAAATGGTATAAACACGAATGCCTCCATCACCCTATCAAAGACTCTAAGACTCACAGATAACGGCCGTTCTGTTCTCAAACACACAAAGTAACCGAATGCTCATTCATAAGTGCAATCCTAGCATGATACTACATGGCATGCTTTAATGCTTATGCAACACCTACATACTATATGACACATCAGGGAGGAGGTCCGAGTTACTGAGTAAGCTACCGTAGGAAACTTACTTGGAGGCGCGCAGAATCCAAGCAATAATCAGCAATAGCAAGGAATCCAATCATGTCACAAATCACCTAGCATATAATATGAGATGTGCATAGGTCTACGTCTAAGTCACACA
This sequence comes from Persicaria maculosa, assembly GCA_963922045.1. Taxonomy (NCBI): domain Eukaryota; kingdom Viridiplantae; phylum Streptophyta; class Magnoliopsida; order Caryophyllales; family Polygonaceae; genus Persicaria; species Persicaria maculosa. Next base: position 37,573,992 of record OY998261.1, read on the forward strand.
AGGCCCCCCTAACTAGCGTACATAACTTCACATAACCATAGAATATCGTATCTTAACATTTCATCCTTATCATATCAACTCATCTCATCATCTTACTTATTCATTTCCATCAATCAACTCATATCATCTTAATCCTTCCATTTTATCTTAACTGTCCTATTTCATCATATCTCATCTTATATATTATCATATAGCATCTTCTATATCATCTCAACACATGTCATCACATAATATCATGTAACATCTCATCATACTTCATATTTCAATTCAAGATTCTAACAGGTCAAATCATGCTTCAATTCACATAAATCCATATCATAACATAGCTTCACATATCTCATTTCAAATTATTCCATCTTATCTCATTATGCTCATTTCATGTCCATCTTATCTCAACATATAATATCTCATCCATAATCTCATCTCAATATCTAATATCTCATAATCTCAACATTTTTTCATTTCAACTCATCATTATACCATATACCCATCATTTAGAAATCATGCACCCTTTATTATTATATAAGTCATATTCATACTCTAAGGTATATCCATACTCTAATCATCATAGCATATAACATAGCATAACAATATCAAGATATCATAATTTATATACACAGAAGGTAGACAAGTAAGTCAATTCCCAAGTTTTTCCCAAACCCTTAAGTCTCAAAATAAGTCAACGCAATAAACAAAGAATTGCTTTAAATCTTACTTAGCCAAGTCCCGACATGAAGCATTTGAATCCTTAAACCAAATTCCCAAAATTATATTATTAAAAATAATCCCGGCATATCGGTTTTAAAACACAAATCCTTTTGAGGAACATTTTCAAAATACAAGTTTAAGGCTCAATCTCTATTTAAAACGTTTTCTCAAGTCATCAAAAATCCATTCATAAAACATTGCTCTTTAATCAACTTATATTATTATTTGATCAAAATAAATTTGACAAGGTTATCATATTTCCAAAAATCTCGCTTTTCAAGTAATTGAATCAATTCCAACAAACCTATTTTCCAAATTCTCTTTAAGAATCCAAGGCTCATAATATAATATCTTTAAATTTCAATAATAATATAATAGTACTTTACATTCCATTTATTTAATAATTACATATTTAAATTATATATATATCAAGGTAAGTCTTAAACCTTATAATCACTTTAACACATTTTAAAACACAGTTCAAAATCATAATATAACACATAATATATCCCAATAATCTATTTCTAAAACACTATATAATATATTTATATATAAATACTTTACAGAAATTATAATTTATATTCATAAATCAGAAAAATATAATAATAATAATACTTATTATATAACAAACCACTAATAATTATATATTGTTCAACAGAATAACTAATTAAAACAAGCAAAACATAACCTAATAAAACAAATAAGCCCAACCCGGATTCACTTACCCAGACCCGGCCCAAGACCTAACCAAATTCGGATCCAAACAAACCCAACCCAACTGAACCGGTCCACCCCATTTTTATTTAATTAAACACCTGAACCGGACCAACTTTAAAAAAACAGAAAACCAAATCCAGGAATACACTGTTCGTTATCCCCTTCCCCGGCTCCCCTGGATCTCGCTCCCGGTTCTCTCACTCTCTCCCAGGCTCACTCTCTCTCTCTCTCTCTCTCTCTCTCTCTCTCTCGTTCTCATGCTATTCTAAAACAGAGAAATGAACAGAAAATTAATCAAGGAAGGACGAGTGGTCGTGTGCTCACCGAGGTTTCGAAACTTCGCCGGAGAATTCGTCGAGGACTCGATTCGGCGTCGTCGGGTCGAGAATCAAACGGCTTGGGCTGGGACGAGAGAGAGGAGGGTTAAATGGGCAACTTTTCCCAGTTAGGAGGTGAAAGAAGGTGGAAACCGAGCCCTTACCGGGTTCAAGTCAAAACAGAGGAAGAAGAACGACGGGGTGCGGCTCGGCTCTGCTGGACATTGTGCTTGCCGACGTCGAAGGTGTGGTAGAGCTGTTGTTGGGCTCGACGAAGAGGAGAAGGGGGAGGAGCTGCATTACTTAGCCTCTTGGGGCTGCGAACAGGGCGCTCGGAAGGTGCTCAATGTGCTCGAGTGGTGCTCCGGTTTGCTTGAGGAGGCGCTCGATGGTGCACGACTCCTTGGCTTCGAAACCGGGGGAGGAGCCATGCTTTTTGCTGCTGGTCTCTAACGGAAATGAGAGGGGATTGGGTTGTGTTTTGGAGCTTAGTTTGCAAAGAGGAATAGGATGGAGAGGAGGTGTGGGTCTGTTTTGTTTCAAAATAAAGAGGAGAGGGGAGGGGGTTGGATTCATAAGCTGAAAAAAGGGGAAGAGTTGGGGTTGGGGTGCCTGCAAGGCTCGGCGTGGGTGCTGCAGTTTTGACGTGAAGGACAGCTTGTTTTGCTTGGCATCAAGCCAAAATTGGAGGAGCAGAGGGGGTGAAGGAAAGAGGAGAGGGAGGGGATGTTAGGCTTGATTTGGCAATGGGACAAATGAGTTAAGAGGGGACCAACTTGTTGCAAGCTAGCTGGAAAGGTGGCTCCTGCAATTTGAAATCAGATGGGGAGTTTGGGGAGATGACCGAAAAATTGAGGGGTGAAGGTAAAGTGGTCCCACTAATTCAAATACCCGAAAAATGAGTCCGAATTCCGCTCATCGATCTTATTCCGACTCAATTAAAATCATACCCAAAAGTTCAAATCCGAATAATAACAATAATAATGAAATTTGAACAATATCTTCAATCTCAGTGTAAGAAATTGGAAATAAAATCCATTTTTAGATCAAATTCAAATTTGTGCCGGAATCCGCTCCAAAAGAATTAAAATAAACTTGTTCTGCTCAAGGACAGAATTTTCAAAATTTTCTGAAATCTTATAATTCAAATCCTAATTAAGTCAAAATTAAATCAAAATTAATTCTTAATTTATAAATTAATATTTTAAAATCCCGAGTCTTTACATCATCCACCTCTAAAAACAAGTCTCGTCCTTGAGACTAAAACCCTTTTCGAAACCGATCAAGCTTTCCTCAAAACATAGAACCAAACAAAATCATGCAAAAACCCAACTATCCTATATCAGTCAACCAAGTTTTCAGAACTCAAGAGGTGGAATCATCCACCTCTAAGGGTTAATCCCATATTCTCTTCCTAGGTTCATTTTTCAAAGATCAATTTCAACTATCAATCTCAACATATCATCAAGCTCAACATCAATTGTCTCAAAATGTCACGGAATCTCATATATCAACAAGATAAAGCCAAACTATCAAGTGTCATCACGCTAACAATCATATCAAGGGTGGTATCATACGAGTATCATGCAAGCCAGTCATCACTCATCAAGAGGCTCATTGCCAATAACATCATATCATCTTATATTCTGCACATAATCATCATTCATATAAGCACAAAGGCATAGAGATATACATCAAAGCACACGTATCAAAACAAGGTACTAGGATATGCCCACCACTAGGTCAAGAGGTCAAGGAAATGTCCACGCTAGGCTCCATGTAAGACGCGAGCAGCTCATTTGAAATGCCTCCACAACTAGCTCGAATACTCTCCCCGAGACGCTTTACCAAGGAATGATCAACCTCGACATGGAGGTCAGAACAGTCAAGAATGCGGTGAGGATCGGGAACATATCGACGAAGCTGAGACACAAGAAAGGCATCGTGCACTTCGGCTAAGGACGGGAATAAAGCTAAGCGATATGGTGCCTCTCTAGAATCTCAAAAGGATCAACAAACCTAGGGCTTGACTCGCCTATGATGTCAAAATGTCGGACCTCTCAGCCATACATGTGCTCCCACATCAAAGAGAATCTCGATCCTTGTCAACGCCTCGGAACTCGGGAACATGCTGTCAGAAGCTCGAAGTGAACCGTCCATCTCCGTCTGAAACTATCCTCTTAGGAACTCCATAGAGCCTCGAAATCCATCGGATGAACTCCTCAACTAGCCTCGAAACACGTCAAGTACTCTCTTGAATAGCGATGAAGTGCGCCTCTCACGTAATCCTCTACCTCAAGTCCTGGGACCGGTGGGTTATGGGCCCACCACGCTTCCGCTGCGCAACTCGAGTACTATCCATCTGATCGTTCTCTTCTCCAAGTCTTCGTTCGTTGAAAGTACACAAGGATATTAGGTTAAAGGAGGTAGAGGAGAGGTAAAGGCGGACAACTCGGATTCTCTACGGAACCAAACATAGACCAGAACTGATGACGACGAGAATGAAAGACAAGATCCCAACCTGAGAACGACAATGGTGCCCTTATGGAATTCTATGAGGTCATAATTGCGGCAAGAAAATCACATATCAATCAATCATGAAGCATACTAGTCAAATCAATACACACTAACATGTACCTATCTCGCTGAACAACGACAACATATATTGATAATAAAGAACATGAGCGAGTTCTACATGGATGTGCATATAAGACAATCTAGTCACCTATCATCTCAAGTAGTAGACGAGCTCAACATGTTTAAGAAATAAGGATGCATGATTTCAACAATAAACTTATGTGGCACAAAGCTATGCAAAACATAGTAGTATCACAACATCACATATAAGGTTAAATACTCATGTTCAACAAAATCCTAGAACATCATATATACTTATCATCATAACTAATTCAAGTCCAAATCCGTATAAATCATGGAATCATAAATCATTTTAAGTCCCTTTTTCATCAAATCATATAGCATCACATAAGAATTCAAATCATATATATAAAATAACCTAACCGAGTTTAAACCAAACTCGAGTCAACGCCCAAAGAAAGGAGAGAACCGGCTCCGGCCAAGAGCCCAGACCTGGTTTTCGTCGCGACGAATTGGCCGCTCGTCACGGCGAAATCCAGTTCTTCATCCCTCGCGAGTGATGCCTCTCACTATCGCGAAAAGCATCATTCTCTTCCTTTGTTCCTAGTTCTTGTTCGTCGTGGCGACCATGGTTTCGCCACGGCGAACAAGCAACTGTAAGCTTGCTTTTGATCTAAACTCGATCCCTTCTTTCCCACTACTCTCATCCTTTCCAATATCTTTCCCTAACTTCAACCAACATTTAAATAATAATCCTGAATAATATTAAAACTAACAATTTGATAACCCCTTCGAACCATATTTTTAAATACCTCTAGATTTAATATAGGGTATTCAAATAACAATTAATTACCCATGCCGGATAAACATATAGACAAGTCATATCAATATAGAATCCGATACTAAGATGCTCAAACATGCCATAGCATTATAAAAGAAACACATAAGGGGGCACAATAACTATCACATCATAGAGCAACGAGGTCTACATGATATGATAAGTATGACATGTAATCATATGATGAGTTATAATAGGAAGCATGTCCCACATGATACTAACCAATCATGACGTGGCATAAGTATAACCAACGATGATTACTGAGGTACAAGTTCAACATCAGATCATATTTCACGTGTATATGCATTTCATCATGTCATAGTATGTAACATCCAAGGTGGCACCCAATTACTGATTAACACAATACTCGCAATTATATGAGCTCAACAAGATAAGCATAGATTGACGATATATCCTAAGCAAAATTATAACGTGTGAGCCTAGATATGATTTTAACCATAATAAAGGGGGTGCGTAGTCAAATGAGGTGCAAGGCTACTAGAAGGCAATAAGTATCACAAGGGCATCGTATGGAAGAACAACAATTTATATGAGATACACACATAAGCACGTCATTAGTCATATTAAGCATGATACAAGGGTATCGAAACATAGCATGATAACTTGATTACCAACATCATACATCCTTAGATAGTCATAAGATCATATGAAGGGGTATATCATGGCGATCACAACCTATGGCGAGAGCACTGGACGATGATAAAATTTGAGCATGGGATTATACAAATCATATTTCTAAGGGCTTAGAGTTCATATGATACAAGTAGTGCATGACAAGTCATAGATATATGAAAAGGAGATGCATCGAATAACTTCACATAATAGCATGCGAGTCATAGAAGCTCAAGTAAGTCTACCATCGCAACGAACATCAATGTATAAGGAGAATATAAGCAAGTGTAACATGTGAATCGTGCACATGTCATAATGCAAACCAGGATAATGCTCTTAAGGTGTCATATTACAAGAGAGCAATGCGCTATATTCATATATATAACTATATTCATATACATAAAAGTAATCATGCGAGTATCTTACAACTATCGTGGCGGGTGTGTTCATGCAAAGGTCAAGATCTCCACACGTGCAAAGATATCGTCTCAAGCAAGGGTGTAATAAGGGACGTAACATGTCATGGTCATATTGAGGTCATTAGAGTATAAGATCAATGATGGCAAGACGATCATCTAAGGTGCTACTGGATTCTAAGATACAGGGGCCAACATAACGTCATGAATGCAATGTTTGCGTACATAAAAGGAGACAATTAGAGCACATATTCTCATGATAAGTTACATTTTAGAAGACATACATCCTATCTGATACTAATAGCATATATGGAATCTAAATACAATGTGGTGTGTGCACATATAGGGGGTCAGACTATTCATCCTTAAAAGCATAAAAAAATATCATGGGGCATGAAGGAATATTATCACGAGACAAGTAGATAGGCATGATACTAGTCGGAATCATATAAGGCATAATGAGCATCGGGTTGTAATATCAATCGTATTTCAATGACATAAGGGACGAATGCCAACACTATCAGGGACCTATTTTAAATAGGAGGAGATCATAAAGCAAGTAGGGAATAAATGTACACAAGCCACAAGTCATGGGTCCTACAGGATACTAATGTCTCGGTACAAGGCGTAGATGTGCATCATATGATACATGTACATTAAACAACTTAGCACCAACATATGCAAGAGGTCAACAATCATAAAACAACCATATGGAACCAAAGGAGAAAACATAGCGGGAAAAATATGAGCCTAGGATAGTGTGGCTCCGCATGGATAAAAGGGATACATGTACATGGGTATAAATCAATAAATATCGGTACACGTCATGTATTTAACACAATGATATATCAAGCCATTCAACATAGCAATGCATCAAGTCATGTAAACATAGATAGGGCCACCATTATAACCAAACAAAGACTTCCAAGGGCAGTGTCGACTCATCCCCACAGACTCAAAAGCTCATTTCCCATGGAATGAGTGTGTGACTCATTTCGAGAACATAAAAGGGTACTCAAATTACTCCCGAAAGAAGATGACGAAGTTCGTCTAGAAGTCCATGACAAGGAAACACCAGTTGAACACTGCGAGAATCAAGAAGGATGACTCCACAAAACAACTCGTCCCATAGACTCAGAACCATTCAAGTTTGATATTCTAGTACACTAACCACCTCAGGGCATGACCTATGATGTCAAGTACCATACTCATAACACGCTCAAGTAGTTAATGTTCCCGAACCTAATTCTCAGATAAGATTAGATTCCCAATTCCATTTCCCATAAAGGCATTGATACCAAAAAGAACGACCCGATCATAATACCAATTAAGACATGGAAGAAGATAGAAGGGAAGGAAATCAGAATGAACATAATAGGCATCCCTCAACCATCACCAACCTTTAACCGAACATCATCGAACCAGAGACAAAACCAAAGGGAAGACAACAACAAGTGAATCATGGAGGAGACTGCTCTATAAGATAGAAATTCCGACTATATTGAAAGGAAAGGCTCCCTCGCTTATCCCGCTCACATAGAGATGAAACACTCAATCTAAGTATATATCAACAGATTTCTAGTTCTAGCATGATAGCACTCAGCACAGAATCGGTCAGTGACAATTATAATGATCTCCTTCGAGGGAGATCGCCCTCATGCCCAATTGATACATAAAGCACATCAAGCTATCTAATGCCGCTCTTCGAGGAGCGGCTGACCGAAGGGGCAAAACCTCACGATCTCTACCTAACTCGCCACTCCAACCACCTCGGTGCAATTCCTTGGAGTCTTCCAGCCCATCTGTAAAGAATAAGCTAATATTTCGCCTACCCGTTTCCAACTACATCCAATAGGGATGGTCTAACGCCTTTTCTACCCACTCGAATCCCATTGTTTGATTCCTCTTATTTAGTAGGCTGCGTTCACATTTAATCCATTTGAATTAGTTATATTAAGTTAATTTTGCCCTTTTTAAAACTTTGCCAAAATCACTCGAAATTCGTGGGCGGTTTTTCAAAACATACACCCGACCCTTGCGTACCCGAATTGCAAAACCTGGCTCTGATACCAACTTTGTAACGGCCCAGATATAAATACCTGGGTTACATTTCGAAGGTCGGATACCTTTATTCTGATCTTGTAATTCAGGTACGGGTCAGTCCGGTTCTTCGCTTTTGCCCAGAAGGATTCCCGTCATAGAAGCATAGAGCAAGCAAGGAGCAAGTACCTATCACTATCCACGAAGTCAGGCCCAGAGACGCCTGCGGGCCCTAAAGACCGCGCTGGGGCCATATAATATGCCTATACCTAGAATAAAGGATGGTCTAATGCGGTACATAATTTAAATCACACTAGCATGCTCCTAGTTGAAATAATGTGCGGAAAACTGTAAAGGCTCCCAAAGAATGTCAAGTGGCATATCCCCATATCTTTGTATTTCCCGTACCCACTTTGAGGTAGGGCGCTCGGCCTTAGCCGAACCGTAATAGATATATTCCCGTACCCACTCCGAGGTAGGGCGCTCGGTCTATGCCGAACCGTATCAGAGATATATATAGATCATACTCATCGACTCGATCGGGGACCGAAACGGTATAAACACGAATGCCTCCATGACCCTAGCAAAGACTCTAAGACTCACAGATAACGGCCGTTCTGTTCTCAAACACACAAAGTAACCGAATGCTCATTCATAAGTGCAATCCTAGCATGATACTACATGGCATGCTTTAATGCTTATGCAACACCTATATACTATATGACACATCAGGCAGGAGGTCCGAGTTACTGAGTAAGCTCCCGTTGGAAACTTACCTGGAGGCGCGCAGAATCCAAGCAATAATCAGCAATAGCAAGCAATCCAATCATGTCACTAATCACCTAGCATATAATATGAGATGTGCATATGTCTACGTCTAAGTCACACAAGGCGCCCCTAACTAGCGTACATAACTTCACATAACCATAGAATATCGTATCTTAACATTTCATCCTTATCATCTCAACTCATCTCATCATCTTCCTTATTCATTTCTATCAATCAACTCATATCATCTTAATCCTTCCATTTTATCTTAACTGTCCTATTTCATCATATCTCATCTTATACATCATCATATAGCATCTTCTATATCATCTCAACACATGTCATCACATAATATCATGTAACATCTCATCATGCTTCATAATTCAATTCAAGATTCTAACAAGTCAAATCATGCTTCAATTCACATAAATCCATATCATAACATAGCTTCACATATCTCATTTCAGATTATTCCATCTTATCTCATTATGCTCATTTCATGTTCATCTCATCTCAACATATAATATCTCATCCATAATCTCATCTCAGTATCTTATATCTCATATTCTCAACATTTTTTCATTTCAACTCATCATTATACCATATACCCATCATTTAGAAATCATGCACCCTTTATTATTATATAAGTCATATTCATACTCTAAGGTATATCCATACTCTAATCATCATAGCATACACCAAAGCGTAACAATATCAACATATCATAATTTATATACACACAAGGTAGACAAGTAAGTCAATTCCCAAGTTTTTCCCAAACCCCTAAGTCTCAAAATAAGTCAACGCAATAAACAAAGAATTCCTTTTAAATCTTACTTAGCCAAATCCCGACATGAGCATTTGAATCCTTAAACCAATTTCCCAAAATTATATTATTAAAAATAATCCCGGTATATCAGTTTTAAAACACAAATCCTTTTGAGGAACATTTTCAAAATACAAGTTTAAGGCTCAATCTCTATTTAAAAAGTTTTCTCAAGTCATCAAAAATCCATTCATAAAACATTGCTCTTTAATCAACTTATATTATTATTTTATCAAAATAAATCTGACAAGGTCAGGACATTTCCAAAAATCTCGCTTTTCAAGTAATTAAATCAATTCCAACAAACCTATTTTTTCCAAATTCTCTTTAAGAATCCAAGGCTCGTAATATAATATCTTTAAATTTCAATAATAATATAATAGTACTTTACATTCCATTTATTTAATAAATACATATTTAAATTATATATATATCAAGGTAAGTCTTAAAACTTATAATCACTTTAACACATTTTAAAACACATTTCAAAATCACAATATAACACATAATATATCCCAATAATCTATTTATAAAACACTATATAATATATTTATATATAAATACTTTACAGAAATTATAATTTATATTCATAAATCAGAAAAATATAATAATAATAATAGTTATTATTTAACAAACCACTAACAATTATATATTGTTCAACAAAATAACTAATTAAAACAAGCAAAACATAACCCAATAAAACAAACAAGCCCAACCTAGATTCACTTGCCCAGACCCGGCCCAAGACCCAACCAAATTCAGATCCAAACAAACCCAACCCAACTGAACCGGTCCACCCCATTTTTATTTTATTAAACACTTGAACCGAACCAACTTAAAAAAAAATAGAAAACCGAACCCAAGAATACACTGTTCATTATCCCCTTCCCCGGCTCCCCTGGATCTCGCTCCTGGTTCTCTCACTCTCTCCCAGGCTCACTCTCTCTCTCTCTCTCTCTCTCTCTCTCTCTCTCTCTCTCTCTCTCTCTCTCTCTCTCTCTCGTTCTCATGATATTCTAAAATAGAGAAATGAACAGAAAATTAATCAAGGAAGGACGAGTGGTCGTGTGCTCACCGAGGTTTCGAAACTTCGCCGAAGAATTCGTTGAGGGCTCGATTCGGCGTCGTCGGGTCGAGAATCAAACGGCTTGGGCTGGGATGAGAGAGAGGAGGGTTAAAGGGGCAACTTTTCCCAGTTAGGAGGTGAAAGAAGGTGGAAACCGAGCCCTTACCGTGTTCAAGTTGAAATAGAGGAAGAAGAACGACGGGGTGCGACTCGGCTCTCCTAGACGCTGTGCTTGCCGACGTCGAAGGTGTGGTAGAGCTGTTGTTGGGCTCGACAAAGAGGAGAAGGGGGAGGAGCTGCGTTACTTAGCCTCTTGGGGCTGCGAACAGGCCACTCGGAAGGTGCTCAATGTGCTCGAGTGGTGCTCCGGTTTGCTTGAGGAGGCGCTCGATGGTGCACAACACCTTGGCTTCGAAACCGGGGGAGGAGCCATGCTTTTTGCTGTTGGTCTCTAACGGAAATGAGAGGGGATTGGGTTGTGGTTTGGAGCTTAGTTTGCAAAGAGGAATAGGATGGAGAGGAGGTGCGGGTCTGTTTTGTTTCAAAATCAAGAGGAGAGGGGAGGGGGTTGGATTCATAAGCTGAAAAAAGGGGAAGAGTTGGGGTTGGGGTGCCTGCAAGGCTCGGCGTGGGTGCTGCAGTTTTAACGTGAAGGACATCTTGTTTTGCTTGGCATCAAGCCAAAACTGGAGGAGCAGAGGGGGTGAAGGAAAGAGGAGAGGGAGGGGATGTTAGGCTTGATTTGGCAATGGGACAAATGAGTTAAGAGGGGACCAACTTGTTGCAAGCTAGCTGGGAAGGTGGTTCCTACAATCTGAAATCAAATGGGGAGTTTGGGGAGATGACCGAAAAATTGAGGGGGAGAAGGTAAAGTGGTCTCACTAATTTAAATACCCGAAAAATGAATCCGAATTCCGCTCATCGATCTTATTCCGACTCAATTAAAATTATAACCAAAAGTTCAAATCCGAATAATAACAATAATAATGAAATTTGAACAATATCTTTAATCTCGGTATAAGAAATGTGAAATAAAATCCATTTTTAGATCAAATTCAAATTTGTGCCGGAAAGCCGTTCCAAAACAATTAAAATAAACTTGTTCTGCTCAAGGACAGAATTTTCAAAATTTTCCGAAATCTTATAATTCAAATCCTAATTAAGTCAAAATTAATTCTTAATTTATAAATTAATATTTTAAAATCCCGAGTCTTTACATCGTTAAGAAAACTCTTGAAACGAAGTGGTCGTCAAAAAATTTTCATGTCACCACTGATAAGGGTGGTGACAGTGACCCCGTAAAAAAAACTCTTGAAACGAAGCTGTCATCAAAAAATTTTCATGTCACCACACATGTGTCACCACTGATAAGAGTGGTGACAGTGACCCTGAAAAAAAATTCTTAAAACGAAGCTGTCACCAAAAAATTTCCATGTCACCACACACGTGTCACCAAAAGTTATTTGCCCTTTATCAGTTAATGATCAATGATCAAATTAAAAAATGGGAAGGAAGGAAAATGGGAAGGAAGGGCAAAATTGTCAATTTGGGACATTACTTAACTCCTTAATGAAAATGGACAAGGAGCAAAAAATGGGGTTTCAAATGGACATTTACCAAATTTTCCCAAAATAATTACCGTATATTATACTTATACATATACATTACAGTATTTAGAAAAGGGCAAAATTTTAGAGCATACAAAGTAATGACTTTCTGGTGGGTCATAATGGAGATTATACAGTACATGACAGTGAAAGTGTGATACACATGCCCACACGCGAGATTGAGAAAATTTCATGGTAAGCCCAACGTTTTTTAAAAAGAAAAATCAGAAATTTAAAATTTAATTTCAGCCCTTGATTTTGTAACAGCCCAAATATAAATATTCGCGTTACGTTTCGAAGGACAGGATACCTTCGTTCGGATCTTGCAATTCCAGTACGGGTTGAGTTTCAAAACAAACTGTGAGTGCTAAAAGAAGGGATTTCATACCCTAAATTCGCGAGAGGTCCATTGGGAACCATAACCTGTCCTACTTGACTAAGTCGCTCAAAACCATTTATAGTTCAAAATATAAAGAAAGGAAATTGACAATACAACTTGCCTCGGCAGAGCCGTGTCAAAACCAATATAATCGAGTATAAAACCTCTAAAGTGTCGAGTCTAATGATAAGTCAATCTCTCGGTTAGTTGAACGCCCCAGATGAAACCCTCGTCATGGAATCACGAAACAAGCAAGGATCAAATACCTGAAACTATACCATGAGTCAAGGTCGAGCCACTCATGCGGGCCCTGAAGACCTCGCCGAGGACATATAATGTACCTATACCTAAATAAAGGATGCTCTAATGCAGTGCAGAAATATTAAACACACAAGCATGCTAACAGTTTATATATATATATATATATATATATATATATATATATATATATATATAGGGATTGACTCCGGTGAAAACCTCAAATTGTGGTAAAAACCGTGAGGACTACTTTATAGCTCGGTTTATTTGAAACCTGTGCTAAAAACCTCAATCACACGGTGACTTTACAACTCGGTTCAACCTAAAAACCGTGCTAAAAACTCCAGTTTTAAAATAACACATGACTTTATAGTTCGGTCAAGCCTAAAAATCGTGCTAAAAAACTCATGTTTTAAAATTACATAGTGACTTTATAGCTCGATTTTATTCAGAACCGGGCTAAAATTTGTGACCTTATAGATCGGTTCTATTCATAACCGGGCTATAAAGCAAGTGAACCGGACTAAAAAGCCGGTCCTCACAGGTTTTTACTGCAATTTTGGTTTTCACCGGAGCGCACCCCTATATATATAGAGGTTGGGTCATGTGTTAACAACTCTTACGGTGTTAAATGTTAACAAATCAATATTCGGAAAAATTTATCAAATATTCATCACAGTCACTCAATTATTCATCAAAGCTTTTGTTAAAATTAATCAACTATTCACCACAATCACTCAAATATTCATCACATTCACTCAATTATTCACAATTTCCCAAATATTCATCAATATTCGGCAACATTTAAGAAATATTCATCAGAGTAACACAACTACGGGATTGAGGGTGGATACATGCGCAAGGGTTTGAGTTTTTTGGGTGATAATTTTTTTTAATTGGCAATAATTATTAATTGAAATGAATCTCTTAATTAATGTTGTCGAAAAGCTTTGATGAATAATTGAGTGACTGTGATGAATATTTGATAAATTTTGCCGAATATTGATTTGTTAACATTTAACACCGTAAGAGTTGTTAACATTTGATCCGTATTCTATATATATATATATAGGGAAGAGTTCTAGTGAAACAAACAATACGGTATAACGGTGAAATGAATGAATATTATGTCATATTCATATGAATATTCTTTTATATGAATATGAAAATATGAATATTATGTTGTGTGAATATGAATATGATGTGAATACGGTAATATAAATATGATATTATTTATATTCAAATAACATAAAATGAATAACACAATATTCATATTCACACACCATAATATTCACATATTCATATCTACATAATAACATATTCATATGAATATGACATAATATTCATTCGTTTCACCGTTACACCGTATTATTCGTTTCACTAGAACCTTTGCCTATATATATATATATATATATATATATATATATATATATATATATATATATATATATATATATATATATATGCAGAAAGCGATTAAATGGGATCCCGCACAGAATGCCAAGCGGCACGTCCCTCTCATACTCCCGCACCCATGCTCATTGGTGAAGGAACCGGCCGCGTTTTATACTCCCGCACCCATGATCATTAGTGCGGGAACCGGTCGCGTTCAATACCATAACATAAAGTTTGACTCGATGAGGACAATGCCCGATGGGACTGGACTGTCCTATGACCTTATTAAATGACTCTAGGACTCACAATTTAATGGTCGTTCTACCAAACACAAAGCGAATACGGATGCTCGGTTAATTTGTGCAACCTAAGCATGATACTACACGAATATGCAGGATGCAACACCTACACACTACATGACACATCATGCATGAGGTTCTAACTTGAGTAAGCCCCGGAGGACTTACCTGGAGGTGCAGTGCAGCAAAATAAGGCAGTAGGAGTAAGCAATCCAACAAGTCAGAGATCACCTAGTAATTTCATAAATAACATAATAAGTCTAAGTCTAATTTACACAAAGCATGACAAATAACACACAACTTACATATGAACGTATAAGATACACATAAATAATATAACCCAACCATTTCATCATTATCAACATTAGCATCTCATCTTCATTTCTCATTTTATCTCATCATATCTCAGAATCCGACATCTTTCTCAATTCGGTCATAACATCATCATTAGTCAACTCATCTCATTCGTCATATAGCATTTCATTTTTCATGATAACATATATCACATAATTCTCAAGTAAGATCCATCAAGTAATTTACTAAGTTAGATCAAGTAAATCATTTTTCCAAAGTCTTTCCAAAACTCTTAAATCTCAATTTAAGTCACTTTAATATCTCAAACAATGCTTCCAGAACCATACTTAGCATCCATTATAAAACATTAAATCTTTTATCAACTTGCAAAATTATACTATTAAAATAATCCCGGCATGTTAGAATGTCCCAAAACCTCATTTCGAATAGTTAAGTCAACTTTCGACCTTGAAAATGTTTTTCTTAAAATACCATTTTTAAAATCTTGCTTTTAAATATTATTTAATTTTATAAGTAGCACTTTAAAATGGAATCTCAACAATTTAATTATCATACATATCAACTCAATATTCATGTTATAAAAAAAATAACATCTAATAAACAATTTTAACCTTTAATCATCAAATAAACATATAATATATAAACAATTAAATATCAAATCAAATCAAAATAATTAAATAATAATTAATTTATTCAGACAAGTAATAATAATTAAATAAATCAAATACATAAATATATAAATAGATAAGTAATAAATAAATGAATAAAACCGAAATAAGAAAATAAAATAAATCAATCAGCAATAGCAAGCAATCTAATCATGTCACAAATCACCTAGCATATAATATGAGATGTGCATAAGTCTACGTCTAAGTCACACAAGGCGCCCCTAACTAGCGTACATAACTTCACATAACCATAGAATATCGTATCTTAACATTTCATCCTTATCATCTCAACTCATCTCATCATCTTCCTTATTCATTTCCATCAATCAACTTATATCATCTAAATCCTCCCATTTTATCTTAACTGTCCTATTTCATCATATCTCATCTTATATATCATCATATAGCATCTTCTATATTATCTCAACACATGTCATCACATAATATCATGTAACATCTCATCATGCTTCATAATTCAATTCAAGATTCTAATAGGTCAAATCATGCTTCAATTCAAATAAATCCATATCATAACATAGCTTCACATATCTCATTTCAGATTATTCCATCTTATCTCATTATGCTCATTTCATGTTCATCTCATCTCAACATATAATATCTCATCCATAATCTCATCTCAATATCTTATATCTCATAATCTCAACATTTTTTCATTTCAACTCATCATTATACCATATACCCATCATTTAGAAATCATGCATCCTTTATTATTATATAAGTCATATTCATACTCTAAGGTATATCCATACTCTAATCATCATAGCATATACCATAGCGTAACAATATCAACATATCATAATTTATATACACACAAGGTAGGCAAGTAAGTCAATTCCCAAGTTTTTCCCAAACCCCTAAGTCTCAAAATAAGTCAACGCAATAAACAAAGAATTCCTTTAAATCTTACTTAGCCAAATCCCGACATGAAGCATTTGAATCCTTAAACCAATTTCCCAAAATTATATTATTAAAAATAACCCTGGTATATCAGTTTTAAAACACAAATGCTTTTGAGGAACATTTTCAAAATACAAGTTTAAGGCTCAATCTCTATTTAAAAAGTTTTCTCAAGTCATCAAAAATCCATTCATAAAACATTGCTCTTTAATCAACTTATATTATTATTTTATCAAAATAAATCTGACAAGGTCAAGATATTTCCAAAAATCTCGTTTTTCAAGTAATTAAATCAATTCCAACAAACCTATTTTTCCGAATTCTCTTTAAGAATCCAAGGCTCATAATATAATATCTTTAAATTTCAATAATAATATAATAGTACTTTACATTCCATTTATTTAATAATTACATATTTAAATTATATATATCAAGGTAAGTCTTAAACCTTATAATCACTTTAACACATTTTAAAACACATTTCAAAATCACAATATAACACATAATATATCCCAATAATCTATTTCTAAAACACTATATAATATATTTATATATAAATACTTTACAGAAATTATAATTTATATTCATAAATCAGAAAAATATAATAATAATAATAGTTATTATTTAACAAACCACTAACAATTATATATTGTTCAACAAAATAACTAATTAAAACAAGCAAAACATAACCCAATAAAACAAACAAGCCCAACCTGGATTCACTTGCCCAGACCCGGCCCAAGACCCAACAAAATTCGGATCCAAACAAACCCAACCCAACTGAACCGGTCCACCCCATTTTTATTTTATTAAACACTTGAACTGGACCAGCTTATAAAAAACAGAAAACTGAACCCAAGAATACACTGTTCATTATCCCCTTCCCCGGCTCCCCTGGATCTCGCTCCCGGTTCTCTCACTCTCTCCCAGGCTCACTCTCTCTATCGTTCTCATGCTATTCTAAAATAGAGAAATGAACAGAAAATTAATCAAGGAAGGACGAGTGGTCGTGTGCTCACCGAGGTTTCAAAACTTCGCCGAAGAATTCGTCGAGGGCTCAATTCGGCGACATCGGGTCGAGCATCAAACGACTTGGGTTGGGACGAGAGAGAGGAGGGTTAAAGGGGCAACGTTTCCCAGTTAGAAGGTGAAAGAAGGTGGAAACCGAGCCCTTACCGTGTTCAAGTTGAAACAGAGGAAGAAGAACGACGGGGTGCGGCTCGGCTCTCTTAGACGCTGTGCTTGCCGACGTCGAAGGTGTGGTAGAGCTGTTGTTGGGCTCGACGAAGAGGAGAAGGGGGAGGAGCTGCGTTACTTAGCCTCTTGGGGCTGCGAACAGGGCGCTCGGAAGGTGCTCAATGTGCTCGAGTGGTGCTCCGGTTTGCTTGAGGAGGCGCTCGATGGTGCACGACTCCTTGGCTTCGAAACCGGGGGAGGAGCCATGCTTTTTGATGTTGGTCTCTAACGGAAATGAGAGGGGATTGGGTTGTGTTTTGGAGCTTAGTTTGCAAAGAGGAATAGGATGGAGAGGAGGTGCGGGTCTGTTTTGTTTCAAAATGAAGAGGAGAGGGGAGGGGGTTGGATTCATAAGCTGAAAAAAGGGGAAGAGTTGGGGTTGGGGTGCCTGTAAGGCTCGGCGTGGGTGCTGCAGTTTTAACATGAAGGACAACTTATTTTGCTTGGCATCAAGCCAAAACGGGAGGAGCAGAGGGGGTGAAGGAAAGAGGAGAGGGAGGGGATGTTAGGCTTGATTTGACAATGGGACAAATGAGTTAAGAGGGGATCAACTTGTTGCAAGCTAGTTGGGAAGGTGGTTCCTGCAATCTGATATCAGATGGGGAGTTTGGGTAGATGACCGAAAAATTGAGGGGGAGAAGGTAAAGTGGTCCCACTAATTTAAATACCCGAAAAATGAATCCGAATTCCGCTCATCGATCTTATTCCGACTCAATTAAAATTATAACCAAAAGTTCAAATCCGAATAATAACAATAATAATGAAATTTGAACAATATCTTTAATCTCGGTATAAGAAATTGGAAATAAAATCCATTTTTAGATCAAATTCAAATTTGTGCCGGAATCCGCTCCAAAAGAATTAAAATAAACTTGTTCTGCTCAAGGACAGAATTTTTAAAATTTTCCGAAATCTTATAATTCAAATCCTAATTAAGTCAAAATTAAATCAAAATTAATTCTTAATTTAGAAATTAATATTTTAAAATCCCGAGTCTTTACATCGTTAAAAAAACTCTTGAAACGAAGTTGTCGTCAAAAAATTTTCATGTCACCACACATGTGTCACCACTGATAAGGGTGGTGACAGTGATCCCGTAAAAAAACTCTTGAAACGAAGCTGTCATCAAAATATTTTCATGTCACCACACATGTGTCACCACTGATAAGATGACAGTGACCTTGAAAAAAAATTCTTAAAACGAAGCTGTCACCAAAAAATTTCCATGTCACCACACACGTGTCACCAAAAGTTATTGCCCTTGATCAGTTAATGATCAATGATCAAATTAAAAAATGGGAAGGAAGGAAAATGGGAAGGAAGGGCAAAATTGTCAATTTGGGACAATTACCTAACTCCTTAATGAAAATGGACAAGGAGCAAAAAATGGGGTTTCAAATGGACATTTACCAAATTTTCCCAAAATAATTACCGTATATTATACTTATACATATACATTACAGTATTTAGAAAAGGGCAAAATTTTAGAGCATACAAAGTAATGATTTTCTGGTGGGTCATAATGGAGATTATACAGTACATGACAGTGAAAGTGTGATACACATGCCCACACGCGAGATTGAGAAAATTTCATGGTAAGCCCAACATTTTTTAAAAAGAAAAATCAGAAATTTAAAATTTAATTTCAGCCCTTGATTTTGTAACAGCCCAAATATAAATATTCGGGTTACGTTTCGAAGGACAGGATACCTTCGTTCGGATCTTGCAATTCCAGTACGGGTTGAGTTTCAAAACAAACTGTGAGTGCTAAAAGAAGGGATTTCATACCCTAAATTCGCGAGAGGTCCATTGGGAACCATAACCTGTCCTACTTGACTAAGTCGCTCAAAACCATTTATAGTTCAAAATATAAAGAAAGGAAATTGACAATACAACTTGCCTCGGCGGAGCCGGGTCAAAACCAATATAATCGAGTATAAAACCTCTAAAGTGTCGAGTCTAGTGGTAAGTCAATCTCTCGGTTAGTTGAACGCCCCAGATGAAACCCTCGTCATGGAATCACGACACAAGCAAGGATCAAATACCTGAAACTATACCACGAGTCAAGGTCGAGCCACTCATGCAGGCCCTGAAGACCTCGCCGAGGACATATAATGTACCTATACCTAAATAAAGGATGCTCTAATGCAGTGCGGAAATATTGAACACACAAGCATGCTAACAGTTTATATATATATATATATATATATATATATATATATATATATATATATATATATATATATATATATATATATATATATATATATATATATATGCAGAAAGCGATTAAATGGGATCCCGCACAGAATGCCAAGTGGCAGTTCCCTCTCATACTCCCGCACCCATGCTCGTTGGTGAAGAAACCGACCACGTTTTATACTCCCGCACCCATGATCATTAGTGCGGGAACCGGTCGCGTTCAATACCATAACATAAAGTCTGACTCGATGAGGACAATGCCCGATGGGACTGGACTGTCCTATGACCTTATTAAATGACTCTAGGACTCACAATTTAATGGTCGTTCTACCAAACACAAAGCGAATACGAATGCTCGGTTAATTTGTGCAACCTAAGCATGATACTACACGAATATGCAGGATGCAACACCTACACACTGCATGACACATCATGCATGAGGTTCTAACTTGAGTAAGCCCCGGAGGACTTACCTGGAGGTGCAGTGCAGCAAAATAAGGCAGTAGGAGTAAGCAATCCAAAAAGTCAGAGATCACCTAGTAATTTCATTAATAACATAATAAGTCTAAGTCTAATTTACACAAAGCATGACAAATAACACACAACTTACATATGAACGTATAAGATACACATAAATAATATAACCCAACCATTTCATCATTATCAACATTAGCATCTCATCTTCATTTCTCATTTTGACTCATCATATCTCAGAATCCGACATCTTTCTCAATTCGGTCATAACATCATCATTAGTCAACTCATCTCATTCGTCATATAGCATTTCATTTTTCATGATAACATATATCACATAATTCTCAAGTAAGATCCATCAAGTAATTTACTAAGTTAGATCAAGTAAATCATTTTTCCAAAGTCTTTCCAAAACTCTTAAATCTCAATTTAAGTCACTTTAATATCTCAAACAATGCTTCCAGAACCATACTTAGCATCCATTATAAAACATTAAATCTTTTATCAACTTGCAAAATTATACTATTAAAATAATCCCGGCATGTTAGAATGTCCCAAAACCTCATTTCGAATAGTTAAGTCAACTTTCGACCTTGAAAATGTTTTCCTTAAAATACCATTTTTAAAATCTTGCTTTTAAATAATATTTAATTTTATAAGTAGCACTTTAAAATAGAATCTCAACAATTTAATTATCATACATATCAACTCAATATTCATGTTATAAAAATAAACAATTTTAACCTTTAATCATCAAATAAACATATAATATATAATCAATTAAATATAAAATCAAATCAAAATAATTAAATAATAATTAATTTATTCAGACAAGTAATAATAATTAAATAAGTCTAATACATAAATAAATAAATAGATAAGTAATAAATAAATGAATAAAACCGAAATAAGAAAATAAAATAAAATAAACAACCTCACTTCTATTTAACCCAAATCGGACCCCAGAACCGAGCTCAACCCAAAATAACAAAAGAAAATTGGCCCAATTCACTTCAGCCCAATCCGAAGCCCTTCCCTTTGAAATAAGCCGAACCAAGCCCAGTTTCCTTTAACCCAATAAATAAATAAAATAATAATTAAACAAATAATTAATTAAAAAAAGGAAAGAAAGAAAATCAGAAGGCGGGCCCAACCCGGAGGTCTTCTTCCTCCCGCCTGCTCGGCCGACCCGCTCTCTGTTGTGCTCGCGCTTCGTGCCTCACCGTGGCTCATCCCAACCCTTCTTAGCTCCATCCTCCCTCGCTACCGCTCGCACTTCGCCGCTCGCTCATCTCTCACTTGCCCGCTCACCACGCTCTCACTGCGCTCGCACCTCACACTCGCCCCGCACTCTCCCCTGCACACTCGCTTATGCTCTCGACCCGCTCTCACTCCTTTTTCTCCGACCAGGTGAGGTAAACGGAACACAAAGGCACACATGAATCGAACAATGGAAGGAAGAGGGATTCAATGGGAGTCGAGAGTCGAAAGGGGGTTAGGGATGCTCACCGCGAGGCTCGAGGTCGTCGGAGATTCGTTGGAGGCGCTTCGGAGGCTCGGGTGGCTTGACTTTCTTCGATCTGGGGAGCTCAGGGGCTCCGCTCGTTCGGGGAGTTGCAGGGGTCGTCGGCGATTACGGAGATGATGGCTGGCGGCTTTGGATTCGATAGAGGAGGCGAGAGCTTTATTGCTCGTTGTTGCTCCCGAAAGCAGGGGAATAAGGGCTGGGAACTCAGGGAGAAAGGAGTTACAAGGATGGGGGGGGGGATGGGGGAGTGCACCTATTGCAAACTAGCAGGAGCTTATCGCTGTTCAACGAAAAGGAAGGGAGCAGGGTGGTGGCTTGCTCGGACGGGGAAGCTCAAGGAGGGAGGAAGGAGCTGGTGATGTGAATTGAAAGATAAAGAAGAGGGGGATTGGGGGGGGGGGGGTTACATATGAAATAGGAAGTAGGGGGTTTGTAGGGGTGAGTGATGGGTTTAGCTACCACATCAGGCCGGTAGGGGAGGTAAGGGATATTGAGTGTGCGAGTGGGAAAATTCAAACAAATACCCGTAAATAAACCCCGAAACCCGCTTTGCGACCTTCACCCAACGCGATTAAAATAAATTTTAAATAAATATTCGAATCCGAATTAAATAACAAAACCCGTAAATATTTTCTAGCCTCGGAAGAATAAAGCGGAATAAATTTCATTTTAAAATTTAGATAACAAGTTTATGCCGGAATCGGTCTCGAGAAAATAAAATAAATCAGTTACTTGAGGACGCAACTTTCAAAATTTTTTGGAGTCTTAAAACTTAATGAAATTTAAATTAGAATAAAATCTATAATTTATATAAATAATATCTTTAAAAATCTCGATACTTACATTATCCACCTCTAAAAACAAGTCTCGTCCCCGAGACTTAAACCATTTTAAAACCAAGCGAAACTTTCTTTCTTTTAAACCAACCCAAAATCTTTCAAAAATCTCATGTTAGTCAAGCAAGTCTCAGAACTCAAGAGGTGGAGTCATCCATCTCTAAGGGCTAATCCCATATTTTCTTCCTAGTTTCCGTTTGCAGAGTCAGTGTTAATTATATTAGTCTCAATCATGTCATGGATCATAAGTCAGCAAAATGCATAATCTCGTATACCAAATAACCAATCAACCCAGAGGGTACATCATAACAAGAACAACATCAAATATAGCAAAATACCATCATACTTTACACATCATCACATAAAAAAGGTCATGTCACATCATCTCATCACGAAATCTGTTCATAACAACCAATCAAAGTTCAAGTGTCGAATGTCAACATTGTAACCATCGTTCTTAACAGAAACTCAGTGTGGCAGCCTTAGTTCCATTAGGATTTCCATCTCATCACAAGGGTAACATATCAAAAATTACAAAGAAAATAAGAAAATCTATATATTGTCATCAATTAGAACAAGACGACACCATCAACTCCCGAAGTCAAGGTCAAGTCTAAGCTAGGTTCAGTAACTCAAACATGCTACAATTTTCAAATACAACAGCATCTCGCTCCCTTTAGAACAAAACTCATAGGCATCTTCCTTAATTTCATTCACGAAAGTCGCAAAGTCAAAATCTAGTCCCAATTCATTCACTATATACTTAAATTCTCAGGCCAATAAGTTCTCCAAAAATCATCTCACACAAGATCTCAACTCACAATCCCAACTTTCCATCTAACCAAGTTAAGCCCATATATCGGGACTTATAACTCTCTACGAAATCATAAATCGAGCCCAATACTCCAACTCTCGTCAAACCTCTATCAAACGTGCGAGCAACCTAGGGGGTTTTTCTTCCGAATTCCATTACTCTACCTATGTCCTTAAGAATCCATCCGATCAGCATCCCTACGAGAGAACTCCTAACCATACCTTGATCTCGCTTCCCATACCAATAAGCACACCCATTGCTATTCCATCTCTAAGAACCAACTCCTATTGCTAACCTCTTACAAGAGCACTCTTATACTCTATGTCCTCAATATCCAACGACAAAGGTTCATCTCCCAGGCTATTCATGCATCCCAAATAACGTAAGCACCTCACTCAGCTATATCGAAAGGCCCTAGTAATACACAATCACCTACACTCCTCTGATTCTAGACCAGAGAGCCGACTAGTGATAATCCTGTAATCATAAAGCATTAAGTTTCTCCCCATCTGCACCCATCCCCAAGTAGTCAAGCACACAAGTGTTACACAAGCAACTCATCAGAATATCTCTAAACCGAATCGCATCTCCTCATTTTCCAAAGATCACGACATTTTCACTTACTCCCAACACTAATTCACCGCTCGAATTCCACCATTTTTCCAAAACAGTCACAATCTCCCAAGACGTCTTATTCTAATTCCTTATTGCTGCACACTCCCAATTAGCCTTAGACCAAAATCCTCAACCAACGATAGCTTACCTTAAATTGACCATTATTACCAATCATTTGCTCAAAGAATCTCTACATTATCCTTTTTCGAAATTACCCAAGGCATCATAAGCTATTTAAATTTCCCAAAGTTCTACAAGCATTGGTATTCCTATATCCTCCGCCTGAACTAATTCCCATATTCACCATTCACAGTCTTTCTGCCTACACACCCAAGCAATCAAACTCATAAGTGCTTCTAACAATGTCCTTTACTCAGCTTAAGGCATTTCCTCAAAAACTTATTGTTCATTTCTTAATCACCTCAAAATTCCAATAAATCCCACACATACCAATGTCAATCCTTTCCCATGGTAAATATCTTCCAATCACGCCTCTAGAATTTCTCCGATTACAACACTAGCAATCATCCTCAATATTACTCGAGCAATACCTAAGTACAGATTCACATTATGCCGCATATCATAAGATCAACCTAATTCCCAAGATTTACTAATCCTCGACCGTTCTAACCACTCAAACCTTAAAAATATGCATAATTCGTTCCTCACCAAATTCATTTCGCTTTATAGTACGAATAACCTAAGTCCCAAGGTCCGCAACTCCTCAAGCAATCCCAGTTACTCAAACCTTTTCATCATCAAAACTAGTTACTCAAAAACATCAAAACATGTCTATCATCACATCCACCCTACGAGAATCCCCAATCGTACATGCCCTAGTCTACTCATATCCTTCCTCAAAGATACCTAAACGAACTTACCCTGTCCTTCAACAAAAATTTCTCACCTACACTATAATCCCATCTCGCAATCTTGTCATTCTCATCCTATGCCCTACCTAAGATCTACCTAGAAGGCTCATCTGAAAATCCCTAACTACCATCTCTTATCAGCCTTAGAAATTCGCTCGGCCTATCTAAGCCAAGGTCTTCTACCTATGTTTCCATCTCTCACCATCAATGATCGAAACCTACGACTTCTAGTCCTCCTATACACCCCTCTAATCCTACTGCAAATGGAACCTTAATCCTTAAGAGAAGAAAGGAGAAGAAAAGGAAAGAAAGGAAGAGGAAAGAAAAGGAAAGAGAAGAAGGAAAGATCACCAAGCGTACCCACTACGTCAAAACTTGCTAACACATCAACAACCATCTACTCACTAGCATCAGTAACCCATATCTCATATGGAAGGGCAACCGGGCCATACTTACTACTAACTCAAATATCAACATAACAAAACATCTACGCATCGGAATCATATCAGATCTAGGCCTATCGTACCACATCATGCTCAATCACCACAAAAAAGGTTAGTAGCTCGAATGGGGGAACACCCCCCTTTCATAAGGCATTTCTATAAATCCACTGCATACTCATCCCCCAATATTGCTGATGACGTCAGTTCTGAGACTTGTGGGTCATGGGCCCACCATGCTTCCGCTGCGCCACTCTGATGCTTCAATGCTATCCGGTCAGTTGTTCTCTTTCTCATCTCACTACTTCTTTCATAAGATGACACAAGGGTCTTAAGTTAACGGAGATAGGGGAGAGACAAAGGAGGATAACCCGAATTCCCTATGGAGTCACATACGAAACAAGGAATAATGAGACTAGAGACAAGATTCCAACCCGAGAATGACAATGAGGCCCTTATGGAGATCTATGAGGCACAATAGCAGCAAGCAAGATACACCTAGTTCATGAAGTACACCAGTCATATCAATGAACACTATCATGTAACTATCGCAATGAATAACGTCAACATATATTCATGACACGGAAGCATATAAGGACGGTATAGTAAGTTATCACATCCTACGATGACAAAGTTCACATAAGGGGGGCATGTACGACTCGAAATGATATGATGAGTTATATTTAGAAAGCATAGTTTCTACATAAAACTAGTAATTCATGGTAAGGCATAGGTACAATAAGGGGTGATCTAAATAAGTTTAATATAACCTTTATGGGTCATGTATACACGAAACTAGAACATATCGTGGTGTGTGATCATGCGAGGTGTCAAACTAGTTGTCATGGAAGCACGAAAGACGATAATACTATGAGGAACTTACGTCAAGAGAGAGCAAAGAACCACATAGATAAGGCACAGAATCGCTCAAATCACAAGTCATCTATCCTACAATATGCATAACATGTGTCATTCTCATACATTTAGTCAACTAGCACAACCATATGCAAGAGATCAAGTTAATCATGCTACAATAACATAGGAATATGGATGAACACAACGAAGTATAATACGAGCCTAAAGCAATGTGGCTGAATCTGAATATAAGGGTATAGGGACATGTATTTAGCATAATGAAATATCAGGTCACGTAATCACAGATGGGACTACAATCATAACCAAATAGAAATCTCCAAGGGCAATGTCAACTCACTGACTCAAGAGCCCATTTCCTGTGGAATGCTTGTATGACTCATTTGGGTAAGGGAAAAGGGCACTCAACTATTTCCCGAAGAAGGATGGTCAAGCTATAGATAAAGTCTTATGACAAAAAGACATTTGTGAACCTTTACAAAAAAAATGGAAAAAGGGTGGCTCTCCAAAACAACATTCTATAGACTCAAAATCATGTCGAGAATCTTAGATCATTCGAAGTTGATATTCCAGTACATTAATTAACTCGTGGCATGACCTATGGTGTCGAGTACCATACTCCATCACACACTTAAGTAATCAATGCATCCGAACAGAAATCCCGAATATGATTCGATTCCTAACCTAATTTCCCATGGAAGACGCTAATATCATAGAGAAAAGACTCGATAAGGACATCTATGGAAGAAGATAAAAGAAAAGGAAGGAGAAGAAAAGAATAGTAAAGAAGAGAAAAGAAAGGAAAGGAAAAGGAAAGCAAGGAAGGAAAAGGAAAGAATCGATAAGACATCATTTAGAGGCATGAGAGATGAGGAAAATGGAATGAAAGGAATACACTCTCCGACAATTTTCAACCTTAGAAATCTGTTGAACAGAAGGCGAAATAAAAAGAAAATGACACAGGCAGTTGAATAATGGAAAAAAATTGCTTTACAAAAACTGAAATCCTGGCTATAAGGTAAGGAAGTGCTCCCCCGCTATCCCATTTGGGTAGAAGTTTAATTCATAGCTAACAGATATCAAAGAAGTTAACAAACAGAATTCTTGCTCAAGGAAGAGATCACTCAGCATAGAATCAATAAGTAACAATTAATCTGATCCCCTTCGAGGGGGATCACCCTCGGGCCCAATTTATATAAAATCACAGAATCTATCTAGAAGTTGCCCTTCGAGGGGCAACTGACTGGAGGTGTAACTATCCTCTCGGCCTCTATATTCTAACCCCGCTACTCCAACTACCACGGTGCAAACTCCTTGGAGTCTTTCAGGCCCTCTGTAAAGTACAAAGCTAAGTTTTGCCTACCCTTTCCCAAGTCTACATCCAATAGGGATGGTCTATCGCCTTTCTACCCACTCGATTTCGCTTATTTTAAGTCAGGTTTATTAAGTTTTGTTCATTAATTTAGCCATATTAAATTCATTTTGCCCTTTAAAACTCTTCAAAATCCTTTAAAAACATTGAGCGATTTTCAAAATCATACTTCAACCCATTTGTACTCGAATCGCGCAACCCGAATATTTACAATTCGAGTACGGGTTGAGTTTCAAAACAAAGCGTGAGTGCTAAAAGAAGGGATTTCATACCCTAAATTCGCGAAAGGTCCATTGGGGACCATAACCTGTCCTACTTGCCTAAGTCGCTCAAAACCATTTATAGTTCAAAACATAAAGAAAGGAAATTGACAATACAACTTGCCTCGGCGGAGCCGGGTCAAAACCAATATAAATGAGTATAAAACCTCTAAAGTGTCGAGTCTGATGGTAAGTCAATCTCTTGGTTAGTTGAACGCCCCAGATGAAAACCTCGTCATGGAATCACGGAACAAGCAAGGATCAAATACCTAAAACTATACCACGAGTCAAGGTCGAGCCACTCATGCGGGCCCTGAAGACCTCGCCGAGGACATATAATGTGCCTATACCTAAATAAAGGATGCTCTAATGCAGTGCGGAAATATTAAACACATAAGCATGCTAACAGTTATATATATATATATATATATATATATATATATATATATATATATATATATATATATATATATATATATATATATATATATATATATATATATATATATATATATATATATATATATATATATATATATATATATATATATATATATATATATATATATATATATATATATATATATATGCAGAAAGCGATTAAATGGGATCCCGCACAGAATGCCAAGTGGCATGTCCCTCTCCTACTCCTGCACCCATGCTCGTTAGTGCAGGAATCGACCATATTTTATACTCCCGCACCCATGCTCATTAGTGCAGAAACTGGTCGCGTTCAATACCATAACATAAAGTCTTTGTAACCGCCCGGATATAATTACCTGGGTTACGTTTCGAAGGTCGGATACCTTCGTTCGCATCTTGCAATTCGAGTACGGGTCGAGGTTTCAAACCTCAAAGGATCAGTATTTAAAGTGGGGATTTCGAACCCCAAAACAATCGAAGGGCCACTGGGAACCCTTAAGCTGTCCTAAGACTATATCGCGGAAGTTCATTTTCGAAACTGGTGAAAGCGGAAGTAAAGTACAACTTGCCACGGCGGAGCCTGGTCAAAATCGAAATCATAATTAAATAACACTTAAGCCAAATTAGCGGGTTAGTTCGGTTCTTCGCTTTCGCCCAGGAGGATCCCTCGCTATAGAAGCACAGAGCAGCAAAAGGGCGGGTACCTAAGTCTATCCACGAAGTCAGGCCCAGAGACGCATGCGGGCCCTAAAGACCTCGCTGAGGACATATAATACGCCTATACCTAGAATAAAGGATGTTCTAATGCAGTACGGAATTTAAATCAAACTATCATGCTCCTAGTTTATATAATATGCAGAAAAGAACTGTAAAGGCGCCCAAAGAATGCCAAGTGGCATATCCCTCTCCTACCTCTGCACCCCTTCCCGTTAGTGCAGACACTGGCCAGTTCGATGCTATAGCATATCATATCTCATCATCATATCATATATCATGCTCATGCCCGATGGTGCTGGGCTATCTCATCATCATGCTCATATATCGACAATACTGACTCAGGGCACCCAATAAAGCTGGGCTACCCTATGACCCTAACAAAGACTCTAAGACTAATAGATAACGGTCGTTCTCTTTTCAAACGCATAAAGAATAGGGATGCTCATTCATAAGTGCAAGTCCTAAGCATGATACTACATGGCATGCTTTTATGCATATGCAACACCTACATACTATATGACAAATCAGGCATGAGGTTCGGGTTACTGAGTAAGCTCCCGTAGGAAACTTACCTGGAGGCGCGTAGAATCCAAGTAATCAACACCAATAATAAGCAATGTCCAATAGATCACAAATCACCTAATAAACATACAAATATGCATAAGTCTATCTAAGTCACACAAGGCGCCCCTAACTATCATACATAACTTCACATATTTTATAGGTCTCATTATCATCATCACCCTCATATCAACTCACCTCATATCTTATCATATCATCTTATTCATTCAATCATATCATCTCGCATCTTGTCTCAACATCATATCTCATAATCATTTCATAATATCCCATCCACCATCATATAATGCTCATATCTCAACATATCATCACACTCTACTAATCATCATATAACATATCATTTTTTCATATTTAAGAACATATCATACTTCTCAATCATATAATATAACATCATACTTTCATACGACAACACATCATGATATAATATTTAAGGACATATATCAACATCTCATATCCTAATTCATACTTAAATCATTATATCGATATCATAACACAACACCTCATAGCATGCTTCATAATCAACACATAACACATCAATATCACATATCATAATTTCCTTCACAAAATTTCACACATAAGATTCATAAGTCATTCGCAAGTTAGATAAAGCAAATCAATTTCCCAAGATTCCCGAAACTCTTAAATCTCAAGTTAGACTAAATCATTCTTTAAAACATTTTCTCAAATCATACTCGACCCAAAACCACTTTACAAAGCATTTCCTTTTAAATCAACTTATAATATTATTTTATCAAAATAAATCCGACAGGGTTAGGTCATTTCCAAAAATTCCCGTTTTAAATCTTATGAATTCTATTTCCAACAGTTAACCTTTTGCAAATTCTTTTTCAATTCAAGTCCAAATATTACATTTTAAATCTCAACATTAATACTATATTATATATATCTCATTTATCAAATCAATTCCCATTTCTCAAATCAATTTACACCCTTTAAACCCTTTTAAAATACTTAATAAATTAATTGTCGAATTAATTATTTAATTAAATAAATTAGAATATATTTAATAATAACTTAAATAAATAATTCGATAACATTTAAATAACAAATGCATAAGTTAAGGTTGAATAATCAAAACACTCTCTCCCAACCCAAACAAAGAGAGAAAGGTCTAAAGTTGCTACCCGGATCCGGATCCAAGATTTAGGCCCAAACCCGGCCCAATGTCACGGGTTCTCCACTGTAGCTTGATAAACAGGCCAGACATTTTAAGGGGGGAACCGGCTGAAGGAAATAAGAAAAGAAAAGAAGAAAAACGGGTTCTAAACCCCTTTCTTCAACCTCGGCTCACGTTCGAAACGAAGAGGAGGAAGAGAGGAATCGATCTCTCGTCGGAGCTCCATTGCTAGCCCAACCTATTCCCAACTACTCTACAGTCTTCCCCGACCTCAACCCTCGTAAAAGAATCCAAACGCAGTCAAGGAAGAAGAGAGAAGAAAAGCTCACCGCGATTCGAAGTCCTCGCCGGAAAAAGGGTCGTCGGGGCTCGATTGGGTTTCGTCGAAACTGGAACAACATCGTTCTTGGCCTCAAACAAAGGAGAGAGTGTCAAGGACGGAGCTTTATGACATATCAAAGCGAAAGGAGGAGAAGTAAGGCTTACCATTTAAAAATGGTGAAACAGGGGAAGAGGAGGAAGGATTTGGGCTTGACGGCGGATCCCGAGCGTCTTTGGAGGACAAAAAAGCAGTTATGGGGAGGCTTGGCTCTCGACCTCTGCTCAAAGAAGACAGGGTTGCTCTTGTGTGCTCGGAGCTGCGCTCGGGGCTCCGAGGAGGTGTGGAAGAAGCCGCCGCCGCTGAGTGTCGAAGAGGGGAGGACAGGGCTGGAGGTGGCAGTGTAGTGGTGGTTCTTAGGGTGGCTAAGGTGGTGGCAGATCTTAAGAACAAGGTCCGGGTTTGTTTGCAAAGAAGGGAGGATGAGGCGTGGGGGTGGGATTATGTTTTGTGGGCTGTTTGGATTGAATCCAGAACATAGGAAAGTTGGCCTGGGCTTTTGTGTGGCAGATGCCACTGTCGAAAATGGAGAAGCACAGGGGAAGGAGAATCTTTGTGAATCACTGAAATAAGCAGGGTAAAGAAGAGGAGGGGGATGGTAGGTCTGCTGAACTTGGCGTGGGTAGTGCTGGGTTTACTTGCCTTAAAGGGGGAAGGGCATGGGAGCAGGGGAAGAGAGAGAGGTCAATGTTGGCATCAAAATGAGAAAATAACAAAACTAAAGAAGGAGGGAAGAGAGAGATAAACCCCATCTTGGTCCCCATTTCAGGCTTGTCCAAGACACAGAACGGTCACCATCTTGGTCAAAGAAATACCCGAAAGTAATAACCCTAAAACCCGCTCTCTCGACCTTATCCCCAGCCGATCCCGAAATAAATTATAAATTTTCCAATTTTGAAATAATAATTTTTTTATTGGTCGATAAAATAATAAATGGAATCCGAAAAGTATTCCCAAGCCTCGGAACATGAAAGCGGAAATAGAAATATGTTTTTAGATCTAATTCAAAATAATGTCGGAACTCGCTTCGGAAGAATTAGAATAATTAAATCGCTCGATGACGGATATTTTCAAAATTTCCAAAAATTTGAAATTTCTTTATTTTAAATCATCATCCGATTAAAATATTATTTAAATATTTCCGGTCTTTACATTATCCACCTCTAAAAACAAGTCTCGTCCTCGAGGCTAAAATCATTTTCAAAACCGATCAAGTTTTTCTCATAACATTGAACCAATCAAAATCATTCAAAAGCCAAGTCGATTCTATCTATATCAGTCAACCAAGTTTCAGAACTCAAGAGGTGGAAATCATCCACCTCTAAGGGCTAATCCCATATTCTCTTCCTAGGTTCATATTTTAGAATCAGTTTCAACTATCAATCTCAAGACATCATCAAGCTCAATATCAATTATCTCAAATTATCTCAGGATCTCATATATCAAATTAATCAAGCCAAGCTATCTAGTTTCATCATGCTAACAAGCACATCAAGGGTGGTATCCTACCAGTATCATGCAAGCAAGTCATTACACATCAAGAGGCTCATCGCCAATCACATCGTATCACCATATATTCTGTATATATTCTGCACATATCTATCATTCATACAACGGCATGGAGATCAACATCAAAACACACATCTGAAAACAAGGCACTAGGGTATACTCATCACTAGGCCGAGAGGTCAAGGTAATGTCTACGCTAGGCTCCATATAAGACGCGAGTAGCTCATCTGAAGTATCTCCACAACTAGCTCGAATACTCTCCTCATGACGCTCCACCAAAGAATGATCGGCTTCAACATGGAGGTCAGAATAGTCAAGAATGTGACTAGAATCGGAAATATATCGATGAAGCTGAAACACAAGAAAGACATCGTGCACTCTCACTAAGGATGGGGATAAAGCTGGGGGATAAGCTACCCCTCTAGAACCTCAAAAGGATCAACAACCTAGGGCTCGGATTGCCTATGATGTCAAAACGCCGGACCCCTCATGAGGTGATACTCTCATCCATACGTTGGCTCACACATCAAAGAGAATCTCGACCCTTGTCAATGCCTCGGAACTCGTGAACATGCTGTCAGAATCTCGAAGTGATCCATCCATCTCTGTCAAGAACTATCTTCTTAGGAACTCCATAGAGCCTCGAAACCCGTCGGATGAACTCCTCAGCTAGCCTCGAAACATGCCAAGTCTCTTAAATAATGATGAAGTGTGCCTCTCGCATAATCCCCTACCTCAAGTCCTGGGACCAGTGGGTTATTGGCCCACCACGCTTTCGCTACGTCGCACGAGTACTACCCAGCTGACCGTTCTCTTCATCTCATCGTCGAAAGTAGCACAAAGGTTCTAAGTTAACGGGGATGGGGAAGAGACAAACGCGGACAACTCGAATTCCCTACGGAACCAAACATAGACAAGAACTGACGACGACGAGACTGAAAGACAACATCCCAACCCAAGAACGACGATTGTGCCCTTATGGAATTCTATGAGGTCATAATTGCGAGAAGCAAAACACATATCAATCAATCATGAAGCATACTAGTCACATCAATATACACTAACATGTACCTATCTCGATGAACAACGACAACATATATTGGTAATAAGGAACATGATCGAGTTCTGCACGGACGTACATGTGAGGCAATCTAGCAACCTATCATTCCTCAAGTAATAGACAAGCTCGACATATTAATAATCACATGTGCATGAATTCAAGAATAGATCTGTTTGGTACAAGCCAGGCAAAACATATTATTATAACGGGTATCACATGTATGGGTGACTCCTCATGTTCAACAAAATCCTAGAACATCATATGTATACCTATCATCATAATTAATCCAAGTCCGAATACGCATAAATCATGGAATCATAAATCGTTTTTAAATCCTTTTCTATCAAATCATATAACATCACATAAGAACTCAAATCATATATATAAAATAACCCAACCTAGTTTAAACCAAACTCGAGTCAACGCCCAAAGAAAGGAGAGAACCAGCTCCGGCCAAGAGCCCAGACCTGGTGTTCGTCGCGATGAATTGGCCGCTCGTCATGGCGAAATCCAGTTCTTCATCCCTCGCGAGTGATGCCTCTCGCTATCGCAAAAAGAATCATTCTCTTCCTTTGTTCCTAGTTCTTGTTCGTCGCGGCGACCATGGTTTCGCCACGGTGAACAAGCAACTGTAAGCTCGCTTTTGATCAAAACTCGATCCTTTCTTTCCCACTACTCTCATCCTTTCCAATATCCTTCCCTAACCTCAACCAACATTTAAACAATAATTGTGAATCATAGTATAACTAACAATAACATTTTTAAATGCCTCACGACTTAATAAGGATATATAAATAATAATTAATTACTCATATCGAGTTCATATATAGACAGGTCATATTACTATAGAATCTGATACTAAGATGCTCAGACATGCCATAGCCCTATAAAAGGAACACATAAGGGGGGCATAGTAACTGTCACATCAGAGAGCAACGAGGTCTACTTGATATGATAAGTATGACATGTAATCATATGATGAGCTATAATCGGAAAGCATGTCCTACATGATTCTAACCGGTCATGACACGACATAAGTATAACCAAAGATGAATACTGAGGTACAAGTTCAACATCAGGTGATATTTCATGTATACTTGCATCTATCATGCCGTAGTATGTAAACATGCAATGTGGCACCCGATTACTAATTAACATATGACTCGCAAATATATGAGTTCAACAAGACAAGCATGGATCGACAATATCTTCTAAGCAAAATTATAATGTGTGACATGGGCATGATTTTAACTATAATAAGGGGTGCGTAGTCGGATGAGATACAAGCTACTAGAATACAATACGCATCATAAGAGCATCATATGGTAAGAATAATAATTTATATGAGACACTCACGTAAACACGTCATTAGTCATATTAAGCATGCTACTAGGTTGTTTGAGGCATAACATGATAACTAGGTCACCAACATAAAACATGCTCAGATAGTCAAAAGATCATATAAAGGGGAACATCATGGTTATCACAACCTATGGCAAGTGTACTAGACGATGATACATTTTGAGAATGGGATTATTCATGTCATATTTCTAAGGGTTTAGCTTTCACATGATTCTAGTAGTGCATGACAGGTCATAGCTATATGAGAAATAAGGTGCATCGAATAATTTTATATAATGACATGAGGAGTCATAGAAGTCAAAGCAAGACTACCATTTGCAACCAACATCAATGTATATAAGGAGGATATAAGCAAGTATAACAGGTGAATCAAGCGCATGCCATAATGCAAAACAGGATAGTGCTTCTAAGGTGTCATGCTTCGAGAGAACAATACGCTATATTTACACATATAAGGGTAATCATGCGAGTGTCTAGCAACCATCATGGTGTGTGTGTTCATGCAAAGGTCGAGGTCTCCACAAGTATAAAGATATTGTCTCAAGGAAGGGTGTAACAAGAGGTGTACATATCCTAGTCATATCGAGGTCATCCGAGTATAAGGTCAATGATGGCAAGATGAACATCTATGGTGCTACAAGATTCTAAGATGCAGGGGAACAACATGACATTAGGAATGCAATATTCGTGTACATAAATGAGACAATTAGAGCATATATCCTCATGATGAGTTACATTTAGAAGACATACATCCTGTATGATACTAACAACACACGCGAAATATGTTAATAGGAGGAATGTCGAGTATCTTAAATACAAATAATAAGATGTAAATGTAAACCGACTCCTTAGCCTATGCAAATAATTATAAGACTTCCTTCCGTTGTAGTGGAAGGGTAGTCAAGATCAATCCACGAGGAGGCGTGTCAGCGGGATCCTAGTAGCGTTGGAAATCTCACGTCTTGTGTCGATCAGAATCCTCGATTTCGACCATGGTGCTCGATGTCGACCTCGTCTGTCACTCCTCTCTGCAACAGAAGACCTGTAGAGATAAAAAAAAAGTAGTCGATATCGACAGGGGAAGGTCGATATCGATGTTAGCAGACGAAATCAACTGGCTCAGAAGACTGCCAGTCGACATAGGTGGTCGATATCGACGTTGGAGGGTCGATATCGATGTTCAGTAACTCTGCAGTGATGATCGTCGTCGACTTAGAAAATTGTCGACGAAACTCAGTGGTCGATATCGACGTCTGTGGTCGATATCGATGTCTTCTCCAGCAAAGTCGTTAGCTTTTTGTCGGCAAAGAAAGGGCAAAGACTTTAGGATGAATGAAGATGCGATGAACAGAAATAAAACAGGGGTTTTGATTAATAAACTTATATAAAAAGCAACTCCTAGGATTAGGGTTTACCACAACGTTAACCAATGCATGCGATAAGATAAATAAGACGGAGAATTGCGCTATTTCACCCGAGGGACAAGCTTTCGCTGTACACCAACTCTTAGGATTACTCTTGCAAATAAACCTAATTGTCTCTACCAATTTTATGTTTATAACTCAAGTTGTTAGCATGAATCCCTTTTCTTTCGATTATGACTAAACATAGAATCGTAGGAGTTGATATAGACACAACGATATCAACATCTAACACTTACCTCGAGCACGCATGGCTAACGTCTGGCTCACCCCGACCCTAAGAGCTTTGGGGGACTACTCGCACATGTTGAATGTAGATATGCTTTGAATTGAAATAACTTGCCTAAATAGAAAACTTTGAATCTTTACAATCTCAACGCCAACTATCGTAAGCGCTTGAAACTTTAAAGCTCAAAACTAAAACACTATACTTTCTATTGCATATTTCTATTGTCTTTCTTGCTTGGATGATTCTAACAAACCAGCCCCTAGGGCTTTATTTATAGGCTACTAATCCTTGCTATCCAAGGATTGTAACTTCTATCTAAACTATGAACTCTATCCAAACAATTAGGATAGGTCTTTTATTTTGATAAAACTTAAATAACTTGATAAAACATAAAGATAAATCTCAGCTGCTAAAAAGTACAAGATAAATCCGTGCCTCCTTGAGATAGAATTGCCAATCCGCGTCTCAAAATCGTATCTATCTTCTGTCGAGAGAAGATCGATATCGACCACAGAGGTCGATATCGATGTCTGTGTTTCTGCTCGACTTGTCCATCTCCACTCGATGTCTAGGTTGAGGTTGATATCGATGATGTAAGGTCGATATCGAGTGCCTTCTTAGTTGGTCTGTGGGGTCTATCTCGACACTCAGAAGGTGTGTCGACAACTATGGTTGATATCGATGTTGAAGGTCGATATCTACCTCTGCTCAGCTCTCCTTGGTTTCTCCGTCTTGACTCCGATTTCGCTCGAATTGCTGCATAGTTAGCTCAAAACTCGTGCAGACTCTATTTCTTGTACTTTAGCCCATTCTTACACAAGTTTATATTCTTTTGAACCTTTTCTTTGGAAATTGAATGAAATAAGAAGTCAAAAGATGCAATAAAAGGAGGTACAAATATGTACATCAAAACACCCCATACTTAGACTTGCTTGTCCTAAAGCAACAACCAAGCAATAACCAAGCAACAACCAACACCTACAACACACCCTTCAAGTCTTCGCCCTTGTCAAAAGCAACATCATAGGCGGTAGCAAAGCAAAGCAAGTGAATTTAACGTCATAGCACATATTTAGGCGATCCATAGGCATATGCAATTTTTGATCCAACCTCACAGGGATAATGTGTTTGCACTCCACTCTCATGTGTTTAGGCTATGAAGATCAACTCTCAACTCAATTCCATACACAATCTCATAAACATTGCAATTTATAAAAATCCACTTCGCAACCAATTATAAAAATGCAATAAGAACCATCAGGAGGACTTTCGCTCAATGGAAGACTTCAAAGAAGACTCCATTCGGCGGGGTTGTAATGGGGCTTGGTAAGAAATTAAGGGTATGGAATTATTTGGCTATGTGGTGCTTTTATAATTCGGGAATCAAGACTCCTAAATTTCAACACTTGCAATATCCAAACCATAACTCTTCCATGTTGCTCTTTTCCAAGCTCAATTCTCCATAATGCTCTTTGTAAACTCATCTTTCCATAATATGCTCTAAAGATGCACTAAAAGATGTAAACCTGGTGCTTTTATAATTCGGGAATCAAGACTCCTAAATTTCAACACTTGCAATATCCAAACCATAACTCTTCCATGTTGCTCTTTTCCAAGCTCAATTCTCCATAATGCTCTTTCTAAACTCATCTTTCCATAATATGCTCTAAAGATGCACTAAAAGATGTAAACCATACTACCAACCCTTCTTTCAACTCTAATATGCTTCTAAAAAATATAACACATGTATGAAATAAATAAAGGACTTAAGGATTTTGGCTCATGCACTGTATACATATATCTCTCTTTTTTTCCTTTTTTTCGGATTTTTTTTTTGAAGAAAATAATAAATAAATACTAAAAAATATGTGCATTTATATGGTGAGCCAAAAATCCTTTTACAAAATATGACAAAATGTAAATATACACCAACCCATAATTTCCTCGTTCAAAACTGGACAATATGCACTTTTCTTTCCACAAGGCATTAGTCCAGCCAATCTAAGTCTCAATTCCCAAATGGGGGCCAGGCTCGATTCGGCTAGGGATAATTTTGTGGAGTTTGCAATTTCAGGCTCAGGCTAATTTTCCGGCTTCAAGCAGGGATAATGCAGGGTAGGTAAAGAGAGGATAAAAATGGCTTAGAAGATGCCTCCATCATTTAATTCTCGTAAACATAGACATATTTATATATTGGCTTTGAATAACTATCACAACATTTAGAGATGCATAGGAAGAGTAAATTCACTCAAGAAAGCGGAGGGATTTTTGATGTTCTCCCTATAGGCCAAAACTCTCACAAGGACAATTTTGGTTGGATTTGCTTTTTGGCCTAGGATCATATGTGCTCAATTTCATCACAAGTTCACAATCTACATAAAAATTTTAAGGATTTAGACTAAACCATCCAAATATGCCATATGATTTACATGATCAAGTCAGCTATTGAGTTTTCATCATAGGACATCTAAGTCGGGTTTAAAAATAAATTTAAGAAGTAAACATGCATTTTTTTTTGTATTTTTGACTTTTTTCTATTTTTTTTGGATTTTTTGACATTTTATAAAAGTAAAACTAAGAAAAAAAATTTAAACATGAATGCAATGCGAAGAAGAAAACCAAGTTATGACCATAAGACATATTTTTCCCCCACCCCATACTTAAAATATACAGTGTCCTCACTGTATTAAAAAGAAGAACAAGGGTAGAGAGAAACTCACAGTGCAACATGTGGATTCAGGTCGATTTCAGGTTAGGTCGATACCAGAAGTCGATATCTATGTCAGTGGTCGATGTCGACTACATCTATCGAAGTCGAGGAAGAAAGTGAAGATAAGGGCTGCCTGATGAAGGTCGATATCAATGATTATGGTCGATATCGACCTCTGCTTTTTGCTCCCGAGTCCTCGATGTCGACTCCATGAGATGGCTTGACCCTGGGGGGTCGATTTCGACTGGCCTGGTCGATTTCGACTGCCTCCGCAGAAGCTTCTTTTCTTCTTTGTTGTTTCTTCTTGCTTAGAAACCTGAAATCTTTGTTAGAAGTATAGATAAAGCCACGAATTATCTCAATTTCAAAATTTTAAAAATCCAAAAATCCTAAAAACCATCTCTGAAAAATTTAAAGGTTTTATGTACATGCTCTAGAGTTTTGAGTCGCTAGGCCGACTTCTCCGTCCATTCTTTATGATCCTTTAACGCAGGGACCCTTTGAGCTCGAGCATTCTCCTGGGTCATTTAGGTCCTTTTGGTAGTAGCTAAGTTCGGTGACCAAGGCTTCTTTGATGTTAGGTTCTTCGTTGGGCGCTTTCCTTCTCTTTCTTGACCTAACTTTAGCAATATAGGCAAACCATGGAGCTTTGACCCATCATTAGTAGAATTATCAATAGTTGGTTTAATTGATTTATCAATAAGGGACAGAGGAGGGTCGGGAGTCATACCTGGGCTTACCTGTTTGGACCCGAAACAGAAATCTTCGGGCTGAGGGGTGGTCGATTTCGACCAAGGGGGGTCAATTTCGAGTGCGTTGGTCGATACCGACATCTGGGGGTCAATACCGACCTCTGTGACCCCATACTTAAGATCCTGACAACAATCTGGCATACTCGATTTCGACCAAGGGGGGCCGATTTCGATGTTTTTAGTTGATATCGACTGGTTCCAGTCGATGTCGACCCTGCTTGTTGTTTCCGTCCTCGCCAACAAAAATTTTCTAAGCTTTTCCTTAGCCGGCGAGAGGACTACTTGCTACAGATGCTTTGTTTCGCTCATGGTAGGATTGAAGGAGAATTCTATCACTTCGTTCCCTATAGTAAAGGTTAGTAATCCTCGACGTACATTGATATTGGCATCAGTAGTAGCTAAGAAAGGCCTACCAAGGATAATAGGTACTACAAGATCTTCAGGCATCTCCAATACAATGAAATCAGTAGGCACAAAGAACTTACCTACCTTTACCGGAACATCATCAACTACACCTGTGGGCCTGACGAATGAGTTGTCGGCCATATAAAGTTTCATATCCACAGGTGCAAGTGCTCCGATGTTCACCTTTTGCCAAATAGAAAGAGGCATAATACTTACGCTTGCCCCTAGGTCACATAGGGCCTTATAACGATGTTGGCCAAGTCCCACGGTGATTGCAAACTTCCCTGGATCACTCTTCTTCTCAAGGAAGTCCATCTTTGAGCACTCCTCTGCGATCTCTGCCATGGATCTTTTCTTGCTAAGGATGTCTTTAAGGAATCGTACATAGGCGGGCATCTCGCTTAGGGCTTCTATAAGAGGAATGGTAATGTTAAGACCTTGAAGAATCTTTACAAAGCACCTAAACTTACCTTTGGTGGGATCCTCCAATGCTTTGGATGGGAATGGCAACGTCTTCTTTGGCGGAGGGGCCAAAATGGTGGTCGGAGGGGCCTGCTGGACATCGACATCGACAGGAATCTGGTCGATATCGACCGAAATGGTCGATGTCGACCTCTTTTGTGGCTCTGATGGCTCTACAGTGGCCTCGACGTCGACCTGGGTGTCGACCAGGGGGTCGATATCGACCTCTTCCTCGACATCGACTGGGCTGTCGATGTCGACTGGATCTGCTGCTTTCTCCGATTCCGTTCGTGGCTTTTGTACTTTGTTGCCACTCCTTAATTGCATGGCTGCGACATGGCCCATCCCAGATTGCCCCTTAGGATTGGTAGTTGGTTGCCCAGGGAATGTTCCGGACGGTCTAGGGATTTGCTTCGCCAATTGACCTAGTTGGATCTCTACGTTCTTTTTCCAAATATCCATCTCCCCAATCCTTGTGGTAAGGTGATTAAGTTGAGAATGGATTGCATTGTTGGATTGATCATTTTTAGCCTGATTCCACCTGATTTCATCCAGCACAAGTTGAAGATCATCCTTCCTTTGGTCCCTCTCCGGGTGCCCAAGAGCTCTATAAGGCGGGGGGTCCCTAGGGTTAACCGGGTTCCTTTGTGGTTGATGGAACCTTTGGTCTCCCCAATATTGGTGATTAGGACCCCTCATGTAGCGCGCCTCTTGGTGAGCCTCCGCTAGTTGTACTTGTTCAGCATGGGGGCACTCGATGGTGGTGTGCCGCTGCGATCCGCATTCAATGCAATCTTGGTTCGCTAAAAGGAACCTCACTTGCTTTTGGAGCTTTCGAAGTTGATCTCTATGAAATTGCTCCTTTACGTCTGGATCGATCACCTTGGATGGTTCATATAAGGACATAGATGGGGCATGCCTCGACGATGATGATGTGTCGGAAGCCTCAGGAGTCCCATATGTGTTGTCGAACTCCACCAACCTCTCTATGGTGTCCCAAGCCTCTTGTGGAGCGAGTTCAAGGTAGCCATAGGAGGTGTAGGTGTTGATCCTCTCCTTGGTTGCAGCATCAAGAGCATTGTAAATGATCTCCTGAATTACGTACGGTGGTGGCCATGCGTCGGGCATGATCGTAGTAGGTCCTTAAACCTTTCCCAAACAGTCGCCAGAGCCTCACCAGGCTTTTGTTTGAAAGCCGTGATTTTCTGTCGGATTAACGCCGTCTTAGAAGGAGGGAAGAACTTGTTGAGGAACGCGTCCTTGACTTCATTCTAGGTGCGGAGTGATCTTGGGGCTAAGCTCTCTAACCACTGCAATGCTTTTCCTGTAATTCACCAACGAAAGGCTTTTAGTTGGACATATTCAAGACTCTGTCCGTCAGCAATAGTATCACAGAGGTCTAAGAAGGTTGAAATATGTGCCATAGGACATTCATTAGGTTTTCCTTCATATTGATGCCTTCTTATTTCAGTAAGGAAGTTAGGTTTAATTTCAAAATTAGAGGCAGGGATAAGAATCGCCGATTCAGGCACTGTGAGAGCGGGGTGCATATATTGTTTGGCATTCCGAGGGAGGGCATTGATTTGGGCTTCTATTTGCCTACGGCCTTCCTTCTCCCTATCCGCACGCTCCTTAAGTGCCGCCTCTCTAGT
This sequence comes from Persicaria maculosa, assembly GCA_963922045.1. Lineage (NCBI taxonomy): Eukaryota > Viridiplantae > Streptophyta > Magnoliopsida > Caryophyllales > Polygonaceae > Persicaria > Persicaria maculosa. The sequence goes on from OY998261.1 coordinate 37,617,078, forward strand.
CGTTAAGTCCTCGACCTGCTTCCTTAGTTGCTCAATAAGTTTAGCCTGGTTCCCGTTGTCTGCCATGATTCTTTGAGCTTGGGCTCTTAGATGGAAATAGCGCTCAGGGTCTTCTACTCCTTCAAATTCAGGTGGGCGATCAGTGCGTCGCATACACCTGCAAAGCCAAACTAGATAGAAACGTGAGATAGACTACTAGGGCGCGATTGATTGCCTCCCCGACAACGGTGCCAATTTGTTAATAGGAGGAATGTCGAGTATCTTAAATACAAATAATAAGATGTAAATGTAAACCGACTCCTTAGCCTATGCAAATAATTACAACACTTCCTCCCGTCGTAGTGGAAGGGTAGTCAGGATCGTTCCACGAGGAGGCGTTTCAGCGGGATCCTAGTAGCGTTGGAAATATCACGTCTTGCGTCGACCAGAAGCCTCGATTTCGACCTTGGTGCTCGATGGCGACCTCGGCTGTCACTCCTCTCTGCAATAGAAGACCTGCAGAGATAAAAACAAGCAATCGATATTGACAGGGGAAGGCCGATATCGATGTTAGTAGATGAAATCGATTGGCTCAGAAGACTGCCAGTCGACACAGGTGGTCGATATCGACGTTGGAGAGTCGATATCGATGTTCAGTAACTCCGCAGTGATGATCGTCGTCGACTCAGAAAACTGTTGACGAAACTCAGTGGTCGATATCGACGTCTGTGGTCGATATCGATGTATTCTCCTACAAAGTCGTTAGCTTTTTGTCGGCAAAGAAAGGCCGAAGACTTTAGGATGAATGAAGATGCGATGAACAGAAATAAAACAGGGGTTTTGATTAATAAACTTATATAAAAAGCAACTCCTAGGATTAGGGTTTACCACAACGTTAACCAATGCATGTGATAAGATAAATAAGACGGAGAATTGCGCTATTTCACCCGAGGGACAAGCTTTCGATGTACACCAACTCTTAGGATTACTCTTGCAAATAAACCTAATTGTCTCTACCAATTTTATGTTTATAACTCAAGTTGTTAGCATGAATCCCTTTTCTTTCGATTAGGACTAAACATAGAATCGTAGGAGATGATATAGACACAACAATATCAACATCTAACACTTACCTCGAGCACGCATGGCTAACTTCGGGCTCACCCTGACCCTAAGAGCTTTGGGGGACTACTCGCACATGTTGAATGTAGACATGCTTTGAATTAAAATAACTTGCATAAATGGAAAACTTTGAATCTTTACAATCTCAACGCCAACTATCGTAAGCGCTTGATACTTTAAAGCTCAAAACTAAAACTCTAACTTTCTATTGCCTATTGCTATTGTCTTTCTTGCTTGGATGAATCTAACAAACCAGCCCCTAGGGCTTTATTTATAGGCAACTAATCCTTGCTACCCAAGGATTGTAACTTCTATCTAAACTATGAACTCTATCCAAACAATTAGGATGGGTCTTTTATTTTGATAAAACTTAAATAACTTGATAAAACTTAAAGATAAATCTCAGCTGCTAAAAAGTACAAGATAAATCCGTGCCTCCTTGAGATAGAATTGCCAATCCGCGTCTCAAAATCGTATATATCTTCTTGATGTGCGCGCAAATTGCCATATTTTCTATGCACATATGAATCCATTTTATTGTCTTTTGCATGCACATTAATGGGAAAACATGGGAATGGTGTAGTTTATGCTTAAATATCAAATATATGGGTTTGCACGAGTTTCCATGTGATTTCGCAGAAAACATGATGAAAATGGATGAATTCGGAAGAGCGGAAAAAAGAACTCGAAGTCTTCTGAAGAGGTCGAAATCGACTGAAGACCTCGACATCGAGTACATCAGAGACATAGGAATCGAGCAGAAAAGGAAACATAGCATATCGACACAGAAGAGGTCCATATCGACGTCTGGGGTCGATATCGAGGCTGCCAGATCGACCAAGTTGATAGAACTCGAGTCCCAGTTCGAGTAGAAGAAGTTGAAGCTCGAGATAAGATTTTGGAGGGGTCGATATCGAGGTCCAAGGGTCGATATCGACCATGCCAACAGAGGAATTCGACTCCGATTTTGATAGAATTATATCCAATGCTTGCAATATCTATCCAAAGGTCGAGATTTCCTATCATCAACACCAGATCTATCATGAGGAGGCTGATTTCACCATGACGTTTTAGCTTTTACTTTGTTTTAATTTATCTTAGAGAATAAAGATAAGGTTTCGAGTCCTTATCGACATCTATAAATAGAGGCCAATAGGGCTGAGTTTAGGTATTCCGTTTTACACACAATTCAGTTGCAATAGATAATAGAGAGAGAGAGAGGAGGCCGAGTGGAGTTGTAAAGCGAGAGCGGAGTGGCTTGTTCGGTTGTACTTTCTTCCGGAGTTTTAATTCAAAGTAGCTTTCTTTAATAACAATGATGATGATGTGCATGATGAGGAGCGAGTAGTCAAGCCACTTCTAGGGTCGGGGTAAGTAAACCAGATATAAAGAGTGCATCAAAGGTATGACTTTTATGCGATTCCGTCTTCTACCCCATGCATGATCCTTTGCGAAAGTTAGGGGGATTCATTATTTGCATTATTGAAGCGAAAGCCACTCATATTGCGAACTTTAATTGCTCATGAATTGGATAGTAACTCTTAGGAATTATGCGAGAGCCTCTAATCACCTAAGTGTTGATAACGAAAGTTATTTGACGGAAAGACATTAAAGTTCATATCTTTAGCATGAAACTTGCATTGTTATCGTTGTGGCATGAAACCCCGACTTTGGAAGCCTTTTAATTAATTAAATTCTTCATAAAAGTCTTAGTTTTGTTTTTGTTCATCTTCCTTCTCCATTCTATTTTCTTCGGATCCTTTTCCGACAAATTGTTACAAAAACAGTTTCTGTGACAAGCATCGAAATCGACCTTAAGGGTCGATATCGAGGTCTTTGCTCGACGTCGACTTGCTATTTTGTCTTCTGCAGGAACTAGGAAATCGACCAGAACTGAGGTCGATATCGACCTGTATACTCGATATCGAGTGTCTGCTGAGGTCGAAAGCCTTGATCGTGAGTACAACAAAGGAAGCGCTGACATACCTCCTCGTGGATTCGATCCTGAATTACCCTACTACTACAAGGGAGGGGATTCTTGTATTATTTGTTTGGGACAGGGAGATAGTCTAGTTGTGCTTTATTTTATTCTCCTACTTTACATAAACCCCCGCCCCCCAGTGAACACTTCTGTCGAGATAAGGTCGATATCGACCACAGAGGTCGATATCGATGTCTGTGTTTCTGCTCGACTTGTCCATCTCCACTCGATGTCTAGGTTGAGGTCGATATCGATGATGTAAGGTCGATATCGAGTGCCTTCTTGGTTGGTCTGTGTGGACTATCTCGACACTCAGAAGGTGTGTCAACAACTATGGTCGATATCGATGTTGAAGGTCGATATCTACCTCTACTCAGCTCTCCTTGGTTTCTCCGTTTTGACTCCGATTTCGCTCGAATTTCTGCATGGTTAGCTCAAAACTCGTGCAGACTCTATTTCTTGTACTTTAGCCCATTTTTACACAAGTTTATATTCTTTTAAACCTTTTCTTTGGAAAGCAAATGAAATAAGAAGTCAAAAGATGCAATAAAAGGAGGTACAAATATGTACATCAAAATCTAATCACGATGTGGTGTGTGAGCATGTACGATGTCAGACTATTCATTCTTAAAACATAAAACAATGTCATGGGGCATGAGGGAACATCATGAGACAAGTAGATAGGCATGATACAAGTTGAAATCTCAGAAGGCATAATGAGCATCGAGTTGTAACAGCAATCATATTTCAATGAAATAAGGGATGAAAGTAAATACTATCGGGGACCCATTTTAAGTAGAAGGAGATGATAACGCAAGTGAGCCACAAATTTACACAAGCCACAAGTCATGGGTCCTACAGGATACTAATGTCTCGATGAAAGGCGTAGATGTGCAACATATGACACATGTACCTTTAACAACTTAGCACCAATATATACAAGTGGTCAAGACAGTCATAACGCAATCATATGGAAACAAGGAGAGACATAGTGGGGAACAACACGAGTCTATGGTAGTGTGGCTTCACATGGATATAGGGAATACTTGTACATGGGTATAAATCAATAAATATATGTATGGGGCATGTATTAACACAATGATATATCAAGTCATTCAACATAGTAATGCATCAAGTCACGTAAACACAGATAGGGCTACCATTATAACCAAACATAGATTTCCAAGGGCAATGTCGACTTATCCCCACAAACTCAAAACCCCATTTCCCGTGGAATGCGTGTGTGACTCAGTTCGAGGACATAGAAGGGTACTCAAATTACTCCTGAAAAAAGATGGCAGAGTTCGTATAGAAGTTCATGACAAGGAGACATCGGTTGACCACTGCGAGAATCGAGGAGGATGACTCCACAAAACAACTCGTCCCATAGACTCAGAATCATTCAAAGGTTGATACTCTAGCACATTGACCATCTCGTGGCACGACATATAGTCTCAAGCACCATACTCATCACACGCTCAAGTAGTCAAAGTTTTCGAACCTAATTCTCGGACACGATTCGATTCCCAGTTCCATTTCCCGTGGAAGACGTCGATACCATAAAGAATGACTCGATTAGGACGCTAATTGAGACATGGAAGAAGATAGACGGGGAGGAAACATGAATGAAAGGAATAGATATCTCTCAACTATCACCAATCTTTAACCGAACTTCGTCGAACCAGAGACAAAACGAAAGGGAAAGACACCAACAAGTGAATCATGGAGGAGACCGCTCTATAAGATAGAAATTCCGACTATATCGAAAGGAAAAGCTCCCTTGCTTATTTCACTCACATAGAGATGCAACACTCATTCTAAGTATATCAACAAATTTCTAGTTCTAGCATAATATCACTCAACACAGAATCAGTCAGTGACAATTATAATGATCTCATTGGAGAGAGATCGCCCTCAAGTCCAATTGATATAAAACACATCAAGCTATTTAATGTCGCCCTTCGAGAAGCGACGGACCGGAGGGGAAAATACCTCACGATCTCTACCTAACTCGCCACTCCAATCACCGCAGTGTAACTCCTTGGAGTCTTCCAGGCCCATCTGTAAAGAATAAGCTATATTTCGCCTACACGTTCCCAACTACATCCAATAGAGATGGTCTAGCGTCATTCTACCCACTCGATTCCCATTGTCTGATTCCTCTTACTTAGTAGGTCGAGTTCACATTTAGTCCATTTGAGTTAGTCATTTTAGTTCATTTTGCCCCTTTAAAACTCTTTCAAATCCTTTCGAAATTCGTGGGCGGTTTTCAAAACATACACCCGACCCTTGCGCACCCGAATTGCACAACCTGGCTCTGATACCAACTTTGTAACGGCCCGGATATAAATACCTGGGTTACGTTTCGAAGGTCGGATACCTTCGTTCGGATCTTGCAATTCGAGTATGGGTCGAGGTTTCAAACCTCAAAGGATCAGTATTTAAAGTGGGGATTTCGAACCCCGAAACAATCGAAGGGCCACTGGGAACCGTTAAGCTGTCCTAAGACTATATCGCGGAAGTTCATTTTAAAAACTGGTGAAAGCGGAAGTAAAGTACAACTTGCCACGGCGGAGCCTGGTCAAAACCGAAATCATAATCAAATAACACTTAAGCCAAATTAGCGGGTTAGTCCGGTTCTTCGCTTTCGCCCAGGAGGATCCCTCGCCATAGAAGCACAGAGAAGCAAAAGGGCGGGTACCTAAGTCTATCCACGAAGTCAGGCCCAGAGACGCATGCGGGCCCTAAAGACCTCTCCGAGGACATATAATACGCCTATACCTAGAATAAAGGATGTTCTAATGCAGTACGGAATTTAAATCACACTATAATGCTCCTAGTTTATATAATATGCAGAAAAGAACTGTAAAGGCGCCCAAAGAATGCCAAGTGGCATATCCCTCTCCTACCTCTGCACCCCTTCCCGTTAGTGCAGAGACTGGCCAGTTCGATGCTATAGCATATCATATCTCATCATAGCATATCATATCTCATCATCATATCATATCTCATCATCAGATCATATATTATGCTCATGCCCGATGGTGCTGGGCTATCTCATCATCATGCTCATATATCGACAATACTGACTCAGGGCACCTGATGAAGCTGGGCTACCCTATGACCCTAACAAAGACTCTAAGACTCATAGATAACGGTCGTTCTCTTTTCAAACGCATAAAGAATAGGGATGCTCATTCATAAGTGCAAGTCCTAAGCATGATACTACATGACATGTTTTTATGCATATGCAACACCTAGATACTATATAACACATCAAGCATGAGGTCCGGGTTACTGAGTAAGCTCCCGTAGGAAACTTACCTGGAGGCGCACAGAATCCAAGCAATCAACACCAATAATAAGCAATGTCCAATAGATCACAAATCACCTAATAAACATACAAATATGCATAAGTCTATCTAAGTCACACAAGGCGCCCCTAACTATCATACATAACTTCACATATTTTATAGGTCTTATTATCATCATCACCCTCATATCAACCCACGTCATATCTTATCATATCATCTTATTCATTCAATCATATCATCTCGCATCTTGTCTCAACATCATATCTCATAATCATTTCATAATATCCCATCCACCATCATATAATGCTCATATCTCAACATATCATCACACTCTACTAATCATCATATAACATATCATACTTTCATATTTAAGAACATATCATACTTCTCAATCATATAATATAACATCATACTTTCATACGACAACACATCATGATATCATATTTAAGGACATATATCAACATCTCATATCCTAATTCATACTTAAATCATTATATCGATATCATAACACAACACCTCATAGCATGCTTCATAATCAACACATAACACATCAATATCACATATAATAATTTCCTTCACAAAATTTCACACATAAGATTCATAAGTCATTTGCAAGTTAGATAAAGCAAATCAATTTCCCAAGATTCCCGAAACTCTTAAATCTCAAGTTAGACTAAATCATTCTTTAAAACATTTTCTCGAATCATACTCGACCCAAAACACCTTTACAAAGCATTGCCTTTTAAATCAACTTATAATATTATTTTATCAAAATAAATCCAACAGGGTTAAGTCATTTCCAAAAATTCCCGTTTTAAATCTTATGAATTCTATTTCCAACAGTTAACCTTTTGCAAATTCTTTTTCAATTCAAGTCCAAATATTACATTTTAAATCTCAACATTAATACTATATTATATATATATATCTCATTTATCAAATCAATTCCCATTTCTCAAATCAATTTACACCCCTTAAAACCCTTTTAAAATACTTAATAAATTGATTGCCGAATTAATTATTTAATTAAATAAATTAGAATATATTTAATAATAACTTAAATAAATAATTCATTAACATTTAAATAATAAATGCATAAGTTAAGGTTGAATAATCAAAACACTCTCTCCCAACCCAAACAAAGAGAGAAAGGCCCAAAGTTGCTACCCGGATCCGGATCCAAGATTTAGGCCCAAACCTAGCCCAATCTCACGGGTTCGCCGATGGAGCTTGATGAACCGGCCAGACATTTTAAGGGGTGAACCGGCTCAAGGAAATAAGAAAAGAAAAGAAGAAAACCGGGTTCTAAACCCCTTTCTTCAACCTCGGCTCACGTTCGAAACAAATTGGAGGAAGAGAGGAACCGAGCTCTCGTCGGAGCTCCATTGCTAGCCCAACCTATTCCCGACTACTCTAGAGTCTTCCCCGACCTCAACCCTCACAAAAGAATCCAAACACAGTCAAGGAAGAAGAGAGAAGAAGAGCTCACCGCGATTCGAAGTCCTCGCCGGAAAAAGGGTTGTTGGGGCTCGATTGGGTTTCTTCGGAAATGGAACAGCATCGTTCTTGGCCTCAAACGAAGGAGAGAGTGTCAAGGACGGAGCTTTATGACATCTCAAAGCGAAAGGAGGAGAAGTAAGGCTTACCATTCAAAAATGGTGACACAGGGGAAGAGGAGGAAGGATTTGGGCTTGGCGGCGGATCTCGGGCGTCTTCGAAGGATGGAAAAGCAATTGTGGGGAGGCTTGGCTCTCGACCTCTGCTCAAAGAAGACATGGTTGCTCGTGTGCGCTCGGAGCTACGCTCGGGGCGCCGAGGAGGTGTGGAAGAAGCCTCCGCCGCTGAGTGTCGAAGAGGGGAGGACAGGGCAGAAGGTGGCAGTGCAGTGGTGGTTCTTAGGGTGGCTAAGGTGGCGGCAGATCTTAAGAACAAGGTCCGGGTTTGTTTGCAAAGAAGGGAGGATGAGGCGTGGGGGTGGGATTGTGTTTTGTGGGCTGTTTGGATTGAATCCAGAACATTGGAAAGTTGGCCTGGGCTTTTGTGTGGCAGATGTCACTGTCCAAAATGGAGAAGCACAGGGGAGGGAGAATCTTTGTGAATCACTGAAATAAGCAGGGTAAAGAAGAGGAGGGGGATGGTAGGTCTGCTGAACTTGGCGTGGGTAGTGCTGGGTTTACTTGCCTTAAAGGGGGAAAGGGCATGGGAGCAGGGGAAGAGAGAGAGGTCAATGTTGGCATCAAAATGAGAAAATAACAAAACTGAAGAAGGAGGGAAGAGAGAGATAAACCCCATCTTGGTCCCCATCTCAGGCTTGTCCAAGGCACAGAACGGTCCCTATCTTGGTCAAAGAAATACCCGAAAGTAATAACCCTAAAACCCGCTCTCTCGACCTTATCCCCAGCCGATCCCGAAATAAATTATAAATTTTTCAATTTCGAAAAAATAATTTTTTTATTGGTCGATAAAATAATAAATGGAATCCGAAAAGTATTCCCAAGCCTCGTAACAAGAAAGCGGAAATAAAAATCTGTTTTTAGATCTAATCCAAAATAATGTCGGAACTCGCTTCGGAAGAATTAGAATAATTAAATCGCTCGATGACGGATGTTTTCAAAATTTTTGAAATTTTGAAATTTCTTTATTTTAAATCATTATCTGATTAAAATATTATTTAAATATTTCCGATCTTTACAGTCTTACTCGATGAGGACAAAGCCCGATGGGACTGGACTGTCCTATGACCCTAGCAAATGACTCTAGGACTCACAATTTAACGACCGTTCTACCAGACGCAAAGAGAATACTGATGCTCGGTTAATTTGTGCAACCTAAGCATGATACTACATGAATATGCAAGATGCAACACCTACACACTATATGACACATCAAGCATGAGGTTTTAACTTGATTAAGCCCCAGAGGACTTACCTGGAGGTGCAGAGCAGCAAAATAAGGCAGTAGGAGTAAACAATCCAACAGGTCAGAGATCACCTAGGAATTTCATAAATAACATAATAAGTCTAAGTCTAATCTACACAAAGCATGACAAATAACACACAACTTACATATGAACGTATAAGATACACATAAATAATATAACCCAACCATTTCATCATTATCAACATTAGCATCTCATCTTCATTTCTCATTTTGTCTCATCATATCTCAGAATCCGACATCTTTCTCAATTCGGTCATAACATCATCATTAGTCAACTCATCTCATTCGTCATATAGCATTTCATTTTTCATCATAACATATATCACATAATTCTCAAGTAAGATCCATCAAGTAATTTACTAAGTTAGATCAAGTAAATCATTTTTACAAAGTCTTCCCAAAACTCTTAAATCTCAATTTAAGTTACTTTAATATCTCAAACAATGCTTCCAGAACCATACTTAGCAATTCCATTATAAAACATTAAATCTTTTATCAACTTGCAAAATTATACTATTAAAATAATCCCGGCATGTTAGAATGTCCCAAAACCTCATTTCGAATAGTTAAGTCAACTTTCGACCTTGAAAATGTTTTCCCCAAAATACCATTTTTCAAATCTTATAAGTAGCACTTTCAAATAGAATCTCAACAATTTAATTATCATACATATCAACTCAATATTCACGTAATAAAATAATAATATAATAAACAATTTTAACCTTTAATCATCAAATAAACATATAATATATAATCAATTAAATATCAAATCAAATCAGAATAATTAAATAATAATTAATTTATTCGGACAAGTAATAATAATTAAATAAATCAAATACATAAATAAATACTCCCTCTATTAATTAAAACTTTTCGTTTACTATTTATGCACGTATTTTTAGAATGATAAAAACTAGAAGAAATATTAAAATTTTTTTAAATTTGTTTTTATAAATTCATAATTAATAGTAACAAGTATGAAATTATTTAAAAAATATGTTAAAAAGGTTAATATTTTATATAGTTTTTAACACCTCAAAAAGTGTGCATAAATAGTAAAACGTCAAGTTTTAATTAACAGAGGGAGTAGATAAGTAATAAATAAATGAATAATACCGGAATAAGAAAATAAAATAAAATAAACAACCTCACTTCTATTTAACCCAAATCGGACCCCAGAACCGAGCCAACCCAAAATAACAAAAGAAAACTGGCCCAGTTCACTTCAGCCAATCCGAAACCCTTCCCTTTGAAATAAGCCCAGCCTAACCCAGTTTCCTTTAACCCAATAAATAAATAAAATAATAATTAAACAAACAATTAATTAAAAGAAAGGAAAGAAAGAAAATCAGAAGGCGGGCCCCACCCGCAGGTCTTCTTCCTCTCGCCTGCTCGGCCGACCCGCTCTCTGTTGTGCTCGCGCTTCGTGCCTCACCGTGGCTCATCCCAACCCTTCTTAGCTCCATCCTCCCTCGCTACCGCTCGCACTCCCCCGCTCGCTCATCTTTCTCTTGCCCGCTCACCACGCTCTCGCTGCGCTCGCACCACACACTCGCCCCGCACTCTCCCCTGCACACTCGCCGGTGCTCTCGACCCGCTCTCACTCCTTTCTCTCCGGCCAGGTAAGGTAAACGGAACATGAAGGCACACATGAATTGAACAATGGAAGGAAGAGGGATTCGTGGGGAGTCGAGAGTCGAAAGGGGGTTAGGGATGCTCAACGCGGGGCTCAAGGTCGTCGTAGATTCATTGGAGGCGCTTCGGAGGCTCGGTTGGCTTGACTTTCTTCGATCTGGGGAGATCAGAGGCGCTGCTCGTTCGGGGAGCTGCAGGGGTCGTCGGCGATGACAGAGATGAGGATTGGCGGCTTTGGATTCGATAGAGGAGGCGGGAGCTTTGTTGCTCGTTGTTCCTCCCGAAAGCCGGGGAATGAGCGCTGGGAACTCAGGGGAGAAAGGAGTTACAAGGATGGGGGGATGGGGGAGTGCACCTGTTGCAAACTAGCAGGAGCTCGTCGCTGTTTAACGAAAAAGAAGGGAGCAGGGTGGTGGCTTGCTCTGACGGGGAAGCTCAAGGAGGGAGGAAGGAGCTGGTGATGTGAATTGAAAGATGAAGAAGAGGGGGATTTGGGTGTGTGTGTGTGTGGGGGGGGGGGGGGGGGGGGGTGGGGGGGGGGGGGGTTGGGGGGTTAAAGGGGTGAGGGATGGCTTTAGGCTTTAGCTACCACATTAGGCCAGCAGGGGAGGGAAGGGATATTGAGTGTGTGAGTGGGAAAATTTAAACAAATAGTCGAAAATAAACCCTGAAACCCGCTTTGCGACCTTCACCCGACGTGATTAAAATAAATATTTAAATCCGAATTAAATAAAAAACCCGTAAATATTTCCGAGCCTCGGAAGAATAAAGCGGAATAAATTTCATTTTAAAATTTAGATAACAAGTTTATGCCGAAATTGGTCTCGAGAAAATAAAATAAATTAGTTACTTGAGGATGCAACTTTCAATATTTTTCAGAGTCTTAGAACTTAATGAAATTTAAATTAGAATAAAATCTATAATTTATATAAATAATATCTTTAAAAATCTCTATCCTTACAGATTTTGTTCAATTCAACGGTCGAGATATGTTCACGGTTTACACCCTAACGGTTTTTTTACTGATGCGGGGTTTATTGATCGTTCCAACAATGGCTCGCAAACACAAGAGCAAACGGAATTAGAAATTGGACAGATTTTGTGACTGATGTGAAAAATAGAAAAGACAACAGTTTCGGACAAAAATTGATGTTAAAGACGCTGACAGAATTGAAATAACGAAAAAAAAGGGGATATAGGGTTTGAAGGCAACCAGTTGGCCGGATAGCTATACCTAAGAGATTGAACCACTCGTCGGTATAACGTCCTGAACAAAAGACCTCCTTCTACAACTTGATCTAAGCTCGTCTTCGGATCAAGAGGACGTGGGATTTTCTCCTAGATTACCTAGTCCGCAAGACAGATAAACAGAGAGACAAATCGACACCATCACACTTTGGGTTGATTGAATCCACAATCAAGAAGAATGAGAAAGAGAAGAATTTCAAGCAATGCTTGAGTTTTCTGAATTCAAAATAGCGTATCCCTTTTACAAACTAGGGCCAAATATTTATAGCAATTAGAAAATTCTTGAAATTAATAAAATAAAGAAAATAAGAAAGTCTTCTCCTTGGCGCCCAAGGCAACACCTTCTCCTTGGCACCCAAGGCATTTCGCCTTTCTCCTTGGAGCCTAAGGCATGTCCGCTACTCTCCCATCGGATGCTAGACCTAAACATATGAATGCCTTAGAATTCATTCCCAACTCTTCTTGATGACTTGAACTTGACTTGTGCTCCAGATAGCAAATAAAGCTGACGAGCTTGTCGGCGATCTGCTTTGCTTGACTCCGGGTCACTGGTCCTGCTGGCAGGGCAGGTGGATCAGATGCCCCTGCATCATACATTTGATCTACCCCTCTCTCTCTATATACCTCTCTCACTCTCTCTCTCTCTCTCTCTATATATATATATATAGGGATTGACTCCGGTGAAAACCTCAAATTGTGGTAAAAAACGTGAGAACTACTTTATAGCTTGGTTTATTTGAAAACCGTGCTAAAAAACTCAATTACATAATGACTTTATAACTCAGTTCAACCTAAACACCGTGCTAAAAACTCCAGTTTTAAAATAACACATGACTTTATATCTCGGTTAAACCTAAAAACCGTGCTGAAAACTCATGTTTTAAAATTACATTAGTGACTTTATAGCTCGGTTTTATTCAGAACCGGGTTAAAATATATGACTTTATAGATCGGTTCTATTCAAAACCGGGCTATAAAGCTAGTGAACCGAGCTAAAAAGCCGGTCCTCACAGGTTTTTACCGCAATTTTGGTTTTCACCGGAGCGCAACCCTATATATATATATATATAGATCTTTTGTACACACCCTTTAGGGTGTACCTTGTACACAATTGTGGATCATTTATCTTATTGAAATGGATGACCTGGATTGAAAGGGTGTTTTTTTTTTGCAAAATAAATGGTGGGACCCACGGTGTGAAACCACCAACTCTCCCATGTTGGAGCATGTGAATATAACAATGTGATGGAGTAACGATGGCGAATGGTGGGACCCGCACAACCATTCAAAATAAAAGAAAATCAATGCTTTGATAAAAAAAATCCATTAATTCCGTTTTTTTTCCTATTAATTTACAAAGTAGTTTATCTATATCTTTTTTATTTGTAAAGATTGAGATTTAAATTAAAATAAAAAATTAAAGATATGTGTAGTTATCAAAAATTAAAGATATGTGTAGTTATCAATTTATATCATTACTCAATTTATATTGAGTATTTGAATAACTACACATATCTATATCAGTTGTGATACAATTAAAGATATGTGTAGTTATTCAAATACTCAATATAAATTGAGTAATGATATAAATTGTGTTAACCTATAAATTCGTAAAAAAACCTCATGTTCTTATTCTCAAGAGTAAGTACAATGAACGGTTTCGGGCAAGCGGCACTAATTGTAGTTAATCTTCATGCCAAAAAGCTTCTTTACTTATTCGGTTGAATCGATCGATTTATCGCACACATTGAACGACAATTGAGATATTATTAAGTGGAATTCGTATTTTTACAAGGTATCCAAGAGCGATGAATAATTGCATAACCGTTGTGAATAAGTAAATTTTTAGAATTATTCGGTTGAATCAATCGATTTATTGCGCACAATGAACAATAATTGGGAGATTAATCAGTGGAATTCTTATTTTTACGAGGTATACAGAAGCGATGAATAATTGCATAAACGTTGTGAATAATTAAAATTTTAAAATTATTCGGTTGAATCGGTCGATTTAATGCGTACATTAAAAAATAATTGGAAGATTATTTTAGTGGAATTATTATTTTTACGAAGTAAACAAAAGCGATGAATAATTGCATAACCATTGTGAATAAGTAATTTTTTGAATTATTGGGTTGAATTTGTCGATTTAATACGTACATTGAACAATAATTGGTGGTTTATTCAGTGAAACTCTTATTTTTACGAGGTACTAAAAATCTAAATAAAACGAACCCCAATACTGTCAAATAAACAACACCTAGTCCATGAATAATGAAAAAAATTTCCAAAAAATCCAAACCTAATCTCATATTCAACTAAAAATCATTGAATCTCTCTCACACAAAAACTCAATCCATATGCAACCAAAATCTCACCCAAAATCTCCAAAAAGCTTGATACTTACCCATCAATGGAGTCCTCACGATTGACCCTTGAACCAATCGAAGAGAGAAGAGAGCTCCTTGAACCCCGACCACCTGTTCTACTCGCCCAGCAAAACCAAGCACCGCCTCCGATTCGCTTCCAAATTGCCTTCGATTTGCCTCCGTGCTCCATTGCATTGCCTCCGCTCTTCTCCTCCTCTGCTCGACACCGGTATCACAAATCGGAAGGCCCTTCACTGCTCGACCACCAAATGGACTCGGCCCGTGGGCGAAATCGACCACCCAGTTCGATTCGAGTGTTGTACGACCGATTATACTTCGCTCCTTTTCGATTCGTGTTGCCGCCGGTCTCGCCACCCAGAATCGATCAGAATCGCTCTACCCATCGGTGAAGAACACAGCGGTCACCTGTTGTCAAAGGAATATTGGCGGCGGCGTTCGAGCTCCACCAGGTGACTGATTTCACCGCTCTCAAAGAATCGTTCTTGCTCAACCTTCATCTATAATAGGGTATTTGACATTCACGGTGAATTAGAAAGATTGAATCTATCTCTCTCCAATTTCAATTAGGCTAGTTTAAATTTTTTTCCCCCTAATTTGTCCATTTAATTGATGTACACGTGCCTACGATGGTGTTGGAAGTGTGCTTTCTTTTCCTTAATTATTTTAATATATTTTGTATGAATAATCTTAACCATTCTTTTCCTCCTTATCAACCATCAAGATTTGCGTACAAGGTACATCCTAAAGGCTGAGTACACCCGAAGTAAGGACCGGCTTTTTAGCCCGGTTTTGAATAGAACCGATCTATAAAGTCACATATTTTACCCTGGTTCTGAATAAAACCGAGCTATAAAATCACTATTGTAATTTTAAAACATGAGTTTTCAGCACGGTTTTTAGGTTTAACCGAGATATAAAGTCATGTGTTATTTTAAAACTGGAGTTTTTAGCACGGTTTTTAGCTTGGTTTATTTGAAACCTGTGCTAAAAACCTCAATTACACAGTGACTTTACAACTCAGTTCAACCTAAAAACCGTGCTAAAAACTCCAGTTTTAAAATAACACATGATTTTATAGATCGGTTAAGCCTAAAAACGTGCTGAAAACTCATGTTTTAAAATCACATAGTGACTTTATAGCTCGGTTTTATTTAGAACCGGGCTACAATCTATGACTTTATAGATCGGTTCTATTTATAACCGGGCTATAAAGCTAGTGAACCGGGCTAAAAAGCCGGTCCTCACAGGTTTTTACTGCAATTTTGGTTTTCATTGTTGCGCACCTCTCTCTCTCTCTATATATATATATATATAAGAATTGCGAACATGATTTATATGTGGAATTTAAGTTAGATTATGAAGCTAGTTATTGAAAATGATGAGATGATATATGTGTAAAGACCAGAATTTTAAATAAGTATTTAATTGTTAAAATTGGAAAGTTTCGGGAAACCTGTCCCCGAGCACATTTCTAAAACTGGAAAGTCTTTGGAAATCATCCCGGCTTGTTTTAAAACATAGATTGTCGAGCTAAAGTTCGCTATTATATTTGAATTTAAAACTTGGAGTCTTGTGAGTCGTTTGAAATGGATTTAAACTCAAGTCGGATTTCGGGATAGGTAGTCGGGACTTAGGGTCGGATGAGCGGAATCTCTCTCTCTCTCTCTCTCTCTCTCTCTCTCTCTCTCTCTCTCTCTCTCTCTCTCTCTCTCTCTCTCTCTCTCTCTCTCTCTCTCTCTCTCTCTCTCCAGCCGGCCCATACTCTCTCTCTCCTACTCATTCTCTCTTTTTCTTCCCACTATCACCATAATGGTTTTGTCTTTTTCTCCATTAAAACCCTAAGGTGCCACTATTTATAGGAAGCAACAATCCCCAAAATTCCCTTAAAATCATTCTAAAAATCCGAGCCTAGCTCCGCCTCAATTCTCTCTCTTTTCATCATCTATTCAAAAACCAAAAACCCTAAAAATCCAAAGTTTCAACTTTTCACTTCTTCAATCCATCTCCCTCACCTTCCACTCTTCATTTCTTGTTTCTCCTCCACCAAATTGCCCTAAAACACCCTCTAAAATACCTCCTCTCAAAGATCTAACCCAAAAATCGGAGGCGGAAAGCAAATTCCCTTGAAAAACAAAGTTTCTGTCAATTTTGCCACCACGAGATTCATCGTTGCTGCCGCGAGTTCATCCTCACCATCGCGAGTTCTTCCTCACCGCTGAAAGATCAAAGCCCAGAAGAAGAAACTCATCCTCACGGCCGCGAGTGCCCCATTTCGTCGCCACGACCTTGAAGCCCAGATCGTCGTTGGCTCGGTAAATCGACTCGTTCTCCCTTGTTTTAACTCCTTTCTCTTCCCCGTTTATTATCCTTGTTCCTTACTCTCTTCTCTACCTTCCAAGGTTAAGAAACATCAGATTTAACTCCTTCTGAAGAGGATTTGAGCAAGGTAAACTCTCCTCCTCCCACCCTCTCATTTTGGATCTAAAACTTCGTAAAGGTCCTCTTTTAACCAAGATCTGTCCCTCCTAGGCCTTGTTGTAGCAAAATCTCATTGAATCGGAGCCCAAGGACCCACCTCTTCCAAGGTTTTGAAGAAGCCTCAAGGAGGCTAGGTAATCTCTCTTCTGTTCTCCCATCTAGTCCTCGTTTGAGTCATATATGGTTGTTTGGTATCGGTTTTGTGTTAGAAATGGTTTGAAACAAGTTTGGGTTAAAATGGATTTGAATCGAAGCAAAACAAATGAGATTTGAAGCAAAAACGAGTGAACAGGTTTGAATTTCGCGGCGGCGAAACCATAGTCGCCGCGACGATTTAGAACATAGACCAGAGGAAGAAGAGGGCTCTCGCGTTCATGACCCGGTTTTACCATGGCGAAAACCTTGCTTCGCGGCCAGCGAGGGGCACCTTCTCGTGGGGAATCTGGAGAGGATTTTGCGGCCGGGACCGGCCCTCTTGCCGTCGCGAAATCCACCCAGTGGCTTGGCCGAGCTGCCCTTGATCCTTTGAATTGATTTGTTGGTTTTTGCTTTCGATCCTTTTTAGACGGATCTGAGTTTGAGGTTGATTTCAAAAAATGAGATTTTGGAATATTAAATTAATAATTTAAAAAGGGGATTTTGACGAAATTTGAAATGTCGGATTTAATGCTTGGAAAATATTTTGAAAGCTTTGTTTCAAGTGCCAGGATTCTTAAACTTGATTAAATGATGGACATTTGAAAATAGAAATGGACTTGAGTATTATGAAATTGGCTTATTTGGATGATTTGGCTTTTGAGGTTTCCTCTTTGGGAATGATTTGAGATGGTTTGAAATGATTGGACTTCGGATTGGTTTTGGAAATGGTTTTGGGACATGGTCCTTGTGTGTATGACTAGTAGTATTGTGCCTTATTGTTTTTGTATTAATATCATAGGTGCTTGTTGATTGAGTTGATTTAGTGGATTCTGCTTATGCTACGCTTTGCTGTTCGGCTTATCAAGTAAGTTCTTTTATGAACTTACTCAGACTGATTAGACACACCCTCCTACATGTAATTTTATCATATACTAGGTGTTGCATAAGCATTGAAGCATGCCATGTAGTATCATGCTTAGGTTGCACACTTGATTGAGCAGAGAACAGTCGTGATCTGTGTGTCCTAGAGTCGTTGCTAGGGTCATAGTACGGCACAGCCCCATCGGGCTTGTCCTCCATCGAGTTTGATTAGAGCTGAGCTTGCGGGTTCGACTCACCATATGAGCATGATTACAAGACTATTGATGTGAACATATACCATCGGCGGATGGCCATTTCTATGCTATAGCCCGAGTTGGCCAGCGTTCGCCCTTACGGGAATGGGGGCGGAGGTAGGAGAGGGATATGTCATTTGGCATTCTTTGGGCCATTTATCATATTTTTTCATATATATATACATATATATATATATATATATTTATATATATATAAATTGTCAGCATGCTTGAGTGTTTAATATTCCAGATTGCATTAGAAGCATCTTTATTAGGTATAGCATATGTATATGCCTGCTTGTGGGAAATAGAGTGCGATAGGGCCTCGGTCTTATCCCATGCCCTGCACATATTTTTTTTAGGTTTGTTTGCAGATCATGTATTCTCCATGCTTCTATGGCGGGGATTTGCTCGGATGATCGAATCGAATATACCTTATCACTTGGCTTAAGTATTTCGCGTATTTAAGATTTCATGTTTTAGTTTTGACCCGGCCTCGCCGTGGCAAGTTGTACTCTATTTTATGCTTTTGCCGATTTACGCAAAATGAATTTAGCGATATAGTCTCATAGGACAGGTTAATGTTACCCAAAGACCCTATGCTTGATTTGGGTTTCGAAACCCCCACTTTAAACACTCTCATTTGAGGTTTTGAAACCTCGACCTGTACCTGGATTGCAAGATCCAAACGAAGGTATCCAACCTTCAAAACGTAAACCGAATATTTATGTTTGGGCAGTTACAAAAGCTGGTATCAAAGCAAAGTTGTGCAATTCGGGTACCAAAGGGTCGAGTGTATGTTTTAAAAACCGCCCATGAATTTCAAAGGATTTTGACAAGTTTAAAGGGAAAAATGAATTTAATATTGCTAGTATAAAAGGACTCAAGTTAATAAACTTGATTTAAGGTAATAAAACCGGATAATGGGAAAACAGGGGCGGCGTGGCGGTGCTCGGTTGCTCCTAGCAGCTTCGGCTGCTGCTGGTGGCTTTGAGGAGGAGTAGAGGGCTGTTGCTGCTATCTCGGGGAAGATATTAAAGGAGGAAGGAGGAAGTGGAGAACTTGGGGGGTGGGGATCCTCGGCAAACAGGGAGAAAATGGGGAAGTTGCAGTTTTTGGCGATGGTCGGTGACGGTGGTGTCGGTGTGGTGGTGGTGAAGTAGTGGCAGTGGAAGGATGGAAGGGTGACCGACAGAAATGGAGGATGAGAGGGGCTTTGTTCTCGGCAAACTCAAGAGGAAGGAAGTGGGTGTTTGAAATTGAAAATTAAATGTGGAGAATTGGGGGGGGGGCCTTCAAAGTTTTAAAGAGGGAAAGCAAGATTAAAGCTGGTCTTCGGCTGATTCAAGAGAAATGCAGGTGTTGTTTGTTTTCCAAAGGAATGGGAATCAAAGAAGGGATGGAGGGAATGAGAGGATAGGATTTGCCAAAACTAGGAAGAGATGAGATGGAGGTTGAAAGAGGACGGAAAATGTAGAGATTTAGATAAGAATGGGTGAAAGAGGATGGAAATTGTGGTCTCGAAGTCGGAAATTTGAATTTTTGACGATTGGTTTTCGAAATCCCTCTCTCTCGGTCATTTAGAAAATCAAAAGGATATCGCTATCCGAAGGAATTTATGAATCCCGAGGTGAAAAGACGGCATCGATCTTCAAAAGTTCGAAATTGGGCCGAAATTCGCTTTAACGGTTTCGAGTTTGATTTATTAAATTGAGGACGAGTTTTCCTTGAAATATCCGATTTAAATCCGTTTTTAAATTCTTTTATCCGAAATCAAAATTTGAAATCCTGAGCCTTTACGTATTGACATCCGAAATTAATTTCGAATCCCGAGGCAAAAAACAGAATTTGTCTCCAAAGGTTCAAAATTGGGCCAGAATCCGCTTTAAAGATTTTAAAATAGGAATATTTAATTGAGGATGAGAATTTTTAAATATTTAAATTTCCGACTCAAATCCATTTTATTTTATTTAGTTTTAAAATATTATTTTAAAAACTGAGGTTTTTATACTCACGAACTAGCCGTCCTTTATTTGGATGGCTGGTGTTCTTCATCATATTCGGACGCCGTGCCTAAGTTAGGTGCTAAGAGGTTGAAGGTCGGAATCAAAGTCGGAATCATCTTTAAAGTGCTTTGACTACTCTTTCGAGGTTGGTTGATAAAGGCTTTGGTAACGATTATTCTTAAATATTCTTTAATGAGCATTTACGATTGTTATTTTTATTTTGCTTCTTTATTTATCTATTTCTTTATCCGCTTGTTTATTTATTTAGGTCTTCCGCTTTAAATATCTCATTGTTTTCTTGTTTGTGGGAGTATGATTGCATGTCTCTATAAGGTGGTTATGAAGACATTAAAGACCGAGTAACCACTGGCGCTGTGACCCTCCCTTGTGAGTTAAAAAGGGGTGTTACATATAGGGTTACCTATGAATAATCAGTTTGTTCACAGTTCATACCAGAAGATGTGTTTAAACTACATTCATCCTATATATAGAGGTTGGTTATGGTGTACACAGTATTATACATTACACAGGTCTTATCGTGTATGCAAAAATTATTCATTTGTTTTCTCATGATTATTCATTTGTTTTCACTTAATATTTCTCTAGAACAATGTAATTATTCATCTATAAAAAATTGTAAAAAAATGTATGTTTCTTTTAATGAATAATCACCAACACCACTGAATAGTTTCATTTCAACGAATAATCACCTAATACTACTAAATAATCAAAAGTTACTTTAATCTCAACCATTGATCTTTTTATTCCAATAACCTAGATTTATTAATTAACATGATACACTATCATATGATCTATTGTCATATATATATATAGATGAGATACAAAATTTTATAAGGAATATAGTAGAAAACACATTAAATGTGTGATTTAAATACTTATTTTAAGTTTAATATATTAGTCTTTTTAAATTTTTTTAACCCTTAAATTATTAAAAATTACAAATATATATATATAGGGGAGGGTTCGGGTGAGAACAACCCCGTTCGGTGAGAACGAAACAAACGTTTTTAGTGGTTGAATTTAATTAAGAAGATTAATGCTGTCACACACCCGTTCCATCTCAATGATCTCACTACTCCTCTTCGCTCCCTCTCTCTCCTCTCTTCTCCGGATCTGTCGTCCAAATTTGCAACCACCTTTTTCTTCATCTCCGGTGAGAACAAATCTTCGAGCATCCGAGCAAGGACAGAGACAATCCTAAACGACACCATCTTCTCTACATCTACGCCATCGGTGAAAGGCGGTTGCTCTAAGGCGGCGACGACGATCTCGGCGTGCCTTTGAACAAACCGAACGACCTCGATTCCATGGGAGATTGTATTGCAAATGTCCAAAGCCTTCACGGTCCGGTCGAGCAAGTCAAGAATCAAACGATCGCATTGCAAATTTCCAAAACCAGGCGATGGGCATGAATGGGTTTCCGATTTAGGAAGAAGAGTCATTGGATGGTAGGAGGTCAGAGATGTAACGGCCCGGAAAATAAGGATCTTCTTTCCTCTATTTTCCCTCCCTTGGGCCTAGGAAAGAAAACCTAATTATCCGAGTTATGTTTAAGAAGGCAAGGTTACCTTCCAACTAGATCTTACAACCCGAGTACGAGTCACAAGTTTTCGCAATTAAAAGAAGCAAGGTTTAAATCAAAATACAATCCAAAAGAGTGTCACGACTGAGCTGAGTCAAAACGATACAAAAGATTTTAAAAGAGAGAAAGTTTAGTGGTCTCTTAAGCTCTCGATCTAACGCCAAGTCTGAACCCGCCAAGCATCCATATGAGCAAAGATAGCGGCTAACGGTTACCTGAATCTAAAAAAAAAGGGATCTGGGTCAATCATCGAGTCACTCCTGCGCGTGTGTAAACACACTCTGAGAGGCATATAATAAGCATCCTATTCCTAAGATGAAATGCGTAATGCAAAACAAAAATTAAACAGATAAGCATGGGGATAGATAAATGCAGAAATAGATAAAGAAGCGCGCCAGTTACAAGAAATGCCAAATAGGGTGTCCCTCTAGGCTCCTAAGAAATCCTATAGCAACTCACCATCAAAGGAGCTACCTCACCCTACGGTGCAGGCCAACCCCACGTAATGAGCCTACTAACTATGAAAGGAAGGCAAGCAATGACACTTATATAAGGTCTAATGCTCTAAGAGTCCTATGGCACTTACTAAAAAGCCTACCGCATCATCGAGTGCAAGCAAATTTCTATAATAAGGGTCTCCCTATATACACCGCAAATCCGTGGTTAAGCGCTGCTAATGCAACGTCTGTTACAACGTTGCAGAAACGTCCGATAATACGTTGCAGAAACGTCAAATCCGACGTTGTGTTCTGCCATACACGACGTTGTAAAGTGGGCATGGGTGAGCACTTTACAACGTTAAATTAAACGCTGTAAAGTGGGCCTGGTCGGGCCACACAGCAACGTCTGATTTGACGTTGGAATACATAGAAACGTCCAATCAGACGTTGTTTACTATGTCACCTATAAACACCCCAACACTTGTTCCTTGAGGCACGACACCGGCCATACACAAAACACACATCATGGCATCAAGCCCAAATAGCTTTGTTAAAGATGGCATGTTCACTGATGGGACCCGTTTCATTGTTGAAGTGCGGAGACACCGTCGTCCCCCTGAATATGATGCTTGCAACTGGAAGCACAAGAAGTATATACCTTTTTTTCGATGCAATCTATTTTCTGTGCAGGGTTGCCGTATCCTCGAGAGGTCAACCAAGTTGTAGTTCGGGTGTAAAGAGTGTGACGACGACCCTGCGTCATACTATATGCGGATCACTGAGCAGATAAGGGATATGCTACTCGTTTTGTACGGCGACGTGTCTCCGGCGCATTTTCGCAGAGTAGCACAGTATGCAGTTGATATGGCAGCACGCCCTGCCCAAGATGAGATGACGACATATGTGTTCTATCAGGTGCAGATTCGAATATACCCAAACATTCCTGAAGAGTCTGTTGGTAGCTGTTCCATTTAAGACAACAACCCTTGCTGAAATATTAATATACAAAATGTCTGTAATTTTCGATTTGGCACAAACTAATGTTAGTTTTGCTTGAATGATTGTACGTCTTCATAACAACAAACATTCAACTGTCAACTATTCACTTCATAGTCAAGAAAACAAACAAATACAACACGGATACTAACAACTTTTAGTAGCAACGTGCAAGGATGACTGGCAATGTAATAGGGCAACGATAACTGAAAATCGTGTCATGACTCCTAAACATGGTATAGGGGACGACCTTCCTGAACCCGCAATTCTCTAAATCTATCAAATTAGTCTTGGAAGCGAGTATCCCATCTGTTGATGCTCGGGTGATGGTATGCCGTCCATTCATGCGTTGGAGGAGGTAAAGGAGCGTTGCGATGTAACCATATCTGCAATAAGTATATTAGAATGTTAAGTTTGGTGATTTATGGATGAAATGCAGTTGAAGTGAGAGTAATACATATCATACTCACCGCTGCGACATGATCTTGGTTTCCGATGCAGGCCAGGCCTAGTATGGCCTCGTTGAGGGCGTCATTTGGTTGTTCGGTGTACATAGGGAGGCATGTGAACGGCATGTGCCAAGATAAGACGACAAGGGGCACCTGGTAGACGGTTGCGAACACAAGACCCATGATCGGCAGCTCGATCCAGTATCTTCGGTCACCTTCTACTATGCCGGAGTAACTCTGCAGGTTGACAAACTCTCGCACCGAATACCCTCCCATGTAACAACCAACGTAAAGTTGATGATTCTGTTCAAAATGGTTGCACAATAACCCTTTTATATCTCGAAAACATGCCTCTCCTGGCCGTAACATCAGTTGTGCCAAAGCCCGATATCCGCAGTGACCATCTCCTACAACGTTGACGGCTGTCGCAATGTGCCTGAACATAAAAGGGTCCACATTGTTATGACCCCAGTCAAAACCCCAGTACTGTGCGTTAGACGGTGGTCCGGACCGTCGGTCCCTACCGCGGGGACCTGATCTGGCTTCCTCCCTTTCAAAATTGGCCCGATATTCCTCATATCCTAAGGGATTCGTTCTGCACGGGTTCCTCCTCCCTCTAGGTCTGCCCTTTGAACGTATGCTACCCCGCTCGGGTGCTTGTAGATCAGGGTCACAGGCTTCATTGGATGCAGTGTATGAAGCCGACATGGCATATGGTAAGGCCGCATTGTCTGATTCATCCCATGTCAGATCTCTTCAAAATGGGTGGATGTCATCAGGTGTTATTGGAACTCCTTTAGTAACACAACGTTGAACGTCGTGCACACACGGCAGCCCATAGCAAATTCTCCAATACCGGTCGACGCACTCTGAAGGTACTTTCCCATCGACAACGGTCCTCCAATGAGCGTAGAGATATTCGAAACACTTCTTTGAAACCACGTGCTTAATCTCTTCGAATAAGGGGATGTCGTGTGCGTTAGTTGGCCATTTGAAACGATCTATCTCCAACGCAGTCTGGAGCTCATGCACCTGACATTCATTAACTCGATGAATGGCATCCACCATGACACAAAAATCACCTATGGATGAGTGTAATGCTTCCTTCAACACTTTATGCTGGCCTTCAACCCTACACGATGCATCATGTGCTTGAGGTGAACGAATGTCGAAATGTAGTAAAGGGTAACGACGGAAACGATATGCATACCTATTGCTTGTCCTAGTTCTAAAGTTCAGGACGTGGTCGGTGTGACATCTGACAAGGCTCATCCGGTGGATGAGCCACACCATTTCTAGATACCCCATGACCCCGGGTATGGGGCGCCATTGGCCGTGAAGCCATCTCCGGTGCCGCTCGAAAGACTCCTCCGACGAAGACAAGAATAAACCCCACACGTGATTCTTGAATTGAACTGCAAGTTTCAGATTTTTTGTAATCTTCAAAGCGGCCTCTTCACACTTGCGAGTTACATGTAACCAGCACAGTAGATGTTGCACATCGGGGAAGACGACCCTAAGTGCAGCGAGAAGGCCCAGCTCCCGATCTGTCATGATCGAATCGGGTACCTTACCCTGAAGAATAACACGTAGGTTGTTGAGCACCCAAGCATACGTGTCCTCGTCCTCGCATGCCATAAAGGCATAGGCGATGCAAAAGTTATTTCCCGTTGGCGTTAAGCTGACTATCTCGCACAGCGCGACGTTGTACCTGTGGATGCAGTGCAGTAACGTACTCACATTAGCTTAAGACTCTATATGGAAGAATGTACGAAGACATAGGATATAGTACTTACACGTTGGTCTTGTACGTACTATCCATAATGATGACGTACGTGTATTTGTTAAAGAGACGAATCCCATCCGGGTGTGCGAGAAAAAGGTCATTCAATACATTGTCATCGTTTGGGCTTCTCCTGAATTCGTAGTAGTAGCCCCTTTCTCGGAGACGATGGAGGGTATCTTGGGTCATCGTTCGATTTCCTCTCTCTTCAACGGCGAGCTTGTTGAGGGTGTTCTCCAGTGATCGCGCTGAGGTGACGCTATTCACATCTACTTGCCGTAGCCCGTACGAGATGGCCTTTGGCGGAGTTCCTATGTCTTTCATCCACTTGCACATTTTCTTCTCCCCTGGTGTCATCCTTCCCACGTAAGCATGATCCTTCAATCGGTGAGGGAGGTGATGGTTGTGCGTTCTATTTTGCACGGTCATTGTCCACATACCCGGTCCCCCCTCATGACCGAGTAAGGAGAATGGACAGTTGCTTAGTTTGCTCTGTGCGTTGCGAATCTGCTTCCCCCTTCTGCGAAACACCCCATATTGCTCGCACGCTAACACCACGCCACCTGGTCAGTTTGCAGCGCTAGACCATGATCGCTTGATTACTAAGACCATGTTGTTCCTCACGCCGAGTTGCTTAAAATGGTCGACCATTTCGTTACGGCTTTGCCAAATACGGGCGTCGGTAAACATAATTGTAAAATCTTGAAACTGGATAAAGACATAACAACACATATGCACATGATTTTACTTAAATCTTTAATTCAGGCTAAACTGGATACAGATACAAATATAGAGACAGAGAATACAAACAAAGGATTTTAACTGTGGGCCGACATTGGTTCGTGGTGCGGGAGCTTCAACTCGTGCCACCTCCATCGCCCCTTCACTTTCTTAGGATGACATATTCCTCTCTACAAATGAAAGTGAATTACTATTGTTTGGAATATTGAGGTGAATAGATGACATTCATTCGGCCTGATGGTGGAGGGATATAAGGGCAACGGAGGGGGGACCATACATGACGTCAATTACGCGTTTTCTGGGTCAGTCTGCACAACGTCATATTGGACGTTGCAAAGTGAGGTTTACAATGTCTGGTTGGACATTGTAATTGGGGAATGTACCCTTTACAACGTCTGATTGAACGTTGTAATTGGCAATTACAACTTCGGTTTCGACATTGTACAACTTCGGTTTCGAACCTAATAGGAAGAACAAATACATTGAACTATGAATCATTTTCATATACGCTTGAATCGAAACTAATAAGAACAACAAATACATTGAACTATGAATCATTTTTATATTCGCTTGAATCGAAACTAATAAGAGCAATGATGTACATATTTGTAGCTCTTTTATTGCATCTTTTGACTTCATATTTCATTCGATTTCCAAAAAAAAAGGTTCAAAAGTATATAAACTTGTGTAAGAATGAGCTAAAGTACAAGAAATAGGGTCTGCACGAGTTTTGAGCTAACCATGCAGGAATTCGATGAAATCGGAGTCAAAATGAAGAAGCCAAGTGAAGCTGAGCAGAGGTAGAAATCGACCTTAAACATAGATATCGACCTCTGGTGTCGATATCGACCTCAACATAGACATCGAGTGGAGCTGAACAAGTCGAGCAGGAACAGAGACCTCGATATCGACCTTTGGTGTCGATATCGACCCCTTATCTCGAAAGAAGATAGACTTGAGTTCGAGAAGCGGATTTGGAACTTTATCTTCAAGGAGGCACGAATTTATCTTACACTTTTAAGATAGATGGCAGCTGAAGACTTATTTACCTTTTAAAGTTTTATCAAGTTACCTTTAAGTTTTTATCAAAATAAAAGACCTATCTTAATTGTTCGGATAGAGTTCATAGTTTAGATAGAAGTTACAATCCTTGGCTAGCAAGGATTAGTAGCCTATAAATAAAGCCCTAGGGGGCTGGCATTCAATCATCTACCATCCAAGAACGAATCATCAATCAAGACAATCAATAGAGTTAGAGTTAGAGAGAAGTTTTAGGGTTTGACGTTTGCGAAAGTTGACGTTGAGTTGTAAAGCTTCGGAGTTTATTTTAATGCAAGTTTCTTCCTTTCAATCAACATTGAGTTCCATGATGAGAAGCGAGTAGTCCCCCAAAGCTCTTAGGGTCGGGGTGAGCCCGACGTTAGCCATGCGGGCTTGAGGTAAGTATTTGATGTCGATATCGTTGTGTCTATCTCTCCTCCTACGATTCTATGTTTAGTCCTAATCGAAAGAAAAGGGATTCATGCTAACAACTTGAGTTATAAACATAAAATTTGTAGAGACAATTAGGTTTATTTGCAAGAGTAATCCTAAGGGTTGGTGTATGCGAAAGCTTGTCCCTCGGGTGAAATAGCGCAATTGTCCGTCTTATATATCTTATAGCATGCATTGGTTAACGTTGTGGTAAACCCTAATCCCAGGAGTTGCTTTTTACATAGTTTAATTCACATAAACCACTGTTATTTCTGTTCATCCCTCCTCATCCATTCTTAAATCTTCGGCCCTTCTTTGCCGACGAAAAAACTAACCCACTGCAGGAAGACATCGATATTGACAACAGACATCGATATCGACCCTTCTGTGTCGACTGGCAGTCTTCTGAGCCAGTCGATTTCGTGACTGACATCGATATCGACCCTTTCCAGTCGATATCGACCACTTGTTTTTGTCTCTGCAGGTCTTCTGCTGCAGAGAACATCGACAGCCGAGGTCGACATCGAGCTCCAAGGTCGAAATCGAGGCTTCTGGTCGACGCAGGCTTGAGATTTCCAAAGCTACTAGGATCCCGCTGACACGCCTCCTCGTGGATCGATCCTGACTACCCTTCCACTACAACGGGAGGAAGTCTTGGAATTATTTGCATAGGCTAGGAGTTGGTTTACGTTTATTACATCTTTGTTATTTGTAATTACTCGACATATCAATCCTCCTTAAAAAATTGGAGCCGTTGCCGGGGAGACAATCAATCGCGCCCTAGTAGTCTATCTCACGTCTCTTTCTAGTTTGGCCTTGTAGGTGTATGCGACGCGCTGATTGTTAAGGAGGTAAGTCGATTACAAATAATAAGATGTAAATATGTAAATCGACTCTTAGCCTATGCAAATAATTACAAGACTTCCTCCCGTTGTAATGGAAGGGTAGTCAGGATCGATCCACGAGGAGGCGTGTCAGCGGGATCCTAGTAGCTTTGGAAATCTCACGTCTGCGTCGACCAGAAGCCTCGATTTCGACCTTGGGCCTCGATGTCGACCTCGGCTGTCGATGTTCTCTGCAACAGAAGACCTGCAGAGACAAAAATAAGTGGTCGATATCGACTAGAAGGGGTCGATATCGATGTCAGTTCACGAAATCGACTGGCTCAGAGGACTGCCAGTCGATACAGAGGGGTCGATTTCGACACAAGGGGGTCGATATTGATGCTTGCAGAAGTTTCCCAGGAGTCTCGAGATCGACTCAGAAAACCGTCGATCTATCAGTTTTGGTCGATATCGATGTCTGCTGTCGATATCGACGTCTACCTGCAGTGAGTTAGTGGTTTTGTCGGCAAAGAAAAGGCCGAAGATTTAAGAATGGAGAGAGAAGCAATGAACAGAAATAACAGTGGATTTTGGTGTGTATAAACTATGTAAAAAAACAACTCCTAGGATTAGGGTTTACCACAACGTTAACCAATGCATGCGATAAGATAAATAAGACGGACAATTGCGCTATTTCACCCGAGGGACAAGCTTTCGCTGCACACCAACTCTTAGGATTACTCTTGCAAATAAACCTAATTGTCTCTACCAATTTTATGTTTATAACTCAAGTTGTTAGCATGAATCCCTTTTCTTTCGATTAGGACTAAACATAGAATCGTAGGAGGAGAGATAGACACAACGATATCAACATCAAATACTTACCTCAAGCGCGCATGGCTAACGTCGGGCTCACCTCGACCCTAAGAGCTTTGGGGAACTACTCGCTTCTCATCATGGAACTCATTGTCAATTGAAAGGAAGAAACTTGCATTAAAATAAACCTCGAAGCTTTACAACTCAACGTCAACTTTCGCAAATGTCAAACCCTAAAACTTCTCTCTAACTCTATTGTCTATTGTTTTTGTCTTGGGTTAATGGATTGTTCTGGGATGGTCTAACAAATCAGCCCCTAGGGCTTTATTTATAGGCTACTAATCCTCGCTATCCAAGGATTGTAACTCCTATCTAAACTATGAACTCTATCCGAACAATTAGGATAGGTCTTTTATTTTGATAAAACTTAATGGTAAAAGATAAATAAAACTTCAGCTGTCCTCTATCTTGAAAGTGTAAGATAATTCCGTGCCTCCTTGAAGATATAGTTTCAATCCGCATTCGAAATCGAGTCTATCTTCTGTCGAGATAAGGGGTCGATATCGACACCAGAGGTCGATATCGAGGTCTCTGTTCCTGCTCGACTTGTTCAGCTCTGGTCGATTTCTATGTTGAGGTCGATATGGGGGTCGATATCGACACCGGGGGTCGATATCTGGGTCTAAGGTCGATATCTACCTCTTCTCAGCTTCACTTGATGTCTATGTTGAGGTCGAAATCTAAACCAGAGGTCGATATCTGGGTCTAGGGTCGATATCTACCTCTGCTCAGCTTCACTTGGCTTCTCCGTTTTGACTCCGTTTTCGCTCGAATTCCTGCATGGTTAGCTCAAAACTTGTGCAGACCCTATTTCATGCATTTTAGCCCATTCTTACACAAGTTTATATTCTTTTCAACCTTTTCTTTAGAAATCGAATGAAATAAGAAGTCAAAAGATGCAATAAAAGAAGGTGCAAATATGTACATCAAAACACCCCATACTTAGACTTGATTGTCCTCAAGCAATAACCAAGCAATATCCAACACCTACAACACACCCTTCAAGTCTTCGCCTTTGTCAAAAGCAACATCATAAGCGGTAGTCAAGTAAAGCAAGTGAATTTAACGTCATAGCACATATTTTGGCGATCCATAGGCATATGCAATTTTGATCCGACCTCACAGGGATAATGTGTTTGCACTCAACTCTCATGTGTTTAGGCTATGAAGATCAACTCTCAACTCAATTCCATATACAATCTCATAAACATCGCAATTTATAATAATCCACTTCGCAACCAATTATGAAAATGCAATAAGAATCATCAGGAGGACTTTCGCTCAATGGAAGACTTCAAAGAAGACTCCATTCGGCGGGGTTGTAATGGGGCTTGGTATGAAACAAAGGGTATGGAATTATTTGGCTATGTGGTGCTTTTATAATTCGGGAATCAAGACTCCTAAATCTCAACACTTGCAATACCCAAACCATAACTCTTCATAATATGCTCTAAAGATGCGTTCCGTCAACCCTTCTTCCAAGTTCTAATATACCTCTCAAAAATATAACACTTGTATGAATAAAAGACTTAAGGATTTTGGCTCATGCACTATATATAGATATCTTTATTTATTTTTTCAGATTTTTTTTTCGGAAGTAATAAGTAAATATGTGCATTTATATGTTGAGCCATAAACCCTTTTACAAAATATGACAAAATGTAAATATGTGCCATCCTATAATTTCCTTGCTCAAAACTGGACATTATGCTCTTTTCTTTCCACAAGGCATTAGTCCAACCAATCTAAGTCTCAATTCCCAAATGGGGGTCAGGCTCAATTCAGCTAGGGATAATTTTGTGGAGTTTGCAACCCTATGGATTCAGGTCGATTTCAGGTTGGGTCGATGCCAGAAGTCGATATCTAGGTCAGTGGTCGATGTCGACTGCATCTATCGAAGTCAAGGAAGAAGATGAAGACAAGGGCTGCCTGATTGGGGTCGATATCGAGTATGATGGTCGATATCGACCTCTCTTTTTCGCTCTTGAGTCCTCGATGTCGACTCCAGGAGATGGCTTGACCCTGGGGGGGTCGATTTCGACTGGCCTGGTCGATTTCGACTGCCTCTGCAGAAGCTTCTTTCCTTCTTCATCGTTCCTTTTGCTTGATAACCTGAAATCTTTGTTAGTAATATAGATAAAGCACGAATTATCTCAGTTTTAAAAGTTTCAAACAGCCAAAAATTAAATCCTAAAAACCATCTATGCGAAATTTAAATGTTTTATGTACATGCTCTAGATTTTTGAGTCGCTAGGCCGACTTCTCCGTCAATTCTTCATGACCCTTTTATGTAGGGACCCTTTGAGCGTGAGCCTTCTCCTGGATCATCTAGGTCCTTTTGGTAGTAGCGAAGTTCGGCGACTAAGGCTTCTTTGATGTTAGGTTCTTCTTTGGGCGCTTTTCTTCTCTTTCTTGACCTAACTTTAGCAATATAGGCAAACCATGGAGCTTTGACCCCCTCTTTAGTAAATTTATCAATAATTGGCTCAATTGATTCATCAATAAGGGACAGAGGAGGGTTAGGAGTCATACCTGGGCTTACCTGTTTGGGCCCGAAACAGAAATCTTCGGGCTGAGGGGTGGTCGATTTCGACCAAGAAGGGTCGATTTCGAGTGCTGGGGTCGATATCGACATGTGGGGGTCGATATCGACCTTTGTGACCCCATACTTAAGCTCCTGGCAGCGATCTGGCATACTCGATTTCGACCAAGGGGGGTCGATTTCAATGCTTTTAGTCGATATCGACTTGTTCCAGTCGATGTCAACCTTGCTTGCTGTTTCCGTCCTCGCCAACAAAAATTTTCTAAGCTTCTCCTTAGCCGGCGAGAGGACTACTTGCTCCAGGTGCTTTGTTTCGCTCATGGTTGGGTTGAAAGAGAATTCTATCACTTCGTTCCCTATAGTAAAGGTTAGTAACCCTCGACGTACATTGATATTGGCATCAGCAGTAGCTAAGAAAGGCCTACCAAGTATAATAGGCAGTACAGGATCTTCAGGCATCTCCAATACAATGAAATCAGTAGGCACAAAGAACTTACCTACCTTTACCGAAACGTCGTCAACTATACTTGTGGGCCTGACGAATGAGTTGTCAGCCATATAGAGTTTCATATCCACAGGTTCAAGTGCGCCAATGTTCACCTTTTGCCAAATAGAAAGGGGCATGAGACTTACACTTGCCCCTAGGTCACATAGGGCTTTATAGCGATGTTGGCCAAGTCCTACGGTGATTGCAAACTTCCCTGGATCACTCTTCTTCTCAGGGAAGTCCATCTTTGAGCACTCCTCTGCGATCTCTCCCATGGATCTCTTCTTGCTCAGGATGTCTTTGAGGAATCGTACATAGGCGGGCATCTCACTTAGGGCTTCTGTCAGAGGGATAGTGATGTTGAGTCCTTGAAGTATCTTTATGAAGCGTCTAAACTTACCTTTGGTGGGGTCCTCCAATGCTCTGGAAGGGAATGGCAACGTCTTCTTTGGTGGAGGGGCCAAAACGGTGGTCGGAGGAGCCTGCTGGACATCGATGTCGACTGGGCTTTGGTCGATATCGACTGGGATGGTCGATTTCGACCCCTGTTGTAGCTATGATGGCTCTGCAGTGGCCTCGATATCGACCTGTGGGTCGACATGGGGGTCGATATCGACCTCATCCTCGACATCGACTGGTTTGTCGATGTCGACTGGATCTGCTGCTTTCTCCGATTCCGTTTGTGGCTTATGTACTTTGGTGCCACTCCTCAATTGCATGGCTGCGACATGGCCAGTCCCGGATTGTCCCTTAGGATTTGTAGTGGGTTGCCCAGGGAGTGTTCCGGACGGTCTAGGGATTTGTGCCGCCAATTGACCCAGTTGGGTCTCTACATTCTTCTTCCATATATCCATCTCCCCAATCCTTGTGGTAAGGTGATTGAGTTGAGAATGGATGGCATTGTTGGATTGATCATTCTTATCCTGATTCCGCCTGATTTCATCCAGTACTAGTTGAAGATCATCCTTCTTTTGGTCTCTCTCCGGGTGCCCAGGAGCTCTATAAGGCGGAGGGTCCCTAGGGTTAACCGGGTTCCTTTGTGGTTGATGGAACCTTTGGTCTCCCCAATATTGGTGATTGGGACCCCTCATGTAGCGCGCCTCTTGGTGAGTCTCCGCTAGGCGTACTTGTTCAGCATGGGGGCACTCGATGGTGGTGTGCCGCTGCGATCCGCATTCAATGCAATCTTGGTTCGCTGAAAGGAACCTTACTTGCTTTTGGAGCTTTCTAAGTGGATCCCTATGAAATTGCTCCTTTACATCCGGATCGATTACATTGGAGGGTTCATATAGGGGCATAGACGGGGCAGGCCTCGACGATGATGGTGCGTCGGAAGCCTCAGGAGTCCCATATGTATTGTAAAATTCCACCAACCTCTCTATGGTTTCCCAAGCCTCTTGTGGGGCTAGTTCAAGTTAGCCATAGGCGGTGTAGGTGTTGATCCTCTCTTTTGTTGCGGCGTCAAGAGCATTGTATATGATCTCCTGAATTACATACGGTGGTTGGCCATGCGTCGGGCATGATCGTAGGAGGTCCTTAAACCTTTCCCAAACAGTCGCCAGAGCCTCACCAGGCTTTTGTTTGAAAGCCGTGATTTTCTGTCGGATCAATGCCGTC
Organism: Persicaria maculosa; assembly: GCA_963922045.1. Taxonomy (NCBI): domain Eukaryota; kingdom Viridiplantae; phylum Streptophyta; class Magnoliopsida; order Caryophyllales; family Polygonaceae; genus Persicaria; species Persicaria maculosa. Next base: position 37,651,255 of record OY998261.1, read on the forward strand.
TTAGAAGGAGGAAAGAACTTGTTGAGAAACGCGTCCTTGACTTCATTCCAGGTGCGGAGCGATCTTGGGGCTAAGCTCTCCAACCACTGCAATGCTTTTCCTGTAAGAGACCAGCGAAAGGCTTTTAGTTGGACATACTCAAGACTTCGTCCATCAGCAATTGTATCACAAAGGTCTAAGAAGGTTGATATATGTGCCATAGGGCATTCGTTAGGTTTCCCTTCATATTGATGCCTTCTTATTTCAGTTAAAAAGTTTGGTTTAATTTTAAAATTAGAGGCAGGGATAAGAATTGCCGATTCAGGCACTGTGAGAGCGGGGTGCATATATTGCTTGGCATTCCTAGGGAGGGCATTGATTTGAGCTTCTATTTGCCTTCGGCCTTCCTCCTCCCTATCCGCACACTCCTTAAGTGCCGCCCCTCTAGTTGTTAGGTCCTCAACCTGCCTCCTTAGTTGCTCAATAAGTTCAGCCTGGTTCGCGTTGTCCGCCATGATTCTTTGAGCTTGGGCCCTTAGATGGAAATAACGCTCAGGGTCGTCTACTCCTTCGAATTCAGGTGGGCGATCAGCGCGTCACATACACCTGCAAGGCCAAACTAGAAAGAGACGTGAGATAGACTACTAGGGCGCGATTGATTGCCTCCCCAGCAACGACGCCAATTTGTTAAGGAGGTAAGTCGAGTACAAATAATAAGATGTAAATATGTAAATCGACTCCTAGCCTATGCAAATAATTACAAGACTTGCTCCCGTTGTAATGGAAGGGTAGTCAGGATCGATCCACGAGGAGGCGTGTCAGCGGGATCCTAGTAGCTTTGGAAATCTCATTCTGCGTCGACCAGAAGCCTCGATTTCGACCTTGGGCCTCGATGTCGACCTCGGCCGTCGATGTTCTCTGCAACAGAAGACCTGCAGAGACAAAAATAAGTGGTCGATATCGACTAGAAGGGGTCGATATCGATGTCAGTTCACGAAATCGACTGGCTCAGAGGACTGCCAGTCGATACAGAGGGGTCGATTTCGACACAAGGGGGTCGATATTGATGCTTGCAGAAGTTTCCCAGGAGTCTCGAGATCGACTCAGAAAACCGTCGATCTATCAGTTTTGGTCGATATCGATGTCTGCTGTCGATATCGACGTCTACCTGCAGTGAGTTAGTGGTTTTGTCGGCAAAGAAAAGGCCGAAGATTTAAGAATGGAGAGAGAAGCAATGAATAGAAATAACAGTGGATTTTGGTGTGTATAAACTATGTAAAAAAACAACTCCTAGGATCAGGGTTTACCACAACGTTAACCAATGCATGCGATAAGATAAATAAGACGGACAATTGCGCTATTTCACCCGAGGGACAAGCTTTCGCTGCACACCAACTCTTAGGATTACTCTTGCAAATAAACCTAATTGTCTCTACCAATTTTATGTTTATAACTCAAGTTGTTAGCATGAATCCCTTTTCTTTCGATTAGGACTAAACATAGAATCGTAGGAGGAGAGATAGACACAACGATATCAACATCAAATACTTCCCTCAAGCGCGCATGGCTAACGTCGGGCTCACCTCGACCCTAAGAGCTTTGGGGAACTACTCGCTTCTCATCATGGAACTCATTGTCAATTGAAAGGAAGAAACTTGCATTAAAATAAACCTCGAAGCTTTACAACTCAACGTCAACTTTCGCAAACGTCAAACCCTAAAACTTCTCTCTAACTCTATTGTCTATTGTCTTTGTCTTGGGTTAATGGATTGTTCTGGGATGGTCTAACAAATCAGCCCCTAGGGCTTTATTTATAGGCTACTAATCCTCGCTATCCAAGGATTGTAACTCCTATCTAAACTATGAACTCTATCCGAACAATTAGGATAGGTCTTTTATTTTGATAAAACTTAATGGTAAAAGATAAATAAAACTTCAGCTGTCCTCTATCTTGAAAGTGTAAGATAATTCCGTGCCTCCTTGAAGATATAGTTTCAATCCGCATTCGAAATCGAGTCTATCTTCTGTCGAGATAAGGGGTCGATATCGACACCGGAGGTCGATATCGAGGTCTCTGTTCCTGCTCGACTTGTTCAGCTCTGGTCGATTTCTATGTTGAGGTCGATATGGGGGTCGATATCGACACCGGGGGTCGATATCTGGGTCTAAGGTCGATATCTACCTCTTCTCAGCTTCACTTGATGTCTATGTTGAGGTCGATATCTACACCAGAGGTCGATATCTGGGTCTAGGGTCGATATCTACCTCTGCTTAGCTTCACTTGGCTTCTCCGTTTTGACTCTGTTTTCGCTCGAATTCCTGCATGGTTAGCTCAAAACTTGTGCAGACCCTATTTCTTGCATTTCAGCCCATTCTTACACAAGTTTATATTCTTTTGAAACTTTTCTTTGGAAATCGAATGAAATAAGAAGTCAAAAGATGCAATAAAAGAAGGTGCAAATATGTACATCACTGATCGCCCACCTGAATTTGAAGGAGTAGACGACCCTGAGCGCTATTTCCATCTAAGAGCCCAAGCTCAAAGAATCATGGCGGACAACGCGAACCAGGCTGAACTAATTGAGCAACTAAGGAAGCAGGTTGAGGACCTAACGACTAGAGAGGCGGCACTTAAAGAGCGTGCGGATAGGGAGGAGGAAGGCCGGAGGCAAATAGAAGCCCAAATCAATGCCCTCCCTAGGAATGCCAAGCAATATATGCACCCCACTCTCACAGTGCCTGAATCGGCAATTCTTATCCCTGCCTCTAATTTTGAAATAAAACCTAACTTCCTAACTGAGATTAGAAGGCACCAATATGAAAGAAAACCTAACGAATTCCCTATGGCACATATTTCAACCTTCTTAGACCTTTGTGATACTATTGCTGATGGACTAAGTCTTGAATATGTCCAACTAAAAGCCTTTCGATGGTCTCTTACAGGGAAAGCATTGCAGTGGTTGGAAAGCTTAGCCCCAAGATCGCTCCGCACCTGGAATGAAGTCAAGGACGCGTTCCTCAACAAGTTCTTCCCTCCTTCTAAGACGACGTTGATCCAACAGAAAATCACGGCTTTCAAACAAAAGCCTGGTGAGGCTCTGGCGACTGTTTGGGAAAGGTTCAAGGACCTACTACGATCTTGCCCTACGCATGGCCAACCACCATACGTAGTTCAGGAGATCATATACAATGCTCTTGACGCTGCAACTAAGGAGAGGATCAACACCTACACCTCCTATGGCTACCTTGAACTCGCTCCACAAGAGGCTTGGGAAACCATAGAGAGGTTGGTGGAATTTGACAATACATATGGGACTCCTGAGGATTCCGACACACCATCATCGTCGAGGCCTACCCTATCTATGCCATTATATGAACCCTTCAATGTAATCGATCCGGATGTAAAGTAGCAATTTCATAGGGATCAACTTCGAAAGCTCCAAAAGCAAGTGAGGTTCCTTTCAGCGAACCAAGATTGCATTGAATGCGGATCGCAGCGGCACACCACCATCGAGTGCCCACATACCGAACAAGTACAAATAGCGGAGACTCACCAAGAGGCGTGCTACATGAGGGGCCCCAATCACCAATATTGGGGAGACCAAAGGTTCCATCAACCACAAAGGAACCAGGTTAACCCTAGGGACCCTCCACCTTATAGAGCTCCTGGGCACCCGGAGAGAGACCAAAAGAAGGATGATCTTCAACTTGTGCTCGACGAAATCAGGCGGAATCAAGCTAAGAATGATCAATCCAACAATGCTATCCATTCTCAACTCAATCACCTTACCACAAGGATTGGGGAGATGGATATATGGAAAAGGAACGTAGAGACCCATTTGGGTCAATTGGCGGCACAAATCCCTAGACCGTCCGGAACAATCCCTGGGCAACCCACTACAAATCCTAAGGGACAATCCGGGATGGGCCATGTCACAGCCATGCAATTAAGGAGTGGCAACAAAGTACAAAAGCCACGAACGGAATCGGAGAAAGCATCAGATCCAGTCGACATCGACAGACCAGACGATGTCGAGGATGAGGTCGATATCGACCCCCAGATCGACCCACTGGTCGACATCGAGGCTACTGCAAAGCCATCAAAGCCACAACAAAGGTCGACATCAACCATTCCAGTCGATATCGACCAGAGTCCAGTCAATGTCGATGTCCAGCAGGCCCTCCAACCACCGTTTTGGCCCCTCCACCAAAGAAAACGTTGCCCTTTCCATACAAAGCATTGGAGGATCCCACCAAAGGTAAGTTTAGGCACTTTGTAAAAATACTTCAAGGTCTTAACGTTACAATTCCTCTTACAGAAGCCCTAAGAGAGATGCCTCTCTCTATTTGGCAAAAGGTAAACATTGGCGCACTTGAACCTGTGGACATGAAACTCTATATGGCTGACAACTCATTCGTCAAGCCCACATGTATAGTTGATGACGTTCCGGTAAAGGTAGGTAAGTTCTTTGTGCCTACTGATTTCATTGTATTGGAAATGCCTGAAGATCCTGTAGTGCCTATTATCCTTGGTAGGCCTTTCTTAGCAACTGCTGATGCCAATATCAATGTACGTCGAGGATTACTAACATTTACTATAGGGAACGAAGTAATAGAATTCTCTTTCAACCCAACCATGAGCGAAACAAAACACCTGGAGCAAGTAGTCCTCTCGCCGGCTAAAAAGAAGCTTAGAACATTTTTATTGAATCGAGGATGGAAACAGCAAGCAGGGTCGACATCGACTGGAACCAGTCGATATTGACTAAAAACATCGAAATCGACCCCCCTTGGTCAAAATCGAGTATGCTAGATTGTTTCCAGGAGCTTAAGTATGGGGTCACAGAGGTCGATATCGACCCCCACATATCGATATCGACCAAAGAACTCGAAATCGACCCACCTTGGTCGAAATCGACCACCCCTCAGCCCGAAGATTTCTGTTTCGGGCCCAAACAGGTAAGCCCAGGTATGACTCCTAACCCTCCTCCGTCCATTATTGATAAATCAATTAAACCAATTATTGGTAATTCTACTAAAGAGAGGGTCAAAGCTCTATGGTTTGCCTATATTGCTAAGGTTAGGTCAAGAAAGAGAAGGAAAGCGCCCAAAGAAGAACCTATCAATGAAGAAGCCTTGGTCGCCGAACTTAGATACTACCAAAAGGACCTAGATGATCCAGGAGAAGGCTCGAGCTCAAAGGGTCAAAACGACCTGAGTCGACAGTTTTTTGAGTCGACGACGATCATCACTGCGGAGGTTGCTGAACATCGATATCGATAACAGACATCCCTGCATTAAAGGCTCATAAAGAATTGACGGAGAAGTCGGCCTAGCGACTCAAAACTCTAGAGCATGTACATAAAACCTTTAAATTTTTCATAGATGGTTTTTAGGATTTTAGGATTTTTAAAATTTTGAAACTGAGATAATTCGTGGCTTTATCTATACTTCTAACAAAGATTTCAGGTTGTTAAGCAAAAAGAAACGACGAAGAAGAAAAGAAGCTTCTGCAGAGACAGTGGAAATCGACTAGGCCAGTCGAAATCGACCCCCTAGGGTCAAGCCATCTCCTGGAGTCGACATCGAGGACTCAGGAGCAGATAAGCAAAGGTCGATATCGACCATAATCATCGATATCGACCCCAACCTGGCAGCCCTCGACTTCACCTTCTTCCTCGACTTCGACATATGCAGTCGACATCGACCTCTGACATAGATATCGACTTCTGGCATCGACCAAACCTGAAATCGACCTTAATCAACAGGTTGCGCTGTGAGTTTCTCTCTACCCTTGTTCTTCTTTTTAAATACAGTGAGGACACTGTATATTTTAAGTATGGGGTGGGGGGAAAAACACGTCTTATGGTCATAACTTGGTTTTCTTCTTCGCATTGCATTCATGTTTAAATTTTTGTTCTTAGTTTTACTTTTATCAAAAAAAAATCCAAACAAAATAGAAAAATGTCAAAAATACAAAACAATGCATGTTTATTTTTATGCATGTTTATTTTTAAGTTTGTTTTTAAACCCTACTTAGATGTCCTATGATGAAAACTCAATAGCTGACTTGATCATGTAAACCCTATGGCATATTTGGATGGTTTAGCCTAAGTCCTTAAAATTTTTATGTAGATTGTGAACTTGTGATGAAATTGAGCACATATGATCCTAGGCTAAAAAGCAAATCCAACAAAAATTGTCCTTGTGAGAATTTTGGCCTATAGGGAGAATATCAAAAATCCCTCCGCTTTCTTGAGTGAATTTACTCTTCCTATGCATCTCTAAATGTTGTGATAGTTATTCAAAGCCAATGCATATATATATTTATGTTTACGAGAATTAAATGATGGAGTCATCTTTTAAGCCATTTTTATCCTCTCTTTACTTACCCTGCATTATCCCTGCTTGAAGCCAGAACATTAGCCTGAGCCTGAAATTACAAACTCCACAAAATTATCCCTAGCCGAATTGAGCCTGACCCTCATTTGGGAATTAAGACTTAGATTGGCTGGACTAATGCCTTGTGGAAAGAAAAGAGCATAATGTCCAGTTTTGAGCAAGGAAATTATGGGTTGGTGCATATTTACATTTTGTCATATTTTGTAAAAGGATTTTTTGGCTCACCATATAAATGCACATATTTTTAATATTTATTTATTATTTTCGTCAAAAAAAAATCCGAAAAAAAAATAGAGATGTATAGTGCATGAGCCAAAATCCTTAAGTCTTTTATTCATACAAGTGTTATATTTTTTAGAGGTATATTAGAGTTCAAAAGAAGGGTTGATAGAATGGTTTACATCTTTTAGTGCATCTTTAGAGCATATTATGGAAAGATGAGTTGGGAAAGAGCATTATAGGAGATTGAGCTTGGAAAGTGCAATATTGAAGAGTTATGGTTTGGATATTGCAAGTGTTGAGATTTACGAGTCTTGATTCCCGAATTATAAAAGCACCACATAGCCAAATAATTCCATACCCTTTTATTCCTTACCAAGCCCCATTACAACCCCGCCGAATGGAGTCTTCTTTGAAGTCTTCCATTGAGCGAAAGTCCTCCTGATGGTTCTTATTGCATTTTCATAATTGGTTGCGAAGTGGATTGTTATAAATTGCAATGTTTATGAGATTGTATATGGAATTGAGTTGAGAGTTGATCTTCATAGCCTAAACACATGAGAGTTGAGTGCAAACACACTATCCCTGAGAGGTTGGATCGAAATTGCATATGCCTATGGATCGCCCAAATATCTGCTATGACGTTAAATTCACTTGCTTTGCTTTGCTACCGCGTATGATGTTGCTTTTGATAAGGGCGAAGACTTGAAGGGTGTGTTGTAGGTATTGGTTATTGCTTGAGGACAAGCAAGTTTAAGTATGGGATGTTTTGATGTACATATTTGTAGCTCTTTTATTGCATCTTTTGACTTCATATTTCATTCGATTTCGAAAAGAAAAGGTTCAAAAGTATATAAACTTGTGTAAGAATGAGCTAAAGTACAAGAAATAGGGTCTGCACGAGTTTTGAGCTAACCATGCAGGAATTCGATGAAATCGGAGTCAAAACGAAGAAGCCAAGTGAAGCTGAGCAGAGGTAGAAATCGACCTTAAACATAGATATCGACCTCTGGTGTCGATATCGACCCCCATATCGACCTCAACATAGACATCGAGTGGAGCTGAATAAGTCGAGCAGGAACAGAGACCTCGATATCGACCTCTGGTGTCGATATTGACCCCTTATCTCGACAGAAGATAGACTCGAGTTCGAGATGCGGATTTGGAACTTTATCTTCAAGGAGGCACGGATTTATCTTATACTTTTAAGATAGATGGCAGCTGAAGACTTATTTACCTTTTAAAGTGTTATCAAGTTACCTTCAAGTTTTTATCAAAATAAAAGACCTATCCTAATTGTTCGGATAGAGTTCATAGTTTAGATAGAAGTTACAATCCTTGGCTAGCAAGGATTAGTAGCCTATAAACAAAGCCCTAGGGGGATGGCATTCAATCATCTACCATCCAAGAACGAATCATCAATCAGGACAATCAATAGAGTTAGAGTTAGAGAGAAGTTTTAGGGTTTGACGTTTGCGAAAGTTGACGTTGAGTTGTAAAGCTTCTGAGTTTATTTTAATGCAAGTTTCTTCCTTTCAATCAACAATGAGTTCCATGATGAGAAGCGAGTAGTCCCCCAAAGCTCTTAGGGTCGGGGTGAGCCCGACGTTAGCCATGCGCGCTTGAGGTAAGTATTTGATGTCGATATCGTTGTGTCTATCTCTCCTCCTACGGTTCTATGTTTAGTCTTAATCGAAAGAAAAGGGATTCATGCTAACAACTTGAGTTATAAACATAAAATTTGTAGAGACAATTAGGTTTATTTGCAAGAGTAATCCTAAGGGTTGGTGTACGGCGAAAGCTTGTCCCTCGGGTGAAATAGCGCAATTCTCCGTCTTATTTATCTTATCGCATGCATTGGTTAACGTTGTGGTAAACCCTAATCCTAGGAGTTGCTTTTTACATAGTTTAATTCACATAAACCACTGTTATTTTTGTTCATCCCTTCTCATCCATTCTTAAATCTTCGGCCCTTCTTTTCCGACGAAAAAACTAACCCACTGCAGGAAGACATCGATATCGACAACAGACATCGATATCGACCCTTCTGTGTCGACTGGCAGTCTTCTGAGCCAGTCGATTTCGTGACTGACATCGATATCGATCATTTCCAGTCGATATCGACCACTTGTTTTTGTCTCTGCAGGTCTTCTGCTGCAGAGAACATCGACAGCCGAGGTCGACATCGAGCTCCAAGGTCGAAATCGAGGCTTCTGGTCGACGCAGGCTTGAGATATCCAAAGCTACTAGGATCCCGCTGACACGCCTCCTCGTGGATCGATCCTGACTACCCTTCCACTACAACGGGAGGAAGTCTTGTAATTATTTGCATAGGCTAGGAGTTGGTTTACGTTTATTACATCTTTGTTATTTGTAATTACTCGACATATCAATCCTCCTTAACAAACAACAAAAACATTGAAATATGAATCATTTACATATTCACTTGAATCGAAACTAATAGGACGAACAAAAAATCGAAATATGAATGATTTTCATATTCACTTGAATCGAAACTAATAGGAAGAACAAAAACATCGAAATATGAATGATTTTCATATTCACTTGAATCAAAACTAATAGGAAGAACAAAAACATCAAAATATGAATCATTTTCATATTCACTTGAATCGAAACTAATAGGAAGAACAAATATGATAACTCCACTCGCTTGATTAAAATCGGAAATGGTTTCAAAGGCTTTGACACAAAGCTTGTGTCAAAGGTCTTGAAGCCAAAGCTGTATTGATGAAATTCAAAACCTGTATTTTAGTTATAATCGTATATATAGTATCTATGTATGGTTTCCAAATATTATTATACATATGTTATACTAACAATACAGCAAAGATTTCAAAGAAATTTCCTTCCTTTAAAGCTGAAAGATATGAAGATCAAATCAGGTGGATGGTGGCTTCACAGTTTCCCGATTAAGAAGATTGCAAAGATCCTTCCTAAGCCATGATCCCAAGTAGCCGTTGGGTGAAGATTCTTGTTTCAAATGGCGCCGATTTGATCGAGTATAAAAGGAGATGAAGAAGAGAGAAGATGACAAGAGTTGAACACTGACGATCATTGAACTACAACGCACATTCAGCCCTCAAGTCAATCTTTCTTCTACGTGTACTCTCTGCTAGGTGTTAAGAGTCCTATCTTTTGTTTCAAAGTATTTGAGAGTTACACAGTGAGCTTATAGGATATATTCTGAGAGAGTGTTATACTCGAGAGTATATATAACTCAGGAAGTGTGCACTAGGTTATTGATTCACGAGTGTAAGAGGATTGTACTAGATAGCTGAGAGAGGTGGGGCTCTTCTAGATTGGTCTAGGACTCCAAGGGAACGAGAGTTGACTAGATTGCAATTGTATAGGAGAGAGGCTTCTCGGTGAGCTATTAGGATCCTAAGCTCTGTGAATCAATAAAGCTTGTTGAATCCTAGGGTTGTGGAAGAACCCTAGGCGGGGACTAAGCCTTAAAGGAGCCGAACCTCGTTAACAATTCATCGTGTTCTTTACTTATTGCTTTACCATTATTTCTGCACTTGTTTCGAATTGTATAACTTTGTTGTGCTTCAGGTATCCCAATCGAAAGAATTGAGTTTACTCCCAAAGGTTTGGAAAGCGTTTCAAAAGTATTGAGATTGTCAGCGAAAAGTTGGCATACTCTATTCAAACCCCCCTTCTAGAGTATCTTTATTCTACTTTGTCATACATTATCGAACCTTCATTTGGTATCAGAGCCTTACTCACTGCTTTTGATCTAACAATCTTTGTAGTTTTGATCATGTCTGGTGAAGCAAGCAGAAGATTTGCACAAGGGAGGTCTACCAATAGACCACCGCCCTTTGTGGGAAACAACTTTGTCCACTGGAGGTCCTTGATGAAAATGTTCATTATAGATCAAGATCTGGAACTTTGGAACATTATAGAGAATGGTCCAAAGATTCCTGAGAAAGACGGACCTAATGGAAGCAAAGTTGCGAAGACTGAGGACGAATACATCCAAGCGGATCTTAAACTCGTTTCCAAGAACTATAAGGCCATTAACTTACTATATTGTGGTCTTAGTACTGATGAGTTTAACCGTATTTCATCTTATAGGTCGGCTAAAGAGATTTGGGACAAGTTAGTTGTCACCTACGAAGGAACCAGTCAAGTGAAGGACACCAAGATCAGTATCTTCCTTCGAAAGTATGAACTTTTCAAAATGAAGCATGATGAGTCTATTAAGGCCATGTTCACACGATTCACGGAAATCACGAACAACCTTGACTCTCTCGGGAAGACCTTTGAAAATGTTGAGAAAGTAAGGAAGATATTGAGGTGCCTCCCAAAAGACAAATGGGGCTCTAAAGTGACAGCCATAGAGGAAGCCCAAAATCTCACCACTCTACCCCTTGATGACTTGCTTGGGAAGTTGATCACACATGAGATGATTCTCAATGAAGACAATGGAGAAATCCCAACAAGCACTAAGAACTTGGCACTCAAGTCTAAGAAGGATGAGCCCAAAGATGTGTCTGATTCTGAAGATGAGGATGATGATGAGGATGATCCCTTTGCTCTCATTACAAGGGGTCTTTCTCGAATCCTCCAGATGAAGAAGTAATTCAACAACAAAGATGGATCAGAGTCTTCTAAATTTCGAGGTAAGTCTCAATACAACAAATATGAAAAGAAGACTAAACCCTTGTCTTGTTTTGAATGTGGTGAAATAGACCATCTAGTGAAAGATTGCCCTCAAAAGAAGAAGAAGAGCCAGTTCAAAAAAGGTGATAGATGGAAAAAGAAAGCCATGGTGGTAGCTTGGAGTGATTCTGACTCAGGTGACTCAGACTCAGATGATGAGAAGGCCAACATTTGTCTCATGGCCTCAGGAGATGAATCCCACGATGAGCAACATAAGGTAACTGTAAGAGAACTTATGGCAAGTCCAAAAGAGGTACTATCGGAATTCCTTTCAAATATGATTGCCAATGAAGAGAAGCTTATTGCCCAAACTAACACTCTTATTAAGAAAACCGTGGACTAGGAAAGAACTATTGAGGAACTGTCAATGAGGGTCAAAAGTCTTGAAACCTCTTATTCGGGTCTTGACATTAAAGTCAAGACTCTTGACTCAAAGAAATCTGAACTCAAGCAAGAACTCTCGTCTCTAAGAAGTGAACATCATGACTTAGAGAGCGAGAAGATCTCCCTGAATAAGAAGATTCAAGACCAACAGACAGCCCTCATAAGTTTTACCAAGTCCAAGGGCACTCTTGATAGGATGTTGGGCGAGCAACAAAGTTCTCTAAACAAAAGTGGTATTGGCTACAACCCGAGGTTTTTAAAGAAGCAACACATTACCACTTTTGTAAAGGCAAAAGGAAGCAGAACCTCTCCTATATGTCACCACTGTGCAAGAAAGGTACATGTAAGAGAGACCTGCCCCTATAGAAGAAAGGATCCTCATATTATTCGCAATACATTTCCTGTTCACTTGAGAAAAGAATAGATCACGCAAGTTTGGGTCCCCAAAGACACTATTTTACCAAATATGGTTTATCCCAATAAAGGATCTAAATTTGCTTATTGGTCTAGCCACAAAGGTTGATTTTTGTTTTGCAGGAGATCACCAAGGTGAAAGAGCAAAAATGGATTATTGATAGTGGATGCTCTAGACATATGAGTGGGAAGAGGTCTCTCTTCCATGAACTAAAGAAGCAATCCACTGGAACAATCACTCTTGGTGACAAAGGAAAGTGTGACATCGTTGGTATCGGTAGTGTTGGGAGTGATCCTAACCACAATATTAAAAATGTTTATCTTGTTGATGGTTTGAAGTATAATTTGCTTAGTGTTTCTCAACTATGTGATAATGGTAATGATGTTGGATTTAACAAGAAAAGATGTTTAGTGCGCAGAGAAGATACAGGTGAAATAGTTCTAATTGCCTATCGTTATAACAACATCTATGCCGTGAATGCTGAGCAAGTGGCACAAGGAAGCTTAACCTGCCTAAAGGCTTTGATGGACAATCCAAAGCTCTGGCACAGGAGACTCGGTCATGTAAGCCCATACACTACAAAAGCTTGTGTCCAAAGGGCTTGTAAGAGGACTACCTGAGATGGACTTCAAAGGTATTGAGATGTATGTGCAAAGCATGCACACGAGGTAAACAAACACGTAGCTCTTTCAAACCCAAAAAGGTTGTAAGTACTTCTAGACCCCTTGAACTTTTACATATGGATTTATGTGGTCCTATGCGAGTCAAATCTCCCAATGGTAAAAAGTACATGCTTGTTGTTGTTGATGATTTTTCGAGATATACTTGGGTTGCATTTTTAAAAGAAAAATCAGAGGCTTTATTTGAGTTTTCAAAACTTTGTAAGGAGTTGCAAACTTTAAGAAACGAGCCCATAGTGTCAATTCGAAGTGATCATGGTAGGGAGTTTGATCAACTTCGGTTTGATTTGTTTTGTGCTAAATATGGCATCTCCCATAATTTTTCTGCTCCTAGGACACCTCAACAGAATGGGGTTGTGGAACAAAAGAACCGCACCCTAGAGGACATGGCCAGGACTATGCTTTTAGAAAATGCACTACCTAAAACCTATTGGGCTGAAGCTGTTAACACAGCTAACTATATTTTGAATCGTTGTCTTATTCGTTCCATCTTAAAGAAAACTTCTTATGAACTTTTCAAAGGCCGCAAACCTCTTATATCGTATTTCAAACCCTTTGGCTGTACTTGTTTTGTTCATAACAATGGAAAAGATAACCTTGGGAAATTTGATGCGCGTAGTGATGAAGGTATATTTCTTGGCTACTCCACAAGTAGCAAAGTATATAGAATCTTCAACAAAAGGACCAAGATGGTTGAGGAAAGTATTCATGTTATATTTGATGAATGCAATGACGGTTCTTTAAGTGAAAGTGTTGCAGATTTAGATCTTAACAGCCATACAGAGAATGAGGATGGTGATGATATTGCTACTAAGAACACAGAGAAGAGGAACATGCAAGATCAGATTCTTAACACTAAGGAGTTGGCTCAAGGTCTTGAAGCTCAGTCCAAAGCTATTGAGACGTCAGATACTGCAGTAACTGAGCATAATGTTTCCATGGAGTCAGATGGACCTCAAACAAATCCTGTTGATTTGACGAACCAGGGAGCTGAGACTAGCAAGAGAAAGTTCAAATACTCCTCGTCACACCCATTACAGGATATCATCTCTGACCCTACATCTAGTGTTCAAAATCGTTCTAAACTTAAAAATCTCTGTGCTTTTCACGCTTTTGTTTCACTTGTAGAACCAAAGAAGGTGGATGAGGCCCTTCAAGAGCCAGACTGGATCATTGCTATGCAAACTGAGCTTAACAAAGAAAGGAACAAAGTCTGGACCTTGAAGCCTAGGCCAAAGCATCAATTCGTCATTGGCACACGTTGGGTATTTCGGAACAAGCTAGATGAGAATGGTAAGGTCGTGAGGAACAAAGCAAGGCTTGTTGCTCAAGGCTACAATCAAGAGGAAGGTATCGACTACGAGGAGACTTTTGCTCCCGTAGCTAGGCTTGAAGCCATTCGCATTTTATTAGCATTTGCATCTTTTATGGGCATAAAATTATATCAATTGGATGTCAAGTGTGCATTTCTTAATGGTTTCTTAGAAGAAGAAGTTTATGTGGCTCAACCCCCAGGTTTTGAAAGTTCGGAATTTCCTAATCATGTTTACAAACTAGACAAAGCGCTATATGGTTTGAAACAAGCCCCAAGAGCTTGGTATGAGCGCTTGTCAAAATATCTTTTAGAAAATGATTTTAAAAGGGGGTTGAACGACAAGACTCTTTTCATCAAGACCAAAGGAAAGGACATATTGGTTATCCAAATATATGTTAATGATATATTGTTTGGTGCTACTAATACATCTTTGTGCAAGGAATTTTCAGATATAATGTGCAGTGAATTTGAGATGAGCTTAATGGGAGAACTCAACTTCTTTTTGGGGTTGCAAGTTCATCAATCTAAGAGAGGGATCTTTGTCAACCAAAGCAAGTATACTAAGGATCTCTTGAAGAAGTTTAAGATGGATCAATCCAAAGCAGCCAAGACACCCATGAGCTCAACCTTGTCATTAGATCAAGACAAGACCGGGAAGAGTGTCAATCAAAAGGAGTATCGAGGGATGATTGGATCTTTATTATATCTTACTACTAGTAGACCTGACATCATGTTTAGTGTTTGCATGTGTGCTAGGTTTCAAGCTGACCCTAAAGAATCTCACCTCGTGGCTGTGAAGAGGATCTTTTGATATCTAAATGGCACCAAGGAGCTTGGCTTGTGGTACCCGAAGCAAAGAGATTTTACACTAATTGGGTATTCTGATGCAGACTTTGCAGGCTATAAGGTGGATAGGAAGAGCACGCCGGGATGTTGCCAATTCTTAGGGGCATCCTTGATTAGTTGGCACTCAAAGAAACAAAACTCAATTGCTCTTTCCACTGCCGAAGCCGAATACATAGCCGTTGGAGCATGCTGCTCCCAAATCCTTTGGATAGCTCAACAAATGAGAGATCTTGGCATCGACTCAAAGACATTCCCATTAAGTGTGACAACACAAGTGCCATCTCCATTATAAAGAATCCCGTTCAGCATTCAAGGACCAAACATATTGATGTGAGGCATCATTTCATTAGAGACCATGTCGAAAAAGGTGATGTGTCAATATCATTTGTATCAACTGATTATCAATGGGCTGACATTTTTACTAAGCCATTGGCAGAGGACAGGTTCACCTTCATTAGACGAGAAATCAGAATGCTTAACAGGGATGCACTTTCGTAGGGGGAGCTTTCCCTTTACGAAAGAAAACTTCTATTCAGTGTCAAGACCTTTGAACCTCATTTCAGAGGTTGTGAACTGAACAATAGAGCACATATAACAGATCATATATTTGGTTGGTATCTTTTTAGATATTTGATCAAATATTTTTTTAAAGGAATTTTAAATATCTTTATTTCATTGTTACCTTCAGGAAAATCTTTTTTATTGCATGTTATCCGATTATATTTTTATTTGTGGAAATTATTTAAATCGGATAAACATCTTGCCTTAATCATTAAGATTCAAACGACTCTTTGTTTAAATTTTGAAATTGTTTTGGTAAGACTGATTTTGAAAATATGGCAGTTGTTATGATGAGTTAGAGTTATTACCTTGGAAACTACCATCTTGTTCCATCAACTTACCTCACCCGCTCCCTTTTTAAACCACACAATCTTTACCCCCACTATTCACATCTTCAGAGCCCACCGAATCTCTCTGACCTTTAAATCATCTTCTTCATCCTTTCTTTGAAATTTTTTTTACCTTTCGTATCCATGGCACCCAAATCCAAGAAAACCTCCACCCCCAAAAGACTTGGCGCTACCTCCAAAGGTCGTCAGATCCCCCTCATGATTTCCCCTCAACCCGAACCTACCCCTGAGACCACTGTCCCGAGCACCGTCCCTGAGAGCACCCTTACCGAAATTAAATGGTCCATGAAGCGCCTGAAAAAGATGCCCCTCAGTGGGAAGCTTAAGGGAAAGAAAAAGATCATTGCTGAGGAAGAGGAGGAAGAGGAAGATCTTGAGGAGGTTCTAGGGAGAGATGCTGAAAAAGAGGTCGAGGAAGAGGTTGTGAAAGAAAAGAAAAAGGTCGAGGAAGAGGCCAAGAGAGAGGCGGAGAAGGAGGTTCCCGCAGGAGAGGAACCAGAGGAAGAGGTAGCGGAGGAGGACGACGAGGTTGATGATGACGAAGAGGCCGAGGGAGATGAGGCTGAGGAGCCTGCTGAGGGCTCGGGGTCTGAGGAAGAAGAGGAAGAGGAGTCGGAACCTGTTCCCTCTCCTACTCCTCCTCCTCCTCCCCCGTCCCCGAAGAAGCACAAGGCCGCTAAAGCCAAGACGTCTCCACCTCCCAAGCGCTCGAAGAAAGCCACTCTCAAAAGATTTGAAGCGCCCGTCAAGTCGACCGCTCCAACAAAAGCCCGAAGAAAGAACGTCGAGCCTGCCGTCGATCCCCTTGCACTTATCCAGGTAAACCAATCCTTACCCTCCTCCTGGTTTGAGAATGCCGAGATGGCTGGCAAACGGGTAGACGAGTTCAAAACTCGTAGGATTTGTTGTTCTGACTTTATCTATTTTAATTTTTTAGAAGCTTTGAACCTACCCTGCATCTCCCTTCTCAAACAAACCCCTGCATGGACCCTGCTGAACCTTGAATCTGAGTACTACCCCCAACTCACCCGTCTCTTCTACATAAACCTCAAAGCCAAGCACACCGATGAAGGCTGGACTCTGGAGTCAGTCGTCAAAGGGGTTAGAATCATGTTCAACTCCCTTGACTTCGCTGAACTCCTTGGTCTTCCCAAACCAAGTCCACCCTCCCCTCAAACCCCCACAAAAGACCAGTGTGTTACTCTTGCCCGCGCCAAATACCTGCTCCCCGAAGCATCAAGCAGCACCACCAAATAACTCACCCACTCGTCCCTCACACTTGAAGCCAAAATCATCTTTAACATTATTGTGAGATGTCTTTTACCCAGAATCAACTCTGGCTCCCTCCTCACTGACAATGCTATGGTCCTCCTGTACCGTATATTGAATGGCCATGATCTTGATCTGGCCAATATCATTTTAGGATCCATTGCTCACACCCGAAAAGCCAGAAAAGGAACTCCCCTCCCATTCGCAAACCTCTTGACCCGTGTCTTCAAAGCTTCTAAAATTGATTTTGAAAATGAAGAAGAACAACATCATACAGGAAAATTTGACTCCAAGAGCTTTGAGAAGATCGGCATAACTCAGACCCCTCAAGGGACTTGGAGCCTTGCCTCTCCTTCCTGAAAAGCTCTTCCCACTAGCTCTGCCATCGATGAGTGCATGGAGAACCTGGAGTTGTGTTTGGAGGAAGTTCGCCTGGACGTCAAGGGGTTGCGCCACGAGTTGATGCTTGAGATGAGAGAGATGGCCAGGCTGTTAAACGAGTTGAAGATGCTGATCAAGGATGGTGCTCAAGACGATGAACCCTGAACCCCTATCCTAACCCTTGATCTAACTCTCTAACACTGCTGGGCCTGTTTTCAAAACATTTGGTGACTGTTGTCATACTCCTCCCTTTGTTGAAAGACAAAAAGGGGGAGATTGGTTAGACTTTAGACTTTAAACCACTTTGAACTATAGGGTCTTGGAAGACCTTATTTTGCCATATTTTGTTGGATGCTTTTATCATTGGTTTTGAACTTATTTGGTCCAACATTTGTCTAACCCCTGCAGGTACTTAGTCCGATTTTTTATATAATATATTTGCTTGACTAAGTTACAAGGATGCTCAAGTTTTGCCTTTCATCAAGGGGGAGATTGATAACTCCACTCCCTTGATGAAAATCGGAAATGGTTTTAAAGGCTTTGACACAAAGCTTGTGTCAAAGGTCTTGAAGCCAAAGTTGTATTGATGAAATTCAAAACCTGTATTTTAGTTATAATCGTATATATATTATCTATGTATGGTTTCCGAATATTATTATACATATGTTATACTAACAATACAGCAAAGATTTCGAAGAAATTTCCTTCCTTTAAAGCTGAAAGATATGAAGATCAAATCAGGTGGATGGTGGCTTCGCAGTTTCCCGATTAAGAAGATTGCAAAGATCCTTCCTAAGCCATGATCTCAAGTAGCCGTTGGGTGAAGATTCTTGTTTCAAATGGCGCCGATTTAATCGAGTATAAAAGGAGATGAAGAAGAGAGAAGATGACAAGAGTTGAAAACTGACGATCATTGAACTACAACGCACACTCAGCCCTCAAGTCAATCTTTCTTCTACGTGTACTCTCTGCTAGGTGTTAAGAGTCCTATCTTTTGTTTCAAAGCATTTGAGAGTTACACAGTGAGCTTATAGGATATATTCTGAGAGAGTGTTATACTCGAGAGTATGTATAACTCAGGAAGTGTGCACTAGGTTATTGATTCACGAGTGTAAGAGGATTGTACTAGATAACTGAGAGAGGTGGGGCTCTTCTAGATTGGTCTAGGACTCCAAGGGAATGAGAGTTGACTAGATTGCAATTGTATAGGAGAGAGGCTTCTCGGTGAGCTATTAGGATCCTAAGCTTTGTGAATCAATAAAGCTTGTTGAATCCTAGGGTTGTGGAAGAACCCTAGGCGGGGACTAAGCCTTAAAGGAGCCGAACCTCGTTAACAATTCATCGTGTTCTTTACTTATTGCTTTACCATTATTTCCGCACTTGTTTCGAATTGTATAACTTTGTTGTGCTTCAGGTATCCCAATCGAAAGAATTGAGTTTACTCCAAAAGGTTTGGAAGGCGTTTCAAAAGTCTTGAGATTGTCAGCGAAAAGTTGGCATACTTTATTCACCCCCCCCCCCCCCTTCTAGAGTATTTTTATTCTACTTTGTTATACATTATCGAACCTTCAAAATACATTGACTATGAATCATTTTCACATTCGCTTGAATCAAAACTAATAGGAAGAACAAAAACATCGAAATATGAATCATTTTCATATTCACTTGAATCAAAACTAATAGGAAGAACAAAAACATTGGAATATGAATCATTTTCATATTCACTTGAATCGAAACTAATAGGAAGAACAAATTCATTGAACTATGAATCATTTTCATATTCGCTTGAATCGAAACTAATAAGAACAACAAAAACATTGAACTATGAATCATTTTCATATTCCCTTGAATCGAAACTAATAGGAAGAACAAATACATTGAACTATGAATCATTTTCATATTCGCTTGAATCGAAACTAATAAGAACAACAAATACATTGAACTATGAATCATTTTCATATTTGCTTGAATCGAAACTATTAGGAAGAACAAATACATTGAACTATGAATCATTTTCATATTCACTTGAATCAAAACTAATAGGAAGAACAAATACATTGAACTATGAATCATTTTCATATTAGCTTGAATCGAAACTAATAACAACAACAAATACATTGAACTATGAATCATTTTCATATTCACTTGAATCGAAACTAATAAGAACAACAAATACATTGAACTATGAATCATTTTCATATTCACTTGAATCGAAACTAATAAGAACAACAAATACATTGAACTATGAATCATTTTCATATTCGCTTGAATCGAACCTAATAGGAAGAACAAATACATTGAACTATGAATCATTTTCATATTCACTTGAATCGAACCTTACTTATGAACAACAACTCATTTCCATATTCACTTTAAAGTTCACTCGATATCGGTTCAATTAACTCGACATCGACTGAAGTGAGTCGATGTCGAGAGAAAATGAAGGTAGGAATTAAACATCAGATCAAACGTTGCAATATCCAATGCAATGTTGGTTCCGACGTTTCTAAACCCTAAAATATGGTATTAACCCTAAGCCTGCACACTTCGACGTCAAAATTGACGTTGCAAATGTATAGCAACGTCAATTTGGACGTTGCATACCCTAGGCCATAGGGCGTACGGTATGAACCCTAGGGTAGCTCTATAAAACGTCGGAATCGGTGTTGCTAAACCCTACGCAACGTCGAATTCAACGTCTAATTGTGAAGGGCCTATAAAAGCAACCAACTATCCCTCTCCCACTTATTATATCGTCTTCCACCTGTCGAAAGCAACCCACTATCCCTCTCCCACTTATTATATCGTCTTCCACCTGTCGAAAGCAACCCACTATCCCTCCCCCACTATCCCTCTCCCACTTATACCGTCTTCCACTTGTCGAAAGCGATTCGACTTTTATAGGCCTTGGCTCTTCGAAGAACTTTGTCCGCTTCAATTGAACGTTGTGGTTTTCGAAGAGGAAAGGCCTATAAAAGTCGAAACCTTTTCTTCATTACAATATAAATCCTCAACTTATAAAAAAATATAAAAATGGGGGTCGGAAATTGTATGTAATTTTTTTGTAAAGTAATTTATTCATTTATTAAATTTATTTATTATGAAAATGACGAAATGTATTTATTTATTTCAAAAAAATTTTAAATGACAAGTACATTTTGTAAAAAAACAAAAAAAAATTTAAAAGTGCAACGTCCAAACGGACGTTGTAATTTGAATTACAACGTAAACCACAACGTTCGATTGAGCGTTGCACAACATGAGGAGGAGGAGGGGGGAGGACATGTTCAGCTCCAGGACCTGCAGGGGCCGGCTCAGGAGCCACAGGGTGCGGCGCCCGAGGAGGAGGTGGTGGCTCAAGAGGAGGGGGGGCGAGGCGGAGGGGGGGCAAGGAGGAGGGGGGCGAGGAGAAGGAGGAGGAGGCTGGTGATGGGGACGATGAGCTCCCCGCTGGCGACTTGCCTCCAGGAGATCTTTTGGTCTCGTATAGGCACCATAGGTCTCATTTGCTGTGGACGGACCCTACCTTTCAGCATAAATTGTTGAAGGTTCATCATCGGGCTACACACCTCCGTCCGTTCGGCGGCTACATCTACGAGGGTCCGTGGACATGAGTGTAGGAGGCAGCTCAGTCTGGTCTACTGGGGCTGCTTGATTTGAACTGGGACGGAGTGGATGCCCAATTGTTGACTGTGTTCGTTGAGCACTGGCAGCCGGAGACGAACTCTTTCCATTTCCCATGGGGCGAGATGAGCATCACACTCCATGACGTCGCTTGTCTGAAGGGGTTGTCGATTGACGGACTGCCTTGCGAGCCTCGCCCTGACTATCTTCCACTACAGCTGGAGCCTCGACTGCAGCAGATGTTTGGTTGGACCGCGGCGCAGCTGAAGAATCATAGGAAGGCTTACGGAGCGCCCATCCTGGAGTTGACGGCATGGTGGGAGCAGAGGCATGGCCGCCATCGGGATCAGTGGCCCGGTGACACCCCAGCTGCCAAAGAGCACCACCACGACCTCGCCGTTTGTTTCTTGGCTACGTTGCTTGGTGTGACGGTCTTCATCGACAAGTCCCAGAGCCGCGTACACTTCTCGTTGTTCGGGCTAGTTTGGAACTTGCCGCACTCTGGGAGACTAGCTTGGGGAGCAGGAGTGCTTGCCTTCCTCTATCGGGGATTAGGGGAGGCCACGAGAGGCGAGACTAAGGGCCTACGTGGGTGTGCTGCATTGTTGCAGGTAACCTGTTTCTTTGAGACGGTAAATATGTTCCTTTGCTTGCGAGTTACATATAATAAGTGCTCTAATGGTTTATACTTTTCAGGCATAGATATGGTCGTACTTCCCTTGTTTTGCGGGTTCGCTTCGCCCGGACAAGGATGCCCTGGCTGATGATCCCCGATACATAGCGCGATTCGACCCGTCGAAGGCCGCGAAGAGGGGGAACGACAGGGAGAGACGAAAGCATGAGAAAAGGCTTCGAGCACAGCTTGAGTGCATGACCATCGATCAGGTAACCTGTTTCTCAGTTTCTTTGATTTTAACTACAAATGTCAAGTAACACTGCTTCCCTTATATAAGTTTTTCAACCTAGGTCGATTGGATGCATTTTGGCAGAGACCTAGATTTTGCAGGTCAGTTTCGCTCTTCCACCTATCGAGGCACCTTCAGATTCGGTAGCATCTTAGAGTCGTACATGCCAGACAGGGTGCTCCGACAGTTCGGCCGCGTGCAGGAGCCCCCATTGGCTGTCATCCCTCCGACCTTCACGCAACGACCGTTTCGCCTGCAGAGGCGTTACATCACGACGTTCGGTATGCAGCACCACCGTTGGGCAGATCAGGACCCTGAGAGATTCTTCCCTGTCACCGGTCACCGGAGGATGATCGAGAGCTGTCAGGGAGGCGTCTCAGCTGACTACCTCGCTTGGTTCCAGTCCCAGAGTCGAGGTCATGTGTTGCCCACGACAGTGGTACTACCTGATGCTCCTCCGGCGGCGCCTACCCACCCAGATGACGACATCGGAGCAGATGAGGATGAGGGCGCGACAGGCCCGGGTCGACGAGTAGATACATTATATTCTGTTTGTTTATGACATACATTTCGTCTTTTGTGGGTATACTATATTTTTGTAGTTCGTGTTCCTTGTGTTATTATTTTCGATGGTTTCTACCCGTTCACAACAACAAACATCACATGCAAACGCTTCACTTCCTAGATAACGATTAGGTAACGATTAGATTACACATTGAGGCATTACTAAAACTAACAAATACACTGGATAACAAAATAATTTTTTTTAACAATCGACCAGCCTATACATAATTCGTCTTCGGAATGAGTTTAATCTTTAACTCGTTGAATGCAAAGCTTCCAACCTCCATATTTGCTTCCCTCACAAGTATCCCTGTCGTTTAAGCTACATCAGTGTGGTCCTGTCTGTTTAAATCGGGGAAGAATGACCGAATATGTTGAAGAAGAAGGTCTCCAACCCTCCACTCATACGCTCCACGAATGCCCGGATGATAATCATTGCAGTACATACACCCGAACTACAAGGGTGCGGAAATGTGATTCTCATTTTCACACACGACCCGAAAGAGCGCGTATGGATGCATGCCACTATATTCTGGACTGCGGCAAGCACAGTTGGACTCCTCCGGGGGCATTGAGTACCGAACCCTTTTGATTACAAAATCAATGCGGGAGGTTGAGCCTTCTATTCCAGATGTAACCGGATCCATGACAGGAATGAAAATGTGGAATTGTTGTGTTGCATTTTCAAATGCGGTCCTCATCCCCTTTTATAGGGGTGGTTGAATGTGGGAAATTTGGATGAAGTAACAACGTCAAATCTGACGTTGTTACAACGTTCAAATAGACGTTGCTAAGCCCTCCCATATAATACCTTGGAGAAACTTGGATGTTGTAACAACGTTCCAATGGACGTTGCTAAGCCTGACGGAGCCCGCTTGGATTCTAGGATGCAACGTTCAAACCGACGTTGCTACAACGTCGGATCTGACGTTGTTACAACGTCGGATCCCATCCCCTTTGCAAAATTCACCACCAAATACAACGTCGGATTGAACGTTGCTACAACGTCTAATCCAACGTTGCTACAACGTCCAATCCGACGAAGTATTTGTTGTGTATATAGGGAACGCGTATAATAAGCACCAACTAGGATGACAAGAATAAAGAAAAAGGTCCCAGCCAATAAACACCTATAACGACCGTTTTCTAGCAAAGACAGATAGCAAGTCATATGGTTTCCG
Source organism: Persicaria maculosa (assembly GCA_963922045.1). Taxonomy (NCBI): domain Eukaryota; kingdom Viridiplantae; phylum Streptophyta; class Magnoliopsida; order Caryophyllales; family Polygonaceae; genus Persicaria; species Persicaria maculosa. The sequence continues at coordinate 37,675,019 of OY998261.1, forward strand.
TTTTATATCCTAAGCTTGATTCTAAGTCGTATGGTGCATGAACACTAGCCTACTATATAACATGCAGTGCATAAAGCACCCATCACGAGTAAGTTCAAGGAACTTACCTGGAAAAGCACAGAATCCAAGCAACCAACAAAAGTAATAGCAAGTCCAGACAAATCAGAGATCACCTAGTAATTTAATATATAACATAATAAGTCTAATTCTAATGTACACAAGCACAAAAGTAACATATGAAACATATAAGAGACACATAATGATATAACTCAACCATTTCATCACTATCAACATTATCATCTCATCTCCATTCCTCAAGTCTCATTATATCTCAAAATCTGACATCTTTCTCAACTCGGTCATAATATGATCATAAGTCAACTCAACTCATCCTTATTATTCCCATGAATTATTCCAATAACTCAAATTACCCATTTCAAATATCAAAACTTAGCAATTAGTTCACTAATATAAATCATCCTCAACAAATCAGTTTAAATAACCAAGTAACTAAATAAATTAAAGGAAAGATAATCATTTACTTAACCATATAAAGGATCACAATCCATAAAATATTTAAATAACTTTCACACATTCAAACAATATAATCAAGCAACTAAATAATATTTTAAAAAAATCAGATTTTAAACATATATTGAAATGGATAATCAAATACTCCAATTAATTCCATAAAACATTTAAATAATAATTCTGAAAAATATAAGTAAATAATTTAGTAAATAGTAAAGAGTTCACAAGTTTTTTAACTATAACCTTAAAATAATATAATTGACTAATCATTCAAATGATTCAGATTTAATAACAATTAAGTAAATAATGAATTGGTTAAATAAATAAATCAGAAAAATAAATTTAATAATAATTTAGATACTCAGAATATTTTATAGTAATATTTATAAAAATATTTTAGAATGAAATTAAATAATAATTAAACCATTGACATAACTTATATAATATATAAACAACACAAATAACACAATTTAAGTCGAAACAGGCCGGCCCAAAGAGTAGCCTAGCCCGGATCCCTTACCCGACCCAAACCCGGATCCAAAACTGATTTTATAACAAAACCGAACCAGACCCTGGTTTAAATAAGGTGAACGGAACTGGATAAAAGGAAATAAAATCAGACCCGAACCCGTGGGCCCCACCCCTTTCTTCCTCCTCCAGCCATTCCCTTGCGCGAGGCCCTGGGCTCGTGCGCACTACTCTCGCCCTCGACTCCAGCCCCGTCCTCCCATGCTCGCCTGCCCGGAGCTCCACCTTGCTCACTGCTCTCACCCTCCTCTGCTCTCACAGCTCCTCTCTCGCACTCAAGTTCATGCCCACAACCCTCCCGCGCTCGCGACTCGCACTCACCACACTCGCCACTCTCGACCTAGCGGAGCTGTAGAGCTCATCCAAACTTCCACACTCGACCCTCACACTCCCTTCCCGACCACCCAGGGACAAGAAAAAGGGACCAAAATTAACCAAGGGAAAAGAAGAAGGTTTGAACGCTCACCAAGGTATTCGCGGCGTCGGAGCTCTCGATCAGAGTTCTAGGCATCGTCGAAGACTCTCGATGGTTCCTCGGACCTGCGTCGGATGTCGGTGGATGTGATGGTAGAGCCCAATGGTGGTTTGGATTGGAAACGAAGGAAAGCGGATTACTGGAAGATTCGAACGAGAACAAGGCAATAGCTTGGCGCCGACGACCGGGGGTTCCTTGGGGTGGCTCTGGGGTCAGCTACGTCGGTCCTCGTGAGGAGTCGATGGTGTAGGCTTAAACTCGAAGGAGGTCAAAAGGTAGGTGTGCTCTTAAGCTCAGACGGAGAAGATGAAAAGGTGGGAGGAAAGGTGGCTGTGTGGTGGTGCTTCGGGGGGAAGAACAGAGGATGAGGTGGGTGCTTGGGGTGTCGATGGTTGTGTTGCTGAAGCACGAAGGGCGGCCAGAAGGGGGGAGGGTGGTGATAAAGGGAAGGAGGAGAGATAGGTTGCAGGGGAATGGAGGTGACGGGTGAATGGAGGTGATGGGGTGCAGCTGGTTGTGTGGAAAAAGGGGGACTAACGGCTAGTAGTAGGGGGGATTTAGGGTGGCTAAGAAGTGAAGGGTATTAATTGTGCTGAAAGTCAACTATTATACCCGGATATAAATCCCGAAACCCACTTTCCGACCTTAACCCGACACGATTTAAAATAAACATTCGAATCTAAATTAAATAGCAAATTCTGAAAATATTTTCAAGTCCCAGAATAATAGAGCAGAATGAATTCGTTTTTGAATCAATTTCAAGCCTATATCAGGACTCGCTTCGAAGAAAGTAAATTCAAATCATTTGCACGGACAGGGGTTTTCCAAAATTTTCCGAATCCTTAGAAATTAAATCGAAACTAAATTAATATTAAATCAAAAATTAAACCTTAATTTAGAAAATAATAATTTAAAATCCCGAGTCTTTACATCATCCACCTCTAAAAACAAGTCTCGTCCCCGAGACTAAAATTATTTCAAAGTAAGAGGAGGATGTTTTAAAATGCGAGTCCAACGACCATTTTCAAGGATCTTGCAATCATCTCGGTTGCGTCTTACGGGATTCTCACAACATCCTAGTCACGGTCGTGACATATCCAATTGGTCTTGACAAGTATGCAATAAGCGCTCCTATCACATCCTCGCTTCGACTTTTCGGAAGTGACATAACTCTAAAAGTTCTACAATATCATCACTAGGTCTTAGCAAGCACCCTACAAGCACCCCCATAAAATTCTTGTATCCACTTCGTGAAGTATCATAGATTTACGCGGGACATGGAAGTTTCAAAAGGGTTCCACAAATGGAAAAGATTTTCCTCAAAATCGTTGAAATTCTCGATCGCGTTTGGTCTTTAAAAATCCGAGTTAGTCATTTTCAACATCATTCAAAATCCTTCAAATCCGACGTTAGTCAATGATGCGGGTCAAGGTGGCCTTCTGTGGGTCAAACAACGATCTTGATCCAGGTGACGACTCAAGGACGGGCCGAATGCAAATGGAGGAGAGTGATGTCATCCACAAGAGGAAGAAGAAGGCTCCACCATGGATTAAAGTGAAGAGGCCGACGACTAGGCCAAAGTTATTCTAATTATTGTTCGCTAGTAGGGGGAGGTGTATGTAAAATAGGAGAATAAAATAAGCACAACTAGACTATCTCCCTGTCCCAAACAAATAATACAAGAATCCCCTCCCTTGTAGTAGTAGGGTAATTCAGGATCGAATCAACGAGGAGGTAGGTCAGCGCTTCCTTTGTTGTACTCACGATCAATGCTTTCGACCTCAGCAGACACTCGATATCGAGTATACTGGTCGATATCGACCTCAGTTCTGGTCGATTTCCTAGCGCAGTTCTTGCAGAAGACAAAATAGCAAGTCGACGTCGAGCAGAGACCTCGATATCGATGTTAGTCCTCGATATCGACCCTTAAGGTCGATTTCGATGTTTGTCACAGAAACTGTTTTTGTAACCAATTTGTCGGAAAAGGATCCGAAGAAAATAGAATGGAGAGGGAAGATGAACAGAAACAAACTAAGACTTTTATGAAGAATTTAATTAATTAAAAGGCTTCCAAAGTCAGGGTTTTATGCCACAACGATAACAATGCAAGTTTCATGCTAAAGATATGAACTTTTATGTCTTTCCGTCAAATAACTTTCGTTATCAACACTTAGGTGACTAGAGCCTTTCGCATAATTCCTAAGAGTTACTATCCAATTCATGAGTAATTCAAGTTCGCAATATGAGTGGCTTTCGCTTCAATAATGCAAATAATGAATCTCCCTAACTTTCGCAAAGGATCATGCATGTGGTAGAAGACGGGATCGCATAAAAGTCATACCTTTGATGCACTTACCTCACATTGCTATTGTCGGGCTCACCCCGACCCTAGAAGTGGGTTGACTACTCGCTCCTCATCATGCACATCATCATCATTGTTATTGAAAGAAAGCTACTTTGAATTAAAACTCCGAAAGAAAGTACAACCGAACAAGCCACTCCGCTCTCGCTTTACAACTCCACTCGGCCACTCTCTCTCTTTCTCTCTCTATTGCAACTGAATTGTCTCTAAAAAAAACCCACTCTTCGAATCTTCTTCATACCTAAACTCAGCCCTATTGGCTTCTATTTGTAGATGACGACAAGGACTCGAAACCTTATCTTTATTCTCTATGATAAATAAATAAATAAATAAAAAGTAAAAGCTAAAACTTCATGGTGAAATCAGCCTCCTCATGATAAATCTGATGTTGATGATAGGAAATCTCGACCTTTGGATAGATATTGCAAGCATTGGATATAATTCTATCAAAATCGGAGTCGAATTCCTCTGCTGGCATGGTCGATATCGACCCTTGGACCTCGATATCGACCCCTCCAAAATCTTATCTCGAGCTTCTCCTTCTCCTACTCGACTTCTATCAACTTGGTCGATCTGACAGCATCGATATCGACCCCCAGACGTCGATATCGACCTCTTCTGTGTCGAGATGCTCTGTTTCCTTCCTGCTCGATTCCTATGTCTCGATGTACTCGATGTCGAGGTCTTCAGTCGATTTCGACCTCTTCAGAAGACTTCGAGTTCTTTTTCCGCTCTTCTGAATTCATCCATTTTCATCCTGTTTTCTGCGAAATCACATGGAAACTCGTGCAAACCCATATATTTGACATTTAAGCATAAACTACACTATTCCCATGTTTTCCCACTAATGTGCATGCAAAAGACAACAAAATGAATTCATATGTGCATAGAAAATATGGTAATTTGCGCGCACATCAAACACCCCATACTTAAGCTTGCTTGTCCCCAAGCAATACTCTTAATGGTCATTCTGGGGAAGAAAGTAAACCCTCAACATCATAGATTCATTTTTCATATGTCCCTACAATCAATTGCCATCCTCGAGAAGGTACTTATGTCAACCAAGTCCATGCCTGTGCATAAAAGCAATTTCATACTTATAAAGGAGGTAATATGCAAAAAACAATTTTAGCGACATTGCATTAATAATCAAGAGGACTTTCTTCAAGCTTGTGAGAAGTGGATTGGTAAAAGGCTAAAGGTGGCCTAATATTTGGCTATGTGGTGTTAAATCCGGGGAAGTACACTTTCTTTCCAAAATATTCCACATTCCTCCTTCATAATGTCTTACCTTTCACTCATCGTTCAATGCTTTTTTCACTTTAATGCTTTTACCTCTCTAACCTTAGCACTGCCTTCTCGCGAGTCGCAAACATGGGTGTCATGAATGGCCCCGGATACTTAGTACTTCGGACTCCTCACCTTTGTGTCCCATCTCGCCGAACTATTATCTCAGCGAGCAGGGTCGACCTACCTTTATCTCCTGAGGTGATCGGATTTTTTCTCGCTCATTTAATTTTCCATATTGTATCATTCCTGCCAACAACTTTATAAATGCAGAACTCCATATAACTCCAAAGATGTCATCCATTCAAAAAAAACTGTCCCCGGATAGGGTATAAGGTAAAAAATGGACAATATGTATTTGTGGAGCAATAATGATCATAATAAGTCTCATATATGGCTTTGTAAATATGCGTAGGTAAGGCTAGGATATGAACTTTGCTTGTATGGAATTTTTATAAAAAATCCTCCATCATCTTATCATGCACATGTCAAAAGCAACTTCAAATTTTCATCTCCTTTATGATTTTCTCAAAAAATTGCACTTCATTGGGACTTCCCTTAACTAGGCAATCTCATGTTATATCTCTAATGAATCTAATTTTGCATCATAGAGCTCTTTTTTATACTTCCATGACTCTCCTTTTTTTCAAAATTTTTGATGGGGGTCAATTTTTTATATGCATTAAAATAAATATGCAACCCTAAACTAAGTATGAATATGCAAATAAGCCTTTCCCCCACCCCATACTTAAAATTTACAGTGTCCTCACTGTATTAGAACTAGGGTTAAGAAGAAGACTTACTAAACCGTCACAAATTTCAGGAGTTGAAGAAGACAACAGGGAGGGTCGATATCGACCCTTTACATCGATATCGATGTCTCTCTTGATTTCTGCTCGGGCTTCAGGGTGATTCGCCCTCGATCACAAACCTTATCCATGTCGACCTTGAGGTCGATTTCGATGTCCGACCTCGATTTCGATGCCTTTCTGTGTGCTTTTCTTTCTCCTGCAATTTGAAAACTAAACACAAAATATGCAAAACAATAAAGTGTCTAAAACCAAAACTAAGCTGTCTTAAAACCAAAACTAAGTCTTTGTTACAAGCTCTAGATTTTTAAGTCGCTAGGCCGACTTCTTCCTTTGCGCTTTTCAAGGTGGCATCTGCAGAGCCCATGTGGCTTGGGCCTCAAATATTACTCCTTTCTTGTCCCGCAGCTGCATTCCCCCGGGATTGATTTGATTCACCGTGAATGGACCTAAGCTCTTATCCTTGAATCTTGTAGGGAACCAATGGTCTTTAGATTTGGCAACATAGACCTTGTCTCCTATCTCATATTGGCTTGAACTATCATCGGATATCCTACATAAACGCACATGCCAAGGCACACCTCTTCCAAATAATGATAAGTCCTTAATTGTAATTGAACAAGAGGAATCCGTACCTTGACTTACCTTCTTCTCAGTCTGTGGCTCAGGTCGATGTCGATGTGCAGAGGTCGATATCGATCCCTGTTGTGCACCTGTAGGATCAGTCGATTTGGGGAGTTTTGACTCGATATGATCAGGTCGATTTCGACCCTCAGAGGTCGATATCGAGGTCTCCTCGCCTCTCTTCTCAGCGCTGATGGTGGTCGATTTCGATAGGGTGTGGTCGATATCGACCCTTGACCCCGATTTCGATGCTTCCTCTTTTCCTCCGTCGACCCCATACTTATGATCTGTCACAGAATCTTGAATAATAGTGGTCGATATCGACTTACCTGGGTCGATTTCGATGTCCGGTTGAGCTCCTTCATTCAAGATTGCTTCAACTTCCTCTACTTGGGCTTCTTTGATGGCTTTTATCTCCATTGGCCCTTGACTTTGCACCGTCTTGTTGAAGGAATACTCTATTACTTCATCACTAATTGTGAGTGAGAGCAATCCTTTCTTCACGCTAATGTTGGCATCGACGGTTGCTAGGAATGGCCTACCTAAAATAATTGGACAAGCAGGGTCCTCCGCTATGTCAACAACTAGGAAATCAGCAGGGACAAAGAATTTGCCTACTTGTACTGGCACATCTGTCACTATCCCAGTTGGAATAACTACGGTATTGTTAGCCATGTATAATCTTGCATCCACGGGCTCCAGAGGACCTATCTTTACCTTGTGCCAAATGGTTAGTGGCATCATGCTAACGCTAGCGCCCAAGTCAACTAAAGCATTAAATTTGAATTGACCTAGACCTATAGCGATAGAAAACTTACCTGGGTCCGCCCGCTTTTGTGGTAGCTCCAACCTGTTGCATTCCTCTGCGATCTCAGAGAGCGATCGCTTCTTACCCAAGATATCCTTAAGGAACCTTACATAAGATGGCATCTCGTGAAGTGCCTCTGTGAATGGTATAGAGACATTAAGCCCTTGGAGCATCTTCACGAACCGTTGGAACTTCTTTTCCGCTGGGTCCTTAGTCACCTTTCTAGTTGGGAATGGCAACACCTTCTTCCTTCCTGTGGCTGTAGTGAGGTCGATATCGGCAGCAGTAGGGTCGATATCGACTGGAAGAGTCGATCTCGGTGGTGACGCAGAATTAGGGTCGACATCGACAGGAGGGTCGACATCGATGTCACCTTGGTCGATATCGACAGGGGGGGTCGATATCGACGTCTGTTCTGGCTCCTTCTCCTCCACTTTTTGCTCGGGCGTTTGTAATTGACGCCCACTCCTTAGGTTTACTGCCGCGATATGACCTGTGGTTTTGCCCTTTTGGTTGGGCACAATGGATCCAGGGAGTGATCCGGACGCTTTGGGCATTGCTTCCGCCAATTGACTCATTTGAGTCTCCATGTTGCGCTTCCAAACGTCGATCTCCCCAAGTCTAGAATTGATGCCCTGCAGCTGAGTATGGACGGAGTTATTGGCTTGTTTGAACTCAGCGTGGTTCCTCCGCATCTCATCAAGGATGATTTGCAGGTCATCTTTCTTAGTCTCCCGCTCAGGGTACCCTGGTGCCCTATAGGTTGGGGGATCCCTTTGATAGAACCTTTGATCACCCCAATTTTGTTGATTGCCCCCTCCAGAGGGGCCTCTCGTCCATTTGACCTCCTCATGTTGTTCCGCCATGGATACTTGCTCAGTATGTGGACAGGCACTGGTGTTATGCCTTATTGAACCACACTCCTGACAAGGTTGATTGTTGCTCAGGAACCTTACTTGCTTTTGAAGGCGGCGTGTTTGATCGTTATGGAATTGTTGCCGTACTTCAGGATCTATCTCCCTTGGAGGCTCATATAGTGGCATAGATGGGGCAGGCCTTGCATCATAGGCCGCAGCAGCCCCATAGGTGTTGTCAAAGTTCACAAGCCTCTCAATGGTCTCCCATGCCTCCGTTGGTGTAAGCTCAATGTACCGATAGGAGGTATATGAATTGATCCTCTCCTTATTCGGCGCATCAAGGGCGTTATAAAAAATCTCTTGGATGACATATGGAACTTGCCCATGCGTCGGGCATGATCTCAGCAAGTCTTTGAAGCGCTCCCACGCCTGTGCTAGGGTTTCACCTGGCTTTTGTTTGAAAGCCGTGATCCTTTGTCGTAGCATTGCCGTTTTAGAAGGTGGGAAGAATTTGTTCAAGAATGCATCTTTCACTTCAGCCCATGTCCTTAGCGATCGTGGAGCCAAACTTTCAAGCCATTGTAATGCCTTTCCTGCCAAAGACCATCGAAAAGATTTTAGTCGCACATACTCTAAGTTTACTCCATCAGCAACTGTTTCACATAAGTCCATAAAAGTAGAGATGTGTTGCAGAGGGCATTCATTATGTCTTCCTTCAAAAGTATTTCTTTTAATCTCAGATAGGAAGTTAATTTTCAGTTCATAATTGGAGTGAGGAATTATAATGGCAGATTCAGGAACATGAAGGGGCGGATGCATGTATTGCATCGCCGTCTGTGGATACTGATTTAGCCGCTCTTGGGCTTGTCTGCGCGCATCCTCCTCCCTATCAGCACGGGCTCGCTCAGCAGCAGCAGCGGCCCTTTCAGCAGCGATTGTAGCATTGTGGTCCTCGATCTCCTTTCTCAACCACTCTATGATTTCAGCCTGCGTCTCGTTGTCAGCCATGATGCGAATTGCTTTGTTGCGAAGATGGTAGAAACGTTCAGGCTCGTCAATTGGTTCCAGGATAGGTCCGCGATCAGAACGTCGCATAAACCTGCAAAATAAGCTTAGAAAAAGATCGTGATTAACTTAGGTGGCGATTGATTGCCTCCCCGGCAACGGCGCCAATTTGTTCGCTAGTAGGGGGAGGTGTATGTAAAATAGGAGAATAAAATAAGCACAACTAGACTATCTCCCTGTCCCAAACAAATAATACAAGAATCCCCTCCCTTGTAGTAGTAGGGTAATTCAGGATCGAATCCACGAGGAGGTAGGTCAGCGCTTCCTTTGTTGTACTCACGATCAATGCTTTCGACCTCAGCAGACACTCGATATCGAGTATACTGGTCGATATCGACCTCAGTTCTGGTCGATTTCCTAGCGCAGTTCCTGCAGAAGACAAAATAGCAAGTCGACGTCGAGCAGAGACCTCGATATCGATGTTAGTCCTCGATATCGACCCTTAAGGTCGATTTCGATGTTTGTCACAGAAACTGTTTTTGTAACCAATTTGTCGGAAAAGGATCCGAAGAAAATAGAATGGAGAGGGAAGATGAACAGAAACAAACTAAGACTTTTATGAAGAATTTAATTAATTAAAAGGCTTCCAAAGTCGGGGTTTTATGCCACAACGATAACAATGCAAGTTTCATGCTAAAGATATGAACTTTTATGTCTTTCCGTCAAATAACTTTCGTTATCAACACTTAGGTGACTAGAGGCTTTCGCATAATTCCTAAGAGTTACTATCCAATTCATGAGTAATTCAAGTTCGCAATATGAGTGGCTTTCGCTTTAATAATGCAAATAATGAATCTCCCTAACTTTCGCAAAGGATCATGCATGTGGTAGAAGACGGGATCGCATAAAAGTCATACCTTTGATGCACTTACCTCACATTGCTATTGTCGGGCTCACCCCGACCCTAGAAGTGGGTTGACTACTCGCTCCTCATCATGCACATCATCATCATTGTTATTGAAAGAAAGCTACTTTGAATTAAAACTCCGAAAGAAAGTACAACCGAACAAGCCACTCCGCTCTCGCTTTACAACTCCACTCGGCCACTCTCTCTCTTTCTCTCTCTATTGCAACTGAATTGTCTCTAAAAAAAACCCACTCTTCGAATCTTCTTCATACCTAAACTCAGCCCTATTGGCTTCTATTTGTAGATGACGACAAGGACTCGAAACCTTATCTTTATTCTCTATGATAAATAAATAAATAAATAAAAAGTAAAAGCTAAAACTTCATGGTGAAATCAGCCTCCTCATGATAAATCTGATGTTGATGATAGGAAATCTCGACCTTTGGATAGATATTGCAAGCATTGGATATAATTCTATCAAAATCGGAGTCGAATTCCTCTGCTGGCATGGTCGATATCGACCCTTGGACCTCGATATCGACCCCTCCAAAATCTTATCTCGAGCTTCTCCTTCTCCTACTCGACTTCTATCAACTTGGTCGATCTGACAGCATCGATATCGACCCCCAGACGTCGATATCGACCTCTTCTGTGTCGAGATGCTCTGTTTCCTTCCTGCTCGATTCCTATGTCTCGATGTACTCGATGTCGAGGTCTTCAGTCGATTTCGACCTCTTCAGAAGACTTCGAGTTCTTTTTCCGCTCTTCTGAATTCATCCATTTTCATCCTGTTTTCTGCGAAATCACATGGAAACTCGTGCAAACCCATATATTTGACATTTAAGCATAAACTACACTATTCCCATGTTTTCCCACTAATGTGCATGCAAAAGACAACAAAATGAATTCATATGTGCATAGAAAATATGGTAATTTGCGCGCACATCAATTATTTTATTATTATTAGTTTTAGTTCTTTCCATATTTAGTAACTCCTATGTTAGTTGGAGCTATTTATGGAATATCTTATTTATAGTATTACTTAGTTAGGTTAAATAAGATGGTTAGGAGAGTTTATCCTTAGGCTTTCTTAATTATCATCTTTTTATGATTTATCTAGTTAGGATTTTATTTATATTATTAGATTATGATTAGGTCAGCCAATTCTATCCTTTTGTAAAGGATGGCTGGCCAACCCTAGAAGATTTTAGGGTTTAAGATTTTTATTTAAACGTTCTTTGTCATTCAATAAAAGGCAGATTGAAAAGAAATTGGAGAAACCCTTTGGCTAAAGGGTTCTTCGATTATCAATCCTAAAAACTTTGCATTCAAAACTTCATATTGTTCTTCATCCTTTTAATCATCCAAACAAGTGCCTTTTGAAACCCTAACCCCAAACACAACCCAAAACACAATACACAAAATCTGCAGGAAAACCGTCGCAGAATAACCCTAGCACAGCCGTCGCAAAATTCCAAGAACCGTCGCCCCATCACTTGCATCAGCCGCTGCATAGTTGCTGCCTCCCCGCCGCAACCGTCGCTACAACCTTGGCTCCGTCGCTGCTGTGTCTTCTTCTCTTCCTTGGCCTTGTGTTGTTCATTGTTGTTCCTTTGCTTCCGCTATCTTCACACGTTAAATACCTTCACTACACTTGTTCCAACTCAAGATAAATCAAAGAGTATTGCAAGATTGGGCCAACAACAAAGTTGTTATTCTTGATTCGAAGCCCACAGGCGAAGGATCGAGAATAGCAACGTATCAGTCAAGCATTTTCAGAACTCAAGAGGTGGAGTCATCCACCTCTAAGGGCTAATCCCATATTCTCTTCCTAGGTTCATCTTTCGTAAATCAGTTTCAATTATATCAATCTCAAATCAGAAGCCATATAACTCATCAAAGCACATCAAGGATAACATCGTACTAGCGTCCTATTAGCAAGTCATCACACATGTCATGCCAAGCATATCAAACAGAAATAACAAGGCATGGAACACATCATCATAACCATATACGCGCACGCAAGCATCGAGATAAACACCTCATATAATAGTACCTGATGCAGAAGAGTCGGAGCGTCTCGAAGCTCCCATGTAGTAGACGCGGGGCGTTGGGGGCAAGCTAAGATCTATATCTCATGTTGTCTGTCCTCCCTCACATGATGATCTGGACGGCTCAACTTATAAATCCGCAAGCCCTGCAGTAGATCCTCGGCCTCCTCGACTGCTACCTCGGTCTACTCTAGCTCCTTCATCTCCTCGGCCTCTGTCGGCCGGTGCCCCTCTCCCCTGTCCCTGGGGGTATGTCAGCTGGGCTGGTCTAGGCGGCTCCTGAAGTCGAGGTGCTGGTGCGTCTATAGACCCTCCATCCCGGGAACAATAAGATGCTCGGTGTCCTCTAACTCCACAAGTGTAACACACCATCTGTCTCCTCGGGCATCTCTCTGTGGGGTGTCCATCCTCATAACATCCCTGGCATGTAATGCTCTGAACTCGTATCTCCTGGAGGGGTACTGGTGGTGCTCGACGTGCATCTCTCCTGAACTCTCCCCTGAAAGGGCCTCCTCTATCAATCATGTCCCGGTAGACTCTATAGCTCTCGACCTTTTTTCACCTCGAGGACGGTGAGAATACCGGTAGGTCGCAGCTGACAGAAGACGATGTGTATTGTAATGCAAGATAACCTCTAAGAATCTATCAAAAGGGACGTCGCCCAAGTTGGAAGCATGTAGAAGCACAGCTGGTGAGAGCCTCATAGATAGCAGTTGAATACGACTCGCGTCTGCCTGGCATAAATGCCCGCAATATACTAGCTCCTTCTTGAACTGGTGAACAACCTCAGCAACTGATAACATCTCATCATAACTCCCCCTGTAGAAGGCCACCTCTCTAGCGGTCTGCAGTTCGGGTGGGCTGTACTCACGAAGCATCAAAGATCTGAACTCATCATATGTCCAATTTGCTCGCTCCGTCTTGTATACGGACCATCTGTCGAAGGCATCGTCTCATAGCTGGCCGGCTGTCAATCTCTGGCGCTCCCCTGGTGGTGCCTCGATCAGCTCAAAGAGCCCATCCATGACTCTGAACCATAGCTCGACGTCTGCTGTCGGGTCTCCAGTGAATAGAGGCGGGTTGCTCTGTGAAAGCCTCTTCACCCAATCAATGCGCCTCTCTGCTCGAATCCCGACTGCAGTCGCATCTGCCACTGGATGTGGTGCCTGCTTCTGTCTCGTTTATCTTTGAATCATCTCTAGTATCGCCTGCTCAAATCCGGCCCTGTCTGCGGGCATCGACTACTGAGCAATGGTCTCCGGCGTCGCCTATCGGGTCCTCTTAAGCAACTCACGCACCATCTGCTCGAGTCCGGCCTGATTTGTCGGCATCGGCTGTTGAATCTAATCCTCTGGTGAAACAACTCTCTATGGACCCTCTGGAGTCTGACGTCCTGACGCCTCTTGAAGAACTCCTCGAATCATAGCGGTAATCATCTCCTCAAGGCCTACCCTGTGTGTAGGCATCTGCGGTGGCGGTATCGGTATCTCGACCTGCTCTGTCTCGTGTGTTTGAACTCCAGTAGTAGTCTCGTCAGTGACTGCCCGACGAGGGGGTCGTCCCCTGCCCCGACGTACTGGGCCCCCACGCCCAACTGCTCTGTGACGCGTGTCAACCATAACTACTGCACAAGGGGAGGGTGATTCTTAATCACACAGCACAGAAGTGATCATCGTGGTTTAATCTGATCCCCTTCGAGGGGGATCGCCCTCGAGCTTAGTTCATACAAGATCACCGAATCTACCTAAAAGCTGCACTTCGAGGAGCAACTGACCGGAGGGGGGCAACTGCCTCTCGGTCTCTATATCCTAACCCTGCCACTCCAACCACCGCGTTGCAAACTCCTTGGAGTGTTCTAGGCCCATCTGTAAAATATAAGCTATGTTTTCCCTACCCATTCCTCAAGTCTACATCTATGAGGGATGGGCTATCGCCTTGTTCTACCCAAGCAATCCTATCTCTCAACTAAAAGATCCTATCAGTTTTATTCTGAAATTTCCTTTGCCCTTTTTGAAATAATTTTGAAACTTCTTTGAAATAGGAAATCGGTGGGTGGTTTTGAAATTATTTTGCAACTCATATGTACTCGGATTGAGCAACCTAGGCTTTGATACCACTTCTGTAACGCCCCGGAAAATAAGGATCTTCTTTCCCCTATTTGCCCTCCCTTAGGCCTAGGAAATAAAACCTAATTATCCGAGTTACGTTTAAGAAGGCAGGGTTACCTTCCAACTAGATCTTACAACCCGAGTACGAGTCACAAGTTTTCACAATAAAAAGAAGCAAGATTTAAATCAAAATACAATCTAAAAGAGTGCCACGATTGAGCCGAGTCAAAATGATACAAAAGATTTTAAAAGAGATAAAGTTTAGTGGTCTCTCAAGCTCTCAATCTAACGCCAAAAGTCTGAACCCACCAAGCATCCATATGAGCAAAGATAGCGGCTAACGGTTACCTAAATCTAAAAAAAAGAGGATTTGGGTCAATCATCGGGTCACTTCTGCGCGTGTGTAAACACACTTTGAGAGGCATATAATAAGCATCCTATTTCTAAGATGAAATGCGTAATGCAAAACAGAAATTAAACAGATAAGCATGCGGATAGATAAATGCAGAAATAGATAAAGAAGCGCGCCAATTACAAGAAATACCAAATAGCATGTCCCTCTAGGCTCCTAAGAAATCCTATAGCAACTCACCATCAAATGAGCTACCTCACCCTACGGTGCAGGGCAACCCCACGCAATGAGCCTACTAACTATGAAATGAAGGCAAGCAATGACACTTATATAAGGCCTAAGGCTCTAAGAGTCCTATGGCACTTACTAAAAAGCCTACCGCATCATCGAGTGCAAGAAACATTCTATAATAAGCACCAACTAGGATGATAAGAATAAAAAAAAGGTCCCAGCCAATAAACACCTATAACGACCGTTTTCTAGCAAAGACATATAGCAAGTCATATGGTTTCCGTTTTAGATCCTAAGCTTGATTCTAAGTCGTATGGTGCATGAACACTAGCCTACAAAAGTAATAGCAAGTCCAGACAAATCAGAGATCACCTAGTAATTCACTATAGAACATAATAAGTCTAAGTCTAATGTACACAAGCACACAAGTTACATATGAAACATATAAGATACACATAATGATATAACTCAACCATTTCATCACTATCAACATTATCATCTCATCTCCATTCCTCATTTAGTCTCATCATATCTCTTAATCTGACATCTTTCTCAACTCGATCATAATATGATCATTAGTCAACTCAACTCATCCTTATTATTCCCATGAATTATTCCAATAACTCAAATTACCCATTTTAAATATCAAAACTTAGCAATTAGTTCACTAATATAAATCATCCTCAACAAATCAGTTTAAATAACCAAGTAACTAAATAAATCAAAGGAAAGATAATCATTTACTTAACCATATAAAGGATCACAATCCATAAAATATTTAAATAACTTTCACACATTCAAACAATATAATCAAGCAACTAAATAATATTTTTAAAAAAAATCAGATTTTAAACATATATTAAAATGGATAATCAAATACTCCAATTAATTCCATATAACATTTAAATAATAATTCAGAAAAATATAAGTAAATAATTTAGTAAATAGTAAAGGATTCACAAGTTTTTGAACTATAACCTTAAAATTATATAATTGACTAATCATTCAAATAATTCAGATTTAATAACAATTAAGTAAATAATGAATTGGTTAAATAAATAAATCAGAAAAATAAATTTAATAATGATTTAGATACTCAAAATATTTTATAGTAATATTTATAAAAATATTTTAGAATGAAATTAAATAATAATTAAATCATTGACATAACTTATATAATATATTAACAACACAAATAACACAATTTAAGGTGATACAGGATGGCCCAAGGAGTAGCCCAGTCCGGATCCCTAACCCGGCCCAAACCAGGATCCAAAACTGATTTTATAATAAAACCGAACCAGACCCTGGTTTAAATAAGGTGAACCGAACCGGTTAAAAGGAAATAAAATCTGACTCGAACCCGTGGGCCCCACCCCTTTCTTCCTCCTCCAGCCATTCCCTTGCGTGAGGCCCTGGGCTTGTGCTCACTGCTCTCGCCCTCGACTCCAGCCTCGTCGTCCCTTGCTCGCCTGCCCGGAGCTCCACCCTTCTCATTGCTCTCGCCCTCCTCTGCTCTCACAACTCCTCTCTCGCACTCAAGTTCATGCCCACAGCCCTCCCGCGCTCGCGACTCACACTCGCCGTACTCGCCACTCTCGACCTCGCCGAGCTCTAGAGCTCGTCCAAGATTCCACACTTGACCCTCACACTCCCTTCCTGACCAACCAGGAACAAGAAAAAGGGACCAAAATTAACCAAGGGAAAAGAAGAAGGTTTGAACGCTCACCGAGGTATTCGTGGCGTCGGAGTTCTCGATCGGAGTTCTGGGCGTCGTCGGAGACTCTCGATGGTTCCTAGGACCTGCGTCAGATATGAGTGAGTGTGATGGTAGAGCCCAATGGTGGTTTGCATTGGAAACGAAGGAAAGTGGTTTACTGGAAGATTCGAACGAGAACAAGGCAATAGCTTGGCGCCGACGACCAGGGGTTCCTTGGAGTGGCTCTAGGGTCGGCTACGTCGCTTCTCGTGAGGAGTCAATGGTGCAGGCTTGAACTCGAAGGAGGACAAAAGGTAGGTGTGCTCCTAATCTCAGACGGAGAAGAAGAAAAGGTGGGAGGAAAGGTGGCTGCGTGGTGGTGCTTCGGGGGGAAGAACAGAGGATGAGGTGGGTGCTTGGGGTGTCGATGGATGTGTTGTTGAAGCACGAAGGGAGGCCAGAAGGGGGGAGAGTGATGATAGAGGGAAGGAGGAGAGATAGGTTGCAGGGGAATGGAGGTGACGGGTGAATGGAGGTGATGGGGTGCAACTGGTTGTGTGGAAAAAGGGGGACTAACGGCTAGTAGTAGGTGGGATTTAGGGTGGCTAATTGTGGTGAAAGTCAACTATTATACCCGGATATAAATCCCGAAATCCGCTTTTCGACCTTAACCCGACACGATTTAAAATGAACATTCGAATCTAAATTAAATAGCAAATTCTGAAAATATTTTCAAGTCCCAGAATAATAGAGTGGAATGAATTTTAAACCTTTATTTAGAAAATAATAATTTAAAATTCCGAGTCTCTATAGAGAAGTGGTCGGCGATCTTGCGTTGGAAGGATTCGAGCGCTTCGATTTCGCCGGCGTCCTCATCGGAGGCCACCTGGTTGCGACGGATGCTTATCCTGGCGAGGAGCACCCCTGATTCAGAATTTAATTTGGCATAGAAGAAGCTTCGTTAATTTAGGACATATATGTTCAAAGTTTAATTTGGCATTAAAGAAGGTATATAGAGAGAGAAAGTCATCAAGTGGTAAGAATTAACTGTTGGATTTGGATGGGAGGGCGGAGTATAATTTTCTATTCATAGCTTGAATTTCCTTTTGCCCTTTACATTTTATTCTTACTGTTATTTCCATTTGAAAGGGCGACATTTTAATCGTTGTGGAGGAGAAGCTGTCCCACTGGAGACGAAAATTCGAAGAAGTTGTCCCCAACGATGTTTTTTTACGTTTCTTGGATTTGGACTCTTTGTATTTGTATTATACTTCATTCAACACTATAATAAAAAATGGGGTTCCTGAAATTCAATTATAATTAAAAGAGTAAAAATTAATTTAACCATGTTAAAATTAAATAGAGAATGGTTCAGTAACTATATATATTGATTCATTAATTAAATAGAAGTGATTTAGTGACTAAATAGATAGTGGTTCAGTGACTAAATATATAATGGTCCATGAATTAAATAGAAGTGGTTCATCAAATTTATAGTAACTGGTTCAGCACATATATAGAGAGTGGTTCAGTCACTAAATATAGAGAGTGGTTCAGCACATATATAGAGAGTGGTTCAGTGACTGAATAAAGAGTGGTTCAGTGATTAAATAGAGAGTGGTTCAGTGACTAAAAAATTTAATTATAAAAAATAAAGAGTGGTTTAGTGACTAAATAGAGAGTGGTTCAGTGACTAAATAGAGATTGGTTTAGTGACTAAATAGAGAGTGGTTCAGTCAATAAATAGAGAGTGGTCCAGTGACTAAAAAATTTAATTCTAAAAAATAGAGAGTGGTTCAGTGAATAAATAGAGAGTGGTTCAGTTACTAAAAAATTTAATTATAAAAAATAGAGAGTGTTTCAGTGACTAAATAGAGAGTGGTTCAGTGAATAAATAGAGAGTGGTTCAATGATTAAAAAAATTTAATTATAAAAAATAGAGAGTGGTTCAGTGACTAAATAGAGAGTGGTTCAGTGATTAAATAGAGAGTGGTTCAGTGACTAAATAAAGAGTGGTTCAGTGACCAAATAGAGAGTGATTCAGCACATATAAATAGAGAGTAGTTCAATGCTAAAAAAAATTAATTATAAAAAATTTAATTATAGAAGTGGTTCAGCACATATAAATTAAAAGTTGTAAACTAATATTGAGGTAAGTAAATTCATTTAATAAAAAGAGTACAATAAAACAAATATGCATTAAAGACAAGAAAATTGTATTGGTATAATTTATATATTTGATTCATAAAACAAAAATAAAATGTGCTTAGAAGCCTTACTAATAATTAATAAAATAAAAACATAATGCTTCGTGGAGAGTGGTTCAGTGACTAAATAGAGAGTGATTCAGTGACTAAATAGAGAGTGGTTCAGTGACTAAAAAGAGAGTGGTTCAGTGACTAAATAGAGTGGTTCAGTGACTAAATAGAAAGTGGTTCATGAAAAAAATACAAGTGGTTCTTTAATTTTATTATAATTGGTTCATCACATAAAAATATTAGTAAGTGGTTCAGCAATAAATGGTTCACTTCTTGTTAATTTTTTTCCACAAAACATATACAAAGTGGGTGTCTATATGTAGATAAAATTAAATTACCCTCAAAAATATATTTTTTTTATTTTTCAACAAGTGAAAATGCCAACAAATAAATTTAACAAGAGAACTTTACGCATGAATTTAAATTAGCACAAAAAAAAGAGAATTTAAATGGTACATTAATGCGTGGAGAAAATTTGGTGTATTATACCTTTTTGAAGCTTTAATTAGGTAATTAGCCCCTTTTAATATTTTATTAGGCGTGCTATACCACTTTGAAAGTTAATAAGGTATGTGTACCCATTCCCCTTTCATTCCTCAGATCTGAAAGCCCTCCTCTGTTCGTACTGTTCCCATGGCCCCTGCTCGCCCTCACTCCCCTCTGTAATTTGAATCAGCTGCAATGCAAAACCCCCTCCTTCCATGAATGTCACCTTCGAATCTGTTCTGCCAAACCCTAGAATTCCCATGAATTCTACCGCCGTGAAAGCGTCTCCTCCAAATCCCTAATTCTCGGCTCTCTCAAACAGGATGTCCGAAGATCAGTACCCCCATCACAACCTATGTGGATTCCTGTGCACTGTCCTCATCGCCTCGCCGGAGTTTCGCCCTGATTCCAAGTCTCTTGAGCTAGACACTCGCTGCGGAACGTGCTCTGATGGAATTCCCTGCTTGAGTTTTGCGCCGATGCCGGCTCGTAGTCGCCTAGCCTCTGCTTCTTCCATCGTTGCGCGCTCCCTCCGTAAAGGTCCGTTCTCTTTATTTGGTTTAATTTCGGCCCCTAAATTACCTAATTGTTCGCCGAAGCTCCTAATTAACCTCAAGTTCTCGCTTTCGGTGATAGACTCCATTGAATTGAATGAAGATCAGATACTGAATTATGTTCGATGATAACGACCGAGGTCATAATGAATAATGTGTTGTTGCAAAATAAACCGATGGGTTAATCAAATATATGGCAGCGGCTTGACTAGTTAGGTCTGTTTTCGCTTCTAATTGTAGGTTGTTTATGTTATTCTAGCATTCATTTAGCTTCTAGGATTAGTGGTTAGTCATACGATGATGGTTTTAGATTCTTGATCAATTAGCTTTAATGTTCTAGCATTCAATTGGCTTGTAGATTCTTGATCAAATGAATGGGGAAAAGGTTCGTATTTATGTTGTGTTTAACATGTTAGTTTGATACTTTTGGAATTCGTAATGCTTTGCTTGCTAATAGTATTTATTTTGGAATACATGGATGTATGAATAGGACTTCAATCTTGGGATTATGTTCAAAGTATGAAATTTCACTGTATTTAACCATGGGGGGGAGTCAAATATATGGTGGCAGATTGACTATTTAGGCTTTTTTTTTTTCACTTCTGATTGCAGGTTGTTTATGTTCCTCTAGCATTCAAATAGCTTATAGAACTAGTTCTTAGTATAGGAGATGTTGTTTTTTGGTTATTGATCAATTACCTTTCACATTCTTTCTCAAATGAGGTTTTCCCCTTTTTTATTTTGTGGCGAAAATGTTAGTATTTATTTTATCCTCAGCATGGTAGATTGCTAGTTTTAACGGCCCGGATATAAATACCCGGGTTACGTTTTGAAGGTCGGATACCTTCGTTCGGATCTTGCAATTCAGGTACGGTCAGTCCGGTTCTTCACTTTCTCCCAGGAGGATTCCCGTCATAGGAGCATGGAGCAAGCAAGGAACAAGTACATATCACTATCCACGAAGTCAGGCCCAGAGACTCATGCGGGCCCTAAAGACCGCGCTGAGGCCATATAATATGCCTATACCTAGAATAAAGGATGGTCTAATGCGGTACAAAATTTAAATCACACTAGCATGCTCCTAGTTGAAATAATGTGCAGAAAACGGTAAAGGCGCCTAAAGAATGCCAAGTGCCATATCCCCATATCTCTGTATTTTCCGTACCCACTCCGAGGTAGGGCGCTCGGTCTATGCCGAACCGTAATAGATATCTTCCCGTACCCATTCCGAGGTATGGCGCTCGGTCTATGCCAAACCGTATCAAAGATATATATAAATCATACTCATCGACTCGATCGGGGACCCAAACGG
Source organism: Persicaria maculosa (assembly GCA_963922045.1). Taxonomy (NCBI): domain Eukaryota; kingdom Viridiplantae; phylum Streptophyta; class Magnoliopsida; order Caryophyllales; family Polygonaceae; genus Persicaria; species Persicaria maculosa. Next base: position 37,696,263 of record OY998261.1, read on the forward strand.
TATAAAACACGAATACCCCCATGTCCCTAGAAAAGACTCTAAGACTCACAGATAACGGTCGTTCTATTCTCAAACACACAAAGTAACCGAATGCTCATTCATAAGTGCAATCCTAGCATGATACTACATGGCATGCTTTAATGCTTATGCAACACCTACATACTATATGACACATCAGGCAGGAGGTCCGAGTTACTGAGTAAGCTCCCGTAGGAAACTTACCTCGAGAAGCGCGGAATCCAAGAATAATGAGCGATAGCAAGCAATCCAATCATGTCACAAATCACCTAGCATATAATATGAGATGTGCATAAGTCTACGTCTAAGTCACACAAGGCGCCCCTAACTATCATACATAACTTCACATAACCACAGAATATCGTATCTTAACATTTCATCCTTATCACCTCAACTCATCTCATCATCTTCCTTATTCATTTTCATCAATCAACTCATATCATATTAAACCTTCCATTTTATCTTAACTGTCATAATTCTTCATGTCTCATCTTATATGTCATACACAATATCATATAACATCTCATCATGCTTCATAATTCAATTCAAGATTCTAACAGATCAAATCATGCTCCAATTCACATATAACCATATCTTATTCACATACTTCGCATCATGCTTATCAGATTAAGATATCGCCATAATCATATATCATGTTATAACACAACACTTCATAGCATGCTTCATAATCAACACATAACACATCAATATCACATATGTTAATTTATATATACAAACCAGACAAGTCAATTTCCCAAGATTCCCGAAGCTCTTAAATCTCAAGTTAGATCAATCTTTATTTAAAACATCTTTTTCAAATCATACTTGACCCAAAAATCCATTTATAAACCATTTCTCTCAAATCATACTCGACCCAAAACCCCTTTACAAAGCATTGCCTTTTAAATCAACTTATTATATTATTAAAGTAAATCCGACAAGATAAGGATATTCCCAAAATTCCTCTTTTAATTCAATAAACCAATTCCTTTTTCTAAATCCAGTTCTAACCTTTAAAACCCTTTGTCCAAATTCTTTACTTTTTAAAATATTATACTTTTAAATCTCAAAATATAATAGTATTTTATATTCCATTATTCAATGTATTCTTTATCGAAAATACATAAGACTTAGAAATTCTTTTTAAAATTCAAGTCCGATTAATTATATATTTTTAAATCTCACCACGTAAGGTCATAACTTCATGTAGTACATACTCAAATAATTTATCATTATAGCTAAAGAACAAATAACCATTTAATAAATAAGATAAAGGAGTTTTAACAATTTTTATAACATCCCATAACTATATCAACTTTTTCATATTTTATTTAAATACCTTAAGATAATAATTAAGTACTTAGGATATGTCAAAATAATATTTAAAATAATAATTTAGAATTTAAATTTAATAATATATAAATAATAAATACATATAAAACAATTACATACCTAACAATAATCTTAACAATACAACCATCATAACTGAAACAAAAAGATCCAACCCGAGCCCAAAACCCGGCCCAAACCCGACAGCCCACCCTCTTAATTTTCGGATCCCACAAACCCATAACCAAACCACCCCCCCCCTCTTTCCTTTATTTATTTAGGTGAACCGGCCCAGTTTAAAAGGCCTGAACCGGACCAGAAAAAAGAAAACAGAACCGACCCATTCTACTGTTCATCGTGTTCCTCACGCCCCCCTCTGCTCACGCTCTCTCACTTGTCTCTCTCTCGCTCTTGTTTCTCTCTCTAATAGACAATTCAAGCAGCAAGGACATAAGCAGCATAAGGAATCGAAAAAACGGAGGTCGAGAGGAGGTTAGGATGCTCACCGCGAGGGATCGAACACGACGGCTCACCGGAGGTGCGTCGGGGCTCGCCGGAGGCTCGTGGTGCTTCTTGCTCGGCCTAGGACGAAGGAAAAGTGAGTAAAGGTGCTGCCTTATAGTGTTTCAAAGCGAAAGGAAAGGAATTGAAGCTTTATCGAAGGTTTGAAGCAAAACAGGGTAAATGGAGGAGGAAATGGCTCGGCGGTGGAGCTCAGGGGGTTCCTGGGCAGCGCTCGGGGGCTTGTAGACATTGAGGGAAGGTGATGGTGCTGCTTGTTGAAGAAGGAAGAGAGAAGTAGCTGGGGTGCTCGGCTTAAGCTCGTGGAAAACAGGGGACTTGAGTCCCTCGGCTCTCGGCTATGGCTCCAAGGGGATGAACAATGACTACGACGAGGTGGCTACTGGTGGTGGTGGAGCAGGCAAAACAGAGGGGCTTCTGAGAGTGTTGAAGAGTGAAGATCCGAGAGAGGGAAGGAGTGAAGATTTTGGAAAAACAAAAGGCGAAAGGAGGTGTGAGTATGGGGAATGTTTCAATCGACAGTGGATATTTGTTATGAAAGAGAGATATACAAAAGGAAGGGGAGATAGGCTTATTGTTGCTAAAATCTTGAAGGGGGGAAGGAGTTGGCTGCTGATTGCCGTGGGATTTGCAGGATCAAGGGGTTGTGATTTTGAAGACAAGGGAGAGGGGTGGTGCTGAGTAGATTGGTGTGGGAGCAGGGCAAAATCAGAGGGTTCAGTCTTGGCATTTTGCCCAATATGGGGGAACAGGTGAGTGAGGGAGGGAGATTGGGGAAGGGTTATCGAGCTCAAAATGGCATTGGGTAGCTGCTGGAGGAAGGAGTATTGTTGCCTTGATCAGTTTGAAGAAAAGGGGGAATAAGACACAAATCTAAAGTGGTCCCCAAAGTCCCAATTTCAAATACCCGGAAAACAAACTCAAAACCCGCTCGCTAGTTCGAATCCCGACACTATCGAAATCTCAAATCGAAATAAAATAATGAAATCCAATTAATATTTTTGAATCTCATAATATTTAAGCAGAATAAAATCCGTTCGGAATCCAATGTAAGATGATGTCGGAGCTTGCTTCGAAAGGTTTAAGATAAAATAAATTGCTCGAGGACGGAATTTTTTTTTTAATTTTCCGAGATCTTAGAATTCAAATCCTAATTTAAATCAATATTAAATCAACATTAATTCTTAATTTATAAGATACTATTTTAAAATCTTCCAGTCTTTACATTATCCACCTCTAAAAACAAGTCTCGTCCTCGAGACTAAAATTCTTTTTGAAACCAATCGAGCTTTTCTCAAAACACAGAACCAAATAAACTCATGCAAGAGCCCAAGTCGATTATATCCTACATTGGTCAACCAAGTTTTCAGAACTCAAGAGGTGGAAATCATCCACCTCTAAGGGCTAATCCCATATTTTCTTCCTAGGTTCATCTCTCAGAATCGGTTTCAACTATCAATCACAAGATATCATTGTGCTCAACGGCAATCATCTCAAATTATCTCAAAATCAGATATATCAAAATAATCAAGCCCGGATATCAAGTTTCATCACGCTAACAAGCATATCAAGGGTGGTATCATATGAGTATCATGCAAGTAAGTCATCACTCATCAAGAGGCTCATCGCCAATCACATCATATCACCATACATTCTGCATATAACTATCATATAAGCACAACGGCATAGAGATAAATATCAAAGCACCCATCTCGAAATAAGGCACTAGGGTATACTCATCACTAGGCCAAGAAGTCAAGGTAATGTCTATACTAGGCTCCACGTAAGACGCGAGTAGCTCTTCTGAAGTGTCTCCACAACTAGCCCAAATACTCTCCTCGGGATGCTCTACCAAGGAATGATCGACCTTAACATGGAGATCAGAATAGCCAAGAATGTGGCTAGGAACGAGAACATATCAACGAAGCTGAGACACAAGAAAGACATCGTGCACTCCAGCTAAGAACGGGGATAAAGCTAAGCGACAAGCTACGTCTCCAGAACCTCAAAAGGATCAACAAACCTAAGGCTCAACTCGCCTATGCTGTCAAAACATCGGACCCTCGGTAGGTTATACTCTCAGCCATACATGTGCTCCCACATCAAAGATAATCTCGATCCTTGTCAATGCCTCGGAACTCGTAAACAGGCTGCCAGAATCTCGAAGTGAACCGTCCATCTCTGTCGGGAACTATCCCCTCATGAACTCCATAGAGCCTCAAAATCCGTCGAATGAACTCCTTAGCTAGCCTCGAAACATGTCAAGTCTCTTGGATAACGATGAAGTGCGCCACTCGCATAATCCTCCTCAAGTCCTGGGACCGGTGGGTTAGGGGCCCACCACGCTTCCGCTGAGCCGCTCGAGCACTACTCAGCTGACCGTTCTCTTCTGCATGTCGTTGCTCGTCGAAAGTAGTGCAAAAGGTACTAAGCTAACGGAGATAGAGGAGAGGTAAAGGCGGACAACTCGGATTCTCTACGGAACCAAACATAGACCAGAACTAACGATGACGAGAATGAAAGACAAGATCCCAACCCGAGAACGACAATAGTGCCCTTATGGAATTCTATGAGGTCATAATTACGGCAAGAAAAACACATATCAATCAATAATGAAGCTTACTAGTCACATCAATACACACTAACATGTACCTATCTCCATGAACAAAGACAACATATATTGGTAATAAGGAACATGATCGAGTCCTACACGGACGTACATGTGAGACAATCTAGCAACCTATCATTCCTCAAGTAATAGACAAGCTCGACATATTAATAATCACGTGTGCATGAATTCAACAATAGATCTATTTGGTACAGGCCAGGCACAACATATTATTATAACGGGTATCACATTCTTGGGTGACTACTCATGTTCAACAAAATCCTAAAATATCATATATACCTATCATCATAATTAATTCAAGTCCAAATCCGTATAAGTCATGGAATCATAAATCATTTTTAAATCCCTTTTTCATCAAATCATATAGCATCAAATAAGAATTTAAATCACATATATAGAATAACCGAAATCGGGTTTAAACCAAACCCGATTCAACGACCAAAGAAAGGAGAGAACCGGCTCCGGCCAAGAGCCCGGACCTGGTTTTCGTCGCGGCGAATTGGCCGCTTGCCACGGCGAAATCCAGTTCTTCGTCTCTCGCGAGTGATGCCTCTCGCTACGCACGACAAGCACCATTCTCTTCCTTTGTTCCTAGTCCTTGTTCGTCGCGGCGACCATGGTTTCGCTGCGGCGAAAAAGCGACCATGAACTCGCTTTTGATCTAAACTCGATCTTTCTTTCCCATCCACTCTCATCCTTTCCAATATCCTTCCCCAACCTCAAGCAACATTTAAAATAATGATTCCGAATAATAATATAACTAATAATTAGATAAATGCTTAAAATCACATTTTTAAATACCACAAGATTTAATGTAGGATATTTATATAATAATTAATTACCCATGTCGGATACACACATAGACAAGTCATATCAATATAGAATCCGACACTAAGATCCTTAAACACGTCATAGCACTATAAAAGGAACATATAAGGGTGTACAATAACTACCACATTATACATCAACGAGATCTACATGATGTGATAAGTATGGTATGTAATCATGCGATGAGCTATAATCGGAAAGCAATGTCCTACATGATTCTAACCGGTCATGATGTGGCACAAGTATAACCAAAGGTGATTATTGAGGTACAAGTTCAACATCAAATCATATTTCATGTATATGTGCATTTCATCCTGTCGTAGTATATAAGCATGCAATGTATTACCCAATTACTAATTAACATATGACTCGCAAATATATGAGTTCAACAAGACAAGCATGGATCGACGACATGTCCTAAGCAAAATGATAATGGGTGACCTGGGCATGATTTTAACTATAATAGGGGGTGCATAGTCAGATAAGGTACAAGCTACAAGAATACAATAAGCATCACAAGAGCATCATATGGTAAGAACCATAATTTACATGAGACACTCACATAAACACGTCATTAGTCATATTAAGCATGCTACTAGGTTGTTGAGGCATAGCATGAAAACTAGATTACCAACATCAAACATGCTCAGATAGTCATAAGATCATATGAAGGGGCATATCATGGCTATCACAACATATGGCAAGAGTACTAGACGATGATAAAATTTGTGTATAGGATCATACAAGTCATGTATCCAATATATAACCGTACACCATATTAACAGTATCTGACAAGTTATAAATATATGAAGAAAAATGCATCAAGTAACTTCACATAATAGCATGGGGAGTGATAGAAGCTCAAGTAAGACTACCATCGCAACCAGCATCAATGCATATATGGAGAATACAAGCAAGTGCAACAGGTGAATCATACGCATGTCATAATGCAAAACAGGATAATGCTCCTAAGGTGTCATGCTTCGAGAGACCAATACGCCATATTTACACATGTAAAGGTAATCATGCGAGCATCTTGCAACTATCGTGGTGTGTGCATTCATGCAAAATGTGTAGAGGTATTGTCTCAAGTAAGGGTGTGCCAAGGGGTGTAACATATCCTAGTCATATCGAGGTCATCAGAGTATGAGGTCAATGGCATTGTGACAAGATGATCATCTAAGGTACTACTAGACATTAAGATGCAAGGGAACAACATGACATTATGAATGTAATATTCGCGTACGTAAACGAGACAATTAGAGCACATATTCTCATGATGAGTTACATTTTAGAAGACATATGCCTTATATGATACTAATAGCACAAGCGGAATCTAATCACAATGTAGTGTGTGAGCATGCAATGGTGTCAGACCGTTCATCCTTAAAAGCATAAAAGAATGTCATGGGGCATGGAGGAACAACAGAGGCAAGTAGATAGGCATGATACCAATTGGAATCACATAAGGCAAAATGTGTATAAAGGTGTAACACGAATCATATTTCAAGGACATAAGAAACCAATGTCAACACTATCGGGGACCTATTTTGAGCATATGATAAAGCAAGTAACACATGAATTTACACAAGCCACAAGTCATGGGTCCTACAGGATACTAATGTCTCGATGAAAGGCGTAGATATGCAGCATACGATACATGTAAATTTAAAAACTTAGCACCAATATACACAAGAGGCCAAGCCAATCATAACGCAACCATATGGGAACAAGGGAGGAAGATAGAGGGGAACGACATGAGCCTAAGATAGTATAACACTATATGTATATGAAGAACGTATGTATGGATACGAGTCAATAAATATCAGTACACGTCATGTATTTAACTTAGTAATGTATCAAGTCATTCATATAGTAACGCATCAAGTCATTCAACCTAGCAATGTAGCAACTTATGTAAACACAAATAGGGCTACCATTGTAACCAAACAGAGATTTCCAAGGGCAATATCGACTTATCCCCACAGACTCAAATGCTCATTTCCCGTGGAATGCGTGTGCGACTCATTTCGAGAACATTAAAGGGTTCTCTAATTACTCCCGGAAGAAGATGGGGGAGTCCGTATAGAAGTTTATGACAAGGAGACATAAATTGACCACTGCGAAAATCGATGAGGATGACTCCATAAAACAACCCATCCCATAGACTCAAAATCATTCAAAGTTTGATACTCTAGCACACTGACCATCTCGTGGCATGACCTATGGTGTCAAGTACCATATTCATCATACTCTCAAGTAGTCAACGCTCCCGAACCTAATTCTCAGATAAGATTAGATTCCCAATTCCATTTCCTATAAAAGACATAAATACCATAAAGAACGACTCGATCAGAATACCAATTGAGACATGGAAGAAGATAGAATGGGAGGAAATCAGAATGAACAGGATAGGCATCCCTCAACCATCGCCAACCTTTAACCGAACATCATCGAACCAGAGACAAAACCAAAGGGAAAGACACCAATAAGTGAATCATGAAGGAGACTGCTCTATAAGATAGAAATTCCGACTATACCGAAAGGAAAGGCTCCCTCGCTTATCCCGCTCACATAGAGATGCAACACTCAGTCTATGTATAACAACAAATTTCTAGTTCTACCATAATAGCACTCAACACAAAATCAGTCAGGGACAATTATAATGATCTCCTTCGAGGGAGATCGCCCTCGAGTCCAATTGATATAAAACACACCAAGCTATCTAATGCCGCCCTTCGAGGAGCGACGGACCGGAGGGGCAAATACCTCACGATCTCTACCTAACTCGCCACTCCAACCACCGCGGTGAAATTCCTTGGAGTCTTCTAGGCCCATCTGTAAAGAATAAGCAATATTTCGCCTACCCGTTTCCAACTACATCCAATAGGGATGGTCTAACGCCTTTTCTACCCACTCGATCCCCTTTCCATTTTGAATTTCCTAAGTCAAGTTTATTACGTTGAATCCTTTTATTCTATCCATATTAAATTCATTTTTTTTCCTTATAAAACTTTGTCAAAATCACTTGAAATTCGTGGGCGGTTTTTCAAAACATACACTCGACCCTTTGGTACCCGAATTGCATAACCTGGCTCTGATACCAACTTTGTAACGACCCAGATATAAATACCCGGGTTGCGTTTTGAAGGTCAGATACCTTCGTTCAGATCTTGCAATTCAGGTACGGGTCAGTCCAGTTCTTCGCTTTCACCCAGGAGGATTCCCGTCATAGAAGCATGGAGCAAGCAAGGAGCAAGTACCTATCACTATCCACGAAGTCAAGCCCAGAGACGCATGTGGGCCCTAAAGACCGCGCTGAGGCCATATAATATGCCTATACCTAGAACAAAGGATGGTCTAATGCGGTACAAAATTTAAATCACACTAGCATGCTCCTAGTTGAAATAATGTGCAGAAAACGGTAAAGGCGCCCAAAGAATGCCAAGTGCCATATCCCCATATCTCTATATTTCCCGTACCCACTCTGAGGTAGGGCGCTCGGCCTCAGCTGAACCGTAATAGATATATTCCCGTACCCACTCCGAGGTAGGGCGCTCGGTCTATGTCGAACCGTAATAGATATCTTCCCGTACCCACTCCGAGGTATGGCGCTCGGTCTATGCCGAACCGTATCAGAGATATAAATAAAGCATACTCATCGACTCGATCGGGGACCCAAACGGTATAAACACGAATGTCCCCATGACCCTAGCAAAGACTCTAAGACTCACAGATAACGGCCGTTCTGTTCTCAAACACACAAAGTAACCGAATGCTCATTCATAAGTGCAATCCTAGCATGATACTACATGGCATGCTTTAATGCTTATACAACACCTACATACTATATGACACAGCAGGCAGGAGGTCCGAGTTACTGAGTAAGCTCTCATAGGAAACTTACCTCGAGAAGCGCGGAATCCAAGAATAATCAACGATAGCAAGCAATCCAATCATGTCACAAATCACCTAGCATATAATATGAGATGTGCATAAGTCTATGTCTAAGTCACACAAGGCGCCCCTAACTATCGTACATAACTTCACATAACCACAGAATATCGTATCTTAACATTTCATCCTTATCACCTCAACTCATCTCATCATCTTCCTTATTCATTTTCATCAATCAACTTATATCATATTAAACCTTCCATTTTATCTTAACCGTCATAATTCATCATGTCTCATCTTATATGTCATCACACAATATCATATAACATCTCATTATGCTTCATAATTCAATTCAAGATTCTAACAGATCAAATCATGCTCCAATTCACATATAACCATATCTTATTCACATACTTCGCATCATGCTTATCAGATTAAGATATCGCCATAATCATATATCATGTTATAACACAACACTTCATAGCATGCTTCATAATCAACACATAACACATCAATATCACATATGTTAATTTATATATACAAACCAGACAAGTCAATTTCCCAAGATTTCCGAAGCTCTTAAATCTCAAGTTAGATCAATCATTATTTAAAACATCTTTTCCAAATCACACTTGACCCAAAAATCCATTTATAAACCATTTCTCTCAAATCATACTCGACCCAAAACCCCTTTACAAAGCATTGCCTTTTAAATCAACTTATTATATTATTAAAGTAAATCCGACAAGATAAGGATATTCCCAAAATTCCTCTTTTAATTCATTAAACCAATTCCTTTTTCTAAATCCAGGTCTAACCTTTAAAACCCTTTGTCCAAATTCTTTTCTTTTTAAAATATTATACTTTTAAATCTCAAAATATATTAGTATTTTATATTCCATTATTCAATGTATTCTATATCGAAAATATATAAGACTTAGAAATTCTTTTTAAAATTCAATTCCGATTAATAATATATTTTTAAATCTCACCACTTAAGGTCATAACTTCATGTAGTACATACTCAAATAATTTATCATTATAGCTAAAGAACACATAACCATTTAATAAATAAGATAAACGAGTCTTAACAATTTTTATAACATCCTATAACTATATCAACAATTTTCATATTTTATTTAAATACCTTAAGATAATAATTAAGTACTTAGGATATGTCATAATAATATTTAAAATAAAAATTTAGAATTTAAATTTAATAATATATAAATAATAAATACATATATAACAATTACATACCTAACAATAATCTTAACAATACAACCATCATAACCCAAACAAAAAGGCCCAACCCGAGCCCAGAACCCGGCCCAAACCCGACAGCCCACCCTCTTAATTTTCGGATCCCACAAACCCATAACCAAACCCCCCCCCCTCTTTCCTTTATTTATTTAGGTGAACCGGCCCAGTTTAAAAGGCCTGAACCGGAACAGAAAAAAAGAAAATAGAACCGACCCATTCTACTATTCATCGTGTTCCTCACGCCCCCCTCTGCTCACGCTCTCTCGCTGGTCTCTCTCTCTCTCTCACTCTCGTTTCTCTCTCTAATAGACAGTTCAAGCAGCAAGGACATAAGCAGCATAAGGAATCGAAAAAAATGGAGGTCGAGAGGAGGTTAGGATGCTCACCGCGAGGGATCGAACACGACGGCTCACCGGAGGTGCGTCGGGGCTCGCTGGAGGCTCGTGGTGCTTCTTGCTCGGCCTACGACGAAGGAAAAGTGAGTAAAGGTGCTGCCTTATAGTGTTTCAAAGCGAAAAGAAAGGAATCGAAGCTTTACCGAAGGTTTGAAGCAAAACAGGGTAAATGGAGGAGGAAATGGCTCGGCGGTGGAGCTCACGGGGTTCCTGGGCGGCGCTCGGGGGCTTGTAGACAATGAGGGAAGGTGATGGTGCTGCTCATTGAAGAAGGAAGAGAGAAGTAGCTGGGGTGCTTGGCTTGAGCTCGTGGAAAGCAGGGGACTTGAGTCCCTCGGCTCTCAGCTATGGCTCCAATGGGATGAACAATGACTACGACGAGGTGGCTACTCGTGGAGGTGGAGCAGGCAAAACAGAGGGGCTTCTGAGAGTGTTGAAGAGTGAAGATCCGAGAGAGGGAAGGAGTGAAGATTTTGGAAAAACAAAAGGCGAAAGGAGGTGTGAGTATGGGGAATGTTTCAATCGACAATGGATATTTGTTATGAAAGAGAGACATACAAAAGGAAGGGGAGATAGGCTTGTTGTTGCTGAAATCTTGAAGGGGGGAAGGAACTGGCTGCTGATTGCCGTGGGATTTGCAGGATCAAAGGGTTGTGATTTTGAAGACAAGGGAGAGGGGTGGTGCTGAGCAGATTAGCGTGGGAGTAGGGCATTATCAGAGGGTTCAGTCTTGGCATTTTGCCCAATATGGGGGAACAGGTGAGTGAGGGAGGGAGATTGGGGAAGGGTTATTGAGCTCAAAATGGCACTAGGCAGCTGGAGGAAGGAATATGATAGCGTCTATTTAGTCATGATTCTAGGGCATTCTAGCATCGATTTTAGGGCATTTGAGCTGAGTATTTTGTACATTCTTAGCCCTTTTTGTTTAGTTTTGTGGAATCGGTGTCTACCGCTTGTCTATTGTGATTTCAGGTGTTTTGGAGCGGTTTTGATGTCAATGAGAGAGCTAAAGGAGAATGACAAGATTCGAGGTTTTTTGGTGCGCTCTGAAGGCATCAAAGACGAACTAGGAGGCACGAGGATCGAGGAAGCATGCCGAAAGAAGCGAAACAAGCTCGGCAAAGTTAATCGCCAGAAGCCACTCGACCGAGTGGTGCAAGAGTGAAGTTGTGTGAACAAGCCAGAAGCCACTCGACCGAGTGCAGAAACCACTCGAGTCTCACTCTCGTCGAGTGCTTTACAGAACATGCTTCCCAGAAGCCACTCGACTGAGTGCAGAAACCACTCGAGTCTCACTCTGGTCGAGTGCTTTACAGAAAATGCTTCCCAGAAGCCACTCGACCGAGTGGAATAACCACTCGACCGAGTGTTTCCTGTGTTCAGCATTTAATTCATTTTTTCTTTCTAAAAACGGGGGGAATAGGAAGGGTTGAAAAGTTCAGTTCTGGGGAGAGGCCGAAAAGGACTGAGTAGGGGACCTATTTGGAAGCTTTGGGGATTGGAGATTCTTGAAGATAGTTTGTTGGATTCATCAAATTCGGGTAATTTTCCGTTGTTGTTTCTGTTGTCCGATGTTTATCTTGCCAAATTTGTTTGAATCAAGCATGAACTTCTCCATGAGTAGCTAGATTTCTTGTTCTAGGGTTGGGATTGTCCCGACAAGGCGGAAATAGGCTTGTTCTTAACATCTCTCGAATGATTCTGAATTAGATTGTGGTTTTAATCGTGTTGTGCTTATTCTGATTGATGCGAGTTGATTAGATCCGATTTAGGGTTTGAAATCGAAAGACGATAAACCTAAATTGGAATTTAGATGGTGATTTGAGACCGAAAGGCGATTAGGATCCATCGGAACTACACGATTAAACCCGAAGTTTATTGATCGAAAGTGAAACTAAACTTCTTGAGGATTCATAGGTTTTCATAGGTGTTTTAGGCAATTTTCATATTATCTGGAGCCGAAAGGCGACGTTAGTGTGATTATTGCCTAAAACTCTACGAACTTAATGGGTCTAAATCATTTGCTTGAGTCCGAAAGGAGGATTGCTAACTGATTTAGGCACATTTGCGCTAAACCCGAAAGGGGATGCGGGATTACCTTAGATAACCTACCTCCACAATTTGATTTCGGAATCACTCGGGTGAGAAAAATATTTGTTTTGCCTATTGATGATGCATTGTTGGTAAATCCTAGACCCTAGAACGCCTTCCCTATATATATTTCTCAACATTAATTTGGTTTTCTTGGTTACTTTATACACATACTCTAGAACCTGTTTGTTTATTCTGAACTTAGTTGAACTAGCTCGAAATTACAATCGATACTCCTCCGGTCCTTGTGGATACGACACTTGATTACTACAACTGAACCCCATACACTTGTGGGTGTAGGTTTTTAGCCTATCAAGTTTTTGGCGCCGTTGCCGGGGACCGGTGCTATTATCGATCGTCTTTTCGACGACTAGTTCTCTAAGTTCTTTTGTTGCTTTGATTTGTTTCTTTTTGTCGTTGGATTCAGGTGGTGCTTTATATTAAATGCGAAAGGCGAAAGGCTCTAGCGATCTAGTGCCTTTTGACCCTGAACCTGAGCGAACCTTTCGTAAAAGAAGAGCTGAACAACAAGCTGCTAGAGCGGAAACGATGGCTGACACTATGACCAGATTGGAAGAACTGGAGCGGTAAATGGCTCAAAGAGATCAAGAAAATGCCGACCTCCGATAACAATTAGCTAATCAACAGTTACAACTTGGCCAACCACAAGGGCCAACTACTCTAGGAGAGCGGATGGATCCAGCTCAGTATCTACCACAACCGGGTGTTGTCCTTCCTCCATTAACACCCGCCAACTTCGAGCTGAAAGCTTCTTTGCTGAATATGATAAGGCAAAATCTTTTCAATGGGCTCCCTTCGGAGAATCCTCACCAACACATCGCCACTTTCAAGGAATTGCTAGACACGGTGAAGGTTCAAGGAGTTAGTCCAGAAGAGCTTTTGATGAGGTCTTTCTCTTTTTCTTTGAGTGGAAAGGCTAAGCACTGGTACAACTCTATTCCTGCTGGTACCATTACTACTTGGGATGCCTTGTCTTCTGAATTTTTGAATCAATTCTTCCCACCCGCTAAAACTGCTAAGATGAGAAGGAAGATAAATGCTTTTGCAGCAAGAGATGGAGAAAATATCCATGAATCATGGGAGAGATTCAAGGATTTGTTGTTTGAATGTCCCCATCATGGGATGCCTAAGGTGAATTTGTTGGAGATATTCTACAAGGCTGTTGATGACCACACTAGGCTATTGATCGACTCCTCATCCGGAGGAGGATTCTTAGAGATGGAGGCCGTTGATGCTTGGGCCTTTGTAGAGAAGACGACTAAGAGATGTGGGAAATACTCGCAACCTAGGGCATTCTCTAATGTCAAAAGGGGTGCAGGGATCTATGAGGTGGATGCTGAAACTTATAAGGATACTAGATATGACTCATTGGCTGTTGAGATTAAACGTCTAGCCTTAGTTATGGAGAAGTCTTTGTCTACTAAGGAAGTGAGTGTTGCGGGTTCTAGACCAGTGCCATGTCAGTTCTGTGGATCCCAGGATCACACTATTTCAGCTTGCCAGATCTATGCCTCCCAAGGAGATGCTAGTCAAGAGGAGGAAGTTGGCTACATGGGCAACAACTACAATAGGGGTCAAGTTTACAATAGAAACTATAACAACTTCAATCCCCGAGCGAGAGATCATCCTGGTTTCTCCTACGCTAATAAGCAAGCCGCAGAAGGGCCACCTCCTGGTTTCCCACAAAAAGCCTCACCACAGAAGGACAAGATGGAGATAATGATGGAACAACTTATGGGAACCGTTAAGAGTCTAGCTCGAGAAGTGCAGAATCTCACTAGGGGACAGAAAATGCTTGAGACTCAAGTAGCTCAGCAGGCCAATAACACCGCTAGACCTGCTGGTCAGTTTCCAGGTAAAACAGAAGATAACCCCAAGGGACATATTTCTGTTGTGTCCCTAAGGAGTGGTAAGCAATTAGAAGATCCGAAGCCTCCCGAGCCGACTGGAGCTCAAGAGAGTGCTAAAGAAGGGGAGAAAGCTGCTGAATCGGTGACAGAGCCACCATATGTCCCACCTCCTCCTTACAAGCCACCGCTTCCATTCCCACAAAGGAAGGCTCAAGCTCAGATTGAGAAGCAATACGGGAAGTTCCTAGAGGTGTTGAAAAAGCTCTACATCAACATCCCCTTCACCGACGCTTTGTCCCAAATGCCTTCTTATGTGAAGTTTCTGAAGGAGATCCTCTCTAACAAGAGGAAGCTTGATGAGTGCCAGACGGTGTTTCTAAATGAGGAGTGCAGTGCCTTGATCCAAAACAAGCTGCCACCTAAGCTGGAGGACCCAGGTAGTTTCGTTGTCCCTATTTCTTTTGGTCATGGTCCTGATTATAAAGCTCTATGTGATTTGGGAGCTAGTACAAGCTTGCTTCCCCTTTCTATTTGTAAAAAGCTAGACTTAGGAGAGCTTAGGCCTGCTAGGATGCAACTTATCATGGCGAACAGGTCCATAGCCCACCCCGCTGGCATCTTGGAGGATGTTCCTATAAAGGTGGGTAAGTTCTTTGTACCTGTGGATTTTGTTGTTTTAGATATGGACGCCGACATTCGCGTCCCTGTCAGTCTTGGAAGGCCTTTCTTGGCCACTGCAGGTGCTGTGATTGATGTTCGAAAAGGGACTTTTTCCTTTGAAATAGGGGATGAGAAAGTTGAGTTTAACCTTCCTAAATCTTTGAAAGCCCCTGTTTTTGAGGATGAATGTCGCATGATTGATATAATAGATGAAGAAGCTCAAGATGTCATGACAGAGGTGATTGAAAGAGACCCTCTAGAGCTATGTTTTATGGAGAGTGTGACTGATGCTGGTGATGATGAGCTACTTGCTGAAGTAGTTCAGGACTTGGAAGCTGCTGTAGAAGACCCCAAAGCTGTTTTTGAGGTTTTGCAAAGAGATGATGAAGACTTGGGAGGTGCACCTAAGCTGGAGTTAAAGCCACTTCCTTCTAATTTGAGGTATGAATTCTTGGGTCCTGATTCCACTTATCCTGTGATTGTGAGTGCTAGTCTAAGTCTGGATGAAACTAAAAAGTTGTTGCATGAGCTTAGATTGCATAAGAAGGCTATAGGCTACACCATTGATGATTTGAAAGGGATTATCCCCTCCATGTGCATGCATAGGATTTTGATGGAGGATGATCATAAACCCACCCGAGAGCATCAAAGAAGGCTTAACCCTAACATGAAAGAGGTTGTGAAAAAGGAAGTGCTTAAACTGTTAGATGCTGGGATTATTTTTCCTATTTCTGATAGCAAATGGGTTAGTCCCGTTCATGTGGTTCCTAAGAAAGGAGGGATGATTGTTGTCAAGAATGATAGAAATGAATTGATCCCTACTAGGACTGTTACAGGTTGGAGAATGTGTATAGATTATAGAAAGTTGAATGCCCCCACCCGAAAAGATCATTTCCCCCTTCCCTTCATAGATCAGATGCTTGAGAGGCTAGCTAAGCACTCTTATTACTGTTATTTGGATGGATATAGCGGATTCTTTCAAATTCTTATCCATCCGGATGATCAGGAAAAGACTACTTTCACTTGCCCTTATGGCACCTTTGCATATAGGAGAATGCCTTTCGGTTTGTGTAATGCCCCTGCTACTTTTCAGCGTTGCATGATGGCGATATTTTCTGATTTCATTGAGGACATTATGGAAGTGTTCATGGATGATTTCTCTGTATACGGTTCATCTTTTGATGCTTGCTTGTCTAACTTGTCTCGAGTCTTGCAGCGTTGCGAAGAAGTGAACCTTGTCTTGAACTGGGAGAAATGTCATTTTATGGTAAGGGAAGGTATTGTCCTTGGTCATTTAGTTTCTAACCGTGGTATTGAGGTGGATCGAGCTAAGATAGATTTGATTGAGAAATTACCACCTCCTACCTCGGTTAAGGGCGTTAGGAGTTTTCTAGGGCATGTTGGCTTTTACAGGAGGTTCATAAAGGATTTTTCAAAAATTACTAAGCCTCTTTCTAACTTGCTAATGAAAGATGTCACTTTCGACTTTTCTCCGGAGTGCCATGAGTCCTTTTGCAGGTTGAAGGAGGCATTGATCTCAGCTCCTATTATGCAGTGTCCTGATTGGGATCTCCCATTTGAGATAATGTGTGATGCCAGTGACTACGCAGTTGGGGTCGTTCTGGGCCAGAAGAAGGACAACAAACTCCATGCCATATACTATGCTAGTAGGACCCTGGACGAAGCTCAGCGAAATTATGCCACAACAGAGAAGGAATTGCTTGCTATAGTCTTTGCTTTTGAGAAGTTTCGGTCTTATTTGGTGGGTGCTAAAGTGATTGTGTATACGGATCATGCTGCGATCCGATACTTGCTGCAAAAGAAAGATGCAAAGCCGCGTCTCATTGGGTGGATCCTTCTTCTCCAAGAGTTCGATTTGGAGATAAAGGACAAAAAGGGCGCGGAGAACCTTGTTGCTGATCACTTGTCCAGGTTACCGTCGGAGCAACTAGAGCGCACTTCATCTGAGCCTCCCATCAATGAGTCTTTTCCGGATGAGCATCTACTTGATTTTGCCGCTGAGATATTGAGCACCACTTCTGAGGTACCATGGTATGCTGATTTTGTGAATTACATTGTATGTAAAGAGTTGCCTGGTGATCTGTCATTTCAGCAAAGGAAGAAATTCTTGAAGGACGTTGTGCATTATTATTGGAGCGAGCCATACCTCTTTAAAAGGTGCTCCGATGGGCATTTCAGGAGATGCATCCCAATTGAAGAAGTCCTTAGTGTTATCAAACATTGTCATTCTCTACCGGTTGGAGGTCATGCTAGCACCGCCAAGACCGTGGCCAAGGTATTTCAATCTGGTTTCTATTGGCCTACTATGTTCAAAGATGTTAGAGAATTTGTTGTTTCTTGTGATGAGTGTCAAAGAACAGGGAATATCTCAAGGAGAAATGAGATGCCACTGAATAGCATTTTAGAGGTTGAGTTGTTTGATGTGTGGGGAATCGATTTCATGGGGCCTTTTCCGTCTTTTGGGCCATACAAGTATATACTTGTGGCGGTGGATTATGTGTCGAAATGGGTTGAAGCTATGGCAACCCCCACTAATGATGCTAAGGTAGTCACAAAGTTCATCAAGAATGTGATCTTCTCGAGGTTTGGAGTTCCAAGGTTTCTGATTAGTGATGGCGGTTCCCATTTCATTGAGAGAAATTTTGAGGCTTTGCTGAAGAAGTATGGGGTTCATCACCGGATTGCAACCCCATACCATCCTCAAACGAGTGGGCAAGTAGAGGTCTCCAACCGGGAGATAAAAAGCATCTTGGAAAAAATTGTCTCGTTCGCGGAAGGATTGGGCGACAAAGTTAGATGATGCTTTGTGGGCTTACAGAACTGCTTTTAAAACTCCGATTGGTACTACTCCGTATAAGCTGGTGTACGGAAAATCTTGTCATCTTCCTGTTGAGTTGGAGCACAAGGCCTATTGGGCGATTAAGTCACTAAATCTGGATATGAAGCTAGCGGGAGAAAAGCGGCAGTTACAGTTGCAAGAGCTTGAGGAGCTGCATTTGGAGGCCTATGAGAATGCTAAAATTTATAAGGAGAGGACTAAAAAATGGCATGACAAGCACATCTCACCGAAGGAGCTTCAAGTGGGAGACCTTGTCTTGCTTTTCAACTCGAGGTTAAGGTTGTTTCCAGGCAAGTTGAAGTCAAGATGGAGTGGCCCTTTTCAGGTAAAGAAAGTGTATCCTCATGGTGCTGTTGATGTGTGGAGTGAAAGGACCGGTGAGTTCAAGGTAAATGGCCAAAGGTTGAAGAAGTATTTCGCCGGGCATCCGATCGAGAGGGTCATTTCCGTCGACCGCCTTGATCCAAGCACTTGAAGGTGATGGAAGGTCGGCTTCAGACCTTAAACCAGCGCTTCTCGGGAGGCAACCCGAGGTAAGTCTTCTTTCATCTTATTATAAAAAAAAGGGGGGTTTCAATTTGTTTTTCGGAAATGGGAGTGCTGGGTTCACTCGGTCGAGTGGAATTTCCACTCGACACGAGTGTATGCTCGAGTACATTACAGTACGGAGGGCAAACAGGCCACTCGGTCGAGTGGTTTGCCCAGAAAAAAAATCTGAGTTTTTTTTTATTCCTTTCTTTCTTTTCTTTTCTTTCTTCCCCGTTCTTCTGCTGCACTCGGGCTGCTCACTCGGCCTCTCGCTCATCTCTCTCGCTCATCTCTCTCGCTCATCTCTCTCGTTTCTCCCTCTCTGCGCTCGACCCTCTCTCTCACTGGCCACTGCCGGTGCACCAGCCGCGCCACCAACAGCACCAGCCGCGCCACCAGCCCCGCCACCAGCGGCCCGCCCTATCTTTTTCTTCTCCTCTTTATTCCATTGCTAGTCTCTCTTTGCTTCTCTTTTTCTTCAAGAACTTGGTAAGTTTCCTCCTCTTCTAATCTCTTTTGTTCAGATTCCGTTACTTCTTCAATTAATTTGAGGTTTGAGTAATTGTTTGGAGGAATTGAAATTGTTAGGGTTGGTGGAAATTGAATTGGGAAAAATTGGAGCTTTGTGATTTGGATGGGTTTATGGGTGAATTTGTGCTTGTTTCTACTTAATCCATCTCTTGAATTTGATTGTTAATGGTTAATGTAGAAATGTGGTTAAATATGGTTGAAATTTGATGAATGTGATTGAACTTGATTGTGGTGGTTAGGGATATGCACTTGAGTTTTTGCAAGTCATGTGTGAATTCCAAGGATCTTGTGGTTGATTTGAATTTTTTTGAAATAGCTCATCACTTTGGCTTGTTGTGGTTTCAAGATAGTGTTGAAAATTTATTGAGCTTGATGATGTTCTTGGGTGATTTTGTACTCCATGGGTTATTTGAGATTCTTGTTGTGGGGTATGTGTGCATCAATTGTTTTACTTTTCTTGGTCTTATGTGAAATGTGGGAGTTCGATTTCCATGAGGATATTTCTTTGTACTCCCTTGTTTCAAATTGCTTGATGGTGCTCTTGAGTAGATATCATGGCTTCTTGGCGCTTTGTGCATGGATTTTATTTAATCATATATGTTGAAGTGCAAAAGTTCAAGTCTGGGGTTCAGGATGTGTAATCTTTGATGATGTTTTCTAGCTTATATCGAGTGCTCACTCGCTTTGCTGCAGGTTTTTTTTCAATGGGTGACCAACCACCTCTCCGTTTTGCCACGGCTGAGCAAAGGAAGTTGTACTCAATGGTGAAGGATCGAGCCATTCGCCCGACCCAAGTCATGAACCCTAGAGTCCTTGAAAGATTGGGCCTTTTGGAGGATATGAACTTTCTCGTCGAGAGGCTCTCCCTTCGGGCTATCTGGGACTGTCGGCCACCCTCTTGCCCTCAGCTGATTAGGGAGCTCGTTTGCACAATCAAACATGAAGGAGGTACGGTGAAATTCCGGCTGGGAAATGCGAATCATTCACTTACTATGGATAGGTTCTGCGCTGCGTTCGGCCTCGCTAATGCTGGCCCAAAGCTACCCTTGGGGAAGGTTGATCGGAACAGATTTTGGTTTGAGCTGACTCGTGAACCTGTTTACCGGGCGGATAGAGCAAAAAGTTCTTCTTGTTTACATCCTTCTATCCGATTGTTCCACCGCTTCCTCGCGAGTACGGTTTTTGCTAGAGAAGGGAGTCAAGGGTGCTTGGGAGCACTCGAGTTGCAAGCTCTGTATGGCGCATTACATGACCAGCCCATAAATCTGGGGTATACAATGTTGTCTCGGTGGTTGAAAGAGGCCGAGCACACGGCCGCTATCGCTCTCGGGGGGCTAGTCTCTATGTTAGCTATTGCTGTAGGTATAGACATTTCCGCATATGAGCAGCTCGACACTATAGCGGAGTGGTCCCTTCAGGAGCTCGAGCGCTGCCACTTACTTACTATCCGAGGGTCATCGGTCTTTTTCACGGATAGGTCTCCAGCAAAGCGTCATTTACCACTCCCTCTTCCACCGCACCTGACGGTCCGGAATGCACACAACAGGTATGAGGGCATTTCAGCCCACTTGGATACTCTCTACGGTGCTACAGGCGCACTGCCTTCCTTGGTTGGCCCCTCCAGGGCATCTAGTGCCCCAGCCGCTGATGACTACATGGACACTGGGCCGAGTGAGCCTCCTCAGTTTACCTGCGATAGAGCTTATTTTGATTACCAGTTCGGCCAGCTGCGAACTTACTTGGATGGGCGCTTTGATGCTATCGATACTCAGCTACGCACCTTGCAGTCTCGACAAGAAGAGGAGCATCAAGAGGACTCTGAAGAGGAAGAGGAGGAACAGCCGGACGACTCAGATGATGAGGTTGATGATGACTCGGATGGGGGCGAGTCGGATAGTTTCTAGACACTTTCCCTCCACGCTAATCACCAAATTGTGAGTGCCCTGTCTCTTTTTATTTTTTCTGGTTTCATTGAGGACAATGTTTCATTTAAGTATGGGGTGGGGTGAACTTCACATTTGGTGTACTATTGGTATCATGTATATGATTTTATCATTGGTTATGGATATTGCTACTTTTGAACTTTTGAACCTAATTGATTCTGGAATGCTGTGGTGGTTGGAATATTTGATGATTGCTTGAGCATTGAGCTGTTGCTTTGATTGACTAGATAGCATGTATATCCTCTTGCTCCATATCTCGCCTCATACTTGGATACTCGAGCTTGACTTAATACCGCATTATTGGGTTTATGTGCACAAATTGAAATATGATTGAGGCAGTTTTGTTAGCCCATTTATCCTTGCCTACCCTTGCATTTGATCATCTGCTTGAAGCCTTCTGATCCTTAGAAGCCTGTTTCTTTGGTAGCTCCACAAGATTTTCATAGCCGCTACTTGCCTTTCCCCAATCCAAGATTTTGGATCATGTTAGTGTATTTTATTGTGTGGATGTGCTTCAAGTATGGGATGATTTCTCTTGATTGTGATTGAAGAAAAAAAAAATGAGAGAAAAAAGTCTTGGGATAAGAGGAGGATAAAATTCACTCTTGTGCAAAAGTCAAGAAAAGAAAAAAAAAACGGTTAGTAACCGATCCTGCTTGTGGAGAATAAAATTCACACAAGTAGGAAGAAGTGCAAAGTGAGATGGTCAAGACACTTAGTAACCGGGTGCATTCATCGCAAATGTTTGTATTCGCGTAAAACGGTGTCAAGACTAGAGAGTGAAGAAAAAATTTGAAAGTCAAGAAAGAAAAAGAAAAGAAAAAACAGAATTTTTTGAAGTGGTTGGCAAAAGTGAAAAGGAAAGAGTTGTTGTGATGGAGTTTGTTTGGTGGATTTTTATGGATTCGATTCTTTGAAGTTGGTGTTTTTCCGATTGTTCTCACATGATCCTTTTTCCCGGATTCTAGCACCACATGGCCTGAAATTTTCCATTCCTAACTGTTTCTATCTTAACCCCATCATAACCTTATAAAGTCCTCATGATTTTGTTGTGTGCATAATTCCAAGCGTTGGAGACTATTGAGATTTTTCAAGCTTTGTGGATGATGAGTTTTTGAGGTTGAGATTTGAAGTGCTAGTCAAGCTTGGTTGTTGGCTATGATATGTTAGGATGGCATTCGTCGAGTGTTTGGAAATAGTAGATGCTATTTTGTGATTATTGTCTTAGTCTTGCTTGGGGACAAGCAAGGTTAAGTATGGGGTATTTTGATAGCGTCTATTTAGTCATGATTCTAGGGCATTCTAGCATCGATTTTAGGGCATTTGTGCTGAGTATTTTGTACATTCTTAGCCCTTTTTGTTTAGTTTTGTGGAATCGGTGTCTACCGCTTGTCTATTGTGATTTCAGGTGTTTCGGAGCGGTTTTGATGTCAATGAGAGAGCTAAAGGAGAATGACAAGATTCGAGGTTTTTCGGTGCGCTCTGAAGGCGTCAAAGACGAACTAGGAGGCACGGGGATCGAGGAAGCATGCCGAAAGAAGCGAAACAAGCTTGGCAAAGTTAATCTCCAGAAGCCACTCGATCGAGTGGTGCAAGAGTGAAGTTGTGTGAACAAGCCAGAAGCCACTCGAACGAGTGCAGAAACCACTCGAGTCTCACTCTGGTCGAGTGCTTTACAGAACATGCATCCCAAAAGCCACTCGACCGAGTGCAGAAACCACTCGAGTCTCACTCTGGTCGAGTGCTTTACAGAAAATGCTTCCTAGAAGCCACTCGACCGAGTGGAATAACCACTCGACCGAGTGTTTCCTGTGTTCAGCATTTAATTCGTTTTTTCTTTCTAAAAACGGGGGAATAGGAAGGGTTGAACAGTTCAGTTCTGGGGAGAGGCCGAAAAGGACTGAGTAGGGGACCTATTTGGAAGCTTTGGGGATTGGAGATTCTTGAAGATAGTTTGTTGGATTCATCAAATTCGGGTAATTTTTCGTTGTTGTTTCTGTTGTCCGATGTTTATCTTGCCAAATTTGTTTGAATCAAGCATGAACTTCTCCATGAGTAGCTAGATTTCTTGTTCTAGGGTTGGGATTGTCCCGACAAGGCGGAAATAGGCTTGTTCTTAATATCTCTCGAATGATTCTGAATTAGATTGTGGTTTTAATCGTATTGTGCTTATTCTGATTGATGCGAGTTGATTAGATCCAATTTAGGGTTTGAAATCGAAAGACGATAAACCTAAATTGGAATTTAGATGGTGATTTGAGACCGAAAGGCGATTAGGATCCATCGGAACTACACGATTAAACCCGAAGTTTATTGATCGAAAGTGAAACTAAACTTCTTGAGGATTCATAGGTTGTCATAGGTGTTTTAGGCAATTTTGATATTATCCGGAGCCGAAAGGCGACGTTAGTGTGATTATTGCCTAAAACTCTACGAACTTAAAGGGTCTAAATCAGTTGCTTGAGTCCGAAAGGAGGATTGCTAACTGATTTAGGCACATTTGCGCTAAACCCGAAAGGGGATGCGCGATTACCTTAGATAACCTACCTCCACAATTTGATTTCGGAATCACTCGGGTGAGAAAAATATTTGTTTTGCCTATTGATGATGCATTGTTGGTAAATCCTTGACCCTAGAACGCCTTCCCTATATATATTTCTCAACATTAATTCGGTTTTCTTGGTTACTTTATACACATACTCTAGAACCTGTTTGTTTATTCTGAACTTAGTTGAACTAGCTCGAAATTACAATCGATACTCCTCCGGTCCTTGTGGATACGACACTTGATTACTACAACTGAACCCCATACACTTGTGGGTATAGGTTTTTAGCGTATCAGAGTATTGCTGCCTTGATCAGTTGGAAGAAAAAGGGGAATAAGACACAAATCTAAAGTGGTCCCCAAAGTCCCAATTTCAAATACCCGGAAAATAAACTCAAAACCCGCTCGCTAGTTCGAATCCCGACACTATCAAAATCTCAAATCCAAATAAAAAAATGAAATCCAATTAATATTTCTTAATCTCATAATATGAAAGCGGAATAAAATCCGTTCGTAATCCAATGTAAGATGATGTCGGAGCTTGCTTCGAAAGGTTTAAGATAAAATAAATTGCTCGAGGATGGAATTTTTTTTAAAAAAAATTTTCCGAGATCTTAGAATTCAAATCCTAATTTAAATCAATATTAAATCAACATTATTTCTTAATTTATAAGATACTATTTTAAAATCTTCCGGTCTTTACATGGTATATCTAATGCTTTGCTTGCTAAGCGTTGATTAATCATTTTGAATTAGTTAATTGATTCGATAGCTAGGGTTTTGAAATGAAAATTGGGGATTATGTCCTTGTAATCATCCATAGATCAAATTCCGAATAATGAACTCAATGCTGGTTAATCGTGGCTTTGTCCAACTTTTGAAGCTGCATTCCCCCTGCTTAGGCCGCCAATTATTGTTGATATGTATTCTTGCTCTTGCCAAGGCTTGCATTGTAGGTCTAAGTTTTCTAGGGGTGATATTTTGAAGCTTATATCTATATTTATTTTTGAGTTGATGACATGTTATAATAAGTGTTTTTACGTATACACCAAATATTAATGTCATAGTTTCAAAGACCTTGTATTTTGAAGTGTACAATAAAGTGACTCTGTTTTTATTACACGTTTTAAGCTCCTATAGTCCTATGTCATCACTTATATAAAGATGTCATGAGAAACGATTGAGATCAATGA
Source organism: Persicaria maculosa (assembly GCA_963922045.1). Taxonomy (NCBI): domain Eukaryota; kingdom Viridiplantae; phylum Streptophyta; class Magnoliopsida; order Caryophyllales; family Polygonaceae; genus Persicaria; species Persicaria maculosa. The sequence goes on from OY998261.1 coordinate 37,721,366, forward strand.
AGTGTAATAACTAATGTCATTAATGAATAATAACCATCAATAAAAAGATGTCATCAATGAAGTGTAATCACATTTTATGCTCCTAATTTACCAATTGTATTAAACTAATAAAACCATTTCATCAATGAATAAAAGTCATCAATAAATGATGTCATCAATCAAGTTTAATCACATTTTACGCTTTTGTGTCATCAATGAATAAAAATGTAATAAACATGTCACCACAAGTGATTGCATCAATAAAGTGTAATCACAAACGTGTCATCGGTGAATAAAAGTAGAATCGATGAAAATATATCGATATACAATTGATTAAATTAAAAAAAAGTGGCATCAAACGATTTGATTAAAAAAAGTGGCATCAAATAATTGCATTAGAAAAATGGCATCAAAACACTACTTTGAAAAAGTTGCATCATGTTAAAGAAAAAAAATGTCATCAAAACACTACTTTGAAAAAAATGGCATCACGGTAAAAAAATATCATCAAAAAGTTGACATAAAAAAAGTGTCATCAATAGCCAACAGTAAAAAAATGGCATCAATGGTCAACGTGACATCACAGTAAAAAAAATGTCATCAAGGTTTAAAAAAAGTGGCATTAAAAAAGTGTAATCAAATCATTTCATTTAAAAAAATGGCACCAAAGTGAAAATAAAATGGAATAAAAATGGCATCAAAACGGTAAAAAATGACATCACAAAAAATGTCACCACTAAAAAAAGTTGGTCAACGTTGACCGGTCAGTGGTCAAACAGTTGACCATTGACCATTACTACTCTATTTGGATGGGGGTTATCCCACCTAATTTTATTTTTGAGATGACTAATTACCTAATTACATTTTCAAAAGTGACTAGTTACCTAAATCACCCTTAAAGCGTATGTACATTAGAAATGAATTTAAATTAGCAGGAAAAAAAAAGAGAATTAAAAAAAAAATTTTAATGGATATGCACATTAGACTAGGATTACGGGTACTCAGGTTATAGGCGGTGAAAATATTAGCAACGAGATAAGGAAGGAATTCCAGAACCGTTTATGTCGCCAAGAGATCAACAAAGACAAACTGAATGAATATTTACAATTAATAAATGAGGAAGTATTTGTAGAAGATAACAACATGTTAATAGATCTCCCAACTAACCATGAGATCAAGAATGTTGTTCTCTGTCTTGAGAAGAATAAAGCCCCGGGGCCGGACGATATGACAGCTGAGTTTTATAAAGTATACTGGGATATTATTGGACCATCTGTTACACGGGCAGTCAAAGGCTTTTTCCACTCAGGAAAAATTTTGAAACAAATAAACCATATTTTCATCACCCTTCTCCCAAAATGCGATAACCCTACTTCAACAGCACATTTCAGGCCTATTAGCTTATGTTCAATAATTTATAAGATTATCTCAAAAATTTTAACTGAAAGACTTAAGAAGGTTGTGGGCAAACTTATTAACCCTATGTAGGGAGCCTTTGTATCAGATAGAACGATCCAAGATAATGTACTTATTGCATATGAAATCTTCCATTCTTTCAAGAACAGAAAAGGAAAAGACGGTTGGATTGCGATAAAACTCGATATGGAAAAAGCATATGATAGGGTAGATTGGGAATTTACGAAACTTGTGCTTCACAAATTTGGCTTCCACCCAACTTTTCGTTAACTGGATTCATGAGAGTATATCCACTGTGTCCTTCTCAGTTCTAGTAAATAATGGACCAACTGACCTGTTTCTACCTTCGAGAGGTCTTAGACAAGGAGACCCACTATCCCCCTTTCTCTTCATCTTGGGTGCGGAAATCCTCGCTCGGCGTCTTGTCCTGGAAGCAAATAATCCAGACAAATTAGTGGGTTTCAAGTTTGGCAATTCTGGACCCACGGTCCCCTTCCTAGCATTTGCCGATGACATTCTGGTTTTCACCAAAGGAACCACTTCTGCGTGCCAGAAAACAAAGAATATATTAGAGGACTACTGTCAAATGTCGGGACAGAATGTCAATTATCACAAATCTGCTTTCCAGGTAACATCTAGTATTGCGAGATCCCGTGTCGAGGAGCTGATTAGGGGGTTTCAAGTTTGGCAATTTTGGACCCACGGTCCCCTTCCTAGCATTTGCCGATGACATTCTGGTTTTCACCAAAGGAACCACTTCTACGTGCCAGAAAACAAAGAATATATTAGAGGACTATTGTCAAATGTCGGGACAGAAGGTCAATTATCACAAATCTGCTTTCCAGGTAACATCTAGTATTGCGAGATCCCGTGTCGAGGAGCTGATTAGGGTGCTGGCTATCTCGCATGTGCAATCTCTTGAAAAGTATCTGGGATGTCCAATTATAAATGGGAAAGTAAATAAGGATACATTTAAGGACATAATATGCAACTCTAAAGAACAACTAAGTAAATGGCGGGCCGACGCACTCTCACAGCAGGGGCGAACAATACTTATAAGATCGAATTTAGCATCAAAACCATTGTACACAATGCAAAATTTTATGTTGCCGGCCACTATACACAAGGAATTGGACCAAATGAATCGACAATTTTTTCAGAATAAAGACGCACAACATAAACCACTTATTGGGTGGAACAAAATATGCAAATCAAAGTGTACAGGAGGTCTTGGTATTAGAAAAGCGAAGGAAATGAATGAATCCCTACATATGAAACTTTTATGGAAAATAATGGCAGAAACAAACAATACATGGGTTCAGGTGATCATTAGCAAGTATCTTCAAGGTGCTAATCTCCTGAGTTACAAAAAACGTGAAGGTGTCTCATGGAACTAGTCTAAATTAACTAACCTTATTGAACCTTTCAAGGCTGGTTTGATCTGGTCCATTGGGAACGGGAAGACAATTCAATTCTAGACGGATAACTGGGTCTCAACTTCTGCGATTGAGTGTCGGGTTGACTGTCCAAGTATATATAACAAAGAGGAACTTGTTTGTGAGTATATCATTGGTGGGAAGTGGTGGGTTGAAAAGGTTGAGGTCACTTTACCCATATCTTTAGTCAATGAAATCATTTCCATTCCTCTACCTTTTAATCCTTTTGAGGACAGATTATATTGGTGGCCGGATCGGAATGGATGGTTTACAATAGCATCAGCATATAAACTGCTGACAAATGCTTCAGGAGAAAGAAAGGATGACATCGCTTGGATTTGGAAATTAAATGTCCAACCAAAAATAAAGATGTTTCTTCGGAAAATATGTCAAGCTGGACTACCAACAAAAGCCCGACTAGGAAGTAGAGGGGTTTCTGTGCCTACGACATGTGAAATCTGTAATGATTACATAGAAGATGACATTCATATCCAGCTTGAATGCAAAGCTATAATGGTGAAGGATCTATTTAATCTTCGCGAATATGATATGCTAATGCAAGTCGCTCAAAATGGTAGAGATGTTCGACAAGTGATGGCCTGGTTGGGATCGTTAGTTCCAAAAGACAAAGCTCAAAAGATTGATGTACTATGGTGGACAATATGGTATTTTCGAAATCGTTTAGCCTTCAGAAATGAGCAATTTCCTGCAAGGATAACCATCTTAGAGTTCATGAAAACACACTTGGCTAATTGGGAGAGAGCTACCAAATGGGATGAGGAATACCAAAATGAAGCATTGAAATCTACTAATCTCAGTAAGACATTAGGAGCCAAGGCAAAGAAAAAAGGGATAGTTAAATGGTCAAAACCTCCCATAGGGGTTTTCAAACTAAATTTCGACGGATCAACCCATCAAACACAAGAAAGCAGTGCTGGGGTCATTGTTCGGGATTGGCAAGCTAAGCCAATACATCTGGTGTTCCAGTGTCTTGGTTCCTCGTCTCCGCTGGTGGCCGAGGCACTGGCGCTTAGACTGGGTCTTAGGGAAGCAAGAAAGCTCCACATACAGAACCTTATTATTGAAGGGGATTCGAAAATCATTATTGATCACCTAAAACAGCTTACCCGCTGTCCTTGGGAAATTGAACTAATAATGTCGGATATTAAAACATTCATTATCGGCATGAGAAGAGTGTCATTTTCTCTTGTACCTTGTGATGGAAATAGGGTGGCTGACAAGGTTGCACACCTTGGCCACGCTGTTTCGGGGAATTCCATAATCCTCAATACATATCTTCGGGATCTCATCCGTAAGGATGCTTTTGGATAGGCTCTACCTATTCAAAACATTTTCCTAATAAAAAAAAAGAGAATAGGATTACAGGAATTTAATTGGGGCGTGTGTAGACACGTGCGGACTTGCGACTGGGGGAGCTTGGGGACTTCGTTGTGGGGAATAGGTGCAACAGGTGAAATGGGCGCCCGGATGTATTTGTTTTAATTAATTTAATCCATGTGAACCAATCAAATTGTTTCTTTTGTTCTTACCGGTAGATGTGTTCTCACCCGAACCCTACCATATATGTATATATATATATATAGACAATAGATCAAATGTACACAGCTCTTATTGTGTATCATGTATGTATATATATTGGGCGATTATTCGTTAGAATAAAATTTACATTTTTTACACTTTTTTTTACAGATGAATAATTATGTGAAAACAGACGAATAATCATGAACAAATAGATGAATAATTTCTGAGTACATGATACACGATAAGGGTTGTGTACACCAGAACTAACCTCTATATATATATATAGAGAGAGAGAGAGAGGTTGGGTCATGTGTTAACAACTCTTACGGTGTTAAATGTTAACAAATCAATATTCGGCAAAATTTATCAAATATTCATCACAGTCACTCAATTATTCATCAAAGCTTTTGTTAAAATTAATCAAATATTCATCACAGTAACTCAAATATTCATCACAGTCACTCAATTATTCACAATTTCCCAAATATTCATCAATATTCGGCAACATTTAAGAAATATTCATCACAGTAACACAATTACGAGATTAGGGGTGGATACACGCGCAAGGGTTTGAGTTTTTTGGGTGATAATTTTTTTTAATTGGCAATAATTATTAATTGAAATGAATCACTTAAATGTTGTCGAAAAGCTTTGATGAATAATTGAGTGACTGTGATGAGTATTTGATAAATTTTGCCGAATATTGATTTGTTAACATTTAACACCGTAAGAGTTGTTAACATTTGATTTGTATTTTATATATATATATATATATATATATATATATATATATATAGGGATTGACTCCGGTGAAAACCTCAAATTGTGGTACAAACCCGTGAGGACTACTTTATATCTTGGTTTTTTTGAAACCCGTGCTAAAAACCTCAATCACACGGTGACTTTACAACTCGGTTCAACCTAAAAACCGTGCTAAAAACTCCAGTTTTAAAATAACACATGACTTTATAGTTCGGTCAAACCGAAAAATCGTGCTAAAAAGCTAATGTTTTAAAATTACATAGTGACTTTATAGCTCGGTTTTATTCAAAACCGGGCTAAAATTTATGACTTTATAGATCGGTTCTATTCATAACCGGGCTATAAAGCAAGTGAACCGGGCTAAAAAGCCGGTACTCACGGGTTTTTACCGCAATTTTGGTTTTCACTAGAGCGCATCCCTATATATATAGATAGATATATGGTAGGGTTCAGGTGAGAAGCATTGGTTTGGTGAGAAGAAAAGAAGCGATCTAATTGGTCCGTCCGCTCCTCTCGCATGCGCGTTCAGTACACCCCACGCGCTTTGGTCTCTCGCGTGCATTCTGACCACGCGCCTCTGTTATATTTTAAAAAAATGGCAGCCCACAAAGACTTGAACACGGGTTCATTTGATGCGAAGCAGAAGCGGCTTACCATCCTCCCAACTTGAATTCCATGTTCACATCCCATTTTTATTCCTTTGAAACCTTTAATATTTTAATCGATTTTTTCAAACATTAACTATAACATCATCAATTAATGTCTGGGTAAAAGGCAACGTGAATAATCACTCCCCAAGTCTCTTCTCCTTCCTCTGCCTCTTGCCTCTTCAATTTTCTTTTACCTCTGCCTTTTAATCGATTTTTATTTTCTCCTTTTTTTTTAATACAAGGAAAGGAATTAGGAACCAACTATCTAGAACACGAATAGCTAACTCCTAGAGCGTCCTTTCGGACGAGAACGCGAAGTTCTAGATCAGTAAGCAAGTCTTCGTCGGCAAGGATATTGTAAGCCAGGTGCGCGACCCAATCGGCGACAGCATTGCATTCCCTGAAAATATGACGAATAGAGACTGAATTAAATGTTGAAATAATGAACCTAGAATCTGTTAGTATGAGCTCAATATTCCAAGGACAGCTCCAATCTCCCAAAAGAGAATTAATGACTGTCAAATTGTCACCCTCAATTAAGAGATTACGGATACCCAATTCTCTTGCCCGAAGCACCCCATTCCTAAGAGCAAGGGCTTCTGCAAAGACAACAGATGTGTTATTGCAGGGGCCATTACCAACTGAAACCACATTTGATTTTGAATTCCTAATAACGAATCCATAGCTAGCATCCCTAGATGCCCAAAGAGAGCCATCGAAGTTCAGTTTATAAGCCAAAGCAGGGTGTCTAGCCCACTTGCAAGTGGGTGGATATTTCCTATTTGGGTGCTGGGTTCTGCCACCCATGTTTGATTGGCCATTCGCGTCAGGGAGGAAGGTGTATGTGTTGTGATCGAATCGAGAAGCCTCAATCCAAGTCTGCTTAGTTGTAAGCATGAAGGTATGAATCTGTTGAATAGAGACGTGGGTAATGTTACCAAACACCAGCTGGTTTCGGTGGAACTAAATCGCCCACCAACTAAAAAACAAGTCTATCAATTTTTGTCTGAATATTACCGAAGAAATATTATGTAGCACTGTACTCAGATGTTGCTCATCACTGTTTGTGATCGTATTACCGAGGATGGTACTATTTGTAGACTTAAGGATCCTCATGGTAAGAGGACATTCAAAAAGTAAATGTTGAGTGGACTCATACGAGCAGTCGCAAAAGACGCAACCCATGGGCACACTCACATGGGACCGTTGTAGTCGACCCTTAGAGGGGAGAGAGTCTGTAGAGACTTTCCAAATGAAATGCTTTAATTTCGGAGGAATGTTGAGATTCCAGATCCAGTGACACTGAAAGTTATTGTTTTTGGCACCGTTAGGTACTAGAGCTACCGCAGATTTTGTAGTAAAACACCCGGACGGATCCGGGCCCCAATATAGACGGTCAGTCAAATCTGTAATAGTAAGAGGGATAGAGCTAATATGGGTGATAACTTGGGGAGATACAAGACCGGCAAGATAGGAAAGTAGTAGTGGAATGTCCCATGCTCTTTCAGCAGTAATGAATCTATTAACCTTCCAAGATAATTGAGATGTCGATGGATGGATGGTAGATCTGTGGATTAGCACCTCGTCAAATGCCCATTGATCCGACCAGAAGTTGATTTCGCAACCGTTACCCACACTCCAACGAATGCCCTTTTCGAAAAGAGGTCTTAACTTAATCGGTTTGGACCACTACCAGGAAGAAACTCCTTTCTTCATATAATCCTGCAGTGATATCCCTTTGAGGTATTTGGTTGTAATAACATGCACCCAGATATTTGTCGGTTTCGAAATGATTTTCCATAATAGTTTCAACTGGAGGGCCGTACTCATAGTTTCTACTTTGTGAAGGCCCAAACCTCCATTTAAAGTGTCCGTATAAGTATAAATTTTATCCCAGCTAATAAGAGGAGTGTACCTATCTTCCTTATTCCAGAAGAACCTTCTATATACCTTGTCGAGCTCGGAGAGAATCGACGAAGGCAGCATAAAGGATTGCATTAAAAAATTGGCTGAGCACTAAGATTTGCTTTGATCAGAACTTTGCGATCTTCGGCAGATAAAGAAGACGCTTTCCATTTGGTAAGTTGTTTTTTCGTTTTAAATACCACGTTTGCGAACGTATCCTTATTGACCCGCCCATTGATAATTGGGCAGCCAATATATTTTTCCAACATGTTTGAACAACCAACACCCAAATGGGCCTTAATAGTCGCTTTAGTAGTATTAGTAGTGTTACTGGAGACCTGGAAAGTAGATTTGTGGTAGTTGATTTTTTGTCCAGACAACCGACAGTAGGTGTTAAGAATTGAGGTAATGGTTTGGCAGGCAGATGCAGATGCTTTAGTGAATATCATCATGTCATCTGCGAAAGCCAAGAATGGGATGGTAGGGCCATTCTTTGAAATAGGAAAGTCGATGTCCTTATTGCGATCTGATTCTTGTTAAAAGGCTTGAGCTAGAAATTCAGAAGCAATGATGAACAGTAATGGGGATAATGGATCGCCCTGTCGTAGGCCTCTTCTAGGGAAGAATTGTTGTGTTGGGGCATCATTGATAAGGATGGAGTATGACACAGTAGAGACACATTCCATAACCCATGCCACAAATTTGGTGTGAAATCCCAGCTTAAGGAGAACTGCGTGGAGGTACGGTCATTCAATTTGGTCATAAGTTTTTTCCATATCCAACTTAAATGCTAGCCAGCCAACCTTTCCCTTCTTAGCTTTAAACGAATGAAACACCTCATAGGCAATAAGAATGTTATCGTGAATCGACCTTCCTTTTGTAAACGCCCCTTGAAGAGGGTGAATGAATTTTGCTAAAATGGAGGCTAGTCTAGTCGTTAGGACTTTGGTAACGATTTTGTAGATCGTGGAGCACAAGCTAATTGGTCAGAAATGATTAATACAGTTAGGATCATCAATTTTGGGAATTAAAGTTATGAAGGTGTGATTGATTTGTTTAAGTAGTTTTCCTGAAACGAAGAAGCTTTTGACAGCTTTGATTACTGTAGGGTCAACTATGTGCCAATATTGTTGATAGAAACCGGCAGGCATGCCGTCAGGTCCAGGTGCCTTATTAGGGCTGATTGAGAAAACGGCAAGTTTGATTTCCGAATTAGAAACTGGAGCAGTAAGGCGAAGGTTATCTTGGTCAAAGACCATATGGTGTAGGATTCCAAGGTTGGCAGCTAAGTCAATAGACGGGTCTGTGGTGGACTGGAATCTGCGTTTATACTCTCGTTCAAATTCCTCATGAATAATACCCGCATCCGAAGTACAAATGCCACTTGAGAGAGATAGGGCTTTAATAAGCTTGCGATTGCGCTTGATTGTGGCTATACGGTGAAAGTATCCCGAGTTGGAGTCAGAGAGCAAAACATGCTTTGCCTTTGCTCTTTGACGCCAGTACAATCTTTAGAAATCAAGTAGACGCTCGTGTTTAGCCAACAGACGCTTTTGTAAGCATATTATGAGTACTGAAGGATGAGAATAATTTTGCTTGTATTGCCAGCAGGTCCTGCTCAGATTTCAAGAGTTGTGAACGAATGTTACCAAACGTGACCTTGTGCCATTTTTTCGATAAACTTTTGAGTAGTTTAGTTTTGTTAACCCGTTTGAACATACACGAACCATGAAAATCCAAACGGCATGCTTGTCGGACAACATTATCATAGTCTTTCCGCTTGGTCCAAGCCATTTCAAACTTGAAAAGGCGGCTAACAAAGGAGGTTTCATGCCAAAAATCAACTGTAATGGGACAGTGATCAGAGGAAGTGAAGGCATGATTTCGCACTTGGAGTCTGTTGAAGGAAGCAAGAACAGAATTTTGTACGAGGCAACGATCAAGTTTCTCGAAAGAATTGCCTGGACCATCAGGTCGCTTCCGCCATATGAACTAGTCCAAGAGTATATAGATACCGTACATAGAACAAACGTTATATGAAAAGAGAGTCGGTCGTCGACATAGGACAGAACCGAAACGCCAGCAAGGAGTAACGATCCACACGAAGGAGAGGCATCTAAGAATGCCTTCCAGCTGTGGCCCTGTCTTGTGGGTGCCTGTTAGGCAAAGAAATGACGACCAGAGGTCCCAATGAAAGGAAACACAATGGCTGGTATAGCCGAAAGATCGTGAGTAATAGCCATGGTATGGCAACAATGAGCATAAGGTGTGATCGGAGGTCCGCAGTTGCTGTAGAGCAGTACCCAGGAAACACCCTAAGGAAACTAGCACCAAAGAGTGATGAGTTGGATTGGTAGCCCTGCAATCACAAGCAAATGAGAACAGCAAACCCGCGAAAAAGAGGCGATAAAGCCATAAACCAACACGAAAAGAACAAGCATCAAAAAAAGTGATGAAAACATGGTAAAAGGAGAAATATATTGGTAAGACATCAGTAGAAACCACCAAAACGAGGTGTAAATACCAAAGGACAACTGAATTGAAAGAACACAACGTAAATGGGAAAATTAAGTAAAGTAGGAAACAATTATATAAGTAGTAAGCAGGACGGTAAACTACAACAGAGCAATGGTAGAAGTACCTTAGAACATGTAATATTTTGATGTTTATCCTTGTATGTGTCAGGGTTACCGATAGAAGGAAGTTGAAGGCCCTTGTGGCCAGAGGCGGATCCTCTTTAGGGCCAGGGGTGGCAGTCGCCCCCCCAATCGAAAATAAAATTTAACATACATATTCGTCTCGTCGATAGCTTCGATTTGATATATTATAAGCTCAATTCCGATATCTGAGCAAAAAGTTATAAGCGTTTTAATTTTCAGGACTGAACATATATAAATTAATTATTTCTTATATCATTTACCAAACTGATATACTTTTTTCGTAATTATCATTTGTTAGACTTCATATCCTAATCTATATATTAATTAAAACCAAAGCACCTAAGCCACGTGTCACTCCCTCGTGCAAAGTTATTTTTGGCAACATTTATATTGAATATATTTAGAAATAACTTCTTTTAAACAATGGGATTAATTCAAAACTTTTTTTAATAAAGTTAATATTAACTATACAATATTATTTCATTCTATCTTGAAAACTATTTTTGTTTTTTATCATAACCTTAATTTTTGTAATTTCACCTAACCAACCTAATCTGCACAAAATTTCACATGATAAAATTTTTAAATATTTTTTTGACCAATGAGATTTATTTATTCTAACTATTAAATGATAAATATTTTTTATTAATTAGATGTCATAATCACCTTAATTTTACAATTTCCTCCCAATCAACTGAACCTAGAAAAAAAAATCCAACTATTAAAATTTGGACAAGTTTCTTTAATTAATCTATCTATATCTAACTAATAAACTGCAAGCATTTTTTTATTAGGTGTTATAACTTATAAGCACCTTTATTTTAGAATTTTTACTAAACCAACCTATTAAAGCTTAAACTAATGTAATTTTTACACATTTTTCACAAATATTAATTTTTTTTACTTACTTTATCAAATCAATTTTTTCTATTTTATGTTAACATATGGTAATACTTTATTTCATTTTATAGCGGTAATTTAATTTTTATACTTACAAAATTTATTTTTATTTTTTATACAGAAAAATACGCGCCATGGCGCGGGAACTGTACTAGTAATATAATTATATCCGAGAACTTCAAATTAGGAGGTTATATTGAAATATTTGAAAACCATAAAATAAAGCATGCAAGATTTATGTTTTTATTCTAGTTACACATCCATAATATTGATGATTTTTAGGAAAAGAAAAATTAGGGTTTCATTTTATAGACAATTTTTTTTTATCGTAATTTTCCGCCCCTCAATCAACAACTTCAAGATCCGCCACTGCCTGTGGCTGTAAGCCAGAGGTTGTCCGTACAACAACGCAGCCCCCCATACGCCTCTATGGCATAAGGAGAGGTTGGGTCAATGATTACACTATTTATCCTTGTATGTATCGGCATAAAAGGATTGTAATCCCAATTAGGCACACCGGCCAGATTTATATAAATACTCACGTTGAGTAAACCGCTAGCAAATAGCAAAAGAAGCCCGAAATTAGGGTTACTTACTTGGTAAATGTGCAAATCAAAATAAACTTGCAAAGCAAAACTAAAATGAGTATCTGTCACAAACAATTGAAACAAGAGATAGCACCAATAGCACTTGCAGATCCGGTAGAAGGCAAATGGGTAACAAATCAGACAGTAATGAATCAATACCCGGCAAGGGTTTCTATAGATAATAGCATAAGTGTTCCAAGTGAACCGAATTGAGGGCTCGTTTGGTATAAAAATACAAGGTAAACGGAATGGAAACAAATTTTGTATAGGAAAATATATCTATATAAGAGAAGAATGCTATTTTTTGTATGAAAAAATAAGATAGGAGGGTAATGGTTAGAGGAGTATAGGGGATATGGTTACTCCTTGTCCAAATGAGAGATTGAAATAAGGAGGAACAAAACCAATTTTGTATGAAAAGTTGGAAGAAGAGGGTAATGATTAAATTTTTTAACAATGTATCTACAACTATAAATAGACTACATTCATTTCTTTTCCGTTTACCTTTCCAAAATTTAAACCAAACGAGCCCTGAGTATAAATGGCTAGAAAGCAGACTTACCTGCAAATCCATCAATGGTAAAGTGGTAGGGGTATCTTCGAAAAGTAGAGTCCGACATGACTAGGGCGCGAAGAACACCCAGCCACGCCAACGAACAAAGCCCAGCGCCCGCACGCCCACCCTGAGATTCCAGATTGAGGAGTCACACCCCCAATAATCAAGATTAATTGCCCCATTAGAAAAGAATTTGCCATTCAAGAGCAGCCAATCGGGCGAATTCGAGCAAGGTAGCACACCGCCCCACTTGTTCAACAACTGCAAATTTCGGAGAGGCCCGACACCGAGCTTTGAAGGGATGGACGTCCAGGTGGAAGGAGGCGGTCATCGAGGGCAGTAGGAGGGAGCTACCTCCATAGTGGGGGCAATTTGGGTGGCACGAGGGCTGATTTTTAGCGTAGGTCCGGTAGGGAGGGTGGATGGCCAGGTCCGAACCGGTGGACGGCGAACGGGGAAGAAGGAGGCGGAATGAAAGCGCGTCCGGCGCGTTGAACACGCAAGGAGTAGGGTTTTCATTTTGGTACACTTATACCACCATCGATTTTTTTTTTCGAAGCAGGATAAGAATTAGGAAAGCCGCCGACGACCCGGCTTCTTCTCTAGAGCATCCGCACGGACGAGAACCCGAAGTTCTGAATCAGTCAAGAGGCTATCATCGGCAGGGCAGCTATGGGCCAGACGTGCAATCCTGTCGGCCACAGCATTCGATTCCCTGAAAATATGACGAATAGCAACATTAGAACAAGATCGAAGCATAGCAGTAGTATCCGACATCAAGAGCTCAATGTTCCAGGGGCACGACCAGTCACCTAGGAGAGCTTTGATGACAGTCAAACAGTCACCCTCTATTAGTAAGAAATTTATTTCCAAGCCGATGGCTTTTACAACACCCATATGCAATCCCAAGGCTTCTGTTTGAATTGCAGAAGTGTCACTGCATAGGCCATGTCCCACTGACACCAACGTTCCTTCGTGATCACGGATCGCGAAAACGAAGGATCCCTTACCAGAAGGAAGGTAAGAGCCATCGAAATTGAGTTTATAGTATCCTCTCGGCGGTTTTATCCAAACGTCTCGTCTGCACGAAGGGTTCTGTAGACCAGTCGAAATAGTGTTATGATGAACATTGTTTGGTTTAACATTTGTTTGGATTTTTTCCTTTCCTATGTCACCTCTGTCCCTCCAAAGGTTAACGGTCGATTGGTAAAATAAGGTCATAGATTTCATGTTGACTGACTGAACATGCTGGAAGACCAGCTGGTTTCTGAAGTACCAAATGGTCCACCAGGCAGTGGCTAATTTAGCGAAATCAACCTTTCCTAATTTAGAGTAGATATCCCTAAGCACTCCATTCATCTTAGGATTAGGATGAGACGTCTGATAGACCGGAAGAAGAATCCCAGTCTTTGTGAAAAGTTGTAAAGTGGTAGGACATTCTAGTAGGAGATGATGCGTCGATTCAACCGTGGCTCCACAGAAAGAGCAATCAGAGGGGACAGATACATGGGAACGTTGTAGTCTATCGGACGTTAGTAACGCATCTGTGGCTATTTTCCAAAGAAAGTGACGATTATTGTGAGTGACGTCTAAAGTCCAAATCCCCTTACATTGAAATTGGTTGTTCTCTGTATGTTTCTGACATTTACTAACCGCCGAGCTCGTCGAGAACCAGTCGTTTCTACTGGCTCCCCAAAAGAGGCGGTCAGTAAATGGATTCGTAGGCAAATAAATATTTGCTATAGAGTTTATTATATCTGTGGTCAGCCAACCATGAAGTTCATTGAATAATCTGCAAGTATCCCACTTATTTTCCTGAGTAATGAAGCGATTAACCCTCCAATTCACCATATGTCCTTGTATAGGCTGGCTTGATAATTTTGATAAAGGTGTATTGAGCATCCAAATATCTTCCCAGAATTTGACCGACTGACCATTTCCAATCGACCAATTAAGTCCGGATTGGAAGTCAGTTCTAATGTTCATTAGTTTTGACCATTGCCATGAAGTATTGCCCTTTTTAACGTAATTAAGGAGGGAATCATTTTTTAGATATTTTGTTGTAATTAGTCTAACCCAGATATTGTCCGGTTGTGCCAAAATTTTCCATAGTAGTTTCATTTGTAAGGCAATATTCATAGTTTCTGCTTTGTGAATACCCAATCCACCAGACATAGTATCTGAGCAGATTTTATCCCAGCTAATAAGCGGAGTGTAATTTCCATTTTTATTCCAAAAGAATTGTCTGTAAATTTTATCTAATTCGTGAAGAATCGAAATTGGAAGCATAAAGGCTTGCATAATAAACAAGGGTTGAGCACTTAGATTGGACATAATGAGCACCTTTCTCCCTTCCGCAGAGAGCGAGGACGCTTTCCATTTAGACATTTGTTGTTTAGTTTTGACAATAATATCATTAAAAGTTTCCGGATTTACTCTACCGTTAATGATAGGACATCCCAGATATTTTTCTAAATTGTTGGATTGTGGTATTCCCAAAGTACTAGTAACAGTCCTAATGGTCGACGATGTAGTATTGGGAGAGACCTGGAAGCTAGATTTATGTAGATTAACTTTTTGTCCTGAAATAGTACAGAACCGCTGGACAATATTAGTAATATTAGTACAAGTTGCATGGTTTGCCTTTCCAAATAGGAGGATATCATCTGCAAAGGCCAGGAAAGGAATCTTAACTCCTCCACGACCCACCGTGAAACCTGAATCTTTAGACGTATCAGAATGACGCTGAAGATTTCTGGCAAGAACCTCAGCGGTGAGAATAAACAGAAAGGGCGATAGTGGATCTCCTTGTCGTAAGCCTCTTGAAGGCAAGAAAGGGGTAGATGGTTCATCATTAACGAGAACTGAGTATGAAACCGTTTGCACACATTCCTTTATCCAGTTAATGAATTGAGTGGAGAAGCCAAATTTTTGTAAAACTGAGAACAGGAAGGGCCATTCCACTCTATCATATGCTTTTTCCATATCAAGTTTAATTGCCATATATCCTTGTTTTGTCTTTGACGTTCTGTAAGAGTGGAAGATCTCATGAGCAATCAGAATATTATCTTGGATGCATCTTCCTTTCGTGAAAGCGCTTTGTAGAGGGTGAATGAGCTTATCAAAGACCTTAGTTAACCTAGCTGTGATAATCTTGGAGATTATCTTATAGATCGTTGAGCATAGGCTAATTGGTCGAAAGTGGTTAACCGTTTCCGGGTTATCTCTTTTTTGAATTAAGGTTATGAATGTGTGGTTAACTTGGCGTAGCATTTTCCCGCTTATGAAGAAAGCTTTTACCGCTTTAGTCACACTTGGTCCCACCACATCCCAATAGGATTGATAGAAACCTGCCGGCAATCCGTCAGGACCCGGTGCCTTATCTTGTTTCATAGAAAATAGGGCTGTTTTGATCTCGCCATTACTAACTGGAGCAGTGAGCATCTGATTCTGTTGTATGGTGATCTCATTGTCAATTACGTTGAGATCAGGCTCCATAGTTGTGGCACTGTTATATTCCGACTTGAAACGTTCTGTAAAGCTGTTAACCATTTCTTGTCTTATAAGATCATGTTCTGTGAGATTTATACCAGCTTCCGTTTTAAGGAACTTTATTAATTTCCGACCTCTCTTAGCCGAAGCAACACGATGAAAATAGGCCGAATTTGTATCATTTAATCTCGTGTGTTTTACTTTGGCCTTCTGGCTCCAGTAGCGTCTTTGGTAATCTAGCATTCTTTCTATTTTGTTTAGTAATCTCCTAGGTAAAGCTGATTCATAATCATTTGGATTTCCAATAAAGGATTGATGCAGCAACATTATTTTAGCATCTGTCTCAAAAAATTGCTTGTGGATATTGTTGAAAGTTTTTTTATGCCATTTCTTCGCTAGAGATTTGAGAATTGTTATCTTTTTTATGAGTTTGAACATCAGCGATCCCGTCGGATTGAGTCTCCATGCCTATCTAACAACATTTCTGAATTCAGGTTTTGCCACCCAAGCCATTTCAAACCGGAAAGGTTTTTTATTAATATGTGAGGGCGATCGTAAATCTAGCGATATCGGAGCGTGGTCAGATGTAGTAAAAGGATGGATTCTAATTCTAATCCCGTCGAAATTAGTTATAAATTCATTGGTTGCTAGCAAACGATCTAGCTTTGCAAAAATATTGTTCGGTAACTCCAGTTTCCTTTTTCGCCAAGTATAGGATCCACCGTAAGTGGGGACATCTAATAAGGAAAGTCGGTTTTGTAGATCATGAAGCCGTGTGAAACGGTGTGGGGCAGGTGTAATTCCCCCCAGTTTATCATCTGGATTTGCGATTTCATGTAGGTCACCCAATACACAGAAAGGGCCGGATAACTGAGAGGCATAATGAATCATTGATTCCCAGAAAGTTTGTTTGTCAATATAGTTTGGTGGAGCGTAAATGAACAAAATAGCGAGATTTTTATTCGTTCTGCAGTCGTAATAATCGATGTGGATTAATCTGTGTTGAACCGAAATTAATTTAATTTCCCCCACTGATCCTGGAAGATCTTTCCAAAGCAGACAGATTCCCCCTGCAAACCCTCGAGCTGGGTCGAAGGCAATATTATTAAATCCACATTTTTTCCAGACACCTTGTTGAGGAAGAGTATTCGTTTTCGTTTCAAGAAGTGCTAGGACCGTAATATAATTATTTCGACAGAATAATTCCGTATCAGTCCAGAAGTTTCTCCGTGTAATCCCCCTACAATTCCAAGAATATATATTCATTAATAAAACCTTATTTGTAGAGACCTTTTGTAATAAACCATTCCGATTTTTAATTGAAGCCAAAAATTCCACTTATTGAAGCGTAATAAGGAGCTACAAAGATGATCATGATCATTGAAGAAGTCATTAAAGGATTTCTTTGGATTGGGGTTACTGTCGTATTCTTGATATCCCATTTTAATATTGCCTTTGAGATTGTGAATATATAAGCAAAGTGATGGGAGAGGTTGCAACTGTACGCTAATATTTGCAACTTGACTACAAGTCTGAACTTGATCGATCATTGGTATCTTGTAATGGGTTATTGTAGTTAATAACAACTTAGAATACAATATAAATTGAAACAAACATTGACAATCGGAATGAAGGGTACTGTTAGTGTATAAACTTTGATTGTTGGGTGTAACTTGATGATGAAAATTGGCCTTGTGAGGCTGAGTTTGGGTTACAGAATTCCTTTGTAAAGGAAAATTAGTATATATTGTTTGATCAAGTCTAGAGTTGAGCCTTTGAAAGTGGTCGTAGCTGCTACTCCAATCAAAAGGCATCCAAATGAAGCAGCAGCAGAGCCTCCACTCCAAAAGATAGTTGCAGACAGGATCAGCAAACCTGGAAACACAAGGAATACAACAGCAGACAAGTAGGGAAAAGAAAAAAAGAGTAGACAAGTAGAAAGGCAAAAGTTCATTACTAAAATAGACCATACTACAAGGTAAGTAAGGATCAGACTTGGGGTTATATCCCCTAATGCAATTATCACAACAAGGGAGGATGGCGCAAAGCAGCACATCCAGCTGCGTGGCCAGCAGCTTTGAAATACATAAAACATAATCAGAATAAAGATAGAAGAAACCAACATAATCGAAATCAAAAGAGATAGCCACAAGAAGACCGAAGTCATTTCCAAGACCATGAAAATCAATCAAAAAACCAAGTTGTGCTATCATAAGGAAACCAAAGAAAAGGTAAGGGTGCCCCTCCCAAACTCTATTAAGATCAACGATATTATTAAACCGAAACTCGAGCCAGCCACAAGTACGGTCAACAATAACCGAGGTCCTGGAACAAAACCTCCACTCACTTCTGAGCTTAGGCAGGAGTTCCTCAAAAGGAATCGTACCCCCAAATAAGGTTCCAACAAGAATGAGTTGGTTAGCCATAAGAGACTTCTGTCGGACCTCAGGCATCCTAGTAAAGAAAGCGGAAAGGTCGACAGTGGGTTCCATTGGATCAGAGTCAGGGAGGGGAACCTCATCGGTTACCTTTGCCTTACCCTTAGCCAAACTGGACAAACGATTAGGGGTTTGGGCCTCCTGATTTGGTTCGATAGACACAGAAGTGTCTTCGGCATGAGCAGACAGAGGTTTGATCGAAGGATCAAGGGCGGGATTGGTGTCTTGAGTTTCAATTAGCGCATCAAGGAAGGATTTGGAAGGATCCATGAGGATGCAATGCAAAGAGAATTTCAGAGATATGAAAATAAATTTGCAGAACAGAGAGATTAGAGCACACAGTAAAAGGCTGTTAAGCCAATTGCACATGGTTAATGTGCTTAAATAGGAGTGATGCTTGTGAGCAAGATGGCGTGGGGGTGTATTAGAGTGGAGAGAGAGATACTTACAGAGATTAGTAGGCGGTTGCAGAGGATAAGATAAACCGGCTGACAAGACCCCAAGGAGAATAGCCAGGCCAGCCAAAGCGGAGAAGAGACCCATCCAACAAGCCTTGCCCGAGACCACTCAAATCTCATGAAAGCCCTGTTGCAGGACCTGGAATTCTTGCAAGTGGGCCACATAGTTGCTGGTGAGAGCCAGTCAGGAGGAGCCACCACCTCCTTTACTGCCGGGCTAGGGCCAGCTCCCGTAGGAGCGATGATTTGGTTGGTGACGTTTTGGGGGAGGATCCACACTTGCAAGTACCAATTTGGACCTAGGGCGATTGTGTATAGAGAGAGCAAACTCGGGAGCTGGTGCGTCAAGGCCATGGATGGAGATTGAAGGTTGCAATGGCGGCGGCTGGTAGACTTAGGGTTTGGGTAAAGGGGGCGCGTACAAGCGCGTTCTTTAGGGTAGTAAAAGGGTGTTTTCATTTATTTGTTAGGGTTTGTAATATGATGTTGTTGTTTTTTTTTTCTCCTTTTAATTATTTATTTGTTTTCATTCTTCTCTCATTTTCTTTTAATATTTATTTTAATTATTTATTTATTTGTTTTTAAAACCCTGAACCATTTGGTATAAAACCCTGAACCACTTGGTATAAAACCCTGAACCACTTTTACTCGTGTGGTTCAAGGTTTTTACTAATGTGGTTCAGTCATTTTACTCGTATGGTTCAGCCCTTTTACTTATAGTGGTTCAACCTTTTAACCTATAGTGGTTCAGCCTTTTTACTTGTAGTGGTTTAGTCCCCTTTACTCTTGTGGTTCAGCTCTTTTACTCGTGTGGTTCAACCTTTTTACTAATAGTGGTTCAGACCTTTTACTTATAGTGGTTCATTAACCACTACAATTTAATAATTGCAAAATTTTCATAATTCTTTTATTTTCTTTTAATGTTTATTTTTTAATTTTTTATTTGTTTGTTTTAAAATAAAATAGTTCATGAACCACTACTCTTTAATTCATGAACCACTACAAATTATTTCATGAACCAATAATCTTTATTTGATGAACCAATTCTATTTATTTCATAAACCATTTCTTTTTAATAATTATAAATTTTCATTCTTCTTTTATTTTCTTTCAATGTTAACTTTTTAGTTATTTATTTCTTTGTTTTTAAAATAAAATAGTGCATGAACCAATACTATTTATTTCATGAACCAATACTATTTAATAATTTTAAAATTTTTATTCTTCTTTTAATTTCTTTTAATGTTAATTTTGTAATTATTTATTTTAAAAAAAAATAAAATGGTTCATGAACAAATACTATTTATTTCATGAACCAATACTATTTACTTGATGAGCCACTACTCTTTATTTCATGAACCACTTGGTATAAAAAAACCCTGAACCACTTAGTATTAAAACCCTGAACCACTTGGTTTAAAACCCTGAACCACTTGCTTTAAAACCCTGAACCACTTGGTATAAAAACCCTGAACCACTTGGTATAAAAACCCTGAACCACTTATTTATTTAGTTGTTTTTACTTATTTATTTCATGAACCACTAGACATTATGTCATGAACTACTACTATTTAATAATTGTAAAATTTTCATTCTTTTTTAATTTTCTTTTAATGCTTACTTTTAAATTATTTATTTATTTTTAAATAAAATGGTACAAAATATGAACCAATATTATTTATTTAAGGGACCAATACTATTTATTTCATGAATCACTACTTTTTATTTCATGAACCACGTACTACAAATTATTTTATGAACCAATAATATTTATTTGATGAACCAACTCTATTTATTTCATGAACCATTACTTTTTAATAATTGTAAATTTTAATTCTTCTTTTTATTTTCTTTCAAAGTTAATTTTTTTTAATTATTTATTTAATTTTTTTAAAATAAAATGGTTCATGAAGCAATACTATTTATTTCATGAATCAATACTATTTACTTGATGAACTACTACTCTTTAATGAACCACTTGGTATTAAACCCCTAAACCACTTCGTATTAAAACCCTGAACCACTTGGTATTAAAGCCCTGAACCACTTCGTATTTGATGAATCACTACTCTTTATTTCATGAACTATTAGAATTTATTTCATGAACCATTACTATTTATTTCATGATCCACTACTATTTCATAATTGTAAAATTTTCATTCTTCTTTTATTTTCTTTTAATGTTTATTTTTTAATCTTTTAATTATTTATTGTTAATTATTTATTTCATTAACCAAAACTATTTATTTGATGAAGCACTACTCTTTATTTAATAAACCACTACTCTTTATTTCATGAATCACTAGAATTTATTTTATGAACCACTACAATTTAATAATTGTAAAATTTTCATTATTCTTTTATTTTCTTTTAATGTTTATTTTTTAATTATTTATTTATTTGTTTTAAAATAAAATAGGTCATGAACCACTACTCTTTAATTCATGAACCACTACAAATTATTTCATGAACCAATAATCTTTATTTGATGAACCAATTCTATTTATTTCATGAACCATTACTTTTTAATAATTGTCAATTTTCATTCTTCTTTTATTTTCTTTCAATGTTAACTTTTTAATCGTTTATTTATGGGTTTTTTTGGTGATTGTCCATAATTTGGGCAAAAATTAAGCCCTAGGACAAAAGAGAGGTGAAATTAGGGAGTGTTCACAATTGACACTTTTGCCCTTCCTTCCCATTTTCCTCCTTCCCATTTTTTAGTTTGACCATTGACCATTGACCGGTCAAAGACATTGACTTTTGGTGACACATATGTGGTGACATGTAAATTTTGTGATTACAGTTTCGTTTTTATAGTTTTTTTTACGGGGTCACTGTCACCACTCTTTAACAGTGGTGACATGAAATTTTTTTATTACAGTTTCGTTTTTAGAGTTTTTTTTACGGGGTCACTGTCACCACTCTTTGACAGTGGTGACATGAAATTTTTTTTATTACAGTTTCGTTTTTAGAGTTTTTTTTACGGGATCATTGTCACTACTCTTTAAAAGTGGGGACACGTGTGTGGTGACATGAAATTTTTTTTATTACAGTTTCGTTTTTAGAGTTTTTTTACGGGGTCATTGTCACCACTCTTTAACAGTGGTGACACGTGTGTGGTGACATGAAATTTGTTTGATTACAGTTTCGTTTTTAGAGTTTTTTATGGGGTCACTGTCACCATTCTTTAATAGTGGTGACATGAAATTTTTTTATTACAGTTTCGTTTTAAGATTTTTTTTATGGGGTCACTGTCACCACTCTTTAACAGTGGTGACACGTGTGTGGTGACATGAAATTTTTTTTATTACAGTTTCGTTTTTAGAGTTTTTTTTACGGGGTCATTGTCACCATTCTTTAACAGTGGTCACCACTTGTAACCAAAAGGAAAACCCTATGATTAGGGAAGCACAAACCCTAAAGGTACTAATGAGAAGTCAAAAGAACATGTGATGTACAGTATGGTTTAGGGTTTAGGGTTAAGTCTTTAGGTTTAGGGCCAAGGCCCTAAACCCCAAATCCTAAACCCTAAACCCTAAAATGTTAAGTACAGTACGTCGTTAAGAGATGATTGCTGTCACCAAATGGAAAACCCTAGGACAAGGTAAGTACAAACCCTAAATGGGCTAATGAGAAGCCAAAAGACATTAGGTGGACAGTTCTCCTTCAATATATGAATGGGTAAGAGAGTCATAGACGATGTCATCACTATTAAAACAGGGCCATAGACACTGTAACCAAAATAAAAATACATGTGGTGACAGTTCTCCTCTAATACATGTGGTGACAGTTCTCCTCTAATATATGAATGGGTAAGAGGGTCATAGAAGTTGTAACCAAAATAAAAATAGGGTCATATACACTGTAACCAAAATGAAAACAGTGACATAAATGCTGTCACCAAAGGAAAAACCTATGACTAGGGAAGAACAAACCCTAAAGGGGATAAACCTAACCAAAATAAATGAATTAAATCTCTACTTGCGTGATGAAATCCGTTTTAATTACACTAAAATTAAATTGTAATTATGACTAGGGAAGAACAAACCCTATGACTAGGGAAGAACAAACCCTAAAGGGACTAGTCAGAAGCCAAAAGACATTAGGTGGACAGTTCTCCTTCAATATATGAATTGGTAAGAGAGTCATAGACGCTGTCATCACTATTAAAACAGGGTCATAGACACTGTAACCAAAATAAAAATACATGTGGTGACAGTTCTCCTCTAATACACACTTTGTTTTTAGATTAGATTTTTTTTCGTCCATTTTTCCTAATCCATAAAGTTAGTTTGCATTCAAATAATATTCTATTGCTCTCTATATTTTAAGAGAAATTTTGGTGAAATATCACCTTTTTCTAATTTAATTAGGTAATCAGCATCTCTCAATCTTTTATTGGCCGTTCTAGCACCACTTCAATCTTTTTTAGCCGCATAGCCTCCTTCCTCATAAGTCATACCCCTGTTCTTCTTCCTCATACACCCACTTCTTTTTCAAACTCCCTTTTCATGGTTCCCCCTCCCTCTCTCCCAACCGGGACTAACCACGACGAACCAGCGCCGGAGGCTGTGGAAGCAAGCACTTCTCTCCCTCTCGACCTCACGTCCCTCGCGCGATTGTCAACCCGAGGCTGAATCGCCTCTTCTTCGCCCAGATCCGAAAGAGTCACAACTCTCGGGATCTCGACCTCACACTCTCGCCTCAACGACGCCAGATCCGCATCCGGAGCTCGCTCTCCCTGCCCATCCATCCACCCGCGCAGCAGCCCCTCCTCTTCTTCAACCTCCTACTTCCTTGTCTTCCTATTCCCCGTATGAACCTCTTTTACCTTGATTTATGGTAAATCTCATTCCCTCTAATCTTTTTTTCACATTGAATTTCATATTTGATTGATGGTTTACCTGATTTATTTGAAGATTTGAATTGTTAGGGTTTGGGAGAAATTGATTAATTTGGGGATCCAAAGGAGCTTCCATTGCTTCATCTCACCAGCAAATACCAGTCATTGTCGACACTGAGTTTGTGCGGTGGAACGAAGAAGCAATATCTAATTGCACTTTGTTTTCTTCTCCGGTGACATTTGCATTGGTTCTATAGTGAGAACATGAACTGGAATACTGGATTGAGGGTTCCATTTTGAATTAACTATCTTGATTGTGTATTTTTGGTTCTTATTTTATGAAACTTGTGAAGTGTGAACTGGCTGGAGGTTTCCATTTTGAATTGACTATCTTGAATGTATATTTTTGTTCTTATTTTAATAAACACCTTTGCTTGTTATTTTTACGTATTATTAAAGTTACAATTGAAAAAACTGGTTATACCTTCGTTACCTTTTGAGCGTTGTCAAGTTCTTGGCTTTTCCTGTTCTAATGATCGGCTTCAATTTTCTTTAGCAGACAAGTTGTTTCAGATGTGATCTTGTCGCTAAATGAAGACAGACTTATGGATTTGAATCCAAGTAAGTAGCTTTCCTTTTCTTTCATCTAGCACATATGGATTTCATACCATTGTATTAGCATTCTTGCAAGCAATTTGTTTGTTGGTTAAATGATATATTAACAAGACATGGCCGCTTGGAGCAAACAAAATCATTAGGCTTAATTAAAACCTGGTCTTTGTTAGAGAGTGATAAATTTTTCATTTTGGGATTCAAGTGACCTTAATGGTACTAATAAATTTTAGTGGACAAAATCTCTGTCTTGTATTTGATTTCATTGGCAATGTTTTAACAAGCGTGACTACAATTAACCATTGCATAGCTGTGTATCAAAGAACAGACATAATATAAGACACCCTTTTTTTTCATTTTTTCCTTGAATAATAGGAAGTTGAGGGCACCGAAGATGCAAGCTCTCGACATCATGGATCAAAAAGCAGCTCAAACTCGACAGTTCTATGGTTGTAGCGGGATGGTTTAACGATCTAAGCTTTCGTCATCATGTATTGATTGGTTTGTTTCAATTTAGGCCAAATGATTAGATGAAGTGATTTATGAGTTTATGAGTCAAGTTTTGGTCTTTGTCAATAGTGAAATTTAGGGATAAACGGTGAAGAGGGCAAGTCTAAATGTCAATTCTCATAGCTATGAAGTGTTCTTGTTAATTTGTTATGAATGCAATCACATTTTATGTTCCTATGTCATTAATTGTATAAAAATGTCATCAACAAAAGATGTCATTACAAATGGGTGAGAAAAATGAAGTGTAATAACAAATGATATCAATGAATAAAAGTCATCAATAAATGATATCATCAATCAAGTTAAATCACATTTTATGCTCTTTTGTCATCAATTGTGTAAAAATGTAATAAACA
Source organism: Persicaria maculosa (assembly GCA_963922045.1). Classification (NCBI taxonomy): domain Eukaryota; kingdom Viridiplantae; phylum Streptophyta; class Magnoliopsida; order Caryophyllales; family Polygonaceae; genus Persicaria; species Persicaria maculosa. The sequence goes on from OY998261.1 coordinate 37,746,471, forward strand.
TGTCACCATAAGTGATTGCATCAATAAAGTGTAATCACAAACATGTCATCAGTGAATAAAAGTAGAATCGATGAAAATATATCGATATACAACCCACCCATACCTCCTCTCACTCCCTCCCTCTTTCGGTTCTGTAAATCACCACAAACCCATCCAGGAATGTTCAACCTTGCATCCCTTTTTGCTGCTGCAATGCCATGACCACCACCTTCTCTCCTTCCTCTTCCTCCCGGAGTTGAGCAGCAGCAATGGCATCCCAGAGGCCGAGCGTAGGAGCGCCGCCAGAAGCCACCGTCGGAGCCACCAGCGCCGCCACCAGCTCGAGCTCCCCTGTTTTCCGGTGAGGAAGTCGAGGCGAGCAGCACCTCCACACCACCTCCATCACCTTCTTCTCCGATGTTTGAGCAGCAGCAGCCTCCTCTCAGCCTCCCTTGACACCCCTCTCTCACCGACGCAACCGGAGCCGCCCTCGAGCACCCCAGAGTTGAAGAAACGCAGCCCTCGGTAAATCTCTCCTTCCTCCCTTCCCTCTTGCTCTCGCTTCTTTATCTCCGTGTTGAGTGTGGTCGGGGAAGCTTGTAGTACAGGCGGGGTGAGTCTCAGGCCGGAAGGCCGCCGGCTAACCCTCTTTCCTCTTCTTCTTCCTTCACTTCGGCGGCGCCGCTCCCCTGCTCTGTTCTATTGAACTGAAGAGCGAGGGTTCAACGTGGCCGGTTCACCATTTCTTTAAATTACCCGGTTCGGTTCATTTCATTTAAAAAAGGGGAAGGGTTGGGTCATATTGCATCCGAATTGAGTGGGTCGGGTATGGGCTCGGGTTGGGGCTTGATCCGGGTCATTGGTTTCGGTTGGGCTGGGCTTTATTTCTGAGTGGGTTTTGTTATGGGATATATATATGTGTGGTTTATTTTCGTTAGAATATATATATATATATATATATATATATATATATATATATATATATATGTTATGTTATTTATATATATATATGTTATATTTTGTTGTTATTGCTGATTTTTAGGAAAATAAATGTATATCTTTATTTTTTCTGAAAATTTATATATATATATATATTAAAAGGGTTTTAAAAGTAATATTAATTGATAGCAAGTGTTAAATTAGTTGAATATTATTATTATTTTGGGATTTTGATATAATTATAATATTCTGGAAATTAATCTTTATATATTGTTTATTGTTTTAAAATAATATTGATTGGATTATTTAATTGATGCATTTCATGAGGATTTAAATATGAGAATGGGGAATTTTTAATTGAGTTGTTGGTTTTGATTTATAAGTATTATTTGGGAGCTTAGAATTATTTTGATGTTTTGGTACTGAGAATTATTTATATAATGTTTTGAAATAAGAAATATGCCGGAATTATTTTATAACATGATTTTGGGAAATTGACTTTAAGGCTTAAATGTTTAATGTCGGAATTTGGCCAAGTATGATTTGAGAACTATTTTGAATATGAGTTGACTTAATTTGGATTTAAGATTTTGGAAAACGGTTTTACTATCGGTCGGTTTTGAGAATGTTGAGAACTTGGGTTCGTGTGTATGAACGTTGGTATGGTAGCTTATGGAAATGACTTGATGATAGGTGTGTATTGCTTTTGGATTGCTTTGGACTTGCATTTGGGCCCTTGCTTGTGTTATCTTGCTGTTCTGCATCAACAGGTAAGTATCCTACGGGACTTACTCAGTAACCTGGACCTCCTGCCTGATGTGTCATGTAATGTGTAGTTTTATTGCATATTAAAGCATGCCATGTAGTATCATGCTAGGATTGCATTGAACTGAGCATGTGTTTACTTTGTGTGTTTGAATACAGAACGGCCGTTATCTGTGATAGTCCTAGAGTCTTTGCTAGGGTCGTAGGGTAGCCCAGCCCCATCGGGTGCCCTGAGTCTCTCGAGTCGATATGAGCATGATATGATAGCCCAGCACCATCGGACAAGAGATGAGATGATTTGATATGATATGATTAGCCCAGCACCATCGGGCATGAGCATGATTTATGATATGATGATGAGATATGATATGATGATACCGTGGTGAGTGCACCACCACGAAGAGTGCTATGCTATAGCCCGAACTGGCCAGTCTCTGCACTAACGGGAAGGGGTGCAGAGGTAGGAGAGGGATATGCCACTTGACATTGTCTTGGGTCCTTTACAGTTCTTTTCTGCATATTATATATACTAGGGGCATGATAGTGTGATTTAAATCTTGTACCGCATTAGCCATCTTTTATTTAGGCATAGGCATGTTATGTGGCCTCAGCGCGGTCAGAGGACCCGCAGGCGATCACCAGGCCTGACTTCGTTGATAGTGTTAGGTACTGCTCTTGTGCTCCATGCTACTGTGACGGGGAAATCTTTTGGCGAATTGAAGAATTCGGCTAACATATTCTGACTTGACAAATGGCAATCACCCACTTGTTTTGGTTTTGACCCGGCCCTGCCGTGGCTTTTGTATCTAAACCGTACTTCCGCTTTACTTTCGTTTAAATTGTAATTATGAGACTTCGACTAATTAGAGGTTTGAAACCTCGACCCGTACCTGAGTTGCAACATCCAAACGAAGGTATCCGACCTTCGAAACGTATCCCGGATATTTATATCTGGGCCGTTACAAATATGGAGTTATTTGTCAACTCCAATGTCACTTGGAGAGCTTAAAAAGGAGATTTTTATCCTAAAACCTAATTATTGGAGTTAACAGTTCTATCAAAGGAATCTTGAATCCATCATATGATTTTGTAGGCATGAAACATACAAGGGCACAGAATTCAATTTATTGGAAAACAGGAAACCAAAACATCAAGTTGGTGGAAGATTAGTTTAGCAGATTAATTAGACAACAAATATTATATATTTATATTGAAGAGAAGCAATAGTGTACTTACTCAGAGCTTGCAAACTCATAAAGCCTCCCTTTTGAGGAGAAGATGATGAGTGCAACCTCAGCATCACAGAAGACTGAAAGCTCATAGGCTTTCTTCAGCAGTCCACTTCTTCTCTTTGAGAAGGTCACCTGCCTGCTTGTTGCACACCTACTTTTGGACCGAATCCAAAATCAAGAAAGTCCCAATTAAGCACCACTTTAAGCAAAAACAGCTTCAAGAGGCAAGAGCAATCAGATAAGAGAATTTTACTTGGTGGTGAAGAGCATGCCACCACAAAAGCATTCAAGAAAAAGCAAGCACCCAGAGAGACTAAGAGAGATGGTATCATCACTAGGAACCCACATTCAGAAACCTGCTTGATTCCACCGTTTTACTTAATGATTCATCTTCTTGTTATTGGAGTAAACATGCTCAATGATTCCTCTCCTTTCCTACAATATCAAAACACCAGTTTGAAGATTGAACAAAGAAAGCCCTAACCAAATGAAGCTGTGCATTTTAATTCCACCTTTTTTTGCAACCTAAATTCATTGAAGCCAAACATGGTACAAGAAACAGCTTCTGCACTTAGACACAGAGTTTTGACATGAAGCCCCCAAAGATGCAACTAATCGGTAATCAATACCACTAATCTGAAGCATTCAAACAAACGATACAAACAAAATGTCGCAGTAATCCGAAACTACTGAAATTAGGCGCCATGGAAATGCAGGGAGACGAGCTTGCGGAGGGAAGAAGAGAAGCTAATTAGAAGTCGGAGACCATGGAACACACTACTGAAATTAGGCGATTTCAATTTCGACTACTTCAAAAAGGCACAAATCCGAATAAGAGGCTTACCTGGTGGCCCTGAGCCACTGATTCATCGGAATCACCTTCGGCGAACTCATAACCGCCATCGGTAATATCATCGGAACCCTAGGGCCTCCTGAGACGGGAATTTTTCCCTCCTCTCGTTGAACCTCCGATTTTCGCGAGGCCAGATCTGATTTCAAGTGAGGAATCAATCAAATTAGTTGAAGAGGGATGCACCATGGGAGAGGAGTTTGGCGTCGGGGTGGAGGTTGGCGGTAGATCTTTGAGGTCGAGAGCGAGATTGAGAGATGAACGAGGAAGAAGCCTGATAGAGAGATGAACAAGATTGGGCTTTTTTTTTTAATCACCCCGCGCCCCAAAATCACATATTAGGCCCATTTTTATTATAAGAGATTTTTTCATTTTAAGAACCTTTTTTATTTGAACCATTATATATATAGGGGAGGTTCAAGTGAGAAGAACTCATCCCAGTGAGAAGGAAAGAAGCAATATGATTGGATGAAATAGATCTGATTTTTACTTTAAGAAAAAATCCTTCACGCGCCTCATCCTCTTCATCTTCTTCCTTCTTCATCCATCTTCATCTTCTTCCTTCTTCATCCATCAGGTTTCCAAAGGCTTCGCTCCTGATCTCCTCTTCCATCCTCACGGCTCTCCCAGGTCAATGGCCACGTGGTGTCATCTATGATAAACGATGTCATTTGGATCATCATAATTAAGCATCCTCCCTCCCTCGATCAATATCCCATCCTTAATTTAGGGGTGCTTTTTGTGCTTCAATCTCCATCTCGGGTTTAATTTGATCTGATTGAAATAAAATTTCCATTTCGTAATTATACCGTTGTTATCTGCATATGCTCAATTACTTCCTTGAACTCAAAGGTTTTGATTTTAGAATTTATCTGATTGGGATTCGCAAATTGCAAGGGGAGTGACCGCCTCCAGATCTAGGAGTTCGTCGAGCGCTATCTCCGCGCCGTCGACAAGATCTAGCGCTTCATGTATTTCCGGTTAGATCTGACATAGATGTTTCGTCTTCAAGGGCAAGGCCATCAAGATATTCCTTGTGAGGAACATCGTTGAAGAACTGATTTCAAGTGATTTCAAGGACAAGCCGTTGTTAGGGATTTTCAGGAAGCTTGTGTTCTCTCTTCTTTTCATTCAATTTTGAGTTGAAGAACCGATTTCAATTTGGGGTTGTAGAACCGATTTCAAAGTCCTCCATTGTATGAGCTTGTGAAAATTCATTTCATTTGTGAATTATGTAAATTAGGGGGAAATCTAAAACATAATTTGACCTTGATTTGATATATATACTGCAGCCATGCTGCTTCTGTTGTGTGATGGGATTGTGAATTGGATGTAATATATACTAATTTAGTGGAATATATTGCTAGTTTGTATACATAGCTAGTGTTTCATTCAGTGAAATCCGCTCAAACCCTCTTGCAATCAATATATAGGTACGTAGAACGGAAGCATGGGCTAGTTATGTACGAACATATTTCACGTTTCTTTAACTAATTGTGTAGCCACTGGCCAACCTTCCTTCACATATATATACACTATAATATAGTATAATGAATTTAATAAGTTTGTCGTGTGGTTAAGGGGTTTTATATTAATTGGTTCAAACGTTTATACCAAGTGGTTCAGAGGTTTATACCAAGTGGTTCAGTGTTTTAATACCAAGTGGTTCAGAGGTTTATACCAAGTGGTTCAGTGACTTAATAGAGATTGGTTCAGTGACTAAATAGAGATTGGTTCAGTGACTAAATAGAGATTGGTTCAGTACTAAATAAAGAGTGGTTCAGTGACTAAATAGAGAGTGGTTCAGTGACTAAATAGAGATTGGTTCAATGACTAAATAGAGATTGGTTTAGTGACTAAATAGAGATTGGTTCAATACTAAATAAAGAGTGGTTAAGTGACTAAATAGAGAGTGGTTCAGTGACTAAATAGAGAGTGGTTCAGTGACTAAATAGAGATTGGTTCAGTGACTAAATAGAGAGTGGTTCAGTGACTAAAAAATTTAATTTTTTTTAATACCAAGTGGTTCAGCGTTTAATACCAAGTGGTTCAGGGTTTTAATACCAAGTGGTTCAGAGTTTTTATACTAAGTGGTTCAGAGTTTTTATACTAAGTGGTTCATGGGTTTTTATACCAAGTGGTTCATCAAATAAATAGACTCTTTATAGCTTCATGAACCACTTCTTGATAACTTCATGAACCATTAGAAATAAAATGGTTGAACCAATACGAGTAAAATAACTGAACCAATACAAAGAAAAAGTCTGAACCACTAAGAGTAAAATGACTGAACCACTATGACTAAAATTGCTGAACCACAACAAATAAAATGGCTGAACCACTATGAATAAAATTGCTGAACCAATACAAATAAAATGGCTGAACCACTTCTTGTTAATTTTTTTTTTCAACAAAACATATACAAAGTGGGTGTCTATGTGTAGATAAAATTAAATTACACTCAAAAATATATTTTTTATATTTTTTTAACAAGTGAAAATGTCAAAAAATAAAATTTAAAAGTGGATGTAAAGGTTTTTATATGTCTACGTAGCCTTTTCAATTAATTAATAAGTTTTGTGTGTTGGCGCGTGTAATTAATTAGCATGGTACGTGAGAGTGGAGGTGTTACTAATTAATTTGGTTGGGTGTTGATAATTAATTGAAGAAGTCGCGTGTACGCTGATTTGTAACTAACTTTTGTACACGTGGACCACTCATATCACTTCTTTCCTTCTCACCGGTTCGTCCCTTCTCACCCGAACCCAACCCTATGTATATATATATATATACACATATACATATATATATATATATATATATATATATATATATATATACACACACACATATACATATATATATACACACACACATATATATATATATATACATATATATATATATATATATACATATGCCGATTGACTCCGGTGAAAACCTCAAATTGTGGTAAAAACCGTGAGCACTACTTTATAACTTGATTTATTTGAAACATGTGCTAAAAACCTCAATTACACAGTGACTTTACAACTAAGTTCAACCTAAAAACCGTGCTAAAAACTCATGTTTTAAAATTACATAGTGACTTTATAGCTCGATTTTATTCAGAACCGAGCTAAAATATGTGACTTTATAGATCGGTTCTATTCAGAATCGGGCTATAAAGCTAGTGAACCGGGTTAAAAAGTCGGTTATCACAGGTTTTTACCGTAATTTTGGTTTTCACCGGAGCGCACCCCTATATATATACCAGTTGTTTCTCTCGCGTGCGAAGCACGCGAGTAGTTGTGTAAAATTAGTCTTTTTATAATCAATTAGTGCTAAATTGAACAGTTTTGAGAGAGCTTTGAGAGAAACAATTAGTTGGGAGGGCATTAATAAGGTTTTGAGAGTAACATACATGCAACCAACAAAGAAGCAGTTTTGCATAAAAGTAAAGAACTTAACATAGTTGTCCACTCAAAAGCCCGTTGATTCTCTCTACGGATCTCCCTCCTATTCCTCAGGTGTGAAGCCGTTTTTGATGTTGAATGTCTTACGAATCTCCTCTAGATCCTTGCCCTTGATCATGCCAGCAACAGTTTGGCAATTGAGGTCCAATAAGCTCTTGATGTTCAAGTAATTAGCAGCCTAACAACAAATATCAGTCTTAGCAAACATCAATTATCAATAAAATGTATAAATATAATAAAATATAAATATTATAACAAAACAACATGTAATTTATTAGCAAACTATTCCAGTGAGGGTGAGTTTAGCATTTCATTGGCATCTAGGGCTGGTGCTCAGAAGAAAGGAAGAGTACCTTTAAAAATTGAATGTCCTTGAAGCAAAGGTCCAGTTTGGTCTCCATGCTTTAGCAATCTAATTTGAAAATCCAATATTCTTAATCTAACTCTAATTGTGGAATGACAGATTGATGCCTGATTTGGTTGATTCACTGCCTTCGCTTATTTTGTTTCTTAAAAGGCTGTTTGTTTTGAAAATAATGCCAACATCATACTTCATGTCAATGGGTGATTGTTTCTTTGGGCCTCTCATGTAATTCTGGTGGTCTTATTACCATTAGCCTTATTTTTTTGTGGCAAAAACTTAATTTCTAAGATACCAGTAAATTAAAAGCCCTTTATATAAGTATATCAGTTTACAAAAAAAATTATTGTTTTAGTTTTGAAAGTAATGTTTTTGCTAATGTTATGGGTCTTTATGTTTAGACATAAAAAACCAGTTTACAGACATGAGCAAACTTTTGACATTGTTCTACTTATAATTGACATCAGATGTCAATACCAGCCAGTTTTTAGACTTTTATTCTTATATAATTTTAATTGAAATTAAGTAATGTCCTTAGAAATCTAAATATTCAAATGTATATGTTATTTAAGAAGGCCAAACCGAAAATTTATAATTTCAAAGTTAGCATGTTAAGGTTTACCTTAAGCTTTAAAACAAAGAAGTTAAGGCTCGGTACAAGTTCCATTTACACAGAATGCATCAAGTCCTTGAATTTGGATTTTGGTTTAACCACAGTCTAAACTATTCTTTAGCAATACGAATATAAATGTTATGCTATAAAATTAAACTCAATTGTTAGGACACTATAACCTCATTTCCATCCGACAACCTTTTATAGCCAAAATTTAAGAAATTGAAGGCAAAATTAAAAAAATTTAAAGTATATTTCTGATCGATTTAGGGTAAAGCCGAAATGATAGAAGACGGAAAAATGCGATGGTGGTAACTCTTAAAGAAATAAGTCGACAGGATGAGGGTAACAATACGAGCAATCAAGTGTGTTTGGTGAAGAATTTGACAAGCGAATATGCCTAGCAGCATAGGGTTCAACCGCAAGTGTGAAATCATGAAATTTACTGGTTCAAATAGTCAAACTAAAATCATCGACCAATTTCAGAATTCAGATATGCAAATTCGAGTTATACCTGACTTTGACGAAAAGTTTTCAATTTATAATGGATTGGGCTTACTGCAAGAATAAGAATCCGAGTTGCTTCTTGCCTTGTCACCATCGGTTGAAAATCGTCCTCATAAAGTCTGTACATACTCGGTCTCACTTTGAACACCTGCCAAGCTTTAATTCAAGCACAAATTCAATTCGATAAAATTATCCAAAAATCTAAATTCGTCGGAAGGAAGGGCTCAAAATCCTAAACCAGGCACATCGGGTGAATTGAAAACGACAATAACAAAATCAAGTGAAATCGAAAGGCTCACCGTTATGGATAATGATGAGAACATTTTGATAAATAAACTGAAATTTAAGACTCCTTAAAAGGGTTTCAGGATAAGGCCTTTCACTTGTACTATATGATATGACCCGCACCCAAATCTTTTGTTGTAGACCCACGCTTCACAAGTTCAGAGAACTCATGTTTATCAATTTGATTACCTTTAGGGTGACTGACTGACTGGCATGCTTAGGAGCTAAACTAAGAGTTTCCTTCCTCATCTGTTCCTCCTCTTCTTTTATCCTCTGAATTTTTGCCTTAAGTGCATCCTGATCACCACCTTGAGAATTCTTATTCCTGGTAGTGCAAATCTTTCCCTGTGTAGAAGAATGATAGTGAACTTTTCCTTAGTATGTAATTTAGCTCAAACTTGGAAATTTGTGGACTCTTCTCAGGAGAGCTAGATGTTGCAGATAGCCAAACCAAAACCTAGGGCAATCCAAACGATCAACAATTTTGTTGATTGAAATTCGTTATGTAGGTACACTTTTACATAAAAGTGCTGGGGTCAATTATTCAGAAGTTGAGATGTTTAATAATGAGAGAGGCATATGCATAAATCTACAACTGACAATCAATTAAAAATAACAACATTCGATGCAGATAAGACAGACTTCAACTGATTTTTTGCACAAATTATTTTCTAGTATATTCAAAAAAATGAGATGTTTAGTTAGAGAGAGATTATTACTTCAATAATTGTGAAACTCTCTTTGCAAAAAAAATAAACATGAAGCAAAAGTATAATGTAAATCCCTCCCAGGCATCTCATTTCATTTAGGATGTAGCCAATACTAAAATTAAAGTTCTAAAGCTAAGAGTGTAGTAGGAAAAAAAACGTTAAAATATGTGCATAGTTAGAAGATGCTTAGAAACCAAAAAATATAAAACAATGCTGGACAGGGTTATGATCCCCCCCTTTTTTGTCCTCCCTCTTCTATGGATGGTCCCCCCCTTTTTTGTCCGATTACAGCAGCAGCTAGCACTCCTCTTCTTTCTCTTCACATTGAGAGCAGCAGCTCACACCCAAACACTCCATCCCAGCTCCTCGTCGCCGCCCCCATATTCCTCTTTCATCCTCCCTCTTCGTTGGAGCTGAGCCACCCACCTCCCACCTTCCTCCTCTCAGCAGCAGCTCCCCTGTTCCGTTGGAAGGAGCCAACCGTGGCAGCTCCTTCTCCGTCCTCCTCCAAGCAGCAGCAGCAGTAGACCTTCATCGAAGACACCCAGAAGCAGCCAGAGCCGAGTCGCCGAGCGCCGTCCTCGTCCCTCCTCCTCTCTGCTTCCTTTGGTTCGATTCAAAGCTCGGTAAGATCCGTTGCTTCCTCTTGCTCCTAAACCATGTCAAGGTGCACCTTTGAACCTTCTATTTCCTTCCTAGGCTCGAGACACACTCCCTCCCGTCGATTACAGCCGGAGCCACCCTCGGAGCCTCTCCTCGTCGGAAAATCCACTCTCGGTAATCCCTCTCTTCTTCCTCTCCTTCCCTCGCGTTTGAGTTTCTTTGGGTGGGGGACAGTCGGAATTGATGGTCGATCTGGCTTGGTGAGGTTTGGGTCGGAAAGAAGGTCGTCGGCGAGGCCTGTACCTCCTCCCCCTTCCCCTTGTTTTCGAATCCCCTGTTCTGGTGGTAGAGACGGGTTCAGCTCCTTTTATTTTCTTTCTTTGGGTCCGGTTCACTGGGTTGGGAAAACACAAGGGAACCGGTTCACACAATCTGAGAGTTTGAGGTGGGATCCAGATAGGGGCAGGCGGGTTTTGGGCTCGGATTCGGGTTGGGCATTGGGCTGGCTTTTGAGTGGGTTTTCAAATAGGGTTGGTGTTTATGTTATGCATAATTATAATATATGTTATGTTATTTATATATATATATGTTATATTTTGTTGTTATTTCTGATTTTTTAGGAAAATAAATGTATATCTTTATTTGTTCTGAAAATTATATATATATATATATATATATATATATATATATATATATATATATTTTAAAAGGTTTTAAAAATAATATTAATTGATATCGGGTTATAAATATATTTATGATTTTTGTTTTGAGATTATATGGATAGTAAGTGTTAAATTATTTGAATATTATTATTATTTTGGGATTTGGTTATAATTACAATATTCTGGAAATTAATCTTTATATATTGTTTATTTGTTTTAAAATAGTATTAATTGGATTATTTATATGTGATGCATTTCATGAGTATTTAAATATGTGGGTTAGGAATTTTTAAAGTGAATTGTTGGTTTTGATTTATAAATATTATTTGTGATCATAGGTTATTTTGATGATTTAATATTGGAACTTATTTATATAATGTTTTGAAATAAGAAACATGTCGGAATGATTTCTATAATATGATTTTTGGAAATTGGTTTTAAGGCTTAAGTGTTTAATGTCGGGAATTGGATAAGCGATTTTAAAAGAATTGTTTGATTTTCTAAGTTGAGTTCTTTGAGAGATTGTTTTGGACATAAGATGATGAGATGAGATGAACATGAAATGATATATGAATTGTGATGAGATAAGATGGAATAATCTGAAATAAGATATGAGAAGTATGTATGATAGTTAGGGGCGCCTTGTGTGAAGTAGATAGACTTATGCATATCTGTATGTTATTAGGTGATTGTGATATGTTGGACATTGCTTTCTATTGGTGATTCATTGCTTGGATTCTGCTTCTGTCTTGTTATCTGCTGTTCGGCTTATTCAGGTAAGTTCCTTTATGGGCTTACTCAGATTCAAAAGAGAATACCTGCTTGTGAATATATGACATACTAGGTGTTGCATAAGCATTAAAGCATGCCATGTAGTATCATGCTAGGATTGCACTTGTGATTGAGCATTCTATTTCTTTATGCGTATGTAAACAGAACGGTCGTTATCTGTGATAGTCCTAGAGTCTCTGTTAGGGTCATAGGGTAGCCCAGCCCCATCGGGTGCCCTGAGTCTATCGAGTCGATATGAGCATGATATGATAGCCCAGCACCATCGGGCAAGAGATGATATGATACGATATGATATGATGATGCCGTGGTGAGTGCACCACCAAGAGGATATTGCTATGCTATAGCACCGAACTGGCCAGTCTCCGCACTAACGGGAAGGGGTGTAGTGGTAGGAGAGGGATATGCCACTTGACATTCTTTGGGCGCCTTTACAGTTCTTTTTTGCATATTGTAAATTAGGATCATGTTAGTGTGATTTAATTTCCGCATTTGCATCACCTTTATATTAGCGTATGTGTATGTTTACTTGCGGGACAGGGTGTGTTGGGGCCTCGGTCTGATCCGGCTTGCACCAATTGTTTTTAGGTATGATTGCTCCCTGTCTCTATGGCGTGGGAAAATCCCCCGGGCGATTGCAAAGAATCTGTCTAACCCCTCTAATTTGGCTATATGACTCTAGAATATATGTTTTGGTTTTGACCCGGCTCTGCCGTGGCTTTTGTATCTAAACCGTACTTCCGCTTTACTTTCGTTTAAATTGAATTTCCGAGACTTCAATTGATTACAGGTTTGAAACCTCGACCCGTACCTGAATTGCAACATCCGAACGAAGGTATCCAACCTTCGAAACGTATCTCGGATATTTATATCCGGGCCGTTACAAAGTTGGTATCAAAGTCAGGTTGTGCAATTCGGGTACGCAAGGGTCGAGTGTATGTTTTGAAAAACCGCCCATGAATTTCAAAGGATTTGAAAGTGTTTTAACGGGGCAAAATGAACTTAATATGCCTAACTCAACTGGACTAAATATGAACTTGGCTTATGATAAAAGAGGAGAACCAACTAATAAGGGATCGAGTGGGTAGGAAAGGCGCTAGACCATCCCTATTGGATGTAGTCGGGAATGGGTAGGCGAAATACTAGCTTGTTCTTTACAGATGGGTCGGGAAGACTCCAAGGTGATCATTGTAATTGTCATTAACTGATTCTATGTTGAGTGTTTGATATGCTAAAAATGTGATTGGTATGTCCTAACTATTGAATGAATATTGAATGATCTGTGCAAACGGGATAGCGGGAGTACTCTTCTCCTTATATGGTCAAACCCAGCTTGTGTGAAATAGCCCCTCCACTATGTTGACCCCTTCACGATTCTATCGAGTACTTCTCCCGGATGTCAGTGTCTTCCATGGAGAAATCGGGATGATAAACACACTGTGTCGGAGATCACGTATGGATGTGAAAATTGGCAGAGTGAGTATTGGAAGGTGGTTCTTGACGTCCCTTTGAGTCAAAAGTAAGGTGTCTCCGAGGCTATCCTTATCAATTCTTATGACGACCCATCAGTGTCTTCTTGCCATGAAAATTCGTATCCGAGTCCCACGGGAAAGATGGGTGATGAGTCGGTTAGGGAGAGTCAGTGTTTGCCCTTATGGACCTCTATCGGATTATCTTGATTGCTTTGTCCATGATTGTGTGATTCTATATGCACTACTCCTTGACCTACAGTTTGATCCTTAGTTTGAAACTGTGCTTACATGCTTGATGTCCATGATGACCATTGTGTGGGTCCGAGTACATATGTTACGCCCTATCATCCCGACATGATCTACTTAGTATATTGCATTGTCATACTAAGGCCCGAATATATGTCATATGCTAGGGAGATGTATAATTCATGTCCTCCCTGTGAATAAGTTCATGATAGTGTGATCGTTCAGTTCTAGTATCATGATAGAGTGAGTCCCTTACTTGATGGATACGTATTATAATTTCATGCCAACATGCCTTATATGCTACGTAATTCTCAGAACCTGTTATGATGATGATCCTTAATGTAAATTCGTGGTTGTATGACACCCTGTATCCATGCTGGTCACATTGCTTATGTCTCGTGTTGTGTCTTGCCCTCTATCATGATTGTATGTTGTTATAGCATGTTTACTGGCCTATTGATCGTATGATTGATCGGAAGCTTGAACCCCATGATACGAGCCTGCATGATTATTGTTCTCCTAGATTAGGTCCATGATAGTGTGATAAGCTCTTCCTTGTATGAATGCATAGAAATGATCTCTGTAGCATGCTAGGGGATGACGTGTCAATGCTTATCATTCCTTTTGTAACAAGAACCTATAGCACGCCCATCTATTTTGTAGTTGTCAGATTAACTATTGTGGATTATTTTGCATATGATAGGGTTATGTGTTCCTTGCGTTGAAGGGAGAATAAGTGGCATAATTGAGTCTTGGTGAATGCATGTTTCATCCTAGTATGTGCTGATTCGAACTCATGTCCCTATATTCTCTTCATATGGCCCGTTACTTAGACTTGCATTATACATCGTTACACTTCCTCCCATGCTTCTACATTATTGGAATGTGATTGAATTGAAGTCTTGCTTAGCGTCAAGTAATCAATCAGGTGCATGTATGCATCATATGTTATATTGAGCCATTAGTAACATATAGAACCCTTGGTTGTGACTTGTGCGAATTTATGCCTTGCCTACATTATTGTTGATTCTCTCTTGAGCTAGGTCCCTGATAGTGTGGCTCTTTCCTCTTTCCATTCTCTTAACATGTTTCACTCGTCCTGATTAGCTTAATGTTGAATTCGATGATTGACTAGCTTTCCGTGATGGTTAAACCTAGCATGCTTACATGGTTAAAATGTCTATTACTCTATGATATTCTCTCGTGCTTGCATGAATGTATGACTTGACACCTCGCATGATCACGCACCACCCTATATCATGATTTTGCAGATGCATGACGCATGAATATCGGAATGAATCTAGTTGAATTACTTTAATTGTACTTATGTTCGATGTGTGCTATTAGTATCATGTAAGGCTTATGATTTCCAATATGACTCACTAAATGGTAACTTACCATACTTATTCTATTACGAGAACATGCTTGTCCTATAGTGTGATAGTTGTTATTCCGCTTTATGTGCACTATGATAGTTGCTCCTAGCATACTTATAATCTATCGTTGGTGATGCCCTCCTTGTCACTCCCTGTAATGATGACTCATGCTCTATGAACATTATGTTGAATTCTTTTAGACGCCTCTTGACTATGCCCTTGTCTTATCATGTATCACTAGCATCATGTAGGACCTATGTTTCTAAGTGTATCTCGTCGTATGATTACATGTCGTACTTGTTCTCTAATGCGACAGTTATTGTACCAAAAATGTACCCTACGACGGTTCATTATTAGCATGATTATGATCTATCTCCCGTGATGTTCTCCTTGTTACTCTTTGATGATCCTTCTCACTTTCTCATATGAGCATTATGTTGAACCCATTTAAATGACTCTTGATTATGATCATGCCTTATCATGCATCGCTAGTACCATGTATTGCGTGCATTTTTAAATGTATCCTGTGGTATATTTACATGCCAATTTCTTTTACTTATTATATGATCATTGTTGGTCCCACATAGCTTGTTTGAAATTGCTAGGCATATCTGCTTCCATAGAATAATAGACTATTAGCTTGTTTCACGTGCATCAGTGTAGGACTCGATCGGGTCTTTGGAATGAGTATGTATGTCATTGTTCTTTAAGATAGGTACATGTTAGTGTGGATTAATGTGATTGATATGCTCCATGATGAATTCGTGCCTGTTGTCACAATTGTAACCTAATGGACTTCCATAAAGGCATCGTTACTATTCCTGGGTCGGAGTTTTGTCTCTAGTCATGTCATCTTTAGCTTTGGTCCCTTTTGTCTCCGAAAGAAACATTTGGTCGTCCACTCTTGTCACTCCCCTATCTCCGCTAACTTAAACTCCTACGCATTACATTGGATGAGCGACCGCATAGAAGAGGGGACGGGAAGTTAGACAGCGATAGAGCAGCGCAGCGGAAGCGTGGGCCCATAACCCACGGGCCTCAGGATCGACGATGTCGACGGAACAAGCTTGTTTCGTGAATGACGGTTATGGAGTACGATATGACTTGCAAGCGAGAGTGACCTCCGTTCGCATTGTTGATCCCTTCGGAATATGTTGACAATGATATTGCACTGACTTGATGTTGAAAAAATTGTGTGTTGATGTGATGACTTGGTAATGATTATTGCCTGATTATCCGTTGTCTATGATGATATATGATTCGATGCCTTACAGTCTTGATGTGCTATGATGACTTGACGTGATGTAACTCTGAGTTACTAAGCATGATCTAAATTCCTTCCCTATATAGTATGAACTGCAAATGCCGAGAATCTGAACTGTTTATTAGCTAAGATTACGATGAAACTTGCTAGTTTGAATTGACTATATTCATATATGATGTTTTACAATACTTGTTAAGCATGACGGTAAATTAAGACTTTTGATACATGTTGCAATGTTTAATGACGGACTAATGATGCGATTGATATAAATGTTAGTTGATATGATGTAATCCTTATGTGTAATAATGTCCATGATTGCTTCTTCTTCGAACATGTGGGTGAGATTTTCTTGAGAATGGTTGGAGAGCGGTGAAGGATTTGAGCGGTTAGAATGATCGATGGTCGTATGAGGTAAGTCACATGAGAGGGGTTTGGCTTAAGTAGGAACGAGTGAGTTGAGAGCTATAAGAGGCGATGCTTAGTGGGTTCCGATGAGCTTCTAGATGAATCATAGGATGCAAGGGTGCTCGAGTGTGAAAACAGAGATGAGGGTTGGAGTCTTAGAGGTGGATTGTTAGTAAGAGAGCTTGGTGGGAAGAGGTGTGAGAATGAAAGTTCGAAATGAATTGGTGCTTCTTCTGTGGGGTAGTATCCGAGTGGATGTGGTAGGTCTAGATGAAGGTTGGTCCTGGCTTGAGAACGGGGGACGAGCGAGTGGGGATTGCGTTTCATTTTGATTGTTAGCGATGTGAGGATTCTCTTGATTATGTGATTTGTTAATATGTACTGGCATGATGTTAGATAGCGACCATGATAAACCTGATATGGCCTGATATTACATGTTGATATGCGATATTTGAAATCTAGTTGACAGTGACAAGTGTTATCATGATATAATGATACATTGCTACCCTACTATGTTGTTCTAGAAGCATGTTGTGATGTGTTATGAATCATGAAATAATGATACGTTGTTATGTGAAAGCATGATGTTATACTATATGGTTGATAAGCATGATTATGAATAGGTAAGTGATGAATATGACTTGGAGCATGAATATGACTTGCGTGCATATATGAGATGATGGTGCACGACTGCTAATAATCGGTATATGGCATTGTGATGAGTTAAGATGATGTCTGGAGAGCATGATGACATTTTGATGTTGATACACTGTTTGATCTCCCCTTTTATTGAATCTTAATAGCATGATTTTGTTTGGATTGAGGTATTGATAAGCAGTTTTGTTTTGTTGACTTATGATGAAATTTCGCTATGGCTAACCTTGCAAGTACAATGATTGATGTGACAATATGTTATGATAATGCTGGATAGAAATTGGATAGGATAACTATGTGAATTTATGCTTTAAATGAGATCCCTTGTTGTGATTGGTTCCACTTGTGTGCGATGTTGAGATGCGATCGTGAGATTTGACTTGTAGTAGTGTACCGACTCCATGACACCTAACCTCTTTGATCTCTTGACATGTGTGCTTGCGTGATAAGTATGAGAATTCGATGATGCCCTTGTGATGCCTTCTGTATGAGGTAGATATACTTTATTACTCATGGTATGATGTTAAGATTTTGTTATTGCTTTTGGCATGTTCAGAAGGGATGGTATGATTTATTTTATGGGTAATCATGATTGATGTTGGGATTGCCATATGAAAGGTGGTTAATGATGTTATGAGTCGATGAGTTGATTATTTATGTGCATATTGGGTTGAGGATGATGATAAAATGATTCTTGAAACTAGGAAGAGAATTTGGGATTAGCCCTTAGAGGTGGATGACTCCACCTTCTACCTTCTGAATTTGATTGATTGGTATGCGAGAAGCTGATTTGGTTTTCGGAAGATTTTGACGAAATCTTGATTTGAGAGGATTTGACTTGTTTTGGTGCAAAGCTGCTTGTTAAAACGTCGAAATTGAAGATTTTGAGCGGTTTTAAAAAGGAACAACTTGGAGTTTTAAGAAGTCGCGAGTTTCGATGATGTAGATGACAATCTTTCCATTTACAAAACGCTTTGAGGATTTACGAACGGGATTTACATTATGACGTCTCACGAAGTGGATACAAGCATTGTATAGGGGCGCTTATAGATTGCTTGCTAAGACCTAGTCGGGCGCTATAATACTTTTAGAGTTGTGGTACTTCCGAAAAGTCGAAGCAAGGATGTGATAAGGGCACTTATTACACACTTGACTAGACCAATTGGAGATGTCACGACCGTGACCAGGATGTTGTGAGAATCCCGGAAGACGCAACCGAGATGATTGCAAGATCCTTGGACATGGTCCTCGGACTCACCGATTTCAAACTCATTCCCATTGCTTTAAAATGATTTAGTCTCGGGGACGAGACTTGTTTTTAGAGGTGGATAATTGTAAAGGCGGAATATAATATATATATATATATAGTATATTTTATTATTTTAATTAAATATGTTATTATTCATTGCAATTTGTAAAAGCGGAGAAAAAAAATCGTCCTCGAGCACGAGTTCAATTTTAAACTCCTTCCGGCATCATTTAAATTTTGGATTTGGACGAGATTTAATTTTCGCTTTCGAGTTCCGTGTATTAATGAAATTAATTTAAGTTCCATAATGATTTTGTAATTCGATTTAAATTGTCGAGTGTCGGGTTTTGCTTTAGTGAGCGGGATTGGGATCGACCGTCGGGATTCGATCGGGCGAGCGGGTTTTGAGTCTATTCCGCTAATTTGAACTGGTGTTGTGGGGCCCACTCTCCCCTATTTTCTTTTCTTTTCCTCTTTTCTTCCCTTTCTTTCTTCTCTCTCCCTCTCTCTCTCCCACTCTTCCCCTGCCGCTGCCCTGCAGAAAACCACCCTCCCTCTTCTATGGATGGTCCCCCCCTTTTTTGTCCGATTACAGCAGCAACTAGCACTCCTCTTCTTTCTCTTCACATTGGGAGCAGCAGCTCACACTCAAACACTCCCTCCCAGCTCCTCGTCGCCGCCCCCATATTCCTCTTTCATCCTCCCTCTTCGTTGGAGCCGAGCCACCCACCTCCCACCTTCCTCCTCTCGGCAGTAGCTCCCCTGTTCCGTTGGAAGGAGCTAACCGCGGCAGCTCCTTCTCCATCCTCCTCCAAGCAGCAGCATCAGTAGACCTTCATCGAAGACACCCAGAAGCAGCCGGAGCCGAGTCGCCGAGTGCCGTCCTCGTCCCTCCTCCTCTCCGCTTCCTCTGGTTCGATTCAAAGCTCGGTAAGATCCGTTGCTTCCTCTTGCTCCTAAATCATGTCAAGGTGCGCCTTTGAACCTTCTATTTCCTTCCTAGGATCGAGACACACTCCTTCCCATCGATTACAGCCGGAGCCACCCTCGGAGCCTCTCCTCGTCGGAAAATCCATTCTCGCTAATCCCTCTCTTCTTCTTCTCCTTGCCTCGCGTTTGAGTTTCTTTGGGTGGGGGACAGTCGGAATTGGTGGTCGATCTGGCTTGGTGAGGTTTGGGTCGGAAAGAAGGTCGCCGGCGAGGCCTGTACCTCCTCCCCCTTCCCCTTGTTTTCGAATCCCCTGTTCTAGTGGGAGAGACGGGTTCAACTCCTTTTATTTTCTTTCTTTGGGTCCGGTTCACTGGGTTGGGAAAACACAAGGGAACCGGTTCACACAATCTGAGAGTTTGAGGTGGGATCCAGATAGGGGCAGGCGGGTTTTGGGCTCGGATTCGGGTTGGGCATTGGGCTGGCTTTTGAGTGGGTTTTCAAATAGGGTTGGTGTTTATGTTATGCATAATTATAATATATGTTATGTTATTTATATATATATGTTATATTTTGTTGTTATTTTTGATTTTTAGGAAAATAAATGTATATCTTTATTTGTTCTGAAAATTATATATATATATATATATTTTTAAAAGGTTTTAAAAGTAATATTAATTGATATCGGGTTATAAATATATTTATGGTTTTTGTTTTGAGATTATATGGATTGTAAGTGTTAAATTATTTGAATATTATTAATATTTTGGGATTTGGTTATAATTACAATATTCTGGAAATTAATCTTTATATATGATTTTTGGAAATTGGTTTTAAGGATTAAGTGTTTAATGTCGGGAATTGGATAAGCGATTTTAAAAGAATTGTTTGATTTTCTAAGTTGAGTTCTTTGAGAGATTGTTTTGGAAATGAGATGATGAGATGAGATGAACATGAAATGATATATGAATTGTGATGAGATAAGATGGAATAATCTGAAATAAGATATGAGAAGTATGTATGATAGTTAGGGACGCCTTGTGTGAAGTAGATAGACTTATGCATATCTGTATGTTATTAGGTAATTGTGATATGTTGGACATTGCTTGCTATTGGTGAGTCATTGCTTGGATTCTGCTTATGCCTTGTTCTCTGCTGTTTGGCTTATTCAGGTAAGTTCCTTTATGGGCTTACTCAGATTCGAAAGAGAATACCTGCTTGTGAATATATGACATACTAGGTTTTGCATAAGCATTAAAGCATGCCATGTAGTATCATGCTAGGATTGCACTTGTGATTGAGCATTCTATTTCTCTATGCGTATGTAAACAGAACAGCCGTTATCTGTGATAGTCCTAGAGTCTCTGTTAGGGTCATAGGGTAGCCCAGCTCCATCGGGTGCCCTGAGTCTATCGAGTCGATATGAGCATGATATGATAGCCCAGCACCATCGGGCAAGAGATGATATGATATGATATGATATGATATGATGATGCCGTGGTGAGTGCACCACCAAGAGGATATTGCTATGCTATAGCACCGAACTGGACAGTCTCTGCACTAACAGGAAGGGGTGCAGAGGTAGGAGAGGGATATGCCACTTGGCATTCTTTGGGCGCCTTTACAATTCTTTTTCGCATATTGTAAATTAGGATCATGTTAGTGTGATTTAATTTCCGCATTTGCATCATCTTTATATTAGTGTATGTGTATGTTTACTTGCGGGACATGGTGTGTTGGGGCATCGGTCTGATCCCGCTCGCACCAATTGTTTTAGGTATGATTGCTCCTTGTCTCTATGGCGTGGGAAAATCCCCCGGGCGATTGCAAAGAATCTGTCTAACCCCGCTAATTTGGCTATATGACTCTAGAATATATGTTTTGGTTTGACCCGCTTTTGTATCTAAACCGTACTTCCGCTTTACTTTTGTTTAAATTGAATTTCTGAGACTTCGATTGATTAGAGGTTTGAAACCTCGACCCGTACCTGAATTGCAATATCCGAACGAAGGTATCCAACTTTCGAAACGTATCTCGGATATTTATATCTGGGCCGTTACAACAGATGTCGTAGCCGATGGTTGACAAGCGGCTGAGCGTGGCAGCACAGAACTGGGAATGATCTTCCATTGGGTCGATGGATTTGTTGGTCAAGCCTCTTTGAACGCAGATGTCGATCAGGGTCCTTAGCTAGTTTTGCTTACCAGGAAGTGCCTTGGACAACAAGAGGTCGAACATCTGCCTGGAATAAGCATAATTCTGCACATCCATGTTCCGTTTTATGGCGGTCCTGATGCAGCTTATTCTGTGCTTTGCCAAGAGAGGCAAGGGCCCAAGATGACGAGACAGCCTGACAATCTCATCCTTTGCACTGATTGCCCCAGCACCAGAGACTCTTTGCAGCCTCCCGATTTCCTGTAGGAGCGTTATCAAGTCAAAAATAATCAAAATACTCATACAAAGGGAAAAGAAAAAACTTAATGAAAGCTATTATAAATAATACCAAGTCTCTTTATAATGATTATTCTCCCATTAATCATTAAATTGGATTTTCGAGCAAAGAAGGTCATGATAAGCTTTGTAAAGAGATCAATTTTTCAAAAAACTCGTAACCGGAAATTCTTCCGAGCTTTGATCACATTTAGAATACATAAGTCAATACCTGAAGAAGAGTCACAACAATCTTGTACTGAGCACAGATCATAGCCTGATCTTTTATATCAGAGTCGCGTGATTGATCCTTTGCTAATGCTAGGAAAGCTTCATCAAAACATGACAACGCATTTGGAAGTTGATTCTGCTCAAGGTGTACGAGTCCAGTCTTAAAACATACTGGAGCAGCAGCACCACGGGGAACCTATTTCAAAGAGGACAAATAAGAAATGGGCAATTATGCTATTTAAAATCATTTCCAGTTAAAACAAAAACCATATAGGCCTACCTTGAAATTCACCAAGAGACACATAGAACTTACAACATGAATCCTGACAAACCTTTGAAAATTGCAGTTAGACCACCACTTTCTCCACCCCTGCGATCAATTTGAAAGGTGCTTTCACTAACTCCTCCCATTACAACGTCATCTAAGGCACCCCAAGGGAGTTCTCTTGATACGTTTCCTGTAAAAGCAATCAAATGCTTAAAGTAATTTCCTACCGAAATTCAAGCCTATCGGCTTTGTTTGCTAAGGATGATTATATGGGGAAGGGAAGAGAATGCATGATTTGTTTTACAAAAAAGGAAAGGATATGCTTGAATTTCCTTTGTTCCCTTCCTAAATAACTATCCAGAAAGCCATAAACATTGAGAAACAACTTCTTCGTGCCAAGTAGGCAACTATGCAAAATGTTGCATAAAACAATGATATGATAATCTCTAATCATGTCCTTAGAAATTGACTTGACAATGAGGGACTACCTCCCAAAGGCTGGACCTTTTTTTTCCCTCTCTCATGTTCCTTAGATGTAGGTCAATAAAACACTCATCTAATTTCTATGAAGTTCTAAATTTAGCTCAATATGATAAGTCATCTCTTCATTATCATTGAGATAGATTGTGGAGAACATGGGAATCACAATCTGGAATTGTAACTCTTCCAACCTATCTGATAATCCTTGTAAATTAAGGTTGTATGTAAGCATTAACTATACTTATGCAATTTAAAAATAATCATATGTGGTATTCCCTAACTCAAATCATCCTTTAAAAGGATTAGAAAGAGATATGTACCTTCAAAACCAAAGAGCAATTTTCCACTTAGGAGACCCACATTTTCCTTGATGGAAATTTAGAAATTTACGTTAAAGGAGAGAGAGGACCTGTTTAAGAAGTGCGGTATTGGGCTAGACACCAAGAGGAGACAGATGCAGTTGGCTCGACGTCTTTGGACAGAGATAGAAGACATGGAGAACATTAGACATAGTGCTACCCTTGTGGCAAAGCTGTATGGCTTCACCGATGGAGGTCAAGTGCCAAAGGAGATGTTCATTGGACCCAGTTTTGCAAAAGCCCTGACCAGCATCTCTCTCGCTCTTGATTCAAATCCCTCATGCTGCAAAACATTTGAAAGGTTTGGTGCTAATGTGTCTAGCAAAAAAAATTATATTCTGAACAAGTTAGTACTAATTTGATAGGATACCTTAAGTAGGAGTAAGAATCTTCCCATCCAGTGTAATTTTTTTAACTTGAGAGAACTTGCTTTGGATAAAAGACAAACGCTGGAGCTGTACTTCCTATATGGAGTCCGATGGATCGGTTCCTTTAAAGAGCAAGAAGAAGTAAGATATGTGGACTATGGACGTATGGCAGGAATCCAATAGTCTGATTATCTCTGATGCTGCTGTTCAAAATCTTGGAGCAGATTGGAAAGAGATACCGTGTTACATGCTCTATCGAGGTTGAAGTTAGCATGGTAGATTACGTACGACATCATATCTCAACTTCTTCTGAGATTCAGCATTGATGGCTTAGAACCTAGAGTCATCACTTACATCAGAAGTCCCGGTCTCCTCGTCCATTTCACTAAGTAAAACATCCCTGATGGAGGTCACATGGGTTCTGGGTGACTTCACACTGTTTGAAAAATTCAAGGCTGTAGGCGTAGGCAAGTTTGTGGGTCTTCGAAATAGGTTCAAGCTTCTTGTACTTGACATTTCTGATTCTGTGGAATATGGTGAATAATCAGTTGGGTGCCGGTTGGAAACGCTGTCAAAAGGTATTTTAAGTTCCCGGAATAGAATGAAACAAGAATTGCAACCATCAAGCTATAAAAAACAAGGATCTGTAGCATGTAATCAAGAACAAATACATGTGTTCTGGAGACTTGTTGTTGGTCAGTAGAATGTAACAGTTCTTTTATTTGAGCTTGAGCAAGGTCCCGCTGATAACTTATTTCCTTTATTTCCTTGGCCATCTACTTTGTGAAACAAATGGAAAACCAAGATTAGGAATTCTCTTAGATAGTTAACTGAAACTAACCAAAAAATAGTTGGGCTTGAGTTCAATTTGAAGTATCAAGTCAGTGGTAGGACTTATGACCTAATAATGAGAGGTTGTTTTTACTCTTATCTATGATAGGGCATTTCCGTTGGGAACAATAACTATATCTTAATTGTTAACTTTTGCTGCTCGTGGATCGTTTGTAAAACCCATTGATATGTGGTTTTAAGGGACGGTATTTTGCTTCACAATTAGCATTGTAAATTTCTTGTTAAATGTGTATTGATATTAGTATTTAAGCTGTCATTGCTATTCTCACCCTCAATGAATGCTTCTTAGTTCTGCATTGCTATTAAAACATTAATTTATGGTTGGTTGACAAGCGATCATCAAGCACCAGTATGTGGATCACATTCCTAAGGCAGTGCATGAAGTTGTTAGGGAAGTTCTCAAGCAGAAAGATGAGAGATATGAAGACAAAACTTTCTAAGGATCTTGAGCTTACTCACAAGTTATTAGATTCAACTAATCAAGTCAAAACACTGTTGCTCAAAAAATAATTTCAAACACTAAATTAGAGGTTCAGGAAAATTGAGCATATCAAATAAACAATTCAAGCAATACAATCACTCGTTCCTTCGGTCCTAATTTGAACTATCCAAGCCAAAAAGCTCCAAACTACACAGGTGATAATTCTAGAAATTGCAAACAAAAATTGGTTAAATTTAAATGAAATTACCTAAAAATAAAAAAATCTGGAAAAAAAAGATAAGCTTTATTTTATCTTTGTCACTACTTATTTATATATTTCTTCAATTCATCCTTTTCACTAACATTTAATATTTATTATGAAATTTAGTTTGATTGTTAAAATATTTCAAACTACCTATAAGCTAAGTCAAACTGAAGAATTGTTTAAGGCTGAATGATTGATTTCTTTGATTGATTTAGGTGTGTTTAAATAACACAATTACAATGAATATTCTATCTTAGTAAAGAAGATAATAGGAAAGATATAAATCTATCTATCTATAATAACTAAGATATCCTAAAATATGGTAATTTCCAATACTCCTCCTCAAGATGGAGCATGGCTGGAATGAATGCCCAACTTGTCCAATAGGAAATGGAATTGTTGATGCCCAAGCGCCTTGGTGAAGATGTCCGCGAGTTGTTGTGAGGAGCGAACATGAAATAGAGCAATATTACCAGACTGAACATGATCACGAACGAGATGACAATCAACTTCAATGTGTTTCGTGCGCTCATGGAAGACGGGATTGTTAGCAATATGAATCGCCGATTGGTTGTCACACCATAAACGCATAGACCCATGATGAGTGATGCCAAAAGAGCGCAGAAGCGACTTGAGCCAGACAAGCTCGCAGGAAGTCGTAGCCATCGCCCTGTATTCGGCCTCAGCAGAAGAGCGGGAGACCGTTGTCTGCTTCTTTGTTTTCCAAGAAACAGGAGACTCACCAAGTTTGACGATGTAACCGGTTAAGGAGCGACGAGTCAGAGGACAAGCTGCATAGTCAGAATCACAATAGGCCACGAGGCGTAGATCACTATGACAGGAGAGAAAGACACCTTGAGCAGGACGACCCTTGAGATAACGCAGAACCCGAAATGCCGCATCCAAGTGAGCTTGGCGAGGCTGCTGCATGAATTGAGCAAGGACGTGGACCGAATAGCACAGATCTGGTCTGGTGATCGTCAAGTAAATGAGACGACCGACGATGCGGCGATACCTATCCGGCTGCGAAAGAAGAGCACTAGTGTCTAGAGCAAGCTTGTGATTCTGCTCCATAGGAAAATCACCAGGCTTGGCGCCAAGGAGACCAACTTCGCCGAGAATATCCAGAGTGTACTTGCGCTGAGACAGAGTGATGCCAGAAGAGGTTCGTGAGACCTAAATGCCCAGAAAGTATTTCAGATGACCGAGGTCCTTCATGTGAAAACAGGAGTGGAGATAGGCCTTGAAGCGAGCAATAGATTCAGAATTGTTCCCTGCTATAATCAGATCATCAATATAAACAAGCACATGCAGAACCAGATTGGAACGAACAAAAGAGAACAGAGAGTAGTCGGCATAGGACTGACTGAACCCAGCATGTCGAAGAGCAGATGCAAGTTTCGAGAACCAATTGCGGGGAGCCTGACGGAGGCCGTAGAGAGACTTCCGAAGTCTGCAGACCCTGTGACTACCATCGGTGGAGAAGCCAGGGGGCAAGGACATGTACACTTCATCCTCAAGATCACCATGTAAGAAAGCATTGTGCACATCCATCTGATGAAGCTCCCAATTTCGGATAGAAGCAACTGCAAGGAAGACTTTGATAGAGACTAGTTTAGCAACTGGAGCAAATGTTTCAGAATAATCCGTACCCTGAACTTGCCGATTGCCGAGAGCAACTAGGCGTGCTTTATGCCGTTCAATGCTGCCGTCAGAGTTGTACTTGACTCGAAAGACCCACTTGCAACCAATAGCCTTCTTGTGAGGAGGTAAGGTCGTGATCTCCCAAGTACCATTACGATGAAGAGCATCAATTTCAGACCGCATAGCGTCTCGCCAATGCTGATGGCGAAAGGCCTCGCGAAACGTCGTGGGTTCAGGATTGGCACCGATGGCAGCCAAGAAGCTAGTGTGCATAGGAGTGTAAGCATGTGTGTCAACATAATGAGCTAAGGGATAAGGCGTACCTGACGACGTGACGGAAGTAGGAGAAGCCGAAATAGGATCAACCTTGCGGATGGTGTGACACACATAGTTCTTGAGAAGGACCGAAGGTGTATGGGTGCGAGTGGATCGGCGAGGTGGCAGCGGCGAGGGCTGGGCAGCCGGTTGTGGTTCGTCCGGGGCGTCATGGGTGATGGGGTTAGGGTATGTGGGAGACTCAAGAGAGGGTGAGATAGACAGAGGAAAGGGAAAGACATCCTCATGAAAGACAACATCTCGAGAGACAAAGAATTGGTGTGTTTCAAGGTCATAGAGACGCCAACCTTTCTGACCGAAGGGATACCCAACAAATAAGCATCTCCGACTGCGAGGGGAAAATTTGTTTGTGGAGCGAGGAATGACAGACGCATAGCAAAGACAGCCGAAGACTCTAATATGTGAATAATCAGGGGGCTTATTGAATAGACACTCATAAGGGGTTTTACCTTTAAGGATAGAAGAGGGGGTGCGATAGATGAGAAAACAAGCTGTAAGAGTGCACTCACCCCAGAACTTAACCGGAAGGTTGGCTTGGAACAGCAAGGCTCGAGCAACATTGAGAATATGACGATGTTTACGCTCAACCCGACCATTCTGTTGAGGTGTAGCAACGCAAGAAGATTCAAAGAGAATGCCATGATCTGCAAAGAATGATCGCAGAGCAAGAAATTCGGAACCATTATCGCTGCGAACACACTTAATAGTTTTGTGAAACTGAGTGACAGTAAGAGCACAGAATTGTTGTAGGAGTCGAGAGACTTCAGACTTGTGGACCATAAGATAGACCCAGGTGGCACGAGAGAAGTCGTCAACAATGGTTAGAAAATAAGAAGCCCCAGACGAGGACGGAACACGATAGGGTCCCCAAATATCACAATGAATCAAATCAAAAGGTGCTGAAGCATTTGATAGACTAACAGGAAAAGACAGACATGTTTGTTTGGCCTTGTAGCATACATCACAAGGAACATTATTATTTGGTAAAACTGAACTAGAAGTTTTGCAAAAAGAAGAAAGCAGAAAGTATGACAGATGCCCGAGACGCTGATGCCAAAGTAAGGGGGACTCGACTTGGGTGGTGTGGCAAGCAGAGGTGACGGTGGTGGTGGCAGGAGGCGCCCAGCATAGCCAATAGATCCTATTCCGAGCTTCACCCACTCCAATCAGCGTCCTCGAAGTGCGGTCCTGTATCACACAGAGCTTATCAGTCAAGGTAACAACACATCGTAGATCCGTAATCAAGCAACCAAGAGAGATTAAATGACAGGAAAGCCCAGGAACAAATAATGCAGTGATATCAAAAGAGTCACAGATAGAGATGGAGCCAGCCTTATTAGCCGAAACAACAGAGCCATCCGGGTATTTGATGTCCCAATCATCAACCGGATGAACATTCCGAAGCAAGTTGTAGTCCCCTATCATGTGGATCGATGCACCACTATCAAAAATCCAAGGAGTAGAAGAAATACCTGCTAGAGTATCAGTCCTGGATTTAGAATTAAATTTCTGAAACATATCGAGCATGTGATCCCATTGCTCGTTAGAGATGGTGATGCCCGGACGATCAGCAGCAGTGATAGACTGAGAACCAGACGCAGCAGGACCATTGGTGACGACGGAGTTCACGGCAGCAGCCTTGCCACGGCCCCTGCCGACGCCGGAATCAGACGAAGACGGAGCGAGAGGCTGTTTGTTCCGAGGCGGCGGGGCACTAGCCGATAATTTTAAAGCAGGCGGCACTGTCATGTCCTGTCTTGTTGCAGTGGACACAAAAAAGAGATTTCTTATCGACAGTACCTGATGATGGACGAGGCTGTCGGCGCTGAGCAGCGAAGGCAAGCGCATCCGTGACCGATTGAGGAGTAGTGCGCATAGAAAGCATCCGCTCCTCCTGGACAGCGAGAGAGTGCACCTTGTTGAGAGTGGGTAAGGTATCTTGAGCGACGATGGTGGAACGCAGAGTCCCATAGCCGAGGTCATCGAGCCCCATCAAGAATTGATGAGTGCGCTCCTCCTTACGCTCCTTGGCGTGATTGCCGCAGGTACATGCCTGGGGTGTAAGGTGGCTGTCAAGCTCATTCTAGAGCTTCGTGAGACGACCGAAGTATGCTGCGACGGACTGACCGTCTTGATGACATCGAGCAATCTCAGATCGCAATTGAAGGATGCGAGGACCATTGCCAATAGAGAACCGCTGAGAAAGATCATCCCAGAGTTCCTTGACAATAGAGAAATATGTAACGGTGGAGCGAAGAGAAGGCTCAATCGATTGAGTAATCCAACCGATCAGCATGGCATTCACAGGGCGCCAGTACTGGGAATCGGTAGAGGTGGGTGTCGGCTGCGTAATAGAACCATCAATGAATCCGTCTTTATGCTTCGCAGAGAAAGCGTTTTTCATGGCGACAGTCCATTCTTGATAGTTGTCTCCTTTGAGAATCACCGGGCAAATAGAGAGACCAGGGTGATCGGAAGGATGAAGATAGTAGGGAGAGGCCGGGGTGAGAGCCGCGGGAGTAGTCATAGCAGCGGCGTCGATAGGGTTTGGGTAGGGCCGGTAGAGGCGGTGAGAGAGGCTGGTGTAGGAGGCGACGACGGTGAAGAAGAGCCGACGGCTAGGTTATTTTAGAGGATCGAAAGAAAGCCTGATACCATGAAGAATTGTTTAAGGCTGAATGATTGATTTCTTTGATTGATTTAGGTGTGTTTAAATAACACAATTACAATGAATATTCTATCTTAGTAAAGAAGATAACAAGAAAGATATAAATCTATCTATCTATAATAACTAAGATATAACTAAGATATCCTAAAATATGGTAATTTCCAATACAAACACTACTGCTAAAAAAAATTAAAACACTGAATTAGAGGTTCAAGAAAATTTAGCATATCAAATAAATAATTCAAGCAATATATTCACTCGTTCTTTCGGTCCTAATCTGAACTATCCAAGCCAAAAAGCTCCAAATTGCATAGGTGATAATTCTATAAATTGCAAACAAAAATTGGTTAAATTTAAATCAAATTACCTAAAGGCTATAAAAATCTGGAAAAAAAGATGGGCAATTAAGCAATTTCATTATAATGCACCAAGAACGAATAAATTACCTAAAAACTAAACCAAACATTGAATTAAAGGTTCAGGAAAATTGAGCATACCGAATTAACGATTCGAGCTTTTTATTCACTCTTTCCTTGCGTACTAATCCAAACTACCCAAGTTGAAAAGCCCCAAATTGCACAAGTGATTTTCCTAGAAATTGCAAACATAAATCGGTTAAACTTAAATCAAATTAGAAGGATTAGAAAGGAATTCAAACCTTAAATCGAATTTGAAGGATTACAAAATGATTCAAACTTTAAAGTTTACCTTTGATTGATATAGAATTTTGATGCAAAAAAGTAGTGTACATGATGCGGGACCATCCCAGACACCTTCAGACACACCTATACCTGGGGATGGACCTATGATTCGAGCTCACAAGAATGATGTCATTGTAAAGAGGAAGAAGAAGGCTCCACCATGGGAGAAGGTGCAAAGGTGGAAGCTTGACGTTTTTTAGATTCGTTCAGCATTTGACAGCTTTTCGACGTCTCAGTAAATTGAGTCGTACGGAGTCAATACTAATCGGATTGAGGCGTTGTCGGAACGAGGACGAAGAGATCTACAACTTTGCTGTTGAAGGTTTTTCCAGATTCGACCTAGAGATTGGCGGAAATTCAACTTCTTTGAGGCTGTCACATGTTTAGACGAATTTATCCTATTTTTAGTAATCTTCTCTACTTAAGTTATTTTTAGTATTTTAGGGATTTAAGTTAATTTCTATTTTATTTATTATTTCTTTAGAAATCAGCCTCCTAGGTTATAAGAAGAGGCGTTCCCCTTGTTCAGAACTCAACACGTTGAATTCTTATGAAAAATTTCTCTCTTTGGTGAAAAACACAAGAGTGCAAGTCAATCGATTCGAATCGTTGCTCATCGATTGCAATTGGTTATAGATCCTGCTTGGTTTGCTTTGAGTTCGTCAACCTCGCGAGAGCTTGGTGATCCAGGTAATCACAAGTCCCCTCCTTGTGCCTCCAAGTTGTCCGCTTGGTTGTGTAAGGTTGTAGAGGCGGGCTTTGTAGTCGTTGATACTTGGTTCCTACCCTCTTAGGAGGCCTGGGGTCTTTATCTCGTTCTACCTTAGTTCGAATCACCCTTCTATCGGTCTGTCTTTCATTGTTTTGTTGAGTCTTTGCTTCCGTTCTTGTCTTTTGAGTCTTGATTGTCGAAGATCGGGCCACCCTGCGGCTAACCCCGTATCAATACAGCAGCAAAAACCCAATTTTAAAAAAAAAACACAACGAAAAGATTTAGTTGTTTTACCCTTGTGTTACTATAAAGCTTCTTTTTTCTACAGTGAAAACGATGAGAAAGATCCAAATTTTCACAATTGAATCACAACACCAACTCTAAGGTGGTAAAGAAGGTTAGTATCTACTTGTGTTAAATTTGATAGCCTTTGATGATAGGCTAATTGCTGTCACATTAGGTTGTAGCTAGGATTCTAAGACCTTGATATGCATGAACTCTCCATCCATCTAAGTTCATTTTAAGAATTTGATTGCTGAATTCCAAGACTTTAATTGTTGTATATGAAATCAGCTAAGCTAATATTTTAGTCTCATGCTTCTGGGAAATGTTATTTGCCATACATGCTCTTGCTCTTGTTACAGGTGTAATTTGACTGATCAATTTTTATTGTTGAAACTGATCACTTTAGCTTGAAATTTAGTCGATGGTTACACTTAATTATTTTAAGTGTTGGCTACTTGCTTGATTGGTGAGTCTAACTTGACTGAGGTTTTATGTTGGGCTTAGAGTTTTTTATGATTATGTCCCTGCTTTGACTCCAATAGCCATAGTTTATCACCTTGATTGCTGCTTTTGACCTGTAGAGATTGATTATGCTCTTGCAAAGGGAGCAGGTCACTGTAGTATGAATTGTCAAGTGACCCGAAACACAAATGATCTGTCCAGCTGCAGCAAGAGAAGAACAAGAGAAGGGAATGACCTAAATTGTCAGTTTCACCTACAAAACTTGAACTTTTTATACTCCAAATCCTACCGGATTGGTGAGGGAATATAAGAACAAGAGAAGGGAATTGCCTAGAAGCTAACCTTGAGCAGAGTTGAAGTTGCAAGGGTTGAATACCTTGGAAGCTAAGGGTTTGGCATCAACTCCCTGTATTTGAGATATTTTGTGAAATTCATATACATTAGAGTAGCATGCAGAAATAAACAATGATTGGGATATTTGGTTCACTTTTCCGCATATGTATGCTCTAATTTATTTTATTTATGTTTTTCCTTGTTGTAAAATTGTAGGATAATCTTACTTTTTGTATGGAAAGGTGTTGAGCTATACTGTTTGTGCATCATACATAATTGATAATTTAATTAGTCTGATTTTTGCATTCATCATATGGGTTTGTTCGCTACTTTGACCGTAGATCATCCAGTCTAGCTATAATGCAACTTAATGGAAGGCATTTATAAGTCTTGCTGTTATCAAGTCTCAAATGTTTCTTATTCTTTTTCAAATGTGTGTTTACCTTTTTTGCATATGTCTTTCTGGTTAAATTACAGGATTGGGTAGCCCATGAAGGTTAATTGGGCATTCACCCTAATTTGTAACACGATGTCCATCTGAATTCCAACTGTATAACATCTCTGGTGAAGATCATGACGAGCAAAGGCAAAATTGAAAATTAGACCTACCAAACTTAAATATTTACTGAAATTATAGGTGATAGAAAAATATTTACCAACAGAGGAAACAATGAGAAAGATAAAAAAATTAACAACTGAATCACACCACCAACTCAAGCTGATAAATAATTTTCCGATTCAAACAATTATAGACCCGAAAATTCGTCCAACATCACGATCCATAGAGGCAATTTGATGGGCCAAAATTTGTAACACTATGTTCACCTCAATTCCAACTATATAACTTCCCCGGTCAAACCTCATGATGAGCAAAGACAAAAATTGAATAATTAGACCTACCAAACTTAAATATTTATAGAAATTATAGTTGATAGAGAAAGGCTACATACTTCCAAAGGTTTAATTAGCCATACACAGGAAGCCTCGCAATCAAGTCACCAACCTAAATTACGGCCACTGCAATCAAACTAACCAAACTAACCATTGGAAATAAATTACGGGTTAAATCAAAGTAACCAAAGACATTTGACTAACCAAAGACACTCCAATCTAAACACTAAAAAAAACTAATCAGAAAACAACTATACCCAAATCAAATGACAGAGCATAAATGACGGCTGAAATCAAACTAACCAGATCTAAATTGAAGCATAAAATAATTAACTAACAAGAGGAACCTGAATTTCAAGGATCCAAAACCAGGGAAAAAATTCAACCAAATTATCATACAGCTATACCGAAATGAAATGACAAAGCACAAATTAATGGCCAAATGAAAGTGACCAAGAATTGTAAGCAGTTTACCTATGTCAGGGTGGGAAACGCACACGAGAGAAGAAGAAAACACCAGAGATAGATGAAAATGTAATTGAGACAGCAGCTGATGACGACCACGAAGAACGGAGGAAAAGGTGGACACAAAGACCAAATGAAGGCAAAATCAAAAGGAAATTCTCCGAATTGGAAGTCAAAGGATTGCGATAAAATAGGAGATTGAAAAACCTACTTATTTACCAGCTAAATCAACCGAAAGATGGAAAGCCCGAAAGCGAGACTGAGATAGAGTAGCCGAGTACAGGGCAATTATACAGCAAATTGCAGAAAAGCAATTGAAACCTTAATATGCAATTTCATGGCAGGAAAACAACAGAAGCAGAACACAAGGGAATGAATTGGGGAAATATGAATACAAATCAAGTTCCATTACTGGAACGAATCAAAAAAAGACTGAAGAGTTCGTGCGCATGCTGAATTTGTCAACGACAGACGATGACGAGCACGGGAGCAACAAAGCAGACAATGACAACACGGTTGGGTGAAGAAACAGCGGACGGGAAGAAGGCGGGATAGCAGCTGATGATGACCACAAAGAACGGAGAACAAAGTGGACACGACGAACGGAGGAGGAGGTGGAAACCATGGAAGCGGCGATGGCAGAGTGAGGAGAGGGCGACACGGGAACAGTTTGGGCTGACACGTGTAACAGGTTTGGGCCATCAGAAGTTAAAATTACAACCCAGGAAGAAATGGGGGCCGTAGATAACGCGAATAGTGAACGACTGAGATCTCCCCATATCATAACTTACACAGCCTTTTATAGTAGTACTAGGTGTGAAACCGTGCTTAGTACGGTGAAACTTTTCTGGTAATTAAGTAATTGGGTATACAGGATAATGAGGTGAACAAACTATAAAGAATAATCGAAAACTTTTAAAAGCTAACAAATTACAAAGAACGTAATGCATACAAATTACAAAGTATTGAAGAGTTTCTATTTATTTGGAGGATGACCATTAAGCATGTTCTCCTTTGGGTTGTCTTGCTTGGATGTGTTACCATTTTTTCCGAATATCTCACACATCAAACTTTAGAAAGTCCTCATTCAAAGGTGGAATATCATCTGCCCACTACTACTCTCCAATCCTCATAAGGCAGTTTGAACCTGCAAAATAGTAAAGCAATCACGCAATCATTTAGTGTTTTTCATTGGAAAACATGGAAAATAGGAAATAGGCTAGGCTTATCATCTTCGAAACTACTTAAAACAACACACAAAAAGGATTGAGACACGAATCCAAGTACCTGCAATATCTTCTGAGGGCTTATTTTTAATGCTCAAGACTCAGTAGATGTATGCAGAATATATACTCCTACTATTTAAAGGATTTTCCATTAAGAAGAAAACAATAAACGAAGCTCATGAAAAGGGGGCTCCAAGTGCAGGAGAAATTAAGAATTTCTCAAATATTTGTCTCCAATAATGATTTATAAACTACGAAGTGTCATGGGATTAGTTTAAGTAGAGAACACAGAGCGGTAATAAGATAATCGCTATGTTAAACAGGTTTTCCCAAACTTTCCTTTTCTATAATGAATTGTGTAATATTTCTTTTTCTATGTTAGATGGCATGAAAAATCAATAAAAGAAACTTTTTTTATTGTTTGAAACAAGAAATCAAAAGATCTAAACCAACAGCAAACAAGTAGAGAGGTGATAAGATACCTGAGATAACAGTAGTGCAGTAGACAAAGGCAAAGATCATATCCCCAAAAGCCCAAGCAATGCCCTGAATAGCCACAGAGGCGCACTTGGAGGGGGCCCTAGAAATCCCCAAGACAGTCAAAACAGTTATGTAGAGGAAGAGGAAAGTGACAATGAACTCAGCAATACCAGCCCTCTAGAAGGACCATGAAGACAGCTCCCCAAGCTCAATGAGAGGGGCTGGGGGTGACTCCTTGTAGTCCTTGGACTGGGCTGATGTTCCCAGTGGCTGCCTCTTTGAGTAATTGTTGGCTCCCAGCATCACATCCTCTTCCTTGCCCTCCATTGTTGTTGCTCAAGCTAAGCTTCACATCATAGATAGACTGGATGTAAAAATTGAGAATTTTTTTGTATTAAGGAGATTTTAGATTTTATACAAATAAGAGTAACATATGCATATTCAAAGAACTTGTACAACTCTTGTATATATAAAAAAAAGAGGATACTTACACATCCATTAAGTTGGGGAGTCCACATTAGCACTATGGTTTTGCATGATTCTAATGGTCATCAATACCACTGTGTAATTCTTGGTTCTCTTTTCCCACCTCTGATTATTGTTGTTGCTCTTTGTTTGTCATGCCACCAAATTAAAAGTCCTACCATCGAAAGTTATGATCTACAAATTTTAGCAACCTTTAAAACTTAAATGAAATAATATTATTCATCAATTTTCATTTTTCTATCTTAGACAATTGAAAACCAAAATTAATGAAGTTTGGATACTTTGCAAAAAGAAATAAACAATAACAAACCCCCGTATTAGAAAGGAATGAAAAAGAAAAGAAAGCAAAGGTGCTTTGGCAAATAATGAAATACCCATGTATCCACCTAAGCCATTTAGATGGAGAAAACGGTAGAAGGTATAGCTCATTATCTTGGAGGTATAAATAAAGATTAGTTTAAATTTAGATCTTAATCATGTGTATGTTCCCTAACCTTGCACATTTTCATTTATCAACTCTGAAATATAAATATAAGTTCTTTTTTCCAAGCTTTCTGCTATGTTCAGATGCCAATCAATGCACATGATAGGAGATTTAGAAATTGACCTTCACTTAAAGTCCATCCATCTAAGGTAAACTAAAACCATAGAACAAGCTACAAATAAAAGTTGCTTGAAATAAATATAAGAAAATTGCAATGGAAAAAATGAAGAAACTTAGGGGCTTCTATAGAAATCATTGTCCATTTATAATAGTTTTTTATAAGGTGAATTAGAGGAATCCTAGAATAGATGGTTTTCAACTCGTGTACTTATACTAAGAATCAAGTCATATATATATGCAAAACAGAACAGCCAGAAAGCACTCTGTGATCTTCAGAAAGTATAAATAGTACAAATGAAGTGGCATGCATTTGAATGGATTCATGATATCAGGAAGAATTGAATTTAAACAACTTCTAATTGAAAATGTCATCTTAAAATATGAACATTACCAGCCTTTTGGTTCCATCATGTGTCAAAGGAAATGCTTCATGTGTCATCTCAAAATATGAACATTACCAGACTGCAAGAAAGGGGTGTTCTAGTAACTCTGCAGCTGAAGGTCGTAATGATGGATCGCATTGCAAGCATAACCTCAAGAAACTCGTGGCGTTACTCCAAAGGTACGTGATTAGGGATTTCAGGTATGTTTTTGCTATTTCCAATTTTAAATATTGCAGCAACCTGTTAAGTGAACATGAAACTGCAAGTTGTAAATCCAACATAAAAAATTCTAAAACCTATCTAGTTTTTCTATTTCATTAGACAATATCATACCCCCTCATACTGGCTCCAAGGCGGCTTGGCCGTTGCCATTTCAAGAATGGTACACCCTAAGCTCCATATATCTACTGCGAGGCCAAAGCCACTAATATTCATCACCACCTGTTATTGGACAAGGGTTTGAGATTGCTAAACCAAGTAAAAACAACACAAAAAGATACAACTTCTATTACTATCATTCATGTAAGTTTTAGCAAACCTGGATGAGTGTATGTTAAGAGGGATGGGAGACAGGGTAGAGAGCAAGACCTTATGTGCCATCCAGTATGGACTCCCATTGAAAGAAAAGACTGAAGCACAGTTCGTTATCTGCAATAAAGGAAACACCACATTTTATAAACAAGCTTTTCAGAAAAATGAAGAGAATTTAACATAAGAATATGTATCTGGATTTTCAGATTAAAAGTGTGGACGAAGTATAGGAAAAATATAGTGTACATGTTTTCAACCAATATGTTGGCTCCTTTTATGTCCCTGTCAAACATAAATGATGTCAAATGAATGTGGCCAGATGATGCTATGAGGTGTAGAGCGTGGATTCCTAACTTCTCCAATCATGATCAGCAATGCAAGTTACCTATGAACTGTATTTCTTGTAGCAACTTGTGTATTGATCCACCAGAAACATACTCTAGATAAACTGATAGTGCTTCCTCACCTTGTAACCAGTAACAATTGATTTTTCTTCAGTAGTTATAGACATTGCCTTCAATCCACTCCCATGCGGAAAAAAAAATGTTTAAATCTGTGATTACTTCACTTCATAAAAAATGGATGGTAAAATTATGAGAAGCAATTGAGATGAGCTTTATTTCATACCAGTTCACTTCCATAGTATCGGACAATATTTGGATGTGACAATTGACTGAGCAAATTAATCTCCTGTTTTATAGCAATATTTTTCAAAGTTCATCAGATACACAATCATAATGGGCTTTGCAAACTTCTTACATGGAATTCAAAATTTAATATGTATGACGAGTAACCATGAGCAACAAACTATGAACATAAGCAAATGCTGACCTGGTTGAGTTGCTTTAGGCACTCTCGTGCATTAAGCTTCATTGAACATTAATCCAAATAGCTAAATTAGTTTCATCGTTTACAACACTAATCACAAACTGAAGAGACTACCTAAACTGTTCGACAAAATTTTGTCAACAAATTCAGCAATGCAAATAGGTGAAATCGTATTCCATTAAAGCAAAACTCTGAAATATGTAAAGCAACGCATACAACTATGAAAACAAAGGAAAATAGTCTAACTCACCTCTGGTCTTGTAGAAGGTAGGGACTGGAGGAGAAAAAGAGGATACGGTGGCACAATTCATCCGGCCAAATTGAGATCCATCGGTTTGCCCAATTCATCCAATTCAAACCCAGAATAGGAGAACCTGAAACAAGATTGTAAACTCGTAAGGCAATTAATCAAGATTTGTGAGAAATTTACAATCCTGATTCATTGCAGACTTTGATAAAAAAAATTATCTCTTTCCCTTGAGCGAATCTACAATAAGAGAGAAGATATAGATAACCACATGCTGAAATGATTTCAAGCAACACATTATGCAAAGAGGGCCCAAATGCAAGCTTTTCAGACTGATCCAATCGAGTTCTCAGATGAAAGCCTGCAAATAGATACAAATGTATATAAATAAGGAATTCTCAGAATTTCAGAAGCAATTGCAAGCCAAATCAATGTACTCAAAACGTTGAATAATACAATAAAATTGTATATTTTATCACTGCACACCATAGTTCAAACGAATGAAATAATAAAGAATGTGCACAGTCAATGAAATGATGTATTTCCACAATCCACATATCAAAGTTCCAGTAAAATTTCCAGTGAGCTACAAAAAAATAATAGTCAGTAACTGGCCCTTGCTTAGTTGAATATGAACAACTGGATAGCTATTGAATCATGGACTTGGAGGAAACTTAAAAAGGAAACATTTTCATTTGGCTTTGAATATCATTTATCTTTACATTGACTCTTTTTAGGCCCATGGTAGCCTGGATGTGGGCTGTAGCAGTAGCTTTTGCTGTTTTTGGTTCTTCTTCTACCGATATACCACATTTTCGGATCCTTTTGTTTTCTTGGATCTATGGTGGTCGAAAGCCAAACGTGGCCATTGCTTCGAAAACCAGCGTTGCATACACATAAGGATTCTGCCAGCACGAGGTCTATGCTTGGAATAATTGTCCCGTTAGGATCATGGGAGGGATCAGCATTGGCAAGCCAACGACGGTAGAGCAGAATATCATCTCCGTCTGTGTAAAACGAAAAGAAAGAAGGAAATCAAAAAAATAACAACAATGCAATCGACATCAGATTCTCATAAATCAGCAGCTGAGCTAAAGAAGAAACCCCTTGAATCATCAAAGCAAGAATCAACCTCAAATTCAAGCTGAAATGTCATTCAAATCTTAGAAATTGGAATCCATTTCTAGGTAAGAGATCGAACCAAAAACTCACACTAATACAATGAAGCTTGACTACTAAATTACCTGTGTGGTCTTCGGGTTCAAGGTGAAGATCACCTCGTGTAGGTTCCCAATGAAGGAGTCCATGATCAGGGTATTCAGGGCCCTAGATATCATCATAACGCCGATAATGCTGAAGTTTGGAGAAGTACTGGCATCTGCTAAGGTGAATAGGATCAAACCTACCACCGGGAGAATATCCGAGACATACTCGTGAAGGGGATATTTAATTCTTAGGCCCGGTATGAATGCGCTCATGATCATCATTGGCAATATCTGATCACATATTTGACATCATCACGAGATGATACATATCAAACATGAAACAAGAACAATCAAGATTGATGCAGGCAGTTTGATCAAGGCTCAACAACTTTCAGATTCTGTTGATTTCACGAATCAAAACTCTAACTATTGGTACGAAATTCTTTAATTCTGGCTGCTTGCAATGCAATGGCAAACAGGATTAATTCCAATGATTTCAGATCCACTGATCCCAGGTCCAAACAAACATCCATACATCATATCTGCTCAACTTATTTTCTAGATATGTAATTAAGCATAAAAATTCTATATTTGGTTTGTTAGAGAGTAAATAAGAAACATCACTGTAAAAGCCAGAGTAATATACAATATTTTCACACTTCCCTTTGGTAAATCTACGGAGATTAAGGTTCAACTTATTCTATCTTCGGACAAAACTCATATGGTAGATTTAGTCTTGATTATGAATATGAAAGAAATGATGAATTAGCATATAAAACCAGAATCACAAAACATTTCCATAAAAGTAAATATAATCTTTTTATTGAATAAAATCTTACCTGAAATGGAGCATCTCAAACTTTGTACTCATTAACATGCATCCATTTGTTAGAGGACCATTTGTTCCATTTGATTATAGGGCAACCAACTGGAATAACCAAGGAGCATTTATTTTACAAAAAATGTGAAGGTATATAAAAATATAGGAGAAATTAATAATGGAAGGATGATTATTTTCTTGTTGAACTACTAACCATGCGAACTTGAATGATCTAAACTTGGATCAGGATCCATACTCTAGAATAGAGGCATCACCCATCTTGGGTTTTATTGAGAGTTCTCCTTTACCGCACTCCGATAACTTATTAAAGTAAGGAGAATCATTGTGTGTTCCTTTGGCAAACATGAAATACCTACAAAATCCCGAAATTCGAAAACACGAATGACATGCAAAATCCAAAAATACAAATCCAAGTAGATCAACACATCTGAGAGAGGGATTAAAAATAAAATTCCAACTGAAATTGCAGAACAACAATCATTAATGACGAATCCAGGAATATAACAACAACTAACGATATGGCAAAAATCATAATCAAAGGAAAAAACTGGAAACTGGCGCGAAAGAGAAACCTTGAGATATTCAAGAAGACGATTGGAATAAAGAGGGAAGAAAAAATGCAATTCCAATTGAACCACATCTTTGCAAAAATCAATTGTACCTAAACTCAAAGAAAGGAGCCCCTAAACTCATAAATAAGTTGAATAGCAACGAAGAATAGATAGAGGATAACCCTGAATTTTTAAAGGCGTTGATTCTCAATTAATATTTGAAGCCAACCTTGAATTTCAAGATCTCAAAACTAAAAGACATCAATATAAAGCTACTAAACGATGTGCAATATTAGTCAATCCTCAATCCCAAGGTCGTAATCCTCAATCGGAAGAATATAACCCTAAATTCGAAATCCCCAATTATTAGGTTGAAGGCCATAACCCTGAATTTAAGAACCCAATCCTCAATTTAAAGGTCGTTATCATCAATTTAAAGGCCTTGATTCTCCATTTGAAGGCCATAACCTTGAATTTGAAGATCTCAAAACTATTAGGCATTTAATCGAACACCTTGTAGGCGGATATCAAATCTCTAACATGTCACGAACTAAATCGAATATCCCATCTCTAACTCTAAAATATCAGTTTTTGTAACCTAAATTAGATACTATCATGATTGATCAATCCCAAACGCCTTGATTCTCCATTTGAAGGTCGTAACCCTGAATTTCAAGATCTCAAAACTATCAGGCATTTCATCGAACACCTTGTAGGCGGGTATCAAATCTCTAACATCTCACAATTACAATTAAATTGTAAAGCATACATCTTCAAATCTAACAATTTATCGAATACAATCACGAAACAGACAATCACACAAAGCACATAAACTGGTAAAGATGCATGAGTTGTGTCCCTTGATTTGCCCATAGCAATTTCAAGGAAATATGATACCTAACAAATTAAAAATTTTACTGAACGAACAAGATAGGATCGACTAACTATCAATTACCCTAATCGAGAGAGAGAGTAAACTTACCTTCAGAGTACCGGAGCCATTGAAATTGCAGACGAACTGGGAGACCATAAATTTATGGAATTGAACAACCATCTAGAAATTAGGGTCCATCGATGATAAGAACAAAACAGGAGAAATCAGAACAATAAAAATTCAGGTCGGAAGAGAGAAACAACAAACACTAATCGATATCAGAAAAGGGAAGAGATCGGGAGTACCGGAGGCCGGAGCAGCAGAAATTGCAGATGAACGGGGATAGGGAAGTCACATACGGTGCACACGAGGGAAGAAAAGCAGAAGGCGGCTCTTTACACCAAAG
Organism: Persicaria maculosa; assembly: GCA_963922045.1. Classification (NCBI taxonomy): domain Eukaryota; kingdom Viridiplantae; phylum Streptophyta; class Magnoliopsida; order Caryophyllales; family Polygonaceae; genus Persicaria; species Persicaria maculosa. The sequence continues at coordinate 37,788,648 of OY998261.1, forward strand.
TGGTCGAACAAAGGAAGACGACGATAAAGAAGAGGTCAGTAGGGCTGCAGGAGACGACAATTCCAGGGGAGGGAGAAAACCAGGATGGCTATTAGGCTACCCGTTTGCAGAGATAGAGATGGACCACGAGGAGTAAGAGGAAGACGGTGACTCGGTTAGAAGAAGGGAGCAATTACAACCGTAGTTAAATTTTAAGTTTTAGCAAATCAACGGACTGGATTGTAAATGCTCTCCCACACTCTTATAGTAGTGTATGTGTGTGTATATATATATATGATAAATTATATGTACTCAGCCCTTAACGTATATCATGTACACAAATTTGGGTCGTTGATTAGTTGAGATGGAGGGTGGAGATTAATTAGCCCATTTGTGGTAGATTGCCTGCATAGATGATTATTCAGTCGAGTATAAATGATTATGCACTAGTATATGAAGGATTATTCAGTCGTATGAGTTTGTTTAGTAGGTTAGTCATTATTCGATCGTATTGACGGATTATGCGATGATAATTTTTAGGTAAAAGTTAGGGGCGTTTTCATGGTGCTAGCTATTAGAAAAATCTATCGATGTCATCGCATAATCCGTCGATACGATCGAATAATAATGTAACGCCATCGAATAATTAAGTTATACCATTGAATAATAAAGCAATACCATCGCATAATCCGTCAATACGATCGAATAATATAGTGAAACCATCGAATAATCAAAATGACTAACCTACTAAACAGACTCATACGACTGAATAATCCTTAATATACTAGTGCATAATCATTTATACTCAACCGAATAATCATCTATGCAGGCAATCAAACAAATGGGCTAATTAATCTCCACCCTCCATCTCAATTAATAAACGACCCAGATTTGTGTACATGATACACGTTAAGGGCTGAGTACACTGGAACTAACATATATATATATATATATATATATATATATATATATATATATATAATACGGATCAAATGTTAACAACTCTTACGGTGTTAAATGTTAACAAATCAATATTCGGCAAAATTAATAATTATTGCCAATTAAAAAAAATTATCACCCAAAAAACTCAAGCCCTTGCGCGGGTATCCACCCCCAGTCCCGTAATTGTGTTACTGTGATGAATATTCGAGTGACTGTAACAAAAGTTTTGATGAATAATTGAGTGACTGTGATGAATATTTGATAAATTTTGCCAAATATTGATTTGTTAACATTAAACACCGTAAGAGTTGTTAACACATGACCCAACATATATATATATATATATATATATATATATATATATAGGGGATAACTATTTACACGGTTAAAATATCGCGTATTACGCGGTCGCAATCGCACATTGCGAATCCGCGGATTTTCGCAAATCCACAATGTGCGGGCGCTTTTTTTTTTTTTTGCAATTTGCCAATTCACTAATAACTCCATCTTACCTGTTTCAAAATTACCGATTATTTCTGAAAAGGTAATCTTTTTGAAAAGGTAAATTACTTTGGGGGACAAATCTTTCTTCATCCCTGTTTAAATTTGTTTTGTTTTTTTTATTAAGGTCAATTAACCAACAAGGAAACAAGTGGCCTTCAATTCTCCCCACCGCTTGTTTTGCCTCAGTCTCCACCATTGCATGTGCTCGCCCTCGCCTCCTCCTTCACCCTCACCACCACCTCCGTTTGTATACAGTCCACCCCTTGCTCCTTCACCTCCATCGACGCCGGAAACCCCTCGCGTCACCTCCCACTGCCCCGGTGCCCCAAAACCTTCAATGAAAGGTTGAAATGGTCAGAGACCGAGCCTTAGCATCGCCGCATCCGGAGTGTGCTTTCTACAATTGCGAATCCAGATTTCGCACATGCACCTGTGCTTCTGAAAAGATAAGACATAACCCCACGTACCCATAGTCCGCATTTGCGAAAATCTTCCCGACCGCGTACGCCCAATTCGCATTCGCATTCTCTCGCCGTGTAATTTGCGAGATTTTCACCATGCATTTAACAATTCCATGTATATATAATATATATATATACGCGTTCCCTATATACACCGCAAATACTTCGTCGGATTGGATGTTGTAGCAACATTGGATTAGACGTTGTAGCAACGTTCAATCCGACGTTGTATTTGGTGGTGAATTTTGCAAAGGGGACGGGATCCGACGTTGTAACAACGTCAGATCCGACGTTTCTACAACGTCGGTTCCAACGTTGCACTTTGGACTCCAAGCGGGCTCTGTCGGGCTTAGCAACGTCCATTGGAACGTTGTTACAACGTCCAAGTTTCTCCAAGTATTTTCTTAGCAACGTCTATTTGAACGTTGTAACGACGTCAGATTTGACGTTGTTACTTCATCCAAATTTCCCACATTCACCCACCCCTATAAAAGGGGATGAGGACCGTATTTGAAAATGCAACACAACAATTCCACATTTTCATTCCTGTCATGGAGCCGATTACAACTGGAATAGAAGGTTCAACCTCCCGCATTGATTATGTAATCAAAAGGGTTCGGTACTCAAAGCCCCCGGAGGAGTCCAACTGTGCTTGCCGCAGTCCAAAATACAGTGGCATGCATCCGTGCGCGCTCTTTCGGGTCGTGTGTGAAAATGAGAATCACATTTCCGCACCCTTGTAGTTCGGGTGTATGTATTGCAATGATTTTCATCCGGGCATTCGTGGAGCGTATGAGTGGAGGGTTGGAGACCTTCTTCTTCAACATATTCGGTCATTCTTCCCCGATATAAACAGAGAGGACCACGCTGATGTAGCTCAAACAGCAGGGATACTTGTGAGGGCCGCAAATAAGGAGGTTGGAACCTTTGCATTCAACGAGTTAAAGATTAAACTCATTCCGAAGACGAATCATGTATAGTCTGGTCGATTGTTAAAAAAAAAATTATGTTGTTATCCAGTGTATTTGTTAGTTTTAGTAATGCCTCGATGTGTAATCTAATCGTTACCTAATCGTTATCTATGAAGTGAAGCGTTTGCATGTGATTGTTTGTTGTTGTGAACGGGTAGAAACCATCGAAAATAATAATACAAGGAACACGAAATACACAAACATAGTATACCCATAAAAGACGAAATGTATGGCATAAACAAACAGAATATAATGTCTCTACTGTAGAGATCGAATATAGCCCATGAAATGCTCATACATCTGCTCTAGCTGGGGATGGTCGACCAATGCCTGAATAGACTGGGTCATCTCGTCGACCCGGGCCTGTCGCGCAGCAGCCTCATCCTCAGCTACTCTAGTGACGTCGTCTCGGTGGGTAGGCGCAGCCGGAGGAGCATCAGGTAGTACCACTGTCGTGGGCAACACATGACCTCGACTCTGGGACTCGAACCAAGCGAGGTAGTCAGCTGAGACGCCTCCCTGACAGCTCTCGACCGTCCTCCGGTGACCGGTGACAGGGTAGAATCTATCTGGGTCCTGATCTGCCCAACGGTGGTGCTGCAGATCGAACGTCACGATGTAACGCCTCTGTAGGCGAAACGGTCGATGCGCGAAGGTCGGAGGAATGACGACAAATGGGGGCTCCTGCACGCGACCAAACTGTCGGAGCACCCTGTCTGGCATGTACGGCTCGAAGACGCTACCGAATCTGAGGGTGCCTCGATAGGTGGAGGAGCGAAACTAACCTGCAAAATCCAGGTCTCTGCCAAAAGGCATCCAATCGACCTAGGTTGAAAAACTTATATAAGGGAAACAATGTTACTCGACATATGCAGTTAAAATCAAAGAAAGTGAGAAACAGGTTACCTGATCGATGGTCATGCACTCAAGCTGTGCTCGAAGCTTCTTCTCACGACTGCGCCTCTCCCTGTCATTCCCCCTCTTGGCGGCCTTCGACGGGTCGAATCGCGCCATGTATCGGGGATCATCCGCCAGGGCATCCTTGTCCGGGCGAAGTGAACCCGCAAAACAAGGGAAGTACGACCAAATCCATGCCTGAAAAGTATAAACCATTAGAGCACTTATTATATGTAAATCGCAAGCAGAGGAACATATTTACCGTATTAAAGAAACAAGTTACCTGCAATAGTGCAGCACACCCACGTAGGCCCTTAGCCTCGCCTCTCGTGGCCTCCCCTAATCCCCGATAGAGGAAGGCAAGCACTCCTTCTCCCCAAGCTAGTCTCCCAGAGTGCGGCAAGTCCCAAACTAGCCCGAACAACGAGAAGTGTACGCGGCTCTGGGACTTGTCGATGAAGACCGTCGCACCAAGCAACGTAGCCAAGAAACAAACGGCGAAGTCGTGGTGGCGCTCTCTGGCAGCTGGGGTGTCGCCGGGCCACTGATCCCGACGGCGGCCGTGCCTCTGCTCCCACCATGCCGTCAACTCCGGGATGGCCGCTCCGCAAGCCTTCTTATGACTCTTCAGCTGCACCGCGGTCCAACCAAACATCTGCTGCAGTCGAGGCTCCAGCTGTAGTGGAAGATAGTCAGGGAGAGGCTCGCAAGGCAGGCCGTCAATCGGCAGCCCCACCAGACAAGCGACGTCGTGGAGTGTGATGCTCATCTCGCCCCATGGGAAATGGAAAGAGTTCGTCTCCGGCTGCCAGTGCTCAATGAACACAGTCAACAACAGGGCATCCACTCCGTCCCAGTTCAAATCAAGCAGCCCCAGTAAACCAGACTGAGCTGCCTCCTGCACCCATGTCCACGGACCCTCATAGATGTAGCCCCCGAACGGACGGAGGTGTGTAGCCCGATGATGAAACTTCAGCAATTTATGCTGAAAGGTAGGGTCCGTCCACAGCCAGTGAGACCTATGGTGCCTATACGATACCAAAAGATCTCCTGGAGGCAAGTCGCAAGCGGGGAGCTCATCGTCCCCATCACCAGCCTCCTCCTCCTCCTGAGCCACCACCTCCTCCTCGGGCGCCGCACCCTGTGGCTCCTGAGCCGGCCCCTGCAGGTCCTCCTCCTCCTCCTCGCCCCCCTCCTCCTCGCCCCCTCCCCCTCCGCCTCGCCCCCCCTCCTCCTCCTCACCAGCCACATGAGGATCCTCTGCATCCTTCCCGTCACTGTCATCATCGAGCTCCTCCTGCTCGAAATGAACATCCTCCGCAACCTCCTCCCGCGTCTCATCCGCTACAACAGCAGGTGTAAGGCAGGCACCTGCGGCTACAATGACCTCAGGTCCTCAGCCCAATCATCGTCTCCATGAGCGTGTCCAGAGGTACTGACACCACCCATGGGATCCACAAGCCCAGTAGTCATGCAAAAGAACGTACAATCAGTGTCCCTGGTGCCCACATCCTTCGATGTCGGCTGCATCGTGTCTGTATCAGGCCCGATCGCCGTATCTCTCACGGTCATAGTCTCTTGCTCCGCAAGAGCCATGAGATCTGACACTGTCTGCGAAGACGAGTCAGTGATGATGACCTCCGTCGGATCGACGCTCTCTACAGCATGTAAAGGCGCATTCCGGTCTCGCCCGAGAACAATGCGTACGGTCCCGTCATCCCTCCGCATCCGAGAATCCTATTAAGTTGTTTACTAGTTTTTAAATATATTATTTTAAACATCTTATTTTGTAACAATTAGACATTGCATTAATTTTTTTTATATATTTATATAGTCATTTCCTATATAATATATTTAATCTTTTTTATAGGATATTGCATCCATCAATTACAGTATACTCCGTATAAGATAAAATTATTAGTTCTATTTTATTTAGGTTAATCTACATTGCAATTGTCTATTTATTTTATTAGTTTAATATTTTGATGTGATGAGAAATTTTATAACAATTTGTTTATATAATTTCTTGTTTGTATGTTTCTATAATTTCCGTTTAAACATTCTCTTATAGTAGTTATTTTCTACAATTTGTTCATTTTAAACATCCTATTCAATTTGGACTAATTGTTTAAAATTATTATCTTAATTTATAACGTTTTATAATCTTATCCGATTCAAATAATAAACTTATTCGATATATAATTTCTTTTTTGTATGTTTCTATAATTTCCGTTTAAACATTCTCTTATAGTAGTTATTTTCTACAATTTGTTCATTTTAAACATCCTATTCAATTTTGGACTAATTGTTTAAAATTATTATCTTAATTTATAACATTTTATAAACTCATCCGATTCAAATAATAAACTTATTCGACATAAAATGAAACAATCAAACAATAATGGAAAATGAAACATAAAATCCATTCATACTAACCAATAGAGTACTCGTTAGGGGAGAAACCTCTTGCTTACACCTCTTCCGGCCAGCACCGGCTCTCCCACCACCGCCACCACCCCCGTCACCGGCGGTCCTCCCGGCGCCACCACCACCCACCCCTCTGCCACCATCTCCTTGGCCGCCGCCTCGCCCTAAACCCCCATCGCCGCTGCCTACAACCACCCCTCTGCCACTACCTCCTCGGCCACCGCCACCCACGACCATCTCTGCGCCCGCACCCCCACCATCGTCGCCGCCGCCTCGCTCAGATCCTCTGTCGCCGCCGCCTCGCCCAGAGCCGCTGTCGCCGGCGCCTCCCCGACCTCGTCCTCGGGATCTCACCATCGATCTATCGTCGGAAAAGAAGCACAAGGTCGTCGGGACCTCGTCACTCTCTCGCTCTGTGACGCGTGTGGAGGAGAAGAAGCACAACGTCGTTTTCGATGTTTCCGGTTATATAAAGGCACAACGTCGAATTTGACGTTGCAAAACGTTCAATCCAACGTTGCGCAACGCTCAATCGAACGTTGTGGTTGATGTTGTCAAATTACAACGTCCGTTTGGACGTTGCACCAGTATTTTTTTTTTTTTGCAAAATTAACTTGTCATTTAAAATTTTTTTGAAATAAATAAATACATTTCGTTATTTTGATAATAAATAAATTTAGTAAATAAATAAATTACTTTACAAAAAAATTACATACAATTTTCGACCCCCATTTTTATATTTTCTTTTAAGTTGAGGATTGATATTGTAATGTAGAAAGGGTTTCGACTTTTATAGGCCTTGCTCTTCGAAAACCACAACGTTCGATTGAAGCGGACAAAGTTCTTCGAAGAGCCAAGGCCTATAAAATTCGAATCGCTTTCGATAGGTGGAAGACGGTATAAGTGGGATAGGGATAGTGTGTTGCTTTTATAGGCCCTTCAAAATGAGACGTTGAATCCGACGTTGCATAGGGTTTAGCAACGCCGATTCCGACGTTTTATAGGGCTACCCTAGGGTTCATACCCTACGCCTATGGCCTAGGGTATGCAACGTCCAAATTGACGTTGCTATACATTTGAAATGTCAATTTTGACATCGCAGTGTGCAGGCTTAGGGTTAATACCCTACTTTAGGGTTTAGAAACGTCGGAACCGACGTCGCAGTGTGCGAGGTTGGATATTGCAACGTTTGATCCGACGTTTTTATTCTTCCTATTAGTTTCGATTCAAGTGAATATGAAAATGATTCATATTCCGATGTTTTTGTTCTTCCTATTAGTTTCGATTCAAGTGAATATGAAAATGATTCATATTCCGATGTTTTTGTTCTTCCTATTAGTTTCGATTCAAGTGAATATGAAAATGATTCATATTCCGATTTTTTGTTCTTCCTATTAGTTTCGATTCAAGTGAATATGAAAATGATTCATATTCCGATATTTTTGTTCTTCCTATTAGCTTCGATTCAAGTGAATATGAAAATGATTCATATTCCGATGTTTTTGTTCTTCCTATTAGTTTCGATTCAAGGGAATATGAAAATGATTCATATTCCGATGTTTTTGTTCTTCCTATTAGTTTCGATTCAAGTGAATATAAAAATGATTCATATTCCGATGTTTTTGTTCTTCCTATTAGTTTCGATTCAAGTGAATATGAAAATGATTCATATTCTGATGTTTTTGTTCTTCCTATTAGTTTCGATTCAAGTGAATATGAAAATGATTCATATTCCGATTTTTTTGTTCTTCCTATTAGTTTCGATTCATGTTAATATGAAAATGATTCATATTCCGATTTTTTGTTCTTCTATTAGTTTCGATTCAAGTGAATATGAAGACGATTCATATTCCGATTTTTTTGTTCTTTTATTAGTTTCGATTCAAGTGAATATGAAAATGATTCATATTCCGATGTTTTTGTTCTTCCTATTAGTTTCGATTCAAGTGAATATGAAAATGATTCATATTTTGATGTTTTTGTTCTTCCTATTAGGTTCGAAACCGAAGTTGTACAACGTCGAAACCGAAGTTGTAATTGCCAATTAAAACGTTCAATCAGACGTTGTAAAGGGTACATTCCCCAATTACAACGTCCAATCAGACGTTGTAAAGGGTACATTCCCCAATTACAACGTCCAATCAGACGTTGTAAACCTCACTATGCAACGTCGTATACGACGTTATGCAGACTGACCCAGAAAACGCGTAATTGACGTCATGTATGGTCCCCCCTCCGATGCCCTTATATCCCTCCGCCATCAAGCCGAATGAATGTCATCCCTTCACCTCACTATTCCAAACAATAGTAATTCGCTTTCATTTGTAGAGAGGAATATGTCATCCTTAGAAAGTGAAGGAGCGATGGAGGTCGCACGAGTTGAAGCTCCCGCACCACGAACCAATGCCGCCCCACAGGTAAAATCCTATGTCTGTATTCTCTGTCTCTATGTTTGTATCTGTATCCAGTTTAGCCTGAAGTAAAGATGTAAGTAAAATCATGTGTATATATGTTGTTATGTCTTTACCCAGTTTCAAGACTTTACAATTGCGTTTACCGACGCCCGTATTTGGCAAAGCCGTAACGAAATGGTCGACCATTTTAAGCAACTCGGTGTGAGGAACAACATCGTCTTAGTAATCAAGCGATCGTGGTCTAGCGTTGCAAACCGACCGGGTGGCGTGTTGTTAGCGTTCGAGCAATATGAGGTGTTTCGCAGAAGGGGGAAGCAGATTCGCAGCACGCAGAGCAAACTAAGCAACTGTCCATTCTCCTTACTCGGTCATGAGGGGGGACCGGGTATGTGGACGATGACCGTGCAAAATGGAACGCACAACCATCACCTCCCTCACCGATTGAAGACTCATGCTTACGTGGGAAGGATGACACCAGGGGAGAAGAAAATGTGCAAGTGGATGAAAGACATAGGAACTCCGCCAAAGGCCATCTCGTATGGGCTATGGCAAGTAGATGCGAATAGCGTCACCTCAGCGCGATCACTGGAGAACACCCTCAACAAGCTCGCTGTTGAAGAGAGAGGAAATCGAACGATGACCCAAGATACCCTCCATCGTCTACGAGAAAGGGGCTACTACTACGAATTCAGGAGAAGCCCAAACGATGACAATTTATTGAATGACCTTTTTCTCGCACACCCGGATGGGATTCGTCTCTTTAACAAATACCCGTACGTCATCGTTATGGATAGTACGTACAAGACCAACGCGTAAGTACTATATCCTATGTCTTCATACATTTCTTCCATATAGAGTCTTATGCTAATGTGAGTACGTTGCTGCACCGCGTCCACAGGTACAACGTCGCGCTGTGTGAGATGGTCGGCTTAACGACAACGTGAAATAACTTTTGCATCGCCTATGCCTTTATGGCACGCGAGGACGAGGACACGTACGCTTGGGTGCTCAACAACCTACGTGTTATTCTTCAGGGTAAGGTACCCGATTCGATCATGACAGATCGGGAGCTGGGCCTTCTCGCTGCACTTAGGGCCGTCTTCCCCGATGTTCAACATCTACTGTGTTGGTTACATGTAACTCGCAAGTGTGAAGAGGCCGCTTTAAAGATTACAAAAAATCTGAAACTTTCAGTTCTATTCAAGAATCACGTGTGGGGTTTATTCTCGGCTTCGTCGGAGGAGTCTTTCGAGCGCCGTCGGAGATGGCTTCACGGCCAATGGCGCCCCATACCCGAGGTCATGGGGTATATAGAAACGGTGTGGCTCATCTACCGAACGAGTCTTGTCAGATGTCACACTGATCACGTCCTGAACTTTGGAACGAGGACAAGCAATAGGTATGCATATCGTTTCCGTCGTTACCCTTGTCACTCCTTTACTACATTTCGACATTCGTTCACCTCGAGCACATGATGCATCGTGTAGGGTTGAAGGTCAGCATAAAGTGTTGAAGGAAGCATTACACTCGTCCACAGGTGATTTCTGTGTCGTGGTGGATGCCATTCATCGAGTTAATGAATGTCAAGTGCATGAGCTCCAGACTGCGTTAGAGATAGATCGTTTCAAATGGCCAACTAACGCACACGACGTCCCCTTATTTGAAGAGATTAAGCACGTGGTTTCGAAGAAGTGTTTCGAATATCTCTACGATCATTGGAGGAAAGTTGTCGATGGAAAAGTCCCTTTAGAGTGCGTCGACCGGTATTGGAGAATTTGCTATGTGCTGCCGTGTGTACACGACATTCAGCGTTGTGTTGCTGAAGGAGTTCCAATAACACCTGATGACATCCACCCATTTTGGAGAGATCTGACGTGGGATGAATCTGACAATGCGGCCTTACCCTATGCCATGTCGGCTTCGTACACTGCATCCAATGAAGCCTGTGATCCTGATCTGCACCCACCCGAGCGGGGTAGCATACGTTCAAAGGGCAGACCTAGAGGGAGGAGGAACCCGTGCAGAACGAATCCCTTACGATATGAGGAATATTGGGCCAATTTTGAAAGGGAGGAAGCCAGATCAGGTCTCCGAGGTAGGGACCGACAGTCCGGATTACCGTCTGACGCACAGTACTGGGGTTTTGACTGGGGTCACAACAATGTGGACCCTTTTATGTTCAGGTACATTGCGGCAGCCGTCAACGTTGTAGGAGATGGTCACTGCGGATATCGGGCTTTGGCACAACTGATGTTACGGCCAGGAGAGGCACGGTTTCGAGATATGAAAGGGTTATTGTGCAACCATTTCGAACAGAATCATCAACTTTACGCTGGTTGTTACATGCGAGGGTATTCGGTGCGAGAGTTTGTCACCCTGCAGAGTTACTCCGGTATAGTAGGAGGTCACCGAAGATACTGGATCGAGCTGCTGATCATGGGTCTTGTGTTTGCAAAACGAACATCATTCAAGCAAAACGAACATCAGTTGGCGCCAAATCGAAAATTACAAACATTTTTTAACTTAAAATTTCAGTAAGGATTACAAACATTTTTTAACTTAAAATTTCAGCAAGGGTTCTTATATTAAACGGAACAGCTACCGACGGACTCCTCAGGACTGTTTGGGTATATCCGAATCTGCACCTGCTGGAACGCATATGTCGTCATCTCATCTTGGGCAGGGGGCGCTGCCATATCAACTGCATACTGGGCAAGGCTGCGACAACGCGTGAGAGACACGTCGCCGTAAAAAACGGTCAGCATATCCGTTATCTGCTCGGTGAGCCGCATATAGTACGACGCAGGGTCGTCGTCACACTCTTTACACCCGAATTGCAACTTTGGTGACCTCTCGAGGATGCGGCAACCCTGCATAGAAAATAGATTGCATCGAAAAAATACTTATAGTTCTTGTGCTTGCAGTTGCAAGCATCATATTCAGGTGGACGACGGTGTCTCTCCACTTCAACACTGAAACGGGTCCCATCACGAAACATGCCATGTTTAACAAAGCTATTTGGGTTTGATGCCATGATGTGTGTTTAGTGTTTGGTAGGGGATGTGCCTCGGGGAACAAGTGTTGCGGTATTTATGATGGCCTAACTAACAACGTCCGATTGGACGTTGTTATGGGGATATCACAACGTCGAATATGACGTTATTACAACGTCAAATATGACGTTGTTATGTGGCCCGCCCAGGCCCACTTTAGAACGTCTAATTTGACGTTGTAAAGTGCCCGACCCGCCCCGTCGTCCTCCAATTTACAACGTCGTGTATGGCATATGACAACGTCGGATTAGACGTTGTAACAACGTGACATTCAACGTTGCTGCAACGTTATATCTGATGTTGTATTAGCAGCGCTAACCGCGGATTTGCGGTGTATATAGGAAGACTATATATATATATATATATATATATATATATATATATATATATATATATATATATATATATATATATATATATATATATATATATATATATATATATATATTAAATAACCCCCACGGCCCCACCCCACCCTCACGAGTCACAACCCTAAGCGTTGTCTCTCAACTAACTCTGAACAAATCCCATTTATTAATGTACAAGTTGTAAGAAAACGTACGTTGACTACCACAGGACCCTAGTCATTATAATCTCCACCTTCCGGGCAGGCCGTATCAATTCCTTATCTCCATCTCTACCTGTACGTACGTAGCTTTTGCACATTAAACCCACAGCTGCCCTTCCGAAGCCGAGCGGTAGGAAGATGGAAGAGGAAAGCGCGGCCTCTCTGGGATTAAGGCAACGACTGAGGCCCATATCCACTAAGAGAAGCGGAGCGGAGGACGTCGACTTGGACGCCGTGGCTGGGGCTCAAGAGCCGCTTAGCCCCGGCGCGAGGATGTTCCATGAAAAGGACTTCAACATACATGTGCTGGCCATCATGGGCTCCAAGACTAAGATCGACATTCACACTCTCAAGGCCAACTTCCCCTCCACTCTTCTCAGGCACCCTCGCTTCTCTAGCATTGTGGTACGTACGCACGGACCTACGTTATCTCGATCGATCGACCGTACCGATGGATAGAGTGTAAGATTATAACTAATACTTTATTAATTTGTATTCGATCTCTTGGGTGCAGGTAGGTGATGCAAGCAAAGGACACCAGTTGAAATGGGTACGTGTGGCCAACCCCAACCCGGACGACCACATAGTTGTGCCCCAAATAGAGTTGGAGGAGGCCATGGGGGCGGATTATGGGGACAAGTACGTGGAGGACTACATCTACAACCTGAGCAAGACGAGCCTTGACCGGTCAAAGCCCCTGTGGGACCTCCACGTCCTGAACGTGAGGTCCTCCCAGGCGGAGGCAACCGGCGTCCTCCGCGTCCACCACTCGCTGGGGGACGGTACCTCCCTCATGTCCCTCCTCCTAGCCTGCACCCGTCAGACCGCCGACCCCAACGCCCTCCCGACCATCCCTGCATCCCGCCGCTCCTCCACCTCTGGAGCCTCCTCCTCCAGAGCGAGGTGGTGGTCCTTGAGCCCTCTCCTCGCCGCTGCCTCCATCCTCCTGCAGCTCTCCTGGAACACCTTGGTCGACCTCATCGCCTTCTTCGCCACCTCTCTCTTCCTGAAGGACACCATCACACCTCTCAAGGGGGGTCCAGGCGTCGAGTACACACCCAGGAGGGTCGTTTTTAGGACCGTCAGCTTGGACGATTTTAAGCTCATCAAGAACGCCGTTCATGGAGTACGTCCTCCCTCCTTTTTAGTTTACTCGTAAAATAGCTTAAAACAACGTCTGCCAAGATTAACTTGCTATTAACTCGATCGGGTACGTGGTGAGGTATATATTAGTGATATTTAAATAAATTATAAATTATAAATAGTAGATTTTTGCACCATATTGGACGGTATTATTTGATTAATTAGTTGGAAAAAAACCTGTATATAATTAATGTACCTGTTGATAATAACATCTCATAAAAATATTCTCATTTCAAGATATATATAATAATCTCATTGAAAATAAATAAATAAAATTAATATCACTATAACATTATTTAAAAATTTTAACTAAAGATAATTTTATAAAAATTGTTTAGTGGTGTTCTCACGCTTTTAATTTAATATTGTATAAAAGGATTTATATATTAATTCAATATTTTGAACTAAACTCGTTGGTTAGAAAATATAAAATATACTAAGAAAAAAAAGCATAACTAATGTGATGATGTTACCCCATTAAAATTAGTTTTTATTTAAAATGTAAATTAATATTAATATTTGTAAAATTAATATTAATTCAATGTTTTCAATTGCACCCATTGATTAAAAAATTTAATGTATAATAAATTGAAAAAATGATAAAAAAAAAAAACTTTACATAAGAAGGCGACAAATTGACCCGACTATTTATAATTTGGGGTCCCAAATCAAATTTTTTGGGTGGGGATAAGACTTCAATTTCAAAATGTCTAGTACTCTTAATCTATTCCTAGACCTATCCCTAAGTCGGACCCGTCGGGTCAATAGGTTGAGAACACTCTGACCCTAATTCGAACCCGTTTACCTGGACACCTGTTGTAACTGTATCACCCATCGGACCACGGGTGGATCATGACCAGTGGTTAATTAGGGCTACATTTACCCTCTGATATGCATTGAAAAATACAATTAATCTTTTTTTTATAGTAGAAAAAAATTAGGTTGGCTTTAAGTAAGCAAAAACTCAACTTTAATTATCTCAAAAGATAAGCTCCCAATTGGCGAGATATTAACCGTGTATAAAGCAAAACTTTTTTTTTTAGTAGATGGGAGATGGCCATATAGGTACATTTGCCTTTTTTTTTCAAAAAGAAAAAATTCTTCCGGTGACCTTGTTAAAAATTCCAATCCTAGGCTACTAGCTAGACATGTCAAAATCCGACCCAACCCGGTTGATCCGTTCCGTACACCTAGAAAATTTTGGGGTCAAGACGCGAAATTTTGACCCGAAAATTTTGTTCGACCCGAATCCGAAAATCCGGTAATTTTTCGGGTCATCTGGATTTAGACCCGGTGACCCGATTGACCCAGTAATTTTGATCCGATTGACCTGGTGATCCGATTGATTTAAAATTATAGTATATGATTAAATTTTTTTCATGGAGATTCCAAGTTATTATATTTTATAATTATAATCATTTGATCTTTCATTTTCAAATCAACTTGTATATTTATTTGTATTGTGTAATACTCCCTCCGATCGATAGTATTTGATTTTTTATTTTTCATCACATTTTTTAAGAAGATACAAACTATAAAAAAATATTTAAATATTAAAACCATTCTATGCTTATTACTAATTGCATGAAATTATTTTTCAAAAATTATTTAAAATTTGGATATTATATATATTTTTAAATTTTATTAAAAATTGCGAGAAATAATAAAAATTAAATATTTTGATCAGATATAGTATATAATTACAAGCGCTAGAATTTATGAACCATGTCTTTAATATTAGCATTTTAAAATTATCGCCAAATTATCAAATTATGATTTTTTTTAATTTAAAAAATAAAAAATTGACAACCCCGAAATCGAACCGATTTGACTCGAAACCCGGTCAAACCCGAGTTCAAATCAACACGGATCTACCCGGGATCCATTTTACCCGAAATCCGTTTTACTCGAAACCCAAAATGACCCGACCCGATCCCAACCCGAAAGACCCGATTAACAGATCTACTCCTCACCATTAGAATATAAGCATTGTGCTCCTACTTCTACAGTTCAAAGAGGGTTGTGTACTCCCGTGTTTCAGAAAAATTAATGGTAGATTAATTTGGTGATTCATCTTTGCTATAATTGATATTTTATCTTAATATATATGCCTCTATTTATTTTATATGTTATTGTATTATAATAATATAAATGTCATATAATCATACTGGTATCATTAGATTAAATAAAATGAAAATATTTATTTTAAATATATAATTTTTTGAGAAACATAATGCACAATTATTAATCACAAAATATATATGATCAGTTGTATTAAAAAAACTCTCCTCCCTCTACAAATCTAGAGAGAGGGAGCCCAAATCGCAGCCTCAACCGCCCTACACTGACTTTGGCCGTCCTACGACGACTTCGACCACCTCTGATCCTTCATTGCGCTGACATGCCCTTGTTTGGTGTGTTGAAGAATGGAAATAGGGCAACACCCCTTTTCGATTTCCCTTGCTCAGAGGCCGACAAAAACAGAAATCAATTTGGGGCCCTCCTTGATTTCTGTTTTCTGTACCCAAATCCATCATCTTCTAGGTCAAATTTGTGTATCTCTGCTTCAATTGTAGCCCCATTTGTCGGCCTCTCCCTTAGTTCTTTCGGCTGGGGCCATCACTGATGGTCTGGACTGGGCTCGGCCTCCTCCGGTGGTCTGGATTGCTCTCGGATCTTGACAGTGTGCGGTGTGGTCTATCGCCACGCTTCATCGAGTGGCCCGATGTATCGGTTTGAGAGTTGTTCTTTGGGAGTCTTGGGCCCAAAGCACCCATATATATCCATTAACCCAAGGCTTTTCCGGGTTAGGGTTCGGGTCGACCAACCATGACCCTTGACCTGGCGGGTCTGACTCGTGGCCATGTCTAACCTTTCTCTCTCTCTCTCTCTCTCTCTCTCTCTCTCTATATATATATATATATATATATATATATATATATATATATATATATATATATATATGTGGAGAGAGAGGTTAGACATGGTAACGGATGTGACTCGCCAGGTCAAGGGTCATGGTTGGTTGACCCGAACCCTTGACCTGGCGGGTCTGACCCGAATCCGTCAACCCATGGCTTTTCCGGGTTTGGGTTCCTTCATCCTCTACAATATAATTGTAGGATGTAAAATTTTTCAAACTCTACTTCATTCCAATGTAGGAAATAAAACTTAAAGTGATGTGGGAGTTATGAGAAGATGGGGTACACACACATATATATATCTTCATCCCTTCTCATTCTAACTCTCAATTTTCAATGCGGGACAAATATGGGAGAATGCTCTTGTCCCACATTGAAAATGAGAGAATAGAAGGAAAACTTCCAAAGCTATAAGAAGGGAAGAATGAGAGTGACTTTTGACTCACATTGCATATTAGTTTATGGTTTTATTATGAATTTTAATTATTCTAAGAATAATATACATAATAATAATGATAAACTTTTGAAATTTTTTTTAAATGACAGGTTGACCCGACAGGTCGACCCGTTGGGTCAGTGGGTTCCCAAACTCCTGACCCCAACCCCAACTTGCAATCCGCTCTGACCCTTTGACTCGATAACCCGCACCCGTTGGGTCACTAACCCGCCAAGTCGGTGACTCGTACGACCCGTTGGGTCAGGAGTTGACCCATGACTCATGGCCACCTCTAACAGAGGTTGGATCCTGTATAAGCAGCCTTTACGGTGTAATTTATAAGCAAAAAATTTATATGTAGGTACAAAACAATTATTCGTGCATAATTATGTAATTATTCGTTTATGTACCAACAACTGTAATTATTCGTAGGTACCAAAGGTTTATTCGTATATATGTATATACAAATAATCACATGGTACCTACGAATAATGTCACTGTCCACCAGTTAGTTTTTATCTTAACTATTTGATCTTCTTAATCCGATACTCCAAATTTGGTTAGAAATTACACCGTAAGGGTTGCTTCATTACACGGGTATATATATATATAGGTTTTAATTCCACACCTGGAAAAATCCCGAAAGAGTTGTGAAACGAATACTAAATATAAAAACTCCCCTTGAACCATATTTTGTTAGGGCTTGAGCAAAATCATGAAAGGGTCTGATTTAAATTCTCGAAAGGTCCAACCAAATCCTGTATGGGTCAAGAAAACATTTTTATTGGTGTTTTTTAACGAGCGGTGTGTGGCTCTACATTCGGCGTCTCTACGAGTTCTTCTACTTGGTTGGGATCATGAAGCTCGAAGTTGGGATTGGATGGGGTCATGGTAGTGCGTTCAGATCGGGCGACACCGTATCCTGGAATGAGCTTCCCTAGAGTTTCGCCTGCACTGCTCACATGAGATAGATTCCTGTAGTACTGCTAGCATACGGTGCTACTGTTCGGTGTTGGTTGGCTTCGTTTCTTCACCTGAGTCCTCAACTTTGTGGGGGTGGTTCTTCTTAGCTCGTCTTGTTGTAAGGTTTATTTCGGCTTCTTCGTTACACGTGTTTTCAAGTTGCATTATATCTTAAGGCGGTTTTGCCTACCGATTCATTGGCCTCTCAAGAATCAGGCTTGCCTAATCTCGAATTTTTACTTAATTAAAAAAAAATATGATCAATTAAAGAAATGGTAAATTACACTAAATATCCAGACCTTTATGGATAGTTACGGTTAATATCTCGACCTTGTAATATTTTGCGAAATATCTTGAACTTTGGTGTTAGTTGCACTCTCTACCTTGGATGAGTTTCTTAAATTAATAAAATCACTAATATAATACAAAAATTACACAAAAGAACCCATATTTATAAAAACTTTTTCAATAATCCCTCATTTTATTAAAAAAATATAAAAAAAAGATAAGAAATTTATGTCAAAAATGTAAAATCACATGCTCTTAAAAAATTAAAATAAGATCTATTACATAAAAATAAATTTACGCCTTATCATATACTGTATTTTATCGCTTAAAATATATTTTATAAAGTCATAGTTATAATTTACATAAGATTAATATGTAAGTAACTTATGATTTTTGACATATGTTTATCATATCTTTATTAATTATAAATAGTTATCATATCTTTTACTGTTTCTATTTTTTAAATCTATTTTATTTTATTTTTATAAAATATTATGTTTAATCTATGTATAGTTAACATGTCATATAGAATCTTTTTTTAATGTAATGGTTTTAGTATATATATAAATATATATATATATATATATATATATATATATATATATATATATATATATATATATATATAATAGATGTACATATATATATAATAGATGTACATATTCGCAATATGTATAGATAGGTATATGTAAATTTAGAATTTTGTAAAATATGTTATTAAGAAAATTAATTACTTATTTTGAGTAATTTTATTAATTATTTAAAGGAGTAGATGTAATCTATTACAACTGATTTTTTTTTGTGAGGGGGTTGGGGGATTTGTGAGTTTTTTAGTTTTAAATTAATTAGGGGTTTATTTAAAATATTTTATGAACATGGATGATTTTGTTTAATTTTTCCATTATGTGGGTTATGTTTAATTTAAGAAACTCATCTAGGGTAGAGATTGCAACTAACACCAAACTTCAGAATATTTCGCGAAATCTTACAATTGCAAGATCAGAATATTAAGCATAACAAGCCATAAAGGTCATGGTATTTAGCGCAATTAACCCTTAAAGAAAATGAAAATATTTATTTTATTAATTCAACCACAAAGATTTAATTAGGGTGTGTTTCAACCAATTTTTGAAGCCCACTAGGGGATTTTGGTTCAAGGTGTTAATCTTGATTTTCGTTGAAAATTAGCGAGAGATTCGGACACCTTTATTCGCTGATTGACGGACGAGAAGTGGAGGTTGGTTTGCTTCTTGTCGATGAGCGAGTCCACGAGCAGTCCGTCGGAGGCGACACTAGGGTTGGTAGAATCAGATTTATGGGAGTTGAGATCAAGGCCCAAATTGATCTTGTGGTGAGTGGTGAAGTCATTGTCGAAGGCAGTGCCGTTAGGGGTGGAGGCAGAGGAGTTGGCGGTGGCCAATGTGAGATTTTCATTCTATTTCGATCATGAAATCAACCACAAAAGGGTCTAGATTTCATATAATTCAAACATTAATTCTATACCGAAGAACCTTGATCCATGAGTGTTTTCGCAACGGAATAAGCGAACTGTCGATCGATTTCTCGACCTTTAGCATTCTTCTATCTTTGTCTCTGATAGATGAGACTATTTCCAACTATCTCTTCCTTTCACACGTCAATTGTAGACAACCTTATGAAAACTAGTGAACGTGCATATAAAGAAGAGAGCGACCTTTCATATTCCGTAACTGCTTTCTTATTTATTTTCTGTAACCGTTCACCCATTTATTTTCCCTATTAATAATCCTTTATAAGATAGTCATCAATTAGTATATTATAGGCAAGGGATGAGGGATTGCATAATTACCCCCGGATTTAATTCTTTAACCGAGACCGATCCATCATAGTTTCGACTTTTATATTAAATCGGACATCATAATATATATAGACTAAATACTCAATTAAACCTAGACACGTGAGCCACATTAAATGTTTGTAAAAATTCTAACATTCTCCCACTTGGCTCATGTGACGACTTGATGACTTAATTGAAACTTTAAATGTACAATTGTAATGTATAAAGTCCATACAGTAAATATAACCTTTACAGAATTAGAACTGATCGGATCATGGCGATCACAAGTCACTGAGCGACATGATTCCTTCCATGTATCACGGAACAATCCAAATTTAGTTATTCTTTAAACATGAGGATAACTATAAGCCTCAAACAACATGTCATCAAGAAACTATAAGCATGTATGAACACCATAATGATAACATGTCTAATAATGCAGAAACATAACCATAAGTGTATACAGAAAGTCTCATAACCATAATGAGGTAAAATCATAATAGCAAGGTTCTATCAATAATGCCCATACGCTCTACATGGCCGGTGAACGCCTTGGGTGGCAAATCCTTAGTCAACGGTTCTGCGATCATGAGATTCGTCTTGATATGCTCAAAAGACATTCTACGCTTCTGTACTTCCTTCTTCACCGACAAGAACTTCAACTCCATGGTCTTAGCACCCCTCGAGTACTTGTCGTTCTTTTAGAAGAAGACAGATGCGGAGTTATCACAATAAATTCTCAGCGACCTGGCTATACTATCGACAATCCCAAGCCTTGAGATAAAGTTCCGCATCCATAATGCATGAATCATGGCCTCAAAGCATGCCACAAATTCAGCTTCCATGGTGGAAGTAGCGATGACAGATTGCTTTCCACTTTTCCATGCTACTTCCCCACCAACTAGTAGGAACAAGTAGCTAACGTGGGGAGAATTGAATCGAAATATATAATAAAATATAAAGCAATACAACTCTTAGCCTCTTCAAATAAATTCAAGACTCCCCGCTATAGTAGTAGGGAATCAGGTTCGATCCACGAGGAAGCGAGTCAGCGGGATCCTAGTAGCGTCGAGGGCACGTCCTAAATGTTCGACCAGAAGCCTCGATCTTGAGCTCAGACCTCGATGTCGACCTTGGTTGTCGATGCTTTCTGCAACAGAAGACCTGCAGAGACAAAAACTGCAGGAGGATGATATGTCAACAACGAATTAGCCTCTCTTTACCCGGCAACGACGCCAATTTGTTGTTGCAAGAGGATGATATGTCGAGTAATTACAAATAATAAAGATGTAATAAAAGTAAGCCAACTCCTAGCCTATGCAAATAATTACAAGACTTCCTCCCGTTGTAATGGAAGGGTAGTCAGGATCGATCCACGAGGAGGAGTGTCAGCGGGATCCTAGTAGCGTTGGAAATCTCAAGTCTGCGTCGACCAGAAGCCTCGATTTCGACCTTGGACCTCGATGTCGACCTCGGCTGTCGATGTTCTCTGCAATAGAAGACCTGCAGAGAGAAAAACAAGTGGTCGATATCGACTAGAAAGGGTCGATATCGATGTCAGTCACGAAATTGACTGGCTCAGAAGACTGCCAGTCGACACAGTAGGGTCGATATCGATGTCTTTTGTTGATATCGATGTTCAGTAACCTCCGCAGTGATGATCGTCGTCGCCTCAGAAAACTGTCGACGAACTCAGTGGTCGATATCGACGTCTGGGGTCGATATCGATGTCTTCCTGCAGTGGGTTAGTTTTTCGTCGGCAAAGAAGGGCCGAAGATTTAAGAATGGATGAGAAGGGATGAACAGAAATAACAGTGGTTTATGTGAATTAAACTATGTAAAAGAAACAACTCCTAGGATTAGGGTTTACCACAACGTTAACCAATGCATGCGATAAGATAAATAAGACGGACAATTGTGCTATTTCACCCGAGGGACAAGCTTTCGCCGTACACCAACTCTTAGGATTTACTCTTGCAAATAAACCTAATTGTCTCTACCAATTTTATGTTTATAACTCAAGTTGTTAGCATGAATCCCTTTTCTTTCGATTAGGACTAAACATAGAATCGTAGGAGGAGAGATAGACACAACGATATCGACATCAAATACTTACCTCAAGCGCGCATGGCTAACGTCGGGCTCACCCCGACCCTAAGAGCTTTGGGGAACTACTCGCTTCTCATCATGGAACTCATCATTGATTGGAAGAAAGAAACTTGCATTAAAATAAACTTTGATGCTTTACAACTCAACGTCAAATTTCGCAAACGTCAAACCCTAAAACTTCTTTCTAACTCTATTGTATTGATTTAACTCTAAAATTGGATTCATTCTTGGATGCCTCAATGCCATCCCCCTAGGGCTTTATTTATAGGCTACTAATCCTCGCTATCCGAGGATTGTAACTTCTATCTAAACTATGAACTATATCCGAACAATTAGGATAGGTCTTTTATTTTGATAAAAATTAAACTAACTTGATAAAACTTTAAAAGGTAAATAAATCTTCAGCTGCCATCTATCTTGAAAGTGTCAGATAATCCGTGGCTCCTTGAAGATAAAGTTCCCAATCCGCATCTCGAACTCGAGTCTATCTTCTGTCGAGATAAGGGGTCGATATCGACACCAGAGGTCGATATCGAGGTCTCTGTTTCTGCTCGACTTGTTCAGCTCCACTCGATGTCTATGTTGAGGTCAATATGAGGGTCGATATCGACACCAGAGGTCGATATCTATGTTGAAGGTCGATATCTACCTCTGCTCAGCTTCACTTGGCTTCTTCGTTTTGACTCCGATTTCGCTCGAATTCCTGCATGGTTAGCTCAAAACTCGTGCAGACTCTATTTCTTGTACTTTAGCCCATTCTTACACAAGTTTATATACTTTTGAAACTTTTCTTTGGAAATCGAATGAAATATGAAGTCAAAAGATGCAATAAAAGGAGATATAAATATGTACATCAGTAGCCAAACGTCGAGTTTCTACTATCAACACATCCGACAAAATCTAAATCTGAATATCCAATGACCTCAAGATGATCGGATCTCCTATATGTAAGCATGTGCTCTTTGGTGCCTTACAAGTACCTAAAAACCTTCTTAGCAGCTTTCTAGTGGTCCAATCTAGGGTTACATTGATATCGACCCAACATTCCTACAACGAAGCTGATATCGGGTCGAGTACAAGTCTGAACAAAGTTCAAACTCCCCACCACTGATGCATAGGGAATACTCTCCATTTCCTTTTTGTTCCAAATCATTTTTAGGACATTGCATTTTACTAAACTTGTCCCCTTTATGTATTGGAACTATCCCTGCTGAGCATTTATCCATTCTAGCTGTACCTCTCTAAGATCTTTTAAATATAACTTTTCTGAGACAATCCCAACAATTCTTGTTCTATTACAGAATATTTCTATCCCAATCACAAAGGATGCCTCACCCAAATCCTTCATTTCAAAGTTCTTTGAGAGATACTTCTTTACATCATGTAACATACCAATATCATTTGCACCTAGCAAAATGTCATCAATATATAGAACTACAACAACAAACTTGCTCCCACTAATCTTCATGTAGATACATCGATCAATGACAATCTCTACAAAACCATATGACATGATAGTATCATCAAACTTTAAGTACCACTGTCGAGAAGCTTGTTTTAGTCCATATATTGACTTTCTCAGCTTACACCCAACTTTTCCTTTCTTGTGGCCAAAAACCCTTCAGGTTGGTCCATATAAACTTCCTCCTCTAGTTCACCAATGAGAAAGGCGGTTTTCACATCCATTTGGTGAAGCTCGAGATCTTAATGAGCCACCAAAGCCAAAACAATTATCAAGGAGTCCTTCTTTGAAACTGGAGCAAAGGCCTCCTTGTAGTCAATGCCATCCTCCTGGGTGAAACCTTTAGGAACAAGTATGGCCTTATACCTTTCAATGTTCCCTTTCGAGTCTCGTTTAGTCTTAAAGATTCACTTAGACCCAACCGTCTTGGAACCTTCAGGCAACTCAACCACATCCCAAACTTTGTTGTCACCCATCGACTGGATTTCTTCTTTCATGAAATTTAACCACAAATCAGAATTGTCACTTTCCTTGGCTTTCTTGAATGAGACTAGATCTTCATTAATGCTTAAGTCACATTCATCTTCATAAGCCTAAACCACAAAATCGTCTGGAATGGTAGACCTTCTTTCCCTTACAAATCGCCTTAGTGGTTCATGTAGTACACTTATCCCTTCCTGTACTGTGACTGACTAGTTCATCATCTATATTCTCATGATGTGGGATTTGGACATCATCTTGTTGTTCCATTATGTCGTCAGACAATGACACGACAACTGGCACAACAACCTTAGAAGAAACAACAGGTGAAGGAACTTCAACCTGAATTTCTTGAATGTCCATCTTTCGTGGTTCATCACTCCCACTGATTTGACCATTCTCGATGAACCTAGGATTGCCTGTCTCAACTATTCTCGTATTATGGTTTGGACAATAAAACCTATACCCATTGGACTTTTCTGGATAGCCAATGAAGAACCCACCGACTATTTGCGAATCAAGCATCTTTTCTTGTGGACTGTATACCCTTACTTCTGCTTGACAACCCCAAACACGAATGTGTCTTAAACTAGGTTTCCTTCCTGTCTACAGTTCATAAGGAGTCTTAGGCACTGCCTTACTAGGAACCCGGTTAAGCAGGTATGTCGCAGTCATTAATGCGTGTGTCCACAATGCAAGAGGTAAGGTGGAATTGCTTAACATACTCCTAACCATTTTAATTAATGTACGATTCCGCCTTTCAGCAACACTATTCTGCTGAGGTGAATCAGGAATTGTGTATTGCACACAAATACCTCTACTTTAGAGGAACTTTGCGAATGGACCTGGACATTGTCCACTCTCATCGTATTTTCCATAAAACTCACCACCTCGATCAGACTTCACTACCATTAATTTTCTATCTAATTGCCTTTCCACCTCATCAATGAACACTTTTAGGACATTCACAAACAGGGCCTTCTCATGCAATTGATATATATAACCATACCGTGAGTAGTCATCAATGAAAGTGATGAAGTACTTTTCTCTGTTCCAAGAAGGAACGTCAATTGGACCACATATCTCGGTGTGGATTAACTCAAGGAGCTGAGTGCTTCTTGTGGCTAGTTTCTTTGTAGTGTACTTAGTCTGCTTTCACTTAATGTTGCAGTCTACACACACACCAAAGTCACTAAAATCCAAATGAGGAAGAGTTTCAATCTTTGTCAACCTCATTAACCTTTCCTTGGAAATGTGACCTAATCTTTGATGCCACAAGTAAGCTGAACTTTCATTAGATGCACTACGCTTAATTCCCACATTACTTTCAATGTACATAATGGATTCAGAAAATTTGATATCAAGATTGAACCTGTAAAGTGAATCAATCAAAGTACCATTACCATAAAAGTAATCATTTCGGTATAATGAAAAACTACCATGTCCAAACTTAATATCAAAACCTAAATCATCTAGTCTACTAACAGAAACAAGAATTCTGGCATAATCAGGTACATAGAGACAACCCTTAAGATCTATGTGAAAACCAGTGTCTATGATCAATCTGTAAGTCCCAATGCCTTCAATACATGCCTTCATCCTGTTCCCCATACACAAGTACTGTTTACTTTCTTTTATGGGCTGGATCATACTGAATCCCTATTCAATATGAGAAACATGAGTAGTAGCACCAGAATCTGTCTACCAAGTATTATTAGGCACTTCCATAAGGTTCGACTCAAATCAAACAGAACAATAATGAATACCTTTCTTGTCGAACCATGCCTTTCTTTTCGGACAATCATTATTGAAGTGTCCCAATTTTTTGCAAAAGAAACACTTTATTTAGAACACGACCTTCACTAACTTTCTGGGAAGCCTTGTCCTTCTTGTCCTTCCTACTTGGATTTCCTTTACTACTGCTTGCACCATTATGACCCATAAGATGAACTGATTGTTCTATCATCTTTTGCCTTAATCCCCTTTCCTCATGTACGAGCATGGTCGTTAACTTTTTAATATTCCATTTTTCCTTAATGGTGTTGTAATTCACCTGGAACTGATCAAACTCATGAGGTAGAGAGTAAATGACAAACTGGACAAGAAATGTCTCATTTACGTTCATCCTAATGGTTGTCAACTTTGCTGCCAAATTGGACATATGCATCACATGACCATGGATAGCCTGAGACCATTCAAATCTGTTTTTAGTCAGCTCAGACATAAGGCTTCCTATAATCAACATGTCAGCCAAATCTGACTTTGAATACTCTTTCTTTCCGAGTAAAAATTCCCTTGCACTCTCTGTCTTAGGAAGAGATGGTTTTAGATTTTCTGCCACCGTCAACCTCATAAGGCTCAAACCCAGCCGGTTAAACCGCTCCCACGACTCATAAAATGATTTTTCTGTGTTGGAGCTTGTCTCAATAATGGTAGCGGGCGGTACTTCTGTAATGATTGCAAATTTCAGGACCATGATACCCAATGTGAATCGGATCTGTTCGGACCAATCATCATAGTTGAGCTCATTGAACTTCACGACAGAGTTTGCAGATGCAAAAAGATTTGATGAAGCTTCAAACATTAATACACGCTTACCTATTAGTGCTTTGAAACTTTAATACAAATTCAAACAATAAATCTTAAACATGTATTCAAGTAACCTTTGGGCAATACTCAAACACACATACAATCATCGATGCTAAAATATATAAACTTTAATAGACAATCACGATACACATTAGACAAATAAGCATGTTATCTTTGGATATACATATTTTCCATCCTAGTTGTGGAAAATCATCCCTTTAATATTATCAACTATATTCAATGATCCACCTTTGGGTGATCTCTAAAAATTATAGTCAATAAAATCAATTGTTCAATCAACCTTTTATGTAATTTAGCATCTTTCCGTAGAGATTCGAACCCGGAACTAGAAAATCGGAAGCGCTCCTACTCAACCCTTCAACCAGTAGGCCACTTGAACATTGATGTTTAATTTGGAAAATAAAGCATATGTATACATAACTATTTTTATATTGGGCCCTTAAATTTTGGGGGCCCTGTTCCGTTGATTCACCTGAACATGCCAAAGCACGGGTCTGATAATCGAACACAAATTTAATCATACTGAAATCGGTAAATGCAATTACCAACTATAAGAGCAACCCTAACAACTATGGTAAAAATTCTCTAAAATAGAGATCAAAATATCAAAATTTCTAAAAAAAATTTACTCTAACTCCAACAGTTTCTCTATTTTACAGATTTTTACATTTATTATACACTATAATAAATAAATGCATTTATTAAGTATATTTAATTCTACATTTCTAAAAACATTATTTAAACTTAAGTCTAATATTTAGCTTTTTGGTGAGCTATTGATTGTATTTTATCAAATTTTTAATCTATTTAGAATTCTTGTAAATTTAATTTTCATTGTTTGATTGTGAAATACATTAAGCACATTTTATAATTTATGTAGTTTAGTTAAAATTTTCTTATTCTAAGATATAAGTTGGGTCTGAGGGATTTGTGGTGTTTCAATCTAAATAAAAATAAATGATTACATTTTGTAACATAAATTGGGAGAATTTGTTTTAAAAAAATAGAAGTATGGGTTAATTTTTGTAAATTCTTAGAAACTTCAACCCTATATGCTCCCAAATACAGCGCCGCTCACCATCATCCTTCCTTCTTCCTCAATTAGTCCCTTCCATGGAAGGGCGTACACTAATCTTGTAGATTTCAGATTTATGTTTCTTCTTTGACCTCTCACGCGCCCTTGTCCTCTCTCTCTCTTTCGCTTCCGCCCTCTCTATTGGATGCCACTACAAGCCTCGTGACAGGAGGAAACTGTCGTTGTTCCTATCAAAGTATAACTCAAACGCACAAACTAGTATAGCAAGCAAGTAAGAGGTCGATCCCATAGAGAATCAAGTATTTCTAAGCAATGTATATTTACCAATTAGTAGAAAAGGGATGGTTTTGATGATTGAAGTAAAGAAAATAAACTATAAACAAGTTAATAGAGATAACAATTGAGAAAATAGTTTCATTTACAAATATCCACTTTAGTTTGGTTGATTGATCATCGATTCTTCTTCGAGTTCTCTTTTCATCCTATTATTGTTCCTGTCCTGATCTTGTGTAAATTACTAGTCCTACGAGTCCTAGTAACCCTTACTAATTAGATAACCCGTCAAGATTTAACCTAATAGTAGCATTAAGATTAAGGATTAACCAGGATACATGCAACACCAATCTACGAGTCAGTATTTAACATATAATTGATTCTCTACACACCAATTTAGTCCTACGAGTCCTAAAAAGGCATGCTTGCTACTATGGATTAAGGTTCGCTACGAGGAATCTACAAAATCCTAGCAATAATCTCAACTAGTTGTGCGGACTAGAAGAAATCAACAATATTCGCAAAAGAATCAATACGAATCAATAGGAATAGAACAAGAATAGAAATCTCACAACTTTATCAAACCAAAGCTTCAATCCATAGACGAAACGGAAGAGTTTAGCACTCCATGGCCAAGGAGGCTTCCCTATAGGGTTCTCTCAATTGATGATCTCAAAGTGTATTAAATGATGAGTTAGATGTTTAAGAAAATAACCCTAATAGTCCTTAAATAAACTTAACAAAGTCGGACAAAATAATTAATGTAAAAACCCTAATAAAAGAGATAATAAGTCTACTCGTTTCAACAGGTGCCGCGGGGCAGCCAACCCAGGCCGCGGGGCGGCCAGGCGATTGCGAAATCATTCGTCAGAGCTTCGAGCCGCGGGGCGGCTAGCTAGGCCACGGGGCGGCCTTATTACTGTTTACAACACTTTTTCACTTTCGAATTTGGTCTCGATATCAACACGAAAGTTGTAGATCTCGGAGATAGCTTTCCAACGCATGCATATAATAGTTAATCGGACCACTAAGGCCTCCAGCAAATGCATTACAAGTTCAGCATGTCTAGCGACAACTTCTACTGACTTGTTCTTAACTTAGGCTCTCGAAATTCAACTCCGCTCCCGTGCTCTTCACTTTTCCTCCTCCTCTTCATTCTTCCTTCATCTATTAGCTTTCTCATTTCTCGTCAGATTCACATCTACCTGAAATAATCCATAAAACCGTGTAGATTCCGACTCTACCAACAAAACAAGCATAAATGCAAATCTAGCCTAAATCATGCATTGTAAACATCTACATCATGCTAAATGCAACCTAATATGCCTACCTAAATGTGTGCTATCAAATTCCCCCACACTTGAGCTTTTGTTTGTCCTCAAGCAATGAAAATCAAAATCAAATCAACACCCCACGGACAAGCAATCCATGTAATCCCTTTGGTAAAACACTTAAGTTCAAAAATAGGGAAACAAAGATTGACAAATAACGTCATAACATGTATATGTGCAGTCCAAGGAATAAAGCAAGTACATCTATCCAACCTCACCAGGAAAATGTGTTTTCACTCTCGCTCATGTGTTTAGGCTAATCATTCGTGCTCAAACTCAATCCTTGAAAACTTAGCTACAACAAAATTGCGTCAGTGGTCTAAATCTCCACCGCTAGTGACTTCACATGCAACCAAAATCATGAGGTCTTTTGAATAGGTTGTAATGGAGCCATGGTAGGAACACAGGGTATGGAAAATATTTAGGCCTTGTGGTGCTAAAAATCCGGGAAAAAGGGTTAGTAAACAACCAGAAAAACACCAACACCAAAACACTTCATATACCATTCCAATAACATATACTCCTTCACAATACAAATTCGCACACAATTTTCAAATATCCACACAAACTCATTCATTTTTGGAGTTTTTTTTCTTTTTATTATGATTTTTCTTTTTCTTTTTTTTTTCCGTGACTTTTACCCCTTAGTGAATTTTATCCTCCTTAGGTCCCAAGTAATAAGCACATAAAAACCATCTCTATGAAGTACAAATGAATCACCCAACATAATTTCTCCACTCAAAGCAACTCCATCAACATATCAAGATATATATTCACCAACTCTTCTCCTAATTCCCGGATGGGTCAAGCTATAATTGGCTATGGAAAAATCTTCTGGAGCTCAAAAGAATAGGCAATTAGGCTTAATATTGGCTTCAAGTAGAGGATAATATGCAAGGTGGGAATAGAGTCGAATAAGGCTAATAAAGGTGCCTCAATCATCTTTAAGTCATGTGCAGAAATCATAATATGCAGCCTTGAATAAGATATCTAAATGCAAGCCAAAGAGGAAGCAATTAAAGAGAGTACACTCAACAAGCAAGAGGACTAAATTAAGCGCAGTCCTGAATAGGCCTAAATAGCTCACCAGGTCATCTCTAGAACTTCAAGATCACCCAAAATCAAAGATCTTATGTACTCAATCATTAACCAATTATGCTCACCAAATAGTGTGGAAATCAGATATCAAAGGTTTTCAACAATCCAAGTACATCATGGGGCATAAGTCACAATAAATAAATTAGAGGACAAGTGGCATCCATATGGGAAAATAAGACCTAATCCTAGCTAATGCATAAATATAATTACATAAATAATATAATTTTCAGATTTTTTTTTTGCGAATAACATAGACTAACATCAACTAAAATATTTCAACATGCAATCTAAAGTCAAAATGCAACATAAAGATAATATACAAACCTAACATGTCATGCAACTCTTCCCCCCACACTTAATTATGACATTGTCCTCAATGGCGTAAAAGACAACAAAAGATAAAAATATGAAGAAAAGAAATAAAAAAAAACTAACATGTTTACTGTTGTGGTGCTAGGTAAGGTGGGTAGTGAAAGGAATCCTGTCAGTCCCGTCAAAGGCCGCGGGGCGGCCATGCTAGGCCGCGGGGCGGCTGAGCACATGACCTAGGGCGGCATTCCAGGCCGCCCCACAGCATGTGCTTTCTCTTAAACGCCTTTTCTCCCTACAGTGTTAGCTCCCCAGAACCGAATAGAATAAAAAACTAAACTAATAAAACAAAAGACATAGAGGAAAATAGAAAACTTACCTTGGGTTGCCTCCCAAGTAGCGCCTTTGTTTACTGTCGTTGGTTCGACAGTTTATTCATCCACTCATTCAAGACTCTAGCGGACATTGTCAGCGCCCTCAAGAGCAAATCAAACTCTCGTGCCCAACCGATATTCGAATGCACACTAAAGATGAAGCAATTGGTAATTAAAAATATAGCAATGAGAACCGTTACTAGCTTACTATTCATTCGAGCTTGATTCTCCCTCGAGGGTATGTAGGACCACCAACACAGTTCCGCTGGTGGTTTGTTGAAGTAGTGGCTCCATGGATCGACATATTCACCAAAATCTCCCGATTTGCAAAAGGTACTAGTTTCTTGTTCGGGAACCACAAAAATCGGTTCCGGACTTGGCTTCTTGATAGGCGAGTTGGTGATGATTTCTACGAATTGAGGGAGCATCGAAACATACTCAATCTCTAGGGACGTCTCCTGAGATTTCGTGTCGATAACCACTAGATGCTTTTCTCCATTATCGCAGAATTCATCGTTGCTTGCATCTTGGTTTTCATCAATTAGAGGAGTAGAACATTGCTTAACTGCCAACTCCTTCAATGTTTGAGTGAGTTGGATAATTGCTTCCTCATTTCGATTATTCATCTCACGTAATTGCCCCATTTGCTCCATCAAGACACTAATTGAATCCTCCATGGACGGGTCGGAGTACTCCATTGGTTGAAACATCGAAGTGTAGGATTCTTCCTCCGCCGATTGGTCACCCATGTAGCAGAAAAGATCCCATAGTCCTGACACTCCTAAACCAGCAAAGCTTCCGTTGTTTATGGACTTGGCAAGTTCTCGTGTCTCAGGAGTCATGTCGTCAATAACGCATAGTACCATATCTCGCAAACTATCTTGGAAACCCCGTGAATAAAAGATGTCCAATAAATTTTGCAATCTCGTGAGGTAATGGTGAAAATACTCTCCCTGAAACTTTCATAACTTCAACATCTTGAAATATTAGCAATAAGGTGTCGCGAACCGTAAGATAGGTCCACGACGGGGTTAGATGTAAATATATACAAAGGTTAGCGATAAAAAAACACAAGAAATTTCAAGAAATCCCCGGCAACGGCGCCAAAATTTGACAGGAGGAAACTGTCGTTGTTCCTATCAAAGTATAACTCAAACGCACAAACTAGTATAGCAAGCAAGTAAGAGGTCGATCCCACAAAGAATCAAGTATTTCTAAGCAATGTATATTTACCAATTAGTAGAAAAGGGATGGTTTTGATGATTGAAGTAAAGAAAATAAACTATAAACAAGTTAATAGAGATAACAATTGAGAAAATAGTTTCATTTACAAATATCCACTTTAGTTTGGTTGATTGATCATCGATTCTTCTTCGAGTTCTCTTTTCATCCTATTATTGTTCCTGTCCTGATCTTGTGTAAATTACTAGTCCTACGAGTCCTAGTAACCCTTACTAATTAGATAACCCGTCAAGATTTAACCTAATAGTAGCATTAAGATTAAGGATTAACCAGGATACATGCAACACCAATCTACGAGTCAGTATTTAACATATAATTGATTCTCTATACACCAATTTAGTCCTATGAGTCCTAAAAAGGCATGCTTGCTACTATGGATTAAGGTTCGCTACGAGGAATCTACAAAATCCTAGCAATAATCTCAACTAGTTGTACGGACTAGAAGAAATCAACAATATTCGCAAAAGAATCAATATGACTGAATAGGAATAGAACAAGAATAGAAATCTCACAACTTTATCAAACAAAAGCTTCAATCCATAGACGAAACGGAAGAGTTTAGCACTCCATGGCCAAGGAGGCTTCCCTATAGGGTTCTCTCAATTGATGATCTCAAAGTGTATTAAATGATGAGTTAGATGTATAATAAAATAACCCTAATAGTCCTTAAATAAACTTAACAAAGTCGGACAAAATAATTAATGTAAAAACCCTAATTAAAGAGATAATAAGTCGGCTCGTTTCAACAGGTGCCGCGGGGCAGCCAACCCAGGCCGCGGGGCGGCCAAGCGATTGCGAAATCATTCGTCAGAGCTTCGAGCCGGGGGGCGGCCTTACTGTTTACAACACTTTTTCACTTTCGAATTTGGTCTCGATATCAACACGAAAGTTGTAGATCTCGGTGAGAGCTCTTTCCAACGCATGCTTATAATAGTCAATCGGACCACCGAGGCCTCAAGAAAATGAATTACAAGTTCAGCATATCTAGCGACAACTTCTACTGACTTGTTCTTCACTTAGGCTCTTGAAATTCGACTCCGCTCCCGTGCTCTTCACTTTTCCTCCTCCTCTTCATTCTTCCTTCATCTATTAGCTTTCTCATTCCTCGTCAGATTCACATCTACATGAAATAATCCATAAAACCGTGTAGATTCCAACTCTACCAACAAAATAAGCATAAATGCAAATCTAGCCTAAATCATGCATTGTAAACATCTAAATCATGCTAAATGCAACCTAATATGCCTAACTAAATGTGTGCTATCACCTCGCTTTCGATGGTCACCCTTAGTCCTCTCCCCACCTTCCTTCTCACTTGTTGTTGGGGACCCCTAAGACCAAGGCCCCTTCTCCTTTCTCCTTCTATGCCGACCGCCATCGCAGGCCAAATGGACGTCTCACCTCCTGACGCCGATGACCGCCACTGGTTGCCGTCGAGCCCTGAAACTCCCTCCTTCCGTCGAATGCAGAAGTCACAGTGGAAGCACCGGCGGTGGCAAGTTAAAGTTTTGCAACATTAAATTCTACCTAGGATGAAGTGAATAATTAAATTATAGAGATCAAAATCCTTTCTCTAAATTTACAGATTTTTCTCCTCTCTCTATCAATTTCTCTATTTTGCAAATCAGTTTGCAGGAGCGGTTGGAGTGAAAAAATGAGTTTTTTTTTTCTAAAATTTTCCCTTTTTTCTATTTTACAGATGCTGTTGGGCTTGCTCTAATGCTATCGATTAAAAAAACAGTAATATTAACCGGCAAACACTGATTTACAATGTTGAATTCGATTAACCGCAAATCAGCAACTTCATGGGTCAACGAAATTGATAAAACAACCTGGCCGCTATAAACTTTGCACTTTGCGTTATGTAAGCAAATTTAATATTTCATGAGTTTTGCAAATCAAGTCAACAAAACGGCACTTAAATTATCGGCATTTCGGCGAGTCTTTCATCCGAATTGGTTGAAACCGTACACCGATTGAACCGTAATGGTGAATTGTAAAAATCTAAACCTTGTGAAATTTTCATTATATTTCAATCATGAAATTAACCGCAACATGATCTATATTTCATAAAATTCAAACCCTAATTCTATACCAAAGACTAACATTGATCCATGAGTGTCTTCGTAGCGGAATAAGCGAACCGTCGATCGATTTCTCACCCCTTAGCCTTCTCCTTTCTTTGTCTCTAATGGATGAGACTCTTTCCAACTATCTCTTCCTTTCGCACGTCAATTGCAGATAACCTTAGGAAAACTAGTGAACGTGCATATAAAGAAGAGAGTGATCTGTACATTCCGTAACTGCTCTCTTATTTATTTTCCGTAACTGTTCACCCATTTATTTTCCTTATTAATAATCTTTTATGAGATAGTTATCAATTAGTGTATTATAAGCAAGGGATGAGGGAGTACATAATTACCCTCGGATTTAATTATTTAACCGAGACCGATCCATCACGGTTTTGACTTTTATATTAAATCGGTCACCATAATATATATATGGGAAAACTAATTAAAATACCCCCACCTTTGGGAGTTTGGTAAAAATATATCCTCAACTTTCAAATGTAATAAAAATATCCCTACCTTTGAGGGTAGTGGTAATATATTACCACGAGTTTTCTCACGGGTCAAAAATGCTGACAAGGCTGCCCACGAGGATTTTATTTACAAGAGTTTTCTTGAACGATTTCCTTAGGAAAAAAGTAAATAGTCGGACTGGGTTCATACCCAACGCCTTTTTCTCCCTTCTATCTTCTTCAATGGTCGCCTATTGAATTGTCTTCCAGGCAGCTCGTGGTTCATTTTCAATGGTAGTCTTCCTCCCTCGTGGTTGCCTATCTTGACCTGTCTCGATCTCTCACATCTTCTTCCTCTTTGATTCGTTGTTTTTCCCCTCTTCGTTGTTGCTGTTGTTGTCGGTTTAGTTTTGTTTTCGGTTTGGTGTTAGGAATAGAATAGCCGTGTTGTGATAATTTGCGGCAATTTTGTCCGGATTAGTTGCTTGGTTGAATCAATTTCGTTTTTCGGGTTTAATTTTGTTGTCAGTTTATTATTGTCTCTAAGGACACTGTTCAAGAAAACCCAATTTTAGTGCTAATTTGTAAAAAGGCTTTCACGTTGGCTGTCTTGTAAAAAAAATCCACGTAGACTGCCTTGTTAGCATTTTTTAGCCGTAAGAAAACCTGTGGTAATATATTACCACTACCTTTAAAGGTCGTGATACTTTTATTACATTTGAAAGCTGAGAATATATTTTTACCATACCTCCAAAGATAGTGTATTTTAATTAGTTTTCCCTATATATATATACTTAATACTCAATTAAATCTAGACACATAAGCACTTTTTGTAAACATTCAGGCAACACCAATGTCTACTATAAACGCCCCTTTCTATCTCGATTTCAGCCCGATACAAGGATCAGGGGTTGAACTGTTGAAGTATAGATTATTTAGAAGGGATAATAAAGTGATATATTTTTTAGAAGGGAGGGAGCATATATTATTTTAAAAATTAACAAATTAATAGATGGTGTACGTATTAGAAACAAAAGTGTTGTATATTTTGATGTGATTGTGCTGGATCATATGGATACATCACTTACACTTGTTGGGATCAAAGCAGACAATCAACGATGCAGCACTTGCAATCACACAAGCGGGCCTTTCTAAGTATCTCAATAGCAAATATGGTAAACTCAATTAAATAAATTTTATAATTAATACTTTATCTTTTTTATATTAGTTCTCTTAATTTTCTCTTCATAAATATTTAATTAACCATGTACTTAGGGGTCCTGGACAAGACAAAGAACAATCTACCCAAGAACATAAGGTTGAGATCAACGCTACTGATCAACCTAAGACCATCCGCCGGAATTCAAGTGAGAATCTCACCCTCCTACTCAGCTGTTCTTGTTATCTAATTTCACCCTCCTACTCAGCTGTTCTTGTTATCTAATTTCATGGTGTACGTGTATAGATCCGGTGTGAGCATCTCTAATGGAATAAAATGTGAATAAATTGATTATTCATAAATAATACAACCATTATTCATTTGATACAATATAATAATTCATATGTGTTAATCATTTTTTTATATGAACATGATTATTCATACTTATTTGTGCGAGTTATATATAAATAATCATGTTGATCCAACGCTTTAGATTTATTCAGAGATTACACCGTAAAAGGTATTCACAAATAATCCGTTATATATATATATATAATGGATCAAATGTAAAATGTTTTCAAGGTGTAAAATTTTCTAAATGAGTCTAATTATAAGTAAATGAGCCTAATTTTTATGGGTAAATAGGTAAATGAGCCCAATTTATAAGTAAATGAACCTCATTTAATTAGCAAAATGTCAACCCCCATGTGCCCTTTGCCCCAGGCTTGTGCCCCATGCCCCTGTGCCCCCCACGGTGCCCCCTTCCCAGGTCATTTTTTTTTGCGCCAACACTTTTTTTTTTGAGTTGGCACTTTTTGTTGTGCAAATATACCTTTAATCTGTGTATGAATAATAATATGAAGTGCATGAATAAGATTATGAAGTGCACAATTAAGATTATAAAGTGCATAAATAAAATGATAAAGTGCAAGAATAAAATGATGATGTGTAGAATAATAATATGAAGTGCACAATTAAGATTATTATTAATGTGCCTTGAATCATTGTTGACTGGCGACGCATTGGGGGATTCGGGTGGCAGAGCCCCCCGGCGGTGGTCTCATTGACCGGTCAGCGAGTTGGGGGTCCAAGGGGCGACGCGACCCTGGCGGGGGGGATTAGGGGGGCAACGCCACTCCGCCTTTACTGTATGAAATGTTTATTTTAAACTGGCCTAGCGATCGTCTATCTGTTTTCTTATGTATAACAATTTCAAATTAAAGTGTATAGTTAAGATAAAAAAAAGTGCATAATTAAGGTTAAAAAGTGCATAACTAAGATTATAATATAAACCTTTTCCAAATTTCTCTTTTTAAAATTCAAGTCCAATAATATTATATTTTTAAATCTCCACAATAATATTATATTTTTCTAATAAAACATTATGTTGTGCAAATATAACATTATGTTGTGCATATCTAATAATATTTTTTTAGAGAACCCACCAGGCACTAAGTCCGGGTTTTGGGTGCGTGTAAATATGAAGAATAAAGAATGGGGGATCCAAAGAGGATCAAACATCCGAGCTTGAGCCATTAAAAGTTAGGACGTAGCCTAACTTAACAAGGTCACAAGCTAAAACAAAACAAACGAGTGTATGCTTCAGTCAAGATCTAGCTTGACGGACACATACAAAACGCCAAGAAAACACAAAATGGGAGAGGTCAAGGCACGCAGGCCTATCCAACCTCCACAATACAACCAAAAGACCTTGTTCCCGGGGCACACATGCACCCAAAAGGACACAAGCCAAAACCCTACTAAAACAAGATGGTTCCCGAGTGCACGTAGGCACCAAAGGCACGCAGGCCCTAAGACACCATCTAATGATCATGGTAGCACAAAAATCCGAGAGCAAGGGGGCGTCAAAGACAGCACAAGACTTAGATCTTCTGAACATCATTGAGACCAAAGGAGGCGTGAAGGAGCCGAAACACAGGGGTTGCAACAAGCTTTGCAACAACTTCCGCGGGGATGTGATTGTTGTCATAGACCTTTGCATTCCTCGCATGCCAAATGAAGTAAACCGCAACAGAGAAGGCAAAAGTCTTGGCCTTCGCATCACAACTTTTCTTCCTCTTGTACCTATGGAGCCACCTATAAGGCCCCTAGCCAAGCTATCCATGCCATGCATCCGGGATCGAGAATTTCTCCCTGGTTCTCCTCCAAATGTCCTTAGTATAAGGGCATCCAAAGAAGAGGTGTTCATTCGTCTCCAACACATCCTCGTCACAAAACCTACACCCATAGTTAATATCAAGAAAGAAAAGTCTATCCAAAGTAGGAAGTTTACCTAATGTAGCAAGCCAAAGGATGAAGCTATGCTTCAGGGTGTTTCCTTTAGCCCACACTTCCTTATACCAATGGACATTAGTTTCCTTTTCTCGAAATTCCTCATATGCTTTCTTCACCTTGAACCTATTTTCATCACACCACTCAACAAGCACATTATTAAGATTAGAATTCAAACATTACATTTTATTCTTAACCTCAATAATCGCCTTGATGAGAGGGGAGTCTCTCCGATGAGCCTCCAATGCCTCCACCTCACAAATAGCAAGATATCGATGATGAACCCAACGAGCCCACAAACTCTCCTTCTTCTCATGGATCCTCCAAAGATGCTTGCTTATGAAGGCCTCATTCCAAGAGAGAATGTCGATCAGCCCTAAGCCCCCTTCACACTTCGGCTTGCACACCTTGCTCCACTTCACTCTCGGGCTTTTCCAAAGAAAGGAGCGGCACAAGCTAATTAAAGCTTGCATAATGGATTCCGGTACAGGGAGTACCGAAAGCCAAAACCCCTCAATTCCTTGGAGCACCGATGCACTAATCTCCCTTCATCCTGCATAAGACAAATTCTTTCCAATCCAAGCATTAAGTTTCTTACCAATCTTGTCCAATAGAGGACCATAGTGAGCCACTCTGAGGCCGTGGGGGCTGATGGGGATGCCAAGATACCGAAGTGGGAACTCGCCTTTCTTGAACCTCGTGGCCTCCTCAATAGCTTGAGCTTCATTAGGAGGGATGGAAGCCAAGAAAACTGAGGATTTATCCTTGTTAACCGAGAGCCCAGAAGCCTTGTCAAAGCGCTGAAGACATGTCATCAAGCACCTAACCAAACTCATATCACCATGGCTAAACAACACTATATCATCTGCAAAAACAAGGTGAGCAATCCTCAAGCTCTTACAATGTTGGTGAAAGTGGAAATTTGCCTTACTAGTCTCAACTTTGACAATCCTAGAAAAGAATTCCATAGCTAAGACAAAAAGTAAGGGAGAGAGAGGATCACCTTGCCTAAGCCCCTTTTTACCTTCGAACATCCCATGGAGCTCATTGTTCACTTTGATGGAGAAGGAAGTAGTCTTGACACACTCCATAACCCAAGCTTTAAATTCTGATGGGAGACCTATTTCACACAAAACAAAGTGTAAGAACTTCCAAGACAAAGAATCGTAACCCTTGGCTAGGTCAATGTTTAGAAAACATCTCCTAGTTTCACGCTTAACGTAATGTTACGTTATGCACATATAATATTATGTCGTGTGAATATAACATTATGTTATGCAAATATAACTTTAAGTTGTGCAAATATAATATTATGTTGAAGTGCATAAATAAAATGATTAAGTGCAAGAATAAAATGACAAAGTGCAAGAATAAAATGATGAAGTGCATGAATAAGATTATGTAGTGTACAATTAAGATTATAAAAGTGTATAAATAAAATGATAAAATGCAAGAATAAGATTATAAAGTGCACAATAATGAATAAGATTATAAAGTGTTAAACCCTTAAAACTTGTAACCACCAACTATTATTCACCAAATATGTTACTATTCATATTTAACGACATAATTATTCAAATCTAAATTATTAAATATTCATATTTTACAAACCAATACAAATTCATTATTGTATATTACTATTCATAGTTAAAGATACGGTTACACCAACTAGTATTCATATTTAATGTTAAATATGAATACTAGTTGGTTATACGATTAAGTGTGTTTTTATTAAATCAATCTCATCCCTTCATTTATTTTGATCCAAGAGTCCAGAATTATCCCTCCGTTACATGGTAAGGGATGTCTTCATGAAAAAGTTTCCCTATATATAACATGTGTTGTGTACAATATATAATTTTAAAATTCAAATGATGAACTATAAGTGTGAAATTATTTAAAAATATTAATACTGAGTAAAAAAAAATTGATATGTTATATAGTTTATATTATCATAAAAAAGTGTGCATAAGTAATATACGACATGTTTTGTTGAACGAAAAGAGTAATAAAGTATTCTAAGACTCTATTGTATCCCATCAAATATATTAATTAAGGTGTTTATCACTGTAATTTTTTTTATTGAAAAGAGTAATGATTACCAATAGTAATAACAAATTGATATGTTATATAGTTTATATTATCATCGAGCATAAATAATAAACGACATATTATGTCGAACGAATTGCGTAATAAATTACTCTAAGACTCTATTTTATACCATCAAATAAATAAATTAAGTTGTTTGTCATTGTAATTTTTATTCAAATGAGTAATGATTATCAATAGTAATAAAATAATAATGAATTTACAATTTTATTAAAAGTTGGTATTACATTAATTACTATTTGGCCAAAATACCAAAGGGTTAAAAAAATAATTGTCTTTATAATAAGATCTAATTAATTAAATGTCTACCATCCAAGATTTATTAGTTAAATATCCACCGGTTAGCCCCTAATTGCTGCTCGCTTCTAATTATGATAGTAAGCTGACATTCGTAATTTTTATGCTGACAACAGACTGAAAAGATTCTAACTTAGTTAAATTTTTATCCTGACAAGAGGCATTTAAGAATTAGAATTTCAGCACATTAGAACATGGAAGCAACAACAAATGATTTCTTTTTTAAAAAATACCACTCACCGATCCTATATGACTAAACTAATACATCATTTCTAAAAATGAAACATACATCAGTTCAAAGTTCAAATTTGTCAATTTGCCTTAAATAATTAGTATCTTTAACTTAGCAAATGTAACAACAAACATACAACAAACATCAGTACCTTCAAATAGGATAATCAAATGCATCAATACCTGTTCGAACTAATTTTTACATTAGATGATAAATGCTTCAGGCATTAAGAAGCATAAATCATAGGTGGATTATATCCGAATCCCAGTGAAATTATCGCATAAGACAGTGAGAGTTTTGACAATCCATATGTAGGAAACAGATATACAAATCGCCTTCAAAATTCAAATTTATGCTCGATGTCAACACCTTCGACTTTGACCCAATGTTAGCACCTTTGATTCCGATCAAAAAGACTCGAAGTTGCCATTGGCGACTGTTTCAAGTTCACTCATATCCACACAAAAAAAGAGGAGAAGAAGATGAATAAGGGCGACAACTTTGACCTGATGTCAGCACCTTCGACTTCGACCCGATGATGATGTTCTTGTGCTAGATAATGATGGAGAAGGAAGATGCTGGCATTGGGTTGTCGGAGCCATGGGAAGGAGGGTAGGAGTTCACAAATTCAATTAATGGACACCAAGGCTGTTTAATGGATACCAAGACTGTTTGAAGAGCCTGTTAATGCCACAAGGCTGTTTGAAGAGCATATCAATATGTACCTTAAAAGAAACGGTTGACTTCAAATTCAACTAGGAAGGAATAGCCATAGGAACATTAATTGAAATCCAAATTCAATAGATAGTAGACAATCTACAGAGATGCTCAACCTCGATTCTTACTGACAAACATATGGCATTGAACAAACATCGACCAAACATTGCCTCCTTGGATTCCTACTGACATCGAACATCAGCTTGTCGATTTCTACTGATATCGACCAAACATCTCACATCGCCTCCTTTGATTCCTACTGACATCAACCAAACATCGCCTCCTTTCTCCTCCAATTATTAGCTTTTCGATTGTTAGCCACCGATTTCGATGGTTTACTACAATGTCGGTGTTCATGTGCCTTACTGAACACCAAAGTCTCCATTATATAAATATTCGGGTTACGTTTCGAAGGTTGGATACCTTTGTTCGGATCTTGCAATCCAGGTACAGGTCGAAGTTTCAAACCTCAAATAATAACTTTTAAAGTGGGGATTTCGAACCCCAAATCAAACGCAGGGCCATTGGGTACCCTTAACCTATCTTATGAGTCTACATCGCTAAATTCGTTTTAGGTAAATATGCGAAAATGAAAAGTAGAGTACAACTTGCCATGGTGAGGTCGGGTCAAAACCAAAACACAAAATCTCAAAATTATAAAATATTATGCCAAGGCGAGTTTCGATTGCAATTACCCAAGAAATTCCCCGCCATAGAAGCATGGAGCAAGCATAATCTGCAAACAAACCTAAAAAAATATTTGTAGGGCATGAGATCAGATTGAGGCCCTATTGTTTTCTATTCCCACAAGCAAGCATACACATACGCTATACCTAATAAAGATGCTTCTAATGCAGTATGGAATTTAAACACACAAGTCATGCTGATCAGGATATAATATGCAGAAATACGATAAATGGCCCAAAAAATGCCAATTGGCATATCCCTCTCCTACCTCCAACCCCTTCCCGTTAGGGAGGAGCCTGGCCAGTATGGTTCTATAGCATAGCAATCGCCATCCGCAGATGGTATGTGTGCGCATCAATAGTCTCATGATCATGCTCATATGGTGAATCAAGCCCACAAGCTCAACTAGAATCAGACTCGATTGAGGACAAGCTAGATGGGATTGGGCCGTTCTATGACCCTAGCAATGACTCTAGGACACACAGATCACTGTCGTTCTCTTTTCATAAGCATAAAGTAGACAAATGCTCAACGAAGTGTGCAACCTAAGCAGGATACTACATGGCATGCTTCAATGCTTATGCAACACCTAGTATGTCCTACAACTATATGTAAGAGGGTTTATCTGCTCAGTCTGAGTAAGTCCATAAAGGAACTTACCTGAAAATTCAAACAACAAGGTATAACACAAGCAAAATCTACTCAATCAACAAGCACCTATGATATTAATAACAAAGCGATAAGGCACAAGACTACTAATCACACATACCAAGACCATGTTCCAAAAATGTCTTTAAAATCAATCCGAAGTCAAACCATTTCAAACCATTCCACATCGGGAAAATATCAAAAGTCAACTCATTCGGATATTTCAAATCTCATCCATACTTAAATCCATTTTCATTTCCATGTATCAATCATTAAGTCTTAGCCAAGTATAAGGAATTTCGGCACTTGGAATGAAATTCCATAACGTTATTCAATTAGTTAACTCAATAAATCAATATTTCAAATTTCGTTAAAATCCTCATTTTAATATTAAAATAATCATTAATTAATATTTCAAAACTCACATTTCCAAATTGACCTTTGACCAAAATTCGACTGAAAGATCGAGACAAAAACCAATAAATCTTCTAAAGGATGAGGGAGCAGCTCGACCAAAGCTTCTGGGGTGGTTTTCGCGGCGGCGAGAGGGCTATTCACGGCCGCAAAAATCATCCCAGTGCTCCCGCGACAAGGGAGATCCTGCGGGCCGCAAAAGTCGGATTTCGCCGCGGCGAAAACCGCGGTCGC
Source organism: Persicaria maculosa (assembly GCA_963922045.1). Taxonomy (NCBI): domain Eukaryota; kingdom Viridiplantae; phylum Streptophyta; class Magnoliopsida; order Caryophyllales; family Polygonaceae; genus Persicaria; species Persicaria maculosa. The sequence continues at coordinate 37,832,065 of OY998261.1, forward strand.
GGTCGTGAGAGGTGCCTTCTTCCTTCCTCTGGTTTGTTCTAACTCATCGCGGCGACCATGGTTTCGCCGCGGTGAGATTTGAAACTTTTTGCTCGTTTTTAGCTCGATTCAAATCCGTTTTAAACCAAACTAGTTTCAAAACAACACTTAACCTATCTCGACACCAAAGGAACACATAAGACTCAAACGAGGACTAGAGGGGAGAGCGGTAGAGGGATTACCTAATGAGATTTTTCTATGACAAGTCCTAGGAGGGACAGATCTTGGTTAGAAGAGGATCTTTATGAAGTTTGAGATCAAAACCAGGGTAAACAAGGAGAGACCAGCTCACCTTTTCAAAACAGGGGAAAAAGGGAGAAAATGGGCTTGATGATGCTTCTTCCAATGTTAGATCTTCTGTTTCTTAGCCTTGGAAAGTAGAGGATAGAGTAAGGATCAAGTGAGAACAAACGGGGAAGAGAAAGGAGTCAAAACGCGGGAGAACGAGGCGATTTACCGAGACTACAATGGAACTGGGTTCCAACTCGCAGTGGCGAAGATGAATCTCGCAGCGGCGACGATGAACTCACGGCGGCAAAGATGAAATCGTGGCTGCGAAAGCAAGCCTCCTATTTATTGGTTCTTCCTCGCGGCGGCAAGATAGAACTCGCGGCTGCGAAATCCTCTAGAAGTTGTTGTCTTTACTTGAATCGTCGTCCGACCTTCGTTTTCTGGGCTTGATCTTCAAAGAGGTGATGAATGAGGTGTGTTTAGAAGGATTTGTGACTGGAGCAACACAAAATATGAGATTTGTGAGAAGGGTTTGAAGGATTGAAGAGGAGAGAGAGAGGGGAAAGATGATTCTTTTAAGATTTTATTTTGAATTCCAAATGGAGAGACAGAGAGGCTGAGGTTGGGGCTCAGATTTTTATGGAGATATTTTGGAAATTTAGGGATTGGAGCCTCCCTTATATAGTGGAGCAACTTGGCACATTAGGGTTATAATGTGGAAGAGGACAAAACAATTAAGAGATGATGGGAAGGAAGGGAGTGAAAGAGAGAGAGAGAGAGAGAGAGAGAGAGAGAGAGAGAGAGAGAGAGAGAGAGAGATTCCGCTGATCCGACCCCCAAATCTCGACAAGCTATCCCGAAATCCGACTCGAGTTCAAATTCATTTTAAGGACTCTCAAGACTCAAAGTTTTAAAATTCGAATATAATAGCAAGATTGAACTCGACAACTTACATTTTAAAACGTGCCAGAATAAAATTCAAAGATTTTCCAAATTTAGAAATACGCTCTAGGACGGGTTTTCCGAAACTTTCCAATTTTGTCAATTAAATAATTATTAAAAAATTTCGGTCTTTACATCCATCAACTCTGCCTGGTCGAGCACAAACAGGTCGTGCCCCCGCTCCTTCTTATCAGTTGCTTCTGGATCTCATCGGCCTTCGATCCTCACCAGCTTGAATGTTACTAGTGGAGCTAGAATTGCCATATTTTGCATCCACTTCCCCTTGTACAACTTCCCTTTCAATGCCAATCACAAATTAAAACTCCACCTCATTCTTTGTAGCCCTTTCATTAGGAATGAGCACCAAATAGTGGAAATTTGCTTGTTACTGAGCACCTCACAAATGAGTGTGCACAAGAATCCACTAGATGCATTCAACATTAATTGAGTAAAATCCACCCCGGCCGCAGGACTATTGCTGATCCCAGATACCACATCAATTTTCCCACCCCAAATGATTTGTTCCTCACCGACAGTTGGGGAGAGTTTGTGAGGCAACACTCATCACATGCCCCTCAACACTCATCACTGATGGATGGGGAGAAGTCCAAGGCATCAAATGTGCATCGAAAGAAGTCCAAGGACCGCGACTGTTAACGTTGCCGCCGCAACAACACCAGATCCGGGGAGTTCGCTTGAGAGAGGAAGTGCTAACAACCACCACAATGTCATTCGAATTCTGGAGCCTCATATGTCTTCTCCCCCTCCTCCTCCGCGGCCACAAAGTGCTGACAACCACCTCAATCACAACACCTTCAAATACAAAGGTGTTGAACTCCCATTTGACGCCTTCTTCCATACCAATTCAAGCAGATCCCACTCTATATTGAGGAAATGGAATGGACTTGAAGGACCTGAAATTCAGCATATATATTTTGTCAATTCAAAGAAGAAGTTCCCACATAAGCGCTCAAAGAAGTGGTGAGGAGAGGCGGAAGCCATTGAAGAGGTGTGTGGGCAAGTGTTGACAATTGTGGAAGAGGATCTGCTCCATGGATCATCGACTCACAATTTGAGGATTTAAGATGTGTGGGCAAGTGCTGACAACCATGGAAGCCATTGAAATTACCGATATGCTCCGAGCGCCATTGAATCCATTGTTGACAAGAAGAGGAAGAGAAAGGCTGAGCTCCTCTATCAATGTAGCAATCGCCATTACTGAGAGCTCTAATTTTCCTCCCCAATTGCTGCTCATGAAGATTCATGGCATGAAGCTCATGGCGATTTGAGAATCCATGGATGGAGGAAGAAATTCAACATCGAATTTTTGATACAAATCCAGCTTTTTGCATGCATCATCGTCGATTAGAGAGGAATCGAAGTCATTAGGAAAGGAAAAGAATGAATTGAAGGTCTATCACTGATGAAAACAGCCATGGGAGGAATTGCTGACAACATGACCATGGGAGATTCGATCTACCTCGATAACGAAGATGAACCATCCATGGTAGTCGAAGGGAGGAGACGAGAATGGAGACAATGGGAGATTTAAAGGAAGCTATGAATGGAGCTCGAGAAAGCCCTAAATGAGAGGCGAAAGTGATCGGAGATGATGAAGGGAGATCTGATGGAGAGAGCGACTGAGATGGAGAGTACAGAGAGAGGGCTATGGTTTGTGTACTTTGGATTGCCCGTTGACATTTGTTTAATTTGAACTAACCGGTGGATATTTACTTCATTAAGTTAGGAAATCGGTATTTCAAATACACAGTTATGGATATATAGGTATTTTTTTTTAAAAAAAAACTACAGTGTCATATGGGTATTTTTAAAACCTCCGACAGAATATATGTATTATTTTTTCCGAAAGTCCGGTTCCTTTATTAAATCCAACTAAATCAAGTTGAATTAGTTTGTTTATAATTTATGAAATGAAAACTCATTAATAGATCCAAAAAATAAATTTTAAAAAATACTTATTCGGTTAATGAAAACTTGATGTTTTACTATTTATGCATGTTTTTTAGGTCTTAAAAACTATATAAAATATTAAATTTTTAAATATTTTTAAAAATATTTTCATACTTATTACAATTAAGTATGAATTTATAAAAACAAATGTAAAAAATGTTAATATTTTATATAGTTTTTATCATTCCAAAAAAGAATGCATGAATAGTAAATGACAAGTTTTAATTATTAGAGGTAGTATGAAAGATTACATATTTTTTCACATATATTAAAAGACTTGTCAAGTTGAACTATTTTTTTTTGTAAATTTGTTTCTCACATATTAATATTTAAAAAATTATCACATATTTAACTTTATCAAAAAGTTGGTGATTATTTTAAATTTATTATAATATATATACACGTGAATTACCTTGTGTTAAAATAAAATTTTATATAGAATGATACAAATAAATTCAATTATTTCCATTATAATTTGTTTGATTGAAAATAGTAATAACTAAAAATAGAACTAAAATAATAATTAATTTAGAATTTAATCAGAAGTTAGCGTTACACTAATTACCATTTATCAAATCTTAAAGTTTGTGATTATTAAAAGTTGATAGACTTTTACATGAAAAGATTTATTTTTATACAATTAAGGAGAGTTTGATATGTGTACTTTTACAATTATTAATTAAATCAAAATAATACTTTTTTTTTCTTGTTAAATACACCGTAAATCACATTTCGCAAATCTACGTTCAATTCAACATGGACAATGTTCAATTAGATGAGGGATAATTTGTAATTAATCATGAATCTAATCATCTCTATCTCTATGCATGGTTAGAAGATAATTACTCAGCGTCCAAACCAACATAGTCAATGTTGGAAGCAACGTTTGTTCCACGTCGAAATGATGTGGTGTCACGTTGTATCCGACAATGATTTGTGGTGTATATAGTTTCTCATATATATATATAATTAGGAGAGAATTAAATAAGTAGATAGATTGAAAATATTTCAAAACTTGTATATTGGAAACTTTTCAAAAGCACAACTGCATGAAGTATAGATATAAGATTTTTTAAGAAGAGATCACCACAGTTATATATATGATTTTTCAAGAAGAGGAAGAAATTAACTGGTTGATGGAGAAGAAATGCAATTGAAAAAGAAGAAAGAGTTGTATTTATAGAATCTTTAATTGGTTTGTTTATGTAAATATATACAAGGAACATATCGTTTATGATATAATATTGATGGATAGATAGATAGATTGATGATATAATATAGATAAATACGGAGTAGTAATAAAGATTATATAGATAGATAGATAATTTTAGAATAAAAATTACAGAATAAATATGAAAGCACCATATAGGATTAGGGGTTTATGCTTTAGTGTGTGTATATATGTGTTTGTGTCTATATCTGTGTGAGTGAGTTGTTATGTCATAATATCAAACCATACGAGATCTAGGTGGAAGACCCAAATTCATGCATTAAGAACAAATTAGTATTCTGTTCATCTCATTTCTTCTAGCTACCTTGCCCGAGCGAAACCCTAAGTGAGAGAGAATGATTTGAGAGAGAGAGAAGAGAGAGGGAAACCCAAACTACATAAACCGATCATTTTTACACTCAAGTCACGAACCTTCTTTCTTTGTTGCTTGAATGGCCTTCAAACGACCAACATGGATGGCTTATTCGTCACTTGATAGAGAGCTAAGGATGTGCACTCTTTCAAACGACTAAGGGCTCGTTTGGTTAGCTTCCTACTTCCCGGTAAGTCCGAAATCCTAGGAAGTAAGCCTCAATACATGTGTTTGGTATGATTTTTTAAAATGGAAAAACATAGGAATTTCAATTCATGGGAATTTCAATTCCTATGAAATGGAGGAAGTTAGCTTACCATGGGGGTAGGTAAGATCTACTTCCTCCATTCACTTATCCCAAATCTCCTATATATTTTATTTTTTATTAAAAAAATCTCCAATTACTATGAAAATTCCATGTTTAACCAAACAAAACATAGGAATTGAATTCATGAGAAATTATTTCCAACCAAACACTTTTTTATATTTCCCATGAAATAGAATTCATGGGAATTACATATCCTGGGAAGTTACTTCCCGGAAGTCTATTTCCCACGTTTAACCAAACGAGCCCTAAAAACACATACATATGTACATTGTTCGTCACTTGAACCAACATCAAGGGACCAACAAGAGAAAATACGTTGTCGCCTAAATGGAGGTATAGATGAGACACTTGTGGAACTCATTCAGGTGACATATATTACATGTTCGTCCCTTGAAGTTGTTTATAGTGACCGACATCATTCAAATGTTGTCACTAAAATATGACCCTCTAATGAGGCAACACTGGGCTTGACCAAGCAACGAGGTTTTCTATTTTCGTCGCCCAAAACTAATACAAGTGACAATGAAAATCATATCTGTCGGTTGAGTCTCATTCAGGCATAGTGACACTCTTATAACCCTAGCCAGCTGACATAGTAGTTTTGTAGTTTTCACCTATTAACAGTGGATGTGGGACGAGCTAGTTGCCTCTCTTGAGACTTGTATATGTAGGGAAATCTCAAACTATTCAAATAGATCATGTGTTCATGCTAGTTTGCTTCTATTTATGTTTTTATTATTATTTTTTAACAAATCAACTAGGTTTAGATATTCATAAGATATAAGATATTTGATGTTCAAAAATGTTTGCTAGGCTTTGGCTGACATGATGGAGAAGAACACAGAGGCAAAATGGGGTAACTGGATAGGATATGTTCTTCTACCTTTCACCATTGGCTTACGAGATGATCCCATGGACTATATTCATGAAGCCAAGGCTACTGTTGATCGTAAGAAGCGTTCTCTTGAAGCCCTCTACACTTTCACGATATCTGAAATAGCTCTCAAGTTGTTTGGTGTTAAGGTATGTATGGGCGTATGGCACATATATATTCCTACATGCTCATAATGGTTCTACCACTTTAATTACTGTATATATTGATCATTGATCAAGATGGTGGTATGTATGATTTGGTGTCATTCTTAATTAAGGTATCGGGTGCAATGTCTCATAGAGTAATCGCTCACACAACAATGTGCTTCTCGAACTTAGTTGGACCCATGGAAGATATCGAGTTCTATGGCCATCCTATTCAATTCTTAGCTCCTTCTTCGTACGGGCAACCACATGTAAGTGGTAGTAGAACAAGTGCCCATTAGTAGCCTAGTTTCTCTTCTTTCAGATAAGACCAAACAAGTTTTGTTCCGGCTAACCAAATTAAAAATGTTTTTTTTTTCTTTGAAATGTTATAGGCACTAATGATTAACTTTCAAAGTTACGTGGACAAGATGACAATTGTTCTGTCAGTCGATGAGGACATCATTCCTGATGCCCGAGAGTTATGCGATGATATCGTCGAATCCCTTAGAGTTATCAAGGAGGCAGTAGTGGCCAAAGGGCTTGCTTGAGATTGAGAGTACTTAACATTGTCATGACGATATGTTGTATTTTTCTCTATAAGTGACAGAAGGATTTTAGTCGCCTCAATCCCTATCAAAATAAATTCGAACCTACTAACAATGTAGTGTGGTAAGCAAGAGTCGATCCCACAGATAATCAAGTTATTCCTAAGTTAAGTTTATTTACCAATTAAGAGAAAATAAGGGGTTTTATGTGATGAGAATAAGAAAGAAAATAAATTAAACTATAAACAAATTAATGGAGATAACAATTAAGAAAATAGTTTCATCTACAAACATCCACTTTAGTTTGGTTAGTTGATCCTCGATTGTTCTTCAAGTTCTCTTTTCATCCTATTATTGTTCCCGTCCTGATCTTGTGTAAATTACTAGTCCTACGAGTCCTAGTAACCCTTACTAATTAGATAACCCTAACACGGTCAAGATTTAATATAATAGTAGCATTAAGATTAAGGATTAACCAGGATACATGCAATACCAACCTACGAGTCAGCATTTAACATATAATTGATTCTCTACACACCAGTTTAGTCCTACGAGTCCTAAAAAGGCATGATTGCTACAATGGATTAAGGTTCGCTACGAGGAATCTACAAAATCCTAGCAATAATCTCAACTAGTTGTACGGACTAGAAGAAATCAACAATATTCGTAAAAGAATCAATACGAATCAATAGAAATAAAACAAGAATAGAAATCTCACAACTTTATCAAACCAAAGCTTCAATCCATAGATGAAACGAAAGAGTTTAGATCTCCATAAAACAAAATATAATTAGGGTTTTAGGGTTAAAGTGTCACGGTATGTTCACCTCTTCTTCCGCCGTACGAATGCATGTATAATATATTGCAACCGTGATATCCTAACATATCTATCTAATTTATATATTATTAACGCCTCCGCTATATACACCACAAACCATGCACGTCAATTCCGACGTGCATGGTTAAAGTGGGTTAATTAATTATTTAAAAGTGCTAATTAATAATGGTGGCTTGCACGGCGAAAACAACGTGCATTTTTTAAGGTGGATTTGCAGTGTATTTAAAAACACGCATTATTAATATATCTAATATTCTATCTAACTAATCTATCTAATTATATCTATATGATATATAATGAAGCTGCGGAAACATTGGAAAATAAGCCTTCGTGGCTCCACTTGAATGAACCGGCCCAGAGAGGAATGGTGCCCAAAAATCAGCTCCACAAACCACCTCCGCTCCATCTTAATTCTTAGCTCAGCCTTCCATCTTTCAATTAGCAAAATCAAATAATACAAATTAGCAATCTCCAAATTCATACGATCCAGCCTAAAAATACCTGAAATATATAAAAATATACTAGTGTAGACTCCGAAAATCAAATAATACAAATTAACTATAAAATAAGTTAAATATGCATGAAAATATCCTAATATAATATGCAAATATACGACTAAAATAGACCCTATCAAACTACCCCATGCTTAGACTTTTGCTTGTCCTCAAGCAAATTAATCACGAAACAAAAACGAACTGAAAAAGAAAGACAAAGACTAAAGAGATTTCTACAAATGATCACTCATCAGTATGATTCTCATGGCTATCGGAGTATTTATTATGTTAAGCTCAAAATAGTTATGACACTATGAGACCCACATCAACCTTTCATACTCATTGCTTAAAACAGATTAGGTTCAGGGGATGCTTGCATTCAGAATGTATTGAGCAATCAAAATCATTAAGCACACTTAAAAATCGTCATAAACACTCATAGATTACTTGGTCTTTTCTGCTTCGGAATTTCAATAAAGCTCATATTTTCCATTCTTTTTTTTTCAAAGTATGTTCTAATTACTTTCTCTTCCTCCTTGTGTGAATTTTATCCTCCACAAATAGGATCAGTTACTAACCATATTTTTTTTTTCAAAATTCTTATGAGTGTCGAGTGAATTTTATCCTCCTCGATCATTGGTTTATTGATGATTCTTTTCACTCGAGTGAATTTTATCCTCCTCAAGCAGTGTAAGTGAATTTTATCGTCCTTACACTCATCAACCCAACATATATCAGATCACATTAAACATAGCTCAAATCACATAAAAAATTACATCAATTAGATAACCAAATTTACTAGTGCTTTTCATTTGGGGTTTAGACATATACAATAGAAATCATATAAATATTAAAGATTGCTCTAAACTGAACATCCAACCAATAATCAAGTTATAACTAAAGCTCATAATCCAGATCATCTATGGAAATCCCACAAGTGTCGGTATTCAATTAAAATTCAAGTTTATTAACTCTTAAGCCATGAAAAACCATATATCATCATCGATGTCATATCAATCATATAAACATCTCTCCTATAAAAACTAAAACTAAGACTCGATAACTTACTACGACCATGGGATAATTATCAAATATAAATATCTATAATGCAACCTATAAATTCAATCTATAATTCAATGCATAACAAAAAAAAAAAAAAAAAAAACTAACATATATAAAATACGGAGCTACACTTGACTTCCCCACCCCATGCTTAAAATCTTACATTGTCCTCAAAGTAAAGAAAAAAGAATGAAAGAGGTAGAGGAAACTCACCAAACAAATCAGGCATTCAAAGACAAGCTGATACGGGGTAAGCCATAGGATGGCCCGATCTTCGACAATCAAACAAGAACTCAAAAGAAACAATCAAGAATGACCAAGAAAGTTCAAGAACGCAGCAAGAAGGACTCAAGAACACCAAGAACAACTCGATGCCGACAATAAGAAAGAAAACAAGACTCGACAAAACACTAAAGACCGATAGGGTTGGGTGATTCAAACTATGTAGAACGAGATGAAGACCCCAGGCCTCCGTAGAGGGTAGGAACCAAGCACCAACGACTACACAACCCGCCTCTACAACCTTACATAACCAAGTGGACAACTTGGAGGCACAAGGAGGGGGCTCGTGGATACCAGGATCACCAAGTCTTGCGAAGTTGATGAAAACAAAGCAAACCAAGCTGAGATCTATACCAATGGTGCAATCGATGAGCAACACTTCGAATCGATTGACTTACGCTCTATGTGTTTCACACAAAAAGAGAACTTTTGATTCAATGAAAGACGTGATCAGTTCTACAATGATGAAGTCGGCCTAATATAACCCTAACAAGGCTGATTTTCAGCCATAATTAAAAAAAATAACAACTTAAAGAAATAATTAAAATAACGCTAAAGTTTCCTAAAATAACCTAAGTAAGAAAGTTACTGAAAATGGAAATAACATAAGGTTTCATGACTTAGTGAAATCGGCTCCTATAATGACTAAGGAGGGTCGGCCTCTTGGAGCCCAATGCACATGTAAGTCTTCAATGGTTGCTCCGGGAGTTGAACCGTGCTTGAGAACAAAGCATGACTCACAAACATGAATGAGTCTCGTTGAAGCTTCTTAGCTCGGGCTCGAGTCATTGGTCCTTCTCCAAGTATGATAGGCGTGTCTGGAGGTGTAGAAGATGGTCCCGCATCAACCTCCCCTTCTTGGAAAGGATTCGACCATGAATCCAAGGTCTCGTCCACCGCCAAGTAAGGAATGAGATCCACGACGTTGAAGGTTGCACTCACGCCATAGTCTCCTGGAAGCTCCAGCTTGTAGGCATTCTCACCAACTCGTTGAAGAACCTTGAATGGTCCATCTCCTCGTGGTGCTAGCTTGCTTTTTCGTGCCTCTGGGAACCTCTCCTTCCTTAGGTGCACCCACACAAGATCCCCTGGCTGGAACACCACCAAGCGCCACCCTTTATTGGCCTTGTTGGCGTTGTATTTAGCCTTCTTCATAAGCTTCTGGCGCGTCCGGTCATGTAGCTCCTTAACGAACTCGACATGCTTATCTGCTTCGAATGACTCTTTCTCTCTCATAGGATATGGAGTAAGATCAAAAGGGGTTAGTGGATTAACACCATACACACATTCAAATGGAGTTATTTTAGTCGATGAATGCATATTCCTATTATAAGCAAACTCCACATGAGGTAATGCTTCTTCCCAAAGCTTCAAGTTCTTCCTAATAATGGCTCTAAGGACAGTGGTTAAGGTTCTATTGGTCACCTCAGTTTGGCCATCGGTTTGGGGGTGACTAGAGGTAGAGAATAACAATCTAGTTCCCAATTTACTCCATAAGGTACGCCAAAAATGACTTAAGAACTTAATATCCCTATCACTAACTATGGTTTTAGGCACACCATGCAACCTAACTACTTCTCTAAAGAATAGATTAGCAACATTAGTAGCATCATCGGTCTTATGACATGCAATAAAGTGAGCCATTTTAGAAAACCTATCTACCACTACAAATATAGAATCTCTCCCCTTCTTAGTTCTAGGCAACCCAACAATAAAGTCCATAGAAATGTCTTCCCAAGGGGCTGAGGGGGTAGGTAGTGGCGTATACAATCCATGGGGCATAAGCTTAGATTTTGCCTTAAAGCAATCGATATATCTCTTAAGGCAATGTTCTACATCCCTAAGCATATGTGGCCAATAAAAATGTGTCGTAACTATATGATAAGTCTTATCTCTCCCAAAATGACCCATTAAACCTCTACTACGGGCTTCATTCACAAGTAATAACCTTAGAGAACACCTAGGTATACACACTTGATCTTTCCTAAACAAGAATCCATCAAAGATATAAAAATGGTCGGTAGGACCCTTATCTAGGCATTTTCGAAAGCTATCCCCAAAGTCTTCATCATTTGCATACAATTCCTTAATATAAACAAAGCCTAAGACTCTAGAATCCAAAGTGGTTAATAGAACATGTCTTCTAGATAGTGCATCAGCAACCACATTGTCTTTGCCTTTCTTATACTTTATTACATAAGGAAATGTTTCTATGAATTCCATCCATCTACCATGTCTCCTATCAAGTTTATCTTGGCTCTTAAAATGTTTTAGAGATTCATGATCAGTCCTAAGTATAAACTCTCTAGGCCATAGGTAATGGGACCATGTCTTAAGGACTCTAAACAAAGCATACAACTCTTTATCATAAGTAGAGTAATTAAGACACGCACCTTTCAACTTTTCAGAAAAGAAGGCAATAGGCTTACCTTCTTGCATGAGAACTCCGCCGATGCCAACTCCGCTAGCATCACATTCAACCTCAAAAGGCCGAGTGAAGTCAGGCAGAGCGAGCAATGGTGCCTGTGTGAGCTTCTCCTCGAGCGTGCGGAAGGCTTCCTCCTGAGCCGCGCCCCACTTTAACTCGCACCTCTTCTTTGTGAGTTCCGTGAGAGGGGCTGCGATGGAGCTGAAGTCGCGCACGAACTGCCTGTAGAAGCTCGCCAATCCCTGGAAGCTGCGCACATAACCGATGGAGGTGGGTGTCGACCATTATTGTATGGCTTTGATCTTCGCCTCATCAACACGCAGTCCATTGGAGCTCACTACAAAACCAAGAAAAGACACTTGATCATTACATAATTCACATTTCTTCAAATTTGCATACAAGTGTTCTAATCTTAGAGTAGAAAGTACTTCCCTGAGATGTGCTTCATGTTCCTTAGGTGATTTGCTATAAACAAGAATGTCATCAAAATATACAACAACAAATTTACCTATGAAATTCCTAAGCACATGATTCATTAAGCGCGTAAAAGTACTAGGTGCGTTAGTTAAACCAAAAGGCATAACCAACCATTCATATAAGCCAAATTTAGTCTTAAATGCTGTTTTCCATTCATCGCCTTCCTTCACTCTAATCTGATGATATCCACTTTTTAAATCAATTTTCGAAAATATTGATGATCCATGTAATTCATCTAGCATATCATCTAAACGTGAAATAGGATGACGACATTTAACAGTAATATTGTTAATAGCCCTACAATCTACACACATTCTCCATGATCCATCTTTCTTAGGGACTAATAACACAGGCACAGCACAAGGACTCAAACTTTCCCTAATGTATCCCTTATCCAACAGTTCCTGGACTTGGGATTGAACCTCTTGGGTTTCAGTGGGATTCATTCTATAAGCAGGCCTATTAGGCAAAGAAGCCCCTGGAATGAGATCAATTTGATGCTCAATGCCACGAATAGGGGGTAGGCCTGGTGGTATATCATCGGGGAACACATCCTTATACTCTTCAAGAAGAGATAGGATGTGAGGAGGGAGGGTAGCTTTAAGCTCCTCACTCAACATATTCAACCCTTTGCATAGGAGCATGAGGGTTGTTTCCCCATCCATAAACTCGTCTTCAAATGCACTCTTGGAAGCCAAGAATACATCCCTAGGCCGAGAATGGGACACCACTTGGCTCGACTGAGCCTCCTTAGCTAACTCACCTTTACTTACCTTTCGCTTCTCAATCTCTTAAGCCACTTGTGTAGGCGTCATAGGCTTGAGGACAACGTTCTTTCCCTGAGAAGTAAAGGAGTAGCGGTTAGTAAATCCATCATGTAAGACCTTACGATCAAATTGCCAAGGACGACCTAATAATATATGAAAAGCTTGCATAGGCACAATATCACATAAAACATCATCTTCATAATGTCCTAGTTTTATATGAACCTTAACTTGCCTATTCACTTTCAAGTTTCCACAGTCATTCATCCAATGCAATCTATAAGGTCTAGGATGTTGAATTGTGTGAAGTTGTAGTTTATCAATCATTTCTTGACTAGCTAAATTGCAGCAACTCCCACCATCAATGATCACATTGCAAACCTTTCCCTTAACTAAGCATCTAGTATGAAACAAGTTTTCACGTTGATTGTCATCACAAGTTGTAGGTTGGACACTTAAGACTCTCCTAACAATCAAAGATTCACCATGTTCATATTCAACGCAGTCATCGTCATCATAAGTAAGAAGGTTAAGGTTTTGATCATTTTCATCATTAGCATGCTCATCATGTTCATCACAAGAGTTTTCATAATCATATTCTCCTAGGTGATTAATCATGAGAGTTTTCTTATTAGGGTAATCTTTCATATAATGACCTCTACCTTGGCATTTAAAACATACAATATCCCTAGATCTAGTAGTAGAGGGGTTAGGATTACTCCCTTTAGGGCCAGTAGATGCCCCAGATGAATTCCTACCGAACATAGGCGCCTTGCCCTTGTCGATGGGCTCCTGAGGTGCCCGGCCATCATACCTCACTTGGGGTTGGCTCGCTTTCTCCCTCGAACCACCATCTTGCCGTCCCTGGGGTTGCTGTGGGCGGTGTTGGCGCCATCCTTGAGGTTGTCCACTCGACAATCTTCCACCTTGGCTCCTGTATCTAGCATTCCTTTCTACTTTCCTAGCTAAATGTAAAAGTTCAGTAGGCGTAGAATAAGGAAAGTAATCAATTTCATGAGCTAAGACGGGATGCAAAATCCTAAGAAACCTAGCCTTAGTATCTTCATCGTTTTCAACTACATTAGCTCTAGCCATGGTTTCTTGCATTGCATTAAAAGTTTCCTCAACACTTTTATTACCTTGCCTAAGGTTTTCTAGTCGTTGTCTAAGCTCTCTAGAATAGTGTTGGGGAACAAACCTTCTCCTCATCAGCGCCTTCATTTGATCCCATGAAGCAATAGGCGCATCTAAAGCTCTTCTTCTTTCCTTAACAAGGTTATCCCACCAGATTACAGCAAAACCTTGAAATTCAAAAGAAGCTAATTGCACTTTTTTAGTGTCGGAGAAGTTATGAAAATTCCAGATTTGATCCATTTTAGTTTCCCAGTCAATATATGCATCTGGATCAGTTTTACCATCAAATGGAGGGATCGTTACCTTTATATTACCTATGCCATCTTGGTCAGGCTCCCTAGGTGCTCGGTAGTGGTGTCGACATCCTCTATCGTTCCGCCTAGGACGTTGCTCCCAATGCTCATCCTCTTGGAAGTCATACTCGTCTTCTGAAGGGTAGTAATCTTCTTGGAACCGTCGTCCTCTCCCTCGTCCTCTTCCTTGCGCATTAGCAAACCCATTATTCCTACCATACCTCACCCTTCGTGGAGAGTCGTTCTCATCAAATAAAGGGTTATCTAAATTAGGATTAGGATTAGGGTTAGGATTATGTACTTCCCTTTCATCGTGAGGTGGTTCATCACGCCTTGGATTACCTTGCCCAGCCACGGTGTTGGACCCACTCGGTCTTGCTTCCATGGCCGCCAATCTTGTCGCCATTATCGCCATGTTTTCGTTGATTGCCGCCATGTTTACCGTGATGTTGTTAAGCATAGTGACCAATTCAGGCGCAAGTGTGGAGGTATCGGCAGAATTGTTACTGTTGTTCTCCTGGCTATTAGACATGGCAAATAAAACAAACAAGGAATTATGTAAAGGTTAGAGAAAATATAAACAAACTCGCAAGTGTTTCACTCACACTCCCTCTCTAATTGGTATGTCATGCTTGTTGTTTCAATCCGCCTTGGACAAATCAACACTCAAGCAAAAACCTAGCAATACAAGGTAAGAGATTAGAGAATGAAGGATAACACAAGATTGCACTCGACAGAAGTCAAGAACAATCGACGCAAGAGAGTACCGACTCGGTATGGCACTCAAACAACACAAATAATGGAGCACTCGACAAAGGTGAGAGCACTCAACACACACAAGAGTACTCTACAGCAAGGAGAAATACTCGACACAATAAAATTAAACACACAAAGGACTGATTTTTGTGGGAAAATAAAAGAAAATAATAGAGAACTTGGAAATTTACCTCTTTTTTATTCAAACCCTTAGTAAGGATGTTGTAGTTGCAAGGTAGGGTTTGAAGTTTTTTGTTTGGAAGGTAATGTGAATGTCGACTAGGGCTGTTCAAGATCACCAATTTGGGTCCCTTTGAGCTTTCTTGCACTAGATCAACACTCTTCTCTCTTTTTTTTTGACTTACTTTTTCCCCTAGTGAATTTTATCCTCCTAGGTCCAAGCCTTTGAATGTCTCTTTTTTTTTTGACTTTTTCGAACCGACTCTTTTTTTTAACCTAATGCAAGAAATTACAGAAAATTTGAAGGGAAAATCGAAAATAACAAAACTTAGGTGAAAAAAATAAAATCAGCCCTAGAATGATAGATATAGATGATGGTTTGGCTAACTTTGGTAAGTAGGTTTCTATCTTTTATCTTATGATCTAGGATAGATAGAATGTATTTTATCTCCTCTTTATCATGCAATTTCAGCAATAATAATGTATAGATGGAAGATAAAAGCCAAATAGATAGAAAGATCAAAGATAGAATAGATAGATCAAAAGATAGACAATTTAGGGTTAGGGTTTCTTAGGCTTGCCGATTTGGGGCTGGTGCAACAAGGAGGCTGCACTAGAGGAATCGACCTTCAATGGAGATGTAGGTCACGGTTGGCTTGTGTTTAGGCTAGATCGCAACCACAACAATCACAAACAAGAAAGGTTAGTAATAATCAATTCGAGAATCAAGAAGTAAACGACCAAAACTAATAAAGTCTCTATTTTTGTGGTTTTTTTTTGTGTTTTTATGATGAACTAAAAGAAAAAAACACAACTTTGATGTCGAAACCAAAGCTCTGATGCCAATTTGATACGGGGTAAGCCGTAGGATGGCCCGATCTTCGACAATCAAACAAGAACTCAAAAGAAACAATCAAGAATGACCAAGAAAGTTCAAGAACGCAACAAGAAGGACTCAAGAACACCAAGAACAACTCGATGTCGACAATAAGAAAGAAAACAAGACTTGACAAAACACTAAAGACCGATAGGGTTGGGTGATTCGAACTATGTAGAATGAGATGAAGACCCCAGGCCTCCGTAGAGGGTAGGAACCAAGCACCAACGACTACACAACCCGCCTCTACAACCTTACACAACCAAGCGGACAACTTGGAGGCACAAGGAGGGGGCTCGTGGATACCAGGATCACCAAGTCTTGCGAAGTTGATGAACACAAAGCAAACCAAGCTGAGATCTATACCAATGGTGCAATCGATGATCAACGCTTCGAATCGATTGACTTACGCTCTATGTGTTTCACACAAAAAGAGAACTTTTGATTCAATGAAAGACGTGATCAGTTCTACAATGATAAAGACGGCCTAATATAACCCTAACAAGGCTGATTTTCGGCCATAATTAATAAAAAAAACAACTTAAAGAAATAATTAAAATAACCCTAAAGTTTCCTAAAATAACTTAAGTAAGAAATTTACTGAAAATGGAAATAACATAAGGTTTCATGACTTAGTGAAATCGGCTCCTATAATGACTAAGGAGGGTCGGGCTCTTGGAGCCCAATGCACATGTAAGTCTTCAATGGTGGCTCCGGGAGTTGAACCATGCTCGAGAACAAAGCATGACTCACAAACATGAATGAGTCTCGTTGAAGCTTCTTAGCTCGGGCTCGAGTCATTGATCCTTCTCCAAGTATGATAGGCGTGTCTGGAGGTGTAGAAGATGGTCCCGCATCACAAGCTCTCAGCTCAAAAAGAGGTAGTGGTGTAGCCTCTGAACAAACTATAAAATTCAGCAACTTCTCAAAGTTATAGGACCTGTTGAACACCACAAACAGCAGAAAAACAAGAAAAACTTGCATAGTAATCAGCAGCAGATTCAGTTTAGTAACAAAGGAATATCAAAGCATAAAATTCAGCAGATAGGTGACTATTCCTAACTACTAACACCCTTAAAACAAGATAAAAGAGCAGAAATTATAGCCATAGGTGTTCAGCAGAAACTTTCAGCAGCAACTTGGATGCAATTGAAACTCGTGAACCTTGTTGGAGTTGGATAAATATAGGCATATCCTCTTTGCAAAACGCCTGGCCAAGACACAAAACAAAAAGAACGCACCACAAACAAACACATTCCAACATCCAAGAAAAACATATCATCCAAGAATAAAGAAAAACAAAGACCGGTCAAACATAAAATCAGCCCTTGCAAGTCATGCTCAATCACTTATGTCAAATTAAAAACATGCAATTCAAGTGATTTCAGGGAGCATGAGAAAAGAAGATAACAAGGACGAATCATACAATTACTTAACCCATCATAACGCACAAACCAACTAATCTAGAAGAGACTTGCAAAATTAACTCAGCTGATTTTAGACATGACAAGGATAAAACAATTAGCTACATGGAGTAACTTATTGGTTCTAAGTCCCAAAAAATTCAGCAACATGTAACCAATAATTAAAAAAAACATATTAACCCAATCTCAACCAAGTTCTGCAATTCACAAATTAGATGGATCGCATTCACAACAAAACAATCAGACAACTAAATATGATCATGTGAATGGACACATTGCTCGATAATCTTTTCGCAAACATTGCAACCCTAAGACCAGTATCATCAGACTAAATCGAGCACAACCAAATAAATAACCCTTAGCACATTGTTCTACTCAATTCACATTTACATTGAACCTATAAAATTCAGAACAATTGGGTGAAGAGGAATGTTACCTGCACTTACCATCGCGTTGAACATTGGAGGATTCTGAGATAGGGTTTGGGTCAATGGCAGCAGCAGCAAGGGTCGAGAAGAATCGGGTGGCGAGGCTGAGTGCAGCAGCTTCGTGCGGAGGCGTGGTGGCTGCTAGCAGTAGAGGTGAACAGAGGCGGAGAGCATGAATCGAGGAGGGTGAGGAGCCTGCTGGTGGCAAGCGGAAAGGGGAGAGGAACAACAAAGAAGAAGGAGGCCGGTGCTGTCTGGCGAGATGCAGGCGACGAGGGTGGCGCGGAAGAAAGAGTGTGATCCAGCGGTCAGAGGAGGACGGCGAGGTAAAGAGGGCACCAGTGGGACTGGGGCGGCTGGAGGTAGATGGTGTGAAGCAGGTTTGAGATGGGTAAGAGAGGAAAGGAAGAGGGAGACAGGAATTTATTATTATTATTATTATTATTATTATTATTATTATTATTATTATCATTATTATTATTATCATTATTATTATTTTCCGAAAAGAAAAACAAAATATGTATATAGAAATTATTCCTAACTAAAAATAAAATAAAAGGAACGTAAAATTGTAAAAATAAAAATTAATCCTAAATAAAAGTAAAAAAAAGACAGTTTCCTCCCCTTTTTAAGTGATTTTCTGAATTTTTTTTGAATGTTTTTCTTTTTAAATAAAGGATGAAATTTATAACAAAAAAATCTAACTAAACCAGAAAATAAAATAAAAGGAAATTCAAATTTTAAAAATAACAATAAAAATTATTCCAAGCTAAAATAAAATAAAATAAAATACAATAATAAAAAAAACATACCTTGGTGCTCTCTAAAATCGATTCAGACATTGTTAAAGCCCTCAACAACTTGTCAAACTCGTTGGCACATATCCCACATAAGCCTGCATAATATATTAATAAACTGAAACTAAATAATATTGTAGACAAAAATCGTTTCAACTTATCAAATATGCGAGCATGACTCTCTGGAAAGGATATGTAATACCACCAATTCAGTTCCATTGGTGGCTTATCAAAATATGCGCTACTCCCTTGCCTTCTTTTAACTCTTTGTCCGTTTGCACCCTCATTAAATTCAAAGAATTGAATCCCCTTCGTGAAATTTTCCTCATCTTGCTCATCTATCCAATCTTCTAAGATGTCCACGCCAAAAGGGATGATAGCGCAGTCGTCACTGACAAACACCTCAGTCTGCATAGGAAAAATCTCTGAAATAATTGGAAATGTAATTTGTTGAGCAACTGGGATCCACCTCATCTCGTTATTGAAATCAGTTTGGATCATTGTAAGTTGGGACTCCATTGCAGCAAAGTGTTCTTCCATACGGGGCAACATGGACGATTCTTGTTATGTTTGCAGAGTCAGACATGGAGGCTCTAATTGTCCAATTTGGATCTCCAATTGTGCAATCTCATTTATGATATCCATCTCACGAGAAAGTTGAGTTTTGCACATATGGTATACTTCCTCAACCTTTTGAATTGCAACTCTAAACACCGGACAATATTCAAATATATGATTAGTAACTCCGCAAAACTCACAATATAATCCTTGAGTCATATTTAGAGTGAACCACCTAGACACATGAACACAAAACACAAATATCTCCGACTATGGAGATGAGTTAGTTATATAGAATAACTGATAAACACACAAAACAAAGAAATAAACTTTGAGTCCCCAGCAACGGGGCCAATTTGACAAAAGGATTTTAGTCGCCTCAATCCCTATCAAAATAAATTCGAACCTACTAACTAATGTAGTGTGGTAAGCACGAGTCGATCCCACAGAGAACAAGTTATTCCTAAGTTAAGTTTATTTACCAATTAAAAGAAAATAAGGGGTTTTATGTGATGAGAATAAGAAAGAAAATAAATTAAACTATAAACAAATTAATGGAGATAACAATTAAGAAAATAGTTTCATATACAAACAATCACTTTAGTTTGGTTAGTTGATCCCCGATTCTTCTTCAAGTTCTCTTTTCATCCTATTATTGTTCCCGTCCTGATCTTGTGTAAATTACTAGTCCTACGAGTCCTAGTAACTCATACTAATTAGATAACCCTAACACGGTCAAGATTTAACCTAATAGTAGCATTAAGATTATGGATTAACCTGTCTACATGCAACACCAAGCTACGAGTCAGCATTTAACATATAATTAATTCTCTACACAACAGTTTAGTCCTACGAGTCCTAAAAAGGCATGATTGCTACTATGGATTAAGGTTCGCTATGAGGAATCTACAAAATCCTAGCAATAATCTCAACTAGTTGTACGGACTAGAATAAATCCACAATATTCGCAAAAGAATCAATATGAATCAATAGCAATAAAACAAGAATAGAAATCTCACAACTTTATCAAACCAAAGCTTCAATCCATAGACGAAACGAAAGAGTTTAGATTTCCATAAAAATAAAATAAAATATAATTAGGGTTTTAGGGTTAAAGTGTCACGGTATGTTCACCTCCTCTTCCGCCGTACGAATGTAGGTATAATATATTGCAACCGTCATATCCTAACATATCTATCTAATCTATATAATATTAATATATCTAATATTCTATCTAACTAATCTATCTAATTATATCTATATGATATATAATGAAGCTGCGGAAACATTGGAAAATAAGCCTTCGTGGCTCCACTTGAATGAACCGGCCCAAAGAAGAATGATGCCCAAAAATCAGCTCCACAAACCACATCCGCTCCATCTTAATTCTTAGCTCAGCCTTCCATCTTTCAATTAGCAAAATAATCCCATAAATAGCAATCTCCAAATTCATACGATCCAGCCTAAAAATACCTGAAATATATTAAAGTACTAGCATAGACTCCGAAAATCAAATAATACAAATTAACTATAAAATGGGTTAAATATGCATGAAAATATCTTAATATAATATGCAAATATACGACTAAAATAGACCCTATCAATAAGACCTCTGTCACATCACCACCTGTACTTTTATTAATTTGGGTTAAGAATTTGAATTAAAGTTGTTTATTAGTATTTGATTAAATTTTTGTGGATTATGATGACAGAGATCTTGTAAAAATAATTACATTGATGTTCGGCAAACATGGATTATTTTATTGTGGTAATAAAAAGAAATAAAATATCAAAATACTCCTCATTAAATAACCCCACCAACCCCCCTCTCTCCTTCCACCCTAGTTCCTAGAACTCCCCAACCTCGCAACAACCTCAACCCACCTGCACTCCTCCATATTCACACAAATTCAACCTCCCCTACTGTGTTTGTGCGGGAGAGCAACTAAAACTTCAAAACCCAAGAGCAAGTGAGTTTTGATACAACCTAGCTAGCTGACTCCAATTTCCAATAATTTTTTCCTCTTTTATTGTTGACTTGCCAATTCCATCTCCCTCTCGACTTGTTTATTATTCAGTGTTTTAGGGTGACAAAACTCAGCTAGCGTCGATGGAAACTGGATGGCGGCGATCGTGAGTACTTGTATCGGTTGAGTCAAACAGTGAAGGAGATAGGGAAGGGAGAGTACCTATGTCAAAGGCACCACTGCGAAGGCGACGACTAGTACTAGAGGAGAGGGCGCAACGGTGAGTTTAAGGGTAACCCTAGAAAATTGAAAAATTAGGGGATGTAAAACTGGAATTCATCGTATAAACTCCATCTTCCAGGATGGGGACTATCCCCCCAAATCATCCCTTCTATCCCCTATCTCCATCTTCTCCATCTTACTAGCCCCATTCCTTGAGATAATTTTTTCAATCCTCCTCCATTCTGTCCACCCAAGCACAAACATGCCCTAAGGTTGTATTTTCCATCAAAAAAAATTGAAGGGACATAGATTAATTTAGGGTGGAGATGATAAAGATTAATTTTATGGATTATTTTTTCAAGAAGAGATTGAGATTATTTTTGGAAAATAACCCCGTACGTGTTTGGAAAAGTGAGGATTATTTGGAGATGGTATAGGATCGGATGAAAGAACCAAATTACCCTCAACATTTACCCCTTTTGTGGTTGAGCTGAAGGTAGCCATATTCAACACTTCACTCACATAGTGTGCCCAGCTTGAGACAACCGCCATACTCGGTACCTGCATGCCACCTTCACGCTCGCTCGAATTCCCCTGGTGACGTCAGCCACTTAAGGACAGGTGACCACCTCTTCGGGCTTTTGTAGGCGTCAGTTGCGTCACCCTATCAATCTGAGTGTAAAACCAAAGATCCTAAAACTAGAAATCGGTTTAAGCGGAAGCGAAGTCGATCTTAAACAATAAACGTAAGATCGAGAAACAAATCACAAGCAAGATCACGAACACATTGATTTTACGTGGTTCGACATAAATGCCTACATCCATGGGGCCTCAAGAGTTGGCCGAATCAACTATAGAGAGTTCGTACAAGGGATGATCAAACAATGAAAGTAAACAACCCTAGATCTAACATGCATGTGAATAAGGAGTACAAAAGGAGAAGAGAAATCCCCCTGTATGGGATAACCGAAGATTGAAGTGGACTTCGATCTTCAAAACCCAGAATCTCAGAAGGCACAGGAGAGCAGCCACCCACAAGGACGCCAGAGCTCTAACCACCTTCCTAGAGATACCAACAGTAACCTTCTTCTCCGAGCGTTCTCAAGCCGATGGCAAGAGCTGAGAAACCTCAAACCCTAGAAACCCTAGCAGAGCATTTGTGAGGAAAGAATGTGGAAGCTGAAGGGTTTGCTCAGATGGAGGATAGGAGCTTATATAGCTAGGTCAAGCCCGAGCCTCCAAAACGCAATACTTCAGACAAGGTAAGGCAAGTGGTAAGATCCGGCGTCCATGGGCTACCAAGCTCAAATCCAGGCCGAGACGTTTGGGCCAAATATTGGGCCTAAAGCCCAAATCTGTTATCTTCCCCTTTATCATACTATATACATATACTATATACTATATGTTATATAATATGTGTTAACTCCACGATTACTTAGCTAATCTCGTTAGAGGATCAAGCCTAAGAGGCTCAATTCAACTCAGTCGAGAATAGCTTTAATAGTGCATCACATATACATAACATACACTATATAATACCTATATAGTCATCATACACACATACATGTCCATACACACATAAAACAATATTACATGCCAAAGTAAAAGACTAGGAAAGTAACACATAACATTACAAACACCCCTCTACTTTTCTAATTCTTGCACTATGCAGACCCATACTACATATAAGTGGATTCTGTATGCCAAGTCCATCCTCAGCCCAAGCACACGTCACACAGAGATCACTGAACCTCCTCCAAGTGGAGGGATGTTCCTGCAGAAAACAAACTAATCATGAGGAACAATCTTTGTGCCAAAATCTGTAGGGTTAACTCTACCATTAATTTTCTTAACATGAATGATGTTATCTTCAACCTTTTCATGTATGAAATGATACCTAACATCAATATGTTTAGTTCTTTCATGGTACATGGGATCTCTACACAGATACAAAGCACTTTGGCTATCTATATGCAAAACAGATGTATAATGCTTCATTTCTACTTCTTTCAGAATATCTTGTAGCCAGATAGGTTCTTTGCAAGTTTCTGTAGCTGCAATGTACTCTGCTTCAGTAGAGGATGAAGAGTCTAATAGGAGTTGAATAATACTCTAGAAGGGGGGGGGATGAATAGAGTATGCACGATTTTCGTAAAACAAGCTTTAATCAAAAGTATTAAGCTAGAATGTCAAGGTCTTGAAATAGGTATCAAGACCAGGGTTTTGAAAACGTTGTACAAGAATGAGCAGCGGAAAGATAAAGATAACACACGAATTGTTAACGAGGTTCGGCACGAACTTGGCCTACGTCCCCGCCTAGGGTTCCACAACCCGTAGGATTTAAATGCACTTTATTTCACTTCCCTTAGAGCTCTAGAATATCCTAGAAGAACTACCCTTCTTCTATACAAAGCCTCACCGCTTCTATCCTAGAAACTCAAGCTTAACAAGTGAAATAAATGCCCTCACCACACACCAAAGTGTGCTTTGTTTTGAGTAACAAATACTCTTTTTGTGTAAGACAGATGAATTGTACAATATGCTCTAGTGTTTCCCTCAACCGTACAAAATTAAAACAAGAGTTTTTATGTGACCACAAGTGAGTGAAACCAAAGGATGATGATGCTTGATAGTGCTCAGTGTTGTTTTGTTCTTCAAGTTCTTCAAGCATATATAGCCGTTCTTCATCCTTCAAAGGAAGCCGTTTGAGATTTGAAAAATCAAATCTCTTCCTTCCTTATTATTGAGGCCATAATCTTCTCAAGCTGATACTCATCTTTGGAAAGCATGGATCTCCTAAAGATCTGTTAAGAATCTTCAACAAATATTTTGAGAGAAGATGTTAGACATGATATCCGGACAGGCCCAATATCTTGGCCCAAAACCAATAGATGAGTGGCCCAAACATTCTAAAACGGTTCCTGCGAGTGTTAGATCAAATAGATAATATGGGCGCGTGTGTCAACTGAGATAGCATAAATATAGGTCTGGTTTCAAGGTCTTAAAACCAGCACTTGAGTTCAGCACTTGCGTTTTGTCTTTCATCATCCCTGCAAGTTAGACATAAGATCAAGGTGGAGTCTTCAATCTCCCCCTTGATGGAAGACAAAACCTAACAAGATTAGGAATAGCATATAATATATATATAACTAAGTTTGCAGAATGTTTGAGTCATAAAAACATTTAAGTTCCCCTAATCTCCCAAAAAATTCTCCCCCTTTTTGTCTTTCAACAAAGGGAGGAAAAACCACCAGATAAAAAGGTTTGAAAGCATAGATACTGTCCACATCCAGCAAAAACAGTGTTATAAAAACCAGTTTTTAGAAAGGGAAGGAGCCAAGCGTCAAGGTCTTGAGGAGGAGCTGTCATCAGTATGCTTCTTCTTCTTTCCTTTGGAGAAGACCTTCTTCAGAAGCTTCTCAGTGACTGTGTCTTCATCATGCCATTCCCCGAAGGTTCTGCAGCAGCTTTCCCCTTATCTTCAGTTTTGAGAATCCATTGCCCCTTCAAATTCTTGGTAATCCCCAGACGTTCCAGACAAGCTTCATTGATGATCCCACTGTATGATTGCTGGACTTCGTTTGATGTATCAACATCAAAGAAATCGAAGATCTTGGGCAGAAGGTTGGCATAGGGTAGGGGCATAGGATGAGAGGAGGATGTGGCTTGGATCATGTAGTGAAGGACAAGGTCAGGGAGATTGGGTTCGTAGCCGTTGAGAACTAAATATAGAATTTCCAGAAGATTTTCAGTGATAAGTTCGCGTGAATTGATGCGAGGGAAAATGCACCTTGCCAAGATAGTGAAGACAAGTTTGGGCTGGAGTTTGAAGACAGTGTGAGTGGGTTTGATTAGGGATACAGACTCTGGGTTCAAATAGAAGTCTTCCTTAGCACGATTGATGCACTCAATCCTGTCAGGAAATTCATCAGTTGGAAGATACCCAGGGAGATCAAGAATGAAGGCCAAAAGTTCAGCAGTGAGACGGATTTTTACGTTTTTGACTTTGGTGACTAGGGTTAACTCTCCCTTGATGCGATGAACAGAAAGGTTGGCATAGAAGAGTCGGGTGAGTCGTGGGTAAGCAACAGTGCCAGGGTTCAGAAACGACCAAAGGCAGGAAGATTTGAGAAGGGTAATGCAGGGAAGGGGCATGGTGTTTATAAGGGGTATGTCAATAGCATCACAAAAGCTTAAGCGACGATTCCCAAACCCTTGAGCCCAAGATGCAGCAATTTTAGGGGAGGCAAACCAGAAGTCAGGAAGTCCGGGGTTTACTTGAGATGAGGGTGCACCAGTTGATTGCGGAGTTCTTGGTGGTCTGGAGGATAGGGGAGTCGGAGATGGAGATCCGAGATCCTCTGCACTGAGTTCATCCACCATGAAGGGTTGCTTGCCCTTTGAAGCTGACATCTTGATCCTCTTTGAAGAGGCGCCCGAAGAAGAGACGCTTGAACGCTTGGGAGCCATGGTCGGAGAGAAAAGATTTCTTGAAAATTGAAGAGGAAATTTGAAATCAGAAGGAGAGAGAGAATCTCAGTAAAACACTGGAGTGGAGAGAGGTTGAAGAGAGACGTGATTTGACAGATAGGGAGAAGGGGGTATAAATAGTTGTACATAGGGGAGGTTAAACGCCACAAGGCTTTAATGAATCAACAGATTCATTTAACCAAAAAGGTCCAAACGGGTTGAATTTGAACTAGGAAATAAAATCAGAAGATTTTTTATCCAAAAATAAAAGAAATCATAAACGGATAAATATGGATAAGAAGGTTTTTTAAAAAAAATCTTTTAACTAAGGGCAGTAAATATTCCAAAAGAGAAATTCCATTACTTATCTTAAATAGATAGCAATAGAGTTTTGATCCAAAATTTAATGTTATTCGTGTTTAGATATTTTCAAGACCATAGATACTCAAGGTCTTGAATTCTCATACGAATTTTCTCCCCCTAAGAAAGTGCTTCCCTGTTGAGCATGCCAAGCTCTAATCTGATGAAGTTAAACCGTTCTTCTGGTAGAGGCTTGGTGAAGATATCTGCCAATTGAAACTCAGTAGATATAAATGAAATAGATACATCACCTTTCTCCACATGGTCTCGGATGAAATGATGTCTAACATCAATGTGTTTGGTTCTTGAGTGCTGCACAGGGTTCTTGGTAATAGATATGGCACTAGTATTATCACATTTGATAGGAATACCTTTAAAATCAATGCCAAGGTCTCGAAGTTGTTGTGCTATCCATAAGATTTGTGAGCAACAAGCACCTGCAGCAATATATTCTGCTTCTGCAGTGGACAAGGCCACTGAGTTTTGCTTCTTGGAATGCCAACTAATTAAGGAGGATCCAATGAGTTGACAACATCCAGAAGTGCTTTTTCTATCTACTTTGTAACCTGCAAAGTCTGCATCTGAGTATCCCATGAGATTAAAGTTACTCTGCTTAGGATACCATAGACCAAGGTCTTGAGTCCCATTCAAATATCTAAAAATTCGTTTCACAGCAATAAGATGAGACTCTTTTGGGCCAGCCTGAAATTTGGCACACATGCAAACACTAAACATTATATCAGGCCTACTAGCAGTGAGATAGAGTAGTGAACCAATCATACCTCGATATTCCTTTTGGTTCACATTCTTACCATTTTTGTCTTGATCAAGAGATAGTGTAGAACTCATGGGAGTTTTTGCTATCTTTGATTGACTCATTTTGTACTTACTGAGTAGATCTCTAGTGTACTTCCCTTGGTTGAGAAAGATTCCTTTCTTGGTTTGATGTACCTGTAGTCCTAGGAAGAAATTTAATTCTCCCATAAGACTCATTTCAAATTCCCTGCACATAATATCCGAAAACTCCTTGCAAAGGGAGTTGTTAGTGGCTCCAAACAATATATCGTCAACATAAATTTGAACAACTAAAAGATCTCTGTCACGAGTCTTAATGAAAAGGGTTTTGTCAATCAAACCTCTTTGAAAACCATTTTCCAAAAGATATTTGGACAGTCTTTCATACCAAGCTCTAGGAGCTTGTTTGAGACCATAAAGTGCCTTATCCAATTTATAAACATGATTTGGAAAGTCTTCATTTTCAAAACCAGGAGGTTGAGCAAGATAGACTTCTTCCTCCAAAATACCATTTAGAAAGGCACATTTCACATCCATTTGAAAGAGTTTGATACCCATAAAAGAGGCAAAAGCAAGTAGGATACGAATGGCTTCTAACCTTGCTACAGGAGCAAAAGTCTCCTCATAATCTATACCTTCCTCTTGGTTGTAGCCTTGAGCTACAAGTCTTGCTTTGTTGCGGATGATCTTACCAAATTCATCTAGTTTGTTTCTGAATACCCATCTAGTGCCGATGACAGATTGGTGCTTGGGTCGGGGTTGGAGAGTCCATACTTTATTTCTTTCAAACTCATTTAGTTCACTTTGCATTGCAGTAATCCAGTCTGGATCTTTAAGTGCTTCGGCTGGATTCTTTGGTTCTACAAGAGAAACAAAGGCATAGAAAGCACAAAGATTTTTCAATTTAGATCTAGTTTGAATACCAGAGTTTGGATCGGAGATGATATCTTGTGCTGAATGAGATGAAGCATGCTTGAACTTTCGTTGTATGGATGCCTGAATGTTCATATTTTCTGTAGGTCTCTCCTCAAGGTCTTGATGCGGAGTTGAACTGCTGGGATTGTTGTTAGTGACCTGAGTCTCAAGATCTTGGGATAGCTCATTTATATCCAGAATTCTTTCTTGCATATTGTTGTCTTGATCCTTCTTAGTCTTGGACCCATCATCTTCTTCTCCATCAGAATCATGGTGATTTAGATTCAAATCTGCAAAGCTTTCACTCAACACACCATTATTTCTTTCATCAAAAACAACATGAATACTTTCCTCCACGATCTTAGTACGTTTATTGTAGATTCTATAAGCTTTGCTATTAGAGGAGTAACCAAGAAAAGTACCTTCATCACTACGTGCATCAAATTTTCCAAGGTTATCTTTGCCATTGTTGTGGATGTTCGCGGTAAAGGGGAGGTGTATGTAAAATAGGAGAATAAAATAAAGCACAACTAGACTGTCTCCCTGTTCCAAACAAATAATACAAGAATCCCCTCCCTTGTAGTAGTAGGGTAATTCAGGATCGAATCCACGAGGAGGTAGGTCAGCGCTTCCTTCGTTGTACTCACGATCAATGCTTTCGACCTCAGCAGACACTCGATATCGAGTATACTGGTCGATATCGACCTTAGTTCTGATCGATTTCCTAGCGCAGTTCCTGCAGAAGACAAAACAGCAAGTCGACGTCGAGCAGAGACCTCGATATCGATGTTAGTCCTCGATATCGACCCTTAAGGTCGATTTCGATGCTTGTCACAGAAACTGTTTTTGTAACCAATTTGTCGGAAAAGGATCCGAAGAAAATAGAATGGAGAGGGAAGATGAACAGAAGCAAAACTAAGACTTTTATGAAGAATTTAATTAATTAAAAGGCTTCCAAAGTCGGGGTTTTATGCCACAACGATAATAATGCAAGTTTCATGCTAAAAATATGAACTTTTATGTCTTTCCGTCAAATAACTTTCGTTATCAACACTTAGGTGATTAGAGGCTTTCGCATAATTCCTAAGAGTTACTATCCAATTCATGAGAAATTCAAGTTCGCAATACGAGTGGCTTTCGCTTCAATAATGCAAATAATGAATCTCCCTAACTTTCGCGAAGGATCATGCATGGGGTAGAAGACGGAATCGCATAAAAGTCATACCTTTGATGCACTTACCTCACATTGCTATCGTCGGGCTCACCCCGACCCTAGAAGTGGGTTGACTACTCGCTCCTCATCATGCACATCATCATCATTGTTATTGAAAGAAAGCTACTTTGAATTAAAACTCCGAAAGAAAGTACAACCGAACAAGCCACTCCGCTCTCGCTTTACAACTCCACTCGGCCACTCTCTCTCTCTCTCTCTCTCTATTGCAACTGAATTATGTCTCAAACTGAATTCGGAATACCTAAACTCAGCCCTATTGGCTTCTATTTGTAGATGTCGATAAGGACTCGAAACCTTATCTTTATTCTCTATAATAAATAAATAAATAAAAAAAAGTAAAAGCTAAAACTTCATGGTGAAATCAGCCTCCTCATGATAAATCTGATGTTGATGATAGGAAATTCCGACCTTTGGATAGATATTGTAAGCATTGGATATAACTCTATCAAAATCGGAGTCGAATTCCTCTGCTGGCATGGTCGATATCGACCCTTGGACCTCGATATCGACCCCTCCAAAATCTTATCTCGAGCTTCTCCTTCTCCTACTCGACTTCTATCAACTTGGTCGATCTGGCAGCATCGATATCGACCTCCAGACGTCGATATCGACCTCTTCTGTGTCGAGATGCTCTGTTTCCTTTTTGCTCGATTCCTATGTCTCGATGTACTCGATGTCGAGGTCTTCAGTCGATTTCGACCTCTTCAGAAGACTTCGAGTTCCTTTTCCGCTCTTCTGAATTCATCCATTTTTATCCTGTTTTTTGCGAAATCACATGGAAACTCGTGCAAACCCATATATTTGATATTTAAGCATAAACTACACTATTTCCATGTTTTCCCATTAATGTGCATGCAAAAGACAACAAAATGAATTCATATGTGCATAGAAAATATGGCAATATGCGCGCACATCAAACACCCCATACTTAAGCTTGCTTGTCCCCAAGCAATACTCTTAATGGTCATTCAGGGGAAGAAAGTAAACCCTCAACATCATAGATTCATTTTTCATATGTCCCTACAATCAATTGCCATCCTCGAGAAGGTACTAAGTCCATGCCTGTGCATAAAAGCAATTTCATACTTATAAAGGAGGTAATATGCAAAAAACAATTTTAGCGACATTGCATTAATAATCAAGAGGACTTTCTTCAAGCTTGTGAGAAGTGGATTGGTAAAAGGCTAAAGGTGGGCTAATATTTGGCCATGTGGTGTTAAATCCGGGGAAGTATACTTTCTTTCCAAAATATTCCACATTCCTCCTTCATAATGTCTCACCTTTCACTCATCGTTCAATGCTTTTTTTTTTCACTTTAATGCTTTTACCTCTCTAACCTTAGCACTGCCTTCTCGCGAGTCACAAACATGGGTGTCATGAATGGCCCCGGATACTTAGTACTTTGGACTCCTCAACTTTGTGTCCCATCTCGCCGAACTATTATCCCAGCGAGCAGGGTCGACCTACCTTTATCTCCTGAGGTGATCGGATTTTTTCTCGCTCATTTAATTTTCCATATTGTATCATTCCTGCCAACAACTTTATAAATGCATATCTCCATATAACTCCAAAGATGTCATCCATTCAAAAAACTTTGTCCCCGGATAGGGTATAAGGTAAAAAATGGACAATATGTATATGTGGAGCAATAATGATCATAATAAGTCTATATATGGCTTTGTGAATATGCGTAGGTAAGGCTAGGATATGGAATTTTGCTTGTATAGACTTTTTATAAAAAATCCTCCATCATCTTATTATGCACATGTCAAAAGCAACTTCAAATTTTCATCTCCTTTATGATTTTCTCAAAAAATTTGCACTTCATTGGGACTTCCCTTAACTAGGCAATCTCATGTTATATCTCTAATGAATCTAATTTTGCATCATAGAGCTCTTTTTTATACTTCCATGACTCTCCTTTTTTTTTCAAAATTTTTGATGGGGGTCAATTAAAATAAATATGCATTAAAATAAATATGCAACCCTAAACTAAGCATGAATATGCAACTAAGCCTTTCCCCCACCCTATACTTAAAATTTACAGTGTCCTCACTGTATTAGAACTAGGGTTAAGAAGAAGACTTACTAAACCGTCACTAATTTCAGGAGTTGAAGAAGACAACAGGGAAGGTCGATATCGATGTCTCTCTTGATTTCTGCTCGGGCTTCAGGGTGACTCGGCCTCGATCACAAACCCTATCCATATCGACCTTAAGGTCGATTTCGATGTCCGACATCGATTTCGATGCCTTTCTGTGTGCTTTTCTCTCTCCTGCAATTTGAAAACTAAACACAAAATATGCAAAACAATAAAATGTCTAAAACCAAAACAAAAGCTGTCTTAAAATCAAAACTAAGTCTTTGTTACAAGCTCTAGATTTTTAAGTCGCTAGGCCGACTTCTTCCTTTGCGCTTTTCAAGGTGGCATCTGCAGAGCCCATGTGGCTTGGGCCTCAAATATCACTCCTTTCTTGTCCCGCAGCTGCATTCCCCCGGGATTGATTTGATTCACCGTGAATGGACCTAAGCTCTTATCCTTGAATCTTGTAGGGAACCAATGGTCTTTAGATTTGGCAACATAGACCTTGTCTCCTATCTCATATTGGCTTGAACTATCATCGGATACCCTACATAAACGCACATGCCAAGGCACACCTCTTCCAAATAATGATAAGTCCTTTATTGTAATTGAACAAAAGGAATCCGTACCTTGACTTACCTTCTTCTCCGTCTGTGGCTCAGGTCGATGTCGATGTGCAGAGGTCGATATCGACCCCTGTTGTACACCTGTAGGATCAGTCGATTTGGGGAGTTTTGACTCGATATGATCAGGTCGATTTCGACCCTCAGAGGTCGATATCGAGGTCTCCTCGCCTCTCTTCTCAGCGCTGATGGTGGTCGATTTCGATAGGGTGTGGTCGATATCGACCCTTGACCCCGATTTCGATGCTTCCTCTTTTCCTCCGTCGACCCCATACTTATGACCTGTCACAGAATCTTGAACAATAGTGGTCGATATCGACTTACCTGGGTCGATTTCGATGTCCTGTTGAGCTCCTTCGTTCAAGATTGCTTCAACTTCCTCTACTTGGGCTTCTTTGATGGCTTTTATCTCCATTGGCCCTTGACTTTGCACCGTCTTGTTGAAGGAATACTCTATTACTTCATCACTAATTGTGAGTGAGAGCAATCCTTTCTTCACGCTAATGTTGGCATCGACGGTTGCTAAGAATGGCCTACCTAAAATAATTGGACAAGCAGGGTCCTCCGCTATGTCAACAACTAGGAAATCAGCGGGGACAAAGAATTTGCCTACTTGTACTGGCACATCTGTCACTATCCCAGTTGGAATAACTACGGTATTGTTAGCCATGTATAATCTTGCATCCACGGGCTCCAAAGGACCTATCTTTACCTTGTGCCAAATGGTTAGTGGCATCATGCTAACGCTAGCGCCCAAGTCAACTAAAGCATTAAATTTGAATTGACCTAGACCTATAGCGATAGAAAACTTACCTGGGTCCGCCCGCTTTTGTGGTAGCTCCAACCTGTTGCATTCCTCTGCGATCTCAGAGAGCGATCGCTTCTTACCCAAGATATCTTTAAGGAACCTCACATAAGATGGCATCTCGTGAAGTGCCTCTGTGAATGGTATAGAGACATTAAGCCCTTGGAGCATCTTCACGAACCGTTGGAACTTCTTTTCCGCTGGGTCCTTAGTCACCTTTCTAGTTGGGAATGGCAACACCTTCTTCCTTCCTGCAGCTGTAGTGAGGTCGATATCGGCTGCAGTGGGGTCGATATCAACTGGAAGAGTCGATTTCTGTGGTGACGCAGAATTAGGGTCGACATCGACGGGAGGGTCGACATCGATGTCACCTTGGTCGATATCGACAGGGGGGGTCGATATCGACGTCTGTTCTGGCTCCTTCTCCTCCACTTTTCGCTCGGGCGTTTGTAATTGACGCCCACTCCTTAGGTTTACTGCCGCGATATGACCTGTGGTTTTGCCCTTTTGGTTGGGCACAGTGGATCCAGGGAGTGATCCGGACGCTTTGGGCATTGCTTCCGCCAATTGACTCATTTGAGTCTCCATGTTGCGCTTCCAAACGTCGATCTCCCCAAGTCTAGAATTGATGCCCTGCAGCTGAGTATGGACGGAGTTATTGGCTTGTTTGAACTCAGCGTGGTTCCTTCGCATCTCATCAAGGATGATTTGCAGGTCATCTTTCTTAGTCTCCCGCTCAGGGTGCCCTGGTGCCTGATGTGCGCGCAAATTGCCATATTTTCTATGCACATATGAATTCATTTTGTTGTCTTTTGCATACACATTAATGGGAAAACATGGGAATAGTGTAGTTTATGCTTAAATGTCAAATATATGGGTTTGCACGAGTTTCCATGTGATTTCGCAGAAAACAGGATGAAAATGGATGATTTCAGAAGAGCGGAAAAGGAACTCGAAGTCTTCTGAAGAGGTCGAAATCGACTGAAGACCTCGACATCGAGTACATCGAGACATAGGAATCGAGCAGAAAGGAAACAGAGCATCTCGACACAGAAGAGGTAGATATCGATGTCTGGAGGTCGATATCGATCATGTCAGATCGACCAAGTTGATAGAAGTCGAGTAGGAGAAGGAGAAGCTCGAGATAAGATTTTGGAGGGGTCGATATCGAGTGGAAGGGTCGATATCGACCATGCCAGCAGAGGAATTCGACTCCGATTCTGATAGAATTATATCCAATGCTTGCAATATCTATCCAAAGGTCGAAATTTCCTATCATCAACATCAGCTTTATCATGAGGAGGCTGATTTCACCATGAAGTTTTAGCTTTTACTTATTTATTTATTTATTTATTTATCATAGAGAATAAAGATAAGGTTTCGAGTCCTTATCATCATCTACAAATAGAAGCCAATAGGGCTGAGTTTAGGTATTCAATTTATCATTCAATATTCAATTAGGGATTCCGAATTCAGTTGCAAGAGAGAGAGAGAGTGGCCGAGTGGAGTTGTAAAGCGAGAGCGGAGGGGCTTGTTCGGTTGTACTTTCTTTCGGAGTTTTAATTCAAAGTAGCTTTCTTTCAATAACAATGATAATGGTGTGCATGATGAGGAGCGAGTAGTCAACCCACTTCTAGGGTCGGGGTGATCCCGACGATAGCAATGTGAGGTAAGTGCATCAAAGGTATGACTTTTATGCGATTCCGTCTTCTACCCCATGCATGATCCTTTGCGAAAGTTAGGGAGATTCATTATTTGCATTATTGAAGCGAAAGCCACTCATATTGCGAACTTGAATTACTCACGAATTGGATAGTAACTCTTAGGAATTATGCGAGAGCCTCTAATCACCTAAGTGTTGATAACGAAAGTTATTTGACGGAAAGACATTAAAGTTCATATCTTTAGCATGAAACTTGCATTGTTATCGTTGTGGCATAAAACCCCGACTTTGGAAGCCTTTTAATTCATTAAATTCTTCATAAAAGTCTTAGTTTTGCTTCTGTTCATCTTCCCTCTCCATTCTATTTTCTTCGGATCCTTTTCCGACAAATTAGTTACAAAAACAGTTTCTGTGACAAGCATCGAAATCGACCTTAAGGGTCGATATCGAGTACTAACATCGATATCGAGGTCTCTGCTCGACGTCGACTTGCTGTTTTGTCTTCTGCAGGAACTGCGCTAGGAAATCGACCAGAACTGAGGTCGATATCGACCAGTATACTCGATATCGAGTGTCTGCTGAGGTCGAAAGCATTGATCGTGAGTACAACAAAGGAAGCGCTGACCTACCTCCTCGTGGATTCAATCCTGAATTACCCTACTACTACAAGGGAGGGGATTCTTGTATTATTTGTTTGGGACAGGGAGATAGTCTAGTTGTGCTTTATTTTATTCTCCTATTTTACATACACTTCCCCTTTACAACCCATCTACGAACAAATTGGCGCCAAATTTGTTCGTAGATGGGTTGTAAAGGGGAAGTGTATGTAAAATAGGAGAATAAAATAAAGCACAACTAGACTATCTCCCTGTCCCAAACAAATAATACAAGAATCCCCTCCCTTGTAGTAGTAGGGTAATTCAGGATCGAATCCACGAGGAGGTAGGTCAGCGCTTCCTTTGTTGTACTCACGATCAATGCTTTCGACCTCAGCAGACACTCGATATCGAGTATACTGGTCGATATCGACCTCAGTTCTGGTCGAAAGCATTGATCGTGAGTACAACAAAGGAAGCGCTGACCTACCTCCTCGTGGATTCGATCCTGAATTACCCTACTACTACAAGGGAGGGGATTCTTGTATTATTTGTTTGGGACAGGGAGATAGTCTAGTTGTGCTTTATTTTATTCTCCTATTTTACATACACTTCCCCTTTACAACCCATCTACGAACAAATTGGCGCCGTTGCCGGGGAGGCAATCAATCGCCACCTAAGTTAATCACGATCTTTTTCTAAGCTTATTTTGCAGGTTTATGCGACGTTCTGATCGCGGACCTATCCTGGAACCCATTGACGAGCCTGAACGTTTCTACCATCTTCGCAACAAAGCAATTCGCATCATGGCTGACAATGAGACGCAGGCTGAGATTATAGAGCGGTTGAGAAAGGAAATCGAGGACCACAATGCTACAATCGCTGCTGAAAGGGCCGCTGCTGCTGCGGAGCGAGCCCGTGCTGATAGGGAGGAGGATGCGCGCAGATAAGCCCAAGAGCGGCTAAATCAGTATCCACAGACGGCGATGCAATACATGCATCCGCCCCTTCATGTTCCTGAATCTGCCATTATAATTCCTCACTCCAATTATGAACTGAAAATTAACTTCCTATCTGAGATTAAAAGAAATACTTTTGAAGGAAGACATAATGAATGCCCCCTGCAACACATCTCTACTTTTATGGATTTATGTGAAACAGTTGCTGATGGAGTAAACCTAGAGTATGTGCGACTAAAATCTTTTCGATGGTCTTTGGCAGGAAAGGCATTACAATGGCTTGAAAGTTTGGCTCCACGATCGCTAAGGACATGGGCGGAAGTGAAAGATGCCTTCTTGAACAAATTCTTCCCACCTTCTAAAACGGCGATGCTACGACAAAGGATCACGGCTTTCAAACAAAAGCCAGGTGAAACCCTAGCACAGGCGTGGGAGCGCTTCAAAGACTTGCTGAGATCATGCCCGACGCATGGGCAACTTCCATATGTCATCCAAGAGATCTTTTATAATGCCCTTGATGCGCCGAATAAGGAGAGGATCAATTCATATACCTCCTATCGGTACATTGAGCTTACACCAACGGAGGCATGGGAGACCATTGAGAGGCTTGTGAACTTTGACAACACCTATGGGGCTGCTGCGGCCTATGATGCAAGGCCTGCCCCATCTATGCCACTATATGAGCCTCCAAGGGAGATAGATCCTGAAGTACGGCAACAATTCCATAACGATCAAACACGCCGCCTTCAAAAGCAAGTAAGGTTCTTGAGCAACAATCAACCTTGTCAAGAGTGTGGTTCAATAAGGCATAACACCAGTGCCTGTCCACATACTGAGCAAGTATCCATGGCGGAACAACATGAGGAGGTCAAATGGACGAGAGGCCCCTATGGAGGGGGCAATCAACAAAATTGGGGTGATCAAAGGTTCTATCAAAGGGATCCCCCAACCTATAGGGCACCAGGGCACCCTGAGCGGGAGACTAAGAAAGATGACCTGCAAATCATCCTTGATGAGATGCGGAGGAACCACGCTGAGTTCAAACAAGCCAACAACTCCGTCCATACTCAGCTGCAGGGCATCAATTCTAGACTTGGGGAGATCGACGTTTGGAAGCGCAACATGGAGACTCAAATGAGTCAATTGGCGGAAGCAATGCCCAAAGCGTCCGGATCACTCCCTAGATCCACTGTGCCCAACCAAAAGGGCAAAACCACAGGTCATATCGCGGCAGTAAACCTAAGGAGTGGGCGTCAATTACAAACGCCCGAGCAAAAGGTGGAGGAGAAGGAGCCAGAACAGACGTCGATATCGACCAAGGTGACATCGATGTCGACCCTCCTGTCGATGTCGACCCTAATTCTGCGTCACCACAGAAATCGACTCTTCCAGTCGATATCGACCCCACTGCTGCCGATATCGACCTCACTACAGCCGCAGGAAGGAAGAAGGTGTTGCCCTTTCCAACTAGAAAGGTGACTAAGGACCCAGCGGAAAAGAAGTTCCAACGGTTCGTGAAGATGCTCCAAGGGCTTAATGTCTCTATACCATTCACAGAGGCACTTCACGAGATGCCATCTTATGTAAGGTTCCTTAAAGATATCTTGGGAAAGAAGCGATCGCTCTCTGAGATCGCAGAGGAATGCAACAGATTGGAGCTACCACAAAAGCGGGCTGACCCAGGTAAGTTTTCTATCGCTATAGGTCTAGGTCAATTCAAATTTAATGCTTTAGTTGACTTGGGCGCTAGCGTTAGCATGATGCCACTAACCATTTGGCACAAGGTAAAGATAGGTCCTCTAGAGCCCGTGGATGCAAGATTATACATGGCTAACAATACCGTAGTTATTCCAACTGGGATAGTGACAGATGTGCCAGTACAAGTAGGCAAATTCTTTGTCCCCGCTGATTTCCTAGTTGTTGACATAGCGGAGGACCCTGCTTGTCCAATTATTTTAGGTAGGCCATTTCTAGCAACCGTGGATGCCAACATTAGCGTGAAGAAAGGATTGCTCTCACTCACAATTAGTGATGAAGTAATAGAGTATTCCTTCAACAAGACGGTGCAAAGTCAAGGGCCAATGGAGATAAAAGCCATCAAAGAATCCCAAGTAGAGGAAGTTGAAGCAATCTTGAACGAAGGTGCTCAACAGGACATCGAAATCGACCCAGGTAAGTCGATATCGACCACTATTGTTCAAGATTTTGTGACAGGTCATAAGTATGGGGTCGACGGAGGAAAAGAGGAAGCATCGAAATCGGGGTCAAGGGTCGATATCGACCACACCCTATCGAAATCGACCACCATCAGCGCTGAGAAGAGAGAAGAGGAGACCTCGATATTGACCTCTGAGGGTCGAAATCGACCTGATCATATCGAGTCAAAACTCCCCAAATCGACTGATCCTACAGGTGTACAACAGGGGTCGATATCGACCTCTGCACATCGACATCGACCTGAGCCACAGACGGAGAAGAAGGTAAGTCAAGGTACGGATTCCTCTTGTTCAATTACAATTAAGGACTTATCATTATTTGGAAGAGGTGTGCCTTGGCATGTGCGTTTATGTAGGATATCCGAAGATGGTTCAAGCCAATATGAGGTAGGAGACAAGGTCTATGTTGCCAAATCTAAAGACCATTGGTTCCCTACAAAATTCAAAGATAAGAGCTTAGGTCCATTCACGGTGAATCAAATCAATCCCGGGGGAATGCAGCTGCGGGACAAGAAAGGAGTGATATTTGAGGCCCAAGCCACATGGGCTCTGCAGATGCCACCTTGAAAAGCGCAAAGGAAGAAGTCGGCCTAGCGACTTAAAAATCTAGAGCTTGTAACAAAGACTTAGTTTTGGTTTTAAGACAGCATTTGTTTTGGTTTTAGACACTTTATTGTTTTGCATATTTTGTGTTTAATTTTCAAATTGCAGGAGAGAGAAAAGCACACAAAAAGGCATCGAAATCGATGTTGGACATCGTAATCGACCTCAAGGTCGACATGGATAGGGTTTGTGATCGAGGCCGAATCACCCTGAAGCCCGAGCAGAAATCGAGAGACATCGATATCGATGTAAAGGGTCGATATCGACCTTCCCTGCTGTCTTCTTCGACTCCTGAAATTTGTGACGGTTTAGTAAGTCTTCTTCTTAACCCTAGTTCTAATACAGTGAGGACACTGTGAATTTTAAGTATGGGGTGGGGGAAAGACTTATTTGCATATTCATGCTTAGTTTAGGGTTGCATATTTATTTTAATGCATATTTATTTTAAAATGACAATGCATATTTATTTTAAATGACCCCCATCAAAAATTTTGGAAGAGAGAGTCATGGAAGTATAAAAAAGAGCTCTATGATGCAAAATTAGATTCATTAGAGATATAACATGAGATTGCCTAGTTAAGGGAAGTCCTAATGAAGTGCAAATTTTTTTGAGAAAATCATAAAGGAGATGAAAATTTGAAGTTGCTTTTGACATGTGCATGATAAGATGATGGAGGATTTTTTAAAAAAAATTCCATACAAGCAAAGTTCATATCCTAGCCTTACCTACGCATATTCACAAAGCCATATATGAGACTTATCATGATCATTGTTGCTCCACATATACATATTGTCCATTTTTTACCTTATACCCTATCCGGGGACAAAGTTTTTTTGAATGGATGACATCTTTGGAGTTATATGGAGTTGTGCATTTATAAAGTTGTTGGCAGGAATGATACAATATGGAAAATTAAATGAGCGAGAAAAAAATCCGATCACCTCAGGAGATAAAGGTAGGTCGACCCTGCTCGCTGAGATAATAGTTCGGCGAGATGGGACACAAAGGTGAGGAGTCCGAAGTACTAAGTATCCGGGGCCATTCATGACACCCATATTTGCGACTCGCGAGAAGGCAGTGCTAAGGTTAGAGAGGTAAAAGCATTAAAGTGAAAAAAGCATTGAACGATGAGTGAAAGGTGAGACATTATGAAGGAGTAATGTGGAATATTTTGGAAAGAAAGTGTACTTCCCCGGATTTAACACCACATGGCCAAATATTAGCCCACCTTTAGCCTTTTACCAATCCACTTCTCACAAGCTTGAAGAAAGTCCTCTTGATTATTAATGCAATGTCGCTAGAATTGTTTTTTGCATATTACCTCCTTTATAAGTATGAAATTGCTTTTATGCACAGGCATGAACTTGGTTGACATAAGTACCTTCTTGAGGATGGCAATTGATTGTAGGGACATATGAAAAATGAATCTATGATGTTGAGAGTTTACTTTCTTCCCCTGAATGACCATTAAGAGTATTGCTTGGGGACAAGCAAGCTTAAGTATGGGGTGTTTGATGTGCGCGCAAATTGCCATATTTTCTATGCACATATGAATTCATTTTGTTGTCTTTTGCATACACATTAATGGGAAAACATGGGAATAGTGTAGTTTATGCTTAAATGTCAAATATATGGGTTTGCACGAGTTTCCATGTGATTTTGCAGAAAACAGGATGAAAATGGATGATTTCAGAAGAGCGGAAAAGGAACTCGAAGTCTTCTGAAGAGGTCGAAATCGACTGAAGACCTCGACATCGAGTACATCGAGACATAGGAATCGAGCAGAAAGGAAACAGAGCATCTCGACACAGAAGAGGTAGATATCGACGTCTGGAGGTCGATATCGATCATGTCAGATCGACCAAGTTGATAGAAGTCGAGTAGGAGAAGGAGAAGCTCGAGATAAGATTTTGGAGGGGTCGATATCGAGTGGAAGGGTCGATATCGACCATGCCAGCAGAGGAATTCGACTCCGATTCTGATAGAATTATATCCAATGCTTGCAATATCTATCCAAAGGTCGAAATTTCCTATCATCAACATCAGCTTTATCATGAGGAGGCTGATTTCACCATGAAGTTTTAGCTTTTACTTATTTATTTATTTATTTATTTATTTATCATAGAGAATAAAGATAAGGTTTCGAGTCCTTATCATCATCTACAAATAGAAGCCAATAGGGCTGAGTTTAGGTATTCAATTTATCATTCAATATTCAATTAGGGATTTCGAATTCAGTTGCAAGAGAGAGAGAGAGTGGCCGAGTGGAGTTGTAAAGCGAGAGCGGAGGGGCTTGTTCGGTTGTACTTTCTTTCGGAGTTTTAATTCAA
This sequence comes from Persicaria maculosa, assembly GCA_963922045.1. Lineage (NCBI taxonomy): Eukaryota > Viridiplantae > Streptophyta > Magnoliopsida > Caryophyllales > Polygonaceae > Persicaria > Persicaria maculosa. The sequence continues at coordinate 37,873,358 of OY998261.1, forward strand.
AGTAGCTTTCTTTCAATAACAATGATAATGGTGTGCATGATGAGGAGCGAGTAGTCAACCCACTTCTAGGGTCGGGGTGAGCCCGACGATAGCAATGTGAGGTAAGTGCATCAAAGGTATGACTTTTATGCGATTCCGTCTTCTACTCCATGCATGATCCTTTGCGAAAGTTAGGGAGATTCATTATTTGCATTATTGAAGCGAAAGCCACTCATATTGCGAACTTGAATTACTCACGAATTGGATAGTAACTCTTAGGAATTATGCGAGAGCCTCTAATCACCTAAGTGTTGATAACGAAAGTTATTTGACGGAAAGACATTAAAGTTCATATCTTTAGCATGAAACTTGCATTGTTATCGTTGTGGCATAAAACCCCGACTTTGGAAGCCTTTTAATTCATTAAATTCTTCATAAAAGTCTTAGTTTTGCTTCTGTTCATCTTCCCTCTCCATTCTATTTTCTTCGGATCCTTTTCCGACAAATTAGTTACAAAAACAGTTTCTGTGACAAGCATCGAAATCGACCTTAAGGGTCGATATCGAGTACTAACATCAATATCGAGGTCTCTGCTCGACGTCGACTTGCTGTTTTGTCTTCTGCAGGAACTGCACTAGGAAATCGACCAGAACTGAGGTCGATATCGACCAGTATACTCGATATCGAGTGTCTGCTGAGGTCGAAAGCATTGATCGTGAGTACAACAAAGGAAGCGCTGACCTACCTCCTCGTGGATTCGATCCTGAATTACCCTACTACTACAAGGGAGGGGATTCTTGTATTATTTGTTTGGGACAGGGAGATAGTCTAGTTGTGCTTTATTTTATTCTCCTATTTCACATACACTTCCCCTTTACAACCCATCTACGAACAGTGCCCTATAGGTTGGGGGATCCCTTTGATAGAACCTTTGATCGCCCCAATTTTGTTGATTGCCCCCTCCATAGGGGCCTCTCGTCCATTTGACCTCTTCATGTTGTTCCGCCATGGATACTTGCTCAGTATGTGGACAGGCACTGGTGTTATGCCTTATTGAACCACACTCCTGACAAGGTTGATTGTTGCTCAGGAACCTTACTTGCTTTTGAAGGCGGCGTGTTTGATCGTTATGGAATTGTTGCCGTACTTCAGGATCTATCTCCCTTTGAGGCTCATATAGTGGCATAGATGGGGCAGGCCTTGCATCATAAGCCGCAGCAACCCCATAGGTGTTGTCAAAGTTCACAAGCCTCTCAATTGTCTCCCATGCCTCCGTTGGTGTAAGCTCAATGTACCGATAGGAGGTATATGAATTGATCCTCTCCTTATTCGGCGCATCAAGGGCGTTATAAAAGATCTCTTGGATGACATATGGAAGTTGCCCATGCGTCGGGCATGATCTCAGCAAGTCTTTAAAGCGCTCCCACGCATGTGCTAGGGTTTCACCCGGCTTTTGTTTGAAAGTCGTGATCCTTTGTCGTAGCATCGCCGTTTTAGAAGGTGGGAAGAACTTATTCAAGAATGCATCTTTCACCTCCGCCCATGTCCTTAGCGATCGTGGAGCCAAACTTTCAAGCCATTGTAATGCCTTTCCTGCCAAAGACCATCGAAAAGATTTTAGTCGCACATACTCTAAGTTTACTCCATCAGCAACTGTTTCACATAAATCCATAAAAGTAGAGATGTGTTGCAGGGGGCATTCATTATGTCTTCCTTCAAAAGTATTTCTTTTAATCTCAGATAGGAAGTTAATTTTCAGTTCATAATTGGAGTGAGGAATTATAATGGCAGATTCAGGAACATGAAGGGGCGGATGCATGTATTGCATCGCCGTCTGTGGATACTGATTTAGCCGCTCTTGGGCTTGTCTGCGCGCATCCTCCTCCCTATCAGCACGGGCTCGCTCAGCAGCAGCAGCGGCCCTTTCAGCAGCGATTGTAGCATTGTGGTCCTCGATTTCCTTTCTCAACCGCTCTATGATCTCAGCCTGCGTCTCGTTGTCAGCCATGATGCGAATTGCTTTGTTGCGAAGATGGTAGAAACGTTCAGGCTCGTCAATTGGTTCCAGGATAGGTCCGCGATCAGAACGTCGCATAAACCTGCAAAATAAGCTTAGAAAAAGATCGTGATTAACTTAGGTGGCGATTGATTGCCTCCCCGGCAACGGCGCCAATTTGTTCGCGGTAAAGGGGCGGTGTATGTAAAATAGGAGAATAAAATAAAGCACAACTAGACTATCTCCCTATTCCAAACAAATAATACAAGAATCCCCTCCCTTGTAGTAGTAGGGTAATTCAGGATCGAATCCACGAGGAGGTAGGTCAGCGCTTCCTTCGTTGTACTCACGATCAATGCTTTCGACCTCAGCAAACACTCGATATCGAGTATACTGGTCGATATCGACCTTAGTTCTGGTCGATTTCCTAGCGCAGTTCCTGCAGAAGACAAAACAGCAAGTCGACGTCGAGCAGAGACCTCGATATCGATGTTAGTCCTCGATATCGACCCTTAAGGTCGATTTCGATGCTTGTCACAGAAACTGTTTTTGTAACCAATTTGTCGGAAAAGGATCCGAAGAAAATAGAATGGAGAGGGAAGATGAACAGAAGCAAAACTAAGACTTTTATGAAGAATTTAATTAATTAAAAGGCTTCCAAAGTCGGGGTTTTATGCCACAACGATAATAATGCAAGTTTCATGCTAAAAATATGAACTTTTATGTCTTTCCGTCAAATAACTTTCGTTATCAACACTTAGGTGATTAGAGGCTTTCGCATAATTCCTAAGAGTTACTATCCAATTCATGAGAAATTCAAGTTCGCAATACGAGTGGCTTTCGCTTCAATAATGCAAATAATGAATCTCCCTAACTTTCGCGAAGGATCATGCATGGGGTAGAAGACGGAATCGCATAAAAGTCATACCTTTGATGCACTTACCTCACATTGCTATCGTCGGGCTCACCCCGACCCTAGAAGTGGGTTGACTACTCGCTCCTCATCATGCACATCATCATCATTGTAATTGAAAGAAAGCTACTTTGAATTAAAACTCCGAAAGAAAGTACAACCGAACAAGCCACTCCGCTCTCGCTTTACAACTCCACTCGGCCACTCTCTCTCTCTCTCTCTCTCTCTCTATTGCAACTGAATTATGTCTCAAACTGAATTCGGAATACCTAAACTCAGCCCTATTGGCTTCTATTTGTAGATGTCGATAAGGACTCGAAACCTTATCTTTATTCTCTATAATAAATAAATAAATAAAAAAAAAGTAAAAGCTAAAACTTCATGGTGAAATCAGCCTCCTCATGATAAATCTGATGTTGATGATAGGAAATTCCGACCTTTGGATAGATATTGCAAGCATTGGATATAATTCTATCAAAATCGGAGTCGAATTCCTCTGCTGGCATGGTCGATATCGACCCTTGGACCTCGATATCGACCCCTCCAAAATCTTATCTCGAGCTTCTCCTTCTCCTACTCGACTTCTATCAACTTGGTCGATCTGGCAGCATCGATATCGACCTCCAGACGTCGATATCGACCTCTTCTGTGTCGAGATGCTCTGTTTCCTTTCTGCTCGATTCCTATGTCTCGATGTACTCGATGTCGAGGTCTTCAGTCGATTTCGACCTCTTCAGAAGACTTCGAGTTCCTTTTCCGCTCTTCTGAATTCATCCATTTTTATCCTGTTTTCTGCGAAATCACATGGAAACTCGTGCAAACCCATATATTTGATATTTAAGCATAAACTACACTATTTCCATGTTTTCCCATTAATGTGCATGCAAAAGACAACAAAATGAATTCATATGTGCATAGAAAATATGGCAATATGCGCGCACATCAGTGGACAAAGCAAGTACATCCAAAAGGTTTAAAATAGGAAATGTTGGGCTTTCTTCCTTTAAAGAGTTCATAAGGAGTCTTTTTCAAAATGGGACGAATCAGGCAACAGTTTAAAATGTAGTTGGCTGTAATCACAGCTTCTGCCCAATAAGATTTTGGCAAACCATTTTCTAAAAGCATTGTCCTAGACATATCCTCTAGGGTGCGGTTCTTGCGTTCCACACCCCCATTTTGTTGAGGAGTTCTAGGAGCTGAAAAGTTGTGGGAAATACCATATTTAGCACAAAATAAATCGAACTGAAGTTGATCAAATTCTCTACCATGATCGCTCCGGATGGAGAGAATTGGTATGTTTTTCAAGGTTTGCAACTCCTTACAAAGTTTTGAAAATTCGAACAAAGCCTCTGATTTTTCTCTAAGGAAGGAAATCCAAGTAAAACGAGAAAAATCATCAATGATAACAAGGATGTACTGTTTTCCCTTAGGAGATTTGACACGCATAGGACCACATAAGTCCATATGTAAGAGTTCAAGGGGACGAGAGGAACTTACAACCTTTTTGGGTTTGAAGGAACTTCATGTCTGTTTACCTCTTGTACAGGCGTTGCACAATTCAACACTCTTGAAGTTTAGGTCAGGAAGACCTCTTACAAGATCCCTTGCCTTCAATTTGCCTAAAGTGTGCATGCTCACATGGCCTAACCTTCTGTGCCACAGAGTTGAGTCCTCGGTCAAGACCTTGAGACATTTGAGATTAGTCCCTGCAATTTGGTTAGTATTCACCATGTATGTATTATTATGTCTAGGTGCAGTGAGAATGAGATCTCCTATTTCTTCATTCCTCACTTCACACGAATGTCTGTTGAAGACCACTTTGTTTCCCTTATCACATAGCTGAGAAACACTTAGCAAGTTATACTTTAGACCATCAACAAGATATACATCCTTAATGCAGTTCTTTGAAGAATTACCAATGTTACCTATACCGATGATGTTACACTTGCCTTTATCACCAAGGGTTATGGTTCCAGTGGTTTGATCCTTAAGATTCTGAAACAAGGACTTTCTTCCACTCATATGTCGAGAGCAGCCACTATCCATGATCCATTTAGCTTCCTTTACCTTGGTGATGTCCTGCAAGATAACCATCAACCCTTCCGGCTAGACCAATAAACACATTTGGATTCATAATGGGGATAAATCATATTAGGTAGTTTTGTCCCCTTAGGAACCCAAACTTGCTTAATCTGTTCATTCAAACGTACAGGAAAGGTATTTCTAATGATGTGAGGATCCTTTCTCCTATATGGACAGGTTTCCTTCACGTGGCCTTTTTTACAACAGAAGACACAAGTAGGTGAACGCCAATTTCCTTTTGCTTTAACAAAAGTGGTAGAGGGTTTCTTTGGAAAATTTTTGTTGTAGCCTATACCACTTCTGTTGATGGATAATTGCTGTTCACCCAACATTCTGTCAAGATTAGCTTTGGATCTAGTGAATTGTATAAGAGATGTCTGCTGGTCTTTACACGTTTCAGTCAGCTTAATCTTTTCTTTCTCTAAATCATCATTGCAATGTTTTAGATAAGAAAGACTTTGCTTGAGATCAGAATTTTCTGATGTCAAGGTCTTGACTTTAATGTCAAGAGCTGACTGAGTAGCTTTAAAATTGTTCATTTCCAGCGACATTTCTCCTATGCTCTTCTGTTGATCTTTTAGCTTTTCCTTCAGGATGTTGATTTCTCTGTTGTAATTTTCCTCATTAGAAATCATATTTTTCAGAAATCGAGATAGAACATTAGATGAACTAGACATCAGATTCCTTACCACTTCATCAAGGTCTTGATTCTTGGACTCCTTGTGTTCAGCCATCAGACATAGATTTGCATGATCTCCTTCATTGTCTGAATCACTTGAGGAGTCTGAATCACTCCAGGTAGCCATCATGGCTTTCTTCTTCTGTTTGAACTTGTTTCGCTTTTTAGAGGACATTCTTTAACCAGATGATCTGATTCACCACATTCAAAACAAGTTAGTACTTTTGGCTTTTTGACTGGGTTGGAAGGCTTACCTCTAGTTTTGGAGAATCCAGAATTGTCTCGATTTGAGAACTGCTTTTTCATCTTCAAAATCCTTGCCAAACCTCTGGTAATGAGTGCAAAAGGATCTTCTTCATCATCACTTTCATCTTCATCAGATTGTATTTCTTCCTTCTTTGATCTAAGAGCAAGATTCTTAGTAGAGGCTGGTACTTCTCCATCTTCTTCATTCAGAATCATTTCATGAGTGATGAGTTTTCCAAGAAGATCATCCAATGGCAGTATGGTAAGATCTTGAGCTTCCTCAATTGCAGTAACCTTAGGTCCCCACTTGTTTTTAGGGAGGCTCCTTAGAACCTTCCTTACTTTCTCAGTGTTTGAGAAGGATTTCCCAAGTGAGTCTAGGTTATTGACAATTTGAGTAAACCTCGTGAACATTTCCTTTACTGATTCATCAGAATTCATCTTGAATAACTCATATTGTCTGAGGAAAATGTTGATTTTGCTTTCCTTGACTTGACTTGTGCCTTCATAAGTGACGACCAGCTTATCCCATATTTCCTTGGCACTCTTGCAAGAAGAAACACGATTAAATTCATTAACATCAAGTCCACAGTAAAGCAAATTCATAGCTTTATAATTTTTAGCAATATTCTCAAGATCAGTTTGGTTGTATTCAGCTTCTGGCTTCTCTGTTGAATCATCCTTCCTTGGAACATGAGGCCCCTTTTTGATGAGATCCCATAGTTCGAGATCTTGATCGATTATGAACGTCTGCATAAGAGATCTCCAGTGAACAAAGTTATTGCCACAGAAAAGAGGAGGTCTATTGGTGGATCTTCCTTGAGCAAAACCTCCATCACGTAAATTAGACATGATAAACTCACAAGATTGTTAGATCAAACAGTGAGCCAAGCTCTGATACCAATTGAAGAGTCTAATAGGAGTTGAATAATACTCTAGAAGGGGGGGGGGGGATGAATAGAGTATGCACGATTTTCGTAAAACAAGCTTTAATCAAAAGTATTAAGCTAGAATGTCAAGGTCTTGAAATAGGTATCAAGACCAGGGTTTTGAAAACGTTGTACAAGAATGAGCAGCGGAAAGAAAAAGATAACACACGAATTGTTAACGAGGTTCGGCACGAACTTGGCATACGTCCCCGCCTAGGGTTCCACAACCCGTAGGATTTAAATGCACTTTATTTCACTTCCTTTAGAGCTCTAGAATATCCTAGAAGAACTACCCTTCTTCTATACAAAGCATCACCGCTTCTATCCTAGAAACTCAAGCTTAACAAGTGAAATAAATGCCCTCACCACACACCAAAGTGTGCTTTGTTTTGAGTAACAAATACTCTTTTTGTGTAAGACAGATGAATTGTACAATATGCTCTAGTGTTTCCCTCAACCGTACAAAATTAAAACAAGAGTTTTTATGTGACCACAAGTGAGTGAAACCAAAGGATGATGATGCTTGATAGTGCTCATTGTTGTTTTGTTCTTCAAGTTCTTCAAGCATATATAGCCGTTCTTCATCCTTCAAAGGAAGCCGTTTGAGATTTGAAAAATCAAATCTCTTCCTTCCTTATTATTGAGGCCATAATTTTCTCAAGCTGATACTCATCTTTGGAAAGCATGGATCTCCTAAAGATCTGTTAAGAATCTTCAACAAATATTTTGAGAGAAGATGTTAGACATGATATTCGGACAGGCCCAATATCTTGGCCCAAAACCAATAGATGAGTGGCCCAAACATTCTAAAACAGTTCCTGCGAGTGTTAGATCAAATAGATAATATGGGCGCGTGTGTCAACTGAGATAGCATAAATATAGGTCTGGTTTCAAGGTCTTGAAACCAACACTTGAGTTCAGCACTTGCGTTTTGTCTTTCATCATCCCTGCAAGTTAGACATAAGATCAAGGTGGAGTCTTCAGAGGATAATGCAACTATAGGCCGTTGTTGGGATTTCCAAGAGATACAGTTACCTGCCCATGTATACACATAGGAAGTAATTGATGTCCTGGTATCCTTATTACTAGCATAGTCAGCATCAACAAAGCCATGCAATTCAGATGCAGATGAATGCTCAGAATAAAGCAATGACAGATTAACAGAGCCAAGCAAGTATTTTAACAAATATTTCATGGATAACCAATGCTTTTCAGAAGGATTAGACATGAATCTATTTAGAGTACTGATAGCAAATGCCAAGTCAGGTCTAGTGCAGATCATAGAGTACATCACAGACCCAACAATAGCATCATAGGGAATAGATTTCATAACTTTCATCTTAACAGAAGACAAAACATCTTTGGATTTAGTCAAGTCAATATGAGTACCTAAATGAATGTTATTCACTTTATCACCAGAGATATGAAACCTGTCAAGCACCTTATCAATGTAATCACACTGATGCAACCATAATTTTTTATGCTGTCTATCTCTAAGAATGGACATCCCCAAAATTTTCTTGGCAATACCCAGATCCTTCATATCAAAATGCTTCTGTAGATTCTTCTTAATGTCTAGTATGCAATCTTTAGATTTAGAAATCAACAAGATATCATCAACATAAAGCAGAACATAAGTAGCAGGACCATTTCTTTTAACACCTTTAAAATGCAAGCATGTGTCAAAACTACTTCTTTTAAATCCTAAACTAAATCTCATGAATCTATGAAACTTAATGTTCCATTGCCTTAGAGACTGTTTAAGACCATTATAGACTTATTTAGCAGGCAAGCATAGTCAGGATGTACATAATCAACAAAGCCCTTGGGCTGTCTCATGTATATAGTTTCATCCAAGTCACCATGCAAGAAAGCAGTTTTGACATCCATTTGCTCTAATTCAAAATCATGCACAACAGTCATAGCAAGTAAAAGTCTAAGAGTTTTATACTTAACTACTGGAGCAAAGATTTCATTGTAGTCTTCACCTTCTCTTTGGGTGAAACCTTTAGCAACAAGCCTCGCTTTATATCTAGGTGGATCAGATTTAGACACAGCATCTTTAAGTTTAAAAATCCATTTACAATCTATAAGCCTTGCATTTTCAGGTTTAGCAACTAAAGACCAGGTCTTGTTAATTTTCATAGACTCAATCTCCTCATCCATAGCCTTTTTTCAATTCTTAAAGTGAGCACATCTTATAGCCTGTTCATAAGTTTCATGAGTAAAGCTTTTAACCACATCAGAAACCAAACAAGCAAACTCAACAATGTTGTTAATGAACCTTTTATTAGGAATGACAGTTCTAGGACTCCTATCCCTAGTTAACTGCCAATCAGTGAGATCATATCTTTCAGCAACTGATGAACTAGAGGAACTAGATCCAGAAGCAGACATAGACTCAACAAAAGCATCCTCACTTACATAAATAGGAGAAGCAGAAGGGGAAGGCATAGAAGATTCAAAAACAGGTTCATGTACTGCCCCACCCAATTGGTGAGGTTGCATAATCACAGAAGTAGGAGAGAGAGGAGAGACAGAAGTAAGAGTCATAGGAGGGGAGGAATAACCAGTATCAAACTCATCATCAGACCCAGGATTAGTGTCCTTAGGGACATAGAACTGATCACCATTGTGTACCAGCAGGTTAGGGTCATGCACAGTAGGAACAAACAACATTTTAACGTGAAATTCATTCTCATTAAAAATGACATTCCTACTAATAATAGTTTTATAAACACCCGGTTGAATATGCAAGAGTTTATAGCCTTTAACTCCTTGATGATACCCCAGAAGGACACACTTTTGTGACCTGGGATCCAACTTACCTTGGTTTATGTATGAATATATAGTGCAACCAAAAGGTTTGATGTGATCAAGGTTAGGCTTTCTTTTATACCATAATTCATAAGGTGTTTTAAAATCAATCACAGAAGAAGGGGATCTATTTATCAAATATGCAGCAATCATAACAGCTTCACCCCACATACAATGTTTCAAACCAGAGGAAATAAGCATGCATCAATCCTTTTCCAAAAGTGTCCTATTCATCCTCTCAGCAGTTCCATTTTGTTGAGGGGTGCCAGGAACTGTCAAGTTTCTTTTAATGCCATGTTGTTTACAATATGCATCAAGCAAAGAATTGCAAAACTCAAGACCATTGTCAGTTTTTAAGCACTTAACAGGAAGACCAGTTTCCTTTTCAATCATAGATTTCCAGATTTTAAAGGTTTCAAAAGCTTCATCTTTTGTTTTAAGCAAGTAAACCCAAACTTTCCTACTGTAATGATCAATTAACGACATAAAATACCTTTTAAAACCAACAGTAGAAACCTGGGCAGGGCTTCAAAGATCAGAGTGAACATAATCAATAGGAGCAGCAGAAACATGCACAGAAGACTTAAAACCTTTTCTTGTATGCTTGCCTAAGACACAATTTTCACACAAGTCAATGGAACATGGTTTAGCAGGTATGATGCCAGTTTTATGTAGATGCTCTAGACCTTTTATTACCAATATGACCTAGTCTAACATGCCATAACATGGAATCATGCAAGGACAGAGACTTGTCAACAGCAGTGAAGGCAGTAGCAGCAGAATTGATAACAGGAGAGGCAATCAGTTCATAAAGACCAGATTTTCTCAAGCATTTAATCACATGTTTACCATCCTTGGACACAATTCTGACACCATCAGAACTACAAACATCATATTGCAATTCTTCAAGGTCACTTTCAAACAGTAAATTTCTTCTTAAATCAGAAACCCATTTAACATCTTTTATAACTCTAATCACATTGTCAAACATTCTTAAAGCAACAGATTCTACACCTTTAATCTTAAGCACAGAATGGTCAAATGACAGTACCCACATCATAGCACTTAAGTTCAGAAAACCAAGATTCATGGAAGGTAGCATGCATGGTACATCCTTAATCTAAGATCCAGAAGTTACTGTCACCAGAATTTAACAAAGAAAGAATCTCATGAGTATAGTAGGGATGTGATTCAAGCACAGCAGACACATTAGGTTTTTTACCAACAGGTTTTTCATCCTTTTTCCTCTTAAGACAATGTTTTTCTATGTGACCAGATTTAGAGCAGTAAGTACACATTAAGTGAGATTTATCAGGTTTACCATTTTGATGAGTCTCAGGTTTACTGGAATCCTTTTGAGGGGGCTTATTGTTGTTGTTATTATTCTTATTGCCTTTGAATCTACCCCTAGCAACAAGCACTTCATTCTTATTATCAGGTTTGTTATCAAACCTAGGCTCATGTTTGTTTTTATAAACTTTCAAAGAATCATTTTTCTGAATAATGGACTCAAGAATGACCTTTTTATCTAGTTTATCAGTACTGTATTGAACAACATCCTTTAAAGTATCAAACTGAGCAGGCAAAGAATTCAACAAAAGCACACACTATTGAGTTTCCTCAACTTTATCACCACATCTTTGCAAATCTTGTAAAATGGTTAAAAATTTGTCAAGATTTTCAGAGAGAGGGCAAGAAACATCCATCTTGAAATTGAACAACTTATTAAACAAGTTGACTCGAGAAGGGAGAGATTTTACCATGTATAAACTTTCCAAACCTACCCACAGCTTATCAGCTAAGTCAAAAGTAAGCACCTGTCGAGCAACTTCATCACCCAAGCGGAGCATAATCTCACTATGGGCTTGCTGATCAATTTCTTGGATTTTTTCCTTAGAAGTGTCATCTGGGTACTTGTTTGTTATAGCAACCCAACATTTTTCTTTGATAGGAATTGCCTTCATTTTAATCTGCCAAATTGCAAAATCTGTGTGGCCATTGAAGGGCTTCAAATAAGTACCCTTGTCACCCATTTATGCACACTATACTTGTAAGTGAACAAAAAATACCAACCAGTCAGTAAATAGGCAAGGATAATCGAGCAAAGATTCAAGAACACTTGAATCAGAAGTGCAGAAAACAGATCCAAAGAGAACCAGCCAAGCACAGAGCAAGAAAACTAGCAGATCTGAAGCACCAGAAACGATCTAAGCACAGAAGGGCCTAGATCTATCAAACAAGGGTGTGGTATGTCACGCGGGGGGGTTCGGACCAGCAATGTTTCCTTTTTAGGTCCGTCCGAGGCTCTACGTCCAATCTTTATCTCTGAAATCAAGAATGATATAGAGAATCAAGGGAGGGACACCTAAGCTCTGATACCACATTATAAAACCAAAGATCCTAAAACTATAAATCGGTTTAAGCGGAAGCGAAGTCGATCGTAAACGATAAACGAAAGATCGAGAAACAAATCACAAGTAAGATCACGAACACAACGATTTTACGTGGTTCGGCATAAATGCCTACATCCATGGGACCTCAAGAGTTGGCCGAATCCACTATAGAGAGTTCGTACAAGGGATGATCAAACAATGAAAGTAAACAACCCTAGATCTAACATGCATGTGAATAAGGAGTGCAAAAGGAGAAGAGAAATCCCCCTGTATCGAATAACCGAAGATCGAAGTGGGCTTCGATCTTCAAAACCCAGAATTTCAGAAGGCACAGGGAAGCAGCCACCCAGAAGGATGCCGAAGCTCTAACCACCTTCCCAGAAATACCAACAACAACCTTCTTCTCTGAGCGCTCTCAAGCCGATGGCAAGAGCTGAGAAACCTCAAACCCTAGGAACCCTAGCAGAGCGTTTATGAGGAGAGAATGTGGAAGCTGAAGGGTTTGCTCAGATGGAGGATAGGAGCTTATATAGCTAGGTAGCCCGAGCCTAAAAAAGGCAACACTTCAGACAAGGTAAGGCAAGTGGTAAGATCCGACATCCATGGGCTACCAAGCTCAAATCCAGGCCGAGACGTTTGGGCTAGATATTGGGCCTAAAGCCCAAATCTATTATCTTCCCCTTTATCATACTCTATACATATACTATATATTATATGTTATATAATATGTGTTAACTCCACTATTACTTAGCAAATCTCGTTAGAGGATCAAGCCTAAGAGGCTCAATTTAACTCAGTCGAGAATAACTTTAATAGTGCATCACATATACATAACATACACTATATAATACATGTATAGTCATCATATACACATACATGTCCTTACACACATAACACAATATTACATGCCAAATTAAAATACTAGGAAAGTAACACATAACATTACATTGAGTATGGGCTTCCTCTCCTTCAACCTTTCCCCCCTTTGATTGGGCTCGAATTTGGCCGGTAGATTTTATAATGGGCTACATTTCAAGTTGTGCATCATTCAAGTTCATAAAATATCCAAGCAAAAAAATGCGGAAGAAGACCATGACAATCGATTACCTAGTCAGAACAAAGAATTGGGAGTTGTGGACCTGTGACAAGGAGATTGGAGGTGGTGTAGTGGTCGGAGCTCTATGGACGCCCTCTCTATGTGCCTTTGCCTTCCTAGACTCAGTGCTTTGGCTTTGCTCAGGGAAGAAGAGATGATGTGGGAAGATAGGAACCCCGATCGAGGGTATTTATTGAAAAAGTCACATCCCCACCCTGTCCACTCAAGTCTACCAAAGTGGGAAAATTCGACCACGCTCATGGCCTTTTCTACCCATTTATCCCTTATCAAACATCCCGGCAACGATCCTGAGATTTGACCCCTACCCTCCCCATCCTTTCCACCCTCGGTTATTTTCATGGAAAACATAACCTAAATAATGGCCAAAAATGGGAAAAAGTAAGAGTTGATGGCATCATAGGTGGAAATGAGTCTACTAGTTAAGTTTACCTCTTGTATAACATTCAACTATAAATATTTTTTAGATTAAAAAATGATGGTAGAGCTTGACGACGTTGGGTACTCTTAGACTCATCTCTCTCTAGGAGTGGCATGGGTTCAATACTGGTGAATTCAGTGTTCAATCGCTCTATCCCTAGTGTTGCCTCTCCAATCGGTGATTCAATTGGCGCCCTTGGTTGATGATAGTATGGGAGGGATGTTGGTTTGACATGCATAACAAGATAGATCTAAAAAGAAAAAGATCGTAAAAACAAAAAAGACAAAAGAAATAAAAGATGATAACAAGGTACCGTCGATCCTTGATCTCCCCCGCCCTTTTTTTTTTATCTTTGCAATTAATTATTATAGATCCAATCTGCACAAGGCAAAACGAACAGGATCAGACTCTATTTTAAAGGGTCTTTACCCTAAATCCAAATCAGAATCCCAACTTGTTGATCTTGCAGCTCATCAGCAAGAGAGAGAGAGTTTGTGGAGATGAAGAAGATGATGTAATTTCTGTTATCATTCAGTTGAACAGATTACACGAGTATATAAAGGGTTCATTATTTACATATTTACACAAAAGACCCCAAACTCTTTTCCTAATACAAAAGTATCCTTAACACTCCCCCTCAAGTTTGGAAGTGGAAAACTGATCCACCACTCCTAACTTGCTGAGATTCTTCATGTATTGATCATAAGCTATAGCTTTTGTAAAGACATCTGCAGGTTGATCCTTGGTTGGGATGTAACCAAGTTGAACTTCCTTCTTGATGACCTTGTCTCTTACAAGATGACAATCTCCCTCAATGTGTTTAGTTCTTTCATGAAACACGAGATTTCTTGCAATGTGCATTGCAGATTGGTTATCACAGTACAACCTTACTGGTTCCTCTTGCTGCATTCCCAGATCATTTAGCAGCTTCAATATCCAAGTTATTTCACAACATGTAGTGGCCATTGCACGATACTCTGATTCTACAGAGGAAGTAGCAACATAACTCTGTTTCTTGGTCCTCCAGGACACCAGTGAATTTCCCATCATGATGCAAAATCCAGTCAATGACTTCCTTGTCATTGAGCAGCTCTGCCAGTCTGCATCACAGAAGGCACTTACCCTCATGTCAGCTTGTTTCCTCAAAAGCAGTCCTTGTCCTGGAGCTTGCTTCAAGTATCTAAGCACATGCTTTGCTGCAGTCCAGTGATAATCTATGGGATTGTGCATGAACTGACTAAGAACCTGTACAGCATAGCAGATATCTGGTCGAGTAATAGTCAAATAGATCAATCTCCCTACCACCCTTCTGTAGGCAACTGCACTCACACACTCTCTTGGTCCCTGATCAGTGAGCTTAGTCTTAGGGTCCAATGGTGTTGCTACTGGTTTGGCATCCTGCATTCCAGCTTCCGTGAGCACTTCTAAAGTATATTTCCTTTGATTCAAATATATCCCTTCTTCCTTTCTCTCTACTTCAATTCCTAAAAAGTATCTGATATTTCCCAAATCCTTCATTTGAAAGGATTTATGAAGATGTGCTTTTAGCTCTCTGGTCTCCTTAGAGCAATTTCCTGTAATCAGCATGTCATCCACATAGACAAGTAGAGCTGTGAATGATCTGTCAGTTTTCTTCACAAACAGAGAATAATCTGCCATGGATTGCTCATATCCAGCTTGCTTCACAACTTCAGAAAACTTTGCAAACCACTGTCTTGGAGCCTGCTTTAACCCATACAGTGATTTCTCTAATTTGCACACCAACTTCTCATCACTTGTCAACTTGTGGTCACTCATTGTACTCGTCTCCCTCTGAGCACAAGCTTGGTGATGCTTAAGCTGCAGATAAGCAGGTGGTAATTCCATGAAAACTTCTTCCTCTAGATCTCCATGCAAAAAGGCATTTGTAACATCCATCTGTAACACCTCCCAATCCCTAGAAGCAGCAACTGAAAGTAAGATCCCGACAGTGATCATCTTTGCTACAGGAGCAAATGTTTCACTGTAATCCACTCCTTCCAACTGAGAGAATCCTCTTGCAACTAACCTAGCTTTGTGTCTATCCAGAGAGCCATCAGCCTTATACTTAGTCTTGAACAACCACTTGCAACTGACCACAGACTTATCCAATGGTCTATCCACAATTCTCCAAGTGTTATTCCTTTCCAGAGCTGCCAGTTCAGTGAGCATAGCATCACACCAAGCTTTTTGTTGAAGAGCTTCAGCTATATTAGAAGGCTCAGAAACTGATGCAGCATTACATATGAACTTGTGATACTCAGGAGAGCAATTTGTGTAGGTTAGGCAGGAAGAAATAGGATAAGGTGTGGTTCTGCAAGAGGTTAGTGTGGCAATTTGTGTAACAGCAGAGGCATTACACACAAAATCCTTCATCCATGATGGAGCTCTATGAGTCCTGGTTGAGTGTCTAGTATTTTGACACTGAGATTCATCATGACAGTCAGATGAGGTCACTGGAATCTCATCAAATGTGGGAGGCACAGGTGATGGAGAGTAGTCAGCCACATTATCATAAGGTGTGACAGGATTTAAAGAGGGATATGTGGAGGTATGAGTGAGAGGGATAGAGTGAAACTCAGGGAGCTGAGAAGAGGCCATTTTATTGGAGTTGTGAGACTTAGACTGAGAATCAGAGGGCCATTTGTAAGGAAATATGTGTTCATGAAACAGTACATCTCTGCTAATAAAAGTCTTATGAGTTCTGAGATTATACATTTTGTAACCCTTGAAGCCACATGGATAACCTAAGAAAACACATGGGTCAGATCTTAGTTCAAACTTTTTCTGTTGGTTGTGGCAGTGGACACAAACCCCAAGCACCCAAAGACTCTCAAGTTGGTGTAAGATGGTGGTTTGTGAAAGAGAATTTCATAAGGTGTTTTCTGGTTTTGTATAGGATTTGGAAGTCTGTTTATAAGATAGGTGGCAGTTAAAATGCAATCTCCCCAAAAGGATATTGGGAGAGAGGATTGAAACCTGAGTGCACGAGCAACCTCAAGTATGTATCTATGTTTCCTCTCCACCCTACCATTTTGCTGTGGGGATGTAGTCCAAGAGCTCTCATGGACAATGCCAAGGTTTCTCATCAGTGTCTTGGTATCTGAATTAAAGAATTCAGTTCCTTGATCACTTCTAATCACCTTGACTTTGGTACTAAACTGGGTGTGGACCATGTTAATGAAGGAGTTCAGGGCTTCACAAGTATTTGTTTTTTACTTTAGAAGGTATGCCCACACACTTCTACTATGATCATCAACTATGGTTAAGAAGTATTTGTGGCCATTATATGTGGGAGTTTCATAAGGTCCCCAGAGGTCACAATGTATTAACTCAAACACAATCTTAGCATGAGATGTACTGCTGTGAAAGATGCTTCTGGTTTGTTTGGCAAGAGGACAGATAGTGCAAATGAAATTTTCACTTTTATTCAAATCATGAGAAATAGAAGGTACATGTTTTATCTTGTCATAAGGAGCATGACCAAGACGAAGATGCCAAAGTACATTCATGTCTGCATTACAAGGTTTAGGCAAAAACATGGGAGTCAAAGAAGAAGGTATAGCAGACATGTTGCGGAAAGGAGTTTTGACTATGATGTGCTCCATTTCTGATTCAGGAACAAGGTAGTATAATCCTTCAACCTCCCTACCAATTGCCATCACTTTCCTCTTGACTGGGTCCTAGACAAACAGGTTATTACCAATAATATGAATGGTACAACCATAGTCATGAACAAGCTTGCTTAGGGATATAAGGTTGAAATGGAAATCTGGGATGAAATAGCAATTGCTAAGCCATAAGGTTTTGAGAATATTAACATTGCCAGAACATTTAATAAGATTTGTTCTCCCATCAGGCAGATGGATTTTTATGGCATAAGGGACAGGTTTGGGTTTGTGAAGCAAGGTGAGATCACAAGTCATATGGTCAGTTGCCCCAGAATCCAAAATCCAACTATTTCTAGCTATTTGAGAAGATTTACAGCATACTGACATACCTGCAAAGCTGATCTCTGGTGCTTTCTCAGTGGATTTTGTCATTTGACTCATCATTTGCATCAATGAGCTCATGAGCTTTTGATTATCCAAAGATAAGTTCTGAAACATCTGTTCAGAATTGCTTCCTCCGGCCATATTCACTTTGTACATTGGCCTTTTGTCTCTGCCTCTTCCATCAGAAGGTGACGACATCTGAGGTTTCTCTTTGCTCTTGCTATGCCAACTTGGATATCCATAAACTTCCCAACACCTGTCTGACTTGTGATTTCCATAGCAATGAGTGCACTTTTCTTTCCTAGGGGGGCTTGTCTTGTGACTGCTTTCCCATAAGAGCAGTGCTATCTGTCTTGATCTCTGTTTGAGATTTTGAAGATACTCCATTGCTCAGCTCATCTTGAACAATGAGAGCATGTGCCTGACTTGCAGTTGGCAATGAGTTTGAAAGCAAGATCTGCCTTCTTGCTGGAGCATAACTCTCATTCAAACCCATCAAGAACTTCATAAGGTTGCTTTCTTGCTCAGCTTTATCCAATCTTGCAGAGATGTCACACTCACACTTCCCGCAAGTGCATCTGATAGGCAATTCAATGCCAGCTAGCTGTTGCCAATGTCCCTTTAGAGTTGTGAAGTAATCTGTTACCTTCACAGAACCCTGACAACACTCATCAATTTCTTTCTTTACTTGAAAGATCAGAGGACCATTTTTCTGGCCAAAACTCTCCTCAAGATCATCCCACATCTCTTTTGCAGAATCGAATGCATCAAGAGTGAGATAGATCTCTTTGGAGACAGTATTCAGAATCCTGGATGCAACCACATCATTGCATCGTTGCCACTGCAACGTGTTCTCTGCAGTTTCAATCAAAGTGCCATCGACGATTCCCAATTTGTTCTTGACTGAGAGGGCTTTTGCCATTGCTCGCTTCCAGCGCCTGTAATTCTCTCCTACAAGCTGAAACGGAGTCAGAATCAACCCTGAATTGTCCGCTGGATGTATAAACAGCGGATTTTGCAGATCCATGGCGTTCATAAGCTCTCTTCGTCTATTTCTGTCGGCGGAATTCTCAGAGGAAGACGTCGAAGCCATTAACGAGATACAGAACCCTCCCTTGATCTCTCTAGAGCTATTTTGCGATCAATGCTCTGATACCATGTTGATCTTGCAGCTCATCAGCAAGAAAGAGAGAGAGAGAGTTTGTGGAGATGAAGAAGATGATGTAATTTCTGTTATCATTCAGTTGAACAGATTACACGAGTATATAAAGGGTTCATTATTTACATATTTACACAAAAGACTCCAAACTCTTTTCCTAATACAAAAGTATCATTAACACAACTCTTGTCCCTTTTCCCCATTTTTCAATGGAATCCTGCAAAAACTACAAGAAATCATATGGTGATGAAAACACCTCTTCCTCCCAAAAAGACAAGGGAAAAAAAAGAAACAATAAGAAATATGAGCAATACAATACAGTTCTTAAAGGCGAAGACAAATGGAAAGGAAAAGGTAATAAGACTCTTGAAAAGAAAAATCAAAGTAAAAAAATTATCTTTTTGTAGAAAGCATGAAATGGGACTGTTGGGATATTTTTGTTATTCTCTATAGCTATGTGACTGAAAGGAAAAACAAAAGAGAACTTGAGGCTAAATGAAAAGGAAAAACCTATATGAACTTTTGTATCATCCTTTTTGGCAGATGCAAGGAGAACCATCAAAGAGGTCAACCATTTGAAGCTCAACCATGCATCTGGAGATAATTAGCAACAAATACAAATAGGCAAAAAGGGAGGGGGGGTGGAACAAAGAAGGAAAAGGTCTAAACAAGGAAAAGAAGATAAAGGAAGAAGCTAATAGTTTGAAACCAATAGTTGTAAACAATCAAAACAATATGTCGAAAGAAGATAAAAGAAGGAGCAAACAAAACAATATGTCGAAAAACATAAGTTTGAAACCAATAGTTGAATTCCAGCCTTGGGTTTCTAGTATATATTGCCATGTTGTAAACAATCAAACATTGATCCCGAATGCAAGTCAAGATGCTCATATAATTTGACAAAAACTTTTTCAGTTTTTTCTTACTTGTGTTATTTGAGATGCAATTATAAAAGAACACCCCATATGAGAAACCAGAAAACAGAAAATTTTTGTCGGAGTGTAAACCTAAAAAAATGGATTTAAAAAAAAAACTATGTAGTAATGAAATCACCATATATATGAGTAATTTCAATAAAAACCTTTTGCTAAATTTGAAATTAGAATCTATACTTGAAATAATAGATGTATGTTTAGAAATGAGCTTGGCTGAGTTAGTCGGTGATTCCATGACTTTGGATGTTCCTTTTGCATCCTTCGTCTTGATAAGTAATGAAATTTGGATAGGTTGTGCTTTGCGTGCTTACTTGACATCTCTTCATGAAAACTGATTCTTAATTTTACTACTTGATGTCAGAAAACTCACGGAAGCTTACAACATGTACATAGGCCATGTAGGATCACCGAGCATGGTGCCTCACGTAAATACCTTCTAGGGTTGAAGATATTATTCCATTAATTGTGCATGAGATTATACATCCTTTGCATAAATCTATTTATTATTTATACATTATTATTTAGGTTTTATTTTTATTATTATTTCTAGTTAGGAAAATAAATCGATTAGAGAAGTTTTAATCTTTATGCTTTCTTAATTGTCAAGTAGTTACCTAATTTTATCTTATGTATATTAGATGGTTTATTTACCTTATGGATAGAATTATATTTTGGATAGAATTACGATTTCTAGTATTTCACTTTGTTATAAATACCCGATGGGTGGATGAATAAAATTATGTGGAATTAAATTGAGGACACCCTTGACTAAGGGTCCTTCAATTTCCACCAAAACATCTTTGCATTCTTATTAATTATTCATATTCATTAAATATATTCATCGATCCATATTATTACTTTATTCTTGGAGATTGGAACAAGATCGGACCTAACTGGTGGTTCTACGGAATCATCATGCATCACGTATTATAAAGTTCATAGAACTGACAACTTGATTAAAAATATTATCGAACTTTCTTACTAAGAATTTATTCAATTCCCACAAATTTTAATGCAAATTTGTGTTAATGATATGAAACGAGAGCAATGGAAGCAACGAGATCAAGAAGGAAAAAAATGAAGAAAAGATGCATATATAGCAAATCAGAAGAGCGAGAAGTTTCTCTTTTAAACTACAAAGGCATACTTTCTCTCTCATTTGATTCAAATCCCGATGCAAGAAAATATGGCAAGTAGTGAAAATTTAAGAACTAAATGGAGAAGCACCACTAACCAAATAAAAACAATATGCCCTTTCCTTTTATGAACAAACACGATAATTGAAACCTCTTTAATGTTTTATCTTCAATAAAAAAGTTGATCCAAGTCCTAGAAATGAAAAAGAACACATACATTCTTGAAGAATAAATTTCAAAGTGCAAAAAATATGGAAGAAGAAAAGAACATGAATCATAATATGTTGACTTTTATTATTTGCGCAAATAGTGATTGAAATGGTCACTAGCAGTGTAACTCTATAATGTTTGTTGGAACAAATCACATAGCTACTTTTTTTAATGTCACCTTGATATTTTGTTTAAGGTGTGATGTACATCTGCAATTAATGACATTAAGGTTAACCTCATAAATTGTTTTTGCTATGTTTGTGTGCTTGTTAGAGGTAAACACTAAATCTTCTATCTGAGGGTTCTCCTTTATCAATTGCAAAAAGAACCACTTTAAGGACTTCTTATTATTGGAATCAATAATGCCAAATACAATTGGATATATACTTGTGTCTGTGTCTTGTGCAACTGCTCCTAGCAATCTCCTTTCATACTTTTCAGTAAGGAATGTCCCATCAACAAGCATAACCTATATAACACGATAGAGGAATATATATATATATATATATATATATATATATATATATATATATATATATATATATATATGGTGTTGATAACTATACAGATGTATGGATATTTATTGTTGACAGTTGATGGAGCATTTCTGTTTCGTTGATTTCCACCCAAAGTAAACCCACAACTCAAATACTAGTATAGTAGACAAGTAAGAGTATCGATCTCATAGAGAGCGTGATATTTATGCATTATCTTGCTGACAATCAAAACAAATAGAGATGACAGAGAGATAAAAAGCAAAGATAGATCCTTTAGAGCAGGAGAGAGAGAATTAGTAATAGTAAAGCAATAAAGAAGAATGATAGATGAATAGGTAGATAGTTTCACTTGCTCATCGCAACAAGGTTGGTTTCTCGATCATCGAGCTTCTTCTATTTGTTATTATTCTAGTTTTGGTTTGTATAGATGTCAAGGGCGCCTACACGATCACTCTGCGGTCTGTTACTCTCTAGAATAGGGGACGAGTAGCATAAAGTCATGGAATGCAACAACATCTAGATCGAATACTCCTGCCTCGTCGACTTTTTCACCTGGGTTGTCAATTCAACCATCGCTTCAACTAAGAGTAACTGCATATTATGTCAGTTCCTGCAATCAAGATACTGATAATGCATATTTTGTATAGGTATTATAGGTAGTTTTAGATGCATTTAGATAGGTTTCTAACATGATTTATAGTTAATTCGCATGTTTATCCATTTGGGCATTAGAGTTCAGAATCTACGTTATTTTGTGTTTATTCTACAGTTTTATAATACGAGCTTAATGAGAGGTTAAAGATTAGTAAAAGAGGATGATTATGAGTATAAATAAGGGCAAAGGAAGAGCATCAAGGGAGCTAAGGAAAGGAAGTTCGAAGCCAAGAGGAGAAATCGCGGAGCTAGAGTAGCGGCGCCCACCACTATTTAACCGACGCCCACCGGTTTCGCAGATTCAGCAAATATTCGATTCGTCTGAAGTTTATCTTATTAGTTTATTGTTATTTTACTTTCTAGGGTTAATAAGGTCGACTCGTATCAATTGCATTGCATTGATTAGAATAACTATGAAATCATTCCAAGGATCATGAATCCCAACCATTCTCAAGAATTACAGGTGAAGCGTTTTAATCATATTGGTACTATATTTGCAATCATTGCTACTTTTTACTTATTTGCTTTATTTATTCATCTCAATATTATTCTTGTTATTCTAAATCATAATTGGATACATGAATCAAATTTCCCTGTGGGTTCGACTCCTACTTCACTGCTATACTAATTTATTAGTCTAGAGTTAGGATTATTATTTGCATTTGGGGCTAGGGCCAACGACAACATCATCCTAAACCGTCAACCGAATCTTGGCTTCGTTGCCGGGGAAACTTTAGTATTTGTGTTCTTTTGTTGATTTTCTTTGGTTTGGACCAATCTGCATGGTCCAGAATCGATCAACTAATTCATCTCCTATGATTTTTGATCCAGAATTTGAAAGTTCTTTATCCAGGTTGAGAAGAAGACTTGAGTTCAACCAAGAAGAAGAAGAGATGAATGCCAACAACCCTCCCGGAGGGGGAAACTTGGAAAATCCCAACAATGGAGATAATAGATAAATAGTAGCACTACCAAGAAGGACCCTGAAAAGAGTAAAGGAGCCTAATATGAATTCGCAACCACTTGCAATTAGGCTACCTTCTCTCCCTGAGGGGTCAAGATTTGAGTACAAGTCAAACTAGTCAAATATTTTGCCAAGTTTTCATGGAAAGGCTAGAGAGGAGCCTAACAAACATTTCGTAGAGTTTGCTAGTGTCTGTGATAGACTGAGACCTCAATGTCTGACTGAAGATCAATTGATGCATAGAGTGTTTCCTTTTACTCTAAAGGATGCAGTAAGCGACTGGCTCTATTATCTACCTTTGGCATTACTACTTGGGTAGGATTTAAGAAGGCTTTCCTTCAGAATTACTTTCTTGTCACTCGCCTCAACAAACTCAAGAAGGAATTATCAAGCATAGAATAATCTCCTACAGAGAGCATGTATGAGTATGTTTAAGAGATTCAAGAAGCTTCAAGGAAGTTGCCTACAACACGACATACCAGAGGATGCCCTAGTCCTCTATCTCTATGAAGATTTCCTTGACCGTGAGCACAGTGTCGTTAGTGCTACAAGTGGAGGAGATGTCTTAGACAAGAAACCCGATGAAGAAATGCAAATCTTTGAAGACATAGCCAATGCTTCGCAAAAATATGGGAGGCACCAAGGTGTTAGAGAAGGTCACAAGCTAGACAACTCTGGAAATAGTCACAAAGATGATCTTGATAAGCTCGCTAAGATAGTAAAGAATATGGCTCTACAAATGAATCAGACACAACAACCTAGAGCATGCGGAGTCTACGGAGACTCAACCCATCCTAATGATAGATGCCCACTCATTCAAGAAGAAGTTGCTGATGTCAATGCTATGGATTATGGACCTCGCCGAAACTTCGGTAACAATTTTTACAATTCAAATTATAATTCAAGTTATTAAAGTGGTTTCAATAGCAGGATGAATCAACAGCAGCAACAAGCACCTTACCAAGGTGGGGGCCAATTTGAGAATCGTCAAAGACACTCTCCGTAGGATGACAAAGAAGAGACTTTGAGATTGTTGTTGGACAACATGAATGTCCAAGAGAAGCTATTGAGTCAAATGGCTCAAAAAATTGGACAACTTAAAGCTAAGGATTCAGGCAAGCTACCCTCACAAGTGGTAGTCAATCCAAAAGAAAATGTGAGTGCCATGATCCTTAGAGGAGGAAAAGAAGTCAAAATTCCCACAAGAAGCATAGAAGAAGAGCCTAAAGATGTCATAGACGTGGAAGAACAAGGCAAAGAGCAATCGAACTCACCAACAGACGATACCGGCGCCCACCGCCTTTTCAACCGGCGCTGGCCGCCCCCTGTAGAAGCCAAACCGTTCAGTTTTCCCAATTCTAATGCAAAGCAATTGCCGAAGCTCGGATTGGTCATTCGATGATTATAAACCTGAACCACCCTTCACAGAGGCTCTAAGATCAGACAAAAAGTGGGAGAATGATAAGGATTTGTTTGATACATTCGCAAATTGTGAGGTAAACATTCCACTTTTAAATTTAATTAAGTCAATACCTCGCTATGCCAAATATTTGAAGGAGTTATGCACCATAAAGAGGAAGCAAAGACTAAAGAGGAAGGAAAAGGTAAGTTTGAATGAAAATATCTCTACTGTTTTGCAAAAGAGATTGCCCAAAAAGTGTGGAGACCCAGGTATGTACGATTCCACGTGCAATTGGGAATACTTGATTTAAACAAGCTATGTTAGATTTAGGAGCTTCAATTAATGTTATGTCCTATAACTTGTACATGTTTTTGGGTCTGAATGCTCCAACAAAGACAGAGGTTACAATGCAACTTACTGATCAATCACAAAACAAACCAAGAGGCATTGTTAAAGATGTTTTAGTTATGGTTGATGATTTAATTTTTCCTGCTGATTTCTTTGTATTAGACATGGAACATGGAACCCCTGAGAGACCAATTATCTTAGGAAGACCATTCTTAAGAACTGCAAAGACTAAGATTGATTGATGTGAAGGTTCATTGACCATGGAGTTTGAGGGAAGAAAGATAGAGTATTCTCTTTTTAACCATGTTAAGCTTTCTCCTGAAGATTCTTTGCATATGCCTAATGCTAACAATATTGATTGTATCAATGATTTTCAGGACTTGTTAGAGATTCCTAAGGAAAAGAATCTATTCAAATTTGAGTATTCTAAAAACTTAAATTCTTGTTCAGGAAAAGAAGAAGTCAAGATGGGTGTTGAACGTTTTGTTGATCCACATAAGCCCATACTTTTACCTTATGAGAAATTATTTCCAAATAGTGTGAAAGTTTTTCCAATTTCAGGACAACCTCCAGGACTAGTTCAAGAGGAAGAAGAGAAATTAATGGAGGAAATAGATGAATGCTTAGATAGAAAGTTAGATCTTCTAAGGGTGACCTTGGTGGAGGAACTTAAGCCAAGGAGAGTAAACATGTCGAGGCAACGACATGAAACAAAGGTGCTTCTTGGGAGGCAAACCAAGGTAATGAGTTAGATTTCCTTATTTCTTGCATTTGTTTTTCAATTCAATAAAGTAGGACTTGTCTTTTGTTGTATTTTCGTAATATTTCATGTTATAACTAACATGTAGAGGAGTTTGGAAGTAAGAAAGAAACGGATTTGGGAAACTGTAAAATCGGTGCCCGCCGCTTGGCCAGTTCACTACCCCTTCTTCTATCTTTCATTTAAATACCTCTTCTTTTATCTTTCATTGAAATACCCCTTTTTAATTGGAAAGGGAGCCACGAGATTGATTATATTTACCTTTTACCTTTTATCCCTTATACATTCCATTTAAATACCCCTTCTTCTATCTATCAACTTTCTTCGAACTTTTTGCCTCAAGCAACACTAAAACGCTAAAACCCTCCTACTCAAATTCAAAATTCCATCATCATAAACCCTTGAGTTTCACCAAAAGCCTGAATTTTATCATTCACCATCATCCATTCATCCTATATCCATCCTTAAATCACCAATTTCATCCATCACTACCCATCATCCACCAAATTCAAACCAAATCCATAAACCCCCACAAAACCCAATCTTTCCTACCATCATACCCATCCTTTTCACCCAAGAAGGCTTTGAATTCATGTTTGGTACATCAAAAAAGCAATTGGAAAGTGTTTCCACGTCTGGACAATGATGTTGAAATTCGGGATTTCGAGTTCTGTCACCACCGGCGCCTGCCGCCCGCCGCTATCGCAGAGAAGGAGTTTTTCTCGGTTTGTTTGAGTTTTTTCGATTTCTTCGCTTGTTTTGTGCATCATGACTACTCTTTACAACATGGGGAAGCCGAAATATTTGTCTGGAGTTAAGGAGGAGTGCTGACACCAACTAGGGAGCCTGAGCTATGAAGCGACTCAGTTCTTTGATCTAGAGACATTGTAGAGACGTAGACTTTTTGGCCTTGTGTCTGCTTTATTGAAGAATGGAGGTCTGATTAACTTTGTGACTTTGAGTGTACCAACATACTCTACACCGGTGGGTGAATTCCTTGCAACTTTATAAGTGCACTCTGACAATGATATTCACTTCAGGATGCTTGATGTACATATTTGTACCTCTTTTTATTGCATCTTTTGAATTACTATTTCATTCGATTTCCAAAGAAAAGGTTCAAAAGAATATAAACTTGTGTAAGAATGGGCCAAAGTACAAGAAATAGAGTCTGCACAAGTTTTGAGCTAACCATGCAGGAATTCGAGCGAAATCGGAGTCAAAACGGAGAAATCAAGGAGAGCTGAGCAGAGGTAGATATCGACCTTCAACATAGATATCGAACTTCAACATCGATATCGACCATAGATATCGACCTCAACATAGACATCGAGTGGAGATGGACAAGTCGAGCAGGAACAGAGACATCGATATCGACCTATGTGGTCGATATCGACCTTATCTCGACAGAAGATAGATCCGATTTCGAGACTCGGATTATGAATTTTATCCTCAAGGCCACGGATTATCTTGTACTTTTAGATAGTTAGCAGCTGAGATTTATCTTTACCTTTAAGTTTTATCAAGTTGTTTAAAGTTTTATCAAAATAAAAGACCTATCCTAATTGTTTGGATAGAGTTCATAGTTTAGATAGAAGTTACAATCCTTGGCTAGCAAGGATTAGTAGCCTATAAATAAAGCCCTAGGAGCTGGTTTGTTAGAATAATCCAAGCAAGAAAGACAATAGCAATAGGCAATAGAAAGTTAGAGTTTTGAGCTTTAAAGTTTCAAGCGCTTACGATAGTTGGCGTTGAGATTGTAAAGATTCAAAGTTTTCCATTTATGCAAGTTTATTTCTTTCAATCAATCATGAGTTACATGATGAGAAGCGAGTAGTCCCCCAAAGCTCTTAGGGTCGGGGTGAGCCCGACGTTAGCCATGCGTGCTTGAGGTAAGTGTTAGATTTTGATATCGTTGTGTCTATATCCTCTCCTACGATTCTATTTTTAGTCCTAAGCGAAAGAAAAGGGATTCATGCTAACAACTTGAGTTATAAACATAAAATTGGTAGAGACAATTAGGTTTATTTGCAAGAGTAATCCTAAGAGTTGGTGTACAGCGAAAGCTTGTCCCTCGGGTGAAATAGCGCAATTGTCCGTCTTATTTATCTTATCGCATGCATTGGTTAACGTTGTGTTAAACCCTAATCCTAGGAGTTGCTTTTTATATAAGTTTATTCATCAAAACCACTGCTTTATTTCTGTTCATCGCATCTTCATCCATCTTAAAGTCTTCGGCCTTTCT
Source organism: Persicaria maculosa (assembly GCA_963922045.1). Lineage (NCBI taxonomy): Eukaryota > Viridiplantae > Streptophyta > Magnoliopsida > Caryophyllales > Polygonaceae > Persicaria > Persicaria maculosa. The sequence goes on from OY998261.1 coordinate 37,901,250, forward strand.
TTGCCGACAATAGCTAACGACTTTGCAGGAGAAGACATCGATATCGACAACAGACGTCGATATCAACCACTGAGTTTCGTCGACAGTTTTCTGAGTCGACGATGATCATCACTGCTAAGTTACTGAACATCGATATCGACCCTTCAACATCGATATCGACCACCTGTTTCGACTGGCAGTCTTCTGAGCCAGTTGATTCCGTCTGCTGACATCGATATCGACATTCCCTTTCGATATCGACTGCTTGTTTTTGTCTCTGCAGGTCTTCTGTTACAGAGAGGATCGACAGCTGAGGTCGACATCGAGCTCCACGGTCGAAATCGAGGCTTTTGGTCGACGCAAGACGTGAGATTTCCGACGCTACTAGGATCTTGCTGACACGCCTCCTCGTGGATCGATCCTGACTACCCTTCCACTACAACGAGAGGAAGTCTTGTAATTATTTGCATAGGCTAGGAGTCGGTTTACATTTAAACATCTTATTATTTGTATTTGAGATACTCAACCTTCCTCCTGCTTAACAAATCGGCGCCGTTGCCGGGGAGGCAATCAATCGCACCCTAGCAGTTTATCTCACATGTCTACCTAGTTTGGTTTTGCAGGTGTATGCGATGCGCTGATTGCCCACCTGAATTTGAAGGAGTAGACGACCCTGAGCACTATTTCCATCTAAGAGCCCAAGCTCAAAGAATCATGGCGGACAACGCGAACCAGGCTGAACTAATTGAGCAACTAAGGAAGCAGGTTGAGGACTTAACGACTAGAGAGGCAGCACTTAAGGAGCGTGCGAATAGGGAGGAGGAAGGCTGGAGGCAAATAGAAGCCCAAATCAATGCCCTCCCTCGGAATGCCAAGCAATACATGCACCCCGCGCTCACAGTGCCTGAATCGGTGATTCTTATCCCTGCCTCTAATTTTGAAATTAAACCTAACTTCGTTACGAAAATAAGAAGGCATCAATATGAAGGAAAACCTAATGAATGCCATATGACACATATATCGACCTTCTTAGACCTTTGTGATACTATTGCTGATGGACAGAGTCTTGAATATGTCCAACTAAAAGCCTTTCATTGGTCCCTTACAGGAAAAGCATTGCAATGGTTGGAGAGCTTAGCCCGAAGATCGCTCCGCACCTGGAATGAAGTCAAGGACGCGTTCCTCAACAAGTTCTTCCCTCCTTCTAAGACGGCGTTGATCCGACAAAAAATCACGGCTTTAAAAAAAAGACTGGTGAGGCTCTCGCGACTGTTTGGGAAAGGTTTAAGGACCTACTACGATCATGCCCGACGCATGGCCAACCACCGTACGTGATTCAGGAAATCATTTACAATGCTCTTGACGCTGCAACCAAGGAGAGGATAAACACCTACACCTCCTATGGATACCTTGAACTCGCTCCACAAGAGGCATGAGAGACCATAGAGAGCTTGGTGGAGTTCGACAACACATATGGGACTCTTGAGGCTTCCGACACATCATCATCGTCGAGGCCTGCCCCATCTATGCCCTTATATGAACCCTTCAATGTAATCGATCCGGACGTGAAGGAGCAATTCCATAGAGATCAACTTCGAAAGCTCTAAAAGCAAGTGAGGTTCCTTTCAGCGAACCAAGATTGCATTGAATGCGGATCACAGCGGCACACCACCATCGAGTGCCCCCATGCTGAATAAGTACAATTAGCGGAGACTCACCAAGAGGCGCGCTATATGAGGGGCCGCAATCACCAATATTGGGGAGACCAAAGGTTTCATCAACCACAAAGGAACCCGGTTAACCCTAGGGACCCCCCGCCTTATAGAGCTCCTGGGCACCCAGAGAGGGACCAAAGGAAGGATGATCTACAACTTGTGCTGGATGAGATAAGGCGGAACCAGGCAAAGAATGATCAATCCAACAATACAATCCATTCTCAACTCAATCACCTTACCACAAGGATTGGGGAGATGGATATTTGGAAAAAGAACTTAGAGTCCCAACTGGGTCAATTGGCGGCGGAAATCCCTAGACCGTCCGGAACGTTCCCTGGGCAACCCACTACAAATCCTGAGGGGTAATCCGGGACAGGTCATATCACAGCCATGCAACTAAGGAGTGGCAACAAAGTACAAAGAGATGGCTTGACCCTAGGGTGGTCGATTTCGACTGGCCTGGTCGATTTCGACTGCCTCTGCAGAAGCTTCTCTTCTTCGTCGTCCCTTTTGCTTGGTAATTTGAAATCTTTGTTATAATAATTGATAAAACCACGAATTATCACAGTTTTAAAAGTTCAAAATCCAAAATTTAAAACCCTAAAAACTATCTATGCGAAAATTTTAAAGGTTTTATGTACACACTCTAGATTTTTGAGTCGCTAGGTCGACTTCTCCGTCAATGCTTTATGAGCCTTTAACGCAGGGACCCTTTGAGTTCGAGCATTCTCCTGGGTCATCTAGGTCCTTTTGGTAGTAGCTAAGTTCGGCGACCAAGGCTTCTTCATTGTTAGGTTCTTCTTTGGGCGCTTTCCTTCTCTTTCTTGACCTAACTTTAGCAATATAGGCAAACCATGGAGCTTTGATCCTCTCATTAGTTGAATTATCAATAATTGGCTTAATTGATTTATCAATAAGGGACAGAGGAGGGTTAGGAGTCATACCTGGGCTTACCTGTTTGGGCCCGAAACAGAAATCTTCGGGCTGAGGGGTGGTCGATTTCGACCAAGGTGGGTCGATTTCGAGTTCTGTGGTCGATATCGATATGTGGGGGTCGATATCGACCTCTGTAACCCCATACTTAAGCTTCTGGCAATAATATGGCATACTCGATTTCGACAAAGGGGGTCGATTTTGATGTTTTTTAGTCGATATCGACTGGTTCCAGTCGATGTCGACCCTGCTTGTTGTTTCCGTCCTCACCAACAAAAATTTTCTAAGCTTTTCCTTAGCCGGCGAGAGGAGTACTTGTTCCAGGTGCTTCGTTTCGCTCATGGTTGGGTTGAAAGAGAATTCTATCACTTCGTTCCCTATAGTAAAGGTTTGTAATCCTCGACGTACATTGATATTGGCATCAGCAGTAGCTAAGAAAGGCCTACCAAGGATAACAGGCACTACAGGATCTTCAGGCATCTCCAATACAATGAAATCAGTAGGCACAAAGAACTTACCTACCTTTACAGGAACGTCATCAACTATACCTGTGGGCTTGACGAATGAGTTGGCAGTCATATAGAGTTTCATATCCATAGGTTCAAGTGCGCCAATGTTCACCTTTTGCGAAATAGAGAGAGGCATGAGACTTACGCTTGCCCCTAGGTCACATAGGGCTTTGTAGCGATGTTGGCCAAGTCCCACGGTGATTGCAATCTTCCCTGGATCACTCCTCTTTTCAGGGAAATCCATCTTTGAGCACTCCTCTGTGATCTCTGCCATGGATCTCTTCTTACTAAGGATGTTTTCCAGGAATCTCACATAGGCGGGCATCTCGCTTAGGGCTTCTGTAAGAGGAATGGTAACGTTAAGACCTTGAAGAATTTTTACAAAGCGCATAAACTTACCTTTGGTGGGATCCTCCAATGCTTTGGATGGGAATGGCAACGTCTTCTTTGGCGTAGGGGCCAAAACGGAGGTCGGAGGGGCCTGCTGGGTATCGACATCGATTGGGATCTTGTCGATATCGACCGGAATGGTCGATGTTGACCTCTGTTGTGGCTCTGATGGCTCTGTAGTGGCCTCGACATCGACCTTGGTGTCAACCTGGGGGTCGATATCGACATCTTCCTCGACATCGACTGGGCTATCGATGTCGACTGGATCTAAATTCGAAAATACGGATTTTTTTGTTGTCTCGTAAGAAAAATAGAGGAAGAGGAGGTAGGAGGTGGAATCATCCACCTCTAAGGGCTAATCCCATATTCTCTTCCTAGTTTCCAGAATTGAATCAATCTATCGGTCTCAATTCAAGCAACATGCATAAGCCATAAGAAATGCATAACTATATAACCAACCAATCTCTCAATCAACACATCATATGGCAAGTCTCAACATCACACCAGAAGTCATAAAAGTATCTCTCATCATAGAATCAACGAACCAAAACCCATTTTCAACACATCAACACAACAAGGTCAAGCTATTAAGATTCAGCAGAGGGGAAGGTCAATCAATATACCAATCACCAAATTATCCGCATACTCACAAAACATCATCTCAACTCATACAACGCCATATAACGATCACATAGCAATCACGCACCATTATCTCATATATATATATATATACAAGCCATATTCATGCTCCAAGTCAATATTCATCATTTAACATCTCCTGATCATAATATAACATCATGCTCTCACATAGCAACATATCATTATTTCATGATTCATACAACACATCTCAACATGCTTCTGGAACATCATAGCAGAATAGCAATTATATCATGATGACACTTGTCACTGCCAACTAGATTTCAAATATTGCATATCAACATGTAATATCATGCCATATCAGGTTCATCACGGTTGCTATCTAACATCATGCTAGTTCATACTAATAAATCACAAAATCAAGAAAATCCTCACATCACTAACAGTCAAAATGAAACACAAACCCCGCTCACTCGTCTCCCACTCTTAAGCCAAGACCGACCTTCATCTAGACTCACCGACTCGGATAAAAATCCCCAAAGAAACCCCAACTCATTTTGATACTCCAGTCTCACCCCTTATTTCACCAAGCACTCTCACTAACAATCCACCTCTAAGAATCCAACCCCTAACTCTGTTTTCACACCCGAGCACCCCTGTATACTATGATTATGATATCCGCAAGGTCATTTCTTACACTCACTCTTCCTAAGATATCACAACGTAGAACCCTTCTAACCACGCATCTTCAATGAAATTCCTCGGTCACTACCTAACCAGCCTATCCCTAACCATACCCTTATCCGAGATTCACCTATGAGCTCATCGAAAACCACCAAGCATTACCTCTTATAATTCCCGAACCCACTCGGTGCAACCTAAGTCAACACCCCTCTTCGGCAACTTTCCCCTTACCATCGTCAATCATTCTAATCACTCAAAACCTTTCTCCACTCTATGGCCACCCTACCAAGAGGACGTCACTCACATGTTCAAAGAAGAAGCAATCATGGACATTATTGCACATAAGGACTACATCATATCAACTAGCATTTATATTAAATGGCATCATTAGTTCATCATTAGATATTGCAACAGTATCAAAAGTCTCAATTTACCATCATGCTCAACAAGTATTGCAAACATCATACATGAACCTAATCAAATCAAGCTAGCACGTTTCATCATAACCATACCTAATAAACAGTTCAGGTTCTCAGCATTTGCAATTCATACTTTTATAGGCAAGGAATTTAGATCATGCTTGTCAACTCAGCGTAGCATCACGTCAAGTCATCATAGAACATTAGGACAGTAAGGCACCGAATCATATATATCATCATAGACAACAGATAATCAGGCAACAATCATTACCAAGTCATCACATCAACACGCAGTTTCCCACATCAAGTCAGTGCAGTACACCATCAACAAGCTCAGAAAGGGTTATCAATTCGAATAGAGGACGCTCCCACCTGCAAGTCATATCGTACTCAATAATCGTAACCTCGAATCAAGCTTGTTCCATCGACATCGTCGATCCTGAGGCCCGTGGGTTATGGGCCCACGCTTCCGCTGCGCTGCTCTATCGCTATTCGACTTCCCGATCCCTTTTTCCATGTGGTCGCTCATCCAAGGTAACGCGTAGGAATTTAAGTTAGCGGAGATAGGGGAGTGACAAGAGCGAACGACCCAATGTTTCTCTCGGACACAAAATGGACCCAAGCTACAGATGACACGACTAGAGACAAGACTCTGACCCGGGAATAGTAACGATGCCCTTAAGAAAGTCTATTAGGTTACAATTGTGACAAACATGCACGAATTCATTATGGAGCATATCAATCACATCAATCCACACTAACATGTACCTATCTTGGGGCAACATTCGTATTCATATCAAAGACACAATCAAGTCCTACGCTGATGTTTGTGAAACAAGCTAACATTCTAGTATTCCATGGAAACATATATGCCTAGAAACTTCAAGCAAGATAGACGGAACTAGCAATGATCATATACGATTCGAAGTCATGCGGAATTTAGTGGAGGACTCAGGAGCAAAAGCAGAGGTCGATATTGACCATAATCATCGATATCGACCTTCATCAGGCAGCCCTTGTCTTCATTTTCTTCCTCGACTTCAACAGATGTCGTCGACATCGACCACTGACATAGATATCGACTTCTGGCATCGACCAAATCTGAAATCGACTTGAATCCACAGTTTGCGTTGTGAGTTTCTTTCTACCCTTGTTCTTCTTTTTAATACAGTGAGGACATTGTATATATTTTAAGTATTGGGTGGGAAAAAAACATGTCTTATAGTCATAACTTGGTTTTCTTCTTCACATTGCATTCATGTATAAATTTTTGTTCTTAGTTTTACTTTTATAAAATGTCAAAAAAAAAGTCAAAAAAAAATGTCAAAAATCCAAAAAAATGCATGTTTATTTTTAAGTTTATTTTTTAAACCCTACTTAGATGTCCTATGATAAAAACTCAATAGCTGACTTGATCATGTAAATCCTATGGCATATTTGGATGGTTTAGCCTAATTTCTTGAAATTTTTTTGTAGATTGTGAACTTGTGATGAAATTGAGCACATATGATCCTAGGCTAAAAACAAATCCAACAAAAATTGTCCTTGTGAGAATTTTTTCCTATAGGGAGAACATCAAAAATCCCTCCGCTTTCTTGAGTGAATTTACTCTTCCTATGCATCTCTAAATGTTGTGATAGTTATTCAAAGCCAATACATAAATATGTCTATGTTTACGAGAATTAAATGATGGAGGCATCTTTTAAGCCATTTTTATCCTCTCTTTACCTACCCTACATTATCCCTGCTTGAAGCCGGAAAATTAGCCTGAGCCTGAAATTGCAAACTCCACAAAATTATCCCTAGCAGAATTGAGCTTGACCCTCATTTGGGAATTGATACTTAGATTGGCTGGATTAATGCCTTGTGGAAAGAAAAGTGCACATTGTCCAGTTTTGAACGAGGAAATTATGGGTTGGTGCATATTTACATTTTGTCATATTTTGTAAAAGGATTTTTGGCTCACCATATAAATGCACATATTTTTTTTAGTATTTATTTATTATTTTCGTCAAAAAAATCCGAAAAAAAAAAAGAAAAAAAAAGAGAGATATATCTATACAGTGCATGGGCCAAAATCCTTAAGTCCTTTATTTATTTATACAAGTGTTATATTTTTTAGAGGCATATTAGAGTTTGAAAGAAGGGTTGATAGTATGGTTTACATCTTTTAGTGCATCTTTAGAGCATATTATGGAAAGATGAGTTGAGAAAGAGCATTATGGAGAATTGAGCTTGGAAAAGAGCAACATGGAAGAGTTATGGTTTGGATATTGTAAGTGTTGAGATTTAGGAGTCTTGATTCCCGAATTATAAAAGAACTACATAGCCAAATAATTCCATACCCTTTTATTCCATACCAAGCCCCATTACAACCCCGCCGAATGACGTCTTCTTTGAAGTCTTCCATTGAGCGAAAGTCCTCCTGATGGTTCTTATTGCATTTTCATAATTGGTTACGAAGTGGATTTTTATAAATTGCAATGTTTATGAGATTGTGTATGGAATTGAGTTGAGAGTTGATCTTCATAGCCTAAACACATGAGAGTTGAGTGCAAACACATTATCCCTGTGAGGTTGGATAAAAAATTGCATATGCCTATGGATCGCCTAAATATGTGCTATGACGTTAAATTCACTTGCTTTGCTTTGCTACCGCTTATGATGTTGCTTTTGATAAGGGCAAAGACTTGAAGGGTGTGTTGTAGGTGTTGGTTATTGCTTGATGACAAGCAAGTCTAAGTTTGAGGTGTTTTGATGTACATATTTGTACCTCTTTTTATTGCATCTTTTGAATTACTATTTCATTCGATTTCCAAAGAAAAGGTTCAAAAGAATATAAACTTGTGTAAGAATGGGCCAAAGTACAAGAAATAGAGTCTGCACAAGTTTTGAGCTAACCATGCAGGAATTCGAGCGAAATCGGAGTCAAAACGGAGAAACCAAGGAGAGTTGAGCAGAGGTAGATATCGACTTTCAACATAGATATCGACCTTCAACATCGATATCGACCATAGATATCGACCTCAACATAGACATCGAGTGGAGATGGACAAGTCGAGCATGAACAGAGACATCGATATCGACCTCTGTGGTCGATATCGACCTTATCTCGACAGAAGATAGATCCGATTTCGAGATTCGGATTATGAATTTTATCATCAAGGCCACGGATTATCTTATACTTTTAGATAGTTAGCAGCTGAGATTTATCTTTACCTTTAAGTTTTATCAAGTTGTTTAAAGTTTTATCAAAATAAAAGACCTATCCTAATTGTTTGGATAGAGTTCATAGTTTAGATAGAAGTTACAATCCTTGGCTATCAAGGATTAGTAGCCTATAAATAAAGCCCTAGGGGCTGGTTTGTTAGAATAATCCAAGCAAGAAAGACAATAGCAATAGGAAATAGAAAGTTAGAGTTTTGAGCTTTAAAGTTTCAAGTGCTTACGATTGTTGGCGTTGAGATTGTAAAGATTCAAAGTTTTCCATTTATGCAAGTTTATTTCTTTCAATCAATGATGACTTCCATGATGAGAAGCGAGTAGTCCCCCAAAGCTCTTAGGGTCGGGGTGAGCCCGACGTTAAGCATACGTGCTTGAGGTAAGTGTTCGATGTTGATATCGTTGTGTCTATATCATCTCCTACGATTCTATGTTTAGTCCTAATCGAAAGAAAAGGGATTCATGCTAACAAATTGAGTTATAAACATAAAATTGGTAGAGACAATTAGGTTTATTTGCAAGAGTAATCCTAAGAGTTGGTGTACATCGAAAGCTTGTCCCTCGGGTGAAATAGCGCAATTGTCCGTCTTATTTATCTTATCGCATGCATTGGTTAACGTTGTTGTGGTAAACCCTAATCCTAAGAGTTGCTTTTTATATAAGTTTATTCATCAAAACCACTGCTTTATTTCTGTTCATCGCATCTTCATCCATCTTAAAGTCTTCGGCCTTTCTTTGCCGAAAAAAGCTAACGACTTTGCAAGAGAAGATATCGATATCGACCACAGACGTCGATATCAACCACTGAGTTTCGTCGACAGTTTTCTGAGTCGATGACGATCATCACTGCTAAGTTACTGAACATCGATATCGACCTTTCAACGTTGATATTGACCACAAGTGTCGATTGACAGTCTTCTGAGCCAGTCGATTTCGTCTGCTGACATCGATATCGACCTTCCCTGTCGATATCGACTGCTTGTTTTTGTCTCTGCGGGTCTTTTATTGCAGAGAGGATTGACAGCCGAGGTCGACAACGAGCTCCACGGTCGAAATCGAGGTTTCTGGTCGACGCAAGATGTGAGATTTCCGACGCTACTAGGATCCCGCTGACACGCCCCCTCGTGGATCGATCCTGACTACCCTTCCACTACAACGGGAGGAAGTCTTGTAATTATTTGCATAGGCTAGGAGTCGGTTTAAATTTATACATCTTATTATTTGTATTTGAGATACTCGACCTTCCTCCTGCTTAACAATGCTATGCAAGGAATGCTTGATAACCAAGAGAACTATGGCCATTGCTCTAGGGATGAGCAGACCATGGTCAAAGGTGTGGCGGGGCAATATTTCTCTTATTACACCTGTTGAAACTTGGGCAGCAGTCACTGGAGTTCCTGAAGGTCATCAGGAGAGAAACCATGATTATCTGATTACACATCCTACCCTCCATCTATGCCACAAAGTTTTGAGACCTCCATTTTATAGATTGGTAGAGACGCAGTGTGTCCCTTTGAGAATGTGGATGTGGTTGCATTTTTTAACGCCAGAGATTGCTATCAAAACTAGACTAGGTTCAGCTATTCCTAGCCACTTGTGCCGAGACACTCAACCAGACAGGTGGGAGTCGCTCTCGCTTTATTTTTTTTGATGGCGTGGTTACTCTAATTGCACGATACTTAGACATTGATTTGAGTTCGCTACAGCCATTACAGTCCTCCCAGTACTTTGATATGTCCACTCTGTTCAATGCTTGCATCATTGAGAGGGTTTTTCGTCCACACTCGAGTGAAGGTTTTCGTTGGTTGTCTAGCACCAAAAAGGAACATCATCAATATCTTCAAGTGGTTATACATGTGGGACCTACTCTGGTAGCTTTCAGAATTAGCCATGTCAATCTTGATAAAGGGATGATTTTGGAGATGTTTTCAGCGGACAAGACTCTAATTGAAGATGTTGCTCGAGAGGATGATTTTGATGTATCTTTTGTGGGCGATTATGTGTTTGATCGCCTTGAAAATGTTGATCGACGTTTGACCAATTTATAGACACAATAGATAGCTCCAGGGAAATAATTAAATGAAATTCAGACCAATCTCAGTAGCACCTTGCTTCAAATTCAACATCTTCTTCATCAACAGTTTCCATTCAACCCTCCGCCTGCCCAGTGGGTGGTTAGTTATCCCTTCCTTCACCTAAGTTTTATTCATTGTTCTTTATGTTTTTGCATTGAGGACAATGCAACATTTAAGTGTGGGGGAGAAGGTTTAGAGTAGATTTAGAGTTTAGTTTAGTTCATGTTTATGATTTCAATTTCATGTTTATGTTTTACTTTTAGTTTATTTTATGAAATTAAAGTGATTATCATACATCATGTTTATGTTCTAAGTTGTTTAAATGTCAAAAATGAAAACAAAATATATACATGGTTTGGCATATGTAATTGACAATGTATGATCTAAGTTCCTAGGCATGATTGAGATCCGACAAAAAATTGTCCTAGTGAGATATTTTTTGCCTTATAGGCATTACATTTATATTTTCTCTTCTTTTGAGTGTGAATTACTGTTTTTATACATTTATCTCTGAGTATTGACATGGTTATTCTTTATTGAGACTGATTATATACATGATCATTGCTTATGAGTTGCATATGATAGAGGCAATTATTTCTTAGCCTATATTTATCCATATATCCCTTACATCATATCTTAGTTATGAAAACAATTTGATTCTTTAGCCATTTCTTTTGTAGCTCCACAAAATTCATGTTTCCTAGCCTATGATATGCCTTACCAATCCGGGAATTAGGATTTAGAGTTGGTTATGGATATTATTTTGAGTGAGAAAGAAAGACTAAACCGTGTGCTTGTTATTGAGAGGTTTCAAGAAAAGACGTAATGTTATGTGCTTATTTTCATCATATTTGTATTTTATGCATATGGCTCAAGGAAAAAAAGAATTGAAAAAAAAGAAAAAAAATGAAAAAGGAGAAAAAAGAGAAAAAAAATAAGAAAAAAAGTTATGAAATAACAGCCTTGTTTATTTGTTTTTGCTTATGAGAGTTGGATAAATGTTTATGTGGAGAAGTTTAGTTTGAGAAAGTTATTATATTTTGAGAGTTATGTTGAAAATTGTTATATTTTTAGAGTTGAGTTCATGTTTTTATGAGACGCGCTTGATGTCTTTTGAGTTGTTTTGAGTTGTGTTGGAAGTTATAAGAATCTTAGTTTCCGAAATTGAAAGCACCACATAACCAAATACAATTCCTTACCCTTATTTTTATACCAAGCCCTATTACAACCCCGCCGAATGGATATTCTTCAAAGATTTCCATTGAGCGCAAGTCCTCTGGATGTTTCTTTTATTACTTTGATGTATTTGGTGGAGATTTTGTTATATATATGTCAATATTTATGATTGATATTTGCATATAGAATTGAGTTGAGAGTTATGCTTAAAGACTAAATACATGAGATGAGAGAAACACATATTCTTCCTTGTACGGTTGGATTGATAGGCTTGCGAGCTACTTGATCATTCATATACATGTGAGAATGTTTGTGTGCCTTCTCCATGTTTGCACTTGCTTTGTGTTGTTTTTGATGAGGTTGAGTTATGAAGGAATCTCTTGTGGGATGTATTGATTTATGTTTATTCTTCAATTGCTTAAGAAAAAGCAAGTAGGGATGGCAACAGGATGGGTTCGAGGCGGGTTGTACCCTCCCCGTCCCCATTTGAAAAAAGTCCAAACGTCCCCGTCCACGTCCTCGTTCGGGGATAAAAAAATATCCCCTGTCCCTATCCTCGTCGGTTCCTCATCCCCATCGAGGAATCCCCATCCCCGCTTAATTTTTCCCGCTTGCATTTCCCGCGGGTTTCCTTGTCGGGTTCCCCATTTAAAACTCATGGTTTCCCCCCATTTAATAGAAACTATAAGATATTATTAAAATTATGTAAAAAAATATGATATAGATATTACATATAATATCTCATAAATGTAAATTATAAGGTAAAAGTTTAAAAATAAAAGAAAAATTATTTAAACTTATGTAAGATCTAAACAAAAATGGGGATTTCATACTCCTCATCGGGGATCCCTCGGGGTTCCCTAACGGGGGCAGGGTGGGGCAGGAATCGGGGTGGGGACTACTATCACCATCCCCATCCCTGTCCCCGTGCGGGGAATAATTTTTGGCCCCCATCCCCGTCCCTGTGACAGGGATTCATCACGGGGATCGAGGAGTCCCCGCTTCACTGTCATCCTTACAAGCAAGAGCTTAAGTGTGGGGGAGTTTGATAATGCATATTTTGTATAGGCATTATAGGTAGTTTTAGATGCATTTAGATAGGTTTCTTGCATGATTTATAGTTAATTCGCATTTTTATCCATTTGGGGATTAGAGTTCAAAATCTATGCTATTTTGTGTTTATTCTGCAATTTTATAATCCGATCTTAATGAGAGGTTAAAGATGAGTACAAGAGGCTGATTATGAGCATAATAGAGGCAAATGAAGAGTATCAAGGGAGTTAAGGAAAATAAGTTTGAAGACAAGAGGAGAAATCACGGAGCCAGAGTAACTGTGCCCACCGCCATTTAACCGCCACCTGCCGATTTTGCAGATCCAAAAAATATTCAATTCATCCGAAGTTTATCTTATTAGTTTATTATTATTTTACTTTCTAAGGTTAATAAGGTCGACTCCTATCATATATAGGTCGACTAATATCTAGAGGGAGGAACGGAGAAAAGAAATCTCAATTTAGATTTATAGTTATATTAGACTATGAGTTGTTAAACTCATAGTTTTGTCTGTGATTCGAAGACATGGTTGGTTGAATTGTGAGGTTTTGATTTTATAGAGTGATTAGTTAGTTATTTCAATATATTTGTTCTCATCATTCTTATTTGCACATGTTCTTTTTTGATTGACCATCTAGATAGAATTTGCATCTATGCTAGTGATTAATAATTTCTTGCAAATAGTTAATCCATGATAGCAAGCAATAGGTAACTAATTCCGTGAAAGCATCAATTGACTATTCAGGAAAATCACTATTAGTTAAATGTTGATTTCTATAAAAATTAGGGTTAGAGGATTTGCTTCTTTTGACGATCTAATTGCATAGTTATATGATGTTACCAATGGACCAAGTACTTTGGGATTTTGTGACGATGGTGGAAAATTGTTGATCACACCCTTCAAATCGTTGCTCAAATCGTTCCTCGATCCTATCAAGCCATTGTCCCAATGCTGCTTGACCTGCCTCAACCCTCTCAATCTGTCGACCAATGTGATCCATGATCCGGCGATGAGATCGCTCAAAGTAGCCTTGCGCTAGAAAAGATGTAAAATCACCATCATAGGACGAGTTCACTCCTCCAAAATCTGAGTAAGCACCATGTGCCTCTCCATATGAGGAACTCGTCCCTCCAAACTCTAGATAGGTAGGCTCTCCATGGAGTAGATAGGCATCATAGTGCATCCGCTCGATATCGAACTCATGCTCCAAAGGCACCTCTCCCATCGGCTCCTCCTGATGATGTGCAACATTGCGAGCGAGAGGGTGATCAAGATCTTTATGTGGGATGTTCAGGTGCGCTAGTGTAGGTCCGATGGGGAAGCCTCCAGAATGAGGAAGAATCAACGTGTAGGACCTAGGGATGGCAATTTCACCCGCACCCGACGGATATCCGTCTCACCCGACCCAAAAAAGTGGGTGAAAATCCGAAACAAAGCGGATATTAAGTGGGTGATGGGTGAACGGGTGATGGGTCGGGTCGGATTCGGGTGAAGACATTCCCCACCCGTCACCCGACCCATCACCCGACCCGTCACCCGACTTGTATTATATAACTATATTTTATATGTAAAATTACTAATATACCCTTAAACCCTAATTCAAGATACCTATCAAACGATTAAAATGAAAATATCGTGTCATAAAGTAAGTTATGCAATTTTTATTTGAAGATATGCAATGCAATTGGCTCTTAATTAAAATGGAAACGTGAATGCAATGAGCTCCTAATTAACGTTTATTCGTCGATGTGTTCGACGTATGTTTTTCAATAATTTTTTTTGATGAATTTAATGTCTTGTATTTCACCCAAATTATCACCCGATCCACCCGATCACCCGGTGGGTGATGGGTGGACGGAGCGGGTGAAATATTTGGTGGGTGATGGGTCGGGTAGGGTGAAGGGTTTTGGGAGGTGGGTCGGGTGACGGAAGTAGATCATCCACCCATCACCCGACCCATTGCCATCCCTAGTAGGACCGATTTGGCCCCTTCGTCCACATATAGAACACTCCGTCGTTGTGATCTCTTAAAATGATAGCCTTTTTCAATGAGCTTAGCCTAAGGCAGTATGGATCAAAGAGCTCGCCATAGTTTCAAATCGATGTCCAAATTGCACAGAATTAAGGTGATGAAATATCCGAACGCAATCTTGATGGTGTCCAATGATGTACGCATATTTCACCTGTTTTATGCTTACATCTATTCTGTTTTTATGCATATTTTATACTTTCGGGTTGGGAAAGTAATGAATTTGTATAGTTTGAGTTCATTGGCAAGATATAGAGATCTACACAAGTTTTGGTTTGATTTCACAGAAAACGGAGCATTTTAGAGTGGAAACAAGACACTAAAAAAGAGCTTGATCTCGAGCATAAAGGACTCGATCTCGACATGACAACTCGATCTCGACCAGCTAACTCGACATCGACATATGTACCCGAGGTCGACTGAAGAAAAGAGCCAGATCGAGACTAAGGCAATGTCGACTACAATTAACCAAATCGACTCGACTTAAGACAATCGATATCGACATGTCCACTTGACATCGACTAGAGCAACAGACGTGTACGAGATGCGGATTGGGCCGGATATTTGGGAGATTAACTTAGCCATGAAGATATCTATCATCTACCAAGATCTCTATCATTAGGGGTATATTCCAAGCATGTTAGGGAATATTACCTATTTTATTATTTTATTTTAGGATAGAATTGAGTTTAGATAAACTTTCCCTTTACCAATCTTACTAGGATTAATCCTTGGCTAGCAAGGGTAGTGAGGCTATAAACAAAGCCCTAGGGGACTTGCTTTAGTCATTCAATCAACAAACAATCAATCAACCAACAAGAAGACAAGAAGAGCGAGAAGTAGGAGAGAGATAGACATAAACGGTGGTTGTACGATTAAAGTTTCCTTTTAAAGTTAATGCAAAGTTCTTTCTTTTATGCAAAGATGTTTTCCCCGATGAGGAGTGAGTAGTCGTCCTACTTTTAGGGTCGGGGTGAGCCCGGTGATGGCCATGTAAGTACACTTGAATTCTTTATTTGACTATGCGATTTCATCTTCTACCCCGCACTCAGTCCTTCATGAGGATTTAAGATCATTCCTTATTTACCTTATATGAAGCAGAAGTTGATTATATATGTGAATTTGGATAGTATTTAGGTTTTTCCTGTGAAAGTTGACTAAATCCTAATTAAGAAAATGTAGAAATAATTAGGTTTTTATGTGAAAACCTCTATATTCCTAATTGGTGATGATAAAAGCATAATCTTTTATATAATTAAAGTGATAATGTATGCATGGTTATTATCGTGGTGGACCCCCACCTTAGGAGCCTTTTAGTTTATAAACACAAAAACCCAAAAAAATCTTTCGTTTTTATTATTTTATTATTTTCTGTCTTTGTTCTTTTTTATATTACTGTCTGTGAACCAACTCGAGATCGACCTCCGTACTCGATATTGAGTGCACTGCATCGAGGTAACTTAAGTCGATGGTCTTCTGAGTCGACTGGAACACACTGATCTACTCGACATCCACCTACCTAGTCGATATCGAGTTCCTCTGTCTTCTTTGCAGGTTTCACATATCAACACAAAGCACTAGGAATCGACAGCCCCTGTCGATTTCGACCTCTCAACTCGATATCGAGGCTTTTGGTCGACACAACGTAGGAATTTCAAAGACTATACAGGAAACCGCTGACTCGCCTCCTCAAGGATCGATCCTGATTCCCTACTGCTACATCGGGAGGGAGTCTTTAATTTATTTGCTAGGGAAGAAGTTGGTTTATTTATATATTTTATTAACAAATCTAGGTTTCCCTCCTTATAAATTTTGGCGCCGTTGCCGGGGAGGCTATCAATCGCGCCCTCTCTAGTCCTACTAATCTTGCTACCTAGTGTTGTTTTGAAGGTGTATGCGATGTGCTGATCGCACACCTGAATTTGCTGCTTTAGACGACGCGGAACACTTCTTTTGTGTACGAGAGAGCTAAAAGGATTATAGCGAACGGGGAAACCATGGAGCAACAGCTCGAGAGGCTTAGAAAGCAAGTTGAGGAGTTAGACACCGAGCGTAATCAACACACACAGGCACAACAAAGAATGGCCGCTCGATATGAACAAGAGGCCTAAGCCCGCCGAGAAGCCTAAAAGCAACTACGCCTGATCCTGCAGAATGCCAAGGAATATATGCACCCAACTATGACGGTGCCTAAGTCTCCTATTATTCTCCCTAACATTTCTTTTGAGATAAAAACTACTTTCATAGCGGAGATTAGGAGACATGCCTTTGAGGGAAAGGGCTCCGAATGCCCTATGACGCACATTACCACTTATATTGACTTATGTGACACCATTGCTGACGGTGTCAATTTAGAATATTTGCATCTTAAAGCTTTTAGATGATCTCTTGCAGGAAAGGCTCTACATTGGTTGGAAAGCTTGCCCCCACGATCTATCCGCACCTGGGGTGAACTTAGAGATATCTTCCTTAACAAGTTCTTTCCACCATCAAAAACGGCGCAGATTCGCCCAAAGATCATGTCCTATAAGCAAAGAACAGGGGAGACGCTAGCGCAAGTCTGGGAGCGCTACAAAGACCTGCTGAGATCCTGCCCTACACATGGGCAACCGTCATATGTTATCCAAAAGATCATCTATAATTCCATGGACGTGTCTACAAGAGAGCGGATAAACACCTATACCACCTATCGCCACCTAGATCTTACCCCTAATCAATCTTGGGAGACAATTGAAAGCCTAGTGGAGCTCGACAACACCTATGGGACTCCTGCGTCACCCGATGCGAGGCCGCCCCCATCCATGCCACTATATGAGCCTTCAAAAGAGGTGGATCCTGAGGTAAATGATCAATTAATGAAAGACCAGGTAAAGCGTCTTAAAAAAAAGTTAGGTTTCTTACTAATAACCAAGCTTGTTTAGAATGTGGGTCACAGAAGCACAACACAACGGCTTGTCCCTACACTGAGCAAGTACAACTTGTGGAGACCCACGATGAAATCAAATATGCGCGGGGGCCCAACTATGGAGGCCATTAAGGGAATTGGGGATATCAACAACCCCAACATCACTAATACCAACAAACCCCGCCATATAGAGCACTTGGCCATCTGGTGCGGGGCGAACGTCGTTGGCACTTTCGCCCTTTGCCAAATAGTAATAATATCCTAACTTAAAGCTCAAAACCAATAGATTAGCAAATCAATGAATTGATAAACCGAACAACTACTAGTATAGCGATGAAGTCCGGAGTCGAACCCACAGAGAGAAGCGGATTACTAAGCAATATCTCTAACAATGACTCTTATGACAAAAGCAATGACGTGTGACCAATGTTCTAAAAAATTCTTGGTGGATGCTCAGCGGCTAGATAGGGTCAAGGGTCTATGCTGATTGTGCGGGGTCTAGGCAGATTTACTATTTTGAGATGTATTTTTAATCCCAGGCCATATTCAATACGTATATAAAATAATAAAGTTTAATTCATAACATATATAAACAAATAAACTTTAATTAATAGTTTAGGTGTTAACAACGGGAGTTAGGTCGCGAGTTAGAGGACTATGGGAGTGAGGGATCAAGAGTAAGAGAGAGTATAGAGGTTGAGAACTAAGAGAGAGATCGACATGTGGGTGGTTTTAGGAGTTAAAACCTCAAAATGGTTTTTTTTCACTAACTCGCCAAACCCGCAAGGCCACCAAGACCTTGCGGGTGACTTCAAGGGTCTAGGCGACTAAACTCAAAGGTGGGGGACCTTCAAAGGTCTAGGCGGGGTCTAGGCGGAGGCCTATGCCTTTTTTGGAACAATGCTTGTGACAAATTGATAACAAAGTAAAGTGAATAAAACTAATGATTTCAAAGTGATTGATAATAAAGATAGAAGAAACATTTCACCTGTAATTCTCTGACAATGGTTGAGATTCATGGTCCTAGGATTGATTCATCAATTATTCATAAGCATATGACTACTTGAATAAAGTTGAAGGATTCGTAGGGATACAATCACCTTATTCAAAATCACTAAAGAATAGCATTAAACACTCAAGCTTTTAGACAATTTGGCGTATCGATTCAATGCAATTAAGACACAATTGGAACAACCCTAATCGACATAATCAACATCTAACCAATATAGATCAATCGAAATCATCAACTACAAAGACAAGGAAATATCACTACTTCAATACCTTTGTTTGCTATCGAGAAAACAATAACGAATTCATAGCCTAGATGCAATTCCTAACATGGTGATCAATCATAGAAAGGAACACAAATATAATCAATAAACACAATATGATAAATAAACTCATAAATAACTAAATAGAATCAAATCCTCACAATCTATTCAACCATGTCTTCGAATCAAAGACGAAACTATGAGTTTAGCAATTCATAGGCCAAAAACCTCTCTTCTCTCTCAAAGCGTTCATTGTCTCTATGCCACACATACGAGCATGGCTGGATTAACAGAAATTAACCTTATAAAGAGTTGTGGAAAACCCTAGAAATATAATAACAATATAATAGGAAATAGAATATTCGGGTCCAAATCGGGATTGCTGGACACGGCATCCCGGCGGGCGCTGCCTACGCAGTGACGACTTTCTTCTTCTCTTCATTATTGTGCTTTCTTGCTTCTTCGTAGCCTCTTCCTCAGCCCTCGTTTGCTCCAAAACATGTCTCCTAAGCTCTTCCAAGATCCCATCCATGGTCGGATTGTAAAATTGCAGAATAAACACTAAAAAGGCGTAGATTTCGAACTCGAATACTTCACAAGCAAGATATGAAACTAGACTAAAACATATGAAAAACTCCTATCTAAATGCAATAAGAACTACCTATAATGCCTATATGAAATATGCATTATCAAATCCCCCCACACTTAACTCTTGCTTGTCCTCAAGCAACCATAAGACAAAAACATCATCTATGCATCCCACAGGAGATCCTTTCACAATTTTACTCATAAAAAACAACATCATCAATAGTGCAAATATAATCAAGGAATATAAACGTCATAACATGTATATATGGGATGAAGTTGCTTGCATGCTCAAAAATCCAACCTCACCAAGGATAATGTGTATATCTCACTCTCATGTGTTTAGGCTTTAAGCATACACTCACCTCAATTCCATATACAAGCATCAAATTAAATATTGACATTTATGTTAAAAAAATCTCCACCAGATACATCAAAGCCCAAATGAGGACATCAAGAGGACTTTCGCTCAATAGAAACCTTCATAGAAGATTCCATTCGACGGGGTTGTAATGGGGCTTGGTAAGAAACATAAGGGCAAGGAATTGTATTTGGTCATGTGGTACTATAAATTCCGGGAAAATAAGATTCCAAAAACTCCCAGGATAACACAAACCAACTCAATAGTACATCAAGCTCTCATAAACACAACATCTTAATAAATATGACAATAAAGCCTAAAATCCTCTATAAATCACCAACTCTCAAAATATCTCAATGAACTACATAATCATCTCAAATCATCATCTCATACTCATCTCATCATCATGCATAATATGCATCTACAACACCCAACCAATCTTTCTTTCAACCAACATAAATCCAATCCTCCTCATATGCAAAAATAAACACACTTGCTCTTATTTTTTTTTCTTTTTTCTTCTCGAATGCCGTTTTTTCTTTTTTTTTTTTTGCCATTTATTATTTTTTCTTTTTTTTTTTCTTGAGCCATATACATGAAATACAACTATGAGGGAAAATAAAGCACATAACATTACATCTTCTCAAAACCATAAACCATAAAACTCACACTTTAGCTTCTTTCCTCCACCACTCCAAAATAGATCCATAACATACTCAAAATCTTAATTTCCCCGAAAAAGGGTAAGGCTTATCATAGGCTAGGAATAATGCAATTTTTTGGAGCTTACAAATAAAATAGGCTAAAGGCTTAAATTGGCTTCAAAGCAAGATATAACAGAAGGTAGACAAGGATAAAATGTGACTAAAAAGTTGCCTCGATCATTTGAACTTATCAAGGAATGATCATGTATATAATTGTTCTTGAAAATAGATAACCATGTCAATGCTCAAAGATAAATGCATAGAAAGAGTAAATCACACAAGAAAAGCACATAAAACCAATTTTAGAGACAAGGTCAAATCATTCTAGAATTCCATGGGATTTATAAAGTCAATAGGACAAGCTCAAATTAGATGGGTATCTTTTGATAACACAAATATGCAATGCATGAGACTCTTCTTATTTTTGGATTTTTTGACGTTTTTGACATTTTATATAACAAATAAAATAAACATGATGCATGAATTACAAGAATATCGAAAACAAAATAAAATAAAATACTAGAAATCTAATTATGAAATAAAAAATAAACATTAACTAATCTAACAAATTTACTTCACTTCTCTCCCCCCCCCCCCCCCCCACTTAAATGTTGCATTGTCCTCAATGCATAAACATATACAGAAGAAACAATGAAAAAGAAAATAAAGGGTTGAAGGAAGCAAACAAACTAACCAATTAATGTGAAGGTGGGGTATGGGAACCACACTGAGGCCCAGAACCATTATCAAAAACTTCTTCTTCTTCTTCTTCTTCATTCTCATTTTTTGCATTCCCTCTTTCCCAACCATATCTCTCAGGACAGGGTCCCTCAGAGTCATTCTTACGCACAGGCAGGGAACCAAGGTTGTGACTTACATTAAAATCTGAGGTCTTGAAGCAAAAAGGTAGATCTGCAGGCATGTACAGATGATGCTCACGACGCTTCCTTGCTCTCCATACGACACATCTCGATCCATCAGGGTGCAGGATAGTAATGGTAATGTCAGCCCAATTCAAATTATCAAGAGTGTAGGCCTTTTCATTCGTATAAGGTTGCATATCATCACAATGAACTCCTAATCGTCAAGCAATCAGTGGCACCAAACTTCCAAAAGCAATAACACGATCGACTCCCACATGACTAGCTCTAATCACCTCCAAACAACTCCTCGGAAATAACTCAACCCAATCAGAAATATGCACAACATCAGGGGTCAAACAATAAGTATGGCTCCAGGATCTTATAGCAATCACCTCAGGATCAGCAATACCAAAGAAGCGAGTACTTGGAACTCTATAGCATAGTCTCAGCGGAGGATGGGTAATCATGTAGTCG
Organism: Persicaria maculosa; assembly: GCA_963922045.1. NCBI lineage: Eukaryota > Viridiplantae > Streptophyta > Magnoliopsida > Caryophyllales > Polygonaceae > Persicaria > Persicaria maculosa. The sequence goes on from OY998261.1 coordinate 37,923,195, forward strand.
AAGAAATTACCGTCTGACCTGAAAGATCAACCAGCTGCCTCTTTCCATGTATCGAAATGATGAGGAGCAGCCAACTCAAACCCAACAGCATCAGCAAGCATCTTGGTCATACCAAACGCTTATGCAAAGAGATCCTTAGTCACCACGAACTTCCGACCCCTCAATTGGAAACGAATCTCCATATCAGAGCGATAATCCAAAGTAGCCAGGAACTCTCTCACCAATGCCTAATAGGTGAACTCAGCAAGATTCGTGAAATCACTCAAACGTCCTTTCTCAAGAAGGAGAGAGACATCCTTGAACAACCCCAAACGATGCAACGTCGGGGGATCGAAGAACAACATGGATCGATAATCCCTCTTCACCATATTACGCCAACGCTCCTCCTGCTCCGTAGTCATGAAGCTCGACATCTCTATAGCAGGAAACACATGCATGGTGCATGATCCTAAGAAAATCGCGAAAGAACACCACAAAAACGACCAAAAACGACCTCTCTACCGGTGGTGTTGGGTGTCGTGTATGGGGCGGCGTCGCCGGTCTCTACAGAACACGAATCCGAGCACGATGTTGAAGAATCTATGTCCACAACTCTTCCAAACTTGAAACTTGATGACCAAACATGGTTTCAAAGGCTTTCTTTGGTGGTATATATGGGAATGGTGTGGAAAAGATTGAATTTGATGGATGAAGGTAGTGATGAATGTGTTTGATGGGTAAGAACTCAATTGAAACACAAGGCTCTTAGGTTTTTTGAATAGATTCAAGTAGGATCTCTTGGGGTTTATGTGTTTCCTTGGAGACAAAGCTTTGATTGATCCAAATTAGAGAGTGGGATTATATGGTGGTTTGGAAAGGGGAATTTCCATTTATCAAAAAGAAAAGAAAATATTAAAAATAGATAAAAATAATAAAAGACAATAAAATAGATAAAAGATTAAATTCTAGTCCTAAAACAAATGGAAACTAATACTAGATAGAACAATCTAATCCTAAGATAGATAAAATAGATGGAAGATAGATAAACTAACCTAAAATAAAATAAAATCTAATCCTAAAGATAAATAAAATAAATCTACTTCCTAAAATAAAAATATACAACTAAAATAACCGGAAATCAAATAAACATAAAGACAAAATAGGATAAAACCTACTCCCTTCCAACGTAACCAAAAATCCGGACGCGTCTGTGAACAGTGACTGGCGACGGGCGCCGTGGTTTAGGCAGCGGGTGCCGTGTATGCAGAACGCCACTCCGTCATTCAATCGAGCAAAATTCATCTACCAAAAAGGTTCTAACACTACACTACTCCAATGTACAACAAAAAGACTTGTCCTATTTTATTAAATTGAAAAACTAAATGCGAAATTGAAACAATATTACCTAATCTACCTTGGGTTGCCTCCCAAGAAGCTACTTTGTTTCACGTCTTTAGCTTGACATGATGCATTTCTTGATCAAGTTATCCCATCAAGATCCTCCACACTTGTCCTTTTCTTGAGAAGAGGGGAACTTTAGGAATTTCTCCAATGTATCCATCAATTGCACCAATCAATTCCTTCTTGAAATGAATTTCTTCTGGAGGTTGCCTTGAAATTGCAAAAACCTCAACATTGTTAGGAATCGATTTCTCATAGGGAAGAACAATAGAATCATTTGAAGTAGACATATTCTCATGTGACTTAAACAAATTCTCTATTTTCCTTTCAGTGTCATCTTTTCCTAAATAAACTTTCTCTTTGTTAGAAGACTTAATAAGCAATCATTCATTCTCAATAGAAGCATCTAACAAACTATTTGATTCATTCCTATGATCGCTATCATTAGAGTGAAGAACATCCACAGAGTCATTAGTAGCAATAGTAGTAGGCTCCAATATAAAAAAAATTAATCTTTCTACCGTCAAACTCCATGGTTAGGGAACCTTCAAAGCAATCAATCTTAGTCTTAGCCGTTGTCAAGAATGGCCTTCCCAAGATAATTGGGGTTTCAAGCGTACCTTATTCCATATCCAATATAAAGAGATTAGTTGGAAATATCAAATCATTTACCTTTACCAAAACATCCTCAACAACTCCTCTAGGCTTTAATGCTAGAACGATCAGCGAGTTGTATAGTAATAACAGTTTCAAACAAAGCATTGAGACCCAAAAACATGTACAAGTTATATGACATCACATTGATTGAAGCTCCTGGGTCTAGCATAGCTTTTATGATACTAGCATTACCTATTGCAGACGGGATAGTAAACATACCTGGATCTCTGCACTTTTCAGACAATCATTTTTGTAGCAAAGCAGAAACATTTTCATTTAAACTTACCTGACCCTTCCTTTGCATCCTTTGCTTGCGTTTCATTGTGCATAGCTCTTTCAAGAATTCCGCATAGCGACGCACAATTTTAATCAAATTGAAAAATGGAATATTTACCTCACAATGAGCAAAGGTGTCGTAAAGGATTTGTTCATCCTCCCACTTACGATCGGGTCTTAAGGCATGAGGAAAGGGTGGTGCAAGTCTTGAAACCTTAGAAGATCACTCCTTGGATGATTTCCTTGGGGATTGCATAACATCAACATTCGGATCTGAGACTTGAGGTGGTGGCGGGCGCCGGTCTGAAGGGCGGCGGGCGCCGTCATCAACAGTGTGCGTCTCCGAGCTTTTGTTGTCTTCCTTACCCACGTCAATCACTTCCTTAGGCCTCTCTTCAACATTTCTAGTGGGCACATTCACTAAATTTCCTCCTCTAAGGATCATGACACTCACATTCTCCTTCGGATTAACTACCACTTTTGATGGAAACTTCCCCGAATCTTTTGCTTTCAATTCTCCAATCTCCTTAGCCATTTGACCAATGTTATCAAAATCTAGATCCGGATCGTTGAATCGTATGATCCTACGATCCAAAGTTGGGTGATCAATCAGGATCGCACTAGAAAAATCGTATGCAGCATAGTCGGTATAGAATCGGTATAGGATCGTTAAAAGCGGTAGAATCTAGATCCTATGCAAAGTCGTCTGATTCTAATTGATTGCAATAATATACAGATTTGTTAAGGGTGGGCTTCATTTTTGTTAAAAGTGGGCCAAATGCCCGCCAGTGTAGCCCATTTAATTTGAAGAAAGTAAAACAAATTCAATAAAACTAAAAGCTAAAACGCATAAAGAACAAAAAAACCCCTAGTCGTCTGCTTCTTCTCTAGTTTTTTCGAAGAGATTTTTGCATCAATGGCTCGAGTCGATGCTTCTCAGTCTCATTTGTAAGGTGAGGGACGAAGGGTGAGTTGTGACGAAGGAGAGGGATGAAAGTGCTACAGCTGCTGGCCTACGTACTGCATTATCGATTGAAAGAGGTAACCTACTAGCTGCTGTAAATATGTAATATATTTCGGTTTTTTGGTTTCAATGTGGTGCAAATTTAGATCTAAATCATCTAATAATGTCGCAAGCCTGAAACTTATTTCGATCTATTTTTTTTTCTGTTTCTAACACCATTAAAGTTCTGCTGCAATTTGTAACGTGCATACCCGACAATCAGTGAAATGCAATGCACTTGTAAATTATTTGTGTGATAGTTCCAACTGATTTTCTTGTTTCTATTCCGATGCAGCGTGTTTCTGCTGAATGGTGCAACTCATTCCAGATTTCCAACTGATTTTCTTGTACTATTCTAATGCAGTGTGTTTCTGCTGAACGGAGCCACTGATTTCCATGTTTTTTTTTCTGTTTTTGATTTCTCATTCCAGTTGTTGAACTAAATGGCCACTGATTTCCATGTAATGTGTTTTGTTTGATTTTCTTTTCATACTTTGATTTACTGATTCACTCTCTATTTTAAGCTTTAATGTTTACACTTGTAACTTGTAAGGATATTATTTATTTGCTTGTTCTCTATATGTAGGTGATAATCCTACACCAAATGAATCAACTATTGAAGGAATTGGAGGAGCTGTTGGATCAAATGAAATGGAGAGTTGATGATTTCAATGGAAGAGTTATGTCAGATGACGTAAACGTGCATGAAGATGACATTCGAAGTGATGAAAGTGATGGCAATCACGGATATGAATATGTTTATTGATGTTGTTATCTTGCTTTTTTGCGTCCTTAGTTGATTTACTCTATTATGGGATGTCAAAAATGTAGACCTATGGCTTATTGCTCGACTTTGTTGGATTATTATGCTTTTTTGCGTCCTTAGTTGATTTACTCTATTCTGGGATGTCCAAAATGTATGGACTTGACGACTACTAAGTGTGCTTTTTTATTGATATTTAGCTTTACATTTAGGTGATATACAATATTCTATAATCACCTTATTTTAAATTTAAACGTGCAGTAGGATCCTACGATCCGATCCTACGATTCGATTCTGCGGCACCCTCACCGATCCGATCTAGAATCTCGATCCTGCAACATTTCATTTGACTCAAAAATTTCTCTTGAACACTCATCTTATCCAACAACAACCTCAATGTATCATCTCTATCCTCTTGTTGAGTGTTTCTTTGACGATTCTCAAATTGTCCTCTTCCTTGATAAGGAACTTGTTGTTGCTGACCTCTGTCATTGAATCCACTTTGATATTTCGAATTGTAGCCCTAATTGTAACCATTGTTACCAAAGTTGTGGGGAGGTCCATAATCCCTAGCACTCAAATCAGCGACATCCTCTTGTATCAAAGGACACTTATCATTCATATGAGTTGGATCTCCACAGACACCAGAAAGTCTAGGCTGCTGAGGTTGATTCATTTGCATAGCCATCTTGTTCACTATCTCAATAAGACTATCTAAATCATCTTTGCGACCATCTCTAGAATTATCCAACTTATGAACTTCTCTAACTCCTTGGTGTTTCCCATATTGTTGCGATGCATTAGCTAACCCTTCGAAAATCTGCATTGCTTCCTGGGGTGTCTTATCATAAATATCTCCTCCACTAGTAGCATTGATGAAACTCCTGTCGTTGTCAAGCAAGCCCTCATAAAGATATAGCACTAGATCATCCTCGGGTATACCATGTTGTGGACAACTACCTTTAAGCTTCTTGAACAGCTCAACATACTCATAAAGACTCTTCGTAGGTGATTGCTCAATACTAGATAGCTCCTGCTTGAGTTTGTTGAGGCGAGTAGCAGGAAAGTACTTCTAAAGGAAAGCTTTCTTCAATTCAACCCAAGTAATAATGCTTTCGGGGGTAGGTAATAAACAACCCCAACATCACCTAACATCAACAATACCAACAACCCCCACCGTATAGAGCACTTGGCCATCTGGTGCGGGGCTAACGTCGTTGGCACTTTCACTCTTTGCAAAATAGTAATAATATCCTAACTCAAAGCTCAAAACCAATAGATTAGCAAATCAATGAATTGATAAACCAAACAACTGCCAGTATAGCGATGAAGTCTGTTGTCGAACCCACAGAGAGAAGCGAATTACTATGCAATATCTCTAAAAATGACTCTTATGACAAAAGCAATGACTTGTGATAAATTGATAACAAAGTAAAGTGAATAAAACTAATGATTGCAAAGTGATTGATAATAAAGATAGAAGAAACATTTCACCTGTAATTCTCTGACAATGGTTGAGATTCATGGTCTTAGGATTGATTCATCAATTATTCATAAGCATATCTATACTTGACTAAAGTCGAAGGATCCGCAAGGATACAATCACCTTATTCAATATCACTAGAGAATAGCATTAAACACTCAAGCTTTTAGACCGATTGGCATATCGAGTCAATGCAATTAAGACACACTTGGAACAACACTAATTGGCATAATCAATATATAACCAATATAGATCAATCGAAATCATCCACTACAAAGACAAAGAAATATCACTACATCAATACCTTTGTTTTCTATCGAGAAAACAATAACGAATTCATAGCCTAGATGCAATTCCTAACATGGTGATCAATCATAGAAATGAACACAAATATAATCAATAAACACAAGATGATAAATAAACTCATAAATAACTAAATAGAATCAAATCCTCACAATCTATTCAACCATGTCTTCGAATCACAAGCGAAACTATGCGTTTACCAACTCATAGGCCAAAAACCTCTCTTCTCTCTCAAAGCGTTCATTGTCTCTATACCACACACACCACCACGGCTGGAGTAACAGAAATTAACCTTATAAAGAGTCGTGGAAAACCCTAGAAATATAATAACAATATAATAGGAAATAGAATGTTCGGATCCCAATCGAGATTTCTGAACATGGCATCACGGCGAGCGTCGCCTACGCAGTGACGACTTTCTTCTTCTCTTCAATGTTGTGCTTTCTTGCTCTTTCGTAGCCTCTTTCTCAGCCCTCATATGCTCCAAAACATGTCTCCTAAGCTATTCCAAGATCACATCCAAGGTTGGAATGTAAAACTGTAGAATAAACACTAAAAGAGCATAGATTCCGAACTCGAATATTTCATAAGCAAGATCTGAAACTAGACTAAAACATATGCAAAACTCCTATCTAAATGCAATAAGAACTACCTATAATGCCTATATGAAATATGCATTATCACCATCCTGAGAGGGAAAGAAGGGATGACTTACAACTCATCCTGGAAGAGATGAGAAGAAACACAACAGAGACTAAGCAATCCAACAATGCCATCCACACCCAACTACATGGCATTAACGCAAGGCTTGGAGAGATAGATACATGGAGGAAAAGCGTAGAGACCCAAATGGGTCAACTGGTGGCCAATGTTGCACAATAAGCCGGAGCGCTCCCAGGCCAACCTCAGGCCAATCCTAATGGACAACCAGCAGGCCACATCGCTGCCATATGCTTAAGGAATGGCAAAAAGATCCAAATCAATCAAGAAGAAATGGAGCCAGCAGAGAAAGTCACTGGAGAGCCAGTCGATATCGACCAACCCATGTCGAGATCGACTGACCCACTCGATGTCGACAGCTTAGTCGACGTCGACCCTGTCTAGGCACACCCGAGATCGACAACAATAGTCAATGTCGAACACTCCTATCGATGTCGACCAGTCATCTTCACCACCTCTGGCCAATCCCGCTCTGCCAAAGAAGAAGCCACTTTGTTATCCCTCCAAGTCATCAAGAGACCCTGCGAACGTGAAGTTCCAAAGATTCATGACGATACTCCAAGGCCTAAACGTTACCATACCATTCACAGAGGCCCTTCATGTGATGCCATCACACATCCGATTCATGAAAGGCATCTTAAGCAAGAAGCGATCAATCGCTGAGACCACAGAGGAGTGCAGCAAGGTAGACTACCCAGAGAAGAGGAGTGATCCTGGAAGGTTTGCCATTACTATTGGGCTTGGCCAACATCGCTACAAGGCTTTGTGCGACTTAGGGGCTAGCGTGAGCGTCATGCCTTTGTCCATATGACCAAAGGTCAACATTGGAGCCTTGGAGCCTGTGGATATGAAGCTTTATATTGTCGACAACAACTTCGTAAAGCCCACAAGCATCATTGATGATGTCCCAGTAAAGGTGGTTAAGTTCTTTGTACCCACAGATTTCATTGTGCTTGATATGGCGGAAGATCCTACATGCTCCATCATCCTAGGGAGGCCGTTCCTAGCTACGGCCGACACCAATAATAGCGTAAGGAAGGGACTATTGTCATTCACCATTGGCAATGAAGTCATCAAGTTCTTCTTCAACCCTACCATGAAGGAGGTAAACCAAATAGAGGTCAAGGCCTTACATGCAATAGCGAGAGTAATCCCTTGTGATAAGCCAACAGAGAGAACCTTGACCCATGAAGAGCTAGCGGAGAGGGCCATGGAGGCCCAAATAGAGGAGCTTTTGGTTATTTGGCACCAAGCCGAACTAGAAGAGGAGCCTAAAAATATCAAGTACAGGGGTCGACATTGAGTGGGCTTGTCTCTAGAGGTGTAGTCGATGGAGGAGTGTCGATAGGGGGAGTTGATCTCGAGTGGGTCCAGTCGATATCGATTGGCCCTGGTCGATCTCGAGTGCTGTTTCGACCCCATACTTATCTTCTGACACTCGATCTGGCTCTAATGTACTCGACATCGATTGGTGGGTATCGACATCGAGTGCTTTTTCAGGCTCCTCTTCTTCGTCGGCTTGGTGCCAAATAGCCAAAAGCTCCTCCATTTGGGCCTCCATGGCCCGCTCTTCTAGATCTTCATAGGTCAAGGACCTTTCCGTTGGTTCATCACAAGGGATTACTCTCCCCATTGCATGCAAGGCCTTAACCTCCATTAGGTTCACCTCCTTCATAGTAGGGTTGAAGGAGAAGTCGATGACTTCATTGCTAATGGTGAATGACAATAGTCCCTTCCTTACGTTGATATTGGTGTTGGTCGTAGCTAGGAACAACCTCCCTAGGATGATGGGGCATGTAGGATATTCCACCATATCTAGCACAATAAAATCAGTGGGCACAAATAACTTACCCACCTTGACTAGGACGTCATCAATGATGCCTGTGGGCTTCACGAAGTTGTTGTCGGCCATATAAAGCTTCATATCTACTGGCTCCAAGGCTCCAATGTTGACCTTTGACCATATGGACAAAGGCATGAGGCTTACACTAGCCCTTAGGTCACACAAAGCCTTGTAGCGATGTTGGCCAAGCCCAATAGTTATGACAAATCTCCTGGGTTTACTCTTCTTCTCTGGGTAGTCTATCTTGATGCACTCCTCCGCGATCTCAGCAATTGATCACTTCTTGCTCAAGATATCTTTGAGGAACCAAACATAGGATGGCATCTCATGAAGGGCCTCCGTGAATGGTATAGTGACGTTTAGGCATTGGAGAACCTTCACAAATCATTGAAACTTCACGTCCGCAGGGTCCCTTGATGACTTGGAGGGATAAGGAAGTGGCTTCTTCTTTGGCGGAGCAGGATTGGCCCGAGGTGGTGAAGATGACTAATCGACATCGACTACTGTGGTTGATCTCTGGTGCGCCTGGATAGGTTCAACGTTGACAGGGGTGTCGACATCGAGTGGGTTAGTCGATCTCGACTTGGGGGTGTCGATATCAACTGGCTCTCCAGTGACTTTCTCCGCTGGCTCCGTTTTGTCATTGTTTATTTGAATCTCCTTGCCATTCCTTAAGCGTATGGCAGTGATGTGGCCTGCTGGTTGCCCCTTAGGATTGACATGTGGTTGGCCAGGGAGCGCTCCGGCTTGTTGTGGAATATTGGCCGCTAATTGACCCAGTTGGGTCTCCACGCTTTTCTTCCGAGTATATATCTCACCAAGCCTTGCGTTAATGCCAAGTAGTTGGGTGTGGATGGCATTGTTGGATTGCTTAGTCTCTGCTTGGTTTCTTCTCATCTCATCCAGGATGAGTTATAGGTCATCCCTTATTTCCCTCTCCTGATGTCCAGGTGCTCTATATGGCAGGGGTTATTGAAATTGTTAGGGTTGTTGATATCCCGAATTCCCTTGATGCCTTCATAGTTAGACCCCCACGCATATTTACCTTCATCGTGGGTCTCCGCCATTTGTACTTGCTCCGTGTAGGGACAAGCCATCGTGTTGTGCTTCTGTGACCCACATTCTAAACAAGCTTGATTATTAGTAAGAAACTAACTTGTTTTTGAAGACGCTTTACTTGGTCTTTCATGAATTGATCCATTACCTCAGGATCCACCTCCTTTGAAGGCTCATATAGTGGCATGAGTGGGGACGGCCTCGCATCAGGTGCTACAGGAGTCCCATAGGTGTTGTCGAACTGCACTAGCCTTTCAATCGTCTCCCAAGATTGATTAGCGGTAAGATCTAGGTAACAATAGGTGGTATAAGTGTTTATCCGCTCTCTTGTAGGCATGTCCAGGGAATTGTAGATGATCTCCTAGATAACATATGGCGGTTGCCCATGCGTAGGGTAGGATCTCAGCAGGTCTTTGTAGTGCTCCCAGACTTGCACTAATGTCTCCCCTGGTCTTTGCTTGTAGAACATGATCTTTTGGCGAATCTGCGCCGTTTTAGATGGTGGAAAGAACTTGTTGAGGAAGTTATCTCTGAGTTCACCCCAGGTGCGGATAGATCGTGGGGGCAAGCTTTCTAACCAATCTAGAGTCTTTCCTGTAAGAAACCATCTAAAAGCTTTTAGACGCACATATTCTAAATTGACACTGTAAGCAATGCTGTCACATAAGTAAATATAAGTGGTTATGTGCGTCATAGGGCATTTGGAGCCCTTTCCCTCAAAGGCATGTCTCCTAATCTCTGCTATAAAAGTACTTTTTATCTCAAAAGAAACATTAGGGAGAATAATAGGAGACTCTGGCACTGCCACAGTTGGTGCATATACTCTTTAGCATTCTGCGGGATATGGCGTAGTTGTTCTTCGGCTTCTCGGCAGGCTTGGGCCTCTCATTCGTATCGAGCAACCATTCTTTGCTGCGCCTGTGTATGTTGATTGCGCTCGGTGTCGAACTCCTCAACTTGCTTTCGAACCCTTTCGAGCTCTTGTTGCATGGTCTCTTCGTTAGCCATGATCCTCTTAGCCCTTTTATGTAGACAAAGGAAGCCTTCCGGATCGTCTAAAGCAGCAAATTCATGTGTGCGATTAGCGCGTCGCGTACACCTTCAAAACAACACTAGGTAAAGAGATTAGTAGGACTACACAGGGCGCGATTAATAGCCTCCCCGACAACGGCGCCAAAATTTGTTGAGAGGGAAAATAAAAGATATAAACTTTGAACCAATTCCTTCCTTTGAAAATAAATTCAAGACTCTCTCTCGATGTAGCAGTAGGGAACCAGGATTGATCCTCGAGGAGGTGAGTCAGTGGTTTCCTGAATAGTCTTTAGAATTCTTGTGCAGTGTCGACCAGTAGCCTCGATATCGACTAGTTATGTCGATATCGATAGGGGCTGTCGATTCCTAGTGCTTTGTGTCGATATGTGAAACCTGCAAAGAAGATAGAGGAACTCGATATCGACTAGGTAGGTCGATGTCGAGTAGATCAATACATTCTAGTCAACTCAGAGGACCGTCAACTAGGATTCTCTCCATGTAGTGCACTCAATATCGAGTCAGGGGGTCGATATTGAGTTGCTTCACTGACAGTAATAGTGACGAAGAGCAGATTTTTTGGGTTTTTGATTAATATAACTAAAAGCTCCTAAGTTAGGAATTCACAACGACAATAACCATGCATGCTTTATTACTTTAATCACATAAAAGAGTAAGCTTTTATCATTTCCAATTAGGAATATAGAGGCTTTTTCATAATAACCTAATTGTTTCTACTTTTTTATAATTAGAGTTTAGTCAACTTTCGCAGGCAAAACCTAATTACTATCCAAATTCACATGTATAATCCACTTTCGCTTCATATAAGGTAAATAAGGAATGATCCTAAATTCTCATGAAGGATTGAGCGCAGGGTAGAAGATGAAATCGCGTAATCAAATAGAGAATAAAAGCATACTTACATGGCTATCACCGGGCTCACCCCGACCCTAGAAGTAGGACGAATACTCACTCCTCATCGGGGAAAACATCATTGCATAAAGAAAAGAACTTTGCATTAAAACTTGATAAGGAACTTTAATCTTACAACCACCGCTTCTCTCTATCTCTCTTCTACTCTCTCGCCTCTTCTTCTTCTTCTCTTTAGTTGATCGAATGATCGTTGGTTGATTGAATGGTTGTTGAATGACTAAAGCCAGCCCCCCAGGGCTTTATTTATAGCCTCACAACCCTTGCTAGCCAAGGATTGGAGTCCTAATCCTACTACGATTGGTAAAGGTAAATTCTATCTAAACTAAATTATATCCTAAAATAAAATATTACAATAGGTAATATTCCCTAACATTCTTCGAATATACCTCTAATGATAGAAGATCTTGGTAGATGATATATATCTTTGTGGCTAAGTAAATCTCCTAAAGATCCGGCCCAATTCGCGTCTCGTACGCGTCTGTTGCTCCAATCGATGTCGAGTGGACATGTCGATATCGAGTGCTCTATCTCAAGTCGATTTGATTTATTGTGATCAAAATTGCTCTGGTCTCGATCCTGCTTTTCTCTTTAGTCGACCTCAGGTGCTCTGGTTGATGTCGAGCTCATGTGTCGAGATCAATTGCCTTGCTTGAGATCGAGCTCTTTTCTTCAGTGTCTTGTTTCTTCTCTAAAATGCTCCGTTTTCTGTGACACCAAACCAAAACTTGTGTAGACCTATATATATCTTACAAATGTACTCAAACTACACAAATTCACTACTTTCCCAACCCGAAAGTTTAAAATATGCATAAAAACGGAATAGATGTAAGTATGAAACATGGTGAAATATGCGCACATCAACAGCCCCTGTCGATATCAACCTCTCAACTCGATATTGAGGCTTCTGGTTGACACAACGCAGGTATTTCAAAGACTATTCAGGAAACCACTGACTCGCCTCCTAGAGGATCGATCCTGATTCCGTACTACTACATCGGGAGGGAGTCTTGAGTTTATTTGCTAGTGAAGAAGTTGGTTTATTTGTATTTATTTACACATCTAGGTTTCCCTCCTAACATCCATCCTGGAGTTGGTAGGCCTTGTAGCCTCACTCCAAGCCCGTGAGAAGAGATCAACCCAATCAAGGACATCAATGACGCCCAAATATAAGCTTGTGTACCATACCCAATTACTCTTACGGGCCTTTTTTATCTCTGCATGACCGAAGAAGGTGGTGTTGAGGACCTTTGAGCATAATCAAAGCATATATCGGGTGTGTGATTCTCAAGTTATAGTCGTCGTCAAACATCATGATCCACCCAGTTACCTCAAACCATTGTTGTTTTGGAAGCGGAGATTGTTGAAGTAGCTCCCAATAAGTTGTAGAAGATGTTGAGACACCTAGGATCTTGCCTAGCCTAAGTACGGACATCTCATGGCCATCACCTCCAAGCTGAAAGAACATATCATCATCTCTTACCCTATAAGAAACTAAAAATTCTCGAACAAATTCTAGGTGAATGGGTACACATTCCTCAACCAGCCCTAGAATGCCACCATTGCCCATAAAAATTCTCACTTCCTTCTCTAAATCTAAAGTTCTTAAAGCTGAAAGATAAAAAAAACTTTGTTGAGACATAGAGTCGACTTCCTAATCTATCCCATTTTCATTGCGCTCTTGCACTTAATCTCATAAGCATATCAATCCCAAATGAAGCCATAATAAAATTGAAAAGATTATATCAAAGACTTAAAAAATTGGCCAAAACCGATTTTACAGAACAAGTCTCGATGGCAAAAAGCTAGTAGAGTCCGCTGCCAACGGCTAGGCAGCAGATACTAGTGAAGCTCAGGGCTAGAGAGGACTCGCGTTGCGGAGGCAGGGCCTGTTGATAGTGGTTCCTCGTGGGTGGAAGTGGGTCAGGGTATGGGTTTGTCGTTATGTCAAATTCCTTAGATCGTTTTTCCTTTGGTTTGAATTTTTGCTCCATCTTTCCTGTAGTGTTAGCTCAAAGAAATATCCCAAAAAATCTATCTTAGTGAATTAAAGTATATCTAATCCAACTATAAGACCAAAAGACTAAAAACCTAACTAGGAATTGAAAAGAAATACAGAAATAGAAAACATACCTCGGGTGGCCTCCCGAGAAGCGTCTTCGTTTATTGTCATGGACTTGATGATTTATTCATCCTTGTGCATAATATTCACACAAAAATCGTTAGCGCCCTCAAGAGAAAATTCAAACTCATTTTCCCACCCGATGGTTGAGTGAACACTAAGGGCAAGAAGATTGGCAATTAGGGATACCTCATAAAAGATTCTTGCCCATTCTTAAGCAAAACACCAACACAGTTGAGGTTTCGAAGGTTGCGTTTCGAAGGTTGGATAACTTCGTTCGGATCTTGCAATCCAAGTACGAGTTGAGGTTTCGAACCTCAAAAACTTAGTTTTGAAAGAGGGGATATCAAACCCCAAAATACGCGAAGGGTCGTTGGTTACCCAGAACCTGTCCTAGTTGACTAAGTCGCTCAAAACAATTGGAATTCAAAACAAGATAAAGGGAAATCTTTGTACAACTTGGCATGGCGGGGCCGAGTCAAAACAAAAATGCGAGAAATACGAGTATAGAAAAACGTCTAAGTTTATAAGTCGAAAAGTCAGTCTCTCGGTCCCCAATCATCCAAAAAGGTACCCCGTCATAGAAGAGCTACTATGAACCTATAAACATACCTAAAAATATATACGGGCATGAGATCAGATTGAGGCCTGCACTTGGCTGGTCCCTAGAAATAGGCACACATATACGCTAATCCTAAATAAAGATGCTTCTAATGCAAGACAAAAAATAAACACAGAAGACATGCTGGCAGATATAGATAAAATGACATAAATGTAGTAAATGGGCCCACACAGAATGCCAAGTGGCATGTCCCAACTCTCGATCGTGGGGCCCTTGCCTCAATTGGGGTGAGGCATATGTAACGCATCATTTGTACCTAATATCGAGGTCGGAGTACATATGACGTATGTAACGCACCGTCCACACCTAACAACGAGGTTGGAGTACATAGCTTCTATGTAACGCATCATCTGTACCTAACATCAAGGTCGGACTACATAGGGTGAGTGGGGTCTATGTAAAGCACCGTCCGTACCTAACATCGAGGTCAGAGTACATATCATCTATGTAACGCATCATCCGCACCTAACATCGAGGTCGGAGTACATAGGTACGAATGGGATCAGGCTGTGCCCTCACCGACTCTATCAGGATAACCTAGTAGTGTTGGGTTATCCTATGACCCTAGCAAAGACTCTACGACTCACAGATCACGACCGTTCTCTTTTCAAACGCATAAAGTAAACAAATGCTTATTTAAATAGTGCAACCTAAACAAGATACTACATGATCATGCTTTTATTCATATGCAACACCTACTTTATCATGCGACTACATGCAGGGAAATTAATCTAGTTTATTCATATGCAACACCTAAGGCCGGAACTTACCTGGAATAGCAGAACAACAAAAGTAATATCCAGTAAAGTAGATAAAGCCAAGTGTTTCACAGATTGCCTAATAGTTAATAGAATAATACAAGTCTAAAGTACACACTACTAGAAATTTGTCATTTAACATCGGGTAATAACCGATGTCTTTCAAAAAAAAAATCGATGTCTATATGGGTGATGTAAAAAGTAAAAAAAATTTCACATCGGCCATACCCGATGTCTATAAAGTTTATAACATCGTTTATATTTTTAAATCCGATGTCTTTGTATTTTATAACATCGGGCTTTGGCCGATGTTAAACATTTTTTACTTTTAACATCACCCACATAGACATCGATATTATTTTTTGAAAGACATCGGTTATTAGCCGATCTTAAATGATTTTTCTTTTTAAAGACATCGGTTCTTACCCGATGTTAAATGTCATATTTGTAATTTTTTCGTAGCCTATGCAGGATTTGAACCTGCGTCTTTGTGCTCGGGCACAACGCTCTACCAATTTGAGCTAAGAGGCTTTAAATTACCAATAATAAAATAATGTGAAATGGTCTAGCAAAGATCAGGAACACACAAGTACAATAAACTCCCTAAATATATGAAATCAACTCATGCCAGAAAAACGCAATGACTATATAATTAGTTTAATTACTACATAAGGTTGTAGTTGAACAATTAGTATTGGCTAACAAGCCTCCCAAGGTAAAACCTCCCTCATACAACAAATTTCTGAAGTAAATGAAAGCATAAAAAAATGTTCCTACCCACTGCAGTTAAAGCTAAAACAGAAAGGAACTTCACCAAAAAAAATGGGAAAGAGCGAGAGAAAATAGAGTAAGGCATAACAGAAAATCAAAACAAAATTAAATAAATAATAAATAAAA
Organism: Persicaria maculosa; assembly: GCA_963922045.1. Taxonomy (NCBI): domain Eukaryota; kingdom Viridiplantae; phylum Streptophyta; class Magnoliopsida; order Caryophyllales; family Polygonaceae; genus Persicaria; species Persicaria maculosa. The sequence continues at coordinate 37,939,037 of OY998261.1, forward strand.
CTAGAACTTATCACTTTATGGTATTTCTATGGCATTTAAATGCTCATGAAGGGTTCTAGATTCTCACGAGTATGGACAAATGAACTACCTAGAGCAAGGAACATGTAATCTATCTAGAAAATTTACCTCTTGAGATTTGAAGAGGATATAGTTATGCACAAACATGTAGTTGTGGGTAGAAAATTTCAGCTGCACAATTCTGCCCACGTTCCAGAGTAGAAATCACATTTTGGTAATCTCCGTCAATTATCAAAGCATTGGCCAGTTGTGAACTGAAGTTACAAAACCATAACTTCCCCACAATCCTTCAAAAGTGAAACAAAACATGGTCAAGAGTTCTCCGTATGGAAGTTAAATCCATTTCAGCATCTGGACTTCTTTTATGGAAAACCAAAATCTTCCAAATAAGGGAGTTAATCAACGAGTGTGCCAAATCAAAGAGATGAAATTTTCTTAAAACATTTCAAAACCCTCCAGATCACTAGCTATTAACCCTACATAACACGTTGATTAATCATGAAGGATTGATGAAAGTATGTTAATCCATACACGTTGCTTCTCTAATCTAACTACAAACCTCAAATATCTCTAATTGAAGCTCCACACATAATTTTGAATCACAATTACTCAATTACACTAAAAAAACTGCAAGAATTTAGGGCCTGTTTGTTTTGATAAAAAAAGGGCCCAACAAAGGAATAATTACCCGGTTAATGTTTGGGCATGTTTGTTAAATACAATCCAAAGAATGATTTCTTTGTGGACCCTAATCAATTCACCTCATCTGTTACCCTAGAGAAATCAGGGGTTTACTGATTGTTTCTCTCTCCCCGACTCTCTCTCTCTCCCCGACTCTCTCTCCCGAAATAGCAATACCAGGAGCAGCGATAGTGCGCAAAGGTGTGGAGCCGAGTGGACACCGGTGGCCCTGTGCACTTCGGCCTGGGTAGTCGAAAGATCAGGCGGGTGAGCCGAGCGGACACCGGTTGCTACGAGGGCGCGAGACGACGACGTCAAACAGGTATGCTTTGCTTTAGCCCCAAAATTTCCGACCTCAAATTCGTTCATTTAGCTTAACGTTTAGGCGATTCGTGCCTCAAATCTCGAATCTCTAGCCATATCCGTGTTCAATTCGACATTCGATTTCTAGGTTCGATTGATTTTTAGAATTTGTGATTTTAGGGTCATTTGAGCAATCTTTGGGTTTGACCGATTTCATTGCAGGTTACAGGGCTGTGATTTCGCTAATTTTGGGGTCTCTTGGTTTGGGTATTTGAAAGGGGACAAATCAGCAATCAAGTCCTAAGAAATTCACAAGGAGTTGGCAGGTTCTCGTTCAAAGATCTCTCTGGCTAGGTATATGAATTTTAGCCTAACTTTAGGGAACTTCTATTTTGCCTTAATTTATTGAGGGCTGATTTTTGTTTCTTCAATTTGCAATTTCAGAGCTTTTTTTGAACTGGGGCAAACACCAGCCAGGAGGTAGAGTGGTGGACGGTTAAGTTTGACCGCGTTGAACTAATTAATCAATCAAGGTGTGTGAGGCTTTTAACTGTGTGTGTACTGTCATCTTCCTCCTTTGAATGTGCTCTCTGAGTTGTGTTGACTGTTGATCCACCATCAGTTTTGCTAACACAATTGAATCCAGATTAGGCCATCTCTGAGTTGTGTACTGTCATCTTCCTCATTTGAATATAGCTAGTGTTTTTTTTGTTTATTTATTTATATATATATAAATAAATAATGTATATAGAATGACCTACCAATAATAGACCATCTCTGAGTGGCTTTAATTCCCCCCCTCAAATAGAAACAGCCAAAGAAGTGAAAACATCTCTGAGTGGATTACTAAATACTCATTAGTAATCCAAAGAATAATTTGACTATATATTTCAAGTCTGCTATGTTCATTTGTTTAGTGAATAAGAGTAGGTGGTGTGTCATTTTCACAATGCACTTTTATTTCAATTTTCTTCCTTCCTTCCTGCAATGCACTTTTATTTTTTTCAAATAAGAGTAGGTGGTGTGTCATTTACACAATGCACTTTTATTTCAATTTTCTTCCTTCCTTCCTGCAATGCACTTTTATTTTTTTCAAATAAGAGTAGGTGGTGTGTCATTTCAATTTTCTTCCTTCCTTCCTTCCATATTTCTGGATCTTTTGGTTCTACTGTAGAAAATATGCCTGAATCTCTGGAAAGCTTTTGAATGATACTTTACTGTTATTTTACTTTACTGAAATTTTACCAGAAATGTCAATGACGATTTAGGATTTCTTGATATATTCTAACACAATGTCAATGATAATTTACCAGAAATGGCTCGTCATAATGGATCATTGACTAGGACGACAATGTTACAACAACTCCATGTGATTTTTGTGATAGTTAGGGTAATGATGTTGTTGTACTGGTTGTGGTACACAATGAGTGTGACAACCATTAGGACTATTCAGTTGAAACATGGGAAAAGGATGAGGAAAAGGTTGAGGTTTCAATTATTAAATAGGTTGATAAAAGAAAGTGATACCTATTGCCATCGTGAACTCCGTGTAACTCGACACGTCTTTAATGTGCTATGTGAGATGGTTAGAGATCTTGGAGGTCTAAGTGGGACTAGAAATATGTCAATTGAAGAGATAGTGGCTATATTTTTGAGTATTTTGGCTCATCACAAGAAGAACCGAACGATTTCACACTATTTTATTCGGAGTGGAGAAAGTGTGAGTCGTCACTTTAATCATTGCTTAAGGCCTGTCTTAAAATTGCATGAGCATTTACTCAAAAGACCCACACCCATTTCCGATGACTGCGAAGATGATAGGTGGAAATGTTTCAAGGTATCTACTCGCCTATATTTTTTTGAGTAAGTCCAATGATATGTGCACCTTACTAATAAATGAACTTTTCTTTTATTCTGATTGTAGAATTGTTTAGGAGCTTTAGATGGGACGTATATTAATGTATCAGTTCCTTCTGGAGTAAAGGCCAAATATCGCACTAGGAAAGGCACAATTTCCATGAATGTTTTAGGTGTTTGCACACCTAACATGGAATTTTCTTATGTTTTAACTGGATGGGAAGGGTCTGCACATGACGGTCGTGTTCTTCGAAATGCTATCTCTAGGCCAGATGGATTGAAAGTTCCTAAAGGTAGTTACTATTAAAACAAATAATTTTGCAACTAAATAATTATTACAACTAAGTAATAGCTTGTAACAAAATATTCCTTTGCTATAATGAAGGTTGCTACTATTTAGTGGATGGTGGATATGCCAATTGTGAAGGATTTCTTGCACCGTATAGAGGACAACGCTATCATCTCAAGGAATGGGGTAACCATCAACCACGTAGTGCCGAAGAATTCTTTAATATGAAGCATGCTAGAGCTAGAAATGTGGTTGAGAGAGTCTTTGGAGTACTAAAAGGGAGATGGGCTATACTTAGAAGCCCTTCATACTTTCCACTCAAAACTCCAGGTCGTATCATACTAGCTTGTTGTCTACTTCACAACTTAATTAGAAAATTGAAGCCTAGCAATAATGAGGATGAAATAGATGATGAGGATGACGGATCTGATCAAGACGACGAAAATGACGAAGATGAGGAAGATTCATCATCAACGGAGGACGAGGAAGATGGTGGTGATGGAGGAGGGGGAAGAAGAAGAAGAGAAATGGAATTTATTACAAATATTGAAACTTTGGATCAGTGGACAAATTTTAGAAATACATTAGCACAAGAGATGTTCAATAGTTGGAGATCTAGAGTTGCTGGACATGTTTAGCTAGAGTGATGCAAGTCAATGTGTGAACTTGTTTGTATTACTACTCTTTAGTATACTTTTATTGCAATCTCAACTTTTCAAGTACTTCATCCTTTTTCTTGAAATATAACATGCTTTTGATTAAAAAAATTCATTTGTAATGTTGGCTTCAAATGCTTGCCTGAATTTGTCCTCTATATCTGACTGTGTATAGTGTATACTGCAATCCTAGAAAGTGTAGCTTTGTTGCTGTTGTGCTCCTTTTGCTGCTAAATTTTGTCTGTTGCCATCGAGTAACCTACAGCCTTGACCATTCCTAGTGCAAGAAACAAAGCATTTCTTGCACTTATCAAATGGTACCGAGTTTTTTTTTCTTCTCTTTATTTTTTCCTTGAGATATCTTATTATACTCTTGAGTCTAGTAACAGTTTTGTGAGTAGTTTCACTGTCATTTACTCATTCTCATCACACTCTTTATTTTACTGGAGTCTAGTAAAAGATTACTTGCTTTAATGGCTACAGTGGTAGGTATGACTATTTACAGGGTAGGTTATGTGATGGCTTGTCATGTTAAGATCTTCTATTATATTATGAAATTTCTTACAGCTTCGTGTATATTATGAAATTTTTTACAACTTCTTGTATATTATGAAATTTCTTACAGCTTTATGTTCTGAACAACTTCTATTTTTTTTATTACAGCTTCTGTTTTTTTATTACATATTCTGTTTTTTTATTCAAAGCCAATATGTTCGTGCTTTTCACTTTTAGGTGAATGATGGAAGGCGCTATTCGGGGAAGAGGTAAAAATAAAAGGTTTTGGTCAGCACAAGAGGGTGATATACTACTACAATCCTTATTGGAGCTATCTCGGAATAACAAGTGGAAGAGTGAGAACGGTTTCAAGCCAGGGTACATGAATCGTTTGGAAGAAATGATTTTGGCGAAGCTTCCCGAGTGTGGTTTAAAGGCTGAGCCGCACATTGACTCAAGGTTAAAACATTGGTCGGAGAAGTATTCTGCAATGGCTGAGATGTTAAGTACTTCAGGGTTCGGTTGGAATGCTGAGAAGAACTTACTACAAGTAGAAAGAAGTGTCTATGAAGAATGGATCAAGGTATATTTGTGCTTCTGCAGCTTTATGTTCTAAACAACTTCTGTTATATTATGAAATTTCTTAGAACTTCTGGTATATTATGAAATTTCTTACATATGAAATTTCTTAGAGCTTCTGTTATATTATGAAATTTATTACAACTTCTGTTATATTATGAAATTTCTTACAACTTCTTGTATATTATGAAATTTCTTACAGCTCTTGTATATTATGAAATTTCTTACAGCTTTATGTTATGAACAGCTTCTGTTTTTTTATTCAAAGCCAATATGTTCGTGCTTTTGCTTTACCTAATATGAAAATTTTCTTGAAGCTTTATGTTCTGAAAATTTTCTTGAAGCTTTAGTCAATCCTTTATTTGCAGAGTCATAAGAAAGCAAAAGGGCTTTATGGAGTTCCATTCCCATTTTATGAGTTGCTTGCTGAAGTTTACGGGAAAGATAAAGCAACGGGAGAAGGAAGTGAGTCGTTTGCACGTGCTGTTCAGAACATGGATGTTGAGGTGACTGAATCCGTTACACTTGATAGTGACGATGATTTAGAAGATGATACTGAATCTGGGACAAGTGCTGCAAGTAGGTCAAGGAAGAGGAATGCTCCTTCATCTCAAGCAAGGTTTGCAAAGAAACAAAAGGTCTCGAAGAGGAAAAAGGACGAAGTTGGAGATTTGGCTTCATCTCTAGACTCGGTTAGCACATCATTTGGGAAAGTGTTTAAAGAGATGAATACCAGTTTAGTTGCAATGGCCCAAGTTTGGACAAATGAAGATGAGAGGAAGAAGAGACTTGAAAGTGAGAGCAACAAAATTTTAGAAGAAGTGTTGAAATTGGATGTTCTTTCCCCGTCTGATGCATTAGAGGTAACTATCATTGTAATTATTCATGATGAATTGTTTCATTTAAATAATTTATTTATCGTCCTTAACCAATATACCTTTGAAATATGTAGGTAGCAACGATATTGATGGGAGAGGAACATAAACTTCATATATTCTTTCAAGCCAACAACAGTTTGAGGAAACAATATGTGACCGACTTGCTAAAGAAGAGGAGTTGATCGTGTGAATTTTATAGTGCGAAGTGGTTTATATCTATGTGGATTTCTGACTATGTGGTTGTAGCTTTTTTTTTAAAGTGGTTGTAGCTATGTGGATTTCTGACTATGTGGTTGTAGCTATGTGGATTTCTAACTATGTGGTTGTAACTATGTGGATTTCTGACTGTGTGGTTGTAGCTATGTGGATTTATGACTGTATGGAATTATGACTGTTTGGATTTCAAGTGATTTCATATGAGTTTATTATATCTGTTCATCCTTGTTATATGATTTTGCAATAATATTAGGAAACAATAAAAAAAATGCAAAGATCTTTTGTTTGTTTTCTTTCCTTTCCCTAAATCAACCAAATACGTAAAAAGGTAACGAAGAAAGCAATGATTCCCCTCTTAAATTAACCAAATAAAATTGGAGTTTAACCCTTTTCCTTTCCTTTCCTTTCTCTTGAAATGTTTCCTTTCTTTTCCTTTCCCTTCCTATAAACAAACAGCCCCTTAGTTTGTTCATCTTGATTATGCTTCATAAATCAAAGGAGATACCAATACATTTAAAGTAATCACTGATAAAAAGAAGACAACAAGTAGCTAGATATCAAATCAATTAAGCTCACCCGCCGCCAAAAGAGGCTACGAGCTCAAGAGCCTTGTTGAGAATCTGCTTTTTAGGAGGAATAGATCCAACGAGATGATAACACTGGCGAAGCCAAGAAGACTATACACTCTACACTTTAACTCGAAGTAGGAAGGAACTGACTTCAGGGGCAGTTGCTGAATCGAAAACAAATCGATCAGGAACTAAACTAAATTAAAACTTGAGAAATGCAAACAACAAATTCAGTGAAGCAGAAGATGAGGAATACCGAGCGCTCAAGATGGAACTTGGTCTGCATGTTAACATTATGTGTGTGCCACAAGAGAAAAGCTGCGATTTAAAGGCAAGTCTAAAACAACAAAGTTCTCAAGCAATTTGTGTGTTGTTCTGTATAATTATAGTAAAAGAGATCCAACTATCATAAGTCATACTTTAAATGCATAAGCTAAATTGACTCGTTTGTAGATAAGGAGAGCCAACTATCATAACTATAATTACAGGAAAATCAATGGAAGGCACTAGATACAAACTGACTCATTTGCACATGGATGTCTACAAGTCATACTTTAATGCATATTTGACACGCAACAATTTAATTTAGGTTTAGATTTAGGTTTTGAAAGACATCGACTATAATTTAGGTTTAGATTTAAGTTTAGATCTCAACTTCACAAGTTCTAAATTCAGGCCAACTTTTACCTAAAATCAAACATGTATATATTAGGAGCTGAAAAAATAAATTTATGCATAGGAACACAAAGTATATATTAGGAGCTGAGAAAATGAAATCAAATAAGCAATAGCACAAAATATAAATTTATGCACAAGAGCACAAAGTATATCTGGATATACAGCAACTGTTTTTGCTTCCTGCATAAATAATTCTGAAATAGTGAAATATGTTAGACAAAACCACTATCCCAAGGCAAAGGTTGACATAGATGCCCCTGTCACACTTACCTTTTTGGCATCCAAATGGAAATTGATCTTGCTTGGAGAAGCATACACTGTCTTTACAACCTAGACATCATAAATCAGAATAATCATTTTTTGACCACGAGTATTAACAACTAATGATATTAGATAATATGAAAGAGTGAGAAAGACAACATAACGTTATATCATAAAAATCCTCAACAATAAATTCAAATAATGCAAATGTCTATAGATGCTTTTCAAGCATCAGTTATGTTATCATTACTTATACATTAATATAGCAGATTAAGCACTAAAGTTAGTGATATTAGATAACTACCTTTAAATATCCATGTCTAATATCCAATCCATCATCAATATTAGCATATAATTGTTATTCCATGAATTTGCCTAACTCCCAAGGAGAACTTGTGCAATTAAAAAGATGCAGCACGTGGTGACTAGGGAAATAAAATATTTTAATTAGAAAACAATCTATAGAATAAATAGCATCTACTCTTCAAGGGCTTCTCCGTATCATATAGATAGATTATAGTGTTCACAAGTCAATACCAAGGGCAAGATGTATTTACACAACCCTAAATTGAAAACAAAGATATTTATATGTTCAAAGCGGCAAAGTATTTTAACTAGAAAACAATCTACAGAATAAATAGCATCTAATTTTTTTTGAAGGAAAAATAGCATCTAATCTTTTTTTTGAAGGAAAAATAGCATCTAATCTTACTACAATTAGAAGTGGAGACGAAATATCATGGTTGATGGATTAATCCATCAAATGCAATTTCTTATGCGGAAGGAATGACAATGAGATGTGCAGCATGATAGACATATTCTCATAATATTCTTTAGATAAGATAATAGGACAGTTATGAAAGATACCATAATCTAAAATCATCAATAGGTTTTAGATCAAAGAACACAAACGTACAAAGTGGAGCAAATTTTACCTGCAACTTGCCACATTCACAGTTCCACTGATCTAGACTACCAATCCAGCCATCGGCCTGTCCAAGCAAACCAAACCCTAAAAAAACAGTAACCAAACCACAGTCATAGTGGAACTGATCTAGAGTACCAATCCAACCATCGGCCTGTCCAAGCAAACCAAACCCTAACAAAATAGTAACTAAACCAAACCAAACCAAACGAAACCTAATCCAACCCTAACCAAACAGTAACTTTCCCCCAAAATCAAACCCTAACCACATGATAATCAAGCTTTTGGATTGAATTGAAAGGGATTTAAAGATATTACCTGACAATTGAGATGTCGAAGATCCGAGGAAGGTGTCTGAGAACCACTTTTGTTGAAGGTTCCTGAGATTTGACAAGCGCAAACGAGCTACACTTCATCCAGGCAGGTTCACGACACCGGCGGCGTCACGACGACATGGGGACGAGCGACAACACGACAACGTGAGGACTAGCTTCTCAGGCGCATAGGCGAAGGTCGATGGGGTTTGGAATCGTCTATGTGTTTGAGAGAAAGAGAGAGGCCGAAGAGGGATTCAAATCTGCAAATCTAGGGGGTGAAGACGCAGAAGGGATGGGGAGAGAGGGTGATGGAGCAGATTTGTAGATGGAGATGGAGATGGGGTAGATTTGGAGATAGACATGGGGCTTTCGCTCAAGCGAGAGAGGAGAGAGTAGAACATGTAGATGGAACCCTTGGGCTGAAATGTAGACGGGGAAGGAACATGTAGATAGGGCTTTCTTAAGGGCGGGTGTTTAAATTAGTTCAATATTTGGTTCCGCGCCTTTTATAAAAAAATTTCAAAATAAATATTTAACATCGGTCTAAAATATAGGGTAATGTCTATTTTAATTTTGACATCACAAATTTAGAAGTCGATGTTAAAAAACTGTTTAACATGGCAGGTTTTTCTGACTGATGGATGTTAAATAACAAAATTCTAGTAGTGACAACAAGACTCATTTATCGCTACACCGAACTAATTAATATAAGATCTCATTTATCATCATCAAACCATATAATCTCATCTCTTCTTATCTCATAACTCATAGCATCATTTCATCATAGCTAATCATATACTATCTTGCATATCATCTCATATACTATCTCAACCGACATCTCATCATTATATAGCACTCATATATCACACATCATTATTCATATTCACCAACTCAAGATTCCGCTTATCAAATCATGCTTGCAATATATTCATATCATCACATATATTACATAATTCTCATGTTCAAATAGCACAATAATACCTTCTAAAAGTCTCAACATTTTAAATATCATCAACATCACATGAACATATAATCATATAACCAATACTCATATAATTAATATTTAAACAACCAAGTAACCTTTTTTTAAATCATACATTCAAATAATCCAATCAACATGTCTTAGATCTCAAGAAATCATATAAATCACATATATAACATTCAAATCATCAAATATCATTTAAAAACATATAAACAAATCAAAATTTAATAACTCACTTCACAATTCTAAAATCGCCTTATAAAACCTTATATAATAACACATCTCAACTAATATTACTTTTAAAACCATTTATAATATATATATATATAATATTTGCAGAAAATATGTTTATCACCAAAAACTCAAAATAATAACATATAATAATAATAATCTAATAACAATAAAATACAAATCATAATATATCACCATATAATATAACATATAACATAAAACAAATATAACCAAAAATAACCCAACAGGCCACCAATTATAACCCGGAAAAGAAACCTGGTTCCAAGCCCATAACCCAAGCCCAAAACCGAGATTAATGAACTAGATAATAGCCATAAGCCGGCCGGTTCACAAGAAAAGGAAAAGAAGGGAACCCGGTTCACTGAACCCTTCATCCCCAACACACGAACAGGGCTCAACGTTGACGGAGAAAGGATGGGAGAAATAAGAGGGGAGAGCTCAGGCTATGGTGGTCCGATCGGCCTCAAATTTTACCCAGGTAACCGACTTACTAACCCGACCAAGACCCATACAACAAGAATATGAAATGAGGGAAAGGATGAAGGGAGGAGGGAGAGATTTACCGAGCTTCGATGGACAACTCTAGTGACGTTGCTAGGGCCGCGACTTCATCGATGAGGGTGGAACCTTTATCTGGGCCTAGGATGAAAGGAAAAGGTTTAAAATTCCACCTTTATGCAGATCCAAGCCTAAAATGAAGGAATTTGAAGGTTTACCTACTCGGATGCGAAACAAGGGAGGGGAGGTGTTCAGGGCGGCTCCGTCGGATTAGAGAGGGCTCCGGGGTTGCCTGGGCTTCATTCTTCTTCTTCATCATCATCTGAAAGGGGAAGGAGCTGGAGGAGCAAATTCCTCTTCTTTGGTCTCTTCATGCGACAAGATGATGTGCGCGCAAATTGCCATATTTTCTATGCACATATGAATCCATTTTATTGTCTTTTGCATGCATATTAATAGGAAAACATAGGAATAGTGTAGTTTATGCTTAAAATGTCAAATATATGGGTTTGCCTGAGTTTTCATGTGATTTCGCAGAAAACATGATGAAAATGGATGAATTCGGAAGAGCGGGAAAAGAACTCGAAGTCTTTTGAAGAGGTCGAAATCGACTGAAGACCTCGACATCGAGTACATCAGAGACATAGGAATCGATCAGAAAAGGAAATAGAGCATATCGAAACAAAAGAGGTCGATATCGACGTCTGGGGGTCGATATCGATGCTGCCAGATCGACCAAGTTGATAGAAGTCGAGTGCCAGTTTGAGTAGGAGAAGGAGAAGCTCGAGATAAGATTTTGGAGGGGTCGATATCGAGGTCCAAGGGTCGATATCGACCATGCCAGCAGAGGAATTCGACTCTGATTTTGATAGAATTATATCTAATGCTTGCAATATCTATCCAAAGGTCGAGATTCCCTATCATCAACACCAGATCTATCATGAGGAGGCTGATTTCACCATTGAGTTTTAGCTTTTACTTTGTTTTAGTTTATCTTAGAGAATAAAGATAAGGTTTCGAGTCCTTATCGACATCTATAAATAGAGGCCAATAGGGCTGAGTTTGGAGATTCAATTTCAGATCTAAGAACATCCAATTTTCGCAGAGAATTTCAGTTGCAATAGAGAGTAGAGAGAGAGAGAGAGGCCGAGTGGAGTTGTAAAGCGAGAGTGGAGTGGCTTGTTCGGTTGTACTTTCTTTCGGAGTTTAATTCAAAGTAGCTTTCTTTCAATAACAATGATGATGATGTGCATGATGAGGAGCGAGTAGTCAACCCACTTCTAGGGTCGGGGTGAGCCCGACGATAGCAATGTGAGGTAAGTGCATCAAAGGTATGACTTTTATGCAATTCCGTCTTCTACCCCATGCATGATCCTTTGCGAAAGTTAGGGAGATTCATTATTTGCATTATTGAAGCGAAAGCCACTCATATTGTGAAATGGAATTGCTCATGAATTGGATAGTAACTCTTAGGAATTATGCGAGAGCCTCTAATCACCTAAGTGTTGATAACGAAAGTTATTTGACGGAAAGACATTAAAGTTCATATCTTTAGCATGAAACTTGCATTGTTATCGTTGTGGCATGAAACCCCGACTTTGGAAGCCTTTTAATTAATTTAATTCTTCATAAAAGTCTTAGTGTTATTTCTGTTCATCTTCCTTCTCCATTCTATTTTCTTCGGATCCTTTTCCGACAAATTGGTTACAAAAACAGTTTCTGTGACAAGCATCGAAATCGACCAAAAGGGTCGATATCGAGGTCTAACATCGATATCGATGTATCTGCTCGACGTCGACTTGCTGTTTTGTCTTCTGCAGGAACTGCGCTAGGAAATCGACCAGAACTGAGGTCGATATCGACCTGTATACTCGATATCGAGTGTCTGCTGAGGTTGAAAGCCTTGATCGTGAATACAACAAAGGAAGCACTGACATACCTCCTCGTGGATTCGATCCTGAATTACCCTACTACTACAAGGGAGGGGATTCTTGTATTATTTGTTTGGGACAGGGAGATAGTCTAGTTGTGCTTTGCTTTATTTTATTCTCCTACTTTACCACACTCCCCGCCCTCCTGCGAACAAATTGGCGCCGTTGTCGGGGAGGCAATCAATCGCCACCTAAGTTAATCACGATCTTTATCTAAGATTATTCTGCAGGTTTATGCGACGTTTTGATCGCGGACCTATCCTGGAACCAATTGACGAGTCTGAACGTTTCTACCATCTTCACAACAAAGCAATTCGCATCATGGCTGACAACGAGACGCAGGCTGAGATCATAGAGCGGTTGAGGAAGGAAATCGAGGACCACAATGCTACAATCACTACTGAAAGGGCCGCTGCTGCTGCTGAGCAAGCCCGTGCTGATAGGGAGGAGGATGCGCACAGACAAGCCCAAGAGCGGCTAAATCAGTATCCACAGACGGCGATGCAATACATGCATCCGCCGCTTCATGTTCCTGAATCTGCCATTATAATTCCTCTCTCTAACCATGAATTGAAAATTAACTTCCTATATGAGATTAAAAGAAATACTTTTGAAGGAAGACATAATGAATGCCCCCTGCAACACATCTCTACTTTTATGGACTTATGTGAAACAGTTGCTGATGGAGTAAACTTAGAGTATGTGCGACTAAAATCTTTTCGATGGTCTTTGGCAGGAAAGGCATTACAATGGCTTGAAAGTTTGGCTCCACGATCGCTAAGGACATGGGCGGAGGTGAAAGATGCATTCTTGAACAAATTCTTCCCACCTTTTAAAACAGCGATGCTACGACAAAGGATCACGGCTTTCAAACAAAAGCCAGGTGAAACCCTAGCACATGCGTGGGAGCGCTTTAAGGACCTGCTGAGATCATGCCCGACGCATGTGCAACTTCCATATGTCATCCAAGAGATCTTTTATAACGCCCTTGATGCACCGAATAAGGAGAGGATCAATTCATATACCTCCTATCGGTACATTGAGCTTACACCAACGGAGGCATGGGAGACCATTGAGAGGTTTGTGAACTTTGACAACACCTATGGGGCTGCTGCGGCCTATGATACAAGGCCTGCCCCATCTATGCCACTATATGAGCCTCCAAGGGAGATAGATCCTGAAGTGCGGCAACAATTCCATAACGATCAAACACGCCGCCTTCAAAAGCAAGTAAGGTTCCTGAGCAACAATCAACCTTGTCAGGAGTGTGGTTCAATAAGGCATAACACCAGTGCCTGTCCACATACTGAGCAAGTATCCATGGCGGAACAACATGAGGAGGTCAAATGGACGAGAGGCCCCTATGGAGGGGGCAATCAACAAAATTGGGGTGATCAAAGGTTCTATCAAAGGGATCCCCCAACATATAGGGCACCAGGGCACCCTGAGCGGGAGACTAAGAAAGATGACCTGCAAATCATCCTTGATGAGATGCGGAGGAACCACGCTGAGTTCAAACAAGCCAATAACTCTGTCCATACTCAGCTGCAGGGCATAAATTCTAGACTTGGGGAGATCGACGTTTGGAAGCGCAACATGAAGACTCAAATGAGTCAATTGGCGGAAGCAATGCCCAAGGCGTCAGGATCGCTCCCTGGATCCACTGTGCCCAACCAAAAGGGCAAAACCACTGGTCACATTGCGGCCGTAAACCTAAGGAGTGGGCGTCAATTACAAACGCCCGAGCAAAAAGCGGAGGAGAAGGAGCCAGAACAGACGTCGATATCGACCCCCCTGTCGATATCGACCAAGGTGACGTCGATGTCGACCCTCCTGTCGATGTCGACCCTAATTCTGCGTCACCATATAAATCGACTCCTTCAGTCGATATCGACCCTACTGATGTCGATCTCGACCTCACTGCAGCCGCGGGAAGGAAGAAGGTGTTGCCGTTCCCAACTAGAAAGGTGACTAAGGACCCAGCGAAAAAGAAGTTCCAACGGTTCGTGAAGATGCTCCAAGGGCTTAATGTCTCTATACCATTCACAGAGGCGCTTCACGAGATGACATCTTATGTAAGGTTCCTTAAGGACATCTTGGGTAAGAAGCGATCGCTCTCTGAGATCGCAGAGGAATGCAACAGGTTGGAGCTACCACAAAAGCGGGCGGACCCAAGTAAGTTTTCTATCGCTATAGGTCTAGGTCAATTCAAATTTAATGCTTTAGTTGACTTGGGCGCTAGCGTTAGCATGATGCCACTAACCATTTGGCACAAGGTAAAGATAGGTCCTCTGGAGCCCGTGGATGCAAGATTGTACATGGCTAACAATACGGTAGTAATTCCAACTGGGATAGTGATGGATGTGCCAGTACAAGTAGGTAAATTCTTTGTCCCTGCTGATTTCCTAGTTGTTGGTATAGCGGAGGACCCTGCTTGTCCAATTATTTTAGGTAGGTCATTTCTAGCAACCGTCGATGCCAATATTAGCGTGAAGAAAGGATTGCTCTCACTCACAATTAGTGATGAAGTAATAGAGTATTCCTTCAACAAGACGGTGCAAAGTCAAGGGCCAATGGAGATAAAAGCCATCAATGAAGCTCAAGTAGAGGAAGTTGAAGCAATCTTGAACGAAGGGGCTCAACAGAACATCGAAATCGACCCAGGTAAGTCGATATCGACCACTAATGTTCAAGATTTTGTGACAGGTCATAAGTATGGGGTCGACGGAGGAAAAGAGGAAGCATCGAAATCGGGGTCAAGGGTCGATATCGACCATGCCCTATCGAAATCGACCACCATCAGCACTGAAAAGGGAGGCAAGGAGACCTCGATATCGATCTCTGAGGGTCGAAATCGACCTGATCATATCGAGTCAAAACTCCCCAAATCGACTGATCCTCCATGTGTACAACAGGGGTCGATATCGACCTCCGAACGTCGACATCGACCTGAGCCATAGACTGAGAAGAAGGTAAGTCAAGGTACGGATTCCTCTTGTTCAATTACAATTAAGGACTTATCATTATTTGGAAGAGGTGTGCCTTGGCATGTGCGTTTATGTAGGGTATCCGATGATGATTCAAGCCAATATGAGATAGGAGACAAGGTCTATGTTGCCAAGTCTAAGGACCATTGGTTCCTTACAAGATTCAAGGATAAGAACTTAGGTCCATTCACGGTGAATCAAATCAATCCCGGCGGAATGAAGCTGCGGGACAAGAAAGGAGTGATATTTGAAGCCCAAGCCACATGGGCTCTGCAGATGCCACCTTGAAAAGCGCAAAGGAAGAAGTCGGTCTAGCGACTTAAAAATCTAGAGCTTGTAACAAAGACTTAGTTTTAGTTTTAGACAGCTTTTGTTTTGGGTTTTAGACACTTTATTGTTTTGCATATTTTGTGTTTATTTTTCAAAATTGCAGGAGAGAGAAAAGCACACAGAAAGGCATCGAAATCGATGTCAGACATCGAAATTGACCTTAAGGTCGACATGGTTAGGGTTTGTGATCGAGGCCAAATCACCCTGAAGCCTGAGCAGAAATCAAGAGAGACATCGATATTGATGTAAAGGGTCGATATCGACCTTCCCTGTTGTCTTCTTCGACTCCTGAAATTTGTGACGGTTTAGTAAGTTTTCTTCTTAACCCTAGTTCTAATACAGTGAGGACACTGTAAATTTTAAGTATGGGGTGGGGGAAAGGCTTACTTGCATATTCATACTTAGTTTAGGGTTGCATATTTATTTTAATGCATATATATATATAAAGAGATGAGAAAAATGACCCCTATCAAAAATTTTGAAAAAGAAAGAATCATGGAAGTATAAAAAAGAGCTCTATGATGCAAAATTAGATTCATTAGAGATATAACATGAGATTGCCTAGTTAAGGGAAGTCACAATGAAGTGCAATTTTTTAGAGAAAACCATAAAGGAGATGAAAATTTGAAGTTGCTTTTGACATGTGCATGATAAGATGATGGAGGACTTTTTATAAAAAATTCCATACAAGCAGAGTTCATATCCTAGCCTTACCTATGCATATTCACAAAGCCATATATGAGACTTATCATGATCATTATTGCTCCACATATACACATATTGCCCATTTTTTACCTTATACCCTATCCGGGGACAAAGTTTTTTTGAATGGATGTCATCTTTAGAGTTGTATGGAGTTGTGCATTTATGAAGTTGTTGGCAGGAATGATACAATTATGAAATATGGAAAATTAAATGAGCGAGAAAAAATCTGATCACCTCAGGAGATAAAGGTAGGTCGACCCTGCTCGTTGAGATGTTAGTTCAGCGAGATGGGACACAAGGTGAGGAGTCCGAAGTACTAAGTATCCGGGGCCATTCATGACACCCATGTTTGCGACTCGCGAGAAGGCAGTACTAAGGTGAGAGAGGTAAAACCATTATATTGAAAAAAAGCATTGAGCGATGAGTGAAAGGTGAGACACTATGAAGAAGGAATGTGGAATGTTTTGGAAAGAAAGTATGTTTCCCCGAATTTAACACCACATGGCCAAATATTAGCCCACCTTTAGCCTTTTACCAATCCACTTCTCACAAGCTTGAAAAAAAGTCCTCTTGATTATTAATGCTATGTCGCTAAAGAACTCGAAGTCTTCTGAAGAGGTCGAAATCGACTGAAGACCTCGACATCGAGTACATCAGAGACATAGGAATCGAGCAGAAAAGGAAACAAAGCATATCGACACAGAAGAGGTCGATATCGACGTCTGGGGGTCGATATCGATGCTGCTAGATCGACCAAGTTGATAGAAGTTGAGTGCCAGTTCGAGTAGGAGAAGGGGAAGCTCGAGATAAGATTTTGGAGGGGTCGATATCGAGGTCCAAGGGTCGATATCGACCATGCCAGCAGAGGAATTCGACTCCGATTTTGATAGAATTATATCTAATGCTTGCAATATCTATCCAAAGGTCGAGATTCCCTATCATCAACACCAGATCTATCATGAGGAGGCTGATTTCACCATTGAGTTTTAGCTTTTACTTTGTTTTAGTTTATCTTAGAGAATAAAGATAAGGTTTCGAGTCCTTATCGACATCTATAAATAGAGGCCAATAGGGCTGACTTTGGAGATTCAATTTCAGATCTAAGAACATCCAATTTTCGCAGAGAATTTCAGTTGCAATAGAGAGTAGAGAGAGAGAGAGGTCGAGTGGAGTTGTAAAGCGAGAGTGGAGTGGCTTGTTCGGTTGTACTTTCTTTCGGAGTTTAATTCAAAGTAGCTTTCTTTCAATAACAATGATGATGATGTGCATGATGAGGAGCGAGTAGTCAACCCACTTCTAGGGTTGGGGTGAGCCCGACGATAGCAATGTGAGGTAAGTGCATCAAAGGTATGACTTTTATGCGATTCCATCTTCTACCCCATGCATGATCCTTTGCGAAAGTTAGGGAGATTCATTATTTGCATTATTGAAGCGAAAGTCACTCATATTGTGAACTTGAATTGCTCATGAATTGGATAGTAACTCTTAGGAATTATGCGAGAGCCTCTAATCACCTAAGTGTTGATAACGAAAGTTATTTGACGGAAAGACATTAAAGTTCATATCTTTAGCATGAAACTTGCATTGTTATCGTTGTGGCATGAAACCCCGATTTTGGAAGCCTTTTAATTAATTAAATTCTTCATAAAAGTCTTAGTTTTATTTCTATTCATCTTCCTTCTCCATTCTATTTTCTTCGGATCCTTTTCCGACAAATTGGTTACAAAAACAGTTTCTGTGACAAGCATCGAAATCGACCAAAAGGGTCGATATCGAGGTCTAACATCGATATCGAGGTACCTGCTCGACGTCGACTTGCTGTTTTGTCTTCTGCAGGAACTGCGCTAGGAAATCGACCAGAACTGAGGTCGATATCGACCTGTATACTCGATATCGAGTGTCTGCTGAGGTCGAAAGCCTTGATCGTGAATACAACAAAGGAAGCACTGACATACCTCCTCGTGGATTCGATCCTGAATTACCCTACTACTACAAGGGAGGGGATTCTTGTATTATTTGTTTGGGACAGGGAGATAGTCTAGTTGTGCTTTGCTTTATTTTATTCTCCTACTTTACCACACTCCCCGCCCTCCTGCGAAAACAAGAACAGGAGAGGTGGAGATGTGGCTGGGCAACGACGGCGGTCTGGCGGCTCTTGATGACTCCTGGTGGCTGCAACCGTACCGAAAGAGCTGGTGATGTGGGTGGTGGCGTGATGGTGGCTCGAAGAAGGTGGCAATAGAGGAGGAATGGTGAGAATGAGGTGTTGGTTCGGATCGAAAGTGGAGGTCTCACAAGGGCTTTTGGGGCTGCTGCAAATGAAGGATGAAGGAGGAGGAATGGGTTTTAGGGTTTTAGTATTATGGATGGAAAATTCCTGAAGGAGAGAGTGAGCTTTATAAGAGGGTGAGAGGGAAAGGATCGGATGAGGAAATGGCTCTAAGGTGAGCTGTGACATAATATATATATATATATATATATATATATATATATATATATATATATAGGAAATGGCTCTAAGGTGAGCTGTGACATAATATATATATATATATATATATATATATATATATATATATATATATATATATAGGGGAGGGTTCAAGTGAGAAGTAACCGATACGGTGAGAAGGATTGGGAATCACATGCCTTTTCTTTCCCTTCACATCTGCTCTCCTTCCGTCACCTCTGCCTCGTCAATCTCATGCACACATCCTCTTCCTCCTCCTCGTTGATTGTTTCCTTCCTTCCATGGGAGTCTCCCTTGCATCTTGGACTTGAATTGGGAGGTGGAGGAGCAGGATCACCGGATCCCGGCGGCGGCGGCGATTGGCCTATGGAGTCGACGGAGAAGATAATCCTCTGCTGGGAATCACCCCTGCCTTCGAACCACGTCAATCGAAGCCCCGACCTACCAGGTAACCTCCATTGACGCTGAGCCCAGCGGCGATCCGCCCCTTTCTCCTCCTCTCTCTCTCTCCTCCCCATCTACCCTTCTTTCCTCCCCTGTTTGAATGACAAACTGAATCTGCTCATTCGTCGTCTTCAGATTGATAGAGCGGTGCTAATTTTGTTGGTTAGAAGTTAAAATCGGCGAATTCAACAAAGCAACTAGGAGATAACCTGTGAGATTTGTCCCCCGCCCGCTGGTCCGAGGAAGACAGGTTCATCGCCACATTTCCTGCCCACCACCTGTTCGACATAATGCGTGCTTCGAGTCACAGATGAGGCAAGTTCAGTGCTCACACAACATTGAACCACTACTACAGACTGTGAAGAACACTTGTTTATGCTTTATCTAGATTACATATGTTCGGAGCTTCATATGTGTAGGCTCCCCACGCCCAAGTCTGCTTTCTAAATTTTGATTTCCTTGGGCTTGTAGGAATGGAGTAAGTAGATCCAAAGCGTAAAAATAATGGTGTTTGGAAACTTCTCTATTTTGCATTTTTGCTGTTATGATAACATTTTGACTTATGATGGTTAATAATTCTTCTACTTTGAGGAATTTGAACCATGTAAGTTTCAGAGCTCTTTCTTTAACTTAGTTTTGCAATTTAAGGAATATATTTGTCATTACTTACGATTTGTAGAAGCTATTTGTCAATATTTTATGAAAACTAAAATTGCAACTTTGCAAAAGGATGTATTATTATATTCCCTGTAGATAAGAAATGCGAAATCTCTTCTAAAAAAATGAAAATGGTGACATCTTTAATATCTAATGGTTAATGGGTTTATACCAAGTACTTCAGTGCTTTAATACTTAGTGGTTCAAGGGTTTAATATCAAGTGGTTCAGGGGTTTTTATACCAATTGGTTCAAGGTTTTTAAACCAAGTGGTTCAGAGCTTTAAACCAAATGGTTCAGGGCTTTAATACCAAGTGGTTCAGGGTTTTTATACCAAGTGGTTCATTAAATATGTAGTAGTGATTCATGAAATAAAGAGTAGTGGTTCATCAAATAAATAATATTGGTTCATCAAATAAAAAGTATTGGTTCATGAACCGTTTTATTTTAAAAATAACTAATTAAAAAATAAACATTAAAAGAAAGTAAAATAAGAATGAAAATTTTATAATTAATAAATAGTAATGGTTCATGAAATAAATTCGAATGGTTCAAGAAATAAAGAGTAGTGGTTCATCAAATAAATAGTATTGGTTCATGAAATAAATAGTATTTGTTCATGCATCATTTTATTTTAAAAACAAATAAATAAATAATTAAAAAAATTTCAAAAGAAAATAAAATAACAATGGAAATTTTACAATTATTATATCGGAGTGGTTCATGAAATAAAGAGTAGTGATTCATGAATTAAATTGTAGTGGTTCATGAAATAAAAAGTAGTGGTTCATCAAATAAAGAGTATTGGTTCATCAAATAAATAGTATTGGTTCATGAAATAAATAGTATTGGTTACTGGCCCATTTTATTTTAAAAACAAATAAATAATTAATTAAAAAATAAACATTAAAAGAAGAATAAAAGAAGAATAAAAATCTTACAATTATTACATATATAGTAGTGATTCATGAAATAAATTCTAGTGGTTCATGAAATAAAGAGTAGTGATTAATCAAAAAAAGAGTAGTGGTTCATCAAATAAATAGTATTGGTTCATGAAATATATAGTATTGATTCATGAATCATTTTATTTTAAAAAAAAAATAAATAAATAATTAAAAAATAAACATCAAAAGAAAATAAAAGAAGAATAAAAATTTTGTAATTATTAAATAGTATTGGTTCACCAAATAAAGAGAAATGGTTCACCAAATAAATAGTATTGGTTCATGAACCATTTTATTTTAAAAATAAAATAAATAAAAAGCTACAAAATAAAAACTAAAAAAAATAAAAGAAGAATGAGAAATTTTACAATTATTAATTAAAAAGTAGTGGTTCAAGGTTTTTATACCAAGTGGTTCAAGGCTTTAAACCAAGTGGTTCATGGCTTTAATACCAAGTGGTTCAGGGTTTTTATACCAAGTGATTCCTTAAATATATACTAGTGGTTCATGAAATAAAGAGTATTGGTTCATCAAATAAAGAATATTGGTTCATCAAATAAAAAGTATTGATTCAATAAGAAAATTTTATAATTATTAAATAGTAGTGGTTCATGAAATAAATTCGAATAGTTCAAGAAATAAAGAGTAGTAGTTCATCAAATAAATATTATTGGTTCATGAAATAAATAGTATTTGTTAATGCATCATTTTATTTTAAAAACAAAGAAATAAATAATTAAAAAACAACTATCAAAAGAAAATAAAAGAACAATGGAAATTTTACAATTATTAAATCAGAGTGATTCGTGAAATAAAAAGTAGTGGTTCACGAATTAAATAGTAGTGGTTCATGAAATAAAAAGTAGTGGTTCATCAAATAAAGAATAGTGGTTTATCAAATAAATAGTATTGGTTCATCAAATAAATAGAATTGGTCAATGTCCCATTTTATTTTAAAAATAAATAAATAATTAATTAAAAATAAACATAAAAAGAAAATAAAAGAAAAAATGAAAATCTTACAATTATTAAATAGTAGTGGTTCATGAAATAAATTCTAGTGGCTCATGAAACAAAGAGTAGTGATTAATCAAATAAAGAGTAGTGGTTCATCAAATAAATAGTATTGGTTCATGAAATATATAGAATTGGTTCATGAATCTTTTTATTTTAAAAACAAATAAATAAATAATTAAAAAATAAATATTAAAAGAAAATAAAAGAAGAATAAAAATTTAATAATTACTAAATATTATTGGTTCATCAAATAAAGAGAAATGGTTCACCAAATAAATAGTATTGGTTCATGAACCATTTTATTTTAAAAACAAAATAAATAAAAATCTATAAAATAAAAACTAAAAAAAAAGAAATGGTTCATCAAATAAAGAGAAATTGTTCACCAAATAAATAATATTGGTTAATGAACCATTTTATTTTAAAAACAAAATAAATAAAAATCTATAAAATAAAAACAAAAAAATAAAAGAAGAATGAAAATTTTTACAATTATTAATTAAAAAGTAGTGGTTCAAGGAGTTTTATACCAAGTGGTTCAGGGTTTTTATACCTAGTGGTTCAGAGTTTTAAACCAAGTGGTTCAGGGCTTTAATACCAAGTGGTTCAGGGATTTAATACGAAGTGGTTCAGGGCTTTTATATCAAGTGGTTCAGGGGTTTTTATACCAAGTGGTTCAGGGTTTTTATACCTAGTGCCCTAGTGGTTCAGGGCTTTAAACCAAGTGGTCCAGGGCTTTAATACCAAGTGGTTCAGGGGTTTAATATGAAGTTGTTCAAAGTTTTTATACCAAGTGATTCATTAAATATATAAGAGTGGTTCATGAAATAAAGAGTAGTGGTTCATCAAATAAAGAATATCGGTTTATCAAATAAAAAGTATTGGTTCATGAATCGTTTTATTTTTAAAAATAAATAATTAAAAAATTAAAAAATAAACATTAAAAGAAAATGAAAGAAAAATGAAAATTTTATAATTATTAAATAGTAGTGGTTCATGAAATAAATTCTAATGGTTGAAGAAATAAAGAGTAGTGGTTCATCAAATAAAGAGTAGTGGTTCACCAAATAAATAGTAGTGGTTCATGAAATAATTATTATTGATTCATGAACCATTTTATTTTAAAAATAAATAATTAAAAAATTAAAAAATAAATATTAAAAGAAAATAAAAGAAGAATGAAAATTTTACAATTATTTAATAGTAGTGGTTCATGAATTAAATTCTAGTGGTTCATGAAATAAATAGTAGTGGTTCATAAATTAAAGAGTAGTGGTTCATGAAATAAATAGTATTGGTTCATCAAACATTTTATTTTAAAAATAAACTTTAAAAGAAAATAAAAGAAGAATGAAAATTTTACAATTGTACTAATTTATAATTTACTAATTGTTAAAAACAAGTGTACTAATTTATAATTATTTTTAAAAACGAAGTTGATAAATAAATAAATAAATTAAAACTAAAACTAAAATTAAAAGAAAAGAAGAATGAAAATGTTTTAATACCAAGTGATTCAGAGTTTTTATACCAAGTGGTTCAGAGTTTTAATATCAAGTGCTTGAGGGTTTTAATATCAAGTGGTTCAGAGTTTTTATACCAAGTGGTTTAGGGTTTTAAACCAAATGGTTCAGGGGTTTAATACCAAGTGGTTCAGAGTTTATAATACCAAGTGGTTCAGGGGTTTAAACCAAGTGGTTCAGCACATATAAATAGAAGTGGTTCACGAAGTAATAGAGGTGGTTCATGAAATATAGAGTAGTGGTTCATGAAATAAAGAGTAGTGGTTCATGAAACATTTTATTTTAAAAATAAATAAATAATTAAAAAAATAAATATTACAAGAAAATAAAAGAAAAATGAAAATAAATAAATTAGATGATAATGTTTTATTTACAATTAGGAAAAAAAAATATAAATTATAAGCGGTTATTCAATTTTTAGGTAAATAAACTTTTTGATAAATACAGTAAAACAAAATAAATACACAATATAAGTAAGAAAGTTATGTTCTCAAAATGGTTAGAGTGTGGGATGGGAAGCTAGAGGTTTTAGGTTCAATTCCCAAACCCATCACTTGTCACCATTTTTTTTGTGGGGGAGCTGGGCACGCACGTTGGTAAGTATTTTTTCGAATTAATTTAATATATGTGGACCAATAAGATTGCTTCTTTCTTTCTTACCAGACCACTGCTTCTCACCCGAACTCAACCCCTATATGTATATATATATATCTTTACTATAGTATGGGCAGGATTTGATCTGGACCGTTCGACTTAAAATTATCTACGGCCAAAATTTCACCACCGCTTCAGCCGTTCCCTTTCCTTTGTATTCTGCTCCTACCGACTTCCTCAATCGCCCTCGTGGTCATTGCAGACGGCGGATCCTCTCTCATTGGACCTCATCGCTCACCGCCTTCTTCTCTCTACTCGTAGTTACAACCTTCATCATCGAGGTACTTGCCTTTGCTGTCAATTTCGTCTCCGCCCCAATCCTTTCTTTCTTCTGCGTTCATTGAGCACCCACCAAGGTCTCTTATCCTGCTTCTATCAAGGTCTCTGGAAAAACCTATTTTTGTTTCTGATTCATTTCCAGCTGTTCCTCTTTGGCTTTTGATTTTGTGATTGGATGTGAGTTGTTTGTAATTTTGAATTACTGCTTTGATGGGGTCATCGGTTGATATGGCAACTGAGTTTTGATTTGATTTGGGAATCTATTATAGGATGGATATGCAGTGGTTGCTGCAGATGGACCTGGAGAGTATTCTGTCATTTCAGAGTCGAGGGCCGGGAATGATGGGCTTGGTGTGTGTGTCACACCTGGAACAGTTGCATATGTGACTACTGGAGGCAAGTTAAGCTTGATGTTTCATGTCTGGATTCTCAATTTACAATTTCTAATCTATGAGGGAGATTTTGCCTATTGATTGAAGAAAGACTTCCAAATATATTCTCTTTAAAGATTGAAACAATGGGTTTTTTAATATTCCAGATGAAATGAAGGGGAATAAGTCACCTTCTCGACGGTTTACCGCAGCACTGAGGATTAAAGGGTCATAATTTTGTGGATTCTTCTTAGTTTTCTTGTAATTATACAGCAAGTATTTGTTAGTTTTGATTTTGTTTCTCTTCTATTCCAGTTGATTTCATTTTAGAATCTGAGAACTAATTTATCAACGTAGAATCACAAAAATTGTGACTGCAACTGAATGACAACGATGTTTTCTTTGGTTTTATATTTTTGCAGAAGGTGTCAACCAAATAAATTGAGTTGACGGTGGAGAGAAGGTCTTCTATTTGGCACTTTCTCTCTAGCTTCTCTCTAGCTTCTCTAATAGGTAGCATCTAGACGAAACCTATTTCAAGTTTTGCTTTGATTCTAATTTCATTTTTTCCTACATTGCTATCTATTTTGCTATTGGATCTCTTGCTTCTATTGAATAGGTCCGCTTATTACTGTAATTTGTGAGTTGTAGCTCTTCATATTTATTAAAGGGATACACTTTACTGAATTTGGTATGCTATTGATCCCTGGGTGTGTTGAGGACTTGAGGTCCTTTTTTCCCCTAACGTATGTGCTTATCGTTTTGAGCCAGCAGTTTTGAGTATTGTTTCGAGGTTGAATTTGGTGAGATCACCCTAAAAATAAGGGAGACGAACAAAATTTGACTTTCTCAATTTCTTCTAATAAAAGTTGAAAGGTAAATTTGTATAATTGCCTAATGATCACTTAGTTGGTTATTTCATTTCACCTTTCTTTATTCATTTGGGTGCTTAATGTCTTGCTTTAAAAATTTTTTCTTCTTAAAAATAAACTACTTCGGGGTATTAGTTCTCATGATATTTTAGTTACTGGACAAGGTTAACTTGAATGACAGTCTCTGCATTTGTGTAGGTCTGCTTCCAAACCAATTCGACTGCAACATACATGCAAGGTGATTGAAATCATTTGTGCACTTGGCAAACCATGGTGTACATACTTGTATTACAAGTCATATGCTCTGATGAGGTATTTTCTATTATATAATTTGATATATAACTTAGAATTAATTCTAGGTGGTTGATGCTTAGAAAAGAAATAGAACCTTTACTTATAAGAATGATAAATGAGTGCTCATGCAAGACAGGGTCCATTTTTTTTTATAAAAAATTTGAGAGGATATGTTAATTAGTTGTACAATTGAATGTAGATATGTTATGAATATAAATTAGAGGGGTAGAGTGGCGGTATCTTTAGCTAATACGGACTACTAAACATCTTTTTGACTTTATTGGTTTATTTTTAATGATGTGAATGTACTCCTATTGATTATGTACATGGGGTCTTATTTGATTTTCTGTTGTTTGGTATTCTCAGTTATAATGCAATCAACAAACCCAATAGCTGAATTTTATTGTGATCGCATTCACAAACCATGATCTTTTTTTTTTAATGTTATCGTCTATAAATTTTAGTATTGGTCTTTCTCAGTTTAAAATTTAAATGTAGTGGTTCTACTTTCTTGCATATTCTAACTTGCACTTCAGTTTGGTTGAGTTTTGTAAACGATATAAGGACATTGTCCACACTAGCTTAACTTAACGATATCTTTCTTTTGCATCTGAATCTCGATCTTGCTGTCTTGCGTGTATAACAGTTCTTTTAGTGTATTCTTATGGATGATAGTGAGAATATTCTCATAGTTTCTCCTGGAAAAATCAATTAATATTGACCCAAAATATCCCAATTTAAGATAAATTTAAGAGGAAACAATAACCCACGATTACACATTTGGAGGACGTGAGACAAAATCATGATGGAAGATAACAATCTTTTTCACAAAAAAAGCTTGACCATTTTCAGGAACTGGATTGGGAGTCTATTATTGCAGCTGGTTACTACGTCATACTGATGAGGATACACATTGAATAAGATTTAAGAGGATGAAAATGAAGCAGATGTTGTACATGATGTAAAAGAAGAGGACTTGAGACAATTTTTTTTGCAATGGCGAATGGGGTGAACTAATTAAGTTTGTCCTTTTGCTATTGCCTTTTAGTGTTTTCTTTCATTCTGCCAAGTAACTAAATTTATATCTCATACATGTTTCATCATTGTTAAATTAGCTTGGAGATTACATACTGTTCGCACACCCTCTCATATTGCCTGTAAAAGAATTAAGAATGGGTAATAAATATTAAAAATTACCATTTATATTTTACATATAAATATACATGTTTCATCATGTTTCTCTCATACTGTTTCTTTTCAGCATTGCCATTTATATTTCTTATTACTATATTACTTGGTAACCAAAAATGGGTTTCTTATATTCTTGATGATTCTTTGTAAACAAATGTGGCCTTATTTATATACTGGCAGAGTGAAATTGAGATGCCAAGGGGTAATCTTTCTAGCATTTCATCTACATCTGGGGCTGGTGCTCAGAAGCTGAAGGAAGAGTACCTTCAAAAATTGAATGTCCTTAAAGCACAGGTATGGTTTGGTCTTCATGCTTTAGCAACCTAATCTGAAAATCCAGTATTCTTAAGTTTGACTTCTGAGCTGTGTCATGGTATCCAGTATCAGTTTCATTGAAAAGAACAATGCTGGCAATGCTGCTGCTGCTCTTATGGCTGGTCTCGCTCCAGAAATGAAGGTACAAATATTTTTTTTATATTAAAGATGGGTGGAGTCTCATATTCGCTTAACGGAGTACCCACTTTGACAAGTAAAGATTCATCATATTTTAAGTGTTCATTAGATGTTTGGTTGCTTTTATGCTTGTAGGTGCTTAGAGATGGAAGGTGGAGTAAACAGGATGCTTCAGTTCTGGTTCCTGGGGATATCATCAGCATAAAATTGGGAGATATCGTCCCAGCTGATGCCCGTCTTTTAGAAGGAGATGCCTTGACGATTGATCAGTCAGACCTGACTGGAGAGTCCCTACCTGTGACCAAGAACCCAGGGGATGAAGTGTTCTCCGTCTCGACTTGAAGTGAACAGTAACATTTGAATCCCTTCCTATTGATGAATTGATCGAGAAGACTGATGGATTTGCAGGGGTTTTCCCAGGTAAGGACATTGTTCTAATAATTAGAGAAGTTTCCAATTAGTAACATTTCAAAAGCTTTATTGTTACCTTTCATCTCTAGCTGTGAAAACTGGGTCATACGATCAGCTGAAAGAAAGAGCTGCCTTTAATCATAGAGCTAAAAAGCTTTACTGATGGCAACAAGAATGAGTAAAATAGACATCTACCATCAAAGGTACACTATAGGTAACGGAGTGTCTTTCCAAGACAAACTAAAATTAAGAGAAAGGAATACAATAAAACTCATTTGCTCTTTTTCTTTCTTAGACATGCTTTAGCATCGTTATCCCATTTGCTCTTTTTTTTCCCGATTTGGTTTTTCGCTGTCCAAGACGTGACTAGGGCGATTGGAAAGCCATCAGCCTTTCTTCCAAAATCATCGACCAATTCTCTTCTCTTGCTCAACACATCGTCAACCTTCATGACTAGCAAATTCTTGCTTCCTGGTATAATTTGTGTGGTGTGTGTTAGACTGTTGTAGCCTTCCTGGTACCCTAGAGATATAAAGACACTGCACCTGCACAGCTGCAACAAACTATACACAGCCAATTCAAACATGAGTGCCAATGGAGCACACAGGGATAGCACTACCGGAAACAAGAAAACTGGGCAGCATAAAAGGTGGAGGATGTGTTGCTTACACCTCGTTTCCGGGCGACTCGTTTCATAGTAAAAAAGAAACAGATACTCCAAAGAAGTAGGTGTAAGTATGCAACACCAGCTTGTTAAAGGACCAGAAAAACCAGAGAGATTGGTAAATTTCTTCCTGATGTGACTTAGTAAAGATTATTTTGCTGCTGTGTGAATTTATCAGGCCCAAGTAGAAATGCTAGAACAACCTTCATAAAAGTTATATCCATTTATTGTCTACGAGCCTGGAGCAGTTGGGATGATGGACGAGCCTACCCCTTCGGCTCCTGGACTTAAGAGTCCTATGATAATCTTCTATTGTAATTTACTTAATTTTAAATAAATTATGCATATAGCTCCTGGACTTTTGTAAGAGGATCAACTTCTCTAAACCAGTTGAAAGTTTTAATAGCAGTTAAAGTTATATGATTCTCCTGTTAATGTTTTTTTAATTAATTTATTTATAAGGATATATTTATGGTTTCTAATCACATTTCTATTCCATTTCGCAGAGTATGCCCTTCTCTATATTGTGGAAAGAGAACAAGATTAGGGGGTCTATCCTGTAGGAGGGTGATAAAATAACCATCAAGACTTTCCCTTTGATGATCAAGGATAGCTTTCTCCACATCCTTCCAACTCTTTTGCTCATACCATGTCACCCGATGTTGATCATCGGCATACCTTTTCCACAAGAACTTGTTCTTCAACAGGTAAGAAAGCTTATCTTTCTCTATTTGATTGAGTGGATGATCATCTAAAACCCCGATCGAATGCTTGTCAATTCTGAAAATTTTATTCAGTGCATGTTCTTCAATTAATTGAAGCTCAAAGAGTTTTCCAATTAATGTTATATCAGGCATGGAACTTCACTACAGTAGATTTATTTTGCATACTTAATTTTGTTTTTCCGCTCTTTCTAGGTGTTCTAAAGGTTAAAATCTGCATTTACAGATTTCGTGTTGTAACTTTGTTGAACAAGATGTTTGTATGTGTTGCAAACTAACGCTTTCTTTAGGCTTCGAATAAAGACAACATTTTTACATTCTAAAAACAGAGTGACATAGTTATCTAACAAATCATATTTTGTATTCGGTTTTCGTTAAATTGTCTAAAGCTTTTGAGAAATTTCAATTATGGCTGAAGCATTTCCCAATCACCTTCCATTTCTTGTGTCTGATAATGGATCTTTCAATTCTCATGGTGATTCCAGTCGATTTACACCAGAAATGTCAGTTTCTGTACAAGCATTTTGTGACCCTGATGTTTTCCATTCTGACTTGTGAGATAGGGAGCAATTTGGGGCTATTATTGATGGTCAATGTAAAAGACCGGAATGGAACAAATTCGCCCCTTCCTCTCATTCATTATGGGGATCTGATTTTTCTATTCAACTTTACATTCGATTTACTTCTGAATGGTTTTCGTTATTTCACAATTACTTTATTACTTCAAAGGTAATTCATCCTCATAATCTTTTAATTTAAATATTGTATATTGAAATATCGTTTGTGCTTCCAGTTTCTTCTTTCTCCATTCTGTTAACCCAATTGATTTGGTTATTGTCTCTTTTTAGTCTTTCTTTTGCAAGGTTTGTTTGGTTTCTTCTCTCATTCAGGTACTTTGTTATGGTGCATGCTTATAGTTTGTATTTTCTGTTCTATAAAAGCCTCTTCTAATTCTTCTATAAATTAAGGTTTTTTTGGCATCCATGACCCTGATACTAGGATTCTATGGATCACTAGACTTGCTGAAAGAGTTTCATTATTTATAAGAATGATCTTTGCTACTGAGGTTTGATAGGCGTGTAATAGTGTCCCTTTCATGCAGATGCGCAAAAATACCTCTGTGTTCTTTTTTGGCACTTTAGAAATTTAGTTGATCATGTTCTTGTTTAGATTGGTATTATTAGGCTTTGAAGTTTGATTTCTTACCTGGTATATTCTTTGAAATTTGAGAAATTCAGTCTTCGATTTGATTTTGTTATGCATTTGCCTGTGAAATTAATGAGCTTGAATTGTCAATCTGTTGATGATCAGAGGTAAACCTTTCTATAGGATTGTAACTATTGTTCTAGATTGCAATGTTTTACTTTGTTTATGACTAGCTGTTACCTTCTGTTATCTTCACTCCCTGTTCTTGAATAAGATGATTTTTATTTTCCTTCTCTTAGCTGATATAGTGATATATTACATACTTGTTTCAGTTAGTAGTGTAATACAAAGATGGTATACCTTAAGCTAGGAAAAACATACATGAATCAACTTCCTTTCTTGACTTTGTGGTGACTTCTTTACATATCAATCAAGTTTCCCGAGTTTTGAAACCTCAAATTCATAATCAAATATACAAGAAAAAAATGACTTCCTTCTCTGAGCACTGCATAACACATTTCCTCAAGCCTCGGCAAGTTTCGAGTACTGCAAGTTTCAAGTTCAACAGTCCGTATTTGTCTTCCCGTATCTGTATTATGTCATTTGCATTTCTCTATCCAACTATCGGGACCTTTACCCCTTACTGGTAAAATGACAAAGCTTAAGCTTAATCTCTTGACCTCTTGCAAGGGTTACCTCTCCCTTACCAATAGAGCAAAGGGTCATTGGTTAAGCACTTGAGCTTAATCAGTACTTGTCACTTGTTGTAAAACATAGGTATTGTGTATAAAAACTTGGTGTTAAATGACACAAATATGTGATTAGTTTGGTTAGTTTGGTTAATTATATTCAAACCTTGATGCTGATATGGAACGTTATGTGTGCTCCGTCAATTTTTTTAGGTTGTTAATTAATGTGATATATCTCTTATTCTCTTAACATAGATGGACTCATGGAGAGGAAACTAATTTAGGATGGAGATGCCTTATATAAATAGTAAAAGATTTTTCATAAATTAAATGATAACAAGTGTAGTATCCCATGAAAATGACAATCAGCCATATGATTAAGAGCCATCCATTTTGTGCCCAATCTTTTTCGACACTTATCTCTTAGCTTCATATGATTTTATGTATCTGAAGTACAAAGGTCCAACTATTCATTTTAAAAAGGTATATAATATAATACTTTATAATATAATTCTTATTGTTTCATCAATTAAGTTGATTTATTCTGATCCTTCGAATGAATGGATCGACTCCCACCACACAATTGATGTACCGATGACGGCACGGCATATTCTTACAAGGTTGTGCAATGCACGGCTTAGTATGTGGTTTCACATGGAATGAAATTACATCTTTATATTAGGATGTAATTACAGGAAAAAGTAGGAGCTTGAACCTAAACACTAAACCCTTAACCTTTGGCTTCCATTTGATGTGGACTGACAGTACAACAACATATTAAAAGAGCATGTAGTGTAAGATAACCTTTGGCTTCACTTTTATCATGTCCTCATTTACAACTGTACAAACTGCACTTACTCTAAAAAATATTATTGTGCATAGTTAGCAATGCCAAAAAATCCATTGATTGCAAGAGCTCTAACAGGTATTGTATAGTCTCATGTCTATTGATTATGTCAACTGGTCACACAGAAGGATGACATGATATTCTATTTTCTTTGTATCTAATGGTGCCTTCATGAAATCCTACCTAGGCTCTTGCTAATTTTGTCGACACCATTAACAAGGATTGGTTATGTCAATGCATTGCTGCTCCTTCTTCCTATTCGAAATCGTCTGTTATAGCCTGATACTGCCCCTCATGGTCGCCTTTTCCTTCTCTCTATTATTTTGTCTCTCTCAATTTCGTCCTTCATCCGACAATTTCTTTTTCGATCTCCTCTCTGCTATGAATATGAGGTAATGTCTTCTCAATCTCCTTTCCTTTATACTTGTTTCTCCCCATTTTATTTCGGTTGTTTACCACTTCTTCGATCTACTGCTTACTTGTTTCTAATCTTTGAATCATTTGGGTGTACAATTCCGTATTTAGGGTATTGAGGGTATTTCTTATTCTTCTTTGTGAGCGAAAATCTTAGATTTGGAAATTGGGACCTTTGTCGTTAGGTTCAATTTCAGATGTGATCTTTTATGTTCCCTTTTTCTTTCGTTTAATTAGGTTGATAAATATATAGATGTAATCTTTTTTCAGGAATTTGCACCTCTTTTTCCCGTTTGCAGGTTCAGATGTTCACCGCATCTTCCTTTGCACCTCTTAGTCTGCTATGGTTCGACCTAGCAAATTCTTCCATAAAATTACTTTGCTTCTGGTTTCTATGCCTCTTCTTCCATAAAAATTGTTTTCCCAATAAATCTTTCACTCCTTGCATGTTAATTGTTTGATTCGTTTGTTTTTTGTCTCAATCATCACTCTGATGCAATTTAGGCTCACAGATTCCCTAATTCACTTTGAGGTATAGGGTTTGTCTTCATGATTCGCTTATTTCTTTTAAGTGGATTTTTTTTCATTAAATCTGAGCAAAACAAATTGTAATGCTTTGAACTATATATTGACTTTCCTTTAGCACTTTTCTGGTCTATTATCGCAGCATTGAGGGCCGTGTTTTTGTGCAGGAATTGGAAATTGGATTATTCAGGCCACGAGAGCCCATGGAGAAGTTGGAGAAGATGACCTACAAAATACATTCGACGAGTTTGGAGAAATCAACATCCTACATTTGAATCTCGATTCGTGTAATGGCATTGTCAAGTTGCAATTATGGTAGATGCTTATCTATCTTATTAATTTTGCAAAGTATAAAGCCATCATCATTATGCCTACTCTTTCCACCTAATTCATTATTAAATTTAGTCTTGATCATTCTATCTACTTTATTATAATTTATGTTGCATGAATGCACTTTTTTATAACAAATAATCTCACTTCTATTAATGTTTATTTCATAAAAGAAATTTACATGTAATATCCATGTCATTTGACTGAGATATGAATCAATTGAGGAGAGAGATGCCCCAACTGATTAACTGCGTTATTTGCTTCCTCTTTAGTTGTTTGATTAGATTTGCCCCTACTTTCTGGTTTGTTTTTACTTCAGTTTCAATTATTTTCAATCATTATTCTATCTCCAAGCTGAGCTGACGAATGCTTATTGTCTTGTTGTAGTTGGTGGATCTGAATGCTTCTACATGTTTGGGTTTATTGTGGTTATATTTTGTCCTTAAAACCTTGTTCACATGGAACCTTTATATTTAACTTTCTTGTATTATGTGTTGGTTAGTTCTTGGTTTTTTTTATGTGAATACAGGGATTACTTACTTTTTTGTTCCTCAGAATAAGTGTCCTTACAAATGCTCGATTTCTTTCTGTTGCTAGGAAACAGGAAAGGACTTCTGTTGGCTCACACCACAACTGACCAGGGTGAGTTCATGCACAGGCATAATTATTTCTGTTATTGATTGCTGTAATTATGAGCACTTAATTTACTGATTATTGGTTTTGTATTGATATTTGACGTTGGTTTTTTTTTTTGTCTTTGTCTAATGTTTCTTTGAAGAGCCTTCTTTGTTTGAATGCTTTAATTGTGTTAACTAATATTGGCCTAATATATTTTATGGCCTGAACCACCTTTAGAGATGTAGTTTCTACAATATGTATGTGTCTCATATCTTTGTCATCTACTTATTCTCTATAAGAAGTGCTTATTCTTAACTAATCTATGATGGATAAAAACATCCGGTTAGTGTGAAAGGGTAGGTAGATGTTTCTAATTTGAAATGTTTGGTCTGTTGACGGTGAATGTAAAGACCGGGATGGACCAAATTCGCCCCTTCCTCTCATTCATTATGGGGCTCTGATTTTTCTATTCAACTTTATATTCGGTTTGCTTCTTAATTGTCTTTCGTTATTTCCCAGGTACTTTATTACTTCAAGCTTATTCATCCTCGTACTTTTTTAATTTAAATATCATTTATTGGAATATCATTTGTGTTTCCAGTTTCCTCTTTCTCCATTTTGTTAACCCAATTGATTTGGTTATTGTCTCTTTTTGGTCTTTCTTTTGCAAGGTTTGTTTGGTTTCTTCTCTCATTCAGGTACTTTGTTATGGTGCATGCTTATAGAAGACAGGTTAGGGTATGTTTCTTCGACCTCGCTCCATGATCATCCGAGTCAAAGTACACCATTGTCGAAAGGGATGAGGCCTGATTCGTCTATTGCTTGATCCGCATAAATCAAATTGTGAATCAGGTTCCTTTATTTTTGCATCTGCTTTCCTCTTTTGTAGCTTTGGTTTAGGTACATTATGTCAATGATGCTTGCAAAACTATGTTAGCCGGTTGGAAAACTTGTCTGGTGTCCTTGCTGGATCTCTCGTCTCCGGTGTTGGTAACAACAACTAATAATAGTCTACAATCAGATAAATTGCACGAGTGCACCAGAATTTTGGCAAGTTGTTCATTTTTTGTTTTTTCTCGAGATTAGATTGCCATCTCTGCATCCAACACCGGTGGTGCTTGGGATGATGCCAACAAGTACATTGAGGTATGACCTTAATTTACCTAAAGAGTGTTATGTTTGTTGAGCGCCGCCTATGTTCTGAAGAAAGATTTCACAACTCTTGTTGGCTTTTGCAGGCTGGAGCTTCTGAGCACATAAGGCAGCTTGGACCAAAGGGATCCGACGCACACAAGGCAGTTGTGATCAGAGACACCATCGGAGACCCTCTCAAGGACACGTCCAGTCCATCCCTGAACAACCTCATCAAGCTCATGGCATTCGAGTCATTGCTCTTCGCACCATCTTTCATTATTATCAGTTTAATGTCATATATTCAAAGATTAAAAGCAGCCATTTCCAATTACATATCTCGGAGCTTCTCTTATGGTAGTTGACGAGGAGAAACTACATACTAAGTCATGCATCGCACGGCCTTCTACCTAGTATATATATATATATATATATATCCACACATATATATATATATATCCACACATATATATATATATATCCACACATATATATATATATCCACACATATATATATATATATATCCACATATATATATATATATCCACAGATATATATATATATATCCACACACATATATATATATCCACACATATATATATATATCCACATATACATACATATATATATCCACATATACATATAGAGAGAGGAAAAGAAAAGGGAAAAGAAAATGAAATTGGAGTGGTCTTACCATCACAAATTCAAGAACCCGGAATTCGAATCCCGAAATCCACTCACTCGATCCGATCCCAAACCAATCCGAACTAATAAATAATCCGATAAATATTTTGAGTCTCGGACTAAAATTGGCGGAATAAAATCCACTTTTAAAATCTAATTCAAAATTTTGCCGGTATTCGCTTCGAAAGATTCAGAATAAAATATATTGCTTGAGGACTGAATTTTTCAAAATTTTCCTGAATCTCAAAATCTAATAAAATACAATCAGTTATTTTAATAAAATAATAATTTAAAATTTTTGGTCGTTACATTGTACTCACCATCATCTTTGAGAGAGCAAACAGTCTTCGTTATTCATGCGGAAGCCATAGGAACTAGCTCCATTCTTGGCATGTCGATAGGTGAGGTACTGGCAACATCATTGGATGGACCGAGGGGCACCAATGCGCACTCGATCTCTTTGGATGTTTCCTGAGACTCTATGTCGATCGGCACTAGACTCTATGTCGATCGGCACTAGACTCTCTTCTCTATGGTTTGAAAAATAATCACCGCTTGCATCTTAATTCTCATCAATTTGAGGAGAAAGGCATTGCTCGATTTTTCTTGTATCATTTACAAGTGGGTTAGAGCTTTGAGATTTCAAAGTATCAGTCTCCTCCTCCAAAGTCGCAGAAGAGATCCCACAATCTTGATGGTCCTGGTCCACAAACACCATCGTCACACTGGAACAGATACACGTTCATCCATTTCGGGGTTCACACCTTCAATTACACAAAGTACCATCTCCTCTATCCCTTCATGGGTGTTTATTGAAAACTGGCCATCCGCTAAGGCTTGCACTCTTATAAGGTAGTCGTGAAAATTTTCTCATAAGAACTGATACAATCTCAATATTTTGAAAAAAAATATTAGTAACGGGGTTATTGAGAACCCTAATATAGGTCCACGATAGGGGTTAATAAACAAAACAGACTAAATCAATAACGCTACCTGACAATGGTGCTAAAATTTGACGGCATGTTTCCACGTCGTTGATTTCTACCAAAAATAAACCCACAACTCAAATACTAGTATATCAGATAAGTAGGGGTATCAATCCCACATAGTTTGAGATTTTTGCGTTCTCTTGCTACCAGTCAGAACAAACAGAGATAAGAGAGAAAGAATAAGCAAAGATGGATCTTTTAGAGTAGGAGAGAAAGAGAGTGAAAGAATTAGCTATAGTAAAGCAATAAATAATAATGATAGATGAATAGGTAGATAGTTTCACCCACTCATAGCAACATGGTTGATTTTCCGATCATTAGGCTTCTTCTATTTATGATAATTCCAATACCGATTTGCATAGATGTTGAGGCCGCCTACACGATCACTTTGGCATCCCTTACACTCTAGTATAGGGGGAAAGTAGCATAAAGTTCTCGAATGCAATGACATCAAAATTGGATACTCCCATCTCCTTAACTTTGTCACCTGGGTTATCAATCCATCCATCGCTTCAATTAAGAGTAACTGCATATTATGTTAGTTCCTGCAATCAAGATGGCAATCTCTCTACACAATCCAGATTCCCGGATTGTTCCTACATGATGTGTTTGCTAATATGGATTTCAACCCACGAAGTAAATGTAGTCAAAATCCTAGCGCGATGCGACTCAGTCAAATGGATCTATCAAGAAAAAAGAAGCAACATAATAATACAACACAAAGGAGACGAAATAATATAAAATAGATTAAACCTGAAATTTAGCCCTCACGATAACAAATCCATGTCTTGAATCATGAGTAAAACAAAGTAGAGCTTAGCCAGATATGGCTTACCTCGAGCGAAATATGAAACAAAAGTAGAACGATGAAAAGTGGTCCGCCCTAAGCGAGAGGCGGAACCGTTTCTAAGCGGTGATTAAAACCTAGATAAATATTCTTTAAATAGGCCAAGAGTCAGCTACAAACTAACCCTGGATCAGACTGATGCTTAATTAAGGCTCACACAAAAAGACTCACAATCGTCGACGCAAACCCTAGAATTCGCTAGCATTTGCTGAGTATCGATGCCAGTGGATTATGTGGTGTTCGCGGCTCCCATGTCTTGTTGTGTCCACTGGTGTAAGGACTCGAAATTTTAAAATAGTATTTTATGACTTATGATTTAAATTAAATATTAAATTCTCAGATTTCGAAAGGGTGTTGCTATATACACCGCAAATCCGGATTAAGGATTTGCACGTCGCACGTCCTTAAGGACGTGCAAGTCTGGGACCGTGCACGTCCACTAGCAAAGACTTGCACGTCCTTAACAACGTTCTTGCACGTCCTTAAGGACGTGCAATACTTGCACGTTGTTAAGAACGTGCAAACCCTAGTAGGGTTTTGCGTTTAGGGTTTAGGGTATAGGGTTTAGGTTTTCCGAGGGTTTTGTAATGTTGATTGATAAAATTGAAGTATTAGCTAGTGGAGTTGAAGGATTTAGGGTCAAATTAAACAGAAAACAATAATTGTTAAGGTTTTCATTCGGATAATATGCGAATAACGTTACAAGGAACGGAAAAAAAGGTTTACATTCATAATTTTAATAAACTTGTGGAATAAAATCTAGGAAAATAGTAAAGGGCGGCCGGACTCGACACGCAAGGCTCGAAATCTCTCAAACTGAGCTTGAAACGGAGTATCCTATCCTTCGACGCTCGGATGATGATGTGCGACCCATTCTGGCGGAGGCGGCGGAATAGGAGCGTTACGACGCAACCAGATCTATGAGAACGGAAAATTAGAGTTAGAGTATTGACATATATATGAAAAGCAAGAATAGGTAATAAAAAAAGACGTTTGAAGTCGTACCGCGGTAAAATGGTCTTGGTTTCCGATGCAGGGTTGCTGGTTGAGGGTTGTTAGCAGGTGTCGGCGAGGTCATGGGGAGACATGTGAACGGATGATGCCAAGCTAGGACGACGAGAGGAATCTAATATACCGTTGCAAATACTAAACCCATAATGGGTAGCTCTATCCACCGTCTCCTATCACCATGCACAGCTCCCGCCCATCTCTGGTAGTCGACGAACTGCTGGAATTGGTACCCTCCCGTATAACAACCGGGGTACAGATCGTCGTGATCCTCCAAGTGATTACATAGTAACGTTTTGAGTTCCGGGAAAGCAGTCTCGCCGATCGGTGATGTCAAAGCCGCCAAAGCATGGTAGCCACAATGACCATCTCCAACAGTGTCCCTCACCGTCTCAATGTGACCGAGCATGAAGGGATCAATGTTGTTTCGACCCCAGTTGAACCCTCCGAACACATCATCACGTCCACGTCGAGCTGAGGTCGCTTGTGGACGATGCCGAGTAGCATTTCGAGCAACACGCGCTTCTTCTCTCTCAAACCTTTCCCTTACCTCCTCGTATGGCAACGGGTTGGTTCTGCAGGCATTCCTCGACCCCCGAGGCCTCCCCTTCCTTCAGACGCTTGCTGATGAGGGTGGGTGCAGCTCATCCTCGCATACATCGTTGGAAGCCGTATATGAAGATGACAGCTCATACGGCAGTGGGGTGTCGTCGATGTTAGTCCATGACAAATCCATCCAGAACGGGTGGATGTCCTCAGCGGGTATCGGAGTACCGGAGTTGACGTATCCCTGAATCTCATGGACACATGGGATCCCGTAACAAACCCTCCAATGTCGGTCCGTGCATACCGGAGGAACCTTTTGGTTCACGACGTCCTGCCACATCTTGTACAGATAATCGAAGCACTTTTTGGAGATTAAAGTCTTTACCTCATCGAAAAGGTTGACTTTATACGCCGCTGTTGGCCATTTGAAGCGGTCGATCTCCAAAGCAGTTTGCAGCTCATGCAGTTGACAATCGTTGACTCTATGGATTGTATCGATCACGATGCGAAAGTCACCAGTCGATGAGTGAAGTGCCTCCTTCAGAACCTTGTGTTGACCCTCAACTCTGTACACATTGAAGTGCATACCACTAAATATTCGATGTTATATCATATTGTAATGGAAGATATGAAGTAAAGTTGTACCTGTTTGTCGTACGGGTGCCGAGATGGAAGACATTATCTACGTAGCATCGTACCATGCTCCTGCTGTGTGGAAGCCACACCGCCTCTAAATACGCCACCACACCTGGGAATGGGTGCCATGCAGCGTGTAGCGCCCGACAACGTCGGTTGAATGATTCCTCCGACCTCGATTCGAACAGCCCCCAACAGTTGCCCTTAAAGATGCCAGCGTGGTTTAAATTCTTCGTGATCTTCAGAGCAGCTTCCTCGCATCTTCTCGTTACGTGTAACCAACAAAGGAGATGCTGGACGTCGGGGAAGACAACATTCAGCGCCGCCAAGAGACCTAGCTCCCGATCAGTCATGATAGCTTGAGGCTGAACCGTCCCAAGCAAGTTCTGAAGCTGACGCAACACCCAGGCGTATGTGTCTTCGTTCTCTTTCGACATGAAGGCATAGGCGATGCAGTAAGTATTGCCTGAGGGTGTGAACCCGACCACCTCGCACAATGGAATCCCATATCTGCAAGTGTAAATATGTTACATGTAAAATACTTTATAATTGGCTATATATGCAATAATGTAATCGTAATTAAGTAACTTACGCATTTGTTTTGTACGTGCTGTCCATTACGATGACGTAATGGAACCTTCGGAGAAGCTGAATCCCGTCGGGATGCGCCAGGAAGAGGTCGCTCAAGACGTTGTCGTCATCCGGATGTCGTCTGAATTCGTAGTAGTACCCTCTTTCCCGCAGATGGTGCAAGGTATCCTGGGTCATCGTCCGACTACCTCTTTCTTCGGCGACCATCATGGTGAGCGTGTTGGTAAGGCTCTTCCTTGACGTGACGCTGGTCTCATCCAACTGCCTCAATCCGTACCCAATGGATTTTGGAGGAGTGCCAATTTCCTTCATCCACCTGGCCATCTTCTTTTCCCCCTCTGTCATCTGTCCGGCGATGGCGTGACCCTTCAAGATCGTTGGAAGCCCATGGTTATGAACACCGTGGGTTACCGTCATAACCCAGTGACCCGACGGAGCTTCGTGTCCGTGTAGAGAGAATGGACAACCATTTATCTTCGACTGCATGCTCCGGAGCTTCCTCCCGCGTGGTCGGTACTCCCCATACTGCTCGCAAGCAAGAAAAACCCCGCCTGGACGATTCGACGCCCCCGTCCAAGACCGCTTGATTACTAAAATCATGCAGTGTCTCCGACCCAAGTCCTTGAAATGCGTAACCATTTCGTCACGGTCATTCCAAACCCTTGGGTCCGAGAACTCAGACGTAAAGTCTCGAAACTGTATTAACATTAGTGGAATATGAACAAAACGGAAGGAATACGAAATATATTCACTATACGAAACGTATCCGTACCTGGCAAACTTGGAGACGAGGATTGCTTTGCGGCTCGGCCATAACGATTCTAACGGTGAATGAATATATCGAAACAAGTCGGACTTTGTTTTGGAGTGCGGAATCAAGCTGTCCCCCTTCGCTTCAAATAGGCACTGCTGCGTTAATGGTAAGCAGAAATGCACGTCCTTAAGGACTTGCAAGCACGTCCTTAAGGACGTGCTAGGGTTTAGGGTTTGGCTAGGGTTAGGTAGGGTTAGGAAAAATGCACGTTATCAAGGACGTGCAAGCACGTGGTCAACGACGTGCTTGAACGTGGTCAACGACGTGCTTGCACGTGGTCAACGACGTGCAAGCACGTTCTTGACCACGTGCAAATTTCGTAACCTTAGACATCCCTTAACCCTAAACCCTAACAACCCTAGCCAAACCCTAAACCCTAACTAACCTAACTCGTCCTTAACGTTCATTTTCGTTCTTTATGTTCATCCGTTCTTCACGTTTTTGTTATCGGGCAACCTTATCATATTAACGTTTTCGTTTTCGTTTTCGTTCTTGATGTTTACGCTTAATATGACTCGGAAGAAATGAGAGGAGTCTACTCGAGATAGAAATATAGAGATAGATACAAAATCCGTATTATAAAAGTATAATAATATAAAAGTATAATATAGAGATAGATACTGCAAAAGTATAAAAAAATCACTGTCCAGGTGGGTTGCTGACAGCCTGATGCAGAATACCCGTCACCTCGTCTAATAGCTCCTCAAGGCGAGGGTCGGTAGACAGGGCCCTCCAATAGCCCTCTATCTCATGCAAGCGAGCCGCCAACGCCGGAGGGATGGCTGGAGGCTGAGGGAGGTCCACCCATGGATCCAAGCCGATCGGGTGGACGGGCGCCGGCGGGTCCGGATGGGGTGGCGTGGTCGGCAACACGTACGGCCGGCTCTGCGACGCGTACCAAGCCATGTAATCTGCAGTGACACCGGCCTGGCAATCCTCGCTGGTGCGTCTGTGCTCGGCCAGCCTATAGAAGCGACCCTCGTCCTGCAGATCCCGCCACTTGTTGTGGCTGTGGGCAAACACGGTGATGTACCTCGCGTTCTTCAAGGTGGTGTCGCGAGAGACCTGATCTGGCGCGATGACGTCCTGCGGGATCCCCTGGACCCGTCCGAACTGCCGGAGGCACCTATCGGGCATATACGGCTCCTCCTCCCCGCAGAAGGTGATGGTGCCCCGATAGGTGGACTGACAGTACTAGCCGTCGAAGTCCAGATCACGCCCAAAGGGCATCCACTCGACCTATAATTAAAAAAATCAAGCGTAATTCACGGTTAAGAAATATAAGTCATATAGATAGAGTCTCGAATACATACGTCGGCGACGGTAAGACGGTCCACCTCGTCCCGCAGCTGTCGCACCTTCTTCAGCTTCGCGGCGTCCTTCATGCGCTGTGGCGCCTACGGACCGATGAACTTCGCGTAGAAGTGAGGGTCCGCCTTCCTAGCCGGGTCGCTGGAGAAATCACCTCGGAAGCGAGGGAAGTACACCCATATCCAAGCCTTGACACAAAAAAGAATTTCGTTAGCATATAATATAAATATTTGTAAAATATAACTCTAACTCAGCGGTCTCGTACCTGTAGGATCGGCGTGCAGCTATCTATACCCTTCGTACCCGAGCGGGTAGCCTCGCCTAGGCCCCTATAGAGAGATGCGAGGGCACCTGCTGCCCATGCAAGGGTGGCCGTACGCGGGATGTCCCAAATAAGGCCGAATATCCTCCATGGGATCCGGCTCTGCGACTTGTCCACAAACAGAGTCACGGCGAGAGCGATGGCCATGTAACCTATGTGGAGAAACCGCCGCTGTGTAGGGTCATCCTGGGGCTGCCCCCCTCCCACATGCATGCGCAGCCTAATCTGCTCAGGATCAGCCGCGGCCTCTGGGTCATCAGCGGGGGCGGGGTCGACGAGCGGGCCATGTCTTTGCTGCCACAGGTCAGTCAACCAAGTCACTGGAGGGCCGCCAGCGTGTCTGTATGACTTCAGGGCCTGCTCGGTGAGCTGGTAGTACTCCGCGACGATGGGGATCAACGCGCCCGCGGGCAGACCTGACGTACAAGGGAGGCCATCCATCGGAAGTCCCATAAGGCAGGCAACATCGTGCAGCGTGATGGTCATCTCGCCCCATGGAAAGTGGAAGGAGCTGGTCTCCGGGTGCCAATACTCCAAGAAGGCTGTGCAGGTAAACTCGTCGACACACTCCCAGTGGAGGGACCTCAGCTGCGGGATGCCGGATGGGATCAGATCCTGCACCCACGTCCCCAGGCCCTCAAATATGTAGCGCTCGAAAGGCTGCAGGTGAGTCGCTCAGTGGTGGAACTTCAGCAGCGGCAGCTCCATAGTAGGATCTCTCCACACCTGATACGCGCGGTGATGTCTGTAAGACAGAAGCAGCTCTCCCGGCGGCAATAAAGGGTCGACCTGCATAGCCGGTGCGGCAGCCTGCGCAGGTATGGGCTCGGGATCTACCTGTGGGCCCCCCTGGCCCTGAGCCTGCCCCTCCTGACCGTCGTCAGCCTCCTCAATGACGTCAGGGATCACATCATCTGCAGAGGCCAAGGAGATCGCCGCTGGTGTGGGGGAGGTCGAAGGCTTGGCCTCGTGGGTGCCAGATGTAGAAGCCTCTGGAACGGCTGAAGTAGAAGTCTCCGGAACGGCTGAAGTAGATGCCTCCGGGATGGTGGGTGGAACACGAGTAGGCGGTCTACCCATGTCGCCCCGTCGCCCAACGACTACGTCAGTAATGCAGCTACTCAAAACATCAGCGATCTCTAAAGAAGGCTGCAACCCCATCATCGCATCGCCAGAAGGATCCCAAGCTGGCAGACCCTTCCAGAAGCTGTCGTGCTCGTCGGCCGGGGGGGGTCCCCATCGACTGCTGGTACCGCTCTGCAGATGCAAGCAGATCGTCGACTCTGGCTGTCGGAATGTCGGGTACCGTCTCCTCTGGAATCTGGCTGACCGCTGCCCGGCCGGCGAACGTAACAGGCCGGAGGGTACCATCACCCCTCATGAGCCTCCCTGCCTGTTATTATGAAATGTTGAGATCCTGTTACTTTTAAGGTTTTTTATTTTATCCAGTTAACTATTTTTATGTATTTTAATATATTTTAATGTTTTTATTGTCTTTCAATTAGAATTTATTTCTATGTAGTTTAATATATTTTAATGTTTTTATTTTAATTTATTTTAATGTCTTTTAATGTATTTTAATATATTTTAATATATTTTAATATCTTGTAATATATATTAATCGTTTTTATTGGTTTTCCATGAAAACTATCAAAATATACAAACTATATAATATCTATCAAACTATATACTAAAACTATATAATCTATTTTTTATTGTCTTTCAATTAGAATTTATTTCTATGTAGTTTAATATATTTTAATATATTTTAATGTTTTTATTTTAATTTATTTTAATGTCTTTTAATGT
The DNA here is from genome assembly GCA_963922045.1 of Persicaria maculosa. Taxonomy (NCBI): domain Eukaryota; kingdom Viridiplantae; phylum Streptophyta; class Magnoliopsida; order Caryophyllales; family Polygonaceae; genus Persicaria; species Persicaria maculosa. Next base: position 37,983,667 of record OY998261.1, read on the forward strand.
ATTTTAATATATTTTAATATGTTTTAATATCTTGTAATATATATTAATCGTTTTTATTGTTTTTCCATGAAAACTATCAAAATATACAAACTATATAATATCTATCAAACTATATACTAAAACTATATAATCTATCAAATTATATAGTATCTATCAAACTATATACTAAAACTAATTATAATCTATCAAATGATATTATAATACTATATTAAAATCTAAACTATATTATAAAACTATAAAAATAAATCAAACAAAATAAATAAATCAAAGAACATACCGGTGGGGTCGGGACCGGCGAAACCTCTATAGACCGCCGCGAAAGCGGCGGTAATAGGTCCGCCTCCACCACTCCGCCGCCATCACCACCACCACCACCGGACGCGGCCGCCTCTGCTGCTCCACCACCACCACCGTCACCACCACCACCCTCCTCAACCTCCATGGGAGCCGCCCCACCACCACCCCCGGCCACCGGCTCCACCGCCACCCCCTCCCCCAGTGCTCCACCCCCACCACCACCCTCCTTAGCCACCGGCTCCACCACCACCTCTCTCTCCGGCTCCATCTCTCTCTGTTTCTCTCTCTCTGTCTCGATCTCTTCCTCTTTCTCTCTCTCTGGCAACCTCTCTCTCTCACTCCGGCGATCTCTCTCTCTCTCTCGATTTCTCTCTGGCAGAGAAAGACGAAGACGAAGAGAAGACGAAGAGGCACGTCCTCTTCGGATTTTGTAGACGGGCTTGCACGTCCTTAAGGACGTGCTGCACATCCCTGAGGACGTGCAAGCACGTTTTTTAAAAAAAATAAAAATGTGCTTGCACGTCCTTAAGGACGTGGGGATTTGCGGTGTATGTAGCCGAAACGTTTCGAAAACTTTAAAAATATCCGTCCTCAATCAAATTGACATTTTTAAATTAAATAAATATCTATGGGGTTGAAATTGTTGTTCATTGTGGTATAACCATTATAAAACAAAAATAGCGGGTTTGTTTTGTGATTTCTCATAAACTAACTTAACCCTAATTGAGGGGTATATAAATATCGCATTATAACCCAATTCAGCCGCTTCTACTCTTCTTACTCAAGCTCCCACCTCCCTACCTACTTTCGGATTTGAACAATGGCCACCCCTCGCGTCCTCCCTCAACCTCCGCCCATCCTCCTTTCCTCGAGCTCCTCATCGGCCTTTCCTCGATCTGAACAGCGGCCTTTCCTCGATCTTCAATCTCCTCCTCCTTCTTGCTCTTTGTTGCTCTCTACCCCTCGACATGTCTCTTTTTCGCTCATTGTCGTGCCTCATCACCCCTCTCGCTCCCATTCCCCGATCGAAGTCAGCACTAGTAGCAGCCGCTGGAGTCACCGCCCTTCATCTCCTCTGACGCTCAAAATGAACTTAACTACTGCCTTACCTCTCTCGCTTTAGCATCTGACGCTGGAGACCCATGGAAGTGGCAATCGAAGCCTCGACATTTGAAGCCAACGTCGACGTCAGTCCCTCTCCCTTCCTCCCTTGCGTCTGGTCGAGCCTAGGGAAGGGTTGACCCCTTTGCCGATTCCGAATCCAAGCCCCTGCACTCGGGCCCGAAGACCAGCACCTTTCGCCAACGAGTCGGGTCCCCATAGCCATGATTTCGCCAAACCACCAGCCCTCCCGCTTGAATTGAACCGAATGGTGTAATATTTTGGGATTTGTTCTAATTGATTGAGACTTTGGGATCTTGAATCACACCCATAAATTTTACTATATGCACCACACCTACGCCTCTTGAATCACACCCTTGCTCCTCTTGAGTCACACACCTGCCCTCTTGAGGCGCAGGGTATTTTAATGTAAAATACCCTGCGCCTCTTGAGGGGCAGGTTTGTGACTCAAGAGGAGCAGGGTGTATTTTAAAAAAAATATAAAAAGTGAGATATGTGGTGTAAATAGTAAATTTTGTGGTGTAAATAACATTGGCTAAACTAATTTATATTAATCCCTAGCTAATATGTCTGTAAAGGCTGACAAGATAGGAAGACCATCTCTCCAACTTCTCCAAATTTTCTCTAAATAATGTTCCAAATCTTAAAAGTGAAATTTTCTCTAAATAATATTCCAAATCTTAAAAGTGGAAACGATGTTAGAGTTGAAGCAAAAAAGTCGAAACCGTCTGTCGACTTGTCGGTCTTCGAGTTTTAGATATATCTGGCCTCGAATTTTTATCTTATAAAAAAAATTTGGACTTTCCCTATTTTGAAAAATGAAATCAAGAATCCATTAGAGAAAAAAACCATTAAAATCATTTAAAAGCACCAAATTAAATTTTAAAAAATAGAGAATAAGACACATTTGGTATTCCGTTTACTTGACTTATTAACAGCTTTTTTTTCTTAAATTGACTTCAGTAATCAGATATTGGACAATTGAGTTGGGTTGGGTTATGGATTTAATTAAAATGTGATTGTTTGGATGTGTTAACAATTATGGTTGAGTTTTTACTTGCTTACTGTTTTTTGTTGATAAAGGTATGGATCAAAGTAAACAATCGAGACTAACTTGCTATCTATACTCGGTGATTGATTAAGGGCGAGCCGAAGCGCACCCTACACGCATCTAGGATGCGTGTAGATGCGCACCCAACAAATACGCATCCTAGGTGCGTGTTTGTGTTGTATTTTATTAGGGAATCGGGATAAAAAGTCAAGGCCATAAAAAACAGTTACACGCATCTAGGATGCGTGTACTTTAAAATTTATTTAAAGTTAAATTTCTTGTGCAAGCACGTGATTTAAAAAAAATAAATCACACGCATCTTAGATGCGTGTGATATAAATAAAAAAAAATTTCACACGCATCTTAGATGCGTGTGATATAAATAAAAAAAATATCACACGCATCTTAGATGCGTGTGATATAAATAAAAAAAATTCACACGCATCTAGGATGCGTGTGGTATAAATATAACATGTGCAATGCACGTGAAAAATTAAAAAAATCTGACTACCACACGCATCCTAGATGCGTGTGGTTAGGTTTTTCTTTAAAGACCTCTCTTCTTCTTCCCCCCCTTCACGGCGACTGGTCTTCGTCTTCCTCTGCAATCGGCCGAAGCTCACCGCGACATCGTCTTCCCCTTCAATCGGAGGCGCCTGGTCTTCGTCTTCCCCTTCAATCGGAGGCGCCTGGTCTCCCTCTTCCAGTTTCCTATTTTTCCTCTTCAAATTTCGAATCCCGACATGGAACCAAGGAGAGGTGGCGGTGGTGGGCGAGGGCGGCGAGGTCGGCGCGGTTTTTTCGAGCCGTGGAGGGCATTCGTCCCATCTTCGGAGAGAGCGCGGCCAAGTTGTGGTGATGGCATCCCAGATCCGACGGTTCGAGTCGGAGCGGCGGCGGCTGTTGGCTTCCCAGATCTAGCGACGACTGGTGGTGGTGGGTTTTCGACTGGCGGCGGCGTCCCAAGGGCTGGTGGTGGTGGCGACGGCGTCCAAAGGGCTGGTGGTGGGGGAGTTCCGACTCCAACTCCGGCGGGTGGTGGGGTGTCGACTCCAGCTCCGGCGGGTGGCTCCGGTTGTGTCGGGGTTTTGAGTCCGGGCGCCCTAAAACGAGGCCGTGAATCGTCAAAGGTACGTACATAATTATTTTTAATAATTTAATTTATTTCGATAAAATTACAATTATTATGAAATTTTTAGATTAAGATTTATCGGAATTATATTAGGATTTTCGGAATTTAGTGATTCAAATTTATATGTTAGAATTTTTTAATTTAGTTTTTGAATAATTGGAAATACATAACTGTTTTTTTTTTAATCTTAGGAATTTTTAGGAATTAGGGTTTTGGGTGTAGGCTTTTATCGGACTTAGATTATGATTTTATCGAAATTAGATTAGGGTTTTTAGACTATATATAGAATTATAAAATACATATATTTAAAAAAATTATATTGTATAATGTCGATTAGAAAATTTAAAAATTATAAAATACATATATTCAAAATAATTAATTGAATTTAATATCGAATAGAAAAATTAAAATAGAAAATAGAAAAATTAAAATTAATTACATTTCAAAAATTCAAATAGAAAATTCAAAATTAGTTAGATTGGAAAAATCTTTTAATTTTTGTAAAATAAAAAAATATTTTAATTCAAATAGAAAAACAAAAAAAATTCAAATAGAAAATTAAAAAATAATTGGATTGTAAAAATATTTTAATTTTTTTAAAATAATCCAATAGAAAAATTCAAATAGAAAAAACAAAAAAATTAAATTAATTAAATTTAAAAAATTCAAATAGAAAATTAAAAAATAATTGGATTGTAACAATCTTTTAATTTTTTTTAAATAATCGAATAGAAAAATTCAAATAGAAAAAACAAAAAAAATAAAATTAATTAAATTTAAAAAATTCAAATATAAAATTAAAAAATAATGGGATTGTAACAATCTTTTAATTTTTTTAAAATAATCGAATAGAAAAATTCAAATAGAAAAAACAAAAATTAATTAAATTTAAAAAATTCAAATAGAAAATTAAAAAAGAATGGGATTGTAACAATCTTTTAATTTTTTTAAAATAATCCAATAGAAAAATTCAAAAAGAAAGAACAAAAATAAATAAAAATAATTAAATTTCAAAAATTCAAATAGAAAATTAAAAAAATAATTGGATTGTAACAATCTTTTAATTTTTAATTAACAATAGTCGGTGACTTCAGATAAGCGGAAGATAAAGGCTTGTAAGCTTACTGCCTCGCTTCGGGCCGCTCGAGATATTACTATCGATCCAGCTGACGTGCCTGAGGATAGTGGGTCAGGGTACTTTGGGTCTTCAGAGGATCCATCGACTGATGATGATGGAGATGCGGTTGGCACCACTGAGGGTCAGACAGGGGTTGAGGATCTCACCACTACGCAGATTGGCACACCTGTTACAGATGCACACCATTACACCACGGAGAACACCCCGGAGCACATTCATGCACACGAGGAGTTCGACATCGTTGGGGGCCCTGCTACAGATCTTGGTGCGGAAGTCGATCCTGACCCATCCTCGGATCCGAGTCCTCCATCCAGACCAGAGCCGGAGGCATCATCGTCGAGTGCGACAGAGGCGGGGACGTCGAGGGGGGCAGACGAGCCAGATGCCCAGGCGCCAGATGCTTAGGCGCTAGATGCACAGGCCCCAGATGACCTTCATTGGAGATCACATGAGCCCGTGCAGTCGACGCTTGCGCAGATGGTGCATGTGGACACTGGTCGCCCGTTGGCTGAGGACATCATCGAGAAGAAGAGCTACGGTAGACACATCGCCGCGATGTTGTGGAAGGACCCGTACGCGGTACGATATAGAACAATAGTAAAACATGTCAATAATGAATAAATCATTGTTTTTTAATAATCACGCCTGAATCTCAAATTGTGTGATAAGTGAAGGGAGAGAAAAATCTCAAGGTCTATAGGAAAGAGAAATGGTTGGACAAGCTGAAGGAGGTGTATGTGAATGCGAGGGAAAAGGCAGAGGCATGGGTGACGTTAGTCGATCGTACTCCCTTACCGAGCTTGCTGACTTTGCCGGTTAAGGGCATTGATCATGCAATGGTCGAGTCGTTCACAGATCGTTGGTGGCCGGAGACCAACACATTTCACATGCCATTTGGGGAGATGACCATCACCCTGCATGACGTCGAACAACTTTTTGGTCTTCCGATTGATGGCGAGTGCATGGGGGTCGTGTTGGACGACGGGCCACAAGGACCTTTGCGTGAGGTCCTCGGTCAGATATTCGGTTACACTGATGGCCAGGCTGGGAGGTACATCAAGAAGGGCGGGATTCCAGCCACGGAGTTGTTTTCGAAGTTGAGTGCGATGCGGGCTGACCCTGCGGTATCGGCAGAGAGGATTGCATCTGTTTTCCTTATGTTGGTGCTCGGGATCACATTCTTCCTTGACAAGTCTGGCGGAGGGGTCAAGTGCAGAGTGGCGGCGCTGGTTTATGACCAGAGGAGGACTCCTCACATGGCTTGGGGCACTGGCTTGCTTGCCTACTTTTATAGATGCCTCGGAGAGGCATCTAGGGGGTCGTGCAAGGGTATCAGCGGCTTTTCAGCTCTACTCCATTTAAGTTTTGTTTGCTTTTTATTAGTGAATCTTTCCGGAAATATTATGTAACAAATTATGTTTATGGTTGCAGCACTGGATTTGGTCGTATTTCCCGATCTTACACGGGCATTCGGAGTCGAGTATGACGATTGCGAACGATCCTCGGAAAGCGGTCTACCACCGACAGAAGAGGACTCCCAAACAAGCTGGGTCACTACAGCATTATCGTGCTCGACTGGACAATTTGATGGTTACCGAGGTATACGTATATTTCAATTATTGTCTAGTTATCTAATTATATGCAACTCCGCTCAACATTGTGTGCATGACAGGTGAACTGGCAGCCACATACTACGATCACGTGCGAGAGTTTACTTGCATCGTCCTATAGAGGGACGATCAAGTGCTTTCATGTGGAGGAGCTTTACCACCCGGATCGTGTGTTGAGACAGTTTGATCGGATTCAGACGATCCCAGTTGAGTGGCCTATCCAGCCCAAGGAGATCCACAGGACGACAGCGGGAAAGTAGAGCATCGCATTCGCCCGTGACACTTGCAAGTGGGAGGACCGTGCGAACCACCGATGCGCACTCATCTTGCAGACGACACGAGAGATAGCCATGTGGTCGGCACATGTGGATTACATGCCTTGGTATTGGAGACATGGTCATCCTTTCATCTTTAGATCATCGTTAGAGAAGCAGATTGCCATCCACCACTGCCTTAGGCCCCCACGAGATGCCCTGACCACCCTGTCGGAGCCAGTAGATCATGCACGTCGCTTGCAGCTAGTCATGTCGATGTTGTTGGATTACCAGGATCGACGTGTGCTCCCGACGATGGATCAACTCAATGACATTATCTCCGTCGGACTTGGTGAGATTCATCCATCAGAGGCTGATTTCCCACGCACTCAGCCATCTCAGCATCACTAGGTCGTGTATTTGTTGTAGTTCGTTTCTTATATATATTTCTGGATTTGAATTATATTTTTGGCTTGCGATATCGATGCATTATATACATTATAACTTTTGAAAATATATTATATCATCTTTTTGGCAGTCAAATCGCTCCTAAAACGCTCAAAATGACACGTTAATATCACCTATACCGAGGCTGGGGGGGTCGGTATGGGCACTGCAGTACTCGACACTCGACAGAACCTGTACCGAGGCTGGGGGGGTCGGTATGGGGTCGGTATGGGCACTGCAGTACTCGACACACTCGACAGAACCTGTACCGAGGCTGGGGGGGTCGGTGTGGGTTCGGTATGGGCACTCCAGTACTCGACACTCGACAGAACCTGTACCGAGGCTGGGGGGGTCGGTATGGGGTCGGTATGGGCACTACAGTACTCGACACACTCGACAGAACCTGTACCGAGGCTGGGGGGGTCGGTATGGGGTCGGTATGGGCACTGCAGTACTCGACACACTCGACAGAACCTGTACCGAGGCTGGGGGGTCGGTATGGGCATTGCAGTACTCGACACACCAAAATAGGAAAAGAAAATGAAGGGAAAGAAAGAAAAAACTTGGATTTTTACCTCTTTTTTATTAAAACCTTTAGCAAGGACATTTTAAACTTGGATAAACTTGAACAACAAAACCAAATATGGATGCGTACTAGTCACGCAACAGCGGTCTACCACTAAGTTCACGATTGATATGAAACTCCTCAATACGACTTGCATATTGTGTGTCATATCCATCGACACTTTCGTCATGGGAGTCTTTCCAATACATAGTGACGGGAGGCATGGGAAATGGATTTTCCATAGTCACCTACAAAATAATAAAAAACAATAAGGTAACTTATAATCAAAATCAAACCAAATTATAATAGAATATAGAGGAGAAGTTTACCGCGACAAAATGGGCACGCCATCCTATTAAGCAAATCACGATGATCGCCCCGGATGGGGGTGCGCCGGGAGCAGGAGCTTGTCTGACAAGCGGGAGGAAAGTCATTGGCGCGTTGTAGTCCAAAAATACAAGGGTGCATTGATACGTTGTCGCAAATACATGGCCGTCCTCCGGAAAAGCCAACCAACACCGCTCAGGTGCATCGGTATTTCGATCACTCCAATTGAAATGCGCCTTGAATAATATGAGTCTTCTGTCTGGCTCGTTGGATCGTCCGTAAACAGTAAGAAGTGGTTGATATCGTTCCGGATGGAGATTCACTTCTCTCATCATCCCCATCCGTAGGTCAAGCCATGCATCTTCACCAGAAAGGGTGAACATCGTCCATTTGAAATAGGCACTTGGCAACCCGAATTTCTTCCACTTGATGGATACATGGAAGGCCACGAGATGTCCTCACCCACCAACATGTGCACCTCAAGGGGACTTTATGTGCACGACACTCCCGTAGGAGGCCGTACAAGTGATCCAAGACCGGTTTTGTCACCTTTCGAACAATATTACGAAACATAATATCAAGACAACGAACATATGTTGCCTCTAATTTTATTGGAATTAGTGTCCGCGACTGCTCTAGCTCGCCCCGAACTTTGAGGATCTGATCCTCCAGCATTCTGTGGATGTGGTCAAACAACGTGTCCAACTCATTAGTGCTTGATTGCATCTGCCTCTTAATCACTGCGTGAGCTGATTCAACCCTACATAAGATATGTAAAAGTAGACTAAAATCAACACATATAAAACACACCAATTTAAAATGTAATGCAAATCGTAATGAAAACTTACCTGCTAGTGCAATGGTTGCCTAAATGAAAATTCTGGTTTGCCCAACAATACACCAGCTTCTCCCTGTGAACTAGCCATGTATCCTCGAAGTACCCCATCAAGTTACCGTATTTAGTTCCCCATTCAACCTTCATTGCAGCTAACCACCGATGGTAAGTTTGTTCCGATCCGGACCTGATCAGGCGCTTGGCTTGACTGCATAACCTACTCTGAATAGCCTCTGTCTGCGCTGTTTTTCTGAGAGCCATGCCCTCTATGTTTCGCAACACATGCCATTCACATAACATATGTTTCGCCTCAGGGAAAACATTCTCTAAGGCCTTCATAAGTCCTAGCTCCCTGTCAGTAACTATCGTCGTCGGAACATGTACGCAAACTCCTTTCACTTGTTGCAACACCCAACTGTATGTGTCTGTATCTTCCCTTGTCATCAATGCACATCCCAAGTGAAATGAATTTAATGTGCTCGTTACACCAACCATCTCCAACAATGCCTTTTCGGGCCTGTGACATAATTTTTGTTTTATTAACTGAATATAATGTAATATGAAGAAATAAATTAATTTAAATATTAAAAGATAAAAAAAACGAAGAAGGAGCATACTTATTTGTGCCATATGTCGTGTCCATCAGCAGCACATATGAAAACATCTTCCACAACTTTATAGAATCTGGGTGGAAAAAGGCAAGATCTCCAATACAACCTTCAGAGTCTAATCTGTATTGGAATAAATATCCCTTATTAACCAGTTCCAACAAGAGATACTGAGTCGGTGTTCGATCGCCCATTAGATTCTTCCTCATCCGAGCCCGTGCCGCGTATATTTGATCCCTCAACGTCACAATTGTTATGACATCATGGCGCAATTTAGTTAGTACATCTTTCGGCCTCGATCCAGCTTTAGTGCTACTTTCGACGTCAACCAATTCTTTCGACTTCAACTGTCCGGCGAATGAATGACCAATCAACTTAGTCGGATGGGTGTGGTTGTGAACACCTTCGATCACTTCGATTGTCCAACATCCTTTTGGACACTGTCGACCACTCAACTCGAAGGGACATCGATCTTTTTTGGTTTGCGTATCGAGCTTGACAGTTTCTTCATCATTATCACCATCCACAGCTTTGCGCCCCTTTCGGTAGACTCCGTAATGTTCACATGTTAAAATAACTCTCCCAAATCTTATATCAGAGCTACTCCACGACTTATAGGTCGTAATACGAAATTTCTTCTACTAGCTCTCTTTCGCGCCCAATTTCTCAACGAATTCATATCTGGCCACACTCTTTTAGTCGAAAAACCTATGGTGTTATCATTTCCTTCATTTATGCCATCACGTATCTACGCAAAACATCGGAAACTAACTAAATATACCAAGATTGGAATGAAAAAATAACATTTATAGAAATAACGATATCTTCTAAACTAAGATTCACTAAGATTCAATATATGAGAATTCATGATTTCATCTACTCTAGGATTTCATATTATAGAAATAACGATCTCTTCTAAACTAAGATTCACTATCTCATAAATCATGATTTCATCTAATCTAGGATTTCATAATATACTATAAACTTGGGTTTAAATAAGACAATATACTATAAACTTGAGTTTCAATAATGAATAGATAAACATACCCGAGCATTCTCGCCTTCGCTGTCGGATCTATCTTCCTCCTCTCTAGACATATTCGTTTTTTAGAGTGAAATAGATGTAGATCATACCACAATCTAAAGTCATTATATAGTAAAAATAGGTGCAACTAGCCGTTATACTAGCTGTTGTAACGACTAGTTTTTTCAAAAAAAAATTGCACAGCGTACACGCATCTAGGATGCGTGTGATATATTACACATTGATTCACACGCATCCTGGTTGCGCGCCTTTATCAACCCTAAACTAGGGTTATACACGCATCCTCTATGCGTGTATAACCCTAACCCTACAAACCCTGGATGAGTGCACACGCATCTAGGATGCGTGTACAAACCCTAAACCCTAACCCTACAAACCCTAAAATACCTGAAGTTTCTAAGGGACACTCATCCTGGATGCGTACCATCATACCCAACAACATCTTCATCATAAGCCTAACAACGTAAGCTAACTTCATTATATAACAATCATATGCCTAACAACATTTTAACTTATCATAATAAACCTGATTTATAGCTTTGAACTTACGATTACATGCACTCCCGTCATCAAATAAGAGTATTTATAAAGATTTCCTAAATGTTCATCAACAAATAATTTACAATAAGCCAAAGTCCGAGGTCTACCACTAAGTTCACGGTTCATCTGAAACTCATCAATACGACATAAAGTGTGTACGCAGTACGTATCAATTTCGTCTACACTCTCGTCATGTGAGTCTCTCAAATAAGTGGTGATCGCATGGGTTATAGTTAGGGTTAGTGTTAAGGTTAGGGTTATGTTAGGGCTAGGTTATATATACATGAAATGATGCATGGGTTAGAGTTAGGGTTAAGGTTAGGGTTAGGTTATATATATATTATGAAATCCAATCTTATTTGATGTATGCTAAGTGTTCAATATCGATTTATCAACTATATACCCTAACCCTAACTTTAATTAAGCATACATAATAACCGAATCAATTTAATCTCGTCTATTGTTAGATGAAATTCTATATTATTGAATATAAACTAATAATTAAATCTCATTTCGTATTTTATAGTGATTTACATACAATCGTTATCAAAAATAGCAGAAATTAAATCAAAATATATTCACATGAGTATGACTATCATTCTACATATTAACTGTCTAATCTAATTATTCAATCTCATGTATTATAAAATGGAATCCAATCTTATTTGATATATGCTAAGTGTTCAATATCGACAATAATAATCTAATTCCGATAAATTATAAAATATGAATAAATTGCTATAAATTCTAATATATAATATAAATATTAATTATCATTTCCGAACAACTTTGATACGATTTGCAACAAATATAAATAAATTATAATCGAAAATTCGAACGATTCAATTATGATATAGGCTGCATTTACATTATTAATATTTCCAACATTATTACAATTATTTAAACATCATATAAGGGTCAACAATTGTTTAAAAATTCCAACAAATTATCATTGGTCAGCACGCATCCTGGTTGCGTGTTGACCCCATTTATTATCTCGGTTCCACATTATTTTTAACTCGTTTTTTTTCTTCAGAAGCAACCACACGCATCCTGGATGCGTGTGGCTTGGGTGCGCATACAAGCACGCATCCAGGATGCGTCCTGGGTGCGCGACTTACCACCCTTGATTAATTAAGGAATTATATATATATATATATATATATATATATATATATATATATATATATATATATATATATATATATATATATATATATATATATATATATATATATAGGGTGACTCATGTGTAAACACCCTTTAAGATGTAAACTAGGAACAAATCTAGGCCATAGAATCCAACAAAATCAAGGGTGTAGATTAATCATAATTTTTTAAAAAAATTAGGGAAATTTCGTCTGGTAGCCACAAGGTTTGACTCTTTTCGCATGGTGCCCAAATTTTTCAAAAATTTCGCATGGTAACCACGAGGTTTCGACCAATTTTGTGTGGTAGCCACGAGGTTTGGGCAAATTTCTTATGTTAATCAAATTGGTTAAAAATCTTTTAGAATATAGGTAAAATCACAAAATAATCATAAAATATATTTTTTCACACAACAACCAAATTTTGGTTTTTTATTTTTAAAAAGTTAACTAAAACCATTTAAAAAATTTATAGTGCTATACATTAATAGCACGATAAATGAATAAATTATACAAAAAAAATAATGGTAGTTTTTTTTTTTAAAAAAAAAACTTTTAAATTTGAAAAAGTATACATAATTACCCAATGTAGTTGGTGGTTTTCAAAGAGTCATTAATAACCTTCTAATGTTTCAAAAAGATTACATATTAGATATATAATACAAAGTTTATTTTATCCAAAATATTTTATTTAGTTTAAACAAATATGAATGAATGGTAATTTAAAATATGTACTTAATTTATGGATTTGAAAATAAATTAAGTACATATTTTAAATAATTTACTCATTTTTTATGTACTTATTTTCTTTTAATTTTAGGTGATTTTTTTATAATTTACTCATTCTTTGGGTAAATAATTTAATCTCCTTAAATATTAAAAGGGTTGTTGAGGGTTTTTTAAAAGTAAAACACCAAAAATGAGTGATTAAGTGAGTGAATTATAATATATTTATCATTTTATATAATTTTTATATGATTTTTAATAAATTTGGTTATCACACGAAATTTATCAAAACTACATGGTTACCATGCGAAATTCTTGAAATGTTTGGGTACCATGCGAAAAAGATCAAATCTCGTGGCTACCAAGCTAAATTTCCCAAAAAATTAATATGGATGGGCCCCACCAATCAAGGAAGAAACGAAGGCCATCACCATGCGCGTCAGAGCGCGTGTTAGTGTCCCAGCAAAAAAAAAAAAAGTGTGTGTTAGTGTGTTACTGTTTGATTTTTTTTTTGTTTCGGTTTTTTTTTACCTTTGATTCCTAGATAACTATATTGAAATGATTATTCGGTAAATTTTGATATATTATTCGATTAAATTATAGATATTATTCATATGTAAAAAGATGATTATTTATAAACTTTTTAATTTTAAGGAGGTTAGAAAGAATAATAAAATTTTGAAACCATTAGATATATATAAAAATATGCATTATTCGTTTAAAATAGAAAGATTATTCATATTTAAGGAATAATTATGTGATTAAATTTAAGAGATTATTCGGTTAAATTATATAGATTATTCATGTATAAGGAGACAATTGTTTACAAACTTATTAGTTTTTTTTTTCCTTTTTTTACATTTGTTATCAAGATAATTTAGTTTAAAAATTAAATTATTCGGTAAAAGTAGAAGGATTATTCGTATTTAAAGAATTATTAATGGGTTAAGTTTTAGAGATTATTCAGTTAAATTTGTGAGATTATGTATTTAAATTATAAATATTATTCTTATTTAAGAGAGCGGTTAATTATTTATAAATTTATTATTTTGGGGAAGTTTAAATAATAATCTACAAAATTGTACATTATTAGGTGAAATCGCAAAGAATACTCATATATAAGAAGAAGTTTGAAATAATTATCTATACAAATTATGCATTATTTAGTAAATTATGAATTATTATTCATATATAAGAAGAATTTGAAGGGTTTATTTGTACACTATTCACATGTAAGAGGGCGATTATTCGGTGAGATTCAAAGTATTTTGTATAATTTGAAAAAAAAATATTTATTTGGGATAATTATACTGTAAAGAAGAGAAAATTGTTGCATTTTCCATTTAAATAGATCCCTAATTCCAATTTTAAAAAATTGATTTTTTTATCGTAATTAGGAAAAAAAAAAATTCCACCGTAGGGTGAAGTGGGTGGGGGGTTTCACTTGTGGTGAATCTCACGTGGAGTTTTTCATAAGCGATTGGGACGATTTTAGAAATGGGTCCACATTTTTTATGTTAAAAAATTGATAAATTCATGAAATCTTGGCCGTTGATTTCACTTGATTTAATGGTCAAGATGTAGGTCAACTAGGCTAGGAAATCGAGAATAAAAAACCCAATTCGAGAAAAAGAACGCGCCTATCCCTTGCCCACGCGCCCCTAAATCGCACCAAGAAAACCTAATCTCTCCGGCCAAATCCTAATTTCTCCAGCCAAATCCTCCTCATCTCCATGGATTTCATTGTTATCCTTACCAAATCAGTGTGGATTGTCTCCACACATGCCAACCCGAGGGTCATTGTTGGTTCTCCCCTTCGTAGATCGTCCCAATCTCCCTCAGAGAGCTGCCTTTTGGGGGGGGGTTCTCCGTGGATGCCATTAAAGGCCTCAAATTTGTGCTCTACTTGTTCAGGAGCAGTGAAAACCCCTCAATCAAATTATTTTGGGGCATTTCGTTTCAAAGCAATCCTACGCCTAAATCGAATGGATCTAATGATCTTCTCGCTGTTTTACTGGGAAATTTGTGGGTGGCGAGTCGAATCAAGAAAGGGCGCTCTCTTTCTGATCGTGTATGGTCAAATCGACCCCCGCCTTGGCCAAGTCCGACTCGTACGGAAGCCAGTTTTGTGTTGATCAGGCTGAATCTGGTTGGCTCTTCAATTTGTTCGACTGCAGTAACCGGTGTTGGTTACTGCAACATGATTGAGGCCGAAGTTGTTCTCCGCTTTCTTGAATGGGTTCGTTTTCTCTCTAATCTCCCCCCTTTTCTTCTCGCTGATATTTCTCTCTTTATTAGGGGAGGTTTGATGGGGTGGTTTGTGCACTTCTCTCTATCCTCTTATGTGTCTTCCTTATCTCCAAAAGTGGTATATTCTAACAAAGTTACTGTCATGGTGATTTTCATGGCTCCGGTGGGAGTCGTCAATGGGAACAAGCCCTTGGGAGCAGAAGATCCTGCTTCTCAAATGTCTAAACCCCGTAAGGGATCCAAACAACCGGAGGGCTTTAAACTCGTTGAGGAGAACCCTCGCCCCGATGAAGGTCTTGAGGTGAATCAAAAGTCCAAGACTGAGAAAAAGTTTAAGAGTCGAGCTATCAACAGGGTAAAACCCCTTGCTCTGCAAGGCTGGGTCCAAGTTGATTTTACTGTACCAAAGCAATCGTCTCCGATTGCCTCAATCATCTACGATCTCATGGAGTCTGAGAAAGTCCGTATGAGTATCAGGTATGTTTGGAAATTTTTAAAGGGGGGGTTCCTGCTCATTCCTGATGCTAATTATTGGCTTGAGTTGCGACTTGGTCTCGCCAAGAATCGAGCTTTGGTGATTATTAGTTCTTGTGTTTGTCTTCTGGTCTGTCCTAGACTATCTATATTTCGGTTATTGCTTTGTTTTGAATATATATCTTGCTATCTTGGTTATTGGGTGATAACCTTTGAGTGTAATTCAGTGGCTATTCATTATGTGAATTGGTTTCTTAATGGGTTCTATGATTATCTAGGCTTAACTGTGCAATTAATCTCAACCAGTCTCTGGTTTATCTGTTACTCTTTCATTATCTTCTTAACCACTGGCCAGAACCTTTTATGTGAAGGAAGGGAAGCCTTGGAAGGTGTAAAGTTATATGAATGGATTTATATTGGGTATAGGAACACATGGAAATCTTCCATTATCAATTTTTTAGACTTTATTATCTTTCACCTGGAGTCAAGCCTTCAAGGTAGGCACATGTGTCAAATGTGGGTCAATAATGGGGGGAAGTGGTGTAAGTTTGTTTCTTATGAAAACTCAAAGGCTCGGTTTTGGGTATGTGGTGCTATGGACTGTATTGCCTCAAGGCCTTGGACGTTTAAGCTAACATGCATATGTCTAGTTTTTAATCAATTGCAATGGAGTGGTATTTGGATGAGTAATATCGTTAATTTATTGATCCATAACTATGATCTGGTAGTAGATTTTGAAAGCTTGCTTAATGCAATTCACTTAGTCTTTCCTAATTGCTGTCAAAAGACTTGTTCTATGTTTTTTTGGGAGGCTTATTTACAACCACTATGGAGGAGGGGTGGCTTGATGAATGGCTCTAACTCTATTTTGATTGTGTATTGGTTAAGAAGATCGTTTGAGAGAAAATTATTTGCTATCAAGATCTTAAGTGTACAAACTTCCTTGTGTAAAGATTTGCGTAGTCTTCTATTAACCAGGCACGGTTTTCACCAATCAGCAAACCTGCAAATCATCTCAAATAAATTCCTAGCTCTAAGTCCTGGTCACAATAAGCTTAAATACACAGTTCATAACCTTCACTCGGATAAAAAACGCTCAAAGAACACTATCACTTGCAATGAAGAATGTGAACCCGCTCTATGGTTGGTTCAAAATTTCCTTTCTTATTCAATAATGTGTAAGCATGAAATGATTTTAAGAAAGGAGCATTTTATTGACAGTTTTCTATCTTATACAAACTCTAGATTGATCCAAAGTACAAAGAACTTATTTAGAAAAATCTTGTTGTTTCATGCACCTACAGAACCTCGTAGGCATGAAAAAAAACGTAGTGTATCATGAAAATCTGCTTTTGGAACTCTAGAGGTATCGGCAATAAGAATCTATGGACAGAACTTAAAGCCATTCGAATTAACGACCATATTCAATTAGTTGCCCTGGCTGAAACTAAAACTGAGAAAATCCCGGATGATAAAACATGGAGAAACACAGGATTTACTAACGCTGTTTGGTCTCCGGCCAGTGGTAGGGCCGGTGGCCTTGGAGTCTTGTGGAACGAAAACAATCTTTCAAGTGAACAAATTTCGGTGAGTATCCAATTGCCTCGTATTATCGGTCTCAAGTATTCTAATACAGATAAGAACTTCAGTTGCACTATTCTAATAGTATACGGACCCCCACATGAAAGAGATAAAGAATCGTTTTGGGATACTCTCACAAACATCATATTAAGTGAAACGAGGCCGTGTATGGTTATTGGAGACCTAAACGAAATTGGATCAAGCATGGAAAAGAGTGGTGGCACAGAGAACAATGGCCATCGATTCCAACGACTCACAACTTTCAAAAATACATGTTCCCTGATTGACCTTCCTACGAGTGGGAACTTGTATACATGGCGAAAGAAAATCGATGACGAGGGCAATATTTTAGAAAAGCTTGACAGAGTTCTGGTCCATCACCAATTTCTGGATTTTTTTCCAGAACTACAAACATTTAATGGCGCATTCTCTCTATCAGATCACTGCCCCATTTATATTGAAATACCAACGGCCACCGAATTTAAACCTGCTCCGTTTAAATTTGAGAACGTTTGGATGCAAAGAAAAGACTTTAGAAATATTGTGAAGCAAGCCTGGCGAGCCTCTTGCTCTGGGTCCGCCATGTTCAATGTGATGTACAAGACAAAGATTCTAAAGAAAAAGGCGAAAGATTGGAACAAAACCACATTTGGTAATATATTCCGCCAACTTGCTGATGTGGAAAAAAATCTCATTGAGATACAAAGTTCGAACAATGTTCCCCAAATAAGAAACTCCATTCAAAAAGAAAAAATGCTTATTAAAAAGAAGGAGAGTTTATTACAATTCCAAAAAGTTTTCTGGAGTCAGCGAGCCAAGGCTAAACATCTTAAATTAGCGGATTCAAATTCTGCGTACTTTCATCGGGTGGCACTTGGGAGAAGAAATAGGAAAATAATTAAAAGCCTAAGCTCGACAGAGGGCACGCACATAATAGGTTGTGCCAATATCAGGGAGGAACTGCAAAAAGACTTCGAACGACGTTTTACAGGTAATATGGCCAATATAGATAGTCTAATACCCTATCTTGACGTCATTGACATGGCCATTACTTCTGAGGAAAACGAGTCTCTTATTGCTTCCCCATCTAACAGTGAAATCAAAAAAGCTGTTTTTTGTTTAGGCTCGAATAAATCTTCGGGCCCTGATGGCATGACAGCCGAATTTTATAAAAACTATTGGGAAATAGTAGGTAATGATATAATTCGTGCCGTCAATGGCTTTTTCCACTCTGGCAAACTACTGCGACAAGTAAACCATACATTTATTACTCTTCTTCCGAAATGTGAAAATCCATGTAAAAGTACGGACTATAGACCCATCAGTTTATGCTCCACTCTATATAAAATTATCTCAAAAATTTTAACGGAAAGATTGAAACTGGTCATGGGTAAACTTATTCATCCCCTTCAAGGTGCATTCGTGGCCGACAGATCAATTCAAGACAATGTACTCATCGCGCATGAAATATTCCATTCATTTAAGACCAGAAAAGGAAAAGAAGGATGGCTAGCTATTAAACTAGATATGGAAAAAGCATACGACCGGGTAGATTGGAACTTCACAAAACTAGTGTTGCAGAAATTCGGATTTCACCAGAAATTCGTTGACCTAGTTATGGAATGTGTAACGACTGTCTCTTTCTCAGTCCTGGTTAACAACGAACCAACATTGATTTTCAAGCCATCTAGAGGCATTAGGCAGGGTGACCCGCTTTCGCCTTTTCTTTTTATCCTCGGAGCAGAAGTACTAGCAAGGAAACTTCAATTGGAAGCAAATTCAGCTGAGAAGTTTATAGGTTTCCCCTTTGGACGACAAGGTCCCCGTGTACCGTTTCTTGCATTTGCAGATGATGTCATTATATTTTCACAAGGTAATTTAACAGCTTGCCAAAAAGTGAAAGATACCATTGACTTGTATTGTGCGATGTCAGGACAAAAAGTAAACTATCATAAGTCAGCTTTCCAAGTCACTTCTGGAATACCCAGGGCTAGAATCTCGTTGATAGAAGGATGCTTGAATATTTCCAAGGAAATAAATCTTGACAAATATCTTGGATGTCCCAATATTAATGGTAGAGTGAATAAATCTACATTTGAGGAAATAATCATCAGATCCTCAAATCAAGTAACAAAATGGAGAGCTGATGCTCTTTCCCAGCAAGGCAGAGCTACTCTTATTGCCTCAAATCTATCGTCAAAACCCCTATATACCATGCAAAGCTTCATGCTTCCAACCTACATTCACAACAAACTAGACCAAATTAACAGGTCGTTCTTTTGGAATAAGGACTTAAGTTACAAACCGCTTATCAGCTGGGACAAAATATGTAAACGAAAACAACAAGGAGGTATGGGTCTACGTAAGTCTAAACACATGAATGACGCCCTTCAACTAAAGCTCATGTGGAAAATCATGGCGGAACCGGATAATATATGGGTCAGAATTATTCAGTATAAGTATCTCAAATATAAGAATTTGCTAAATTACAACAAACAAAATAGTTCGTCTTGGCAATGGTCCAAACTGCGCTCTCTAATCCCGGACTTCAAAAAAGGACTGGTTTGGTTGGTAGGTAATGGAAGGTCTATCAACTTCTGGAAAGATAACTGGGCCACTGGTTTAAATCTGCTACAAAAATGTATTTGTCCCGACAGAGTAGACTTGAATGAGAAAGTTATGGAGTATATCACAAACAATAAATGGAATACTAGTAAATTACGGCTAGTCCTGGATCAAGAAATTGTCGAGCAAATTTCAAACATCCCACTACCGATTCACCCGATCGAAGACCGGCTGTATTGGTGGCAGGCAAAGAAAGGTTGGTTTACCACATCTAGTGCATACAATTTGTGTGCTCATTCCACATCCGATCCTATAGATGAAAATGCTTGGGTCTGGAAAACTAACGCACCTCCGAAAATAAAGAACTTTTTGTGGAGACTAAGCCACAACACTCTACCAACAACGTCTAGGCTTGCAATAAGAGGTTTAGCAGTTCCCTCTTATTACTCAATGTGCAACCACCATAATGAGGATGCATTCCATCTATTTTTTTTTGTGTAGGTTCTGCCAGTTTGCTCAAAACTTACATCCACGCCATATGTCTAACATTAATAGAATTATTTCTACATCCAGAAACTTTAGACAAGTAATGGCCTACCTTGGCCATGCACTTTCTAGCAGGGAGAAGACCGATTTGGCGTTCAGTTGGTGGACCGTGTGGAATACCCGCAATAAATTTATCTTCAGACATGAAAAACTGCCGACTCCAGATGGCTTTAACATACAATTAAATGCACATAAATCTAATTGGGAAACGGCTAACCAAGTTAACAAGGAGGTCAGCTGGGGGAAGATGAACAAACCTTTTACGCAAGTGCCAAAGACTAAAGGTTCGGCCACACGAGACTCTAAATGGAAAAAGCCTCCCTATGGCTATTTCAAATTAAATTTTGATGGGGCGGCTGGGGCTAACAGAGAATCTTCTATCGGTTTTATTATTCGTGACTCGAGGGGGGATATTGTAGATCTTGGAGGAAAACTAATAGGTGTACAAACACCGCTCATGACTGAGGGACTTGCTCTACGAGAAGGCATTCTTAAAGCAATTGATTTACATGTAGACAACCTTATTATTGAAGGGGACTCCCTCATAATAATCAACTATTTTAAGAAGGGTGTAGCATGTCCGTGGGAAATTGAACTTCTGCTTTCGGACATCAAATGCCTACTCAGATATTTCAAGAATGTCTCCTTTTCTCATATTTACCGTAGTGGTAATAGAGTGGCTGATAAGGTCGCACACCTTAGCCACTCCTGCTCTAGTATGGGAGCCAGTATTTCAGAACCCGGTCTCTTGGACCTCATCCGAAAGGATGCCTTCGGTTAGTCCTCTATTTGGAGGACAACCGAATTCTTACCTAATCAAAAAAAAAAAATGGTCAAGATGTGTTCTTAGTTTACATTATAAGAGGTGTTTACATCCGATCTATCAATTCCACAAAGCATTATAAAATGAATAAGAGAGCAATTGTTTACATATTTATTAGTTTTGAAATGTAAAATAATATTGAATAAAATTGTACATTATTCGGTAAAATCACAAATAATATTCATACGTAAGAGGAGGTTTGAAACAATTATATATAAAAAGTATGTATTATTTAATGAGTTATTTTTTAAAAAATTATCCATTATTAATTCGATGAATCGAAATGTATTTTTTTATGTTGTTCCATAAATAAAAATATAGGTCTTACAACGCTTTTTTTATTATTATTAATGATATTCATATAAATCATTTTATATTAATAAACCAGTCTAATATGGCAAATACTAAAATACCTAGAGTAAGTATTTAACTAATGGAGCCCATAATGTTAATTTTAATATAACTAGATTAGGCGCCGCGCGTATTTAAATTGTACATGTTACCTTTTATATATGTGTAAATATTTATATGTGCAAATAAGTACGATTGTGTGAACTTTCATATAACTTAAATCCTATAGTAATAAAAACATTTGTATCATTATAAGAAACTGTAAGGATAGTCTTTTAAAATTTTCATCAGTAATAAGAATGATGTATTTCAATTAAAAAAAATAAGAAGGGTAATCTTTTAAAAAGTTTATTAATCAAAACAAAAAAGAAATCCAAAAATATAGAGTTCGAAAATCATGATCATTACACATTAAAAGTTTATTATTATTATTATTATTAATTATTTGATTAAAAAATATAAAGTCAATTTAATGTGAGAAAACCTTAAAGTTACAATTTGGGTACTTAAATTAATAACACAAAGTATAGTTGATTTGAGAAATCTTGTAATTGTAATTTGGATAGTTTAATTAAAAATATAAAGTAGAGTTGATTTGAGAAAACTTTCAAATTGTAATTTGGACCTTTTAAGAAAAAATATAAAGTTAGGTGAAATTCATGAAATATGACAAGTTATAACTTTGAAAAGACATAAAAGGACATTGAAATAAAAAAATTCAAATTTTTAAATTCAAATTTTTAAGGGTAAAAAAGAAATTTTATTAAAAAAAGATGAAAATTACTTAAAAGGACATAGTTAATATAAGATGAGAATATAATTTATGAGGGCAAAATAGGTAAGTGGGAAGTTACTATTCATATGAAAGTTCATACAATTATAAGGTGTATGATATAAAAATCAAAACAATTACCGTACGCGCATAATTAAGAAATGGGAGGGAGTGTGTTTGTGCTTCACTCGCCAGCAATAGAGGAGTGGGGTAGGTTGGAGGGTGTGACCCACTGTTTTTAATTAAAAAAAATAAAAAAATACATGGAATAATCTCCACCATCCGTTAACTAATATTTAATGGTCCAGATTTGTTCCTAATTTACATCCTAAGGCTTGTTTTCATTGGATCTACACTCTATATATATATAGAGGTTGGGTCATGTGTTAACAACTCTTACGGCTATATAAAAGACGTTGGTACAAATTATTATGCTCGTGTGCTCTAGGATTGAATGTAGTGTTTTGGTGTTGAGTAGTTCTTACATTTGAGATTATAAGTGATTTCTTGAAATATCAACTTACCTTGGGTTACTCGTTAAGTATGATTTATTATGTGAGTTTTGATAAATAAGACTTGTTGATCCTTGGGTTGGGAACTTAAGGTTTTTTTTAGTATGGGAGGATTTGATAATTTATGAATTACTTGCGCCAATGTTTAAGCAAAACATGAGTTTGATCTGAAGTAAGATGTTTTGAGTGATGATCTTGATAAGGCTTTGAACTTAGTTTCATACTTGATGGGAACAAGGTTAATTGAGAATGATGGTCATGATGAGAATGTTAGATTATTTAAATAAAATGTAGTTGAATCTTGTGTAGACTTAAAAGCCTGCTTGTGTGTTTATTAAATATGTATTAATGAGCTATTACTTGCTTATTATTTGTTAGTGTGATTGGATGGTTCTTTGAGTGGCTTGTTTGCTGATGGATGATTCTCTAAGTGGGTTGTTTGCTGGCTAATTGAATGTGAAGACTCCAGGTAAGTCCTCCGGGGCTTGCTCAAGTAAGTGGACCTCATGCCTGATGTGTCATGTAGTATGTAGGTGTTGCATATGCATAAAAGCATACCATGTAGTATCATGCTTAGGAATTGCACTTGTGAATGAGCATCCCTATTCTCTATGCGTTTGAAACAGAACTGCCATTATCTGTGAGCCCTAGAGTCTTTGTTAGGGTCATAGGATAGCCCAGCCCCATTGGGTTGTCCTGAGTCAGTCGTGTCCTTACATGAGATGATAGCCCAGCACCATCGGGCATGATATGATATGATATGATATGATATGATATGATATGATATGATATGATATGATATGATATGATATGATATGATATGATATGATATGATATGATATGATATGATATGATATGATATGATATGATATGATATGATATGATATGACATGATGATGACACCATTTTTATGTGCACAAACATGAGGAAATGGGTATTGTGCTGGCCAGGTTCGCTCATGAAAAAAAGGGCGGAGTTGGAGAGGGATATGCCACTTGGCATTCTGTGTGGATCCAATTTATCGCTTTCTGCATGTAAACTTTTAGCATGGTTATGTGATTTAAATTCCAGTACTACATTAGAGCATCCTTTATTCTAGGTATATGCGTATTATATGACCTCAGCGAGGACTTCCGGCCCCGCATGAGTGGCTCGACCTTGACTTGTGGTATAGTTTCAGGTACCCGCTCCCTTTTGCTTACTAATTCGCTTCTATGGTGGGGTTTTCTCATGGGACGAGAGTGTTAAGAAGACTTTACACCTATTACAACTTGACTTTACAAACGTTTTGGTTAAGTTTGTCATTTAGAAATACGTTGTATTTACTTTAATTTACACTCTTTTATTCCTTTATGAGATTTGACTAGTTCAAATAGGACAGGTTTCCGTGCAGAAGCACAAAATCATGTTGGATCATTTGACTATTTTGAGGGTTTGAAATCCCCTTTTCTTGAACTATATCATTAAAATTCTTAAAACATAAGCAGGGTTATAATTTGACGATAATAACTAAGCAGCTCGTACTTGAATTGCAAGATCTAGTAGAGGGATAATTCTTCCCCCTAAACGTAACCTGGATTTTATAATCTAGGGCGTTACAAAGTTGGTATCAGAGTGAGATTGTGCAATCCGAGTACAAATGAGTTGCAAAACTATTGGTGATTTTGAGTTTTGGAAATAAAATGGCCCAAAGGTTTTCACGAGTTTTGAATGTTTTCAAAGGGAAAAGTGAATTTAATATGGATAAGTAAGATAACCACGTTGGGAAGTGAGAATTGAGATTCGATCGGGTAGTCATGGTGATAGTCTATCCTCTATGAATATAGATTGAGATTGGTAGAGACCCTTAGCTTTATACTTTACAGATGAGCATGGAAGACATATGCAAAATCTTGTTTGGATAATTCGTGCACTTGATTATAGAGATACATAAATTTGGGAGAGAAGTTTGATGATTCATGTGTGTTACTCTTGATGACTTAGTAGGATATTTGTTTATATGAGTTTCCCTTGTTATGACATCTAACATGATACGTATAGCATGCTTTGATCTTGTTATGCACTTGTAATTTATGGTACCTGATGACTTGGTTTGGATAGTTGTTATCATTCTTGATGTGTTTGACTTATACATATTTGTTATGTCACTTATATCACTTATTTTGGAAATTGTTGGTGCCTTTTTGGCCTTGGTTTGATGAGGAAATGAGATGAGATTATGAGAATTTACATGGTTAGAGCTGATGTTTCGTACTGGTTAGTTGAATGCTTATGAGCTCAGGCTTGAGAATCTTACTTTAGTTGATGGAAAAACTTATGGTTTTGAGGACTAAGAAATTTCATTTCTTCATTTGAGAGCCATGATATTTTGACTATGAGACTTCATGGTTGAGTTGATAAGAAATACTTATGGATGATATAAATGTTGATTCTTGCTTATATGATAATGTTTTCACAAAGTCAACACAAGTATTTTATAGGGACACTTGTGAAGTACTTGGTCGGATCTAGTGAGAACATTGTGATGATTTTGTGATACTTGTACAAGTATTTTATGGGGACGCCTATGGAATACTTGTAGGGATCACAAAATGCATTGCTTATATGCTTATTTGAGATGTTTTGGCATGATATTGTTCTATGATCTATTTAGTAATGCATTACATGATGAATTCTAATGATATTGCTCTCATATGCGAAATTCGTACAAAAGAGGATCATTGACGTGGGGAGAATTGAATCGAAATATATAATAAAATATAAAACAATACAACTCTTAGCCTCTTCAAATAAATTCAAGACTCCCCGCTATAGTAGTAGGGAATCAGGTTCGATCCACGAGGAAGCGAGTCAGCGGGATCCTAGTAGCGTTGAAGACACGTCCTAAATGTTTCGACCAGAAGCCTCGATCTCGAGCTCAGACCTCGATGTCGACCTTGGCTGTCGATGCTTTTTACAACAGAAGACCTACAGAGACAAAAAACTGTAGTCGATATCGACTGGAAAGGGTCGATATCGATGTTAGTCCACGAAATCGGCTGGCTTAGAAGTCTGCCAGTCGATACAGAAGGTCGATTTCGACGTTGGGGGTCGATTTCGATGTTTGCAGCAGTGACCTAGGAGTCTCGAGATCGACTCAGAAGACTGTCGATCTATCAGCGTGGTCGATATCGACGTTCAGGGTTGATATCGATGTCTTCCTGCAGTGGGTTAGTTCTTCGTCGGCAAAGAAAGGCCGAAGATTTAAGAATGGGAAAGAAGCAATGAACAGAAATAAGCAAAGGTGTTGGGTTTTTCGATGACTCAACGAACGACGGGCAAATTTGAATGTAAACTTAAGAAAGAAAAGATCTTCCAAAGCCAAGGATTACCGCGATGACAACCATGATAGAATAAGTAAGAATCCACTAAAGATGCGTGCTTTTATCATAAAGGAGAAGGCTTTCACCTAAACCGACAAATAGGAAAAGAGATCTTGCAATTACTTAACCTAATTTGCGTCTACCTTTGTCATAATTGAGTTTATAATCTTTCGAATAGAAACCCTAATTACTACCCAAGTTTTACAACATGAGTTCCTTAAATTCGCATTTAAAGATGAAGCACAAGGTAGAGCAAGATAAAAGGTACCTTCTTTAGCGACATACAAACCTTACCACCATGGCTATCGTCGGGTTCACCCCGACCCTAGAAGAAAGGGCGACTACTCGCTCATGTTGAATGTAGACAGGTCTTGAATTGAAATAACTTGCATAAATGGAAACTTTCGAATCTTTACAATCTCAACGCCAACTATCGTAAGCGCTTGAAATTTTAAAGCTCAAAAACCCTAACTTTCTATTGTCTATTACTATTGTCTTTCTTGCTTGGATGATCTAACAAACCAGCCCCTAGGACTTTATTTATAGGCTACTAATCCTTGCTATCCGAGGATTGTAACTTCTATCTAAACTATGAACTCTATCCAAACAATTAGGATAGGTCTTTTATTTTGATAAAACTTAAAGGAATTTGATAAAATTTAAAGGAAAAGATAACTTCAGCTGCTAACTATCTAGAAGAACAAGATAATTCGTGGCCTTGATGATAGAATTAATAATCCGAGTCTCGAAATCGGATCTATCTTCTGTCGAGATAAGGTCGATATCGACCACAGAGGTCGATATCGATGTCTGTGTTTCTGCTCGACTTGTCCATCTCCAGTCGATGTCTATGTTGAGGTCGATATCGATGATGAAGGTCGATATCGATCTCTTCTTGGTTGGTTTGTGTGGCCTATCTCGACACTCAGAAGGCGTGTGGACAACTATGGTCGATATCGATGTTTAAGGTCGATATCGACCTCTTCTCAGCTTCACTTGGCTTCTTCGTTTTGACTCCGATTTCGCTCGAATTCCTGCATTGTTAGCTCAAAACTTGTGCAGACTCTATTTCTTGTATTTTAGCCCATTCTTACACAAGTTTTTATCCTTTTGAACATTTTCTTTGGAAATCGAATGAAATAAGAAGTCAAAAGATGCAATAAAAAGAGGTACAAATATGTACATCAATCATGTATATACAACTCGACTAAAATGTATATGAATCAATGAATAGACATGAATTGCTTATTCATAAAATAGGATCTATGTGATTGATATAACATTGTCTCTCCTACCCTCGATGTGTTATCGTTCATATGTTGTGACTTTATGAGATTTTGTGAAGTTATGCCATGCACCTCTATCTTGTTTGTATTAACGATGATGGTTAATTATGATGTATTTCTTATGTGGCTACTCGTTATCTTATAATTATCTGACTTGTATAATTGATGCCTTATATGTCTCTTGTTATAATAAGATGATGTTATTCTTGCTTGTCTACTTGGTTAGGGAAGAGACTCTATATTCAAGCTAACTTGTTAATGGTGAGACTCGATAAGATAGCAAGTTGATCGCTATTGATTGACCTCCTTAGATTCTTGGTGGTGTTTTCTTTGCGATCTTTGAGAACCTCGATAAATTGTCATGACAACTCCTTGTCTCTCTTTGTTACTCTTCTTTTACCTTGCCGCTTTGGTTCCTTCTAAATTCCTTTCATGTTGGTCACCTATGTTCCAAACCTTATGGGCCTAACTTGTTACGAACTAGTATATAAGTTAGTGTTGATTGTCTTGAGGGAGTACAGTACCAAAAAGGGGTCTTGATGAGTGATTCTAAGAAATCCGTTGGATGTCATCTTTTGTATTGAGAGTTCTTTTGACGTCTTTGTTCACTCGGGGAAAAAATCATTTGAAAGTCCTCCTTAATTTGTGTCCACCCAAAAGTATATTGTCTTCCTAAGAAACAACTAGGCTTCTTTTCGGAATGGGTTATGGAGTGAGTGGGGATGAGTCGATGTTGCCCTGAGAAACTTCTATTTGGTTATGATTGTAGTCTTGTTTGTGCTTCCATGTTTTGATGTGTTATTGTGTTATATACTTGTTCTATTTGGATCTACGTTGATATGTATATCTATCATCTTGCACTTGATTCATCCATGCCTTATACACATTATCTTAGGATCGTATCACCTTTCATAATACACCTTTTGTGTTTCTCTCGCCTTGTTATATAATTCGTTTGACTTCTGATGCATTGCCATGTTAGCTTCTATACATGTATATCATATATTTATGAATCTTTGACATCTAGCGTTACAAGTGTCATATAGGATCAATGACTTGTGAACTACGTGACTTTATTCTCCATCATCATTGTTTATTATTCTTAATCATAAATGCATGGTAAGTCCTTTCATTCTCCCTTTTGTCACCGCTTTCCCTTTTTGGATACTTAGGGATGATAGACATACTTTAATTAGTTATGTTGTGCCTGTATGCCCCATCCGTGCCATGCCTTTATTATTTCTACCGCGGGTTCGTGGTAGACTTACCATCATTCTTGTATGTTCTCGCCACATGCTCCTAGATCGTTGACCGCTTATAGTTGTTAAATGATATCGATTTAGCTATGCTATGATTATATGCCTTATGTGCTTAAGTCTGGTTTAGTTATGTACCTATCATTATTGTCTCATCTTAACCTGTTTATGTACCCATCATCATTGTCTCATCTTAACCTATGCTATAACTATACGATTGTTATGTCTTAAGGACCTCACACGTCGCATGACCGCCCACTACTATAGCTATATAAATTTATGTGATGATCATTATATAAATACAACATGTTATTCTCTTGTAATATGCCACCATTGGAAACTATTATTTGATTTTGATGGTAGTCGGACTTAAACATACATGACTTATATGAGATTACATCTATTTACTTGCAATATTCATGCCTTGTTGACATGTACATGCATATCATGACGTTTTGTATAACTTTAGACATTCACTACCGTTCCATGGTCGTATTATCTCCTTTTACACATCTCATGCTCCTGTTATTTTTTTTGCGTGATCATTTTAGCTTACTATGTGTTATTTTCCTGTAGGTTGTTAAACGCTACTAATATCCACCCCTACTGTGTTGTGTGCTCCTAGTATCCCTTATATCATTTATACTTTCGAAGAAATGATTATTTGGTTTTATGTCCTAGTTATAACGTTGTTTGACTACTATTATTGTATGACTCATGATAGCTCGACCCGTGCCTTTTATTTTGACTGGTTGCGAATCGTCATCACCATGTTAGGTATGCCTATCTATATAATTACACTCTATATATTCATGCTTAGTCATCACCATTTTAGATTCACATCATTTTGATTATACTTTACATATATTCATGTGGTGTGGTTATATAGTTATTTTGACTGGTTGCGAATCATCATGTTAGTGATTAGACCATACCTCCACATGCTTACACCTTGCCATATATTATATTTGGAAATTAAGGATTTGAGAAAATGATTATGTGCTTTATGGCACTCTCTATATTATTTATATGATCACTCTCTTGATATGGGTGGTTTGGCTTATTGTGTATCATCTTGATTGTTGTTAAAGCATATTTTCATGTACTTGCCCATCGTCATGTGTTATCGATAATATGTAGAAATTTCACATCAACGATATGATATGTGATTCCTTACACTATTTACATCATTTGTATGATCACTCATGTAATAGGGTTTTAGTAGTATACCTATCTTGCATATTCGCCCTTATTATGTGATTTTATGAAATTATGATTGCTTACGCATTTTGAATATCATCATTAGAGCTATCTTGTTACCTTTTAACATCATCATACTCTACTTTATACGGATGGTACCATGTATAGGCTATAATATTGCACATGCTTACTTTTACTTACCACATGATGTCTTTCTATACTCATTATGCACTAACAGTTTTAGGCCTCGTATGGTCTTATGTCCATCCCTATAGTTTAAATTGCACTTGCATGTCTATGCACCACATTTTGCTTAAGAATTGTTGATGTTATACTATCTACCATGTTGAGCTTATAGTGGTATGAAATATGTGTTGATGTATGCTTTGGTGACATAAATGCATGAAGCACACACTTACACTTGTCTTTTCCTAATGAACTATATGATATTTCTTTCATGACTTTTAGAACATGTTAATGCGATTCCCTAAATGTTTTGTTAGTTCTCTTACACCATGGTGGCATATAGGATCCCCTTAAGCTTGCATTGAATCTATTTACTATATTCGGGTAACAGATTGTTAGATATATCTTGTGTATATCTATGAGTGATGCACCTAAATAGCATCTTCTAGTCATTATATGTGATACCCCTTGCTAGTGAGTAGGTGATCTGATAGTAGTATGTATATTGATATTTCTTTGATAACGCTAGATTATTTGCCTTGTACCTTATCACACATTATGACACTCACACTAGAATCATATTGTCATTATAGTATGTATATTGATATTTCATAGTATGATGAATTGCGATATGTTGATACCTTAAGCTTGAAATGCTCAAATCTGATGTGATGATGAATCTTGCTATGATGATGTTTCGGATATGTTAATACTTGAGTTTGATGTTGGAACTAATCGTGAGGAATGAACTTAGGAAATGGAATATGAGATTAGCCCTTAGAGGTGGATAAACTGCTTTCTGAATATTTGAAAATTTGGTTGACTGACACAGGAGTAGCTAACTTAAGTCTTCGAAACGTTTTGTTGCTTTTAAAAAAGGATTTTGGTCTCGAAGATGAGACTTGTTTTTAGAGGTGGATGATGTAAGGACCCGAAATTTTAAAATAGTATTTTATGACTTTTGATTTAAATTAAATATTAAATTCTCACATTTTGAAAACTTTGAAAATCTCCGTCCTCGATCAAAATGACACTTTTAAATTAAATAAATATCTATGGGGTTAAAATTGTTGTTTATTGGGGTATAACCATTATAAAACAGAAATAACGGGTTTGTTTTGTGATTTCTCATAAACTAACTTAACCCTAATTGAGGGTATATAAATACCCCATTATAACACAATTCATCCGCTTCTACTCCTCTTCCTCAATCTCCCACCTCCTTGCCTACTTTTGGATCTGAACAGTGGCCGCCTCTTGTCTCCACCTTCAACCTCCGCCCATCCTCCTTTCCTCGAGCTCCCCGTCGGCCTTTCCTCGATCTGAACAACAGCCTTTCCTCGATCTCTGATCTCTTCCTCCTTCTTGCTCTCTGCCCCTCGACATCTCTCTCTTTCGCTCATCGTTGTGCCTCATCGCCCCTCTCGCTCCCATTCCCCGGTCGAAGTCAGCACTAGCAGCAGCCGCCGAAGTCGCCACCCTTCATCTCCTCCGCCGCTCAAAATGAAGCTAGTCGATCCAGGCACTAACGAGGGTCAAATCCCTCCCCCATGACGACCTCGACGACCTCACCTACTTCCTCATTTCTCTCGCTTTAGCATCTGACGCTGGAGACCTGTGGAGGTGGCAATCGAAGCCTCGACATTTGGAGCCAGCGTCAACGCCAATCCCTCTCCCTTCCTCCCTTGGGTCTGGTCGAGCCTAGGGACGGGTTGATCCCTTTGCCGATTCTGAATCCAAGCCCCTGCACTCAGGGTCCAAGACCAGCACCTTTCGGCGACGAGTCGGGTCCCCGCATCCGTGATTTCGCCAAACCACCAGCCCCCCCGCTTGAGATTTTGGGATCTAAACTAATTAAACAGTTTTTTTCTTAAATTTACTTTAGTAATCGGATACTAAACAATCGAGTTGGGTTATGGATTTAATTAAAATGTGATTGTTTGGATGTGTTAACGATTATGGTTGAGTTTTTTACTTGCTTACTGTTTTTGGTTGATAAAGGTATGGATCAAAGTAAACAATCGAGACTAACTTACTACATATACTCCGTGATTGAAT
Source organism: Persicaria maculosa (assembly GCA_963922045.1). NCBI lineage: Eukaryota > Viridiplantae > Streptophyta > Magnoliopsida > Caryophyllales > Polygonaceae > Persicaria > Persicaria maculosa. The sequence goes on from OY998261.1 coordinate 38,015,734, forward strand.
AATTAAGGAATTATATGTGTGTTTATATATATAGGGCTAGATAGATCATGATGTTTGGTAATGTTAAGTTAACCAAATTGATATATTAGGAGATGTTTTGGACAAATTCTAATGACTAATGATTAAAGGGATATGTCTAATTGATGATTTAATCACATATAATTGGCTTAAAGTATGTGGTAGTGATTAGATGCGATTTAATTGGTAAGTTATAAATAAATTAGAGGTGTGTCTTGTGAACTTACTATTCATGAAATTAGGTACTAAGGCTATATATATAAAAGACGTTTGTACAAATTATTATGCTCGTGTACTCTAGGCTTGAATGTAGTGCTTTGATGTTGAGTAGTTCTTACGTTTGAGATTATAAGTGATTTCTTGAAATATCAATTTACCTTGGGTACGTTACTCGTTGAGCATGATTTATTATGCGAGTTTTGATAAGTAAGACTTGTTGATCCTTGGGTTGGGAACTTATGGTTTTGTTGAGTATGGGAGGATTTGATAATTTATGAATTACTTGAGCCAATGTTTAAGCAAACACGAGTTTGATCTGAAGTAAGATGTTTTGAGTGATGATCTTGATAAGGCTTTGAACTTAGTTTCATACTTGATGGGAACAAGGTTAATTGAGAATGATGGTCATGATGAGAATGTTAGATTATTTAAACGAAATGTTGAGTCTTGTGTTGACTTAAAAGCCTGCTTGTGTGTTAATTGAATATGTATTGATGAACTATTCCTTGCTTATTATTTGCTAGTGTGATTGGATGGTTCTCTGAGTGGCTTGTTTGTTGATGGATGATTCTCTGAGTGAGTTGTTTGCTGGCTAATTGAATATGAAGACTCTAGGTAAGTTCTTTGGGGCTTGCTCAAGTGATTGGACCTCATGCCTGATGTGTCATATAGTATGTAGGTGTTGCATATGCATAAAAGCATGCCATGTAGTATCATGCTTAGGACTTGCAGTTGTGAACGAGCATCCCTATTCTCTATGCGTTTGAAACAGAACAACCGTTATCTGTGAGTCCTAGAGTCTTTGATAGGGTCATAGGATAACCCAGTCCCATCGGGTTGTCCTGAGTTAGTCGTGTCGTTACATGAGATGATAGCCCAGCACCATCGGGCATGAGCATGATGAGATAAGATGAGATAATATGATGAGAAGATATGATATGATGATGATACCATGTTTATGTGCACAAACATGAGGAAATGGGTACCGTGCTGGCTAGGTCCGCTCATGAAAAAAGGCGGAGAGTAGGAGAGAGATAGGTCACTTGGCATTTTGTATGGATCCATTTTATCGCTTTCTGCATTATATAAATTGTTAGCATGCTTGTGTGATTTAAATTATAGTACTGCATTAGAGCATCCTTTATTCTAGGTATAGGCGTATTATATGACCTCAGCGAGGACTTCTAGTCCCGCATGAGTGGCTCGACCTTGCTTTGCGGTATAGTTTCAGGTACCCGCTCCCTTTTGCTTGCTAATTTTCTTCGATGGCGGGGTTTTCTCATGGGACGAGAGTATGAAGAAGAATTTGCATCTATTACAACTTGACTTTACAAACGTTTTGGTTAAGTTTGTCATTTAGAAATACGTTGTATTTACTTTAATTTACACTCTTTTATTCCTTTATGAGATTTGACTAGTTCAAATAGGACAGGTTTCCGTGCGGAAGCACAAAATCATGTTGGATCATTTGACTATTTTGAGGGTTTGAAATTGTAACGGCCCGGAAAATAAGGATCTTTCTTCCCCTATTTGCCCTCCCATGGGCCTAGGAAAGAAAAGCTAATTATCTGAGTTACGTTTAAGAAGGCAAGGTTACCTTCCAACTAGATCTTACAATCCGAGTACGAGTCACAAGTTTTCGCAATAAAAAGAAGTGAGGTTTAAATCAAATACAATCCAGAAGAGTGCCATGGCCTAGCCGGGTCAAAACGATGCAAAAGATTTTAAAAGAGAGGAAGTTTAGTGGTCTCTCAGGCTCTCGATCTATCGCCAAAAGTCTGAACCCGCCAAGCATCCATATGAGCAAAGATAGCGGCTAACGGTTACCTGAATCTAAAAAAAAGAAGGGGATCTGGGTCAATCATCGGGTCACTCTTGCGCGTGTGTAAACACTCTGAGAGGCATATAATAAGCATCCTACTCCTAAGATGAAATGCGTAATGCGAAACGGAATTTAAACAGATAAGCATGTGGATAAGTAAATGCAGAAATAAATAAAGAAGCGCGCCAATTACAAGAAATGCCAAATAGCATGTCCCTATAGGCTCCTAAGAAATCCTATAGCAACTCACCATCAAAGGAGCTACCTCACCCTACGGTGCAGGCCAACCCCACGCAATGAGCCTACTAACTATGAAAGGAATGCAAGCAATGACACTTATATAAGGCCTAAGGCTCTAAGAGTCCTAATGCACTTATTAGAAAGCCTACCGCATCATCGAGTGCAAGCAACTTTCTATACCAAAAGCCTACCGCATCATCGAGTGCAAGCAACTTCCTATATAAGGGCCATTAGGATGACAAGAATAAAGAAAATGGTCTCAACCAATAAACACCTATAACGGCCGTTTCTAGCAAAGACAGATAACAAGACATATGGTTTCCGTTTTAGATCCTAAGCTTGATTCTAAGTCGTATGGTGCATGAACACTAGCCTACTATATAACACCCAGTGCATAAAGCGCCCATCATGAGTAAGTTCAAGGAACTTACTTGGAGAAGCGTGGAATCTAAGCAACCAACAAAAATAATAGCAAGTCCAGACAAATCAGTGATCACCTAGTAATTCAATATAAAACATAATAAGTCTAAGTCTAACTTACACAACGCATATCAAATAACACACATAAGATCCACATAAAGCATATATAAGTTAACCATCCCATCATCATCAACATTCATGTCTCAATTCAATTTCCCATCTCGTTTCCACAACCTGGGCATATTCTCATCATCACATCTTATTCATATCAACATCATCGTCATCATCACAATTCCATCCTCATTCTCATAAATCATCTCAAGATCTCAACATATAAACTCATAAACAACTCAATAAGAAAACAATTCTTTTAAAATCATACTTAACCAACTCCCGATATTAAACATTTGAATCCTTAAATAAATTTCCCAAATTTATATTATTAAAATAATTCCGGCTTATCGGTTTTAAAACAATAATCCATATCTCAAAATACAAGTCAAATATCACTATCGAAAATATTAACTATGATTTCAACATCCCTTAAAACCTTAAACCTCTTTAAACAATTTCTCAAACATTATTCAACTAAATAAAACACCAAATCATCCCATTTTTAATAAACCACATAAATAAAACAGCATTAATAAATCACTTCAACTTTTCTAAAAACACATGTTAAAACATCATATCATAACATATAATATGCCAATAATTCTACCTTTAAACAACTTATAATATATAAATAATTTACAGAATATATTAGTTTTATTAATAAACCAGGATAATGATAATAATAATAATAATAATAATAATAATAATAATAATAATAATAATAATAATAATTTAGTACATATCAATTATATAAAACCATACACTAACATAATCATATAATATAACATATAACATATAACATAACACCTAAACACTAACCATATAATAATTTAACACTACCATATAATAGCATTATATATAAAATAATTCACAACCCTTAAAACAAACCCAACAACCAGCCCAAACCCGAAAAAAAACCCAAACCCGAAGGCCAGTCCAACCCAAAATCTGTAATGAAAGGAAAGGAGTAGGCCGAGCCCAGAAGAAGATAAGAAGGAAAAAGAAAGCCCACCCATGAAATCAGAAGAAGAGAAAGGAAAGGGAGGGGTCCGGCTGAGGAGGCAGCTGACGGGGCAAGCGGGGCCCACATGCCCGGCTTCTTCTTCCCCCAGTTCCCCATTCCATTTGCCGCCCGTGTTCCCCCGCTTCACACCCCGCCTCGCTCGACTCCGTCCCTCAGCTGAGGCCCAGCCTCCCATCTCGGCGTCTCCCGCTCGTCCTCCCACCAAACCCGAGCTCACACACACACTCTCTCACACAGCCCCGCCCTCACTCCTCGCCCGCTCACCCTCGACCTCACCACTCCGGCCTCACTCCCCCCCCCCCCCCCGCTCGTCCCGGACCTCCCCGGCTCTTGTGCTCTCTCTCTCTCTCCCGACCAGTTCAAACAAAAAGGGAAAGGAATCGAAAACATGATAAGGTGGGTGAATTGAGAAGCTCACCGAGGCACCCTTGGGCTCGCTGGAAAACAGGGCAAGGAGAAAAGGAAGAGGCTTCGCGGCTCCGGGGTTGCTTGGCGTGGGTGCAGCTGCTACTTGCTCAGACGTGAAGGAGGAGGGAAGAGGAGCTGCTGCTGTGGGTGCGCAGGATCCTCGGAAAAGCGGAGGCAGAGTGCTCGGGTGGCTTGGGAGAGCTGCTGCTCGGCGCTTGGAGCTCTCGGAGGTGCTCTCGGGTGGCTTGGTGGCTTACTGCTGCTTGAGTCAAGGGAAGGTGGAGGAACGTGATGGTGGCGTTGATGATGGATGAGGAAGATGCGGGAGGAGGGTGGAGTGAAGGGAGATGGGATGGAAAGTGAGCAGGGGAAATGGAAAGTGAACAGAGGGATGGGTGAGGGGTGGCTAAGCTGCAGGGTAAGGTAGGTAGGAGGGAGTAGGTGTGTAAGGTTGAGTATGAAAATGGGTAAAAGAAAGTCAAAATTAATACCCAAAAATAAATCCCGAAATCCGCTTTTCGACCTTAACCCGACTCAATTAAAATCAATTTAAATCAACTTCCGAATCCGAATTAGATAAAGAAACCCGAAAATATTTTTAAGTCTTAAAATAATAGAGCGAAATGAATTCATCTTTGAATTAATAACAATTTTATGTCGGAATTTGGTCGAAAGAGTTCAAACAAATCTTTTGCTCGAGGACAGAATTATTCAAAATCTTTCGAATCCTTGGGAATTAAATCAAAACTAATCAATATTAAATCAAAATTAAATCTTAAGTTAGAAAATAATATTTTTAAAATTCCGAGCCTTTACAGAAATCCACCTCTGAAAACAAGTCTCGTCCCCGAGACTAAAATTATTTCAAAGTAAGAGGAGGAAGTTTTAAAATGTGAGTCAAAGGACCATGTCAAAGAATCTTGCAATCATCTCGGTTGCGTCTTCCGGGATTCTCACAACATCCTAGTCATGGTCGTGACATCTCCAATTGGTCTTGACAAGTATGCAACAAGCGCCCCTATCACATTCTTGCTTCGACTTTTCGGAAGTACCACAATTGTAAAAGTTCTACAATATCATCACTAGGTCTTAGCAAGCATCCTACAAGCGCCCTTATAAAATGCTTGTATCCACTTCGTGAAGTATCATAGATTGACTCGGGACTTGGAAGTTTCAAAAGGGTTTTACAATTGGAAAAGATTTGCCTCAAAACCGATGAAATTCTCGATCGCGTTTAGTCTTTCAAAATCCAAGTTAGTCCTTTTTCAGCACCGTTCAAAATCCTTCAAATCCAACGTTAGTCAAACAATTTCAGAACTCAAGAGGTGGAGTCATCCACCTCTAAGGGCTAATCCCGTATTCTCTTCCTAGATTCATCTTTTAGAAATCAGTTTCAATCCTATCAATCTCAAGCCATATCATGAATCATAACTCATAACTCATCAAAAGCATATCACGGTAACATCGCACTAGCGTCCTATTAGCAAGTCATCACACATCAATAGTCTCATTGTCAGTCATATCATCAGGTATTTAACACACAACCATCAATCATATAAGTGTCATGTTACATAGAAAGACAATCAAAACACACGTCTCAAATACGACACATAGATTCGATTACTTCCCTAGGGTATCAATGTGTAGGGAATGTCGATTGAAGTCACATCTCCACATTTCAAGTTTAAATTATCCATAATGATAAAAGCATCATTCAATCCCATATCAACATCTAAACATGTCATTCACGGTATGGTCACCAATCATACGCATCAAGTCATAAATTGCTAACACATCATAATCGTATCATCCTTAGCACATCATCAATCCTCTCAAGGTAATCTCATGTTATAATTCTCAAGATAACATTATGCTCAGCAATATTGTAGAATATCATGTATCGACATAATAAGCCAAGTTATCGAGCTTAAGCATGCTAATATTCAGAACATGGATAATATCATTCCAACATCATAAAACCATATTAACAGTCAAGCTCAATGCTATGAAAGGGCACATCAAAGTAGAATAACAGCTATCACCTTTATGACAACAACATGATAGGGTAAGTGCGACACGAAATTATAGGATGAGCTATATTTGGGGAGCTTGCATTCTACGGAACACTAGAGATACAAGTAAAAGCATGGTACAATCAAGGACAAAAGCTCAACATAATATTTATGTGTAATGCATATACAAACCCAAGATACATCGTGGTGTGTGATCATGCGGTGTGTCTGGTCGTATGTTCATAAAAGTATGAGAGGAGTATAGAGATAATCATGAGGTGACAATTTGATAAGCATGCTAGGAATTAAACGTCATATGAGGCATACATCAAGTTGTAACACACATCCATCAATTAAAGAACTCATATTATCATGATATAAGAAAAGAGCAACCACGCTATCATGCGCCTAGTTAAAGGGAGGACATCAAACATGCAGGGACATAACATGTGACATATGCATTCATTCAATCACTAGTACGACAATGCAAGACGCCAAATAATTCATGTTGCAGCTACATAGAAATATGAAAGAGATATAGCGAATACAACACGAACCTAGAGCAATGTGGCTAAACATGGATATAACGACATATAAGCATGAGTTTATCTCAATGGTCATCTGGGTAGGACAAGCTAGGAACATAATAATACATCAAGTCATGCAATCATAGAGAGGGCTACCATCATAACCACACTAATTTTTGTTCGAGGAACTAGCACTCAGCACAGAATCAATAGACAGAACTAGCACTCAACACAGAATCAATAGACAGTAATTAATCTGATAGTTTATATAACACCACAAGCTATCTAGAAGTCGCCCTTCGAGGGACGACTGACCGGAGGGGGCAACTACCTCTCGATCTCTACATCCTGACCCCGCTACTCCAACCACCACGGTGCAAACTCTTTGGAGTCTTCTAGGCCCATCTGTAAAGTATAAGCTATGTTTCGCCTACCCATTCCCCAAGTCTACATCCATAAGGGATGAGCTATTGCCTCGTTCTACCCCAGCAATCCTATATCTCAACTAAAAGATCCTACCGGTTTTATTATGAAATTCGCTTTGCCCTTTTTGAAATGATTTTGAAACTTCTTTAAAATAAGAAATTGGTGGGCGGTTTTGAAATTATTTTGCAACTCATATGTACTCGGATTGAGCAAACAAGGCTCTGATACCACTTCTGTAACGGCCCGGAAAATAAGGATCTTCCTTCCCCTATTTGCCCTCCCTTGGGCCTAGGAAAGAAAACTTAATTATCCGAGTTACGTTTAAGAAGGCAAGGTTACCTTCCAACTAGATCTTACAATCCGAGTACGAGTCACAAGTTTTCGCAATAAAAAGAAGTGAGGTTTAAATCAAATACAATCCAGAAGAGTGCCACGGCCTAGCCGGGTCAAAACGATGCAAAAGATTTTAAAAGAGAGGAAGTTTAGTGGTCTCTCAGGCTCTCGATCTATCGCCAAAAGTCTGAACCCGCCAAGCATCCATACGAGCAAAGATAGCGGCTAACGGTTACCTGAATCTAAAAAAAAAGAAGGGGATCTGGGTCAATCATCGGGTCACTCTTGCGCGTGTGTAAACACTCTGAGAGGTATATAATAAGTATCCTACTCCTAAGATGAAATGCGTAATGCGAAACGGAATTTAAACAGATAAGCATGTGGATAAGTAAATGCAGAAATAAATAAAGAAGCGCGCCAATTACAAGAAATGCCAAATAGCATGTCCCTCTAGGCTCCTAAGAAATCCTATAGCAACTCACCATCAAAGGAGCTACCTCACCGTACGGTGCAGGCCAACCCCACGCAATGAGCCTACTAACTATGAAAGGAATGCAAGCAATGACACTTATATAAGGCCTAAGGCTCTAAGAGTCCTAATGCACTTATTAGAAAGCCTACCGCATCATTGAGTGTAAGCAACTTTCTATACCAAAAGCCTACCGCATCATCGAGTGCAAGCAACTTCCTATATAAGCGCCACTAGGATGACAAGAATAAAGAAAATGGTCTCAACCAATAAACACCTATAACGGCCGTTTCTAGCAAAGACAGATAGCAAGACATATGGTTCCCGTTTTAGATCCTAAGCTTGATTCTAAGTCGTATGGTGCATGAACACTAGCCTACTATATAACACCCAGTGCATAAAGCGCCCATCATGAGTAAGTTCAAGGAACTTACCTGGAGAAGCGCGGAATCCAAGCAACCAACAAAAGTAATAGCAAGTCTAGACAAATCAGTGATCACCTAGTAATTCAATATATAACATAATAAGTCTAAGTCTAACTTACACAACGCATATCAAATAACACACATAAGATCCACATAAAGCATATATATAAGTTAACCATCCCGTCATCATCAACATTCATGTCTCAATTCAATTTCCCATCTCGTTTCCACAACCTGGGCATATTCTCATCATCACATCTTATTCATATCAAATTCATCGTCATCATCACAATTCCATCCTCATTCTCATAAATCATCTCAAGATCTCAACATATAAACTCATAAACAACTCAATAAGCAAACAATTCTTTTAAAATCATACTTAACCAACTCCCGATATTAAACATTTGAATCCTTTAACAAATTTTCCAAATTTATATTATTAAAATAATTCCGGCTTATCGGTTTTAAAACAATAATTCATATCTCAAAATACAAGTCAAATATCACTATCGAAAATATTAACTATGATTTCAACATCCCTTAAAACCTTAAACCTCTTTAAACAATTTCTCAAACATTATTCAACTAAATAAAAGACCAAATCATCCCATTTTTAATATACCACATAAATAAAATAGCATTAATAAATCACATATAATAGCATTATATATAAAATAATTCACAACCCTTAAAACAAACCCAACAACCAGCCCAAACCCCAAAAAAAAACCCAAACCCGAAGGCCAGCCCAACCCAAAATCTGTAATGAAAGGAAAGGAGTGGGCCGAGCCCAGAAGAAGAGAAGAAGGAAAAAGGAAGCCCACCTATGAAATCAGAAGAAGAGAAAGGAAAGGGAGGGGCCCGGCTGAGGTGGCAGCTGACGGGGCAAGCGGGGCCCACATGCCCGGCTTCTTCTTCCCCCAGTTCCTCATTCCATTCGCCGCCCCTGTTCCCCCGCTTCACACACCGCCTCGCTCGACTCCGTCCCTCAGCTCAGCCCCAGCCTCTCATCTCGGCGTCTCCCGCTCGTCCTCCCACCAAACCCGAGCTCACACACACACACACACACACACTCTCACACAGCCCCGCCCTCACTCCTCGCCCGCTCACCCTCGACCTCACCACTCCGGCCTCACTCCCCCCCCCTCGTCCCGGACCTCCCCGGCTCTTGTGCTCTCTCTCTCTCCCGACCAGTTCAAACAAAAAGGGAAAGGAATCGAAAACGAGATAAGGTGGGTGAATTGAGAAGCTCACCGAGGGACCCTTGGGCTCGTCGGAAAACAGGGCAAGGAGAAAAGAAAGAGGCTTCGCAGCTCCGGGGTTGCTCGACGTCGGTGCAGCTGCTACTTGCTCAGACGTGAAGGAGGAGGGAAGAGGAGCTGCTGCTTGGCGCTTGGAGCTCTCGGAGGTGCTCTCGGGTGGCTTGGTGGCCTACTGCTGCTTGAGTCAAGGGAAGGTGGAGGAACGTGATGGTGGCGTTGATGATGGATGAGGAAGATGCGGGAGGAGGGTGGAGTGAAGGGAGATGGGATGGAAAGTGAGCAGGGGAAATGGAAAGTGAACAGAGGGATGGGTGAGGGGTGGCTAAGCTGCAGGGTAAGGTAGGTAGGAGGGAGTAGGTGTGTAAGGTTGAGTATGAAAATGGGTAAAAGAAAGTCAAAATTAATACCCGAAAATAAATCCCGAAACCAGCTTTTCGACCTTAACCCGACTCAATTAAAATCAATTTAAATCAACTTCCGAATCTGAATTAGATAAAGAAACCCGAAAATATTTCTAAGTCTTAAAATAATAGAGCGAAATGAATTCATCTTTGAATTAATAACAATTTTATGCCGGAATTTGGTCGAAAGAGTTCAAACAAATCGTTTGCTCGAGGACAGAATTATTCAAAATCTTTCGAATCCTTGGGAATTAAATCAAAACTAATCAATATTTAATCAAAATTAAATCTTAAGTTAGAAAATAATATTTTTAAAATTCCGAGCCTTTACAGAAATCCCCTTTTCTTGAAATATATCATTAAAATTCTTAAGACATAAGCATGGTTATAATTTGACGATAATAAATAAGCAGCTCGTACTTTGATTACAAGATCTAGAAGATGGATAATTCTTCCCTCTAAACGTAACTGTGATTTTATAATCTGGGCTATTACAACTGGCTAAGTGCTCGGTCTTCCTCCTAGCGGTTAAAGTGTAAAATTTATTAAGGTGTAATTTTTTTTTTGTGTGTAGGAGACGCGTGCGGTTTAGGAAAAAATAACAAAGCCGGACTGAACCGGAAAAAAGGGGAAAAAGTGAAACGAACCGGACTCTTCCTTCGCTTCCATCAAGCATGCTTCCTTTCTCTCTATTCATCTCTGGTTGGTGTCGGAGCCTCGGAGGAGAGGAAGGCGGTGACGAATGCAAATTTGAGGAGAACAATCGATCAATTCAACAACGTAAGGCCTCTTTTCATCCTTCGAATCGTTCTTCTATGTGTCGTGTTTCTCTTGAACTCTTTTAATCCTTTCGCCAAAAGCAGGCGCTTACCCCCTCTATCTACTTTGATTTTTTGTGTACTCGGGGTGGAATTCGTGAAACTGTACATCAAAATTAGGTCTGGTTTGCCGATTTGGTGTTTGATTCCTAAAATTGGACATCTTTTCTCGTGTTTGGATGGTTTAGGGGTCGTTTGGTATTGATATCTAGATATCAGATATCAGCCCCGATATCTGATATCTAGTGTTTGGTATGGCTTAGATATCGATATCACTAAAGTGATATCGATATCTAGTGTTTGGTATCCTGCAGATATCACTTGATATCTGATATCTGTGTTTGGTATTGCCAGATATCGATATCAAGTGATATCTAGATATCAAATTAAGCCTTATTTGATATACTGATTTTTTGGGAGGTATCACTTGATATCAATATCACCCGATATCGATATCTTGATACCGATACCGATATCTTGATACCGATACTGATATCTTGATATCTTGATATCAAGATATCAACCGATATCGATATCTTGATATCGATACCGATATCGATATCGATATCTAGATATCAATACCAAACGAGCCCTTAGGGTTTCAATTCGACGGGTTTAGTATTACAATCCGAACTATAGGCTTTCCTTCCATTGATTGTTTGCTAGGTGTTCTAATGACAGTAAATGGAAGTTGAAACTATAATTGTTTTCTGTCCTTGTTGTTTTAACTGGGATTGAATTTCATGTGGCTTTTTTTTATTTGCTTAGAATGAATAGGCAATGTAATGCACTGATTATCCATTTGAAGCATTCTTTTACTTCTTATACATTTTATGTTTGATCGGTAAGAACTAAGAATTGCTTGCTTTTGCTCATAAGAAAACAAAAGGCGAGTCGCTTGGAGTTATATGGCTTTCCCAGGGAGACGATTATATACAAGCAAGTTTAAGTTGTGGATTGAAATGAGTTTGGTGTCTGTTATTAAATAAGAAGAGATGGAGAGGAAATGAAGATGAATGAACTGAGATTGATTTTGATTATTATGGAATATTTCATTCTCCGACTTTGTGAACTGAGATTGAAGCATTCTTTTACTTCTTATACATTTTATGTTTGATCGGTAAGAACTAAGAATTGCTTGCTTTTGCTCATAAGAAAACAAAAGGCGAGTCGCTTGGAGTTATATGCCATTCCTAGGGAGACGATTATATACAATTAAGTTTAAGTTGTGGGTTGAAATGAGTTTGGTGTCTGTTATTAAATAAGAAGAGATGGAGAGGAAATGAAGATGAATGAACTGAGATTGAGTTTGATTATTATGGAATATTTCATTCTCCGACTTTGTGAAATATGCAGATGTTGATTCTTTGTGATTTGGAAGTATTTACTTCTAACATCGCCGAAGAGCATATCAGAACTGTCTATAAAATGGTTGTTTCCACTGTATGAGGCTATGAGAGGTAGAGGACTTAATGACAATGATGAATGTGGGTGGCATTGCATATGTGTTTCTCCATTTAAAAATTGGTTGTCTCTGTAGTAATCAATTTGTTCTCCTTTCATAAAATTAATGTCTCTGTTGCGGTGATTTGCTCATGAAATATTGCCAAGATGACCTTTTCTTGCACCTGAATGTGCAAAGGCTCGGATTTTCGAATCCTATTTTTTTGGAAAAAAAAAGAAATTAAAATTGAATTTAAATTGAGCGGATTCGGACCTAAATTTAAAAGTTGACGAATGATTCCGTCCCTTCATCTCGAGAATTCAAAATAATTATCGGATGACGATATCCTTTTTGTTTTTAAAATTCAAATTGATCGGGAAAGCGGGATTCGAAGAAACTAACATTTGGGAACTAATTTCGGGGTTCAAAATTCGCGTATTCGGGATTTATTTCCTGGTATTGGTTTAACCAATTCAACACTCATCCTCACCCACTCCGTCACGTCACCATACCCCTTCAAATCTACTCCCTATCTCCGTCGTTCTTCACTCACATCACCATCCTCACCACCACTCTTCATCATCACCCTTACCAACTCCCATCTTTCACCATATTTATCACCATCAGCTCTCACATATTCATCATCCATCATCACCACCACGCACCACCCTTCTCTGGAGCACCCAGCACCGCAGCCCCCTCTCCTTCTCCTCTATTTTTCGAGAGCCATCAGCAGCAGCGAAGCCACGACCGGGAGCAGCCGAAGCGCCGCTACCAAGGATTCGCCACCCGATTCGACCACGAAACAAACTTTCTGTAAGCTGTTCTCCATTTTTGATCGGAATCGCCCCGAGCTCTACCATCGTACTCATTCCCATCCGACGCAGGTTCGACGAGCCATGGCAAGCCTTCGACGACGCCCAGAACTTCGATCGAGAGCTCTGAAGTCGCAAACACCTCGGTGAGCCTCCGCCTTTCCTTCCTTTGTTTCGATTCGATTTCGTCCTTGGGTCAGGCTATGGGCAATTGGTGAGTGAGCGAGAGCTGAGTGCGGGAAGTCGGGTGAGCTCGAGAGCTCCGGCGAGCTCGAGAGCGGCGAAATCGGGCATGACTTCGTGGGTGTGAGCGAGGGCCGTGGGCGAGGGATGTGAACACGAGAGCGGGTGCGGGTGAGGAGCTGGAAGGGTCAGCGAGGATGGAGGAGGGTCCTGGTGAGTGGGAGTGCGAGGCGGAGCTGGACGGGCGCAGCGGGCGACGTCGAGCGGGCACATCGCCATGCCCGGGCGCAAGGAGGGAAATGGCAGCGGGAGTTTTGAAATTTGGAGGAAGGAGATGGCCTTGTGGGCCCCACCTCCATGTTTTTCTTTATATTTTATTTGTTTAATTTGAACCGGTTTGAGAGTATATAATTATGGGTTCGGTTCGGTTTGGTTTAGTTGGGTTTATATGGGTTTGGTTCAGTTCGAGTTTATTCGTTTATTTATTTAATTATTTAACGGTATTAAAATATTATAATATTATTTGAGGATTAAAATATAAAATATTATTTTGGAGATTTTATAAAGGATCGGTTTTATTAAATAAAAACGGTTGGGAATTTAGAGGATTTGGAAATATTTTTCGAAAGTATTTAATAAATGGTATTTAAAATTGAAAAAGGAATTTTGCGAGTATTTTCAAGGGTTGGAACTTCTAACTAGTTAACTCGGAATTGGAATCAGTTTGGAACTAACTTGAGAATCTGACTTGATCGGTGACTGACTAGCATGATGTTCTGATATGTATGACTAATAGCATAACTTGTGGTGATTTATTATAAGAGGATTAAAATGTTAGATAATTATGATGAGGCGGTAAGATTATGTTATCGCACTAGTTATACCTTATCATTATGATGAACTGTTGGGGTGGATATGCGATTATGATGAATATGAGCATGCAGAATTGGTTGAGTGATATATGGAGAATGATGTGGTCATATGGAACGTATGATGCGATGGAATGGCATTTGCGATGTGTTTATGATTCTATTGAATGATGTGTACTTTGAGTGATTGAACGGTTAGACATAGACTTATACACATGTGTTTTGATGTGTATATAGGTAATACTGTTTGATTGTTGTGCTGCTTGCTGGGATTTCACTTTTGCTGTTCTGCTAGCCAAGTATGTTCCCTCGAGGCTTACTCAGATTGATCAGACCTAACCCTGCTTATATGTGCATGATGTACTAGGTGCTGCATTTCATAAAAGCATGCTATGTAGTATCATGCTAGGTTGCGCTTATGTTTGAGCATACTTATTCTTTATGCGTTTGTAAACAGAACGACCATTATCTGTGAAGTCACTAGAGTCTTTGCTAGGGTCATAGGACATCCTAGTCCCATCGAGTCTCATCTTGAGTCATTGAGTCATATGTTAACACCTCTATTTATATTTCGAGCACGATGATTATGAACGATATGATGATGAATATGATGATTACGAAGAGCATGCTTACGGATTGAGCTAATCGGCTTGATCTAAATATTATGGAATGGAATGCATTCATGAAATGGTCAGGCTCCGCCCTATCGGGAAGGGGAGCGGTAGTAGGAGAGGGATATGCACTTGGCATTCTGTGCTAGGGCCCTATTTATTATTCTGTACATATATAAACCACAAGCATGCCTTGTTTGTTAATATTTCTATCCAGCATTAGAAACATGATATTAGGCTTAGCGTATTTATGTACTTATCTGTAGGGTGCAGCTATGCGGGTTTCGTTCTGATCCTATGCCTGCTTTATAATTTTTAGGTATGTGTTATATGCATGATTGACGATGCTATTTGACTCTGTGTGCGGGGTCCTTTTGCATGGCGGAGAGAGAGTGTCTTGAGACTCTGACTTCCCTCGACTATCATGGTTTTTGGATTTAAATTTCCTGGACTATGTTTTGACCCGGCTCTGCCATGGCACCCTATGTATTATTTTTAGACTTAAGTTGATTTGCATACACAAAGGATTTTTGCGACTTAGTCATAGGACAGGTACAGGGGTTTTACCCCGGGGTCTCCAACGGACCTTACGGATTTAGTTGCGAAATCCCACTTTAAATTACTAATGTTTGTTTTTCAAACATTTAACCTGTACTCGGAGCGTAAGATCCAACGAGGGGTTTTATCCCTCGAAATGTAACTCGAGAATCATAATCCTAGGCCGTTACATTTACATAGAGCTTCTTGTCATGTGATGTAAACACTTCTATCGTTCATCCTTGCTTGTGGCTACAACTTGAGTTCATTCTAAACGATAGTCTGCACTATATTTGAAATATTTTGCACATTATTTTGTGCATGTAGGAGTGGTGTTGAGACCTGATCTGCCTGTTATTCTGCACATGATTGATAAAAGAAAAACAACAGCATCACTCTTCTATTGTTAAGTTTTTCTGTATTTAGATGAGAGATTAAACTAAAAAGGGCATATTTTTTGCATATAAGCTCAATTGGTAGAGCGACATGCGTATGCGCAAAGATGTGGGTTCGAATCTCACATAGGTTACATAGTAGACACAAACATGACAATCCCAAATTGTTAATAATGCACATTATAATTTTAATTCTATTTATGCACTATATAGTCATATTCATGTACTTTATAACCTTATTTGTGCACTTAAAATTTTAGGTTTCAGCTTTGACTCAATGACATCAAGGTTAACCTTATTCGTAGTTGTATTTTTTATTCTTATCTATCTCTGTCATATTTGTCAAACTTGAGTAGCTCACTTTTGTCAAAACTGTTAAATGAGATGCAAAAAACACTTAAAAGTGGCAAATTTTTTTCCCTCCGTATCTCAGTAGTTGGGAACTTCTCCGAGCATGATTTTTTTTTTTACTGATTCTCGTGTTCTTTAAGGTTACTTTATTATCTTAGTATGTAGGAACTTCTACAAGCTTGATTTTTTACTGATTCCAATGTTCTTTAATTAACGCTACTTTATTGGTTCTTGCTTAATGATTCTCATCTTCTTTAAGGCTACTTTGGAGCTTACTTCATGAAATGTCTTTTTACGGTCTTCATCCTAGCTTTAGCTCCAATCACGGTTAGTCCAATTTGAGCTTTCAAGATTCATTTAAAAAAAAAACAGTACATTGTAATATAATCCTAGCTAGAGTATGTACCGAGTCTCTAAATTATGCTAAAAATGAATCTTTTATTGCCAGAAATCCATTTTTTTTTAACACTGGATAGTAAAAAAAAAGCTTTGATCTTATTTATTCATTTTATAATCTTAAATTTGCATTTCATAATCTAATTCATACACTTCATATTATTATTCATACAATTCATCATTTTATTCTTGCACTTTATCATTTTATTTATGCATTTTATAATCTTAATTGTGCACTTCACAATCTTATTCATGCACTTTATATTATTATTCTTACACTTCATCATTTTAATTATGCACTTCATAATTTTAATTGTGCACTTCATCATCTTATTTTTGCAGTTTATCAATTTATTTATGCACTTCATAATCTTAATTGTGCACTTCAACATTTTATTCATGCACTTC
Organism: Persicaria maculosa; assembly: GCA_963922045.1. Lineage (NCBI taxonomy): Eukaryota > Viridiplantae > Streptophyta > Magnoliopsida > Caryophyllales > Polygonaceae > Persicaria > Persicaria maculosa. Next base: position 38,032,684 of record OY998261.1, read on the forward strand.
ATCATTTTCTTCTTGCACTTCAACTTATTTATGCACTTCATCATTTTATTCTTGTACTTTAACATCTTATTTATGCACTTATCATTTTATTCTTGCACTTTATAATCTTAATCATGAACGGAAATAAAAGTATGATGCTCATGAATAGCATATGCGAGATTGGAACCCGCGTCTTTGTGCATAGCACATCGCTCTCCCATTTTGAGCTAATATGCTTATAATTTAACATCACACACATTAAGGCAATTTTAGAATACAATTGTGCTATCTGAACTATATTAAATGTAAAAATAAGCTAAAAGTCATAATTGCAGGCAACACTCTCAAGGTTTTCAACAACAAAACATTAAACCAAAAACGTTTTTTTTTAAAAAAAAAATCCAAGTAAATATCATCATCAGTGGTTCAATTGAGGATTATACAGCTTAAAAATGTAGGCCCTCAGGAGTCACTTTTAGTATCATGATTGTCTAGCAAGGTACGGACTATGCAAATAGACAAAGACAACGAGAAGTAACGCAAACTGAATTTGAATAGTGTAGTGAATGGACAGTGATACGTTTACCCGGTGGGTAGATTTACTCAAGGACAATTTCATAAAATTATAGATAAAAAATGTGAAAAGTGAATGATTTATTGTAGACAACTAGTCTTATTATCCGCGTGTTACGCGGTATTTTAATTAATATTATTTTATTATATATGTTATATTTGATTTTTTTAATTAAAATATGAAGATTAAAAACAATTTGATTGAAAACTTTATAGGAAATCAATATATAATCCATTAAAATATCTTAATTAAATAAATAATATCATTAACAAATTTAAAAATAAAAATAAACAAAATTGTGTTGCAACTAATAAAAATGTATAAAACTAAATAAAATAAAATAATCTATCTTATTATATTATTATTTAATAATTCAAGTTTTGTCTATGATCCACTAATAAATTTACATTAAAAACAAATGTTTTTTTTGAAAAAGATATGGATAAATGTTTACATTATTATAAAATTTAACTTGAAAATACAAAAAATCATTCACTAATACAAATGAATTAACATTTAAGTGATTGACGGTATTTACGTACCTTACTTATTACAAAAAAGCATTCACTAATACAAATGGTGATCCAATATATTTAAGCTACATCAGACGATTACCCCATCTATTTATACACGTGTCGTCCTATGTGTCTATTTTAATTGAAGATTAATATTGTTATTTTATAAATATTTTATCTTGAGTTTTTTTATCTTTAGTCATTAAAATTAGTTACGGTAATTCATTATATCTAATGATAAGATTTTATTATTTAATTATCTATGAAATAATAAAATCTTTTCACCTATATATATATATATTATATCTAATGTTTTCTCAATTTCATCTGATTTTTTTTTTCAAGTTGTATATAGTCTTTGTTTATTTGTCTGAAGTTAATCCATTGAAGTTCCTTAGTTGTGTTCATTCATTCAAATAGAAGTCCCTTGAATATGTTAATCTGTATTGTATAGTCCATATATTTTAATTATTAGATGAAAAATAGTGTAGGATCAGAAAATATATATGAAAGTATATTTTAATTAGTAGGTGAAAAGTAGTCTAGGATCTAGTACGAAGTTTTTAAAAATTTTAGTGCTTTTCTATTATATATTTATAAGATTGTTTAGTTTATCAAAATTTATTAGATTTATTTAAATAAGTCAAAAAAATTATCAAAATGTAACTAATCAAGATATGATAAGATTTTGTTATTTAAATCAATTGTGATTATTAATAATGATAAGTTAAAGGATGTGGAATCATTAATTGACATGACTTAAATTTATTGGATATTCATAAATTGACGTGTAAAAAAACTCGATCAAATTGCACCAAAACATGACACGTAAGCGAATCGCACAGAGCCCGCCACATAGGATTTCCACGCCTCTGTTTTCGTATTATATATTGATGATTACAACATTTATGATTGATTATTTGTCTTACTAATGTTGTAAAAAACAAATTTCAATAACACCCTCAAATCTTCCAATATTTTCTATAGAGACCCATATTTTTAAAGACTTTAAGCATGGTGTTCGGAACTTAGCATGGTACTCATATATTATCATTTACCACGTTAAATTTCTTAAAAAATATTTTTTATTTGGAAAAAAATTATCAAAGCTAAACACTCGTTTATAACTATATAATGGTAAATGGGATTAACTATATCACATTGTAAGCCTTAGGAAAGGAGAGATTTGAATTAGTCTATGTGGGAATTGAACCCACACTTATGTGCGTAGACACATCGCTCTACCATTTGAGCTAATAGACTTCAAATTTTTTATAACAGTCTATTTTCTCATCTATAAGAACTAAACATGAAAAAAAATGAAATCCCTTTCAACAAAAACCCAAATATCACATCAACAGGAAATGCAATATAATACAAAACTAGGAAAATTTAATTAAAAAATGAAATTCCCACAAAATTAGAAACATATTACGGGGTACAAGAAATTGGGGGAAATACAAAACACTTGGGGTTTAGGGTGATCGATTGATTTGCTTTGTAAAAAGCCTCATAGTTTTTGTTTGTTCCTGTGATTTTAAGATCCAAGGTGAAAGGAGGGACATTCACATGCTTGTCTAACATGAAGTTATGCATATTTTTTTATTAAAAAAAACTTGTTAGTATAGATGATAAATTAAAGCAAGTCGAAATCATAAAGTCATAATATATATATCACAAGTTGAAATTTTATGTTGATTGAGTTGATTTGGTAAAAAACTTGACACTTACACAAAAATGTTTATTTCTTTAATAGTTAAATATAGATAGTTGGATAAAACCTTATATTAACTATTATATTGTTATGTTATAAAAAAAAAACTACTATATTGTTATGAGAATACTATATGTGTGTGTTTTAAGTAAAAAAACTACTATATTGTTATACAAGGTTATCGTATAAGTCCATATGAATTACAACTTCTCATAAATACGAGTGTGTGTGTATATACACACACAAAATTTATGAAATTGTATTTGATTTGATTATATTTTATATAACTATAGGTAACTATAGTTATATATTTTATATGAAATAATACTACAAGGGCAAGTTTTGATGGAAAATCATAAAGGTAACTAATAAGTAATGAATAAAACCTTATATTATCTAATAATGTAAAGGCTCGGATTTTAAATCCTAATTTATCGGAAAAAAATGAAATTTAAGATTTAATTAAATCGGATTTAAAACCCGTTTAACAGATTTCGACCTGAATTTAAATGTTTAACGAACGATTCCGTCTTTTCGCCTCGAAAAATTTAAAATAAAATCGGATGGTGATATCCTTTTAAGTTTTAAAAATCTAATTGATCGGGAAAGCGAGAGTCGGGGAAACTAACATTCGGGGATTAATTTCGGGATTCGAAATTCGCGTATTCGGAATTTAATTCCGGGTATTTTTTTTACCAAACCCACACTCCACCCTTCACCTTAACCATCACCTGCTCCCGTCACCTCCACCCTTCACCTTAACCTTCACCTACCCCGTCACTCCCTCCTTCAAATCACCCTTACCCCCGCCCCGTCACCCTCACCATTTCCAATTACATTCCCACATCATCACCATCATTCTCCCTCACCATCACTCTCTCACCATCTTCCGCACCCCTCCACCACCACCTTGCCGCCACCACCATCACGCCATCGTCGTTGCTCACCATCACCACGCACCACCATCTCTCGTCGTCGCTCACCACCACCACGCACCTCGTTCCTCCTCCTTTCTCGAAGAGCAGCTGCAGCACCACCTTTCCGACGTCCGCCGCCGCCCAGGAGTTGCCAGCGCCACCACCGGAACCACCGCTGCTGCCGACGCACACCCAAACCATCTCCTCCTTCGTCCCCTCGCGAAGCTAACTTCCGGTAAGCGTTTCTCGTCCGTTTTCGATCGGAATCATTCCCGAGCTTCACCATCGCGCTCACCTCTGTCCGGTGTAGGTCCGACGAGCCATCGCGAGCCACCGAAGACGCCCAGAACTCCGGTCGAGAGCTCCGAAGTTGCGAAAAACCCATCTCGGTGAGCTCCGAATTTATCCTCGTTTCGATTCGTTTTCGAGCCTATTTGATGTTTAGATTAGTCGGGAGTGAGTGAAGGTTGAGTGCGGGATGAGAGGGGGTGGAAATGGGGGAAAAACCCGAGCTCCAACGACGAGGACGAACCAGCCGTCGAACGGAGGTTGAAGACGAAGGCCGCGGGCGCGGCCAAGCTAGCCGCGGGCGCGGCCAACCCGCGGCCGCAGCAGTCTGGCAGCGACCGCGACACTGTTCGGTTTTGGCGCGATTTCGTGGGACGGTTTTGTAATTTAAAATTATTTATTTAATTAATTACTATTATTTGAAGATTAAAATATAAAATATTATTTGGGTATTTTAAATAAAATATAATATTATTGGAGGTTTAAAATATAACATTATTTGGACTTGGAGGTTTAAAAAGAATTTGGAAAAGAATTTCAAGGTCAAAAAGTGATTTAATAAATAAATTGATAAAGGGAATTTTGCAAGTATTTTCAAGGGTCGGAATTCTTAACTGTTTATTTGGAATTGAAACGGTTTTGGAACTAACTTGGGAATAAGACTTATTCGATGACTGACTAGCATGATAATAAAATCGTTTGACTAATGGTATGGTATGTATGACTAATAGCATGATATTGTGGTGATTTTTAGAAGAGATTTAATGATCGGTACTTGTGATGATAATGATATATATCCTTATGGAAAGTATGAGTATGAAATCGTAATATATGCGAATTTGGCTAAGTAGGATATAGAGGTTATCTTAAGCTGATAAGATGACGGATTATATATGTTGAACGCTATGAGATGGGAGATGCTTGATCAGGATGAACTGGAAGTATGATGGATGCGAACTTGTTTATTTATCTGTTTGTATGAGTGTGTGATATATGTGTTCAGAGAGATTGTAGAAGTTTACTCAGTGTATTCTCGTTATGTAATTAGGTGATATTCTGTGATCGTGACTATTGTGTGCTGGATTCTTCTTTTGCTGATCTTCTAGCCAGGTAAGTACCTCCGTGGCTTACTCAGTAACCAGGACCTCCTGCCTGATGTGTCATATAGTATGTAAGTGTTGCATATGCATAAGAGCATGCCATGTAGTATCCTGCTTAGGACTTGCACTTTCGAATGAGCATTCTTATTCTGTATGCGTTTGAATACAGAACGGCCGTTATCTGTGAGTCCTAGAGTCGTTGTTAGGGTCATAGGACAGCCCAGCTTCATCGGGTGTTGTCCTCCTCGAGTCATTATTTATATATGTATCACGAGATACGAGATGAGCATGAGATACGATATGATGATGAGATGTGATATGTTATAGCATCGAACTGGCCAGTCTCCACCCTATCTGGAAAGGGGGTGGTGGTAGAAGAGGGATATACCACTTGGTATTCTTTGTTAAGGCCTTACTTCATTTTGTATATATGCATTAGCAGCATGATAGTGTGGTTAACATTTCAGTACTGCATGAAGGCATCCTTATTCTAGGTATAGGCGTATTATATGTCCTCAGCGCGGTCAAAGGACCCGCAGGCGAACACTTGGCCTGACTTGTGGTATAGTTTCAGGTACCCGTTCCATTACTTGATTTTGTGCTGTTATGACGGGGTCCATTCATATGGCGGAGAGTGAGTGTTTGAACCCTGACTTCACCAGATTCACACTTTTGGGATTTCTTCCTAATTATACTCTGTTTTGATCCGGCTCTGCCGCGACACTGGTTGTATTGTTTCAGAATTTATGTCCTTTGCATGATAAAAGATTTTCCGCTTTGTAAACATAGGATAGGTACAGGGGTTACCCCGGGGTCTCCAGCAGACCTTTCGAATTTGGGTGCGAAATCCCGCTTTAAACTACAAATCCTTGATTTCAAACCTTCAATCTGTACTCGGGGCGCAAGATCCTAACGAGGGGTTTTATCCCTCGAAACGTAACTTGGGAATCATAATCCCGGGCCGTTACAAATAAATTCTTATAATAATACTAGAAATGTATGTTTTGAGGAAAAATCATATATATAACTAATAACTGTTGGATAAAACCTTATATTAACTAATATATTGTTATAACAATACTATAAGTGTGTGTTTTGAGGAAAAATTTTATAAGTAAATAATAATTATTGAATAAAATGAAACTTTATCTTATATATACTTATGAAAGTTTGATCAAAGTCTTGAAATGATAGGTGCAATTGTTTCGTGAGATTTGTAATAAATATATTCACTCGGTTCATCAAGAAAATCATTCTAGTTTTTTTTTTCTCGAGAAAGCCTCCTTAGTCGCGATTGAGGGTTTAGATCTAATTTTTCTATTTGTATATCATGAGATTATACATTATAAAATATTTCATTGTTTAAATATTATATATCAAGTGTATAAAACACTAAAATGTGAATTAAGTCTCTTTTATTTTGTGTCATGTATATTTTTGTTTGGTGAGTAACCACGGGGATCAGACGCCCCCTTGGCTACGCTCCCATCACACTGCTACATCAACCCGGGTTCGAATCCTTCCAGGGGTGTGATACCCCCCATTTTTTTTGCTCCACTATTACCAACGGAAAAAAAAATTAAAGAAAATAAAACTGTCAACCGACTCTCTCCCATAGGCCAAGATTGATAGCACGCGGATCACTAATGAGGACCGTTGGATTGAAATTAATCTAACGGCAATAAATGCCCGCGTGCTTTATGTTTTTTCCTTTTTTGAGCTCAATTTAATCAATTTTCACCATTTATTACATTTCCCTCCCTTCCCTTTTATGAAATTTCACTCCCTCTCAAACAATTTCCCTTTTATATTTCCCTCCCTTCCCTCCTATTTTACTTTTACATTTCCCTCCCAATAAAATTTCCCTCCTATATTTCCCCCCTTCCCTCCCATTCCCTCCTATACAATTTCATTCCCTCCCAATAAAATTTCATTCCCTCTTATTTTCATTCCCTCCTATTTTATTCTCTCCCAATAAGTGTGTGTTTTGAGGATAAATTTTATAAGTAAATAATAATTATTGAATAAAACTTTATACTATCTAATAAATTCTTATAAGAATATTACAAGAGCAAGTTTTGAGTAAAAATCATATATATTCTTAAAAAGATATTTAAGTTAAAACCTTATATTATCTAATAAATTCTTATAATAATACTATAAGGGCCAGTTTTGAGGGAAAAACATATAGGTAACTAATAAGTAATGAATAAAACCTTATATTATGTAATAAATTTTTATAATAATACTACAAATGTGTATGTTTTGAGGAAAAATAATATAGATAACTAATAATTTTTGGATAAAACCTTATATTAACTAATGCATTATTATAAGAATATATAATAAGTGTGTGTTTTGAAGAAAAATCATATAAGTAAATAATAATTATTGAATGCTATAAGAACAAGTTTTGAGAAAAAATCATATAGAAACTAATAAGTGTTGAATAAAACTTTATATTATCTACTAAATTTTCTTATAATAATACTATAAATATGTGTTTTGAGAAAAAAAATCATATAAGTAACTAATAATTGTTGGATAAAACCTTATATTAACTAATATATTGTTATAAGAATACTATTAGTGTGTGTTTTAAGGCTAATAATTGTTGGATAAAACCTTATATTAACTAATATATTGTTATAAGAATACTATTAGTGTGTGTTTTAAGGAAAAATCATATAAGTAACAACTAATTAGGAAAAATAAGATAGAGAGAGAACGAGAGAAATTGGCCACATAAATCGAACCACAACGACCCCTTAAAATTAGGATATTTTTCCGAGCAAAAAAAAGTTATGATATTATGTAAAATATGACAAATTACGGGTGTTAGTTGCAATTACCCTTAAATATTGGGATATTAGGGGAATATATAGTGGGTAATTACTACCCACTCATTAATCTTCCTCCTTAATCATTTGTGGTCCCACATAATTACTTTTTGATTTTTTTTATTTTAAAAAAAGGGAGGGTAAGTTTACCTGGGTGGTAAACGAAGTTTTGTCCGTAGTGAATTAGTGATCCTTGGTCTAGGAATCTACCTGGTAACAACCGACAACCAGAAGCGAGCTATAGGTGGGATGGAAAGGGAAAATACTTCTCTTACCCTCTGATAAGCTTACCCAAGGGTATTTGAATGTCCAAGATTAAAAGGGAATAAAAAGAAAAATTTTAATAGGAAAAAATAGGTTTGCTTTTTTGTGAACTTCAATGTACACCTATATCATAATTATTACCCATATATCATAATTACTACCCCTATATTACTTCTCCCCCTATTAAATAGAGTGTGTGAAATAATTTCTAGCGGTATTAACATTTCTAAGTAGTGTTGTTAACTAATTTTAGGCGGTAATTAGTACTCATTGGGGTATTTTTTATACTTGGTTTTTAACAGCTACTTTCTTCCGAAGTAGTATTTGGGGTATTTTTTATACTTGTTTTTTTTGACGATTTATAATTTTTAATTAAATAATTTTTAGACTTTGTTTATGCTAAATAATTTAATTAGTTCGAGCTCCTATTTTTTATGTTTTGGAATGTAATTAGTTTGAGCTCTCGTTAACCCGGATCAGATACATGAAGGCACGTATGCAATCGGGAATATGCAATCGAAATCAAACATGATATAGGAATCGATAATATAAAGTCGGAAAACACTTGCTTCACTAAATTAGCTTGCATAAAGATTAGACCTGTCAAAACACAACCCGACCCGGTCGACCCGACCCGAACGCCCAGAAATTTTCTGACCCGAACCCGAAAATTTTGACCCGGAAATTTTTTCTAACCCGAACCCGAAAACACGGAAATTTTTCGGGTAATCTGGGTTTCGACCTAGTGACCCGATTGACCCAGTAATTTTGACCCGATTGACCCTGTGACCCGATTGACCCGGTTGATTTATAATTATATATGATTAAATTTTTTTATGGAGATTCCAACTTATTACATTTTATAATTACAATCACTTGATCTTTCATTTTCAAATCAACTTTTCTATTTATTTGTATTGTGTAATACTCCGTCCGATCGATAGTATTTGATTTTTTATTTTTCAACACATTTTTTTTAAAAAGATAAAAATTATAAAAATATAAAAATATTAAAACAAATCTACGCTTATTACTAATTGCATGAAATTATTTTTAAAAAATTATTTAAAATTTTGATATTTTATATATTATTACATTTTATTAAAAATTATGAGAAACAATAAAAATCAAATATTTTGGATTAGATATAGTATATAATTACAAGCACTAGAACTTATTAACCACGTCTTTAATTTTAGAATTTTAAAATTATAGCAAAATTATCAAATCTTGATTTTTTTATTTAAAAAAGAAAAAATTGACAAACATAAGAAGTTAAAATAATTCTATATTTTTAAAAAGGGCATATATATATATGTATATGTATATATGGTTTATCTTATGTTGTATTTATGTATTTTTATCTATATACTATAACATAAGAAGTTAAAATAAGACAAAATGATGATTAAAATCAAATTAAATTAATAGATATGTAAACATATAAATTGAAACAAGCTTTAGGTTTGTTAAATCGGATGAACCGGGCCAAATCAAAAATCAAATAAAGAGAAAAAAATGGTGAACCGGTTCAGGTGAACCGCTTCCCCTTCCTCCTTCCTCTCCCCGTGTACAGCTCAAGACCCTTCAATGGTGGTTTTTCATTTTGCGACGTTTCACCTCCAAAAGGTCTTCATTAACTACTATTCAACATCCCCATGTCAAAAATGTCTGTAACTTGTGATATGATAAACGAATTCGGCCCCGTTTTCGTCCAAATTCGTTTTGCCCCAAATCGAATTTGGTGTCGTTTGGGATGATTTTTTTTAACCTTCGTCTCTCCCCCGACCTCCTCTCTCCCCCAGACCTCCGCCTTCCTCCTCCCTGCGCCCTATCCGGCCCTCACCCCACCTTCTCTCTCCCTGTGCCCCTTCGGCTTGCTCTCTCCTCCGACCTCCTCTCTCCCATTTGTCTATGTTTCAATTTTCCGTAAAAAAAATAAAAAAATACAACCGTATCTCTTGAGCTTTTAGGATTTAAATTTGGTAGCAGAACAATTAAGTTAGGCGGGTAAAATCAAAAATCAAAATTTGGCTGAAATTTTTTGCGGAAAAAAATGATTTTTCTTGACTGCTATACAGCTACCCATACTTTTTTTTTGTTAAAATCAGCACCCTAAGCCTTTAATAATTGTCCATACTTTTATTTTTTATTCCAAATCAGCACCCTACATGTATGCAAAATTCGTAAACTTAAATAAAAAAAGATAACTCAAATTCATAAAATATATATGAATGAATAAAATATGATTTCATGAACTTATATGATCAAATCAAAACCAATTCCATAAGTTTTACCTATATCAATCCAAATTCATAAGAAATATCCAAATTGTACAATTGATACTTATAAACTCAAATTAGTAAAAAAAAATTATACACACTCTAAGCGTATGACTATATGAATTTTATTTCATGTGATCATAGTTGAACATACTCATTTTATTAGTTGATGACTCTTGAAGTTTCGAGTAATCTAGTAAACTGACTCCTTTGTGAGGTAATCTTAATACTAATAAAGTAAACGAATTATTACCTATATTCAAATAACTAAACAACATTACTTTAATATTCCTCGTTTATATAAATTCATCTTTGATTATTCAATGAATTAAAATATTCAATTGATTTGAATATTCGATGCATTTAAAGTATTCCCTTCATCCCTTGTCGAATTTTGGAAAATAAGGTAATATGAAATTATGAAAATAAGGTAATATGAAATTTTATCCCCCTATTACGAACGGAAAAAAAATTAAAGAAAATTAAATTGCCAACCGGCTCTCCCCCATAGGCCGAGATTCATATCACACGGATAACTAATGTGGACCGTTGGATTGAAATTAATCTAACGGCAATAAATTCAGGCGTACTTTATGTTTTTTTTTCTTTTTCGAGATCAATTTAACCATTTATCACCATTTATTATTCTAGTTTTATTATTTTTATCAATTATTTTAAAACAATGTTAATCTTATATATATGTGTGTATATATATGTATATTTATACATTATTTTAAAACAATGTTAATTTTTTTATCAATTATTTTTCGAGATTCTAGTTTTATTATTTTTTTTCAATTATTTTAACACAATGTTAATCTTATATATATATATATATATGTCTACTGATTTTTGGCTTATAAGTTATAAAATATTTCATCGTTCAAATATTATATAATCATTGTATAGTTTTTCGAATTCATATTTGTATTTATATCTTTTTGCTTTGTTTTATTCATTCTTATAATTTAAAGTATTGATTTTCAGGAAAAAAATTATTTCAATTGTTTACACTAAAATGTGAATTAATCTTATATGCATATTTGCAATTATATATCAATCTTGATATATAATATTTGAACGATGAAATATTTTATAACATATAAGCCAATTCAAGAATCTAGTAGATCGACATATAAGATTAATATTTTTTAAAAACAATTTTTAAAAAATACTAGAATATGTGGAATATCAATCGTTTTGAATTGTTTCGCAACATTGTTAATAAATAGATTTCCTCGATGAATCGAGATAGTACTTTGATCGATCGAGCTAGTTTAAACCCTCAACCCTTAACCCTAAACCCTAAACCCTAAACCCTAAGCACTAAACCCTAAAGTATTCTAGTAGATACATAAGGTTAATATTTTTTACAAACAATTGATAAAAAAAACTTTGTTCGTGATTAATTAAAAATACTTATAACCATTTCATATTGATTACATATAACATGATATTTATATTTATGTTAAATTGTGAATACAAGATAAGTCTCTTTTTTTTTTTAAACTAGAATGTGAATTAGTCTTATATGCCTATTTGCAATATATTATCAATATCGATATATAATATTTTTTAAAACCAATTGATAAAAATAAAATTTGTTTGTGATTAACTAAAAATATTTATAATCATGTCATATTGATTATATATATAACATGATATTTATGTTAAATTGTTAATGCAAGATAAGTGTCTTTTTTTTTTCTGTGTTATGTATATTTTAGCGGATTGAGTTACCACGGGGATCAGACGCCCCCTTGGTCACAATCTTGTCACATTCCCACACCAACCCGAGTTCGAATCCTAGTAGGGGTGTGAGAACCTTTTCTTTTTTGGCTCCATTTTATCCCCCTATTACGAACGGAAAAAACAATTAGAGAAAATAAAATTGCCAACCGGCTCTCTCCCATAGGCTGAGATTCATATCACATGGATCACTAATGTGGACCGTTAGATTGAAATTAATCTAACGGCAATAAATTCGGGCGTGCTTTATGTTTTTTTTCTTTTTCGAGATCAATTTAATCATTTATCACCATTTATTATTCTAGTTTTATTTTTTTTATCAATTATTTAAAACAATGTTAATCTTATATATATGTATATATATATGTATATATATAATGTGTATATATATACATTATTTTAAAACAATGTTAATTTTTTTATCAATTATTTTTTGAGATTCTAGTTTTATTTTTTTTCAATTACTTTAAAACAATGTTAATCTTATATATATATGTCTACTGATTTTTGGCTTATAAGTTATAAAATATTTCATTGTTCAAATATTATATAATCATTGTATAGTTTTCCGAATTCATATTTGTACTTTTATCTTTTTGCTTTGTTTTATTCATTCTTATAATTTAAAGTATTGATTTTCAGGAATTTAACGTGGTAAATGATAATATATGGGTACCATGCTAAGTTCCGAACTTCATGATTAAAATCTTTAAAAACATGGGGTTTTATTATATATATAATACATAAAAAATTGTGTTCACCTTCAATTTAATACTCGTTCATTTAATGATTCGTCTTTTATATCCACTCATATATATTGGAATTTATTTATTTTATTAATTTAAAATTTATAAATTAAATACTTAGAATAATAAGGGGTTTTATCACTTTAAATAAATTCTTATTATTTTACTTATAATAATAATGAAAAATATTCTAAAACTTACAAATTTTTAGTCAAAATTTATGTTTTCAACATACAAATTTTGTTTTCTCAGTGTAAAAAAAAAGTGGATTTTTTTTGGTCTGTATTGGGGCTAAGTGGATAACAGCCCTTTAATTTACTCCCTAATAAAGAGTATCATTAATCAAACATGGGGCAGATAAGTGGAAATTATCACTCCCTAATAAATAGTAATACAGGAGTGAGGTAATCGGCACTCTATATTAATGACTGATATAATCAAGGTTATAATTACTCCCCTAAAGCTGCAACTACCTATATCCTATGCACTTTTTTTTTTTAATTTTTTTTAAGTCTACTTATTTTGACTAGAAGAAGATTACAATTTTACCCTCAAGTAAGCTTACCAGAGGGTAAGAGAATCAGCCTCCGATGCTCCGATGGAAAGCACATGGGTGGAATATGTTACCGTTGCAGGTTAGTTCATGCAACTTGATCAATCATGATATGACAGGTTAGCAATAATAGATGAACAAAACATTGGGACAGGACCCTAAGTATTACCCTAAAGCTATTTTTTAAAGCAGCTAGGGCCTGCTCTTAAATTGAAACTACATGCTATACCAAATCACAAATACGTACTGCATTTGTTGTCGATGTCAAAATTTGAAAGTGATGTTGGGAGAAAAATCATCTTCTTGGACAATACTTTCCTAACTATTCCCCGTAATTGAAAAATCAGAAATTTCGCGTGGTAACCTTGACTTATTAGTTTTTTCACGCGGTGTACAAAACTTTAATCAATTTTGCGTGGTACCCCTGAATTTATTAAAAATTTCGCCTCGTGCCCTTGTCAAATTTATACTAACAGAAACGTTACCTCTCCGTTTGATTTTAATAATAATAAAATAAAAACTAAAAATCTGAAAGGAAGGAAGTCGATAGAACATACCTTGGTCGAGGAGGCGACATAGGCGATAGGGGAGAAAGCGGAGAGATATAGCAGGCGAAGGAGAGACACAACAAGAAGGCGACCACGTACCATGGAGAAGGAGGCCACGCCGCGCCGCACCGCACCGAGTCGAATCCGTCGAAAGTGGGTGGTGCGAGGCCGACATGTATGTGAGACTTGAAACCCCTTTAAAAAATTAGGGTTTAGTTTGAAATTGGATTGCAATTCGAGTTTGGAGTTGCTAGTTTTGTTAGTTTTAGTTTGGAATTTGGGGTTCAGATTGCTTGATAGCCTTGTTACAGGTTGGGTTAGTTTGGAATTTGAGTTTAGATTTGCTAATTTTGTTAGTTTTAGTTTGGAATTTGGGTTTTAGTTTGGAATTCAAATTGTCTGAGTCTCATTGTTTTACTTGGATCGTATAGGATCTTTGTGCTAACTTTGCTAGTAAAAAACTTAAGCTGACCAAGATTATATTAACATGCATGTTGTACCTACTGTCAAACTCATAGGCCATCTACTCTCATAATGTCCTCATTTTTATACCATTGTTTTTTTGGTTAAAATTTTTATACCATTGTTATAGGATTAGATATGTTGAAAATTTTCTCTTTCTCACAAATTGCATAATCTTTCTATGATTAGAGTTCATTTTAATTCCTTACAAATGGGTAATGGGTTTCCTTCAATCAATAGTATTCATGAAAAAGTTCAATTAGAGGAACATGGATGCATTTTACTTGAGATATAAATGCGAGATTAAGTTATATATTGCTGAGATTTTGCAATGGGAGATTAATCTCAAATCTTCTTGTGCCATGCTAAATGTCCTTGAGACCTTGCAGCAGGGTATGTGCATTCCCACAAATAAAGGGAAACCTATGTTTTGTTAGTCAAGGAGTTAAAAACATATACATAGTTGTATAATTTAGATATGTTTTATATTAGCCTATTAGCTCAAATGGTAGAGCAATGTGTTTTACACATCGATGTGGGTTCAAATCCCACATAGGCTACAAATCTTTGCTTTTGTTTATACATGCTAATATTTTCAAGCACGTTAATGCATTTAACATTAGCATTACAATTTAGAGATGCAAATAGTTAACTTAACGATTCATGAGTACAATAAGCCTACGTGGGATTCGAACCCACATTTTTGTGCATTAGCACATTGCTCTTCCATTTGAGCTAATAGGCTAAAACACCACCTTTTACTAATTTTCCAACAACAACAAAAAAAACACACATACACGCAAATCAACTACATTATTCCTATAGAACTATGTACAAATGGAATAAGAAAATGCCAATCATAATTAACGAATCTGTTCTACTCGTATCAAATGTAGGGCATGGAATTGAGTTTAGTATAGGTAACAACTTTGTGCTACTTTTGTTGTTCATATGACATTTTTAATTGGAAATTTAAAGTGCTTTCCATCTCCATGGATTGTAATGTGTATATCTTCTATCATAACTAAAGAGAAGCTGCTTTTAAATACTATATATGAATGAATGAAAGATTGGATGTGTTCTTGAGGTGCTTCAAATTCATGACAAACAACTTTGTCTCCTCACAAAAAGAAGCCAGATCAAAGCAACTATATCAATCAAGCACAACAGATCGTAGCAAGATTAGTTCAGTAGAGCAAAGGTAGTTCTTGACGTGCTTCTAAAAGCAAACTAGTTCAACAGGAAACCCATTAATGATCTCAAGGGACACATATAGACTCGTATCAAGAATAACATTTACAAATGGCAACCAAAGCAAAGCATCCATATCATTCAAGCGCAACAATAAAAAAAACTGCAAAATTCCATTATGTAAAAACTGCATAAAACTTTCATTCTATAAGCTATAAGCAGCCAAAAAAATTCAGAATCTGTACAAACTAAAAGAAGCCATGTAATTTTGGTAAAACTACCATTTTGTAAGCTGCAAACAACAAAAAAAAAAGTCAGAAATTGTAAAAACTGAAAGCAGCAAAAAAAAAATTAGGATCTGTAAAAATTCAGTCAAAATTGCTCAACCTTAACCCTAACACGCAAAATTGCAACTCGATTGAAATTGAAACCTAAACCCTAACATGATAGCAAGTTCATTGAAATTGAAACATAAACCCTAACATTGCAGCAAGTTCACAGGATTTGAAAACTAAACCCTAACATGATAGCAAGTTCATTGAAATCGATCCTTCTTTCTGTCGGCGTGTTCATCTTCCCCTTTCCACCCTCAGGAGGATTCCGACTTCATCTATCGGCGTCGACGGCTGAAGTATTCATCTTCCCCGAGTATTAATCTTCCCCTTTCCTCTTCCTCTGTATCGCCTATCGCCTTACGCGATAATCAGACCTTCATGCCTTTTGTTTTATTTTTTTTAACGGAGTAACGCACGCTGTTAGTTTTAAATCAGAGAAGGGCACGAGGCGAAATCTTTTATAAACTCAGGGGTATCTCGCGAAATTGGCTAAAGTTTTGTACACCGTGCGAAAAAGCTAATAACTCGAGGGTACCACGCGAAATATCCGTTGAAGAATTCAAAGAGGATGTGATCTCATGCCAAATTTTCATATTTTTGATTTTATCAATCTAACAAATTCATCTACAAAATAAAATATCAAAGCTAAAAAATGAAAATTATTTTTTTTGTGAGAAAAAATAATACTTTTAGTAATTAATCAAACAAGAAAATCCATAGCACTTAGAAGACCAGACATTTCACAAAACCTTGATAATGTTATAATGCAGCACTCGAACGTTCTTGCACTTTCACTGGAGAAAAATGAATCAATAATCACCATCAACACTTGCTCATATTCATTTAGTTCTTTGATATATCCTTGGATCACATCAATTTTCATCTTTTTATATTTATTCGACACTACAAACAAAGGTAATTAAAGAGAGGCCATCTCAATTGTTTTCTTTAGAGCAATATTTCGCTTAGTCATTTATACAAACAGCTTGTGGGTTGATGTACATATTTAAGGTCCTTTTTATCACATCTTTTGACTTCATATTCCATTCAAATTCCCAAAATAAAGGATAAAAATAGTGCAAATTTGTGTAGAATGAGCTAACGTGCAAGAAATAGAGTCTGCACAAGTTTTGGTCTAAATATGTAGGAATTGGAGTGGAATCGGAGCCAAAACGAAGAAGCCAAGTGAAGCTGAAGAGAGGTCGAAATCGACTTCACTGGTCGATATCGACTAAAGACCTCGACATGAACTCTGAGGGTCGAGACATGCCATAAGACCAGCATAGAAGACTACTCGATATCGAGTAGATACATCGATATCGACTTGCCCTAGAGATCGAGTGGAATTGAGCTTGTCGAGCAGGAAACGAAGAGGTTGATTTCGACCTGACTGGTCGATATTGACTAGAATTCAACACGGATTAGACGCGCTTCTCGAGACGCGAATTGCAAGTTCTATCACAAAGCCACGGTTTATCTTCTTAATTAGATAGGATATGTCTTAAGGGGGATTTCCTTTTTATACTAAGATGTTTATTAGTTATTTTAGATATTTACTTAAATAAAGATTTATCCTACTTGTTAAGGATAGATTTTAGATAGGAGATAGGATTTACTTTCCTTGGCTAGCAAGAATTAGTAGGCTATAAATAAAGCCCTAGGGGGCTGGTTTTTATTCATTCAATCACACAACAATCAATAGCAATAGAGTTAGAGAGAAGTTTTAGGGTTTGGCGTTTGCGAGAGCCGACATTGAGTTGTAAAGCTTTGAAGGTTTAGTTTAATGCAAGTTTTCTTCTTTCAATCAAAGATGTTTGTTGCGATGAAGAGCGAGTAGTCGTCCCACTTCTAGGGTCGGGGTGAGCCCGATGGTAGCCATGTAAGTAAGCCTTATTCTATATTTGATCATGCGATCTCCTCTTCTACCCCGCGCTCAATCCTTTATGCAAGTTTAGAATCATTCCTTATTTACCTTATATGAAGCGAAAGTGGATTATACATGTGAATTTGGATAGTAATTAGGTTTTGCCTACGAAAGTGGACTAAACCCTAATTATGAAAAGGTAGAAACAATTAGGTTTTTATGCGAAAGCCTCTATATTCCTAATTGATGTTGAGAAAAGCTTAATCTTTTATGTGAATTAAGTCATAATACATGCATGGTTACCGTCGTGGTGAATCCCTATCCTAGGGGTCTTTTAGTTTATTGAAGAAAAACCCCAAAATATTCCGTTGTCTTTACATTCTGAGAAACCACTCGATATCGACCTATATAGTCGATATCCACCACCTGCAATCGAGCAACCCGAAGTCGACAGTCTTCTGAGTCGATAAGAACCACTGATCCACTCGATTTTGACCATTCCAGTCGATATCGAGTTCTTCTATTGGTTTCTCTTCTTCGCAGGTTCTTCACAAATCGACGTCACCACTAGGAATCGACTGCCCCTATCGATATCAACCTCCCAACTCGATATCGAGACTACTGGTCGACTTGCACAGAAGCTTTAAAGACTATCCCGGCATCGCTGACCCGCCTCCTCGTGGATCGATCCTGATTCCCTTCCACTACAGCGGGAGGAAGTCTTGTAATTTATTTGCGTGGACTAGAATTCGGTTTGCATATATTCTTTATATTTGTTTAAACTCGATTTCCTCCTTCATTATGGGCATACTTAAGCCGCAAATCTTCAGAAAATTCAAGATCAAACCTATGGTTCTCAATCTCCTAATCCACAAGCAACTTACTAGACTCATCATGTCCGAATTCCCATACTTGCTATCAAGTGGATTCAAAACCATAAAAGAATTTGAGAACTCACCATTCGAGAAGGGCTTGAATTCCTCGCCTCCTTCGTCAATTTTTGGCTGGAGATAAGGGCCATGATCTATTTATCTTCCTCATTGTCATTTGTTGGCTCTTCCTCTTGCTCTTTGATAGCCTTCAGCGATAAGAGTCGGCCACCGTCTTTGCCACTCCTTCCTTCTCCGACATCGACCACCATCTTCGCCATCCTCGGCCACCATCTTCGCCACTCCTTCCTTCTCCGACATCGTCCTTAGGTGCTAGCCGAATTCTGACATCCCTAACAAGTTTATAAACTTGATGACGACAAAACTTATGATGCTCATCCATGGAGATCTCAATCATCTGTACGTATGGTGTCCTATTCTTTTTTTTCCTCTTTAATTTTGGGCTATGTGGAGCAAGAATGGGCTGGCCCATTCAATTCAATCGAATTTTATTTTGGGAGCGGGTTACCTTATAAGGAGATTTTATACCTTAAGCAATTTTACAACTTAATGACATTTTACATTTGATACAACTTAATGACATTATATATATATATATATATATATATATATATATATATATATATATATATATATATATATATATATATATATATATATATATATATGTATATGTAACGGCCCGGGATTATAATTCCTGGGTTACGTTTCGAGGGATGAAAACCCTCGTTGGGATCGTGCGCCCCGAGTATAGGTTGAAGGTTTGAAAGCCTAATCTAATGTTTCCAAAGTGGGATTTCATACCCAAATTCGAAACGTATCGTTGAAATCCCCGGGGAAGTCCCCTGTACCTATCGTAAGTCTATGCGTGGAAAACCAGTAGTCATGCAAATAGCGAAATCAAGTGTAATACAATAGGGTGCCACGGCAGAGCCGGGTCAAAACGGAGTCTAAAAGTATAAATCCAAAACCATGGTCAGAGTTTGGTGAAGTAGATAACTCCAGCGCTCGCTCTCCGCCGAACAAAATGACCCGCGCAATATGCAAACAGCACCAATGGGATGAACATAAATAATACCTAAAAATGGTAATGGTGAGCGGGATCAGAATGATGCCCACCTGCTGCATCCCGGCTCTAAGCACACATATACGCTATACCTTATAAAGATGCTTCTGGATGCAAGGCATAATATTAACACACTAGCATGTCCCTAAGATCAAGTGCTTAATAATAGATAGGGCCCCAGCAAAGAATACCAAATGGTATGTCCCTCTCCTACCTCCACCCCTTTCCGATAGGGTGGAGACTGGCCAGTTCATGAATGCATTCCTTTATCATCGGGCGGTCCGCAGATCCAACCCGTATCCACAATAAATAAAGCCGACAGGCAACTCATAATATAAATAAAGGAAGTTCCATGACTCGATTGACTCAGGACGGAACCCGATGGACTGGGCCATCCTATGACCCTAGCAAAGACTCTAATTACTTCACAGATAACGGCCGTTCTGTTTACATACGCATAAAGAAATAGAATGCTCAACGGTCAATGCAACCTAGCATGATACTACAAGGCATGCTAATCATGAATGCAAGCACCTAGTATATCATGCACATAAAGCAGGGAATATCTCTCTATCAATCTGAGTAAGCTCCGAAGAGACTTACCTGGTAAGCAGAACAGCAAAAGACAATCAACCAGGCAATATGAAATCCGACACGTCACAGATGGTCACCTAATAAGTATAAGCACATGAATGAGTCTATCTCTAAGGCACACAAAGCATGAAAGTATCACACACACAACTACACAACTTAACACAATAACCGTCACATCATCATTTTCATCATCTTAACTTTATCTCGTAATCCATCATCTCACAACTCATACCATATTCCATATAATTCTCCAATTCATCATCTTAAGACAATTCCAATTCATACTTAGCCAATTTGCATGCTATCACCTCATACTCTTACTTAGCATATAATTGTATATTTTCATTATAATAATCATCTCTTATCATATAATATATATATAACATCATCAAAGTCTAATGTTTAATCTCGTCTAATAATCACCACAATATCATGCTATTAGTCAATTCAATCATACCGTTAATCAGACGATCAAATCATCAAGTCCAAATAATATATTTTAAAATCCCAAATAATATTTTATATTTAAATCCTCGAATAATATTATAGTATTTTAAATACCGTAACCAATTAAATAAATAACCGATTAACTCGACCGAACCAAACCCAACCGAACCAATTTAATATAATATAATAATATAACACTATAATATATATAATATAATAAATATATATACGTATAAGTTTGGCAGGGGGGCCCACAAGCCTAACGGCTACTTGCTTCATCAACATTTCGAATCCGAAGGATGTCGCGCCCGCGCCATGCCTAGCCCGAGCTCGACGCCGGCCCGCCGCCTGCACCGCCTCTCCGCGCCGGAGCTCGCCCAGCTCGACCTTGCTCGCACCTCCCATGCCCGGTCCAGCCCACGCCCGCAGTCCGCTCCTCGCACTCACGCAGCTCGACCACGCTCTCGCGCTCTCGTGCTCCCGCTCACGCCGACCGAGCTCCGATGATCGTCGGAGCTCTCGACCTCACCCGATCGACCCGCACTCAGCCCATGCTCACTCCCGACTAGCCTAGACATTGAAAAAGACTCAAAAACGAATCGAAACGAGGATAAATTCGGAGCTCACCGAGACGGGTTTTTTGCGACTTCGGAGCTCTCGATCGGAGTTCTGGGCGTCTTCGGTGGCTCGCGATGGCTCGTTGGACCTACACTGGACAGAGGTGAGCGCGATGGTGAAGCTCGGGAACGATTCCGATCAAAAACGGATGAGAAACGCTTACCGGAAGTTAGCTTCGCGAGGGGACGAAGGAGGAGATGGGTTGGGTGTGCGTCGGCGGCGGCGGCGGTTCCGGTGGTGGCGCTGGCAGCTCCTGGGCGGCGGCGGACGTCGGGAAGGTGGTGCTGCAGCTGCTCTTCGAGAAAGGAGGAGGAATGAGGTGCGTGGTGGTGGTGAGCGACGACGAGAGATGGTGGTGCGTGGTGATGGTGAAGGGTGGTGGGGGGATGAGGTTTAAGGAGAGCGGGATGGCGATGGAGGATAGGTAATGGTGATGGTGATTTGGTGATGATGTGAGGGTGAGATTGAGGATGGCGTGGTAGGGTGAAGGTGATGGTCTGAAGAAGTAGGCAGGGTATGGGGAGTGGGTGAGATATATTGAGTGTGGGTTTGGGTAACCAATACCCGGAAATCAAATCCCGAATACGCGAATTTCGAACCCCGAAATTAGTATCTGAAAGTTAGTTTCCCCGAACCCCATTTTTTCGATCAATTAGATTTTTAAAACTTAAAAGGATATCACCGTCCGAATTTATTTTAAAATTTTGAGGCGAAAAGATGGAACCGCTCGTCAAATATTTACATTCAGGTCGAAATCTGTTAAACGGGTTTTTAAATTCGATTTAATTAAATTTTAAATTTCCTTTTTTCGATAAAATTAGGGTTTAAAATCTGATCCTTTACATCATCCACCTCTAAAAACAAGTCTCGTCCCCAAGACAAAAATCATTTTAAAACAGGGGATGAAGTTTGAAATTGGTGAGTCCAAAGATCACGTCATTGATCTCGTAAGTAACTCATAAGTGCCCCCATAAGGTCTCACAGTATCGTCGCCATGATCATAATATTCCCAATTGCTCGAGCGAGAATGTGATAGATGCCTTTACCACATCCCCACTCCGACTCCTCGGGCATACCATAACTCAAAAAGCATCATGACGCCTCCGCTAGGTCTTAGCAAGCGATCCACAGGTGCCCCCATACATGCTTGTATCCACTTCGTGGGACGTCATAATGAAAACTCGGGTTGTAATAACTTACTTCCAAAATCTGAGTTCCTTTTAAATCACCGTTCAAAATTCCTTATTTTCGACGTTAAACAAGACATCCCCATCTTCCCAATCATCTAACATCCACCTCTAAGGGCTAATCCCATATCACCTTCCTAGGTTTCGAGTCAAATCATAATTCAACATTTCAATCTCTAACATTTCTAGTGTCAGGCATCATGGATATAGAAGAATGATCATAATCTCGAGATAAACAGCAAATCATAGCACATTAAAGACAGTCACATACCATAATATCTAGCACATCATCATATCATCGAGGCTCATCACATCATATCACCAAGGATCTGCACACAACTACCAAGCATAAGCACGCAAATCAATGAGACACTACTAACCAATCCCATCCAACTAACTAGGCATACTCACCGCACTCGAGAGGTCAAGGTAATGTCTACGCTCGGCTCAACATAAGACGCAAGCAGCTCATCTAGGACATCCCCATAGCTAGCCCGAATGCTCTCCTCGGTCTCCCAGGTGGCCTCCTCAGGACTCCTCCTAGACCACTGAACTAGAAGCAAAGGGACCTCCCTGTTCCTAAGCTTCTTGACTCGACGGTCAAGGACCCTCACTGGACGCTCCACAAAGGTATGGTCAGGCTCGATGCGAAGGTCTGAGTGGTCGAGGACATGACTAGGGTCGGGAATATACTGGCGGAGCTGGGAGACATGAAAGACGTCATGGACGCCAACCAAGGTTGGAGGTAAGGCCAAACGGTAAGCTACCTCACCGACTCTCTCTAGGATCTCGAATGGGCCAATGAACCTCGGACTCAACTTCCCCTTAATGCCAAACCGTCGAACTCCCCTGGTGGGTGAAACCCGAAGCCACACATGCGAACCCACCTCGAACTCAATCTCTGTTCTACGCTTGTCTGCAAATCCTTCTGAGCTGTATGTCTCGCCACTGATTCCTCTTGGTGAGTCTTCCTACTGAGTGTATCTGCCACTACATTGGCCTTCCCTGGGTGGTAGACTATGTCCAAGTCATAGTCCTTCAGAAGCTCTAGTCACCGCCTCTGTCTCATGTTGAGCTCCTTCTGCGTGAAAATATACTTCAAGATCTTGTGATCTGTCATCACCTTGCATGAAGTACCGTACAGATAATGCCTCCAGATCTTCAGAGCGTGGACAACCGCTGCTAACTCCAAGTCATGGACGGGGTAAGACACCTCTTCAGGCTTCAACTGGCGCAAAGCATAAGCGATGACTCGATCCCTCTGATGCAGAACGCATCCCAAGCCGGAATGCGAAGCGTCTGTATAAACGATGAAGTCCTCAGTCCCATCTGGCAAGGCTAACACAGGAGCGGTCGTTAGCTTCTGTTTCAGAAGCTCGAAACTGGACTGGCACTCTGGACTCCACTCAAAGGGAACGTCCTTCCTCAGCAACTGTGTCATCGGTCTAGCGATACTCGAGAAACCCTGTACGAACCTCCTGTAGTAACTGGCCAAACCCAGAAACGAGCGGATGTCTCTGACGTTCTTGGGCACCTCCCAAGCAACGATGGCGTCAATCTTCGCTGGATCCACGGCAACTCCATCAGCTGAAATCACGTGGCCCAAGAAAGCCATCTCTGTGAGCCAAAACTCACACTTGCTGTATTTCCCATACAGCTGATGCTTCCTCAGCGTTTCTAGCACAATCCTCAAGTGCTCCTCGTGCTCCTCTCTACTCCTCGAGTAGACTAAGATGTCATCGATGAAAACGACAATGAATCTGTCGAGGTAGTCAATGAACACACGGTTCATGAGCTCCATGAAAGCAGCTGGCGCATTGGTCAGCCCAAACGGCATGACCACGAACTCATAGTGTCCATAACGAGTCCGGAAAGCAGTCTTCTGCACATCCTCTGGCTTCACCCACAACTGGTGATAACCCGACCTCAGATCAATCTTCGAGAAGACAACGGTACCCTGCAGCTGATCTAACCGATCGTCAATCCGGGGGAGAGGATAACGGTTCTTCACCGTCGCCCGATTCAGCTCCCGATAGTCGATGCAAAGCCTCAGCGACCCATCCTTCTTCTTGACGAACAAAACTGGCGCTCCCCAAGGTGATGCACTAGGGCGGATGTAACCCTTCTCAGCTAACTCCTCTAGCTGAGCCTTCAGCTCGGCCATCTCCGTCGGCGCCATACGATAAGGGACTCACGAAATGGGCCTAGTGCCCGGCTCCAACTCAATCGAAAAGTCGACCTCTCGCGGTGGGGGAAGTCCCGGCAGCTCCTCTGGAAACACGTCGGCGAAGTCTCTGACAATGGGGACATCTGATATACTGGGGTGTGCACGATCCACCTCTACAGCGTAGCACCAATATCCAATGCAGCCCTGATCGAGAAGTCTGGCGGCTCTGACTGCGCTGATGAGCGCCCCGTTCCTCTTGGGGTCGCTACCCCAAACCTGGTGCTCAGTCCCGTCGTCTGCCAAGATGGACACCGTCCTCGTCCAAAGGTTTATGATGGCTCCGTAGTGGTCCATGAAATCCATACCCAGAATGAGATCTTCCATCCTCAACGGCATGACAATAAGGTCGGCTGGCCACTCACGCTCACCTATACGGATGGGGCACCCTAAAATCTCCCGACTCGACCTAACCTTTGCCCCGTCCGCCAGACTAATAGTAAGGGGTGAACCACTCGTGCAGCTCAGGCTCAGCCAAGCAACGCACGCCTCTGCTATAAAGCAATGAGTAGCACCAGTGTCAAACACTATAGACAAGCACTCATCATGGGAGTGTATAGTACCTGCGGAAGTAGGGGCAGTACGGTCAACAGCTCTCATCTGGAACACGCGGGGCGGTGGGGGTAATGCTGGTCCTCGGCCTCCAGAACTCTGGCCTCGATCATACCCAGACCCCGATGGTCCCGCTGAAGCTGATCCTCCACCCTGACCTGACCCAGATGGTCCTCTACCTCCTCGTCCGAAACCTCTACCTCCTCTACCTCCGCCTCGACCTCTACCAGAAGTATCTGCTCACCCCTGTCCCTGGGGATATGTCAGAAGTGGCGGCTGAGGAACAGCAGGAAGTCTCAGTGGCTGTGTAGACGGTGGTGCTCTCCTACTATGGGGACAACGAGCAGCTCTGTGTCCCATAGTGCCGCAAGCGTAGCAGACCGTCAAACGATCTGGACAAGAAGAAACATAATGACCACTCTCGTAACATCCATGGCAAGTGACACTCCTCAATCGCGCATCTCCTCCGTACGCAGTTGGAACTAGTGGCTGGGGTACCCTCAGTGCAACTCCATGGTACCCTCCTCTGAATCCTCCTCTAAATCCTCCTCCATAGCCACTCCTCCGGAATCTGTCCTCTCCTCGGACTTCAGCTGGCCTCGCCCTCTTCGCCTCGGGGCGGGACGTGGAATAGGCGGTCTCAGACAAAATTCTCTGCTGGTCGTAAAGAAGAATGACCTCAAAGAATCTGTCAAAGCTAACAGCTCCTAAACTGGACGCATGCAAAAGCACGGGAGACGCCAGCCTCATCGATAACATGCGAATACGGCTCTCATCGGAAGGGCACAAGTGAGCACAGTAGACTAGCTCCTTCTTGAACTGGCAGACAATGGCAGAGACAAAAGCTGATCTGTCGTAGCGGCCACGTAGAAAAGATACCTCTCGGGCTGTCTGAATCCCAGGAGGGCAGTACTCTCTCATCATCAGGTCTCTAAAAGCATCATAGGTCCACTCTGTCTGGTCCTTCTTATATACTAACCATCTATCAAATGCATCCCTCCGCAGCTGACCGGCTGCAAGCCTCTGTCGCTCAGAAGCTGGTATGGCAACATGGTCAAACAATCCCTCCATCTCACGGAACCACCTCTTAACGTCCTCTCTAGCCTCTCCAGCAAATGTCAGTGGGCGGCACTGAGATAGCGTCTTGACCCAATCGATGCGCTTCTCGGGGTGCGCATCAATCACGGGCTCGGCTGGCTGCTGAGCTGGAACCTCTAGCGTCGGTGCCGTAGATCGAGCTCCTCCTCGTAACTCACTCAGAATGTCATGAAGTGTCGCCTCTAACTGCCCAATCCTAGTCTCTGTGGAAACTGGAACTCGGTCATCAGCTGGCGGTGGCGAAGCTCGCTCCTCGGCATGGTCGTCAGCAGCGCACTCCTCAGCGTGATCGTTAGCGGCAAGCTCCTCGACTCTCTCAACAGCAACTCGGCGGGGGCGTCCCCTGCCACGACGTGCCCTACCCCAACGCCCAACTGAATCGTGTCTAGTATCGACCATGATGGCTACATGAACGATTAATTTAAACACTCAGCACAGAAGCACGCAACAATTAATATGATCCTCTTCGAGGAGGATCGCCCTCAGGCCCAATTGCATATATATATATATATATAAATGTAAGCATAGAGACGATCTATGCCGTCCTTCAAGGGACGGCTGACCGGAGGGGCAAAACCTCACGGCCTCCTAACTCGACACTCCAACCTCCGTGGTGTTCCTTGGAGTCTTCTAGGCCCATCTGTAAATAAAAGCTAGTATTTTGCCTACCGTTTCCCCGAGTTCTACATCCATAAGGGAGGTCTATCGCTTTGGTCTCTACCCACGAGATTGTTTCCCCTTTATTCATTTAAGTTTTAAGTCCAATTAAATTCATTTTGCCCTTTAAACATTTTCCAAAACCAATTGAAATCATTGGGCGATTTTCAAAACCATCTTCAACCTATCGTACTCGGATTGCAAAACCTGGCTCTGATACCACCTTTGTAATGGCCCGGGATTATAATTCCTGGGTTACGTTTCGAGGGATGAAAACCCTCGTTGGGATCGTGCGCCCCGAGTATAGGTTGAAGGTTTGAAAGCCTAATCTAATGTTTCCAGAGTGGGATTTCATACCCAAATTTGAAACGTATCGTTGAAATCCCCGGGGAAGTCCCCTGTACCTATCGTAAGTCTATGCGTGGAAAACCAGTAGTCATGCAAATAGTGAAATCAAGTGTAATACAATAGGGTGCCACGGCAGAGCCGGGTCAAAACGGAGTCTAAAAGTATAAATCCAAAACCATGGTCAGAGTTTGGTGAAGTAGATAACTCCAGCGCTCGCTCTCCGCCGAACAAAATGACCCGCGCAATATGCAAACAGCACCAATGGGATGAACATAAATAATACCTAAAAATGGTAATGGTGAGCAGGATCAGAATGATGCCCACCTGCTGCATCCCGGCTCTAAGCACACATATACGCTATACCTTATAAAGATGCTTCTGGATGCAAGGCATAATATTAACACACTAGCATGTCCCTAAGATCAAGTGCTTAATAATAGATAGGGCCCCAACAAAGAATACCAAATGGTATGTCCCTCTCCTACCTCCACCCCCTTCCGATAGGGTGGAGACTGGCCAGTTCATGAATGCATTCCTTTATCATCGGGCGGTCCGCAGACCCAACCCGTATCCACAATAAATAAAGCCGGTAGGCAACTCATAATATAAATAAAGGAAGTTCCATGACTCGATTGACTCAGGACGGAACCCGATGGACTGGGCCATCCTATGACCCTAGCAAAGACTCTAATTACTTCACAGATAACGGCCGTTCTGTTTACATACGCATAAAGAAATAGAATGCTCAATGGTCAATGCAACCTAGCATGATACTACATGGCATGCTGATCATGAATGCAAGCACCTAGTATATCATGCACATAAAGCAGGGAATATCTCTCTATCAATCTGAGTAAGCTCCGAAGAGACTTACCTGGTAAGCAGAACAGCAAAAGGCAATCAACCAGGCAATATAAAATCCGACACGTCACAGATGGTCAACTAATAAGTATAAGCACATGAATGAGTCTATCTCTAAGGCACACAAAGCATGAAAGTATTACACACACAACTACACAACTTAACACAATAACCGTCACATCATCATTTTCATCATCTTAACTTTATCTCATAATCCATCATCTCACAACTCATACCATGTTCCATATAATTCTCCAATTCATCATCTCAAGACAATTCCAATTCATACTTAGCCAATTTGCATGCTATCACCTCATACTCTTACTTAGCATATAATTGTATATTTTTATTATAATAATCATCTCTTATCATATAATATATATATAACATCATCAAAGTCTAATATTTAATCTCGTCTAATAATCACCACAATATCATGCTATTAGTCAATTCAATCATACCGTTAATCAGACGATCAAATCATCAAGTCCAAATAATATATTTTAAAATCCCAAATAATATAATATGATATTTTAATTACCCTTTATTATTTAATAAACCATCTCTTTATAAAATCCCCAAAATAATATTTTATATTTAAATCCTCGAATAATATTATAGTATTTTAAATACCGTAACCAATTAAATAAATAACCGATTAACTCGACCGAACCAAACCCAACCGAACCAAATCCAACCGAACCAATTTAATATAATATAATAATATAACACTATAATATATATAATATAATAAATATATATACGTATAAGTTTGGCAGGGGGGCCCACAAGCCTAACGGCTACTTGCTTCTTCAACATTTCGAATCCGAAGGATGTCGCGCCCGCGCCATGCCCAGCCCGAGCTCGACGCCGGCCCGCCGCCTGCACCACCTATCCGCACCGGAGCTCGCCCAGCTCGACCTTGCTCGCACCTCCCATGCCCGGTCCAGCCCACGCCCGCAGTCCGCTCCTCGCACTCACGCAACTCGACCACGCTCTCGCGCTCCTGCTCACGCCAACCGAGCTCCGATGATCGTCGGAGCTCTCGACCTCACCCGATCGACCCGCACTCAGCCCACGCTCACTCCCGACTAGCCTAGACATTGAAAAAGACTCAAAAACGAATCGAAACGAGGATAAATTCGGAGCTCACCGAGATGGGTTTTTTGCGACTTCGGAGCTCTCGATCGGAGTTCTGGGCGTCTTCGGTGGCTTGCGATGGCTCGTCGGACCTACACTGGACAGAGATGAGCGCGATGGTGAAGCTCGGGAATGATTCCGATCGAAAATGGACGAGAAACGCTTACCGGAAGTTAGCTTCGCGAGGGGACGAAGGAGGAGATGGTTTGGGTGTGCGTTGGCGGCGGCGGTGGTTCCGATGGTGGCGCTGGCAGCTCCTGGGCGGCGGCGGACGTCGGGAAGGTGGTGCTACAGCTGCTCTTCGAGAAAGGAGGAGGAACGAGGTGCGTGGTGGTGGTGAGCGACGACGAGAGATGGTGGTGCGTGGTGATGGTGAAGGGTGGTGGCGGGGATGAGGTTTAAGGAGAGCGGGATGGCGATTGAGGATAGGTGATGGTGATGGTGATTTGGTGATGAAGTGAGGGTGAGATTGAGGATGGCGTGGGAGGATGAAGGTGATGGTCTGAAGAAGTAGGCAGGGTATGGGGAGTGGGTGAGATATATTGAGTGTGGGTTTGGGTAACCAATACCCGGAAATCAAATCCCGAATACGCGAATTTCAAACCCCGAAATTAGTATTTGAAAGTTAGTTTCCCCGAACCCCGTTTTTTCGATCAATTAGATTTTTAAAACTTAAAAGGATATCACCGTCCGAATTTATTTTAAATTTTTGAGGCGAAAAGATGGAACCGCTCGTCAAATATTTAAATTCATGTCGAAATCTGTTAAACGGGTTTTTAAATCCGATTTAATTAAATTTTAAATTTCCTTTTTCCGATAAAATTAGGGTTTAAAATTTGATCCTTTACTATATATATATATAGGGATGCGCTCCGGCGAAAACCAAAATTGCGGTAGAAACCCGTGAGGACCGGCTTTTTAGCCCGGTTCACTTGCTTTATAGCCCGGTTATGAATAGAACCGATCTATAAAGTCATAAATTTTAGCCCGGTTTTGAATAAAACTGAGCTATAAAGTCACTATGTAATTTTAAAATATTAGTTTTTTAGCACGATTTTTCGGTTTGACCGAACTATAAAGTCATGTGTTATTTTAAAACTGGAGTTTTTAGCACGATTTTTAGGTTGAACCGAGTTGTAAAGTCACCGTGTGATTGAGGTTTTTAGCACGGGTTTCAAAAAAACCAAGATATAAAGTAGCCCTCATGGGTATTTACCACAATTTGAGGTTTTAACCGGAGTCAATCCCTACATATATATATAGGTAATGGTTCAAATGAAAATGCTCCTTAAAATGAAAATTTGGCTTAAAGTGAAAATGGGCTTTTTTGAATGGTGGGTTGCGGGTCATTTAATTTTCTATATGTTTCATTTATTTTGCTACCTTCGTGTGTAGTTATTTCCGTCCCTTTTTTTTACTCGTTCCTCACACATCTCTCTCTTTCTGTGCTTTTTCCCTTTTCACTTCTCTCGAGTGATTTTCGATCCGAAATTGATTTTGAGCTTTTTTCGTCATGGATTCAGCTTCGCAAGGTTAGGTTTTCTCTTTAATCTTTGTTATTCTTTGCTACATTATTCCGATTTCGTACTTAATTTTGGTTTTTGTGTTCGACTGAGTTGTGTTTGCTAGGTTTTTTGTTCTTTAGTTTGCGATTGTGTTTCGATTATGAGGTTTTGAGTTTTTTTGTTGATTCTAGTGTATAGTTGTTCTATATTTCTGTTAATCATCGATTATTGTTGGTCGGATGTGTATTTTTTTTTGTTTTAATGTGCGTTATTTTGTTAGCGTTATTTTGTTAGGATTTTAGGATATCAATTTATTTATTTTTGTATTAGTAAATGTAATAATACTTTATTGTAAATGCTATGTTATTTCCCATGAGTTAAGAGTATATTTTTTTCTTAAATAAACTATGAGACATATGTAGTATTTGTTGTTGTAGATTTAGCAAGTGGGCCTTGGTCCAGATTAAACACAACAAAGATTCATAGCCTATTTCCTCACGAACTTCTTTTAAAACATTAATTTTCAAAATTAAATTTTATAAACATATCAGTATAACGGTATAGAATCTAAAAATATTTTTAAAATACTTTTAAATATTTATTACACCTAAAATAATTTTTTGATACACCAAAGGGACCACCAAAGGCACAAAGGGGGGCAGAGTGTAACGGCCTAAATATAAATATTCAGGTTACGTTTTTAAGGATTGGATACCTTCATTCGGATCTTGCAATTTGAGTACAGGTTGAGTTTCAAAACAAAGTGTTAGTACTAAAAGAAGGGATTTCGTACCCCAAATTCGCGAGAGGTCCATTGGGAACCATAACCTGTCCTACTTTACTAAGTCGCTCAAAACCATTTATAGTTCAAAACATAATGAAAGGAAATGTAACAGCCCGTATATAAATATCCGGGATACATTTCGAAGGTCGGATACCTTCGTTCGGATGTTGCAATTCAGGTACGGGTCGAGGTTTCAAACCTCTAATCAGTCGAAGTCTCAGAAATACAATTTAAACGAAAGTAAAGCGGAAGTATGATTTAGATACAAAAGCCACGGCAGAGCCGGGTCAAAACCAAACCAAAGTGGGTGATTTGCCATTTGTCAAGTTAGAATATATTAGCCGGATTCTTCGATTCGCCAAAAGATTTCCCCGTCACAGAAGCATGGAGCAACAAGAGCGGTACCTAACACTATCCACGAAGTCAGGCCTGGTGATCGCCTGCGGATCCTCTGACCGCGCTGAGGCCACATAACATGCCTATGCCTAAATAAAAGATGACTAATGCGGTACAAGATTTAAATCACACTATCATGCCCCTAGTATATATAATATGCGAAAAAGAACTGTAAAGGGCCCAAGACAATGCCAAGTGGCATATCCCTCTCCTACCTCTGCACCCCTTCCGTTAGTGCAGAGACTGGCCAGTTCGTTGCTATAGCATAGCATATCCTCGTGGTGGTGCACTCACCCACGGTATCATCATAACATATATAAAAATAATACGTAAATCTTGCCCGATGGTGCTGGGCTATCATATCATGCTCATATCGACTCGATAGACTCAGGGCACCCAATGGGGCTAGGCTACCCTATGACCCTAGCAAAGACTCTAGGACTATCACAGATAACGGCCGTTCTGTTTTAAACACACAAAGTAAACACATGCTCAGTTCAATGCAATCCTAGCATGATACTACATGGCATGCTTTAATATGCAACAAAACTACACATTACATGACACATCAGGCAGGAGGTCCACAGGCAGGAGGTCCAGGTTACTGAGTAAGTCCCGTAGGATACTTACCTGTTGATGCAGAACAGCAAGATAACACAAGCAAGGGCCCAAATGCAAGTCCAAAGCAATCCAAAAGCAATACACACCTATCATCAAGTCATTTCCATAAGCTACAGGACCAACATTCATACACACGAAACCCAAGTTCTCAATGTCCTCAAAACCAACCGATAGTAAAGCCGTTTCCCAAAACCTTAAATCCAAAATTAAGTCAACTCATATTCAAAATAATTCTCAAATCATACTTGGCCAAATTCTGACATTAAACCCTTAAACCTTAAAACTAATCCCTCAAAATCACATTATAAAACTGATTCGGGCATTTTAAATTCCAAAATAAATCCATCTTCTCAAAGCTTATTTACAAAACATTAACTCTTCGATCAACTTGCAAATGTATACTACTTAAAATAATTCCGGCACTTTATCTCTTTAAAATCCTCATCTTAAAATCACCTTATAATCATTATATAATAACCCATCTCAAATAATATTACTTTTAAAACCATGTAAAATAATATATTAATATTTTCAGAATATATATATATATATATATATATTCCTAATAATCAGAAATAATATATAACATAACATACATGACACATAATATACATATATATAACATAACATAACACAAAAAAAATATATATATAACATCACATAACAAATATATATATATATATATATATATATATATATATATATATATATATATAACATCAAATAACACAAATCCCTCAGCCCAACAATGAGCAAGCCCCAACCCGGAAAATAAAGAGACCCAAACCCGAGCCCAGAAGAAAAGAAAGTAAAGAGCCCATACCCGCACAAGAAAGAGAAGAAGAAACCCAACCCGGATCCCCAACCCGGAGAAGAAATAAAAGGGAGCCCAGAAAAATAGGCCCAACAATCCACTAGAGCCCAACCCGGAATCATTACCCGGCCTAGAAAAATAGGCCCAATCCTCCTCTATTTTTAACCCAGCCGGGCCAGCCCGAATCAGATAAAAAAGGGGCCCCACGCTGATGTGGCAGGCGAGGTGGCAAGGGAGGGGCCCACTCTTCTTCTTCTTCCCCCGTTTTGTCGCCTGAACCAACAGAGAGGAGGGAGCTCGATTGAGCTCGACGGGAAGAAGGAGAGGAAGAAGAGGAGAAGTGAGCTGGTCGGCGGCGACCCGGTCCCCAACTCCGACAGGACTACCCACCCCGACCCACACATACGGAGACAAAAGGAAGAGAGGAAAGAGGAGGAAGAGCTCACCGGGGGGGGAGGGTTCGAGTCTTCGTCGGAGGCGCTTAGGGGCTCGTCGGCTGCGTCGCTGGTGGTGGTGGCTCCAAGATGGAGCAAAGGTGGCTGCCGTAGGCGTTGGAGGGATGAAGAGGACGAAGGAACGTGGTGGGTGGGCTGTGGTTTCCTCCTAGCAACAGGGGAAGAAGTGGGAGGGGTTGTGGTGGTGGTCTGGTGGCGGCGACGGAAAGTGGTGGTGGCTAGGAGATGATGGTGATTCCTGGTGGTTTCGAAATGGCTACAAGGGGAACAAGATAGGAGTTTTGAGGTCTTTTGGTGGATAAGGTTTAGGGTGAATGAAAGAGAGGAGAAGATTGAGAGAGGGAGTGAGGGCTAACGACAGGGTGGGTTTCTGAAATTTGGTAGGGATAAGGGAGAATGGGAAGAGGACAAGGAGGGAAGGGGTAGGAGGCAAGAGATGCTATAGAGGCCAATTGTGTGCAAGGATGTAAGCAGAGGAAGGTGGAGTGGGGTGAGGGAGGGGGACCAGACTCAATAATCAGAAAACCGGGGGGGGGGGGGGGGAGAGAGAGAGAGAGAGAGAGAGAGAAGGAAAGAAAAAGGAAAAGAAAGGAAATAATATGGTCCCAATTCTCAAATTTCAAATACCTGGGATGAATACCGAAATCCGCTCACTCGACCCAATCTCGACAAACAAATTTAAATCAAATTCCTATTAAATTTCAAGATAAACGGAATTAAATTAATTTTATCAAAACTCAGAGCTCGAAGACGGAATTAAATATGCTATTATCTAAATTCTCAAAACGATGCCGGAATGATTTTTTTAAAGTCAAAACTTACGCTCGAGGACGGGTTTTCTCACATTTCTACCAATTGAATAAAATAATAATTTATTTACTCAAATATAATAATATAGAATAAATTCAGTCTTTACATTTATCCACCTCTAAAAACAAGTCTCGTCCCCGAGACTAAAATCATTCTAAAGCGACGGAAAGAAGTTTGAAATCGGTGAGTCCGAGGACCATGTCCAAGGATCTTGCAATCTTCTCGGTTGCGTCTTCCGGGATTCTCACAACATCTCGGTCACGTTCGTGACATCTCCAATTGGTCTTGACAAGTGTGTAATAAGTGCCCTTATCACATCCTTGCTTCGACTTTTCGGAAATACCACAACTCTAAAAGTATTATGGCGTCCCGACTAGGTCTTAGCAAGCAATCTATAAGCGCCCCTATAAAATGCTTGTATCCACTTCGTGAGACGTCATAATATAAATCCAGTTCATAAATCTCAAAGTGTTTTGTAAATGGAAGGGTGGTCATCTAAATCATGAAACTCGCGACTTCTTTAAATCCTAAGTTGGCCATTTTTAAAAACCGCTCGAAATCTTCAAATTCGATGTTTAATCAAGCAACTTTACACTAAAACAAGTCAATTCCTTTCCAATCAAGATTTTGTCAAAATCTCCCAACAACCACATCAGTTTCTCGCATATCAATCAATCAAATTCAGAAGGTAGGAGGTGGAATCATCCACCTTTAAGGGCTAATCCCATATTCTCTTCCTAGGTTCCAAAATCGAATCAATCTATCAGTCTCAATTCAAGCAAGATGCATAAGCCATAAGAAATGCATAACTGTATAACCATCCAATCTCCAATCAATGCATCACACAACAAGTCTTAACATATACTAGAGTAGTGCCACAAGGTCACATCAACATCTCCATATCATACTAAAGGTTGTAATATGCATCTCAACGACATAAAAATCATAACAACGTCCCAACATTACACCAGAAATCATAAAAGTATCTCTCATCACAGAATCAATGAACCAAAACCCATTATCAACACACACACAACAAGGTCAGGTTATTAAGATTCAGCAAAGGGGAAGGTCAGTCAATATGTAAATCACCAAAACGTCAACATACTCGCAAAGCATCATCTCAACTCATACAATGTCATATAACGAGCACTTAGCAATCACACACCATTATCTCATATATATATATAAGTCAGATTCATGATCCAAATCAATATTCATCATTTAACATCAATTTAATCGAGGCGAGTGGAACATTTTTAAGATGAGAGAAAAGGGAAGAGTCACACTATCAGGGGACTAGCTCGAGAGAGAATCAACAATAACGTAGGCAAGGTAGAATTTGCACAAGTCACAACCAAGGGCCCGACATGTTACTAAGGCTCAGTATAACATATAATACATACATGCACTTGGTTGATTACTCGATACTAAGTAAGACTTCAATTCAATCATATTCCAATAATATAGAAGCATGAGCAAGTCTAACGATGTATATCACAAGTTTAAATAATGGGAAACATAATTAGAATACGGGGCATGAGTACAAATCAACACATACTAGGGTAAACATGCATTCCTCAAGGTTCAATTATAACACATATTCTCCGTTCAACACAACTAACACACACAATATTAACTTGCAAAATAATCAACAATAGTTAATCTGACGAATTTGGAATAGATGGGCATGCTATAGATTCTTGTCACAAAATGAACGATAAGCATCGAGGAATCATCGGCTAGCATGCTAAAGAGTACATCTTATGAGACATTCATATAAGGAAGAGTCGATCACACTATCATGAACCTATTCACAGAGAGGGCATCAATTACACAACTTCATAGCATATGACATATTTATTCGTGCCCTAGTATGACAATGTAATGTACTAAGTAGATCATGTCGGGATGATATGGATACGATAAATATAGCTCAAACTTATACAATAGTCATTATGAACATTAAAGCACATAAGCATAATTCCACACTAAGGATCAATTGTAGGTCAAGGAGTAGTACCATATAGTATCACGCAATAATGGACAGAGCAATCAAGATAACCCGATAGAGATCCATAAGGACAACATTGACTCTCCCTAACTGACTCATCACCCAGGTTTCCCGTGAGACTCGGATACGACTTTTCGTGACAAGAGGACACTGATGGATTGTCATAAGAATTGATAAGGACAACCTCGTAAACATCTCACTCTCTAACTCGGAATTTCATCAAGGGCCGTCTTTCAATACTCTCACGGACAACCTTTATATTCAATCATGATTCCCGACACCATGTGTTTACCAACCCAATTCCCGTGGAAGACCGATATTCGAAGGGAGGACTCGATTGAATTGTCAAAAGGGTTCATAAGGAAAGGGACGGTTCCACAAAGGCTGAGCTTAACCATATAAGAAGAAGAAGGGTACTCCCGCTATCCCGTTCGCACAGATCGTTCAATACTCATTCAATAGTTAAAACATAACAATCAAATCTTTAGCATATCAAGCACTCAATCATAGGATCAGTTAATGACAATTTCAATGCTCTCCTTGGAGTCTTCCTGACCCATCTGTAAAGAACAAACTAGTATTTCGCCTACCCGTTTCCGACTACACCCAATAGGGATGGTCTAGCGCCTTTTCTACCCACTCGATCCCTTATTTGGTCGGTTTTTTCCTCTTTTATAACAAGTCAAGTTCATATTTATTCCAATTGAGTTAGGCATATTAAATTCATTTTGCCCCTTTAAAATACTTTCAAATCTTTTGAAATTTATGGGCGGTTTTCCAAAACATACACTCGACCCTAGCGTACCCGAATTGCACAACCTCGCTCTGATACCAACTTTGTAACGGCCCGGATATAAATATCCGGGATACGTTTCGAAGGTCGAATACCTTCATTCGGATGTTGCAATTCAGGTACGGGTCGAGGTTTCAAACCTCTAACCAGTCGAAGTCTCGGAAATATAATTTAAACGAAAGTAAAGCGGAAGTATGATTTAGATATAAAAGCCACGGCAGAGCCGGGTCAAAACCAAACCAAAGTGGGTGATTTGCCATTTGTCAAGTTAGAATATATTAGCCGGATTCTTCGATTCGCCAAAAGATTTCCCCGTCACAGAAGCATGGAGCAACAAGAGCGGTACCTAACACTATCCACGAAGTCAGGCCTGGTGATCGCATGCGAGTCCTCTGACCGCGCTGAGGCCACATAACATGCCTATGCCTAAATAAAAGATGACTAATGCGGTACAAGATTTAAATCACACTATCATGCCCCTAGTATATATAATATGCGAAAAAGAACTGTAAAGGGCCCAAGACAATGCCAAGTGGCATATCCTTCTCCTACCTCTGCACCCCTTCCCGTTAGTGCAGAGACTGGCCAGTTCGTTGCTATAGCATAGCATATCCTCGTGGTGGTGCACTCACCCACGGTATCATCATAACATATATAAAAATAATACGTAAATCTTGCCCGATGGTGCTAGGCTATCATATCATGCTCATATCGACTCGATAGACTCAGGGCACCCGATGGGGCTAGGCTACCCTATGACCCTAGCAAAGACTCTAGGACTATCACAGATAACGGCCGTTCTGTTTCAAACACACAAAGTAAACACATGCTCAGTTCAATGCAATCCTAGCATGATACTACATGGCATGCTTTAATATGCAACAAAACTACACATTACATGACACATCAGGCAGAAGGTCCAGGTTACTGAGTAAGTCTCGTAGGATACTTACCTGTTGATGCAGAACAGCAAGATAACACAAGCAAGGGCCCAAATGCAAGTCCAAAGCAATCCAAAAGCAATACACACATATCATCAAGTCATTTCCATAAGCTACAGGACCAACATTCATACACACGAAACCCAAGTTCTCAACGTCCTCAAAACCAACCGATAGTAAAGCCGTTTCCCAAAACCTTAAATCTGAAATTAAGTCAACTCATATTCAAAATAATTCTCAAATCATACTTGGCCAAATTCCGACATTAAACCCTTAAACCTTAAAACCAATCCCTCAAAATCACATTATAAAACTGATTCCGGCATTTTAAATTCCAAAATAAATCCATCTTCTCAAACCTTATTTACAAAACATTAACTCTTCGATCAACTTGCAAATGTATACTACTTAAAATAATTCTGGCATTTTATCTCTTTAAAATCCTCATCTTAAAATCACCTTATAATCATTATATAATAACCCATCTCAAATAATATTACTTTTAAAACCATGTAAAATAATATATTAATATTTTCAGAATATATATATATATATATATTCCTAATAATCAGAAATAATATATAACATAACATACATGACTAATTATAGACATATATATATAACATAACATAACACAAAAAAATATATATATAACATCACATAACACAAAAAAAATATATAACATCCCATAACACAAATCCCTCAGCCCAACAATGAGCAAGCCCCAACCCGGAAAATAAAGAGACCCAAACCCGAGCCCAGAAGAAAAGAAAGTAAAGAGCCCATACCCGCACAAGAAAGAGAAGAAGAAACCCAACCCGGATCCCCAACCCGGACAAGAAAGAAAAGGGAGCCCAGAAAAATAGGCCCAACAATCCACTAGAGCCCAACCCGGAATCATTACCCGGCCCAGAAAAATAGGCCCAATCCTCCTCTATTTTCAACCCAGCTGGGCCAGCCCGAATCAGATAAAAAAAGGGGCCCCACGCTGATGTGGCAGGCGAGGTGGCAAGGGAGGGGCCCACTCTTCTTCTTCTTCCCCCATTTTGTCGCCTGAACCAACAGAGAGGAGGGAGCTCGATTGAGCTCGACGGGAAGAAGGAGAGGAAGAAGAGGAGAAGTGAGCTGGTCGGCGGCGACCTGGTCCCCGACTCCGACAGGACTACCCACCCCGACCCACACATACGGAGACAAAAGGAAGAGAGGAAAGAGGAGGAAGAGCTCACCGGGGGGGGGGGGGGGGGTTCGAGTCTTCGTCGGAGGCGCTTAGGGGCTCGTCGGCTGCGTCGCTGGTGGTGGTGGCTCCAAGATGGCGCAAAGGTGGCTGCCGTAGGCGTTGGAGGGATGAAGAGGACGGAGGAACGTGGTGGGTGGGCTGTGGTTTCCTCCCGGCAACAGGGGAAGAAGTGGGAGGGGTTGTGGTGGTGGTCTGGTGGCGGCGACGGAAAGTGGTGGTGGCTCGGAGATGATGGTGATTCCTGGTGGTTTCGAAATGGCTACAAGGGGAACAAGATAGTAGTTTTGAGGTCTTTTGGTGGATAAGGTTTAGGGTGAATGAAAGAGAGGAGAAGATGGAGAGAGGGAGTGAGGGCTAACGGCAGGGTGGGTTTCTGAAATTTGGCAGGGATAAGGGAGAATGGGAAGAGGACAAGGAGGGAGGGGGTAGGAGGCAGGAGAGGCTGCAGAGGCCAATTGTGTGCAAGGATGTAAGCAGAGGAAGGTGGAGTGGGGTGAGGGAGGGGGACCAGACTCAAGAATCAGAAAACCGGGGGGGGGGGGGAGAGAGAGAGAAAGAGAGAGAGAGAGAAGGAAAGAAAAAGGAAAAGAAAGGAAATAATATGGTCCCAATTCTCAAATTTCAAATACCCGGGATGAATACCGAAATCCGCTCGCTCGACCCAATCTCGACAAACAAATTTAAATCAAATTCCAAATAAATTTCAAGATAAACGGAATTAAATTAATTTTATCAAAACTCGGAGCTCGAAGGCGGAATTAAATCTGCTATTATCTATATTCTCAAAACGATGCCAGAATGATTTTTTTAAAGTCAAAACTTACGCTCGAGGACGGGTTTTCTCACATTTCTACCAATTGAATAAAATAATAATTTATTTACTCAAATATAATAATATAATAATATAGAATAAATTCAGTCTTTACAGGAAATCCACGATACAACTTGCCTCAGCAGAGCCGAGTCAAAACTAAAATAAACGAGTATAAAACATCCAAAGTGTCAAGTTTGGTGGTAAATCAGTCTCTCGGTCAGTTGAACGTCCCAAAAGAAACCCTCATCATGGAAGCACGGAACAAGCAAAGATCAAATACCTGAAACTATAACACGAGTCAAGGTCGAGCCACTCATGCGTGCCCTGAAGACCTCGCTGAGGATATATAATACGCTATAAGCCTAGATGAGAATGATCTAATGCAATACTGGAATATTAAGCACGCAAGCATGTTGATAGTTCATATATAATGACAGAAATGCAGTAAATGGGCCAACAAAGAATGACAAGTGGCATGTCCCATTCTCTCAAAACCCATGCCTCAGCCGGGGCGGGTATCTCTCTCATGTCCGTACCTTAGCTGGTGTCAGATGTCTGCCTCAATTGGGGCCAGATGAATCGGTCGGTGCCGTAGTATATCTCATGCCTCAGTCCACACATCAGTCGGGGTTGGACACTCTGTCACTACCGTAGTTATATATATAAATCAAGAAATCATGCTCTCAGATGACTCCATCAGGACAAACCCGATGGAGCTGGGTTTTCCTATGACCCTAGCAACGATTCTAGACTCACAACTTACTGTTGTTTCTACCAATCGCACTCAGAATACGTATGCTCATTTGTCAGTGCAGAACCTAGGCATGCTCCTACATGACATGCTATTATAATGCATACATATTATATGACACATCAGGCATGAGGTTCTATCTTAAGTATGCCTCGGAGGACTTATCTGGAGTAGCAGATCAGCAAAAGCAATAAACCAGCATTAAGCAAGCCAATTGCGTCACAGATCACCTAACAATTTTAATAGATACAGAATATAAGTCTAAAGCATAGAAGACCCATTTACCGCTACACGGAATCTATCCATCGATAATTAGTCATAACATCACCATCATCATCATCATCATCATCATCATCATCATCATCATCATCATCATCATCATCATCATTATCATCATCATCATCATCATCATCATCATCACTTCCACTTATCTCAATCATCTTATATCATCACATTTCATCTCATCAATTTCCATAATTCAATTCAAGATTCTTGTAAATATCGATATATTTAAAATATTATTCTTTTATAATTATAGATTTATTCCGAATAAAAATCTATTAAATTTCTAAGACTCCGAAAATTTTTGAATAATCATGTCCTTGAGCAAATGATTTATTTAAATTCTTTTGAACAAACTCCGGCATAAACTTATTATTCAAATTTGAAAATGAAATTATTCTGCTTTATTATCCCGAGCCTTGGAAATATTTTTGGGTTTCATTATTAAATGTGGACTCGAATATTTATTTTAAATTTATTTTAATCACATCAGGTTAAGGTCGAAAAGCGGTTTTCGGGATTTATTTCTGGGTATTAATCTGATTTCCTAACATTTATTAACCTTCATATCCTAGCCCTCCCGCCTAGCCTCTGCACCGCCCCTAACCTTCCCCTACTTCTAGTTGTTGTTCAGCTTCCCTATCCTATAAACCCAGCACCACCCCATCACCATCATCTCCGCTGCTCAGTCTCAATCCATCCCTCCTTCTTCTTCCATTCATCTGTCTCTACCATCCTACAGTTTCCCTCCTTCACCACCACCATACACCAGCTTCCCGCTTTCATCCTCGTCGTTACTTTCACACACCACCAAGCTTCCCACCACGTTCCTCCTCCTCCCTCCAAGCCACAGCAACTGCACTCCGTCTCCCTCGACGTCCACCAGCACTCCGAGGCAGCCCAAGAAGCTCCCATCACCCCCATCGAGCTATCAAAGCTCCATCACCTCCGTTCGAGCATAAACGACCTTCCGTTAAGCCGTTCTCATTCATTTTCTTTTGAAACCACCCTTGAACTCCACCATCATTGTTGGTAGGAGGAAATCGAGTCTAATAAATAAAAGGTATAAGTCAAACCGAATCCTATTCCATGGAAATAAAATACGAGACTTCCTCCCACTATAGTAGAAGGGAATCAGGATCGATCCACGAGGAGGCGGGTCAGCGATGTTCTTGGATAGCCTTTAGAGTTCCTGCGCAAGTCGACCAGTAGCCTCGATATCGAGTTGGGGGATTGATATCGACAGGGGCAGTCGATTCCTAGTGTCAGTATCGATCTATGAAAATCTACAAAGGAGAACAGATAACAAGGGCACCTGATTTCGACTAGGTAGGGCGATCTCGAGTAGGTCAGTGGGTTCCCGTCGACTCAGAAGACTGTCAACCTAGGGTCTCTCGATGCAGGGTGGTCGATATTTTTGGGTTTTTTTGTTTATAAACTAAAAGCTCCTAAGGTAGGGATTTACCACGACGATAACCATGCATGCATTATTAGTTCAATCACATAAAAGATTAAGTTTTTTCTCATCACCAATTAGGAATATAGAGGCTTTCGCATAAAAACCTAATTGTTTCTACCTTTTCATAATTAGGGTTTAGTCAACTTTCGCGGGAAAAATCTAATTACTATCCAAATTCACATACATAATCCACTTTCACTTCATATAGGGCAAATAAGGAATGATCCTAAATTCG
Source organism: Persicaria maculosa (assembly GCA_963922045.1). Lineage (NCBI taxonomy): Eukaryota > Viridiplantae > Streptophyta > Magnoliopsida > Caryophyllales > Polygonaceae > Persicaria > Persicaria maculosa. Next base: position 38,076,198 of record OY998261.1, read on the forward strand.
AACAAAGGATTGAGCGTGAGGTAAAAGATGAAATCGCATAATCAAATATAGAATAAAGCGTACTTACATGGCTACGACCGGTCACACCCTAACCCTAGAAGTAGGACGACTACTCACTCTTCATTGGGGAAAACATCTTTGCATAAAAATAGGAACTTTGCATTAAAAACTTGGAAAGAAAATAATCGTATAACCACCGCCTTCTTCTCCGCTATCTCTCTCTACTGTCGCCCTTCTCTCTCTTTCTTTGGTTGCACAATTGCTTGTGGATTGAATGAATAAACTAGCCCCCCCTAGGGCTTTATTTATAGCCTCCTAACCCTTGCTAGCCAAGGATTGGAATCCTAATCCTACTAAAATTGGTATATGTAAAGTCTATCTAAACTGAGTTATATCCTAGAATAAAATATTAAAATAGATAATATTCCCTAACATGCTTGGAATATACCCCTAAGATAGATGAATCTTGGTAGATAATAGATGTATTTGTGGCTAAGAAATATCCTCCAAAGATTCGGACCAATCCGCGTTTCTCACATGTCTGTTGCACCAGTCGATGTCGAGTGAACAGGTCGACATCGAGTGACCTATGTCAAGTCGAGTAGGTTGATTGCTATCGACATGGCTTTGGCTCGATCTTCATCTTTTCTCCTTAGTCAATCTCGAGTCATTTGACCATATGGACAAAGGCATGAGGCTCACGCTAGCCCCTAGATCGCACAAAGCCTTGTAGCGATGTTGCCCAAGCCCAATAGTAATGGCAAACCTCCCAGGATCAGTACTCCTCTTCTCCGTGTTGTCTACTGTGCTGCACTCTTTTGTGATCTCAGCAATTGATCGCTTCTTGCTCAAGATGTCTTTCAGGAACCGAACGTAGGATGGCATCTCATAAAGGGGCTCCTTGAATGGAATGGTGACATTAAGGCCTTGGAGTACCTTCACAAAGCGTTGGAACTTCACGTCCGCAGGGTCCCTTGAAGATTTGGAGGGATAAGGTAATGGCTTCTTCTTTGGTGGAGCGGGATTGGCCCGAGGTGGTAAAGATGAATGGTCGACATCGACAGGGGGTGTCGACATCGACTACTGTGGTCGATCTCGGGGGCGCCTGGACAGGGTCGACGTCGACTGGGGTGTCGACATCGAGTGGGTCAGTCGACATCGAGTTGGGTGTGTCGATATCGACTGACTCACTAGTGACTTTCTGCGTTCGCATCGTTTCCTCATGATTGATTTGTATCTCCCTGCCATTCCTTAAGGGTATGGCGGTGATGTGGCCCGCTGGTTGCCCATTTGGATTGGCCTGTGGTTGGCTTGGGAGCTCTCCGGGTTGTCGTGGAATAGATGCCGCCAATTGACCCAGTTGGGTCTCCACGCTTTTCCTCCATATATCAATTTCACCAAGCCTAGCGTTAATGCCATGTAGTTGGGTTTGGATGGCATTGTTGGATTGCTTTGTCTCCACTTGATTCCTTCTTATCTCGTCTAGGATGAGTTGTAGATCATCCCTCCTTTCCCTCTCAGGATGGACAGGTGCTCTATATGGCGGGGGTTGTTGATATTGTTAATATTGGGGCTGTTGATATCACCAATTCCCTTGATTGCCTCCATAGTTGGGCCCCCGCACATACTTTACTTCATCGTGGGTCTCCGCCAATTGTACTTGCTCCGTGTAGGGACAAGCCATCATGTTATGTTTCTGCGACCCATATTCTAAACAAGCTTGGTTATTAGTAAGAAACCTAACTTGTTTTTGAAGACACTTTACTTGGTATTTCATGAACATGTCCTTCACCTTAGGATCCACCTCTTTTGAAGGCTCATATAGTGGCATGGATGGGGGTGGCCTAGCATCGGGTTTCACAGGAGTCCCATAGGTATTGTCGAACTCCACTAGCCTTTCAATCGACTCCCAGGCTTGATTAGGGGTAAGCTCCAGGTAGCGATAGGTGGTATAGGTGTTAATCCGCTCTCGTGTAGGCACGTTAAGGGCATTGTAGATGATCATAACATATGGCGGTTGCCCATGGGTAGGCAGGATCTCAGCAAGTCTTTGTAGCGCTCCCAGACTTACGCTAGCGTCTCCCCTGGTCTCTGCTTGTAGGACATGATTTTCTAGCGAATCTGCACCGTCTTTGATGGTGGAAAGAACTTGTTGAGGAAGATGTCCCTAAGTTCACACCAGGTGCGGATAGATCGCGGGGGCAAGCTCTCCAACCAATGTAGCGCCTTTGTTACCAGAGACCATCTGAAAGCTTTTAGAGGCACATATTCAAGATTGACACCGTCAGCAATGATGTTGCATAAATCAATGTAAGTAGTTATGTGCGTCATAGGGCATTCGGAGCCCTTTGCCTCAAAAGCATGTCTCCTAATCTCTACTATAAAAGTAGTTTTAATATCAAAAGAAATATTAGTGAGAACAACAGGAGACTCAGGAACCGCCACAGTAGGGTGCATATATTCTTTGGCATTCTGTGGGATATCATCTCCTGGGCTTGTCGACGAGCTTGGGCTTCTTGTTCGTAGCGAGCGACCATTATTTGCTGCACTTGGGTATGTTGATCGCGCTCGGTTTCGAACCCCTCCACTTGCTTTCTAAGCCTTTCTAGATCTTTTTGCATCATCTCTTTGTTAGCCATAATCCTCTTAGCCCTTTCTTGTAGACGAAGGAAGCATTCTGGATCGTCTAAAGCAGCGAACTCAGGCGTGCGATCAACGCATCACACACACCTTCAAGACAACACTAGGTAAATAGGTAAGTAAGACTAAACAGGGTGTGATGGATAGCCTCCCCGACAACGGTGCCAAAATTTTTTGGTAGAAGGAAATCGAGTCTAATAAATAAAAGGTATAAATCAAACCGAATCCTAGTCCACGCAAATAAAATACAAGACTTCCTCCCGCTGTAGTGGAAGCGAATCACGATCGATCCATGAGGAGGCGGGTCAGCGATGTTCTTGGATAGCCTTTAGAGTTCCTGCGCAAGTCGACCAGTAGCCTCGATATTGAGTTGGGGAGTCGATATCGACAGGGGCAGTCGATTCCTAGTGTCAACGTCGATCTGTGAAAATCTGCAAAGGAGAACAGAGAACAAGGGCACTCGATATCGACTAGGTAGGTTGATCTCGAGTAGGTCAGTGGGTTTTCTTCGACTCAAAAGGTTGTCGACTCAGGATCTCTCGATGGAGGGTGGTTGATATCGACTCAAGAGGTCGAAATCGAGTGGCTTGACAGACAGAAAATAGTGACGAACAAAAAAGAAAGAAAATAAAGAAAATAAATAAAGACATAATATTTTTGGGTTTTTTTGTTTATAAACTAAAAGCTTCTAAGGTAGGGATTTACCACGACGATAACCATGAATGCATTATTACTTCAATCACATAAAAGATTAAGCTTTTCTCATCACCAATTAGGAATATAGAGGCTTTCGCATTAAAACCTAATTGTTTCTACCTTTTCATAATTAGGGTTTAGTCAACTTTCGCAGGCAAAACCTAATTACTATCCAAATTCAAATATATAATCCACTTTCGCTTCATATAAGACAAATAAGGAATGATCCTAAATTCGCATAAAGGATTGAGCGCGGGCTAGAAGATGAAATCTCATAATCAAATATAGAATAAAGTGTACTTACATGGCTACCGCCGGGCTCCGGACCCTAGAAGTAGGACGACTACTCACTCTTCATTGGGGAAAACATCTTTGCATAAAAATTGGAACTTTGCATTAAAAACTTAAAAAGAAACTAATCTTACAACCACCGCCTTCTTCTCCGCTATCTCTCTCTACTCTCGCCCTTCTCTCTCTTTCTTTGGTTGCACAATTGCTTGTGGATTGAATGAATAAACTAGCCCCCCCTAGGGCTTTATTTATAGCATCCTAACCCTTGATAGCCAATGATTGGAATCCTAATCCTACTAAAATCGGTATATGGAAAGTCTATCTAAACTGAATTATATCCTAAAATAAAATATTAAAATAGATAATATTCCCTAACATGCTTGGAATATACCCCTAAGATAGATGAATCTTGGTAGATGATAGATGTATTCGTGGCTAAGCAATATCCTCAAAAGATTCGGCCCAATCCGCGTTTCTCACACGTCTGTTGCACCAGTCGATGTCGAGTGGATAGGTCAATATCGAGTGACCTATGTCGAGTCGAGTGTGTTAATTGATGTCGACATGGCTTTGGCTCGATCTTCTTCTTTTCTCCTCAGTCGATCTCGAGTCATCTGGTCGATTTTGAGTGCTTGTTTCGAGATCGAGTTGTCTCTGCTCGAGATCGAGCTCTTCTGTCTTGTCTTGTCTTCACTCCAAAAGGCTCCGTTTTCTGCAAAATCAAACCAAAACTTGTGTAGACCTCTATATCTTGCAAATGTACTCAAACTACACAAATTCACTACTTTCCCAACCCGAAAGTATAAAATATGCATAAAACGAAAAAGATGTAAGTATGAAACATGGTGAAATATGTGCAAATCAATCATACTCACCAACATTCGACACAGGTCCGAGAAGCCACCAAGAGCCTTCGACGATTGGGAGCTGGGGAGGGTGATCTAGGACGGGGGCGACGACTCTGGGCGAGCTGGGCGAGTCCGTGGGAGCTAGGTGAGCGAGGCGGAGCTGAGGAGCGCGGTAAGACCAAGCGCAGCAGTAGCGCCGTAGCGGGCTCATCCGAATTGAACGAAGAGGATGGCCACCCGTGGGCCCCACCTCCCTTATTTTATTTATTATTTTTGTTGTATTATTGAACCGGTTTGGGTTAGAATTTAACGGGTTCGTTTCAGTTCGGGTATGTTCGGTTCGGTTTTATCCGTTTATTTATTTATTTATGTTTATTTATTTATTATTTATTTACCTATTATTTATCATTTACTACCTCCGTCCAAAAATACATGTCCTTTTACTATTCATGCACGTTTTTTAGGAGCTAAAAACTATATAAAATATTAACTTTTTTATTAATTTTTTTTAATAATTACAAACTTATTAATAAAATGTTTATAATTATTTAAAAAAATTAATAAAAATGTTAATATTTTATGTAGTTTTGAGCTCCTAAAAATACGTGCTAAGAAAGTAAAAGGACATGTATTTTTGGACGGAGGGAGTATTTATTTATTTGTTATTATGAGTTATTCATTATTTAATTGTTAATTATTATTTACTTAATCACTTATTTAATTGTTTAACTAATTCCGATAATTGATTGTTAAAAGCCGATTTATATATGTCGATATTTAAAAGGTCGGTTTTAAAGTATATAATTTGGGTTAGTTATCAAGTGTTGAAATTTAACTAAAACCTTAGAATGATGATTTTTAAAATAAAATCGGATATGCTGGAACTAAACTAACGTTGTAACTTTTGAGGACGATTTACCTGGATTTACTATTTTGAGAAGGACCTTTAAGACTGTCTGATGATATTTTAACGGACTGACCTACTGGACCCTTGGACCTTTGAACTATTTAACTGGACTATTTGGACTTGATTTGTTGGTCTTGAATTAGGGCCTTGACTTATGACTTGAACGGTGACCTGGCATGGACTGAGACTGGACTGGTATTGTTGGGCTGACGAGATTAATATGAGATTCAGAATTGAGATGAGATGATGGACTGAGTAATGAGAATAAAATTCAGAATGTGTCGGATTTCGAAAATGAGATTTTTTAACTTATCTGCTTCTTGTAAAGGTTTCTCTGTTTTTTATTTTTCTTAGAGTAATTTAGAAATTAGACTTATTCGTGTTATTTTCTCATATATGCTAGGTGATATGTCACCTGCTTGGACTGCTATCTGCTTGTTGCCTTACTTTATTGTTCTGCTTTTTCAGATACGTCCTCCAGGGCTTACTCAAGTGAGAACCTCATGCCTGATGTATCATATAGTATGTAGGCATTAGAATAGCATGTCATGTAGTAGCATGCCTAGGTTCTGCATTAATAAGTGAGCATACGTATTCTTAATGCAATTAGTAGAAACTGTTGTATGTCGTGAGTCTAGATTCGTTCCTAGGGTCATAGGACAACCCAGCCTCATCGGGTTCATACCTCATCGAGTCAATTGGAGATGATATGAGATAAAATATTGAGCATGATGAAATTGGCCTCCGCTGCCTCGGCCCATATACGATTCTATTATGGGTGCATGCTTGAGTCATTGGCCTCCGTTGCCTCGGCCCATAAACCATTATGCTGTGGGTACGTGATTGGCCTCCGTTGCCTCTGCCCACAAACGCCCTCAATGGTGTAAAGACCGAATGTATTTTTATATTATTATATTATTATTTTGAGTAATATATTATTATTTTATTCAATCGGTAAAAAAAATGTGAGAAAACCCGTCCTCGAGCGTAAGTTTGATTTTAAAGACATTCCGGCATCGTTTTGAGAATTTAGATTTTAACGGATTTAATTCTGTCTTCGAGCTCCGAGTTTGATAAAATTTATTTAATTCCGTTATCTTGTAATTAGTAAATTAAATTTTATTTAAATTCGATTTAGTCGGGATTCGATCGGGCGAGCGGGTTTCGAGATATTGTCGGGTATTCAAAATATCTTGTGGGGACCAATTCTATTTTTTTTTTATCATTTTCCTTTTATTTTCTCTCTCTCTCTCTCTATATCTCTCTCTCTCGGCAGCCCCTGCCATACCTCACACCATTACACACACAGCTTGCATTTTGTCCTAGCCTCAACCTCATCTGAAAATTGTGGCCAATTGGTCCCCCCCTTCCTCTTTGTATTGAGCCAAGCCAAAGGCACTCTCCTCCCCTCCCTCCTGACTTGCAGCAACCCAAAAACCCACACACAACACCACCCATCTCCCTCACTTTTTCACACAACTTTCCTCTGCTTTCACCCCTTGATTCGCCGACCACCATAGCCACCTCCACAACCACCATCACCACCTGCTTCTAGACGCAGCCACCCCACTAGATCCTCGTCGCCGCCGCCATCGGGCCACCACCACCACAGCCCCACTCCCCCTTGCTCCCCTGTTTTACCAAAGGACAAACCGAGGCCACCTCCTCCTCTTCCCCGCAGCAGCAGCAACACCAGCTTTCCCTCCCCTCCTCGACGCCTCCGAGAAGCAACGAGCAACCCAGGTCAGCCGGAGCCACCGTCGGAGCTGCCCTGCACACCTCCCTCCCCTGTTTCTCGTCCTAAGGTCGTTTATGGCTCCTTCCCTCCTTTTCCATGATTTTACCCATCAAAGGTGCGCCTTTATGACCCTTTTCTTCGTCCTAGGCCATCCCGGGCGTCGATCCGTCTCCGACGAGCCCCATCGGGCCTCCGACGCACCCCCGACTCCCTTGAGCCTCCTTCTCGATGAGCACTTTCTCTCTCTCTTTTCTTGTCGTTTTGAACCCATGTGCGTCTGGTAGTTGGTGTCGGGTATTCGGAGCCGGAGCCGGAGTCGGGAGCGCCGCCGCCGGCCAACCTCCTCCTCTTCTTCCTCCGGCGTCGCTCTCCGCTCTGTTCCGTGTTGAAGTGCAGACGAGCCCTCTTCCTCTTTTCTTACCTTTGGGCGTTTTCCTTCTTGGGCCGAGTGGGTTGTTTCAAGTGGATTTGGGACAATACCCCGGATCCGATTTCTCTCCTCTTGTGGATCCGGGTCACCTTCCGGACCTTCCTTTCTTTCCTTCCTTTTTTCTGTCAAGCTGGGCATGCGGGCTTGGGTTTGGGTTTATTTTCCGGGTATGGGTTTGGGCTGGGTTCTATCCGGTTGGGCTGGGCTGGCCTTCCCTTCTCCCTTGTCTGGGCTATGGGTGTGGATCCGGGTGGGTTATTCCTCTTGTTATACATTTATATGTTAAAGTGTTATTGTATTATGTTAATTGTATATATGTGTATATATATATGTTATATTAATTGTTATTTCGGATTTCGGGAAAATATATGCATATATATATTCTGAAAATATAAAATATTTAGAAAGGGTTTTAAAAGTAACATTAATTGATATAGGATTATAAATATATTTTGGTTCGTTTTAAAAATATATGGATAGTAAGTGTTAAATTATTTGAATATTATTATAGTTTTGGAATTTGGTTAGAATTATAATATTCTGGGAATTAATCTTTATATATTATTTATATTGTTTTAAAATAGTATTAATTGGGTTATTTATATATGATGCATTTATGAGGAATTGAATATGCGAGTTGGAATTTTAAAAATTGAATTGTTGGTTGATTTATAAATATGAATTGTGAGCATAGGATTATTTTGATGATCTAATATTGGAGTTTATTTATATAATGTTTTGAAATGAGAAACATGTCGGAATTATTTTATAACACGATTTTGGAAATTGGTTAAGGCTTAAACGTTTAATGTCGTAATTTGGCCAAGTATGATTTGAGAAAGTATTTTGAACACGAGTTGACTTAATTCAGGGTTTATGAGTTTGAAAATATGGTTGGTATGATTTTATCAAGGGGTTTGATTGAAAGAATGATTTTGGTCGATTTGATCGTATCAGAAAGATTTTGGAAAACGGTTTTACTATCGGTCGGTTTTGAGGATGTTGAGAACTTGGGTTCGTGAGTATGAATATTGATCTGGTAGCTTATGGAAATGACTTGATGATAGGTGTGTATTGCTTTTGGATTGCTTGGACTTGCATTTGGGCCCTTACTTGTGTTATCTTGCTGTTCTGCATCTTCAGGTAAGTATCCTACGGGACTTACTTAGTGACCTGGACCTCCTGCCTGATGTGTCATGTAATGTGTAGTTTTGTTGCATATTAAAGCATGCCATGTAGTATCATGCTAGGATTGCATTGAACTGAGCATGTGTTTACTTTGTGTGTTTGAAACAGAACGGCCGTTATCTGTGATAGTCCTAGAGTCTTTGCTAGGGTCATAGGGTAGCCCAGCCCCATCGGGTGCCCCGAGTCTATCGAGTCGATATGAGTATGATACGATTAGCCCAGCACCATCGGGCATGTTTTATTTATTTTATGATATGATGATGAGATATGATATGATGATGAGATATGATACGATATGATATGATGATACCGTGGTGAAGTGCACCACCACGAAGAGAGTGCTATGCTATAGCCCGAACTGGCCAGTCTCTGCACTAACGGGAAGGGGTGCAGAGGTAGGAGAGGGATATGCCACTTGGCATTGTCTTGTGCCCTTTACAGTTCTTTTCCGCATATTACATATACTAGGGGCATGATAGTGTGATTTAAATCTTGTACCGCATTAGTCATCTTTTGTTTAGGCATAGGCATGTTATGTGGCCTCAGCGCGGTCAGAGGACCCGCAGGCGATCACCGGGCCTGACTTCGTGGATAGTGTTAGGTACCGCTCTTGTTGCTCCATGCTTCTGTGACGGGGAAATCTTTTTGTGAATCGAAGAATCCGGCTAACATATTCTAACTTGACAAATGGCAAATCACCCACCTTGTTTTGGTTTTGACCCGGCTCTGCCGTGGCTTTTGTATCTAAACCGCACTTCCACTTTATTTTCGTTTAAATTGTATTTCTGAGACTTCGACTGATTAGAGGTTTAAAACCTCGACCCGTACTTGAATTGCAACATCCGAACGAAGGTATCCGAACTTCGAAACGTATCCCGGATATTTATATCCGGGTCGTTACAGATGGGGTTATAGGTATGTGTAGGATTAGATCGATATGTCGCTTGACATTCTTTGGGTGCCTTACAATTTTTCTACATATGATATATCTGCCTGCATGCTTGTGTGTTTAATATTTCCGCACTGCATTAGATAATCCTTTATTTAGGTATAGGCATATTATATGTCCTCAGCGAGGTCTTCGGGCCCGCATGGGTAGCTTGACCTTGACTCGTATAGTTTCAGGTACCCGTTCCCTTGTTTGATTCATTCTGTTATGGCGGGGGGTACTTGGTGGCACAATTGGAGAGAGGGAGACTATGGACTTCACCCTTTTTTATATTTCGTACTTTATATTTCCTTTGTATTTTGGTTTTTGACCCGGCCCTATCGTGAAAAATATGTAGTGTTTTAAAATTGTTGCTTGTTTTAGACTTAAATCTTATTTGCGCAAACTAGAGAATAGGACTGGTTCGGTCCCCAATGGACTTATCGCGGAATTTAGGGTATGAAATCCTTCTTTGAAAGACTAATACTTTATTTTGAAACTCAACCTGTACTCGAATTGAAAGATCAGAACGAAGGTATCTAAACCTTCGAAATGTAACCCGGGTTCCTTAACTCAGGCCGTTACAAAGTTGGTATTAGAGCTTGGGTTGCGCGATTCGAGTACAAGTGAGTTGAAGTATGATTTTGAAAAGCGCCCAATATTTTTAAAGGATTTTGAAGAATTTTAAAGGGCAAAATGAATTTAATAGGACTAACTTAATGAACATAACTTAATAAACTTGACTTAAAGTGAGGAAATCGAAAAAGGGAAATCGAGTGGGTAGAAAGGCGATAGACCATCTCTATTGGATTTAGACTTGGTAAAGGGTAGGCAAAACTTAGCTTTGTGCTTTACAGAGGGTCTGGAAGACTCCAATGAGTTTTTTTACCGTGGTGGTTGGAGTAGCGGGGTAGGATATAGAGGTCGAGAGGTTAGTTGCCTATCTGGTTAGTTGTCCCTCGAAGGGCAGCTTCTAGTTAATTTTTGTGATTTATAAACCGGGTCCGAGGGCGATCCCCCTCGAAGAGGATCTGATTATATATTATAGAGTGCTTATGTGCTAGATGCCTCGTTTATATGTTCTTCTTTATGTGTTTTTTTCTTTGGTCAATAATTTCTATTCGACGTATTCTTAGGAGTACATTGAAATTTTGTAGATAGGATGGCGGAAAGTTCCTTTTATTGTATGGTCGGGAAATGTAGTTCTTATGGGGTGACCTTTCCACCTCATTCATTGACGTCATGATCATTTTATTTTGCATTTTACCTTTTCATACCTTTCGTCCATATTATCAATTGATATTCTATTAGCCTTCTTTTCCTCATATCAACAAAATCTTTCACGAGAGATCGAGTTGGTAATCTCACTACATTCGTGATTCCTGTTCGAGTGCGTCGACTCCTTCAGTGCATGATGTAAGAGTAGGAATGTATGAGACTTGAGGATAATTGCTAGAGTAAGGATGGGATAGTACTTGAAAGGTGCATAATTAGTATTGAAAGTCTAAGGTACTAAGTTAGGAAAGAGCTGAGAGATTAACTTAGTCAAATTGGAGGCGCTATCAAACCTTGCTTTGAGATACGTGCACAGATTAGGAATCTAAATATTTATGACTGAGAATATAGAATGAGAGGATGACTCTTATAAGGTTTGTAGTGGAAAATGATCCTCAGAGGTGGATTAGCGATGGGTATACCTACGGATATGGGAAGTAGAATAGGAGTATTGAGGCAATTTGGAAAATTTCCCTTTAAAGGTAATAAGGGAATGAACCAATAAGGATATAGGTAGATGGGATGACTTCGATAAGAAGGCCTAATTTGGTTGTGTGTGTGGGATAATGGTGACTTTTAGGAATATTTATAGATAGGGAAGGGATAATGTTGGGTTAGAGATGATTTAGGGGCCACTTCAATCGTAAGCCTGATTGATGGATTTAGGAGGTCGAAAAATTTTAGGTGGGGAATATCGAGAACTATCCGAGTAAAAGATATTGAGGTGCTAATAGTTGTAGGTAATGGAAATATGTGCTTGTGACATCTTAGGAGAATTGAATAAATAAGGCCTAGAAATTTCAGAAAAGTTATAATAGGACGGCATGTAAGGATCGTAATCGTTTGGGATCGTAGCAAAATTTTGATTGATAGTCGGCATTTCGAGTAAATCTGTATGAAATTTGGGAACTAAGGGAGATACGATTTGGTTCATCAGTGCTCGTATGACTTGCTAAGGCAAAACTCGTGTGTGGATCAGTTGGGAAGAGATGCAGTTAAGATTTTATTAAAAGATTCTAGATTGGGAGCTTTCAGATCTTTGTGTGAGTTTGGGATTTTAATGCTGAGATAAGAAGGATATGAGGTTTTGGAATATTTGATTCTGATTGATGATAACCAGGTAAATTATTAATTAAGGTTTAGGGCAGGCGAATAGAAAAAATCATAATCGCAAGCTTGAGACCGTACGTGAGTAATTGGGAAACTTGATTGACTTAGTTGGATTCTTCATGATTAATTTTGGGTGAGCTTTAGGCCTTTAAACTTTTGGGGAAATTTATGAGAGCACCTTGAGGTTTAATTCTACGAAGAGTTAGACGCACTAGGACTATGGATTTCAGATCATGGCTTGAGTCTTCTTGATGGTCATTTACGTCTTATTAAATACTCATGTGCTACGTGCTAAGCTTGCCCCCTTCATTTCAGCTAACATAAACAACACTCAATACGGATCGCCCGAGCGTGGAGGACCAGTACGCAAAGGACGGGGACAACCGCCTCGCAGAGTACTTGACAACGGGGCTGATGCTGGAGTTTTGCCGCTTGAGGACGGCGGGGTCCCGATTCCCCTGCTAGAGGCTGCATCTGGGTAGACTGATCGAGCTACACTTCTAGGGGTGTTGAGGTAGATTCATAGAGGGCCTTAGCCAGTAACACCCAAGGTAGATATCTCGATAGAGCGGCCAACTGTACCTATTGTGGATATACGCCCTGAGAAGCATGTCGACTGGGTTAAGACATTAGGACAGTGCCACCCACCCAACTTTTCTGGAGATGTTGGAGAGGACATAGAGATGTGGTTTTGACAGCTTGATGGGATCTTTGGATTCATTGTTGCACCGCGTAGGAGCATCAGCGGTTATCCACAGGGCTTCTGTGGAGGGACGCATTCGATCGATGGTCCGTGTATAAGCCGGACCAGGCTGAGTGGACATACGCTAACTTCTGATTGTTGATGCTGAGAGAGTACTGTTCGGGCGGGATGCAGACTGTGAGAGAAGTGGCACTCTATCGAGGGATATTTGATCCGTCAATTCCTATTGCTGAAGTCGTCCGCCAATTAAAGAAGGAGATGGTGTACTGTGCACACCTTTTCCCCACTGATGAGAGTTGCATCCGATTGTTGTCTATGAGATTGTCACCCGTTGTTCTTCTACACGCCTCAAGTTTGAGAGTTGTATCTTTTGACAAATTCTTAGAGGTTATTCTTCTATACGAACAACAGCGCATCCTCTCTACTAATGCATATGCTTCCTCTCGTTCTAGGGGGGAAGAAACCTAGACTTTCTAAGACCATATGGAACATGGGACCTAGAGGGGGAGTCGAAGGAGGCATACCGAGGGTGCCGTCAGCACCAGTTGCACTGATTGGGGAGGCTCGAGTTAGGAACATCACTTGTTATGGATGCTTTGAGAGGGGACACCACGTAAACAGTTGTTTGAGAAAGAGGACGAGATGCTACACTTGCATGGGCCGAGGACACAGATCGACCCATTGTCTCCAGGGTGGAGGATCATTAGCCGCACCTGCATGTGGTCTTCAGGGGTATGTACATAAATTACAAGACTACCTCCCGCTGCAGTGGTAGGGAGTCAGGATCGATCCACAAGGAAGCGTGTCAAAGGGATCCTAGATAGCCTGAAATCACACGTCTGTATCGATCAGAAGCCTCGATCTCGAGTAAGGTAATCAACGTCGACTTGAATGTCAATTCCTACTGCAAAAGAGGACATATAGAGACAAAAACAAGCAGTCGATATCGATCTAGGGTGTCGATATCAATATGTCAGTAACGATGTCGACTGACTCAAAAGACTGTCGGTTGACTCAGGGGCACTCGAGGTCGAGTTGGGTACTCAATATTGAGCTCAGATGCAAGCAGAACAGGCATCGACACAGAAGACCATCGACGTAGACGCAGTATATCGATATCGACCAGTGATGTCGATATCGAGTGGTTCCTACAGTTTGTTAGTTTGTCGGCAAAGAAGGCCGAAGAAAAATAGGATGGTAATGGAAAGATGAACAGAAATAACAGATTTTTAGATTGAATAAAAGTATATAAAAAGGAAACTCCTAAGGCTAGGGTTTACAACGACGTTAACCTAACATGCATAAGGCAAATAACTCTTCAAAACTTTACAACTCAACGTCGGCTTTCGCAAACGCCAAACCCTAAAGCTTCTCCTACTCCCTAACAATGGTTATATATAAATCTCTGAAATTGAATGAATAAAAACCAGCCCCCAGGGCTTTATTTATACCCTACTAATCCTTGCTAGCCAAGGAAAGTAGTTCTAATCCTACTAAAACTCCTATTTAAAATTCTATCCTAAAATAATTAGGATCAAACATTATTATGGTAAATATAAAATATCCTAGGGTAAAATGGAAAGTTTTATAAGACATAATCTATCTAATAAAGAAAGATAAATCGTGGCTCTTGTGGATAGATCTCAAATCTCGTCTCAAAACCGCGTCCAATCCGCGTCAGTTTCTACCCGATATTGACCTGATCACTCGATATCGAGTGCTTCATTTCGACTCGGTCTGTCGCACTTCACTCGAGCTCGGGTGGCCATGTTGATGTCGACACCTCTACTCGACCTCAAGTCATGTTGAGTGCTCCAGTAGGTCTGTGTTGTCTGAATGTCGTCTCTGGGTGTCTACGTCGAGTCATCCAGTCGATCTCGAATGCTCCAGTCGATCTCGACCTCCTTTCTGCTTCACTTGGCTTTCTGATTTTGACTCCAATTCCGCTCCAATTCCTATACATTTAGACCAAAACTTGTGCAAACTCTATTTCTTGCACGTTTTCTCATTCTACACAAATTTGCATTATTTTCAACCTTTACTTTAGGATCTAATGGAATATGAAGTCAAAACACCCCATACTTAGACTTGCTTGTCCTCAAGCAATACCCAAGTAATAACCAACACCTACAACACATCCTTCAACTCTTCGCCCTTGTTGAAAGCAACATCATAAGTGGTAGCAAAGCAAAGCAAGATAATTTAACGTCATCACACATATATGAGCGATCCATAGGCATAGGCAATTTTAAATCCAACCTCACAGGGATAATGTGTTTTCACTCAACTCTCAATGTGTTTAGCCTATGAAGATTAACTCTCAACTCGATTCCATATACAAACTCATAAACATTACAATTTATAATAATCCACTTCGCAACCAATTATGTAAATGCAACAAGAACCATCAGGAGGACTTTCGCTCAATCGAACACTTCAAAGAAGACTTCATTCGGCGGGGTTGTAATGGGGCTTGGTATAAAATAAAGGGTATAGAATTATTTGGTTATGTGGTGCTTATTAAAATTTGGGAATCAAGACTCCTAAACTTCAACACAACTTATCCAAACCTATCTCTTAAAATGATGCACTTTCCCAACTTGCTTTCTCATGATAAACTTAAACCTTCTTTCAAACCTAATAAACCTCTCAAAAATATAAATCTTGTATAAAATAAAAGAACGAAGGAATAATTGGCCCATGCACTAAATATAATAATAGCTCTTTTTTCGAACGGAAATTAATAAATAAATAAAAATGTGCATTTATATGGGGAGCCAAAATCTACATAAAAATAATTTTAAAGACTTAGGTTAAACCATCCAAATATGCCATAGGATTTACATAAAAACAATTTTAAAGACTTAAGCTAAACCATCCAAATATGCCATAGGAACTACATGATCAAGTCAGCTATTGAGTTTTCATCATTGGACATCTAAATAAGGTTTAAAACAAACTAATAAGGTAAATTTGCATTTTTTTTGTTCTTTTTGACATTTTCTAATTTGTTTTTTTTTTGAATTTTTGCATTTTTATGAAATTAATAGACTAAGAACATAAACTTAAACATGAATGCAATGCGAGAAATTTAAAAATAAGCCAAGTAAGACATGTTTCATCCCCACCCCATACTTAAAATATATAGTGTCCTCACTGTATTAAAAGAAAAACAAGGGTGAAGAGAAAAACTCACAGAGCAACCTACGGATGGAGGTTGATTTCATGTTCAGTCGATGCCAGTAGTCGATGTCGAGTCAGAGTGTTGATGTCGACTGCATCTGTCTGTATCGCTAAAGAAGTCGAAGTCGAGGGTCGCCAGTGGGTGTGTTCGTCATCGATCACTCCTGAGTGATCGATGATGATCACAGGAGATGGCTCGACCCTAGGCAGTCGATGTCGACTGGCCTAGTCGATCTCGAGTGCCTCTGTAGGGACTTCTTTTGCTATGTAACCTGAAATTCCTGTTAGATAATAAAAGATATAGCCACGATTATCAAAGTTTCCAAAACCAAAATTTAAAATTTAAAATCCTAAAACCATCTAAGCGGAAAATTTAGAAGTTTTATGTACAAGCTCTAGATTTTTTAGTCGCTAGGCCGACTTCTCCGTCGAAGCATCAAGACCCTTTAAGGTAGGGTCCCTTTAGACTTGTTCCTTCTCCTGGATCATCTAGGTCCTTTTGATAGTACCCAAGCTCGGCAACCAAAGTTTCTTCTTCATTAGGCTCTTTCTTAGGATCCTTCCTTCTCTTGCTCGTCCTAACTTTTGAAATATGAGGGAACCATGGAGCTTTGACCCTCCCATTAGTTGAATTCTCAGTAATGGACAGAGGAAGGTTAGGGATCATACATGAGCTTACCTTTTCATGTGCGAAACAGCGATCTTTCGACTGAGGGTCAATCGATCTCGACAGGGTGGTGTCGACATCGAGCTTTGTAGTCGACATCGAATGGGTGTGGTCGACGTCGGCAGTGGGGACCCCATACTTAAGCTCCTGAAAAGTCGGTTGATCATCAGAGTCACTCGACATCGAGTCAGGTGGGTCGACATCGACTATCTTGGTCGATTTTGACTGGGTGGAGTCGATCTCGACTCTCCTTGCAGCTTCGATCTTTGTCAACAAGAATTTACAAAGCTTCTCCCTCGCAGGTGTGAGCCCAACTTCTTTTAGCCGCTTTGTTTCTCTCATCGTCGGGTTGAAGCGGAACTCAACGACCTCATTGCCGATTGTGAATGTAAGGGTGCCATTCCTCACATTGATGTTGGCATCAACTGTTGCTAAGAATGGCCTACCAAGGATGATAGGCACAATGGGATCTTCCGGCATGTCCAACATGATGAAGTCCGTAGATATGAAGAACTTACCCACCTTGACAGGGACATCATCCACAACCCCTGTTGGTCTCACGAAGGAGTTGTCCACCATGTATAGCTTCATGTTGATGGGCTTCAATGCTCATACGCCCACATGTTGCCATATCAATAGGGGCATCAAACTAACACTAGCCCCAAGATCAAAAAGGGATTTGAATTGATGCTTACCTACCCCTACCGTTACCGCAAACTTGCCTGGATCGCGGCATCGCGGCTTTGAATCGATAGAATTGCATTCTCCGGCGATCTCAATGATGGACCTTTTCTTAGATAAGATTTCTTTTATGAACCCCATATCTGCCGGCATCTCGTTTAGCTCTTCCGTGAGTGGGATGGTGAGGTTGAGTCCTGGTAGGATCTTAACGAAGTGCCTAAACTTGGTGTCCGCCGGGTCTTGTAGCGCCTTGGAGGGGAATAGAAGTGCTTTGGATGGCTTCGGAGCCAAAGTGGTCAACTTTTTTTTTTTCTGGACTAGTTGGCATCGACATCATTGGGGTCGATATCGACATGGTTGGTCGACCTTGGAGGAGTCTGAAGCTGATGTCGATTTGCAGAGGACTCGACATCGATGGGTGCGTCAATATCGAGTGGGGCACTTAATGTCGAGTGGCTCTCTGGATCTGTTGTGGGCTTTGCAGTGGGCTCAACATCGAAAGTGTGGTCGACGTCGACAGGGCCCTCGACATCGACTGGGTTGTGGACATCGACTGCGTCTTCAATGATTTATCCTTTGCTCCGTGGCTCGTGCAGTTGACGTCCGCTCCTTAGATTGACAGCGGCAATGTGCCCGGCTCGCCCCTTTAGATTTTCTTGTGGTTGTCATGGGAGCTTGCCAGGTGGCTTTGGGATTTGGGCCGTTAATTAACCTAGTTGGGTCTCCATGCTCTTCCTCCAAGTATCCATCTCCCCCATGCGGGCATTAAGCCCTTGAAGTTGGTTCTGATGGCGTTGCTAGATTGTTGACTTGCCGCTTGGTTCCTCCTTCACTCATCGAGGATGAGTTAGACATCGTCCTTTCTTGGCTCTTTCTCCGGATGGCCTGGAGCTCGGTAAGGTGGAGGATCCCTAGGGTTGTATTGGGGTGGTTGATTTCCCCGATTTTGGTATCCTTGGCAATTGGGATTCCTCATGTACCTCACCTCCTGATGAGTCTCCACTAGATCAGCTTGCTCTGTGTGGGGGAAAGCAGTGGTAATGTGCCTCTCGGAGCCGCATTAAGCGCATGGTTGGTTGACAGAGAGGAATTTGACTTGTTTCTAAAGCCTCCTAAGTTGATCTTTCATCAATTACTCCTTGAGTCGGGATCAATCTCCTTGGAGGGCTGATAGAGTTACATCGCTGGGGCAGGCCTTGAGTCGGAGGCCGCAGGAGTCCCATATGTGTTGTCAAATTCTACTAACCTCTCTATGGTATCCCAAGATTGTTGCGGTAGGGGCTCAAGATACCCATAGGAGGTGTAGGTGTTGATCCTCTCCTTGGTAGCTACATCCAAGGCATTGTAGATGATCTCCTGGATGACGTAGGGTGGTTTTCCATGCGTAGAGCAGGACCTCAGAAGCTCCTTGAATCGCTCCCACACTTGCGTTAGGGTTTCCTATGGCTTTTGTTTGAAATCCATGATCTTTTGACGTATTACCCTCGTCTTGGATGGTGAGAAAAACTTGTTGAGAAAGGCATCCTTGACTTCATCCCACGTGCAGAGCGATCTTGGGGCTAGGCTCTCCAACCATGCTGGTGCTTCCCCTGCAAGATGCCAACGAAAAGCCTTTAGTTTGACATATTCAAGGCTCCGTCCATCAGCAATAGTATCGTAGAGATCTAAAAAGGTAGTAATATGTGTCATAGGTAACTCGTTAGGTTTCCCTTCATATTGGTGTCTCATAATCTCAGTAAGGAAACTAGGCTTAATTTTAAAATTAGAAGTAGGGATAACAATCGCCGATTCAGGCACAGTGAGCGATGTATGCATGTATTGCTTTGCGTTACATGGGAGTGCGTTGATTTAAGCTTCATATTGTCGTCTAGCTTGCTCCTCCCTATCACCACACTCTCTTTGTGCCGCTTCTCTAGCGGTGAAATCCTCTAATTTCGTCTTTAGGCGCTCAATCTCCTGAGCCTGGTTTGCAGGGTCCGCCATTGCTCTTTGAATTCTAGATCGAAGGTGGAGATAACTCTCGGGGTCTTCTACTCCTTCTAATTCAGGTGTGCGATTAGCGCGTCCCAGACACCTATAAAGCAAAACTTAAAAGAACGTGAGAATAGACTACTAGGGCGCAATTGATAGCTTCCCCGGCAACGGCGCCAATTTGATCGGTGGAGGAAAATCGAGTCTAATTAATATAAAAAATAAATCAAACCGAATCCTAGTCCATGCAAATAAATTACAAGACTTCCTCCTGCTATAGTGGTAGGGAGTCAGGATCGATCCATGAGGAAGCGTGTCAGCAAGATCCTAGATAGCCTGAAATCTCACATCTGTATCGATCAGAAGCCTCGATCTCGAGTAAGGTACTCGATGTCGACCTTATCTGTTGATTCCTACTGCAACAGAAGACCTGTAGAGACAAAAACAAGCAGTTGATATCGACCTAGGGTGTCGATATCGATATGTCAGTGACGATGTCGACCGACTCAGAAGACTGTCGGTCGACTCAGGGGCACTCGATGTCGAGTTGGGTACTCGATATCGAGCTCAGATGCAGGCAGAATAGGCATCGACAAAGAAGACCGTCGAGGCAGACTCAGTATGTGGATATCAAACAGTGATGTCGATATCGAGTGGTTCCTGCAGTTTGTTAGTTTGTCAGAAAAGAAGGTCGAAGACAAATAGGATGGTAATGGAAAGACGAACAGAAATAACAGATTTTTAGATTGAATAAATGTATATAAAAAAGGAAACTCCTAAGGATAAGGTTTACCGCGACATTAACCAAACATGCATAAGGCAAATAAGATGGACAATTGCACTATCTCACCCGAGAGACAAGCTTTCGCCGTACACCAACGATTAGGAATACTCTTGCAAATAAACATAATTGTCTCTACCAATATTATGTTTATAACTGAAGTTGTTTACATGAATCCCTTTTATTGCGATAAGGAATAAACATAAAATCGTAGGAGATGATTAAGACACAACGATATCAACATCATGTACTTACCTCAAACACGCATGGCTAATGTCGGGCTCACTCCGACCCTAGAAGCTTTGGGGAACTACTCGTACATCATCGCAACAAACACCATGATTGGAAAAGAAAGAACTTGCATTAAATAACTCTTCAAAACTTTACAAGTCAACGTCGGCTTTCGCAAACGCCAAACCCTAAAGCTTCTCCTACTCCCTAACTATGGTGAGATATAAATCTCTAAAATTGAATGAATAAAAACCAGCCCCTAGGGCATTATTTATAGCCTACTAATCCTTGCTAGCCAAGGAAAGTAGTTCTAATCCTACTAAAACTCCTATTTAAAATTCTATCCCAAAACATTTAGGATGAAACATTATTATGGTAAATATAAAATATCCTAGGGTAAAAAAGAAAGTTCCCTAGGACATAATCTATCTAATAAAGAAAGATACACAGTGGCTCTTGTGGATAGATCTCAAATTCGCGTCTCAAAACTGCGTCAAATCCGTGTTAGTTTATACTCGATATCGACCTGGTCACTCGATATTGAGTGCTTCATTTCGACTCGATCTGTCGCACTTCACTCGAGCTCTGGTGGTCATGTCGATGTCGACCCCTCTACTCGACCTCAAGTCATGTCGAGTGCTCTAGTAGGTCTGTGTTGTCTGAATGTCGACTCTGGGTGTCTACGTCAAGTCATCCTGCAGTTTGTCATGTACTTTGGGATTGTATGTTACTCTGTGTATTAAGAATCTAATTAGGGTCACATATAGTGTGATGGATTGGTAAGCCTGTAAGGGATATCAATCTATCTAAAACAAAGACAGAATAACCATTGAGGATAACAATGAAATCAATCAAAGGATCATGAACACAACCATTGTCAAGAATTGCAGGTGAAGCGCTTTACTCATATTGATACACATTCCAACCATTACTACTTTTATTTACTTGTTTTCTTTATTCATCTCAATTTTATTATTATTTGCTATGAATCATCATTAGAAACACGAATCGAACTTCTCTGTGGGTTCGACTACTACTTGTCTACTATGCTAATATTTTGTTTAGCTTGAGTTAAGGATATTTATTGCATTTAGAGATCAGGATCAACGACACATCACTCCTATAGTACCACCACTCGTCCACAAAGACGCTCTAGGAAGAGTAACGACTAATGGATCGTTGTTCGTTCTAATTGCTTTCCTGTCCCCCCCCCCCCCCCGAAAAAAAACTATTGTGTGGGAGCGTCTATCCCTTAGTCCCTTACCTTATTAATTATTTTTCAGTACGTTTTTTTTACGAAACCAAAAAATTAAATTTCATATAATTTTTTTTAAAATTTCATATTTATTAATAAATATAAATTTTTAAAATTTTAATAAAAATTAGATACATTATATAGGTTTTCACTTTTTAAAAATTGCACTAAAACGGAAAAGGACATCTTTTAATTAACGAGAGCATTTGATACTCCACATATTCGACAAAATCTATATAAAATACTAAAATAGAGGCCTGAAGTCTCTTCTGGTGCAATTCGCTCATGTGTCAATTTTTTGTTGAATTCGCTTATGTGTCTTTCTTTGGGGTAATCTCATCCGAGTTGATTGCCACGTCAATTAATGATGATCTAATAAAAATATTAACCTCTTATATTCATTGGAGAATAAAAATATTATTATTAAGATTTTAATTACCCACGTACAAATTATTAAAAATTATCATTTTATAATATTATTTTATTATTGTTAAAAAGCACGGACAAGATGTAAGGGTCGAGATTTTTAAAAGATATTATTTATATATATTATAGATTTTATTCTAATTTAAATTCTAGTAAGTTCTAAGACTCCGGAAGATTCTGGAAGTTGCGTCCTCAAGTAACTATTTTATTTTATTTTCTTGAGACCAATCCCGGCATAAACTTGTCATTCGAACTTGAAAATGAATTTATTTTGCCTTATATTTCCGAGGCTTGAAAATATTTTCGGGGTTCGTTATTTCTCTTGGGTTCAGATTTTATTTTATCGCTTCGGGATAAGGTTAGAACGCGGGTTACGGGATTTATTTTTTGGTATTAATTTTGACATATTTTACCCAATTACACACTCAATCACACCATCCCTCCCTCACCCCTACAACCATCCCCTATCCCTCCTCCTGTTGCATCTGTTGAACCCATCCCCCTCCATCCCTCTTTTCTTTCTTCACCAATCATCATCCCCGTTACCTCCACACCATCTCCCCCAAACCACCCTTCCTTGTTTTCCGGCCACGACAGCACCGCAAAACCACCCTTTGTTCTCTGTTTTTGAGCCCCAAGTCACTGAGCACCCCAAGCACCTTCTCCAAACCACCAGCTCGAGCACCACCATCTCCTCCCTCCATCTCCATTAGAGCAAGAGCTCCTTCCCCTCCTTGATTGCCGCAAGAAAGAGACGATTCCCCACTCCTTTCTCCTCCATCTTTCTCCTCCATCTTTGGGCCGGAGCCAGCTGCAGCCCCACTATTGTTCCTCCCTCTTTTGTTTTTCCTGTTTGAGTTCGGTAAGGCCCCATTTTCCTTCCCTTTTTCTACCAAACTGAGTAAAGGATGAGCTTTGACCCCCCCTTCTTTTGTCCTAAGCCAAGCAGGAACAGATCGATCCTCCGACGAGCCCGAATCGAACCCCGACGAACTTGAATCCTTTTCGGCAAAGCTTTGAGACCCCCTCGGTGAGAACCTCTTTCTCCTTCTCTCTCCTTTTTTTTCCATGTCCCTGGGTGTGGGGAATGGGGGTCGGAACCACTAGCCGCTGGCCGGCCACAACTACCTTCTTCTTCCCTCTCGTTTTGTTTCAGTCGTTGTGAACAGAGAGCGTTGTTCAAGGGGTAGGGGCGGGTTCACTTCTTTTTTTTTTTTTATGGTGAACCGGCCGATCTGGCTTATTTTGCGATTCATTTAAACACAGGTGTGGGTTGGGCTGGGTTGTGGGCTCGGGTCCGGGTTTTGGATTCGGGTTTGGGCTTTGTTTCGAGTGGGCTGGCCTGGCTTGTTGTTTTATTTGTTTTATGTGTTTTTTATGTTTTATTTAGTTGTTTTGCTAGGTTATAATTATAATTATTATATGACTTATGTATTTAATCATTATCTAATTTAATTTTGAAATATTATTATAAACATTATTAAGAAATATTCTGAGTATTTAAATTATTATTTTATGCTATTAAAAATCTAATTTTTAAATATTATTTAGTCAAGTGATTATATTGTTTTAATGTGTGAGGTTATTTAACTACTTTATGGTTTGTGATTCATCATATGGTTAGGTTATTTGATTATCTTTTCTCTGATATATTATTTAGTTATTTAATTTGATTTGATGAGAATTATTATGTGAATGATTTATTGTTAAGTTTGGCATTTAAATGGTTAGTTGGATTATTTAAGTAGTTAATATATTTCTAAAATGTCAGAATTTAATAATAATATAACTTTGGGAAATTCGTTTAAGGATTCAAATGCTCAATGTCGAGACTTGGCTAAGTATGATTTTAAAAGAATTGTTTGACTAACGAGTTGATTTCCTTGAGATTTAAATGGCTCTGACTAACATTAAAACCGACTTATTTGGACTTAACTTGGAAAATTGTTTGAAGAGTCTTACTTGTGAATTCATGTGAATATGATATGGATGATTATAAAGTATGATGTGTTCATATATGATTTATCAAGTGATGAAATATGAGAAGCTATATGATGATGCATGATAAGATGGCGAGTAAGATATTAAATGTGAGATGACTGTTGGAAATGAGTTAAGGAAATTGATGTTTTGAGATAACCAGAGGTTATGAGATGATGTGATGATGTGTAATGTTATATGAAAAGATATGATGACTTGAGATAATATGATATGAGAATGAGATGACATATGACTATATGAGATAGTCGAGATAATGATGATGATGTTATGACTAATAATTGATGATAAATTATGTGTTGTGGCAAATGGATCCCGTTCTGTACAGTATGCTTATACATGTTCATTTATAATTGCTAGGTGATCTGTGATCTGCTTGCTTATCCTCTTGTTGTTTCCCTCTTGATGAGCTGCTATTCCAGGTAAGTCCTCCGGAGCTTACTCAAGTTAGAAACTCATGCCTGATGTGTAGGTGTTGCATCCTGCGTATTCATGTAGTAGCATGCTTAGGTTGCACAACTGAACGAGCATCCGTATTCTCTTTGCGTATGGTAGAACGGTCTTTAAATTGTGAGTCCTAGAGTCATTTGCTAGGGTTATAGTACGACCCAGCCTCATCGGGTTTGTTCCTAATCGAGTCTGATATCATTCCATGAGAAAGAAAGAAAGAAAATAATGACATATGAAATGAGACATGACACATGATATATGACATGATGAGATGTTGCTATATAGCATTGAACGTGGCCGGTTCCTGCACTAACGAGCATGGATGCGGGAGTAGGAGAGGGACATGCCACTTGACATTCTGTGTGGGATCCCATTTAATCGCTTTCTGCATTTATATAAACTGTTAGCATGCTTGTGTGTTTAATATTACCGCACTGCATTAGAGCATCCTTTATTTAGGTATAGGCACATTATATGTCCTCAGCGAGGTCTTCAAGGCCCGTATGAGTGGCTCGACCTTGACTCGTGGTATAGTTTCAGGTATTCGATCCTTGCTTGTTCCGTGCTTCCATGACGAGGGTTTTCTTTTGGGACGTTCAGACCGAGAGCTTTAATTACCACCCGACTTGGCACTTTGGATGTTTATATTCGTCTATATTGGTTTTGACCCGACTCCGCCGAGGCAAGTTGTATTGTCAATTTCCTTTCTTTATGTTTTGAACTATAAATGATTTTGAGCGACTTAGTCAAGTAGGACAGGTTAGGGTCGCCAATGGACCTCTCGCAAATTTAGGGTATGAAATCCCTTCTTTTAGCACTCACACTTTGTTTTGAAACTTAACCCGTACTCGAATTGCAAGATCTGAATGAAGGCATCCAATCCTTCGAAACATAACTCGAATATTTATATTTGGGCCGTTACAAAGGTGGTATCAGAGCTTGGGTTGCACGATTCGAGTACAAATGGGTTGAAGTATGGTTTTGAAAACCGCCCAATGTTTTTAAAAGGATTTTAAAGAGTTTTAAAGGGCAAAATGAATTTAATATGGCTTAATTAATGAACCTAGCTTAATAAAATAAAGGAGATCGAGTTGGTAGAAAGGCGATAGACTATCCCTATTGGATGTAGACTTGGAAAAAGGTAGGCAAAAATTAGCTTTATACTTTACAGGGAGCCTGGAAGACTCCAAGGAGTTTGCACCTCCGGTCAGTTGCCCCTCCGGCCGAGAGGATAGTTGCCCCTCCGGTCAGTTGCCTCTCGAAGGGCCGCTTCTAGATAGATTATGTGATTTTATATAAATTGGGCATGAGGGTGATTCTCCTCGAAGGGGATCAAATTAATATTATTGATTGATTCTGTGTTGCGTGTTGTCTTCCTTGAGCAAGAATTTTGTTAATTTTTTTAACCTATGTTGGCTATGAATTGAACTTTTGTGCGAATGGGATAGCGGGGGAGCCCTTCCTTAGTCTATAGTTGGGATCTCAGTTCTTGTGGAGCAATCTTTTCCATTATTCAACTGTCTGTGTCATTTTTTTTCATTTCGCCTTCTGTTCAACAGATTTCTAAGGTTGACAATTGTCGAAGAGTGTATTCCTTTCATTCCATTTTCCTCATCTCTCATGCCTCTAAGTGATGTCTTATCGATCCTTTCCTTTTCCTTCTTTGTCTTCCTTTCCCTTTCATTTCTTCCTCTCCTTTACTATTCTCTTTTTCTCCTTCCCTTTCTTTTACCTTCTTCCATATATGTTCCCATCGAGTCTTCTCTCTATGATATTAGCCTCGTCCACGGGAATTGGGTTGGGCATCTAATCACATTCGGGATATCTGTTTTGGTTCATTGATTACTTGGGTGTATGATGGAGTATGGTACTTGACGCCATAGGTCATGCCACAAGTTGATTAATGTACTAGAATGTCAACTTCGAATAACCTAAGTTCTCGACGTGATTCTGAGTCTAATGGGATGGGTTGTTTTGTCGAATCATCCCTCTCGATTCTTGCGGTGGTCAACAAGTGTCTTCTTGTCATGAGGCTTTATCCAGAGTTCGACCACTCTTCTTTGGGAAACAATTTGGGTACTCTTTCCTTTAACCCAAATGAGACATACAAGCATTCCACGGGAAATGGGCTCTTGCGGCAGTGGGTTGATGTCGCCCTTGGAGATTTCTCTTTGGTTATAATTTTGTGATTACATGACCTGATATAACATTATATTAAATACACGTCCTATTTAGATAATTGTTTATCTGAATATATGTCCCTATATCGTTGTCATTCTTGGGCTGGGACCTCGTCTTTAGTCTCGTTATCCTTATTCTTAGTCCGTATTTGACTCCGTAAGGAATCCGGGTTGTCCGCTTTTGTCTCTCCCCTATCTCTGTTAACTTAGGACCCTGGGTCATCTAATGAAAGAAGTGTCGACACGAGGAAGAGAACGACTGACTGGATAGCACTAGAGTGGCGCAGCGGAAGCATAGTGGGTTCATGACCCACGAGTCTCCAAACTGATGTCATCAACCACATTGAAGGACGAGCGCGCACTGGATTCATATATATGCCTTAGGAAGGGGGCGTTCCTCCATTTGAGCTACTAACCTTCCTTGTGATGATTGAGAATGATGATTGTGTGCAATAGGCATAGATTGACTAAATGGACTAATGTTCCTAATGCTGGAAACATGTATTGGTGGTTATTGACGTTAATGATGTGGTGGTTACCGATACTAATGATTTGATAGTTGTTAATATGCTAGTTATAACGTAGTGTGTATACTTGATGATTTTCTTTCCTTCCTTCTCTTTTGCTTCCTTTTCCTATTCATGAGGGTTGAGGTTCTTTTGTGGGATAGTCTGGAGGGTGTATAGGAGGACTAGAAGTCGTAGGTTCCGATTGTTGATAATGAGAGATAGGAACATAGGTAGGAATCATTGGTTTAGGCAAGACCGAGAGAGTTTCTAGGGCCGATAGGAGACGATGGTTAGAGATTTTCATATGAGCCTTCTAGGTAGGCCTTAGATGAGGCATAGGATGAGAATGGCAAGATTTGTGGGAATGAGGTTGTAGTATAGGTGAGCAATTTTGGATAAAGGTTAGGGTGAACCGCTAGGAAGCAATGAGGAAGGTATGAGGGAACTAGACATGATGATTTGGGTAGGGAAGATATGATTATAGATAGGTTGTTTGTATTATGGGGAAAAAGGGTGTGACCAAAGAACGAATTGTGGATGACATTAGTGTTGAGCAACTAGGATTTCTTAAAGGATTGTAGACCATGGGACTTAGGTTATTCGTATTGTGAGTAGGGAGGACTTTGGTAAGGAATGAATTATGGATATTGTTAAGATTTGAGGGACTAGGACTGCTTGGAAATTGTGGAACTTGGGATTTGAGTTGTTTATATGATAAGGAGCAGAATGTGAGATCAATATTGAGGTTGCTCTTGGGAATTCAGGATACTTTCTAGAATTGTAATTGGAGGAACACTAGAGGCAAGATTGGAAGATTTTTAGAATAGGAAGAAATCGCAATTGACATGCGTGACAGTGATTTGAATGTTAAGGTGCTAGGAAAAGAAACATGAGATTTGAGGAAAGGCTTATAGCGAAGAAAAGGTATCGTTAAGGTTGATCATGAGTTTGATTGATTGGATTTAGAGATAGGAAGATTCTGAATGACGAATATGGAAACTAGTCTAGGTGGAGGATATGATGATGCTAATCGTTAATTGATCTTGGGAATGAAATAAATTTTGATGCCTTGGGTGAATCCGAATAAGAATGATATAAAATTTCTCTTGGAAAGAGGGTTGGTGGTTAAAGTCATTATAAGGTAAGGTGTCGTCGTTGAGGATTGTAGTTTCAGGCGAGTTAGGAGTGTGTGGCAATAAGGAACTGGTATAAAATGGCTCATGAGTGAGTGAGGCTATAGTGGGACTCTGAATGGTAAATCGGTTTTATGAATGAGTAAAAATTTCTATGACCTTTTGGAAAATGTAGATGTACAATTCAGTTTGGAGATATCATGGTGAGTTAGATGGGTAGGTCATGTTATTGACCCCTTGGGGATGGGTGTAGATGAGGAGAAACTTAATGTTTTACTATTACAAGATTATCACCAGTCGGCTCTCTGATTTAGAATCTGAGGAGTACATGCGATTGTGTATTGCTAGGGCCTTTTGATATAGCTGAGTGAGGTGCTTACGTTATTTGGGAAGCATTAAAAGCCTGGGAGATGAACCTTCGTCGTTGGATATTGAGGACATAGAGTGTAAGAGTGCTCTTGTAAGAGGTGAGCAGTAGGAGTTGGTTCTTAGAGGTGGATTTGCAGTGGGTGTACTTATTGGTACGGGAAGCGAGATCAGGGTATGGGAATAATTTAGGAGTTCTCTCATAGGGATGCTGATCGGGTGGATTCTTAATGACATAGGTAGAATAACGAAATTCGGAAGAAAACCCACTAGATTGCTCGCACGTTTGATAGAGGTTCTGACGAGAGTTAGAGTATTGGGATCGATTTACGATTCCTTAGAGAGTTATGAGCTCCAATATATGGGCTTAACTTATTTAGATAGAAAGTTGGGATTGTGAGTTGAGATCTTGTGTGAGATGATTCTTGGAGAACTTATTGGCTTGAGAATTTAAGTATATAGTGAATGAATTGGGACTAGATTTTGACCTTGCGACTTTTGTGAATGAAGTTAAGGAAGATGCCTATGAGTTTTGTTCTAAAGAGAGTGAGATGCAGTTGTATTTGGAAGTGGTAGCATGTTTGAGTGAATGAACCTAGCTTAGACTTGAGCTTGACTTCGGGAGTTGGCGCTGGCGTCCTGTTCTAATTAATGACGATATATAAATTCCTGATTTTCCTTGTATCTGTTGATGATGTTACCTGTTGCGGGAGAGGCTTGATGTATAAATATGATACCCATTTGATAAAATGACATCCTTGTTATGACGAATTCTGACATGTTGATACTTGAAACTTGGAATGATAATGCCTGATTTTGTTGATATTGTGATGTGCTCATATTCTATAAATTGGCATGATAATAACCTTGATATTATGCATCTTGAAGGGGTGATGATGATATAATAAAATGCAATATCTTGAAATGAGATGCTTCGCGATCTTTGGATGCGATTCGCCTTGAACGTGAAATGTCAATGACGATATTGTATATATATGTGTGTTACCCTTGTGATGAGATGGAAATCCTAATGGAGCTAAGGCTGCCACACTGAGTTTTTGTTAAGAACGATGGTTGCAATGTTGACATTCTACGCTTGAACTTTGATTGGTAGTTATGAACAGATTTCGTGATGAGATGATGTGATAGGCCCTTTTTGTGTGATGATGTACCCTCTGGGTTAATTGGTTATCTAGTATACGAGATTATGCATTTTGATGACTTATGATCCATGACATGATTGACACTGATAGAATTAGCACTGACTCTACAAACGAAATCTAGGAAGAAAATATGGGATTAGCCCTTAGAGGTGGATAACTCCACCTCTTGAGTTTTGAGACTTGCTTGACTAACGTGAGATTTTGAAAGATTTTGGGTTGGTTTAAAAGAAAGAAAGTTTCTCTTGGTTTTAAAATGGTTTAGTCTCGGGGACGAGACTTGTTTTTAGAGGTGGATAATGTAAGGGCCGAGATTTTTATTCTAATTTAAATTCCATTAAGTTCTAAGACTTCGGAAGATTCTGGAAGTTGCGTCCTCAAGTAACTATTTTATTTTATTTTCTTGAGACCAATCCCGGCATAAACTTGTCATTTGAACTTGAAAATGAATTTATTTCGCCTTATATTTCCGAGGCTTGAAAATATTTTCGGGGTTCGTTATTTCTCTTGGGTTCAGATTTTATTTTATCGCTTCGGGATAAGGTCAGAACGCGGGTTACGGGATTTATTTGCGAGTATTAATTTTGACATATTTTACCCAAGTACACACTCAATCATACCATCCCTCTCTCACCCCCTACAACCATCCCCTGTCCCTCCTCCTGTTGCATCTGTTGAACCCATCCCTCCATCCCTCTTTTCTTTCTTCACCAATCATCATCCCCGTTACCTCCACACCATCTCCCCCAAACCACCTTCCTTGTTTTCCGGCCACGACAGCACCACAAAACCACCATTTGTTCTCTGTTTTGGAGCCCCAAGTCACTGAGCACCCCAAGCACCTCGTCTCTGTCTTCTGAGCAAGCCGTCTCCAAACCACCAACTCGAGCACCACCATCTCCTCCCTCTATCTCCATTAGAGCAAGAGCTCCTTCCCCTCCTTGATTACCGCAAGAAAGAGACGAGTCCCCACTCCTTTCTCCTCCATCTTTCTCCTCCATCTTTGGGCCAGAGCCAGCTGCAGCCCCACTGTTGTTCCTCCCTCTTTTGTTTTTCCTGTTTGAGTTCGGTAAGGCCCCATTTTCCTTC
Organism: Persicaria maculosa; assembly: GCA_963922045.1. Classification (NCBI taxonomy): domain Eukaryota; kingdom Viridiplantae; phylum Streptophyta; class Magnoliopsida; order Caryophyllales; family Polygonaceae; genus Persicaria; species Persicaria maculosa. The sequence continues at coordinate 38,107,032 of OY998261.1, forward strand.
CCTTTTTCTTCCAAACTGAGTAAAGAATGAGCTTTGACCCCCCCTTCTTTCGTCCTAAGCCAAGCAGGAACAGATCGAGCCTCCGACGAGCCCCAATCGAACCCCGACGAACTCGAATCCTCTCCGGCAAAGCTCTGAGACCCCCTCGGTGAGAACCTCTTTCTCCTTCTCTCTCCTTTCTTTGTTTCCATGTCCCTGGGTGTGGGGAATGGGGGTCGGAACCACTAGCCGCTGGCCGGCCACAACTACCTTCTTCTTCCCTCCCGTTTTGTTTCAGTCGTTGTGAACAGAGAGCGTTGTTCAAGGGGTAGGGGCGGGTTCACTTCTTTTCTTTTTTTTTATGGTGAACCGGCCGATCTGGCATATTTTCCGGTTCATTTAAACACAGGTGCGGGTTGGGCTGGGTTGTGGGCTCGGGTCCGGGTTTTGGATTCGAGTTTGGGCTTTGTTTCGAGTGGGCTGGCCTGGCTTGTTGTTTTATTTGTTTTATGTGTTTTATATGTTTTATTTAGTTGTTTTGCTAGGTTATAATTATAATTATTATATGACTTATGTATTTAATCATTATTTAATTTAATTTTGAAATATTATTATAAACATTATTAAGAAATATTCTGAGTATTTAAATTATTATTTTATGCTATTAAAAATCTGATTTTTAAATATTATTTAGTTAAGTGATTATATTGTTTTAATGTGTGAAGGTTATTTAACTACTTTATGGTTTGTGATTCATCATATGGTTAGGTTATTTGATTATCTTTTCTCTGATATATTATTTAGTTATTTAATTTGATTTGATGAGAATTATTATGTGAATGATTTGTTGTTAAGTTTGGCATTTAAATGGTTAGTTGGATTATTTAAGTAGTTAATATATTTCTAAAATGTCAGAATTTAATAATAATATAACTTTGGGAAATTCGTTTAAGGATTCAAATGTTCAATGTCGAGATTTGGCTAAGTATGATTTTAAAAGAATTGTTTGACTAACGAGTTGATTTCCTTGAGATTTAAATGGCTCTGACTAACATTAAAACCGACTTATTTGGACTTAACATGGAAAATTGTTTGAAGAATCTTACTTGTGAATTCATGTGAATATGATATGGATATGAGTTCCAAGTATGAGTGTTATTTGAAATCTTTAGTTGATGATTATAAAGTATGATGTGTTCATATATGAGTTATCAAGTGATGAAATATGAGATGCTATATGATGATGCATGATAAGATGGCGAGTAAGATATTAAATGTGAGATGACTGTTGGAAATGAGTTAAGGAAATTGATGTTATGAGATAACCTGAGGTTATGAGATGATGCGTAATGTTATATGAAAAGATATGATGACTTGAGATAATATAATATGAGAATGAGATGACATATGACGATATGAGATAGTCGAGATAATGATGATGATGTTATGACTAATAATTGATGATAAATTATGTGTAGTGGCAAATGGATCCCGTTCTGTACAGTATGCTTATACATGTTCATTTATAATTGCTAGGTGATCTGTGATCTGCTTGCTTATCCTCTTGCTGTTTCCCTCTTGCTAATCTGCTATTCCAGGTAAGTCCTCCGGGGCTTACTCAAGTTAGAACCTCATGCCTGATGTGTCATATAGTGTGTAGGTGTTGCATCTTGCATATTCATTTAGTATCATGCTTAGGTTGCACAACTGAACGAGCATTAGTATTCTCTTTGCGTATGGTAGAACGGTCGTTAAATTGTGAGTCCTAGAGTCATTTGCTAGGGTCATAGGATGACCCAGCCTCATCGGGTTTGTTCCTAATTGAGTCTGATATCATACCATGAGAAAGAAAGAAAGAAAATAATGACATATGAAATGAGACATGACACATGATATATGACATGATGAGATGTTGCTATATAGCATTGAACGCGGCCGGTTCCTGCACTAACGAGCATGGGTGCGGGAGTATGAGAGGGACATGCCACTTGGCATTCTGTGCGGGAACCCATTTAATCGCTTTCTGCATTTATATAAACTGTTAGCATGCTTGTGTGTTTAATATTACCGCACTGCATTAGAGCATCCTTTATTTAGGTATAGGCACATTATATGTCCTCAGCGAGGTCTTTAGGACCCGCATGAGTGGCTCGACCTTGACTCGTGGTATAGTTTCAAGTATTCGATCCTTGCTTGTTCCGTGCTTCCATGACGAGGGTTTTCTTTTGGGACGTTCACACCGAGAGATTTAATTACCACCCGACTTGGCGCTTTGGATGTTTATATTCGTCTATATTGGTTTTGACCCGGCTCCGCCGAGGCAAGTTGTATTGTCAATTTCCTTTCTTTATGTTTTGAACTATAAATGATTTTGAGCGACTTAGTCAAGTAGGACAGGTTAGGGTCACCAATGGACCTCTCGCAAATTTAGGGTATGAAATCCCTTCTTTTAGCACTCACACTTTGTTTTGAAACTTAACCCGTACTGGAATTGCAAGATCCGAACGAAGGCATCCAATCCTTCGAAACGTAACCCGAATATTTATATTTGGGCCGTTACACAAGAAATGATTTTTTTCATTTAAATACTGCAACCATTGATAACAATGGTAACTAGTCTAGAGCCCGTGCTCCACGCACGGGATTTTTAAAATTAATCTAAGTACACTCATCTTATTTTTCGGATGTTATCATATTAATCAACGCGATTTAAATGATGTATAAAACATAGTACTCGTCTAGGAAACATAGTTTAATATTTACATTTTTAGTATTTTCTTAATCTTTCAATATCAGTAAGTCATAGTTTAATAAATATACATTTTTTTCTCATGTAAAAATCGTCGATTTTTTAACATATGCTCTTAGGGCATACTTTAAAAAACCATATTGGAAAAAATTCCTTAAATCTAATGCACTGACATCAAGAAATCTATGCCCTATAGGTCTAAGTTAGAAAAACTATAAAATTAGAACTATGATTGATATTGATGTGTTTAATATTGTACAAGTGTTATTGCCCAAGAGTGCAGGTTTTTTTTTATAATTATACTATATATTTTATTATGTTAATAACTATTGTAGATCCCATCTCGTGTATGGAGAATACATTAATATATTAATATAGATATAAATAAAATTAGTTCGACGGGTTATAAAAAAAATCTAAATATCTTTTATTTAGATCCTCTCAATATATATATATGTATATGTATATGTGTGTGTATATATATAGGGATTGACTCCGGTGAAAACCTCAAATTGTTGTAAAAACCGTGAGGACTACTTTATAGCTTGGTTTATTTGAAACATGTGCTATAAACTTCAATTACACAGTGACTTTACAACTTAGTTCAACTTAAAAACCGTGCTAAAAACTCCAGTTTTAAAATAACACATGACTTTATATATCGGTTAAACCTAAAAACCGTGCTGAAAACTCATATTTGAAAATTACATTAGTTACTTTATAGCTCGGTTTTATTCAGAACCGGGCTAAAATATGTGACTTTATAGATTCAGAATCGGGCTATAAAGTTAGTGAACCAAGCTAAAAAGCCAGTCTTCACAGGTTTTTACCGCAATTTTGATTTTCACTGGAGTGCACCCCTATATAGATATATATTTCACATTTATAAGGTAATTATTTTGGTCTAAAAAATAATATAGATATAAATAAATAATTATTATTAAATAATTAATTTTGATATAAATAATTTTTTTCACCAATAATTAATCTAGATGTAAATAAAATAGTACTTATCAAATACTACATATTTATCTATTCATACTTTTGGTAAGTATGACTATGAAATATTTTTTATTTATGATTTTGTCAATTAACTAAAATATATATAGATAGATAGATATTGTGGCTTATATAACTTTCTATAAAGTATGATAACATATTATTTTATTAATTGTTTCCCTAAAATCAACCACAACGCGTCACATAGGATTTTTTTTCCTAGAATCAACCACAACGTGCCACATAGGACGCTATGCATCGGTTTTAGTATATGTATATAGATTCATATCAAAACACTAATTTCTCTAGATATATTTAATGACCAAAAAAATATAATTTTATTCTCTATCCTATGTATTAGTTTTGATTTCCATTATTTTTTTTATTAATTATCTAATTTCTCATATCCTTCGTTGTTCACTAGCCTATTTGATCTTTACATTATTTATTTGTTGTGTTGAAAATAAAAATTGCTAAAAAGATAAATAGTATTTTTTTAAAATTTTAATCTCTTCAAAAGGTGGGACATTTGTTAGAATAACATGTATTCTTATACGAAAAAAGTATCATTTTTTTCTATAGTAGTTTTACAACATGATTAACAATTATGACCAAGCCAGTGATACTAATTTCCAGAGATGATTAGAGATAGAGAGTTCCAATAATAAGATAAAATACATCGTTCTAAAATTTTATAGGTGTTTTGATAAAAACATGTCCACTTGTCGGTATCTGAAGTTGGAATTTAATGCTCCTTTCAGCCAGAATTAGCATTTGATCACTAGTCTTGCATTCCACTATACATGTCCATAAAATCAAATTTCATATAGTTACGTAAAAAGTAATGCTTTTATACACAGAAAGAGAGCAATAAATGCATAAATTATACACACGGAAACATCACCAAAAAACATATCCACGTGTATGGTTTGTACCCTTCACTCCGGTAGTCCGGTTACACTTGAACAGATCCATCTTTCGAAAACCGACGTAGAAAGAGGTAATTCCAACACAAAATGCAAACATTCAGGCTGTTATTAAAATTCTTGAAGCATTAGATATAATATCAAAAAACTGCAGCACCATTGTTCCACTTCATGTTGTTCAGGAACCATTTGAGATCATGTCATGTTGTCCTCCGCACATCCTCTCTGTTTGCTCACCCCGTTCACCTGAGAAAGCAAGGCATGAACATCATTCTATTTACATAGCCGCATCATTCAACCAAACATACCTGAGTAGCTAGGTTTTGAATTCACTTACCAGTTCTAACTCTAATGATATCTGCTACATGAATTACTGCACAGAAACAATGTAAACCTCATCATACTAGATTTATGAGGTTCAAATTTGAGTTTTTGTGACAAAAGATGTCCAGTGAGGAAATGGCCTTATCATCTCCTTTGATCATTAAAGCAATCAATCGCACACACACAAACAATATACCAAATCTTAGTGCCAATGAGTGACTTTTGCCAATATTCAAAGCACAAAGATTCGAAAAAGACAAAGAATGTGATAAGAACCACTGTTAAACTTTAAAAAATGTGATAAGAAAGCTGACCTTGCGGCCTAAAAGTAAGTGAGTCGAATTCCAACCTTGGCAAATTAAATACCACGTATGAACTTGCCAAGTAAAGAGTAACTTTTAAAGTCCACACTTCAATCTTCTATTTACCCAGGTGGAGTCTCAATCACTTTCCAGCTTCCACATAACTTATACAACAAAATTTCGAACAAAACAAATAACCCACGTCATTTTTGGTGTAAAAGTCAATCAATTGGGTTATTTTTTACTTAGACCCAATGATCAATTTTCCCAAAATTATTCACCGATGAAGTTCACATTTTTAAATATATAACTAAAAACTAACTTATAGAGAAACAACTAATCCTTAACACAAACCTATCACACAATTGAGCTAAGCCCAGAAAATTCAAAAAAAACCTAAATGAAAAGTAATCTTCTAATCCTAGAACATGATCCAAATATAAATGATGAGTGGTTTTATGTTGTATAACCATAGGCTGAATGTAAGATAGGTACACACAAAAGTACGCCCACCCCCAAACCCCAAAGACCCACACACAAGAGGGAGAGGGAAATCAAAAGGGAATGGAGTGAAATAAGTTTATTGCCTTTTGCAAATACCTCAAAATTCAATTTGAAAACAACAATTACCCATGAATAATTAGAACAATCTGGTATCTTAAGATTCGAAAATGACAAAGAATCAATGTTGAATCAAACCCAAGCTCGGAATTGGAAAATGCATTATGTGCAACCACAGACATCTAAATAGAACATCAACAACAAATAAGCAGCAAGGAAATCAAAATCGTATAGCAATTAAGAAGGAAATTGAAATAGATAAGCAATTCAGAAACTCAGAAACAACAATTTGAACATGAAATCGAAAAAATCATGGAAAACAAATAATTCAAAGACTAAATTGAAATTATATACAAATCGAGTTAGAAATAGAAGGGTACTCGTAAATTTCAAACCTTTCAAGTCAGATTCAAGTTGAAACACTCGGCATGAAATCTTGTCAATAATCAACAATTAACCACGCAAATCCAAATTTCCGCTCCATCTCAAGTTCTTCCAAAGGAAAATCACCTCAAATCAGAAACTCTGCAACTTCATGGCATAGTTCTTCACAATTTGAGCTCAAGTCTTTTTTCTCAATAAGAAGAAGACCCATATTGTATTGACAGTCATGAAGCTGCTCGATAAAAAAAAATATAAATATAATTAGTTCTAGTTCAATTCCTTGGTACAACTCCAAAAATAGGCATACCTAAACAACTTGAAGAATAGAGCCTTGTTGTACTAGAAATCATTAAGATGCTTGAGAAAGAATAATATTTCTTTCTTTTTATGTTCCCGGATCCCGGGTAAGATTATAGACAAATAGACCACTTGATATGCAAATGCAAGGCATTACTTAACATAGGTAATTGGTAATGTAAAAAAGAACGCAGTAAGTCATTGCCATTGTACTTGAAGATTAATGCACGCTACATTTATGCAGAATAAGACTTGGGTATGGATGGCGCATAAAACAATGAAGTATTAATTCTCTCAAAGACTATAACCCATTTTACTCAATTTGAGATATGCTATGTATGAGGTAATGCAGCCTTTAGCTCTCTATGTTGCCTCAATCATAATGATGTATAAATCTTTAGTGTATGAAACCAAATCATGTGAGATGGGAGCCTGATATCGCGTGTTTGCTGAAAAACATGGAAAATTGTTTTTTTTTATATGGGCACATTTTTTCTTCAATCAATACATTTTAGATTTCATACGTTAGATTATCACTCAGAAATGCAAACCGTTTTGTCATTGTACCATGCCTTCACAAATCATGAAGGCACAAGCAATTAACTTTTATATAGTAATTCTGTCCATATCTCTCCATAGGTATTCTTAAACACACACTGCAGCCACAATGTTTACTGAGTAATAACTATACCTCGTCACTTCCTTCAACATACATCATTGGCAACCCCTCTTAGCATCTAAAAGCAATAATGATTTGACAAAAGGATGATTTTAGAGCCTAAACTTTAGAACAAAAATGTTCCGATGCCACCTTTTCTCATCGCTGCGATCATTGACTAGGTAATCCTCCAACCTAATTCGTTCTTTTGCAATAATGATCATAGGAACACCTTTTTAGTTTGTTGCTGACTTGATCAAGATTAAGGTGGCATCGAAACATTTTTGTTCTGCAATGTTATTGATTTAAACAATCATTTAGTAATAATTTTTAGTTATGCTATGTTATTATTATGATTTGTCAAATTCGTCATATTTCTATATTTTAAAGATATTATTTGAATAATAAAATCCTATTATCAATTAATGAATATATATGTGTGGTATCTAAAACAATCTATATAAAATACTAAAGCCAGAGGCCTAAAACGGGCTCTGGTGCGATTTCGCATACGTGGAATTTTCTGGATTAAAACAGGATTATTTTTGCTTACGATCATTGACTATATCTATCTATATAAAATACTAAACAGAGGCATGAAACGACCTCTAGTGCAATTCGCATACGTGGAATTTTCTGGATTAAAACGGGGTTATTCAAGATGGAAATGGAACTAATAGATATAATATACATGACTTTTTTCAGTGACATGTTTATATAGCACTTTTTTTTATTAGGAAAGAATTCGGGTGAGCAAGCTCTACCCGATAGCATTCTTACGGATGAGGTCTGACAGACCGGAATTGTTGTAAATATCGACCCCCCTGGCAGAGTGGCAAAGGTGTGCAACCTTATCAGCCACTCTATTGCCAATCCGGGGAACATGAAAGAAAGAAACTTCTTTCATAGCCGATAGTAAGGTTTTAACATATGATAGAATGAGCTCAATTTCCCAAGGACATTTAGAGCGGTTGTTTAAGTGATTTATGATTATGCTGGAGTCACCCTTGATATGGAGTTTGTCGATTCGGAGTCGGATAGCGTGTTGGGCTCCTAATTTTAAGGCTAGCGCTTCAGCTTTGATTGGGCATTGTTTCCCCAGTTTTTGGTAACATATGGTTATTGGTCGACCTTCCCAGTCCCGAATAATAGCCCCCGCAGAGCTGTCTGAATTTTTCAAGGTAGACCCATCGAAATTTAATTTTAGAGTTCCCGTTGGGGGTCTTTGCCATATTGTTTTCCGCTTTATTTGTTTCTGTTTTGGTCGTGTAGGATTTTGCGAGCGAAGGGGTGGGTCCACATCCAAATCGCTCTCCATCTTAGATGTTTTATTCCAATTGTGCATGTGAGTTTTAATCAAGTGTATAGTAGCATCCCAATCTGGGACGGGAATCTGTCTGAATATGTATTGGTTTCGAGTGTACCAAGTTGTCCACCAAACGAAGGCAAGCTCCATCTTGGCCGTTGGAGTGAGATTATTCCCAAGGAAAGCTAAAATAGGTTTGATGTCCCGAGATTGGTTCGTCATATTGGAAATGGTTGAGTCAATTGGAGAGGAAAACTTTTGAAGAGAGCGTACGTAAGGACATTCAACCAAAAGATGGATCTCATCTTCAACTGGCCCATCACAGAGGCAACAGGCGGAAGGTATAGACACCCCGCGGGAGGCTAACCTAGAGGCAGTGGGGAGGCCGTCCTGACAGATTTTCCGTAAGAAATTTTTAATCTTAGGTGCAACATTAATATTCCAAATCCAGGCGTTGATATCAACGCTAGAGGATGATCGTGATGTGATTAGCTTGTAGACACTAGAAGTCGTAAACCAACCAGCCCTATTAGGCCACCAATATAACCGATCCTCGAACGAGGATATCGGCAGTTGAATATGTGTTATTTCTGTGACTATGTTGGAGGGAAGCACTCTGTTCAGTTTCTCCGTCCACCATTTCCCTCCATAGCACTTTTATTTATAATAGAATAGTTGCAATGACATGTTACATAAATATTTAACACTTTTATTTAAAACAAATGATTGCAACTATTGTAAAATCCGTTTGTTTTGAGTATAAATAAAAGTGCTTAATTTATAAAAGAAAAAATGACCGAAAATAATACGAACTGTCAACGGTAAGCCAAAAATAATACGAACTATAAAAATTATGAATTTATATACAAGCTATACTCTATTAAACCAATATTGATACAAAGTCCAAAATTATAAAACGAAAAATTTAATTGGACTCAATATATAACTAATAAGAAAAATGGGTTAAATTTGTAAAACTAGAAAGAAATTCCCGTTCATCATCTTTCTCGTTATTGTTCAAAGGTTCTTCCATCTAAAATTCTGTCGAAGATTAAAGGGATTTTATTTTCAAGCTTTACCAACGTACATAGATACATGAAAACTAATTTTATCTAACATCAAATATGAACAATTGGGGGAGATGGAGGTCCAATCGAGATTGGCTTCAGGCCTTCTGGATCATCCACGTTTGATGCAATCATCCTCAAGGATGCTAGTAGCCACCGTCTCATCAACATCGGTGGCGGTGTCAAGAATTCAACCGCGCGCCTGCGAGATCGAAGAGTCCAACAATGGCGCCAAGGGTTCCACCGTTAGCGACTCTGTGAGGTTAATGAGTCTAGCGATTGAAGCTTAGGCTGGCTAGGGAGAAGATAAACAACTTGGGAGATGATTTGGCTATAGGTTGGCTTCTAGTTGCCTTCTACTCCTCCCAAATCTGAAATGGGGGAAGATGATGAACTTGACCTTCTAAATTTACAATATTTTGCTAATTTTTTTTATTAATTACATTTTAAAGCAAAGTTAATTTTTTGTTTTTAATTTCTAGCATTTGTATCAAAATTGGTTTAATATGTTATAGTTTATATATAAGTTTATAATTGTTAAAGTTCATGCATATTATTTTTGTTTCACAGTTGATAGTTCGTATTATTTCTGTCCATTTTTCCTTTATAAAATTAGGAGAAATTACTTTACATTTAAAAAAGCATTACAATTGATTAATCTAGATTCAAACATGTTTACATTTCCAAAAAAAATAACACAATTGATAGCTATATATTTACTTTATATGGAGTAGTAATTTATATTAATTCAAAGATCTTTTATATAATAAAATTTATTAACAAATCGCACAATGGCCGAGTAATAAAACTAGTATATTTTATTTATCCACACAAAATTTTTTAAAATGATAAAAACTATATAAATATCAACTTTTTAAATAATTTTTAAATGTAATTTCACATATTAGAAATAAATATAAAATTATTTTTAAAAATGGTTTAAAAAGTCGATATTTTATATCGACTTTTTAAATAATTTTTAAATATAATTTCACATATTAGTAATAAAACTAGTATATTTACACATTTTATACAAATGTGTACATTTTATACAAAATCATTGTGGATGGTCTAAACAACACATTTTGCCCAACGGATGGACTATACTTTATATTATTCCCTCTCTTCGTTTATTTGTCATTGATTGATGATTATTTACGCACGGTTAATTAAAAAAAATACATAAAATATCAATTTTTTACTTGAAAAAAAAAAGGCGAGATGGGGATATAAAAAAAATGCATTGATAGTAGTCGAAGAGTGAAAAGAAAAGGAGGAAATACTATAAAAACTAACAATTGAAAAAACACCCAATTGAGTTTTTTCAATCCCCGAAGAAAGCATGAGATAAAAATGATTTCTCGTCTCCGAACGAAGATGGGATAAGGACCCAAACCGTAACCATCATGAACAAAGCCATAAATTTTTTAGCGGGGGCCACGATTATATATATTTACGGTATTGTTTTAAATTAAAATAATATAACGATCTCTATATAATATGATAATTATGAATTAAATGATGTTATTTTAATATACCATAACTTCGATTTATGATAAAACTCAATTTTTTCTCCATTAAAAATATAAATAAATAAATAAATTACATAGTCGAAAAAAAGAAAACTAACAAAATAAGATATAAAACGCAATAAATAAACATTGAGTCAATATTTAACTTGTTGTATTCTTAACATATAATAGTCTATAACTAGATATAAAAAATTGAGACTTGCATAACTTCTTATCAAATTATCAAAATAAGTAATATAACCTATGGTTTTGAAGCTCTCGAGATGATTTATAATACGTGAATGTCAATTTAAGTAAAATATAAAATATTATAGTCTATTGAAATAAAATTAAAGTGATTAATACCACTATAATTTTCAAACATTCATAACTTTTTACTCATATGTCGGATTAGGGCGTATTGTATATCAAAACGAAGCTGGCGACGAGGAGAATACACCTAGATAATTTGTCGGATGAGGGGAGGGGCACGTGCTCCCCCATGCCCCCCTTGGCTCCGCCTCTAGTAACCATCAAATGCCTACAAATTAGTCGAATCCAGAAACTTTGGCATAGGCAGTAAATGCAGTATGACAAACACATTTGGCATTGGTTCCCTTGAGCTATCAGACTCTACTGCTACTATAAAGGGCCGATCTTCCAATGTGGATTGATTGTATTCAATGCACTAGTTTATTTTACTTGGTGGACCAAAAATAGTTCATCTTTGGAGGATATTAACGATATGATAGGATTTAACTTTTATCTCTTTAGGATTTGTATATATCTAATTAAGATTGTAATTCTATCTAATTAGGGTTTTAGATTACTCTTCTCCTCCTATGTAATATCTATATATTCTTAGGATTGTAAATAAGAAAAGTATCTTTTTCCCTCAAATTATAATCTTTACATGGTATCAGCCTAACCCTACGATCCTCACGATTCTCAAAGCCTTCAGCCCTCCCCTGCTTTCGGCCATCTCTCTGATCAGCCACCACCATCATGTTGTAGGAAAATTAGATGCGCAGCATAATTATAGAAAATTATTTTCTAACATCTAATTCGGAATCTCATGCATGAATCGATATGATCAATGTAGAAGAGAAAAGTCATACCTTTTCTTGTGCCGAACCTTGATTCGAAATCACCTTTCACTACAAAAAATAAACAAATTAGCCACGCACTGTAGCAACGGAAAGGGTTTTGCCGTCGCTATTGAGTAGATTTTGGCTATAACATAGCAACGGATCATATGCCGTGGCTGAAATTTACCACGGCAACGGAAATCCCGTGGCTAAAGTGATTGTAGCCAGCGAAGCCAGTACAATATTTGCAACGGCAGGACCCTTCCGTGGCAAAAAAGGAAGCGGAGCCCCACAAATCGCCACCGCATGGTAGCTAAAAATCCAACATACAAAAACCCAACTTAAAAATAAAAAGAAAAAAAATACAGTATTAAAAAAACCCAACTTAAAAAACCAAACATACTTCCATCCTCTCTCCAAAATCCCTAATTTCATTTTCGCCTCCCGCGACCTCCGCCATCTTCTCCCGCCACCTCCGCCATCTTCTCCCGCCTTCGCCAGTTCCATTCTTCCATCCTCTCTCCAGATCTAAGCTCACCTTCACTTGTGCTCGTCCCCTGTGCCTTTTGATGTGCTCGTTCGTTGGGCTTGATAGCTGTGCTCATTCCCTGTGTTTGCGGTCTTCTCCACACCAATCAGGCGGTTGTTGTGTTTGGTCGTTCACCTAAAGTCGATACTCATCCCCAACAAGCTCTCCAACCTCCATTAGTAGGTAATTTCTTGAAACTCCTTTAGGGTCCTTGATTTTTCTGAAAAGAGGACTTCTAGGGTTTGCTGAAATTTGTTCTCAATTTTAATTCCTGTTTATTTTCTTCAATGTTGTTAGGAAATGGAGTAAAGGAGAAGACGGGTTTTTTTTGTGAAGAAAGCCTAATTTATTCTAAAAAATACATGTGGAAATGGTCATAGCTGTGCAAACAAGGGCGAGTATTGGATGGTCAGATGCTCCTGTTGCTTCTTTAGGGTAATGAAGTCGTTTTGTTTCTTGTTTTGCTCCGTTTTTGGAGCTCTATTTATTTTATTTTATTGCAAAATCCACTTTGTAAAGGTTATGGAGCCTTTTTTTGATGGAGAACACCATGTCTTTTGATTGCCTGTTTTCTAAATCTGAGTGTTGGATGGTGATATGTTCCGTTCAGGTCATGAATTCGTGCAGTATTACACTAGTACATATATTCAATTTAGAGTAAAGTTATCTCAGGAGCACTTCATTTGTGCAGTAGTACACTAGTACCATTGGTCCATTGCCACCATGTGCTTACTTTTCTCTTCTTTGTTTTTTTCCCCTTTTTTAAATGTCACCCATGAAAGAAGCTGTTCAAAATGACAGAAGAAAGAAGCTTGCAAATTGCAATGCTTTTATAAAGTGGTCTAGCTAACATGTATTTGTGTTTCCTGAGGACTTTTCTTTTGAACTGTAAACTAAAATAAAGGTCTTGAAGTAAAACAAAGAAAATGTAATTTGAAATGGAGCTGGTCAAAGATGTTCTTGCTGCATGGTACTATTTGGAAAGGAAACTCAATTGCCTTCAACTAATCTGAATTTGAATGAGAGTAGAAATATGCATTGTGTCCCATCAAAGCATGAGTGAAGATATCAAGAAAGAATAGAATACAAAAAAAACTGGAGTGTAGTTTGTTGTTTTGGTCATGGAAAAACCCTAGCTAGCATCTTCCTTGTTTTAACAGTATCAGAATGAGATATGGAAAGGAATATCTATTAGGGTGCAGAGGTTGCTGCCTAGGGCTAATTAGGAAAACATTATATGGCCACACATAGATACTGAATTCAAGAACTCCTGCACATAACTACTGCACAAATGAAGTGTTGGATGGTGATATGTTCCGTTCAGGTCATGAATTTGATGTTGTGACCATAGCTCCTAAATGTTTTCAACCCATTGAAATCACTTACATCATCTTTAAGATCCAAATCACATGTCTCTTCCTTTTCACTTGGAGAAATTGCTTGATTGTTATAAATGATGTCATAACAAAGTATGTGACTCTTGATTGTTATAAATGATGTCATAACAAAGTATGTGACTCTTGACTATTGCCTTTTGCTAAATCTTAAAGGAAATTTTTTGACTTGTTGCAAGTGCTTGAATAAATGCTACATCATGCAAATGGATTGATCTTCTGAATAGAAGAATAAAACATAGGAACCTGGATAGGGGGATGGCATCAGATGTCTCCACTTTTCATCTTGTTTGCTAAAAAAGGATAATTAAGCTAGATTTACCTTATATCCCCTCCTCTTCTTACATACTTCATACTATAGACATCTAGCTAACCAAGTACCAACTATTTGTTAGATTATCCTCACATTTGAGCCATCTGATAAGAGAAATAAAAATAATCAAACAATTGCATCGATATGTCAATTGGTTAAAAAAGTGATGAGTGTTTATCAGAAAATATCATGAAACTTTATGTGTTTCATTGATTTTTAGAATTTTATGCAAAGCTAAAGTTAATATCCTCTTGGGGACATTGAATGTGCTTAAGAATTTAAGAGCTTTGAATTACTAATGTTTTGATTTTTAATTACTTAGTAGGTGTTGATTATACAGTGATCTGTAATCAATTTCTCAACAAGCAGTAATTCGATGGCACTTAGTAGGAGTTGATTATACAGTGGGCTATTATGCTCTTGAAAGAGGCAAGTGATGCTTTACAACTACCAAGCACATTCTTTCTATTTATGCTTCTGTTGAGTAGTAGTAGTAGTAGATAATTTCACATCTGTTGCTTCCCCTGACTTGCTGCCATATATACTTGCACCTAACTTTTCCTTGCTCTTAGAATTTCTTACCTGCTCAAATAATTTTTCAGATTTATTGCAAGGTGTTTATTTACTTCCTAGCTTGCATCCTTTGATATTTATACCTTTCACTAGTAATCTAAGACTTAAATAGGATAAAGAAACCAATTAAGTGAAAGAAATCATTCTTGATATTGGATAATACATTGTACATTTTCATTTTGTTTGCTGAAACAGGATAATTAAGCTAGATTTACCTTATATTCCCTCCTCTTCTTACATACTTCATACTCTAGACATCTAGCTAACCAAGTACCAACTATTTGTTACATTATCCTCACATTTGAGCCATGTGATAAGAGAAATAAAAATAATCAAACAATTGCATCGATCTGGAATTTGGTTAAAAAAGTGATGAGTGTTTATCAGAAAATATCATGAAACTTTATGTGTTTCGTTGATTTTTAGAATTTTATGCAAAGCTAAAGTTAATATCCCTTTGGGGACATTGAATGTGCTTAAGAGTTTAAGAGCTTTGAATTACTAATGTTTTTATTTTTAATTACTTAGTAGGTGTTGATTATACAGTGGTCTGTAATCTCAACTAAGGTATATATACTTGCACCTAACTTTTCCTTGCTCTTAGAATTTCTTAGCTGCTCAAATAATTGTTCAGATTTATTGCAAGGTGTTTATTTACTTCCTACCTTGCATCCTTTGATATTTATACCAAAGAATGCACAACTTCCTAACCTCAACTAAGGTATTAAACACTGACTGTTTTCTTCTAGTGTATAAACACTGAGAAACAGGAAAATAAGAAGAAATACTATGATTAAAAGCAACATAAGAAGAAATACAAGGCAACTGAATGTTTTCTTCTAGTTCATCAAAAAATGTTCCTAACCCCTATCGCCTTTGCAGAAACTGATTACCAAATCTAAAGTGGGCAAGAACTTAAGAAATACTATGATTAAAAGCAAAATAAGAAGAAATAAGAAGCTTTTATGCGAAGGAAATAAAAACCTTACCAGAATTAATTTGGAGGACACAACAATCATAGAAACAATTAAAACCCTACAAAAAACACAATCAGATAGTAATATGAGTTTATCATCCAACTTAACAAGGGCTCTCGTAGGACACACATACCTAAGAAATTTAAAAATACAAAGCAACTTAATGTTCGCGTAGACAGACCCATAAAACATAGTAGGATGAAACCAATACAACACACATTTAAATTGTCGAGAAAACAGAATAAGATGAAACCTAACAGACAAATAACCATAACAAACAAGCCATAAATAGAAGTCTATCGTAACATGAATCGAAAATGCGGCTGCGTAGCCCATCTGCCTGCAATCCAGTCGAAGTGTGGGCGCATTTCGAAGCTACGATACGTATGAGTGTCCCTTGTCAGCGGGAAGTTAACCTCGAAATTTCTGTCACCCCCTTCCCAGGTCACATCTGTCACCCGACCACACCAAAACCCATCAAGGGCTCTACAATCTACACGGTCACCCCTCTGATAAGCTTCATACGGCACAAACGGCGGACGTGGACGGATTCTGCCAACCTCCAATGTTTCCCTTAGAGGACCTCGTCTCCTCTCGTCTTGGAGGGATATGTATTCCACTTCGTAGTGGGTGGGATCCACTCGACGTCTAATAGTCGCCTCATAGAATGACCCCAACATACCACGGTCAGCCCCGATCACCTCCACTTGGAAGCCTGGATTGTATGTTGGGGGCAACGGCATCGGTCCTGCATAAAAAACGTAAACAAATCAAAATAATCACACACATTTTAAAATCAAATCCCAACTAATCAATATGGCACAACAAAAAAAATCAGTGAACCATCTGAGCCGTCGTCCGAGCTATCTGATGGGATAACGATGGGTTCAGGGCGGGGAGGGCGGTTATATGAAGAGTCGTGGAAGTGGTGAGATGATGAGGCCATTTGTTTCGGGGAGAGAGGTTTGAGGGAGATAAGATAATGGTAAGGATGGAAGTAATACGTTAATCAGATCACCAATGGATGGGTACTTATATATTGTATGCATGGGTAGCATATATATAAGGGTTTTCTGATGATGCTTTCAACCCACTATTGAACATGTGAGCACTTTTCTGGAAAAAATGACATGAGCACTTTTCTGGAAAATGACAGTGTCTGTAACATTGATGCTTTTTTTGGAAATGAAGAAACAAAGACCTACAACAGTACCAGCCATAGGGTTTTCTGGAAAAATGAACTGATGCTTTTCTGGAAAACTGACAGACAGAATACAACAGTAGCAACCAAATATTTATGCTTAAGATAATATATGTAAATGACATTAAATAACTACTATATTGACAATCTCAACCTTATTTAATTTAATTTAATAACAAATATTTAAAAATAAAGTTTGAATTGAATGAGCATGCTTATTTACTTGATCAATAAAATATTATTTCACTTATTCAAATGTGTAGAGTTGGATTTGACTTAGCATGCTGATTTCCTTGATTTAAAATATTATATCACATATTACAAATTTGTAGAGTTAGAAACGACTTGGCATGCTCATTACTACATCAGTAACTTTTCTGTAAAATACTATTCACTTATTCAAATGTGTCGAGTTTGAATTGACTTGGCATGCTCATTTACTTGATTTAAAATATCATTTCACTTATTAAAATGTGTACAATTTCAAATGAATTGGCATGCTCATTGCCTTGATCTATAATATATTACTTCAGTTGTTAAAATGTGTAGAGTTTGAATTGACTTGGCATGCTGAGTTACTTGATTTCAAATGTTATTTCACTTATTAAACTGTGTGGAGTTTGAAATGACTTGGCATCCTCTTTTCCTTGTTCTGTAAAATACTATTTAACTTATTCAAATGTGTAGAGTTTGAATGCACTTGGCATGCTCATTTACTGGAAAAAAACAACAGCCTACTGTTTCAGTTTTTGGAAATATGCTTTTCTGGAAAAAAAAACAACAGCCTACTGTTTCCAGTAGCTTTTCTGAAAAGATGCTTTCCTTGAAAAAAAAACAACAGCCTCCAGTAGCTTTTCTGAAAATATGCTTTTCTGAAAAAAAAACAACTGTAAAATACTGTTTCCAGTTTGTGGAAATATTACTAGTTTAATTGAGACAATTACTTAGATCATACCATGTTCCTATCTTCAATTTGTATATTTATTCTAGGTTTTCTGAAATTGTAATCTGTTAAGCATGTGATGCTTTCATCCCACTGTCCAGGTCTACCTTAATTTCCATGACATGTCATCATCTTAGTTTATTTTTACACAAGTCAAATATATTTGATTTTAATATTTAAGTGAAACTGATTGTATACCCCAATACAAATGAATCATATCAGTCTTTATGTTGCTATGTGGTGTAATGAATCATTAGAATATGGTTGCACTTATACAATAGTTTTCCTAAAAAAATCAAGCATTTTTTCTTATTATTACTTGACAGATTCTTTGATTGCAATGCAGTATAATGATAACACTAGTAATCCATATTCTGATGTATTCAGGTTAGCTACTCCGTTTGAAGGTGTTGGGGAGCTTGAATTCATAAAAGAGGTTAACTATTCTCCTTTTATTTCTTTTGAGGATGCTTACTTGTCAGAGGGTGTTCACTGCATGAGCTGGTTCAAGTAGTCATAACTATTATCTGTATGTTGTTCTTGTAGTGTACCTATTTTCTTAATTATACCTGCTCTATTTTCTTTTAGTGTACCTTTTAGTGTGCCTTTTATATATCTCTATGTTGTTCTCCTTTCTTTTGTATATCTCTATGTTAGTGATAAATATCTATTACTAGTTGAGTAGACACATAGACAAGAAAACAAGTAGCTTTCATTTCCTGACAATATCCTTTTCTGGAAAAAAAACAGCAGCCCTACAATGATTATTGATACGTATGTTACACATGTGATGCTTTCATCCCACTATTTTTTATGATTTCTTTTAGTGTACCTTTTAGTGTACCTTTTATATATCTCTATGTTGTTTTCCTTTCTTTTATATATCTCTATGTTTGTGATAAATATCTATTACTAGTTGAGTAGACACATAGACAAAAAAACAAGTAGCTTTCATTTCCTGACAATATCCTTTTCTGGAAAAAAAAAACAGCAGCCCTACAATGACTATTGATACGTATGTTACACATGTGATGCTTTCATCCCACTATTTTTTATGATTTCATACTCCGTAGATATATTTAACATATGAAATCAACACCGAATGGTAGTATATATGTTAAATCAGACCTACCATACATAGCTTATACCCATAACCTATAAATGGTAGTTGCTATGAATAGCCTTTGATTAGGCTGCTTCTATGCATACTAATCCTTCCTTCTCTATATTAATGTACCACATATAGGTGTCAATAAGTAGATTGCACCCTACAATGCCTATTGATAAGTCGTGGATTGATTGGGGAACTCGAGTTTCCAGGCCATATTATGCTAAGTTAGACGAATTTTTAGAATTCGCATATGCCAACAAGGAAGTTGGTTCTAGCATCTATTGTCCATGTAGAAAGTGCAAAAATAGGGCATTGTATGTTAGAGATGTTGTGTGGAAGCATCTTCAAGACAACGGCTTCTGGGTTACCTATAAGTTATGGACTAAACACGGTGAGACTGTTGCTGATCTGATTGAGGAACCGTTGCGTACAGATGAAGTGCTACCACAATCAGATGGGTTCATGGACGTGGATATGGTTAGATTAGTTGAAGATGCAATAGGAATGACAACTATGCCTACAATAAGACATCTAAGTGGTGATGGAGAGGGGGAGGGTGCTACTTATGGGGAAACTGAGTCGCCTAAGCAGTTTTTAAAGTTGATGGAAGGTGCAAATCAACCTTTATACCCTGGTTCCAAGAAGCATACTATCTTGTCTTTTGCTGTTCGACTATTGCAAGCAAAAAGTTTACACAGATGGACAGATAACTCTTTCAAAGAGTTGTTGGAGATCTTTGATGAGACATTGCCTGATGGGGTGAACTTGCCTAAATCCTATTACCAAGCCCAGAAGCTTGTGACTGATTTAGGATTCACATACACATCCGTGGATGCTTGCCCGAATAGTTGTATGCTATTTCGAAAGGAAGAAGCAGACCTTGACGAATGTTTAGTGTGCAATGCATCTCGATGGAGGAAAACAGTTGCAGGGTCTGAATCTGGGACACGAAGAGCTGCAAAGCAAGCTAGATACTTCCCGCTTAAACCGCGTTTACAAAGGCTTTTTGCAACTCAAGGCTCAGCTACCCTCATGAAATGGCATGACTTGAATCGTGTGGATGATGGTGTGTATAGGCATCCGGCGGACTCTCCTGCATGGAAGCATCTTGATGCTAAACACCCGGGTTTTGCTTCTGATCCTCGGAATGTACGCCTAGGTATTGCCTCCGATGGATTCAATCCATTTGGGAATCAAAATGTCGCTCATAGTACATGGCCGATTATTGTAGTTCCATATAATTTACCTCCACTGTACATCTTGAAGCAACCATACATATTTCTTTCTGTGCTTATTGACGGACCAAAAGGACCTGGTGACAAGATAGATGTGTATTTGGAACCTTTAATTGAAGAGTTGAAGGAGTTGTGGGAAGTGGGTGTACAAACATTTGATGCTTGCACCAAACAAATGTTTCAAATGCGTGCT
Organism: Persicaria maculosa; assembly: GCA_963922045.1. NCBI lineage: Eukaryota > Viridiplantae > Streptophyta > Magnoliopsida > Caryophyllales > Polygonaceae > Persicaria > Persicaria maculosa. The sequence continues at coordinate 38,127,652 of OY998261.1, forward strand.
GCATTGTTATGGACTATCAATGACTTCCCAGCATATGCAAATTTATCTGGATGGAGTACTAAAGGTGAATATGGGTGTCCTAATTGCAACATAAGGCCAGGGGCAACATATTTGAAAGCAAGCCACAAGTGGTCTTATGGAAAGAGTAGGAGGTATTTGCCCTATGATCACAAGCACCGGAGAGATGCGAAGTCCTTCTATAATGGTCGTGAATCTGCTCATGCCCCTCCTAGAATGAGTGGGGATGAACTTCTTACACAGCTTGACTCTTTCAAGGTTCTTACTCAATACAAAAGGGAGGACATCATCTGTAGACACCGCATGGGGCCCGACAAAACAGAAAAGGATCCCAAAAAAAAACAGCATAATTGGAAGAAAAAAAGCATCTTCTTCGAGCTACCTTATTGGAAAGACAATCTGCTACCTCATAGTATTGACGCCATGCATGTCGAGAAGAATTTTGCTGAAAATGTTCTCCATACCATATTGGGAGTTAAAGGTAAAACTAAGGACAATGTGTCTGCTCGTCGTGACCTTGAAATCTTAGGAATTAGGAAGGACTACCATGTGAAGAAGACAGAGGCTGGTAATGAGTATTATGAGAGAGCTCAGTTTGAGATGGACAATGATGGGAAAGACAAGTTCTTGTTAGGCTTATCACAGGCAAGAATGCCGGATGGTTCATGTTCAAATATTGCACGAAAAGTTAATTTGAAGGATCGCTCCATTGGAGGGTTGAAAAGCCATGATTATCATACTCTTATACAGCAATTGATTCCATTATGTGTACGAAGCTCATTGCCAAGCAACGCCGTTTCTGTTTTGATTGATGTAGCAAAGTTCTTCAAAGTGTTGTGCTGCAAAACTAATTCGAGGGTACAGTTGGAGGAAGCACATTCCCAAATCATCATAACTCTTTGTGAGCTGGAGAGAATCTTCCCACCATCTTTTATTGATATCATGGAGCATTTGCCCATACATCTTGCCGAGGAAGCTATAATCGGAGGGGCTGTACAGTTTCGCTGGATGTACCCAATAGAGAGGTTTTTGCTGACTTTGAAGAATTATGTTAGGCAACAAGCATGCCCTGAAACATCACTAGCAAAAGGTTATTTGATGGAAGAATGCATGCATTTTTGTGCTCAATACTTGGGAGATGTGGAGTCCAAATCCAATAGACCTCCAAGAAGGAAATCGGATGACGAGAAGAGGGGAAAGGGCTTCATCCTTCCAGAGGTAACTCGTGCTCAAATTCATCGATGGGTGTTATTTCATACAGAAGCAATCACCCCATATATAGAGTAAGTCTACTACTACTCATAATGAAGTTGTTCATTTGGGGTATGTATACATAAAACCAATCTTCTTAACCCATTCTCTTCTTTGACTTGTGAAGAGAACATCTCAAATCCATCAAAACTCAGAATCCTACTTTGCCTGAGGAGTCAATCGCAGTAACTCATTTCAGTGAGTTCCCAAACTGGTTCCAAACACATGTGAGTTTTAGTTGGACATATGTGTACACCTTACACTTATTCAATTATTTCAGGTACATTGGTTCTAACTTTAGCTTTATATTATAGGTTCAAGGATTATTACAGGGAGGGGATGTGCCCATACCCAATGACATTATCGCTTTGTCTTTCCCTCCTTCTCCTTCAGCAACGAGGCTAACCTCATACACCTCAAACGGTTATTTATTTCGTGTTCAAAGGGTGGACAATAAAAGAACGAGGCAAAACTCTGGGGTGCATTTAGAAGGAGATCATATATCATATTATGGGAGGTTAACTGATATTATCAAGGTTACATACTCTGTAGATATCAATTATGTGTTATTTAGGTATGAGTGGGCACATCCTTCAACCAGTGTGAAGTTGGACCCCTTTAAATTCCCTTTAGTAAACTTCCGAAGAATACTATACCCTCATGATCAGGTTGGAGATGAGCCTTTTATCTTGGCATCTCAAGCACGGCAAGTATGGTATAACCCGGATCCTTCTGGACAAGGGTGGCTTAATGTTGGAGAAGTGGAATCCAAAGAGTACTCCTACGTAGACGAGGAGGGTTTGGATGTTGATGATGAGTTACATGACGATGCTCAATAGGAGGTTATCTCTACATAAAAATTTTGAAGTATTTTCTTAATGCCTCTGTTTGAAAGTACAGAAAAATGATGCCTCTGTTTGTTCCCTCCATCTGTAATATTATTGCAACACAAGGATGCCTCTTTTTTGATGCCTCTGTAATATTATTATTTGATGCCTCTGACGATGCCTCTCTTTGTTGCCTCTATAGTATTCAAAAAATGCCTCTTATTTTAAATTACAAGGATGCCTCTGTTTGATGCCTTTGTCATTTTACCTTTTCTTATAGGTGACCATGAAAAAAAGAAAGGGTGGACCCGGTAGACCACGAACGATGTCTGAGTTCTTACAAGCTACCTCATCTGCTGGTCATAGCTCTTCTTCTTCGCAGTCCTCACAAGCTAAATCAGTTGCTGCTAGTGTTCCAGACCCAAATCTGGCTATAGCTCCTGTTCCTCCACAACAACTGCAAGCAACAATGACTCATTCTTTGATTTCTTTGGAATCAAGTATGTTACATTACATTAAGTGTTCCAATGATAATATGACAATTTCTCTATTTTCTATCAAGTACGTTACATTACATTATATGGTGTTACTATGTTTGAAGGTGAACAACAAGAAGTAAACGTTAGAGGCCACAACAAGGGTTTGCCAGGGTGGAACACCGGAGGTAAAATTGCCGTGGAATTCAATGAGGTGTTCCAGCCAGTAGGAGAAAATGCTAAATTGTTGAAGTCTCAGCTAGGGATTATAGTGCGTGATGGTCATAAGCTTCCCTTGACTAATCTTGACTGGTCCTTTGTTGATAATTCTATCAAAGAACGCATATGGGCTGAAGTTCAGGTCACAGTTCTACAAAATATTCATTTTTACAGTTGCTTTTCTACAAATATTCATTTTCATAGTAGCTTTGTTGATAATTCATTTGTACAAATATTCATTTTTTAAGTAGCATAATTTTGTTATGATCTTGTAGCAAAATGTATTGAATGTCCCGGAAGGCTACAAAGAGGTTTGCTTGAGAACTTGCAACAACATGTGGAAGGATTTCAAGTCAAAAACGAAGAGAAGGTACTTCACGAGCCGGAAAAATGATCCAGAACTCGCCAAGAAGTGCCCTTCGAATGTTCTACCAGAGCAGTGGGTGCCGCTTATTGAATATTGGCGTAGTGCTGAGGTAGAGGTTTTATTTTCTAACCAAAATTTGTTTTTATCAGTTTCATTATATTATCACCTATTTTTTCGCTGGTGTACTAATCTCTATTATTACCCTTAATACATATAGAAACAATCAAAGCAAAACTCTCAGAATCGAGATAGGCATGGACCATCACATGTCACTGGTCGAAAGTCGTTTGCCGAAGTCAAATATGAGGTATGTATGTATTTGTACCTTGGTTGTTGTTTTCTTCTTCATAATTGACTTGCATTTGTAACTTCTTGTTGTTTTCCCGAGTAGCTTCAAAAAAGTGGCCTACCTGTTGATAAAATGAGTGTGTGGATCAAATCCCGCAAAACAGATGACCCAGATGTTATTGCAGCCATGGTAAGTTGAACCTACCTAGTTGTACACATTCCTCTCCTCCCTTCCATATGTGTGTTCGTCCTCCCTCGCTCCCTTGTTTTTGTTTCAGTTTCTCTTCTTCTTTGTCCTCTTTGATCTCTTTTACAGAAGGATGTCTTTCTTGCTTTCCGATGTTCCTGCATTTGTATATATCCACTAAGACCTTTGTGTCTCAATTCTTGTTTTCGTTCAATTGGGTATATATCCACTAAGACCTTTGTGTTTCAATTGTGGTTATTGTAGAAGGAATACAACGACCTCTTAAGTATGGAACCCGAGGATCGGCGAGAACTTGTAGAAGTGAAGGACAAGATATTCCATCAAATTGTTGGAGATGATGGTCATGGGTATTGTCGGACTTATGGCTCCAGCGCCCCTCCTCGACTGGTGTATCCAGGATCATCAACCACCTCTATTAGCAATGCGACAATGTTCCAACAGCTCGCCGATAAGTTAGCTGAGACTGCACAAAACTTTGACCGGAAACTCGAAGCTCTAAGAGATGAAATCATGTCGGCTTTAGGGACCACTGATAGGGTAACCGCTCATTCAGAAGTGCCGGTTAGTTTATGAATAGTTCTTATCATCCCCATTTCTATCATTATATATATATTGTATCCATAGATCCTTATAATGTTGGCGTATACCATGTTGAATCAAATATAGGTTGTTAGCATCCCCACTCTTTTATAGACAACAAGTGTTCATCTACTATTATGTGTTAGCATTTTGAAGTCTTGAACAACTTCTTTCGAAACTTATCCTAAGTTGATGTTTTTTTCTATTGTAGACAACAAGTGTTCAGTTCAAGGAGTCTATAGGAGATGAAGCTCTTACCGTAACTCCTGATGATGATGATGATGATCATGATGGGGCAGCCACATCAGTGGAAGGAGATGACCAAGAAGCTACTGAATGACACAGTCAAGGGCTCTACTAGGTATCGAAAACGTACATAAACTATATATGTAAAACAACTTGGTATGCTTTGTTTTGGCTTCATGTATCATTGCTGAGAAACTTGAACTTGGCATTGGCACGGTTAAACTATGCGAACGTAGGTTATGTGCTTTTGCTTTACTAGGTTAAAGTATGCGTATGTTATGTACTTTTGTGTGGCGCTTGGTTTATATGAAATTTATCTGGTCGGAAAAACAATCTTCTATGTAATATATTAGCTTTGGATGACTATAGAAGTAGCTTTGTATGTAATATAGTAGCTTGCCGTAGCAAAACTATCAAGAACAACCAGTATTGTCTAGCCTCGGCAGCCAACCGTCGCAACTGTTAACAACCACAACCAAAACATTTTGATCTGAATACTATTTTGCCACGGCGGATAGCTGTCGTAAACATTAGTGGCTGCTAGTTTTCAGCCACGGCTGACACCCGTTGTAATTTTTGCGCCCAAAGAAGGTGGGAAATTGTGGCTGCTAGTTTTTAGCCACGGTTGGAACCCGTCGTAATTTTGGCGCCAGAAAAAAGGTGGGAAATTATGGCTGCTAGTTTTTAGCCACGGCTAGTACCCGTCGTAATTTTGGCGCCAAAAAAAGGTGGGAAATGTTGGTCCCTTGGCGCCGGAATTTTTTTTGCCACGGCAACCTCCCGTCGCCCCATTCTCAGCTCTAGCAGAGCTACACATAGCCGTGGCTTAACCGTGGCTACGAAGCTTGCCATGGCTGTCGCCGTTGCCCCTTTCTTTTTGCCACCGCAGGTTTGGTTACGCCTAAGTTGCCGTGGCTACAGCCGTTGCTAGCTCCTTTCTGCCACCGCAAATCCACTTTTTGCCACGGTATTTTACCGTTGCTAATATGCTTTTTTTTGTAGTGTTTGGAGAATAGAGCCTCAAACGCGACTCTTCTACTTGGTCCACACGAGCACGGAATTGGATCTTCTTGTCTCCGTTTGCTAGAACGAACGATCGAAGGATTGCAACTCACACCTAACACGTTAAGGATGTTATTGGTTTTGGTGGGAGAAGAAAAGATGCACAATTATCAAAAACTAGGTTAAGACTTATTTCCAATAAGTCTTCTTATATAATGCACAAATTAGGTCAAACTCATTCATAATAAGTTACCTATTTATCTTTTATCTTCTATCCATAATATCTTTCTATAAAGATATTATATTAACAATAATAACTTATTATTATCATTAATCAATTATCCAATTCTTAATACTCTTTTGTGTCTGACCTTATAGGACCCGAATAAAATAGCAATAGATTAAATACAATTTAATCCATAAATTATAGTTGGCTTATAACAAAGCACTATAATTACCTAGATTATTCGGATTATAAATCTCCATTTTAATCCTATTATATCATTAGTATTTTACACATCAATTAAAGAACACATATTCCTTCAATCTCCCACTTGTCACTAAAAAAAAACAATTTAGCATCGGCAATTTACCGTGGCGAAAAGCCGATCTGGGGTGGCAAAACCTATTTAGCCACGGACGTAGCCACAGGAAACAAGGGGTGGCCAAGTCTGCGGTGGCAAAATGATAATAGCTATGGATGCTTGCCGTGGCGACCAACCTAGCCACGGCATAGCCACGGCATAGCGACGCTTGTCCAAAGGAACCAAATTTGGCCACCCTAGAGAGTTGCCGTAGCTAGCTAAGTTTCAGCCAACAATTTCCCACCCAAATTTGGCGCCATTTTTTCCCATTTTGCGACGGTCTACTGCCGTGGCTACGAGAGTAGTAGCCAAGTTCCAGCCAAAAATTTCCCTCCCTAATTTGGCGCCATTTTTCACCGGTTTGTGACGGTAGGATGCCGTGGCTATGATATGAAATTGTAAAAAAATATACCGCCAGAATTATGGCGCCTTTTCACACCTTGCCAGGGCAAGTACCCGATGCTATTGTCCTCGGCTATTTCTGCATCTCGCCACGGTATATAGCCGTTGCCAAGTGTAATGGCAGCCCATTTATCTCCTGTTTTCATTCTCATAATCCAAACCTGTCCTAATGTGCCTAATCTAACCTGTCCTAATGTGTCTATCAAAGCAACTTCACAAAAAGTGTACAACCATAACAATTCTTCCAAATTACATTTTCAGATAAAGCAAAAGTGAATTCAACATTGTAATTACACCTAATTGTTTGAAAGAACACGTACAACGACTTATGCATTCGAAGTCTTTAGTCTAAAGTTCAAACTTCCCGACAAAATGTGAATGTACTTACATAAAGCCAAAAACAGCACACAAAGTCCTGATCTTGGTGCCAATTTGAATCCCCTCTTCACCACTTCATTCAGCAAGCCTTTCAGGAGGGTCGTCACTGCATGCATCATCATCTTCTTCCATAGATTCATCATCATCTTCAGCGGTGATCGGGGTCGGGGTCTTCAGTGCTTCCTCGGTGGGGGATAAGAGAAGAGCTCCTTCTCCTATAGACTCTCTCTGATGGACACTTGTTGTCTATAATAAAAAGCACATAAAAAAAGATTTATCGAAAGAAATAGACTCGACTTTATCTAACAAAAAATATATAGAGCATTCACTTGATTTATCGAGAGAAATAAAGTTCCCCTATTCGGATCTTGAAAAAACAGTACATACCAAACATTTAGTATAGCATTCACTTGATGATTGTATAGGTCGCTAGAACTAAGTGATAACATGAAACAAAGACTTATGGTAATAACAAATAATTAATATAGCAGAAGTTCAACTAACCTGCGCTTGTGATTGTGAGCTTCCCCTATCATTGCACCCGAAAGTCGTCATCAAGTCAGCTTTGAAGTCTACAAGTTTCTGTTCGATCAACTTTGTGAGGTTGTCAGCCACCTCTTTGAATTGGCGTAGCACGTCCTCATTGGTAATAGGTGTGCTTGATGATCCTGGATACACCAAACGAGGAGGGGCACTTGCACCATATGTCCTACAGTATCCATGTCCATCGTCTCCAACAACCCGATGGAATATCTTGTCTTTGACGACAGTTAGGTCCCTTTGATCCTCTGGTTCCAAACTTAATAGTGTGTTATAGTCCTTCTACATTATGACAATGCGAAAAGAACAATTTAAAGCGTGTCCCCACACGTAAAACACTTAAATAAATTTTGATAGATACAAGGTCGAACAAACTTACAATAGCTTCAATAACGTCATGATCATCTTTGTTGCGAGATTTGATCCACACACTCATCTTATCAACCGGTTGGCCACTTTTATGCATCTAGTTGACAATGTAAAGGAAAAACTGATCAGATCAAATCCATCAGAAACTGACAGTAAGAATGTAAAGGAAAAACTGATGAGATGAAAATCTGACATGTAAAGGAAAAACTGACAGTAACAATGCCATCCAAATGATCAGATCAAAATGAAAACTAAGATAGCACATTGCATAGAGATCCATGAGAAAATAATAATACTAAAAGAAACAGCTCAAAATTGAACAGAAACAGCTCAAATTTGACATATCTCAATGACAGAATATGATAACATATTCTACCACTGAAAAGTCAAAACTCATTCAATCATGTTTGGAGTCTCTGTCCAAAATTTATATATAAAAAAAATTATGCACAAAAAAGAGGTCTAAAGTTCAACAAATATGTTAATCAATCTCCCAATAATCTCACAACAAACTCGTAATAATATACTACAAAGAGTAAGCGGTCAGGAAGCATCTAATGCAAGGCAGGCCACTTTCAGCAACAACACTGATTCAGAGGAGTTGTTATCCAACTTGGCAGAGTCAAAGAAGAAAGTGACGTGACCTCATGTCTAATTTCGGCATTTTATGCTATATATTATAGAAAGCACTTAAAGATGGTAATTATTTATACTCAAAAAAGGTGCAACTATACATGTACCTCATGTCTAATTTCGGCAAAAGACTTTCGACCGGTGACATGTGATGGTCCATGCTTATCTCGATTCATAGAGTTCTGGTGGGCTTGTTGCTATATATAAGAAGACATTGCACGAGAAGTCACTTAATATACAAGAATTAAAATATAAGCACGTACAATATTATGTAATTAAGCAAAACCTCCGCCTATGCGGTTCTCCAATATGCAATAAGAGCAAGCCAATCAGGTGGTAAAACAGTTGGAGGATTCTTCTTCTCAAGATCTGGATCATCTTTGCACTTCAAAAAATATGCCTTCTTGGTTTTTGACTTGTAGTCCTTCCACATGCTATTGCACGTTCTTAGGCAAACCTCTTTATAACCATTCGGAACATTCAACAAATTTCTCCACAAGTTGTAAACACCATTAAGTTAATTATAATGTGCCTTGAATAATCTTAGAGTTGTTACATATCAGGTGATCGGAGAACATCTTAGAGTTGTTAAGATAATTGGTTGCATTTGCTAATTATTATATATTACAGGAACTTTAAAGAATATAAACGAGAGAAAAGAGGAAATTAGACAGCAGTTGTAAGGATGTGCAAATGTGAGGCTCACCTCAACTTCTGCCCAGATACTTTCCTTAACGGAGTCATCTATACTGGTCCAGTCCAGATGTGTCAATGGGAGTCTGTGTCCATCACTCACTATTATCCCCAGTTGAGCCTTCAGACGTTTGGCATTCTCCCCTACAGGTTGGCAGACATCATTGAATTCAATAGGGTATTTGGAACCAGTGTTCCAACCCGGCACACCCTTACTATGGCCTCGATGGGTAATGTGTTCAGCTTGAACTTCAAAAAAATAGAATAAGATACAAATGAACTTGACTTTAGTAAATAGCTTTCAACTGGAGCAGAAGAGCTTAAAATTGAAACACTCATAACACACATGAAAATCAAGTGAAGTTTCACAATCAACATATTTAGTAGAAAAGGCACATCCATCACATTAATTCTAGGTAGTCACAATAAACGTCAATTTACTCACACCACACCATAATAACACTAACCTCAACATTAATCTTAAAGTTCCATGATTTACCAAATTACCACATATAATCTCTAGGCCCATAATGCCACGTGGCAAATTCCGAATGGTCCTTAAGTATAGTTGATATATGACCAATTAACATTCACTTAAAGATTCAAAATGAACAAACCCTAGCTGTTTTTGTTCTATATAAATCCACCCTTACATTAGTGCAATTTCCCATCTTAAAATTCGGGACCAAGCATGGGAGTTTATGAGATGCAAAAGTTCAAAGAGATGGAGGAGAAGAAGTGGAAGACCCGAATGAAGTACAAAGAGATTAAAATTGACTTTACTAAATATGTTGATTATGGTAAAACTGCATTACCAAAAGGATCTTCAACTGGAGCAGTAAGAGCTTGAAGTTGAGCTTGAACTTCAAAAAAAAAAAAGAGTCATATGAAATATAATAGCTTCAAACATTTGTTAATTAAATAGCTTTCCATAATTTGTTTCAAACTGCATTACCAGGAGGATCTTCAACTGGAACAGGAACCACACTGCATTGAGCTTCAGCTGGAGATGGAGATGGAGATGGAGTTGAAAGCAGAGCACTAAGTGGAGCACTAAGTACTGGGACTGATGCAGAGGGAGCACTACTACTGGGAAGCGCTGCAGCTGCTGATGTCGAAGGTGGAGCACTAACGGGGACTGATGCAGCTACTGATGCCGATTCTGATGACCCGCCCTGGGAGGAAGCGGACTTCCTAGATACTAGGAACTCGGACATTGTTCGCGGTCTACCGGGTCCGCCCTTTCTTTTCTTCATATTTGCCTATAAAAATATAAAACCATTAGTGTAAGATTACAAACCAAAGTTATTAGATAAAAAGTACAATAATGTAACATAACCAAGAGAGTATCATAAAAGTTATCATAACAGATAAGAGCACACCAGACCATCAAAATCAGTAAAGAGCACAATATGATCATGAAAGTAAATAATGGCTAATCCATATCCTCTATCCAATAAGAGTATCATTATCCACCAACTCGGTTCTTGTATCCATCTCATCATCAACATCCACATGGGAATACTCTTTTGATTCCACTTCCCCAACAGTAAGCCACCCATGTCCAGTAGGATCCGGGTTATACCACACTTGACGTGCTTGAGATGCGAATATAAAAGGCTCATCCCCAACTTGATCTTGCGAGTACAATAATTTGTGGAAGTTCACTAAGGTGAATTTAAAAGGGTCCAACATCACACCGGTTGAAGGATGAGCCCACTCACACCGAAATAATCCATAGTTGCTATCTACAGCATATGTAACCCTGATAATATCGTTCAATCTCCCGTAGTATGGTGTAGAATCTCCTTCTACAAACACCCCACAATTTTGTCTCGTTCTTTTGTTGTCTAAACTTTTCACATGAAATAAATAACCATTGCAACTGTATGAGGTCAGCCTTGCTGCTACGGGTAAAGGGGGGTTCGACAATGCCACAATTTCATCACTTACCGCATCACCTGCTCGTATCAATCCTTCCACCTATAATATTTGGTTAGCATTAGTAGTTGATGGTCGCAAATAGAATTGAATCTTGGAGCATGATGTTAAGGGCATATGTGAAGTTGCCACTCACATGTGATTTAAACCATTCAGAAAACTCATTGAAATGAGTTAATGCCACTGACTGATCGTTTGCCGTAGGACTTTGATTTTTAATGAATACCAATTGTGACCTTCACAAGATAAAATAGGAAAAAGGTTACCAAGGATCCAATCATAAATTCATAACTGTAAATAACTGTAATTTGTACTTAAAATGCAGTCGGCTTGCTTCAGATAGGGTGTCACTACATCAGTATGAAATAAGACCCATCGATGTATTTGTGCTCGCATTATTTCTGGAAGAATGAATGCCTTTCCCTTATTGAGCACAAAAGTTCATGCATTCTTCCATAACATACCCTTTCGCTAATGATGTTTCTGGGCATGCATGTTGTCTTACATAATTCTTCAAAGTAAGGAGAAACCTCTCTATAGGGTACATCCAATGAAATTGGACAGCCTCGCCAATTACAGCTTCCTCGGCAAGATGTATCGGCAAATGCTCACAATTCAACAGTAGTGGAACTATTGATTCTTACAATGACAGAAGCTCCTGAAACTCAAGTACTTTCCCAGACCGGTAAGTATACCTGTACGCAATTGCACATACAATTTGAAGTCAGTAGGAAGAAAGCAAGGAGACAAAGATATGAAAAACATAATGACAGCATACAGCCACTCAATCACAAAAAAAATATACTAAGAATTCTGTGGTTACTTTATGATATTGATATTGATGTGTTATTGGTCCATTGTAGAGGGTTATAAAAGCCAATAGGATGATAAGAAACATGTCTGAGCATGAATTGGTCTTGCACTTGTCCACTAAAGACAAGGGCTATAAAAGCTATAAAAGGTAATTTTTCTTCTTTTATTATTTTTCCAAAAAAATACCTTTATTATTTATACAAAACTTTAAATGTACATGAACATATATTTATAATAAAAGGCCATAAAAGTCCAAAAATACAGAAATACAGAAAATTCAGAAACACAAAAAAAACAGAACTGCATGCATACAGATATACAGAAAAATCAGAAAGTCAGAAAATTCAGAAACAATTATATCACATGTTGAACAACCCCAATTTCAATAAATGGATAATAGAAAATAAAGGATTAACCCATAAAAGTCCAAACAATCAGAAATATAGAAAATTCAGAAACACAAAAAAAACAGAACTGCATGCATATAGATATACAGAAAATCAGAAAGTCAGAAAATTCAGAAACAATTATATCACATGTTGAACAACCCCAATTTCAATAAATGGATAATAGAAAATAAAGGATTAACCCATAAAAGTCCAAACAATCAGAAATATAGAAAATTCAGAAACACAAAAAAAAAACAGAACTGCATGCATACAAATATACAGAAAATCAGAAAGTTAGAAAATTCAGAAACAATTATATCACATGTTGAACAACCCCAATTTCAATAAATGGATAATAGAAAATAAAGGATTAACCCATAAAAGTCCAAACAATCAGAAATATAGAAAATTCAGAAAGTAAAACATACAGATATACATCAATATAGAAGCAACAGAAATGCAGAAATTCAGAAATCAGAAATTCACCCCCATCACATGTTGAATAGTGCATAAATTAATAAATCAACAAGCAGAAATCAGAAATCCACCCCAATCCTAATCACATGTTCAAATGCTCAATAGTTTAACCCCAATTTCATACAATAAATACCGATACATGGCTTGGTAAGGGGTAAGAGTTCAGTAATTCCTATAAGGCATTCTACCATCTCTCTCACAACCCTCTCTCCCACAACCCTCTCCCCTTGAAAGAAATGGCATCATCATCAGACCCCCACGCCTCCTCATCAGGCCTCCCACCCCGCCCTGTCCCCATCAACATAGCGTCCGATAGCTCGGACGATGGGTTTGAGAGTTCAGGTAACCGAAATGATTGTGTTGGTTTAGATTTCATTTTTGGTATGTGTATGATTATATTAGCTTCTTTATGTTTATTTATGCAGGACCAGCGCCGCCCCCATACCGACCTAATCAAAAGGTCGAGGTCGTCGGCGGCGAGGCTGGGATGCTAGGGTCGTTCTTCGAGGTGATCATTATACGAAAAGTGGATCCAACCCACTGGGAGGTGGAGTATGAAACCATCCTAGAAGAGAACAGAAGCGAGAAGCTTAAGGAAATCCTACCGGTTCTCCGAATTCGTCCCCGTCCACCTCGTGTTGCATATGACAGCTACGTGCTGGATGACCGTGTGGATTGTCGCTCAAGAGACGGGTATTGGTCGGGTAAGGTGATTGGTGTATGTGCTTTTGGGAATGACCGAACATACAGGGTCGAATTCCATCTTATCGGGAGCACGGAGGTTTATCGTGCCAATCGGTTGTGCCCATATTTCGATTGGGATGGATACAAATTCACTACGCAGCCGCATTTTCGCTTCATGTTACGATGAATTTCTATTTCAATGTGTTATTTCTTGTCTGATCCTACTGTTTTTTATGGACATTATTGTTTGGTGGAGGGTTTTAAATGTTTTTGTCATTGTTGTGTAATCCTTTTGTATGTTGCTACTGATTGTTATGTATTTTCTTACTCATTGTTTTGTACTTTGCTACTTGTGATTCTGGCAAGTGTTATCTGTTATGCTGTGTTGTGCTTTATTTTTTTCATTAGTATTCTATTTATGTAAGTATTTGACTCACGTAAGTACTGTGGTACTTGTGATTCTGGTAAGTCTTCTATCTGTTATGCTATGTATTTTCTTACTCATTGTTATGTATTTTCTTACTCATTTTGGTTGCACTCTCGATCCCTTCACTTCAATCAATTCAAACCTAAATGATTTTTCATAGCAATGGGACATTCATACAGTTGAAGAGAGTTTCCTCCTTTTATATAGGAAGTTGTGCAAGTGAATAGCTCCTTAACTGGAGCACTTACAGGTTCAAGATCACACTAGTGAAGTGAAAGCCCATGTGCCTTACTGAAGAGGTTTTATTTTTCGTATCGCATGTGTAATCAAGCTTATTATATAACTACCAACTAAAATAAGAAAATAAATGACAAATCATATTAGGAATTTTACTTTCAAATATATATGAATTTGAATACTTTGATTGGAATTTTAGTCAAGGCTTGTAATGGGGTTTGCACACACATGCACCTATACATGCTCGCTCACTCACAGATTCACATACACAAGCACAAGTACAAAGACATCTTTAAATATGTGTGAGCATGAATACATTATCACAACTTTCCACCGCCCAATATCAAGCCTACTGATGATGTATCGCAAACACACAAAGGTTCAGAGTTGTAGCTTCTAACCCTTCTATAATCTTTTATGATATTTAAAGAATTGACTTGTTTCAAAATACCCAGTATAGTTATATAGCTTTATAAAACTAATTGCTTATCCTCTGGATGTTTAGTTAGATAAATTCACATACATTGACTGATCTTGTGGATTTTACTTGATGGGAATTTAAGGTTTAAATAGTCATTGTGACATTAAAATACATCTATGCTTGTGTCAAATATATATTTATTTTTTTTAGAATGTACAGCAAAGGGGCAGGAGAGAACATTTTAAAGGTAAATGCAATCTATACATTTTTTTCCTGACATGATGAATGAAATATTAATGCAGAAGCAGTTGTAGACGAAGATAGAGAAGCATAACATGATGATGAGGAAGAGGAAAATGAAATTGAGGACGATGATGGACTAGTTGATGGACTTGAAAATTAAAACAATTAGGTAGTGAGAGATCACAATATTGAAGCATACGGATTTGATTGCATAGAAATTAAAGAGATAAGGAATCTGAAAAACAGCAAAAATAGTTGATGGGGTTAAATAATTAAGCGAATCAGCAATTGTAAGCGAATCAAGACATATAGGACCACATTTCATCAATTCCATAGGGCCACATCTACAAGCCCATCCCATGAAATCAGGAAAAAGAAAATCAGGATATGAAGTATGAATAGACGAACAACAATTTGGGACATGACTTACTTTCAGCACAACGAAGGGCAGCAGCTGTATCTATAGTGCAGAATGGGTTTCCAGTTCCAGCAGCAAAGATCACAACTCTTTCTTTCTCCAAACGTCAGATAGATCTTCTTCGCAACAACCTAAGATATTGCTAGAGCTAGTTAATAAATGTGGTCAAAATTATAAAGTATCTGGCCAGGTTTAGGATTATAATGGTCTAGGGTACATGAGAATATGAGATACAGTGCAAAAGATGCTAATAAAGAAATACTTGGGTGATATACTAACTCTATTCTGAAACCATTCAAACGAAGCGTTTCAAGTGCCAATTTCTAAACAAATGGAGAGAACTTCCTTCATTTCCCAATCATTCAGACAAAAAATATGCATTGTATATTTACAGCAATGACTCTAGAGCATCAATGATCACTCTATATACTTGGACATTTTCATTTCCTTCAAGTCAAGGCCTACAAAAGGCATTCATACGTTCCAAGTAACTAACTATATGCCTTCAACAAAGTAGCATCCCCAAAATGCGCATTGTATATTTAGAGCAATGACTCCCTAAATCCATGCAACCAAAAATTTCCAAAATTAAGTAAATTTGTAGTCAATTTAGGGTAGGCACTAGTACCGAATTATTAAGGCATCAACAGAAATATGAAGCACTTTCTAAAGCATCAACAGTTTTAAACTTTTTGCCTAGTGGTTACAGAGTAAACATATACAATTATTAAGGCAATATGCAGCACTAAAAGGGTTATTCTTTGAGTTCAAAGGGAGTTATAATATTTACATTACTAATGATAAGGTCTACATATTGTCTTGCTTTAAGCATTAAGCTATCATAATGAGACATTTAAACCTAAATAAAAAACTAGTCATCTCTACAAGCAGCAAGCAGAAAAGGTTTCAGATTCATGGCTGATGAACAGGGTAGAGCAGTGCCCTTACCTAACTTTCAAACATCAAACATCAGTCAGGTCAAACCACCACACTCTCATATGAATTTAAAGTGGATGATCTACACATGATTGTGAAGTTCATAGATCCTTTATCAACCCTTGCAACCAGAGATCAGAGACAAAGCCCTTCACATCACATAGAAAAAACATAGAAAAATACCTTGTTATGAGAGCAGTTGAAGGCGCAACCCTATTTCGGGGAGGAAGAGGGCTTATTGACGTTGATTGCGGTAAGAGAGGAGGAGGAGGAGTGAGAGTCGGCGGCCGAAAGAAGAAGACGTGCTCAGATGTAGGCCGACTTCAGACCGGAAGAACAAACGACGGCATCGGAGGCGGGAGGGAACAAATTGGGCTTCGGATGTAGGCCGACTTCAGACCGAGATGAACTACCGACTGGCGATTTCACTTCGGGCGACTTCAGACATAGAACACAAAACTAAGAACGATTTTCCCTTCAACTCCCATCCATTTTTGAAGCTATCTACATCTGGAGAGAGGAGTTTGCGTTTCGTGCCTCGGATTTGAGCGATTTAGGGTTGAATGTGGGGAGATTTGGGGTTGAATGTGGGAGATTTAGGATTTGGGATTTAGGGTTTGAACGTGGAGAGAGATGAAGACAGAAAGTGGAGAGAGAAGAAGATAGAAAGTGGGATTTGGGATTTGGGAGGGTTTAGATTAATTTTTTGGTATAGGGTTAGGGTAGATTTGGAGCGAGTCCTGTAAGTTTGGCGCCATCCCAATTTTTTTTGCCACGGTTGAGTCTTGCCGTCACACCCATGCCCGCCAGCTGAAGTGAAGCTAGCCACGGGATAGATGTTGCCGTGGCAAATTTCAGCTACGGCTCCTTATCCATTGCTAGAAATCTACCTACTATCTACGGCAGACCCTTGCCGTTGCTACCGTGCTCCTCATCCGTAGCTCCACCGTGGCCAAAACCACCCTGCTAGCTACGGCAGACCCTTGCCGTTGCTACCGTGCGTGGCAAAATTCTTTTTTTTTTTTGTAGTGTGTCCTTAAGTGGATGTGCAATTTCAATTCCTTTGTCAATTAATGTTCAATTTGACGGTATGATAACATCTCATGTTACCCATATCAATTCAAACTATTTCTCGATCCCGAGCTTGAGCTGTCAAATAAACAAATGATTACTTATAATCCATTTGAGCTTGGCCATGCATTTTCCAATTCTTGCTCTTCGAACGGCCAGAACACTATTCCTACTCAGATATCTACATATCCAGAATAGGAGGACTTCTCCAATCTTGTGTGACTATAACTCCGACTTAAATTTTAGGAACTCCAATCACCGCCTTTTACGGATCAGCGCTTGACAGTGTCAAAGATTACTAATCATCAAGTGAGAGGGATATCACACTCATGTCTGAGGAATCTACTAATAATATTTTAACCTTAAATTCTTCAACTTATTTGAAAAATCTTAAAGCAGGTCTGCCCAACAAGTATCTAACATACTTGTCAATGCAATTGATTAGACATCTCCATGTCCCTAGCTATCACTCAACTTGCATAATATCCTATATTAAATCATTTATGTCCCGTTTAATGATTCAGGCTACGGCAAAACATAATTCATAATATCAGTTCACTTAATAGGGTTTCAACCACCACGACTTTCGCAACGATCCTATTTGATAATTATAAATTATTAGGACATTTTATTCAATTCTAACCATAATCAAATAATAATGAAATTTTATTTCAAACAAACATGATGCAAATACGTTTCAACAATCTTGATCAAATATCTAAGATCTCAAAACATCAAAACTCAAAGTCATTCCTCAATGGACTTGAGTCCCTTGGCCCTAGTTTGACTATCATGCTTGGGCCTAGGGAGAGGTTTAGCCAATGGATTTGCAATGTTGCTATCCATGTGTATCTTGCACGGCTTCATATCATCTACTAGACCTAGTCTCATATGATATGATACTTTTGGCCTTTTGGGTACTTGTCTGGATTTGGGGATTAGAGCTAGGTTCTTTGGAATAAGCAATGACACCACGCTCATCAATGATCGTCCTTATGCAGACAAATTCTTTAGCAACATATAATGTTGCAATGTACTCAAAATTTATTGTAAAATCAACTATTGTGTCATGCTTTGAGCTCATCTAGCTCACAGCTCCTCCAACAAGAACAAAAACATATCCAGATTGAGATCGGAAGTCATCTCTATTTGTTTGGAAGCTCACATTAGTATATGCTTCAAAGATTAACTCATCATGTCCTCTATACACCAAAAACTCATCCTTAGTCCTTCTTAAGTACTTGAGGATGTTCTTAGCTGCACTCCAGTGTACTTCACCTGGACTCGATTGGTAACTGCTGCACACACTTAAGGCGAATGTAACATATGGGCGAGTACATATCATGGCATACATAATCGATCCTATTGCGGATGCATAAGATATCCGACTCCTTTTATCCAGCTCGGCAAGTGTCATTGGACACTGCTTCTTGCTTAGATATAGGCCATGTTGCATGGGCGAAAATCCCTTTTTGGAATCTTTCATGTTGAACATGTCCAATACCTTATCTATATAAGTTCCCTGACTTAGTCCAATGAGTCTATTGGATCTATCCCTATAGATCTTGATGCCTAAAATGCACTCGGCCTCTCCAAGGCCTTTCATTGAGAAATGCTTCTTGAGCCAGTCTTTTACATACTTAAGTATTTAAATGTCATTCCCAATGAGTAGTATGTCATCCACATACAAAACCAAGAAACCAAATTTGCTCCCACTTAACTTCTTGTAAACACAAAGTTCTTCTTCAAATTTGATGAATTCAAGCTATTTGATTACTTCATCAAATCGAATGTTCCAACTCCATGATGCTTGCTTAAGTCCATAAATGGACTTCTTATGTTTGCTTACCTTCCTAGGATTTTTTGGATCTTCAAAACCCTTTAGGTTATGTCATGTACACATCCTGTTCTAAGTATCCGTTTAGAACGTCTTGACATCCATTTACCAGATCTCATCATCATAAATGAGCTGCAATTGCTAGGAGTATCCGAATAGGTCTAATCAAAACGACTAGAGAGAACATTTCATCATAGTCAATACCATGAATTTGTTTAAATCCCTTTACTACCAGTATTGGTTTGAATAGATTTACCTTTTCATTCTTGTCTATTTTGAGTTTGTAAACCCATTTGCACCCAATGGGTACTATCCCTTCTGGTAGATCTATCAAGTCCAATACTTGAATTTCAGACATAGAATCCATTTCGTACACCATGACACCATGCAATTTTTAGAAGTCTTGACCCATCATAGCTTGCTTATATGTAGTAAGCTCATTGATTTCTAACATCAGAATGTCCAAACATGTAGTCAAAATGAAATCAACAAACCTATTTGGCAAAGATCTTTGTCTATCCAATCTACGTGTGGGTTGAGAGGCTGGAGGTTCTACCACAACGTTTTGTGGACTAGTAGGTGTGGGTTCTTGTAACTCCCCTACCTCCGGTATATGATTTTGAGTTATTTCTTCTCGTGGAATTAAGTCCTCAAAATACACAGTCTCGGACATAGAGTGATCCAAGTCCTCTTGTTGCTCGGTTTATTGCTTCTCTCGAACTTCTTCGAGATCAACATTTCTCCCACTTGACTTTTTGGAAACAAACTCTTTTTTCATACAGACATTATCGCTAGCAACAAACGCTTTGTGCTCAGTGGGATTGTAGAAATGGTACCCTTTAGTTTCCTTAGGATACCCTACAAAGAAGCACTTATTTGATTTGGTTGCGATCTTATCTGCTAGTAAACAATTTACATACGCTTCGCATCCCAAAACCCTGAGAAAAGACAAACTTGGAGTTCTTCCAGTCCATAACGCATATGATGTCTTTTCTATAGCCTTAGATGGTATCCTGTTTAGTGTGAACATTGCGGTTGTGAGAGTATACCCCAAAAAGATATTGTAAGATTAGCTAAATTCATCATTATCAGACCATGTTCAACAAGGTCCTATTTCTCTTTTTAAAGACACTGTTAATTTGCGGTGTTTTGGGTGGAGTTAGTTTTGATACAATCCCACAACTCTTTAAATGATGATCAAACTCTTGACTCAAATATTTATCACCACGATCGGATTGTAGTGCCTTAATTTTCTTGTCAAATTGGTTTTCAACTTCATTCTACAACTCATTGAACTTCTCAAAAGAATTCAGGTTTTGCTTCATTAAGTAAATACAACCTTATCTACTTAAATCATTAGTAAAAGTTATGAAGTATTTATACTCACCTCTAGCCTTTGTGCTCATAGGCCCACATACATCTATATGTATTAGTGCCAAGAGCTTAGTTGCCCTTTCACTTACCCTAGTAAAAGGAGACCTTGTCATTTTTCTTTTTAGACATAACTCAAATGTGTCAAATGATTCACAATAAGTTGATATCAAAAGTCCATCTTTATGAAATTTTCCATGCAATTTAAGTCTAAGTGACACAACTAACAATGTCATAGATAAGTATTTTCACCTTCATCTAATTTTTGCTTTTTGGTACTTATGTTGCAAACACCAGATGTTTGATAGAGTCATTACTCATCACAACACTAGCTTTTGTACCAGAAGAACTCACAGTTCCATCCTTTTTTATCTTTCAAATACTTTGGGCAGTTTTTCTTCCAGTGACCCTTAGTATGGCAGTAGAAACAATCATGGTCAGCAACTACTTTAGCTTTCTCAAAAGAGTTATTGGGTTGGGTAACTGGTTTACCTTTCCATTTTGCGTTCTTCTACTGTCCAGATGCTCCTTTCTTAACCCCTTTTCCCTTTTGGACCATCAAGAACTCGTTCTTGTTGCCCATAGTCAAATTTTGCTCAACAATCTTAAGCATCCCATGCAATTCTTCAAGATTTTTTCCAAATTCATTCATATTGAAGTTGAACTTGAGTTGAGCAAATCCATCATGTAGACGATGAAGTATGATATCTGTATCCAACACTTGGCTATAGGGATGTCCAAGCCTCTCCATGTTCTCAAAATGACCAATCATCTCTTACACATGAGGAGAAAATGACTTGCCCTTCTCAAGTTTGGAATCAAGTATTGCCTTATGAGTTTCATACCTCTTCATTGTCGCTTGTTCCTGAAACATGGCTTTCAATGTGCGAATGATGGTGCATGCATCCATATTTTCGAAACTCTTTTGAAGGCTCGACTTCATGGAAGCCAACATGAGACAAGTGACAATTACTGACTTTTCTCTAATTTGGTGCTCCTCATCCTTCTGAACTTGAGTAGAGGTAACACTCAATTTTGGGATAAGGGTGTCAAGTACACTCTCTTTTCCTTTAGACCTGAGAAAGATTCTCAGATTTCTTTCCCAATCGAGGAAATTGTTGTCGTTCAGTTTATTCTTCTTAAGAATTGAACACAAAGTTATGGTGGTTGGATTATTGTTTCTATTCATGATATCTACAGTCATAAAACATGCAAAATATGAATCATGTTTGTCATGCAAAAGCTTAAAATTTAAACATGCTTTAAATGTAAACAAGCTAATGTCATTTTATCCATAAAATATATTTCCCCTTGAATAAAATGATTCCAAGATCCTATTACAGATAAGACGTTAGCGTGCTTTAGCACTACCCTAACTCTTATGTGTCAAGGTAAGTAACTTTTACTAGTTATAACATTTATAACTCTTGGTCGATAGATCACATCTTATGTAAATCTATCCCATACCTCAAAATCCAAAACTTTGTCTTTTGGTCTTTTGTTGAGTACAACCAATTCAAGGCTATAAATCCCTTATTTAGATTTACCCGTACTATCCCAAGGTCAAAGCATGAACACCTTGCTTTGGCAAAACCTATCCATCAAATTCCAAGGGCCTCATAGTTTATGAATTGGAAAGGCATACTCTTAATTTCTTTTCAGGGGACTAGGTTTGTCATGCAAGTCTAATTATCAAGTGAACAAACAACATAATCAAACATGCAAGCATAAACCAAACACATGCATGAAAATAAATTGTGATCTAGTATGACCCCTAATGAAAAGAAAACTAAAAGATAAATCTCCAAGGTTCTTTTTGCTCCTTGGTTCCTCATCCTTGATTCCCCTTTTGGATCTCCATCCCAGAATCTCTTTTTGGATCTCCATCATTGGATCTTGTAGCATCTTCTTTTGTACAATGTATAAATAAATTTACTTTCGAAAATTAAATTACAAAAATACATAACGATACGCAGATCGTGTACAAAAATATATAACGATACGCAGATCATATTTTCTATGCTGCTTGGACCATACTAGTCACCGCATGCAATAATATCAAATATTAAATAAATATTAATCATAATTAATATAATATTAATCAAATTAATATAAATAAAAATAGAATATTAATCATATTAATAAACTATTGAAGTAATTTGGTCCAATATCCATTTCTATAAATCTATTAGGTAAATGTCCACCCTAAATAATTTTTTTAGTAAATGTCCAAAATATTTTCATAATACCAAGTTTACCCTTATATTAATTAAAAACCCATCCCTTACCCTTCCCCTTTCGCGTCTCTTCTTCTCTCATGAGGATCAACAGAGGAGAGAAGATTAATTCAGATCAGCTGCGATTATGAGGACGTTTACAGCCGGAATTATGATAAGATTGAGAAGAGCCAGAGCACGAGGATGGAATTACATAGCAGGAAATTCTTCGTGTTGCTGATTCTCCTTCCCGCTGGAGTGTTCCCATCTGAACTTCATCAAGGTCTATCCTTTTTTTTTTGTTCGTCCATAAAGATGTAAAACAACTCGATCTACCTGTTATTGGAATTCATCAGTGGAAATTGTAAAATTTTCATTTTTAATCAATTATCAAATAGAACTTGGCTTAAGTGCACTTGTGCATCCATATTTCAAAATATTATTGAAAGGGATATATATACATCATATTTTGGAAATACTTTGTTTGTTAATTTTAAAATACATTTTGTTCTTCTGGTATCGTTTCTCTTTTGGGTCAAGATTTAAGTACAACTTCATATAATTTTTTTTTAAAAAAATCCAATGATCAACCCACCTAATCCACAAATTATCGGGATTCTTTATTTGATGAAGTTATGTCGGCTTTCAGGTTTTACCGAAGTTTCACTACCGGAAACCTACGACCGAATTAGCGCTTTTCGTGGTCAGAAACATGTTTCGGTAGTCGATTGTGCCACCGACGATAAGGGTGGTGATGGTGATAAGGGTGGTGACAGTGATAAGGGTGGTTACAGTGTCACTGTTTTACTTTGGTGACAATATTTATGTCATTATTTTAATGGTGGTGACAACGTTTATGACCTTATTTTTATTTTGGTTACAACATCTATGAGATTATGACCTTCTTAACCAGTCATATATTAGAGGAGAACTGTCACCACATGCATTTTGGCTTCTCATTAGCCCCTGTAGGGTTTATGCTTCTCTTGTTCTAGGGTTTTCCTTTTGATGACAACATTCATTTCTTAAGGACGTATTGTACTTAATTAACATTTTAGGGTTTAGGATTTAGGATTTAGCTAACCCTAAACTCTAAACCATACTTTACAACATGTGTTCTTTTGGTTAGGTTTAGGCCCTTTATGGTTTTTACTTCCCTTGTCCTAGGGTTTTTCTTTGGTTACAGTGTCTATGACCCTGTTTTTATAGTAGTGACAATGTCTATAACCCTATTTTTATAATGGTAACAGTGTCTATGACCCTATTTTTATTTTGGTTACAGCGTCTATGACCCTCTTACCCATTCATATATTAGAGGAGAACTGTCATCACATGTATTTTGGCTTCTCATTAGCCCCTATAGGGTTTGTGCTTCCCTTATCCTATCCTAGGTTTTCCTTGGTTACAGTGTCTATGTCCCTGTTTTGATAGTGGTGACAGTGTCTATGACCCTGTTTTTATAATGGTGACAGTGTCTATGAGACTATGACCCTGTTTTTATTTTGGTCACAACACCTATGACCATCTTACCCATTCATATATTAGAGGAGAACTGTCACCACATATATTTTGGCTTCTCATTAGCCCCTATTGGGTTTGTGCTTCCCTTGTCGTAAGGTTTTCCTTTGGTTACAATGTCTATGACCCTTTTTTTTTATAGTGGTGACAGTGTCTACGACCATGTTTTTATTTTGGTTACAGTGTCTATAACACTCTTAACCATTCATATATTAGAGAAGAACTGTCACCGTATATATTTTGGCTTCCCATTAGCCAATATAGGGTTTGTGCTTCTCCTGTCCTAGGGTTTTCCTTTAGTTACAGTGTCTATGAAATAGACCCTATTTTTGTAGTGGTGACAGTGTCTATGACCCTATTTTTATAGTGGTGACAGTGTCTATGACCTTATTTTTATTTTGGTTAAAACTTCTAAGACCCTCTTACCCATTCATATATTAGAGGGGAAACTGTCACCAAATTTATTTTGGCTTCTCATTAGCCCCTTGAGGGTTTGTGCTTCCCTTGTCCTAGGGTTTTCCTTTTGTTACAGTATCTATGAACCTATTTTTATACTAGTGACAATGACTATTACCTTGTTTTTATAGTGGTTACAGTGTCTATGACCTTATCCTTATTTTTGTTCTTTTGGTTAGCTTTAATTAGCCCCTTTAGGGTTTGTTCTTCCATAGTTATAGGGTTTTCCTTAGGTGATAGCATTTATGTCATTGATTTTATTTTGGTTATAGTGTCTATGACCCTGTTTTTATGGTGGTGACACCAATAATAACACTTTTTTTATTCATCTCTTAATGTATCTTAGGCTTTCCTTTGGTGACAACATTAATTACACTTATTTTTATAATGGTGACAATTATATTTGAACTTTTTTTATAACTTGTATTGAACACTACCCTTATCAATGGTGAAACTATTGGTGACAACCTTTTTTTGACAACTTTTTTTTTAACGAGTTCAGTGTCACCATATGTGGTGACAATTTTTTTTTTGTGATAATTTTTTTTAAACTTTATCAGTGGTGACACCGAATGTCACACATATGTGGTACCAAAATTTTTTTTACATCTTCCATATCTTTGGTATACATCTTTTCTTGTAACAAATTTGTTAATAACATCTCTTTTCTTAGCTTAGACCTTCTCGTATCCTACAAAAGAGAGTAATAAGTCCATTGTTTTTTTTAGTGCAAGTAGTCCATTGTTTAATTAATAATAGGAAATCAAGATATTTCACAGTGATACAACAACCTCCACTACTACATTTCTTTACTAATTAAGGTAACACTAAATATGTAACATTTTCTAAAATTGTTACCTATTTGGTCTATTGTAACATTTTTTAACCCAATTACAGAATGTTGCAATTTTTTGGACAAAGGTAACATTTTTATACCATCTCCTAACTGCTTTTTAATTGTAACACACCATTTGAATCAAATGTAACACCTTTTTTATTTTTTTTTGAAAATAAATGAAATAAGAAGCTATCCCCCTTTCCCTATCTGTGTCTAGATCTAGATCTAATCTCTCTCTCTCTCGCACATCGTCGTCTTCTCATCCCCTTAATTTATCGCCTCTCTACCCGGTCTCTCTTTCTCCCTCTCTCGCCGGCGGCCAACCTCCATTGAACCGGTGACCTCTTCGGCTCTTCACATCTTCGCGTGACTTCTGTTCGTGCTTCTCCTGTCAGCGGCTTTTTCGACTGTTCTCAACACTTTCGCCCCTTTCTTTAGGCTCTCTCAACTTTGGCGTTTATGGCTTCTCCGACACCCCTCTTCTTTCCCTTCAAACAATTAATAATAATTTTGCCTGTTTTGGGGTTATAGGCATAAAACATATTTGGGGATTTTGTTCACTGGATTAGGGATTTCATCCTTTAGCCATTAGAGCAACAAATTGAAAGGGACCTCGTCTTTGACATATTTGACCTAATAGGGTTTCACTCATATTTTTGTTTTTTTAGGATTATGGACTGATAAGTTCCTAGTTAGCTGTCAAGGTTTCCTTTCTAAAAACTAAAGAATGTATTTTGTGTGCATCTAAATATTTAGATTTGGTTCTTTCTGATGTCATATTTATTACTTTCGTGCATTATCTTTGACACCTAAAGAATCTTCATTCACATTATTTTGCTCCTATGCAGATGGTTTTTAAGTATTCCCCAGGAAAGAGGCTACCTATACGTGCAAAAGATCTTTGTGCCTTTTGTTTCTAGGAGGTATTAAGGTATACACTTTCATATTCTTGCTTATGTAGACTGTTTTAAGTGCCGACTTATTTGTGATTAGATTGGAGAGATAAAGAGAGTGTTTGAGTAATGGTGAGGAGGATACTGCCATGTCTTAGGCTCTGGCTATAAATGAGATTTTGATGTGCTAGTTGGACTTGGATTCTTATTATGTGTTACTTTTGTTTGAAACAAGCACGCATGGTTGAGAGAACTCCATCACTTAGCATTCTAAATGAACTTGTTTATGTACACGTTATGTATTTTTGGTACTCAAATTTCTTCAGGGAAGAATATGTATCTAAAGAAGAAAAGGTTTTTTTTTTTTAATGTTTGTAGAACTTGAAGCTTGTAAGTTAATTAGTAGAGTTTCACTTGTATCTATGTGAACAATGAATGCAGAAAGTGGTTGCGCGCTACTCCTTCTGCCAAAAAAAAAAACCAGCTAAGAAGGAAGAATCCACTAAGAGTGATTCTAGCTATATGCTCAAATGAATTCCATAAATAAATAAATTATAGCCATCCAAAGATCATTCTCATTTAAAGCAACAGTTAAACTCAAACGAGCTCTTGATGTCATAGGTGGAGGTGAATCTTTGTAGGGGAAACCTTAATATTGAGGTCAGATATCATATATGATTGCAGACAAAGCCTTAACCCTGCAGTTGATTAGTCACCAAGAGCAAAGTATGAAAAGTCATTTTTTTAGTTTTTTTGTGTAGATATGCAATGCGTTTTAGCTTTTCACTATTCTATTGTTCAGTTAAATCTACATGCATGTACTTCCTAGGAATTAATTACTTTGTAGTGATTGTAATTTAGTTCAACTGAATCAATATGCATGCACTTCTTAAGAATTAATTCCTTGGTATCAATGTTAGTCATTTATAGAGTTCTGATTTGTGTCCATTTTAGAGGATTATTTTGGCTTATCATCTATATTCGTAATAATTTTTAAATAAATGTAGGCCTACAAATCGTACTGTTGATAGTGTTATGTTTTGATGATCTATATGTATCCATTCATTCAGCTATAGCCGATGATTAATTTATATTATTCTCTAGGTGTATCTCCGGCTAAATTATTCAGTCCTTTTATATAGAAAAGATGATGACACTCTTTTATTCTCCAATGAAGCTATCATTTAATTTAGATCTTGACACACATGATTTTGGATTTTTTTTAATTTTATCTTTATGTTATTGTCTCACTGTTCAGTATCAATAAAGTTCTTTTTGGGCCTTACATTTGAATTATGCATATGTTGAATATTAGTGTGTTCTGTTAACTTGTGTTTTGTTAATAGTAACATTTATTATCTTAAACAATGAAATAGTTTTGATTCATGTTTCTCTCCTGACAAGTGAAATGTTCCTCATGATATCATGTGAGGATGATGAACAGAAAACAAGCCGATAGGTCTATAGGAATGGTGAATTCTATTGATAATATGTTTATTTTTATGATCTTAGGTGCTTCTTGCTTATGGTTTGTACTTATTAAAATACTGATCGTCATTGCAGCAGAACTATTTGTGATATTTTCATGTTCATTTTTAACTTCTCTTGTTTATCCTTAACTTTAATCTTTTCCATTAAAAAGAATCATACCATAAAGTACTTATCAACCCTTCAATTCCTTCGAAATTAACTTGATATTTTTTTGGGAACATTAAAATTGTGCAGATGATGCATGACAGAGAAGTGGTATTTGAACTTGCAAAGCAATTGGTTGAGCCTGGTCCCATTGTCTAAGACAAGCCATTTTTTAGTTGAGGATTCAGCTCAAGGAAGAAACAACAACTACGGTGTGTCGAAGGTCAACTCTTGGGGATTTTAGGTGTCTTATTCACAAGTGTTATATTTGCATGATTAAAGGAGAAGTACTAATTGTTGAACACATTTGGTGTAGTGGATAAAACTATTTTTGATAAGCTGATTTTGTAACTCTTTCATTGTGTGTAATGGTAAAATTTGAATTATTGTATATGATTAGTTGAAATTAAGAGTAACATTGTTACTTAGATGTAACATATTTGGTTAAAGGTAACAAATCCTATTATGGTAACATTTATTCTAAAATGTAACATTTAACTCAAAGTAACAGTTTTGGTATCAAATGTAATACTTAATCTCATGAACGAAATAATGTTACATTAGCAAATAAAAAGTGTTACACTAGACCAAATGCAACGGCTGCAAATGTAATCCATAAAAAATGTTACCTTTGCCCTAATGTAACAAGATTAAGGGATAATGTAATACTTTTAGGTGATACATTAGGTGCTTATATGTAGTAGTGTAGGGTCCATCCCTACATCCCAGAGATACCCACGTATCAAAATATATATTTCACAGGAAAAATTTCACTTAGGCATTCTATCAAATAGGTGGTATGCACAAACCAAAACATTGCAGTTAAAGCACAAAATAACAAGTTGATTCCCAAAACCACATTTGATCCTTGCTCGAACACTCAAAGTTGCCCGTGGATCTACCTGCCATGCTCGAGCGCTCTCTGTGACACTGAACAACAACTGAGCGGTAGAAATTTGTTTGATCGGCAAAGTCGGAGAAAGGAAAGGGCTGAAAGTGGCTTCTCCTCTCGAGGTTTATTTATGGATGAAATCACATTTGATTTCAAATACACGATCTTGCAACGTCATCACCGTCTAATACTGAGCCTCTCACTAGCAATTCACAACCATTTTCACACTCTATAATCAATAAATCCAACAAGTCATCACAAAATCGAATCGAATCAAAATCTCCACAGCACAAATATGTCGATCGATCAGTCACGAGCAAAATCTAACCTAATACAGGATTGTGAATGAGAAAGATTGCGAGGCACTGGCGGCAGGAAACACAACAGGATTTTGATCAGAGGAGGAAGAACAAGCGTGAAAAAGAGAAGAAAAAAAAAGCAAGGGCAAAATTGGAAATTTGGGACACTCACCTAATTTCCATAAGAAAATGGACATTGGCCTAAAATTTGACCCCTAATTGGACACATAGCAAAATTTTCCTAAACTATTTAACTCAAATCAATTAAATTATCTAATAAAATAACTAATTTAAATATTCTTGTTATTTTAATTCAAAATTAGCAATTATATATATGGAATTAATTTCATGGTAACTATTACCTTGTATAATTGGATAGAATACTTCATTAGGGATAAGATATCTATCATATCAAATTAAGACAATTTAGGATCTTACACTAAAATCCCAATATACCTTTCATAACCCTAATTGCCGCCCCATCCACCCCACTCAAAATTTTGTAACCATTATAAAATATTTCGACAATGGTAGGATTAACATGATAAGTTTTTATAAAACTTAAATTTTTGAGAAATTAATGTACGAATCAAATTCACACAAAATTTATCAACTTTATGCATCAAATCATGAAATTCCCAATTTCTCAAATTCAAATCAACTTATACGAAATCAAATATTTCATAAATTATACAATAAATCATATCTCCTACATAAATTATAGAGTTGATTGAAGAGAAAATAAAAGAAAATATTTGGCACAATGTCCATTTTGCCAACCCTCTTTTACAAAATGTCCACCTAAAACCACACTTTTTCTACTTGTCCAAAATATTTTCATAATACCAATACTACCCTCGTTTTAATTGATCCCTACCCTCCCCGTTCTTTTTTATTCTACCTCCATTTTGATCTCCTCCGAATATTTTCGAGGGCCGCTCAGATAGAGAAGGGAGGAGGAAAGGAGCGCCGGCGGGAGGAGGGAGAGATCTGATGGAGATTTCACACAGAGAGAGGGATGGTGACAGCAGTCGCGAATTGAGGTTGAAGATGCGGCTCACCGGAGGTCATCCACTACTGCTGCGCGTCTTTCGGCGTTCGACATCTTCAGGCTTCTAGCGTCGACAATTGCCGTCGTTGTCACTCTCTTCTTCTCAATCTCCTTCCTCTTCGCCGCCTCTGACTCCTCCTACTTCACTCTTCTCTCTGATGTAAGTTGCGGTTCCCTTTTTCCTGCTATTTTTCCTTCATTCACACTTTTTCTTTTGATAGATCTGTGTTCTATTTGCTTGATTTGCTTCCAATTTCTGTTGAATCGCGGATTTCTCTGCGTTTTAATGTAGATCCACACTCGAATCGCAATTTCATCAATGATTATGCCGAACTAGTGTTGATTACAAAAAGCGTAGACAAATTAAATGATTTGGTTTCAATGTGATTATGATGCACAAAGATTTCATGATTTGCCTTAATTTCCCGTTTATGAACAGATCTTGAAGGAATCAACCAGGTTTGATGACAGTAGTCATTGTGAACAGAAGAATTGATAAATATAAATTATTTAAAGGTGAGTCATTGAACTTGATATCCTTCTATGATGATCCCCAAACTATGTTGGTAGGTAAGAGCTCCATTTTCCCCAAACTGAGTTGTTAAGGGCTCCATTTCCCCTAGATTGAGGCCAAACTCTGTAAGTGCAAATGTAGGGCCGCTGACGGAAAAAACCAAGTTGGAAAACCGTCGCAAAAAATGTGTTTAGAAAACCAGAAAGGTTGTGGCGTGGTATATGCAGAACCCACTACCTTAGAAGCGAATTTCCCTCGGCCGTAGGTGCAAGTCGGCAACTGGCTTCGCCCCCCAAGGTTACACAGCGCACCCTCGTAGTCGTGCACTCAAAACAAGGGTTTATAATCACGAAATACTTTGCTCAGAACTAAGGTGAAAGAGAGAGATGGTTTTCTGTGTAAAAAACTGAGAAAGAGACGTCTGGTTTTAAGGTGAAAGAAGACGCTCCTCAATCAGTAGTGCAGGCGAGAATCTCGGAACGGTTACAAAGGCACTCCGCATTCAAAACGTGACGGAAATCAAGGAGCAGTTGCAACGGAGGGATAAATACGAGAATTCATTTGGAAAAACAAAAGGATAAGTCACAAAAATCTCAACAGCTATTTTGTGACTTATCTGGCCCAAATTAATAAAACGTGACCCAAAAACAGACCCCACCGCGCACGTGTCACGCAGACGGACTTGCGGTGGTGGTGGTGCGCGCGCGTGAGACTCCACTTCCATCACTCAAACCATGGGTGGATATGAGACACTTTTAAATCAACCCCTCATGTCCTTAGAAATCAACGTGGGACAAAACTTTTCACCTTCCCTCAAATTCAAGCATTTACTCCAACAGTCCCCCACAAATGCGAGGAACTGAGGTTTTTCATAACAAAACTTGAAAACAGTGTTCTGAGCAAAGTTTAGGAAAAAATAATTAAATGCTGGTGTCTTGCGATTGAACCAACACATAGTGAAACTGAGCAGACTCTCAAATCAGATAGGTGAACGAGTCTTGAACCTTCTGATTCAAGAGCTAGCATCAGCAGCACATACCTCTTCCATGTTCTTTAGTGATTCCGCGATAATACCTGCAAAATTAGTAGTCATCTCTGACCTTGTTTATTAAAGAGTGCTCTAGAAAGACTACCTATGTCTTTCATAGAAGGAGACCAACCCTTCACACTCTCGTAGGTGGTTCCATCAAGTCTATCTCATATAGACCACCCTTGTAGGGCTATAGAACCATTAAGAACATTTCGCTCAACCTCTACAGATTTCGGTGAATCCATCAAGTCCTTCTCAATAGGACCATCGAACTCTGGGCTATGGACTCATTAAGAGTACATGACTCAACCTTTCTTTGATACACCTGTCCTTGGAATGAGATGTGATGTATCACTCATCATATGGGTTTCAGTCCCATTCCCCTAGACAAATCAAGAACCAACCTCCTTGTCAGCCCTTTCGTCAATGGATCAGCCAAATTCCTCTCGGACTTCACATACTTCAAACAGATCACACCGGTCACAATTAGCTGTCTCACAGCTTCATGTTTAATCTGGATGTGTCTCTTCTTGCCATTATATGTATTGCTGTTAGCTACACAGATAGCATATTGTGAGTCACAATGTAGAGAAATAGATGGAGCTTTGCGCCCCCACAAAGGTAAATCAGCCAGTAAGCTTCTTAACCACTCAGCCTCTTGACCAGCTAAATCTAAAGCTATGAACTCAGATTCCATAGTTGATCTAGCAATGCAAGTTTGTTTTGATGATTTCTACGAAATAGCACCACCACATAATGTAAACACATAACCACTAGTGGAGCTAACCTCATCATTATTAGCAACCTAGTTTGCATCACAGTAACCCTCCAAAGCTTGAGGATACCCTGCATAATGCAAGCCCCAATCCATTGTACCTTTCCGATATCTCAATAATCTGTGAAGTGCAGTCCAATGATCTCTACTAGGGTTATGGGTATATCTACTGAGTCTACTTACAGCATAAGCAATATCATGCCGAGTGTAGTTCATCAGAAACATTAAACTCCCTATTATTTTAGCATACTCATTTTGTGATACACTATTCCCAAAATTTTTCTGCAATTACATGTTAGCATCATAAGGAGTTTTAACTGGCACAACATCAAAACTATCAAACCTTTTCAACATTTTCTCTACATAATGAGGTTGAGATAAAATGAAGTCATTTCCCTTTCTAGTTACTTTAACACCTAGAATCACATCAGCTTCACCCATATCCTTCATTTCAAACTGAGAGGACAAAAATTGTTTAGTTGAATTTATAGCATTTATGTGGGAACCAAATAGCAACATATCATCCACATATAAGCATATAATCACACACAGCACCAAACAATTTTGAATAAACGCAAGCGTCGGATCCATTTACCTCAAAACCAAAGCTAAGTATGGTTTGGTGGAATTTTTCATACCATTGCTTCGGCGCTTGCTTGAGTCCATACAATGACTTCTTCAGTTTACACACCTTGTTCTCCTGTCCTGGAACTACGCATCCTGGCGGCTGTTCTATGTAGATTTCCTCGTTGAGATCACCATTCAAAAAAGCTGTTTTAACATCCATTTGACGTACAAGCAATTTATAGCTAGAAGCTAGAGCAAACAATGCACGAATGGTAGCAATCTTTGTAACAGGAGAATATGTGTCAAAAAAGTCAATGCCATATCTTTCAGTGAATCCTCTAATGACTAGCCTTGCCTTATACCTATCCACCGAGCCATCTACTTTAAGCTTCTTCTTAAAGATCCACTTATAGCTAATGTCCCTATTTCCTTTAGGCATATCAACTAGTTCCCATGTGTGATTAGACATAATGGATTCTATCTCACTATTAATAGCATCTTTCCAGAAACTAGCATCTAATGAACTTATTGGCTCCTCATATGTCTTAGGATCATCTTCTATCAAATGAAGACTAATGAACCTCTCATCTAGTTCATTTAAATCACTAAGTTCAACTAGAAATGCAGTCACAAAATCAGGACCAAAACTAGTTTCCTTCCTACGCCTTTTACTCTTCCTAGGTTCATCATGACCAGCATGAGCATTAGGCACAACAGGATTAGGCATGGATGAAGATGCATTATGAGATGCAGAATCATATGCAGGCAATGCAGATTTCTTTAAAGGAAACACATGCTCAAAGAAAACAACATCATGATATTCACACAAGGTACGATCACTCAAACACATGAAACGATAAGCAGCACTATTTTTAGCATAACCAATCAGAACTGCATCAAAGGTCTTAGATCCAATAGTATCAACTTTAAACGAAGGTAACCCCACCTTAGCTAGACACCCCCACACTTTCAAGAATTTTAGATTAGGCGGATGCCCTTTCCAAAGTTCATAAGGTGTTTTGTCAAGCTTCTTGTGAGGTACCTTATTCAAAATATGATTAGCGGACAAGACAGCTTCCCCCCACATATTATCAGGCAAACCAGAACTACAAAGCATGGCATTCATCATTTCCTATTCATCATTTCCTTTAAAGTTCTGTTTTTTCTTTCAGCTATACCATTTTGTTGTGGGCAATAGGGAGCTGTAAATTCATGAATAATGCCATTTTGTTCACAAAAATCTCTCAAAGAATGAGTGACAAATTCACCACCTCTATCGGATCTAAGCCTTTTAATTTTGCGATTCAATTGGTTTTCTACTTCAGCTTTATACACATAAAACATGCTTTCTGCTTCATCTTTAGACCTAAGCAAATATACCTTAGTATATCTAGAATGGTCATCTACAAATGTGACATAGTAGCGCTTGCCACCTCTACTTTCCGTGTTCTTAAAATCAGCCAAATCAGAATGAACTAACTCCAACAATTCAGTTATCCTTTCATTTACCGTTTTAAAAGGTTGTTTATGAAATTTGGCCTCAACACATATTTCACATTTGCTATGGTCATGTTTGGATAGGCTAGAAATCAAACCCATATCATGCAATCGACATATAGATTTCGCATTCACATGTCCTAGTCTAGCATGCCATAAATCAACAGACTCATCAATATAAGCAGAACTAGATGCATTCTCATCATTCTCAATCATGGTCTCAAGCACATACAGAAAATCAGCCCTATAAGCTTTTCCTACAAATTCTCCATTTTTGGTTAAAACCATTTTTCCAGCATCAGTCACTTGCTTAATACCAGCTATCTCAAGCAAACCACATGAAATCAAATTACGGCGCAGAGAAGGAACATAAAGCACATTCACTAGGATAAGAGACTTCCCTGAGGTGAGCTTGAGTGTCACCTTCCCTTTACCAAGTACTCGAGAGATACTCGAGTTTCCCATGTAGACCTGGTCGATGTCGGTAGCATCCTCGAAATCAGCAAACAGGTCCCTGCTGGTGCAAAAGTGTCGAGTAGCTCCGCTGTCCAGGAGCCAATCGACTTGGCCGCCCACATGGTTGACTTCAGTGATCATTGTTATCAGCTGGTTGTTATCCTGAACAACGTTTGCTTGTTGCTGGGCTGGAGCTGCGGGCTTGTTCTACTGCTGTCCTTGGTTTTGGAGATCAGCTCGATTGCGACACTGCCAAGCCTTGTGGCCTGGCTTGCCATAAACATAGCAGCCGATCCCAGTCCCTCCATGTTTCTACTACTTGGCTGGTTGATTTCCAGACTTCTTGAACTTCTGACCCTTCCATGGCTTCATGTTCGGCTTAGAGCCACTAGTTTTGTTACCCGGTTTGGACCTGTCATTTTTCACAGAGGACTCAACCAGATTAGCTTTCACCGAATCAGCAAATTTCGGCTTAGGTTTGTCCTTAAGGCGATTTGCCTCCTCTATCTTCATGTGTCCGACAAGCTCCTCCAAAGTCAGATCCTTCTTCTTGTGGTTTAGATGGTTCTTGTAGCCAGCCCATGACTCAGGCAATTTTTCAATGAGAAAATTTGCCTGCAGCACCTCGCACATCTTCATACCCTCAGAGAGGATATCGGCCACCAGATTCTCGTACTCGTGGACTTGCTCCATGATTGGCTTATCATCCACCATTTTGAACTGCATGAATTTCCCGCAAACATATTTTTTCTTTCCTGCATCGTCTGCACCATACTTTTTCTCCAATAAATCCCAAATCAGTTTTGCAGATTTATGAATTGAAATTAAATCGAAGATAGGGTTTGAGACATGGCTGAGGATGTGACCGCGCACTGTTTTGTTGTCCTGCTCATACTTCTTCAGCAGCGTCGGATCAGGCTCCTTGGTCTCCTCATCAACCTTCTTGCCCTTGCCTTTGTCGGTAACAATAGAGGCATCAGCAACCGCATCAGGAACTGTTTTGCGCTCCGCTTTCTCCTCTGTAGCAGCGGCGGATCCAACAGGAGCGGCTTCAAGCAGGACGTAGTCTACCTCCAATTGCTCAAAAAAGATGAGCATCTTCTGCGACCAGCGTTTGTAATTGGTTCCATCAAGCGGATCCAACTTCAACAAATCCAACAGTGGCTTGAAGAACTGGAAAGCCATTGCACAAACAAACTCTGAAATTCGCTTCTAAATTGTAAGTGCAAATGTAGGGCCGCTGACGGAAAAAACCAAGTTGGAAAACCGTCGCGAAAAATGTGTTTAGAAAGGCAGAAAGGTTGTGGCGTGGTATATGCAGAACCCACTTCCTTAGAAGCGAATTTGCCTTGACCGTAGGTGGAAGTCGGCAACTGGCTTCGCCCCCCAAGGTTACACAGCACACCCTCGTAGTCGTGCAGTCGAAACAAGGTTTTGGAATCACGAAAGACTTTGCTCAGAACTAAGGTGAAAGAGAGAGATGGTTTTCTGTGTAAAAAACTGAGAAGGAGACGTCTGGTTTTAAGGAGAAAGAAGACGCTTCTCAATCAGTAGTGCAGGTGAGAATCTCGGAACGGTTACAAAGGCGCTCTGCATTCAAAACGTGACGGAAATCAAGGAGCAGTTGCAACGGAGGGATAAATACGAGAATTAATTCGGAAAAACAAAAGGATAAGTCACAGAAATCTCAACAGCTATTTTATGACTTATCTGGCCCAAATTAATAAAACGTGACCCAAAAACAGAAACCACCGCGCACGTGTCACGCACACGGACTGGTGGTGGTGGTGGTGTTGCGCGCGTGTAAGACTCCACTTCCATCAATCAAACCATGGTTGAATAGGAGACACTTTTAAATCAACCCTTCATGTCCCTAGAAATCAATGTGAGACAAAACTTTTCACCTTCCCTCAAATTCAAGCATTTACTCCAACAAACTCTAGAAAGATAGCTAATAAGGGATGTTTGGATTCTTGTGGATTTCATTAAATAATTGATTTCTAATTTCATCATTCTTCTCCAATTTTTCAATTAGCAGGAAATTAGTGCATGAAAAGGTTGGAAAGTCGCTAATTTTCATTCTAACAGATCAAGGGAAATGAAAGTGGAGCTATCTTGCCTAAATACCAAACATATTAATAGACAAATCCACTTACATATTGCTAGGTCACATCAAAGAAAATGACGGTTGGAAACTCATTATTGGCTGGATTGAATTGAATTTATTATATTGCATTATAGTTCTTGGCATTTTGGATTGAATACTTTACTTGATACTCTTTACTGATCTGGTTTGAGGTGCAAGATTTAGACTTGAGAGTGAACATTAAGTGGATTTGTCTTTGATTGCTAGTAGTACTGTATTTCATGAGAAATGGGATGCCAATGCGTTTCCTTTTTTTTTTTACTGAAGTTCTAGCAGATATGCCATGCTCCAACATATTAAGTGTGCCATTGCTGGTAAGAATTTGTACATGAGGTTTACGTGCAGCACCGGTGATGCTATGCAGATGAACATGGTTTCCAATGGAGTCCAAAACGTCTTGGAGTTTCTGCAGGATGATTTCCCTGACAGGGATATTATTGGCATTAGTGTTAAGCTTCTTTTTGCTGTTTTTATGTTCATGTGAACTGTGGCCGAATGCTTCAAATGATCTTGAGCTACTGATTAGAATTTTGAATGTTTTTATATCTTTTGTTGTCATAGAAATGGAAAGCCAAAAATGTAAATTAGCAGTACGTTTCAACATTCAAGAGGTGAAGCCATTGGTGACACTGTTTATAGTTTTTTTTTTATGTTGGTAGCATATGTGGTAAATTTTGTTTTTATTCGTCAGTATCGGGGTAATATTCAGCAGTATTAGGAAAATATTCATCATGAGGTGGGTTCCATTCGTTAACAGTTCACTTAGCATATGTTTGTGTCATACATAAAATTCTGACAACAAGATTATAGGATAACGATTACAGCAAATTTTAAGACTTCCTTACATACCAAATCGTGGGAGTGCATAATTGTCTAACACTTACTGCATACATTAAGATATAGTAACATATGTTCCAACGGGGAAATTTTACCAAAAGTGTGAAACAACGCATTACTTTAACGGGGAAATTGAAAATGGTCTAATTACTCCATGTTCAGAACCAACTAAGGATGGATGTTCTTTCGCGCAACCTGGTTAACATTGTCCGGACCCTTCTTGATAGCAGCTAATAGGGTCGCCTTCTCAGTGTTCAGTTCCGACGTCACGATGCAATGAGCATACTTTGATCGCAGGGAGTTTATGTTCTTCTTACTCCCTCGTTTGAAGCCACACCGCCAAGATGAGTCTCCTTTGTACGTCTCCATGTGGCGCATTGTGTACAATCCTGGATCTATCCCACTGGTCGGTGTCTTCCAATCGAACTTCACGACATTTGCAGCTGGAATATCTTTTATCAGCTTCGCTTCAACTTTCAGTTCTTCGTCCACCAATAGCTGGGAAACCATTTTCTTCTGCAACACCCATGGTATAAGCTGTTATACTGGAAACTTGTGACAACAATAACATTAAATCAGATGAGTCGAACTGAGGGTGTACAGAAGGCTATTACCAGCTCATTGAACACCGTCTTGTAGTTTCTTGCATAGTTGATTTCTTTGGCTTTTGAGTTGTCGAGTATCTCTGCAATCCCTCTCTTCATATGGAATACACGGTACGCATAATCTTTATCAATCCGATTGCTCACAGTGCCAATCTACACAGTCAATCGTTCCACATTACTACAGAAAGGAATGAATCTACTATATGGAATACTTTTATATGTTCATTATAACATTATATCAGTTCATTGTTTACCGTCACACTTGGTGGTATAAAGTAGATGAATGGTGAATTGGCGCTTCTTTTAAGCTCCTCATGGTTGAGTCGACATGCCCACACATCTACCACTGTAGGCGGGATGCGGTCTCCAAGTAGGGCTACTATGTCACCGCTTGTTAATATGAAATCTATACCAAGTTCCCCCTTCGTCGCCGGGTGTTAGAATATAATGATGCTGCAATACAAAACCGAATGCAAAGTTTACCAAAAACAAAAACACCCAGCGGTCATCATTTGTAAGAGATGAATCATATAATATAATAGGTGGTATGTTATTACTCTTGGTTGATTTCTTTGACAACAGCTACGAGAGTGGCTTGATCCTTGTTGTTCCGTTGTTCGGGATCAATAACTCGGTAGATGAAAGGACTTTTCTCAGTGTTGGAGCACCGCACCTCCCTGCGTGGCCTTCCCTTTATGAGCTCCCCTTTGGCATCTTGTTGAACTGCCTTCCCCTGATGATACGGCAACAATATAATACGTACATACAATTATGTTTATTGTAGTAATAAATATAGTTTGGGCCGTGAACTTATACCTTATCCACATTTCCAGTTGGTATGGATGCCGAAGTCATTTCTTTTGCTTCACTGACATTTGTAACCTACCAACACAATGACCGACGGTGTTACTGATTTGTTACACACATGAATAATTCAGATAAATGTGCTGAATATTATGAGTATCCCAACGAAAACTCATAACCATGTGTACCTTGGGGGCGTGTTCGGGTGGTGGTGTCTTCTCCACGCTGTCATGTGATATGCCTGTAGACTTGTCCTACACCAAACCAATTATATTCTTGCCTTGATCCACAATAAAATGAGTATCGACATAACTAATACCAAACAACTCGATCGAGAATTGTGTAATTAAATTTTACTATAATATTACTGTAGTTCTATTGAGATGAGTCTTGGCTTATACGGTAGCATAAAGTAATAGTATTGTCGAATATTTACCTCAATACTGACTTTGGTAGTTGCTACATTTGACACCCTATCTGTTGATTCCATGGGAACTGGAGGAGGTGGCATATCTGCTATCACTTCTTGTATGTCCTCATTTTCAACCTACATTAAACAATGTATTAAAATACATCCAACTATTTTAACATAAATCCAACTATTGGTGAACTGAATAAGTTGTACATTCCTTTTACCTCCTGTTGGTTGGTGTCGATGTGGTCCACATTGGTTGTAACACCGCTTGCACCCCCACCCACCTTGTTGATCGCAACAAGGACGTCGGCTACAGGATCTGTGATTCCAATATCACATCCTGGAACCCCCAAATTGAAGGTTGGCCATTTGTTCAATTCTGACAAAAGTTCCGCCTTTGCTTTGATTGCTCCATCAATTAAGTCCATGTTTTGGATGAATGTGGGGTCGTTCCAAAAAGGCTGTGTTCCTTGGGACATAATAGTAGCTGCTTGTGTGGGACAATCGGATTCTAGCCCTGTAGCATCTGGGTAACCACGTCCTAGAATCACTTTTCCAAGCTCGTAGCAAGATTGTATCGGGGGATCACTTTTTAGATCATCTGGTACATTGTTTAGTTTGTCGACAAATTCCTTAATATGCCGACTCAACCGCACCGCGGAAGTAACTAACTCATCATATAGTACCTACAAATATGCATCCAGATTTGATGAAATATTCGTTAATATACAGATAATATTCACTTGATTCATACAAAACATGATAGATAGTATATGACAAAAGTGATGAATATTTTATTCTACAATACAGAATAAATTAGATTTTTTATTAGTTCAACTGATAATTCCACAAACAAGTATTCGACGGTACCAATACATCTTAAGTCAACACGTACCTCATTCGATCCCCTTTTGTCAATGGCTTCTGCCATAATATTGTGCGGTGGGTCTATACGTCCTTTTCCAAACCCACCACTCTTCATTTCGAGCTTCTCTCGAGCTGCTATCTTGTGGTCAGACCACTCCTTGAAGACAGGCATAGATCGGGGGACTTGTCGCTTCCCTTGGTGGACGACCCTGTCTATGTATAGTATCTGTGAGAGGGCATAAATATTACACAATTAGAAGGTGAGCAATTAATGGTATATTGCTACACAAACATGCACAAAGCAGATTCATTACTCACCACTAGGAACAGTACCGGTCCTCTGTACAACCCTTTTCTTTCCGACCCAAACTGCAATTTGGCCTTTATCAACGATGAGATGACGAATTCACACCAATTTAGCCCCTTCACAGCATCAATACTGTCTATCACCCGAACTAAACGCTGAGTTACTCCCCCGCTCTGTTGACTAATGACAAGGCAGCTGTCGAACAACACCATGAAGTTCTGCACAAATTGCAACCCCCCGTCAACACCCTTGAGCATCTCAGCCCCCACATGTGTTGGCCTAAGAGCTGCACCTTTGCAATTATTATACTGAGCTCTCCACTTTGATATAAGTTCGTTCCTTCGGTTCTTAGCGATCAGAACAACGGACTTCCCACCGTATGGTATACCAAAGCAACAATGTACGTCCATCTCAGTTATTTCCATGCTTCTTCCATCGGGGAACTCTATGCTGCACCTGTGGGGGTCGAAGTGGTCAATCACCCATGATGCTAGGGACAAGGGTTGTTTTTGTAACTCCAGCTCCAACAACGAACCAAATCCAATTGAACGTAAGGTTCGAATCTGTGCCTCATTCTGGTCAGCCTTCTTCAACTTCTGAATTGTTTCCACAAACATGTAAGGGGAGGTACGGGTGTGTATGTGGTTGAAAGTGGAACGGGTGCCCCTGGTCCTTCTCCTCTTCTGCCCTTTTGAACAGCCCTCGCCTTGTTTACCACCATCACCTTCCTCTTCTTCAGCATCAGTCTCGTCAGATTCTGTTTCTTGTTTGTCTGACATTTAAGGAGCAACATAGTTTGAGATGCATAAACTTCTCAAAATAGGTCAACAACTTGTTACATCATGTTCACCATTATAGGTCAAATATTCAGTAAAAGTGTACAAATATTCAAAAGTGTTTGTCAAATATTCATATACGTGTAGTCCATATTAATGCCTAGTGACGGTTAGTACTCACGTACTTATTGGAATATTATA
Source organism: Persicaria maculosa (assembly GCA_963922045.1). Taxonomy (NCBI): domain Eukaryota; kingdom Viridiplantae; phylum Streptophyta; class Magnoliopsida; order Caryophyllales; family Polygonaceae; genus Persicaria; species Persicaria maculosa. Next base: position 38,169,592 of record OY998261.1, read on the forward strand.
TTGACTGTTATTAATTTATTCACACATACATCCTATTTATTCATATGCATGGATTAAATACTCATCAGCAGTTCCAACAATGTCGAAGTTTTCAGTATTCACCTAGTTCTACTAAATGTTCACTACAATTTATCAAATATTTGGATCAATCCTCATTTAAGTACATGACAGATTCATCCACTATTTCTCATCATATCAACATGTTTACCAATATTTTGCTAACTAATCACTTATATCGTAACCATATTCTTCAATTATTCATAACATATTCATTTCATATTGCAGAACACTAACCTTCTTGATTGCCATCAGACTCCTCCTCTTCCTCGTCGCTCGCGTCAACTTTGGACTCTTCGTTCACTGCAATCAAACGAGCCACAGGTAAGGAAATTAGAAATCATCTATGACCACATGGTGCAATCAAACGAGCCACATGTTTCAATTACGGCACAGTTGATCCATTACCTTCCTCAATTGTTGTCGAGGGTTTTGCTCGTTTGCTTCTACAACGGTAGGTAGTGCCAGCTGGTGTTGTCTGAGTGATTGTAGCTCGCACAGGTTGTTCTTCAAAGTCGTCCCCGCTGTCTTCTTCATACACAAACCGTTTTCCTGTTGCCTTGTTTGAGAATGCTTCGTTTCCTTCCGGATCTTTTCTCAGTCTACTTCGTTTAGCCATCATCTTCTTCCCTGGTTATATTCATCATACTCAATAAGTTACATTCATCATGCCCGACAACGCAATCGCATAAATCAAACAACTTTAAATTGCATTCACCAAAATCAACATGATATTCATCTTATTTCATTAGATATTCATCAATTTTATCAATAGTTTCTTACATTTCGAATATGTTCACCCAATTCTCACATATATGCAGTGTATGATGGCTAATATTCATATACCTATATCATATTAGGTTTACTACTCCACACCCCTTTCGTCTCATTGACACACATTTCAAATATATTCATCAAAATAACCAAATCATTCATCCACTTTCATCGTCAATCAACCGATATGGAGCGGGATTTAACCCACATTGACCAAAACCCTAACCGACATTCTTGTTAACCAAAGGAGTCTCAATCAAAGTAATTTACACCATATTCATCCAAATAACCATATCATGCAGCCAATTTCATCTTCAATCAACCGCTACAGAGCGGGATTTGACCAAAATTCATAAATTCCAGCTTTCCAGTTTTAGCAAGATTCGGCAAGGAGAAACAGAGAAACGACATTGACTCATACACAACGACATTGAAGCATAGATTCAGCAAGGAGAAACAAGGAAACGGCACTCACCCATCTCGAATGCGATTTTGCTTGTTCGAACTCTTCAAACGCTTTTGCAGCCGGTAACTTTACACCGGAGGAGATGCAGTGGCTCCCGGCGCGCTTCCACACAAACCAGATGCCGGCGATTTGTGGTTGCGGTTGGAGTTGCAGATCGCCGGTTTCGCCCTACAAGGAGAGAAGGTTTCGGTTTTTCGTGCGTGTGGTAGGGTCCCGATGATTGTGGGGTTTTGAAGATTTGATTTTGTTTTTAATCCAGAAAGTGAAGATATTTTGGTGGGATTTCACGCGCTTTGGAGGATGCAATGGGGGATCTTTATTTTCCCTATTTAAAAAATAATAATTTCGGGATTGAATCTGGGCCTTCGATTTCCACCGATCCAATGGTTACTAATTGTTAACACTTAACACCATAAGACCTATAAACACATGACCTACCCTCTATATATATATATATATATATATGTATGTATGTATGTATATAGGGTGAGGTTCCGGTAAAACGATTGATAGAGTGTAACGCGTAACATGATTTTAAGCGTTGGATTCAAAACTAATCAATGGTCTATATTCATTTGAAATATGCTTCATCATAATTATAATTATAGTGGTTGTAGTTGTATGAGATTAGAAAATTAAAAGGTAATAATAAATACATTAAATCTAAATGCTAAAATCATGGTCATCTCAATCGATATGGTAACAATTTAAATTAGGAAGGGAAACAATATTATAGAATATTCTAATAAAAGAGTGTACACATGTATATGTACACCTCCATTGCATTATTCTCTGATTATCCATCGCCCCATCAAATTGCATAAGCAATTTTTTTCCAACTATTAATATACTCATGAATAGATAGTTGCTTTTTTTAAATGGAGAATATATATATATATATATATATATATATATATATATATATATATATATATATATATATATATATATATATGGACAATACCTGCAGAAAATATTGAGTCTATTTATAGAATTGGAGCTTTAGATTTTAAGACTGCATTTAGCATAAAAACTCATGAAGAGACAATACGTATTCAACAAGAGCAACACACTTTGCAATTATTGTCCGCACTTTCTTTAAGAAAATATTTAGCGAAAGGATATAGATATATCCACTTTGGCTTAGTTCAAGTAGCAATAAAACCATTATCTCGAAAAGGAATAGATTCTCTTGTTTTTATTGCTTTAAGGGATGATAGATTAAAAGGTTATAAAGATTCTATACTTGCTATTATTCAATCTAATATTTGCAATGGTCCTATTTATTTTAATTGCTCTCCAAATTTTTATGTTGATCTTACGGATCCAAGAGTTATTCAATCTCTTATTTTAGATGTCAAAATGTTAAATGACTCTTTCAAGCAATTCTCAAAAAACTTTACAATAATTTATAGACTCCATTATAGAGTCATGACCTCTCTTTCTGATCCAAAGTGCATAGTTCCTCCTATTCCACATGGAGAAACAATTCTTCTCCAACTAGATGCAGAAAAATCATGTTCTTTTACTCCTAAGACAATAAAGTGGAACGAGATCACTGTTCCCAACACATTAGAGCTTCAGAGCAATAATCCTCCTAGGGATTTTGATAGGAGAGAAATTTCTGAAATCATAGAAGAACCTGATGGTAGGATTCTATTAAGGTTTAATTCAAGTAGAGATTTTACCCCTCACATTCCTCACATTCCAAGTGTATTTCCAGCCAGGAGTTCCGTTTCTGAACCCCCTTATAGAATTCCTTCATTACATGATCCCCATATTAAAGTAGATTACCAAAGTCCTCTACCAACAACATGTCCAGATAATACTGAACAGATTTCTACTCCCGCTTCTCCCACACAAAGTGATATGCAAGGGTATTCTTCAATAAACATGATCTCTTTAGAATATTCTTTCAAGATAGACAAGGATTATCTTCGTAGAAATTTTGAGTCACCTCATAATAGCCAGAAAAAAGAATGGTTTATGAAAATAGATAGATCTTGTCGTGATGAAGTAAGAAAAAATTGGTATGCCAATATGGAACGGTTGAAGACCAATATACCTTTTTTCACATGGTTCAAAATATTTCTATCAAACTTAGAGATCCAAGATCCATTCTCCTTACCCTCCATTGAAGTCCAAACTAGGATTACAAAATCTTGGAGCACCATCCCATCTGGTGTTAACCATTCTGTCCACCCTCCTCTATCCGGTATAAAGATTACAACCTCAGCAGGAGAGATCACGGCGGAACCATTCAAAAGGGGTAGAAACATAGCTGAAGGCACCCCTGCCACTGTTGAAGACATTAAGAAAGTTTATTATCAAAATAATTATTCCAATCAAATTCTTCACACTAAGCAGAACAAGTTGATCTTATCCATACAAAGATTGATTCCTCAATAGATCCACCAAGATTCCCTAGAGATATCTCAAGACCTCATTTTCAAATTGAAAGCCTTCCTAGAAAAATGGCTCAATCCCTTACTCTTAATCCTCCAGACTTGGTTGATAAAATAATAGAAAGGTTAAAGTCTATTCAAACCTCACCTAGTGGTAGCAATGTAAATTGCCTCGACCACTGTAAAAGAAAATGTGAAGAACAATCCCAATATTCTACTAGTGATACTGAATCTGACTCGTCTCAGATTAAGGACCTTGAAAATGCTTTTGAAAATAACCATATAGAAATCAACAAACTCAGAAGAAGAAAAACGGGAAAACAACATTATAGTAATATCCCTAATAATCGGGTCCCTAAAGGTGATACTAGAAATTATTTCCGTAGACCTACTCCCCCTGATATTCAATATGAGGAAAGAGAAAAATTTCGATCCACCGATTATAACAGAAAATCTATTTACGAGTGGAATATAGATGAAAAGTCTGAAACTGAAATTATGAATACTTTACAAGAAATGGGAATGGCCAAAATGGCTTACAAAGCAAATGGTCATAGAGATAAATCTGCAGCAGCCCTCTTAGTCACTGGTTTCACAGGTCAGATAAAAAATTGGTGGGATAATGCTTTAACCAATGAACAAAAGAGTGCGATATTTGAAGCCACTATAGATATTGAAGATGACGATGGAAATATTCACCCCGAGGAAGATGCTGTTGGACAACTTATATACACTATTAGTATGTATTTTGTGGGAAATCCCAAAGAAGAACTTCAATCTAGCAAATTTGTCTTAATCAATCTTAGATGTCCTACTTTGAGTGATTACAGATGGTACAAAGATGTTTTCCTCACCTATGTCTACAAAAGATCAGACTGCAATGAAGCTTTTTGGAAAGAAAGGTTTGTTTCCGGATTACCTACTCTATTTGCTCAAAGAATAATAACTAAAATTAAAGAATCTATAGGGTCTGAAGAAATTCCTTGGGCCACGATAACTTATGGCCAGCTAGGAGCTTTTATTAAGAAAGAAGGGTTAACATTATGTCCAGAGTTAAAAATACAAGCTAAATATGGAGATAAGGGAAGAACTAGAAAAGAGTTAGGAAATTTCTGTGAAGCTTTTGGGATGTAGAAAATACAAGCTCCTTCCAGTAGAAAGAAAACCCAGTTTCAAAATAGAAGATTCACTAGAAATCCTAGGAGAGGGAAGAGAAACTATAATGAAAGAGGGGATAAGAAATTTGAGACGAAAAAGATTATTTGTTATAAATGTGGTAAACCAGGCCATAAGGCAAATCAGTGCTGCATTAAACAAAAGATAAATGAAGTTTGTGGTGAAGACGAAGAGCTTAAGAATAAACTTATGAAAATCTTTGTCACAGATAGAGAAAGTTCTTCAGATGAAGAAGAGAGTTATGCGTACAATGGGGAATTCGATTCATCTACCTCGGATGATGAAGAGACTAGTTCCCCCCAATTTTGCAATGTCATCACTAAAACAGATGAGAAAGAAGCCTTATTTCAACTCATTGATGAAATTGAAGACCCTTAAGTAAAACAAAAGTATTTTCTTAAACTTAAAGATTTAATTTTTAAAGAACAAGAACCAACTTTACAAGAACCTTTTAGTATTCCAAAATTATACAATAAATACCCCCCTCCTAACGTTTTCTCACAAGTTTCCACTAAGGATCTTCAAGCTGAAATAAATAGGCTAAAAAAGGAGGTTAAAGAACTTCAAGATAGAGTTTTGACCGGAGAAACCAAAGACCTTGAATTGGAAGCCAGATTAGCTGTTATAGAAGAAAGGTTTATTCGCAAAACTCATGCTCCATCCTCCTCTAAAGAACCTATAGATCAGGATCGCTTCACTACTGAAAACAACATAGACAGTAACAATGATGATCTATTCATCTCTGTAATTGATAAGATTAGTTTTCAAAAGTGGTATGTTCCTATCACCATAAAAATAGACACATTTGCTCTTACTACCATAGCCCTACTCGATAGTGGAGCAGATCTAAATTGTATTAAAGAAGGTTTAGTACCCTCAAAATTCTTTGAAAAAACTTCAGAAAGACTTCACACTGCTAGTGGGTCTCGCATGAAAATAAACTATAAATTGCCAAAAGCATCGATTTGCAATCAAGGATATTGTTTCAAAAACTCTTTTATTCTTGTCAAAGATCTAACCCAAGAGGTTATTTTAGGAACCCCCTTTCTCACTCAAATTTACCCGTTCGGGGTTGATCCTACCGGTCTCCATACCAATATAATGGGGAAACAAACAAGTTTTGAGTTTTTATCCCCAATCAAGCAAAGAGACATTTCTCTATTACAATCCTCTTCGATTTGCAAACAGGTGAACCTGATAAGTAGCAAAAAGTCATTTATAAACTTTCTTAAGGATGAAATATCAAATAAGAAAATAGAAGAAAAAATTGAGCAGCCATCTCTTCAAAAGAAAATTCAAGATTTGGAATAACTGTTTAAATCCCAAGTTTGTTCTGATCTTCCAAATGCATTTTGGGAGAGGAAGAAACATCAAGTGTCCTTGCCTTACGAAAAAGATTTTGATGAAAAGAATATTCCCACTAAGGCTAGGCCAATTCAGATGAACAAAGAGCTTTTAGACTATTGTAAGCAAGAAATTGAGTCTTTATTATCTAAAGGACTTATTAGAAGATCTAGATCTCCTTGGAGTTGTGCAACCTTCTATGTTATGAATCAAGCTGAAAAGGAGAGAGGAGCCCCCAGGCTGGTTATAAACTATAAGCCTTTAAACAAAGCTTTGCAATGGACTAGGTACCCTTTACCTAATAAAAGAGATTTATTAAATAGACTTTATGATTCTCGTGTATTTTCAAAATTTGACATGAAAAGTGGTTTTTGGCAAATACAAATAAAAGAAGAAGATCGATACAAAACAGCCTTTAGTGTTCCTTTTGGTCATTACGAATGGAATGTGATGCCCTTCGGTCTAAAAAATGCTCCTTCTGAATTTCAGAGAATAATGAATGATATTTTAAACCCTTATTCCTCATTCACTATTGTCTATATTGATGATGTCCTAATCTTTTCCAAAAGTATTGATGAACACTTCAAACATCTGAATACCTTTCTACATGTTGTTAAGAAAAATGGATTAGTTGTTTCCTCTACAAAAATGAAATTATTTCAAACAAGAATAAGATTTCTTGGCCATGATATTTATCAACAAACAATAAAACCAATAAATAGAAGTATTGAATTTGCTGATAAATTCCCAGATGAAATCAAAGAAAAAACTCAGTTGCAAAGGTTTCTAGGATGTCTTAATTATATTTCTGATTTCTTCCCTAAACTTAGACAATTGTGTAAGCCTTTATTCCAAAGGCTAAGAAAAGATCCACCTGCCTGGACCAATGAGCATACTAAAGTAGTTCGCATTATTAAAGAAAAGGTTAAATCATTGACATGCATCAGCATACCGCATCCTAAGGCATTCATGATAGTTGAGACAGATGCATCAGAATTAGGATATGGTGGCATTCTTAAACAAAGGTTACAAGATCAAAAGGAAGAACAATTGGTTAGGTATCATTCTGGAACATGGACTGGTCCTCAAAGGAATTATAGCACTGTTAAAAAAGAAATTTTATCTATTGTTGCATGCATATCAAAATTTCAAGATGATCTTTATTACAAAAGATTTTTACTTCGTGTTGATTGCAAGTCAGCAAAAGAAATTTTACAAAAGGATGTTCAAAAAATTGTTTCAAAACAGATATTTGCAAGATGGCAAGCTATTCTTTCTGTTTTTGACTTTGACATTGAATTTATTAAAGGAGAAAATAATTCTTTACCAGATTTTCTTACTAGAGAATTTCTACAGGGCAAAACGTAGAGCTTTCGGTTATGAGATTTATCTACAAAATTTGGAAAAAGAAAATTGAAGAAGATCTTTGGATTCCTCCTATAAGGGATCTAATCTATACAGCTATTCTTGGCGGACATCTGATGTGCGCACAAATTGTCATATTTTCTATGCACATATGAATCCATTTTATTGTCTTTTGCATGCACATTAGTGGGAATAGTGTAGTTTATGCTTAAAATGTCAAATATATGGGTTTGCACGAGTTTTCATGTGATTTCGCAGAAAACATGATGAAAATGGATGAATTCGGAAGAGCGGAAAAAGAACTCAAAGTCTTCTGAAGAGGCCGAAATCGACTGAAGACCTCGACATCGAGTACATCAGAGACATAGGAATCGAGCAGAAAAGGAAACAGAGCATATCGACACAGAAGAGGTTGATATCGACGTCTGGGGGTCGATATCGATGCTACCAGATCGACCAAATTGATAGAAGTCGAGTGCCAGTTCGAGTAGGAGAAGGAGAAGCTCGAGATAAGATTTTGGAGGGGTCGATATCGATGTCCAAAGGTCGATATCGACCATGCCAGCAGAGGAATTCGACTCCGATTTTGATAGAATTATATCCAATGCTTGCAATATCTATCCAAAGGTCGAGATTCCCTATCATCAACACCAGATCTATCATGAGGAGGCTGATTTCACCATGAAGTTTTAGCCTTTACTTTGTTTTAGTTTATCTTAGAGAATAAAGATAAGGTTTCGAGTCCTTATCGACATCTATAAATAGACGCCAATAGAGCTGAGTTTAGGAATTCAATTTTCATATTCAATTTCGTATCCAATTTTCACACACAATTCAGTTGCAATAGAGAGTAGAGAGAGAGAGAGAGAAGGCCGAGTGGAGTTGTAAAGCGAGAGTGGAGTGGCTTGTTCGGTTGTACTTTCTTTCAGAGTTTTAATTCAAAGTAGCTTTCTTTCAATAACAATGATGATGATGTGCATGATGAGGAGCGAGTAGTCAACCCACTTCTAGGGTCGGGGTGAGCCCGACGATAGCAATGTGAGGTAAGTGCATCAAAGGTATGACTTTTATGCGATTCCGTCTTCTACCCCATGCATGATCCTTTGCGAAAGTTAGGGAGATTCATTCTTTGCATTATTGAAGCGAAAGCCACTCATATTGCGAACTTGAATTGCTCATGAATTGGATAGTAACTCTTAGGAATTATGCGAGAGCCTCTAATCACCTAAGTGTTGATAACGAAAGTTATTTGACGGAAAGACATTAAAGTTCATATCTTTAGCATGAAACTTGCATTGTTATCGTTGTGGCATGAAACCCCGACTTTGGAAGCCTTTTAATTAATTAAATTCTTCATAAAAGTCTTAGTTTTGTTTCTGTTCATCTTCCTTCTCCATTCTATTTTCTTCGGATCCTTTTCCGACAAATTGGTTACAAAAACAGTTTCTGTGACAAGCATTGAAATCGACCATAAGGGTCGATATCGAGGTCTAACATCGATATCGAGGTCTCTGCTCGACGTCGACTTGCTGTTTTGTCTTCTGCAGGAACTGCGCTAGGAAATCGACCAGAATTGAGGTCGATATCAACCTGTATACTCGATATCAAGTGTCTGCTGAGGTGGAAAGCCTTGATCGTGAGTACAACAAAGGAAGCGCTGACATACCTCCTCGTGGATTCGATCCTGAATTACCCTACTACTACAAGGGAGGGGATTCTTGTATTATTTGTTTGGGACAGGGAGATAGTCTAGTTGTGCTTTATTTTATTCTCCTACTTTACCACACTCCCCGCCCTCCTGCGAACAAATTGGCGCCATTGCCGGGGAGGCAATCAATCGCCACCTAAGTTAATCACGATCTTTTTCTAAGCTTATTCTGTAGGTTTATGCGACGTTCTGATCGCAGACCTATCCTGGAACCAATTGACGAGCCTGAACGTTTCTACCATCTTCGCAACAAAGCAATTCGCATCATGGCTGACAACGAGATGCAAGCTGAGATCATAGAGCGGTTGAGAAAGGAGATCGAGAACCACAATGCTACAATCGCTGCTGAAAGGGCCGCTGCTGCTGAGCGAGCCCGTGCTGATAGGGAGGAGGATGCGCGCAGACAAGCCCAAGAGCGGCTAAATCAGTATCCACAGACGGCGATGCAATACATGCATCCGCCGCTTCATGTTCCTGAATCTGCCATTATGAATTGAAAATTAACTTCCTATCTGAGATTAAAGAAATACTTTTGAAGGAAGACATAATGAATGCCCCCTGCAACACATCTCTACTTTTATGGACTTATGTGAAACAGTTACTGATGGAGTAAACTTAGAGTATGTGCGACTAAAATCTTTTCGATGGTCTTTGGCAGGAAAGGCATTACAATGGCTTGAAAGTTTGGCTCCACGATCGCTAAGGACATGGGTGGAGGTGAAAGATGCATTCTTGAACAAATTCTTCCCACCTTCTAAAACGGCGATGCTACGACAAAGGATCACGGCTTTCAAACAAAAGCCAGGTGAAACCCTAGCACAGGCGTGGGAGCGCTTTAAGGACTTGCTGAGATCATGCCCAACGCATGGGCAACTTCCATATGTCATCCAAGAGATCTTTTATAACGCCCTTGATGCGCCGAATAAGGAGAGGATCAATTCATATACCTCCTATCGGTACATTGAGCTTACACCAACGGAGGCATGGGAGACCATTGAGAGGCTTGTGAACTTTGACAACACCTATGGGGCTGCTACGGCCTATGATACAAGGCCTGCCCCATCTATGCCACTATATGAGCCTCCAAGGGAGATAGATCCTGAAGTACGGCAACAATTCCATAACGATCAAACACACCGCCTTCAAAAGCAAGTAAGGTTCCTGAGCAACAATCAACCTTGTCAGGAGTGTGGTTCAATAAGGCATAACACCAGTGCCTGTCCACATATTGAGCAAGTATCCATGGTGGAACAACATGAGGAGGTCAAATGGACGAGAGGCCCCTATGGAGGGGGAAATCAACAAAACTGGGGTGATCAAAGGTTCTATCAAAGGGATCCCCCAACATATAGGGAACTAGGGCACCCTGAGCGGGAGACTAAGAAAGATGACCTGCAAATCATCCTTGATGAGATGTGGAGGAACCACGCTGAGTTCAAACAAGCCAATAACTCCGTCCATACTCAGCTGCAGGGCATCAATTCTAGACTTGGGGAGATCGACGTTTGGAAGCGCAACATGGAGACTCAAATGAGTCAATTGGCGGAAGCAATGCCCAAAGGGTCTGGATCACTCCCTGGATCCATTGTGCCCAACCAAAAGGCCAAAACCACAGGTCATATTGCGACAGTAAACCTAAGGAGTGGGCGTCAATTACAAACGCCCGAGCAAAAAGCGGAGGAGAAGGAGCCAGAACAGACGTCAATATCGACCCCCCTGTCGATATCGACCAAGGTGACATCAATGTCGACCCTCCTATCGATGTCGACCCTAATTCTGCGTCACCATAGAAATCGACTCCTCCAGTCGATATCGACCCTACTGATGTCGATGTCGACCTCACTGCAGCCGCAGGAAGGAAGAAGGTGTTGCCATTCCCAACTAGAAAGGTGACTAAGGACCCAGTGGAAAAGAAGTTCCAACGGTTCGTGAAGACGCTCCAAGGGCTTAATGTCTCTATACCATTCACAGAGGCACTTTACGAGATGCCATCTTATGTAAGGTTCCTTAAGGACATCTTGGTTAAGAAGCGATCGCTCTCTGAGATCGCAGAGGAATGCAACAGGTTGGAGCTACCACAAAAGCGGGCGGACCCAGGTAAGTTTTCTATCGCTATAGGTCTAGGTCAATTCAAATTTAATGCTTTAGTTGACTTGGGCTCTAGTGTTAGCATGATGCCAGTAACCATTTTGCACAAGGTAAAGATAGGTCCTCTGGAGCCCGTGGATGCAAGTTATTTGACGGAAAGACATTAAAGTTCATATCTTTAGCATGAAACTTGCATTGTTATCGTTGTGGCATGAAACCCCGACTTTGGAAGCCTTTTAATTAATTAAATTCTTCATGAAAGTCTTAGTTTTGTTTCTGTTCATCTTCCTTCTCCATTCTATTTTCTTCGGATCCTTTTCCGACAAATTGGTTACAAAAACAGTTTCTGTGACAAGCATCGAAATCGACCATAAGGGTCGATATCGAGGTCTAACATCGATATCGAGGTCTCTGCTCGACGTCGACTTGCTGTTTTGTCTTCTGCAGGAACTACGCTAGGAAATCGACCAGAACTGAGGTCGATATCGACCTGTATACTCGATATCGAGTGTCTGCTGAGGTCGAAAGCCTTGATCGTGAGTACAACAAAGGAAGCACTGACATACCTCCTCGTGGATTCGATCCTGAATTACCCTACTACTACAAGGGAGGGGATTCTTGTATTATTTGTTTGGGACAGGGAGATAGTCTAGTTGTGCTTTATTTTGTTCTCCTACTTTACCACACTCCCCGCCCTCCTGCGAACAACATCCAGACTTGGGGCAAGAAGAGTTTCTCAAAGAATTGGAGAAAGAGGCAGAGAGACGGCTCAGAAACATCCCATTCTAACAATTATTTTGTTTACATTGTAGCAATGGCCTCGTCCAGCAAGGATACTTCAAGAAAGCCAATGAGGCCTTAAGACTACCTCATGACACATCCACAGTCCACAAAATCCACTCCTATACCAATCCTTACCACAACAAATCAGTTCCAGCCTCTTGGCCAGTTACCTTACAAATCAGTTCCATTGGTTCCCTGAAGACATTTACAAAACCCGAAAATTCTATGAGTTAATACTCGTAGATTCTGGTTCGATTGACCTGACACATACAAAAGACTAAACCAAAACAGACCACATTATCTTCTCTAAATGCAAAATCCTCAGAGTCCTCACAAGAAAAGATTGGGACAATCCAACCACCGTCAAAACATTTTCCATACCTCATTATCCTAAGGGATATACCTTCTATGACTACAAAATGGCATGGTTTCGAACCTTTCTCATAAGGCCATTCAGCCATTCCTGGTTCTTTATCTTTTCAAGAAACTGCAACGATGACTTACCACAATGGTTCTATGAGTGGTGGAACATTTTTGGCAGCACACATGAAATTTTCCCCGATGCTGCCCAACTTGCCTATGATTACTACTAAAATCACTCCCCAGCTGAAAAATACAAAAGGTTACTACAGTTCTACAAAAACAATGGCGTGACTTGGATCCTCTGTTGGGTGTATGAGCTTGAACAGATACACCCAACTCCTTACCCATTATCACTTTGCAGAAAATACAAAGTTCGATGGTGGGAAAAATTTGACCTAAATGTTCTAGCCATTGAAAGAGTTCAGGCCTCCATTCCAAACAAAAATCCTCCACAAAAAAACCCAATCCCTAAAACACAAGAACCTATACAGATTGAGTCATCTTCGTCTAGTTCATCCACAAAACCTCCAAGCAATCCAGTTGAGTCCGATGCAAAACCAAATCCAGATCTTTGGAAGCAATTTCAAGAGTTCCAAAAATATCAAGAGTTCTTACAGTTACAAAAAGGCAAGAAAATTAACTTCAACTGGTATGATCAAACAGAAAAGGAAGCCAAGCAAGAAAAAGGCAAAAATGTAAACCTTGATGATGATTATGATCCTTTTGAATTATAATCATCTTATTTTGAAGAAAAAAAAGAGGGAAAATTGTATTGTAATGTATTATTGTATGCCAAGGCTCCTACTTTGTACGGGAGTATTCCATCATTGAAGACCAAGACAAAAGAAGACCAAGCCAAGGTGTATTATGCAAGACACCATCATATACTACAAGAATTCAAAGAAATTCATCATTTGAAGGAAGAATTCAAGTCTCTGATGATGAGAAGCAAGAAACAATATCATCCACAAATTCAAGAGCAAGAACATGGCAACCTCTCTATAAAAGCCCATCATCTCCCATAGAGGAGACACGCTTCATTTTAGACTCTCAAATCATAAAGCTTGAAAAAAGCCCTTTAAAAATTCCTCAATAATTGCTTTGTAATTTCCTTTTGCAAGATTTCTTAAGTGTACTTTTTCTACATCAAATCCAATAAAAGTAAGTTCTTTTTGGCAAATCTTGTTTACTTTATTTTCACTTTATCATTTTATATATATATATCATTTATATATATATATAGGGATTGACTCCGGTGAAAACCTCAAATTGTGGTAAAAACCGTGAGGACTACTTTATAGCTTGGTTTATTAGAAAACCGTGCTAAAAACCTCAATTACATAGTGACTTTACAACTCAGTTCAACCTAAACACAGTGCTAAAAACTCCAGTTTTAAAATAACACATGACTTTATATATCGGTTAAACCTAAAAATCGTGCTGAAAACTCATGTTTTAAAATTACATTAGTGACTTTATAGCTCGGATTTATTCAGAACCGGGTTAAAATATGTGACTTTATATATCGGTTCTATTCAAAATCGGGCTATAAAGCTAGTGAACCGAGCTAAAAATCCGGTCCTCACAGGTTTTTACCGCAATTTTGGTTTTCATCGGAGCGCAACCCTATATATATATATATATATATATATATATATATATATATATTACAGTAGGAAAAATTTAGGATACTTCTAAGTATCCATGATCATCAGACATGATGATGTTCTGGAATTCACAGCTATAGTTTAAGATAAAATTACAGCTCAGTCGAGATTTTGCAATAAAGTCTGCTGCACTATTCGCCTCTCTGTAGCAGCGTTGGAATTTGATAAATTCAAAGTCTTTGCTTAGAGTTTGAATTTCTTTCACTATTTGTGTAATCTCCCATGGTGAGTTGTTTTCCTGGTTGATGGCATTGATAATGATTGCACAGTCACCTTCGATGATCATCCTCTGTATTCCAAGTTCTGCTGCCAGTCTTATACCTGCAAGTATTGCAAAACATTCTGTTTGGATGACAGAATACGTTTCGCCATTACATTTATGTATTCGAATTATTTGGCCATGATTGTTTCTAACGATACAACCAATCTGGGATTGTACCCCATTTTTGACCGAAGCGTCTACATTTATTTTTACAATATTTTTTAGGTGGGTATTCCCAGTTCAATTTCTGACGATGTCTAGTGTGTTTAGGAGAAGTTTTTATTATATCCTCTTTTTTCCAGCATGAAATTTTATCAATAGTTTGAGTAAGAGTGTATGCTATATTATTGTTAGAATTTTTTTGGAAGATGATTTTATTTCGAAGTTCCCAGATTGAGTGCCATAAGTGGCAAAGGTCTGTGAAATCTTTGTTTTTGCTTTTAGTATTTAAAATATTTTCAGAGATATCACTTGTTAGGTTTGGAATATTAAATGATTTATGTAGTCTGATGCCCAGGTTTTGTATAAGTGACCTGTTGATTTGACAGTTAAAAAAAGGTGATTTGCGTCCTCTGGTTCATAGTTGCAAAGTGAGCACGTACTGGGGACTCTATTTATATATCTGTTTAGACGCTCGATGGTGGGTAAGATATCTAAAATAGTTTTCCAAATAAAGTTTTTAATATTTGGAGCGATATTTAGTTTCCAGATCCAATCTCCAGAAATATTATTGTTATTTCTTGTGTTAAAGAGAGAAGAGGTAGATTTGACTGTAAATGTTCCATTTTTATTGTAGATCCAGATTAGTCTGTCTGCGATATCAATTCTGGGGATGTAAATGTTTGATATCATTTGAGCAATGTGAGGTGGGAATATGTTGTTTAGTTTCTTAGTGTCCCAAGTGTTAGAATTTGTAAATAGGTCACAAACTTTTAGGTTGTGGTTGTTTCTGAAGTTTTCGAGTTTTTGTGCATTCACCCAGATGTCAGACCAGATATTAATGGTTTTGCCATTGCCAACTAGGCAAAGTAATCCTTTGGAGAAAGTATCTCTAATGTTTAAGAGTCGTCCAAATTGTCAGGAAGTTTTAGTTTTACTTCTTTCCATTAATGGTTCCTTTGAGAGATATATATATTGGCTTAGATATGAATAACTAGTGATTTGTGCTATTATACGTATTTCCATCATTTTGGTTCTTAATTATTCTATCTATCTTAATATGTATATTATTCATGTTCATCTTAGCTATATGAATATTAAATTTTTAAAATATTCACATTTAATTAATTAATTATTCATCTGTAATTAACTAAATATTCATATTTAATTAACTAAATATTCATATTTAATTAAAAATTTAGAGATAAGTCGACTGTAAAAGATGTATATATAAATGGATTAAGTAAATATTCATATATGAATAACTAAATATTCATATGTGAATAACTAAATATTCATATGTGAATAACTAAATATTCAATTCATATATGATGAACCCAAAATGCAAAATAATAAAATATGCATCATTATTATATCTAATTTTCATCGTTGAAGGAAAAAAAATTATTCTGGTCACATTTTGTCATTATATATATTTATTTTTAATAAATATCCACTTTGTTACAAATTAAATAGAATTGATCAACTTCATTTTTCCCCTAGCCTCTAATTATTTCTGCCTATTTGAGGATGGAGCTAATTTAGAGGGTTGAGCATTAAATATGTATAATTATTGTCTTTTAAATTGTAATACCGTACAACTCCACCACTACAATTACTCTGAGACACATTTTAAACGAATATGGTCCATTGATTACTTTTGAATCCAACGTCTATAATTGCATTACATGTCTCATCCTAAAATCCGTTTCACTTGAACCTTCACCTATATATATATAGGGATGCGCTCCGGTGAAAACCAAAATTGCGGTAGAAACCCGTGAGGACCGGCTTTTTAGCCCGGTTCACTTGCTTTATAGCCCGGTTATGAATAGAACCGATCTATAAAGTCATAAATTTTAGCCTGGTTTTGAATAAAACCGAGCTATAAAGTCACTATGTAATTTTAAAACATTAGCTTTTTAGCACGACTTTTCGGTTTGACCGAACTATAAAGTCATGTGTTATTTTAAAACTGGAGTTTTTAGCACGGTTTTTAGGTTGAACCGAATTGTAAAGTCACCGTGTGATTGAGGTTTTTAACACGGGTTTCAAAAAAACCAAGATATAAAGTAGTCCTCACGGGTTTTTACCACAATTTGAGGTTTTCACCGGAGTCAATCCCTATATATATATATATATATATAGGTCGGGTTCAGGTGAGAAGCGCTGAACCGGTGAGAATGAAAGAAGCGTTGTGATTGGCTGAATTCACCCCCGCCCCACGCGCTTTTTTTAACCCACTCGCTTTTATTACGTTAATATCACGCGCCCCCTATAAATCAACGAATCTCTCCTTCCTTGTTCTCCAAGCTTCAAATCAACGAATCTCTCTCCGAATTTTCGCATTCGATTCTCGTCATCAAATCTTCTCTCGCACATGGCAGGATCATCGTCGTCAATTGAACCAGCAGATCTGATGCCTGAAACACAAATTGAAATCGAAGCCAATGAAATCGAAAGATCTGTTGCAATATTGCAGATGGAGAGAGGTAAAAATATTAATTTTGTTCTAATTGCTCTGTATTTTCTTCATTTTTGATATTATTACATATTTATGCAATTAAAACGAATTGCACGACTGAATCTATAAATATTGGTTCAGCGTATAACCTTGTATTGGTTCAGAGAAATTGATGAACCAGTCTTTCTTATTTTGCTGAACCACTCTGTATTATTAGTTCATAGAGAAATATAATTGATGCTTAACCAATTCCTAATATATCTGCTGAACCAATTATTATTATTACTAATAATTATACTGAACCAGTTCCTCTTGTATACTGAGCCTCTTATTTTATAATGGTGAGCACACCCAGTTATTTGCTCTGAACCATTTCCTTATTTCCGCTGAACCAATTATTGTCATGTATACTGAACCAGTTCCTCTTCTATACTGAACCAGTTCCTAATATATATGCTGACCCAATTATTATTTTTACTAATAATTATACTGAACCAGTTCCTCTTGTATACTGAACCTCTTATTTTATAATGGTGAGCACACCCAGTTTTTTGTCTGAACCATTTCCTTATATCCGCTGAACCAATTATTGTCATGTATACTGAACCAGTTTCTCTTGTATACTGAACCAGTTCCTAATATATCTGCTGAACCAATTATTATTATTACTAATAATTATACTGAACCAGTTCCTCTTGTATACTGAACCTCTTATTTTATAAAGGTGAGCACACCCAGTTATTTGCTCTAAACCATTTCCTTATATCCGCTGAACCAATTATTGTCATGTATACTGAACCAGTTCCTCTTGTATACTGAACCAGTTCCTAATATATCTGCTGACCCAATTATTATTTTTACTAATAATTATACTGAACCAGTTCCTCTTGTATACTGAACCTCTTATTTTATAATGGTGAGCACACCCAGTTTTTTGTCTGAACCATTTCCTTATATCCGCTGAACCAATTATTGTCATGTATACTGAACCAGTTTCTCTTGTATACTGAACCAGTTCCTAATATATCTGCTGAACCAATTATTATTATTACTAATAATTATACTGAACCAGTTCCTCTTGTATACTGAACCTCTTATTTTATAATGGTGAGCACACCCAGTTATTTGCTTTGAACCATTTCCTTATATCCGCTGAATCAATTATTGTCATGTATACTGAACGAGTTCCTCTTGTATACTGAACCAGTTCCTAATATTTCTGCTGACCCAATTATTATTTTTACTAATAATTATACTTAACCAGTTCCTCTTGTATACTGAACCTCTTATTTTATAATGGTAAGCACACCCAGTTTTTTTGTCTGAACCATTTCCTTATATCCGCTGAACCAATTATTGTCCTGTATACTGAACCAGTTTCTCTTGTATACTGAACCAGTTCCTAATATATCTGCTGAACCAATTATTATTATCACTAATAATTATACTGAACCAGTTCCTCTTGTATACTGAACCTCTTATTTTATAATGGTGAGCAAACCCAGTTATTTGCTCTGAACCATTTCCTTATATCTGATGAACCAATTAATATTATTACTAATAATTATACTGAACCAGTTCCTCTTGTATATTGAACCTCGTGAGAACACCCAGTTATTTGCTCTGAACCATTTCCTTATATCCGCTGAACCAATTATTGTCATGTATACTGAACCAATTATTGTCATGTATAATTATTTTACTTATGAAAGTTCCCCTTATATGTTCTGAATTAATTACTAATAATTATGCTGAACCAAATATGATAGATTGATGAATCTTATATGTACTGAACCAATTATTATTATAATTCTGAACCAGTCCCTCGTGTATGCTGAACCAGTTTCTCATTTATCTGCTCAGCCAATTATTACTAATAATTATACTGAACCATTTTTCTTGTATGCTGAACCCCTTATTATTATAATGCTTTATGCTCCAGTTCCTGATATAATACTGAATCATTTAATAATAATTATTGTGAACCCAATGTCTTTTTTCTTATAACACACTGTAATATTCCTGCCAGATATTCCTACCCCAACTGTCATCCCTGTATCAGACATTGGTCCAACATCAGAGAACAGATTTGTCTTAGAGATATCACCCGGAGCTACAAAGTATTGGGTCCCGATATGTAATGAAGAATTTAAACCTACTGTTGGGAAAATTTTTGATACAATTGGTGAAGGGTCAGAGATGTATGAGACATATGCTTCAATTTGTGGGTTTGACACACGCAACAGCACGCTTTTACGAGCAGGGAGTGTGGTCAAGTTAAAGTACATTGTATGCAACAGAGAGGGGGTGAAAAATGGAGCAAATTCAACAGGAAAAAAGAAAACAGTTTTGAACATATATGGTTGTAAAGCTAGAGTTGTATTAACAAGGACAATGGATGGCAAATATAAGGTGAAGGTGTTTGAAGAACGTCATACACATGAACTTCGGGATAAGTTTACAGGAAAGTATGCAAAATCTAACTTCAAGCTAGAAATGATGCATCGAAAATTTGTGTTAGACTGTGCTCAAACAAAAATTGGTGCTGTTAAAGTTCACAAGCTCTATGAAACAATGATGGTGGATTATCAGAGGCTGGTGCAACAGTTGTCCAATTCAAGAACTTCAAAAGGGATTTGATGGCTTACATGAAAGATTCTAATGCTCAAATGTTGATCAACAAATTATCAACAAAGAAAGAGATTTGCAGCGCCTTTTATTTCAACTATGCTGTTGATAATGAAGACAGATTGACAATGATATTTTAGGCAGATCCAATATCAAGAAAAAAATTTTCGATATTTGGGGATGTTGTCATATTTGATTCTACGTACAGAACAAATAGGTATGCTTCTTTATCAGCTACAGTAAATTATTAATACTGAACACTAATGTTTAAATATACTGAACCACTTCATGGTATATATGTTGAACCAGATACAGTAAATTATTAATGCTGAACCATTATCACATTACAAACTGACCCATTGATTAATGTATAAGCTGAACCATTTTCTGCTGTAATACTGAACCAATTATTATGTGTGCTGAACCAATTATTAATATAATGCTGAACCATGATAAATTACGTATGCTGAACAATGCTATATTTTCCTTGATGAATTACTAATTATTAAATATACTGAACCACTCCCTAGTATATATGCTGAACCATTGCCCCCTATACTTGTATACATTGAACTGTCTTTTGCTGTACATTATTACCCATTAATTTTACAATTTTATACCACTATACTTATTATATTATCTAATATATTTTTCAGATATAATATGGTGTTTGCTCCATTCAGTGGGGTAGACAACCATAACAAATGTGTGACGTTTGCAGCAGGTTTGATTTTAAATGAAGATATAGCATCTTATTCATGGATGTTCCAAAATTTTAAAGAAGCAATGGGTGCAGAACCAAGACTTTTGGTGACAGATCAAGATCCATCAATGAAGGCTGCTGCTAAGTCCATATTATCCTCCACTGAGCACAGATATTGCATGTGGCACATTATGAGTAAGGTCCCAGAAAGAGTTGGCACCACTTTAAGCAAATGTTCACCTTTTAGAAGAAGTTTAGATGCTGCAGTGTGGAATGATGAAATTGAACCGTTTGAGTTCGAGGAGATGTGGAAGTCAATTATTGAAGAGTACCAATTAAAAGAAAATGATTGGTTTAAAAATATCTTCAAAATCAGAGAGTCATGGATCCCCGCTTATAGTAAACATATACCACTAAGTCGAGTTGGATGGACGACATCTGTTGCAGAATCCCAAAACAAGTTCTTTAAGCTGTATATAGATAGATTCTTCAGCTTGGTTGAGTTATTGATGCACTATGATACTGCCATTGATAGCCAAAGACACAATCAAACTCTGTTGAACATTGCTGATCAGACAAAATCTCCTGATATGATGACTGATTTGGCTATAGAAAAATATTGTGCATCAATATTTACATTACATACATTTCGGAAAATAAAGATGCAGTTGCAGAGATATTTCAAGTACCAAATCCTTCAAGGTTGAATACCACCCTAATAATCATTTCACAAAATGTAGTTGTGTGATGTTTATTAGAGAGGGTTTACCTTGTTGCCATGCTTTCCAAGTATTAAAAGATTTGGGCATTAGCAAATTACCTGATAATTTGGTTTTACTGAGGTGGACAAAAGAAGCAGCATTGTCTCCAATTTTCAAAATTGATGATGTTATTGTTCAGCAATGTGCACAGATTGATGCATGTAAGGTGTTAAGAAGTGAAATTCTTAGAAATGTCCATAAGTGTCTTGGATTGATTGATCAAGATGAAGAGAATTTGAAGAAATTTAATGATTCAATAGAGGTATATATTGAGTCGTTGAATGAAGTGGCTATTGAAGGTAACCAGACACTTGATAAACAGAAATTAGTGGAAGATTTTGTTGGGGTGAAGGTTCCAGATCAGATTGTAGTGCAGGACCCAGTAAAAGCAAGCAACAAAGGCAGTGGAAAGAGACTAAAAGGTGGAAAAGAAAAGGCAATAGAGAAGAAGAAGAAGAAGAAGAAGACAACACAACGATTGTGCAAGGAATGCAACAAATTAGCCTTCCATGACAGCAGAAACTGCAAAAAAATTCAAGCAGAGAAAAAAAAATGGAAGAAATGAATAAAGCTTCTTGAAGTACCTCATAGACAATTTTATTTTATATATTTTTACTGTTTTAAATAATTAGATTTTGTGAAACATTCTCTTAATGTCAATGTTTACAGATTAATTTTTAATTAGATTTTCTTAACCATTTCTATTATTGGTTCACCTGAATCATATCTTATTATTTCTTCATTATATCTCTGAACCAAACTCAGTTATCTCTCTGAACCAAACTCAGTTATCTCTCTGAACATGTATCTGAACCACACAATCTCTATCTGAACTATCCTAAGTTATCTATCTGAACCACTCTCATTATATCTCTGAACCACACTCAATCTCTATCTGAACTATCCTAAGTTATCTATCTGAACCACTCTCATTATATCTCTGAACCACACTCAATCTCTATCTGAACTGTCCTAAGTTATCTATTTGAACCACTCTCATTATATCTCTGAATCAAACTCAGTTATCTCTATGAACCAAACTCAGTTATCTCTGTGAAGAACACCCAGTTATCTCTCTGAACCACACTCATTCTCTCTTCTGACCCACACTTAAGTATCTCTCTCATTCTCCTATCTGAACCATCCGCAGTTATCTCTCTGAACCACACTCATTTATCTCACTAAACCATCCTCAGTTATCTCTCTGAGCAAATCTCAGAATCAAACTCCATTATCCCCTCTGAATCAGACTTATTATATCTCTGAACCACACTCATTCTCTCTCTGAACCACACTCATACCCCCCTATCTGAACCATCCTCAGTTATCTATCTGAACCACACTCATTATATCTCTGAACCACAATCAGTTATCACTATGAACCACACTCAGTTATCTCTCTGAACCAAACTGAAACACATTTTGTCAAAGACCATTATCTTTAAATAACTTACAAAGGGTCATAAGTATCTTCAGCAACATAGTTTATTAATTCAAACCCAAAACCTGAATTTAATAGATAGGGAGTGACATCTTGACTCATCAAAGACATTTTTGTTTTTTGCCTTTTCCCCAACTTCAACAACCGTTCCCTTCTTTCTCATTATCTTCTTCTTTAATCTCTCTTAATTTTGCTGAACCATTATCTCATAATTGACGCTTAATAACCAGTTTACTTCTTCTTGTAATTGATGTTGAACATATGTACACTACATTTTTTGAACAATATCAATTATCAGAGATAACTGAGTGTGGTTCAGAAAGATAACTGTAGTGGTTCAACATATAACCTTGTATTGGTTGACAGAATCACTATCTCCTAATTTTGCTGAACCTATCTCTTGTATTTGGTTCAGAGAAAAACATTATTGATGCTGAACCAATTTCTACTAAATTTTGCAAGTATATAAAATGTGTTGCAATTAAAATATAATAATAATTCAAACTGAATAATTAAAGAAAAGTTAATAATTCAAACTTAGTACATATGGTTCAAACTGAATAATTTAAGGAAAATATAATGTTATACAGACTGAACAACTAGAAATTAAAAAGAGGTCTTTCTTCTTCTTCTTCTTCTACTTCATACTTCATATCCCCAAGAAGGCACGAATCTTCTGCCTTCTTTTGTCTTCTTCATGGAAGACATCCCTGATGCAGTTGATTATGTTGTCTTGTACCTCTTCCAGTTCTTTTTCTAGTTGTTCTTTTTTTTCTTCCAACTACATACATTTTTAAATTTAAAAGTTAAATATTTTATTTAGATTAAAAACACATTCTGTAGAATATCTATAAAAATTACCGTCTGTAGAAGTTGCTGATCATCTTCTCTAGTTGCCTCTGAGATCTTGTATGCATTTGCATTTAACTGCCTTGTGATTGTAGACGAGTATTCTTGATGGAACTCAGCGGCTTCCATCAGTTCCCCCCTAATCCTTGCCGTGTTTGTTTCACAAGCCTCTTCTAAAATAGGGATGTGATAACCTGGGTATAGGATCTCCTATCTGAACCATCCTAAGTTATCTATCTGAACCACACTCATTCTCTCTCTGAACCACACTCATACTGTCCTATCTGAACCATCCTAAGTTATCTATCTGAACCACACTCATTCTCTCTCTGAACCACAATCAGTTATAACTATGAACCCAACTCAGTTATCTATCTGAACCAAACTCAAACACATTTTGTCAAAGACCATTATATTTAATTAATATAATAAGAAAAAAACTTACAGAGGGTCATAAGTATCTTCAGCAACATAGTTGATTAATTCAAACCCAAAACCTGAATTTAATAGATAGGGAGTGACAACTTGACTCCTCAAAGGCATTTTTGTTTCTTGCCTTCCCCCAACTTCGACAACTGCTCCCTTCTTTCTCATTATCTTCTTCTCTTCCTTTTCATTTTTAATTTTCCTCTTCACCTCTGCCATTGTTGTTTCATCTACATAGAAAAAGAATGATAATAATAAACTGTAAAACCTTTTTTTTTACAAAATAAAACATAAAAAAAAGAAGAAGATTTATGCCCACCGTCGAAGATGATGTTTTCCATTACAATGCACCGATGATGGAGAAAGTTAAGTTTGGAAAGAGAAAATACACAAAACGGTAGGTTTTTAATATAGAACAGAGAGAATATATCGATAATGGAGAAGATAAGTTTGGAAAGAGAATATATCGATAATGGAGAAGATAATGGAGAAGATGATGCTTCTCACTGCTTTTTTACACGCGAAAAGACAAAAATACCCTTAATTTTTTACACGCGCCCCCACGCGCTCGTCTCCTTTTACAACGAAACAGAAATAATATTTTAATCCGTGTCAGCCAATGAGAAGCCTTCTTTCCTTCTCACCGGATGGAGCGCTTCTCACCGGATCTCGATCATATATATATATATATATATATATATATATATATATATATATATATATATATATATATATATATATATATATATATATATATATATATATATATATATATAGAATACGGATCAAATGTTAACAACTCTTACGGTGTTAAATGTTAACAGATCAATATTCGGCAAAATTTATCAAATATTCATCACATTCGCTCAATTATTCATCAAAGCTTTTCGAAAACATTTAAGATATTCATTTCAATTAATAATTATTGCCAATTAAAAAAAATTATCACCAAAAAAACTCAAACCCTTGCGCGTGTATCCACCCCCAATCCCGTAATTGTGTTACTGTGATGAATATTTCTTAAATGTTGCCGAATATTGATGAATATTTGAAAAATTGTGAATAATTGAGTGACTGTGATAAATATTTGAGTGACCGTGATGAATATTTGATTAATTTTAACAAAAGTTTTAATGAATAATTGAGTGACTGTGATGAATATTTGATAAATTTTGTCGAATATTGATTTGTTAACATTTAACACCGTAAGAGTTGTTAACACATGACCCAACCTCTCTATATATATGTATGTATATTCATGATTGGTCGCAACGGGGAATTTAAAGAGAGCGGTACAGTTGTGCTCCCTGCAAGGCACCGCGCGTGCCTTGATGCTGCTTCATTTTTCAGCATCCTCGTCGTGGTCATTGCGCCAAAACATGACGTCATTCTATCCCTCAGATCAATCAGCGAGAGCCTGGGTTCAGGAGTTTAAATTGCACATGGGAGAGGTCACATGATCTGTTTTTTTTTTGTTGATATATCAATTGCTTCCAATCGATCATGAACATGGTGACTGACTGGATGACATTGGGTGACCTGACCCACTTCGCCTTCACATGTATTTGCTCAACCATTTACAGGCAGTTTCTGTTTTCCCTTTCCCCTCCGTCTACAGCGCGCTATACCTGTCAACCAAGCTAGGCTAATTGATAAATCAATCCATGTCTGTCACCAACATACATGCATGTAAATGCCAATATCTAAATCAAGTACTGATGTTATAAATGAAGCATTATATATAATACCATTGAATTTCACCCTTTTCAATGGGGCTTACTATACGTACGGAGGGCTAATTTCCCGTCAAACATACGACAAATTCATTGATTATCGATGTCGGTAAATATATAAACATCTTGCAGACACTAGCTTTTCGTGTCGGCGGACATTTTATCGACATGAGAAGTTGAGATCGATAGGTTTTTTTCAAACAAAAATTGACTGTTTGTTTAAAGAAAAATTAAGTGTACATCTAACCCATTTTAAATTTATGGGGTACAGTTTATCCTATTACTTATTTGTATGATGTTGATCATAATAACTACTAGTGGACGGTTTAATTTTTCAAAATTTTAATCTTTGATACTACATATTTCATAAAAATAATAATTTATATTACTCGTATTAGTTTATATAGTTTTAATCATGCAATTTTTATAGGAAGTAAATTTGAAAAAACATATTTATTTTCTAATTTTACTTTTTTCCCTGCATATATAAATATAATTATTATATATTTTATCTGTTGCTATCATATTTTCTCAAATAAATTAAATTAATATACATTTATCCATTGGTCATAGACCTAAATAATATTTACTCTAATTAATAATTATTATATTTTTATAAAATATAAATAATATTATTTTATTCCTTTAATTTTCATTTGTTGTTTTATTCTTGTAATTTTCTTCTTTGATTTACATTACTCACTTGTTTATTCGGATAAGTTTCTTAAAATTTTATTTCTACTTAGTTTATTTTATATGACTTACTTATTCAACCTAAATTTTAAAATCTTATTATTTAATAATATGAAAATTCATGCTTAATTAAAGAGTATTTTTTTAACAATTGTGGTTGACGGAAACCCGTTTTTCGGAATCCCGTGTCGGCGGGTTCCGGGATCAAGTTGGACGCGGGCGAGCTCAAACGATCGGGCTTACCTGAGACGCACGACGAGATTACCGTCGGTGTACCCAAACCTGTGCCGATCCGAGCTCAAGTCATCCGCGGACCATCGTCTTCCTAGGGCTCCATCAATGTCGGTTTTTTACCAGCCGAGACTAATCCCGCTTAAAAGGGGGGCTCAAAGCTAGGGAATCCGGCCTAAGCCGTTGGAGATCCCAATTTCCGACCCCTTTTACTTCCATCATCCCTTATATATATAGTGCAAGTATTTGCACATGAATGTTTCCATATCGCCAAGTGTCGTAAGCCTCTTGACACGTGTTATGGAGGCATGATTGCCACGTGCCAAGACATGTGTGGAGGAGGCATGATTGCCACGTGTCGGTAGGATTTTTTAGTCGGTTTTCCCACATCTTGGTCGGGTTTATAATCAACCTAAAACGGGTTTATTTATATAGCGGGAACCCGATTATGCATATGAAAATAAATATTATTTTTGGTGTTTCATCACATCTCCTCGAACCTTAGCTAAGATGAGACTTAGCTAGGGTTCGATTCAAACGAGACAACATATGCATATGTACTTCGTCTTCCTTGGGAAGAGTACTCAATATATCAGACTTTTGGTGTAAAGTTTTAACTAAGTTTGTTTGGTCTGGGCTGCACCGAACTCATTAGTGGGTTGCCGGCCTACGTATCTTTTGGGAAGAGAATCAAGCCTTTCGTAGTTCAATCATGAAGCCCTCTGCGAGCATAGCTCCAGCGTCGAGGGATTTAGTTTATATTCATTAAAAGTTTATCTCCGCGAGCTTACCAGCTACGAGTGGGAGACCCTCTGCGAGCATAGCTCCAGCGTCGAGGGATTTATCAAGTGTGCTCCGAGAGGCTCAGGCTGCGATCGGAGGCCCTCCGCGAGCGATAGCTCTAGCGTCGAGTGACTTAGTTTATGCTCATTAAGAGTATCTCCACGAGCTTACCAGCTACAAAAAGGAGGCCCTCCGTGAGTATAGCTCCAGCGTCGAGTGACTTATCAAGTGTGTTCTGAGAGGCTCAAGCTACGATCGGAGGCCCTCCGCGAGCGATAGCTCCAGCGTCGAGGGACTTATCAAGTGTGCTCCGAGAGGCTCAAACTACGATCGGATGCCCTCCGCGAGCGACAGCTCCAGCGTCGAGGGACTTATCAAGAATGCTCCGAGAGGCTCAAGCTATGATCGGAGGCCCTTCGCGAGCGACAGCTCCAGGCTCGAGGGACTTATCAAGATTGGAGGCCCTCCGCGAGCAACAGCTCCAGCGCCAAGGGACTTATCAAGTATGCTCTGAGAGGCTCAAGCTACGATCGGAGGCCCTTCGCGAGCGACAGCTCTAACGCCGAGGGACTTATCAAGTATGCTCTAAGAGGCTCAAGCTACGATCGGAGGCCCTCCGCGAGCGACAGCTCCAGCGTCGAGGGACTTATCAAGTGTGCTCCGAGAGGCTCAAGCTACGATCGGAGGCCCTCCGCGAGTGACAACTCCAGCGTCGAGGGACTTATCAAGTGTGCTCCGAGAGGCTCAAGCTACGATCAGAGGCCCTCCGTAAGCGACAGCTCCAGCGTCGAGGGACTTATCAAGTGTGCTCCGAGAGGCTCAAGCTACGATCAGAGGCCCTCCGCGAGCGACAGCTCCAGCGTCGAGGGACTTATCAAGTGTGCTCCGAGAGGCTCAAGTTACGATCGAAGGCCCTCCGCGAGCGACAGCTCCAGCGTCGAGGGACTTATCAAGTGTGCTCCGAGAGGCTCAAGCTACCATCGGAGGCCCTCCGCGAGCGACAGCTCCAGCGTCGAGGGACTTATCAAGTGTGCTCCGAGAGGCTCAAGCTACGATCTGAGGCCCTCCGCGAGCGACAGCTCCAGCGTCGAGGGACTTATCAAGTGTGCTCCGAGAGGCTCAAGCTATGATCGGAGGTCTGGTGTGGGTAGCTCCCGCGCATAGGGGCTTGGCTATTTTTGTGCTCTGAGAGGCTAATGCTACGATCGGAGGCCCGACGACCGGCATTGTGGGACTTAAGAAAATATTTGATTCGGGAGGCGAGCTCTACGACCGGATGCCAGACGCGGAGCAAGCTCCAGCGTTTTGGAACTAAATAAAATCTTTAATCCGGGAGGCAAGCTCTATGACCGGATGCCTAACGCGAAGCAAGCTCCGGTGTCCAAAGTAATTGTGAAGTAGTCGCGGCATTGTTTCTTGGTACACGTCGGACCCCCGGTGGACGTGGACTATAGGATCTCCAGTGGTGTAGGAGCCTCCTAGATTATAATGCTTAATTAATAAGCAAAACTTGATAGTTCTGAACAAATCAAACTCCTCTCAATAGCTTGTGTTTGACTTCTCCGCGGACGAAGTAGGGCGTAGCTGCACCGCGGGGACAAAGGAGTAAGCCGCTGCATGCTCTCTTTAATCATGGGGCCGGATCGGACTTGAGCCTGCTACTTTTGCTTTCCTAACCACGGCGGGGTCGTGGTGCGCGATTTAGACTCGAGCAACAACAGATATCTTAGCGTGGCTCGACTTCTCTGTCACAATGGTCGCGACAGGTTCACTTGTACCAAACAAACAAGTTTCAAATGTCTGAAGAGCTAATCCTTCCTAGGTGACTTCAACCGCGGCCGGTACGGAACGATTTTGAACCGGCTATTATTCATCGTTGTTTCTTTGAATCCACAAGGATTTGTACACATAGATTTTGAGAGATTCATCGCGGTCTCTCTGCTCTTTGCGAGCTCTAAAGGTGACTAGCTTGTTCTTTTCTTTTGCATGCCGATATTGACTTGCATCAAACCCGAAACCCTAAGAACGCGCTTGATTCCTGCGCTGCTCAGTTTGTTGCTATCCTTACAATTAGTGCTTCGTGATTGGTAACCCCGAAGTCCCTGGCTTTGCGGTTTTGATAGCGACGAAGATGGATTCCTTCACCTGGGCAATCGCCTCCTTGTCTTGGTCACGGATGACTTCGGCTTCGTCGGAGTCCAGTCCCTATTGCCATCATTCGCGGTTAAAGGCCAAGAGGCGCAGGCCGCTCCTTCCAATGAAAGTCCATCCGCGGCCAAATGTACTACCCTTGAAAAATATATTTATACATACGCATTCGACGTCCAATATGTATGCCATCTATAAGCATTCCTATCCACCCATGATTTCCACAAGAATGAATGGGATGAAACAACAAACATTTCATAATTTGGGTGGAAACTTCATCTACCTACATACTGAATATGGTCACAACTCGGCGCAAACTAGTTTGACCGAGTTTCTATGTCTTGCCAATGAAGTTAAATCATTAAGTACAAACCGATTGAAAGAATAATTAGATATGGTACCTCAATCCAGTTGTTTGTTACCTCTTAGCGTGAGAGTGTCCCCACGGACGGCGCCAGTGATGAAACCCGTTTTTCGGAATCCCGTGTCGGCGGGTTCCGGGATCAAGTTGGACGCGGGCGAGCTCAGACAATCGGGCTTACCTGAGACGCACGACAAGATTACCGTCGGCGTACCCAAACCTATGCCGATCCGAGCTCAAGCCATCAGCAGACCACCGTCTTCCTAGGGCTCCATCAATGTCGGTTTTTTACCAGCCGAGACTAATCCCGCTTAAAAGGGGGGCTCAAAGCTAGGGAATCCGGCCCAAGCCGTTGGAGATCCCAATTTCCGACCCCTTTTACTTCCATCCTCCCTCATATATATAGTGCAAGTATTTTCACATGAATGTTTCCATATCGCCAAGTGTCGTAAGCCTCTCGACACGTGTTATGGAGGCATGATTGCCACGTGCCACGACATGTGTGGAGGAGGCATGATTGCCACGTGTCGTTAGGATTTTTTAGTGGGTTTTCCCACATCTTGGTCGGGTTTATAATCAACCTAAAACGGGTTTATTTATATAGCGGGAACCCGATTATGCATATGAAAATAAATATTATTTTTGGTGTTTCATCAGTGGTAGAAGAAGATTTTTTTTTTTATAATTTGAAAAGAAAAAAATAGCATACGAGTAATAAATGACTAATAAAAACTAACTTTACCGTAGAGTAACATAACATAAACCTGTGCGGTTTGGTAGTAAATTTGTAGGGTTACGGTTTAGAGGTCAAACAGTTTATAAGCCGTGAATAAAAAATGTTTGATATTTGAGAGGTTTGGTCGACTATGTTTCCACATGCCGGCCAACTTGTAGTTAATTATGTTCATGCTTAGATTAAAATTAAAAAAATTGATACAGAATAATCCAATTCAATGAGTATTTTAAAAAATAATCCAGTCTTTTAATATGTAAAACTAATCATAAAAATGGGGAATTACGCTATTTTCAATGGGCCATATATTGTTGGAATCCACACGTTCGCTGGAGCACATAAAATCAAGGGTTCTATCTTAAAACTAATTCCCAATAGAAAGAGTATCTTAAAACTAATTGTCAATAGAAAGAATAGCTAATCGGCTTAGTTTTGCATTCTTTAGTATATAATTAATTCCCAATAGAAAGAGTATCTTAAAACTAATTGTGAATAGAAAGAGTAGCTAATCGGCTTAGTTTTACATTCTTTAGTATATAATATAGCACATAGGATTCTTACATCGTGTAAATATGGTAATAAGTGATAGATTAGGAGGGGAAAAAATAGGGAATACAGAAAAGACACATTCGGCTATAAAAGCCAAGGATGATCAAGTTGCACATTTAAGTTTGTTGTAACAGATTCTTCTTCTTCAATATAACTTTTCTTCTATTTTTCATTTCTTTCATATTTGATCATGGTATCAAAGCTGCAAGGTTGAATTTTCGATTAGTTCATGGTCATTTAAGGTCATTATTCACTTTTGCATTTACTATATTTTCTGGTTTTGGTTGATCTCAGTTTCATAGATCAAATTGCTTGCGATTTTGTGCAAGTTCTTGATATTCTCGATGGAATCAAGTCTGGAAACATTGAGTTTAGTGTTCATGGGTTTTCGAAACATGAGGTTGAGAATGCAAGCTCGATGAACTTGAATGATCCGCTTAATCTGGCATATTTTCACAATCCTGGAGTACGTACAACTGATCACAATGCAGTTTTCTAGATTGAATTTTGCTTGGTTGGAGTTCTGGGATCACGATCATGCTTGGAGCCAAGAATAAACAAGGGTTAATTGATAGAAATTGTCTAAAGTTGTCACCTGGTTCGACGAATCTTCAATGGTGGACAAGGGCAGACTACATGGTTCGTTGTTAAACTCCATGACTAGCTCGATACCTGAGAGTTTTCTTTATGTGGAATCAACGAAGCATATGTTGAATAAACTGAACATATATAGGATGAGCTGAAAGTAGTGGATCGATTTCCGTAATGTTCTTATGGTGCCATGAATGCTTGCACCTGTAATTTGGTCAAGAAAGTTGTTGAGACTGAGTGTAGAAATAGACTGATTCGGTTTCTTATTGGTTTAGAAGAAGTGTATAATGGTGCAAGAAACAATATTCGTGCGATGAACCATTTACCTTCGAACAATAAGGTGTATTATCTTGTGCAGCAGATTGAGTGTGGTTCATATTATGGTCATTTAAAGAGTGCAAGTGATAGAATTGCTTTGGCTACTTCTAGAGGTTCAACTCAGTATGAGAAGAAGTTTGAAAAGAAACATGAGAATGATTATAAGAGGGAAAAGAAGGAAAGGGTTTGCTCACATTGTCCGGCTAAATGTTATATGGTGGATATTTGTTTCAATTTACATGGTTACCCAAATTGGTATACAGGCCCAAGGGATGTAAAGAACTATTATACCAAGGTAAACAATGTAGCTACAACATCAGATGATTGTGTCGATCCTCCGAATTTCGTTAATTAAGATCACAGTTCTAGCTGTAAGGTTGATCCATCATTACTTAACGCAGTTTGTCAAGAAATCATCAAAGCTAAGCAAGGACATCATTAGTACAAAATGCCAATTACACTGCATTTACTACTATGACAGGTACTTCTTATGGTTATGTTGTTGCTTTACTTTCAAATATATCTCCAGATTATGATTGGTAGGTATGGATGCTACTAACCACATGACAACTTCTGATCACTTGTTGGTTGATAGGAGATCTATAAATAAACCTATTTACAGTGGTCTTCCTAATGGTAGTACTTCCGTGGTTCATGCGATTGGGACATTACATCTTCATGATTCCTTAACTCTTCATAATATATTACTTGTTCCTACATTTAAACATAACTTGGTGTCGGTAGCTATGCTAGTT
Source organism: Persicaria maculosa (assembly GCA_963922045.1). Lineage (NCBI taxonomy): Eukaryota > Viridiplantae > Streptophyta > Magnoliopsida > Caryophyllales > Polygonaceae > Persicaria > Persicaria maculosa. Next base: position 38,202,376 of record OY998261.1, read on the forward strand.
GAGGCATCCAATTTAGCAGCTACATTCACTGCTACTGGTTGGTATTTTTCAATACCTTCGAATTAACAAGCTGATTGGTTTTGGGTTCAAGAATGGCCTTTACAAACTTGAATCAAATGAACCTTCACATGCCAACAGATCAAGAGAGCTTTTTTGGTTGCTAGTTTACATGCTTCTAAAGACATTTCTGTTTTTGGTTTGAATAAAGCACCCGGTGTGCAAAATTCTGTTGCAATTTCTGATTCTATCTCTCATGATATTTCTCGATTTTATAATTTTTATGCTAGGATGGGTCATACATCCATGAGCAAATTGTCTCATTAGATTGAAAAGGTCAAAGACCTTCCTCGTTGTGAGACTTGTACTCTCGCTAAGATGCACAAGTTATCTTGTAAACTTAATTATTTTGTTTATGAGAATATATTGTTTTGATCTTATTCATCTTGATATTTTGGGACCACATAAGACCAAAAGTAATGATGGTGCATCTTATTTTTACTATTGTAGATGACAAAAGTAGAATTACTTAGACATATCTCATGAGTCATAAATGAATCTTAGTTGATAATCTCTTAATCAATTAACCTTGTAAAAAAAATATCCAAAAATCTAAAATGATAGAACATTCTCAAAATGAATCTGACAAACACATAGAATTATTTTTACAAATCAAAGTAACTCCGAACCGAGCTACTACGGAAAGATTATTTTAACAAACCTCAAAAATAAACTAGTTTTACAAAATAAAATTTAAAAAACGGCATAATATTGGATGTCAGATTTTTAAATGACGAGGTTGCATATGTTGAATTTGATTGCGGTTATCTCGATTTGGACATCAATTTGTGAGTCGGTTTTATTTTTAATAAGATTTGGATTAACAACTTACGAGGTAGAAATCAGTGGGTCTAACCGACTGACTTCGGAGTCGGGTTTGTTTATTCAATTAAAGTTTCACATGCAAACCACCATCTGTAAGTGCACCTATATAGGGCTCCAAAATTCAGCATTTGCGCTCCAAAAAAACTCACAACCATCCATCTGTTGTTCATCTGTTGAGTGCTGACATGAATTCATCCCAAACGTCCCCAAAAAGGATCCCTCCCCAGGCTGCTGCTAGATCCATCAGCTTGCCCACCCGGCTTCACCCGACTTCTCTCCGAATCGAACAGGATCTCTATACCCTCAAGACCCTAACCCAATCCCCATCCTCATCCTCCCAATCCATCCAAGATCGTCTCGTCGCTCTCTCAAATCTCTGCCACTCCATCAACGACCTCGTCCGAGGCCCTTCGAACCAAGAAGGGCTCATCGAGCATGCCCTCGAGAGCTCGGTTCGTATCCTCGACGTCTGCGGTGCGGCGAGGGAGCTGCTCTCATCGCTCAAGGACCACGTGAGGGACCTCCAATCTGCGATACGGCGTGGCAAGAAGGGCCAGGTGGGCGCCTACGTTTCCTACAGAAGGGATGCAAGGAAGAAGGCTTCGAAGCTCCTGCATCAACTGAAGCAGATTGATGATCTGACCGATTTCGCGCCCCTGGTTGATCGCCTCGATCTGGCTCGGGTGCTAGGAGAATTGGGCGCCAGTACAGTTTGCGTGTTCCGGTCGATGTTCCTGTTCCTGTCGGGTCCATTGGTGAGGCCGAAGGGCGGTTCCAAGTGGTCTATTTCGTCGATCTCGAAGATGGTGGCAGGGGGAGGAAGCGGTTGTAGAAGACCGGTGTATGAGGTGTTGAATGAGATTGGTAGTGTTGATGATGCTCTTCAGTGCTGGATGGATTCAGAGGCGAATTCGCGGGTTTTGCAAGAGAGGTTGGAGGTGTTGGATGTTGGGGTTTCAGGACTGGAGACTGAATTGGATGCCCTGTTCAGATGCCTTCTTCAATACAGAGTCTCTCTACTTAATATGCTTTCTATTTGAAGAAAATATGATTGCTCTTGTTGTAAATTTGATGTTGCTACTTTCAGTTAAGGTTTAAGAAGATATCATAATTGATAAGATATCATCTTAAACTGATGTTTTGTTTATATATATGTTATAGATACTCTATCAAGCTCTATACAATATTTGAGAATGAGATTAGAATCTACAAAAACTCTCTCTTGCTCATCTCTTTAATTTTACTACCAGCCTACCTCAACTGTTCTTAATAGACATGCATGGGAATTATCAGGTCCGCCGAACATGGCTAGCAAACACTTTTCATCCACCAGAACGGCACGATAATGGATTGCTATGTTGTTCTGAAACGAAGTATATATGATGCAATGCACGGAGAATTACTTCTCTCATTGTAAATTGTAAATTGATTTTGAAATGAAATCTCATTAGATTTATGTGTTATACATATCTCCCATATTTATGCCCTTTGTCAATGCAAAGGTATTTCATAGCTAACTAGTGCAAGTCTACTTAGAACACTAACAGAGAAAACAAGAACAAGTCTAGTGCAAGTCAAGTTTATACAAACTAGATCCAACAGCAACATCATAAAAAATGGCATTTATTTTTTAAAACTCCTAATGTCTATCAGCAAGTTTAAATTTAATCAAGAAAGGTGCCCTCATAATGGAAAAGGATTTGAGCTTAAAGAATTCATATTAAGCAGGTCTATCCCACTGCCTAATGATCACCCACTTGCCAAGACTACTTGAAGTCTAGAATTTTGGGCAAGGAAATAGAATTCACTAGAATAATAATTAAAACTAGTAACAATTGTAAATGACTAGATTGTTTTAGGATGTTTTTACAAAATATCTTCATTGAATTAAGTGAAGGTCGGTGATAGTAGGTGGTAGTTTCCACCGACACAGAACTAGTATAAACATGTAATGAGTGCTTATTTGTACCATCCATATCCGATCAAAACAAATCGAAGTATTCTGGTAAGAGTAGGTGTAAACTGAGCCACAAAAATATATAACAATATACAGTATAATATAAAGTCTAAACTGAGCCACAAAAATATATAACAATATACAGTATAATATAATGTCGCTTTTATATAAAAGTGCGTATTGTCTATATCTTAATTACAGGAAGTGAAAAAATTCGATTTTTTTTCAAACATAAATGCCTAGTATGCACTAAGTTGGTCCATGTCCTTAATGTCAAAGTTTGCATTTTTGTTATTCTTAATCTGTGGAATTATTTTCTTTGGATTTAAAGATCAATAAGATATCATTAACATAAAGCAACACACATAGAGGGTCTTTTTTTTTTCGAAGCAGGATAAATATTAGGAAAGTCGTCGACGACCGGGCTTCTTTCCTAGCGCGTCCGAGCAGACGAGAACACGAAGTTCTGGATCAACAGCGAAGCTATCATCGGCAGGGATGCTATAGGCCAGACGTGCAATCCTGTCAGCCACAGCATTCGAACCCCTGAAAATATGACGAATAGCAACATGAGAGAAGGAATGAAGGAGAGAAGTCGTATCAGCCATCAGTAGCTCGATGTTTCAAGGGCAAGTCCTGTCCCCCAGTAGAGCTTTTATGACGACCAAACAATCGCCTTCGATCAGAAGGTGTTGGAGTCCCAAGTCTTTTGCCTTAACAACACCCATGTGTAGGCCCATTGCTTCGGCAAAGACAGCGGAAGTATTATTGCAGGGTCCAGAACCTAAGGTTAAAACATTTCCATCGTGGTCACGAATAACAAAGCTGAAGGTACCAGCCTCCGACTGACAGTACGATCCATCAAAGTTGAGCTTAAAGTACCTCGGAGGAGGCCTTTTCCACGCCTCAGATCGGTGTGAAGTTTTACTAAACGTGGATGTTTTAGTCTGGGTTCCTCTCTGATTGTGATTAGCAGGCATAACAATCCTGTTTCCCCACAAGTCCAGGTTAGCAGACCAAGTCTGATAAGCAGAGTTGCAAAACAACGCAATAGCTTGAGCAGAGGTGTTATTGATATGCTGGAAAGCAAGTTGGTTTCGAAAGTACCAGATACCCCACCAAGCAAAAGCTAGTTTTGCGAAATTTTGTTTGCCCACTTTTGTGTAAATGGTGTCCAAGAGGATGTTTGGTTTAGTATTCACTGTGCTACCCTATAGAATTGGCTGGCGAATTCCAATAACTGAGAACATATCTAAGGTCATGTGACAATCTAATAGCAGGTGAGTGGTAGACTCTACAGTACAACCACAAAAGTTACAACCCGAGGGAACCGAGACATGAGACCGTTGTAGTCTTTCAGAGGTAGGTAACCCATCCTGCGCGATCTTCCATAGAAAATGTCTGATCTTGTAGGGAATGTCTAGTTTTCAAAGCCACTGGCAACTGAATTGGGGATCACCCGCGCTGTTTGGAATAAGTGTTGCAGCCGAATTAGTGGAAAACCAACCATCTCTACTAGGTCCCCAGAAAAGCCGGTCAAGGAAGTTGTTTTTGGGTAGATGTGTTGCTGCAATTTTTGAAATGATCTCTGGATTTAGTAAACCTTGTAAGTCTGTATACATTTTTGTTATATCCCACTTATTATCAATCATAATGAATCGTGCTACCAGCCAATCCAGTTTTGCCTCATCAAGCGGTTGAAGAGCTAATTTAGCTAGTGGTGTGTTGGTCACCGAGTTATCTTCCCAAAAGTTAACCGAGTTACCGTCGCCAATCGACCAGTTTAGGCTAGATTTAAACCCATGTCTGATTGACATAAGTTTAGACCATTGCCAGGAAGTGTTACCCTTTTTGACATACTTCAACAACGGTTTTTCTTTCAGGTATTTACCCGTAATTACTCTAACCCAGATGTTTTCTAGTTCAGCAATGATTTTCCATAGCAGCTTCATCTGAAGAGCAATGTTCATTGTCTCAGCTTTGTGAATCCCAAGCCCACCAGAGAGAGTATCCGCACAGATTTTGTCCCAACTGATAAGCGGTGTGTATCTTTCATGTTTATTCCAAAAGAACTGTCTATAAATTTTGTCAAGTTTGTGAAGGATAGACGAAGGCAGCATGAAGGCTTGCATTAGGAATAATGGTTGTGCAATTAAGTTGGCTTTAATGAGGACTTTACGACCCTCAGTCGAAAGGGAGGACGCTTTTCACTTTGACTACTGTTGTTTAGTTTTGAGAATAATATCCGCAAATGTGTCGTTGTTGACCCTGCCATTTATGATAGGGCAACCTAAATACTTTTCCAAGTTATTCGATTGCGGGATTCCAAGCGCTGTTGCCACAGTTTGAATAGATGTGGGAGACGTGTTTGGTGAAAATTGAACGCTAGATTTATGTAGATTGACTTTTTGTCCAGAAATAGTGCAGAAACATTGGATTATATTGGATAGGTTATTGCATGTCATCTGTTTTGCCTTACCGAACAACATTATGTCATCAGCAAAAGCAAGAAATGGGATCTTAACTCCCCCCTTACCGATGGTAAATCCTACATCCTTTGATGCAATTGAATTGCGATGTAGAGTTCTAGCTAACACCTCAGCAGTGAGGATGAAGAGAAAAGGTGACAATGGGTCGCCCTGTCTTAGTCCCCTGGATGGGACAAAAGGTGTTGATGGTTCGTCGTTGATTAGAATTGAGTACGAAACTGTTTGAACACATTCTTTGATCCAGAGAATGAATTGTGTATGGAAATCGAACTTAGTGAGGATAGAGAAAAGGAAGGGCCACTCAACTCTATCATAAGCCTTTTCCATGTCCAATTTAATAGCCATATAGCCGCTCTTTGCCTTAGATAATCTAAATGAGTGGAAAATCTCATGAGCAATTAGTATATTGTCTTGGATGGACCTTCCCTTTGTAAATGCACTTTGTAAAGGATGAATCAGTTTATCAAATACTTTTGAGAGCCTTTCTGTCAAAATTTTTGAGATAATTTTATAGACTATAGAGCATAGGCTGATAGGCCTGAAGTGATTGACTGTTTCTGGGTTGTCTCGCTTTTGGATTAAGGTGATAAAAGTGTGATTTACTTGTCTCAGCATTCTTCCACTCAAGAAGAAGGCCTTGACCGCTTTGATAACAGAAGGTCCAACAATGTCCCAATAAGTTTGGTAAAAACCTGCAGGCATGCCGTCGGGTCCCGGGGATTTATCAGGTTTGATAGAGAAGAGGGCACACTTAATCTCATCATTTGTAATCGGTCCTATAAGCAAATGGTTTTGTTCAGGAGAGATTTCATTATCAATAACACTAAGATCAGCATCGAAGGATAGGTCATGGTTGTAAGAGGACTTGAATCTAGCCACAAAGCTATTTGCAAACTCATTTCTGATCAAGTTGTGGTCAGGCAGGGTTATACCTGAATCTGTTGTAAGAAATTTGATAAGTTTCCTTCCCCGTTTGGCGGAGGCGACACGGTGAAAATATCCCGAATTCGTGTCATTTAATCTAATGTGTTTAACCTTTGCCCTTTGGCTCCAGTATCGTTGGAAATCAAGCATTCGTTCTCTTTTGTTGAGTAATCTCCTGTGTAGGTCATTATCAGTAGGGTTGGAGTTACCAATTAAGGACTGCTGCAGATGCAATAGTTTTTCATCTATTTCGAATATTTGTTTGTGAATGTTGTTGAAAGTACGTTTGTGCCATTTCTTTGCTAGGGTTTTTAGAAGAGAAGTTTTCTTTACAAGTTTGAACATGAGCGAACCCAAAGGATTGAGTCTCCAGACTTGTCGTACTAAATTTGTGAATTCTGGTTTAGTCGTCCATGCCATTTCGAAGCGGAAAGGTTTTTTTGTTAATATGCGTTGGAGATCGAAAATCGATAGAGATCGGAGCATGGTCAGAAGTAGTGAATGGGTGGATTTTGACCCGTATGCCATCGAAAGTAGATATCACCTCGTTTTGAGCAATCAGACGGTCCAGTTTTGCGTAGCTATTGTACGGCAAGCCAGATTTCCTTTTCTGCCAAGTATAGCTGCCCCCATGTGTAGGCACATCAAGAAGCAAAAGAGAGTTCTTAACCTCTTGTAGCCTTTTGAAACGGGCTGGAGTTGGTGTTATGCCTCCTAATTTATCGTCTGGTATAGCTATTTCATTTAGGTCTCCCAAAATACAGAAAGGAATGAGTAGCTGAGAGGCATATTGGATGATAAATTCCCAGAAAGAGTCCTTTGATTTTTTATCAAGAGGTGCATATACCAAAAGAAAGGCTAACGTTTTGTCAGTATTATGATCATGGTAATCGATATGGATTAATCTGTGTTGCACTGATATGAGGAAGATTTCCCCTTCTGAAACCGGAAGGTCCTTCCAAAGCAAACAGATACCCCCTGAGAAGCCCTTTGCAGGGTCGAAAGCGATGTTATTGAATCCACATTTCTTCCAAACACTTTCATGAGGGATTTTGTTCGTTTTAGTCTCAAGAAGTGCTAAGACGTTTATGTAGTTGTTTCTACAGAAAAGTTCTGTGTCCGTCCAGAAGTTTCTCCTTTTAATCCCTCTACAGTTCCAAGAGCATATATTCATGGAAAAAAATATTTTTTGAGTATCCATTTGTACTTTTTTATAGTCACTGTGTTGAACGTGGTTGATCGAAAGGCATTGGATTGATGGATCACAAGTTCCTTGTAATTTGGAGAGGATTGGTGTGTATACCATTGATGTTTTGGTCGATTGTAGCAAGCACGGTATTTTCCACAACATTGGTACTCTAAAGGTGTAGTATCCGCAACTACCAAGAAAAGATTGAGATTGTACGGATTGTTATTGAGCCCATACTTTATTTCATAGCTTAGAAGCACTGTGAGTAACCAATGAATGAAGTAGTAAATGAACCTCAAATGAGCTACCAACGTAGCTAAGTTTAGTTGAATAATACAATTGGACAAGTTTGTATATGAGCCTTCATGTAGGTATTGTGCCTGGTAAGGCTTATAAACAAATTGATAATGGGTAAAGAAGGCTTGTGAGCCATCAAAAGCAGCTGCACGAAGTTGGTAGAAGAAGTAAAGGTAGTTACTCAAAATTACAAAGTAATAAGAGCTATTTTGGAAATATAAGGCGATGATGATATTAATAACAATAGGGGTAGGGGGTAAATATAATCCTAACCCCATTATCATTTGTACACTCGACATAGAAGCTGTATAAATAGGTAATACAAATTCAAATGTCAAAGGTACAATATAATATACGGACAGATTGGCCCAAAGCCAATACCGAGCAACATCCTTTGAACATGCCTGGCAGGAGCTATACTCAACACAAACTGACCGAAGCAAGTTCAGAGTAAATTCAAAATTTAGTAGATATAGTTTGGTAGCTCTTCTCATAGAAGAGTTCGAAAATATAGTGGCTTGTAGGCCGAAGAACAATTGAAATAGTTGATCGAAACCGAAACCCTTGAGCTTTGACGGTCCATGAGTAGACAAAAGACCACCCAGCAGACCCAAATTACACCGACTAACCGAAGACCTGCAATAAGAAAAAGAAAACCAGCAGCACAACCTCCAAAAAACAACACAACGAACAAGCTTGACAAAGCAAGAGAACACCGATATGGTAGTAGGAGGATGATGAACCCCAATACATACGCAAGTATGATAATTATCGAACATTTGCTGGTGAGCAATAGGGTAGATCAAGTGTATAAGAGAGAGGGGTAGTAGGAAAGTATGCACACGATCGTTGTATCGAATTAGATAATAAGGGGCTTTCAAATGTGAATGAATGAAAATCATTGTAGTCTTAGCCTTAGGTCCAACCCAATCCGCTAGTAACCACACAACTTGTAGACAAAAGTAACATAAACTATTTTTCCAAACCAAGTACATTGTAATTACATGATTTTGAAAAACATGAGCATAGGGAGCAGCCTGGAAGGCTAGGTAGTTGACCTCAACAGGCCAAAGGAAATACACTGGTAAGACAAAGGTTTGTAAATAAACATGAGTGGTAAAGTTCATAATATTCTTAGTATTCATCGTGGCTTGTATGCCAAAAGGGTGAATAAAGAGATTGTGAAACTTTAGTACCCAAATGGTCCGGTAGGACATATGATGATTGATTTCTTTTGTGAGTAGGAGCATGATACCTACATATACCCCTGCTTGTGAGCTAAAAACACATGATATTCTTCCGAGGCTACATCGAAAAGGAAACACATCCCAGAACAAAAGACTATACCCATCCAAGAAAACAACCATAGCCAGCACATGGAAGCGAGACAAAGCAATGGGTGTTTTAATAAAAATGATTAAGTGGTAACAAGTGAAACAGAAAAAACATGTCCAAGACACACACCAAAAAAGAAATAGCAAGGGGTAACTATCATATAGGGTGGTATACACAACCCAAAGAACAGTACAGTCGGAACGTATAAAGCCGATTAGACCATAAAATAGAGTAAAGAAGATGTAATCAAGAGGGATATGGGTAGATCTTACCCGCATAGAAGAACCCATCCCAGGCGGGAAGAGCCAACAACCAAGAATGACAAACGCGAGACAACCTCGCTGAGTTTGGGTGGGTTGAAATTCATGAGATCTGGAAGAACTTGTTGGATCCGGTTCAGACGGAAAGGGAGTTTGCTGGGTTAGGGTAAGCGGTGGACCGAGCCACCCATGAATAAGCAAAGCGAGACCCACGGCGACAGAAACAGGAACAAGAAAGAGCCATCCCTTCCACTTCCCACCATTGCCCATTAGTCTTCGATTACGCCGATCAAGCAGCCCACACGACCAATTTTTGTGATTTGATACGAAATCTTTCCAATTTGAGGAGAACTTGTCAAGACTCAAAGAGGGATAACGAAATTTGTAGATGTTGATTTTCTTGAAATTGAACTAACGTGAAAGAAGATAAGGGAGAGACGACGGAGTGACTGGAGATTTATTGGTGATTGTGTGCGGGACTGCTGTCGGCGCCGGTAAGCTTGTTAGGGTTAGGGGAGGGAGATGACCCTGTGAGAGAGAGTAGTACAGCGCGTGAAGCGCGTTCATTTTTTAACATGCTTACAAATAGAGGGTCTTGAAATACCCCAAAGTCATTTTAGATATTTATTTTCTCATTTAAATAAATAAATTTTCTTTGTATTATATTATGGGAAAACAAGTTCGATTTATTTCAAATTATAAAAATTCATATAAGTTATACTCCCTCCGTTCGGAAATATAAGATTTTTTACTTTTTGGCAGGTAGGTTAAGGAGCTAAATACTATATAAAATATTAATTTTTTTAAAATTAAATTTTTACAATATAACACTTTTTATTAATAAGTATTAAAATGTAAAAAAATAATTTTAAAAAAATTAATATTTTATATAGTATTTAGCTCCTTAAACTACGTGCCGAAAAGTAAATGATCTTACATATTTGAACGGAGGGAGTATAATATAAAGTTTTGGAATAATTTTATTATTCTAAATGAAAATAAGAATTTATTATTTTCACATAAAACCTAAATAAACAAGATTGGATCACAAATGGATCAAAATACGCAAATGGATCAGAAGTTTATAACTAAACCGGTCTGGGGTTTATGCAACTGGATTACTATTCATCATCTTCTCCAAACAATCAATATGTGATTTTCAATCTCTCTCAAATCTTATCTAAATCTTCCAAAATTTTATCCTAAATGAATCTAGACGTTTATTCAAGCCGATTGATATAACCAATTTTGAGATTCGGTATCCAAACAAACTCGAACAAACTTATCTCCAAATAGATGCCTTCACCGAATTCGCCCAAATCGGGGCGGTTTTGAACACAATGAGATTATAGATAGCTTCGAACAATTCTATGTAGAAGATTTAGGGTTCAATTCAATCCCGAAGCCCCCCTCGTATAAATGTATAAATATAGGTTTTGGTTCGTTTTCAGACTCATACCACCTTTTTAACCCATTATCTGAGCTCCAATGTTACCCAACCACATTCAATAACATCCCATAAATGGCATAAAGCTTCCTAATCGAAAATTTTGTCAAAATGGTACAAAATTAAAAATCCCCTTTCCCGATCAGAGCGGCGCCGGAGTCATCCCGTCTCGCCACCTCTCATCGTTTGACACCACTGGAAGGGACGCCCCATCCCCACAAAGCTGTAGTCACGAGTCGCGAGTCATTCCGTAACTTCTGAAGCTACAAGGAGTCGTCGAAGCTTTGCAAGAAAGTTGTCCGGCAACTTGATGTCGGGCTGGAGAAGGAGGTGTATTATTTACACTAAAACTCTCATACTTTTAGTTTTTGTAAAATATGGCCCTATTTTAGTTTTTAAAATTATAATTTTAAAATATGGGCATATTTTATAATTTTAAATGTGCCCCTATTTTAGTTTTTATAATTTTAATAGTAAAAACTAAAATAGGGGGCACATTTTACAAAAACTAAAAGTATGAGAGTTTTGGAGTAAATAATACAGCTCCTAGGGGTGGGCGCTGGACGGGACGGGACGAGGGTTGTCCCGCGTCCCGTCCCGTGTAATTTTTGCGGGACGGGACCGAAACGGGATTCACTACTTTTTTTTCAATCCCGTGCGGGCCTTGTCGGACGGGACGAGACCTGTCCCTCAAATAAAAAACATTATCAAAAAAATCTAAAATTTCAATATATTTTACGGTTTTCAAAGACGTAGTATATAGCTTTATAATATTTTTTTATTTTATAATTTTTCTTATATATATACACTAAAACAATATAATTACACAATATATATACATATAATTACACAAATATCAGTATGTGTATATAAACATATAGTGTGTATATGTACCAAGTACTTTCATATATATACACTACATGCATATATACTACGGAGTACTACATACGTATAAACTGTAAACACTATATATATACCTTTTTTTAGTAAAAGGCGAAAGAATAGTTTGCTTTGTGTCTACTGCATGGCTCCACTATAAACACTATATATATACCAAGTATATGTATGTACTATGCCACTACAGTGTATATATATCAAGTATATATACACTGTAAACACTATATATATATATATATATATATATATATATACACTACAGTGTATATATATACCAAGTATATATACACTACATGCATATACTACATGCATATATACTACTACGTATAATATTGTAAACACTATATAAATAAATAAATAAATATATGTGGGACGAGACGGGATTTGCGGGATAAGAAATCTTCGTCTCGCGTCCCGTCCCGCATAATTTTTGCGGGACGGGACTGGGACGGGATTTTTTTTTTCCAAATCCCACCGGGATCGGGACGGGTCCGGGACGGGACCGGGACGGGCCCGGAATTTGCGGGATTTGTGCCCACCCCTAACACCTCCTTCTCCAGCGCGACAAAATATGGGCATATTTTAGTTTTTGTAAAATATGACCCTATTTTAAAGAAGGTGTTCTAACTTGCATAATTTCCTTAATTCGTAGTGTATCATCACATCTTTACCGCCTTCACTTGATAGAGTTCATCTAGTATTTAATGTATCCTAGTTGAGGTAGTACATCCCAGATCAGAGTCACATGTTGGACTATAGGGGATGAGGGTTGCAGCCAGATCACGCATATGTTGATGAGAATGTCGCTAAGCCTTCAAGAGAGAGTAGAAAAAGGCAAAGTATGAGCAGAAGTGCACTTATTGTGGTGCAAAAGGACATGTCAAGGAGACGTATTTCAAATTAGTTGGATATCCGGATTGGTACACAGGACCACGTGGTGATGATAAAGGAAAGGGTCAGGTACAATAGTCAAGGAACTTTGTTGCACAGGTTGAGGACATGCCAGGAATGGACAGTCCACTGGGGTCAGGACAGCGCAGTGGTCACAGAGTTGATCCAGAGATAGTTGCAGCTGTTTACAGTGAAGTTGTGAAGATGATGAAAGGGAAGGCACCTATGAATCCAAATGATGAAGAAATGAATCAACCAGTGGTCAACTTTGCAGGTAACTTGCACACTCATATTAACTTCTTAAACCAAAAAGGTGACAAGAATGTGTGGATCATCGACACAGGAGCCACATACCATATTGCCTTTGATGCTTCAGTGTTTACTGAGTTTAGTGCATTAAAGAAAGTGGTTCTATTCGGATTACCTGATGGCTCCATTAAACCAGTGAAATTCTCTGGCACAGTGGTGTTGTCAAAAGATCTTGTGTTGCACAGAGTTCTCTTTGTGCCTGAGTTCCAGCATAACTTGTTGTCTGTGTCAAGATTACTGAAGGACACTTCTATGGAGCTTAAATGTAACTTAGCAGCTTGCATTTTACAGGACCTTACTACTAAGATCACTATTGCTAGAGGAAGAGTTGATGGAGGTCTTTACAAGCTGGACATAATTGGAGGCAAATTAGGTGAATCTCAGAATAAAAATGCTGCTTACTCTTGTAAGACTACTAAAGCTTCTTTACCTCTTTTCATTTTTCATGCTCGTCTTGGGCACACATCTCTGGCAAAGATGAAACTACTGCCTTTCTGTGGTTGTTCGCATTTGAATGATTTCTTCTGTGATACTTGTGCTATGTCAAAGCATCACAAACTGCCTTTTAATCGAAGTTCTTCCAAAGCAGCTGCTGTGTTTGATTTGATCCACATGGATCTATGGGGGCCTTATAGAGTGCAGTCTATCAGTGGGGCTCGATACTTTTTGACAATCCTTGATGACTTTACTAGGTATTTGGACCTTTCTCTTGAGAGATAAACTGCAAGTGTACTCTGAAATAGAGAGCTTTCTTGCAGTTGTTGAAACCCAGTTCAACAAGAAAGTCAAGTCTGTTAGAACAGACAATGGCACTGAGTTCACTCAGAAAAGGTGTGATGATCTGTTTGCAACCAAAGGGATTGCACATCAGAAGTCAGCTCCTGAAGTTCCTCAACAGAATGGTCGTGTTGAGAGGAAGCACAGGCACTTGGTAGAAACTGCAAGAGCTATCATGATGCATGCTAGCCTGCCCATACGTTTCTGGGGAGAGTGCATTCTGAGTGCTACTCACCTCATAAACAAGCTACCTTCAACAGTATTGAAAGGGAAAACACCTTTTGAAGTCTTATTTGGATATCCTCCTAGATATGAGGATCTAAGGGTAATAGGGTGCTTATGTTATACCTTAAAGAGTAAGGTAGACAAAGATAAGTTTGCTTCTTCAGCAAGAAGATGTATGCTAATGGGGTATGCTCCTGGACAGAAAGCTTATAGAGTTTTTGATCTTGACACTAGGAAGATCATGGTTACTAGGCATGTTGTCTTTAAGGAAGACATCTTTCCTTTCAGTGGAATGAAGGATCCCTCTCCTCCTTCTACTGTTTCTTTACCCATGGTCAATCCTGCAGCTCCTGAACTGTTCTTCCAAGGTTCACCAGGTTCTCCTGTTGCTGATGAGATGGTTACAGATTCAGTGACAGGACCTGTTAACAACCAGGTTGTGAATGACAGTGATAATCCTTCTGAGGATGAGCTACCTTCTAACAATGGTCACTTGGGAGATGAAGGTTCATCCTCTGTCAGTGGTCTTCCTACTTTTGATCCTCTTGTTGAGCTCAGAAGATCAACAAGAATTTCCACTCTACCAAGAAAGCTTGGAGACTTTGTATATCATACAATTCCAAGCAGGAATTCTGAATCTATGTCTCAGTCTTTTGCTGTGTTTTCTTCCCAGCATTTGTCTCATCTGCCTTCAGAATACATATTCTCTTTGGCCAATGTGTTGAATACTATTGAGCCACACAACTATGTTCAGGCAAAGGGTCAACCTGTTTGGGATGAAGCTATGAGGAAGGAACTTGATGCTCTTGAGTTGAATCAGGCATGGGAATTTACTCCTCTTCCTCCTGGGAAGAAAGCAATTGGTTCTAAATGGGTGTTTAAAACCAAGTATAAGGCAGATGGCTCATTGAGCACCATAAAGCACGTTTGGTTGCTAAGGGTTACAACCAAGCGAAGGATCGAGACTACAAGCTTACTTTTTCACCAGTTGCTAAGCTGCCCACAGTTAGAGTGATCCTTGCTCTTGCTGCTGCTAAGAATTGGAAGTTGCACAAGCTTGATATTAATAATGCATTCCTCCATGGGCAACTTGATGAGGAAGTTTATATGATTCCTCCTGATGGGTATGACAAGGCCAAACCTGGGCAAGTTTGTCGACTTACTCGATCTCTTTATGGCCTAAAGCAAGCCAGTCGACAATGGAACCTCACTCTGACCAGGTTCCTCACTGGGTTGGGGTTCACCCAATCTAAACATGACTATTCCTTGTTCACAAAAGGGGCTACTGGTTCTCAAACAATTGCCCTGGTTTATGTGGATGATATGCTACTCCTTGGTGACTCAGAATCTGACATAGCCCGTATCAAGCAAGCTCTGCATCATGCCTTCACAATCAAAGACCTTGGGCTTGCAAGGTTCTTCCTTGGGATGGAGATCTTCCACACACCACAAGGCATTTTCCTTAATCAGCGGAAGTTCATCCTTGATATCCTTGCCAACACTGGTATGTCAGATTATCGACCTGCTCTTTTCCCTATGCAACATGGCATTAAGCTCACCCCTTCTGATGGTGAACTGTGCAAAGACCCAGAGCAGTATCGTCGCCTCATTGGGCGTCTTCTATATCTCACACTCACAAGGCCTGATGTCACATATACGGTGCAGCAACTGAGTCAGTTTCTTACTGAACCTCGCCAACCTCACCTCAATGTTGCTCTGCATTTGCTCAGGTATCTCAAAGGTTCATTCAACTTTGCTCTGTTTTATCCAGTCAGCTGTGATCTGCAACTTCGTGCTTACAGTGATGCTGACTGGGGAAGTTGTGTTTATACTGCTCGTTCTCTTAGTGGTTATTGTGTATTTCTCGGGGATTCAATTGTCTCCTTGAAAACGAAAAAGCAGAAAACGGTTTCTAAGTCTACTGCCGAAAGTGAATACCGTAGTATGTCAGCTGTGGCTAGTGAATAGGTATGGTTACATGGTCTCATGACAGATCTCTTGGTTCCAATTTCATTGCCTATTCCGCTTCACTGTGACAATAAGGTTGCTCTTCAGCTTGCCATCAACCCTGTTTTTCACGAACGTACTAAACACATCAGGATTGACTGTCATTTGATTCGTGAAATGGTCGAAGGTGGGTTTATCTCAACGTCTTATGTCCCCTCAAGGTTGCAATTGACTGATGTGTTTACCAAGGCTCTTGGTGCTTCTCATCACCATTTTCTGGTTCCAAGCTTGGACTTCTCTTGCCTGGACGTCCAGCTTGCGGGGGGGATGTAGACGATAGTGATGATGACTGACGAAGGATGGGAATAAATGGGACGGGCCAAGGCCCACTTGTTAGTGTGATAGAAGCCCAGCTGGTTAAGCCCATTAAGTGGCCCGGGTAGTTGTAATCAGTTTGTTAGACGTAGCTTAGCTGTATATATATATACTTGTCATCTTGTTCATTTGATCAATACAACAGAAAATTCCCAGATCTGAAATCTTCACAATTAGCTTTGAGAGTAAAGTTTCTCGACTAAGTTAATCAAGTTTGGGTTGATTCATAACAGATATATTCCTTCTGAGCCTACCTTGTGTGTGTTATTGATTGTTTTTGTCTACTTGATTGCCTTTGTTGACTGCTTGATTACATGCTAAGCTGCTAGCATGTTGCTTATGAAATTGCCTTTGTTATTACTGCCTGGTGTGATGGATTCACATTTGATATATGTGTGCTATCATTCTTCTTAGGACTTTCTTAAGAAATTTTTCCTTGGAGTGTAGTCCATCTTTAGTTGGTTTCAGTGTAGGCTCTTGAATCCTACTAGTAGTTCTTCTTCATAGACCTCATCGAGGTTGCATACTGATCATTTGACTTAGTTGTTGCGTCGTAGACCCTGTGGGTTCCGAGTAGTTTCAGGATGAGGCTATTTTTAAATGGGTTTTTATGTAATGGCCGAAAATTATAAAAAATGAATTTTAAGAATTTTTCAATGGTTTCACGAAAATTTCCTTGAAAAGTTATAAAACTGACAATTTCGAAAGATATTACAAAAAAATGAAATTTCATCATAATTCTAACTTCGGGAATTCAAATAAGATGCATCCATATGAGAATTCAAGGATCAGTTTTGAATTCTAACTTCGCTCCCCTTGTTGATCGTCTCGATTTGGCTCGGTGCTAGGAGAATTAGGCATCAATACGGTTTGCGTGTTTCGGTCGGTGTTCGTGTTCCTGTCGGGTCCATTGGTGAGGCCAAAGGGTGGTTCTAAGTGGTCTATTTCGTCGATCTCGAAGATGGTGGCATGGGGAGGAAGCGGTTGTAGAAGACCGGTGTATGAGATTTTGAATGAGATTGGTAGTGTTGATGATGCTCTTTAGTGCTGGATGGATTCAAAGGCGAATTCGCAGGTTTTGCAAGAGAGGTTGGAGGTGTTGGAGGTTGGAGTTTCAGGACAAGGGCCTGAATTGGATGCCTTGTTCAATACATGGTCTCTATACTTGATGTGCTTTCTATTTGAAGAAAATATGATTGCTCTTGTTGTAAATTTGATGTTGTTACTTTCAGTTGCAGTTTCAGAAGATATCATAATTGATAAGATATCATCTTAAACTGATGTTTTGTTTATATTATAGATACTCTATCAAGCTCTATACAATATTTGAGAATGAGACTAGACTCTACAAAAACTCTCTCGTGCTCATCTCTCTTTTTACTACCGGCCTACCTCAACTGTTTTTATTACACATGGGAGTTATCAGGCTCGGACAAAACCTAGCTAGCAAAAACTTTTCATCCATCAGCACGGAACAATGCATGATGAATTACTCCTCATTGTCAAATGATTCTAAGATTGAATCTCGTTGGATTTATGTGTTATACATGTCTTCCATATTTACGTCTTTTTCAATGCAAAGGTATTTCATAGCAAGCTAGTGCAAGTCTACTTAGAACACTAATAGAAGAAACAACAAGTCTAGTGCAAGTCGTGTTATACAAAATATATCCAACAACAACATCATAAAAAAATGGCATTTATTTTTTCAAACTCAAAATTTCTATTAGCAAGTTTAAATTCAATCAAGACAAAGGGTATGTATGGGGCGAGGTTGAAAAAATGAGTAAAATTTATAAACAGAGTAAAGTTAAAAATTTGTTTGAAATAAGGTTAAAAATTTGTGTGAAATATAAACTCCGTATTGGATGAAAACAGTTCATTTGTAAAAAGTTGAGTTTATTTGGTTGTTATTAGGAGTATACTTATATTTTCAAATCAAATAAACACCATAAACCAAAAAAACTACCAAAATAAGTTTTTTTTTTTAATTCTATATTTTCGTGGAGTTTATTTTTTAATTTTAACTACTGTTAAGTGCCAATATGTGCCCTCATAATGGAAAAGAAGTTAGCTTAAGAATTCATATTAAACAGATCTATCTTGTTGGATCCCACCTTAATCAAGAAAGTGTAAATTGGGCTAATTACAATTGAGCCAACATAGCCGACCACATGGGCTGCCTAATGATCACCCACTTGCCAAGAGGACTTGAAGTCTCTAGAATTTTGGGCAAGGAAATAGAATTCACTAGAATAATAATTGAATTCGTAACGATGGTAAATGACTAGATTGTTCTAGGGTGTTTTTATAAAAATATCTTCATTGAATCAAGTTAAGGTCGGTCGTCGGAAATAGAATTCACTAGAATAATAATTGAATTCGTAACGATGGTAAATGACTAGATTGTTCTAGGGTGTTTTTATAAAAATATCTTCATTGAATCAAGTTAAGGTCGGTCGTCGGTGATAGTAGGAGGTAGTTTCTACCGACATAGCACTAGTATAAATAGGTAATGAGTGCTTATTTTGTACCATCCATATCCGATCAAAAGAAATGCAAGTATTATGGTTAGAGTGAGGGTAAAGTGAGCCACGAAAATATATAACACTATAATATAAAGTCACTTTTATATCGTGTCTTGTCCATCTTAATCATACAAAGTGGGAAAATTCGATTTTTTTCCAACATGTCTCTTATTATCTTAATGCCTAGTATGCACTAATGATACGGGGTTAGCCGTAGGGTGCCCCGATCTTCGACAATCAAGACTCAAAGATAAGAACGGAAGTAAAGACTCAACAAAACAATGAAATAAAGACCGATAGAAGGGTGATTCGAACTAAGGTAGAACGAGATAAAGACCCCACGCCTCCTAAGAGGGTAGGAACCAAATACCAACGACTACAAAGCCCGCCTCTACAACCTTACACAACCAAGCGGACAACTTGGAGGCACAAGGAGGGGACTTGTGATTACCTGGATCACCAAGCTCTCGCGAGGTTGACGAACTCAAAGCAAACCAAGTTAGATCAAGAACCAATTTGCAATCGATGAGCAACGCTTCGAATCGATTGACTTGCACTCTTGTGTTTTTCACCAAAAGAGAGAACTTTTCATTAGAATTCAACGTGTGTTTCAACAAGGAGATCAGCCGCCTATATTAAACCCTAATATGGGCTTGTTGGGCTGAAATTAATAAAAAGAAATACTTAAGAGAAATTAATAAAAATACCTCTAAAGTTTCCTAAAATAACTTAAGTAGAAAAAGTACTAAAATAGGAAATAGGGTAATGGGAATTTCGGCCTATACATGTGTCTAAGGTGGTTCGAGACTCTTGACCCCAATGCACATGTAGGTCTTCAATGTAGGCTCGGGGAGTTGAACCGCGCTCGAGAATAAAGCATGACTCACAAACATGAATGAGTCTCTTTGCAACTTCTTGGCTCGGGCTCATAGGTCCGTCTCCTAAGATGATCGGCGTGTCCGGAGGTGTAGAAGATGGTCCCGCATCAACCTCTCCTTCTTGGAAAGGATTCGACCACGAATCCAAGTCCTCGTCCACGGCTAAGTAAGGAATGAGATTCGCGACGTTGAAGGTAGCACTCACGCCATATGTTCCAGGAAGCTCCAGCTTTTAGGCATTGTCGCCCACCTTCTCCAGAACCTTGAAAGGTCCATCTCCTCGCGGTGCAAGCTTGCTCTTCCGCTCGTTGGGAAACCTCTCCTTCCTCAGGTGCACCCACACAAGATCCCCTGGATGGAATGTCACCAATCTGCGGCCCTTGTTGGCCTTATTGGCGTTGTACTCAGCCTTCCGCATGAGTTGCTGACGCGTCCGTTTATATAGCTCCTTGACGAACTCAACATGCCTACCTGCATCAAAAGACTCATTCTCTCTCATAGGATATGAAGTAAGATCAAAAGGGGTTAGTAGATTAACACCATATACACATTCAAAAGGAGTTATCTTAGTTGAGGAATGCATTGTCCTATTGTAAGCAAACTCCACATGAGGTAAGGCTTCTTCCCAAAGCTTCAAATTTTTCCTTAAAATGGCTCTAAGGATAGTGGTTAAGGTCCTATTGGTCACCTCAGTTTGGCCATCTGTTTGGGGGTGACTAGAGGTAGAGAATAACAATCTAGTTCCCAATTTATTCCATAAAGTCCGCCAAAAATGACTAAGAAACTTAACATCCCTATCACTCACAATTGTCTTAGGCACACCATGCAACCTAACTACTTCCTTAAAGAACAAATTCACAACATTAGTAGCATCATCAGTCTTATGGCATGCTATAAAATGAGCCATCTTAGAAAACCTATCTACCACCATAAAAATAGAATCCCTCCCCTTCTTAGTTCGAGGTAACCCAACAATAAAGTCCATAGAAATATCTTCCCAAGGGGCATAGGGAATCGGTAGTGGGGTATACAAACCATGGGGCATGAGCTTAGACTTGGCCTTTAGGCAATCGATACACCTCTTAAGGCAATGTTCTACATCACTAAGCATATGAGGCCAATAAAAGTGGGACCTAAGTGTATGGTAAGTCTTATCTCTCCCAAAATGACCCATCAAACCTCCACAACGGGCTTCAGTCACTAATAGCAATCGAAGAGAACACCTAGGTATACACACTTGGTCTTTCCTAAATAAGAATCCATCAAAGACATAAAAATGGTCGGTAGGACCCTTATCTAGGCACTTTCGAAAAGCATCCCCAAAATCAGCATCTTTCTCATACAATTAGTTAATGTATACAAAGCCTAAGACTCTAGAATCCAAAGTGGTCAATAGAACATGTCTCCTAGATAAAGCATCAGCAACCACATTGTCTTTCCCTTTCTTATACTTTATAACATATGGAAATGTTTCTATGAATTCCATCCATCTACCATGTCTCCTATCAAGTTTATCTTGGCTCTTAAAATGTTTGAGAGATTCATGATCAGTCCTAAGTATAAACTCTCTAGGCCAAAGGTAATGGGACCATGTCTTAAGGACTCTAAACAATGCATAAAGTTCTTTGTCATACGTAGAGTAATTAAGACATGCACCTTTTAACTTCTCAAAAAAGAAGGCAATAGGCTTACCTTCCTACATAAGCACGCCTCCAATGCCAACTCCGCTAGCGTCGCACTCCACCTCAAATGGCCGAGTGAAGTCAGGGAGAGCCAGCAATGGCGCCTGAGTGAGCTTCTCCTTGAGCATGCAGAAGGCCTCCTCCTGAGCTGCGCCCCACTTGAACTCGCATCGCTTCTTTGTGAGCTCGGTGAGAGGGGCTGAGATGGTGCTGAAATCGCGCACAAACCGCCGGTAGAAGCTCGCCAAACCTTGGAAGCTGCGCACATGGCCGATGGTGGTGGGTGTCGGCCATTCCTGGATCGCCTTGACCTTTGCCTCATCGACACGCAGTCCATTCGAGCTCACTACAAAACCAAGAAAAGACACTTGATCATGACATAGTTCACATTTCTTCAAATTTGCATACAAGTGTTCTAATCTTAGAGTAGAAAGTACTTTCCTTAAATGTGCTTCATGTTCCTTAGGTGATTTACTATAGATAAGAATGTCATCAAAATACACAACAACAAATTTACCTATGAAATTTCTAAGCACATGATTCATTAATCTCATGAAAGTACTAGGAGCGTTAGTCAAGCCAAAAGGCATAACCAACTATTCATAAAGTCCAAATTTGGTTTTAAAGGCTGTTTTCCATTCATCGCCTTCCTTCATCCTAATCTGATGGTAACCGCTTTTTAAATCAATTTTTGAGAAGATAGAAGAACCATGCAACTCATCTAACATGTCATCTAAGCGGGGTATAGGATGGCGATATTTAATAGTAATGTTGTTAATGGCCCTACAATCTACACACATTCTCCAAGAACCATCCTTCTTAGGCACTAACAACACAGGCACAACACATGGACTCAAACTTTCCCGAATGTATCCCTTGTCCAACAGTTCCTGGACTTGGGATTGAACCTCTTGGGTTTCAGTGGGATTCATTCTATAAGCAGGCCTATTAGGCAAAGAAGCCCCTGGAATGAGATCAATTTGATGCTCAATTCCTCTAATAGGGGGTAGACCTGCTGGTATGTCCTCGGGGAAGACATCCTTAAACTCTTCAATAAGAGATAGGATGCGAGGAGGGAGGGTAGCTGGACGCTCCTCACTCAACATATTCAACCCTTTGCATAGGAGCATTAGGGTTGTTTCCCCATCCACAAACTCGTCTAAATATGCACTCTTGGAAACCAAAAATACACTTTTAGGCCGAGTAGGGGTAGACACTTGGCTCGACTGAGCCTCCCTAACTAACTCACCTTTACTTACCTTTCGCTTCTCAATCTCGTCGGCCACCTGGGTTGGCGTCATAGGCTTGAGAACGACATTCTTGCCCTGAAAAGTAAAGGAATATCTATTAGTAAAGCCATCATGCAAGACCTTACGATCAAATTGCCAAGGACGTCCTAATAAAATATGACAGGCTTGCATAGGTACAATATCACATAACACATCATCTTCATAATGTCCTAGTTTGATATGCACTTTAACTTGCCTATGCACCTTTAAATTACCACAATCATTCATCCAATGCAATCTATAAGGCCTGGGATGCTGAATAGTAGGAAGATGTAATTTATCAATCATTTATTGACTAGCTAAGTTACAACAACTTCCCCCATCAATGATCACATTAACAACCTTTCCTTTAACTAAGCAGCGAGTATGAAACAAGTTTTCTCTTTGATTATCATCACAAGGTGTAGGAACAACACTTAAAACTCTCCTAACAATCAAAGACTCTCCATGTTCATATTCGACCTCATCATTATCATCATAAGTTAAAAGATTAAGGTTTTGATCATTTTCTTCCATAGCATGCTCATCATGTTCATCACAAGAGTTTTCAGATTCATATTCGCCTAAGTGATTAATCATGAGTCTTTTTATTGGGACAATCCTTCATAGTATGACCTCTACCCTGACATTTAAAACAAATAATATCTCTAGATCTAGTGGTAGAAGGGTTAGGATTACTCCCTTTGGGACCAGTAGATGTTCCAGACGATTCACGCCCATTCCATGGCGCTTTTCCCTTGTCGAGGGGCTGCTGAGCTTGTCGACCTTCACCCTTCCATGGAACCTGCTGTACTCGATCTCAAGAGCCCATGTCCGAGCGCCCTTGGGGCTGTTGTGGTCGACTTTGACGCCAATTCGGTTGCTGTCCACTCGACATCGTCCCTTGGCTCT
Organism: Persicaria maculosa; assembly: GCA_963922045.1. Classification (NCBI taxonomy): domain Eukaryota; kingdom Viridiplantae; phylum Streptophyta; class Magnoliopsida; order Caryophyllales; family Polygonaceae; genus Persicaria; species Persicaria maculosa. The sequence goes on from OY998261.1 coordinate 38,225,845, forward strand.
TATAACGTTGTCCCCTTTCTACTTTAATTGCTAAATGTAACAAATCAGTAGGAGTAGTATAGGGGAAATAATCAATTTCATGAGCTAAAGCGGGATGCAATATCCTAAGATATCTAGCATTTGTATCTTCATAAGGTTCAACCACATTAGCTCGAGCCATGGTTTCTTGCATAAGATTAAAGGTTTCCTCAACAGATTTGGTACCTTGTTTAAGGTTTTATAGGCGTTGCCTAAGCTCTCTAGCATAATGTTGAGGGAGAAACCTACTTCTCATTAAAGCTTTCAATTGGTTCCAAGACGCGATAGGCGCATCAAGGGCTCTTCTTCTTTCCTTAATCAAATTATCCCACCAAATAAGAGCAAACCCTTGAAATTCTAAAGAAGCCAATTGTACTTTCTCAGGTTCAGAGAAGTTGTGACAGTTCCAGATTTGTTCCATTTAGTTTCCCAGTCTATATATGCATCTGGATTTGTCTTACCATCAAAAGAAGGAATTGCTACCTTGACCTTACCTATGCCTTCTTGATCATGATCTCTAGGCTCACGGTGTTGGTAACGTCCTCCTCTGTCGTTCCGCCTCGGGCGTTGCTCCCAATAGTCCTCATCTTGGAAGTCATCCTCATGCTCCGAATAGTAGAACTCCTCTTGGAAGCCACGACCTCTTCCTCTTCCCCGTCCTTGGCCCTGCGCATTAGCAAATCCGTTATTTCTACCATATCTCTCCCCTCGTGGAGAGTTGTTCTCTTCAAAAATAGGATTATGCAAATTAAGGTTAGGAGGAGGGTTAGGATGTCGGACTTCCCTTTCATCATTAGGCGTATCATCACGCCCGTGATTACCTTGACCACCAAGGTTATTAGACCCGCTCGGCCTAGACTCCACAGCCGTTATCCTTGCTCCCAATGCCGCCAAATTTTGATTAATGCCATTGAGAATGGCTACCAATTCGGGTTGCAAGGTAGAAGCATTGTTGGAGTTGTTGTTCCCGTTGCCAATGTTGGCATTGTTCTCGTTGTTAACATACTGAGACATTGCAAGTAAAGACAAACACGAAACTTTTTGAAGATTAGAAAAAAGATAAACAACCTCACAATGTGTTTCGCTCGCACACTTCTCTCGAATTGGTTATGACAGGCTTGTTGGGGCAATCCGCTTTGGGCAAATCAACACTCAAGCAAGGACTTAACGATCAAAAGAGAGTAATCAAGGGAAAGGACAAAGAAACACGCAACAAAGGACTCGAAATCGACCTGAAACAGACTCGACAGAAGCAGTACCGAGGCAGGGGGGTCGGTACGGGGTCGGTATGGGGTCGGTACGGGCATTGCAGAACTCGACACACTCGACAGGAGCTGTACCGAGGCTGGGGGGGTTGGTACGGGGTCGGTACGGGGTCGGTATGGCCACTGCAGGATTCGACGCACTCGACAGGAGCTGTACCGAGGCTGGGGGGTCGGTACGGGGTCGGTACGGGGTCAGTATGGCCACTGCAGTACTCGACAGACCAAAATATGAAAAGAAAATGAAGGAAAAGAAAGAAAAACTAGGATTTTTACCTCTTTTTTTATTTAAACCCTTAGAAAGGACGTTGTAGTTGCAAGGTAGGGCTTAAAAATTTTTTTTTGTGTTTTGGGAGGTATGTGTTTGCGATTTTCAACTAGGGCTATGAAATTTCACCAAAATTGGTCCTTGAAAGTTCTTGCACTAGACCTCAACAATCCTTTTTTTTTGAAGCTTACTTTTGCCCCTAGTGAATTTTATCCTCAATGGTCAAAGCTTTGAATGTATTCTTTTTTTTTGAATTTTTCGGATTCTCTCTTTTTTTTCGACTAATGCAAGAAACTATCTATGAAATAAAAGGACTCTTGAAAATTTAAACTATGGTGAAAGAAAATAAAATTTATGTAGCCCTAATGAAATATATAGAGGTGATGGCTTGGCTAATATGGTAAGTATATCTATCTAAGGCCTTTTTATAATCTATGATAGAAAATATGAGATATATCTACCACAAATTTCAGAAATTAAATAAGGCAATCAAATAGATAGATTAGGATAGAACAAGATAGAAGTAAGCAACAAACTAGGGTTTGTGAGCAATAGGGCTGCCGATTAGGGTTCTTGAACAAGGCTGTCGGCTGTCCCTTTTGAGAGGTCACGGCTGGCTATGTGTTTAGGGCTAGCAACCACAACTATCAAAAACAAGAAAGGTTAGTTGCAATAAAAAAAATCAAGATTCAAGAAGTAAAACCCAAGAACAAAGAGACTCTATTTTTTTTTTGTATAACTTTTTTCGGACTGATTTTTTTTTTGTGGTTTAGGGAAACAAAAGACACAACTTTGATGTCGGAAACCTAAGCTCTGATGCCAATTTGATACGGGGTTAGCCGTAGGGTAGCCCGATCTTCGACAATCATGACTCAAAGACAAGAACGGAAGCAAAGACTCAATAAAACAATGAAATAAAGACCGATAGAAGGGTGATTCGAACTAAGGCAGAATGAGATAAAGACCCCAGGCCTCCTAAGAGGGTAGGAACCAAATACCAATGACTACAAAGCCCGCCTCTACAACCTTACACAACCAAGCGGACAACTTGGAGGCACAAGGAGGGGACTTGTGATTACCTGGATCACCAAGCTCTCGCGAGGTTGACGAACTCAAAGCAAACCAAGTTAGATCAAGAGCCAATTTGCAATCGATGAGCAACGCTTCGAATCGATTGACTTGCACTCTTGTGTTTTTCACCAAAAGAGAGAACTTTTCATTAGAATTCAACGTGTGTTTCAACAAGGAGATCAGCCACCTATATTAAACCCTAATATGGGCTTGTTGGGCTGAAATTAATAAAAAGAAATACTTAAAAGAAATTAATAAAAATACCCCTAAAGTTTCCTAAAATAACTTAAGTAAAAAAAGTACTAAAATAGGAAATAGGGTAATGGGAATTTCGGCCTATACATGTGTCTAAGGTGGTTCGAGACTCTTGACCCCAATGCACATGTAGGTCTTCAATGTAGGCTCGGGGAGTTGAACCGCGCTCGAGAATAAAGCGTGACTCAGAAACATGAATGAGTCTCTCTGCAACTTCTTGGCTCGGGCTCGAGTCATAGGTCCGTCTCCTAAGATGATCGGCGTGTCCGGAGGTGTAGAAGATGGTCCCGCATCAACGAAGCTGGTCCATGTCCATGTCAAAGTTTGCATTTTTTTTAAAAGAATTCGGGCGAGCGAGTTCGACCCGGCGGCATCCTTTCGGATGAGGTTTAAAAGACCTAAATCGTTTTGAATATCGATACCTCAGGCAGAGTGGCAAAGGTGTGCAACCTTATCAGCCACTCTGTGGCCTAAATGGGGAACATGAAACAAGGAAACTTCTTTCAAAGTCGATAAAAGAAGTTTAACATCTGACATGATTAGTTCAATTTCCCAAGGACATTTAGATTTTTGGTTGAGGTGGTTTATAATTATACTATAGTCACCTTCAATGTGGATTTTGTCGATATAAAGTCGAGTAGCGTGTTGGATTGCCAATTTTAAAGCATGAGCTTCCGCTTTTAGGGGACTTTGTTTCCCATATTTTTGATAGCATATTTGTATTGGGCGTCCTTTCCAATCCGGAATTATGGCTCCAGCCAAGCTTTCATTGTTTGTAATTGTGGATCCATCAAAATTGAGTTTGAAAGTTCCCCTCGGGGGTTTACACCATGTAACCTTATCATACTTATTTTTTTTCTTTGGGTGGTTGGAGTTTTGTGTGTGCAAGAGGAAATCCTCATCTAGACTACACTCCAATTGAGATGTTTTACTCCAATTCTCTGTAACGGTCCAAATATAAATATTCGGGTTACGTTTCGAAGGATTAGATACCTTCGTTTGGATCTTGTAATTCGAGTAAGGGTTGAATTTCAAAACAAAGTGTTAGTCTTTGAAAGAGGGGATTTCGAACGCCAAAACATACGAGGGGCCGTTGGGTACACAAAACCTATCTTACAAACTAAGTCGCTCCAACCATTTAAGTTCAAATCACATAATGGAAGGAAATCGAAGATACAACTTACCTCGGCAGAGCCGGGTCAACATCAAAATAAACGATTATAAACCATCCAAAGTGTCAAGTTTGGTGGTAAGTCAGTTTCTCGGTCAGCTGAACGTCTCAAAGGAAACCCTCGTCATGGAAGCACGGAACAAGCAAGGATCAAATACTTGAAACTATAACACGAGTCAAGGTCGAGCCACTCATGCGGGCCCTAAAGGCCTCACTAAGGACATATAATATGCTCTAAGCCTAGATGAGAATGATCTAATGCAATATTGAAATATTAAACACGCAAGCATGCTGACATGCAACCATTTAAGTTCAAATCACATAATGGAAGGAAATCGAAGATACAACTTACCTCGGCAGAGCCGGGTCAAAATAAAAATAAACGAGTATAAACCATCAAAAGTGTCAAGTCTGGTGGTATGTCAATTTCTCAATCAGCTGAACGTCCCAAAGGAAACCCTCATCATGGAAGCATAGAACAAGCAAGGATCAAATACCGGAAACTATACCACGAGTCAAGGTTGAGCCACTCATGTGGGCCCTAAAGGCCTCGCTGAGGACATATAATACGCTCTAAGCCTAGATGAGAATGATCTAATGCAATACTGAAATATTAAACATACAAGCATGCTGACAGTTCATATATAATGACAGAAATGAAGTAAATGGGCCTCTACAGAATGCCAAGCGGCATATCCCACTCAAAAACCACGCCCATACTTAGGGTGGTGACTCGTCCAATCCCATACCTAGGGTGGAGACCACTCTACGTCCATACCTAGACGTAGAGACCACCCTACATCCATGCCTAGGCATAGAGACCACTCCACACCCATACCTAGATGTGGAGACCAACTCATATCTGAGATCATATAGTGTCTGTGTTATGCTCATATAAATATCACAATAATATCCATCGTCATGCTCATATAATCAGACTGGTATGACAAGACTCGATTAGGTACGAACCCGATGAGGCTGGGTCATCCTATGACCCTAGCAAAGACCATACACTCACCACTTATGACCGTTTCTACCAATTACATTCAGAATACGTATGCTCATTTGTTAATGTAGAACCTAGGCATGCTACTACATGACATGCTATTATAATGCCTACATACTATATGACTCATCAGACATGAGGTTCTAACTTGAGTAAGCCCTAGAGGACTTACCTGGAGAAGCGCAGAGTCCAAAGCAATACAACAATATAGCAAGCGAATCCAACATGTCACAAATCACCTACTCAAGTAATACATAACATGCATAAGTCTATGGTTCAAGGCATACAATGGTCATGACTCAAATAAACAGAAAAGACTCAATTCCATAACATCATCATCATTATCTCAATCGTCTCATATCGTCATAGATCATCTCATTCTCATATTCATATCAACATCATCATCTCATCATATATCGTCACATACCATCTCGCATCTCGTCTCAATATATCATATCTCATAATCATTTCATAATACCTCATCCATCACCATATAATACTCCTATCTCAACACATCATGCTTTATAATCATGCTCCTCAATCATCTATTTAAGACCTCAACATAATCATGCTTTAACATATATTCATATCATAACGTATTATAACATGCTTTCTAAAAACAACATATCATAATTTATACTTAACAATTATATCGATATCCTAACATCATGCTCGCACTCATCATATAAGATTCATCAAGTTATTCAACAAGTTAGATAAAGCAAGTTCATTTCTCAAGATTCCCTGAAACTCTTAGATCTCAAGTTAGGTCAAATCATTAATCAAACAATTTTCTCAAATCATATTTGGTCAAAATCTATTTATAAAATATAACTTTTTAAGTTGACTTATTATCTTATTTTATAAAAATAAATCCGACCAAGTTTGAACATTTCCAAAAATGCTCTTTGTAATTTTATTGAATCAATTTTCCATTTATCAAAACAATTTCCAACTTGGAAAACCGTTTCCAAATTTCTTCTTTTTAAAATTCAAGTCCAATAATATATTTTAAATCTCAATAATTTTATAAGTCATAATATTATATAATATATAATCCAAGTATTTAATAATCAACTAATAGATCCGAAAATACCCCACAATAATCGGTATCTAATCCCATTTGCTACCCTAGCTTTAACTATTAATTAACCATTTTCCATTTGATTACAAAAGAAAATGGAGATGAATGCCTATTTTGTCTTTGATTTTTTGTTGTGTGTAATCCGGCTTTGACTGTTGTTTTATCTTTTCCCCCCTCGGTCGGGGGAAAGCCCTTTCCAGATGGAGTAGTGCATCTTTGTTTCTATTATATGTATGTAATTTTAGATTTTGTTTTTCTTCGCCTTCCACCTAAGCTGCGTAGGAAATTATCCCTATGAATCGGATTTTCGTCGAGACATCGAAGTCGATTTGCTTTATAAAAAGAAGATCCCACAATGATTGACCATACTATTGCTAGCTCAAACAAATTACTATCTTTGGAAAGGAATTCTTTTCCTTCCTATCTAATACACATTTTATAAACACACTCACCAACAGATTAGGCCCAAGGAAAGGCCCAGCCTATTTTTAAAATTCGGATCCAGCCAGCCCAAAACCCAAATGCCATTTAAACTTAACCGAACCAGCCATTTTAATTTAGAGAAAACCGAACCGACTAGGAAAATAAATGAAGGAATGAACCGCATCCCTTGAACCCATCTTCTCCAGCCTCCCTCCGCTCGCTACATAGCCCCTCACCCTCGCCCTCGCTCTCGCACTTCCTAAGCCCGCATCAATGGCTTCTCCCGCTCCCCATGAGTCAATGTGACACTGAAAATGTGAATCCTAAGGCTAGAAAAATGATAAGAAGGAAAGAGTGCTCACCGAGGGTCAGGGCAGCTTCGCCGGAGGGGATTCGAGCTCCTCGGAGACTGGGGCAGCGCTTGCTCGGCCTGGGTCGAAGGTGGGAGGTCAAAAGGTGAAGCTTTAGGGGTTTATTAAGCGAAAAGGGAGGGAAACCCTTACCGGGGTTGTGAACGAAAACAGGGGAGAGAGCTCGGCGGTGCTCGGCGGGGGCTCAATTGTGCTCTGGTGTTGCTGCTCAGCTCTTGGAGCTCGGCTGCTTCACAAGAATGAAGAAGGAGGTGAAGGTGCTTGTGGGTGGTGCTGCTCGTCGACAAGGGAGGTCGAGGGGGTCTGAGCTGGGATAAAGGAGGAGCGTTCGGTGGTAGCTGATGGTGCCTGGGGATGGCGCTCGCGGTGGCGAAGACAGAGCTGAGGACTAGAAGCGTGTGTATTTGGGGTATGTTTGGACTGAAAAGAGGGTGAAGAGGGGATTCTTTTGAAGTCAAAAAGGAAGAGAAATAGGGACAAGAGTAGGGGTGTGATGCTGTTTGGCGTGCGAGTTGCAGGAGAGAGGGGGGGGGGGGGGAAGAAGTGAAATAAAGTGGTCCCACTTAATGTTGATGGCTCGGTCGATAATAATGGGGAAGGAGCAGCAGGAGGGGCTGCTAGGGACGACAATGGCACTTGGAAGGGTGGGTTCATGCAGAAGATTGGAGTTTTCCCGATGATCGTTGCTGAGCTTTGGGGTATTATTGGCAGTCTCAAGATGGCTTGGGAGTTGGGTTTCCGCAAAGTCATCCTCGAAACTGACTCCTTGACTGCCCATGGACTGATTCGTAATGGGGTGACGAAGTACCACCCGTTGTCTAGCCTGGTTGCTCATTGCCAAGGCTTTCTCAAGAAGAGTTGGGTTATTCGACTCGAACATGTCTTTATGAATGCGAACCATATCGCCGACTCCCTCGCTAGATTAGCCCAGGCTGTGCCATTGGGGTACCATTGGCTCGAGGAGCCGCCGAACATCATTTCGAGCGTTCTTGTTGATGATTGTAGAGGGAGGACTACCCCTCGGCTTGTGACTGTGTAGTCCGTTTTCTCTTTTTTTTTTACTCCTTGGAGATTTCTCCAGGTTTCCTTACCAAATTTTTTTTTTTCAAAATCCCGAAACCCACTCACTCGAACCAATCCCGACACAATCAAATTTTAAATCGAACTTCCATAACCAAGATAAATAATGAAATCCAAATTATTTTTCCAAATCTCGATATCTGGAAGCGAAATAAATTCCGTCTAAAAATCCTTCTAAAATATTACCGGAACTTGTTTCAAAAGATTTTAAGGTAAATCGCTCGAGGATGAAGATTTTCGAAATTTTCTGAATTCTTAGAAATTAAATCGAACCTAAATCAATATTAAATCGGAATTTAAATCTTATTTTAGAAAATCACATTTTAAAGTTGTAAGTCTTTACATTCTCCATGTGAGTTTTAATAATACGTAATGAAGTATCTCTAAGCGGGATAGGGACTTGCCTAAACACGTGTTCGTTCTGAATGTACGAAGCTGACCACCAAGTAAAGGCAAGTTCCACCTTAGCTGTAGAAGCAAGATTGTTCCCAATGAATGAAAAGATAGGTTTTATATACCGAGAATGAATTATCATACTTGATATTGTTGAGTTTATGCGAGAAGGAAAACGAAATAAGGAACGCACATAATGTCATTCTAACAAGAGGCGAACATCATCTTCGACCGCACAATTGCACAGGCTGCAGGTGGAAGGAACAGAGGTTCCACGACAGGCCAGCCTAGAGCCAGTTGGGAGACCTCCCTGGCAAACCTTCCACAAAAATTTTTTAACCTTAGGTGGAATATCCAAATTCCATATCCATGTGTTATAGTCTAAGTTCATAGTGGATTGAGATGTGATGAGTTTGTATGCACTCGAAGTGGTGAACCAGCCCTCTCTATCAGACCACCAATATAGTCTATCCTCAAAAGTAGAGACTGGAAGAGGGATGTCCAAGATCTCTTTGACAATGTCAACATGTAGCCTATTGTTAAGTTTTTCCATCCACCATCTACCACTCATAATGTATTCACTAACAGTTTCCTCCATGTTCCTAATTTGAGGGCAATCTTCCCTAGACTGCAAATATGAAGTTGTAATCCAATTATCTGTGCAAAATTTAATAGATTTCCCATTTCCAACTGACCAGATAAGTCCCGATTTGAATTTATCAATGAGGGTTGTTAGTTTGTCCCATTGCCAAGAAGAGTCACCTCTTTTCTTATATTCAAGAATGTTACTAGAGCGTAAATACTTGTGTTTAATCAGAGAAACCCAGACATTGTCTAGTTCAGCCAATATTTTCCATAGTAGTTTCATTTGAAGGGCCTCATTCATCTCTTTAGACTTCCTGAGCCCTAAACCCCCATACTTCTTTGGTCTACAAATCCTATCCTAGCTAATAAGCGGTCGATGATGAAGATCTTTATTCCAGAAGAACATCCTATTAATATGGTCAAACTCTTTATGTATCCAAGCGGGTAACAGAAAGTTTTGCATTGTGTACAGCGGTTTAGCTGTTAAATTTGTATTGATTAGGATTGCGCGTCCCTGTTGTGATAACGCATTGGCACGCCATTTGCTTGTTTATTCTTTAGATTTACAGATGATGTCTTCAAAAGTATGTTTGTTTACTCTTCAATTAATAATCGGGCAGCCTAGGTATTTTTCCAATGAGACATCATTTGTAATATTCAAGCAACTGCTAAGTTCAAAGATCCTGGAGTTCAAAATGCCTTTTGTAGCTTGGAAGCTTGATTTATGATAATTAACTTTTTGTCCCGAGACATTACAGTATGAATCAATTATTATTTTAATTCGTTATCCTGTATCAACACTGCCCCTTGTGAAAATGATAATGTCATCAGCGAAGGATAGGAAAAGAACCCGAGGGCCATTCCTACCGAAGGAAAATCCAATAGGACTGTTATCTAAATTTGTTTTTGTCGAGAGTTTCCGAGCTAGGATTTCGGCTCCTAGGATAAACAAGAAAGGGGATAAAGGATCCCCTTGGCGAAGACCTCGAGAGGAAAAGAACATATCAGAAGGAAACAGACGTTACGCATTCCATAACCCAAGTGATGAAAGTATGGTGGAAATCAAATTTTTCTAAAATCTTTTTTTTTTTGTAAAATGCCAATCAACTCTATCGTACGCTTTCTCCATATCTAGTTTTATGGCCAACCATCCCTCACGGCCCGTACGCGACCTGAAAGAGTGGAAGATTTTGTGAGCTATCAAAACATTATCTTGAATGGCCCTGTCTGACACAAATGCACCTTGTAAAGAGTGAATTAGTTTGCCGATAATTGTCTTCATTCTTTCAGTCAAGAATTTTGATATGATTTTATATAGTGTTGAGCATAAACTGATTGGACGGTAATGATTTGTAGTAGAAGGGTTGTCTCACTTTGGTAGTAGAGAAATAAACCTGTGGTTTATTTGTTTAAGAATTTTTCCGGAGTGAAAAAAGCCTTTAACAGCTCTAGTAATCGACACACCAACAATATCCCAATACTTTTTTTTATAGAATTTGGCTGCAATCCCATCAGAACCAGGAGATTTATTATTACCTAAACTAAATACTACAGATTTAATTTCATTATTAGGCGGATGTCGAATGAGGAATTCATTTCCCCCTCTAGTGATAGAGGGATGGATTAGGTTAAGCATTTCATTTAGAAGTCTATCATCAATAGCCTCTTTTTTGAATCTTTTTTCAAAATCATTTTTAATTTCATTTCTAACATTTTCCTCTCCCACTAGTAATGTATCTTCTGTAGTAATTATGTTGCGTATTTGTTTCCTATGTCTTCTCCCAGAGGCAACACGATAAAAATATGATGTGTTAGAGTCTGAAAGCTTGAGATGCTTTGTTTTAGCTCTTTGATTCCAAAAAGTTTTCTGAAATAGGAATAGTTTTTCCTTTTTTCTAATGAGGCAGTTTTCCTTGTTCGTTCTCTATGTATTATTTACTAATCCTGCTGATTCTATTTTAAGCAATTCGTTCTCCACCTCTTTCAATTGACGAAATATGTTTCCAAAGGTAAACTTATTCCATTCCTTTGCTTTTTGCTTAAGAATTTTCTGTTTAAAAATAAGTTGGAACATAGTAGAACATGGGAAAGTTGCTCGCCAGGATTGTTTGACGATGTTACGAACATCCTTCCATTGAAACCGAGTGTTTTCAAACTTGAAAGGAGGAGCTTTGAAAGTAGTACTGCTCTTGAGTGTTATTGATGTGGGACAATGATCTGACGATGAAATGGCCCCATTATTGGTCATTAGGTTGGGGAATTTATGAAGGATTTGGTGATGAACAAGAACTCGATCCAATTTTTCACGAATGTTGTTCTCCTTATCATGATTCTTCCTCCACGTGAAAGGGTTCCCGAACGTAGGGAGATCCATGAGAGAACAATCATTTTTGAATTTTAGGAGTCTAGTAAACCGAGAGGAATGGGAGTCAGCTCCTCCCAGATTGTTTGCATTGCATAAAATTTCATTTAGATCTCCTAACACAATGCATGAGAAAGACGAAGAATTCACAATTCAAGTTAGTGTTTCCCAGAACGAGTCTTTCTCATGAGGGACAATTGGGGCATACACAAAAAGAAGGAGAGTCTTAAAACTATCATTTATATTTTCATAACGTAGACCAATAATACAAGGTAAGTGAAGTTCTACAAAAATAATTTCATTCGACAATTGGTGGGTTTTCCATAAGATGCCAATCCCACCTGATCGCCTAGAAGCAGGCGACCAGATAGCTTCATCAAAGCCAGCGTATTTCCAAAGGTTGTCTTCCGGAATAGATTCAGATTTAGTCTCCGCTAGTGCCATCATTTGAATATGTTCATTTTTGCACAAAGTATTAACTTCAGTACAAAAGGTTTTTTTCCTTATGCCTCTACAATTCCAATAAGTAATCTTCATTTATAACAATCGGTGATATAAGGACAAGGTTTAAGAGTCCTCATATCGAGCGACACTTTATCAATTAATATGATTTGGAATTTTAATGTATTTGTGAAGGGTTTTTGCAATGACTTATTAGGCGCACTTTGTTTTTTATTGGGGCAATTCAGGAGTACACTTTCACCAATCGATCCCATTATTATTACACAAAAGTCATAACAAACAGGTTCTACTTTGTACTTTATTTGAGGAATTGTGCTTAGATTTTTCCTGTTTTTAGTTAATTTGCTAATTGTTTTATCAAATGAGAATTCATGTGAAGTATGACAGTAGGTATGAATTAGTCCATGATGTACTAGGTGCTTGCATATCATAATCAGCATGCCATGTAGTATCATGTTGTGTGCGTATGTAAACAGAACGACCGTTATCTGTGAAGTATTTAGAGTCTTTCCCAGAGTCATAGAACGACCCAATCTCATTGGGTCTTGTCCTGAGTCTTTCGAGTCATTATAATATTCTATAATAACACTTCACTATTGTTCGCATTACTCTTCGAAGACCACATATATGATGATTTGAAAAGCATGCTATGGGTTAGGCACTAATACCGGCTTGATCCTAATAATGAAATGGAATTCATTCATGAGTTGGCCAGTCTTCACCCTATCGGGAAAGGGGGCGGTGGTAGGAAGACATACATGCCACTTGGCATTCTTTTCTAGGGCTGTAATTATATTCTGCATACCTATATAAACTACGAATATGATATTGCGTGTCAATATTCCTGTCCTGCATTTAAAAGCATGATATTAGGTTTAGCGTATGTGTGTGCTTATATGTGGGGAAAGAGACAAGTCGGGAATCAATCTGATCCTTTGCCTGCCATATTTTTTAGGTATCTTATATGCTTATGATTTCTGATGCTGGTTGTCTTCTTGAGCGGGGTTCCTTTTGCATGGCGGAGAGCGAGTGTTTGAGAATTTGACATCACCATACTTATAGCTTTGGGAATGTCATACTATTTGCACTCCGTTTTGACCCGGCTTTGCCGCGACACACTATGTATTATTTTGGATTTTCATTGTTTGCGTGACAAATGTATTTCCCACGCTTAGACCTAAGGTAGGTACAGGGGACTTACCTCGGGGATTCCAACGGCCCCTTTCGGTTTTGGGTGTGAAATCCCACTTTGAAAATGCTAATATTTGGTTTCAAACCTTCAGCCTGTACTTGGGGCGCAAGATCCCAACGAGGGGTTTCATCCCTCAAAATGTTACCCGGGAATCATAATCCCGGGCCGTTATAAAGTTGGTTTAAGATGGAGGTTTTGCAATCCGAGTATGATAGGTTAAAGTGGTTTTGAAAATAGCCCAATGGTTTCAAAAGGTTTTCGAAAATGTTTTCAAAAGGGCAAATTGAATTTAATTGGACATAACCCTAGACTGACCAAATAGGAAGCAAACTCGTGGGTAAAGACAATGGCGATAGACGTCCCCTATGGATGTAGAATTCGAGGGACGACAGACAAAATGCTAGCTTTCTTTTACAGGTGGGTTCCGAAGACTTCAAGGAGCCCGAGGGTTGGAGTAGCATGGTTTAGGAGGCCGCAAGGTTTTGCCCCTCTGGTCGGCCATCCCTCGAAGGATGACATAGATCATTTATGTGATTGTGTGCTCTATATCCAATTTGGCCTGAGAGCGATCCTTCTCGAAGAGGATCATATAAATCGTTGAGTGCTTCCATGCTGAGTATTTATAATAACCGCTTATGTAGCAATTATGGTCGACACGAGATGCGGTCCGGTTAGGCGTGGGGGTAGGACATGTCGTGGCAGGGGACGTCCCCTTCGTCGAGTTATTGCTAAGGAGAGAGTCGTTGACGCTCATCCTGGGGAGCAAGTTGCCAATGAGCACACCGAGGAGCGGCCTACTAATGATCGTGCTGAGGTGCGAGCTTCACCACCACCAGTCGACGACGGAGCTCCAGTTCCACCGACGACAGCTATTGCCCAGTTGGAGGTTGCATTACATGACATCCTGAGCGAGCTACAAGGAGGAGCCTGATCTATGGCACCGACGCCCGATGCTCTAGTTCAGTCGGTCGAGCCCGTGACTGATGCACGCCCCGAGAAGTGCATCGACTAGGTCAAAATGCTGGCTAAATGTCGTCCAATGATTTTTGTTGGGGAGATTGGAGATGACATCGAGAGATGGATGGGTTGTTCGACCATGTTATTGTACTCGCTTTTAAGAGACAGAGGCTCGCCGCCGGTCTTCTATGGAGGGACGCATTCGATAGATGATCCGTGTATAAGATGGACTGGGCTGAGTGGACTTACGACACCTTTAGGGCCCTAATGCTGATAGAGTACTGTCCGTCGGGGATGCAGACAGCTGGAGAGGTATCTTTCCTACACGACATCTACGTCTGGTAAGCTTCTGCATCTGCCATAGTCCGCCAGTTGAAGAAGGAGCTGATATACTGCGGTCACTTATGTCCATCAGATGAGAGTTGGATTCGCATGTTGTCGATGAGATTGCCACCTGCTGTTCTTCTGCAAGCGTCTAATTTAGGGACAATGAGCTTTGATCGATTCCTGAAGGTTATCCTCATGTATGACCAGTAGAGGATCTTGTCTGAGACTTCATACTATGCTACTTGCCCTGAGGCGAAGAGGGCGCAACCAGCTGACACCCGCGTAGACGACATGCCTAATAGAGGAGGCTTTAGGAGAGGATATCATGGGGCCGCATAGAGAGCACCCCCAGTTCAGACTGCCTCTAGAGGAGATGCATGAGTGAGGTGTATTACTTGACATGCATGCTTTGAGAGAGGCCATTACGTAGCTTCATGCCCAGATCATTTGACTGTCTGTTTTGTTTGCATCACCATGGGACACAGAGCTGCCCGTTGTCCCTAGAGTAGGTGAGCCCCGCCGCCTGTACAACAACCGAGACTTCCCACGGCACCTCAGCCGCCACTTCTAACATACCCCCAAGGCTAGGGCCAGGGGAGAGGAGCTGCCACTATACATGCCAGAGGAGGCAGATGAGGTAGAGGTTTTGGGCGTGGAGGTAGAGGACCGTTTGGATCAAGTTAGGGTAGGGGATCTTATTCAACAGGACCATCTAGGTTCAAGTATGATCGAAATCAGAGTTTGGGAGGCCAAGGACCAGCATTACCCCCACCGCCCCGCCTATTCTAGATGAGAGCTGATGACCGCTTCGCCCATACTTCTGCATGTCCTATTTCCTTCCATGATGAGTGCTTAGCTATAAATTTTGACACTGGTGCGACTCACTGTTAATTGCAGGAGGAATGTCGAGTTCTTAAATACAAATATATGGAATATAAATGCAAAACGACTTCTAGCCTATACAAATAATTACAAGACTTCCTCCCGTTGTAGTGGAAGGGTAGTTAGGATCGATCCACGAGGAGGCAGATCAGCGGGATCCTAGTAGCGTTGGAAAGCTCACGTCTTTGGTCGACAAGAAGCCTCGATCTCGACCTTGGTGCTCGATGTCGACCTTGGCTGTCGATCCTTTCTGCAACAAAAGACCCACATAAATAAAAACGACAGTCGATATCGATGTTAGTGCAGAAATCGACTGGCTCAGAAGACTACCAGTCGACACAGTGTGGCCGATTTCGACGTTGGGGGTCGATATCGATCTCAGTAACTCGTGCAGGATGATCGTAGTTGACTCAGAAGACTGTCGAAGAAGTAAGTGGTCGATATCGACGTCTGGGGGTCGATATCGATGTCTGTTCATGAAAAGTTGTTAGATTTTTATGGGCAAAGAAAGGAGGAAGACTCAAGGATGAATAAGGAGCGATGAACAGAATAAAGACAGTGGTTTTGATGAATAAACTGTATAAAAAAAGCAACCCCTAGGATTAGGGTTTACCACAACGTTAACCAATGCATGCGATAGGGTAAATAAGACGGACAATTACGCTATTTCCCCCGAGGGACAAGCTTTCGCTGTACACCAACTCTTAGGATTACTCTTGCAAATAAACCTAATTGTCTCTACTATTTTTATATTTATAACTCAAGTTGTTAGTATGAATCGCTTTTCTTTTGATTAGGACTAAACATAGAATCGTAGGAGATGATATAGACACAACGATATCAACATCTAACACTTACCTCAGACACGCATGGCTAACATCGGGCTCACCCCGACCCTAGAAGCTTTGGGAGACTACTCGCACCTCATCATCAGAAACATCATTGATATAAAAGAAACTTGCATTAAAAACTTTGAAACTTTACAACTCAACGCCGGCTCTCACAAACGCCAAATGACGCCATCAAGATTGGCCCCCTGTGGGCCAAGGCAGTTCGAGGACCCGATCATCCCGAGAAAGAAGAAGGCGCCACCATGGATTCAATCTTGTTGAAGGGTTGAAGGGTCTACGTCAAGGGTCCTGGGATCGGCACCGAGGGTTCTCTAGGGCTTGCCGGTTCCTCTTGAAGAATTTATTATATATATTTATCTATTTTTTATTTATTAGTTAAATAAATAAAAGTGAGGGAATCATCTATTTCCTTACTTATGAAGAAAACAATATTGCAAGCTATTTTTAGTCATTTTTAGATAGATAGAATTTTTAGTATTTATCTTAGGATTTTATTTATTTATTTACTTTTAAATGTGAGATAGCTAGGGATTCCTTTGCATAGGACCCAATCTCACTTAGTATTATTTCTATTTAAGTCTTGTATTTGCCTTTAGAAAAACTCACGTTGAATTGAATAGAAGAGCGCTTGGCTAAGCGTTCTCTTCTTTATTCAACCCTAAAGATTCACGCCTTTCATCTTGTGCTCTACGTCTCACGTTCTTCCGATCAAATTTAGATTCAATTAGCACTTGTGGTCAAGCCGCAATGGTTGACTTGAATTGGTGAAAGCAATTCCTTTACTCACGTCATTCATTTGGCCGATCAAAACATCAAGCTCAATTTCATGATGTCATCCTAGGGTGTTCCATTTCCATCGTCAAATTCAATTGGGAATTGAAGAGTGGTATACCGAACAAGATTCTTTCACGATCAATTAAAGAACGGGTCAAGATTCGCTTAAGACGTCGAAAGATCCGAACTAAATGAGCCGTTGGGGATTACAACGTATCAACTGGTATTCAGAGCCAAGGTTTGTGCGTTTTCTCTTTGATCTTGATATGATTGTCCTGCTAATTTGATGACTTGGGAGATATGGGGAGATGGGGATGATGACCCCGAACTCTTGAGATATTGGCAGCGACAAAGGGAGGCTCAAAGGCGTCGCCTTTGGCTTCAATGGCAAGCGGAGATCGATGAGGAAGGGAGACGTCAACACCAACTTCAACGTCGTCGACAGATTTGGTTTCTCCAACAACGAGAGGCTGAGGAAGAACGACGACGGGAGGAGGAGAGACTGTTCGCGAAAATTGCACGGCTAAAAGGCCGCGCCCGCTGCCCCCTTGGCCGCGCCCGCAACTTCAACAGCAGCATCAGCAGCGTCCCTGCAGATCAGTGCGATGATTTTATTTTGCAGATTCCCGTTGATTCCGAACTCGGAATCGCCTCATCTCAGATTCCCTGTGTAGATAACTTTGAGATCTTTTCAACGATGTGAAAAGATTAAGGAAGTGTTCATTACTTGGAGTCGGACTCATTCTTTCCATAGCTACGCAATCAGACTTTCCCGGGAAGGCCTCCGAATCTTATCTTCAAGTAGGCAGCGACTCTGCGCAGGATGTGCTTACCGTGTCCATCGATGTTCATGAGGTTGTCTTCGCTGATGTTGAGCCTAAGGAGGAGGTCATTGATGTTGAAAAAAGTGTGAACGAGGAGCCAATTCCGATCGTTAATGTTGATTGCTCCAAATCCATCATGGACGCTATTGTTTTTGAGGTTTCTCGACCTCGAAATCTCCTGGTAGTTGTCCGTTATAGTCCTCTTTTTTTTTCAAGACAAGGCTGCTGCTCCCCTAGTGCCCTACAACGAGTCAATTCGAGGACGAATCGAAGCTAAGTGGGGGAGAATGATGCCATCAAGATTGGCCCTCTGTGGGCCAAGGCGGTTCGAGGACCCGATCATCCCGAGAAAGAAGAAGGCGCCACCATGGATTCAATCTTGTTGAAGGGTTGAAGGGTCTACGTCAAGGGTCCTGGGATCGGCACCGAGGATTCTCTAGGGCTTGCCGGTTCCTCTTGAAGAATTTATTATATATATTTATCTATTTTATATTTATTAGTTAAATAAATAAAAGTGAGGGAATCATCTATTTCCTTACTTATGAAGAAAACAATATTGCAAGCTATTTTAGTCATTTTTAGATAGATATAATTTTTAGTATTTATCTTAGGATTTTATTTATTTATTTACTTTTAAATGTGAGATAGCTAGGGATTCCTTTGCATAGGACCCAATCTCACATAGTATTATTTCTATTTAAGTCTTGTATTTGCCTTTAGAAAAACTCACGTTGAATTGAATAGAAGAGCGCTTGGCTAAGCGTTCTCTTTTTTATTCAACCCTAAAGATTCACGCCTTTCATCTTGTGCTCTACGTCTAACGTTCTTCCGATCAAATTTAGATTCAATTAGCACTTGTGGTCAAGCCGCAATGGTTGACTTGAATTGGTGAAAGCAATTCCTTTACTCACATCATTCATTTGGCCGATCAAAACTTCAAGCTCAATTTCATGATGTCATCCTAGGGTGTTCCATTTCCATCGTCAAATTCAATTGGAAATTGAAGAGTGGTATACCGAACAAGATTCTTTCACGATCAATTAAAGAACGGGTCAAGATTCCCTTAAGACGTCGCAAGATCCGAACTAAATGAGCCGTTGGGGATTACAACGTATCAACTGGTATTCAGAGCCAAGGTTTGTGCGTATTCTCTTTGATCTTGATATGATTGTCCTGCTAATTTGATGACTTGGGAGATATGGGGAGATGGGGTTGATGACCCCGAACTCTTGAGATATTGGCAGCGACAAAGGGTGGCTCAAAGGCGTCGCCTTTTGCTTCAACGGCAAGCGGAGATCGATGAGGAAGGGAGACGTCAACAACAACTTCAATGTCGTCGACAGATTTGGTTTCTCCAACAACGAGAGGTTGAGGAAGAACGACGACGGGAGGAGGAGAGACTGTTCGCAAAAATTGCACGGTTAAAAGGCCGCACCCGCTGCCCCCTTGGCCGCGCCCGCAACTTCAACAGCAGCATCAGCATCGTCCCTGCAGATCAGTGCGATGATTTTATTTGCAGATTCCCATTGATTCCGAACTCGGAATCGCCTCATCTCAGATTCCCTGTGTAGATAACTTTGAGATCTTTTCAACGGTGTGAAGATATTAAGGAAGTGTTCATTACTTGGAGTCGGACTCATTCTTTCCATAGCTACGCAATCAGATTTTCCCGGGAAGGCCTCCGAATCTTATCTTCAAGTAGGCAGCGACTCTGCGCAGGATGGGCTTACCGTGTCCATCGATGTTCATGAGGTTGTCTTTGCTGATGTTGAGCCTAAGGAGGAGGTCATTGATGTTGAAAAAAGTGTGAACGAGGAGCCAATTCCAATCGTTAATGTTGATTGCTCCAAATCCATCATGAACGCTATTGTTTTTTAGGTTTCTCGACCTCGAAATCTCCTGGTAGTTGTCCGTTATAGTCCTCTTTTTTTTTCAAGACAAGGCTGCTGCTCCCCTAGTGCCGTACAACGAGTCGATTCGAGGACGAATCGAAGCTAAGTGGGGGAGAATGATGCCATCAAGATTGGCCCTCTGTGGGCCAAGGCGGTTCGAGGACCCGATCATCCCGAGAAAGAAGAAGGCGCCACCATGGATTCAATCTTGTTGAAGGGTTGAAGGGTCTACGTCAAGGGTCCTGGGATCGGCACCGAGGGTTCTCTAGGGCTTACCGGTTCCTCTTGAAGAATTTATTATATATATTTATCTATTTTTTATTTATTAGTTAAATAAATAAAAGTGAGGGAATCATCTATTTCCTTACTTATGAAGAAAACAATATTGCAAGCTATTTTAGTCATTTTTAGATAGATATAATTTTTAGTATTTATCTTAGGATTTTATTTATTTATTTACTTTTAAATGTGAGATAGCTAGGGATTCCTTTGCATAGGACCCAATCTCACTTAGTATTATTTCTATTTAAGTCTTGTATTTGCCTTTAGAAAAACTCACGTTGAATTGAATAGAAGAGCGCTTGGCTAAGCGTTCTCTTTTTTATTCAAACCTAAAGATTCACGCCTTTCATCTTGTGCTCTACGTCTCACGTTCTTCCGATCAAATTTAGATTCAATTAGCACTTGTGGTCAAGCCGCAATGGTTGACTTGAATTGGTGAAAGCAATTCCTTTACTCACGTCATTCATTTGGCCGATCAAAACATCAAGCTCAATTTCATGATGTCATCCTAGGGTGTTCCATTTCCATCGTCAAATTCAATTGGAAATTGAAGAGTGGTATACCGAACAAGATTCTTTCACGATCAATTAAAGAACGGGTCAAGATTCCCTTAAGACGTCGCAAGATCCGAACTAAATGAGCCGTTGGGGATTACAACGTATCATTTGGTATCCAGAGCCAAGGTTTGTGCGTATTCTCTTTGATCTTGATATGATTGTCCTGCTAATTTCATGACTTGGGAGATATTGGGAGATGGGGATGATGACATCGAACTCTTGAGATATTGGCAGCGACAAAGGGAGGCTCAAAGGCGTCGCCTTTGGCTTCAACGACAAGCGGAGATCGATGATGAAGGGAGACGTCAACAACAACTTCAACGTCGTTGACAGATTTGGTTTCTCCAACAACGAGAGGCAGAGGAAGAACGACGATGGGAGGAGGAGAGACTGTTCGCGAAAATTGCACGGCTAAAAGGCCGCGCCCGCTGCCTCCTTGGGCGCGCCCGCAACTTCAACAGCAGCATCAGCATCGTCCCTGCATATCAGTGCGATGATTTTATTTTGCAGATTCCCGTTGATTCCGAACTCGGAATCGCCTCATCTCAGATTCCCTGTGTAGATAACTTTGAGATCTTTTCAACGGTGTGAAGAGATTAAGGAAGTGTTCATTAATTGGAGTCGGACTCATTCTTTCCATAGCTACGCAATCAGACTTTCCCGGGAAGGCCTCCGAATCTTATCTTCAAGTAGGCAGCGAGTCGAAATCTCCATCATGGACGCTATTGTTTTTGACGTTTCTCGACCTCGAAATCTCCTGGTAGTTGTCCGTTATAGACCTCTTTTTTTTTTCAAGACAAGGCTGCTGCTCCCCTAGTGCCCTACAACGAGTCGATTCGAGGACGAATCGAAGCTAAGTGGGGGAGAATGATGCCATCAAGATTGGCCCTCTGTGGGCCAAGGCGGTTCGAGGACCCGATCATCCCGAGAAAGAAGAAGGCGCCACCATGGATTCAATCTTGTTGAAGGGTTGAAGGGTCTACGTCAAGGGTCTTGGGATCGGCACCGAGGATTCTCTAGGGCTTACCGGTTCCTCTTGAAGAATTTATTATATATATTTATCTATTTTTTATTTATTAGTTAAATAAATAAAAGTGAGGGAATCATCTATTTCCTTACTTATGAAGAAAACAATATTGCAAGCTATTTTAGTCATTTTTAGATAGATATAATTTTTAGTATTTATCTTAGGATTTTATTTATTTATTTACTTTTAAATGTGAGATAGCTAGAGTTTACTTTGCATATGACCCAATCTCACTTAGTATTATTTCTATTTAAGTCTTGTATTTGCCTTTAGAAAAACTCACGTTGAATTGAATAGAAAAGCTATTGCTCTTTCACCGTTTCTAATTCTTCCGATCAAAAATTAATTTCGTGTGACAATTTGAATAGCCGTCATTGTTGACTCACTTGGTGAAGCAATTCACTCTTCAGTCGGCCGCATTTGTTGACCCAAATGTGACGGCAATTCATTAGCAAATTGAAGGGCTTACGTGATTCAATTGATATAGGTTATTCGGCGGCGGCACTACCTTGTATTGAATGACTCTAAGTTCATTTGATCGGCATCCATAAGGAATCCAACCAGTTATGTATTCGGTCTCATCAAGTAACGGAGATTAAGGTTCCGCTTAAGACGTCGTAAGATCCGATCAATCGAGTCATTGGGGATTACAACGCATCACCAAACCCTAAAGCTTCTTCCTAACTCTATTGAATGTAAACTGAATGTGTGTCGGTTGATGATTGAATGCCAGCCCCCTAGGGCTTTATTTATAGGCTACTAATCCTTGTTATCCAAGGATAGTATCTTCTATCTAAACTATAAACTCTATCCAAACAAGTAGGATAGATCTTTTATTTTGAGAACACTCTAAACAACTTGATAAATCTCTAAGGTAGAAAAGGTAAAAAGTCTCAGATGTATTCTATCTAAATTTACAAGATATTCCGTAGCTTTGAAGATAGAATGGCCAATCCACGTCTCGGAAAGCGTGTCCAACCCGTGTCGAAGTATGGTCGATATCGACCAGGAAGGTCGATTTCGATCTCTCTATTTCTGCTCCACGAGCTCGGCTTCACTCGAGTCTTGGGTTGTGGTCGATGTCGATGATAAGAGATCGATATCGAGTGCTTTTCTTCTATTGGTGTTGTTGTCTGTCTCGACAATCAGTTCTGTGTCGATGTTCTGTAGTCGATATCGACCATGTGGGTCGATTTCGACCTCTATTCAGCTTTCCTTGGCTTCTCCGTTTTGAGTCCGATTTTGCTCGAATTCCTACATAATTAGATCAAAACTTGTGCAGAATCTATTTCTTGCACGTTAGCTCATTCTACACAAATTTATAATATTTTCAACCTTTATTTTAGGAATCGAATGAAATATGAAGTCAAAACTTGCGAATAAAATAGGTATAAATATGTACATCACTCACTGCTTCATAGCAGAGGTGTGCATGGCCAGGCTGAGCCTGAGCTGCATGAGTGGTTCACCCCTTACTATTGGTCTGTCGGATGGGGCGAAGATTAGGTCGAGTAGGGAGATCTTAGGGTGTCCCATCCGTATAGGTGAGCGAGAGTGGCCTGTCGACCTTAGTGTCATTCCATTGACTCTAAAGGACCTCATTCTAGGCATGGATTTCATGGACCGCTATGGAGCGATTATCGACCTAAGGACAAGGACAGTGACTATCTTGCAGACAATAGGACTGAGCATCAGGTCTGGGGGAGCGACCCCAAAAGGAACGGGGCGCTCATCAGCGCAGTCAGAGCCACCAGACTTCTAGATCAAGGCCGCACCGGGTATTGGTGTTACACTTTAGAATTGGATCGCAGACCCCCTAGCTTGACGGACGTGCCTATCGTTAGAGACTTCGCAGATGTGTTTCCTGAGGAGCTACCTTGACTTCCCCTGCAGAGAGAGGTGGATTTTGCGATCGACATGGAGCCAAGCACCAGACCCATATCTCGAGTTCCTTACCACGTGGCCCTGACAGAGATGGCATAGCTGAAGGCTCAACTAGAGGAGCTAGCCGAGAAGGGGTATATTCGACCGAGCGCATCACCATGGGGAGCGCGTGTGCTGTTCGTCAAGAAGAAGGATGGCTCTTTGAGGTTATGTATAGACTACCGAGAGATGAACCGAGCGACGGTGAAGAACTGTTACCCGCTCTCGAGGATCGATGATCTGCTTGACCGGCTTCAGGGAGCAGTGGTATTTTCGAAGATTGATTTGAGGCCTGGTTACCATCAGTTGAGTGTGAAGCCAAGAGATGTATAGAAGACAGCCTTCAGGACTCATTATGGACACTATGAGTTTGTGGTCATGCCTTTTGGGCTGACCAATGCACTCGCCGCCTTTATGGAGCTCAAGAACCACGTGTTCATTGACTACCTAGACAAATTCTTCATCTTCATAGATGACATACTGGTGTACTCGAGGATTCAAGAGGAGCATGAGGAGCACCTACGGATCATCTTAGAGACGCTGAGAAGGCATCAGTTGTATGGAAAGTACATCAAGTGAGACTTTTGGCTCACAAAGGTAGCCTTCTTAGGCGATGTGATCTCAGAAGAAGGAGTCTCCATGGATCCGACAAAGATCGATGCCATCGTTGCTTGGGAGGTGCCCAAGAACGTCAGAGACATCTGCTCATTTATGCGGCTAGCTAGTTACTATCGGAGGTTCGTCCAGGGATTGTTGAGCATTGCGAGGCCCATGACACAACTGTTACGGAAGGATGTTCCGTTCGAGTGGAGTGCATGTGAAGCCAATTTCGAGCTTCTGAAGGAGAAGCTGACGACCGCTCCAGTGTTAGCACTACCAGATGGGACAAAGGACTTCGTCATCTACACAGACGCTTAGCGATCTGGATTAGGTTGTGGTCTACATCAGAGGGACCAGGGCATTGCTTATGCTTCACGCCAATTGGAGCCCGAGGAGGTGACTTATCCCACCCATGACTTGAAGTTGGTAGTTATTGTGCACACTTTGAAGTTTCGGAGGCATTACCTGTACGACACTTCATGCAAGGTGATGATGGATCACAAGAGCTTGAAGTACATTTTCACTCAGAAGGAGCTCAACATGCGACATAGACGGTGGCTAGAGCTTCTGAAGGACTATGACTTAGAGATAGTCTATCATCCAGGGAAGACCAATGTAGTGGCAGATGCGCTCAGTAGGAAGGCTCATTAGGAGGCGTTAGTTGCGAGGCATACAATCTAGAGGGACTTGCAGATGGACTTGCAAAGATGCGGCTTCGAGGTTTGGATTCAGCGAGAGAGTGGGCAGTTGTCGTTGCTTGAGGTTCAGTCAGAGCTGACAGAAGAGATTCACAGATGTCAGACAGATTGTCCGGAGGTTGCAGTTCTGAGAGAGAGGATGGCTCAGGGCCGAGCCGTAGAGCTCGTAGAGAGAGCAGATGGGATGTTGACCTTTCAGGGCAGAGTTGTGGTGTCGTCGACATCAGACTTGAGACAGAGAATCATGTAGGAGGCTCACACCACCCCTTATTCTGTCCACCCAGGGACGAATAAGATGTATCAAGATGTGAGAAGGAGTTATTGGTGGCAGAGAATGCACGCATACATTACAGATTTTGTAGCCAGATCTGAGACTTATCAGCAGATTCGAATCGAGCACCAGAGACCAGGAGGACTTGTTAGATCACTTCCAGTTCCCAAGTAGAAGTGGACAAACATCTCCTTGGACTTCATCACAGGACTGAGATAGGGTGTTCGATGTTTCGACTTCATCTGGGTTGTGGTCGACAAATTGACCAAGTCGGCTCGCTTCATTGCAATTCAAGAGACGTGGCCAGCATCACAGTTCGCTGAGTTTATTCGTCAGATAGTGAGGCTCCATGGAGTACCTGAGAGGATCGTGTCTGATAGAGATGGGCGCTTCACTTCGAGATTTTGGCATCAGGTTTAGGAGGCCTTAGGGACCATATTGCACTTCAGTACAACTTTTCATCCTCAGATGGATGGCCAGAGTGAGAGGACTATTAAGACCTTTGAGAATATGTTGCGGTCTTGTGTTCTAGATTTGGGCGACAGTGGGTCAGATTCCTACCGCTAGTAGAGTTCTTGTACAATAACAGATATCATGCGTCGATCGAGATGGCTCCTTCTGAGGTGATGTATGGGAGGTGGTGCAAGTCTCTAGTTTGTTAGGACGAGCTCGCGGATACAATATCGTCCTTACCCGAGTTAGTTCAGGAGACAGTAGACCAGGTGGGTCGCATTCGGGAGCACATGAGAGTTTCCCAAGACCATAAGAAGAAATATGCAGACAGATAGAGGACTGAGATTGAGTTCGATATGGGTTCACATGTATAGCTTCGGGTTTCACCCATCAGAGGAGTCTGATGGTTTGGCATTAAAGGGAAGTTGAGTTCGAGATTCATTTGCCCATTTGAGATCCTAGAGAGAGTTGGTGAGGTAGCCTATTGCTTAGCCTTACCTCCATCCTTGGTTGGTGTCCATGATATCTTTCATGTCTCCCAGCTTTGCCAGTATATCCCCGATCCTAGCCACGTCTTTGAATACTCAGACCTTCACATCGAGCCCGACCATACCTTCGTAGAGCGTCCGGTGAGGGTCCTCGACCGTCGTGTCAAGAAGCTTAGGAACAGGGAGGTTCCTTTACTTCAAGTTCAATGGTCTAGGAGGAGTCCTAAGGAGGCCACCTGGGAGACTAAGGAGAGTATTCGGACTAGCTATAGGGATATCCTAGATGAGTTGCTTGCGTTCTATGTCGAGTCGAGTGTAGACATTTCCTTGACCTCTCGAGTGCGGTGAGTATGTCTATTTAGACTGGGGATTGGTTAGTAGTGTGTCTTTGATTGTGTGCTTATGCTTGCTAGTTGTGTGCAGATCCTTGGTGATGTGATGTGATTAACCTTGCTGATATGATGATGTGCTAGATATTATGGTATGTGACTATCCTTGATGTGCTTATAACATATTGTCTATCTCAAGATTCTGATTGTTCTCCTATATCCATGATGCTTGATAGTAGAAATGATAGAGATTGAAATGTAGAATTATGATTCTGACTCGGAACCTAGGAGGAGAATATGGGATTAGCCCTTAGAGGTGGATGGTAGGATGATCGGGGAAATCGGGGATGTTTTGGCTAACATCGGATTTGCGGGATTTGGAACGACACTTTCAAAAATACTAAACTTGGAATATTTTTTTAAACAACCAACCCAACTCAAGCTCTCATTATGACGCCCCACGAAGTGAAGAAAGGCATCTATGGGGGCACCTGTAGTTACTTGCTAAGACCTAGGGGTGACGTTACAACGTTTTGAGTTATGATATAATCGAGAAGCTGGAGCTAGGATGTGGTAGGGGCCCATACCACGTCTTTCCTATGGTCCATTGGAAATATTTATGATCATGACAAGGATACTATGAGAACCTCATAGGGGCACTTGTGAGGCACTTGCGGGATCGATAGAATGGTCCTTGGACTCACCTATTTCAAACTTCATCCACTACCTTGTATTGGTTTTAGTCTCGGGGATGAGACTTGTTTTTAGAGGTGAATGATGTAAAGGCTCGGATTTTTAAATCCAATTTTCAAAAATGGGAAAAATTCAAAATGAATTTAAAATTTTGAACTCATGGAACGGATTTCTGACCTAAACAAAATTTTGAAAATAAATTTAACATGGAAAACTTGATTCCCAGATTCCAAATTCTAATTACGCGAAAGAGAGAATGAGATTTGCGAAACTAACGTCGGAAACTAATTTCGGGACTCACCTCAGGATTCGAACTCACAACGTCGGAGCACGACTCACGCTCTCACTGCCCTAGCCTAGCCACCTCTCCCGTTTCACCCTAGCCAACTTGGGATCATTTGATTTGAATTAAAAAATGGTCAAGATGCTTTCCTAAAATGGAGGAGACACCCACATTTCTCTTTTCCATTTCCCCTCGCTTGCACCCCCTGATTTGGAAGGAGAGAAGCTCCATACTAGACATCCACCATCCCATCCAATCCCACCAAATTAGCCCTATACCCCTCAAATCTGATTTTTGTCCCACTCCCTTTCATTCAAACGTCAAAAATCAAAACACCCAAAAACCTTAGCCAAAAGTAGAGCACCAAAGAAACACAATCCATCCCTCTCTCCTCTCCTCCTTTCTGCCACCACATACCACCACAACCAGCTCCCATCGACACCACCTCTGGTCACCCTCACCACCACCACCAGTACCACCACCAAACGTTGCCCCTCTCTCTCTCTCCTCCCTTTCCCCCTTGTGCCATGAGCCATAGACCTCACCCATCACCTCTATTTTCTTCCTCCTTGAAATCCAAGTACTCTATTAGCTCATTCATCCTCCCTTGGTGTGCAAGAAGTTATTTGGAGCAGCTCAACACCCCGGAGAAGCAAGATCCAAGCCTCGGAGCCTCCTTTGGGGCCATTTTCGAGTCTAGGATGGTAATAAGCATTTTACTTTCCTCTTTCACCTCCAAGGCCCGAAAGTTTTCTCTTTTAACCTCCTACTAACTCCCCTAGCTCAAACAACTGGTGGATCCAGAAGAAACAGAAGGAAAATTGCACTTCGAGCCACCCCGGAGAAGAAAAGTGAAGCAGAGAAGAGTTGGGTGAGAAATCCTTTCAAATCTTCGAGTTTTACATTCAATCTTTATACTAACATGCTTTTGGAAACCTAGGGAAAAAATGGGAAAAGGGGGAAGAATTAACAACATCAAACAAGGCTGGAAAAGGGGCTAGAATCCAAGATTCAGCCCCGGAATTGCCACCGCGAGCATGAACGCGCGGCCGCAAGTTAGAACATTGCCCTTAGGGTTCTAGCTTGCGGCCATGAGGTTGAGTCTCGTGGTGGGAAGAGAGCCCTTTGGGGTGCCCAAGGAGGGGACCCCAGACTCGCGACCGCGACTGAGGGTTCACGGGCGTGAGATGTCTCGTGAGCGCGAGATTGTTCCGGCGGGCGCGAGAGTGCTCCTGTGGGCGCGGACCTTTCGCGGTGGCAAGATCCACTTTCGCCGCGGCGAGTTCTCCCTGGTCGATTATTTTAGACACATTTTCTCAATGTTTGGCAAACATTTTCGCAATCCGTCTTCAACGATTTTGAGGCTTTCAAGGACTAACCTAATGACTTGACTCAAGGTTTCAGAAAAGAATTTCACAAGTGTTTCAATTTCAGAGATTCTAAAATGATTAATTTGGTTTTCAAAACGGCTTTCAAGACTATCTTGGGAACTCGATATGATAGGTGACTAACTAGCATGTTGATATGATTGATTAACTAATGGCATGATTGCATGAACTCGATATGATCAGTTGTCTTATGGAATGTTGTGATATGATGAGTGTTTGAACATTGCAATGTTTTACTATTCCTATTGAATGATGTATACTTTTAGTGCTCGAATTGTTAGATGTAGACTTATATATGTTCCACTATGTATCTTGGTGATATTGTTTGATTGTGCTTGCTGCTTGTCGGGCTCTACTTTTGCTGTTCTACTAGCCAAGTAAGTCTGTTCGGAGCTTACTGATGTACATATTTGTACCTCTTTTATTTGCATCTTTTGACTTCATAAATTTATTCGATTTTCAAATTAAATATTGAAAATAATGTAAACTTGTGTAAGAATGGGCAACAGTGCAAGAAATAGATTCTGCACAAGTTTTGAGCTAATCATGCAGGAATTCAAGCGAAATCGGAGTCAAAACGAAGAAACCAAGGAGAGCAGAGAAGAGGTCGAAATCGACCCACATGGTCAATATCGACTACAGAGCATCGACACAGAACTGAGTGTCGAGACAGACCATGCACAATACAGAAAAGCACTCGATATCGACCTATATACATCGATATCGACCACAACCCAGGAATCGAGAGAAGCTGAGCTCGTCGAGCAGAAACAGAGACATCGAAATCGACCTTCTTGGTCGATATCGAACATACTTCGACATAAGATCGACACGCTTTTTGAGACGCGAATTGGCAATTCTATCTTCAAGGAGAACGAAATTATCTTGTAACTATAGATAGATGCAGCTGAGATTTAATTACTTTTTACATTAGAGATTTATGAAGTTGTTAGAGTTTTATCAAAATAGAAGACCTATCCTAATTGTTTGGATATAGTTCATAGTTTAGATAGAAGTTACAATCCTTGGCTAGCAAGGATTAATAGCCTATAAATAAAGCCCTAGGGGGCTGGCATTCAATCATCCATCAACACAATCCAATTTTAGAATCCAATTACACACATTCAATAGAGTTAGAAGAAGCTTTAGAGTTTGGCATTTGCGAGAGCCGACGTTGAGTTGTAAAGTTTCGAAGTTTTTAATGCAATTTCCCTTTCAATCAATGATGAGTTCCACGATGAGGTGCGAGAAGTCCCCCAAAGCTCTTAGGGCTGGGGTGAGCCCGACGTTTTCCATGCGTGCCTGAGGTAAGTGTTAGATGTCGATATCGTTGTGTCTATATCATCTCCTACGATTCTATGCTTAGTCCTAATCGAAAGAAAAGAGATTCATGTTAACAACTTGACTTATAAACATAAAATTGGTAGAGACAGTTAGGTTTTTTTGCAAAAGTCATCCTAAGAGTTGGTGTACAGCGAAAGCTTGTCCCTCGGGTGAAATAGCGCAATTGTCCGTCTTATTTACCTTATCGCATGCATTGGTTAACGTTGTGGTAAACCCTAATCCTAGGAGTTGCTTTTTATATAGTTTATATTCATCAAAACAATGTCTTTATTCTATTCATCGCATCCTCATTCATCCTTAAGTCTTCGGCCTTTCTTTGCCGACAAAAAGCTAACAACTTTGCAGGAGAAGACATCGATATCGACCCCAGACGTCGATATCAACCACTGAGTTTCGTCGACAGTTTTTTGAGTCGACAACGAGCATCGCTGCCGAGTTACTAAGATCGATATCGACCTATGAATGTCGATATCAACCACCTGTGTCGACTGGCAGTCTTCTGAGCCAGTCGATTTTGTCTGCTAACATTGATATCGACCTCCCTAGTCGATATCGACTGCTTGTTTTTGTCTCTGCAGGTATTCTGCTGCAGAGAGGAGTGACAGCCAAGGTCGACATTCAACACCAAGGTCGAGATCGAGGCTTCTGGTCGACGAAAGGCGTGAGATTTCCAACGCTACTAGGATCCTGCTGATACGCCTCCTCGTGGATCGATCTTGACTACCCTTCGACTGGCGCTGTTGCCGAGGTGGCAATTAATCGTGCCCTAGTATTCTATCTCACGTTTCTGTCTAGTTTGGCTATGCAGGTGTATGCGATGCGCTGATCGCCCACCTGAATTTGAAGGAGTAGACGACCCCGAACGCTATTTCCACCTAAGAACCTAAGCTCAGAGAATCATGGTAGACAACGAAAACCAGGCTGAGCTAATTGAGCAATTAAGGAAGCAGGTAGAGGACCTAACAACTAGAGAGGAGGCACATAAGGAGCATACAAATAGGGCTCAAGATCATCCGACTTGACGACAACAAGTTCAACAACCAACCCATCTGCAAAAAGCTCAAAATGCAGGAGGGTGGTTACAACCACACCAAGCTCACCAAAGAATTCGTCCAAGGGCCTATTGTTCGTATCATCAAAACGAATGAAAGGTCGATCGCAACTTTTGCACAACCCGTCTCCATCGCCAAGAAGGCAAACAACTCAATGAAGAGAAGGGGACGCAAGTGCGGATCTCAATGCGAAAAGACAAGACCTCTTCTTGTGCTAGCTCATTCATCAACTTCAGAGCAAGCTAGTGCAACCCTTGCACAAGGTCTTCTTAGCTCGCAGGGGGCAAAAGAAATCCCTCTAGTGGCTTCTCCAAGAACGATCCTCATTGGCTCTATACCTATCTATCCGAAAGAGGTTGCACAAGGTTAATATGACCTCATATTCGGAAGAAACGGAACCCAAGGCCAAAGAGGTTAAGCCTTCAAGATCCAAGAAGGGTAAGAAGGTTCAACAAACATGTCATGTCTCTAAAGAAGATGCAAGAGAAGGTGACCGGTTAGAGCTAACAAGTTCAAATGCTTCAATGGTTAAATTTCAAGCAAGCATTTCACAAGACGGACCAAATGTGACGTCGGTATTGACTACTGTCTGAAATAAGAAGGCATCAATATGAAGGAAAACCTAATGAATTCCCTATGGCACATATATCAACCTTCTTAGACCTCTGTGATACTAGTGCTAATGGACAGAGTCTTGAATATGTCCAACTAAAAGCTTTTCGTTGGTCGCTTACAGGTAAAGCATTGCAGTGGTTGGAGAGCTGACCCCCAAGATCGCTCCGCACCTGGAAAGAAGTCAAGGACGCGTTCCTCAACAAATTCTTCCCTCCATCCAAGACGACATTGATCCGACAGAAAATCACGGCTTTCAAACAAAAGCCTGGTGAGGCTCTGGCGACTGTTTGGGAAAGGTTTAAGGACCTACTACGATCATGCCCGACGCATGGCCAACCACCGTACGTGATTCAGGAGATTATTTACAGTGCTCTTGATGCTGCAACCAAGGAGAGGATCAACACCTACACCTCCTATGGCTACCTTGAACTCGCTCCACAAGAGGCTTGGGACACCATAGAGAGGTTGGTGGAGTTCAACAACACATATGGGACTCCTGAGGCTTCCGGTACATCATCATTGTTGAGGCCTACCCCATCTATGTCATTATATGAACCCTCCAAGGTAATCAATCCGGACGTGAAGGAGCAATTCCATAGAGATCAACTTCGAAAGCTCCAAAAGCAAGTGAGGTTCCTTTCAGCGAAGCAAGATTGCATTGAATGCGGATCGCAGTGGCACACCACCATCGAGTGCCCCCATGCTGAACAAGTACAACTAGCGGAGACTCACCAGGAGGCGCACTACATGAGGGGTCCCAATCACCAATATTGGCGAGACCAAAGGTTCCATTAACCACAAAGGAACCCGGTTAACCCTAGGGATCCCCCGCCTTATAGAGCTCCTGGGCACCCGGAGAGGGACCAACGGAAGGATGATCTACAACTTGTGCTGGATGAAATCAAGCAGAATCAGGCTAAGAATGATCAATCCAACAATGCAATCCATTCTCAACTCAATCACCGTACCACAAGGATTGGGGAGATGGATATTTGGAAAAAATAATGTAGAGACCCAACTGGGTCAATTGGCGGTACAAATCCCTAGACCGTCTAGAACGTTCCCTGGGCAACTAACTACAAATCCTAAGGGGCAATCCGGGTCGGGCCATGTCACAGCCATGCAATTAAGGAGTGGCAACAAAGTACAAAAGCCACGAACTGAAGCGGAGGAGAAAGCTATAGATCCAGTCGACATCGACAGACCTGTCGATGTCGAGGGAGACGTCGAAATCGACCCCCAGGTCGACCCCCTGGTCGACGTTGAGGCCACTGCAGAGCCATCAGAGCCACAACAAAGGTCAACATCGACCCTCTCGGTCGATATCGACCAAGTCCCAGTCGATGTCGATGCCCAACAGGCCCGTCCGACCACCGTTTTGGCCCCTCCGCCAAAGAAGACGTTGCCATTCCCATCCAAAGCATTGGAGGATCCCACCAAAGGTAAGTTTAGGCACTTTGTAAAGATTTTTCAAGGTCTTAACGTTACCATTCCTCTTACACAAGCCCTAAGCGAGATTCCCGCCTATGTTCGATTCCTCAAAGATATCTTTAGCAAGAAGAGGTCCATGGCGGAGATCGCAGAGGAGTGCTCAAAGATGGACTTCCCTGAGAAGAGGAGTGATCCAGGGAAGTTCGCAATCACCGTAGGGCTTGGCCAACATCGCTACAAGGCCCTATGTGACCTAGGGGCAAGCGTAAGTCTTATGCCTCTTTCTATTTGGCAAAAGGTGAACATTGGAGCACTTGAACCTGTGGACATGAAACTCTATATGGCCGACAACTCATTCGTCAGGCCCACAGGTATAGTTGATGACGTTCCGGTAAAGGTAGGTAAATTCTTTGTGCCTGCTGATTTCATTGTATTGGAGATGCCTGAAGATCCTGTAGTACCTATTATCCTTGGTAGGCCTTTCTTAGCTACTACTGATGCCAATATCAATGTACGTCGAGGATTACTAACCTTTACTATAGGGAACGAAGTGATAGAATTTTCTTTCAACCCGACCATGAGCGAAACGAAGCATCTGGAGCAAGTTGTCCTCTCGCCAGCTAAGGAGAAGCTTCAAAAATTTTTGTTGTCGAGGACGGAAATAGCAAGCAGGGTCGACATCGATTGGAACCAGTCGATATCGACTAAAAACATCGAAATCGACCCACCTTGGTCGAAATCGAGTAAGCCATATTGTTGCCAGGAGCTTACGTATGGGGTCACAGACGTTGATATCGACCCCCACATGTCGACATCGATCAAAGCACTCAAAATCGACCCACCTTGGTCGAAATCGATCTCCCCTCAGCCCGAAGATTTCTATTTTGGGCCCGAACAGGTAAGCCCAGGTATAATTCCTAACCCTCCTCTGTCCATTATTGATAATTCAAGTAATGGGAGGGTCAAATCTCCATGGTTTGCCTATATTGCAAAAGTTAGGTCAAGAAAGAGAAGGAAAGCGCCCAATTAAGAAGAACCTAACAAAGAAGAAGCCTTGGTTGCCGAACTTAGCTATTACCAAAAGGACCTAGATGATCCAGGAGAAGGCTCAAGCTCGAAGGGTCCCTACATTAAAGGCTCATGACGAATTGACGGAGAAGTCGGCCTAGCGACTCAAAATTCTAGAGCGTGTACATAAAACTTGATTTTCTTTCATAGATGGTTTTTAGGATTTTGACTTTTGGCTTTTTAAACTTTTAAAATTGAGATAATTTGTGGCTTTATCTATAAATCTAACCAAGATTTCAGGTTGTTAAGCAAAAGGAATGACGAAAAAGAAAAGAAGCTTCTATAGAGGCAGTCGAAATCGACCAGGCCAGTCGAAATCGACCCCCCCCCAGGGTCAAGCCATCTCCTGGAGTCGACATTGAGGACTCAGGAGCAGAAAGTAAAGGTCGATATCGACCATAATCATTGATATCGACCATCATCTGGCAGCCCTCGACTTCACCTTCTTCATCGACATAGACAGATGCAGCCGACCTCGACCACTGACATAGATATCGACTTCTGGCATCGACCATACCTGAAATCAACCTGAATCCACAAGTTGCGCTGTAAGTTTCTCTCTACCCTTGTTCTTCTTTTAATACAGTGAGGACACTATATATTTTAAGTAAGGGATGGGGGAAAGACATGTCTTATGGTCATAACTTGGTTTTCTTCTTCGCATTGCATTCATGTTTAAATTTTTGTTCTTAGTTTTACTTTTCTAAAAAATGTCAAAAAATCCAAAAAATAGAAAAAATTGTCGAAAATACAAAAAAAAAAATACATGTTTACTTTTTAAGTTTATTCATAAACCCTACATAGATGTCCTATGATGAAAACTCAATAGCTGACATGATCATGTAAATCCTATGGCATATTTGGATGGTTTAGCCTAAGTCCTTAAAATTTTTATGTAGATTGTAAACTTGTGATGAAATTGAGCACATATGATCCTAGGCTAAAAAGCAAATCCAACAAAAATTGTCCTTGTGCAATTTTGGCCTATAGAGAGAACATTAAAAATCCCTCTGCTTTCTTGAGTGAATTTACTCTTCCTATGCATCTCTAAATGTTGTGATAGTTATTCAAAGCCAATGCATAAATATGTTTATGTTTACGAGAATTAAATGGTGGAGACATCTTTTAAGCCATTTTTATCCTCTCTTTACCTACCCTGCATTATCTCTGCTTGAAGCCAAAATGTTAGCCTGAGCCAGAAATCGCAAACTCCACAAAATTATCCCTAGCCAAATTGAGCCTGACCCCCATTTGGAAATTGAGACTTAGAATGGCTGAACTAATGCCTTGTGGAAAGAAAAGGGCATATATTCAGTTTCGAGCAAGGAAAATATGGGTTGGTATACATTTGCATCTTGTCATATTTTGTAAAAGGATTTTTGGCTCACCATATAAATGCACATACTTATTAGTATTTATTTATTATTTTCGTCCCAAAAAAATCCGAAAAAAAAGAGACATATATATACATAGTTCATGAGCAAAAGTCCTTAAGTCCTTTATTTATTTCATACAAGTGTTTTATTTTTGAGAGGCATATTAGAGTTTGAAAGAAGGGTTGATATTATGGTCTACATTTTTAGTGCATCTTTAGAGCATATTATGGAAAGATGAGTTTAAAAAGAGCATTATGGGAGATTGAGCTTGGAAAAGTGCTACATTATAAGAGTTATGGTTTGGATATTGTAAGTGTTGAGATTTAGGAGTCTTGATTCTCGAATTATATAAGCACCACATAGCCAAATAATTCCATACCCTTTTATTTATACCAAGCCCCATTACAACCCCGCCGAATGGAGTCTTCTTTGAAGTCTTCCAATGAGCGAAAGTCCTCCTGATGATTCTTATTGCATTTTCATAATTGGTTGCGAAGTGGATTTTTATAAATTGCAATGTTTATGAGATTGTGTATGGAATTGAGTTGAGAGTTGATCTTCATAGCCTAAACACATGAGAGTTGAGTGCAAATACATTATCCCTGTGAGGTTGGATCGAAATTGCATATGCCTATGGATCACCTAAATATGTGCTATGACGTTAAATTCACTTGCTTTGCTTTGCTACCGCTTATGATGTTGCTTTTGACAAGGGCGAAGACTTGAAGGGTGTGTTGTAGGTGTTGGTTATTGCTTGATTATTGCTTGAGGACAAGCAACTCTAAGTATGGGGTGTTTTGATGTACATATTTGTACCTCTTTTATTTTCATCTTTTGACTTCATATTTTATTCGATTTCCAAATTTAAGGTTCAAAATAATGTAAACTTGTGTAAGAATGAGCAAGAGTGCAAGAAATAGATTCTGCACAAGTTTTGAGCTAATCATGCAGGAATTCGAGTGAAATCGGAGTCAAAATGAAGAAACCAAGGAGAGCAGAGAAGAGGTCGAAATCGACCCACATGGTCGATATCGACTACAAGCATCAACACAGAACTGAGTGTCGAGACAGACCATGCACAACAGAGAAAAGCACTCGATATCGACCTCTATACATCGATATCGACCACAACCCAGGAATCGAGAGAAGCTGAGCTCGTCGAGCAGAAACAGAGACATCGAAATAGACCTTCCTGGTTGATATCGATCATACTTCGACATAAGATAGACATGCTTTTCGAGACGCGGATTGGCAATTCTATCTTCAAGGAGCACGAAATTATCTTGTAACTATAGATAGATGCAGCTGAGATTTAATTACTTTTTACCTTAGAGATTTATCAAGTTGTTAGAGTTTTATCAAAATAGAAGACCTATCCTCATTGTTTGGATAGAGTTCAGAGTTTAGATAGAAGTTACAATCCTTGGCTAGCAAGGGTCAGTAGCCTATAAATAAAGCCCTAGGGGGCTGGCATTCAATCATCCATCAACACAATCCAATTATAGAATCCAATTACACACATTCAATAGAGTTAGAAGAAGCTTTAGGGTTTGGCATTTGCGAGAGCCGACGTTGAGTTGTAAAGTTTCGAAGTTTTTATTGCAATTTCCCTTTCAATCAATGATGAGTTCCACGATGAGGTGAGTGTAGTCCCCCAAAGCTCTTAGGGCTGGGGTGAGCCCGACGTTTGCCATGCGTGCCTGAGGTAAGTGTTAGATGTTGATATCGTTGTGTCTATATCATCTCCTACGATTCTATGTTTAGTCCTAATCAAAAGAAAAGGGATTCATGTTAACAACTTGACTTATAAACATAAAATTGGTAGAGACAATTAGGTTTATTTACAAAAGTAATCCTAAGAGTTGGTGTACAGCGAAAGCTTGTCCCTCGGGTGAAATAGCGCAAATGTCCATCTTATTTACCTTATCGCATGCATTGGTTAACGTTGTGGTAAACCCTAATCCTAGGAGTTGTTTTTTATATAGTTTATATTCATCAAAACATTGTCTTTATTTTGTTCATCGCATCCTCATTCATCCTTGAGTCTTCGGCCTTTCTTTGCCGATAAAAAGCTAACAACTTTGCAGGAGAAGACATCGATATCGACCCCAGACATCGATATCGACCCCAGACGTCGATATCGACCACTGAGTTTCATCGACAGTTTTCTGAGTCGATGATGAGCATCCCTGCCGAGTTACTGAGATCGATATCGATCCCTCAACGTTGATATCGACCACCTATGTCGACTGGCAGTCTTCTGAGCCAGTCGATTTCGTCTGCTAACATCGATATCGACCTCCCTAGTCGATATCGACTGCTTGTTTTTGTCTCTGCATGTCTTCTATTGCAGAGAGGAGCGACAACCAAGGTCGACATCGAGCACCAAGGTTGACATCGAGGCTTCTGGTCGATGAAAGACGTGAGATTTCCAACGCTACTAGGATCCCGCTGACATGCCTCCTCGTGGATCGATCCTGACTACCCTTCCACTACAACGGGAGGAAGTCTTGTAATTATTTGCATAGGCTAGGATTCGGATTCACATTTATATATCTTTATATTTGTACTTAAGAACTCGACATCCTCCTAACAACAGTTACTCAGATTTGATCAGACCTCCCTGCTTATTTGTGCATGATGTACTAGGTGCTTGCATATCATGATCAGCATGCCATGTAGTATCATGCTAGGTTGCATTTAAGAATGATCATCCTTATTCTATGTGGGTATATAAATAGAACGGCCATTATCTGGGAAGTACTTAGAGTCTTTGCTAGGGTCATAGGACGGCCAAGTCTCATCGGGTCTTGTCCTGAGTCGTCTGAGTCATGATAATATTCTATAACAACACTCTACTATTATCCGCATTACTCTTATTTTCTCTTTAAAAGACCACATATATGATGATTTGAAAAGCATGCTATGGGTTGGGCA
Organism: Persicaria maculosa; assembly: GCA_963922045.1. Lineage (NCBI taxonomy): Eukaryota > Viridiplantae > Streptophyta > Magnoliopsida > Caryophyllales > Polygonaceae > Persicaria > Persicaria maculosa. The sequence continues at coordinate 38,264,170 of OY998261.1, forward strand.
CCAATACGTGCTTGATCATAATAATGAAATGGAATGCATTCATGAGCTGTCCAGTCTCCACCCTATCGGGAAAAGGGGCGGTCGTAGGAAGAGAGACATGCCACTTGGTATTCTTCACTAAGGCCCTAATTATATTCTGCATACCTATATAAACTGCGAGCATGATGTTGCGTGTTAATATTCATGTCCTGCATTTAGAAGCATGATATTAGGTTTAGCATATGTGTGTGCTTATATGTAGGGAAAGAGACAAGTCGGGCATCAATCTGATCCTCGCCCGCCATATTTTTTTAGGTATCTTATATGCTTATGATTTCTGATGATGCTTGTCTTCTTGAGCAGGGTTCCTTTTACATGGTGAAGATCAAATATTTGAGAGTCTGACATCACCAGACTTGTACCTTTGGGAATTTCATAATATTTGCACTCCGTTTTAACCCGGCTCTGTCGCGGCACACTATGTATTATTTTGGATTTTTGTTGTTTACATGACAAATGTTTTTCCCGGGCTTAGACCTAAGGCAGGTCCGCAGGTGCAGGGAACTTACCCCGGGGATTCCAACGGTCCCTTTCGGTTTTGGGTGCGAAATCACACTTTGAAAATGCTAATCTTTGGTTTCAAACCTTCAGCCTGTACTCAGGGTGCAAGATCCCAATGAGGGGTTTCATCCCTCAAAATGTAACCCGAGAATCATAATCCCGGGCCGTTACACACTTAGACCATCCACAATGGTTTTGTATAAAATGTATACATTTGCACAAGATGTGTAAAAAATACACATCACTTTTTAACAATTTGCTCCATCGCTAAAATGTGCATTTTTTACACACAATTCAAATACAAATCATTTAAAACAAAAAAGAAACTAAAATCATTAAAAAATCAACCGATGAAATTATCTTGCTTTTTGTAAAAGTTTTGGCACATAGGGTAGGTGGTGTGCTCAAATTTGCGCATTACATGCTCAAATGTGTACATTTGCACATACTCAAAACAACCAATGGAGTTCAAAATGTCTAAAAAGTGCACATTTTCACATTTGCACACAACCATTGTGGATGGTCTTAGGATCATACAACCCATTTACCTTGAGATGTACCCAAATCTAGTCATTAGCTTTGAGAGTAGAGTTGCTCGACTAACTTAATCAAGTTTGGGTTGATTCATAATAGAAAGATTCCTTCTGAGCCTACCTTGTGTGTGTTATTGATTGCTTTTGTCTACTTGATTACCTTTGTTGACTGCGTGATTATCTCCTCGGCTGTTAGCATGTTGCTTACTCTATTATGGGATGAAATTGCCTTGGTGATTGCTGCCTGGTGTGATTGGTTCACATTTGATACATGTGTGCTATCATTTTTCTTAGGACATTTTTAAGACATTTTTCTTAGGAGTGTAGTCCATCTTTAGTTGGTTTCGGTGTAGACTCTTGAATCCTACTAGTAGTTCTTCTTAATAGACCTCATTGAGGTTCCATAATTGATCATTTGACTTAGTTGTTGCGTCGTAGACCCTGTGGATTCCAAGTAGCTTCATGATGAAGCTATTTTTAAAGGGGTTTTTAGGTAACGACCGAAAATGTTCAAAAATGAATTTTAAGAAATTTTTAATTGTTTCACGAAAATTTCCTTGAAAAGTTATAAAAGTGACAATTTCGAAAGATATTAGAAAAAATGAGATGACATAATCATTTTCTAATATATCATCATGATTCTAACTTCAGGAATTCAAATAAGATGCACCCACATGAGAATTCAAGGATCAGTTTTGAATTCAAATTGGAAAACACAAGATGATGACGGGATGCTATTCAGAGTATCGGGAGGCAAAGCACAAAAAGTATGTTTACCCAAATAAGGGAGAAATTTGATATCACTTGACACCTTCCTCACACAAACCACTCATTTCACTTTTTGAACACCCATGGAAAACCATCTCTTCAAGCTCCCTCTTGTCGCCACCTTTGGAGGTCTGAAACTCCACCTTTCTCCCTTGTTTCTTCAAGAATACACACACATACTCCCTATACTTCCTCTCATTGAATATACACCCCATCTTAGACCCAGAAGGGAGCTTTAAAGACCAAAGATGGAAATCCTTCCTCTTACTTGTTGAGATCTTGGTTTTTGGTGAGGAAAGCACTTCCTTTTTGGTGTTTTCATCTAGATTTTCAAAATATTTGCTTAAATATCTTAGATCTACGATTTTATCCAACTAAAGGGATGATTTTCTTGAGGTTTTGAAGGCCTTGCATGGATCTAGGATTTTTTTGAATGTTTTGGAGATATAAGACCATATGTCATGGTACCTTATAATTGTAAAGTATAATGCTAAATATAGCATGTGAAAAATAGAATATTCCCTAAGCACTTACATGCCTCTTGAATTCATTGCCACCATAAGCTTCATTTGGAAACTGTAAAAATTTCAACGGCTATTTGCTTTTTCAATTTGAAATTTACAACGGCTCTAAATTAATTAAATAGTCTTCGTTTAATATATATTATAGCCAAATGTGTAGTGTGAACTTCCAACGGCTCTAAATTAATTAAGTATTCTTCATTTAATATATATTATAGCCAAAAGTGTAGTGTGAAGTTCCAATCCATCCATATGAGAACACCTAATGCGGAGGATGTTGCAAGACTTCTGTATATTGGCGAAGAACGTGGGTTTCCAGGGATGTTAAGGAGTCTCGATTGTATGCATTGGCATTGGAAAAATTGTCCAACATCTTAGGAAGGCATATATGTAGGGCGTAGTAGATCACCAATGATTATCCTCGAGGCGGTAGCTGATTACGATATTTGGATTTGGCATGCTCATTTCGGTTTACCCGGCTCCAACAATGACATCAATGTACTTGAGGCATCTCACCTATTTGCAAATCTTGCAAAGAGTAAATCTCCTCTTGTTAACTATAAAATTCTTGATAAAGAGTATGACACCGGTTATTATTTGGCTGATGGGATATATCCCAAGTGGTCTATATTAGTTCAAACTATTCATGAGCCTCAAGGTCCAAAAAATATGTTGTTTGCTCAAAAACAAGAGTCATCTCGGAAGGATGTCAAACGAGCTTTTGGCGTTCTCCAATCTCGTTGGGCAATTGTGAAGGGACCGGCGCGCTTTTGGGATAAACATGTTTTACATGATATAATGACTACTTGTATCATAATGCATAACATATGAAAAGGCCCTAATCACATTGTGTACTTTTATTTATTTATTGTTGTGTTATGAAATAGAATTTCGTGATTATGTATTAAAGTAATGTATTCCGATTATATTCAATATTAGACTCATATGAAAAAGTTTGTTACGATTAATATAACGGTATAAATTTTATGATATAATGACACCAGTTATTATTTGAAGAGGCCCTAATCACATTGTGTACTTTTATTTATTTATTGTTGTGTTATTAAATAGTATTTCGTGATTATGTATTAAAGTAATGTATTCCGATTATATTCAATATTCGACTCATATGAAAAAGTTTGTTACGATTAATATAAAGGTATAAATTTTATAATTATAAAAAATAAATATAATCAAATTAAAGGCTCAAACTAAATTATCAATAAAATTAATAGGGGGCATATTTGAAAAAAGAACAATAGAGAGGGGTAAATATGGAATAAAATAACAAAATAATAAACAAAGAAACGAATATAGCAACTCCATTCCCAACCCCATATATAGCACATCACAAAGCGGATGGTAAAACAAATTATGGGGAAATGGGATATAGGGTGTGGTGGGAGTGGATGATAAGGTATAAATGGGGTATTGGGTTGTTTTAACTTACCATTGCAGATGGTATAAGGCCTCTAAGCTTGGTGAGCTTAATTCTCTACCTTTGAATTTGTGCGAGAATCCGTGAGTGATTCTTATATCTAGCTTGGTTTTATTTTTTGACATTTGTGCTAATTTCGTGCTTGGTCATGTTTTGTTCGCTACGGGGAGTGGGTGTATAGTAGGAGATTAAAACTAAACAAAGCACAACTAGACTATCTCCCTGTCCTCAAACAAATAATACAAGAATCCCCTCCCTTGTAGTAGTAGGGTAATTCAGGATCGAATCCACGAGGAGGTATGTCAGCGCTTCCTTTGTTGTACTCACGATCAAAGTTTTCGACCTCAGCAGACACTCGATATCGAGTATACTGGTCGATATCGACCTCGGTTCTGGTCGATTTCCTAGCGCAGTTCCTGCAGAAGACAAAACAACAAGTCGACGTCGAGCAGAGACCTCGATATCGATGTCAGACTTCGATATCGACCCTTATGGTCGATTTCGATGCTTGTCATAGAAACTGTTTTCGTAACCAATTTGTCGGAAAAGAATCCGAAGAAAATAGAATGGAGAAGGAAGATGAACAGAAACAAAACTAAGACTTTTATGAAGAATTCAATTAATTAAAAGGCTTCCAAAGTCGGGGTTTTATGCCACAACGATAACAATGCAAGTTTCGTGCTAAAGCTATGAAATTTAATGTCTTTCCGTCAAATAACTTTCGTTATCAACAATTAGGTGATTAGAGGCTCTCGCATAATTCCTAAGAGTTACTATCCAATTCATGAGCAATTCAAGTTCACAATATGAGTGGCTTTCGCTTCAATAATGTAAATAATGAATCTCCATAACTTTCGTAAAGGATCATGCATGGGGTAGAAGACGGAATCGCATAAAAATCATACCTTTGATGCACTTACCTCACATTGCTATTGTCGGGCTCACCCCGACCCTAGAAGTGGGTTGACTACTCGCTCCTCATCATGCACATCATCATCATTATTATTGAAAGAAAGCTACTTTGAATTAAAACTTCGAAAGAAAGTACAACCGAACAAGCCACTCCGCTCTCACTTTACAACTCTACTCGGCCTCCTCTCTCTCTCTCTACTCGTTTCTACTCTTTATTGGAACTGAATTGTGTGTAAAATTGAATACCTAAACTCAGCCCTATTGGCCTCTATTTATAGATGTTGATAAGGACTCGAAACCTTATCTTTATTCTCTAAGATAAACTAAAACAAAGTAAAAGCTAAAACTTCATGGTGAAATCAGCCTCCTCATGATAGATCTGGTGTTGATGATAGGAAATGTCGACCTTTGGATAGACATTGCAAGCATTGGATCAATTTGGTCGATCTTCTCCTTCTCCTACTCGAACTAGCACTCGACTTCTATCAATTTGGTCGATCTGGCAGCATCGATATCGACCCCCAGACGTCGTTATCGACCCCTTCTGTGTCGACATGCTCTGTTTCCTTTTCTGCTCGATTCCTATGTCTCTGATGTACTCGATGTCGAGGTCTCTAGTCGATTTCGACCTCTTCAGAAGACTTCGAGTTCTTTTTCTGCTCTTCCGAATTTATCCATTTTCATCCTGTTTTCTGCGAAATCACATGGAAACTCGTGCAAACCCATATATTTGACATTTAAGCATAAACTATACTTATCCCATGTTTTCTCATTAATATGCATGCAAAAGACGATAAAATGGTTTCTTATATGCATAGAAAATATCGCAATTTGCGCGCACATCATGTTTTTGTTGAGTTCTTAAGACAAACCCCCAAAAGAGGCTACTTTGGGAAAAACATGTCAACCTATAATTAAATTTGACCTTTGAGTAGTGTTATGTGTATAACTTGAAAATGAATAACGATATTAACTTAATTCTACATGAAAATGAATCTTAATTGCATTTTCTAAGTTATTTAAATATATAGTCAAGACTCGCTGCATTTTGTGGGATCTAGGTTGTGTTTGGCAACGGGGTGGATTTTAGGGGATGTGGATGGAAAAGGGGGACGGAAGGGATGGGGATGGATTTTGGGGATGGACGAGATGCAGATTTTTTAGAAAATTAATCTCGTTTGTTTTTCATCGTATTTTGATTGTTTGGTAGATGGAGCAATGAAAAAAGTCCAAATTGCCCCCACTAAACCACTTGAATTTACCATAACACCCCTAAAAAATACCCCTCCCAATTTGAAAGAAACCCCAACTGAAATCTTTGACAATCGTCCATCAGATGCAGCTTGAGGAGCTCCTAGAGTAGGTGCGGCGCACGGGGTTGGTCCAACGCAGAGAAGCCTTCCACACCGTCGGCGGTGGCCAACTCCCAGATTGGCCGGTCCCATTTAAGTAGCTTTGGCCGCCTTAGTTGTTGCATCTTCCTCTTATGCTATAGGTCGTTCACTGTTGAAGCCATTTGTGGTGGGAATGAAATGCATGTGTGCTTGAATTAGTTAGGGGTTCTGGTTGTGTTAGGCTCCAAATTTGGTTAATCAGCCAATTCGTTCATACCACCCATATTCAGCGTTAGAGGAACTGGGGAATTTCAGATCATTTGGGGAAATATACATGCTAGGTTAGAGGAAATGGGTAATTTCATATCATTTCGGAAATTTTTTGACATTGCTCAATACATGCTAGGTTCTTCCATTGCTAAGGGGTGGGAATTTGTTGAAAACGACCTTAGAGGAATCAGGGCCTGGTGTTGGTTGCTAGGTATTCCAATTGTTAAATTAATGTTATGTTGGGAAATTATGGTAGCATACATGACTGTCTAGCTTCAATTTCAATTTATCATTGTTGTGATACAGTTGGAGCATCATTTTATTTGATTGTTGTCAGTTACGAATGCGGTGAACGAGTTAAACAACACGACAGTGAGGAATTTACCTATACTAGCGACATATGGATTCCGCTGCGGCGACCAAGGGCAAGGGGAAAGGGAAAGGAAAGGATAGGAAAACATTGGGGAGTTCCGACGAGAAGCTCCCAACACCAGCCGCGTTCTACTGGTCCTCCGAGCTGACAACATTGGGGAGTTCCGACGAGGAGCAGGCCTTCAAATAGGGACCCCTTACATCCACATTCGAAAAGATGACGGTAAGAAGTGCAACAGGTACACCCTGAAGAACCGAAATCGCGACATGAAAGCTCTGTACAACTCCTGGAAATCTCTAAAAAATGGGGAGACCGGCTTGGGATGGGATGAGGCGACCGGTACCATCAAGGCACTCGACGAGTGGTGGGAAAAGAAAATCGCGGTATGTGCTCGTCTTTCCTTTCCCTGTTGTTCGATGTCTCGAGACGACTCCAGTATATGTGAACACAAGTTTTGCCTCGCCCCATTGCGCAGGAGGATGACGATTTGAAGAGGTTCCATAAGAAGGGGATCCCTCCAGACTAGGAAGACTTGTTCCACCAAGTTTTCGGAGGCACCGTTGCCACGAGCGAGTACTGCATCGCAAGTGGCCAATAAAAAACAAGACAAGGAGGAAGAGGACATGGGTGACGATGACGACGACACCGACGCAGGAGAAGTGAATGGCCATGAGGAAGGTGATCCCATTGGGTCACAATATGAGGGGATCGAGGGGGAGTTTGAAGAACTTATCACCACCTCTTGAGGTCGAGCTGGAACGCCCTCTATGCAAGACGTTCTAAGGGGCGTTTGTGAGGAGGATGCCACCCCCTACCCCGACCCGCTCCGGGGGCCGAAGGTGGAGGACCTTCACAGGCTGCAAGGTCAAAGCGAGGCCCGGGGACATACTCCACCTCTTCCCAGCCCACTTCGAAGCGCAGCGTTCGTCTGTTCGAGGGGTCGAAGGTTTATCACCACAGTGTCGGTTCCATGGAGGAGACATTGAAGGCATTGATTGACTATCTTCACCGGGATGAGGCTTCGTTGAACACCCCCAAGATACCACGAAAGAAGTGCTGGACCTAAAATCACAATGTAAGAACCATTAAAGGGATATGTCATTACATGTGGCTAAACCTGTCAATGGGGTCATTCTGGTCGGGTTCAGGTTCAGATCATTTGGGTCCCCGGTAAATCGGGTTTTGTATCAATCGGGTTACCGGTTGTTTCGGGTTGAGCCAAACCGGGTTTGTCTTGGGTTCGAGTCGACTCACCGGGTCAAAAACCTTGAACTTTTTGAAGACTGTTTATAAATATTAAAAATAATATCAAAATTAAATTGTAATATAAATATGTTAAATTAAACTAAATAATAATACTATAATTAAATTTATAAATATTATAATAATAATAATAATATTATTATATTAATCTTTTAAATAAAAAATCATATTTATACAAATAAGTGTTTTAAATATACTATAATTATAAAATATATACATTATTTAACTTATGAGTGACCTTATTAATGAACACAATTGCATGACGAATCTGTGTGGGGTCAATCTAGTGCCTATGTGGCGTCTACATAGTGCTGAGTGACCGGGTTGATTTTGACCCAACGGGTCACCGGGTCTTGATCCTAAAAGTCTCTGGTCATTGGGTTCGGCTCGATTTCGAGTCCTGCGTCTAAAATACCAGGTTCAAACCCGTAAAATTATTAGGCGTATGGGTCGAGTCATATTTTGACAGGTCTACATGTGACTTTGGCCATAAAGCCATGAGTATGATATTTATGGTGAGTGGTGTTATTGATATTCATGCCCATACTTAGGCTTGCTAGAGTGACATTCGTGTGAAGTGTTATTCAACTTGCTTGTGATTTGTTCAAAAACACAAGGTAAGTCTTCCTCACTTACTCACTACTCTCTTTGTTTATATGCTTTAGGTGGAAAAGGTCTATTGGCGAAACTAGTAGCATGCTAGTGAAACTTAGACAACTAGAAATGTCATCGGTGGGAATTGAGGGTTATGACTCTTGGTTAAGATGCTACTTCATGAGTAAGACATGTTGTTATTGCTTGTGATGCTTTCCTATTTGTCTTATGATGGTCGTCTATGACTTCCATTGATGTTGATTCAATCTCGAGGCATATGAATATTACTTGAAGTATTGTATCTCTTGTGTGAGTATTGTTTTCATTTCTTGATATGTTATGTTTTTGGATGTACGATGATGCATCCACATTCTATTGAGGTTCAACATTTGAAATTAACGTACTATGTTTTATCTACCAACTTGTTCGAGAGGATTGTAAGTGTGTACAAATTAAGTCTCGACGCAAAGATATGTGAATATTACTTATGGGACACAATTAGGGTTAGGAACTGAATCAAGGCTGGCATTGTGCCCTCAGGGATGTGCCCACCCACGGTGATTAGGACTGATCACGTGTTCTTAGAGACGTGCCCACCCATATCTTTCTTGCCTTTTACAGACCTAAACCCTCTCACGACTCCCACAACGAGTCTCACTTTTCCCAACATTAGGCTCCAGGGTCGAGTTGTGCCTAGGTAGTTAGGATGGAGTCTTAGTTCTGGACTTTATATGTCATTTTGAGACTTGAGACTTACTTTATCATGCTAATCGAGTTTTTGGCTTGTTTTGGCCGATAACTCTATTTATTTATTTATTTGTACTTGGATTTGTAACTTCCTTTTGTGTCTAGGATCGGATCCTATATAGACCTTACTCATGGAATCTTAGTTTTTCTATGTGATGGCTCTTAGGACTATGTTTCCCGCTCTTGACAAGTTTCATGATTGTTTTTTCATTGTAAGATCCGAATGAATCTCTTGGTACCTTTGATTAGGGTATCCTATTGGGATCTCAATGTCATGTAGTGACTTGGCCTATCGACCTGGTTGTCACAACAAGGACCTCACCAACTCCCATCAAGACCTTACGCATCCCCTCAACCTCAGTATCTCAACCCCCATCTTTCATATGGATTTTGTTTCATTTTCAATTCTGCTTCTAGCAAACGCAGATTAGTCATTTTGTGTCCTAATATTTTTCTAAGAATTGTCAAAAACCAAATAAAAAAATAAAAAATTTGAAAACCTAAAAACATGTTTGTGCAGATTCCTCTCTTTTAATAGATGTAGATTGTATATATTTTTATCTTTTTATAGTTTCTATATGTATATTATGTGTTTTTCCAATGTATTAATTCACACACGCAGACAACCCATCCATTTCCATCTTTCCCACCAATCTAGGGGAACCAGCTTGAGACAAAAGCCTTATTCGTTGGATGTCCGAGGCCTGTAGAAAATGTGTTACAAGATCAGATCACATGATTGATAATTTTTGTAACTTTCTTTGACATGATTTCTTCATTTTGGCTCTATTCTTCTTCCTAAGGCCTTCTTGGATCATTATCAAGCTCATCTTCAAGGCCTTATGACATTTCTTCCTCAACTTCTTCCATATGATCTTTGAATTAGCTCTGAAAAACCCGAATTCCTAAAGATACATAACCATAATGAGAGTATACCTCTATTTTAGAAACTAAATGGAAAACAACTAAAATACACAAAACTTGTGATAAACCACAAAAAAAAATCAATTCTAAATACTTGTCCTAAATAATGTAAAAAACAATAAAATCTTTGCTTTAGATTTCCATCATAAATCACAATTTTTCTATATTGATTAACACTTTCTAAAATGTTGTTTTATCATTTTGATCCTACACATAGTGCTAAGAGATTGCTTATATATACAAGCCCAATTGACTTAACTCAATCTAGTAGGAAGAATTACCTTATCTAATATTAACTTGAATATGAAAGGACACAAAACTGAAATGGTACAATCCAAAGTTTATTTAATACCCTAATGATTTCACATCTTATATATCAATGTTGAGACATGATATGTGGAGGGATGAAATGTCATGGGTTTCATCTCGCCAAAGAAATAATAACTCAAACAAACAAACTAGTATAGTAAGTAAGGGATCGAACCCACAAAGAACCAAGTACCTCAATTGCAATGTGTATTTATCAATATATAAATAAACTAAAGGGAAGATAAAATAAGAATATAAATGAACTATAAGGAATGTGAATAAACCAGGAGGAATGTTCATAAGAGTGAATAAAAGATGGAAGAAGAGTGTGGTTTCGCATACAATTTGCAACATTGGTTGACTTACTCGATCCCTAACTCAATCCCTAGTTATTCTAATGCAATCAATATTATTCCGACTTTGGTTTATATGGACTGACATTCCTCACGGACATGTTATTCCCTTACATAATATGCGACCCTCACCATGTTTGGACTCAAACATAAAGCAGCACAAATTCTTAAAGTCTTGGCAGTTTGGCAGTACCAACCCTCCTAAGCAACTAGTATGATGTCAAAGTTTGTTACCCCCTTAACCATAATCCACTTAGGAATCAATATTTAACCAAGTGTCATTACCCTGCACAACCAATTGATGCTTTCATGGGACCAATTACTTGTGCTTGCTACTATGGCCTAACTATTCTTGAAAAATCATTAAAACCTAGCATGAATGCAAATTCTTTCGAAGTGCGCAATCAATAGAGAATATATGCAATCAACAATATGGGCTGCTCGAGCAGATTCAAAAAATAGGAAAACCGGTAGGAGACGCTTTTGGAAAATGGCGAGTGCCATTCTTGCTTTTCCACACGTGTAGATCTCATCAGGATCTTTCCAACGCATGGTCATAATAAGCAATCAGATATCCAAGGCCTTGGGAAATCGCGTTTTAAGTTTAGCTTGCTGCTCGGATAGCTTTTGCTATTCGCTGTCATTTCAGCTCTTGGACCTTGATTCCTTTCTCCATTTCTTATTGGCTTGTCTTCAATATTTAATAGCTTATCCGTTAGCTCTCCTTAGCTCCATTTGCTCCATGATTTATCCATATTTCTAGTTCAGGTCTTATGATCTATAAATAAGGACTAAAAATAGTAGATTCTGAACTTCGAATACCAAATTATCAAGAATGAAAATTAACTATTAAACATGCAATATGGACACTCTAATGCACCTAAGGCTATCTATAATGCCTATACAAAATACGTGTTATCAATATGTCAACTACAATAGCACTTTGTTTTATTGAAAAACAAAGAAACAAAGGTATTTTATGGTATTCCAAGTGTCTTATATTTACAAAGGATTGGAAATTCATGAGCTAATACTAACGAGTTTACAATAAAAAGGCTAAAAGAAGAAATTAGTCATTTGAAGAAATCTCACACAAGGTAAAATGAGTATGAAAACTATGCTTGAAGAAATAGAACTACATCTTCTATTTTAAAGGATCAATTTTTTACAGTCTTAGCTACTTATGAATCACAATATAGAGAAATACGGAGACAGTTGAAACCTATTTGCATGCATGCATGCATGAACAAAACAACAAGAATCAATTTCATATGTTACAATCATCAAATTGCTAAGGTAACTCACTAATAGCTCAATTACTTAAGTTCAACCTTTGCACAACGTATGCAAAACTATAATTCATGTGAACAAATAAGAAAGTTAAAAATATATATTTACAAACACTTATTTGACCAGACAAAGGATAATCTGAGTACCACATAAATTATTATACATTTAAGGTATGATCTCCTCATCAAATCAAGTGGAAACTCTCACCTAACATGAAAGTCTCTACTTGCATCAACTTCCTTTACTGTCTTTTCATATTCATAATTATCTTCTACTTTTTCCTCCTCATCCTCCTCTTCCTCTTCTTCCTCCTCCTCTTCCTCATATGATCTTTTGTCTTTTCTATCGCTATTTTTTCCCCTACCCCATCTAAAGCCTTCAACTGGTTGAGATTTTGAAGGAAGCTTTTTAGCCTGTTCCATAATCTTCATGATCTCATCCACGCTTTGGAGGGAGAATGTGGGGTTCTCTCGATTGTAGTATGTTGCTTGAGCCGCTTCTGTCATTTCCCTTGGCAAGTTCTTTAGAAACCATGGATGAGTCTTGATTTCTTTAATAGTAATCCTCTACAAAAATACATAGAAATTGTTTAGTGTGCTCATGCTAATGACAATATTATTAAAAAAAATGCTAGGTGCATAAGGATATTATTTGATTTGGCATAGATGAGACTGAAAAGAAGACAAATTGATAATGTAATTGCACACATTGATTTCTTATTAGTAACAAAAATAAACTTTATATTAAATCCATAATTACCTTGTCCCTTCTCTCATAATTATAATCAAGAAATAACAATAATATTACACTCACCTAAACTATCATAATTCGTATGAATGATACTAATATATATCACAAGATTTTAAAGTAAATTATACATGTGCAAGATAATATACATTTTTACCTACTTTTAAATGCGTCTTTACTATACAAATGTGGTAAGGAAACCATCGTAAGGAATAATACTTTTGATGAATTATTGTGTAAAAGAGTGTTGTCCAAAGCTCTAGTTACCATCAAGGTAGCAATATTTAGTAAGCACACATATTATCTCAAAATTAAATCTTTAACTAAGCATTATTGTGAATCAATTCAATCCCAATATCATTTGTAAGAGGGTTAATATATGTACCTTGTAGCTCATGTTGCAAGTTAGTATCCACAATAATTTCATGAATGAATATTTTCAATTAAAAATTGATAAAAGGCTCTATGAATATTAGATAAACTAAACCAACCAATTAAATAATTTTGATAGTTAGTTACACCCTATTCACTAATTCTTAACTTTTTTGTGTCAATATTAATTAATATTTACCACAAAAAGAAAAATAAAGTATACATTTTCTCCATCAAATAAATTCACATAATGGATAAGACTTACTTTGTTGAAGCAAAAAGATTTAAAATGGAGCATAATATACTAACATTGACATAGTATAACACTCTTTAAAAGATCAAGAATCATTGAACCGAAACGCATAGAAACATATGAGATGATGTATAGAATCCTAATAGGTTACAATCATAATAGATATGGAACTTTGTGCACTTTGAAAAATATCTGAGGAAGCTCACCTCTCATCAAATTATGAAATGATTTTAATTATCAAGCTTATAATATAATCATCACAGCATAAAATACATTTTAATTCGTAGTAATAACACATACCCTGAAAGGAGTTGCAACAAATATATGAGAAAGGATTTGTCGACAGTCTTGGGATATATGCACATGGTCAGGAATTTTGTACTGGACAGCCATAATTTTCTACAAAGAGAAAGCGAAAAAGAAATTTTCAGTAAATCAACATTCATTTAGTCAAAACTTTAATTTCATTTTCAAAGTAAAAATTAAAACTTACATTAATGGTTTTACGAAAGTTCTTAGGATCTTCTTGATCTTCAAAAGGATAAGAACCCACCAACATGACATAAAGGGTTACTCCACATGACCATACATCTGCCGACTAGTGAAAACGAAAATAAAGTGTGGAAAAAAAAACATGACAAATGGAGACTCTTTATGATTCTAAGATGCAACATATTCTTTTTGATGTATTCAAAATATATAAAACAAATAATTATATCAATATGATTGATAGATTGTTTCACAATCTTAAGAAGAAAAAAAAATGAAGATTGGAGAAAGATAAATAGTTAGCTTGAGAGATATATGCTTTCTAAACCTCGACAAGATGATCATTTAAGCCAAAGTCAATATTAAAATGAAATAAAATGGTATAAACCCGCAATTATTTCACCCTAAAAATAGTTGTAGTGTGAAGTAAGAAGAAATGATGTATGAATGAATAATAATTAATTAATTTCAATGTAAAAAAATCCAAGATACATGGAAAAAATATTTGAAGAAGTAAATAAGTCACAATACATGAGAAAAAATTAGTGAGAAAAGTTGAGTAATATAACTAATGGGTTGTCCATAAAACTAAGGTGTGACATCTATAAGCTAATAAATGAAACAAATGATTTAATTGTAATGGATTTCAAATAAAAAAAAATATATGCCTTGAAAGAGAGTATCAAACAACATTGATTCCATGCCCTTGCTTTCTACATGAAAATTAGGGAAAATACTATAATTGAATCTCATATAACTAAGAAAACTACATTACAATAATTTGGATTCTTGTAAAGGAAGTTGAGAAACAAAAGGATTTGTAGGGTAATATTTAGACCACTGATATGAGTAGTTGTTATCCCTTGTGTGCATTTAAGCTAAAGTCTTACTTTGTAATAGTGTATGTAATGTTCCATGGTCCAAATATCCTGTTATGAATGGCTTTCATTTCTTTTGTAGTAAAATGGTATAATCAGGTTTAAACTATAGAACACCGTTACATCAACGAGTTATTGAATTCCTAAAGCAACTTTGTAAATATACATATTCAAGCAATGCAATATTACCTTTCCATCATATTCTCGCCTAGAAAGAACCTCAGGAGCAATGTATGCAGGGGTTCCAACAGTTGATTTTGGTCTTGAATGTAAAAGAGATGACTATCATCCATAGACCAATAAGGAAGCTATGTCAGAGATACATGTATCATTTTAGGTAGACATACTTAAAAGGTCTAAGAAATAACACAAAATATTTGTCGTTGTCGTTGTACCTTTGAGTACCCAAAATCACATATTTTCAAGCGTGGTGCAGCACTTCCATCCAATAAAGTGTTTTCTAACTTTAGATCTCTATGACAAATTTGCTAACCATATGGTGAAAAAAGTGATATTATCCTTAAATCATGTAAACATTCCTCTTATAATTGCATTCTAAATGGAAAAAAAAAACAAGCAAACACTCTACCATAGAATGACAATAACTGACCCCCAAGATAAGTTGTTGAAAGAAGTATCTAGCCTGTGAATTAATAAGAGTGGGAGTCAATTTATATGAATATTAGATGAATAAATAAAGTTGGTTTTTGAAGATACATTTTTCAAGCAACTTAAATATAGAAAAAATAGGTATCTTGGTTGTTAATTTATCAATTCAAATAAGAGAGACAACTAAACCTCATCCTCGCTGAATCTCCCAGCATTACATATTCGTTCAAATAACTCACCACCAGATGCATATTCCATTACTATGGCCAAGTGAGTAGGAGTTAAGACAACCTATTCCAAGTAATGATAACAAAATGATACACAATAACAATAGATTTGATATTGCAAATTAAAAGGCATAAAAAGAAATAAACAAGAGATTAGTTCCATTTCCAACCTCCTTGAATCGAATTATATTTGGATGCCTTAATGATCTATGATTTATTATCTCCCTGGCAACATTCTCATCGATCTATAGATAATTAAAGTAATAAAACACTATATTAAAATATGAATCTTATTTGGAATATCTTGCAACATCTAACACAATGAAAAAGATTAGGAGAAAACCTTAGGACCTCGCTCAATGTATTTCATCGCTACAAGTTCCTTGGTCACCTTGTTCCTCATAAGGCGAGCAACTCCAAAATTTCCAGATCCTATGTCCTTCACAAGCTCGTACTTTTCCATTTTCCTCGCTTGAAGAAAAAATAATTGAAAGACCAATCCTAGAAAAATATAAATTTCCTACAAAAAATATATAACCCCCCCACAAGTTGTATTTGTATGTCCAAACCAGCAAACCTCTCAATTGTGATGTTGAGGAGGAGCGGGGGGGTACAAAGACACAAAATTTTGGTTTCTATGCAGCCAAGGAGGAATAATTGATGAATTTTTAATGAAAAGAGAAACAAGGAGGATATTAGGGTTCGAGAGATTTTTGTTGGATAGGATCGAATATTAGATAATTGTAAATTAGAGAGAGGGGGAGGAAGAGCATAGAAAATGTCAAAATAGGAATATAGGTAAGGAACAAATCTTGCATCTAGTAGAAAGAGAAATGTGTGTCGCCCACTTGGCAACCTCTATCTTCTCTTCATTGCCAATTATAATAGAGATGTAAAAGGTTTATATACGTACACATGCTTGTGTGTACATACAGTGTACAGTGTACCATCTCTCTCCTAACTTTATTCAATCAATTGAAGTTGTAGCTATAAACCCATCCTCCTGACCCAAATGCTCCCTAAACAACTTGATTAATCTTGTAAAACTACCCTCAATGAGGTTTTGGTTTACAAACTAAATATGGTTTTATTTTGATATGAGTTATCGTGGAATTTGGAAATCAAAGAGCCCTCTGTCATTTTTCCAAGCTTTTAGGGAAAAAAAGGAAAAATAGTAATGTGTAAACTAATTAATACCAACTATAATTGGAGCCTGGTGTGGTATTCATGTAAGAACTAGAGTATTCATATAAAAAGAGTTGATTTCCCATAAGTTAAAAGATCTAATAATAATGAAACATATCATCTAGAAGTTACAATAGCGAAAAGATGTATAAAATGAAATACTACTACTAACAAGAACATTGATTGTGCATGCTATTATAGTTCAAAATTCCCCTTTAACTTTCTTTGAATAATGCCAATGGAATTTACAGAAGGTTTGTCTTTGTTGGTAACAAGTGACAATTAACATTCTTTGAGATGGAGTGATGAAGATCTGAAAATAGGACTTCAAGAAAGAGAAATAATGAGATTAAAGAGAACGTAAGTAGTTGTACTATCCTCTAATTAAAATTTCTAAAGAGATTAACTAGGCCAATCCCCTCGAATGTGAAGTTCAACACAAAAAAAAAAGTTGTTGGGGAAGATGATTTTAATTTAAAAATTAAAAAGTTTCTATAGATTGGATACAGTTATGAGTTGGGAGGGAAACAATGTACACGCGTTGATAATGCATATTTTGTATGGGCATTCTATGTAGTTTTAGGGTAGTTTTAGGTTGCATTAGATGTAACAGCTCGGGCTTATGATGCCCGAGTTACGTTTCGAGGGATAAAACATCTCATTGGATCTTGCTTCTTGAGTATAGATTGAAGTTTGAAAACATAAAGGATTAGTATTTAAAAGCGGGATTTCGTACGCAAATATCGTGGGGTCTGTTGGAGACCCGGGGTAAAACCCATGTACCTGTCCTATGACCTAAGTCATGGAAATTCATTTTAGTATTCAAACCATGTAAGTCTAAACCCAAAATACATAGGTGTGCCACGGCTGTAACGGCCCGAGTTTATTAACTCGGGTTACGTTTCGAAGGTTGGATACCTTCGTTCGGATCTTGCACACCAAGTATGGGTTGAAAGTTTAAAATTCGAAAGTTCACTTGTGAAAGTGGGATTTCATACCCAAAGTTCTCATGAGGCCCATTGGAGACCTGGTGTTAACACAGTTGTACATGTCCTAAATACTAATTTGGGAAAACATTTCCTCGTAAACCGACAGTCCCGTTAAAACAAGGTGCCACGACGGAGTCGGGTCAAAATATGTTTATTATGTGGTTATCCTACTATTATTTTATGTGGTTAAGTGGCTATTCAACAACCAGTTTTTCGCCATGAGCATCCCACGCCAAACAGCACACGACACTAGATAGGATCATGCATATATACCTAAAAACATTAAGGCGGCATAGGATCAGATTGAGGCCCGCACTTGGTTGTTCCCCACATATAAGCACACACATACGCTATACCTAATATCATGCTACTAATGCATGACAAGAATATTAACACACAAGCATGCTCACAGTTTATATATGTGAAGAATATTAAATAGGGCCCTAGCACAGAATGTCAAGTGACATATCCCTCTCCTAGCTCCACCCCCCTCTCGATAGGGCGGAGACTGGCTACCTCATGACTGCATTCCATTCCATTATAATCGAATCAGGCCCATAAGCCCAACCCATAACCATATAGATGAATAAAACTCGCAGGCAACTCTCGTAATCATGCTCATAATACTCATGCTCGCAATATATGTAAAGGGGATGCAATATGACTCGAATGACTCAGGATGAGACCCGATGGGACTGGGCCGTCCTATGACCCTAGCAAAGACTCTAGTTACTTCATAAATAACGGTCGTTCTGTTTACAAATGCAAACATAATAAGAATGCTCATTCGTTAATGCAATCCTAGCATGATACTACATGGCATGCTAATATGATATGCAGCACCTAGTATATCATGCACATAAAAGCAGGGAGGATTTCTGATCAATCTGAGTAAGTTTCAAAGAAACTTACTTGGTGGTGCAGAACAGCATTGTAGCAATCACACCATTCAAAGTCACCTAGTAGTCATAATGGAAGTATAAGTCTATCTATTCAAACATACAACCACACACGATTTCACATAATTCCACATATCGAAAGTCTCATCGTCATATTTCTATCCCATCTCATAGTTCATCACATTCCATCTCGCATCTCATCTAATTTCAATATCTCATCTCAGCAATATATATATATATATATATATATATATATATATATATATATATATATATATATCAACACATCATAATATCATTTTGAGGACATATATCAACATTTCATCTCATAATTCACATTCAACAATTATGTCGACATCGTATTATAGCAATATCAACATAGCACAATTTATACTCACACAAGTTATCAATTTTATTCATCAAGTTACGCAAATCTTTATTCAAAACATTTTTCCTAAATCCTACTTGACCCAAAAATCTCCTTATAAAACAATACTCTTTAAGTCCACTTATTTTATTATTATGTCAAAATATATCAGACAATGTTAGGGTATTTCCAAGAATTTCCTTTTATAATCTTATTAAATCCAATACCATTTCTCAAATTAAATTCCAACTTTTGAAACCTTTTTCCCAAATTCTTTTTCCTTTTAAAATCCAAGTCTCACAATATTATATTTTACAACACCATAATAATATTATATCTTTAAATCTCAATATTATATTTTTAAATCTCGTCAATAAAATTGTATAATATATAATATTCCATTTATATAATATATATATATATATGCTTAGAAATTCTCCTCTTTTTTCCATTTAACACATTTAACCCAATTAAAATTAGGCCAAAGGAGAGAAAGGCCCGAAACCTCCTTTTTAATTCCGGGTCCAAATCAGGCCCAGCCCCAATCCCTTTAAATAAACCGGTTCACCTTATTTATTTTAGAAAACCGCTGAACCGGACCCTTGCTAAAAAAAATCGAACCCACATTTTAAAACCAAAAACCGGTTCAAGTGAACATTGTTCACTGTCTCCTTCCTTAAACCCATGTTCGAATTCAAAGGAAAGGAAAGGGAAAAAGAGGGCTCACCGGTGGTGGCCCTGAGCTCCGACCATTCAATCCCGATACCAAGTAACTAAATCGACAAGGAAGGAGGAGAAAGAGAGTACGGTGCTCAACGAGGGGTCTTCGACTCGCCGGGAAGAGGTGCTTGGGGAGCGTCGTTCGAGTGTGTCGGGGCAGGTTCCTTGAGTGAAAAGGCCTGGGAAGGGTGTGGGAATGTCAAGGTAACGTTTTACATTGAGAGGAGGTGAAGGAAGGCAGAAACAAGTGAGGACGAGGTCTTACCGAGCCAATCGCGAAAATAGAGGAGAGAAATAATGAGGGTTGGCCGTGTTCTGATGGCTCGGGGATGTCGAGTAGGTGGTGGGGAGGCTTTGACCTGCTGCTCACACAAGGAAGAAGTAAAACGAAGGTGTGGTGCTTGGGGTTTTAGCTTGCGGAAATAAGGCTCGGAAAGCTCGGTTGCGGCTCCGAATGTGTGCGACTATCATGACGAGGAGCTGGTGGAGGTGTGGTGGTAGAAGTGTGATGTTGTGGCTGAGGGAGAATGGGGATTTGAAGAAGAAAGGAGGTGCCTTTGGAGCTGCTGCTCTCGACAAAGGGGAATGGGGATGGAGGTTGCGGCTTCAAGGCGGAGGAAGGAGAACGGAGGTGAACTGGTGGTCACGGAGGCTGGTGGTGGAGGGGTGGCACAGTGGTGGTTGCTCGTGGTGATGGAGGCTAGGATAGGGGTGGGTGCCTTAGAGCTTGGTTGCTCACAACAACAGAGAGGGAGGAAGGGAGCTAGGGTGTGTTTGGTTTTCTTGTTTGTGTGGGGAGGAAAATGAACAAAATCTGATCTTTGTAGAGCCAGAGGAGAGAATGGATAAGGCTCAATCAGATGGGTCAAAGGAGACAAGGAAGTAAGGCTTTGTCTTGTTTCCACAGGAGGGGGAATCAAAGAAATGAGGGAGGGAAGGAGAGGATAATATTTGCCAAAAATAGGAAGAGGTGAGGTGGAGATTGTGTGGATAAAAATGGGTGAAAGAGGACGGAAATTGTGGTCACAAAGTCGAAAATTTAAATTTTCGACGATTGAATTTTCAAATCCCAAGATGAAAAGATAGAATCGATCTTCAAAAGTTAAAGATTGGGCTGGAATCCGCTTTAAATGTTTTTGAGTTCGATTTATTAAATTGAGGACGAATATTCCTTGAAATATCTGATTTAAATCTGTTTTAAATTCATTTATCCGAAAATCATGATTTGAAAACCCGAGCCTTAACAACGGCAGTGCCAGGTCAAACGAAATCCAGGTATCAAAATCTCAAAAACAATAATAGTTTGGTGAAGTCAGAGTCTCATAGCTCTCTCTCTCTCTCTCTCTCCGCCATGCAAAAGCCCCGCAATCATAGTCATACATCATCATCATACACAGACATATCACATACCTAAAAACATTAGACTGGTATAGGATCAGATTGAGGCTCACACTTGGCTGATCCCCATATATAAGCACACATATATGCTATTCCTAATATCATGCTTCTAATGCAGGACAAAATTTAACACACAAGCATGCTAGCAATTTATATATGCAGAAAGTGGTAAATTAGGATCTTATAAAAGAATGTCAAATGACATATCCCTCTCATACCTCCACCCCCTTCCCATTAGGGTGGAGACTGGCCAACTAGTGAATGCATTCCATTTATTTATTCCCATTCCCATTCCCATTCATTTTTGTCGTTTATTCATCATGCTCATATTGCTGTTACTCATGACTCAATGTGACTTAGGAAAACACCCGATGGGACTGGCTTGTCTTACGACCCTAGGAAAGACTCTAATTAACTTCATAGATAATGGCCGTTCTATTTACATACGCATACATAATAAGGATGCTCATTCATAAGTGCAAGTCCTAGCATGATACTACATGACATGCTTTTACGCTTATGTAACACCTAGTATATCATGCACATATAAGCATGGAAGTGGTTCTATTCAATCTAAGTAAGCTTTGTAAGAAAACTTACATGATCAAGCAAAACAGCAAAAGTGTAGATCCGGTACACAACAAGTCACAATCACAAATGATCACCTAGTTACATATTCGATAACATAATGAGTCTACTTCTATTGGCTACTCTAACACATATATCACACATACATACAAACATATCATAACCAAGTTCTCATCATCCACGCTCTTCATTCCTCATAACCAACCATTCCCATTCATTTTTGTCGTTTATTCATCATGCTCATATTGGCCAGCTCGTGAATGCATTCTATTTATTTATTCCCATTCCCATTCATTTTTGTCATTTATTCATCATGCTCATATTGATGTTACTCATGACTCGATATAACTTAGGACAACACCTGATGTGACTGGGCTGTCCTAAGACCCTAGTAAAGACTCTAATTAACCTCATAGATAATGGTCGTTCTGTTTACATACGCATACATAATAAGGATGCTCATTCATAAGTGCAAGTCTTAGCACGATACTATGTGACATGCTTTTACGCTTATGCAACACCTATTATATCATGTACATATAAGCAAGGAAGTGGTTCTATTCAATCTGAGTAAGCTCTATAAGAAAACTTACATGATCAAGCAAAATAGCAAAAGTGTAGATCCAGTACACAACAAGTCACAATCACAAATGATCACCTAGTTACATATTCAAGAACATAATGAGTCTACTTCTATTGGCTACTCTACCACATGTATCACACACACATACAAACATATCATAACCAATTTCTCATCATTCACGCTCATCAATCATCATAACCAACCATTACACATCTCATGCCTTATTCAACATAATCCACCATCTCATCCGTTTACGACAATTCTCCATATCATACTTAGTCAAATTTGCATGTTTTCCATTTCGTATTTATACATAGCATATATACCCTTTCATAAGATACTGCTCATATAACATGTTATATAATACATCACTACAATGTCATGCTATTAGTCACATATTCATGTGTATACACACATCACACATCATGTCAAGTTAGTCATCAAAGTCCCAAGTTAAACAAGCGTTCTCTAAACGACTAGGGTATTTCGCAGCGATGAAACACAGTTTCGCCGTGGCGAATCAGGCCTAGCAAGCACCCTATTAAATGGGGGTCTCGTAGCCATGGTGCGGCATCTGCCGCGGCAAAACCCATTTTGCCGTGGTGAAGCCGGGGTCCCCGAGGCCCAACCCGCACTCTCACTCGCTGCAGCGACGAGGATCAGTCACCGTGACAAGAGCCAACTCTTGAGGCCCATTGTAGGCTCATGGCGGTGAGATCTAGCTCACGGTGGCGATATCTAACTCACGGCGGCGAGTTCTAACTCGAGGCGGCGAGTTCTAACTCGAGGCAGCGAGTTCTAACTCGCGGCGGCGAGTATGTAACTCCAAGCTCTAAATCGAGCTCGTTGTGGCCGCTTCCGTGATTGTTATCCCTTCCAATTTTTCCCTACTCTTACCCTGACCTGTAAGAGTATGTTAGACTACCCATAACATGGGAAAAGCAAGAGAAGGAAGGATTGCTCACCCAAACTTTGTCTTTTTCGCTGGAATGGCTCGAAAGAACATTTCCAGGCTCGTCTCAGCTAGATCTTCATGCAAGGAGGGATGGGAGAGTAGTAGGAAGGTTAAAGGAAGGATCTTTGAAGGTTTAGAGGTGAAAGGAAGGAACATGAAGCTTCTCAGCTCTAAGAACCGAAAGTGGGTGCGGTAGTGGCGTCGGGGCTGCGTGGTCGGACTCCGGGGCTGTTGGGTGTCTTGGCTTGACCTTCTTGGCTCTGGGGAGGTGTGGTGGTGCTGCTGGTGGCTCCTTGGTTCAAGAGAATGAGAGATAGAGTGGTGGTGGTGTGGTGTTGCTCTCGGCAAAAGGGGGAAAGAGGAGGAGGGAGTGATAGTGAAGGTGGGGTGGTGGTGAGGTGGTGGTGGTATGGTGGCGCCGGTGGCCAGAGGGGGCCTTGGGGCTCACGGCATAAGGGAGATGGGAAGAAGAGGTGGGAGTTGTCTAGGATTTTTGGTCTTTCTTCAATCTTTGGATAAGGTTGAGTTTTAGGGTTTATTTGTGTTTGGAGTGAGGTGAAATGGAGTCAAAGATCTTATTTTATGGGGATATGGTTTGATTTGGAAGGAGGGATGGGATAGAGATGGTTTGTCTCCTTGCCCAAAGTGGAGTGTGCAAGGAAGGAGAAGGAAAAAGTGAAGTATGGATGTTCTTCCAATTTGGGTAATGGCATCTTGGGTTTGAATTCAAATGTGTCACATGGCTCCAATTTTTAGGGGCTGATTTTCGACTAGGGAATGGGTGAGAGGGACGAGAATCTTCAATCCCGACATGTGAATATGAATCCCGATGTTACTCCCGACAGTTAGTTTTCCCCATTTCCCGCTCTCCCGGTCAATTAGATTTTCAAAATCCCGAGGAAGATGTCGCCACCTAATGTCCGTGTTAATCTCGAGGTGAAGGCTCGAAGTCGCTCGCCAAGGTTTAAATTGAGGTCAGAATTCGCTCTAAGAGGCTCGAAGTCGATTTTATTAAGTTGAGGATGAGTTTTTCTCCAAATATCCTATGTATGCCCATTTTAATCT
Organism: Persicaria maculosa; assembly: GCA_963922045.1. Lineage (NCBI taxonomy): Eukaryota > Viridiplantae > Streptophyta > Magnoliopsida > Caryophyllales > Polygonaceae > Persicaria > Persicaria maculosa. The sequence continues at coordinate 38,288,663 of OY998261.1, forward strand.
TTTTATTCGAGTTTTATTATTTGAAAATCCAAGGTCTTTACATCATCCACCTCTAAAAACTAGTCTCGTCCTCGAGAAAAAAATCATTTTTCAAATCCAGGGTTTTCAAATCCACGTTAGTTTTCCCAAGTTAGTCAAACAGATTTCCATCACGCAATCATTCTATCATCCACCTCTAAGGGCTAATCTCATATTCTCTTCCTAGGTTCCAGGTCATAATCAGATTCTAGCAAGACATGTCCTATCAGTTTTGATATTTCAGAATTCGAGACATCATGTCACCGAGATGTGACACAATTATCAAGCATAAGTACACAATCACAGAGATACTACCAACCAAGATCCCAAAGCTAAAACACTAGACAAGACTAACCGCTATCTCACGAGGTCAAGGTAAGTTCCACACTTCGCTCAATATAAGATGCAAGCAACTCATCTAATACCTCTCCATAGCTATCCCGAACACTCCCCTCGGTCTCCCACGTGGCCTCCTCAAGGCCTCTCCTAGACCACTGGATCAGAAGCAAAGGAACCTCTCTGTCCTTAGCTTCTTGACACGATGGTCGAGAACCCTAACTGGATGCTCTACGAAGGTGTGGTCGGGCTCGAAGTGAAGGTCGGGATGATCAAGGATGTGGCTAGGGTCAAGGATATAGCAATGGAGCTAGGAGACATAAAAGACATCGTGCACACCGGCCAAGGATGGGGGTAAAGCTAAACGATAGGCTACCTCTTCGACTCTATCCAGAATCTCGAATGGACAAATATACCTCAAACTCAGCTTACCATTGATGTCAAAATGTCTGACCCCTCTTGTAGGCAAAACCCGTAGGCACACATGTGATCCCACCTTGAAAACAATTTCAGTCCTCCGTCTGTCTACATATTTCTTCTGACGATCCTGGGTGACTCTCATGTGCTCTTTGATGCATCCCACCTACTCGACTGTCTTCTTGACTAACTCTAGTAAGGACGATATTGTATCTGCGGGCTCATCCCAATAAACTGGTGACTTGTAGTGCCTCCCGTACAATGCCTCATATGGTGCCATCTCTATCGATGAGTGTTAGTTGTTGTTGGACGAAAACTACACCAAAGGTAGGAATCTGACCCATCTATCACCCCACTATAGAACACATGTCCACAAAATGTCCTCTAATGTCTGAATCGTCCTCTCGCTTTGGCCATCTGTCTAAGGATGAAAAGTTGTACTAAACTATAATCAGGTCCCTAATGCCTCCTGAATATGCTGCCAAAACCTCGAAGTGAAGCATCCATCTTTGTCAGACACAATCCTCTCAGCCACCCCGTGAAGTCTTACTATCTGGCGACTAAACTCCTCAACTAATCGAGATGTTGGCCACGTCTCTTGAATCGCAATAAAGTGAGCCGACTTGGTCAATTTGTCGACCATAACCCAAATGGCACCAAAACCTCTGACGTCTCATCTCAGCCTTGTGACGACGTCCATGGAGATATCCATCCACTTCCACTCGGGAACTGGAAGTGATCTGACAAGTCCTATCGACGTTTGGTGCTCGATCTGAATCTGCTGATAAATCTGACATCTGGGTACGAAATCTATAATATCTACGCTCATCCTCTGCCACCAGTAATACCTCCTCAAATCCCGATACATCTTATTTGTCCCTGGGTGGACAGAATAAAGAGTGGTGTGAGCCTCCTGCGTGATCCCCTGCCTCAGATCTGAAGTAGACAGTAACACAACTCTGCCCTGAAATGCCAACATCCCATCTGCTCTCTCTATAAGGTCTCCGACTCTACCTTGAGCCATCCTCTCTCTCAGAACTACGATCTCTGGGCAATCGGTGTGACATCTAGGAATCTCCTCTGTCAACTCTAACTGAACCTTGAGGAATGAAAATTGGCCACTCTCTCGCTGAACCCAAACCACTATGTCGCATCTCATCAAATCCATATGCAGATCCTTCTAAACTGTAAATATACTAATTGAAACCTTTTGGTGGGTCTTCCTACTAAGTGCATCTGCCATCATGTTGGCCTTCCCTAGGTGATACACTATGTCCAAGTCATAGTCCTTCAGAAGCTCTAGCCACTGTCTCTGCCTCATATTGAGCTACTTCTGGGTAAAGATATAGTTCAAGCTCCTATAATCCGTCATCACTCTGTATGAAGTGTCGTACAGGTAAGTCTCCAAATATTCAAAGTGTGAACCACATCTGTCAACTCCAAGTAATGAGTGGGGTAAGACATCTCTCTAGGCTTCAGCTGATGCGAAGCATACACTATGACTCGGTTCCTCTGATGCAAAACACAACCCAATTCGGATCGCGAAGCATCTGTGTAGACCACGAAGTCCTCGGTCCCGTTTGGCAATGCCAAAACCGGTGCAGTAGTCAACTTCTCATTCAAAAGCTCAAAGTTGGTCTGATAATCCTCACTCCACATGAAAGAAACGTCCTTTCAAGTCAATTGAGTCATCGGTCTGGCGATGCTCGAAAATCCCTGACCAAAACGTCGGTAGTAATTGGCTAGACCCAGAAATGAGCGAATGTCTCAAACATTCTTGGGGACCTCCTAAGAAACGATAGCGTCAACCTTTGCTGGGTCCACTACGACTCCCTCGGCAGAAATCACATGCCCTAGAAATGTCACCTCCGGAATCCAAAAGTTGCACTTGTTGTACTTCCCATACAACTGATGCCTCTTCAGCGTCTCCAAAACAATCCGTAGGTGCTCCTCGTGTTCCTCTCGACTCCTCGAGTACAGCAATATGTCATCTATGAAGACGACCACAAATTTGTCTAAGAAGTCAATGAACACGTGGTTCATGAGCTTCATAAAGATGGCGGGCGTGTTGGTCAGCCCAAAAGACATTACCACAAAGTCATAGTGTCCATAACGAGTCCTGAAAGCAATCTTCTGTACATCCTCGGGCTTCACTCTAACATGGTGGTAATCGGATCGCAGATCAATCTTCGAAAACACCATTGCCCCCGAAGCTGGTAGCGGTTCTTCACCGTCCCTCGGTTCAGATCCTGGTAGCCGATACATAATCTCAATGAGCCATCCTTCTTCTTGACAAACAACATTGTCACTCCCTATGGTGATGCAGTCAGCCGAATATAGCCCTTCTCGACTAGCTCTTCCAGTTGAGCCTTCAGCTTTGCCATCTCCGTCGGGGCCATCCGGTATAGAAATCTCGGGATCGGTCTAGTGCCAGGCTCCAACTCGATCACAAAATTGATGTCTCTTTGTGGTGGAAATCCTGGTAGCTCATCCAGGAAAACATCGATGAAGTCTCGTACGTTGGGTATCTCCGCCATACTAGGCCGCTCTCAATCCACCTCTATGGCGTAACACCAGTAGCCTACGCATCCCTGGTCCAAGAGTCGAGCCAATCATACTGCACTGATGAGTGCCCCATTCCTCATGGGGTCACTCCCCTAAACCTGGTGCTCTGTCCCGTCATCTACTAGAATCATCACGGTCTGAGTCCGTAGATTGATGATATCTCTATAGTGATCCATGAAGTCAATGCCGAGAATCAAATCATATGTCTTCAATGGCATCACGATCAAGTCAGCGGACCACTTACGCTCACCTATATGGATGGGATACCCTAAAATCTCAAGACTCGTCCTAATCCTCGCCCCATCTGGCATACACAAGAAGAGTGATGGACCACTCGTGCAGCTCAGGCTCAGCCTAGCGATATACACCTTTGCTATAGAGAAGTGGGTAGCACAAGTATCGAATAGAATGCTTAGACACGCATCATAGAGGGATATTATACCTAACGCGGTAGGAGCAAAATGGTCGTCCACGCACATTTGGAACACATGGGGTGGGGGGGGGCAATATAGATCCTTGACCTCCAGAGATTTGATCTAACCTAGATGGTCCTGCTGAAGATGGTGAACCTCTTCCATATCTTGACCCGGGTGCTCCTCTACCTCCCCGCCCAGTGCCTCTACCTCCTCTGCCTCCTCTGACAGGTGTAGTAGCAGTTCCTCTCCCCTACCCTGGGGGTATGTCAGAAGTGGTGGTTGGGGAGCCACGGGAAGTCTTAGTGTAGGTGTAGTTGGTAGGGCTCTACGACTCTGAGGACAATGTCTAGCTCTTTGGCGCATGACTCCGCAAGCATATGGTAGAACGGTCTGGACATGATGCCATGTAGTGACCCCTCTCGAAACATCCATGGTAGGTAATACTCCTCACTCACGCGTCTCTCCCAAAAGCAGCTGGAACTGGTGTCGGGAGCATCCTCGGTGCAACTCCATGAAATCCTCCTCTAAAACCTTCTCCAAAACCTCCTCTTTTGGGTCTATCATCTCCTCTGGTCTCAGGTGGTCTCGGTCTCTTCGCCTCGGGGTGAGAGACAGCATAAGCAGAGGTGGACAAAATCCTCTGCTTGTTGTATAGGAGGATGACCTCCAGAAATCTATCAAAGCTGACAGCTCCCAAGCTCGATGCGTGTAGAAAAACAGCAGATGAAAACCTCATAGACAACATCTGAATGTGACTCTCGTCCATGGTGCATAGGTGGGCGCTATACACCAGCTTCTTTTTTAATTGGCGAATGACATCGGAGAAAGAAACTGACGGGTCGTAGACTCTGTGCAAGAAAGACACCTCTCATGCTGTCTGAATCCCTGGATATTGTACTCTCGCATCATCAGTGCTCTAAATATGTCATAGCTCCACTCAACTCGATCCGCCTTGTATACGGATCAGCGATCGAATGCATCCATTTGCAGAAGGCCTGCAGAAAGTCTCTGTCTCTCGGTAGCGGGTATATCTATGTGATCTATCAGCCTATCCATCTCGCGGAACCACATCGAGCTCCTCCTTGAAACTCACTCAGAATATCGTGAAGTGTTGCTTCTAGCTGCCTAATCGTGGTCTTTGGGGGAACCGCAACTCTATCGTCAGCCGGCGGTGGCGAAGCTCGCTCCTCAACCTGATCATCAGCAACTCTCTCCTTGGCGTGATCATCAACAACTCGCTCCTCAGTGCGATCAACAATGACTCGGCGAGGCGTACGTCCCCTACTGCGACGTGTCCTACCCCCACACCCCATTGACCCTCGTTGTGTGCGTACTATAATTACTGCACGGGGGGAGGTTTAAGTTCAACACTCAGCACAGACGCACTCAACGAGATTAATATGATCCCATTCGAGGGGGATCGCCCTCATGCCCAATTTATATAAAATCACGGAGACGATCTATGTTGTCCATTGAGGGACAACCGACCAAAGGGGCAAATACCTCTCGATCTCCTAACCCAGCTACTCCAACCTCCATGGTATACTCCTTGGAATCTTCTAGGCCCATCTGTAAATAGAAACCTAGTATTTTGCCTATCGTTCCCCGATTTATACATCCTTAAGGGATGATCTATGGCCTTGGTCTCTACCCATGAGTTTGATCATATTTGGTCAGTCTAGGGTTAGGTCCAATTAAATTCATTTTTCCCCTTTGAAATCATTTTCAAAACCATTTGAAATCGTTGGGCGGTTTTCTAAAATCCTTTCAACCTATACTCGGATTGCAAAAACCTTGGCTCTGATACCAACTTTGTAACTGTTTGTTTAGGGGAGGTGCGATTTAAATATTCAAATTTATATCTCAACTATGCTAACTCCCTGTTCCAGCAAATAAATACAAGAATCCCTCCCGATGCAGTGGCAGGGTAATTCAAGATCGAATCCACGAGGAGGTATGTCAGCGCTTCCTTTGTTGTAATCACGATCAAGCTTTCGACCTCAGGAGACACTCGATATCGAGGTGTCTGGTCGATATCGACCTCAGTTCTGGTTGATTTCCAGCAAATTCATGCAGAAGACAAAAGGAAGCCAAATCGACGTCGAGTGGAACCTCGATATCGACGTTAGTGCTCGATATTGACCTTGACAGTCAATTTCGATGTCTATTAAAAAAACTGCAATGCATAACCTATTGTCGGAAAAGGTGTTAGAAGAGCCTAGAATGGTAAAGGAAACTGTGGACAGAAACAAAACTCAACTTCTTATGAAATTCAATTAACTAAAGCTTCCAAAGTCGGGGTTTCATGCCACAACGATAACAATGCAAGTATGATGCTAAGGTTATGAAATTTAATGTCTTTCCATCAAATAACCTTCGTTAACAACACTTAGGTGATTAGAGGCTCTTGCATAATTCCTAAGAGTTACTATCCAATTCATGAGTAATCCAAGTTCACAATATGATTGGCTTTCGCTTCAATAATGCAAATAATCAATCTCCCTAACTTTCGCAAAGGATCATGCATAGGATAGAAGACGGAATCGCATAAAAATCATACCTTTGATGCACTTACCGTACATTGCTATCGTCGGGCTCACCCCGACCCTAGAAGTAGGTTGACTACTCGCATCTCAATGTTGCACTCATCATAATCATTGAAAGGAAAACTACTTTGATTAAACTAAAGAGAAAGTTACAATAGAACAAAGCCAAATCTCCGATCTCGCTTCTCTCCAACGTCACTCGGCCTCCTCTCTCTCTCCAAATTCTTTGCGTGCTTTTTTGTAAAACTGATTGCTTGTATGAAAACTTCATGCCTAACTCAGCCCTAACGGCCTCTAGATATAGATATCGAACTTTGCTATCCAAGGATTCAATAACTTATCTTTATTCTCTAAGATAAAAACTTAATAAAGTAAAACTAAAATTTCCATGGTAAAACTAGTAAAGGATGAAGTCTGATGCTTAAGATAGGAAATCTAGACTTTAGGATAGACGTGCAAGCTTCGGATAGAATTCTATCAAAATCTGAGTCGGACTTCTCTGTTGAACAACATCGATATCGACCTAAAGACATCGATATCGACCTCTCTTTTAACTCTATCTCAAGCACTCCTTTTTCTCCTTGGATCGGCACTCGACTTCTATCAATATCATCGATCCAGGCCACTCGATATCCACCTTCAGACATCGATATCGACCTCTTTTCTCGACATGCTCTGTTCTTCCTCTGCTCGATTCCTGCCTCTCTGTTGCACTCGATGTCGAGGTTCATTCGTCGATTTCAACCTCTTCAGAAGACTTCGAGTTCTTTTTCCGCTCTTCCAAATCTGTCCATTTTTGTCCTGTTTTCTGCGAAATCACATAGAAACTCATGCAGACCCATAGATTTGACAATAATGCATAAACTACACTAATCTCATGTATTCCCACTAATATGCATGCAAAAGAATGATAAAATGGACTTAAATGTGCATAGAAAATATGACAATTTGCGCGCACATCAAACACCCCATACTTAAGCTTGCTTGTCCCCAAGCAATACCTTTAATGGTCATTCAGAGGAAAAAAGTAAACCCTCAACATCATAGATTCATTTTTCATATGCCCCTACAATCAATTGTCATCCTCGATAAGGTACTAATGTCAACCAAATCCATGCATGTGCATAAAAGCAATTTATTACTCATAAAAGGAGGTTATATGCATAAAACAATTTCAGCGACATAGCATTAATAATCAAGAGGACTTTTGCAAGCTTGTGAGAAGTAGATTGGTAAAAGGCTAAAGTTGGGCTAATATTTGGCCATGTGGTGTTAAATCCGGGGAAATATACTTTCTTTCCGAACTTTCCACATTCCTTCTTCATAATGCTTCTCACCTTTCACTCATCGCTCATTGCTTTTTTTCACGATAATGCTTTTACCTCTCTAACCTTAGCATTGCCTTCTCGCGAGTCGCAAACATGGATGTCATGAATGGCCCCGGATACTTAGTACTTCGGACTCCTCACCTTGTGTCCCATCTCGCTAAACTAACATCTCAACGAGCAGGGTCGACCTACCTTTATCTCCTGAGGTGATCGGATTTTTTCTCGCTCATTAAATTTTCCATAATTCATAATTTTGTTTCATTCATGCGAACAACTTCATAATATGCACAAACTCCATATAACAACTCCAAATATGACATTCATTCTCAAACTTGTCCCGGATAGGGTATAAGGTATAAAAAATGGGCAATATGATATATGTGGAGCAATAATGATGATGATATAATAAGGCTCATATATGGCTTGTGAATTTTGCAAATATGCATGGGTAAGGCTAGGATATTGTTGTTGCAGGAGGCTTGATATGTCAAGTAATTACAAATAATAAAGATGTAAATAAATGTAAACCAACTCCTGGCCTAAGCAAATAATTACAAGACTTCCTCCCGTTGTAGTGGAAGGGTAGTCAGGATCGATCCACGAAGAGGCGTGTCTGCGTCGACCAGAAGCCTCGAATTCGACCTTATGCCTCGATGTCGACCTTGTCTGTCGATGTTCTCTGTAACAGAAGACCTGCAAAGACAAAAACAAGTGGTCGATATCGACTGGTGGTGGTCGATATCGATGTCAGTTCACGTAATCGACTCGCTCAGAAGACTGCCAGTCGATACAGTAGGGTCGATATCGATGCTTGGGGGTCGATATCCATGCTCAGCAAACTCCGCAGCTATGTTCGTCGTCGACTAAGAAAACTGTCGACGAACTCAGTGGTCGATATCGACGTCTGGGGTCGATATCGATGTCTCCCTACAGTGAGTTAGTTCTTCGTCGGCAAAGAAAGGCCGAAGATTTAAGAGTGGAGAGAGAAGCAATGAACAGAAATAATAGTGGGTTTTTGTGTGTATAAACTATGTAAAAAGCAACTCCTAGGATTAGGGTTTACCACAACGTTAACCAATGCATGTGATAAGATAAATAAGACGGACAATTGCGCTACTTCACCCGAGGGACAAGCTTTCGCCGTACACCATCTCTTAGGATTACTCTTGCAAATAAACCTAATTGTCTCTACCAATTTTATGTTTATAACTCAAGTTGTTAGCATGAATCCCTTTTCTTTCGATTAGGACTAAACATAGAATCGTAGGAGGAGAGATAGACACAACGATATCAACATCAAATACTTACCTCAAGCGCGCATGGCTAACGTCGGGCTCACCCCGACCCTAAGAGCTTTGGGGAACTACTCGCTCATGTTGATTGTAGACATGTCTTGAATTGAAATAACTTGCATAAATGGAAAATTTTGAATCTTTACAATCTCAACGCCAACTATCGTAAACGCTTGAAACTTTAAAGCTCAAAAACTCTAACTAGCTATTGTCTATTCTCCTTGTCTTGTTCTTGCCTTGGATGATTGGATGATTGAAAGATGATTGAATGCCAGCCCCCTAGGGCTTTATTTATAGGCTACTAATCCTCGCTATCCAAGGATTGTAACTCCTATCTAAACTATTAACTCTATCCATACAATTAGGATAGGTCTTTTATTTTTGATAAAACTTAAAGGAAAAAGATAACTAAAACTTCAGCTGCCATCTATCTTGAAAGTATGAGATAATCCCGTGCCTCCTTGAAGATATAGTTCCAATCCGCATTCGAAACCGAATCTATCTTCTGTCGAGAAAAGGGGTCGATATCGACACCAGAGGTCGATATCGAGGTCTCTGTTCCTGCTCGACTTGTTCAGCTCTGGTCGATGTCTATGACGATGGTCGATATCGATGCATGTATGTCGATATCGAGGCTTTCTTGTCTGGTCTGTGTGGCCTATCTCGACACGACACTCAGAAGTCGTGTCGAAATCTAGGGTCGAAATCGATGTCTCCAGTCGATATCGACCTCTTCTCAGTTTCACTTGGCTTGTTCGTTTTGACTCCGATTTCATCGAATTCCTGCATGGTTAGCTCAAAACTCGTGCAGACTCTATTTCTTGAATTTTAGCTCATTCTTACACAAGTTTATATATTTTGAAGCTTTTCTTTGGAAATCGAATGAAATATGAAGTCAAAAGATGCAATAAACAAAGGTAAAAATATGTACATCAGATATGAACTTGTAAGCACTTGTATGGAAATATCTAAAAGTCCTCCATCATCTTATCATGCATATGTCAAAAGCAACTTCAGATTTTACCTCTCTTTCATTTTTTTCTTTTTGCACTTCATTGGGACTTCCCTTAACTAGGCAATTTCATGTTATATCTCTAATGAATCTAATTTTGCATTGTAGAGCTCTTTTTTTATACTTTCATGACTCTTTTCTTTATTTTCAATTTTTGATGGGGGTCATTTTTTTCTTTCTTTTTTTCCTAAAATATAAACTATATGATGCAATGCTTAAAGATAAATATGACATCTAAATTAACAATGTATGAACATTAACTAAAATATGCAAAAACTTATGAAAAATGCTCAAAATATGCTAAAATATGCAAGTAAGCCTTTCCCCCACCCCATACTTAAACATTACAGTGTCCTCACTATATTAGAACTAGGGTTAAGAAAGAAAACTTACTAAACCGTCATAAATTTCAGGAGTCGAAGAAGACTACAGTGGTGGTCGATGTTGACCTTTAACATCGGAATCGATCTCTTTCATCAATTTTCTGGCTCAAGCTTCAGGGTGATCCGGCCTCGACCACAAGCTCCTCGGAATCGACCTTAAGGTCGATATCGAGCTTTGCACTCGATTTCGATGTGTCTTTTCGCTCTTTTCCTCTTTCTTGCAACTTGTTAAAAATAAAAACCAAAACAAAACAAAACAAAGTGTCTCAAAGCAAAAGCAAAATTTGTCCAAAACCAAAAACTAAGACTTTGTTACAAGCTCTAGACTTTAAAGTCACTAGGTCGACTTCTTCCTTTTGCGCTTTCAAGGTGGCATCTGTAGAGCCCATGTGGCTTGGGCCTCAAATAGAACTCCTTTCTTATCACGCAGCTGCATCCCGCCTGGATGGATTTGATTCACCGTGAAAGGGCCCATCATCTTGTCTTTGAATCTAGTAGGGAACCATTGATCTTTTGATTTGGCAACATAGACCTTCTCTCCTATCTCATATTGGTTCGAATCATCATCGGATACCCTACACAAGCGCACATGCCAAGGCACACTTCTTCCAAATAATGATAAATCTTTAATGGAAATGGAACAGGAGGAATCCGTACCTTGACTTACCTTTTCTTCTTTCTGTGGCTAAGGTCGACATCGATATTCAGTGGTCGATATCGAGCTCTGTTGTGCTCCTGGAGGTTTAGTCGATTTGGAGGCTTTCTGCTCGACATGATCAGTGTAAGGCCCAGATTTTAAAATCCGGGTTACGTTTAGAGGGAAGAATTATCCCTCTATCAGATCTTGCAACCAAGTACGAGCTGCTTATTCATAAACTTCAAGTTATAACCCTGTTTAAGTTTTAAGGATTTAATGATATAATTCAAGGAAAAGGGGATTTCAAACCCTCAAAACAATCAAAGAATCCAATCATTATTTGTGCTTTCGCACGTGAACCTGGCCTAACTCAACTAGTCAAAACTCAAAAGAGATAAAACGAGTTTAAATCAACATAAATACAACATGTTTCTAAATGACAAACTTAACCAAAGCATTTGCAAAGTGAAGCTATAATAGGTGAAGTCTTCTTAACACTCTCGTCCCGTGAGAACGCCCCGCCATAGAAGCAAATCAGCAAGCAAAAGGGAGCGGGTACCTGAAACTATACCACAAGTCAAGGTCGAGCCACTCATGCGGGACCGGAAGTCCTCGATGAGGTCATATAATACGCCTATACCTAGAATAAAGGATGACTAATGCAGTACAAGATTTAAATCACATAAGCATGCTTTGACAGTTATAATATGAGGAAAAACTGTAAATGGCCCAAGACAATGCCAAGTGGCATATCCCTCTCATACCTCTGCACCCCTTCCCGTTAGTGCAGAGACTGGCCAGTTCGGTGCTATAGCATAGCAATTTCCTCGTGGTGGTGCACAAACCATGGCATCATCATATCATATTGTCTCATCGCTTGCCCAATGGTGCTGGGCTATCATATCATGCTCATATCGACTCGATTGACTCAGGGCAACCCGATGGGGATGGGCTGCCCTATGACCCTAGCAAAGACTGAAAAATGCTCAAAATATGCTAAAATATGCAAGTAAGCCTTTCCCCCACCCCATACTTAAACATTACAGTGTCCTCACTATATTAGAACTAGGGTTAAGAAAGAAAACTTACTAAACCGTCATAAATTTCAGGAGTCGAAGAAGACTACAGTGGTGGTCGATGTTGACCTTTAACATCGGAATCGATCTCTTTCATCAATTTTCTGGCTCAAGCTTCAGGGTGATCCGGCCTCGACCACAAGCTCCTCGGAATCGACCTTAAGGTCGATATCGAGCTTTGCACTCGATTTCGATGTGTCTTTTCGCTCTTTTCCTCTTTCTTGCAACTTGTTAAAAATAAAAACCAAAACAAAACAAAACAAAGTGTCTCAAAGCAAAAGCAAAATTTGTCCAAAACCAAAAACTAAGACTTTGTTACAAGCTCTAGACTTTAAAGTCACTAGGTCGACTTCTTCCTTTTGCGCTTTCAAGGTGGCATCTGCAGAGCCCATGTGGCTTGGGCCTCAAATAGAACTCCTTTCTTATCACGCAGCTGCATCCCGCCTGGATGGATTTGATTCACCGTGAAAGGGCCCATCATCTTGTCTTTGAATCTAGTAGGGAACCATTGATCTTTTGATTTGGCAACATAGACCTTCTCTCCTATCTCATATTGGTTCGAATCATCATCGGATACCCTACACAAGCGCACATGCCAAGGCACACTTCTTCCAAATAATGATAAATCTTTAATGGAAATGGAACAGGAGGAATCCGTACCTTGACTTACCTTTTCTTCTTTCTGTGGCTAAGGTCGACATCGATATTCAGTGGTCGATATCGAGCTCTGTTGTGCTCCTGGAGGTTTAGTCGATTTGGAGGCTTTCTGCTCGACATGATCAGTGTAAGGCCCAGATTTTAAAATCCGGGTTACGTTTAGAGGGAAGAATTATCCCTCTATCAGATCTTGCAACCAAGTACGAGCTGCTTATTCATAAACTTCAAGTTATAACCCTGTTTAAGTTTTAAGGATTTAATGATATAATTCAAGGAAAAGGGGATTTCAAACCCTCAAAACAATCAAAGAATCCAATCATTATTTGTGCTTTCGCACGTGAACCTGGCCTAACTCAACTAGTCAAAACTCAAAAGAGATAAAACGAGTTTAAATCAACATAAATACAACATGTTTCTAAATGACAAACTTAACCAAAGCATTTGCAAAGTGAAGCTATAATAGGTGAAGTCTTCTTAACACTCTCGTCCCGTGAGAAAGCCCCGCCATAGAAGCAAATCAGCAAGCAAAAGGGAGCGGGTACCTGAAACTATACCACAAGTCAAGGTCGAGCCACTCATGCGGGACCGGAAGTCCTCGATGAGGTCATATAATACGCCTATACCTAGAATAAAGGATGACTAATGCAGTACAAGATTTAAATCACATAAGCATGCTTTGACAGTTATAATATGAGGAAAAACTGTAAATGGCCCAAGACAATGCCAAGTGGCATATCCCTCTCATACCTCTGCACCCCTTCCCGTTAGTGCAGAGACTGGCCAGTTCGGTGCTATAGCATAGCAATTTCCTCGTGGTGGTGCACAAACCATGGCATCATCATATCATATTGTCTCATCGCTTGCCCAATGGTGCTGGGCTATCATATCATGCTCATATCGACTCGATTGACTCAGGGCAACCCGATGGGGATGGGCTGCCCTATGACCCTAGCAAAGACTGAAAAATGCTCAAAATATGCTAAAATATGCAAGTAAGCCTTTCCCCCACCCCATACTTAAACATTACAGTGTCCTCACTATATTAGAACTAGGGTTAAGAAAGAAAACTTACTAAACCGTCATAAATTTCAGGAGTCGAAGAAGACTACAGTGGTGGTCGATGTTGACCTTTAACATCGGAATCGATCTCTTTCATCAATTTTCTGGCTCAAGCTTCAGGGTGATCCGGCCTCGACCACAAGCTCCTCGGAATCGACCTTAAGGTCGATATCGAGCTTTGCACTCGATTTCGATGTGTCTTTTCGCTCTTTTCCTCTTTCTTGCAACTTGTTAAAAATAAAAACCAAAACAAAACAAAACAAAGTGTCTCAAAGCAAAAGCAAAATTTGTCCAAAACCAAAAACTAAGACTTTGTTACAAGCTCTAGACTTTAAAGTCACTAGGTCGACTTCTTCCTTTTGCGCTTTCAAGGTGGCATCTGCAGAGCCCATGTGGCTTGGGCCTCAAATAGAACTCCTTTCTTATCACGCAGCTGCATCCCGCCTGGATGGATTTGATTCACCGTGAAAGGGCCCATCATCTTGTCTTTGAATCTAGTAGGGAACCATTGATCTTTTGATTTGGCAACATAGACCTTCTCTCCTATCTCATATTGGTTCGAATCATCATCGGATACCCTACACAAGCGCACATGCCAAGGCACACTTCTTCCAAATAATGATAAATCTTTAATGGAAATGGAACAGGAGGAATCCGTACCTTGACTTACCTTTTCTTCTTTCTGTGGCTAAGGTCGACATCGATATTCAGTGGTCGATATCGAGCTCTGTTGTGCTCCTGGAGGTTTAGTCGATTTGGAGGCTTTCTGCTCGACATGATCTGTGTAAGGCCCAGATTTTAAAATCCGGGTTACGTTTAGAGGGAAGAATTATTCCTCTATCAGATCTTGCAACCAAGTACGAGCTGCTTATTCATAAACTTCAAGTTATAACCCTGTTTAAGTTTTAAGGATTTAATGATATAATTCAAGGAAAAGGGGATTTCAAACCCTCAAAACAATCAAAGAATCCAATCATTATTTGTGCTTTCGCACGTGAACCTGGCCTAACTCAACTAGTCAAAACTCAAAAGAGATAAAACGAGTTTAAATCAACATAAATACAACATGTTTCTAAATGACAAACTTAACCAAAGCATTTGCAAAGTGAAGCTATAATAGGTGAAGTCTTCTTAACACTCTCGTCCCGTGAGAAAGCCCCGCCATAGAAGCAAATCAGCAAGCAAAAGGGAGCGGGTACCTGAAACTATACCACAAGTCAAGGTCGAGCCACTCATGCGGGACCGGAAGTCCTCGATGAGGTCATATAATACGCCTATACCTAGAATAAAGGATGACTAATGCAGTACAAGATTTAAATCACATAAGCATGCTTTGACAGTTATAATATGAGGAAAAACTGTAAATGGCCCAAGACAATGCCAAGTGGCATATCCCTCTCATACCTCTGCACCCCTTCCCGTTAGTGCAGAGACTGGCCAGTTCGGTGCTATAGCATAGCAATTTCCTCGTGGTGGTGCACAAACCATGGAATCATCATATCATATTGTCTCATCGCTTGCCCAATGGTGCTGGGCTATCATATCATGCTCATATCGACTCGATTGACTCAGGGCAACCCGATGGGGATGGGCTGCCCTATGACCCTAGCAAAGACTCTAGAACTATCACAAATAACGGCCGTTCTATTTCAAACGCATAAAGAATAGGGATGCTCATTCAAAAGTGCAAGTTCTAAACATGATACTACATGGCATGCTTTTATGCATATGCAACACCTACATATTATATGACACATCAGGCATGAGGTCCAATCACTTGAGCAAGCCCCAGAGGACTTACCTGGAGTCTTCACATCCAATTAATCAGCAACCAAGCCACTTAGATAGTCATCCATCAAGAAACAAGCCGCTTAGATAATCATCCAATCACACTAGCAAGTAATAAGCATGGAACAACTCATCAATACATATTTAATCAACACACAAGCATGTTTCCAAGTCATCATAAGACTAAGTAGATAATATTTTATTCAAGTAATCTTGCATTCTCATCATGACCGTCATTCTCAGTTAACCTTGTTCTCATCAAGTATGAAACTTAGCTCAAATTCTTACCAACATCATCACTCAAAACATCTTACTTCATATCAAGTTCGGGTTTTCCCCAACAATTTTCTCAAGTAACCATCGATTATCAATACTCGATTACTCAACAAAACCACAGGTTCTCAAAACCAAGGATCAACAAGTCTTATTTATCAAAACTCACATAATAGATCATGCTCAACGAGTAACAAAGCTAAGTTGACAAGAATCTCTTTTATCAAATCATTTTTTATTGGTTAGATCACCCAAATTAAGTTAATAACCAAAATCGACTTAACTAATCATATAACTTATTGTACGACCTAATTCGAAACCTGAAATCTAAGTTCAACAAGTTATACCGCAATCAAACCTATCAACTTGACAAGGTCAATAAAACCAATACAATGTTCATTTCGATTGGAATCAAGCTCATCAAACCACAAAAATCAAATTTTAAAAAAAGAAAACCACCCAAGCACAAGTAGATGGATATATACCCAGGGACGATTCGGCTAAAGGGGATTTCGAGCTCGAACATCGGCAAAGGCATCTGGGCTACAGAAGCACTCGTGAGGAACCTTGGGGGCACTCGACAGCCTCACATCAAGGGCGGGAGGGAGGCCTGGCAGCACGAAATGGTCTTCGGCATCGCAGGTGCTCGGGCCGTAGGTGAAGACCCATCCTCGACGGAAGCAGCTCGACCTGAGCTCGGCGGTATCAGCGAGTAGGGGATTCAGACTCTCCTGGATCCAACTTCGAGATGCTCGGATCGGGGAGACAGGGCTCCGAGGTCGGCATCGGATCTGAGGGGAAAGGTCAAAGGAGGAACGAGGCTCGAGGGACACGGACGACATCAATGGCAGCTCGCAGGTAACCTTGAGCGGGTGTTCTGGACCGGCTGTTCCTCGACATAGGTGCGGGAAGGGGAGGCTCCGATTTCAGCAGACGAGCGTCGATCGGGTCTCCACCTCCGTTCACTAGAGCAGATGCGAGAGGGAGAGAGTAGGGATGATAGAGGTGGGCGAGGTCGAGGCTGCCATGGGGGGCTTCTGAGCTAGAGGTGTCGATAAGGAGAGAGGGAGGGTGCGACAGGAGCAAGGAGATGAGAGGGGAAGTTGGGGCGCCATAGGAGCTCAATGCTCAGATCCAAAATGAAGGAGAAAGAGAGGGTGGCGGCTGGAGCTTGATAAAGGAGGAGGAGAGTGAATAGGACCTTAAGGGTTATAATGGGATATATATACTACCTTAATTAGGGTTAAATTGAACTATGCGAAATCACAAAACAAACCCGCTATTTCTAGGTTTGTAAAATATTAACACAATAATTAACAAAATTCACTTCAATTAACTAAAAGCTTCCAAAGTCGGGGTTTCATGCCACAACGATAACAATGCAAGTATGATGCTAAGGTTATGAAATTTAATGTCTTTCCGTCAAATGACCTTCGTTACCAATAATTGGTGATTTAGAGGCTCTCGCATAATTCCTAAGAGTTACTATCCAACTCATGAGTAATCCAAGTTCACAATATGATTGGCTTTCGCTTCAATAATGCAAATAATGAATCTCCCTAACTTTCGCAAAGGATCGTGCATAGGATTGAAGACGGAATCGCATAAAAATCATACCTTTGATGCACTTACCCTACATTGCTATCGTCGGGCTCACCCCGACCCTAGAAGTGGGTTGACTACTCGCGTCTCATCGTTGCACTCATTATCATCATTAAAAGGAAAACTACTTTGATTAAACCAAAGAGAAAGTTACAACCGAACAAAGCCAAATCTCCTCTCTCGCTTCTCTCCAACCTCACTCGGCCTCCTCTCTCTCTCTCCAAATTCTCTGCGTGCTTTTTTGTAAAACTGATTGCTTGTATGAAAACTTCATGCCTAACTCAGCCCTAACGGCCTCTAGATATAGATATCAAACCTTGCTATCCAAGGATTCGATCACTTATCTTTATTCTCTAAGATAAAAATTAATAAAGTAAATCTAAAATTTCCATGGTAAAACTAGTAAAGGATGAAGTCTGATGCTTAAGATAGGAAATCTCGACTTTAGGATAGACGTGCAAGGTTCGGATAGAATTCTATCAAAATCTGAGTCGGACTTCTCTGCTGAACAACATCGATATCGACCTAAGGACATCGATATCGACCTCTCTTTTAACTCTATCTCGAGCACTCCTTCTTCTCCTCGGATTGGCACTTGACTTCTATCAATATCATCGATCCAGGCCACTCGATATTGACCTTCAAACATCGATATCAACCTCTTTTGTTGACATGCTCTATTCTTTCTCTGCTCGATTCCTGCGTCTCTGTTGCACTCGATGTCGAGGTTCATTCGTCGATTTCGACCTCTTCAGAAGACTTCGAGTTCTTTTTCCGCTCTTCCAAATCTGTCCATTTTTGTCCTGTTTTCTGCGAAATCACATAGAAACTCGTGCAGACCCATAGATTTGACAATATCCATAAACTACACTAATCTCATGTATTCCCACTAATATGCATGCAAAAGAATAATAAAATGGACTTAAATGTGCATAGAAAATATGGAAATTTGCGCGCGCATCAGTAACGGCCCGGGCTTACGATACCCGAGTTACGTTTTGAGGGATAAAACCCCTCGTTTGATCTTGCTTCCCGAGTATAGATTGAAGTTTGAAAATATAAAGGTTTAGTATTTAAAAGCGGGATTTCGTACCCAAATATCGTGGGGTCCGTTGGAGACCTGGTGTAAAACCCATGTACCTGTCCTATGACCTAAGTCGTGGAAATTCATTTTAGCATTCAAACCATGTAAGTCTAAAACCAAAATACATAGGTGTGCCACGGTAGTGCCGGGTCAAAACAAAATCTAGGTATTGAAATCTCAAAAGCATTCATAGTTTGGTAAAGTCAGAGTCTCAGAGCTCTCTCTCTCTCTCTCTCCGCCATGCAAAAGTTTCACGATCATAGAGTCATACATCATTATCATACACACACATATCACATACCTAAAAACATTAGACGAGCATAGGATCAGATTGAGGCATGCACTTGGATGGTCCCCACATATAAGCACACATATACGCTATTCCTAATATCATGCTTCTAATGCAGGACAGAATTTAACACGCAATCATGCTAGCATTTTATATATGCAGAAGCGGTAAATTAGGATCCTATCAAAGAATGTCAAATGACATATCCCTCTCCTACCTCCACCCCTTTCCCGTTAGGGTGGAGACTAGCCAGCTCATGAATGCATTCCATTTATTTATTCCCATTTCCATTCCCATTCATTTTCGTCGTTTATTCATCATGCTGATATTGGTTTTACTCGTGACTTGATATGACTTAGGACAACACCTGATGGGACTGGGCAGTCCTACGACCCTAGCAAAGACTCTAATTAAATTCACAAATAACGGTTGTTTTGTTTACATGCACATACATAATAAGGATGCTCATTCATAAGTGCAAGTCCTAGCGTGATACTACATGGCATGCTTTTATGCTTATGCAACACCTAGTATATCATGCACATATAATCAGGGAAGTGATTCTATTCAATCTGAGTAAGCTTCGTAAAAAAAACTTACCTGAGCAAGCAAAACAGCAAAAGTGTAGATCCGATACACAACAAGTCACAATCACAGATGATCACCTTGTTACATATTCGAGAACATAATGAGTCTACTTCTATTAGCTACTCTAACACATATATCACACACACATGCATACAAACAGATCATCACCAAGTTTTCATCATTCATGCTCTTCATTCATCATAATCAACCATCACGCATCTCATGCGTTATTCAACATAATTCACCATCTCATCAGTTTACGACAAATCTCCATATCATACTTAGTCAATTTTGCATGCTTTCCATTTCATATTTATACTTAGCATATATACCCTTTCATAAGATACTATTCATATAACATGCTATATAATACATCACCACAATGTCATGCTATTAGTCACACATTCATGCGTATACACAGATCACACATCATGCCAAGTTAGTCATCAAAGTCCCAAGTTAAACAAGTATTCTCAACCGGCTAGGGTATTTCACCACGGTGAAACACAATTTCGTCGTGGCGAATCAGGCCCAACGAACAACCCGCAAATTGGGGGTCTCGCGGCCGCGGGGTGGCATCCGCCGCGGCGAAACCCATTTCGTCGTGGCAAAGCCGGGGTCCTCAAGGCCCAACCCATGTTCTCACTTATCGCAGTGACAAGGATCACTCGTCGTGGCGAGAGCCAACTCTCGAGGCTCAGTGCAAGCTCGCGACAGCAAGATCTAGCTAGCGGCGGCAAGTTCTAACTCGCGGCGGTGAGTCTGCAACTCCGAGCTCTGAATCGAGCTCATTGTGGCCTCTTCTATGGTTGTTAGCTCTTCCCATTTTTCTCGACTCTTACCCTGACCTACAAGAGTATATTAGACTACCCATAACATGGGAAAAGCGAGAGGAGGAAGGATCGCTCACCCAAACTTCGTCTTCTTCACCTGAATGGCTCGGGAGAAGATTTCCGGGCTCATCTCAGCTGGATCTTCATGCAAGGAGGGCTGGGAGAGTAGTAGGAAGGTTAAAGGAAGGATCTTTGAAGGTTTGGAGCTGAAAGGAAGGAAAATGGAGCTTCTCACCTCTAAGAACCGAAAGTGGGTGCAGTGGTGGCGTCGGAGCTGCGTGGCCAGACTCCGGGGCTGCTAGGCAGCTTGGCTTGACCTTCTTGGATCCGAGGAGGTGGGGTGGTGTTGCTGGTGTATCCTTGGTGAAAGAGAAGGAGAGATGGAGTGGTGGTGGTGTGGTGTTACTCTCGGCAAAAAGGGGAAAAAGGAGGAGGGAGTGACGGTGGAGGTGGGGTGGTGGTGTGGTGGCTCCGACGGCCATAGTGGGCCTTGGGGCTCACGACATGAGGGAGATGGGAAAAAGAGGTGGTAGTTGTCTAGGATTTTTGGTGTTTCTTCAATCTTTGGATAAGGTTGAGTTTTAGGGTTTATTTGTGTTTGGAGTGAGGTTAAATAGAGTCAAAAATCTGATTTTATGGGGATATAGTTTGATTAGGAAGGAGGGATAGGATAGAGATGGTTTATCTCCTTGCCCAAAGTGGAGTGTGCAAGGAAGGAGAAGGGAAACGTGAAGTGTGGATGTTCTTCCAATTTGGGTAATGGCATCTTGAGTTTGAATTCAAATGTGTCACATGGCTCCAATTCTTGGGGGCTGATTTTTTGCTAGGGCATGGGTGAGAGGGGCAAGAATATTCAATCTCGACACGCGTATACGAATTCCGATGTTAGTCCCGAGAGTTATATTTCCCCATTTTTCACTCTCCCGGTCAGTTAGATTTTCAAAATCCCGAGGAAGATGTTGCCATCCAAAGTTCATTTTAATTTTGAGGTGAAGGGGCGGAGTCGCTGGTCAAGGTTTAAATTGAGTTCGGAATTCGCTCTAAGAGGCTCGAAGTCGATTTTATTAAGTTGAGGACGAGTTTTTCTTGAAATATCCGATTTAAGCGCATTTTAATCTTTTTATTCGAATTTTATTATTTGAAAATCCGAGGTCTTTACATTAGATAGGTTTTATAGTTAAGTCACATCTTTATCATTTTCTATTCACAATTAAGAATCTATTATTTTCTATGTTAATTTTGAAGATTTATGATGTGCTCATAATTGACCATGTTTAGTGTTGTCTTTTAGTCGGTTTTCTATCATTAATATGCATTATGGGATGAGAATGCTATGAATTTGTGTGGTTTATGCTCATTTGCAAGAGATAGAGGTCTACACAAGTTTTGGTTCAATTTTCCAGAAATCGAAACAAAATTTGAAGCAAATGCAAGCAAAAGAAGAAAAGTTGGAAGAGAGGTTGACGTCGACCATGTCCATCGATGTCAATTGCAGAGAAAGAGTGCAAGCTGCTGAAGTGGGAGGAAGAGCAATCGATGTCTATCACACTGCTTGAGATCGACTGCACTAGAGGCGCTCGACGTCGACCATTCTGTTCGACGTCGACTGGCCCAACGCGCAGGAAACGCTGATTTAGGCCCGAATCTTTTGAGGGTTTATGCAAGGCACAAAATATTTTATCTTTCCATGAAGAGATCGGACTTTATATGGATGGAGTTTAGTTTAATTAGGAAATTTTTATCTTTTTAATTATATAGAATATACTTTCTTAATTTGCAAGATTAGTTAGCTATAAATAAAGCCACTAGGGCTAGCCCCGG
Source organism: Persicaria maculosa (assembly GCA_963922045.1). NCBI lineage: Eukaryota > Viridiplantae > Streptophyta > Magnoliopsida > Caryophyllales > Polygonaceae > Persicaria > Persicaria maculosa. The sequence goes on from OY998261.1 coordinate 38,310,683, forward strand.
GCCTCTATGGGCTTCACGATGTTTTGGGTTCAAAATCCCGCTTTCAAATACTAATCCCTTATGTTTTCAAATTCAACCTATACTCGGAGCACAAGATCCGACGAGAGATTTTATCCTTCGAAACGTAACTCGGGTTTCCTAAGCCCGGGTCGTTACATCTAAAGCTCTATCTAAGTATAAAGTCTGATTTTGATCATGGAAGGATAAAAGATCTCCTGCTCAATAAATCCTCCCAAGATTTGGACTCCTTAAACCGCGTCTGTGACGCGTCAGCATCCTGTCGACGTCGAGTGAAGTAGTCGACGTCGAGTGCTCTTCAGTGGCACTCGATCTCGAGCAATGGCCGACGTAAAAGTTGAATTTCGATTGCTCTCCCTTTCAATCTAGTAGCTTGATTTCTCAAATTCTTTAGTCGATGTCGGGAGCTTCCAGTCAACGTCGAGCTCGTTTTCACCTTCGTGGCTTCCTTGCAATTGCTCCAATTTTTCTCCGAATTCTGCGAAATTAAACCAAAAGTTGTGTAGACCTCCATATCTTGCAAATAATCATATCTTACACAAATTCATAGCATTCCTAACCCAGAATGTAAATAAATAACAGAAATTCGAAATGAAAGTAAGCACAAAACATGTTCAAATATGCGGACATCAAGTGTGACAAATTGTGTTAAATATAAAAAAAAAGAAAAATAAATTAAGTTACTATTACAATTAGATAATTTTTTAAACAAGATCAAAGTTATAAAAACATAATTGATCAAAACAATTATCAGCTATTACAATTAGAAATTAAGTTAATGTGGTTAAAAATTGTGTTCCAAATATTAAAAAAAAAAAGGAAAAAAGAAAATGATCACTAGATGAAATTATGTTAATTTATCTTGAAACAGTATATTTTATGTAAATTTAATTGGATAATATATTTTTTTTAAATCATTGAGGTATATATTAAGAAAATACCGCATGTATTTTTTTAAACACGGTTTACGTATAGCATACAATAACTTTTAAAATTTTATTTAGATAACATAAAAAATTACATTAAAAAAGTAGGTTTTGAAAGTTATATTTTTAGAGCATATGTTAATTATTCTAACCTATTTTATACTCCGTAAGAGATATCAGATTAAAAAAAAACTTTTATTGATTTTAAGTTGATTTTTTTAAAAAAGAAATCATTATAAAGTTGTTTTGAATTTAGCCCCATTTGTTTTTTACTAATTCTAAAATTACTACTCCGTATTATACTGTGTTAATTAAGATCTAAAACAAAGTTTAATTTGTATACCTTAAATGATTTTATCTTTAAAATTGCTATTATATTGGGGGTAGTTTGCAAAATGTCCAAATTTTGTGCCTTAATTTGCATTCCATCCACCTTCCTGATTTAGTTAGAAAAATGTTCATTCTGATTTAATTAGCAAAATATCCACCCTCATATCCCCCCCCCCCCCGCCCTTGTGTGTGCCCCTCATGCCCCTGTCCCCCTTCTCGGGTCAGTTTTTTTTGCGCCCAGTAGTTTTTTTCGTGTCAACACTTTTTTTTCACGCCAACAGTTTTTTTCGTGTCAACACTTTTTGTCTTTACTAGGAATCCTCCCATCTGTGTAATAAAACTTTTGAAGTCCTACAAATAGCACAACGCTAGATTCTAACAAAATATCATAATGTTGTAAACAACATTCTCATGGTAATTGTTTTTATTTACGCACCCCCACATCAACATGACAAAACTACTTTCTGGAATGTCATATCGGTTATAATTCAAAACAGCTCTACTCCTTGCATGATTATTGGAGATTTTAACGACCTTCTTATATCTGAAGATAAACAAGGAGGCTCCCAACTGGACCCACACCATCTGCAAAGACTCACTAGTTTCATTCTCAACCACGATCTCGTTGATATCCCTATATATGGCAATCAATTTACTTGGAGAAAAAAAGGCTTCGGGCCTGACAACACTTATGAAAAATTAGATCGAGTTCTTGTTTCTAAAAGACATTTTTACCAAACTCCCGTATCTCAAAACAAAGAACCATGCATTTACCACTTCAGACCATTGCCAAATAACACTCAAACTTTTACCGAACCAGCGCCCACCAATGCAACCTTTACGTTATGAGCTTTCCTGGGGAAAACAAAAGGACTATTAACTCCTTGTCCACCAAGCATGGCGGATAAATCCGCAAGGATCTTCTATGTTTAAACTGGTAAAAAAAATTACAAGACCTTAACAAAAAAAAAAAGCAAAATTTGGTGCAAGAAAACAACGGGTAACATTCTCTCTTAAGTGGCTAAAACGGAAAACGAATTACAAAAACTTCAAGAACAATTAACGCAAAACTATGACAGAGACATCGACACACGCCACAAACGTCCGTTACAAAAACACTAAAAAATGATAAACTTCCAAACAACCTATTGGGCCCAACGAGCTAAGCATCTACACCTTGAGGCTGGAGACTCTAACTCAAAATACTTCCACCGGGTTGCAATTGGAAGAAGAAACCGCAACATAGTCAAGACCTTACAAACAATAGCAGGAGTCTCCTTAACAATAGAAGCTGAAATCCAAAACGAACTTAAATCTGAATTTTCTCGACGCTTTGCTACCCCAGCATTAAACCACATGAATGTCCGCTTCTAGACCACATCACTACTGAAATATCACCCGCCCAAAATGACTATCTAATAGTCTAATACTCCCAATCACCAATAACGAAATGAAAATTGCAGTCTTCGGCCTAGCCAATGACAAATCCCCGGGACCGAACGGCTTCCCTACGGGCTTCTTTAAAAAATTCTGGCACATTGTTGGGCCATCCGTTGTCACAGCCTTCTTTCTCAGTGGGAAAATCCTAAGACAAATAAACTACACCTTCATTGCACTAATACCAAAAATTGTCAAACCCACCTCTGTAAACAACTTCAGGCCGATCAATCTTTGTACTACACTTTACAAAATTATTTCCAAAATCATTACCACAAGACTAAAAGAAACTGTGTCCCAGATTATTCACCCATTCCAAAGTGCTTTCATAAAAAAAAAAGTCATACAAGGCAACATCTTAATTGCAAATGAAATATTCCACTCTTTCCAACAAAAAAGAGGAACTCCGGCTGGATGGTCGTAAAACTAGACATGGAAAAGGCCTTCGATATGGTCCATTCGGACTTCTTATTCAAAATCATGCAACGCTCTAATTTTTGGACCGATTCATCTCTTGGATTAAGGAATGCATTACAACAGTCTCCTACTCTGTACTAGTCAACAATGAACCAACTAATATTTTTAAACCACATAAAGGACTGGGACAAGGGGACCCTCTATCTCCCTATCTTTTTCTTCTTGTTTCGGAAGCTCTGGCTTGGGGACTTGAACACGAATCTATCCAACCTAAGAGCCACCTCGGCATCTCCCCTACCCGGGCCTGACAAAAAATCCCATTTCTTGCTTTTGCAGATGATATTATTGTCTTTGCTAAGGCAACTAAAACAGCATGCGATCAGCTCAACAAAATCATATACTGCTATAGTCTCCTCTCCGGACAAAAAATAAACTTCCACAAGTCAGCTTTCCAAACCACCGAAAATATGAACAATAATATAAAAACAACAATTACAAATGAACTACGAATTTCACACACCTCCAACTTAGGAAGATATCTAGGCTGCCCAATAATTAGCAAAAGGATAACTAAGTCCACCTTCAATGCCATAATCTCATCTAGTAAAAATCAGCTCACAAAATGGACTGCTGGTAATGTCTCTCACGCAGGAAGACTCACACTTATAAAATCTAACTTAGGAGCAAAACTCCTCCATGTCATGCAATGCTTCATGCTACCCACTTCTATACACAAGGAACTAGATAAAATTAACAAAAATTTTCTTTGGAACAAAGGATGTAAACATCGACCTCTCATTAGTTGCTTTGATGTTTGCAAATCCAGACGTAATGGGGGTCTTAGTCTTTGTTCCTCGGAAGATATGAATAAAGCTCTCCAACTAAAACTACTTTGGAAAATACTAGCTGAACCATTAAACCCATGGGTCCGTCTTATCACTAAAAAATATCTCAATACTACCCATATCCTACATTATAGAAGGAGAGGGAATACCTCTTGGCAATGGGAAAAATTAACCAATCTACTTGACCTTTTTAAAAAAGGTTTGCGTTGGGGAGTTGCTGATGGCTCCTCCATTAAGTTCTGGCAGGACTCTTGGATTGGTTCTGAACCTCTTTGGACTCTTGCTACAGACTATCCATCGACAAACTTAGAAATGCTAGTCAGCGAATTCATCACCAACTTGAAAACATGGGACACCTCCAATCTGCACTCTACACTGCAAAATCAACTACCACAAGACATTATTACCACCATCTCTGAGACACCAATCCCAAAATATATAACACAGGATAGGCTATACTGGAAATGGAGTCGTGATGATTGGTTCTCTACAGATATGGTTCAAAGCAACAAGTAACATTCCAGATCAGACTTTCATTGGATCTGGAAATTAGACTGTCTACCAAAGTTAAAGAATTCATCTGGAGAATCACAAAGGATGGTCTCCCAACAATAGCCAAACTTTCTCATCGGGGGTTGGGCATTCCCACTGACTGCCCTCTCTGCGATATTAACTACGAAGACGTTGAACATCTTCTTTTCAAGTGCCCCATCACCGAAATGACTCTCCAGCTACTATCCCCACAAATTTCTACGACAATAGATAACACTTTTAACACAACAACAACTATAAGTGAAAAAGTGATTAAGCTAAAAACCGACCTAGGTCTCCAGGGTTTTCCACTGTAGTTGTTGCTTGGTGGAGTTGTTGGTTCTTTAGAAACAAAAAAGTTTTTGAAAATATAACACCCAACCCAAAATCAATCGAATCCTTCGTCTCTGAACAAATCTTCAACTGGAATAAATCCAAAGAACTAGACTTGGATCTCAACATAAACCCATCTCAGTCCAACACCAGAACCAATAAAACAGTCTCACGACAACAATGTAAATGGAGGACTCCCAGGCAAGATTGGTGCAAACTCAACTTTGATGGGGCCTTTTCCTCTGTTGCTCCTCCTTTTTACGGCTTCATTATCCGCAAAGAATATGGGTCTACTATCTTTTCCAAGGTAGGGCCATCTCCTTTTCCATCTGTTCTTGGGGTTGAATGCCTCGGCCTATGGAAAGGGATCCTTAAAGCAATTGACCTTAAAATAACCCACATTGTTATTGAAGGAGATAATCTTAGCATCTTTAATAGTCTTAAGAAAGAATGCTCTTGTGCTGGCGAGAGCGAGATGCTTATATCTGACTATCTCCTTTCTCTCCATCTATTCTCTGAGATTGAGATTCTACATATCTACATGGAAGGTAACAGTGCTGCTGATCGTCTATCTCATCTTTCGATTCCATAATCTGGCGCCTCTCTCCCTCCTGACGCTGCGCTTCGCAGCATCATCCTTCGGGATGCACTTGGCTAGTTGCTCTAGCAACAACCAAATTATTTTCGGTTCATATATATATATATATATATATATATAACTTTATGTTGTGCAAATATAATTTTAGGTTGTGCACATATAACATTATGTTGTACAAATATTTTTTTTTTTCGCACTAGCACTTTTTTTTTCTCATTTCAGCACTTATTGTTGTGCACATATAACTTTAAGTTGTGCAAATATAACTTTATGTTGTACAAATATAATATTATGTTGTGCAAAAATTGCAACACTAAGGAGAGAGAAAGAGCAGCAAAGCAAATGAATGTGTGAAAAAAATTGCTTTTGATTACTATTAAGTAATTTATCAAACGCATTAGACGCATTATTGAATCACTTTCCAAAGAACAAAATTCCAAATCTAATCACACATTCATCAATATATATAGTTCACAATCTCATCATTTCCAACGAACAAAATACCAAATCTAATCACACATTCATCAATATATATATAGTTTACAATCTCATCAATTTCTCAAGTCCTAAGCCTAAACTTAAATAAATACCAATGTACTCATAGAAATTCATAAGAGCACCCACAACAGTCATCTTTATTTGGGTGTCTTAACCTTTTTTTATTGAAAAAAATAGAAATGACAGTAAATGACAGGATATTGCATTTCATTCAAAAAAAAGTTTCTTCTTCCAACCCCTTACTCACATTGATTTACACAAATTTCCGACTTTTCATTTAATGCTATGACAATTTCAGTTTTCTTTATAATATTTTAATTTTAAGACACCCAAAGGATGTCCTTAGTGGATATTCTAAGTTGTATGAAAAACGAGGAGGAAGAACGAGGAGGAGAAGCGGCTAGGGTAAAAAAATGCCGAAAATAGGGGTGGACAATTACCTAAATAATTCAAGAGGGTGGGCAACTTCCTAATTATCTAAAAAATTTGCTCCTCCGGCGCAAATTTTCTCATTACTAGTTTTACTACCCGTCTGTTGTTCGATTTCTTTATAATTATACTATGTATTTTTTATACTAAGTTTTTTTTATTAAAGTATGAAGGTTAAAATAGTTTCCTTCAAATATTTTAGTGGAAGATCTCATCTAACAATAAACTAAATTAATTAGTTATTTTATTTCACCAAATAAAGTAGATTTTTTCTTCTTTTGGGTCAATTATTTAACTACATAAAATTCCAATAAACCTTTAATAAAAAGAATTTTTTTATAATTGTTTATTTGTCTTATTCATTTTACTTGGTTTTATATTTAATTTTCTGAAATAGCTTTAAATTATTATCAATTTATTATTGGTGATAATTTTTTTTATAATTATATATAGAGAGAGAATGGATAATGACTAACTTGAATTGCTAATTTTGTAAAAAAATGTATAGTTTTACCTCGCTTTTATTTATATTTATTATATTTTTTCACATTACATCTATTATACAACAATAGATGAATAATTGTTTTCCTTGTGCATATATATTGGTTATTTTTTTAATAAAATTAAATAAATTTATGAGATAGAGCTTACATTTTGATAAAATGTAAAAGTTATGAAATAAAATCCATAAACTTACATTTTGATAAAATGTAAAACTTATGAGATAAAATCCATAAAGTGAACTATATATATTAGCTTATTAATTGATGTGGCTCAAAAAGATAATATCATTTTAATCCAAAATACGACACGTATGAAAAAATAATACCATTTTAATCCAGAAAATGTCATGTATGTGAATCGCACCAGAGGCCGAAACTTGTTTTACTATTTTATATAGATATAGATAGATAGATATAGATATTAGTAGTATAGAATAGTATAGTTTATTGTACAATTAAATCTCACACTCCACTTTGAATATTATTAATTAATTAATTAATTAATTAAAAGCTAACATATTGAAATTGTTATCATATGGATCAAAATTCCACCTCTCGGATACTAAATGACAAACTAAATAGTAGGGAATTTTGGTAGGATAAAAAAAAGAGTACATAACATTTATTAACATATATTGTTTTCTTTATTAACACTTAAGGTAAATGTTGATGGCTCGGTGTGTCCCACTGGCCATTGTTATGTGGGAGGAGTCATCAGGGACTCCAATGGTCATATTATCGATATTTTTCACCAGGATACAAGAAGGTATTCAGTTCTCCAAACTGAGGTTTCAGCTATTTGCTTTGGCATACAGAAAGCAATTGAGAGAAATTTCAAGAAAGTCATAACTGAAGGCGATAATCTGGAGGAAGTGAAAGCAATTAACGGAACAACTCCAACGAAATGGGAGATTTTACGACAAGTTGAGGAAATCAAGCTTCTTTCTAATTATTTTGAGCATATTGAATTTAAGCACTGTTATAGAGAAGCAAACAAAGTAGCAGATTTTATTGTCAAGAATAGGAGTAATTGTAATATGTCTACTCTCCCTTCGAACATGGATCTTTGTAACAACATCCGTCAGGATGATCAAGGTTGTGTTCTGTTTTCCTAACAGAATCTTCCTACTGTTTGCCCACTGTAAAAAAAAACATATATTGTTTTCTTTATAAAAAAAATAATTATGGCTATAACTAATATTTTATAAAAATAAACTTTATCTACCACTTATATCGATTTGATAAATTTGTATATTATTATATTTATTCTAAAAAATTTAAGAGTAAAAATTTAATATTGGTGAATTCTTTAAAACACTGAACAATTCGATCAGGACCCGACACAGAGAAATTTAGAATTAAACAATTAGTTTTCTCTATATTTTCTAAATATGATAGTTTGTTTTACCATATATATTTTCTAGGTAGTTAGGTTACAATTGAATTAGTTAGATTTATTAATAATGCATAAGAAACAATTGGTTAATACGTAGTAATTGATAGGCCACGTTAATAATATTATGGAGTATATCTTCCCAATTTTTTTCGGTGTAAAATCTTCCCAATTTTTTTAATAACATAAATTAACACCTATTCTAAAAAAACTGCTCAAATTAAAAAAAAAAAGTCAAACACTAAGATTTATCATGCATGATATTTTTTTTAAAAAAAATCAAATCGTTAAAGATCTTCATCATAAAAGTTATCTAATTAAGATATAAGGTTATATAGGATAAATTATTGATCTAAAAAGATAAGTTTTTTACCCAACTATATTGACTTATGAATTGATGTGGCCAAAAATATAACACCAATTTAATCCAAAATATGTATTCTAGATTATTTGATCTAAAAAAATACGTTTTTTAGAATGTATTCCCAACTATCGTTTTATCTTTTATTATATAAACCATCTTTGAATTAATATAAATTACTACTCCATATAAAGTAAATATATAATCTTCAATTGTGTTTTTTTAGAAAGTAAACAAATATTTGAGTCTAAATTAATCATGTTTATTCTCTTATTAAAAAATGATTAAAATATATTTTTATCTTCCATGTACGTGTTATTTTTATAAATATTCACCCTTGCATATTATAATTAATTAGTTAGAAAAGTTATCTTTTTATATCAAATAATCTATCCAATATTTGATCAAAATTGAATATAATATAACTATTGATAAAATAAAATAAAATGAATACAATGACTTACGTAGTATGTAATTAAATTCCTTGTGTAAATCATCTAATTTGATCACATGAGTAAACAACGTGATAAATACGTATTCACATACGAAGCTTATCATTGTACAACAAAGACCTGAGTAACTCTCTGATTGCCTCTCCTTTCTTCCTCACTGTGTTTTCTGGGTGGCCTTTTGCTCCTTCTGATCGTTCTGGCAACAACTGTCCATGGCAGTTGCTTGCTAGATCTGATCTAAACCCAAACAAAAATACTTCACCAACTGACCTCAAAATAAAATCCAAACCCAATAACCTTTTCCAAAGCCCACCTCCTAACCTTATCAATAAAATTAAAATCACCCATTATTATCACTCATCAATCTACCCTATCCTTTTTATTATCAATGGTGCGCATGCCTCTTTGGGGTATGAGAGAACTATCAGCCCCAGCTTTTGCATTAATCAACACCAAGGATTAAATGCATGTTACCAATTCCAAGTGAAGGAGGCATTTTGGCTCCCGGAACACTCTTTGCAAAACTTTTACAAGCTGCCGCTGTCTTTGGCTCCTAAATCTCCCTGTCCCAATCTCCATTGCTCAAGTACATATCATCTTAACCCTAAATCTCCAAATTTTAAATCCCCTCACATTTTGCTTCATATAATGGCTCGTAGCCTTCAAATCGCCCGTCCACAAGCCAAATCCGGCACATGCATTGGGTCTTCAGGGCGTGACAGCCCGTTTAGGGCCTTGCCGAGGCCTGTGCGCACCAGTTTGGGCAGATCTCGCTGCGATTCGACCATTAGCAGTAGCCCTTGGAGTCGCTTTCCTCAATCGAAGCTATGTCGCTGCAGCAACTCGCCATGGCGACGACTTCCATCTGCTGGCCAGACCAGGATAATCTCAGCCTCTTCCGTTTCGGAGGGAAAAACATTTATAATCCTAAACTCTCAAATCAAAAACTTCCATATACATCCTTTATTTCAATCTCATGTTATCTCAAATTGTTCGGATTGAAACCCTTCTTTTCTCAGGCACACATTCGCGAAAGTAACTGGGTCATGCAGAGTCCCAGCACAAATCGAACCCTAAGTCCGCATGATGTGATTAAGCCGGGTGCCGAGTCAGTTCTTAATATCCCACCCAAATCAGATAAGTTTATCCCTGAACCTCTATTTTCTCTTAATAATGAATCTTACATGACTACATATGCCACTATTAGTATTTGGTTGAATAGGGTACCTTTTCATGCGTTGCTTTTACCTTTGGATGTCTTTTACCATGCTCATTTTACTATGGATTATGAGATAAGTAGCTTGACTTATGACCCCTGTGATAGAAAGACAAAGAGGATTAGATTTGCCTATCCTGCTGATTGCTTAATGTCTTTGAACAATATTTTTAGGCTTGTTTCGTTATCTAATCTGAGGGATCATGTGTTGGTTTACTGGTCTATCTCTGCTAAGTTCTGCCTTTTTACCCTGGTTCTGATGCCCGAAAGGAATGTTTTTATAATGCCCTTGTTCGGCTTGGTTCTTTCTAGCATACAGGTGACTGAGATTGGATGGAGATCATGTATGGTTTTACTCCTTCGCCTTACTCCAAACCTTCAGCGGTGCCCCGTTTATCTCCCCATGGGAGGGGTGGTGGCAAGCGACCAAAACTTTATCAACAAACATACCCTACACAACCTTACTACAAACATTTACATCAAAACGAAAAGCAAGAGAACCTGCCACTGGAAAGATATCCTTCTGAGCTGGTACTCCACTCATCCTCAATAAGGCAGGAATCTACAGACCTGACCCTGCACTGTTGTATACAAGTATCCATTTTCTTACTACCACGCCTAAAGGTATGAACCACCATCTTTGTATAAGTACCAACAAGATCTTTCAGTTTACATGTAAGTATATTATGTACCTATTACTTCTGCATAATCAATATTATCCTTATGATTAGTATTGGATATTGGAATGTTAGGGGTACTCATTGTTCCAAAAAAAGGCCTGGGCCTCCGCCTAGACCCCGCCTAGACCCTTGAAGGTCCCCCACCTTTGAGTTTAGCCGCCTGGACCCTTGAAGGTCACCCGCAAGGTCTTGGCGGCCTTGCGGGTTTGGCGAGTTAGTGAAAAAAACCATTTTGAGGTTATAACTCCTGAAACCCCAACATGTCGATCTCTCTCTTAGTTCTCAACCTCTATACTCTCTCTTACTCTTGATCCCTCACTCCCATAGTCCTCTAACTCGCGACCTAACTCCCATTGTTAATTCCTAGACTATTAATTAAAGTTTATTTGTTTATATGTGTTATGAATTAAACTTTATTATTTTATATACGTATTGAATATGGCATATGATTAAAAATACGTCTCAAAATAGTAAATCCGCCTAGACCCCGCACAATCCGCCTAGACCTTTGACCCTATCTAGCCGTCGAGCATCCGCCAAGCGTTTTTTGGAACATTGGGGGTACTAAGAGACCCCTCTTATGGCAAGAAATCAACCAACTACGTTTTGCAAACAATCTTGACATTCTTGTCTTAACCGAAACAAAGACCACAGAACCTCCAAATGAAATCCAAATGCGAACCTCTGGCTTACAAAAGTCCCACTGCATAAAAGCTTCTGGCCTTAAAGGTGGCTTATGGATGCTTTACAAATCAAAAATCATGGAAGATTGTAACATCATTGAACAAAATAATAGAGTCATCATGCTTCAAGCCATGATAGAAAACCTTGAATTTGCCATTCTCTTTGTATATGCTCCTTCAATTGAGCTTGAGAAAGATCAATTCTGGGAAGAAAACTATGCTCTAATTCATAAACATAAGCTTCCTATCATTATAATAGGAGAACTATGTAACGGCCCGGATATAAATATCCGGGATACGTTGCGAAGGTCGGATTCCTTCGTTCGGATGTTGGAATTTAGGTACGGGTCGAGGTTTCAAACCTCTAATCAACCGAAGTCTCAGAAATTCAATTTAAACGAAAGTAAAGCGGAAATACGGTTTAGATACAAAAGTCACGGCAGAGCCGGGTCAAAACCAAAACTTATATTCTAAAGTTGTATAGCCAATTTAGCGGGGTTAGACAGATTCTTGAGATCGCCCGGGGGGTTTTTCCCACGCCATAGAGACAGGGAGCAATCATACCTAAAAACAATTGGTGCGAGCGGGATCAGACCGAGGCCCCAACACACCCTGTCTCGCAAGCGAACATACACATACGCTAATAATAAAGATGATGCAGATGCGGAATTAAATCACACTAACATGATCCTAATCTGCAATGTACGGAAAATAACTATAAAGGGCCCAAGACAATGCCAAGTGGCACATCCCTCTCCTACCTCTGCACCCCTTCCCGTTAGTGCAGAGACTGGCCAGTTTGGTGCTATAGCATAGCCATTTCCTCGTGGTGGTGCACTTTACCACGTTATCATCATATCATATCTCATCATCATATCATATCTCATCATCATATCATATATCATGCTCATGCCCGATGGTGATGGGCTAATCATATCATATCATCTCTTGCCCGATGGTGCTGGGCTATCATATCATGCTCATATCGACTCGATAGACTCAGGGCACCCAATGGGGCTGGGCTACCCTATGACCCTAGCAAAGACTCTAGGACTATCACAGATAACGGTCGTTCTGTTTACATACGCATAAAGAAATAGAATGCTCAATCACAAGTGCAATCCTATCATGATACTACATGGCATGCTTTAATGCTTATGCAACACCTAGTATGTCATATATTCAAAAGCAAGTAATCTATTTCGAATCTGAGTAAGCCCATAAAGGAACTTACCTGAATAAGCCGAACAGAGAGAACAAGGCAGAAGCAGAGTCCAAGCAATGAATTCACCAATAGCAAGCAAAGTCCCACCTTTAAGCCATTGGAGGTGAAAAGAAGATGGATAGAGTGAGGAGGGCTCTTACCGCCCGGAATTGGAGAAACAGGGGAAGAGGACCGCGCTCGGCTCGTCGGGGCTCTTATGGCCGCTGCCTTGGCTCGTCGGCGTCAAGGGAGGAGAGACCGGGGATGCTGGCTGCTGCTGCTCACGGAAAGGAGGAAGAATCACGGCGGCTTGGTTGGACTTTACTTGCGGAAACAGGGGCTCGGCGTCGAAGGAAGGTGCCCGGAGGTGCTGTGGTGGCTGCGTTGGTGAAGTGGCAAGGGATGGTGGGTGTTTGTGTGGAGCTCCGGTGGTTGCGACTCGACAAACTTCAGGGAGGTAAGGGTAGGTTTTGATTGACAGTGGAAAGAAGAGGAAGAAGTGGGGTTTGTGTGGGTTCCCTGGTGAATGAAAGAGAGGAGAGGAGAGGGATTAGAAGGCTGAGGATTACAGGTATCCTGAAGCAACAAAAGGGAAATGGGTGAAGGGAGTGCAAAGCGTGGTGGATTGGCCATAAGAGGGCATGGTGCAGCTGGGTATGGGGAAGAAGACAAAAGAAATATAAAAGGGAGGGGACCAAACTTCAGAATGTGTGTGTGGGAGGGGAGCTGGAGAGAGCAGCGAGAGAGGGAGAGAGAGAGAAAGAAAGAAAAAAAAAAGAAAAATGAAATTATATATGTGGTCCCAAGGTAATATGTAAGGAGAATATACCCGATATTCAAATTCAAAACCCGCTAATCCCGACTCTATCAATTCCCGACTAAATCGAATTTAATTAAAATTTAATTTACTAAGTTCAAGATAACGGAATTAAATTAATTTTATCAACTCTCGGAGCTCGAAGGCGGAATTAAATCCGTTATAATCTAAATTCTCCAAACGATGCCGGAATGTCTTTAAAATCAAACTCACACTCAAGGACGGGTTTTTCTCACATTTTTACCGATTGAATAAAATAATAATATATTACTCAAAATAATAATAATATAATAATATAAAATACATTCAGTCTTTACATTTATCCACCTCTAAAAACAAGTCTCGTCCCCGAGACTAAAATCATTCAAAACAATGGGGAGAAGTTTGAAATCGGTGAGTCCGAGGACCATGTTCAAGGATCTTGTAATCGTCTCGGTTGCGTCTTCCGAGATTCTCACAACATCCTAGTCACGGTCGTGACATCTCCAATTGGTCTTGTCAAGTGTGTAATAAGCGCCCTTATCACATCCTCGCTTCGACCTTTTGGAAGTATCACAACTCTAAAAGCATTATAGCGTCCGACTAGGTTTTAGCAAGCAATCTATAAGCGCCCCTATACAATGCTTGTATCCACTTCGTGAGACGTCATAATGTAAATCCAGTTCGTAAAACCTCAAAGCGTTTTATAAATGGAAAGATTGTCATCCAAATCATTGAAACTCTCAACTTCTTTAAAACCCCAAGTCGGCCCTTTTCAAAACCGCTCAAAATCTTTAATTTCAACGTTTAATCAAGCAGCTTTACACCAAAACAAGTCAAATTCTTTCAAATCAAGGTTTCATCAAAATCTCTCATCAACCAAATCAGCTTCTCGCATACGAAACAATCAAATTCAGAAGGCAGGAGGTGGAATTATCCACCTCTAAGGGCTAATCCCATATTCTCTTCCTAGGTTCCAAAATCATTTTATCATCATCCTCAACTCAATATGCACATAAATAATCAACTCATCGACTCATAACATCATCAGCCACCTCTCATATGGCAATCTCAACATCAATCATCATAATCTCAACCAATCGACATCTCAATCGCATAACATGATTACCCATAAAATAAATCATACCATCCCTTCAGAACATGCCAAAAGCAATAACAAAATCTTAACATCGTACCGTGAGCCATAAAGTATATCTACCTCATACCGAAGACATCACAAGTGCATCATCGAATTCTCATAACTTATCACGCAAGCACACATGTCAAGAGATCAAAGAGGTTAGGTGTCATGGAGTTAGTACACTACTACAAGTCAAATCTCACGGTCGCATCTCAACATCACACACTAGTGGAACCAGTCATAACAAGGGATCTCATTTAAAGCATAAATTCACAAAGTCATCCTATCCAATTTCTATCCAGCATTATCATAACATATTGTCACATCAATCATTGATACTTGCAAGGTTAGCCATAACGAAATTTCATCATAAGTCAGCGAAACAAAACTACTTATCAACACATCAATCCAAACAAAATCATGCTATTAAGATTAAATCATAAGGGAAGATCAAGCAGTATATCAACATCGAAATGTCAACATGCTCTCCAGACATCATCCTAGCTCATCACAATGCCATATAACGATCATTAGCAGCCATGTACCATCATCTCATATATGCACATAAGTCATATTCATGCTCCAAGTCATATTCAACACTTACCTATTCATAATCATGCTTATCAACCATATAGTATAACATCATGCTTTCTCATAACAACGTATCATCATCTCATAATTCATACAACACATTATAACATGCTTTTAGAACAACATAGTAGGATAGCAATGTATCATTATATCATATTCATAGTTGTCACTACCAATTTTAATTCAGTATTGCATATCAACATGTAATATCAAGCCATATCAGGTTCATCATGGTTGCTATCTAACATCATGCTAGTACATATTAATAAATCACATAATAAAGAAGACCCTCACATCATACCAATCAAAATAAAACGCAAACCCCGCTCGCTCGCCTCCACTCTCAAGCCAAGACCAATCTTCATCTGGACTCACCAACTCGGATAAAATCCCCAAAGAAATCCCAACTCATTTTGACACTCCAATCTCACCCCTCATTTCACCAAGCACTCTCACTAGCAATCCAACTCTAAGAATCCAACCCTATCTCTGTTTCTCACCCGAGATTCATCTAGGAGCTCATCGGAACCACTAAGCATCGCCTCTTATAGTTCTCAAAACCCACTCGTTCCTACTTAAGCCAAACCCCTCTCCTGCGACTTACCTCATACTACCCTCAATCATTCCAACCGCTCAAAATCTCTTCCCCGCTCTCCAACCATTCTCAAGAAGATCCCACCCACAAGTTCAAAGAAGAAGCAATTATGGACATTATTACACAAAAGGATTTCATCATATCAACTAGCATTTAAATCAATAGCATCATTAGTTCATCACTAAGCATTGCAACAAGTATCAAAAGTCTTAAATTACCGTCATGCTCAAGATTATTGCAAAACACCATATATGAATAGTCAATTTAACTAGTAAGTTTCATTGTAACCTTATCAGGTAAACAATCCAACTTTCACAGCATTTGCAGTTCATACGTTTATAGGCAAGGAATTTAGATCAAGCTTAGCAACTCAGAATAGCATCACATCAAATCATCATGGCACATTAAAGTTTTAAGGCAATCGAATCATATCATCATAGTCAACAGACAATCAAGTAACAGTCATCACCAAGTCATCACATCAACAAGCGACTTTCAACATCAAGTTAGTGCAATATCACCATCAACAAGTTCAGAAAGGATTAGCAATCCGAAGGAAGGACATTCTCACTTGCAAGTCATTACGTACTCGATAATCGCGACCCTCGAAGCGAGCTTGTTCCGTCGACCTCGTCGATCCTGAGGCCCGTGGGATATGGGCCCACGCTTCCGCTGCACTGCTCTATCGCTATTCGACTTCCTGTTCCCTTTTCCATGTGGTCGCTCGTCCAATGTATCGTGTAGGAGTCTAAGTTAGCGGAGATAGGGGAGTGATAAGAGCGGACAACCCAACGTTTCTTTCGGAGACAAAATGGACCAAAGCTAAAGACGACACGACTAGAGACAAGACTCCGACCCGGGAATAGTAACGATGCCCTTAAGAAAGTCTATTAGGTTACAATCGTGACAAACACCCACAAATTCATTATGGAGCATATCAATCACATCAATCCACACTAACATGTACCTATCTCGGGGGCAACATTCGTATTCATGTCAAGGACACAATCAAGTCCCACGCTGATGTATGTGAAACAAGCTAACATTCTAATATTCCATGGAAACAGATATGCCTAGCAACTTCAAGCAAGATAGGCGGAACCAACAATGATCATATATGATTCGAAGTCATGCGGAATTTAGTGAACATAACGAACATCATGCATATGAACAATGTAAAAGTATGGTATACACATCAACAATTGAGTCCAAATATATCATGGCAAGGTATGTCGTAACAAACAGGTGAAGCATCATACGAGACCATATAAGGGCAACATAGTAACTATCTCATTTGACACAATGATCATATATTAGGTCAAGCATGGCACGTAATCATATGACGAGATACATTTAGAGAGCATGGGTCCTACATGATACTAGTGGTACATAATGTGAGACAAGCATAGTCAAGAGTCATTTAGAGGAGTTCAACATAATATTCACGAAATATGAGGCATCGTCAAGAGTAGCAAGAAGGACATCATGGGTGCTAGATTATAATCAGGCTAAGAACGAACCATCATAGAGTACGTATAGGGTACAATAGTTGTCACACCATAGAACAAGTACAACACGTGATCATTTAGCGGGTCATATTGGAAATCATAAGTCTTACATGATACTAATAGCACACATCAAACAGGAGTACAACTAAAGTGATTCAACCAGATTTATTCCTGATATTCATGCATCACGCATATGCAAAATCATGATATAGGGTGGTGTGTGATCATGCGAGGTGTCAAGTCATATGTTTATGCAAGTGCGAGAGGATATCATAGAGTAATAGAGAAATAGCGTCGGGCGATAACATGTAAGCATGCTAGGATCAATTGTCATGGAAAGCAAGTCGATTACCGAATTCAACATCAATCTAATCGGATAAGTAAAACATTTATGAGGATCGAAAGAGGGAGGGCCACACTATCAAGGACCTAGTTCAAGAGAGAATCGACAATAATGTAGGCAAGGCATAAATTCACACAAGTCACAACCAAGGGTCCTGCATGATACTAATGGCTCAGCATGACATATGATACATACATGCACCTGATTGATTACTCGACATTAAGCAGACTTCAATTCAATCACATTCCCGTAATATAGAAGCATGGGAGGAAGTGTAGCAAGGTATAGTGCAAATCTAAGTAATGGGGCAACATGACTAGAATATGGGGACATGAGTTTCAATCAAGGTATACTGGGATGAAACATGTATTTATCAAGACTCATTAACCCTATCATATTCTCCATTTAGCACAATTAACGCATATCAATACTAGAATAATCAACAACAGTTAATCTGAGGAATACAAAATAGGTGGGCATGCTATAGATTCTTGTCACAAAATGAATGATAAGCATCGAGGCATCATCGGTTAGCATGCTAAAAAGCACATCTTATGAGGCATTCATATAAGGAAGAGTCGATCACACTATCATAGACCTAATTTAAAAGAAGCAACAATCATATAGACTCATATCACGTGGTTCATGTTTCTAATCAACCATACGATCAATAGGCCAAGTAGACATGTGATGACAACATATAATCATGAGAGAAAGAAAGGCATAACACGGGACCTAAGCAATGGGACAAGAATGGGTACAGAATGTCATACAACTACGAATTCACATTAAAGATCATCATCACAACATGTACTGGGAATTACGTAGCATATAAGGCACGTTGACATCAAATTATAACACGTATCCATCAAGGAAGGGACTCACTCTATCATGATACTAGAACTGAACGATCACACTATCATGAACCTATTCACATGGAGGACATCAATTATACAACATCCTGTCATATGACATAGACATTCGTGCCCTAGTATGACAATGCAATGTACTAAATAGATCATGTCGGGATGATATGGACATAATAAATGTAGCTCGAACCCATACAATAGTCATTATGAACATTAAAGCACATAAGCACAATTTCACACTAAGGATCAATCTGTAGGTCAAGGAGTAGTACCACATAGTAACACACAACCATGGACAGAACAATCAAGACAACCCGATAGAGATCCATAAGGGCAACCACTGACTCTTCCTAACCGACTCATCACTCATCTTCCCCGTGGGACTCGGATATGACTTTTCGTGACAAGAGGACACTGATGGATCGTCATGAGAATTGATAAGGACATCCTCGTAAACATCCCACTCTCTAACTCGGAATTACATCAAGGACCGTCTTCCAATACTCTCTCGGACAACCCTTATATTCAATCATGATTCCCGACACAATGTGTTTACCAACCCAATTCCCCGTGAAAGACACTGACATCCGGGAGAGACTCGATAGAACCGTCAAGGGGTCAACATAGTGGAGGGGCTGTTTCACACAAGCTGGCTTAACCATAGGGAAATAAGGGTACTCCCGCTATCTCGTTCGCACAGATCATTCAATATTCATCAAATAGTTAGGACATACCAATCAATCTTTAGCATATCAAGCACTCAATATAGAATCAGTCAATGACAATTATAACGACCTTCTTGGAATCTTCCGGTCCCAGCTGTAAAGAACAAGCTAGTATTTCGCCTACCCATTCCCGACTACATCCAATAGGGATGGTCTAGCGCCTTTTCTACCCCCTTATCATAAGTCAAGTTCATATTTAGTCCAATTGAGTTAGGCATATTAAGTTCATTTTACCCCCTTAAAACGCTTTCAAATCTTTTGAAATTTGTGGGCGGTTTTCCAAAACATACACTCGACCCTTGCGTACCCGAATTGCACAACCTGGCTCTGATACCAACTTCGTAACGGCCCGGATATAAATATCCGGGATACGTTTCGAAGGTCGAATTCCTTCGTTCGGATGTTGCAAGTCAGGTACGGGTCGAGGTTTCAAACTTCTAATCAACCGAAGTCTCAAAAATTCAATTTAAACGAAAGTAAAGCGGAAATACGGTTTAGATACAAAAGCCACGGCAGAGCCGGGTCAAAACCAAAACTTATATTCTAAAGTTGTATAGCCAATTTCGCGGGGTTAGACAGATACTTGAGATCGCCCGGGGGGGTTTTCTCACGCCATAGAGACATGGAGCAATCATACCTAAAAACAACTGTGCGAGCGGGATCAGACCGAGGCCCCAACACACCCTGTCCCGCAAGCGAACATACACATACGCTAATAATAAAGATGATGCAGATGCGGAATTAAATCACACTAACATGATCCTAATCTGCAATGTACGGAAAATAACTATAAAGGGCCCAAGACAATGCCAAGTGGCACATCCCTCTCCTACCTCTGCACCCCTTCCCGTTAGTGCAGAGACTGGCCAGTTCGGTACTATAGCATAGTCATTTCCTCGTGGTGGTGCACTTCACCACGGTATCATCATATCATATCATATCATATCTCATCATCATATCATATATCATGCTCATGCCCGATGGTGCTGGGCTAATCATATCATATCATATCATCTCATCTCTTGCCCGATGGTGCTGGGCTATCATATCATGCTCATATCGACTCGATAGACTCAAGGCACCCGATGGGGCTGGGCTACCCTATGACCCTAGCAAAGACTCTAGAACTATCACAGATAACGGTCGTTCTGTTTACATGCGCATAAAGAAATAGAATACTCAATCACAAGTGCAATCCTAGCATGATACTACATGGCATGCTTTAATGCTTATGCAACACCTAGTATGTCATATATTCACAAGCAGGTAATCTCTTTCGAATCTGACTAAGCCCATAAAGGAACTTACCTGAATAAGCCAAACAGCAGAGAACAGGGCAGAAGCAAAGTCCAAGCAATGAATTCACCAATAGCAAGCAATGTCCAACATATCACAATCACCTAATAACATACAGATATGCATAAGTCTAACTAATTCACACAAGGCGCCCCTAACTATCATACATCTCTTCTCATATCTCATTTCAGATCATTCCATCTTATCTCATCACAATTCATATATCATTTCAAGTTCATCTCATCTCATCATCTCATTTCCAAAACAATCTCTCAAAGAACTCAACTTAGAAGATCAACAACTCTTTTAAAATCGCTTATCCAAATTCCGACATAATTTAAGCCTTAAAACCAATTTCCCAAAAATCATATTATAGAAATCATTTCGGCATGATTCTTATTTCAAAAACATTATATAAATAAATTCTAATATTAAATCATCAAAATAACCTATGTTCACAAACCATGCTTATAAATCAAAACCAACAATTCACTTTAAAATTCCTAACTCACATGTTTAAATCCTCATAAAATGCATCAATTAAATAATCCAATTAATATAATTTTAAAATAATAAATAATATATAACAATGCTATAAAATATTTTATTTCCCATTTAGCTTAATATCTTTATAATATATACAAATCTTTACCCATTTTAAATCTCAATAAGTTTATATGTTACATCTCCCAAAATCGAATACAATTTGGTAAAATAACTGTTAAAACCAATCTCCATTTTCAAATATGGGAAACATCATCTGTAGATATGGGCAGAGGTCTTAGTATTCATCATATATTCATATGGTTTGAGCAAATATTCAGTATATGTTAACCAAATCTAACATATATTCAGAATATATTCAGCAGGTTTTATCAAATATTCACATATACGCAGTAAATGTTCAGTAAGAGTTAAACAAATATGCAGTATCATACCATATCCACATTTAGCAGGTTTTACCAAATATTCAGTAAGAGTTAAACAAATATGCAGTAAATGTTAGCATATATTCAGCAGGTTTTATCAAATATTCAGAAGGGTTTATCAAATATTCACATATAGTGATTACCATATCTAGATCAGCGACCTTAACTGCTCCTTGTACGCCTGCAGCATAGAATTTCATGAAGAATATTGCTGCACTATTAATACTTGGTCATTCTTTTCCATTGTCTTAGGGTTTAAGCTTTTTGGTGATGGCAGTGGTTACACTGCTGTCACCAACAGTGTCACCATTTATCGATAAGGGTGGTGATAGTGATCCCATAAAAAAAACTCTAAAAACAAATCTGTCACCAAAAAAAGTTGTTACCGCATGTGTCATTATCGACAGTGTCACCACAGTGATCTCGTAAAAAAAACTAAAAACTAAGGTGTCACCATAGTGATAAGGGTGGTGACAGTGGTGACAACGATAAGGGTGGTGACAATGATAAAGGTGGAGACAGCGATAGGGGTGGTGACAGCGATAGGGGTGGTGACAGCGATAAAGGTGGTGACATCGATAAGGGTAGATAAGAGTGGTGACAGTGATAAGGGTGGTGACAACGACAGGGTGGTTAAAGCGATAAGAGTGGTAAGACAGCGATAGGGGTGGTAAGACAGCGATAGGGGTGGTGACAGCGATATGGGTGGTCACAGCGATATGGGCGGTGACAGTGATATGGGTGGTGACAGCGATAGGGTGGTGACAGTGATAGGGTTGGTGACAGCGATAATGGTGGTGACAACGATAGGGTGGTGACAGCGATAAGGGTGGTGACAGTGACCTCGCTAAAAAAAAACTCTAAAAACTAAGATGTCACCAAAAAAAATTGTCACCGCATGTGTCACCACTAATAAAGGTGATGACACTAATCTCGTAAAAAAAAACTTTCACCAAAAAATTTGTTTATCATCATGTGTCACCAAAGTTGTGTAACTAAAGCCATTGACCTTGACCAGTCAATGGTCAAAATAAAAATGGAAAGGAAGAAAGTCAAATTAAAAATGGAAAGAAAGGGCAAAAATGTCATAATGGATATTTTGCAAATAGGAATATGAAAGTGAATATTTTGCAAAATACCTTATTTAAAATGAACCCTTAGCAAAAAAAACCAAAATAAAACAACCTTTTTTTCTAAAAAAAAAAGAAAAAGAAAATTTGATGCCGTTTTCAATTTCACAAATTGATGTCAAGAAGTTAAAATGAAGAGAGAGAAAGTGATAGAGAGAGAAAACGAAAACCCTAACTCAGCACCCCTTCGATGCCGCTGGCGACGGTTGCAACCTGACGATCCGCCCAAAAGAAGAGCCAGAACCTCAAGATGGCTAATATCTCGACACCAGGCAAAAGAAATGAACCTGAATCGGCGCTCAATACAGGGCAAAAAGTCCGATGAAGGCAAAGCCAGCATCGGCTGTAAACTCGGCAATGGCCTATTCGAAGCTTTCTCATCATAAATCAAAGGGATTAGGACCCAAAAACTCAAAGAATCTGTTGAAAAGAGTCGCTCGATGGCGGGATCTCAAGATTATTTGAAGATCGATGTTCGCTGGTGGCGGAGTAGGGGGGCTGAAGGTGGGTCTCGTCTTCTCCTTCCTGTTCCTGGTGGCGCGGGGTGTTGGGGTGCGGCTTTTGCTCCCTTCTGTCGGCCTCTGGGACTGATCCGTCGTTACTATTCCGGATTGCCCATAACATGTTTTCTCTCCTTTTCAATCGGTACAATGATGGCTGTCTGTTTTATTTTCAACCTATTGAACATGTTTCGAAAAAAATCTCCTGCATTATCATGAAAAAATCTACAAATCTGGAAAATATTTGGAGCTTGATGATTTCTATTCTCTCTGTCGGAGTTCATGCCCTTTGTATGAGGTGTCTTCGGTTTGTGAGTCAAAGATTAAAATTGATAGCCTAGAAAAACAGATTGACTGCTGGATGAAAAACAATATATCTACGATTTGGTTATGCGAAAAAGGCTCTTTACGCCTGAATCTGTGTTCTGTCTGTGAGCCCCAAGCAAGTGTCTTGCATTGAAAAAACAATCCATATTGACCAAATCCGGAATCCAGACCGAATTGAAAAGCATAACCTACTGACTATCGAGTCAAAGACGACTACTCCTGAACCAAGAAGAAAATATGCTGCCAAATCTGATTACTTTGAACAAATGATCTCATTTCTTAAAAGCCCCTATGTAGTGCTACATATTTTTTCTTTACTTTGTTTGTGGTATGAAATGCTACAAACCCCAATTGAACATTCTAACTTTGAATTTAGCAGGATGAAAAGGACCCCTTGGACTCAAAAGAACCCCATAGCGAAGATCTTTCAAAGGATGGAACTTCAAAGCATGAAGATCATAGACGAAAAAATGAAAGTTGAACAAGAAAATGAACAATCCATTGGCAGAACAAATCAGAGAAAAGACATGAGGGGGCTAAACTTGAATTTTCTCAGCTCTCCTTTCAACCCAATGCATCATGAACAGAAATCGAAAACGGAAAAATCCAACAACAGAAACCGAAATTGGAAGGAGAACCAACTGCACATCAGGTACTCTTGTCACCTAAATTCACTTATGCGATCCTATTGTACTTTGTTCGAATGGTTTGGACTTAATCGCTCCTCTGGTCTAAAACCTGTAATGAACTACGAAAACAACAGGAAAAGATTAATCCAATGCAATGAAGACCTGTGGATAAAAGACTTGGGAAACGCAAGGAAAAATCGTAACAGAAAATATTATAGAGATACTAACCATTTAGAAAGGATAAAAATAAAATTTGGAAAGAACAATGTTCAAGCAAGTAGGAAGAAAAGACATGAGGGTATGGGACTCATAAGTAGTAGTGAGATTGAAAAATTTAGCTATAGGAATTTTCATAAAGCTCCTGGTGTAAGGAAGGAGTGGCTTCACCTTGCTCACCTGTTCATCTACCCTCCTCTGCCCCTCTGGTTTGGGATGCCAGCTCAGGGCAAAGGAAGTGAGAAAATAAGAAAAATCATTGACACCGGAAACAACCCATCGAAAATGAACAAATCTGAAAGCATAAAAAACAAAAGTGTAAAACTTAAAATAGACCAAATAGAAACCAATCAAAGAAGAAGCAAGAAAAAACCTGAAATAGAAAAATTCCGCAAAATAGAATATCCGGAATGAGAATCTGTACATGGAATTGTTGTGGGATCGGAAAGAGAAATATGTGGACAGAAATTGTAATCTTCTGCAAAATAGAAAACATACAGATCATGGCCCTAATGGAAACTAAAACGGAGTTTATACCACCTGAAACGGCCTGGCATAAAGCTGGCTTCGATTCAATCTGCTGGTCTACTGTAGTGGGCAGATCGGGAGGAATTTGTATTTTATGGAAAAACTATCAATTAACAACTGCAAATGTTGAAATAATGACAAGAGATGAGCGATTCATTACGATGAAAGTTGAAGATACCAATAAAGGAACAAATTTTGCGATTTGTTTTGTCTATGCACCCCCTCAAGAATGCAAGAAACTTGAATTCTGGAATAAAATTACCAATAATATTGGTAATTTGAATACCCCGACTATTGTGATGGGGGACTTGAATAAAATACAAAACATAAATGAAAAACAAGGGGGATCTCAAATAAACCCAATCAGATTTGAACGATTATTAAAATTCAAAGACGACTGTAAGCTTCTTGACATACCGACGATAGGAAACGAGTTCACTTGGAGAAAAAATAGAACTGACATAAATAACATCTATGAAAAGCTTGACAGAACTCTAGTGCAAGATGAAATACTTCAATGGTACCCAAACGTAGCTACCAGAAACCATGCATTCTCCTCCTCATACCATTGTCCAATATCGATTCAAATCGATTCAAATGAAAATAGGAAGGCGAGACCATTTAAGTTTGAAAAAATGTGGCTCCAAAGAAAAGATTACAAAAATGTAGTAATTCAAGCATGGAGAACGAGATGCGAAGGTTCTCAAATGTTCCAAGTGGTTAAAAAAACTCAACTACTAAAGAGACTAACAAAAGAATGGAACAAAACTACTTTCGGGAACATTTTTCGACAATTAAAAGAAATTGAGGAAAAACTAGTACAATTGCAACATAATAATATCCCGACAAACCAAAATGAAAACAACAAAAGACAACAGAAACTTATAGAAAAGAAAAGCAAGCTCATACAATACCATAACACGTATTGGCGGCAAAGGGCAAAAACAAAACACCTAAAACTCTCCGACACAAATTCAGGATACCACCACAAAGTAGCCACGGGACGTAGAAACAGGAAAATCATTAGAGAAATCGTGGCAGCCGAAGGAACAACAATTATGGGAGAAGAAAACATAAGTAGAGATATTCGCAACGATTTCGAAAAAAGATTCAAAGAAGAGACTATCAACTATCGACTCTTAAACGAGTATCTAGAACTAATAGATACAGAAATAAATCAACAAGAAAATGAGTTCCTCACAAAACCAATTACAAACCAGGAAATAAAAAAGGCCTTCTTCTCGATAAGAAAAGATAAATCCCCAGGACCGGATGGAATGACAGCAGAATTCTACCAGCGACACTGGGATATTGTCGGACCATCCATTATAAAAGCAATCAAAGGTTTCTTCCGTTCCGGGAAAATGCTCAAGCAAATTAACCAAACTTTTATATTTCTAATCCCTAAATGCGAAAACCCAAGAACAACAAACAATTACAGACCAATTAGCCTCTGTTCTACACTCTATAAGGCTATTGCCAAAATCCTGGCAGAAAGGCTTAAAATGGTTTTAGGAAAATTGAACCACCCTCTTCAAGGAGCATTCATTTCAGATAGAGCAATTCAAGACAATGTACTCATTGCACATGAAATTTTCCACTCTTTCCGCTCAAAAAGGGGGCGTGAGGGTTGGATTGCGATCAAACTTGACATGGAAAAGGCATATGACAGACTGAACTGGGACTTCCTGTTTGCTATTTTGTCCAAGTTTGGTTTCTGCCAGAAATTCTGTGGTTGGATTAAAGAATGTATCCAAACAGTGACCTTCTCTATTCTAGTAAATGATGAACCAACCGACACTTTCCGACCTCAAAGGGGTCTAAGGCAAGGAGATCCTATTTCCCCCTACCTTTTCATCTTAGGCGCAGAAATCCTAGCACGAAAATTACAGCGACAAAGTGAACAATTGAGGAACAATATCGGCTTCAGAACTCTAGGAGTGGTCCTTCTATCCCCTTCCTCTCCTTTGCGGATGACATCATGATCTTTTCTAAAGCAACCCCGGAAGCTTGTCGAATGGTGAAAACCATAATTGATGAATATTGCGAGATCTCGGGACAAAAAGTAAACTTTCAAAAATCTGCCTTCCAAACCACAAAAGGAATTGCAAATGAACAAAAACAACGATTCCAATCATGCCTACAAATAACCAACCATGTTGCTTTAGAAAAATATCTTGGGTGCCCTATTATAATTGGTAGAGTGAATAAAAACACGTTTGAAGAAGTCATAGGGAAAACCAAGAACCAACTAACAAAATGGAGAGCTAATGAACTCACCCAACAAGGACGTGCGGTCCTTATTGAAGCAAACCTAGCAGCGAAACCAAGCTATATAATGCAAAATTTCATGCTTCCCGCAAGCATTCATACCGACCTAGACCGACTGAACAAACGCTTCTTCTGGAACAAAGACCCTAAATATAAGCCCCTCATCGGATGGGATAAAATCTACAGACCAAAGAGAGAAGGAGGGCTGGGACTACACAAGACTAAAGCCATGAACAAAGCGCTGCAAATGAAATTGCTTTGGAAAATTCTTGCAGAGCCTCAAAATGAATGGGTTAAAATCATCCGAGATAAGTACCTAAAAAATGCAAATATCTAGAACTATCAAAGGAAAAGGAACTCCTCCTGGCAATGGGCAAAACTAATGAATATCAAAGAGGAATTCTGTGCAGGATTTATTTGGCAGGTGGGAAACGGGAAATCCATAAGATTCTGGAAGGACAACTGGCTTCCAAATGAAGGAAACCTTCGAGAAAAATGTATCTTAGATCAGGTTGATGAACAAGAAACTATTGACCAATTCATTAAACCAAATAACACATGGGACAAAGAAAAATTGAGCAACTTCCTCCCTTCGGACATTGTTGATAAAATTTTAGATATCTATATCCCGTCCAATGTAATTGTAGATAGGTTGTACTGGAAACCAAGTAAAAATGGGTGGTTCTCTACTGCTAGTGCTTTAGACCACATCACGAGAACCAGAAGGACCAACTCAGACCTACTAGACTGGATTTGGAAAATTGACTGTCCGTCTAAGATTAAAAATTTCCTCTGGAAAAACCTGCTAAACGAAATCCCAACAAAAGTCAGATTACAAGGAAAAGGAATTCATATGCCTTTAGAATGCCCCCTTTGCTCCCATCATGAAGAAAATAACACCCATCTTTTCACAAAATGTCAGACTGCCCTGTCGTTCATCGGAAGATTAGATAGGCAGATTGAACGTACGGTACGAAACATTGACAAAGAAAACAAGTTATATAAGGATATAGTCTCCGAAATATTCCACCAATTATCTACGGAACATAAATCGATTCTTGCTTTCGCCCTTTGGGGTTTATGGTCGATGAGAAACAGAATAATTTTTGACAACACTGATATCAGTACAATGGAAGAATGGATAAAAAATATAAAACAATATAGGACTACGTGGAGAAGAGCACAAGTTGCAGAACAAGAAGAAGACATTGACACATTAAAACCAAACACCCAAAATAAGATAATGCCAAAACAAAAAGTAGTTAAATGGAAAAAACCGGCTGAGGAGTTTGTTAAGCTTAATTTTGATGGCGCTCGGACTGGGTCGGACCGTGCGGCTTCTGACTTTATTATCCGTGATAGCCAGGGAAGGGTCCTTTCATGTGGTGCCCAAAGCCACGGTCAGGTGTCTGCTGTGCAAGCAGAATGCTATGGTCTCATAGCAGGTCTTCTGGAAGCTTCGAAGCGGGGTTTCACTCGGTTGGAGGTTGAAGGCGACTGCTTGACTGTCATCAATGTCTTGCGAGGACTTTGGCAGTGCCCATGGGAGATCGAGATGACGATTTCGGATGCCCTTGGCCTTTGTCGATCGTTCGAGAGTGTCAGCTTTGAGCATGTCTTCATGGAAGGAAACAGGGTGGCCGATCGATTGGCGCATCTGGGCTTATCCGCGTGCTTCGTCGCTGACTGTGTTCCTGCTGAGATCGCAGACTTCGTCCGTTTGGACGATATTGGTTGGTGGGTCAACCACGGTTGACCTCCCCCCAGTCCTTGCCTTGTATCAAAAAAAAAAAACAAATTGATGTCAAGAATATGGTGGCTTTATGGATTTTGGCTCGGTAAGCAAATCGATGAACAAATTCAAACACTTGATCCTAAAGTGAACAGTGTCCGTACCTTGAAGTGGACAGCTTTGATCGTCTGAGCGATATAAAACCTAACTGGTAAACTAATTTCACCCCGTATCGATTTTTATACATCCAATTAATTACAATCATAATTTTAATTATATAAATTATTCCATATATCAAATATATTGCTAAATTGAATCAAAACTAGCAAGAAAATTAATTGATCATATCAATTTATACAAGAGGCTCTGATACCACTGTAGGAAAATTAGATGCGCAGAGAAATTATAGAAAACTATTTTCTAACATCTAATTCGGGATCTAATGCATGAATCGATATGATCAATGTAGAAGAGAAAAGTCATACCTTTTCTTGTGACCAACCTTTATTCGAAATCACATTTGGAGAATAGAGCCTCAAACGCGACTCCTCTACTTAGTCCACACAAGCACGGAATTGGATCTCCTTGTCTCCGTTTCCTAGAACGAACGATCGAAGGATTGCAACTCACACCTAACACTTTTGGGATGCTATTGGTTTTGGTGGGAGAAGAAAAGATGCACAATTGTCAAAAACTAGGTTAAGACTTATTCCCAATAAGTCTCCTTATATAGTGCACAAATTAGGTCAAACTCATTCATAATAAGTTACCTATTTATCTTTTATCTTTTATCCATAATATCTTTCTATAAAGATATTATATTAACAATAATAACTTATTACTATCATTAATCAATTATCCAATTCCTAATACTCTTTTGTGTGTGACCTTATAGGGCCCGAATAAAATAGCAATAGATTAAATCCAATTTAATACATAAATTATAGTTGGCTTTTAGCAAAGCACTATAATTAACTAGATTATTCGGATTATAAATCTCCATTTTAATCCTATTATATCATTATTATTTTACACATAAATTAAATGACACATGTTCCTTCACATGTTTGATGACTCTTTCCCTTTTTCTTTCGGCTTTCACTCCAACAATGATGGTCAGATCCTTGCTGCTGCTATTGACCAAGTCGGATCCTTCCACTTTCCCAACATGGTTGTTCGCCTTGATCGCACCAACTACTCCCTCTGGCATGGTACGATCTGCTCCGCTCTTCAGGCATATGGTCTGGATTCTCTAATCACGGTTGCCTCAGCACCACCACAAACCATACTCGCTACCCCATTGCATTCGACCCTGAAAAGTCGGAGACCAGCAGCCCCGTCACCACTGCAGTCGTCCTCCCCAATCCGGCCTACGCTGATTGGTTGCGCAAAGACCACCTTGTCCTACTTTGGATTTGGTCGACCATTACCATGTCGCTGCTCACCCATGTTGCTCGTGCTGAAACCTCCTATGACATGTGGTCAATCCTTGAGTGTATGTTCCATGCCCAAACCAACGCCTTTCAGATGCATCTTCGTCATCAACTTCAAACGCTTCAACGGGGCTCTCTCTCAATTCTTGAATATGTTGAGAAGAAGAGAGCTTTAGCGAATAGCTTGGCTGAGTGTATGCATATTGTGAATGATCAGGACCTTGTTTCCTACGTTGTCTATGGTCTTGGTCCCGCTTATGGATCATTTTGAGCGGCTCTCACAATGCATGGTGGCAATATCACCAGTGACACTCTTCTCGGCTTGCTCCTTCAGGAAGAACAGTGCCTTGAGGAGGAATCCAAAACTCTTGACGCTTCTATCCTTGAAGCAAACTACTCCAACCGCTCTAAGAACCGGTCTCGCTCGTCTCAGCCACGGGCGTCTAGCCCTCCTCCTAGTCGCAGCACTCCTTCGCAACAACCTGTTGGTTCTGATCGGTCATCTCACCCTAAGTGCCAAATTTTCCACAAGACTGGTCATGAAGCTCACAATTGCTTCAACCGGCTGAACCTTGGTGAGTTTCCAATCACTCACCGAGGTGCTCAACAACATCTTTAGTTAGTGTAGCAGCCCTCTGCCCACGTCGCTGCCCACTCCACAGTGCCTCCATCCGCCCTCTGTGACCCTTGGGTTGTTGACACGGAGGCGACGCATCATGTGACCATTGATCTCGGCAGGCTCTCCAATCCAACTCCTTGTGATGGTAACGATAACCTATTGGTTGGTAATGGTGAGTCTCTTTCTATTATGAACTTAGGGCAGTCTACACTTTCTACATTCCATGATGCTAATAAACCTCTTGTCCTGCAGAACATCCTTTTTGTCCCACAAATTGCCAAAAATCTTAGGGTATTTTGCATAACTTGACCACTTTTTGGAAAACTTTGCAAAACTGTCCACCTTTTGGGAGATTTGCAAAACTACCCTAGTAGTCTACTTTTGCCAAAAAAAAAATATTGACCTGTTGTACCGGTAGCACGTTGGAGGTGAGGCCGGATGGGTGAGGAGGGAAAGTGTTTGGTGGGGCATTAGGTTTTGGAGCCAAAAAAAGGGTAAGGGGATGGTGATGTGATGGTTTGGGTGACAAGTATTATTTCATGGTATAAAAAGGGGAGAGGAAGAGAAAGCTTTCATTTTGTACTTTCTCACATATATTCTACAACAGAGAGATGGAGAAACAGATGGAAAACGTTCCACCATGGGAGACAAATTCTCTGCTTGTGGTGCCAGTTGCAGAGCACGTGTCGCCAACACATGTTGCTTCTGTCGGTGCTCAAAATCCCCGTGTCACATTTACTTCGCAGAAACCTTTCTTCCCAAATGCAATGGGTAAGTGTATGTGACAAAGTTCTACTCAAAGTAGATATCCATGCACCTTTAGTTTCAACACTCGTTTCATTTTCAGGTGGAAACGCCTTCGTATGCGTCACTCTCATCTTCAATGGTTGTTGGGTGTTCGAGGGAGGATGTTGGTGATTTGCGGGGATGAAGGCACACAAGAATGTCATGATATAAGAGGGCATCGACTTCACCTCTTTGAAAAACCTGATCAAGGTGAAGGTCGGCGATGGTGATAAAGTGTGGGCGTTGTTTTACGTGCCAAAGTCGAAAGATGGGGATCATCCTATCATGATAGCTGATGATGATGACCTTGAGGCATTTAAATTTTTGAACTCAAAGTGTGGAGAACATCCATGGCCCATGGCGATATATGTTGGTCCATTCCTTAAGGAGAATTTTTCAAGTGACACGGGTAACTATTTGGGTGACATGGGGATCTGTTCAGGTGACAAGGGTAAAGGATAGGTGAGAGAGGTCATAGGACAGAGCAAGGAGGTGAGTGCAATGGATATTAGTGACAAAAATATTCATTCAGGTGACATGGGTATTTGTTTGGGTGACAAGGGTAAAGGAGAGGGGAGAGAGGTCATAGGGCAGAGCAAGGAGGTGAGTGCAATGGATATTAGTGACAAAAATTTTCAATCAGGTGACATGGGTATCTGTTTGGGTGACAAGGGTAAAGGAGAGGTGAGAGAGGTTATAGGGCAGAGCAAGGAGGTGAGTGCAATGGATATTAGTGACAAAACTATTCAGTCAGGTGACATGGATATCTGTTTGGGTGACAATGGTAAAGGAGAGGTGAGAGAGGTCATAGGGCAGAGAAAGGAGGTGAGTGCAATGGATATTAGTGACAAAACTATTCAGTTAGGTGACATGGGTATCTGTTTGGGTGACAAGGGTGAGGGAGAGGTGAGAGAGGCCATAGGGAAGACCAAGGAGGTGACTGTGATTGACATTAGTGACAAGAATATTCGGTCAGGTGACATGGGTATAGGTGTGGGTGACAAGAGTGAGGGAGAGGTGAGAGAGGCAATAGGGAAGACGAATGAGGTGACTGCAATTTGCATTAGTGACATAGATTTTTGGTCAGGTGACATGGGTATCTTTCTGGGTGACAAGGATGAGGGAGAGGTGAGAGAGGCCATGGGGAAGACCAAGGAGGTGACTGTGATGGACAGTACTGACAAGGATCTTTTGTCGGGTGACATGAGAATAGTTGTGGGCGACAAGAATATTTGTTCATGTGACAAGGGTGATGGTCTGGAACTGATCGAATTGGGTGACACGGATAACTCTACATCTGAAATAGATCAGGGATTGGAGGTGATATCCATTAGCAACGGGGATGAGGATGGGTCAACCCCCACAATTGACGTTGGGGTCTCGGACGATGACGAACGTGTCGGGGTGAAGCTAGAAGAAGACTGGGAGGATTTTGAGTGGCTTCGAGTGGAGGAGGAAGTTGAGGATGCAGTGATGAGGGAACTTGAAGATTGGGTGCCGAGGTCAAGCGAATCCCCAGAAACGATGGAGAGCATTGAGGCTATGTTGGAGAGCATAACACCACGAAGCCAGGACCCACGACGCAACATGACAGAACTTTCGGAGGGTCAATTGTTTCCATCAAAGGCTGAAGTCCAGACTCGCCTTTGGTGTATAGCGGTGGAGAAGTGCTTTGAGTTTATTGTGAAGAAGTCATCGAAATCGTTGTTTGGGGTAGGATGTGTGGAAAAAATTGCACGTGGATGTGTAGGTCCACGACTTACAACCGCACCACTTTGTGGATCATCCGAAAGTATATCCAGAACCATACATCTGACATAAACTTCAAGCACAACCATAACCGACATGCTACATCGAATTTGATTGGACGGAACTTAGCGTCGATGTAAGTGTTACTCTACCCAAAAACACTTTTTATCTTGTCACGTGTTTATATTACATTTGTCACCTTACTTTATTATACGTGTCAAAGTAAGCAAACCTATCAATCGTAGGTTCACTGGGACTCGAAAGAACCTAGTTCTCGATCAAGTGCAGTCGCTGACTAAGTCCCAATTGAGAGTGACGTGTAGCTACTGGAAGGCCCGAAGGGCACGATTGGTGGCGAGGGATGTTAAGCATGGGACTGACGAAGATAGTTATCGAGATATTATTCCATACTTGCAAATGGTGGAGCAGACTAACCCAGGGACTTATACTAGGGTAGAGGTGGACTCCTCCCAACGATTCAAGTACGCCTTTGTTAGCTTCGGGGTATGGCGTAGGGCGATCCCCTACCTTAGAAAGGTAAAAGCACATTTCGGCTATATAATCTCACTTGTCATATAATACAAAATTCCGTGTCACTAAATATACAGTTCCTGATGTCCATGTACATGTCATTTCAGTGGATGGGAGTTTCCTAAAAGGGAAGTTCAGGAGAACCTTTCTCTTTGCCACAGCCCAAGATCCGGACCACAAAGTATACCCAATCGCGTTTGCAATTGTTGATGGTGAGAATCACGGGTCGTGGTCCTTCTTTTTCTTCAAGAATATGCTACATGTTGTGGAGGACACGTCGGACTTCATGTTTGTCTCTGATCGCCATTTGAGTATTGTCCAAGGTATAAGGGACAACTACGTGTTTGCAAAACAAGGGTTCTGTGTATGACATCTATTTAGTGCAGGTACAAGGGGGTCACGGGGATGCAGAGCATGTTTTTCAAGATGGCGAAGACGTATACGAGGGCGGAGTTCCATCAATTATTCGATGAATTCTGTAAGCAGTCACCCCCTGTCGGCCAATACGTCAAGGAGGCTGGTTTCCAGAACTAGGCTCGATCATACTTCTTGGGTAATCGCTACAACATAATGACGACGAACAACTCCGAATTTTTGAACTCTGTGTTCAAGGAGCCGCGCGATCTACCTATCACGGCCCTCATTGATGCCATCATTGAAACGGTCTCAAAGTGGTTTTATAAGCGATAGGAAAGGAGCAGCTAATAAGTTGGTGAGTGATCACGTTGATGATGCTCTTAAAACGAATTATGCGATGTCAATATGCTTAGACGTCATGCCGCTGAGCCCGCATGAGTTCGTCGCCCGCAAGGGTTCGTCGTCTTGGACTGTAAACTTGAGTGCCCGTAGTTGCACTTGCAAGCACTTCGACATTGACCATTTTCCGTGCCCCCATGCCATAGCCGCTGCCAAGTATCGAGGTACGAATATTTACACTCTCGTCAATGACTTCTACAAAGTCGCAGCATGGAAGGCATGTTATGTGGATGTGCTATATCTGGTCCCTCCAAGAGAAGAATGGAGGATCCCCCCAGGGATGTCCGAGATGGCGTGCCTCCCCCCGCCCGTGAAAAGGAGGCCTGGTCGGCCTAAGACATCCCGACACCCATCCCGTGGAGAAACTCCCCGTTTGTAGCGTCGTCGATCGTAGTTGCGTTTCTCTATTGGTGGCCCTTACCTTAGAAGCTAAATTTGCATCTTCAATTTGGGGTCAGGGGTTGAACCATGCACACATGAGAAACTGTAGGTATTTTGGTGTTAAACACATAAGTCAAAATTTTGTTACTTTGGGGGTACGCACATAGGTCAAACTTTTGCTACTTTGGTTAGGCACATATGTGAAACTTTTAGCATTTTGGGAAGCACATATGACAAACTTTAGATATATTAGGGTGCATATTTAAACTCTTTGGTACTTTGGTTACGCTCATATGAAAAACATTTTGCAACTTTTAGTATTTTGGGAAGCACATGTCACCTGTTTGTACAGACGTGTCACTTGACATAATTACTATGTCACCTATTTCATTGGCCGTGTCACTCAAGGGAAATACCGTGTCACAATTTAAGGCTTAACTTTTAGCATTTTGGGAACCACATATGACAAACTTTAGAAATATTGGGGTGCATATGTAAACTATTTGGTACTTTGGTTACGCTCATATGAAAAACATTTTGCAACTTTTAGTATTTTGGGAAGCACATGTCACCTGTTTGTACAGACGTGTCACTTGACGGAATTACTATTGTAAAGACTGAATATATATTTTGTAGTATTATTCTATATATTAAATTATTAATAGTAAATTCAAATTGTAAAAGTGGAATAAAACCCGTCCTCGAGCGTAAGTTTTGATTTTTGAGTCATTCCGGCATCATTATGAGAATTTAGATTCTAGCGGATTTTAATTCCGCCTTCAAGCTCCGAGTTTTGATAAAAAAAATTAATTTAATTCCGTTTATCTTGAAATTGAATTGAATTTGATTAAATTTGATTTAGTCGGGATTTGATAGAGTCGGGATTAGCGGGTTTCGAATTTGGATATCGGGTATATTCTCCTTGCATTTTTTTGGCACCACATATATATTAATTCTTTTTTCCTTTTTCTTTCTTTCCTTCTCTCTCTCTCTCCCTTGCCGCACCGATGGTACAGTGCACTCCCAGCTGCTCAATTTGTCTTTATGCACACAATTCACACCATAAGGTTCACCCTCTTGCCTCATTCCTCCCTATTCCCACGCCACAATCTCAGACTCTCAGAGGAAAACAACCAAACCCATTGCTCTCTCTCTCTCTTCCCCTCTTCCACTGTCTGCATTTCACAAAAACACCATCCCTCACCTTCTTCGTTCAAATCGCAGCCACCATCACCTCATCACCCTAGCTCCACCTCCCCAGCTCCTCATCGTTGCCACAAGACCACCACCGCCGCATCCAGGAGCCCCTTTCGAAGCCCAGGAGCTGGAGCCGGCAGCCCTTGAAGTCGCAAGACCCCAACTCCCCTGTTTCATGAGTAAGGTCCGGCCTCCCTCTTTTGTTTTCGTTTTGCCCTCGAAACCGCATAAAGGTGAACCTTGAATCACTCCTCATCCTTCCTAGGACATTAACGGTTGAGATCCGACATCGGGGAAGCCTAAGCGAGCCAAATCGGACCTTATTCCGGCGAAACTAAACCCCCTCGGTGAGCTTTCTCTCCCTCCTTCCTCTTTACTCTCGTTTTTGTCCTTTTGAGTCAGTTGAGGTCGGAATGTGGACTAGGTCTTCTGGGTGAGGGTTGGGTACGGGAAGGTGTCGCCGGCTGGCTTGGGATTCCCTTCCCCGTTTCTGTTCGGCGTCAAGCGGCCCTGTTCTTGTTAAAGGAGGGAGACGGGCTCGGTTCTGTTTTCTTTCTTTTTTTTGGTCCGGTTCGGGCCATATTCTCCCGGTTCACATACACACAATCTGAGAGTTGAGTTGGGATCCGAGAAGGGTTCGGGTCTGGGCATATGGATCCGGGTCTTGGGGCCTTTCCCTTGGGCCTTTTCTTTTCTTCTTTCATTTTGGTTTCGGGTTGGGCTTGGTTTTGGGCTGTGTTTTGTTGGGTATAGTATTTTATTTGTGTATGTTATTTGTATATATATATATATATGTGATATTTATTATTATTTCTGATTTTAGGAAAATATATATATATATATATTTATATGTTCTGAAATTATTAATATTTATATTTTAAAAGGTTTTAAAAGTGATATTATTTGATATTGAGTTATAACTATAATTATGGGTATTGTTTTGAGATTATATGATTAGTAAGTATTAAATTTTGAATATTATTATTATTTTGGGATTTGGTTATAATTATAATTTCTGGAAATTAATCGCTATATATATATATTGTTTATTGTTTTAAAATAATATTGATTGGATTATTTAATTGATGCATTTCATGAGGATTTAAATATGAGAGTGGGGAATTTTAAATTGAGTTGTTGGTTTTGCTTTATAAATATTATTTGTGAGCTTAGAATTATTTTGACGATTGAGTATTGAGAATTATTTATATAATGTTTTGAAATAAGAAACATGCCGGAAGGATTTCTATAATGTGCTTTGGAGAGAGTTGGTTTTAAAGTTAAATGTTTAATGTCGGAATTTGGCCAAATATGAGTTGAGACATCATTTTGAATATGAGTTGACTTAATTTGGGATTTATAAGTTTGAAAATATGGTTGGTATGATTTTATCAAGGGGTTTGATTGGAAGATGATCTTGGTCGATTTGATCGTATCGAAAAGGTTTTAGAAAACGGTTTTACTATCGGTTGGTTTTGAGGATGTTGAGAACTTGGGTTCCGTATGTATGAATGTGAACCGGTAGCTTATGGAAAATGACTTGATGATAGGTGTGTATTGCTTTTGGATTGCTTTGGACTTGCATTTGGGCCCTTGCTTGTGTTATCTTGCTGTTCTGCATCAACAGGTAAGTATCCTACGGGACTTACTCAGTAACCTGGACCTCCTGCCTGATGTGTCATGTAATGTGTAGTTTTGTTGCATATTAAGCATGCCATGTAGTATCATGCTAGGATTGCATTGAACTGAGCATGTGTTTACTTTGTGTGTTTGAATACAGAACGGTTGTTATCTGTGATAGTCCTAGAGTCTTTGCTAGGGTCATAGATAGGGTTGCCCAGCCCCATCGGGTGCCCTGAGTCTATCGAGTCCATATGAGCATGATATGATAGTCCAGCACTATCGGGCAAGAGATGAGATGATTTGATATGATATGATTAGCCCAGCACCATCGGGCATGAGCATGATTTATGATATGATGATGAGATATGATATGATATGATGATACCGTGGTGAGTGCACCACCACGAAGAGAGTGCTATGCTATAGCCCGAACTGGCCAGTCTCTGCACTAACGGGAAGGGGTGCAGAGGTAGAAGAGGGATATGCCACTTGGCATTGTCTTGGGCCCTTTACAATTCTTTTCTGCATATTATATATATCCTAGGGGCATGATAGTGTGATTTAAATCTTGTACCGCATTAGTCATCTTTTATTTAGGTATAGGCATGTTATGTGGCCTCAGCGCGGTCAGAAGACCCGCAGGCGATCACCGGGCCTGACTTCGTGGATAGTGTTAGGTACCGCTCTTGTTGCTCCTTGCTTCTGTGACGGGAAATCTCTTGGCGAATCGAAGAATCCGGCTAATATATTCTAACTTGACAAATGGCAATCACCCACTTTGTTTTGGTTTTGACCCGGCTCTGCCGTGGCTTTTGTATCTAACCCGTACTTCTGCTTTACTTTCGTTTAAATTGTATTTCTGAGACTTCGACTGATTAGAGGTTTGAAACCTCGACCCGTACCTGAATTGCAACATCCGAACGAAGGTATCCGACCTTCGAAACGTATCCCGGATATTTATATCCGGACCGTTACAAAGTTGGTATCAGAACGAGGTTGTGCAATTCGGGTACGCAAGGGTCGGGTGTATGTTTTGGAAAACCGCCCACAGATTTTGAAGATTTGAAAGCGTTTTAAAGGGGCAAAATGAACTTAATATGTCTAACTCAATTGGATTAAATATGAACTTGGCTTATGATAAAAGAGGAGAACCAACTAATAAGGGATCAAGTGGGTAGAAAAGGCGTTAGACCATCCCTATTGGATGTAGTCGGAAATGGGTAGGCGAAATACTAGCTTGTTCTTTACAGATGGGTCGGGAAAACTCCAAGGAGGTCATTATAATTGCCATCGACTGATGCTATGTTGAGTGCTTGATATGATAAAGATTGGTTGGTATGTCCTAACTATTTGATGAATATTGGATGATCTGTGCAAACGAGATAGCGGGAGTACCCTTATTTCCCCTATGGTTAAGCCAGCTTGTGTGAAAAAGCCCCTCCACTATATTGACCTCTTGACGGTTCTATCAAGTCTCTCCCGGATGTCAGTGTCTTCCACGGGGAATTGGGTTGGTAAACACATTGTGTCTGGAATCATGATTGAATATAAGGGTTGTCCGAGAGAGTATTGAAAGACGGTCTTTGATGTAATTCCGAGTTAAAGAGTGGGATGTTTACGAGGTTGTCCTTATCAATTCGTATGACGATCCTTCAGTGTCCTCTTGTCACGAAAAATTCGTATCCGAGTCCCACGGGAAAGATGGGTAATGAGTCAGTTGGGAAGAGTCAATGTTGCTCCTATGGACCTCTATCGGGTTATCTTGATTGCTCTGTCCATTATTGCGTGATACTATGTGGTACTACTCCTTGACCTACAATTGATCCTTAGTGTGAAGTTGTGCTTATGTGCCTTAATGTTCATAATGACTATTGTATAGGTTTGAGCTACATTTATCATATCCATATCATCCCGACATGATCTACTTAGTATATTGCATTGTCACACTAGAGCACGAATAAACATGTCATATGCTAGGAAGTTGTATAATTGATGCCCTCTCTGTGAATAGGTTCATGATAGTGTAATCGTTCAGTCTAGTATCATGATAGAGTGAGTCCCTTACTTGATGGATACATGTTATAATTTCATGGCAACATGCCTTATATGCTACGTTATCCTCAGTACATGTTATGATGATGATCTTTAATATGAATTCGTAGTTGTATGACATTCTGTACCCATGCTTGCCCCATTGCTTAGGTCCCGTGTTATGTCTTTCTTTCTCTCATGATTATATGTTGTCATCGCATGTCTACTTGACCTATTGATCGTATGGTTGATTAGAAACATGAACCACATGGTATGAGTCTATATGATTGCTGCTTCTTCCGAATTAGGTCCATGATAGTGTGATCGACTCTACTTTATATGAATGCCTCATAAGATGTGCTCTTTAACATGCTAGCCGATGATGCCTCGATGCTTATCATTCATCTTGTGACAAGAATCTATAGCATGCCCATCTTATATTCGTCGGACTAACTATTGTTGATTATTTTGCAAGTTAATATTGTGTGTGTTAGTTGCGTTGAACGGAGAATATGTGTTATAATTGAGCCTTGATGAGTGCATGTTTTGTCATATTATGTGTTGATTCGAACTCATGTCCCCATATTCTCGTCACATTGCCCGTTACTTAGACTTGCATTATACATCGTTACATTTCTTCCCATGCTTCTATACTATTGGAAGGTGATTGAATTGAAGTCTTGCTTAATGTTGAGTAATCAATCAAGTGCATGTATGTGTCCTGTGTAGATTGAGTCATTAGTAACATATAGAACCCTTGGTTGTGACTTGTGCGAATTTATGCCTTGCTACATTATTGATTGATTCTCTCTTGAGCTAGGTCCCTGGTAGTGTGGCTCTTTCCTCTTTCCGTTCTCTTAACATGTTTCACTCGTCCTGATTAGCTTAATGTTGAATTTGATGATTGACTAGCTTTCCGTGATGGTTATACCTAGCATGCTTACATGGTTAAAATGTCTATTACTCCATGATATTCTCTTGTGCTTGCATGAATGAATGGCTTGACACCTCGCATGATCACGCACCACCCTATACCATGATTTTGCAAATACATGACGCATGAATATCGGAATGAACCTAGTTGAATTACTTTAATTGTACTCATGATTCGATGTGTGCTATTAGTATCCTGTAAGACTTATGATTTCCAAAAGGACCCGCTAAATGATCACCTGTTGTAATCGTTCCATGATGTGACAACTATTGTACCATATATGTACTCTATGATGGCTCGTTCTTAACATTATTATAATCTAACACCCATGATGTTCTTCTTGTTACTTCTGATGATGCCTCATGTTTCGTGAATAATATGTTGAACTCCTCTTAATGACTCTTGTCTATGCTTGTATCACATTATGTACCACTAATATCATGTAGGACCTATGCTCTCTAAATGTATCTCGTCATATGATTACGTGTCATGCTTGACCTAGTATATGATCATTGTGTCAGATGAGGTAGTTACTATGTGCCCTTATATGATCTTGTATGATGCATACACCAAACTCGTGCACTGTTCATATATGTGATACGTACTATGCTACTCTTATGTGTTCTCGTATGACGCTTCATCTGATTGTTATAATATGCCTTGCCATGATATATCTGGACTCAATTATTGATGTGTATACCATGTTCCTACATTGTTCATATACATGATGCTCGTTATCTTCATTAAATCCCGCGTGACTTCGAATCGTGCATGATTATTGTTGGCTCCGCATAACTTTCCTAGATTGCTAGACTCATCTGCATCCATGGAATTCTAGAATGCTAACTTGCCTAGATTGATTTTTGAGTCATTCCGGCATCATTATGAGAATTTAGATTCTAGCGGATTTTAATTCCGCCTTCAAGCTCCGAGTTTTGATAAAAAAAATTAATTTAATTCCGTTTATCTTGAAATTGAATTGAATTTGATTAAATTTGATTTAGTTGGGATTTGATAGAGTCGGGATTAGCGGGTTTCGAATTTGGATATCGGGTATATTCTCCTTGCATTTTTTTGGGACCACATATATATTAATTCTTTTTTCCTTTTTCTTTCTTTCCTTCTCTCTCTCTCTCCCTTGCCGCACCAATGGTACAGTGCACACCCAGCTGCTCAATTTGTCTTTATGCACACAATTCACACCATAAGGTTCACCCTCTTGCCTCATTCCTCCCTATTCCCACGCCACAATCTCAGACTCTCAGAGGAAAACAACCAAACCCATTGCTCTCTCTCTCTTCCCCTCTTCCACTGTCTGCATTTCACAAAAACACCATCCCTCACCTTCTTCGTTCAAATCGCAGCCACCATCACCTCATCACCCTAGCTCCACCTCCCCAGCTCCTCGTCGTTGCCACCAGACCACCACCGCCGCATCCAGGAGCCCCTTTCGAAGCCCAGGAGCTGGAGCCGGCAGCCCTTGAAGTCGCAAGACCCCAACTCCCCTGTTTCATGAGTAAGGTCCGGCCTCCCTCTTTTGTTTTCGTTTTCCCCTCGAAACCGCATAAAGGTGAACCTTGAATCACTCCTCATCCTTCCTAGGACATTAACGGTTGAGATCCGACAT
Source organism: Persicaria maculosa (assembly GCA_963922045.1). NCBI lineage: Eukaryota > Viridiplantae > Streptophyta > Magnoliopsida > Caryophyllales > Polygonaceae > Persicaria > Persicaria maculosa. The sequence goes on from OY998261.1 coordinate 38,353,330, forward strand.
CGGGGAAGCCTAAGCGAGCCAAATCGGACCTTATTCCGGCGAAACTAAACCCCCTCGGTGAGCTTTCTCTCCCTCCTTCCTCTTTACTCTCGTTTCTGTCCTTTTGAGTCAGTTGAGGTCGGAATGTGGACTAGGTCTTCTGGGTGAGGGTTGGGTACGGGAAGGTGTCGCCGGCTGGCTTGGGATTCCCTTCCCCGTTTCTGTTCGGCGTCAAGCGGCCCTGTTCTTGTTAAAGGAGGGAGACGGGCTCGGTTCTGTTTTCTTTCTTTTTTTTTGGTCCGGTTCGGGCCATATTCTCCCGGTTCACATACACACAATCTGAGAGTTGAGTTGGGATCCGAGAAGGGTTCGGGTCTGGGCATATGGATCCGGGTCTTGGGGCCTTTCCCTTGGGCCTTTTCTTTTCTTCTTTCATTTTGGTTTCGGGTTGGGCTTGGTTTTGGGCTGTGTTTTGTTGGGTATAGTATTTTATTTGTGTATGTTATTTGTATATATATATATATATGTGATATTTATTATTATTTCTGATTTTAGGAAAATATATATATATATATATTTATATGTTCTGAAATTATTAATATTTATATTTAAAAGGTTTTAAAAGTGATATTATTTGATATTGAGTTATAACTATAATTATGGGTATTGTTTTGAGATTATATGATTAGTAAGTATTAAATTTTGAATATTATTATTATTTTGGGATTTGGTTATAATTATAATTTCTGGAAATTAATCGCTATATATATATATTGTTTATTGTTTTAAAATAATATTGATTGGATTATTTAATTGATGCATTTCATGAGGATTTAAATATGAGAGTGGGGAATTTTAAATTGAGTTGTTGGTTTTGCTTTATAAGTATTATTTGTGAGCTTAGAATTATTTTGATGATTGAGTATTGAGAATTATTTATATAATGTTTTGAAATAAGAAACATGCTGGAAGGATTTCTATAATGTGCTTTGGAGAGAGTTGGTTTTAAAGTTAAATGTTTAATGTCGGAATTTGGCCAAATATGAGTTGAGACATCATTTTGAATATGAGTTGACTTAATTTGGGATTTATAAGTTTGAAAATATGGTTGGTATGATTTTATCAAGGGGTTTGATTGGAAGATGATCTTGGTCGATTTGATCGTATCGAAAAGGTTTTAGAAAACGGTTTTACTATCGGTTGGTTTTGAGGATGTTGAGAACTTGGGTTCCGTATGTATGAATTTGAACCGGTAGCTTATGGAAAATGACTTGATGATAGATGTTGAGAACTTGGGTTCCGTATGTATGAATTTGAACCTGAAGATGGTTTTGGGCCTATTTTCTGGGCTTGAACTCCCGGGTCTGGATCCTCCCTTTTCTTTCTCTCTTGGGTTGGGCGGGTCCACCCTCTTTCTCTTCTATTCAATCCGGGTGGGCTTGCTCAGTTCTGAGGCACGGTGGGCCTTTCTTTTGGGTTTGGTTGTGGTTTGGATCCGATTTGTTTCCGGGTCTCCTCCCTCTCTTTTCCATTTTTCCGGGTTGGGCCACTATTTCGGTTGTGGGCTGATGGTTGGGTTGTTATTATTTGTTATGTTAAATGAGTGTACTTATATTATGTTGTTATATATGTTATGATTTTATTAAATTATTGTTAGTTTAGTATCATTATTATATTATTCCGTTTTGAGAAAAATATATTTTCTGAAATTATGATTATCCGTTTTAAAGGATTTTAAAATAATATTATTAAGATATGTATTTTGTGATGTTTAAATATGTACTTTTAGGGATTCTAAAATGACTTATTGACTCGGATTATAATTATGATTTGTGAAGAGGATTTAATTTTGATATTTTATTTAGTTAAGCATTGTTTGATAAACTATTTAAAAATAGATCTTAAGTTCGGAAATATCTTTTAAGGTCTTGTTGTTTGGAAAATCAAAATGCCGGAATTATTTCTATAATATGAGTTTGAGAGATTAGTTTTATGGTTTAAATGTTTAATGTCGGGATTTAGATAAGCGATTTGAAAAGAGTTGTTTGATTTTCTAAGTTGAGTTCCTTGAGAGGTTGTTTTGAAAATGAGATGATGAGATGAGATGAACATGAAATGAAATATGGTTGTGATGAAATGAGATGGAATAATCTGAAATGGGATATGAGCCGAGATATGAATGATAGTTAGGGGCGCCTTGTGTGAAATAGGTAGACTTATGCATTTATATGTTATTAGGTGTTTGTGAATGTTGGACGTTGCTTGCTATCGGTGATTCATTTCATGGATTCTGCTCTGCCTTGTTCTCTACTGTTCGGCTTATTCAGGTAAGTTCCTTTATGGGCTTACTCAGATTCGAAAGAGATTACCGGCTTGTGAATGTATGACATACTAGGTGTTGCATAAGCATCAAAGCATGCCATGTAGTATCATGCTAGGTTGCACTTGTGATTGAGCATTCTATTTCTTTACGCGTATGAAACAGAACGACCGTCTCTGTGATAGTCCTAGAGTCTTTGCTAGGGTCATAGGGTAGCCCAGCCCTATCGGGTGCCCTGAGTCTATCGAGTCGATATGAGCATGATGATAGCCCAGCACCATCGGGCATGTTTATTTTAATTTATGTTATGATGATGAGATATGATATGATGAGATATGATATGCTATAGCATCGAACTGGCCAGTCTCTGCACTAACGGAAAGGGGTGCAGAGGTAGGAGAGGGACATGCCACTTGGCATTCTTTGGGCGCCTTTACAGTTATTTCTCGCATATTGTAAATTAGGATCATGCTAGTGTGATTTAATTTCCGCATCTGCATCATCTTTATTATTAGCGTATGTGTATGTTCGCTTGCTGGACAGAGCGTGTTGGGGCCTCGGTCTGACCCCACTCGCACCAAATGTTTTTAGGTATGATTGCTCCCTGTTTATATGGCGTGGGAAAGTCCCCCGGCGATTGCAAAGAAATCTGTCTAACCCCGCTAATCTGGCCATACGACTTTAGAATTATGTTTTGGTTTTGACCCGGCCTTGCCGTGGCTTTTGTATCTAAATCATATTTCCACTTCACTTTCGTTTAAACTGAATTTATGAAACTTCGACTGATTAGAGGTTTGAAACCTCGACCCGTACCTGAATTGCAACATCCGAACGAAGGTATCCGACCTTCAAAACGTAAGGGTCGGGTACGCAATTCGGGTACGCAAGGGTCGGGTGTATGTTTTTTAAAACCGCCCATGGATTTCGAAGATTTGAAAGCGTTTTAAAGGGGCAAAATGAACTTAATATGCCTAACTCAATTGGACTAAATATGAACTTGGCTTATGATAAAAGAGGAGAACCAACTAATAAGGGATCTAGTGGGTAGAAAAGGCGCTAGACCATCCCTATTAGATGTAGTTGGAACTGGGTAGGCGAAATACTAGCTTTTTCTTTACAGACGGGTCGGGAAGACTCCAAGGAAGTCGTTATAATTGCCATTGACTGATTCTATGTTGAGTGCTTGATATGTTAAAGATTTGATTGGTATGACCTAATTATTGAATGAATATTGAATGATCTGTGCGAACAAGATAGCGGGAGTACCCTTATTTCCCCTATGGTTAAGCTTAGCTTTTGTGGGACCGTCCCTTTCCTTATGAACCCTTTTGACAATTCAATCGAGTCCTCCCTTCGAATATCGGTCTTCCATAGGAATTGGGTTGGTAAACACATGGTGTCGGGAATCATGATTGAATATAGGGGTTGTCCGAGAGAGTATTGGAAGACGGTCCCTGATGAAATTCCGAGTTAGAGAGTGAGATGTTTACGAGGCTGTCCTTATCAATTCTTATGACAATCCATGAGTGTCCTCTTGTCACAAAAAAATTCGTATCCGAGTCCCACGGGAAAGATGGGTAATGAGTCAGTTGGGAAGAGTCAATGTTGCCCTTATGGACTTCTATCGGGTTATCTTGATTGCCTTGTTCATGATGGTGTGATTCTATATGCACAACTCCTTGACCTACAATTGATCCTTAGTGTGAATTTGTGCTTATGTGCTTTGATGCTCATGATGACCATTGTATCGGTTTGAACTACATTTATTATGTCCATATCATTCTGACATGATCTGCTTAGTATATTACATTGTCATACTAGGGCACGATTATAGATGTCATATGATAGGAAGTTGTACAATTGATGTACTCCCCTTGAATAGGTTCATGATAGTGTGATCGACTCTTCCTTATATGAATGCCTCATAAGATGTACTCTCTAGCATGCTAGTCGATTATGCCTCGATGCTTATCATTCATTCTGTGACAAGAATCTATAGAATGCCCACCTATTCTGTGATTAACTGTTGTTGATTATTCTAGTAACTGCTATGCGTTAATTGTGCTAAGTGAGAATATGGTAGTGTGAACGAGTCTTGATAAATACATGTTCTATCCTAGTATACATCAATTTGAACTCCTGTCCTCGTATTCTAGCCATGTTGCTTAGACTTGCTCTATACCTCGTTGCGTTTTCCTCTCGTGCCACTATGTCGTTGAGATGTGATTGAATGAACTCTTGCATAATGTCGTATTAACCAGTCAAGCGCATGTATGTACCATAGGTTATATTGAACCACTAGTAACATGTTGGGCCCTTGGTTGTGACTTGTGCAAATTCTACTTTGCCTACGTTATTGTTGATTCACTCTTGGACTAGGTACCTGATAGCGTGGCTCTTTCCTCTTTCTGTTCTCTTAGCATGTTTCACTCATCCTGATGAGTTTAATGTTGAATTCGATGATTGACTAGCTTTCCGTGATAGTTAAACCCAGCATGCTTACATGGTTAAAATGTTTATTACTCTATGATGGCTTCTCGTGCTTGCATGAACCTATGACTTTACACCTCGCATGATCACGCACCACCCTGTATCATGATTTTGCATCTGCATGACGCATGAATATCGGAATGAACCTAGTTGAATTACTCTAGTTGTACTCTATGATGGTTCTTTCTTAGCATGATTATAACCTAGCATCCATGATGTCCATCTTGTCACTTTTGATGATGCCTCATGTTTCGTGAACATTATGTTGAACTCCTCTTAATGAATCTTGACTATGCTTGTATCGCAGTCTGTATCGCTAGTATCATGTAGGATCTATGCTCTCTAAATGGATCTCGTCATAGGATTTCGTGTCATGCTTGACCTATTATGTGATCATTGCTGTTAGATGTGATAGTTACTATGCTGCTCTTATGTGTCCTTGTATGACGCGTCATCTGATTGTTATCATATACCTTGCCATGATATATTTGGACTCATTTGTTGATGTGTATACCATGCTTTTACATTGATCATATGCATGATGCTCGTTATCTTCACTAAATTCCGCATGACTTCGAATCATATATGATCATTGTTGGTTCCGTCTATCATGCTTGAAGCTGCTAGGCATATCTGCTTCCATGGAATACTAGAATGTTAGCTTATTTCACATACATCAGTGTAGGACTTGATTGTGTCTTTGATATGAATACGAATATTGCCCCGAAATAGGTACATGTTAGTGTGGATTGATGTGATTGATATGCTCCATAATGAATTCGTGCGTGTTGTCACAATTGGGACCTTATAGACTTTCTTAAGGGCATCGTACTATTCCCGAGTCAGAATCTTATCTCTAGTCGTGTCATCCTTAGCTTTGGTCCATTTTGTCTCTGAGAGAAACATTGAGTCGTCGGCCCTTGTCACTCCCCTTTCTCCGCTAACTTAGACTCCTACACGATACATTGGACGAGCGACCGCATGGAAAAAGGGATCGGAAAGTCGAATAGCGATAGAGCAGTGCAGCGGAAGTGTGGGCCCATAACCCACGGGCCTCAGGATCGATAATGTCGACGGAACGAGCTCGCTTTGAGGATTGCGATTGTTGAGTACGATATGACTTGCAAGTGGGAGCATCCTCTATTCGAATTGCTAACCCTTTCTGAGCTTGTTGATGATGATATTGCACTGACTTGAGGTTGAAAGCTGCTTGTTGATGTGATGACTGTTGCTCGATTGTCTGTTGACTATGATGATATGATTCGATTCCTTACAATCCTAATGTGCCTTGATGACTTAATGTGATGCTACTCTGAGTTGCTAAGCATGATCTAAATTCCTTTCCTATATAGTATGAACTGCAATTGCCGAGAATCTGAATGGTTATTAACTAAGACTATGATGAAACATGCTAACTTGATTCGACTAAGTTTATATATGATGTTTTCCAATACTTGTTGAGCATGACGGTAATTTAAGACTTTTGATACTTGTTGCAATGCTTAATGATGCTATTGATATAAATGTTAGTTGATATGATGTAGTCCTTATGTGCCATGATGTCCATGATTGCTTCTTCTTTGAACATGTGAGTGAGGTCCTTTTGGTTGAGCGGTCAGAGAGTGGGGAAAGGTTTTGAGTGATTAGAATGATCGACGGTGGTAAGGGAAAGTTGCAGAAGAGGGGTGTTGACTTAGGTTGGACCGAGTGGGTCCGGGAATTAAAAGAGGTAATGCTTGAAGATTTCGATGAGCTCCTAGGTGAATCTCGGATAAGGGTATGGTTAGGATAGGCTGGTTAGGTAGTGACCGAGAAAATTTATTGAAGATGCATAGTTAGAAGGGTTCTGCGTTGTGATACCTTGGGAAGAGTGAGAAATGTAAGAAATGACCTTTGGGGTATTGGGGACATAGAGTGAGAGTGTGCTCGGGTGTGAAAACAAAGTTAAGGGTTGGACTCTTAGAGGTGGATTGCTAGTGAGAGCGCTTGGTAAAATGAGGGGTGAGACTGGAGTATCAAAATGAGTTGGGGTTCTTTGGGGATATTATCTGAGTTGGTGAGTTTAGATGAGGATCGGTTTTGGCTTGAGAGTTGGGGACGAGCGAGCGGGGTTTGCATTTTATTATAACTGAAATAATGTGCAAAACTTTCTTGATGATGTAATTATGAACTGCCATGATGTTAGATCGCGACCATGATAAACTAGATACAACCTGATATTACATGTTGATATGCAATATTGAATCATAATTGGTAGTGACAACTATACTCATGATATAATGACCCATTGCTATCCTACTATGATGTTCCAGAAGCATGTTATGATGTGTTGTATGAATCGTGAAACAATGATATGTCGCTATGTGAGAGCATGATGTTATATTATGATCAGGAGATGTTAAATGATGAATATTGATTTGGATCATGAATCTGACTTATATATATGAGAATTCACTGATACACTTGTGATGCCTTCGGTATAATATAGATACACTTTATGACTCGTGATATGACGTTGAGATTTTGTTGCTGCTTTTGATGTGCTGAAAGAATGGTATGCTTTATGTTACGGGTAAACATGTTAGGCGGTTACAATGTTGATTGGTTGAGATTATCATGATTGATGTTGAGGATTGCCATATGAGAGGTGGTTGATGATATTATGAGTTGATGAGTTGATTTACTTTTGTTCATGTTGAGTTGTGAATGATGAAAGAATGATTTTGGAACCTAGGAAGAGAATATGGGATTAGCCCTTAGAGGTGGATGACTCAACTTCCTACCTTCTGAATTTGATTGATTGGGCTGCGAGAACTGATTTGGTTTTTGGGAGATTTTGACGAAATCTTGATTTGAAAGAAATTGACTTGTTTTGGTGTAAAGTTGCTTGATTAAACATCGGATTTGAAGATTTTGAGCGACTTTAAAAATGGCCAACTTTGGGTTTTAAAGGGTTGAGAGTTTCAATGATTTGGATGACAATCTTTCATTTACAAAACACTTTGAGGTTTACGAACTGGATTTACATTATGACGTCTCATGAAGTGGATACAAGCATTGTATAGGGGCGCTTATAGATTGCTTGCTAAGACCTAGTCGGACGCTGTTATGCTTTTAGAGTTGTGATACTTCCGAAAAGTCGAAGCAAGAATGTGATAAGGGTGCTTATTACACACTTGACCAGACCAATTGGAGATGTCACGGTCGTGACTAGGATGTTGTGAGAATCTCGGAAGACGCAACCGAGACGATTACAAGATCCTTGGACATGGTTCTTGGACTCACCGATTTTAAAACTTCATCCCCTTTACTTTAAAATGGTTTTAGTCTCGGGGACGAGACTTGTTTTTAGAGGTGGATGAATGTAAAGACCGGAAAATTTAAAATATTATTTTCTTACAATATTAAATTATGTTCGACTTTAAAAAATTAAGATTCTAGAAATTTTGAAATTTCCGTCCTCGAGCAACTGAATTTTATTTAAACGAACTTTTATATAGATTTGAATTGGGTTTTAGGAATGGATTTTGATTTTCGGAGATCGAGCATTAATAAAATTCATTTAAGCTCCGGGTTATGATTGAAATTAATTTAATTCCTTTATATTGAGATTAGTAAATTAAATTTTATTTAATTTGATTTAGTCGGGATTCGATCGGACGAGCGGGTTTTGAGTCTTTTCCGCTAATTTTGAATTTGGTATAGTTGGGACCACATATATATATATATATATATTTTTCTTTTTTTTTCTTTTTCTTTTCTCTCTCTCTCTCTCTCTCTCTCTCTCTCTCTCTCTCTCTCTCTCTCCCGGAAATCTGTCCCAAGTGAAGGATGGTCCCCCTCCCTCACCTCACCCCACCTTCCTCTGCATATCACCTCCAATGGTGGCAACACCCCCACACCCCCTCCTCTCTTCTGTAGCCGCAGCCTCCCACCTCCCCTTCTCTCCATCTTCTTCTGTATTCTTTCCCTCCCTTAGCCACCAGCAACCACCACCTTCTCCTGCTCCCTTCCCTCCCGTCGAAGCAGCAGCAGGTCGCCAAGCCGACTGAGGGCAACTCCGAGAGCCTCGAGCGCCTGAGCATCAGCCCCACCTCCTTCCTCCTTGTGTCCGTGCAGCAACAGTGGCTTCCCCGACGACCAAGGCGAGCCAGAGCCACCCTGGAGCCGCCAGCAAGAGCCCGAGCCACCGAGGCCACCTCCCTCCCGCCGTTCCCCTGTTTCGTGTTCATGGCCAGTGAGTTTTTCCTCCCTCTTCCTTCACACATAAACACTGTAAAGGTCCGCCTTTAAGCCTTTTCTTTTGTCCTAGACCATCTCCGGCCGAGAATGAACCGATCCCATCACCAGCGAAGCTCGATTCAACCCCGACGAACGTTTCCGGCGAGCACATCGGCTTCTCGGTAACCTCTCTCTCCTCCCTTCCTCCTTGCTGTCGTTTTACTCTTGTTGTGCGGGTTTAGGTCGGGGAAACCTTCCGGCCATCTGGGTGAGTTTTGGGGCGGAACGGACCCCGGCGGCCTGGCCTATTCCTCTTCCTCCCTCCCTCTGTTTTTGCCGTTGGAGAGCTCGGCCTGAGCTTGAGGAAAGGCTCCTCCCTCCTGAAGATGGTTTTGGGCCTATTTTCTGGGCTTGAACTCCCGGGTCCGGATCCTCCCTTTTCTTTCTCTCTTGGGTTGGGCGGGTCCACCCTCTTTCTCTTCTATTCAATCCGGGTGGGCTTGCTCAGTTCTGAGGCACGGTGGGCCTTTCTTTTGGGTTTGGTTGTGGTTTGGATCCGATTTGTTTCCGGGTCTCCTCCCTCTCTTTTCCATTTTTCCGGGTTGGGCCACTATTTCGGTTGTGGGCTGATGGTTGGGTTGTTATTATTTGTTATGTTAAATGAGTGTACTTATATTATGTTGTTATATATGTTATGATTTTATTAAATTAGTGTTAGTTTAGTATCATTATTATATTATTCCGTTTTGAGAAAAATATATTTTCTGAAATTATGATTATCCGTTTTAAAGGATTTTAAAATAATATTATTAAGATATGTATTTTGTGATGTTTAAATATGTACTTTTAGGGATTCTAAAATGACTTATTGACTCGGATTATAATTATGATTTGTGAAGAGGATTTAATTTTGATATTTTATTTAGTTAAGCATTGTTTGATAAACTATTTAAAAATAGATCTTAAGTTCGGAAATATCTTTTAAGGGCTTGTTGTTTGGAAAATCAAAATGTCGGAATTATTTCTATAATATGAGTTTGAGAGATTAGTTTTATGGTTTAAATGTTTAATGTCGGGATTTAGATAAGCGATTTTAAAAGAGTTGTTTGATTTTCTAAGTTGAGTTCCTTGAGAGGTTGTTTTGAAAATGAGATGATGAGATGAGATGAACATGAAATGAAATATGGTTGTGATGAAATGAGATGGAATAATCTGAAATGGGATATGAGCCGAGATATGAATGATAGTTAGGGGCGCCTTGTGTGAAATAGGTAGACTTATGCATTTATATGTTATTAGATGTTTGTGAATGTTGGACGTTGCTTGCTATCGGTGATTCATTTCATGGATTCTGCTCTGCCTTGTTCTCTGCTGTTCGGCTTATTCAGGTAAGTTCCTTAATGGGCTTACTCAGATTCGAAAGAGATTACCGGCTTGTGAATGTATGACATACTAGGTGTTGCATAAGCATTAAAGCATGCCATGTAGTATCATGCTAGGTTGCACTTGTGATTGAGCATTCTATTTCTTTACGCGTATGAAACAGAACGACCGTCTCTGTGATAGTCCTAGAGTCTTTGCTAGGGTCATAGGGTAGCCCAGCCCCATCGGGTGCCCTGAGTCTATCGAGTCGATTTGAGCATGATGATAGCCCAGCACCATCGAGCATGTTTATTTTAATTTATGTTATGATGATGAGATATGATATGATGAGATATGATATGCTATAGCATCGAACTGGCCTGTCTCTGCACTAACGGAAAGGGGTGCAGAGGTCGGAGAGGGACATGCCACTTGGCATTCTTTGGGCGCCTTTACAGTTATTTCTCGCATATTGTAAATTAGGATCATGCTAGTGTGATTTAATTTCTGCATCTGAATCATCTTTATTATTAGCGTATGTGTATGTTCGCTTGCTGGACAGAGCGTGTTGGGGCCTCGGTCTGACCCCACTCGCACCAAATGTTTTTAGGTATGATTGCTCCCTGTTTATATGGCGTGGGAAAGTCCCCCGGCGATTGCAAAGAAATCTGTCTAACCCCGCTAATCTAGCCATACGACTTTAGAATTATGTTTTGGTTTTGACCCGGCCTTGCCGTGGCTTTTGTATCTAAATCATATTTCCACTTCACTTTCGTTTAAACTGAATTTATGAAACTTCGACTGATTAGAGGTTTGAAACCTCGATCCGTACCTGAATTGCAACATCCGAACGAAGGTATCCGACCTTCGAAACGTATCCCGGATATTTATATCCGGGCCGTTACAGGGTCGTACACCCTCACCTGCCACTTCTTCAGATCAATTGCAAGCGCAACCCAATGCTTGTTCTTCAGATTGAAGGGAAGAAGGATGAGGTCCGTCCGTGCCCATGCAAGCTTCATCGTTGCCGGGTTTTGGCCGTCGAAGCAAGCAAGCACCGACTTATCCGCCTCGTAGTTGTCAGAAGCAACACTATATTTCTTCCACTCCGTCTCAAGCCGCCGCGGCCAATATGTGTCCACAACGACAACTCGAGGGCCACCCACAACATCACCCCTCTCCATCACTTGTTTACGCAGAAGGTAACAACTATGCTCCATGTGCTGCATCAATTGCCACCCAAATAAAAACCAACTACAGATGCATGACCTATACCAAATGCACTAACTAATTAACGCAGCTTTTGTACCTTTGTCGTGAACCAAAACTTGGGTGTCTGTATGGAGGTAAAGAAATCCTTTGAATGATCCGTGTCGTACCCTATCATTAGCTTTTGCCCATCCCCACTACACATACAAAATGACAATGTTAGGTGGCATACACATATCTACCTTTTTTGATTAATTTAGACAAAATCACAATTATCGTCAAACCTTCCAAGCCACTGTGCTAGGATGTCGTTGTCTGATACAGACATAAATCCCATCTGAATGGCATCAGCAACACCGACCATGCCCTTCCCTTTTTGGGCCCTAGCTTTCTTTGCAGGGGGAGGCATCCCTTCTCCATCATCACCCTTCCTCGCTTTCTTGCCAACTTTTTCCCATACACCTTCATACGGTTTAACAACTATAAATCCCACTGTTTTCATCCCGTTTCACCCAACCAAATGACCCTATCATCCAACTATATTGGCATTGTAACTAAGCTTACCTTCAGAGATTGTTCTTCTTCGGCCTTCTCCTCGTCCTCAGTGTCAGTCTGGCCTACCATATCAGCATCAACACCCTGCAAACACATTCACACACACATTCACACATGAAATTTGATCCAAGATTGTCCTTGTCACTACGGTTTCGTAAAACTAATTTATATAATCGCTACGGGGCACAGGAGCTTACCTTCACAAATTCACCTACTGCGGGCTTCTTCTTGCCTTCATCTTGAACCTTCTCAACCGTATGAGCATCACCCACCTGCAAAACACATTCATACATTAAATTGGATCGCAGATTGTCCTTGTCATTTAAAACCAAACACCCTGTCACCCAACTATCAATCCCACTGTTTTTATTTCGTGTCACCCAACCAAATAAACCATGTCACCCAACTAATTTAAGCTTGTAACTAAGGTTTCGTCCAAAACATATTCATATAATCGCAACGTGGACAGGAGATGAGCTTACCTTCTCGACCGTCTCAGCTGCAACCTTCTCCACCGTCTCAGCTTGAACCTTCTCCTGCCTTGAGCTTCAACCTTCTCAATCGTACCAGCTTCAACCTTCTCCCCGCCTTCAGCATCACCCACCCTGCAAATCACATTCACACAACTCTATTAACCTAGATTTCCCGTGACACTAAACATAAAACACCATGTCACTTAATAACAAACTTACATCGTCATGAGCATCTCTGTCCTCACCATCCCCTTCCTTGTTGACAACAGTCTCTTTCAATCCCTTCTCTTCCTGGCCATCCATGTCCATATAAGCATCAGCATCCCTTTTTTGTTCTTTCCCTACTCCTCCCATCCCTTGAGCATCTCGCAATCCATTTACAACCTCCTCCAACACATTCATCTGCAACGATTAGGTGTTTCAGCATCAACCCTCATATATAATTCAGAAACAACCCCATTTCAAATTAGAACAAAAAACAAAATATTCTCATCAAGAAATTAGAGAAGAATCCCATAATTATCATAATGTACGTGTCACCTGACCAATATGACGTGTCACTACTCCAATTACCTTTGTCATCTATGTTCTGCAGAATTTTTTGCCCAAAAAAAAATATGTCAATGACGTACCTTCTCATCCATCTTCTCTATCCACCTTGTCATGCTTGAGAGACTGTCCATCATCTTCTCTAGTGTCTTCGCCACGTTATCTCCCCTGGCATCCTTGGTGGACCCCCCACCAGGTGCATGATAACGGGCCGCCAAGGGAGACACAACGTCATCAAAAAGACGGTCGGGCATCTCTTGACGAAAGAAGCATCCATCCATCAACCCCATCTCATTCTCCTCCGGGAGTAGTAGGGGGTCCACCTCAACCTTAATGCCGTCCTCATCGTCCAGATCCATGCGTTTCATGATTGTGTCGTAACTAAGGTTTTCATCATCAGCAGCCCACCTTGTACATCGAGGAAATGACCTGAAGGACACCTTCGTCGCGAACTGCACCCCAAAGTCTGGAATAGCTTCATATAGCCAAATCTAGAATGCATCGACACTCATATTACAAACTCATATTTCATATAATGTACGACTACTATTTCGACACATTCACCATCATTGTAGAATACTAACAGAAGGTTACCTGGAAGGCCAATGGATAACCAACCAGCCCGTATCCATGTCGATCGACTTGCGACTTTAAATCAGCTACCCGTCGTTCTATGACACCAGACAACGCCGCATGAGTGACCTCATAAACAACCCTGCCCCATGGGAATGCCAAAAATCGATCCACGTTCTCCACTAGCCTTACAATCCACGCTCTTAAAGGTTTCCTGCATCCCCCCCCCAGTAGAACTCCTTCCACAATAAGGAGGAGAGCGAGCTTGAAACGTCGTCTCGCACTCGGCTCCTTTACCATCGAATTCTTGAAAGCATTCTCCAGGTCACCCACTGTCATCCTCTCAGATGTGAAAAAGTCCTTCATAGCCTTCTTATCGTCTGTCATGTCCACTGCCTGGGGTCGACCACACCGCAGCCCAGTGACTAATGCGAACTCCTTCATCGAGAAACGACGGAGTTGTCCCTGCATCATGTACCAAGTCTCCCATTTCTTTTCCGTCACAAGCTGGCGTTGTAAAGCGTAGTGCACTAGCTGTGAGGAAAATTTGACCCGATTAGCCACATGGACAACCCCTGCGAATTGGCTTCCCTGGAGCTTCTCCCAGTCATACGAGTTGAGTCAATCGTCAATGTTCGCCAGAATGGAGAATCTCGAATTTTGGTTCACCCATGCCCGGAAATGCTTCTCCTTCGGGACTGAATAACGAGGTTGCTGCTCTTTGGCCACTTCTGCTTCTGCTCCCTTCCTCCTTGAATTTTTGCTCCGCACCATTTCTTCCCTACAATGACATCAACACAATCAGATTTCCACATAAGTTCCTATACTCGTGTCACCTAACTAGTAATGCCGCGTTAGGAAACTTACAAACCCATGTCACTTAAATCATCCCCTTTAAACCCATGTGACAACTACCAAACCCATGTGACTTAACTTCCAAACCCATGTCTCCTAACTTCCAAAACCATGTCACCTATCTTCCAAACTCATGTCACCTATCTTTCAAACTCATAATTCAGTTTCACACATTCATATCTCGTGTCATCTAACTACTACATCCCTGTCACTTGACTTAAACAGCCTAAATCAAGCAGAGGCAATCCTAAACCCCTATCACCAAATTCAAACCCCTGTCACCTGATTCCAAACCCATGTCGCCCTATTTATGCTCCCTTCTTTCATAGATAATTGTCCACCTTGTCACCTAACTTCCAAACTATAACGGCCTGGATATAAATATCCGGGATACGTTTCGAAGGTCAGATACCTTCGTTCGGATGTTGCAATTCAGGTACGGGTCGAGGTTTCAAACCTCTAATCAGTCGAAGTTTCATAAATTCAGTTTAACGAAAGTAATGTGGAAATATGATTTAGATACAAAAGCCACGGCAGAGCTGGGTCAAAACCAAACCAAAGTGGGTGATTTGCCATTTGTCAAGTTAGAATATATTAGCCGGATTCTTCGATTCGCCAAAAGATTTCCCCGTCACAGAAGCATGGAGCAACAAGAGCGGTACCTAACACTATCCACGAAGTCAGCCCTGGTGATCGCCTGCGGGTCCTCTGACCGCGCTGAGGCCACATAACATGCCTAAGCCTAAATAAAAGATGACTAATGCGGTACAAGATTTAAATCACACTATCATGCCCCTAGTATATATAATATGCGGAAAAGAACTGTAAAGGGACCAAGACAATGCCAAGTGGCATATCCCTCTCCTACCTCTGCACCCCTTCCTGTTAGTGCAGAGACTGGCCAGTTCGTCGCTATAGCATAGCATATCCTCGTGGTGGTGCACTCACCCACGGTATCATCATAACATATATAAAAAAAATACGTAAATCTTGCCCGATGGTGCTGGGCTATCATATCATGCTCATATCGACTCGATAGACTCAGGGCACCCGATGGGGCTAGGCTACCCTATGACCCTTGCAAAGACTCTAGGACTATCACAGATAACGGCCGTTCTGTTTCAAACACACAAAGTAAACACATGCTCAGTTCAATGCAATCCTAGCATGATACTACATGGCATGCTTTAATATGCAACAAAACTACACATTACATGACACATCAGGCAGGAGGTCCAGGTTACTGAGTAAGTCCCGTAGGATACTTACCTGTTGATGCAGAACAGCAAGATAACACAAGCAAGGGCCCAAATGCAAGTCCAAAGCAATCCAAGAGCAATACACACCTATCATCAAGTCATTTCCATAAGCTACTAGACCAAATTTCATACACACGAACTCAAGTTCTCAACATCCTCAAAACCGACCAATAGTAAAACCGTTTTCCAAAATCTTTCCGATACGATCAAATCGACCAAAATCATTCTTCCAATCAAACCCATTGATAAAATCATACCAACCATATTTTCAGACTCATAAATCCCAAATTAAGTCAACTCATTTTCAAAATGATTTCTCAACTCATACTTGGCCAAATTCCGACATTAAACATTTAGCTTTAAAACCAACTCTCTCCAAATCACATTATAGAAATCATTCCGGCATTTTATTTCAAACATTATATAAATAAACTCTAATATTAAATCATCAAAATAACCTATGCTCACAATCATATTTATAATTCAAAACCAACAATTCACTTTAAAATTCCTAACTCACATGTTTAAATCCTCATAAGATGCATCAATTAAATAATCCAATTATTATTATTTTAAAATAATAAACAATATATAACGATTAATTTTCCAAAGTTTATAATTATAACCAATCCCAAAATAATATTAATATTCAAATAATTTAACACTTACTATCCATATATTCTTAAAACAAATCAAAAATATGTTTATAACTCCATATCACTTAATATCACTTTTAAAACCTTTTTAAATATAAATATTAATAATTTCAGAACATATAAATATATATATTCATTTTTCCAAAATCAGAACAATTAAAATCAAATAACATATATGGGTATATATATATATAAATACATAACACAATATATATATATATAACATAACAAAAAAAATAGCAATCCAGCCAGCCCAAAAAGAAAGAAGAACCCAAGCCAACAACCCCAACCCGAAAAGAGAGGCCCAATCCAGTCCGATTTCAAACCGAAAGGAGAGAAGGGGTAAATCCGGGTGTAAACCCATTTCACCAAATGAGATACCCGGACCTGGAAGAAAAATAGGCCCAAGCCCAACAACCCATAATCAGAATAAAAGGAAGGGCCCACGGGGCTGAGGTGTCGGCTGAGGTGGAGCGGAGGGGCCCACCTGGTTCTCCTTCTTCCCCATGAGAGAACAGAGCTCTCGGTTTCGGTGACGGAAATCGCGGAAGAAGGAAGAATACCGGCCTCTGCCGGTGGCCTTTCGGCCTGAGACTCTCCCGCCCTTACCAGACCTCGATTCCGACCACCACCCAAGCATGGAAATTCAAACGAGAGTAAAGGAGAGAGGGAGAGGTGGGCTCACCGAGAATTCGAAGTTTTGACTCCGGGGAGGTTGCTCGGCGGCTCCGTCGGGGGTGGATTCTCGCCGGGGATGGTCTAGGGAGAGTGGAAGGGGGTCAAGCTTCCTCTTTATTGTATCTAGAGGTGAAAGGAAGGGAAAAGAGGGGGAAAATCGAGCCTTACCGATCTTGAACCGACGTACAGGGGAAGGAGATGTCGAGGCTGTTCTCCGTCTTCGGGGGGAGCCTTCGTGCTGTTGCTACTGCTCGACGGAAGGGAGGAAAGAAGAAGATGAAATCGTGGAGATGGGTGCCCGGAGCTGCTGGTTGTTGTTGGGAAACAGAGGGCGACGGTGCTCTTTAGAGGGCTGCCATGGTGGTAGTGGTTGTCGATGTTGCTGGCGGCAAGGGTCATGGGAGCATCAGGAGGTTTGGTGGAGCTAGTGGTGGTGAATAGGAGTTTGAACAGACCGAGAATGGGGAAAGGGAGGAGGTGCTTGTGGGTTTCTTTTGATTCAATTGGGTTTGAAGACAAAAGAAGAGGAGAAGGCGTGGAGGGGAGCCTGGCTGCAGACGGAAATGGAGGAAGGGGGGACCAATTGCAAGCTGGCTTGGGCAATCAGATGAGAGGAAGAAGGTAAGGAGAGGGGGACCCCTAATGTAACAGGAAACCCGAGAGAGAGAGAGAGAGAGAGAGAGAGAGAGAGAGAGAGAGAGAGAGAGAGGAGAGATAATAAAGAAAAGGGAAAATAAAATAGGATTACCACAATACCAATCCAAAATTAGCGGAAAAGACTCAAAACCCGCTCGCCCGATCGAATCCCGACTAAATCAAATTAAATAAAATTTAATTTACTAATTACAAGATAACGGAATGAAATTAATTTTATCAAAACTCGGAGCTCGAAGACGGAATTACATCCGTTAAAATCTAAATTCTCAAAACGATGCCGGAATGTTTTTAAAATCAAACGTACACTCGAGGACGGGTTTTCTCACATTTCTACCGATTGAATAAAATAATCATTTATTTACTCAAATATATTAATATAATAGTATAAAATACATTCAGTCTTTACACAAACCCATAACTCAGAGTTTCACACATTCATATCATGTGTCATGTTACTACTACATCCCTGTCACCTGACTTACACAGCACAAATCAAACAGAGGCAATCCTAAGCCCCTGTCACCTTATACCAAACCCATGTCACCTAATTCCAAACCCCTGTTACCTAATTCCAAACCCATGTCACCCTATTTATGTTTCAAACAAATAAATTCTAAATCAAACACGACCAAATCCTCCATCCTTCTTTTTAAATCGGCCACCCAAAACATCCACATTTCCCAATTTCCCCCTTTTTATCTTCTCCAAAAGCAAAATCAAAACCCCTGTCACCCGTTCAGAAACCCATCTCACTTTCGAAATCATCACCTTCCCATGTCACCTTCCAAACCATCACCTTCCAAATCAAACAACACCAAACCCTCAATCCTTGTTCTTCAATCCAATCATCCACCAAAATCATTCTCATATCCCAATTTCGAATCCCACCATTTCCACTCTCGTCGATCGTCTCAAACCCTAACCGCTGATTTCCCTACCCATACCCGAAAACCACCCTCCTCACTCTTCAATCGAAGTCACTGTTTCCACAACCGGACATCCCACCATTCAACCCACCATTACCACCCTAAAGGGAGAAAAGAAACTCCTTCACCCAGACAACAGTAGCAGCAAAGGGAGAAAAGGGAGAAAAGGAAGGAAGATTTTCATCTTCGTACCTCTATACCACGGCGAGTTTGCAAAGTTTTCGGCATCTCTCTTTCGATTCCACCGGCGTTCTTAAAGTGTTTCGACCGTCCTCTCTCTCTCTCTCTCGATGTTGCCTGTAAACCGCCCTTTGGATCGCCGGTTACCTCATGAGATATATGGGGGAGATGCCTTTGATTTGATTGGCATTTAATACCCTTTTAATTTTTTTTTCCTTTCCGCCGTCAGTTTTCTCTCCTCATCATTACCCCTCCCTTTTTCCTTTTATTTTTCTTTTTTTTTTTGGATAATTTACCAACTAAAACCGGTTGGGTTACCGGGCATTTCATGCCAATTTTTTGCATTGGGGGTTAGTTTTGCAAATTTTCAGGGGTTAGGGTTACTTTTGCAAACTTTCTGGATTGGGGGGTTAGTTACCTCAATTCTCTCAAAATCTTATTAGTGTTTCCAAGCTATCATGTGATAATAATGTCAATTTGGAGTTTCATCCGACTCACTGTCTTGTTAAGAATTTGCAGGGCCAGACAATACTAAAAGGTGAAGTTGAGAATGGGCTCTACCAGTTGCCATCGTCAGTGTCTTCACCGCCTCGTGTCTTCCTTGGTGCCCGTACCTCCCTTGAGTGTTGGCATCATCATTTGGCTCATTCCCCTGAGTCTGTCCTGCATCGACTTATTTCTAATAATAAATTGCCTATTACAAGCAATAAGTTGCATTCTGTTTGTGGTTCTTGTCAGTTAGGAAAGAGTCATCGTTTACCTTTACCTAGTCGTGTTGAATATGCTCAGCATCCTTTTGATTTGGTTCATTATGATGTTTGGGGACCATCCCATTTAAATTTAATAAATGGCAATCGTTATTATGTTTCTTTTATTGATTATTGCACTAAGTTTATTTGGGTTTATTTCCTCACAAACAAATCTCAGGTGCTCACTATTTTTCAGCTCTTTCTCACGATGATTCAAACTTAATTCTCCAGAAGAATCAAAGCATTCCAAACTGACTAGGGGTGAATATCGCAATGTTTCTAGCTTCCTCCAAACACATGGCATTCTTCACCACATCTCTTGGCCTACACGCCTGAGCAAAATGGCTCTGTTGAATGTCGCAATCGGGTCATTGTAGAAAAATGTCTAGCTCTATTAGCCCATGCCAAATTACCACAACAATTTTGGGAGAATGCATTCCACATGGCTATCTATCTCAATAATAGAACCATCACCCCTACATTAAGGTATAAGTCTCCCTTTGAGTGTCTTTATGGACATAAACTTGATTATGGCTTTCTCAAATCCTTTGGTTGTATAGGTTACCCCTTTATTCGTCCATATACCACAAACAAAATTAGACTACAGATCTCTTCCCTGCATCTTTATCAGCTACAGTCCCAAACACAAAAGCTACAATTGTTATCATGTTCCTACTGCACGAGTTTACATTGCTCGGCATGTTATTTTTGATGAAACTGTCTTTCCTTTTCTTTCTTACTCTGGGTCACATGATCATCCTCCAGACCCTTGTGTTTCCCCACTTTATCCTTTGCAGATGGCGTCTCAGCCGACTCCTTTCGAGCCTCCACCATCCCCGCCACCTCCGCTTGTGTTCCCTTCGTCGACTCCACCGTTAGCCCCTTCTTCTTCGGTGGTTCCTCCGGCAATTGGTGGTCCCTTGCACCTACATATTTTTGCCCTGTAGAAGACTCTACACACAATGGTAACTATTGCTCGCTCTAATTCTCTCAAACCTAAATCATTACTTACCACTAACCATCCTGCTCCCATCTCACATATACCTTATGAACCCAAAACTTTCATTCAAGCCTCAAAAGATCCCAAATGGCAGCATACAATGCAGTTAAAGTATGATGCTTTAATCCGTAATGGGACCTCGGACTTAGTTACAGGTCTCCGAGTTCAAATATCATTGGTTGCAAGTGGGTTTACAGGATTAAACGCAAAGCATATGACTCTCTTGATCACTACAAAGCTCATATGGTTGCCAAGGGATTTCACCAAGAAGAAGGTGTTAACTACTTTGACACTTTCAGTCCAGCACTTAAACCTACCACTATTCGTTTGGTGCTTAGAATTGCTGTCACCAAGAACTGGCCTCTGCGACAAGTTGATGTCAACAATGCCTTCCTCAACGGCGATCTCTCTGAGACCGTATACATGAGTCAGCCGCCTGGCTTCGCCTCATCTCAGCACCCGAACATGGTTTGCCGACTTCGAAAGGCTCTTTATGGTCTTAAGCAAACGCCTCGAGCATGGTTTCACAAGCTCCAACAGGCGTTCTTTCGGCATGGTTTCACCTCCTGCAAATCTGACACCTCGCTATTCATCAAACAGCATGAGTCTCAGGTTATTTATGTTCTTGTATATGTTGATGATCTCATCATTACTGAGTCACACACTTCGTTCATCACCAAGTTCATTGCTTATCTCAATTTTGTGTTCTCGCTTAAAGATCTTGGTGACCTACATTATTTCTTGGGTATTGAGGTTATGCATTCATCTGACCGTTTACTTCTCTCCCAAAAGAAATATATTTGTGATATACTTGATCGCAGTAAGATGCCTGAAGCAAAGTCTATTGCCTCCCTTGCTGATCCTGGGTCTCGCTTGGTTCAAAAGGGCGATCCCTTGTCAGATTCTCAACTCTACGGGAGCATTGTTGACGCTCTACAATATTGCACGATCACTCGTCATGAGATCTCATATGCAGTTAACAGGTTCGTCAGTTCATACATCAACCCACCGATCTCCACTAATCGGTTGTCAAGCGCATCTTGTGCTATCTCAAAGGCACTGTTGACTATGGTCTCGTCATTCGCCCTGCCCGCGACAATCAGCTTATCACTTATAGTGATGCAGGATGGGCTTTTGATCCAGTACAGAGGCTAAGTATCGCGCCATTGCTCTTGCTGCGGCTGAGTTCATCTGGTTGCAGGAATTTCTCCGTGAGATGTCTGTCCATGTTCATCATCCTCCAATTATCTTATGTGACAATCTCAGTGCCACTTTTCTGACCTCGAACCCAGTTCTCCATCAACAGTCTAAACACATCAAGTTAGACTATCGTTTTGTTCGTCAACAAGGTCAGGAAGGTAATCTCATTGTTCGTCATGTTCGCTCTCATGATCAAATTGATGATGTATTCACCAAGGGTGTGGGTACTGCTCGATTCCAACAGTTGCGTTCCAAGCTCTTGGTTCATCCACCATGAGCTTGCCGGGGGCTATTAACGATATGATAGGATTTAACTTTTATCTCTTTAGGATTTGTATATATCTAATTGATATTGTAATTCTATCTAATTAGGCTTTTAGATTACTCTTCTCCTCCTATGTAATATCTATATATTCCCAGGATTGTGAATAATCAAATTATAATCTTTACAAAGGAATGTATCACTACTTCATAAGAAGAAAGTGTCACACTCATTGTTCAAAGATGCAAAGAGAGACCATTGTCGAATCACGAAAGTCTCAGAAATGGAAGGAGGTTGCAAGATTGGTGCTCTTTAATAACCCAGAACTTACTCTCTACATATGTAAATATAAAAGCCCTCCACATTAACTAGACAGTGACTCTTTTTTACTCGAGCAACCATGGCGACTTTTGAAAAACGGGTGCATTTCATATCACAGCACATCGACCACACTCAGAACAAAACTAGGGTCAAAAAACTGCAACCGCTGGGATTCAGATACCAAATTTTTTAGCATTCCAGCTATTCTCGTAAAATCTAGGCTACCACAAAAGGAGAGTGTCTTGAATTTACTGTAACCATATTCACAGGAAGAAAAGACGAGACAATCACTTGCCTTAATCAAGGTTGGGTTGTTGCCTGGATGAGTCGACCACCTTCGAGCAGCTTAGCAGGGAAGGGTGCTTTACAGTTTTTAATGTGTGACTTTAGCCGAGGTATGTTAGGGTGCGCACTTTTGCACCGGTGACAACGGAGTTCCATCGAGAGAAGGTTATCATCGCCGCTTACTGATGCTTTACCATTTTTGCTCACCTCCTCTATCACGTCCACTGAGTCTAGAAAGAAGCTGGTGTTGAATGAGTTCCAATGCTTCTTATTTTTCAGATGTGGAGAGTCGAAATCTTGACTTATAACATGGAGGTGTAGCTGTCTCATTGACGGTACCTGCAGTATGATCCACATATATTTCATGAATAATCATGTCTTATCTTTAACAAAATCATTACGAATCAGTTTGATTTCCAGCATAAACATAGCAATTTCTGTAATTTCTATATACATAATGTTCCCATAAGATAATGAACCCCTGCCACGAATAAACAAGCCAGTTGCTGAAGAAACTTTCCTTTCAGTTTAATTTCCTTGTGTAGGGAGGAAAAAGCTGCAATGTTGCCCCTAGTTACCATCGATGCTAAGAGAACATCACCAAGGCTTAAGATACCAAAGCCAAAAGGAATAACATGAAACACATCAAACTTTGGAGTACAACATACCGAATGATATCCAATACGAAAAATCAATGACACATCATCTTGTATGAACTTCTTCGCCCAGTTGATTCCCAGTTCATGCATTGTCCTCAACATAGGAAGATGTTCCTCACTTACATCTGCCACACGATCAAGACCTTCCAGTCTTGCCAGCACAAGAACGTGCTTTTTTGCCTGCAGGAGTGCATTGTTTTGCAGGTTCAGCGTGCTTTGAACAGGTAAAGTCATAAAAAATGATCACATACCTTGGGATAAGCATCCTTTAAGACTACTACATCATTGGCCACCTCTAAAGTATCATTTTTATGCTTCTCAGGATTAACTGCAATGTTGTATAGACCTTGAGACCAGGAGGCCCAAGCCTTTGGTGCAGCAATTTTGTTCTCAGATCTGTCTTGGATTGACTTAGAATCTCTGGCATCAATGTTTCCCTTCCACTTCTTTGCTCTCCTTGCTTCACATGTTCCCTCTCCATTTTCCTTTGGATCAGACGCAAAATTATTTGCCTGCTGTGTACCATTATGATTACCAGCTTCTGCTCTCTCTGAATGCAGCTTTTCATTCTTTTGTGGGGCTATGGTTGAATGTTCCCTCACAATAGATATAAGACCTTCGAATAGAGATGAGTAAGCATTCTGAAGAATTCTGCAGCCTTCATCGTAATTTCCTTTAAGACAACTGGGCCGGTTGGGATTCATGTTTGGTCCAAGAACATGAATGACATGGGTTACCCCCTCCCTGATATATAATGGTGAACTTGTAGGAAGTGGAACAACCACAGCCTTTCCTGGGGATAAAGTTACAGCTCTTTCTTTGGTTGCAACCTCTAACGTTGGTCCTGCGGCAGTAAATATGGCAGCATTCACTCCACCCCCACCAGGTTTTAATCTCCTGCATGCATGCCAACTTGTTGAAGGTTCTTTGTGACAAGAGTGCAGCTTTTTTTATAAACAACTTGTATTATGAAAAATAAACAAATTCATAATACAAAGATAGAATTCTTTTGTTCTATTTGATTTGAAAGGGAGAGAACAAATGATGCTATGAAAAAAAAAAGATTACGATCAGTCCTGATCGTATTGGATTAATAAGCAAGTTTTTTTTTAAAAAATATTAATCTTTTAACACTAGCCCTCCGAAGAGGGAAACTTATCAAAACATCTCAACAGATTTGTATTCTTCATCTGCTAATTGAACGGAGAAAGTGAAATATTTCTCTTTTTTTTTCATGAACGAGGAAAAGTAAAAAAGTAACCCTATGTTATTTATCATCACTGCAAAGACACATCATGATACCATGCTTTTATGACACAACAGGCCATTGAAGTTAAAAGTTCCATGGGCTGATCTGTATTTAGAGATTCAGGAAATTATTTAACAAAACTAAAATTAAAAGTAACATGGCCTGTTTGTGGACCGTGTGGATGCAAACATCATTAACCACAAATGTTCAAATATACGGTATGACACATATAGCTTAGGAAGCCCAGAAAGTGAGAATCATTTACCTATTCTTGTATTTGAATAAACCTCCACATGCTATTTGCTGCCTCAGAATATATGAATTAACTTCCTACATATTATTGTTCTACTGTATTCATTTATATTTTTGTGTGTTTTTTTTATCTTCTGATTACTTGCAAAACAAACTGGAGAATAATTCACTAAACTACAATACGATGATAATCTGAACCTGTATATTTGGTTGTTTAGTGAATATTATTGCCTTCAGTTTGATGCAAACTTTTATCAGAGTTTACATCAAATACTGACCTGGGAATAAATTAAAACTCCCTTCCACCCCCGGTATAGAAGAAAACCCACAAAAAGAAAGACCAATCAAATGGAAAATGGTGTTATAAATTAAAACGAAAGCTTACCAGTTAGCAGCATTAGCTATAACATTGCAACGCAAGCCACCTTCAGAACAAAGCTGAGTAATATCTCCAACAAATGTGCTGAACCTGTCGGAATCAATATTCTTTGCTGTGGCTTTAGCTTTCACCAGAGACAAAATCCTTGATTTATGACTCAGATCAACTAAAACTAGCTTTATGTTTTCAAATTTATCCAAGTACTCTCGAACCTTCTCAACAATAATTTCAGAAGCTTTTTCATGGTCAAACTGAAAGTCTGCTGTTGAGATTGAAGGAAATGCTAGGGTAAGGGTATCAGGTAAGCACACATTGTCACTAGACATAGGTTCGGAAGGAACACCAACCCCAATAGGCCCTGTTTCCAATGTCTCTGCTTCCTTCATTTTCATGGGAATGGGTGAACATGAAGACTTACGCTTAACTCCATCAATGCTAGTATGCTCTTCCTTTTTTATCTGATCAGGAGAAGAACTCTTTGCGCTTCCATCAGATTTTGAATTACAAGGAACATCAAGTTTTTTGAGAAACTTCATTATGCCAACTTGGACCTTGGCATCCGAGCCTTTCTGGCCAAAGTAGCCAGGTGGAAGGGTGTCAGTCAGACCAATCTTAGAGTATGTGTTAACAGCGACTTGCACATCATTCTCACTCTGACAGTATGTGATCCGACAATATCCTTCACTACGTTTAGGCAGTTCCTTCTTCTGTAGCATACGATTTACAACTGGAGCAGCTTTTCCTCCTTGCAGTTTCCCTTCATGGCCTGTCCTATTCACACATCGAGCAATGCAGAGTTTCGCAGGTAGATCAAGCACAACAGCATGCAGATCCAGTTGAGAGCCAGCAAACTTCACAAACTCAGCACGCTGTTCTCTATCCAAATTGCATCTATCAATAAATATGCTTTTACCTTCTTTTAGTGCAATAGCAGCACTGGTTAAGCATTGCACTTTAGTTCCAGATTTGCCGTTATTTATAATATCCTGCAACATTGCACAAGAGGGATGAGTAAACAAAATCGCATAGAAACACCAACGCAGCAATGCAATTTGTTTATTTTCGAAGATCAAAGTCACATAATAGCTATATGAACATGTACATTGAAATAATTAATGAAGATATGTTTGCACAAATACACAGATTAGCTGTACTGATGTATTTGGCGGTCAATGGAAAGGAAAATAAATTCAGATTCTGTACCAAGACACTAACAAACCAAGTAACTAAGCAAAAAATGTGATTAAGCTAGATTAAAACCAAATTATCCAATTTGACCGCGAGCTCCTTGTAGATCAATGAAAAGGTATAAACAGCTTACCCAGTTGAATTAAAAACACTAGACAGCCTAAATAATAGAAAGGTCATGTTTGTGTATAGAGAGAATCTCTTCATATCAGTTATATATATATAATAAAGGAGAAGTCGCCTGAGACACATGGCGGCTTCTCCTTAATCGTAGTCGTATGAACCAATCATAAATTTTTGAATTAATCAATATATGCATAAGATAAAATTTTATTCTTACTCTATTTAATCAATATATCTATACATGCCTAAGATAAAATTTGACCCAATTTGATTAAATATGGATATATATTTTTAGAAGATAATAACTAATTTTAAAATATATGCATAAGATAAATTTTTATTCTAACTCTATTTAATCAATATATCTATATATGCATAGATAAAATTTGACCCAATTTGATTAAATATGGATATATTTTTAGAAGATATTTCGTATTAACTAATTTTAAAGACTATTAGATAAGATAAGATTTTAACTATTTTCACTATATATGAACATATTTTTAGAAGATAATGACTTTATCAATATATTACATGGACACACTAATTAAATAACTTTATCAATAACTTCGTCAATTTGAAAATATTTTTAGAAGATAAAAAGTTTTGACGAAATTGAAATAATACTTAGTATGGTCATGATAATTAAATAAATTTATCAATAACTTTATCAATATGAAGAAGATAAAAGGTTTTGGGTAAATTGAAAAAATAATGCTTAGTCGTGTAAAAGTTATCAACTTATGGAATTCAATAAGAAATAAAATTTTCCTATATATCTTGAAGGTATTGATATATTTATGAGATATATTTTTGGATTTTATACATATATAATTATGGATAGATTTTTAGATTTTGACCTATATAGTTTAGATTGTTAATGTTATTTCACAATCGTTGACGTTTTATCCCATCTTTTTGGTGTTGTTATTGCAGGTTATTTAGGACTTTGTTTACGATTTCCTTTGTAAGCTTTTTGAAATAATGTGTCGATTGGTTACAAGGTATGTTATTTTGTTGTTTCCACTAATATTTACTAGCTTTTCACATGTTTCATATATTGTCAATAAAGTATAAATTCATTCAGATTTGAGAAATTATAGCTTTTCATATGTTGTTTCCACTATATGCACTAACTAGCAAGGATTAAGGAGTAAGACCGGAGTAAGGAGAAATTAGCTTTTATACTAATTAAGTATAAATTCATTTAGATTTGAGAAATCAGTAGTATGGAAGAAATTAATTCATTGAATAAACGGGCTTTATTATTAAATTTATTTAAATTAAAAAACTGCACACAGTGCGGGTACTGAACTAGTAAACATGTATAATGATAATTTATCTCAAAAGTTTCAAACTGAGAGGAAATGTGATTTATAAGTTGATTCCAAGTCAGCTAACATAAACTGACTTCACTGGTCAGTCTGTCATCTTAGCAAGATCATTAACCAAGTTTTAAGGTTTTTTATTACACAAATTCAGGTGGTTTTATCAGATTAATGAGTTGTTAGACCATCTCATATGTATATTCTTCTTTATTTATATCAATATAAGGTGGCATTTGGTACAAGATCAGGGAGAGGTAGAGGAAAAGGCAATGAATGGGTCCATTTTAAAATTATGATTCACCAATCATAATTTCAATCAAAACCCTTCTTCTCTCATTTTCCATATACTCCATTTCAATTCCCATTTTGGGCATGAGGTAGCAAAATCAATCCTTTCCACCTCTTAAATAACAAAGTAAGAGAATCATTCTCTCCGATTTATTTCTTCATCTAAGTTATACTATCTCAATTCCTTCTCCCTTGTCTTTATACCAAATGGACCCTTAATGATAATGCTTATTAATTCATAACCTATTATTCTTCATCATCTTACCGTATCATTCTAAATAGCCTCTTTGTTTATCCTATCCTCTTTTTCCAATATCCAGTCCTGAAGCTTATATTCAAACTTCCCCTTTGTTTACATTCTCAATCTACCCAGGATCACTGATATGAGTATACCAGAACTAGCCAAAGTTCGGACCTCTCTATCCAAGTTCTCATTCAGTAAAGCAATACATCCTAAAGCTGGCCCAGACAAATAATCACCAGGCACAAGAACAATAGGTTAAACCTGGTAGCTTCACTTTCAACTAAACCTTGACATTTTTGTATTTTACTAGTTTCCCCCTTTTTTTCTTCAGCCAAAAAAAAAACATGAAAACAAAACAATAAGACAGAGCTCACACAGGACTTTATTCAAACACATAATCTGCAAAAGTGAAAACCCTAAAATCAAAGGAACACAGGGAGAGAAAGACCTGGCAGATGCGCGCCCATGGACGAGAAGAGGCGCTCATCACGTGATCGCAGAAGGTGGACTTGCCACTCCCCGGCGCGCCGACTAGCATCACGATTATCTGCTTTCCACTACGCCCTTCATCTCTATCCCCTCCTGAGATGGATTTTATCCCAATTTGTAAGCAAACGTGGCAGAAATTTTGAAGGGAGTAAACGTATTGACAGTAAACCGAGCACAGTGGAAACGCATGTTTACCTTGTACAGGTTCCGAATCGATCTCCATTTCCATGGTTTCGAAGAGAGACCTTCCCTCTCCGTTGCGTGTTACTCACCGAAACAGGTCAAATGCATTACTTCTTCATGCATTTTTTGATAAAAAGTTCTTGAAGTATTGAAAATATTAATTTGGCTAATTTACACAAAACCATCTCTTATTTTTATTTTTGCAGTTAACCCCTCTTTTATCTTAGCTTGTTTTCCAAAAACCACCCCTTTATTATTTATTAAAAAAAACACAAATCTATGCCGTCTTTTTTCATAAGGGCTATTGACAAACTTATGAAATGGCTATTGACAAGATAGTTTTTAAAAAATTGTATAACAAGTGCTTCTCATCTTGAAAAGTATTCACAAATCTAACCGATAGACTAATTCTGCCTTCTTCGTCGTTCGTCCTTAATTAAAATCAAAAGCAACCTCGTAAGGTTTGTACATTGTTATTAAAAACTTACTCACCCTTGTAACCTTCTCAATATAATGATTTTTTTTCTAAATATTTGCTAAAAAATAATTATTTAATAAAATATTCACACTTTTAAAATATTTACAAAAATATTCATTTTTTGTAGGTTTGACAGAAAAACACGGTCTAAGACTGTGTTTTATTCCTAAGATGACGTATTTGAAATAGGAAGAAAATGTGGAAAATAAATTAATGAAAGAAACACGGGCTGAAATCGTGTTTCTATCGTTAATTTTATTTTGTGATAAAATTTATTTTTTAACATAAAAACATAGTTTAGAATTGCATTTTATTCATTTATTTATTTTGTTGCCTTTTGCAATTTCCAGGGAAATGAGGAATTGAGAAGGTTTTTGATTTTGCAAATTGCGGGGAATTGGGAAGGGGAGGTCAAGCTTTTCGATAACCTCGGAGTCCCAGAGCATGGCGGATGGGAGGCCCAGCTCTTCGGCGACGTCGGAGGGGTGAGGAGAGAGGAATGGGGAGGTTGGAAGTCGGAGACCCAAAGCATGGGAGATGGAGAGGTCGACTAGACCCGACCATGGCAGAGGAGAGGTCGAGCTCGTCGACGATGTCGTAGGTCAGAGGAGAGCGGAGGCCGAAGGTCAGAGGAGAGGGGAGGCCAGAGCTCAAAGCTCGACTTGGCGGAGGGGAGGTTGAAGAAGGAAGATGAACAGTCAACCCTCCCCTGGCAATTCCCCTGTAAAAAAAGAGAGAGAAAACCGCGTGTCTTTTAAAATCACATATAACAACTACATAATTAATTTCGGCCCGTGTTTATTTTATTCATTTTTTCCCACTTTTTCTCCTGATTTTAAATATGACATCTTAGGAATAAAACACAGTCTTAGACTGCGTTTTTCTACTAAACTTGTAAAAAATTAATATTTTTATAAATATTTTAAAAGTGTGAATATTTTGTTAAATAATTATTTTTTAGTGAATGTTTAGAAAAATAATTCTAATATAATTGAGTCTATGTAATAGATGAATTGAAGACATAAAAAAAGTGGCAAAACTTATAATAGAGAATGGAACGAGAAATTCCATAAGATAAGAGATATTGCTGCTTAATTTGGCTTTCGTTTACCAAAACTTTGACATTAATTAAAGTAAAGACCTATACATTTGGTTTTCCTCAACATGCACTCTATTAAAAAAATTGATAAGGTAATAATTCAAGGGCCAAACAGGTCTGCCTCCTCGAGTGGCCGACAAAGTTGGCAGACGGCAAACTGTCAATCATACAACGAAAATAACAAAAGGTGCAAACCAGGCAGTAACAAGTAATGTTTATAAATGTAGTGAAATATATATATATATATATATATATATATATATATATATATATATAGGGTGTGGTTCGGGTGTACACACCCCTTAAAGTGTACCTTGTTCACAAATATTATTCGGTGAAATGTGATACATTATTCGGTGAAATTTGAAGCATTATTCGGTAAAATGTGAAACATTCTACCGAATATTGTTATGTTACAAATTATTCAGTGGAATTGGAACGTTTTCAACTGAACTGAACGGAAAAAGAAAACATAACAGTATTCGGTAGAATGTTTCACATTTCACCAAATAATGCTTCAAATTTCACCGAATAATGTTTCACATTTCACCGAATAATATTTTTGAACAAGGTACACTTTAAGGGTTGTGTACAAATGATCCATACAATATATATATATATATATGAATTTTTTTAATTGTTCTGACGAAGCTTGGCATACAAGGGGAAATTTAATCCTTGCACATCGAGCAAAGATACAGAGCAAGCACGAAGCAGGCATCGAAACACTAGCGGTCGGCAAGGCATCGACGGAGCACCACCAGACCGACAATGAAGCCAGCTAGAGAAGGGCGGCGCAAGGGCGGTGGAGACTGAGGACACTATAGGAATGGCAAAGCGCAAACGTGAAGGTAGGGAAAGGTTTCAGAATGCCCTGACCACAGGCGCACCGCCCGAACCGGCAGCAACAGGAGAGCCCAACTACAAGATAAACGATCACAGATTCGTGAGTTGGATTTGATTTTAAGCCTCGGAGGAAGGTTATTGGCCATGGAGGGTGTTTCACAAGGCGACGATCACCGCGGGATGAATAGCAGGGAAGAATAGGGTCTTCCCGAAGGATGAAGCCGAATCGACAATGGATTGAAACGAAGAGGCACCAATCGAAGCCGAATCTGGGCAAAACCAGCAAAACCAGAGATTGAATTAATCAACCAAGGCGGGGAGGTGGTAGACTTCTAGTGTAAAGGGAAAGGCAAAGTGCCGGCATTTCGGTGATGGGGGACGAGCCGACGGCGACCGGTCGGGGCTACGGTAGTGGCTAATTACTTAGAACCGTTGACACAAAGTCTATGGGGACAGTTGTGTGAGAGAACAATGGAAGCGGGTAAATGTGGTTTATGAAGCAGTTTAAAGAAGATTATAGAAGCGATTGATGGACCCTATGACATTGTTCTGACATCTTTGGAAGCAGTTTTGGTTCTCTGTGGTGGCGGTTAGTGAGATTTGGCGGCGGTCTAATGATAATTTGGCAGCGGTTTACTAGGAAGAAATAATATTTTGGGCATCCTATAGAAGCGGGTATATGTATCTGTGACAACGATTATTATTTGTGTGGAAGCGGTTTTGGTGCTTTGTGGCAGTGGTTTGTTGAGATTTAGGCAACAGTGTAATGACTATTTGGCAGCAGTTTACTAGGTAGAGATGATGTTTGTTTCTATTCTATGGCAGCGGTTACAGATATCTAAGACCATGGTTTACATTCATAAATAATTATTGAATATTTATTATAATGTCATCATATAAATATGAAATACCATACTTTTATTAAATAATAGAATAGCAATCATGACATTTAATAAGTCAATGTGAATTTAAAACAAAATCATTCCTATAATTCTAATAAATATACAAAGGATCTACTCAATTAGATTAGACAATAAAATCTTGATTTCCAACCGAAATATCTTGTGTTCCCTCTGAATACAAAACCCAATTTTGTACGCGCCTTTTAAAATATGAGAAGAAACCATATAAGCTCTACAATACCCAATTATTTCTATTTAGCCATAGGAAAAATATGAAAATAAATGACAACTATAAAGAAAAACCCACCACCTCAACTAGATCTTCTAGATATTTTATTTCCCAATGCCAAAACCAAAGCATTTCTCTGTAATAGGAGCATGCATCCATGACTAAATCTTCTAGATATTTTAGTTTTAGAATATGTGGAAGGTATTTCTCTATAATCTACCAGGAGCAGACATAAAAAGTGCTCTAAAGCTCATACTGCTTGTGTAACATAGTAAAGTGACTGGCAATATGTAGACCTAAATCTACAAATATGAACCCATGGACAAATTTCACCAAAACACTTGAATTTTCTGGAGATGTATCTGTTTGTCCAATTCCCTCACTTTAGTCTAAGATGTCATTGCTTTATACAACACTATAAATTCTTTCATCTAGCAATATTTTACATCAAGAACATTCATTAACCTATAAATATGATGAACATGGGGAAATTAAAAATTTTAGGGCTTTCTAAAATAATCTTTGTCATGATAAATGGAAGAATTAAGAATGCACAGTGACAAAATCAATGATAAAATTGGGAATTGAAGGAAAAAAGGTTACCTTGATTGATGAGTGAGAAGAGACAACAAAGAATAACCCACCTACAATAAACAATAACAAAATAAGAATTTATTTGAAACTATCCCTGCTAGGTAAGGTTATTAGGATCGAAATCCTAGGATTGGATCGAGGCAGGATCCTAGGCTCGGGTCGTCGGATCGGGTCGTAGGATCGTAAGATCCTACAAATGAGGTCAAATAAAATATGTAAAATAATAAAAATAAATTAACCATACCAAACAATGCAAATGATGTCATTTACCTTTCATACTAGTTCAGGGTTAACATCTGATGAGAGGGATTCTCGACCAAATAAATTTATAGTCAAGACCCCCGCTATAGTATAGGGGAGTCATGAACTATCCTCTCAAGAACTCCATAGAGCCTCAAAATCCGTCGGATGAATTCCTCAGTTAACCTCGAAAAATGCCAAGTCTCTTGAATAGCGATGAAGTGCTCCTCTCGCATAACCCTTTGCCTCAAGTCCTGGGACCGGTGGGCTATGGGCCCACCACGATTTCGTTACGCCGCCCAAATACTACCTAGCTGACCGTTCTCTTCTCCATATCGTCGAAAGTAGCGCAAAGATTTTAAGTTAATGGGGATAGGGGAGAGACAAAAGCGGACAACCCGAATTCACTACTGATAAAAACACGGACCAAGATTGATGATGACAAGACGAGAAGACAAGATCCCCATCCAAGAATGACAATGGTGCCCTTACGTATTTCTATGAGGTTATAATTGTGGCAAGCAATACACATATCATTCGTGAAGCATGCTAGTCGTATCTATATACACTAACATGTACCTATCTCAATGAATAACGACAACACATCTTGGCAGCAAGGAACATGATCGAGTTCTACACGGACATACGTATGAGACAATCTAGCCACCTATCATTCCTCAAGTAATGGACAAGCTCGACATATCAAGAATCACGTATTCATGAATTCAAAAATAGATTTGTGTGGTACAAGCCAGGCAAAACATAGTAATATAACGGGTATCGCATGTATGGTTGTCTACTCATGTTCAACAAAATCCAAGAACAACATATATACCTATCATCATAATTAATCCAAGCCCAAATCCGTATACATTATGGAATCATAGATCGTTTTTAAATCCCTTTTTATCAAATTATATAGCATCATATAAGAATGTAAATCACATATATAAAATAACCCGAACTGAGTCTAAACCAAACTCGAGTCAATGCTCAAAGAAATGAGAGAATCGACTCCGGCCAAGAGCCCAGACCTCGTTTTCGTCTCTGCGAATTGGCCGCTCACCGCGATGAAATCCAGTTCTTCTTCCTTCGCGAGTGATGCCTCTCGCGACAAGCATCATTCTCTTCCTTTGTTCCTAGTTCTTGTTCGTCGCGGCGACCATGTAACGGCCCGGATATAAATACCCGGGTTACGTTTCGAAGGTCGGATACCTTCGTTCGGATGTTGCAATTCAGGTACGGGTCGAGGTTTCAAACCTCGAAGATCAGTATTCAAAGCGGGGATTTCGAACCCCAAGCAATCAAAGTCACGGAAATTCAATTCAAATGAAAGTAAAGCAGAAGCAAGGTTTAGATACAAGTGTCACGGCAAAGCCGGGTCAAAACCAAAACAAAGTGGGTGATTGCCATTCTATCCATTTAGAATATGTTAGCCGGATTCTTCAATTCGCCAAGAGATCCCCCGTCACAAAAGCACGGAGCAAACAAGAGCGGTACCTAACACTATCCACGAAGTCAGGCCCGGTAAACGCCTGCGGGTCCTCTGACCACGCTGAGGCCACATAACATGCCTATACTTAAATAAAAGATGACTAATGCAGTACAAGATTTAAATCACACTAACATGCCCCTAGTATATATATATATATATATATATATATATATATATATATATATATATATATATATATATATATATATATATATATATATATATATGCAGAAAAGAACTGTAAAGGGCCCAAGACAATGCCAAGTGGCATATCCCTCTCCTACCTCTGCACCCCTTCCCTTCCCGTTAGTGCAGAGACTAGCCAGTTCGGTGCTATAGCATAACAATTTTCTCGTGGTGGTGCACAAACCACTGCATCATCATATCATATCATATCATCTCATCTCTTGCCCGATGGTGTTGGGCTATCATATCATGCTCATATCGACTCAATAGACTCAGGGCACCCGATGGGGCTGGGCTACCCTATGACCCTAGCAAAGACTCTAGGACTATCACAAATAACGGCCATTCTGTTTCAAACACACAAAGTAACCATATGCTTAGTTCAATGTAATCCTAGCATGATACTACATGACATGCTTTAATATGCAACAACCACTACACATCACATGACACATCAGGCAGGAGGTCCAGGTTACTGAGTAAGTCCCGTAGGATACTTACCTGAAGATGCAGAACAACAAGATAACACAAGCAAGGGCCCAAATGCAAGTCCAAAGCAATCCAAAAGCAATACACACCTATCATCAAGCCATTTCCATAAGCTACCAGACCAACATTCATACACACGAACCCAAGTTCTCAACATCCTCAAAACCGACCGATAGTAAAACCGTTTTCCAAAACCTTTCCGATACGATCAAATCGACCAAAATCATCCTTCCAATCAAACCCATTGATAAAATCATACCAACCATATTTTCCAACTCTTAAATCCAAAATTACGTCAACTCAAATTCTAAATAATTTCTCAAATCATACTTGGTCAAATTCCGACATTAAACATTTAAATCCTTAAAGTCAATTTCTAAAATCATAGTATAGAAATAGTTCCGGCATTTCTCACTTACTTAAAGACATCATCTTAAAATTATTTAATAAAGCATTTATTAATCATACTTCTCAAATAATATCACTTTACAATTCCATTTTTAAACAACATCCAACATCACACTCCAATAATATTTAGATAAAATAAAACTACAAAAAACAATCCATTTTAATAACCCACATTTATAAGTCAATAAATAAATCACTTTATAAAACATCATTTAGTAACACATCTCAAATAATATTACTATTAACCCTTTACAAATATATATATATATATATATTAATATATCCCCATAAGCTTTTTTTTATAACAACTTATAATATATATATACAAATATTTTGCAGAGATTATAATTTATTTTCAAAATCAGAAATAATATATAATAATAGTAGTTATCATTTAATAAACAACTAACAAGCATATATTATACAACAAAGCAACTAACCTAATTCCCATCAATCCGGACACACCCCACACTCAAGCCCAACTGGAACCCGGATCCGCCAGCCCAAAACCCGAAAGAGGGAGACCCAAACCGGATGCAAAAGGGAAGAAGGAAAGAAAGAAAAGAAAAGAAAGGCCCAAGTCCGGAAAGAAGGAAGAGGGAGCCCAAACCGGCCCAGCCCAAGTGAAAAAGTCCAACCCGGAAGAAAGAAAAGAAGAAGGATCCGGCCCAATTAAAATGAAGCCAACCCGATCCGTTTTCCCAACCCGGATTCAGAAAAGAGAATTGGAAGGGATCCGGTTTAAAATGATATAACCCGGAAGAGGGATTCGGGTCAGGCCCAACCTAATAGAAGAAAGGAGAGGCCTTTCTTCAAGCTCAGTCCGAGCTTCGTTCGCCGACGACGGAGGAAGAAGAAGAAGAAGGAGGGGCTAACCGGCGGAGCTCCGTTCTCAACCCAACCACCCCCAATCTAATCGACCCTAGATTCCGACCTAAACTCGACCACAAGGAAGGAAACGACGCGAGAAGAGGAGGGAGAAAAGGTGACTTACAGTGTGCGACTCCGAGGGCTTCTCCGGCTTCGACGGCGGTGCTCCGTCTACGAGGGCTCGAGGAAAGATGACCTGAGAGCCTAGGAAGGGGAGAGAGATGGGTGAGGGACAGTTTCGAAGAGATTCAAGCCGGAATCAAGTGTAGACATAAACAAACCTAAATCGGACGAACAGGGCTGCAAGCGGCTCGCTAGTGGTGCTTTGGCGGCGCTCCTGGGCTCGGCCTCCGGGATGCTGTTGCTGCTGCTTGGACGTCTAGGGGGAGTGTCGCTGCTACTGGTCAGTGAAGTAGGAGGAGAAGGCAGGAGAGGTGGCTGCTCAGCTGATGGGCAGGGGTGCTGGTGGGACGCCAGAGCAAGGGGGTGGTGGTGGTGTGGATGGTTTGAATAAACAGACAAGAGGGAGAGAGAGGAGGGCTTTGTGAGGATTACCAATTTGGGTGAGAGCAATGGAAGAGAGAGGGAGGAGAGATGTGTGAGCTGAATAGGTGGGAGATGACAAAAAAAGTGTTGTGTGAATTGCAGCTTGTGGGGTGAGGCAAGGGACCGCCGAGAGAGAGAAGAGAGAGAGAAGAATAAAGAAAAGGGGAAATAAAATAAATGAAATTGGTCCCCACGAAAGAATTCGAATTAGCGGAATAGACTCGAAATCCGCTCGCCCGGTCGAATCCCGACTAAATTAAATTTTTAAATCATTACGGAAATTAATATAATCTTATCGACAATCAAACTCGAAAACAGGATTAAAATCCGCTACAACCCAAATTTTAAACAATGTCGGAATCTACTTCGAAAAGATTAAGAATGAAACGCGTTGCTCAAGGACGAAATTTCAAATTTTTTCCGAATTCCCAATTCTAATCAAATATAATCAATTACCTTTCTAAAATAATAATTTTAAAAATTCCCGGTCTTTACAGACCATGGTTTCGCCGTGGGGAATCAAGCGACTGTGAGCTCGCTTTTAATCTAAACTTGATCCTTTCTTTCCTAACTACTCTCATCCATTTCGATACCCTCCCCCGACCTCAACAACGCTTAAAATAATAATTCTGAATAATAATATGACTAACAATTAGATAAACGCTTAAAATCACATTTTTAAATACCTCAAGATTTAATAAAGGATATTTAGATAATAATTAATTATTCATGTTGGGTACACACATAGCCAGGTCATATTAATATAGAATCTGATACTAAGATGCTCAGACATGCTATAGCACTACAAAAAGAAACATATCGGGGGGGGGGGGGGCACAGTAACTATCACATCAAAGAGCAACGAGGTTCTCATGCTAGGAGAAGTACGACATGTAATCATATAATGAGCTATAATTGGGGAGCGTGTTCTACATGATACTAGTTGGAATCACAGAAGGCATAATGAGTATCGAGGTGTAACACAAATCATATTTCAAAGACATAAGGGATATATACACATGGATACAAATCAATAAACATCTGTATACGACATGGATTTAACACGGTAATGTATCAGGTCATTCAACATAGTAATGCATCACGTCATGTAAACATAGATAGGGCTATAATTATAACCAAACAGAGATTTTCAAGGGCAATGTCGACTTATCCCCACAGACTTAAAACCCATTTCCTATGGAATGCTTGTGTGACTCATTATGAAAATATAGAAGGGTACTCAACTTACTCCTCGAAAGAGAATGACGGAGTTCATATAGAATCCCATGACAAGGAGACACCAGTTGACCACTGCGAGTATCGAGGGGGATGACTCCATAAAAAAACCCATTCCATAGACTCAGAACCATTCAAAGTTTGATACTCTAGAACACTGACTATCTCGTGGGATGACATATGGTGTCAAGTACCCTACTCATTACACGCTCAAGTAGTCAACGTTCCCAAACCAAATTCCCGGATATGATTAGGTTCCCAACTCCATTTCCTATAAAAGACATCGATACCATAAAGAACGACCCGATTAGAATACCAATTGAGACATGTAAGAAGATAGAAGGGGAGGAAATCAAAATAAAAGGAATAGGCATTTTTCAACCATCACCAACCTTTAACCGAACCTCGTCGAACCAGAGACAAAATGAAAGGGAAGGATACCAACAAGTGAATCATGAAGGAGCCACTCTATAAGACAGAAATTCCAACTACTTAGAAAAGAAATGCTCCCTTGCTTATCCCATTGACATAAAGATGCAACACTCAGTCTAAACATATAAACAGATTTCTAGTTCTAGCATAATAGCACTCAGTACAGAAGCGATCATCGTGATTTAATCTGATCCCCTTCGAGGGGGGTCGCCCTCGGGCTCAATTTTTATGTCACAACAATCTATCTAAATGTCGCTCTTCGAGGAGCGACTGACTGGAAGGGGCAAATAATCTCTCGGTCACTATATCCTAACCCCGCTACTCCAACCACCATGGTGCAAACTCCTTGGAGTCTTCCAGCCCCTCTATAAAGTATAAAGCTAAGTTTTGCCTACCTTTTCCCAAATCTACGTCCATAAGGGACAATCTATCACCTTTCTACCCACTCGATTACCCACATTATTTTCCTCACTTTACGTCAAGTTCATTTAAGTTAGGTTCATTAAGTTTAGATTTGAATTTTCCAACTCTTCTATTTTCCCTATCTCCTATAAAATCAAACTTGTGATGCACCTTGAAATCTGCTTATGGATGTTAACTAGATAAGAGATTGAGGATGTTAATCCTGATCCTGGTATATGTCTTCATTCTAAATCTCTAATGATCTAAGAAACAAGGTGTAGTAACATTATCACCATAAAAATGCTTAGGGATCTTATTCTATTGCCTTCATGGGCATTTATCTCCGAAATTTCTCCTCATTTATGTGTTGTTTCATGGGCATTTATCTCTGGAATTTCAATTGCTATAACATGTTCTTGTTCATTAATAGTTTACATATGTGATTTTAGGGCCAAGGATGAGTAGATCGAGATGATAATTTATGTTTACTTTGACTGTCCTATGCTACAAGTATTGTTGCACCTAGGGGTGGCCATAGGTCACGGGTCGACCCGTGACCAGCCGGGTCGTACGGGTCGGTAACCCGGCAGGTCAGTGATCCGACGGGTGTGGGTTCTCGGGTCAAAGGGTCAAGGCGAGTTGCGGGTTAGGGTTAGGGTCGGGGGTTTGAAAACCCACTGACCCGACGGGTCAACTGTTGGACCCGTCAGGTCGAACGTTGCCCAACGGTCAGTTAGCTACTTGTCCCTCCCAATTTTTGCTATAAATAAGCCTCACATCCCTCCCATTTCACTCACACCTCAACAACACAACAACCATTTCCTCTAATTTCTAATCTCATCTCAATCTCTATAACCGCTCTATATTAAGGCCCGCGACGGGATGGGCAGCAGGACAAGCGAATCCAATGTTCGAGGCCCGCGACACGATAAGGAGGAGGGCGAATCCAGTGTCCAAGGCCCACAGCAAGAAATGCACACGCTATTGAGTGTGGCCCAATTTCGGGCCGCTACATTCACATGCTGGTTCACAAAGCATCAGGATGAAAACAGTTGCGTTGTCAGTTGTAAGTTCTGCGGGACGATCTTCAGGCACCCGAAGGGAGGAGGATATGGGAACTTCACACGTCATATCCGATTAAAGCATCCAGAGAAACTAGCCTTGACCAAACATTTGTTAATTTATTATTTAGTGTTCTTTCTCACTTAAAATATCGACATTAGTAAGTTAACACTTGATTTTGATTTTTTTTCTGCGTTTATTAACATTTCATGAAAATAATACCCGGTGGGTCGACACGCCAGTTAACCGATGGGTTTCGACCCGTCGGGTCGACAAGTCGACCATAGAACCCGCCGGGTGACCCGAACCCGCCAACCCGTGGGATTCCCGGGTTAGGGTTCGGGTCACCCTTCCCCGAACCTTGACCCGACGGTCAAACCCGTCGACCCGTCGGGTCGAACCCGGCACCACACCTAGTTGCACTACCCTAATACCACCTTTCAAACATTTTAGGGCACCTACTGTGTACTTTAAGGCTTAAGCAAGAATTACCCACTGATGTACATATTTGTACCTCTTTTTATTGCATCTTTTGACTTCATATTCCATTTGATTCCCAAAGAAAAGGTTCAAAATATTATAATTTTGTGTAGAATGGGCTAACGTGCAAGAAATAGAGTCTGCACAAGTTTTGATCTAAATATGTAGGAATTCGAGCGGAATCGGAGTCAAAACGAAGAAACCAAGGAAAGCAGAGAAGAGGTCGAAATCGACTACACATCGACACAACTTCTGAGTGTCGAGACAGACTATACACTAGCAGAAGAAAAGCACTCGATATCGATCACCCAAAATCGATATCGACCTAGTCCCAAAAATCGAGTGGAAGCAGAGCCCGTCGAACAGAAACAGAGAGGTCGAAATCGACCTGTTTGGTCGATATCGACCACACTTCGACGCGGGATAGACGCGCTTTTCGAGACGCGGATTGGGAATTATATCTTCAAGAGCCACGGATTATCTTGTAAATTTAGATAGATTACAACTGAGATTATTTGTTTTTTACCTTAAAGCTTTATTAAGTTATTTAGATATTTACCTACAATAAAAGATCTATCCTACTTGTTTGGATAGAGTTTAGATAGAAGATAGAAGATACTATCCTTGGATAGCAAGATTTAGTAGCCTATAAATAAAGCCCTAGGGGGCTGGCATTCAATCATCCAAGAAAACACATTCAATTATACAATGGAGTTAGAGTTTGGAAGAAGCTTTAGGGATTGACGTTTCCGAAAGCCGACGTAGAGTTGTAAAGTTTCGGAGTTATTAATGCAAGTTTCCTCTTTTATATCAATGATGTTTCCTGCGATGAGGTGCGAGTAGTCTCCCAAGGCTTCTAGGGTCGGGGTGAGCCCGACGTTAGCCATGCGTGCTTGAGGTAAGTGTTAGATGTTGATATCGTTGTGTCTATATCATCTCCTATGATTCTATGTTTAGTCCTAATTGAAAGAAAAGGGATTCATGCTAACAACTTGAGTTATAAACATAAAATTGGTAGAGACAATTAGGTTTATTTGCAAGAGTAATCCTAAGAGTTGGTGTACAGCGAAAGCTTGTCCCTCGGGTGAAATAGCGCAATTGTCCGTCTTATTTGCCTTATCGCATCCATTGGTTAACGTTGTGGTAAACCTTAACCCTAGGAGCTGCCTTTTATATATCTTTTACTCATCAAAACATTGTCTTTATTCTGATCATTGCTTCCTTATTCATCCTTATATCTTCGACCTTTCTTTGTCGACATAAGCTAATGACTTTGTAGGAACCAACATCAATATCGACCCCTAGACATCGATATCGACCATTGTGCTTCGTCGACGGTCTTTTGTGTCGACGTCGATCATCCTGCATGAGTTCGCTAACATCGTTATCAACCCCCATCCTCGATATCGACCACCCCTGTGTCGACTGGCAGTCTTCTAAGCCACTCGATTTCTGTTACTGACATCGATATCGACCTTTCTAGTCGATATCGACTGCTTGTTTTTGTCTCTGTAGGTCTTCTGTTGCGGAAAGGATCGACAACTAAGGTCGAAATCGAGCACCAAGGTCGAGATCGAGGCTTCTGGTCAACCAAAGACGTGAGCTTTCCAATGCTACTAGGATCCCGCTGACATGCTTCCTCGTGGATCGATCCTGACTACCCTTCTACTATAACGGGAGGAAGTCTTGTAATTATTTGCATAGGCTAAGAATCGGATTCGCATTTATATATCTTTATATTTGTACTTAAGAACTCGATTTCCTCCTATCAAAAAATTGGCGCCGTTGTCGGAGAGGCAATCAATCGCGCCCTTGTAGTCTATCTCACGTTTTTATCTAGTTTGGCTTTGCAGGTGTATGCGACGCGCTGATCTCCCACCTGAATTCAATGGAGTAGATGACCCAGAACGCTATCTCCATCTAAGGGCCCAAGCTCAGAGAATCATGGCAGACAATGAGACCCAGGCTGAGCTAATTGAGCAACTAAGGAAGCAAGTCGAGGACTTAACAACTAGAGAGGCGACACTTAAAGAGCGTGCAGATAGGGAGGAGGAAGGCCGGAGGCAAATAGAAGCCCAAATCAATGCCCTCCCTTAGAATATCAAGCAATACATGCATCTTGTGCTCTCAGTGCCTGAATCGGCTATTCTTACCCCCCATTATAATTTTGAGATTAGGCCTAATTTCTTAACTGAGATTAGGCGACGTCAATTTGAGGGGAAACCTAGCGATTGTCCTCTTGAGCATATATCTTTATTCCTTGATTTGTGTGACATTATAGCTGATGGCCAAAGCCTTGAATATGTAAAACTAAAGGCTTTTCGTTGGTCTCTCGCAGGGAAAGCTCTAGCATGGTTGGAGAGCCTAGCCCCTAGATCGCTTCGCACGTGGGACGAGGTCAAGGATGCCTTCCTCAACAAATTCTTCCCACCATCAAAGACCACGATGATGCGCCAGAAGATCACGACTTTTAAACAAAAGTCAGGCGAGTCATTGGCGCAAGCATGTCAGCGCTTTAAGGAGCTACTGAGGTCTTGCCCTATGCATGGGCAACCACCCTACGTCATCCAGGAGATCATCTACAATGCTCTAGACGTAGCTACTAAGGAGAGGATCAACACCTATACCTTCTATGGGTATCTTGAGCTCCTACCGCAACAAGCTTGGGATACTATAGAGAGGTTGGTAGAATTTGACAACACCTATGGGACTCCTGTGGCCTCCGACTCAAGGTCTGCCCCATCTATGCCACTCTATGAGCCCTCCAAGGAGATTGATCCCGATGTCAGAGATCAATTCATGCACGATCAACTCAAGTGGTTGCAGAAACAAGTCAAATTCCTCTCCGTTAACCAACCCTGCGCCGAATGTGGCTCCGTCAGGCATATCACCACTGAATGCCCCCATACGGAGCAAGTACAACTAGCGGAAACTTACCAGGAGGCGCGCTACATGAGGAATCCCAATCTCCAGGGGTACCAAAACTGGGGAAATCAACCACCCCAATACAACCCCAGGGATCCTCCGCCTTATAGAGCTCCAGGCCACCCGGAGAGAGAACCACGAAGGGATGATGTCCAACTCATCCTTGATGAGATGAGGAGGAACTAGGCTGCAAATCAACAATCCAACAGCGCTATCCAAAACCAACTTCAGGGCCTCAACGCCCGAATGGGGGAGATGGATGTTTGGAAGAAGACAATTGAGACCCAAATGGGTCAACTGGCGGCCCAAATCCCAAAGCCACCCGACAAACTCCCAAAGCCACCTAGACAACCACAAGAAAATCCAAGGGGGCAAGCCGGGCACATTGCCGCTATCAATCTAAGGAGTGGACGTACATTGCCCGAGCCGAGAAGCGAAGGAAAAGTCGATGGAGACGCAGTCGATGTTAACCCCCAAGTCGATATCAAGGGCCCTGTCGACGACGGACCAACAGTCGATGTCGAGCCCACTGCGAAGCACAGAACGGAGCCAGAGAGGCACTCGATATTGAGTGACCAGGTCGATATCGACCACCCTTCGATGTCAACCTCTCTGGAAATCGACCACAGCTTCAGACTACCACGAGGTCGACCAAACAAGTCAATATCGACCACCCTGACATTGATATCGACTTGTCCAGAAAGCAGAAATTGACCTCTTCGCCTCCAAAGCCATCCAAAACTCTACCCTTTCCTTCCAAGGCGCTGCGGGATCCAGCAGACAGCAAGTTCAGACGCTTCGTGAAGATCATACAAGGTCCAAATCTTACCATACCACTCACGGAAGCACTCAATGAGATGCCTGCATATATGAGGTTCCTGAAGGACATCCTGTCCAAAAAGAGGTCCATCCTAGAGATCGCCGGCGAATGC
This sequence comes from Persicaria maculosa, assembly GCA_963922045.1. NCBI lineage: Eukaryota > Viridiplantae > Streptophyta > Magnoliopsida > Caryophyllales > Polygonaceae > Persicaria > Persicaria maculosa. The sequence continues at coordinate 38,398,322 of OY998261.1, forward strand.
AATTCAATTGAGTTCCCTGAAAAGCGCGACGATCCAAGCACGTTCGCGGTAACGGTAGGGGTGTGTAAGCATCAGTTCAAAGCCCTCTGTGATCTTGGGGCTAGTTTTAGTTTGATGCCCCTATCAATATGGCAGCAAGTGGGCGTCAGAGCATTGGAGCCCGTCGACATGAAGCTCTACATGGCGGACAACTCCTTTGTGAGACCAATTGGGGTTGTGGGTGATGTCCCTGTCAAGGTGGGAAATTTCTTCATACCCACGGAATTCATCGTGTTGGACATGCCGGAGGATCCTATTGTGCCTATCATCCTTGGTAGGCCATTCTTAGCAACAACGGATGCCAACATCAATGTGAAGAATGGCACCCTTACATTCACAATTGGCAACGAGGTCATGGAGTTTTGCTTCAACCCTACAATGAGCGAAACAAAGCAGCTGGAACAAGTTATCCTCTCACCGGCTAAGGAGAAGCTTCACAAATTTTTGTTGGCGAGGACGAAAACAGCTAGCAGGGTCGACATCGACTGGAAACAGTTGATATCGACTGCAGCCTCGAAATCGATCACACCACATCGATATCGAGTGAGCCAGATGATTTCCAGGAGCTTAAGTATGGGGTCTTTGACGTCGACATCGACCCCCACATGTCGACATCGACTACAGCACTCGAAATCGACCCTTCTTGGTCGAAATCGACCTCCCTTCAGCCCGAAGATTTCTGTTTTGGGCCCGAACAGGTAAGCCCAGGTATGATTCCTAACCTTTCTCTGTCCATTATTGATAATTCAACTAATGGGTGGGTCAAAGCTCCATGGTTTGCCCATCTTGCAAAAGTAAGGTCAAGGAAGAGAAGGAAAGCGCCCAATGAAGAAAAACCTAACAAAGAAGAAGCCTTGATTGCCGAACTTAGCTATTATCACAAGGACCTAGATGATCCAGGAGAAGGCTCAAGCTTGAAGGGTCCCTACATTAAAGGCTCATGAAGTATTGACAGAGAAGTCGGCCTAGCGACTCAAAAATCTAGAGCGTGTACATAGAACTTTGATTTTTTCATAGAAGGTTTTTAGGGTTTTGATTTTTGGATTTTTAAACTTTTGAAACTGTGATAATTCATGGTTTTATCTATAATTCTAACAAAGATTTCAGGTACCAAGCAAAAGGAACGACGAAGAAGAAAAGAAGCTACTGTAGAGGCAGTCCAAATCGACAGGGCAAGTCGAAATCGACCACCCCAGGGTCGAGCCATCTCCTGGAGTCGACATTAAGGACTCAGGATCAAAAAGGAGAGGTCGATATCGACCATTATCCTCGATATCGACCACAATCTAGCAGCCCTCGACTTCACCTTCTTCCTCGACTTCGACAGATGCAGTCGACATCGACCACTGACCTCGACATTGACTTCTGGCATCGACATAACCTGAAATTGATCTGAATCCGCAGTTTGCGCTGTGAGTTTCTCTCTACCCTTGTTCTTCTTTTAATACAGTGAGGACACTGTATATTTTAAGTATGGTGTGGGGGAAAAACATGTCTTATGGTCATAACTTGGTTTTCTTCTTCGCATTGCATTCATGTTTAAAATTTATGCACTTTAAAGTTTAAGTCTTTAGTCTTTTAGTTTTATAAAAATGTCAAAATCCAAAAAAAAAAATAGAAAAATGCTAAAAATACAAAAAAAAAGCATATTTACCTTTTTTAAGTTTGTTTTTAAACCCTACTTAGATGTCCTATGATCAAAACTCAATAGCTGACTTGATCATGTAAATCCTATGGCATATTTGGATGGTTTAGCCTAAGTCCTTAAAATGGTTTTATGTAGATTGTGAACTTGCGATGAAATTGAGCACATATGATCCTAGGCTAAAAAGCAAATCCAACAAAAATTGTCCTTGTGAGAATTTTGGCCTGTAGGGAGAACATAAAAAATTCCTCTGCTTTCCTGAGTGAATTTACTCTTCCTATGCATCTCTAAATGTTGTGATAGTTATTCAAAGCCAATGCATATATATGTTTATGTTTACGATAATTAAATGATGGAGGCATCTTTTAAGCCATTTTTATCCTCTCTTTACCTACCCTGCATTATCTCTTCTTGAAGCCAGAATATTAGTCTGAGCCTTATATTGCAAACTCCACAAAATTATCCCTAGCCGAATTGAGCCTGACCCCCATTTGGGAATTGAGACTTAGATTGGTTAGAATAATGCCTCGTGGAAAGAAAAGAGCATATATTCAGTTTTGAGCAAAGGATATTATGGAATGGTACATATTTGCATTTTGTCATATTTTGTAAAAGGATTTTTGGCTCACCATATAAATGCACACTTTTTAGTATTGTTTATTATTATTTTCGTATAAAAAATCGAAAAAAAAAAGAAAAAAAAAGATATATATATGTTGTGCATGTGCCAAATTTCTTAGTTCTTTATTTATTTCATACAAATGTTATATTTTTGAGAGCATATTAAGGGTTTGAAAGAAAGGGTGATGAGCATTATGGAAGATTGAGCTTGAAAAGTGCAACATTGTAAGAGTTATGGTTTGGATATAGTAGTGATAAGGTTTAGGAGTCTTGATTCCTGAATTTTATAAGCACCACATAGCCAAATAATTCCATACCTTCTATTTTATACCAAGCCTCATTACAACCCATCCGAATGAAGTCTTCTTTGAAGTCTTCCATAGAGCGAAAGTCCTCCTGATGCTTCTTATTGCATTTTCATAATTGGTTGCGAAGTGGATTATTATAAATTGCAATGTTTATGAGTTTGTATATGGAATTGAGTTGAGAGTTGATCTTCATAGCCTAAACACATGAGAGTTGAGTGCAAACACATTATCCCTGTGAGGTTGGATCAAAAATTGCATATGCCTATGGATCGCTCAAATATGTGCTATGACGTTAAATTCACTTGCTTTGCTTTGCTACCGCTTATGATGTTGCTTTTGACAAGGGCGAAGACTTGAAGGATGTATTGTAGGTGTTGGTTACTGCATGGTTATTGCTTGAGGACAAGAAAGTCTAAGTATGAGGTGTTTTGATGTACATATTTGTACCTCTTTTCATCGCATCTTTTGACTTCATATTCCATTCGATTCCCAAAGAAAAGGTTCAAAATATTATAAATTTGTGTAGAATGGGCTAAAGTGTAAGAAATAGAGTCTGCACAAGTTTTGATCTAAATATGTAGGAATTCGAGCGGAATCGGAGTCAAAACGAAGAAACCAAGGAAAGCAGAGGGATTACAGCAAATCCTTAGCAGCACTCCCTCTGGTTATCCTCTTAATTCAAAGTTGCGAAGAGCACTCCTTCTGCTAAGGATTTGAAGTTGTATCGACACCAAAACATATTTTATTGAACAAAAAATGCGCGAATAATCGTAAAACATATTTTATTTAATTTTTAGAACTTGAGTTCGACCCCTTTTGGTTATCCTCTTGATTCGAAGTTGTTTCGACACCAAGACTTGAGTGGTGTTGGTGATTTGGGCTGCACCCAAATTTTAACGGGTTGCCTACGTATCTCTTGGAAGAGAATCAAGCCTTACGTAGTTCAGAGTGTTAAAACTAATTTAATTTTTCGGCTTGGTGATTGAACCCGACGAGCTTAAGCTTTATGTAAGGAATCAAATCTTATGTAGTTCTTTATGGAACAAATTTAATTTAATTTGAGCTGGGCGACTGAATCCGATATATGTTGAATTTTGATATCGGACTTCCTACGTAACTCGTAAAAGAGCATCAAGTCTTCACGTAGTTCTTTTTAGAACAATTTGATATTTTCGGTTTTGTCGATTGAGCCTGACAAGCTTTAGCTTTATGTCAGGTAGCCTACGTATCCGACAACTCGGAATCAAATCGGTCGTAGTTCCCTTGAGAACCGATTATTTAATTTGGTCGGACTTTGACCTTCTAGTGAATTTGGAGGTTGGCGACTGTACTCGATATATTTTTATGATTTAATATCGGGTTACCTACGTAGCCAATAAGAGGCGTCAAGTCTTTACGTAGTTCTATTTAGAGCTAATTGAATTTGGAGAAATTTGATTTGAGAGTTTTCGACTCCGTTTTGACTCGAGTCAATTTTGAGACCGACCCACTAGAATAAAATGACAATGGAAATTTCACGAGTTTAACTTTATGATTTTGTTAAACCCAATTTCTAGTTTGTGCCAATTATATTTTTTATATTTTCAGTGGGTAGGTTTTGTAATTAAATGCATATTTAAAGGGCCGTATACATATGTATGTATGTATATTGATGATATTGATGGCCGATGTATACATATATAGGCATATCACTTGCCAATTTGATTTGATTTTGTTTTAGCTGGTGGCCCAACATTAGAAATCATCACCAACCTACAATTAATTGAGTCCAATTTTCTTAGGCCAGCCTACTTCAATCAGATTAGAGCCCAATTTTATTTTTATCTTTTAATTGAACCCATTCTTTTATTGTCTGAATCAATCTAACCACGTACTTTCTCCTGTTCATCGTCTCTCGCCCATCGCTTCTTTCTAATTCCTGCCGCCTCTCAGTAGCGATTTTCAACCTCTTGGGCAACCGAAACGGAAGAAGACAGAGGAACAAGGGAACGAGGGGAAAGCGGTGGTGCCTCGCCATTATGAACTGAGTGAAGCTCCATACCCAAGTATGTGTTCCAGGTTCTCTCTATCCTTTTTTTTTTTTGTTTGCGAATCTCGGCCCTAAAATTCAGAAAAATAAGGTGCTTGATTTGATTTTTAGGTGACTCCAGGCCTGAATTTGAGATCCTCACACAAATCCCCTTTCAATTGAGCTTTTAATTTTTACGCTTTATTTGATTGCGATTTTAGGGTTTTGATCGGTGCGATTTGGGGCTTTTTTGATTGATTCGTGGTTTGGAAATTTTTGTTTAGGACTGTCGAAGGAAGAACTACGAGGGGCTTTTGGTTCAGGGCGATCCACAAGGAAGGGGTAAATCAAGGCTTTGCACGCATCAGAGGAGTTCCAACTCTGGGTATGTTTGAAGCTCTTTTCTTTTAGGAACTTTAGCTCTTAAATTTCAGAGTTAGGATTAATGCGATTATTACTGCCTTCTTGATGTTCAAACTGATGTCCAGCTGCGTGACTGAGTTTGTGATTTTTTTCCTTCTTTGAAATTTGTGGAGTTTAGCTTTAAACGACGATTTGCGCCTCTGGATTTGGTTCAATCTGGCCTTGGACGATTTGTAATTTGGGATTTTTTTTATTTGGAGACTTTTGGATTTAGGACGTCCAAGAGTGGACGAAAAGAGCCTTTTTATGTTTGAACATAATCTGTGACATCCAGTTTGGTACCAACACCTCCAGATTTCATTATCTTCCATGTCTGTCGCAGCCCTTTTTACTTTTTGTGTGTATGTGCTTCTGACAGTACTCAATTTGATAGAAGTTTCACTAATTTATTTGGTTTGGTTAGGAGGGAAATTGATTCCAATTTGAAGAGATTGCTTTGGCTTTGATGCTGGTTTTGTCTCCTGTCCAGCAACTTTTGAGTTTAGACTTGTCACAGGCGTTTAAGTTTAGATTTGTCACAAGCCTGATTTGCTTGTACTTGGTGAATCTCTTGGGCTGCACATGATGTGCAGAATATGTGCTTGATTTTAGTTTCTTCGAACGGATTGAATCTGTCCAGCAAATCTGTATGGAATTGCTTGACATATTTTTTTTTTGCTTTCAATTTCATTGTGGCTGCAGTGAGCTTCTTTTTTTCTTTCTTTTGCCTTGTATAACATTGCTTGCGATTTGTGGGTGAATCTGTTGGCATGACTTAGAAAAACTTGAGCAGCGCTTCGCCCTCCTTTAGGGCAGCTTGATGATTCCGAAACCCAGGCCACAAGCGAAAGCTTGCAAGGTTTGCAAGGGCCTAAGCCACGAGCGAAAGCTTGCAGGGTTTGCAAGGGTGGGGTTTCGAGAATCGATTTTGACAGCAGTTCCGCTCAATTTAGAGTAGTTTACTGATTCCGGAACCCAGGCCACAAGCGAAAGCTTGCAAGGTTTGCAAGGGCCTAAGCCACGAGCGAAAGCTTGCAGGGTTTGCAAGGGCGGGATTCCGGGAACCAAAAGAGCCTAGATGAAAGCTCCTACCTTGTCTTCTGATTCTGTAGTCGTGTGCCCTCTTTTTTTTTTTTTTGTCTGTTGTGTTTGTATGCTCAGCCGTATGTTTTTTTTTTAGCCCTCCTGTCCTTTTTTTCAACTGCCCTGGTCACCTTTTATAGGAGAAAAGAAAGGTGGAAATATACAGATTTCCTTTTACCTGCACCGTCAGAATCTCTTCTTTCCCTTTGATTTGGGAAACATATATTCATGTGTACAGGAAAAATTTTGTAGAACCTTAGTTGAGAGAGGCTTGACTTTTCTGATTGATTTTTTCCCCTTTGGAAGCCATAGTGCCATATTGGGCTGATATATTATATTTATTCCACAACCATGATATTCTTATTTATTTATTTATCATTTTATTCATTTTTCAATGACAGCCGAGACTTTTATTTTTGTGAATGGGTTGGGCCTTACTTTTGCAAATTATGCAAATTACTTGGGCTAGGCCTCCAACTTGAACATCCCTCTTAACCCAATTTTTCTTTTGCAGCAGGAACTCTTAACAGAGAACAAGACAACGGAAAGAACAAGACACGCTTGCTCATAAGGAACTTTGCCGCCAACGCTACCTTTTCTGTAATTTGGACAACTCCACTTAGTTTCCTTGCATTGTATGTTCAGTTTTTCTGTATAATTCAGTTTTCAAATTTGTAGTGCACTTAGCATATTGTATTTGACACGCAATGCTTTTCGTGCATATTTTATTTGTCCGTAACTGCTACCGTCGACTTGTACTTGTCTATGAATTGTCGAATAAAGGCTTGCGCGAATACGAACGCCTATCAAGTGTTCTTTTTCTTGAGTTGCGAAATGCACACATTTTTTTTTATTTTTTTTATTACTCCCAAACAGATGCCCCCGAACTTTGAATTTGTGAGAATTCTATCGAGCAGATTCAAAGTTCGCCATCTCTTTCTACTGTTGACTCTTTCATCTGATGCTATTTATCTGTTTGACTTTCAGATTGTCAGAATGAATGTTTATGGAAATATCAAGTCTCAGAGAGCCTTGGGGACCAATGGTCAAGAACTTAAACGTGGGCCGTTATACCAAAGATATCTCTCTCTTCATGAGATCGACACCCCTAGACTGGTCCCCTCGCAGAGAGTTTTGACTCCAAGGGAGGACGCTTTTTCAGGCTACTTGACATTTTCTACTGAGGATGAGCGCGGTTGTATACAAACCAACAAGAATTTTGGCTCGCTATTCACTGGTGTCTTCCTTCAAAAGGTTTATGTTGATCGTGAATTTAAAAACCAGCTTCCTGCTACGGAAGAATTCTATCCAATTCTTAAGAATTTGTTGGCAAAGAAACTGCGTTGGGGTACAGATTTCAGATTTAGTGGGGTGGCGACCTTCATATCTGGTTTGTCAGACTGGACTAAACAGATATTTCATTGCCACCAGGTCACCTTGCGTCAGGCTGATATATGGGGTCTTGTAGCGGTCTCACATTTTCCCTACATGTACCATGTGGACGTGTGGAGAGCCTTCTGCGAACTTTGGAGTCCTGCGACCAACACCTTGCACCATGCAGGTGGTGAACTTGAGATTTCTCTCAACGATTTGAAACACATAGCGGGTTTGCCAATTCTTGGTGCTCCTTATGAGGAATATTTACCACTGAATGAACAATTGTCTGACGAGAGTAAATTTCCTCCCACTGTTTTAGAGCTTCTGCAAATCCATGCCAATCTCTGTCATCATCTCCACAAAGACCGGGTTTTTTGGGAAGACTGGATAGATTACTTTTATAGGGGCAGGTGGAATGTTGTCGCCATTGAGAAGGGCTCTGGCACTAGTTTGGCGGATAAAGAGGTTATTGATGGAAGCTCTGCGCGGTACTTTGAGAGACGGCGTGTGAAAGACTTGCCTCCACTGATTATAAGCGCCGAAGGAGAATTAGCAGCATTCTTGGCTCTTTTGCTGAGCAGATTTATTTTACCGCAGAATCCCAAGGTAGTCCGTCCTGAGACTTTTGTCATGACATGCTTGATGGCCCAAGGTACGCACATCTCTTTAGCCCCCACAGTTTTAGGCCATATTTATCATGGTCTTAATGAGATGGCTACGCATAGCACGTACCCTGGCAGGGCCAACCCTAGTTTTGGGATTCATTTTGTGGTTGGTTGGCTATCAGCGTATTTTCCCTGCCTATATAAGTGTCATGAAGATCAAGAATTTCTTAGAGACTCTCCGCTCCTCATACGTTGCGCTGGTCTCAAAGGTGAAGATCATAATATCCACCAAGCAAGACGGATCCTAAGGCATGAGTATTTTAGGTACCGGATCATACCCTTCGGGGGCAGAGACAGTTTGGACCTTGTTGACACTGGAGACCTTTCAGACTCTGATTTCGAGTGACTCCTCTGTATCCGCTCTTCCATGCTGCCTATTCGGATGGGTCGGACTTTAACCTTGGAACCCTATTATCCGAATAGATTTGCTCGTCAGTTCGGCTTTGATCAGGGTGTTCCTGCGGACACTTTGCAGTCCAGCTTCACACTCAGAGTTAGAAGATCCTTGAAAGATATTGCTGAGTCTTATGCTTGCTTCTTCCAAAAAGCCACCGGAGAAGTTTTTCGGATTCCTGACTGGAGCTATGTTGGACGTTGTACTCGAAGCTATTGCATATGGTGGGTTGCAGCTTCAGCCCCTTATTTGAGTCAGTCGGTTCACAAAGTGAACGTAACCTTAACCAACAGGGACACTCTTCCAAGAGAATCCATTTTCTTAGTTGCTAATATGAAAGAGACGATTAGTGGGTTCCATGGCATTTGGGAGACTTCCAGGGCAGCTGAACCATCATCGAGTAACACTTTCCATGCGCCCCTCGTTAGTTCACCGGCGCTAGTAGCAACCCCAAGGGGGAACTTAGGAAGTCCCTCAATGTTTGAAGAGATGGTGAGAGGGGGTTCAAAAGATGCCCCAATATTCGAAGAGGTAATGATGAGGAACCTAGCAAGTTCCGTAGTTCCTGTGAAAGTACCTAGGCGGAGGTCTAGAAGCTCCCTGAATGATGATGTCCACTTTAAAAGGCGAAAAGGTAGTTCTACAAGCCCTACATCGTTAGAAGAATCCAGCGCTGCAGACAAAGGTACAACGCTCTCAAATTATTATTATTATTATTATTATTATTATTATTATTATTATTATTATTATTATTATTATTATTATTATTATTATTATTATTATTTGTTTTTTTATTTATTTTTTATTTTTTGTATTTTTTTAAAGGGGTCTTCTGACTTCTGAATTTGCTCCAGAGTACGCCTTTGGTGCCAGTGATATAGGAGACTTGATTAACCCCGTCGAACAACCTCCAGTCGACGAGGTAGGCGATGCGACCAATGATGATTCTGATTTTGAGGTTGGCTCAGAATATGACCTTCCTTTTGCAAGATCTCCTTCGCCTAATATAGAGTCTACACCCCCAGCGACGACGGCCCAAGATGAGATCATGCCTGTTGCAGAGTCTCAGCCCTTGGAAGAGCATAAGGGTAAAGCATCATTGACACCCCCCTTTTATTTTTGATATTTGTAATCTTGAATCTGACTTAAAATCTGTCTTCTGAAGTAGGAGGGTCACTCTGCTCAGGTGACCAGCCTTCAATAGAGGAGATTGACTACGAGGTCAATCAGGAGCTTGACTTTGATGTCAACAAGTCATCTTCACCCGATCTAGAGACTCCACCCTTGGCGCCGACCCAGATTGATCCCCAACTGCAACCCTTAATACAGGATTCTTCTGACGCAGTTTCGATTAAGAAAGCTCCCGAGAATGTTCAAGCTTTACTCCCTGCCTCTGTGACGGGTTCGGTTCGTGACTTTCTCATTTCTGGCGTCAAGGAAGTGGTAGATATACTTTCATCTTCACCGTCATCTCATGCTTTACTTGCCAAGAGCTCCCAGGTACTTGATCTTTTAGGGATGCTACAGAGCGTAGCACAGAAGGCTAAGGTCGACCTCTCTTGGTTCGTCACAACTGTGGAAGGGGTTCTCCATGATGCCGAGGCTTCTTCACAACTTGAGGAGGATACAGACGTTGAGATCGTTGAGCGTTTGTCAACTCAACTTGCTCAACACACCTCTGCACTTGAATTACACCAAGCTCAAGTTCCTTGTTTGGCTCAAGGGTCTCTTGATTTGCAGAAAAGGAAGGAGGCACTCCTACTTTTGAAGAAGCAAGTCTGTGAAGTAGAGGCCGGCATTGACTCCGATTCTGCGGCCTTAGAAGCTGACAATACCCAATTGCAAGGCTTCATTCAGGAGGATGAGGCGAAGCTCAGGTTGCTCAAAGCCGAACTTGACCAAGCGGGGTTTGCGAGGATGACCGAGCTCAAGTTGATTGAAGAACGTCGTCGTGCTTGGGTTAGCGAGCTAACTGATTTCTCTTCTTCCCGCTGAGGCATTCAGAAATGGCTTACCGTCTAGTTTAGTGTTGAACAATTCATTGACTTTTGCTAATTGTCGTTAGGAACTCTCTTTTCACCCTTTTAGGACGTTCTTGTTTACTTTCGGCTCCGCTTGCTCATTTGTTTGATTCTTTGAGTACACACACATTTTATTTTCCCTGTTTTATCACCCCATTGCAAGGAAATTGTTAAGGAGGTAAGTCGAGTACAAATAATAAGATGTAAATATGTAAACCGACTCCTGGCCTATGCAAATAATTACAAGACTTCCTCCCGTTGTAGTGGAAGGGTAGTCAGGATCGATCCACGAGGAGGTGTGTCAGCGGGATCCTAGTAGTTTTGGAAATCTCAAGTCTGCGTCGACCAGTAGCCTCGATTTCGACCTAGGGCCTCGATGTCGACCTCGGCTGTCGATGTTCTCTGTAACAGAAGACCTGTAGAAACAAAAACGGTAGTCGATATCGACTAGTGGGGGTCGATATCGATGTTAGTCCACGAAATCCACTGGCTCAGAAGTCTGCCAGTCGATACAGAGGGGTCGATTTCGACACAAGGGGTCGATATCGATGCTTGCAGAAGTTTCCCAGGAGTCTCGAGATCGACTCAGAAAACCGTCGATCTATCAGTTTTGGTCGATATCGACCTCTGCTGTCGATATCGATGTCTTCCTGCAGTGAGTTAGTTGTTTTGTCGGCAAAGAAAAGGCCGAAGAATTAAGGATGGGAAGGAAGCAATGATCAGAAATAAGCAAGGGTGTTGGGTTTTTCGATGACTCAACGAACGACGGGCAAGTTTCAATGTAAACTTAATAAAGGAAAAGTCTTCCAAAGCCCAGGATTACCGCGACGACAACCATGATAGAAGAAGTAAGAATCAACTAAAGATGCATGCTTTCATCATAAAGGAAAAGGCTTTCACCTAAACCGACAAATAGGAAAAGAGATTTTTCAATTACTTAACCTAATTTGTGTTTACCTTTGTCATAATTGAGTTTATAATCTTTCGAATAGAAACCCTAATTACTACCCAAGTTTTACAACATGAGTTCCTTAAATTCGCATTTAAAGATGAAGAACAAGGTAGAGGGAGATAAAAGATACATTCTTTAGCGACGTACTTACCTTACCATCATGGCTATCGTCGGGCTCACCCCGACCCTAGAAGAAAGGGGGACTACTCACTCATGTTGATTGTAGACATGTCTTGAATTGAAATAACTTGCATAAATGGAAATTTTCGAATCTTTACAATCTCAACGCCAACTATCGTAAGCGCTTGAAACTTTAAAGCTTAAAAACTCTAACTAGCTATTGTCTATTGTCCTTGTCTTGGATGATTGGATTATTGGATGATCTAACAAATCAGCCCCTAGGGCTTTATTTATAGGCTACTAATCCTCGCTATCCAAGGATTGTAACTCCTATCTAAACTATGAACTCTATCCAAACAATTAGGATAGGTCTTTTATTTTGATAAAACTTAATGGTAAAAGACAAAATAAAACTTCAGCTGTCCTCTATCTTGAAAGTGTAAGATAATTCTGTGCCTCCTTGAAGATATAGTTCCAATCCGCATCTCGAACTCGAGTCTATCTTCTGTCGAGATAGGGGTCGATATCGAGGTCTCTGTTCCTGCTCGACTTGTTCAGCTCTGGTCGATTTCTATGTTGAGGTCGATATGGGGGTCGATATCGACACCGGGGGTCGATATCTGGGTCTAAGGTCGATATCTACCTCTTCTCAGCTTCACTTGATGTCTATGTTGAGGTCGATATCTATGTCAGGGGTCGATATCTACCTCTGCTCAGCTTCACTTGGCTTCTCCGTTTTGACTCCGTTTTCGCTCGAATTCCTGCATGGTTAGCTCAAAACTTGTGCAGACTCTATTTCTTGTATTTTAGCCTATTCTTACACAAGTTTATATTCTTTTGAACCTTTTCTTTGGAAATCGAATGAAATAAGAAGTCAAAAGATGCAATAAACAAAGGTACAAATATGTACATCAAAACACCCCATACTTAGACTTGCTTGTCCTCAAGCAATAACCAAGCAATAACCAACACCTACAACACATCCTTCAAGTCTTCACCCTTGTCAAAAGCAACATCATAAGCGGTAGCAAAGCAAAGCGAGTGAATTTAATGTCATAGCACATATTTTGGCGATCCATCGGCATATGCAATTTTGATCCAACCTCACAGGGATAATGTGTTTGCACTCAACTCTCATGTGTTTAGGCTATGAAGATCAACTCTCAACTCAATTCCATATACAATCTCATAAACATTGCAATTTATAAAAATCCACTTCGCAACCAATTATGTAAATGCAATAAGAATCATCAGGAGGGCTTTTGCTCAATGGAAGACTTCAAAGAAGACTCCATTCGGCGGGGTTGTAATGGGGCTTAGTATGAAATAAAAGGTATGGAATTATTTGGCTATGTGGTGCTTTTAAAATTCGGGAATCAAGACTCCTAAATCTCAACACTTGCAATACCCAAACCATACTCTTCATAATATGCTCTAAAGATGCATTCCATCAACCCTTCTTCCAAGTTCTAATATACCTCTAAAAAATATAACACTTGTATGAAATAAAGACTTAAGGATTTTGGCTCATGCACTATAGATATCTTTATTTATTTTTTTTCGGAAAATAACAAGTAAATATGTGCATTTATATGTTGAGCCATAAATCCTTTTACAAAATATGACAAAATGTAAATATACCCCATCCCATAATTTCCTTGCTCAAAACTGGACATTATGCTCTTTTCTTTCCACAAGGCATTAGTTCAACCAATCTAAGTCTCAATTCCCAAATGGGTGTCAGGCTCAATTTGGCTAGGGATAATTTTGTGGAGTTTGCAATTTCAGGCTCAGGCTAATGTTCTGGCTTCAAGCAGGGATAATGCAGGGTAGGTAAAGAGAGGATAAAAATGGCTTAAAAGATGCCTCCATCATTTAATTCTCGTAAATATAAACATATATATGCATTGGTTTTGAATAACTATCACAACACTTAGAGATGCATAGGAAGAGTAAATTCACTCAAGAAAGCGGAGGGATTTTTGATGTTCTCTCTATGGGTCAAAATTCTCACAAGGACAATTTTTGTTGGATTTTCTTTTTAGCCTAGGATCATATGTGCTCAATTTCATCACAAGTTCACAATCTACATAAAATTTTTAAAGACTTAGGCTAAACCATCCAAATATGCCATAGGATTTACATGATCAAGTCAGCTATTGAGTTTTCATCATAGGACATCTAAGTAGGGTTAGAAAATAAACATGCATTTTTTTGTATTTTTAACATTTTTCTATTTTTTTTTTAGATTTTGACATTTTATAGAAGTAAAACTAAGAACAAAAATTTAAACATGAATGCAATGCGAAGAAGAAACCAAGTTATGACCATAAGACATGTTTTTCCCCCACCCCATACTTAAAATATACAGTGTCCTCACTGTATTAAAAAGAAGAACAAGGGTAGAGAGAAACTCACAGTGCAAACCTACGGATTCAGGTCGATTTCAGGTCGATGCCAGAAGTCGATATCTAGGTCAGTGGTCGATGTCGACTGCATTTGTCGAAGTCGAAGAAGAAGATGAAGACAAGGGCTGCCTGGTTTGGGGTCGATATCGAGTATTAGGGTCGATATCGACCTCTGCTTTTCGCTCCTGAGTCCTCGATGTCGACTCCAGGAGATGGCTTGACCCTGGGGGGTCGATTTCGACTGGCCTGGTCGATTTTGACTGCCTCTGCAGAAGCTTCTTTTCTTCTTCGTCGTTCCTTTTGCTTGATAACCTGAAATCTTGGTTAGGAATATAGATAAAGCACGAATTATCTCAGTTTTAAAAGTTCAAAAACCAAAAATTAAATCCTAAAAACCATCTATGCAAAATTTAAAGGTTTTATGTACATGCTCTAGATTTTTGAGTCGCTAGGCCGACTTCTCCGTCAATTCTTCACGACCCTTTTATGTAGGGACCCTTCGAGCATGAGCCTTCTCCTGGATCATCTAGGTCCTTTTGGTAGTATCTAAGTTCGGCGACCAAGGCTTCTTTGATGTTAGGTTCTTCTTTGGGCGCTTTCTTTCTCTTTCTTGACCTAACTTTAGCAATATAGGCAAACCATGGAGCTTTGACCCTCTCTTTAGTAGAATTATCAATAATCGGCTTAATTGATTTATCAATAATGGACAGAGGAGGGTTAGGAGTCATACCTGGGCTTACCTGTTTGGGCCCGAAACAGAAATCTTCGGGCTGAGGGGTGGTCGATTTAGACCAAGGAGGGTTGATTTTGAGAGTTTTGGTCGATGTCGACATGTGGGGGTCGATATCGACCTCTGTGACCCCATACTTAAGCTCCTGGCAGCGATCTAGCATACTCGATTTCGACCAAGGGGGGTCGATTTCGATGTTTTTAGTCGATATCGACTGGTTCCAGTCGATGTCGACCCTGCTTGCTGTTTCCGTCCTCGCCAATAAAAATTTTCTAAGCTTCTCCTTAGCCGGCGAGAGGTCTACTTGCTCCAGGTGCTTTGTTTCGCTCATGGTTGGGTTGAAAGAGAATTCTATCACTTCGTTCCCTATAGTAAAGGTTAGTAACCCTCGACGTACATTAATATTGGCATCTGTAGTAGCTAAGAAAGGCCTACCAAGGATAATAAGCACTACAGGTTCTTCAGGCATCTCCAATACAATGAAATCAGTAGGCACAAAGAACTTACCTACCTTTACCGGAACGTCATCAACTATACCTGTGGGCCTGACGAATGAGTTGTCAGCCATATAGAGTTTCATGTCCACAGGTTCAAGGGCACCAATGTTCACCTTTTGCCAAATAGAAAGAGGCATGAGACTTACACTTGCCCCTAGGTCACACAGGGCTTTGTAACGATGTTGGCCAAGTCCCACAGTGATTGCAAATTTCCCTGGATCACTCCTCTTCTCAGGGAAATCCATCTTTGAGCACTCCTCTACGATCTCTGCCATGGACCGCTTCTTGCTAAGGATGTCTTTCAGGAATCGAACATAGGCGGGCATCTCGCTTAGGGCTTCTGTAAGAGGGATAGTAATGTTAAGTCCTTGGAGAATCTTTACAAAGCGCCTAAACTTACTTTGAGTGGGGTCCTTCAATGCTTTGGAAGGGAAGGGCAACGTCTTCTTTGGCGAAGAAGCCAAAACGGTGGTCGGAGGAGCCTGCTGAACCTCGATGTCGACAGGAGGTTGGTCGATGAACTCCTATCTAAACTATGAACTCTATCCAAACAATTAGGATAGGTCTTTTATTGTAACTCCTATCTAAACTATGAACTCTATCCAAACAATTAGGATACGTCTTTTATTTTGATAAAACTTAATGGTAAAAGACAAAATAAAACTTCAGTTGTCCTCTATCTTGAAAGTGTAAGATAATTCCGTGCCTCCTTGAAGATATAGTTCCAATCCGCATCTCGAACTCGAGTCTATCTTCTGTCGAGATAGGGGTCGATATCGACACCAGGGGGTCGATATCGAGGTCTCTGTTCCTGGTCGACTTGTTCAGCTCTGGTCGATTTCTATGTTGAGGTCGATATGGGGGTCGATATCGACATTGGGGGTCGATATCTGGGTCTAAGGTCGATATCTACCTCTTCTCAGCTTCACTTGATGTCTATGTTGAGGTCGATATCTATGTTGAAGGTCGATATCTACACCAGAGTTCGATATCTATGTCAGGGGTCGATATCTACCTCTGCTCAGCTTCACTTGGCTTCTCCGTTTTGACTCCGTTTTCGCTCGAATTCCTGCATGGTTAGCTCAAAACTTGTGCAGACTCTATTTCTTGTATTTTAGCATATTCTTACACAAGTTTATATTCTTTTGAACCTTTTCTTTGGAAATCGAATGAAATAAGAAGTCAAAAGATGCAATAAACAAAGGTACAAATATGTACATCAGAAATATGATTCATGAGCTTCACAGTGAAATTGAAACACGACATCATACGACAAAGGCAGACGGAATAGGCAACTCAATGCCTTTCGAAAGTAACATGACAATGTGCAAGCCTACGTCCCTCCTCAAATTCGATAGGGACCGGCTGGCGTTGTATTTGTTTTTGGGGCTGCGCTTAACATTTTTAGAATAGCTAAGCTGCCTACGTACCCTCTTCATGAGGGATCAAGCCGTTCGTAGTTCATTTTAGACACCCTTTTCTTCATGTGTGTTACAGGGTGCTTCAATTTTGGACTAAATTCAAGTCCATACTTCTGCTTACATTTAATTGGGATCTTTTTTTTTTACTGCATCACTCAAATCATCTGGGCCCACCTTCTAGGAAGGGTTTCCCAAACGCTTCGACTATCATTTGCGAACCCAGTTTTTTTTTTCGCGACTGAATTTGACATATTTTGGTTGTCAAACGTCCTACGTACTCCTTGTTGGAGATCAAGTCATGATGTAGTTCTGGGCACTTTCACTCTTGAAGCTTCACGTGAAATATTTCTTCACCAATTTTCCATTCACGCAGGAGTATACCACTTCTCCTTCGGCATCTGAGAGCTCATATGCCCCTTTAGGGAAAACTTTGGTCACCACATAAGGACCTTCCCATTTTGCTTCAAATTTCCCTTGGGATTTCCAGTTGATCACAATTGGTCGCCTGATGGTAAGGACCAAATCGCCAATAGTAAACGAGCGAAATTTGACCCGTTTATTGAATACCCCAGCCACTTGGGCTTGGTAGATTTCAAGTTTTTGTTGTGTTGCTAGTCGGTGCTCATCCAATGCTTCGAGCTTGGCCAGATGAATCTTGACATTCTCTTCCGGGTTGGTGAGCTGAACTGCAACTCTAAGAGATGGCAACTGAATTTCTAAGGGCAGAACAACTTTGGACCCGAAGACTAGATTATAAGGCGTACAACCAGTTGATGTTCGCGTTGTTGTCCGATAGGCCCATAATGCCTCCGGCAGCCGTTCATGCCAATCTCTTTTGGATTTTGACACCATCTTCTTTAGTATCTTGCATAGCACTTTATTAAATGCTTCAGCTTGACCATTTGATGATGGGTTATAGCTCGATGAGAAGCTATGCTTAAACCCAAACTTCGCGCTCAACTTCACCAACATCTGATTTTTGAAGTATAGAGCGTTGTCTGAGATGATTTTTGAAGGAACTCCATATCGATAGATCAAATGAGTCCTTATGAAGTTAGCGACTTCTTTAGCTCCCACTTCTTTCAATGGTATGGTTTCTGCCCATTTTGAGAAGTAATCTGTAGCAGCCAGGATATACTGGTGTCTTCGAGAGGACGATGGCTTTATACACCCTATAACGTCGAGACCCCATGCATTAAATGGCCAGGACAAAGTCGTCGGGTGCAACATTTGAGGAGGCTGGTGTATGAAGTCACTGTGAATTTGGCAGGCGTGACATGCCTTAGCGAAATCCATGGCATCTTTCACCATTGTCGTCCAGTAATAGCCCAATCGCTTGATCTGATTAGCTAGTTTAGGACCGGCTTGATGCGCCCCGCATACCCCAGCGTGGGTTTATGCGAGAATATATTTGGTTTCTTCTTTTGACAAGCATCTTAATAACATTCCGTCGAATGTCCTTCGATACAGGGTGTCATTCTTAAGTAGGAATCTTGACACTCACCTTTTGACATCCACTCTCTTTCTGGCATCATCAGGAAGGACTCCGTGATGGAGATACTCAATGAGCGGTTGCCGCCAATCTGTTTCTTCCTCAATTTCGTATACCGAAACGACATCCGCCTCTTCTATAGGCTCTGATCGCTCCAAAGCTGACATAAGCAAATGTCGCTCCCCAATTGTGATTTCGATTTCTCTTTCACTTGGCAATGTTAGTGACGCGGCCAATTTAGCCAATGCATCTGCTTGGTTATTTTCGGACCTTGATATATGCACAACTTCTATCTGACGGAACTGGTGCATAAGATGTTTGGCTCTTTGATGTAGAAGAAGTAAATTTCTGTTTTTAACTTCATACTGGCCATTCAGCTGCTGCCTGATTACTAACTGAGAGTCCCCGAACACCTTTAACGGGTCGGCATTCATTTCGAGAGCTATTTCTAGGCCAATGATGAGTGCCTCATATTCTGCCATATTGTTTGTGCAGTTCTCTAAAAGAGAAAATGAGTAGGGCACTATTCCGTCAGCCGGGGTAATGAACACTACGCCCACTCCGGCCCCTCTTCTATTTGCAGCACCATCAAAGTATAATTGCCAAGCTTTTCCTTCTGTCATGAAGACCTCTTCATCTGGCAAATCATCCACTAACTCCTCGTTATCGGGAGTAGGATGGGCAGCTAAGAAATCAGAAATGACTTGCCCCTTGACGGCCTTTTGAGGCACAAACTTGATGTCAAAGGGAGCCAGAAGCATAGCCCATTTGGCTAGTCTCCCTGACAACACTGTCTTGGACAGGATGTATCGCAAGGGATCAGCTCTGGAGATTAATATGATTTGATGAGACAACAGATAATGTCGTAGCTTTTGAATAGCAAAGATCAGCGCTAGACATATCTTCTCCATAGCAGGATAATTTAGTTCTGCCCCAACCATTGTTCGGCTGATGTAGTACAAGGCATTTTCCTTTCCCTCATCGTTATTTTGGGCTAACATGGCCCCTAACGACCGCTCAAGACTTGCGGTGTATAAGATTAAGGGTCTTCCCTGAACTGGTGCCATGAGAACTGGCGGATCAGTCAGATATTTCTTGAAGCTGTCGAGAGCATTCTGACAGGCTTGGTCCCATATGAACGGAGCATCTTTCTTCATCAACCTCAGAAAGGGCTGACACCTCCCTGTCAAATTTGAAATGAAGCGCCGGATATAAGCAAGCTTGCCCTGTAAACCTCGCAACTCACGAAGATTCCTCGGGGCTGGCATTTGCATGATCGCCTTGATTTTATCGGGGTCAATCTCTATTCCCCGTCCCCGAACAATGAAGCCAAGAAACTTGCCAGACATCACACCAAAGGCACATTTGAGGGGATTCATCTTCAATTGGTGTTTTCGCAACCTCTCGAAGATTCTCTTGAGATCATCCAAATAATCATCTCTTTTCTTTGTTTTCACCACAAGGTCATCCACATAACACTCAACGGTGTTGTGAAGCAGATCATGAAAGATCACCGTCATGGCTCTTTGATAGGTCGCTCCCGCATTTTTCAGACTAAAAGGCATCACTGTATAGCAATACGTGCCTAGAGGTATCCGGAAAGCTGTTAACTCCTCGTATTCGGGATGCATCTTAATCTGATTATACCCCGAGAAGCCATCCATGAAGGATAAGACTTGAAAACCCGTGGTGGAATCAACCAATAACTCGGTTATCGGAAGAGGGAATTCATCTTTGGGACATGCTTTATTTAAGTCCCGAAAATCCACACAGATACGTAGTTGGCCGTTCTTCTTCTTGACGGGAACAATGTTTGCCAACCAGATCGGGTATTAGACTTCACGGATGAACCCAGCCTCAATGATCTTGTTGACTTCGGCTTTAATTTGCACTGTCAGCTCGGGCCGAATACGACGTTGAGCTTGCTTTATTGGCTTTTCCTCTTCGGAGACAGATAGCTTGTGCATAGCCACCTTAGGATCCAAACCAGGCATATCTTGATAGCCCCAAGAAAACACATCTCTGTATTCGCCGAGAAGTTGCTCATATGCTTCTTTTTCCTTATCTGTTAGCAAAGCACTAACAAATACGGGTTTAGGGTCTTCTGTGGTCCCTAAGTTGATCTCTTGTAGTTTGTCGACCATAGCTTGACCACCATCTTCCATTTTTGGTGGAGCAGGTTGGACCACATTGAGAAAAACCCGAGGATCTTCACTTGGTTCACTCCTTGTATAGGTCAACACCATATTTACTTCTTCTGTTTGAGCATCCATGGGATCCTCATCTTCGCAAGTGGAGGTTTCCGGCTCCTTATTCTTCAGCTTCCACTTTCTGGTCTTCTTAGTGTTGGACTTCTTGTTTTTAGGCAAGTTAACTCTTCCAAGCCTCTCGAACACAGAAACTCTTGGAGCACCTGTCTCAAGTCTTTTGAAAACCGAGACTCGAGGTGCATTTGTTGCATCTTGTAAGAACATATTTTGCTCTTGGCTTGTTAGAGTCATAGGCTCCAATACTTTAGCAGACAATAACTCCCCCTCTTGAGAGATTTGTAGATCATCCTCCTGCGAAGCTTTGCTTTTCAACAGTGGTCTTGTCACTTTAACTTTGATGGCCTTATGATGCCTTGAAGAGACTTGCTTGACTGGTGCCTTAGAAGACTCACCCTTTAACACGACCCTTACATTTCCATTTCCTTTATCTCCGAAATGTGTTTGAATGACCAACTTCTTCTTTGGAACAGATTGGTCGATTTTGCGGAGAGGACAAGTATAACTTGTCATTAGGGAGTGCATAGCTTTCTCTGCCGCACTCAATGGCTTCTGGCCGGGTTGTCTCTTATCCTTGGGTGTGTATTTGAATAACACCTTTGGACGTGTCTCTGGCTCTTCTCTTCTTCGGACAAAAGAGACCTTGGGCGACGGGAAGTCTTTTTGGGCCGTTACTCTCTTTTGAGGACCGGCACATTTACCCTCCTCTTTCACTTTCACACGTGGACTAGGGTTAGAGTGCAATGTCTTGTAAAATTTGGCGTCTGCGTAATTAATGCTTTCACCTTGAAAAGGATCGCTATCGCCACGGATAGTCCTTTCATTTCCGTTTTCATCGGTGTACTTCAAGCACTGATGAAGTGTAAAAGCAATCGACTTGCTGGCATGGAGCCATGGCCTCCCTAGCAAAGCGTTATAGGAGGTTCCAGCGTCGATGACGTTGAAAAGAGCATCTTTGTAGAGATAATCCAGAACCACTTTTAAGGCAATGACGCCCAAAGCTTTTTGTCCCACTTGGTTGAAACCTTGAATGGTGAGCAATGTGGGCGACAGATGATCGACGGTCAATCCCATTGCTTCCAAGACTCGTAAAGGTAATAGATTCACTGCAGACCCATAATCCAGCAAGATTCTGTTGATTTTTGCATCTCCAATCGTACCCGTGACATATAAGGGTCTATTGTGACCGGTGCTTCCCAATTGGAGGTCTCCGTCGGAGAATGTTATGGATGCCATGCATGAAGCACATTGAGATGGAGTGGGTAAAGCCACCTCATCGACCTCCACTTGATCCACTTGATCTTTATAGTCTTCCGGATCCATGAGAGCTTGAATTAAGGCCTTCCTTAACTCGGTGGACATTTACAACGCATCGTATACACTTAAGCGTGCTGGAATGCGCTTTAAATGGTCGATCACATCGTACTTCACCTGCTCCTTGGGAGAAGCTTTACGAAGTAACATAGATCTTCGTGGCACGACATCTTTTTGGGTGGATGCCCCAGCTTCTCGGTCTTTCTGAGCCAACGTGGGAGTCTCCTTTTCAAACGCCTCCTCAAAATTTGACGCATTTGAAGTCTCGCTGACGCGTGGCCCCTTCCATTTCCCTTTTTCCTTGGGATTATGAAGTGGCAATTTTTTTCCCGAACGAAGAGCAACCTCATCAACCTCTAGCTCTTCTTCTTCAACTGTTTCGGCCCAGGTGGCCATACAACATTGGATAATTTCTTCTTCCCAAAAGGACTCCTCTTTGGAAGAATCATCTTCTAAGAGCTCTTTCGGGATGAAATCCTTCAGAGTAATCATCTGGCGTGTAGGCTGAATATACTCTTCATCGGAACCATCTTCTGATTTCTTGTTCTTCTTGCTCTTCTTCTTATTTCTCTTTTTGTTTTTCTTTTCGGGCTTTCTACCAATCATTCTAAAGCCCACAGGTGTGCTGTGTCGGGTACTCCTTGGATGAGACCTTTTTTTGACTTAGACAGACCTGCCACTCAGAACTATCCTCACCATCTCCATTATGCGAGAATGATTCTTCGATGTTTGACTGCATTAAGACCTCGTATAAGGTCGGGCGGCCTGGTTCGTCCCTTGGCATGTTAGGATATGCCCATATAGTGCGCACCTTGTCACGCAACTGAAATTGCACCGGGACTGCCTTCGGGGGTAGTTGTACCGTAGGGATGCCATCTAGTGTAGGAACAACCTCGACCTCTTCTACTATAGAGACGGGGTTTAACGAGGCTGCTTGGCCTCTTGAGCTTGATCCCTCCATTTCAATTTCTCCCTTGTTAATCATCCTCTCGACGATATCCTTAAATACGTAGCAGTCTTCAATTGGGTGACTAACAATGCGGTGGTAAGGGCAGTATTTCGGATCGCCTGTTTTATTAGCCTCGCTCGGCCTCTTCGGTTCTGGGAGTGACAACATTTTTGCGGCTATCAACTCGTTGAATATCCCTCTTACATCCTCGTCGTCAAAGGGATATTTTTTCTGCTTCCTCTCCTCGAGAGATAGTCTTTTAGTAGGCTCTCTGGTTTGCACCTTCTCTTGCGTCTTGGAATTGCTCCCCGAGGATTTCCCTTCAGGCTTAATGAAAGTAGTCATGGACTCTCCTTTCTTTGCGAGCTTTTTATTGTCCTCCCTCCTTCCTTCATTAATTTGAGGTCGTTTTGCTGTAGGCTTGCGTCGAGCCAGTTGCCGCTCAACATTACAAGCTTTTGAAACCAAGGCATCGAAGGCACGAGGCTCTGCGCTACCAACATGAATTGCAAGCTCGGGGAGTAGATTTGTTGACGCACATTTGCACACACGCCTCTTCGCTTAATTTCTCTGAGCATTGCAGTCTCAAACTTCTCCATCTTGCGATGAAGTCATTAGTTGATTCATTTGACCTCTGTTGGGTGTTTGCCAAGTCCATAATGGAGACTCTGGCTTTTGAGCTCACGAATTGAGCTAAGAACTCTTTTTGTAAGTCATCCCATGTATGGATAGACTCTGGTTGAAGCTGTGTGTACCAAGTGAAGGCTGACCCTCGTAATGACGGGACGAACTGCCTGATCAATAGAGGATCACTTAAGGCGGTTTCTCCGCACGCTGAATAAAAGTGGGCCAAGTGTTCCCGAGGTGACCCGTTAATCCCATCGAATTTATCAAAGTTTGGTCTCTGATAATTCGGAGGAAATGGGATGGCATCAAACTCTGCGGGATAAGGCTTTCTGTAGCCAATCACAGACGGACTCTGAGAAATCTAGAATTCCCGGATCCCTTGTGCGATCCATTCTTTTATTTCCTGAGGAGAGATAGAAGCACTGCTTTCTCCCGTGTTGGGAGTCCCTTGCATGTTCTCCGAATTTCGCTCTTGCCTGTTCTCCGAATTTCGCTCTTGCATGTTCTCCGAATTTTGCTGTTGGAACTGGTCCATGAGCAATTTAATTTAAGCGTCCTTCTCCTCTAGCTTCTTTTGTAATTCCTGGGAGCTGCTCTTCAGTGCTTGTTGCCCCAGTCACTAAAACTGGCATGCTTTCCACTTCTTCTTCAGAGTCGTCAGATGATCCACCTTCGCTTACAACAAGCGGAAAATCCTCTTCTTGAAATAGAGAAGTAGAATCCCCATATAGCGGGGAACCCTGCTTTTCTTCTTGGACCATTTCTTGGTTCGACGACTGGGTTGTCACTCCAGCATATGATTCGGCCTTAGACATATACCTTGTCACTCGCCCCTCATATTTTTGGTTGGGAAGTGACGTTGATTTCAGACCCTTTCCTTTCTCCTGGGCCTGAGAAACCTTCGACGTCTCCTTTTGAGGGTTGGAAGGCTTTGATACCTCAATCTTTGGGACCTTGGCTTTTTGATCCTTCGCCTTTGAGGATGTTCCCTCTGACTCCCCATCGGAATAAGAAGTGACCAGAACTTGAGCTACATCGTCCAGGTCCATGGGAATTGACCCAACCAAGACTTGTCTTGAGTTGGCAAGCAAATCCTTAGCAGCACTCCACAATGTTGCATTGGCTAGTTCCAAAGCAGGGGAACAGGCCAATTTGCGAAGAGCTCCAGCTTTTTCACGTTGGGAGCCACACTTACGCCCCCTCTTCCTGCGAGGCTTGTTCTCCTTCTTTGCCTCATTCACAGTTGGCTTTGAAACCTTCAATGGGTTACTATTTCTCTTGATAACCCGAATGATTGGCCCACGAGCAGTATTAGGGGTGGGCTCATTTCCGCCGGCTACCTCTTCCTGGATGGCCTCAAAGCTGTTGTTAGTTGGGATCTCAGCCATGATGGATTCCCTGGTCACGTCAAATTGAACCTTGAATGACCTCCTTCTCACCCAGCGACCACCCTCCACCAGAAAAGTTGCTGGCAGTTCGTTGAAGTTGATCATAACTGTTGGTGCCATTTCCTGATAACAAAAAGAAATGGGCAAACATTAGTATCAACACAACTAAGAGATGAAAAGGCAAAAAGGGTCCCACCGTGCGTGCCAAAAATATATTGAACAAAAAACGCGCGAATAATCGTAAAACATATTTTTATTTAATTTTTAGAACTTGAGTTCGACCCCTTTTGGTTATCCTCTTGATTCGAAGTTGTTTCGACACCAAGACTTGAGTGGTGTTGGTGATTTGGGCTGCACCCAAATTTTAACGGGTTGCCTACGTATCTCTTGGAAGAGAATCAAGCCTTACGTAGTTCAGAGTGTTAAAACTAATTTAATTTTTCGGCTTGGTGATTGAACCCGACGAGCTTAAGCTTTATGTAAGGAATCAAATCTTATGTAGTTCTTTATGGAACAAATTTAATTTAATTTGAGCTGGGCGACTGAATCCGATATATGTTGAATTTTGATATCGGACTTCCTACGTAACTCGTAAAAGAGCATCAAGTCTTCACGTAGTTCTTTTTAGAACAATTTGATATTTTCGGTTTTGTCGATTGAGCCTGACAAGCTTTAGCTTTATGTCAGGTAGCCTACGTATCCGACAACTCGGAATCAAATCGGTCGTAGTTCCCTTGAGAACCGATTATTTAATTTGGTCGGACTTTGACCTTCTAGTGAATTTGGAGGTTGGCGACTGTACTCGATATATTTTTATGATTTAATATCGGGTTACCTACGTAGCCAATAAGAGGCGTCAAGTCTTTACGTAGTTCTATTTAGAGCTAATTGAATTTGGAGAAATTTGATTTGAGAGTTTTCGACTCCGTTTTGACTCGAGTCAATTTTGAGACCGACCCACTAGAATAAAATGACAATGGAAATTTCACGAGTTTAACTTTATGATTTTGTTAAACCCAATTTCTAGTTTGTGCCAATTATATTTTTTATATTTTCAGTGGGTAGGTTTTGTAATTAAATGCATATTTAAAGGGCCGTATACATATGTATGTATGTATATTGATGATATTGATGGCCGATGTATACATATATAGGCATATCACTTGCCAATTTGATTTGATTTTGTTTTAGCTGGTGGCCCAACATTAGAAATCATCACCAACCTACAATTAATTGAGTCCAATTTTCTTAGGCCAGCCTACTTCAATCAGATTAGAGCCCAATTTTATTTTTATCTTTTAATTGAACCCATTCTTTTATTGTCTGAATCAATCTAACCACGTACTTTCTCCTGTTCATCGTCTCTCGCCCATCGCTTCTTTCTAATTCCTGCCGCCTCTCAGTAGCGATTTTCAACCTCTTGGGCAACCGAAACGGAAGAAGACAGAGGAACAAGGGAACGAGGGGAAAGCGGTGGTGCCTCGCCATTATGAACTGAGTGAAGCTCCATACCCAAGTATGTGTTCCAGGTTCTCTCTATCCTTTTTTTTTTTTGTTTGCGAATCTCGGCCCTAAAATTCAGAAAAATAAGGTGCTTGATTTGATTTTTAGGTGACTCCAGGCCTGAATTTGAGATCCTCACACAAATCCCCTTTCAATTGAGCTTTTAATTTTTACGCTTTATTTGATTGCGATTTTAGGGTTTTGATCGGTGCGATTTGGGGCTTTTTTGATTGATTCGTGGTTTGGAAATTTTTGTTTAGGACTGTCGAAGGAAGAACTACGAGGGGCTTTTGGTTCAGGGCGATCCACAAGGAAGGGGTAAATCAAGGCTTTGCACGCATCAGAGGAGTTCCAACTCTGGGTATGTTTGAAGCTCTTTTCTTTTAGGAACTTTAGCTCTTAAATTTCAGAGTTAGGATTAATGCGATTATTACTGCCTTCTTGATGTTCAAACTGATGTCCAGCTGCGTGACTGAGTTTGTGATTTTTTTCCTTCTTTGAAATTTGTGGAGTTTAGCTTTAAACGACGATTTGCGCCTCTGGATTTGGTTCAATCTGGCCTTGGACGATTTGTAATTTGGGATTTTTTTTATTTGGAGACTTTTGGATTTAGGACGTCCAAGAGTGGACGAAAAGAGCCTTTTTATGTTTGAACATAATCTGTGACATCCAGTTTGGTACCAACACCTCCAGATTTCATTATCTTCCATGTCTGTCGCAGCCCTTTTTACTTTTTGTGTGTATGTGCTTCTGACAGTACTCAATTTGATAGAAGTTTCACTAATTTATTTGGTTTGGTTAGGAGGGAAATTGATTCCAATTTGAAGAGATTGCTTTGGCTTTGATGCTGGTTTTGTCTCCTGTCCAGCAACTTTTGAGTTTAGACTTGTCACAGGCGTTTAAGTTTAGATTTGTCACAAGCCTGATTTGCTTGTACTTGGTGAATCTCTTGGGCTGCACATGATGTGCAGAATATGTGCTTGATTTTAGTTTCTTCGAACGGATTGAATCTGTCCAGCAAATCTGTATGGAATTGCTTGACATATTTTTTTTTTTGCTTTCAATTTCATTGTGGCTGCAGTGAGCTTCTTTTTTTCTTTCTTTTGCCTTGTATAACATTGCTTGCGATTTGTGGGTGAATCTGTTGGCATGACTTAGAAAAACTTGAGCAGCGCTTCGCCCTCCTTTAGGGCAGCTTGATGATTCCGAAACCCAGGCCACAAGCGAAAGCTTGCAAGGTTTGCAAGGGCCTAAGCCACGAGCGAAAGCTTGCAGGGTTTGCAAGGGCGGGGTTTTGAGAATCGATTTTGACAGCAGTTCCGCTCAATTTAGAGTAGTTTACTGATTCCGGAACCTAGACCACAAGCGAAAGCTTGCAAGGTTTGCAAGGGCCTAAGCCACGAGCGAAAGCTTGCAGGGTTTGCAAGGGCGGGATTCCGGGAACCAAAAGAGCCTAGATGAAAGCTCCTACCTTGTCTTCTGATTTCTGCAGTCGTGTCCCCTCTTTTTTTTTTTTTTGTCTGTTGTGTTTGTATGCTCAGCCGTATGTTTTTTTTTTTAGCCCTCCTGTCCTTTTTTTTCAACTGCCCTAGGTCACCTTTTATAGGAGAAAAGAAAGAAGGTGGAAATATACAGATTTCCTTTTACCTGCACCGTCAGAATCTCTTCTTTCCCTTTGATTTGGGAAACATATATTCATGTGTACAGGAAAATTTTTGTAGAACCTTAGTTGAGAGAGGCTTGACTTTTCTGAATGATTCTTTCCCCTTTGGAAGCCATAGTGCCATATTGGGCTGATATATTATATTTATTCCACAACCATGACATTCTTATTTATTTATTTATCATTTCATTCATTTTTCAGTGACAGCCGAGACTTTTATTTTTGTGAATGGGTTGGGCCTTACTTTTGCAAATTATGCAAATTACTTGGGCTAGGCCTCCAACTTGAACATCCCTCTTAACCCTTTTTTTTTTTTTTTTTTTTGCAGCAGGAACTCTTAACAGAAAGAACAAGACAACGGAAAGAACAAGACACGCTTGCTCATAAGGAACTTTGCCGCCAACGCTACCTTTTCTGTAATTTGGACAACTCCACTTAGTTTCCTTGCATTGTATGTTCAGTTTTTCTGTATAATTCAGTTTTCAAATTTGTAGTGCACTTAGCATATTGTATTTGACACGCAATGCTTTTTGTGCATATTTTATTTGTCCGTAACTGCTACCGTCGACTTGTACTTGTCTATGAATTGTCGAATAAAGGCTTGCGCGAATACGAACGCCTATCAAGTGTTCTTTTTCTTGAGTTCCGAAATGCACACATTTTTTTTTATTTTTTTTTACTCCCAAACATCGACGGTCTTCTGTGTCTATGTCGATCATCCTGCACGAGTTAGCTAACATTGATAACGACCCCCATCCTCGATATCGACCACTCTTATGTCGACTAGCAGTCTTCTGAGCCAGTTGATTTCTGTTACTGACATCGATATCGACTGCTTGTTTTTGTCTCTGCAGGTCTTCTGTTGCAGAAAGGATTGACAGCCAAGGTCGAAATCGAGCACCAAGGTCGAGATCGAGGCTTCTAGCTGACCAAAGATGTGAGCTTTCCAAAGCTACTAGGATCCCGCTGACCTGCTTCCTCGTGGATCGATCCTGACTACCATTCTACTACAACGGGAGAAAATCTTTTAATTATTTGCATAGGCTAGGAATCGGATTCGCATTTATATATCTTTATATTTGTATTTAAGAACTCTATTTCCTCTTATCAACACCCACTTCTTTTATCAATCTTCTAGTGCGATGAATGGCTTAAGAAATAATTGGTGGCATCTTTTTTGTATATTTAGCAGGATGTCTACTTCGATGATGAGTCTGCTGAGGTTATTCTTTCATCATTGCGCTTGGGAGGTGATCATGATAGGTAATCTTGGAGTTTATCTTTTCAATTCATTTCTATTAGTCGCATGTAGCCGTTGTGAAATTAAAAAAAAAAGCACATGGGTCAACAAGGCACCAGTTATCCTTGTTTTGAAGATTTTTCACCTCTAATTTGAACTTTGATATTTCTAGTGTACTCTTAAGGAATGTGATATTACTTATGGTGGTGAAGTTTGAGAGCTGAAATAAACTGCATTTTCTTGTTCAAGTTTCAAATGGCTTTCTTGTATGCTCAACTAATTGGTGAAGTTTGAGAGCTGAAAATCTATCATCTTTGTAACATATGCATTTGTTCTACTTGCCTTCATATTCAATTGACTATTACATCTCTGTAACACAGGTATTTGAATCACCTCATACACACAACAACTGTTTTTCATATTTGAGGCAATATGGAGTGGAATCTTTTGGTCGAGCAACTATTTTTTGGTCAAAATATAGTTTTGGACATTTATGTGTAAATTTTATAATTATGTATATTTATTGTATATAAAATATGTAGATTTTTACATTTCATTATATATGTAAATTTTGTGTAATTAATGAAATTTTATTTTTTTTATATAAAAATATTGGACTTTTTAGCCCGGGTCTGAAAAATTCGGGCTAAAAAGCAGGATTTTTTTTATTTTCACCCATATTTTAGCTACGACAACTTGTCGTAGCAAATGTGTCATGTCTTTCATCAGGGGTTGCTTGCCGTAGCAAAGCCATCGCAAATATTTTTGCTACGGCTATTTGCCGAAGCCACCAAATTTGCGACCCTAAAATTCGCTACCCCCTCATTTGCCGTAGCTAAGCCGAAGCTACAGGCCTTTTGCCACGGCTTTTTGCCGAAGCTAATTTATTTATTTATTATAGTGTTTTTTTAAGTTTTTCAGTTGAATTTGATAGGATGTGGTTCACCCGAATTTTCATCCCTGATCCACCCGATTAATCGTTGGATGATGGGTGGGTGAAACTAGAAGGGGGTGATAGGTTAGATCGGGTGAGGTTTTTTGGGTGGTTGATTAGGTGACGGTAGTAGGTCATCCACCCACCATTCGACCCATTGCCATCCCTAGGTAGCACCAGCGTGTCCAGATGTTCTGCGAGTTCATTAATAAATCCCCCAACATCTTAGCAAAAACACTTTTGTTCCAAGCTAAGATCTCTCGTATCATATGGTTTAGTAACCTCAGCGCAAGCCACAAGGCTTTTTTTACCTTCATTTTTTCCACTCCATAGAAAACGTTTACACATAGCTTCCATTTTTTCTATAACTCTCTTGGGTAGGAGAAAAACCTATCCCTGGAAAGTGAACATGCCCGCAAACACAGATTTGATAAGTTGTAACCTTCGAGTGTATGACAACTTTCGAGCAGCCCATGATTGGATAAGTTTTTTGACCTTACAATAAAAAGCATCATACTCATGTATGGTTATTCTTTTCGAGTGAAGGGGAGTATGAGAATATCTAACTGGTAACACTCCAACCACAAACCCTAGTTGTTCTATCATATTCTTAAACAACTACGGTGACATACTGGCCAAATACACTGTGCTTTTATCCTTGTTTGCTTTTAACCCAAAAATCTAAAATAACTTCTCAAGGCAACACTTAATAATCCCAACTAAATCTGCATCAGCTCTACAAAAAATTAAGAGGTCGTCTACGAAAGCCAAGTACATTATTTCATCTCTTTGCATTTCAAGAGGTAGTAGAACCATGATCGGCTGTAGCCTCATGTGATATTCTGCCTAACACCTCCATACAAATAAAAAATATATATGACAAAGGATCCCCTTATTGTAGACCACACCTTTCTTTAAAAAACGCCTCCGGAGAGTTGTTTATAATAACCGAGAAAGTTGTTGTTATGCATTCCATTATCAGCTCAACTAATTTTGGTGGGAATTTAAGGAAATCAAGAGTAGAATTAATGAACTCCCAGCTCAAATAATCGTATGCCAATGATGCCTTGCCATAGAACTCCCCTGACAATCTCCATAGCCACTGCACTATTATGCGCCAATGATCTCCCCGGAATAAAAGCTCCTTGGCAGTAAAAAAATCAACTCCCTCAACTTCGGTTTAATTCTCTACGCGATCAGTTTTGTAACCACTTTCATTAACGTATTACAACATGAAATTGGCCTTAAATCCTTCACAAAAGTAAGATTTACAACCTTGGGAATAAGAGAAGTAAAGGTTGCATTAAATTGTTTCAGCACTTAGCACTTGGCCATTTTGGAATACATCTCCTAATTTCATAATACGATGAAATCACCATCGCCATATTCATTCTCTCCTCATTGATTGTGATGCCTTGCCGTAGAACCGGGAATTGCTCAATATTGTCTTTCTGTGCAAGAAGCTTAGTGAAGAACTTCAGAATTAAGGCCTTGTTTGGTATGAGTGCTAGAATCAAAATGGGAATGCGAATTATGATGGAATCGGGAAATCGTAATAACTTGTTACTTGCTGGTTTTTGGTATACTGTCGGAATGAACCAATCTTGAAATAATAATAATAATAATAATAATAATAATAATAATAATAATAATAATAATAATAATAATAATAATAATAATACTCCATCCGTTCCACAAAACTTGTCATTTTAGTTTCTTTCACAAATTTTAATGCAATTTAAAAATGTACTAATTTACCCTCAATTATTACCCTCCTTTTTACTTTATCGAAAACTACAACTAACAAATCATCAATCATATCAAGGGCATTTTTGTAAAGTAAAGGGTAAAATACCTACAATGAAAAGTTTTTTTGAACAAAAATAACACCCTAAAATGACAAGTTTTGTCGAACGGAGGGAGTAATAATAATAATAAATAAATAAAATACTTACAAAAGTAATCATAGCAATAAAATTATAATATAAAGTTATCAATAATTAAAATTATTATTAATATTATTATTATTAACAATTAAAATAAAGAGAAAATATGTTAAAATATACCTTTTCAAAATCTTAATTAAGCAACTGTACCTTCTAGAAAAGAAATTGGCCGCAATGGACCCTTCTAGAAAAAAATTGTGAAAATTTGTTAAAATATACCTTTTCAAAACATAATTAAGCAATTGTACCTTCTAGAAAAAATTGGCCGCAGCAGCAATGGAACCTTCTGGAAAAAAAATATTCCAATAAACCCCAGTCTCCACCATGTCCAGTGATCTTCAAATCAGTGCTAAATAAAGGGGTGTCCTTCGTCCGGTGACGATCCTGTTCGCCATAATCGCTAGTAACACTAGCACTGACCTCCGGCGCTTGCAACCAACAAAGAGTAGAGCCGAGCTTCCTCACCCAAACCGTTCCCTCGCCCTTGGCTACTGTCCTCACCCTCCGACCACCAAAATCGTACATCCCTGCCGATAATTTATCACTTCCTATGCCAGCCACATTACCAACCAAACCCCTCTCTCCATCCTCGTTTTCAGCCTCATTGAGCTTCCACCGGAGAAGCGGGTGTAGGCGGGCCGGTGCGCTTCCCGGACTGCATATTCGGAGTCCTGGCACCGACGAGCCGGTTTTTGTTGAGCGAGCTTCTTCTGAGAAAGACGGGGATTAGTAGTCGTCGGCGGTGGGGTTTGGTTCAGAATCTTCGGATGTATTCGTCATTGAAGATAAACAACAGGATCGAGAAATGAAGATTTGAGGTCTCCTCCCATTAGAGGCTAAATCAGATACAGAGATTGAGAAATTTGGAAGTGCTGACTCTAGAGGGCGGAGGAACTTTTACATCCAGGCTTCCAAAGGTGTGGAAGACATTCTCAAGGTGCTTTGAATTAGGTGAGGTAAGAGGCGTATCAAAGGTGTTCGATAAAATGCCTAGATGAGTTAAGTTTGTTTTTGTTGTTTCTTGTAATTTTTAGTTGGAATAAAATCACATTGTTAATGGCTTTGCAATTTCATATACACTTTCCGACAACATGGAGTTTGTTTGAAAAAAATTCGATTTGTGTGTGTTTACCCGATCTCGATCCCACGCTGTTCAATTAGTATGCTCATTTTGGGATATTTCATTAGCTATTTAGCGTCATAGTTTCCTTCTCTTTGTCAGTTTACAAGTGTTAATCTGAATTTCATCTGTTTAAGTCTGTCATCCATTCAGCCTTCTATGGATATGTCCTATAATCCTCCTCGATCCTTTATCTTCCTGTCGTGTGGAACTGATTGTTTCCAATTTTCTCTTCAGCTGGATTTGTGGTCAAGACTACAACAGCTTTGCGGCCTCAGTCTATCCCATCAAGAATATCAGCACAAAATTTAAGCTTTCAGATCACCCACCAATGAAGATACAAGGAAATGCAAATTTGCATGTCCCACAAGTAAATTCTCAAGTAACGCATGCTCGGACTTTTAATCCAACCATGAATAATTTGTTTATATTCTAGTGTCATTTTGGACTCTTAAATTGGAGATGTATTTTGATAAAAACTCTCATTTTTATGACTTTTCTAGTGTACTTCTGACATTAGAACGTAGTTTCTATTTTCATTAATTATTTTTATTAGGAAAGAATTCGGACGAGAGGCTCTACCCGATGGCATCCTTTCGGATGAAGTCTAGAAGACCAACGTTGTTGTGAATATCAACACTCCAACCATAGTGGCAAAGATGTGTAACCTTAGCAGCCACTCTGTTGCATATACGGGGTATATGAAAAAAGGACACCTCTTTAAAGGTTGATAGCATGAGTTGAATATCTGACAAGATGAGTTCGATCTCCTGGGGACATTTAGATTTTTTGTTGAGGTGGTTTATGATTATGATGGAATCTCCCTCTATGTGAAGTTTATCTATGCGTAAATGTAATGCATGTTGGACACCAAGCTTGAGGGCGAGTGCCTCTGCTTTCAGAGGACTTTGTTTTCCAAGTTTCTAGTAACCCAAGTTGATTGGGCAACCGTCCCAATCACGAATTATAATACCCGCCGTGTTGACGTTGTTAGTCATAGTAGATCCATCAAAATTTAATTTAAAAGTCCCTCTTGGGGGTTTACGCTAAATAATCATAGTGTGTTTATTTTTCTTCCGTTTATTATTTGAATTGTGTGTTTGAAGGACGGAATCCTCATCAAGGGAAAGCTCAAATCGAGATGCCTTGAACCAATTCATATCATGTGATTTGATCAGGCGTAATGCTGCGTCTCTATTTATGATGGGAACATGTCTGGACACATGTTGGTTCTGAATGTTCCATGTGGTCCACCAAGAAAAATCCAACTTGGCCTTAGACGTGTTATCAAGGTTATTGTCAAAGTAGGACATAACCGGTTTTATATCTCTTGAATGATTAACCATACAAGAGATACTTGATTTGATGTGATGTGGGAGGTTAAAGAGAGAGGTGGTGTATGGGCATTCTAGTAGAAGGTGAATATCGTCTTCCACCGCGCAATTGCACAAACAACATAAGGAAGGAACGGATACTCCAAGTTGAGCCAGCCGAGAAGCCGTAGGGAGTCCATCTTGGCAAATCTTCCAAAGGAAAATTTTAACTTTTGGCGGAATGTCCAGATTCCAAAACCAAGCGTTAATGTCTGGATTCTGAGAGGATTGACCTGTTATAAGTTTGTATGCACTCGAGGTGGTAAACCAACCCTCCATGTCAGGCCAC
This sequence comes from Persicaria maculosa, assembly GCA_963922045.1. NCBI lineage: Eukaryota > Viridiplantae > Streptophyta > Magnoliopsida > Caryophyllales > Polygonaceae > Persicaria > Persicaria maculosa. The sequence goes on from OY998261.1 coordinate 38,433,118, forward strand.
CAATATAAGCGGTCTTCAAAAGGAGTGGCGGGCAAGGGAACATCTAAAATTTCCTGGACTAGTGGATTTGGTAGCACCTCATTAATTTTTTCCTTCCACCACCTACCACCCTTAATATAGTCACTGACAGATTCCTCCAGATTGTTCACCAACGGGCAGTCGTTCCTCGACTGGAGGGAGGACGTGGATACCCAGTTATCTGTCCAAAACTTGATTGAAGTCCCATTTCCCACTGACCAAATTATTCCCGTTTTAAATTTATCAATGAGAGTAGTCAATTTACCCCATTGCCAAGAAGATCCACCCCTTTTCTTGTATTCAAGAATGTTGCTTGCACGAAGATATTTATATCTGATAACAGAAACCCAGATGTTATCTGGTTCAGCCAATATTTTCCATAGAAGTTTCATTTGAAGGGCCTCATTCATTTCTTTCGATTTTCTAAGACCCAAACCCCCGCAGTTTTTCGGTCTGCATATCCTATCCCAACTAATAAGGGGACGGTGTTGAAGGTCATTGTTCCAGAAAAATGTTCTGTTAATTTGATCAAGTTCTTTATATATTGATGATGGCAACATGAAATTTTGCATTGCATATAATGGTTTTGCCGCTAAGTTAGTATTGATAAGGATAGCGCGTCCTTGTTGTGACAGAGCATTCGCTCGCCATTTACTTAATTGTTCTTTGGATTTGCATATGATATTCTCAAAAGTGGCTTTAGTAACTCTACCATTGATGATTGGGCATCCCAAATATTTTTCCAAGGAGGTAACATTTGAGATATTCAAGCAACCACATAGCTCAGAGATCCTAGAGCTCAGAATGCCTTTCCTAGCTTGGAAGCTAGATTTCTGATAGTTTACTTTTTTACTAGAAACTTTACAGTAGGAATCAATTATTGTTCTAACTTTGTGTCCAGTAGCAGCGCTGTCTTTAGTAAAGATAATAATGTCGTCAACAAAAGAGAGGAATGGAATCCGGGGACCGTTCCTGGCGAAAGTAAAACCAATCTGATTCCTTTCTTGAATCGATTCAATGGATAGACTGCGTGCGAGGATTTCAGCTCCGAGGATGAACAAGAAAGGGAAAAGGCGGTCACCTTGGCGAATACCCCATGAGGGGGAGAACAAATCTGTAGGACCATTGTTAAATAGCACAGAGAAAGATACAGTCGAAACGCATTCCATAACCAACGAGATGAAGGTTGGATGGAATCCAAATTTTTCTAGGACTTTTTTGGTGAATGTCCAGTCAACCGTATTATAGGCTTTCTCCATATTGAGTTTTATTGCCAGCCACCTCTCCCGACCCGTACGAGATCTGAAGGAGTGGAAAATTTCATGAGCTATCAGAACATTGTCTTGAATAGCTATGTCTGACACAAAGGCACCCTGTAATGGGTGGATTAGTTTTCCGATGATTGCTTTTATCCTTTCGGTAATGATCTTGGAGATGACCTTGTAAATTGTGGAGCATAAACTAATTGGTTGATAATGGCTAGTGGAAGTTGGGTTATCCTTTTTAGGCAGTAAAGAAATGAATGTGTGGTTTATTTGTTTAAGCATTTTTCCGGACAGAAAGAAACCCTTAACAACTCTAATGATAGACCTGCCCACAATATCCCAATATTTTTTTTTATAAAGTTCTATTGTAATTCCATCCGGGCCCGGGGATTTGTTGTTATCCAAACTAAACACCGCATTTTTAATTTCACTATTGGATGGGTGACGAATGAGAAAATCATTTTCCTCACTAGTAATTGATGGTTGAATTAGATTAAGCATTTCATTGAGCAGTCTGTCATCAGTTGAGTCCTTTTTAAAGCGTTTTTCGAAGTCGTTCTTAATTTCGTTTCAAACATTTTCTTCTCCCAATATCAAGGTGCCTTCAGCAATGAGTATATTACGGATTTGTTTCCTATGCCTTTACCCAGAAGCCACATGGTGAAAATACGATGGGTTGGAATCGAAAAATCTGAGGTGTTTTATTTTGGCCCTTTGGTTCCAAAACGTTTTCTGGAAGAGGAGAAGGTTTTCCTTCTTTTTTAGAAGGCAATATTCCTTGCTAAGGGATCTATTTGGGTTTACCCTAGTGTCGGACGATTGGGTCTTAAGTAGTTCATTTTCCACCTCATTGAGTTGACGAAATATGTTTCCAAAAGTATATTTGTTCCATGTTTTTGCTTTTTGTTTAAATATTTTTTGTTTGATCATTAATTGGAATATAGTCGAACCAGGGCAAGTAGCTCTCCAGGATTGTTTAATGATATTACGAAAATCCTTCCATTGAAGCCAGACATTCTCAAACTTAAAAGGGGGGGGGGGGGCTTTGAAAGTAACACTAGTTTCAAGTGTAATTGAGATGGGACAATGGTCTGACGTTGAAAAAGCTCCATTTTTAGTAATGAGATTGGGGAATTTATGGAGGATTTGATGATGAGCAAGCACCCGGTCAAGTTTTTCTAGGATGTTGCAATCATCCTTCAGACTTTTTCTCTAAGTGAATGGATTCCCGAAAGTAGGAATATCCATGAGTGAACAGTTGTTCTTGAATTGACGGAGTCGTGTAAACCGAGAGGGATGAGAAAGCACCCTACCCAACTTGTCCTCTGACAAGAGGAAAACACGTCGTTGATCCTGCCAAAGAATACTCAAACCTACAACTAGTATAGTTGGTAAGAAAGAGGTCGATCTACAGGGAAATCTAATAAGTTCTAATGTTGATCTGATCGCAAGTAACAAAAAGGAGTGGTTTGTGAGAAAATATCCACCTTTTATCAAAGCGGAAGCAAGCAAAAAAAGAATTGTAGGTTGTAAAATGCAATAGAGAGAAATAGGTTCACCTACAATTTATCACTTCAATTGATGAATTTGATCCTTGTTTCAACCTCTAGTTCTTGTCTTTTCCTACAAGTGTCCTTGTCTAGATCTTAGGTAAATTACTAGTCCATGAGTCCTAGTAATTCTTATCTCTAAATAACCCTAACATGGTTAAGATTTAACCTAGAGATAGCATTAAGAATATGAATTAACCAAGGTATATGCAATATCAAGGTACGAGTCGATATTTAACATATATTCAACTTCCTACCCATCCAATTAGTCCTACCGGTCCGAAAAGGAATATGATTGTCATTTGGGTTAAGGTTCGCTATGAGGAATCTACAAAACCCTAGCAATTGAATGAATCTACTCTAACTAGTTGATCAGGCCAGAGAGAATAAAACACATTCAAGGAATTAAGCGCAAAGAAGCCAAAACATTCAAATAGGAATAAGAACTAAATAAAGCGACTCACAATTCAACAATCAAAGATCCAAACTGTAGGCGAAACCTTGATAGTTTAGTTGCTCATGCTCAAACGTTCTCCCAATAATTCTCTAAAGTGCATAAGGTGAATGATAGAATAGCCTAGAAAAGTATTTTAAAAGCCTCCAAAAAGTCGGCCAAAAACATATTATAAAACCCTAATTCAGATCCAATTCTAATTTGGCATTCAGCAGCAAGCCGCGGGGCGGTTAGCTTGGCCGCGGGGCGGCCATACTGTTCACGGCGATTTTTCTTCTTCGAATTCGGTCTTGATGTAAACATGAAAGTTGTAGAACTCGGAAAGAGTTTTCCAACGCATGCTTATAATAGGCATTCCGACCACCGAGGCCTCTAGAAAGTGCAAAACAAGTTCAGCTTGTCTGACGACAACTTCTACTGACTTGTTCTTCACTTAGGCTCTCGAAATTCGACTCTGCTCCCATGCTCTTCATTTTTCATCCTCCCCTTGACTCTTCATTCATCCAAGAGTCTCCTCCTTCCTCATCGGATCCACATCTATTTGAAATAATCAATAAAAACATGTAGATTCCGCCTCTTCCAATACCACAGGTAAACATGTAATTGTAACTAAAATATGCACTATTTACAACCAAATTATGCTAGATGAAACCTAACATGCATATCTAATCATGCTCTATCATCCTCACTACACACAATTTCATTTAAATCCCCCATGACAATGCATGAAATTGACAAATTGTTCACTATTGTTGTTAATGTTTCCCAAAACGGGTCTTTTTCCCGAGGATCGGGCGGTGCGTACACAAAGAGGATGAGAGACAATATCCGATCATTTATGTTTTCATATCTTAGTCCAATGATACGTGGTAAGTGTATCTCTACCGATATAAGTTCGTTTCTCATCTGGTGGGTTTTCCACAAGATTTCAAGGCCACCCGAGTGCCTAACACAAGTTGACCAAATAGCTTCGTCAAAACCAATACACTTCCAAAGTTTGTCATCCGGAACAGAATCATATTTTGTGTCAGATAGGGCTACCATTTGAATATGCTCATTTTTACATAATGCATCAACTTATATCCAAAATGTTTTTCTTCTTATACCTCTGTAGTTCCAGTAATTGACTTTCATTTATAAAAAATCTTTGTAGAAGTATTTGGGCGAAATTATGCTGACCCCAAACAAGTGGTACCAAAACGTTTGATCGATAGGTTGAAAGTTGGGCCACACACACAAATTAAGGTTGATGTCCGGGTAAAACCAAAGCCATGGAGAGTCCTTGATGGAAATGAGAAAACAACATGCAAAAGATTTGCCCAGATTTGAGGAGGACATAAAGTGACTTTGTTTATTTTCAATTTGATTATGTATTATGTGGTAATTTATACCTCTAAAGGAGTTAGTCATTTGGAAAAGGTTGACATTAGCAAACATGAAATTATACAAACGGAAGATATCATTCATCCACATAAAAGGTCGGTTAACCGAGACAACATACCAGACAAATTTCAACTATAAGTTATATACCAAATGTTGACCAATATATGCATTGAGCATCAGTCCAAAGAAAGAGGGGCCTGGTGAAGATACCTGCTTGAAACTATGTTCAAAAGAACACTTAGGGGGACTAGACCAGACCGAGTTGAAGGATAGATTAATCAATACAAATGCAAGGCTGAACATCAAAATCCACAAGCATACCTCCTCAAAATATAAGGAGGAGAAAAGAAGCAGATTTGAGTTCAAAATGCATATTTTTTGAGCTGGGAGACTAACAATAGCTAGCTTAACAAAACTAAATAAATTACAGCTGCTAGTCCATAACACACATAAATAATTGGTCATAACATTTATTTTCACATGGATTTCATTCCCAATGTTTACAGAAATGATCAAAGCATCCTGTAACAAGATGAAGTTGAGACAAGAATTCATCAGAATTTGTTCGATAGAATAGCACCTAATCAGCAAAGGATTTGTACAATAATTACAGTAAGGAGTAACAAACAAAGCATGTTGGAAGTGAATCGTCCATGTTTGTGCGGAATTCAGACTCGTTCGAAGGAACAACATCATGGCAGATTCACCTGTGCACCCCATACGGTTGCGTAAAACAAAGTTCGTTGAGGCCTGACCTTCGACTGAACAAACACAGGCACAACCAGGGGGGCTACACAAGGATCGACAGTGAAGGCAAGGAACAAACCAGCAGCAGTCCAATGAAAGTATATGCTACAATAATTTTTGCAAAGGAGCTTAGCAAATAGAGAGGGATGGTAAATTGAGCTGAAACTGAATATGCTAATCTTCTCATCAAAGGGGACATTAATCCCTTCAGAGAGAGAAACCTCGAAAGGAGTTGACGGGTGATGTGCGCGCAAATAGCCATATTTTCTATGCACATTTAAGTCCATTTTATCATTCTTTTGCATGCATATTAATGGGAAAACATGGGATTAATGTAGTTTATGCATTATTGTCAAATATATGGGTCTGCACGAGTTTCTATGTGATTTCGTAGAAATCAGGGCAAAAATGGACAAATTTAGAAGAGCGGAAAAAGAACTCGAAGTCTTCTGAAGAGGTCGAAATTGACTAAAGGACCTCGACATCGACTGCAGTAGAGAGGCATAAATCGAGCAAGAGTGAAGCAGAGCATGTCGACATACAGAGGTCGATATCGATGTCCCATGGTCGATATCGAGTGCCTAGATCGAGCTAAATGATAGAAGTCGAGTGCCAATCCTAGTAGAAGAAGGAGAGCTCGATGATGGAGTTATACGGAGGTCGATATCGATGTCCCTAGGTCCATATCGATGTTGTTTAGCAGAGAAGCCCGACTCAGATTTTGATAGAATTCTATCCGAAGCTTGCATGTCTATCCTAAAGTCGAGATTTCCTATCTTCAACGTCAGAGCTATCACATGAGCTATTTTACCATAGAACTTTTTACTTATTTATGTTTTATCTTAGAGAATAAAGATAAGTTTTCGAGTCTTTGGATAGCAAAGTTCGATATATATATCTAGAGGTCGTTAGTGTTGAGTTTATTCATTCAATTACATCCAAGCACAACGAGTTTTAGTAGTTTATCGCAGAGAATTTATAGGGAGAGAGAGAGAGAGGCCGAGTAAGGTTGGAGGGAAGCGAGAGCGGAGATTTGGCTTGGTTCGGTTGTAATTTCTTTCTTTTGCAATACAAAGTTATTTTCCTTTCAATGATGATGATGAGTTGCATGATGAGAAGCGAGTAGTCAACCCACTTCTAGGGTCGGGGAGAGCCCGACGATAGCAATGTAGGGTAAGTGCATCAAAGGTATGACTTTTATGCGATTCCGTCTTCTATCCTATGCATGATCCTTTGCGAAAGTTAGGGAGATTCATCATTTGCATTATTGAAGTGAAAGCCACTCATATTGTGAACTTGGATTACTCATGAATTGGATAGTAACTCTTAGGAATTATGTGAGAGCCTTTAATCACCTAAGTGTTGGTAACGAAAGTTATTTGAAGGAAAGTCATTAAATTTCATAACTTTAGCATCAAACTTGCATTGTTATCGTTGTGGCATGAAACCCCGACTTTGGAAGCTTTAAGTTTATTGAATTTCATATAAAAGTTGAGTTTTGTTTCTGTTCATCTTTTCTTAACCATTCTACGCTCTTCGGACACTTTTCCGACAATAGGTTACGCTTTGCAGTTTATGTGACAAACATCGAAATCGACTGTAAAGGTCGATATCGATCAGTAACGTCGATATCGAGGTTCCACTCGACGTCGATCTGTGTTGCTTTTTTCTTCTACAGGAATTTGCTGGAAATCGACCATAACTGAGTTCGATATCGACCAGACAACCTCGATATCGAGTGTCTTCTGAGGTCGAAAGCTTGATCGTGATTTCAACAAGGGAAGCACTGACATACCTCCTCGTGGATTCGATCCTGAATTACCCTACCACTGCATCTGGAGGGATTCTTGTATTATTTGGTTGATAAGGGAGTTAGCATAGTTAGAGTTTAATTTGAATATTTGAATCGCATTTCCCTCCTGTTCATCGAATAATGGGCCCTTGCGGGATTTGGGGAGTGGGAGGACACTGTCCTCTACCACCCTTTTTTCTTTGTACCATAGCTCATGTGTTGCTAAGACAGTTTGAGCAAGAATATCAATGAATATTGCAATGTGCAAATTAGAGGAAAAATAGTAACATAACAACAAGCTGCCCAAAATAGAGTGAGGATCACTTGAGAGTTGCATCAAAGCAATTTTCAGGCCCTTAAGAGGGATGTGGGTGTGACTCAAAGTCACTGATTTTAGCAAACACCTGTAGAAAGTGTGATTTTGTGCATCAAGAAACAAATACTCCAAATGATATGTAGAAACAATATATACCAATAGCAAACCGATATCACAAGTAAGACTAATCATGACTAAGAGCTTGAATCGATAGTAAATAAGAGATACAAATTTAGATTTTTTGAGGATACCCAAATGCTTGATGTCAAAGGAGAACCAAACAACAGGGGTAAGATCCTGCGACATCTTTACCTTTTGTCTAGCCTTATTGTGGTTGCAGCCTTCACTGGGAAGAGGACTTCCCTCAGGATGTCGATTCTCTTTGAGAGAGTTGGGGCCCTTTCGGGGGATGGGGTGTGATAAGACAAAACTATCCATCATAAGGGTTGAGTCACCATTGTTGTCCAATAAAGAATCCATGGGATTCAAGAAGACAACAAACCAGACATTTAAATATAGAACTCCAAACCGAAATTCATGAATGAAGTAGCCTATTGAGGATGTAGAATGGAAAGCAAATTGTAAACGAACAGTAAGACACGAACCACTGAGCCTGCAACCTACTCCTTCGGCGATGATCCACCGCGCAACAATCACCAGAAAGGCACCACTCCTCCCCCTCCGACGAGCCAATTTCTTCCATTTTTTGAAGTTTTTCCCCACCTTCACTTCGCGACTCATAAACTCGATCCAATGACGAACCATCAACCACTTCAGAGGCCGGACAACCATTCTCCCAAGCCATGGAGAACCCATTTTATTGACAGCGTTAGAGGCTTGAATCCATGAAACCGAGCCGAAGAGGCCGAGATCGGCTCTAGGACCCGAAGCTGACAGGCGAATTCGCCTCGAACTGAATTGCAGCCGGTCGGAAAGCTTCGCATTGGGACCCAAACCAACAGGGGTGACCGAATAGTGATCCAAAGCGGCTTGGAACATGTCGATTTGGCCAAGGAGGGGATTGATTTGGGGAAGAAGATGACAATGGGGTGTGAGATTAGGGATTTGCCGATTCGGGGATATGGTTTTGTGAAGGAAACACATGCACGTGAAAGTGCATTCTCTGCCCCCCGGGGGGGAGGGGGGGTGGGTTGTTCTTTCTATTTTCATTAATAACAATCGATGCCTTCTCTTTGTGTATTGCTTGTTAGCTAGGTGATAACATGTTTTTAACTCCGCTTTTATTTTCCAGAAAAAAAATAGAATCAATGAAATTATATCGATATATTATTGACTGAATTAAAAAAGTGACATCAAATGATTTGATTAAAAATGTGGCATCAACTCGACCACAGACTAGATTGCGCGTCTCATCTACACAACGCCCACGCGGGATCTCCTCGCTGATTCTGCGTTGCGCATCCTCATTCACAAGGATGCCCTTGGGTGGTGGTCCAGTAGGACCTGACCCCACCCAAATCCTTACCTAAAAAAAAGTGGCATTAAATAATTACATTAGAAAAATGGCATTAAGACACTACTTTGAAAAAGTGGCATCATATTAAAGAAAAAAATATCATTAAAAAATGGAATCAAAACACTACGTTAAGAAAAAGGTAAAAGGCCGATGGAAGCATAAGATCCTGCTCTTACATGTCCAAATCCCACAAACAAACCCCTAAGCCGAAGGGCTCTAAACTTGCTGAGGAGGCACATTGCTCCGATAATGGTTGTGAAGAGGCTGGAAGGCCATGACTGAGAAAAAGTTCAAGAAGACAACCATGAACAGAGAGAAGCTGTTGGCACTGCAAGGTCGGGTGCAGGAAAATATTTCCATGATGAATCAATCCTCTCTTTTCGCTACCATCATTGGGGATCTTATGGAGGCTAAAGATTTTCGAAAGAATATAACGTATGTCTGGAAAACTTTGAGTGGGGGCTTTCAACTCGTTCTAGTTGCTAAAAGTTGGTTTGAGTTAAGGTTTGATCTACCTGATGATAGGACATGAGTTTGGGATAACCGTCCCTACCATGTTTCAAGGCAGTTCATTCTCCTCCGTCCTTGGAGGCTGGATTTTGACCCTTGGATTGAGTCAATTACTCTATTGGATTTGTGGATTCGTTTTCCTGGTTTGCCTTCCAAATATGTGCATGAGGATATTCGTAGGGACATTGTGAAAGAAAATGGCCTTAGGGAGGTTATTAAGGTGGTTGCATTTAATTCTAAAGGGGATCGATTTCGTTATCCTAAAGTTTGTGTATCTGTTGATATCACTAAGATTGCAGGGAGAAAGGTGTTTATGATTAATGAGGTCAGAGAGGTTGAATCCTTTCCCATATGGTTTGAGGAGTTTCCCCTGGGATGTGGAAGTTGTGGCTCCACTAAGCACTCTTTCAATGAGTGTCACAAGAGGAATCTGTGTAGCTTGGATGTTGTTAACCCTGCTGTGCAAACATCTAAGAAGGAGGCCCCTGCTATTGCTGATGGCTCTAGTGAGAGTGGTGAGGGTGATTGGGTTCGTGTAGCAGCAAGGAAAGCAAAGATGCCTCCCCCTATGTTTGGTCACCCTAAGGTTGATCTTCTAAAGTGCTTTGGGAAGAATGTCTCCCTTTCATCTGATTCTTATACTTTGAAGTTATCAAACAATTATGTTGCTTCCTCAAGTAACGTTACCTAAACTGTTGGTTTGTTGGTTGGTGATGTTCCTGCTGCTACAGCTCCTGAGGTTCTTGATGTGCTTCCCCTTGCTGTTATGATGCCCCCAAATGATGACGTCCCTGCTCCGAAAGAGGAATTGCAACCTGATCTTCACTTCTATGCAACCGATGATGAGGAAATCTTGGACTTTGATGAGGAGGAGTTCTTGGATGAACTCTTGGTGACTGATAGGCTTGCTAATCCAGGGTTTACTCAAGCTGACTATGATGCCATATTGGTGGATGTTCCTCCCTCAGTGGAGTTTATACTCCCTGATTTGAGTTGTGCTGATGTCCTTGCTCAGTCCCATGCAAGAGCATTTTGTTACCCTTAATGCTTCTCCATTTGCTGCTCGTGACTTTGAGCCTCGGGAGGTCAGTGGGACGTCCATGACTAAGTCCGGTAAGCGTAAAGTGAAGATTGAGGATGGTAAATCTGCGTGCTCCACCATGACTCTGATGGGTAATAGCAACAAAAAGGGGAAGCATGTGTAAGCCTCGGAGGTGCAGTTGGTTTGAACATCTTGCAGGTGGCGGTGCGACGTTCTTCATCATGGTTCAAATAACTTCACTAAGTCTAGGTTCTATTAGCTCTTTGTTTATCTCACAATTAGCAGCAGCTGGTATCCTATCTAGAACTCGATTAAGTGTTAGTATGTATGTTTATGGTTTGCTTTGGTGTAGACTTGTGTTGTTTCATTGTTTGATGTGTGTATTCATCTGGTGGTTTGTTTGGATAAGTTCTGAGGTGGGCAGCCATTTCCTTAACCATTGTAGTGGTACTTCTTATGAATAATTAAAAATATATCAAATGTATGTTTTATATGATGTATCTTGTTTGTGCAATCTTGTCTCCCTGGAAAGGTTTTCCAAGTTGCCTGCAACCGATTATAATTTTATTATGGGCAAGATTGTGTAGATCAAAACTAGCCTAAGACAACATCACACTTGCGTTTTTTAGTGTAATTGTAGAAAGAGGACATTTGTGAAACAAGGTTTGATTGACAAAACATCTAATAAGGAAAATTGGCCTCTGTCACGAGTTGTGAATCCTTTACTTCTGACAGAACTCGATGTTAAATTATAAAAATATTTTTCTGGAACATTAAAGGTCTTGGCAAGCCTAACATGTGGACATATCTTAGATCAATGCGTATTAATGATCATCTTTCTGTAATGGCAATCTAGTGGGTTCGACAAGTCTATATGGTCAACTAGGAATGGCAGAGCGATTGGTATTGGCCTACTATGTGATGTAGGAGGGGAATCGATATGAATAAAATATGTAAATGAATTCCGAACCAAAGCAACTCCCTTTCTTCGCAAATAAATTCAAGACTCCATCCCGATGTAGCAGTGGGGAATCAGGATCGATCCTCGAGGAGGCGAGTCAGCGGTTTCCTGAATAGTCTTTAGAGTTCCTACGCTGTGTCGACCAGAAGCCTCGATATCGAGTTGAGATGTCAATATCGATAGGGGCTGTCGATTCCTAGTGCTTGGTGGCGATCTGTGAAACCTGCAAAGAAGACAAAGGCACTCGATATCGACTAGGCAGGTCGATGTCGAGTAGATCAGTGCATTCCATTAGACTTAGAAGACCGTCGACTTACTTTCCCTCGATGCAATGTACTTGATATCGAGTCAGGTGGTCGATCTCGAGACGTTTCACAGACAGTAATAGCAACGAAGTGCGAAAATAGAAAATAAAGAAATAATAAAGATGACAGATTTTTGTGGGTTTTTCTGAATAAACGAAAAAGCTCCTAAGGTAGGGATTCACCACGATAATAACCATGCATGCATTATTACTTTAATCACATAAAAGATTATTCTTTTTATCATCAACCAATTAGGAATATAGAGGCTTTCACATAAAAACCTGATTGTTTCTATCCTTTTCATAATTAGGGTTTAGTCAACTTTCGTAGGCAAAACCTAATTAATGTCCAAATTCACATGTATAATCCACTTTCGCTTGATATAAGGTAAATAAGGAATGATCCTAAATTCTTATAAAGGATTGAGCACGGGGTAGAAGATGAAATCGCATAATCAAAGAAAGGATTCAAGCATACTTACATGGCTATTGTCAGGCTCACCCCGACCCTAGAAGTAGGACGACTACTCACTCTTCATTGGGTAAAACATATTTGAATAAAGGAAAGAACTTTGTATTAAACTTGAAAAGGAAACTTTAATCGTATAACCACCACTTCTCTCTATCTCTTGCTCCTACTCGTTCTTCTTCTTCTTCTCTTTGCTTGATCGAATGATCATTGGTTGATTGACTTTTTGTTTATTGAATGTTTAAAGCCAGCCCCCATAGGGCTTTATTTATAGCCTCACAACCCTTGCTAAACAAGGATTGGAAGTCCTAATTCTACTTAGATTGGTAAAAGCAAAGTTTATCTAAACTAAATTTTATCCTAAAACAAAATAATAAAATAGGTAATATTCCCTAACAGGCTTGGAATATACCTCTAAGGATAGATGATCTTGGTAGATGATAGATTTTTTCGTGGCTAAGTAAATCTTCCAAAAATCCGGCCCAATCCGCGTCTCTTGCACGTCTGTTGCTCCAGTCGATGTCGAGTGGAAATGTCGATATCGAGTGCTCTATGTCGAGTCCACTTGTGTGATTGTGGTCGACATTGCTTAGTCTCGATCTGGCTCTTTTCCTTCAGTGGACCTCGGGTGCATCGGTCGTTGTCGAGTTAGCTGGTCGAAATCGAGCTTTCATGTCGAGATCGAGCTCTTCCTCAATGTCTTGTTTCCACTCTAAAATGCTCCATTTTCTGCGAAATTAAACCAAAACTTGTATATACCTCTATATCTTGTAAATGAACTTAAATTACACAAATTTACTACTTTCCCATCTCGAATGTATAAAATATGCATAAAACGGAATGAATGTAAGAATGAAACATGGTGAAATAAGCGCACATCACTATGGAATGATAATTATCTTCTAAACGAATCAATCGAGGTGGACATTATAATGTCAAGAGTCATTAGAGCAAAATACTCTTGTTTCGACAAAAACAAATTTTTGGAATGATTTTCTTTATCTATGCTCCTCCTCATGCTTTTGATAAAGATTCATTTTGGAATACTCTTTCAACAATTATTGTCAATGACCCTCTTCCGTGTTTGGTTTTAAGGGATATGAACGAAATCTGTAATAATTGTGAAAAAATGGGAGGAATAATAAATAGTCATGCGAGATTTGATAGACTAAATCAATTTAAGAATCAATGTTCTCTTATAGAGATCCCGTCCTTAGGCAATCAATTTACCTGGAGAAAGAAAGCAGAAGGGGAGGACAACATTCTTGAGAAACTCGATCGTGTTCTTGTTCAACATGAATTTTTAGAAATATTTCCTGACTTAATAACGTTCCATTGTGCCTTTACGTCGTCGGATCATTGTCCCATATCTATTAGTCTTAACTCGGACTACATCTTCAGACCACCACCTTTCAAATTTGAGAATATGTGGCTTCAGAGGCAGGACTTCTGTAATATTGTGAAACAAGTATGGAGAATCAAGTGTAACAGATCCGCTATGTATAGGTTATTGTTTAAAACCAAAATTCTGAAAGAAAAAGCCAAAGAATGGAATAAGATCACATTTGGCAATATTTTCCTACAATTACAGGAGGTGGAAAAAGAGCTTGTCTATATTCAAACTTCGTGTTCTTTCTCTTCTTCCTGTAAGGAAAAAGCTAAAGAAAAACAATTAATTATTAAGAAGGACAAGCTGCTTCAATTTCAGAGAGAATATTGGTGCCAAAGGGCCAAATCTAAACATTTAAAGTTAGCTGATTCAAATACAGCTTATTTTCATAGAGTAGAATCTGGTAGAAGAAATAGAAAAATCATAAGAAATATTATCTCAAGCTTAGGGACACCAATTATAGGTGAGCAAAATATTCGTGCATAAATTAAAAATGACTTCGTGAAACGATTTTCTAAAGAACCAATCAACATGAGTCTTCTTAGTAGTTATCTTGAATTGATTCCTCTATCTATAACTAATGAGGAGAATAGACGCCTCTTTCAACAATCAAGCAATGGAGAAATAAAAGAAGGAGTGTGGTCATTAGGACTGAATAAATCCCTAGGCCCTGATGGCATGACAGTTGAATTCTACAAAGCCTACTGGGATATCATTGGGTCCGATGTTATAAAAGCTGTCAAAGTGTTTTTTCATTCGGGTAGATTACTTCGATAAATAAACCACACATTCATCACGTTATTACCGAAATGTGATAACCCAGGAAAAACTACAAATTACATAACCATTAGCTTGTGCTCCACTATCTACAAAATAATATCCAAAATTCTAACAAAGTGCTTTAAGAAGGTCATAGGAAAGTTGATTCATCCATTTCAGGGGGCTTTTGTGTCTAACAGAGCTATTCAAGACAATATTCTTATCGCTCATGAGATTTTCCATTCTTTTAAATCCTGCAAGGGCTAGGAGGGATGACTGGCTATAAAGTTGGATATAGAAAAGGCCTATGACCAGGTTGATTGGTGTTTCACGGAATCGGTTCTTAGAAAATTTGGTTTCGATCAAAAATTTATTAATCTGGTCATGGAATGTGTAACTACGGTTTCATTTTCTGTATTAGTCAACAATGGCCCGACATAAGTGTTTAAATCCTCTAAGGGTATTAGACAAGAAGACCCTCTTTCTCTTTTTCTTATTATTCTTGGTGCAGAGGTGTTGGCTAGAAAATTAATTATGGAATCCAATCAATATCATTCGGGTATTGGTTTTCGTTTTGGACACTCAGTCCCAAGATTCCTTTTCTTGCATTTGCCGATGATATCATTATTTTCTCCAAAGGTAATATGTCTGCTTGTGAAAAGGTGAGGACTATAGTTGATGACTACTATTAAATCTCAGGGCAAAAAGTTAACTATAATAAATCGACATTTCAAAGTTCTCTTGGTATTCCTGCATCGCGTATACTTGCCATTGAATGATGCCTGAACATTTTGAAACAAATTAAACTTCATAAGTATCTGGGATGTCATATAGTGAATGGAAGAGTAAACAAAATAACATTTGAGTAAATTATTGGAAAAATAACGACTCAACTGAAAAAATGGAAAGTCGATGCTCTTTCCCAACATGGAAGATCGGTACTAATTAATTCAAATTTGGCATCAAAACCACTGTACTCTATGCAAAACTTTATGCTTCCGGTCTCAATACATTCAACTTTCGATAAAATAAATAAAACCATATACAAGACAGAATGTATTGGTGGCCAGATAAAAAGGAGTGGTTCACAACGAGTGCTTATAAATATAACAAAAATACTTTAATCCAATAGATAGTGATAATGCATAGATATGGAAAATCAGTATTCCTCCTAAAATAAAGAATTTCCTATGGAAAATCTGTCAAGATGGGCTCTGGACTGCGGCTCGACTGTCGAAAAAGGGCATTGCTATTCCCCCATACTGTGCCCTATGTAACCACCATGAGGAGGACTGATACGGGGTTAGCCGTAAGATGCCCGATCTTTCGACAATCAAGACTCAATTCAAGAAAAGGAACAAGATTGATGCAAGAACTCAACAAGACTCAAAGTATCGACCAAGAACAAGGAATGCAGTGGCTGTAATGTAAAAGAAAAGGACTCGAAAACAATAATAAGACTCAAGAGAAAGGGTGGATCGATCTATATAGAACAAGATGAAGACCATAGGCTCCTGTAAGAGGTCAGAACCAACACCAATGACTATATAACCCGCTCATACAACCTTACACAACCAAGTGGACAACTTGGAGGCACAAGGAGGGGGCTTGTGGATACCAAGACTTACCAAGCTTCGCGAGATTGTAAAACTCAAGGCAAACCAAGCGAAAACAATACCAATTTGCAATCGATGACCAAGGCTCCAATCGATCGACTTGCACTCAATGTGTTTCACACAACTAAGTTTGATTGATGAATAATGATGATGAACGTGAGTCTCTACAAGGGATCATCCATTATTTTATAACCCTAGGGCTGATTTTAGATGAAAATATTAATTAAAAGAATAATTAAAATAAATCGCTAAATTACCTAAAATAACTTAAGGAAATAAGGTTACTAAAAATAGCATAAAAAGGAGTCTTAGCACTTAATAAAATCCGGCCCTATGTATGGTGAAGGGGTTCAGTCACTTCAAGTGTGGAACATAGGTATGTCTTCAATGGGTCTTCTTGAAGTTGAACCGCGCTTGAGAATAGGACATGGCTCACGAACATGAATGATTCTCGTTGAAGCTTCTTAGCACGAGCTCGAGTCATAGGTCCATCCCCAAGTATGATAGGTGTGTCCGGAGGTGTCTTAGATGGTCCCGCATCAACCTCCCCTTCTTGGAAAGGATTCGACCATGAATCCAAGTCCTCATCAATGGCAAGATAAGGAATGAGATCCGCGACGTTGAATGTAGCGCTCACACCATACTCTCCAGGAAGCTCCAGCTTGTAAGCATTCTCACCAATCCGCTGCAACACCTTGAATGGTCGATCTCCTCGTGGTGAGAGCTTGCTCTTCCTTTGCTCCGGGAACCTCTTCTTCCTTAAGTGCACCCACACAAGATCTCCAGGCTGGAACACCACATGTCGTCGAGCCTTGTTGGCCTTATTTGTATTATACTCGGCCTTCTTCATGAGCTTGAGGCGCGTCCGTTCATGCAACTCCTTAATAAACTCGACATGTTTCCCTGCATCAAAAGATTCTTTCTCCCTCATAGTTTATGGGGTAAGATCAAGAGGGGTCAGTGGGTTAGTACCATAAACAGTGAAGGTTCGATAATGTAAAACAAAGTAATATAGAAATACTCTAGAAGGGGGGTTGAATAGAGTATGCCGGTTTTTCGCAGATTATCAAGACTTTTGATGCTCGTGCAAAATCCTTTGAGATTAGACTTAGTCTTTTCTCTGAAAACCTGAATCACAAAGTTAAACAGTAGAACCAAGTACGGAAATAAGGTAAAGCAATAAGTAAAGGACTCGATGAGTTGTTTACGAGGTTCGGCACGAACTTGGCCTACGTCCCCGCCTAGGGTTTTTCCACAACCCTAGGATTCAACCGGCTTTTATTGATTCACAAGACTTAGGATCCTAGTAGCTCCCCGAGAAGCCTCTCTCCTATACAATTGCAATCTAGTCAACTCACGTTCCCTTGGAGTCCTAGACCAATCTAGAAGAGCCCCACCTCTCTATGCTATCTAGTACAATCCTCTTACACTTAGTGAATCAATCGCCTAGTGTCTACTTCCTGAGTTACAAACTCTTGAGTATAACACTCTCTCGAAATATATCCTATAAGCTCACAGTGTAACTCTTAAATGCTTTGAAATGAAATAACAGACTCTTAAGGACAAGCAGAGAGCACACGAAGAAGACAGATTTCGCTTGAAGGCTTGAGTGTATGAAAGCTTGTGTTCAACAGGTGTCTGCTGTCTTCTTCTTCCTTTCCTTTATATAGAAGCAACATGGCGCCTAAGGATCTTCAACCACGGCTAGTTCGGATCATGGCGCGCCCAAGGATCTTCTACTTTTGGACACTTCGAAGACATGATCTCTCCAATTTGGATCTCCTCAATATGCACCATAAGGAAAGAAGTAATTCGAATAATACTTCTTGAAAGGTTAGTTAGGCATATAATATAATGGAAGTATATAATATTAAATAATATTCGGACATAATAATATATAGAACAGGTTTTGTATTTCATCAATACTGTTAAAGCTCCAAGACCTTTGACACAAACAAACTGTCAAGGCCTTTGAAACTTTATTCCGATTTTCATCACGGGAGGGAGTTATCAATCTCCCCCTTGATGAAAGACAAAACCTGTGCATCCCTGCAACTTAGTCAAGCATATATAATATAAGTAAAATCGGACTAAGTACCTGCATGGGTTAGACAAATGTTGGATCAAAAATTTAAAGCAATAAGACCATCCAACTGAAAATAAAACCAATGTCTTCCAAGACCTTTAAATCGCAACAGTTTTAAAAAGTCTAACACCACCACAGATCATTTCCCCCTTTTTGTCTTTCAACAAAGGGAGGAGGTAAAACAGTCACCAAAAGTTTTGAAAAATTTTCCAAAAACCAGCAATGTATCAGATGTCAGGGATGGAATAGGGTAGGGTAGGGTTTAAGCTTCGTCGTCCGGAGCAGCATCAGTGAGCCTCGTCCACAGACCTTGCAGCATCTTGGTTATCCCGCTCATCTCCGTCATAACCTCCTTGTGCAGCTCCTTGATATCCAGGCGAACTTCCTCCAAGCCCAACTCCAGGTTGTCCATGCGTTCATCAACGGCTGAAGCAGTGGGAAGAGCTTTTGAAGGAGTGGCAAGACTCAAGGTCCCTTGGGGAGACCGAGTGATGCCAATCTTTTCAAGGCTCTTGGAGTCGAACTTACCCATATGACGCTGCTGTTCTTCATTTTTGAAATCAATTCCAGAAGCTTTGAAGAGTGGGGTCAAAAGGGTAGCAAAGGGGAGGGGGGTTCCTTTCCTGGCTTTTCTTGTGTGAGCCATGGATCCTAAAATAGTGTTGGCCAGATCAAGATCAAGGCCATTGAGGATACGGTAAAGGAGGACCATGGCATTGTCAGTAAGGAGCGAGCCAGAGTTAAGACGGGGTAAGAGGCATCGAACAATGATGTTAAATATGATTTTTGCCTCAAGGGTAAGGGATGAGTGGGTGAGTTGCTTTGAGGTGCTGTTAGATGCTTCGGGTAGGAGGTACTTGGCTCGAGCAAGGATGATGCAGTTTCTTTTGAGGGGTGTATTTCAGAGGGTGGACATGGGCTAGGTAGGCCAAGGAAATCTGCAAAGTCATTGGAGTTGAAAGAGATTCTAACCCCTTTGACAACAGAATCCAAAGACCAACCATTGGCGTCGTGTTTGGCTTTTAGGTTTATGTAGAACAGGCGGGTAAGCTGGGGATAGTAAACGGTTTCAAGATTGAGAAGGGTCCAGGCTGGGGATTTTTTGAGAAGATCAATGCAGGGTAGTTTCAAAGCTTCGAAGAACTCAATATCCAAAAAATCAGAACAACAAATCCTACGAGTTCGAAACTCATCTACCCACTTACCAGCAGTCTCAGCATTTTCAAACCAAGAGGAGGGCAAGGATTGGTTTACTTGGATGTAGGCAGGTGGATCGGCGTTCTTCCTGCGAGCAATCGTTGGAGCGGCTTTCTTGGCAGGCGCCTCAAGGCTCTTGAGGGTGCCCTTCCTGGTGCGCTTGGGAGAAGGAGGCTTGGCTGTAGAGGCTTTCCGCTTCTTTGGAGACGGGGGAGGAGGAGGAGGAGAAGGAGAGGGAGCATGCTCGGGCTCCTCTTCCTCTTCTTCCTCTGAACAATAGCAGGGATGAGTGGGTTCAGGTGTAGGAGAAGTAGCAGTGTCCTGGCGTCCCTTGGGGGTGGCGCCAAGTCTTTTGGGTGTGGAAGCTTTCTTTGATTTGGGAGCCATGGAGGAAATCGGTTAGGGTTTTCTTAGAGCAGGTTGAGAGGTTGAAGAAGAAGAAGGTGAAAGGGTTTGGAGAGGTTCAGAGTTGTGAGGGAATCGGGTACAGAATTGGGTTTAAGTAGAGAGAGAAGATGATGGAGTGATGGGACGGGTTTAGAGTTCCAAGGGAGGGTAATGATATCATTGCCAAATTTGAAAAATTTCCAATTCAAAATTCAAACTATTCCATTAAAATAGGACTGAATAACCGAAATATTTAATTCCAAAATTAAGATATCTCAACGGAAAGAAAATATAACATAAATAGGTAATTTTGAAATCCGATAAAAATATAATTGATTAAATATCTAGAAAGATATTAACCAAAAATATGTGATCCGATGTATGTAATCTACCATTTAGTTCACAAACCTTGACATAATTCTCAAAGGTCTTGACACTAAGTAGATATTATCTTTCGTAAAGGGAAAGCTCCCCCTACGAAAGTGCATCCTTGTTAAGCATCCCAATCTCTCGTCTTATGAAGGTGAACCTGTCCTCTGCCAAAGGATCAATATGTTTGGTCCTTGAATGCTGAACAGGATTCTTAGTGATGGAGACGGCACTTGTATTGTCACATTTAATAGGAATGCCTTTGAGGTTGATGCCAAGATCTCGCATTTGTTGAGCTATCCAAAGGATTTGGGAGCAACAGGCTCCAACTGCAATGTATTCGGCTTCTGCAGTGGATAGAGCTACTGAGTTTTGTTTCTTTGAGTGCCAACTGATCAAGGATGCTCCTAAGAATTGGCAACATCCTGATGTGCTCTTCCTATCCACCTTATACCCTGCAAAATCTGCATCAGAATATCCAATTAATGTGAAATCCTTTTGCTTTGGGTACCATAGTCCAAGCTCCTTAGTGCCATTGAGATATCGAAAGATCCTCTTTACAGCCACGAGGTGAGATTCTTTAGGATCAGCTTGAAACCTAGCACACATGCAAACACTAAACATGATGTCAGGTCTACTAGCCGTGAGATATAATAAAGATCCAATCATTCCTCGATACTCCTTTTGATTGACACTTTTCCCAGTCTTGTCTTGATCTAGAGATAATGTTGAGCTCATAGGAGTCTTGGCTGCTTTGGATTGATCCATCTTGAACTTCTTCAAGAGATCCTTAGTGTACTTGCTTTGGTTGACAAAGATCCCTTTCTTGGATTGATGAACTTGTAATCCCAAAAAGAAGTTGAGTTCACCCATCAAGCTCATCTCAAATTCGCTGCACATGATGTCTGAAAATTCCTTGCACAAAGATGTGTTAGTAGCACCAAATAATATATCATCAACATAAATTTGAATAACCAAAATGTCCTTTCCTTTGGTCTTGATAAAAAGAGTCTTGTCGATCAACCCCCTTTTAAAATCATTTTCTAAAAGATATTTTGACAAGCGCTCATACCAAGCTCTTGGGGCTTGTTTCAAACCATAAAGCGCTTTGTCAAGTTTATAAACGTGATTAGGAAATTCCAAACTTTCAAAACCTGGGGGTTGAGCCACATAAACTTCTTCTTCTAATGCTAATAATATACGAATGGCTTCAAGCCTGGCTACGGGAGCAAAGGTCTCCTCGTAGTCAATACCTTCCTCTTGATTGTAGCCTTGAGCAACAAGCCTTGCCTTGTTCCTCACGATCTTACCATTCTCATCTAGCTTGTTTCAAAATACCCATCGTGTGCCAATGACTGATTGATGCTTTGGCCTTGGCTTCAAGGTCCAGACTTTGTTTCTTTCAAATTTGTTAAGCTCGCTTTGCATAGCAATGATCCAGTCTGGCTCTTGAAGTGCCTCATCTACCTTCTTTAGTTCAATAAGAGAAACAAACGCGTGAAAAGCACAAAGATCTTTAAGTTTAGAACGAGTTTGAACACTAGAAGTAGGGTCAGAAATGATATCCTTTAATGAGTGTGATGAGGAGTATTTGAATTTCCTTTTGCTAGTCTCGGCTCCTTGATTCGTCACACCAGTAGGATTGACTTGTGGTACATCTGACTCCGTGGTCCTGTTAGGTTCAGTTACAGCAGTTTCTGACGTCTCAACACTGTTGGATTGGACATCAAGGGCTTTGGATGAATCTTCAACACCTTGGGCCAATTCTTCAGTGTTAAGAATCTGTTCCTGCATGTTCCTCTTATCTGTGTTCTTGGTAGCAGCATCATCACCTTCCTCGTTCTCTGCATGGATGTTAAGATCTATATCTGCAACACTTTCACTCAAAGAACCTTCATTGCATTCATCAAATATAACATGTATACTTTCTTCAACTAACTGGGTCCTTTTATTGAAGATTCTATAAGCTTTGCTACTTGTGGAGTAGCCAAGAAATATACCTTCATCACTACGCGCATCAAATTTCCCAAGGTTATCTTTTCCATTGTTATGAACAAAGCAAGTACAACCAAAGGGTTTAAAATAAGATATAAGTGGTTTGCGGCCTTTGAAAAGTTCATAAGGAGTTTTCTTTAAGATGGAACGAATAAGACAAAGATTCAAAATGTAGCTACCTGTGTTAAAAGCTTCAGTCCAATAGGTTTTAGGTAATGCATTTTCTAAAAGCATAGTCCTGGCCATATCCTCTAAGGTGCGGTTCTTGCGTTCCACAACCCCGTTTTGTTGAGGTGTCCTAGGAGCAGAAAAGTTATGGGAGATGCCATATTTAGCACAAAACAAATCAAACTGAAGTTGATCAAACTCCCTACCATGATCACTTCGAATTGACACTATGGGCTCGTTTCTTAAAGTTTGCAACTCCATACAAAGTTTTGAAAACTCAAATAAGGCCTCTGATTTTTCTTTTAAAAATGCAACCCAAGTATATCTAGAAAAATCATCAACAACAACAAGCATGTACTTTTTACCATTGGGAGATTTGACTCGCATAGGACCACATAAATCCATATGTAAAAGTTCAAGGGGTCTAGAAGAACTTACAACCTTTTTGGGTTTGAAAGAGCTACGTGTTTGTTTACCTCGTGTGCATGCATTGCACATATCAATACCTTTGAAGTCCATCTCAGGTAGCCCTCTTACAAGCCCTTTGGACACAAGCTTCTGTAGTGTATGTGGACTCACATGACCGAGTCTCCTGTGCCAGAGCTTTGGATCGTCCGTCAAAGCCTTTAGACAGGTTAAGCTTCCTTGTGCCACTTGATCAGCATTTACAGCGTATATATTATTGTAACGATATGCAGTCAATATAACTTCACCTGTATCTTCTCTGCACACTAGACATCTGTTCTTGTTAAATCTGACATAGTTGCCACTATCACATAGTTGAGAGACACTAAGCAAATTATACTTTAAACCATTAACAAGATAGACATTTTTAATACTATGGCTGGAATCACTTCCAACACTACCAATACCAACGATGTCACACTTTCCTTTGTCACCAAGAGTGATTGTTCCCGTGGATTGCTCCTTTAGATCATGAAAGAGAGAACTCTTTCCACTCATATGCCTCGAGCACCCACTATCAATGATCCATTTATGTTCCTTCACCTTGGTGTTCTCCTGCAAGACAAACATCAACCTTTGTGGCTAGACCAATAAGCAAATTTGGATCCATTGTTGGGGTAAACCATGTTTGGTAAAATAGTGCCTTTTGGAACCCAAACTTGTTATCCGTTCTTTTCTCAAATGAACAGGAAATGTATTGCGAATTATATATGGATCCTTTCTTCTATAAGGGCAGGTCTCTTTTACATGTCCCTTTCTAGCACAGTGGTGACATATAGGAGAGGTTCTGCTTCCTTTTGCCTTTACAAAGGTGGTAATGTGCTGCTTCTTTAAAAACCTTGGATTGTAACCAATACCACTTTTGTTTAGAGAACTTTGTTGCTCGCCCAACATCCTATCAAGAGTGCCTTTGGATTTGGTAAAACTTATGAGGGCTGTCTGTTGGTCTTGAATCTTATTATTCAGGGAGATCTTCTCGTTCTCTAAGTCATGATGCTCATTTCTTAGAGAGGAGAGATCTTGCTTGAGTTCAGATTTCTCTGAGTCAAGCGTCTTGACTTTAATGTCAAGACCTGAATAAGAAGCTTCAAGACTTTTAACCCTCATAGACAGATCCTCAATAGTTCTTTCCTGATCCACATTTCTCTTAATAAGAATGTTAGTTTGGGCAATAAGTCTCTCTTCATTGGCAATCATATTGGAAAGGAATTCCGATAATACCTCTTTTGGACTTGCCATAAGTTCTCTTACAGTAGCTTCAAGCTTTTCATCGTGGGATTCATCTTCTGAGGCCATAAGACAAATATTGGCCTTCTCATCATCGGAGTCAGAGTCAGAATCGCTCCAAGTTGCCACCATGGCTTTCTTCTTCCATTTGTCACCCTTCTTGGACTGGCTCTTTGTCTTTTGAGGGCAGTCCTTCACGAGATGATCTGTTTCACCACATTCAAAACAAGACAATGGTTTAGTCTTCTTTTCATACTTGTTATATTGAGGCTTACCTCGAAATTTTGAAGACTCTGATCCATCCTTGTTGAATTGCTTCTTCATTTCGAGAATTCGAGCAAGGCCTCTTGTGATAAGAGCAAAAGGATCATCCTCATCGTCATCCTCATCTTCGGAATCAGATCCATCTTTAGGCTCATCCTTCTTAGACTTGAGTGCCAAGTTCTTAGTGCTAGCTGTAAGTTCTCCATCGTCTTCATTAAGGATCATCTCATGCGTGATCAGTTTCCCAAGCAGGTCGTCAAGAGGCAGAGTAGTGAGGTCTTGGGCTTCCTCTATAGCTGTTACTTTAGGACCCCACTTTTCTTTTGGGAGACACCTCAATATCTTCCTTACTTTCTCAACGTTTGTAAAACTCTTGCCGAGAGAGTCAAGGTTGTTGGTGATTTCTGTGAATCGTGTGAACATGACCGTGATAGACTCATCAGGCTTCATCTTGAAAAGTTCATACTTTCGAAGGAAGATGCTGATCTTGGTGTCCTTCACTTGGCTGGTTCCCTCATAGGTGACGACCAGCTTGTCCCAAATCTCTTTAGCTGACCTACAAGATGAAATACGATTAAACTCATCAGTGCTAAGACCACAATAAAGTAAGTTAATAGCCCTGTAGTTTTTGGAGACGAGTTCAAGATCCGCTTGGATGTATTCAGACTCCTTCTTTGCAACTTTGGTTCCATTTGGTCCGTCTTTCTCTGGAATCTTTGGCCCATTCTGTATAATGTTCCAAAGTTCCAGATCTTGGTCTATGATGAACATCTTCATCAATGATCTCCAGTGGACAAAGTTGTTTCCTACAAAGAGTGGTGGTCTGCTGGTAGACCTTCCCTGTGCAAATCCTCCACTTGCTTCACCAGACATGATAAAAAATTCACAAGATTGTTAGATCAAAAACAGTGAGTAAAGCTCTGATACCAATTGAAGGTTCGATAATGTAAAACAAAGTAATATAGAAATACTCTAGAAGAGGGGTTGAATAGAGTATGCCGGTTTTTCGCAGATTATCAAGACTTTTGATGCTCGTGCAAAATCCTTTGAGATTAGACTTAGTCTTTTCTCTGAAAACCTGAATCACAAAGTTAAACAGTAGAACCAAGTGCGGAAATAAGGTAAAGCAATAAGTAAAGGACTCAATGAGTTGTTTACGAGGTTCGGCACGAACTTGGCCTACATCCCCGCCTAGGGTTCTTCCACAACCCTAGGATTCAACCGGCTTTTATTGATTCACAAGACTTAGGATCCTAGTAGCTCCCCGAGAAGCCTCTCTCCTATACAATTGCAATCTAGTCAACTCACGTTCCCTTGGAGTCCTAGACCAATCTAGAAGAGCCCCACATCTCTATGCTATCTAGTACAATCCTCTTACATTTAGTGAATCAATCGCCTAGTATCTACTTCCTGAGTTACAAACTCTTGAGTATAACACTCTCTCGAAATATATCCTATAAGCTCACAGTGTAACTCTCAAATGCTTTGAAATGAAATAACAGACTCTTAAGGACAAGCAGAGAGCACATGAAGAAGACAGATTTCGCTTGAAGGCTTGAGTGTATGAAAGCTTGTGTTCAACAGGTGTCTGTTGTCTTCTTCTTCCTTTCCTTTATATAGAAGCAACATGGCGCCTAAGGATCTTCAACCACGGCTAGTTCGGATCATGGCGCGCCCAAGGATCTTCTATTTTTGGACACTTCGAAGACATGATCTCTCCAATTTGGATCTCCTCAATATGCACCATAAGGAAAGAAGTCATTCGAATAATACTTCCTGAAAGGTTAGTTAGGCATATAATATAATGGAAGTATATAATATTAAATAATATTCGGACATAATAATATATAGAACAGGTTTTGTATTTCATCAATACTGTTAAAGCTTCAAGACCTTTGACACAGACAAACTATCAAGGCCTTTGAAACTTTATTCCGATTTTCATCAAGGGAGGGAGTTATCAAACACATTCAAATGGAGTTAATTTGGTTGAGGAATGCATAGTTCTATTATAAGAAAACTCCACATGAGGTAAGGCTTCTTCCCAAAGCTTTAAGTTCTTCCTAATAATGGCTATAAGGACAGTGGTTAAGGTTCTATTGGCCACCTCAGTTTGGCCATCAGTTTGAGGGTGGCTAGAAGTAGAAAACAACAATCTAGTTCCCAATTTGCTCCATAAGGTTCACCAAAAATGACATAGGAACTTCACATCCATATCACTCACAATTGTCTTAGGCACACCATGCAACCTAACTACTTCTTTAAAGAATAAATTAGCAACATTGGAAGCATCATCAGTCTTATGACATGCAATAAAATGAGCCATCTTAGAGAATCTCTCTACCACCACAAATATAGAATCTCTCCCCTTCTTAGTTCTAGGCAACCCAACAATAAAATCCATAGAAATGTCCTCCCAAGGGGCTGAAGGGGTTGGTAGTGGCGTGTACAATCCATGAGACATAAGTTTAGATTTGGCCTTTAAACACTCAATACATCTCTTAAGGCAATGTTCTACATCCCTAAGTATATGAGGCCAATAAAAATGTGTCCTAAGTGTATGATATGTCTTATCTCTCCCAAAATGACCCATTAATACTCCACTATAGGCTTCATTCACAAGTAATAGCCCGAGAGAACACCTAGGTATGCACACTTGATCAATCCTAAAGAGAAATCCTTCAAATATATAAAACTTGTCACTACCACCTTTAGTCTCACAGTTTTGAAAGATATCCCCAAAATCCTCATCATTTCTATACAATTCCTTAATATAGACAAAGCCTAGAACTCTAGAATCCAAAGTGGTTAATAAAACATGTCTCCTAGATAAAGCATCAACAACCACATTATCTTTGCCTTTCTTATACTTAATTACATAAGGAAATGTCTCTATAAATTCCATCCACCTACCATGTCTCCTATCTAGTTTATCTTGACTCTTAAAATGCTTCAATGATTCATGATCAGTCCTAAAAATAAACTCTCTAGGCCATAGGTAGTGGGACCATGTCTTAAGTACTCTAAACAATTCATAAAGCTCTTTATCATAAGTAGAGTAGTTAAACACGCACCTTTCAGCTTCTCAGAGAAGAATGCAATAGGCTTACCTTCTTGCATAAGAACCCCTCCAATTCCAACTCCGCTAGCATCACATTCCACCTTGAATGGTCGAGTGAAATCCGGCAATGCAAACAACGGGGCCTGTGTCAGCTTCTCCTTAAGTGTGCGGGAAGCTTCCGCCTGAGTTGTGCCCCACCTGAACTCACTCCTCTTCTTGGTTATTTCGGTGAGTGGGGCTACGATGGAGCTGATGTCGCGCACAAATCGCCTGTAGAAGCTCGCCAACCCATGAAAGCTCCTAACATGGCCGAGTGAGGTAGGGGTCGGCCAATCCTAGATCGTTTTGATCTTGGCTTCGTCAACTTGTAGTCCATTAGAGCTCATTACAAAACCAAGAAAAGAAACTTGATTAGTGCATAATTCACATTTCTTCAAATTTGCATACAAGTGCTCTAATCTAAGTGTAGAGAGTACTTCCCTAAGATGTGCTTCATGATCCTTAGAAGACATGCTGTAAATAAGAATATCATCAAAGTAAACAACAACAAATTATCCTATAAAGTTTCTAAGCACATGATTCATTAAGCGCATGAAAGTACTAGGAGCGTTAGTCAAACCAAAAGGCATAACCAACCATTCATAGAGTCCAAATTTAGTTTTGAAAGTTGTTTTCCATTCATCCCCTTCCTTCATTCTAATTTGATGGTACCCGCTTTTTAAATCAATTTTAGAAAAGATTGAAGCACCATGCAATTCATCTAACATGTCATCTAGGCGAGGAATAGGGTGACGATATTTAATAGTAATGTTGTTAATAGCCCAACAATCTACACACATTCTCCATGAACCATCTTTCTTAGGGACTAATAACACAGGAACAACACAAGGACTCAAACTCTCCCTAATATATACCTTGTCTAACAATTCTTGAACTTGGGATTGAACCTCTTGGGTCTCAGTGGGATTCATTCGATAAGCCGGCCTATTAGGTAATGCAGCCCCCGGTATGATATCAATTTGATGCTTAATGCCACCAATAGGGGGTAGGCCTGGTGGTATGTCATCGGGGAAGACATCCTTATAATCTTCAATAAGAGATAGGATGTGAGGAGGGAGGGTAGCTCTAAGCTCCTCACTCAACAGACTCAACCCGTTGCATAGGAACATGAGGGTTGTTTCCCCGTCTACAAACTCGTCCACAAATGCTCTCTTGGAGGCTAAGAGGACATTGTTAGGCCGAGTAGGGGTAGCATTTGGGCTCGGCTGAGCCTCCCTAGCTAACTTACCTTCACTTAACTTCCTCTTCTCTATCTCGTTCGCCACTTGCGTTGGTGTCATGGGCTTGAGGACGATGTTCTTACCTTTAAAAACGAAAGAGTAACGGTTAACGAAGCCATCATGTAAGACCTTAAGATCAAATTGCCAAGGGCGACCTAAAAGTAAATGACAAGCTTGCATAGGCACAATATCACATAAAACATCATCTTCATAATGTCCTAATTTAATATGCACTCTAGCTTGTTTGTGTACCTTTAAGTTACCACAATCATTCATCCAATGCAATCTATAAGGTCTAAGGTGGTGTATAGTTGGAAGTTGTAGTTTTTCAATCATCTCTTGACTAGCAATGTTACAACAACTTCCCCCATCAATGATCACATTACAAACCTTGCCCTTTACTAAGCATCTAGTATGAAATAAGTTTTCTCTTTGATTCTCATCATTAGGTGTAGGTTGAACACTAAGAACTCTCCTAACAATCAAAGAATCACCATGCTTATATTCAATGCAATCATCATCGTCATAGGCAAGTAAATTTAAGTCCTGATCATTGTTATCATGCTCATCATGTTCATCACAATAGTTTTAAGATTCAAATTCGCCTAGGTGATTAATCATGAGAGTCTATTTGTTAGGGCAATCCTTCATAACATGGCCTCTACCTTGACATTTAAAACACACAATATCCCTAGATGTAGTAGAGGGGTTAGGATTACTCCCTTTAGGGTCAGTAGATGCCCTAGAAGTGCCCTTCGCAGCCATAGGCGCCTTACCCTTGTCGACTTGCTTACCCTGCGCTCGAACTTAGGTTCCCTTGTCCCTAGGAGTGCCTTCAACTCTCCCTTGAGGCTGCTGCACTCGGCCTTGGCGCCAACCTTGAGGCTGCCCACTCGTGCTCCTTCCTCCTTGGCTCCTATATCTAGCATTCCTTTCTACTTTTATAGCTAAATGCAAAAGGTCAGTAATAGTAGAATAGGGAAAGCAATCAATCTCATGAGCTAAAGAAGGATGCAATATTCTATGAAACCTAGCCATGGTATCTTCTTCATCTTCAATAACATTAGCTCTTACCATAGCTTCCTGCATATCATTGAAGGTTTCTTCAACACTCTTACCTCCATGCTTGAGATTCTCCAATCGTTGCTTGAGCTCGCGGGAGTAGTGTTGTGGTATGAATCTTCTCCTCATCAGCGCCTTCATTTGTTCCCAAGTAGCAATGGGCGCGTCTAAGGCTCTTCTCCTTTCTTTAACAAGATTATCCCACCAAATTAGTGCAAAACCTTAAAATTCAAGAGAAGCGAGGTGTGTCTTTTTTTTAGCAGAGAAGTTGTGGCAATTCCAGATTTGCTCCATCTTGGTCTCCCAATCAATGTAAGCATCCAGATTGCACTTGCCTTCGAACGACGAAATCTTCACCTTCACCTTGCCCAAACCATCTTGCTCAGGCTCCCTAGGTGCTCTATGGTGGTGTCGACCCTTGTCATTCCTCCTAGGACGTTCCTCCCAATGGTCCTCTTCTTGGAAGTCATCATCGTCCTCCGAAGGGTAGAACTCTTCCTGCTGCCTGCGACCTCGTCGTCCCTGCACACCAACAAACACGTTATTCCTACCATGCCTCTCTCTATGAGGAGAGGGATTCTCATAAAAAAAAAAGGATTATCTAAGTGAGGAGGAACATTTTGTTGGTTAAGGTTAGGAGGAATAGGATGAGTTTCTTCCCTTTCATTTGTAGGTGCCTCTCTGACGAGAGGGTTTCTCGACCAAATAAATTTATAGTCAAGACCCACGCTACAGTATAGGGGAGTCAGGTTCGTCCTCAGGAGAGAAGTCAGCGGTTCTAGGTTTAGTTGGTTTTGGGGTTCAGGAGTAGCGGGAAAAGGTGGCGGTCGGTTGCTGTCGATATCGACTGAGACTGGTCGATGTCGAGGGATGGAGAGGGGATGGTGGTTGGTGTCGAGTAGAATCTCTGTAGAATTTAAATAATAAAATAAAATAGTAAAAGTGCAAACTTCCAAGGTAAGGGATCACCACAACAATAAACATATGTATAAATCACGAATAACATAAAAGAGCATGCTTTACATCAAAGAATCAACTTTCACTAATTTCAACAATTTAGGTAAATCAACTCTCGAAAATAAACCTAAATGTTTCTATCTTTTCTTAATTAGGATTAATAAACTCACGAATAAAAACCATAATTACTATCCAAGTTTGCAACATGAATTCCTTGAACTTACATCCAAGGGTTAAGCATAGAGGTAGATGATGATAGAAATACACACAATTATGAATTCATCGATTAAGAACACATGCCTATCGTTGGGCTCACCCCAACCCTAGAAGAGGGGAATTAGAAACAAAACATGAAAATAAACAACTAGCTTTAAATTAAAACTAAAACTTACAAAACCTTCAATCTTCACTCTAGGCTCTCCTCCTAACTACTTGCGTCCGAAGACGACTTGACTTGAATGATTGAAAGACCAGCCCCTAGGGCTTTATTTATAGGGCTCAATCCTAGCTATTCTAAGAGAGCAATCTATCTAAATCTATCTAAAAATATACTTCTAGATAAAAGGAAATAAATCTAAATTGGTAAAATAGATAGATCCTTGGGGTAATT
Source organism: Persicaria maculosa (assembly GCA_963922045.1). Classification (NCBI taxonomy): domain Eukaryota; kingdom Viridiplantae; phylum Streptophyta; class Magnoliopsida; order Caryophyllales; family Polygonaceae; genus Persicaria; species Persicaria maculosa. Next base: position 38,464,299 of record OY998261.1, read on the forward strand.
AGTTGTTCAACCCATTAGGATAGAAAGTAAATAAAATTGATAAAATATCTTCTACTTCATGTGCAAGTTTCCTCCACTCGGATTAGGACTTGGTATGGCTCGAAATCTGCTTCTGGGGTTCACTCGATATCGACCATGTTCAGTCAATATCGACCTGTCTTCTCAGCTTCACTCGATCTCGGCCTCTGAAGGTGATTTCGACCATGTCTTGACTCGATATCGACCAAAGTTGATCGATATCGACCTCTTTTGTGCAGATTCCAAGTGCTGAGTCGATTTCTGGCATTTCTGGTCGACGTGATACACTCGATATCGACCAAGTAAGGTCGATATCGACCTCCTTGACAGTTCTCAGCATTTTGCATCAGTCCTGAAACGCACTTTCCTGAGTTCTCGTTCGTCCGATTGACGCATATGAGTATGCGTTTGAAAGCTCTTTTTGAGGGTTACAACTCTCATGAAGACATCAGAACTTGATTCAAAATTTTGAATGGTGAAAAGTGGTGTTTTCTCCAGCTGCACCATCATGTGCTCTTCCTTAGCTTCTCCAATGTCTTCATGATCGACTTTCTTTTAAGCTCCAAAGTGCGTCCGATTTCTGCAAAATTAAACCGAAACTTGTGTAGACCTCCATATATTGCAAATAAACATAAACTACACAAATCTCATGCTTTCCCAACCTAAAAACATTAAATATGGACAAAAATCAAAATAGATATAAGCGAAAAACATGGCAAATTGAGCGCACATCACTCTCCTCTAGGGGGTACGCCTTGTCCAGGCACCGTGTTAGAGCCCGATGGTTGGGACTCTAGTGTCGCCATTCTCTCCATAAGCCTTGCTATGTTGTCATTAATGGCATTCAGAAGATTGAACACCTCTGGAGGGACAGGCTCGGAGCCAGAATTGTTGTTACCTGAATTAGACATCACAACTAAAACAAACAAAGAACTAAGTTAAGATTAGTGAAAACTTTAAACAACCTAAGCAACCTCGCAAGTGTTTCGCTCAACACTCCATCTCTTATTGGTATGTTATGCTTGTTGTTTCAATTCGCCTTGGGCAAGACAATGCTCAAGCTAGACCTAGCAAACACAAGGTATGTCAATAGCAATAAGATTGCAAGTAATCAAGAGAATCAAGGCTGCAGAGACTCGATAATAGTGGTTGTATGCCTCGGTATGACAAGGAACACTCGACACAAGTAGATACCGACTCGATATAAGCAAGGGTGTGACTCGACAAAGCCAAGAAAAAGAGAAATATGACTCGACGGAAGTAAGAAAGACTCGAAAATGCCAAGAGAACAACAAATATGGACTGATTTTTGTGGAAAAGAAAAGAAAGAATCAACCTTTGATAATTTACCTCTTTGATTGTAACCCAAGTAAGGATGTTGTAGTTGCAAAGGTAGGGTTTCAATATATGTGTTTGGGAGGTATGTGACTTGACTAGAGCTGATTTCTCACCACAAGTAGTATCCCTTGATGTTTCTTACACTAGAACCAAACAACTCAAAAGAACAACAACATCTTCTTTTTCTTTCTTTTTTTAATACTATGCAGTAACTAATGCAAGAACTGAAAAGATGAAGGGAAAAATCGAAAAATAAAGAAAAAAATAAAGGTGAAATATAAAATCATCCCTCAAAGATAGAATTAGGGTTTTGGCTAATTTAGGCAAGTGAAATCTATCTATTCTCTTATGATCTAAGATGGATATTACTTTCCTTTTTGAAATTTCACAAATAATATACCAAGATAGATAAAAAATTAAGATAGATATAGATAAATAAAATAAATAAAAGATAGAAGATAGAACTAGGGTTAGGGTTTGTGAAGGGGGTGCCGACTAGGGTTTGTTCCCCCAAGAATGGCCGGCTGCAATGGATGAAATCTCGTCCCCAACACCTGATGATGGTTCGGCTAGGCTTGTGTTTAGGCTTAGATGCAACCACAACAATCACAAACAAGGTTAGTAATAATCAAAATAATGAAATAGAAGTAAAAGATAAAAAATTGAAGCAAGACTCTATTTTTGTAGGATTTGTTTTTTGTGTTTTATGATGAACAAAAGAAAGACTCAACTTTTGATGTCGATAACCTAAGCTTTGATGCCAATTTGATACAGGGTTAGCCGTAGGATGCCCGATCTTTCGATAATCAAGACTCAATTCAAGAAAAGGAACAAGATTGATGCAAGAACTCAACAAGACTCAAAGTATCGACCAAGAACAAGGAATGCAACGGCTGTAATGTAAAAGAAAAGGACTCAAAAACAATAATAAGACTCAAGATAAAGGGTGGATCGATCTATATAGAATAAGATGAAGACCATAGGCTCCCGTAAGAGGTCAGAACCAATACCAATGACTATATAACCCGCTCCTACAACCTTACACAACCAAGCGGACAACTGTGAGGCACAAGGAGGGGGCTCGTGGATACCAAGACTTACCAAGCTTCGCGAGATTGTAAAACTGAAGGCAAACCAAGCGAAAACAACACCAATTTGCAATCGATGAGCAAGGCTCCAATCGATCGACTTGCACTCAATGTGTTTCACACAACTAAGTTTGATTGATGAATAATGATGATGAACGTGAGTCTCTACAAGGGATCAGCCATTATTTTATAACCCTAGGGCTGATTTTAGATGAAAATATTAATTAAAAGAATAATTAAAATAAATCCCTAAATTACCTAAAATAACTTAAGTAAAGAAGGTTACTAAAAATAGCATAAAAAGGAGTCTTAGCACTTAATAAAATCCGGCCCTATGTATGGTGAAGGGGTTCGGTCACTTCAAGTGTGGAACATAGGTATGTCTTCAATGGGTCTTCTTGAAGTTGAACCGCGCTTGAGAATAGGACATGGCTCACGAACATGAATGATTCTCGTTGAAGCTTCTTAGCACGAGCTCGAGTCATAGGTCCATCCCCAAGTATGATAGGTGTGTCCGGAGGTGTCTTAGATGGTCCCGCATCAAGGACGCTACCCACCTATTTTCCGAATGCAAATATTCTTTGTTTTATTTTGTTCTCTTCTCAAGGATAAAAACCACAATCACAAATAGCATCAAAGCATCAAGGAATATAGCACCACTAATGACAATTCTTGATTCTCTTTTAACCCCTCAAGAAAAACAAAAATTGGCATTCCACTGGGGACTATCTGGCTAATTTGTAACCAATTAATTTTCCAACAGCAAAAACCTCCTAATATGGACGGTTTCTTACGAAAGGTTGAATCAACTTTAAATGACTGGAGTAAAGCAAAGAAATACAGTCTAAGGAGTGACAACGGATCAACAAACCACAAAAACCCTCAAGGTAAAACATCTGCACATAGGAAGACCGATAAATGAAGATAACCGCCGACTGGTAAAATGAAACTAAACTTTGATGGGTCGGCCTCCACACATCGATCGAGTTCTATTGGTTACATTATTCGCAATGACAACGGACTACCAGAAGCAATGGGTTGTAGCTTAGTAGGGAAACAAACGCCTCTAATGGCAGAAGCCTTGACACTAAGAGCTGGTATCTTAAAAACATTAGAAATGAAAATTAATAGGCTTATTATCGAAGGAGATTCCTTTATTATCATTAACTATCTCAAGAATGGTACTAAGTGTCTATGAGAAATCGAACTAATTATGTCTGATATTAGTTCTCTTATTTTAGGGTTTAACGAAGTCTCGTTTTCTCACGTTCTTCGTAATGGTAATTGCGTGGCAGATAAGGTTGCACACCTTGCTCATGTTGCCGTTAACCCATCCCTACACACCGATCTAGGTCTTGCTGACCTCATCCGTAAGGATGCTATCGGATAGCGTTTTGTTCACATCCGAATTTTTACCCAATAAAAAAATAATATTAATTAATTATTATAATAATAATGGAGAATTGATGGATTTATGAGTTGTAATCAAGAACTACCTAGCTAGTATTTTGGTGAAAACTAAATTAACTACAAAATTGGGAATGGATGATTTTTGGAAATCATTCCGATTCTAAGTTTTTATCAAACAAAACACTTAAATCGAAAATTATTCATTTCGATTCCCAGTTTTGATTGAATAGATACCAAACCACCCGTAAGCCCTTTATCTCCTCTTCATCTTCGATCCACTTACCTTCTTCATCTCTCATAATCTGAACAGCAATACGTGCCCGCCTTTCTTTGACATTCCTATAGTACAGCCTCTCATTCTCCTATAGAACAGCCTCCTCACCCATCGTGAGCCGATGCAATTTCGCTCGTTGGGAGGTGATACTGATCACACGAGCAACGTTTGCTCTCAACCATTCCTCTGCAGCAGCTATCTGATCGGCCACCCTCTCATTCTCCTGCTCTGTTCTTATCTGAACTTGCAGCTCATGTAGTATCCCCTTATCAAGCTTTATTTGAGTCTGTAGTTCAGGGAAACGAGTATTGATCCAGTGTAGTCTATCTGCCAAGCACCCCTGATCAAAGCCTTGAATTCCTCCTCCTTTGCCCAGAAATTCATGTATTTGAACGGAAGACGCCGAACCTTAAAAAAGTTTTTCAGTATAGCAGCCGCCGGGGAATAATCTGATATTCCTGGTGAGTAAAAAAAAAGGCCTATTTTTTGTCCAGCTTCCGTTCTATCCTATTTTTGCCTTTTTGTTTGTTGCTCCAAGTTAGAGCAGCACCCATGAAAGCAAGGTCTGAGACCCGACAATCCTACATGACTGATCTCCACTCCTCAAATCTATACCATTTTGATGCACGTATCGGCCATTGCTCCTCTTCTCTTAAGATGCAGTTCAAGTCGGCCAAGATAATCCATGGTTGATTCATGTGGGGTCCTTTTAGATCAGATATGTTGCAAGCAGCAATTTTTAATTTATCCATCACAATCATAAAAGTGAGTGAGTGCTAACCTCACCTCACCTCACCTGTGTTTTCGTTGTTAGCTGCTGTCATACTCATACCTCCTCCAATCTGATTCTGATCGCTGTTTCCCCAAGTATAGCCTGAAAGTGAAAACAGCTTGCTGTTCCCACAATCTGTAAACTTTCCGCTCGGTTACCTTTAGGTTCTGCACTCCTTGCTGCCTTCCTCCCTTGAGCAACATGCCAATCCTTTTCCTAATCAATCTCCACGCGGTTTGTACCCTCTTCTAACTTGCTGCAGTCATTTTTTTCCATCTGTTTCTAGTTTTTATCTCTAGGATGATTGAGTTCGTCACCATTATCTGCTATCCTTTGTTAGCTCTGTTTGAGGATGGTGCCAAGCCTTGCAATGCTGGGTAACATTCTCACTCACACACAGCTTCATCATGATTCTCCCCTTTATTTGTCTTGCTCTCCCCCGCTGATTTATCTATCATACTTTTAGGCACCCAGACGAATTTATGCAGTTGTTTACCAACTGCAGCAGCTCTCGGGTTTTCCTTCTCCTGTTCGGCCTTTCGTTTCGGACATCTTTCTCTTGTATGACCGAAGATACAACACTCTTTACACATTTGGGGTAGCCACTCAAAAACAATCGATCTATTGCTTATAGAACGTGCCATCTGTATTCTCAATTTCACTGAATCTTGCTACAGCCTCTTGCATCGTTACTTCTAACTTGCAATCGTCATGCTTTCAAAGAAAATAGCATTTATATTATATGAACCTATGTATTGAAGTCCCGTAGCTCAGTTGGTTAGAGCGTTGGTCTTATGAGCCGAAGGTCGCGGGTTCGAGCCCCGCCGGGACTACTGTTAATTGATTTTGTTTTGCCTGTTTGGTTTCAAATTATACAAAACCACCCGCTAAAATTAAAATTAGACTAAACCATCCATTGGATAAGTTTAACTAATCAAATTCAACTAAATGAAAAGTCCCGTAGCTCAGTTGGTTAGAGCGTTGGTCTTATGAGCCGAAGGTCGCGGGTTCGAGCCCCGCCGGGACTGCTTTTAATTTATTATGTTTTGCATCCTTTTTTGGCTAAAAAATTGCACAAAACCACCCATCAAATTTATCTATTTTCACTTGACCACCTGCTAAAATAAAAATTAGACTAAACCACCCATTAAATAACTTTAGCTAACAAAGAACCACCCATCCAAATTGTTGTGTTTAACCCTTCATTAAAAACCATTGAAAAGACCAACTAACCCCTAAAGACATCAAATCATTAATTTATATTTGTATAGAGTAGGCAAATAGTAGGAGAGCTTTACTGGCAGCGTAAAGCCCTTCCTTGATCATCCTTACGGATGATGTTACAAAGATCCATATTAAAGGGGAGATTGGACATATTGCGAGTTTCGTTATTTCTATCAATATAGGGTTCGTATGGGACGAGGTTAATAAACTGACTAAAATTATAAACAGGGTAAAATTTATAAACTGTTGGTAAAAGTAGTTAAAAATTTAAACAACAAGATAATCTCCGTATGGGGCGAAAAACATTTATTTGTAAAAAGTGGAGTTCATTTGGTTGTTATTAGGGGTATTGTGGTACTTTCAAACCAAATAAGATAAAAGGGAAGGGGTGAAACAGTACTTTTGCAAAATAAACACCAAAATAACCTCCATTTTGTAGCTTTTTTTAACATCTTTTTTTAACTGGTTTTAGTTTATTTTGGTCCTCCTAACAGCCATAAGCGCTGTTTATTTTTTAAACAGCCACAAATGCTTAATTTTTAACAATTTATAAAGCCTACCATACACACCCATACTCAGCTACTTTATTTGCTTCTCTAAAGCAATGTCTGAACTCAATTTTTTAGCTAACAAAGAACCACCCATCCAAATTGTTGTGTTTAACCCTTCATTAAAAACCATTGAAAAGACCAACTAACCCCTAAAGACATCAAATCATTAATCTATATTTTTATAGAGTAGGCAAATAGTAGGAGAGCTTTACTGGCAGCGTAAAGCCCTTCCTTGATCATCCTTACGGATGATATTACAAAGATCCATATTAAAGGGGAGATTGGACATATTACGAGTTTCGTTATTTCTATCAATATAGGGTTCGTATGGGACGAGGTTAATAAACTGACTAAAATTATAAACAGGGTAAAATTTATAAACTGTTGGTAAAAGTAGTTAAAAATTTAAACAACAAGATAATCTCCGTATGGGGCGAAAAACATTTATTTGTAAAAGGTGGAGTTCATTTGGTTGTTATTAGGGGTATTGTGGTACTTTCAAACCAAATAAGATAAAAGGGAAGGGGTGAAACAGTACTTTTGCAAAATAAACACCAAAATAACCTCCATTTTGTAGCTTTTTTAACATCTTTTTTTAACTGGTTTTAGTTTATTTTGGTCCTCCTAACAGCCATAAGCGCTGTTTATTTTTTAAACAGCCACAAATGCTTAATTTTTAACAATTTATAAAGCCTACCATACACACCCATACTCAGCTACTTTATTTGCTTCTCTAAAGCAATGTCTGAACTCAATGTGGTAAAAAAAGTCTTCATCAATCCAATCTTTTCTATGCGTCACATTATCTCCCACTTTGTGTTGCTGCTATCTTTGATTGCCCTTATGACTTTCATGTTGTCACCTTCGATGACAACCTTCAGCAATCATTTGGTTATCGCTAGCTACGTACATTTCGACACAGAAAGCATTAGCCTTTGTTTGGAGAACATATCCTTTATAGCTCTCCTGGTGAAATACATCTACTACCTAGCCATCAGAATCCCTGACAACTCCCTCCACTTGGCATATGCCAGTGGGTTTAACTGAGCCATCCACATTAATTTTGTAGATAGCCCTTGGTGGTTTAATCCATTTGGCTCTTTGCGTTTTGTTTTGTTTTATGTTAATGTTTTCATCTGCATTCAATATGTTCCAGTCTACAATGCTACGAGTAATTTCATCCATAAAAGTCCACATGTCAGAGCCTAATCCAATTTCATCCATTATTTACCTCAAAGCTCAGGTCAACGAATCCTCTAAGAATCAATTCACTCAAGATCTCTAGCTCTCAAATCCGATGTCCTACTTAACCACTCAAAGCCCATGCGTCGGAACTCATAACTCTCCAAGAAATCTTAAATCGAGCCCAATACTCCAAACTCTCGTCAGAACCTCTATTAGGAGCATGATCAATCCAAGCGTTTCTTACCAAATTTATTCATTCCTTCTATTTCCTTAGGAATCCATCCGATCATTATCTCCAGGAGCGAAATCCCAAATTGCTTAAGATTTCACTTCCCAATTTAACAACTACACTCACCACTAATCCACCTCTACAGAATCAACTCCTATTGACAACCTCATACAAGAGCATTATTACATCCTACATCCCCAATATATCGCAACAAATGTTCATTTCTTAAGCTACTTATGTATCCCAATCAACACAAGCGTCTCACTCAGCTATGTAAGAAATTCGTAGCAATATTCAACCACTCGCAATCGTTAGATTGTAAGCTAGAGAGCCAACTAGTGATAACCCATAATCATAAATCACCAAGTCTCTCCTCAATTGTACCTATTTTCAAGTGGTCAATATTCAAGTTTTACCTATCTAACACATCAGAATATCCCTGAACTGAATCGTATCTCTTCATTTCGATCCCAAAAGTGTAAAATCCCGATTTTATTAACTCGGGTTAAGTTTCGAAGGTCGAATACCTTTGCTCGGATCATGCACACGAAGTACAGGTTGAAAGTTTGAAATTCGAAAGTTTAGTGTTGAAAGGGGGATTTCATACCCAAAGTTTTCGTGAGGTCCGTTAAAGACCCGATGTTAACACACCTGTACCTGTCCTAAGTACTAAGTCGGGGAAAACAACTCCGCTTAAACCAACAATCACGTACATACAAGGTGCCTGACGGAGGGGAAACCTGTCGTTGATCCGTCAAAGTAACTCAAACCTATAACTAGTATAGCAATAAGTAAGAGGTCAATCCCACAGGGAAATTTGTTGCTCAAGTATGATTTAAATGCTGATTTAGTAACCAGATGGGGGGTTTGTGAAATCAAAGCGAATTGTGAAAGGCAAGGTAAATGGTTGTGATTCAAACAATTGAGAGAAGTAGTTCTACCTACAATTTTCCACTTTATTTGGTTGAAGCGATCCTTGTAACTTCTTCTCGTCTTATTAAGTTTCCTATGAATGCCCTTGTCCCGACCTAATATAGTTACTAGTCCAATCAGTCCTAGCAACCCTTATCAATCGAACAGTCCCTAAAGAAGGATTTAACCCAATTGATAGCTTTAAGTTCAGAGATTAGCCAAGGTATTTGCAGTCCTTAAAGAAGGATTTAACAACACATTCAACTTCCTACCTATCCAATTAGTTCAATCAGTCCTAAAGGGATAAATTTGCTACTTAGGTTAAGGTTCACAATCAGGAATCTACAAAACTCTAGCAATTGAATTGATCTAACTAGTTGCGCGGGCTAGATAGAACAAAACAATAATTCAATAAGTGCAAAGAAGTTGAAACATTCAATAGCGAAATTAAGGAACGAGAATTAGAAACTCACAATCAATCCAAATAAAGCTTCAAATTACAGGCAGAACAGATGAGTTTAGTTCCTCGTGGAAGACATCGCTCAAATCTCTAAATTGTCTGATAAACGTAGAATGAAAAATGAAAAGTGGAAACCTAGGGCTAAGCCCTCTCTAAAATCGTCCAAAGAGTCGGCCTCCAAAAGATAGATAAATAGGTCTTGGATAGAAAAAACCGTCGCTGCGCAAATACCTCAAACGCGTCGCTGCAGTACTAATGCGGCGGCCGTGGCATAATGCGGTGGCCGCAGCCTAATGCGGAGGCCGCTGCATCGGTCTTTTACGAAAAATATTCTTTGAATCAGCTCTCGACGTCAACAGGAAAGTTGTAGCTCTCTGAAAGAACTTTCCAACGCATGGTTATAATAGTCGATCGGACAACCGAGGCCTCCAGAAAGTGCAAAACAAGTTCAGCATGTCTGGCGACAACTTCTGCAGACTTGTTCTTCGTTTAGGCTCGCTTCTTCTTCTCAGAACCCTTTAGATCTTCATGTAAGATTCCTCGATCAACTAGACATCCTCATCTAATGTTTCATCAACCCATGTCTCCTCCTCGGATCCACAGTTACCTGAAATAATCAATAAAAACGTGTAGATTCCGACTCCACCAACATAGAGAGCAAATATGCAAATTGTGCTTAAACCATGCATGATATGCATCATAACTAAGATAAATGCAACCTATTATGACCATCTAAATGCATGCTATCAGTGCCACGGCGAAGCCGGGTAAAAATATGTTTATTATGTGGTTAATCTACTACACTTTTATATGGTCGAGTGACAAGTCATTTCCAATTATTCGCCATGAGCATCCCACGCCAAATAGCAAACAACACTAGGTAAGATCATGCATATATACCTAAAAATGTTAAGGGGGCATAGGATCAGATTGAGGCCCGCACTTTGCTGTTCCCACATATAAGCATACACATACGCTATACTTAATATCATTTTTCTAATGCAGAACATGAATATTAACACCCAAGCATGCTCGTAGTTTATATATGTGCAGAAATAATAAATAGGGCCCTAACATAGAATACCAAGCGGTATGTCCCTCTTCTACCACCGCCCCCTTTTCCGATAAGGTAGAGACTGGCCAGCTCATGAATGCGTTACATTTCATTTTAATTGGATCAAGCCCGTATTGAAGCCCAACCCAAAGCATGCTTAACATAATCATCATATATGTGGTCTTGCGAAAAGAAAATAATAACGCTGGTAATAATAGAGGTGTAACTGTAGATATGTTGCCAATGACTCGAATGACTCAGGACGAACCCGATGGGACTGGGCCATATTTTGACCCTAGTAAAGACTCTAGTTACTTCACAGATAATGGTCAATCTGTTTACAAACACATAAAGAATAAGAATGCTCATACGTTAATGCAATCCTAGCATGATACTTGATAGTAGGGAGGACTTGAATCGAAATATATAAATAATATAAAATAATTGCAACCGTTAGCCTCTTCAAATAAATTCAAGACTCCCCACTGTAGTGGTAGGGAATCAGGATCGATCCACGAGGAAGCGTGTCAGCGGGATCCTAGATAGTCGGAATATCACGTTTGATGTCGACCAAAAGCCTCGATCTCGAGCTGATGACTCGTCATCAATGGTGGCTGTCAATCTCTAGCACAGAAGAAGACTTACAAAGACACAAGCAGCAGTCGATCTCGACCACAGAGGTGGATCTCGATCGTCAGTAGCAACGCCGACCGACTCAAGAGACTGTCGGTCGACACAAGGGCACTCGATATCAAGATTGGGACTAGATCTCGAGCTCAGATGCAGGTGCAGATAGGTGGCGACGACTCAGGGAATGTCGACCCGATTCAATGGTGTCGATATCGACCTACTGTGTCGATATCGAGTGATCTTGTAGAAAGGTTAGGGCTGTCGGCAAAGAATGGTCGAAGACAATACGATGGTAATGGAAGTATGAACATCAATAATCACATTTTAAGATGAATAAAATATAGATTAAAAGACAACTCCAAAGGCTAGGGTTTACCACAACGTTAACCAAATTGTCTCTACCAATTGTCTCTACCAATTTTATGTTTATAACCCAAGTTGTTAACATGAATCCCTTTTCATGCGATAAGCTTTCGCCGTACACCAACGATTAGGAATACTTTTGCAAATAAACCTAATTGTCTCTACCAATTTTATGTTTATAACCCAATTTGTTAACATGAATCCTTTTTCATGCGATAAGGACTAAACATAGAATCGTAGGAGATGATCAAGACACAACGATATCAACATTAAGTACTTACCTCAAGCACGAATGGCTAACGTCGGGCTCAACTCGACCGTAAGAGCTTGGGGAACTAATCACTCTTCATTGAAACAACCATCTTGAATGGAAAAGAGGAAACTTACATTAACTTGAACTTCAAAACTTTACAACTCAACGTCGGCTTTCGCAAACGCCAAACGCTAAAGCTTCTCTAACTCTCTAACTCTATTGCTATAGTGAGATATGAATCTCTGAACTTGAATGATTAAAAACCCGCCCCAAAGGCTTTATTTATAGCCTACTAAACCTTCCAAGCCAAGGAAAGTAGTCCTAATCCTACTAAAACTCCAATTCTAAATTCTATCCCATCATAGATATGATGAAACATTATTATGGTAAATAATAAATATTCTAGGGTAAAAAGAAAAGTTCCCTAGGACATAATCTATCTAGAAAGAAAGATAAAATCGTGGCCTCAAAGTATATCTCAAAGTCGAATTCGTCAAACCGCGTCCAATCCGTGTGAATCTTCTACTCCATATCGAGTGCTTCATTTCTGCTCGATCTGCCTTGGTTCCACTCGAGCTCGGACAGGGTGTCGATGTCGATATGTCCACTCGACATGAAGTTGTGTCGAGTGTTCTTCAGTAGCTTTGTTGTCTTGGATGTCGACGCTCAGTGTCTACGTCGATCTGTGTGGTCAATCTCGAGTGCAGGACTCGATCTCGACTTCCTTTCTGCTTCACTTGGCTTCTCGTTTTGACCCCGATTCCACTCCAATTCCTATACATTTAAACCAAAACTTGTGAACCCTTTATTTCTTTCACGTTAGCCCATTCTACACAAATTCTCATTATTCTTGACCTTTAATTTAGGAATCGAATGGAATATGAAGTCCAAATATGCAATTAAAAGGACTATAAATATGTACATCAATACTACATGACATGCTATTATGAAATGCAGCACCTAGTATATCATGCACATATAAGTAGGGAGGTTTTCTGATCAATCTGAGTAAGTTTTGAAGAAACTTACCTGGCAGTGCAGAACAACATTGTAGCAATCATACATTTCAAAGTCACCTAGTAGTTATAATGGAAGTATAAGTCTATATATTCAAACATAAGCACACACGATTTCACATAGTTCCACATATCGAAAGTCTCATTGTCATATTTCCATCCCATCACATAGCTCATCACATTCCATCTCGCATTTTATCTCATATACATATCTCATCGCATAACATCAGTATAACCCGTTAGACATCATCTCAACTAATTGTCCTACCATATAACAATCATTTAGAATCAAGCATTATCATCTCATCAACGATCCTTATAGCATATATAGTCATGTTTTTCATACTTAGCCAATTTCGCATGCTACCAATTTTATACTCATACTTAGCACATATGCCAACTCATAAGGTTCTACTCATATAACATGCTGAGTTAGTCACCGAACCCGTCGAAATCCCCAAGTTAGTTCAAAACCGTTTTTTCCAAATACTTTTCTTGAAAACCCAAGTCCATTCATCAAATCGTTCATTTCAAAACCCACCTAAAATGGCTTTGAAATTGTAGCCCAAAACCAAAACCGAATAGAAATCCCAAAAGGAAACCTCGGATCTGGCGTAATTTCACCACGATGAAATACTGTTCCATCGCGGTGAAAATGCTGTTTCACCATGGCAAAATATCATTTGACCGTGGCGAAACTTGCCTCAGAGCTCCGAGTGAGAGGGAGCTCCCGCGGCCGCGACTCGCGGCTTTCATCGCGGCGAAGGCAAAAGTCAGCCTTCAGCTCCTCACGAGAGGGCTTGAGTCACCCCTGCGAGTGAGCTCTCGCTGCAGCAAAATCCATGTTTTGCCATGGCGAGGGACAACCTCCTCACCCGACCCAGTGTTCATGTTCAACGCGGCCAGTTCATGTTCGCCGTGGTGAAACTCGTGTCTGAGCTCTGGTTTTGAGCTCGTCGAGGTTGCATTTGTTATTATTATCCTTCCTAACTCTCACCCCACCCCTTTATAACATCAACACTCATGTTAGAACAAAAAGGAAGGCAAAAGATCGAGGGAATAGAGATCTTGCTCACCCACTTGTCTTCTTCGCCGAAAAACGCTCATGGAGGCTCGTGTGGCTTCGTTTGGGTTGGATCTTCAACGACGTCACCTAGGGAGTGCGTGGAGAGGTTAAAAGAGAAGCTTTACTTGGTTAGGATTCGAAAGAAGGGGAAATCGAGCCCTTACCGCTCTAAAACCGAGAATAGAGAGAATGTGAACGTCAGGGCTGCTCATGGCTCTCCGGGCTCTTGTTAGGCGGCTTCTGGGCTGCTTGTCATCGTCTGGGGAGGCCGAGGGAGCTGCTGTTGCTGCTGGTCATCCAAGAGGAAGAGGAAAGGGCTAAGTTGGCTTGCTTGAGTACAAACATGAAAGGATGAAGCTTGGGAGCTCTCGGTTCTCATGGGGCAAGAAGATGATGTTGTTTGGGGCTGCTGTTGGGATGGAAGGGGCTGTAATGGTGGTGTTTTAGCAAATGAAAGGTGGTGTCTTTGGGCTCTTGGAGCTCACCACAAGGATGAAGAAAGGAGGGGAAAAGGAGGGCTTTTGGATAAGGTTTTTGGAGAGAGATTCTAGGGTTTGTGTTTTAGGATTTTGTGTGTGTAGAATGGGATATGAGTGAGTCAAACATCAGATTTTGAAAAGATATGGGCTGATTTGGGTGGAAGAGAGGATAAGCATGGCATTTGTCTCCTTCCCAAAGAAGTGGGTGCAAGGAAGGAGAAGAGAAAAAGTGAAGAAAAAGTGAATTGTGGGTGTTCTAGCTTCCAAATGGGGCAATGGCATCTTTGACTTGAATTTGAATTGTGTCACATGGCTCCAATCCTTGGGTCTGATTTTCGAATGGGGTTAGGTCGGATTAGGGCGGAAATTTCGATCTTGAACACGTGAATTCAAATCCCGATGTTAGTTCCGAGAGTTAGGTTCCCAAATCCCGCTCTCTCGATCAATTTTGATTTTTCAAATTCCGAAAAGGATGTTGCCATCCGAAGTTCATGTTAATCTTGAGGTGAAGTGTCGGAATTGCTCACTAAGATTTAGACTGAGGTCTGAATCCGCTCCAAGAGGTTCGAAGTTGATTTAGTAAGTTGAGGACGCGTTTTTTTTCCTCAAAATACCCGATTTAAACCCATTTTAATTTATTTATTCGAATTTTATGATTTTGAAAACCCAAGTATTTACATCATCCACCTTTAAAAACAAGTGTCGTCCTCGAGACAAAAATCATTTTCCAAGGCAAGGGGATGAATTTTGAAATTGGTGATTCGAAGAACCATGCCATTGATCCCGTAAGTGCCTCATAAGTGCCCCTATGAGATCCTCACAATATCTTCGTCGTGATCATAATATCTCCAATTGGCCATACCTAGAATATGATATGGGCCCCTATCACATCCTTACTCCGACTTCTCGGTTATATTATAACGCAGAAGCATGATAGCATCTCTACTAGGCCTTAGCAAGCAATCTATAAGTGCCCCTATAAAAATGCTTGTACCCACTTCGTGGGGCGTTATAATGTAGCTCGAGTCGGGAAAGTTTCAAAATGGTTCCATGATTTGGAAAAGATCGTTCTCAAAATCGTTGAAATTCTAGGTCGTGTTTGGTCTCTCAAATCCAAGTTAGTCCTTTTTAAGCACCGTTCAAAATCCCTCAAATCCGACGTTAGTCAAGAAATTTCAGAACTCATGAGGTGGAATCATCCATCTCTAAGGGATAATCCCATAATTTCTTCCTAGGTTCCAGGTCGGAATCAGATTCTATTAATTCAGTTTCTATCATTCTAACAATTTCGATTCAAGGCATCATATAACACGATAATCATGTAGCGCATCTAATGGCATGCTAAAGTCACATCAAGGATAATCACACACCATAACACATCTAGTATAGCATCACATATAGTAGGATTCATCACATCTCATCACTGAAGTTGCATGTCATAAAAACCAGACAAATCACATTATACTTGCGCTACTACCAAGAATTATCACGTCAGAGTCATACAATTACCGTCGCACACCAACATTCCATCAAACTCAAGGAATAACTATGTTAGTACTAATACCTCACTTATTGTCTATGGCAATACCTCCGAGAATCACATCGTCTATGACTCTATGGCGTAGAATTTGCACAACATTCGGCCCTAAGTAACCCATCATACTAGGTCACACCATCGAGAAGACCCATCTATAACTACCAACCATATAGGACATGACCACTACTTATCATCAACACTCAAATTCAGATCAACCTCACCTAGGTCTACCAACTCAAATCCAATCCTAGTTCTAAATACCATTTCATCCCGCTCATATACAAACTCTCTAGCCTCATAACTATCCGCAATTCAAGGCCTACATCCCAAACCAATTACTACGTATCCCAACTCTCATGCCAACAAGCCATCTAAGGATCAATCTACTTCGAGATTTAAAACTCAAGTCCTAACCTCCCACTCAACCATCAAAACCCATATCCCGGGGTTCCCAATCTCCCAAATTCCCTATTCCGCCAAGCTCAACACCTCGACCATCTAGCAAGACTCCCTATCAAGCACACCCTCGTACTAGGGGTTTCCTACCAGTCCCATCCATTACCCTTAAAGAGAAATCCCATCTCTCCTCAACACTCAAATCTTACCTTACTAACTTGAACTCAAGTCCTCCACCGAACCTCTATTACGATCGATCTAGATGTTTCTTAATAATCTCGCTTGCTCTTCCTAGGCTCTCAAGAATCCATCTGAATATTATCCCTCAAGAGACATTATGAATCACCTTGCTACCCTGATCACACTTCCCACACCACTACGTATTCTCACCAATCATCCACCTATAAGAACCTAACTCGTATTGACCATCTCTACACAGGGCATTCTCACCTCTATATCCTCGACATTTCCAACAAGGGTTCACCTCCTCATCTACTCTCGTACCCCCAACAATACAAGCATCTTATCTCGCTACCATCTACTCAACAGCCTACTCCCGATAAGCTCTAAAGTAGAAAACCATCTAGTGTTAACTCCTAATCACGAATCACCAAGTTCCTCATCACCCGCGTCTATCCCAGGTAACTCACAACACATTCTACCTATCTAGCTCCTCAAGACCCAATCGATCCAAACCATAGCAATTCATTTCCCAAAAGATCATGATAATTCACCTTCCACTAACCTAAATTCCCCATTATGGACCTCACGAAACCCTAAACAATCGCGACTCCTCAATCTGTCCTACTCTAGTTCCTCCTCTCTTCACATTACTAAATTGCCTCAAGCTACCACTTCATAACCATGACACCTTAGGCTTACAACCTTTATCCATCGACCACTATTTCCAAGAAAACTCTATGCCAGCCTAATCCGGTTCACCCACAACATTGCAACTTTACCGAGTCTCACACAATTCTCCAACCTATAGAATTTCAAACATTCTCTACCTGGACTAGTTTCCACATTTTCGCATGTTCCCAAATGCCCCAGATCATGCTTCCTTTACCCTTGACATATTACCGTCCTAAGCCCTTATTTACTAATCATCATCTCCACATAATCTCTATACCATCCTCAATCGAATGTCCCAAGTACCGTAATTTCACCAATTTTCTAAGACCCATCTTCTCCTAGCATTCCCAATACCTTTCGCTTTTCCTAGTTCCCGAATCCATATTCAGAATTACCCTATATCGAACCTCAAGCAATCAGTCTTACTAGCAACCTCCATGAAATTCTCGCCTAGCTACCAGCCTTTTCTCGAAGGCTCATCTTACATCCTCTAATATGTCAATAGCCAAAATAATTCCCGCACGTCAATCTCGTTTCCTTCCCTATGCTAAAATCCTCTAATAACGCATCTAGAATCCTTCATTCACAATTTCGCCAAACATTCCCAATCTTTTCCAAACAACCCCAAATACTCATCTCACATACAATCCCGACATCGTACAATCTATTCCTCAAGATCTATGATTTCCCGAGCAACCCTATACTACTCATTCTGAGCAATTCCTCAACCGCATCCTTTACCAAACACGCTCCCAATCATAACACATACACCCTAGTCCCAAACTCTACGATTTCTCAACCATTCCTTAGTCGATCAACCTTAATGCTCCTTAATGCTACCCACAATCCGCTCTGAGACTACCTAGACACTATCCTTAGCGTACTAACCCGTCTAACAACACTCCCCTTACAAGGAGTCCTCGAATAACTCCAAGCCTATCGATCCACATCTAGAACTATCCGAACCCTAATCCCCACCTAAGACATACTTGGAATCTCATCCGACAACCCTGCTAGCCACTATCTCTCCCAAGTCCTAAAACTCACTCGACTCTACCTAAGATAACACATTCTCCCTGCACTACAACTCACATAACTAACGACCAAACCTGAAGACCTCAAACCTACTTGCCACTTTTCGACCTAGCTTACCGAAGAATCTCATGACTCATACTCAAGGGGGAAGCACCATCTACATATAGATCCTATATCCTACTTACTATAAAGTCAGTATCCTAAGCACCAAGGCACATCATCATAGGCACTAGTTAGTTAGGCAATTATCTTCTATCAGCTCAGCACATCAATTACCACATATCTAGTTATGTCAGTGCTAGGCCTACCGCTCAATCTCACTTCATATTAGAATAAAAGAACTCGTAGTTTGAATGAAGAACGCCCTTTCTGGAGTCATCTAGGAGGATCCTATCCAAAAATGCCATCTTTGAAGCGTGTTCGTCCGTTGCATGCCTTCGGCGACATTGGTCTTGGGGTCTATATGGACCCACCATACTTTAGCTGTTTCACTCTGATGTCGTTTGGTTGTCCGTTCTCTCTTCCATGTCGATGCTCATCAAGGGGATTGCGAGAGATTATAAGTCACGGAGATAGGGGAGGGCAAAGGAGGACAACACGACTTCCTTAAGGATTCAGACATGGAACTAGAGATGACAAGACTCGAGATGAGACGCTAACCTAAGAGTTACAACGATGCCCTTAGGGTATTCTATGAGGTTATAAGTGCGGCAAGCAAGCACATAAAAATCACGAAATATCTCAATTACATTATTCTACACTAGCAGGTACCTATCTCAATGAATAACGACCTATGTACTCATAACATATTTATATAATCAACTTTACATGCACGCGGAACAAGCTAGCAACCTATCATCATTCACTAATCATGCTTGACCTATTAAGATCATGTATGCACGAACCGAAAATAGACGTATGCAACATAAGTTATGTATGACATAGCGAGAATTATAAAATATCACATGTATGATTCATCACTCATTTTAGGTACACACATAAGCAGGTCGAGACAATGCGGAGTCAATTATAAGCATGCTGAGATGCACCCTAGTAATCATGCTAGAGGATATGGTTAGGTCATATGGGCATAACAACTATCACATTAGATATAACCATGTTAATATAGCAAGACAAATATGGCACACAATCATGTGAGGGCCAATAATTAGAAGTCATACATCCTACATGATACTAGAAACATTCATTAAGCATGTACATAGTCAACGAGGTTCAATTTGATTAAATTAACATGTTAAGATATTCATTTCACATGGTACTCATACAAAGAGGGTTGACCACACTATCAAGGACGTGATTCGAGGGAGAGTAAAAATCATGGGTTTTCATACATGTGTCACATATATACTCATTCATCAGTGAAATCATGCAAGATATCAAGCAAGCCATGCTGAAATATACCAACACATCATGTCATGCAATCACAAGGAGGGCTACTATTATAACTGGACAAGATTCTCTAAAGGCAATCACCGACTCATCACCCCGTTCCCCATGGGACGCTAGTATGACTCATCTGGTAGAACACAAGGACATTCACACTATTTCCAAAGAGAAGATGGTGGAGTTCGTGTTTAGAATCGTGTGGCAAGAAGATGCCGATTGGCCATTACGAAGTTAAGAAGGATGACTCTATAAGACCACTCATTTCTAGGCTTAGAATCATGTCAA
Organism: Persicaria maculosa; assembly: GCA_963922045.1. Classification (NCBI taxonomy): domain Eukaryota; kingdom Viridiplantae; phylum Streptophyta; class Magnoliopsida; order Caryophyllales; family Polygonaceae; genus Persicaria; species Persicaria maculosa. The sequence continues at coordinate 38,484,136 of OY998261.1, forward strand.
TAATAACCCTCCCTAACATACTCAGGTAACTCTCACATCTGACACAATACCCGAAATCAGTAAGTTGACCGACCTGATTCCCTATAGCGGACGTTGACATTGGTAGGCGACTCGATAGGAAAATCGACGGTGGAAATATGAAGTAGGACTCAGAATGAGGAGAACGGACACTATTCGACCTTTACTAACACACCTAGACATTTTATGGAACGAACGACGGAAGTGGGGATTACCGAGGAGGGTTTTTTTTAGAAAAACCCCCCGGCACTATGTCCGGGTTGGGGAATTTGCATGTAAATTCGAATGAAAGAAAGGGGGGGTCAAAGACCCTACAACCTAGTTATCCCCTTTGGAATATAGGACGCATCCTAGATTCACAAAGGAAGAAAACCAAACAAAAAAGTCAAGAGTGTATGTACCACCCAACAAACAAGTCATCGGGGTACAAAACAACCAAGGGTGTGTATAAGACATGCATATCTTATAGGCAACACCAAGAAAACACCAAAGGGGTTTGTCCCGAAAGGGCGCAGCCCTCCAAAGACACAAAACACCCAAATAAAACCTAGGGAGTATTCTCGGAAGCACGAAGGCTTGAAAGTCACGCAGGCCCAAGGACACACTCCAAATCAACCTAAGAAAATCATGAAAGCACCAATGGACACTTCGGGCCAGATTTAGCCAACTTTATCAACTTTATGAGCCGGGAAGGATGCATGGAGCAATCGAAACACATGGGTAGCTATGGTCTTGGCAACGACATCAATCGGGATGAGGTTGTCCTCATGGATCTTGGCATTTCGAGCGTGCCAAGTGAAGTATATGGTGGCTGAAAAGGCATAGGTCTTGGCCCTCATGTCGGAACTTTTCTTTCTTTTTTTGTCTCCTCAACCATCTAAGCCCTCTAGCCAAGGTGTTGACCTCATTTGGGATGCAAAAAACAGCCCGGGTCCTTCTTCAAATCTCTTTGGAATAAGGGCATTCGAAGAACAAGTGCTCATGGGTTTCGAGCACCTCATCCCCATCACAAAGCTTACAACAATAGTTAGTGTTAATGAAGTACAATTTATCAAGAGTAGGGAGTTTACCCAACGTAGCTAACCAAAGGATGAAGCAATGTTTTGGAGTGTTCCCTTTGGCCTAAACCTCATTGTGCCACCTCACCTTGTCCTCTTTTTGCCGAATATCCTCATAAGCTCTTTTGACTTTGAACTTGTCTTCGCTACACCACTCATCAAGTTTATCATCAAGGTCAGAAGTAGAGCAAATAGTGTTCTTTACCTTAACAAGCGCCTTGATGAGAGGGGAATCCCTCCTATGCGCTTCCCAATCTTCAACATCTTTCACGGTGAGGTACTTATGGTGTACCCACCTTCTTGCTTAGGGAGACAAGTTGCATGTTTGGATATCTATGAGGCCGAGATCTCCTTCTTGCTTAGGGAGACATACCTTGCACCATCTAACTCTAGGGGTTTTCCAAAGGAAATAGCGGCAAAGGCTTGTGAGAGCTCGAATAATAGCCTCGGGGACCGGAAGAACCGAAAACCAAAACCCCTCAATCCCTTGGAGAACCGATGCGATGAGTTCCCTTCGTCCTGCATAAGAAAGATGTTTACATGCCCAAAAGTTAATGTTCTTACAAATTCTTTCCAAAAGAGGCGTATAGTGAGTAACTCATAGGCCATGGGGGCTGATGGGCACGCCTAAATAACGAAAAGGGAACTCTCCATCTTTGAAGCCCGTGATCTCCTTTAATGCAGCCGCTTCATGTTGAGGAACCGAGGCTAAGAACATGGCCGACTTGCTCCTATTTACCTTGAGTCCGGATATCCTTTTGAACTTTTGGAGACATCCCATCAAGGTCTTGACCGAGGCTTCATCCCCACGCGAAAACATGACAATGTCATCGGCAAACACAAGATGTGCAAGCCTAACATTACCACAATTTTGGTGGAAAATGAAACCCGGTTTACTAGTTTCCGCCTTTACAAGCCTAGAGACGAAATCCATAGAAATAACAAAGAGGAGGGGTGAAAGGGGGTCACTTTGCCGGAGACCCCTTTTCCCCTCAAAAAGACCATGCATCTCATTATTAATTTTAATGGAAAAGGACATAGATGAGACACAAGACATCACCCAATTCACAAATAAAGGAGGCAAATCAATCTCATGCAAAGCAAATTCAAGAAACTTCCAAGAAATAGTATCATAGGCTTTAGCTAGATCAACATTAAGAAAGCAGCTACGAGTATCTCTTTTCACATTATACCTTTGAAGAAGTTCTTGAACTAGGAATATGTTATCCGACATTAACCTCTTAGGCACAAAAGCCTCTTGAGCATGATCAATCAAGTAACTCAAACAAGACCCAAGTCTAGTAGTAATGATCTTAGAAATGACCTTGTAGACCACATTACAACAAGAGATAGGTCGGAAGCTACTTACTTGATTAGCCCCATCAACTTTTGGAATCAAACTTATAACCGTGTGATTGAGTTGTTTTAGGAGAACTCCATTCCGGACGAACTCTTTAATGGCTGCGCAAAACTCTTCTCCGGTGATCTCCCAAGTCTTTTTGAAGAAATTCGATGTGTATCCATTCGGACTGGGAGCCTTGTCCTCCCCAATCACCCAAAGGGCTGTTTTGATCTCTTCATTGGACACCGAAGAAACTAGCATCTCCTTGTCCTCCTCCTTTACCGTAGCTTCTCTAGCAAACCATGAAGGGTTCACCTCTTCGGTCAAATCTGCACAACCATGGAGCCCTTTGTAGTATTCAACAAACTCACTAGCAACCTCCTTAGAAGATTTAGAAATAGTTCCATCCAATTTAAGAATTGAGACAATATGACTCTTGCGACCATTGAATTTCATAAGGGCATGAAAGTATTTATTGCATTGATCACTTTGAAGAGTGTACTTAGCTTTGGCAATTTTCCTAAGGAAGATGTACTCCGCTTTGTTGAGCTTCTCCGCCTTCATTTTAGCATTTTCCAAGGTCTCCCAAGTTGCTGAATTTTTTGGGTTTTGATGAGCTTCCTCCATGGCTAAGTTAAGCGCCTCATTTGCTTCCTTTGCTTTTGTTGAGATGTGTCCATACTCCTTTACATTCAAAGTTTTCAGCGGCCCTTTGAGCTTTTTTAAGAGTTTGCAAAGTCGAAATTGGTAGGATCCACTCCAAGATCCAAGCCAATTCTCCTTCACAAGGTAACCAAACTTACCATGCGCACTCCACATGTTCAAGTACTTGAAAGTGGCCTTCCTTTTCCTCTCTTTCCTACATAAAGTAACAATGGCCGGCTTGTGGTCCGAGAGGCTCCACAAGTCGGGTAATTCACATGACAATAGATATGAAGATTAATCCAATCATGGTTAAGAAGTACCCGATCAATTTTGCTCCATTTCCCTCCTTTGCACCATGTGAACTTGTTGTTGCTCGTATAGGGTGCATCCTCAAGGCCGAGACTAGCACAAGCTTCAAGGAGGTCTCGACATTCATACATTCTAACCGGCACCGCATTCATTCTTTCATCATGTCTCATGACACAATTGAAGTCTCCTATCAACATCCAATGGAGGATGTGGCTGCATAAGATGTTAGAAACAAAAGGCCACATGTGTCTTCTATGAACCACCGAGTGTAGTCCATAGAAAAAACAAACACCAATCTTCTCACCGGAACTTTTAATAGTCACAAAGCAAGCAATATGTTGGACGCCAACTTCTATAACCTCCAACAACACAAAAGAGGGATCCCAAACCACTAAGATTCGACCTCGTGTGTCGAGTTGGAAATTAGAGACATGATCCCGACCATTGAACTGATTAGACAAGAAAGAGTTTAGATTAAAACTACCCTCACGGAGTTTAGTCTCAAGAATGCCACATACCTTAGCATTATTGTCTCTCACAAGTTTCCGACCCCATTTTGTTTACGCGGATGGTTCGACCCCGTTATATTCCAAGTGATGATCTCCATAAAGACCTATGGTTGGTCTTATTCTTACCTCCTCCACCACCTTTGCTTCTAGTCACCCGAGAGGAAGTTTGGGGTGGTTTTGGGGGCCATTTGTTCTCGGTACTAAGAGCATTATCAATTTCATTATCATGAGAAAGAGGAGCCTTACCTTTCCTCCTTTGTGACTTGGATAGCACCTTGGTAAATGTCATGGAGTCATCCGAATCCGCTTCATGACCATCCTTACTCTCGGCATTTTTAGAGTCCTTCTCCAAGGATGAGACGTCAAGGTCACTAGGTTCATCATTGAGGCCGACTCCTTTCCTTTTTCTTTCCCTATTTCCCTCATCATGATCATTAGAAATATCATGGGTAAGGGCTGAGTTACTTACCTCCTCTTGGCCGTTTGTCTCTTCTTGCACAAGAGTGTGTTGCTCATTCTCCTTTGTTTTCATTGCCGATGGCTTGCTCTTCCTTCTTTTATTTTTATTTTGAGCTGAGCTTGTGGAGGCCTGACCATTGAAATCCAAAGAAGAAAAAGTAGGAATAGGAGTGCCGGAGAAACTTACATTGGGTGGGGGAGCACAAGGATGCTCAACATTCAACCCATTAGGGCTCTTCTCCTTTGTCACATTGGGGCAATCATCATCCTTAGGACGGCTGTCCTCATTCATCTTTTGCTGACCATTTCTGGCCATTTGAGAGCCATTAGGGGCTGTTGAATCATGGTTGTCCGAGGGAATAAGACGAGAGCCCGAGGGAGTCCCATTCACACCCATATCCACCTTCTCGCTAGAGCCATGGTCCTTATTGCCTTGGTTGTCTCCCATTTTACTAGCATTGAGTCTTTTCTCATGTAACTTGCACTCATTAGTGTTATGACCAAGGGTGAAGCAACCTTTGCAAAATTTAGGCTCATTTTCTATGAAGAATTTGCATAAAAGTACATCATCATCATCAAAGTACATGTTTACCTCCCGGGTGATTTCCTCACCAAGATTTACCTCCACCAAGGCCCGAGCATAGGTTATCCTTTTCCTCTCTTCCGTGACTTTGTCTAGAAACAAGGGGGTGCCAACGTGTGAAGCAACATGACCTATGACATCAACCGTCCAATAGTCCGAAGGGAGCCCATTATTCGAACCCAAAGAGGCACGATGGCTACATCTCTCCTTGAAAACGAGAACTTGTCGGGCACATGCTTTAAAATGAGGGGCCTCCCATGGATAAAATAAGGACCACCCTTTAGCACTTGGTTAGCATCACTTTCGGATTCAAAAGAGAAGAACAACCAATCATTTTCAACTCTAAACTTCGATTTCACACCCCATGTCTTGCGAAACTCATTGATCATGAATGAGCCGGGGAAGAAACCAACATATTGGCCTATGAGAGTCCAACCCCAAACGGAGTGTCTAGGGAGGGCCTCGGAGATCTTGATCTCCACTCTACCTTTGGTTGGGAGATGGAACTCAAGTTTACCCCCAACACCCAAATTCATGAAGATTTTCTTCGATTAATTTGGAGGCCCAAGCATTAGAAAGAGGAGGGAGAGATTTACCTTGACCGTTCTTACCTTCCTTATGTTGAGTGTCTTTAGGATTTTTACCTTTATCTCCATGGACAAAGCTATCGGAACCATGGGCAAGGGATTCGTCGGGCGCTTGGGCTGTTTTAGATGAGTTATCCGCAACTGGATTAACCGGATCATCCAGGCCAGAATTACCCGGAACCCCAGAGCTAACAATTGTAGGATTACCCGAGTGAGAGGAGGAGTTAACCGGAACAGAGCCAATCGGATAGTTAGGGGGGGAGTTACCCAGGTCCAAGCCAAGCTTACCCAGTGAGCGATCCGGTTGCAGCCAGGAGTTACCCGGTTCCAGTGGTAAACCGGATAACTCAGCTGCGCTAGGAAGTGTTTTGTCCGATGGCCTAGAACCTTGTCTAGGAATTGGCGCCATAAATTTTGAATTTAAAAATTCAGAAATTAAGGGGTCAAAGGGGGGATTAACCTAGTTGGAGTTGTTGGAGCCGGGCAATGAATGCGCCTTGGAGCCCATCAAGTTGCATTCAATGGAAGAGGCTCCAAGCATTGAATGCGGGTCAAGCATCTTGGCTCCATCCATTATAGCCGTTTGAGGATTTGGAGGCTCCTCCACCGTCACCACCAGCTGCTCCACCAGGCCATGGGCGGCACCACCACCGGAGCTACCAGGAAACTCGCCGGAGAAGTGACCTTCTAGCTCGGAATCACCCTTCGGGCCTAAATCTTCTACTTCCCCTTCCACAAAGACATTAAAAGGGGGAGAAGGATCAGGTTTATGAGAGTGCATACCTTGTTTCTCATCCATGGCATTGCCCTCTTTCAAGCTAGAATCCTTATGCATCTCTTTGCTTTGCCATACAATTCCATTAGGAGGGAAGTCAGCCTTATTTGAATCCTCTACTTTAGCTTTGTTCTTCACCAAGCTCTTCATCTTCTTGAGCTTCTTCTTACCTTCTTTGAAGACTCCTTCAGCCATGGAAGGTCCATCTGAGTAGTACTTCCTAGGATCTCCAATGGAGTCACCACCAAGTCCAAATGACTCTTTCAGATTCCTTCCCATCTTCAATCCTAGCATATCACACACCAACACACAAACAAAGACGCGAGAAGAAATAACAAAACAAACACAGAAACAAGGAAAAACAAGAGAGAAAACCGAGCAAGCAAAGAAAGCTAAAGACAACCAGAATGAAAGAAACAAACCACAATAAAAACCGGCAGCAGGTAAGAAAACCAAAGGGAAAGGAACACAAAACAACAAAGCCAAGAGGGAGAACAAGGGAAGAGAGAGCTCGAGGGAGGAGAGAAGAGAGGATGAGGAAGAAGATGAAAACGAGAGGGAGAAGGGAGAGAAACACCTACCACCACCGAAGGAACTTACCACCGCCGGAGGAACTTACCTCACCACCATCTACGGAGGGAGGGGAGGAGGAGCCATGGTGGAGGACGGGAAAAGAGAGCAAGAAGCATCCCCGTCGGGGCTAGGCCAAAGAGAAACACCCTTGGTCGCCGGAAATCTAATTTGTTTGTTTTATGTGTGTATGAGCTTTTATCGAGGAGGTTTGAACCATGGGAAGGACAATTCTGACAAGACGGGAGTTCTGATTATATAAGAATAAGGTTTCTCCCATTATCCCATTTGCACATACATTGATTACATGTTCCAAGTTTAGGCATACCAATTAGTTCTCTATCCTAAGCACAATAACACTCAGCACGGAAGTAACCAACGAGTTTAATATGATCTCTTTCGAAGTTTATAAAAGCACAGAGATAAGCTATACTACCCTTCGAGGGGCAGATGACCGGAGGGGCGATTACCTCTTGATCCCCTAACCCAGCTACTCCAACCTCCGTCGTGCAACTCCTTGGAGTCTTCTAGGCCCATCTATAAATAGAAAGCTAGTATTTTGCCTACCGTTCCCCGCTTTTTACATTCTTAAGGGATGATCTATCGCCTTGGTCTCTACCCGTGAGTTCGATCCTATTTGCTATCTTAGGTCCAATTAAATTCATTTTGCCCTTTTTAAATGCGTTTCAAACCTTTGAAATCGTTGGGTGGGTTTTTCCAAAATCCTGTTTAACTCTTTGTACTCGGTTTACAAAACCTGGCTCTAATACAAACTTTATAACGGCCCGAGTTTATTAATCCGGGTTACATTTTGAAGGTCGCATACCTTCACTCGGATCTTGCGCACCAAGTACGGGTTGAAAGTTTAAAATTCAAAAGTTTAGTGTTGAAAGGGAGATTTCATACCCAAAGTTCTCGTGAGGTTCGTTGGAGACTCTGTGTTAAGACAATTGTACCTGTCCTAAGTACTAACTCGGGGAAAACAACTCCGCTTAAACAAATAATCGCGTACATACAAGGTGCCACAGTGAAGCCGGGTCAAAACATGTTTATTATGTGGTTAATATACAACATTTTTATATAGTCGAGAGACAAGTAATTTCCAATTATTTGCCATGAACATCCCATGCCAAAAGCACACAACACTAGGTAGGATCATGCATATACACCTAAAAATGTTAAGGGGGCGTATGATCAGATTGAGACCCACACTTTGCTATTCCCCACATATAAGCACACACATACGCTATACCTAATATCATAATTTTAATGCAAAACAAGAATATTAACACCTAATCATTCTCGTAGTTTATATATGTGCAGAAATAATAAATAGGGCCCTAACATAGAATACCTTGCGTATGTCCCTCACCAACCACCGCCCTGCTTTCCGATAGGGCGGAAACAGGCCAACTCATGAATGCATTCCATTTCATTTTAATAGGATCAAGCCTGTATTGAAGCCCAACCCAAAGCATACCTAACATAATTATCATATATGTGGTCTTGTGAAAAGAAAATAATAATGCTGGTAATAATCGAGGTGTAATTGTAGATATGTTGCCAATTACTCGAATGACTCAAGACGAACTCGATGGGACTAGGCCGTCCTATGAACCTAGAAAAGACTCTAGGTACTTCACATATAACGGTTGTTCTGTTTACAAACGCATAAAGAATAAGAATGCTCATACGTTAATGCAATCCTAGCATGATACTACATGACATGCTATTGTGAAATGTAGCACCTAGTATATCATGCACATATAAGCAAGGAGGTTCTCTGATCAATCTGAGTAAGTTCCAAAAAAACATACCAGTTGGTGCAGAACGACATTGTAGCAATCATACATTTAAAAGTGACTAAGTAGTCGTAATGGAAGTATAAGTCTATCTATTCAAACATACAAGCACACACGATTTCACATAGTTCCAGATATCGAAAGTCTCATTGTTATATTTCTATCCCATCTCATAGCTCATCACATTCCATCTCGCATTTCATCTCATATCCATGTCTCATCGCATAACATCAGTATAACCCATTAGACATCATCTTAACTAATTGTCCTACCATATATCAATCATTTCGAATCATGCATTATCATCTCATCAACGATCCTTATAGCATATATAGTCAAGTTTTACATACTTAGCCAATTTTGCATGCTACCAATTTTATACTCATACTTAGTACATATGCCAACACATAAGGTACTACTCATATAACATGCTGGGTTAGCCACCAAACCCGTCGAAATCCCCAAGTTAGTTCAAAACCGTTTTCCAAATACTTTTCTTGAAAAACCAAGTCCATTCATCAAATCGTTCATTTCAAAACCCATCTAAAATGCCTTTGAAATTGTAGCCCAAACCCAAAACCTAATAGAAATCCCAAAAGGAAACTTTGGATCTAGCGGCATTTCACCGTGGTGAAATAATGTTTTACCGTGGCAAAAATGATGTTTCACCGTGGCGAAATATCATTTGACCGCGGCATAACTTGCCTCAGAGTTCCCAGCGAGAGGGAGCTCCCGCAGCCGCAACTCGGGGCTTTCACCGCGGCGAAATCTCCTTTCGCCATGGCAAAAGTCAGCCTTCAGCTCCTCGCGAGAGGGCTGGAGTCACCCCCATGAGTGAGCTCTCACCATGGCAAAATCCAAGTTGCATCGTGGTGAGGGCCTACCTCCTCACCCGACCCAGTGTTCCCGTTCGCCACGATGAAACTTGCGTCCGAGCTCTGGTTTTGAGCTCGTCGAGGCCGCATTTGTTTTTGTTAGCCTTCCTAACTCTCACCCAACCACTTTCCAACATCAACACTCATGTTAGAACAAAAAGGAAGGCAAAAGATTGAGGGCACTAAGATCTACCTCACCCACTTGTCTTCTTCACCGAAAAACGCTCCTAGAGGCTCGTGTGGCTTTGTTTATGTTGGATCTTCAATGATGTCACCTAGGGAGTGTGAAGGGAGAATAAAATAGAAGTTTTACTTGGTTAGGAGTCAGAAAAAGGGGAAACCGAGCCCTTACGCTCTAAAACCGAGAATAGAGAGAATGTGAACGTCGAGGCTGTACGTGGCTCTCCGAGATCTTGTTGGGCGGCTTTCGGGCAGCTTGTCATTGTCCGGGGAAGCTGAGGGAGCTGTTGTTTCTACTGGTCATCCAGGAGGAAGAGGAAATAGCTGAGTTGGCTTGCTTGAGTACAAACACGAAAGGATGAAGCTTGGGAGCTCTTGGTTCTCACAGGGGAACAAGATGATGTTGTTGGGGGCTGTTGTTGGGATGGAAGGGGATGTAATGGTGGTGTTTTAGTAGCTGAAAGGTGGAGTCTTTGGGCTCTTGGAGCTCACCACAAGGATGAAGAAAGAAGGGGAAAAAGAGAGCTTTTGGATAAGGATTTGGAGAGAGATTCTAGGATTTTGTGTGTGTGGAATGGGATATGAGTGAGTCAAACTTAAGATTTTGAAAAGATATGGGCTGATTTGGGTGGAATAGAGCATAAGCATGGCATTTGTCTCCTTCCCAAAGAAGTGGGTGCAAGGAAGGAGAAGAGAAAAAGTGAAGTGTGGATGTTCTTCCAAATTGGGAAATGACATCTTTGACTTGAATTTGAGTTATGTCAGTTGACTCCAATCCTTGGGGATGAATTTTGGATGGGGTGAGGTTAGATTAGGGCGGAAATTTCGGTCCCGAACACGCGAATTCAAATCCTGATGTTATTTACGAGAGTTAGTTTCCCAAATCCCGCTCTCTTGATCAAATTTGATTTTTAAAATTCCGAAAGGGGTGTCCCCATCCGAAGTTCGTGTTAATCTCGAGGTGAAGGGTCGGAATTGCTCGCCAAGATTTAGATTGAGTTCGGAATCCGCTTCAAGAGGCTCAAATTTGATTTATTAAGTTAAGGACGAGTTTTTTTTCTTCGAAATATCCGATTTAAACCCATTTTAATTTATTTATTCGAATTTTATGATTTTGAAAACCCGAGCCTTTACAAAAAGGTCAATAGCATTTTCACTTAATTAGTCAAACCACCAATTCACCATTCGGAATTCCAATATTGTCTCAAATAATTACGATCTCTCAAGCCGTCTCACTCTAGTCCCTTATTGTCGCACACTCCTAATTTGCCTTAGACGACAATCGCCAAACAACACCTTGCCTTTTAAGGAATTTTATCACCATCGAGCCTCCTAGAAAAATTTTCATTTTATCCCTATCTGAATTTACCCAAGGCATCACGATTTATTTGAATTCCTAAATTCCAATGACCATTGGTTATTCCCATAATTGCCATTCAAGATCCTCCTATCTGGAAATCCGATGAGACAAACTTACAATCAACCCTAACGATATCCTTTAATTACCTTTAGGCTTTTCCTCAAACACTCATCTTTCATTTCCTAACACCTTCACATTCGAATCAACCCCACACATGCCAATTTCAATTCTTCCCTATGCTAAAATCATCCAATCATGCCAATAGAGTTTCTCTAATTACAACATTAGCAAGCATCCTCAATATTACTCGAGCAATACCGAAGTACAGATCTTGTATATCATAAGAACAACCTAGTCCCCAAGATTTACTAATACTCGACCGTTCTAGCCACTCAAACCTTAACGATATCAATAATTCATTCCTCACCGAACTCATTCCCGCTTACAGTACGAATAACCTAAGTCCTAAGGTCTACAACTCCTCAAGCAATCCCAGTTGCCCAAACCTTATCACCATCCAAAACTAGTTCCTCGACAACATCACTTCCACTCCTAGTATGACAATCTATCTATTATCACCTCCTCCCTACGAGAATCCTCAATCGTACATGTCGTAGTCTTCTCATATTCTCCCTCAAGATACCTAAACGAACTTACCCTATCTTTTGGCTAAAATTACTCACCTACATTACAATCTTATCTTAGCAATCTTTCCATTCTCATTCTATGTCCATCTAAGGCCCACCTAGAAGGCTCATTTGAAAAGTCCTAACCACCGTCTCCTACCAGTCCTAGAAACTCACTCGATCCTGCCTAAGCCAATGTCCCCTTCATATGACTCTATCTCACACCATCATCGAACAAAACTTACGACTTCTAATTCTCCTATTACTCCCCAGACTATTCCACAAAAGAACCTAAATCCATATAAATAGGAAGGGAAAACAAAACAGAAGAAAATGAAAGGAGAGGAAGGGAAAGAAAAGGAAAAGAAGGAAAGGAATGAAAAGGAACGAAAAGAAAAGAAAATAATAAGATGTACACATTAAGTCTTAGCTCGCTAGAACATTAACAACAATCAACGCATCAGAATCATATCACATCTAGGCCTATCGTACACAATCATCATTCTTAATCACCACGAGGAAGGTTAGTAGCTCAAATAGGGAACGCCCCATTCCTAAGCCATATCTATGAATCCACTGCGTACTCGTCCTTCAATGCTGCTGATGATGTCAGTTCTGGGACCTATAGGTTATGAGCCTACCATTCTTCTACTTCGCCGCTCTAGTGCTACATGGCAATTGCTCTTTTCCTCACGTCGTCGTTCAATCCAAAAAGATAAAACAGAGGTTCTAAGTTAACAAAGATAGGGGAGAGACAAAAGCAGACAACTCGGATTCCTTACAGAGTCAAATACGGACCAAGACCGAGGATAACAAGACTAAAGACGAGATCTCCAACCCAAGAATGACGACAATACGAGGAAACATGTTCAAATCAAAAATTATCTGAATAGGACATGTATTTAATATAAGGTTTTATCAGGTCATGTAATCATAGATGAGACTACAAACATAACCAAAAAAAATCTCCAAGGGCAACATTAACCCATTGACCCAAGAGCCCATTTCATGTGGAATGCTTGTATGACTCATTTGGGTAAGGGAAAAGAGTAATGAAATTGTTTCTCAAAGAAGGATGGTCGAGCTCTGGATAAAGTCTAATGAAAACAAGACACCTATTGATCGTCGCAATAATTGAGAGGGATGACTCGAAAAAACAACCATTTTCCTTAGACTCGGAATCACGTCGAAATCTTGGATCATTCAAGGTTTGACATTCTAGTACATTAATGAACTCATGGCATGACCTATGGCATCCCGTACCATACTAATGTAGGGGAGAATTGATTATAATAATATGTAAAATATGAACCACGGAATGAACTCAAGCCTATCAAATAAATAAAAGACTCCCCCGATGTAGTGGAAGGGTCAGAATCGATCCACAAGGAAGCGTGTCAGCGGATCCAAAGTAATTCGCACAAACGTTCTACAGAAGTCGACCAGGAGCCCTCGATTTCAACCTGTTCAGTTGATCTCGAGTAATGTAGTCGATCTTGAGTGTTGTGAAACCTGTAAACACAAACAGAAGGTAGTTGACGTTGACCAGTTCACTCGATGTCGAGTTAATCGAAAGTCGATCGACACAGAAAACCGTCGACTGAACTGTGGTAGTCGACACATCAAGACGTCAACCGATATGATGCAGTCGATATCGACTAGATAAGTCAATCTCGACCACTTTAGTATTAACCAATTGTGTCGGCAAAGAACGACCGAAGAATGTAAGGATGAAAGTAAAAGCTTTGAACAGAAAAGATACGGGTTGTTGAGTTTTTCGATGATACAACGAACGACAAAAACAATAACTAAAAAGGATTAAACAAAAGTAAAATCAATCTCTTAAGGCTAGGGATCACCACAACATTAGCCACTCATGCAAAAGATAGAGCAAGACGGACAATTATGGTTTCTCATCAAAGGGACAAGCTTTTGTTGTACACCAACCCCTAGGAATATTGGCTCGCGCCGTAAAACCTAGTTGTCTCTACCTTTTAGTTGTTTTGACCAAAGGAAGGAGATGATCAAGAAATAACAATATCAACATCAAAACTCATATCCTAAGCATGCATGGCTAACTCCGGGCTCACCCCGAGCCTGAAAGAAAACTCTAAATTGAAAGTAGATTGTTTTTGTGTTGGATGAATGAATGCCTAAAGCCAGCCCCCATGGGCTTTATTTATAGCCTACCAATCCTTGCTAGCCAAGGAAAGGTAATTCTATCTAAACTAGAAGATAAAACTAATTTAAAGAAGATAAAATCTAAATAGGAAAATAAAATAATCCCTAGGGTAAATAGGAAAATACCCATAAGGAAAGAGTCTATCTAAGTAAGATAAAGATATATCACTTCGTGGTTAAGTAAGTCTCCTCTAACTCGGACTCTTCAAAACGCGTCTGCTACTGTCAATAGGTCAAGTCGACATCGACCACTCCACTGAATGTCGAGCTCTCAGGTCGAAGTCGACCTCTTCATTCGATCTCTAGCACTTGGGTCGATATCGACCAGTGTAGTCGATCTATGATCATGTCGAACACTCCTCCAGTAGGTTATCTTTCTCCGGTTGATCTTAATCCAGTCGATGTCGAGCGTATGAGTCAAGATCGAGCACTACTTTCAGCTTTTTCAGCGTTTAGCTTCATCTTGAAACACGCTTTCTCGAGTCCCCGTTCGTCCGATTGATGCATATGAATATGGGTTGGAAAGCTCTTTTCGAGGACTAAAACTCTAATGATTGCATCAGAACTTGATTTAAAATGATGCATGGCAAAAAAGTCAGCTTTTCTCAAGTTGCACAATCTTGTGCTCTTCCTTAGCTTCTCCAATGTCTTCATGGTTTTCCTTTAAGCTCCAAAGTGCATCCAAACTTCTCTTAAGCAGCTATAAGTACCTGAAAATTAATGGAGGAGGAAATCAAGTCCAATAAATAAAATAGATATCAAACCGATTCCTAGTCGACGCAAATAAATTACAAGACTTCCTCCCGCTGTAGTGGAAGGGAATCAAGATGTATCCACGAGGAGGCGTGTCAGCGATGCATGGATAGTCTCTAAAGCTTCCGCGCAAGTCGACCAGAAGCCTCGATATCGAGTTGGGAGGTCGATATCGACATGGGCAGTCGATTCCTAGTGGGTGACATCGATCTGGGAAGAACCTGCGAAGAAGAGAAAACAATAGAGGAACTCGATATCGACTGGATTGGTCAAAATCGAGTGGATCAGTGGTTCCTGTCAACTCAGAAGACTGTCGATGTAGGGTTGCTCGATTGCAGGTGGTCGATATGGACTATATGGGTCGATTTCGAGTGGCTTCTAAGACAATGTTGCGTGTAGAAAATAAAGAAAGAAAGTAAAGACAACATATTTTTTATGGTTTTCTTTACTAAACTAAAAGGCTTCTAGGATAGGGATTTACCACGATGATAACCATGCATGTATTATAACTTAATTCACATAAAAGATTAAGCTTTTCTCAACACCAATTAGAAAGATAGAGGCTTTCGCGTAAAACCTAAGTGTTACTACCTTTTCATAATTAGGATTAGTCGGCTTTCGTAGGAAATAACCTAATTACTATCCAAATTTACATGTATAATCCGCTTTTGCTTCATATAGGGTAAATAAGGAATGATCCTAAACTCGCATAAAGGATTGATCACAGGGTAGAAGAAGAGATTGCACAATCGAATATAGAATTAAGCGTACTTACATGGCTACCGTAGGGCTCACCCTGACCCTAGAAGTGGGACGACTATTCGCTCTTCATCGTAACAAACTCCATTGAAAGAAAGAAGAAAACATGCATGAACTGAACATTCAAAGTTTTACAACTCAACGCCGGCTCTCGCAAACGCCAAACCCTAAAGCTTCTTTCTAACTCTATTGTTATTGTGAGATATGATCTTTGTGATTCAATTGATAAAAACAGCCCCCTAGGGCTTTATTTATAGCCTACTAGTCCTTACTAGTCAAGGATAATAGATCCTATCTTCTATCTAAAATCTATCCTTAACAAGTAGGATAAATCTTTATTAAAGTAAATATCTAAAATAACTAATAAACATCTTAGGGTAAAAAGGAAATAACCCTTAATACATAATCTATCTAATTAAGAGGATAAACCATGGCCAATTGATAGAACTTGCAATTCGCATCTCAACAAGCGCATTCAATCCGTGTTGCATTCCAGTCGATATCGACGAGTCAGGTCGATGTCGACGTCTCTGTTTTCTGCTCGACAAGTGTTAAGAGGAGGAAATCGAGTCTAATAAATATAGAATATAAATCAAACCAATTCCTTATCCGTGCAAATAATTACAAGACTTCCTCCCGCTGTAGTAGAAGGGTAGTCAGAATCGATCCACGAGGAAGCGTGTCAGCGTTATCCTAGATAGTCTTAGAAAGCTCACATCCTAATCGACTAGAAGCCTCGATATCGAGCAGTGGACTCGACGTCGACCTAGGCTGTCAAATTCTACTGCAACAGAAAACCTGCAGAGACAAAACGGTAGTCGATATCGACTAGAGTGGTCGATATCGATGTCAGCAAATGAAGTCGACCTGGCTCAGAAAACTGCCAGTCGACACATGGCAGTCGATATCAAGTAAAGCACTCGAAATTGACCTCAACAGCAGATGCAGGTAGAAGGTGGAGTCGACACAGCAAACGTCGACTTAGGGTACGTGGTCGATGTCGACCTAGTTGGTCGAAATCGAGTAGTCCTGCAGAAAGGTTAGAGTCGGCAAAGAAAGGCCGAAGACGAATAGAGTGGAGAAGAAGTATGAACAGAAAAAGGACAGATTTTTATGGTTCAAATAATATATAAAAGCAACTCCTAGGGCTAGGTTTTACCACAACGTTAACCGATGCACGCAATAAGGAAAATAAGATGGAGAATTGCGCTATCTCACCTGAAGTGCAAGCTTTCGATGTACACCAACGAATCAGAATACACTTGCAAATAAACCTAATTGTCTCTACCAATTTTATGTTTATAACTCAAGTTGTTAGCATGAATTCCTTTTCTTGCGATAAGGACTAAATATAGAATCATAGGAGATGATATAGACACAACGATATCAACATCAAGTACTTACCTCGAACACGCATGGCTAACGTTGGGCTCACCCTGAGCCTAGAAGCTTTGGGGAACTACTCGCTTTTCATCGCAAAAGACACCATAGATTGGAAAGAAAGAACTTGCATTAATTAAAACTCCAAAACCTTACAATCCAACGTCGGCTTTCGCAAACGCCAAACCTTAAAGCTCCTCTCTATCTCTACTTCCCTAGCTATTATTGTTGTGTTGTGGAATGTGGAATGAATAAAAGCCATCCCCCTAGGGCATTATTTATAGGCTACTAGTCCTTGCTAGCCAAGGAAAGTAGACCCTATCCTCTATCTAAAATCTATCCTTAAACAAATAGGATAAATCTTTATTACAGTAAATATCTAAATAACTAATAAACATCTTAGGGTAAAAAGGAAACAACCCTTAAGACATATCCTATCTAATTAAGAAGATAAACCGTGGCCTTGATGATAGAACTTGCAATCCGCGTCTTGAAAAGCGCATCCAATCCGTGTTGCATTCTAGTCGATATCGACCAAGGGAGTCGATATCGAGTTACCTGTTTCTGCTCGACAGGTTCCACTTATCTCGATCTCTAGTGCCATGTCTATGTCGACACCATCACTTGATATCGAGTGGTCTCTATGTTGGTCTTTGTGGTCTTTCTCGACACTGAAAGTCCATGTCGATGTCTTCAGTCGATGTCGACCAGTCCAGTCGATTTCGACTTCTTTTCAACTTTACTTGGCTTCTTCGTTTTGACTCCGATTCCGCTCCAATTCCTACATATTTAGACCAAAACTTGTGCAGACTCTATTTCTTGCACGTTAGCTCGTTCTACACAAATTTATATTATTTTCAACCTTTACTTTAGGAATTGAATGAAATATGAAGTCAAAACTTGGCAATAAAAAGGCTACAAATATGTGCATCAAAATACCCCATACTTAGACTTGCTTGTCCTCAAGCAATAACGTGGCAATAACCAAAACCTACAACACAACCTTCAAGTCTTCGCCCTTGTCAAAAGCAACATCATGAATGGTAGCACAACAAAGCAAGTGAATTTAACGTCATGACACATATTTGAGCGATCCATAGGCATATGCAATTTTGATCCAACCTCACATGGATAATGTGTTTGCACTCAACTCTGAATGTGTTTCGGCTATGAAGATCAACTCTCAACTCAATTCCATATACAAACTTATAAACATGGCAATTTATAAAAATCCACTTCGCAACCAATTATGTAAATGCAATAAGAACCATCAGGAGGACTTTCGCTCAAAGTAATACTTCAAAGAAGACTCCATTCGGCGATGTTGTAATGGGGATTGGTATCAAATAAAGGGTATGGAATTATTTGGCTATGTGGTGCTTATAAAATTTGGAAATCAAGACTCCTAAAATTTATCATTACTATATCCCAACCATATCTCTACAATAATGCTCAACCAAACTCGCTTTCCATAATGATAATCAACCTTTTTTCTAACCCCAATATGCTCTCAAAAGTATAAATCTTGTATAAAATAAAAGAACTAAGGAATAATTGGCTCATGCACTAAACTAATATTTTTTCGCACGAAATTAAATAAATAATAAAAAGAATGCGCATTTATATTACGAGCCAAAGATCCTTTTACAATGTATGCCAAGATGCAAATATGTACAACCCATAATTTTCCTTTGCTCAAAATTAGACAACATGCACTTTCTTTCCATAATGCATTATTCTAACAAATCTAAGTCTCAATTCCCAAATGGGGGTGAGGCTCAATTCGGGTAGGGATAATTTTGTGGAGTTTGCAATATAAGGCTCGTGCTAATGTTCTGGTTTCAAGTAGAGATAATGCAGGGTATGTAAAGAGAGGATAAAAATGGCTTAAAAGATGCCTCCATCATTTAATTCTCATAAACATAAACATATATATGTATTGGCTTTGAATAACTATCACAACATTTAGAGATGCATAGGAAGAGTAAATACACTCAAGAAAGAAGAGGGATTTTTAATGTTCTCCCTATAGGCCAAAATTCTCACTAGGACAATTTTTGTTGGATTTTGCTTTTTAACCTAGGATCATATGTGCTCAATTTCATCACAATTTCACAATCTACATAAAAACCATTTTATGGACCCAGGCTAAACCATTCAAATATGCCATAGGATTTACATGATCAAGTCAGCTATTGAGTTCTCATCATAGGACGTCTAAGTAGGGTTTAATTTTTTTTTGACATTTTCTAATTTTTTTGGATTTTTGTATTTTTAATAAAAGTAAATAACTAGTGCAAAAACTTAAACATGAATGCAATACAGAAAATAAAAGAAAGCCAAGTTGTGACCATAAGACCTGTTTTATCCCTACCCCATTACAATGTCCTCACTGTATTAAAAGAAAAACAAGGGTAGAGAGAAACTCACAAAGTAACCTACGGATTTAGGTCGATTTTAGGTTAAGTCGATGCTAGAAGTCAATGTCGAGTAAGGTGGTCGATGTCGACTGCATCTATCTATGTCGAGGAAGAAGTTGAAGTCAAGGGTCACCTGGATCAGGTCGATATCGAGTAGCTATGTTGATATCGAGTGCAATGTGTGCTTCCTGAGTCATCTATGTTGACTCCAGGAAGTGGCTTGACCCTAGGGTAATCGATTTTGACTGGCCTGGACGATTTCGACTGCCTTTTTAGTAACTTCTTTTCTTCTTCGTCGTTCCTTTTGCTTTGTAACATGAAAATCTTGTTAGGATATAATAGATAAAGCCACGATTACCAAAGTTTCAAAACCCAAATTCAAAATTTAAATCCTAAAAACCATCTATGTAGAATTTGAAAGTTTATGTACATGCTGTGGATTTTTGAGTCGCTAGGCCGACTTCTCCTTCAATGCTTCACAAACCCTTAAGGTAGGGACCCTTTAAGCTTGTTCCTTCTCCTGGATCATCTAGGTCCTTTTGATAGTAGCTAAGTTCGGCAACCAAGGCTTCTTCTTTGTTAGACTCTTCTTTATTGGGTGCTTTCATTCTCTTTCTTGACCTAACTTTAGAAATATGGGCAAACCATGGAGCTTTGACCCTCCCATTAGTTGAATCATCAGTGATGGACAAAGGAGGGTTAGGGATCATACCTGAGCTTACCTTTTCATGCCCGAAACAGCGATCTTCGGATTGAGGGTCAATCGATCTCGACAGAGGGGGGGTCGATTTTGATTGCAGATGTTGATGTCGATAGGGGGTGGTCGATGTCGACGTCAGGGACCCTATACTTAAGCTCCTTGAAACTCGGTGGATCATCTGTCTCAGTCGATATCGAGTTAGAGAGGTCGATTTCGAGTGCTTCGGTCGATTTCAACTGACTCCAGTCGATTTCAACTCTCTTTGTAGTTTTCGTTCTCGCCAACAAGAATTTGTGAAGCTTCTCCTTTGCAGGTGAGAGGGCAACCTGCTCTAGCTTATTTTTTCGCTCATTGTAGGGTTGAAGTGAAACTCTACGACCTCGTTGCCGATTGTGAATGTAAGGGTGTCATTCCTCACATTGATGTTGGCATCCGCTGTTGCTAAAAATGGCCTACCAAGGATGATAGGCATAATAGGATCTTCCTGCATATCCAAAATGATGAAGTCCGTGCGTATGAAGAACTTTCCCACCTTGACAGGGACATCATCCACAACCCCAGTTGGTCTCACGAAGGAGTTGTCCGCCATGTAGAGCTTCATGTCGACGGGATCCAATGCTCCTATGCCCACTTGTTGTCATATTTATAGGAGCATCAAACTAACACTAAGCACAAGATCACAAAGGGCTTTGAATTGATGCTTACCAACCCCTACCATTACTGCAAACTTGCCTGGATCGCCGCGCTTCTCAAGGAACTCAATTGAATTGCATTCGCCGGCGATCTCTAAGATGGACCTCTTTTTGGACAAGATGTCCTTCAGGAACCTCATGTAGGCAGGCATCTCGTTAAGCGCTTCCTTGAGTGGGATGGTAAGGTTGAGACCTTGTATGATCTTCACGAAGCGTCTGAATTTGGTGTCTACCAGATCTTGCAGCGCCTTGGAATGATAAGGAAGTGATTGGATGACTTTGGAGGTGAGGTGGTCGATTTCTGCTTTCTGGATAGGTCGACATCGACATCAGGGTGGTCGATATCGAATGGTTTGGTCGACCTCACAAGAGTCTAAAGCTGTGGTCGAGTTACAGAGGAGTCGACATCGAGCAGGGGGTTGATAACAAATGGGGCACTAGATATTGAGTGCCTCTCTAGCTCCATTGTGTGCTTCACAGTGGGCTCAACATCGAGTTGGTGATCGACATCAACAGGGCCCTCGATATCGACTATGGTTTCGACATCGACTACATCTTTAGCGACTTCTCCTTCACTCCGTGGCTCGTGCAATGAGCGTCCACTCCTTAGGTTGATAGCGGCAATATGCCTGGCTTGCCCCCTAGGGTTCTCTTGTGGTTGTCCAGGGAGCTTGCTAGGTGGTTTTGGTATTTGGGCCCCCAATTGACCCAGTTGGGTCTCAATGGTCTTCTTTCAATTATCCATCTCCCCCATCCGGGTTTTAAGCCCTTGAAGTTGGTTCTAGATAGCGTTGCTAGATTGTTGACTTGTAGCTTGGTTCCTTCTTAACTCATCAAGGATGAGTTGAACATCATCTCGTCGTGGTTCTCTCTCCGGATGGCCTAGAGCTCAATAAGGCGAAAGATCCATGTGATTGTATTGGGGTGGTTGATTTCCCCAGTTTTGGTACCCATGGCGATTGGGATTCCTCATGTAGCGCACCTTCTAGTGACTCTCTACTAGTTGTACTTGCTCCGTGTGGGGGCAATCGGTGGTGATATGCTTTACAGAATCACATTCGGCGTAAGGTTGGTTGGCGGAGAGGAATTTGACTTGCTTTTGAAGCCTCATGAGTTGATCTTGTATGAATTGATCTTTGACGCCGGGATCAATCTCCTTGAAGGGCTCATAGAGTGGCATAGATGGGTCAGGCATTGAGTTGGAGGCCACAGGATTCCAATAGGTGTTCTCAAATTCTACTATCCTCTCTAAAGTATCCCAAGCTTGTTGTGGTAGATACTATCCTTGGATAGCAAGGATTAGTAGCCTACAAATAAAGCCCTAGGGGCTGGTTTTTATTCATTCAAGCAAGAAAGACACAATAGCATTAAGCAATAAAGTTAGAGTTTTAGGTTTTGAGCTTTAGGGTTTCGGCGTTTGCGATAGTTGGCGTTGACATTGTAAAGATTCAAAGTTTTTCATCAATACAAGTTTATTTCCATTCAATTTCAAGCATGTCTTCTTTCAACATGAGCGAGTAGTCGCCCTTTCTTCTCGGGTTGGGGTGAGCCCGATGACAGCCATGGTGGTAAGGTTTGTATGTCGCTAAGAAAGGCATCTTTTATCTCGCTCTACCTTGTGCTTCATCTTTAAATGCGAATTTAAGGAACTCATGTTGTCAAACTTGGGTAGTAATTAGGGTTTCTATTTGAAAGATTATAAACTCAGTTATGACAAAGGTAGATGCAAACTAGGATAATTTGTTGCAAGATATCTTTTGCTATTTGCCAGTTTAGGTGAAAGCCTTCTCCTTTATGATAAAAGCATGTATCTCTATTGGTTTCTTACTTATACTATCATGGTTGTCGTCGCAGTAATCTCTGGCTTTGGAAGATCTTTTCTTTATTAGTTTACATCTTATTTGCCTGCCGTTCGTTGAGTCATCGAAAAACCCAACACCCCTGGTTTATTTCTGTTCATTGCTCCTTTGCCATCCTTCTTTCTGCAAGAACAACATCGATATCGACCGCCAACATCGATATCGACCACTGTGCCAGATCGACGGTCTTCTGTGTCGATCTCGAGTCTCCTACACGAATTTGCTGAGGTCAATTTTGAGGCCCCTAGTCGATATCAACCACCCTGTGTCGACTGGAAGACTTCTGAGCCAGTCGATTTCTGCACTAACATCGATATCGACCTTACCAGTCGATATCGACTGCTTGTTTTTTGTCTCTGCAGGTCTTCTGTTGCAGAAAGCATCGACAGCCAAGGTCGAAGTCGAGGTCTGTGCTCGAGATCGAGGCTTCTGGTCGAACATTTATGACGTGCCTTCAACGCTACTAGGATCCCGCTGACTCGCTTCCTCGAGGATCGAACCTGATTCCCTACTACTATAGAGGGGAGTCTTGAATTTATTTGTAGAGGCTAAGAGTTGTATTGTTTTATATTTTATTATATATTTCGATTCAATTCTCCCCACGTCATCACTCGATTTCGAGTGGCGCACCATCTGGAAAATTGTTAGTCGATATCGACTTACCTCGGTCGACATCGAGTGGAACTTAAGTGTCTTCGTTCCAGATTGCCATGATTTCCTCCACTTGGGATTATATTGCCCTCTTCTCTAACTCTTCGGGGGTCAAAGTTCTTACCTTAGGTTCCCCACAAGCGATATAACCGCCCTTGATTGATTTCACCTCCATAGGACCGTCATGCCTCTTTACCGTCTTGTTGAAGGAGTACTCTATAACTTCGTCGCTTATGGTGAATGAGAGCAATCCTTTCCTTACGCTTATGTTTACATCAACGGTTGCTAAGAAGGGCCTTCCTAAAATAATTGGACAAGTAGGGTCCTCTTCCATGTCAACAACTAGAAAATCAGCAGGGACAAAGAATTTACCTACTTGAACCGGCACTTCGTCTACCAGGCCTGTTGGAATGACCACCGTGTTGCCCGCCATATAGAGTTTCGCATCCATATGCTCTAGTGCACCAATCTTTACCTTTGACCATATTGTTAGGGGCATAATACTTACGCTTGCCCCTAAATCACATAAAGCATTGAATCGGTATTGACCTAAGCCTATTGTGATAGCGAACTTACCTAGGTCTGGCCACTTCTCTGGTAGCTCCATTTTACCGCATTCCTCTACCATCTTAGCAATTGATCGCTTCTTTCCCAGTATATCCTTAAGAAACCATACATACGACGACATTTCATGAAGAGCTTCGGTGAATGGAATTGTAACATTTACCCCTTGAAGCATCTTCACAAAGCGTTGGAATTTCTTTTCCGTCGGGTCCTTTAAAGTTTTCTTTGGGAATGGCAACGTCTTCTTCTTTACTGCTGCTGGAGCTTGGTCGATATCGAGTGGTGTTGAGTCGATACCGACTAGAGGAGTCGATTTCTGATGATGTTCAGCTTCTAGCTCGACATCGAGTAAGGGGGACTCGACGTCGACTGCATCTCGGTCGATATCGACTGGATGAGTCGATATTGAGTCCTCTCCAGTTGCTTCTTCCTCCGCGTTTTGCTCAGGCGTTAGCAGCTGACGCTCACTCCTCATATTCATCGCCGCTATGTGACCAGTATATTTGCCCTTAAGATTGGGCACAGTAGATCGTGGCAGCGATCCTGACGGCTTAGGAATTTATTAAGCCAATTGACCCATTTAGGTCTCCATGCTCTTCTTCCCAACGTCGATCTCCCCGAGCCTAGAGTTGATGCCATGTAGCTGAGTGTGGATGGAGTTGTTGGATTGTTTAAACTCAGCGTGGTTCCTCCGTATCTCATCAAGTATGATCTGTAGGTCATCTTTCTTTGTTTCCCGCTCGGGATGTCCAGGTGCCCTATAAGGTGGGGGATCCCTTTGTTGGTGCTGAGGTTGGTAGAATCTTTGATCCCCTGCAATACTGCTGGTTACCCCCTCCATAAGGGCCTCTTATCCATTTGGCTTCCTCATGTGTCTCTACAATTCTGACTCGCTCAAGGTGTGGACATGTGTTGGTATTGTGCCTAGTAGACCCACATTCTTGGCATGTTTGGTTGTTGGTGAGGAACCTTACTTGCTTTTGTAGGCGGTGTGCCTGATCATTATTGAATTGTTGTCTTACGTCCGGATCGATCTCTCTTGGAGGCTCATAAAGTGGCATAGATGCGGCAGGCCTTGAGTCGTAGGTCACAACAGTCCCATACGTGTTGTAGAAGTTGACAAGCCTCTCAATTGTGTCCCATGCCTCCGTATGTGTAAGCTCGATGTACCGATAGGATGTGTAAGAGTTGATTCTTTCCTTATTCGGTGTGTCGATGGAGTGGTAGCAGATCTCTTGGATGATGTAAGGTAGTTGCCCATGCGTAGGGCATGATCGCAATAGGTCCTTGAAGCGCTCCCATGCCTGCGCCAATGTCTCGCCGTTTTTTATGGATGGAAGAACTTGTTGAGGAATGCATCCTTCACCTCTGCCCATGTCCTTAGCGAGCGTAGAGCCAAGTTTTCAAGCCAATGCAAAGCCTTCCCTGCAGAAGATAATCGAAAAGATTTTAGTCTAACGTATTCTAAATTAGCGTCATCAGCAATAGTTTCACATAAATCGATGAAAGTAGTAATATGTTGCAAGGGGCATTCATTAGTTCTTCCTTCAAAAGTATTGCGTTTAATTTCAGAAAGGAAGTTAATTTTAATTTCATAATCGAAAGGAGGGATGACGATCGTAGATTCGGGTACGGTGATCGTAGGGTGCATGTATTGCATTGCCGTCTGCGGATATTGATTGAGCCTCTCTGGGCTTGTCTACGTGCTTCCTCCTCTTGATTGGCACGAGTTCTCTCTGCAGCGGCGGTTGCCCTTTCATTGGCGATAGTAGTATTATTTTCCTCAATCTCCTTCCTCAACCTCTCTATGAGTTGAGCATGCGTCTCTGCTTCTGCCATGATTCAGATTGCTTTGTTTCGGAGGTGGAGGAAACGTTCGAGCTCGTCTAGACTTTCCAAGATAGGTACGCAATTAGAGCGTCGTATAAACCTACAAAATCAGCACTAGAAAAGAACGTGAGTAAAAACTTAGGGCGCGAATGATTGCCTCCCCGGCAACGGCGCCAAAATTTGACGTAGAAGGATTTCGATTATGAAAATAAATATAAAATATAAACTCAAACCGATCACCAAGTTTTCTCAAATAAATTACCAGAAACCCTCCCGATGTAGTGGTAGGGTATTCAGGATCGATCCACGAGGAGGTGTGTCAGCGGATCCTAAGTTTGTAAACCACGTTCTGTTTCGACTTAGCAGATCACACGATATCGGGTGATACAGTCGATATCGACTCAAGTTCAATCAATTTCAAGTCTACTCATTGCAAAACAGACAAAGCAATTGACGTCGAGTTTGGGGCACTCGATGTCGAGTCAGTTACCCAATATCGACCCAGATAGTCGAAATCGAGTCTTCGGCAGAAAGTGTGAAACGTAACCAATTGTGTCGGAATAGCTATCCGAAGAATTGTACGATGATTTAACAAGTGTGAACAGAATAAACTTGCAGAATTGAATGTATGTAAAACTCAATAAACTAAACAACTTCCAAGAACAGGGATCTCATGCCACAACGATAACCATATAAGCCTATGCCAAATTCATGAAAGATTATGCCTTTTCATCAAATAACTTTCGTTATTAACAATTAGGTAATTTAGAGGCTCTCGTATAAACCCTGAGTGTTACTATCCCAATTTCATAATTAATCCGAATTCACAATAAGATTACTTTCGCTTCAATAATGTAAATAAGGATCACCTACTACTCTCGTAGAAGAATCATGCATATAGGATAGAAGAGGAAATTGCATAAAAATCATACCTTTGATGCATCAACTTACATGGCTATCGTCGGGCTCACCCCGACCCCGGAAGTAAGGGAACTACTCGTGCTTCATAGCCATAGACATCATCATAATCATTGGAAAATAACAAACTTGAATTGAAATAAACGTCGAGAAATTACAACCGAACAAAGCCAAAATCTCACTCTCGCTTTCTCCCCTTCACTCGGCCTCCTCTCTCTTTCTTTATTCCTAAACTGAATTGTTAAAGTGCTTTTCTTGGATGATAAACTCTCATCCCTAATGGCTCTAATTATAGATTTCAAACCTTGTTATCCAAGGAATGGAATATCTATCTAATTCCTAAGATAAAAACTTTCTAAAGTAAATAAATAAAATCCCTTTAGGTAAATATGGAATTCACCATAAAGGATATAAAGTCTCAAAATAAGATAAAAGATTCCCGACTTAATGTAGAAGCAAATTCACCGCGGATAAGATTCGTCAAACGACGTCGGATCTTCTGCAGCTTCATTCAATATCGAGTCAACACACTCGATATCGACTCATCATCTTCTGTTTTGAGTCACCTTTACTCGACCCCGGCTCTTCACTCGATATCGAGTGGCTTGCTCGATATCGACTCATTTGTATCGAGTCGAGTGGTTCTCTTCCTGGCTCGATTCCTAGTCTTTAGTTTCACTCGATATCGAGTCACTTTAGTCGATGTCGAGTGACGTCTCAGTAGAATTCGAGTGATTTTCCAGCTTCTCTTCTCTTCTCCAAATCGCTCCTATATTGCCTCGATTTCTGTGAAATAACACAAGAACTCGTGTAGACCTCCATAATTGGTGAATAAACATAAACTACACAAATCTTATGCTTTCTCAACAAATATGCATGAAAATATAGACAAAAATTGAAGTAAAAGAAGATGCAAAAAATGGTAAATTTAGCACACATCAGCTATCTACAAAATTAATGTGGATGGTTTGGTCAATTCCACTTGTTTGTTCCATGTGGGGGAAGTCATCAGGGACTCGGAGGGCCAGGTCATAGATATTTTTCATCAGGAGACATGTCAAGATGCAGTTCTCCAAACCGATGCTTCATTCATCTGTGTAGGAAAGCAGCTAGCAGTAGCTAGAGGATTCCGAAAGATTATTGTTGAAGGAGACAATCTAGAAGTAATTAAGGCAGTTGGAGATAAAGAAAATTTCAAGTCGGAGATTATGCGCCACATTGAGAAGATATATTCACTCAAGGCCTCGTTTGACTACATTGAGTTCAATCACTGTTATAGAGAAGCAAATAAGGTAGCTGATTATATAGTCTAACATAGGGATATTTGTAATATGTCCACTCTCCCTTTTAATAGGGATCTATAACATTATCCGCCAGGATGATCAAGGAAGTGCTTTACGTTTACAGTAAAGCTTTCCTACAGTTTGCCTACTGCAGAAAAAAAATTACTTAGACTAAATGTAATTTCTATCCATATATGAATTCTCTCTCTTCTATTTTATAATATTATTTATTAAATCTAATTTTTATCCATCCATGTATTCTATCTTTTTTCTTATTAGTCAATTTAATAATATAGGGCAAATTCTCCTTAATTGTAGGTTTATTAAGCAACTGAAAAAAATGTATTACTATATACTCTCTCTGTCCGATAATACATGGATTTTAGCTCATTTCACGCTAGTTAATGAGACCTATAACTAGTTAGTTGACAAAACATAAAGTAGATAATTACCCTAGCTAAATACATGGGTAATGTCAAAGACACTAATTTGTAATACTTTTAGGGGTAATAATTACCCTAAAAACCCATATAATTTTGACAAAATATCAAAAACTAAAAGTTTATGTATTACCGGAAAGACGGAATATGGATTAATTAAACAATTAATTAATATGTGTTAATATGATCTAAGCTATGATCAATGTATAATTGAATTAATTATTAATTACTATCTCAATTAGTTGAACTAATTTTAATATCAAATTTAATATATATAAATTAATATCTTCTCTTTCGATTGTCTTCTTTATGTAGATATAAAAATTAACAAATATTGTAAGGTTTTAATTAGTAGAACGTACAAGCATTAGTATAAAATTTATTTAAATTCAAAAAGAAAGAATACATCAAAAATTAATTTTTTTTTCTCCTTTGATTGTGATATAATAATTACCATGTATTAGAAGAAAATACAAGCACATAAAGAAGTAGAAAATCAGTAATATACCCCAGGCATTTTTTTTATATATACCTCGGATCTGACAATATAGTGCTCCAGGGTAAAAGTATGGTAGGGTTAATACATGATCCGACATTATACCCCGGATATATTTTTTTAAAATCCAGTGTATAAAACTTAGCCAAATTTCAAAAAAAAATGATCTGAAAAACACGTCTGGGGTATATTCTGTTAATATCCGGAGTATATTCTGCTAATATCTGGGGCATAAGGTATGTCCAATCCGGGTTGTAAAAATTTTATTATCCGGGGTATAAAACTAAAATAATCTGGGGTATATACCGGTTGCCAATTTCCTCTTAAAAAAATGCCCGAGGTATATTCATTTAATATCCGGGGTATACATTAATCCAATCCGGATTGTAATTTTCATTTATCCGGGGTATAAAACTGAAATAATCTAGGGTGTATATTACGCAGTATCATTTAGTCATATGTTTCTTGGTATACATATATACCGGATAAATATCAATTATAGACTATATATGTACTTTCGTAGGAGGTTGAATACAAAATATTTAACAAGTCCAAAACTAAAAAATAAGTGGGAAACCCCATACATTTCCATAGAGATGACAGTAGAGATATCAAGTTTCAATATACAACAACTCCTTCGTCACGTGTTTCAGAAGAAATACATGCATTTTCTAACATGTAGAATGATATAGCAAGTTGCTATATCAAAGATAGACTAAGGTACCTCTCATGCCTTCCAAAACCAAAGCGAGCACCAAAATAAAATGCAACAGATAGCAACCATGAATCACCATGAACTGCAACTACTGATATAACCAATCCTTCTTTTGCATCCCATCTCTAGCAAGTTAATGGCTAAAGCTGGTTCAGGAATCTTAGGTGGCACCTCTTCTATAGGAAGATTGACTTCCCAAGTCTCATCTGGAAGTCCACAAAGGCACAAGTTCTCCTTCTCTGTAAGTACAACTTCAGCAGAAAAGACATTTGTGCCTTCACATAATCATGAACAACATCCTCCTTGCAATAAGACACTGATTTTCAAAGAAAAATACATTTATCAAAGACTATCTTTACATGATAAAGAATTTAGTCATTTGACATCCTTATCCAGCATTTTAGCTTTTTCCAAATATGATACAAAAATTTAGAGAAATCAAAATACCAACACTTCTTTCCTTTTCCACAACTTCTAATGAAGATATAACAAGTACAACAGGATAGGATCTAAGAGCGTTCTCCTAATGATGACATAAGTGTGAAGTTAAAATATAACTCTCGTATAAACAGTAAGGATTAACCAAATATAAACTTGCTAGCTTAAATGCACTTGATTGCACTCCCTGTGAAGTTTAAACAGGTTTATTAAAATGTTTGAAAATTTGCCCAACACCAAAATAGACTCAGAGATTACTCCCTAGTGAAGTTCACAAGTTCTAAATTGCAGATATAATTAACACTAGCAAAATGAAGTGTCGGAACTATCAAATCCCAGCTCTGAACCGATCCTTACTCAAAAACGTTTTCCCCCAAAATAAACTAAAGCCAGAACTTACAAAAATTGCACGGAAAATGCGCAATAAATGAGGGGTGAAAAACACACGAATACGCTAAGAAAGAAACTAACCAGGGTGGCACTGCAGGAAAAACTTCTCGACATCTGCAAAGAACCAATTCATAGAAAAGAAAAAGGAAACAATTCGCAATTACAAGTATAAAATATCAACCGAGAAAAACTAGATGAAATCATGATTGAATATTTAAATCTCATTACCAGGAGAAGCCACTAGCAACTTATAGCGCAAAATCGTTATTAGTAGGCATAGTTGTAGATTCAGCCTACTTGGATGGAAATCGAGTAATAGTATGAGAAAATTGGCCTGCTAATAGTTACATTGAAGTTGAAAGTTGTAAAAATACGGTTTCAATTAGAAGAGGGCGGATGAAACTTAAGGTTTTGAGAAATCTAAAAATTAGGGGCTTTTTTTACCGAGTACGGGGATGGAGGTTGGCGGCTCAGAGGAGGGCGTCGAAGAGGAGTGCGGTCGGCAGCTGAGGAAGCCGGGAATCACGGCCTGAGGAGTGCGGTCGGCTGAGGAGGTTGGGAATCGCGGGCTGTTGAGGACGTCAAGGCTGAGGAGGTGAGTCGTCAGTGAGAGGAGTTAGGGCTGAGTCGCTAGCGAGAGGAGTCGGCCAAATGAGTCACTGGTGAGGAGAGGTACTGTGTGCTGGTGGCGGTGAGATATGGCTGAGAGGGGAGTCTGCACTGCGTAAGGAGAGAGAGTCGAGCAAGCAAAGAAGCCTTACCTTCAATTACACAATATTTCATTTAAAAAACAAAACCAAACAAAGAAGCCTTACCTTTTATACCCTGAAATTTCTATGGTATAGATTAGACCTGTCAAACGGGTCATTCGAGTCGGATTCGTGTCGGATCACTTCGGGTCCCGGGTAATACGGGTTTCGGGTATTTTCGGGTCCCGGGTAATACGGGTTTGACCGGGTTTTCGGGTCATTTCGGGTCGATTTCGGGTTGGTCAATTTTTTTTTTTTAAATTTAAAAAAATCATGATTTGATAATTTTGCGATAAATTTAAAATTCTAAAGTTAAAGACGTTGTTCATAAGTTCTGGTGCTTGTAACTATATACTATATTTGATCTAAAATATTTGATTTTTATTATTTCTCATAATTTTTAATAAAATGTAATAATATATAAAATATCAAATTTTCATATAATTTTTTAAAAATAATTTCATACAATTAGTAATAAGCATAGAATTGTTTTAATGTTTTAATATTTTTTAGAATTTTTATCTTCTTAAAAAAGTACGTTGAAAAAATAAAAAATCAAATACTATCGATCGGAAGGAGTATTACACAATACAAATAAATATAAAAGTTGATTTGAAAATGAAATATCAAGTGATTGTAGTTTATGCATGGCGAAAAGGAGCATTGGAATGTAGAATCTCCATAAAAAAATTTACTCATATATAATTATAAATCAATCGGGTCAATCGGGTCACCGGGTCAAATGGGTAAATCGGGTCAAAATTACCGGGTCAATCGGGTCACCGGGTCGAAACCCATATTACCCAGAAAATTTTTGGGTTTTCGGGTTCGGGTCAGAAAAAATTTCCGGGTAGAAATTCCCCGGTTCGGGTCGAAATTTTTTCGGGCGTTCGGGCCGGGTTGTGTTTTGACAGGTCTAGTATATATATATATACTGTGGGGTAAAACAGTAATATATATACCTTGGATATTTATAAAAAAAACGCCCGGGGAATATAAATCCTTTTTTTTGGAGTAAATAGGTATATACCGCAGATGTTGATAAAAAACGCATGGGGTATAAGATATGATTCAATTAATATCCCACCTCTTATACCCCAAATATTTTTTTATATAATCCGGGGTATATTTATTTTAGTATAAAAAAATGAAAGAAAATTTGCTAGTTAGGCCATTACACCCCACAATTATGAGATCCGGGGTAATAGCCCATGGACTAAAATCCCGATTTTCTACTAGTGATAGTGATACTTACTCCCTTTGTTCGACAAAACATGTCACACACACTTTTCAGAATGATAAAAATATATATAAAATATCAACTTTGTATAACTTTTTTTAAAATAATCATTATTATTAAAAGAATATAAAATTAATAAAAGTTAATACTTTATTTAGTTTGTATCATCATAAAAAAAATATTTATGTAAATGACATAGTTTACCAAATGACGAGATCGAATATTGTTTAAGGTTTAATTAAAAAATATGTTTTTTTTAATATCAAATGGATTAATTAATATTAAACTAATCTCATAATGTGATCCGGTGCTGAACTAGTTTATGAATGTAGTGATAGTGATGGACTCTTTGAGAAGAAACCAAATATATATATATATATAGGGTTGGGTTCAGGTGAGAAGGGACGAACCGGTGAGAAGGAAAGAAGTGATATGAGTGGTCCACGTGTACAAAAGTTAGTTACAAATCAGCGTACATGCGACTTCTTCAATTAATTATCAACACCCAACCAAATTAATTAGTAACACATCCACTCTCACGTACCATGCTAATTAATTACACGCGCCAACACAAAAAACTTACTAATTAATTGAAAAAGCTACGTAGACATATAAAAACCTTTACATCCACTTTTAAAATTTATTTTTTGACATTTTCACTTGTTAAAAAAAATAAAAAAATATATTTTTGAGTGTAATTTAATTTTATCTACACATAGACACCCACTTTGTATATGTTTTGTTGAAAAAAAAATTAACAAGAAGTGGTTCAACCATTTTATTTGTATTGGTTCAGCAATTTTATTCATAGTGGTTCAGCCATTTTATTTGTTGTGGTTCAGCAATTTTAGTCGTAGTGGTTCAATTATTTTACTCTTAGTGGTTCAGGCTTTTTCTTTGTATTGGTTCAGCTATTTTACTCGTATTGGTTCAACCATTTTATTTCTAATGGTTCATGAAGTTATCAAGAAGTGGTTCATGAAGCTATAAAGAATCTATTTATTTGATGAACCACTTGGTATAAAAACCCATGAACCACTTAGTATAAAAACTCTGAACCACTTAGTATAAAACTCTGAACCACTTGGTATTAAAACCCTGAACCACTTGGTATTAAACCCTGAACCACTTGGTATTAAAAACATTAAATTTTTTAGTCACCGAACCCCTCTCTATTTAGTCACTGAACCAATCTCTATTTAGTCACTGAACCACTCTCTATTAAGTCACTGAACCACTCTTTATTTAGTACTGAACCAATCTCTATTTAGTCACTGAACCAATCTCTATTTAGTCACTGAACCAATATCTATTTAGTCACTGAACCACTCTCTATTTAGTCACTGAACCACTCTTTATTTAGTACTGAACCAATCTCTATTTAGTCACTGAACCAATCTCTATTTAGTACTGAACCAATCTCTATTAAGTCACTGAACCACTTGGTATAAACCTCTGAACCACTTGGTATTAAAACACTGAACCACTTGGTATTAAAACACCGAACCACTTGGTATAAACCTCTGAACCACTTGGTATAAACGTCTGAACCAATTAATATAAAACCCCTTAACCACACGACAAACTTCTTAAATTCATTATACTATACTATAGTGTATATATATGAAGGAAGGGTGGCCAGTGGCTACACAATTAGTTAAAGAAACGTGAAATATGTACGTACATAACTAGCCCATGCTTCTGTTCTACCTACTTATATATTGTAGCTTGTAATTTTGCATAAAAGACATGGCTTTACCCTATCGGTTTCATTGTTATGAGACTCTATATATATTTTTATCTTTAACGGTTCAGATCTTCCAAATTTTCGTCCTGCGAATGGATATTTTTATTCCTCGCGGAAATCGTTCGAGGCAAGCACAACAGATCTGGCAAGGAGGAAGAAACAAAACATATATAAGATCAGATGAACAAAAAAAAACTCAATTGAATTGGAAAAATGAAAATGAGAAATTGAAAGAGAGACGTACAGGAAATTAGAAAATTACGTACCGCGAGGGATCGAGAGATGGAGAAACAGAAAGAAGAGGAGGATGAGGAAGAATCTGTACAAAGGAAGCAAGAGAAGGGAGAAATAAACGTACTGTTGTGACTTGGACTACTCATGGAGTGGTCGGAGGAAGAAGATGGCAGAGGCCCCTGGTTTTCCAAATGGAGGAAGACGGAAGAAGATAACGAGGATGAGGCGCGTGAGGTTTTTATTTTTAAGTAAAAATCAGATCCATTTCAACCAATCATATCCCTTCTTTCCTTCTCACCGGACCAAGTACTTCTCACTTGAACCCTCCCCTATATATATATATATATATATATATATATATATATATATATATATATATCAATATTATAATACTAAAGTAGAAGTCGCCTAAGCCATGTGACGCCTTCTCCTTTAATGTAGGTATTTTAATTTATTTATTCATTAAGTTATTTCACAAATCTAATTCAGTTAAGATTTAATACGAAATCAGTTAAGATATGATAACTGCATATCGGATTGTTTGGATAACTATGCAAATCTAATTAATTAATTAAATCTAATTCAGTTAAGATTTGAATACGAAATCGGTTGAGATATTCATGATATTTTGGTTGGTTAGTTTAGATATTCAACGGATAAGATTAAAATAAAATCATATTTATTTTAACAAATTAATTAAATATGATTTTATTCTTTATCTGTTTATATTTTAATTGTGTGTCGATCTTCCTATGTACACCATCATTTTTATTTACTATATAATCACTCTTCTTCTCACTTCCTTTCCATTTTTCTTCTTCTTATCTCTACCTCATGTTTGTTGTATCCGTTGAAGGATAGATTCGTACAATCATACTCACTAATCAATAATTGTGGAAATTATTGGTGAGACTCAATTTGATTTCTCGCTTTCTTTAATTTTTGTATTATTTTCATTTCAACTTCACATTCTCAATGTGAGATTTGTTTGTACGCATATACTACTTTTTAATTTGTATTCATAACTTTATAATGTAATTTATTTAGTTGATCAATATATAAGTAAAGAACTAACATATGACAATTAATATTTAACCTAATATAACCGGTGACAGAGAATTAAAAAAATATTCCTATTTAAAGATATCCCGTACAAGGTGCGGGTTACTATACTAGTATATATATATAGGGTCGCGCTCCGGTGAAAACCAAAATTACGGTAAAAACCGTGAGGAGCAATTTGATTGATCCATATATAAGATGCGCTGGCAAGAAAAAAAAAATCAAACGCGCGTACTGGGGCTGTTGGGAATTAAAACACGGTGCACTCGAACACGGAACCTCTTGGCGCTTCAGAAATTGCCAGACACGCTCCCACCAAATGGGCTAAGGAACAAATTTGATATGTGATGCATCTGTTGATATAAATCCACATCAACCCACTAGGTAAAAAAACAAATTTAATATATCTATTTGTATCTATTTTTATTTATCTTAATTGTCTATTAGTACGCTTTAATATTTCTCAAATTCTGTTCTATTTTTTATATAAATTTTTTAATTAACATATTAGATCTGGATTGATTTTTATAAATACGGGTCAAGATTTTTATTTATAATGGTGGTTCAAGATTTTTTTTATAAAAATTCAGAACTAGCAATATAAAAAAAACAAAAGCTTGAACCTATTTAATAAATTTTGAACATATTATTTTATGATTATAGGTTCAAATTTTATGATTTTTTTTATGATTTTATAACCATGTGTTCAAGATTTTATAAATATTGGTTCAAGATTTTAAAATCTTTAAGCTACTTAATAAAATTTTTAACCTATTCTTTTTTTTTTTTATAATTACTGGTTCAAGATTTTAAAATCTTGAACCTACTTAATAAAATATATAATTATTAGATCTTAAACCGATAGTTATAAAAATATTAAATAGATTGGTATAAAATTTGAACTAGCGTTATAAAAAAAATTCTTGAACCTAATTAACTTTTGAACATATTGTCTTATAATTATGGGTTCAAGATTTTAAAATCTTGAACCTACTTATAATATCAAAATATTTCCAAAATATTTATTATAATTGTGGGTTCAAGAATTTTTTTTTTATATAACTACGGTTCAAGATTTTTTATAATATCTTATCTATCAAATTGTTACTTGCGAAATATGTCAATATAAGTTCATTATAATATCAAAATATTTACAAAATGTTTATTATAATATTGTATTATAAAATGTTTTTATTATGATGTATTGCCTCCATTTAAAGTAGGTTCAAGATTTTATAATGTTGAACTCATAGTTATATATAGTCCTTAAGTGACATCTTGTTGTCTTACATTTCATGTTTTATTTATTAAGTAGGTTTAAGTTTTTATGATGATGTATTGTCTCCATTTAAAGTAGGTTCAAGATTTTTAAATCTTGAACTCATAGTTATATATAATCTTAAAGTGACATCTTGCTGCCTTACATTTCATGTTGGTTTATTAAGTAGGTTCAAACTTTTGTCATAGTGTATTGTCTTCATTTAACGTAGGTTCAAGATTTTTAAATCTTGAACCCATAGTTATATATAGACCTAAAGTGACGTCATGTTGCCTTATATTTCATATTGGTTTATTAAGTAGGTTCAAACTTTTTTCATGGTGTATTGCCTCCATATAAAGTAGGTTCAAGATTTTTAAATCTTGAACCCTTATATACATATAGCCCTAAAGTGACATCTTGTTACCTTACCTTTCAGGTAGGTTTATTAAGTAGGTTCAAACTTTTGTCATGGTGTAATCACTTCAGATAATCTAAATATATAAAACAAAACAAAACTAGATATATAAAACAAAACAAAACTAGAATGTAGCTTTGCTAGTGAAAAAGCCGTTTACTACATCCCTGTGAATGTGATGCATCATATTGATGATAAACCAATTGAAATAGAAGAATAAACACAATAAAAACATACACTTTGTGAATCAGAAACTTTACATGAAAAGGCAACTATATATATGACCCCATCATCATCTAGCACTGCTTCACCATTTAGATCGAAATCAGAAGATCTCTTCCATTCAGGGGTAGAAGGGCACATGATCCATTCAGGCTTATCCGCTTAAGCTCATGGTAGAAGGCATATAATGCGTCAATATAGTCTGGCTTGTATATGCCAGGGGTCGAGCTTCTACAAACTTTACTGCCTACAGGAGAAGCCAATTAAACCAACTGCTCTCATGATAAATAAATAAATAAAAACTAAAAAAACCCAATTATATTCAATTTCAGATCAGTGCCAACCTCAGTGACGGACATGAATTGCATTCTATTTCGCGAGAGAGGGAGGGAGGGACATCACGAATTCATCACACAAAAATAAAAATAATAATCAATTAAAACATTGCTAGACTCGATCAACTATTAGATTCAAATCGGCGCAAAACAAATCAAAACACATCATGAATTCATATCTCATACCCTATTTCGCACGAGAGAGAGGGAGGGAGACCTGTTGTATGAGATGCGCGCGGTCGCTCAATCAAGAGAGAGGCGGAATGAGTCATGAAGAATAGGAGCGCGTGTATTTTATCCTCCAATTAAAATGCTCCTCACGGTTTTCACCCTAATATTTGGTTTTCACCGGAGTCAATCCGTATATATATATAGAGAGAGAGGTTAAAGTGTAAAATGACTTTAAGGTGTAAAATTCCTTAAGGTGTAAAATTTTGTCATTTAGTGTAAAACCGGATGTGGGCTTAATTTTAAAAAAACGAACCGGACTTGGATGGCCCAAAAAAAAACCCCTCGATCTCGCTTCTCTTGCAGGCTACCAGACCTCGATCTCGCTTCTCCTGCTGGCTACCAGACCTTCTTCGATCTTCTGTCATGGAACCCCAAAATCTCCATCGCCATGGAATCTAGCCCAGATCTCGTCGCCGCCGCTTTCTTTAGATCTGGTGACGATGCCGACCTCGTTACTCATGCCGCCCTCCCAATCTCTCGCTCCCCCTCTCTGGGATGAGTTGTGCCTCGTCCCGCTTCGTACTCCACTGTTGGCCTCGATTAAGGACGACGATGAGCTCGGGTGGACATCGAGCATAAAGCATAGCGATCTCGTCCAATTGGAGCCCTCTTCGGTCAAATTGGAGCCTCCTGATATGGGCATTCCTCAACACTTTCGCCTTGGGAAGTCATCGCCATTATCGACGTCGTCTCCTTGTGGTGGCAGGTTCCTCTTTCGATTAATCTTTCTTCACATAAATTAAGCCTGAGTTTGCTATCTTAACTTGTCCACGTCGTCTCCTTGTTGCAGTGAGTTACCTCTGTCTTTTTCCCTTTACAGGTCAATTTGATTGCTTTCTTCGTTGCTGCCTTGTGTAGTATAGTATCCACACTTGCTGGTATTTGGTTGGTGCGCCACGAGGACATATTGAATGATTTGCAGTTTTACAAGAAGAAGAGTTATGTTACATCAACGGAGGGTGAAGACTACCACTACTACAGCTTGGGAATGCATATACTTTTCACTTTCCTTACGTGTGTTATCATGTTTCAGAGTGTGATTCCCATTGCGTTATACATATCCATGGAACTTGCTCGAGTAAGTCACTTCATGATTAAGGATACTAGTTTGTTTGTTGATGGATCAAAGCCAACTTTCCAATGCAGGGCCTTGAATATTAATGAAGATTTGGGCCTTGATCATGTTCTGTTGGACAGGTGCTAGTAGGGAATGAATATATAATGTTTCTTGT
The DNA here is from genome assembly GCA_963922045.1 of Persicaria maculosa. Taxonomy (NCBI): domain Eukaryota; kingdom Viridiplantae; phylum Streptophyta; class Magnoliopsida; order Caryophyllales; family Polygonaceae; genus Persicaria; species Persicaria maculosa. The sequence goes on from OY998261.1 coordinate 38,523,031, forward strand.
TTCTTGTTTTTTTTTTTTTTTGGCAATCGGAATTAGACAAAGAGATAGAATTAGAAGTAGCATCATCTCAGCACTCAGGTTCTGTAATTGACAAGTTGAGTAGGATGTAGCTTGTCATTGAACTATACAAAGAGATAGAATTAGAAGTAGCATCATCTCAGCACTCAGGTTCTGTAATTGACAAGTTGAGTAGGATGTAGCTTGTCATTGAACTATGGGGTGGTGCACCTCCGGTGAGTTCATATGCAAAAAAAAAAAAAATGATTCATAAAAGAAAGATACTATTTATTTGCTTGATTCTTACAACTATGATAGAATAATTTTTGCCTATTAGCTCAATTGATAGAGAGATGTGCATATGAACAAAGATATGGGTTCGAATCTCACATAGGTTACATAATACACAAAACACAACAATCTCAAATTGTTAATCATGCATATTATAATCTTAGTTATGCACTTTTTAACCTTAATTATGCACATTTTAATCTTAATTATGCACTTTAATTTGAAATTGTTATACGTAAAAAACAGTGAGACCAATGCCGTGGGGATCTACCCCCCGAACCCCCGATTTGTCGCCGGTCAAAAATAATTCAAGGCACATTAACAATAATCTTAACTGCGCACTTCGTATTATTATTCATACACATCATCATTTTATTCTTGGACTTTATCATTTTATTTATGCACTTTATAATCTTAATTGTGTATTTCATAATGTTATTCATGCACTTCATCATTTTATTCTTGCACTTTGTCATTTTATTCTTGCACTTTATCATTTTATTTATGCACTTTATCATAATCTTATTCATGAGCCTAAATTATGCGAGAGGTGAACCAAAACTCTCAAAAGTAAAAAAATAAAATTAAAACATCGATTTCAAATGCCCATCTTGTATCTCTTTCATGTACTTTATGATCTTATTTTTGCACTTCATAATTTTATATTTGCACTTTTCGAACTAAAATTGCACATTTAATTTATAAAAATCTACATTCAAACTAAAATTTTATTTTTGCACTTCATAATCTTCTATTTCAATTATAAAAATTATAATTTTTTATAATTGAAATAGGTAAATTTACCGATTTACCCATAAGAAATTATTATATTTGCACAAGATAAAGTTATATTTGCACAACATAATGGTATATGTGCACAACCTCAAGTTATATTTGCACAACAAAAAGTGCTGACACGAAAAAAAATTGTTGGCGTGAAAAAAAAAACAAAACCTGACCCGGGAAGGGGGCACAGTAGGAGGCACACGCATGAGGCAAGGGGGCACATCAGTCTTGATAATTTGCTAATTAAATTAGGCCCATTACTTATAAATGAGGCCCATTTACTTATAATTAGACCCATTTAGAGAATTTTACACCTTAAAGACATTTTACATTTGAACAATTACCTATATATATATAACCTCAAATTGTGGTAAAAACCACGAGGACTATTTTATAGCTTGGTTTATTTGAAACCTGTGCTCAAAACCTCAATTACACAGTGACTTTACAACTCAGTTTAACCTAAAAATCATGTTAAAAACTCCAGTTTTAAAATAACACATGACTTTATATCTCGGTTAAACCTAAAAACCGTGCTAAAATCTCATATTTTAAAATTAAAATAGTGACTTTATAGCTCGATTTTATTCAGAACCGGGCTAAAATCTATGACTTTATAGATCGGTTCTATTCAAAACCGGGCTATAAAGCTAGTGAACCGGGCTACAAAGCCGGTCCTCACAGGTTTTTACCGCAATTTTGGTTTTCACCGGAGCACACCCATATATATATATATATATATATATATATATATATATATATATATATATATATATATATTAATTTTTTAAAATAGCATAAGTTGTTTTTTATGTAATTTACCCAATGTGCTTGTAGTGGTATATTATAGCTGAAGAATCGAGTACTTAAGGTAAAAGACAATAATGTAAATACTCTAGACGAGGGGGGAGGGGGAGGGGGAGGGGGTTGAATAGAGTGTGAAAGATTTTCACAAAGTCTTCAGCAGCAGCAACTTCAAGAGCTTTATATTGAATCTCAAGGCCTTAACTCGGTCTCAAAGTCTTGAACTTGATCTCAAGGTCTTGAACTGAACTGAAAGGGTCTTGAGATAGCTACAATATTCGGTTTGTCTTACGAAAACAATAAGTTAAATATGAATGCGAGAATAATCAATAATAACACTTGACTTGTTAACGAAGTTTTGCTCTTAACCAGCCTACGTCTCCGCCTAGGGTTATCCAACCCGTAGGATTTAAACAACTTTTATTCCTCTTTCCTTATGAGTCCTAGATACACCCTAGAAAAACTTCATCTCTTCTAGATCCTAAAGCCTACCTCGCTTCTATCTAGCCATCCCAAAAACAGAGAAATAAAACTCCCCTTAACCACACCGAAGTGTGATACGTTTGAGTATATGATACTCTTAGTATAACAGGGATTAACTTATACTATGTAGCTCAAGTTCTTCCTAACTCTAAAAAATATAAAGCAATTACACTAAGAGAGAAAAACAACAGTAGATCAGCAGACGATGATGAGAAGCAGAGATGAGAGCTTTTGTTTGCCAAAGAATGCTTGTCAAGATCTGTCCTTGTATTGCTGAAAGGCTCTGTATTTAAAGTCTCGGATCTACTCTCTTTCGGTTGATCTTGCTCCACGAAATTCTCCTTGCTTAAACTGCCTTTTGAATTTCGAACCTTGGAGCCGTTTTTATTTGAGTGAAGATCAAGAGCCTTTGCTGATCTTGTGGCATCAAATTCTCACCAGACCGAAGCGGTAATTCAAATACCATTTCTTCGAGTTTCAATCTGAATTGCTCCCATAATTTCGGTTCTTGTTGCAGGGAGATCTGCTGCTTGATTTTCGGACTAAAAAGATATCCTTAAATCTTCATGTAGTCAAGTTAGTTCTAGAATATATAATAGCATAGATAATCCTTCAAAATTACCGAATATATTAGATTTAAACTAAGCTTTAAATCTAACTAAAATCTTGATCAAATCTGCACATAATATATTAAATAATATATCCAATTTGTCTAAGTTATAAAACCTTATACCTTTGTCTTTCATCATCCTGCAATTAAAGATATCATAACTTATGTATTTCATCAAGGGAGTTATCAATCTCCCTTTGATGAAAGACAAAACAAATTGGATTCTTAGACTTCGATCAGACTTGCAGATTAGTTAACAATTTAGCACATATATAGCACATACCATGTTGGATCAACATTGCTAGTTTTAAAAGATAAAACTAGTAACATAAAACCAGTTAAACAATAAAACATAAAACATGTCCAAGCCAACCATCAAAGTACCCAAAAACCGCAAAAACCCTAGATCATTCCCCCCCTTTTTGTGTTTCGACAAGGGTGAATTAAGTGCAACAATCTAACAAGCAAAACCAACAAAGTTCAAAACATGATTAACGCAGTTCAAAAGAAATTTAGACAGAAAGAGATAGGGTCTTGAAATAACTCGTCGTGCCACTTTCCATAGCTTGCATCTTCTCCATCCTTCTCGTGCTTCTTTGCCTGAACGTCCTTTTCGGCCTTCCTCTTCCATCGCCTATGAGCTTGATTGAACTTTTGATCCTTGACCATCTCATCAATACGACGTTGTTCAGCAGCCTCTCTCCTGTAGTGTTTGATGACGTCGTAAGATTCGATGGTGATGACATATGGTTCTGGAACAATAGAGCGAAGGATAGGCCGGTTACGAACTGATTTCTCACAGTTGAAGATCACGTTGGCGGCCTTGGCTTTACAGTGCTCAACAACATCATCGGCGAGGGGAAGGATGTTGCCAGCGCAGGTGAAAGTCAGAGCGTTCAGATGGAACATATTTTTGATCTTCGCGTTCACCATGGCAAGGAGCTCATGGGTCTGATCCAGTTTGTCCGACATCTCAAATTGGAAGTCGATCACATCCATTCATAATGCATTCAGTCACAACTCCAGGTCCTCCAGGCACGTCTAGGACAGAGATGGGGAGGGAGCCGATTTGATGTGAAGGCCAGGGGTCATCGCCAATTCTTCTGGAGTGAGATCACCCTTCAATTTCCAAGTGCCATCAGCAACTCTAACGATTCCAATTCTTTGGAAGCAGCTCATGTCCACTTTGCAAGGATGGGTCAGTTTTTCCTCAAGAGAGGTGTCAAGACGAAAATAGCAGAATATGTGAGGGAGGAGGTTGCCGTAAGGCAGAGGGATGACACGGGAGAAAGATATTGTATGGATCATATGGTTCAGAATCAAATTGGGCACATCTACCTCAAACCCAGACATAACGAGATATAAAATTCCAGTAGTTGATCAGTGAGGAGTTCGCGGGAATGGGCTTGAGGTATAACACATCTAGCGAGGATGGTGAAGATGACCTTGGCTTATAGATTAAGGACATTGTGGGTTAACTGACGGGCAGAAGTTTGAGGAGGATGAAGGAAGAAAGAACTTACCTTTCACCAGAGAAACACACTGAGGCTGGGAGGGATGTCCGTCAGTGCAGATGTCTTGGGAGAGGCCAAAGATTTTGGTGATTACAATGGGGGTAAGTACGATTTTGGTGTTGCACACTATGGTTTATAGGGTTAGATTTCCACAGTCTCTTTTGAAGACAAGATTCACAAAGAAGAGCCTTGTGAGACGGGGGAAACAGACAGTGCCAGGGTTCAAGATAGGCCACAAGGCAGTAGCTTTCATGAGTAGGATACATGGAAGGTTAAGAGACTAAAAAAAGGCTGGGTCAACAGAATCACAGAGGCAAAGTTTTCTTGAACTAAAGGTGTCAAGCCACCTACCTGCTGCTTCAAATTTTCGGAACCAGGACGCAGGAAGACGGGGAACAAGCATCTCCGCTTCTTGATGTGCGCGCAAATTGTCATATTTTCTATGCACATTTATGTCCATTTCGACGTTATTTGCATGCATATTGGTTGGGAAATCATAAGATTAGTGTAGTTTATGCTTATGTGTCAAATATAGAGGTCTACACCAGTTTTTATGTTATTTCGCAGAAATCGAGCAGAGGAAGAACAAAGCATGTCGACACAACAAGGTCGATATCGATGTTGCAAGATCGATATCGAGTGGCCTGAATCGAGGATAAAGATAGAAGTCGAGTGAGAATCCGAGGTTGAGTAGGACTGGTCGAGATAGAGAAGAGATAAGGTCGATATTGAGGTCCATGGTCGATATCGACTGCTGTTGCAGAACAGATTCGACGCCGTTTTTGATAGAATTCTATCCGAAGCGTTCAAGTTTATCCTAAAGTCGAGATCTTCTATCATATCTACACCAGACATTTTATCCTTTATGTTATTTACCAAGTTGTTTTTAGTTTTTACTTTATAAAAGTTTTATCTTAGGAATAAAGATAGGTTTTCGAATCCTTGGATAGCGAGGTTTGAGATCTATAATTATAGGCCATTAGGGTTGAGTTTATTCATCAAGTTTTACATCCACATACAGCAAGAATTTCAGTTTTATAGTAGTAGCGAGTTAGAGAGAGAGAGAGAGAGCCGAGTTGAGTTGGAGGGAAACGAGAGCGGAGATTTGGCTTTGTTCGGTGTAATCTTTCTTTAGTTCAATACAAAGTAGTTTCTTTTCCATTATGATGATGAGTTCAATGATGATGAAGCGCGAGTAGTTCACCACTTTTAGGGTCGGGGTGAGCCCGATGATAGCAATGTAAGTTTGTGCATCGAACGTATGATTTTTATGCGATTCCGTGTTCTATCTTATACATGATCATTTGCGAAAGTTGAGGAGATTCATTATTTACATTATTGAAGCGAAAACCAATCATATTGTAAATTTGGATTTGTCATGAAATTGGATAGTAACTCTTAGGTTTTATGCGAGAGCCTCTAATCACCTAATAGTCGGTAACGAAAGTTATTTGACGGAAAAGCGATAAATTTCATGAATTTGGCAAACTACTTTCATTTTTATCGTTGTGGCATGAATCCCCGACTTTGGAAGCTTTTAGTTTATTGATTCATATAAAAAGTTGTGTTTTTTTTTTCTGTCCACCCTTCCATCACCATTCTACGTTCTTCAGACATCTTTTCCGACGCAAATAGGTTCATTTACAGTTTTTGTTTGAAGACTCGATTTCGACTGTAGAGGTCGATATCGAGTGCTAACATCGACATCGAGTACCCAACTCGACGTTGACTACTTGCTTCTGTCTTCTGCAGGTACTCAGCTAGAAATCGACTAGAACTGAGGTCGATATCGACCAGACACTTCGATATCGAGTGATCTTCTGGAGTCAGGATTTGATCGTGATTGCAAGCTGAGGAAGCGCTCACATACCTCCTCGTGGATTCGATCCTGAATTACCCTACCACTACACCAGGAGGGATTCTTGTATTTTATCTGCTTGGATAAGGGAGTTAGCTTAGTTTGATTGGAATATTTTATTTAAGCGATACCCCTCCCCTACGAACAAATTGGTGCCGTTGCCGGGGAGGCAACCAATCGCGCCCTAAGATTTTCTCACGATCTTCTTTTAGTGCTTGTTATGCGACGCTTTGATCGCGAACCTATCCTGGAAAGTATTGACGAGCCCGAACGTTTCTTCCATCTTCTAAACAAAGTATCAGAATCATGGTGGAGAACGAGACACAGGCTCAGACCATTGAGCGGTTGAGGAAGGAAATTGAGGACCACAACGTTACAAGTGTTGTTGAAAGGGCCGCCGCTGCTACAGAGCGAGCCCGCGCTGATAGAGAGGAGGATGCGCGGAGACAAGCCCAGGAGAGGCTCAATCAGTATCCACAGACGGCGATGCAGTACATGCATCCGCTGCTACATGTTCCTGAATCTGCTATTTTAATTCCTCCTTCTAACTATGAAATAAATATTAACTTCCTCTCTGAGATTAAAAGAAACACTTTTGAATGAAGACCTAATGAATGCCCCTTGAAACATATTTCTACTTTCATGGATTTATGTGAAACTATTGCTGATGGTGTCAATTTAGAGTATGTTAGACTAAAGTCCTTTTTATGGTCTCTTACAAGGAAGGACTTACAATGGCTAGAGAGTTTGGCTCCACGCTCTCTGAGGACATGGGCAGAGGTGAAGGATGCGTTCCTAAATAAGATCTTTCCTCCATAAAAAACGGCGATGCTGCGGCAAAGGATCACGACTTTCAATCAAAAGCCTGGTGAGACATTGGCACAGGCGTGGGAGCGCTTTAAGAACTTGCTGAGATCATGCCCTATGCATCGGCAATTACCATATGTCATCCAGGAGATCTTCTATAACTCCCTCGATGGGCCGAATAAGGAGAGAATTAATTCTTATACCTGATGTGCGCGCAAATTGGCATATTTTCTATGCACATATGAATCCATTTTATTGTCTTTTGCATGCACATTAATGGGAAAACATGGGAATGGTGTAGTTTATGCTTAAATCTCAAATATATGGGTTTGCACGAGTTTCCATGTGATTTCGCAGAAAACATGATGAAAATGGATGAATTCGGAAGAGCGGAAAAAAGAACTCGAAGTCTTCTAAAGAGGTCGAAATCGACTGAAGACCTCGACATCGAGTACATCAGAGACATAGGAATCGAGCAGAAAAGGAAACATAGCATATCGACACAGAAGAGGTCCATATCGACGTCTGGGGGTCGATATCGAGGCTGCCAGATCGACCAAGTTGATAGAAGTCGAGTGCCAGTTCGAGTAGGAGAAGGAGAAGCTCGAGATAAGATTTTGGAGGGGTCGATATCGAGGTCCAAGGGTCGATATCGACCATGCCAGCAGAGGAATTCGACTCCGATTTTGATAGAATTATATCCAATGCTTGCAATATCTATCCAAAAGTCGAGATTTCCTATCATCAACACCAGATCTATCATGAGGAGGCTGATTTCACCATGAAGTTTTAGCTTTTACTTTGTGTTAATTTATCTTAGAGAATAAAGATAAGGTTTCGAGTCCTTATCGACATCTATAAATAGAGGCCAATAGGGCTGAGTTTAGGTATTCCGTTTTACACACAATTCAATTGCAATAGAGAATAGAGAGAGAGAGAGGAGGCCGAGTGGAGTTGTAAAGCGAGAGCGGAGTGGCTTGTTCGGTTGTACTTTCTTTCGGAGTTTTAATTCAAATTGGCTTTCTTTCAATAACAATGATGATGATGTGCATGATGAGGAGCGAGTAGTCAACCCACTTCTAGGGTCGGGGTGAGCCCGACGATAGCAATGTGAGGTAAGTGCATCAAAGGTATGACTTTTATGCGATTCCGTCTTCTACCCCATGCATGATCCTTTGCGAAAGTTAGGGAGATTCATTATTTGCATTATTGAAGCGAAAGCCACTCATATTGCGAACTTGAATTGCTCATGAATTGGATAGTAACTCTTAGGAATTATGCGAGAGCCTCTAATCACCTAAGTGTTGATAACGAAAGTTATTTGACGGAAAGACATTAAAGTTCATATCTTTAGCATGAAACTTGCATTGTTATCGTTGTGGCATGAAACCCCGACTTTGGAAGCCTTTTAATTAATTAAATTCTTCATAAAAGTCTTAGTTTTGTTTCTGTTCATCTTCCTTCTCCATTCTATTTTCTTCGGATCCTTTTCCGACAAATTGGTTACAAAAACAGTTTCTGTGACAAGCATCGAAATCGACCTCAAGGGTCGATATCGAGGTCTAACATCGATATCGAGGTCTCTACTCGACGTCGACTTGCTGTTTTTGTCTTCTGCAGGAACTACACTAGGAAATCGACCAGAACTGAGGTCGATATCGACATGTATACTCGATATCGAGTGTCTGCTGAGGTCAAAAGCCTTGATCGTGAGTACAACAAAGGAAGCGCTGACATACCTCCTCGTGGATTCGATCCTGAATTACCCTACTACTACAAGGGAGGGGATTCTTGTATTATTTTTTTGGGACAGGGAGATAGTCTAGTTGTGCTTTATTTTATTCTCCTACTTTACATACACCCCCCGCCCCTCAGAGAACAAATTGGCGCAGTTGCTGGGGAGGCAATCAATCGCCACCTAAGTTAATCACGATCTTTTTCTAAGCTTATTCTGTAGGTTTATGCGACGTTCTGATCGCGGACCTATCCTGGAACCAATTTACGAGCCTGAACATTTCTACCATCTTCGCAACAAAGCAATTCGCATCATGGCTGACAACGAGACGCAGGCTGAGATCATAGAGCGGTTGAGAAAGGAGATCGAGGACCACAATGCTACAATCGCTGCTGAAAGGGCCGCTGCTGCTGCTGAGCGGGCCCGTGCTGATAGGGAGGAGGATGCGCGCAGACAAGCCCAAGAGCGGCTAAATCAGTATCCACAAACGGCGATGCAATACATGCATCCGCCGCTTCATGTTCCTGAATCTGCCATTATAATTCCTCACTCCAATTATGAATTGAAAATTAACTTCCTATCTGAGATTAAAAGAAATACTTTTGAAGGAAGACATAATGAATGCCCCCTGCAACACATCTCTACTTTTATGGACTTATGTGAAACAGTTGCTGATGGAGTAAACTTAGAGTATGTGCGACTAAAATCTTTTCGATGGTCTTTGGCAGGAAAGGCATTACAATGGCTTGAAAGTTTGGCTCCACGATCGCTAAGGGCATGGGCGGAGGTGAAAGATGCATTTTTGAACAAATTCTTCCCACCTTCTAAAACGGCGATGCTACGACAAAGGATCACGGCTTTCAAACAAAAGCCAGGTGAAACCCTAGCATAGGCGTTGGAGCGCTTTAAAGACTTGTTGAGATCATGCCCGACGCATGGGCAACTTCCATATGTCATCCAAGAGATCTTTTATAACGCCCTTGATGCGCCGAATAAGGAGAGGATCAATTCATATACCTCCTATCGGTACATTGAGCTTACACCAATGGAGGCATGGGAGACCATTGAGAGGCTTGTGAACTTTGACAACACCTATGGGGCGGCTGCGGCTTATGATGCAAGGCCTGCCCCATCTATGCCACTATATGAGCCTCCAAGGGAGATAGATCCTAAAGTACGGCAACAATTCCATAACGATCAAACACGCCGCCTTCAAAAGCAAGTAAGGTTCCTAAGCAACAATCAACCTTGTCAGGAGTGTGGTTCAATAAGGCATAACACCAGTGCCTGTCCACATATTGAGCAAGTATCCATGGCGGAACAACATGAGGAGGTCAAATGGACGAGAGGCCCCTATGGAGGGGGCAATCAAAAAAGTTGGGGTGATCAAAGGTCTATCAAAGGGATCCCCCAACATATAGGGCACCAGGGCACCCTAAGCGGGAGACTAAGAAAGATGACCTACAAATCATCCTTGATGAGATGAGGAGTAACCACGCTGAGTTCAAACAAGCCAATAACTCCGTCCATACTCAGCTGCAGGGCATCAATTCTAGACTTGGGGAGATCGACATTTGAAAGCGCAACATGGAGACTCAAATGAGTAAATTGGCAGAAGCAATGCCCAAAGCGCCTGGATCACTCCCTGGATCCACTGTGCCCAACCAAGAGGGCAAAACCACAGGTCATATTACGGCAGTAAACCTAAGGAGTGGGCATCAATTATAAACGTCCGAGCAAAAAGCGGAGGAGAAGGAGCCAGAACAGACGTCGATATCGACCCCCTGTCGATATCGACCAAGGTGACATCGATGTCGACCCTAATTCTGCGTCACCACAGAAATCGACTCCTCCAGTCGATATCGACCCTACTGATGCCGATATCGACCTCACTGCAGCCGCAGGAAGGAAGAAGGTGTTGCCATTCCCAACTAGAAAGGTAATTAAGGACCCAGCGGAAAAGAAGTTCCAACGGTTCGTGAAGATGCTCCAAGGGCTTAATGTCTCTATACCATTCACAGAGGCACTTCACGAGATGCCATCTTATGTAAGGTTCCTTAAGGACATCTTGGGTAAGAAGTGATCGCTCTCTGAGATCGCAGAGGAATGCAACAGGTTGGAGCTACCACAAAAGCGGGCGGACCTAGGTAAGTTTTCTATCGCTATAGGTCTAGGTCAATTCAAATTTAATGCTTTAGTTGACTTGGGCGCTAGCGTTAGCATGATGCCAGTAACCATTTGGCACAAGGTAAAGATAGGTCCTCTGGAGCCCGTGGATGCAAGACTGTACATGGCTAACAATACGGTAGTGATTCCAACTGGGATAGTGACGGATGTGCCAGTACAAGTAGGTAAATTCTTTGTCCCTGCTGATTTCCTAGTTGTTGACATAGCGGAGGACCCTGCTTGTCCAATTATTTTAGGTAGGCCATTCCTAGCAACCGTCGATGCCAACATTAGCGTGAAGAAAGGATTGCTCTCACTCACAATTAGTGATGAAGTAATAGAGTATTCCTTCAACAAGACGGTGCAAAGTCAAGGGCCAATGGAGATAAAAGCCATCAATGAAGCCCAAGTAGAGGAAGTTGAAGCAATCTTGAACAAAGGAGCTCAACAGAACATCGAAATCGACCCAGGTAAGTCGATATCGACCACTAATGTTCAAGATTCTGTGACAGGTCATAAGTATGGGGTCGACGGAGGAAAAGAGGAAGCATCGAAATCGGGGTCAAGGGTCGATATCGACCACACCCTATCGAAATCGACCATCATCAGCGCTGAGAAGAGAGGCAAGGAGACCTCGATATCGACCTCTGAGGGTCGAAATCGACCTGATCATATCGAGTCAAAACTCCCCAAATCGACTGATCCTCCAGTTGTACAACAAGGGTCGATATCGACCTCCGAACATCGACATCGACCTGAGCCACAGACTGAGAAGAAGGTAAGTCAAGGTACGGATTCCTCTTGTTCAATTACAATTAAGGACTTATCATTATTTGGAAGAGGTGTGCCTTGGCATGTGCGCTTATGTAGGGTATCCGATGATGATTCAAGCCAATATGAGATAGGAGACAAGGTCTATGTTGCCAAGTCTAAGGACCATTGGTTCCCTACAAGATTCAAGGATAAAAACTTAGGTCCATTCACGGTGAATCAAATCAATCCCGGCGGAATGCAGCTGCGGGACAAGAAAGGAGTGATATTTGAGGCCCAAGCCACATGGGCTCTACAGATGCCACCTTGAGAAGCGCAAAGGAAGAAGTCGGCCTAGCGACTTAAAAATCTAGAGCTTGTAACAAAGACTTAGTTTTGGTTTTAAGACAGCTTTTGTTTTGGTTTTAGACACTTTATTGTTTTGCATATTTTGTGTTTAGTTTTCAAATTGCAGGAGAGAGAAAAGCATACAGAAAGACATTGAAATCGATGTCAGACATCGAAATCGACCTTAAGGTCGACATGGATAGGGTTCGTGATCGAGGCCGAATCACCCTGAAGCCTGAGCAAAAATCAAGAGAGACATCGATATCGATGTAAAGGGTCGATATCGACCTTCCCTGTTGTCTTTTTCAACTCCTGAAATTTGTGACGGTTTAGTAAGTTTTCTTCTTAACCTTAGTTCTAATACAGTGAGGACTTTAAGTATGGGGTGGGGGAAAGGCTTACTTGCATATTCATACTTAGTTTAGGGTTGCATATTTATTTTAATGCATAAAAAAAAGAGAAAAAATAACCCCCATTGAAAATTTTTTATTAGTGTCATGGAAGTATAAAAAATAGCTCTATGATGCAAAATTAGATTCATTAGAGATATAACATGAGATTGCCTAGTTAAGGGAAGTCCCAATGAAGTGCAAATTTTTAGAGAAAACCATAAAGGAGATGAAAATTTGAAGTTGCTTTTGACATGTGCATGATAAGATGATGGAGGATTTTTTTTATAAAAATTCCATACAAGCAAAGTTCATATCCTAGCCTTACCTACACATATTCACAAAGCCATATATGAGACTTATCATGATCATTATTGCTCCACATATACACATATTGCCCATTTTTTACCTTATACCCTATCCGGGGACAAAGTTTTTTGAATGGATGACATCTTTGGAGTTATATGGAGTTGTGCATTTATAAAGTTGTTGGAAGGAATGATACAATATGGAAAATTAAATGAGCGAGAAAAAATCCGATCACCTCAGGAGATAAAGGTGGGTCGACCCTGCTCGCTGAGATAATAGTTTGGCGAGATGGGACACAAAGGTGAGGAGTCCGAAGCACTAAGTATCCGGGGCCATTCATGACACCCATGTTTGCGACTCGCGAGAAGGCAGTGCTAAGGTTAGAGAGGTAAAAGCATTATATTGAAAAAAAAACATTGAACGATGAGTGAAAGGTGAGACATTATGAAGAAGGAATGTGGAATATTTTGGAAAGAAAGTATACTTCCCCGGATTTATCATCACATGGCCAAATATTAGCCCACCTTTAGCCTTTTACCAATCCACTTCTCACAAGCTTGAAAAAAAGTCCTCTTGATTATTAATGCAATGTCGCTAAAATTGTTTTTTTTTGCATATTACCTCCTTTATGAGTATGAAATTGCTTTTATCCACAGGCATGGACTTGGTTGACATAAGTACCTTCTCGAGGATGGCAATTGATTGTAGGGACATATGAAAAATGAATCTATGATGTTGAGGGTTTACTTTCTTCCCCTGAATGACCATTAAGAGTATTGCTTGGGGACAAGCAAGCTTAAGTATGAGGTGTTTGATGTGCGCACAAATTGCCATATTTTCTATGCACATATGAATCCATTTTATTGTCTTTTGCATGGACATTAATGGGAAAACATGGGAATGGTGTAGTTTATGCTTAAATGTCAAATATATGGGTTTGCACGAGTTTCCATGTGATTTCGCAGAAAACATGATGAAAATGGATGAATTCGGAAGGGCGGAAAAAAGAACTCGAAGTCTTCTGAAGAGGTCGAAATCGACTGAAGACCTCGACATCGAGTACATCAGAGACATAAGAATCGAGCAGAAAAGGAAACATAACATATCGATACAGAAGAGGTCGATATCGACGTCTGGGGGTCGATATCGAGGCTGCCAGATCGACCAAGTTGATAGAAGTCGAGTGCCAGTTCGAGTAGGAGAAGGAGAAGCTCGAGATAAGATTTTGGAGGGGTCGATATCGAGGTCCAAGGGTCGATATCGACCATGCCAGCAGAGGAATTCGACTCCGATTTTGATAGAATTATATCCAATGCTTGCAATATCTATCCAAAGGTCGAGATTTCCTATCATCAACACCAGATCTATCATGAGGAGGCTGATTTCACCATGAAGTTTTAGCTTTTACTTTGTTTTAATTTATCTTAGAGAATAAAGATAAGGTTTCGAGTCCTTATCGACATCTATAAATAGAGGCCAATAGGGCTGAGTTTAGGTATTCCGTTTTACACACAATTCAATTGCAATAGAGAATAGAGAGAGAGAGAGAGGAGGCCGAGTGGAGTTGTAAAGCGAGAGCGGAGTGGCTTGTTCGGTTGTACTTTCTTTCGGAGTTTTAATTCAAAGTAGCTTTCTTTCAATAACAATGATGATGATGTGCATGATGAGGAGCGAGTAGTCAACCCACTTCTAGGGTCGGGGTGAGCCCGACGATAGCAATGTGAGGTAAGTGCATCAAAGGTATGACTTTTATGCGATTCCGTCTTCTACCCCATGCATGATCCTTTGAGAAAGTTAGGGAGATTCATTATTTGCATTATTGAAGCGAAAGCCACTCATACTGCGAACTTGAATTGCTCATGAATTGGATAGTAACTCTTAGGAATTATGCGAGAGCCTCTAATCACCTAAGTGTTGATAACGAAAGTTATTTGACGGAAAGACATTAAAGTTCATATCTTTAGCATGAAACTTGCATTGTTATCGTTGTGGCATGAAACCCCGACTTTGGAAGCCTTTTAATTAATTAAATTCTTCATAAAAGTCTTAGTTTTGTTTCTGTTCATCTTCCTTCTCCATTCAATTTTCTTCGGATCCTTTTCCGACAAATTGGTTACAAAAACAGTTTCTGTGACAAGCATCGAAATCGACCTCAAGGGTCGATATCGAGGTCTAACATCGATATCGAGGTCTCTACTCGACGTCGACTTGCTATTTTTGTCTTCTGCAGGAACTGCGCTAGGAAATCGACCAGAACTGAGGTCGATATTGACCTGTATACTCGATATCGAGTGTCTGCTGAGGTCGAAAGCCTTGATCGTTAGTACAACAAAGGAAGCGCTGACATACCTCCTCGTGGATTCGATCCTGAATTACCCTACTACTACTACAAGGGAGGGGATTCTTGTATTATTTGTTTGGGACAGGGAGATAGTCTAGTTGTGCTTTATTTTATTCTCCTACTTTACATACACCCCCCGCCCCCTAGAGAACAATACCTCCTATCGGTATATTAAGCTCACACCAACGGAGGCCTGGGAGACAATTGAGAGGCTGGTCAACTTTGATAACACATATGGGACTGCTACGGCCTATGAATCAAGGTCTGCCTTATCTATGCCACTTTATGAGCATCCAAAGGAGATTGATCCTGATGTGCGGCAATAATTCCACAACGATCAAACATGCCGCCTTCAAAAGCAAGTTAGGTCCCTCAACAACAGTTAACTTTGTCAGGAATGTGGCTCAACAAGGCATAACACTAGTGCCTGCCCACATCTTGAGCAAGTATCTATGACGGAGCAACATTAGGAAGCCAAGTAGACGAGAGGCCCCTATGGAGGGGAAAATCAACAGTATTAGGGAGATCAACGGTTCTATTAGTCGCAACATCAACAAAAGGATCCCCTACCATATAGAGCCCCAGAGCACCCTGAGCGGGAAACAAGGAAGGATGACCTACAGATCATTCTTGATGAGATGCGGAGGAACCACTCTGAGTTCAAACAAGCAAATAACTCCGTCCATACTCAGCTGTAGGGCATCAATTCTAGGCTCGGGGAGATCGACGTTTGGAAGCGGAACATGGAGGCCCAAATGGGTCAATTGGAGGAACAAATACCCAAACCGTCAGGATCACTGCCTGGATCAACTGTGCCCAACTAAAAGGGCAAAACTACTAGACACATAGCGGCTATGAATCTAAGGAGTGGGCATCAATTGCAAACGCCCGAGCAAAAAGCGGAGGAAAAAGCACCAAAAGAGACATCGATATCGACACCCCCAGTTGATATCGACCAAGGTGATATCGATGTCGAGCCCACTGTACTCGATGTGGACATAGATGCTGAATCACCACAGGAATCGACTCCTCCGGTCGATATCGACCACCATCCAGTCGATGTCGACTCAACTCCAGCTGCATGGAAGAAGGTGGTGTTGCCATTCCCATCAAAGAAAATTGTTAAGGACCCGGCGGAAAAGAAGTTTCAGCGATTTGTTAAGATGCTTGAAGGGCTTAATGTTTCAATTCCATTCACCGAAGCACTTCATGAGATGCCATCATATGTGAGGTTCCTTAAGGACATCCTAGGTAAGAAGCGATCGATTGCTGAGATCGCAGAGGAGCGTAAGAGATTGGAGCTACCAGAGAAGAGGGCGGATCTAGGTATGTTTTCTATCACTATAGACTTAGGTCAATATCGCTTTAATGCCTTAGTTGATTTGGGCACTAGTGTTAGCATGATGCCACTAACCATATGACACAAGATAAAGATACGTCCCCTGGAGCCTGTGGATGCAAAGCTTTACATGGCCAACAATACGGTAGTTATTCCAACAGGGATGGTAGATGATGTGCCAGTGCAAGTAGGTAAGTTCTTTGTCCCTGCAGATTTTCTATTTGTTGATATGGCAGAGGACCCTGCTTGTCCCATTATTTTAGGTAGGCCATTCTTAGCAACCGTCAATGCCAACATAAGCGTGAAGAAAGGATCGCTCTCATTCACCATCAGTGACGAAGTAATAGAGTAGGCCTTCAACAAGACGGTAAGAAAGAATGAAGAGCCAATGGAGGTAAAGTCAATCAAAGGTGTCTACATCACATGTGGGGAAGCAAAGGTAAGCAATATGACACCTGAGGAGCTTGAAAAGAGGGCCATAGAAGCCCAAGTGGAGGAAGTCGTGGCAATCTTGAACGAAGGAGCAAAAAGCCACTCGAAATCGACCCAGGTAAGTGGATATCGACTAACATTGTTCAAGATTCTGTGCCATGTTATAAGTATGGGGTCGACGTAGGAGGAGCAATGATGTGCGCGCAAATTGCCATATTTTCTATGCACATATAAGTCCATTTTATCATTCTTTTGCATGCATATTAGTGGGAAAACATGGGATAAGTGTAGTTTACACTTAAATATCAAATATATGGGTCTACATGAGTTTCTATGTGATTTCGCAGAAAACAGGATAAAAATGGACAAATTTGGAAGAGCGGAAAAGGAACTCAAAGTCTTCTGAAGAGGTCGAAATTGATAGGGGACCTCGACATTGAGTACAACAGAGACATAGGAATCGAGCAGGAAATAAAGCAGAGCATGTCGACACAGAGAGGTCGATATCGAGTGGCCAGATCGAGCTAAAAGATAGAAGTCGAGTGCCAATCCGAGTAAAAGAAGGAGAGCTCGAGATAGAGTTTCACAGAGGTCGATATCGACGTCTCAAGGTCGATATCGACCATGCCAGCAGAGGAATCCGACTCAGATTTTGATAGAATTCTATCCGAAGCTTGCACGTCTATCCAAAAGTTGAGATTTCTTATCTACAACATCAGAGATATCATATGAGCTAATTTACCACAGAACTTTTAGTTTTTTTACTTTATTTAAGTTTTATTTTAGAGAATAAAGATAAAGTTTTGAGTCTTTGGATAGCAAAGTTCGATATATATATCTAGAGGTCATTAGGGCTGAGTTTAATCATCCACACACGCAGAGAATTCAATTTTCAATAGAGAGAATTTGTAGAGAGAGAGAGAGAAGGGCCGAGTGAGTTGGAGAGAAGTGAGAGTGGAGATTTGGCTTGTTCGGTTGTAATCTTTCTTTCATCGTTTAATTCAAAGTAGTTTTCTTTTAATGATGATGATGAGTTGCATGATGAGAAGCGAGTAGTCAACCCACTTCTAGGGTCGGGGTGAGCCCGACGATAGCGATGTAGGGTAAGTGCATCAAAGGTATGACTTTTATACGATTCTGTCTTCGATCCTATGGATGATCCTTTGCGGAAGTTAGGGAGATTCATTATTTGCATTATTGAAGCGAAAGCCACTCATATTGTGAACTTGGATTGCTCATGAATTGGATAGTAACTCTTAGGAACTATGCGAGAGCCTCTAATCACCTAAGAATTGATAACGAAAGTTATTTGACGGAAAGGCATTAAATTTCATAACTTTAGCATAAATCTTGCATTGTTATCGTTGTGGCATGAAACCCGACTTTGGAAGCTTTTTAATTAATTGAATTCATATAAAAGTTTTAGTTTTGTTTCTGATCATCCTTCTATACCATTCTACATTCTTCGGACCCTTTTCCGATAATTGGTTACGAATTACAGTTTCTGTGACAAACATCGAAATCGACTGTAAAGGTCGATATCGAGGTCTAACGTCGATATCGAGGTCTCTTCTCGGTGTCGACTTTGCTGTTTTTGTCTTCTGTAGGAACTCTACTGGAAATCGACCAGAACTGAGGTCGATATCGACCAGATATATCGATATCGAGTGTCTTCTGAGGTTGAAAGCTTCGATCGTGATTACAACAAGGGAAGCCCTGATATATCTCCTCGTGGATTCGATCCTGAATTACCCTACTACTACATTGGAAGGGGATTCTTGTATTATTTGTTTGGGACAGGGAGTTAGCCTAGTTGTGAATTGTTTATTTGAATTATTTGAATCCTAAACCTCCCTCTAACAACGAGCGACATCGAAATCGAGCACACAAGTCGAAATCGACAAAAAACCCATGCCAAAATTGACAACCCCAGAAGCTGAGAAAGAAGGAGAAGGTACCTCGATATCGATGTCAAAAGGTCGAAATCGACCAAATCATATCGAGCAGAAACCCTCCAAATCGACAGGACCTCCATGAGCACAATAGAGCTCGATATCGAGTATTACTAATCGATATCGAACTGACCCACTGACAGAAGAGAAGGTAAGGCAAGGTACGGATTCCTCTTTCTCGATTTCAATTAAAGATTTATCACTTTTTGGAAGAGGTTTGCCTTGGTATGTGCACTTGTGCAGGGTATCCAATGATGATGCAAGGAGCTATGAAATAGGAGATAAGGTGTATGTCTCCAAATCGAAAGAGCATTGGTTCCCTAGTAGATTCAAAGATAAGAGGATGGGACCATTCACGGTGAACCAGATCCATCCAGGCAGAATGCAGCTGAGAGATAAGAATGGAGTTCTGTTTCAGGCCCAAGCCACCTGGGCTTTGCAGATGCCGCCTTGAGAGCATAAAAGAAGAAGTCGGCCTAGCGACAATAAAGTATAGAGCTTGTAAAAGACGATTAGTTTTGGGTTTTGGACATTTTTACTTTGTTTTGAGACATTAGACATTATGCATGTTTGGTTTTAGTTTTATTTTCTAACAAGTTTCAGGAACAAAGAAGAAGGGGATAACAGATATCGAAATCAAGTGAAAAGCTCGATATCGACCCAGATGGTCGATTCATAGGAGCTTGTGGTCGAGGCCGGATCACCCTGAAGCTCAGAACTAACCAGAAATCGATGAAACTAGTCGATATCGACTGGTATGCCCGATATCGACCACCACTGCAGACAACTTCGACTCTTGATTTTCGTAGTTCTTATACAGTGAGGACACTGTAATCTTTAAGTATGGGGTGGGGGAAAGGCTTACTTGCATATTTTGAGCATTTCTTTTTTAAATTTTCATAAGTTGCTGCATATTTTAGTTACATTTTTATGCATACTCATACATAGTTAAGTTTATTTATTTATCTTTAAGCATGTCATATTTATCTTTAGCATGTTTTAAATTTCGAGAAAAAAAAGAGAGAAATATGACCCCCATCAAAAATTTTGAAATAAAGAAAAAGAGTCATGGAAGCTTTTATTGAACTCGACAATGCAAAAGTAGATTCATTGGAGATATAACATGAAATTTCCTAGTTAAGGGAAGTCACAATGAAGTGCAATTTTTTTAGAGAAAACCATGAAAGTGAGGTAAAATTTGAAGTTGCTTTTGACATATGCATGATAAGATGATGGAGGACTTTATAAATTCCATACATATGCTAAATTTCATATCCTAGCCTTACCTATGCATATTTGCGTTTACACAAGCCATATATGAGCCTTATATTATCATTATTGCTCCACATATATTATATATTTCCCATTTTTTATTCCTTATACCCTATCCGGGGATAATGTTGAGAATGGATGTCATCTTTGGAGTTTTTATATGGAGTTTGTGCATTATTATAGAAGTTGTTGGCAGGAACGAAATAAATTTTGAAATATGGAAAATTTAATGAGTGAGAAAAAATCCGATCACCTCGGGAGATAAAGGTAGGTCGACCCTGCTCGTTGAGATGTTAGTTCAGTGAGATGGGACACAAGGTGAGGAGTCCGAAGTACTAAGTATCCGGGGCCATTCATGACACCCATGTTTGTGACTCACGAGAAGGTAGTGCTAAGGTTAGAGAGGTAAAAGCATTATAGTGAAAAAAAGCATTGAGCGAAGAGTGAAAGGTGAGAAATATGATGAAGAAGGAATGTGGAATGAAAGTTGGAAAGAAAGTTTATTTCCCCGGATTTAACACCACATGGCCAAAAATTAGCCCACCTTTAGCCTTTTACCAATCTACTCTTCTATAGCTTGCAAAAGTCCTCTTGATTATCAATGCTATGTTGCAAAATTGTTTTATGCATATAAACCTCCTTTTGTGAGTATGATGTTGCTTTTATTCACAAGCATGGATATTGTTGACATTAGTACCTATTCGAGGATGGCAATTGATTGTAGGGACATATAAGAATGAATCTATGATGTTGATGGTTTACTTTCTTCCCCTGAATGACCATTAAAAGTATTGCTTGGGGACAAGCAACCTTAAGTATGGGGTGTTTGATGTGCGCGCAAATTGTCATATTTTCTATGCACATTTATGTCCATTTTGATATTATTTGCATGCATATTGGTTGGGAAATCATAAGATTAGTGTAGTTTATGCTTATGTGTCAAATATAGAGGTCTACACCAGTTTTTATGTTATTTCGCAGAAATCGAGCAGAGGAAGAACAGAGCATGTCGACACAACAAGGTCAATATCGATGTTGCAAGGTCGATATCGAGTGGCCTGAATCGAGGATAAAGATAGAAGTCGAGTGCCAGTCCGAGGTCGAGTAGGACTGCTCGAGATAGAGAAGAGATAAGGTCGATATCGAGGTCCATGGTCGATATCGACTGCTGCTGCAGAACAGATCCGACGCTGTTTTTTGATAGAATTCTATCCGAAGCATTCAAGTTTATCCTAAAGTCGAGATCTTCTATCATATCTACACCAGACATTTTATCCTTTATGTTATTTACCAAGGAGTTTTTAGTTTTTACTTTATAAAAGTTTTATCTTAGGAATAAAGATAGGTTTTCGAATCCTTGGATAGCGAGGTTTGAGATCTATAATTAGAGGCCATTAGGGCTGAGTTTATTCATCAAGTTTTACATCCACATACAACAAGAATTTCAGTTTTACAGTAGTAGCGAGTTAGAGAGAGAGAGAGAGCCGGGTGAGTTGGAGGGAAACGAGAGCCGAGATTTGGCTTTGTTCGGTGTAATCTTTCTTTAGTTCAATACAAAGTAGTTTCTTTTCCATTGTGATGACGAGTTCAATGATGATGAAGCACGAGTTGTTCACCACTTCTAGGGTCGGGGTGAGCCCGATGATAGCAATGTAAGTTTGTGCATCGAAGGTATGATTTTTATGCGATTCCGTCTTCTATCCTATGCATGATCCTTTGCGAAAGTTGAGGAGATTTATTATTTGCATTATTAAAGCGAAAGCCAATCATATTGTGAATTTGGATTTGTCATGAAATTGGATAGTAACTCTTAGGTTTTATGCTAGAGCCTCTAATCACCTAATAGTTGGTAACGAAAGTTATTTGACGGAAAAGCGATATCTTTCATGAATTTGGCATAATACTTGCATTTTTATCGTTGTGGCATGAATCCCCACCCTTGGAAACTTTTAGTTTATTGATTCATATAAAAAGTTGTTTTTTTTTCTGTCCACACTTCCATCACCATTCTACTTTCTTCGGACATCTTTTCTGACACAAATAGGTTCATTTACAGTTTCTGTTTGAAGACTCGATTTCAATTGCAGAGGTCGATATCGAGTGCTAACATCGATATCGAGTACCCAACTCGACATCAACTGCTTGCTTCTGTCTTCTACAGGTACTTAGCTGGAAATCGACCAGAACTGAGGTCGATATCGATCAGACACCTCGATATCGAGCGGTCTTCTGGAGTCGGGATTTGATCGTGATTGCAAGCTTAGGAACCGCTGACATACTTCCTCGTGGATTCGATCCTGAATTACCCTACCGCTACATCGGGAGGGATTCTTGTATTTTATTTGCTTGGATAAGGAAGTTAGCTTAGTTTGATTTGAATATTTTATTTAAGTGATACCCCTCCGCTACGAACACTTCTGGAGGTGAGGGAACTTCTGGGGGAGAGGGAGCTTCATCAGATGAACAAGAGTGGATGCTCACAGTCTCCTCCTCCCCGATTTCCTTGCGCTTCTTCGAAATCAGACGCTTTACCTTAGCAGATGAGCCGGGATTACCTTGAGAAGTTTTGGGCGCCATGGGAGAGGAAGCTTGAAGGTCAGAGAAGTTGGGAGGAAAATGAGAAATTGGGGAAATGGAGAGAGTAGAAGATGGTGTGATGAGACGGATTTGTGTCAGAGATTTAAAGGGGAAGAGAGGGGAGCCGAAGGGTTTTTCTTGAAAACTGAAATACAATCATGATCCCCTCAAGATCGGACCAAATTCGTTGGATTGAAACTAAAACCATATCCCGGGAATACACTGTACCTTTTCACAATTTAAAAAAAATTAAATCTTTGAAATCTGTAAACGATTTGAAACAAAATTAAGATCTCAACAACCAATATTTATGCAAATCTTGAACATCCAGAAAATCGTACCAAGTAAAATCAGGGTTAAAAATAAATTAAAATCATATAACCATTATTTACAAAAATAACGGCCATAAGATATGATCCAAATGTTGTATGGTATTCATTTCAAGGTCTTGACATGATTTGTCAAGGTTTTGAAATGATGACCAAATTTTTACTCCCCCTAAAACAATGCATCTTAATTTAGCATTCCAAGTTCTAATCGAATAAAATTAAATCGATCCTTAGATAAGGGCTTAGTAAAAATATCCACAAGTTGTAAATCAGTAGAGATAAAAGAGATGGATACATCCCCTTTTTCAACATGATCTCGAATAAAATGGTGTCTCACATCGATATGCTTGGTTCGTGAATGTTGCACATGATTTTTAGTAATAGATATGGCACTTGTATTATCAGAATGGTGTCTCCCGCTGCTATGTATTCGGCCTCTGCAGTTGAAAGTGCAACATAATTTTGCTTCTTTGAGTGCCAACTTATTAGGGAAGATCACAATAGTTGACAACACCCTGAAGTACTTTTTCTATCAACTTTGTAACCTGCGAAATTTGCATCTGAATAGCCAACAAGGTGAAAATTGCTTTACTTTGGATACCAAAGACCAAGGTTTTTAGTTCCATTTAAGTAACGAAAAATCCTTTTGACCGCAATAAGATGTGATTCCTTTGGGTCTGGCTTAAACCTTGCACACATGCATACACTAAACATAATATCAGGTCTACTTGCAGTGAGATATAGAATTGAACCAATCATACCTCGATACTCCTTTTGGTTCATACTCTTACCATTCTTATCTTGATCTAGAGAAAGAGTTGAGCTCATAGGAGTTTTGGCAACTTTTGATTGATCCATCTTGTATTTTTTGAGCAAATCTCGAGTATACTTTCCTTGATTGAGGAAGATTCCTTTCTTGGCTTCATGTACTTGAAGTCCAAGGAAGAACGTCAATTCTCCCATAAGGCTCATCTCAAATTCCTTGCACATAATATCAGAAAATTCCTTGCAAAGGGAATTGTTAGTAGCACCGAATAATATGTCATCTACATAAATTTGGACAACTAATAAATCTCTACCCTTAGTTTTGATAAACAAAGTCTTGTCAATAAAACCACGTTTCAAACCATTTTCAAGGAGATATTTGGACAATCTCTCATACCATGCCCTAGGGGCTTTTTTGAGACCATAAAGGGCCTTGTCCAACTTATAAACATGATTTGGAAAATCCTCATTTTCAAAACCTGGAGGTTGTGCAACATACACTTCTTCTTCTAAAATACCGTTGAGAAATGCACATTTAACGTTCATTTGAAAAAGATTAATACCCGTGTAAGATGCAAAAGCAAGTAACATACGGATAGCTTCTAACCTTGCTACGGGAGCAAAAGTCTCCTCGTAGTCAATACCTTCTTCTTGATTATATCCTTGAGCCACAAGCCGAGCTTTGTTGCGAATGATTTTTCCATCTTCATCTAGCTTGTTCCGAAAGACCCATCTTGTACCAATTACCGATTGATGTGTGGGCCTTGGAGTTAACTTCCATACCTTGTTTCTTTCAAACTCATTGATTTCACTTTGCATTGCCATAATCCAATCCGGGTCTTGTAGTGCTTCACTTGGATTCTTTGGTTCTACAGTAGACACAAAAGCGTAAAAAGCACACAAAATTTTCAATCTAGATCTAGTTTGGATACCGGATTTTTGATCAGAAATGATGTTCTCCAAAGGATGTGAAGAAGACTGCTGGAATCTCCGTCTATTGGGCTCTTGAGATGTTGAGATTTCTTCAAGACCTTGAGGCTCATCTTCAATAATTGATTCCTACTCGACACCTCCTAAATCAAGGCCTTGGAATCTCTGTTCAAGGTCTTACATTTGTAGGTCAAGGTCTTGAGCCTGCTCAGAAGTGTCTTGAATTAGCTCCTGCATGTTCTGACGTTGAGGTTTCTCCTTTACCGCTTCTACATCGGAGTCTTGATCCTCATATTGATTCAAATTCAAGTCTGCAAAACTATCACTTAATACACCATTATTGCTTTCATCAAATATTGCATGAATACTTTCCTCGACAACTCTAGTGTGGTTATTATAGACTCGATATGCTTTGCTATTTAATGAATAACCAAGAAAAATACCTTCATCTCTACGTGCATCAAACTTCCGAAGATTATCTTTTCCATTGTTGTGAACAAAACATTTGCATCCAAAAGATTTAAAATAGGAAACACTAGGTTTTCTCCCATAAAAAAGCTCATATGGGGTTTTCTTTAAATGGGGCGAATTAAGCATCTATTTAGAATGTATTTTGTCGTGTTGATGGCTTCAGCCCAAAGAGATTTTGCTAAATAATTTTCTAAAAGCATAGTCCTAGACATATCCTCCAAGGTGCAGTTCTTTCGTTCCACAACCCCGTTTTGTTGAGGTGTTCTAGGAGCCAAAAAATTGTGACAAATCCCATATTTTGAAGAAAACAAATCAAATTTAAGTTGATCAAATTCGCGCCCACGATCACTCCTAATGGATACAATCGGCAAGTTTTTTAAATTTTGTAATTCTTTGCAATGCTTTGAAAACTCATATAAAGCCTCTGATTTTTCTCTTAAAAAGAAAACCCAAGTAAAATGTGAATAATCATCAACAATGACAAGGATATATTGTTTACCTTTGGGAGATTTGACACACATAGGACCACACAAATCCATATGTAACAATTAAATAGGACGAGAAGTACTTACTACCTTTTTGGGTTTGAATGACCCTCGAGTTTGCTTACCTCGTGAGCATGCATTGCATAGCTCATCAACCTTGAAATTTAAATTGGGAAGACCACGAACCAAGTCCCTTGAATGAAGCTTGTTCATCGTGTGCATACTCACATGTCCAAGTCGCCTATGCCAAAGCCTTAGGTCTTTTGTTGTGACCTTGAGACACTTTAAGCTTCCTTATGCGACTTGGTTAGTACTCATAGAATATACATTATTAAAACGAGGGGCAGTGAGTGCAATGTTCCCAGTTTTCTTATCTTTAACTAAGCATTTCTCGTTGTCAAACAAAACGATATTATCCTTGTCACAAAGTTGGGCGATGCTAAGAAGATTATATCTTAATCCTTCTACAAGATAAACATTATCAATATAATTAGTTGGATCCTTACCGATATTACCTATACCAATTATGTTACATTTTCCTTTATCACCAAGAGTAATTGTCCCTGTTGATTGCTTCTTCAAATATGAGAATAGTGAGCTTTTACCACTTATATGTCTTAAGCAACCGCTATCGAGTATCCACTTGTGTTCTTTTGTCTTGGTGATATCCTGCAAAACAACCAAATTCAACCTTTCTGGCTAGACCAAATTACAAATTTAGATTCATAATCGGGATGAACCATGTTTGGTGGTCTAGTCCCCTTAGGAACCCAAATTTGTTTTACCTGTTCTCTCAAACATAATGGAAATGTGTTACGAATTATATAAGGATCATTTCTATGATAAGGACAAGTAGTTTTAACATGATCCTTCCTACAACAAAAATGACATGTGGGTGAACGCCAATTCCCTTTAGCTTTCACAAAAGTGGTAGGGGCCTTTTTTGGAAAAATTTTGTTATATCCAATACCACTTTTGTTTAGGGATGATTGATGCTCACCTAACATCCTATCAAGATTGGCCTTGGACTAGGTGAAACGCACGAGTGATGTCTGCTGGTCTCGACACTTCTCAGTCAACGAAATCTTCTCTCTCTCTCTCTCTCTCTCTAATTCCTTGGTGTGAAGACTTAGAGAGGAGAGATCTTTCTTCAAGACAGAGTTTTTTGTCTCCAAGGCCTTGACTTTACTGTCAAGGGCTAACTGAGAGGCTTTGAGATTTCTTATTTCCAGCGACATTTCATTCATGTATTTTTCCTTTTCCAAGAGCCTTACCTTCAAGGTGTTAGTTTCCTTAACAAAATGCTATTCATTCAAAATTAAATTTTGAAGAAATTTAGATAGTACTACTATAGGACTTGAAATTAGATCTCTTACAATGGTTCAAAGATGCTTCTTAGGAGTTTCTTCATGGTCGACCATTAGGCATAGATTTTCTTGCTCGTTCTTAGACTCCGAGTCACTTGATGAATCAGAATCACTCCATGCAGCCATCATAGCTTTCTTCTTTCGGTTGTCCTTCTTGAACATATTTTCTTCTTTTGTGGACAATCCTTGACTAAGTGTTCTGTATCACCACACTCAAAGCAAGCCATTGGTTTAGTTTTCTTATTTGAATTATATGACTTACCTTTGTACTTAGAGGAGTCACTGTAGTCTCGATTGGTGAACTGCTTCTTCATTTTGAGTATCCGTGCTAGCCCTCTTGTGATGAGTGTGAATGGATCCTCTTCATCTTCACTCTCGTCGTCTAAGGAGACTTCTTCCTTTTCAGCTTCTAGGGCCAAAATTTTCACACTAGAGGCTACTTCCCCATCTTCCTGACCAAGGATCATCTCATGGGTAATAAGCTTACCAAGGAGATCATCTAGTGGCAAGGTCGATAAGTTTTGAGCTTCCTCTATTGCGGTTATCTTTGGACCCCACTTTGCATTGGGTAAGCTCCTCAAGATCTTCCTTACCTTTTTTTCATTGGTGAAGATTTTACCGAGAGAATCCAAGTTGTTCACGATCTGTGTGAATTTGGTGAACATTTCTTTCACAGTTTCCGTGGGCAGCATTCTGAACAGTTCATATTGTCAAAGATATATGCTGATTTTGGTCTCTTTAACTTGGCTTGTTCCTTCATATGTGACCACTAGTTTATCCCATATTTCTTTAGCACTCCTGCAAGATGAAACACGGTTAAATTCATTAGCATTTAAGCCACAATATAGCAGGTTCATGGCCTTATAGTTTTTGGCCACATTCTCCAGATCTGTTCGATTGAATTCATTTTCTTCCTTAGCGACTTCTCAAGCAGCGATGGTCTTCTTTGGCACGTGAGGTCCTTTCTTGATAAGCTCCCAAAGCTCCATGTCTTGATCAATGATAAACATTTGCATTCATGACCTCCAATGCACGAAATTGTCTCCACAGAAGAGAGGTGGACGATTGGCGGATCGTCCTTGTGCGAATCCTCCTTCACCTACAGTACTCATTATCGATCTCACAGATTGTTAAATCAAATAAATGTGAGTTAAGCTCTGATACCAATTGAAGAATCGAGTACTTAAGGTAACAGACAATAATGTAAATACTCTAGAGGGGGGGGGGGGGGTTAATAGAGTGTGAAAGATTTTCGCAAAGTCTTCAGCAACAACAACCTCAAGAGCTTTATATTGAAGCTCAAGGCCTTGA
The DNA here is from genome assembly GCA_963922045.1 of Persicaria maculosa. Taxonomy (NCBI): domain Eukaryota; kingdom Viridiplantae; phylum Streptophyta; class Magnoliopsida; order Caryophyllales; family Polygonaceae; genus Persicaria; species Persicaria maculosa. Next base: position 38,551,449 of record OY998261.1, read on the forward strand.
ACTTGGTCTCAAAGTCTTGAACTTGATCTCAAGGTCTTGAACTGAACTTAAAGGGTCTTGAGATAGTTGCAGTGCTCTGTTTATCTTACGAAAACAATAAGTTAAATAAGAATGCGAGAATAATAAATAATAACAATTGACTTGTTAACGAAGTTCGGCCCTTAACAAGCCTACGTCTCCGCCTAGGGTTCTCCAACCCGTAGGATTTAAACAACTTTTATTCCTCTTTCCTTATGAGTCCTAGATACACCCTCGAAGAACTTCCTCTCTTCTATATCCTGAAGCATACCTCGCTTCTATCTAGCCAACCTAAAAACAGAGAAATAAAAGTCCCCTTAACCACATCGAAGTGTGATACATTTGAATATATGATACTCTTAGTATAATAGGGATTAACTTATAATATGTAGTTCAAGTTCTTCGTAACTCTAAAAAATATAAAGCAATTACACTAAGAGAGAAAAAGAACAGTAGATCAGCAGACGATGATGAGAAGCAGAGATGAGAGCTTTTGTTTGCCAAAGAACGCTTGTCAAGATCTATCCATGTATTGCTGAAAGGCTCTGTATTTAAAGTCTCGGATCCACTCTCTTTCAACTGATCTTGCTCCACGAAATTCTCCTTTTGAATTTCGAACCTTGGAGCCGTTTTTATTTGAGTAAAGATCATGAGGCTTTGCTGATCTTGTGGCGTCAAATTTTCACCAGACCGAAGCGGTAATTTAAATACCATCTGTTCAAGTTTCAATCTTAATTGCTCCCAGAATTTCAGTTCTTGTTGCATGGAGATCTTCTGCTTAATTTTCGGACTAAAAAGATATCCTTAAATCTTCCTGTAGTCACGTTAGTTATAGAATATATAATAGCATAGATAATTCATCAAAATTACCGAATATATTAGATTTAAACTAAGCTTTAAATCTATAGAGAATTGAGGTAACTAACCCACAAAGTTGGAAAGTTTGCAAAACTAACCCTAACCCTTGAAATTTTGCAAAACTAACCCGGATTGGCAAAAAATTGCAAAAATAACCGGTTGCCTCCACCGGTTTTAGGAGGTAAATGGGGTAAAAAAAAAGGAAAAGCAAGTTATTTGTTTAAAAAAAAATAAAAGAAAAAACAAGTATAAAAGGGAAGCTTATGAGAGATCCCATCAAAAACCCTAGAAACCAAATCTGCATTCTCTCTCTCCTCCAAGCTCTCTCCATCTCTCTCCAGATCTGCCTCCTCTCTCCTCCAAGAAGATCGCCCACGTTGAGCAACTTCGTTATTTCCGCTCCCACCGAGCCGAGCAAGAAGATCGACATGTATTCCCCGGAGTTCTACGCTGGCGCCTGACGTACTTGATTTTCAATTGTTTCGGTGGAAATACAGACACGTTAAATCCTTGAAGTGACACGGCTATACAAACAGGTGACATGGTTCATTTCGAAAACAAATTGCATGTGAAACTCTAAACTATGACACTGTAATTCCTTCAGGTGACACGACCATTCAAACAGGTGACAGGGGTGATTTCCTTAACAAATTGGCATACACTCAGAAATGTGAAACTTCAAAATCAAACAATTGACACGGTAAATCCTTCAAGGGATAAGACCATACAAACAGGTGACATGCATAATTCATATTGTTGACATATACGATTTACAAAATAAGTGATTATATTATTATATTATTAACTATTTAAAGTCTATTAGCTCAAAGTAGAGCAATGTGTTAAATACACATAGATGTAGGTTCGAATCCTACATAGACTATTAACATCGTAACATATGTAACAAGAAAAAAAACTAGTATTTGAACAAGTGTCAAGAGAATCTAAACGCGTGACAAGAAAAAAGTAGCAGGTGACACGCAAAATCCTTCAAGTGATACGGAATGTTTAAAAATTTAAAACCCTATACAAGTCTTCAGGACTATTATTTATTCTTGATTTTTTTGGCGGGAAAATTTTTAATTTTGGTGGGAAATGTTTAGCATGTGACCAGCAACCGGTATTGTAGGTCACCAAATTTATTTGTAAAACTAGCCTACTAAGTCACTTTTGCAAATTTTACCAAATTATGACATTTTTGCAAACTTTCAAAAAAAATGGTCTAGTTATGCAAAATCGCCTTAAATCTAACTAAAATCTTGATCAAATCTGCACATAATATATTAAATAATATATCCTATTTGTCTAAGCTATTGAACCTTATACATTTGTAAAACTGAAATCCGATCTCCCTATTACGACCAGGCCCGGCCCTGGGCAAGGGCAAGGTGGGCGACTGCCCAGGGCCTCTGATTTTACGGGGCCTCATTTTACTAATTTTGGTATATATATTAAAATATTTTACAAAATATCAGAACTATCTATTTGACATGGTGGTTGTTTTGCTGCATGAGGACCCCTGTTTTCTTGCAGTCAGGGTTCGAATCCCAAATTTAACACATCTATCTTTTTTCTATCGGGGGGCACTTGTGTATAATTAATTACGAGGCTTCATGCCTCGTTAAATTTCATGGTATTAAATTATTAATCAAAATTTAAACACATGTATCTTTTGGTTTTATTTTATAATTATTTCATTCAGGAATAATTTTAGTTTTATTAACATGGTCCTAGCTATATTTATATTAATTGAATTGAATGGAATAACTTGGGAATATTTTTAATTAATAACATTTTTCATGGATTTTTAGAATATTATAATGAAAAAATGTTTTAAGGAATTAGAATATATGTAGAAAAATACCATGGGATTATGTATAAAAATAAATGACACAAATTTAAATATGCAGCACATAAATTATTTTTGATATTGTATAAATTTCATAGAGCAAAAGATTCATAAAAATAGCACAAGATTCATAAAAATAGCTTGCGTACGTAATCTGCATTATGAATTAAAACCTTTTGTATAAAAGTTTTAATATAAATTTTATCATTGATTTTCTATAAAATTCTTATATTAATGTTAGTTTTCTATAATTTTCCTTAAATATAAAAAAAAATCTAAAATTTTTAACATACTCCTTAATATATAAAAATTTTAAAAATTACATATAAAATTTATAATTAATGAAATTATGACCCGAACCTCTAAAATTGATTGGACTGCCCTGATTACGACTACAAAACATTAAAGAGACCTATGTGGACTAGATGATTTAATGATACTATAAGCCGCAATAATAGGCTTTGCTTTATTTTATTTTATTTTTGTGGTAATGGAGGATGGATTTTGGCTTAATGAATAAGTTGTCGTTCGTCTTTATCCTTGCGATCTAGTTGAGAGAGTATGAACCCTTTGAATTAATTGAATCTCTACCAATGAAAATCAAACATGAATCATATTGGCTTATGGAGGGCCAGCTTAGATTTGGGTATTATGCGCATGTACACAAGTCAGAAGACTCTTTTTATTTTTTTTTGGTGCTACAAGTCAGAAGACTCTAAATATACACCAGCCAACCATTATTAATGTCTCTAAATTCGGCACTCGATCACTAACTACAGTTAGCATGGGGATCAGCATGGGGATCGCTAAATATCCAGAAAACGCGTTTATGCTATACTTTTCAAATATGTTAACACAATAATGACAATATATAGCACTCCTCTAATTTATTCCGATCTAATAGGGGTTGAATGCCAAAGTGTCCGTATTTTTTCGTTCATTGTGTTGAGATAGTGTTGAGATAGTGTTCTTTGGGTGGTCCAACTGTATCCATTTCGGAATAGTTCAACTGGAAAAGACTTGTGATTAGTATCCAAAGGTTCCCGATTCGAATCCCGGATGACCGCTCTCTATTTATTAAAATCAAGGGTGGTCCAATTGTAACAATAACATTTCTAATTTCTTATTTGAGTGTCTCACATTGGAAATGAGTTAGTTTTTATAAGGAGTTTCTTTTCTACACTTGATTAGATTGGTTAGAGAGAAGGAAGACCTCTACACATAGAGCTGACAAAATCTTACCCGATCCGAAAAATCCGACCAACTCACTCGAACCCGACCGAAATCCGTAAATCTAGAGTCATTAATAACCCGAACCCAAGACCGAACCCGACCCGAACTAGACCCGACTCGAAATAGACCATAACACAGATAAACCCGACCCGATCCAAACCCGACCTGACTCTCAACCCGATTTGAAATAGTTGTTTAACATCAACATTTTAATACTTGTGTGGATATTGTAATTTAATTTTATTCGTTTGTGCGGATAACACTAAAAAGGATAACTTTATTCGTTTGTACTCTTATATTTCGAATTTATATGTAGTTCGTTTCATTTCGTTTGGATTTCTTGTAATTTTTTTAATGGTTGATTTGTGTGTTTTAATGGGATTTAAGAGGTATTCGGGGGAAAAGTCGAATTATTCATATGTATGGACCGATTTTGTGCTTCATGGATGATTTTTCTATTTTACGTTGGCGGTCATATGAATGAAAAATGCATCGATACCATCGAATAATCATGTGATACCATCGAATAAACCGGCAATACCATCGAATAATTTTTAGGTATTTATTAAAATAACATAACAAGTAACCGAATAATATTATAAAACCATCAAATAATCAATCTATACAATCCAATAATCAGGTGATACCATCGAATAATCAAGCAATATCATCGAATAATTTTTAATTCAAAGTTCTGGGCGTTTTCAGGGTGCTAGCCGATTAGAATAAGCTTTCGATACCATAGCATAATCCATCGATACCATTGAATAATCTGTCGATACGATTGAATAATCCAGATATACCATCAAATATTTAAAGAGAGTGTACCACACATGCCCCCAATTCAGCAAGTCGACAAGAAAGGATGTGCGTCCCACTGATTTTTAATTCAAAAAAAAGATAAAATTGCCTATTAATCTCAGTCATCCATTTCATTCAATCAACGACCCAGATTTGTTAACATGATACACGTTAAGGGCTGAGTACACAGGAACCAACATATATATATATATAAGTAACACTTATGGTGAAAATGATTTTTGGTTCTAGATTAAGGGCGGTATGGGTCAATTGTTTGGCTAAAGAGACAAAAAGGACACAAAATTTCTCTTTTGCAGTGTGGACACATTCGATCTTGGAGGGATGGGAATTAGTGCAAACATCATCTAGAAGATGAAAGATCTTGGCAATGGCAGTTGCAGAGACAGAGATTTTGGTGCCCTTGACCATTGTTTCCAGGGTCAAGTTACCTGGATCTCATTTGGCGACCTGGTTCACAAAAAACAGACGGGTAAGATGGGGGGTAAGAAACTATGCCTTGGTTAAAAAGTTACTAGAGAGAGGTGGATTTCAACAGAGTGATACACAGTGGGGCTAGAGTTTCAAGGAACTAGATATCAACAGCTTCATACATGCATAGCTTCCGAGAACTAAAGCTATCTAACCACATCCCAGCAGACTTAAAATTACAAAACCAATTGTTGGGGAGTCCAGTGATTACCCGAGGCGTAATCTGCAAGAGCCGGTGATGAAGTGTGGAAAGACGAGTTTGAATCATCACTGATAGAGTCAGATTCTGTAAGACCCGGGGTCTTAAGAGGTGACAACCCATGCCACCTAGCCCTCTCAAGTCCGTTGTCCTCACTTGGAGCCTGAAAATGAAGAGCTCTTGTGACATGGGTAGGGCTTGAATCACTTATAAATCACTCCTAACATCCTTATGGTATCCGATGTGGGACGGGGTGTTACAATCTCCCCCGCTTAAAGCAGTGAGTCAGTGACGACCCCGTCAGGCCCAAGGGATTGCCCTCCGGGAGGAGCGTACTCGAGCATACTGTCGGCGCACCTCTGAGCCCGGAGTCGGCTCTGATACCATCTATAAGTCCTGGGGTCTTAATAGGCACCAGTCCATGCCACCTAACCCTCTCAGGTCCGTTGCCCTCACTTGGACCCTAAAAAGGAAGGGGCTCGGAGGTGCGCTGACAGTATGCTCGGGTACGCTCCTCCCGGAGGGCAATCCCTTGGGCCTGACGGGGTCGTTAGTGCTTTAAGTGGAGGAGATTGTAACACCCCATCCCACATCGGATATCATAAGGATGGTGGAAGTGATTTATAAGTGATTCAAGCCCTACCCATGTCGCAAGAGCTCTTCCTTTTCAGGCTCCAAGCGAGGACAACGGACCTGAGAGGGCTAGGTGGCATAGGCTGGCGCCTCTTAAGACCCTGGGTCTTAAAGATGGTATCAGATCCGACTCCGGGATCGGAGGTGCACCGACAGTATGCTCGGGTACGCTCCTCCCGGAGGGCAATCCCTTGGGCCTGACGGGGTCGTCAGTGCTTTAAGTAGGGGAGATTGTAACACCCCGTCCTACATCGGATATCATAAGGATGTTGGGAGTGATTTATAAGTGATTCAAGCCCTACCCATGTCACAAGAGCTCTTCCTTTTCAAGCTCCAAGTGAGGACAACGGACCTGAGAAGGCTAGGTGGCATGGGCTGGCACCTATTAAGACCTAGGGTCTTACAGATTCTTCTATGTGCTTCTTGAAAGCCGCAAGCTTTGTCTTTTTGGTGGAGGCCGTGGGAGAACGATGGGTAGATTGCATGGGGGCCATGGCGATTTTGAGAGAAGGAAGTTAAAGAGACGTTGTTGAAAGCTAGAGAGAGAGAGTTCTGAAAACTCGAGTGTGGGGAGTGATTGATGTTGACATGCTAAAAATAAATAGAGGTTATTGAAAGCAATCAAAAATTTAAAAATAGAGGAAGTTGAAAGGGTTTAGTTAAGATACAATGAATCTGATACAATTGATTTCCCAAGATTAAAATCGGAGCAATAAAATCAAGTCATTTTAATGAAATTCTTTTCAAAACTAATAAATTACAATGCATTTTAACCACCTTTTGAAAGAAAAAATTAAAAATTATATGATCAATTATCTAGAATGATAACAACCATTAATAAGATCCAAATAAATTATTGTAATCTGCTGTAACATTTCCATGCATTGAAACACTTCTTCAAGGCTTGGATATATTTGCAGACAATCACTATCAATCACTACCCCCCTACAACAGTGCTTCTTTGTTCAACATGCCTAGTTCTAATCTAATAAAATTAAACCTATCTTTAAGCAAAGGTACGTTTAGTAAAGATATCAGCAAGTTGCAGTATAGTGGAAATAAAGGATATAGAAACATCACCTTTCTCCACATGGTCTCGAATGAAATGATGCCATACATCAATAGGTATAGTTCTAGAATGCTGCACAAGATTTTTGGTTATAGAAATGGAGCTAGTATTACCACACTTTATAGGTATACAACTTAGGTCAATACCAAGATCACGAAGTTGTTGAGGTATCCATAATACGTGTTAACAACAAGCTTCAACAACTATGTACTCAACTTTTGCTGTAGAAAGTGCGACAGAATTCTGTTTCCTTGAATGCCAACTCATTAGGGATGACCCGAAGAATTGACAACACCCTTAGTGCTTTTTCTATCAACTTTGTATCTTGCAAAATCTGCATCTGAATAGGCAACAAGGTGAAAGTTATTTTGTGCAGCATACCAATAACCTAGATCCTTAGTACCATTCAAATATCTAAAAATTCTTTTGACAGCAATCAAGTGTGATTCTTTTGGATGAACATGAAAACGAGGGCTCATGCACATACTAAACATAATATCGGGTCGACTAGTAGTAACATAAAGCAAAGATCCAATCATACCTCTATACTCCTTTTGATTTACACTCTTACCATTTTTGTGTTGATCTAAGGAGAGAGTTGAGCTCTTAGGAGTCTTTGCAACCTTGGATTGTTCCATATTGTACTTCTTGATCAAATCCTTGGTATACTTACTTTGATTGAGAAAGATTCCTTTCTTTGTTTGTTTGACTTGTAATACGAGAAGGAAATTCAGTTCTCCCATTAAGGTCATTTCGAATTTCCTACACATGATGTCTGAAAATTCCATGCAAAGGGAATCGTTAGTAGCACTTAATAATATGTCATTAACATATATCTGAAATACCAATAAATCATTGCCTCGAGTTTTCAAAACAAGGTTAAACCTCTTTGAAAATCATTTTCTAAAAGATATTTTGACAACCTTTCAGACCAAGCCCATAGGGCTTGTTTAAGACCATAAAGTGCTTTGTCAAGCTTGTAAACATGATTCGGAAATTCATCATTTTCAAAACCAAGTGGTTGAGCAACATAAACTTCTTCTTCTAAAAAACCATTAAAAAAGGCACATTTAACATTCATTTGAAAAAGTTTAATATTCACATAAGAGGCAAAGGAAAGTAAAATCTAAATAGCTTCTAATCTAGACACAGGAGCAAATGTTTCCTCATAATCAATACCTTCCTTTTGGTTATAACCTTCCAGTACTAGCCTTGCTTTATTTCGAACAATCTTACCATCCTCATTCAATTTGTTTCGGAAGACCCATCTTGTTCCAATGACCGATAGATGCTTGGGTCTTAATTTGAGTGTCCAAACCTTATTGCTCTTGAACTCATTCAACTCATTTTGCATATCAATGATCCAATCTGGATCTTGAAGTGCTTTGACATAGTTCTTGGGCTCTATAAGCGACACAAAAGCATAAAGAGCCCACAAGTTGTTTAAGCTTGACCTAGTTTGTATACTGGACTTGGGATTCGAGATGATGTTCTCTATTGGATGTGATGAGGATTGCTTGAACTTTCTTCTTCTAGGCTCTTAAGTGGCTCTAGTGTGATTTGATGTGTCACCAAGACCTTGGGGCTCATTTGCATGATTGGATCCTGATCTGCTGGTTCTGTGTTACTCAGGTCAAGGCCTTCAAATTTTTGTTCAAGGTCTTGGAGTTGCTTTTTAATCTCTTGAGATTGCTTAGAAGTATTCTGAATTTATTCCTGCATGTTTTGACTTTGAGTCTTTGATGCAATACAAAAGGTGATGACTCCCGGTTACATTGAGGACAACATGAGGGTGCCATTTGATGGTCCTATCACTCGTGCAAGGGCCAAGAAGATTCAAGATGCTACTAAGGCACTCCTCATTCATTACGAAGGGACTATGGAGCAAGGATTCAGGCCACCTTGGATCACTTTGCTCAAGACTAGACCACCAGCCCAGGAATTGAGCTTAAGACCTCAATCTAAGCTTATGAAGACACGGATCGAACCGCCATAGGGGCGATCTCGAGTGCATCATAGGGGCTGGCGGCATTTTAATTTATTTAAGACTATTTTTATATTATTTATGCTATTTAGTTTTAGAGAATAAAAGTGGAAAAGGAAAAATATCTTTGGAGATTTTTCCTTGGCCACTAAGTATTGACTTTTCAAAATATCTAGGGTTTATTTAATTAATTATTAATATTTTATTCAGCCATGTCAATCCTTTGCAAGGGGAAAATGGCTTAGGAAGTCTATTTAACATACGATCATCTCTTTGGAAAAACTCTGATTGAATAGAATTAGAGAAACCCTTGGCTAAGGGTTCTTCGATTATCAATCCCAACTTTGCTTTCTTGCTATCAAATTCGTTCGTTCTTACTTTTATCAATTGAGATTCTAAACAAGTCATCCAAACACATAGATCACACACAAAGAAGAAGAATAAGAAGAACCATCGTTGAATCCAGAACACCATCACTGTGAACCAGCAGAGACCGTCGCGATTCCGCCGAAACCCTAGGCGGCGGCCGCTGCATCCCTTGCCACGGTCGCGGCATCCCTCTGTCGTTGTCACGACATTGCTGCTGTCACTATCCGTGGTTGTTCTTCACATCCATCGCTTCTGCCTTCACTTATATTTTCGACGATCAAATCCTATCAAGAGACATCAAGGATTATTGCAAGATCAGAGACAACAGAAGTCGTTAGTTCTAAGTCCATAGGCGATGGATCGGGATTAGCAACATATCAAGTGGTATCGGATTCTAGGGTGTATGCAAGTTCTTTACTCTCTTTGTTTGTGAAGGTTTCCACAACAGTAGAAATCTAAGCTGGATTTCAGGGGAGATGGACCATTTCGCGTGGTTCAAAAGATGGGACCGAATGCCTACAAGCTGGATCTTCTTGCCGACAAGTATAGTGTCCATTGTACCTTCAATATGGCCAACCTTTTGTTTGTTTGTGCCTGACGATGCCTTCGATGACGATTCAAGGATAAATCATGTTCAAGTTGAGGAGAATGATGCAATACAAAAGGAAATGACTCCCGTTGACGTTGAGGACAACATGAGGGTGCCATTTCTACGATAAGGACAAGTAGTCTTGAGATGACCCTTCTTGCAACAAAAAAAAACATGTTGGTGTGTGCCAATTCCCTTCAGCCTTTACAAAAGTGGTCGGAGTCTTTCTTGGAAAGTTCTTGTTGTAACCAAGACCACTTTAGTTGAGGGAGGATTGGTGTTCACTCAACATCCTATCTAGATTGGCTTTGGAATGGGTGAATCGAATGAGTGTAGCCTACTGGTCTCTACACTTCTCAATCAACTTTATCTTTTCATTCTCCAATTCAATTTTGTAGTGACTTAAAGAAGAAAGATTTTGCTTTAGAATGGAGTTTTTCGATTCCAAGGTCATGACTTTAATATCAAGGGCTGACTGTGAGGCTTTGAGACTCTTCATTTCCAGCGACAAATCACTCATGCTCTTCTTCTATTTTATCAGCTTCTCTTTTAAGGAGTTAGTCTCATGAATATAGTTTTCCTCATTAATAATCATGTTTTGCAAGAATTCTGATAAAACGGGAGTAGGACTAGAAATTAGATTTCTCACCACTACCTCAAGATGCCGCTTGGGAGTTTCTTCTTGGTTGGCCATTAGGCATAAATTTGCTTGATCATTCTTGGAGTTTTATTCGCTGGATGAATTAGAGTCACTCCATGAGGCTACCATAGCTTTCTTCTTTCAGTTCTTTTTTCGATACTTGTTCCTTCTCTTTTGTGGGCAATTCTTCACTAGATGATCTATTTCTCCACATTCAAATCATGTTAGTACCTTAGCACTTTTAGTGGAGTTAGAAGGCTTACCTTTATAATTTAATGATCTAGGATATTCACGGTTTAAAAATTAGTTCTTCATCTTCAAAATTCAAGCAAGTCCTCTTGTGATCAATGCAAAAGGATCTTCCTCATCTTTACTATCATCATCTTCAGATAGGATGTCCTCTTTTTTTTTTTAGCTTTGAGAGCCAAATTCTTCATGCTGAAGGAGAGTTCACCATCTTCTTCTCCTAGGACCATTTCATGAGTGATCAACTTTCCTAGCAAGTCATCCAAGGGAAGAGTTCTTAGATATTGTTCTTCCTCGAAGACCGTCACTTTTAGTTTCCATTTCAACCTAGGTAAGCTCTGTAGGACCTTTCTAACTTTCTCTTCGTTTGTGAAGATTTTACCCAGAGAATCTAGGTTGTTCACAATTCGGGTGAATCTTATGAACATCTCTTTCACGGTGTCATTGGACGTCATCTTGAATAGTTCATATTACCTAAGGAAGATGCTGATCTTGGTTTCTTTCACTTGTCTTGTTCCTTCGTATGTCACCACGAGCTTATCCCAAATTTCTTTTGCACTCCTGCATGATTATACACAATTAAACTAATTTGTATCTAAACCACAATAAAGCAAGTTCATAGCCTTGTAATTCTTGGCCACATTCTCCGAATCCGATTGAGTGCATTCACTCTCGTCCTTGGCCACAATGGATCTTGCTTCATTGGTCTTCGTTGGTTCTCTAGGACATTTCTTGACGATATCCCATAGCTCCATATACTAATCAATAATAAACATTTGCACTAGAGAATTCCATTGACAAAATTATCACCAAAGAAAAGAGGTGGACGATTGGCCGATCTTTCTTGAGGGAATCCTCCATCACCTACAGTGTTCATGATTAATCTCATATATGGTTAAAACGAACAAATGTGAGTTAGGATCTGATACCAATTGATGAATGAAGTAGGAGATATAAATAAGAATACTCTAGAAGGAGGGATGAATATAGTATGGAAATATTTCGCAAACTTATCGCAGATGAAACGTCAAGTCCTTGGAATGAATCTCAAGGTCTTGATTGGGACATCAAGGTCTTGAAATAGAACTCAACATCTTGCCCAATCACATAAACATGTTCAGCTGTATGAAAAATAAAACGTTAATAAAAACTGCGGAAACGAAATGCACAGAGAACACAAGATATATGTTTACGAAGTTCGACTTTAAACCAGCCTACGTCTCCGCCTAAGGTTATCCAACCCGTAGGATTTAAACCACGTACTATTATTTCACTTCACTTGAGTCCTAGATACAACCAAGAAGAACTTCCTCTCCTCTAACAAGTTGTAGCCTAACCCGCTACGATCTAGTGAAATCATAACCTTGTGAAACAATAGCCCCTTTACACCGAAGTGTAAATACGTTTGAGTATATGGATATTCTTAGTATAATAGGGATTGACTTATCCTATATCGATGTTGTTTTTCCTTTCTCAACTTAAAGTAAAACAATTAGAACAAGGGAGAGAAGAAAAACAAATAATCAGCATGAAGACTACTGAGCGCAGTAGAGATTGCTTTGCTTGCAGATAAGTGCTTGAGAGTTGTATTTCTTTTCTGTGTGCAATCTCCTCTTTATAGCTGCAAGGGATGAACTTCTAGCCGTTTGAATTTCCTGAAGTTTTGCTTAAATTGCAACCAAGTGAGTTAAAAAAATATTTCCAACAATATTAAATTTTGGTTGCACAAAATCTTTAGCATATCTTCAATTTTCCAGCCGGTTTTGAATTTAAATGCCTGATCTTCTACCAAATCTATAACAACCTTTCAAATATATATATATATATATATATATATATATATATATATATATATATATATATATATATATATATATATATATATATATATATATATATCCAATCAATATTTCTAAAAAAAGTAAATTCAAAATAGATTTAGATGAAACCAAATATGATTTTCGGTTGAATCCTACATACATATTATACAAAGCAAATCCATTTATCGAAAAAGAGATTTAAACAATGCTTAAAATTTTTCAATTTGATATTTGTATAAAATACTACATTTCTTACTTTGTCTTTCATCATACATGCAAAAGAATATTATAACTTATATGGTTTCATTAAGGTGGAGTTATCAATCTCCCCCTTGATGAAAGACACAACAAATATCAACAGAAAATGCATGCAAATAGATACAAACAGATATGATGCAAAATAGGCATAATACCACCATTAGTCCTAAAATGTTTGAATCATCAAAAACTAGTAAATTCAAACCAGTTCACCAAAAACCAAAAGGCCATGTCTCCCCCTTTATGTCTTTCAACAAGGAAGGGAGGAAAAATAAGTTGTTTGTGAACCAAAATACCAACAATGAGCTAAAATGTTTTAAAAGTACTGATAAAGAAAGATATAGATAGAAAGAGAGACCAGGGTTTTGGAATAAGAGGCTAGAAACTGATGGAAATAGTAGGGGTCCAGGTATTGACTACAAGCAGGGTACCACTCGCCATAGTTGTTTTTCTCACTTTGTTTAGCCCTTATGTCGTTCTCTGCCTTGGCTTTCCAGTGCCTGTGTGCCACAGCAAGCTTCTGGTACTTGAGCATCTCATCAATCTTGCACTGCTCCTCTTGTTTGCGATATTTTTTTTACCATGGCATACTCCTCAACAGTCAAATGAATGGTTCTATGTAAGTTGGGCGAAGGATAGGATGATTTTGTACCTGGCACTCGCAGTTGAACAACACATTAGTAGCCCTCTCTAGACAGTGCTCAGCTGCATCTTCAACATGTGGCAAAATGTTCCGAGCAGCTGTGAAGTGTTAGTAGGAGGAGGTCGAGTATCTCAAATACAAATATAAAGATGTATAAATGTAAACCGACTCCTAGCCTATGCAAATAATTACAAGACTTTCTCCCGTTGTAGTGGAAGGGTAGTCAGGATCGATCCACGAGGAGGCGTGTCTGTTGGATCCTAGTAGCGTTGGAATCTCACGTCTTTCTTCGACCAGAAGCCTCGATTTCAACCTTGGAGCTCGATGTCGACCTCGGCTGTCGATCTTCTCTGCAACAGAAGACCTGCAGAGATAAAAACAAGCAATCGATATTGATTAGGGAAGGTCGATATCGATGTTAGCAGACGGAATCGACTGGCTCAGAAGACTGCCAGTCGACACAGGTGGTCGATATCGACGTTGAAGGGTCGATATCGATGTTCAGTAACTTAGCAGTGATGATCGTCATCGACTCAGAAAACTGTCGATGAACTCAATGGTCGATATCGACATCTGGGGTCGATATCGATGTCTTCTCCTGCAAAGTCGTTAGCTTTTGTCGGCAAAGAAAGGCCGAAGACTTTAGGATGGATGAGGATGCAATGATCAGAAATAAAGACATTGGTTTTATGTGTATAAACTATGTAAAAAGCAACTCCTAGGATTAGGGTTTACCACAACGTTAACCAAAGCATGCTATAAGATAAATAAGACGGACAATTGCGCTGTTTCACCTGAGGGACAAGCTTTCGCCGTACACCAACTCTTAGGATTATTTTTGCAAATAAACCTAATTGTCTCTACCAATTTTATGTTTATAACTCAAGTTGTTAGCATGAATCCCTTTTCTTTCGATTAGGACTAAACCTAGAATCGTAGGAGATGATATAGACACAACGATATCAATATCTAACACTTACCTCAAGCACGCATGGCTAACGTCGGGCTCACCCCGACCCTAAGAGCTTTGGGGGACTACTCGCACCTCATCATGGAACTCATCATTGATTGAAAGAAATAAACTTGCATTAAACTATAAACTCCGAAGCTTTACCACTCAACATCGGCTTTCGCGAAAGTCAAACCCTAAAACTTCTCTCTAACTCTATTGAATGTAATTGAATGTGTTGATGGATGATTGAATGCCAGCCCCTAGGGCTTTATTTATAGGCTATTAATCCTTGCTAGCCAAGGATTGTAACTTCTATCTAAACTATAGATTCTATCCAAACAAGTAGGATAGATCTTTTATTTTGATAAAACTTAAACTAACTTGATAAAACTTAAAGGTAAAAAGTAGATAAATCCCAGCTGCTATCTATCTATATGTTACAAGATAAATCCGTCCCTCCTTGAAGATAAAGTTTCCAATCCGCGTCTCGAAATCGAATCTATCTTCTGTCGAGATAAGGTCGATATCGACCACAGAGGACGATATCGATGTCTGTATTTCTGCTCGACTTGCCCAGCTTCACTTGATGTCTATGTTGAGGTCGATATCGATGGTGTAAGGTCGATATTGAGTTCTTTTCTCTGCTGTGTGTTCGTAATGGGAAGTAGGAGGTGTATGTGTAAAATAGGAGAATAAAATAAAGCACAACTAGACTATCTCCCTGTCCCAAACAAATAATACAAGAATCCCCTCCCTTGTAGTAGTAGGGTAATTCAGGATCGAATCCACGAGGAGGTAGGTCAGCGCTTCCTTCGTTGTACTCACGATCAATGCTTTCGACCTCAGCAGACACTCGATATCGAGTATACTGGTCGATATCGACCTCAGTTCTGGTCGATTTCCTAGCGCAGTTCCTGCAGAAGACAAAACAGCAAGTCGACGTCGAGCAGAGACCTCGATATCGATGTTAGTCCTCGATATCGACCCTTAAAGTCGATTTCGATGCTTGTCACAGAAACTGTTTTTGTAACCAATTTATCGGAAAAGGATCCGAAGAAAATAGAATGGAGAGGGAAGATGAACAGAAGCAAAACTAAGACTTTTACGAAGAATTTAATTAATTAAAAGGCTTCCAAAGTCGGGGTTTTAGGCCACAACGATAACAATGCAAGTTTCATGCTAAAAATATGAACTTTTATGTCTTTCCGTCAAATAACTTTCATTATCAACACTTAGGTGATTAGAGGCTTTCGCATAATTCCTAAGAGTTACTATCCAATTCATGAGTAATTCAAGTTCGCAATATGAGTGGCTTTCGCTTCAATAATGCAAATAATGAAACTCCCTAACTTTCGCGAAGGATCATGCATGGGGTAGAAGACGGGATCGCATAAAAGTCATACCTTTTATGCACTTACCTCACATTGCTATCGTCGGGCTCACCCCGACCCTAGAAGTGGGTTGACTACTCGCTCCTCATCATGCACATCATCATCATTGTTATTGAAAGAAAGCTACTTTGAATTAAAACTCCGAAAGAAAGTACAACCGAACAAGCCACTCCGCTCTCGCTTTACAACTCCACTCGGCCACTCTCTCTCTCTATTTCTATTGCAACTGAATTGTGTCTCAAACTGAATTCGGAATATTTCCTTTTGAAAATTGAATCCCTAAACTCAGCCCTATTGGCTTCTATTTGTAGATGTCGGCAAGGACTCGAAACCTTATCTTTATTCTCTATGATAAAAAAAAAAGTAAAAGCTAAAACTTCATGGTGAAATCAGCCTTCTCATGATAAATCTGATGTTGATGATAGGAAATCTCGACCTTTGGATAGATATTGCAAGCATTGGATATAATTCTATCAAAATCGGAGTCGAATTCCTCTGCTGGCATGGTTGATATCGACCCTTCCACTCGATATCGACCCCTCCAAAATCTTATCTCGAGCTTCTCCTTCTCCTACTCGACTTCTATCAACTTGGTCGATCTGGCAGCATCGATATCGACCCCCAGACGTCGATATCGACCTCTTCTGTGTCGAGATGCTCTGTTTCCTTTCTGCTCGATTCCTATGTCTCGATGTACTCGATGTCGAGGTCTTCAGTCGATTTCGACCTCTTCAGAAGACTTCGAGTTCTTTTTCCGCTCTTCTGAATTCATCCATTTTCATCCTGTTTTCTGCGAAATCACATGGAAACTCGTGCAAACCCATATATTTGACATTTAAGCATAAACTACACTATTCCCATGTTTTCCCATTAATGTGCATGCAAAAGACAACAAAATGAATTCATATGTGCATAGAAAATATGGCAATATGCGCGCACATCACTGTGTAATGGTCTGTCTCGACACTCAGTTCTGTGTCGATGTGTTGTAGTGGATGTCGATGTTTAAGGTCGATATCGACCTCTCTTCTGCTCTCCTTGGTTTCTTCATTTTGACTCCGATTTCGCTCGAATTCCTGCATGGTTAGCTCAAAACTTGTGCAAACTCTATTTCTTGCACTTTGGCCCATTCTTACACAAGTTTATATTCTTTTGAACCGTTTCTTTGGAAATCGAATGAAATAAAAAGTCAAAAGATCAATAAAAAGAGGTACAAATATGTACATCAAAACACCCCATACTTAGACTTGCTTGTCCTCAAGCAATAACCAACACCTACAACACACCCTTCAAGTCTTCGACCTTGTCAAAAGCAACATCATAAGCGGTAGCAAAGCAAAGCAAGTGAATTTAACGTCATAGCACATATTTAGGCGATCCATAGGCATATGCAATTTTTGATCCAACCTCACAGGGATAATGTGTTTGCACTCAACTCTCATGTGTTTAGGGTATGAAGATCAACTCTCAACTCAATTCCATATACAATCTCATAAACATTGTAATTTATAAAAATCCACTTCGTAACCAATTATGCAAATGCAATAAGAACCATCAGGAGGACTTTCGCTCAATGGAAGACTTCAAAGAAGACTCCATTCGGCGGGGTTGTAATGGGGCTTGGTAAGGAATTAAGGGTATGGAATTATTTGGCTATGTGGTGCTTTTATAATTCGGGAATCAAGACTCCTAAATCTCAACACTTGCAATATCCAAACCATAACTCTTCAATGTTGCTTTTTCCAAGCTCAATTCTCCATAATGCTCTTTCTCAATTCATCTTTCCATAATATGCTCTAAAGATGCACTAAAAGATGTAAACCATACTATCAACCCTTCTTTCAAACTCTAATATGCCTCTAAAAAATACAACACTTGTATGAAATAAATAAAGGATTTAAGGATTTTGGCTCATGCACTACGTATATATATCTCTCTTTTCTTTTTTTTTTTCTTTTTTTTTTTTCGGATTTTTTTTGGCGAAAATGATAAATAATACTAAAAAAACATGTGCATTTATATGGTGAGCCGAAAATCCTTTTACAAAATATGGCAAAATGTAAATATGCACCAACCCATAATTTCCTTGCTCAAAACTGGACAATATGCAGTTTCCTTTCCACAAGGCATTAGTCCAGCCAATCTAAGTCTCAATTCCAAAATGGAGGTCAGACTCAATTCGGCTAGGGATAATTTTGTGGAGTTTGCAATTTCAGGCTCAGGATAATTTTTCGGCTTCAAGCAGGGATAATGCATGGTAGGTAAAGAGAGGATAAAAATGGCTTAAAAGATGCCTCCATCATTTAATTCTCGCAAACATAGACATATTTATGTATTGGCTTTGAATAACTATCACAACATTTAGAGATGCATAGGAAGAGTAAATTCACTCAAGAAAGTAGATGGATTTTTTATATTCTTCCTATAGTCCAAAATTCTCACTAGGACAATTTTTGTTGGATTTACTTTTTAGCCTAGGATCATATGTGCTCAATTTCATCACAAGTTCACAATCTACATAAAAAATTTAAGGACTTAGGCTAAACCATCCGAATATGCCATAGGATTTACATGATCAAGTCAGCTATTGAGTTTTCATCATAGGACATCTAAGTAGGGTTTAAAAATAAACTTAAGAAGTAAACTTTCATATTTTATGTATTTTTGACAATTTTCTATTTTTTTTTGAATTTTTTGACATTTTATAAAAGTAAAACTAGAACAAAAATTTAAACATGAATGCAATGTGAAGAAGAAAACCAAGTTATGACCTATAAGACATGTTTTTCCCCCACCCCATACTTAAAATATACAGTGTCCTCACTGTATTAAAAAGAAGAACAAGGGTAGAGAGAGACTCACAGCGCAACCTGCGGATTCAGGTCGATTTCAGGTTAGGTCGATGCCAGAAGTCGATATCTATGTCAGAGGTCGATGTCGACTGCATCTGTCGAAGTCGAGGAAGAAAGTGAAGACAAGGGCTGCCTGATGAAGGTCGATATCGATGATTATGGTCGATATCGACCTCTGCTTTTTTCGCTCCTGAGTCCTCGATGTCGACTCCAGGAGATGGCTTGACCATGGGGGGTCGATTTCGACTGGCCTGGTCTATTTCGACTACCTCTGCAGAAGCTTTTTTTCTTCTTCGTCATTTCTTCTTGCTTAGAAACCTGAAATATTTGTTAGAAGTATAGATAAAGCCATGAATTATCTCAGTTTCAAAAAATTTAAAATCCAAAAATCCTAAAAACCATCTACGAAAAATTTAAAGGGTTTATGTACATGCTCTATAGTGTTGAGTCATTATGCCGACTTCTCTGTCAATTCATTATGAGCCTTTAACGCAGAGACCCTTTGAGTTCGAGCATTCTCCTGGGTCATCTAGGTCCTTTTGGTAGTAGCTAAGTTCAGCGACCAAGGCTTCTTTGATGTTAGATTCTTCTTTGGGCGCTTTCCTTCTCTTTCTTGACCTAACTCTAGCAATATAGGCAAACCATGGAGCTTTGACCCTCTCTTTGGTTGAATAATCAATAATTGGCTTAATTGATTTATCAATAAGGGACAGATGAGGGTTGGGAGTCATACCTGGGCTTACCTGTTTGGGCCCGAAACAGAAATCTTTGGGCTAAGGGGTGGTCGATTTCGACCAAAGTGGGTCGATTTCGAGATCTGTGGTCGTTACCGACATGTGGGGGTCGATATCGACCTCTGTGACCCCATACTTAAGCTCCTGACAACAATATGGCATACTCGATTTCGACCAAGGGGAGTCGATTTCGATGTTTTTAGTCGATATCGACTGGTTCCAGTCGATGTCGACCCTGCTTGATGTTTCCGTCCTTGCCAACAAAAATTTTCTAAGCTTTTCCTTAGCCGGTGAGAGGACTACTTGCTCTAGGTGCTTCGTTTTGCTCATGGTTGGGTTGAAAGAGAATTCTATCACTTCATTCCCTATAGTGAAGGTTAGTAATCCTCGATGTACATTGATTTTGGCATCAGCAGTAGCTAAGAAGGGCCTACCAAGGATAATAGGCACTACATGATCTTCAGGCATCTCCAATACAATGAAATCAGTAGGCACAAAGAACTTACCTACCTTTACAGGAACGTCATTTACTATACATGTGGGCTTGACGAATGAGTTCTCAGCCATATAAAGTTTCATGTCCACAGGTTCAAGTGCGCCAATGTTCACCTTTTGCCAAATAGAGAGAGGCATGCGACTTACGCTTGCCCCTAGGTCACATAGGGCTTTGTAGCGATGTTGGCCAAGTCCCACGATGATTGCAAACTTCCCTGGATCACTCCTCTTCTCAGGGAAGTCCATCTTTGAGCACTCCTCTGCGATCTCTGCCATGGATCTCTTCTTGCTAAGGATGTCTTTGAGGAATCGCACATAGGCGGGCATCTCGCTTAGGGCTTCTGTAAGAGGAATGGTAACGTTAAGACCTTGAATAATTTTTACAAAGCGCCTAAACTTACCTTTGGTGGGATCCTCCAATGCTTTGGAAGGGAATGGCAACGTCTTCTTTGGTGGAGGGGCCAAAACGATGGTCGGAGGGGCCTGCTGGACATCGACATCGACTAGGACGTGGTTGATATCGATCGGGATGGTCGATGTCAACCTTTGTTGTGGCTTTTGAGGCTCTGCAGTGGCATCGATGTCGACCAGTGGGTCGACCTGATGGTCGATATCGACCTCTTCCTCGACATCGACTGGTCTGTCGATGTCGACTGGATCTGCTGCTTTCTCCGACTCAGCTCGTGGCTTTTGTACTTTGTTGCCACTCCTTAATTGCATGGCTGTGACATGGCCCGTCCCGGATTGCCCCTTAGGATTGGTGGTTGGTTGCCCAGGGAATGTTCCGGACGGTCTAGGGATTTGCGCTGCCAATTGACCTAGTTGGGTCTCTACGTTCTTTTTCTAAATATCCATCTCCCCAATCCTTGTGGTAAGGTGATTGAGTTGAGAATTGATTGCATTGTTGGATTGATCATTCATAGCTTGATTCCGCCTAATTTCATCCAGCACAAGTTGAAGATCATCCTTTCGTTGGTCCCTCTCTGGGTGCTCAGGAGCTCTATAAGGCGGGGGTATGGGTCAATTGCTTAGCTGAAGAGGTACAAGGGATGAAATATTTCTCTTTTGTAGTCTGGAAACATTCGCTCCTGGAGGGATGGGAATCAATACAAATATCTTGTGGAAGATGAAAGATCTTGGCAATGGTAGTTGAAAAGAGAGAGATTTTCGTGCCCTTGACCACTGTTTCCAGCGTCATGTTACCTCGATCTCGTTTGGCGATCAGGTTAAAATAACCAAATGGGTAAGGCAGGGGTAAGCAACTACGCATGGGTTCAAAAGTTGCTAGAGAGAGGTGGATTTCAACATTATTATACACGGTAGAGCTAGAGTTTCAAGGAACTAGATATGAACAACGTCATATAAGCATAACTTTCGAGAACTAAATTTATCTAACCACATCCCAACAGACTTGAAATTATGAAACCAATTTTTTGGGAATCCAGTGATTACCTGAGGTGCGAAATCTGTAGGAGCCGGTGATGTAGTGTGGAAAGACGAGTTTGAATCATCACTAAGAGAGTCGGATTCTTCTTTCGCTTCCTGGAAGTCACAATCTTTGCCTTTTGGTGGAAGTCGTAGGAGAACGATGAATAGATCGCTTGGGGGTCATGGAAATTTTGAGAGAAGGAAGTGAGAGGGACGGGGTTGAAAGTGAGAGAGAGAGTAATAAAAAGAGAGAGAAATAGAGAGTGAGAGAGAGAGTTTTGAAGACTCGGGTGTGGGGAGTGATTGATGGTGATATGCTAAAGATAAATAGGGGTTATTGAAACCAATATGAAATTTGAAAATAGAGGAGGTTGAAAGGGTTTAGTTAAGATACAATGAATCTAACACAGTTGATTTCCCAAGAATAAAATCGGTGTAATAAAATCAAGTCATTTTAATGAAAATATTTTTAAAACCAATAAATTACAATGTATCTTAACCACCTTTTAAAAAATTTAAAGATTATACGATCAATTATCCAGAAATATAACAACCAGTAAGAAGATCCAAATAAATTACATTAATATGCGATAACAATTCAAGGCTTTCAAACTCTTCTTCAAGGCTTGAATGTATTTGCAGACAATCATTACCAATCACTACTCCCCTTATGATAGTGCTTCCCTATTTAACATGCCCAGTTCTAATCTAAAAAAATTAAACCTATCTTCAAGCAAATGTTTAAAGATATCAGCAAGTTTCAATTTACCGAAAACAAATGATATAGAAACATCACCTTTCTCCACATGGTCTCGAATGAAATGATGCCTTACATCAATATGTTTAGTTCTAAAATTCTGATGTACATATTTGCACCTCCTTTTATGGAATCTTTTGACTTCTTATTTCATTCGCTTTGCAAAGAAAAGGTTCAAAAGAATATACACTTATGTAAGAATGGGCTAAAGTGCAAGAAATAGAGTCTGCACAAGTTTTGAGCTAACCATGCAAGAATTCGAGCGAAATCGGAGTTAAAACGAAGAAACCAAGGAGAGCAGAAGAGAGGTCGATATCGACCCTCAACATCGACATAGACCACAGTACATCGACATAGAACTGAGTGTCGAGACAGACCATTGCACATCAGAGGAAAGCACTCGATATCGATCACCTGACATCGATATCGACCTCCACATAGACATCGAGTGGAGATGAACAAGTCGAGCAGGAACAGAGACATCGATATCGACCTTCCTGGTCGATATCGACCTTATCTCGACAGAAGATAGATCCGATTTCGAGACTCGGATTATGAATTCTATCCTCAAGGCCACGGATTATCTTGTACTTTTTTATAGTTAGCAGCTGGGATTTATCTACTTTTTACCTTTAAGTTTTATCAAGTTAGTTTAAGTTTTATCAAAATAAAAGATCTATCCTACTTGTTTGGATAGAATCTATAGTTTAGATAGAAGTTACAATCCTTGGCTAGCAAGGATTAGTAGCCTATAAATAAAGCCCTAGGGGCTGGTTTGTTAGAAGGATCCAAGCAAGAAAGATAATAGCAATAGGCAATAGAAAGTAAGAGTTTTAGTTTTGAGCTTTAAAGTTTCAAGCGCTTACGATAGTTGGCGTTGAGATTGTAAAGATTCAAAGTTTTCCATTTATACAAGTTATTTCAATTCAAAGCATGTCTACATTCAACATGTGCGAGTAGTCCCCCAAAGCTCTTAGGGTCGGGGTGAGCCCGATGTTAGCCATGCGTGCTTGAGGTAAGTGTTAGATGTTGATATCGTTGTGTCTATATCATCTCCTACGACTCTATGTTTAGTCCTAATCGAAAGAAAAGGGATTCATGCTAACAACTTGAGTTATAAACATAAAATTGGTAGAGACAATTAGTTTTATTTGCAAGAGTAATCCTAAGAGTTGGTGTACAACGAAAGCTTGTCACTCGGGTTAAATAGCGCAATTGTCCGTCTTATTTATCCTATCGCATGCATTGGTTAACGTTGTGGTAAACCCTAATCCTAGGAGTTGCTTTTTACATAGTTTATACACATAAAACCACTGTCTTTATTTCTGATAATCGCATCCTCATTCATCCTAAATTCTTCGGCCTTTCTTTCCCGACAAAAAGCTAACTACTTTGCAGGAGAAGACATCGATATCGACCACAGACGTCGATATCGACAACTAAGTTCGTCGACAGTTTTCTGAGTCGACGACGATCATCACTGCTAAGTGACTGAACATCGATATCGACCCTTCAACGTCGATATCGACCACCTGTGTCGACTGGCATTCTTCTGAGCCAGTCGATTCCGTCTGCTAACATCGATATCGACCTTTCTAGTCGATATCGACCGCCGTTTTTGTCTCTGCAGGTCTTCTGTTGCAGAGAGGAGTGACAGTCGAGGTCAACATCGAGCTCCATGGTTGAAATCGAGGCTTTTTGTCGAACATTCAGGACTTGTCTTCAAAGCTACTAAGATCCCGCTGACTCGCTTCCTCATGGATCGAACCTGATTCTCTAC
Source organism: Persicaria maculosa (assembly GCA_963922045.1). Taxonomy (NCBI): domain Eukaryota; kingdom Viridiplantae; phylum Streptophyta; class Magnoliopsida; order Caryophyllales; family Polygonaceae; genus Persicaria; species Persicaria maculosa. The sequence continues at coordinate 38,575,536 of OY998261.1, forward strand.
TACTATAGCGGGGAGTCTTGAATTTATTTGAAGAGGCTAAGAGTTGTATTGCTTTATATTTTATCATATATTTCGATTCAATTCTCCCTATGTCAAATATTGGCGCCGTTACCGGGGAGGCAATCAATCGCGCCCTAGTAGTCTATCTCACGTCTCTACCTAGTTTGGCTTTGCAGGTGTATGCGACGCGCTGATCGCCCACCTGAATTTGAAGGAGTAGACGACCCTGAGCGCTATTTCCATCTAAGAGCCCAAGCTCAAAGAATAATGGCAGACAACGCGAACCAGGCTGAGTTGATTGAGCAACTAAGGAAGCAGGTGGAGGACCTAACCACTAGAGAGGCGGCACTTAAGGAGCGCGCGGATAAGGAGGAGGAAGGCCGGAGGCAAATAGAAGCCCAAATCAATGCCCTCCATCGGAATGCCAAGCAATATATGCACCCCGCGCTCATAGTGCCTGAATCGGCGATTCTTATCTCTGCCTCTAATTTTGAAATTAAACCTAACTTCCTTACTGAAATAAGAAGGCATCAATATGAAGGAAAACTTAATGAATGCCCTATGGCACATATTTCAACCTTCTTAGACCTCTGTGATACTATTGCTGACGGACAGAGTCTTGAATATGTCCAACTAAAAGCCTTTCGTTGTCTCTTACAGGAAAAGCATTGCAGTGGTTGGAGAGCTTAGCCCCAAGATCGCTCTGCACCTGGAATGAAGTCAAGGACGCGTTCCGCAACAAGTTCTTCCCTCCTTCTAAGACGGCGTTGATCCGACAGAAAATCACGGCTTTCAAACAAAAGCCCGGTGAGGCTCTAGCGACTGTTTGGGAAAGGTTGAAGGACCTACTACGATCATGCCCGACGCATGGTCAACCACCGTACGTAATTCAGGAGATTATCTACAATGCTCTTGATGCTACAACAAAGGAGAGGATCAACACCTACACCGCCTATGACTACCTTGAACTCGCTCCACAAGAGGCTTAGGAAACCATAGAGAGGTTGGTAGAGTTCGACAACACATATGAGACTCCTGAGGCTTCCCACATATCATCATCGTCGAGGCCTACCCCATCTATGCCCTTATATGAACCCTCCAAGGTAATAGATCCGAACGTGAAGGAGCAATTCCATAGAGTTCAACTTCAGAAGCTCCAAAAGCAAGTGAGGTTCCTTTCAGCGAACCAAGATTGCATTGAATGCGGATCGCAGCGGCACACCACCATCGAGTGCCCTCATGCTGAACAAGTACAACTAGTGAAGACTCACCAAGAGGTGCGCTACATAAGGGGTCCCAGTCACCAATATTGGGGAGACCAAAGGTTCTATCAACCACAAAGGAACCCGGTTAACCCTAGGGACCCCCCGCCTTATAGAGCTCCTGGGCACCCGGAGAGGGACCAACGGACGAGATAAGGCGGAACCAAGATAAAAATGATCAATCCAACAATGCAATCCATTCTCAACTCAATCACCTTATCACAAGGATTGGGGAGATGGATATTTGGAAAAAGAACGTAGAGACCCAACTGGGTCAATTGGCGGCACAAATCCCTAGACCGTCCGGAACATTCCCTGGGCAACCCACTACGAATCCTAAGGGGCAATCCGGGACGGGCCATGTCGCAGCCAGGCAATTAAGGAGTGGCAACAAAGTACAAAAGCCATGAACGGAATCGGCGAAAGCAGCAGATCTTCTCGACATCGACAGCCCAGTCGATGTCGAGGAAGATGTCGATATCGACCCCCAGGTCGACACCCAGGTCGACATCGATGCCACTGCAGACCATGTGGAGCCACAACAGAGGTCGACATCGACCATGCCAGTCGATATCGACCAGATCCCTGTCGACGTCGATGTCCAGCAGGCCCCTCCAACCACCGTTTTGGCTCCTCCGCCAAAGAAGACGTTGCCCTTCCCTTCCAAAACCTTGGAAGATCCCACCAAAGGTAAGTTTAGGCGCTTTGTAAAAATTCTTCAAAGTCTTAACGTTACCATTCCTTTTACAGAAGCCCTAAGCGAGATGCCCGCCTATGTGCGATTCCTCAAAGACATCCTTAGCAAGAAGAGATCCATGGTAGAGATCGCAGATGAGTGCTCAAAGATGGACTTCCCTGAGAAGAGGAGTGATCCAGGGAAGTTTGCAATCACCGTGAGACTTGGCCAACATCGCTACAAAGCCCTATGTGACATAGGGGCAAGCGTAAGTCTCATGCCTCTCTCTATTTGGCAAAAGGTGAACATTGGCGCACTTGAACCAGTGGATATGAAACTCTATATGGCTGACAACTCATTCGTCAAGCCCACAGGTATAGTTGATGATGTTCCTGTAAAGGTAGGTAAGTTCTTTGTGCCTACTGATTTCATTGTATTGGAGATGCCTGAAGATCCTATAGTGCCTATTATCCTTGGTAGGCCTTTCTTAGCTACTGCTGATGCCAATATCAATGTACGTCAAGGATTACTAACCTTTACTATAGGGAACGAAGTGATAGAGTTCTCTTTCAACCCTACCATGAGCGAAACAAAGCACCTGGAACAAGTTGTCCTCTCGCCTGCTAAGGAGAAGCTTAGAAAATTTTTATTGGCAAGGATGGAAACAGCAAGCAGGGTCGACATCGACTGGAACCAGTCGATATCGACTAAAAACATCGAAATCGACCCCCCTTGGTCGAAATCTAGTATGCCAGATTGTTGCCAAGAGCTTAAGTATGGGGTCACAAAGGTCAATATCGACCCCCACATGTCGGTATCGACCAACTCACTCGAAATCGACCCTCCTTGGTCGAATTCGACTGCCCCTCACCCTGAAGATTTATGTTTCGGGCCCAAACAGGTAAGCCCAAGTAAGACTCCTAACCCTCCTCTGTCCCTTATTGATAAATCAATTAAGCCAGTTATTGATAATTCAACTAAAGAGAGGGTCAACGCTCCATGGTTTGCCTATATTGCAAAAGTTAGGTCAAGAAAGAGAAGGAAAGCGCCCAAAGAAGAACCTAACAATGAAGAAGCCTTGATCGCCGAGCTTAGATACTACCAAAAGGACCTAGATGATCCAGGAGAAGGCTCGAGCTCGAAGGGTCCCTACATAAAAGGCTCGGGAAGAATTGACGGAGAAGTCGGCCTAGCGACTCAAAACTCTTGAGCATGTACATAAAACCTTTAAATTTTTCATAGATGGTTTTTAGGATTTTTGGATTTTTAAACTTTTAAAACTGAGATAATTCGTGGCTTTATCTATATTTCTAACCAAGATTTCAGGTTGTTAAGAAAAAAGAAACGACGAAGAAGAAAAGAAGCTTCTGCAGAGGCAGTCGAAATCGACCAGGCCAGTCGAAATCGACCCCGCCAGGGTCAAGCCACCTCCTGGAGTCGACATCGGGGACTCAGGAGCAGATAAGCAAAGGTCGATATTAACCATAATTATTGATATCGACCTTCATCAGGCAGCCCTTGTCTTCACTTTCTTCCTCGACTTCGACAGATATAGTCGACATCGACCTCTGACATAGATATCGACTTCTGGCATCGACATAACCTGAAATCGACCTAAATCCGCAGGTTGCGCTGTGAGTTTCTCTCTACCCTTGTTCTTCTTTTTAATACAGTGAGGACACTGTATATTTTAGGTATGGGGTGGGGGAAAAACATGTCTTACGGTCATAACTTGGTTTTCTTCTTCGCATTGCATTCATGTTTAAATTTTTGTTCTTAAGTTTTACTTTTATATCAAAAATACAAAAAAAAATGTTTACTTCTTAAGTTTGTTTTTAAACCCTGCTTAAGATGGCCTATGATGAAAACTCAATAGCTGACTTGATCATGTAAATCCTATGGCATATTTGGATGGTTTAGCCTAAGTCCTTAAAATTTTTATGTAGATTGTGAACTTGTGATGAAATTGAGCACATATGATCCCAGGCTAAAAAGCAAATCCAACAAAAATTGTCCTTGTGAGAATTTTGGCCTATAGGGAGAACATCAAAAATCCCTCCGCTTTCTTGAGTGAATTTACTCTTCCTATGCATCTCTAAATGTTGTGATAGTTATTCAAAACCAATACATAAATATGTCTATGTTTACGAGAATTAAATGATGGAGGCATCTTTTAAGCCATTTTTATCCTCTCTTTACCTACCCTGCATTATCCCTGCTTGAAGCCGGAAAATTAGCTTGAGCCTGAAATTGCAAACTCCACAAAATTATCCCTAGTCGAATTGAGCCTGACCCCCATTTGGGAATTGAGACTTAGATGAGCTTGACTAATGCCTTGTGGAAAGAAAAGTGCATATTGTCCAGTTTTGAGCAAGGAAATTATGGGTTGGTACATATTTACATTTTGTCATATTTTATAAAAAGGATTTTTGGCTCAACATATAAATGCACATGTTTTTTTAGTATTCATTATTTTCGTAAAAAAAATTCCGAAAAAAAGAGAGATATATATGTATATAGTGCATGAGCCAAAATCCTTAAGTCCTTTATTTATTTCATACAAGTGTTATATTTTTTAGAGGCATATTAGAGTTTGAAAGAAGGGTTGGTAGTATGGTTTACATCTTTTAGTGCATCTTTAGAGTATATTATGGAAAGATGAGTTGAGAAAGAGCATTATGGAGAATTGAGCTTGGAAAAGAGCAACATGGAAAAGTTATGGTTTGGATATTGCAAGTGTTGAGATTTAGGAGTCTTGATTCCCAAATTATAAAAGCACCACATAGCCAAATAATTCCATACCCTTAATTCCTTACCAAGCCCAATTATAACCCCGCCGAATGGAGTTTTCTTTGAAGTCTTCCATTGAGCGAAAGTCCTCATGATGGTTCTTATCGCATTTTCATAATTGGTTGCGAAGTGGATTTTTATAAATTGCAATGTTTATGAGATTGTGTATGGAATTGAGTTGAGAGTTGATCTTCATAGCCTAAACACATGAGAGTTGAGTGCAAACACATTATCCCTGTGAGGTTGGATCAAAAATTGCATATGCCTATGGATCGCCTAAATATGTGCTATGACGTTAAATTCACTTGCTTTGCTTTGCTACAGCATATGATGTTGCTTTTGACAAGGGCGAAGACTTGAAGGGTGTGTTGTAGGTATTGGTTATTGCTTGGTTATTGCTTGAAGACAAGCAAGTCTAAGTATGGGGTGTTTTGATATACATATTTATACCTCCTTTTATGGCATCTTTTGACTTCTTATTTCATTCTCTTTCCAAAGAAAAGGTTCAAAAGAATATAAACTTGTTTAAGAATGGGCTAAAGTGCAAGAAATAGAGTCTGCACAAGTTTTGAGCTAACCATGCAGGAATTCGAGTGAAATCGGAGTCAAAACGAAGAAACCAAGGAGAGCAGAAGAGAGGTCGATATCGACCCTCAACATCGACATAGACCACAGTACATCGACACAGAACTGAGTGTCGAGACAGACCATTGCACAGCAGAGGAAAGCACTCAATATCGATCACCTGACATCGATATCGACCTCCACATAGACATCGAGTCGAGATGAACAAGTCGACCAGGAAAGAGACATCGATATCGACCTTCCTGGTCGATATCGACCTTATCTCGACAGAAGATATATCCGATTTCGAGACTCGGATTATGAATTCTATCCTTAAGGCCATGGATTATCTTGTACTTTTAGATAGTTAGCAGCTGGGATTTATCTACTTTTTACCTTTAAGTTTTGTCAAGTTAGTTTAAGTTTTATCAAAATAAAAGATCTATCCTACTTGTTTGGATAGAATCTATAGTTTAGATAGAAGTTACAATCCTTGGCTAGCAAGGATTAGTAGCCTATGAATAAATCCCTAGGGGCTGGTTTGTTAGAAGGATCCAAGCAAGAAAGACAATAGCAATAGGCAATAGAAAGTTAGAGTTTTAGTTTTGAGCTTTAAAGTTTCAAGCGCTTACGATAGTTGGCGTTGAGATTGTAAAGATTCAAAGTTTTCCATTTATGCAAGTTATTTCAATTCAAAGCATGTCTACATTCAACATGTGCGAGTAGTCCCCCAAAGCTCTTAGGGTCAGGGTGAGCCCGACGTTAGCCATGTGTGCTTGAGGTAAGTGTTAGATGTTGATATCGTTGTGTCTATATCATCTCCTACGACTCTATGTTTAGTCCTAATCGAAAGAAAAGGGATTCATGCTAACAACTTGAGCTATAAACATAAAATTGGTAGAGACAATTAGGTTTATTTGCATGAGTAATCCTAAGAGTTGGTGTACAGCGAAAGCTTGTCCCTCGGGTGAAATAGCGCAATTATCCGTCTTATTTATCCTATCGTATGCATTGGTTAACGTTGTGGTAAACCCTAATCCTAGGAGTTGCTTTTTACATAGTTTATACACATAAAACCACTGTCTTTATTTCTGATCATCGCATCCTCATTCATCCTAAAGTCTTCGGCCTTTCTTTGCCGACAAAAAGTTAACGACATTGCAGGAGAAGACATCGATATCGACCACAAACGTCGATATCGACCACTGAGTTCGTCGACAGTTTTCTGAGTCGATGACGATCATCACTGCTAAGTTACCGAACATCAATATCGACCCTTCAACGTCTATATCGACCACCTGTGTCGACTGCAGTCTTCTGAGCCAGTCGATTCCGTCTGCTAACATCGATATCGACCTTTCCAGTCGATATCGAATACCGTTTTTGTCTCTGCAGGTCTTCTGTTGCAGAGAGGAGTGACAGCCGAGGTCGACATCGAGCTCCAAGGTCGAAATTGAGGCTTCTGGTTGAACATTCAGGACTTGTCTTCAAAGCTACTAGTATCCCGCTGACTCGCTTCCTCGTGGATCGAACCTGATTCCCTACTACTATAGCGGGGAGTCTTGAATTTATTTGAAGAGGCTAAGAGTTGTATTGCTTTATATTTTATTATATATTTCGATTCAATTCTCCCTACGTCAAATGCTGCACAAGATTTTTGGTTATAGAAATGGCACTAGTATTATCATACACAATAGGTATACCTCTTAAGTCAAAACCAAGATCTCGGAGTTGTTGAGCTATCCATAATACTTGTGAACAACAAGCTCCAGCAGCTATGTACTCGGCTTTTGCTGTAGAAAGTGCGACAAAATTCTATTTCTTTGAATGCCATCTGATTAGTGACGACCCCAAGAATTGACAAAACACTAAAGTGCTTTTTCTATTGACTTTGTATCCTGCAAAATCTTCATATAAATATCCAACAAGGTGAAAGTTGTTTTGTGCAGCATACCAAAGACCTAGATCCTTAGTACCATTCATATATCTAAAAAAACTTTTGACAGCAATCAAGTGTGATTCTTTTCGATCAACTTGAAAACAAGCGCACATGCACACATTAAACATAATATCGGGTCAACTTGCAATAAAATAAAGCAAAGATCCAATCATACCTCTATACTCCTTTTGATTTACACTCTTACCATTTTTGTCTTGATCTAAGGAGAGAGTTGAGCTCATAGGAATCTTTACAACCTTGGATTGATCCATGTTGTACTTCTTGATCAAATCCTTGGTATACTTACTTTGATTGAGAAAGATTACTTTATTTGTTTGTTTGACTTCTAATCCGAGAAAGAAATTCAATTCTCCCATTAAGCTCATTTTGAATTCCCTGCACATGATGTTTGAAAATTCCTTGCAAAGGGAATCGTTAGTAGCACTGAATAATATGTTATCAACATATATCTGAACTACCAATAAAAGATATTTTGACAATCTTTCAAACCAAGCCCTTGAAGCTTGTTTAAGACGATCAAGAGCTTTGTCAAGCTTGTAAAAATGTTCCAAAAATTCATCATTTTCAAAACCAGGGGGTTGAGCAACATAAACTTCTTCTTCTAAAAATCGTTAAAAAGGCACATTTAACATTCATTAGAAAAAGTTTAACATTCATATAAGAGGCAAAGGCAAGTAAAATCTGAATAGCTTCTAATCTAGACACATGAGAAAACGTCTCCTCATAATCAATACCTTCCTTTTGGTTATAAGCTTCTACTACTAACCTTGCTTTATTTCGAACAATCATACCATGCTCATCCAATTTGTTCTTTAAACTCGATCTAGTTTGTATACAAGACTTGGGATCCGAGATGATGTTCTATATTGGATGTGATGAGGATTGCTTGAACTTTCTTTTTCTAAGCTCTTGAGTGGCTCTAGTATGATCTGATGTGTCACCAAGACCTTGTGGCTCATTTGTATGATTGGATACAGGTCCTGTTGGTTCTGTGTTGCGTTTGTCAAGGCCTTGAAATTGTTGTTCAAGGTCTTAAAGTTTCTTTTCAAGGTCTTAAGATTGCTCAAAGCTTCCTGAATTTGTTTCTACATCTTTTGACTTTGAGTCTTATTGCTCGTTGGTACTTCTTCTTCTCCATCAAATGGTAGATCTCCATGATGATTCAATTTCAAATATGTAAAGCTATCCCTCAACGCACCATTATTGCTTTCATCAAATAATCTTAGTGCGCTTATTATAAACTCTATATACTTTACTGTTCAAATAGTAATTGAGAAAAGTTAATTGCTTCATCACTACATGCATCAAATTTTCCAAGGTTATCTTTCCCATTATTATGAACAAAGCATATATATCCAAATGGTTTGAAATACGAAACACTTGGCTTTCTTCCTTCGAAAAGTTCATAAGGAGTCTTTTTCAAAGTGGGACGAATTAAACATCTATTCAAAATATAGTTAGTCGTATTCACAGCCTCATCCCAAAAATGTTTTGGCAAACCATTTTCTAAAAGCATTGTCCTAGACATGTCTTCCAAGGTGCAGTTCTTTTCTTCCACAACCCTGTTTTGTGTGAAATACTGTATTTTGCAAAAACAAATCAAACATTATTTTATCAAATTCTCTGCCCCATGATTACTTCTAATAGAAACAATAGGCATATTTTTCAATGTTTTGAAAATTCAAATCTGATTTTTCTCTTAAAAAAGAAACCCATGTAAAATGAGAATAATCATCAACAATAATGAGGATGTACTGTTTACCCTTTGGAAATTTGAAACACATAGGACGACATAAATACATATGTAAAAGTTCAATGGGTCCAAAAGTACTTACAACGTTTTGGGTTCAAAAGACCCTCGGGTTTGTTTACCTCATGAGCAAGCGTTGTGTTTTCATTGCTTCCGCCATTTCCAAACCCTATAACACTCACAAGACTTACTTGGTGATCAAGGGATGTCAAGAACATCAATTGCAAGATCGGGAAAAAACTCGCGGTTGTTCTTTATTCGAAGCCCACGTGCTAATGATCGGGAATAGCAACGCATCAAGTGGTATCAAAACCAAAGGTGTATGCAAGTTCTTGTCTTTTCTTGAAGTTACTAATGTTTTGATTCAATGCCTTGGGCCATCTATGGAGATTGGGATGATGATCCTGATCCATTGGATGAGTTCTTTGCTTTGGAACGGGCTGCACAACAACGTCGCCAACGAGAGTTGCAAATAAAAGCTTGGCAACAACAACAAGAACATCTAGAGCATCAACGAGAAGCCAAAAGACGTCAACTTTGGTTTCAACACCAGAGAGAGATAGAGGAGGACAAGCATCAAAGAGAACAATTCCAATTTTGTCAACTTTGGGAAGAGTTCAAAGCAGATGACAAACGTCGTAACCTACAATTCCGACAGGAGTTCAAATAAGATCTATGCCATATCCTTTCCCCACTAGTGATTGTACCTCCTGCAGAGTCTAATATTGTCGTTCCCTCGTGTGTCGATGAGTCTCTTACAGATTCTGATCCCGAGGAAGCTTGTAAGGAGGAAGCTGTCAAAAAATTTATTGCCCAGAAAACAGATCAGCGCAACAATTTTGTTTTGACGATTCCCGACGATTTCGACCTCGGATTTATGACAACTCAGTTGCAAAGCTGACTCGACGAGCTTTCCAATGTTGGGTCAGAAACAGCATGACTCTTCTGGGAAGGTGTTTGAACCTGATCTGCAAGTGAACTGCAGTACTGTGCAAGATGTGTTGGATGTCTTAATTGATGACGATGAGGTAATTGATGATATTTCTCTTGAGTTAGCTATTATAACTCTCAAGAATGTTCATGAAGTTGTCAATGCTGAAGTTGAAGTGATTGTTGAGCCTATTCCCATTGAAGATCAAGTTTGTTCAACAATCATGCCTAAAGGTGTTGTTTTTTGGGTTCCTTTACCTCGTAATATTCTGACACCTATTATGTCCATCCCCCCGTCATCATATTGGAAGGTTGCTGCTCCTTCTCCACTATTCATCATTGACTCGATTCGAGGACGAATCGAACATAAGAAGGGGAGAATGATGCAATAAAGAATGAGCTTATGTGGGTCAAACAACGATCTTGATCCCGGCGATGACTCGGGGATGAGTCAATTTCAAATGGAGGAGAATTATGTCATCCTCAAGAGGAAGAAGAAGGCTCCACTATGGAATCAAGGGCCAAAGATGCGAATGGGGATTATGCACAAGTTCTAGATTGTTCAAGCAGATTTGATAGTTTTGCGACTTTTTAATAAAATGGGACGTTCAGAGTCCATATTTATTGGATTGGATCCTGTCATGCCTTGTTGGAAAGAGCACTCCGATTCCTACAACTTATGTGTTGAAGGTTTTCCAGAATCGACCATAAAGATGCTCGAAAGTTACCATCTTTGCAGTTGTTCACTTTGTGGACGAATTTACCTATCTTTCGATATTTAGTTTATCATCTTAAGCTTTATATTTATTTAGGATTAATGTAAATTAGAATAATATCTACTAGTTGGCTTTTTAATTAATTGATATTATCTCTAATTAGTTTTATTTGAATGATAAATAAGGTGATTAAGGAAATTCTATCTTTTACACCCATTAGAATCTAGCTATTTTATAACAACCCATTAGAATTGTTCTCAGGAAAAAATATATATATTTTTGTAACTGATCAAATGTGAGGATGAAAGTAATTTATTTTTAAATAAACCATAAATATGTATTGATAAATTTCTTAATCACTAAAATTTCTTCTTTATAATATTCATAATAATTAACACTTACTAGTACATACTGACGATGCCATAAATAGTAACCCCTTTAATTAATAGGGGTATGATGTCATAAACAGGTTATCCAATGCAGGAATCACGCACCAACTTAAAAATCAAACCATCGCGACCAAAAGTCTTCCTACACCACATAACAGAGGTTCAAGTCTGGATATGAATGCTTTCCCTCAAAGATTGGGATCGCGTGAAAAATCTCCGAGTCAACTAAAACTCTTCAATAAAGAGCAAGCAGCTCACTGGTGAAGCACCTCTCCGCTAGTATCGCCACGTGTAGCTACCCAAGATCGATGGCATGGGGGCATGGGCTACATGTGTCCCCTACCAAAACCACGAGGTCACTAGCCAGCTGCTCGCTTTATAACACTATAAATACACCCCTAGAAACCAAAAGAAAGGGATCCAAAAAGAGAGATAGAAAAGAAACTCTACAACTTCACCTAAAGTAAAGTCCTCAGGCTTGAGCTCATAGGATCCTTGAATCGGAGAAGAAGTCTTTCTAGAATAACACATCATCAAATCAAACTTCCTCTAAAGACGACATTTGAACAGTAAAAGCACTTGATCACGAAACTCAGACGTTTGCAAGACCACACTAAGTAACAAAGAATTATCAGATCGTCTGGTCAAACATTATCTTGCTTTTAGCATCGCAGGTATTAGAGAACTTTTTTCGTCACCTTGAGTTAATAAGTATAGGAGAAATTATAGAACCGCTTCATTGGCACCGTCTGTGGGAACCTTCACGATGAGAGGTTCCTTGAGAATTTTTATCTCATTTCTTTTTATGCATTTATAAAGATTTTTTCTCTTTTCCCCCTGCCAAAAATGAGCTTTCAAAGACATGAGCTAACCGTGCCTTTTTTATCGCGACATCGCAGGAGAAAGATGAATTTCACAGTCTTTGGAGAAGAATTTGGAGAGCAGCACCATGATGAAGGATGGAACAACGAGCTAAATCTGAATGACCCCCCTAATGAAGAGAATCGCGTCCCAGAAGGCGCGAACCTTCCTCAACAACCACTCTGAAACAACGCCGCGATTCCTCCTTTCGGACAGTACGGAACCTGGGGAGGCTTCCCTCCGTACCCATATTTTGCAGGTGACTACCCTCCAAATTCGTTCTGTGGACAGCCCGCGAACATGATTCCTCCTCAATATGACCCCTACGGGTACTATCAACCACCAGCCCTTGCCCGTGCTCCGATCAACCTATTTCAAGATCCTATCAATAATCCACGGGATACAAACCTCGACCGCGATGAAGATAACATTGGCAAGAAAGACCGCAATGACTATGCCATGGACATCTCTTCAAAATGCAATTCATCAAGAGCCCCAAGCCCAACTCACAAAGATGATCCTCCTTTTCCGTCTGCTTTCTACAAATCTATACGTGAAATGCCATTACCCAAAAGATGGAGAGATGTATCTATCGCAAAAAACAATGGGAATTCTGACCCCAACGACCATATGAACCAAGTCACCACATCCATGGGTATGAACGAAAATAATGACGCCATGTTTTGTCAGTCTTTCCCCTCCACTTTGAGTGGAATCACGTTAACCTGGTTCACCAACCTACCTCGGTCTTCCATATGTAGCTTTGCGCAGCTATAGGGCATCTTTGTTGCTCATTTTGGCAGCGCTTGTACGCAAAAGCGTACCATGCTGGACTTAAATTCCATCAAACAAGAGGCATCCGAGTCATTGGGTAGTTTTTTCAGTAGATTTACTACCATGGTCGTACAAATCCCGAAATTCAATCAAGAATCGGCAAGCACCATCCTAATGGGCAACCTGGCCAAAAGCGACTTCAAAACCTATATGTCCAAAAAGAAACCTTGTAACTACGACAAGTTGCGTGACCTGGTGACCTTACAGATCCACGCTATGGAAGCCACATGATCAAGTTCAAGATCCAATGAAAATAAACCATCCTTTTTCCACAAACCCAAAAACAAATTCCACGGCAAAGGAGGTCGAGACACTCAACAACACTGCAACCCTCGCTGGCCGATTCCAGTTGTTCCTCATCAACCTCAGCATCACGAAGTATAGTACAACCAACTGACTAATCCAAACATGCCCACTTCTTCTCCAAGCAACGCGATGATGGCACACCCATCTATGATACGACCTCCCATTTACGGGGTTCCGCCTCCATCTCCCCCACAGAAAATTGTTCCTTTGCAAATTTGTGCTCCGCCTCTAAATGAAAACCAAAATCGACCCATCCCTTCACCTCAACAATACAACCCACTATACGGGAAAGGAGGGAGAGGAAGAGGCGGATACCCACGAGGTTGCGGAGGAAGAAACAGAAACAGAGGCGGCGGTTACAGACCCCTACCTAGGGATATTCCACATATCCCATAAGCAAGATCATCTTCTAACAAATCTGTGCACTCTCGTCGCGATGATCAAAATCCACCTCCTCCCGACGGATGTATTAATACCATCGTGAGAGGACCATCTGCCTTTGGAATAAGTAATCAAGAAAGGAAGAATTACGAAAGAGAGGCCAGGCAGCCTCCATCCGAATCCACCGTTAAACAGGCTTCCACAAAACACGTCATTTTGAATTTTTACTTTTCTGATGCCCACGATCTCAGGATGCCCCATTCAGATCCTGTGGTCATTCATGTTTAACTGGGTACCAAGACGGTCAAATGCGTCTTGATTGACACAGGCTCTTTAGTGGATGTCCTGTACTGGAACGCGTTCGAACAGTTGGGCATTGTAGAAAGCGCTTTGCGATTTTACTCAGGAAAGCTTATCTCTTTCTTAGGAGACGAAGTCAAAGTGGCTGGGACCATTAAGCTCGCGTTAACTTTAGTAACTCCCCCAGGAAGGAGGACTCACATGATAGAATTCATAATGGTTCATCTACCATCCATCTATAACACCATCATGGGTCGTGTGAGCATTTTTAAATTTCAAATAGCTTGCTCTATCTAGCATTTCGACATCAAATTCTCATGCGCAGATGGAAAGGTTGGAGAAGTTCGCGGGGAACAATCAGAAAGCAGGGTCTTCTACCTCGCGTCACTAAAAAAAATCAAAATAGGGAACTTGTTATTGATGGACCAGGCCCGAGATCTTTGAAATCGAAAGTGATAAAAAATAACGACTTAGAGGCTACGTCCCACTCCATCAAAGCTGAGCTAGAAGTACGACCAGAAAAGACCACCGATAAAATCATTGAAGAAAAAGTGGCTTTTTCCCCTTTCGCTAATAGCACAGAGGGCCTTTACCATTGGCATAGTCTGGAAACTCCCGTTCTACATCACTTCAAGGATATTCCGAAAAATTCAAGAGACATTTTCGCTTGGTCTCCCTAAGACCTTAAAGGCCTTCCACCCAAAATATCTGAACACTCCCTTAGACTCACTCACAACACCAAGCTTGTATGTCAAAGGAAGAGAAAGATGGTCCTAGAAAAATCTGATGCAGCTAAACAAGAAGTAGACAAACTTCTGCAAGTAGGAGTCGTTCGTGAAATAAACGACCCAACATGGTTGACAAACCAAGTCCTGGTCAAAAAGAGTAGTGGGATATGTAGGATGTGTGTTGATTTCAAAGATTTAAATAAGGCATGCCCCAAAGATAGCTACCCACTTCCTTCCATTGATGAGCTAGTAGACACCTCGGCAGGTCACGCCACCTTGAATTTCCTCGACGCCTATTACGACATTCATCACCAATCAAGGCACTTTCTGTTACAAAGTAATGCCTTATGGATTAAAAAATACGGGCCCTACCATTCAACAAATGATTGAAAAGGTTTTTAAACCTCAGATTGGGAAAAATATTACAGTCTACGTCGATGGCGTTGTGGTCAAGAGCCTAACCAAAGAACAGCACCCTGCTGAACTGCAAGAAACCATCGACGCTCTCAGAACTAATCGCGTGTGCTTAAACCCAGAGAAATGTGTGTTTGGTGTCGACTCTGGAAAATTTTTAAGCTTCATGATCAGCCACCGGGGGATAGATGTTAATCCATCAAAACTGCAAACCATACTCGACATAACTCCTCCCAAAACATTGAAGGATATTCAGAAGCTCAATGGGTCTATCAACTACTTAAGTCATTTCTGCTCGCGATTAGCAGATCATTCATCCCCTTTCTTCGAGCAACTAAAAAAGAAAGGCCTAGTTGCATGGAGTTCGGCGCTAGACAAAGCTTTCAAAGACATGAAAGAATATCTCGCGACTCTCCCGACCCTTCATTATCCCCGAGAGCACGAGACGTTACAACTCTACCTCGTGGTTGGTTCGACGACTATCAGTACCGTCCTAACAAGAGAATCCAAGTTCCCTGTTTATTTCGTGAGCAGAGTACTTCAACCAACTGAATCCAGATACACCCCCATCAAGAAAATGGCCTTATCTGTTGTTTTCGCGGCAAGGAGACTGAGGCCTTACTTTCAAGCCCACAACATTGAGATCCTCTCCGATCTTCCCCTCCATCAAATCCTTGATTCACTATCACTATCTGGCAGAATGGTGAAATGGGTCGTAGAGCTATCAGAATTCGATGTCCATTTCAAACCTCGAAAGTCTCGTCTAGCTCAAGCATTAGCCGATTTTCTGGCAGAAGCCACGTTTTCAGAAACACAAGATCGCGAGGGAGAGGATTGGGTAATTAATGTAGATTGATCAGTTTCGTCTAATGGTTGCGGATCAGGAGTAACAATATCAAGCCCAACTGGTGAAGTCACGGACGTATCTTTCCAACTCCTCTTCGAAGCAACAAACAACGAAGCAGAATACAAAGCATTAATAGCAGGGATTGAAAAAGCACTAGTCAGTTGGGCTCGCCAAATCCAAATATTCAGAGACTCAGAGGTAGTATCCTAAAAGGTGA
This sequence comes from Persicaria maculosa, assembly GCA_963922045.1. Classification (NCBI taxonomy): domain Eukaryota; kingdom Viridiplantae; phylum Streptophyta; class Magnoliopsida; order Caryophyllales; family Polygonaceae; genus Persicaria; species Persicaria maculosa. The sequence continues at coordinate 38,591,461 of OY998261.1, forward strand.
TGTGCGCACAAATTGCCATATTTTCTATGCATATTTATGTCCATTTTATCATCATTTGCATGCATAGTAGTGGGAAATCATAAGATTAGTGTAGTTTATGCATTATTGTTAAATATATGGGTCTGCACGAGTTTCTATGAGATTTCCCAGAAAACAAGGCGAAAATGGACAGATTTGGACAAGAGAAGAGGAGCGGAAAAAGAACTCGAAGTCTACTAAAGAGGTCGAAATCGACTAGGAACCTCGACATCGAGTGAACAAAGAACCAGTAATCGAGCAGAGAAGAACAGAGCATGTCGACACAAAAGAGGTCGATATTGATGTCTGATGGTCGATATTGAGTGGCCCAAGTCGAGCATATTGATAGAAGTCGAGTGCCAATCTGAGAAAGAGAAGGACTGCTCGAGATAGAGATAAATAGAGGTCGATATCGAGGACCAAGGTCGATATCGATGTTGCCAACAGAAGAAGTCCGACTCAGTTTTTGATAGAATTCTATCCGAAGCAGGCACGTCTATCCTAAAGTCAAGATCTTCTATCCAATACACCGGACTTCATCCTTTATGAGTTTTACCATGGAATTTTTAGTTTTTACTTTATTAAGTTTTATCTTAGAGAATAAGGATAGAGTTTCGAGTCCTTGGATAGCGAGGTTTGAGATCTATATCTAGAGGCCATTAAAGCTGAGTTTAAACATCCAAGCAAGCAAGAAATTAGTTTTTCAATTACAGTACAGATTTAGGAGAGAGAGAGAGAGGCCGAGTGAGTTGTGTAAGCGAGAGCGGAGTGGCTTTGTTTGTTGTAATCTTTCTTTCTAAGTTAATCAAAGTAGTTTCCTTGACATTATGATGATGAGTTCAACAATGAAGCGCGAGTAGTCAACCCACTTCTAGGGTCGGGGTGAGCCCGACGATAGCAATGTATGGTAAGTGCATCGAAGGTATGATTTTTTATGCGATTCCGTCTTCTATCCTATGCATGATCTTTTGCGAAAGTTAGGGAGATTCATTATTTGCATTATTGAAGCGAAAGCCAATCATATTGTGAACTTGGATTACTCATGAATTGGATAGTAACTCTTAGGAATTATGCGAGTGCCTCTAATCACCTAAGTGTTGGTAATGAAAGTTATTTGACGGAAAGACATTAAATTTCTTAACTTTAGCATCATACTTGCATTATTATCGTTGTGGCATGAATCCCCGACCTTGGAAGCTTTTAGTTAATTGAATTAATATAAAAAGATTAAGTTTTTATTTCTGTCCATCTTTCCATCACCATTCTAAGTTCTTCGGACTACTTTTCCGACACATAGGTTACGTATTACAGTTTGTGTTACAGACATCGAAATCGACTTGCAAGGTCGATATCGAGCACTAACATCGATATCAAGGTCTGTCTCGATGTCGACTACTTTGCTTTTGTCTTCTGTAGGAAACCCATTGGAAATCGACCAGAACTGAGGTCGATATCGACCAGACACCTCGATATCGAGTGTCTCCTGCGGTCGAAAGCTTGATCGTGATTACAACTAAGGAAGCGCTGACATACCTCCTCATGGATTCGATCCTGAATTACCCTACCACTGCATCGGGAGGGATTCTTGTATTTATTTGCTTGAAAAGGGAGTTGGCTTAGTTAGAGTTTATATTTGAATATTTTGTTTAAGCAGAATCATACCTCCCCTAAACGAACAACAGGTCATGGGGGAATATGAAGCAAAGACAGGAATGTTACCAGAATACCTTACTCGAGTACAATCCCTTACTGCCGCATTCAACCGTTGTTCCATCTCATCAATCCCTCGCGAATAAAATGGGCGCGCCGATATCCTGGCCAGAATAGGGGCTACATTGCCCCTCAAGATGAGTGATCGCATGATAATAGAACGTAGGCATGCTCGGGGAATCCATAAAGGTGATTTCACGGTATCACACTCGGGTTGGCGAGAACCTTTTTTGGAATACATCAACAACGGACCGATTGAAGGAGCCCATGGCCAAGAATATCAAAGACTTGTGAAACAAGCCTCTCATTTTCAAATCAAGGATGGTCGCCTATATAAGAGAGGTTTTCACGTCCTTGATCTTCTCTATGTATCTGATCTAGAAGGTCGCGCCATCATTAGAGAATTACATGCGGGCATCTGCGGAAACCACAAAGGATGGAGAGCCATTGCTATAAAACTCATGCGATTAGGATATTATTGGCCCAGCCTCAAGGCTGACACCCAAATGGACATTATGATATGTGATCCCTGTCAACGACACTCCGCTCTCAAACATCGACCTCCCCACCCCCACAAGTGCATATCTGCTCCATACCCTTTCGCGATGTGGGGAATGGACATTCTCGGGCCTTTCCCATGAGGCCCTGGGTAACTACGATTCATTCTCGTGATAGTCAACTACTTTACCAAGTGAGTAGAAGATGAAGCCATGGCCTTGATAACTGCAGAAAAGGTGTGCAAGTTCCTTTGGAAAAATATGATATGCCATTTCGAAGTACCACAAGCGATCATCACCGATCATGGACCACAACTCCATTGCGAAACTATCCGAGATTTCTGTACCGGACTCCACATAGAACTTCGTTTTTCATCTGTGGCGTACCCCAATCCAACAGACAAGCTGAAACTACCAATAGGCAAATCTTGAGCACATTAAAAAAAAAAAGATTAGGCCTCACCAAAGGTGAATGGGCAGAAACCTTGCCTTTAGTACTTAGGCATATCGGACCTCCGTCAAAAGCCCAACGGGAGAAACACCATTCGCCATGACTTTCGGCGTGGACGCGGTCGTTTTAGTCGAATTACTGATTCCTTCTGCCAGGGTTTTCGATTTTAATAAAGATACCAATGATGAAGCACTAGAGTTGGAATTACACTTCCATGAAGAAAGAAGGGAAACAGCTTGCATCAAAGCCATCGAGTATCAACGTCAATTCTCTGAAGGTTACAACAAGAGTGTATTTGTACGCCCTCTACAGAAAGGAGACATGGTCCTCCGACAAGGCACAGAAGGAGGAAAACTCGAACCTAAATGGGAAGGACCTTATATAATCCATCAAGAAGTAGGAAGGGGATCTTTTAAACTTCAAAACTCGAAAGGAGCCATCCTCGCCAAAGCATGGAACACCAAGAACCTCAAAGCTCACTATGGTTAATGTTTACTTTCTTTATATGTAAAAGGAAACCCGATGACTTAGAATTTTCTTTGTATAGGAAGTCTTGAGGATCCTAAAATGGCTACACCACTTCATATTGTGTGTGTGTGTGTGAAAGTTCTAGGCCCTATTTAAACAATTATGTGTCGTGACAAAAATAAATTTAGCAACCGCGTCCACTTTTGGCACAAATGTGCAAACAAGCCTCTACGGAGAATAAATTTAGCAATCGCGTGCACTTTTGGCACAGATGTGCAAACAAGCCTATACGAAGAATAAATTTAGCAATCGCGTGCACTTTTGGCATGGATGTGCAAACAAGCCTCTCGGAGAATAAATTTAGCAATCGCATGCACTTTTGGCACGGATGTGCAAACAAGCCTCTACGAAGAATAAATTTAGCAATCTCTTGTACTTTTGGCACGGATGTGCAAACAAGCCTCTACCGAGAATAAATTTAGCAATCACGTGCACTTTTGGCACGGATGTGCAAACAAGCCTCTACAGAGAATAAATTTAGCAATCGCGTGCACTTTTGCCACGGATGTGCAAACAAGCCTCTACGGAGAATAAATTTAGCAATCACGTGCACTTTTGGCACGAATGTGCAAACAAGCCTCTGTGGAGAATAAATTAGCAATCGCGTGCACTTTTGGCATGGATGTGCAAACAAGCCTGTACAGAGAATAAATTTAGCAATTGCGTGCACTTTTGTCACGGATATGCAAACAACCTCTACGGGGAATAAATTTAGCAATCGCGTGCACCTGTAGCGCAAAAGATATGAACGAGTCACTACGAATAGGCAAGTAAGCAATCATCCACATAAAATTACCAACGTTTTTGCAACAACCAAACCATGCGATCACACGCATATCCAGTACAAAACACATAAAAAGCGGACATAAAAAGCTGAAAAACAAGAAAGACATACAACTGACCCACGGTAGATGAAACCAAACCCAGTTTATTGTTACATAACTACCCATGAGGTAAGGAGATTTCTTCGTAGACGAGAGGAAATATTTTTTAAGGAAAAATCAATCTTTCTTTTCCTCTTCCTCTTCTTCTTCTTCCTCTTCCTCTTCCTCTTCCAGTACCAAAACATTCAAACAGTGACCCTTTACATACCTAAAGTGATGAGTTTCCCCTTGAGGATCCTTAAATCTCAGTACAAAGTAAGTCGGAGCAAGCCTCGAACCAACCGGTGGAAGATGGATGATGGGGATAGATTTCGGTGGAATATTTTTGGTATTTTTGTGATAATGATAAAACTCAGATTTGGGGAAAAACAAACTGAATTTTATAAGGGATAGGTGAACAAAAACAAGTGGATATGACTCACCACAAGTTCTTGTACATAGATCAAGTACAAACGGATATTACGCACCGAAAATACAAGATCGGACCTTCGATATGACTCACGAAGGAGATGAAGTTTTCAAGCTTCAAACTAAGGATATAAACCTGGTTTTGATGATAAATGGCGTGCCTTCTAAGTGCTACAAAGGCTGAATAATATAGAGGAAGTTTGTGGACAGCTTGGGCATGCATTGGAAAAAGGTGGCTTGCATTAAATGCAATCTTGGAAGTTATTCTCTTCACAAATGCACCAGCTGCATGGGGGATGTATTCCATGATGTCTTCTCTTCTCAATGTGCATTTAAATGCATGAGAAGTTTGAATTTGGATCTGATTTGCCTCCATAATAATCAGCTAGATCCGAGGCATTTCCGGGCTTGTTGGGCTGCGTGTTGTGGTCTTCAATTTGTTGTAGACTTGTGAAAGCTTGAACTTGAACTTGATGGTTCATGAGAATGGTTAAGAGTCCTTGAAGAAGGTCAGCTTGAAGACGCCTTTTCTGAGCTCGAGTGATGGAACCGAGAGGCAACTCATTTGATGAGTTATTTGGAGATTCGTCAAGTTTCACTTCTTGATTAATCATAGATGTGATGACATCATCCTCCCTTCCTTGAAAAGGATTCGACCTCGAATCAGACCCGTCGTCTTATTCATCATCTCCTACAACAAAAGGAGACAAGTCGGCAACATTAAACACATTATGAACACCATACTCACCGGGAAGCTCAATTTTGTAGGCATTGTTGTTGAGCCTTTCAAGCACTTGAAATGGGCCATCTCCTCTTGGCTTCAACTTGGAATTTCCCAATGTAGGAAATCAATCCTTTGTAAGATGAATCCATAGAAGATCACCGGGTTCAAAGATGACTTCCTTTCTTCCTTTGTTAGCTTGTTGCACATATTGGGCAGTTCTCTTTTCAAGTTGTAAACGAGTGGACTCGTGCAAACTTTTGATGTGCTCAGCTTGGTTTGCACCTTGAACACATTCTTGCTCTTTTATGAAATGGGAAACCAAGTCAAGAGGAGTGATGGGATTCTTGTCATACACAAGTTCAAATGGTGTCTTCTTAGTGGCCGAGTGGACTAACCTATTATAGGCAAATTCAACAAAAGCAAGGCATTCTTCCCACCTACGAAGGTTAGTTTTCAACAAAGATCGAAGCAAAGCACCAAGAGTTCTATTCACAACTTCAGTTTATCCATCCATTTGAGGATGACAAGATGTCGAGAAAAGCAACTTAGTTCCTAGTTTAGACCAAAGTGTTTTCCAATAATAACTAAGAAACTTAGCATCACGATCAGAGACAATGGTCTTAGGAATTCCATGCAATCTAAGAAATTCTTTAAAGAACAAATCAGCCACATGAGAAGCATTGTCGGTTTTATTACATGTAATGAAATGAGCCATTTTGGAAAACCGATCAACCACAACAAAAATAGAATCTCTCCCCCTTTTGGAACGAGGAAGTCCCAACACAAAATCCATGGAAATGTCTTCCCAAGGAGTATGAGGAATAGGGAGGGGGGTATACAATCCATGGGGATTCATTTTCGACTTAGCACATAAACAAGTAGTACATGCAGCACAAAACTTCTCTACATCCCTATGCATGTGAGGCCAAAAGAAGTGCTCCTTTAGAGTATTCAAGGTTTTGGTAACACTAAAATGTCCCATTAAACCACCTCCATGAGCCTCATGAACAAGTAATCTACAAATAGAACTACTAGGGATGCAAAGCTTTTCACACTTAAAGAGATAACCATCATGCATGTAAAACTGATCACTACTACCCTTATCCATGCAAATGTGATAGATTTCACCAAAATCAGCATCATTAGCATATAATTCACGCATGAAAGCAAAGCCCAATATTTTAACATCTAGAGTAGAGATAAGAGAATACCTCCTTGAGAGTGCATCAGCCACCACATTGTCTTTTCCCTTCTTGTACTTGATCACATATGGGAAAGCTTCTATGAATTCCAGAAATAAAGTAGAAACACTTAGAGGAGGTAGATCATTCAAATCTTGGGAAACAAACATATTATCTTTAAAAAGGACAAGCAAACATGTTTTACTCCCCTTAATTGCATACTCCTCTTCTTTTGCCTTAGCTAGGAGATTCTGTTGAGAACTAGCCATGTTTGAACCAATGGATAGCCTTTTCTTTTCCTTTCTTCTCTCCAAGTTAGCTACATGGTCAGCGATAATCTTATGAGGGGCCATAGGATGAAGTGTAATTTTCTTACCTTCCATTTGGAACGTGTGCTCATTGGTGACTCCGTTGTGGATCACACCTCGATCATATTGGCATGGTCTCCCTGAAAGGAGGTGACACGCTGTCATGGGGAGATTGTCATAAAGGATCTCATCTTTATATCCTCCAATTATAAATGTAAGCATGGCTTGCTTTTCAATTCTTAGAGGTGCCTTGGAATTTAGCCAATTCAAGGTGTATGGCTGCGGATGTGGGTTGTATTTGAGGTTGAACCTATCTATAACCTGTCGATCAATAAGATTGCAGCAAGATCCTTCATCAATTATCACACTACATACCTTGTCTTCGATGAGGGATCGAGTATGGAAGAGGCTCTCTCTTTGAGTGGGCAAAGAAGGAGCATCATTGGAGATCAATGCTCTATTCGCCACAAAACATTCTCCAACAGCCGCATTAGGATGAATTTCCTTTTCCTCATCTTCTAAGTTTGGCTCTTCTTGGCTCTCCTCCTCAAATTCATACTCTTCTTGATCATTGAGTAGCAATTGCTTTCGAGTACGACATTCTCTAGAAAAATGACCCTTACCCCAGTACTTATCAAGCTTTTCATCTAGGACTCTCAATAGGTCAGCCCTAGTTCTCTCATACTCTTGTTGTCTCACAGTTGCATCTTCTTCCTTATATTGTTGAAGAACGGCTTGTAAATCAGCTAGTGTGATAGCTCTTCCTTCATTCCCTGCATTAGCCATGTTTTCCTATGCACAAACAAAAGAAAAACAAAGAAAAACCAAGAAAATCACAAAAACATGCAAACACGTTAGGGTTAGAAATCAAAAGATCTCTCTCTCACCTCCCTCATATTCTTTTCACTCGTGAATTTTTCTTTTGGGGGTGAAACTCTCCCTCACTTTGAATGTGATCTCACTTCACTCAAAATTCAGATTGTAAGCACGCAATTATGCAAACGACACTTCTTCAAGCACGTGATGTGTGGGTGCTTCTTCCTTGCTAGAACAAGGTCTATCTCCGTCGAGGCAATGTAACTTAGTGATGTTGTCCTGGAAACTCACACAAAAGTATCAAAAGCACAAGCCAAGGCAAGCCCAAAGGCGAGTATCTACCAAATTCCAAAATCAAGTAAGTAATGCTCGAATGAAAAAGGGTAAACAAGGTGTAGGTAAGGCAAAGAACAAGGCTTGGAGCAGCTAATGATATGATGAGAATGTCTTTTTTTTTTGCACAAACAACAACACAACTTTCACTTCAAATGCTCACAAATTGCACATATAACAACTTTTGGAGCTTTTCTAACTTCTTCTCTTTTTCTTTCTTTCTTTTTCTGTTTTTTTTCCAGAAACTTTAAGCACACAAACAATACTACAAATCTGAATTTACTTCAACTTCAAGTACATATCAAGCATATTCCATCAATAGCTCATCACCATATAACATGTTAAGCATTAGGAGAATAATGGTGCAACTGGTGCAACACATTTAAGGGTGATGTTCAGATTTTGGATATGAAGGATGAAGGTTCATGTAAACTCAAAGAACACTAGATACAAGCATCGAAAATGCATGAACAATTGATAGATCTGATTTTTTTTCTTTCTTTTTTTTTTGCAGATCTTAACAACACATATTAAGGTAGAAAGGATGAAAAAAATGATGGGAGAGGCTGGAGAACAATCAGGAACAAGGGTGGATAGAAATGGCTGAAAATCGAGCAAAACAAACCGAAAATGGAGAGGTAATTCGTATCCCTTTGGCTTGAGAAACTTACCTTGAAGATAGCTCTGATACCACTTGATGAGTTTCCCCTTGAGGATCCTTAAATCTCAGTACAAAGTAAGTCGGAGCAAGCCTCGAACCAACCGGTGGAAGATGGATGATGGAGATAGATTTCGGTGGAATATTTTTGGTATTTTTGTGATAATGATAAAATTCAGATTTGGAGGAAAACAAACTGAATTTTATAAGGGATAGGTGAACAAAAACAAGTGGATATGACTTACCACAAGTTCTTGAACATAGATCAAGTACAAACGGATATTACGCACCGAAAATACAAGATCGGACCTTCGATATGACTCACGAAGGAGATGAAGTTTTCAAGCTTCAAACTAAGGATATAAACCTGGTTTTTGAAGATAAATGGCATGCCTTCTAAGTGCTACAAAGGCTGAATAATATAGAGGAAGTTTGTGGACAGCTTGGGCATGCATTGGAAAAAGGTGGCTTGCATTAAATGCAATCTTGGAAGTTGTTCTCTTCACAAATGCACCAGCTGCATGGGGGATGTATTCCATGATGTCTTCTCTTCTCAATGTGCATTTAAATGCATGAGAAGTTTGAATTTGGATCTGATTTGCCTCCATAATAATCAGCTAGATCCGAGGCATTTCCGGGCTTCTTGGGCTGCGTGTTGTGGTCTTCAATTTGTTGTAGACTTGTGAAAGCTTGAACTTGAACTTGATGGTTCATGAGAATGGTTCAGAGTCCTTGAAGAAGGTCAGCTTGAAGACGCCTTTTCCGAGATCGAGTGATGGAACCGAGAGGCAACTCATTTGATGAGTTATTTGGAGCTTCGTCAAGTTTCGCTTCTTGATTGATCATAGATGTGATCACATCATAAAGAGAGCCCACGAAGCACCAACACGAATATCACTCTCCATCGCGAAAGCATTCCAACCCTTGGTTAACCAAACCAAAAATAGATGTAATCTCCAGCGTTCGTGACGAGATTGAGATTGAATATTGAGTATTGATGGTAATCTCCAGCGTACGAAGAGTTGTAGAGATTAAACGAAAAACAAATGCAATCTCTGGCGTTCGAGATGCGATGAAGATTAAATATTGAGTATTGAGAGTAATCTCTAGCGTACGAAGAGCTGTAGAGATTAAACAAAAACAGATGCAATCTCCATAGTTCGAGACGCGACGGAGATTGAATATTAAGTATTGATGGTTATCTCCAGCGTACCAAGAGCTGTAGAGATTAAACCAAAAACAGATGCAATCTCCAGCGTTTGAGACGCGATGGAGATTCAATATTAAGGATTGATGGTAATCTCCAGCCTACAAAGAGCTGTAGAGATTAAACCAAAAACAGATGCAATCTCTAGCGTTCGAGACGCATGGAGATTTAATATTAACTAATGATGGTAATCTCCAGCGTACAAAGAGCTGTAGAGATTAAACCAAAAACAGATGCAATCTCCAGCATTCGAGAAGCGATGGCGATTGAATATTAAGGATTGATGGTAATCTCCAGCGTACAAAGAGTTGTAGAGATTAAACCAAAGACAGATGCAATCTCCAGCATTCGAGACGCGATGGAGATTGAATATTAAGGATTGATGGGAATCTCCAGTGTACGAAGAGATGTAGAGATTAAACCAAAAAACAGATGCAATCTCCAGCGTTCGAGACGCAATGGAGATTGAATATTGAGTATTGACGATAATCTCCAGCGTATGAAGAGATGTAGAGATTAAACCAAAACAGATGCAATCTCCAGCTTTGAGACGCGAAGGAGATTCAATATTAAGTATTGATGGTAATCTCCAGCGTACAAAGAGCTGTCGAGATTAAACCAAAAATAGATGCAATCTCCAGCGTTCAAGATGCGATGGAGATTGAATATTGAGTATTGATGGTAATCTCCAGCGTACGAAGAGTTGTAGATATTAAATCAAAACAGATGCAATCTCAAGCGTTTGAGATGCGATGGAGATTGAATATTAAGTAATGATGGTAATCTTCAGCGTACAAAGAGCTGTAGAGATTAAACCAAAATCTGCCGCCTATCATAAGAACAACCAAATTCCCAAGATCTGCTAATCCTCGACTATCCTAGCCACTAAAACCTTAACAAACCCATAATTCATTCCCTTACCAAACGCATTCCTACTCACAATGCGAATAACCCGAGTCCCAAAGTCTATAAATCCTCGAGCAATCCTAGCTACTCACTCCTTATCGCCATCTAAAACTATTTCCTTGACAACATCGTTACCACTCCTAGTATGACAACCTATTTAACATCACATCATCCCTACAAAACTCCTCAACCATACATGCCCTAGTCCATTCATATCTTCCCTTAAAGATACCTAAATGGAATTACCCTATCATTCATCCCAAAAATAATCACTTATACCACAATCTCATTTTTTAAATCCTACCATTCTCATCCTATACCCCACTTAAGGCCTACCTAGAAGGCTCATCTGAAAATTCCTAACCACCTTCTCCTACCAGTCCTAGAAACTCTCTTGGTCTTGCCCAAACTAATGTTTCCTTCCTATGACTTTATCTTACACCACATCGATCGAAACAAACCTACGACTAATAACTCTCCTATTACTCCTCACACTATTCCACAAAAGCACCTAAATCCACATAAATAGGAAAGGACAACAAAAGAGAAGAAAAGGAAAGGGGAGGAAGGGAAAGAAAAGGAAAAGAAAGGGAAGAAAATAAATGAAATGAAAGAAAAAGAAAATCATCAAACGTACATACTAAGTCGTAACTCGCTAATACATCAACAACAATCAACTCATTAGCGTCAGTAGCCCATATCTCATATGCAAAAGCAACCAGTTCATACTCACCGCCGACTCAAATATCAACAGAACAATCATCAATGCATCGAAATCATTTCTCATCTAGGCCTATTGCTCACAATCATCATCCTCAATCAGTTCTAATAGGGAACGCCCCTTTCCTAAGGCATATCTACGAATCCAGTGTGTTCTCGTCCTTCAATGATGCTGACTTCAGTTCTAAGACCTGTGGGTTAAAGACCCACTACGCTTGCACTGCGCCACTCGGATGTTATCCAGTCAGTTATTTTCTTCCTCATATCGACACTTCATTCATAAGATGACACAGAAGTCCCAAGTTAACAAAGATAGGGGAGATACAAAAGCGGAAAACTCGAATTCCTTACGAAGTTAAATACAGACCGAGACTAAGGATAACGGGACTAAAGACAAGGTCCCAACCCGAGAATGACAACGATATAGGGACACGTGTTCAAATAAACAATTATCTGAATAGAAAATGTATTTAATATAATGTTATATCAGGTCGTGTAATCACAGATGGGACTACAATCATAATCAAACATAAATCTCCAAGGGCAACATTAACCCACTTACTCAAGAGCCCATTTCCCGTGGAATGCCTGTACAACTCACTTAGGTAAACGGAAAGTGTACTCCAATTGTTTCCCCTAGAAGGAGGGTCGAGTTCTGAACAAGGTAGTATGACAAGAAGACACATGTTGACCATCGCAAGAATCGAGAAGGACACCTCGATAAAATAACTCATTCCTTTAGACTCATAATCATGTCGAAAAACATAGATTCTTCAAAGTTGATATTCTAGTACATTTAACTTGTGGCATGACCTATGGCGTCAAGTACCATACTCCATCACACACGCAAGTAATCAATGCACATGAACAGATATCTCAGATATGATTAGATGCCCAACCCAAATTTCTGGTGGAGGACGCCGATACCCAAAAGAAGACTTGATAAGAACATCTATGGAAGAAGATAAAAGAAAAAGAGGGAGAAGAAAAGAATAGTAAAGGAGAGAAAGAAAAGGAGAAGAAAAGAATAGTAAAGGAGAGAAAGGAAGGAAAGGAAAAGGAAAGGATCGATAAGACATCCTTTAGGGACATGGGAGGAGATACGAGAAGAGGAAAGCAGAATAAAAAGAATAGACACTCTTCAACAATCCTAGACCTTAACTAAAAATCTGTTGAACAGAAGGTGGAATGAAAAGAAAATGACACAGACACTTGAATAATGGAAAAGATTGCTCCACAAGAACTGTAATCCCGACTGTAGAGTAAGAAAGGGCTCCCCCACAGTCTCATTCATACAGAAGTCCAATTCATAGCCAACAGATAGCAAAGAGGTTAACAAACATAATTCTTTCTCAAGGAAGATAGCACTCAGCATATAATCAATCAACAACAATTAATCTGATCCCCTTCGAGGGGGATCGCCCTCGGGCCCCATTTATACAAAGTCATATAATCTACCGAGAAGCAGCCCTTCGAAGGGCAACTGACCGGAGGGGAAACTATCCTCTCGGCCTTTATATCCTAACCCCGCTACTCAAACCACCACGGTGAAAACTCCTTGGAGTGTTCCAGGTCCTCTATAAAGTACAAAGTTCAGTTTTGCCTACCCTTTTCCAAGTCTACATCCAATAGGGATGGTGTAGCGCCTTTCTACCCACTCGATTTCCCTTTTCCTATTTCCTCACTTTAAGTCAAGTATATTAAGTTATGTTCATTAATTTAGCCATATTAAATTCATTTTACCCTTGAAAACTCTTCAAAATCATTTAAAAACACTGGTCAGTCTTCAAAATCATACTTCAACCCATTTGTACTCGAATCGCGCAACCCAAGCTCTGATATCACCTTTGTAATGACCCAAATAAAAATATTCGGGTTACGTTTCGAAGGATTGGATACCTTCGCTAGGATCTTGTAATTCGAGTACAAGTTGAGTTTCAAAACAAAGTGTTAGTACAAAAAGAAGGGATTTCGTACCCTAAATACGCAAAAGCTCCGCTGGGGACCATAACCTGTCATGCTTGACTAAGTTGCTCAAAACCATTTATAGTTCAAGACATAATTAAAGGAAATCAACGATACAAGTTGCCTCGGCAGAGCTGGGTCAAAACCAAAATAAACGAGTTTAACACATCCAAGGTGTCAAATCTAGTGGTAAATCAGTCTCTCGGTCAACTGAACGTCCCAAAAGAAACCCTCGTCATGGAAGCATGGAACAAGCAGGGATCAAATACCTAAAACTATCCACGAAGTCAGGCCAAGAGACGCATGCGAGCCCTAAAGACCTCGCTGAGGACATATAATACGCCTATACCTAAAATAAAGGATGCTCTAATGCAGTACTGGAATTTAAATCACTCAAATATGCTGACAGTTTTTATATGCAGAAAGCAATTAAATGGATCCACATAGAATGCCAAGTGGCATATCCCTCACCTGCCTCTGCACCCCTTCCCGTTAGTGCAGAGACTGGCATGTTCAGTGCTATAGCATGTCATATCTCATCATGTCTCATCGTCATATCGTATATCATGCTCATATCATATCGTATCTCATACTCATCTCGTATCTCGTGATATATAAATGACTCAAGGAGGACAACGCCCGATTAAGCTGGGTTGTCCTATGACCCTAGCGAAGACTCTAGGACTCACATATAACGGTCGTTCTGTTTCATATGCATAGAGAATAGGGATGCTCATTCATAAGTGCAAGTCCTAAACATGATACTACATGGCATGCGATATGCAACACGTATGTACTATATGACACATCAAGCATGAGGTCCTGGTTACTAAGCTCCCATAGGAAACTTACCTTCAGTAGTAGATCAGAAAAAGCAATAAACCAGCAGTATAAGCAAGCCAAACATGTCACAGATCACCTAGCAATTTAATAAGCAACAATGATAAGTCAAAAACACAATGGGACCAATTTACCGCTACATAGAAACTAAGTAAAATTAAAAGAACTCATTATCATTTCTCATCCATCTCATCGTCATATTCCATATCAACATGATCATCTCAATTCATTACGACTTTCCTCAACTCATCTTATATCAGTTCATCTTATCTCATCCTATATCATATTGCATCTCGTCTTAAAATATCATAACTCATATATCATTTCACATAATATCTCGTTCATCCTCATATCATAATTCATATTTCATATCATGCTTCATAATCGATATATAACACATCATAACATTATCACATATCATAAATTATACTTAACAATCATATCGATATCTTAATATCGTGCTTTTCATAATTTACACACATACAAGTTACAAGCCACTCAACAAGTTAAATAAGGTAAGCAAGTCCTCAAGTTTCCCAAAATCTCTTAAATCTCAAGTTAGGTAAGTTCTCATACATAAACATATGATCTAGAAACCACTCATAATCTTATTTGTCAAAACAGTCCGGGATGGTTAGATTATTTCCAAAACCCCCCTTTTTTAATTAATTAAATCAATTCCCGACCGTTGAAAACATTGTCCTAATTTACCCTTTTAAATCATACATCCTAATAATACATCTTAAATCAACAACTTAGAAGACATAATTTCATATAACATATAATCATGCCAATAAAATAACAAAGCAATTAACTTAAATAATCAAATAATTTAATTTCATAATAAATAAATAAATAAATAATAGCAATTAATTAAATAATAAATAATAAATAACGAATGAATAATATATAATAAGTAGATAATACTAAAAGAAATCATAACAATTCAATTATCCTTCAATTCGGCCCAACCTCAAAAATAGGCCCAACACTTTGTTTTAAAATTTTGGATTTCGGCCCAACCAACCCCAAATCCCACACTACACCCAAACCAGATTTTTAAAAAACTGAATCGGAAATTAAAGGGGGAACTGGCCCGGACCAAAGAAAAAGAAAAGAAAAAAAGAACCGGTCTGATGAACCCATATTCATTCCCGACCTCGCCTCCCTTGTTCGCGCCCGCCCTCACGCTCTCGCTCCGGCTTCTCCTGCTCGTATTCTCTCGGCTCTCGCTCGTCCGCTCTCATGCTCTCTCGCTCACCTCTGGCACTGTCGCCCTCGATCGTTGTCCCTCCCTGCTCGCGAACTCGCCCCCAAGTCCCCTGATTTTCTCTCGGTCTCCTCCCCACCCCACCCCCATCCCCCCCGCTCACCCAACCTCACACGCTCTCGCACTCACTTACCTATCCCGCGTACCCTCGCTCTCCCTTTTCCAGGAATTCACAACAAATGGCAACAAGACTCCTAGGGAATCAGAAGAAACGGAATCAAGGGAAGGAGTGCTCACCGAGATAATGTGGCCTCGATGCTCGTTGGAGGCTCGTCGACTCGTCTACTTCGCTCGAGGAAAGTGTCTGGCGTTGGAAGGGTCCTCTAGAGCTCTCGGTCGCCTTGCTGCAGTGGGAACAAAGCTTCTTCAGGTGGTGACGGCGCTTAGACGGAGGTGACGGGGTGTGCTCGGTGTTGCTTCGAAAGGATAAGGGGGCTCTTGTGTTTGATTTCAGTCGATTACGATAGAGGAGAAGGAGCAAGAGATGGTGGTGCAGTGGTTTGAACAAGTGATGGATTGATGATGAAATGCTGAAGAGGATGCAGGGGGAGTGAGGTGAGGAATGAAGGAAGAAAGTAAAAGGGAGAGGTTGTATGTAAGGATGGGTTTACAGTTACAAATTGGAGATGAGAGGAATGGGTTCAGCTGCAGGGCAAGGTCGGAGGGAGTGGTGGGAGAGATTGAGTGTGTAAGTGTACAAAATAAAAATAAATAAATAAATACCCGGAAATAAACCCCGAAACCCACTTTCCGACCTTAATACGACGCGAATAAAATAGATTTAAAATAACATTTGATTCTGATTTAAATAACAAAACTCGAAAATATTTTCAAGACTCAGAATAATAAAGCGAAAATAATTCATTTTCAATTCGAATAACAAGTTCATGCCAAAATTTGTCTCGAAAGAATAAAATAAAGTCGCGTGCTCGAGGACGAAAAATTTTAAAATTTCTCAGAGTATTAAAATTTAAATGAATTTTAAATCGGAATAAAATCTATAATTATAAAAATAATATTTAAAAATCTCGGTTTTTACACATGTTCTTAAAAAAATTATTTAAAAAGTTAATATTTTATATAGTTTTTAGCTCGTTAAAAAAAACGTGTCAAAAAGTCGTACCATTATTCTTATTTAAATAATTTACACTATCGTTATCCATATTGATTTCAGTACTCAATTCTATACATAAAATTCATTCTTTAAGTTATTCTCCAAAAAAAATATATATAATTGGATAGACATAGATAATAGGTTAAGTTAGTTTCATTAAATAAATAAAGAAAATAATTTTCATTTTTTTTAGGTCCTTTTGCTAATGTTGATGGCTCTTTATTATAAATAAAAGATAATTATGAAACTTCTAAGATAGAAATAAAGATGTTTTGAAAGAAAAAAAATGAAGATGGAAATATAATTTAAAATTAATGTTTGTTTTATAATATACATGCATATGATTAAAACATAATATAAATTATATATGTAATTATTTTTACTATATAGATTAATCCTTTTTACCCTTTATCATGTATATTATGATAAATATTTATCTTTTCATAAATATTTATCTTTTCATTTTTAAGTTGTTATGAAGAAATTTATTTATACATGCTATATATTGATTTTAAATGAAAAGGATATATGTTAGTTTAGTTTATGATTAATTGAAAACTTCCAGAATAAAGGTTCATTGAAATATTGTTAATCTTTATAATTTAATAAAAAATAATAGTTTAAACATAAATTAATGTTGTAATAAAATATAATTTATTAAGAAGCCGCGCAATGTCGCGGGCCACAAGACTAGTTTATTTATAAACGGAGGTAGTATGACCCAAATATATATATATAGAGAGAGAGTATGGATCATATGTTAACAACTCTTATGGTGTATCATGTTAACAAATCTCGACCATTGAATGGAGTGAAATTGAAGGTCTGGATTAATTGAGATTTTCATAATTTTTAAAATAAAAAATAGTGGGCCCCATGAGTAAAATTTATCCAGTCTCCGAGCGTGTTAATCAAATTCTTCAAATAAATAAAACCCACCCGAATCTCTTTCTCCCCCAACCCTAGCATCCTCTGCAAACACAATCGATTAATTAATCGGCGCTCGCCATCTGTTTCGCATCCACGATCGAGCTCAACCAATGCCTTTCCTTAATTGATGCTTATATTCACAATTCGTTCCTTGCTTAGCAGATCTATTCTTCAGTATTGTCATCGCTGGATCACTCAATCGCAGACGCCGAAGAGTCCACTTCGAGACTTGCTGGGTTTGTGTGAATTTGGAGAAAGTGGTTTCTCTTTTACTTAGTTTGGTTATTTCTTTTTAAGGTTTGTATTTCTTTTCAATATACGGTCCACGACCATTGATATAGATTCTTAATTAGGTTGGAATCATATTCGAAATATAGTCATTTTTAGTGGCATATGGTTAACCTATTCGGCAATGGCGGTACGTATACAGGATCATTTGTATGTATAACTTTATAATTCAAACTCTGTCTAAAATTATTTATGAATTTATCGACTATTCGGTAAGTTCAAAATCACTATTCGTTGATAATAAGAAATTATTCATATGTATGTGGGTAATTAGATGTGGGTTTCTTCAAATTCATACTCTATTTAATGTTCATGAATTTATCGAATATTCGGCAAATTCGGAGTAATTATTCATTGAATGAATTTATCGAATATTCGGCAAATTCAGAGTAATTATTCGTTAATAATCAGGAATTGTTCATATATATGGGGCAATTAGATATAGGTTTCTTGAAATTCAAACTCATGAATTTGTCGACTATTCGGCAAGTTTAGTGTCACTATTCGTTGATAATTAGAAATTATTCATATGTATAGGGGCAACTACATGTAGTCTTCTGGAAATTCAAACTCTGTCTAAAATTGTTTATGAATTGATCGACTATTCGACAAGTTTAGAGTCACTATTCGCTGATAATAAGGAATTATTCATATGTATAAAGGTAATTAGATGCGGTAAATAAAGAATTACATTTATATATTCTTTTAAACTAGCGAATAATTACTATCAACTTAGTGAATAATTACTATCAACCTAGCGAATAGTTGCAAAATTGACCAACGCTTTTTCTATTATCTAAACGATAACTTCTATTTACAAACGAATAATAACGATCAATTTAGCGAATAATTATTATTAAACTAGCGAATAGTTGTAAAATTGACCAACCCTTTTGCTAATATCTAAACGATAACTCCTCTTTACACACGAATAATAATGATAAGTTAGCGAATAATTAATATCATCTTATCGAATACTTCAAACAGTGCACCACACAAAAAAACAACATTACCACACCAAAAAAAACGTTACGCCAAAAAAAAAAAAGTAGCACACGCCCACGTAATTCAGCAAGTGGACAAGGAAAGAGGTGGGTCCCATTGATTTTTAATCAAAGAAAAGCCAAAAATGTCAAATAATCTCAGCCACTCATTTTATTCAATCAGTGGCCTAGATTTGTTAACACTTAACACCGTAAGGGATAGGAACACATGACCCAACCTATATATATATATATATATATATATATAGTGGAGGGTTCAAGTGAGAAATACACGATCCGGTAAGAATGAAAGAAGTAATACGATTGGTTAAACTAAAATACTCCCTCACGCGCTCTATGATTCACTGTCTCTCGCCATCTGCTACTCTCTTTCTTTTGAAGCCCCCCGTCATATTTGCATCTCAAGGACTTTACGATTGGTTAAACTAAAGTACTCTTCTAATCTCCGACCTCCTTCTCCATTAATCAGGTTCCAATCTCCACAATCAATTTTCGGCCTCCTTCTCCGCCGATCTCCAGCAGTTTTCGTTGCCGATTCCTGACTTTGTCCGCCTGCTTCAACAAAGACAGTGGAGCTGTTAGACCTCCTCCCAACATCCGCCGCTCCCGCGGAGCCTCCGACCTGTCTCAACAGGGGGCGCTGTTGCGGTCGAGGTTGGTGGCCGATGACGAGCACTACTGGTGTCGAAGGAGGAAGACATCTTGTTCGATTCGAAAGAGAGGAAGACGAGCACTATTGGTGCCTCCACAATCAATTCTATGAATTGAAGGATTCTATGAAATTGATTCTATGTAATGTCTGTTTGCTTGTGAATTTTGTTAATTAGTACAGTAAATAAAGGAGGATATTTGGGTGTTAGAGGTTTTTTTTTTAACAACAAATAATTTAGCTGTACGCGGAGCATACTAGCTAAGAGCATCCTTACGGATGATTTCACTAAGAACAGCATCAGGGGAAGAGACGAGTCAGAGAAGTCGATCCGGATGTGAGATAGACGGACAGCAGCTCGGTTACCATCCCTGAAGATATGAGAGATCTCATAATCCTGAAAATGTGTCAGAACAAATAGAGTATCTGATAATAACATCTCTATTTCAGCATGTCTAGACACATCAGTGCTTATGCTATTGATAATGCTAAGATCCACAATTGTTGGAGGAAAACCCTGCCCAGGCTATCACGGATCAGAAAACCATAAGATCCACAATTGTTGGAGGAATATGCTCCATCAAAGTTTAGCTTATGCCAATTGGGGCGTGGTTTAGTCCATTTTGTTGGGCGTTTTCTGTCTTTTCTTGGTTTGGGAATGTTTATTCTTGTGTTAGTGTCTATATTTAGGTTGTCAATTTTAGCTTTTTCCCAGTTTGACAATTGGTTAGTTAGGTGGGATGCTATTGTTTTAGAGTTCGGTTTGTGGTTTTCGAAAAGAGCTTGGTTCCTAAACAACCAAGAGCACCACCAAGCCGTGGCTAGGGTAGAGAACTCTGTTTTACCAAGGGATGTATAAAGAGTGCTTAAAGCTTCGTTGGTGTTAGTCGTAGTATCATAGATGTGTTGAAGAGTAGTATGGATGTTGGCGGAGAGTAGTTGTAATGTGTGGTTTATGGTAGGGCATTTAAATAAGAAATGATCTATGTCTTCATAGTTCATATCACAAAGGGGACAGTCAGTGGGTATGCCTGTTCCTCGTGCAGCTAATTTTACAGAAGTTGGAATTCCATTTTATGTTATTCGCCACAAAAAGTTCTTTATTTTCGGGGGCACATCTAACTTCCAAATCCACGAAGTGTCAGAAGGAGTGTGGTTTTTCATTGTATGAATTAGCTCTATTGCAGATGCTGTAGAAAACCAACCATTTTTACTATAAGCCCAGTATAGTCTATCTTGATGTATGTTTTTTGGTATTGGGATTTGTGTGATCATTCTAAGAGTGTTGTTACAGACATTGTAACCTATAGCTTCTCTCATTTTATTAATATCCCAATTCTTATCAGCAGTTATAAAGTTGCCCACCATAAGGCGGGGGTCAATTAGGGTTGTGTTTCTTGCCTTGGTCAGAAGCGGGCCTTTTCCAGCCCAACGGTCTTGCCAAAAATTAATTGATTTCCCATTGGTAATTCCCCAGTGCAAACCACTTTTAAATAGTGGAAGAAGGGAGGTCAGTCTTGACCATTGCCATGACATAGGTCCTTTTTTCTCGTAGTTGAGTATGTTTTTATCTTTTAGATATTTTTGGGATACTAGTCTGACCCATGGGTTGTTTGGTTCAGCTAGTAGTTTCCAGAGAAGCTTTAATTGGAGAGATTTGTTCATGTCTTCGGAAAGGCGAATGCCCCAATCACCTTTGGTGTGCGACTTACATACTTCATACCAGTTTATAAGGGGTTTATGTTTGGGGCCCTTATTCCAAAGAAAGTTTCTATTGATTTTATCAAGTTCTTTATGTATGTGCGAAGGAAGGAGAAAGCACTGCATTATGTGTAGTGGTTTGGCAGCTAAGTTGGCTTTAATCAGAGCGCACCTACCTGCCTGTGATAGATTGTTCGTGGTCCATTTTGTAAGTTGGGTTCTGCCAGCATATATGATCTCGTCAAAGGTTGAGTTTGTGACTTTGCTAGAAATGACAGGGCATCCTAGGTATTTTCCTAGGTTGGTTGTGTATGCTATGTTGAGTTCACTCTCAATTGTGTTTTGTAAAGAGTTATCTGTGTTTCTTGTGGTATAAAAAGCTGATTTGTGAAAAGTAATCCGTTGACCAGAGTGCCTACAAAAGTCTTAGGTAATTCTTTTTATTTGCTCGCATGCTTTCTTGGTTGTCGTTGCGAATATAATGATGTCGTCCGCAAAAGCAAGGAATGGGATCTTGTCACAGCATCTTTTGATAGAGATGTCAATATGACTGCTAGGTAGGTGAGCATCATGTTGCAGTCCCCGAGCTAAGACTTCAGATACTAGAAGAAATAGGTATGGTGATAGATGGTCTCCTTGTCGTAAACCCTTTGATGGTGAGAACATTTCTGTGGGTTCATTGTTTACAAGGACGGAGTAGGTAACAGTTGTTATACATTCCTTTATCCAAGAGCAAAATCTGCTGTTAAATCCAAATTTTTCCAAAATTTCAAATAGGAAATCCCATCTGACCATGTCAAAGGCCTTTTCCATATCCAGTTTAACGGCCATCCAGCATGTACTTCCTTTTTTATGTTAGAAAGAGTGAAATATTTCATTTGCGATCAGAATATTATCCTGAATAGATCGCTTAGCTATGAATGCACTTTGTAGCGGGTGAATTAATTTTGGGAGTATATGTCGAAGTCTGGTTGTCAGGATCTTGGAGATTATTTTGTAAATGGTAGAACAGAGACTAATGGGTCTAAAGTTAGATGCCGTTTGCGGTTTGTCACATTTGGGTATTAGAGCGATGAAGGTATGGTTTATTTGTTTTAGAATTCTCCCACTGGAAAAGAACCCTTTGGTGGCTTTTATGACAGAAGGACCAACAATGTGCCAGTAGGTGTGAAAAAAATCCCGCAGGGAACCCATCAGGACCCGGAGATTTATCACCGGCTAGAAAGAAGACTGCAGACCTGATCTCAGAGTTTGAGATTGGTTTGGTTAACCAATCATTGTCCGCAGCCGTGACTTCTGGTGTAATATGTTGTAGTAGCGCACATTGCCCTAGAGTGACTGTTGTATCTGAATATCGGCCGGAGAAGTCTGATTTAATTTCATTTCGAATCTGACATATTGTGTTAAGAACAACACCTTCCTTTGTGGTGAAAGATTTTATTATGTTTCTGTTTCTTCTTCCTGTGGCTATCCAGTGGAAGTACTTTGAGTTAATTAGTGTCCACACTTCTTAGACGTATCCTCTTAGCGCGTTGCCCCCAATATGTTTTTTGGAAGTGGGTGTAAGAGGTTGATTAATTTAAGATGAGTCATCACTAACGTAGTTTGCAAACTGCCATTAGATTTTGTTATTGAAGAGGTTTCTTGCTTCCAATCACAGTAGATGCCAATTTGCTCTTATAGTGGTCATTCATTCACAGGATGTAAAAATTGAAAAAACAATCGTTTTTCAAGCTATCGTGAATGAGTAAACTGTGACATATGAATTGACGAACTTCTAGAGTCTATATTACAATTATTGACATTCAAAGACACATGTTCATCTTCAGGAGTATATATTACAATTATTCGTTCAATGAATAAATAGAGAATGGTTCAATAACTAAACATATATTGGTTCATAAATTTAATAGAAGTGGTTCATGATTTTTATTCCAAGTTGTTCAGGGTTTTTATACTAAATGGTTCAGGACTAAATAGAGATTGGTTCAGTGAGTAAATAGAGATTGGTTCAGTGACTAAATAGAGATTGGTTCAGTGATGAAATAGAGATTGGTTCGGTGACTAAATAAAGATTGGTTCAGTGACAAAATAGAGATTGGTTCAGTGACTAAATAGAGATTGGTTCAGTGACTAAATAGAGAGTGGTTCAGTGACTAAATAGAGATTGGTTCAGTGACTAAATAGAGATTGGTTCAGTGACTAAATAGAGAGTGGTTCAGTGACTAAATAGAGAGGGGTTTAGTGACTAAATAGAGATTGATTCAGTGACTAAATAGAGATTGGTTTATTGACTAAATAGAGAGTGGTTCAGTGACTAAATAGAGAGTGGTTCAGTGACTAAATAAATATTGGTTCAGTACTAAATAAATAGTGGTTCAGTGACTAAATAGAGAGTGGTTCAGTGACTAAATAGAGATTGGTTCAGTGACTAAATAGAGATTGGTTCAGTACTAAATAAAGAGTGGTTCAATGACTAAATAGAGAATGGCTCAGTGACTAAATAGAGAGTGGTTCAGTGACTAAAAGGGTTGAACCACTGAGAATAAAAGGGTTGAACCACTTCTTTAAAGCTTCATGAACCACTTCTTTAAAGCTTCATTAACCACTTCTTTAAAGCTTCATGAACCACTTCTTTATAGCTCAATGAACCACTTCTTTATAGGTTCATGAACCACTTCTTTAAAGCTTCATGAACCACTACTTTAAAGCTTCATGAACCACTTCTTTATAGCACAATGAACCACTTCTTTATAGGTTCATGAACCACTTCTTTATAGCTTCATGAACCACTTCTTAATAGCTTTATGAACCACTTCTTTATAGCTTTATGAACCACTTCTTTATAGGGCTGAACCATTATAAGTAAAAGAGCTGAACCATTATAAGTAAAAGGGCTGAACCACACGAGTAAATGGGTTGAACCACTATGAATATAACGGTTGAACCACTAAGAGTAAGAGGGTTGAACCACTGAGAGTAAAAAGGGCTGAGAACAGCCCGCTCGGTGTATGTGGTAATATATATATATATATATATATATATATATATATATATATATATATATATATTATGGATCAATTGTGCACAAGTCTTAGGGTGTACCTTGTGCACAATTGTGGGCCATTGATCTGATTGTAATGGATGGAGAGTATTTCGCCACGTGTCCGGCTAGTTTTTTTTTTAAAAAATTGAAAACTAATCTACAACTCTCATTTGAGGGCGTGGGCGCGTGTTGTGGCATGGAAACAAATTCCTAAATCCCTATTTATCTTTCTTCTTCATTCAAGTGGACATATTGAACTAAGAGATCTCAAATTGTAATCTGGATGTACCCAATTTATCTTCTTCTTCATTCGATACCGGTGTCATCTGGAGGTACCCAATTAGTATTCTTCTTCATTTGCAACCGGACATGTGTTGTTTAATATCGGCGGTGAAAGGTATTTGTTCATGGCGAATTGAGGACAAGGTGAGGCGGTGAGGCGAGACGGTGCCCTTCAGTTCCCCCAAGCTCGTCGATTCCCGTTCTTGCGCCACTTTCGGCATCGGTGAGGCGAGACGGTTCCGCTTTTGCCTCACAGGAGGATGCTGCCGCCGGCGGGTTTGGTGAAGCCATGTGTCATTGTCCTCCTCCCCTCTCACTCAGATCCGGTTCGCCATGGGCGGACTGGTAGGGAGAGGCGATCGACAGCGGCGACGATGGTCCACTGGTTCGCCATGGGCGGACTGGGGTGAATGGTCGGATCCGCCATGTGCTGGTGAAGGGTACGGTCCACTGGTTTTTGATTTCTTTTGTGCAATTGATATTTTTGTGCAATTGATATTTTTGTGCAATTGATTTTGTGTAAAAGGAAATAACACATTGTTTGGGTTAATATCCCCTTAATTTCCTCTACTCGTTTGCTGATTTTGAGTCTTGAGAAAAATTTAGAGTGTTCCTCTTTCTTCTACATAAACAAAACCAAAAATGCAAAAGGAAATAACACACAAAAGTATTATAGATCCAACAGCCACATGTTTGTGATTTCTTTAGTGCAATCATTTTTGTGCAATTGATTTTTTTTCCATCAATTATTCAGACGTATATGTCGATTTTTGGGTATAAGTGGCAATGATTTGGTTTATTATTCGGTGAAATATGATTAATTATTCGTCAATATATATAGTCTTCAGTTTGACAAACAACCTAAAAGGTCTTCATCGTACGAATATAGCTACCCAACTAAACATTATTCGGTGAAAATGTAAAACATTATTCGGTAAAATATGAATCATTATTCGTATAAATCGTAAGAATTGTTTAGGGATTTGGGGTTTCTTTTATCTGAACTGAAATTGATGAAGAAAAAAAATATTATTCGGTGGAATGGGTGTATTTTATAATTCGAAATAAATGAGTGATTGGGATATGAGATTGTCGATCGATATTATTCGTTGAATTCTAAATAATTATTCAATGAAATATGTGTATTTTGTAATTTGAAATCAACGTGTGATTGAGATTTGAGGTTTTCGATATTATTCGTTGAATTCTGAATAATTATTCAACGGAATATGTGTATTTTGTAATTAGAAAACGATGTTTAAGAACACCATCTCCAACATTATTCGTTAAAATTTGAAAGATAATTCAAAACTCTGATTATTTTGTAATTCGAAATCAATTGAGATCTGAGGTTTTCGATATTATTAGTTGAATTATTTGGTGAAAGGTGAAATGTGAAAATTATTTGGTGAAATATTAAACACTATTCGTATAGATAGTAAGTATTTTTTAGGAATTTGGGATTTATAAATTTTAAAATGAAAATTTGAAGAATTATGTTTCACATGAAATGTTTGGGTTAATGGTGGAAATTAACCCAAACATTATTCGGCAGCATGTGAGACATTATTCAGTGAAATTTAAATGGATGAAAAAAAAACTCATAAAATGGAGACCCATATGTTTCACAAAATAGGTTCCAAATCCCAACTAATTTACTTCACAAAATTGGGTCCCACCCACTTTGAAAAAAAAATCCGTATATTTCAAAAAGTAGGATTTGGTGGGGGTGCACACGCGCTACAAGAGTGGGTATGTGGTATTTTAAAGAGGGCCCCGCTATTTTTCCAGCAAAATAAAAAACAAAAAACTCTTCAATTATGACCATTCATTTCTATTAATTAACGCTCCAGATTTGTACACAAGGTATACCCTAAAGGGTGTGTACACATGAACCACACCATATATATATATATATATATATATATATATATATATATATATATATATATATATATATGAGAGGGTTTCAGTGAGAACAGCCCGCTCCAGTGAGAATGAAAAAAACGATTTGATTGGCTAAAACGATTTTTTATTAACAAAAAACGCTCACGCGCTTGTTTCGTCCGCCTCCATGGCTCCTCATCCCCTCCTCTTGTACCACTGCCCGCACCACCCCCTCATCTTCTTCTTCTTCGCCCATCCATGATTACCAACGAAAATCGGTCACCTTCCTCGCCAATCTCACACTCAACAATGGCAGTAGTCCAATCGCTCACCGTCACCAGTTCCCCAGCAACTCCTTCGATTGTTTTTTTGCCTCGTCAGCTCCTTCGATCATTTTGTAGATGCTATGATCGATTTCCATTACCACATACACCGAGCTTTTCGATAACATACAACAAGTGCTGAACAACATGTACTGTTCAATTGTAAATGCCATCCGGTGTTTTAGTGTAATTTATTCTTAATTTATTGAGTAAATTACACATAACCACCCATAAATTAGGTTGGTTTTCACATAACCACCCATAAAATTATAAATTACAGAAAACCACCCATAAATTTGGTTTTTTTTCAAAAGACCACCCATATGTTAAATGTCCATTTGTTTCATTTGTAAAGTTAAAAATGCCCCCATATTTTAGTTTTTTAAAAGTAATAATTTAGGGTTTTTTTAAGTACTCCATTTGTTCGGCAAAACATGTCATTTACTATTTACGCACGTTTTTTTAAGATGATAAAAACTATATAAAATATTCATTTTTTAATAAATTTTTTATAATAATTTTATACTAGTCTATTCCCCATGTTATGCATGTATTTAATATAAAAAATATTATTAAATTATAATAATTATTTTCAAACAATAAATTTAAGGGTTTTTTAAATTATTTTTTGTAATATTCCTTCTCATATATGGGTATAAAGAAAAATCATTTTTATAAAAATTGAGCCTCCCTTTTAAAACAATTCCTAACTTTATCATTGTTGTTCAGGCTCATAATTGTTATCATTCTTTATGTGTTTTAAGCAACAATTAAGGAAGACCTCAGTTGAACATCCTTTATGTTAAATAATTGAGGTATCACATCTTTTCATGGATTTTCGCTATTTAACTACACCTCACCCCCTCCGCCTTGATATTCAACAATATGATGTGTGATGTGTGCCTTTATTTAGTCGATTGAATTTTTGACTTAGCTCATAAGCATCATGGATCACCCATTATGGCTTGTGGTTCACCCCTTTGATAAGTGTGAAATTGTTATTTATAAGTATGGAATTTTTAAATATATTTATAAAAAATGGATATTTTATATAATTTTTATCATCCTAAAAAAACGTGTAAATATTAATTAAACAAAATATTTTTCCGAATAGATGGAGTAATAATCTGGATTTATTTTAGAGCTTATTCACATCTTATTCAACATTGCAAATCTGATGCATATATATATATATATATATATATATATATATATATATATATATATATATATATATATATATATATATATATATATATATATATATATTGGTTCAGGCATTTATATATTTTTACAATGCTTAATTTCCTTACTTTTTTAAGGTGAAATGTCAAATTAAAGTAAAATATATACAATTGCTTTACATTTAAAAAAGTCTAAATTAGGGGTACTTTAAGCTTTTCAAACAAAACAAATTGAGGTTTAATGGATGGGTGGTCATTTGAAAATAAATATAATTTATGGGTGGTTTTCTGTAATTTATAAATTTATGGGTAGTTATGTGAAAACTAGCCTAATTTATGGGTGGTTATGTGTAATTTACTCTAATTTATTTTTGCCAAGGAGTGGATGTGCAACCAACAGGACATCTTTTGGAGATCTGTACAGGACAAGTTGGCAACTAAAAGCTCTATTAAACACTTAATTTTGGAGTCTACTGAAAAAACACTTAATTTTGGACGGAGAATCAGGAGGATAGGGCAGCGGTGGGAGTGCATACAAGGAGGATAGGGCAACCGACGGAGAATTAGGAGGGGCAGGGGAGACGGTGGTTCCGACCGGTGAGCGCCGTGGGTGGAGTTTTTGCATATACTGAAGTGCTTATATTGCTTCTCTTTTACTTCAAGTTGAGTTAGTGTGTTTCTTATGACTAATAATGCATCAATCTTCTTCGATCTATTAGCATACATCCATCTGCTCTTTGGGTTTTGATTTATTAAGTTACGTTTCTATTCAATTTCCTAGTATATATGGTGGTCTAGTCAATTACTCTCAGTGTCTCAGAGTTTTGGCCAAATCCAAGTGCTCGATCGGTCTATTTCTAATTGCGGAAAAAAAAGAGTGGTTGATTAATTTTATTGCAATTGATTCAACACATATAATTGAGAGTGTTTCAGTGACTAAATATATAGTGTTTCATGAAAGAAATACAAGTGGTTAATTAATTTTATTGCAATTGGTTCAACACATATATGGTTCAGTGACTA
The DNA here is from genome assembly GCA_963922045.1 of Persicaria maculosa. Classification (NCBI taxonomy): domain Eukaryota; kingdom Viridiplantae; phylum Streptophyta; class Magnoliopsida; order Caryophyllales; family Polygonaceae; genus Persicaria; species Persicaria maculosa. The sequence continues at coordinate 38,620,316 of OY998261.1, forward strand.
AATATATAATGGTTCACGAATTAAATAGATATGGTTCATGAGTAAAATAGAAATGGTTCATCAATTTTATAGTAACTGGTTCAGCACATATAAATAGAGAGTGGTTCAGTGATTAAATAGAGAGTGGTTCAGTGACTGAATAGAGAATGATTCAGTGACCGAATAGAGAGTGGTTCAGTGACCGAATAGAATGGTTCAGTGATCAAATAGAGTGGTTCAGTGACCGAATAGAGAGTGGTTCAGTGACCGAACAGAGAGTGGTTCAGTGACCGAACAGAGAGTGGTTCAGTGAACGAATAGAGAATGGTTTAGTGACCAAATAGAAAGTGGTTCGGTGACCGAATAGAGAGTGGTTCAGTGACTGAATAGAGAATGGTTCAGTGAACGAATAGAGAGTGGTTTAGTGACCGAATAGAGAGTGGTTCAGTGACCGAATAGAGAGTGGTTCAGTGACCGAATAGAATGGTTCAGTCTTCGAATAGAGAGTGGTTCAGTGATCGAACAGAAAGTGGTTCAGTAACTAATAGAGAGTGGTTCGGTGGCTGAATAGAGAGTGGTTCAGTGACTGAATAGAGAGTGGTTCAGCAATAAATGATTCAATTCTTGTTAATTTTTTTTCCACAAAACATATACAAAGTGGGTGTCTATTTGTAGATAAAATTAAATTACACTAAAAAATATATTGAATATATTGTTTATATTTTTATAACAAGTGAAAATACCAAAAAATAATTTAAAAAGAAAAATAAAACAAGTGAACACGTGAGCATTTTCATTGGAAAGGGGGAATATATGATAGTTTAACATTAAATAAAATGGGAAATGAACATGGAATACAAGCAGGTAAGATGTAATCCACTTGACGCTTCGGCTTTGTATGCAATCGTCCTGTGTTTGAGTCTCTCCATATATATATACACACAATTTTTTACTATAGGCTCCATAATTATTTGGGAACCAGGCAATCAGCCAGCCTATCCTTCCCTCTAGGACGAGCCTACTTGAGTAATACAAAATTCAGTAAGATCTTTTTCTTTTTTTTTTATCAGAAAAAAATTCGAAATACTAGATATAAGTCTGGTAAATCGAGAGGGAAAAAAAAGCGTCAGCCTGACAACCCGTCATGATATAACTAACAAACACAACAAATCGCAATCTAAGAACCAATCAACCAAGGCAAAAAGAGGAAATAGCCCTCAAAATACTATGAACCAAGTAGAAGTCCGGTTGAGCAATGATGGAAGACTCATTGAGAGGATGATGTGAATAATGAGCGCATGGAAAAGATAACACGAACACGATGTCTACCGTCGGGGAGATGAAAAGCAGAAATCCACAATGGGCAAAGGATGACGCTTGAGAAAGTGTGGATCACACTACATTCACCCCTCACCCCCCCACCCTAGATGAGAGATCTTCAGAGATCAAAAACACTACCATGATCAACTCGGTCAAATATAAAACCAAATAGGGTAGGAGAATTTAACATGTGTCGGTGACTCGGTGATCCCTAAAATCATGCCAAACTGTTTTTAGTGATCAGTAGTAGAAAATCTCTTTGATGTCAACTAATTAGGTTTATAGGTCAAGTCGGAGATATGATTGAAACTGCTAGATGTTCACTTATATAATCTTGATTCATTTTGTTATCTGTCCTACTGTGATATTTTATCTGCTTATACCTGGATCTAACATTAATGAGTGTGCAAGTCATGTGTTTCTCTTCTGGACTGTGATTGATGTTCATGTTGTGAATGAAGTGAAACTCGTTTCGGTACAGGAAGAGAAACTCATTGATTCCTGGATCTGAGACTAATCATTAGCCACAAGCAGAACGTACATAAACTCATTGACTAAGCTTCCATAAAAGCAGCCAAACTTGGGGCACAAAAAAAAAACTCATTGAGGCATTGCCCAAAAGTGAGCTACAAGTAGAAGCTGTTTTGAGAATCATCCAACACGACTGAAACTTGATATTATCCAATTAAAATTGAACGGGCGACACCAACATTTTCAACCATGCTAAACCTAGAAGTCACTAAATTCGATCTCTCTCATCGGCGTTGACCAAGAAGTACAATCGTGATTATCAAATACTGAGATACAATTGAAACAAAAATTTTTAACAATTAAGACCCGCTCCTTTAGCATTTTCATCCAATAGCAAGGTTCCCCTTCAAGTACAACCATGTACACCAATTCAAATTCAAAATCGCCTGCAGATTTTGGTTATTGAGGAAGAGGATGGATTCGAAGGATTTTATTTAAATTAATTTTTTATTGGGACATGTTCTACTCAGTAGTATTTAAAAAAATACAATACAACCTTTAGTTGTCACGTGATGGCTTTTAATGAAACACCAACTTTCCAATATATATATACTAGTAAATTTACCGCATATGTAATTCGTTATGTAGTGGGCCATATGAGACCAAAATAAACACACTGTAGTGGCCCATATGGCTATATTGTAAATAATATTGGCCCAAGGGGAAAATCTAAACGCAAATACCACTGAAATATTTTATCTTTCACAGAATTTTATCTTTTACAAAAAAAAACATATCAACAAGTTAAATAAATATATAAATAGAGTTCCCAACACTTGCTCTCTCTGCAACTCTGACATAGAAGACACAAATCATCTCTTATTTAACTGTCAGATCACCAAATCTCTTATAGCAAACCTTGGCATCAAATTAAAAATATTATTTATTATACCGGACCTAACAGACAACGCCCCTGAAAACATCATTAACACCAAAACACTCAATAAAAACTTCTCTGACCTTTGTTACTTATGGCACAGCATATGAGAACTCAGAAACAATATAATCCTCCGAAATAACAAAAACAAAAACATCATCAACACGCTATACCAAACAATTAACAACATATCCTCCTGGAATAAAGAAAATAATAATTATATAAAACCTAAAATCAGTAGACCTCAACATAAATTATTTTGGAAACACCCACCTCCTAACACGATCAAAATTAATGTAGATGCCTCAGTTAAAGTTAATCATGAAACTCAAATTGGTTGCATTATGAGAAACAACTACGGTCAGGTAATTAATATATACAAAAGTAACATTACAAAATGCTCTATTATTTTAGCAGAAGCTATGGCTATATATGCAGGTATAAGACATGCAAATGACTTGGGGATCAGAAGAATCATTATCGAAAGCGACAACGCAACCATCATCAATGCCATCAATCACATAATCAAAACCCCATGGGAGATAGCACAATTAATTGAAGAAATCAAGTCTCTAAAAGAAGACTTTAAATCAATCAGTTTTCAGCATTGCTACAGAGAGGCAAATCAGGCAGCCGATTTCCTTGCAAAATCTCCGTTAAATTGTAATATTATCCTAGGATCTCAATGTTATAAGTTCCAAAACATCATCTTTTCAGATGATCATGGATGTCTGTAGTACATCCAACTCTTTGCATACTGTAAAAAAAAAGTTAATTTACTTCTCTGCATATTTCATCTTCTTAATTCCTTCAATTGTTCATGATTTCAAAAAATCTGCTCATTCTCCTTAACGAAGTAAACACAACATTCATTGCACTCATCCCAAAAATCGATAACCCCACCAATATTAACCATTATCGTCCCGTTAGCCTCTGCAACACCATCTATAAAATTATATCAAAACTCCTAGCTAACCGTTTAAAACCAATTTTACCTCGCATTATCAACCCTTTTCAAGGAGCTTTTGTTCAGGGCAGAAACATTCAGGATAACATCCTAATTGCCCACGAAGTCTTCCACTCCTTCCATAACAAAAAAGGGAAATACGGATGGATGACAATTAAACTAGACATGGAAAAAGCCTATGATAAAATTAATTGGGACTACATACATATCATTCTGACTAAATTCGGATTTCACCAAAAATGGATTAACTGGACCATGACATGTCTAACTAAAACCAACTTTTCTGTCCTAGTCAATAACTTACCTGGCAAAACATTCTAAACCTCTCAAGGTATACGACAGGGAGACCCCCTTGCACCATACATCTTTGTCATAGTTATGGAACTTCTAGCCAGAATGATACAACAAGAATCATTAGAAATTGACCCGCTAATTGGAATCAAACTGACAAATAACAGTAATCCTATCCCTTTTCTCTCCTATGCAGACGACACACTTATCTTTGGAAAAACGAATGACCTAAGTCTCCACACAATAAAAAATCTTCTAAACAACTTTTGCAACATATCAAGCCTTTCCATAAACTACGAGAAAAGCTCCTTACAAGTCTCTAAAAACATCCCCATTCAAAAAGCCCAAAGTCTTGCTCAACAACTAAATATCCCTGTAACTAAAACATTAGAAAAATATCTAGGAATACCTCTCATCAGCGGCAGAGTAAACAACAATGTCTTCGACGATGCCATCACAAAGCTTAAAAAACAACTATCAAAATGGAAATCGAATACCCTATCTCAAGCTGGAAGATCTGTTCTCATTCAAGCCAATCTCAATTCTAAAACCAATTATCTTATGCAATCCTTCCTTCTTCCAAAAGGAATTCTTGACAAAATTGACCAGATCAACAAAAACTTCTTCTGGAACAAAGTTCAATCTGACAACTATCACCCACTAATTAGCTGGGAACGGTTATGTACCCCAAAAAAGGATGGTGGGCTAGGCTTTAAAACAACTGAACAGATCAACCTAGGTATACAAATGAAACTTCTTTGGAGGATAATAGCAAACCCTGACAATATCTGGTCAAAGGTCATTACTGAAAAATACCTATCAAAAGAACCATTAATGGAAAGAACGAAAACCAAAACCTAATGGCAATTTGGACGACTCTTAAACATTAGAGATACCTTTTCCAAAGGCTTACTATGGCTAGTTGGTAATGGAAAAACCATAAATGTCTGGTCAGACATCTGGATAAACGCTCAGAAACTTGAAATGTTTAGAAACAACCATAACCCTAACCTAAAAGTCTGTGAATTATTCACAAACTCAAACAAATGGGATACTAAAAAACTAAATGACATATTCCCACCACACATTATTGAAATGATATCTAACATTTACATCCCCAGAATTGATATCGCGGACAGACTAATTTGGATCTACAACAAAAATGGAACTTTTTTAGTAAAATTTACCTCTTCCCTCCTTAACACAAGAAACAACTATAATAGTTCTGGAGAGTGGATATGGAAACTAAATATCGCTCCAAATATCAAAAACTTCATTTGGAAAACTACATTAGATATCCTACCTACCGCTGAGCGCCTAAACAGATACATAAATAGGGTACCCAGTATCTGCTCTCTGTGCAACTATCAACCAGAGGACGCAAATCACTTATTCTTTAACTGTCAAATCACCGGATCACTAATCCAAAATCTGGGTATTAGATTACATAAAACTTTTAATATCCCCAACATAACTGATAATGTCTCTGAAAATATCTTAAATACTAAGAGCCAAAATATAGACTTCACAGACCTGTGCCATCTATGGCACTCAATCTGGGAACTTCGAAATAAAATCATCTTTCAAAGAAATTCTAACACTAATATAGCATACACTCTCACTCAAACTATTGATAAATTTCTCTGCGGGAAAAAAGAGGATTCAATAAAAAAGTCTCCTAAACATACTAGGCCCCGTCAAAAACTAAACTGGAAATATCCACCCAAAAATGTTGTCAAAATAAATGTTGATGCCTCTGTAAAAAATGGAATACAATCTCATATTGGCTGTATAGTAAGAAACAATCTAGGACAAATAATTAGAATACATAAATGTAATGGTAAAACTTTCTCTGTCATCCAAACAAAGTGCTTTGCGATACTTGCAGGTATAAGACTGGCAGCAGAACTAGGTATACAAAGAGCAATCATTGAAGACGACTGTGCAATCATCATCAATGCCATCAACCAGAAAATCAACCCTCCATGGGAGATTACACAAATAGTAGAAGAGATTCAAATTCTAAGCAAAGACTTTGAACTCATCAAATTCCAACATTGCTACAGAGAGGCGAATAGTGCAGCAGACTTTATCGCAAAATCTCAACTGAGTTGTAACTCTATCCTTAACTATAGCTGTAATTTTCAAAACATCATCATGCTTGATGATCATAGATACTTAGAGGTATCCTAAACCTTGCCTACTGTAAAAAAAAAAAAAAAACAAAGCTGCTCATTCTATAAAGCAAAAATATGACATATAAGGTTAGCCTTTTTGTTTCTTTTGGTCATAAAGTAGATGCAAATGATTTGGATTTGAGTCTTATTTTATAATCGTAAGCTAAACTAATAGTTTTAAGTTTTACCATTATACAAATTAGTCATATAAACAAATGGGATTGTGTGATATCGCTCACATGAAAACTATTGATATGGACTTGTGTTTGTAAATGTAGCTTGCATTTAGTGTGTTCGATGAAATGTCTAAGAGAAAAAATCATGCTAGTTTGAGTTACTATGTAAATTTTACTTTGTAAAATGTTTAATAATAGCTTAAATTTAGGAAATGTCAGTACAGAAACTAATGAGATTGTGATATATCGATCAAATGAAAACTGTTTATATAGAGTTGTGCTTGTAAATTTAGGCTGCATTTCATGTGTTTGATGAAATGCCTAAGAGAAAAAATCAGGCCGATTTGAGTTATGATGTAAATTTTAATTTCTAAAATGTTTAATAATAACTTAAAGTCAGAAAATTTCCATAATGGGAAGATTTTTTTTTTATCATAAAAATTAGGATGTTTAAACGTATCCCATTTTTTTGGCTGCATCTGAGTTGTACAAGGAGGACAAGACCTATGACTTGAACTTCAAAGAGGAGGCAAGTTTTGTTTACTTTCATTTATTACTTAAGATAGCTTTTACATATCATCCATCCGTGGTATTCAAGTTAGGATTCAGGGAGTTAGATGACCTTGAATGAGCTTTTGTTTTTTTGCACGCTACATTTGGGCAAATAATGACCACCTATGATAAGTTCACTTTCCTATTCTGAAGTACTGTGTTGTTTTTATTCCTCTAATCGTTGCAGAACGACAACGGTTCACAAAAGATTTATGGTGAAGCACTTAAAGATCTTTACAAGCAACAAAAGCAACTTGTTCAACAGAAGGGAAATTATTTAAAGTACATGTTATTTCTTCTGATGTTAGTCATGTATCTCTATAGTCAGTAGAACCAAGAACTATAAAATAAGGGGTGGTTTAGTCGGCGGAACTAAAAACGTACAAAATAAGGCTAGCTATGGCAAGAATATTGGGCAAAAGAAATGAAAACATCCCATAGGTATGGGTCTAGTAGCACAAAAGCAGCCCCACGGAGCTCATGGTGAATAAAACATAACTAACCTGCTAAAGCACTTTCGAAAATGAAGCCTGAATTCAAATACACCATAGCATCCTTTTTAAGTAAAGCCCAAAGCAGGAAGCAGCTACCAGGTGGCAAAGGGTGAATAATATAGGTAGTAATGGATGAATTATGGGAAAACTATTTTTTTACCAGTGAAACACGTAGCATGTTTATGTACTGAAATGTGACACGTGTGCTAGTCTACTTATCAAACCACCCAGTTAATTTCAATTAAGCAAAAATAATCAAATAGAGTGTAAAACTTATCCATTTCCAAGCTGCAACTTTGACTACCTCCAATCTTACTTTTGTAAAAAGACTAATTGACCAAAACTTTAAACAATTGTTACTAATAGATACTACGTAATAGATAATCTCTATTAAAACAAAAAATCAATTTAAACAATTGAATCCCTAATTTTTTTGGACATACCTGAAGCCCTAATTGTTCAGATTTAAGCCAGTATGCAAAAATTCATTTTTTGTGGGAGGACGACCATGAGATCGGGAGAGAAGAAGTCCAACGCCCGTCTACAATTTGGTTGGCCTCGGCGCGCGCGAAGTCGGCATCGGAGAGGCAGGGTTGGACCTGTGCAAGGGAGGAGAGGAGGAGGGATGGAGGCGACAGTGTATGCGGAGAGGCGCGATAGGTCAGCATCATCGCCATGGTGGCAATCGCCGAATTGGTGGCCGTGATTCAGCTCGTAATCTCCGGCGGCTCTCTCACCTCTCTCTACCAGCAACAATTTCAACTCGGTCTTCAATCATCCGGCCGAATCCACAAACTAATTTCTCGGGCTTATTGGGGAACTCGGGAAATAAGGAAACTAATTAATGGAATCTGGAAATGGGAGGATTTAGATAAATCAGTAAATGGAAGTGAAAAAGGGAACAAATTGTTGAACTATGGGCTCAAAGAATATAAGCCCAAAGAGTACAGGCCACATATGATAGCTCAAGACATGCTTTGCCAAAATAGAATAGAATATGTATATATACTGTTCATAAGGGCACTGCCTCTTTATATATACTAGGATTGAAAGGCGAGATATACTAGGATTGAAAGGCGCGCTTCACGCGCGACATAAGTCATAGCACTTGCTTGTTCAAATTTCCATTGGTATCAACTTTAGGTAGAACAATGGGAGGATTGTTGCTGCTCATTATTGATGTTAGCTTTATGACACTACGTATTGGGCCACATTGAAAACGTTTCAATAAGATCACAATAGTGACAGTAATGCAATGATGACAAAATCAAGTCATAAACTATGTTAATATCAAGCTTGATATGCCAAGGGGCGTGCTCCTTTCCATCAAACTTTGCCATAATATTTCTCCATCGTTCTTGTTAAGAAGATGCAGAACGTGGTCTAAATCATTCTCTGTGACAATATCATGCTCCTGAGCAGCTTCATTGTAACCACTACATCAAAAATTAAATAAAGAGGTATCAAGAAATGAGTGAGTTTCCATTATATTATCTTTAAAACCTGCATAGAGATGAAACCCATACTGGCTGGACACTAAAGCCATGTATGATAATTTAAATGAGAACTTATCAACTATTCTCCGTAGAGAAATTCCAAACTCCATAAGAAACAATTCAAGAACAGAAAAATCTAAAGTTCAAATCGAATATCTAGCCTGATGGTTTGAGAACTGAATAAGCAAAAATAGTCTCACCATAGACATACATAGCTTTAGCTGGATAAGATGTTAAAATTCATATGATAAGTACCTTTAACATCAAAATTATTGTAGGGTGACTTAAGGTGATCTGTCTTCTAAATTCAGTCAGGTTTGCAGTTTCTTGAGTTCAGTAAGCAACTTTGTTTTGGCCTATTAGAATTGAAGGAAATCATTTAATTAAATGTTTCATGTTTGAAAGTAAACTTCTAATAGCTAACCGTCGTATACCCATCTTATAAAAGTAGTCTGACAATCCAGCATAAGGCAATCATGCAAGGGAAAAAACAAAAATTGGGCATAGAAATTAACAAATTAGATGTAAACGCAATAAGATTTCGATGACCATGATTATGATTAGAATAAGCATGGTTTTCCATTCAAATATAATAGGAAGGCACATGATACTTAAAAGGGGAAAAAATCATCACTACCTAAAAATCATGATAAAGGAAAACAAAAAGAAAGCAATTCCAAGGAGTGAAATAAGGATTAGAGAGGCATGTCAAGTATGATAGGGGAGTTCTAAATCATGTAAGGTAGGATAAATAATGGATCTGCGATTTCTCCTTGATCATGTTTTAGGTCTCGAAGTGAGATGGGTAAATGGAAAATCTTATAATCACTACATCTAAACAAATCAAAGAAAATAAATGGATTTTAATGCAAATACAAAGTCCTAGTAATATGAGTTTGTTAGATACCATTTTAATGCAAATAATCAGAGCCTAATTCATATTAAAAGAAGATAATTGGAATCGAACTTTGGAGATCAAGGAAAAGTGGTGAGGACACACACCTTGAAGAGGCGCCTCCTCAACAAGCGAGGCTTGAAGGACACACAACACATCAAAATCAAGAAGATCCAGCCTCAATACGGTCGAATTCAACACATAAGACCCTCCCAACTGTCGAACCCTAATCACAAAATTGACGGGACAACTATGCTGATCAAAAGGAAATGAGAAAGAAACAAAGATCAATACAACCACATAATAGAAGAGAGCATATAAAAAGGGACCAAATCAGATGCGGTAGGAATTAGGGTAAATTTACAACTTGTATATTCAACACATACAACCACATAAAAAGGGACCAAAAAAAAGGGACCAAATCAACAAGATCCAACCTCAATACGGTCGAATTCAACACATACCCCAATGCAGTTTAGCATTATGGCTTACCTTAAGCAAGAACATAAATTACTATTATATGTGGTTCTAACTTCAAGGCTAGCATTTTATCATAACAATCCAAAGACAAATTTGAAAGAATTTAGCAGAATCCAATGAATTAAAAGACACTTAGCAACCTACTCAAAGTGGAAATGCTACATGCAATTGAAATTATATGAATATCAAGCAACATATCAAAACATTAGATAAGTTTTTTTATCTTCCACTTATATGACCTTCCCATTTTTTACTTGTTATAGCTTTCTTTTCTGCAACTTATGTTTCTCAAGAAAGAAAGAATTTATTCTCTCCTCCTATTTTTTATTAAAAAAAAAAAGAATTCTCTCTTCTTACTTAGCTACTGAATAATATGATAGAAGTTACAAGACACAGCTTGACAAAAAGAAAAATCATCTATATTTTACCAAAATGTAAACCAAGCCGAATTGTATTATCCAGTTACACAAACTTTATATAAGAATTATCATACACAATAATCTATGGAAAATGATTGCTACATAAAGATGAACTAAATAAGATTGGAAAATACCAAAAATGGAAACTTAAAGAATATCAAGCAAGAAATTTAAGTACCAAAATGAAAAGTTTTAGAAACTCATAAAGAAAGTGCAAACCTCTAGGTATAACATGACAGTAGGCACAAAGTGGAAGTTAATAATCATAATATAGAGTAAGGATCCAAGAAACCAGTCATAGATAACACATCAATAAAAGAAAAAATGTGCACCTGTTAAGAATCTAAAGGTTGCGTGTTCACTTCTTCTTTGAGTACAAGGTGAACCTATGACAAATGAGAGAGCAATGCAAGATGGAGAGGACAAGTCAATAATTGAATCGAAAGTGAAAGATGAAATAAGGGCAGAGGACAAAGAGGAACCTGGATAACAACCGATGAGAGAAAGCCGGTGACCATAAGGGTGGTTGTCTGTAGATTTATGGGAAAGCCAGTGACCACAAGCAGATGAGAACATACCCCTGAAAAATATCAATTAATAATAGACGATAAGTAACTGAAAAATCGGAATAAGTAACTTAAAACCCTGAAACTGAAAGAATAATAAAGAGAGAAGGAAGGGGGATTGCCTCATTTGAAACCTGAATTTCGTAGAGTAATCGAAACCCTAGATACAGAATTTGGGATACCTAATTGAATAGGAAAAACCATAGATCAGAGGCTAACCAAACACGAAGATGAAGATGGTTTACATGAGAAAGGAACAAATGGACAACATAAGAGATCCCAAAATGATATTGCAAAATCACAAAAGCTTCACAACAACATAAACAAACAATACACATACTAAAAGCTCGGGCAAGGGGTAAAAAAAGAGTGCATTAAATATTTATAATACAAATTAAAGATAATCAGGAAGCCAAACAAGAATTTGAGAAATAAAGACAAAATTCAAGAGGACTAACTTGAGGAAATTTGATTTGAGAGTCCCATAGATACCCAAGCCATTCAAAATTTCTTGTTTGTATTTATACCATATGCTGTCATGGCCAAAGATAAACATCACATTAGAGAGTTCACTAAAGTCTGACTAAAATAATCGCCACATATCAGATCGATATTGTAAAATCAGTTGTAATTATTTGGACAAGGGGATAAAAGATCAAATCGAAGAAATGAGCATAAGAGAAAGATGATTGAGACGAAAAAATTGGAACCAAAATCAGATTTGAAAACATACCCTAAAATTTCGAAACAAGCATAAGAGAAAGATGATTGAGATGAAAAAATTGGAACAAAAATCAGATATGACAAACATACATGAAATTGAACCTGTAAATCAAATAAACGAGCAGAGAAAGATGAGTGAGATGAAAATAAAGGTTTGATAATTTGAGAAGGAAACATACTGTAACATCAAGAAATAGCAATTAGATAGACAAACATAACTTCATTGGAAGGCTTAAGATTAATTTTGAGTGAACATATCAAATATATCAAGAAACCCACGTCTCCTCTTTCTTTATATCATCCATAAAAAGGTAATCCATGTAAATTACGAATAGCTAGTGTAATATTCACCAATGACAGGAATATGTAAAATGAAATCTTCTACAATTTTTTTGCCATAGCTTGCACAATACGCTTAAAATGTTTACAGAGTAAATTCATGGGATTTTTTTCGTCCAATTTCCTTTTTGTAGGAAATCAGGGGGAATATGTATTTGCTTGATCTTAGTTTAGGTTTATATGTGTATATATCTAACAGAAGACTTGTCTTGTTCTAGTGATTATTCATTAATCATCTTATTTTGCAGCTTATTTGCATTTTTGTTGGTAGAAATGATTTAACAAGTCTTGATTGTCATTTCCAACAAGGCAGGCTATTAGGGTATCTTTAGCTAATGACTTGATATAAGAAAATGAAAATGCAAGATTTGCACTTTTGAATTTAGGTCTACCTTGCATCTTATTCTTTGCTGCATTATCAAAATGTCATCATTTTTGTTTCCTTTGGCTTTATCTATTGGAAATTGTTGGAGGCATGTTGTGGAGGCATCAGAGAGCCCCTGCTTCGCATCTAGCTATTTTTATCATACTTGACTATTATATAAATTGTCCTAACTGCTATGTTGGTAATTTCGCAGAGACCCAAGCGCAAAAAAGAAGTCATGCTGGTGGTTATTCAAAAGAGCAAGCTTTTTAAGGTAATTTCAGCAAATGATGCATGCTTCCCCTGATGATAATAGTGATGGGCATGATGATGATCATGATGATGATAATAAATTATCTTCCTAAAAGGCAATGCCTATTTCTGGTGATGATCTTGGAGACTCCTCCACTCCTGATGAGAAGCAAGGGAAACGAATGGGTTGGGTTGTTGAGATTCTTGCAGGAAACAGTGCAGATGACTCATGACTTTGATGATGCAGAAAGTGATGAAGATGGTGAGGAAGAGACAGATGAAAAAGAGTCAGGCAGAGAAAATGAGGGAGGTGATGATAAGGCAAAACTTTGAAGGATTGGGAACAAAGTGATGATGAGCTTGTTACTGATTTTGGTGGTGATAAGGATGAAGATGGGGATGAGGTTGAGGTCGAGGATTTTCACCAAATAGAGCATGCTCAACAGGAAATGGTAAGTGATTTGAAGTCAATAAAGAAACAAGTAGCAGTTTTTTATTCCAAGAAATGAAGAAGGGATGCTAAAGTGCAAAACACCCTTTTGCTCGTCAAGGGAGCTTCCTTGTGTAATTGAAGCTTCCTTATGTAATTGAAGCTCCCAGTAACATTGCTCATTTAGGTTCTCTATTGGAGAACCGCTATGAGTTAGGTTCGCAAATACGAATTCCCTATAAAATCCTCAGATTAAAAAACATGAATTACCTGAGAAATCTAGAAATGCAAAATCTGGAAGGTTAGCCCGAGATAGAGAGGGGTAAAAAACCCCAACTGAAGTTGAAGAACATCAATCATCAATAAAAAAAATTCGGGTATATACCGAAATGGAATAAAAGGGCAAATTGGATACAAAGGACAAACCTGTAACCTCACACAAAGGAGACAACAAGAACTTCGAGGAAGAACAATCGCAACTTCAGTTGAACTACATCAATACGAAAAGCAATTGTACCTAAACTCAGATAAAGAAGGAGCTCCTAAACTCAAAAATGAAGTTGCATAGTGATGAAGGATAGACAGAGCCTGGGTTTGACACCCGAATCGGAAAAGCAATGAAATACATTAGAGTACAATAGTTGGGAAGCTTTGAAAGTTCATGACGCTATTGCCTTGAAGAAAGTATCACGAATGAAGGGAGAAAAGAAGCTATGGCAAGAGAGGGGGTGGTGATAGCTGCGCGAAAGTCGTTGCCCTAACGCCCTTTTCTTGCTTGCGGGCAAACGACTTTCTATCATAGTTGCAAGGGTTCCAAACCTTACCCACTTAACAAAGGCTGCTTTCGTTTGTTAAGGAGGCTGTTCACTACAAGCTATCCGTGCTGTCTTAGATTGAACGGCAATAAGTCGACGTTCAATCTCTAAGGCGGGTTTCCGTTGAGAACGAAAGATGAGATTGTGTACTGCTGTTGTTTGACTTGACAACAAGATGAGGGAGAAGAGTATGACAGGAGGGAAACATGTGGGGAAGGGCATGAGTAGTAGCTTGTAGGTAGACTGGGGACATAAAGAAGAAACACACTTCAAAGTGACATATTAAACATTACCAACAGAGGAAACACACTTGAAGGAAATTTTAAAATTTTTCATTGCTAAAAAGATGTAGTTGTTTTACCTTTCTGTTACTATAAAGCTTTTATTTTTTCTACGGCGAAACGATGAGAAAGATACAAAATTTCACAATTGAATCACACCACCAACTCTAAGGTGATAAAGAATTTTCCAAATCAAACAATTATAGAGCTGAAAACTCGCCCAACGTCACAATCCACATAAGCAATTTGATGGGCCCAAATTTCTAACCTATGTTCATCTCAATTCCAACTATATAGCATCTCCGGTCAAAGATCATGATGAGCAAAGCCAAAATTAAACAATTAGATCTACCAAACTTAAATATTTATCAAAATTGTAGTTCATAGAGAAAGACTACATACTTCCAAAGGTTTACTTAGCCATACAGAGGAAGCCTCCCAATTCTCCTAGCTCAGTCACATGCAATCAGGCTTTCCAACCGGTCAACTCTCCCTTCTGTGCCACCTGCAAAATAAAGGTTTACTTAGCCATACAGAGAAAGCCTCCCAATTAAGTAACCAGATCCCGAGTAAATTACGGGTGAAATCAAACTAACCAGAGGGACCGCAATTTGAACACCCAAAAAAATAAATCAGCAAACAACTATACCAAAATTAAATGACGGAGCATAAATGACGGGTGAAATCAAACTAACCAGATCTAAAATCAAGCACAAAATAATTAACTAACAAGAGGAACATCAATTTGAAGGATCCAAAACCAGGGGAAAAAACCCAAGGAAATTAGCATACAACTATACCAAAATTAAATGACAAGCATAAATTACGGGTGAAATGAAAGTAACCAGATCTAAATTCAATCACAAAATAACTTAATTGTAAGCAGTTTACCAAGGTCAGGGTGGGGAACGCACACGAGAGAAGAAGAAGAAATCAGAAGAAATTTTGCAGAATTGGAATTCAAAGGACTGCGAAAAAAATAGGAGAGATTGAAAAACCTACTTCTTTAACAGCAAAATCAACTGAAAGATGGAAAGCCAGGAAGCGAGACTGAGATAGGGTAGCCCAGTACAGGGCAAATATACAACAATCTGCAGAAAAGCAATTAGAACCCTAATATGCAATTTTATGGCGGAAAAGGAATAAAAGCAGAACACAAAGGGAATGAATTGCAAAAATTCGAATAGCGATGAAGTTCCATTACATGGGATGAATCAGAAACCACTGATCAGGAGGCAAGAATCGAGAGAATTGATTATTCAAGACTTCGTGCACAGCCTGAGACCGAACAGAGACGAGAGAGATTGTGTTGGATTTGTCGGTGACAGACGATGACGAGCATAAAAGTGGGAGCAATAAAGGAGACGACGATGACAAGGCGGGATTAAGGAAGCACCTGATGATGACCACAAAGAAAGGAGGAGGAGGTGGAGACGACGAACGGGGGAGGAGGTGGAAATGTGGAACCATGGAAGCGGAAATGACAGAGTGAGGGGGAACAATTTGGGCTGACATGAGGAACGGGTTTGGGCCAGCAGAAGTTAAAATTACAACCCAGGAAGGAATACGTGCCGTAGATAACGAGAATAGTGAATGGCTGAGATCTCCCAATACCATAAGTTACCCAACCTTTTATAGTAGTATAGATATAACTTCTTTTACATTTTAGCCCATATATATTAGTTAATATTTGTTAGATTCATCATATTGGTTATTGATATTTAAAGGTCGTGTACTTACTCCATCAACTTCTTATTCGCTATAACTCAAATCTTCATTGATTTAATAGTATTTAGAACTCAATCTTTACTCATGGTTTTGCAGCTCATCCTAGCTACTTTTTCTCATATCCATCACGGATTACGCAGGTTTGAATTCTTTCATAAATTGTATATCGACCACCACTGCCCTATTATACTTAAGTAGGAGGTTACATATATAGTGGAAAATTATGAGTATTGAAAATAGTGAGAATTTATATTAAGCAGTGGGAGATTGGGTAAGGAGTAGAAGCTTATTAAGAATTTGCTTAATGTTAGAAGTTACATAAATAGGGGGATTTACATTAAGTAATGGGAAGTTACGTTAATAGTGGAAAGTTATCAGATGTTACTTAATGTAAGGAGGTTATGTAAGTAGTGAGAAGTTATCAAAAGTTACTTAATGTGGGAGGTTATGTAAATAGTGGGAAGTTATTAGTGAAAATACTGAGAATTTATATTAAGTAGTGGGAGGTTATTAGTTATTAGTTACAATAGTTTTTCTACAACTCTAATCCTTTTTTTAGCCTCTATAAATAATAAGAGCCACGTAATTTCAAGTTTGTTCCAGATATTTCAACACACAATTTATTCGAGTTGAAGGTAACACAATAACTTATATGACTTCTTAATAAGAATAATACTGAATTTTCGGTCATATTGACGTTTCATTATCGTTCTTCTTATGACTTGTATTATAGCTCATGCTAACTACATTTTTCTGTTTGCATAGAGGAATTATTCAGTTCGAACTTTATTTTTTTAATTGTTCATTCAATTCCTATTGCATAATGTTAAATACGTCTATTTATTTGTTGTCCTTGCATCTCTAATCCTCACTAGGTTCCAAATGATAGCTCTTGTTGATGTTATCAGTGATTTGCATGTTTCTATTGGAAAATAGGGGGCAAGATTATTCTCCTTTAGACAACATCATTTCCATCTTTTAAAATTGTGGATGGAATTAACTTTGTAATCTATCTATATACATATACTAAAACTGATGCATAACGTCCTATGTGGCGTGTTATGATTGATTCTAGAGAAAAAATAATAAAATAATATGTTATCACAGTTTATATAAAGTTATATAAGCCACAATCTATCTATATATATTTTAGTTAATTGAAAAAAAACATAAATAAAAAATATTTCAGAGTCATACTTACCAAAAATATTAATAGATAAATATGTAGTATTTGATAAGTGATACATTTACAACCTTCACAAATGTTCATCCAATTTATTTTTATTTTTTTCACAATTTTGTGTTCAATCAGTTCAATCAACACAAAATTGTTTTCAGCTTATTCATAAGGCATTTACTCAATTAATTAGCCGTTTGTATTCAACAATTGATACAATATTTACTTTAATATAATTAGGCATCGTTTGGTTACACTTTTACTTCCTATGAAGTAGAAATTCCTAGAAATTGGTTTTCAATATATGCGTTTGGTACAATTTTTTTAAACTAAAAAACACAGGAATTAGAATTCCCAGGAATTGGAATTCCTACAAAATGGAGGAATTCAACTTACCATGAGGGGGTGGGTAAGATCTACTTCCCCCTTTTCTTCCCCAAATCTTTTATTTATTTTATTATTTTCATAAAGAAAATATCTAATTTGTCCCTATTAATAAGATGAATTTATTTTTATACAAAGGTTATAAAAGTAATTTAAAAACAATTGTTGTCAAATATCCGTGTTGAACCAAACAAAATGCAGTAATTGAGTTCATGGGAATTTATTTGCAAACAAACATATTTTCATACTTCCCGAGAAGTAGAATTCATGGGAATTCTATTTCCCGTGAAGTAAGTTCCAAGGAAATGAAATTCCTACATTTAACCAAACGAGCCCTTAATTAACCATTTAGTATCTTTCAAATTAATTAGGCGTGTCACCTATTTTACAAATTAGTTCACAACATTTATACAATTCTAAGTTTCACCTACCTCGCAAAATTAACTGTGTAATGACACTTAAATTAGCTATTTCTTTCAACGTAATATATAATC
Source organism: Persicaria maculosa (assembly GCA_963922045.1). Taxonomy (NCBI): domain Eukaryota; kingdom Viridiplantae; phylum Streptophyta; class Magnoliopsida; order Caryophyllales; family Polygonaceae; genus Persicaria; species Persicaria maculosa. The sequence continues at coordinate 38,638,523 of OY998261.1, forward strand.
TAGGGGTGGGCACAAATCCCGCAAATTCCGGGCCCGTCCCGGTCCCGTCCCGATCCCGGCGGAATTTGAAAAAAAAATAGTGAATTTCGGTCCCGTCCCGCAAAAATTATGTGGGACGGGACGCGGAACGAGGATTCCATATCCCGCAAATCCCGTCCCGTCCCGCATATATATATATACACACACATTATGTGTGTATAGATTAATATATATAAAATACAGAATATATACATTGTGTGTATAGATTTTTCATTTATATACACTATATATATTGTATAAGCATACAGTGTATACATTCTACATGTATATATAATACAGTATATACACTGTATTGATAAAGGAAAAAAACAGTATATATACACTGTATATATAGAAGTGTACACTTTGTGTGTGTGTATATATATATATATATATATTGTGTGTAATTATACGTATAATGTATCCAATGTGTATATATAAGGAAAATCGTAAAATATAAAAAATATTATAAACTTATATATTAAAAAGCACAAAATATGTAGGAATTTTAGAACTTTTTTATAATGTTTTTTATTTGAGGGACAAGGCCCGTCCCATCCCGTGAAGGATAAGGCCCGCGCGGGATTGAAAAAAAAAATAGTAAATCCCGTCCCGCAAAAATTACGCGGGACAGGACACGGGACGATCCCCATCTCGTTCCGTCCCGTCCCGCGCCCACCCCTAATATAATCTTTTACTTCACAGTCACAAACAACTTATCACACAACCCCAACGTAGACATGTAGAAGTGATGGTGTTGGTGTTGTGCTTGACTCCGTCTTATGTTAGTCAGTTATAATGGGGAGAACGTGGCTTGGTCTCGAGTCAAGCGAGAGAGCCGTTCAACAAAGAGAAGAAACCTTTGATTGGGTATGACATCACCGCTACTAGCTTGCACGACTACGTTTGAGGTCGGTGACAATACTGTCGATACATCCCTAAAGGGTCCAATGTCGGCATCTTGAAATATCCGAATGCACTTTTGGCCTACGACTGATGAGAGAACGAGAGGACGAATGAACGCCAATGGAGAAGTTGTTGGATGCAACGCCTGTGCGCGCTTGGCTCTAGCAAAGCCCATCTTCGGTCTTCTTCTTCGCAAGATGGGGAGGCAAGGAGCAAGCGCAAGAGGAGATCAAGAGGCAAACCAAAATGAGAAGAATGAGAAGGTGAAATAGCTCGATCAAGAATGAGGGAGAGTACTCAAAAGTGTACATGGATTCAGTGGAGAGAGAGAGAGAGAAAGCGATCGGGAGGGAAGGGCAATAACTATTAAAGGAAACCATGAAAGGGGTTATTGAGAGCTCGATTTGTGGCTATCGATGGTGGCAGGAAGGAGGAAGGGGAGATCAAGAGGCAAACCAAAAGATCTCAAAATTAATTTGGGTAGAATGAGGCAATGAGGAGTGCACGGGTCTGGCCTTAGGTTAGGTGAAATTGTAGGAAATTATAAAATTATTTTTTTCCTATTTTGTAAACGGTAGTATTGTACTGATCCTAAATATATACTATAAAATTTTTATATAAAAAATAAAATTTCTCCAATACTAGAATATAGGTATACTTATCAAATCTTTTCATAACAAATTAAGAATCAAATAACAATATTTTGTACTTTTAACTTGGGAAATTATGTATTTTTATAGTTCTATATACTTTAGTTTTACACAATTATATTTTCGGTTGAAAATCGAGACTTATTCAGTGCATGTTTGAACCAAAAAAAAGTTACCAAAAATAAACAATTTTTTTAACACTTCATGGATTCATTATACATTATTAGATGGCATGGGACAATCAAATACATCTAATTAATGCATACCGAACATATGGCACCTGAAAACCACAAAAACCAACATGAGAACGTGCCTGCCCACGCGGTTCCCATCACCCATGAATCTTCCCCAAATCGAAAACCCAGGTAAGAAAAAACCCTAAGCTCAACTGCGGTTTTCTCAACGATTGTCCTCTCTAATCCTAATCGGTGTTTTTCTGGGTTCAGAGTGCTTCCTCTCCATCATTACTTCTGCTCTTTCCAGTTTCTAAGGTGCCTTGTTGCTGGCTTTGGCAGGTTTGACTTTCAACCCTCAATCTATGTTTCTAATCTCTAGAAGCCTTCTGGTTTCTGGATTTACTCCTCACCTTCGATTATTAATTGCTATTATAAAAGACTTAAAATGGGAAACTTAAATGCTAACAATCTTCCTTCTCCTCTCTCTCTAACTGTTCTCAAATAAAAATATCCGGCTCCTGCTATCTGTTTTGGTTGCATTCAACACTGCTTTGCTATCATGGCAAGCCAACAACCTTCGAATGGGAAGAGGGGTCCCAATGGGGCTCCACCGACACCCAAAAACACCCAACCGAATGGGAAACCTTCGAGTGACACCTAAAAACCCACAACCCCCTCCATGTCCCTTAAGAGTGACAAGGGTAAAGGGAAGTCATACCTCGACTCCTTCTTCACCCAACTTCAACAATACCATCCTCAAACAGATTTGACACTGACGCCATCTTGTATGGGAGAGTTTTTGGCACTCCCATCGAGTTCCAAAAGCTGGAATCCAAACTTACATCTGACTGGAAAGGGCTCTCTGGTGACCTCCAACTGATTGAGCTCCCAAACCATTGGATTGAGGCTCGTTTCTCTAACCCACATGACCTTGTATGTGTCTGGGATGCTTGACCTTTTCATGTGATGGGTCAGCTGATTATCTTGAGACACTAGAAACCTTCATTTGATCTTATCCATGAAAACACAACTGCTCTAGACATGTGGATTAGGATCACTTCCATCCCAGATGCCTACAGAAAGCCTTGTGCCCTTGAGACTATCATTAACCATAACTAGTCTGCCTCTTTCATCAAGGCAAACATGTCTGTTGACTCAAATGCCAGGTATGCTAGAATCTGTGTCAACCTTGATATTGCTAAAAAGGTGTCCAACACCATTCTTATCCCTGTCAACAAAAATGATATCTCGGCCCATATTGTGTGGTTTGAAGAGTTTCCAGAGGGCTGTGGGAACTATGGGGGCCAAGACCATCTATTCTCTCAATGTCCATTTTTCATCCCAAAGCCAAAAAAATACAAGTCACCATTAAAAAACCTAGCCACAAAGCCTCCACCTCTGAGCACCTCAATGATGCCAATGGTTGGACCAGAATTGGATAAAAGGGAAAAGCTAGCACTCAAGCTACCAAATCCCATACAAGCTTTCAACAACAAACCATATGTGTCAGGTCGTGGGGGGGGGGTCTCAATTGCTTTTGAGGCCCTTTCTAACTCATCATCTTCTTCAAGGGGATCCAAATCCCCACAAGACAACAGTCCACAGGTTGAAGCTCTCATTGATGCGTCTTCTACTCAGTTCCAGTCAAGTGCTTGTTTTGGTGACACTTCAGGTGTCCTCCCCTCTTTTGTAGCTCCTACTGTTGGCCCTGCTTCTGCAGTTGGCTTCAGTGGGAGCTCAGGTGGTTTGGAGGTTCTTGCTGTGCCACCTGACTTGTATGTGCCTGCTGCTATTCCCTCAAGTTATGAGAATCATACCATAAACCATGATCTAAACCCCCTGCCCTCTAATGATGAGCATAAGGATGCTGCCTTCCCTCTCCCTGATCCACATGCTTTCTCTGAGATTGGTGCAGATATTGATTATGATATCTTGCCTTGTCTCCTTTATGACACTGAGAAGAATGACCTCTTAGTGAGGACTATGAAGTGGATGGGTACCTTTTGGATGAGCCTATGGCTGAAATTCATGAGGGTATGATTTCAGAACCTTTTTTCCACTCAATTCATTCCAACTCCACAGTTATTAAAATGTTGTCAACCATGGAAAAACCACCTAAGGAAGTCTCCACTTCTAGCTCCTTCAAGCGTAAGGTCTTTGGTGGAGAGGATGACACGGCTAGCTCCAACCTGAAGAAGGGCAAAAACACCAACTAATCTTATGAATCTCAAGTTTTTGTCAAGCAATGGGGAATCCTGGCCTTGCCCATGGGCTGCTTGTGATGATCTGCCATATCTAACATCACCTTTTGTATATGATTATCTCCCTATTTCTTGGCAAAATCTTGTAATAATATGGAACTGCATTAACTCTTGCCTCTATTGTAATGATCTAGAATATGTACTATGTCACTATGGACATCTCTGGTTTGACTCTGGCCCTTTTGTGCTACTGTATATGGTCAGTCTACCTACATGTAATTCGCACCTTATATGTCAGGACATGAATTATCCTTTAATTAAAGCTTATTTAGCCCCTTATCTTGATCATTGGACAATGATGCACATATCTTCACTCCATTTTGCTTACACTATTATTCTGGTTAGTAATCTTATGCATTTTCTTAGGAACCTTTTCTGCAAATTTTTTAAGACAACCACACATACAACTAAATATTCCTTGACTAACTACTCTCGAGAGAGCCCCTCTCTCGAGATGCTTGACTATTCCTCTTGCTCACATGTGCATAAAGGTATACAAGGGCCTTTTACTTGTGGCCAAAGCACAATTACCATATATGTTAGGGAATTACAACAACAACTCAGAAACAGTGTAAATAGGGGACTGGCTGGAAGCATTAGCCTGGTACTCTATTACCTTGTTCTTATGAAGAACCATTACTTATTTTTCCATTCTGCCAAACTATTGGGAATTAGTTACTTTGATTTGGTTAACAATACTCTAAACTCTATGAATGCTTTTTTGATTTTCTGCACTTAGAGTAACAGTCCAAATAAGCTCCACAAGGAAAAGCACCAAATAGGTCACCCATACCCATTATATCAATTTCATAGCTACTATATCTGTGTCTCTTTTAGGCATTTGTCTCTCTACCTACATGAAGAACTCAACACTCTGGGAAGCTTATCAAGGACCAGTCCCAATGCTTATAAGCAATTCTGCACCTCACAGGTTCAAAGGTAGGGTGACACTCTTTCTTCTAGAGGGCCTATCATGTTTTTCCTTCTAAATTTACTTACCTTCTTCTTGATCTCCTTTCTGGATTCACTTGAACGGTTATTTCAATTGGAGCTCTCTCACAAAATCCTAACAAATGGTTACTTATTGACATTGTCAAGGGCATGGTTTATAAATCCCATAACTTTTGATCAGAAACAAGCGGATGTGACTCACATGTTTCTACTTGGTTTATTGTTGTTCTCTTTCCAGGTGCAGCCTCTATGGGTTCCACTACTGTCCATGACCACTATAAATAAGGCATCAGCACCTCTTCTTAATGGCTCAGCTCCTGTGGGGACCCCTAACACTCCTAAAACTCTTCAGAGTTTCTCAAAGTCTAGCTACCACAATAATGTCTATGCTTTCTTTGTTCTTTTCGACAACATGTTTCTATCAGCTGTGAGACCACATCAATTCTGTGCAAGCAGATATATCATAAACACCCCCTGTTACATAGATGTTTTTCTCACATGTTTCTTCAGGTTTCATGGACATAGAAACTGTACCAGGACTGTAAATACTAATCCCCACTGTGCTTCTAAAATTCATCTTTTTAAAATTATCTTTGCTCTTGAATACTCAAATCTACTGTTAACTTCATTTTTTATCTTAAAATCTCATTACAACACTCCAAACACTCAGATATCTCAGAAGCAATTGGCTTGGCTACTTTACCAATCCCAAATAACTAACAACTCTAGATTTAATTTCATCAACAACCTTTGCTATAAAAAATATGCTCACTATCTTATTTTCGTTTGGATCATTAACTCAAAGAAGGTAAAAGAACTTATAAGCAAGACCGGATCTTTTCCGAAACACCTTATGCTTTCAACATATGCAACTACAATTCGAACACACACCACACTAATCCAAACCTCAAACCTTTTGGATTTCTTGAAATCAGATCACATACTCATACCATCTCTGACATGTTCGTATGAATGAAATTTAGCTTTTGGAATGTTAGAGGACTAAGTAGGAAACATGTCTGGACACATATCGAATCGACATGTAGAACTGACCACATCAAAATACTAGCCCTTGCGGAAACCAAACTACAACACCCTCTGCCAGACAATTGCTGGAGAAAACCCGGATTTGATAACATGCTCTTTTGTCCTTTGGTTGGGCTTTCCGGCGGACTCTGCCTTCTTTGGAAGGCATCACAATTTAACAATGAATCATTTCAAATTTTACAGTCAGATAGCAGAATTATACATGCAAAATATACCAACTACACCCTTTCAACTGAAATCAAGATAAGGAACTCTTTTGGGCATCTTTATCGCAAAAAATCATAGATATCAATGAACCCCTAATCCTCATAGGTGATCTTAACGAAATTTTAGAACCTTCTGATAAGCTTGGAGGGGCAATCCCGAGTTCTCAAAGATTCCAGAGATTATCGGAATTTACTACTACGCATAACCTTATTGACGTCCCGATAACGGAAAACAAATATACATGGAGGAAAAGGGCTTTTGGAGCAGACAATATCCATGAAAAAATAGAAAGAGCTCTCGTAAGCCATGCTCTAGTGCAACAGTTCCCTAATCTATATACAAAGAACCACGCATTCATTAGATCAGACCATACTCAAATCACCCTCGATCTAGTGGATAAACAGACGCCAAAATTGCAGCTATTCAAATTTGAAATGGCTTGGACCACAAGACCCGACTTCGAAACTCTAGTTAAAAATGCATGGCGTGTCGATGTTTTGGGATCACACCTATATAAATTAACTAAGAAGCTAGGGGAAGTTAAAAGAAAGAGTAAAACCTGGAGCAAATTCACCTTTGGTAACATTTTCGCCAACTATCGACTGTTGAAAAAGAACTACAGGATCTACAACTGCAACTTTACCATGCCTATGACCACAACATTGAGGAGAAAATCAAAAGGCTAACTACCAAACATGCATCATTACTGAATTACCAAAACAAATACTGGGGACAACGAGCAAAAAGAAACCATATCAAATCAATAGATGCTAACACGAAGTATTTTCACAGAATTGCAACAGGGAGAATAAATTAGAACATAATAAAATCCCTACAAACTGTTTCAGAGATTACGGTGACAAATGACAGAGAAATTCGAGAAACCATCAGACATGACTTCATGAAACGGTACCAAAACACTCAAAGGCAACAAACTAATATCAATAACATCACACAAGAAATCACAGATGAGGACAACGTCTGGCTCACCAAACAAATATCAAATGCTGAAATTAAAAACGCAGTTTTCAGTCTAGCAAATGATAAATCCCCTGGCCCTGATGGCTTTCAAGCAAGCTTCTTCAAAAAATACTGGCCTATAGTGGGCTCTTCTGTTATTAAGACAGTCAAAAGCTTCTTTCTCAGTGGTAGAATACTGAAAAAGATAAACCACACCTTCATCACACTTATACCAAAATGTGATAACCCAACAACGATATCCCACTACAGACCAATAAGCTTATGCTCGACAACATACAAGATAATCTCCAAAGTCAATGCAACCAGGCTAAAGAAAATTCTACCAAAGATTATTAACCCACTACAAAGCGCATTCACAGCTGGAAGAGCTATTCAAAACAATATTTTGATAGCGAATGAAATCTTCCACTCATTCTCAAGAAAAAAAGGGAATTCTGGCTGGATGGCAGTAAAACTTGACATGGAAAAGGCTTTCGACCTTGTTGACTGGAACTTTCTACTCGTTGTTCTGGAACATTTCGGTTTCTCACCAAGGTTTATTGGATGGATAAAAGAATGCATAACAACAGTTTCCTACTCGGTCATAGTAAACAATGAACCTACTTAGCTATTCACTCTTGAACGGGGGCTTAGACAAGGAGACCCCCTTTCACCATACCTATTTCTCATACTGTCGGAAGTCCTTGCTCGCGGACTATATTAGGAGTCTGTTAGCCCGCGAAGTCATCTAGGAATCACCATTACTCGAAACGGAACTAGAATCCCATTTTTGGCTTTCGCAGATGATATTGTCATCTTTGCCTCTGCCACAAAAAACTGCTTGTGATCACATTAATAATGTTCTTCGAGAATTTCTCTTCACTATCCGGCCAAAAGGTAAACAGACACAAATCACACTTCCAAACAACCCCTAATATAACAAGAAGTCAAAAAGACGCAATCCATAATGAACTACGGATCATATATACAAATAACATTGGCCCTTACCTTGGCTGCCCAATCATTTGTGGTCGGCCTACCAAGGAAGTATTTCCTAACCTTCTGAACACAACTAAATCCCAACTGCACAAATGGAAAGCTAACTGCTTGTCCCAAGCAAGTCGATGTACACTAATCAAAACAACCTTATCTGCAAAACCATTACATCTTATGCAATGCTTCCTTTTGCCACGCACAATACATATGGAATTAGACAATATGAACCGAAATTTCCTATGGAATAAAGGTCCTAAACATAAGCCGCTCATTAGCTGGTTTGAGGTTTGTAAGGACAAATCAAATGAGGACTAGGTCTCAGAATCTCTGAGGATATGAACAAAGCGCTACAGCTAAAGTTATTATGGAAAATTCTAGCAGAACCCAGTTATCCATGGGTCTCCTTGATTACGGAGAAATACCTAAAACAACATCACATACTAAAGTACCACAAAAAGGGAGATTCTTCCTCGCAATGGGCCCAACTAACGAAGTTGATCCCGCTTTTTAAGGAGGGCTTATATTGGTCCATTGGCAATGGTGAAAGCATAAAATTCTGGAATGATCATTGGATTGGAAAATCATCTCTCATTTCTATGATTAACGATGGGATACAGGTTGACATCAGTATAACAGGAGGGCATTTTATTACACAAGACAAGAAATGGAACCTGGATAAACTACGTACAGCCCTTCAGAACATCTTGCCACATGACGTAATTGAAGCAATAATTACATCCCCAATCCCCAATCATATACACACAGACAGGTTATACTGAAAGTGGAGCAAGAATGGATGGTTCAGCACCTACTCTGCCCTACAAATGATTAATTATTCAAAACGTCATAAAAAATCTGACATGTGATGGATTTGGAATCTTGATGTACCCTCTAAAATCAAAACCCTACTTTGGAAAATAACAAAAAATGGAATACCCACCTCTGTTAGACTTGCCTCTAGAGGAATTGATATTCCTACTAGGTGCCCACATTGCGACTCCAATTACGAAGATCTATTGAATTTATTATGGGATTGTCCCATCAGGCGAACAACGCAAGCAAATCTTGACCCAAACCTGATTGTAACCTTAAATTCCCATTTCTTAGAAGATACGGATTTAAATAGCATCATCTGTAACATAAAGGACAGAATCGGAACTCAGCGTTTCGCTAAGCTTGCATTCTGCTAGTGGAGTATTTGGTACTCCCGTAACAAGACACTATTTGAGAACACTAAACCAGACATAAAAAGAATAATATCTTTCTTTAAGGACCAAACCCACCTATGGAGTACATCTAAACAACATGATGACAATACAGAGATTCTAGACCCACAGAACAAAAAAAATACGCGAACTGCATCCACAAGGGCAAGAAAAAACTCATAATGGAGGGCTCCTGTTATAGGAACCTAAAAACTCAACTTCGATGGAGCCCTATCGTCTGCTTTGGTAGGCTCCTTCGGATATGTAATTAGAAACCACACAAGTACACTGGCTTTCTATGGTGCGGGCCCTTCCCCCTTATCTTCAGTCGCTGGGGATGAGGGGCTGGGCCTTTGGAATGGGATCAATGCAGCTCGACATCTAAACATAACCAACCTAATAATTGAGGGTGACAACCTCACCATTATTAACAGCCTTAAGGGTTGTGGGAAACCTTCGGGTGACTCTGAAATGATTGTCTCTAACAGTCTAGTCTCCCCTGGTTTCTTCCATGCTGTCGAGATTCGTCATGTATATAGAGAGGCAAACCGAGTTGCGGACCGCTTATCGCATCTTAACTTTGCTTTCTCAGGCTCATCAATACTTGACGATTCGGTGCTTCGCAATTAAATCCGACTGGATTCCCTTGGCACATAAGGTCCCCTTATTGCCAAATTATTTCTGGTTCAAAAAAAATATACATCTAATTAATTTCCATTAATATCGATAAAAAAATTAATTTCCATTAATGGCCAAAAATATTAAATCACATAAGGAAAGAGGCAATATATAAAGACAAATTGAGAATTAAAAATATTAAAGATCGATAATGAAAACGGTATGATTTCATCAAATAAAATAAAATACAATAACGTGTTTAATTTGCAAATAATTTTGTGAAATGTCCATTTTCATATCCCTCTTTTGTTAAATGTCCACCCTAATCTCCCTTTTTGCTAAATGTCCAAAATTTTTTAATAATACCAAGGTTACCCTTGTACTAATTAAACAATCCCTTTTCCGATTTTCAATCAGTTGAACCCTCGGCCGCTTCACCTTCCATTATGGCGAAGGTTCTTCGACAAAGTTTACCCTTTGTCGGCGAAGGTTCTTCGACGACCCCACAGATCTGAGGGAGGGAGGAAAAGCTCGAGGTGCGTCTTTCATGGTGGCTGCTGCATTCAACGGGAGGAGGGGAGGAGATTGACGAAGAGCAAGGATCGAAGAGAGGCGGCGCCGAACTTAATAGATCTGAGAGGAGTCGGGCAAAGCTCGAGATTCGATTCCGATGGCAACGTCATCAGAGGCAAAATGGCAGTTTCTTCAAGGTCTCTTCTTGTCTTCTTTCTTCAAGGTCACTCGCTCTCCGATCCCCGTCGTCGTCGTCTCCTTCTTCTTCGATAACATTGCTAGTTTCATTCCGTCGCGCAGCGATTCCTATTTCGCCGCCATCGCATCCGGTTTTGCTCTTCGTTGTAAGTAGGGGTGATATTCGAGCCGAACGAGCCGAGCTTAGCTTGTTCAAGCTTGGCTCGAACGGGAAACGAGCCGAGCAGAGCTCAAGCCTAAATTTTATTTGAGCTTTTTTTGGCGCACAAGCTCGGCTCGCGAGCCCAACCTTAAACTCGAGCTCGGGCTTGTCAGGCTTGAACAAGCCGAACGAACGAGCCTAAGCTCGTTTGAGCTCGTTAACTGGGCTCGTTCAAGCTCGTTCGAGCGCGTTACATCTCTAAAAGCCTAAATGTCAATCAACAGATCGACAAAAAATATCAATTTTTCAATCTCCTGCTTGATAGTCAATCAACACATACACGAACAATAAGGAAAGACAAATACACAATCTTCATTATCTCAAGCAAATTAATCAACATAGAGAGGAAGATGAACAGAAGAATACACAAATTAATCCATTCTCGAGCAAATAAGAGGAAGATGAACAGGGAGAGAGTAACAAGAGCATGGTGCTGCACTGTTGTTGGAGGAAACACGAAATCAACACAGAGAAACACAAATAATCCGTTATCTCGAGCAAATAAGAGGAAGATGAACGAGGGAGTAACATGAGCCTGGTGTTGCACTGCTGCCGGAGGAAACAAGAACAGTGCGACAACGATGGAGTACGAGCGCATAGGACTAGAGGAGGAATTAAAGCCGGAGGTTTGAACGCTCGAACAGGAAGCGACGCCGTGGTGACACGGTTAGTGACACATGTAGTGACAACTGTTCATACTTAATTCCCCAAAGAAAAGTTGTCACTACATGTGTCACTAACCGTGTCACCATTGATCGATGAGGGTGGTGACAATGATCTCTTAAAAAAACTCTAAAAACAGATATGTCACCAAAAAAAAGTTGTTACCGCATGTGTCACAAACGACTGTGTCACCACAGTGATCTAAAAAAACTAAAAACAAATGTGACAGTGTCACTATAAGGGCGGTGACAGTGATAAGGGTGGTGACAGCGATAAGGGTGGTGACAGCGATAAGGGTGGTGACAGTGATAAGCGTGGTGACAGCGATAAGGGCGGTGACAGTGATAAGTGTGGTGACAACGATAAGGGTGGTGACAGTGATAAGGGTGGTAACAGCGATGAGGGTAGTGACAGTCATAAGCGTCTATTTATGTGCTATTATAGGTATATCTTGCAAGGGCCTCGGGTTTTCAAATAATAGATTTCAAAAAAATTTATTGAAATGGGTTTAATGTGGGTATTTTGAGAAAACTCGCCCTCATCTTGATAAATCGACTTCGAAACTCTTAAAGTGGATTCCGACCTAAATTTGAATTTTTAGCAAACGACTCCGTCATTTCACCTCGAGATTTAAACGAACTTCGGATGGCAATATTCTTTTTGGGATTAAAAAAAATCTAATTGATCAAGAGAGCGGGATTTGGGAAACTAACCCTTAGAAACTAACTTCGGGATTCGAAATTCACGTGTTTGGGATCGAAATACCCACTCTACTTTATCCTCACCCAATCCAAAAATTAGCCCCTCTCCTTGTCTTGTTATGTTTGAATTCAAACTCACCAAAGATCCCTTCCACAATTGGAGAGACACCCACAAACTCTTTTTCCTCTTCTCCCTTACACCCCCTTCTTTGGGTAAGGAGACAACACCCATGCTTCTCCTTTTTCACACCCAAATCAGCCCATATCTTCCCTTAAAATCTGAAGTTTGACTCCTCATCCTCACACCCAAACACAAAAACCCAAAGGCACGAAACCCACCCAAAAACCCCAAAGCCTTATCCTTTTCTTTCTTGTTCCCCTTGTCATGGGAGGTCAGCCCAAGGCCCCTTGTCGTCGGCCCACCGGCACACCACCACCCACAGCCACCACCTCACCACCACCATCACCTCTCTCTTCTTCCTCCTTCACCACCACACCTCCATCCTCCTTCTTTCCCCTCGTTTTGTCAAGCCAAGGAAACCGAGCTCCACTAATTTAAATTTCCTCCTCCTCCTACACAAGGCAGCCAGCAGCAGCATCATCAAGAGGGGTCCCCAAGCAGCAAGAAGCCACCCAGGAAGCCGGAGATCCCCTTGAGCGCAGCCTGATGCCGCCTTTGTTGTTTTCGGTTTTACAAGCGGTAAGAGCTTCGTTCTCCGTCATTTCGACTCCAAATGCATAAAGACACTTCCTTTAACATTCCTACTACTCTCCCAGCACTCCTTGGACGAAGATCCGGCTGAGACGAGCCTAGAAAAGCTTCCCCGATCCACTCCGATGAAGAAGACAAAGTTGGGTGAGCGGATCCTTCCTCCTCTCGTTTTATACGTGTAAATTGTGGACTAACATGCTCACTTAAGTCGGGGAAAGGTTTGGGAAAGATGGGGAGAGCTAACACCCATGAAAGAGCCTGCAACGAGCTCAAATAGAACTCGAAGTGTAGGTTTCACCACGGCGAGTAAAAACTCGCCGCCGTGAGTGAGATCTGGTAGAGGAGATGAACTTTCGCCGCGACGAAACTTTGGTTTCATTGCGGAAAAATTCATGTGACCATTGGACACTCCCCTCGAGCCCTTGAGAGTTGACTCTCGTCGCGGAGAGTGCGAACACGGGTTAAGCCATGGGAACCACGACTTCACCACAACGGAATGATATTTCACCGTGGTGAATGCCTTCCACGGCCGCGAGACCCCCAGTCTGTGGGGTACTTGCTGGGAGTGTTTTGCCACAGCAAAACTGTATTTCGCCGCTGCGAAATGTCCTTTAGCTGATTTGGTCCACTTGCTTAACTTGGGGATTTTGACTCGTTTGATGGCTAACATGGCATGATGTTGTCATGTGTATGCAATAGACCTGTCAAACGGGTCATTCGGGTCGGGTTCGGGTCGGGTCACTTAGGGTCCCGGGTAATACGGGTCCAGGGTAATACGGGTTTCGGGTATTTTCGGGTCCCGGGTAATACGTGTTTGACCTGGTTTTCGGGTCATTTCGGGTCGATTTCGGGTTGATCAATTTTTTCTTTTTTAAATTAAAAAAAATCATGATATGATAATATTGCGATAAATTTAAAATTCTAAAGTTAAAGACGTTGTTCATAAGTTCTGGTGCTTGTAATTATATACTATATTTGATCTAAAATATTTGATTTTTATTATTTCTCGTAATTTTTAATAAAATGTAATAATATATAAAATATCAAATTTTCATATAATTTTTTAAAAATAATTTCATGCAATTAGTAATAAGCATAGAATTGTTTTAATGTTTTAATATTTTTTAGAATTTTCATCTTCTTAAAAAAGTCCGTTGAAAAATAAAAAATCAAATACTATCGATCGGACGGAGTATTACACAATACAAATAAATATAAAAGTTGATTTGAAAATGAAATATCAAATGATTGTAATTATAAAATGTAATAAATTAGAATCTCCATAAAAAATTTAATCATATATAATTATAAATCAATCGGGTCACCGGGTCAAATGGGTAAATCGGGTCAAAATTACCGGGTCAATCGGGTCACCGGGTCGAAACCCGGATTACCCAGAAAATTTTCGGGTTTTCCGGTTCGGGTCGAAAAAAATTTTCGGGTCGAAATTTTTTCGGGCGTTCGGGTCGGGTCGACCGGGTCGGGTTGTGTTTTGACAGGTCTAGTATGCAAGCATGAATATGTGAATAATAGCATGATATTATGGTGATATGTCATAGCATGTTATAAGAGTAGTACCTTATGAAATGATACATGTCCTAAGTATGAGTATGAAAACTTGACTATATATGTTATAAGGATCGTTGATGAGATGATGTTGCATGATTCTAAATGATTGATATATGGTATAATAATTTATTGACACAATCTCTGATGAGTTATGCTGATGTTATGCGATGAGATATTGATAAGAGATGAGATGTGAGATGGTATATGATGCACTATGAGATGGGTTGGAAATATGACAATGAGACTTTCGATACGTGAAATTATATGAAATCATGTGTGCTTGTATGTTTGAATAGATAGACTTATATTTTCATTGTGACTACTAGGTGATCTTAAATTGTATGATTGCTACCTTACTGTTCTGCACCGCCAGGTAAGTTCCTTTTGGAGCTTACTCAGATTGAACAGAACCATTTCCCTGCATATATGTGGACGATATACTAGTTGTTGCATATGCATAAGAGCATGTCATGTAGTATCATGTTTAGGACTGCACTTATTAATGAGCATCCTTATTTTGTATGCGTTTGTAAACAGAACAGTAGTTATCTGTGAAGTCACTAGAGTCCTTGCTAGGGTCATAGGACAGTCCAGTCCCATCGAGTCTTGTCCTGAGTCAAGTCGAGTCCTGAGTAACACCGATATGAGCATGATGAATGAATGATGAGCTTGAATGAGAAATGCATGTACGGACTGGCCAGTCTCCGCCCTAACAAGAAGGGAGTGGAGGTAGGAGAGGGATATGTCACTTGGCATTCTACACGGGTACCCTTTAATTACAGTACTACATTATATATATATATACACACACACATATATGTATATATGCATGCTTGTGTGTTAAATTTCATCCTGCATTAGAAATATATTATTAGGAATAGCGTGTATGTGTACCTATTTGTGAGGACTAGCCAAGTGCGGGCCTCAATCTGATCTCATGCCCATCTATATTTTTAGGTATACATGCATGATCCTATCTAGTGTTATGTGCTGATTGGCGAGCGATGCTCATGGCGAATATTTGGAGATTGACTTGACACTTGACCATATAAATTGCTAGTAGATTTCAACATAATAACGCATGTTTTGACCCGGCTGTACCATGGCACTTTGTATCAAATTTACGTGATTGTTTATATTAAGTAGAAATATTTTCTCGACTTAGCACTTAGGACGGGTACATGTGTGTTAACACCCGGTCTCCAACGGAACTCATGAGAACTTTGGGTATGAAATCCCACTTTCAAAACCTAACTTTTAAATTTCAAACTTTCAACCCGTACTTGGTGCGCAAGATCTGAAAGAAGGTATCCGACCTTCGAAACGTAACCCGTGTTGATAAATTTAGGTCGTTACAAAGTTGGTATCAGAGCCAAGTTTTGCAATCCGAGTACAAAAGGGTTGAAAAGGATTTTGGAAGACCTCCCAATAATTTCAAGGGTTTTTAATGGATTTAAAAAGGGGAAAAATGAATTTAATTGGACCTAACCTTAGGATAGCAAATAGGATCAAACGCGCGGGGCAAAAACCAAGGCGATAGACCATCCCCTAAGGATGTAGACTCGGGGAACGGTAGGCAAACTTGGCTTTATACTTTACAGAGGGACTGGAAGACTCCAAGGAGTTGCACCGCGGAGGTTGGAGTAGCTGGGTTAGGAGACCGAGAGGTAATTGCCTCCTCTGGTCAACTGCCCCTCGAAGAGCAGCATAGATCATCTCGGTGCTTTTATAAATTGCGTCCGAGGGCGATCCCCCTCGGAGGGGATCACATTAATCTCGTTGATTGCTTCTGTGCTGAGTGCTATTATGCTTAGGATAGAAATTCGATTGGTATGTCTTAATTGTGCAACATGTATTGAATGTTTGTGCAAACGAGATAGCGGGAGAAACATTATTCCTATGTAGTCGAGTTTTCAGTCTTGGTGGAATGGTC
The DNA here is from genome assembly GCA_963922045.1 of Persicaria maculosa. Taxonomy (NCBI): domain Eukaryota; kingdom Viridiplantae; phylum Streptophyta; class Magnoliopsida; order Caryophyllales; family Polygonaceae; genus Persicaria; species Persicaria maculosa. The sequence goes on from OY998261.1 coordinate 38,655,009, forward strand.
CTTTCCGTGTTTCAACCCCCCTTGATAATCCCAATTTCGTCGTTTGTTCCAAAAAAACGTCTAGGCATGTTAGTAAAGGTCGAAAAGTGTCAGTTCTCCTCGTTCTAAGTCCTATTTCATATTCCAACCATTGATGTTCCTACCAAGTCTCTTGCCTGATGTTGACGTCCGCTATGGGAACTAGGTCGGTCAGCCAACTGCTTTCGGGGGTTGTGTTCGTATGTGAGTGTTACTTGAGTATGTGAGGGCGGGTGGCTATGATTCCAAGTTTAGGAGTTAGTTGTCTTATGTAGTCATCCTTCTCAATTTTCATAATGGTCAACCGTGTCTTTTGCCACAAGAGTCTAAACACGAATTCTATCATCTTCTCTTGGGAAACAGTGTGAATGTCCTTGTGTTCTGCCAAATGAGTCATACTAGCGCCTCATTTGGAAACGGGGTGATGAGTCGATGATTGCCCTTGGGGACTCTGTACGGTTATAATAGTAACACTCTTTGTGATTGCATGACATGATGTGTTGGTGTATTTTCAACATGACATACCTGGCTTCTTGCATTATTGCACTTATGAATGAGTGTATGTATCGCATGTATGAATTCACAAGACTATTACCTCCCCTTGAATTAGGTTCATGATAGTTTGATCAACTCTTCTTGTATGTATACCCCATAAAATGATCTCCTTAGCATGTTAATTGATGATGCCCTTGATGCTTATCATGCCTTCTTGACGCCCTCTCGTGCTTGCATGAATATATGACCAGACACCTTGCATGATCACACACCAAGCTATATCATGACTTTGTATGCACATGGCACGTGAATGTTAGGTTGAACCCATGTGGATTACCTTGATTGTATTCATGCTTTAGTGTATATCTCAACGTGTTTGTAGTTGACCACCTGCTAATGTGTATACCATGCTCGTGTAATTGTTCATATATGAAATGCATGTGATGCTTATTAAATTCTGCATGACCTCGTATCTCGCATGACCATTACTAGCCCCTGCATGCCTTGCTTAGAATTTGTCTGGTATACCTGGATTACATGAGATGATTGCTAGTTTATCTCGCATGCACGTCCGTTTAGAAATGGATTACATGTACATGTTATGAATACATAAGTTGTTATCCCTTGAGGTAGGTACAAGCTAGTCTGAATTAATATGACTGATATGCTTCATGATGAATACATGCCTTGCTGGCCGCAATTATAACCTCATAGAACACCATACGGGCATCGTTAGAACTCTCGGGTTGGAATCTTGTCTCTGACCTCGTCGTCCTTAGTCTTGGCCCGTGTCTGAATTCGTAAGGAAATCATTTTATTTGCCCTTGTCCCTCCCCTATCTCTGTCACTTCTAACCTCTTGAGATCCCTTTGATGAACGTCGACATGGAAGAGAGAACGAATAACCAAATAGCACCAGAGCGGCACAACGGAAGTATGGTGGGCTCATGACCCATAGGCCCCGAAACCAACATCATCGGCAACATTGAGGAACAAGTATGAATCAGAAATCATGATCACTAGAGATGATGTGTCTTAAGAAAAAGGAGAGTTCCCCATGCGAGTGGCTGAACCTTTTCGATGACGATATTGCGCGGTAGACCTAAGAATCGACATAACGATGAAGATGACGTGATAGTGTGTTTTGATATGCTGAATTGGTAGTAAATATCACCTGATTGTCTTTTGCCTATGATGATGTGCTTCGATACCTTGGAATTCTAATGTGTCATGATGTTTGGCATGCTGATACCTTGAGTTATTGAATATGATCTTAACTCTTTTGCCTATAAAATGTGAATTTCAAATGTGGGGACCAAGATTTGGTAATATGATATGATAGATGATAGGCTCTGTTAGTGTGTGATGATGAACCATTATGATATTGATATGATGTTATCCTTGCTATGGTCGTTAGCATGATGCAACTTGATGATTTGACTCGATTATGCCTATATGTATAATGATTCGCAATATTATTGAGTATAGTGGTACCTTGAGTTGTTTGATATGATTGATGATGTACTGATAATGTCGTAGATATAGGGTGTTAGCAGGTATGACGTAGGGTTTATGTATGATGACTTCCATGATTGTTTTCCTGCTTGATTATATGGGCTGAGGACTTTGGTTAGAATAATCGTAGAGCAGTGAGAGGACTGGAGTTGTAGGATTTGATCGATGATAATATGTGATAGAGTTATAGGGAGGCGATGTTAGTTAGGTATGACCGAGTGAGTTCTAGGACTTATAGGAGATAGTGGTTAGTGGTTTTCAGATGACCTTCTAGGTAGGCCTTAGGCGAGGAGTAGGATTAGGATGGAAAGATTTTGAATGAGAGGTGTTAGTATAAGTGGGGTAGCATAGGAGGGTACTTTGGTTGAGGGTATAGTTCGTTAAGGTGTCCTTGAGGGAAGGTATGAGTGGTTAGGATAGTCTTAGAGGTGGATGGGTAGACTAAGCGTGTTGATCAAAGAATTCGTATGGGGAGGATGTAGTGATAGATAGGTTGCTGCACTAGGAGTGGTAACGATGTTGAGGAACTAGTTTTGGATGACACTGAGATTTGGGTAACTAAGGTTTCTTGAGGAAGCGTAGACCTTGGAACTTAGGTTATCCGTACTGTGAGTAGGAACAACTTGGGCGTAGCAATGAATTGTGTATATCGTTAAGGTTGGTTGGATAAAAGAATGCTTGAGGAATTATAGAATTTAGAATTAGGTTGTAGGTGTTGTGATTGGGAACGACTTTGGAAGAAATGAGTTTGGGAATTGTTAGGGTTGAGGAGTGTAGGGTGCTTGAGAGATCGTAAATCTTGGGAATTTGGTTATTCGTATGTTAGCAGGACTGGATGCGGAATGTATACTTGGGGTTTTACTCTGGTAATATTAGGGATGCTTGGTAGAGTTATGAGAGGAGGACATCTAGAGGCATGATTGGAGGACTTTAGCATAGGGAAGAAATCGAATTGGTATGTAGGACTTGACTTATTATTGAGGTATTAAAAAATGGAAGATGGACCTACAAGGAAAGGTCGATAGCTAGGCAAGAATGGCACTGAGGTTGCTCGTAGGACTGATTGCTTGAGGTTCAAGATAGGGAGATTTTGAGTAATGGTTGTGGGAACTAGGCAAGATGGAAGATATTGGGAATACTATAGGGTGAAAAATTTTAGAAGATTTGGTTAAAATGCGATACTTGAAAAATTCTAGTGAGGGTGACATAGGGATTTTTATGGAAATGATGATGGGTAAATAAAGGCCTTAAGCGGCAAAGTGTTGAGGTTTGAGGAATTATAATTTGGGGCAGATTAGGAATATGCGGAAATGAGGAACTAAAATAAGACTAATTGAGATTTTGCTATTGGTCAAGGTGATAGTGAGGCTCGGAATGGTGAATCAGTATGATGAACATGTGAATTTCCATGATCTTATTAGGAAATGATGCGATGCGATTCGAACTAGTTAGGTAGAATGTGTTGTTGGTTATTTGGGACAGATGCGGGTAAGAAGGAACTTGGTGATTCGTGGTTATGAGTTAGCCCTAGATGTTCTCTAGGTTAGCGATTGTCGAGAGCAAGCGGTTGAGTATTTCTATCGAGGTGAGGTACTTATGTTGTCTTGGGATGTGTAAGTCGTTAAGGAAAATGAACCTTGTGTTGAATATTGGGGACATAGTATGATGTTGTTGATGAGGCTAGTAGTAGGAGTGTGATCTTTAGAGGTGGATTATTAGTGGGAATGCTTAGTGGTATCGGAAGTAAGATTGGGATATTGAGGAGACTTGGGATTTCCCTTTTAGTGATAATGGTCGGATGAAATTTGAAGGACATAGGGGACATCGACGAAATTGGTAGGAAATACCTAGGATGAGGATGTACTTGATAGGGAGTCTTGGTAGATGATTGAGATGTTGGGCTTGGCGAAATAGGTAATTGGACGGTTGTGAATTCCGGGATGTGGGCTTTAGATGGTTGGGTGGAAAGTAGGACTTGAGCTTCAAATGTTGAGGAAAATTGATCCTTAGATGACTCGATGACCTAAGCGTTGAAATACCTAGTAATTGGTTTGGGATTAAGGCTTTGATTGCAGATGTTTATGAGGCTAGAGAGATTGTCTATGAGTGGGATATATGGTAAACGAGATACAATTGTACTTAGGACTATTATCATATTTGAGTTGGTAGACCTAGATGAGGTTTGATCTTGACTTGAAAGTTGATGATGGATGAGTGGTGGTTGTGTTCTGTTATGGTTGGTAGCTACATGTAGGTTTTCTTGATGATGTGACCCAATGCTATGTGATGATATGATAGAGTGAACCGTGATATATGTTGTCTTTGTGATAAAATGAGAATTCCTGACATGAATAATTATATGATATGATGACCCCTGATATGTTGCTATGTGTGAGGCTGATGTGTTAGTGTTAACATAGTGACTTCTTGATCCTTGATATAATGTTGATATGTGACGATTTTTGCATGACTCTGACTTGATAATTCTTGACAGTTAGCGCGAGTATGATGTTATGTGATTACGATGTTATATGAAGTGGTAACCTTGTATGCTATCCTAAGATTGTGAAATGTCAAAGCATGATAGGATCTTGACTTGATAGAACCTGATTCTGAACTGGAACCTAGGAAGAGAATCTGGAATTAGCCCTTAGAGGGGGGTGAGTGGATGCTAGAATGATTGGAAATATGCTTGAATAACATATGAGAATTAATCTGGAAATTGAAAACCCGTGATTTTGAAAATGAATTTTAGTCTCGAGGACGAGACTTGTTTTTAGAGGAGGATGATGTAAGAGCCTCGGTTTTTCAAATAATAAATTTCAAATAAATAAATGAAAATGGGTTTAATTCGGGTATTTCGAGGAAAACTCGTCTTCAACTTGATAAATCGACTTCGAAACTCTTAAAGCGGATTCCGACCAAAATTTGATTTTTTAGCAAACAACTCCGTCTTTTCACCTCGAGATTTAAACGAACATCGAATGAAAATATCCTTTTCGGGATTTAAAAAAAAATCTAATTGATCGAGAGAGCGGGATTTTAGAAACTAACCTTCGGGAACTAACTTTGGGATTCGAAATTAACGTGTTCTAGATCGAAATTCCCACTTTACCTTATCATCTCCCAATCCGAAAATCAGCCCCTCTCCTTATCTTGTTATGTTTGAATTCAAACTCACCAAAGATCCCTTCCACAATTGGAGAGACACCCACAAACTCCTTTTTCTCCTCTCCTTCCTTGCACCCCCTTTCTTGGGTAAGGAGACAACACTCATGCTTCTCCTTTTTCAAACCCAAATCAGCCCATATCTTCCCTTAAAATCTAAAGTTTTACTCCTCCTCACACCCAAACACACAAACCCAAAGGCACAAAACCCACCCAAAAACCCCAAAGCCTTATCCTCTTTTTTCTCCATCCCCTACCATGGGAAGTCAGCCCAAGGGCTCCCCTTTTGCCACTGGCACACCACCACCCATAACAAACACCTCACCACCACCATCACCTCCCTCTTCTTCCTCCTTCACCACCGAACCTCCATCATCCTCCTTTTCGCCCCGTTTTGCGAAGCCAGGGAAACCTAGCTCCACCACTTCAACTTTCCTCCTCTTTCTGCACAAGGCAGCCAGAAGCATCATAATCAACTTCTTGATGTCCTCGAGTAGCAAGAAGCGACCTAGGAAATTGGAAATCCCCTCGAGCCCAGCCCGGCGCCGCCTTCGCCGTTTTCGGTTTTACAAGTAGAGTTTCATTCTCCTTCCTTTTGACTCCAAATGCATAAAGACCCTTTCTTTAACCTTCTTACCACTCTCCCAGCCCTCCTTGCATGAAGATCCAGCTGAGATGAGCCCAAAAAAGCTTCCCTGAGCCCTTTCGACGAAGAAGATGAAGTTGGTCGAGCGGATCCTTCCTCCTCTCATTTTTTACGTGTTAATTATGGACTAACATGCTCACTTAGTTGGGGAAAGGTTTAGGAAAGATGGGGAGAGCTAACACCCATGAAACAGCATGCAATAAGCTCAAATATAACTCAAAGTGCAGGCTTCACCGCGGCGAGTAAGAACTCGCCACGAGATCTGGTCGAGGGGATGAACTTTCTCCATGAAGAAACTTGGGTTTTGCCACGGCAAAGGTCATGTGACCTTTGGCTACTCCCTTCAAGCCCTTGAGAGTTGACTCTCGCCACGGCGAGTGATCCTCGTCGACGTTGTGAGTGTGAACACGGGTGAAGCCATGGTTACCCCAGCTTCGCCACGGAGGAATGATGTTTCACCGCGGTGAATGCCTTATGTGGCCGTGAGACCCCCAGTCCATGGGGTACTCGCTGGGAGTGTTTCACCACAGCAAAACTGTGTTTCGCCGTGGCGAAATGTCCCTTAGCCGATTTGGTCCAGTACTTGTTTAACATGGGGATTTTGACTCGTTTGATGGCTAACTTGGGATGATGTTGTGATGAATGTGAAAGCATGAATATGGGACTAATAGCAAGATATTGTGGTGATATGTCATAGCATGTTATATGAGTAGTACCTTTTGAAATGACACATGTGCTAAGTATGAGTATGAAAACTTGCCTATATATGCTATAAGGATCGTTGATGAGATGATGATGCATGATTCTAAATGATTGATATATGGTATAATAATTTGTTGACACGATGTCTGATGAGTTATGCTGATGTTATGCGATGAGATATTGATATGAGATGAGATGTGAGATGGTATATGATGCACTATGAGATGGGTTGGAAATATGACAATGAGACTTTTGATACGTGAAATTATATGAAATCATGTGTGCTTGTCTATTTGAATAGATAGAATTATAGTTCCTCTTGGAGCTTACTCAGATTGAATAGAACCATTTCCCTCAATATATATGTGCATGATGTACTAGGTGTTGCATATGCATAAGAGCATGCTATGTAGTATCATGCTTAGGACTACACTTATGAATGAGCATCCTTATTCTGTATGCATGTGTAAATAGAACGGTCGTTATCTGTGAGGTCACTAGAGTCCTTGCTAGGGTCATACGACAACCCAGTCCCATCGAGTCTTGTCCTGAGTCAAATCGAGTCCTAAGTAACACCGATATGAGCAGTATGAATGAATGATGAGTATGAATAACTTGATGCATGCACGAACTAGCCAGTCTCCGCCCTAACGGGAAGGAGGTGGAGGTAGGAGAGGGATATGCCACTTGACATTCTATGCGAGTACCTTTAATTACAGTACTGCATTATATGTATGTATGTATGTGTGTGTGTGTGTGTATATATATATATATATATATATATATATATATATATATATATATATATATATATATATATAACTGCCAGCATGCTTGTGTGTTACATTCATTCCGTCCTGCATTAGAAGCATATTATTAGGAATAGCGTGTATGTGTGCCTATTTGTGGGGACTAGCCAAATGCGGGCCTCAATCATATCTCATGCCCGTCTATATTTTTAGGTATACATGTATGATCCTATCTAGTGTTGTGTGCTGTTTGGAGAGGAATGCTCATGGCAAATAATTGGATATTTACTTGTCACTTGACCATATAAATTGCTAGTAGATTAACCACATAATAACGTCTGTTTTAACCCGGCTCTACCGTGGCACCTTGTATCGGATTTACGTGATTATTCGGATTAAGCAGAAATGTTTTCCCAACTAAGCACTTAGGACAGGTACAGGTGTGTTAACACCGGGTCTCCAACGGACCTCACGAGAACTTTGGGTACGAAATTCCACTTTCAAAACCTAACTTTTGAACCCATACTTGGTGCGTAAGATCCAAACGAAGGTATCCGACCTTCGAAACGTAACTCGGGTTGATAAACTCAGCCCTTTAGATATCATGTGTCAACTCTTACCCACCCAAACCTTACCCGGTAAAAAGAAAGGAAGAAATGGTGTCAGAGATGATTTCCTCCTTCCCACCAAATTTGAAGGGAGACCAAATAGAAGGGTGTCAAGTGGCATTACTTAAATTTTAATTGTTTTAACATAATTTTAAGTCATTTTGATTTGTTAAAATTAAAAAATAAATTAATTTTTGAACTTAATTTTATTTTTATATATCTATAGACACCCACTTTATATATGTTTATTAAAAAAAAATATTTCTAATTGAGATTATTTTCTGGACAGAGGGTGAAATACGGGGCTTACGTGTCAGTCCATACATTCTTCGTGCCACATGTCTACTTATGTACCAGTATGGGTATATTCCGTGCCAACTCTTTTAACTTGTCAAATAAACCCAATTCGGAATATAACAATTATCTTAACGTCTATCATGATAGTCAGCTACATGTCACTCAAATACGGTCGTCGTGCCACTAACGTTTATTTACGTGCCAGTATATAATAATATCTCGTGCCAACTCTCACAAATCCGACCGAGACACATAAGTACAAAAAGAACAAATAAGGTCAGTCTCTCTTCCCCCTCTCTCATCTCCCTCTCTCCTCTGAAAATCTGCTAAACCCCCCACCCCTAATGCAACCTGAGGGATCGATCAACCAAGCCTCGAGCTTTCAAACGCTCTTTTTATGGGGTGATTTTTGGGGATTTATGGAATATTAAAAAAGACAAGGATATGTGTTGCAAGAATACTCTCAGCCTCTCACTTTGAGCACTCTCGACCTCGCACTACAAGTGATTCCAACCCTTTGACTTCTTCGCCTCTCACTAGAAAGTCTCTCTTAGCATCTCACCAAGAGAGTTTGATCGGCATGCTCAGATTTTATCTCAAAATCAACCTCCTTTAAAATGAAAGTTTTACACCTTTATATAGGAAAATAAATTAAATTAAATTAAATTAAATCAACAAACTAATGATGGATAATAAGAAAGGGTTTCCGAGATTTATGACGAAGAGATGGGCAATCATAACGGGGGAAAACAAATGGTCTTGGCTGCCATCAAAGAGATGGAAGTTTAGCCTAATGCCTTGAATGAAGAATCTCTAAAGCCCCATCATTTAATCCGACTTTATTGAATGCATTTCGCCTTCATTTATTGCATTTCCAACAAGCTGCCAGATTTTCATACTGCTACAAAGATCCCATATTTTGGCCATCTTCCAAGCTGAATTGACGATTGCATTCTTCAATAACGTTGTAGCCATTTAAAATATCTTTCCAAAAAGTGCTCTTCGACTTCAATCGACATTTTATACAACCAGAATGAGCCAAAATACCGAGGTATCACTAAACAGTTTTCATAAATGAAAGTTGATGTCCAACTTCGAAGATAAACATTTGTAGAAAAAAAAAAGAGTCAAGCTCATGGGAGACTATGATCACATCATTCTCCTCCCCTTTAAAAGGATTCATCCTCGAATCCATGATGGCAATGAGAGACTTATGTGGAGATGTGGCATCTTCTTTGAAAGGATGTTGAATCTTCTCTTCTTCTTGAATCGAGAAAGGAAAGCAAGATGGAATGACAAGGGTCGCATCCAACCACTTAGTCGACATGGAATTCAAAAACCTAGGCATGTTGGATGGCGTTCGTTTCTCCCTAATGGAAAGCGCAACCTTGGAAACTTGGATGATTTCCTCATCTTTCTTAAGCTCGGGATTGACCTTCGCAATCTCAATCAGGACATCCTTGGACTTGCCTTCCTTAATATCAAGTTCCACGCCCATGGCCATGGAGGATGTCATCGTTGAAGAGGGAGGCAGTAGTGTTATGCGCTTTGATAGCTTCGGCCCCAATGAGATGACGAGTTTTCAAACTTTCTTTACTTGTTGCATTAAGTCTTCCGCGAGCTTGCGGATCTCTTGCCAAGATGGTTCAACCTTCTCCTTACGTTGAGCCTCATCTTCTCGAGTCCTTCTCTTTCGACATCTCCTCCAGAGCTCTTCATCAACTACACCATATGTAGCACCATACATGTCACTCCAACAAAGATACCCATCATCATAAGCTCAAACATCCCATCGGATGTACTCTTCAGAAAAAGGCTTAGAACTCATTTTCTTGTACATTTTGACTAAGAAGAAACAACTACGATATCGAAAGCTCGATAGACTCAAGTCGATTAGATCTAATACCACTTGATGCAACCCGAAGGATCGATCGACCAAGCCTGGAGCTTTCGATCGAACACTCTTTTTGTGGGGTGATTTTTGGGGATTTACGGAAAATTTAAAAAAAAAAGGATATGTGTTGCAAGAATACTCTCGGCCTCTCACTTTGAGCACTCTTCGACACTCGATTGGTCACACTCTCAACCTCGCACTCCAAGTGATTCCAACCCTTTGACTTTTTCGCCTCTCACTAGGAAGTCTCTCTTAGCATCTCACCAAGAGGGTTTGATCGGGCTCACTAAATCAGAAGAATCTTAACCCGACTCCAAAGGAAGTCATGCTCAGATTTTATCTCAAAATCAACCTCCTTAAAAATGAAAGTTTTACACCTTTATATAGGAAAATATTAATGCTATCAAAGAGATTTATGATGGACTTTCTGAGATTTATCTAAATATTGATGCTATCTCAAAATCGACAAACTAAAACTAATGATGGATAATATGAAAGGTTTTCTAAGATTTATGACGGAGAGATAGCCAACCATAATGGGGTAAAACAAATGGTCTTGGCTGCCATCAAAGAGATTGAAGTTCAGTCTAATGCCTTGAATGAAGAATCTCTAAAGCCCCTTCATTTAATCTGACTTTACTGAATACATTCCGTCTTCATTTATTGCATTTCCGACAAGCTGCCAAATTTTTGGACTGCTGCAAAGATCCCAGATTTCAGCTATCTTCCAAGAAAAGTACCAACAAGTTCAGCCTAATCCCTTGAATTGATGATTCCATCCTTCAATAAAGTTGTAGCCACTTATGATATCTTTCCAACAAGTTCTCATCGCCTTCGATTGGAATTTTATACAGCCAGAATGAGCCAAAATACTGAGGTGTCGCCAAACAGTTTTCACAAATGAAAGTTGATGTTCAGCTCTGAAGATAAACCATTGTAGGAAAAAAGAGTCGAGCTCATGGGAGACTACAATCACATCATAATAATATGACCCAAAGGATCGATCCAACAAGTTACAAGATTCAATCAAGCACCAAAACAAAACTTGACACACGCGAGTCTTTTTTTTTTTTGTGATTTTTTCTAGGCTTATGGAAAAGTAAAACAAGATGTGAATGCCTAAATCTAAGAGCATCCCACCCATAGATTTACCAAACTCGCCATCTCACTCGTTGGCATCTCAATCTTGAGTAATCAAGCCTTTGTTTGAGCAACTCTAACAAGCATCTCACCGGAAAGAGTTAAACAAACGGGACCATTCCACAGCCTCTCACTCCGGAATGGGGTGTCAAAATAGAAACTCACCAAATCAACAATACGCACTAACTTTTTCCAAAAAATTCTCAATTCAAATCTTATTTTTCATGACAAAGTTTTAGCCATTTTATAGCCATAAAACAACATCAATTAAAATGACGAATTAAAGACAAAAAAGATGAAAAGTTTCTCAAAATTTGATGGAAAAAGGTGGCCAGCCCCATGGTGGAAAATGAAGGGTTGGTTGTCATCATGAGGTGTCAAAAACCATCAAGTTTCATTAAATAAATCCCCTTCAATGCATCTTCATCTATTCCGACTTCATTCAATTCATTGGAAAAACTATCTGGATTTCGGACTGCTGAATTATTGCCAATTTCCGATCTATGGTTAGATGATTTTGGCACTTTGGTCTTCATGAGAGAGGTATCCCTTCAAATTATCTTTCCAATAAGTACTCATAGACCTCCATCGGACTAATATAGCCCATTTTATTACTAAAACCCTGAGCATGCATCAGAAGAGCGTAAATCACATCACCCCCTCTTTCATGATGGGAGGAAGAATTAACTTAAACAAATATAAATATAAATGTAAACCAATCCCTTATCCGTGCAAATAAAATACAAGACTTCCTCCCACTGTAGTGGAAGGGAATCAGGATGGATCCACGAGGAGGTGGGTTAGCGATACATGGATAGTCTTTAGAAGTCTGCGCAAGTCGACCAGTAGCCTCGATATTGAGTTAGGGAGTCGATATCGACAGGGGCAGTCGATTCCTAGTAAGTGACGTCGATCTGTGAAAACCTGCAGAGAAGAGAAAACAACATAAGCACTCGATATCGACAGGTAAGGTCGATCTCAAGTAGGTCCAGTAGGTTCCTGTCGACTTAGAAAACTGTCGACGTGGAGATCTCTTGATGTAGTTGGTTGATATCGATTGGAATGGTCGAAATCGAGTGTGTTCACAGACAGAAAAAAGAAAGTAAAATACGAAGAAAGAAAATAAATAAAGACAATATTTATGGTGTTTTTGTATTTATAAACTAAAAGCTCCTAAGGTAGGGATTTACCACGACGATAACCATGCATGCATTATTACTTTAATCACATAAAAGATCAAGCTTTTCTCATCACCAATTAGGAATATAGAGGCTTTCGCATAAAAATCTAATTGTTTCTACCTTTTCATAATTAGGGTTTAGTCAACTTTCGCATGCAAAACCTAATTACTATCCAAATTCACATATATGATCCATTTTCTTTTCATATAAGGAAAATAAGGAATGATCCTAAACTCGCATAAAGGATTGAGCGTGGGGTAGAAGATTAAATCGCATAATCAAATAAGGAATAAAGCGTACTTACATGGCTACCGTCGAGCTCACCCCGACCCTAGAAGTAGGACGACTACTCACTCTTCATTGAGGAAAACATCTTTGCATAAAAATAGAAACTTTGCATTAAAACTTCAAAAGGAAACTTCACTCTTACAACCACCTTCTCTCTCTATCTCTATTGCCTCTTCCTTTTCCTTGCTTGTGATTGGATGATCGTTGGTGAGTTGAATTGTGATTGAATGACTAATGCCAGCCCCCTAGGGCTTTATTTATAGCCTCCTAACCCTTGCTAGCCAAGGATTGGAGTTCTAATCCTACTAAGATTGGTATATAGAAAGTTTATCTAAACTAAATTATATCCTAAAACAAAATATTAAAATAGATAATATTCCCTAACATGCTCGGAATATACCCCTAAGATAGATGAATCTTAGTAGATGATAGATGTCTTCGTGGCTAAGCAATCCTCCAAAGATTCGGCCCAATCCGTGTTTCTCACACGTCTGTTGCACCAGTCGATGTCGAGTGGACAGGTCGATATCAAGTGACCTATGTCGAGTCGAGTTGGTTTGTTGTGGTCGACATGGCTTTGGCTCGATCTTCATCTTTTCTCCTCAGTCGATCTCGTGTACTTAGGTCGATGTTGAGTGCATGCATCGAGATCAAGTGCTTTCCTGTCGAGATCGAGCTCTTCTGTCTTGTCTTGTCTTCACTCCAAAGTGCTCCGTTTTCTGCAAAATCAAACCAAAACTTTTGTAGACCTCTATATCTTGCAAATGAACTCAAACTATACAAAATCACTACTTTCCCAACCCGAAAGTGTAAAATATGCATGAAAACGGAATAGATGTAAGCATAAAACATAGTGAAATATGCGCACATCATTTCATCTCCCTCTCTCCTATGAAAAGTTGCTCCCCCTCTCTCCTCTAAAAAGATGTTGACCCCTTTTCTTCTTTCTCCATTTTGGTTGTATTTAATGCTCCCCTCTTTTTACTCCCAACCTCAGGTTTTGCCCACCGGTTATTTTGCAAAAATTTGGGCTATTTTGCCACAATTTGCAAATTTAGGCCCGGGGAGGGGGACGGGTTTACTTTTGCTAGTGGTCCAAAATTTTGGTATATGGGCTGCCATTTGCTGTATGAATAAAAGGGTAATCTTTTTTTTTCTATACCCCTGATAAACAAAATTATCCCATATATTTTATTTCAAGAAATTTATATTTTCTTACTAGCTTCAAATTGGATATCATTCCATGCTTGTACATCACAAATTTACTAATAATATTTTCTTAGGATGATATAATTCAATATATTCTGACGAAAAAGTTTGTAGATAAGCATCTTCAAATTCTAGAGGATGGCTTATATTATATGCGTTGTCATCTTTCTGTTAAGTGAAAACATGACTTCTATCAAATATGTGTCATATAGATACAAAGTCTTTTTCATTGCAAAGACCACCGTTTGTAAACACGAGGGTTGAGCTTTCCTATCAATGTCTTTAAATTCATCAACTTTGACGATATCGAGTGCAATTTTATAGACCGTTATTTGTATATATGTATCTTTGTTCCAGTTCATATAATTTTTGTGTTCTTTCTTAGGGGGTATATTATCTTTGTTCCAGTTTAAATGTGAAATAGTTTGTTCCGATTCATTTTGTATGACATGTTATGTATGTATCTTTTTATATTATTACAATATAAAAATATAAATTTATATATAATGTTAAATATCGTTATAAAAAATAGTTTACTAATCTTGTATGTTACGTACGGGTACTAAACTAGTTGACTATTAATCTTCATTTATTTATTTATATTAGGTCTCATTATATGTAAGAACGTTATTAGAGTGCATAATTTTAAGGATGAGTCATGTCTTGTTCAAGTCGGGTCAATGGCGAGTCCGGTACGGGTTGGGTCGGGTTTGTTATGTTCGTGAACATTCGAGTATCAGGTCAAAATGAGTCGGGCTCGGTTGTGCATAACACTATATTTTCGGGTTTTGCTCGAATCTGGGTCCGGGTGGGTCGGGTCTGGTTCTCAGATCGAAATATATTTTGTCAGCTCCAGTTGAAAGTATTCTCCTTGATGCTTGATTTTACCAGACTCTTGCAGGGCATTATTAGTAGCTCTGAGCTTACATATGCTCCACCCCCTACAACACAACTATTTTGACATTTATTTAATCTTAAAAAAATATATAAATTATATTTATATTACTAACATCTATTTTTATATATTTACAAAATTATATTTTTAAAAATCATGTTTTACAATTTTTAGAAATTAAAAAGGCAATATTTAACAAATTATAATTATTAAAAATTTCCAAAGATGATTTTTCAAAATAAAATTTTATGAATAAATAAGAATAGATGTTAGTAATGTAAATATAATTTTTATAATTATTTTAAGATTAAATAAATCTCCAAATATTTTTGTGTAATAGGGATTGGAGTATATAGTGACGTAGAAGATCTTCATTGCTTCTAATGGAGGATTGTCAACCGTTGCTGCCTTGGGATTTAGGCCCATTTTAATAAATTCTTCATGAAACTTCGATTGTCAAATGAATGTTCAAATGTAGCGTTTTGGATATTTGGGTAAATGCACAAAAACTTAAAATATTTAGAAACAACCACAGTCCTAACTTAAAAGTCTGTGATCTAATTACAAATGTCAATACTTGGGATACCGACAAATTAAACAACATATTCCCAACTCACATTGCCCAAATGATATCAAAGATTTACATACCAAAAGTTGATATTCAAGACAGACTAATTTGGATATACAATAACAATGGAGCTTTTACTGTCAAATCCACCTCCTCTCTCTTCAATAATAGAAACAACAACAATATTGTTGGAGACTGGATCTGGAAACTAAATATTGCTCCAAACATTAAAAATTTTATTTGGAAAACTGTAATAGACATCTTACCCACCACTGAACGGTTAAACAAATACATAAATAGAGTCCCTAGCACCTGCTCACTTTGTAACCATGAACCAGAAGACACAAACCACCTATTTTTTAAATGTCAGATCACCAAATCGCTTATCCAAAACCTAGGTATCAGATTACATAAAACATTTCATATTCCAAACCTAACAACTAATATCTATGAAAATATTCTAAACACTAAAAACTAAAACAGAGATTTCACAGACCTTTGCCATTTATGGCACACAATTTGGGAACTCCGAAATAATATCATCTTCCAAAAAAAAGTCCAACAACAATATAGTTTACACTCTCACTCAAACTATTGACAAAATATTATGCTGGAAAAAGGAAGAAATAAATAACAGTCCACCGAAGCACACAAGACCTCGTCAGAAACTGAACTGGAAGTATCCACCTAAAAATATCGTGAAAATAAACGTAGATGCTTCTGTCAAAAATGGTATACAATCTCAAATTGGTTGTATCGTACGAAACAACCAAGGTCAAATAATTAGAATACATAAATGCAATGGTAAAACATACTCGGTCATCCAAACAAAATGTCTTGCAATACTTGCAGGTACAAGACTAGCAACAAAGCTTGGACTACAGAGAACCATTATTGAAGGTGACTGGCAGATCATTATCGATGTCATCAACCACGAAAAGAACCCACCATGGGAGATTACACAAATAGTCAAAGAAATTCAAACTCTGAGCAAAGACTTTGAATTTATCAAATTTCAACACTGCTACAGAGAGGCAAATAGTGCAGCGGACTTTATCGCTAAATCTCAACTTAGCTATAATTTTATCTTAAACTATAGCTGTGAATTCCTATAATTTTATCTTAAACTATAGCTGTGAATTCCAGAACATCATCATGTCTGATGATCATGGATACTTAAAAGTATCCTAAATTTCGCCTACTGTAAAAAAAATGTAGCGTTTCATAAAACTATAACATCTCCTATTTATCATCGTGTCTCAAAATATGCCCTTGGATAGTTGGGTTTGAAGTATCATCCCCATCTTGTTATAGTTTGCTGGTGTTATTTCACAAACCCGATCCTCAAAAGTCAATCGCATACAGAAGGCAAATATGGCGAGCGACGAAGCAGCATCAGGTTAAGATGGAAAGCTGTGGCAAAGTTTTTTGTTTTGTAAGAAAATGTATCAGAAAACCTAAAGCACAAAAGATTGTCCGGAGACGACATATCCAGAAACAGGGAAAAATAGTCGAGGATGAAATGAAAAGCAGTCAAATACACAACATCAGGCACATCACAAACCTATGTTCAACATCAAGTGTGAAGGTTCCTTTGTCTGAAAACAAGTCACAGACCATTGATCGGAATCGTCTTGCAAATTAACCTCTGGCTGTGCTACCAAGTGTTGAGCAAAAGGCTTCACTTGAAATACACAGACACCTGAGGAATGTCAACATCTTCCCCCTCGGCATCTTCGCAAGCCACCACCACGTCGAAATGCCTGCGGTATGAGGGTAGATCAGCCTTCGCTACTTCCCTGACGAGGTCCACCAATTTCCTGTCCATTCTATCCTTGTGCCTCGGGAACATGCTGTTGTAAAGCAAGCAACTTCCGTACGAGATGCTGTAAGCGGTCAGGCCTTTATCTTGTAGCCAATTGATGAGCCCTCTCAATGTAGGATTGTCTTTCAGGATCCACCTGTCCCAGATTGTCCAGCTCATGTCTTGGTGCTTTGTCAACTTCGGAGGGACTGGCTCAGCCATTGAAAAGAGGGGGAGGGCAAGGTTTGCAAATGTGTTTTTGTAGTCCTCCACCTTGTGCCCTCCGCCCAATACCTTGTAAAGCTCCAGGCAGACAAGACCGGTGGCCATTGCAGTCGCAGTAGCAATGGCAGGTATGATCCTACCTGCAATGAACTTGGCCTTCAGCTTATCGACTTCTGGTATTCCATAGTTCCTGGCTCTCATATTGGCAAGCCCGGCTATTACATCCATGTGATAGTTAGTGTCGTCATCCTGCAATTTGGGAAGGGACAGCATACTTCAACGATACAGGTTTGTGTGATGTGAAAACTTGTATGTACAACCAACAATATCAAGCTCATATCTACAAACCCTTCACTAGATACAATGATTTTTGTAATGATATCAACAAACCAACAATGTCATAAATTACGAAGTGAGCCCTTGTAAGAATGAAGGACTACAAATGTCATAAGTTACAAACTGA
Organism: Persicaria maculosa; assembly: GCA_963922045.1. Lineage (NCBI taxonomy): Eukaryota > Viridiplantae > Streptophyta > Magnoliopsida > Caryophyllales > Polygonaceae > Persicaria > Persicaria maculosa. The sequence continues at coordinate 38,672,873 of OY998261.1, forward strand.
GTCCTTGTAAGAAAACCCTTTTAAGAATTAGTTCTTTCTCTACATGAGACATTTGAAGATGGAACTACATTACAACACCACAATACAATGTGAGAATGTGAAGTATGCCATGGGAGAAATGACCAGATAAAGAAACTGTGTTGTCAAGTGGAATATAGATGGACTATAAGCGAGTGGAAACCATTACAAAGAACATTAACGTCATAGGTGTGCAAGTAAGCATATGGGTTGAAATTTGTTTATGAGGCATGGATGCAAGTATGGGGATTGGGGAGGCCAAGACCTTTTTACCCCCAAAGCTGAGAAGCTTTCTATTGGACTGTTTCAGAAGTTCATATCAAATTTAAAATAAAAGGGTTAGGAAAGAAACTAGAATTACATGTGAGACTATCAAAATAATGGGGGTACATGATTGGAGATGACATGCTTCTTAGAAAATTATGTATAATTTCCTCTAACAGAAATAAAGTGGTCAAATTAGGACACTCTCAAGAAGATGGAAACAAAAGTTTAATGTTTAGATTCCACTAGTAATGGAACTAGAAAAAAATATTAATGAAGATAACTGGAGCTCAAAGTTTCAGGCCATACAATGTAAAGATCAACTTGCAAAGAAGGAAGCATACAGATCATAAATCATACTCCCTCCGTCCGGCAGTACATGTCTTTTTAGCCATATGCATGGTAATTAAGAAAACCTATAAGCTAGTTAGTTGGTCAAAAAATTAGAGTGAATTCAATTGGTCACGAGTGAAAATTAAGTGTAATGATTGGCTAGTTAGTAGGTTAAGTGTAATGATTAACTCTCAAAGTCATATGGGCTAAAAAGACATGTATTGTCGGACGGAGGAAGTATAAATGAATCAAGTAGTGTTTTTTCACATGCTATTTTAAGACCAACTTGCATGTATGAAACCCAAAAGCTTAAATCTGTTATCCACACATCTAACAAAAGACAGCAAAAAGACTAACCTTCTCAAATTGGATAGGATTCATTTTGAAACCTTGAGGCAGTTTCCCCTGACAGTCCTCCAACTTAGCAATCAACTGTTCAATAACAGCAGAATCATCTATAGAAGATGTAGACAGGCTAGTTGCTTTTTCATCAGTCACGATCTTCGCATCCTTCTTTGGAGCAAAATCGGGGACTATCACTTTGTTAACAGCATCAGCCAACATTTGTGGCGACTTAATCCAATCCGGTTTTGGAATACCAAATGTTTCTGCCCGTAATATCGCTAGTGCCATGACAAACTGAAGGTGGCTGGGATCATCAACTGAAAACTGCAATGGCCGTGGAAAACGTTTTGGCGCAGACCAGAACCGTGCTCCACTGCTGGTCATAGCATCCTCTGGGAAGGTAAATGTCAACTGCTTTACACGATCAGCATAATAATCTTCAAACCTGCATTTTTAACACTCCACTATTACGAAAATAACAAAGAGATCTAGAAAATGGAAAGAACTGAATCTAGAAGGTTACTTTAAGCGAGCCCAAGTTATGCATTCCTGAAAGTTTTCACATCGATCCTTATCAAGGCACTCAAGAACACGATCCAACGTGTCCCTGGCTTGAGCATCACCAGCATTCCTCATGGAAGACGTGTATTCACAGGGATTTCCAAGAAAGGCATTCACTTCAGTAGGTGTCTTCTCCAAAAGCCCCTCAAACTCTGACCGAGCCCATGTAAGACAGTGGTCAATGTTATGTGGGAAAGAATGAACAGTACACATAGGTGCCTGTTTTTCTGGTGGATCACGAGATGCTCCATAATTCTCAGTGAGATGAGGTATAACCATCTGGGTGTTACATTTTGCACCGAGAGTCCCAGACTCTAGAAGAGGCTTCTGGAAATAGAGACACCTCTGATCAATATAGAGCCTGGCATTGACATTATCTAGTGCATTTATAACAACATCTAAATTCTCCCAGAAGTTGTCGTCAAAAACATTCTCTGACTCAGGGTTTGCACGATTTTGAAGAGCTTCAATTTGAAAACGCGAGTTTATTGCAGTGGCGGCAGCAGCAGCTACGGTTGACTTTGCCTGTCCAATATTCCAATCACGAAATAGAAACTGCCTGCTAAGGTTACTCTTTTCAATCACATCATCATCTGTGATTGTCAACTTCCCATGACCACCACAAGAAACTCCCATTAGTGCAACATTCTTAAGAAACTCACACCCTAAAGCACCAGCTCCTACCATGAACACTTTTGAATCCTCAAGTTTCTTTTGAAGCTTTAATCCAAAAACAGAAATCTGTGCATCATATCTACTGTTCAAAGGCCTCAGGTCATCGGGACTCAGGTGTTCATTAGGTAGTGATTCCACTGAATCAAAGTAGAAAAACTGCACATAGAATAAAATGCATAATTAGGTAACTGAAAAACGAAAGCAAAAAATATTAGGTGAAGAAAAGAGGATCAAAGAAAACACATCCATGACAGAAGTTAAAACCGAATAAAAGCATCAGAAAACATTCAGATTAAGAAGCTAAAAGCTTCCTGAGACCATTGTTAAAAAAAATGTATAGAAATCCTTCACTTGGGTCTAACTAGACATCATTATCATTTCAAAAGCAAAGAGACAGAGTCTTCAGTTCAATTTGCTAACCTGAAATAGAGGATGGAACTTTCCAGAGCAGGCTTTCATGACTTCTTGACCAACAATGCCGCCAAACATAGAAGCCATGGGATTTAAAACCGCCCTTGCACCAAAAGCAAAATGCCGAAGTAATTTTTGGTCAATTTCTTCAATCTTTCCATCAGCTGAGCTATCATTAATACTACTTGCAAAAGAAATCAATTTCTGTGCATCGTCCTCTGATCCAGAAACAGGAAAGCGACCCAACTCTGCCCTGAATCTATCCAGTGCTTGAAATGCCAAATGAAGCAGAGGTGGACGATCAAACTTGGAGAAGTCGCTGAGAAGAAATTCACCAGGGTCGTTGAGTGCCTGTCTCAGTGGCTTGAAATTCAATTCCTTGGACTGCTTCACTTGGGTGACAATACCACCTCTCTCATATGCTCCATAATTTGTTGTGTCTTCATCCAAGGTTAAGGAGTAGGGCCTTGCATTTTTTATCTTTCTTGGTTTTCCATCATTCAACTCAGTCATCCCCCGAACTTCAGAAAAGACAACCAGATCACCATCTTGAAACTCAAGCCTCTCATCATCCACACATGAAATAAGAGCTGGGTTGTCATTGCTGATGGATGCTACTATGCCAGTATGGGGTTCTTCACCATCAACATCTACAACAGTGAACTTGGGGCCAAAGTCACAGAAGATACTGCCAAAAAGGCCGCGGACTTCAGTTTTTATAAAGGCAATTGGAGGCTCATGGTGATGGCAATATTCATCAAATTCAACTGCTTTCTCCAAGCTGATATCAGTGAACACAACAGCCTGCAATTAGGAAAAAATCTAAGTGTGATGATAAGAAATAGTAGAAATGCACAACAGCCTGAACCTAAGCTGAATGACAAATCAGTTTGTCCCCTTTTACTAACTCACGCATTTGCACCAATACGTTAAGAAACTATTGTAATAGCAATATTTTGGTTAAAATGACACGGAAACTGAAAATTCCACAAATATGAAGCCATTGAGCACTAGTATTAGAAAAAATCAATTCAAAAGCAGAAGAAAGCTAGTAGTAGAACTCTAGGAGACCATCCAAGGATCGTTTGGGTGGAATGAAAAAAGCTGTTGGCATAATACCTGAAAATTTGAAAGATGTTCTGTGGTTAATCCAGTAGTCAAGGTATTAACTAAAACAGCGTTGTTCAATTCTTGCAGCTTCTGGACAGCAGCAAGGGCACGGTTCTTTCCAACATCATCCTCCGAAAATAGGAAATTACTAGACAAGTCCCACGACTCCACAAGTCCTTCATCATGCAATGTAACAGACTTCACACCCGCAAGAATAAGATTTTTTGCTGTAAGAATGTTAAATAAAATGATATCAATACCTATTAGCACACCATGTATATCTACTGGCAAGCTCTTGATCGGATATCAATGACAAGAGAAATGAGTGAAAATGACACTTCATACTCAGATTAGACTGAGCTTAAAAGTATCAAAGTAAGTGCAATTGGTGAAATTTATCATCCAGTCTTTTCCTCTATGGTGCTGTGAACAAGAGCAATTCCTTTTACAGTAAAATACCACCACACCATCTAGTGACAACCTTAATTAAAATACATTTTGATTAAACCAGGCAGATGAATTGAGCAAAAATCCAGGTCCTTGAGGAGCTAACGTTACAGGTTTTTTGAGCTTCTGTAAAAAGCATAAAGATTACCCACAAAGGCAATCAAAACATTTACAGGAAGAAAAAAAAATCAAATTTAAAACTAATAAGAACAGAGTTATAGCTTAAGTTGCTTAACACACAAACATCCAGAAGCATCAGCTCTAATCAAGATAAGGGGTGAATTATACTCAGCCTTGTCATACACAAAGTATACATTCTTAAACAAGCATTAACTGCTAACATAGGCAGCAAGAGTAACTCAACTGATTTATAATTCATAAGCAATGTAAGTCCGACTTCTTTAACTTTTGGTTCATTACAGAATCTGGTAAACAATCTACTCATCTGAGCTAATTAGAAGTCAAAACCCATTGAGCTGATATGAATACCAACATTGCTAATTGGACTCTTTTGAAGATCAAAACGACTAGGAATTAACAAAAAAAACAAGATAAGATTCAGCTGTCAGTTTTGGGCTTATGCTTCATATTGCTCAAGATAACACTTGTAAGTACAACACATCTAAATTCCAATGATCCCCAACATAAATAAATTGCCTAACTTCGCACTGCAAAAATTCTAAGATCCCAACCAAGTCTTTTGATGGTGGGAAACTCTCGCATACACTGGCTATCTAAAGAATAATCAGTTTTACAGTAATTGTACAGATCAAAATGATCTCCCTGTCAGGAAAAGGAATTCTAGAAAATCAATGTGCAAACCCTTAGATGATAAGTAGACAATCTATGGACCATCAATAGTAGACAATATATCAACTCAAAATCCAAAAAAAAAACAAGAGAAAGTAAACCCTACCAATTTCGGCTCCGAGCCCTTGCAAACCGGACACAAGCACGTTAGAAGCGAAAAGCTTCCGCATAGTCTCGCGACCATACACCGCAAGCTGGCGACTGTGCAGATCCTCATCGATATCCATTGGATTACCGCTGATCCCATCACCAAACTTCATGACTGACGAATCAGATTCGCTACCGCAGCCGTTGCCGCTGATGGTCGGCCCGTTACCAGCAGCGCCCGTGGCGGTTGTCGGAGCTCCGGCTGTGGCGCAAGTAGCGGAGATCGGGCAAGGTTTCTTGAAATTGACGGTGACGCTGTGGGAGACCTCGACCAGCTCCTCGTCGTCGTCGACTTCCTCAACGGTCTCTCCACCGAAAGTTCTCTTTCTAGGAAGCATAAAGTGGACGGAACTGCGAAGGCTCAGATTGAACTCCATTAGAGAAGACCTTGATGAAAGCTTAAATCCAGCTCCGAACAAGAGAAAAAATCGAAGGAAATCGAAGCGAAAAGGGAGAGACAAACCTTGTAGCTCATATATGTCGGCGACGGTGAGATGCTTGGAGATGGAGGAAGGTATGTTGGGGACGGAAGAGAAGAATATGAGAGACGTGGAGCGGCGGAAGGAGGGGGAGAGAGGACAGAGACGAGGAATCTTCTTGCAGCGTGGTTCCGGGTGACAGGCTGACTTCCTGGTGAGTGCCGAGTTTAGGTTTCTTTGCCTTTTTTTCCTTTTTTTTTTAATCGGGTAATATTTTTTTCGGAAATTTCGCGAGGTGTTCCTGAGTATTTTAATTTTCGTGAGGTATACAATTTTTTTTACATATTTCACATGGTGTCCCTAGGGTTTCTAATCTTTTCGCCTCGCACCCTTTTTAGTTAAATCTAACAGACCTTTGGATGCTCCGTTAGTTATCAATTTTGAAATTTAAAAAAAGAAAGAAAGAAAGAAAAAATGGACAGAGAGAAGCGAAGAGAGGGCGAAGCTGGAGAGAGCCCAGATCTGGCCCCGGTGATGATGACGAGGAGGGAGAGGAAGGTGAGTCGGGAAGGGGAGGGCTAGTGGCGGAAGGCGGTGTCGGCAAGGGCTATGAGGAGAGGGGTACAGGAGCGGAAGACGATGACGGTGTCTAGCAGCGGCGGCGGGAGAGGAAGCGTCTGGTGGTGGCGAAGGAGAAAGAGTCGGATTTTGTGGATTTGGCTCCAGGTTTTGTTTGGATTGAGATTTTGTTTACGATTTTGTTTGGGGCTGCTTGGATCTGGTTTCGACTTTTGATTGGGCGGTTTGGCTTTATCTTTGGGGTACTTTGTTTGCTGGTTTGATAGGCTCGTTTCGACTGGTCAACGACGACATTCGAGGCTCCAATCAGGGGTGGATGGATGAGATTGGTGGTGGTGGCAGCGGTTGGGTGTCTCTTAGGAGGGGAATTGATTATGTAAATAAATATGTAAATAAGCTCGAACTAAAGCAACTCCCTTTCTTAGCAAATAAATTTCAAGACTCCCTCCCGATGCAATAGTAGGGAATCAGGATCGATCCTCGAGGAGGCGAGTCAGCGTTTCCTGAATAGTCTTACGAAATTCCTGGATGCGTCGACCAGTAGCCTTGATATCAACTAGTTCGGTCGATATCGACAGGGGCTGTCGATTCCTAGTGCTTTCAATCGATCTACAAAAGCCTACAAAAGAAACAGAGAACTCGATATCGACTAAAGAGGTCGATCTCGAGTGGATTAGTTCTTTTTGTCTATACAAAATACCATCGACTTAAGTTCCTCAGTTGCAGATAGATCGATCTCGACTGTTGGTGTCGATCTCGAGTAGAATTGCAGACTCGTAACAGAAAAATAACGAAAATAGTAATATGAAAGAAATAATAAAAGGATGAATTTTTGTTAGTTTTTGTAAATATAAACTAAAAGCTCCTAAGGTAGGGATTTACCACGACAATAACCATGCATGCATGAACACTTAAACCACATAAAAGATTATGTTTTTATCATCATGCTACAACTTTCGTTAATTAACAAATAGGAATACAGATGCTTTCGCATAAATACCTAATTGTTTCTATCCTTTTTATAATCAGGGTTTAGTCAACTTTCGCAAGCAAAGCCTAATTACTATCCAAATTCACATATAATCCACTTTTGCTTCATATAAGGTAAATAAGGTATGATCTTAAATTCTCATAAAGGATTAAGTGCGAGATAGAAGATGAAAACACATAATCAAATTAGGAATTCAAGCATACCTACATGGCTATTGTCGGGCTCACCCCGACCCTAGAAGTAGGACGACTACTCATGCATGATTGGGGAAGACATTGCTGAATAAAAGAAATAAACTTGCATTAAAACTTCAAAACTTGAATCGTACAACCAAACACCGCCTTCTCCTCTATCTCTCTACTCTCTACTCGGCTCTCTCTCTTCTCGTGGATGCTTGATTGCCCAAGAGTGGAATGAATAAAACCAGCCCCCTAGGGCTTTATTTCACTACTACAATTAGGGCCTATTGTAACATTTAATTGCAGCGGTTAATCTATTGTGGCGGTTTGTGAAGCGGTTTGGTCTATTGTGGCGGTTTTCTATCATGTATTACCATGATACCTATTGTGGCGGTTTTAAATACTCTATTGTGGCGGTTTTGACCAAGTTTTACCATGATACCTATTGTGGCGGTTTTAAATACTCTATTGTGGCGGTTTTTTGATCTAATGTGGTGGTTTTTCCAAGCACTTTTTTCAATGTCTAATGAAGCAGATCTGAAAACGTAGTGAAGCGGTTTCCAAATTTCTACATTTTTCGGTATCCAAATGCACCATAATTTATTTATGTTTTAAAATGCCATTTGTTTGTATTCAGATTATATATGGAAGAAATAGGAATCTGTTTTTAATATAGCAATTAATTACATTTTTTTCCAAAAAAAAGAGTAAGCAATTACAGTTTTAATTATATATTTTTATTTCTTTTTTAATAAGCTTATAAATAAATTTTATGTCTTTTTTCTTCTTCAAAAGATGGCTAGTGCCTAGTGCCTTATTATTATTATTATTATTATTATTATTATTATTATTATTATTATTATTATTATTATTATTATTATTATTATTATTATTATATTTTTGCTTCAAAATATTAGTGGGAAATCCCAGCCTCGTTTACAATCAAATAACCTAAGCCAAGGCTGCTGGGTAGACTAAAAGCAAGTTATTTTGCAACTCATTCTAAAACTCAGAGGGCGAGAAGAATTAGGTAATCCGAGAACTAGATTCACGAAAGAGGGCGAGCAAGCTTCTAGAGAGCGCGAGTGGTTGGAATCATCGAAGAGGGCGAGAAGCTTCATCGGAGAAGGGCAAAGAACAAAGTACTAGGGGGACTTTCATACTTCGAAGATGGCGTATATCGGTTGCAAGAAGCGGACTTCTGGTAAGCTAAGGTCATCTGAATATCTTGAATTGGTTGTTATTTGTGATTGAATTTGACGTGTTCATGAATAAATATGAAGGTTCAATTCCTTTCATGGTTTATTAGATTGAGTCTTCCTCCACCATCTGTCTACTTTCGAACTGAATTAGTGTTACGAAACTTGAATTAGGGCTTACATGGATGGGTGTTTAATGGTGTTTTACTTATGTGTAATTGAAATGTTTGAGCCTCTGTGTTTGATTTTTATTGTGTGAGTTTCTCCTAGGTGTATTGTCTTTGGAAATTTTGGGTCGATGTTTGGTCAGTAGAGATTGACGCCCGGGCTGCTGTATAGGGTTTAACTATTCCGGGCTATAGTCAGGTGGGGTAGAGGTTGAAGCTGGGCATTTGTTTGTTAATCTTCCCTTCTTGATAACTTGTCTTCTACCTATTTGAAGCAATGCCTCTGTGAAGATGTGTGTATTTTGTGTGGGTTAGATGTGATCTCTTAATTGTACTTGATTTAATGTTTGTGTATCTATTTCTAAGACTCTCAATGCAAATTAATTACAAACTGAATAGTTAGTTACAAAATGAGCTTATGAATCTCTCTAATCTATCCGTTTTCTTCTTGTGTTTATCTATTTCTAGCTTCTCTATCAACCTCTTGTACTAGTTTATTTATCCAAAAATTGTATATATTAGTAAAAAAAGAAGCATATAATATAGATATGTGGTACTAATCTTCTTCTTACTCTCACGTCTACACTAATTAAAGTAAAAAATACATATATGGAGCAAAGATTTTCCTACGAGCTTGGACATGAGAGCATAAATAACAGTTGATGCCCAGTATAAGGTTTCCATATATGTCCATTAATACTAATAATTGGGTGATGTCATACTAATAATTGTTCTTTTCATAAAACTTTTCTAGGAAGGGATAAAAGTAACTTGTTTTCTAATAGATGAGTATATACAACTAGCATTTGTAGCCGAAGGTCAAGGAGATGAAATCTGTTGTCCTTGTAAAGTATGTCATTTACGACATGTGGTGATAGGGAAATCACATCAGGTATTTTTGTTGTCTTTTTATGATTTCATTGTTATAGTTTATGATGATTTAAAGGTTATAAATGTGATACTGCTTTTTTAAGATTTCATTATTACTTGTTTTTGACGTCCCAAGATGGGCTACTGAACTGCGATACTTGTTTTCTCTGAATTTCAGCCCTTGTTTGAATTTCTAATGCTCTAAACCTACTATATCATGATGTCTTTTACATATGGATGATGCCCCAGAAGAAGAAGAAGATATGGATTGCCAACATTAAGGAATACAAATGTGAATTTACTACCATTGTTAAGATGAATATTTCTAAATACATTAACACATTGTGTATATTTTTGGTTGGATAAAAATCTTGAACCCACCGTTATAGTGACTCCACTGTTTTCAGAACTCGAGAGAAAATTTTGATGAAAAGGAAAAGGTTTTTGAGGTTTCCATGTTTTTCAACGTTATGTGGATTATTTTGCATCCTTATTAATGAAATCTTTTTCTTTTCCATAGAAAACAAAGCCTACACAATATAGTGTGAGGGGGCTCAGGGCATTGGGTTTGACTCCTAATCTATTGGCATGTCACTCTGCTAAGGTTAGCTATCTCTTTTTATTTGTTAAATCTGGTTGTGTACTTGTGTTCCTTATCTTTTGCTTTTATCAAATCATTGGTTTGAGATGGTGTGGTTTTTTGGTGTTTGTATGCTGAATTTTTTAGAAGCACGCCATTTTGAGAGGAAAAGGCTTGTATGCTGAATTTTTGGTTTGAGATGCTTTTTTTTAATCAAATGATTGGTTTGAGCTACTATTTAATCTATTTGTGAGGAAGAGGCGTGTATCCTCTAAACGTCTTTCTCAGGCCTTACTGCCCGTAGGAACCACTTCAATAACTGAATAGTCACTCGTCATGCCCTTGTACGTCCTTGGATAACATCAGCTTGTGTGGAAAACATATGTTTCTTACCGGTTTTCCTTTTGTCCTTCGTGTACATGGCAGCATGGCACTTGCTAGAGAAAGTGTTCGTACCACTCATAGGTGTCCAATTTACTTCTTCATCACCTTGTTTGGTGTTCCAATACTTTGTCCACTCGCTGCCACCCTTATGTTGCATATATAGCCCCATCATATTTTGCACTATTGCAGTTGATATTTTCCTTCAATTTAACTGAATTATTTTTATTGTCATACCTCCTCTTTGGTTAGCTTTACAAATGTGCTTTACTGGTGCATTCTTTCATTGTACAACATCACCATGATTCTCCAAATTGCCCGATTTATTGCCATATTTCCTTGCTGCATTTCCAGGGGAATCACCTTCTAATGATCTTCTTTCCATCATGCTCACCCCCAGCTCACTTTCCTTCATTGATGCCATGCCTTAATGCACATTTTTTCAGATTTGTTGTCATGAATTCAGGTTACCTGTGTCATATATGCATAATTAACATCAACATTCATCATCATCATCATCATCATCATCATCATCATCATCATCATCATCATCATCATTATTATATTGTTTTAATTTTTTGTTTCAGCTTACAACCTATACAAGTTGATTCCACTACACAAGGTGTTCGCCTAAGCTACTAGCAGATGAATGCTTTTGGTACACAAATGTTGCTACTCTTGAAATTAGTATATATATTTTGAACTAGGATAACACTTAAACGTATTCTTTTGTAAATGAATTTTTGATATCGATACTTTCATGGGAATATTTTGATGTAATGGATTAGATTGGTTATGTATATATATATGATAGTTTATTTTGGTTAATGAAATATTTCAGTTTATTATTATTCTAGATTTTGTTATTATAAAGTTTATTTAATTATTATTCACAAGTTATTTTACAAAACATAAATATGAAAAACCACTATAGTAGATAAAATTTATATGAGAATGACAATATAAAACCGCCACAATAGCGTAAATAACCATTCAAGTAGATCTATAAAACCGCTTCCATAGCTCTAAAACCGCTTCTATAGCACTATAAACCGTTGGCTATGTGTTAAAAAAACTGCCACAATAGAGAGGAATATGCTACAATAGATAGGAAATAACCGCCACACTAGATAGGTCTATTGTGGCGGTTTATTTACCTATTGTGGCAGTTTTTAGTTTTCATAATAAACCGCCACAATAGATGCAAAAACCGCCACATTAGACCTAATGCAACGCGAGCAACAGAGGCGGGTAAAAACCGCCACAATAGGTCTTTTGTAGCGGTTTTTCGGCCTGATGTGGCGATTTTAACCGGCCACATTAGGCCTTAATTGTTGTAGTATTTATAGCCTCACTTTCCTTGCTAGCCAAGGATAGGAGTCCTAATCCTAGTAAAATTGGTAAATGTAAATTCTATCTAAAACTAAATTATATCCTAAAATAAATTTATCTAAAAAGTAATATTCCCTAGCATAATTGGAATATACCCATAATGATAAAAGATCTTGATAGATGATAGATGTTGACATGGCTAAGCAATCTCCCAAGGATCCGTCCCATCGCGCGTCTCCTACGCGTCTGTTGCTCCAGTCGATGTCAAGTGGACTCCTCGATGTCGAGTGCTCTATATCGGTCGACATGTGCTCTATATCTTCTTGATTATGTGACTTATTAATATTTGCTAGCATGATGTTAAGTAGCGACCTTGATGAACCTGAATGGAATTACATTATATGTTGATATGCAATACTGAAATCTACTTGGTAATGGCAAGTGTTATCACGAGATATTAATACATTGCTATCCTGGTATGTTGTTTTAGAAGTATGCTATGATGTGTTGTGATATGATCTATGAATTATGAGATTATGACTCGTTGCTATGTGAAAACATAATGTTATATGATATTATTGATAAGCATGATTATGGATATGTTAAATGATGAATATGACTTGGAATATGAATATGACTTGTATATATAAGATAATGGTGAATGATTGCTAAATGATCATGTGTGCTTACGTGACTAGCTATGATGGTTCGATGATGCACTTGTTATGCCTTCAGTGTGATGTAGAGATACTTTTGTGACTTGTCGTATGATGTGGAGACCTTGTTATTAATTTTTGCATGCTTTGAGATGTTTCCTATGACTTATGGCCGGATTGAGAGATGTTATGCGATTGAGATGCTTTTGACATGTTTGGTATTGAGTTGAAACATGCTAGTTATTACCTATGAGTTCATGCATTTATAGCTTATGATTCCTATTAAGTTGAGATTGGTAGATTGATTTAACTCCGGAACCTAGGAAGAGAATGCGAAATAGCCCTTACAGGTAGATGCCTCCACCTCCCGAGTTTTGGTGGGATTGATGAATGATTTGGGGATTTAAAGAGTTTTGAGCCATTTTGAAAAAAGGGTTGCTTTTGGAAAGGCTTTTAGTCTCGGAGACGAGACATGTTTTTAGAGGTAGATGAATGTAAAGACCAGAATTTTAAATAAGTATTTAATTGCCAAAATTAGAAAGTTTCGGAAACCCGTCCTCGAGCGCATTTCTAAATTTGGAAAGTCTTTGTAAATCATCCCGACAAGTTTTAAAATATAGGTTGTCGAGCTAAATTCCGCTATTATATTCAGATTTAAAATGTGGACTCTTGTGAGTCGTTTGAAATGAACTTAAACTCGAGTCGGATTTCGGGATAGGTAGTCGGGACTTAAGGTCCGACGAGCAGAATCTTTCTCTATCTCTCTCTTTCTCTCACCCGGCCACCTTCTCTCTCCCACTCTCTCTCTCTCTCCCTTCCCACTACCACTGATGTACATATTTGTACCCTTTTTTATTGCATCTTTTGACTTTATATTTCATTCAATTCCCAAAGAAAAGGTTGAAAAATAATGCAAATTTGTGTAGAATGAGCTAACATGCAAGAAATAAAGTCTGCACAAGTTTTGATCTAATTATGTAGGAATTAGAGCAGAATCGGAGTCAAAACAAAGAAACCAAGGAAAGCAGAGAAGAGGTCGAAATCGACCTATATGGTCGATATCGACTACACACATCGACACAGACCCTGAGTGTCGAGACAGATAAGAACACCAGCAGAAGAAAAGCACTCGATATCGATCACCTGACATCGATATCGACCAAGTCCCAAAAATCGAGTAGAGTTGAGTCCGTCGAGCAGAAACACAGAGGTCGATATCGACTACTCTAGTCGATATCGACTAGAATTTGACACGGGTTGGACACGCTTTTCGAGATGCGGATTGCCATTCTTTCTTCAAGAGCCACGGATTATCCATAGATTTAGATAGATTCGACCTGGGGAATATGTACTTTTTACCCTAAAGGTTTAGTTAGTTATTTTCTATATTTACCAAAATAAAAGATCTATCCTACTTGTTGGGATAGAATTTAGATAGAAGATAGAAGATACTATCCTTGGATAGCAAGGATTAGTAGCCTATAAATAAGGCCCTAGGAGGCTGGTTTTTATTCATGGAATTACACAGACAATCATACAACAATAGAGTTAGAGTTAGAGAGAAGCTTTAGGGTTTGGCGTTTGCGAGAGCCGACGTTGGATTGTAAAGTTTCGAAGGTTTTATTAATGCAAGTTCTTTCCTTTCAATCAATGTTGTTTATTGCGATGAAGTGCGAGTAGTTTCCCAAAGCTTCTAGGGTCGGGGTGAGCCCGACGTTAGCCATGCGTGCCTAAGGTAAGTATTTGATATTGATATCATTGTGTCTATATCATCTACTATGATTCTATGTTTAGTCCTAATCGAAAGAAAAGGGATTCATGCTAACAACTTGAGTTATAAACATAAAATTGGTAGAGACAATTAGGTTTATTTGCAAGAGTAATCCTAAGAGTTGGTGTACAGCGGAAGCTTGTCCCTCGAGTGAAATAGCGCAATTGTCCGTCTTATTTGCCTTATCACATGCATAGGTTAACGTTGTGGTAAACCCTAGCCCTAGGAGTTGCTTTTTATATATATTCACATAAAACACTGTCTTTATTCTGTCCATTGCTTCCTTATTCATCCTTATTTCTTCGGCATTTCTTTGCCGACAAAAGCTAACAACTTTGTAGGAACAACATTGATATCGACCATCAACATCGATATCGACCACTGTGCTTCGTCGACGGTCTTCTGTGTCGACGTCGATCTCCTTTGTTCCTGCTGTTGTGGTCAATTTCGAGTCTTCTACTTGATATCGACCACCCTGTGTCGATTGGCAGTCTTCTGAACCAGTCGATTTCTGCATTAACATCGACTGCTTATTTTTGTCTTTGCAGGTTTTCTGTTGCAGAAAGAATCGATAGCCAAGGTCGAAATCGAGCACTAAGGTCGAGATCGAGCACTAAGGTCGAGATCGAGGCTTCTGGTCAACTAAAGACGTGAGCTTTCAAGATTATCTAGGATCCCACTGACCTGCTTCCTCGTGGATCGATCCTGACTACCCTTCTACTACAACGGGAGGAAGTCTTGTAATTATTTGCATAGGCTAGGATTCAGTTTGCATATATACTTTATATTTGTTTTCAAACTCGACATTCCTCCTATCAATAAATTGGCGCCGTTGCCAGGGAGGCAATCAATTGTGCCCTAGTAGTCTATCTCACGTTTTTATCTAGTTTTGATTTGTAGGTGTATGCGACACGCTGATCGCCCACCTGAATTCGAAGGTATAGATAACCTTGAAAGCTATCTTCACCTTCGCGCTAGAATTCAAAGAGCCATAGCGGATCAAGTGACCCAGGCTGAGCAAATTGGGCAACTAAAGAAGCAAATCGAGGATTTAACAACTAGAGAGGCGACACTTAAAGAGCGTACAGATAAGGAGGAGGAAGGCCGGAGGCAAATAGAAGCCCAAATCAATGCCCTCCCTCAGAATGCCAAGCAATACATGCACCCTGTGCTCTCAGTGCCTAAATCGGCTATTCTTATCCCTCATTCTAATTTTGAGATTAAACCTAGTTTCTTAACTGAGATTAGGCAACGTTAATTTGAGGGGAAACCTAACGATTGTCCTCTAGATCATATATCTCTATTCCTCGATTTGGGTGATACTATTGCAGATGGACAAAGCCTTGAATATGTAAAACTAAAGGCTTTTCGTTGGTCTCTCGCAGGGAAAGCTCTAGCATGGTTGGAGAGCCTAGCCCCCAGATCGCTCCGCACGTGGGACGAGGTCAAGGATGCCTTCCTCAACAAATGCTTCCCATCATCAAAGACCACGATGATGCGCCAGAAGATCACGACTTTTAAACAAAAGTCAGGCGAGTCATTGGCGCAAGCATGGGAGCGCTTTAAGGAGCTACTGAGGTCTTGCCCTACCCATGGGCAACCACCCTACGTCATCCAGGAGATCATCTACATTGCCCTGGACGTAGCTACTAAGGAGAGGATCAACACCTATACCTACTATGGGTATCTCGAGCTTCTACCACAACAAGCTTGGGATACTATAGAGAGGTTGGTCGAATTTGACAACACCTATGGGACTCCTGTGGCCTCCGACTCAAGGCTTGCCCCATCTATACCACTCTATGAGCCCTCCAAGGAGATTGATCCCGACGTCAGAGATCAATTCATGCATGATCAACTTAGGAGGTTGCAAAAACAAGTCAAATTCCTATTCGCCAACCAACCCTGCGTTAAATGTGGCTTCGTCAGGCATATCACTACTGAATGCCCCCATACAGAGAAAGTACAACTAGTGGAGACTCACTAGGAGGCGCGTTACATGAGGAATCCCAATCGCCAGGGGTACCAAAACTGGGGAAATCAACCACCCCAATACAACCCCAGGGATCCTCGGCCTTATAGATCTCCAGGCCATCCGGAGAGAGAACCACGAAGGGATGATGTCCAACTCATCCTTGATGAGATGAGGCAGAACCATGTTGAAAATAAAGGAGCGCTCAACTACCTCAACAACCGAATAGGGGAGATGGACACTTGGAAAAGGAGCATTGAGACCCAACTGAGTCAACTAGCGGCCCAAATCCCAAAGCCACCCGGCAAACTCCCTGGACAACCTCAAGAAAATCCAAGGGGGCAAGCCGGGCACATTGCCGCTATCAATCTAAGGAGTGGACGCACATTGCCCGAGCCAAGGAGAGAAAGAGAAGTCGTTGGAGACGCAGTCGATGTCGACCCCCAGGTCGATATCGAGGGCCTTGTCGACGTCGAACCCACAGTCGATGTCGAGCCCACTGCGAAGCACAGAATGGAGCCAGAGAGGCACTCGATATCGAGTGACCAGGTCATTATCGTCCACCCAACCGATGTCGACCCCTCTGGAAATCGACCACAGCTTCAGAGTCCCCTGAGGTCGACCAAACCAGTCGATATCGATCACCCTGATGTCGATGCTGACCTGTCCAGAAAGCAGAAATCGACCACTTCACCTCCAAAGCCATCCAAAACTCTACCCTATCCTTCCAAGGCGTTGCAGGATCCAGGAGACACCAAGTTCAGACGCTTCGTGAAGATCTTACAAGGTTTAAATCTCACCATACCACTCACGGAAGCGCTCAACGAGATGCCTGCATACATGAGGTTCCTGAATGACATCTTGTCCAAAAAGAGGTCCATCCTAGAGATCGCCGGTGAATGCAATTCAATTGATTTCCTTGAGAAGCGCGGCGATCCAGGCAAGTTCACGGTAACGGTAAGGGTTGGTAAGCATCAATTCAAAGCCCTTTGTGATCTTGGGGCTAGTGTTAGTTTGATGCCCCTATCAATATGGCAGCAAGTAGGAGTCGGAGCATTGGCGCCCGTTGACATGAAACTATACATGGCGGACAACTCATTTGTGAGACCAACTAGGGTTGTGGATGATGTCCCTGTCAAGGTGGGAAAGTTTTTCATACCCACGGACTTCATCGTGTTGGACATGCCGGAGGATCCTATTGTGCCTATCATCCTTGGTAGGTCATTCTTAGCAACAACAGATGCCAACATCAATGTGAGGAATGACACCCTTACATTCACAATTGACAAAGAGGTCATGGAGTTTCGATTTAACCCTATATGAGCGAAACAAAGCACCTGGAACAAGTTGTCCTCTCACCGACTAAGGAGAAGCTTCGCAAATTTTTGTTGGCGAGGACGAAGACAGCAAGAAGAGTTGACATCGACTAGAACCAGTCGATATAGACTGAAACGCTCGATATCGATGATAGAGCTCATTTAGGTAGCCATAATAGGTTGCATTAAGCTTAGTTAAGGTGCATAACATGCATAAGTTAAGTAGAATTTGCATATTTACTCACCATGTTGGTGGAGTCGGAATCTACACGTTTTTATTGATTATTTCAGGTAGATGTGGATCCTGACAAGGAACGAGGAGGCTCATGGATTAAGGAAGAGTCAAGAAGAGGAAGCTACAAGAAGAGAATGAGAGCGGAATTGAAGTTCGAGAGCCTAAGTGAAGAACAAGTCAACAAAAGTTGTCGCCCGACAAGCTGAACTTGTATCGCACTTTCTGGAGGCCTCGGTGGTCCGATTGACTATTATAAGCATGCGTTGGAAAGCTCTTTTCGAGAGCTAAAACTTTCATGTTGACATCGAGACCAAATTCACAACGGAAAATTGCTATAGGCTGGAAAAGCCGCGCCCACGGCTACCAAGGCAGCGCCTGCTGCCAGAATTTCAGAGCTCACTGCATTAGCCGCTCCCGCGGCTTGGGAGGCAGCGCCCACGGCCTTGCTAGGCCGACTCAGCGCCGAATTTATCCGATAACTCTATCTTTCCTTATTTGCATTATATCTTTTGAGAACGTCTTCTAGGGTTTTAGGTCGGTTCTTAGGCCTATTTAAAGGCTTGTTTTAGGGTGTTTTAGGGTTATCATCCAATCTTTTGACAATCGTTTGACAATGGAGGGCTAAACTATTTGGTTTCGCCTACGATTTGAGACTCCGTTTGGTTGAATTGTGAGTTTTCTATTCTTGTTCTTATTTGCATCATATGTTTCATCTTCTTTGTGCTTGAATGTTTTATGGTGTTTGATTCTATCTCGATTGATCACCTTTTTAGGATCTCATCATCGCTAGGGTTTTGAATTGTTCGTTATGATTCTTAATCTTTCGTAGCAAACATGTTCCAGTGGACTTCGTTAGAAAGCTTGAATGTGTAGGAAGTTGACTATAGGTTAAATATTAGTTCTTTAGGGGATTGATATTGCTTATAAGCTTTATACATCTTGAGACTTATTGCTATTCCTAGGATTAAACCTTAATCCGTGTTAAGATTGCCTAGGAGTAAGGGATTATTAGAACTCATAGGACTAATAATCTATTCAAATCAAGATAAGAACATTTGATTGGAAAAGGAAAATACTTTGAGTAGGAAACAAGGATCGAATTCACCAAATAGGGTTGAGAATTGTAGGTGAAACTAACTCTTAATTATTGATTCTCCTAACTTGTTAATATTTATCATTCGCAACCACTCGAAACCCTCTTTTCTACAAATTGGTAAATACACATTACATAGGAATGCTTGATTCTTTGTGGGATCGACCTCTTACTTGCTTGCTATACTAGTTTGTAGGTTTGAGTTTTATTTTGATAGGAAACACAACGATTTCGTCCTGTCAAATTTTGGCGCCGTTGCCGGGGAATCTAATTTATTTCTTTGTTTGGTGTATTTATCGGTTTTTGTATATATATATATATCTAACCCCGTTGTGAACCTATCTTACGGTTCACGACACCCTAGATACTAATCTTTTAAGATGTTGAGGTTGTTGCAATTTCAAGGGGAAAATTTTCACCTTTATCTCACGAGAGTGGATAATTTATTGGACGTCTTGTATGCATGGGGTTTCCAATTTAGTTTGCGAGATATGGTTATTTATGTACTTGATGGCATGACTCCTGAGACCAAAGAACTTGCCGAGTCTATGAGTAACGGAGACTTGACGAGTTTCGATTTATCAGAGATGTGGGATTTTTTCTGCTACATGGGTCACCAGGTGGAGCAGGAAGAAGCTTTCACACGACAGGTTTTGATGGAGCAAATGCTTGAAAGGATGGAGCGACTTGAGAAAAAATTGAACCAACGTGCTCACATGATGAGTGAGTTGGAAGCGGAGAAAAGTGTCAAACCTCAAGTTGATGAAACTCAAGACGCAAACTATGATGGTTTGATTGAAGATGGAGGAGAGAGTCCGATGCCCCTTTACGTGGAGTCTCATGAGTGCACGCATGAGGATCTACGTGTTTTGGCTCCTAATTCATCTAAAAAAGTCATCCCTGACTTGCCCATTGAGGAACCATGTCAAGAGCCGATTTCTGTGGCTCCTAAGCAAGGTACTGACATTTCATACATTTTTTTTTGGATTTTGGTGAATATGTAGATCCTTGGGAGCATTACTTTGACAAGCCACCAGCGGAACTGTGTTGGTGGTCTTACATACCCTCAACTGAAAGTCAAGCTCGTGAATATGACGAGTTGGTAAGATTCTTGAAAACAGTACTATTTTCTATCAACTTTTTCATATTTTTTATGCATTTATCTTTTGGATGGGCAAGAGAGTTTGATTTACTATTGAGGGCACTAACAATGTCTGAGTAACCTAACAATGTCTGAGTAAGTCTTGAATGCACGGATGAATAAACAGTCGAGTCTATGACGTTAACCAAGGACGCTTCTCGGGAGGCAACCCGAGGTAAGTGGTTAGATAAGTTTTAATTTGTTTTTCAATAAATAAAGAGTTGGATTTTTGTGTTTTTCGGCTAACCCATAGGGGAAACGTTGAGAACCAAAGCTGCTGAAAAAGCCGCTGGCGAAGTCGCACCCGTGGCCACCCTGCGGCCAAGGCACCCTGAAAGGCCGCACCCGCGGCCACCTGCCCAGGCAGCTCCATATGCTTAGATTGCGTCTTCTCTTGGCTCATCTGTCGTCTTTGTTGTTCATGGCTTCTTTTTCTTTGATATACACCACATTGTGAGTCTTTGCATCACCTTTTTTCTCATGTTTTTAAGTTTTCTTGTCTTTGATTTTCATTGAGGACAATGAAAGGTTTAAGTGTGGGGGAGGGTTCTATTCATGTAGTTCGTGCATTCATGTTTAATTTCCATTTTCATTCATGTTTAATTTTCATTCTCATATTGCATTGAAAAGAAGAAAATTTGAAAAATGAAAAAAAAAATCCAAAAATATCATGCATTTAGGTCTCATCTCCTCTCATGTAGACCGCTTGTCCTCATTAAGTGTTATGTATAGTTTTGTCATGAAATCCCATAACTTGTTTGAGATGTTTAAGCCTTTATTCATTTATGGGGCATGATTTGATGACATTAATTGAGAATGTATAACTCATAGACATTGTAATATTTAAATCCAACAAAATATACCCTTGTGAGTATTTTTGGCCTTATTGGGACGATCTTCATATTCATCTCCTCTTGTTTTGTTGTGTGTGATACTCGTCCATGTTACTACCTCTTAGAATTGCGAATGACATCTATGTTGAGGCCGTATTATATTGATCATTACTTGTAATTTTCATGTGATTGAGGCATTACTTTTTCTTAGCCATGTTATTCCCTTTCCACCTTACATATTATCCTTTTCTTGAAGCCATTTTGAGCCTTTTATCCCATCTTTTGTAGCTCGACAAAAATATCTCATATCCAATTTTAGCCTACCCTATCCGGGAATTAGGGAGAAGATTGGTGAAAATGTATATTAGTGGAGTGTCTTGAGCATTTTGGGTATGATGTTGGGTATTATTTCCTTTTGGTACTTCATATGGATGATTATTGTGCTTAATACTCGGGGCCTAAGGAGGATAAAATTCACTTAGGAGTAAAAGTCGAGGAAAATTCATTAAAAGAAAAGAAGAAAAAGAAGAAAAATCATCGAAAAATCAAAAGAGAAAAAAAGAAGAAAGAAAGAGTGATATGGTTAACAAGAGTTGTGTTTAAGCTTGTTATGAGTTTATGGAGTTGAGTTTGATGTCATTAGCGGAATAAGAAGTGTTTGGTTTTAGTGTTCTTCCGGTTGTGTAAAGTACTAACTCTTTTTCCCGGATTTTTAGCACCACAAGCCTAAATATGTTCTTACCAAGCCCCACTACAACCATATAGAAGACCTCATGATGTTTATTACTTGTAATATCATTCACGGTGGAGATTTGTGATGTTAATTTCAATTTTTATGTAGCATAGTTTCATGGATTTGAGTTTGAGTGATATTGATTAACCTTAAATACATGAGCGAGAGAGAAACACTTATTTCCTGGTGAGGTTGGATGTAGATATTACTTTGTTCTTTGAGTTGCTAAATACATGCTACGATGTTATGCATTATTTTATGTTCCAATATATTTTCAAACCTTGTGGTTTATGAGGTGAAGATATCGATAACTTGTTGGTGGGATAAGTGGTTTGATTTGGTTTTGTTTGCTTGAGGACAAGCAAAGGTTCAAGTATGGGGGATTTGATAGAGCTCATTTAGGTAGCCATAATAGGTTGCATTAAGCTTAGTTAAGGTGCATAACATGCATAAGTTAAGTAGAATTTGCATATTTACTCGCCATGTTGGTGGAGTCGGAATCTACACGTTTTTATTGATTATTTCAGGTAGATGTGGATCCCGACAAGGAACGAGGAGGCTCATGGATTAAGGAAGAGTCAAGAAGAGGAAGCTACAAGAAGAGAATGAGAGCGGAATTGAAGTTCGAGAGCCTAAGTGAAGAACAAGTCAACAAAAGTTGTCGCCCGACAAGCTGAACTTGTATCGCACTTTCTGGAGGCCTCGGTGGTCCGATTGACTATTATAAGCATGCGTTGGAAAGCTCTTTTCGAGAGCTAAAACTTTCATGTTGACATCGAGACCAAATTCACAACGGAAAATTGCTATAGGCTGGAAAAGCCGCGCCCACGGCTACCAAGGCAGCGCCTGCTGCCAGAATTTCAGAGCTCACTGCATTAGCCGCTCCCGCGGCTTGGGAGGCAGCGCCCACGGCCTTGCTGGGCCGACTCAGCGCCGAATTTATCCGATAACTCTATCTTTCCTTATTTGCATTATATCTTTTGAGAACGTCTTCTAGGGTTTTAGGTCGGTTCTTAGGCCTATTTAAAGGCTTGTTTTAGGGTGTTTTAGGGTTATCATCCAATCTTTTGACAATCGTTTGACAATGGAGGGCTAAACTATTTGGTTTCGCCTACGATTTGAGACTCCGTTTGGTTGAATTGTGAGTTTTCTATTCTTGTTCTTATTTGCATCATATGTTTCATCTTCTTTGTGCTTGAATGTTTTATGGTGTTTGATTCTATCTCGATTGATCACCTTTTTAGGATCTCATCATCGCTAGGGTTTTGAATTGTTCGTTATGATTCTTAATCTTTCGTAGCAAACATGTTCTAGTGGACTTCGTTAGAAAGCTTGAATGTGTAGGAAGTTGACTATAGGTTAAATATTAGTTCTTTAGGGGATTGATATTGCTTATAAGCTTTATACATCTTGAGACTTATTTCTATTCCTAGGATTAAACCTTAATCCGTGTTAAGATTGCCTAGGAGTAAGGGATTATTAGAACTCATAAGGCTAATAATCTATTCAAATCAAGATAAGAACATTTGATTGGAAAAGGAAAAGACTTTGAGTAGGAAACAAGGATCGAATTCACCAAATAGGGTTGAGAATTGTAGGTGAAACTAACTATTAATTATTGATTCTCCTAACTTGTTAATATTTATCATTCGCAACCACTCAAAACCCTCTTTTCTACAAATTGGTAAATACACATTACATAGGAATGCTTGATTCTCTGTGGGATCGACCTCTTACTTGCTTGCTATACTAGTTTGTAGGTTTGAGTTTTATTTTGATAGGAAACACAACGATTTCGTCCTGTCAATCGACCATAACAACTCGATATCGAGTGAGATAGAGGATTGCCAGGAGCTTAAGTATGGGGTCCCTGACGTCAACATCGACCCACACCAGTCGACATCGACTTCTGCACTCGATTTCGACCCTCAGCCTGAAGATCGCTGTTTCAAGCCCGAATAGGTAAGCGCAGGTATGATCTCTAACCCTCCTCTGTCCATTACTGATAATTCAACTAATGGGAGGGTCAAAGCTCCATGGTTTGCCTATCTTGCAAAAGTTAGGTCAAGAAAGAGAAGGAAAGCGCCCAATAAAGAAGAACCTAACAAAGAAGAAGCCTTGGTTGCCGAACATAGCTATTATCAATAGGACCTAGATGATCCAGGAGAAGGCTCAAGCTTGAAGGGTCCCTACCTTAAAGGCTCATGAAGTATTGATGGAGAAGTCAGCCTAGTGACTCAAAAATCTAGAGCTAGTAACTACAACTTTGATTTTTTTTTCATAGATGGTTTTTAGGGATTTGAATTTTGGATTTTTAAACTTTTAAAACTGGGAAAATTCGTGGTTTTATCTATAATTCTAACAAAGATTTCAGGTTGCCAAGCAAAAGGGACGACGAAGAAGAAAAGAAGCTCTGCAGAGGCAGTCGAATTCGACCAGGGCAGTCGAAATCGACCACCCTAGGGTCGAGCCATCTCCTGAGTCGACATCGAGGACTCAAGAGCGAAAAGGAGAGGTCAATATCGACCATTATACTCGATATCGATCACCATCTGGCGGCCCTCGACATCACTTTCTTCCCTGACTTCGACAGATGCAGTCGACATCGACCACTGTACTTGACATCGACTTCGGGCATCGACAAACCTGAAATCGACCTGAATTTTACGCTGTGAGTTTCTCTCTACCCTTGTTCTTATTTTAATACAGTGAGGAAACTGTATATTTTAAGTATGGGGTGGGGGAAAAACATGTCTTATGGTTATAACTTGGTTTTCTTCTTCGCATTGCATTCATGTTTAAGTTTTTGTTCTTAGTTTTACTTTTATAAAAATGTCAAAAAATCCAAAAAATAGAAAAACGTCAAAAAAATACAAAAAAATGCATGTTTCTACTTTTAAGTTTGTTTTTAAACCCTACTTAGACGTCCAATTATAAGAACTCAATAGCTGACTTGATCATGTAAATCCTATGGCATATTTGGATGGTTTAGCCTAAGTCCTTAAAATGGTTTTTATGTAGATTGTGAACTTGTGATGAAATTGAGCACATATGATCCTAGGCTAATAAGCAAATCCAACAAAAATTATCCTTGTGAGAATTTTGGCCTATAGGGAGAACATCGAAAATCCCTCTGCTTTCTTGAGTGCAATTACTCTTCCTATGCATCTCTAAATGTTGTGATAGTTATTCAAAGCCAATACATACATACATACATACATACATACATACATACATACATACATATATATATATATATATATATATATATTTATGTTTATGAGAATTAAATGATGGAGGCATCTTTTAAGCCATTTTTATCCTCTCTTTACCTACACTGCATTATCTCTGCTTGAAGCCAGAATATTAGCCTGAGCCTTATATTACAAACTCCACAAAATTATTCCTAGCCGAATTGAGCCTGACCCCCATTTGGGAATTGAGACTTAGATTGGTTAGAATAATGCATTGTGGAAAGAAAAGTGCATATATTTAGTTTTGAGCAAAAGAAAATTATGGGATGGTATATATTTGCATCTTGTTATACTTTGTAAAAGGATTTTTGGCTCACCATATAAATGCGCCTTTATTTTATTATTTTCGTAAAAAAAAGAGAAAAAGAAAAAAATGTTGTTACATAGTGCATGAGCCAAATTATTCCTTAGTTCTTTATTTATTTCATACAAGGTCTATATTTTTGAGAGAATATTAAGGGGTTGAAAGAAGGGTTGATGATCATTATGGATGATGAGTTTGGAAAGTGCAACGTTGTAAGAGTTATGGTTTGGATATAGTAGTGATAAGGTTTAGGAGTCTTGATTCCCGAATTTTATAAGCACCGCATAGCCAAATAATTCCATACCCTTTATTTCTTACCAAGCCCCATTATAACCCCGCCGAATGGAGTCTTCTCTGAAGTCTTCCATTGAGCGAAAGTCCTCCTGATGGTTCTTATTGCATTTTCATAATTGGTTGCGAAGTGGATTCTCCTTCCCACTACCACCTTAATTGTTTTGTCCTTTCCCTAATGTGCCAACTTGTCCCACTATTTCAGGGAAGCTCCAATCCCCGAAATTCCAATAATATCTTCATAAAAATCTGAGCCCTATCCCAGCCTCCTATTTCTCTCTTCATTTCAATTAAAAAATCAAACCCTAAAAACCCAAAGTTTCCAACTTTCCATCTCTTCAATCCATCTCTCTCACCTTCCACCCTTCATTTCTTGTTTCTGAGCCACCCAAGAACCCTAAAACACTTCCAAAAAATCTCCTATCAAGAATCTAACTAAAAAATCGGAGTCGAAAAGCAAATTCCATCGAAAACCAAGTTTATGTCCCTGGTCGCCGCCACGAGTTCTTGCTTACCGCAGTGAGTTCATCTTCGCCGCTGCGAGCTCAAAGCAAAGAAGAAGGAAACCCATCTTCACGGTCGCGAGTTCCTCTTCGCCTCCGTGACTTGGGAGCCCAGTTCCGGTGTTGGCTCGGTAAAACACCTCGTTCTCCCTCATTTTAACTTCTTTCTCTTTCTTATTTATTCTAACTTATTCCTCACTCTCTCCTCTACCTTCCAAGGTCAAGAAAAGTCAGATCTAAATCCTTTTGAAGCAGATTCAATTTCATTTCTTCCTCTTCCCCTGTATTTGAGCAAGGTAAACTCTCATCCTTCCATCCTCTGGTTTTGGATCTAAAACTTCGTAAAGGTCCTCTTTTAACTAAGATTTGTCCCTCCTAGGACTCGTCGTAGAAAAACCTCATTGAATCAAAGCCCAAGGACCTACCTCTTCTAAGATTTTTGAAGAAGCCTCAAGAGGGCTAGGTAATCCCTCTTTCGCTCTCTCCTCTAGTCCTCATTTGAGTCATATATAGTTGCTTAGTATCAGTTTTATATTAGCAATATTTTGAAACAAGTTTGGGTTAAAATGGATTTGAATCGAGGCAAAACGAATTTGAATCGAGGCAAAAATGAGCAAAAGGTTTCGAATCTCGCCGCGGCGAAACCATGGTCACCGCGGCTCTCGCGGCCATGAACGCGGGTTTCACCGCAGAGAAAACCCTTCTTCGCAGCCACTGAGGGGCACCTTCTCGCGGGGGAATTGGGGAGGATTTTGCGGCTATGACCAGCCCTCTCGCCGCTGTAAAATCCACCCAGTAGCTTGGCCGAGCTCCTCCTTGATCCTTTGGATTAATTTGTTGGTTTTTGTTTCGATATTTGAGTCGAATTTTGGTCAAAGGTCGATTTGGAAATGTGAGTTTTGAAAATATTAATTAATGATTATTTTACTATTAAAAAGGGGATTTTGATGGAATTTGAAAGGTCGGATTGAATACTTGGAAAGTGTTTTGAAGGCCCTTGTTTCAAGTGCGGAGATTCTTTAACTTGATTAAATGATGGATACTTCAAATTGGAAATGGACTTAAGTATTATGGAATTGGCTTATTCGGATGATTTGGCTTTTCAGGTTTCCGTTTGAGAATGATTTGAAATGGTTGGAGTTCGGATTGGTTTTGAAGATGGTTTTTGGGACATGGTCTTTGTGCGTGTGTAACTAGTAGTCTTATGCCTTATCACTTTCATATTAATATCATAGGTGCTTGTTGACTGAGTGGATTTTGCTTGTGCTACGCTTTGAGGTTCGACTTTTCAAGTAAGTTCCTTTATGGACTTACTCAGACTGATCAAATATACCCTCCTACATATAGTCTTATGACATACTAGGTGTTGCATAAGCATTAAAGCATACCATGTAGTATCATGCTTAGGTTGCACACTTGATTGAGCATCTGTTTACTTTATGCGTATGAAAAGAGAACGACTGTGATCTGTGTGTCCTAGAGTTATTACTAGGGTCATAGGATGGCCTAGTCCCATCGGGCTTGTCCTTCATCGAGTCTGATTAGAGTCAAGCTTGCGGGCTCGATTCACCATATGAGCATGATTATGAGATTATTGATGCGCACATATACCACTCGCGGGTGGAATTGCTATGCTATAGCCCGAGCTGGCCAGCGTTCACCCTAACGGGAAGGGGGGTAGAGGTAGGAGAGAGATATGCCACTTGGCATTCTTTGGGCCATTTATCGTATTTCTGTATATTATATCATGATCAGCATGACTTGTGTTTCAATTCCATTCTACATTAGAAGCATCTTTGTTAGGTATAGTGTATGTGTATGCCTGCTTATGGGAACAAAATGCAATAGGGTCTCGGTTTGATCACATGCCATGTATATTTTTTTTAGGTTTATTTGCAGATTATATATGCTCCATGCTTCTATGGTGGGGAATTACTTGGGTGTTCGCAATCAAACTCACCTTATCACTTGGCTTAAAGTATTTCGTAAATTTGAGTTTTCGTGTTTTGGTTTTGACCTGGCCTCGTCCTGGCAAGTTGTACTCTACTTTCTATTTTCGCCTTTCTACTTAAAACGAATTTAGCTATGTAGGCTCATAGGATAGGTTAAGGGTACCCAACTGCCCTACGATTGATTTGAGGTCCGAAATCCCCACTTTAAAATGCTATCATTTGAGATTTTGAAACCTCGACATGTACCTGGATTGCAAGATCTGAACAAACCTTCATAACGTAACCCGAATATTTATATTTAGGCCGTTACAAAGTTGGTATCAGAGTCAGGTTGTGCAATTCAGGTACCAAAGGGTCGAGCGTATGTTTTGAAAACCGCCCATAGATTTCAAAGGATTTTGACAAGTTTTAAAGGGTTTAGGGCAAAATGAATTTAATATGGCTAGTATAATGAACTCAATCTAATAAACTTTACTTAGGAGAATAAAATCGGAAAGGGAAACTCGAGTGGGTAGAAAGGCATTAGACCATCCCTATTAGATGCAGACATTTGGAACGGGTAGGCAAAACTTAGCTTGAACTTTACAGATGGGGCCTAGAAGACTCCAAGGAGTTTATACCACAGTGGTTTGAGTAGCGGGGTTAGGACATAGAGATCGGGAGGTAGTTGCCCCTTCCGGCCAGTCTCCCCTCAAAGGGCGGCTGTAGGTAGCTTGATGTGATTTTATAAACTGGGCCCGAGGGCGATCCCCCTCGAAGGGGATCAGATTATTATTGATGATTGCTTCCATGCTGAGTGCTGTTATGCTTACAATAGATTTCTGATTGGCATGTCATGACTGTGAAACATATATTGATTGATCTGTGCAAACGGGATAGTGGGAGTACCCTTATTCTTATATGGTTGAAGTCCAGCTTGGGTGGAACAACCCCTTCCACTATGTTAACCTCTTTGATGACCTTATCGAGTCCTTCTCCCGTATATCGGTGTCCTCCACGGGAAATTGGGTTGGTAAACACATTGTCTGAAAGATGGTTCTCGATATAATTCCGAGTCTAGAGATTAGGGTGTTTCTGGGAATGTTTTCCTCAACTCTTATGATGAACTAGTGTCGTCTTGCCACAAAGAGTCGTACCAGAATCCCACGGAAAGAGGGATGATGAGTGAGCTGGGATAAGTCGATGGTTTCCCTTAGGGATCCCTGTTCGGTTATAATGGTAATTCTCTCTAAAATTGCATGACATAACATCATCTTATGTTCTCCGGCATGTATCTGATGAACAACCATTAGAGAAAGTTGCACATGTCATTACATCTATGCTTAGTGACATTGCGTAGGTCTCGTGTTATGCCTTGCCATCTTTCTATTACGATCTTGTGTTGTCACACCATGTCTACTTGACCTATCGTACTTATTGTGCTAATGATTGAGTGAAGCATGAACCGCATGATATGAATCCGCATGATTGTTGCTCTCTCCTAAATTAGGTTCATGATAGTGTGATCAACTCTTCTTGTATGGATGACCCGTAAGATGATCTCCATAGCATGTTAGTTAATGTTGCCTTGATTTTGCTGGCTATCATCGTAATTCCTTCTGTGATCACATGATTTGATGTAAGGTCTTGATAAATGCATATATTGATTTGAACACATGTCCCTATATTTTAGTCATATTGCCCCATTACTTGGACTCATATTATATATCGCTACATTTCATCCCATGCTTCTATATCATTGGAATATGATTGATTTAATTCCTTGTATATCGACGTGTTAATCGATTAAATGCATGTATGTATCGTATGTTATGATGACACATTAGTATCATGTAAGACCCTTAGTTGTGACTTGTGTGATATATACCTTGCCTTTATTAGTGTTGATTCTCTTTGAGCTAGGTCCCTGATAGTGGGGTCTTTTCCTCTCTACATCCTCTTAAAATGTCTTACTTATCCTGACCTGATCAATGTCGAATTCAATGATCGATTTGATTTTTATGATGGTTAATCCTAGCATGCTTACAAGTTATCACTCGGTGGTGTTTCCCCTATTACTCTATGATATCCTCTTCTGCTTACATGAACATATGACTTGACACCTTGCATGATCACAAACCATGCTATATTATGATTTCGCATGCGCATGACACATGAGTGTTAGGTTGAATCTAGTCGAATTGCCTTGATTGTATTCATGTTCGATATGTGCTATTAGTATATCCTGTAGGGCTTATGTTTCCCAGTATGACTCGCTAAATGGTTACATGTTATACTTGTCCCATAATGTGATGGTTATTGTACCACTTTATATGCCCCAATGACAGTTCATTCTAGCATGCTTATAACCTATCACTTGATGTTCTCTTTGTTACTCTATGATGATCCCTCACTCTCATGAACATTATGTTGAACTCGTTTGAATCACTTTTGACTATGCCCATGTCTTGTCATGCATCACTAGTATCATGCCCATCTACTTGTCTCAAGATGTTGTTTCCCATGCCCCATGACATTCTTTTATGCTTTTAAGCATGAATAGCCTGACACTTTGCATGAACACACACACCAAGATAGTTGCAAGATGCTCGCATGATCACCTTATATGTATATGAATATAGTGTATTGCTCTCTAGTAGCATGACATCTTAGGACCATTATCCTAGATTGCATTATGACATGGGCATGATTCAACTCTCACACTTCCTTGTATCCCTTTTATGTATATTGAGGTTGGTTGTAATGATAGTCTTACTTGAGCTGCTATGACTCCTCATGCTATTATGTGAAGATTACTCGATGCATCTTGTTTCATATATGATACCTTGTCAGGTAATATTAATATAGCGTAAGGTTTATGTCTTGGATATATCACTTGTGATCGCATGCTCCATTTGTATCATCGTTCAAAATTGTTGTCGTAGGTTGTTGATGTACATATTTAGGGTCCTTTTTATCGCATCTTTTGACTTCATATTTCATTCAATTCCCAAAGAAAAGGTTGAAAAATAGTGAAAATTTGTGTAGAATGAACTAACATGAAAGAAATAGAGGTTGCACAACTTTTGGTCTAAATATGTAGGAATTGGAGCGAAATTGGAGTCAAAACGAAGAAACCAAGTAAAGCAAAAAATGGTCGAAATTGACTAGACTGGTCGATATCGACTGAAGACCTTGACATAGACTCTGAGTGTTGAGATAGACCAAGAAGACCAGCAAAGGAGAGCACTCGATATCGAGTGAAGAAGGTCGATATCGACTAAGCCCTAGAGATCGAGTGGAATGAAGCCCGTCGAGTAGAAACAGAGTGGTCGAAATCGACCCATCTCGTCGATATCGACTGGATTTTGACACGGGTTGGACGCGCTTTTCGAGACGCAGATGGCAATTCTATCTACATAAGCCACGATTTATCCTCTATTTTAGATAAAGTTATGTCTTAAGGGTAGTTTCCTTTTTACCCTAAGATCTCTATTAGTTATTTTAGATTTTTACCTAAATAAAAGATCTATTCTACTTGTTTGGATAGAGTTTAGATAGAAGATAAAAGATACTTTCCTTAGATAGCAAGGATTAGTAGCCTATAAATAAAGCCCTAGGGGGCTGGTTTTTATTCATTCAATCACAGAGATCATATCTCACAATAACAATAGAGTTGGAGAGAAGTTTTAGGGTTTGGCGTTTGCAAGAGCCGGCGTTGAGTTGTAAAGCTTCGAAGGTTTAAATTTAATGCAAGTTTCTTTTTTTCAATCAAAGATGTTTGTTGCGATGAAGAGCGATTAGTCGTCCCACTTCTAGGGTCGGGGTGAGCCTGACGGTAGCCATGTAAGTACACTTATTCTATATTTGATTATGCGATCTCTTCTTCTACCCCGCGCTCAATCCTTTATGCAAGTTTAGGATCATTCCTTATTTAACTTATATGAAGCGAAAATGGATTATATATGTGAATTTGGATAGTAATTAGGTTTTGGCTGCGAAAGTTGACATAAATCCTAATTATGAAAAAGGTAGAAACAATTAGGTTTTTATACGAAAGCCTCTATATCCCTAATTGGTGTTGAGAAAAGTTTAATCTTTTATGTGAATTGGTCATAATACATGCATGGTTACCGTCATGGTGAATCCCTATCCTAGGAGCCCTTTAGTTTATTGAAGTTAAAACCCTAAAAAAACTACAACTTTTATTTCGTTTTCTTTATTTCTTTAAATTTCTGCAATCAACATCGTCCAAGGAGCCACTCGATATCGACCACATCAGTCAATATCGACCACCCTGCATCGAGCGATTCTTCGTCAATAGTGTTCTGAGACGACAAAGCTACTGATCCACTCAAAATCGACCATTCCAGTCGATATCGAGTTCTTCTATTGTTTTCTCTTCTTCGCAGGGTTCTCCCCAGATCGACGTCATCACTAGGAATCGACTGCCCCTGTAGATATCGAATATTCAACTCAATATCGAGGCTTTTGGTCGACTTGCGCTGAGTTCGTAGAGACTACTCAAGCACCGCTGACCTGCCTCCTCGTGGATCGATCCTGATTCCCTTCCACTACAACGAGAGGAAGTCTTGTAATTTATTTGCATGGATAGAGGATTGGTTTGCACTTATATTATATTTGTTTAAGTCAATTCTCCCTCGTAATAAATTTTGGCGTCGTTGCCGGGGAGGCTATCAATCGCGCCCTGTTTAGTCTATCTCACTTTTTTACCTAGTGTTTTCTTGAAGGTGTATGCAACGCGCTGATCGCACGCCTAACTTCGAAGCTTTAGACGATCCGGAATGCTTCCTTCGTCTATAAGAATGAGCAAAGAGGATCATGGCCAACGAGGAAACAATGCAACAAGAGCTTGAAAGGCTCCGTAAGCAAGTGGAGGGTTTCAAAACTGAGCGCGACAAACATACGCAAGCGCAACAAAGATTGATCGCTCGCTATGAACAAGAAGGCCGAGCTCGCCAGGAAGCCCAAGAGCGACTTCGCCAGATCCCCCAGAATGCTAAGGAATATATGCACACCACCGTGGCAGTGCCTGAGTCTCCTATTATTCTCCTTAACGTTGCTTTTCAATAAAAACGACTTTTATTGTGGAGATTAGGAGACATATATTGATCTATGCGACACCATTGCTGATGGTGTCAATCTTGAATATTTGCGCCTAAAAGCTTTTCGATGGTATCTTGCAGGAAAGGCGCTACATTGGCTGGAGAGCTTGCCGCCACGATCTATCCGCACCTGGGCTGAACTTAAAGATATTTACCTCAACAAGTTCTTTCCACCATCTAAGACGACACAGATCCGCTGGAAAATCATGTCCTACAAGCAGAGGCCGGGAGAGACGCTAGCGCATGTCTGGGAGCACTACAAGGATTTGCTGAGGTCCTGCCCTACTCATGGGCAACCGCCATATGTCATTCAGGAGATCATCTTCAATTCCCTGGATGTGCCAACACGCGAGCGGATTTACCCCTTCTCAAGCCTGGGATACGATTGAAAGGCTAGTGGAGTTCGACAACACCTTTGGGACTCATGCAACACCTGATGCTAGGCCGCCCCCATCCATGCCACTATTTGTGCCTTCTAAGGAGGTGGATCCTGAGGTGAATGACCAATTCATGAAAGACCAGGTAAGACGACTTCAAAAACAAGTTAGGTTTCTATCTAACAACCAAGCTTGTTTAGAATTTGGGTCACAGAAATACAACACGACGGCTTGTCCTCACACAGAGCAAGTTCAATTGGCGAAGACCCATGACGAAGTCAAGTATGCACGGGGGCCCAACTATGGAGGCAACCAAGGGAATTAGGGCTATCAACAACCCCATTACCAATATCCTCAGCAACCCCTGCCATACAAAGCACCTGGCCATCCCGATAGAGAAAGGAGGGATGATCTACAACGCATCCTAGACGAGATGAGGCGGAACCAAGCGGAAACAAAGCAATCCAACAATGCCATCCAAACATCATTACATGGCATTAACTCCAGGCTTGGCAAGATTGATAGATGGAGGAAAGGCGTTGAGACCCAACTGGGTCAATTGGCGGCATCAATTATACGACAACCCAGAGGGCTCCCTGGCCAACCACAGACCAATCCAAAGGGGCAGCCATCGGGCCACATCGCTGCCATTCGTCTAAGGACTGACAAGGAGGTACCTTTCAATGTCGGAGAAGCGGAGAAAATCCCTAGAGAACCAGTCGATATCGACCACCGCCAGTCGATATCGACTGACCCACTCAACGTCGACCCACCTGTCGACGTCGACCCTGTCCGGACGAACCCAAAATCGACCACTGGAGTCGATATCGACACCCCCAGTCGATGTCGACACTTCATCAGCACCACCTCGGGCCAATCCCGCTCCACCAAAGAATAAGCCATTGCCCTACCCCTCCAAATCATCAAAGGATCCAGCAAACGCGAAGTTCCAACGCTTTGTGAAGGTTCTCCAAGGCCTTAATGTCACCATCCCATTCATGGAGGCCGTTCATGAAATGCCATCATACGTCTGCTTCCTCAAAGATATCCTAAGTAAGAAGCGATTAATTGATGAGATCACTGAGGAGTGCAGCAAGGTGGACTACCCAGAGAAGAGGAGTGATCCTGGTAGATTTACCATCGCCATTGGGCTTCGCCAATATCGCTACAAGGCCTTGTGTGACCTAGGGGCTAGCATGAGCCTCATGCCTTTGTCCATCTGGTCATAGGTCAACATTGGAGCCTTGGAGCCAATTGATATAAAGTTATATATGGTCGATAACAACTTTGTAAGGCCCACATCATAATTGATGACGTCCCAGTTAAGGTTGGTAAGTTCTTTGTACCCACTGATTTCATTGTACTTGATATGGCAGACGATCCTACTTGCCCAATCATCTTAGGGAGGCCGTTCCTAGCTATGGCCGATGCTAATATCAGCGTGCGGGAGGGACTCTTGTCATTCACTATGAGGTCATCGAATCCTCCTTCAACCCTACAATGAAGGAGGTGAACCAAATGGAGGACAAGGCAATGCATGTAGGGAGAGTAATCCATTGCGATGAACCAACGGAGAGAGCCTTGACCGACGAAGAGCTAGATGAAAGGGCCATGGAGGCCCAAATAGAGGATCTTTTGGAGATTTGGCACCAAGTCGATGATAGAGAAGAGACAGACATAGCATTCAAAATCGACACAACCCAGTCGATATCGAGTGAAAAGGAGCCAAATTGATAGCTAGAAGCTAAGTATGGGGTCGACACATCACTCAAAATCGACCAAGGCTAGTTGATATCGACTGGGCCCACTCGAGATCGACTCCCCCTACTCAACCTGCCTTAATCGACAGAGAAGACAGAGGTCGATATCGATCAACCAACTCGATATCGACTGATCCCTGAGAATAGTACGAACTCCGAGGTAAGTCCAAGTAAGAATCCTCCACCCTTAGAGATAAATTCTAATATCCCTTTAAAGCGAGTATCCTTGTTTGTATGCCTAACTAACATGACAGGTAAGCCAATAAAAGAATACAAGGCAGGCGACAAGGTGCTTATGGAGCAATGCAACACCCATGGATGCAAAAGAAAGGATGGAAGGAAGGGGTCAATCATGACGATCTATAAGGTCTATCCAAGAAGGTTGGAGCTCAATGACAAGAAAGGGACAGTGTTCAAAGTAGAGCTTGAAAGCCCTGAAGAGGACATGATAGCGATATGGTCCCTACATGGGCCACCTTGGATAGAAGCGCGGAAGAAGTCGGCCTAGCGACTATAAAATCTAGAGCTTGTACATAAATCCCTTTGAATTTCCGCATAGATGGTTTTTAGGTTTCAAATTTAGAATTTTTGGGATTTGGAGACTTTGGATATACTGTGGTTTTATCTATTATGCACTAACGATTTCAGATTTCAAGAAAAAGGAACGACAAGGAAGTAAAGAAGCTTCTGTAGAGGCACTTGAAGTCGACCATACCAATCGAAATCGACCAACTAGTATCGAGCCATCTCCTGGAGTCGACATCGAGGACTCAGGTGATTAAAGGGGTAGTCGATATCGATTAACATAGTCGATATCGACCAATTTCTGGTAGCCCTCGACTTTAATTTCTTCCTCGACTCCGACAGATGCAGTCGACATTGACCACTGTACTCAACATCGAGTACTGGCATCGAGTGACCTAAAATCGACCTGAATCCACAGGTTGCTCTGTAAGTTTCTCTCAACCCTTGTTTTTCTAGAGACGGTGTTCAAAGTAGAGCTTGAAAGCCCTAAAGAGGATATGAGAGCGATATGGTCCCTACATGTGCCACCTTGGATAGAAGCGCGGAAGAAGTCGGCCTAGCGACTATAAAATCTAGAGCTTGTACATAAACCCCTTTCAATTTCCGCATATATGGTTTTTAGGTTTCAAATTTACAATTTTTGGGATTTAGAGACTTTGGATATACTGTGGTTTTATCTATTATGCACTAACGATTTCTGATTTCAAGAAAAAGGAACGACGAGGAAGTAAAGAAGCTTCTGCAGAGGCACTCAAAATCGACCAAACTAGTAGAAATCGACCAACTGGTATCGAGCCATCTCCTGGAGTCGACATCGAGGACTTAGGAGATTAAAGGGGTAGTCGATATCGATTGACATAGTCTATATCGACCAATTTTTGGTAGCCCTCGACTTCAATTTCTTCCTCGACTCCGACAGATGCAGTCGACATCGACCACTGTACTCGACATCGACTACTAGCATCGAGTGACCTGAAATCGACTTGAATCCGCAGGTTGCTATGTAAGTTTCTCTCAACCCTTTTTTTTCTAGAGACGGTTTTCAAAGTAGGGCTTGAAAGCCCTAAAGAGGACATGAGAGCGATATGGTCCCTACATGTGCCACTTTGGATAGAAGCGCGGAAGAAGTCGGCCTAGCGACTATAAAATCTAGAGCTTGTACATAAACCCCTTTGAATTTCCGCATATATGGTTTTTAGGTTTCAAATTTTGAATTTTTGGGATTTGGAGACTTTGGATATACTGTGGTTTTATCTATTATGCACTCACGATTTCAGGTTTCAAGAAAAAGAAACGACGAGGAAGTAAAGAAGCTTCTGTAGAAGCACTCAAAATCGAACAAACCAGTCGAAATCGACCAATTGGTATCCAACCATCTCCTGGAGTTGACATCGAGGACTCAAGAGATTGAAGGGGTAGTCGATATCGACTGACATAGTCGATATCGACCAATTTCTAGCAGCCCTTGACTTCAATTTCTTCCTCGACTTCGACAGATGCAGTCGACATCGACCACTGTACTCGACATCGACTACTGGCATCGATTGACCTGAAATCGACCTGAATCCGTAGGTTGCTCTGTAAGTTTCTCTCAACCCTTGTTTTTCTTTTAATATAGTGAGGACATTGTTTATTTTAAGTATGGGGTGGGGTAGAAACATGTCTTATGGTCACAACTTGGTTTTCTTCTTCGCATTG
The DNA here is from genome assembly GCA_963922045.1 of Persicaria maculosa. Taxonomy (NCBI): domain Eukaryota; kingdom Viridiplantae; phylum Streptophyta; class Magnoliopsida; order Caryophyllales; family Polygonaceae; genus Persicaria; species Persicaria maculosa. Next base: position 38,710,210 of record OY998261.1, read on the forward strand.
CATTCATGTTTATGTTTTTGTTCTTAGTCCTTATTTTCATAAAAAATACAAAAATAAAAAAAAAATTAGAAAATGTCAAAAACAAAAAAAATGCATGTTTACCTTTTTAGTTTGTTAAACCCTACTTAGATTTTGATCATGTAAATCCTATGGTATGTTTGGATGGTTTAGCCGAAGTCCTTAAAATGGTTTTTATGTAGATTGTGAACTTGTGATGAAATTGAGCACATAAGATCCTAGGCTAAAAAGCAAATCCAACAAAAATTGTCCTTGTGAGAATTTTGGCCTATAGGGAGAACATTAAAAACCCCTATGCTTTCTTGAGTGTATTTACTCTTCCTATGCATCTCTAAATATTATGATATTTATTCAAAGCCAATTCATATATATGTTTATGTTTACGAGAATTAAATGACGGAGGCATCTTTTAAGCCATTTTTTTCCTCTCTTTACCTACCCTGCATTATCTCTGCTTGAAGCTAGAATATTAGCCTGAGCTTGATATTGAAAACTCCATAAAATTATCCCTAGTCGAATTGAGCCTGACCCTCGTTTGAGAATTAGACTTAGATTGGTTAGATTAATGCATTGTGGAAAGATAGTGGATATTGATAGTTTTGAGCAAAGGAAATTATGGGTTGGTACATATTTGCATCTTGTCATACATTGTAAAAGGATTTTTGGCTCACCATATAAATGCACCTTTCTTATTTATTTATTTAATTTGGTGCAAAAAAATCCGAAAAAAAAAAAATATATATATATATATATATATATATATATATATATATATATATATATATATATATATATATAGTGCATGAGCCAATTATTCCTTATTTCTTTTATCTTTTATACAAGATTTATATTTTGAGAGCATATTAGGATTTGAAGGAGGTTAACAAGCATTATTGAAAATAAGTTCGAAAAGTACATCATTGTAAGAGATATGGTTTGGTTACAGTTTTGATAAAGTTTAGGAGTCTTGATTCCCGAATTTTATGAGCACCACATAGCTAAATAATTACATACCCTTCTATTTTATACCAAGCCCCATTACAACCCCGCCGAATGAAGTCTTCTTTGAAGTCTTCCATTGAGCGAAATCCTCCTTATGAGTCTTATTGCATTTTCATAATTGGTTGCGAACTGGATTATTATAAATTGCAATGTTTATGAGTTTGTATATGGAATTGAGTTGAGAGTTGATCTTCATAGCCTAAACACATGAGAGTTGAGTGCAAACACATTATCCATGTGATGTTGGATTAAAATTGCATATGCCTATGGATCGCTCAAATATGTGCTATGACGTTAAATTCACTTGTTTTGCTTTGCTACCATTATGATGTTGCTTTTGACAAGGGCGAAGACTTGAAGGATGTGTTGTAAGTATTGGTTACTGCTTGGTTATTGCTTGAGGACAAGCAAGTCTAAGTATGGGGTGTTTTGATGTACATATTTAGGGTCCTTTTTATCGCATCTTTTGACTTCATATTTCATTTAATTCCCAAAGAAAAGGTTGAAAATAGTGCAAATTTGTGTAGAATGAGCTAACGTGCAAGAAATAGAGGCTACACAAGTTTTGGTCTAAATATGTAGGAATTGGAGCGAAATTGGAGTCAAAACGAAGAAACCACCAAAGCAGAAAAGTGGTCGAAATCGACTAGACTGGTCGATATCGACCGAAGACCTCAACATAGACTCTGAGTGTTGAGATAGACCAAGAAGACCAGCAAAGGAGAGCACTCAATATTGAGTGAAGGAGGTTGATATTGACTAAGCCCTAGAGATCGAGTGGAATGAAGCCCGTCGAGCAAAAACAGAGTGGTCGAAATCGACCTATCTGGTCGAAATCGACTGGATTTCGACAATGGGTTAGATGCGCTTTTCGAGATGCGGATTGCAATTCTATCTTCATAAGCCACGATTTATCCTCTATTTTAGATAAAGTTATGTCTTAAAGGTAGTTTCCTTTTTACCCTAAGATCTCTATTAGTTATTTTAGATTTTTACCTAAACAAAAGATCTATCCTACTTGTTTGGATAGAGTTTAGATAGAAGATAGAAGATACTTTCCTTGGATAGTAAGGATTAATAGCCTATAAATAAAGCCCTAGGGGGCTGTTTTTCATTCATTCAATCACATAGATCATATCTCACAATAGCAATAGAGTTAGAGAGATGTTTTAGGGTTTGGCGTTTGCGAGAGCCGTCGTTGAGTTTTAAAGCTTCGATGCACGTTTCTTCTTTTCAATCAAATATGTTTGTTGCGATGAAGAGCGAGTAGTCGTCCCACTTCTAGGGTCGGGGTGAGCCCGACGGTAGCCATGTAAGTACGCTTATTCTATATTTGATTATGCGATATATTCTTCTATCCCACACTCAATCCTTTATGCAAGTTTATGATCATTCCTTATTTACCTTATATGAAGCGAAAGTGGATTATATATGTGAATTCGGATAGTAATTAGGTTTTGACTACGAAAGTTGACATAAACCCTAATTATGAAAGAGGTAGAAACAATTAGGTTTTTATGTGAAAGCCTCTATATCCCTAATTGGTGTTGACAAAAGTGTAATCTATTATGTGAATTGGTCATAATACTTGCATGGTAACCATCGTGATGAATCCCTATCCTAGGAGCCCTTTAGTTTATTGAAGTTAAAACCCTAAAAAAACTGTTGCTTTTATTTCCTTTTCTTTATTTCTTTAAATTTCTGCAATCGACATCGTCCGAGGAGCCACTCGATATCGACCACATCAGTCAATATCAACCACCCTGCATCGAGTAATTTTTCATCGACAGTCTTCTGAGTCGACAAAGCTACTAATCCACTCGAAATCGACCATTCCAGTCGATATCGAGTTCTTCTGTTGTTTTCTCTTCTTCGCAGGTTTCTCTCCAGATCGACGTCATTACTAGGAATCGACTGCCCCTGTCGATATCGACTGTTCAACTCGATATTTAGGCTTCTGGTCGACTTGCACAGAGTTTGCAGAGACTACTTAAGCACCGCTGACCCGCCTCCTCGTGGATTGATCCTGATTCCCTTCCACTACAACGGGAGAAAGTCTTGTAATTTATTTGCATGGATAGAGGATGGGTTTGCACTTATATTATATTTATTTAAGTCAATGCTTCCTCCTAATAGTTGTGATATCCTTTCTATGTCCCCTTATATGATCCTATGACTATCTAAGCATGTTAGATGTTGCTAATCTAGTTGTCGTGCTATGCCTCAACAACCTTGTATCATGCTTAATATGACTAATGACGAGCGTATGTATGTTTCATATAATTTATTGGTCTTCCCATATGATGCTCTTGTGATGCTTATTGTGTTCTAGTAGCTTGTACCTCGTCCGACTACGCACCCCCTATTATAGTTAAAGTCATGCCCAAGTTCACACGTTATAATTTTGCCTAAGACATATCGTCAAGCCATGATTATCGTGTTGAGCACGTATAATTGCGAGGCTTGTGTTGATTAGTAATTGGGTGCCAGTTTACTTGTTATACACTACGACATGTAGAAATGGACATATACATGAAATATGATTTGATGTTGAATTTGTACCTCAGTAATCATCTTTGGTTATGCTTGTGCCACATCATGACCGGTTAGAGTTATGTAGGACATGCTTTCTATTTATTATCTCATCATATGATTACATGCCATACTTGTCCTACCTTGTAGACCTCGATGATATGAGATGTGATAGTTACTATGCCGCTCTCACATGTTCTTGCATGACACCTAGTCTTATTATTATGATATACCTCGACATGCTGTATTTGACCTCATTTATTGATGTGTATACGACGCCCGTGCGGTTGCTTATATACGTAATACTTGTTATACTTATTAAATCTTGCATGAACATTACCGGTTTCTGCACAATTTACTTAAAATTCTAGGCATATCTGTATCATGGAATGATAAACTACTAGTTTGTCTCACATGCACCTTAGTGTAGGACTTGAGTGTGTCTTTTTGAAATAAATGCATATGTCATTGTTCCTTGAGATAGGTACATGTTAGTGTGGATTAATGTGATTGATGTGCTTCATGATGAATTCGTGTGTGCTTGTGTTCGAAGGCGGGGGTGGTAGTAGGAGATTCAAATAATTCAAACCAAAACAAAGCACAATTAGACTATCTCCCCGTCCCAAACAAATAATACAAGAATCCCCTCCCTTGTAGTAGTAGGGTAATTCAGGATCGAATCCACGAGGAGGTATGTCAGCGCTTCCCTTGTTGTACTCACGATCAAAGCTTTCGACCTCAGCAGACACTCGATATCGAGTATACTGGTTGATATCGACCTCAGTTCTGGTCGATTTCCTAGCGCAGTTCCTGCAGAAGACAAAACAGCAAGTCGACGTTGAGCAGAGACCTCGATATCGATGTTAGACCTCGATATCGACCCTTATGGTCGATTTCGATGCTTGTCACAAAAACTGTTTTCGTAACCAATTTATCGGAAAAGAGTCCGAAGAAAATAGGATGGAGAAGGAAGATAAACATAAACAAAACTAAGACTTTTGTGAAGAATTCAATTAATTAAAAGGCTTCCAAAGTCGGGGTTTCATGCCACAACGATAACAATGCAAGTTTCATGCTAAAGATATGAACTTTAATGTCTTTCCGTCAAATAACTTTCGTTATCAACACTTAGGTGATTAGAGGCTTTCACATATTTCCTAAGAGTTACTATCCAATTCATGAGCAATTCAAGTTTACAATATGAGTGGCTTTCACTTCAATAATGCAAATAATGAATCTCCCTAACTTTCGTAAAGGATCATGCATGGGGTAGAAGACGGAATCGCATAAAAGTCATACCTTTTACGCACTTACCTCACATTGCTATCGTCGGGCTCACCCCGACCCTAGAAGTGGGTTGACTACTCGCTCCTCATCATGCACATCATCATCATTATTGTTGAATGAAAGCTACTTTGAATTAAAACTCCGAAAGAAAGTACAACTGAACAAGCCACTCCGCTCTCGCTTTACAATCCACTCGGCTTCCTCTCTCTCTCTCTCTCTCTCTCTCTATTCGTCACTACTCTCTATAAAACTGAAATTCTCTGCGAAATTGGATACCTAAACTCAGCCCTATTGGCCTCTATTTATAGATGTCGATAAGGACTCGAAACCTTATCTTTATTCTCTAAGATAAATTAAAACAAAGTAAAAGCTAAAACTTCATGGTGAAATCAGCCTCCTCATGATAGATCTGGTGTTGATGATAGGAAATCTCGACCTTTGGATAGACATTGCAAGCATTGGATCGAATTCTATCAAAAATCGGAGTCGGATTCCTCTGCTATCATGATCGATATCGACCCTTAGACATCGATATCGACCCCTTCAAAACTTGATCTCGAGCTTCTCCTTTTCCTACTCGAACTGGCACTCGACTTCTATCAATTTGGTCGATCTGGCAGCATCGATATCGACCCCCAGACATCGATATCGACCCCTTCTGTGTCGACATGCTCTGTTTCCTTTTCTGCTCAATTCCTATGTCTCTGATGTACTCGATGTCGAGGTCTCCAGTCGATTTCGACCTCTTCAGAAGACTTCGAGTTCTTTTTCCGCTCTTCCGAATTCATCCATTTTCATCCTATTTTCTGCGAAATCACATGGAAACTCGTGCAAACCCATATATTTGACATTTAAGTATAAACTACACTAATCCCATGTTTTCCCATTAATATGCATGCAAAAGACAATAAAATGGATTCATATGTGCATAGAAAATATGGCAATTTGCGCGCAAATCAAACACCCCATACTTAAGCTTGCTTGTCCCCAAGCAATACCTTTAATGGTCATTCAGGGGAAGAAACTAAACCCTCAACATCATAGATTCATTTTTCATATGTCCCTACAATCAATTGCCATCCTTGATAAGGTACTTATGTCAACCAAGTCCATGCCTGTGCATAAAAGCAATTTCATACTCACGAAGGAGGTAATATGCAAAAACAATTTTAGCGACATAGCATTAATAATCAAGAGGACTTTTGCAAGCATGTGAGAAGTGGATTGGTAAAAGGCTAAAGGTGGGCTAATATTGGCCATGTGGTGTTAAATCCGGGGAAACATAAAAACATTCCACATTCCTTCTTCATAATGTCTCACCTTTCACTCATCGCTCAATGCTTTTTTTCAATATAATGCTTTTACCTCTCTAACCTTAGCACTGCCTTCTCGCGAGTCACAAACATGGGTGTCATGAATGGCCCCGGATACTTAGTACTTCGGACTCCTCACCTTGTGTCCCATCCTGCGGAACTATTATCTCAACGCAAGCAGGGTCGACCCACCTTTATCTCCTAAGGTGATCGGATTTTTTCTCGCTCATTTAATTTTCCATATTTCATAATTCTTCTATTCCTGCCAATAACTTCATATATGCACAACTCCATATAACTCCAAAGATGACATCCATTCTCAACATTGTCCCCGGATAAGGTATAAGGTATAAAAATGGTCAATATGTGTATATGTGGAGCAATAATGATCATGATAAGGCTCATATATGGCTTTGTGACTTTTGCAATGATGCATAAGTAAGGCTAGGATATGAACTTGTATAAGTAAGCACTTTGTATGGAATTTTCATAAAAAGTCCTCTATCATCTTATTATGCATATGTCAAAAGCAACTTCAAATTTTCATCTCCTTTATGTTTTTCTCTTCTTGCACTTCATTGGGACTTCCCTTAACTAGGCAATTTCATGTTATATCTCTAATGAATCTAATTTTGCATCATAGAGCTCTTCCATGACTCTTTCTTTTTCAAAATTTTTGATGGGGGTCATATTTCTCTCTCTTTTTTTTTTCGCAATTAAAGTATAAATATGCAACTCTAAACTATGTATGAATATGCAAGTAAGCCGAAACCCCACCCCATACTTAAAATTTACAGTGTCCTCATTGTATTAGAACTAGGGTTAAGAAGAAAACTTACTAAACCGTCACAAATTTCAGGAGTCGAAGAAGACAACATGCATGGTCGATATTGACTCTTTACATCGATATCGATGTCTCTCTTGATTTCTGCTCAGGCTTCAGGGTGATTTGGCCTCGATCACAAACCTTATCCATGTTGACCTTGAGGTCAATTTCGATGTCTGACATCGATTTCGATGCCTTTCTATGTGCTTTTCTCTCTCCTGCAATTTGAAAACTAAACACAAAATATGCAAAACAATAAAGTGTCTAAAACCAAAACAAAAGCTGTCTAAAACTAAAACTAAGTCTTTGTTACAAGCTCTAGACTTATAAGTCGCTAGGCCGACTTCCTCTTTCGCGCTTCTCAAGGCGGCATCTGCAGAGCCCATGTGGCTTGGGCCTCAAATATCACTCCTTTCTTGTCCCGCAGCTGCATTCCGCCAGGATTGATTTGATTCACCGTGAATAGTCCTAAGTTCTTATCCTTGAATCTCGTAGGGAACCAATGGTCCTTAGACTTGGCAACATAGACCTTGTCTCCTATCTGATATTGGCTCGAATCATCATCGGATACCCTACATAAGCGCACATGCCAAGGCACACCTCTTCCAAATAATGATAAGTCCTTAATTGTAATGGAGCAAGAGGAATCCGTACCTTGACTTACCTTCTTCTCAGTCTGTGGCTCAGGTCGATGTCGATGTTCAGAGGTCGATATCGACCCCTGTTGTACACCTAGAGGATCAGTCGATTTGGAGAGTTTTGACTCGATATGATCAGGTCGATTTCGACCCTCAGAGGTCGATATCGAGGTCTCCTTGCCTCCCTTCTCAGTGCTGATGGTGGTCGATTTCGATAGGGTGTGGTCGATATCGACCCTTGACCCCGATTTCGATGTTTCCTCTTTTCCTCCGTCGACCCCATACTTATAACCTGGCACAGAATCTTGAACATTAGTGGTCGATATCGACTTACCTGGGTCGATTTCGATGTTCTGTTGAGCTCCTTCGTTCAAGATTGCTTCAACTTCCTCTACTTGGGCTTCATTGATGGCTTTTATCTCCATTGGCCTTGACTTTTCACCGTCTCATTGAAGGCATACTCTATTACTTCATCACTAATTGTGAATGAGAGCAATCCTTTCTTTACGCTGATGTTGGCATCGACGGTTGCTAGGAATGGCCTACCTAAAATAATTGGACAAGCTGGGTCCCCCGCTATATCAACAACTAGAAAATCGGGAGGGACAAATAATTTACCTACTTGTACTGGCACATCCGTTACTATCCCAGTTGGAATCACTACCGTATTGTTAGCCATGTACAATCTTGCATCCACGGGCTCCAGAGGACCTATCTTTACCTTGTGCCAAATGGTTAGTGGCATCATGCTAACGCTAGCGCCCAAGTCAACTAAAGCATTAAATTTGAATTGACCTAGACCTATAGCGATAGAAAACTTACCTGGGTCTGCCCGCTTTTGTGGTAGCTCCAACCTGTTGCACTCCTCTGCGATCTCAGAGAGCGATCGCTTCTTACCCAAGATGTCCTTAAGGAACCTTACATAAGATGGCATCTCGTGAAGTGCCTCTGTGAATGGTATAGAGACATTAAGTCCTTGAAGCATCTTCACGAACCGTTGGAACTTCTTTTCCGCTGGGTCCTTAATCACCTTTCTAGTTGGGAATGGCAACACCTTTTTCTTTCCCGCGGCTGTAGTAAGATCGACATCGACATCAGTAGGGTTGATATTGACTGGAGGAGTCGATTTCTGTGGTGACGCAGAATTAGGGTCGACATCGATAGGAGGGTCGACATCGACGTCACCTTAGTCGATATCGACAGGGGGGGTCGATATCGACGTCTGTTCTGGCTCCTTCTCCTCTGCTTTTTGCTTGGGCGTTTGTAATTGACGCCCACTTCTTAGGTTTACTGCCGTAATGTGACCAGTGGTTTTTCCCTTTTGGTTGGGCACAGTGGATCCAGGGAGTGATCCTGACGCTTTGGGCATTGCTTCCGCCAATTGACTCATTTGAGTCTCCATGTTGCGCTTCCAAACGTCGATCTCCCCAAGTCTAGAATTGAGGCCCTGCAGCTGAGTATGGATGGAGTTATTGTCTTATTTGAACTCAGCGTGGTTCCTCCGCATCTCATCAAGGATGATTTGCAGGTCATCTTTCTTATTCTCCCGCTCAGGGTGCCCTGGTGCCCTATATGTTGGAGGATCCCTTTGATAGAACCTTTGATCACCCTAATTTTTTTGATTGCCCCCTCCATAGGGGCCTCTCATCCATTTGACCTCCTCATGTTATTCCGCCATGGATACTTGCTCAGTATGTGGACAGGCACTAGTGTTATGCCTTGTTGAGCCACACTCCTGACAAGGTTGATTGTTGCTCAGGAACCTTACTTGCTTTTGAAGGCGACGTGTTTGATCGTTATGGAATTGTTGCCGCACTTCAGGATCTATCTCCCTTGGAGGCTCATATAGTGGCATAGATGGGGGCAGGCCTTGCATCATAGGCCGCAGCAGCCCCATAGGTGTTGTCAAAGTTCACAAGCCTCTCAATGGTCTCCCATGCCTCCGTTGGTGTAAGCTCAATGTACCGATAGGAGGTATATGAATTTATCCTCTCCTTGTTTGGCGCATCAAGGGCGTTATAAAAGATTTCCTGGATGACATATGGAAGTTGCCCATGCGTCGGGCATGATCTCAATAAGTCCTTAAAGCGCTCCCACGCCTGTGCTAGGGTTTCACCTGGCTTTTGTTTGAAAGCCGTGATCCTTTGTCGCAGCATCGCCGTTTTAGAAGGTAGGAAGAATTTGTTCAAGAATGCATCTTTCACCTCAGCCCATGTCCTTAGCTATCGTGGAGCCAAACTTTCTAGCCATTGTAATGCCTTCCCTGCCAAAGACCATCGAAAAGATTTTAGTCGCACATACTCTAAGTTTACTCCATCAGCAACTGTTTCACATAAGTCCATAAAAGTAGAGATGTGTTGAAGGGCCTATCATTATGTCTTCCTTCAAAAGTATTTCTTTTAATCTCAGATAGGAAGTTAATTTTCAATTCATAGTTGGAGTGAGGAATTATAATGGCAGATTCAGGAACATGAAGCGGCGGATGCATGTATTGCATCGCCGTCTGTGGATACTGATTTAGCCTCTCTTGGGCTTGTCTGCGCGCATCCTCCTCCCTATCAGCACGGGCTCGCTCAACAGCAGCGGCGGCCCTTTCAGCAGCGATTGTAGCATTGTGGTCCTGTATCTCCTTCCTCAACCGCTCTATGATCTCAGCCTGTGTCTCGTTGTCAGCCATGATGTGAATTGCTTTGTTGCGAAGATGGTAGAAACGTTCAGGCTCGTTGATTGGTTACATGATAGGTCCGCGATCAGAACGTCGCATAAACCTGCAGAATAAGTTCAGAAAAAGATCGTGATTAACTTAGGTGGCGATTGATTGCCTCCCCGGCAACGGCGCCAATTTGTTCGAAGGCGGGGGTGGTAGTAGGAGATTCAAATAATTCAAAACAAAACAAAGCACAACTAGACTATCTCCCTATCCCAAACAAATAATACAAGAATCCCCTCCCTTGTAGTAGTAGGGTAATTCAGGATCGAATCCACGAGGAGGTATGTCAGCGCTTCCCTTGTTGTACTCACGATCAAAGCTTTTGACCTCAGCAGACACTCGATATCGAGTATACTGGTCGATATCGACCTCAGTTCTGGTCGATTTCCTAGCGTAGTTCCTGCAGAAGACAAAACAGCAAGTCGACGTCGAGCAGAGACCTCGATATCGATGTTAGACCTCGATATCGACCCTTATGGTCGATTTCGATGCTTGTCACAGAAACTGTTTTCGTAACCAATTTGTCGGAAAAGAGTCCGAAGAAAATAGGATGGAGAAGGAAGATGAACAGAAACAAAACTAAGACTTTTGTGAAGAATTCAATTAATTAAAAGGCTTCCAAAGTCGGGGTTTCATGCCACAACGATAACAACACAAGTTTCATGCTAAAGATATGAACTTTAATGTCTTTCCGTCAAATAACTTTCGTTATCAACACTTAGGTGATTAGAGGCTTTCGCATATTTCCTAAGAGTTACTATCCAATTCATAAGCAATTCAAGTTTACAATATGAGTGGCTTTCGCTTCAATAATGCAAATAATGAATCTCCCTAACTTTCGTAAAGGATCATGCATGGGGTAGAAGACGGAATCGCATAAAAGTCATACCTTTTACGCACTTACCTCACATTGCTATTGTCGGGCTCACCCCGACCCTAGAAGTGGGTTGACTACTCGCTCCTCATCATGCACATCATCATCATTATTGTTGAAAGAAAGCTACTTTGAATTAAAACTCCGAAAGAAAGTACAACCGAACAAGCCACTCCGCTCTCGCTTTACAACTCCACTCGGCTTCCTCTCTCTCTATCTCTCTCTATTCGTCACTACTCTCTATAAAACTGAAATTCTCTGCGAAATTGGATACCTAAACTCAACCCTATTGGCCTCTATTTATAGATGTCGATAAGGACTCGAAACCTTATCTTTATTCTCTAAGATGAACTAAAATAAAGTAAATGCTAAAACTTCATGGTGAACTCAGCCTCCTCATGATAGATCTGGTGTTGATGATAGGAAATCTCGACCTTTGGATAGACATTGCAAGGATTGGATCGAATTCTATCAAAAATTGGAGGCGGATTCCTCTGCTGGTATGGTCGATATCGACCCTTAGACATCGATATCGACCCCTTCAAAACTTCTTCTCGAGCTTCTCCTTCTCCTACTCGAACTGGCACTCGACTTCTATCAATTTGGTCGATCTTGCAGCATCGATATTGACCCCCAGACGTCGATATCGACCCCTTCTGTGTCGACATGCTCTGTTTCCTTTTCTGCTCGATTCCTATGTCTCTGATGTACTCGATGTCGAGGTCTCCAGTCGATTTCGACCTCTTCAGAAGACTTCGAGTTCTTTTTTCGCTCTTCCGAATTCATCCATTTTCATCCTGTTTTCTGCGAAATCACATGGAAACTCGTGCAAACCCATATATTTGACATTTAAGTATAAACTACACTAATCCCATGTTTTCCCATTAATATGCATGCAAAAGACAATAAAATGGATTCATATATGCATAGAAAATATGGCAATTTGCACGCACAGGAATTGGGTTCTTGTGAGTATTGAGGACATAGTATGAGAGGGTACTTGTGCTGTTGTGCATAAAGTTAGAGGTAGGAATTGGGTTCTTTGAGGTGGATTGCTAGTGAGAGAGCTTGGTAAGATGAGGATTGAGATTGGAATATCAAATGGAATTAGGATTTCTTCTAAGGGATGTTGTCTCATATGATGGGTCCAGATGAGGAGCGATCTTGGCTTGAGAGTTGGAGGTGGCGAGTGGTGATTGCGATTTATTGTGACTTGTAATGGTGTGATGATCTTTTTGATTATGTGACTTATTAAAATGTGCTGGCATGATGTTAAGTAGCAACCTTAATGAACCTGATATGGAATGACAATACATGTTGATATGCAATACTGAAATCTAGTTGGTAGTGGCATATGTTATCATGAGATATTAATACATTGCTATCCTGGTATGTTGTTTTAGAAGCATGTTATGATGTGTTGTGATATGATCTATGAATTATAAGATTATGACTCATTGCTTTGTGAAAACATGATGTTATATGATATTGTTGATAAGCATGATTATGGATATGTTAAATGATGAATAGGACTTGGAATATGAATATGACTTGTATATATGAGATAATGGTGCATGATTGCTAAATGATTATGTGTGATTACGTGACTAGCTATGATGATTCGATGATGCACTTGTTATGCCTTCAATATGATGTAGAGATAATTTTGTGACTCGTCGTATGATGTGGAGACCTTGTTATTACTTTTAGCATGCTTTGAGATGTTTCCTATGACTTACGGCTGGATTGAGAGATGTTATGTGGTTCAGATGCTTTTGACATGTTTGGTATTGAGTTGAGACATGCTAATTATTACATATGAGTTTATGCGTTTATGGCTTATGATTCCTATTGAGTTGATATTGGTAGACTAATTTGACTCCGAAACCTAGGAAGAGAATGCGGGAATAGCCCTTAGAGGTGAATGCCTCCACCTCCCGAGTTTTGGTTGGATTGAAGAATGATTTGGGGATTTAAAGAGTTTTGAGCTGTTTTGAAAAAAATGGGTTGCTTTTGGAAAGACTTTTAGTCTCGGGAACGAGACTTGTTTTTAGAGGTGGAATAATGTAAAGACCGAAATTTTAAATAAGTATTTAATTGCCAATATTAGAAATTTTCCTAAACATGTCCTCAAGCACATTTATAAATTTGGAAAGTTTTTGGAAATCATCCCGACACATTTTAAAATATAGGTTGTCGAGCTCAATTCCGCTATTATATTCGGATTTAAAACCTAGAGTCTTGTGAGTCATTTGAAATCAACTTAAACTTGAGTCGGATTTTGGGATAGGTAGGCAGGACTTAAGGTCCGATGAGCGGAATCTCTCTCTCTCTCTCTCTCTCTCACCTGACCACCTTCTCTCTCCCACTCACTCTCTCTCCCTTCCCACTACCACTTTAATTATTTTGTCCTTTTTCCTATTAAACCTTAATGTGCCAACTTGCGCAACTATTTAAGGGAAGCTCCAATCCCCAAAATTCCAATAATATCTTCATAAAAATCTGAGTCGTATCTCAGCCTCCTATCTCTCTCTTCATTTCAATTCAAAAATCAAACCCTAAATACCCAAAGTTTCCAATTCTCCATCTCTTCAATTCATCTCACTCACCTTCCACCCTTCATTTCTTATTTCTCAGCCACCAAAGAACCCTAAAACACCTCCAGAAGATCTTCTCTCAAGAATCTAACTCAAAAACCGGAGTCTGATGTACATATTTGCACCCTTTTAATTCGCAATTTTTGACTTCATATTTCATTCGATTCCTAAAGAAAAGGTTAAAAATAATATAAATTTGCGTGGAATGAGCTAACGTGTAAGAAATAGAGTCTGCACAAGTTTTGGTCTAAATATGTAGGAATTGGAGCGGAATCGGAGTCAAAAGAAGCCAAGTAAAGCTGAAGAGAGGTCGAAATCGACTAGACTGGTCAATATCGACTAAAGAACTCGACATGGACTCTGAGTGTCGAGAGAGACCACAAAGACCAACACTGAAGAGAACTCGATATTGAGTATATGGAGTCGATATCGACTTACCCTAGAGATCGATTAGAATTGAGGTGTAGAGCAGAAATGAAGAGGTCGATTTCGACCTAACTGGTCGTTATCGACTGGATTTCAACACGGGTTTGACATGCTTTTTGAGATGCGGATTGCAAGTCTATTAAGAAAGGCCACGATTTATCTTCATAATTAGATAGGATATGTCTTAAGGGTGATTTCCATTTTACCCAAAGATGATTATTAGTATTTTAGTTATTTACCATAATAAAAGAATTATCCTACTTGTTTGGATAAAGTTTAGATAGAAGATAGGATCTACTTTCCTTGGCTAGCAAGGATTAGTAACCTATACATAAAGCCCTAGGGGGCTGATTTTTATTCATTCTAAAACACAAAAATAATACATTAGAGTTAAGAGATAGAAATAAGCTTTAGGGTTTGGCGTTTGCGAGAGCCGACATTAGATTGTAAGGTTCCGGAGTTTCAATTCATGCAAGTTTTCTTCTTCCAATCAATGGTGTTAAGTGCGATGAAGAGCGAGTAGTTTCATAAAGCTTCTAGGGTCAGGATGAGCCCGACGTTAGCCATGCATGTTTGAGGTAAGTACTTGATTTGATATCGTTGTGTCTAAATCATCTCCTACGATTCTCTATTTAGTCCTAATCGCAAGAAAAGGGATTCATGCTAACAACTTGAGTTATAAACATAAAATTGGTAGAGACAATTAGGTTTATTTGCAAGAGTATTCCTAATCGTTGGTGTACGGCGAACTCGACATATACTTTATATTTGTTTAAGAACTCGACATTCCTCCTACCAAAAACATAAAAATATGTTCTTTATTCTGTTCATACTTCCTCTTTCATTCTCTTCGTCTTTGGCCTTTCTTTGCCGACAACTAATGTTTCTGTAGGACCAGTCGATTTCGACCAAATAGGTCGATATCCAATATTTTACTTAGATCGACGGTTTTCTGTGTCAATCCCGATCTTCATGCAGTTACTATCTGAGGTCGAATTCGAGTCACCTACTCGATATCGACTGCCTTGTGTCGATTGGCAGTCTTTTGAGCCAGGTCGATTTCTTCCACTAACATCGATATCGACCACTTTAGTCGATATCGAATGCTTTTTTGTCTCTGCATGTCTTCTGTTGCAGTAGAAATCGACAACCTAGGTTGACGTCGAGTCCACTTCTCGAGATCGAGGCTTCTGTTTGACATTCAAAACGTGACTTTGAGACTATCTAGGATCCCGCTGACACGCTTCCTCGTGGATCGATCCTGACTACCCTTCTACTACAGCGGGAGGAAGTCTTGTAATTATTGGCACGGATAAGGATTTGGTTTGCTTTTATATATTTTACATTTGTTTAGACTCGACATCCTTCCTCCTTCGTCAAATTGGCGCCGTTGCCGGAGAAGCAATCAATCGCGCCCTAGTAGTCTATCTCACGTTCTTTTTGAGTTTTGCTTTATAGGTGTATACGACACGCTGACCGCACACCCGAATTCGAAGGTATAGACAACCCTGAAAGCTATCTTCACCTTCGCGCTAGATTCCAAAGAGCCATGGCGGAACAAGAGTCCCAGGCTCAACAAACTAAGCGTCTAAGGAAGCAAGTCTAGGACTTCACAACTAGAGAGGCAACACTAAAAGAGCATGCAGACAGGGAATAGAAAGCAAGTAGGCAAATTGAAGCCCAAATCAACGCCCTCCCTCAGAATGCCAAACAATACATGCACCCTGTGATCTCAGTGCCTGAATCGGCCATTCTCATCTCTCACTCTAATTTTGAGATTAAAGCTACCTTCTTAACTGAAATTAGGTGACGTAAATTTTAGGGGAAACCTAACGATTGTCCTCTAGAACATATCTCTTTATTCCTCGACTTATGTGATACAATTGTTGATTGTTATGTAGGAGGAAATCGAGTTCTTAAATACAAATATAAAGATATATAAATGCGAATCCGAATCCTAGCCTATGCAAATAATTACAAGACTTCCTCCCGTTGTAGTGGAAGGTTAGTCAAGATCGATCCACGAGGAAGCAGGTCAGTGGGATCCTAGTAGAGTCTGAAATCACGTCATGAGTGTCGACCAGAAGCCTTGATCTCGACCTTGGTGCTCGATGTCCACCTTGGCTGTCGACTCCTTCTACAACAGAAAACCTGTGGAGATAAAAACGGCAGTCAATATCGACGTTAGTGCAGAAATCGACTGGGTCAGAAGACTGCCAGTCGACACAGGGTGGTCGATATCGATGTTGGAGGTCGATATCGACTTCAGCAGCAAGAACTCCGGAGATCGACGTTGACACAGAAAACCGTTGACGAAGGCAAAGGGGTCGATATCGATGAGAGGGGTCGATATCGATGTTGGTTTCTACAAAGTTGTTAGCTTTTGTCGGCAAAGAAAGGCCGAAGACGAAAAGGATGAAGGAGGAGCGATGAACAGAAATAAAGACAGGGTTTTGACGAATAAAAGATATAAAAGGCAACTCCTAGGGTTAGGGTTTACCACAACGTTAACCAATGCATGCGATAAGGCAAATAAGACGGACAATTGCGCAATTTCACCGGAGGGACAAGCTTTCGCCGTGCACCAAACCCTAGGATTACTCTTGCAAATAAACCTAATTGTCTCTACCAATTTTATGTTTATAACTCAAGTTGTTAGCATAAATCCCCTATCTTTCGATTAGGACTAAACATAGAATCGTAGGAGATGATATAGACACAACGATATCAACATCAAGTACATACCTCAGGCATGCATAGCTAACGTCGGGCTCACCCCAACCCTAGAAGGTTTGGGAAACTACTCGCACTTCATCGTAGGAAACATCATTGATTGAAATGAAAGAACTTGCATTAATAACTCCGAAACTTTACAACTCAACGTCGGCTCTCGCAAACGCTAAACCCTAAAGCTTCCCTCTAACTCTAATTCTATTGCTAATGATTGTGTTTTCTTGGATGCTTGAATGCCAGCCCCCTAGGGGTTTATTTATAGGCTACTAATCCTTGCTACCCACGGATTGTATCTTCTATCTAAACTATAAACTCTATCCATACAAGTAGGATAGATCTTTTATTTTGGTAACTTATCTACATAACTAATAAATCTTTAAGGTAAAAAACAAATAATCCTCAGCTGTGATCTATCTAAATCTATAGATAATCCGTGGCTCTTGAAGATAGAATGGAAATCTGCGTCTCAAAAAGCGTGTTTAACCTGTGTCGAAATCTAGTCGATATTGACCAAACCGGTCGATTTCGACCTCTTCCTTTCTGCTCGACGGGCTCTGCTTCCACTCGTTTTTCGGGACTTGGTCGATATCGATGTCGGGTGATCGATATCGACTGCTTTTCTACTGTTGATGATCTTGTCTGTCTTGACACTCAGGTCTGTGTCGATGTGTAGTCGATATCGACCATGTAGGTCGATTTCGACCTCTTCTCAGCTTCACTTGGCTTCTCTGTTTTGACTCCGATTCCTCTCCAATTCCTACATATTTAGACCAAAACTTGTGCAGACTCTATTTTTTGCACATTAGCTCATTATACATAAATTTGCATTAGTTTGAACCTTTTCTTTGGGAATTGAATGAAATATGAAGTCAAAAGATTCAATAAAAAGAGGATTAAATATGTACATCAAAACACCCCATACTTACTTGTCCTCAAGCAATAACCAAGAACCAACACCTACAACACACCCTTCAAGTCTTCGCCCTTGTCAAAAGCAACATCATAAATGGTATCAAAGCAAAGCAAGTGAATTTAACGTCATAGCACATATTTGAGCGATCCATAGGCATATGCAATTTTGATCCAACCTCACAGGGATAATGTGTTTGCACTCAACTCTCATGTGTTTAGGCTATGAAGATCAATGCTCAGCTCGATTCCATATACAATCTCATAAACATTGCAATTTATAAGAATCCACTTCGCAACCAATTATGTAGATGCAATAAGAACTATCAGGAGGACTTTCGCTCAATGGAAGACTTCAAAGAAGACAGCATTCAGCGGGGTTGTAATGGGGCTTGGTAAGAAATAAAGGGTATGGAATTATTTGGCTATGTGGTGCTCATAAAATTCGGGAATCAAGACTCCTAAACCTTATCACTACAATATCCAAACCATAACTCTTCAACGTTGCATTTTCCAAACTCAATCTTCCATAATGCTTATCAACCTTTCTTTCAAACCCTAATATGCCTCTCAAAAGTATAGACCTTGTATGAAATAAATAAAGAACTAAGGAATTTGGCCCATGCACAATATATATATATAGATTTTTTTCTTTTTTGATTTTTTTGAACGAAAATAATAAATAAAATAAAGAAAAGGTGCATTAATATGGTGAGCCAAAAATACTTTTACAAAATATGACAAGATGCAAATATATACCAACCCATAATTTTCTTTTGCTCAAAACTAAATATATGCACTTTCTTTCCACAATGCATTAATCTAACCAATCTAAGTCTCAATTCCCAAATGGGGGTCAGGTCAATTCGGATATGAATAATTTTGTGGAGTTTGCAATATCAGGCTCAGGCTAATATTCTAGCTCCAAGCAAAGATAATGCAGGGTAGGTAAAAGCAGAGATAATGCAAAGGGGTCGATATCGACCAAACAAGTCGATATCGACCCCCCTGATGTCGATATCGACCTGTCCAGAAAGCAGAAAGCAGAAATTGTCCTATTCGCCTCCAAAGCCATCCAAAACTCTACTCTTTCCTTCCAAGGCGCTGCGGGATCTAGGAGACACCAAGTTCAGACGCTTCGTGAAGATCTTAAAAGGTCTAAATCTCACCATACCACTCACGGAAGCGCTCAAAAAGATGTCTGCATACATGAGGTTCCTAAAGGACATCTTGTCCAAAAAGAGGTGCATCCTAGAGATAGCCGACGAATGTAATTCGATTGAGCTCCCCGAGAAGCGCGGCGATCCAGGCAAGTTCGCGGTAGCGGTAGGGGTTGGTGAGCATCAGTTCAAAGCCCTCTCTGATCTTGGGGCTAGTGTTAGTTTGATGCCCCTATCAATATGGAAGCAAGTGAGCGTAGGAGCATTGGAGCCCGTTGACATGAAGCTTTACATGGCGGACAAGTCCTTTGTGAGACCAACCGGGGTTGTGGATGATGTCCTTGCCAAGGTGGGAAAGTTCTTCATACCCACAGACTTCATCATGTTGGACATGCCAGAGGATCCTATTGTGCCTATCATTCTTGGTAGGCCTTTCTTAGCAACAGCTGATGCCAACATCAATGTGAGGAATGACACCCTTACATTCACAATCGGCAACGAGGTTGTGGAGTTTCGCTTCAACCCTACAATGAGCGAAACAAAGCCGCTGGAACAAGTTGTCCTCTCACCGACTAAGGTGAAGCTTCACAAATTTTTGTTGGCGAGGATGGAAACAGCCAGAAGAGTTGACATCGACTGGAACCAGTCGATATCGACTGAAACGCTCGATATCCACCATACCATCTCGATATCGAGTGAGCCAGATGATTGCCAAGAGCTTAAGTATGGGGTCCCTGACGTCAACATCGACCCCCACATGGCTACATCGACTAAAGAACTTAAAATCGACCATCCTATGTCGAAATCGACCTCCCCTTAGCTCGAACATTTCTGTTTCGGGCCAGAACAGGTAAGCCCAGGTATGATCCCTAACCCTCCTCTGTCCATTACTAATAATTCAACTAATGGGAGGGTCAAATCTCCATGTTTTGCCCATTTTGCAAAAGTTAGGTCAAGAAAGAGAAGGAAAGCGCCGAATAAAGAAGAACCTAACAAAGAAGAAGCCTTGGCTGCCGAACTTAGCTATTATCACGAGGACCTAGATGATCCAGGAGAAAGCTCAAGCTTGAAGGGTCCCTACATTAAAGTCTCATGACGCATTGACGGAGAAGTCGGCCTAGCGACTCAAAAATCTAGAGCTTGTAACTAAAACTTTGATTTTCTTTCATAGAAGGTTTTTAGGGTATTGAATTTTGGATTTTAAAACTTTTGAAACTGTGATAATTTGTGGTTTTATCTATTATTCTAACAAATATTTCAGGTTGCCAAGCAAATGGAACGACAAAGAAGAAAAGAAGCTTGTATAGAGGCAGTCGAAATCAATCAGGCCAGTCAAAATCGACCACCCTAGGGTCGAGCCATCTCTTGGAGTCGACATCGAGGACTCAGGAGCAAAAAGGAGAGGACGATATCGACCATTATACAGGATATCGACCACCATTTGGCGGCCCTCGACTTCACCTTCTTCCTCGACTTCGACAAATGCAGTCGACATCGACCACTGACCTCGACATCGACTTCTGGCATCGACCTGACTTGAAATCAACCTGAATCCGCAGGTTGCACTGTGATTTTCTCTCTACCCTTGTTCTTGTTTTAATACAGTGAGGACACTTTATATTTTAAGTATGGGGTAGGGTAGAAACATGTCTTATGATCATAACTTGGTTTTCTTCTTCGCATTGCATTCATGTTTAAGCTTTTGTTCTTAGTTTTTACTTTCATAAAAAAATAAAAAAAATCAAAAAAATGCATGTTTACTTTTTTAAGTTCTTTTTAAACCCTACTTAGATGTCCAATGATAAGAACTCAATAGCTGACTTGATCATGTAAATCCTAGGGCATATTTGGATGGTTTAGCCTAAGTCCTTAAATTGTTTTATGTAGACTGTGAACTTGTGATGAAATTGAGCACATATGATCCTAGGCTAAAAAGCAAATCCAACAAAAATTTTCCTTGTAAGAATTTTGGCCTATAGGGAGAACATCAAAAATCCCTCTGCTTTCCTGAGTGAATTTACCCTTCCTATGCATCTCTAAACGTTGTGATAGTTATTCAAAACCAATGCACATATATGTTTACGAGAATTAAATGATGGAGGCATCTTTTAAGACATTTTTATCCTCTCTTTACCTACCCTGCATTATCTCTGCTTGAAGCTAGAATATTAGCCCGAGCCTTATATTGCAAACTCCACAAAATTATCTCTAGCCGAATTGAGCCTGACCCCCATTTGGGAATTGAGACTTAGATTGGTTAGAATAATGCATTATGGAAAGAAAAGTGCATATTATCTAAGTTTTGAGGAAAGGAAATTATGGGTTGGTGTATATTTGCATCTTGTCATACTTTGTAAAAGGACTTTTGGCTCACCATATAAATGCACACTTTTCAGTATTATTTATGTAATTTCGTGCAAAAAAAATTCAAAAAAAAAAAGAAAAAGAAAAAAAGATATATATATATATATATATATATGTTGTGCATGAGCCAAATTCCTTAGTTCTTTATTTATTTTATACAAGTGTAATATTTTGAGAGCATAATAAGAGTTTGAAAGAAGGGTTGATAAGCATTTTGGAAGATTGAGTTTGGAAAGTGCAACATTGTAGGATTTATGGTTTGGATATAGTAGTGATAAGGTTTAGGAGTCTTGATTCCAGAATTTTATAAGCACCACATAGCCAAATAATTCCATACTCTTTATTTCATACCAAACCCCATTACAACCCCGCCGAATGGAGTCTTCTTTGAAGTCTTCCATTGAGCGAAAGTTCTTTGATAGTTCTTATTGCATTTTCATAATTGGTTGCGAAGTGGATTATTATAAATTACAATGTTTATGAGATTGTATATGGAATTGAGTTGAGCGTTGATCTTTATAGCCTAAACACATGAGAGTTGAGTTCAAACACATTATCCCTGTGAGGTTGGATCAAAATTGCATATGCCTATGGATCGCTTAAATATGTGCTATGACGTTAAATTCACTTGCTTTGCTTTGCTACCGCTTTTGATGTTGCTTTTGACAAGGGCGAAGACTTGAAGGGTGTGTTGTAGGTGTTGGCTACTACTTGGTTATTGCTTGAGGAAAAGCAAGTCTAAGTATGGGGTGTTTTGATGTACATATTTGTACCTCTTTTTATTGCATCTTTTGACTTCATATTCCATTCGATTCCCAAAGAAAAGGTTCAAAATAATGTAAATTTGTGTAGAATGGACTAACGTGCAAGAAATAGAGTTTGCACAAGTTTTGGTCTAAATATGTAGGAATTGGAGCGGAATCCGAGTCAAAACAGAGAAGCCAAGTGAAGCTGAGAAGAGGTTGAAATCGACCCACATGGTCGATATCGACTTCACATCGACACAAGTTCTAGGTGTGGAGACAGACCATACACCAGCAGAAGAAAAGTACTCGATATCGATCACACAACATCGATATCAACCTAGTCCCAGAAATCGAGTAGAAGCTGAGCCCGTCGAGCAAAAACAGAGAGGTCGAAATCGACTTGTTTGGTCAATAGCGACCACACTTCGACACGGGTTGGACACGCTTTTTGAGACACGGATTGCAATTCTATCTTCAAGAGCCACGGTTTATCTATAGATTTAGATAGATTTCGACCTGGGGAATATGTACTTTTTACCCTACAGGTTTATTAGGTTATTTAGATATTTACCTTGAATAAAAGATCTATCTTACTTGTTTTGATAGAGTTTAGAGTTTAGATAGAAGATACTATCCTTGGGTAGCAAGGATTAGTAGCCTATAAATAAAGCCCTAGGGGGCTGGCATTCATCCATCCAAGAAAACAAATTCAATTATAGTTACAGCAATAGACTTGGAGTTAGAGAGAAGCTTTAGGGTTTGGCGTTTGCGAGAGCCGACGTTGAGTTGTAATGTTTCGGAGTTATTAATGCAAGTTCTTTCCTTTCAATCAATGATGTTTCCTACGATGAAGCGCGAGTAGTTTCCCAAAGCTTCTAGGGTCGGGGTGAGCCCAACGTTAGCCATGCGTGCCTGAGGTAAGTACTTGATGTTCATATCTTTGTGTCTATATCATCTCCTACGATTCTATGTTTAGTCCTAATCGAAAGAAAGGGGATTCATGCTAACAACTTGAGTTATAAACATAAGATTGGTAGAAACAATTAGGTTTATTTGCAAGAGTAATCCTAAGGGTTGGTGCATGGTGAAAGCTTGTCCCTCGGGTGAAATAGCGCAATTGTCCGTCTTATTTGCCTTATCGCAATCATTGGTTAACGTTGTGGTAAACCCTAACCCTAGGAGTTGCCTTTTATATATTTTATTCATCAAAACCCTATCTTTATTTCTGTTCATTGCCCCTCCTTCATCCTTTTCGTCTTCGGCCTTTCTTTGTCGACAAAAGCCAACAACTTTGCAGGAACCAACATCGATATCGACCCATATCATCGATATCGACCCCTTTGCCTTCGTCGACGGTTTTCTGTGTCAACGTCGATCTCTGAAGTTCCTGCTGCTGAAGTCGATATCGACCTCCAACATCGATATCGACCACCCTGTGTCGAATGGCAGTCTTTTGAGCCAGTCAATTTCTGCACTAACATCGATATCGACCTTCCTATTCGATATCGACTACTGTTTTTGTCTCTGCAGGTTTTCTGTTGCAGTAGGAGTTGACAGCCAAGGTCGACATCGAGCACCAAGGTCGAGATCGAGGCTTCTGGTCGGCACTCAGGACGTGATTTCAGACTCTTCGGATCGAGACTTCTGATCCCGCTGACTTGCTTCCTTGTGGATCGATCCTGACTACCCTTCCACTACAATGGGAGGAAGTCTTGTAATTATTTGCATAGGCTAGGATTCGGATTCACATTTATAGATCTTTTTATTTGTATTTAAGAAATCGATTTCCTCCTACCTAACAAATTGGTGCCGTTGCATTTATATATCTTTATATTTGTATTTAAGAACTTGATTTCCTCTTTTTATTGCATCTTTTGACTTCAGATTCCATTTGATTCCCAAAGAAAAGGTTCAAAATAATGTAAATTTGTGTAGAATGGACTAACGTGCAAGAAATAGAGTTTGCACAAGTTTTGGTCTAAATATGTAGGAATTGGAGCGGAATCGGAGTCAAAACAGAGAAGCCAAGTGAAGCTGAGAAGAGGTTGAAATCGACCCACATGGTCGATATCGACTTCACATCGACACAAGTTCTAGGTGTCGAGACAGACCATACACCAGCAGAAGAAAAGTACTCGATATCGATCACCCAACATTGATATCGACCCAAGACATCGATATTGACCACTATTCCTCCGTCAACAGTCTTTTGTCGACGTCGATCTTCTTTGTTTCTGCTACTGAAGTCGATATCGACCGATATCATCGATATCGACCACCCATGAGTCGACTGGCAGTCTTTTGAGCCAGTCGATTTCTGCACTAACATCGATATCGACCTTCCTAGTCGATATCGACTGCTTGCTTTTGTCTCTGTAGGTCTTCTGTTGCAGAAAGGATCGATAGCCAAGGTCGAAATCTAGCACCAAGGTCGAGATCGAGGCTTCTACTACAACGGGAGGAAGTCTTGTAATTATTTGCATAGGATAAGATTCGGTTTGCATATATTTTATATATTTGTTTGAAGAACTCGACTTCCCTCCTACCTAACAAATTGGCGCCGTTGCCGGGGAAGCAATGAATCGCGCCCTAGTAGTCTATCTCACGTCTCTTTCTAGTTTTGCCTTACAGGTGTATGCGACGTGCTGATCGCCCACCTGAATTCGAAGAAGTAGACGACCCAGAACGCTATCTCCACCTAAGGGCCCAAGATCAAAGAATCATGGCAGACAACGAGACCGAGGCTGAGCTAATTGAGCAACTAGGGAAGCAAATCGAGGATCTAACAACTAGAGAGGTGGCAACTAAAGAGCGTGCAGACAAGGAGGAGGCAGGCCGGAGGCAAATAGAAGCCCAAATCAACGCCCTCCCTCAGAATGCCAAGCAATACATGCACCCTGTGCTCTCAGTGCCTGAATCGGCAATTCTTATCCCCCATTCTAATTTTGAGATTAAACCTAGTTTCTTAACTGAGATTAGGCGACATCAATTCGAGGGGAAACCTAGCGATTGTCCCCTTGAGCATATGTCTTTATTCTTTGATTTGTGTGACAATATTGCTGATGGCCAAAGCCTTGAATACGTATAACTAAAGGATATTCGTTGGTCTCTCGCAGGGAAAGCTCTAGCATGGTTGGAGAGCCTAGCCCCCAGATCACTCCGCACGTGGGACGAGGTCAAGGATGCCTTCCTCAAAAAATTCTTCCCACCATCAAAGACCGCAATGATGCGCTAGAAGATCAAGGCTTTTAAACAAAAGCCAGGCAAGTCATTGGCGCAAGCATGGGAGTGCTTTAAGGAGCTACTGAGGTCTTGCCCTACGCACGGGCAACCACCCTACGTCATCCAGGAGATCATCTACAACACCCTGGACGTAGCAACTAAGGAGAGGATCAACACCTATACCTCCTATGGGTATCTCGAGCTCTTACCACAACAAGCTTGGGATACTATAGAGAGGTTGGTCGAATTTGACAACACCTATGGGACTCCTATGGCCTCCGACTCAAGGCCTGCCCCATCTATGCCACTCTATGAGCCCTCCAAGGAGATTGATCCCGACGTCAGAGATCAGTTCATGCACGATCAACTCAAGAGGTTCCAAAAACAAGTCAAATTCCTCTCCGCCAACAAACCCTGCGCTGAATGTGGCTCCGTCAGGCATATCACCACTGAATGCCCCCATACGGAGCAAGTACAACTAGCAGAGACTCACCAGGAGGCGCGCTACATGAGGAATCCCAATCGCCGGGGGTACTAAAACTGGGGAAATCAACCACCCCAATACAACCCGAGGGACCCTCCGCCTTATAGAGCTCTAGCCCATCCGGAGAGAGAACCACGGAGGGATGATGTCCAACTCATTCTTGAGAAATTAAGGAGGAACCAGGCTGCAAATCAACAATCTAGCAGTGCTATCCAAAACCAACTTCAGGGCCTCAACGCCCGAAATAGGGAGATGGATACTTGGAAAAAGACGATTGAGACCCAACTGGGTCAACTGGCAGCCCAAATTCCAAAACTAGCAAACTCCTTGGAAAACCACAAGAAAATCCAAGGGGGCAAGTCGGGCATATAGCCGCTATCAATCTAAGGAGTGGACGCACATTCCTCGAGCCAAGGAGCGAATGAGAAGTCCCTGGAGATGCAGTCGATGTCGACCACTAGGTCGATATCGAGGGCCCTATCAACGTCGAACCTACATTCGATGTCTAGCCCACTGTGTAGCACAGAACGGAGCCAGAGAAGCACTCGATATGGAGTGACCAGGTCGATTTCGACCTCCCTACCGACATCTCTGGAAATCGACCACAGCTTCAGACACTCTCGAGGTCGACCAAACCAGTCGATATCGACCACCCTGATGTCGATATCGACCTGTCCAGAAAGCAAAAATTGACCACTTCGCCTTCGAAGCCATCCAAAGCTCTACCCTTTCCTTCCAAGGCGCTGCGGGATCCAGAAGACACCAAGTTCAGACACTTCGTGAAGATCCTATAAGGTCTAAACCTCACCATACCACTCACGGAAGCGCTCAAGGAGATTCCTGCATACATGAGGTTCCTGAAGGACATCTTGTCCAAAAAGAGGTCCATCCTTGAGATCGTCGGCGAATGCAATTCAATTGAGTTCCCTGAGAAGTGCGGTGATCCAGGCAAGTTTGCGGTGACGGTATGGGTTGGTAAACATCAATTCAAAGCCCTATGTGATCTTGAGGCTAGTGTCAGTTTAATGCCCCTATCAATAAGGCAGCAAGTGGGCGTAGGAGCATTGGAGCCCGTTAACATGAAGCTTTACATGGCGGACAACTCCTTTGTGAGACCAACTGGGGTTGTGAATGATGTCCCTGTCAAGGTGGGAAAGTTCTTTAAACCCACAGACTTCATCGTATTGGACATGCCGGAGGATCCTATTGTGCCTATCATTCTTGGCAGGCCATTCTTAGCAACATCGGATGCCAAAATCAATGTGAGGAATGGCACCCTTACATTCACAATCGGCAACGAGGTCGTGGAGTTTCACTTCAACCCTACAATGAGTGAAACAAAGCAACTAGAACAAGTTTTCATCTCACCGGCTAAGGAGAAGCTTCACAAGTTTTTGTTGGCGAGGACGAAAATATCTAGAAGAGTCGACATCGACTGCAACCATTCGATATCGACTGAAACTCTCGTTATCGACCATACCATCTCGATATCGAGTGAGCCAGAGGATTGCCAGGAGCTTAAGTATGGGGTCCCTGACATCGACATCGACCATCACCTATCGACATCGACTTCCGCACTCGATATCGACCTCTCTCTGTCGCAATCGACTGACCCTCAGCCCGAAGATTTCTGTTTCGGGCCCGAGCAGGTAGCCCAGGTATGATCTCTAACCCTTCTTTGTCCATAACTGATAATTCAACTAATGGGAGGGTCAAAGCTCCACGGTTTGCCCATCTTGCAAAAGTTAGTTCAAGAAAGAGAAGGAAAGCTCCCAATGAAGAAGAACCTTACAAAGAAGAAGCCTTGGTTGCCGAACTTAGCTATTATCACAAGGGCCTAGATGATCAAGGAGAAGGCTCAAGCTTGAAGGGTCCCTACATTAAAGGCTCATGACGATTGACGGAGAAGTCGGCCTAGCGACTCAAAAATCTAGAGCTTGTAACTAAAACTTTGATTTTTATTTTCATAGATGGTTTTTAGGGTTTTGACTTTTGGATTTTTAAACTTTTGAAACTGTGATAATTCGTGGTTTTATCTATAATTCTAACAAAGATTCAGGTTGTTAAGCAAAAGGAACGACGAAGAAGAAAAGAAGCTTCTGCGGAGGCAGTCGAAATCGACCGGGCCAGTCGAAATCGACCACCCTAGGGTCGAGCCATCTCTTGGAGTCGACATCGAGGACTCAAGAGTAGAAAAAAAGAGGTCGATATCGACCTTATACTCGATATCGACCACCATTTGGCAGCCCTCGACTTCACCTTCTTCCTCGACTTCGACAGATGCAGTCGACATCGACTTCTGGCATCAACCAACCTGAAATCGACCTGAATCCGCAGGTTGCGCAGTGAGTTTCTCTTCACCCTTGTTCTTCTTTTAATACAGTGAGGACACTGTATATTTTAAGTATGGGGTGGGGTAGAAACATGTCTTATGGTCATAACTTGGTTTCCTTTTTTGCATTGCATTCATGTTTGATTTTTTGTTCTTAGTTTTTACTTTCATAAAAAATACAAAAAAATCGATAAATTTTTTTTAAAAAAATTAGAAAAAAAAATACAAAAATGCATGTTTACGTTTTATGTTTGTCTTTAAACCCCACATAGTCGTCCAATGATAAGAATTCAATAGCTAACTTGATCATGTAAATCCTATGGCATATTCAGATGGTTTAGCCTAAGTCCTTAAAATGGTTTTCATGTAGATTGTGAACTTGTGATGAAATTGAGCACATATGATAAAGCAAAATCCAACAAAAATTGTCCTAGTGAGAATTTTGGCCTATAGGGAGAACATTAAAAATCCCTCTGCTTTCTTGAGTGTATTTACTCTTCATATGCATCTCTAAATGTTGTGATAGTTATTCAAAGCCAATGCATATATATGTTTATGTTTACGAGAATTAAATGATGAAGGCATCTTTGAAGAGATTTTTATCCTCTCTTTACTTACCCTGCATTATCTCTGCTTGAAGCCAGAACATTAGCCTGAGCCTTATATTGCAAACTTCACAAAATTATCCCTAGCCGAATTGAGCCTGACCCCCATTTTGGAATGGAGACTTAGATTGGTTGGTGAAGGTTCGATAATGTAAAACAAAGTAATATAGAAATACTCTAGAAGGGGGGTTGAATAGAGTATGCCGGTTTTTGGCAGATTCTCAAGACTTTTGAAGCTCGTGCAAAATCCTTTGAGATTAGACTTAGTCTTTTCTCTGAAAAACTGAATCACAAAGTTAAACAGTCGAACCAAGTGCGGAAATAAGGTAAAGCAATAAGTAAAGGACTCGATGTGTTGTTTACGAGGTTCGGCACGAACTTGGCCTACGTCCCCGCCTAGGGTTCTTCCACAACCCTAGGATTCAACCGGCTTTTATTGATTCACAAGACTTAGGATCCTAGTAGCTCACCGAGAAGCCTCTCTCCTATACAATTGCAATCTAGTCAACTCACGTTCCCTTGGAGTCCTAGACCAATCTAGAAGAGCCCCACCTCTCTATGCTATCTAGTACAATCCTCTTACACTTAGTGAATCAATCGCCTAGTGTCTACTTCCCGAGTTACAAACTCTTGAGTATAACACTCTCTCGAAATATATCTTATAAGCTCACAGTGTAACTCTCAAATGCTTTGAAATGAAATAACAGACTCTTAAGGACTAGCAGAGAGCACACGAAGAAGACATATCTCGCTTGAAGGCTTGAGTGTATGAAAGCTTGTGTTCAACAGGTGTGTAGCTGTCTTCTTATTCCTTTTCTTTTTATTGAAACAAATCGGCGCCTAAGGATCTTCACCAACGGCTAGAGAGGATCATGGCTTGAGCTGGATCTTCTATCTTTGGAAACTTTCGGAGGGCATGATCTTCCGATTTGAATCTTCTCAATTTACAACATAAGGAAGGAAATAATATTCGAAAATACTTCCTGAAAGGTTAGTGTATATATAATAATATAATGGAAGCATATAATAACATAAAATAATATTCGAACATAATATCATATAGAACAGGTTTTGTGTTTCATCAATACTGTTAAAGCTTCAAGACCTTTGACACAAACAGACTGTCAAGGCCTTTGAAACTTATTCCGATTTTCATCAAGGGAGTGGAGTTATCAATCTCCCCCTTGATGAAAGACAAAACCTGTGCATCCCTGCAACTTAGTCAAGCATATATAATATAAGTAAAATCGGACTATGTACCTGCATGGGTTAGACAAATGTTGGATCAAAATTTTAAAGCAAGAAGACCATCCAACTGAAAATAAAACCAAGGTCTTCCAAGACCTTTAAATCGCAACAGTTTTAAAAAGTCTAACACCACCACAGATCATCTCCCCCTTTTTGTCTTTCAACAAAGGGAGGAGGTAAAACAGTCACCAAAAGTTTTGAAACAGTTTCCAAAAACCAGCAATGTTTCAGATTTGGGGTTAGGGTAGGGTAGGATAGGGTGAAGCTTCATCGTCCAGAACATCATCAGTGAGCCGCGACCACAGACCTTGTAACAGCTTGGTTACCCCGCTCATCTCCATCATAAACTCCTTGTGCAGCTCCTTGATATCCAGGCGAACTTCCTCCAAGCCCAACTCCAGGTTGTCCATGCATTCATCAACGGCTGAGGCAGTGGGAAGAGCTTTTGAAGGAGAGGCAAGACTCCAAGTCCCTTGGAGGGACCGAGTGATGCCAATCTTTTCAAGGCTCTTGGAGTCGAACTTACCCATATGACGCTGTTGTTCTTCATTTTTAAAATCGATTCCAGAAGCTTTGAAGATTTGGGTCAAAAGGGTAGCGAAGGGGAGGGGAGTTCCTTTCCTGGCTTTTCTAGTGTGAGCCATGGATCCTAAAATGGTGTTGGCCAGATCAAGATCAAGGCCATTGAGGATTTGGTAAAGTAGGATCATGGCATTGTCGGTCAGGAGAGAGCCGGAGTTTAGACGGGGTAAGAGGCAACACACAATGATGTTAAATATGATCTTTGCCTCTAGGGTAAGGGATGAGTGGGTTAGCTGCTTTGAGGTGTTGGTAGATGCCTCCGGTAGAAGATATTTGGATCGGGAAAGGGTAATACAGTCTTCTTTAGAGGGGTTTTCTTGAGAGGGTGGACAAGGGCTAGGAAGGCCAAGGAAATCAGCGAAGTCAAAGGAGTTGAAAGAGATTCTAACTCCCTTGACGACAGATTCCAAGAACCAACCATCGTCAGTGTGTTTGGCTTTGAGATTTATATAGAACAGGCGGGTGAGTTGGGGATAATAGACGGTTTCAAGATTGAGAAGGGTCCAGGCTGGGGATTTTTTAAGAATAGCAATGCACGGTAAATTCAAAGCTTCAAAGAACGCAATATCTAAAAAATCAGAACAGCAGATCCTACGAGTTCGAAACTCATCTACCCACTTACCAGCCATTTCAGCATTTTCAAACCATGAAGAGGGGAGGGATTGAATTACCTGAATGAGAGCGGGAGGATCAGCGTTCTTCCTTCTAGCCTGTGTTAGAGCAGACCTCTTGGCAAGCACCTCAAGGCTTCTGAGGGTGCCCTTCCTGGTGCGCTTGGAAGAAGGAGGCTTGGCTGTAGAGGCTTTCCGCTTCTTTGGAGATGGTGGAGGAGGAGGAGGAGAAGGAGAGGGAGCATGCTCGGGCTCCTCTTCCTCTTCTTCCTCTGACCCCGAGTCCTCACCGGACCTTTCAGGGTTGTCTCCATCGGTATCCTCGTCCTCTCCGGATTCGTCTTGCTCCTCGTCCTCTTCCTCAGGCTCCTCTTCAGAAGGAACCTCCTTGAGAGCCTCCGCCTCGGCTTCCTTCCGGATTCTCTCAGCTTCCTCCTCGACCAACTTCCTTGCAAGCTCGGCCTCCTCCTCGGCCTTTTTCTTCCTTAAAGCTTCTTCTTCGGCTTCCTTGGCTGCATCCCTTTCCAGAATAGCATCAAGATCCTCCTCTTCTTCTTCCTCATCCACCTCCTCAGTGATGACCTTCTTTTTCCCTTTCTGCTTCGCACTGAGAGGCTTCTTAGCAGAGCGTTTTTGAGAGCCCTTGGTTACTGTAGTCGTGCTCTCAGCGATGGTGCTCTGGACAACAGCAAGGACGATGGCTTGAGGAGTGGGTTCAGGTGTAGGAGAAGTAGCAGTGACCTGGCGTCCCTTGGGGGTGGCGCCAAGTCTTTTGGGTGTGGAAGCTTTCTTTGATTTGGGAGCCATGGAGGTATTCGGCTAGGGTTTCAGGATAGTTTGAGAGATTGGAGAGGGAGAATTGGAAGAGTTTTGGGTAGTTCTGAGGTTATGAGGTAATCGAGAGGGGTTTGGGTTTTAAATAGGAGAGATTTGAGTGATGGGACGGGGTTTAGGGTTCCAATGTAAGTAATGATAACATTGCCAATTTGAAAAATATTTCAATTCAAAAATCAAATCTTCTCTTAACCATTTTAGAATAGGAGGGAAATAACCGAAAATATTTTGTTCCAAAAATATCTCTACGGATAAAATATGTGACATACATAAATTATTTTGAAATCCGATGAAAATAATACTTGATCAAATATCTAAAAAGATATTAACCAAATATATACGATCCGATATCTGTTTTCTATCATTCAGTTCACAAACCTTGACATAAAACTCAAGGGTCTTGACACTGAGTAGAATTTATCTTTCGTAAAGGGAAAGCTCCCCCTACGAAAT
This sequence comes from Persicaria maculosa, assembly GCA_963922045.1. Taxonomy (NCBI): domain Eukaryota; kingdom Viridiplantae; phylum Streptophyta; class Magnoliopsida; order Caryophyllales; family Polygonaceae; genus Persicaria; species Persicaria maculosa. Next base: position 38,742,716 of record OY998261.1, read on the forward strand.
TGCATCCTTGTTAAGCATCCCGATCTCTCGTCTAATGAAGGTGAACCTGTCCTCTGCCAAAGGCTTAGTAAAAATGTCAGCCCATTGATAATCAGTTGAAATAAAGGAAATGGACATATCACCTTTTTCGACGTGGTCTCTAATGAAATGATGCCTTACATCAATATGTTTGGTCCTTGAATGCTGAACAGGATTCTTTGTAATGGAGATGGCACTTGTATTGTCACACTTAATGGGAATGCCTTTGAGGTTGATGCCAAGATCTCGCATTTGTTGAGCTATCCAAAGGATTTGGGAGCAGCATGCTCCAGCTGCTATGTATTCGGCTTCTGCAGTGGATAGGGCAACTGAGTTTTGTTTCTTAGAATGCCAAATGATCAAAGATGCTCCTAAGAATTGGCAACATCCTGATGTGCTCTTCCTATCCACCTTATAGCCTGCAAAATCTGCATCAGAATACCCGATTAATGTGAAATCCTTTTGCTTTGGGTACCATAGTCCAAGCTCCTTAGTGCCATTGAGATATTGAAAGATCCTCTTCACAGCCACGAGGTGAGATTCTTTAGGATCAGCTTGAAACCTAGCACACATGCAAACACTAAACATGATGTCAGGTCTACTAGCTGTAAGATATAGTAAAGATCCAATCATTCCCCGATACTCCTTTTGATTGACACTCTTCCCAGTCTTGTCTTGATCTAGGGATAATGTTGAGCTCATGGGAGTCTTGGCTGCTTTGGATTGATCCATCTTGAACTTCTTCAAGAGATCCTTAGTGTACTTGCTTTGGTTGACAAAGATCCCTTTCTTGGATTGATGAACTTGTAATCCCAAAAAGAAGTTGAGTTCACCCATCAAGCTCATCTCAAATTCGCTACACATGATGTCAGAAAATTCCTTGCACAAAGATGTGTTAGTAGCACCAAATAATATATCATCAACATAAATTTGAATAACCAAAATGTCCTTTCCTTTGGTCTTGATAAAAAGAGTCTTGTCGATCAACCCCCTTTTAAAATCATTTTCTAAAAGATATTTTTACAAGCGCTCATACCAAGCTCTTGGGGCTTGTTTCAAACCATAAAGCGCTTTGTCAAGTTTATAAACATGATTAGGAAATTCCAAACTTTCAAAACCTGGGGGTTGAGCCACATAAACTTCTTGTTCTAAGAAACCATTGAGAAAAGCACACTTGACATCCATTTGATATAGCTTTATGCTCATAAAAGATGCAAATGCTAATAATATACGAATGGCTTCAAGCCTGGCTACGGGAGCAAAGGTCTCCTCGTAGTCAATACCTTCCTCTTGATTGTAGCCTTGAGCAACAAGCCTTGCCTTGTTCCTCACGATCTTACCATTCTCATCTAGCTTGTTTCGAAATACCCATCGTGTGCCAATGACTGATTGATGCTTTGGCCTAGGCTTCAAGGTCCAGACTTTGTTCCTTTCAAATTCGTTAAGCTCACTTTGCATAGCAATGAACCAATCTGGCTCTTGAAGGGCCTCATCTACCTTCTTGGGTTCTATAAGAGAGACAAACGCGTGAAAAGCACAAAGATCTTTAAGTTTAGAACGAGTTTGAACACTAGAAGTAGGGTCAGAAATGATATCCTTTAATGAGTGTGATGAGGAGTATTTGAATTTTCTTTTGCTAGTCTCAGCTCCTTGATTCGTCACACCAGCAGGATTGATTTGTGCTACATCTGACTCCATAGTCCTGTTAGGTTCAGTTTCAGCAGTTTCTGACATTTCAACACTGTTAGATTGGACACCAAGGGCTTTGGACGAATCTTCAACACCTTAGGCCAATTCTTCAGTGTTGAGAATCTGTTCCTACATGTTCCTCTTCTCTGTGTTCTTGGTAGCAGCATCATCACCTTCCTCGTTCTCCGTATGGATGTTAAGATCTATATCTGCAACACTTTCACTCAAAGAACCGTCATTGCATTCATCAAATATAACATGTATACTTTCTTCAACTAACCGGGTCCTTTTATTGAAGATTCTATAAGCTTTGCTACTTGTGGAGTAGCCAAGAAATATACCTTCATTACTACGAGCATCAAATTTCCCAAGGTTATCTTTTCCATTGTTATGAACAAAGCAAGTACATCCAAAGGGTTTAAAATAAGATATAAGTGGTTTGCGGCCTTTGAAAAGTTCATAAGGAGTTTTCTTTAAGATGGAACGAATAAGACAGCGATTCAAAATATAGTTAGCTGTGTTAACAGCTTCAGCCCAATAGGTTTTAGGTAATGCATTTTCTAAAAGCATAGTCCTGGCCATATCCTCTAGGGTGCGGTTCTTTCGTTCCACAACCCCATTTTGTTGAGGTGTCCTAGGAGCAGAAAAGTTATGGGAGATGCCATATTTAGCACAAAACAAATCAAACTGAAGTTGATCAAACTCCCTACCATGATCACTTCGAATTGACACTATGGGCTCGTTTCTTAAAGTTTGCAACTCCTTACAAAGTTTTGAAAACTCAAATAAGGCCTCTGATTTTTCTTTTAAAAATGCAACCCAAGTATATCTAGAAAAATCATCAACAACAACAAGCATGTACTTTTTACCATTGGGAGATTTGACTCGTATAGGACCACATAAATCCATATGTAAAAGTTCAAGGGGTCTAGAAGAACTTACAACATTTTTGGGTTTGAAAGAGCTACGTGTTTGTTTACCTCGTGTGCATGCATTGCACATATCAATACCTTTGAAGTCCATCTCAGGTAGTCCTCTTACAAGCCCTTTGGACACAAGCTTCTGTAGTGTATGTGGACTCACATGACCGAGTCTCCTGTGCCAGAGCTTTGGATCGTCCGTCAAAGCTTTTAGACAGGTTAAGCTTCCTTGTGCCACTTGATCAGCATTCACAGCGTATATATTGTTGTAACGATATGCAGTTAGTATAACTTCACCTATATCTTTTCTGCACACTAGACATCTTTTCTTGTTAAATCTGACGTTATTGCCACTATCACATAATTGAGAAATACTAAGCAAATTATACTTTAAACCATTCACAAGATAGACATTTTTAATACTATGGTTGGAATCACTCCCAACGCTGCCAATACCAACGATGTCACACTTTCCTTTGTCACCAAGAGTGATTGTTCCTGTGGATTGCTCCTTTAGATCATGAAAGAGAGAACTCTTCCCACTCATATGCCTCGAGCATCCACTATCAATAATCCATTTTTGCTCCTTCACCTTGGTGATCTCCTGCAAAACAAACATCAACCTTTGTGGCTAGACCAATAAGCAAATTTGGATCCATTATTGGGATAAACCATATTTGGTAAAATAGTGCCTTTTGGGACCCAAACTTGTGTAATCCGTTCTTTTCTCAAATGAACAGGGAATGTATTGCGAATGATATATGGATCCTTTCTTCTATAGGGGCAGGTCTCTTTTACATGTCCCTTTCGAGCACAATGGTGACATATAGGAGAGGTTTTGCTTCCTTTTGCCTTTACAAAGGTGGTAATGTGCTGCTTCTTTAAAAACCTTGGATTGTAACCAATACCACTTTTGTTTAGAGAACTTTGTTGCTCACCCAACATCCTATCAAGAGTGCCTTTGGATTTGGTAAAACTTATGAGGGCTGTCTGTTGGTCTTGAATCTTATTATTCAGGGAGATCTTCTCGTTCTCTAAGTCATGATGTTCACTTCTCACAGACGAGAGATCTTGCTTGAGTTCAGATTTCTCTGAATCAAGAGTCTTGACTTTAATGTCAAGACCTGAATAAGAAGCTACAAGACTTTTGACCCTCATAGACAGATCCTCAATAGTTCTTTCCTGGTCCACAGTTCTCTTAATAAGAGTGTTAGTTTGGGCAATAAGTTTCTCTTCATTGGCAATCATATTAGAAAGGAATTCTGATAATACCTCTTTTGGACTTGCCATAAGTTCTCTTACGGTTACCTCAAGCTTCTCATCGTGAGATTCATCTCCTGATGCCATAAGACAGACATTGGCCTTCTCATCGTCGGAGTCGGAGTCAGAATCGCTCCAAGTTGCCACCATGGCTTTCTTTTTCCATCTATCACCCTTCTTGGACTGGCTCTTCGTCTTTTGAGGGCAGTCTTTCACAAGATGATCTGTTTCTCCACATTCAAAACAAGACAACGGTTTAGTCTTCTTATCATTTTTGTTGTATTGAGACTTACCTCGGAATTTAGAAGACTCTGATCCATCCTTGTTGTTGAATTGTTTCTTCATTTTGAGGATTCGAGCAAGGCCTCTTGTGATAAGAGCAAAAGGATCATCCTCATCGTCATCCTCATCTTCGGAATCAGATTCATCTTTGTTATCATCCTTCTTAGATTTGAGCGCCAAATTCTTAGTGCTTGCTGGAAGTTCTCCATCGTCTTCATTAAGGATCATCTCATGCGTGATCAGTTTCCCAAGCAGGTCGTCAAGAGGCAGAGTAGTGAGGTCTTGGGCTTCCTCTATAGCTGTTACTTTAGGACCCCACTTTTCTTTTGGGAGACACCTCAATATCTTCCTTACTTTCTCAACGTTTGTAAAGCTCTTGCCGAAAGAGTCAAGGTTGTTGGTGATTTCTGTGAATCGTGTGAACATGACCTTGATAGACTCATCAGGCTTCATCTTGAAAAGTTCATACTTTCGAAGGAAGATGCTGATCTTGGTGTCCTTCACTTGGCTGGTTCCCTCATAGGTGATGACCAGCTTGTCCCAAATCTCTTTAGCTGACCTACAAGATGAAATACGGTTAAACTCATCGGTGCTAAGACCACAATAAAGTAAGTTAATAGCCCTGTAGTTTTTGGAGACGAGTTCAAGATCCGCTTGGATGTATTCAGACTCCTTCTTTGCGACTTTGGTTCCATTTGGTCTGTCTTTCTCTAGAATATTTGGCCCATTCTCTATAATGTTCCAAAGTTCTAGATCTTGGTCTATGATGAACATCTTCATCAATGATCTCCAGTGGACAAAGTTGTTTCCTACAAAGAGTGGTGGTCTGCTGGTAGACCTTCCCTGTGCAAATCCTCCGCTTGCTTCACCAGACATGATCGAAAACTCACAAGATTGTTAGATCAAAAGTAGTGAGTAAAGCTCTGATACCAATTGAAGGTTCGATAATGTAAAACAAAGTAATATAGAAATACTCTAGAAGGGGGGGTTGAATAGAGTATGCCGGTTTTTCGCAGATTCTCAAGACTTTTGAAGCTCGTGCAAAATCCTTTGAGATTAGACTTAGTCTTTTCTCTGAAAACCTGAATCACAAAGTTAAACAGTTGAACCAAGTGCGAAAATAATGTAAAGCAATAAGTAAAGGACTCGATGAGTTGTTTACGAGGTTCGGCACGAACTTGGCCTACGTCCCCGCCTAGGGTTCTTCCATAACCCTAGGATTCAACCGGCTTTTATTGATTCACAAGACTTAGGATCCTAGTAGCTCACCGAGAAGCCTCTCTCCTATAAAATTTCAATCTAGTCAACTCACGTTCCCTTGGAGTCCTAGACCAATCTAGAAGAGCCCCACCTCTCTATGCTATCTAGTACAATCCTCTTACACTTAGTGAATCAATTGCCTAGTGTCTACTTCCCGAGTTACAAACTCTTGAGTATAACACTCTCTCGAAATATATCCTATAAGCTCACAGTGTAACTCTCAAATGCTTTGAAATGAAATAACAGACTCTTAAGGACTAGCAGAGAGCACACGAAGAAGACAGATCTCGCTTGAAGGCTTGAGTGTATGAAAGCTTGTGTTCAATAGGTGTGTAGCTGTCTTCTTCTTCCTTTTCTTTTTATTGAAACAAATCGGCGCCTAAGGATCTTAACCAACGGCTAGAGAGGATCATGGCTTGAGCTGGATCTTCTATCTTTGGAAACTTTCGGAGGCCATGATCTTCCGATTTGAATCTTCTCAATTTACAACATAAGGAAGGAAATAATATTCGAAAATACTTCCTGAAAGGTTAGTGTGTATATAATAATATAATGGAAGCATATAATAACATAAAATAATATTCGAACATAATATCATATAGAACAGGTTTTGTGTTTCATCAATACTGTTAAAGCTTCAAGACCTTTGACACAAACAGACTGTCAAGGCCTTTGAAACTTATTCCGATTTTCATCAAGGGAGTGGAGTTATCAGTTGGAATAATGCAATTATCCCTAGCCGAATTGAGCCTGACCCCCATTTTGGAATGAAGACTTAGATTGGTTGGAATAATGCATTGTGGAAAGAAAAGTGCATATATTTAGTTTTGAGCAAAAGAAAATTATGGGATGGTATATATTTGCATCTTGTCATATTTTGTAAAAGGATTTTTGGCTCACCATATAAATGCACCATTCCTTTATTTTATTTATGTAATTTCGTTCAAAAAAAATTGAAAAAAGAAAAAAAGGATATATATGTATTATGTGCATGAGCCAAATTCCTTAGTTCTTTTCTTATTTCATACAACGTCTATGTTTTTGAGAGAATATTAAGGATTTGAAAGAAGGGTTGATGGGCATTATGGAAGATGAGTTTGGAAAGTGCAACATTGAAGAGTTATAGTTTGAATATTGTAGTATTGAGGTTTAGGAGTCTTGATTCCCAAATTTTATAAGTACCACATAGCCAAATAATTCCATACCCTTTATTTCTTACCAAGCCCCATTACAACCCCGCCGAATGTGTCTTCTTTGAAGTCTTCCATTGAGCGAAAGTCCTCTTGATGGTTATTATTGCATCTACATAATTGGTTGAGAAGTGGATTATTATAAATTGCAATGTTTATGAGATTGTATATAGAATTGAGTTGAGCGTTGATCATCATAGCCTAAACACATAAGAGTTGAGTGCAAACACATTATCCCTGTGAGGTTGGATCAAAATTGCATATGCCTATGGATCGCTCATATATGTGTTATGACGTTAAATTCACTTGCTTTGCTTTGCTACCGCTTATGATGTTGCTTTTGACGGAGGCGAAGACTTGAAGGGTATGTTGTAGGTGTTGGTTATTGCTTGGTTATTGCTTGAGGACAAGCAAGTCTAAGTATGGGGTGTTTTGATGTACATATTTGTACCTCTTTTTATTGCATCTTTTGACTTCATATTTCATTCGATTCCTAAAATAAACGTTAAAAATAATGCAAATTTGTCTAGAAGGAGCTAACGTGCAAGAAATAGAGTCTGCACAAGTTTTGATCTAATTATGTAGGAATTCGAGCAAAATCAGAGTCAAAACGAAGAGACCACGTGAAGTTGAAAAGAGGTCGAAATCAATGTTCGTTTAGGGGAGGTGTGATTCTGCTTAAATAAAATATTCAAATATAAACTCTAACTATGCCAACTCCCTTATCAAGCAAATAAATACAAGAATCCCTCCCGATGTAGTGGTAGGGTAATTCAGGATCGAATCCACGAGGAGGTATGTCAGCGCTTCCTTAGTTGCGATCACGTTCAAGCTTTCGACCTCAGGAGACACTCGATATCGAGGTGTCTGGTCGATATCGACCTCAGTTCTGGTCGATTTCCAGTGAGTTTCCTGCAGAAGACAAAAGCAAACACAATCGACATTGAGATAGACCTCGATATTGATGTGAGTGCTCCATATCGACCTTGCTAGTCGATTTTGATTTCCGTTACAGAAATTGTATTACGTAACCTATTTGTTGGAAAAGAAGTCTGAAGAACTTAGAATGGTGTGAGAAAGATGGTCAGAAATAAAAACTTAAACTTTTTTATCAAATTCAATTAACTAAAGCTTCGAAGGTCGGGGATTCATGCCACAATGATAATAATGCAAGTATGATGCTAAAGTTATGAAATTTAATGTCTTTCCGTCAAATATCTTTTGTTACCAACACTTAGGTGATTAGAGGCTCTCGCATAATTCCTAAGAGATACTATCCAATTCATGAGTAATCCAAGTTCACAATATGATTGGCTTTCACTTTAATAATGCAAATAATGAATCTCATTAACTTTCGCAAGAGATCATGCATAGGATAGAAGACGGAATCGCATAAAAATCATACCTTTGATGCACTTACCCTACATTGCTATCGTCGGGCTCACCCCGGCCCTATAAGTGGGTTGACTACTCACGCTTCATTGTTGAACTCATCATCATTATGTAAAAGAAACTACTTTGATTAACTTCGAAAGAAAGATTACACCAAACAAAGCCACTCCTCTCTCTCTTACACAACTCCACTCGGCCTCCTCTCTCTCTCTCTAACTCGCTACTGTAATTGAAAACTGATTTATTGCTTGCTTGAATGTGTGTGGATGATTAAACTTAGCCCTAACGGCCTCTAGATTTAGATCTCAAATCTTGCTAGCCAAGGATTCGAAAACCTATCTTTATTCTCTAAGATAAAACTTAATAAAGGTAAAAACTAAAACTCCATGGTAAAATTCATAAAGGATGAAGTCTGGTGTATTGGATAGAAGATTCTCAACTTTCGGATAGACGTGCAAAGCTTCGGATAGAATTCTATCAAAAACTGAGTCGGACTTCTTCAGCTGGCAACATCGATATCGAACTCTCTTTATCTCTTATCTCGAGCACTCCTTCTCCTCGGATTGGCACTCGACTTCTATCAATATGCTCGACTTGGGCCACTCGTTATCGACCTTGAGACATCGATATCGATCTCTTCTGTGCCGACATGCTCTGTTTCTCCTCTGCTCGATTCCTAGTTGCTCTGTTCACTCGATGTCGAGGTTAGTCATCGATTTTGACCTCTTCAGAAGACTTCGAGTTCTTTTTCCGGTCTTCATCACTTGTCCAAATCTGTCCATTTTCATCTCATTTTCTGTGAAGTCACATAGAAACTCGTGCAGACCCATATATTTGACAATAATGCATAAACTACACTAATCTTACGATTTCCCACTAATATGCAATGAAAATGATGATTAAATGGACTTGAATGTGCATAGATAATAGGGCAATTTGCGCGCACATCAAACACCCCATACTTAACCTTGCTTGTCCCCAAGCAATACTTTTAATGGTCATTCAGGGGAAGAAAGTAAACCCTCAATATCATAGATTCATTTTTCATATGTCCCTACAATCAATTGCCATCCTCGATAAGGTACTAATGTCAGCCAAATCCATGCTTGTGCAATAAAGCAACATCATACTCATAAAAGGAGGTTTATATGCATAAAACAATTTCACAACATAACATTGATAATCAAGAAGACTTTTGCAAGCTATAGAGAAGTAGATTGGTAAAAGGCTAAAGGTGGGCTAATATTTGGCCATGTGGTGTTAAATCCGGGGAAATAAAACTTTCTTTCCAAAACATTCCATACTCCTTCTGCATAATATTTCTCACCTTTCACTCATCGCTCAATGTTTTTTTCTTTAAAATGCTTTTACCTCTCTAACCTTAGCGCTGCCTTCTCGCGAGTCGCAAACATGGGTGTCATGAATGGCCCTGGATACTTAGTACTTCGGACTCCTCACCTTGTGTCCCATCTCGTTGAACTAACATCTCAATGAGCAGGGTCGACCTACCTTTATCTGTTGAGGTGATCGGATTTTTTCTCACTCATTAAATTTTTCATAATTCAAAAATTGTTTCATTCCTGCCAACAACTTCATAAAATATTCACAAACTCCATATAACAACTCCAAAGATGACATCCATTCTCAAACTTGTTCCCGGATAGGGTATAAGGTATAAAAAAAATGGGCAATATGTAATATATGTGGAGCCATAATGATGATATAGTAAGGCTCATATATGGCTTGTGACTTTTGAAAATATGCATAGGTAAGGCTAGGATATGAACTTTTGTAATAAGCACTTGTATGGAAATTTCTTTAAGTCCTCCATCATCTTATCATGTACATGTGAAAAGCAACTTCAAATTTTTCCTCTCCTTCATGGTTTTTTTCTTTTTGCACTTCATTTTGACTTCCCTTAACTAGGCAATTTCATGTTATATCTCTAATGAATCTAATTTTGCATCGTAGAGTTCCTTTTTATGCTTCCATGACTCTTTTCTTTATTTTCAATTTTTGATGGGGGTCATTTTTCTTCTTTTTTTTTCGAAAATATAAATATGCAATGCTTAAAGATAAATATGAATAACTATGTATGAATATGCATAAATTTTTAAAAAGTATGCAATAACTATGAAAAATTTCAAAATATGCTAAAAATGTGCAAGTAAGCCTTCCCCCCACCCCATACTTAAATATTACAGTATCCTTATTGTATTAGAACTAGGGTTAAGAAAGTAACTTACTAAAACGTCACAAATTTCAGGAGTCGAAGAAATCTGCAGTGATGGTCGATATCGACCACTAACATCGAAATCAACTTCTTTCATCGATTCCTGGCTCAAGCTTCAGGGTGATCCGACCTCAACCACAAGCCCCTCGGGATCAACCTTAAGGTCGATATCGAGCTTCATACTCGATTTCGATGTCTCTTTTCTCTTCTTTCCTACAACTTGTTAGGAAATAAACCAAAACCAAAACATGCAATATGATGTAAAGTCTCAAAACAAAGTAAAAACTGTCCAAAACCAAAAACTAAGTGTTTTTTACAAGCTCTACACTTTAAAGTCGCTAGGCCGACTTCTTCCTTCGCACTCTCAAGGCGGCATCTGCTGAGCCCATGTGGCTTGGTCTTCAAATAAAACTCCTTTCTTGTCTCTCAGCTGCATCCCGCCTGGATGGATTTGATTCACCATGAATGGTCCCATCCTTTTGTCTTTGAATCTATTAGGGGACCAATGATCTTTTGTCTTCGCGACATAAACCTTGGCTCCTATCTCCTAATGGCTCGGATCATCATCAGATACCCTACACAATCGCACATGCCAAGGCACACCTCTTCCAAATAATGATAAATCCTTAATTGAGATGGAAAAGGAGGAATCCGTACCTTGACTTACCTTTTCTTCTTTCTGTGGCTCAGGTCGACATCGATCATCAGTAGTCGATATCGAGCTCTGTTGTGCTCCTGAAGGTTTAGTCAATTTGGAGTGGTTCTGCTCGACATGATCAGGTCAATTTCGACCTTCAGAGATCGATATCGAGTTCTTTCCTCCTTTCTCAGCTTCTATGGCAGTCGACTTCGACATATGTTTATGTTTGATTTCATCCTTTGTGCTCGATTTCGAGGTTCCTTCTCCTCCGTCGACCCCATACTTATGACCTGGCACATAATCTTGAATTTTGTTAGTCTATATCGACTTACCTGGGTCGATTTCGATGTTCTTTTTGGCTCCTTCTTTCAAGATTGCCACGACTTCCTCCACTTGGGCTTCTATGACCCTCTTTTTAAGCTCTTTTGGTGTCATATTCCTTACCTTTGCTTCCCCGCATGTTATGTAGACACCATTGATGGCCTTTATCTCCATTGGCCCATTGTTCCTCACCGTCTTGTTGAAGGCGTACTCTATCACTTTGTCACTAATGGTAAATGAGAGCAATCCTTTCTTTACGCTTATGTTGGCATCGACGGTTGCTAGGAATGGCCTACCTAAAATAATTCAACAAGCAGGGTTCTCTGCCATATCGACAACTAAGAAATCAGCAGGGACAAAGAATTTACCTACTTGCACTGGCATATCATCTACCATCCCTGTTGGAATCACTACCGTATTATTTTCCATGTATAACTTTGCATCCACGGGCTCCAGATGACCTATCTTTATCTTGTGCCATATGGTTAGTGGCATCATGATCCATATGGTTAGTGGCATCATGCTAACTCTAGCGCCCAAATCAACTAAAGCATTAAACCGATATTGACCTAAGCCTATAGTGATAGAGAACTTACCTGGGTCCGCCCGCTTTTGTGGTAGCTCCAATCTGTTGCACTCCTCTGTGATCTCAGCAATTGATTGCTTCTTCCCTAATATGTCCTTAAGGAACCTTACATATGATGGCATCTCATGAAGTGTTTCGGTGCATGGTATTGAGACATTAAGTCCTTGAAGCATCTTCACGAACCGCTGGAACTTCTTTTCCGCCGGGTCCTTAATCACCTTCTTTGATGGGAATGGCAACACCTTCTTCTTCCCTACGGCTAGAGTTAGGTCGACATGGACTGGATGGGGGTTGATATCAACTGGCGAAGTCGATTTCTGTGGTGATTTAGCAGCAGTGTCGACATCGAGTTCAAGAGCCTCGACATCGACATCACCATGGTCGATATCGATAGGGGGGTCGATATCGACGTCTGTTCTGGGGCCTTCTCCTCCGCTTTTTGCTCGGGCATTTGTACTTGATGCCCACTCCTTAAGTTCATGGCCGCTATGTGTCTAGTAGTTTTTCCCTTTTTGTTGGGCACAGTTGATCCAGGGAATGTTCCTGACGGTTTGGGTATTTGTTTCGCCAATTAAACCATTTGGGTCTCCATGTTGCGCTTTCAAACGTCTATCTCGCCAAGCCTAGAGTTGATGCCCAACAGCTGAGTATGGACGGAGTTATTGGCTTATTTAAACTCAACATGGTTCCTCCACATCTCATCAAGAATGATCTATAGGTCATCCTTCCTTGTTTCTCACTCAGGGTGCCCTGGTGCTCTATATGGTGGGGGATCCCTTTGTTGATAGAATATTTGATCTCCCCAATATTGTTGATTGCCCCCTCCATAGGAGCCTCTCATCCACTTGGCTTCCTCATGTTGTTCCTCCATAGATAATTGCTAAAGATGTGGACAGGCACTAGTGTTATGCCTTGTTGAACCACATTCCTGACAAGGTTGATTGTTGCTCAGGAACCTGACATGCTTTTGAAGGCGTCGCATTTGATCATTATGGAATTGTTGTTGCACATCAGGATCAATCTCCTTTGGAAGCTCATAAAGTGGCATAGATGGGGCAGGCCTTGAGTCATAGGCTGCAGCAGTCCCAAAAGTGTTGTCGAAGTTCACGAGCCTCTCATTCGTCTCCTAGGCCTCCGTTGGTGTAAGCTCAATGTACCGATATGAGGTGTATGAATTGATTCTCTACTTATTCGGCGCATCAAGGGAGTTGTAGAAGATCTCCTGGATGACATATAGAAGTTGCCCATGCGTCGGGCATGATCTCAGCAAGTCCTTAAAGCGCTACCACGCATGTGCTAGTGTTTCACCTGGCTTTTTTTTGAAAGCCGTGATCCTTTGCCGCATCATCGCCATTTTAGATGGTGGAAAGAACTTATTTAGGAACGCATCCTTCACCTCTGCCCATGTCCTCAGCGAGCGTGGAGCCAAACTCTCTAGCCATTGTAATGCCTTCCCTGCCAAAGACCATCGAAAAGATTTTAGTCTCACATACTCTATCTTCACACCGTCAGCAATAGTTTCACATAAATCCATGAAAGTAGAGATATGTTGCAGTGGGCATTCATTAGGTCTTCCCTTAAAGTATTTCTTTTAATCTCAGATAGGAAGTTTATTTTTATTTCATAATTCGAATGAGGAATTAAGATAGCGGATTCAGGAACATGTAGCGGTGTATGAATGTATTGCATCACCGTCTGTGGATACTGATTGAGCCACTCTTGGGCTTGTCTATGCGCATCCTCATCCCTATCAGCGCGGGCTCGCTCTGCAGCAGCGGTGGCCCTCTCAGCAGTGATTGTAGCATTATGATCCTCAATTTCCTTTCTCAAACGCTCTATGGTCTCAGCCTGTGTCTCGTTATCCGCCATGATTTGAATAGATTTGTTGCAAAGATGGAAGAAATCTTCAGGCTCGTCTATGCTTTCCAGGATAGGTCCGCGATCAGAACGTCCCATAAACCTGCAAAATAAGCACTAAGAAAAGATCGTGAGAAAACTTAGGTGGTGATTAATTGCCTCTCCGGCAACAGCGCCAATTTGTTCGTTTAGGGGAGGTGTGGTTCCACTTGAATAAAATATTCAAATATAAACTCTAACTATGCCAACTCCCTTATCAAGCAAATAAATACAAGAATCCCTCTCGATGCAGTGGTAGGGTAATTCAGGATCGATTTTACGAGGAGGTATGTCAGCGCTTCCTTAGTTGCAATCACGATCAAGCTTTTGACCTCAGGAGACACTCGATATCGAGGTGTCTGGTCGATATCGACCTCAGCTCTGGTTGATTTCCAGTGAGTTTCTTGCAGAAGATAAAAGCAAACACAGTTGACGTCGAGATAGACCTCGATATCGATGTTAGTGCTTGATATCGACCTTGCTAGTCGATTTCGATGTCTGTTACAGAAACTGTATTACGTAACCTATTTGCCGGAAAAGAAGTCCAAGGTCGGGGATTCATGCCACAACAATAATAATGTAAGTATGATGCTATAGTTATGAAATTTAATGTCTTTCCGTCAAATAACTTTCGTTACCAACACTTAGGTGATTAGAGGCTCTCGCATAATTCCTAAGAGTTACTATCCAATTCATGAGTAATCCAACTTCACAATATGATTGGCTTTCGCTTAAATAATGCAAATAATGAATCTCCTTAACTTTCGCAAGGGATCATGCATAGGATAGAAGACGGAATCACATAAAAATCATACCTTTGATGCACTTACCCTACATTGCTATCGTCGGGCTCACCCCGACCCTAGAAGTGGGTTGACTACTCGCGCTTCATCGTTGAACTCATCATCATCATGTAAAAGAAACTACTTTGATTAACTTCGAAAGAAAGATTACACCGAACAAAGCCACTCTGCTCTCGCTTACACAACTCCACTCGACCTCCTCTCTCTCTCTCTAACTCGCTACTGTAATTGAAAACTGATTTCTTGCTTGCTTGAATGTGTGTGGATGATTAAACTCAGCCCTAACGGCCTCTAGATATAGATCTCAAATCTTGCTAGCCAAGGATTCGAAAACCTATCTTTATTCTCTAATATAAAACTTAATAAAGGTAAAAACTAAAAATCCATGGTAAAACTCATAAAGGAAGAAGTCTAGTGTATTGGATAGAACACTCTCGACTTTAGGATAGACGTGCAAAGCTTCGGATAGAATTCTATCAAAAACTGAGTCGGACTTCTTCTGCTGGCAACATCGATATCGACCATAGGACATCGATATCGACCTCTCTTTATCTCTTATCTCGGGCACTCCATCTCCTCGGATTGGCACTCGACTTCTATCAATATGCTCGACTTGGGCCACTCGATATCGACCTTGAGATATCGATATCGATCTCTTCTGTGTCGACATGCTTTGTTTCTCCTCTGCTCGATTGCTAGTTGCTCTGTTCACTCGATGTCGAGGTTAATCATCGATTTCAACCTCTTCAGAAGACTTCGAGTTCTTTTTCCGGTCTTCATCACTTGTCCAAATCTGTCCATTTTCGTCTCGTTTTATGTGAAGTCACATAGAAACTCGTGTAGACTCATATATTTGACAATAATGCATAAACTACACTAATCTTATGACTTCCCACTAATATGCAATGCAAATGATGATTAAATGGACTTGAATGTGCATAGAAAATATGGCAATTTGTGGGCACATCAATCGACCTATAGGGTCGATATCGACTACAAGACATCGACATAGTCCTGAGTGTCGAGACAGACCATCAACCAACAGAAGAAAAGCAATCGATATTGACTCCTAGACATCGATATCGACCAAGTCCCAGGAATCGAGTTGAGCTGAGCCCGTCGAGCAAAAACAAAGAGGTCGTTATCAATTACTCTTGTCGATATCGACCATACTTCGACACGGTATAGACACGCTTTTTGAGACGTGAATTTCCATTCTATCTTCAAGAGCCATGGATTATCTATAGATTTAGATAGATTATAGCTGAGGATATTTGTTTTTTACCTTAAAGCTTTATTAAGTTATTTAGATATTTACCAAAATAAAAGATCTATCCTACATAGTTTATAGATTAGATAGAAGATACTATCCTTGGATAGCAAGGATTAGTAGCCTATAAATAAAGCCCTAGGGGGCTAGTTTTTAATCATTCAATTACACACAGTCAATCATGCAATAAAGTTAGAGTTAGAGAGAAGCTTTAGGGTTTGGCGTTGGCGAGAGCCGACGTTGAGTTGTAAAGTTTTGGAGTTATTAATGCAGGTTTCCTCTTTTATATCAATGATGTTTCCTGCGATGAGGTGCGAGTAGTCTCCCAAAGTTTCTAGGGTTGTGGTGAGCCCGACGTTAGCCATGCGTGCCTGAGGTAGGTGTTAGATGTTGATATCATTGTGTCTATATCATCTCCTACGATTCTATGTTTAGTCCTAATCGAAAGAAAAGGGATTCATGTTAACGACTTGAGTTATAAACATAAAATTGGTAGAGACAATTATGTTTATTTGCAAGAGTAATCCTAAGAGTTGGTGTACAGCGAAAGCTCGTCCCTCGGGTGAAATAGCGCAATTGTCCATCTTATTTGCCTTATCGCATGCATTGGTTAACGTTGTGGTAAACCCTAACCCTAGAAGTTGTCTTTTACATCTTTTAGTCACATAAAAACAATGTCTTTATTTTGTCCATTGCTTCCTTATTCATCATACATTCTTCGGCCTTTCTTTGCCAACAAAGCTAACAACTTTGCAGGAACCAACATCGATATCGACCCAAGACATCGATATCGACCACTGTGCCTCCATCGATAATGCAACGGCGCCAATTTTTTAGGTAGGAGGAAATGGAGTTCTTAAAAAAATATATGAAATATAAATGCCGATCGAATCCTAACCTATGCAAATAATTACAAGACTTCCTCCCATTGTAGTAGAAGGATAGTCAGGATCGATCCATGAGGAAGCAGGTCAGCAAGATCCTAGTAGCGTTGGAAAGCTCACGTCTATGGTCGACCAGAAGCCTTGATCTCGACCTAAGTGCTTGATGTTGACCTTGACTGTCGATTCCTTTTGCAATAGAAGACCTGCAGAGATAAAAACAAGCAATCGATATCGACTAGGAAGGTCGATATCGATGTTAGTTCACGAGATCGACTGGCTCAGAAGACTGCCAGTCGACATAGAGGTAGTCAATATTGAGTAGGTCACTCGAAATCGACCTCAGCAACAGGAACTCTGGAGATCGACGTCGACATAGAACATCGTCGACGAAGGCACAGTGGTCGATATCGATGATAGAGGTCGATATCGATGTTGTTCCTGCAAAGTCGTTAGCTTTTGTCGGCAAAGAAAGGGCCAAAGACACAAGGATAAATAAGGAAGCAATGGACAGAATAAAGACAATGTTTTTATGTGAGTATATATAAAAAGCAACTCCTAGGATTAGGGTTTACCACAACGTTAACCAATGCTTGCGATAAGGCAAATAAGATGGACAATTGCACTATTTCACCCGAGGGACGAGCTTTCGCTGTACACCAACTCTTAGGATTACTCTTGCAAATAAACCTAATTGTCTCTACCAATTTTATGTTTATAACTCAAGTTGTTAACATGAATCCCTTTTCTTTCGATTATGACTAAACATAGAATCGTAGGAGATGATATAGACACAACGATATCAACATCTAACACTTACCTCAGGCACGTATAGCTAACGTAGGGCTCACCCCGACCCTAGAAGCTTTGGGAGACTACTCGCACCTCATCGCAGGAAACATCATTGATATAAAAGAGGAAACTTGTATTAATAACTCTGAAACTTAAAACTCAACGTCGGCTCTCGCCAACGCCAAACCCTAAAGATTCTCTCTAACTCTAACTGTATTGCATGATTGATTGTGTGTAATTGAATGATTAAAAACCAACCCCCTAGGGCTTTATTTATAGGCTACTAATCCTTGCTATCCAAGGATATTATCTTCGATCTAATCTATAAACTCAATCCAAACAAGTAAGATAGATCTTTTATTTTGGTAAATATCTAAATAACTTAATAAAGCTTTAAGGTAAAAAAAAAAATATCCTCAGTTGTAATCTATCTAAATCTATAGATAATCTGTGGCTCTTGAAGATAGAATAGCAATCTGCGTCTCAAAAAGCGTGTCTATACTGTGTCGATGTATGGTCGATATGAACCAGAGTACTCGATATTGACCTCTCTGTTTCTGCTCGACGGGCTCAGCTCTACTCGATTCCTGAGACTTGGTCGATATCGATGTCTAGGAGTCGATATCGAGTGCTTTTCTTCTGTTGGTTGATGGTTTGTCTCGACACTCAGAACTGTGTCGATGTCTTGTAGTCGATATCGACCCTATAGGTCGATTGCGACCTCTTTTCAACTTCACTTGGTCTCTTCGTTTTGACTCCGATTTCACTCGAATTCCTACATAATTAGATCAAAACTTATGCAGACTCTATTTCTTGCACGTTATCTCATTCTACACAAATTTGCATTATTTTCAACCTTTATTTTAGGAATTGAATGAAATATGAAGTCAAAAGGTGTAATAAAAAGAGGTACAAATATGTACATCAGTGATGGATAAAGCCTAGAGTACGTTAAACTAAAGGCTTTTCGTTGGTCTCTCGTAGGGAAAGCACTAGCATGGTTGGAGAGCCTAGCCCCCAGATCGCTCCGCACGTGGGATGAAGTCAAGGATGCCTTTCTCAACAAGTTCTTTCCACCATCCAAGACGGCAACTATACGCCAAAGATTATGGCTTTTAGACAAAAGCCTCATGAAACGCTAGCGCAAGTGTGGGAGCGATTTAAGGAACTGCTGAGGTCCTGCCCTACGCATGGGCAACCACCCTATGTTATCCAGGATATCATCTACAATGCCTTGGACGTAACTACTAATGAGAGAATCAACACCTATACCTCATATGGGTATCTCGAGCTCCTACCACAACAAGCTTGGGATACTATAGAGAGGTTGGTCGAATTTGACAATACCTATGGGACTCTGGTGGCCTCCGACTCAAGGCCTGCCCCATCTATGCCACTCTATGAACCCTCCAAGGAGATTGATCCTGATGTCAAAGATCAATTCATGCAAGATCAACTCAAGAGGCTTAAAAAACAAGTCAAATTCCTCTCCGCCAACCAACCTTGCACCGAATGTGGCTCCGTCAGGCATATCACCACCGATTGCCCCCACAAGGAGCAAGTACAACTAGTGGAGACTCACCAGGAGGCGCGCTACATGAGGAATCCCAATCGCGAAGGGTACCAAAACTGGGAAAATCAACCACCCCAATACAACCCCAGGGATCCTCTGACTTATAGAGCTCCAGGCCATCCGGAGAGAGAACCACAACGTGATGATGTTCAACTCATCCTTGATGAGTTAAGGAGGGAACCAAGCTGCGAGTCAACAATCTAGGAACGCTATCCAGAACCAACTTCAAGTGCTTAACGCCTGAATGGGGGAGATGGATACTTGGAAGAAGACTATTGAGACCCAACTGGTTCAACTAGCGACCCAAATCCCAAAGCCACTCGGCAAACTCCCTGGACAACCACAAGAAAATCCAAAGGGGCAAGCTGGGCACATTGCACGAGCCATGGAGCGAAGGAGAAGTCATTGAAGATGCAGTCAATGTCGATACGCCAATCGATATCGAGGGCCCTGTCGACGTCGAACCCCCTGTCGATGTTGAGCCCACTGCAAAGCATAGAACGAAGCCAGAGAAGCACTCGATATTGAGTGATCCGGTCGATATCGACCATCCCTTCGATGTCGACCCTTGTGCAAATCGACCACAGCTTCAAACTTCCCCAAGGCTAACCAAACTAGTCGATATCGACCACCCCGATGTCGATGTCGACCTATCCAGAAAGCAAAAATCGACCACTTCGCCTCCAAAGCCATCCAAACCACTACCTTATACTTTCAAGGCACTGCAAGATCCAGCAGACACAAAATTTAGACGCTTCATGAAGATCTTACAAGGTCTCAATCTCACCATCCCACTCACGGAAGCGCTTAATGAGACGCCTGCCTACATGAGGTTCCTGAAGGACATCTTGTCCAAAAAGAGATCCATCTTAGAGATCACCAGGGAATGCAATTCAATTGAGTTCCTTGAGAAGCACGGCGATCCAGGAAAGTTCGTGGTAACGGTAAGGGTTGGTAAGCATCAATTCAAAGCCCTTTGTGATCTTGTGGCTAGTGTTAGTTTGATGCCCCTATCGATATGGCAACAAGTAGGCGTTGGAGCATTGGAGCCCGTCGATATGAAGCTCTACATGGCGGACAACTCCTTCGTGAGTCCAACTGGGGTTGTGAATGATGTCCCTGTCAAGGTGGGAAAGTTCTTCAGACCCACGGACTTCATCGTGTTGGACATGCCAAAGGATCCTATTATGCCTATCATCCTTGGTAGGCCATTCTTAGCAACAGCGGATGCCAACATCAATGTGAGGAATGGCACCCTTACATTCACAATCGGCAACGAGGTCGTGGAGTTTTGCTTCAACCCTACAATGAGCGAAACAAAGCAGCTGGAACAAGTTTCCCTCTCATCGATAAAGGAGAAGCTTTGTATGTTTTTGTTGGCGAGGATGGAAACAGCAAAGAGAGTCGACATCGAGTGGAGCTAATCTAAATTTACCGAAGCACTCGAAATCAACCACGTTTACTCGATATCGAGTAAACCTGATGATCCACCGAGTTGCCAGGAGCTTAAGTATGGGGTCCCTGACGTCGACATCGACCATCCCAATTTGACGTCGACTTCTGCACTCAATATTGACCCTTCTCTGTTGGAATCAACTAACTATCTGCCCGAAGATCGCTGTTTCGGGCCCGAACAGGTAAGCACAGGTATGATCCCTAACCTTCCTTTGTCCATTACTGATGATTCAACTAATGGGAGGGTCAAAGGTCCATGTTTTGCCCATCTTTTGAAAGTTAGGTCAAGAAAGAGAAAGATAGCATTCCACAAATAGCCTAACAAAGAAGAAGCCTTGCTTGCCGAACTTAGCTACTATCAAAAGGACCTAGATGATCCAGGAGAAGGCACAAGCATGAAGGATCCTCACCTTAAGGGTTCATGAAGCATTTAAGAAGAAGTCGGCCTAGCGACTCAAAAATCTAGAGCGTGTACATGAACTTTTAAAATTTCCGCATAGATGGTTTTTAGGATTTGGATTTTGGATTTTGAGATTTTGAGTCTATGATAATTCATGGCTTTATTAGTATGAACTAACAAGAATTTCAGGTTACCAAGCAAAATGAACGACGAAGAAGAAAATAAGCTACTGTAGAGGCAATCGAAATCGACCAAACCAGTCGAAATCGACCACCCTAGGGTCGAGCCACCTCCTGGAGTCGACATCAATGACTCAGGAGCCAAAATGAGCACTCGATATCGACCTACTTAGTCGATATCGACCACACCCTGGTGACCCTCGACTTCAACTTCTTCCTCGACTTCGACAGATGAAGTCGACATCGACCTGATTACTCGACATCGACTTCTGGCATCGACTTAACCTAAAATCAACCTAAATCCATAGGTCGCTCTATGAGTTTCTCTCTTCACCCTTGTTTTTCTTTTAATACAGTGAGGATACTGTATGTTTTAAGTATGGGGTGGGGGTGAAACATGTCTTATGGTCACAACTTGGCTTTCTTTTATTCATGTATTGTATTCATGTTTAAGTTTATGTTCTTAGTCTTTACTTTCATAAAAAAATGTAAAAAATTCAAAAAAAAAATAGAAAATGTCAAAAATACAAAAAAATGCATATTTACTTTTTAAGTTTGTTTCTAAACCCCACTGAGACGTCTTATGATGAGAACTCAATAGATGACTTGATCATGTAAATCCTATGGCATATTCAGATGGTTTAGCCTAAGTCCTTAAAATGGTTTTCATGTAGATTGTGAACTTGTGATGAAATTGAGCACATATGATGAAGCAAAATCCAACAAAAATTGTCCTAGTGAAAATTTTGGCCTATAGGGAGAACATTAAAAATCCCTCTGCTTTCTTGAGTGTATTTACTCTTCCTATACATCTCTAAATGTTGTGATAGTTATTCAAAGCCAATGCATATATATGTTTATGTTTACGAGAATTAAATGATGAAGGCATCTTTGAAGCCATTTTTATCCTCTCTTTACCTACTCTACATTATCTCTGCTTGAAGCCAGAACATTAACCTGAGCCTTATATTGCAAACTCCACAAAATTATCCCCAGCCGAATTGAGCCTGACCCCCATTTGGGAATTGAGCCAAAATGAGCCTTATATTGCAAACTCCAAACCCTTCTATTTTATACCAAGCCCCATTACAACCCCGCTGAATGGAGTCTTCTTTGAAGTCTTCCATTGAGCAAAAGTCCTGCTGATGGTTCTTATTTCATTTTCATAATTGGTTGCGAAGTGGATTATTATAAATTGCAATGTTTATGAGTTTGTATATGAAATTGAGATGAGAGTTCATCTTCATAGCCTAAACACATGAGAGTTGAGTGCAAACACATTATCCTTGTGAGGTTGGATCAAAATTGCATATGCCTATAGATCGCTCAAATATGTGTGATGACGTTAAATTCACTTGCTTTGCTTTGCTACCACTTATGATGTTGCTTTTGACAAGGGCGAAGAGTTGAAGGGTGTGTAGTAGGTGTTGGTTATGCTTGGTTATTGCTTGAGGACAAGTAAGTCTAAGTATGGGGTGTTTTGATGTACATATTTGTACCCTTTTTATTCGCAAGTTTTGACTTCATATTTCATTCGATTCCTACAGAAAAGGTTAAAAATAAAATAAATTTGTGTGGAATGAGCTAACATGCAAGAAATAGAGTCTCCTTAAGTTTTGGTCTAAATATGTAGGAATTGGAGTGGAATCGGAGTCAAAACGTAGAAGCCAAGTAATGCTGAAGAGAGGTCGAAATTGACTAGACTGGTCGATATCGACTAAAGACCTCGACATGGACTCGGAGTGTCGAGATAGACCACAAACACCAACACTAAAGAGAACTCGATATCGAGTATATGGAGTCGATATCGACTTACCCCAGAGATCGAGTAGAATTGAGGCATCAAGCATAAACGGAGAGGTCGATTTCGACCTAACTGATCGATATCGACTGGATTTCAACACGGGTTGGACACGCTTTTTGAGATGCGGATTGCAAGTCTATCAACAAAGGCCACTATTTATCTTCATAATTAGATAGG
This sequence comes from Persicaria maculosa, assembly GCA_963922045.1. Classification (NCBI taxonomy): domain Eukaryota; kingdom Viridiplantae; phylum Streptophyta; class Magnoliopsida; order Caryophyllales; family Polygonaceae; genus Persicaria; species Persicaria maculosa. The sequence continues at coordinate 38,765,737 of OY998261.1, forward strand.
ATATGTCTTAAGGGTGATTTCCTTTTTACCCTAAGATGATTATTAGTATTTTAGTTATTTACCATAATAAAAGATTTATCCTACTTGTTTGGATAAAGTTTAGATAGAAGATAGGATCTATGCCCTGCATATATTTTTGTGAGGTTTGTTTGCAGATTATGTATGCTCCATGCTTCTATGGCGGGGAATTGGTTGGGCATTCGCAATCGAATTCACCTTATCACTTAGCTTAAAGTATTTCATAAATCTGAGATTTCGTGTTTTGGTTTTTACCCGGCCTCGTCGTGGAAAGTTGTGCTCTACTTTCTGTTTTCGCCTTTTTGCTTAAAATGAATTTAGCGATGTAGGCTCATAGGACAGGTTAAGGGTACTCAATGGCCCTACGATTGATTTGGGGTTCGAAATCCCCACTTTCAAACGCTATCATTTGAGGTTTTGAAACCTCGACCTGTACCTAGATTGCAAGATCCGAACGAAGGTATCGATCCTTTGAAATGTGACCCGAATATTTATATTTGGGCCATTACACCGTAGGTTCTTCACATGGGATTACTCTCCCTATTTCTTGTAAGGCCTTGACTTCCATTCGGTTCACCTCCTTCATAGTCGGGTTGAAGGAGAACTCTATTACTTCATTTCCAATTGGGCATGTAGGATCTTCCGCCATATCAAGCACAATGAAATCTGTGGGCGCATAGAATTTACCCACCTTGACTGGGATATCATCAATGATTCATATGGGCTTTACAAAGTTATTGTTAGCCATATATAGTTTCATATCCACAGGCTCCAAGGCTACAATGTTTACCTTTGACCATATGGACAAAGGCATGAGGCTCACGCTAGCCCCTAGGTTGCACAATGTCTTGTAGTGACATTGGCCAAGCCCAATAGTGATGGCAAATCTTCTCGGATCTCTTCTCTTCTCCGGGGAATCTATTTTGCTGTACTCCTCCGCGATCTCAGTGATTGATCACTTCTCCCTTAGGATGTCCTTATGAAACCGGACATATGATGACATCTCATAAAGGGCCTTCGTGAATGGTATGGTGATGTTTAGGCCTTGGAGAACCTTCACAAATCTTTGAAACTTCATGTCCGCAGGGTCCTTTAATAATTTGGAGGGAAAGGGAAGTGACTTCTTCTTTGTTGGAGAGGAAATGGCCCGAAGTGTCATGGATGATTGGTTCCTTCTCATTTCGTCAAGGATGAGTTGTAAGTCATCCCTTCTTTCCCTCTCCGATGGCCAGTTGCTCTATAGGGCGGGGGGTTTCCTTGATATTGTTGTTGGGGTTGTTGATATCCCCAATTTCCTAGGTAACCTCCTCCATAGTTAGGCCCCCCATGCAAACTTGACCTCCTCGTGGGTCTCTGCCATTTGTACTTGCTCCGTGAAGAGACAAGCCATCATGTAGTGCTTCTGTAACCTACATTCCAAACAAGCTTGATTATTAGTCAAAAATCTAACTTGTTTTTAGAGACGCTTTACCTGGTCCTTCATAAATTGATCCTTCACCTCAGGATCCACCTCCTTTGATGGCTCAAATAGTGGCATGGATGGGGGTGGCTTCGCATCGGGGGCCGCAGGAGTCCCATATGTATTGTCAAACTCCACGAGCCTTTTAATTATCTCCCAGGCTTGATTTGGTGTAAGCCCTAGGTAGTGTTATGTGGTATAGGTGTTGATCCGCTCTCTTGTAGGCACTTCCAGGGCATTGTAGATGATCTCCTGGACTTGCGCTAGCGTCTCTTCTGGCCTCTGCTTGAAGGCCATAATCCTCTGGCGAATCTACGCCGTCTTTCATGGTGGAAACAACTTGTTGAGGAAGATGTCTCTTAGTTCACCCCATGTGGGAATGGATCATAGGGGTAAGCTTTCCAACCAATGAAGAGCCTTTTCTGCAAGTGACCATCAAAAAGCTTTTAGGCACACGTATTCTAAATTAACACCGTCAGCAATGGTGTCACATAGATCGATATAGGTAGTAATATGCGTCATTGGGCATTCGGAGCCCTTTCCCTCGAATGTATGTCTCCTAATTTCCACAATAAAGCTGGTTTTAATCTCAAAGGATACGTTATGGAGAACAATAGGAGATTCAGGCATCGCCAGTATTAGGTGCAAGTACTCTTTAGCATTCTATGAGATCTAGGTTAATAGCTCTTAGGCTTCTCTGCGGGCTTGGACCTCGCGGTCATATCTAGCCGTCATCCTTTGTTGCACTTGGGCATGTTAAGTGCACTCGGTGTCGAACTCCTCAACTTGTTTCCTAAGCCTCTCGAGCTCTTGTTGCATTGTCTCTTCATTTACCATGATTCTTTTCGCTCTTTCCTCTAGACGAAGGTAGCGTTCCGGTTCATCTAAAGTAGCGAATTGGAGTGTGCGATCATCACATCGCATACACCTTCAAAACAACACTAGGATGAAAGATTAATAAGACTAAACAGGGTGCGATTGATGCCTCCCCGACAACAGCGCTAAAATTTTTTAGAAGGGGAATTGATTATGTAAATAAATATGTAAATAAGCTCAAACTAAGGCAACTCTCTTTCTTAGCAAATAAATTTTAAGACTTCCTCCCGATATAGTAGTAGGGAATTAGGATCGATTCTCGAGGAGGCGAGTAAAATTAGTAAATGTAAATTCTATCTAAAACCAGCCCCCTAGGGCTTTATTTATAGCCTCACTTTCTCTCTTCTCGTGGTTGCTTGATTGCTCAAGAGTGGACTGAATAAAACCAGCCCCCAAGGGCTTTATTTATAGCCTCAATTTCCTTGCTAGCCAAGGATATGAGTCCTAATCCTAGTAAAATTGGTAAATGTAAATTCTATCTAAAACTAAATTATATCCTAAAATAAATTTATCTAAAAGGTAATATTCCCTAGCATAATTGGAATATACCCGTAATGATAAAAGATCTTGGTTGATGATTGATGTTGATGTGGCTAAGCAATCTCCCAAGGATCCGGCCCATCACGCGTCTCATACGCATCTGTTGCTCCAATCGATGTCGAGTGGACTTCTCGATGTCGAGTGCTCTATATCAGTCGACATGTGTTGTCTCTTGCCTTAGTTCCTGATTTGGCTCTTTCTTTAGTCGACATCCAGTACTATAGTTCGATGTCGAGGCATGTAGTCAAGGTCGAGTGGTTGTCTCGAGTTCTAGTGACTTGCTCTATGTTGAGAGCTTCTCCAATGTCTAGTAATTGCTCTAAAACGTTCCATTTCCTGCGAAATCAAATCAAAACTTATGTAGACCTCTATATCTTGTAAATAAACATAATCTACACAAATTTACTACTTTCTCAACCCAAAAATATAAAATATGCATAAGAAATGGAGTAAATGTAAGCATGAGAAACATGGTGAAATAAGTGCACATCAGTGTCTTGGGTTCCTCCTCTGGTAGATTCCTCCTCCGGCGGTAGGGTGGCAGGGCTCTCTCTCTCTCTCTCTCTGTTTAGGGTTTGTTGGGCACTCTCTCTGTCCGCTCTTTGTTTTTTTTTAATTGAAAACTAACGGAGCATTCAAGAATCTGTATACCACGCGAAATATTAGAAAACCCTAGGGGCACCACGCGAAATATGCAAAAGAGTTGTATACCTCGTAAAAATTTCAACCAGAATCATGGCCGAGAACCACCCTTTCAGACCTGACACAGGACACCAGAGTCCCAACTCAGGAGAAGAATGCCATAAACAATCAGACTCACAGCCGAGAACCACCCTTGTAACACGCACCAAGAGGCCCTTTTGGGATTTTATTGCAATCCTTTCGGGATTTAATCAAGCTGTTTCGGGATTATCATCAAGTCCTTGCGAGATTTAGGCCCTTTTGGGATTTATAAATATATATTTATAAGAAAATATATATTAATGCTTGTGTTTATTTATTTATGTATTTATTTTCCCTCTTTTCTCTTGTCCAAAAGTGGGCAAGAAAGAGGCTGGTAGAGGCCGAACTCTATCCTCCCCAACGAAGCAGACAGGGGCAATGCCACTGGAGGTGATGAGCTTCGAATAGGACCCAACTACCCGGCAAGGAGCATCAAGGAAGGACACATCTAGAAAAGACACAAGATGTGGGATGCAAATGGAAGGGAGAAGTCGGTAAGGCCGGCACACCCAATGCCACACCACCAGACTCTCGGATTTAGATGAGGACGGGAACGATACTGTGAGATCTCATTGGGGCACTTATGAGGTACTTATGGGATCAATGGCATGATCCTTGGTCTCACCAATTTCAAACTTCATCCGCTGTTTTAAAATGATTTTAGTCTCGGTGTCGAGACTTGTTTTTAGAGGTGGATGATGTAAAGGCTCGGATTTTCAAATCCTAATTTTTCGGAAAAAGGAAATTAAAAATGAATTTAAATAAGATTTAAAACTCGTAGAGAGAATTCCGACCTGAATTTAAAATTTGATGAATGATTTCGTCCTTTCATCTCAAGAATTTAAAATAATTATCGGATAGCGATATCCTTTTCGGTTTTAAAAATCTAATCGTTTGGGAAAGCGGTATTCAGAGAAACTAATATTCAGGAACTAATTTCGGATTCAAAATTCGCGTATTCGGGATTAGTTTCTGGGTATTGGTTTAACCACTTCCACATTCCAACCCCACCCACTCCCTCACCTCACCATACCCCTTTAATTCACCCCCTCTCCCCGTCATTTCTTCATTCACCATCATCACCAACTCCCTCCTTCATCATACCCACACCATCCCTCCCACTCCATTTTCATCACCATCCTTCACGTCTTCATCATCCCCACGTATCACCACCATCACCATTTCTCCTTCCATTTTCACGCCACCACAAGCATTCCCATCTCAACCCATCATCACCACCACGCCTTCACCATCTTCACATCGCCACTCCCTTCACCACCATCATCACCATCGTTGCCTTTTCTATCACCAAACGCCAAAACCGTCGCTCCCACACCTTTGTCCCTCCTTGTTCCTTGATGGGCAGCGGCAGCGACACCATCCCGCACCTTCTCCGACATCCATGAGCGTCGTGAAGCAGCCTCGGAGCCCCCTAGCACCACCTCGAGTCACCGAAGTCTTGTCGCCTCCTTCGAGCGTTAACAATCTTCCGGTTAGATTAGCCATCGCAAGCCACCGATAACGCCCAAACCTCCGATCGAAGCTCTGATATCTACGAACACGTTGTTGTGCTCCCAACCCTTCTTTTCTTTCTCGTTCGATTCCAAACTCCCTTTTGATGCTTAGATTAGTTGTGGGTGAGCGAGAGCTGAGTGCGGGATGTCGGGAGAGCTCGAGATCTCCGGCGAGCTCGAGGTCTGGCGAGGAGAGCAGGGTGAGTGCAAGACGAGCGTGTGCGAGTGGGGGAGCGAGAGGTTGTGCAAGTGAGCTGTGAGGAACCTAAAGGCAGAGCGGGACCATGGCTCAGAGAGGAAAACCCAGAGGTTAGAGAAAGGAAGTCCGGAGGAGCCTCGCCGGCGGGGTCGGGGTGTTGAACAGGGAAATGGCGGGAGCGGATTATTTTAAAATCTCGAAGAAGAAAGAGCTTATGGGCCCCCCTCTTTGTTAGTTTATATTATTTATTTTAAGTTGAACCGGTTTGGGAGTTATAAATTAGGCTGCTTCGATTCGGTTCAATTCGGTTCGGTTCGGTTTAAATGGGTTTGGTTTTGTTCGGTTCGGGATTATTGGTTTTTTTATTTAATTATTTAATTTCAATATTATATAATATTATTTGAGGATTAGAATAAAAAATATTATTTTGGAGATTTTATAAACGGTTGGTTTTATTAAATAAAAATGGTTGAGATTTAAAAAGAAATTTGGAAAATAATTTTAAGGTTGGAAAGCGATTTAATAAATAAATTGAAATAAGAAGTTTGCAAGCATTTTCAAAGGTCAGAATTCTTAACTTCTTAACCCGGATTTTGAAACGGTTTTGGAACTAACTTGGGAATCCGACTTATTCGATGACTATCTAGAATGATGATATAATCGTTTGACTGATGGTATTATATGTGTGACTGATGGCATGACTTGTGCTGATTTATTATAAGTAGATGAATATTAGTTACTTATGGCGATATATATATGTGTGTGTGTGTGTATATATATATATGTATACACATGCGCTAAGAGAGAGTATGAAATGGTAATATGCGAATTTGGCTATGTGTGATTTGGAGGTTGTCTAAGCTAATGAGTTGACAAGTTAAGATAAAAATGGTATGAGATAAGAGATGGTTGAACATGATGAACTGAAAATATGACGGATGCGAACTTGTTTATTTATCTGCTTCTGCTTGTATGAGTGTGATATATATATATAGACACACACACACATATACATATATATATATGTGTGTGTGTGTGTATATGTATATATATATATATATATGTATATATATATGTATATATATATGTATATATATATGTATATATATATATATTCGGAGTAGCTGTAGAAATATACTCAGTGTATTCTCGTCATGTATTTAAGTGATACTCTGTGATTGTGCTTGTTGTGTGCCGGATTCCTATTTTGTTGTTCTACTAGCCAAGTAAGTTCCCTCGGGGCATACTCAGATTGATCAGAACTATCCTTGCTTATATGTGAATGATGTACTAGGTGCTGCAATTCATAATAGCATGCCATGTAGTGTCATGCTAGGTTTCATTAATGTATGAACATACTTATTCTTTATGCAATTGTAAACAGAACAGTTGTTATATGTGAAGTCACTAGAGTCTTTGCTAGGGTCATACGATGGCCCAATCCCATCGGGTCTCATCATGAGTCATTCGAGTCATATGGCATCACTTTTATATATATTGCGAGCATGATTATTATGAGCATGACTACGAGAGTTGCATGTGGGCTTTATTCACATATACGGTTACGGATTAGGCTAATCGGCTTTATCTAAATATTATGGAATGGAATGCATTCATGAGCTGGCTAGTCTCCACCTTATCAGGAAGGGGGCGGTAGTATTAAAGGGATATGCCACTTGGCATTCTGTGCTAGGGCCCTCTTTATTATTATGCACATATATAAACTGCGAGCATGTCTTATGTGTTAGTATTTGTGTCCCGCATTAGAAGCATGATATTAGGTTTAGCGTATATGTGTGCTTTTGTGGGGAGCAGTTGTGCAGAATTCGGTCTGATCCTATGCCCATTTCAGATTATTAGGTATGTGCTATATGCATGATTGACAATGTTGTTTGACTCTATGAGCGGGGTGCTTTGTATGGCGAAGAGAGAGAGCGTCTTGAGACTCTCACTCCATCGACTATCATGGTTTTTAGATTTCAGACTACCTAGACTATGTTTTGACCCGGCTCTATCGAGGCACCCAAGGTATCATTTTTAGACTTATGTTTGATTTGCATACTAAAAGGATTTTTGTGACTTAATATTAAGACAGGTATAGGGGTTTAACCCGGGGTCTCCAACGGACCTTACAATTTGTGTGCGAAATTCCACTTTAAGTTACTAATGTTTGCTTTTCAAACCTTCAACCTGTTCTCGGAGCGCAAGATACATCATGGGGTTTTATCCCTCGGAAAGTAACTCGGGAATCATAATTTTGGGTCGTTACAAAGGTGGTATCGGAGCCTGGTTTTTCAATCCGAGTATGATAGGTTGAAGATGGTTTTGAAAATCGCCCAATGATTTCAAATGGTTTTTTGAAATATTTTAAAAAAGGGCAAAATTAATTTAATTTGACCTAACCCTAGACTGAACAAATAGGAAGCAAACTCGTGGGTAGAGACCAAACTGATAGACGTCCCTTATGGATGTAGAACTCGGGGAACAATAGGCAAAATACTAGCTTTTGTTACAGATGGGTTTAGAAGACTCCCAGGAACCATGAAGGTTGGAGTAGCATGGGATATGAGGCCGTGAGGTATTTGCCCCTCGGGTCAGCTACCCCTCGAAGGATAGCATAGGTCATCTCTGTCATATATATTCAATTGGGCATGGGGGCGATCCTCCTCGAAGAGGATCATATAATCTTGATGATTACTTCCGTGTTGAGTGTTATTGTGCTTAGGATAGAGAAACTAATTGGTATGCCTTGACTTGAAACATGTAATGAGTGTATGTGCAAATGGGATAGTTGGAGAAAACCTTGTTTCTATGTAATCGAATTCCCCGTCTTGGCATTACAGCCCTCCCATGGTTCAATCCTCCTTGATAATCACCACTTCCGTCATCCGTTCCACAAAACGTATAGGCATGTTAGTAAGGTCGAAAAGTGTCCGTGTCACTCGTTTTGAGTCCTATTCATGTTCCAACCATAAATGCCCCTCGAGTCTCTTGCCTGATGTCAACATTCTCTACAGGAAATTGGTTCGATCAACTAACTACTTTTAGGGGTTGTGTCAAATGCGAGGGTTATCTGAGCATGTTGGGGAGGGAGATTATTAAAATGATTCCGAGTTAGAAGTGAGTTATTTTATGAAGCCATTCCTCTTGATTCTCATATTGGTCTACCGTGTCTTCTTGCCACAAGAGTCTAAAAATGGATTCTACCTTCTCTTCTTTAAAACAGTGTGAATGTCCTTGTGTCCTACCGAGCGAGCCATACTAGCATCTCATGGGGAAACGGGGTGATGAGTCGGTAATTACCTCTAGAGAATTCTATTCGGGTATAATAGTAGCCCTCCTTGTGATTGCATAACATGATGTGTTGGTATACTTCCGTATGACTTGCCTGATATTTTGCATGGTTGCACTTGAGTGGATGTATGTGATCCCCATGATTGTTACTCTCCCTCAAATTAGGTCCATGATAGTTTGGTCAACCCTCTTTGTATGAGTACCATGTGAAATGAATTTTTTAGCATGTTAGGTTGATCAAATTGAACCCCGTTGACTGTGTATGATGTGCGCATATTTCACCATGTTTTATGCTTACATCTTTTCCATTTTAATGCATATTTTATACTTTTGGGTTGGAAAAGTAGTGAATTTGTGTAGTTGAGTACATTTGCAAGATATAGAGATCTACACAAGTTTTGGTTTGATTTCATAGAAAACGGAGCATTTTGGAGTGAAGACAAGACAAGAAAGAAGGACTCGATCTCGAACAGAAAGCTAGTACTCCATCTCGACACATGTACTCGACATCGACCTAAGTACTCGAGATCAACTGAGGAGAAAAGATGCAGATCGAGCCAAAGCCATGTCGACCACAACAAACCAACTCGACTCGACATAGGTCACTCGATATCAACCTGTCCACTCGACATCGACTGGAGCAACAGACGTGTGAGAAATGCGGATTGGGCTGAATCTTTGGAGGATATTGCTTAGCCACGAAGACATCTATCATCTACCAAGATTCATCTATCTTAGGGGTATATTTCAAGCATGTTAGAGAATATTACCTATTTTAATATTTTATTTTAGGATATAATTTAGTTTAGATAAACTTTCCTTATAGCAATCTTAGTAGGATTAGGACTCCAACCCTTGGCTAGCGAGGGTTAGGAGGCTATAGATAAAGCCCTAGGGGGTTGGCTTTATTGATTCAAACTAACCAAAGATCATTCGATCACAAGCAAGGAGAAAGAACAGGCAATAGAGATAGAGAGAGAAGGTGGTTGTAAGAGTGAAGTTTCCTTTTGAAGTTTCAATACAAAGTTCTTATTTTTATGCAAAGATGTTTTCCCACATGAAGAGTGAGTAGTCGTCCTACTTCTAGGGTCGGGGTGAGCCTGACGGTAGCCATGTAAGTACGCTTTATTCTATATTTCATTATGCGATTTCATCTTCTACCCCCGCCCTCAATCCTTTATGCGAATTTAGGATCATTCCTTATTTACCTTATATGAAGCAAAAGTGGATTATACATGTGAATTTGGATAGTAATTAGGTTTTGCCTACGAAAGTTGACTAAACCCTAATTATCAAAAGGTAGAAACGATTAGGTTTTTATGCGAAAGCCTCTATATTCCTAATTGATGATGAGAAAAGCTTAATCTCTTATGTGATTAAAGTAATAATACATGCATGGTTATCGTCGTGGTAAATCCCTACCTTAGGAGCTTTTAGTTTATTAAGACAAAGACCCAAAAACATTGTCTTTTATTTTATTTCTTTATTTTTCTGTTTTTCATACGTTACTATTTTCTATCTGTGAAAGAACTCGATTTCGACCACCTGAGTCAATATCGATCAACTGCATCGAGAGACCCTAACGTCGACAGTCTTCTGAGTCGACAGGAACCCACTGACCCACTTGAGATCGACCTACCTAGTCGATATCGAGTGCTTCTGTTGTTTTCTCTTCTCTACAATTTTCACAGATCGACGCTTAGCACTAGAAATCGACTTCCCCTGTCGACATCGACTCTCCAACTCGATATCGAGGCTACTGGTCGATTTGCGCATGAACTTTAGAGACTATTCAGACATCGCTGGCCCGCCTCCTCGTGAATCGATCCTGATTCCCTTCCACTACATCGGGAGGAAGTCTTGTAATTTATTTGCGTGGACTAGGATTCGGTTTGATTTATATTTATTATTTATTAGACTTGATTTCCTCCTACCATTAGTGTACATGCTTAATGAGTGTTGCTAGTATCATGTAAGATGTACGCCTTCTAATTATAGGCCCTCACATGATTGTGTGCCATACTGGTCTTGCTATATGAACATGGTTGTACATGATGTGATAGTCGCTATGCCCATATGACCTAACCATATCCTCTAGCATGATTACTAGGGTGACTCTCAGCATGCTCATAATTGACTTCGCATTGTCTCGACCTACTTACGTGTGTACTTAAAATGAGTGATGAATCATACATGTGAGATTCTACAATGTTCGCTATGTCATACATAACTTATGTTGCATATGTCTATTGTCGGTTCGTGCATATATGATCTTAATATGTCAAGCATGATTAGTGAATGAGATAATAGGTTGTTAGCTGTTTCGCGTGCATGTAAAATTGATTATATGCTCATGTTATGAATGCATAAGTCGCTATTCCTTGTGATAGGTACATGCTAGTGTAGAATAATGTAATTTAGATATTTCATTATTGCTGTGTGTTTGCTTGTCTCACTTGTAACCTCATAGAATACCTTAAGATCATTGTTGTAACTCTCGGGTTAGCGTCTCGTCTCGAGTCTCATTATCTCTAGTCCTAGTCCGTGTCTGAGTCCTTAAGAAAGTTGTGTTGTCCGCCCTTGTCTCCCCCCTATCTCCGTAACTTCTAACCCTTGCGATCCCTTTGACGAACGGTGATATGAAGAGAGAACGAACAACCGAAGGACACCGAAGGCATGCAAGGGACGGACATGCTTCAAAGATGGCATTCATGGATAGGATCCTCCTAGATGACTTCAGGAGGGCGTTCTTCATTCAAACTATGGGTCCTTCTATGCTAAATGAAAGTGAGAATGAGTGGTAGGCCTAGAAATGACTTAACTAGATATGTGGTGATTGATGTACTGAGCAGATAGAAGATAATTGCTTAACTGACTTCTGCCTATGATGATGTGACTTGGAGCTGAGTATATTGATTTGCTAGTAAGTAAGATATAAGACCTATATGTTGATGGTGCTTCCCTCTTGAGTATGAGTCGTGAGATTTTTCGGTAAGCTAGGTTGGAAAGTGGCAGATAGATTTGAGATCTTCAGATCTGGTCATTGGTCGTGTGAGGTGGGGTACAGGAAGAATGCATTCGCTTAGGTAGAGCCGAGCGGGTTTTAAGACTCATAGGAGATAGTAATTAGCAGGGTTGTCGGATGAGCTTTGAGGTAGGTCTTAGATGGGGATTAGGGTTAGGATGGAGAGTTTTTGAGGGAGAGGTTGCAACTAGCGGAGGTAGTGTAGGTAGGCAGAGTGTATGGGTAGTGCAGGCGGCTAGTGTAGGAGGATAGTTGGTTGTAGGCTGGGCTATTTCATTAGGATAATTTGAGAGTGGGTGTGGGTATAGGTAGCTAGGATAGCTCTGAAGCCGGTTAATTAGGTAAGCTAGGAGTTGACCGAGGAGTTCTTTTAAGAGAAGTGTTGTAGACAGGTCAGTGTGCTAAGGGTGGTATCCAGGTAGTCTAGGAGCAGGCGTTGGGCAACGTTGAGGATGATCGACTAAGGAATGTGTGAGAAATCATAGAGTTTGGGACTAGGTTGTATGTGAGAAGAGTATTTAGGGTTGTTTAGGTAAGATTGGGAATGTTTGGTGAAATTGGGAGTGAAGGATTCTAGATGCGTTGTCGGAGGATTTTAGCATAGGGAAAGAATCGAGCTTGATGTGTGGGAATTGTTTTGGTTATTAACATATTTGAGGGCGTAAGATGAAGCTTTGAGGAAAGGCTGGTAGCTAGGAGAGAATATTGCTCGTAGGGGGAGGTGATTCGCTCAGATATAATATATTCAAATTCAAACTAAGCTCACTCCCTTATCCAAGCAAATAAAATACAAGAATCCCTCCCGATGTAGTGGTAGGGTAATTCAGGATCGAATCAACGAGGAGGTACGTCATCACTTCCTAAGTTGCAATCACATTAAAGCTTTCGACTCCAGGAGACACTCGATATCGAGGTGTCTGGTCGATATCGACCACAGTTTTGGTCGATTTCCAGTGAGTTTCCTGTAGAAGACAAAAGCAAAGCAGCCGACGTCGAGATGAACCTCGATATCGATGTTAGTGCTCGATATCGACCTTGCCAATCGATTTCGATTTCTGTAACAGAAACTGTATTCGTAACCTATTGTGTCGGAAAAGTAGTCCGAAGATCTTAGAATGGTGATGGAAAGATAGACAGAAATAAAAACTCAAACTTTTTATAAAATTCAATAAACTAAAGGCTTCCAAGGACGAGGATTCATGCCACAACGATAATCATGCAAGTATGATGCTAAAGTTATGAAATTTAATGTCTTTCCATCAAATAACTTTCGTTACCAACACTTTCCGTCAAATAAATCCTAACAGTTACTATCCGATTCATGAGTAATCCAAGTTCACAATATGATTGGCTTTCGCTTCAATAATGTAAATAATGAATCTCCCTAAACTTTCGCAAAGGATCATGCATAGGATAGAAGACGGAATCGCATAAAAATCATACCTTTGATGCACTTACCCTACATTGCTATCGTCGGGCTCACCCCGACCCTAGAAGTGGGTTGACTACTCGCGCTTCATCATTGAACTCATCATCATCATGTAAAAGAAACTATTTTGTATTGCAAAAGAAAAAAAGTACACCGAACAAAGCCACTCTGCTCTCGCTTCACTCCCCACTCAGCCTCTAATTATAGATCTCAAATCTTGCTAGCCAAGGATTTCGAAAACCTATCTTTATTCTCTAAGATAAAACTTAAATAAGTAAAACAACTAAATTACTTGGGTAAAACTCATAAAGTGATAAGTCTGGCGCTTAAGATAGAAGATCTCGACTTTAGGATTATCTCGAACGCTTCGGATAGAATTCTATCAAAAACTGAGTCGAATCTTTTCTGCAGCAAACATCGATATCGACCATAAGACATCGATATTGACCTCTGTTTATCTTATCTCGAACAGTCCTTCTCTTCCTCGGATTGGCCCTCGACTTCTATCAATATCATCGATTTAGGCCACTCGATATAGACCTTCAGACATCGATATCGACCTCTTCTGTGTCGACATGCTCTGCTTCCCTCTGCTCTATTTCTGGTGCTCTGTTTCACTTGATGTCGAGGTAAATCATTGATTTCGACCTCTCAGTAGACTTCGAGTTCTTTTTCCGCACTTCATCTCTTGCCCAGATTCCGTCCATTTTCGTCTCGATTTCTGCGAAATCACATAAAACTCGTGTAGACCTCTATATTTGACAATAATTCATAAACTACACTAATCTTATGATTTCACACTAATATGCATGCAAATAATGATAAAATGGACATAAATGTGCATAGAAAATATGGCAATTTGCGAGCACATCAAACACCCAATACTTAAGCTTGCTTGTCCCCAAGCAATACCTTTAATGGTCATTCAGGGGAAGAAAGTAAACCCTCAACATCATAGATTCATTCTTATATGTCCCTACAATCAATCGCCATCCTTGATAAGGTACTAATTGTCAACCAAATCAATGCATGTGCATAAAAGCAACATCATACTCATAAAAGGAGGTTTATATGCATAAAAACAATTTCAGGCAACATAGCATTGATAATCAAGAGGACTTTTGCAAGCTTATATGAAGTAGATTGGTAAAAGGCTAAAGGTGGGCTAATTTTTGGCCATGTGGTGTTAAATCCGGGGAAATAAAACTTTCTTTCCAAAACATTCCACATTCCTTCTTCATAATGTTTCTCACCTTTCACTCATCGCTCAATGCTTTTTTCTTTATAATGCTTTTACCTCTCTAACCTTGGTACTGCCTTCTCGCGAGTCGCAAACATGGGTGTCGTGAATGGCCCCGGATACTTAGTACTTCGGACTCCTCACCTTGTGTCCCATCTCGCTGAACTAACATCTCAACGAGCAGGGTCGACCTACCTTTATCTCCTGAGGTGATCAGATTTTTTCTCACTCATTAAATTTTCCATATTTCAAAATTTTGTTTCATTCCTTCCAATAACTTCAAGAGTAATACACAAACTCCATATAACAACTCCAAAGATCACATCCATTCTCAACATTGTCCCTGGATAGGGTATAAGGTATAAAAAATGGGAAATACGTAATATTTGTGGAGCAATAATGATGATGTGTAATGAGGCTCATATATGGCTTGTGACTTTTGCAAATATGCATAGGTAAGGCTAGGATATGAACTTTGAGCACATGTATGGAAATTTCTTTAAAGTCCTCCATCATCTTATCACGCATATGTCAAAAGCAACTTCAAGTTTTACCTCACTTTCATGGTTTTCTCTAAAAAATTGCACTTCATTGTGACATCCCTTTACTAGGCAATTTCATGTTACATCTCTAATGAATCTACTTTTGCATCGTCGAGTTCCTTATATGCTTCCATGATTCTTTTCTTTATTTTCATAATTTTTTGATGGGGGTCATTTTTTGTCATTTTTTTTTCGAAAATTAAATACTATGTAATGCAATGCTTAAAGATAAATATGATATGCTTAAAGATAAAGACATCTAAATTAATTAAGTATGAAAAATATGCATAACCATGTAACTAAAATATGCAAAAACGTATGAAAATTTTCAAAATATGCTAAAAATATGTGAGTAAACCTTTCCCCCACCCCATACTTAAAGATTACAGTGTCCTCACTGTATTAGAACTAGGGTTAAGAAAGAAACTTACTAAAACGTCACAAATTTCAGGAGTCGAAGGAGTCTCCAGTGGTGGTCGATATCGATCATACTAGTCGATATCGACTAGTTTCATCGATTTCTGGCTCCAGCTTTAGGGTGATCCGGCCTCGACCACAAGCTATGTCTGAATCGACTTTTAGGTCGATATCGAGCTGCTAGCTCGATTTTGATGCTTGTTTTGCTCTCCTTCTTTCTTCCCTGCAACTTGTTCAGAAATAAAACCAAAACAATAACAAAAATAATAATGCCTAATGTAAAGTCTCAAAACAAAACCAAAAGATGTCCAAAACAAAAAATTAATTGTCTTCGTTACAAGCTCTAGAATTTAAAGTCGCTAGGCCGACTTCTTCCTTTACGCTCTCAAGGCGGCATCTGCAGAGCCCATGTGGCCTGGGCCTCAAATAGAACTCCTTTCTTATCTCTCAACTGCATTCCGCCCGGATGGATTTGATTCACCGTGAATGGTCCTATCCTGTTGTCTTTCAATCTACTAGGGAACCAATGCTCTTTTGATTTGGCGACATACACCTTGTCTCCTATCTCATACTAGCTCGAATCATCATTGGATACCCTGCACAAGCACACATACCAAGGCAAACCTCTCCCAAATAATGATAAATCTTCAATTGAGATGGAAAAAGAGGAATCCGTACCTTGGCTTACATTCTCTTCAGTCAGTGGCTCTGGTCGATATCGATCATCAGTACTCGATATCGAGATCTGTTGTGCTCCTGGAGGTTCAGTCGATTTGGAGTGGTTCTGCTCAACATGGGTAGGTCGATTTCGACCTTCTGACATCGATATCGATGTCTTTGCTCCTCCTTTTTCTTCCTCTTTGGCAGTCGATTTCGGCATGGCTTCGTGGTCGATATTGACGTCTATGCTCGATTTCGATGTTCCTTCTCCTCCGTCAACCCCATACTTATGACCTGGCATAGATCTATGAACAATATTAGTCGATATCAACTTACCTGGGTCGATTTCGATGTTCTTTTTGGCTCCTTCATTCAAGATTGCCACGACCTCCTCCACTTGGGCTTCTATGGCCCTCTTTTCAAGCTCTTCCGGTGTCATACTCTTTACCTTTGCTTCCCCGCAAGTGATGTAGACACCATTGATGGCCTTTATCTCCATTGGCCCTTCATTGTTCCTTACCGTCTTGTTGAAGGCGTACTCTATCACTTCGTCACTGAGGGTGAATGAGAGCAATCCTTTCTTCAAGCTTATGTTGGCATCGACAGTTGCTAACAATGGCCTACCTAAAATAATGGGACAAGCAGGGTTCTCTGCCATATCAACAACTATAAAATCTGCAGGGACAAAGAACTTACCTACTTGCACTAGCACATCATCTACCGTCCCTGTTGGAATTACTACCGCATTGTTCACCATGTATAACTTTGCATCCACGGGCTCCAGGGGACCTATCTTTATCTTATGCCATATGGTTAGTGGCATCATGCTAACGCTAGCGCCTAAATCAACTAAAGCATTAAAGCGATATCGACCTAAGCCTATAGCGATAGAAAACTTACCTGGGTCCGCCCGCTTCTGTGGTAGCTCCAATCTGTTGCACTCCTCCGCGATCTCAGCAATTGATCGCTTCTTACCTAGTATGTCCTTAAGGAACATCACATATGATGGCATCTCATGAAGTGCTTCGGTGAATGGAATTGAGACATTAAGTCCTTGAAGCATCTTCACGAACCGCTGGAACTTCTTTTCCGCCGGGTCCTTAATCACCTTCTTTGATGGGAATGGCAACACCTTCTTCTTCCCTACGGCTAGAGTTAGGTCGACATGGACTGGATGGGGGTTGATATCAACTGGCGAAGTCGATTTCTGTGGTGATTTAGCAGCAGTGTCGACATCGAGTTCAGGAGCCTCGACATCGACGTTACCATGGTCGATATCGACAGGGGGGTCGATATCGACGTCTGTTCTGGGGACTTCTCCTCCGCTTTTTGCTCGGGCGTTTGTACTTGACGCCCACTCCTTAAGTTCATGGCCACTATGTGTCCAGTGGTTTTGCCCTTTTGGTTGGGCACAGTTGATCCAGGTAATGCTCTTGACGGTTTGGGTATTTTTTCAGCCAATTGACCCATTTGGGTCTCCCTGTTACGCTTCCAAACGTCTATCTCCCCAAGTCTAGAGTTGATGCCCTGTAGTTGAGTATAAATGGAGTTATTGGCTTGTTTGAACTCAGCATGGTTCCTCCGCATCTCATCAAGAATGATCTGCAGGTCATCCTTCCTTGTTTCCCGCTCAGGGTGCTCTGCTGCTCTATATGGTGGGGGATCCCTTTGTTGATAGAATCGTTGATCTCCTCAACACTGTTGATTGCCCCCTCCATAGGGGCCTCTTATCCATTTGGCTTCCTCATGTTGTTCCGCCATAGATACTTGCTCAAGATGTGGACATGCACTAGTTTTATGCCTTGTTGAGCCACATTCCTGACAAGGTTGATTGTTGCTCAGGAACCTTACTTGCTTTTGAAGGCGGCGTGTTTGATCGTTGTGGAATTATTGTCGCACATCTGGATCTATCTCCTTTGAAGGCTCATAGAGTAGCAAAGATGGGGCAGACCTTGAGTCATAGGCCGCAGCAGTCCCATAAGTGTTGTCAAAGTTCACCAGCCTCTCAATCGTCTCCCAGGCCTCCGTTGGTGTAAGCTCAATGTACCGATAGGAGGTGTAAGATTTGATTCTCTCCTTATTCGGTGCATCAAGGGAGTTGTAGAAGATCTCCTGGATGACATATGGAAGTTGCCCATGCGTCGGGCATGATCTCATCAAGTCCTTAAAGCGCTAGCTCCCACGCCTATGCCAACGTCTCACAAGGCTTTTGTTTGAAAGTCGTGATCCTTTGCCGCAGCATCGCCGTTTTTTATGGAGGAAAGAACTTGTTTACGAATGCATCCTTCACCTCTGCCCATGTCCTCAGCAAGCGTGGAGCCAAACTCTCTAGCCATTGCAATGCTTTCCCTGCCAAAGACCATCGGAACGACTTTAGTCTAACATACTCTAAGTTCACACCATCAGCAATAGTTTCACATAAATACATGAAAGTAGAGATATGTTGCAAAGGACATTCATTAGGTCTTCCTTCAAAAGTGTTTCTTTTTATCTCAGACAGAAAGTTAATCTTAATTTCATAATTGGAAGGAGGAATTAGAAAAGAGGATTCAGGAACATGTAATGGCGGATGCATGTATTGCATCACCGTCTGTGGATACTGATTGAGCCGCTCTTGGGCTTGTCTACGTGCATCCTCCTCCCTATCAGCGTGGGCTCGCTCTTTAGTAGCGGCGGCTCTCTCAGCAACGATTGTAGCATTATGATCCTCAATTTCTTTCCTCAACCACTCAATGGTCTCAGCCTGCATCTCGTTATCCGCCATGATTTGAATAGTTTTGTTGAGAAGATGGAAGAAACGTTCAGGCTCATCAAGACTTTCCAGGATAGGTCCGCGATCAGAGCATCGCATAAACCTGCGAAACAAGCACTAAAAGTAGATCGTGAGAAAACTTAGGTGGCGATTGATTGCCTCCCCGGCAACGGTGCCAATTTGCTCATAGGGGGAGGTGATTTGCTCAGATATAATATATTCAAATTCAAACTAGGCTAACTCCCTTATCCAAGCAAATAAAATACAAGAATCCCTCCCGATGTAGTGGTAGGGTAATTCTGGATCGAATCCACGTGGAGGTACATCAGTGCTTCCTAAGTTGCAATTACGATCAAGCTTTGGACTCTAGGAGACACTCGATATCGAGGTGTATGGTCGATATCGACCTCAGTTTTGGTCGATTTCCAGTGAGTTTCCTGCAGAAGACAAAAGCAAAGCAGTCGACGTTGAGAGTAGGTTGTTTGAGTAGATGCTAGCGAGATAAGATGCTTGTGTTGTTTGGGGTACGAGAGTGATGTAGAAGGTGAACCCTTTTCGGGATGTCGAGGATATAGGGTTGAGAATGTCATGTGTAAGGATGGTCAGTAGGAGTTGGTTTCTTAGAGGTGGATGTTTGGTGAGAATGCTTAGTGGTGTGGGAAGTGTGATTAGGGTAGCAAGTTAATTCGAGATGTTTCATTGAGGTGTAATAGTCAGATGAATGCTTGAGAGCCTAGGAGTAGTAAGCGAGATTGTTACGGAAACCCCTAGGACGAGGATGTGCTTGATAGGGAGTCTTGGTAGATGGTTGATGTGTTGAGCTTGGTAGAATATGGAATTTGGGCGATTGGAACTCCGAGTTATGGGTTTCAGATAGTTGAAAGGTTAGGAATTGAGGTTGAGATATTGAAAAAGATTGATCCTTAGATGGCTTGATGGCATAAGAGTTAGGATACCTAGTAATTGGCTTGGGATGTACGCCTTGAATTGCGGATGGTTATGCGGCTAGAGAGTTTGTATATGAGCGGGATGAAATGGGATTTAGAACTAGTATCGGATTTGAGTTGGTAGTTGTAGACAGGTCCTCTCGAGGGTACAACCTAGTGTTTTGCGTTACTTGAGGCCGAATATTGTGCAAATTCTATGCTATAGACGACGTTGATTCTTTGATGTTTTGCCATACACAATAGTGCAGATATGATGTGATTTATTTGAGTGTTATGACGTGTAACTTCTGTGATGTGATGTGATGTGATGAATCCTACTATGTGCGATGATGTGCTAGATATGTTATGGTATGCGACTATCCTTGACGTGGTTATGGCATACTATTAAATGTGTGATATGAGTGCTATGCTACATATATATATATAGGGGGTGATTCGGGTGTAAACATGTCTTATAGTGTAAACTAGGAAGACATCTAGACCATTAAATCTGGTTAAATGGATGGTTGAGAAACATCCGTAATTAATCAATTTTTTAAAATTATAATTAGTGGGTCCCACTAATTAATTGCCTCCAGTATGCATCACTCGGTTGTGTGGTAGTGTGATACACGCATTTGAGTTTCCATTTTTGAGTTTCCATGGAATATATAATACGGAGTACTGTAATATTCTCCACTTGTTTGATGTTTACTTACACAATTTTTTTTATAATTGTCTTTCAGTAGTTTAAATGTAATCAAATTATCTCCATGATTGAGATACGAAGAATTTTAGATACAAAGGAATAATTTCATTTATATATACGAATAAATTCATATCTATATATGAATGTTATTTATGAATAATCTTGTCTTTTTTCAAATGATACTTTTTTCATTATTTTTTAGGAATATTGATTTGATATCGATGAATAACTATTCTATTCTTGATTCAGTGAATAATAAATCTTATAGATATTTTTCATTTAATTAATCTAGTTAGATAATTGTGTTGAAATTATATTATTCGATTAATTTAAAAGGATTATTCATATTTAAGGGGATGATTATTCGGTTTAATGATAGAGATTATTCATATATAAGATGTTTTGAGAGATTATTCGGTTAAACTTGAGAGATTATTTGTATGTAAGGGGATTATTTATATAAGAGGATTTCAGAAATTATATTATTTGGTTAAATTATAAAGATTATTTGTAAGGGGAAAATTATTCGGTTAAACTTGAGAGATTATTCGGTTAAATTAGAGAGATTATTCGTATGCAAGAGAACGATTGGTTATGTGTTTATTAGTTTTAAAGAGGTTGAAAAAATAATAACAAAATTGTGCATTATTCAGTCAGACCACAAAGAGTATTCATATATAAAAAGAAGTTTGAAATAATTATCTATAAAAAATAATGTATTATTCGGTAAATTACAACTTATTATTCATAGATAGAAACCCGCTTTTTGGAAAGAAAATGAAAATTGTAAAATTAAAAAAATAGAAAAATATTAAATAAAGGAAAAACACCGATAACACCATTAATTAGATATATTATCAAAATATACACAACCAACCCACAAAATGCAATAATTAGAAGTCAACTGCCATGTATAACTTTCATATGGAGTACTGGGTATTTGTTAAAGTTTTACCTACCATAATCTTTCACGTTAATTTTTTTAACACGTTGAGGCTACGGTAAAAAAATTTTACAATTGGAATGAAACACACGCACGCTTAATGAGACTGATAATTTTTGTATGCGGGTCCCACGGAAATTAATTGATTAATTATATTAATTTATGGTTAAATCTATACCATTGATTTCATTTCAATCAACGATCCGGATGTGTTCCTAGTTTACATCCTAAGGGATGTTTACATCCGATCCATACTATATATATATGACAAAAATCCCAAAAGGGTTGACAAAAATCCTGAAAGGGTTTGATAAAAATCCCGAAAGGGCCTGAAAATAATTTGAATATTAATAGTTATAATAATCCCTCACCAGACTTTAAGCTTGGTTCCGGGGGTTTGCACACATTTTTCGTCTGATGTTTAGATCTTCCATTTTTGGCTTGTATTGGTTTCTTCTTTTGGCATCGTGTAGTTGCTTTGGTGTGGGTGCTTTTAGTTTCGAGTTGGGTTGCAGTATCGGACGTCCTGTATGATTGAGAGGATCGTGGTTGTGTTCGTGGTCTTCGAAGATCCCTCATCTAGGTGGGGGCAACGTTGGTGATCCGCACTTCCCCAAGTTTCATCATTTCCGTTGGTGGGTTACTGTTCTCCGCCTTCTCGGCGTCGAGACGTTGTGTGAGTCGTCGCACTCTCCCGTGTTCTCGGCATTCGTGGCTCGTCTTAGATCTCCCTCGACTCCTCCGCTGACTGACGACTTTTATGGGTTCTTTGGGTTGTTTATTTCATCTGTCTTAATTTGTGTGTCCAGTATGTTGTATGTTGATCGACGGTTAGTCCGTCTGCCAATTCATCGACCTCTCGAGTTTCAGGCTTGTTTGAACTCGAATTTTTACCTAATAAAAAATAAGTGTGTCCAAACACACCACTCCAGTCTTTTAATTTAGGGAAAATTACAGAAAACCACCCTTTAAATATGAGTGTTTTCACTTAACCACCCCTTAAATTCAAAATTACAGAAAACCACCCTTTAAATGGTATTTGTTTACAACTCACCACCCATTCAACTATTTTCGTTACTTTATCATTAAATATATTATATTTTGATATTTTTAAACTCAAATTTGATTGTAAATATATTCAAATTTTGAATTTAAGGGCCCAATTATATTTTAGGGATCATTGTATTTATTTTTAAAATAATAATCAATAAAGCCTAGAATTATTATCTTAATTTATATTTGAAAATGTTCATAAATTTTTAAAACATTATGTAAATTACTCTTATTTAAAATATTAATAAATATGAGTAATTTTCATAATATTTTAAACTTTTATAAACATTTTCAACCATAAATTAAGATAATAATTCTAGGCTATATTTATTATTATTTTTTTAAAATAAATAAAATAATCCCTAAAATATGATCGAGCCCTTAAATTCAAAATATGAATATATTTACAATCAAATTTGAGTTTAAAAATATTAAAATATAATATATTTAATGATAAATTAAAGAAAATAGTTGAATGAGTGGTGATTTGTAAACAAATACTATTTAAAGGGTAATTTTCTGTAATTTTAAATTTAAGGGGTGGTTAAGTAAAAATACCCATATTTAAAGGGTAGTTTTATGTAATTTTGCCTTTAATTTACTGCTTGTATAAACGACACTTCCTTTGGCTCTTCTAGCCCTTGACTTTTTTTTTTTTTTTTTTGGCATTTTGTCCAACTGGACACTAAGAAGTAAAAACATGGGTCTACCACTCACATGTGCCATCTCCCAGAGCTTTCTAAAATTCTCCAAAATTAGGAAAATAATATATATATTTTTCAAATTATTTTTAAAATATATATATATATATATTTTTCAAATTATTTTTATTTTAACTCCAATAGTTTCCTTATTTCAAATATTTGGAGCAAATAATTTAGTTTTGAAGAATGTTGTACATTTAGGGAAGTCTCTCTATTTTTTCTATTACTTCCTCATTTTGGAAAGTGGGATGGAAAATATGTTGGAACAAAAAAAACCTTAAAATTCTCCAAAAAAAATCAAAATCCTTAAAACGGGGAATTTGTTGGAGACGCTCTTAGGCTATTAGAATAAGGAGAGGGGGATTTGAACGATCACTATTTGTCATTCTTACCGACTATCAGAACTAAGCATATAAAAGTATGATTTTTTTTTGGGTTTAAAACAAAACTAATCTATATTGTTCATATAAAACACAGGTGTTTGACAACTAATTTTTTTAATTGGTTTTAAGTTTTTTATTGGTGGTCTTAAAGGGTAAAAAAATCACATGCTGCCTAGTTTTTTTTTTTGGTAGTTTTTATTATTGTCATTATGAAAATACTATTGTCTCTTAAACATCCCTTCGTTTCTCAACACAATTCTCCATAAACCCCAACCGTCGTCAACAAGAAGAAATGACATTCATTTTACATATAATCTCTTCTAATATGCTAGGGTTTGTCACATCTTTGCTAATAAGAATATCTCTCCCTTCCCCTCTTCCTCTTTGATTCCACTTTCAAAGAAAACCCTTGGATTTTGGTTTGTTGGGTCATTTTGTGATATTTTGTCATTTTTGTCCGTCATCTTCACTTTCTAGGATCAAGATTCTTCCACGATCAGAACTTCGTTTCTGTTGCTTTCTCTCTCTCTTATCTTCTTCAACCTCAAATGTGTTACTGTGCATAGGATGATGTTCCATTTTTAGTAATATGTATATTTGGTGTTTATGTTCACAAATCAGTGTTACCCTACCATTCGATTTTGTTTTTATTTGAAATTGCTAATCGTTTTATGTTAAGTGTAGGTAATTATTGGTGTATTGATGTCTTTATGTGTTACATATGTGTTGTGTTATAGTTGTTTTTTTATAAGGTAAGAATTCAAGGGATAGATAAGTCTGGCTCTTCGAGTGGCCGATAAAGTCGGCATAAGGCGAACTGTCAAACATAAAACGTAAAATAGGAAGGTGCAATACAAACAGTGGCAAGCTAACGGATCTAGGCAAACAACGAACCTAACTCTAACAAGTTGGGTCAACGTATACTTGTTCGTTTAGGGGAGGTGTGATTCTGCTTTAAATAAAATATTCAATATAAACTCTAACTATGTAAACTCCCTTATCAAGCAAATAAATACAAGAATCCCTCCCGGTGCAGTGGTAGGGTAATTCAGGATCGAATCCACGAGGAGGTATGTCAGCGCTTCCTTAGTTGTAATCACGATCAAGCTTTCGACCTCAGAAGACACTCGATATCGAGGTATCTGGTCGATATCGACCTCTTCACAAGACTTCGAGTTCTTTTTCCGCTCTTCATCACTTCTCCAAATCTGTCCATCACTAGTACAAAATTACTCATTAAGAGCGATTTTTTATAGGGAAGGACAGCGCTTATTGAGGTGATGTTAATCAAAGCGCTATGAGTATGGGTAAGAGCGGAAAATCAAAAGCGCTGTTAAAATGGGAAGGACAGCGGTTTTTAGTAAAAAGCGCTGTCAAACTTGTTTTTTTTATTTTTTTTTTTAAAAATTCTAAACAACAGCGGTTTTCTAAAAAAGCGCTATTAAAATTACAAGGATAGCGGTTTTTTGTAAAAACCGCTATCATTCTTCTTTTTTTCGCTAAAAGACAGCGTTTTTTCTTAAAAACCGCTGTCTATGCATATTTTTTTTTTCCGGCCAGTAATTAATATATTCATCCAGAAATACCTGTTAATAATGTGAACAATCGACCATATCCAGATTCAAATGCACAAATGAACCCAACAATATCAATTTTCACACACAGAGTACAAATACGATCTGAAGTCTGAACAATTGAATTTTTACCCTGAATGCGGTCTGAAGTCTGAACACTCTTGGAGGGGAAATTTCAGCAGCAGCTTGTCCAGCATCTTTATACGGGAATGGGGAAAATACAACATCTTTTTTTTGACATTGTTGGAGGGCTCTCTCCAAATAATACTAGAACCAAATCTGCAGCTGGTCCTTTCATAAACCCTTTACTAAGTTCTATCAAGGTATCCTTCATCCTGCGATATGTCACCTAACAAACAAATTTATAGAGATTATATTCTTCTGTAAATCATTTCCAAAATGTCACTCATAATGGCATTGGTACACCTAAGAGTACAAACAAGCTTACAGGACCATTAATGTGATGGATTAGAGGTAGGAAAAAAATGGCGTAGACTGAATAAATACCACAAAATAGGAATTGAACATACCTCATTTGTCAAATTCTCAAGCCTTAAAGGATTGTTTAGGCCATCCTCGGGAATATCATCAAAAGCGCCAGTGATAGAGGAATCCTAAGAATTTCCATAATTAAGGATAATCAAAAGCTAAAGTTTTAGTTCTCAAATCTAAACAATGTCAATGAAAATGTAGAGCCAAACAATTTTTTTGAACTATAAACTTATTACCTTCAAATAGTAAACAAAACCTTGTGTAGGAGACCCTGTATCAGCTTTGTTTTGTTTCAAAACAAATACATCATGAGTTCCAAACTGTCAAGTCAAAATCACGCAGTGAACAATGATCCCCAAAACACAAACACTACAAACAATATAAGCCATTTATTCTTGTTTAAATAGAAATATAGAATTTTGTTTTAGTAAGATTCATTTGACAACAATAAGCCAACCAGAAATCTCCAAAGTGAGGCGCTACCTTATGAGGAGGAAGAATATCTCCTTTCATATACTGAAACTCGATTAGACTCTTCCCAAGTAACCCTAACTATTGCCAAAAACCAATTCAAGAAAACACAAACCACAACAGCCAGCGCAGAAACGGGAAATTTTACCTGAGACGTGAACGCACTTCAAATTGAGGATTGTAGAGCCCCAAATATACCCTTCTTTGATGTTTTTGTTTCAAAATTGGAATTTAAGCTTAATTATCTTTCTAAATGAAAATAGAGAAGAAAATTAATCACTCGTCATTTTCACCAAAAGAATGCAAGGCTAAATGAAAATCGAGAAGAAAATTAATCGTAGACATACCTATTCAATACACTGCAACGAGGATAGGGAAGGTCGTTGCTCGTGACGTGGAAGAGTGAAAGATGCTACCTATAATCCAAACACAAAATTTTAATCAATAAAAGTCCATACAAAAGCAACTTACTTTTGAAGATTTGTCTTGAACATTTATTTCACTTGTTAAAAAAGAGTTCGGATTTTTTTTTGTTAGGGAGTGTTGGGATTTTGAGGGTTCATTTGCAACAAATGTGACAAGTTAAACTTGTAAAAAGTGAATATTAACTGTTTAATAATTGATTAATTACTTTCTTTAATTTAACTCACTATTATAAAAAAGATCAGATTCCCACCAAGAATGGTTAAACCTTTATATATATCAAATCTAAGTTTGAATATATATTACCCCTTCTTTCAATATTAAATATGATATATTCATAAATACCATAAACCTTTATACTCCCTCCGTTTCCTTTTAATGACTTTTTCAAGTCATGCACGTAGTTTTAGAACGATAAAAACTATATTAAATATTAATATTTTAATAATATTTTTTTAATAATATTATACTTATCACCAATAAGTATGAGATTATCGAAGAAAATATTTTAAAAAATTATTATTTCATATAGTTTTCCAAACCTTAAAAAACGTGCATGAATAGTAAAAAGTCAATTAAAAGGAAACGGAGAGAGTATATAACCTTCCAACAACTAAGTAATGGTCAACAAGGAATCCAGTAGATGCTCAAGAAAAAAAAAGGAATGCATTGTAAAAAAGTTCCTAGATGATGTAATGACAGTAGCTGATTTAAGCTACTTGTTTGGTTTTCAAACAAGAAAAAAGTAAATCAGTAGCTACTTGTTTGATTTAAGCTACTTGTTTGACTTGCATCTATGGGGTGCTATATACGAATTCTCTGTAACAATTCGGTACTATGAACAACCTCATAACCGAAATCATGAATCAACTCCAGTTAATGGTTAAACAAAGCAATAGGAAAAGACAAACGAGCAAGATAAATTGGATCAAGTTCTTGCTCTTTGTAACAGGTAAGCTGCCTCACATTAAATAGTGGGATATTGTAATGAGCCTCTCTTGAAAAAAATAGCAAATGAAATAGAAATATCTTTAGACCTCTAGGCCTCTAGGGAAACATACAGGTAGAAGGGGATGTAAACATACAGTAGAAGGGGACCAAGTTCTGGCTGCTTAAAGTTTAAGCACTGCAGTGCTTATTTAGACCGAAACCGATGGAAATCGAGCACGATTGTTCACAAACCAGCAGAAGCCGAAATGTTGAAGTGTAGAATCGGGGAAGAATGTCAAAATCAAACTCAAACTCAAACAAAACTCAAATTCCGCTAAACCTAGTGCTTACCACAAGTTTCAAAGGAGGAATGTTGTTTGATCGATGACCGTTGCCTGTTGGTGAGCGGCTCGACAGGACTGTTGGAGATCGATAGGACTGGTAGGTGGTCCTCGGCGGTTGGGAGGGTGGTCGGAAGAAACCTCGTCGATGGCACCGGTGATCACGACTGTAGACAGGAGAAGAATCGATCGGCCGGCTGCCTGCTGGTGGTCAATTAGGGCAGCCTGATGAGATTTGGGGCAAAGCAAATTTATGGGAAAGCAAATTTGGGGGTTTTTTTACAGCGTTTTTATTAAAATCGCTAAGAAAGATTTTATTTTAATAGCGCTTGTTTTATATAAGCGCTATGGGTTAAAAAATATATTAAAAAACTAAATACATTCTCAGCACTTTTTCTAAAAAAGCGGTGTGCTTTCCATATATTAACAGCGTTTGTTTTATACAACCGCTATGCTTAAAAAATATATTTAAAAGAAAATAAACTAAATATATTCTCAGCGCTTGTTTAGAAAAAGCGTTATACTTCTCATACATTAATAGCGGTTTTGAATAAGCGCTTTTAAATTTTCGCTATTAATGACTTAATTTGTACTAGTGCATTTTCGTCCCGATTTCTGCGAAATCACATAGAAACTGGTGCAGACCCATATATTTGACAATGATGCATAAACTACACTAATCTCATGACTTCCCACTAATATGCATGCAAAAGAATGATAAAATGGACTTAAATGTGCATAGAAAATATGGCAATTTGCGCGCACATCAAACACCCCATACTTAAGCTTGCTTGTCCCCAAGCAATACTTTTAATGGTCATTTAGGGGAAGAAAGTAAACCCTCAACATCATAGATTCATTTTTCATATATCCCTACAATCAATTTCCATCCTCGATAAGGTACTAATGTCAACCAAATCCATGCATGTGCATAAAAGCAATTTCATACTCATAAAAGGAGGTTTATATACATAAAACAATTTCTTGGTAACATAGCATTAATAATCAAGAAGACTTTTGCAAGCTTATGAGAAGTAGATCGGTAAAAGGCTAAAGATGGGCTAATATTTGGCCATGTGGTGTTAAATCCGAGGAAATAAAACTTTCTTTCCAAAATATTCCACATTCCTTCTTCATAATGTATCTCACCTTTCACTAATCACTCGATGCTTTTTTTCTCTTTATAATGCTTTTACCTCTCTAACCTTAGCAGTGCCTTCTCGCGAGTCGCAAACATGGGTGTCATGAATGGCCCCGTATACTTAGTACTTCGGACTCCTCACCTTGTGTCCCATCTCGCTGAACTAACATCTCAACGAGCTGGGTCGACCTACCTTTATCTTCTGAGGTGATCGGATTTTTTCTCGCTCATTAAATTTTCCACAATTCATAATTTGTTTCATTCCTGACAACACTTCAATAATAATGCACAAACTCCATATAACAACTCCAAAGATGACATCCATTCTCAAACTTTGTCCCCGGATAGGGTATAAGGTATAAAAAACGGGCAATATGTAATATATGTGGAGCAATAATGATAATGATGTAGTAAGGCTCATATATGGCTTGTGACTTTTGCAAATATGCATAGGTAAGGCTAGGATATGAACTTTTGTAAGCATATGTATGGAAATATAAAAGTCCTCCATCATCTTATCATGCACATGTCAAAAGCAACTTCAAATTTTTACCTCCTTCATGTTTTTTTTGCACTTCATTAGGACTTCCCTTAACTAGGCAATTTCATGTTATATCTCTAATAAATCTAATTTTGCATCCTAGAGTTCCTTTTTTATTCTTCCATGACTCTTTTCTTTTATTTTCACAATTTTTGATCGGGGTCATTTTTATTTTCCGAAATATAAACATGCTAAGTATGCTTACAGATAAATATGCAATCTTTAAAATAACTATGTAATATGCATGAACTTTATAACTAAAATATGCAAAAACTTATGAAAAATTTCAAAATATGCTAAAAAATGCAAGTAAGCCTTTCCCCCACTCCATACTTAAAGATTACAGTGTCCTCACTGTATTAGAACTAGGGTTAAGAAAGAAAACTTACTAAAACGTCACAAATTTCAGGAGTTGAAGAATCAGCAGTGATGATCGATATCGACCTCTAACATCGAAATCGATCCCTTTCATCGATTTCTGGCTCAGGCTTCAGGGTGATCTGGCCTCGACCACAAGCCCCTCGGAATTGACCTTATGGTCGATATCGAGCTTTGCACTCGATTTCGATGCGCCTTTTTGTCCTTTTCCTCTTTCCTACAACTTGTTCAACAAACTAAAACCAAAACAAAACAATAATGATAAAGTCTCAAAACAAAACCAAAAGTGTCCAAAACCAAAAACTAAATGTCTTCGTTACAAGCTCTAGACTTTAAAGTCGCTAGGCCGACTTCGTCCTTTGTGCTCTCAAGGCGGCATCTGTAGAGCCCATGTAGCTTGGGCGTCAAATAAAACTCCTTTCTTGTCACGCAGCTGCATTTCGCCTGGATGGATTTGATTCACCGTGAATGGTCCCATCCTCTTGTCTTTGAACCTATTAGGGAACCAATGATCTTTTGATTTGGCAACATAAACCTTGTCTCCTATCTCATAATGGTCCGGATCTTCATCGGACACCCTATACAATCGCACATGCCAAGGCACACCTCTTCCAAATAATGATAAATCTTTAATTGAGATGGAACAGGAGGAATCCGTACCTTGACTTACCTTTTCTTCTTTCTGTGGCTCAGGTCGATTTCGATCATAAGTAGTCGATATCAAGCTCTGTTGTGCTCCTGGAGGTTCAGTCGATTTGGAGTGTTTCTGCTCGACATGATCTGGTCGATTTTGACCTTTAGAGATCGATATCGAGGACTTTGCTTCTCCTTTCTCGGCTTCTATGGCAGTCGATTTCTTAGAGTCATGGTTGATATCGGCCTTTAACATCGATTTCGAGGTTCCTTCTCCTCCGTCGACGCCATACTTATGACCTGGCACAGAATCTTGAACTTTGTTAGTCGATATCGACTTACCTGGGTCGATTTCGATGTTTTGTCTGGCTCCTTCGTTCAAGATTTCCATGACCTCCTCTACTTGGGCTTCTATGACCCTCTTTTCAAGCTCTTTCGGTGTCATACTCCTTACCTTGGCTTCTCCACATGCGATGTAGACACCATTGATGGCCTTTATCTCCATTGGCCCTTGATTGTTCCTTACCGTCTTGTTGAAGGCATACTCTATCACCTCATCGCTGATTGTAAATGAGAGTAATCCTTTCTTCACGCTTATATTGGCATCGACGGTTGCTAGGAATGACCTACCTAAAATAATTGGACAAGCAGGGTCCTCTGCTATATCAACAACTAAGAAATCAGCAGGGACAAAGAATTTACCTACTTGTACTGGCACATCAGTTACCATCCCTGTTGGAATTACTGCCGTATTGTTCGCCATGTATAGTTTTGCATCCACGGGCTCCAGAGGACCTATCTTTACCTTGTGCCATATGGTTAGTGGCATCATGCTAACGCTAGCGCCCAAATCAACTAAAGCATTAAAGCGATATCGACCTAAGTCTATAGCGATAGAGAACTTACATGGGTCCGCCCGCTTTTGTGGTACCTCCAATCTGTTGCACTCCTCTGCGATCTCAGAAAGTGATCGCTTCTTACCCAATATGTCCTTAAGAAACCTCACATAATATGGCATCTCATGAAGTGCTTCGGTGAATGGAATTGAGACATTGAGTCCTTGAAGCATCTTCACGAACCGCTGGAACTTCTTTTCCTCCGGGTCCTTAATCACCTTTTTTTATGAGAATGGCAACACCTTTCTTATTCCCTGCGGCTGGAGTGAGATCGACATCGACTGGATGGGGGTCGACATCGATTGAAAGAGTTAATTTCTGTGGTGACTCATCAGCAGTGTCGACATCGACTACATTGGGGTCGACAACGACGTCACCTTGGTCGATATCGACAGGGGGTCGATATCGACGTCTGTTCTAGGGCCTTCTCCTCCGCCTTTTCCTCGGGTGTTTGTACTTAACGCCCACTCCTTAAGTTCATCGCCGCTATGTGTCCAGTAGTTTTGCCCTTTTGGTTGGGCACAGTTGATCCAGGGAATGTTCTTGACGGTTTGGGTATTTGTTCTGCCAATTGACCCATTTGGGTCTCCATGTTGCGCTTCCAAACGTCTATCTCCCCAAGCCTAGAGTTGATGCCCTGCAGCTGAGTATGGATGAAGTTATTTGCTTGTTTGAACTTAGTGTGTTTCCTCCGCATCTCATCAAGAATGATCTGCAGGTCATCCTTCCTTGTTTCCCGCTCAGGGTGCCCAGGTGCTCTATATGGTGGGGGATCCCTTTGTTGATAGAATCTTTGATCTCCCCAATATTGTTAATTGCCCCCTCCATAGGAGCCTCTCGTCCACTTGGCTTCCTCATGTTGTTCCGCCATAGATACTTGCTCAATATGTGGACAGGCACTAGTGTTATGCCTTGTTGAGCTACATTCCTGACAAGTTTGATTGTTGCTCAGGAACCTGACTTGCTTTTGAAGGCGGCGTGTTTGATAGTTGTGGAATTGTTGCTGCACATCAGGATGTATCTCTTTTGGAGGCTCATAAAGTGGCATCGATAGGGCAGACCTTGAGTCATAGGCCGCAGCAGTCCCATAAGTGTTGTCGAAGTTGACTAGCCTCTCAATCGTCTCCCAGGCCTCCGTTGGTGAAAGCTCAATGTACCGATAGGAGGTATATGAATTGATCCTCTCCTTATTCGGTGCATCAAGGGAATTATAGAATATCTCCTGAATGACATAAGGTAGTTGCCCATGCGTTGGGCATGATCTCAGCAAGTCCTTAAAACGCTCCCACGCATGTGCCAATGTTTCACCTGGCTTTTGTTTGAAAGCCGTGATCCTTTGTCGTAACATCGTCGTCTTAGAGGGAGGAAAGAATTTGTTCAGGAATGCATCCTTCACCTCTACCCATGTCCTCAGCGAGCGTGGAGCCAAACTCTCTAGCCATTGTAATGTCTTCCCTGCCAAAGACCATCAAAAAGATTTCAGTCTCACATACTCTAGATTTACACCATCAGCAATAGTTTCACATAAATCCATAAAAGTAGAGATGTGTTGCAGTGGGCATTCATTAGGTCTTCCTTCAAAGGTGTTTCTTTTAATTTCGGATAGGAAGTTTATTTTAATTTCATAATTTGAAGGAGGAATAAGTATAGCGGATTTAGGAACATGAAGCGACGAATGCATGTAATGCATCGCCGTCGGTGGATACTGATTTAGCCGCTCTTGGGCTTGTCTGTGTGCATCCTCCTCCCTATCAGCACGGGCTCGCTCTGCAGCAGCGGCGGCCCTCTCAGCAGCGATTGTAGCATTATGGTCCTCAATCTCTTTCCTCAACCGCTCTATGGTTTCAGCCTGTGTCTCGTTATCCGCCATGATTTGAATAGCTTTGTTGCAAATATGGAAGAAACGTTCAGGCTTGTCTATGCTTTCCAGGATAAGTCCGCGATCAGAGCGTCGCATAAACATGCAAAATAAGCACTAAAAGTAGATCGTGAGAAAACTTAGGTGGCGATTGATTGCCTCACTGGCAACGGCGCCAATTTGTTCATTTAGGGGAGGTGTGATTCTACTTTAAATAAAATATTCAATATAAACTCTAACTATGTCAATTCCCTTATCAAGCAAATAAATACAAGAATCCCTCCCGGTGCAGTGGTAGGGTAATTCAGGATCGAATCCATGAGGAGGTATGTCAGCGCTTCCTTAGTTGTAATCACGATCAAGCTTTCGACCTCAGAAGAAACTCAATATCAAGGTATCTGGTCGATATCGACCTCTTTAGAAGACTTAAAGTTCTTTTTCCGCTCTTCATCACTTCTCCAAATCTGTCCATTTTCATCCCGATTTCTGCGAAATCACATAGAAACTCGTGCAGACCCATATATTTGACAATGATGCATAAACTACACTAATCTCATGATTTTCCACTAATATGGATGCAAAAGAATGATAAAATGGACTTAAATATGCATAGAAAATATCGCAATTTGCGCGCACATCAATACTACAACCCGATGCCAAGCGTCACCAAGCGATAACACCGTTGGTCAGCGGCACATCAAAAGTCTTGACCCCAACCAGATCCGACATTAGATGCTAGAGCCCCAATAAGAGAAGGAACAACAAGAACATCGAGAGAAGCAACCGAGAACCATCTTAGTAAAACACACTAGAAGCCCTTTCAGGATTTTATCGAGGCCCTTACGGGATTTCGATCAAGCCCTTTCGGGAGGGTTTGTAATTGAAAACACACACACACACACACTAGTTTAGGCACCACGCGCATACGCGCGTGGTCTATTCGTATTTAGATTGTACATGTTACCTTTTATATGTGTGTACATATTCATATATATGTGCAAATAGGTATGATTGAGTTATTTTCCATATAACTTGATTTTTATAGTAATAAAAATAATAATTGTATCATTATAAAAAACTGTAAGGACAGTCTTTTAAAATTTTCATCAAAGTAATAAGAATGATGTCTTTCAATTAAAAAAATAAAGAAGAGTATTTTTCAAAAAAATATTAATCAAAACAAGAAAGAAATCCAAAACTATAGAGTTCAAAAATCCTGATCATTACACATAAAAACATGGGCTTTTTGCTAAAGTAACACAAAATTGGGCCAAACCTTGCATTGCTAGCACCATGTGGTAAAAAATTAGGGGCTTCAGATAGTACTGAAATCGGGAGTACAGGTCGCCAGTTCAGGCGATGGAGAGAGAGAGGTGAACCTGTTTGTAGGGCACATCAACAAAAAAAAAAAAAGAGAGAACAAATAACAAAAAAAGAAAGGAAAAACAGAGAGAGATAGAGAGAGCTATTGTAGCAGAGAGAGAGGGAGATGTGTACCTGGCACATCAAAGTACAGATGAGAGAGAGAGAGAGAGATATATAGAAAGAGAGAGAGAGAAGAGGGGGTTTCGCGCCATATATCTGGCGCCAAAAAGTGAAAGAGCGGGCCGACCTCTGAGAGGGATACTCCGAGAGAAGGAGGGTATTTAAGCATTGAAATGCTTTCTGAACCAATGATTATCCACCATTAATGGTTTGCATCATTAATGGTCTGCATGAGGGTAACAAAGGGAGGAAGTAGAAGAGCCGCCGGAACTGGAAGAAGGCTTGTTCTCGGCCAATCGAGTGAAAGGAGAGAGGGGAGAATAGATAGGGTATATAAGGAGTTCTCTGGGTCTCATCCTAATCATTCAAGTGACATTTAATAGGGAGGGGGTCCTTAAATGTTCAAGTTCATAGAATCACCGTAGAAGGAGGAGAAGATTCAAGGGGAAGGTTTTTGTCACGTGTATTTTACATGTCAGCTCTTGGGTTTTACTTGCCACCGTAAGAAAAAATACCGACCGGTTGTTGGAATTTACTTGGCATTTGAGTCGTCAGAGAAATAGATTCAATAGACTTAAGAATGAAGATGGGTAAGGGGACCTTCGATTTAGATTTATAAATTGGCGGGACCCCCAATTTATGTACTTCTTCCCTTAGAAGTGATTATCTCCCCTGTTTGTTTTGCAACTGGGGGCATATCATCCGTGTGTATGACCGTCTTGTTTGGTGGCTAGTGGGCCTGTCAAGGGAGAGGTTGGGTCTTCAAGGGTAAGAAGAGCCGGAAAGCCGTGGTTGTCGACGAGAAGATCGACTATTTGTCATTAAAGAAACTGTTGATGGACAAGTTTGGTGTGGACGGGACAAGGTATGATGTACATCTCACATATATAAACTCGAAGGAGGGGTACAATCCATTCGCAATTGGGGATGATGATGACCTGTACGCCTTCAAATTTGTCAACTCTCTAGATGGAGAACAGTACTCGCCTATTGAGCTTCATGTCTCCCTATAAAACAAGGTTAGTGAGGGTGCACCCATGAGCGAAGGATCAACCACGGGAGCGTCGGTTGGGATGGGTATGTCGCATTCGGGGAGTGATGATGTCGTATTGCCATTCAGTGGGCCCATCGTTACTCCATAAGATCACTCTGGGACGGATCCCCTCTACAGAGGTGATAAAGAACACAAAGTGGAGAGACCCTTATATGGCGTGGAAAAACGAACACATGTCCAGCCGACTAATTTAGGTGACAAGGGAAAAAATAGTAATGACAAGTTAGGGACACAAGAGGAGTTGGAGTTGGAGGTAGACGACAGGGCAAATAAAGCTGCTGCAATAAAACGTGGAAAGCAGGTCATCCAACTTAGCAGCGACCTGGAAGACATATTGAGCATCCCCTGTGGTGATCGAAGAGTCACCATTGACCTTGGTTTCTCGTTGGACGATGACGAAGTCATTCTAGCTACGGAATAAGTCGAGTATGGGGGATCTATGACGATGAAATCGTACTCATGGAATTATGAGGCAAAGCAAGCAGCGAAGGAAGTCCAAGAAGCATATGAACATCAAAAAGCGCAGTCGGAAGTTATGAAGAAGGTTGTCTAAGGGGAGCCGCAACCAGCGACAGAGAAGGTTGTCCAAGGGTACCTGCACCAGCAGGGATTAGAGCTCTAGGAGGGACAAGTTTTTCGAAGCAAGGAGGAGGTGCAACATACGATAAGGATGGCAGAACTTGCTAGATGCTTCGACACAAAGGTGAAGAGATCGACGAAGACATTGTATGTCGTGGAGTGTGTAGGGGCCAACTACAAGTGGGCATGTCGGGCATCCACGTACAAGAAGTCGTGTTTGTGGATGATTTGAAAGCTTGTCAATGAACACAGTTGCAATCTCAATGTCAGGCTCACCCACAAGTGTCGGACAACATACAAGCAGCTAGGACAGAGGCTAGTCGAAAGGTACGTAGTATCCCATAACTGATTTATTCCAACACAACCGAGGCAATTAGATATACAATGTAAACCACACACCATATGTGAATACCAACTGTCCACCCAATAGGGTCTAATCGAACGTGCAAAAGCTCTCTACTGGATATCCTACAGTTGTCTACTTGTCACGTTGTAGTTGTTTCTTATTTTTCGTGTAGTTGTTAGTTTACCCTTGTTATAGTCTGCTAACGCTTTCGTGAATTGAAATGTGAAGTTTTGTTGGATCAAAGAAGCCACTCCTTCCGGAAGAAATAAGCACATTGATGAAGTCACAACTGGGGGTGACCTATAGCTACTGGAAGGCTCACAGAGCACGGATGATGGCGAGGGACACTATGTATGAGACTGTTGAGGAAAGCTACCAATCCATATACTCGTACATACCCATGCTCAAGCAAGCTAACCCAGGGACATAGACGAGGGTTGAGTGCGACCTGAACGGGCACTTCAAGTACGCCTTTGTTAGTATAGGTGTGTGGAGGAGGGCCATCCCCCACCTACGCAAGGTTCGTCGTTCCTATCCCCTAATAATGCTATACTCTACATGCCATCTGTTACCTGCCAACCAACACAGTCGTACTTGTCATATAGTAGTGTATACAAGACGCATTTTCTATGTGACATGACACATCTTATATGTGACATGACACCTCTTCTATGTTACATGACGCCTCTTTTATGTTACATTACACCATTTTTGTTGTTTGAGCAGGTCATATCTGTCGATGGGGGGTTCTTGAAAGGGAAGTTTAATGGTTGCCTATTGTTCGTAACTACAGAAGACTAATCACTCCATATACCCAGTCACGTTCGCCATGGTCGACGGGGAGAAAGACGCTTCGTGGGGGCTCTTTTTCAAGCAAATGTTGCGGGTCGTTGAAGACACGTGTTAAACAAGAGGAAGGTCGAGTTCTTAAATACAAATAATAAGATGTATAAATGTAAACCGACTCCTAGCCTATGCAAATAATTACAAGACTTCCTCCCGTTGTAGTGGAAGGGTAGTCAGGATCGATCCACGAGGAGGTGTGTCAGCGGGATCCTAGTAGCGTTGGAAATCTCACGTCTTGCGTCGACCAGAAGCCTCGATTTCGACCCTAGAGCTCAATGTCGACCTCGGCTGTCGATCCTTTCTGCAACAGAAGACCTGCAGAGACAAAAACAAGCAGTCGATATCGACAGGGGAAGGTCGATATCGATGTTAGCAGATGGAATTGACTGGCTCAGAAGACTGCCAGTCGACACAGGTGGTCGATATCGACGTTTGGGGGGTCGATATCGATGTTCAGTAAACTCCGCACTGATGATCGTCGTCGACTCAGAAAACTATCGACGGAACTCAGTGGTCGATATCGACGTCTGTGGTCGATATCGATGTCTTCTCCTGCAAAGTCGTTAGCTTTTGTCGGTGAAGAAAGGCCAAAGAATTTAGGATGGATGAAGATGCGGTGATCAAAAATAAAACAGGGATTTTGAGGACTTAACTTATATAAAAAGCAACTCCTAGGATTAGGGTTTACCACAACGTTAACCAATGCATGCGATGAGATAAATAAGACGGACAATTGCGCTATTTTACTTGAGGGACAAGCTTTCGCCGTACACCAACTCTTAGGATTACTTTTGCAAATAAACCTAATTGTCTCTACTAATTTTATGTTTATAACTCAAGTTGTTAGCATGAATCCCTTTTCTTTCGATTAGGACTAAACATAGAATCGTAGGAGATGATATAGACACAACGATATCAACATCTAACACTTACCTCAAACACGCATGGCTAACGTCGGGCTCCCCCCGACCCTAAGAGCTTCGGGGGACTACTCGCACCTCATCATGGAACTCATCATTGATTGAAAGAGATAAACTTGCATTAAAATATAAACTTCGAAGCTTTACAACTCAACGTCGGCTTTCGCGAACGCCAAACTCTAAAACTTCTCTCTAACTCTATTGAATATAATTGGATGTGTTGATGGATGATTGAATGCCAGCCCCCTAGGGCTTTATTTATAGGCTACTAACCCTTGCTAGCCAAGGATTGTAACTTCTATCTAAACTATGAACTATATCCAAACAATTAGGATAGGTCTTTTATTTTGATAAAATCCTACTAACTTGATAAAACTTAAAAGAAAAGATAAATTTCAGCTGCTAACTATCTAGAAGTACAAGATAATCTGTGGCCTTAATGATAGAATTCATAATCCGAGTCTCGAAATCGGATCTATCTTCTGTCGAGATAAGGTCGATATCGACGTTGGAGGTCGATATCGATGTCTGTATTTCTGCTCGACTTGTCCATCTCCTCTCGATGTCTATGTTGAGGTGGATTTGAAGGTCGATATCTATGTTGAAGGTCGATATCTACCTCTGCTCAGCTCTCCTTGGCTTCTTCGTTTTGACTTCGATTTCGCTCAAATTCCTGCATGGTTAGCCTAGGAAAGGTAATTCTATCAAAACTAAAATAGAAGAAGATATAATCTAAGTAGGAAAAGAAACATATATCCCTAGCGTAGATAGGAAGATACCCATAAGGATTAAATCTATGTAAAATGTGGCTTAGT
Source organism: Persicaria maculosa (assembly GCA_963922045.1). NCBI lineage: Eukaryota > Viridiplantae > Streptophyta > Magnoliopsida > Caryophyllales > Polygonaceae > Persicaria > Persicaria maculosa. The sequence continues at coordinate 38,804,866 of OY998261.1, forward strand.
GTAATTCTCCTCAAACTCGGATTGCTCAAATGCGCCACAGTAGCAGATAGGTTCAGTCACATCGACTAGAGCAGTCGACGTCGAGTGCTCTTTTTCCACTCGACTTCGGGCTCCATTTTGGCTTTGTTGATGTCGAGTGCTCAAGTCGACTTTGATGTATATCGGCCTCTCTTCCAATAGGTAGTCTTTCTTCACTCTTCTTGTACTTATTCTTTGGATCACTTGCATCAGTCGATGTCGAGTGACTTGGGTCGACTTTAGGTCATGTCGACCTCTCTTCTAGTAGATGGTCTTTCTTCACTCTTCTTGTACTTAGTCTCCCGGAATTTATAGCAATCGATGTTGAGTACATCAGTCGAGATCGACTGCTCCTAATTGGTTGTCAACTTCTTGTTTCAGCTTTGATTCCGCTCCAATTTCTGCACAATTAAACCAAAACTTGTGTAGACCTCTATCTCTTGCAAATAAGCATATACTACACAAATTCAAGGTAATCCCAAACCATAATGCAAATATATGATAGAAATTAGAATAAAAGTAGGCATAAAACATGGTCATTTTAGCGGACATCAAATCACCCAATACTTAAGCTTGCTTGTCCCCAAGGAATACTTTTAATGGTCACACAGTGGAAGCCAACAAAAACTCTGAACATCATGGATCCATTCTCATCTTTTCTTACAACCATATATCGTCCTCACAAAGGTACTTTTACCTTCAAATCCATGCCTGTGAATAAAAGCAACATCTCACACAAAAGGAGGGGTTATGCAAAATAATTTTCATGTGACAAAACAACGATAATAAAGAGGAGTTTATGCAAGCTTTAGAGGAATGAAAGGTAAAGGTATAATGGTGGGCTATTTTTGGGCAATGTGGTGCTAATCCGGGGAGAAACTTTCAAACTTTATTCATTGCTTTGATGCACTTTCTTCTTTATGATATTTCCACATCACTCACCCTCTCTTGATTCTCTCTTTTCTTTTTTCACTATAATGCTTTTACCTCTTTGACCTTAGCACTGCCTTCTCGCGAATCGTAAATATGGGTGTCATGAATGACCCCGAATACTTAGTGCTTCAAATTCCTCACCTTGTGTCCCATCTCGCTCGAACTAACATCTAAAGCAAGCAGGGTCGATCCATCTAACTCCTAGGTGACCGGATTTTCTTTCGCTCATTAAATTTTCCATTATTTCATCATCCTGCCATCAAACTTTAAAAAACTTTACAACATATCAAACCATACAACAACTCCATAACATTTCATCCATTTCATAACATGATCTCCCGGATGGGTTAAAAGGTATATAAATGGGCAATATAAGAACTTTTGGAGTAAAAATATTCTTTTGAGGCACATATGGCTTAAAATATGACGTGAAGGCTAATAATGCAAAGGTATGAATGGCAAGGGAAAATAATGCTTGAATGGAAAATATAAAGTCCTCAATCATTTTACCATTGGATATGTCAAAAGCAACTTCAACTTACCTCCCTTTGTGGTTTTTTTTAAAATGTGCATTTCATTGAGACTTCCCTTCACTAGACAATTGCGTTGCAATATCTCTAATGAATCCACTTTTTCATCGTCGAGTCTTGTCGAAGCTTCCATGACATTTTCTTTATTTTCAGGGGTATGAGTCCTTTCATTTTCTCTCATCTCTCCTTTGGATCATTCTTTAAGAACAAATACACACATAATATCCAAAGAGAACATAATATTCTTGATCATTCAGCAGTTTTAGCCATAAAAATTTAAAAATTCACCGAAAAAATGATAATGAAATAAAGCTATGCAAGAAATAAACTAAGCAAACAAGATCATGTAATGCATATAAGCTCTTCCCCCACCCCATACTCAAAATATACAGTGTCCTCATTGTATTAAATCAAAAGAAAACAAGGGTAAAGGAAGGAACTTATATATTAATGCGCAGAGGTGTAGAATCAGGTGTTGTCGACTAGTTACCAACAATCGACATCGACAGGTGCAGTCGATGTCGACAACAACTCTATGCTGTCAAGGAGTGTCAAAGTCGAGGGCCTCCATGTAACTGTCCAGATATAAATATTTAGGTTACTTTCGAAGGTTGGATACCTTCGTTCGGATCTTGCAATTCAGGTACGGGTCGAGGTTTCAAACCTCAAAAGATTAGTGGTTGAAAGTGGGGATTTCGAACCCCAAAGCAATTGAAGGGTCGTTGGGTACCCTTAACCTGTCCTAAAGACTAAGTCGCGGAAATTCATTTGAACGAAAATGTGAAAGCGGAATTAAAGTAAAACTTGCCACGGCGATTAGTTCGGTTCTTCGCATTCGCCTAGGAGGATTTCCCACGTCATGGAAACATAGAGCAAACATACCTAAAAACGATTTGTGCGAGCGGGGTCAGACCGAGACCCCCCAACGCACTATGTCCCACAAGCAAACATACACATACGCTATACCTATAATAAAGATGCTCTAGTTCAGTATGGAAATTTAAATCACACAAGCATGTTGGCAGTTTATATAATATGCAGAAAACTATAAAGGCGCCCAAAGAATGCCAAGTGGCATATCCCTCTCCTACTCTGATCCCTATTTTATGAGCGGACCTGGCCAGTACGGTACCCATTTCATCATCCATGTGTGCACATCATCATCATATCATCATCATATCATGCTCATCATCATATCATATCATCATCATATCATGCTCATGCCCGGTGGTGCTAGGCTATCTCATCATCATGCTCGTATATAGACGCTACTGACTCAGGGCAAACCTGATGATGTTGGGCTACCCTATGACCCTAGGAAAGACTCTAGGACTCACAGATAACAACCGTTATGTTCTCAAACACACAAAGTAACCGAATGCTCATTCACAAGTGCAATCCTAGCATGATACTACATGGCATGCTTTAAATATGCTTATGCAACACCTAGTATGTCATATGATCACAAGCAGGAGATTTCTCTTCGAATCTGAGTAAGCCCATAAAAGAACTTACCTGGAGGAGTGCAGAATCCAAGCAATAAACACCAATAACAAGCAAATCCAGGCAGGTCAGAGATTCATCTAGAAGGCAATAAGTAAAATATGCATAAGTCTATGTCTAAACCACACAAGGCGCTTCTAACTATCGCACATAAGTTCACATAACCATAGAATATTATATCTGAACATTTCATCCTTATCACCTCAACTTATCTCATCATCTTCTTTATTCATTTCCATCAATCAGCTCATATCGTCTTATTCTCATATCCTCTTAATCCTTCCATTTTATCTTAACTATCATATTTCATCATGTCTCATCTTATATATCATCATATAACATCTCCTATATCATCTCAACACATGTCATCACATAATATCATGTAACATCTCATCATGCTTCATAATTCAATTCAAGATTCTAACAGGTCAAATCATGCTTCAATTCACATATATCCATATCGTATTCACATACTTCACATCATGCTTATCATATTAAGATATCGCCATAAATCATATATCATATCATAGTTTATACCTAACAATTATCTCATAACATGCTTTATATTCAACATATAAATATAACCCAACAATATCACACATCACAATTTATATACAACAAGTTAGACAAGTCAGTTTCCCGAGATTTCCCAAAACTCTTTAAATCAACTTATTTTATTAATTTTTATCAAAACAAGACGAGGTTAGGATATTTCCAAAAATCATCTTTTAACATTGTTAAATCCATTTCCGTTTCTCAAATCAATTTCCGACATTTGAGGACCTTTTCCAAATTCTTTTTCAATTTCAAGTCCAATAATATTATATTTTTAAATCTCAATAATAATAATATTACATCTTTAAATCTCATCAATAATATTAGATAATATATAATATCCCACTTATTTAATATATATTAGATCCCAACAATTTTAAAAGTCATAAATTTATACAATATATAGTCTAATTATTTAATAATTAAGTAAATAGCCGAAAATACCCCAAAATAAGTCTTTAAAACATAATATTCATTTTATCACATTTTAACACATTTTATCATATACTATATATATAATCCAATTAATAAACAACCCTAAAGCTGAACAAAACTCAGCCAAAACCTCTTTAAAATCGGATCCCACAAGAAAATAGGCCCAACCCGTTTTCATTTCCGGATCCAAGTCAAGCCAAACCCAATCCCTTTATAAAAACCGGTTCACCCCCCTTTTTGTTTTAAAAAAACTGTACTGAACCCATCAAACAATGAAAACGCTGACCCGAACCCGCCTCCTTCCTCCCCAGTTCAACCTGTTCGAAACGGAGAAAGAGAAAGCTTCTCGCCAGCAGCCATAGTTTGCACTCTAACCACCCTCAGCCCTCTCTGATACCCCATCCCAACACCCATAACCCAAAGACGATCAAAACAGATCAATGAAACGGAGAAAGGTTCGAAGGCTCACCGAGGGCTCGAGATTTCGCCGAAAACTTGGTCAGAGTTTGATTTGGTGTCGTCAATGTTCGATCTCAAAGCGAGCTTGGAGTGGACAGAGGAGATGGATATGATGAGCTGGTGTGTGGTTGCATCGATCGAAAACCAAAACAAACGCTTACAAATTCGGTACTCAGCTCGAATTGAAAAGGAGAAGGAGGGGGGAGTGTTTGGAGGTGTTTAAAGGGGGAAAGAAATGGTGTGGGGTTTGGGGTTTGAAAACAACAGAAGATATGGCAGGGTGTTACAGGTTGGCGTGGGAAGGGTGTGTGGCAGGGCCGTGTTTGGCTTTTGCCAATAATATAGAAGCAGGGGAGTGGGGAAGAGGATAGGAGATGGGTTGTTGAACCAAAAATGGAGTAGGGCAGCTGGTCCCTGAAATGGGAAGTGAAAATTAGGAAGAATACAAAAGAGGGGAAGAAGATAGCTACCCAAGTGGTCCCTAATGGAATTTCGAATACCCAAATTTAAATCCCGAAATCCGCTCACTCGACCTTATCCCGACTCAATTCAAATTAAACCCAAAAGTTCAAATCCGAATAATAACAATAATAATGAAATCCAACCAATATCTTCAATCTCTGTATAAGAAATCGAAAATAAAATCCATTTTTTGATCAAATTCAAATTTATGACGGAATCCGCTCTAAAAGAATTAAAATAAAATTATTCTTCTCGAGGACGGAATTTTCAAAATTTTCTAAAATCTTATAATTCAATTCCTAATTAAGTCAATATTAAATTGAAATCAATTCTTAATTTATAAAATAATATTTTAAAATCTCGAGTCTTTACACCATGGGTAGTCGTCATCGATAGGCCTCATCAATGTCGACTGCTCTTTGATGCTCCAAAGTGATCGATGTCGATCACCATGCTTGGTGTGGCTTGGCCCTAGTATGGTCGATGTCGATTGATAGGTCGATCTCGACATCTTTCTCAGGGACTTCGTTTCTTCTCCTTGTTGTATCCATATGCTTGGTCACCTGAAACTTTGTTAGCTTGTAATATCTAAACCACATTTTAAAAGTTTTCAAAACCAAATCCAAAACATAAAATTCTAAGAAAATTTTAAATAAAGTTTATATTCATGATCTAGACTTTTGAGTTGCTAGGCCGACTTTTTCAAATAAGCTCACGACCTTTTAAGGTAGGGCCCCTTAGTGCTAGGCCCTTCTCCTAGACCATCTAGGTCATCATCATAGTGCCCAAGTTCAGCAATTAGGACGTCTTCTTCACGAAGCTCTTTTCCCGGATCATATCCTATCGGCTCATTCTCCTTAATCTTCTTCTTCTTTCTTGACCTTACCTCGCATATGTTAGTGTACCATGGATCTTTGACCCTCCTATTAGTATAATCATCATTTAAGGACAAAGGGGGGGTTAGAAATCATACATGAGCTTACCTTTTTGGACCCGAAACAACGATTTTCGGGCTGGGGCCGTTAGTTGACATCGACAGGCATGGTCGATGTCGTGTGTCTCGTCAGTGAGAATTCCATACGTAGGCTCTTGGCATCTTTGGTAATCATTTGTGGTGGTCGACATCGAAAGTGGTTGGTCGATGTCGATCGCCTTGGTTGATGTCAACTAGTGGCAGTCGATGTCGACCTCTTCTTCAGCGCCTAGCTCCATCAACAGAAAGTCTCGTAGTTGCTCCTCTTCGAGTGTGAGCCCACTTTCTTCATTATTTCCAGGGGTAAAATCTCTTTGTATTTGTTAATAGGAGGAAATCAAGTTCTTTAGATACAAATATATGAAATATAAATGCAATCTGATTCCTATCCTATGCAAATAATTACAAGACTTCCTCCCGTTGTAGTGGAAGGGTAGTCGATCGATCCATGAGGAGGCGTGTCAGCGGGATCCTAGTAGCGTTGGAAAGCTCACGTCTTGGTCGACAAGAAGCCTCGATCTCGACCTTGGTGCTCGATTTCAACCTCGGTTGTCGCTCCTCTCTACAACAGAAGATCTATAGAGACAAAAAGAAGTAGTCGATATCGACTAGGGTAGGTCGATATCGATGTCAGTTCCAGAAATCGACTGGCTCAGAAGACTGCCAATCGACACAGTATGATCGATATCGATGTTGGAGGGTCGATATCGACTTCAGTAACTTATGCAGGGAAGATCGTAGTCGATTCAGAAAACCGTCGACGAAACACAGTGGTCGATATCGACTTCTGGGGTCGATATCGATGTCTTCTCCTGCAAAGTTGTTAGCTTTTTGTCGGCAAAGAAGGGCCGAAGATTTAAGGATGAATGAGGAGCGATGAACATAATAAAGAAAATGTTTTGATGAATATAAACTATATAAAAAGCAACTCCTAGGATTAGGGATTACCACAACGTTAACCAATGCATGCGATAAGGCAAATAAGACAGACAATTGTGCTATTTCACCTGAGGGACAAGCTTTCGCTGTACACCAACTCTTAGGATTACTCTTGCAAATAACCTAATTGTCTCTACCAATTTTATGTTTATAACTCAAGTTGGTAGCATGAATCCCTTTTCTTTTGATTAAGACTAAACATAGAATCGTAGGAGATGATATAGACACAACGATATCAACATCTAACACTTACCTCAGGCACGCATGGCTAACGTCGGGCTCACCCCGACCCTAGAAGCTTTGGGAGACTACTTGCACCTCATCATGGAACTCATCATTGATTGAAAAGAAATAACTTGCATTAATAACTTCGAAACTTTACAACTCAACGTCGGCTCTTGCAAACGCCAAACCCTAAAGCTTCTTCCTAACTCTATTGTATGTAATTGAATTCTAAAATTGGATGTGTGAATGGATGATTGAATGCCAGCCCCCTAGGGCTTTATTTATAGGTACTAATCCTTGCTATCCAAGGATTATAACTTCTATCTAAACTATGAACTCTATCCAAACAATTAGGATAGGTCTTTTATTTTGATAAAACTCTAAACACTTTGATAAATCTCTAAGGTAAAAAAGTAAATAAATCCAGCTGCAATCTATCTAAAATTGCAAGATAATTCCGTGCTCCTTGAAGATAGAATAGTCAATCCGCGTCTTCGAAAAGTGTTTCAAACCCATGTTGAATAAAAGGCAGCCCCCTAGAGCTTTATTTATAGCCTCCTAACCCTTGCTAGCCAAGGATTGAAGTTCTAATCCTACTAAGATTGCTAAAAGGAAAGTTTATCTAAACAAAATTATATCCTAAATTTAAAATATTAAAATATGTAATATTCCTTAACATGCTTGGAATATACCTCTAAGATAGATGAATCTTGGTAGATGATAGATGTCTTCATGACTAAGTAATATCCTCCAAAGATTCGGCCCAATCCGCGTTTTTCACACGTCTACAGCACCAGTCGATGTCGAGTGGACAGGTCGATATCGAGTGTCCTATGTCGAGTCGAGTTGGTTTGGTGTGGTCGACATGGCTTTGGCTCGTTCTTCATCTTTTCACCTTAGTCGACTTCGAGTCTTCAGGTCGATATCTAGTAGCTCTATCGAGATTGAGTGCTTTTAGCTCGAGATCGAGTTCTTCTGTCTTGTCTTGTCTTCACTCCAAAATGCTCTGTTTTCTCCGAAATCAAACCAAAACTTGTGTAGACCTCTATATCTTGCAAATGGACTCAAACTACACAAATTCACTACTTTCCCAACCCGAAAGTATAAAATATGCATGAAAATGGAAAAGATGTAAGCATTGAACATGGTGAAATATGTGCACATCATCTATCTCATCTCTCGTTTCCGCACTCTGGCACTTCTATCCCTTATGACGCTACTCTTCGCAGCATCATCCTACGAAATGCTCTTGACTAGTTGTCTTATCAACTACCAAATTCTTTTCGGTTAAAAAAATAAATTTATAATTTTAGATAATAAGATAAAAATAAAATAATTAAAAAGTGGATAAAGGGTCCGAAAGTTGGATGGACGGATGTCACGAGAAGTGAAAAGGAAAGGGGGTAGCTATATGCACCCGTTGTAGGTGCTATATGCACTCTAGTCGGACGGATCTAAGATCCGTTTCACCTATAGATGACATTTGTCCATCAATCATTACAAGTTATAAAAAAATATACGGACGAATTTAGGATCCATCCGTGTATTGAGGTTATATAGGACGGATCCATGATCCGTCCTTATATATATATATATATATATATATTGTCTTCTGTGCACCCGCTACGACTGTTGTACTTTACTTTTTTTTTAAATAAACCAAGGGCGGATGTAGATTCATGATCCGACTTTTTTTTTTGCTTTCGCTTTTACTCTCTCCTTCTTTATTTTTTAATTTAGGGCAAATTGTATAAAATAGCACGAACTTTAGGTATAGTTGCACTCGGTGGCACAAACTTAAAAAATACAAAAATAATCACCAACTTTGGGGTTTAGTTGCGGCCAGTGGCACGTACCACCTATTTTGCTTATGTGGACTAGTGGAGGTGTTTACATGAATTTTTTTTAATTAAAAAGACATATATCGAGATATGAATTAATGGAGGTGCTTACATGGATTTTTTTTAAAATTAAAAAGGCATAAAGAATGTGCCCAAACTGTGACAAATTGGTACTAGTTATTTTAATTTGCAAATGTTATATTTGTCACAATTATTTTTTATTTGTCAAAATTATATTTACACTATAAATTCTAAGAACACCTTCAACACTTTTAAAGCAAAACAACTAATTAAAAGATTCAAAATTAGAGAATTTATACAATTTGAAAGTGTTGAAGGTGTTCTTAGAATTTATAGTGTAAAAATAATTTTGACAAATAAAAAATAATTGTGACAGATATAAAATTTGCAAATTAAAATAACTAGTACCAATTTATCACAGCTTGGGCACATCTTTTATGCCTTTTAATTTAAAAAAAAATCCATGTAGGCACATCCACTAATCCATATCTCGCTATATGTCTTTTTAATTAAAAAAATTCCATGTAAGCACCCCTACTAGTCCACATAAGCAAGATAGGTGGTATGTACCATCGACCGCAACTAAACCCCAAAGTTGCAATCAAAATCCTCTACTTCACTTCCTATTCCACTTCCTACATCACTAAATTATTTTAACATTTATTTAATTTTAAAAATATAAAAAAATTACATTCATATTCTACACATCTATTTTAATATGTTTATAACTTTTTATTTTGAAAATTCATGTATTAAAAAATTTTACAAATTAAAAAGGCATTATTTCATAAAATATAATTATAAAAAATTTAAAACGTGATTTTTCAAAATAAAAGTTTATAAACATATAAAAATATATATTTAAAATATGAATATAATTTTTTTATTTTTTTTAAATTAAATAAATGTGAAAATAATTTAGTGATGTAGGGAATGTTATAGTAAATGTTGTAGGTGATCTTCATTTCCAAAGTTGGTGATTATTTTTGTATTTTTTTAAGTTCGTGCCACCGAGTGCAACTATATCTAAAGATCTACTATTTTATGCAATTTTTTCCCTTTAATTTATTAGGATGGATCCGTAATTTTTTTTATCTGTTAGTATATATTTTTAACAAATTATAATAATTATTGAACAGATATCGTTGCAACAGATACCTGTCTATATATCACAATCCAAAGGAAAAGGGGTGTTTTTATGTTGACTTTGATGGAAACAAGTTAGTTAAAGGGTCGGAACTGTTGCACATGGAAAAAATGCTCTATGCCTTGTTGATGATTTTCTAAAATTAACAACAATCCCCAATTTCTTACTTCCCTCTCAGCCGACTCTCTCTCCTCTCAATTTTTCATTTGTTCAACCTGCGGCGCCGCCGGCCAACGATCACCACTGGTCACCGCCACCATATCCGACCGCCTCCTCTGCTTTTCTCTCCCCACAATATCTCACTCGGGTGAGAGTTTTATCTTTCAATTTATTTTTTCTTCTCCATTTCTTTTCTTCTAAAATTTCAGATCAAGCATATCTAGGTTTTCAATTTTTCAATTTGTTTGGATATAACCGATCACAGTGGCTTTCATTTTGCTGTTTTTTTTTTGCCGATTACAGTAAGGAGTAGATTTTTTACTTATAACTTGTTTTCTTTAATTTTGCTGATTCTATGATGTGATATACTTGTTTTTATTTGTTTGAACTATTGTAGATTTGTAGTGAATAGTGATTCGACATGTCCCAATTACCAGCTCATAATGCTTCATCTAATGCTTCTAATTGCGAGTCAATGAGTAATGCTTCGAAATTGAAGAGAAATAGTGGTGATATTGGATGGGAGATTGGAATGCTACGTGATGAAAATCATCTAGATGGAATTGCATCAAATGTGGGAAAGAAGCTAGTGGTTGAATTAAGCAGTTAACCAACTCAAGCGACACATATGTTGTTAAGTTTTTTTTTTCTTCCTTTTGACAGTTTCAGTCGGATGGATGCGTGTCTTTCTGTTTATTTGCTCTAGAACCGAACAAGGACCATGGTTTTCAGTTTATGCATGACATTGTGATTTATTATTAGTGTACATGTATTATAAATGGGGGCTAGCACCTAGGTGGCTAGGCAGAATGAGTTTAGATTCGGTCACATGATTTCCCACAACGTTTTTTCGGGGAAAACAAAAGCGAAGCTTCCAAAAGAAGTGGTTCAAGGGTAGAGAATGGTTGGAATACAGTGTTTCTAAAGATTTTGCGTGTTGTTTGTGGTGTTATCTTTTCAAAGGTGATTTAGGGCCAAAACATGGAGATGGGGTGTTTGTCAAAGATGCTGTGTATTATTTGTAGTATTCAACTTATTTATAGTATTGAACTCGTAATATGGAATTTATTATCGTTCTTTGTAGTTTTCGGCCCCTTGTCAAGAATCCTTGATCCACCACTCGATACAATCGAAGATTTCCGGTCACACTCCTCCCAAATAAGATCAGATGGAAGTGTGAGTATATTCTTCTCTTCATGTAGGATTTTATCTGGACCAAAAAATTGGTAAATTTCTATTGATGGAGAAATCAAGGCTAAATTTGGTGAATCTCAGTTTGTAATTTTGATCTGCAGTTTCTTTGTGAGGTTGGAATGACTTTGGATTGAAACGAAGTGGAATTTAGACTTCAGTTTCAGTGGTGTGCTTTTGATTAATGGATTAATTGGTTCATTGTTGTTCGATTCTTGGATGTGCAGTGTTGCTTCGGCACCTGGCAAGGTGTTGATCACAGGTGGATATCTGATTCTGGAGAGGCCAAACGCAGGGCTGGTGCTGAGTACAAATGCTCGGTTTTATGCCATCGTGAAGCCTATCTATGAGGATGTCAAGCCTGAGAGCTGGGCATGGGTGGGCACTCTTACTCACCGATTCTTCTAATTCACTGCATTATGTGATCTAGTCCTTTTTATTTGCTTGTGCTGTTTATTTGTTCATTTTTCATATTTGAGAAAGTTTGTTTTGATATATGTGAGAATGAAAAGAAACCATGTTTAGAATTATGTTTTGATGTCTGAATATTTGTCGATTTTAGGAGTTATGGTCCTGTCTATAATAGAAAGAGCAAACAGGAGGAAAATCAGCAAATAAAAACTACTTGCTTGATTTCTTTTCATGAATGTCGTGTTTCTTTGGAAATATAAACAATTGAGCCAACTAAATTTTGCACTTTTATCTTATAGAGTAGGCTGTTGGCTGTAAATTGTGGGTTTGAATGATTCTGTGCAGCTCCTTTCTTTTGTATATCTGAATTGTAAAATTTGGCAAGACAATCATATGATGCCCAAGTTCTTGATAATACTTGACTTTCCAATCTCAATTGTCAGGCATGGATTGATGTAAAGCTCACATCTCCCCAGCTTTCAAGGGAAACCATGTACAAGTTATCACTGAAGAATCTAACTCTCCAATCTGCCTCCTCAAGGCAAGAACACTCTGAACTAGTATTATGGTTTGTCCAATGGAACCACTATTTGTGCTGGCAAGCCCTGAGTGGAAATGTCTTTGTTCTTTCTCAAGTGAAGTGCTTTTCTTCGGTTTACGTTGTGCTAACTATTGGATAAATTGGTTTTTATATGATATCACAAGTTAATTGGTTGCTGATTTATTGTGTTAGCGGCTTGCTTTAGGTTGATCTTTCTCAAGTGAAGTGCTTTTTTTTCGGTTTACGTTGTGCTAACTATTGGATAAATTGGTTTTTATATTATATCACAAGTTAATTGGTTGCTGATTTATTGTGTTAGCGGCTTGCTTTAGGTTTAATTTTCCAGTTGTAAGTGTATCTTTCTTAGGCTCTTTTTTCTGGTAGTTATTTAGTCTTTTCAACTTTTCTTCCCTGTTTTTATTATGGGACTTCTCCCTTTGGAATACAACTGAATTAATTATCTTCCTCTAATTACTGACACTAACATGTGGAGTAAACTATCATGTATCAGAATATGCCTTCATCTGTCCCTTATGATATGCCCTTTTGGCTTTATTATTTCTAGTGCTTTAGATGATTCACTTTACCTCAGATCTTTGATGCATGTCTTAATTTTTGTGAGTTCATGCATCTTTTACGATGATTTACTATTGTTCAATCAGGAGCTATCTTCCTTCACATTGTGAAAGACCATAATATGAAACTGGCGTTTATGAAATCAAATACACTTATTGTATCACTGCTGTATGCTTTAGTGATGCAAGGAATCCCTTTGTAGAACAAGCTGTGCAGTATGCTGTGGCTGCTGCACATGAAAGACTTGACAAGGTGAAGAAAGATGGCTTAGAAAAACTACTGTTAAGAGGTGATATAGCTATACAATCTCTATGGCTCTCGCATATCACCATATGGCATATTGCACCTTTTTTTGAATGCTTGTAGTGTGTAAATTATCTTTTTTTCCTGCAGGTCTTGATATCACAATCCTTGGTTCAAATGATTTCTATTCCTACAGGAATCAGGTAGTTTTCTTGAATTTATGTTAGGAATAAGATCATTAATTAAGTTTCGATTCCATCGACCGATGATGATATATCCCCACTGTCATGGACATTCTACTTGGAGTTTGTGCTCGCTTTTCGTGCCTACGATACTAATATAGACGATCTGTTGATCTATTATTATCTGGAGGGATAATTCTTTGTGTTTGAGCTGGTAAATATATAAGAAGCATGTAACCTAGTTACAAAAGGCTGTACACCAAACCAAGAGTCTTAGTGTAAAAACATGGGTCAAAATGAGAAAAGTATACGGTTACCCATATACCCCCCTCTAAGCAACAACACAAGAACTGCACCCGCCCCCTCTCAATCAGCCCTTCCATCCTTTGCATAGTCAACCCTCTTCTCCACTGGTTTTCCTTAGGTGTCTTGGATACACTTAAGAGAAGAGCAAGTGGAGCAAGCATCAATGATACGTTTTGCACATCCTCTTGGCGTATGATTTTTGTGACAAAATATGGCTTGATTTCTAACCATCCGTACATAGTAAATAAGGACACAAAAAATATCGTGAATTTTCTAATGTTATCCAGTTCTTGAGCAAACCATTGAAGCCATTGCTCTATAGTATACCCTCGTTGCAGTATTCCAATCCACCTCCACACCAGCTTCTGAATTTCCTGCATGTATGAGCATTGAAGCCATAAGTTTGCCACAGTTTCTACCTCAATTTTGCAGAATTTGCAAACAGGAGTAGTGCTTGGCTTCCACTTTTACAGCTTTTGCCTAGCCTGGAGCTTTTCCTTGATGGCCAACCACGCGATAAAGGACCACTTCTTACTCTGAATTCCTCTCCATAGCAGCCTACCCCACGTCTCCTGCACCCCCCTGATCTTGACTAGCTCATAGACGCAACTGCATGAGAAGCTACCATTCTATTATTCGGATGTAACGAGGAGACATCAACCTGACTGGTTGGATTGTGAGGTTGATGAGCCACCTTTACTTTATTCCTCACTTTTAACAGGCATTACACCCACGAATCATCAACCTTTGCTTGTATCTCCCATATGCAGCCTCCTCTAGTTAGATTACTTGTTGGCCATCTTAACCATATGCTAGGCCTACCAAGAACTAAGCCTTTGTTTGGGTAACACAAGTAGTTTTTCGGAGCTTTTGGTTTTTGATACTATATTTTTTTAAATGAGGTAAATCTAAGATTATAGTTTAATTAACTTTTGAATTGGATTTTCAACCGCTACTCATCTCAAGCTTTTGAGACCTTTTCTTTTTATATTTACAAATATATTCGTTCTATCCTCTCTATCAGTCGGGGCAAATACCTTACTAGCTTATGAATAGTTTTAATTCACCATAAAGTTTACACAACTAATCCACCGCCTTTAGCTATCCAACTATCTGTTACCAAACGGAGCCTAATTTGTCAAGTTTGGAGAATATAGCTTTATTCCATGATAAAAGTTCTTTAATGGCAAGACCCCCATTCTCATAAGTTTTAGTAATATCCTTCCATATCACTAAGAACCTTTTCCCTGTCTCTCATCCCTTCCATAAAAAAATTTGCATATTCCTTCAATCCTCCTAGAGTGCAAAGGAATTCCCAGATACCTGACCGGGAGCGTGCCCATTGTAAACCCCACTCTTTCTACAATATCTTCAGCCAGTTCAGGTGATATTCCAGCCAGATAGAGAGTACTCTTGTCGTTGTTTTCTTGCAATCCAGACTCCAGAGGCTGAGAAGAACTGCTCCAAACATTCAATAACACTCACGGAATGTATGTTTGCCTTGCAGAAAATAAGAAAATTGTTGGCAAGGACACGGTGATTCAGTTTCATGTTTGTACATCTAGGGTGGAATTAAAATTTGGGGTTCTCAGCAGCCTTTTGTAGCACCCTACTCAAAACCTCCATGCATAAAACAAATAAATAAGGGGACTTTACACCCCCTGCCTCAGCCCCCTCCTTCCTTTGAAGTATCCTTTGGGAGATCCATTGATGATGATAGAGTATGCAGGCGTTGTCACACATTCCACTATAAGTTCAATGAGTTTTGTAGAGAACTTGAACTGACAGATTGCAGAAGCGATGAATTTCCACCTTATGCTATCATATGCTTTGTGTAGATCTACCTTGTTTGTGCACCTTGGCGAGACGCCCATGTTCCC
Organism: Persicaria maculosa; assembly: GCA_963922045.1. NCBI lineage: Eukaryota > Viridiplantae > Streptophyta > Magnoliopsida > Caryophyllales > Polygonaceae > Persicaria > Persicaria maculosa. Next base: position 38,820,396 of record OY998261.1, read on the forward strand.
ATAACCCTGACCAGCTCAACTACACCAGCATTATTATGGGTGATAGACCGACCAGGGATACAGGCTCCTTGACAATACGAAACAATACCAGCAATCCTCAGCTTGATTCTGCCTGCAAGGATCTTAGTAATGGTCTTCATGATTGAATGACAACATGATATTGGTCTTAGATCCTTTACAAAGATTGGATTTGCCACCTTAGGAATGAGTGCCATGAAGGTAGCATTGAGCAGTTTTAGCACTCGGTCATTTCTGAAAAACTCCTCAATTGCTGCACACACATCAGTTCCAACCACAACCCCAGCAATCTCTGAAAAACAGACTGCCGAAGCCATCTAGTCAAGGAAATTTATTAATTCATATAAACCATAGTGCAGTCTTAATATCTTTCTCGGAGGGTCTAGCTGTCATCTTGGTAAATAAATTACCATTCACCTCAGATCCCTGTTGCATCATTGGACACTGCCCTGGTACCTGGTGGTGCATCTGCAAGCAGGTTGGTTTAAAAAATGTAGAATGTGGCTTCTAACCTCAAATTTGAATGGCATTTCTTGACTTCCTTTCTTTAACACTTGTATCCAAATATTGAAGAGTTCTCTTCTCCCACTGTAAGCCAATGGAGTTTTTCTTTTTGAGTGGTGAGGCTAATGAGTCTGGCCACATTTGCCTTGAGCCTCTCAGCAGCAGCATTATCCAACACTACCATCTCTCTATTCATCTTCTCTTTTACCAATCTGAGCTGTAATTCGTGCAGGCATTCCTTATCCAGCTTTATTTGACTCTGCAAGTCAGGGAATTTAGCTTTATCCCAAATCTTCAGTATATTTTCCAGATTCTTCATTTTACTATTGAAGATAAACTGTTTTGACCCAGTCACTTCCAAATTCCAAGCACTCCTTGACAAAAGAATAAAATCCTCTTTGGTTCAGAAAAATTTGAATTTGAATGGGTATTTCCTGAAGCTATCATTGGTATTGAGAGTAACCACTGCTGGAGAGTGGTCTGAGAATCCAGGAGTATCAAAAAGCCAAAAAGGCCTTGGCATCCTGAAACTTATACATCCATTCCTCATTGACCACTACTCGGCCAAGCTTTCTTTCAAGTCTGTCCATTCCTTTCTGTCTATTGTTTCACTTAAGCTGAGCTCCAGTGTACCCCAAGTCAGTAATGCCACAATCATCTAGCAAGAAAGCAAATTCTTCAAAAATTTCTCCTATTGACTCCTTCATTTGCCAATTCTGATCAATAGACAGAACACAATTCAGGTCCCAAGCACTACCCAAGGGGTGTCCATGTGAGCAGCAATTTGTCCAAGTGTCTCCCAAACCTCCACTCTCGTGTTTGTATAGCAAGAAGCATAGACAATTTCACCCAGAACTTGAACATCTTGTCTACCGACAACACAGAGCAGTGAATAAACTGAGGAAACACGTATAATCTTCATCCCAAAGACATCGGGTTCCACGTGAGCCAGATTCTTACCTCCCCTTGACACTGATTGTTGACTAAACATGACAGAGAACGTGAATGTGGAAAGTGATCCTCTTTGTATTTTGGCTTACTGTTTTTAGCCCATAAAAATATGGGCTTCACTTACTACACATATTAAATCCATTTAGCGCATCTGTTCTCCCTCATGCTGGATGCTTTTATAAAGGATGCTTGTATCTGAATCGATTAGTGTGTAATGTTATTATGTCTAGTTTACTTGTTAATAAAGAGAATAGATGGGAATGGATGATAAAGCAATTGAGTACCCCGCATGAAGTTTTACCGTTAAAGTTGTTGCATGAGTTGTTTTCTTTAGTGTAATATTACTTTGTTGGAATTTTCTTATTTGCTTTTGCTTTTTGCTTGATAACCCAACGAAATTTGAGTTTATAATTTTTCCCTTAGCAGAACTTGAATATGAGTTTTTCTCCTCCATGTACCGCTAATGTTGTTAGAGATGTCTCATTTCTTCCTGGTTTTAGTTTAACAACCAATTGGAAAATGGTCAGTCACCATAACATCTGCTTTTAACTTCTTAGTTAGCAGCTCGTGGATTGCCTCTTACACCAGAAGCACTGGCTGCACTTCCCACCTTTAGTTCAATTACATTTAATGATGCAAATGATGAAAACAGTAAGCCTGAGGTTGCCAAAACTGGGTTAGGTTCATCTGCAGCAATGACAAGTGCTGTAGTTGCTGCATTGCTTCACTACCTCGGTGCTGTTGATCTTTTGTCATCAACTAGAAGTCCATGCAACAAAAGCAGCGGCAACAGAGACCTGGACTTGGTGCATATTATAGCTCAAACTTCTCACTGCATTGCCCAAGGGAAAGTTGGCAGTGGCTTTGATGTTAGCTCTGCAGTTTATGGGAGTCAACATTATGTACGATTTTCACCTGATGTGATATCTTCAGCTCAGGTATTATATCCAATGCCTGTTCAGTTGCGTCTTTGATGTTTGTTCTTGGCTTGTTGCTGTCTTATGAAGAGGTTGTGGATTGCCATGACCTTTTATAATTGGAGGAAGCATGCTGTAACTTTTCTTGTTTGACCACTTTTCTCTTCCTGCTGCATGTAAGATGCATTTTGAGGAAGGGGTAAAAATAACTGGTAAATCCTATTATCTTCCATCTTATGATCACACAAGAAAACTGTATTTTCTGTATTTGTTTATCCTTTACCTTCATATCTCCATCTTCCAAACTCAGTAATTTTTAATGTTTGGACTATGTTATCTTTTTGGCTTCTCTAGTTTTGTCAAACAAAACAATTTTCTTCAATTTTATTTTTCCCAGTCAGCCTAGGTTTTAGGAGTTTTTCACTTTAAAAGTAAGATTAACAACCATGGCATATGAGAGCCGTCAAGCGAGATTGTCTTATTTCCATTTCCAGTTGTTGGTTTTAACTTCAATAATCTGACACTCAATTCCTCTGCTCTTGGGGTAGTCTTGAATGTCGGTGTAGGAAAAGGAGAATAGGAACTATATGGTAATATACTGTCTTGTAAGATCTTTCTTGGTTGGTTTGTAAGCTGTACCTAACTCATCCTTTGCAATGGCTTGCAAGCTTGTCAGTTACTTTACTACTAGGAGATGTGTTCTCGATTATGGTTACATGGTTTTGTTCTTGAAACATGACATGCATCATGGTGAATGGCTAGGTTGCAGTGACTGGAGAGCCCCTTCATGAAGTAATTGTTGATGTCCTAAATGGGAAATGGGATCATGAGAGGACTAGATTCGCCTTGCCGCCTCTGATGACTCTTGTAAGTGTGCTGACAAGATTTCTCTCATTTGGTTCTTGATGTGCTTGCTTTCTTTTTTCATTTTAGTGTCAGCAGTTTGTGTTTCTCGAACTCAATAACTGTATGAGTTTATGGAATATAGTTTATTGGCTTGACTTTATATTTTTGTTTATTGTTTGTGGCATATATAGTGAAGCAGTATATGCATTTGATTCCTAATATAGCCTTATATAGAAGAACTTATGCCAGGGAATTTTATCATTATTACGCAATAAATCCAAATTGAATTCAAATATCCCTATCGATTCCCAAAAAAAACTTGTGGGTTTATATGATTTGCTTGGTTCAATGTATGTCTGACCAAGTTTTCTTGTTTCTCAGTTTCTTGGGGAGCCAGGAACAGGAGGATCATCAACCCCATCCATGGTAGGTGCTGTGAAGAATTGGCAGAAAGACGAGCCCAAAAAGTCTCGTGTAGTATGGAATAAGTTATCTGAGGCCAATTCATCACTTGAAAAGCATCTATCTACGTTAAGTAAACTCGCAGAAGAATCATGGGATGTGTACAAGATTGTCATCAGTAATTGCAGCATAAACACATCAGAGAAGGTGATTAAGGGTACTGCTTTTAGGATAGTAGGCTACACTTACATCTATTTTGATCCAGCTTCCCTTTTTAATTTTTTGCACTTCACCTTGCGGTTATCACCAATTTGACGTTTAATGCATGGTCATGATTACAGTGGACAAGCCAGGCCAACAGTTCAGGTGAACAGGCAGTTATTAATGGATTATTGGGAGCAAAGGAATCTATGCTTGAGATTAGATCCCTAATGCGGCAAATGGGTGATGATGCAGGCATCCCGGTAAGCTCCTTAACTTTTTATATTTGACTGCCCTTTTTATCTATACTTGTTCACCATTTCATCAATTGAAGTCTCTGCATTATGTAAGAGAAATGATGTTCCTACTCCTATCCCGTACATTAAATTCAATATTTGATCCTGTACTATATAGGTTTATCAACTAAAAGATGATTAGATAGGAAACCAAAATGATGATTGAATTATTCTTCAAAGGAAACAATAATGTATTTGTTTATTAATGCATCAAATTTTAGTTTGTACGTAAAAGTCCACCAGTTAAAAGGGCACTAGTTTAGTGAGAAAGTGCATTAATTTTAAAAGGTGCACCATTTTATGCAAAAGTGCACTGTTTCCAATTCTCATTCTATGTCCATTCTCAGAAGTTCTGTTTCCTATGTGTGTGTGTACATTTTGAGTTAAACCCAAGTCATGCTTTGTTCTCCTGAACTTTACAGATCGAACCTAAAACACAAACTCAACTTCTAGATGCAACGATGGCACTGGAGGGAGTTCTATTAGCTGGAGTTCCTGGAGCTGGTGGCTTTGATGCAATATTTGCAGTCACGTTAGGGGATTCGGGTGACAAGGTCACAAAGAAATGGAGCTCACACGACGTTCTGGCTTTACTAGTCAGGGAAGACCCTGAAGGCGTGCGCTTAGAAAACGGCGACCCTCGTTTGAAGGAAATCACATCAGCCGTTTCTTCAGCACATATCTAGTAAATCTCTCAAACTTGCTCGCCTAGGAGTTGAAATGGCTGAAGTTTAGAACATAGTTGGCCATATAAACTAATAAACATCATATAAACTACTGTAATAAACATCCATCTTTTGTCGTCAGATATTTCTGAGGATGGAGTTTCTTCCATGTTTTTCCCCGATTCATCTCACTTAATGAACAAAATGTGACTTAAAATGGGACTTGCGGATTGTTTTGAATTGTTAAGATATTGTTGAATGTGACTCAATGCCATGCTTTGTTTTGTTTCGTTTTGTTTTGTTTTTTTTTAATCGAATTTGGTATTGTTCTGTCTCAGTCTGCTTTCATTGATCGGCGAAATCCCCATGTGAATGTCAGAATTACCAAGATGAAATACGAGAAGCCTATCTGCATTGACTGCAAGTGTTATATGATGCACATATTCATTATCCATTCAAATCTTCCGGTGATACTTGTCTTACCATAATTGCGTCTCATTTTAAAAAAAGGTGCTGATGGATCATGGATCTATTCGATTTGCCTAATAAATTATTATATATATGGACGATTGATTTGTCCATCATGTAGTTTTTTTCCTTAATTGCAACATTATTTTTGTTTGTTCAAGATCCATTAAACAAATTAAACAGAGGTTTCAAACCTCGAAAAGTTAGTTTGAAGGAGGGGATTTCAAACCTCGAAATACGCGAAGGACCGTTGGGTACCCAGAACCTGTCTTATAGACTAAGTCGCTCAAATTCATTTTAAGTTCGGAAATGCATAAAGAAAGAAAATCTGCAATCCGTTGTTAAAATCACTAGGCATATTCAGCTCCTGTTGCGGCTTACTTTTTTGTTTTGCCTATTTTCTTTCATTTCTGGCTCCTAAGTGAAACAAATTTTCGGACCAAAAGTAACCATATCGGCGTCGCCTTTCTTTATGATCAAAACTGTGTTGTTTTTGCTCAAATGTGTCCCAAACATGTTTATATGGTGGATGAGTCATAATGGGAGCTTTGTGCGCGAAAAGCTTTCCCTGAAATTTTCGGACCAAAAGTGACCATATCGGCGTCGCCTTTTTTATCCACCAAAACTGTGTTGTTTTTGTTCAAATGTGTCAGAAACATGTTTATATGATATATATGTCAAAATGGCCGCTTTGTGCGCGAGATGCTTTCCGTGAAATTTTCGGACCAAAAGTGACCATATCGGCGTCACCTTTCTTTTATCCACCAAAATTGTATTGATTTCGCTTAAGTTTGTCCAAAAATTGTATTGATTTCGCTTACCTTGGTACTACCCCCCGTTCTTTTGCCCCTCTTTCCTTGCTTATGGATCCCATTGTTGTTAGAGATTAGTAGTAGAAGAAGTCGTGAGAGTGTTTAGATGTGATCAAGAGTTTGAGGTTGGTGTGATGGTATATTTGTGAGGTTGGATATTCTGTTGTTCCACCTTTTACGTAAGACCCTTTGTTTGGTCTTACCCTTTGTAACCATTTGGCGTTGGCCACCTATCTATATATTTACCTATTCAAGTCATAATATGAGCTTTGTGCGCGAAAAGCTTTCCGTGAATTTTTCGGACCAAAAGTGACCATATCGGCATCACCTTTCTTTATCCACCAACTGTGTGGTTTTCGCTCAAATGTGTCCAAGACATGTTTATATGGTGTATAGGTTATAATGTGAGCTTTGTGTGTGAAAAACTTTCCGTCAAATTTTTGGACCAAAAGTGACCATATCGGCGTCGCCTTTTTTTATCCACCAAAACTGTGTTGTTTTAGCTTAAGTTTGTCCCAAACATGTTTATATGGTGTAAATGTCATATAGGGAGCTTTGTGCGCGAAAAGCTTTCCGTGAAATTTTCGGACCAAAAGTGACCATATCGGCGTCACCTTTCTGTATCCACCAAAATAGTGTGGTTTTCACTCAAATGTGTCCCAAACATATTTATATGTTGTAAAGGTCATAATGGGAGCTGTGTGCACGAAAAGCTTTCCGTGAAATTTTTGGACCAAAAGTGACCATATCGCCGTCACATTTCTTTATCCACCAAAACTGTGTGGTTTTCGCTCTAATGTGTCTCAAACATTTTTATATGGTGTATATGATAATGGGAGCTTTGTGCGCGAAAAGCTTTCCGTGCGATTTTCGGACCAAAAGTGACCATATCGGCGTCACCTTTCTTTATCCACCAAAACTGTGTGGTTTCGCTTAAATGTTTCCCAAACATGTTTATACAGTGTATATGTCATAATGGGAGCTTTGTGCGTGAAAAGATTTCCGTCAAATTTTCGGAACAAAAGTGATCATATCGGCGTCACCTTACTTTATCCACCAAAATTGTGTGGTTTTTGCTCAATTGTGTCCCAAACATGTTTATATGGTGTAAATGTCATAATGGGAGCTTTGTGCGCGAAAAGCTTTTCGTGAAATTTTCGGACCAAAAGTTACCATATCGGCGTTACCTTTCATTATCCACCAAAACTGTGTAGTTTTCGCTCAAATGTGTTCCAAACATGTTTATATGGTGTAAAGGTCATAATGGGAGCTTTATGCGCGAAAAGCTTTCCGTGAAATTTTCGGACCAAAAGTGACTATATCGGCGTCACCTTTCTTTATCCACTAAAACTGTGTGATTTTCGCTCTGATGTGTCTCAAACATTTTTATATGGTGTATATGTAATAATGATAGCTTTGTGCGTGAAAAGCTTTCCGTGCGATTTTCGGACCCAAAGTGACCATATTGGCGTTACCTTTCTTTATACACCAAAACTGTGTGATTTTCGCTCAAATGTTTCCCAAACATGTTTATATAGTGTATAGGTCACAATGGGAGCTTTGTGAGTGAAAAGCTTTCCGTCAAATTTTCGGACCAAAAGTGAACATATCGGCATCACCTTTCTTTATCCACCAAAACTGTGTGGTTTTCTTTCAAATGTGTCCCAAACATGTTTATATGGTGTAAATGTTATAATGGGAGCTAGGTTTGGATGGAGAGTGAAATGTAGAGAGAGAAACTCTCAAAGGGTTTTCCCCTTCCTCTTGGATCTTCCTCTTTCTTGCACCATCCTTTCCTCCCCTCTTTAAATTTGTTTGTTAGATTCTTGGGTTCAATGCTACAAATCCGGGGTTTTTTTTTTTTTTTTTTTTTTTTTTTTCTGATCTAACCATTTGGGAGTTTGGGGTTAGATTAATGTGTGGGAATTTAAGATCTTTATGATTTTTCTTTCCCTACGGTTGCTTTGCTGCATGTGAGCTCCCTAGCCTTGAACTCCGGCGGGACTTGGGCTGAATGAGTCGCTGGTTCGGGGTTGTGCTGGAGGATTCCGTGGTGGCACAAGGGTCACTAGCTCAGAGTCGCCGTGTGTGTGGTGCCGTTTGGCTTGGTTGCGTGTGAGCTAAGTGCCCTCTTGGGTCAACTATGTGGGGCCCCAGCAGCTTTTTGCATGTGGTATGGCTGATTGTTCAGTTTTAATTTTGCTTTTTGATAAAGCTGTTGCCGTGTTTCTATGGGTGGAAGGAGTTGTTTCAATGAAGTAGTATTCCATCTAGTGGTATTGAGAGTAGAAGCGGTTTGTGGGCTATCTTGAAGGTTTGACGTGGCTTTTTGTGGGGGCAAATATTGTGGGTAATTCGTGATTACTATGGGCCCACTTTAATTTTTTTTTTTTGATTGGGTAAGGATTCGGCTGGAGTGACCTAGCCGATAGCATCATTTCGGATGAGATCAATGAGATCTTTATTTGATTCAAATGGAGTCCCGAAATAAGAGGGGCTAAGGTGTGCAACCTTATCTGCCACTCTGTTCCCTTCCCGGGGCACATGAGAGAAGGTTGTGTTCTGGAAAGATTTGGTAATCCATTTAATATCTCCCATAATAAGTTCTATTTCCCATGGACAGTTGCCCAATTCCTTCAAACTTCGGATAATCGTTAGAGAGTCTCCTTCAATGACAAGGTTGTGGATATTAAGCTTGATAGCCTGAAGCAATCCGTCTCGCAGAGCGAGAGCCTCCGACCTAATAGGTGTTTATTTTCCTAGACTTTTGTTTCCTAAAGTAATGATTTCACCATTCCAGTCGCGAATGACGTAGCCGCCGCTGCACAAACCGTCAGGTGAGACAGAACCGTCGAAGTTTAGTTTCATAAATCCGAATTCCGGTTTCCTCCATTTAATATTTTTCCTACTAATTTTCCGTAATTTATCCTTTTGTACGCCACTGCGATTGTTAATATCTTCACTTTGGTTGGCTTTACGCCAGTTGTCTTGTGTAGACGTGACTTTTCGAGCGATTTCGTGTGGTGATGGTATTTTACCGCTGTTGAAAATGATTTGGTTTCTGAAGAACCATGTTAGTCACCAGGTTATCGCCATTCGTTCCTTGTCCTCTTTTGTGAGTTTTTCCCCCAGGACACCCATGATTGCCTTAATATCTCTTGTCGATTCAATGACTGGATTTGCAATATCCTCGACAAGTTGAGAGTGCAGGCAAGAGTTTTTGATAAAGGCACATTTAATGAAGAGATGTATTTCGTCTTCCACCAAATCACCACAAAAGGGGCAGCCACTCGGAATAGGGATGCCTCTGTTAGTAAGTCTCTCCTTAGTCGGTAGTCCCTTTTGACTGACTTTCCAAAGGAAGTTTTTGGCTTTTGGGAAGGTGTGTAGTTTCCAAACCCAATGATTCGGGTCATCTGCTTCTCTGTCCGGAATGACAATAATTTTCATGGCGCTCGCCGTTGTAAATCATCCATTTTTGTCTGGCCACCAGTATAGTCTATCCGGAATCGACGTTATTAGAAGGAGTATATTCATTATTTCTTCAACAATGTTAGAGTCAAGGTGTTGTTCTAGTTTTTCCTTCCACCATTTCCCTGCCATAATATAGTCGCTGACGCGTGCGGCAGATTGATGATGCTGGTTTGGATTGACTCTTTTAGATAGTGGTTCAAGCGAGATCCATTTGTCTTCCCAAAATCTAACAGATTTGCCATCTCTTATGGACCAAATGAGGCCTGAGCTGAATTTGTCAATCAAGGAGCAAGCTTTACGCCATTGCCAAGAAGCATTCCCAGTTTGTTTGTAGTGAAGGATGTCTGTTTCCTTTAAGTATTTATATCTAATAACCTTAACCCAATAGTTGTTTGGTTCTGCCAATGTTTTCCATAGAAGTTTCATTTGGAGAGCCTCGTTCATGTCTTTGGATTTCCTAATTCCCAAACCGCCTTTCACCTTAGGTTTGCATATTCTGTCCCAACTGATAAGGGGTCTGTGTTGTACATCCTTATTCCAGAAGAATGATCTATTAACTTGGTCCAGTTCTTTGTGGATGCTGGTTGGGAGCATAAAGCTTTGCATCGTGTAAAGTGGTTTGGCTGCCAGATTTGAGTTGATTAGGACCGTTCGTCCCTGTTGCGAGAGAGAGTTTGCTCTCCATTTTGTCAGTTGTTCCTTCGATTTACATACAATGTCCTCGAAAGTGTCCCTATTTACTTTGCCGTTGATAATGGGGCAGCCGAGGTATTTTTCTAATGCTCTGGTATGTGGGATCTGAAGATTCTCTGTTAGAGATCGAATCCTAGAATTTGGTACCCCAATTGAAGTTTGGAAGTTAGATTTATGGAAGTTCACCTTTTGTCCTGAGAGAGAACAATATTTGTCAATAATTTGTCTAAGTTTAATGCTTGCTTCTACCGTTGCTTTTGAAAAAATAATTATGTCGTCTGCAAAGGCTAAAAATGGTACACATGGCCCCTGACGACCGTATTTGAATCCAATTGACCCTGAGGGCAAAGTAGCTTCTTGGTGTAGTTCCCTAGCCAGTACTTCTGCTCCTAAGATGAACAGGAAGGGTGATAAAGGGTCACCTTGCCGAATGCCTCGAGAGGGTACGAAGACTTCCGTGGGGCCGTTGTTAACCAGAATCGAGAAGGAAACTGTTGTGATGTACTTCTGGATCCAGCCAATAAACGTGGGATGGAAGCCAAATCTTTTGAGGATTTCAAGCAGGAAATCCCACTCTATTCTATCGTACGCTTTTTCCATGTCCAGTTTTATAGCCATCCATCCTTTCAAACCTCTGCGAGATTTGAAAGAGTGGAAGATTTCGTGTGCTATTAGGACGTTGTCCTGGATAGCCCTATCTGAGACGAAAGCTCCTTGCAGAGGGTGGATGAGTTTACCTATTACACGTTTTAGTCTTTCAGTAATGATTTTAGATATGATTTTATATATAGTATTGCATAGGCTAATGGGTCTGTAATTATTAGTCGTGGTTGGATTGTCAATTTTTGGTAGAAGGGTAATAAATGTATGATTTATTTGTCTAAGCATACGATTGGATATGAAGAAGTTTTTGACCGCGGTTGTGACTGAGGGACCTACTATGTCCCAATAAGTTTTATAGAATTCGATAGTCATCCCATCAGGGCCAGGAGATTTGTTTCTGCCCATACTGAAGATGGCATTTTGAATTTCCCCGTTAGTTATGGGTTTAATTAAAGCTCCATTCTCCTCTATTGAGATTGAGTTATTTATGAGATCCAAACAGTTTGTCCAGTCCCTATTGGGCATCCCAATTTCTTTAAATATGTTTTGAAAGTCCCTTCTGATTTCTTGCCTGATATTCTCTTCCCCTAAAATTGTAGTTCCTTCCGCAGAGGTGATCTGTCTAATAATTTTCCTGTTTCTTCTTCCTGAGGCTATCTTGTGGAAATAGCCAGAGTTGGTGTATACAAATTTATTGTGTTTTGCCTTAGCTCGTTGATTCCAATATGTTTTGTGATAGTTCAACAAGACTTCTTTTTTCTTAATGAGGTTCAGCTGTTTAATAGAGGGGTCATGTCCTTGCCTTTGCATGTCTAAACATTATGTATGAATTAGCTCTTCCTCCAATAACTTGAGTTGCCTAAAAATATTTCCAAAGGTTTTCTTGTTCCACTCCTTTGCCTTTTCTTTGAGCAGTTTTGTTTTGAAGACAAGTCGGAACATGGCCGAACCATGACATTTGGCACGCCATGTCTGCTTAACAATATTCTTAAAGTCCTGTCTTTGGAGCCACATATTCTCGAATTTGAATGGTGCAGCTTTGACGTGTTCTTCATTGTGTAGTTCAAGTGATATTGGACAGTGGTCGGAGGTTGAGATCGCATGATGAGTTATTTGTAAATTGGGGTATTTATTAATAATTTGGCTTTGGACGAGTGCCCTATCAAGTCTTTCATATATGAAATCATTTTCTGAAAATTTCTTTCTCCAAGTAAATCGGTTTCCACTAAATGGGAGGTCGACTAGGTCTAACTTGTTTTTAAGGTCGAGTAACCTAGTGAATCGATTAAGGTTGATTTCGGCACCCCCTAATTTATCTTCACTAGATACTATATCATTCATATCCCCAATAATAATGTATGGGATGCTAGATTCTTCTGTTATATGTACTATTTCCGTCCAAAATTCATCTTTATCCCTCTCTAAGGGAGGTGCGTAGATAAAGATTATTTTGCATTCAAAATTCGAATTCGTGTTTCTATAGAGTAAAGTGATATGTCTTGGTCTTTGCTTGTCGATAGAGATAATTCCGTGTGTGAGCAGTTGCGATTTCCAAAGTACGCCAATGCCCCCGGATCGACCAATAGTTGGTGACCAAACGGCATTGTCGAAGCTTGCCATCTTTCATGTTTTCTCATCCGGTATTTTATCAGTTTTTGTTTCTGTCAGGGCAATGATGTGAATAAACTCGTTTTTGCAGAAAGTGTTAACCTCTGTCCAGAAGCCTGGCTTACCGATTCCTCTGCAGTTCCACGCGCAAATTTTCATTTATATTTGGATTTGGACCTTCCGCTAAAGAAAGTGTTCTCCCAAAATATCCCGGGTCTGGAGTCATGACTCTGAAGGAAACTCAAGAGATCTATAAATTTAGTCATTAATTTGTTAAGTAGGTATTGCATTTGTTTATCTGTTATCGGACTAGGGTTAGTCCTATTAGCTTTGAGAAAGATGTGCACACTAGGGGTTGTCCATTTCTTTTGGGTATACAAGGCATTTGGTTGTGTCGAAGCAGAGTCCGAGCTGATAGCTTTACATGGGACTAGAGAGGCCAATTGAAGGCGGTATAATAGTGAGGTCTCATCAAGACTATAATGAGTAGCCTGCAGTTTATTTATTTCCACACACTGACTTGTTCTCAAGTAAATCATGGAGGCAGTGCATGTGATATGCTTCATGATTGAATACCATGCATGCCCAGAAGCATGAGAGTTACACTAATAATTATTTTTTAAAAAAACATAAACTATGCGGTTAGATATATAGTTTACTTTGACAAAGAGCAAATCGAACCAAGCGGTTTTGACATTATTGTTTGGCCATCGTCTTGTATGGGCCGAAGAGATCCTTACCAAGAAACAATCAAGACCCAAATTTAATAATTCCTGACAATTGGTACATGGATGTGGTTGATTGGCCAGATATAGCTTCCACTTATATTTGCTTGTGTTATGAAAGAAAGAGTAGTTGTAGCTAATTTTGCTTCCCAAGCATGGAGGATTCATTATAACTGGCTTAACCAGTGGGTGTTGTTGTGTTAGCGATGATAGACAGGTAGGATACATTAACAAACCTTTATTTAGATGATAATAGAAACCATTACAAGGGGTGATTCTAACCCAGTAGTACCAAAGGATTACAACAGACACATACAGTAACCATACACTGAAGCAGATAAGATTGAATCTAGCATACAGACGCACATAGACACATAGCAAGCCGAAGAAACTTACACCACTAGTCATGAGCCGACCACCAATAACCAAACTATCATAGCCGATATGATGCCAAAGGGGTTCTAATTCAAAAGGATGATTCGCAAAAGGTGGTGGAGTCATCACCAGCACTAAGCCATCCAGGAGACCCCATTCCCAGAAGGCAAATTCATACTTCAACTGATCACTCAGCATAGCGACCGCGCTTGGCCATTCCTCCCTTCAGTTTTGATGAAGCCGTATCCTCTTCCCCAACGCCGGACATGCGCTTACTGGATTCAGAGTTGGACGATGCTGCCACCCCGAGCTGCTCAAACTGCTTCTCCACCAAACGGGAAGAAACAGGAGCAACTGCAGGGGCAGCCACAGAAAGAAGACGAGAGGGGTTGCTAAAATTGGGAAGGATAAACTCACAGGAGGGTGGAACACTGGAGAGAATTTTCTCTAGCTCCTCCTGGGAGAATTTCGCCATAGCGTCATCGAAGCCTTCCTCCATCAAAATGTCTTCACCGACAGCTTGCTCATCATCATCCAGGTCATCAACATCAGCAAACGGGGAATCAACAGTAGGCAGTTTGTCATCATTAGGGAGGAGCGCCGACTCGACTCCAGTGGGGTGGGTCGTTGCAACAGGAGGGCAGGAGAGAACCTCCCCAGCACCCTCCTCGGCTCCATGCTCAGTTGAATTGTTAGACATTTCAGCAGATAAAGACTCAAAGGTTGAATGAGCATTGCTGCCAATGAGCTGCAGCAGTGTGTCCTTGGGGTGGCCGAAGGACGGAGGAGCTAAGAAGGAAGTTTTCCTAAGGAGGACCTCTTGCCACCCGTCGTCACCCACAGGAGGAGGTGCGTTGTTGTTGTTGGTAGTGTTTGGTTGAGCAGAGGAGGAGCCTCCACCACCCAGACCAAGGTTGCATAGTTGACGTTTGGGGCAAGTAGCAAAGAGATGATCAGATTCTCCACAGCACCCACAGCCGCTAGGAAAATCCTCAATCCAAAGGGGGTAAGTTTCCACAGTGCCTCTCTCATTGACCACCATCACCTTGTGACCAGGGATGCGGGTGATGCCAACAGAGACACACACCCGAGGGTACCGCAGCCTGGCACCCTTATCATTGAAGGCAGCCACTTTGAGCATAGAGCCGAGGCCATTGTCGACAGCGATTTTAGTGAGCACTTCCTCGCTGATGTACTTAGCCGGTAGGCCTGGGAAGCGGACCCATAAGTCCATAGTGGTGATTGGCTCCGACCTGGGATCGAAGTCAACCCTCCATTGCTTAAGTAGGAGTAGGCGGCCAAGAAGGTGGTACGGTCTGCCAAGCCAGACATGCTCACAGTCAGCAGCAAGGTCGAACCTGAGTTCGAACCAATTGCAAGCCAGAGGGATCAGCTGGAAGCCCTTGGAAAGGAATTTCCAAGCGAACTTGATTTTCTTTCGGATGACAGGAGCCTCCACAGGGTCTCCAATGATATTGCCGAAGAGGGAGGTGGTGTTCAACATCGATATGTTGCTCTGGACGCCAGCGGCCAAGCCTTGCAGCCGCTCCAAGATAATGGATGGCCGACGAGGACCCGACCCGGACCCAGAGGGCTTGCGGCTGGGCCCATCCTTGGAGGCGGGGGCCTCCTCTGGAGCCATTTTCTCACCAGATGATGGTTTGTTAAGATTAGGGTTTGCAGATGGTGGAGAGGAGACCTCATCCACCATGGTTGATTTGCCTTTGTTGCTCGTGGTGTTCATCATGCAAAAGAACAAGAGAGGGAAAGTATTAGATGAGGATAAAGAAGAGGTGGAAGATGTTTGTGTCGAGAACTGGGTTGGACTTACCAATTTATAGCCAAAGTCGCTAGTTGATACTTCCAGGGAGTCATGCTCGTTCCTCAGAGCCCGAAAAGTGGAGATCCCATCACAGGGAGACAGCCGTACCACAGATCGCCGGAATGGAGAAGCCCCTCCTTCAATCCAATGAACCCGACCGCGCCAGATCCGACCACACAGGACAGAGAACCCAGGAGGGGGATAAGCCCATATCACACACCAGAGAGAAATAGTTAATCGGGAAACTTGTCCCCTTTGATTTGAAATCTTGGAACCCTTAACCCAGAAAAGGTACTTGGAGGAAGAATTTTCGGAGATCTGAGTTGAAACCAGAGAAAGGGGTTTGTCAACCCAAACGCCATACAGGCTTTTCGAAACGAAAAGAAGATGACAAAGAGGAGATTTACAGTACAACTTGGGCAGCAAAGAAGCTTTTCTGATCTGGAACCACAAAAGAATCACAATTTGTCGCAGTCCTTTGAGGACAATTGAGAGGGAAGGCAATCGGATCTGGGAGACAAAGGGGCGGCTAGGGTTGGGAGGCAGAGAGCGCATTCTCAAAGAGAGGGTTTGGTCACTGGTTTCCTTTAGGCCCACTCTAATTCTTGAAAAGGCAGAGGTGGTATTATTCCTCTTTGCTTTTTTAATTATTTTACAATCTGGCCTTTGTGTGGAATGTTGCAGCTAACTCAGCTCAAGCTCGTTCGCTTACTAAACAAGTCGAGTATGAGCTCAAGTTCAAATATAGGTTCGACTCGAGCTTGATTTGTTTCTAAATGAGCTAAATATAATCAAACAATACTAGATTTGTTTGGCTCGAATAACAACCTAGTTAATATATAACTTGTTGCACTTATAACATATAATAATGTATAATCAGATATAAAAATTTTAAACTTGTATAACTTCTTATCTAATTGTCGAAATGATTAGTATAACCTCTCATTTCGAATCTCTCGAGATGAATTATAGTATGTAGATTTTAATTTAAGTAAAATATAAAAGCATTATAGTCTATTGAAACAAAATTAAAGTGATTAATATACCTTTAATTTAAAAACAATCATAACTTTTTACTTAGATGTCGGATTAAGGCGTATTATATATCAAAACGAAGCTATCGACGAGGAGAATACACATAGGTAGTTCGTCAAATGAGAGAGGGGGCACGTGCCCCCTAGGCCCCCCTTCAGCTCCGCCCCTGGCTGTTTGGTTCTGATTTTGTGACGATATCGAGCTTCCCACATCGGAAAACTAATTTAGATCATGGGCTGAAAGCTATGGGTGCCCTGGTGTTGACCGGAATGTGGGTTTGTTGCATTGTTGGCCAAGCGTTCTTTCGTTGCATTTTTTTTGGGTGATATATGTGTTCTCTCTTCCTTTCGGTATTTGGAGCTTCACCTTTCTTTATCCACCAAAAAATGTGTAGTTCTCGCTCAAATGTGTCCCAAACATGTTTATATAGTGCTTAGGTCATAATGGGAGCTTTGTGCGCGAACAGCTTTCCGTGAATTTTTCGGACCAAAAGTGACCATATCGGCGTCGCCTTTCTTTATCCACCAAAAATGTGTTGTTTTTGCTCAAATGTTTCCCAAACATGTTTATATGGTGTATATGTCATAATGGGAGCTTTGTGCGCTAAAAGCTTTTCGTGAAATTTTTGGACCAAAAGTGACCATATCGGCATCACCTTTCTTTATCCACCAAAGTTGTATTTTTTTCGCTTAAGTTTCTCCCAAACATGTTTATATAGTGTATAGTTCATAATGGGAGCTTTGTGCACAAAAAGCTTTCCGTGAATTTTTCGGACCAAAAGTGACCATATAGGTGTCACCTTACTTTATCCACCAAAACTATGTTGATTTTGCTCAAATGTTTCCCAAACATGTTTATATGGTGTATAGGTCATAATGGGAGCTTTGTGCGTGAAAAGCTTTGCGTGAAATTTTCGGACCCAAAGTAACCATATCAGCGTTGCCTTTCTTTATCCACCAAAACTGTCTTGTTTTTTCTCAATGTGTCCCAAACATGTTTATATGGTGTATGGGTTATAATGGGAGCTTTGTGCGCGAAAAGCTTTCCGTCAAATTTTCGGACCAAAAGTGACCATATCGGCGTCACCTTTCTATATCTACCAAAACTTTGTGGTTTTTTTCTCAAATGTGTCCCAAACATGTTTATATGGTCTATATGTCAAAATAGGAGCTTTGTGCGCGAGAAGCTTTCCGTGAAATTTTTGGACCAAAATTGACCATATCAGCGTCACCTTTCTTCATCCACCAAAAATGTGTTGTTTTGCACAAATGTTTCCCAAACATGTTTATATGGTGTAAAGGTCATAATGGGAGCTTTGTGCGCGAAAATCTTTCCGTGAAATTTTTCGGACCAAAAGTGACCATATCGGCGTGGCCTTTCTTTATCCACCAAAACTTTGTTGTTTTTGCTCAATGTGTCCCAAACATGTTTATATGGTGTATGGGTCATAATGGGAGCTTTGTGCGCGAAAAGCTTGCCGTCAAATTTTCGGACCAAAAGTGACCATATCGAAGTCACCTTTCTATATCCACCAAAACTGTGTGGCTTTTCCTCAAATGTGTCCCAAACATGTTTATATGGTGTATAGGTCATAATGTGAGCTTTGTGCGTGAAAATCTTTCCGTGAAATTTTCGGACCAAAAGTGACCATATCGGCGTCACCTTTCATTATCCACCAAATGTGTGCGAAACATGTTTATATGGTGTTTAGGGCATAATGGGAGCTTTGTGCGGGAAAAGCTTTCCGTGAAATTTTCGGACCAAAAGTGACCATATCGGTATCACATTTCTTTATCCACCAAAACTGTGTGGTTTTCTCTCAAATGTGTCCCAAACATGTTTATACAGTGTATAGGTTATGATAGGAGCTTTGTGCGCGAAAAGCTTTCCGTGAAATTTTCGGACCAAAAGTGACTATATCGGCGTCACCTTTCTTTATCCACCAAAACTCTCTGGTTTTTACTCAAATGTGTCCCAAACATGTTTATATAGTGTATAGGTCATAATGGGAGCTTTTTGCGCGAAAAGATTTCCGTGGAATTTTCGGACCAAAAGTGACCATATCGGCGTCACCTTTCTTTATCCACCAAAACTGTATGGTTTTCGCTCAAATGTATCCCAAACATGTTTATATTGTGTTTAAGTCATAATGGGAGCTTTGTGCGCGAAAAGCTTTTCGTAAATTTTTCGGACCAAAAGTGACCATATCAACGCCACCTTTCTTTATTCACCATAACTGTGTTGTTTTTGCTCAAATGTTTCCTAAACATGTTTATATGGTGTATATGTCATAATGAGCGCTTTGTGCGCGAAAAGCTTTCCGTGAAATTTTCGGACCAAAAGTGACCATATTTGTGTCGCCTTTATTTATCCACCAAAATTGTGTTGTTTTTTCTCAAATGTGTCCAAAATATGTTTATATGGTGTATGAGTCGTAATGGGAGCTTTGTGCGCGAAAAGCTTTCTGTGAAATTTTCGAACAAAAAGTGACCATATCGGCGTCACCTTACTTTAACCACCAAAACTGTGTTATTTTTGCTCATGTCCCAAACATGTTTGTATGGTGTATAGGTCATAATGGGAGCATTGTGCGCGAAAAGCTTTCCGTGAAATTTTCGGACCAAAGTAACCATATTGGCGATGCCTTTCTTTATCCACCAAAACTGTGTTGTTTTTGCTCAAATGTGTCCCAAACATGTTTATATGGTGTATGGGTCATAATGGGAGCTTTGTGCGCGAAAAGCTTTCCGTCACATTTTCGGACCAAAAAGTGACCATATCGGTGTCACCTTTCTATATCCACCAAAACTGTATGGTTTTTCTTCAAATGTTTTCCAAACGTGTTTATATAGTGTATATGTCAAAATGGGAGCTTTGTGCGCGAGAAGCTTTCCGTGAAATTTTCGGACCAAAAGTGACCATATCGGCGTGACCTTTCTTTATCCACCAAAATTGTATTGTTTTCGCTTAAGTTTGTCCCAAACATGTTTATATAGTGTATAGGATATAATGGGAGGTTTTTGCGCGAAAAGCTTTCCGTGAATTGTTCGGACCAAAAGTGACCATATCGGCGTCACCTTTTTTTTTTATCCACCAACTGTGTGGTTTTCGCTGAAATGTGGCCAAGACATGTATATATGGTGTATAGGTCATAATAGGAGCTTTGTGCATGAAGAACTTTCCGTCAAATTTTTGGACCAAAAGTGACCATATCGACGTCACCTTTCTTTATCAACCAAAACTGTGTGGTTTTCACTCAAATATGTCCCAAACATGTTTATATGGTGTATATGTCATAATGGGAGTTTTGTGCGCGAAAAGCTTTCCGTCAAATTTTCGGACCAAAGCTCCCGTTATGACATATTGATACGGGGGTTAGTCGTAGGGTGACCCGATCTTCGATATCAATGACACCAACAAGAACAACAGAAGGAAAAGATGATAAAGACACAATGCAACGGAAAGAATGAACCAAATATGTAGATAGATAAATAATAATAAGAAGGCCGATAACCCAACGAAACAATGACAAGACCCTCGATGCTATTTCAATCGAGAACCAAACCAAATGATCGAAAGACCAACCTTTACAATCCCACACAATCAAGGACGCATCCTAGAAGCACGAGAAGGAGGCTCATGAATGCTTGATAGCACTAATCCTACGGTGGGGATCGACACACACAAGACAAACCAAGCTATGAACGATCCATCAAAACCTACCCCACGCAGGGGAAATCGGTTTTCTCCTTAGAGAACACTCTCTCTGCAAATCTGATTTTCCAAATGAAAAAAAATGTCCCCCTCAAATTAACTCCTAAAACCTTATTTATAGGCCTACCAAAACACTAAAATAACTATATAAAAATACAAAAAGTAAATAAATAAAATAACTAACTAATATTTTCGTTCAAACAGTGAACAACTGGAAAGATGCTGATTTTCGGCCATGTTGTCGGTGAATTCTGGAAAAACCTTCAACAGCAAAGTTGTAGATCTCTTCGTCCTCGTTCCAACAAGGTATGGCACGACCCAATCGGATTAAGATGGACTCCGAAAAACATATTTTCCAGAGACGTCACAAAGCAGTCAAATCTGGTGAACGATTCAAACTTGATAAGCACCACTCCTTTTCCATTCATCACATATACACCATTATAAATATGTTTGGGACACATTTGAGCAAAAATAACACAGTTTTGGTGGATAAAGAATGGTGACGCCGATATGGTCACTTTTGGTCCGAAAATTTGACGGAAAGCTTTTCGCGCACAAAGCTCCCATTATGACATATACACTATATAAACATGTTTGGGACAAACTTAGGCGAAAACAGTACAATTTTGGAGGATAAAGAAAGCTGACGCCGATATGGTCACTTTTGGTCCGAAAATTTCACGGAAAGCTTTTCGTGCACAAAGCTCCCATTATAACCTATACACCAAATAAACATGTTTGGGAAACATTTGAGTAAAAACAACACAGTTTTTGGTGGATAAAGAAAGGTGACACCGATATGGTCACTTTTGGTCATAAAATTTCACGGAAAGCTTTTCGCGCACAAAGCTCCAATTATGACCTAAACACCATATATAAATGTTTGGGACACATTTGAGCGAAAACCACACAGTTTTGGTGGATAAAGAAAGGTGACGCCGATATGGTCACTTTCGAACCGAAAATTTCAGGGAAAGCTTTTCGCGCACAAAGCGCCCATTATGATATATACACCTTATAAAAATGTTTGAGACACATTTGAGCGAAAACCACACAGTTTTGGTGGATAAAGAAAGGTGATGCCGATATGGTCACTTTTGGTCTGAAATTTTGACGGAAAGCTTTTTGCGCACAAAGCTCCGATTATGACCTATACACTATATAAACATGTTTGGGACACATTTGAGCGAAAACTACACAATTTTGGTGGATAAAGAAAGGTGACGCCGATATGGTCACTTTTGGTCCGAAAATTTCACGGAAAGCTTTTCGCGCACAAAGCTCCTATTATGACATATACACCATATAAACATATTTGGGACACATTTGAGCGAAAATAACACAGTTTTGGTGGATATAGAATGGTGACGCCGATATGGTCACTTTTGGTCCGAAAATTTGACGGAAAGCTTTTTGCGCATAAAGCTCCCATTATGAACTATACACTATATAAACATGTTTGGGACAAACTTAGGCGAAAACAATACAATTTTGGAGGATAAAGAAAGCTGACGCCGATATGGTCAGTTTTGGTCCGAAAATTTCATGGAAAGCTTTTCGTGCACAAAGCTCCCATTATAACCTATACACCATATAATCATGTTCGGGAAACATTTGAGTAAAAACAACACAGTTTTGGTGGATAAAGAAAGGAGACACCGATATGGTCACTTTTGGTCCGAAAATTTCATAGAAAGCTTTTCGCGCACAAAGCTCCCATTTTGACCTAAACACCATTTAAAAATGTTTTGGACACATATGAGAGAAAACCACACAATTTTGGTGGATAAAGAAAGGTGACTCCGATATGGTCACTTTTGATCCGAAAATTTCAAGGAAAGCTTTTCGCGTACAAAGCTCCCATTATGCCATAATCACTATATAAACCTGTTTGGGACACATTTGAGCGAAAACCACACAGTTTTGGTGGATAAAGAAAGGTGACGCCAATATGGTCACTTTTGGTCTGAAAATTTTACGGAAAGGTTTTCACGCACATAGCTATCATTATGACCTATACACTATATAAACATGTTAAGGAAACATTTGAGCAAAAACCACACAGTTTTGGTGGATAAAGAAAGGTGACGACGATATGGTCACTTTTGGTCCGAAAATTTCACGGAAAGATTTTCGCACACAAAGCTCCCATTATGACATATACACTGTATTAAAATATTTGAGACATATTTGAGCGAAATCCACACTGTTCTGGTGGATAAAGAAAGGTGACACCGATATGGTCACTTTTGGTCCGAAAATTTCACGAAAGGTTTTTCACGCACAATGCGCCCATTATGACATATACACCGTATAAATATGTTTGAGACACATTTGAGCGAAAATCACACAGTTTTGGTGGATAAAGAAAGGTGACGCCGATATGGTCACTTTTGGTCCGAAAATTTCAGGAAATGCTTTTCGCATACAAGCTCCCATTATGACATATACATCATATAAACATGTTTGGGACACATTTGAGCGAAAGCAACATAGTTTGGGTGGATAAAGAAAGTTGACGATGATATAGTCACTTTTGGTCCAAAAATCGCACGGGAAGCTTTTCGCACACAAAGCTCCCATTATGACCTATACACTATATAAACATGTTTGGGAAACATTTGAGCAAAAAACACACAGTTTTGGTGTTTAAAGAAAGTTGACGCCAATATGGTCACTTTCGGTGCGAAAATTTCACGGAAAGCTTTT
Source organism: Persicaria maculosa (assembly GCA_963922045.1). NCBI lineage: Eukaryota > Viridiplantae > Streptophyta > Magnoliopsida > Caryophyllales > Polygonaceae > Persicaria > Persicaria maculosa. The sequence continues at coordinate 38,843,237 of OY998261.1, forward strand.
CGCGAAAAAAGCTCCCATTATGGCATATATACCATATAAAAATGTTTAAGACACATTTGAGTGAAAACCACACTATTTTGTTGGAAAGAAAGGTGACGCAGATATGGTCACTTTTGGTCCGAAAATTTCACCGAAAGCTTTTCGCGCACAAATTTCACATTATGACATATACACAATATTGATGTGCGTGCAAATTGCCATATTTTCTATGAACATATGAATCCATTTTATCATCTTTTGCATGCATATTAATGTGAAAATATGGGATTAGTGTAGTTTACGCTTAAATATCAAATATATGGGTCTGTACGAGTTTCTATGTGATTTCGCAGAAAATAGGATAAAAATGGACAGATCTGGAAGAGCGGAAAAAGAACTCGACGTCTTCTGAAGAGGTCGAAATCGACTGGGGACCTCGACATCTAGTGCATCAGAGACATAGGAATCGAGCAGGAAATGAAACAGAGCATGTCGACACAGAAAGGTCGATATCGACGTCAGGAGGTCGATATCGATGTTGCCAGATCGACCTAAATGATAGAAGTCGAGTGCCAATTCGAGTAGGAGAAGGAGAGCTCGAGATAAAGTTTTGAAGGGGTCGATATCGATGTCTAGGGTCGATATCGACCATGCTAGGAGAGGAATTCGACTCAGATTTTTGATAGAATTCTATCCAAAGCTTGCACGTCTATCCAAAAGTCGAGATTTCTTATCTTCAACACCAGATCCATCATGAAAAGGCTGATTTACCATAGTAGTTTTAGTTTTTACTTTTATTTAAGTTTTATCTTAGAGAATAAAGATAAAGTTTGGAGTCTTTATCGACATCTATAAATAGAGGCCAATAGGGCTGAGTTTAGGGCATCCAATAACATCTAATTTACATCCAATAACATCTAATTACGCAGAGAATTTCAGTTTCAATAGTAGTAACGAGTTAGAGAGAGAGAGAGAAGAGGCCGAATGAAGTTTGTAAAGCGAGAGCGGAGTGGCTTGTTCGGTTGTACTTTCTTTCGAAGTTTTAATTCAAAGTAGCTTTCTTTCAACAACAATGATGATGATGTGCATGATGAGGAGCGAGTAGTCAACCCACTTCTAGGGTCGGGGTGAGCCCGACGATAGCAATGTGAGGTAAGTGCATCAAAGGTATGACTTTTATGCGATTCCGTCTTCTACCCCATGCATGATCCTTTGCGAAAGTAGGGAGATTCATTATTTGCATTATTGAAGTGAAAGCCACTCATGTTGTGAACTTGAATTGCTCATGAATTGGATAGTAACTCTTAGGAAATATGCGAGAGCCTCTAATCACCTAAGTGTGAATAACGAAAGTTATTTGACGAGAAGGCATTAAATTTCATAACTTTAGCATAAAACTTGCATTGTTATCGTTGTGGCATGAAACCTCGACTTTGGAAGATTCTTAATTAATTGAAATCAACATAAAAGTTCAAGTCTTATTTCTTATCATCCTCCTTTCCCATTCTATTTTCTTCGGACTTTTTTCCGACAAATTGGTGACGAAAACAGTTTCTGTGACAAGCTTCGAAATCGACTGATAGGGTCGATATCGAGGTCTAACGTCGATATTGAGGTCTCTGCTCGACATCGACTTTGCTGCTTTTGTCTTCTACAGGAACTGCGCTAGGAAATCGACCGGAACTGGGGTCGATATCGACCAGATTACTCGATATCGAGTGTCTTCTAAGGTCGAAAGCTTTGATCGTGAGTACAATAAGGGAAGCGCTGACATACCTCCTCGTGGATTCAATCCTGAATTACCCTACTACTACAAGGGAGGGGATTCTTGTATTATTTGTTTGGGACAGGGAGTTAGCCTAGTTGTGCATTGTTATATTTGAATTATTTAGATATTTGAATCTCCTACACTCCACCCCCGCGTAGCGAAACAAATTGGCGCCGTTGCCGGGGAGGCAATCAATCGCCACCTAAGTTAATCACGATCTTTTGAGCATATTTTTGCAGGTCTATGCGACGTTCTGATCGCGGACCTATCCTGGAACCAATCAACGAGCCTGAAAGTTTCTACCATCTTCGCAATAAAGTAATTCGCATCATGGCTGACAACGAGATGCAGGCCAAAACCATAGAGCGGTTGAGGAAGGAAATCGAGGACCACAATGCTACAATCGCTGCTGAAAGGGCCGCCACTGCTGCTGAGCGAGCCCGTGCTGATATGGAGGAGGATGCACGCAGACAAGCCCAAGAGCGGCTAAATCAGTATCCACAAACGGCGATGCAATACATGCATCTGTCGCTTCATGTTCCTGAATCCGCTATTTTAATTCCTCAATCCAACTATGAAATAAAAATTAACTTCCTATCTGAGATAAAAAGAAATACTTTTGAAGGAAGACCTAATGAATGCCCCCTGCAACACATCTCTACTTTTATGGACTTATGTGAAACAGTTGCTGATGGAGTAAACTTAGAGTATGTGCGATTAAAATCTTTTCGATGGTCTTTGGCAGGGAAGGCATTACAATGGCTTGAAAGTTTGGCTCCACGCTCACTGAGGACATGGGCGGAGGTGAAAGATGCATTCTTGAATAAGTTTTTTCCACCTTCTAAAACGGCGATGCTGCGACAAAGGATCTCGGCTTTCAAACAAAAGTCAGGTGAAACCCTAGCACAGGCGTGGGAGCGATTTAAGGACTTGCTAAGATCATGCCCAACGCATGGGCAACTTCCATATGTTATCCAGGAGACCATGGGCAACTTCCAACGTTGGTGTAAGCTCAATGTACCTCCTATCGGTACATTGAGCTTACACCAACGGAGGCATGGGAGAACATTGAGAGGCTTGTGAACTTTGACAACACTTATGAGGCTGCTGCGGCCTATGATGCTAGGCCTGCCCCATCTATGCCCCTATATGAGTCTCTAAGGGAGATAGATCCTGATGTGCGGCAACAATTCCATAACGATCAAACACGCCGCCTTCAAAAGCAAGTTAGGTTCCTGATCAACAATCAAACTTCTCAGGAGTGTGGCTCAACAAGGCATAACACTAATGCCTCTCCACATACTGAGCAAGTATCCATGGCAGAACAACATGAGGAGGTTAAGTGGACGAGAGGGTCCTATGGAGGGGGCAATCAACAATATTGGGGTGATCAAAGGTTCTATCAACAAAGGGATCCCCCACCAAATGGAGCACCAGGGCACCCTGAGCGGGAGACAAGGAAGGATGACCTGCAAATCATTCCTGATGAGATGCAGAGGAATCACGCTGAGTTCAAACAAGCCAACAACTCCGTCCATACTCAGCTGCAGGGCATCAATTCTAGACTTAGGGAGATCGACGTTTGGAAGCGCAACATGGAGACTCAAATGAGTCAATTGGCGGAAGCAATACCCAAAGTGTCAGGATCATTCCCTGGATCCACTTTGCCCAACCAAAAGGGCAAAACCACTGGTCATATTGCAGCGGTAAACCTAAGGAGTGGGCGTCAATTACAAACGCCCGAGCAAAAAGCGGAGGAGAAGGAGCCAGAACAGACGTCGATATCAACCCCCCTGTCGTTATCGACCACGGTGACGTCGATGTCGACCTTCCTGTCGATGTCGACCCTGAAGCTGAGTCACCACAGAAATCAACTCCTCCAGTCAATATCGACCCTACTGATGTCGATGCCGACCTCACTGCAGCCGCAGGAAGGAAAAAAGGTGTTACCATTCCCAACTAGAAAGATGATTAAGGACCCAGCGGAAAAGAAGTTCAAGCGGTTCGTGAAGATGCTCCAAGGACTTAATGTTTCTATACCATTCATAGAGGCACTTCACGAGATGCCATCTTATGTAAGGTTCCTTAAAGACATCTTAGGTAAGAAGAGATCGCTCTCTGAGATCGCAGGGAGTGCAACAGGTTGGAGCTACCACAAAAGCGGGCAGACCCAGGTAAGTTTTCTATCGCTATAGGTCTAGGTCAATTCAAATTTAATGCTTTAGTTGACTTGGGTGCTAGCGTTAGCATGATGCCACTAACCATTTGGCACAAGGTAAAGATAGGTCCTCTGGATCCCGTGGATGCAAGATTTTACATGGCTAACAATACGGTAGTGATTCCAACTAGGATAGTGACGGATGTGCCAATACAAGTAGGTAAATTCTTTGTCCCTGCTGATTTCCTAGTTGTTGATATAGCGGAGGACCCTGCTTGTCCAATTATTTCAGGTAGGCCATTCCTATCAACCGTCGATGCCAACATCAGCGTAAAGAAAGGATTGCTCTCATTCACAATTAGTGATGAAGTGATAGAGTATGCCTTCAACAAGACGGTGAAAAATCAAGGGCCAATGGAAATAAAAGCCATCAATGTCTAAATTGCATGTGGAGAAGCAAAGGTAAGAAGTATGACATCGGGGGAGCTTGAGAAGAGGGCCATAGAAGCCCAAGTGGAAGAAGTTGTGGCAATCTTGAACGAAGGAGCCCAACAGAACATCGAAATCGACCCAGGTAAGTCGATATCGACTACTAATGTTCAAGATTATGTGCCAGGTGATAAGTATGGGGTCGACGGAGGAGGAGAGGAAACATCAAAATCGGGGTCAAAGGTCGATATCGACCACACCCAGCCGAAATCGACCACCATCAGCGATGAAAAGGGAGGAACGGAGACCTCGATATCGATCTCTGAGGGTCGAAATTGACCTGATCATATCGAGCCGAAACTCTCCAAATTGAATGATCCTCCAGGAATACAACAGGGGTCGATATCGACCTCTGAACATCGACATCGACCTGAGCCACAGACTGAGAAGAAGGTAAGTCAAGGTACGGATTCCTCTTGTTCCATTTCAGTTAAGGATTTATCGTTATTTGAAAGAGGTGTGCCTTGGCATGTGCGCTTGTGTAGGGTATCCGATGATGATTCGAGCCAATATGAGATAGGAGACAAGGTCTATGTTGCCAAATCTAAGGACCATTGGTTCCCTACAAGATTCAAGGATAAGAATTTAGGACCATTCACGGTAAATCAGATCCATCCCGGCGGAATGCAGCTGCGTGACAAGAAAGGAGTTATATTTGAGGCCCAAGCCACATGGGCTCTGCAGATGCCGCCTTGAAAAGCGCAAAGGAAGAAGTCGGCCTAGCGACTTAAAAATCTAGAGCTTGTAACAAAGACTTAGTTTTGATTTTTAGACAGCTTTTTCTTTGGTTTTAGACACTTTATTGTTTTGCATATTTGGTTTTATGTTTTTTTACAAGTTGTAGGAGAGAGAAAAGGCACACTGAGAAGACATCGAAATCGATGTCTAACATCGACATCGACCTCAAGGTCGACATAGATAGGGTTTGTGGTCGAGGCCGGATCACCATGAAGCCTGGGCAGAAATCGATATGAACATCGATATCGATGTTAAGGGTCGATATCGACCATCCCTGCTGTCTTCTTCGACTCCTGAAATTTGTGACGGTTTAGTAAGTTTTCTTCTTAACCCTAGTTCTAATACAGTGAGGACACTGTAAATTTTAAGTATGGGGTGGGGGAAAGGCTTACTTGCATATTCATACTTAGTTTAGATTTGCATATTTTATTTTAATACATATTTAAGTTTTTTCGAAGAAAAAAAAATTGACCCCCATCAAAAATTTGAAAAAAAAGAAGAGTCATGGAAGTATAGTATAAAAAAGAGCTCTATGATGCAAAATTAGATTCATTAGAGATATAACATGAGATTGCCTAGTTAAAGGAAGTCCCAATGAAGTGCAAAAAGAAGAAAAAAAATAAAGGAGATGAAAATTTGAAGTTGCTTTTGACATGTGCATGATAAGATGATGGATGACTTTTTATGAAAATTACATACAAGTGCTTGCACAAGTTCATATCCTAGCCTTACCTATGCATATTTGCAAAAGCCACAGAGCCATATATGAGCCTTATCATGATCATTATTGCTCCACATATATACACAATGCCCATTTTATACCTTATATTTTATCCGGGGACAATGTTAAGAATGGAAGTCATCTTTGGAATTATATGGAGTTGTGCATTATTTATGAAGTTGTTGGCAGGAATGAAAGAATTATGAATTATGGAAAATTTAATGAGCGAGAAAAAAATTCGATCACCTCAGGAGATAAAGGTAGGTAGACCCTGCTCGTTGAGATGTTAGTTCAGCGAGATGGGACACAAGGTGAGGAGTCCGAAGTACTAAGTATCTGGGGCCATTCATGACACCCATGTTTGCGACTCGCGAGAAGGCAGTGCTAAGGTTAGAGAGGTAAAAGCATTATATTAAATAAAAGCATTGAGCGATGAGTGAAAGGTGAGACATTATGAAGAAGGAATGTGGAAAGAAAGTATGATTCCCCGGATTTAACACCACATGGCCAAATATTAGCCCACCTTTAGCCTTTTACCAATCTATTTCTCACAAGCTTGCAAAAGTCCTCTTGATTATTTATGCTATGTCGCTAAAATTGTTTTTGCATATTACCTCCTTTTATGAGAATGAAATTGCTTTTATGCACAGGCATGGACTTGGTTGACATAAGTACCTTATCAAGGATGGCAATTGATTGTAGGGACATATGAAAAATGAGTCAATGATGTTGAGGGTTTATTTTCTTCCCCTGAATGACCATTAAAGGTAATGCTTGGGGACAAGCAAGCTTAAGTATGGGGTGTTTGATGTGCGCGCAAATTGCCATATTTTCCATGAACATATGAATCCATTTTATCGTCTTTTGCATGCATATTAATGGGAAAATATGGGATTAGTGTAGTTTACGCTTAAATATCAAATATATGGGTCTGCACGAGTTTCTATGTGATTTCGCAGAAAACAGGATAAAAATGGACAGATCTGGAAGAGCGGAAAAAGAACTCGAAGTCTTCAGAAGAGGTCGAAATCGACTGGGGACCACGACATCGACTGCATCAGAGACATAGGAATTGAGCAGGAAATGAAACAGAGCATGTCGACACAGAAAGCTCGATATCGACGTCAGGAGGTCGATATCGATGTTGCCAGATCGACCTAAATGATAGAAGTCGAGTGCCAGTTCGAGTAGGAGAAGGAGAGCTCGAGATAAAGTTTTGAAGGGGTCGATATCGATGTCTAGGGTCGATATCGACCATGCCAGCATAGGAATCCGACTCAGATTTTTGATAGAATTCTATCCAAAGCTTGCACGTCTATCCAAAAGTCGAGATTTCTTATCTTCAACACCAGATCTATCATGAGAAGGCTGATTTACCATAGTAGTTTTAGTTTTTACTTTTATTTAAGTTTTATCTTAGAGAATAAAGATAAAGTTTCGAGTCTTTATCGACGTCTAGAAATAGAGGCCAATAGGGCTGAGTTTAGGGCATCCAATAACATCCAATTTACATCCAATAACATCTAATTACACAGAGAATTTCAGTTTCAATAGTAGTAACGAGTTAGAGAGAGAGAGAGAGGAGGCCGAGTGAAGTTTGTAAAGCGAGAGCGGAGTGGCTTGTTCGGTTGTACTTTCTTTCGAAGTTTTAATTCAAAGTAGCTTTCTTTTAACGACAATGATGATGATGTGCATGATGAGGAGCGAGTAGTCAACCCACTTCCAGGGTCGGGGTGAGCCAGACGATAGCAATGTGAGGTAAGTGCATCAAAGGTATGACTTTTATGCGATTCCGTCTTCTACCCCATGCATGATCCTTAGCGAAAGTAGGGAGATTCATTGTTTGCATTATTGAAGCGAAAGCCACTCATGTTGTGAACTTGAATTGCTCATGAATTGGATAGTAACTCTTAGGAAATATGCGAGAGCCTCTAATCACCTAAGTGTTAATAACGAAAGTTATTTGACGAGAAGACATTAAATTTCATAACCTTAGCATAAAACTTGCATTGTTATCGTTGTTGCATGAAACCCCGACTTTGGAAGATTCTTAATTAATTGAAATCAACATAAAAGTCCTTGTTTTATTTCTGATCATCCTCCTTTCCCATTCTATTTTCTTCAGACTTTTTTCCGACAAATTGGTGACGAAAACAGTTTCTGTGAGAAGCGTTGAAATCGACTGATAGGGTCGATATCGAGGTCTAACGTCGATATCGAGGTCTCTGCTCGACGTCGACTTTGCCGCTTTTGTCTTCTGCAGGAACTGCGCTAGGAAATCGACCAGAACTAGGGTCGATATCGACCAGATTACTCGATATCGAGTGTCTTCTGAGGTCGAAAGCTTTGATCGTGAGTACAACAAGGGAAGCGCTGACATACCTCCTCGTGGATTCGATCCTGAATTACCCTACTACTACAAGGGAGGGGATTCTTGTATTATTTGTTTGGGACAGGGAGTTCGCCTAGTTGTGCATTGTTATATTTGAATTATTTAGATATTTGAATCTCCTACACTCCACCCCCGCGTAGCGAACAAATATAAACATGTTTGGGACACATTTGAGCAAAAACCACACAGTTTTGGTGGATAAAGAAAGGTGACGCCGATATGGTCACTTTTGGTCCGAAAATTTCAGGGAAAGCTTTTCCCGCACAAAGCTCCCATTATGACATATACACCATATAAACATGTTTGGGACACATTTGAGCGAAAACCACACAGTTTTGGTGGATAAAGAAAGATGACGCCGATATGGACACTTTTGGTCCAAAAATTTCACGGAAAGGTTTTCGCGCACAAAGCTCCCATTATGACCTAAACACCATATAAACATGTTTGGGACATATTTGAGCGAAAACCACACAGTTTTGGTGGATAAAGAAAAGTGACGCCGTTATGGTCACTTTTGGTCCGAAAATTTCAGGGAAAGCTTTTCGCGCAAAAAGCTCCCATTATGACATATACACCATATAAACATGTTTGGAACACATTTGAGCGAAAACCACACAGTTTTGGTAGATTAAGAATGGTGACGCCGATATGGTTACTTTTGGTTCCAAAATTTCGCAGAAAGCTTTTCGCGTACAAAGCTATCATTATGACCTATACACTATATAAACATGTTAAGGAAACATTTGATCGATAACCACACAGTTTTGGTGGATAAAGAAAGGTGACGCCGATATTGTCACTTTTGGTCCGAAAATCGCACGGAAAGCTTTTCACACACAATGCTCAAATTAAGAAATATACACCATATAAAAATGTTTCGGACACATTTGAGCGAAAACCATATAGTTTTGGTGTATAAAGAAAGGTGACGCCGATATGGTCACTTTTGGTCCGAAAATTTGACGGAAAGCTTTTCAAGCACAAAGCTCCCACTATGACCTATACACTATATAAACATGTTTGGGAAACATTTGAGCGAAAACCACACAGTTTTGGTGGATAAAGAAAGGTGTCGCCGATATGGTCGCTTTTGGTCCGAAAATTTTGAGGAAAGCTTTTCAAGCACAAAACTCGGCCTCCTCTCTCTCTCTTTACTCCCCTCATGATAGATCTGGTGTTGATGATAGGAAATCTCGACCTTTGGATAGACATTGCAAGCATTGGATCGAATTCTATCAAAAATCGGAGTCGAATTCCTCTGCTGGCATGGTCGATATCGACCCTTAGACATCGATATCGACCCCTTCAAAACTTCATCTCGAGCTTCTCCTTCTCCTACTCGAACTGGCACTCGACTTCTATCAATTTGGTCGATCTGGAAGCATCGATATCGACCCCCAGACGTCGATATCGACCCCTTTTGTGTCGACATGCTCTGTTTCATTTTCTGCTCGATTCCTATGTCTTTGATGTACTCGATGTCGAGGTCTCCAGTCGATTTCGACCTCTTCAGAAGACTTCGAGTTCTTTTTCCGCTCTTCCGAATTGATCCATTTTCATCCTGTTTTCTGCGAAATCACATGGAAACTCGTGCAAACCCATATATTTGACATTTAAGCATAAACTACACTAATCCCATGTTTTCCCATTAATATGCATGCAAAAGACAATAAAATGGATTCATATGTGCATAGAAAATATGGCAATTTGCGCGCACATCAAACACCCCATACTTAAGCTTGCTTGTCCCCAAGCAATACCTTTAATGGTCATTCAGGGGAAGAAAGTAAACCCTCAACATCATAGATTCATTTTTCATATGTCCCTACTATCAATTGCCATCCTTGATAAGGTACTTATGTCAACCAAGTCCATGCATGTGCATAAAAGCAATTTCATACTCATAAAGGAGGTAATATGCAAAAACAATTTTAGCGATATAGCATTAATAATCAAGAGGATTTTTGCAAGCATGTGAGAAGTGGATTGGTAAAAGGCTAAAGGTGGGCTAATATTTGGCCATGTGGTGTTAAATCCGGGGAAACATAAAAACATTCCACATTCCTTCTTCATAATGCCTCACCTTTCACTCATCGCTCAATGCTTTTTTCAGTATATGCTTTTACCTCTCTAACCTTAGTACTACCTTCTCGCGAGTCGCAAACATGGGTGTCATGAATAGCCCCGGATACTTAGTACTTCGGACTCCTCACCTTGTGTCCCATCCTACGGAACTATTATCTCAACGCAAGCAAGGTCGACCCACCTTTATCCCCTGAGGTGATCAGATTTTTTCTCGCTCATTTAATTTTCCATATTTCATAATTCTTCTATTCCTGCCAACAACTTCATATATGCACAACTCCATATAACTCCAAAGATGACATCCATTCTCAACATTGTCCCCGGATAAGGTATAAAATGGGCAATATGTGTATATGTGGAGCAATAATGATCATGATAAGGCTCATATATGGCTTTGTGACTTTTGCAATGATGCATAGGTAAGGCTAGGATATGAACTTGTATAAGTAAGCACTTGTATGGAATTTTCATAAAAAGTCCTCTATCATCTTATTATGCACATGTCAAAAGCACCTTCAAATTTTCATCTCCTTTATTTTTTTTCTTCTTGCACTTCATTGGGACTTCCCTTAACTAGGCAATTTCATGTTATATCTCTAATGAATGTAATTTTGCATCATAGAGCTCTTTTTTATACTTCCATGACTCTTTCTTTTTCAAAATTTTTGATGGGGGTCATATTTCTCTTTTTTTTTTTCTTTTTCTTTCGCAATTTAAAATATGCATTAAAATAAATATGCAACTCTAAACTAAGTATGAATATGCAAGTAAGCCTTTCCCCCACCCCATACTTAAAATTTACAGTGTCCTCACTGTATTAGAACTAGGGTTAAGAAGAAAACTTACTAAACCGTCATAAATTTCAGGAGTCGAAGAAGACGATAGGCATGGTCGATATCGACCCTTTACATCGATATGGATGTCTCTCTTGATTTCTGCTCAGGCTTCAGGGTGATTTGGCCTCGATCACAAACCTTATCCATGTTGACCTTGAGGTCGATTTCGATGTCTGACATCGATGTCGATGCCTTTCTGTGTGCTTTTCTCTTTCCTGCAATTTGAAAACTAAACACAAAATATGCAAAACAATAAAGTGTCTAAAACCAAAACAAAAGCTGTTTAAAACCAAAACTAAGTCTTTGTTACAAGCTCTAGATTTTTAAGTCGCTAGGCCGACTTCTTCCTTCGCGCTTCTCAAGGCGGCATCTGCAGAGCCCATGTGGCTTAGGCCTCAAATATCACTCATTTCTTGTCCCGCAGCTGCATTCCGCCGGGATTGATTTGATTCACCGTGAATGGACCTAAGTTCTTATCCTTGAATCTTGTAGGGAACCAATGGTCCTTAGACTTGGCAACATAGACCTTGTCTCCTATCTCATATTGGCTCGAATCATCATCGGATACCCTACATAAGTGCACATGCCAAGGCACACCTCTTCCAAATAATGATAAGTCCTTAATTGTAATGGAACAAGAGGAATCCGTACCTTGACTTACCTTCTTCTCAGTCTGTGGCTCAGGTCGATGTCGATGTTCAGAGGTCGATATCGACCCCTGTTGTACTCCAGGAGGATCAGTCGATTTGGAGAGTTTTGACTCAATATGATCAGGTCGATTTCGACCCTCAGAGGTCGATATCGAGGTCTCCTTGCCTCCCTTCTCCATGCTGATGGTGGTCGATTTCGATAGGGTGTGGTCGATATCGACCCTTGACCCCAATTTCGATGTTTCCTCTTTTCCTCCGTCGACCCCATACTTATGACCTGTCACAGAATCTTGAACATTAGTGGTCGATATCGACTTACTTGGGTCGATTTCGATGTTCTGTTCAGCTCCTTCGTTCAAGATTTCCTCAACTTCCTCCATTTGGGCTTCATTGATGGCTTTTATCTCCATTGACCCTTGACTTTTCACCGTCTCGTTGAAGGCATACTCTATTACTTCATCACTAATTGTGAATGAGAGCAATCCTTTCTTTACGCTGATGTTGGCATCGACGGTTGCTAGGAATGGCCTACCTAAAATAATTGGACAAGCAGGGTCCTCCGCTATATCAACAACTAGAAAATCGGCAGGGACAAAGAATTTACCTACTTGTATTGGCACATCCGTCACTATCCCAGTTGGAATCACTACCGTATTATTAGCCATGTACAATCTTGCATCCACGGGCTCCAGAGGACCTATCTTTACCTTGTGCCAAATGGTTAGTGGCATCATGCTAACGCTAGCGCCCAAGTCAACTAAAGCATTAAATTTGAATTGACCTAGACCTATAGCGATAGAAAACTTACCTGGGTCCGCCCGCTTTTGTGGTAGCTCCAACCTGTTGCACACCTCTGCAATCTCAGAGAGCGATCGCTTCTTACCCAAGATGTCGTTAAGGAACCTTACATAAGATGGCATCTCGTGAAGTACCTCTGTGAATGGTATAGAGACATTAAGTCCTTGGAGCATCTTCACGAACTGTTTGAACTTATTTTCCGCTGGGTCCTTAATCACCTTTCTAGTTGGGAATGGCAACACCTTTTTCTTTCCCGCGGCTGCAGTAAGATCGACATCGACATCAGTAGGGTCGATATCGACTGGAGGAGTTGATTTCTGTGGTGACGCAGAATTAGGGTCGACATCGACAGGAGGGTCGACATCAACGTCACCGTGGTCGATATCGACAGGGGGGTCGATATCGACATCTGTTCTGGCTCCTTATCCTCGGTCTTTTGCTTGGGCATTTGTAATTGACGCCCACTCCTTAGGTTTACTGCCGCAATGTGACCAGTGGTTTTGCCCTTTTGGTTGGGCACAGTGGATCCAGGGAGTGATCGTGATGCTTTGGGCATTGCTTCCGCCAATTGACTCATTTGAGTCTCCATGTTGCGCTTCCAAACGTCGATCTCCCCAAGTCTAGAATTGATGCCCTGCAACTGAGTATGGACGGAGTTATTGGCTTGTTTAAACTCAGCGTGGTTCCTCCGCATCTCATCAAGGATGATTTGCAGGTCATCTTTCTTATTCTCCCGCTCAGGGTGCCCTGGTGCCCTATATGTTGGGGGATCCCTTTGATAGAACCTTTGATCACCCCAATTTTGTTGATTGCCCCCTCCATAGGGGCCTCTCGTCCATTTGACCTCCTCATGTTGTTCCGCCATGGATACTTGCTCAGTATGTGGACAGGCACTAGTGTTATGCCTTGTTGAGCCACACTCATGACAAGTTTGATTATTGCTCAGGAATCTTATTTGCTTTTGAAGGCGGCGTGTTTGATCGTTATGGAATTGTTGTCGCACCTCAGGATCTATCTCCGTTGGAGGCTCATATAGTGGCATAGATGGGGCAGGCCTTGCATCATAGGCCGCAGCAGCCCCATAGGTGTTGTCAAAGTTCACAAGCCTCTCAATGGTCTCCCATGCCTCCGTTGGTGTAAGCTCAATGTACCGATAGGAGGTATATGAATTTATCCTCTCCTTGTTCGGCGCATCAAGGGCGTTATAAAAGATCTCCTGGATGACATATGGAAGTTGCCCATGCGTCGGGCATGACCTCAGCAATTCCTTAAAGCGCTCCCACGCATGTGCTAGGGTTTCACATGGCTTTTGTTTGAAAGCCGTGATCCTTTGTCGCAGCATTGCCGTTTTAGAAGGTGGGAAGAATTTGTTCAAGAATGCATCTTTCACCTCCGCCCATGTCCTTAGTGATCGTGGAGCCAAACTTTTAAGCCATTTTAAAGCCTTCCCTGCCAAAGACCATCGAAAAGATTTTAGTCGCACATACTGTAAGTTTACTCCATCAGCAACTGTTTCACATAAGTCCATAAAAGTAGAGATGTGTTGTAGGGGGCATTCATTATGTCTTCCTTCAAAAGTATTTCTTTTAATCTCAGATAGGAAGTTAATTTTCAATTCATAGTTGGAGTGAGGAATTATAATGGCAGATTCAGGAAGATGAAGCGGCGGATGCATGTATTGCATCGCCGTCTGTGGATACTGATTTAGCCGCTCTTGGGCTTGTCTGCGCGCATCCTCCTCCCTATCAGCACGGGCTCGCTCAGCAGCAGCGACGGCCCTTTCAGCAACGATTGTAGCATTGTGGTCCTCAATCTCCTTCCTCAACCGCTCTATGATCTCAGCCTGCGTCTCGTTGTCAGCCATGATGCGAATTGCTTTGTTGCGAAGATGGTAGAAACGTTCAGGCTCGTTGATTGGTTCCAGGATAGGTCCGCGATCAGAACGTCGCATAAACCTGCAGAATAAGCTCAGAAAAAGATAGTGATTAACTTAGGTGGTGATTGATTGCCTCCCCGGTAACGGCGCCAATTTGTTCGCAGCGGGGGTGGTAGTAGGAGATTCAAATAATTCAAAATAAAACAAAGCACAACTAGACTATCTCCCTGTCCCAAACAAATAATACAAGAATCCCCTCCCTTGTAGTAGTAGGTTAATTCAGGATCGAATCCACGAGGAGGTATGTCAGCGCTTCCCTTGTTGTACTCACGATCAAAGCTTTCGACCTCAGCAGACACTCGATATCGAGTATACTGGTCGATATCGACCTCAGTTCTGGTCGATTTCCTAGCGCAGTTCCTGCAGAAGACAAAACAGCAAGTCGACGTCGAGTAGAGACCTCGATATCGACCCTTATGGTCGATTTCGATGCTTGTCACAGAAACTGTTTTCGTAACCAATTTGTCGGAAAAGAGTCCGAAGAAAATAGGATGGAGAAGGAAGATGAATAGAAACAAAACTAAGACTTTTATGAAGAATTCAATCAATTAATTAAAAGGCTTCCAAAGTCGACGTTGCAAGCCACAACGATAACAATGCAAGTTTTATGCTAAAGCTATGAAATTTAATGTCTTTCCGTCAAATAACTTTCGTTATCAACACTTAGGTGATTAGAGGCTCTCGCATATTTCCTAAGAGTTACTATCCAATTCATGAGCAATTCAAGTTCACAATATGAGTGGCTTTCGCTTCAATAATGCAAATAATGAATCTCCCTAACTTTCGTAAAGGATCATGCATGGGGTAGAAGACGGAATCGCATAAAAGTCATACCATTGATGCACTTACCTCACATTGCTATCGTCGGGCTCACCCCGACCCTAGAAGTGGGCTGACTACTCGCTCCTCATCATGCACATCATCATCATTATTGTTGAAAGAAAGCTACTTTGAATTAAAACTCCGAAAGAAAGTACAACCGAACAAGCCACTCCGCTCTCGCTTTACAACTCCACTCGGCCTCCTCTCTCTCTCTTTACTCTCTATTGCAACTGAATTGTGTGTAAAGCCTTTCGCGCACAAAGCTCCCATTATGCCATATACACTATATAAAACTGTAGAAGACACATTTGAGCGAAAACCACAGAGTTTTGGTGTATAAAGAAAGGTGACACCGATATGGTCACTTTTGATCCAAAAATTTAACGGAAAGCTTGTCACGCACAAAGCTCCCATTATGACCTTTATACCATATAAACATGTTTGGAAAACATTTGAGCAAAAATAACACAGTTTTGTTGGATAAAAAACGGTGACGCCGATATGGTCACTTTTGGTTTGAAAATTTGACGGAAAGCGTTTCGCGCACAAAGCTCCCATTATAACCTATACAGCATATAAACATGTTTTGGGCATATTTGAGCGAAAACCACGAAGTTTTTGTGAATAAAGAAAGGGACACCGATATGGTCACTTTTGGTCCAAAAATTTCACGGAAAGCTTTTCGCGCACAAAGCTCCCATTATGACATATACACCATATAAACATGTTTGGAACACATTTGAGCAAAAACTACACAGTTTTGGTGGATAAAGAAAGGTGACGCCGATATGGTCACTTTTGGTCCGAAAATTTGACGTAAAGCTTGTCGTGCACAAAACACCCATTATGACAGATACACCATATAGACATGTTTGGGACACATTTGAGCAAAAATAAAACAGTTTTAGTGGATAAAGAGAGGTCACCCCGATATGGTCACTTTTGGTCCGAAAATTTCACGGAATTCTTTTCGCGCACAAAGCTCCCATTATGACATATACACCATATAAACATGTTTGGGAGACATTTGAGCGAAAATAACACAGGTTTGGTGGATAAAGAATGACGACGCCGATATGGTCACTTTTTTTCCGAAAATTTGACGGAAAACTTTTCGCGCACAAAGCTCCCATTATGACCTAAACACCATATAAACATGTTTGGGACACATTTGAGCAAAAACCACACACTTTTGGTGAATAACGAAAGGTGACGCCGATATGGTCACTTTTGGTCCGAAAATTTGACGGAAAGCTTTTTATGCACAAAACTCCCATTATGTCCCATAAACCATATAAAAATGTTTAGGACACATCTGAGCGTAAACCATACAGTTTTGGTGTATAAAGAAAGGTGACGCCGATATGGTCACTTTTGGTCCGAAAATTTCACGGAAAGCTTTCCGCGCTCAAAGCTCACATTATGACATACATATACACCATATAAACATGTTTGTGACACATTTGAGCGAAAATAACATAGTTTTGGTGGATAAAGAATGGTGACGCCGATATGGTCACTTTTGGGCCGAAAATTTGACGAAAAGCTTTTCACGCACAATGCTCCCATTATGACCTCAACACCATATAAACATGTTTGGGACACTTTTGAACAAAAATAACACAGTTTTGGTGGATAAAGAATGGTGACGCCGATATGGTCACTTTTGGTCCGAAAATTTGACGGAAAGCTTTTCGCGCACAAAGCTCCCATTATGACCCATACAACACATAAACATGTTCGGGACACATTTGCGCAAAAATAACACAGTTTTAGTGGATAAACATATGTGACGCCGATTTGGTCACTTTTCTTCCGAAAATTTCACGGAAAGCTTTTTGCGCACAAAGCTCCCATTATGACCTAAGCACCATATAAACATGTTTGGTACATATTTGAGAGAAAACTGCACATTTTTTATGGACAAAGAAAGGTGATACCGATATGGTCACTTTTGGTCTGAAAATTTCACAGAAAGCTTTTCACGCACAAAGCTCCAATTATGACCTATACGCCATATAAACATGCTTTTGACACATTTGAGTGAAAACCACACAGTTTTGGTGGATAAAAAAAAGTGATGCCGATATTGTCACTTTTGGTCTGAAAATTTGACGGAAAGCTTTTCGCGCACAAAGCACCCATTATGACTCATACACCATATAAACATGTTTGGGCTACATTTGAGCAAAAATAACACAGTTTTAGTGGATAAAGAAATATGACGCCGATATGGTCACTTTTGGTCTGAAAATTTCACGGGAAAGCTTTTCGCGCACAAAGTTCCCATTTTGACATATACCCCAAATAAACATGTTTGGGACACAATTGAGTGAAAATAACACAGTTTTGGTGGATAAAGAATGATGGCGCCGATATTGTCACTTTTGTTCCGAAAAATTGACGGAAAGCTTTTCGCGCAAAAAGCTCCCATTATGATCTAAACACCATATAGACATGTTTGGGACACATTTGAGCAAAAACCACACAGTTTTGGTGAATAACGAAAGGTGACGCCGATATGGTCACTTTTGGTTCGAAAATTTCATTGAAAGCTTTTCGCGCACAAAGCTCCCATTATGACATTTACACTATATAAACATGTTTGCGACACATTTGAGCAAAAAACACACAGTTTTGTTGGATAAAGAAAGGTGACACCGATATGGTCACTTTTGGTCCGAAAATTTCACGGAAAGCTTTTCGCGCACAAAGCTCACATTATGACCTAAACACCATATAAACATGTTTGGGACACATTTCAACAAAAATAACACAGTTTTGTTGGATAAATAATGGTAACGCTGACATGGTCACTTTTGGTCCGAAAATTTGACGGAAAGCTTTTCGCGCATAAAGTTCCCATTATGACCCATACACCCAATAAACATGTTTGGGACACATTTGAGTAAAAATAACATAGTTTTGGTGGATAAAGAAAGGTGACGCCGATATGGTCACTTTGGTTCGAAAAATTTCATGGAAAGCTTTTCGCGTACAAATCTCCCATTATGACATATACACTATATAAGCATGTTCTTGACAATTTGGATTGCAGGGCAGCTAAACCACAAATTATCTTCTGTCTCTTTCTTATTTCTGCACAGGATGCACACACAAGCATCCTCACCACACCAATGATTAGTCTTCTGACCCGTATACAACCTCTTACGAGCAGCCAGCCACACGATAAAAGCCCACTTACGACACTGAAGCCTTCCCCAAATCACCTCTCCCCACTGTGTCTCTTCACCCTTATGCCGCATGAGCTGATAAATCTTGGCGCAAGATAGCCCACCAGAAGGAGAGAGGTAAGCATCCAGGCTGCTGGACAAAATACCAACCTCCCCCATATGATGTTTCAAGTCGTCCCTCACTTGCACAATGTTGCGCCAAACCCAAGTTTCATGGGTTCTGAGCGACAAATTCCATACATTACCTTCCCCGATGTGGTTATGCATACACCATCTGTACCACACATTTGGTTTTTAAAGCACAAGCTCCCCAAGGAGCTTAGCAAACAAACTTTTGTTCCAAGAAAGTAATTCATGAATATCTAATCCCGCCTCGCTGAAAGGTTTGGTCACATCATGCCAAGCAACAATAAACTTACGACTACCAGCTTTACCAGACCAGAGGAAACATTTGCACATGCTCTCAATTTTAGCTATCGCCCCTTTAGGCAAGACCAACACTTGCCCCCAGAAATTCGGAATTCCAGCGAAGACAGACTTAAGTAACTGTAATCGACAAGCATAAGAGAGATTGCGTACCGTCCAGGAGCCAATAAGTTTGTCTAACTTGTCGAACAGGGGAGAGAACTCATAAATCCTTACATTTCTCGTTTGAAGCGGCAGACCCAAGTACTTCACCGGGAAGGAACCCTTTTCAAATCCCAACTGGTTTATGATGTCAATCTACACATCCTCCTCAACTCCCGCTAAGAAAACCGTATTCTTCTCGTTGTTGGCCATGAGTCCAGACATATCAAAGAACTTGTCCAAACAATCCTTAATTAAGCTGACCGACTGTAAATCACCATGACAGAAAACTAGCAAGTCATCAGCAAAGGCTAGGTGCACCAGTCTCGGCCCTTTACACTTCGGGTGAAACTTGAACCGAGGGTCCTTAGCCGCTTGTTGCAACAATCTGCTCAGCATTTCCATGTTTAGTACAAAGAGATAAGGGGAGAGTGGGTCCCCCTGACGGAGCCCCCGCTTACTAGGGAAGAACCCCTCGGGCTCTCCATTGATCAAAACAGAGAACGCAGCCGTGGACACACACTCCATTATTAAATCAACCAGCTTCCTGGGGAACTCAAAATGGAGGAGTGTCGCTCTAACAAAATCCCAACTGAGAAAATCATAAGCTTTCTGCAAATCTACTTTAATCGTACATCTCGGTGAAACACGTTTAGTGCCATACCCATTCACAATTTCCATAGCCACAACACTATTGTGAGCAAGAGATCTACCAGGAATAAACGCACCTTGGCCATCAGAAATAAGCGCAGCCAGCTCACCCTTAATTCTGCCTGCAATAAGCTTCGTCACAACTTTCATGACCGTGTTACAGCAGGAAATAGGTCTAAGCAAAGTCACTCTTGATGGATTAGCCACCTTAGGGATTGGGGAGATGAATTTCGTGTTAAGCTGTTTCAATACTTTCCCATGACGAAAAATTTCCCGAATCGCCTCACAAGTGTCTCTCCACACAACATCCCAAGCATCCTTGAAAAAATTACTCCCAAACCGTCAGGACCCGGAGACTTGTTAACACCCACTTACCACATGGTCTTCCTTATCTCATCATAACTTGGAATCAAACACAACAAATCTCTTCTACTGATGTCCAAAACATGCCCTAAAGGAATCGAGAATTGGCCCAAGCCCACAGGATCAGACGATAAGAGATCAGTGAAAAAGCTCACCACATGATTTCTAATATAAGATTCATCTTCCATCAAGTTGCCACTGTCATTTTGCATCTGAAGGATTGCATTTCTGGAATTCCTTTCTTTGATATTGCGAAAGAACATCGAAGATGTTTCCTCCCCCATAGTTAGCCAATGCAATTTTGCTTGTTGGGAAGTAAGGCTGATCAGCCTATTGACACTGTTCCTCAGCTCCTACTCGGCCTGGACAATCTGATTTGCAAGCAAAATATTCCCCTTATCAAATCTGATTTGCAATTGCATCTCATGTAGGGTGCCTTTTTGTTGTTTTATTTGCGTTTGCAATTCGGGGAACCTAGCCTTGTCCCATGGTTTCCGTGCCTCCTTCACATTTTTAAGTTTCCGAGCCAAGATAAATTGTTTAGACCCAATAACTTCCAAATTCTAGGCAGCACTCACAAGTGCCTTGAACTCCTCCTCTTTCCCCCAGAAATTCTTGTACTTAAACGGATACCTCCTTCGAATGTTATTGTTGAAGATTGTAACAACTGCTGGAGAATGGTCTGACACCCCTGGAGTATCGAAAAAGGCCTTGGCATTGCAGAAACTTTCGATCCATAGATCATTAACCATGATTCTGTCCAGTTTTCTTTCAATTCGATCAGCTCCCATGCGCCTGTTATGCCATGTCATGATAGCCCCTGTATATTGAAGATCCGACATACCACAAACTTCCATAGCAGTTCTTAATTCCACAAACTCATCTCTACTTGCCTTAGTAGCTGGCCATTTCTCCTCTAAACCGAGCAAGCAATTCAGGTCCCCTAATACAACCCATGGCAAGTCCATATTGACCGCTATACTCCTTAAACTATCCCATAACGGCTGTCTATCTGTTTTTGCATTTTCAGCATACACAAAAGACGCAGCAAAAACATACTTACCATCCTTCGAAGCCACTCTACAGTGGATGAATTGCTCATGAATCATTACAGCGTCCACTTCAAATATACTTGGATTCCAAGTAACCCATATTCTCCCTTTAACTGTGGGGCTCCCATTAACACATCGACCCCAATCCTTCATCAATATCCTTCTCACCTCTTCGAAATTTCTATGTAACAGCTTGGTCTCCAACAGCCCTACTAACCCAATATCATGCTCAAAACAATAGCTATTAATTAAGCTATTCTTAACCGGGTCCTTAATCCCCGTTATGTTCGTTGCTGCAATTTTGAGTCTATCCATAAGTGTCGGGAACGTGAGTGCTACCCTCACTTACACTGCAGACCGGGATAGAAGCACTACTGTCAGATGACACAAACCCCTCCGGAGCATTTTCCTCAACAAGCACAGCAAAACTTGACGAATGAATAATAAATCTTTGGCCCGACTGTTGTGACGAACTAGAGACAGGGGACCTCGCTACCTTTCTTTTACACACATCAGACCAGCTCCCATTATGA
The DNA here is from genome assembly GCA_963922045.1 of Persicaria maculosa. Taxonomy (NCBI): domain Eukaryota; kingdom Viridiplantae; phylum Streptophyta; class Magnoliopsida; order Caryophyllales; family Polygonaceae; genus Persicaria; species Persicaria maculosa. The sequence goes on from OY998261.1 coordinate 38,864,972, forward strand.
CGTTTACACCATATAATCATGTTTGGAAGACATTTGAGCAAAAATAACACAGTTTTGGTGGATAAAGAATGGTGACGCCGATATGGTCACTTTTGGTCCGAAAATTTGACGGAAAGCGTTTCGCGCACAAAGCTCCTATTATAACCTATACACCATATAAACATGTTTTAGACATATATGAGCGAAAACCACGAAGTTTTGGTGAATAATGAAAGGGACACCGATATGGTCACTTTTGTTCCAAAAATTTCACGGAAAGCTTTTCACGCACAAAGCTCCCATTATGACATATACACCATATAAACATGTTTGGAATACATATGAGCAAAAACCACACAATTTTGATGGATAAAGAAAGGTGACGCCGATATGGTCACTTTTGGTCCGAAAATTAGATGTAAAGCTTGTCGCGCACAAAACACCCATTATGACGGATACACCATATAGACATGTTTGGGACACATCTGAGCAAAAATAACACAGTTTTAGTGGATAAAGAGAGGTGACGCCGATATGGTCAGTTTTGGTCCGAAAATTTCACGGAATGCTGTTCGCGCACAAAGCTCCCAATATGACATATACACCATATAAACATGTTTGGGAGACATTTGAGCGAAAATAACACAGTTTTGGTGGATAAAGAATGTCGACGCCGATATGGTCACTTTTTTTCCGAAAATTTGACGGAAAACGTTCCGCGCACAAAGCTCCCATTATGACCTAAACACCATATAAACATGTTTGGGACACATTTGAACAAAAACCACACACTTTTGGTGAATAACGAAAGGTGACGCAGATATGGTCACTTTTGTTCCGAAAATTTGACGGAAAACTTTTCGCGTACAAAGCTCCCATTATGTCCCATAAACCATATAAAAATGTTTAGGACACATGTGAGCGTAAAACACTCAGTTTTGATGTATAAAGAAGGTGATGCCGATATGTTCACTTTTGGTCCGAACATTTCACGGAAAGTTTTCCGCGCTCAAAGCTCAGATTATGACATACATATACACCATATAAACACGTTTGTGATACATTTGAACGAAAATAACATAGTTTTGGTGAATAAAGAATGGTGACGCCGATATGGTCACTTTTGGGCCGAAAATTTGACGGAAAGCTTTTCACGCACAATGCTCCCATTATGACCTAAACACCATATAAACATATCTGGGACACGTTTGAACGAAAATAACACTGTTTTGGTGGACAAAGAATTGTGACGCCGATATGGTCACTTTTGGTCCAAAAATTTGACGGGAAGCTTTTCACGCGCACAAAGCTCCCATTATGACCCATACACCGTATAAACATGTTCGGGACACATTTGAGCAAAAATAAAACATTTTCACGGAGCGCTTTTCGCGCACAAAGCTCCCATTATGACCTAAGCACCATATAAACATGTTTGGGACATATTTGAGAGAAAACTGCACAATTTTGGTGGACAAAGAAAGGTGATACCGATATGGTCACTTTTGGTCCGAAAATTTCACGGAAAGCTTTTCCCGCACAAAGCTCACATTATGACCTAAACACCATATATAAATGTTTGGGACACATTTGAACGAAAATAACACAGTTTTGGTGGATAAAGAATGGTAACGCCGATATGGTCACTTTTGTTCTGAAAATTTGACGGAAAGCTTTTCGCGCACAAAGCTCCCATTATGACCCATACACCCAATAAACATGTTTGGGACACATTTGAGCAAAAATAACACAGTTTTAGTGGATAAAGAAAGGTGACACCGATATGGTCACTTTTGGTCCGAAAATTTCACAGAAAGCTTTTCGCGTACAAAATTCCCACTTTGACATATACCCAAAATAAACATGTTTTGGACATATTTGAGCGAAAACCACGAAGTTTTGGTGGATAAAGAAATGTGATGCCGATATGGTCACTTTGGTTCCAAAAATTTCATGGAAAACTTTTCGTGCACAAAGCTCCCATTATGACATATACTCTATATAAACGTGTTTGTGACACATTTGAGCAAAAACCACACAGTTTGGGACACATTTGAACAAAAATAAAACAGTTTTAGTGGATAAAGAAAGGTGACGCCGATATGGTCACTTTTGGTCCGAAAATTTGACGGAAAGCTTTTCGCGCACAAAGCTCCCATTACAACATATAAACATGTTTGGGAAACATTTGAGCAAAAACAACACAGTTTTTGTAAATAAAGAAAGGTAACGCCGATAAGGTCACTTTTGGTCCGAAAATTTTACGGAAAGTTTTTCGCACACAAAGCTCCCATTATGACATATACACCATATAAAAATGTCTGAGACACATTTGGGCAATAACGACACAGTTCTGGTGGATAAAGAAAGGTGACGTCGATATGGTCACTTTTGGTTCGAAAATTTGACGGAAAGCTTTTCACGCACAAAGCTGCCATTATGACATATACACCATATAAACATGTTTGGGAAACATTTGAGCAAAACCACACAGTTTTGGTGGATAAAGAAAGTTGACGCCGATATGGTCACTTTTGGTCCAAAAATTTCACGGAAAGCTTTTCGTGCACAAAGCTCCCATTATGACATATACACAATATAAACATGTTTGGGACACATTTTTTATGGATAAAGAAAGGTGATACCGGCATGGTCACTTTTGGTCCAAAAATTTGACGGAAAGCTTTTCACGCACAAAGCTCTCATTATGACATATACACCATATAAACATGTTTTGGAGACATATGAGCGAAAACCACACAGTTTTGGTGGATAAAGAAAGGTGACGCCGATATCGTCACTTTTGGTCTGAAAATTTGACGGAAAGCTTTTTCCGAATAAAGCTCTCATTATGACCTATACACTATATAAACATGTTTGGGACAAACTTAAGCGAAAACAATACAATTTTGGTGGATACAGAAAGGTGACGCCGATATGGTCACTTTTGGTCCAAAAATTTCACAGCAATCTTTTCGCGTACAAAGCTCCCATTTTGACTTATACACCATATAAACATCTTTGGGACACATTTGAGCAAAAACCACACAGTTTTGGTGGATATAAAAAGGAGACGCCGATATGGTCACTTTTGGTCCGAAAATTTGACGGAAAGCTTTTTGCGCACAAAGCTCCCATTACGACCCATATACCATATAAACATGTTTGAGACACATTTGAGCAAAAACCACAAAGTTTTGGTGGACAACGAAAGGTTACGCCGATATGGTCACTTATGGTCCGAAAATTGCATGGAATGCTTTTCGCGCACAAAGCTCCTATTGTGACATATACACTATATAAACATGTTTGCAACACATTTTAGTGAAAACCACACAATTTTGGTGGATAAAGAAAGGTGACACCGATATGGTCACTTTTTGTCTGAAAATTTCACGGAAAGCTTTTCGCGCACAAAGCTCCTATCAAGACCTATACACTATAAAAACATATTTGGGACACATTTGGGCGAAAACCAGGTAACTTTTGTGGATAAAGAAAGGTCACACCGACATGGTCACTTTTGGTCCAAAAATTTCATGGAAAGCTTTTCGTGCACTAAGCTCCCATTTTGACCTAAACACCATATAAACATGTTTGGGAGACATTTTAGCGAAAACCACATAGTTTTGGTGGATAAAGAAAGGTGACGCTGATATGGTCACTTTTGGTCCGAACATTTCATTGAAAGCTTTTCGCGCACAAAGCTCCCGTTATGACATATACCCCATATAAACATGTTTGGGCACATTTGAGCAAAATCCACACAGTTTGGGTGGATAAAGAAAGGTGACCCCGATATGGTCACTTTTGTTCCGAAAATTTGACAAAAAGCTTTTCGCGCACAAAGCTCCCATTATGACACAAACACTATATAAATATGTTTGGGACACATGTGAACGAAAACAACAGAGTTTTGGGCGATAAAGAAAGGTGACGCCGATATTATCACTTTTGGTCCAAAAATTTCACAGAAAGCTTTTCGCGCACTAAGCTCACATTATGACATATACACCATATAAACATGTTTGGGACACATTTGAGCAAAAACCACACAGTTTTGGTGGATCAAGAAAGGTGACGCTGATATTGTCACTTTCGGTCCGAAAATTTGATGGAAAGCTTTTTGCGCACAAAGCTCCCATTATGACCTATACACTATATAAACATGTTTGGGACACATTTGAACGAAAACCACACAGTTTTGGTGGATAAAGAATGGTGACGCCGATATGGTCACTTTTGGTCCGAAAATTTGACGGAAAGCGTTTCGCGCACAAAGCTCCTATTATAACCTATACACCATATAAACATGTTTTAGACATATATGAGCGAAAACCACGAAGTTTTGGTGAATAATGAAAGGGACACCGATATGGTCACTTTTGTTCCAAAAATTTCACGGAAAGCTTTTCACGCACAAAGCTCCCATTATGACATATACACCATATAAACATGTTTGGAATACATATGAGCAAAAACCACACAATTTTGATGGATAAAGAAAGGTGACGCCGATATGGTCACTTTTGGTCCGAAAATTAGATGTAAAGCTTGTCGCGCACAAAACACCCATTATGACAGATACACCATATAGACATGTTTGGGACACATCTGAGCAAAAATAACACAGTTTTAGTGGATAAAGAGAGGTGACGCCGATATGGTCAGTTTTGGTCCGAAAATTTCACGGAATGCTGTTCGCGCACAAAGCTCCCAATATGACATATACACCATATAAACATGTTTGGGAGACATTTGAGCGAAAATAACACAGTTTTGGTGGATAAAGAATGTCGACGCCGATATGGTCACTTTTTTTCCGAAAATTTGACGGAAAACGTTCCGCGCACAAAGCTCCCATTATGACCTAAACACCATATAAACATGTTTGGGACACATTTGAACAAAAACCACACACTTTTGGTGAATAACGAAAGGTGACGCAGATATGGTCACTTTTGTTCCGAAAATTTGACGGAAAACTTTTCGCGTACAAAGCTCCCATTATGTCCCATAAACCATATAAAAATGTTTAGGACACATGTGAGCGTAAAACACACAGTTTTGATGTATAAAGAAGGTGATGCCGATATGTTCACTTTTGGTCCGAACATTTCACGGAAAGTTTTCCGCGCTCAAAGCTCAGATTATGACATACATATACACCATATAAACACGTTTGTGATACATTTGAACGAAAATAACATAGTTTTGGTGGATAAAGAATGGTGACGCCGATATGGTCACTTTTGGGCCGAAAATTTGACGGAAAGCTTTTCACGCACAATGCTCCCATTATGACCTAAACACCATATAAACATATCTGGGACACGTTTGAACGAAAATAACACTGTTTTGGTGGACAAAGAATCGTGACGCCGATATGGTCACTTTTGGTCCAAAAATTTGACGGGAAGCTTTTCGCGCGCACAAAGCTCCCATTATGACCCATACACCGTATAAACATGTTCGGGACACATTTGAGCAAAAATAAAACATTTTCACGGAGCGCTTTTCGCGCACAAAGCTCCCATTATGACCTAAGCACCATATAAACATGTTTGGGACATATTTGAGAGAAAACTGCACAATTTTGGTGGACAAAGAAAGGTGATACCGATATGGTCACTTTTGGTCCGAAAATTTCACGGAAAGCTTTTCCCGCACAAAGCTCACATTATGACCTAAACACCATATATACATGTTTGGGACACATTTGAACGAAAATAACACAGTTTTGGTGGATAAAGAATGGTAACGCCGATATGGTCACTTTTGTTCTGAAAATTTGACGGAAAGCTTTTCGCGCACAAAGCTCCCATTATGACCCATACACCCAATAAACATGTTTGGGACACATTTGAGCAAAAATAACACAGTTTTAGTGGATAAAGAAAGGTGACACCGATATGGTCACTTTTGGTCCGAAAATTTCACAGAAAGCTTTTCGCGTACAAAATTCCCACTTTGACATATACCCAAAATAAACATGTTTTGGACATATTTGAGCGAAAACCACGAAGTTTTGGTGGATAAAGACATGTGATGCCGATATGGTCACTTTGGTTCCAAAAATTTCATGGAAAACTTTTCGCGCACAAAGCTCCCATTATGACATATACTCTATATAAACGTGTTTGTGACACATTTGAGCAAAAACCACACAGTTTGGGACACATTTGAACAAAAATAAAACAGTTTTAGTGGATAAAGAAAGGTGACGCCGATATGGTCACTTTTGGTCCGAAAATTTGACGGAAAGCTTTTCGCGCACAAAGCTCCCATTACAACATATAAACATGTTTGGGAAACATTTGAGCAAAAACAACACAGTTTTTGTAAATAAAGAAAGGTAACGCCGATAAGGTCACTTTTGGTCCGAAAATTTTACGGAAAGTTTTTCGCACACAAAGCTCCCATTATGACATATACACCATATAAAAATGTCTGAGACACATTTGGGCAATAACGACACAGTTCTGGTGGATAAAGAAAGGTGACGTCGATATGGTCACTTTTGGTTCGAAAATTTGACGGAAAGCTTTTCACGCACAAAGCTGCCATTATGACATATACACCATATAAACATGTTTGGGAAACATTTGAGCAAAACCACACAGTTTTGGTGGATAAAGAAAGTTGACGCCGATATGGTCACTTTTGGTCCAAAAATTTCACGGAAAGCTTTTCGTGCACAAAGCTCCCATTATGACATATACACAATATAAACATGTTTGGGACACATTTTTTATGGATAAAGAAAGGTGATACCGGCATGGTCACTTTTGGTCCAAAAATTTGACGGAAAGCTTTTCACGCACAAAGCTCTCATTATGACATATACACCATATAAACATGTTTTGGAGACATATGAGCGAAAACCACACAGTTTTGGTGGATAAAGAAAGGTGACGCCGATATCGTCACTTTTGGTCTGAAAATTTGACGGAAAGCTTTTTCCGCATAAAGCTCTCATTATGACCTATACACTATATAAACATGTTTGGGACAAACTTAAGCGAAAACAATACAATTTTGGTGGATACATAAAGGTGACGCCGATATGGTCACTTTTGGTCCAAAAATTTCACAGCAATCTTTTCGCGTACAAAGCTCCCATTTTGACTTATACACCATATAAACATCTTTGGGACACATTTGAGCAAAAACCACACAGTTTTGGTGGATATAAAAAGGAGACGCCGATATGGTCACTTTTGGTCTGAAAATTTGACGGAAAGCTTTTTGCGCACAAAGCTCCCATTACGACCCATATACCATATAAACATGTTTGAGACACATTTGAGCAAAAACCACAAAGTTTTGGTGGACAACGAAAGGTTACGCCGATATGGTCACTTATGGTCCGAAAATTGCATGGAATGCTTTTCGCGCACAAAGCTCCTATTGTGACATATACACTATATAAACATGTTTGCAACACATTTTAGTGAAAACCACACAATTTTGGTGGATAAAGAAAGGTGACACCGATATGGTCACTTTTTGTCTGAAAATTTCACGGAAAGCTTTTCGCGCACAAAGCTCCTATCAAGACCTATACACTATAAAAACATATTTGGGACACATTTGGGCGAAAACCAGGTAACTTTTGTGGATAAAGAAAGGTCACACCGACATGGTCACTTTTGGTCCAAAAATTTCATGGAAAGCTTTTCGTGCACTAAGCTCCCATTTTGATCTAAACACCATATAAACATGTTTGGGAGACATTTTAGCGAAAACCACATAGTTTTGGTGGATAAAGAAAGGTGACGCTGATATGGTCACTTTTGGTCCGAACATTTCATTGAAAGCTTTTCGCGCACAAAGCTCCCGTTATGACATATACCCCATATAAACATGTTTGGGCACATTTGAGCAAAATCCACACAGTTTGGGTGGATAAAGAAAGGTGACCCCGATATGGTCACTTTTGTTCCGAAAATTTGACAAAAAGCTTTTCGCGCACAAAGCTCCCATTATGACACAAACACTATATAAATATGTTTGGGACACATGTGAACGAAAACAACAGAGTTTTGGGGGATAAAGAAAGGTGACGCCGATATTATCACTTTTGGTCCAAAAATTTCACAGAAAGCTTTTCGCGCACTAAGCTCACATTATGACATATACACCATATAAACATGTTTGGGACACATTTGAGCAAAAACCACACAGTTTTGGTGGATCAAGAAAGGTGACGCTGATATTGTCACTTTCGGTCCGAAAATTTGATGGAAAGCTTTTTGCGCACAAAGCTCCCATTATGACCTATACACTATATAAACATGTTTGGGACACATCTGAACGAAAACCACACAGTTTTGGTGGATAAAGAAAGGTGACGCCGATATGGTCACTTTTGGTCCGAAAATTTCACGGAATGCTTTTCGCGCACAAAGCTCCCATTACAACATATAAACATGTTTGGGAAACATTTGAGCAAAAATAACACAGTTTTTGTAAATAAAGAAAGGTGACGCCGATAAGGTCACTTTTGGTCCGAAAATTTTACGGAAAGCTTTTCGCAGACAAAGCTCCCATTATGACATATACACCATATAAAAATGTCTGAGACACATTTGGGCAATAACGACACAGTTCTGGTGGATAAAGAAAGGTGACGTCGATATGGTCACTTTTGGTCCGAAAATTTGACGGAAAGCTTTTCACGCACAAAGCTGCCATTATGACATATACATCATATAAACATGTTTGGGAAACATTTGAGCGAAACCACACAACTTTGGTGGATAAAGAAAGTTGACGCCGATATGGTCACTTTTGGTCCAAAAATTTCACGGAAAGTTTTTCGTGCACAAAGCTCCCATTATGACTAGAGCTGGCAATTCGGGTCATCCGGTCGGGTTCGGGTCGATCGCATTCGGGTCGGGTCACTGATGAGTCGGGTCAACTCGATCAAAATTTCTGTTTCGGGCTTGGTCGGGTCGGGTCGGGTCGGATTCGGTCAAAATGAAATTCAGATTGGTCGTGTTTCGGTCAGAATCGGGTCAGTCTCGTTCGGGTTTCGGGTCGGTACTTGGGTCGGTTCCCGATATATCGACCGATATATCCAATTTGGATATATCGGCCGGCGGCCGATATATCGGAGGATTCTGAGATATTTTGGATATATCGGCCGGCAGCCGATATATCCAATTTGGATATATCGGATCAAAATTTAAACTTTTTATTTTATCAAGTTTATGGGTAATTTTACTATTTAAATATTAATTTTCATGTTTATTTTTTAATTTTGAAGTATAAATATAATATGACCCCGATAAGCGATATTTAGAAGTTAGAACCTTGCTTTCGGGTAATCAATTTTATTAAATTGAATATGTAATTCTTGTTATTTATGGATTTCAAAAAGCATTTTAGTAAAATTAAATATGGTTCAATAAATAATCTACTCATTGGCTCGTAAACTCAATGTTGTTAAACTCTCGATTCGATCCTACGATCTAAAAATGGAAAAATGATCCCGTTCCTTTATTGCGATTATAACGATCCTATAAAATGTCTATTATAAGAAATTTCTAATATTTACCCTTTATCTATATTATATTTAGTTTATTTTTAAAATGTTACATCTTTATGGGTATTTTTTATGATTTAACATAATATTTATCTAATATTAAACATAGTAACTTCATTTAAAAGAGAATTCATCCATAAGGTGGGATCTTACGATCCTACGATTCGATTATACGATCCGATCCTTACACCTTTTTACCGATCCAATTTAGAATCCCAATTTTAATGACATTGGTAAGCTCATTCTATTTATCATTAATTTCATTGAAATTTGGCAATATATTTTTATCAAAATCATACTTGATTCCCTATCTAAAAGATAATTTACGTTATTTGCGTCTTTCAAAAAGTAGTTTTCAAAAGAAATTTCACTACGTATATTATTCAAGTTATAATATCCTCATTGTACTCATCTTTTATTAGTGAGAAATGAGAATTATGAATTCAAGTCGATCATTCATCATTAAATGAGTAAACGAGTAATGATTCACATCGATCTATATGAATAGACTATGAGTTAATGACTTTTGGAGTTTTGAGTAATCTAGTAAACCGTCTCCTTTGTGAGTTAATCTTAAATACTGATAAAGTAAACAAATTATTGCCTATATGAAAATAACTAAACAAGATTACCTTAATCCTCATATAAAAAAAATTGTAGTATAAATGTATAATAGATATATATATATATTCAAGGATATTTGAGTCGAGTTGGGGGTCAGGTCGGTTGGGACTCGGGTCGGTTGGAACTCGGGTCGGGTTGGGACTCGGGTCAGTTGGGAGTCGGGTCGGGTTGGGCGTCGGGTCGGGTTGGAATTCGGATCGGGTCTTATTTGAGTCGGATCCGGGTTGAGTCGGGTTTGTCTGTATTCGGGTCACTTCGGGTTTCGGGTCAAAGTCGGTCAGGTTCGGTTTCGGGTTCGGGTTATGCATAACGCTAAATTTTCGGGTTCGGTCGGGTTTCGGTTCGGGTGAGTCGGTCAGGTTTCTCGGGTCGGGTCAGATTTTGCCAGCTCTAATTATGACATATACACAATATAAACATGTTTGGGACACATTTGAGTGAAAACCACACAATTTTTATGGATAAAGAAAGGTGATACCGGCATGGTCACTTTTGGTCCAAAAATTTGACGGAAAGCTTTTCACGCACAAAGCTCTCATTATGACATATACACCATATAAACATGTTTTGGAGACATATGAGCGAAAACCACACAGTTTTAGTGGATAAAGATAGGTGATGCCGATATGGTCACTTTTGGTCTGAAAATTTGACGGAAAGTTTTTTTCGCATAAAGCTCCCATTATGACCTATACACTATATAAACATTTTTGGGACAAATTTAAGCGAAAACAATACAATTTTGGTGGATACAGAAAGGTGACGCCGATATAGTCAATTTTGGTCCAAAAATTTCACAGAAATCTTTTCGCGTACAAAGCTCCCATTTTGACATATACACCATATAAACATCTTTGGGAGACATTTGAGCAAACACCACACAGTTTTGATGGATATAAAAAGTAGACGCCGATATGGTCACTTTTGGTCCGAAAATTTGACGGAACGCTTTTTGCGCACAAAGCTGCAATTACGACCCATATACCATATAAACATGTTTGAGACACATTTGAGCAAAAACCACAAAGTTTTGGTGGACAACGAAAGGTTACGCCGATATGGTCACTTATGGTCCGAAAATTGCATGGAATGCTTTTCGCGCACAAAGCTCCCATCATGACATATACACTATATAAACATGTTTGCAACAAATTTTAGCGAAAACCACACAATTTTGGTGGATAAAGAAATGTGACACCGATATGGTCACTTTTTGTCTGAAAATTTCACGGAAAGCTTTTCGCGCACAAAGCTCCTATCAAGACCTATACACTATAAAAACATATTTGGGACACATTTGAGCGAAAACCAGACAACTTTTGTGGATAAAGTAGGGTCACACCGACATGGTCACTTTTGGTCCAAAAATTTCAGGGAAAGCTTTTCGTGCACAAAGCTCCCATTATGACCTAAACACCATATAAACATATTTGGGACACATTTTAGCGAAAACCACATAGTTTTAGTTGATAAAGAAAGGTGATGCTGATATGGTCTCTTTTGGTCCGAACATTTCTCGGAAAGCTTTTCGCGCACAAAGCTCCCGTTATGACATATACCCCATATAAACATGTTTGGGCACATTTGAGCAAAATCCACACAATTTGGGTGGATAAAGAAAGGTGACCCCGATATGGTCACTTTTGTTCCGAAAATTTGACGAAAAGCTTTTCGCGCACAAAGCTCCCATTGTGACCTAAACACTATATAAATATGTTTGGGACACATGTGAACGAAAACAACACAGTTTTGGGGGATAAAGAAAGGTGACGCCTATATTATCATTTTTGGTCCGAAAATTTCACAGAAAGCTTTTCGCGCACTAAGCTCACATTATGACATATACACCATAACATGTTTGTGACACATTTGAGCTTACCACACAGTTTTGGTAGATAAAGAAAGTGACGCCGATATTGTCACTTTCGGTCCGAAAATTTGATGGAAAGCTTTTTGCGCACAAAGCTCCCATTAATGACCTATACAATATATAAACATGTTTGGGACACATTGAGCGAAAACAACACAGTTTTGGTGGATAAAGAAAGGTGACGCCGATATGGTCATTTTTGGTCCGAAAATTTCACGGAAAGCTTTTCGCGCACAAAGCTCCCATTATGACATATACACCATATAAACATGTTTGGACCACATTTGAGCGAAAATAACACAATTTTGGTGGATAAAGAATGTTGACGCCGATATGGTTACTTTTGGTCCGAATATTTGTCGGAAAGCTATTCGCGCACAAAGCTCCCATTATGACATAGACACCATATGTTTATGTTTGAGAAACATTTGAGCGAAACCACAAAGTTTTGGTGGATAAAGAAAGTTGACGCCGATATGGTCACTTTTGGTCCAAAAATTTAACGGAAAGCTTTTCGCGCACAAAGCTCCCATTATGAGATAAACAACATATAAAAATGTTTAAGACACATTTGAGCGAAAACCACACAGTTATGGTGGATAAAGAAAGGTGACGCCGATATGGTCACTTTCGGTGCGAAAATTTCACGGAAAGCATTTTGCGCACAAAGCTCACATTATGACCTGAACACCATATAAACATGTTTGGTACACATTTGAACGATAATAAAACAGTTTTGGTGGATAAAGAATGGTGATGCCGATATGGTCACTTTTGGTCCGAAAATTTGACGGAAAGATTTTCGCATACAAAGCTCCCATTATGACCCATACACCATATAAACATGTTTGGGACACATTGAGCGAAAACAACACAGTTTTGGTGGATAAAGAAAGGTGACGCCGATATGGTCATTTTTGGTCCGAAAATTTCACGGAAAGCTTTTCGCGCACAAAGCTCCCATTATGACATATACACCATATAAACATGTTTGGACCACATTTGAGCGAAAATAACACAATTTTGGTGGATAAAGAATGTTGACGCCGATATGGTTACTTTTGGTCCGAATATTTGTCGGAAAGCTATTCGCGCACAAAGCTCCCATTATGACATAGACACCATATGTTTATGTTTGAGAAACATTTGAGCGAAACCACAAAGTTTTGGTGGATAAAGAAAGTTGACGCCGATATGGTCACTTTTGGTCCAAAAATTTAACGGAAAGCTTTTCGCGCACAAAGCTCCCATTATGAGATAAACAACATATAAAAATGTTTAAGACACATTTGAGCGAAAACCACACAGTTATGGTGGATAAAGAAAGGTGACGCCGATATGGTCACTTTCGGTGCGAAAATTTCACGGAAAGCATTTTGCGCACAAAGCTCACATTATGACCTGAACACCATATAAACATGTTTGGTACACATTTGAACGATAATAAAACAGTTTTGGTGGATAAAGAATGGTGATGCCGATATGGTCACTTTTGGTCCGAAAATTTGACGGAAAGATTTTCGCATACAAAGCTCCCATTATGACCCATACACCATATAAACATGTTTGGGACACATTTGAAAAAAATTACACATTTTTAGTGGATAAAGAAATGTGACGCCGATATGGTCACTTTTGGTCCGAAAATTTTACAGAAAGCTTTTCGCGCTCCAAGCTCCCATTATGACATATATACCATATAAACATGTTTGAGACACCTTTGAGCGAAAATAACACAGTTTTGGTGGATAAAGATTGGTGACGCCGATATGGTCACTTTTGCTTTGAAAATTTGACGTAAAGCTTTTCGCGCACAGAGCTCACATTATCACCTAAACGCCATATAAACATGTGTGGGACACATTTGAGTAAAAACCACACAGTTTTGGTGAATAACGAAAGGTGACGTCGATATGGTCACTTTTGGTCCGAAAATTTCATTGAAAGCTTCTCGCGCACAAAGTTCCCATAATGACATATACCCTATATAAACATGTTTGCGACATATTTGAGCGAAAACCACATAGTTTTGGGGGATAAAGAAAGGTGACGCCGATATGGTCACTTTCGGTGCGAAAATTTCACGGAAAGCTTTTTGCGCACAAAGCTCACATTATGACCTGAACACCATATAAACATGTTTGGTACACATTTGAACGATAATAACACAGTTTTGGTGGATAAAGAATGGTGATGCCGGTATGGTCACTTTTGGTCCGAAAATTTGACGGAAACATTTTCGCACACAAAGCTCCCATTATGACCCATACACCATATAAACATGTTTGGGACACATTTGAAAAAAATTACACATTTTTAGTGGATAAAGAAAGGTGACACCGATATGGTCACTTTTGGTCCGAAAATTTCACGGAAAGCTTTTCGCGCACAAAGCTCACATTATGACCATAGACCCAATAAAAATGTTTGGGACACATTTGAGCAAAAATAACACAGTTTTAATGGATAAAGAAAGGTGACGCCGATATGGTCACTTTTGGTCCGAAAATTTCACGGAAAGCTTTTCGCGTACAAAGTTCCCAATTTGACATATACCCCAAATAAATAGGTTTTGGACATATTTAAGAGAAAACCACAAAGTTTTGGTGGATAAAGAAAGGTGACGCCGATATGGTCACTTTGGTTCCAAAAATTTCATTGAAAGCTTTTCGCGCACAAAGCTCCCATTATGACATATACTCTATATAAACATGTTTGCGACACATTTGAGCGAAAACCACACACTTTGGGACAAATTTGAACAAAAATAAAACAGTTTTAGTTGATAAAGAAATGTGACGCCGATATGGTCACTTTTGGTCCGAAAATTTGACGGAAAGCTTTTCGCGCACAAAGCTCCCATTATGACCCATACACCATATAAACATATTTGGGACACATTTGAGCAAAAATAACACAGTTTTGGAGGATAAAGAAAGGTGACGCCGATATAGTGGTCACTTTTGGTCCGAACCTTTCACGGAAAGCTTTTCGTGCCCAAAGCTCCCTTTACAACATATAAACATGTTTGGGAAACATTTGAGCAAAAACAACACAGTTTTCGTAAATAAAGAAAGGTGACGCCGATATGGTCACTTTTGGTCCGAAAATTTCATGGAAAGCTTTTCGCGCACAAAGGTCCCATTATGACATATACACCATATAAAAATGTCTGAGACACGTTTGAGCAGAAAAGACACAGTTCTGGTGGATAAAAAAAGGTGACGTCGATATGGTCACTTTTGGTCCGAAAATTTAACGGAAAGCTTTTCACACACAAAGCTGCCATTATTACATATACACCATATAAACATGTTTGGGAAACATTTGAGCGAAACCACACAGTTTTGGTGGATAAAGAAAGTTGACGCCGATATGGTCACTTTTGGTCCGAAAATTTCACGGAAAGCTTTTCGCGCACAAAGCTCCCATTATGAGATATACACCATATAAAAATGTTTAAGACACATTTGAGCGAAAACCACACAGTTTTGGTGGATAAAGAAAGGTGACGCCGATATGGTCACTTTCGGTGCGAAAACTTCACGGAAAGCTTTACGCGCACAAAGCTCCTATTATGACATATACACTATATAAAAATGTTTAAGAGACATTTGAGCGAAAACCACACAGTTTTGGTGGATGAAAAAGGTGACGCCGATATGGTCACTTTTGTTCCGAAAATTAAACGGAAATCTTTTCGCGCACAAAGCTCCCATTATGACCTTTACACCATATAAACATGTTTGGAAGACATTTGAGAAAAAATAACACAGTTTTGGTGGATAAAGAATGGTGACGCCAATATGGTCACTTTTGGTCCAAAAATTTGACGGAAAGCTTTTCGCGCACACAACTCACATTATAACCTATACACCATATAAATCTGTTTTGGACATATTTGAGCGAAAACCACGAAGTTTTTGTAGAAAAAGAAAGGTGACGCCGATATGGTCACTTTTGGTCCAAAAATTTCACGGAAAGCTTTTCGTGCACAAAGCTCCCATAATTAAGTATACACAATATAAACATGTTTGGGACACATTTGAGTGAAAACCACACAATTTTTATTGATAAAGAAAGGTGATACCAGTATGTTCACTTTTGGTCCAAAAATTTGACAGAAAGCTTTTCACGCACAAAGCTCCCATTATGACATACACACCATATAAACATGTTTTGGACACATTTGAGCGAAAACCACACAGTTTTGGTGGATAAAGAAAGTTGACGCCGATATGGTCACTTTTGGTCTGAAAATTTGACGGAAAGCTTTTCGCGCATAAAGCTCTCATTATGACCTATACACTATATAAACATGTTTGGGATAAACTTAAGCGAAAGCAATACAATTTTGGTGGATACAGAAAGGTGACACCGATATGGTAACTTTTGGTCCAAAAATTTCACAGAAAGCTTTTCGCGTACAAAGCTCCCATTTTGACATTACACCATATAAACATCTTTTGTGACACATTTGAGCAAAAACCACACAGTTTTGGTGGATATGAAAAGGAGATGCCGATATGATCACTTTTGGTCCGAAAATTCGACGGAAAGCTCTATGTGCACAAAGCTCCCATTACGACCCATACACCATATAAACATGTTTGGGGAACATTTGAGCAAAAACCACAAAGTTTTGGTGGACAACGAAAGGTTACGCCGATATGGTCACTTTTGGTCCGAAAAATGCATAGAATGATTTTCATGCACAATGCTCCCATTATGACATATACACAATATAAACATGGTTGCAACACATTTTGGCGAAAACCACACAGTTTTGGAGGATAAAGAAAGGGGACACCGATATGATCACTTTTTGTTTGAAAATTTCACGGAAAGCTTTTCGCGCACAAAGCTCCTATCAAGACCTATACACTATAAAAATGTATTTGGGACACATTTGAACGAAAACCAGACAACTTTTGTGGATAAAGTAGGGTCACACCGACATGGTCACTTTTGGTCCAAAAATTTCAGGGAAAGCTTTTCGTGCACAAAGCTCCCATTATGACCTAAACACCATATAAACATGTTTGGGACACATTTTAGCGAAAACCACATAGTTTTGGTGGATAAAGAAAGGTGACGCTGATATGGTCTCTTTTGGTCCGAACATTTCTCGGAAAGCTTTTCGCGCACAAAGCTCCCGTTATGAGATATACCCCATATAAACATGTTTGGGCACAAAGCTTTTCGTGCACAAAGCCCCCATTATGACCTAAACACCATATAAACATGTTTGGGACACATTTGAGCAAAATCCACACAGTTTGGGTGGATAAAGAAAGGTGACCCCGATATGGTCACTTTTGTTCCGAAAATTTGACGAAAAGCTTTTGGTGCACAAAGCTCCCATTGTGACCTAAACACTATATAAATATGTTTGGGACACATGTGAACGAAAACAACACAGTTTTGGGGGATAAAAAAAGGTGACGCCGATATTATCATTTTTGGTCCGAAAATTTCACAGAAAGCTTTTCGCGCACTAAGCTCACATTATGACATATACACCATATAAACATGGTTGTGACACATTTGAGCAAAAACCACACAGTTTTGGTGAATAAAGAAAGTGACGCCGATATTGTCACTTTCGGTCCGAAAATTTGATGGAAAGCTTTTTGCGCACAAAGCTCCCATTATGACCTATACAATATATAAACATGTTTGGGACACATCGAGCGAAAACAACACAGTTTTGGTGGATAAAGAAAGGTGACGCCGATGTGGTCATTTTTGGTCCGAAAATTTCACGGAAAGCTTTTCGCGCACAAAGCTCCCATTATGACATATACACCATATAAACATGTTTGGACCACATTTGAGCGAAAATAACACAATTTTGGTGGATAAAGAATGTTGACGCCGATATGGTTACTTTTGTCCGAATATTTGTCGGAAAGCTATTCGCGCACAAAGCTCCCATTATGACATAGACACCATATGTTTATGTTTGAGAAACATTTGAGCGAAACCACAAAGTTTTGGTGGATAAAGAAAGTTGACGCCGATATGGTCACTTTTGGTCCAAAAATTTAACGGAAAGCTTTTCGCGCACAAAGCTCCCATTATGAGATAAACAACATATAAAAATGTTTAAGACACATTTGAGCGAAAACCACACAGTTATGGTGGATAAAGAAAGGTGACGCCGATATGGTCACTTTCGGTGCGAAAATTTCACGGAAAGCTTTTTGCGCACAAAGCTCACATTATGACCTGAACACCATATAAACATGTTTGGTACACATTTGAACGATAATAAAACAGTTTTGGTGGATAAAGAATGGTGATGCCGATATGGTCACTTTTGGTCCGAAAATTTGACGGAAAGATTTTCGCATACAAAGCTCCCATTATGACCCATACACCATATAAACATGTTTGGGACACATTTGAAAAAAATTACACATTTTTAGTGGATAAAGAAAGGTGACGCCGATATGGTCACTTTTGGTCCGAAAATTTTACAGAAAGCTTTTCGCGCTCCAAGCTCCCATTATGATATATATACCATATAAACATGTTTGAGACACCTTTGAGCGAAAATAACACAGTTTTGGTGGATAAAGATTGGTGACGCCGATATGGTCACTTTTGTTTTAAAAATTTGACGTAAAGCTTTTCGCGCACAGAGCTCACATTATGACCTAAACGCCATATAAACATGTGTGGGACACATTTGAGTAAAAACCACACAGTTTTGGTGAATAACGAAAGGTGACGCCGATATGGTCACTTTTTGTCCGAAAATTTAATTGAAAGCTTCTCGCGCACAAAGTTCCCATTATGACATATACCCTATATAAACATGTTTGCGACATATTTGAGCGAAAACCACACAGTTTTGGGGGATAAAGAAAGGTGACGCCGATATGGTCACTTTCGGTGCGAAAATTTCACGGAAAGCTTTTTGCGCACAAAGCTCACATTATGACCTGAACACCATATAAACATGTTTGGTACACATTTGAACGATAATAACACAATTTTGGTGGATAAAGAATGGTGATGCCGGTATGGTCACTTTTGGTCCGAAAATTTGACGGAAACATTTTCGCACACAAAGCTCCCATTATGACCCATACACCATATAAATATGTTTGGGACACATTTGAAAAAAATTACACATTTTTAGTGGATAAAGAAAGGTGACACCGATATGGTCACTTTTGGTCCGAAAATTTCACGGAAAGCCTTTCGCGCACAAAGCTCACATTATGACCATAGACCCAATAAAAATGTTTGGGACACATTTGAGAAAAAATAACACAGTTTTAATGGATAAAGAAAGGTGACGCCGATATGGTCACTTTTGGTCCGAAAATTTCACGGAAAGCTTTTCGCGTACAAAGTTCCCACTTTGACATATACCCCAAATAAATAGGTTTTGGACATATTTAAGAGAAAACCACAAAGTTTTGGTGGATAAAGAAAGGTGACGCCGATATGGTCACTTTGGTTCCAAAAATTTCATTGAAAGCTTTTCGCGCACAAAGCTCCCATTATGACATATACTCTATATAAACATGTTTGCGACACATGTGAGCGAAAACCACACACTTTGGGACAAATTTGAACAAAAATAAAACAGTTTTAGTTGATAAAGAAATGTGACGCCGATATGGTCACTTTTGGTCCGAAAATTTGACGGAAAGCTTTTCGCGCACAAAGCTCCCATTATGACCCATACACCATATAAACATATTTGGGACACATTTGAGCAAAAATAACACAGTTTTGGTGGATAAAGAAAGGTGACGCCGATATGGTGGTCACTTTTGGTCCGAAGCTTTCACGGAAAGCTTTTCGCGCCCAAAGCTCCCATTACAACATATAAACATGTTTGGGAAACATTTGAGCAAAAACAACACAGTTTTCGTAAATAAAGAAAGGTGACGCCGATATGGTCACTTTTGGTCCGAAAATTTCACGGAAAGCTTTTCGCGCACAAAGGTCCCATTATGACATATACACCATATAAAAATGTCTGAGACACGTTTGAGCAGAAAAGACACAGTTCTGGTGGATAAAGAAAGGTGACGTCGATATGGTCACTTTTGGTCCGAAAATTTAACGGAAAGCTTTTCACACACAAAGCTGCCATTATTACATATACACCATATAAACATGTTTGGGAAACATTTGAGCGAAACCACACAGTTTTGGTGGATAAAGAAAGTTGACGACGATATGGTCACTTTTGGTCCGAAAATTTCACGGAAAGCTTTTCGCGCACAAAGCTCCCATTATGAGATATACACCATATAAAAATGTTTAAGGCACATTTGAGCGAAAACCACACAGTTTTGGTGGATAAAGAAAGGTGACGCCGATATGGTCACTTTCGGTGCGAAAACTTCACGGAAAGCTTTACGCGCACAAAGCTCCTATTATGACATATACACTATATAAAAATGTTTAAGAGACATTTGAGCGAAAACCACACAGTTTTGGTGGATGAAAAAGGTGACACCGATATGGTCACTTTTGTTCCGAAAATTAAACGGAAATCTTTTCGCGCACAAAGCTCCCATTATGACCTTTACACCATATAAACATGTTTGGAAGACATTTGAGAAAAAATAACACAGTTTTGGTGGATAAAGAATGGTGACGCCAATATGGTCACTTTTGGTCCAAAAATTTGACGGAAAGCTTTTCGCGCACACAACTCACATTATAACCTATACACCATATAAATCTGTTTTGGACATATTTGAGCGAAAACCACGAAGTTTTTGTAGAAAAAGAAAGGTGACGCCGATATGGTCACTTTTGGTCCAAAAATTTCACGGAAAGCTTTTCGTGCACAAAGCTCCCATAATTACGTATACACAATATAAACATGTTTGGGACACATTTGAGTGAAAACCACACAATTTTTATTGATAAAGAAAGGTGATACCAGTATGTTCACTTTTGGTCCAAAAATTTGACGGAAAGCTTTTCACGCACAAAGCTCCCATTATGACATATACACCATATAAACATGTTTTGGACACATTTGAGCGAAAACCACACAGTTTTGGTGGATAAAGAAAGTTGACACCGATATGGTCACTTTTGGTCTGAAAATTTGACGGAAAGCTTTTCGCGCATAAAGCTCCCATTATGACCTATACACTATATAAACATGTTTGGGATAAACTTAAGCGAAAGCAATACAATTTTGGTGGATACAGAAAGGTGACACCGATAAGGTCACTTTTGGTCCAAAAATTTCACAGAAAGCTTTTCGCGTACAAAGCTCCCATTTTGACATTACACCATATAAACATCTTTGTGACACATTTGAGCAAAAACCACACAGTTTTGGTGGATATGAAAAGGAGATGCCGATATGATCACTTTTGGTCCGAAAATTCGACGGAAAGCTCTATGTGCACAAAGCTCCCATTACGACCCATACACCATATAAACATGTTTGGGGCACATTTGAGCAAAAACCACAAAGTTTTGGTGGACAACGAAAGGTTACGCCGATATGGTCACTTTTGGTCCAAAAAATGCATAGAATGATTTTCGCGCACAATGCTCCCATTATGACATATACACAATATAAACATGGTTGCAACACATTTTAGCGAAAACCACACAGTTTTGGAGGATAAAGAAAGGTGACACTGATATGGTCACTTTTTGTCAGAAAATTTCACTGAAAGCTTTTCGCGCACAAAGCTCCAATCATGACCTATACACTATATAAACAAATTTGGGACACATTTGAGCGATAACCAGACAACTTTTGTGGATAAAGAAAGGTAACACCGACATGGTCACTTTTGGTCCGAAAATTTCATGGAAAGCTTTTCGTGCACAAAGCTCCCATTATGACCTAAACACCATATAAACATGTTTGGGACACATTTTAGCGAAAACCACATAGTTTTTGTGGATAAAGAAAGGTGACGTCGATATGGTCACTTTTGGTCCGAACATTTCACGGAAAACTTTTCGCGCACAAAGCTCCCGTTATGACATATACCCCATATAAACATGTTTGGGCACATTTGAGCAAAATCCACACAGTTTGGGTGGATAAAGAAAGGTGACCCCTTATGGTCACTTTTGTTCCGAAAATTTGATGAAAAGCTTTTCGCGCACAAAGCTCACATTAAGACCTAAACACTATATAAATATGTTTGGGACACATGTGAGCGAAAACAACACAGTTTTGGGGGATAAAGAAAGGTGAAGCCGATATGATCAGTTTTGGTCCGAAAATTTCACAGAAAGCTTTTCGCGCACAAAGCTCCCATTATGACATATACACCATATAAACATGTTTGGGACACATTTGAGCAAAAACCACACAATTTTGGTGGATAAAAAAGGTGACGCCGATATTGTCACTTTCGGTCCGAAAATTTGATGGAAAGCTTTTTGCGCACAAAGCTCCCATTATGACCTATACACTATATAAACATGTTTGGGACACATTTGAGCGAAAACCACATTGTTTTGGTTGATAAAGAAAGGTGACGCCGATATGGTCACTTTTGTTTCGAAAATTTCACGGAAAGCTTTTCGCGCACAAAGCTCCCATTATGACATATACACCATATAAACATGTTTGGGACACATTTGAGTGAAAATAACACAGTTTTGGTGTATAAAGAATGGTGACGCCGATATGGTTACTTTTGGTCCGAATATTTATCGGAAAGCTGTTTACGCACAAAGCTCCCATTATGACCCATACACCATATAAAAATGTTTGGGACACATTTGAGCAAAAATAACAGAGTTTTGGGGGATAAAGAAAGGTGAAGCCGATATGGTCACTTTTGGTCCGAAAATTTCACAGAAAGCTTTTCGCGCACAAAGCTCCCGTTATGACTTGTAAAGGTAAATAGATAGATATGGTGGGAAAGCCCCGAGTTACAAAAGATAAGACCAAACGAAGGGTCTTATGTAAGAAGGGATATGTATACCAACCACCCCTATATGCCCCCAAACTACATGACCATAAACCCAAAATAAGAACCCTCTAAAATGAGCCATAAACACCCGACTACAACTAGGTAAACTATACGACGATCCCACAATCTCTACAATAAAGCACAGGTCCTAATTTTCAATTAATAATCTACATTGCCACCGTATATCCTCCCCGGAATTGCACTTCCACATAGAGGATATACGAGACCTGCACCCTTCTATAATCTGTATAGCATAAGGAGCTGGATTAAACACATTATTACAAAATAAGATGTTGTTCCTCGCTTGCCAAGTGAAATAGATCAACGATTGGAAAGCAAGAAGCTTAGCTTGGAATTTCAAGGATCTCCTCTCCCTTGACGTTGACCGAGCAAACCAAAGAAGCAATTCTTCAATCGAATCAAAACGACTCTCAATGCCCACCCATTGCATCACTTCATTTTGGACTTCATGAGTTTTGCAGCAGCGAAACCAAAGATGCTGAACACATTCATTCTCGGCTTTACACAGTGCACAGATCGCAATCTCAGCCCCACCCCAATGCTTGGCTTTGTCCCCGGTGTGGAATCGATTACGAGCGGCCAGCCACACAATGAACGACCATTTTCTGCACTGTATACTCCCCCAGATTATCTCTCCCCACGCAACGGGATGACCTTTATCTCGGAGCAGCTCATACAATCTGCTGCAGGAGATAGCGTTGTTCGAATCCAGTAGCTCATTGCAGTCAGTAGAGTTCAAGCTAGCAGCATCCATGGCAGATTTGAGATCATCCATCGTATCAACGACACTTTTCCAGACCCATGTGTCTTCGACTTTCCTCACGGTTTCCCAGACCCCAGCAGCATTTAGATGGTTAGCTAGGCACCACCTTCTCCAAACACTAGGTCGATTAAGATGGAGTTCCAGGAAAAGATTTGCTTGGACGCTTTTATTCCAGCCCAACGCTTTTCTAATAGCTAGACCCCCTTCGGAAAGAGGTTTTGTAAAATCAGTCCAAGCAACAAGGTTCTTCCTACCTTCAAGTGCCCTTGACCACAAAAAAGATCTGCACATCCCTTCCATCTTTGCAATCACACCCTTAGGAAGAATAAGGACTTGGTTCAAGAAATTATAAATCCCAACACACACTGATTTCAGTAATTGCAGCCGCCCAGCGTATGAGAGTTTCCGCGCTGTCCAGGACAAGATAACATTCCGGAGTTTACCAAGCAATGCTCCAAACTGATTGACATTAACCCGTTTTGAGCTCAAAGGGATACCAAGGTATTTTACTGGAAAATCGCCCCTTATAAAGCCAAGCTGCTAAGTGAGGGCAACAGCAACCTGATCTGTAACCCCAGCTAAGTACACAATGCTTTTCTCCTTATTAAATCTCAGGCCCGACATAGCAAAAAAGCTCTCCAAACAGTCATAAATAAGCTGTAGAGAAGAGGAGTCAGCATGGAAAAATAATAAGAGATCATCGGCGAAGGCCAATTGCACAAACTTCACATTTTTGCATTTAGGATGATATTTAAATCTAGGATTTTCTGATATCTGCATTAACATCCTACTCAACACTTCCATACACAAGACAAAAAGATAGGGCGATAGAGGATCTCCCTGACGGAGTCCTCTCTTACCAGGAAAAAATCCCTCGGGCGATCCATTAATGAGAATGGAGAAGGCAGCAGTCGACACACGTTCCATGATCAATGATACCAGTTTCTCCGGGAATCCAAGGTACGTCAACGTGGCCCTAACGAAGTCCCAACTCAAGAAATCATAAGCCTTTTGAAGATCCACCTTAATTGTGCACCCTCCCGACACCCTTTCAGTACCATACCCATTGACCACCTCAAGGGCAACCGCGCAATTGTGAGCAAACGAACGACCAGGTACGAAAGCTCCTTGGCAATCAGAAATAAGTCGTCCTAATAAGCCTTTAATACGACCAGCTATAATTTTCGTAACCGCCTTCATCACCGTGTTACAACACGATATCTGCCTCCAATCTTTGACCATAGTCGGATTAGAAACCTTAGGGAGGAGAGTAATGAACGTAGTTTTAAGTTGCTTCAGGACTCGACCGTTTCTGAATATCTCCAGAACAGCCTCACAATTGTCTCATCGGACGATGCTCCAAGCATCTCTGAAGAATTGACTACTGAACCCGTCAGGACCAGGCGATTTGTTTGCCTTAATACTCCGAATACTTCTTCTTATTTCTTCATAGCTAGGAATAGCCATTAATCCATCGAGACCGCCAGCGTCAAGCTTGGCGCCTTGGAGATCACGCGGAAATTCAGTGACCACGTCAGTAGAAGAGAGGAGCTCCTCATAAAACTTCAGAACATGGCTCAGCCTGGTCATCTCCAATAGAAACTCCATGGTCATTTCGGGCCCTTCTTTCCTTTACGTTCCTGAAGAACATAGAGGAGGTTTCCTCACCCATAGTTCACCAGTGCAGCTTTGCTTTCTGTGTGGTTAAATTTATCAACCGAGCAACATTTCTTCTCAACTCTTCCTATGTACTAGCAATCCTTCTGACAAGCGTATCATTCCCCTTATCTGTACGAAGCTGCTCGTGGAGTTCATGGAGGGTCCCTTTTTGAAGTTTTATAGTGGTTTGTAGTTTCGGGAAACGTGTTATGTCCTAGGGTTTAAGTGTCTCTTTCACACTCTTTAGTTTGGACACCAAAATGAGTTGCTTAGAGCCAGTAGCATTGCAGCTCCTAGCAGCTTTAATAATATCATTGAATTCCACTTCACCTCCTAGAAATTCTTATACTTGAACGGATAACGTCTTTGCGCAGAATAGTTACGAAGTATACCAACCGCTGGAGAGTGATCAGAATTAAGCGGATTATCGAAGAAAGCTCTCATGTTCTCATAGGATTCCATCCAATTATCATTAACCAAAATACGATCGAGTTTCCGCTCAAGCCTCCCCTCTCCACTTTGTTTATTACTCCAAGTCAGAGCAGCCCCAGAGAAGCACAAGTCGCACAACCTACAGTCCTCTAAGACACCCTGCAGCTCCTGAAATTCATCTCTATGTGGTAGTCTTTTGGCTGGCCACTTCTCATCCACATTGAGAACACAATTGAGATCTCCAAGAACAATCCACGGGAGGTTCATTTGTGCAGCAATATCTCAAAGTTCAAGCCATAAGGGTTCCCTCTCATTCTTATAATTATATGCATAAATGAAGGTTACAACGAACCTAAACTTATGGTCGTTGGACTCCACCAAGCAATGAATAAACTGATCCCTTATGCGCAAAATCTGAACTGTAAACACATGTGGATTCCAGGTCAACCAGATTCGACCTTTCTCTTGATTTCCCCCATTTACAACCACCTTCCATCCCTGCATGAGTCTGCTTTTAACCTCCAAAAAATTACGTTTAAGTAATTTAGTTTCCAACAAGCGAATTAGCGCAATACCATTTTCAAAACAATATTAGGTAATAATACTATTTTGACGGGGTCTTTAATCCCCGCAATGTTCCAAGCTTTGAGTTTGAGCTTATCCATCTACAACCTTTTTTTGAGTGATACCTCAGTGCTCAGATCTACGAAAGACCTACCTTTTGTTGATTTCCTAGTAACCACTCCACTCCATCCAGCTTGGTCAGGAAGACTAGAGGTGTTAACCCCCTTAACTTTCAACATAGATTTTTTAGTATCAGGGACCACAAAAGAATTAGTTAAGGGAAACTGACCAACATTAAGAGACCTAGCAGTAGGCACAGAGCTTAACCCCAGAGGTGGCGCCTGCACTTTAGCTACAAAAACACTTCTTTGATGGGGCGCTTTCTTTGCTGCACGAGGGCGCATACTAGTACCCTCATCCGTTACTGTCATACTCCCAGAATCGCAGGTACTGTCACTCCTCCTAACCGCAGCCACTTCCTTAGCAATCGCAGTTTGTTCCCTATGAGCAACACTACCTTGACGTCTAAAACACCTATCCTCATGGTGCCCAAACTTAAAGCAATTCAAACATTTCGGAGGCAACCATTCAAAGTTAACCAGTTGGTCATGCTTAGAGCCATCAGAATTTTCAATCTCAATCGATTTTATACTAGCTTCTTGAACAGATACTTCAACTAACAACCGAGCATAAGAAATTCCCTCTCCTCTAGTAGTACAGCCATCCAAGCAGACCGGAGTCCCTATTGAACACCCTATCCTACTCAAATTGGTGTTATTTAAAATAGTAGGGTCTAGATCAGGCAGGCAGATCCAACACGGCATATGATCGAAGGCCGCCCAAGAAATGGGCATACCAGGATGCCACCTCTTCAGCAGCAACGGCTTTGACCCGAACACATTCCATGTACCATTACAGAGCACCCAATCCAGCTCAACATCTTACTGAAATTTAAAGACGAACACACCATTACACTTTTGGAACATCTGGGGACATTGAATCTTTTATTCAGATCTAACCGAACTCTGAACTTGATTGAAGGGAACAGGGCTGCTAGAGATGACCCCAATCAACGTAGATGCCCACTCTTTTCTCGATTCAACAACTTCCTCAGCGCGAATTTTAACTTTCCCTTTTGAAACATCTTCAAACATAGTCAATTTCTCGGCGTTGAAGACCTGTCGATTCAACCGAAATGGAGAAGGTAAAGCAAACAACCCCGTGGGTCTCCTAGATCTAAAGCTTCTTCTCAGACCTTGAGGAAAAGGCATGTTATCGCAGACTATACCCATAGGTTGCACATTAACTCCACCTTCACTAACCAAAGCCCCACCCACAGTAATACTTCCATTTTCTACATCAGCAATCAAATTAATGGCCCCAAACAAAGCATTAATGCAGCACGAGCTACGACCACCTGGGAGCTTCACCGCTCCACTGACATGATCTCCTTTCCCCAAATTTTCAGATATCCCCTCTCTAGAGATAGACATGGACGAACTCACCTGAGTAGATAGAGCCGTCCATGGTGGGACCTTCTTCCCCATACCCGAAGCGGGGCGCCGACATAGCCACTGTGAGGGTGAAGCCAGTGACGCCGGATCCAAGCACCGGGGAAATCAAACCACAAGGGTTCACCTGGGAAACGGTTTCACGGAAACCGAGGCAGCTTTCATGGAAAACGAGGCACCTGGGAAACACCATATAAACATGTTTGGGAAACATTTGAGCAAAAACAACACAGTTTTTGTAAATAAAGAAAGGTGACGCCGATATGGTCACTTTTGGTCCGAAAATTTCACGGAAAGCTTTTCGCACACAAAGCTCCCATTATGACATATACACCATATAAAAATGTTTAAGACACATTTGAGCGAAAACCACACAGTTTTGGTGGATAAAGAAAGGTGGCGCCGATATGGTCACTTTTGTTATGAAAATTTAACGGAAATCTTTTCACGCACAAAGCTGCCATTATGACCTATACACTATATAAACATGTTTGGGAAACATTTGAGCGAAAAGCATACAGTTTTGGTGGATAAAGAAAGTTGACGCCGATATGGTCACTTTTGGTCCGAAAATTTCACGGAATGCTTTTCGCGCTCAAAGCTCCCATTATGACATATACACCATATAAAAATGTTTAAGACACGTTTGAGAGAAAACGACACAGTTTTGGTGGATAAAGTTAGGTGACGCCGATATGGCCACTTTCGGTGCGAAAATTTCACGAAAAGCTTTTTGCGAAGAAAGCTCCTATTATGATATATACACAATATAAAAATGGTTAAGACACATTTGAGCGAAAAGCACACAGTTTTGGTGAATAAAGAAACGTGCCGATATGGTCACTTTTGGTCCGAAAATTTAACGGAAAGCTTTTCGCGCACAAAGCTCCCATTATGACCTTTACACCATGTAAACATGTTTGAAACACATTTGAGCAAAAATAACACAGTTTTGGTGGAAAAAGAATGGTGACTCCGTCACTTTTGGTCCAAAAATTTGATGGAAAGCTTTTCACGCACAAAGCTCCCATTATGACCTATACACCATATAAACATGTTTTGGACACATTTGAGCGAAAACCACACAATTTTTGTGGATATAGAAACATGACGCCGATATGGTCACTTTTGTTCTGAAAATTTCATGGAAATCTTTTCGTGCACATAGCTCCCGTTATGACCTATACACTATATAAATATGTTTTGGACAAACTTAAGCGAAAACAATACAATTTTGGTGGATAAAGAAAGGTGACGTTGATATGGTCACTTTTGGTACGAAAATTTCAAGGAAAGCTTTTCGTGTACAAAGCTCCCATTTTGACATATACACCATATAAACATGTTTGGGACACATTTGAACAAAAACCACATAGTTTTAGTCTATATAGAAAGGAGACGTCGATATGGTCACTTTTGGTCCGAAAACTTGACGGAAAGTATTTCGCGCACCAAGCTCCCATTACGATCCATACACCATATAAACATGTTTGGGACACATTTGAGCAAAAACCACATAGTTTTGGTGGATAACGAAAGGTGACGCCGATATGGTCACTTTTGGTCCGAAAATTTCAGGGAATGTTGTTCACACACGAAGCTCCTATTATGACATATACACTATATAAACATGTTTGCGACACATTTAAGCGAAAACAGTTTTGGTGGATAAAAAAAGGTGACACCAATATGGTCACTTTTGGTCCGAAAATTTTACGGAAAGCTTTTCGCGCATAAAGCTCATATCATGACCCATACACTATATAAACATGTTTGGTTCACATTTGAGCGAAAACCACACAGTTTTGGTGGTTAAAGAAAGTTGATACCGATATGGTCACTTTTGGTCCTAAAATTTCACGGAAAGCTTTTCGCGCACAAAGCTCCCATTATGACATATAGACCATATAAAAATGTTTAAGACACATTTAAGCAAAAACTACACAGTTTTGGTCGATAAAGAAAGGTGACGCCGAAAGCTTTTCGCGCACAAAGCTCCCATTATGACATATACACCATATAAACATGTTTGGGACACAATTGAGCGAAAACCACACAGTTTTGGTTTGAAAAGGTAAATATATAGATAGTGGCATAAAGCCAATGAGTAACAACAAGTAAGACCATACCAAGAGTCCTACGTAAAAGATGATACTACCACAAAAGATCCTACTACATGGAGCTACCCTTATAAAACAAAGAGTCCTACGTAAAAGATGATACTATCACAAAAGATCCTACTACATGGAGCTACCCACATAAACCCGGCCACAAAGCTGCTTGGGGAATCACATAACCGAAGACACAATATCGCACATCCCGGTCCACACCAGGACAAGCGTAGCGTTAAGCACATCATCCTATGTTACTTGCCGATGTGGGAATAAAGCGATATTGTGTAGACGGCACACGACTGAACCCAACCAACCATGAAACCATACACGTTTTCATCCCTCACAAACATCACACAAATTTCCAATCACGGACAGCTGTCCTATACATAAAAAAACCAAACCCACTACTGAAAACCACCCTAATTACTAATACCACCAAAGTGAATACCACTATATGAAACCACTGCCATTGCCCACTAAGACACGGCACCATCACTCATCACAGTACTACACTACACTCCAATCAAGTCAAACTCCCACCCAAAAAACTAAAAAGGAATTCGGCTTTTTTTAAAGAAGCAAAGTGGGAGGACCACTTTTACACACTACCTACGGCTGCTGGGCCCCCACATGCTCACACACAACCTGCAACTTTGAAGGGTCACTGTTCACACCGGAGACGGCACCGGAACTACACCCCCCGCCCAGCACCCGGACACGCACGAATTCAGCCCGACTACTCAAAGTGTGCACTCCGAAACGAGGAGGAGGTGGAAGGACCACCACCACCAAGACGACACAAACAATACCACCACAAAGAGCACCAAAATGCCACCATCGACACCACCACGCATGAGGAACTAACTCAACGAACGCACCACCCAAACCTCCACATTAGGACTCGATGTGTGTTCAGCCCAACCGGATATGTACGAGCCTAACATCCCCGGAAGGTGGTGAGGACCCGAGCGCCCCAAACACAGGGGTGACAGCGACCCAGCAGCCTCACCAATACCACAACAGCGACGGAAACAACCCCAGGACGCCATAGTAGCAACGCAGACACCACCAAGGTGACGGACAAACACCCTACCACCACAAGATCCAATTCAGATTCTTGAATTGAACTAGGACGGAGAAAGAGGACCAAGATCCGCATAACCCACACCACAACATCGGAACCCCTTAGCACCAAACACCGAATCACAGATCCGACAGAGTGGGAAAGCCCAAGGGATATGAGCAATTAACAAACCTTCCCATCCCCGAAAAACAACGAGCCGCCGCCGGGAAGAACAGAGGGCAATCCAGGCAGGCCAGGCGGAACCCAAACACACTTCCAAGGCTCCTTCTCCAACTGACCCCATCACAAACAAGACTACCCACAACACCGTTCCACCAAGCCGGCCCTGTCATCCAGAGAAACCAAAGTGAACAGCAATCGCAATCAGAGCAGCGACCCACAATCCATCAGATCCGGACTCGGAGCAGGGAGATACGAGAGGGAAGGAGCAGATCCGACCAAGAACAAGCCACGCCAAGCCGGAACAACGCCAAATCTGAACTGACAACGAGCCACTCGCACCGAAAAAGACCAAAACACACTCCCCAGACCACCCTATCCGGAAACACAGGGAAGAACGATGGAGATGTAGACCAGATCTTGGACCCAAAGCAGTCAGAACCAATAAGAGATCCAAAACCCAATCCAAACAACCGAAACCCCTCATATGAAAGAGAAAGAACCACCATCTAACAAACTCGCAATAACACTCAACCACCATCACGCAAATCTCTAAAAGAATATGCAATAAACCTCATAATTACTACCCAAAAAATTTAGTTTGTAAACAAACCCGTTGAAAAAAACGTGGGCAGGCATTGTAGGAAGGGCCAAAACGAGAAGAAAACACCAAGAGAAGATAAACTCTCAATAGGGAGTTTATCTCTCAAGGTTTCCTCTCTAACACCCAACCTACAACACACCACACAGTTTTGGTGGACAAAGAAAGGTGACGCCGATATAGTCACTTTTGTTCCGAAAATTTGACGGAAAGATTTTCACGCACAAAGCTCCCATTATGATTTATACACTATATAAACATTATTGGGAAACATTTCAGCGAAACCACACAGTTTTGGTGGATAAAGAAAGGTGACGCCGATATGGTCACTTTTGGTCCGAAAATTTCACGGAAAGCACTTCGCACAGAAAGCTCCCATTATAACCTATACACTATATAAACATGTTTGGGACACATTTGAGTGAAAACCACAAATTTTTGGTGGATAAACAAAGGTGACGCCGATATGGTCACTTTTGGTCCAAAAATTTGTCGGAATGTTTTTTGCGCACAAGGCTCCCATTATGGTCTCTACACTATATATACATGTTTGGGACGCATTTTAGCGAAACCACACAGTTTTGGTGGATAAAGAAAGGTGACGCCGATATAGTCAATTTTGGTCGGAAAATTTCACGGAAAGCTTTTCGTGATCAAAGCTCACATTATGACCTAAACACAATATAAACATGTTTGGGACAAATTTGAGCGAAAACCACAAATTTTTGGTGGTTAAAGAAAGGTGACGCCGATATGGTCACTTTTGGTCCAAAAATTTCACGGAAAGCTTTTCGTGCACAAAGCTCCCATTATGACATATACATCATATAAAATGTTTGAGACACGTCTGAGTGAAAACCACACAGTTTTGGTGGATAAAAAAGGTGAAGCCGATATGGTCACTTTTGGTCCGAAAATTTCACGAAAAGCTTTTCGCCTTGATGAATTTCCCCTTGAGGATCCTTAAATCTTAGTAAAAAGTAAGTCGGAACAAGCCTCGAACCAACCGGTGGAAGATGGATGATGGAGATAGATTTCGGTGGAATATTTTTGGTATTTTTGTGATAATGATAAAACTCAGATTTGAGGGAAAACAAACTGAATTTTATAAAGGACAGGTGAACAAAAACAAGTGGATATGACTCACCACAAGTTCTTGAACATAGATCAAGTACAAACGGATATTACGCACCGAAAATACAAGATCGGACCTTCGATATGACTCACGAAGGAGATGAAATTTTGAAGCTTCAAACTAAGGATATTGATGTCCGCATTTTTAGTCATATTTTGCATCATGTTTTCATCTCATTTAAGTCATTTTATTTGCTTTTGTGTTGGGAAAGTGTGTCATTTGTGTTAGTTTTCGTATTATTCAGGATATGGAGTCTACACAAGCTTTGATGGTGTTTTTGTAGGTTTTGAAGCTGATTTGAAGGAGTTTGGACGCACTTTAGAGTTTAATGAAAAATCATGAAGGCAATGGAGATGCCAAGCAAAAGCAAAAAGTGGTACAGCTGGAGAAAAGCCTAATTTTCGCCATCCAGCGCTTCGATTCAAGTTCTGGAGCCTTCATAAGAGTTGTAGTCCTTGAAAAGAGCTTTTCAACGCATATTCATATGCGTCAATCGAATAAACGAGGACTCGGAAAATTGCGTTTGAATTCAGAGTCGAAAAGCTGGAGAAAAACAGAGGCTACTGCATTCAAACAGAGCCTCGGCGCCGACACCTTGACCCTCGGCGCCGAGGTATCTGCGCACCAGGAGAAGTTTTTGCGGGCTGATTTTATTACTTTATGGGCTTTTTAATTAGGATTTTCATCTGAATTTCTTTTAGGATCTTTTAGTTAGATAGACTTGGGATATTTTATCCTTCCTTAGATGAATTTTATTATTTTCATAAGATAAAATCTCTTTTCCTTGGGGATTAAGTCGTAATTTTTATCTTTTAAATAAAGGCTATTAGGGGCTGATTTGGGGGGAGGACGACACACAGCGCAGGGCTGCGCAAAGCAGCTGTAGGACGAGTTTTAGGGTTTTTGTTTGGCGTTTGGGCGAAAGCTTGGGCGTTTGTTGTTGCGATTGAACGCTTATTTCCAGGTTTTATATTATTGCAAGTTTGGTTTATGTTTTCTTCTCTTAAATTCATGTTTTCCATTGTCATGTTTGAGTAGTTATTTTCCTTCTAGGGTTGAGGTGTGCCCAACAATAGGCACGTGTGTGATGGATGAATCTATAATTGTGTGATGTTTTTATTGTCTTCTACCTATGTGCTTAACCTTTGATGAAAGTTTAAGGAATTCATAGTTGCAATTGAACTTGAAAGAGGAAATTGTTAACTTGATAGTAATTAGGGTTTTCTAATGAAAGTTAAAAGATCCTAATTAAGAGAAGATAGAAACAAGTAGGTCTTTTATGCGAAAGTGAATGGATTTACTTGTTGATTGATGAAACTCAATTGTTTGATGATAAAAGCATGACCTTTTATGTGATTCATTGATTTTCCCATGTGTTTGTTGTTGTGGCTATCCTTTGCCTTGGAGGTTTTCCCTTCTATTAATTAAAATTCATATTTTATTCTTTTATCACCACCCATTTCTCTTCCATCTCTTTTGTTAGTTTCAACCCGACAAAGCAACTAAATAAGAAACGTTGACTCTCTCCTGTGGACGATCCTGACTCCCTATGCTATAGCGGGGTCTTGACTACAAATTTATTTGGTCGAGAAACCCTTTCATCAAATTGGTGCCGTTGCCGGGGAGAGTTCAATCGCGCCTTATTTAGTTGTTTTTAGGGTTTGGGAATAGTCCATCCCTTTTCTTTTATAGATATTATTTCTTGTTGATATTCCATTTTCTTTTCCTTTTCTTTTTCTAGTTAGTTTCTTTTATGAATCCAAAAAAAATAATTTAACACTTCCCACCACTCGCCTCATCGGTATCGACTTGGTGCTGAGCTCTTGCTATTTTATTTGTGCACCTGTTTGAGTTTTCAAGATTAGGTACAAGATGCAGTACGCATATGATTATTTCGAAACAATGGCCGAAGAGGAAAGACGACAAGCAAGGAAAAAGGAGCTTGCGAGCTATCTAGCCGAGGTTAATGAGGATGATGAAGATTTCATTGATTTTGATACTTGGAAAGCAAAGAAGTCCGCCGAGGATTCAAACAAAGACCAAGAGCCATATGGGTCCTATCAACCAGAGGAGGGGCATTATGTTCAATACGATTACAGGAACCCTTATTGGCCTTGTCAGCCATCTTGGGGAAACATGTATAAACCATCACTAGAGGTCGACGCTAAAGAGTGTAGGAAAACCATAGATGATGAAACCAACAAGCAAATGAGGGCTGAGATGGCGGAATTACGACGCTAGATAGAAGCTGAAGCCGCTGAAGTACGACGACTAAGGGAGTACAACACAATCATGCTTGAACAGCTAGACGCATGGAATAAGTTGCAAGACTTGTCAGAATCACCTTCAGAAGACGTAGCCCCCCAACCGATAGAGACGACGTATCTGCATGAGGTTGGTTCATATGATAACATTATCTTTTGCGAGCTTGTAGCTGAAGAAAAGCCTGAGGAGGATTTGGTACCTATCCCAACCAAGTCCACATACACATGTGTTGACTCGACCCAGGCTCCTGATGGTCCAATATCGCGTCGAATGGAGGAACAAAAAGCTGCTGAAGCCTCGACGTCGACCCCTGCCCCCTCGGCGCCGACCCTCCTAGACAAAGAAAAGTTTCTGAAGAATGCTGAAAATGCTACAGATACCTCGGCGTCGACCCTCCTGGGCAAAGAAAAGTCACTGCAGAAAGTTGGGAAAGCTACAAATGCCTCGGCGCGGACCCCCTGCACCTTGATGTCGACCCCCCTCTTGAAGGGCAAATTGAAGGGCAACTTTTTGAGGTGGACGAGCCTATTTTCAGCACCATTTTTACTCCGATCCCAATGTCGCTGCCCTTGTTTCTAGAGAAGCCAGGTGAGAAACCCCAAGAAGAAGAAAAAGAGATAGAAGTGGTTGTTCGATGCACTACACTGCTACCTTTGCCATTCACAGCGAGGGAAATTCCCGACGATCTCGAACAACCGTCTTTTGCATTCAAGTATGGGGTACTCACGAAGTGGCATGTTGAAGATGAGGCAGAAGAAGAAGAAGTGAAGGAATCTCTTCCCCCTCCACCATTGTACACCAAACTCAACAATGAAGCACATCTATTTGTGTACGATGGTGGGGCAACAAATCAAAGCCATACCATGAAGAGGAAGAGAGGCGCAAATGAGGAACACACGTTTGCTAAGTGCTTTCCAAGACGGTTGCTAGCTAAAGCCAAGAGAGATGAATGGGTGGAATGTTGGAGTGTCCACTCGGGAAGGTTCAAGCTCATCCATAAGGAAAGGAGGAGAGGGATAAAAAGGTACATGGAGCAAGAGCCATATCACTTGACAATATATCCCGATGTACCACCGGAGGATGTTCTCCCACCGTCTCCACCTGCGGAACCACCGGATCCACCACCTTCTCCTGACCCGGATTGAAGAAAAAAAAGGGAAGTAGGTCAAGCTAGAGACTTTAAACCTAGCGCTTACGAGAGGCAACCCGCTTTATCTCCCTTTCTTTTTTAAGTTTTATTTTAAAATTTTTAATTTCTTAGGGTTTAGGATAGGTAGAATAGATGGGATAAAACATATTATACTAACCGTGCAGGGTTTGACACAAAACCATGGCGGAAACAGATGAGAAACGGAAAAAGGAGCAAGAAAGCACTTGTACCAAGGTCGTACCGAGCCTATCAAGATCGGTACCGACCCCTCTGGCGGACCAGGTAGGTATTTTTGAAGAATTTTAAAAAATCTAGTAGGTTTACCGAGTCTGTACCAATCCTAATAGCCTCGGTACCGACCCCCCTACGGAATTTTTGAATTTAAAAAAAAACAAAAAAAATCTCTCAGCGCCTGTGTCTTTCTTCTCCGGAGCCCAGCCGCCAGCGCTCCACTCCTCTTCTCTCCGCGCCATCCACGCCTCCACCGAGCCACCTCCGACCAAGCCCACCATAGCAGATCAAACCACCATCCCCAACCGCACCCAGCGAACCCTGACTTGGCGTGGTTCGAGCCCTGCAGCCCTCACACCGAATCCTTCTCTCCCATTGCTGTTCAATTTCTCTCGGCCTTCCATAGCCCCGTTGAGCCATCTCCGACCCACACAGCTCGAGCCGCACCCGAGCATTCCCCTGTGCGCACCTTTCAAGCCCTGAACGACCCTGGTTAGTGCCCAGCAGCACCCTAGCAGAACCACTTTTGCCCAACAGCCCTGTTCAACCTTTTGGTTCGTTACACCTTCGAAATCCCGAATTTTCTTCCTCTTTCTACTCGATTTTGGTATGATTTCTAACCCTAAACTGGTTATTTCAATTATTTTGATTGATTTGATGATTTAGGTTGAGATTGAAAACTTAGGATTTGAATTAGGAGCGGAATTTGGGGCTTTTTGCCGAAAGCCAAATTGGTCAAAATTGATGATATGGTTGTGTTGTTGGGTTGATTTGGAGCAATTTTCATGTTTATAGCTTTGTCAAATTGTTTATGGATTGCGAACTAATTAGATTTTAAGATTTCATTGCGATCCGTTCGAGGCTTTGATTTGTGAATTGATTTTTATGCTTTAAGTTGATTAGTTTCTTCTATTTTAGCATGAAAATTATATTCTTGCAAGATTTGACATGTGCAAACAAGTTGTATATATTTCATATTTATCTTACTTGTTTTGAACTTAAGTATGGGGTTATGGTGGTTGACTTGTTCATATTGATTTACATTACTTATATGGTTTATATTGAGAATATTTTTATAGGTGATGTATTATATTTTATATGGTGGTGAGTTTGGGTGCATTTGAGCTTATTGCTATTTTTAAGAATGCCCTTGAACTTATATTATTGCACTTGCTTTCTATGCTTATATGATTTATTTAGTGCATACTATTTTTGTTATTTTGCTTAGTTTACGTTGTTATTAGGTGTGGCCTGGGCATATATTGGTTTGACCCGCCGCCCCCTTTCCATAGAGAGCTTATTGATCTTCAGCAGCTTCTGAATCTTGATTTTGTGAGTTTCGAAATCTTTCCCTTCTACTTTGATTTTCTTTTGACAGTGGGGACACTGTCTATTTTCAAGTATGGGGTGAGGGATTCAGAAATTTGTTTGATGTGTTTTGGATTATTTTTATGTTTATGTGTTGCATTTTACTTTATTTGGATTATGTTATGCATTCATGTTTAAAATATATGCATTTGTGTCAGTTTTATGCATTTGAGTCTTTTGTCATGTCTTTAGTCATGCTTTTAGTTTCATAAAATATGAAAAATCCCAAAAAAAAAATTAAAAAAATGTCGGAAAAAAAAGATTAAAAAAATGCATGTTTATTTTCATTTTGTCTTATGTTTTAGTGAGTTTATACCCTAAGTTAGATGTCCAATGATGAAATCTAATAATTGAGCTTGATCATGTAATATCCTAAGGCATAGTTCGGATGGTTTAGCCTAAGTCGCACAAAATGTTTTTATGTCAAGTTTGACTTGCAAATGAAATTGAGCATATATAACTTTAGGATTTAGGTGATTGGAATCCAACATGTCCTAGTGAGTTACTTGGCCTATGAGGAATTGTGCTTTATATTTTTCCTTCTTTTTGATGTGTGTGTATTACTCTCCTTATACATTACCTCTTGATATTGCGGTGTATATCTAAGTCTTGAAACCAATATGAGATAGCTAGTCATTGCATAATTTGATCAAATGATAGAGGCACTCTTTATTAGCCACTTTTAATCCTCTTTTACCTACCTTATATATGTTTCCTTTGCTTGTAACCATTTTGAGCCTTATAGCCTATTCTTGTAACACCACAAAATCTATCCTAGCTAATGATTAGCCTTACCTCCTTATCCGGGAATCGGGACTTAGTGATTGGTAGAGATTGATGTTTGAGGAGTAGAGACCTATGATTTGGTTTAAGTGTGGGACACATTTTTGGGTTGGTATTTTATTTTCTCGCCACTTGATCTATTGTAAAAGGTATTTTTGGCTCTTATATTTAAATAAATGCACATGAGATTATGAAAAAGAAAAGAGAGTTCGAAAAAAAAACCGAAAAAGAAAAAAAAAGGGAGAAAAGAAAAAAAGAATAAATGAGAAGTTGTGCATGAGCCAAATTTATCTTTATTTATTTTATGTGAGATATATTGGATATTTTGGGGTTATTGAAGAGGTGTGCCATCTTAGATGAGTTCGGATGTGTTTATAATTGATGAGCCAAATTTATCCTTATGTGAAATGTATTGGATATTTTGGGGATTTTTGAAGAGTTGTGCGATATTAGATGAGTTTGGAAGTGTTATTATATGATGGAATTGTTTGGTTGAGTTGAGTTAGAAATTTAGGAGTCTTTGGTTTCCAGATTTCTAGCACCATATAGCCTAAATGATTCCTACCTTTATGTTCTTACCAAGCCAAGTTACAACCCGCCCGAATGAGTCCTTCTTTGAAGGCCATTGAGCCAAAGTCCTCTTGATGGTTAATGCATGTTTTGACATCTCGGTGAATCGATTGATGATATTAATTGCAATTTCTATGTAGCTTAATGTCATAAAGGATTGAGTTGA
Organism: Persicaria maculosa; assembly: GCA_963922045.1. NCBI lineage: Eukaryota > Viridiplantae > Streptophyta > Magnoliopsida > Caryophyllales > Polygonaceae > Persicaria > Persicaria maculosa. Next base: position 38,904,508 of record OY998261.1, read on the forward strand.
GAGATGTACTTCAAGCCTAAACACATTTGAAAGGAAGTGAAAACACAATATTTCCCTTGAGTGGTTGGATTCTAGTTGATTTGCCTAAGGTTATCTAAATATATGTGATGATGGTTCAATGCTTGTTCTTATTTGCACTATGCTAAATTGATGTTGCTTTTGACTAAGGCGAAGACTTGAAGGCATGTTAAGGGTTTTGGTCATAGTTTGGTTATTGCTTGAGGACAAGCAAGTCTAAGTATGGGGTGTTTTGATGTCCGCATTTTTAGTCATATTTTGCATCATGTTTTCATCTCATTTAAGTCATTTTATTTGCTTTTGTGTTGGGAAAGTGTGTCATTTGTGTTAGTTTTCGTATTATTCAAGATATTGAGTCTACACAAGCTTTGGTGGTGTTTTTGTAGGTTTTGAAGCTGATTTGAAGGAGTTTGGACGCACTTTAGAGCTTAATGAAAAATCATGAAGGCAATGGAGATGCCAAGCAAAAGCAAAAAGTGGTACAGCTGGAGAAAAGCCTTATTTTCACCATCCAGCGCTTCGATTCAAGTTCTGGAGCCTTCATAAGAGTTGTAGTCCTTGAAAAGAGCTTTCCAACGCATATTCATATGCGTCAATCGGATAAACGAGAACTCGGAAAAGTGCGTTTGAAGTCAGAATTGAAAAGCTGGAGAAAAACAGAGGCTACTGCATTCAAACAGAGCCTCGGCGCCGACACTTTGACCCTCGGCGCCGAGGTTTTGCGCACCAGGAGAAGTTTTTGTGGGCTGATTTTATTACTTAATGGGCTTTTTAATTAGGATTTTCATCTGAATTTCTTTTAGGATCTTTTAGTTAGATAGACTTGGGATATTTTATCCTTCCTTAGATGAATTTTATTATTTTCCTAAGATAAAATCTCTTTTCCTTGGGGATTAAGTCTTAATTTTTATCTTTTAAATAAAGGCTATTAGGGGCTGATTTGGGGGGAGGACGACACACAGCGCAGGGTTGCGCGCAGCAGCTGTAGGACGAGTTTTAGGATTTTTGTTTGGCGTTTGGGCGAAAGCTTGGGCGTTTGTTGTTGCGATTGAATGCTTAATTCCAGGTTTTATATTATTGCAAGTTTGGTTTATGTTTTCTTCTCTGAAATTCATGTTTTCCATTGTCATGTTTGAGTAGTTATCTTCCTTCTAGGGTTGGGGTGTGCCCATCAATAGGCACGTGTGTGATGGATGAATCTATAATTGTGTGATGTTTTTATTGTCTTCTACCTATGTGCTTAACCTTTGATGAAAGTTTAAGGAATTTATAGTTGCAATTGAACTTGAAAGAGGAAATTGTTAACTTGATAGTAATTAGGGTTTTCTAATGAAAGTTAAAAGATCCTAATTAAGAGAAGATAGAAACAAGTAGGTCTTTTATGCGAAAGTGAATGGATTTACTTGTTGATTGATGAAACTCAATTGTTTGATGATAAACGCATGACCTTTTATGTGATTCATTGATTTTCCCATGTGTTTGTTGTTGTGGCGATCTTTTGCCTTGGAAGTTTTCCCTTCTATTAATTAAAATTCATATTTTATTCTCTTATCACCACCCATTTCTTTTCCATCTCTTTTGTTAGTTTCAGCCCGACAAAGCAACTAAATAAGAAACGCTGACTCTCTCCTATGGATGTTCCTGACTCCCTATGCTATAGCGGGGTCTTGACTACAAATTTATTTGGTCGAGAAATCCTCTCGTCAGATATAAACCTGGTTTTTGATGATAAATGGCGTGCCCTCTAATGGCTACAAGGGCTGCATAATATAGAGGAAGTTTGTGGACAAGTTGTGCAAAAAGGTGGCTTGCATTAAATGCAGTCTTGGAAGTTGTTCTCTTCACAAATGCACCAGCTGCAAGGGGGATGTATTCCATGATGTCTTCTCTTCCCAATGTGCATTTAAATGCATGAGAAGTTTGAATTTGGTTCTGATTTGCCTCCATGATAATCAGCTAGAACCGAAGCATTTCCGGGCTTCTTGGGCTGCGTGTTGTGATCTTCAATTTGTTATAGACTTGTGAAAGCTTCAACTTGAACTTGATGGTTCATGGGAATGATTAAAAGTCCTTGAAGAAGGTCAGCTTGAAGTCGCCTTGCCCGAGCTCGAGTGATGGATCCGTGAGGCAACTCGTTTGATGAGTCATTTGGAGCTTCGTAAAGTTTTGCTTCTTGATTGATCATAGGTGTGATCACATCATCCTCCCTTCCTTGAAAAGGATTCGACCTCGAATCAGACCCATCGTCTTCTTCATCATCTCCTACAAGAAAAGGAGATAAGTCAGCAACATTAAATACATCATGAACATCATACTCACCGGGAAGCTCAATTTGTAGGCATTGTTGTTGATTCTTTCAAGCACTTGAACTGGGCCATCTCCTCATGGCTTCAGCTTGGAATTTCTCAATGTAGGAAATCGATCCTTTCTAAGATGAATCCATACAAGATCACCCGGTTCAAAGATGACTTCCTTTCTTCCTTTGTTAGCTTGTTGCACGTATTGGGCAGTTCTCTTTTCAAGTTGCAAACGAGTGGACTCGTGCAAACTTTTGATGTGCTCAGCTTGGTTTGCACCTTCAACACTTTCTTGCTCTTTTATGGAATGAGAAACCAAGTCAAGAGGAGTGATGGGATTCTTGCCATACACAACTTCAAATGGTGTCTTCTTGGTGGCCGAGTGGACTGACCTATTGTAGGCAAATTCAACAAAAGCAAGGCATTCTTCCCACCTACGAAGGTTAGTTTTCTACAAAGATCGAAGCAAAGCACCAAGAGTTCTATTCACAACTTCAGTTTGTCCATCCGTTTGAGGATGACAAGATGTAGAGAAAAGCAAATTAGTTCCTAGTTTAGACCAAAGTGTTTTCCAAAAATAACTAAGAAACTTAGCATCATGATCAGAGACAATGTTCTTAGGAATTCCATGCAATCTAACAATCTCTTTAAAGAACAAATCAGCCACATGAGAAGCATTGTCGGTTTTGTTACATGCAATGAAATGAGCCATTTTGGAAAAACGATCAACCACAACAAAAATAGAATCTCTCCCCCTTTTGGAACGAGGAAGTCCCAACACAAAATCCATGGAAATGTCTTCCCAAGGAGTATGAGGAATAGGGAGGGGGGTATACAATCCATGGGGATTGATTTTTGACTTAGAACTTAAACATGTAGTACATGCAGCACAAAACTTCTCTACATCCCTATGCATGCGAGGCCAAAAGAGATGCTCCTTCAAAGTATTCAAGACTTTGGTAACACCAAAATGTCCCATTAAACCGCCTCCATGAGCCTCATGAACAAGCAACCTACGAATAGAACTACTAGGGATGCAAAGCTTTTCACACTTAAAGAGATAACCATCATGCTACCCTTATCCATGCAAATGTGATAGATTTCACCAAAATCAGCATCATTAGCATATAATTCACGCATGAAAGCAAAGCCCAACATTTCAGCATCCAGGGTAGAGATAAGAGAATACCTTCTTGAGAATGCATCAGCCACTACATTGTCTTTTCCCTTCTTGTACTTGATCACATATGGGAAAGCTTTTATGAATTCCACCAAATAAGTAGAAACACTTAGAGGAGGCAGATAATTCAAATCTTGGGAAACAAACATATTATCTTTAAAAAGCACAAGAAAACATGTTTTACTCCCCTTAATGGCATACTCCACTTCTTTTGCCTTAGCTAGGAGATTCTTTTGAGAACTAGCCATGTTTGAACCAATGGCTAACCTTTTCTTTTCCTTTCTTCTCTCCAAGTTAGCTACTTGGTCAGGCACAATCTCATGAGAGGTCATAGGATGAAGTGTAATTTTCTTACCTTCCATTTGGAACGTGTGCTCATTAGTGACTCCATTGTAGATCACACCTCGATCATATTGCCATGGTTTCCCTAAAAGAAGGTGACACGCTGTCTTGGGGAGAACATCACAAAGGGTCTCATCTTCATATCCTCTAATTGCAACTGCAATCATGGCTTGCTTGTCAATTCTTAGAGGTGCCTTGGAATTCAGCCAATTTAAGGTGTATGGCTGCGGATGTGGGCTATATTTGAGGTTGAATCTATCTATAACCCGTTGATCTATAAGATTGCAACAAGATCCTTCATCAATTATCACACTAAATACATTGTCTTTGATGAGGGATCGAGTATGGAAGAGGGTCTCTTTTTGAGTGGCTAAAGAAGGAGCATCATTGGAGATCAATGCTCTATTCGCCACAAAACATTCTCCAACAGCCGCATTAGCATGAATTTCCTCTTCCTCATCTTCTAAGGTTGGCTCTTCTTAGCTCTCCTCCTCGGATTCATACTCTTCTTGATCATTGAGTAGCACTTTCTTTCGAGTATGATATTCTCTAGAAAAATGACCATTACTTATGCGTTGTAATCCCCAACGACTCGTTTAGTTTGGATCTTGCAATGTCTTAAGGCCGATCTTGACTCGTGTTTGAAGGATCTTATGAGGAAATGATGATCTTGATGTTAGGGAAGGAAAACATCAAGAACAACCACCGAAAATAGCCTTTGGAGAAGTTGTCGCAGAAGCTGTCCTGTAGAAGCCGCAGGTACGGCCAGGGCGCGGCTAGGGTGCGGCCGGGTGACGGACGAATTTTCTGCGCGACTTCTTCTTGATTTCTCTACTCGGTTTCGTCTTGGATGGTTTTTAATCTTTGTGAGGGTGATTGATTTGGATTAGGATGTGGTGTTTAAGATCTTAAAGAATTCAATGATGGAACTTAATTGAAACTTTGATGAAGAGCGTAAGATTTCTAGGGTTGAAGAAGAGAAAGCACTTAGCCAAGTGCTTCTCCTTTAAATTCAACGTGATTAAAAACATAGGAGAAATACAACTTAAATAGGAGTTGATGGTGAGATTGGTTCCTATGCAAAGGAAACCCTAGCCATCTCACTTTTATCTAAATTAATTAAATAAATCCTAAGATAAATACTAGTAATTTTTTCTATTTACAAATATCCAAAAATAGATAAAACCAACAACTAAGCAAGGATATAAATATTCCTCACTTTTTATTTCCCTAAATCGATAAAAGAAAGGAAATAATAATAAAAATTACTTAAGGCCATTCTGCCCTAGCCTAGCTCATCAAGTCTCGACCCTTCATCAAGGTAGAATGGGGTCGAAGACTAAGACCTTGGACCGTTGGTTGAACCTTGAGCATTGTGACCCATGATGGTCGGAGTCCTTGGTCCATGGTTGCACGCAAACGAACAAGAAGAGCCTTTGTCGCATCTTGAATCATCTTGGCCCGAGCTCGAGTGATCGGACCATCAAATGGCACTCTCATCTTGTCGTCAATGTCATCCAGAGTCATGGGACCTTGGGTGCTATGATTCTCCTCCACTTGATCACGATTAGTCCTCGAATCGTCGTCGAAAGTGTAATCCGGGATGAATAAGGAAAAATCAACGACATTGAAGGTGGCCTGAACTCCATACTTGTCCGCTGGAAGGTCGAGCTTGTAGGCGTTAGGTCCCATCTTCTGAACCACACGGAATGGTCCCTCTCCTCGAGGGTCAAACTTAGACCTCCTGTGCTGCAGAAACCTCTCCTTCCTCATGTGCAACCAAACAAGATTGCCGACGTCGAATTGCACATCCCGACGATGCTTGTCCTTGGATGCCTTGTATTGGGCCGCCTTCCTCTCCAGTTGCGCCCTAGTGCGGTCATGGAGTTGCCGGATGAAGTCCGCCTACTTTGCCACATCAATGTTCTCCTTCTCCTTGAAAGGCCGCGACGTCATGTCCACAGGTGTAAGGGGGTTTCGGCCATACACCACCTCAAACAGAGTCCACTTCGTTGCTGAATGGACAGACCTGTTATAAGCAAACTGAACAAAAGGTAGGCAGTCCTCCCACCTCCTGAGGTTAGTACGCAAAATAACCCTTAGGAGAGCCCCTAGGGTCATATTAGTGACCTCAGTTTGGCCATCAGTTTGGGGATGACATGAAGTAGAAAACAAAAGTTTATTCCCCAGCCTAGACAATAGGGATTTCCAAAAAGAACTCACAAATTTAGGATCACGATCCGATACAATAGTCAAAGGCACACCATGCAATCTAATAATATCCCTAAAGAACAAGCTAGAAACATGTATAGCATCATCGGTTTTGTGACACGGAATAACGTGAGCCATTTTAGAAAATCTATCAACCACAACAAATATAGAATCATGAACCTTCGATGTCCTAGGCAAACCTACAATGAAATCCATAGACACATCTTCCCACGGCCCCTTAGGAATCGGTAAGGGTGTATACAAGCCATGTGGTTGGTGTTTTGACTTAGCTCTAGCACATGTGACACAACTCTTGACAAATCTCAGCACATAATTAGTCATTTTCGGCCAAAAGTAGTGTTCCTTTAACCCGGCTAAAGTCTTTTATAGGCCTCCATGGCCCCTAGACTCGTGAACCTCTAAGGTGAGAAGTTTCCTAATAGATGATGAAGGGATACAAAGCTTGCCCGATCGAAATAAATAGCCATTATCTACAAAATAGGACTCATACTCACCCTTTGACACACAATGAGCATATATAGATTTAAAGAACGGATCATGCTCATAAAGTTCCTTGATCAAAGCAAAACCAAGTATATGTGCATCACAATGGTTCAAGAGGACATACCTTCGTGATAGCGCGTCGGCTACCACATTATCCGTACTTTTCTTATGTTGCACCACATAAGAAAAGGTTTCCAAGAACTCAACCCACCTTGCGAGACGTTGACTCTGATGAGGGACCATCCGAGCCAAGACCTCCGGTTACACCTACATTAGTGGATGGACCAATGACTCGGGCAAGAGCCAAGAAGCATGAACGAGAGATGCTAGCCATCGTCCACTATGTCCTAGCTCGGGGTAAGCCCACGGAACCAACCAATGAGGAGCCACAAGCCATGGCTCTAATCGATGCCCGCACACCCGCGGAGTCCATCACCCAACAGCATGTTGCAGCACGCCCGTGCACCTGGCCACACGCCCACGCGCCTGGGCACACGCCCGTGCACCTAGACTGCACGCCCGTGCACCTCGCTGCTGCGTTTCCCAGCGCCTAGCGCTTGTTTTCTTATTTTATTTTCGGTTTTTAGTTTTTATTTTAGGCATTTGTTATTTATTTTGTGTATTTTCTTTTAATTCCTTTTAGGACTTATAAATAATTTTAGGGGCTGATTCGTGGGACACATCATCATTATTAATCAAAAATCAAATTTGTTGCCTTGAGTGTTGAAGAGCGAAATTGAGAAGCTTGGCTTTTCAATCTTGGTGATTTGAATCAACTTGGTTTGTCTTAAGTTTGTCGATTCTCGCTAGTTAATTGGTGATCCTAAGCTCCCACGAGCCCCCTTTTCGTGCTCCTTGGATACGTCCCTGGTTGTGTGAGATTGTAGAGATTGGTTAGCTAGTCGTTGGTTTGGGACTTTGATTAATCGGGATCAAGGGTCTTCTCCTCGTTCTACCTAGACTTTCTCCTGCCCTTTCTATCTTTTCCATTGCCATTTTTGAGTCTTTTGAGTCCTTTGTCGAGTCATTATTGTCTAACTTGTGTTCTTTGTGGTTTTGTGCTTGTTGTCGAAAGATCGGGACATCTAAGGCTAATCCCCGTATCAAATTGTTATTAGAGCTTCGGCTATCGACATCAAGTGTCTCATCTTCCATTGTCATCATCAAGAGTCTCAAAAATCACAAAAAGAGTCCAAAAAATCCATTGGAGTGCAAGGTTTGATCTCTCTATTTTGTTTGAATTTTCTTGATGTTTGTGTGTTATTTGTTGGTTGTGCTCAGCCCTTCAAGCCTAGCCTACCATTCCCATAATTCAGACCCGAATTACCACCACTCGACCACCACTCAACACCACTCGACCACCACTTCTCCCCTACCAAGAAAAATCAGATTTTTGTTATTTTTTGTTATTTCTTTCTTTTTTGTTATTTCTTTTCTTTGATTTCCAGAATTAAAAAAAATCAGAAAAGAAAAGGTCAAAAGAAATCCCTCAATTCTAGCCAATTGTTGCCCACCTTTCTAACCACATTCCAACGTTACACTTAGCACTACATTTCCCACTTTAGCATTTGTTTATTTTTCTGAAAAAAAAAAGAAAAGAAAATTCAAAATAAAAAAAAATTCAGGTTTTCGAAAGTCAAAAAAAAAGAAAGAAAGAAAAAGAATTCAAAAAAATCAGAATTGAGATTGTTCATTGAGTTCTTGAGTTCTTGAGTTTTGAAGTGCAAGTGTTCAACAAGAGCCATAGTTGATTATGTGGAGCTTAGCCTAACTCATCCATTTCAACCCTTCCTTTGCCAACCAACAACAACCATACTTGTAGTGAGGAGGTTAAACAAGTTGAATTGATCAAGTTTTGTGCTTAGTTTGTCTTTCAATTATACTATTCTTGCTCTTCTAGTTCTTGTTCTTCTTAATTCTTGTCTCTTGTTTCTTTGTTTCTATTTCTGAATTTTGTTTTGTCTCATGAACTCTTCCATTGATTGACTTGCTTATCTTCATTGGTTAGTGGGTATCTCAGTGCTGATTCCTAGCTTGAGTGATCGCCTCGCCTAAGACAGATTGAAACAACAAGCATTTCTTCACTAAAGGGAGAGGGAGTGCGAGTGCAAACACATTGTGAGGAGTTTTTGCTTTTCCTAACTTCACCTATTTCCGTGTTTGTTTAGTTATGATGTCTCAAACAGGTACCAAGTCACCTATATTGGAAACTTCCGAGCCTATCAATCCGGAGCTATTTAACATGTTGAGCTCCATGAATAAAATAATTAGCCGGCTTATGGAAAGGATGGCTGCACTAGAGGCTAACCCCTCTAGCTCCAACGCACCACGAGGCCCTACAAACACGGCTACTCAATAGCCCCATGTTATCCCTCTGAGACCTCGTTCGAATAGGGAAGAAATTCCTCGAACCACTATTTTTTCTCGCAACACTCCTTTTGATGATAGCCCCTCTCCTCGAGAGCGGCATAGTTAGAATGATCATTTTCATGATGTGCAGGGACAAGGCCGAGACCACCACCATAGGGAGCAATAATGGGAGGAACCGTGGGAGGACCAATGGGAACAACACCCTCGGAGGAATGACCAAGACCAACGCCAAATGAGGCCCCGAGAAAACGATGAAGATGGCGTAGGGAAGGTCAATGTGAAGATCCCCGCTTTTGAAGGCAAGTGTGACCCGGACACCTATATGGATTGGGAGACTAAGATCGAGCACATTTGGAGTTGCCACAACTTTCCGGACTATAAAAAGGTACAACTCGCCACCTTAGAATTCAATGGTTTTGCTTTGATTTGGTGGGATAACCCCGTGAATGAAAGGAGAAGAGGCCTAGACGCACCCGTAGCTACATGGGAGCAAATGAAGGCGCTCATGAGGGCTCGATTCATTCCCCAACATTACTCACGGGAGCTTCGCCAAAGGTGGGAGAATCTCAAGCAAGGATCCATGAGTGTAGAGGAGACCTTCAACGCTATGCAAGTAGCCATGGCTCGAGCAAATATAGTAGAAAGTGACGAAGACACCATGGCACGATTTATTCGAATCTTGCACCCCTACTTGGGTCGACAGGTAGATTGTTATCCATTCTCTAATGTCACTGACCTTTTATATTTAGCCATGAAGGTCGAGAGAAAGCTCAAGGTCCGGAGCATAGGAGGTAGCCAAAGAGGAAGGAATGCCGTTAAGTCATTTCAACAAGGCCGGAACTACAAACATCCTATGGCAAGGAGTCCTCTCCATCCAATGAGGGAGGACATGCAGCCGACACACAAAGGGAGCATTGGAGCTGAAGCAAAGCACCGATGGGGAGGACAACGCCGGCTACAAGGGCATCTAATGGGGTTTCCGGAGCCCCTAAGGGAAGTCATTCTAACCCCTCTACTAGAGCTAAGGACATTGTGTGCTTTAAATGTCAAGGTAGAGGGCACATGATGAAATATTGCCCGAATAAGAAAATTCTCATGATTAATCACTTGGCCCAATATGAATCGGAAGATGAATGTGATGATCATGTTTATGATGTGAATGATGAGCATGATATGAATTTGATTGCTTATAATGTTGATGATGATGATTGCATTGAGTATGAGCATGGTGAATGTTTGATTGCTAGGAGAGCTTTGCATGCCAAACCTACCCGATGTGATGACAATCAACGAGAAAATCTATTTCATACAAGATGCTTAGTTAAGGGAAAAGTTTGTGACGTGATTATTGATGGTGGGAGTTGTTGTAATATTGCTAGTGTTGAGATGGTTGAAAAATTGCAACTTCCTACTATACATCACCCTAGGCCTTATAAGTTGCATTGGATGAATGATTGTGGTACTTTGAAAGTAAACAAGCAAGTTATGGTGTCTATTAAACTAGGACATTTTAAAGATGATGTGTTATGTGATATAGTACCCATGCAAGCTTGTCATATACTTCTTGGTCGTCCATGGCAATTTGATCGTAAGGTCTTACATGATGGTTTCACTAACCGCTATTCTTTTGTGCATAAGGGAAAGAACATCACTCTCAAGCCCATGACACCCACGCAAGTGGCCGACGAGTTTGAGAAGAAGAAGGTAAGTGAAGGTAAGCCACAAGGACCGGCTCCACCGAGCGAAAACACAAGCCCTCGAGCCCCAAATGTTCTCTTTGCATCAAAGAGAGGATTTGAGGACGAGTACTTAGATAGGGAAACAATGCTCATGCTCTTGTGCAAAGAGTTGAGCTTGTTAAGTGAGGAGCTCTGAGCTACCTTACCCCCACGGATCTTGGCCCTAATCGAGGAATATAGGTATGTATTCCCAGAAGAGATCCCACCCGGCCTACCCCCTATCCGAGGAATCGAGCATCAAATCAATCTCGTTCCGGGGGTTGCACTACCTAATAGGCCGGCTTATAGAATGAACCCGACCAAGACCCAAGAGGTCCAATCCCAAGTTTAAGATTTGTTGGACAAGGGATATATTCGGGAAAGCATGAGCCCTTGTGTTGTCCCGGTGTTGTTAGTGCCGAAGAAAGATAACACATGGAGAATGTGTGTCGATTGTAGGCCAATTAACAACATTATGGTCAAGTATAGGCACCCCATCCCTCGTCTAGATGATATGCTAGATGAATTGCATGGCGCCACTCTTTTTTCTAATATTGATTTAAAGAGTGGTTACCATCAAGTGAGGATGAAGGAAGAGGACCAGTGGAAAACGGCCTTCAAGACCAAATTTGGTCTATATGAGTGGCTTGTTATGCCATTCGGGCTGACGAATGCACCTAGTACTTTCATGCGCTTAATGAACCATGTGCTTAGAAACATTATAGGGAAATTTGTTTTAGTGTATTTTGATGATATTCTAATCTATAGTACATCTCTCGACGAGCATGAAGCACATTTGAGGGAAGTACTCTCTACACTTAGATTAGAGCACTTGTTTGCCAACCTTAGTAAATGTTAATTGTGTATTAATCAAGTTTCCTTTCTTGGTTTTGTAGTGAACTCCGAAGGACTACATGTGGACGAAGCCAAGATCAAGGCGATTCAAGAATGGCCGTCACCTACTACCACTGGCGAAGTAAGGAGCTTCCATAGGCTAGCAAGCTTCTATAGGCAGTTCATCAAGGATTTTAGCTCCACCGCAGCCCCCTTGACCGAGGTGACAAAGAAAAGGAGCGAGTTCCATTGGGGGGCAGCCCAATAGAAGACGTTTTCAACCCTCAAGCTCAAGCTCACCGAGGCCCCACTCCTAGCCCCCCTGGACTTCACACGGCCTTTTGAGGTGGAGTGTGACGCTAGCAGCGTTGTAATAGGCGGCGTCCTCATGCAAGAAGGTAAGCCTATTGCTTATTTTTCGGAGAAGCTTAAGGGTGCAAGTCTTAACTACTCTACGTATGACAAGGAGTTGTACGCCCTCTTTAGAGTACTTAAGACTTGGCAACACTACTTGTGGCCTAGAGAGTTTGTCTTGAAAACCGATCATGAATCTTTAAAACATTTTAAAAGCCAAGACAAACTTGATTTGAGACATGGTAGATGGATGGAGTTTTTTGAAACATTTCCATATGTGATAAAATATAAGAAGGTTAAAGATAACATAGTTGCCGATGCCCTATCTAGTAGACATACCTTGTTAAAAACCTTAGACTCCCGAGTATTAGGTTTTGTATATATTAAGGAGCCTTATGTGGATGACTTGGATTTCGGAGATGTGTTCAAAGTGTGTGCTGAAAAAGGATCAATAGATAAGTTTTATGTCTTTGAGGGATTTCTATTTAGGATGGATAAGGTTTACATTCCTAGGTGTTCCCTTAGGCTATTACTTGTTGATGAGGCACACCGAGGAGGATTAATGGGACATTTTGGAAGAGACAAGACCTACCATACCCTTATGACTCACTTTTATTGGCCGCATATGTTAAGGGATCTAGAGCATTGTCTTAAGAGATGTATTGAGTGCCTTAGAGCCAAATCTAGATTGATACCCCATGGTGTGTACACCCTTTTACCCATGCCTACAGCCCCTTGGGAAGATATATCGATGGATTTTATTGTGGGGTTACCTAGGACTAAGAAGGGGAGAGATTCGATCTTTGTGGTTGTTGATCGTTTCTCAAAGATGGCTCATTTTATAGCATGCCATAAAATCGACGATGCCTCTAATGTAGCAAACTTGTTCTTCAGGGAGATTGTTAGGCTGCATGGTGTACCGAGGACTATAGTTAGTGACCGAGACACTAAGTTCCTAAGTAGTTTTTGTTGGACTTTATGGCATAAATTGGGAACTATGTTGTTATTTTCGACCTCTAGTCAACCCCAAACCGATGGGCAAACCGAGGTTACAAATAGGACACTAACGACCATCCTTAGAGCTATCATTAGGAAGAACCTTAGATTGTGGGAGGATGCTTTGCCACATGTGAAATTTGCTTACAATCGCACTATGCATTCATCTACTAAGCTTACTCCATTTGAATGTGTTTATGGCACTAACCCGCTAACCCCACTTGATCTAGCCCCATATCCTTTGAGGGAAAAGGAATATTTTGACGCATGTAAGCATGTTGATTTCATCAAGGAGTTGCATGAACATACGAGGCGAAAGTTTGAGCAAAAGGCAGAGTACAATGCCAACTGAGCTAACAAGGGGCGTCGTCAAGTGATTTTCCAACCCGGAGATCTAGTGTGGGTGCATCTAAGGAAGGAAAGGTTCCTGGATCAACGAAAGAGAAAGTTGTCCCCACGTGGAGATGGACCATTCAAGGTGCTTCAAAGGGTCGGAGACAACGCTTACAAACTAGAGCTTCCGAGAGATTATGGTGTGAGTGCTACTTTCAATGTGGCTGACTTGATGCCATACCTAGCCATTGACGAGGACTTGGATTCGTGGTTGAATCCTTTCCAAGAAGGGGAGGTTAATGAGGGACCATCTGAGCTAAGCCCTCCGGTTACACCTACATTAGTGGATGGACCAATGACTCATTAGCTCGTCTCCTTCCTTCTCTCCCATTGACAAGCGCCTACAATTCAAAGATGGCAGGTCCTCTGTTCCAGAACCCTAACAGGTAAGTACTATCTCACCCTTTGTGGATCTGGCCGCTCTCTTTCCTCTCAACTTTTTTATAGATTTATCTGCCCTTTTTCATATTAGAGTTGGATGGATTTAGTGATTCTTCACTAGATCTAAGTTGTTTTACTTTAGATCTGGTAGTTTTGACTCCTTCCTCTTTCATCTTCATCAATTTTCATTTGGGTTTTTTTGTTAGTTTTGACTCCTTCCTCCGTCGCTCTTGGTGGCGCTATCATCGGTCGGCACCATTGGTAAGCTCTTCTTCTTCTTCTCTCTCTTAAACCCTAGATTTTAATGTCAGCTTTGATTTCTGTTATTATCATGAATGAAAAAACCCTCGCTTTTGATTTCTTCTTCGAACTCTGCATATTCAAAGATCTGTGTCAACCACTGCCACCACTACCGCTCTAGCCCACCGCCGCCACCACTACCGCCACCTCCGCCTCTCCTCTTTCTCCCGACTTTCATTCTCGGCTACTAAACCTCACTAATTTCTCCTCAGATCTGAGACCTCTCTCCCAATCCTTATTCGAATCCCAAAAACACCTTTGGAAGAGACGAGAAGCTATCCTCCGTAGCTTGTATCTCTCTCCCAATCACAGATCTAAGATCTCTCACCGCAGATCTGACCTCTCTCTCCATAGATATGCCCTCTCTCTCACACTTGAGTCTCTCTGACCTCTGAATCTCTCTCTCTCTCTCTCTCTCAATCCCTGGTATTTGCTTAAAAAATTTTATTCGAGTGTTGATCGTTTGTCATTTGATTGGATTATCGTAGGTTCTTGAAAAATTAGGGATTTGGACTTGAAAAATCCTATTTCTATAGATCAAAATTCCATTCATGTGTTCAAATTTAATGTGGATAGTTAATTATCTGATTTGAGTGTTGAGATCTTTTTTTACTTTGAGATTAGATTGTAAACATTTGCTTCAGAAATTAGGGTTTAGGACTTAAAAAAATCTATTTCAACAGATGAAGATTCATTCCTTTGTTCACGATTTAGCAGCAAAGCAAATAACAACCTAGCTCATACATTTTAGGGATTGGAAGAGTCCTCTAAACATCCAGGCCTTGATCGATTCAGTTGCAATGAATAAGATCATAGATTACTTTGAAACATAAAAATTGCAGTGATTCAGGGTTGAATATATATTTTAGAGGTTATGTTAATTTAGAGATTTGAAATTGCTTGATTTAACTTTAGATTTGTATATATAAATTATAGGTTAAGATAGTCTTGTTTGCGTAGGTAGTGTATAGGTAGCATGTGCTGGTTGATACTATACCTTAAGAACAGGAAAGTAGAACTACATTTCTAGTCTGCTTCTATTTGTTAATAAATTCATGCATTGGATGTGTCGACTTCTATCTAAAATCTGAATTTAGTAAATGTGCAACAAGCTTCTTATCAGATATCTCAACCGATTGACTTGACATCGAGAACTATTTAGGGATTGAAATAGTTAGATCAATAGAAGGATGTAATTTCCTTAGATGTGAAAAATTGATACAGGAAATGCTACCAATCTAGAGATATGGCAATTCCTTCCTTCCTTTCTCTAGATGACTGATTTCCCTACCTCTATTGTTATTGTTAATATAGTTTCTCAGAAAAATGATATTTGTCCTAGTCATGATTTGTTAACATGCTGATTTTCATTAAACTATTTTAGGGAGATCTATTTGAATACTTGAAAGTTAAAGGACAACTAAAACCAAGGAAAGCAGTAAGGTGTGCTCTTGACGTTGCAAGGTTAGAGTTTTTTCCCTGTTGAATTTAAGGTGTGCTCTAGTTTGCTGCATCATTGAATATGTGTTCATTTGGATTAATGTGTTCCCAGTTTCAGAGGAATCTTGATGTGCTTATATAAGTGATCTGTAATCAATTTTGTAGGGGGATGAGTCACCTATATGCGAATAAGCCAGAAAAAGTGGCAATAATTTCTGCCCAAAATTTTTGGCCCAAATTTGAAAGCGACGGAGTATAAGCAACCCTAGATATAACATCCGATATTCGGGATAAGAGTGAAGCGTGTGAAGCGTGTGAAGATTTTGAAGCCACATGATGAGCTTGGGCACTTTCCTGATAAAGAGTGGGTTGATGACTAGTGACTCGTGAGTATAACATTTTTTCTCACTACTGATGTTTCATTAGAAGTGTAAATTCGTTATTAATTTTGCATAATTTCCTCATTCTCTCCCTTGGAGTTTTGTGCTTCTTCAGTTTTCATTTAGTATAGCAATTTGCCTTCAGAATTGGTCTATTTCTTGTCTAACGTTTCTCTTCGTTTCCTCTTTCTCAGCATCGTCCTCTGAAATTTGTTCTTTGAAGATGTCCAGGAGAACACGAGCCTGTAAAATTGTATCCCTTATGACGAGATAAAAGACCAAGCGCAGGCCTTCCGCCACTGGCTCGGTTAGGGTTTCTTCTCCTAATTGATTGTATCCCTTAAATGCTTAGAAGTTTCTATTAGGGTTTCTTCTCCCAATTGATTGTCTCTTCTTAAATCTGTACGCAAATGCACGCTGAATTGCAAGTTCTTACACCTTTAGTGCCCACAAGAGAGGCTTGTTTCCTACGTTACTACTACCATAACGTAGAGGCTGCAATTTGGTCAGTTGTTGATTTCCCCATAGACAGTTTTGATTGTTCCAACACTCTCCAAACATCACTGTCGTAGTACAGGAGACGCCCTCTGGCTGCATCATCCAGGACATGCCTAACGGTTACTCGAGGGTAAAGACTAATGCCATTTTTTGTTAGTTATGGCCATTCTCGTACATGGGTTGTATGATATATATGTACTATGCAGGTTACATGGGGCGAACACGCTGAAGTAATAGGGGAGAAGCCGGTGCATCAAATCTTCAGTGAACATGTCAGCAGTGGTATGGCATTCGGTGCACAGCGCTGGTTGGCTGTCTTACAAAGGAAGTGTGAGAGGGTTGCTAGCCAAATGGCAAGGAAAATATCCGATCTTGGAGGTAATCTAGCTAGTTGCTGAATACGAATACTCGAATGTGCATCACACTCACTTTGGTGATATTTAGCTGTTGAATATGTGTTATATACTCCGTATTATTGTGTGTTAAAGCAGTGATACAATCACCGAAAGCGAGAAAGAACCTGATGAGATTGGCGCAGAGGATAATAAGGATGTGCGCAGGCCTTCCGCCACTGTGCACAGTGAGCTTTCGTTTCAACCTCGGAAAGAAGTATGTTAGAACTTGTCCTATGTGAGCTTTTGTTGTATTGATCATACTAAACTGCGTAGTTATCTGATGTATTCAAACTGGAGCTCCCTTGCCTTTCACCAAATATAATGAGATAAAAATTGAACACTCACCATAGATTGGTTTTAACTATTTTGTAATTTATTTATTTCCAGATAGTGTGCAACATAAGTATATCGTGGATAATTTCAAATATTGTTTGAGTTCTTTCTAATCCTGCTAGATTTCATTTTCTCTTAGGTAAATCTTGATATTTAGGGGTTTTCCTGGTTTTGGTGTTTAATGCATGATCTATTGTCGCTCCATTTACAGTACTTTGCCTTCTCCGCCTCTTTCTCTATCGACTTCTCAGATCCACTGTAAGCTCTCTCTCTCTATCTCTCTCTCTATGTTGAAGATCTAGGGTTTTTTGTTTGCTGCAATTTCGGGTTCTTAAAATAAATCGATTTTGGGTTCTTCTTATAGATCTAGGGTTTGTTGTTTGATGTATCTGTTGGATCTCCGGGCTAGTATTTGAGAGCATAGACCGAGTCTTTCTTTTCCCTCTCTGGATATTCTCCCTTCTCTTCACTTAGATCAGACTCCAAATCTTTCTCATTGTTACAGATGCTGCTTGAGGAGGATTTACTCGACCTGCAACTTCTCCTGATGTTCAGTCTCCTGGGTGTCGGGCTTCTGTAAGTCCTTTCTTTCCCTACAGACTAATCTTTTTGGAGGTTTATTATTTTACTCATCTGTTCCTGTGTGTGGCTGCCATTTACTGGTCTGTGTTGGTCTCCCTCCATAATGGGTCATGAAAAGCAATGTAGTGTAAGAAGTTGCCTGATAGGAGATAAATTATATGTGGTGATATCTTGATTTTTCTTTTCTATTTTTGTAATGCATATAACTACATTGATGAATCATCTCTTAGTCTCTCTTTCTTGGCATCTTCCAAGGGTAACCTAACTTTTGTCAATGTCACCACATATCTTCCCATTCTCCTTTTGTTATAACTTTCATTACATAGGTGTTAATTTCTTATTATTGTTGCAGTTTCACTTATCTGATGAAAGAACTATTTTTTACTGTTGTAGTTTTATGAATGCAGATCCATATCCTTGTTGTAACTACCCTTCGTTATGATGGTGCTGGAAGCTTAAGTCGGATGGTAGGAATCCCATAAGAGGTACTGATTTCTGTCTCCATTGTTTGATGCTCAGGTTTTTGCTTTTGGATTGACAGTCACATGTGATTTGGAAGTGTCATTTAGTTTTATGTTTGATGCTGGTTTTTGTGTTGTACACGAAAACAAGTTTCTTGCTATTAGTGTACATTCTTGAGTTTGTGCAGCATCAAAGTATCTGATTTGGGATGTTGTAAAGTAGATTTTTTAGTTATGTAGTTTCTGTTTTGAGAAAAGAGAAGTTAGCTGAGTACGTAATCAAATAACATGCCGGGTTTCTTTTTTCCTCAAATCCTTGTATTTAGGAATCACTCCGTCTTCTGTGTTTGAGTAGAGGTTATATGCGCGTCCGCATGGAGAATTTCTTTTTGTGTGATTCCACATGTTAAGAAGAAGCAGTTGTGATTGATCCAAAGATTGCTAAGGTCTTGTATACATTGTCAACCTTGATGGCTTCCTCTTTGGTTGTGGAGAGAACAATCCGGGTCTCTTTAGTAGTGTATCTTTTATGTACCTATCCTTTGTAAAACATTTGTAAATGTTGATTTCACATTTATTTTAATGTATATGTTCATTAAAGTACCTTTCATTTGCGAAATCTTATTTTGTATCGAACAAAGGGTGTTGTATATCAAACGAAAAAATATCGGATTATCAAAGAAAAGTGATGTATTTTAATAGCTATAAAATCGAATCATTACATAAAATGGATGCTAGTATCATTATAGACATCGTCTGAATAATCTAAATCAATTTGTAATATATATTTCTACATCACAATGTCAATATAAATTGATATATATTGCTAACATCAACATCTTTATAAAAATCTCAAATGATATCCATATCATATTAATACATCAGTTATGTACATATTTCATACGACAGATTATTTTAAAACAATAAAAAATCACAAATTACATATACGAAATTAATATACGCAAAATCAATATAATGAAAAAGATGTCTATTTTGTTTTAATACATTTATTATTTTAAAAATAGTGATGTAAATGTAAAATTTAGGCTAGGTGTGGACATCTTCAAAAGCTTATAAATGAAAAATAATGAAGCTTTAACAACAAGTGAACGTGTCAAAAATAAATTCGAGGGGTTGATTTATATCTATATTCAAAATAAAACAGATGTTTTAACCAAGAAAAGACATCGGCTTCAAACCGATGTGGAAAAGTTGATCTTTTACTACACGCACAATAAGATCGGAAATTTTTTTAAAAGACATCGGTTTACAACAGATGCGCAATTGCATTTTTCTAGTAGTGTTCCCAGTGCCTAGCGCTTGTTTTCTTATTTTATTTCCGGCTTTTAGTATTTATTTGAGGCATTTGTTATTTATTTTGTGTATTTTCTTTTAATTCCTTTTAGGAATTATAAATAGGTTTAGCGGCTGATTTCATGAGACACATCATCATTAATAATCAAAAATCAGATTTGTTGCCATGAGTGTTCAAGAGCGAAATTGAGAAGCTTGGCTTTTCAATCTTGGAGATTTAAATCAGCTTGGTTTGTCTTAAGTTTGTCGATTCTCGCTAGTTAATTGGTGATCTTAAGCTCCCACGAGCCCCCTTCTCGTGCTCCTTGGATACGTCCCTGGTTGTGTGAGATTGTAGAGATTGGTTAGCTAGTCGTTGGTTTGGGACTTTGATCAATCGGGTTCAAGGGTCTTCTCCTCGTTCTACCTAGACTTTCTCTTGCCCTTTCTATCTTTTCCATTGCCATTTTTTAGTCTTTTGAGTCCTTTGTCGAGTCATTATTGTCTAACTTGTGTTCTTTGTTGTTTTGTGCTTTTTTTCGAAAGATCGGGACATCCACGGCTAATCCCCATATCAGACTCAATATGGTTTGGCTCTTGAGGTACTTGAGGGCCTCGTGATCCGAGTGAATGACGAACTCCTTTGGCCACAAATAATGTTGCCAAGTGCGTAGGCAACGAACAAGAGCTAGCAACTCTTTATCGTAGGTGGTGTAGTTGAACTCTGCAGGGCCTAATTTCTCGCTGAAATAGGCTACGGGTCGACGGTCTTGAAGAAGAACACCGCCAATCCCTGTGTTGGACGCGTCACACTCAAGCTCAAAGGTCTTGGAGAAGTCCGGCAGTTGGAGCACGGGTGCATGGGTGAGACGGTCCTTGAGGGCGTCGAAATCCCTTTGATGAGCGTCATTCCAGCAAAACGCTACATCCTTCTTTGTGAGCTCATGGAGTGGGGCGGCAATGATATTGAAATCCTTCACGAAACGCCGGTAGAACCCCGCAAGACCAAGGAATGATCTAACATGGGTTGGTGTTGATGGCTGCGGCCACTCCTCAATAGCGCGAACCTTCTCGGTATCTACCTTTAGACCATCCATGGACACAACAAAACCATGAAAAATGGTAGATTCTGAAGCAAAAATACACTTCTTAAAGTTAGCAAAAAGTTTCTCCTTTCGAAGACAATCAAATACACACTTTAAGTGGTGAACATGGTCATCTAGGTTCTTGCTACAAATCAAGATATCGTCAAAATAGACAACAACAAACTTCCCTAAGTATTGCCTAAGCACATGGTTCATAAGCCTCATAAAAGCAGAAGGAGCATTAGTAAGACCAAAAGGCATTACAAGCCATTCATAATGATGCGGGGTTAGCTGCTGTTTTCCCGACCTTCTTGACGTTGTAGACTCGGACTCACAAAAACACAAAGGAGGGGCACAAGTTAGAAAAGAAAATGCAGCAAAGGGAGGGTAAAACCTTAGAGACAAGGCTCGACCAAGTGAAAGGGAAAAACATAACAAAATAAAGGGAAATGAAAAGGAAAAGATTGGAGGAATCAACCTTGATGAACAACAAGAAGACCCATTGGGACAATGCACCAAGAACCAACTTGAATGACACCAAAACCAACCCTATACAACATTACACAACCATGGATGGCCATGGAAGCACAAGGAGGAGGTTCGTGCTCATCTCGGAATCACCAATCTTTGGGAAATTGACAAAACCAAGTACAAACCGAAGTAGATGCAAAACGCATGCACACAAGGCATGAAGCTTTCACCTTTAGAGAGTGAAACCAACTAGGTTTTCATAAACAATATTCAAAAGTGTCTTCCAAATGAGAGGTTACAAGCCTTAAATAGGAGAAAAAATCAGCCCAAAAGGAAGGGCCCAAAAACATAAAGTTTCAACAAGTCCTACTAAACCCAAACAAAGGCCCAAAACACAAAGTCCAAAATAAAGCAAGCAAATCAAAAGTTAAGTATGGGTGGTAGCGGAATCACCCTTAGTCGAGCCCGATAATGGTGCGGTTTCAAGCAATGCGATGATGTAACCCTCGGGATCCATTGGTAGTACCAACTTCATGTGGTGGTGGATGAAGGCGTTAAGTTCCTCTCTTATCTTCTTAGCTCGTGACCTTGTGATAGGTCCATCTCCGAAATGAGGTGCATTAGGTGGTACTTGAGATGGTCCTTCATCACATAAAGGCCATACTTAGTTTTGAAAGCCGTTTTCCATTCATCCCCTTGTTTCATCCTAATTTGGTGATAGCCACTCCTAAGATCAATTTTAGAAAAAATGCAAGCACCATGGAGTTCATCAAGCATTTCATCCAAACGAGGTATAGGGTGACGATACTTAACCGTTATTTGGTTGATTGCGCGGCAATCAACGCATATCTGCCATGATCCATCCTTCCTGGGCACCAAAATGACAGGGACGGCGCAAGGACTAAGGCTCTCCTGAACAAATCCCTTCTCCACAAGCTCAGAGACTTGGCGTTGCAACTCCTTCATCTCCTCCGGACTAACATGGTATGCCGCACGGTTAGGCAAAGAGGCACCGGGCATGAAATCGATTTGGTGCTCAATTCCACGGACGAGTGGTAAACTAGGGGGTAGCTCATCAGACATCACATCTAAATAGTCCTGCAATAAGCGAGAAATAGGCTCAGGCAAACTATCGAAAGAAATAGAAGTGACAAGAACATCCTTTTGAAGTAAAAGGATATAAGGTCGATGTGAGTCTTGTGCCAACTTCCGAGTTGTGAGCGCCCGCTTCCCCACGGGTCCCTTGATGGAAGAGGAGGGCATCATCAAGGAGGAGGAAGAAGAGGAAAAGGATGATGCAGAGGCCGCGGGTGATGACTGAAAAGCCGCGGGCACGGGTAATCCAGGAGGTGGGGATGCTGAGGCCGCGGACGCGGCCCCCTTGGCCGCGGGTGCAGCCATTCTAGTAGGGTGGCCTCCATGGGGCCGCGGGCGCGGCCCCCTCGGCCACGGGTGCGACCTGTTCAGCCCACTTGCTTTTGTTGTTGCAATCGTTCCTTTGTGCATTGGCCGCCTTCTCGGCCTGTTGTTGGCGCTTTCTTACCTAATCCTTTAGAATAACTTGAGGAGAAAGGGTAGGAGAGTAACTCTCCTCCCGTCATAATTAAAAGAATAGGTATTCAAACGACCATTATGAATAACACTCCTATCATATAACCACGGTCAGCCTAACAAAATATGACTACAATCCATTTTAACAACATCACACAATACATGATCGCAATAAGACCCTATGTGAAAAGACACAAAGCATTGTTTAATAACAAGAGTATCGGAGTTACCGTCGAGGATGCCGTTAAGACCGTAGTGTGTAGCACGTGGTGTAGTAGCAAGATGGAAGTAATCAATGACCTTCTCATTGATCAAATTGCAGCAGCTCCCCCCATCAATGATGACCGTGAGTGTGGCTTCCCGAACCACACATTTGGTGTGAAAGATGGTCTCCCGTTGGTCAGCCGCAGGTGCCTCTTGAAGAGTGAGAATGTGTCGGTTGACCAAGCAAAGTGCCTCATCGAAGGAGTTGGGGTAGATTGCGACGTTGTCCTCATCAGACATAAAGGCCGACTTCTCTACTTCGAGTGAACCTGGGGGATTTTCGAAAGCTTCCTCCTCATAGTAGTAGTCTCCTATGTCGTTGAGCAACATTTTCTTCTTTTGAGGGCAATTCCTAGCGATGTGGTCAGCGCCATTGCAAGTGAAGCAACGTTGCTCTTGAGCTTGAGCATTAGGAGATGGCGCAGTAACCCTCCGTGATGGCGCAGCCATTAAGTCGTCAGCTAACTTGGCGTTGTTGGATGTGAACATCGATCCTAACCGTCGATCCATCACCTCGGCGGCGGTGTTTATGATGAATTGCATTTGAGTGTCCGAAATAGCCCCGGGAGGTGGAGGTGTACTAGAATTGGAAGACTTGTCGTCGGCCATGTTCCTATTAGCAATGTAACAACCCAAGTAATACGAACAAATAGGCAGCGAAAAAAGCGATGCAAGACTTTGATCCTATAAGTGATCGAAGTGTTTGAAAACAAGCAAAGCGAGGAACACAAGGCACTAAATTAACAATCTACCCTGGACACAGAACTATGCAATGATGAAAGTAGCAAGATATCAAAGCAAAATGCAAAATATAGCCACAAAAGAGTAAGCAAGGAGATGCAATCGATGACAAGCGGCTAGAATGTGAAATTGCAATTAACAATAGAATGCAATAAGTACTACAATGTGAAGCTCAAAAAATCCACAACTAAGGAACAAAAACAGTGAGCAATCAAAAGGGTTACGAAGTGCACACACTCCGTCGAATCTTATCCGACGGTTGCAACATGGTTCGGAGAGAGATGGGTGTGACCAAGGCCCCGGTGTTGGCACGACACTAAATCACACAATCAAGGGTTCTTTGTGATGCTTAATATCTAATAGATCATCAAACAAGTAGCAAGGGATGCAATAGATGCAAGATGACAATGAAGATGAGTTACTAACTCAACAATGCAAGGAAGCTGATTTTTTTTTTGATTTTTGTATTTGAATCGACTTTCTGATTTTTTTTTTAATTGAAGAATGTCGACAACCCTATGAACAGCAAGAGGTCGACAATAACAGTAGCAAAACAAAAATAAAAATCCAAAGGCTAGATGATCTAATAGTAAGCAAAATTAACAAACTAGGGCAAGAGGCTAACAAATTGGAGAAAAAGGGTTCTTTTGTGGTGCAAGATCATCAATAAGCAATCATCCAAGAACTCAATCATAGGCATGATGTATAGCAAAAGAAAAGCAATGAAACTTGCAAATAAGAACTCAACATCTTCCAAGTTATAGATCCAACAAGCAAATCACCAACTAGTGCCAATTTTAGGGTAATAGAATGCGAAAATAATGAGAAATAAACACTAATAAAATCAGCAATCAGGGCTGGGAAAATAGGCACGAAATATATCACTCAAATAAACGAATCAAGGCTTTAAGACTTGCATAACCTTGTCTTTGAATACCAGTTGATGTATTGTAATCCCCAACGACTCATTTCGTTCAGATCTTGCGATGTCTTAAGGCCGATCTTGACTCGTCCTTGAAGGATCTTATGAGGGAATGATGATCTTGATGCTAGGGAAGGAAAACAACAAAAACAACCACCGAAAATAGCCTTCGGAGAAGCTGTCGCAGAAGCTATCCTGTCGAAGCCGCGGGCGCGTCAAGGGCGCGGCCAGGGTGCGGCCGGGTGACGGACGAATTTTCTGCGCGACTTCTTCTTGATTTCTCTGCTCTGTTTTGCCTCGGATGGTTTTTAATCTTTGTGAGGGTGATTGATTTGGATTAGGATGTGGTTTTTAAGATCTTAAAGGATTTAATGATGGAACTTAATTGAAACTTTGACGAAGAGCGTAAGATTTCTAGGGTTGAAGAAGAGCAAGCACTTAGCCAAGTTCTTCTCCTTTGAATTCAACGTGATTAAAAACTTAGGAGAAACACAACTTAAATAGGAGTTGATGGTGAGATTGGTTCCTATGCAAAGGAAGCCCTAGCCATCTCACTTTTATCTAAATTAATTAAATAAATCCTAAGATAAATACTAGTAATTTTATCTATCTAAAAATATCCAAAAATAGATAAAACTAACAACTAAGCAAGGACATAAATATTCCTCACTTTTTATTTCCCTAAAGAGATAAAAGAAAAGAAATAATAATAAAAATTACTTAAGGCCATTCTGCCCTAGCCTAGCTCATCAAGTCTCGGCCCTTCATCAAGGTAGAATGGGGCCGAAGACTAAGACCTTGGACCATTGGTTAAACCTTGAGCATTGTGACCCATGATGGTCGGAGTCCTTGGTCCATGGTTGCACCCAAACGATCAAGAAGAGCCTTTGTCGCATCTTCAATCATCTTGGCCCGAGCTCGAGTGATCGGACCATCAAATGGCACTTTCATCTTGTCATCAATGTAGTCGGAGTCATGGGACCTTGGGTGCTATCACTTACCCCAGTGCTTATCAAGCTTTTCATCTAGGACTCTCAATAGGTCTGCCCTAGTTCTCTCATACTGTTGTTGTCTCGTAGTTGCATCTTCTTCCTTAGATTGTTGAAGAACGGCTTGCAAATCAGCTAGTGTGATAGCTCTTCCTTCATTCCCTGCATTACGCATGTTCTCCTACACACAAAAGGCACAAACAAAAGGAAAAACAAAGAAGAACCCAGAAAATCACAAAAACTTGCAAACACGTAAGGGTTAGAAATCAAAAGATCTCTCTCTCTCACCTCCCTCATATTCTTTTCACTCATGAATTTTTCTTTTGGGGGGGGGTGAAACTCTCCCTTTCTTTGAATGTGATCTCACTTCACTCACAACTCAGATTGTAAGCAAACAAGTATGCAAATAACACTCCTTCAACAAGTAAGTAATGTGATGGTGCTTCTTCCACACTTAGAACTATCTCCGCAGCGGCAAACCAACTTATTGATGTTGTCCTGGAAACTCACAAAAAGTATCAAAAGCACAAGCCAAGGCAAGCCCAAAGGCGAGTATTTACCAAATTCCAAAATCAAGTAAGTAATACTCGAATGGAAAAGGGTAAATAAGGTTTAGGAAAGGCAAGAAACAAGGCTTGGAATAGCTAATGATAGGATGAGAATGTCTAGTAAACAATAACAACACAATTTGCACTTCAAATGCTCACAACTTGCACATAGAACAACTTTTGGAGCTTTTCTAAATTCTTCTCTTTTCTTTCTTCTTCTGTTTCTTTTTTCAGAAACAACAACACTTACAAATCAGAACTTACTTCAATCTTCAAGCACTTATCAAGCACATTCCATATATTCTCATCACCATATACTATGCAAAGCATTAGGATAATAATGGTGCAACACATTTAGGGGTGAAGTTCAGATTTTTGGCAGGAAGGATGAAGGTTTATGCAAACACTCAAGAACACTAGGTAGAAGCATCGAAAATGCATGAACAATTGATAGATCTGATTTTTTTTCTTTCTTTCTTTTTTCTTTTTTTTTTGCAGATCTTAACCACACATATTAAGGTAGAAAGGACGAAAAAAATGTAGCGAAAGGCCGGAGAACAATCAGGAACAAGGGTGGATAGAAATGGCTGAAAATCGAGCAAAATAAACCGAAAATGGAGAGGTAATTCGTACCCCTTTGGCTTGAGAAACTTACCTTGAACATAGATCTGATACCACTTGATGAGTTTCCCCTTGAGGATCCTTAAATCGCAGTACAACGTAAGTCGGAACAAGCCTCGAACCAACCGGTGGAAGATGGATGATGGAGATAGATTTCGATGGAATATTTTTGGTATTTTTGTGATAATGATAAAACTCAGATTTGAGGAAAACAAACTGAATTTTATAAAGGATAGGTGAACAAAAACAAGTGGATATGACTCACCACAAGTTCTTGAACATAGATCAAGTACAAACAGATATTACGCACCGAAAATACAAGATCGGACCTTCGATATGACTCACGAAGGAGATGAAGTTTTCAAGCTTCAAACTGAGGATATAAACTTGGTTTTTGATGATAAATGGCGTGCCCTCTAATAGCTGCAAGGGCTGGATAATATAGAGGAAGTTTGTGGACAGCTTGTGTAAAAAGGTGGCTTGCTTTAAATGCAGTCATGGAAGTTGTTCTCTTCACAAATGCACCAGCTGCATGGGGGATGTATTCCATGATGTCTTGTCTTCCCAATGTGCATTTAAATATATGAGAAGTTTGAATTAGAATCTGAGTTGCCTCCATAACAATCAGCTAGAACCGAGGCATTTCCGGGCTTCTTGGGCTGCGTGTTGTGATCTTCAATTTGTTGTAGACTTGTGAAAGCTTGAACTTGAACTTGATGGTTCATGGGAATGGTTAAGAATCCTTGAAGAAGGTTAGTTTGAAGTCGCCTTGCCCGAGCTCGGGTGATGGATCTGAGAGGCAACTCGTTTGATGAGTCATTTGGAGCTTCGTCAAGTTTTGCTTCTTGATTGATCATAGGTGTGATCACATCAGCGCACAAAGCTCCCATTATGACCTATACACCATATAACAATGTTTGGTATATATTCGAGGAAAATAAGCACAATTTTGGTGGATAAAGAAAGGTGACGACGACATGGTCACTTTTGGTCCGAAAATTTCACAGAAAGCTTTTCGCGCACAAAGCTCCCATTATGACCTATACACTATATAATCATGTTTGGGCCGAATATTTCACGGAAAGCTTTTCGAGCACAAAGCTCCCATTATGACCTATACACCATATAATCATGTTTGGGACACATTTGAGTGAAAACCACATAGTTTTGGTGGATAAAGAAAGGTGACGCCGATATGGTCACTTTTTGTCCAAAAATTTCACGGAAAACTTTTTGCGCACAAAGCTCCCATTATGACCTATACACCATATAAACATGTTTGGTATATATTTGAGTGAAAACATCACAGTTTTGGTGGATAAAGAATGGTGACGCCGATATGGTCACTTTTGGACCAAAAATTTCACGGAATGCTTTTCGCGCACAAAGCTCCCATTATGACCTATACACCATATAAACTTGTTTGGTACATATTTGAGCGAAAACAACACAATTTTGGTGGATAAAGAAAAGTGACACCGATATGGTCACTTTTGGTCCCAAAATTTCACGGAAAGATTTTTGCGCACAAAGCTCTCATTATGACCTATACACTATATAAACATGTTTGGGATGCATTTGAGCGAAAACCACACAGTTTTGGTGGATAAAGAAAGGTGACGCCGATATGGTCCCTTTTGGTCCGAAAATTTCAAGGAAAGCTTTTCGCGCACAAAACTCTCATTATGACCTATACACTATATAAACATGTTTGAGACACATTTGAGCGAAAACCACACAGTTTTGGTGGATAAAGAAAGGTGACGCCGATATGGTCACTTTTGGTCCGAAAATTTGACGGAATGCTTTTCGCGCACAAAGCTCCCATTACTAAGCGCACAGCACAGTCAACACCTAACATCATAATACTAAACACACATCCATATCCAACTCCTAATAATCCCACCACTACTGTATAGCATATATATTTATATATGGTAAAATATATAGATATATGTAGCCGCTACTCCATACCAACCCTCCTAAGTAGGCAACTACTCACACAGTCCCATTACATCACATATGAATTTTTAAAATCCTCCACTTACTTTGTAAATTGTGGTATATAGCAGATAACGACCATTCAACAATATTTAGCAGGACAAGACCGCTCAACACAGTGCAAACAAACCTTCAGCAGCTCATGACCTCAAATCCAAGCGGCCTTAGAGTTGAGTTTGGACCCTCTGCAAATCCCCACCAGCTGGACAATTCATTCAGCTCAATCTCCCATTATGACCAATACACCATATAAACATATTTGGGAAACATTTGAGCAAACACAGCACAGTTTTGGTGGATAAAAAAATGTGACGCCGATATGGTCATTTTTGGTCGGAAAATTTCATGGAAAGCTTTTCACACACAAAGCTCTCATTATGACCTATACACCATATAAACATGTGTGGTACATATTTGAGCGAAAACAACACAGTTTTGGTGGAAAAGAAAGGTGACGCCGATATGGTCACTTTTGGTCCAAAAATTTCACGGAAAGCTTTTGCGCACAAAGCTCCCATTATGACCTATACACTATATAAACACGTTTGGGATACATTTGAGCGAAAACCACACTGTTTTCGTGGATAAAGAAGGGTGACGCCGATATGATCACTTTTGGTCCGAATATTTCACGGAAAGCTTTTCGCGTACAAAGCTCCCATTATGGCATATACACCATATAAACATGTTTGGGACACATTTGAAAGAAAACCACACAGTTTTGGTGGATAAAGAAAGGTGACGCCGATATGGTCACTTTTGGTCAGAAAATTTCACGGAAAACTTTTCGCGCACAAATCTCCCATTATGACTTGAACAGGTAAATATATATAGATGGTGGCTTAAAAACGAAGAGTACAAAAATGCAAGACCAAACAAATGGTCTTACGGAAAAATACATAGGAATACCACTTATAATATTTCACTAACCCCTAGACCATTACTAAAAGCGCACAGCAAAGTCAACACTTAACATCATAATACTAAACGCACATCCATAGCCAACACCTAATAATCTCACCACTACTGTATAGCATATATATTTATATATGGTAAAATATATAGATATATATAGCCGCTACTCCATACCAACCCTCCTAAGGCTGTGTTTGGCACTAGATGGAGATTATGGGGATTATGGGGATTTCAGTAGATTTTAGGAGATGGAGATTATTTTGGTAGATTAATGGGATTTTGGGGATTGAGATTATGTATGACGGAAATCTCGTAAAAGGTGTTTGGTAGGTAGGGGATTGTGATGTATTTTAAAGTAACACAATTACCGGAATGCCCCTGAAAAGAGAGGCTGATACCCCTCCTCCTTCCTCCCAAAATCACAAAGCCTCTTTCGTTACCTCCCAGACGACACCGTGACGCTGCCTGGCGAATTCCGACGGCGAGGCTCCAGAGCTGCTGCGACGTGAAGACTCGGTGAGTATCGGCAGTAGCGCCTTGACGAAGCCCCCTCGCTCAACCGCGCACCGTCACCTACCTCTCCTGTCGGCGGAAGATCCCTCTTCCGAGAGACCCGTGGCGCTCGTCGGCGTTTCCCAGGTATCTCTTGCTCTGACATTTGTGTGTGTTCATGAATTTTGAAGTTGGTATGGGCATGTTGATTAGTTTGTTTGTTCCCCTGAAAGACGAAAAATCAAAATGGAATTGGAGATTTGTAGTCGCCAT
Organism: Persicaria maculosa; assembly: GCA_963922045.1. Lineage (NCBI taxonomy): Eukaryota > Viridiplantae > Streptophyta > Magnoliopsida > Caryophyllales > Polygonaceae > Persicaria > Persicaria maculosa. The sequence goes on from OY998261.1 coordinate 38,934,661, forward strand.
TTTAGGGATTGCATTACAATAGTAGGTTGAATTGGGGATTTCCACACAACTGCCGAATAGGGCACAATAGTTGTTCGGTTCTTCGATTAGTTGGCTCCCGACCCGATTGAACCCTATCAAGTTAGCTTGTTACGGTGAGAAACGGTCGAATTTGGAGGAACCCCCAACAATCGGAATTCCCCTTCGTTGTCAGTTGCTGATGCAAACATATGTTTTCCTATGTTGTTGTCGTTGGGGGACATCAGTTGAGGACGATTTGCAAACATGGCCTCCGGTAGCAAGCCCCCTGTTCTTGACAAGGGCAAAAAACCCAAGGCCCCCAAAGAAACACCTTTTCAGTGGACTCCGACGCTAATGAAACAATTTTTGGACCTGCTGATTGGGTATCAGCGAAAATATGGCCACGATCAGGGCTTCAGTTGGGTGGTTTTAATGACCCAGTTCGAGGAGCTCACATGGAAGAAGTGTGGAAGCAACACCCTGAAGAACAAACACGCGACAATGAAGGAGAGGTGGAAGGCTTGGAAAGAGTTGATGCACGGCGAGACCGGTTTGGGGTGGGACTACGAAAAAGGGTGCGTAAAGGCCAGCGATGAGTGATGGGAGCAGAAATGTCAGGTACGCTATCGTCTGCAAGACCTTTTTGTTGTTGTCTGAACATAAGGATTAGCAATTGTAGTTACATGTATGCGCATAATCTAACGCTTTCCGTTGGACTGCTTTTGCAGGAAAAGGCTGATTTTGGCAAACTAAAGAACAAGTGCATTCCTCCGGACATTGTAGATGCCTGGGACCAGATTTACGGAGGCACAGTATGGACCGGCCAGCACTGTGTGTCTCCTAGTAGGCAACTACTCACACAATCCCATTACATCACATAAGAATTTTTAAAATCCTCCACCTGCTATATAAAATGTGGTATATAGCAGATAACGACCGGTCAACAATATTTAGCAGGATAAGAACGCTCAACACAGTGCAAACAAACCTTCAGCAGCTCATGACCTCAAATCCACGCAGCCTTAGAGTTGAGTTTGGACCCTCTGCAAATCCCCACCAGCTGGACAAACACAACACAGTTTTGGTGGATAAAGAAATGTGACGCCGATATGGTCATTTTTTGTCCGAAAATTTCACGGAAAGCTTTTCACGCACAAAGCTCCCATTATGACCTATACATCATATAAACATGTGTGGTACATATTTGAGCGAAAACAACACAGTTTTGGTGGATAAAGAAAGGTGAAGCCGACATGGTCAGTTTTGGTCCGAAAATTTCACGGAAAGCTTTCGCGTACAAAGCTCCCATTATGACTTGAATAGGTAAATATATAGAAAGTGGCAAACGCCAATGAGTAACAAGAAATAAGACCATACCAAGAGTCTTACGTAAAAAAAATGATGCTACCCTCAAAAGTCCTACTACATGAAGCTACCCGCATAAGTCCGATTACAAAGAAGTTAGGGGAGTCGCATAACCGAAGACACACCACAGTTACATACCGGTCCACACCAGGACAAGCGTAGCATTTAGTCCAATACATAAAATGCTTGCCGATGTGGGAATGTAGAGGTACCCTGTCAACGACAAACAACCGACCCTAACCTCCACAAAGCCACAAATTACATCCCACAAAAGTGTTGCCTTCCTCAGATTTTTGCCCACATGATCATACCCACAAATTAGATCCCACAAGCCACGTAATCACCTAACAAGCAACTACACCCACACATACACATCCCAATTCAAAACTCACGGTCAACCCCTACAAGCTACAAGGCTAATAAAAAGAGGCAATAGTGCAGCTTTATTAAAAGCTCACTAGTGCAGCAATTTTAAAATGCAAAGAAAGCTTGCATCCACACGCCATCTCCAAAGCAAGGCTGAAGACAACGGCAACATCACATGCAAAAGCAACTAGGGCCCACACTACATGACATCATGCGGCACACCACCAACCAGCCCGTGACTAGCCGACGGCACACACACCATCAAACCTCCAACGCACCATACCCACCACGCATTCAGCTCTCTCCAAAGATGGGTGAACCATAGCGACAAGGAACAAGGAAGTGAGCCACCATCGAGCCACCCACCCAGCCGGGACAGCCCAGGCCGCAACCAACTAACTAAGCCCATGAGCACCACCGAATGAGCCCCGACTCCCCCACCACGGTCTGCAACGTTAAGCTCATTCGAAGTAAAAATCAGGCCGAAGAATGGGAGGAAAGAGACCACTTGACAGCCCCCACAGACCACCACGAGCCACCTGCGAGCCACCAAAGATCCACAGATCCACTCTTGAATCAGAAAGAACACCCTCAAACAAGGAAGGAGCGCCAAAAATCGACGCCGGCAAGAAACACAAGCTCAACCAGGAGACTCTCCGGGAAAAGTCAACACCCAGGAGCCCCGGGGGTGCAAAACCTCCCGCACCCAATCTCACCGGACTCAAGCCATCGGCCTACCAACGGCAGAGCACCCAAGCCAGCCAGCACCCTCACCAAACGTCAACTCCAACACCCTAAAGCTGGACAATAAGGGGCGAGTCCAACGCCCATGACCGAAAAGTTCAACCAACCTGGTCGGAAGAACCCACCGGTGTAGGGTCAAAACCGGACCTGCAGCACCACCCGCCCTCGGCTCTATGGTCGGCACCAAGTCCGTCGTTAAGAGCCACACCCAGCAGCACGGCAAAGCCTGGGCGCCAAGACTCAAGCTCGACATGGTCACCACCGAGCCAAGAAAGAAAACAAATTGAATTCTTTAAACCCCAAACAGCCCAACCATATACGATCTAATCCCAAACTCCCAAAGATTAGGCCGAATACCCACCGGATTTGTAAAAAATTTACAAATTGCCCAACAAATCAAAAGAGGGGAGGAATGGATGATGCAAAAAAAAGAGAATTCCAAAAGGAAGGGAGGTGCTCCCTTGGGAGTTTCTCTCTCAAGAATTCTCTCTCCATCCAAACCTAAGCTCCCACTATGACCTATACAATATATAAACATGTTTGGGACACATTTGATCGAAAACCACACAGTTTTCGTGGATAAAGAAGGGTGACGCCGATATGGTCATTTTTGGTCCGAATATTCACGGAAAGCTTCACGAGCACAAAGCTCCCATTATGACCTATACACCATATAAACATGTTTGGTACATATTTGAGCGAAAACAACACAGTTTTGGTGGATAAATAATGGTGACGCCGATATAGTCGCTTTTGGTCCAAAAATTTTACGGAATGCTTTTCGCGCACAAAGCTCCCATTATGACATATACACCATATAAACATGTTTGCTACATATTTGAGCGAAAACAACACAATTTTGGTGGATAAAGAAAAGTGACGCCGATATGGTCACTTTTGGTCCGAAAATTTAACGGAAAGCTTTTCGCGCACAAAGCTCCCATTATAACCTATACACTATATAAACATGTTTGGGACGCATATTACCGAAAACCACACAGTTTTGGTGGATAAAGAAATGTGACGCCGATATGGTCCCTTTTGGACTGAAAATTTCAAGGAAAGCTTTTCGCGCACAAAGCTCTCATTATGACCAATACACTATATAAACAAGTTTGGGATGCATTTGAGCGAAAACCACACAGTTTTGGTGGATAAAGAAAGGTGACGCCGATATGGTCAGTTTTGGTCCGAAAATTTCACGGAAAGCTTTTCGTTCACAAAGCTCCCATTATAACCTAAAATCCATATAAACATGTTTGAGACACATTTGAGCGAAAACCACACAGTTTTGGTTGATAAAGAAAGGTGACACTGATATGACCACTTTTGGTCCGAAAATTTGACAGAATGCTTTTCGCGCACAAAGCTCCCATTATGATTTATACACTATATAAACATGTTTCGAACACATTTGAGCGAAAACCACACAGCTTTGGTGGATAAAGAAAGGTGACGCCGATATGGTCACTTTTGGTCCGAAAATTTCACGGAAAGCTTTTCAGGCACAAAGCTCCCATTATGACCTATACACAATATAAACATATTTGGGAAATATTTGAGCAACAACAACAATGTTTTGGTGGATAAAACAAAGGTGACGCCGATATGGTCACTTTTGGTTCGAAAATTTTACGGAAAGCTTTCGCGCACAAAACTCCCATTATGACATATACACTGTATAAACATGTTTGGGACACATTTGAGCGAAAACCACCACACAGTTTTCGTGGATATAGAAAGGTAACGCCGATATGGTCACTTTTGTTCCGAATATTTCACGGAAAACTTTTCGAGCACAAAGCTCCCATGTTGACCAATACACCAAATAAACATGTTTGGGACACAAATGAGTGAAAACCACATAGTTGTGGAGGATAAACAAAGGTGACGCCGATATGGTCACTTTTGGTCCAAAAATTTCACGAATAGCTTTTCGCGCACAAACCTCCCATTATGACCTATACACCATATAAACATGTTTGGTACATATTTTAGCGAAAACAACACAGTTTTGGTGGATAAAGAATGGTGGCGCCGATATGGTCACTTTTGGTTCAAAAATTTCACAGAATGCTTTTCGCGCACAAAGCTCCCATTATGACCTATACACCATATAAACATGTTTGGTACATATTTTAGCGAAAACAACACAATTTTGGTGGATAAAGAAAAGTGACGCCGATATGGTAACTTTTGGTCCCAAAATTTCACGGAAAGCTTTTCGCGCACAAAGCTCTCATTATGACCTATACACTATACAAACATGTTTGGGACGCATTTGAGCGAAAACCACACAGTTTTTGTGGATAAAGAAAGGTGACGCTGATATGGTCACTTTTGGGACACATTTGAGTGAAAACCACACAGTTTTGGTGCATAAAGAAAGATTACGCCGATATGGTCACTTTTGGTCCGAAAATTTCACGGAAAGCTTTTCGTTCACAAAGCTCCCATTGTAACCTAAAAACCATATAAACATGTTTAGGACACATTTGAGCGAAAACCACATAGTTTTGGTGGACAAAGAAAGGTGACGCTTATATGGTCACTTTTGGTCCGAAAATTTGACAGAATGCTTTTCGCGCACAAAGCTCCCATTATGACATATACACTAGATAAACATGTTTGGGACACATTTGAGCGAAAACCACACAGTTTTGGTGGATAAAAAAAGGTGACGCCGATATGGTCACTTTTGGTCCGAAAATTTCACGGAAAGCTTTTCAGGCACAAAGCTCCCATTATGACCTATACACCATATAAACATGTTTGGGAAACATTTGAGCAACAACAACACAGTTTTCGTGGATAAAGAAAGGTGACGCCGATATGGTCACTTTTGTTCCGAAAATTTCACGGAATGCTGTTCAGGCACAAAGCTCCCAGTATGACCTATACACCATATAAACATGTTTGGGAAACATTGGAGCAACAACAACACAGTTTTGATTAATAAAGAAAGGTGACGCCGATATGGTCACTTTTGGTCCGAAAATTTCACAGAAAGCTTTTCAGGCACAAAGCTCCCATTATGACCTATACACCATATAAACATGTTTGGGAAACATTTGAGCAACAACAACACAGTTTTGGTCGATAAAAAAAGGTGATGCCAATATGGTCACTTCTGGTCCAAAAATTTCAATGAAAAGTTTTCTCGCACAAAGCTCAGATTATGACCCATGCACCATATAAACATGTTTGGGACAAATTTGAGCGAACACCACACAATTTTGGTGGATAAAGAAAGGTGACGGCGATATGGTCATTTTTGGTACGAAAATTTGACGGAAAGCTTTTCGCGCACAAAGCTCACATTATGTCCTATACACTATATAAACAAGTTTGGGACACATTTGAGCGAAAACAACACAGTTTTGGTGGATAAAGAAAGATGACGCCGATATGGTCACTTTTGGTCCGAAAATTTCACGGAAAGCTTTTTGCGCACAAACCTCCCATTATGACCTATATAACATATAAACATGAGTGGTACATATTTGAGCGAAAACAACACAGTTTTGGTGGATAAAGAAAGGTGACGCCGATATGGTCTCTTTTTGTCCGAAAATTGAACGGAAAGCTTTCACGCACAAAGCTCCCATTATGACCTATACACTATATAAACATGTTTGGGACACATTTGAGCGAAAACCACACAGTTTTCGTGGATAAAGAAAGGTGACGCCTATATGGTCACTTTTGTTCCGAATATTTCACGGAAAGCTTTTCGAGCACAAAGCTCCCATTATGACCTATACACCATATAAACATGTTGGTATATATTTGAGCGAAAACAACACAATTTTGGTGGATAAACAAAAGTGACGCAGATATGGTCACTTCTGGTCCCAAAATTTCACAGAAATGTTTTCGCGCACAAAGCTCCCATTATGACCTATACACTATATAAAAATGTTTGGGACGCATTTGAGCGAAAACCACACAGTTTTAGTGGATAAAGAAAGGTGACGCCGATATGATCCCTTTTGGTCCGAAAATTTCAAGGAAAGCTTTCCGTGCACTAAGCTCTCATTATCACCAATACACTATATAAACATGTTTTGGACGCATTTGAGCGAAAACCACACAGTTTTGGTGGATAAAGAAAGGTGACGCCTATTTGGTCACTTTTGGTCCGAAAATTTCAGATAAAGCTTTTCGCACACAGAGGTCGCCTTAGGACATATACACCATATAAACATGTTTGGGACACATTTGAGTGAAAACCACACAGTTTTGGTGGAAAAAGAAAGGTGACGCCTATATAGTCACTTTTGGTCCGAAAATTTCACGGAAAGCTTTTCGTTCACAAAGCTCCCATTATAATCTAAAAACCATATAAACATGTTTGGGACACATTTGAGCGAAAACCACACAGTTTTGGTGGACAAAGAAAGGTGACACTTATATGACCACTTTTGTTCCGAAAATTTGACATAATGCTTTTCGCACCCAAAGCTCCCATTATGACATATACACTATATAAACATGTTTGGGACAAATTTGAGCGAAAACCACACAGCTTTGGTAGACAAAGAAAGGTGACGCTCGTATGGTCACTTTTTGGTCCGAAAATTTCACGGAAAGCTTTTCGGGCACAAAGCTCCCATTATGACCTATACACTATATAAACATGTTTGGGACACATTTGAGCGAAAACCACACAGTTTTGTTGGATAAAGAATGGTGACGCCGATATAGTCACTTTTGGTCCGAAAGTTTCACGGAAAGCTTTTCGCGCACAAATCTCTCATTATGACATATACACTATATAAACATGTTTGGGACGCATTTGAGCGAAAACCACATAGTTTTGGTGGATAAAAAAAGGTGACGCCGATTTGGTCACTTTTGGTCCGAAAATTTCACGGAAAGCTTTTCGCACACAAAGCTCCCCTTATGACATATACACCATATAAACATGTTTGGGACACATTTGAGTGAAAACCACACAGTTTTGGTGGATAAAGAAAGGTGACGCTTATATGGTCACTTTTGGTCCGAAAATTTGACAGAATGCTTTTCGCGCACAAAGCTCCCATTATGACCTATACACTATATAAACATGTTTGGGACACATTTGAGCGAAAACCACACAGTTTTGGTGGATAAAGAAAGGTGACGCCGATATGGTCACTTTTGGTCCGAAAATTTCACGGAAAGCTTTTGAGGCACAAAGCTCCCATTATGACCTATACACCATAAAAACATGTTTGGGAAACATTTGAGCAACAATAACACAGTTTTCGTGGATAAAGAAAGGTGACGCCGATATGGTCACTTTTGTTCCGAAAATTTCACGGAATGCTTTTCAGGCACAAAGCTCCCATTATGACCTATAGACCATATAAACATGTTTGGGAAACATTGGAGCAACAACAACACAGTTTTGATTGATAAAGAAAGGTGACGCCGATATGGTCACTTTTGGTCCGAAAATTTCACGGAAAGCTTTTCAGGCACAAAGCTCCCTTTATGACCTTTACACTATATAAACATGTTTGGGACACATTTGAGCGAAAACCACACAGTTTTCGTGGATAAAGAAAGGTGACGCCTATATGGTCACTTTTGTTCCGAATATTTAACGAAAAGCTTTTCGAGCACAAAGCTCCCATTATGACCTATACACCATATAAACATGTCTGGTACATATTTGAGCGAAAACAACACAATTTTGGTGGATAAAGAAAAGTGATGCCGATATGGTCACTTTTGGTCCCAAAATTTCACAGAAAACTTTTCGCGCACAAAGCTCCCATTATGACCTATGCACTATATAAACATGTTTGGGACGCATTTGAGCGAAAACCACACAATTTTGGTGGATAAAGAAAGGTAATGCTGATATGGTCCCTTTTGGTCCGAAAATTTCAAGGAAAGCTTTCCATGCACAAAGCTCTCATTATGACCAATACACTATATAAACATGTTTGGGACGCATTTAAGCGAAAACCACACAGTTTTGGTGGATAAAGAAAGGTGACGCCGATTTGGTCACTTTTGGTCCGAAAATTTCACAGAAAGCTTTTCGCACACAAAGGAACCCTTTATGACATATACACCATATAAACATGTTTGGGACACATTTGAGCGAAAACCACACAGTTTTGGTGGATAAAGAACGGTGACGCCGATATGGTCACTTTTGGTCCGAAAATTTCACGGAAAGGTTTTCAGGCACAAAGCTACCATTATGACCTATACACCATGTAAACATGTTTGGGAAACATTTGAGCAACAATAACACTGTTTTGGTGGATAAATAAAGGTGACGCCGATATGGTCACTTTTGTTCCGAAAATTTCACGGAATGCTTTTCACGCACATAGCTCCCATTATGACCTATACACCATATAAACATGTTTGGGAAACATTGGAGCAACAACAACACATTTTTGATTGATAAAGAAAGGTGACGCCGATATGGTCACTTTTGGTCCGAGAATTTCACGGAATGTTTTTCAGGCACAAAGCTCCCATTATGACCTATACACCATATAAACATGTTTGGGAAACATTTGAGCAACAACAACACAGTTTTGGTGAATAAAAAAAGGTGATGCCAATATGTCACTTTTGGTCCAATAATTTCAATGAAAAGTTTTCTCGCACAAAGCTCTGATTATGACCTATGCACCATATAAACATGTTTGGGACAAATTTGAGCGAACACCACACAATTTTGGTGGATAAAGAAAGGTGACGGCGATATGGTCATTTTTGGTACGAAAATTTGACGGAAAGCTTTTCGCGCACAAAGCTCACATTATGACTTATACACTATATAAACAAGTTTGGGACACATTTGAGCGAAAACAATAAATTTTGGTGGATAAAGAAAGATGACGCCGATATGGTCACTTTTGGTACGAAAAATTCAAGGAAAGCTTTTTGCGCCCAATCCTCCCATTATGACCTATACAACATATAAACATGTGTGGTGCATATTTGAGCGAAAACAACACAGTTTTGGTGGATAAAGAAAGGTGACGCCGATATGGTCACTTTTGGTCCGAAAATTTAACGGAAAGAATTCACGCACAAAGCTCCCATTATGACCTATACACTGTATAAACATGTTTGGGACACATTTGAGAGAAAACCACACAGTTTTCGTGGATAAAGAAAGCTTTTCGCACACAAAGGTCCCTTTATGACATATACACCATATAAACATGTTTGGGACACATTTGAGTGAAAACCACACAGTTTTAGTGGAAAAAGAAAGGTGACGCCTATATGGTCACTTTTGGTCCGAAAATTTCACGGAAAGCTTTTCGTTCACAAAGCTCCCATTATAATCTAAAAACCATATAAACATGTTTGGGACACATTTGAGCGAAAACCACACAGTTTGTGACACATTTGAGTGAAAACCACATAGTTGGGGTGGATAAAGAAAGGGGACGCCGATATGGTCACTTTTGGTCGAAAAATTTCACGAATAGCTTTTTCGCGCACAAACCTCCCATTATGACCTATACACCATATAAACATGTTTGGTACATATTTTAGCGAAAACAACACAGTTTTGGTGGATAAAGAATGGTGACGCCGATATGGTCACTTTTGGTTCAAAAATTTCACGGAATGCTTTTTGCGCACAAAGCTCCCATTATGACCAATACACCATATAAACATGTTTGGTACATATTTGAGCGAAAACTACACAATTTTGGTGGATAAAGAAAAGTGACGCCGATATGGTCACATTTGGTCCGAAAATTTCACGGAAAGCTTTTCGTTCACAAAGCTCCCATTATAACCTAAAAACCATATAAACGTGTTTGGGACACATTCGAGCGAAAACCACACAGTTTTGGTGGACAAAGAAAGGTGACGCTGATACGACCACTTTTGGTCCGAAAATTTGACAGAATGCTTTTCGCGCACAAAGCTCCCATTATGATTTATACACTACATAAACATGTTTGGGACACATTTGAGCGAAAACCACACAGCTTTGGTGGATAAAGAAAGGTGACACCGATATGGTCACTTTTGGTCCGAAAATTTCACAGAAAGCTTTCGCGCACAAAACTCCCATTATGACCTATACACTGTATAAACATGTTTGGGACACATGTGAGCGAAAACCACACAGTTTACGTGGATAAAGAAAGATAACGCAGATATGGTCACTTTTGGTCCGAATATTTCACGGAAAGCTTTTCAAGCACAAAGCTCCCATTATGACCTATACACCATATAAACATGTTTGGGACACATTTGAGTGAAAACCACATAGTTGTGGAGGATAAAGAAAGGTGACGCCGATATGGTCACTTTTGGTCCAAAAATTTCATGAATAGCTTTTCGCGCACAAACCTCCCATTATGATCTATACACCATATAAACATGTTTGGTACATATTTGAGCGAAAACAACATAATTTTCGAGGATAAAGAAAAGTGACCCCGATATGGTAACTTTTGGTCCCAAAATTTCACGGAAAACTTTTCGCGCACAAAGCTCCCATTATGACCTATACACTATATAAACTTGTTTGGGACGCATTCGAGCGAAAACCACACAGTTTTGGTGGATAAAGAAAGGTGATGCCGATATGGTCACTTTTGGTCCGAAAATTTCACGGAAAGCTTTTCGCGCACAAAGCTCTCATTATGACCTATACACTATATAAACATGTTTGGGACGCATTTGAGCGAAAACCACACAGTTTTGGTGGATAAAGAAAGGTGACGCCGATTTTGTCACTTTTGGTCCGAAAATTTCACAGAAAGCTTTTCGCACACAAAGCTCCCTTAATGACATATACACCATATAAACATGTTTGGGACACATTTCAGTGAAAACCACACAGTTTTGGTGGATAAAGAAAGGTTACGCCGATATGGTCACTTTTGGTCCGAAAATTTCACGGAAAGCTTTTCGTTCACAAAGCTCCATTATAGCCTAAAAACAATATAAACATTTTCAGGACACATTTGAGCGAATACCACACAGTTTTGGTGGAGAAAGAAAGGTGACGCTTATTTGGTCACTTTTGGTCCGAAAATTTGACAGAATGCGTTTCGCGCACAAAGCTCCCATTATGACCTATACACTATATAAACATGTTTGGGACACATTTGAGCGAAAACCACACAGTTTTGGTGGATAAAGAAAGGTGACGCCAATATGGTCACTTTTGGTCCGAAAATTTCACGGAAAGCTTTTCAGGCACAAAGCTCCAATTATGACCTATACACCATATAAACATGTTTGGAAACATTTGAGCAACAACAACATAGTTTTGGTGGATAAAGAAAGGTGACGCCGATATGGTCACTTTTGATCCAAAAATTTCAATGAAAAGTTTTCGCGCACAAAGCTCTGATTACGACCTATGCACCATATATACATGTTTGGGACAAATTTGAGCGAAAACCACACAATTTTGGTGGATAAGGAAAGGTGACGGAGATATGGTCACTTTTGGTACGAAGATTTGACGGAAAGCTTTTCGCGCACAAAGCTTTCATTATGACCTATACACTATATAAACAAGTTTGGGACACATTTGAGCGAAAACAACACAGTTTTGGTGGATAAAGAAAGGTGACGCCCATATGGTCACTTTTGGTCCAAAAATTTCACGGAAAACTTTTAGCGTACAAAGCTCCCATTATGACCTATACACTATATAAAGATGTTTGGGACACATTTGAGCGAAAACCACACAGTTTTCGTGGATAAAGAAAGGTGACGCCTATATGGTCACTTTTGTTTTGAATATTTCACAGGAAGCTTTTCGAGCACAAATCTCACATTATGACCTATGCACCATATAAACATGTTTGGGACACATTTGAGCGAAAACCACATAGTTTTGGTGGATAAAGAAAAGTGACGCCGATATGGTCACTTTTCGTCTGAAAATTTCACGGAAAGCTTTTCCCGCACAAAGCTCTCATTATGACCCATACACTATATAAACATGTTTGGGACGCATTTGAGCGAAAACCACACTGTTTTGGTGGATAAAGAAAGGTGACGCCGATTTTGTCACTTTTGGTTCGAAAATTTCACGGAAATTTTTTCGCACACAATGCTCCCCATATGACATATACACCATATAAACATTTTTGAGACACATTTGAGTGAAAACCACACAGTTTTGGTGGATAAAGAAAGGTGACGCCGATATAGTCACTTTTGGTCCGAAATTTTCACTGAAAGCTTTTCGTTCACAAAGCTCCCATTATAACCAAAAAACCATATAAACATGTTTGGGACATATTTGAGCGAAAACCACACAGTTTTAATGGACAAAGAAAGGTGATGCTGATATGGTCACTTTTGGTCCGAAAATTTGTCAGAATGTTTTTCGCGCACAAAGCTCCCATTATGACCTATACACTATATAAACAATGCTCCCCATATGACATATACACTATATTTCTTAGTTAGGTTAAATAAGATTGTTAGGAGAGTCTATCCTTTAGGCTTTCTTAATTATCATATTTTATTATTTTCTATATTAGGATTTTAGATTAAGTTCAATTAGTTAGGATATAGATTGGTAAAGCAATCCTTTGCCTCTAAGGAAGCTCACCAAACCCTAGTTATTTACCTATTTAAACACTTTTATACATTTAATAAAAATTAGATTGAAATAGAATTGAAGAAACTCTTTGGCTAAAGGGTTCTTAGATTATCAATCCCAAAAACTTTGCATTCAAAAGCTCAGATTGTTCTTCATCCTTTTAATCATCCAAACAAGTGCCTTTCGAAACCCTAAGTCCAAACACAACACAAAATACAATACACAAAATCTGCAGGAATACCGTCGTAGAAACCCTAGCGCAGTCGTCGCTGAATTCCAGGAACCGTCACCCCATCACTTACAGCGGCCGCTGCATAGTTGCTGCCTCCCTGCCGCCACCGTCACTGAAATCTTGGCTCCGTCGCTGCTGTGTCTTCTCCTCTTCCTTGGCCTTGTGTTGTTCATTGTTGTTCCTTTGCTTCCGCTATCTTCACATGTTAAATACCTTCACTACACTTGTTCCAACTCAAGATAAATCAAGGAGTATTGCAAGATCGGGCCAACAACAAGTCGTTATTCTTGATTCGAAGCCCACATGTGAAGGATCGGGAATAGCAACACATCAAGTGGTATTCAGAGACATGTTATGCTACGCTCTTTGTTTCTTTGAGTTGATGTTTGGTATGCATCGTATCAGCATCGCCAAAGAGAAGAAGAGGATCGCCAACGATGGGAGAAGGAAGACGCTTGACAAAAGGCTGCGGAGGTTGTGGACAAATTCGTTGCCAAGAATACAGCACATCACGATGATTTTGTTTCGCAGATTCCCGTTGAGTCCGACCTCGGATTCGCCTCATCTATGTCTTGTTGCGAAGCTGACTCGGCGAGCTTTCCAATGGTGGGTTATACGCTGCCCGACGCTTCCAGTAAGGTCTCCGAATCTGTGCTGCAATTAGATTGTGACAGTGTTCAGGACGAGCATGTTGATTCCGTTGACGAGGATGAGGTACTTGATGACGTGTCTCAAGAGTTAGCGATTGTACCTCTTGGGCATGTTCATGATGTTCAAGTTGCTGAGATTTGTGTGCTCATTGATCCTATACTTATTGAAGATCAAGTCCGTTCAACGATCGCGCACGAAGGTGTTGTTTTTGGGGTTCCTATACCTCAAATTCTCCTGGCACCTATTCCACCCGTTCCTCCATCATCTTCTTTGAAGGTTGCTGCTCCTTCCCCGCTGATTATCACCGACTCAATTCGAGGACGAATCGAAGATAAGAGGGGGAGAATGATGCGGGTCAAGGTGGCCTTCTGTGGGTCAAACAACGATCTTGATCCAGGCGACGATTCGAGGACGAGTCGATTTCAAATGGAGGAGAATGATGTCATTCTCAATCGGAAGAAGAAGGCTCCACCTTGGGAGTCGTTGAAGAAATGGCGTTAATTATTTTATTATTTATATTTCTTATTTTTAATATATATATATATATATATTCTATTTTTAGTAACTCCTATGTTAGTTGGAGTCTAATTATAGAATTGCTTATTTTTAGTATTTCTTAGTTAGGTTAAATATGATGGTTAGGAGAGTCTATCCTTTAGGCTTTCTTAATTATCATATTTTATTATTTTCTATATTAGGATTTTAGATTAAGTTCAATTAGTTAAGATATAGATTGGTAAAGCAATCCTTTGCCTCTAAGGAAGCCCACCAAACCCTAGTTATTTACCTGTTTAAACACTTTTATACATTTAATAAAAATTAGATTGAAATAGAATTGAAGAAACCCTTTGACTAAAGGGTTCTTTGATTATCAATCCTAAAAACTTTGCATTCAAAAATTCAGATTGTTCTTCATCCTTTTAATCATCTAAACAAGTGCCTTTCGAAACCCTAAGCCCAAACACAACACAAAACACAATACACAAAATTTGTAGGAAAACCGTCGCAGAAACCCTAGCGCAGCCTTCGCTGAATTCCAGGAAACGTCGCCCCATCACTTACAGCGGCCGCTGCATAGTTGCTGCCTCCCTGCCACCACCGTTGCTGGAACCTTGGCTCCGTCGCTGCTGTGTCTTCTCCTCTTCATTGGCCTTGTGTTGTTCATTGTTGTTCCTTTGCTTCCGCTATCTTCACACGTTAAATACCTTCACTACACTTGTTCCAACTCAAGATAAATCAAGGAGTATTGCAAGATCGGGCCATCAACAAGTCGTTATTCTTGATTCGAAGCCCACAGGCGAAGGATCGAGAATAGCAACACATGAGAAGACACAGCAGCGAAAACCACACGTCAGAGCAAATGTTTCAGGAGTATACACCATATAAACATAACATGGCCCCGGCCCCCGGGCCAATGTGTGTCAACATAACCTGTGAGCAAATGTTTTAGGAGTATACACCATATAAACATGTTTGGGAAACATTTGAGCAACAACAACATAGTTTTGGTGGATAAAGAAAGGTGACGCCGATATGGTCACATTTGGTCCGAAAATTTCACGGAAAGCTTTTCAGGCACAAAGCTCCCATTATGACATAT
Source organism: Persicaria maculosa (assembly GCA_963922045.1). NCBI lineage: Eukaryota > Viridiplantae > Streptophyta > Magnoliopsida > Caryophyllales > Polygonaceae > Persicaria > Persicaria maculosa. Next base: position 38,950,177 of record OY998261.1, read on the forward strand.
ACACCATATAAACATGTTTGGGAAACATTTGAGAAACAACAACACAGTTTTGGTTGATAAAGAAAGATGACGCCGATATGGTCACTTTTGGTCCGAAAATCACGGAAAGATTCTCAGGCACAAAGCTCCCATTATGACCTATACACCATATAAACATGTTTGGGAAACATTTGAGCAACAACAACACAGTTTTGGTGGATAAAGAAAGGTGACGCCGATATGGTCACTTTTGGTACAAAAATTTCACGGAAAGCTTTTCGCGCACAAAGCTCTTATTATGACCTACGCACCATATAAACATGTTTGGGACAAATTTTAGCGAAACCAAACAATTTTGCTGGATAAAGAAAGGTGACGGCGATATGGTCACTTTTGGTACGAAAATTTGATGGAAAGCTTTTCGCGCACAAAGCTGACATTATGACCTATACACTATATAAACATGTTCGGGACACATTTGAGCAAAAACAACATAGTTTTTGTGGATAAAGAAAGGTGACGCCGATATGGTCACTTTTGGTCCGAAAATTTCACGAAAAGCTATTCGCGCACAAAGCTCCCATTATGACCTATACACCATACAAACATGTGTGGTACATATTTGAGCGAAAACAACAAAGTTTTGGTGGATAAAGGAAGGTGACGCCGATATGGTCACTTTTGGTCCGAAAATTTCACGGAAAGCTTTCGCGCACAAAGCTCTCATTATGACCTATACACTATATAAACATGTTTGGGACACATTTGAGTGAAAACCACACAATTTTCGTGGATAAAGAAAGGTGACGCCTATATGGTCACTTTTGGTCCGAATATTTCACGGAAAGCTTTTCGAGCACAAAGCTCCCATTATGACCTATGCACCATATAAACATGTTTGATACATATTTAAGCGAAAACCACACAATTTTGGTGGATAAAGAAAACTGACGCCGATATAATTACTTTTGGTCCGAAAATTTCACAGAAAGTTTTTCGCGCACAAAGGTCAGATTATGACTTGAAATGGTAAATATATAGATAGTGGCATAAAGACAAAGAGTAACAAAAAAGTAAGACCATACTAAGAGTCGTACGTAAAAGGGTCATACATCCGCATAAGCCCTACTACAGGAACTACCACACACGACCTACCACAAAGATGCAAGGAAAACGTAGGACCGACAATCCAACAAACCCAAATTCCAGTCCACACCAGAACAAGCGTAGAGTTCAGCACGACATCTTGAGTTGCTTGCCCATGTGGGGAAAGTGGGTGTGTTGAAGAGACGGCAAAACGAGACCCCACATCCATGAAAGTACTACCACGTCACAACCCACAAATTACATTTATCACGTGATTTCACAACACCACCCCTATTCTACCACAAACTACTACCCCCGTGCAAACTCCCTCCAAATACTACTAAGTTACAAACCACCTTACTTTACCACATTACTCGCCAACGGAATTAGGTAGTCAAACCTGGACAAAGCAATAAAATAAAGAAACAAAAGTAAATATACTTTTGCAGCTTTACAAGGCAATGGGCAGGCCACTAGTAGCACCCAAACACGCAACCATGTGGGACCCCCAGCTCACATGCACAGTCCCCACTCCTGGGACCTGCAGCAAACGCACCACCCTATGCCGCCTCCAAAGCACGCACCACAATCAGCCCACCAAGAAAAGAGATCACGAGCAGAGAAAACCGGTAAGGAGGATGGGCAGCAGCGCACAAGACCCAAAAACGATAACATACCCAAGTCACCAACATCTCCCATCATGACCCATACACAATTTAAACATATTTGGGACACATTTGAGCAAAAAAACAACTCAGTTTTGGTAGATAAAGAAAGGTGACGCCGATATGGTTACTTTTGGTCCGAAAATTTCACGGAAAGCTTTTCGCGCACAAAGCTCCCATTATGACATATATACTATATAAACATGTTTGGGACAAACTTAAGCGAAAACAATACAATTTTGGTAGATAGAGAAAGGTGACGCCGATATGGTCACTTTTGTTCCGAAAATTTCACGGAAAGCTTTTCGCGCACAAAGCTCCCATAATGACTTGAAACGGTAAATATATAGATAGTGGCATAAAGCCAAAGAATAACAAGAAGTAAGACCAAACCAAGAGTCTTACGTAAAATGGTGATACATCCACAAAGAGTCCTACTACATGAAACTACCGCAATGCTACCTCACTCAGCCTACCACACGAATGTAAGGAGATCATATAAAAGAAACCACAACGCCCCCATATCCAAGTCCACACCAGGACAAGCGTGACGTTAAGCACAACATCTAAATTGATTGCCGATGTGGAAATGTAGATGCAAAATAGAGACGACATACAATCAAACCCAACACCCCTGAGGACAGACCCCATACCCACAAACTACCGCTCACATAATATACCACTCATAAAATACCACTCACAATAAATTCCACTCACAAAATATCACTCATAAATATAAAATACCACCTAATAAACTTACCCCCAAGTCACCAAACCAAACGGCACTCACTACCCCATGGTACACCATGATACACGTCCTACCCTCCCCAAGTCAACAAAGAAACCAAATCAAAAAAAAAAAAAGCTGCAAGTAGAAGCAGCTTTTAAGAAGCAAAGGTGACATGTGAAGACAAAGGCCAAACGACAACACATCTCCCAAGCAATGAAGGAGCCCACATACACGACCCCGTGCTACAGAAACACGCGCCCAGGAAGACCCGTAGTCACACGTGCCTTCCTCCTCCCAAACACCAGCGAACAGAGAGGCACCCTTGACAAACCAGCCCCCGGAGCAAGCACCGCATTTTGCCCAGCTCTTATGAAGGCACTGTCACGACGACTAGAGGAGGCAAAGGACAACCAGACCACTGGCCAACCGAAGAAGAAAGGAGAACAGTAGAATCACCCGCACACCAAACTATGAAAGACCCACACCCACGACGGCGAAGCACAAACTGTTGGAATAATGGTTGAATAAAGGCTTTATAAAGGGTTTTAATTTTCACAATCTTATTCATATTAAAAATAAAAGGGAAAAATATTTTTAACTGTTTTTGAGGGTTTCTCTCAATTAAGCAGGTGGGTGGGAGAGTGGAAGGAAAATACACGTTGCCTCATCTTATAACAAACCTTTTAGAGTTTTTAAGAGTGAGCGTGCGTTTCTCATCTTAATCATCTTCTCTGAGAAACGTTCTGAGTTCCTGAAAAGATTCCAAACCTTCTTTGGAGAGTGCACGCGATCGGAGGTGCTGTGTAACCTTGGGGGCGATGCCAGAAGCCGACTTGCACCGTGGTCGGGGCGAAATCGCTTCTAAGACCGTGGGTTCGGATATATACCACGCCACAACAATTCGTGTTTTCAGATGAGTCTTACGTTGTTTTCAGATGAGTCTTACGCTTGAATTTGATGTGTTTCAATCATATTGAATATTGTTAAAGATTTTTACTAACAATTTAGAGGCGATTTTGTGTTAGTATTAACCGGGTGGATTAATCGTTTGTTCTTCTTCTGATTTGGGATGAGTATGAAGGTTCTTGTTCATGGCAACTGCAATGGCGCTGCTCAATTGGATCTAACGGAGGGCTTTTTCAAGTCCTCGGCGGCGACGGTGGAGGTGACGCGCCAACTCGTTTCACCGTCCAAGCCTGTTGAGGATTCCGCGGCCTGTGCACGCTGCGCCGCCGCCGCTCCCATCCGAGGCAGGGGACTTGCGATTGGAAGCCTTCGCTGCACGCGATCTCCGAAGACATTGCGGATGCGGCGATGAAAGCCAAGGCTAAGGCGGCAGGTCAGATCACTCGCGCCGTGTCAACTGCAACTACTAAGAGGAGCAGTAGGCGCCGCGCTGCGCTGCGTCTGCTCTTTCGGTTCATTCGCGTGGACGCGATGATAGCTACCGAGTAAACACTCGCAGTAGGAAGGACTGCAACTGATCTCCGTATCAGCCATGGCAAGTGACACCACGGATCAAGGAATTCGGATCGAGGATGATCCATCTGTGGTGGTGGCTCCTGTTCATGTTGTCGGTCGCAGTTTGTTGGAGATCGATCACATGCGGTGGTGCCCTACACCTTCTTCAGCAATCGGAGCGAAGTGATATCAACCGCCGATTCGAAGCAATCGGGGCTAATTAGGGGCGACCCACTGCCACCATGGAGTCCTCCGTAGCTGGATCGGCGACCCTAATTACTTGGGAGTAATCAGTGTATTATATTAATATATTAATTTGGTGTATTATGTTAACTACTTTCCTAGCATAATGGCAGATGACTAGGAGGAAAAGACGGACATACAAAAGCATGGTTCCAAAGCTATTAGGTTGCCAGAGAGTCCAAGGGTTGATGATATGGACATGGAGGGTCCTATTACTTTTGGGTTTGAATTACGGCAAATTAAGTAATTGGGTAAGCAAAGTGTTCTTGCATTTGAGGCAAATTAAGTAATTGGGTAAACAAAGTGTTATTGCATTTCAGCCTGTGAATATTCACGCCAGGTAAGTATATATACATCTTACCTAAATGATGTCACATATATATATATATATATATATATATATATATATATATATATATATATATATATATATATATATATATATGTCGAACTGAGTTTAATTACCAAGTAGACTTTGTCTTGTTCGGTTGGTATATTTATATATATATTGAGCTCAATGATATATTTATACGTAGTGGCTGGTCATTTCGATTCTAAAGTGATGGTGTATATATATATTGAGCTTAGTAGATTGTCTTGATCAGTACTACTAAATGGGTAGTTATACATACATTATAGTCTCAATTTCGACCCACTTAATTTATAAACCGGGTGATTAGAAATTGATGAAGATGTGTTATCATGATGATTTTGTATAACTCAACTATAACTTGTGTGGTTGATTTCATGATGCGATGTATGCGGAGTGGCACTGGGATGCTAGAGGCAGGAGATCAGGATGCCCAATGCATTGCGTCGAGCCGTCGATGAACCAGTCGAGATGTCACTTCGGTCTTACAAAGGACATTTGTTGAGTACATTCATGCCAGCCTATTTTGTGAGTTAAGCTAAGTGATTGACATGATCTTTTAAGTTTGAAATTAATTAGGTAAGCAATCTTGCTTGACTTATTAGTTTTAACTATACAAAAATGTCTATATGTTGATATCATGTGTATTTGTGTTATCTATATTAAGTGCATATGTATGCCATCTTCAATGACATGAATGAATAAATATACCCATCATCGATTGTCTTATGAATTCCATCATAATTGAAGCATGTAATTCATAAAGGTGAGAAAAGCATAATCATATATGTATGTGCTATATGTTATGGAATCGTTATTACGTTCTATTTGCTTTTAATGGGTATAATCCTAGCATAACGTGTGACATTTCATGATGTTGTGTGCAAAATATACAACTGAAATGTGGATGGAGTTGTATCGAGATGTCATTACGGAAGCTGGTTGCTAGGGTTGGTTGAGGAAAGATGGCTGGTTAGATCTGACTAAGAGACGCTCTAGTGCCTCTACTTCTAGGTCAAGCGACATGTGATGACATGACCTTACGTTGAACCAATTCAAGCTATGAATAAGTAAGTCTACTTATATGCCAATGCAGACAAGGTAAGCTCAACTAAATTTTTATTGATATATATCATATCATTCTTTAACTTGGTTTTGCTGATCAAAATATATGTGATATGTGCATAAACTTGCTAAATACCTTTTTAATCTGTTATTGAGAGGACCACTAGATTGCTTGAGTTAACAAAGATTGATCTTTCTTTTTTAGAAACTCTAAAGGCAAACGTGGTAAAGGTGTTATATCACATTAGATGATCTTTAGATATACCAAGTTACATGCATTGGCTAAGATCAAAAAATGCAGTAGGAAGAATTGTTCTTGATATATACATATGAGATACAAAACAAACTTGCATAAAACCAAAAATGATTTAGATCCGATCGAGGTAGGAAGTAAGATGCCACAAGAGAAGTTAGTCAAAACCCCATATAAGATGTGGAAATGACTTAGAGTCTATCTAGTGCATATGAGAAATGTGGGGGTGTTTGACTAAAGTGGATGTACTTTCCTTTAAGTGAGATTATGTTGGATCTAATATGGTTGATTGTATATATACTTGTTGGTTATGATGAGAACAATTTCGTTGCTTATGTGCTTAGATGATATAAATACATGTGGATATCATGATGATGAGTTTTGTAGCAATGTTTACTTTTAAGTAAAATCATAATAGTATTCATGTCTATGTGCTCATGTCTGCATCTTTATCTTTACTTGATTCAAATGTCGAGCTTGAATCTAGTGAATCTAGAAGAAGTAAATGAGATATAAGGGAAACTAGATGTGAGTTTAAGTTTGAGACAACTTTGTTGGATGAACTTGTTGATGTGACTGAAAGTGATTTACCTCTTATTTATGTTCGTTCTTAAGTTATAGTAGATGAATTTAGAACACTTAAAGAGGTTATGAGTTCAACCCATACTAGTTTCTTTCAAAAGATGCTATAGAGAGTAAAGTGGAATCTATTATGTGTATCCCTTCTTGGGAACTAGTGGACTTGCCTATAGGAATCAAAACCATTAAGTGTAAATGGATCTCTAAAAGGAATTTTAGAACTGATGGTTCTATTATAAGGTTTAAGGCAAGACTAGTGGTTAAAGGATTCATACAAATATGAAATTGATTTCATTAATGCATATTCTCTAATGATTAAGATTGTCATTTACATTTATTATTTGCTTTAGCATCTAATTAAATTAACAGTACATCAATGGATGTTAAACTGTGTTTTAAATGACGATCTAGAGAAAGAGATATGTAGCCTACGGGCATGTGGTTCCTAGAAAAGAGAATTTTGTGTTCATTTAAGAAATCAATATATGGCTTTAACCAAGCATATTAGAAATGTTATGAGGATTTTACAAAACTGCATGTGTTGAAGTTGTGGTTTTGTGTTTATAATGCATGTTTTTATACCAAGATGTATTACACTGGTTACTTGCCTTTATATATATGAGATGTTGATATTTGGCACTAACATGCATATGATGAATAAAACTAAGAAGTTTATTTCCTCTCGCTTTGAGATGAAAGATATGAGTGAAGTTGATGTGTTCTTAAGTGTTAAAGAAACTAGAAAAAAAAGAAAATTGCTTCATTCCATTATGTAGAGAAATGTTGAGAAGGTTTGATAATTTTATCGTTGTGCTAGCATGATCGAACATTCTAATTATGATGATGTTATAGCTCCACTAGTGGTCTTGTTTTGACATTATATGGTGGTGCTATATCGTGAAAATCATCAAAATTGTCATGTTTTGCTAGATCGACTATGAAATGTGATGTCATAGCTCTAGATTTAGCTGGACAAGATATTGAGTGGTTGAGAATGTTTCTGGTTTACTTACCTTTGTGGGGGCATGAAGCTCTATCTAATTCTCTACATTGTGACTCACATTTGCTTTTTTATATAGCTAGTAGCAATACATAAACCGGCAAGAAGAGACACACGCAGATTTGACATGAAGCTATGAGATAGCTAATTGCGAATGATGTCATCTATTTGGAGAATGTGAGGTCCGAGAGGAACTTGATGGTCTATTGAAAAAAGGGCTTAATGAGAGACTAGCCCTTGAGTTGTCTAAGGGAATGAGATTCAAACCCATATGAGGAGAGATACACCACTTCTCATTCCTATGACAGGTGTATTGAGGAAGGTTGAGTCATGAACTCTTAATGAGTCCATAGCCCAGAGTTGGGTGGTCCTATTGAGAAGGACTTGATGGATTCACCGAATATAGAAGAGGATGAGCGTAAAGCTCTTAATGGTTCCATAGCCCTAATAAGGGTGGTCTATGTGAGATAGACTTGATGGAGCTACCTACGAGAGCGTGAAGGAGTTGGTCACCTTCTGTGGAAGACTAGGGTGATATTCCTAGAGCACTCTTCAGAACCCAAGGTATGAGCTGACCACATACATAATTGAGGATCTTATCGCGGAATCACCAAGATCATGGTTGAGGTATGTGCTGTTGAGATCACCTCTCGAGTCTAGTAGTTCAAGACTTGTTTCACTTCTATGACGAGGGAGGCACTCAACTTCACTATGTGTTGGTTCAAGACTCGTTCACCAACATTTAAGTATCTCCTCCATAAAACCAGCTCAGAATGTTATTTTTGAAGTTGCTTTAAAAAAAAACCATTTTTCTCGCATTTGTGGGGGATTGTTGGAATAATGCTTAAATAAAGGTTTTATAAAGGGTTTTAATTTTCACAATCTTATCCATATTAAAAATAAAAGGGAAAAATGTTTTTAACTGTTTTTGAGGGTTTCTCTCAATTAAGCAGGTGGGTGGGAGAGTGGAAGGAAAACACACGTTGCCTCATCTTATAACAAACTTTTTAGGGTTTTAAGAGTGAGCGTACGTTTCCCATCTTCATCATCTTCTCTGAGAAACGTTCTGAGTTCCTGAAAAGATTCCAAACCTTCTTTGGCGAGTGCACGCGATCGGAGGTGCTGTGTAACCTTGGGGGGCGATGCCAGAAGCCGACTTGCACCGTGGTCGGGGCGAAATCGCTTCTAAGACCGTGGGTTCGGATATATACCACGCCACATCAATTCGTGTTTTCAGATGAGTCTTACGCTGTTTTCAGATGAGTCTTACGCTTTAATTTGATGTGTTTCAATCAAATTGAATATTGTTAAAGATTTTTACTAACACAAACCGGATGACAAGGCAGACCACCCAGAACTCCAAACAACTCAACAATAAGCTCAACCCCTCATCCTCCATATCCGACAACGGCGTGTGAAGAAACCAGATCTCCAGCCCCAACCAGCCTACAGCCAAACGGTTGGCACCAGATCTATAGTAACGACCCACCAATCAGCAAAACGGATAACCCCCAGCGCCGGAAAGTCCCAAAAGACCCAGCCAAATCAATCCAACCCAAAAACCCCCAAAGTTTAGAGAGATAACCCGCCAGATCTGTACAAACTAATGAACATTTAATCACAAAATATCGAAGCGGGGAGGTAGGGATGGTGCAAGTGAGAGAGAAGAGCAAAGAGGAAGGGAGAACCTTGAGAGTTTCTCTCTCTAAAAATCTCTCTCCATCCAAACCTAAGCTCCCATAATGACATATACACCATATAAACATGTTTCTGATACATTTGAGCGAAAACCACACAGTTTTGGTGGATAAGGAAAAGTGACGCCAATATGGTCACTTTTGGTCCGAAAATTTCACGAAAAGCTTTTTGCGCACAAAGCTCCTATTACGACCTATATACTATATAAACATGTTTGGGACCATTTGAGCGATAACTACACAGTTTTGGTCTGAAAAGGTAAATATATGGTTGGGGTGTATAAAGCCACAAAAATACAAAAGAGTAAGACCAAACCGCGGGTCTTATACAATAGGGGAGTGAGACTATACCAAAATGACTCCCTATACCCACCAAACGAAATAAAAAAACCTCCTACACTCTCAAAAACCAACATCTCATAACCGCGAAATCAACCAACAACAATAAGCCCCCAAAAAACAAATGTAAACCCAAAAACTGACCCCAAGTACAGCTGTCACCTATCACTCCCGTCGATCCAACCTTCCCAGTGGTGCTTTGCCTTTGCACATAATGGGAAGGCGGGATCGATAACAAGCCATAATAAGCTCATCACAAAGCTCACATTATGACCTAAATACCATATAAACATGTTTGTGACACATTTGAGCGAAAACCACACAGTTTTGGTGGATAAAGAATGGTGACGCCGATAGAGTCACTTTTGGTCCGAATATTTCACGGAAAGCTTTTCGCGCACAAAGCTCCCATTATAACATATACACCATATAAACATGTTTGGGAAACATTTGAGCAAAAATAACACAGTTTTAGTGGATAAAGAAAGGTGACGCCGATATGGTCACTTTTTGTCCGAAAATTTCAAGGAAAGCTTTTCGTGCACAAAGCTCCCATTATGATCTATACACCATATAAACATGTTTGATACATAATTGAGCGAAAACAACACAGTTTTGGTGGATAAAGAAAGGTGACGCCGATATGGTCACTTTTGATCCCAAAATTTCACGGAAAGCATTTCGTGTAGACAAAGCTCCCATTATAACCTAAACACCATATAAAAATTTTTGGGACACATTTGAGTGAAAACCACATAGTTTTGGAGGATAAAGAAAGGTGATGCCGATATGGTCACTTTTGGTGCGAAAATTTCACAGAAAGCTTTTAGCGCACAAAGCTCCCATTATGACATATACACCATGTAAACATTTTTGGGACACATTTTAGCGAAAACCACACAGTTTTGGTGGATAAAGGAAGGTCACACCGATATGGTCACTTTTGGTGCGAAAATTTGACGGAAAGCTTTTCGCGCACATAGCTCCCATTATGACATATACACTATATAAACATGGCCCTGATTATGGCGGTCGGATAGATGGGTTATTGACCTCCGAAGAGGTTGATTTTAGCCTCCGAAGAGGTGGATTTCATCCTCCAAAGAGGCGGTTCTCTGCCTCCGAAGACATTTCAGCGAAAATCACACAGTTTTGGTGGATAAAGGAAGGTGACGCTGATATGGTCACTTTTGGTGCGAAAATTTGAGGGAAAGATTTTCGCGCACATAGCTCCCATTATGACCTATAACTATATAAACATGTTTGGGACACATATGAGCGAAAATCACACAGTTTTCGTGGATAAAAAAAGATGACGCCGATATAGTCACTTTTGGTCCGAAAATTTCACGGAAAGCTTTTCGCGCACAAAGCTTCTATTATGACATATACACCATATAAACATGTTTGGGACACATTTGAGCGAAAACTACATTGTTTTAGTGGATAAAGAAAGGTGACGCCGATATGGTCACTTTTGGTCCAAAAATTTGACGGAAAGCTTTTCGCGTACAAAGGTCCTATTATGACCTATACACTATATAAACAAGTTTGGGATACATTTGAAAAAAACACCACACAGTTTTTGTGGATAAAGAAAGGTGACGCCGATATGGTCACTTTTGGTCCGAAAATTTCACGGACTTTTCGTGCACAAAGCTTGCATTATAACCTAAACACCATATATACATATTTGGGACACATTTGAGCAAAAACCACACAGTTTTGGTGGTTAAAGAAAAGTGACGCCGATATGGTTACTTTTGGTCCGAAAATTTGACGGAAAGCTTTTCGCGCACAAAGCCCCCATTATGACCTATACACCATATAAACATGTTAGGTACATATTTGAGCGAAAACAACATAGTTTTTGTGGATAAAGAAAGGTGACGCCGATATGGTCACTTTTGGTCCCAAAATTTCACAGAAAGCTTTTCGTGCACAAAGCTCCCATTATGACCTAAACCCCATATAAACATGTTTGGTACACATTTGAGTGAAAACCACACAGTTTTGGTGGATAAAGAAAGGTGACGCCGATATGGTCCATTTTGGTCCGAAAATTTCAAGGAAAGCTTTTCGCGCACAAAGCTCCCATTATGACATATACACCATATAAACATGTTTGGGACACATTTGAGCGAAAACCACACAATTTTGGTGGATAAAGAAAGGTGACGCCGATCTGGTCACTTTTTGTCTAAAAATTTGACGGAAAGCTTTTCTCGCACAAAGCTTCCATTATGACCTATACACTAAATAAACATGTTTGGGACACATTTGAGCGAAAACTACACGGTTTTCGTGGATAAAGAAAGGTGACGCCGATATGGTCACTTTTGGTCCGAAAATTTCACGGAAAGCTTTTCACGCATAAAGCTCCTATTATGACCTATACACAATATAAAAATGTTTGGGACACATTTGAGCGAAACCACACAGTTTTGGTGGATAAAGAAAGGTGACACCGATATGGTCACTTTTGGTCCAAAAATTTCACAGAAAGCTTTTCGCGCACAAAGCTCTCATTATGATCTATACACTATATAAACATATTTGGGACACATTTAAGGTAAAACCACACAGTTTTTGTGGGTAAAAAAAGGTGATGCCGATATGGTTATTTTTGGTCCGAAAATTTAACGGAAAGCTTTTCGCGCATAAAGCTCCTATTATGACCTATACACCATATAATCATGTTTGGTATACATTTGAGCCACAATTTTAGTGGATACAGAAAGGTGATGCTTATTTCGTAGGTTTTTGCGACGCTTTGATCGCGTACCTATCTTCGAGAGTCTAGACGAGCCCGAACGTTTCCTCCACCTCAGAAATATAGCAATCCGAATCATGGCGGAATAGAGACGCAAGCTCAACTCATAGAGAGGTTGAGGAAGGAGATTGAGGACCATAAAACTACTATCGCCAATGAAAGGGAAATTGCCGCTGCAAAGAGAGCTCGTGCCGATCGAGAGGAGGAAGCACATAGACAAGTCCAAGAGAGGCTCAATCAATATCCGCAGACGACAATGCAATACATGTACCCCACGCTCACCATGCCCGAATCTGCGATCATCATCTCCCTCCTTCCGATTATGAAATTAAAATTAACTTCCTTTCTAAAATTAAGCACATTACTTTTGAAGGAAGAACTAATGAATGCCCCTTGCAACATATTACTACTTTCATGGATTTATGTGAGACTGTCGCCGATGGCGCTAATTTAGAATATGTTAGACTAAAATCTTTTCGATTGTCTCTTGCAGGGAAGGCTTTACAGTGGCTTGAAAGCTTGGCTCCACGCTCACTAAGGACATGGGCAGAGGTGAAGAATGCGTTCCTCAACAAGTTCTTCCCTCCATAAAAAACCGCGATGCTACGACAACGGATCACGACTTTTAAACAAAAGCCTGGCGAGACATTGGCGTAGGCATGGGAGCGCTTCAAGGACCTATTGCGATCATGCCCTACGCATGGGCAACTACCTTACATCATCCAGGAGATCTTCTACAACTCCCTTGATGCACCGAATAAGGAAAGAATCAACTCTTACATATCCTATCGGTACATCGAGGTTACACCTACGGAGGCATGGGACACAATTGAGAGGCTTGTTAACTTCGACAACACGTATGAGACTGCTGCAGCCTACGACTCAAGGCATGCCCTATCTATGCCACTTTATGAGCCCTCAAGAGAGATCGACTCGGACGTAAGGCATCAATTCAATAATGATCAAACAAGCCGCCTACAAAAGCAAGTAAGGTTCCTCACCAACAACCAAACTTACCAGGAATGTGGGTCTACTAGGCACAACACCAACGCCTGCCCACACCTTGAGCAAGTTAGCATTGCAGAGACACATGAGGAAGCTAAATGGATGAAAGGCCCCTATGGAGGGGGCAACCAGTAGTATTGGGGGGATCAAAGATTCTACCAACCTCAGCACCAACAGAGGGATCCCCTACCTTATAAAGCACCTGGACATTCTGATGTGCGCGCAAATTGCCATATTTTCTATGCACATATGAATTCATTTTGTTGTCTTTTGCATGCACATTAATGGGAAAACATGGGAATAGTGTAGTTTATGCTTAAATGTCAAATATATGGGTTTGCACGAGTTTCCATGTGATTTCGCAGAAAACAGGATGAAAATGGATGAATTCAGAAGAGCGGAAAAAGAACTCGAAGTCTTCTGAAGAGGTCGAAATCGACTGAAGACCTCGACATCGAGTACATCAGAGACATAGGAATCGAGCAGAAAGGAAACAGAGCATTTCGACACAGAAGAGGTCGATATCGACGTCTGGGGGTCGATATCGATGCTGTCAGATCGACCAAGTTGATAGAAGTCGAGTAGGAGAAGGAAAAGCTCGAGATAAGATTTTTCAGGGGTCGATATCGAGGTCCAAGGGTCGATATCGACCATGCCAGCAGAGGAATTCGACTCTGATTTTGATAGAATTGTATCCAATGCTTGCAATATCTATCCAAAGGTCGAGATTTCCTATCATCAACATCAGATTTATCACGAGGAGGCTGATTTCACCATGAAGTTTTAGTTTTTATTTTATTTTAGTTATCATAGAGAATAAAGATAAGGTTTCGAGTCCTTGTCGACATCTACAAATAGAAGCCAATAGGGCTGAGTTTAGGTATGAAAAAAAATTCCAAATTCAGTTGCAATAGAGAATAGAGAGAGAGAGAGAGGTGGCCGAGTGGAGTTGTAAAGCGAGAGCGGAGTGGCTTGTTCGGTTGTACTTTCTTTCGGAGTTTTAATTCAAAGTAGCTTTCTTTCAATAACAATGATGATGATGTGCATGATGAGGAGCGAGTAGTCAACCCACTTCTAGGGTCGGGGTGAGCCCGACGATAGCAATGTGAGGTAAGTGTATCAAAGGTATGACTTTTATGCGAGCCCGTCTTCTACCACATGCATGATCCTTTGCGAAAGTTAGGGAGATTCATTATTTGCATTATTGAAGCGAAAGCCACTCATATTGCGAACTTGAATTACTCATGAATTGGATAGTAACTCTTAGGAATTATGCGAAAGCCTCTAGTCACCTAAGTGTTGATAACGAAAGTTATTTGACGGAAAGACATAAATGTTCATATCTTTAGCATGAAACTTGCATTGTTATCGTTGTGGCATCAAACCCCGACTTTGGAAGCCTTTTAATTAATTAAATTCTTCATAAAAGTCTTAGTTTTGTTTCTGTTCATCTTCCCTCTCCATTCTATTTTCTTCGGATCCTTTTCCGACGAATTGGTTACAAAAACAGTTTCTGTGACAAGCATCGAAATCGACCTTAAGGGTCGATATCGAGGACTAACATCGATATCGAGGTCTCTGCTCGACGTCGACTTGCTGTTTTGTCTTCTGCAGGAACTGCGCTAGGAAATCGACCGGAACTGAGGTCGATATCGACCAGTATACTCGATATCGAGTGTCTGCTGAGGTCGAAAGCTTTGATCGTGAGTACAACAAAGGAAGCGCTGACCTACCTCCTCGTGGATTCGATCCTGAATTACCCTACTACTACAAGGGAGGGGATTCTTGTATTATTTGTTTGGGACAGGGAGATAGTCTAGTTGTGCTTTATTTTATTCTCCTATTTTACATACAACACCCAGCACCTCTTCCTCCACTACGAACACATTCCGAGCAGGAAACAAAGAAAGATGACTTGCAGATCATACTTGATGAGATGCGGAGGAACCACACTGAGTTTAAACAATCCAACAATTCCGTCCACACTCAGCTGCATGGCATCAACTCTAGGCTCGGGGAGATCGACGTTTGGAAAAAGATCATTGACGGGAGGAAAACCTGTCGTTGATCCGTCAAAATAAATCTCAAACCTGTTACTAGTATAGCAATAAGTAAGAGGTCGATCCACAGGGAAATTCGTTATTCAAATGTGGTTTATGGGCCAATTAAGTAACCAAAGGGGGGGTTTTGTGAAAAATGTAAAAGATCCGCTTTTGATCAAAACGGATTGATGAGAGCAAAAGTAAATGGTTTTGATTCAAACAATTGTGAGAAATAGTTCTACCAGCAATTTTCCACTTTATTTAGTTGAAACAATCTTTGTAACCTCTTCTCATTCTTTTAGTTTTCCTATGAAAGCCCTTGTCCCAACCTAATATAGTTACTAGTCTAATCAGTCTTAGAAACCCTTATCAATTGAATAATCCCTCAGAAAAGGATTTAACCCAATTGATAGCTTTAAATTCAAAGATTAACCAATGTATTTGCAGTTCCTCAGAAAGGAATTTAACAACACATCCAACTTCCTACTTATCCAATTAGTTCAATCAACCCTAAAGGGATAAGTTTGCTACTTGGGTTAAGGTTCACAATCAGGAATCTACACAACCCTAGCAATTTAATTGATCTAACAAGTTGGCCAGACAAGAAAGAACAAAACAATCAATCAATAAGCGTAAAGAAGTTGAAGCATTCAATCAAGGAATTAAGGAACGAGAATTAGAAACTCACAGTCAATCCAAATAAAGCTTCAAATCGTAGGCAGAACAGATGAGTTTAGTTCCTTATGGAAAACATCACTCAATCTCTAATTGTCTGACGAAAAGTAGAAATAGAATAGACGTCAAATGAAAACTAGCAATGTTCCGTCTTTTAAAAGTTTAAGCCGACCTAAAAACAAATCAACAAACTAGGGTTTCATTAACTAAAATGCGGCACTCTGACGTCCGATGCGGCGGCCGCGGCATGGGTGCTACGGCCGCTGCACGCATGTTCTCCAATGCCCGCTGCTCTAGCTCCTTGCGGCGGCCGCATCATGGCTTGCTGCGGCCGCTGCATCCAGTCGTAGCAATACTCGCTGCCAGCATTCGAAAGCTTCTCATCTCTTGTCTTTTTCCAAGTCTTGCTTCTTGTACTCCAATCCAAGATCATTGGATCTCTCAATAGTGTTCGAATCCAACTCTGCAAAATAATCACAAATTCGCGTAGAATCCGAACCCTTCCAAAATAATCGTAAGATGCATTTTAACTCCAAATCAGTAACTAAATGCAACCTAACTAGCCTAAAAATGCCTATAATGCCTATCTAGGATATGCATTATCAAATTCCCCCACACTTAAACTTTGCTTGTCCTCAAGTAATGATAGAAGGAACATAAATCAACGCACCCCACAGGAAATCCCTTCAAGTCTCAACCTCATCAAAAAGCAACATCATAGCAAGTGCAAACACAAACCAAGCAAACAAACATCATAACATGTATCCAAGTGATCAAAGCTTAGAAGTAGAAATCATCCAACCTCACCAGAAATATGTGTTTCACTCATGCTCTCATGTGTTTAGGCTTTAAAGTACAACTCTCAAATCAATCCAAAATGCCCTAAGCTCCTAGACAATGACCACAATATCACCAAATCTCCACCGAAATGCCATTACTTGCGGGACACAATAAAGAAAAATAAGCAAAATGTGACTTTTTTTCTTTTTGTTTCTTTTCTTCTTCTTTTTTTTTTTCTATTTATTTTCTTGACTTGGTATCTTCCTTACGCGTGGCGCAAACATGGGTGTCATGAATGGCCCCGGTCGATCAACATCTCAACCTACTTAAATAAAGTCCACTTGAACATCTTTTAACGCGAGTTGCAAACATGGGTGTCATGAATGAACCCGGTTACTCAATGATCAAGCTTTCTCCCTTAGTGGATAGTTTTCAACACCGTTTTACGCGAATCATACCCATGGGTGTCATGCGTAGACCCGGTTACTAAGTGTATCAACCATTGCCACCTTATTTCATTAAAATGCACAAACTAGAACAAAAGACTCAAGATATAAACACAAACTCCACAAGCAACAAACATGTGAGTCGGTCTTGAAAAATAGATATTGAAGTCAATGCCAAGAGGTAGCAACACAAGGAAAGTAAATCACACAATGGAGCAAAAGAATTATAAATGATTCTAATAAGGCTAAGAACATTCTCACAAGGGTCATGTTTTGTAGGATTTCAATCATACTTTAGCTCAATCATACATGCTCAATTATATTTGCTAGGTCATGTTCCACATAAAATCAAGAATATAGACAAGGCCAAGACATCCAGAACTCCATGGGATTTATATGATCATGCTGAAATTTAAATTAGAAGACAAACTAAGCCAGATGGGTATTTGAAGAACACATATGGATGCAATGCATGCTATTTTTGGATTTTTTTTATATACATAAGTAGACAGAACTTTTAAAATGAGTACAGAAACTTAAACATGGTGCAGAATTTAAATATGATCTAACTATATGGAATATATATACAGAATTCCCCTCCCCCACACTTAAACTTTTCATTTTCCTCAATGAAACAATAAAGACAACAAAATGAATCAAATGAACTCGAGTTGGAGTAAGAGGAAACTGACCACTCATTGGGGAGGCGGCTGGTAGGGCGGAAATTGCGGGTACTGCATGCGAATGTAAAAAGCATGCTCCCTACCCATGTCCTCAATGGTGGAGGACATCTCTCTAACATTGCGATCCATGTCGCTGAGCGTAAACTCGAAGGAGTCCTAGCACAAAGACAGCTGATGCATCTGGGTAAACATGTGGTCGCGCCAGGCAGACTCATCATATAAAGAAATAGGCCCCGCAGAAGAGCCAGCAGCATACTGAGCACCACCTCCACGATAATCAAGCATTGGGTGATCTATGGGTGGAGCCTGCCCCTCCTACTCATCAGCATCACCATCACTCTCATCGCCCTCAATGTAGAAGGCAACATTAGTAGGGCCATAAGGCAGGACCCTAGGCAGCCGCAATCTGAGAAAACCCTGGTTCCCAGCCTTCCAAACAAAACCAGTCGCCTCTGAGCCCTCAAGCAAGTAGGCCCTCGATCCTCAGCTGATCCTCCGTGTAAGAACACCCGCCAGACATAGGGGCACCGGCCTGTGTGAGGTCAATGAAGCGTCCGGCTATTAGAGTGACCATACATCCTAACCCAACTCTACCTGCCGTCTTCCTTTGAATCCTCAAATAGCTATCCAGAAATATCTCAACCTAGTCTGGAATGATAGGTGACTGGGGAGAAAAGCTCCACAACCAAGGTAAATCGCCTGTTGACACCTTGTTCACATCACCCTGACCACTGAAAGTCATGGACATGACCTTGTGAACCAACCTTAGGCACGGATGAACAAACTTATAGTTGTACTCCTCTCTATGTCCATCAAAATAGTGCCAGTCATTGCATACCAGAAATCGTGTATCCTATGATCTGTCCCATGGTCTGCCCAATCCGCGGTGGGCTCCTGAGTAATACCAAAAGCCTCCTGTAACTTAGCAAAGGTGCAGGAGTATCCCTGATCCAATAAATGAAACCTAATGCGATCATCCGACACATCCATCATAGCCAGAAACTCCCTAGCCAAGTTAGGATAGGTGCGGGCACTAAAATTCAGAAAAGCGCCTAAGCCCCCATGCGTAAGCATCTGCTGAGTACAACCTAGCATCCCTGACCTTTGTAATTTCGTCGTTTGCACGAACCTCTTCGTATCAAAACTATCCAAAATCTTCCTCTAACCTCTAGACAAGTTTTGCAACTGACGAACCATATTTAATCAACCTCAAATCCTCAACAAGCAACAATCAACCAAACCAAATCCACAATTCAACATAAGCAACCAAACACACCCCACAATAACAACCAATAAATAACTATACACAACCGAAAGCCAACAAGAACCGAACCTGGCGGCGGCCGCATCAGTGGGCGGTGGGCGCAGCACTGGGCGGCGGGATCGGCAAATGAGGCGCGGGCGCCGGCCGCAGTAGTGGGTGAAGGGACTCGGGTGTGGGTAGACCTGGCCGGTTTAGGTGGTTCGAAGGGAATGGGAGAGATGTGGTGTCGTAGGTGAACTTGGGTGGTGGGAAAGGAAGAGATTAAGGCCGGTTGGGGGTTGATTTGAAGAAATTGATAGTTTTGTGGAGAGGATGAAGGTTGGAGATGGAAGAGTGGTGATGGGCGGTTAGGGATGATGGAGGCTTGAGGTGTGGAAAATGATGGGTAGGGTAGAAAGGTAGGGTTAAAGAAGGGGTCCCGGTTTTGTTTTTTTTTTTAAATCTAGAAAAAGGGAAAAGCGTGTCTCGGGAAAAATCCTGCGGCGGCCGTTGCACCTGTATATTGCTGCTGGTGATGCAGCGGCCACTGCATCTAGGCGGCGGCGGCCGCGGCAAGTGTGCAGTAGCAGCTCCTTTTTTACGATCGACGTCCAAGTATCTTCTTCCTTGGCTTTTGTTAGTAAAAAATCCAAACACAACAATTGCAAAAACAACAATAAGGCTAACTAATGATTATTAAATGAAAATGAAAAAGAAAACTTACCTCGGGTTGCCTCCCAAGAAGCGCCTTTGTTTCATGTCGTTGGCTTGACGTAATGGCCCTTGAATGGCCTAATTAGTTGGTTCAGCAAGCACCAACTCCTCTTCTTCGTTCTGAGGGATGTTCTCAAAGTATGGCTTTACTTTATGACCATTGACCTTAAAGAGCTCATGAGACTTAGGGTCATAGAGTTCGATTGCTCCATGAGGGAATATCCTTGCGATCGTGTAGGGTCCTTCCCACCTTGATAGAAGCTTTCCAGGGAAGAGTTTCATGCACGATTGATATAGGAGAACCTTGTCTCTTATCTTTAGGTCCTTCCGCAAGATATGTTTGTTATGCCAAGCCCTTGACTTCTCTTTATAAATCAGTGCATTGTCATAGGCATCCAAGCGCAATTCCTCTAGCTCTTGCAATTGAAGTTTCCTAAACTCACCCACTTCATTCATCCTCATATTGCAATTCTTTACAGCCCAGCATGCCTTATACTGAAGATCCACAGGGAGATGAGAAGCCTTTCCAAAGACAATTCGATAAGGGGACATGCCAATGAGAGTCTTATAGGCCGTCCGATAGGCCCACAGAGCATCATTCAGTCTTAGACTCCAATCCTTTCTGTTCAGTGTCATTGTTTTCTCCAGAATGGTCTTAATCTCCCGATTTGATATCTCTGCTTGACCATTGGGTTGAGGATGATAAGTTGTGGACACTCTGCATGACATGATATTTCCTTAACAGGGCACTGATGTTCCTATTGCAAAAATGTGTCCCTCTATCGCTAAATAGAGCCTTAGGCACCCCAAATCTTGCGAAAATTGTGTCCTTTAGAAAATCTACAACAACTCTGAAATCATCAGTTTTGGTGGCCTTTGCCTCCACCCACTTGGAGACATAGTGCACCGCATGCAAAATATAGATATTTCCAAAGGAATTAGGGAAGGGACCCATAAAATCAATACCCGAAACATAAAAAATTTCACAGAATATGATCTTAGTTTATGGCATTTCATTTCTAGCAGATATGTTCCCAACCCTTTGACATCTATCACAAGATTTACAGAAAGCATTAACATTCCTAAACAAGTGAGGCCAAAAGAAACATGCTTCTAAAACTTTCCTAGCGGTCTTTTGAGGACCAAAGTGGCCTCCACATTCATGAGCATGACAAAAAGTAAGGACAGATTGTACCTCATTGTCTGGCATACACCTCCTAATTACCTGATCTACACAATGTTTCCAGAGGTAGGGGTCATCCCAAACATAGACGCGAGAGTCATGGTGAATCTTGTCCTTTTGAGCCTTCGTGAAATTAGGTGGAAAGTCTCCAGTGACTAAGAAATTCACCATGTTGGCAAACCAAGGTCGAGGAGTATGGATACCCATCAACAATTCGGGGGCCTTGGGGCTCAACTCGTCAAGAGAAAGCAAAGGAGACACACTGGCAACATGCGGCGACCGCTGCATGCATGTGGCGGCCGCTGCTTCAGTATTCTGCCACGGCCGCTGCAAGGTTGTGGCGGCCGCTGCACCCTTCGTGGTCTCCTGAAACTGTATACATAAAAGATTATTCACGAAACATAGTGTGTCGTCAGGAAACTCACCATGAATGGGTCCTTGATCGTCCGGCTTGTCCTCTCCTTGGACAAGTCTGTTGAGTTGGTCTGCTACTAAGTTCTCTGCACCTTTTTTATCTTTGATTTCGATATCAAACTCGCTCAAGAGCAAGATCCATTGAATTAATCTATGTTTCGCTTCTTTTTAGTTAATAAATAACGAAGAGCAGGGTGATCAGTGAAGACAATTACCTTGGCTCCTAGGAGATAGGAGCGAAACTTCTCCAATGCAAAGACCACGGCCAGCAGCTCTTTCTCCGTGGTTGAGTAGTTCCTTTGTGCTCCATTCAGAACTGTGGAGGCGTAGTATATGACATGAGAGCTCCTTCCTTCGTTTTGCCCCAAGACAGCACCCACTGCATAGTCACTAGTATCACACATAATCTCAACAGGGTTGAGACCATATGTGTGCCTGAAATATAGGAGCGCTTGTCAGGTGACCTTTTAGCTCATCAAAGGCTACTCTACACTTGTCATCAAAGTCAAAAACTACTTCGTTCTTGAGTAAATCACAAAGAGGTGCTCAAATCTTAGAAAAATCCTTAATAAACCTGCAATAGAACCCTACATGGCCTAAAAAGGAACGAATCTCGCGCACATTGTTGGGGTAGGACAGAGACTGAATGACATCAATCTTAGCCTTGTCCACCTCAAGACCCCTGCTAGACACAATATGACCCAAAACAATACCTTGCTCAACCATCAAAATTAAGAACTAAGTTGGTGTCTACACACCGCCTAAGCACAAGTGACAAATGGTGCAAGCAAGTATCAAAATCGTCTCCATGCACAGTAACGTCATCCATGAATACCTCTATAAAGTGCTCTATATACTCAGAAAATATGCTCACCATACACCGTTGGAAGGTCCCAGGTGCGTTACATAACCCAAAAGTCATTCTACAATATGCATAGTGCCAAAGGGGCATGTAAATGTCGTCTTCTCTTGATCATCCGGTGCTATGGGTACCTGAAAATAACTTGAGTATCCATCTAAGAAGCAATAAAAAGAGCGACCGGCAAGGCGCTCAAGCATCTAATCAATAAATGGTAAAGGAAAGTGGTCTTTACGAGTTACCGCATTCAGCTTACGATAATCAATACAGACCCTTCATCTAGTTTGGACCCTGCTAGGGACCAACTCACCATCCTGGTTCTCAACGACAGTGATATCCCCCTTCTTAGAAACAACCTGAGTGAGACTCACCCACTTGCTATCAGAGATAAGAAATATCATACCTGCCTGAAGGAGCTTCAGCACCTCCTTCTTTACCACCTCCATAATCGGCGGGTTAAGTCTCCGCTGAGGTTGCCTATATGGCTTGACATCATCCTCCAGAAGTATTCTGTGCATGAAGAGGGTGGGACTGATGCCCTTAATGTCTGCAATCGTCCATCCTAACGCCTCCTTGTTCTCCTTCAGGACAGTCACCAATCACTTTTCCTAAGTGAGTTTGTTAGAAATAATGACAGGCAAAGTATTATTCTCACCAAGAAAAGCATATTTAAGGTGACTAGAGAGTTGTTTTAGTTCAATATCAGGCGCCTAGACAATGGAAGGGAGAAGCTTTTCGCTTGGCATGGTCAGCTCAATGCGTTCTTCCCTTGGTGGCACATAGGTCCGAGGTCGACTGTCTAAAGCCAGTATAGCCTCCTGCAGATTAGATGACAAAGTATAATCCCTACAAATTTCATCTATTAGGGCTTGTAAAGAGACCTTCATCTCATCAACACACTCCAAATCAAAGCAATCTTGTGCCATAGTATCAATAACATCCCAAAAGCACAAAGAAGGATCATCAAATGGAAATTTCATGGAATCATAGATATTATACTCAACTCTTTGACCATCAAATTCCATAGTAAGAGACCCTGAATAGACATCAATTTTGGTCCTAGAATTTTTCAGGAAAGGTCTGCCCAATAAAATAGGGCCTTCATTATTACCAGGACCCATATCAATCAAAAAGAAATCAGCAGGGAATATCAAGTTGTCAACCATAACCTAGACATCCTCAACAATCCCTTTCGAGTAAATAGTAGAGCGATCAGCAAGTTGAATTACTACCCGAGTATCATTCAGAGGTTTCAATCCCAAGGCATGATAAACATGAGAAGTTAAGACATTAATTGATGCACCTAAATCTAACATGGCTTTGTCAAATTTAGTATCACCTATCACACATGGTATTGCAAACATACCAGGATCACTACACTTCTCAGGCAAACCCTTCTGAAACATAACAGTGACATGTTCACTTACCTTAACCTTTTTCTTACCTTTCAGCTTCTGGTTCCGCTTGATAGTGCAAAGTTCCTTAAAAAATTTATCATATCTAGGAATGCTTTTAATCAAATTAAGTATAGGAATGTTTACCTCGCACTTACTAAATGTTTCAAAGATTTCCTTATCGTTCTCATACCTTCGAGTGTCCTTCAGGGCTTCCGAAAAGGGTGGAACCGGCTTTGGAGTCTCCAAAGGTAAAGAAGAAGAAGGAGGAGGAGGAGGAGAAGAAGGTACAGGAGACTAACATGATGCTCCATCTGGGGCAGTGCTGCGGCCACTACTCCTCTGTTATGCCGCAGTCGTTGCATGGTTGGGGCGCCCGCTGCACCGTGCAGTGTGTGACGTTCTCTTATTCCATGATCTCTATCTCTTCGTCCATAACCTCTTGATCATCATTTTGAGGTGTAGCAATCAGTTCCTTGCCACTCCTAAGCATTACATCGCTGACATTCTCCTTAGGATTCACAATGGTGTGCGATGGAAGCTTTCCTGAATCGTTTGCCTCTTTCGCACTTAGAACTTGAATGAGTTAACTCATTTGATTTTCCAAATTTGTAATCCGATCTGATTTTTGTTTCTCAACCTTCAAGACTAACCGTGACAAAGTCTGCGGAGGATGCTCAGTAGCCATACTCGCCTGTGGTTGGCCTCCTGGTCGAGGCTCAAATTGTTGTTGGGGTCTTACCTGTTGCCCCCCTTGATAATTGAAAGGGGCTTGGTAGTTTCCGTAGCCCTGCTGATAGCCTTTGTTGTAATTGTTGTTGTTGATGTACCCAGGATTTCCAAAATTGCCTAGTCTAGGCCTTTGTTGATCAACAGTTCCAATGGCATTCACATCCATACTAGGCTCTTGCAGAAGCGGGTACATATCCATAGGATGAGTGAATTCATTGGAGATTCCATACGCCTTCAACTATTGATGTGCTTTGTCAATTAGCAATTTCTTGATCATCGCCTTCACCTCTACCATATCAGTCTGTAGTGCAGCCCCAGGAGCATCAATTGAAAGTACACCCCTTGTACGAGTGCTCTTGTTGAACTGTCTAGAGCCCTCAGAGAGCTCCTTAAACACATCCCAAGCTGCAGCAGGCGTCTTATTCAGCATGTTTCCTCCACAAGCAGAATTCACCATTTTGCGCTCTCCATCCGTAAGCCCATTGAATAAAAAGAGGACAAGGTCCTTCTGAGAGTATCCATGGCATGGGCAGCTAGCGTAGAGTTTTTTGAAGCTCTCAAAGTACTCATGAATAGACTCCGTAGCGTACTACTCGATGCCGCTGATTTCCTTTTTCAAGGCATTAAGCTTAGTTGCAGGAAAATACATCTCCATAAAGACTCTATTCATCTCAGCCCAAGTAGAAATAGATCCAGGTGGTAGATAGAAGAACCACTCATTTGCCTCATCCTTTAGAGAAAAGGGAAATTCAGATAGATGTTTGTGGGGGTCCTCCCCACTCAACCCATGGAACTTGGGTAGAAGATGAACTACCCCATATTTCATCTCAATGTTGACTCCTTCCCCTAGTGCAGGGAATTGGATTGCCAAAGGTTGTTGTGCCATGTCAAGAGCAGAAAGCTACCTCAGAGTGCGATTTGCTTCATCAGCCATCTCTCCAGTGCTTTCTCCTTGATCAAAAGGTAACCCGCAAAAGCGATCATGAGTTTCTCGCCTTAAGGCAGAAAGGGTCCTTGCGATCTCTGAATCAAATGGCAACAAAGAAGGATTAGTAGCACGGGTATGGAACAAATAAAATGGTCCACGCCAAAAATCAGCACCAAAAACACACAAGAATCAATAAACCTCCCCGGCAACGGCGCCAAATTTGACGAGAGGAAAACCTGTTGTTGATCCGCAAATAAATCTCAAACCTATGACTAGTATAGCAATAAGTAAGAGGTCGATCCACATGGAAATTCGTTATTCAAATGTTGTTTACATGCCAATTGAGTAACCAAAGGGGGGGGGGGGTTTGTGAAAAATGTAAAAGATCCGCCTTTGATCAAAGCGGATTGATGAGAGCAAAAGTAAATGGTTTTGATTCAAAAAATTGTGAGAAATAGTTCTACCTGCAATTTTCCACTTTATTTGGTTGAAACGATTCTTGTAACTTCTTCTCGTCCTTTTAGTTTTCCTATGAATGCCCTTGCCCCAACCTAATACAGTTACTAGTCCAATCAGTCCTATAAACCCTTGTCAATTGAACAGTCCCTCAGAAAAGGATTTAACCCAATTGATAGCTTTAAGTTCAGTGATTCACCAAGGTACTTGCAGTTCCTCAGAAAGGAATTTAACAACACATCCAACTTCCTACTTATCCAATTAGTTCAATCAGCCCTAAAGGGACAAGTTTGCTACTTGGGTTAAGGTTCACAATCAGGAATCTACAAAACCCTAGCAATTGAATTGATCTAACAAGTTTGCCAGACAAGAAAGAACAAAACAATCACTCAATAAGTGCAAAGAAGTTGAAGCATTCAATTAAGGAATTAAGGAACAAGAATTAGAAACTCACAATCAATCCAAATAAAGCTTCAAATCGTAGGCAGAACAGATGAGTTTGGTTCCTCATGGAAAACATCGCTCAATCTCTAATTGTCTGATGAAAAGTAGAAATAGAATAGACGTCAAATGAAAACTAACATTGTTCCGTTTTTAAAAAGACTAAGCCGACCTGAAAATAAATCAACAAACTAGGGTTTCATTAACTAAAACACGGCACTCTAACGTCCAATGCGGCGGCCGCGATATGGGTGCTGCGGCCGCTGCACACGTGTTCTCCAATGCCCGCTGCCCCAGCTCCTTGCGGCGGCCGCGATATGGCTTGCCGCAGCCACTGCATCCAGTCGCAGCAATATTCGCTGCTAGCATCCGAGAGCTTCCCATCTCTTGTCTTTTTCCAAGTCTTGCTTCTTGTACTCCAATCCATGATCATTGCATCTCTCAATAGTATTCGAATCCAACTCTGCAAAATAATCACAAATTTGCGTAGAATCCGAACCCTTCCAAAATAATCGTAAGATGCACTTTAACTCCAAATCATTAACTAGATGCAACCTAACTAGCCTAAAAATGCCTATAATGCATGTCTACGATATGCATTATCAATCATGGAGACGCAAATGGGTCAATTGGCTGAACAAATTCCTAAGCCGTCATGATCGCTTCCAAGATCTATTGTGCCCAATCTTAAGGGAAAATCTACTGGTCACATAGCGGCGATGAATTTGAGGAGTGGGCATCAGTTGCAAATGCCTGAGCAAACAGCGGAGAAGGGAGCCACTGAAGAGTACTCGATATCAACTCATCAAGTCGATATCGACCGAGATGCAGTCGACGTCGAGTCCCCTTTACTCGATGTCGAACCAGAAGCTGAGCATCACTATAAATCGACTCTTCCAGTCGATATCGACTCAACACCACTCGATATCGACCCATCTCCAGCAGCAGTAAAGAAGAAGATGCTGCCATTCCCGAAGAAAACTTTGAAGGACGCGGTGGAAAAGAAATTCCAACGCTTTGTGAAGATGCTTTAAGGGCTAAATGTTACAATTCCATTCACCTAACCTCTTCAAGAAATGCCATCGTATGTATGGTTTCTCAAGGACATACTGGGAAAGAAGCGATCAATTGTTGAGATCGCAGAGGAATGCAGCAAGATGGAGCTACCAGAGAAGCGGCCAGACCCAGGTAAGTTCGCTATCACAATAGGCTTAGGTCAACACCGATTCAAGACCGTAAGCATTATACCAATAACAATATGGTCAAAGGTAAAGATTGGTGCACTAGAGCCTGTGGATGCTAAACTCTATATGGCGAACAACACGGTGGTCATTCCAACAGGCCTGGTAGACGATGTGCCGGTTCAAGTAGGTAAATTCTTTGTCCCTGTTGATTTTTTAGTTGTTGATATGGCAGAAGACCCTGCTTGTCTAATTATTTTAGGAAGGCCCTTCTTAGCAACCGTTGATGCAAATATGAGCGTAAGGAAAAGATTGCTCTCATTCACCATAAGCGACGAAGTTATAGAGTACTCGTTCAAAAAGACGGTAAAGAGGCATGACAGTCCTATGGAGGTGAAATCAATCAAGGGCATCTACATCGGTTGTGGAGAACCTAAGGTAAGAACTATGACCCCCGAAGAGTTAGAGAAGAGGGCTATAGAAGCCCAGTTGGAGGAAATCATGGCAATCTGGAACGAAGACACTGAAGTACAACTCGATGTCGACCCAGGTAAGTCGATATCGACTGACATTTTTCAAGATGATGTGTCGGGTCTTAAGTATGGGGTCGATGTCAGATCACACCACTCAAAATCAAGTGACTCACTCAAAATCGACCCAAATTCACAGCCGATATCGACTAAGTCAAAAGCTGAAGAATGATACTCGATGTTGAGTCAACTGACTCGATGTCGAGTCAATCAGGTCGAGTCGACTTCTCCAACATCGATTGAACCACCAGGAGTAGAACATGACTCGATATCGAGTAACCTTACTTGATATCGACTGGACCCTCAAAATGAATAGGAAAGCTCCACAAAGGTAAGCCGAGGTATGGATCTCTCTTCCCCAATTTTAATAAATGACTTATCTATATATGTGAGAGGTTTGCCTTCGTATGTGCGCTTTTGCAGGATATCCAATGATGATCCGAGCAACTACGAAGTAGGAGACAAGGTCTATGTCTCCAAATGAAAAGATCATTGGTTTCCGGGCAAGTCAAAATAAAGAAGATGGGTCCATTTACAGTGAACAAGATCCATCTAGGCGGGATACAACTGTGAGACAAGAACGATGTAATATTTGAAGCCCAGGCTACGTGGGCTCTCCAGATGCCACCTTAAGAGTATGAAAGAAGAAGTCAGCCTAGCGACTATAAAATCTAGAACTTTTAATAAAACAAATAGTTTTTAGGATTTGGATATTTTTGGTTTAGTTTTGAGACTTTATGTTTTGGTTTGACTTTTTGTTTTATTGTCTAATGAATTTCAGGAGCAAGAGGCTACGAAAAGGGACTCGATATTGAGTCTATAAGTCGACATCAGCTAGGCTTATCGAGTGAAAAGCTTGTGGTTGTGGCCAATTCTTAGGAGGGAAACTAGTCGAATAAATATAAATATAAACCAACTCCCCATGCAAGCAAATACATTACAAGAAATCCTCCTGATGTAGTAGTAGGGTATTCAGGATCGAATCCACGAGGAGGTGTGTCAGCGGTTCCTAAGCTTGCAATCACGTTCAATTTCGACTTTGCAGATCACTCTATATCGACTACAGTTCCAGTCGATTTCCAGTAACTTCCTGCAAAATAGACAAACACAGTCGACGTCGAGTAGGGCACTCGATATCAGGTCAGTTACTCGATATCGACTACAACAATCGAAATCGAGTCTTCAACAAAAAGTTTAAAACGTAACTTAATTGTCGGAAAAGTGTCCGAAGAATATGAGGATGATGTAGGAAGGATGAACAGAAGAAAATCACATATTTGTATAAACTTCAATAAACTAAAAACCTCCAAGATCGGGGATCTCATGCCACAACGATAACCATATAAGCCTATGCCATATTTATGAAAGATTATGCCTTTTCATCAAATAACTTTCGTTACTAACAATTAGGTAATTTAGAGGCTCTCGCATAAACCCTATATGTTACTATCCAATTCCATAATTAATCCAAATTCACAATAAGAGGGCTTTCACTTCAATAATGCAAAATAAGGATCACCTACTACTTTCGTAGAAGAATCATGCATATAGGATAGAAGACGGAATCACATAAAAATCATACATTTGATGCATAAATATACATGGATATCGTCGGGCTCACCCCGGCCCTAGAAGTAAGAGAACTACTCGCGCTTCATAGTGATGTGTACGCAAATTGCCATATTTTCTATGCACATTTATGTCCATTTTGATGTTATTTGCATGCATATTAGTTGGGAAATCATAAGTTTAGTGTAGTTTATGATTATTTGTCAAATATAGAGGTCTACACGAGTTTTTATGTGATTTCGCAAAAATGGAGACGAAAATGGATGAATTTGGACAAGAGAAGAAGAGGGGAAAAAGAACTAGAAGTCTACTGAAGAGTCAAAATCGACCTAACGACTTGACATCGAGTGAAACAAATCACCAGAAATCGAGCAGAGGAGAAACAGAGCATGTCGACATAACAAGGTCGATATCGATATTGCGTGGTCGATATCGAGTGGCCGAGATCGAGGTGAAAGATAGAAGTCGAGTGCCAATCCGAGGTCGAGTAGGATTGCTCGAGATAGAGAAGAGATAAGGTCGATATCGATGTTTAAGGTCGATATCGATGTTTGCTGCAGAACAGATCCGACGCTGATTTTGATAGAATTTTATCCGAAGCATTCGAGATTATCCTAAAGTCGAGATCTTCTATCAAAACATCACCAAACTTATCAGTTTATAATATTTACCTAAGTAATTTAGTTTTTACTTTATTAAGTTTTATCTTAGGTATAAAGATAGGTTTTCGAATCCTTGGATAGAGAGGTTTGAAATCTATAATTAGAGGCCATTAGGGCTGAGTAAAAAAAAATCAAGCAATCAAGTTTACACATAATTCAGTTATACACGCAGAGAATTAGGTAGAGAGAGAGCCGAGTGAGGTTGGATGGAAGCGAGAGCGGAGAGTTGGCTTTGTTCGGTGTACTTTCTTTCTTTGCAAGTTCAATACAAAGTAGTTTCTTTTCCATTATGATGATGAATTCAATGATGAAGCGCGAGTAGTTCACCCACTTCTAGGGTCGGGGTGAGCCCGACAATAGCAATGTAAGTCTGTGCATCGAAGGTATGATTTTTATGCGATTCCGTCTTCTATCCTATGCATGATCATTTGCGAAAGTTGAGGAGATTCATTATTTGCATTATTGAAGCAAAAGCCAATCATATTTTGAATTTGGATATGTCATGAAATTGGATAGTAACTCTTAGGTTTTATGAGAGAGCCTCTAATCACCTAAATGTTGGTAACGAAAGTTATTTAACGGAAAGACATTAAATTTCATAACTTTAGCATCATACTTGCATGATTATCATTGTGGCATGAATCCCCGACCTTGGAAGGTTTTAGTTTATTTAATTTATATACAAAGTTTGTATTTTTATTTCTGTCCATCCTTCCATCACCATTCTATATTCTCCGCACATCTTTTCTGACAAATTAGGTTCGTTTACAGCTTCTGTTTGAAGACTCGAAATCGATTGCAGAGGTCGATATCAAGTGCTAACATCGATTTCGAGTACCCATCTCGATGTCGACTTGTTGCTTCTGTCTTCTACATGAACTTAGCTAGAAATCGACCAGAACTAAGGTCGATATCGACCAGACACCTCGATATCGAACAGTCTTCTGAAGTGGGTACTTGATCATGATTGCAAGCTTAGGAAGCGCTGACATACCTTCTCATGGATTCGATCCTAAATTGCCCTACCACTACATCGGGAGGGATTCTTGTATTTTATTTGCTTGGATAAGGGAGTTATCTTAGTTTTATTTGAATATTTTATATAAGCGATAACTCTCCCCTCCACGAACAAATTGGCGCCGTTGCCGTGGAGGCAATCAATCGCGCCCTAAGTTTTTCTCATGATCTTCTTTTAGTGCTTATTTTGCAGGTTTATGCGACGCTCTGATCGTGAACCTATCCTGGAAAGCATTGACGAGCCTGAACGTTTCTTCCATCTACGCAACAAAGTTATCAGAATCATGGCGGATAACAAGACACAGGCTCAAACCATTGAGCTGTTGAGGAAGGAAATTGAGGACCACAACGCTACAATCGCTGCTGAAAGGGCCGCCGCTGCTGTAGAGCGAACCCGTGCTGATAGACAGGAGGATGCGTGCAGACAAGCCAAGGACAGGCTTAATCAGTATCCACATACGGCAATGCAATACATGCATCCGCCGCTACATGTTCCTGAATCCGCTATTTTAATTCCTCCCCCTAAGTATGAAATAAAAATAAACTTCCTATCTAAGATCAAAAGAAACACTTTTGAAGGAAGACCTAATGAATGCCCCTTGCAACATATCTCTACTTTCATGGATTTATGTGAAACTATTGCTGATGGTGTGAATCTAGAATATCTTAGACTAAAGTCCTTTTGATGGTCTCTTGCAGGGAAGGCATTACAATGGCTAGAGAGTTTGGCTCCACGCTCGCTGAGGACATAGGCAGAGGTGAAGGATGCGTTCCTAAACAAGTTCTTTCCTCCATAAAAAACGGCGATGGTGTGACAAAGGATCACGACTTTCAAACAAAAGCATGGTGAGACGTTGGCACGGGCGTGTGAGCGTTTTAAGGACTTGCTGAGATCATGCCCGACAAATGGGCAATTACCATATGTCATCCAGGAGATCTTCTACAACTCCCTTGATGGACCGAATAAGGAGAGAATCAATTCATACACCTCCTATCGGTACATTGAGCTCACACCAACGGAGGCTTGGGAGACAATTGAGAGGCTAGTCAATTTTGACAACACTTATGGGACTGCTGCGGTCTATGACTCAAGGTCTGCCCCATCTATGCCACTTTATGAGCCTCCAAAGGAGATTGATCCTAATGTGCGACAATAATTCCACAACGATCAGACACGCCGCCTTCAAAAGCAACTAAGGTTCCTTAGTAACAATCAACCTTGTAAGGAATGTGGCTCAACAAGGCATAACGCTAGTGCCTGCCCGCATCTTGAGCAAGTATCCATGGCGGAACAACATGAGGAAGCCAAGTGGACGAGAGGTTCCTATGAAGGGGGTAATCAACAATACTAGGGAGATCAACGATTCTATCAACAAAGGGATCCCCCACCATATAGAGCACCAGGGCACCCTGAGCGCGACCCAGGGAAGGATGACCTGCAGATCATTCTTGATGAGATGCGGAGGAACCATGCTGAGTTCAAACAAGCGAATAACTCTATGCATACTCATCTTTAGGGCATCAACTCTAGGCTTGGGGAGATAGACGTTTGGAAGCGGAATATGGAGACCCAAATGTATCAATTGGCGGAACAAATACCCAAACCGTCAAGATCGCTGCCTGGATCTACTGTGCCCAATCAAAAGGGCAAACCTACTGGACACATAGCGGCTATGAATCTAAAGAGTGGACATCAATTGCAAACGCCTGAGCAAAAAGCGGAGGAGAAAGCCCCATGAGAGACATCGATATCGACCAAAGTGATACCGATGTCGAGGCCCCTGTCCTCGATGTTGACACTGATGTTTAATCATCACAAAAATCGACTCCTCCAGTCGATATCGACCCCTATCAAATCGATGTTGACTCAACTCCAGCTGTAGGGAAGAAGGTCGTGTTGCCATTGCCATCAAAGACAATTGTTAAAGACCCGACAGAAAAGAAATTTCATCGATTTGTGAAGATGCTTCAAGGGTTTAATGTTTCAATTCCATTCATCGAAGATGCCATCATATGTGAGGTTCCTTAAAGACAGGTAAGAAGTGATCAATTGTTGAGATCGCAGAGGAATGCAACAGATTGGAGCTACCAGAGAAGCGGGCGGACCCAGGAAAGTTTTCTATCGCTATAGGCTTAGGTCAATATCGCTTTAATGCTTTAGTTGATTTGGGCACTAGTGTTAGCATGAGGCCACTAACCATATGGCATAAGATAAAGATAGGTCCCTTGGAGCTTGTGGATGCAAAGCTTTACATGGCAAACAACACGGTGGTGATTCCAATAGGGATAGTAGACGATGTGCCAGTGCAAGTAGGTAAGTTCTTTGTCCCTGCTGATTTTCTAGTTGTTAATATGGCAAAAGACCCTCCTTGTTCCATTATTTTAGGTAGGCCATTCTTATCAACCGTCGATTCCAACATAAGCGTGAAGAAAGGATTGCTCTCAATCACCATCAGTGACGAAGTGATAGAGTACGCCTTCAACAAGACGGTGAGGAATCATGAATGGCCAATGGAGGTAAAGTCAATTAAATGTGTCTACATCACATGCGGGGAAGCTAAGGTAAGGAATATGATACTTGAGGAGCTTGAAAAGAGGGCCATAGAAGCCCAAGTGGAGGAAGTCATGGCAATCTTGAACGAAGGAGCCAAAAACCCACTCGAAATCGACCCAAGTAAGTCGATATCGACTAACATTGTTCAAGATTTTGTGCCAGGTTATAAGTATGGGATCGATATCGACCATGACCCTAAGCCGAAATCGACCAATCATGACATATCAAAATTGAGCACACAGGTCGATATCGACCATGACCCTAAGCCGAAATCGACTGCCCCAGAAGCTGAAAAAAGAGAAAGTGACTCGATATCGAGTATGACAGGTCGAAATCGAGCTGATCCTATCGAGCAGAACAACTCCAAATCAACAGGACCTCCAGGATCACAACAGAGCTTGATATCGAGTACTACTAATCGATATGGAGCTGACCCACTGACATAAGAGAAGGTAAGCCAAGCTACGGATTCCTCTTTCTCGATTTCAATTAAGGATTTATCACTTTTTGGAAGAGGTTTGCCTTGGTATGTGCACTTGTGCAGGGTATCCAAAGATGATTCGAGCCACTATGAAGTAGGAGATAAGGTGTATGTCTCCAAATCAAAAGAGCATTGGTTCCCTAGTAGATTCAAAGACAAGAGGATGGGACCATTTATGGTGAATCAAATCCATCCAGGCGGAATGCAGCTGAGAGACAAGAAAGGAGTTCTATTTGAGGCCCAGGCTAAATAGGCTCTGCAGATGCCGCCTTGAGAGCTTCAAAGGAAGAAGTCGGCCTAGCGACTATAAAGTCTAGAGCTTGTAACAAAACAATTAGTTTTTGGTTTTGGAAATCTTTTTGGTTTGTTTTGAGAAATTATCATTATTATGTGTTGTTGGTTTTGTTTTTATTTTTCTAAAAAGTTTCAAGAGAGAAGAAGCATAGAAGAGACATCAAAATCAAGTAGTATGCTCGATATCGACCCAGATGATTCATTCAAAGGAGTTGTGGTCGAGGCCGGATCACCCTGAAGCGAGAACCAGAAATCGATGAAACTAGTCGATATCGACTGGTATGCCCGATATCGACCACCACTACAAACAACTTCGATTCCTGATTTTCGTGAAGTTTTAGTAAGTTTCTTTCTTAACGCTAGTTCTTAACAGCGAGGAAAATGTAATCTTTAAGTATGGGGTGGAGGAAAGGCTTACTTGCATATTTTTAGCATATTTTTAGCATTTTTTGAAAATTTTCATAAGTTTTTACATGTTTATGCATACTCATACATATTTAATTTAGATGTCTTTATCTTTAAGCATATCATATTTATCTTTAAGCATTAGTTTTTATTTTCGAAAAAAAAGAGAGAAAAATGACCCCATCAAAAATTTTAAAAAGTAATGATAAGAATCATGGAAGCTTATAAGGAACTTGACGTTGCAAAAGTATATTCATTAGAGATATAACATGAAATTGCCTAGTTAAGGAAAGTCACAATTAAGTGCGGTTTTTTAGAGAAAACCATGAAAGAGAGGTAAAGCTTGAAGTTGCTTTTGACACATGCATGATAAGATGATGGAGGACTTTATATTTTCCATACATGTGCTCAAGTTCATATCCTAGCCTTACCTATGCATATTTGCAATTACACAAGCCATATATGAGCCTTACTTATCATTATTGCTGCACATATATTACATACTACCCATTTTTTTATACCTTATACCCTATCCGGGGACAATGTTGAGAATGGATGTCATCTTTGGAGTTATTATATGGAGTTTGTGCATATTAATGAAGTTGTTGGCAGGAATGGAATAAATTTTTGAAATATGGAAAATTTAATGAGTGAGAAAAAATCCGATCACCTCAGGAGATAAAGGTAGATCAACCCTGCTCTTTTAGATGTTAGTTCAGCGAGATGGGACGCAAGGTGATGTGTCCGAAGTACTAAGTATCCAGGGCCATTCATGACACCCATGTTTACGACTCGCGAGAAGGCAATACCAAGGTTAGAGAGGTAAAAACATTATAGTGCAAAAAGCATTGAGCGAAGAGCGAAAGGTGAGAAATATGATGAAAAAAGAATGTGGAATGATATTGGAAAGAAAGTTTATTTCCCCAGATTTAACACCACATGGCCAAAAATTAACCCACCTTTAGCCTTTTACCAATCTACTTCTCATAAGCTTGCAAAATCCCTCTTGATTATTAATGCTATGTTGCGAAATTGTTTTATGCATATAACCCTCCTTTTGTGAGTATGATGTTGCTTTTATTCACATGCATGGATATTATTGACATTAGTACCTTTTCGAGGATGGCAATTGATTGTAGGGGCATATGAGAATGAATCTATGATGTTGAGGGTTTACTTTCTTCCCCTTAATGACCATTAAAAATATTGCTTGGGGACAAGCAAGCTTAAGTATGGGGTGTTTGATGTGCGCGCAAATTGCCATATTTTCTATGCACATTTATGTCCATTTTGACGTTATTTGCATGCATATTAGTTGAGAAATCATAAGATTAGTGTAGTTTATGATTATTTGTCAAATATAGAGGTCTACATGAGTTTTTATGTGATTTCGTAGAAATCAAGACGAAAATGGACGAATTTGGACAAGAGAAGAAGAGCGGAATGTTTGTAGGGGGAGGTGATTCGCTCAGATATAATATATTCAAATTCAAACAAAGCTAACTCCCTTATCCAAGTAAATAAAAAAAAGAATTCCTCCCGATGTAGTGGTAGGGTAATTCAGGTTCGAATCCATGAGGAGGTATGTTAGCGCTTCCTAAGTTGCAATCACGATCAAGCTTTCGACTCCAGGAGACACTCGATATCGAGGTGTCTGGTCGATATTGACCTCAGTTCTGGTCGATTTTCAGTGACATTCATGCAGAAGACAAAAGCAAAGCAGTCGACATCGAGATGGAACCTCGATATCGTTGTTAGTGCTCGATATCGACATTGTCAGTCGATTTCGATGTCAACAATAGAAACTGTAAACATAACCTATTTGTCGGAAAAGAAGTCCGAAGAGCGTAGGATGGTGATGGAAAGATGGACAAAAATAAAAACTCAAACTTTTTATAAGAATTCAATAAACTAAAGGCTTCCAAGGTCGGGGAGTCATGCCACGACGATATTCATGCAAGTATGATGCAAAAGTTATGAAATTTACACTACTACAATTAGGACATATTGTTGCACTTAATTGTAGCGATTCATATATTGCAGCGGTTTATGCAACAGATTAGTCTATTGTGGCGGTTAAAGTGGCGGATTTAAAATGTCTTATTATATTACCTATGGTAGTAGTTTTAAAGACACTATTGTGGCGGTTTTTGAGCTATTGTAATGGTTTTCTAGCTATTGTGGCGGATTTAAAAAACACTTTTTTCCCACCTAATGAAGCGGTTTAAAATACCTAATGAAGCGGTTTCCAATCCTTCGTATTGGCGCCTTCCAAACGCGCCATAACTTATTTCCTTTAAGCTAAATTCATTTTGAATATTTATTAAAGGAAAAAGGAAATATGTTTTTAATTAGGGAATACATTTTAAAAAAATATAAGACTAGCGGTGCAAAGTGGAACTGATCAATTCGATCAAGTTCGGGGTGGTAGGGCTAGGTCACATATCACTCGAACAAACCCTTTGCGGAACGAGAAGAATGGGCGAATCGATCACCTGAAGGGCTTATTAGGTGGCGCTGCGGCTGATTGGGCGGTCGGTGAAGTGGGCGGACAACTTGTTTTGCCGAATTGACCACTCAGAGGGCTAGTTGGGTGATTGACTGCTTGCGAAAAGGGCTCGTTTGGCCGAATCGATCACCTGGAAGGCTGGTTGAGCGATCGACGATGCTTCATCAAAGAGGGAGACCGACCTGGGGGAATCGAACAGCTCATGTTGGTTGGCGATCGAAACGCATCACTTTGAAGCGGGGCTAGTGGTTCGAACTTGAGCGACTTTTAGTTCAAATAGGGCGAGCGAGCGTTAACATTTTGAGTGGCCTGGTAAGTTAGTTCATCACATTTTTTGAATTGGTTGTTATTTTTGCTTGAATTTGATGTTTCAAACAGAAGTGACGAATCAATTCCTCTAGGGCTAAATTAGGAATGACCTTTAAAATCTAGATTTGTTTAAGAACTTTAGGTCTCCTCACTTGAGATGTGTTTTTGTATTTGTACAAATGGATGCCAAATGTGCATATTTGATCTGATTTCATCTTCTGGCTTCTAAAATTGATTTGGAATGATCAAAAGAACCGATAGATTAAAGAGGCCATTTATGATGCTTAAATGAAGAATGATGAACAAGTACACTCTACATGACCCTCTATTTCTTCCTGCATGATATGACATGAGTAGAAGTACACTCTGTTTATGTACTGAATTGCATTAAACCCATGAGTGACCATTCTTTTTTGCCCCTTTTTTGGCATTTGATGGGTCTCAAATGTACCTATATCTAATTTGGGTCATTTGATAATCAATAAATTATTCATATATTCCTAACTATAAATGCAGTAGCAATGAAATTTATATTATATATAAATTCATGACTCATTGAGTATATAAAACTGATGTTTAGTTAAGTATATATATGGAGCATATATTAGGGAAAACCTTTTTTTTTAGAAAGGCAAGCCACCACCATTCATGGGCAAGTTTATTATTTTAAGTGTGTTATTTAATTATTGTTCTTTAGATGATTTCCTTAAATCGGGCTCTTCCCATTTGTCTTGTTTTGCCTATTATATTGACATCTCTTTCTTTAATCATTTTTCTTTTGGCATCTTAGGTATTCACCAATTTGAGTGTCTCCCATCTTTGGCACGTGCACAAGGGACCTCCTTGATCTTGTTTGTTGAAGTCTTAGAAGTAGTGAGGTATGTTCATTAGCACTCCTATATGAAATTTCTGGGAAATTAAAACATTTTGACCATCCATAAGCATAAAACTTTTTGTATAGTTCCTATAATTGGTTAGAATTGGATTCCTCGTATCATAAGGGTAGTGTCATTTATTGTATCATAAGGGTAGAATTATTTTCCTTTAATATTTGATTTGCCATGGGTGTTACAAAATATTATTAGCACATTGTTAGCTTTAATTTTTGATAAAGGAGAAAAATATTTTAATAATAACGGTATAGTAGTTTTGCCCTTATTCTTAAATATTATACACTTGAGAAAATAATACTAATTTTTCACAAACTGAGAGCTTAATTAAATTTATATATCTTCCTAACTCAACAAATATTTACAAATGGTATCATTCCATAACCATCAACAGTAAGGTTGGAAAGTGCTTATTGTTGGTGCAAGTTATAATAATAACAATAAAAGGGTAGTTAAAAATTGAATTGATTGATGGGTTATAACTATACAAATTCCCCTCTTGTTTATCCCCTAACTCCCTACTTGTTAACCATTTATTCCTATAAATCTGAAATGCCTAAAAATATGTAAAATAAGCTAATATAGAGTATTTTAAGATGGTTTTGATTAGTTATATTTCTTGTCATGATTGTTCTTTTATGAAATCATTTTTAGGCATGGATAAAAGTAACTTGAAATGGTGCATGTTATCTCGATGGAGTAAAGAGTATGAAAAGGG
Source organism: Persicaria maculosa (assembly GCA_963922045.1). Lineage (NCBI taxonomy): Eukaryota > Viridiplantae > Streptophyta > Magnoliopsida > Caryophyllales > Polygonaceae > Persicaria > Persicaria maculosa. The sequence goes on from OY998261.1 coordinate 38,989,531, forward strand.
AGTAGATGACTACATAGAAAAGATATTTGTAGCTGAAGGTGAAGGAGATGAAATATGTTGCCCTTGTAAAGAATGTCATTTTCGGCATTGGTTACCTAGAAATGTAGTGAAAGATCATATGATTGCCAAGGGTTTAAGTCCATTATGGAAGGAACCAATGGATTCAGTTAGTCACGAGGGGGAAACTTTGGATGGAATGGTTGATACTTTTGATGATAATCTAGATGATCTATTGCATGACACATTTAGAAATGGGCAAAATGAAGAGGCAAAGAATTTTTACAAGCTAGTGGAAGATGGACAAGAAGAATTATTTCCTAGATGCAAGAGTTTTTCTAAGCTTTCCTTCAGTATTCGATTATTTCTTTTTAAGAGGGATCATCATTTGAACAATGCCGCATTTAGTGATTTGTTGAAAATTTTAAAAGCTATGCAACCAGATGCGAAGTTACCCAATTCTTTCAATGAAGCCAATAATGTTCTTAAGGTTTTGGGTCTTGATTATTACAAGATAGATGCATGCCCCAATGATTGTATGCTATATTGGGAGGAGAACGCTGATGCAAAATATTGTCATTTTTGTAAGACTTCTCGGTGGAAATTAGATGAAAAAGATGAGATAACGGGCAAGGTTCGTCAAGTTCCAGCAAAAGTTCTTAGATACTTTCCTATCAAGAAGAGGTTACAAAGGTTGTTTTTGTGCTAAAAAACGGCTGGTCAGATGAGATGGCATGCAGACGGACGTCCTAAGGATGGACTTTTGAGACATCCAGCCGATGGTAATACTTGGAAGAAATTTGATCTCAAATATCCGTCGTTTAGCGGAGAGGAACGCAATGTGAGACTGGGTTTAGCTACTGATGGATTTAACCCATTCAACACATTGAGTATAGTGTATAGTACCTGGCCAGTTATACTAAGCAATTACAACATACCGCCGTGGTTGTCTATGAAGTCTGAGTTCTTAATGCTAGCGTTGCTGATTCCATGCCCTTAGTCACCAGGAAACAACATTGATGTGTGCATGAAACCTTTAGTGAAGGATGTGAAAGACTTATGGGAGATTGGTATCGACACATATGATGCTTATAGTAACCAAATGGTTAAGATGCACGCAACATTGTTATTCACTAGAAGTGACTATCCAGCTTATGCAATGTTATCCGGATGGAGCACAAAAGGGAAGTGGGCATGCCCTTGTTGTAATTACGAGACTTGCTCGCAATGGTTGAGGTATAGTGGGAAGTTCTGCTACATGGGCCATCGTAGGTTTTTGCGAAGGAATCACCCATATCAGCATAATAAGAGGCAATTCAATGGGAATAATGAGACTCGAAGTGCACCAGTCCGCTTGACGGGGCATGCTTGTTTGGAGTTGCTGATGGGTTTTAAAAATAAGTTTGGAAAGGAGACACGGCTGGACAAGAAGCTAACAGACATTTGCCTATGGAGAAAAAAGTCAATTTTTTTATTTGCCTTTTAGATGTTGATTGTCACCATTATTATATATGTGATGCACATAGAGAAGAACATATGTGATAATGTGATTGGGACATTGTTAGAGATCAATGGCAAGAATAAAGATCATTTGAATGCACGATATGATCTTCTAGAACTCCGTGTAATGCAAGAGCTTCAACCTAAGCTTTTAGATGGTGGTCAACGGGTTGAAATTGCAAAGTCGTGCTTTTGGATGACATTGGATGAGAAACGCAGATTTTGTAATGTCATTAGGAATGCAAAGTTACCACAAGAATGTGATTCTAATATTGCACGGTGTGTCCAAGATAGGAAAATTACAGGCTATAAAAGTCATGATGGTCACCTTTTAATGCATTATTTGCTTCCTCTCGCTGCTAAGGAAACTCTGTGTATGGATATTGCTATTCTTTTGATCAGATTGAGTGCTTATTTCAAGGGTATATGCCATAAAACTATTGACCCTCAAGATCTCGATTATCTAGAATATGAGATTGTTGATATTCTGTCAGTTTGAAAGAATTTTTCCATGGGCCTTCTTTGACATTATGGTTCACTTGCCTATCCACTTAGTTGAAGAGATCAGATTTGGGGGGCCAGTTTGTGTTAGATGGATGTATCCAATCGAGAGATACCTTCGAAAGTTGAAGTTTTTTATCCGAAATAAAGGTCATCCAGAAGGATCAATTGCGGAAGCATACTTGGCAGATGAATGTGTTACATTCTGAAGTAGATATTTGCAACAGCAACCTCCCATTATGGATGAGCATGTTGAGACTAATGAGTTCTATTCCATGTTTCCGAAGATGGGTCATCCTATATTGGGAAAGGGCAAGAGAAAAAAGAAAGGACGTGAACATTTCAAGATTGATCAGAAACAGTGGGCCCAAATGCATCGATATGTTTTGTTCAATTGCCAAAATGAAGAAGTTGAGAGATACATTTGGTACTATGAAACATCTTTTATTACTTAGTCTATTACATATTTGATTGCGTATTTTTCTTTGTATTTTATTATGACTTATATTTGGTTGTATTTAAACACAGTGATCATGAGAAATGTGTTGCTAGTAAAAATAAAAGAACGTGGCATACTGCACAAAGCCACAGCAATGACTTCATTGATTGCTTTAGAGAGCGTGTCAAGGTTGAGCTTCAATAATGTTTACATTTTCCTGATGTTATTAAATGGTTATCAGTTGGGCCCTTTTTTTCCCCAAAAGGTATAGTGGATATTTTATCAATGGATATAAGTTTCACACAATGAAGCGTGATAGAATGAGTGTGACTGAGAATAGTGGAGTTAGTATAACAGCTTTAACTCCAAGCTTTGCTAGCAGCAAGGATCAGTGTCCTGTCATAGGAAATGTCACTTACTATGGTTCAATTGAAGATATTATGGAGATATTATATGAAGATCATTACAGTGTCATCTTGTTTGGGTGTGTTTGATATCACTCGGAAGAATACAACTTCGGATTTACACGAGTTAATCGTAAGAAGCTAATTTGTCAAGATGAACCATTCATCTTAGCTTCTCAATCACACCAAGTTTTTTATGTTGAAGACCCATCATCAACTAATTGGTGGTATGTTGTGCAAGATCTTCCAAGATATCATTTTGATGCAAAGGATGAAAGTGCTGATACATTTGCTCACACATATTGGAATGAACCACATTGTTCAAGTCGAAAAAGCTTTGCTGATATAGATGGGGATGGCGAAATGAGTAATACACGTGCAAATGTTCCTGCAACAATAGTTGATGTGTCAACAAGTGTTGTCCAAGAAGAGATGGAAGAAATGTGATGATTCTGTAATTTTGACATATTTTATAGTGGATATAACAAGTTACTTTGGTAATGATTTGATATTCTTTGTCTTTTTAGCATAAATTGATATGGTTTATTATGATTTTCATATTATAAATGTGATAATACATGGTATGCATGATATTACTAAAACTAATGTCATTTTATCTTGTATAGTTGTATAGATGGTGGAGAAAGACAAGGCTTCTCAGCAAGTTCATATCCCGGAAATTGAAGAGCAGAGGATGAAAACAATAGCAGCAAATTCTGCAAGAATGAAAGCTGTTCGTTTGAATAGCTTGGTGAACAAGGAGTTGCAAGACAAGTATGAAAGACAAAGTAGGGGTATTGTGGATGTAGTTCAGGAAGAAGAAGACATGAATTGTCCACCTGAGGTATCCAAATGTTACTACTTATACTACCATGATAAAGATGATTAAATCAGTACATTTTTTGTAATCGTACTCAAACCACCTTTACTGAAAATCATATAGATATTTTTACTATAAAAGTATCAGTATGTGTGCTGTAAAAAGTTATAGGTAGCTTTTCCAGTGGGTCAAGTATGGAAACTTAAGCGACATCTGATATGTATTAAAACCCAATGGATATTAGAAGCCATGTACCATATTTTTGTGTTGTGTGCTTTGTTGTTTTTTCTATTTATTAGGTTGCTCTCATTCTTTGCAAGACTGAAATTAATGGCATCCTTTGCTGTGGAACTTTTGCTGTAAATGAAGGCATCTTGGATTGATCCTTCTAAGTCCTTAAGTTGTATAGGTTTTAGTTATCACTAATCTATCCTCTTGGATACTCTGCGAGGTTTTTGAATTGGTAATTCTCACTGATATTTTTCATTGTGCAGGTTCAAATGAATACTCATAATGCAAGAGGTAAGAAAGAACGACAAGAACTGATCCAAACATTACCCATGGCTGAATTTTCAAGATTCAAATCTCAAGAGCGCCAACAACACCATAAGAAAGGTCAGCATAGAATCTGCTAGAAAAGGAGCAAAGGAAAAAGCAACCATCTCATGCAAGTGTGAACCAGCAAGATAATCCGAAAAATTATTGTCCACCGGGTTCTCTTGCAAAATTTCTAAGCTTGAGGAAAAGACGGGAGTCAAGAGGAGAACAAAGCAAGGATACGAGTCTCCTTGATTTAGATGAGGAATTGTCAATGGATGAGGAAGATTTGAGCTTAATGAAAGACCAAGAATCGAGAGGACAACAAAGCAACGATTTGGGTCCCCGTATTCTACATGATGATTTGTATTTGGATGATAAGGATTTCAACTCACAATTGCCATCAACTGAGAGAGAGGTCGAGGGGAATGATGCTCAAGAAGTGGAAGAAAGCTACAGAAATGAAGAGGCAATTGTACCTGTTTTTGGTGGCGGGAAAAGAGAGTGCATGTAACTTCTGATCAAATTGCTTCAAATTATTATTTATTCTTGTGTTAGCTTCATGAGAAAGGTTATAATTGATCTAATGTTAACAAGTCACTCAAGAGAAGAGGCATCGAGGGAGAACCATTTTGACCGAGGTTCATGCTCGTACAATGGAAAATCGTCTTCCTATCATTTTCAATTCTGATTGCCAGCCAGTGGGGCCTACCATAGCTGTTGTTAATGAGCTTAGACTCTTCCTCGGAGTTGTGGATAAAAATTCTACCTTAGCGCCATTGAATTTTATAAGTTGGAAGTATGTTCCTACGAAAGAAAACATTTGGGAGTATGTGAAGGTAATGTGTGAAGCTTTGCACTTTTTTTATAGTTATGTTATATTATAAGTGCATATACATACTCCACTTTATATTCTTTTGTCATCAGAAATGATATATTATTCTAGAAGAGGGAAAGAAATGGGTGCTTCAGACGGTTAATGATATTTGGTGGACTCACAAATCGAGAGTGAAGGCGGATTAATATATTCCATATGTAGGAGCAACCACACAGGAAAGCTTGGCCTAACGACCTGATATTATACCAGTTTCTCACTTTAAAGAACTGATGAAGTTTTGGGACTCTGAACACGCAAAGGTATGCATTCTTGATTCAACTTATGAGTTTTAATTACACATGTAAAGTTAGCAGGAAATCAGTGCTAAAAACAAAGAAAACCGTCAAAAGCAAGGTGACATGCATACCATGGGGCCAAAATCATATGCTATGTTACGTCATGAGATGGTACATTTATTTTTTCCTCAACTAGTTATATCAGCAACCATATTGCAAATCAAATACTTATAATTTGGTTTAATCTTTAGGAGTTTTTCTCTCTTTTATATAGCAACAAAAAGACCCGGAGAAGCGGGTACCATCACAAGCAGAGGTATACATAGAATCTAGAAAGCGAAAAGTGGGTCGGACATACTGACGTGCGTGATGGGAGATCGATGCCTATGCTCACTCTAATCAAATAAATTTATGCTCGAATCCCTCTATAGTATAGTGGAAATCAAGGTCGATCCAAGGGAGTATGTCAGCGGTTCTATCCTAGTTGTTTTAATGGTCGAAAATAGGGGAAATAAAGACACAAGTAGCGGCTGTAAAACAGGGCAAAACACACTAATTTCGTCTCAAGTAACAAGTAACTAACACGAATGCAATATATGAGAAAGGACTTCCAAGATTAGGGCCTTACCACAACAATAAACACATGTATAATTCAATGAATCCTATGAGAAATATGCTTTTATCTCAATCAAACAAATCAATTCACTTTCGCATAAGAGACTTATTTGACTATACCTTTTCTTAATTAGGTCTTTTTAACTTTCATCAAAAATCCCTAATTACTATCAAAGTTAACAATCTCCTTTGGTCAATTCAATTGTAACAATGAATTCCCTAGATTATCATCAAGGGTGAAGTACATAGGTAGAAGTGGATAAAAACATCACATAAGTATAGATTCATTCATTCATACACATGCTTATTGTTGGGTTTACCCTAACCCTAGAAGAGAAGAGAACTACTCGCTCATTGCAAAGAAAAACACAAAAACAATGGAAGAATTCATAATCTTAAATTGCATAAAACCAAACCTCAAAGTCTCCTTCAATATTCTTCAACCCTAAACTTCAAACGTGCCCTTTTTTTCTGCTGTAAACTCAGATGCTGTAACGTGTCTAATTAGCCTCTAATTGGCTTTATTTAAAAGATAAAACTTAAGACTTAATCTCTAAGGAAAAGAGATTTTATCTTAGGAAAATAATAAAATCTGTTTAAGGAAGGATAAAATATCCCAAGTCTATCTAACTAAAAGATCCTAAAAGAAATTCATATGAAAATCCTAATTAAAAAGCCCATTAAGTAATAAAATCAGCCCGTAAAATCTTCTCCTGTTCGCAGATACCTCGGCGCCGAGGTCTGAGGTGTCGGCGCCGAGGGTCTGTTTGAATGCAGTAACTTCTGTTTTTCTCCAGCTTTTCGACTCTGACTTCAAACGCAATTTCCCGAGTCCTCGTTTATCCGATTGACGCATATAAATATGCGTTGGAAAGCTCTTTTCAAGGACTACAACTCTCATGAAGGCTCCAGAACTTGAATCGAAGTGTTGGATGGCGAAAATAAGGCTTTTCTCCAGCTGCACCACTTTTTGCTTTTGCTTGGCATCTCCATTGCCTTCATGATTTTTCATTACGCTCTAAAGTGTGTCCAAACTCCTTCAAATCAGCTTCAAAACCTACAAAAACACCACCAAAGCTTGTGTAGACTCCATATCTTAAATAATACGAAAACTAACACAAACGACACACTTTCCCAACACAAAAGTAAATAAAATGACTTAAATGAGATGAAAATATGATGCAAAATATGACTAAAAATGCAGACATCAAAACACCCCATACTTAGACTTGCTTGTCCTCAAGCAATAACCAAACTATGACCAAAACCCTTAACATGCCTTCAAGTCTTCGCCTTAGTCAAAAACAACATCAATTTAGCTTAGTGCAAATAAGAACAAGCATTGAACCATCATCACATATATTTAGATAACCTTAGGCAAAGCAACTAGAATCCAACCACTCAAGGAGAATAATGTGTTTTCACTCCCTTTCAAATGTGTTTAGGCTTGAAGTACATCTCTCAACTCAATCCTTTATGACATTAAGCTACATAGAAATTGCAATTAATATCATCAATCGATTCACCGAGATGTCAAAACATGCATTAACCATCAAGAGGACTTTGGCTCAATGGCCTTCAAAGAAGGACTCATTCGGCCGGGTTGTAACTTGGCTTGGGAAGAAAATAAAGGTAGGAATCATTTAGGCTATGTGGTGCTAGAAATCCGGGAACCAAAGACTCCTAAATTTCCAACTCAACTCATCCAAACAATTCCATCATATAATAACACTTCCAAACTCATCTAATATGGCACAACTCTTCAATAACCCCAAAATATCCAATATATCTCACATAAAATAAAGATAAATTTGGCTCATGCACAACTTCTCATTTATTCCTTTTTTCTCTTTTTTTCTTTTTCTTTTTTTTTATTTTTTCGAACTCTCTTTTCTTTTTCATAATCTCATGTGCATTTATTTTAATATAAGAGCCAAAAATACCTTTTACAATAGATCAAGTGGCGAGAAAATAAAATACTCACCCAAAAATGTGTCCCACACTTAAACCAAGTCATAGATCTCTACTCCTCAAACATCAATCTCTACCAATCACTAAGTCCTAATTCCCGGATAAGGAGGTAAGGCTAATCATTAGCTAGGATAGATTTTGTGGAGTTACAAGAATAGGCTATAAGGCTCAAAGTGGTTACAAGCAAAGGAAACATATATAAGGTAGGTAAAAGAGGATAAAAAGTGGCTAATAAAGAGTGCCTCTATCATTTGATCAAATTATGCAATGACTAGCTATCTCATATTGGTTTCAAGACTTAGATATACACCGCAATATCAAGAGGTAATGTATAAGGAGAGTAATACACACATCAAAAAGAAGGGAAAAATATATAAAGTAAAATTCCCAATAGGCCAAGTAATTCACTAGGACATGTTGGATTCCAATCACCTAAATCCTAAAGTCATATATGCTCAATTTCATTTGCAAGTCAAATTTCACATAAAAACACTTTGTACGACTTAGGCTAAACCATCCAAACTATGCCTTAGGATATTACATGATCAAGCTCAATTATTAGATTTCATCATAGGACATCTAAGTTAGGGTATAAACTACACTAAAACATAAGACAAAATGAAAATAAACATGCATTTTTTTTATCTTTTTTTTTTCGACATTTTTTTTTCTTTTTATGAAACTAAAAGCATAACTAAAGACATGATAAAAGACTCAAATGCATAAATTTTAAACATGAATGCATAACATAATCCAAATAAAGTAAAATGCAACACATAAACATAAACATAATCGAAAACACATCAAACAAGTTTCTGAATCCCTCACCCCATACTTAAAAATAGACAGTGTCCCAACTGAATAAAATAAAACAAGGGAAAGGGAAAAAGAAACTCACATGGACAATGATGCAAAAATGGAGCAATTTGGAGGAGTTCAAAAATCTGCACAGCACGTCTACTTCCTTCGTAGCCCGTTTCTTCTCGATCCTGAGTACCATGGTTGATATTTGGGACCTATTCTCTCAACAAAAACAGTAGGTCTTGGGCTATCTAACTCCTAACTAAAAATCAAAAGCAAAAAGTAAGAAAAGAAAGCAAGAAAGCGGGTTGCCTCCCGGAAGCGCTATATTTAAAGTCTATAGCTCGACATACTTCCCTTGATCTCAATCGGAGAGGATGAGTGCCCAGGAGGCACGGATATCTTCGTCAAACGTGGCATGCTCATAGTACTTCTTCAATCGGTGCCCATTGACTTTAAAGGTAGCACCATTGTCATCTAAGAGCTCTACCGCTCCGTGAGGGAAAATCTTTTGAACCACGAATGGTCCACTCCATCTTGAACGCAACTTCCCTGGAAAAAGTCGGAGTCTAGAGTTAAAAAGCAATACCTTATCACCTACCTCATAGGTCTTGGGCACTAGCTTCCGATCATGCCATTTCTTGGTCCTTTCCTTGTAGATTTCGGCATTTTCGTACGCCTTAAGCCTCAACTCCTCAAGTGCTTGTAGGTCAATAAACCTCTTCTTTCCGGCCTCGTTGAGGTTCATATTAAGCTCTTTGAGAGCCCACATAGCCTTGTGTTCTAACTCAACGGGTAGATGACATGACTTACCATACACGAGGTTGTAGGGAGTGGTGCGGAGAGGCGTCTTATATGTCGTCCTATAAGCCCATAGCGCGTCATCAAGCTTGGATGACCAATCCTTCCGTGATCTTGACACGGTCTTCTCCAAGATAGCCTTGATTTGCCTATTAGATACCTCAACTTGACCACTAGTTTGGGGATGGTAGGGTGTGGCTATCCGGTGATGTACCCCATACTTGGTCAAAAGTGCCTCAAAGCTTCTCTCTATAAAATGCGAGCCTCCGTCACTAATTAAGACCCTAGGAACACCAAAACGAGGGAAAATATTAGTTTTAAAGAACTTAGCCACAACTCTTGCATCATTGGTTCGTGTAGCAATGGCTTCCACCCATTTGGAGACATAATCGACCGCTACAAGGATGTATTTATAAGGGCCTGAGGATGGAAAAGGGCCCATAAAATCTATTCCCCAAACGTTGAACAATTCGACCTCTAGGATCCCCGTGAGCGGATTCTCGTTCCTCCATGTTATGTTCCCGGCCCTCTGGCATTCATCACATGATGTCACAAACTCCTGTACATCTCGAAACATGTTAGGCCAATAAAATCCACTTTGAAGTATCTTCGCAGTGGTCCTAAAACCTTTAGCATGACCCCCGGTAGGGAGAGTATGACAATGGCGAATAATACTTTCTACCTCTTCCTCCGGGATGCAACGACGAAAAATATGATCACTCCCTTGTTTAAATAGGTAAGGATCATCCCAATAATACCTCTTGACATCATGTAGGAATTTCTTCTTACCTTGTGAAGTCAAATCCGGCGGAATCTCACCTCCTATAATGTAGTTAGCATAATCCGCAAACCAAGGTGTACTAGCCTTCTTAATAAGAAAAATATCACGAACAAGGCTAGAAGAAGGAGTAAAGAAGAGTTCCTCACCTAAACTTACCTTATCCGATGTTCCAAGCAACTCAACTTTATGTTCTACGGAAAGGGTCGGCGCCGAGGTCTGAGGTGTCGGCGCCGAGGCATCTGTAGCAATTAAAGTTTCTGCGCAAAGGGTCGGCGCCGAGGTCTGAGGTGTCGGCGCCGAGGTACCTGTACATACCTTACTCACATCAATACGCAGGAGTCTTTCATCAGCCCGTGAGTCATCAATTGGCACCATATCTTCCGAGCCTTCGATGTGCTTGGGTGGCAACCTAGAGAGGTGGTCGGCCACAAGGTTCTCGGCTCCTTTCTTGTCTCTTAGCTCGCAGTCAAACTCTTGAAGAAGGAGCATCCATCGTAGAAGTCGTGGTTTGGCGTCCTTCTTGTTCATTAAATACCTCAATGCGGCATGGTCGGTGTAGACAATAACTTTCGAGCCAACTAGGTAAGAGCGGAACTTCTCGAAGGCAAATACCACGGCTAGAAACTCTTTCTCCGTGGTTGTGTACCTTGTTTGGACATCATCCAAAGTTTTGCTCGCATAGTAGATGGCGTGCAATCTTTTTTCCTTCCGCTGTCCAAGAACCGCTCCCACGGCATAATCACTTGCGTCACACATGACCTCGAATGGAAGTGACCAATCGGGTGATTGCATGATTAGTGCCGTGACCAAAGCTTCCCTCAACCTATTAAAAGCATCAAGACACTCCAAAGAGAACTCAAAAGCAACTTCTTTCATCAATAGATTAGTGAGTGGTTTAGCAATTTTGGAGAAATCTTGAATAAAACGACGATAAAATCCAGCATGTCCTAAAAAGCTACGGACATCTTTTACCGACGTTGGAGGAGGTAGCTTCTCAATAAGCTCGATCTTGGCTTTATCCACCTCTATACCTCTCTTGGACACCAAGTGTCCTAGCACGATTCCTTCTTGCACCATAAAGTGGCACTTCTCCCAATTAAGCACAAGACTCGTCTCTTCGCATCTCTTGAGTACCCTGGCCAAGTTAGCTAGACAAGTATCAAAAGTAGTACCATATACGGAAAAATCATCCATGAATACCTCAACAATATCCTCGATCATATCGGAGAAGATTGCCATCATGCATCGTTGGAAAGTGGCAGGGGCATTACAAAGCCCGAATGGCATCCTCTTATAGGCAAAAGTCCCATATGGACAAGTAAAGGTTGTCTTCTCTTGATCATCCGGATGAATGGGAATCTGCCAAAAACCACTATAGCCATCCAAATAGCAAAAATAATCGTGTTGTGCTAGACGCTCAAGAACTTGATCAATAAAAGGAAGAGGAAAATGATCTTTCCTAGTAGCGCTATTCAACTTCCTATAATCAATGCACATGCGCCATTTAGTAGTGGTCCTAGTAGGTACTAACTCACCTTTCTCATTTTCAATTACAGTCATCCCCCCTTTCTTAGGGACAACATGAACCGGGCTTACCCATTTACTATCGGAAATAGCATAAATAATTCCAGCATCTAACATTTTCAAAATTTCAGATTTGACTACTTCCTGCATAATGGGGTTAAGCCTGCGCTGACGTTCTCTGGTTGGCTTATGATCATCCTCCATGAATATTCTATGCATGCACAAAGAAGGTGAGATTCCAATGATATCATCCAAAGAATAATCAATAGCCTTCCTATAAGTTCTCAGCACGTTAAGTAACTTTTCTACTTCCTCCTCATTTAATTTAGCATTAATGATCACAGGCAAAGTAGAATTGGGACCTAAGAAAACATACCTCAAACCTTCCGGAAGTGGCTTAAGCTCTGGGGAGGGCTCAATTGGAGCAAGTGTTGGCTCATCCTCTTCCGTCTTTAGTATCGCCTCCAGAGCCTCTAAAGAATAAACTTCTTCTTGGTCCGCCAGAAGACCTGAGATTGGGCCTGCAGACTCAAGACAATCAAAATAGCTTACCTCTTCCATGTCCGTTGTTTCCTTCATTGTTGGATTGAAGCGAAACTCAACGAGGTCGTCCCCTATCTCAAAAGTTAGGAGTCCCTTCCTAACATCAATTATTGCTCCAGCGGTCGCTAAGAATGGTCGTCCAAGAATGATGGGCACCACTGGATCCTCGGGCATATCCATAACAATAAAATCAGTAGGGACGAAAAACTTGCCTACACGGACAGGAACATCATCAATCACCCCAGTTGGTGATACTACTGCGCCATTGGCCATGGACACTCTCAGGTTGACCGGCTCTAGGGCTCCCAAGCTTGTCTTAGCCCATATAGAAAGGGGGAGGAGGCTTACACTTGCACCTAAGTCACATAAAGCTTTGAAACGGTAAGATCCTAAACCAATAGTAATAACAAACTTACCTGGATCTCCAAGTTTCTCAGGGAACTTCACTGAACGGACCTCGTCAGAAAGCTCAGACATGGATCTCTTCTTGGCTAAGATGTCCTTCAAAAACTTAGTGTAAGCGGGCATCTCACTCAAAGCGTCAGTGAAAGGAATAGTTATATTTAAGCTTTGAAGCATCTTCACAAACCTTTGAAACTTACCTTCCGCCGTGTCCTTTACCTTTTTTGAAGGGTATGGAAGCATTATCGTCGGATTCGGGGCTGAGAGAGGCCCTGCAGAAGAATCCGTCACTGCTGAAGGGGGGGTCGGTACCGACCCTGGTGGCATCGGTACAGCCTCGGTATGATCACTGATGGGAAGAGGAACGTCACCTGTTGAAGACTGGGGGTCGGTACCGACCCTAGGGGGGTCGGTACTGCCCTCGGTACGGCTACTGTTGGAGGGGTGAACGTCACCTGTCGAAGACTGGGGGTCGGTACCGACCCTAGGGGTCGGTACGGCCCTCGGTACAACTACTGGGCTCGGGAGAAAAAGAAGGAAAAGAAGTCATACCTGTAGGGGGGTCGGTACCGACCCTAGGGGGGGTCGGTACGGCCTCGGTATGGACACTGTTTTCGCCGTTTTCCTCCTCGTTTGACGTGCTTTCGCGTCCAGGCACTTTCTTCCCACTTCTTAGGTGAATTGCGGCTATTTGCCCTTTAGGGTTCTCATCGGGACGGCCTGGGAATTTCCCTTGAGGTCTAGGGATTTGAGCCGCTAGGTGCCCCAATTGAGACTCCACTCCCTTCTTCCATGTTTCCATATCTCCTAGTTGGGCTTGAACACCTTTAATTTGAGAGTTTACATCTGAACAAAGCTCATTGAATCCTTCCTTAAGCTCTTGTACCCATGATGGTGGTTCCTGATAGCCAGGGGGCCTATATGGGGGACTCCTTTGATCTTGGGGAGGTTGGCTCCCTTGGCCTTGTCCATAGTTACCCCAATTAGGGTAATGGTTGTTCCTCCCTGCATAGTTATTATTCGGGTTCCCTGCATAATTATTAGTGTAATTGGGAGGCCTATAAGGGCCTTTCATATAACTTACCTCTTCATAGTGCTCCGCCCTTTGTACCTGGCTAATATTATTGCAATCTATAGTATTATGAGATTGAGAACCACATTCTAAACAAGGTTGGTTTCTAGAAAGAAAACTTACTTGTTTCTTGAGGCGTCGGGTCTCATCATCATGGAATTGCCTACGCACATCAGGGTCAATTTCATTAGGAGGCTCATAAAGTTTCTTACCTGACGGTCTAGCCTCTTGAGTGCCATACATAGCATCGTACTCCGTGAGCTTGTCTAAAAGAGCCCATGCCTCAGTTGGAGTCATCTCAAGGAACCCACAATCAGTGTGTAGGTTCAATCGAGTCTTGGTCTCTGTATTGATGCCTTGGAAGAAGATTTCTTGGAGTACATACTCGGGTTGCCCATGGGTTGGGCATTGTCTCTGCAACTCCTTGAATCTTTCCCAAGTCTCTAGAAATGTCTCTCCGGGCAATTGGTGAAAAGAGGTAATCTTTTTCCTAAGCTCCGTTGTCTTTGCCGGTGGAAAGAATTTTGTCATGAACAAGTCATACAAAGCCTTCCATGTAGTGATAGACCTAGGCGGTAGACTCTCCAACCAATTCAGGGCCTTTCCTGCAAGAGACCATTTAAAAGCCTTCAATTGAACATATTCTAACGATATATTATCAGCAGCAATAGTATCGCATAAATCAATGAAATTCTTGATATGAAGCATAGGGCATTCATTAGCTTTGCCCTCAAATTGAGATCTTTTAATTAAAGAGATAAAGTGAGATGTGATTTCAAAGTGGCGCTCAATCTCAGGGAGGACAATTGCAGACTCAGGCACCCTCAGTTCTGGGTGCATATACTGTTTTGCATTCCTTGGGATAGCATCTAACTGCTGTTGCAGACGAGCAGTCGCTTCCCTTTCTCTCGCTGCAGCCTCCCTTTCTCTTTCTGTAGTGAGCCGAAATTGCTCCATCTGACGACGGAGGTCAGCCATCTGCGCAGCAACGTCAACATTGTTTCCTGTGTTGTCTCCCATTGTCCTGGCTTCTCTTAGTCTGTGATGGAAGGAGCGTTCCGGTTCGGGATCAATAGCAAAATCGAAATCAAGCCGACGTCGCCCCGATGGCATAAACTGAAACCAAAAACAAAAACAAAGATACCACAATTAAAAGCAAAAGGGGGATGGGCTATTCCCAAACCCTAAAACAACTAGATTAGGCGCGATTGATTACTCCCCGGCAACGGCGCCAATTTGATGTGCGTGATGGGAGATCGATGCCTATGCTCACTCTAATCAAATAAATTTATGCTCGAATCCCTCTATAGTATAGTGGAAATCAAGGTCGATCCAAGGGAGTATGTCAGCGGTTCTATCCTAGTTGTTTTAATGGTCAAAAATAGGGGAAATAAAGACACAAGTAGCGGCTGTAAAACAGGGCAAAACACACTAATTTCGTCTCAAGTAACAAGTAACTAACACGAATGCAATATATGAGAAAGGACTTCCAAGATTAGGGCCTTACCACAACAATAAACACATGTATAATTCAATGAATCCTATGAGAAATATGCTTTTATCTCAATCAAACAAATCAATTCACTTTCGCATAAGAGACTTATTTGACTATACCTTTTCTTAATTAGGTCTTTTTAACTTTCATCAAAAATCCCTAATTACTATCAAAGTTAACAATCTCCTTTGGTCAATTCAATTGTAACAATGAATTCCCTAGATTATCATCAAGGGTGAAGTACATAGGTAGAAGTGGATAAAAACATCACATAAGTATAGATTCATTCATTCATACACATGCTTATTGTTGGGTTTACCCTAACCCTAGAAGAGAAGAGAACTACTCGCTCATTGCAAAGAAAAACACAAAAACAATGGAAGAATTCATAATCTTAAATTGCATAAAACCAAACCTCAAAGTCTCCTTCAATATTCTTCAACCCTAAACTTCAAACGTGCCCTTTTTTTCTGCTGTAAACTCAGCTGCTGTAACGTGTCTAATTAGCCTCTAATTGGCTTTATTTAAAAGATAAAACTTAAGACTTAATCTCTAAGGAAAAGAGATTTTTATCTTAGGAAAATAATAAAATCTGTCTAAGGAAGGATAAAATATCCCAAGTCTATCTAACTAAAAGATCCTAAAAGAAATTCATATGAAAATCCTAATTAAAAAGCCCATTAAGTAATAAAATCAGCCCGTAAAATCTTCTCCTGTTCGCAGATACCTCGGCGCCGAGGTCTGAGGTGTCGGCGCCGAGGGTCTGTTTGAATGCAGTAACTTCTGTTTTTCTCCAGCTTTTCGACTCTGACTTCAAACGCAATTTCCCGAGTCCTCGTTTATCCGATTGACGCATATAAATATGCGTTGGAAAGCTCTTTTCAAGGACTACAACTCTCATGAAGGCTCCAGAACTTGAATCGAAGTGTTGGATGGCGAAAATAAGGCTTTTCTCCAGCTGCACCACTTTTTGCTTTTGCTTGGCATCTCCATTGCCTTCATGATTTTTCATTACGCTCTAAAGTGTGTCCAAACTCCTTCAAATCAGCTTCAAAACCTACAAAAACACCACCAAAGCTTGTGTAGACTCCATATCTTAAATAATACGAAAACTAACACAAACGACACACTTTCCCAACACAAAAGTAAATAAAATGACTTAAATGAGATGAAAATATGATGCAAAATATGACTAAAAATGCGGACATCACATACCTTACCCAAAATGAGGAGACTCTAGAGAACATTGTAAGTTTTTTTTATTGTATTTTTTGTAGCATTTTATTAGAAGTTAGATTGTAAGTAAATAAAAAGCACAAAACTTCTAATGTCTAGCTAACACAAACAACACAAAAATGTAATGGTATCTTTTTGAATCTTGACATAAAAGAATAAACATCTTGGTTAATCACCTTGTTGAAATAAACTAATATCATAAGAAGTCTATTATATTAACCATCTTGGTTAATCACCTTGACATAAAAGAATAACCATCTTGTCACAAAAATGTATACTAATATAATGTCCAGTTGACATAAACTTCTAGCCTTTTATCAGAAGTTAGATTGATTTTATTGTGCTTTCAATTTACTCAAGATGGAATATATATTTAGATCTCTATCTCTTATCATTAGTTAGATTATCTTGAATCTATATATATATATAGTTCAATCGTTCTTAGATGTGTTGTGGTGGCCTTAAAATCGATTTATCTTTTGCATTATTACGAGAAAATCAAAAAAAGACAAGCAACCTTTGATGGTACAAATAGCAAAAGTGATCCATACTTTGATGTTCTCACCAAGAAGGAGCATTGTGGACGTTTACGCTTATATGGGTGTAGTGTCTCAAGGTCGACTCGGGTTAGAAAGGATATGAAAAATCCATTTATACTCCCCCCTGTATTCTTGGAGAGCATCACTCAACAATTTGAGCAAAAGATAATGGAACAAGTGGATCAACAAGTACAAGTAAGGTTAGAGGAAAAAGTCTCACATCTATTATCAAAGATACGAGAAGCCAATCATGGAATTGAACTCGTGGTACCGCATTCACCTACATCTGAAGGAGATGAAATTACTTCCCATAAGAGTTTAGGTGGACAATCTAAGTCATCATAAAGGTATTCTATTTTTTTTACTTCAACAATTATATACATTCTCATTAGTTCCTATCATAAGGCTATAATTATGCTTGTATATATTCTTGTTGTGCTTAGTTATTCATGTTGTGTGTAAATATTTTTGGTGGTGGACTTGGTGTTAAGAAGTGGGAAAGAAGACACCTTGTGTTAGGATAAGGTAGGGTTCATGGTTTAGACTTGAGACTTTATAAGAAAGGTATCTGTGTAGTGATCGATTCGGTTAAGAAAACCCCTGACCGCAACTCATCATTCTAATATGATAAACATACCAATATATGGCTTCGTGGAAATCGAACTCTTGCTTTAATGACAACAACACTTTCCAAATGAATTTCACTGTGTGCTAGCTAGCTAAGTAACTTAACTTGCTTAATCAATAACACATCAATGATCATTTTCTATAGCTAGCTGAACGTTTTATCATTCACATATATATATATATACATCTATATTGTACGTACGTTAGAGTATATATAGTTGTGAAAGGTTGTGTGGTTGTGAACTGAGAATGCCCTATTTGTTCATATTTTTTGTTGTTGTTTTGAACAACATCTAGACATGCAGTAGTTTGTGCAGGTTGTGAAGGGATGTGTTTGTGCAGTTCTTTGTGCATCTTTGGGTTTGTGTGCATTTGGTGTGGCAATTTTTTTGGCCTCTCTTGTGTGAATGTTGATATGAGGTTGTGTGCATTTGGTGTGGCAGTTTTTTTGGCCTCTCTTGTGTGAATGTTGATATGAGGTTGTGTGCATTTGGTATATATGGCAAAAAACATTGGTAGGAAATTTGACATATAATTTCTGCCTTCATAGATATGCTGTGATGTTGTTGAATATGGATTCACCTGCTGCAAGGTTATGTTTTTTTTTTATGATTCAAGTTTCCAGTTTATGAATAGCTTGAATGCCACTATGATGCGTTTTCTTATCAAAATTTTATTTTCATTTCAGCTTGCCATTAATTTGATTCCAATACCCAAGGAGTGATGCTGATCAAATCTAGAGGATGAAAAGATTGCTCGCCTATATCATATCTACTTTCTGGTGCGGTTGATACTTCGGACTCTAACCAGTTTATTATGCTTTTGAAGCATAGATAGAGTACACTTAAATGTGTCTTTTGTTAATGAATTTTGTGTATACTTGAATTTTATATGTTCAAATATTAGCGAAAATATATTTTGCATGTAATGAACATGATACTATGGTTATATATTATCTATTTTGCTAAGTAATTTATTATGTATATATTTGAATGAACATTTTCATTTATCTATTATTTAATAACTATATATTCATAAATCACATTACAGGGAAATTAATTGTAAATATACAAACCGCTTCAATAGAGTTTGGTAAACTGATTAATAAACCGCCACAACAAAGTTAATTATATGTCACAATAGAATAAACAAACCGCCACAATAGAGCTACAAACCATTGCAATAAGTATAAAAACCGCTTCTATAGCTTGATAAACTGTTGCTTTAGCTTAAATAAAACAATACAATACATTAAAAAACCGCAACATTAGACCTCTTAACCGCCGCAAAAGATTGATAGAAACCGCCACATTAGCTTCCTCTATTGCAGTGGTTTTCAGCTCTATTATGGCAGTTTATCATCTTGGTAAAAAAACCGCCACAATAGGTTCTAAAACTGCAATAGTAGGACAAATGCAATGCGACCTAATAATATGGGTAAAATCCGCCACAATAGGCTTTAGGCAGCGGTTTTCCTATCTATTGTGGCGCTTTTCAACTGCTACATTAAGCCTTAACTGTTGTAGTCTTAATGTCTTTCCGTCAAATAACTTTCGTTACTGATGTGCGCGCAAATTGCCATATTTTCTATGCACATATGAATTCATTTTGTTGTCTTTTGCATGAACATTAATGGGAAAACATGGGAATAGTGTAGTTTATGCTTAAATGTCAAATATATGGGTTTGCACGAGTTTCCATGTGATTTGGCAGAAAACAGGATGAAAATGGATGAATTCAGAAGAGCGGAAAAGGAACTCGAAGTCTTCTGAAGAGGTCGAAATCGACTGAAGACCTCGACATCGAGTACATCGAGACATAGGAATCGAGCAGAAAGGAAACAGAGCATCTCGACACAGAAGAGGTCGATATCGACGTCTGGGGATCGATATCGATGCTGCCAGATCGACCAAGTTGATAGAAGTCGAGTAGGAGAAGGAGAAGCTCGAGATAAGATTTTGGAGGGGTCGATATCGAGGTCCAAGGGTCGATATCGACCATGCCAGCAGAGGAATTCGACTCCGATTTTGATAGAATTGTATCCAATGCTTGCAATATCTATCCAAAGGTCGAGATTTCCTATCATCAACATCAGATTTATCACGAGGAGGCTGATTTCACCATGAAGTTTTAGTTTTTATTTTATTTTATTTATCATAGAGAATAAAGATAAGGTTTCGAGTCCTTGTCGACATCTACAAATAGAAGCCAATAGGGCTGAGTTTAGGAGAGTCGGTTTTGAGAGACAATTCAGTTGCAATAGAGAATAGAGAGAGAGAGAGAGAGTGGCCGAGTGGAGTTGTAAAGCGAGAGCGGAGTGGCTTGTTCGATTGTACTTTCTTTCGGAGTTTTAATTCAAAGTAGCTTTCTTTCAATAACAATGATGATGATATGCATGATGAGGAGCGAGTAGTCAACCCACTTCTAGGGTCGGGGTGAGCCCGACGATAGCAATGTGAGGTAAGTGCATCAAAGGTATGACTTTTATGCGATTCCGTCTTCTACCCCATGCATGATCCTTTGCGAAAGTTAGGGAGATTCGTTATTTGCATTATTGAAGCGAAAGCCACTCATATTGCGAACTTGAATTACTCATGAATTGGATAGTAACTCTTAGGAATTATGCGAAAGCCTCTAATCACATAAGTGTTGATAACGAAAGTTATTTGACGGAAAGACATAAAAGTTCATATTTTTAGCATGAAACTTGCATTGTTATCGTTGTGGCATAAAACCCCGATTTTGGAAGCCTTTTAATTAATTAAATTCTTCATAAAAGTCCTAGTTTTGCTTCTGTTCATCTTCCCTCTCCATTCTATTTTCTTCGGATCCTTTTCCGACAAATTGGTTACAAAAACAGTTTCTGTGACAAGCATCGAAATCGACCTTAAGGGTCGATATCGAGTACTAACATCGATATCGAGGTCTCTGCTCGACGTCGACTTGCTGTTTTGTCTTCTGCAGGAACTGCGCTAGGAAATCAACCAGAACTGAGGTCGATATCGACCAGTATACTCGATATCGAGTGTCTGCTGAGGTCGAAAGCATTGATCGCGAGTACAACGAAGGAAGCGCTGACCTACCTCCTCGTGGATTCGATCCTGAATTACCCTACTACTACAAGGGAGGGGATTCTTGTATTATTTGTTTGGGACAGGGAGATAGTCTAGTTATGCTTTATTTTATTCTCCTATTTTACATACACCCCTCCCCCCACCACGAACAAATTGGCGCCGTTGCCGGGGAGGCAATCAATTGCCACCTAAGATAATCACGATCTTTTCTAAGCTTATTTTGCAGGTTTATGCGACGTTCTGATCGCGGACCTATCCTGGAACCAATTGACGAGCCTGAACGTTTCTACCATCTTCGCAACAAATCAATTCGCATCATGGCTGACAACGAGACGCAGGTTGAGATCATAGAGCGGTTGAGAAAGGAGATCGAGGACCACAATGCTACAATCACTGCTGAAAGGGCCGCTGCTGCTGCTGAGCGAGCCCGTGCTGATAGGGAGGAGGATGCGCGCAGACAAGCCCAAGAGCGGCTAAATCAGTATCCACAGACGACGATGTAATAAATGCATCCGCCCCTTCATGTTCCTGAATCTGCCATTATAATTCCTCACTCCAATTATGAACTGAAAATTAACTTCCTATCTGAGATTAAAAGAAATACTTTTGAAGGAAGACATAATGAATGCCCCCTGCAACACATCTCTACTTTTATGGACTTATGTGAAACAGTTGCTGATGGAGTAAACTTAGAGTATGTGCGACTAAAATCTTTTCGATGGTCTTTGGCAGGAAAGGCATTACAATGGCTTGAAAGTTTGGCTCCACGATCGCTAAGGACATGGGCGGAGGTGAAAGATGCATTCTTGAATAAGTTCTTCCCACCTTCTAAAACGGCGATGCTACGACAAAGGATCACGGCTTTCAAACAAAAGCCAGGTAAAACCCTAGCACAGGCGTGGGAGCGCTTTAAAGACTTGCTGAGATCATGCCCGACGCATGGGCAACTTCCATATGTCATCCAAGAGATCTTTTATAACGCCCTTGATGCGCCGAATAAGGAGAGGATCAATTCATATACCTCCTATCGGTACATTGAGCTTACACCAACGGAGGCATGGGAGACCATTGAGAGGCTTGTGAACTTTGACAACACCTATGGGGCTGCTGCGGCCTATGATGCAAGGCCTGCCCCATCTATGCCTCTATATAAGCCTCCAAGGGAAATAGATCCTGAAGTACGGCAACAATTCCATAACGATCAAACACGCCGCCTTCAAAAGCAAGTAAGGTTCCTGAGCAACAATCAACCTTGTCAGGAGTGTGGTTCAACAAGGCATAACACCAGTGCCTGTC
Organism: Persicaria maculosa; assembly: GCA_963922045.1. Lineage (NCBI taxonomy): Eukaryota > Viridiplantae > Streptophyta > Magnoliopsida > Caryophyllales > Polygonaceae > Persicaria > Persicaria maculosa. Next base: position 39,011,619 of record OY998261.1, read on the forward strand.
CACATACTGAGCAAGTATCCGTGGCGGAACAACATGAAGAGGTCAAATGGACGAGAGGCCCCTGTGGAGGGGGCAATCAACAAAATTGGGGCGATCAAAGGTTCTATCAAAGGGATCCCCCAACCTATAGGGCACCAGGGCACCCTGAGCGGGAAACTAAGAAAGATGACTTGCAAATCATCCTTGATGAGATGCGGAGGAACCACGCTGAGTTCAAACAAGCCAATAACTCCGTCCATACTCAGTTGCAGGGCATCAATTCTAGACTTGGGGAGATCGACGTTTGGAAGCGCAACATGGAGACTCAAATGAGTCAATTGGCGGAAGCAATGCCCAAAGCGTCCGGATCACTCCCTGGATCCACTGTGCCCAACCAAAAGGGCAAAACCACAGGTCATATTGCGGCAGTAAACCTAAGGAGTGGGCGTCAATTACAAACGCCCGAGCAAAAAGTGGAGGAGAAGGAGCCAGAACAGACGTCGATATCGACCCCCCCTGTCGATATCGACCAAGGTGACGTCGATGTCGACCCTCCTGTCGATGTCGACCCTAATTCTGCGTCACCACAGAAATCGACTCTTCCAGTCGATATCGACCCCACTGCTGCCGATATCGACCTCACTACAGCCGCAGGAAGGAAGAAGGTGTTGCCATTCCCAACTAGAAAAGTGACTAAGGACCCAGCGGAAAAGAAGTTCCAACGGTTCGTGAAGATGCTCCAAGGGCTTAATGTCTCTATACCATTCACAGAGGCACTTCACGAGATGCCATCTTATGTAAGGTTCCTTAAGGATATCTTGGGGAAGAAGCGATCGCTCTCGGAGATCGCATAGGAATGCAACAGGTTGGAGCTACCACAAAAGCGGGCGGACCCAGGTAAGTTTTCTATCGCTATAGGTCTAGGTCAATTCAAATTTAATGCTTTAGTTGACTTGGGCGCTAGCGTTAGCATGATGCCACTAACCATTTGGCACAAGGTAAAGATAGGTCCTCTGGAGCCCGTGGATGCAAGATTATACATGGCTAACAATACCGTAGTTATTCCAACTGGGATAGTGACAGATGTGCCAGTACAAGTAGGCAAATTCTTTGTCCCCGCTGATTTCCTAGTTGTTGACATAGCGGAGGACCCTGCTTGTCCAATTATTTTAGGTAGGCCATTCTTAGCAACCGTCGATGCCAACATTAGCGTGAAGAAAGGATTGCTCTCACTCACAATTAGTGATGAAGTAATAGAGTATTCCTTCAACAAGACGGTGCAAAGTCAAGGGCCAATGGAGATAAAAGCCATCAAAGAAGCCCAAGTAGAGGAAGTTGAAGCAATCTTGAACGAAGGAGCTCAACAGGACATCGAAATCGACCCAGGTAAGTCGATATCGACCACTATTGTTCAAGATTCTGTGACAGTTCATAAGTATGGGGTCGACGGAGGAAAAGAGGAAGCATCGAAATCGGGGTCAAGGGTCGATATCGACCACACCCTATCGAAATCGACCACCATCAGCGCTGAGAAGAGAGGCGAGGAGACCTCGATATCGACTTCTGAGGGTCGAAATCGACCTGATCATATCGAGTCAAAGCTCCCCAAATCGACTGATCCTACAGGTGTACAACAGGGATCGATATCGACCTCTGCACATCGACATCGACCTGAGCCATAGACTGAGAAGAAGGTAAGTCAAGGTACGGATTCCTCTTGTTCAATTACAATAAAGGACTTATCATTATTTTGAAGAGGTGTGCCTTGGCATGTGCGTTTATGTAGGATATCCGATGATAGTTCAAGCCAATATGAGATAGGAGACAAGGTCTATGTTGCCAAATCTAAAGACCATTGGTTCCCTACAAGATTCAAGCATAAGAGCTTAGGTCCATTCACGGTGAATCAAATCAATCCCGGGGGAATGCAGCTGCGGGACAAGAAAGGAGTGATATTTGAGGCCCAAGCCACATGGGCTCTGCAGATGCCACCTTGAAAAGCGCAAAGGAAGAAGTCGGGCTAGCGACTTAAAAATCTAGAGCTTGTAACAAAGACTTAGTTTTGATTTTAAGACATCTTTTGTTTTGGATTTAGACATTTTATTGTTTTGCATATTTTGTGTTTAGTTTTCAAATTGCAGGAGAGAGAAAAGCACACAGAAAGGCATCGAAATCGATGTCGGACATCGAAATCGACCTCAAGGTCGACATGGATAGGGTTTGTGATCGAGGCCGAGTCACCCTGAAGCCCGAGCAGAAATCAAGAGAGACATCGATATCGATGTAAAGGGTCGATATCGACCTTCCCTGTTGTCTTCTTCGACTCCTGAAATTTGTGACGGTTTAGTAAGTTTTCTTCTTAACCCTAGTTCTAATACAGTGAGGACACTGTAGATTTTAAGTATGGGGTGGGGGAAAGGCTTCTTTGCATATTCATGCTTAGTTTAGGGTTGCATATTTATTTTAATGTAAAAAAAAAAAATAAATAAATATGACCCCCATCAAAAATTTTGGAAAAAGAGAGAGTCATGGAAGTATAAAAAAGAGCTCTATGATGCAAAAATTAGATTCATTAGAGATATAACATGAGATTGCCTAGTTAAGGGAAGTCCCAATGAAGTGCAATTTTTTTGAGAAAATCATAAAGGAGATGAAATTTTGAAGTTGCTTTTGACATGTGCATGATAAGATGATGGAGGATTTTTTTATAAAAATTCCATACAAGCAAAATTCCATATCCTAGCCTTACCTACGCATATTCACAAAGCCATATATGAGACTTATCATGATCATTATTGCTCCACATATACATATTGTCCATTTTTTACCTTATACCCTATCCGGGGACAAAGTTTTTTTGAATGGATGACATCTTTGGAGTTATATGGAGATGTGCATTTATAAAGTTGTTGGCAGGAATGATACAATATGGAAAATTAAATGAGCGAGAAAAAATCCGATCACCTCAGGAGATAAAGGTAGGTCGACCCTGCTCGCTGAGATAATAGTTCGGCGAGATGGGACACAAAGGTGAGGAGTCCGAAGTACTAAGTATCCGGGGCCATTCATGACACCCATGTTTGCGACTCGCGAGAAGGCAGTGCTAAGGTTAGAGAGGTAAAAGCATTAAAGTGAAAAAAGCATTGAACGATGAGTGAAAGGTGAGACATTATGAAGGAGGAATGTGGAATATTTTGGAAAGTGTACTTCCCCGGATTTAACACCATATGGCCAAATATTAGCCCACCTTTAGCCTTTTACCAATCCACTTCTCACAAGCTTGAAGAAAGTCCTCTTGATTATTAATGCAATGTCGCTAAAATTGTTTTTTGCATATTCCCTCCTTTATAAGTATGTAATTGCTTTTATGCACAGGCATGGACTTGGTTGACATAAGTACCTTCTCGAGGATGGCAAATGAATCTATGATGTTGAGGGTTTACTTTCTTCCTCTGAATGACCATTAAGAGTATTGCTTGGGGACAAGCAAGCTTAAGTATGGGGTGTTTGATGTGCGCGCAAATTGCCATATTTTCTATGCACATATGAATTCATTTTGTTGTCTTTTGCATGAACATTAATGGGAAAACATGGGAATAGTGTAGTTTATGCTTAAATGTCAAATATATGGGTTTGCACGAGTTTCCATGTGATTTGGCAGAAAACAGGATGAAAATGGATAAATTCAGAAGAGCGGAAAAGGAACACGAAGTCTTCTGAAGAGGTCGAAATCGACTGAAGACCTCGACATCGAGTACATCGAGACATAGGAATCGAGAAGAAAGGAAACAGAGCATCTCGACACAGAAGAGGTCGATATCGACGTCTGGGGATCGATATCGATGCTGCCAGATCGACCAAGTTGATAGAAGTCGAGTAGGAGAAGGAGAAGCTCGAGATAAGATTTTGGAGGGGTCGATATCGAGGTCCAAGGGTCGATATCGACCATGCCAGCAGAGGAATTCGACTCCGATTTTGATAGAATTGTATCCAATGCTTGCAATATCTATCCAAAGGTCGAGATTTCCTATCATCAACATCAGATTTATCACGAGGAGGCTGATTTCACCATGAAGTTTTAGTTTTTATTTTATTTTATTTATCATAGAGAATAAAGATAAGGTTTCGAGTCCTTGTCGACATCTACAAATAGAAGCCAATAGGGCTGAGTTTAGGAGAGTCGGTTTTGAGAGACAATTCAGTTGCAATAGAGAATAGAGAGAGAGAGAGTGGCCGAGTGGAGTTGTAAAGCGAGAGCGGAGTGGCTTGTTCGGTTGTACTTTCTTTCGGAGTTTTAATTCAAAGTAGCTTTCTTTCAATAACAATGATGATGATGTGCATGATGAGGAGCGAGTAGTCAACCCACTTCTAGGGTCGGGGTGAGCCCGACGATAGCAATGTGAGGTAAGTGCATCAAAGGTATGACTTTTATGCGATTCCGTCTTCTACCCCATGCATGATCCTTTGCGAAAGTTAGGGAGATTCGTTATTTGCATTATTGAAGCGAAAGCCACTCATATTGCGAACTTGAATTACCCATGAATTGGATAGTAACTCTTAGGAATTATGCGAAAGCCTCTAATCACATAAGTGTTGATAACGAAAGTTATTTGACGGAAAGACATAAAAGTTCATATTTTTAGCATGAAACTTGCATTGTTATCGTTGTGGCATAAAACCCCGACTTTGGAAGCCTTTTAATTAATTAAATTCTTCATAAAAGTCCTAGTTTTGCTTCTGTTCAAAAACAGTTTCTGTGACAAGCATCGAAATCGACCTTAAGGGTCGATATCGAGTACTAACATCGATATCGAGGTCTCTGCTCGACGTCGACTTGCTGTTTTGTCTTCTGCAGGAACTGCGCTAGGAAATCGACCAGAACTGAGGTCGATATCGACCAGTATACTCGATATCGAGTGTCTGCTGAGGTCGAAAGCATTGATCGTGAGTACAACGAAGGAAGCGCTGACCTACCTCCTCGTGGATTCGATCCTGAATTACCCTACTACTACAAGGGAGGGGATTCTTGTATTATTTGTTTGGGACAGGGAGATAGTCTAGTTGTGCTTTATTTTATTCTCCTATTTTACATACACCCCTCCCCCCACCACGAACAGTTACCAACTATTAGGTGATTAGAGGCTCTCGTATAAAATCTAAGAGTTACTATCCAATTTATGAGAAATCCAAATTCACAATATGATTGGCTTTCGCTTCAATAATGCAAAGACTGAATCTCCCTAACTTTCGCAAAGGATCATGCATAGGATAGAAAACGGAATCGCATAAAAATCATACCTTTGATGCACTTACCCTACATTGCTATCGTCGGGCTCACCCCGACCCTAGAAGTGGGTTGACTACTTGCGCTTCATTATGGAACTCATCATCATCATGTAAAAGAAACTACTTTGATTGCAAAAGAAAGAACGATTACACCGAACAAAGCCACTCCGCTCTCGCTTCACAACCCCACTCGACCTCTCTCTCTCTACTAAATCTCTGCGATAAAACTAAAACTCTTGCTGTTCTTGAATGATTAAACTCAACCCTAATGACCTCTAATTATAGATCTCAAACCTCGCTATCCAAGGATTCAAAAACCTATCTTTATTCTCTAAGATAAAACTCAATAAAGTAAAACAACAAAATTACTTGGGTAAAACTCATAAAGGATGAAGTCCGGTGTAGAAGATAGAAGATCTCGACATTAGGATTATCTCGAACGCTTTAGATAGAATTCTATCAAAAACTGAGTCGAATCCTTTCTACAGCAACATCGATATCGAGGTCTATCAACCTTGGGACCTCGATATCGACCTTCTCTATCTCTATCTCGAGCAGTCCTTCTCAACCTTGGATTGAAACTCGACTTTTATCAATATCCTCGATTCAGGCCACTCGATATCGACCATCAGACATCGATATCAACCTTTATTGTGTCGACATGCTCTGTTTCTCCTCTGCTCGATTCCTCGTTCTCTGTTTCACTCGATGTCGAGGTTCATCATCGATTTCGACCTCTCAGTAGGCTTCGAGTTCTTTTTCTGCTCTTCTCCTCTTGTCCAAATTCCGTCCATTTTCGTCTTGATTTCTGCGAAATCACATAAAAACTCATGTAGACCTCTATATTTGACAAATAAGCATCAACTACACTAATCTTATGATTTCCCAACCAATATGCTTGCAAATAACGATAAAATGGACATAAATGTGCATAGAAAATATGGTAATTTGCGCGCACATCAAACACCCCATACTTAAGCTTGCTTGTCCCCAAGCAATACTTTTAATGATCATTCAGGGGAAGAAAGTCAACCCTCAACATCATAGATTCATTCTCATATGTCCCCACAATCAATTGCCATCCTCGAAAAGGTACTAATGTCAACCAAATCCATGCCTGTGAATAAAAGCAACATCATACTCACAAAAGAAGGGTTATATGCATAAAAACAATTTCCGCAACATAGCATTAATAATCAAGAGGACTTTTGCATGCTTATGAGAAGTAGATTGGTAAAAGGCTAAAGGTGGGCTAATTTTTGGCTATGTGGTGTTAAATCCGGGGAAATAAACTTTCTTTCCAAAATATTCCAAACAATGTTTCTCACCTTTTACTCATTGCTCAATGCTTTTTTCACTATAATGCTTTTACCTCTCTAACGTTAGTACTGCCTTCTCCCAAGTCACAAACATGAGTGTCATGAATGGCCCCGGATACTTAGTACATCGGACTCCTCACCTTGTGTCCCATCTCGCTGAACTAACATCTCAGCGAGCAGGGTCGACCTACCTTTATCTCTTGAGGTCATCGGATTTTTTCTCACTCATTAAATTTTCCATATTTCAAAAAATTGTTTCATTCCTGCCAACAACTTCATAAACATGCACAAACTCCATATAATAACTCCAAAGATGACATCCATTCTCAAACTTGTCCCCGGATAGGGTATAAGGTATAAAAAATGGGCAATATGTAATATATGTGGAGGAATAATAATAATGAGGCTTATATATGGCTTGTGTACTTTTGCAAATATGCATAGGTAAGGCTAGTATATGAAATTTAGCATATGTATGGAAATTTCATAAAGTCCTCCATCATCTTATCTTGCACATGTCAAAAGCAACTTCAAGTTTTACCTCTCTTTCATGGTTTTCTCTAAAAAATCGCACTTCATTGTGACTTCCTTTAACTGGGCAGTTTCATGTTATATCTCTAATGAATCTACTTTTGCATCGTCGAGTTCCTTATTAGCTTCCATGACTCTTTTCTTTATTTTCAAATTTTTTTGATGGGGGTGATGGGCGATTTTTAGTCGCGTAAACCGTATCAAAATAAAACTCAAACTGACAAACTAGTATAGCAAGTAAGTAAGAGGTCGATCCCACAGAGAATCAAGTATTCCTTTGCAATGTGTATTTACCAATTAGTGAAAAGGGGGGTTTTTGGGTGATTGAAATAAGAAAGAAAATAAAATAAACTATAAACAAGTTGATGCAAAACAATTTAGAGAAGATCGCTCTACCTACAACTATCCACTTTATTTGGATGAATTGATATTGTAACTTCCTCTTGTCCTTTTAGGTTTCCTATGAATGCCCTTGTCCCAACCTAATATAGTTACTAGTCCAATCAGTCCTAGAAACCCTTATCAATTGAACAGTCCCTAAAGAAGGATTTAACCCAATTGATAGCTTTAAGTTCAGAGATTAACCAAGGTATTTGCAGTCCCTAAAGAGGGATTTAACAACACATCCAACTTCCTACCTATTCAATTAGTTCAAGCAGCCCTAAAGGGATAAGTTTGCTACATAGGTTAAGGTTCACAATCAGGAATCTACAAAACCCTAGCAATTGAATTGATCTAACTAGTTGGCCAGACAAGATAGAACAAAACAATAATTCAATAAGCGCAAAGAAGTTGAAGCATTTAATCAAGGAATTAAGGAACGAGAATTAGAGACTCACAATCAATCCAAATAAAGCTTCAAATTGAAAATAGAACGAAGAGAGTTTAGCCGCCCATGGCGAACATCGCTCTCAATCTCCAACTAAAATCGTTTTGAATCCTAATCTAATGAATGAATGGAAACCTAGGGCAAAGCCCTCTCTCAATTTCGTGCCCTTTTCGTGTCCCATTCGGCCAAAAAGACAAAGATAGAATAAATAGGGTTTTGGATAGAAAACACGTCGTTGAACTCTGAAACACGTTGCTCTGGGCAAATGCGACGGCCGTGGCATATTGCTGCGCCCGCAGCATATGGCAGCGCCCGCTGCATCAGTCTTTTACGGAATATTAAGGTTGAATCAGCTCTCGGCGTTAACAGAAAAGTTCTAGCACTCTGAAAGAGCTTTCCAACGCATGGTCATAATAGTCGATCGGACAACTGAGGCCTCCAAAAAGTGCAAAACATGTTCAGCATGTCTGGCGACAACTTCTGCAGACTTGTTCTTCGTTTAGGCTCGCTTCTTCTTCTCAGGACCTCTTTAGATCTTCATGTAAGCTTTCTCGATCAACTAGACATCCTCATCTAATGGTTCATCAACCCATGTCTCCTCCTCGGATCCACAGTTACCTGAAATAATCAATAAAAACGTGTAGATTCCGACTCCACCACCATAGAGAGCAAATATGCAAATTATACTTAACCCATGCATGATATGCATCATAACTAAGCTAAATGCAACCTATTATGACCATCTAAATGCGTTCTATCAGGGGGTCATATATATATATATATATATATTTCGAAATTTAAAATATGCTTAAGGTAAAGATGATATGCTTAAAGATAAAGACATCTAAATTAACTAAGTATGAATATACATAAACATGTAAAACTATGCAATAACTTATGAAAAAAAATGCTGAAATATGCGAATAAGCCTTTCCCCCACCCCATACTTAAAGATTACAGTGTCCTCACTGTATAAAAACTAGGGTTAATAAAGAAACTTACTAAAACTTCACAAATTTCAGGAGTTGAAGAAGTCTGCAGTGGTGGTCGATATCGGGCATACCAGTCGATATCGACTAGTTTCATCGATTTCTAGTTCAAGCTTCAGGGTGATCCGGCCTCGACCACAAGCTCCTCGGAATCGACCTTTAGGGTCGATATCGAGCTTACTACTCGATTTCGATGTCTGTGTTTGTCTCCTTCTTTGTTCCTGAAACTTGTTAGAAAAATAAAAACAAAACCAAAACATGCATAATGTCTCAAAACAAAACTAAAAGATGTCCAAAACGTAAAACTAATTGTCCGTTACAAGCTCTAGACTTTAAAGTCGCTAGGCCGACTTCTTCCTTCAAGCTCTCAAGGCGGCATCTGTAGAGCCCATGTGGCTTGGGCCTCAAATAGAACTCCTTTCTTGTCTCTCAGCTGCATCTCGCCTGGATGGATTTGATTCACCGTGAATGGTCTCATCCTCTTGTCTTTGAATCTACTAGGGAACCAATGATCTTTTGACTTAGAGACAAACACCTTATCTACTACTTCATAGTGGCTCGAATCATCACCGGACACCCTACACAAGTGCACATGCCAAGGAAAACCTCTTCCAAATAATGATAAATCCTTAATTGAGATGGAAAAAGAGGAATCTGTACCTTGGCTTACCTTCTCTTCTGTCAGTGGTGGTCGATATCGATCAGTAGTACTCGATATCGAGCTCTTTTGTGCTCCTGGAGGTCCTGTCGATTTAGAGTTATTCTCCTCGACATGGTTAGGTCGATTTCGACCTTCAGAGATCGATATCGAGGTCTTCTCTCCTTCATTCTCATTTGGGGCAGTCAATTTCGGCATGGGTTCATGATCGATATCGACCTTTATGCTCGATTTCGATGTTCCTTCTCCTCCGTCGACCCCATACTTATAACCTGGCACAGAATCTTGAACTTTGTTAGTCGATATCGATTTACCTGGGTCGATTTCGAGTGACTTTTTTGGCTCATTCGTTCAAGATTGCCACGACCTCCTCCACTGGGGCTTCTATGGCCCTCTTTTCAAGCTCTTCCGGTGTTATACTCCTTACCTTTGCTTCCACGCATGTGATGTAGACACCATTGATGGCCTTTATCTCCATCGGCCCTTCATTATTCCTCGATCACCGTCTTGTTGAAGGCGTACTCTATCACTTCGTCACTGATGGTGAATGAGAGCAATCATTTCTTCACACTTATGTTGACATCGACGGTTTCTAAGAATGGCCTACCTAAAATAATGGAACAAGGATGGTCCTCTGCCATATCAACAACTAGAAATCAGCAGGGATAAAGAACTTACCTACTTGCACCAGCACATCATCTATCGTCCCTGTTGGAATTACTACCGTATTGTTTGCGATGTATAACTTTGCATCCACAGGCTCTAGGGGACCTATCTTTACCTTGTGCCATATGGTTAGTGGCATCATGCTAATGTTAGTGCCCAAATCAACTAAATCATTAAAGCGATATCGACCTAAGCCTGCAACGATAGAAAACTTAACTGGGTCCGCTCGCTTCTCTGGTAGCTCCAATTTGTTGCACTCCTCTGCGATCTCGGCAATTGATTGCTTCTACCTAATATGTCCTTAAGGAACCTCACATATGATGGCATCTCATGAAGTGCTTCGGTGAATGGAATTGAGACATTAAGTCCTTGAAGCATCTTTACGAATCGCTGGAACTTCTTTTTCGCTGGGTCCTTAATCACTTTCTTTGACGGGAATGGCAACACCTTCTTCTTCCCTGTGGCGGGAGTTAGATCAACATTGATAGCATGCATTTAGATAGTCGTAATAGGTTGCATTTAGCTTAGTTAAGATGCATATCATGCATGGTTTAAGTGTAATTTGCATATTTACTCTTTATGTTGGTGGAGTCAGAATCTACACACTTTTATTGATTATTTCAGGTAACTGTGGATCCGAGGAGGAGACATGGGTTGATGATGCATTAGAAGAGAATGTCTAGTTGATCGAAGAAGCTTATATGAAGATCTAAAGAGGTCCTAAGAAGAAGAAGCGAGCCTAAACGAAGAACAAGTCTGCAGAAGTTATCACCAGACATGCTGAACTTGGTTTGCACTTTCTGGAGGCCTCGGTTGTCTGATGGACTATTATGACCATGCGTTGGAAATCTCTTTCAGAGGGCTACAACATTTCTTTTGACGTCGGGAGCTTATTCAATTGGGATTTTTCATCACTGAAAGATGCAGTGACCGCCTGATTATAGGCAGCGGCCGCCGCATATATTGCCACGGAGATGTCATGTAGCAGCCAGGAAGCGGCCGCCACATTAGTGCAGCGGCCGCCGCATAAGGTAGAAAATAAGAGGAATTTGTGTAGAATGAGCTAACGTGCATAAGATAGAGTCTGCACAAGTTTTGGTTTGAATATGCAGGAATTGGATTGAAATCGGAGTCAAAACGAAGAAGCCAAGTGAAGCTAAGAAGAGGTCGATATTGACCATCAACATCGATATCGACCATAGTTGTCGACACAACCTCCGAGTGTCGAGATAGACCACACAGACCAACCAAGAAGGCACTCGATATCGATTACCTGACATCGAAATCGACCATAACATAGACATCGAGTGGAGATGGACAAGTCGAGTAGAAATACAGACATCGATATGGACCTTACTGGTCGATATCGACCACACCTCGATAGAAGATAGATACGATTTCGAGACTCGGATTGTGAATTATATCCTCAAAGCCATGAATTATCTTTTACTTTTAGATAGATAGCAGCTGAGATTTATTTATCTTTACCTTTAAGTTTTATCAAGTTGTTTAGAGTTTTATCAAAATAAAAGACCTATCCTAATTTTTTTGATAGAGTTCATAGTTTAGATAGATTTTACAATCCTTGGATAGCAAGGATTAGTAGCCTATAAATAAAGCCCTAGGGGCTGGTTTTTTAGAATCATCCAAGCAAGAAAGATAATAGCAATAGGCAAGAAAGTTAGAGTTTTAGTTTTGAGCTTTAAGGTTTTGGCGCTTACGATAGTTGGCGTTGAGATTGTAAAGATTCAAAGTTTTCCATTTATGGAAGTTTATTCAATTCAAAGCATGTCTACATTCAACATGAGTGAGTAGTCGCCCTTTCTTCTAGGGTCCGGGTGAGCCCGACGATAGCCATGGTGGTAAGGTTTGTATGTCGCTAAAGAAGGTATCTTTTATCTCGATCTACATTGTGCTTCATCTTTAAATGCGAATTTAAGGAACTCATGTTGTAAAACATGGGTAGTAATTAGGGTTTCTATTCAAAAGATTATAAACTCAATTATGACAAAGGTAGACGCAAATTAGGTTAAGTAATTGCAAGATCTCTTTTCCTATTTGCCGGTTTAGGTGAAATCTTTTCCTTTATGATAAAAGCATGCATCTTTAGTGGTTTCTTACTTATTCTATCATGGTTGTCGTCTAGGTAATCCTTGGCTTTGGAAGATCTTTTATTTCTTAAGTTTACATCCATATTTGCCTCCCGTTCCTTGAGTCATCAAAAAACCCCACACCTTTGTTTATTTCTGTCCGTTGCTCCTTTGCGATTCTTAAATCTTCGGCCTTTCTTTACCGACAAGAGAACTAACCCTCTGCAGGAGAACATCGATATCGAGGTCAACATCGATATCGGCCACGGTTCCAAATTGACAGTCTTTTGAGTCGATCTCGAGTCTCTTGAGTTACTGCTGCTGAAGTCGAAATTGACCCCCAACGTCGAAATCGACCCTTCTGTATCGACTGGCAGACTTCTGAAGTAGTCGATTTCGCTAACTAACATCGATATCGACCTTTCCAGTCGATATCGACTGGCATTTTTGTCTCTGTAGGTGTTTTGTTGCAGAAAGCATCGACAGCCAAGGTCGACATCGAGGTCTGTGCTCGAGATCGAGGCTTCTGGTCGAACATTCAGGACTTGTCTTCAACGCTACTAGGATCCCGCTGACTCGCTTCCTTGTGGATCGAACCTGATCCCCTACTACTATAGCGGGGAGTCTTGAATTTATTTGAAGAAGCTAAGAGTTATTGCTTTATATTTTATTATATATTTCGATTCAGTTCTCCCCACGTCAAATTTTGGCGCCGTTGCCGGGGAAGCTATCAATCGTGCCCTAGTAGTTTATTTTCACGGTCCTTTTTAGTGTTGTTTTATAGGTGTATACGACGGACTGGTCACCCACCTGCATTTGAAGGATTAGACGTTCCAGAACGCTTTCTCCATCTAAGGGCTCGAGTTCAAATAATCATGGCGGACAATGAGACCCAGGCGCATCAAATTCAACGCTTAAGGAAGCAAGTAGAGGATTTCACTACCAGAGAAGCGGCACTAAGAGAGCGTGCTGAAAGGGAGGAGGAAGCCAGGAGACTATATGAAACTCAACTCAACGCCCTCCCACGGAATGCAAGGCAGTACATGCATCCATCGCTCACAGTGCCTAAATCGGCGATTCTAATCCCTACTTCTAATTTTGAAATTAAACCAAATTTTCTTACTGAAATTAAACCTAGTGAATGCCCTATGGCACATATATCGACCTTCTTAGACCTCTATGATAATATTGCTGATAGACAGAGTCTTGAATATGTCCAACTAAAAGCTTTTCGTTGATCCCTTACAGGAAAAGCATTGCAGTGGTTGCAAAGCTTAGCCCTAAGATCGCTCCGCACCTGGAACGAAGTCAAGGATGCGTTCCTCAACAAGTTCTTCCCTCCTTCTAAGACGGCGTTGATCCGACAGAAAATCACAGCTTTCAAACAAAAGCCTGGTGAGGCTCAAGCGACTGTTTGGGAAAGATTTAAGGACCTACTACGATCATCCCCGATGCATGGCCAACCATTGTACGTGATTCAGGAGATTATTTACAATGCTCTTGATGCTGCAACCAAGGAGAGGATCAACATTTACACCTCCTATGGCTACCTTGAACTCGCTCCACAAGAGGCTTGGGAGACCATTGAGAGGTTGGTGGAGTTCGACAACACATATAGGACTCTTGAGGCTTCCGACACATCATCATCGTCGAGGCCTGCCCCATCTTTGTCATTTTATGAACCCTCTAAGGTGATCGATCCAGACGTAAAGGAGCAATTTCATAGAGATCAAATTCGAAAGCTCCAAAAGCAAGTGAGGTTCATTTCGGCGAACCAGGATTGCATCGAATGTGGATCGCAGCGACATACCACCGTTGAGTGCCCCCATGCCGAGCAAGTGCAACTAGCGGAGACTCATGAGGAAGCCAACTACATGAGGGGTCCCAATCGGCAATATTGGGGAGACCAAAGCTTCCAACAACCACAAAGGAACCAGGTTAACCCTAGGGACCTCCCACTCTATAGAGCTACTGGGCACCCGGAGAGAGACCAATGGAAGGATGATCTTCAACTTGTGCTGGATGAGATAAGGTAGAACCAAGCTAAGAATGATCAATCCAACAATGCAATCCATTCTCAACTCAATGACCTTACCACAAGGATTGGGGAGATGGATGTTTGGAAAAAGAACGTAGAGACCCAACTGGGTCAATTGGCGGCACAAATCCCTAGACCGTCCGGAACGTTCCCTGGGCAACCAACTACCAATCCTAAGGGGCAATCCGGGTCGGGCCACATCGCAGCCATGCAACTAAGGAGTGGCAACAAAGTACAAAAGCCACGAATGGAAGCAGAGGAGAAAGCAGCCGATCTAGTCGACATTGACAAACCAGTCGATGTCGAGTCAGAGGTCGATATCGACCACCAGGTCGACCCAAGGATCGACGTCGATGCCACTGCAGAGCCTGTGGAGCCACAACAGGGGTCGACGTCGATGTTCAGCAGGCCCCTCCGACCACAGTTTTGGCTTCTCCGCCAAAGAAGACGTTGCCTATCCCTTCCAAAGCATTGAAGGACCCCACTCAAGGTAAGTTTAGGCGCTTTGTAAAGATTCTTCAAGGACTTAACATTTGTAGTCGACGTGGGTACCTCGATATCGCCTGTAAGAGAAGAAGGAAGAACCTGACTTACTGAGTGCATCGATGTCGACTGAGGGCACTCGATATCGAGTGATATGGTTGATTTCGACCTCTCCTCATTGATGTCGACCTCTTCTTCGAGCTCCATGGATAAAGCATCGTTGAAGATTTCCTCATCACTCGCGCATGTAGCTAAGAACTCCTCAATGTCCTCGTCAGTAAGCTCCTCTGCAGCTAGGGCTAGGGCCTCCTCAGGAGTTAGGGCCCTTTCCATCGGTTCTTTGCAATCCATGATTAACTTCCTTCATTATGGGGTTGAAGAAGAATTCTATTACTTCGTTCCCTATAGTAAAGGTTAGTAATCCTCGACGTACATTGATATTGGCATCAGCAGTAGCTATGAAAGGCCTACCTAGGATGATAGGTACAATAGGATCGTCAGGCATCTCCAATACAATGAAATCAGTAGGCACAAAGAACCTTTACAAAGCACCTAAAATTACCTTGAGTGGGGTCCTTCAATGCTTTGGAAGGGAAAGGCAGCGTCTGCTTTGGCGGAGAAGCCAAAACGGTGGTCGGAGGGGCCTGCTGAACATCGATGTCGACTGGGATCTGGTCGATATTGACTGGTATGGTCGATGTCGACCTCTATTGTGGCTCAACAGGTTTTGTAGTGGCATCGATGTCGACCCTTGGGTCGACATGGTGGTCGATATCGACCTCTGGATCGACATCGACTGGTTCGTCGATGTCGACTGGGTCTGCTGCTTTCTCCTCCACTTTCGTCCGTGGCTTATGTACTTTTGTGCCACTCCTTAGTTGCATGGCTGCAATGTGTCCTGACCCGGATTGCCCCTTAGGATTGGTAGTTGGTTGCCCAGGGAATCTTCCGGACTGTCTAGGGATTTGTGCCGCCAATTGACCCAGTTGGTTTCTACGTTCTTTTTCCAAATATCCATCTCCCCAATCCTTGTGGTAAGGTGATTGAGTTGAGAATGGATAGCATTGTTGGATTGATCGTTCTTAGCCTGATTCCGCCTGATTTCATCCAGCACAAGTTGTATATCATCCTTCTTTTGGTCTCTCTCCGGGTGCCCAGGAGCTCTATAGAGTGGGGGGTCCCTAGGGTTAACCTGGTTCCTTTGTGGTTGTTGGAACCTTTGGTCTCCCCAATATTGGCGATTGGGACCCCTCATGTAGTTGGCTTTCTCATGAGTCTCCGCTAGTTGCACTTGCTCAGCATGGGGGCACTCAATGGTGGTATGTCGCTGCTATCCACATTCGATGCAATCCTGGTTCGCCGAATGGAACCTTACTTGCTTTTGGATATTTCTAAGTTGATCTCTATGAAATTGCTCCTTTACCTTTGGATCGATCACCTTAGAGGGTTCGTATAATGGCATAGATGGCGCAGGCCTCGACGATGATGGTGTGTCGGAAGCTTCAGGAGTCCCATATGTGTTGTCGAACTCCACCAACCTCTCTATGGTTTCCCAAGCCTCTTGTGGAGCGAGTTCATGGTAGCCATAGGAGGTGTAAGTGTTGATCCTCTCCTTGGTGGCAGCATCAAGAGCATAGTAAATGATTTCCTGAATCACGTACGGTGGTTGGCCATGCGTCGGGCATGATCGTAGTAGGTCCTTAAACCTTTCCCAAACCATCGCCAGAGGCTCACCAGACTTTTGTTTGAAAGCCGTGATTTTCTATCGGATCAACGCCGTCTTAGAAGGAGAGAAGAACTTGTTGAGGAATGCGTCCTTGACTTCATTCCAGGTGCAGAGCGATCTTGAGGATAAGCTCCCCAACCACTAAAATGCTTTTCTTGTAAGAGACCAACGAAAGGCTTTTAGTTGGACATATTCAAGACTTTGTCCATCAGCAATAGTATCACAGAGGTCTAAGAAGGTCGATATATGTGCCATAGGGCATTCATTAGGTTTTCCTTCATATTGATGCCCTCTTATCTCAATTAGAAAATTCGGTTTGATTTCAAAATTAGAAGTAGGGATTAGAATCGCCGATTCAGGCACTGTGAGCGATGGATGCATGTATTGCTTTGCATTCTGGGGGAGGGCGTTAAGTTGAGTCATATATCTTCTCCTGGCTTCCTCTTCCCTGTCAGCACGCTCCCTTAGTGTCGTTTCTCTGGTAGTGAAATCCTCTACTTGCTTCCTTAAGCGTTCAATTTGTTTCGCCTGGGTCTCGTTGTCCGCCATGATTCTTTGAACTCGAGCCCTTATGTGGATAAAGCGTTCTGGTTCGTCTAATCCTTCAAATTCAGGTTTGTGACCAGTACGCCGAATACACCTATAACACAACACCAAAAAGGACCGCGAAAATAAACTACTAGGGCGCGATTGATAGCTTCCCCGGCAACGGCGCCAAAATTTGACGTGGGGAGAATTGAATCGAAATATATAATAAAATATAAAGCAATACAACTCTTTAGCCTCTTCAAATAAATTCAAGACTCCCCGCTATAGTAGTAGGGAATCAGGTTCGATCCACGAGGAAGCGAGTCAGCGGGATCCTAGTAGCTTTGAAGACACGTCCCAAATGTTCGACCAGAAGCCTCGATCTCGAGCTCAGACCTCGATGTCGACCTTGGCTGTCGATGTTTTCTGCAACAAAAGACCTGTAGAGACAAAAACGGTAGTCGATATCGACTAGAAAGGTCGATATTGATGTTAGTCAACGAAATCGACTGGCTCAGAAGTCTGTCAGTCGATACAGAAGGTCGATTTCGACGTTGGAGGTCGATTTCGACGTTTAGCAGCAGTGACCCAGGAATCTCGAGATCGACTAAGAAGACTGTCGATCTATCAAATTGGTCGATATCGATGTTTAAGGTCGATATCGATGTTCTCTTGCGGTGGGTTAGTTCTTCGTCGGCAAAGAAAGGCCGAAGATTTTAGAATGGAAAAGAAGTAATGAACATAAATAAACAATTGTGTTGGGTTTTTCGATGACTCAACAAACATCGGGAAAACATGAATGTAAACTTAAGAAAGAAAAGATCTTCCAAAGCCAAGGATTACCGTGACGACAACCATGATAGAATAAGTAAGAATCCATTAAAGATGTATGCTTTTATCATAAAGGAAAAGGCTTTCACCTAAACCGGCAAATAGGAAAAGAGATCTTGCAATTGCTTAACCTAATTTGTGTCTACCTTTGTCATAATTGAGTTTATAATCTTTCGAATAGAAACCCTAATTACTACCCAAGTTTTACAACATGAGTTCCTTATATTCGCATTTAAAGATGAAGCACAAGGTAGAGCGAGATAAAAGATACCTTCTTTAGCGTCATACAAACCTTACCACCATGGCTATCGTCGGGCTCACCCCGACCCTAGAAGAAAGGGCGATTACTCGCTCATGTTGAATGTAGACATGCTTTGAATTGAAATAACTTGCAAAAATGGAAAACTTTGAATATTTACAATCTCAACACCAACTGTCGTAAGCGCTTGAAACTTTAAAGCTCAAAACTAAAACTCTAACTTTCTATTGCCTATTGCTATTGTCTTTCTTTCTTGGATGATTCTAATAAACCAGCCCCTAGGGCTTTATTTATAGGCTACTAATCCTTGTTATCCAAGGATTGTAACTTCTATCTAAACTATGAACTCTAACCAAACAATTAGGATAGGTCTTTTATTTTGATAAAACTTAAAGGAAAAGATAAATTCACCTGCTAACTATCTAGAAGAACAAGATAATCCGTGGACTTGATGATAGAATTCATAATCCGAGTCTCGAAATCGGATCTATCTTCTGTCGAGATAAGGTCGATATCGACGTTGAGGGTTGATATCGATGTCTGTATTTCTGCTCGACTTCTCCATCTCCAGCAATGTCTATGTTGAGGTCGATATCGATGTTTAAGGTCTATATCGACCTCTGCTCAGCTTCACTTGCTTCTTCGTTTTGACTCCGATTTCGCTCAAATTCCTGCATAGTTAGCTCAAAACTTTTGCATACTCTATTTCTTGTATTTTAGCCCATTCTTACACAATTTTATATTCTTTTGAACCTTTTCTATGGAAATCGAATGAAATAAGAAGTCAAAAAAAGTAATAAAAAGAGGTACAAATATGTTCATCACCTGGATGGAAATTCTGGCTTTTGGCAGGTCCCTATTCATCCTGACTATCAAGAGAAGACCACCTTCACATGTCCCTATGGGACTTTTACATATAGGAGAATGCCATCTGGGCTCTGCAATGCCCCCGCTACCTTTCAAAGATGTATGATGGCCATCTTCTCCGACATGATAGAGGACATCGTAGAGGTATTTATGGATGATTTCTCTGTTTATGGCACTACTTTCGATGTTTTTCTTTCTAACCTTCGCAGGGTACTTGCACGATGTGAAGAGACAAACTTAGTTCTCAATTGGGAAAAGTGCCACTTTATGGTAAGGGAAGGGATTGTGCTAGGTCACAAAGTCTCAAAAAGGGGAATTGAGGTGGATAAGGCAAAGATAGAGCTTATTGAGAAGTTGTCACCACCTTCATCTATTAAGGACATTAGAAGCTTCCTTGGTCACGCAGGTTTCTATAGGAGATTTATTCAAGATTTTTCTAAGATTGCCAAACCTTTAACTAACCTACTAATGAAGGATGATAAGTTTGTGTTTTCTAGTGATTGTTTTTAAGCTTTCAATAGGTTGAAGGAAGGCCTTATATCCGCCCCTATCATTCAATCGCTAGATTGGTCGCAACCCTTTGAGATCATGTGCGACGCAAGTGATTATGCCGTAGGTGCTGTCCTAGGACAAAGGAGGGACAAAAAGCTTTATGCCATCTACTATGCAAGCAAGACTCTTGATATCGTTCAAACTAAGTACACCACGACGAAAAAAGAGTTCTTGGCGGTGGTCTTTGCTTTTGAGAAGTTCCGCTCATACCTAGTGGGCTCCAAGGTAATTGTTGATACTGACCATGCAGCTCTTAGGTACTTGATGGCGAAGAAGGATGCTAAACCTAGGCTCCTACGATGGGTGCTCCTACTACAAGAGTTCAACGTTGAGCTTAAAGATAAGAAAGGAACGGAGAACTCCGTAGCCGATCATCTTTCACGGCTACCCAAAGGGCTTCTGGATGAGTCACATGACAACATGCCAATCGATGACTCCCGCCCTGACGAGCACCTAATGAGGCAAGAGGCAAAATGAGCAGAAAATCCGCTAGATATCGACCATAGCAGGTCAATATCGACTGCCCCGAAGGTGAGGTTTATGCCGATTTCGACTAACTTTGATAGCAGGGTTTCAAATGCAGAGGTCGAAATTGACCTTCAGACGTTGAAATCGATGACAAATATCGAGCTGCCCATATCAACTGAACATGTCGATGCCGTCCAGTCGATATCGACCTCTACAGGTCGAAATCGACCACCTTCAAGAGACTCCGAAGGTGACGAAGAGGTAAGCTCCGGTGAGAATTTCTTCTTTACACCTCCTTCCAGTCCTATTCATGAGTTATTTGCTGTAAGAAGGGCGAAGGTACCTTGGTATGCGGATTTTGCTAACTATATTGCAGGAGGCGAGATCACTTCAGGCTTAACTTCACAGCAGAAGAAGAAGTTTTTGCACGACGTAAAGCAATACTATTGGGATGAACCCTACTTGTTCAAGCAAGGGAAAGACCATATCTTTTGACGTTGTATCCCGGAGAAAGAGGTAGAGAGCGTGATTCACCATTGTCATTCTCTCCCTACAGGAGGCCATGCTAAAGGATTCAAGACCGCGACGAAAATTCTTCAATGTGGTTTTTATTGGCCTAACCTTTTCAAGGATTTACAAAACTATGTAATCTCTTGTGATGAGTGTCAACGTGCAGGTAATATCACATGGAGGAATGAGACACCGCTCACATGCATTCTGGAGGTAGAGCTCTTTGATGTATGGGGTATTGACTTCATGGGACCATTCCCTGCCTCAGGCCCCTACAAATACATTATAGTAGCGGTAGACTATGTATATAAATGGGTGGAGGCCATGGCAACTAGGACCAACGATGCGAAGGTAGTCTCTAAATTTATGAAAACTAACATCTTTCCTCGCTTTGGTGTTCCTAGAGTTCTTATTTCAGATGGTGGCTCGCATTTCATTGAGAGAGGCTTTGAAGCTCTTTTAGCCAAGTATGGGGTGAACCATAGGGTGGCAGCGCCCTATCACCCTCAAACCAGTGGTCAAGTAGAAGTCTCCAATCGCCAAATCAAAGCCATCTTGGAGAAGACGGTCTCCCGCTCGAGGAAGGATTAGTGATCCAAACTGGATGATGCGCTCTGAGCCCACCGAATGACCTATAAGACACCACTTAACACAACTCCTTATAACTTGGTATATGGTAAGCCATGTCATTTGCCTGTCGAACTTGAGCATAAGGCGATGTGGGCTCTCAAGGAGCTTAACATGGATTTCGACGAAGCTGGGAAAAGAAAGTTCATGGACTTGCAAGCCTTGGAGGAGTTGAGCCTAAAGGCATATGAGAATGCCGAAATCTACAAGGAGCGCACAAAGAAGTGGCACGATAGGAAATTGGTGCCAAAAACATATGAGGTAGGTGACAAAGTCCTTGTCTTTAATTCTAGAATTTGCTTATTTCCAGGGAACCTAAGGACATGATGGAGCGGACCTTTCAAGGTTTAAAAAATTTTCCCTCATGGAGCGGTGGAGTTACTTTGCAATGATGGTTCCATCTTTAAGGTAAACGGCCACCGGGTAAAGAAATATTATGACAAGGAGGACCCGAAAGAAGAGATTCGTGCCACCTTGGCGTTGAACTAGCACAAAAAGGGAAGTATGTCGAGCTAGCGACTTAAACTCAAGCGCTTCCGGGAGGCAACCCGTTCTTTTCCTTTTCTTTCTCTTTTGTCTTTAGTTTATTTTATATTTTTAGATTATTCGTGGCTATTTTATCTAAAGTAAACTAGGAGATCGAGTCCAGAGGACAGGTCGAAATCGACCTCTAAGGTCGATATCGACTGGCCGACAGAAGCATAGGGTTAGAAGAAGCTAACCGATTTAGAGAGGGGGTCGATATCGACCTCTATGGTCGATATCGACTACAGCTGGAGGTAAGTGCCAGGTCAGATTTTATTTTCTTTTTCCTTTTTTATTTTCCTTTTAAATACACCGACTTCGACACCACCCTCACCCGATACCCTAAGTCTTCTTCTTCACATCCCTCAGCCGCCATTCTCTCTCTCTCCTTCATCTCCCCTTTCTCTCTTCTCTCTTTGTGTAGCCCACCACCACCGCACCACTGTCACCCATCTCCACCACCAGATCCGGCTGCCTCCTCCTGCACAAACCCAACAGCCCCTCGGTTTTCTCTCTCTTCTCTCGCTCCTACTCCATCTCTCTCGTTTTTGAGCCCTCCTCGCCCAGATCTACTCGTTTTTGGCCAAGAACCTCTAGATCCGGCCACCTAGGACAGCCGACGAGCCCGCAGCTGCAGCGTCGAATGAGTAACTACCCAGATCCGGTCGATTTCGACCTTCATTCTAGTTCGACAGCTTTGTTTTTGCTTTTCTTGCGGTTTTTTGCATCTTTTCCCCTAATTTTCGACACTCTTCTGGTATAATTTCTTACCCTTTATCTATTTTTACAGATTTACATGATTATTTACTTGATTTTGGGAAGAAATTGCATATTGGGTGTTGAGGTTTTGAATGATATTTGCGTGGGATAGTGTAATTGCATGATATAGGGCTTTTATTAAATCGGATTTTTTTTATATATGTGGGGCAACAATCTGATTTTTATATATATGTGGGGTAAAAATCTGATTTTTTTATATATGTGGGACAAAAATCTGAAATTTATTAGGTTTATTAGTGTTAAAGATTCAAGAAAATTAAGTTTATGAAAGTTGACAACTTTATATAATTTCTTGACTTCTTATTAGATAATCCTTATTTTGATGGTTAAAAATTGGTAATGTTTCTTTATTTGATCATTAAAATTAGGTTTGTAAGCTTTAGCACTTAACTTAGCCAATTTAGCTTTATAATATTTTTAGGCTAGTTTTGGAACCTAAGTATGGGGTTCTTTCTATTTTTATACAAAGGGGAATTATCTTTGGCAATATTTTCTTTTGCAGACAATGGTGAGAGCAAAGAACATCCCCCAGGACTCACTTCACATTAAGGATGACCAACAGAGTGCTCTAGCGACAGATCTGATTCACCGAGCCGGCAGGGCCCGGTGGTACCATTACCCTCATATGGTCCAGCTAGGGTTTCACACTGGAGTTCAGGAGGCATTCGAGAATGTCTCCCGGCATCGGCTAATCGAACCTTTGGAGGAACACTACCCCGTGCTGACAGGGGAGTTTATGGCTACCCTGGAGGTTCCTGACCGCACATCCACCGGCCGCCGAGTCATATTCCAACTCGGCAATAGGCGTTTTAGGCTCTCGCTCGAGGAGATGAGCAACATCTTTGGGTTTGTTCATACTTTCGCTCCCTTCAGGGTCCATGACCCTAACGTCATCTGGTGCTACATTTCAGGGATCCCCTACCCTGCTCCTACAGACTCTTTCACCTCCAGGGTCGCCAACCCATTATTACGTGTCATCCTGCGAGTCCTGGCGAGCACCATATGGGCTAGACCTGAGCTCCGTCGCCCCACACACCGAGAGACAGAGACTTTGAGGTGGATGCTTTTTTAGGATGAGCCTTTATCGTTCCTATACTCTTAGATCGAGCACATCCTGGACCGCAGACGCACGACCAGCACAGACATCCTAGATGGCTGCATGGTGGCTATCCTAGCCCAGGCCTTGGGTGTCCACGTTGAGAGGTACACCACTTATCAGCTTACTTACCTAGACTCTACTGTTTTACGCCAGGGCGAAGTGATTGCGACCGGCCCACTTGGATGGAGACACCCCCAAACGGGGATGACTCTCCGACATGACTACATGGATCTCCTATATATCCCTGATTGGTACTAGTCCTGGACTGGGCAACCATATCACACGGATGTAAATGCGACAGCAGTTCCCTCACTTCGGAGGAGGCCCCCGCTATACAACCATGAACCAGAGGTGGATGCCATGTCCTGGGATGCAGACCCCCACTTGGAGGGAGCACAATAGCCCCCAGCCTACCAGGGGGGCATTGATGGCGGCGATGATGATGATGACGCCGCAGACGATGCAGCTAGGGGTGGAGAGGGCCCTCAAGGGTCCCACCACAACCACCACAGCTATATGCCTCCACCTCCTCCGCCCTTCCAGCCCACCTACTCAACTGACTAGCAGGACGATGTGACTGCCCGCTTCTCTAGGCTGGAGTTGTCTGTTGCGGAGATCCGTGATGATCAGCGCCGCTTCGGGAGGATGCTTGAGGGATTGGGCTCCTACATGGGATATACCTTCGATCAACAGGGTCTTGGTACTTCTACATTTCCACAGGGCGGCCCAACCTACTACCCAGGGTCAGCCCCTACACAGGATTGGCCCTTGCTTTTGCCGCCTCCTCTGCCTCCTGAGTAGTGATTTTTATTGAGTAAGTGAGCGTGAGTGTTTCCTTTCCTTTACTTTGCTTTTTCAACAGTGAGGACACTGTAATTTTTAAGTATGGTGTGGGATTGAAATTGGACATTATAACTTCTTTATCTGGTTGTGGTTATGGTTAAAACTTGGCAACTTGGCTTGTATTTACCTTTTATTTGCCTTTTACTTTATTTTTATGCATTGCATCATGTTTAAAACTTTATGCATTTTAAAGTTTGAGTCCTTAGTCTTTTAGTTTATTAGTTTTATAAAAATGACGAAATCCAAAAAAAATAGAAAAATGTCAAAAATACCAAAAAAATGCATATTTACTCCTTAAGTTTATTTTTAAACCCTAATTAGATGTCCTATGATGAAAACTCAATAGCTGACTTGATCATGTAAATCCTATGACATATTTGGATGGTTTAGCCTAAGTCCTTAAATTTTTTATGTAGATTGTGAACTTCTGATGAAATTGAGCACATATGATCCTAGGCTAAAATGCAAATCCAACAAAAATTGTCCTTGTGAGAATTTTGGCCTATAGAGAGAACATCAAAATTCCCTCCGCTTTCTTGAGTGAATTTACTCTTCCTATACATCTCTAAATGTTGTGAGAGTTATTCAAAGCCAATACATACATATGTCTATGTTTACGAGAATTAAATGATGGAGGCATCTGTTAAGCCATTTTTATCCGCTCTTTACCTACCCTGCATTATCTCTGCTTGAAGCCGGAAAATTAGCGTGAGCCTGAAATTGCAAACTCCACAAAATTATCCCTAGCCAAATTGAGCATGACCCCCATTTGGGAATTGAGACATAGATTGGCTGAACTAATGCCTTGTGGAATGAAAAGTGCATATTGTCCAGTTTTGAGCAAGGAAATTATGGGTTGGTGCATATTTACATCTTGTCATATTTTGTAAAAGGATTTTTTGGCTCACTATATAAATGCACATAATTTTTTTATTATTTTCGTCCAAAAAAAATCCGAAAAAAAAAAGAGATATATGTATATATAGTGCATGAGCCAAACTCCTCTAGTCCTTTATTTATTTCATACAAGTGTTATATTTTTTAGAGGCATATAAGGGTTTGAAAGAAGGGTTGATAGTATGGTTTACATCTTTTAATGCATCTTTAGAGCATATTATGGAAATATGAGTTTGGAAAGAGCATTATGGGAGATTGAGCTTGGAAAGTGCAACATTGAAGAGTTATGGTTTGAATATTGCAAGTGTTGAGATTTAGGAGTCTTGATTCCCGAATTATATAAGCACCACATAGCCAAATAATTCCATACCCTTAATTCCTTGCCAAGCCCCATTACAACCCCGCCAAATGGAGTTTTCTTTGAAGTCTTCCATTGAGCGAAAGTCATCCTGATGGTTCTTATTAGATTTTCATAATTGGTTGCGAAGTGGATTTTTATAAATTGCAATGTTTATGAGATTGTGTATGGAATTGAGTTCAGAGTTGAACTTCATAGCCTAAACACATGAGAGTTGAGTGCAAACACATTATCCCTGTGAGGTTGGATCAAAAATTGCATATGCCTATGGATCGCCTAAATATGTGCTATGGCGTTAAATTCACTTGCTTTGCTTTGCTACCGCTTATGATGTTGCTTTTGACAAGGGCGAAGACTTGAAGGGTGTGTTATAGGTGTTGGTTATTGCTTGAGGACAAGCAAGTCTAAGTATGGGGTATTTTGATGTACATATTTGTACCTAGTTTATTCGCAAGTTTTGACTTCATATTTCATTCGATTCCTCAAAAAAAGGTTGAAAACAAGAGGAATTTGTGTAGAATGAGCTAATGTGCATAAAGTAGAGTCTGCACAAGTTTTGGTTTGAATATGCAGGAATTGGATTGAAATCGGAGTCAAAACGAAGAAGCCAAGTGAAGCTAAGTAGAGGTCGATATCGACCATCAACATCGATATCGACCATAGTTGTTGACACAACCTCTGAGTGTCGAGATAGACCACACAGACCAACCAAGAAGGCACTCGATATCGATCATCTGACAACCCTAACATAGACATCAAGTGGAGATGGACAAGTCGAGCAGAAATACAGACATTGATATGGACCTTACTAGTCGATATCGACCACACATCGACAGAAGATAGATACGATTTCGAGACTCGGATTGTGAATTCTATCCTCAAAGCCACGAATTATCTTGTACTTTTAGATATATAGCAGCTGAGATTTATTTATCTTTACCTTTAAGTTGTATCAAGTTGTTTAGAGTTTTATCAAAATAAAAGACCTATCCTAATTGTTTGGATAGAGTTCATAGTTTAGAGAGATTTTAAAATCCTTGGATAGCAAGGATTAGTAGCCTATAAATAAAGCCATAGGGGCTGGTTTTTTAGAATCATCCAAGCAAGAAAGACAATAGCAATAGGCAAGAGAGTTAGAGTTTTAGTTTTGAGCTTTAAGGTTTCGGCGCTTACGATAGTTGGCGTTGAGATTGTAAAGATTCGAAGTTTTCCATTTATGCAAGTTTATTCAATTCAAAGCATGTCTACATTCAACATGAGCGAGTAGTCGCCCTTTCTTCCAGGGTTGGGGTGAGCTCGACAATAGCCATGGTGGTAAGGTTTGTATGTCGCTAAAGAAGGTATCTTTTATCTCGCTCTACCTTGTGCTTCATCTTTAAATGCGAATTTAAGGAACTCGTAAAACTTGGGTAGTAATTAGGGTTTCTATTCGAATGATTATAAACTCAATTATGACAAAGGTAGACGCAAATAGGTTAAGTAATTACAAGATCTCTTTTCCTATTTGCCGGTTTAGGTGAAAGCCTTTTCCTTTATGATAAAAGCATGCATCTTTAGTGGTTTCTTACTTATTCTATCATGGTTGTCGTCGCGGTAATCCTTGGCTTTGGATGATCTTTTCTTTCTTAAGTTTACATCCATATTTGCCTCTCATTCGTTGAGTCATCGGAAAACCCAACACCTTTGTTTATTTCTGTTCATTGCTCCTTTGCCATTCTTAAATCTTCGGCCTTTCTTTGCCGACAAAAGAACTAACCCTCTGCAGGAGAACATCGATATCGAGGATAACATCGATATCGACCACGGTGCCAGATCGACAGTCTTCTAAGTCGATCTCGAGTCTCCTCAGTTACTGCTGCTGAAGTCGAAATCGACCCCCAACGTCGAAATCGACCCTTCTGTATCGACTGGCAGACTTCTGAGCCAGTCGATTTCGCTGACTAACATTGATATCGACCTTTCCAGTCGATATTGACTACCGTTTTTGTCTCTGCAGGTCTTCTGTTGCAAAAATCATCGACAGCCAAGGTCGACATCGAGGTCTGTGCTCGAGATCGAGGCTTCTGGTCGAACATTCAGGACTTGTCTTCAACGCTACTAGGATCCCACTGACTCGCTTCCTCGTGGATCGAACCTGATTCCCTACTACAATAGCGGGGAGTCTTGAATTTATTTGAAGAGGCTAAGAGTTGTATTGCTTTATATTTTATTATATAATTCGATTCATTTCTCCCCACGTCAGACGTCGACTTGTTGCTTTTGTCTTTTGCAGATACCTAGTTGAAAATCAACCAGAACTGAGGTCGATATCGACTAGATACCTCGATATCGATTGGTCTTCTGGAGTCGAAACTTGATCGTGATTGCAAGCTTAGGAAGCGCTGACATACCTCCTCGTGGATTCGATCCTGAATTGCCCTACCACTACATCGGGAGTGATTCTTGTATTTTATTTTCTTGGATAAGGGAGTTAGCTTAGTTTGATTTGAATATTTTATTTAAGTGATAACCCCTCCCCTTCACGAACACATAGCCATATACATCATCATCATTGTTGGAAAATAACTAACTTGAATTAAAAAACGTCGAAAGATCACAACCGAACAAAGCAAACTTCTGCTCTCCCTTCTCTCTCCTTCACTCGGCCTCCTCTCTCTCTCTAAACTGAGTTGAAAGTGTTTTCTCTACCATATTCGATTGTATGATAATGATAAAACTCAGCCCTGATGGCTCTAATTATAGATTTCAAAACCTCGCTATCCAAGGAGAAGAAAATCTATCTTATTCCTAAGATAAAACTTGCTAAAGTAAATAAATAAAAATCACTTTAGGTAAATATGAATTCACCCTAAAGGATAAAGAGTCTGACAAATAAGATAAAAGATGTCGGACTTAATGTAGAAGTAAACCGCTTCGGATAAGATTTTATCAAAACCGTTGGATCTTTCTGCGGCGTCACTCGATATCGACTAGCTTCAGTCGATATCGACCACTCCTTTTCTATCTCGAGTCATCTCTACTCGACCTCGGATCTTTAGTCGATCTCGTGCCTTTCACTCGATATCGACTAACTATGGTCGATATCGACCTATCTCCTTCGAGTAGAGTGATTCTTCTTCCTTGCTCGATTTCTGGTCTCAGTTGCACTCGATGTCGAGTCATTTGGTCGATTTTGACTCCTTAGTAGACTTCGAGTGATTTTCCAGCTCTCTCTTATCTTCTCCAAATTGCTCCAATTTTGCGTCGATTTCTGCAAAATAACACAAGAACTCGTGTAGACCTCCATAATTGATAAATAAACATAAACTACATAAATCTTAGATACAAATATATGAAATAGATGCAAACCGACTCCTAGCCTATGCAAATAATTACAAGACTTCCTCCCGTTGTAGTGGAAGGGTAGTCAGGATCGATCCACGAGGAGGCATGTCAGTGGGATCCTAGTAGCATCAAAAAGCTCACGTCTTTGGTCGACCAGAAGCCTCGATCTCGACCTTGGTGCTCGATGTCGACCTTGGCTGTCGATCCTTTCTGCAATAAAAGACCTGTAGAGACAAAAACAAGCAGTCGACATCGACTAGGGTAGGTCGATATCGATGTCAGTCAGCGAAATCGACTTGCTCAGAAGACTGCCAGTCGACACAGGGGCGGTCGATATCGAGGTTCCTAGGTCGATATTGATCTCAGTAACTCTCGCAGGATGATCGTCGTTGACACATAAAATCGTCGACGAAAGACAGTGGTCGATATCGACGTCTAGGGGTCGATATCGATGTCTGTTCCTGCAAAGTTGTTACCTTTTTGTCTATAAAGAAAGGCCGAAGACTGAAGGATGAATAAGGAGAGATGAACAGAATAAAGACAGTGGTTTTGATGAATAAACTATAAAAAAAAGCAACTCCTAGGATTAGGGTTTACCACAACGTTAACCAATGCATGCGATAGGGCAAATAAGACGGACAATTGCGCTATTTCACCCGAGGGACAAGTTTTCGCTGTACACCAACTCTTAGGATTACTCTTGCAAATAAACCTAATTGTCTCTACAAATTTTATGTTTATAACTCAAGTTGTTAGCATGAATCCCTTTCTTTCGATTAGGACTAAACATTGAATCGTAGGAGATGATATAGACACAACGATATCAACATCCAACACTTACCTCAGGCACGCATGGCTAACGTCGGGCTCACCCCGACCCTAGAAGCTTTGGGAGACTACTCGCACCTCATCATTAGAAACATCATTAATTGAAAGGAAAATTGCATTAATAACTTCGAAACCTTACAACTCAACGTCGGCTCTCGCAAACGCCAAACCCTAAACCTTCTTCTTAACTCTATTGAATTGTAATTGGATGTGTTGATGGATGTGTTATTGGATGATTGAATACCAGCCCCCTAGGGCTTTATTTATAGGCTACTAATCCTTGTTATCCAAGGATTGCAACTTCTATCTGATGTGCGCGCAAATTGCCATATTTTCTATGCACATATGAATTCATTTTGTTGTCTTTTGCATGCACATTAATGGGAAAACATGGGAATAGTGTAGTTTATGCTTAAATATCAAATATATGGGTTTGCACGAGTTTTCATGTGATTTCGCAGAAAACAGGATGAAAATGGATGAATTCAGAA
Source organism: Persicaria maculosa (assembly GCA_963922045.1). Taxonomy (NCBI): domain Eukaryota; kingdom Viridiplantae; phylum Streptophyta; class Magnoliopsida; order Caryophyllales; family Polygonaceae; genus Persicaria; species Persicaria maculosa. The sequence goes on from OY998261.1 coordinate 39,042,000, forward strand.
GAGCGGAAAAGGAACTCGAAGTCTTCTGAAGAGGTCGAAATCGACTGAAGACCTCGACATCGAGTACATCGAGACATAGGAATCGAGTAGAAAGGAAACAGAGCATCTCGACACAGAAGAGGTCAATATCGACGTCTGGGGGTCGATATCGATGATGTCAGATCGACCAAGTTGATAGAAGTCGAGTAGGAGAAGGAGAAGCTCGAGATAAGATTTTGCAGAGGTCGATATCGAGGTCCAAGGGTCGATACCGACCATGCCAGCAGAGGAATTCGACTCCGATTTTGATAGAATTATATCCAATGCTTGCAATATCTATCCAAAGGTCGAGATTTCCTATCATCAACATCAGATTTATCATGAAGAGGCTGATTTCACCATGAAGTTTTAGCTTTTACTTTTTATTTATTTATTTATCATAGAGAATAAAGATAAGGTTTCGAGTCCTTGTCGACATCTACAAATAGAAGCCAATAGGGCTGAGTTTAAGATTCGAGGGGGCGGTTTTTAAGGACAATTCAGTTGCAATAGAGAGAGAGAGAGAGAGAGGTGGCCGAGTGGAGTTGTAAAGCGAGAGCGGAGTGGCTTGTTCGGTTGTACTTTCTTTCGGAGTTTTAATTCAAAGTAGCTTTCTTTCAATAACAATGATGATGATGTGCATGATGAGGAGCGAGTAGTCAACCCACTTCTAGGGTCGGGGTGAGCCCGACAATAGCAATGTGAGGTAAGTGCATCAAAGGTATGACTTTTATGCGATCCCGTCTTCTACCACATGCATGATCCTTTGCGAAAGTTAGGGAGATTCATTATTTGCATTATTGAAGCGAAAGCCACTCATATTGCGAACTTGAATTACTCATGAATGGGATAGTAACTCTTAGGAATTATGCGAAAGCCTCTAGTCACCTAAGTGTTGATAACGAAAGTTATTTGACGGAAAGACATAAAAGTTCATATCTTTAGCATGAAACTTGCATTGTTATCGTTGTGGCATAAAACCCCGACTTTGGAAGCCTTTTAATTAATTAAATTCTTCCTAAAAGTCTTAGTTTTGCTTCTGTTCATCTTCCCTCTCCATTCTATTTTCTTCGGATCCTTTTCCGACAAATTGGTTACAAAAACAGTTTCTGTGACAAGCATCGAAGTCGACCTTAAGGGTCGATATCGAGTACTAACATCGATATCGAGGTCTCTGCTCGACGTCGACTTGCTGTTTTGTCTTCTGTAGGAACTGCGCTAGGAAATCGACCAGAACTGAGGTCGATATCGACCAGTATACTCGATATTAAGTGTCTGCTGAGGTCGAAAGCTTTGATCGTGAGTACAACAAAGGAAGCGCTGACCTACCTCCTCGTGGATTCGATCCTGAATTACCCTACTACTACAAAGGGAGGGGATTCTTGTATTATTTGTTTGGGACAGGGAGATAGTCTAGTTGTGCTTATTTTATTCTCCTATTTTACATACACCTCCCCCTCTACTAGCGAACAAATTGGCGCCGTTGCCGGGGAGGCAATCAATCGCCACCTAAGTTAATCACGATCTTTTCTAAGCTTATTTTGCAGGTTTATGCGACGTTCTGATCGCGGACCTATCCTGAAACCAATTGACGAGCCTGAACGTTTCTACCATCTTCGCAACAAAGCAATTCGCATCATGGCTGACAACGAGACGCAGGCTGAGATCATAGAGCGGTTAAGAAAGGAGATCGAGGACCACAATGCTACAATCGCTGCTGAAAGGGCCGCTGCTGCTGCTGAGCGAGCCCGTGCTGATAGGGAGGAGGATGCGCGCAGACAAGCCCAAGAGCGGCTAAATCAGTATCCACAGACGGCGATGCAATACATGCATCCGCCCCTTCATGTTCCTGAATCTGCCATTATAATTCCTCACTCCAATTATGAACTGAAAATTAACTTCCTATCTGAGATTAAAAGAAATACTTTTGAAGGAAGACATAATGAATGCCCCCTGCAACACATCTCTACTTTTATGGACTTATGTGAAACAGTTGCTGATGGAGTAAACTTAGAGTATGTGCGACTAAAATCTTTTCGATGGTCTTTGGCAGGAAAGGCCTTACAATGGCTTGAAAGTTTGGCTCCACGATCGCTAAGGACATGGGCGGAAGTGAAAGATGCATTCTTGAACAAATTCTTCCCACCTTCTAAAACGGCAATGCTACGACAAAGGATCACGGCTTTCAAACAAAAGCCAGGTGAAACCCTAGCACAGGCGTGGGAGCGCTTCAAAGACTTGTTGAGATCATGCCCGACGCATGGGCAACTTCCATATGTCATCCAAGAGATTTTTTATAACGCCCTTGATGCGCCGAATAAGGAGAGGATCAATTCATATACCTCCTATCGGTACATTGAGCTTACACCAACGGAGGCATGGGAGACCATTGAGAGGCTTGTGAACTTTGACAACACCTATGGGGCTGCTGCGGCCTATGATGGAAGGCCTGCCCCATCTATGCCACTATATGAGCCTCCAAGGGAGATAGATCCTGAAGTACGGCAACAATTCCATAACGATCAAACACACCGCCTTCAAAAGCAAGTAAGGTTCCTGAGCAACAACCAACCTTGTCAGGAGTGTGGTTCAATAAGGCATAACACCAGTGCCTGTCCACATACTGAGCAAGAATCCATGGCGGAACAACATGAGGAGGTCAAATGGACGAGAGGCCCCTATGGAGGGGGCAATCAACAAAATTGGGGTGATCAAAGGTTCTATCAAAGGGATCCCCCAACCTATAGGGCACCAGGGCACCCAGAGCGGGAGACTAAGAAAGATGACCTGCAAATCATCCTTGATGAGATACGGAGGAACCACGCTGAGTTCAAACAAGCCAATAACTCCGTCCATACTCAGCTGCAGGGCATCAATTCTAGACTTGGGGAGATCGACGTTTGGAAGCGCAACATGGAGACTCAAATGAGTCAATTGGCGGAAGCAATGCCCAAAGCGTCCGGATCACTCCCTGGATCCACTGTGCCCAACCAAAAGGGCAAAACCACAGGTCATATCGCGGCAGTAAACCTAAGGAGTGGGCGTCAATTACAAACGCTCGAGCGAAAAGTGGAGGAGAAGGAGCCAGAACAGACGTCGATATCGACCCCCCCTGTCGATATCGACCAAGGTGACATCGATGTCGACCCTCCTGTCGATGTCGACCCTAATTCTGCGTCACCACAGAAATCGACTCTTCCAGTCGATATCGACCCCACTGCTGCCGATATCGACCTCACTACAGCCGCAGGAAGGAAGAAGGTGTTGCCATTCCCAACTAGAAAAGTGACTAAGGACCCAGCGGAAAAGAAGTTCCAACGGTTCGTGAAGATGCTCCAAGGGCTTAATGTTTCTATACCATTCACAGAGGCACTTCACGAGATGCCATCTTATGTGAGGTTCCTTAAGGATATCTTGGGTAAGAAGCGATCGCTCTCTGAGATCGCAGAGGAATGCAACAGGTTGGAGCTACCACAAAAGCGGGCGGACCCAGGTAAGTTTTCTATCGCTATAGGTCTAGGTCAATTCAAATTTAATGCTTTATTTGACTTGGGCGCTAGCGTTAGCATGATGCCACTAACCATTTGGCACAAGGTAAAGATAGGTCCTCTGGAGCCCGTGGATGCAAGATTATACATGGCTAACAATACCGTAGTTATTCCAACTGGGATAGTGACAGATGTGCCAGTACAAGTAGGCAAATTCTTTGTCCCTGCTGATTTCCTAGTTGTTGACATAGCGGAGGACCCTGCTTGTCCAATTATTTTAGGTAGGCCATTCTTAGCAACCGTCGATGCCAACATTAGCGTGAAGAAAGGATTGCTCTCACTCACAATTAGTGATGAAGTAATAGAGTATTCCTTCAACAAGACGGTGCAAAGTCAAGGGCCAATGGAGATAAAAGCCATCAAAGAAGCCCAAGTAGAGGAAGTTGAAGCAATCTTGAACGAAGGAGCTCAACAGGACATCGAAATCGACCCAGGTAAGTCAATATCGACCACTATTGTTCAAGATTCTGTGACAGGTCATAAGTATGGGGTCGACGGAGGAAAAGAGGAAGCATCGAAGTCGGGGTCAAGGGTCGATATCGACCACACCCTATCGAAATCGACCACCATCAGCGCTGAGAAGAGAGGCGAGGAGACCTCGATATCGACCTCTGAGGGTCGAAATCGACCTGATCATATCGAGTCAAAACTCCCCAAATCGACTGATCCTACAGGTGTACAACAGGGAAGGTCGATATCGACCTCCAAACATCGACATCGACCTGAGCCACAGACTGAGAAGAAGGTAAGTCAAGGTACGGATTCCTCTTGTTCAATTACAATTAAGGACTTATCATTATTTGGAAGAGGTGTGCCTTGGCATGTGCGTTTATGTAGGGTATCCGATGATAGTTCAAGCCAATATGAGATAGGAGACAAGGTCTATGTTGCCAAATCTAAAGACCATTGGTTCCCTACAAGATTCAAGGATAAGAGCTTAGGTCCATTCACGGTGAATCAAATCAATCCCGGGGGAATGCAGCTGCGGGACAAGAAAGGAGTGATATTTGAGGCCCAGGCCACATGGGCTCTGCAGATGCCACCTTGAAAAGCGCAAAGGAAGAAGTCGGCCTAGCGACTTAAAAATCTAGAGCTTGTAACAAAGACTTAGTTTTGGTTTTATGACAGCTTTTGTTTTGATTTTAGACACTTTATTGTTTTGCATATTTTGTGTTTAGTTTTCAAATTGTAGGAGAGAGAAAAGCACACAGAAAGGCATCGAAATCGATGTCGGACATCGAAATCGATCTCAAGGTCGACATGGATAGGGTTTGTGATCGAGGCCGAATCACCCTGAAGCCCGAGCAGAAATCAGAGAGACATCGATATCGATGTAAAGGGTCGATATCGACCTTCCCTGCTGTCTTCTTCAGCTCCTGAAATTTATGACGGTTTAGTAAGTCTTCTTCTTAACCCTAGTTCTAATACAGTGAGGACACTGTAGATTTTAAGTATGGGGTGGGGGAAAGGCTTATTTGCATATTCATGCTTAGTTTAGGGTTGCATATTTACTTTAATGCATAAAAAAAATTGACCCCCATCAAAAATTTTGAAAAAAAGGAGAGTCATGGAAGTATAAAAAAGAGCTCTATGATGCAAAATTAGATTCATTAGAGATATAACATGAGATTGCCTAGTTAAGGGAAGTCCCAATGAAGTGCAATTTTTTGAGAAAATCATAAAGGAGATGAAAATTTGAAGTTGCTTTTGACATGTGCATGATAAGATGATGGAGGATTTTTTTATAAAAATTCCATACAAGCAAAGTTCATATCCTAGCCTTACCTACGCATATTCACAAAGCCATATATGAGACTTATTATGATCATTATTGCTCCACATATACATATTGTCCATTTTTTACCTTATACCCTATCCGGGGACAAGTTTTTTTGAATGGATGACATCTTTGGAGTTATATGGAGTTGTGCATTTATAAAGTTGTTGGTAGGAATGATACAATATGGAAAATTAAATGAGCGAGAAAAAATCCGATCACCTCAGGAGATAAAGGTAGGTCGACCCTGCTCGCTGAGATAATAGTTCGGCGAGATGGGACACAAAGGTGAAGAGTCCGAAGTACTAAGTATCCGGGGCCATTCATGACACCCATGTTTGCGACTCGCGAGAAGGCAGTGCTAAGGTTAGAGAGGTAAAAGCATTAAAGTGAAAAAAGCATTGAACGATGAGTGAAAGGTGAGACATTATGACGGAGGAATGTGGAATATTTTGGAAAGAAAGTGTACTTCCCCGGATTTAACACCACATAGCCAAATATTAGCCCACCTTTAGCCTTTTACCAATCCACTTCTCACAAGCTTGAAGAAAGTCCTCTTGATTATTAATGCAATGTCGCTAAAATTGTTTTTTATTACCTCCTTTATAAGTATGAAATTGCTTTTATGCACAGGCATGGACTTGGTTGACATAAGTACCTTCTCGAGGATGGCAATTGATTGTAGGGACATATGAAAAATGAATCTATGATGTTGAGGGTTTACTTTCTTCCCCTGAATGACCATTAAGAGTATTGCTTGGGGACAAGCAAGCTTAAGTATGGGGTGTTTGATGTGCGCGCAAATTGCCATATTTTCTATGCACATATGAATTCATTTTGTTGTCTTTTGCATGCACATTAATGGGAAAACATGGGAATAGTGTAGTTTATGCTTAAATATCAAATATATGGGTTTGCACGAGTTTCCATGTGATTTCGCAGAAAACAGGATGAAAATGGATGAATTCAGAAGAGCGGAAAAGGAACTCGAAGTCTTCTGAAGAGGTCAAAATCGACTGAAGACCTCGACATCGAGTACATCGAGACATAGGAATCGAGTAGAAAGGAAACAGAGCATCTCGACACAGAAGAGGTCGATATCGACGTCTGGGGGTCGATATCGATGCTGTCAGATCGACCAAGTTGATAGAAGTCGAGTAGGAGAAGGAGAAGCTCGAGATAAGATTTTGCAGAGGTCGATATCGAGGTCCAAGGGTCGATATCGACCATGCCAGCAGAGGAATTCGACTCCGATTTTGATAGAATTATATCCAATGCTTGCAATATCTATCCAAAGGTCGAGATTTCCTATCATCAACATCAGATTTATCATGAAGAGGCTGATTTCACCATGAAGTTTTAGCTTTTACTTTTTATTTATTTATTTATCATAGAGAATAAAGATAAGGTTTCGAGTCCTTGTCGACATCTACAAATAGAAGCCAATAGGGCTGAGTTTAAGATTCGAGGGGGCGGTTTTTAAGGACAATTCAGTTGCAATAGAGAGAGAGAGAGAGAGAGGTGGCCGAGTGGAGTTGTAAAGCGAGAGCGGAGTGGCTTGTTCGGTTGTACTTTCTTTCGGAGTTTTAATTCAAAGTAGCTTTCTTTCAATAACAATGATGATGATGTGCATGATGAGGAGCGAGTAGTCAACCCACTTCTAGGGTCGGGGTGAGCCCGACAATAGCAATGTGAGGTAAGTGCATCAAAGGTATGACTTTTATGCGATCCCGTCTTCTACCACATGCATGATCCTTTGCGAAAGTTAGGGAGATTCATTATTTGCATTATTGAAGCGAAAGCCACTCATATTGCGAACTTGAATTACTCATGAATGGGATAGTAACTCTTAGGAATTATGCGAAAGCCTCTAGTCACCTAAGTGTTGATAACGAAAGTTATTTGACGGAAAGACATAAAAGTTCATATCTTTAGCATGAAACTTGCATTGTTATCGTTGTGGCATAAAACCCCGACTTTGGAAGCCTTTTAATTAATTAAATTCTTCCTAAAAGTCTTAGTTTTGCTTCTGTTCATCTTCCCTCTCCATTCTATTTTCTTCGGATCCTTTTCCGACAAATTGGTTACAAAAACAGTTTCTGTGACAAGCATCGAAGTCGACCTTAAGGGTCGATATCGAGTACTAACATCGATATCGAGGTCTCTGCTCGACGTCGACTTGCTGTTTTGTCTTCTGTAGGAACTGCGCTAGGAAATCGACCAGAACTTAGGTCGATATCGACCAGTATACTCGATATTAAGTGTCTGCTGAGGTCGAAAGCTTTGATCGTGAGTACAACAAAGGAAGCGCTGACCTACCTCCTCGTGGATTCGATCCTGAATTACCCTACTACTACAAAGGGAGGGGATTCTTGTATTATTTGTTTGGGACAGGGAGATAGTCTAGTTGTGCTTATTTTATTCTCCTATTTTACATACACCTCCCCCTCTACTAGCGAACACTATCTAAACTATGAACTCTATCCAAACAAGTAGGATAGATTTTTTATTTTGATAAAACTCTAAACAACTTGATAAATCTCTAAGGTAAAAAAAAGTAAGTAAATATCCTCAGCTGTAAAGATAATTCGTGCTCCTTGAAGATAGAATAGCGAATTTGTGTCTCCAAAAGCGTGTCCAACCCGCGTCGAAATATGGTCGATATCAACCAGGAAGGTCGATTTCGACCTCTCTGTTTCTGGGCGACGAGCTTAGCTTCTCTCAATTACTGGGTTATGGTCAATATCGATGTATGTAGATCGATATCGTGTGCTTTTCTTCTGTTGTGTTATTGTCTATCTCGACACTCAGTTCTGTGTCGATGTTCTGTAGTCGATATCGACCATGTGCCATGTCGTGCTTTCATTTATACCAACACATCGTAATATCATTATTCATACTTAACAATTATATTGATATCATAACACATCATAACATGCTTATCATATCAAGATCTCGTCATAGATCATATATCATAACATATCATAGCAATATCAACATATCGTAATTTATATACACACAAGGTAGACAAGTAAGTCAACTTCCCAAGATTTTTCAAAACTCTTTAATTCTCTAGTTAGATCAATTCATCACTCAAAACACTTCTTAAGTTATTCTTGACAAAAAAATCCATTTACAACACATTGCCCTTTAAATCAACTCATTTTATTATTTATTAAAATAATTCTGACATTAAACAATTAAATCTTTAAACAAATTTTCCAAAATTGTATTATTAAAATAATCACGGCATATCGGTTTTAAAACAATAAATCCATTTGAGGAAACATTTCTCAAAATACAAGTCAAAGATCACTATCGAAAAGGGTTAACTATGATTTCTACATCCTTTAAAACATTTTGTGAAATCTTAAACCTCGTTAAACAATTTATCAGAAAATATTCAAACTAAATAAAAAACCAAATCATTCCATTTTTATAAACCACATAATTAAAATAACATTTATAAAGCAAAATCTAATAACTCCCTTCACAATTCTAAAACCACCTTATAAAACATTATTTAGTAACACATCTCAAATAATATTACTTTTAAAATCATTTATAATATATATATATAATATTTTCATAAAAGCTATTTATCACCACAAAAACTCAGAATACTAACGTATATTAATAATAATAATCTAATAATTAACAATTTTATAAACTTATATGACAACATACTATAACATATAATATCTAATACAACCACAAAATTCATAAAAACACCACCCTACCGGCCCAGAAACCCAAACAAATAGCCCAACCCCTAGAAGGAGAGAAAAGGCCCATGACCCGGATCTCTGGCCCCAAACCCTAGCCCATACCCGGCCCAAACTCAAACTCTCAGATCTGTGTGTATGTGAACCGGCCAGTTTTTTTTATGGAGCTGAACCGGACAAAACATTTGAGATAAACGGAATCCAAGAAGAAAGAAAAGAAAAGGAAATAAAACGAGCCGACGGAGAAAAGGAAATAAAACGAGCCTCTCACTCTCGCTCTGGTTTCTTTCTCTCTCTCTCCTGCTCTCTTCCCGACAGCCAATAACAAGAAAAGGAAATAAAACGAGCCCACGGAGAAAGGAAAGGAGATCGAGTGCTCACCGAGAGAGTTCGGGCTTCGCCGGGAAGTTTCGAGATCGTCGGAGTCGATCTGGGCTCGCCGGAGATGGTTTGACACCGGAATCGGCCTTGAAAGGAGATAATGCGGTTAAAGGTTCACCTTTATATGTTTTTGAGTTGAAAGAAGCGAAGGTAAGTGAAGACCGATCTCGGATTCAAATAATAGGGGAAGGGGGGTGGTCATCGCGGCTCTAGGGCGTCGAGGCTCGGCTCCTGGCTTTGAGGGGAGCTTCTATCTGCTGCTCCTGGGCTGTCCTTGGACATCGAGGGAGGAAAGGGGAACAAACCGTGGTGGCTAAGATGGCTCTCGAACATGAGACAGGAAAGGGTGTGGTGCCCTTGACTTGGCTTCAATGGAGGGTTAAAGTGAAGGAGGAGGAAGGAGGTAGTTGTGAGCTGCTGTAAGAATCAAAGGAAGTGAGCAGGGGTTGTTTGAAAAAAAAAAGAATGAAGATGGAGGATTATGTTTGTGTGGGAGTACTTGGACAGTGGTGCAAGAGGGAGATGGGGATATGAAGATGTGGGGATACTTGTGTGCAGTGAGAGGAGATTGTCTCAATCTGAAACCAACACAAAAGGGCTCTACTTCTAAAGCGTGGTTGATGTTGGAGGGCAATGCCATAAGGGGAGGGGATGGAATGGGAGAGGAGGTGGGTGGAGTTGTGGATGTGTGTCCCAAAATGGAAAAGAAACAAAATTGGAAGGAGGAGGGAAAGAGAGGAGTGAGCTGGTGGCCACAGAGTACAGAGAAAGGAGACAAATGTGGGAGGGAGGACAAGGGAGTGTGGTCCCCACTAAATTTCAAAATACCTGAAAACAAATCCCGAAACCCGCTCACTCGACCTTATCCCGACCCAATCTGAACTAATAAATAATCCGATAAATATTTTCAAGTCTCGGCCTAAAATTGGCGGAATAAAATCCGCTCTTAAATCAATTTTCAAATTTATGCCGAAATCCGCTCTAAAAGAATTAAAATAAAATTATTCTGCTCGAGGACAGAAATTTCAAATCTTCTGAAATCTTATAATTCAAATCCCAATTAAATTAATATTAAATTGAAATTAATTCTTTATTTATAACATAATATTTTGAAATTCCGAGTCTTTACATCATCCACCTCTAAAAACAAGTCTCGTCCTCGAGACTAAAATCATTTTTAAAATCGATCAAGGCTTTCTCAAAACTTGGAACCCAACAAAATCATTCAAAATCTGAGGTCAAACCATTTTCAAAACCTCGAATCCAAGAAAATCTTTCCAAAGCTCAAGTCAATCAAGTTTCAGACTCAAGGGGTGAAATCATCCACCTCTAAAGGCTAATCTCATATTCTCTTCCTAAGTCCATCTTCCTGAATCGGTTTCAACTATCAATCTCAAGATATCATCGTCCTCAACAACAATCACCCCCAAATTATCTCAGAATCTCATATATCAAAATAATCATGCCAAGCTATCAAGTTTCATCATACTAACAAGCATATCAAGGGTGGTATCATACGAGTATCATGCAAGCAAGTCATCACTCATCAAGAGGCTCATCGCCAATCACATCTAATCATCATATATTCTGCACATAACTATCAATCATATAAGCACAACGACAAAGAGATAAACATCAAAGCACACATCTCAAAATAAGGCACTAGGATATACTCACTACTAGGTCAAGAGATCAAGGTAACATCTATGATAGGCTCCACGTAAGACGCGAGTAGCTCATCTGAAGTGTCTCCACAACTAGCCCGAATACTCTCCTCATGATGCCCTACCGAGGAATGATCGGCCTCAAGATGGAGGTCGGAATAGTCATGAACGTCGCTGTGATCGGAACATACCGACAAAGATGAGACAAGAAAGACATCGTTCACTCCAGCTAAGGACAGGGATAAAACTAAGCGATACGCTACCTCTCTTGAACCTCAAAAGGATCAACAAATCTAGGGCTCGACTCACCTATGATGTCAAAATGTCGACCCCTCAGGAGGTGATACTCTCAACCATACGTGTGCTCCCACATCGAAGATAATCTCGGTCCTTATCAATGCCTCAGAACTCGTGAACATGCAACCAGAACCTCGAAGTAAATCGTCCATCTCTGTCGGGAACTATCCTCTCAAGAACTTCATAGAGCCTCAAAATCCGTCGGATGAACTCCTTGGCTAGCCTCGAAACATGCCAAGTCTCTTGATAGCGATGAAGTGCATCTCTTGCATATTTCCCTGCCTCGGGTCTTGGGACAAGTGGGTTATGGGCCCACCACACTTCCACCACACCGCTCTAGTACTATCCAGCTGACCGTTCTCTTCTCCATGTCGTCGCTTGTCGAAAGTAGCGCAAGGGTTCTAAGTTAATGAAGATAGGGGAGAGACAAAAGCGGACAACCTGAATTCCCTACTGAACCAAACATGGACCAAGACTGACGATGTCAAGACAAGAAGATAAGATCCCCACCCAAGAATGACAATAATGCCCTTATGGATTTCTATGAGGTTATAATTGCGGCAAGAAAAACACATATGAATCAATCATGAAGCATACTAGTCGCATCAATACACACTATCATGTACCTATCACAATGAATAATGACAACACACATTGGTAAGGAATATGATCGGGTTCTTCATGGATGTACATGTGAGACGATCTAGCCACCTATCATTCCTCAAGTAATAGATGAGCTCGGCATATTAAGAATCACATATGAATGAATTCAACAATAGATCTGTGTAGTACAAGCCAGGCAAAACATAGTAACATAACAGTGTCACATATATGGTTGACTACTCATGTTCAAAAAAATCCTAGAACATCATATATACCTATCTTCATAATTAATCAAAGTCCGAATCCGTACAAATCATGGAATCATAAATCGATTTTAAATCTCTTTTTATCAAATTCTATAACATCACTTAAGAATTTAAATTACATATATAAAATACCCAAACCGAATTTAAACCAAACCCGAGTCAACGCCCAAAGAAAGGAGAGCACCGGCTTCGGGCAAGAGCCCAGACCTGGTTTTCGTCGTGGCAAATGGGCCGCTCGCCACGATGAAATCCAGTTCTTCGTCCCTCGCAAGTGATGCCTCTTGCTACCGCGAAAAGCATCATTCTCTTCCTTTGTTCATAGTTCTTATTCGTCGCGGCAACCATGGTTTCGCCGCGGCAAAACAAGCAACTCTGAGCTCGCTTTTGATCTAAAATCGATCCTTTTTTCCCAACTACTCTCATCCTTTTTGGTACCCTCCCTCGACCCCAAACAACATTTAAAATAATAATTCCTAATAATAATATAACTAACACTTAGATAAATGCTTAAAATCACATTTTTAAATACCTCAAGATTTAATAAAGGATATTCAAATCATAATTAATTGCTCATGTCGGGTACACATATAGACAGATCATATCGATGTAGAATCCGATACTAAGATGCTCAGACATGCCATAGCACTATAAAAGGAACACATAAGGGGGGCATAGTAGCTGTCACATCATAGAGCAACGAGGTTCATATAATATGATAAGTAGGGCATGTAATCATACAATGAGCTATAATCGTAAGGCATGTCCTATATGATCCTAACTGGTCATGATGTGGCACAAGTATAACCAAAGATGATTACTGAGGCACAATTTCAACATCCGATCCTATTTCATGTATATTTGCATTTAATCATGTCGTAGTATGTAACATGCAAAGTGGCCCCCAATTACTAATTAACACAAGATTCGCAATTATGTGAGGTCAACAAGATAAGCATGGATCAATGATATATTATAAAATTTATAATGTGTGAACCTGGGCATGATTTTAACAATAATAGGGGGCGCATAGTCAGATGTGGTACAAGCCTCCAGAATACAATAAGCATCACATGAGTATCCTATGGTATGAACAATAATTTATATGAGACATACACAAGCACGTCATTAGCCATATTAAGCGTGATTCAAGGTTGTTGAGGCATACCATGATAACTAGATTATCAATAACAAACATGCTCAGATAGTGATAAAATCATATAAAAGGGTATATCATGGCTATCACAACCTATGGAAAGAATATTGGACGATGATACAAAGTGAGCATGGGATTATGCAAGTCATATTTCTAAGGGCTTAGATCTCATATGATACTAGTAGTGCATGACAAGTCATAGATATATGAAATTGATATGCATCGAATAACTTCACATAATAGCATGGGAGCCATAGAAGCTCAAGTAAGTCTACCATCAAAACCAACATTAATGTATATAAGGAGAATATAAGCAAGTGTAACATGCGAATCATACGCATGCCATAATGCAAAACAGGATAATGCACCTAAGGTGTCATGCTTCGAGAGACCAATACGCTATTTTCATATACATGTAAGAGGTAATCATGCGAGTGTCTAGCAACTATCGTGGTGTACGTGCTCATGCAAAGGGTGAGGTATCCACACGTGTAAAGGTATTGTCTCTGGAAAGGGGCTATAATAAGGGATGTACATATCATATTCATATCAAGGTCCACAGAGTATAAGATCAATGATGGCAAGATGATCATCTATGGTGCTACTAGATACTAAGATACATGGAAACAACATAACATTAGGAATGCAATATTCGCGTACATAAACAAGACAATTAGAGCATATACCCTCATGATAAGTTACATTTTAGAAGACATACATCCTATATGATACTAATAACATACACAGAATCCAAATACAATGTGGTGTGTGCACATGTAAGGTGTCAGCCTATTCATTCTTAAAAGCATAAAAGAATGTCATGGGGCATTGAGGAACAACATTATAAGACAAGTAGATAGGCATGATACTAGTTGGAATCTCAAAAGGAATAATGAGCATCGAGTTGTAACACCAATCATGTTTCAATGACATAAGGGACGAATGTCAATACTATCAAGGACTTATTTTAAGTAGGATGAGATCATAAAGCAAGTAGGCCACAAAGTTACACAAGCCACATGTCATGGGTCCTACAGCATACTAATTTCTCGATGAAAGGCGTAGATATGCAGCATACGACACATGTACATTTAAAAACTTAGCACCAATATATACAAGAGGCCAAGCCAATCATAACGCAACCATATAGGAACAATGAAGAAAGATAGAGGGGAACGATATGAGCCTAAGATGGTGTAACACTACATGGATATAAAGGACATATCTACATGGATACGAGTCAATAAATATCAGTACACGTCATCTATTTAACTCAGTAATGTATCAAGTCATTCATATAGTAATGCATCAAGTCATTCAACCTAGTAATGTAGCAAGTCATGTAAACACATATAGGGCTACCATTATAACAAAACAGAGATTTCCAAGGGCAATGTCGACTTATCCCTACAGACTCAAAAGCCCATTTCCCGTGGAATGCTTGTGTGACTCATTTAGAAAACATAGAAGGGTACTCAAATTACTCCCCGAAAGAGGATGGCGGAGTTTTTATAGAATCTCATGACAAGGAGACACTGGTTGACCACTACGAGAATCGAGGAGGATCACTCAGCAAAACAACCCATCCCATCAACTCAGAACCGTTCAAAGTTGAACACTCTAGCACACTGACCATCTCGTGGCATGACCTATGGTGTCAAGTACCATACTCATCACACGCTCAAGTAGTCAATGTTCCTGAACCTATCTCCCGGATATGATTAGATTCCCAACTCCATTTCTCATAAGAGACTTCGATACCATAAAGAACGACTCGATCAGAATACCAACGGAGACCTGGAAGAAGATAAAAGGGGAGGAAATCTGAATGAAAGGAGTAGACATACCTCAACCATCACCAACCTTTAACCGAACTTCATCGAACTAGAGACAAAACCAAAGGGAAAGACACCAACAAGTGAATCATGGAGGAGACTGCTCTATAAGCTAGAAATTCCGAGTACTCAGAAAAGAAAGGTTCTCTCGCTTATCCTACTCACATAGAGACACAACACTTGGTCTAAATATATCAACAGATTTCTAGTTCTAGCATAATAGCACTTAACACAGAATCAGTCAATGGCAATTATAATGATCTCCTTCGAGGGAAATCGCCATCGGGCCCAATTGATATAAAACACGTCAAGCTATCTAATGTCGCTCTTCAAGAATCGACTGACCGGAGTGGCAAATACCTCACGATCTCTACCTAACTCGCAACTCCAACCACCGTGGTGCAATTCCTTGGAGTCTTTCGGGCTCATCTGTAAAGAATAAGCTATATTTTGCCTACCCTTTCCCAACTACATCCAATAGGGATGGTCTAACGCCTTTTTTATCCTTTCGATCCCCTCTGTTTGAATCCTTTTATTTCTTAGGCCAATTTCATATTAAGTTCATTTGAGTTATCCATATTAAGTTCATTTTGCCCCTTTAAAACTCTTTCAAATCCTTTTGAAATTCGTGGGCGGTTTTTTTTCAAAACATACACCAGACCCTTGCATACCCAAATTCCACAACCTCGCTCTGATACCAACTTTGTTACGGCCCGAATATAAATACCCGGGTTACGTTTTGAAGGTTGGATACCTTCGTTCGGATCTTGCAATTCAAGTACGGGTCGAGGTTTCAAACCTCGAAGTTAGTGTTTTGAAAGAGGGGATTTCATACCCCAAATCGAGCGAAGGGGCGTTGGGTACCCAGAACCTGTCCTATTTGTCTAAGTCTCTCAAAACCAAAACCAACAGAAATCTCGAAATACAACTTGCCACGGCATGGCCGGGTCAAAACCAAGCAACGAGTGTAAATTATTCAAGTATGAAAATTCGGGGATAGTCAATCTCTCGGTCATCAGTGTGCCAAATTAGAGATAACCCGCCATGGAAGCATGTAACAAGTAAGGATCATATTCCTGAAACTATAACACGAGTAAAGGAAGAGCCACTCATGCGGGCCCTGAAGACCTCGTTGAGGACATATAATACGCTTTAAGCCTAGATGAGAAAGATCTAATGCAATGCTGAAATATTAAACAAGCAAGCATGTTGACATGATATATATATATATATGTGTGTATGTATGTGTGTGTGTGTCTGTGTGTGTGTGTATAATATGCAGAAATACGGTAAATGGCCCAAAGAATGCCAAGTGGCATATCCCTCTACTACTCCGCCCCCTATTTCATGAGCGGACCTGGCCAGTACGGTACCCATTCCATCATACATGTGTGCACATCATCATCATATCATCATCATATCATAACATCATCATATCATGCTCATGCCCGGTGGTGCTGGGCTATCTCATCATCATGCTCATATATCAACACTACTGAATCACGGCAAACCCGATGAGGTTGGGCTACCCTATGACCCTAGCTAGCAAAGACTCTAAGACTAAGAGATAACGGTCGTTTTATTCTCAAACACACAAAGTAACCGAATGCTCATTCACGAGTGCAATCCTAAGCATGGTACTACATGGCATGCTTTTATAATGCCTAAATACTATATGACACATCAGGCATGAGGTTCTAACTTGAGTAAGCCCCGGAGGACTTACCTGGATGTGCATAACAACATTGTAGGAATAAGACAGATTAAGGCCACCTAGTAATCATCATAATAAACATATAATTCTATATTCAAACACACTAGCATAATTAATCTTCATATAAGTTCACATATTCAAGGTATTCACATTGCATCTTATCCATATCATCATCATCTCAATTCATCCCATAACTCATCGTATCACCTCATCGTATCTCATATATCATTTATAATATCTCAACCATCATCATATAATAATTACATTTCAACACACCATGCTTTATCACCATGCTCATAATCAACTCATATAATAAAAACATTATATCATAAGTAGTTCACATAGTCAAATCTCAAGAATTCTCAACATATTCATGCCATGCTCTTAATTCACAATCATTCATATCTCGACCACATAATTTTACATTATAACATAATATAACATTCTCAACATATCCCGTTTTAAACATATATTCGTTTTAAGACATATCATGCTTTCATTTATACCAACACATCGTAATATCATTATTCATACTTAACAATTATATTGATATCATAACACATCATAACATGCTTATCATATCAAGATCTCGTCATAGATCATATATCATAACATATCATAGCAATATCAACATATCATAATTTATATACACACAAGGTAGACAAGTAAGTCAACTTCCCAAGATTTCCCAAAACTCTTTAATTCTCTAGTTAGATCAATTCATCATTCAAAAAACTTCTTAAGTTATTCTTGACCAAAAAATCAATTTACAACACATTGCCCTTTAAATCAACTTATTTTATTATTTATTAAAATAATTCCAACATTAAACAATTAAATCTTTAAATAAATTTTCCAAAATTGTATTATTAAAATAATCCCGGCATATCGGTTTTAAAACAATAAATCCATTTGAGCAAACATTTCTCAAAATACAAGTCAAAGATCACTATCGAAAAAGGTTAACTATGATTTCTACATCCTTTAAAACATTTTGGGAAATCTTAAACCTCGTTAAACAATTTATCAGAAAATATTCAAACTAAATAAAAAAACCAAATCATTCCATTTTTTTATAAACCACATAATTAAAATAACCTTTATAAATCAAAATCTAATAAGTCCCTTCACAATTCTAAAACCACCTTATAAAACATTATTTAGTAACACATCTCAAACAATATTACTTTTGAAACCATTTATAATATATATATATATATAAAAAAACTCAGAATACTGACATATAATAATAATAATAATAATCTAATAATTAACGGTTTTATAAACTTATATAACAATATACTATAACACATAATATATAATACAACCACAAAATTCATAAAAACACCAAACAACTGGCCCAGAAACCCAAACAAATAGCCCAACCCCAAGAAGGAGAGAAAAGGCCCATGACCCGAATCTCTGGCCCCAAACCCGAGCCCATACCCGGCCCAACCTTAAACTCTAAGATCTATGTGTATATGCACTGGCCAGTTTTTTTTAGGAGCTGAACCGGACAAAACGTTTGAGATAAACTGAACCCAAGAAGAAAGAAAAGAGAAAGAAAACCGAACCCAGTTACTGTTCGTCATCCTCTTCATGCCTCCTCCGCCCGTTTCCAGCCTCTCGCTCTCGCTCTCGTTTCTTTCTCTCTCTTTCTCTCCCGCTCCCTTCCCGACAGCCCATAACAAGAAAAGGAAATAAAATGAGCCCACGGAGAAAGGAAAGGAGATCAAGTGCTCACCAAGACAGTTCAGGCTTCGCCAGGAAGTTTCGAGATCGTCAGAGTCGATATCGGCTCGCCAGAGATGGTTTGACACCGAATCAACCTAGGAAGGAGACAATGGGTTAAAGGTTCACCTTTATATGTTTTCGAGTTGAAAAAAATGAAGGTAAGTGAAGACCGACCTCGAATTCCAAAAACAGGGGAAGGGGGGTGGTCTTCGCGGCTTTGGGGCGTCGAGGCTCGGCTCCTAGCTTCGAGGGGAGCGAACCGTGGTGGCTAAGATGGCTCTCGAACATGAAAAATGGAAAGGGTGTGATGCCCTTGACTTAGCTTCGATGGAGGGTTGAAGTGAAGGAGGAGGAAAGAGGTGGTTATGAGCTGTCGTAAGATTCAAAGGATGTGAGCAGGGGTTGTTTGAAAAAAAAAAGAATTAAGATGGAGGAATGTGTTTGTGTGGGAGTACTTGGACAGAGGTGCAAGGGGGAGATGGGGATATGAAGATGTGGGGATACTTGTGTGCAGTGAGAGGAGATTGTCTCAATCTGAAACCAACAAAAAAGGGCTTTACTTCTGAAGCGTGGTTGATGTTGGAGGGCAACGCCATAAGGGGATGGGTTGGAATGGGAGAGGAGGTGGGTGGAGTTGTGGATGTCACTACTAGAATACTGCAATTATACATCATGTGATTTAAGTCTGTCAAAGAAACAATTGATGTTAAATTAATCTATTACATGAAATAATAAATTAATGATGTTAAAATAACTTAAAACAACAAAAACAACAGTCGAATTTTTTAATAGATGTTAAATGATTAATTAAAAAAATTTAAAACGCGCGCCCCATGAAATTTTCTAATACTTAGTGAAAATAGGCCCTCTTTAGTGTGAACAGATTGAGGAACGAGGAGTCAAAACCTCTCCTTTCTCCACTCTCTACCAACCCTCGCTTGGAGGTCACCAACACCCCTACCATCACTGCAACCAGCACCGCCGCTGCCCAGAGATATGAGATCTCTTTCTCCTGAAACCTCTCTCTCTCTCTCACAAAAATCCAGGGGAACAAAGATAAAGCATGAAAAGGAGCCCATGCCAATTGTTAACCACTCCATCTTCTTCTCATTGACGCCAGCAAGGAAGAACCGACCAGATCTGTCGAGATTAAGGCTGCTGGTTAGATGCCGATGTTCGAGCTCGTTCCATCCCATTCCAACCCTAATTTATTTTTATCAAGGCTGCTGGTTATATCCTCCTTCCCGCTGCTTATTTTTTCCCCAGTTCTTTGTCTCCCTAACCCTAAATTTTAATCTTTTTCCTCTTTACCGTTTTCTCAAGTCGAGGTAGGCTCGTCGAATGGCCACCTATTCCTCCGACAGAGAGGGAGGAGTCTATCCCAAAGGCTTCTTGCCCTTGGTTTCCTCTTGTCCATATTGTCTGTTCCTCTTCACAATCACGGTCCCGTTCCCTGCCAAGTCTTGTGTCGGAAGGTGATGCTATCAATTACAAGGGGTTGCACAGGTTGAATGTTAAGGCTGAAACTCTAAGGAAGATGCAGGAAGAGAAAGGTTGCAGTAATCTTAACTCCCAGAGCTTGACCAGCCTGTTTAAAGGTAATCATAATATCAAATTGGCTAAAAAATTAGTGCTTTATCTAGATGTTGAAAAGGGGAGACTCAAGATTCACAAAGAGGATGTACTAGACAAATAGGAGAAATTTAGGAATAGCTGGGGTAAATGGAAATCTTTGCTTGTTGGTGTTCAGTTATTTACAATTTGTTTTCAAGAAATTTCACCAAATAACACTTCTAGTTTTCTTAGTATTATTGTAGGGATATGATTCAATTCCCAAAGCGATACTTGATCCAAAAGCTAATTAAAGAGGTTTGTCAAATCATGGTAACAATCCTAGAACACTAATTATTTGTGAACTGAAAAGGCCAAATTGCTTAAAGTTATGAGTTTAACATGTATTGTGGTATGTGAATTCATTATATAGTCTATTAAATGGGATGAAGATGAAGATGGAGTATAGAGAGCACCAAAGATACCAAATCCAGCATATAAAGGACCATGGAATCCAAAGGTGTTTCTTCTAGCAATTAGAAACTTACAGTGAATGAACATGTTTTTGAAGGTTTTGATAATCTGGTAGTTTCTCATGATAGAGTTCCATGCATGCTGTAATAGAGAATTAAGAACCCTAACTATAAAGGAAAGTGGCGGACACCATGGATTGACAATCGAGGTATAAGCCTTCTCTAATATTTGTGGGTTTGTTAATCAGCTAGAAGCCTAGAAAGTAGAAACCTTAAAGTTGCTCAGTGCAAGCATGCTCTAATAAATGTAATAAACGTTTATTAGACCACTAATTAACTGGCTTTCTGTAGTTTATTTATTTTCAGCACATGGGCTTGCATTTATTTCTGTCTTTGGTGTTGTAGGTATGACAACTGGGATGATCCGGATGTTCCCAAGTTTCATTATGGGTCTCATTATTTCAGTGTTGTAGCTGTTCTCTTTTATATTTTACGCTTACCACCATTCAGTGCAGAGAATCAAAAGCTGCAAGGTGGACAGTTTGACCATGCTGATCGTCTTTTTAGCAGTGTCCAAGATACATGGCTAAGTGCAACTGGTAAGGGCAATACCTCTGATCTGAAAGAGTTGATTCCAGAATTCTTCTACATGCCATAATTCCTTGAGAATCATTTTGGTCATGATCTGGGAGAAAAACAATCAGGAGAGAGGGTTTTACCTCGTTAAGAAACTTACAATTTTATAGTTTATTACCATGAAATTTGCTTCTTGGGGAAAGAATCCTTTTGCATCTCCATCCCTTTGCCATATTTCTCATCGACTCTTGACTTGAATGTGAAACTTGTGATTCTACTTACAGGTTGGCAACGTTGTGTTACCTCCTTGGGCTAAAGGATCTACAAGAGAGTTCATCAGTGATGTCCGCATTTTTAATCATATTTTGCATCATGTTTTCATCTCATTTAAGTCATTTTATTTGCTTTTGTGTTGGGAAAGTGTGTCGTTTGTGTTAGTTTTCGTATTATTCAAGATATGGAGCCTACACAAGCTTTGGTGGTGTTTTTGTAGGTTTTGAAGCTGATTTGAAGGAGTTTCGATGCACTTTAGAGCTTAATGAAAAATCATGAAGGCAATGGAGATGCCAAGCAAAAGCAAAAAGTGGTGCAGCTGGATAAAAGCCTTATTTTCGCCATCCATCACTTCGATTCAAGTTCTGGAGCCTTCATGAGAGTTGTAGTCCTTGAAAAGATCTTTCCAACTCATATTCATATGCGTCAATGGGATAAAGGAGGACTCAGAAAAGTGCGTTTGAAGTCAGAGTCGAAAAGCTAGAGAAAAACAGAGGCTACTGCATTCAAACAGACCCTAGGCGCCGACACCTTAACCCTCGGCACCGAGGTATCTGCGCACCAGGAGAAGTTTTTCGGGCTGATTTTATTACTTAATGGGCTTTTTAATTAGGATTTTCATATGAATTTCTTTTAGGATCTTTTAGTTAGATAGACTTGGGAAATGTTATCCTTCCTTAGATGGATTTTATTATTTTTTTAAGATAAAATCTCTTTTCCTTGGGGATTAAGTCTTAATTTTTATCTTTTAAATAAAGCCAATATACCAATTAGATACACGTGAGATAGCAGAGTTTACAGCAGGAAAAAGGCACGTTTTTGGAGCTTTAGGGTTGAAGAATATTGAACGTGATTTTAAGGTTTGGTTTTATGCAATTTGAGATTATGAATTCCTCCATTGTTTTTGTGTTTTTCTTTGCAATAAGGGAGTAGTTCTCCTCTCTTCTAGGGTTAGGGTGAACCCAACAATAAGCATATGTGTGAATGAATGAATCTATACTTATGTGATGTTTTTTTCTACTTCTACCTATGTACTTAACCCTTGATGAAAATCTAGGGAATTCATTGTTACAATTGAATTTACCAAAGGAGATTGTTAACATTGATAGTAATTAGGGATTTTTGATGAAAGTTAAAAAGACCTAATTAAGAAAAGGTATAGTCAAATAAGTCTCTTATGCGAAAGTGAATTGATTTATTTGATTGAGATAAAAGCATGATGTCTCATATGATTCATTGATTTATACATGTGTTTGTTGTTGTGGTAAGCCCTAATCTTGGAAGTTCTTTCTCATATATTGCATTCGTTTTAGTTACTTGTTACTTGAAACGAATTAAGTGTGTTTTGCCCTATTCTACAGCCGCTACTTGTGTCTTTATTTCCCCTATTTTCGACCATTAAAACAACTAGGATAGAACCGCTGACATACTCCCTTGGATCGACCTTGATTTCCACTATACTATAGAGGGATTCGAGCATAAATTTATTTGATTAGAGTGAGCATAGGCATCGATCTCCCATCACGCACGTCAAATTGGCGCCGTTGCTGGGGAGTAATCAATCGCGCCTAATCTAGTTGTTTTAGGGTTTGGGAATAGCCCATCCCCCTTTGCTTTTAATTGTGGTGTCTTTGTTTTTGGTTTCAGTTTATGCCATCTGGGCGACGTCGGCTTGATTTTGATTTTACTATCGATCCCGAATCGGAACGCTCTTTCCATCACAGACTAAGAGAAGCCAGGACAATGAGAGACAACACAGGCAACAATGGCAACAATGGAAACAATGCTAATGTTGCTACGGAGATGGCTGAACTCCGTCGACAGATGGAGCAATTTCGGCTCGCTGCAGAAAAAGAAAGGGAAGCGACTGCTCGTCTTCAAGCAAAACAATATATGCACCCAGAACTGAGGGTGCCTGAGTCTGCAATTGTCCTCCCTGAGATTGAGCGCAACTTTGAGATCAAATCTGACTTCATCTCTTTAATTAAAAGAGCTCAATTTGAAGGCAAAGCTAATGAATGCCCTATGCTTCATATCAAGAATTTCATTGATTTATGCAATACTATTGCTGCTGATAATATATCATTAGAGTATGTACAATTAAAGGCTATTAAATGGTCCCTTGCAGGAAAGGCCCTGAATTGGTTGGAGAGTCTACCGCCTATGTCTATCACTACATGGAAGGCTTTGTATGACTTGTTCATGACAAAATTCTTTCCACCGGTGAAGACAACGGAGCTTAGGAAGAAGATCACCTCTTTTCACCAATTGCCAGAAGAGACATTTCTAGAGACTTGGGAAAGGTTTAAGGAGTTGTAGAGACAATGCCCTACCCATGGGCAACCCGAGTATGTACTCCAAGAAATCTTCTTCCAGGGCATCAATGCAGAGACCAAGACTCGATTGAACCTACACACCGATTGTGGATTCCTTGAGATGACTCCGACTGATGCATGGGCTCTTTTATACAAGCTAACGGAGTATGATGCTATGTATGTCACTCAATAGGCTAGACCGTCAGGTAAGAAACTTTATGAGCCTCCTAATGAAATTGACCCAGATGTGCGTAAGCAATTCCATGATGTTGAGAACCGACGCCTCAAGAAACAAGTAAGTTTTCTTTCTAGAAATCAACCTTGTTTAGAATGTGGTTCTCAAGCTCATAATACTATAGATTGCAATAATATTAGCCAGGTACAAAGGGCGGAGCACTACGAAGAGGTAAGTTATATGAGAGGCCCTTATAGGCCTCCCAATTACAATAACAATTATGCAGGGAACCAGAATAATAACTATGCAGGGAGGAACAACCATTACCCTAATTGGGGTAACTATGGACAAGGCCAAGGGAGCCAACCTCCCCAAGATCAAAGGAGTCCTCCATATAGGCCCCCTGGCTATCAAGAACCACCATCATGGGTACAAGAGCTTAAGGAAGGATTCAATGGGCTTCGTTCCGATGTGAATTCTCAAATTAAAGGTGTTCAAGCCCATCTAGGAGATTTGGAAACATGGAAGAAGGGAGTGGAGTCTCAATTGGGGCACCTAGCGGCTCAAATCCCTCGACCTCAAGGGAAATTCCCGGGCCGTCTCGATGAGAACCTTAAAGGGAAAATAGCACCTATTCACCTAAGAAGTGGGAAGAAAGTGCCTAGACGGGAAAGCACGTCAAACGAGGAGGAAAACGGCGAAAACAGTGTCCGCATCGAGGCCGTACCGAGCCCCCCAGGGTTGGTACCGACCCCCCCTGCAGGTATGACCCCCTTTTGTTCTTTTTCTCCTGCTTCTAGTAGATGTACCGAAGGCCATACCAACCCCCCGTCTTCAACAGGTGACGCTCCTCCCTCCAGCACAGTTTATACCGAGGCCGTACCGAGCCCCCCAGGGTCGGTACCGACCCCCCTTCAGCAGTGACAGATTCTTCTGCAGGGCCTATTTCAGCCCCGAATCCGACGATAGTGCTTCCATACCCTTCGAAAAAGGTAAAGGACACAGCGGAAGGTAAGTTTCAAAGGTTTGTGAAGATGCTTCAAAGTTTAAATATAATTACTCCTTTCAGACGCTTTGAGTGAGATGCCTACTTACACTAAGTTTTTGAAAGACATCTTAGCCAAGAAGAGATCCATGTCTGAGCTTTCTGACGAGGTCTGTTCAGTGAAGTTCCCCGAGAAACTTGGAGATCCAGGTAAGTTTTCTATTATTATTGGTTTAGGATCTTACCGTTTTAAAGCTTTGTGTGATTTAGGTGCAAGTGTAAGCCTCCTTCCCCTTTCTATATGGTCAAAGACGAGCTTAGGAGCCCTAGAGCCTGTCAACATGAGAGTGTCCATGGCTAATGGCGTAGTAGTATCACCAACTGGGGTGATTGATAATGTTCCTGTCCGTGTAGGTAAGTTTTTCGTCCCTACCGATTTTATTGTTATGGATATGCCAGAGGATCCAGTGGTGCCCATCATTCTTGGACGACCATTCTTAGCAACCGCTGGAGCAATAATTGATGTTAGGAAGGGACTCCTAACATTTGAGATTGGGGACGACCTCGTTGAGTTTCGCTTCAATCCAACGATGAAGGAAACCACTGACATGGAAGAGGTAAGCTATTTTGATTGTCTTGAGTCTGCAGGCCCAATCTCAGGTCTTCTGGCGGACCAAGAGGAAGTTTATTCTTTAGAGGTTCTGAAAGCAATATTAAAGACGGAGGAGGAAGAGCCAACACTTGTTCCAATTGAGCCCTCCCCAGAGCTTAAGCCACTTCCGGAAGGTTTGAGGTATGTTTTCTTAGGTCCCAATTCTACTTTTCCTGTGATCATTAATGCAAAATTGAATGAGGAAGAAGTAGAGAAGTTACTTAATGTGCTAAGAACTTATAGGAAGGCTATTGGTTATTCTTTGGATGATATCATTGGAATTTCACCTTCTTTGTGCATGCATAGAATATTCATGGAGGATGATCATAAGCCAACCAGAGAACGTCAACGCAGGCTTAACCCAATTATGCAGGAAGTAGTCAAATCTGAAATTTTGAAAATGTTAGATGCTGGAATTATTTATGTTATTTCCGATAGTAAATGGGTGAGCCCGGTTCATGTTGTCCCTAAAAAAGGGGGGATGACTGTAATTGAGAATGAGAAAGGTGAGTTAGTACCTACTAGGACCACTACTAAATGGCGCATGTGCATTGATTATAGGAAGTTGAATAGTGCTACTAGGAAAGATCATTTTCCTCTTCCTTTTATTGATCAAGTTCTTGAGCGTCTGACACAACACGATTATTTTTGCTATTTGGATGGCTATAGTGGTTTTTGGCAGATTCCCATTCATCCGGATGATCAAGAGAAGACAACCTTTACTTGTCCGTATGGAACTTTTGCTTATAAGAGGATGCCATTTGGGCTTCGTAATGCCCCTGCCACTTTCCAACGATGCATGATGGCAATCTTCTCCGATATGATTGAGGATATTGTTGAGGTATTCATGGATTATTTTTCCGTATATGGTACTACTTTTGATGCTTGTCTAGCTAACTTGGCCAGGGTACTCAAGAGATACGAAGAGACAAGTCTGGTGCTTAATTGGGACAAGTGCCACTTTATGGTGCAAGAAGGAATCGTGCTAGGACACTTGGTGTCCAAGAGAGGTATAGAGGTGGATAGAGCCAAGATCGAGCTTATTGAGAAGTTACCTCGTCCAACGTCGGTAAAAGATGTCCGTAGCTTTTTAGGACATTCTGGATTTTATCATCGTTTTATTCAAGATTTCTCCAAAATTGTTAAACCACTCACTAACCTATTGATGAAAGAAGTTGCTTTTGAGTTTTCTTTGGAGTGTCTTGATGCTTTTAATAGGTTGAGAGAAGCTTTGGGCACGGCACCAATCATGCAATCACCCGATTGGTCACTTCCATTCGAGGTCATGTGTGACGCAAGTGATTATGCCGTGGGAGCGGTTCTTGGACAGCGGAAGGACAAAATATTGCATGCCATCTACTACGCGAGCAAAACTTTAGATGATGTCCAAACAACGTACACAACCACGAAGAAAGAGTTTCTAGTCATGGTATTCGCCTTCGAGAAGTTCCGCTCTTACCTTGTTGGCTCGAAAGTTATTGTCTACACCGATCATGTCGTATTGAGATATTTAATGAAGAAGAAGGACGCCAAACCACGACTTCTACGATGGATGCTCCTTCTTCAAGAGTTTGATTGCGAGCTAAGAGACAAGAAAGGAGCCGAGAATCTTATGGCCGGCCACCTCTCTAGGTTGCCACCCGAGCACATTGATGGCTCGGAAGATATGGTGCCCATCGATGACTCACGGGCTGATGAAAGACTCCTGCGCATTGAGGTGAGTAAGGTTTGTACAGGTACCTTAGCGCCGACACGCACACCCTCGGCGCCGACCCCTTTTGCTTGCGCAGAAACTTTATTTGCTACAGGTACCTTGGCGCCGACGCCCACAGCCTCGGCGCCGACACCCAATTACACAGCCCAAGTTTCTGCAGAAGTTGTGCAACACACAGATGCCTCGGCACAGACACCTCAGACCTCGGCGCCGACTCTTTTCGCATAACATAAAGTTGAGTTGCTTGGAGCATCGGATGAGGTAAGTTTAGGTGAGGAACTCTTCTTTACTCCTCCTTCTATCCATGTTCATGATATTTTTCTTATTAAGAAGGCTAGTACACCTTGGTTTGCGGATTATGCTAACTACATTGTAGGAGGTGAGATTCCACCGGGTTTGACTTCACAAGGTAAGAAGAAATTCCTACATGATGTCAAGAGGTATTATTGTGATGATCCTTACTTGTTTAAACAAGGAAGTGATCATATTTTTCGTCGCTGCATCCCGGGGGAAGAGGTAGAAAGTATTATACGTCATTGTTATACTCTCCCCACCGAGGGTCATGCAAAAGGTTTTAGGACCACTGCGAAGATACTTCAAAGCGGATTTTATTGGCCTAATATGTTTTGAGATGTGCATGAGTTTGTGACATCATGTAATGAATGTCAAAGGGCCGGGAACATAACATGGAGGAACGAGAATCCGCTCACGGGGATCTTGAAGGTCGAATTATTCGACGTTTGGGGCATAGACTTTATGGGCCCTTTTCCATCCTTGGGCCCTTATAAGTACATCCTTGTAGCAGTTGATTATGTCTCCCAATGGGTGGAAGACATTGCTACACGAACTAATGATGCAAGAGTTGTGGATAAGTTTTTTAAAACTAATATTTTCCCTCGTTTTGGTGTTCCTAGGGTCTTAATTAGTGATGAAGGCTCGCATTTTATAGAGAGAAGCTTTGAGGCACTTTTGACCAAGTATGGGGTACATCACCGGATAGCCACACCCTACCACCCCAAAACTAGCGGTCAAGTTGAGGTATCCAATAGGCAAATCAAAGCTATCTTGGCGAAGACCGTGTCAAGATCACGGAAGGATTGGTCATCCAAGCTTGATGACGCATTATAGGCTTATAGGACGGCATATAAGACGCCTCTCCGCACCACCCCCTACAACCTCGTGTATGGTAAGTCATGTCATCTACCCGTCGAGTTGGAACACAAGGCTTTGTGGGCTCTCAAGGAGCTCAATATGGATCTCGATGAGGCCGGAAAGAAGAGGTTTATTGACCTACAAGCACTTGAGGAGTTGAGGTTTAAGGCATACAAAAATGCCGAAATCTACAAGGAAAGGACCAAGAAGTGGCATGATCGAAAGCTAGTGCCCAAGACCTATGAGGTAGGTGATAAGGTATTGCTTTTTAACTCTAGACTCTGACTTTTTCCAGGGAAGTTGCATTCAAGATGGAGTGGACCATTCGTGGTTCAAAAGATTTTCCCTCACGGAGTGGTGGAGCTCTTAGATGAAAGTGGTGCTACCTTTAAAGTACATGGGCACCGGTTGAAGAAGTAATATGAGCATGCCACGTTTGATGAGGATATTCGTGCCTCTTGGGCACTCGTCCTCTCCGATTGAGATCGAGGGAAGTATGTCGAGCTATAGACTTTAAATATAGCGCTTCCGGGAGGCAACCCGATTTCTTTTCTTTCTCTCTTTTATTTTATTTTTATTTTTATTTTATTTTATTTTATTTTATTTTATTTTTGTCCTATTATTTGTTTAGTTTTTGGATTTTAATTAGGAGAAACAAGTATGACTCTTTGGAAAGGAGTGCCCGAACAAGCTAAAGCGGGTCACGGATAATTGAAACGAAAGCGGGAAGGTAAGTGGATACCCAGGTATTTAATCTATTCCCTTACCTTATAGTTATTTCTCTCTCCTACCACGTTCCTCCTCTACACCGATTCACAAACCCAGCCCAGCCGAGAGAGGCGCTGCTACTCCTCGAGCCACACACGGTGCCTCCGGCTGACCCAGCCATGGCCACTACCACCACCAGACTCGCACCTGCCCTGCACACCCGAGGAAACCACCGCCGAACAGAACCGCACACGGTGCAGCCGCCAGTAGTCCCAAATCTGCCAGCCTCTCCTGCGCATCAACCCACCCTCTAGCTCTTGTTTCTGTAATTTTTAAGCACAATTTCGGTATGATCCCTGTCCCTAATCTGTTACTCTTTGTTGTTCTTGGTCTGATTGAAGATTTTGAGGCAATTTGAACAACTTAGGGTTTTAGGGGTGCGAATTTCAACAATGAAATTGGAAGTTTTTGTAAGCTTAGGGGTGAGATCATTTTTGGTGGATCACATAGGTTATTAAGGTTCCTAAAATTCTTTTGAGCATCTGCTTGATTGCTAATGATGGATTGAAGGAGTTCTGTGATTATCATCTTGGCCATGAGTGCACATTGATGGATTGGTGAAGCGTTCTTGCTACTCTTGCTTGTTTCAAGATTGAATCTTTATTTCTTTGCCCATATTCATTATGCTTATTAAATCCTAACCTTGTGTAGCGTTTAGGAATTGTGTAACTTGTCACTTCACGAAGTTGGAGTGTTAAGCATATTGGGTGAAATTTTTCGATCATCTTAATCCAACATGATCCTATGAGTTTTATGTGCATAATATGCGCTTTTAGCCTCCATATATACTGCTGATTTTTGTTCCCTACCATGCTATTATGTGCTTTTATGAATCTCCTTTGTAAAGCATGTTTGGGACTAAGTATGGGGTCGCTAATTGCGTATGTATCATCGGGCAGGTAAAGTTGTCTTGAGGAGTTGTTTCGAGCTATTCATGATACTTGTCTTTACCTATGCTTATGATATTTTAGTTTCCTATGTTATTTTGCTTTCATTAGGTAGTTTAAATTTTAGGTTTTGCTTTACTTTCTTGTGTTTTTACAATAGCTTTCCATGTTTATGATGTTTTAGTTTCTTATGTTACTTTGCTTTCTTTAGGTAGTTTAAATTTCATGTTTTGCTTTTTTTTTTGTGTTTTTACAGAAGCTAGGCCATAGGACTTTCATGCTTATAGTGTTTGAATTGCCTAGCTTACTTGTCACTTTCGACAATCTGATGCTGTACAGAGGCTTGCTTGATTTAAATGGAGATAATATTTAAAGGTTGTTGCTTTTATGTAGATGGCACCCAAGCGCAAACGGAATTCGGGGACATCATCGACACCTCGTCGACTTGATGCCGTCGAGCTGCAAACTCCTACAGAGATCGAGGAATTCAACAACCTCCTCACACGCACGTTTTGATGTCGATGGTACCATCGAGACGACATGGAGAAGTTGGGCTTCCATGGGGCTATCGTGGAGGCATTTGAATACATCAGTGCATCTGTTCTTCTGGAGCCTATCGATATTCATCATCCTCACCGTACGACGGAGTTTATTACTACACTAGAGATCCCCTCTTCTTTCGCCGACAAGAGCAAGGTGAAGTTCCGGCTGGCCAACAAATCTTATTCGTTTACTCTAGAGCAGCTGGCTTCCTACTTTGGATTTAAGCATACGACGGAAAGCACTCAGCCCCAGCCTCAGCTGATTTGGAGCCACATTTCTGGTAGGATGGACCTCCCCGGACACGCTGGCATCCATTCCTCGGACGTGACCTATCCTGTCTTCCAGATTATTCTCCGGGTTCTTGGAAACACAATTTGGGCAAGAAAAGACACCTCTCGCATCATCCAGCCCGAGCTTGATTGTTTGTATAGGATGCTTTTCGATGTCAGCCCCAGGATGAACCTAGTCTATGCGTGGCTGAGTCACGTGATTGACTACAAAAGCAACTCCGGGTACATACAAATCAGAGGCATGGTCACCATTCTCGCAAGGGCCCTTGGGGTAGCCACTTCTCGTTACACTGCGTTACCTATTCTCCGACTTGATGCTGGTTACCTTCTGTTGAGCAGAACTCTGAAGAAGCACGACGACACTTATGTCTCTTATGTTCACCAGGTGTCAATCATCACAGACCCTCTTCCTACCACTTCTCCTGCAGCTGACCCACTTTTGAGGTGGAGACCTCCCCTCTTTGAGCACCCATTGGACAGCCCTGCAGCTGCTGCCCTTTGCCACACACCTGATGCTAACACCCCGGAGGAACCTACTGAACAGCCTCCCAACGCAGCAGCTGATAACACCCCGGAGGAACCTGCTGAACAACCTCCCAATGCAGCAGCTGATAACACCCCTGAGGAACCTTCTGGACAGCCCTCCACGCAGCCAGCTACTTCACCTTCCCCGAGCAGACTCCTACTTCCAGACTCACCTCCGAGGCACTTTGAACAGGGCCAAGGGAGCGAGAGCAAAGACGACATAGCTATTTCATTCCTCAGGCTCGAGGGGATGTTGTTTGATTTCCAAATTTACACCAAGAGCATCGCTTCCGAGATGAACCGCGAGTGTCGTAGCCTTGCTTTCCAGATCCAGGCTGTCTGTGATCTACTCCTGCAGGACTGCCGATCTAACGACGAACAATGGTGGACAGCTGGGAAGTTTGTTGAGTGACAATCGGAGCTGAACCCGGATTTCCCTTTTCATCCCGGACCACCACCAGCTCTTGGGCGCAAACGCAGCAAGCGATATGAATGCAACTACGGGAATCCGGACCGCCGAGGCGCACCTTGAGTTTCCATGAATTGAAAGTAAATCTCTAACCCTTTACTTCTTTTGCTTTTACAATGAGGACATTGATTGTTCTAAGTATGGGGTGGGGTGATTTTGGGCTGCCATTTTGATGTTTTCATTTGATATTTTGATGTTCTTCTTTTGGGTATGGGCATTACAGATTTTTGCTACTATATTCGATTAGGTTCTGATTGACCTCTATTAGATTCAACTGTCCAGGATTGCATTTTACTTAGTCCCAACTTGCTTGGGCTAATTTGGATTGTAATATCTAGGTTGCATATTATCCATACATATTGCATATTAGTTAGTTCTTATATGGCATCACGTTTGCATAAGTAGATTAGCTTACTAGGAAGTTCTGCATACACTTAGATTAGCTTACCTGGAAGTTCTGCATACACTCACATATATAAAAAAAACAGAAAAAAAAAGAGAAAAAAAAGGTTAAAAAAAAAGAAATTCATAATAATTTAGTTTAGTTTAGAAACACCTAAGGCATAGTTTGGATGGTTTAGCCTAAGTCGCACAAAATGTTTTTTTTTATGTGAAATTTGACTGGCAAATGAAATTGAGCATATATAACTTTGGGATTTAGGTGATTGGAATCCAACATGTCTTAGTAGATTACTTGGCCTATGAGGAATTGATCTTTATATTTTTCCTTCTTTTTGATGTGTGTATTACTCTCCTTATACATTACCTGTTGATATTG
Organism: Persicaria maculosa; assembly: GCA_963922045.1. Classification (NCBI taxonomy): domain Eukaryota; kingdom Viridiplantae; phylum Streptophyta; class Magnoliopsida; order Caryophyllales; family Polygonaceae; genus Persicaria; species Persicaria maculosa. Next base: position 39,074,841 of record OY998261.1, read on the forward strand.
CGGTGTATGTCTAAGTCTTGAAACCAATATGAGATAGCTAGTCATTGCATAATTTGATCAAATGATAGAGGCACTCTTTATTAGCCACTTTATATCCTCTTTTACCTACCTTATATATGTTTCCTTTGCTTGTAACCACTTTGAGCCTTATAGACTATTCTTGTAGCTCCACAAAATCTATCATAGCCAATGATTAGCCTTACCATGATAGAATAAGTAAGAAACCACTAAAGATGTATGCTTTTATCATAAAGGAAGAGGCTTTCACCTAAACCGACAAATAAGAAAAGAGATCTTGCAATTACTTAACCTAATTTGCGTCTACCTTTTTCATAATTGAGTTTACCATCTTTCGAATAGAAACCCTAATTACTACCCAAGTTTTACAACATGAGTTCCTTAAATTCGCATTTAAAGATGAAGCACAAGGTAGAGCGAGATGAAAGATACCTTCTTTAGCGACATACAAACCTTACCACCATGGCTATCGTCGGGCTAACCCCGACCCTAGAAGAAAGGGCGACTACTCGCTCATGGTGAATGTAGACATGTTTTGAATTGAATAAACTTGCATAAATGGAAATCTTTGAATCTTTACAATCTCAACGCCAACTATCGTAAGCGCTTGAAACTTTAAAGCTCAAAACTAAAACTCTAACTTTCTATTGCCTATTGCTATTGTCTTTCTTGCTTGGATGATTCTAACAAACCAGCCCCTAGGGCTTTATTTATAGGCTACTAATCCTTGCTATCTAAGGATTGTAACTTCTATCTAAACTATGAACTCTATCCAAACAACTAGGATAGGTCTTTTATTTTGATAAAACGTTAAACAACTTGATAAAACATAAAGGTAAAGATAAATTCAGCTGCTAACTATCTAGAAGTACAAGATAATATGTGGCCTTGATGATAGAATTCATAATCCGAGTCTCGAAATCGGATCAATCTTCTGTCGAGATAAGATCGATATCGACCACAGAGGTCGATATCGATGTCTGTATTTCTACTCGACTTGTCCATCTCCACTCGATGTCTATGTTGAGGTCTATATCGATGTCGGGTGATCGATATCGAGTGCTTTCTTGGTTGGTCTGTGTGGTCTATCTCGTCACTCAGAAGATGTGTCGACAACTATGGTCGATATCGATGTTTAAGGTCGATATCGACCTCTGCTCAGCTTCACTTGACTTCTTCATTTTGACTCCGATTTTGATCCAATTCCTGCATATTCAAACCAAAACTTGTGCAGACTCTACCTTATGCACGTTAGCTCATTCTACACAAATTCCTCTTGTTTTCAACCTTTGTTTGAGGAATCGAATGAAATATGAAGTCAAAACTTGTGAATAAAATAGGTACAAATATGTACATCATCAGCCATGCAACATTAGAATTGTACAATTTCAATTACATAACTTAGTTTGTCTTGATCTGCATAGCTATACGCTAGCTTCCTTTGTAAGCAACTACACTGATAATTCTTTTGTTGTGAAGTTATGACCATACCACGTTTCCCTTTTCAACTATCATGGAAATTAAGCCTTTTAAACTTTCATATCGATAAACATATTTTTCTGTTGAAATTTCTGCCTGTGGTATATTTCCTGTATTTGATAACTTGCTATTATCTAAAGCAATTAGATCTGTCCTTTCTTGTCTCATGTGATGATTTTTGCTTGTTTTGTTGGTTAGCTCCCTTTAATTTGCTCTTCTAAATGTCTGTACCATATGGCTTTTGCAGGCAGCAGAGGAAGCTGTAAATGTTTTCTATTACTTCCTTGAGCTGATTTCGCTTCTTGTGTTCCTTCTCTAATATTTGCATGGTGCTGATTAATTGAAGAGTGGTCTTCTTGCTGCAATTTTATTTTTCTTTGATGAATGAAGAATTTTAGTTTTGGATAAGGGTAAAAAAATTTAGTTTGATCCATGGGATGTGGAGCATGCTTTATCAATTCTTGTTCAGACCAATCAGAGTTGAGGTTATGCTTTCACCCTAAGATAATCTAAAGTGATTTTTTGTACTGTTTAGGCTTTACACATATTCATCATGTGTTGAATGGTTTCTTTGTTTCCCGTGTTCAATTTATTTGCGATAAACATGAAATTTGCTGCCTTTGCAGTTTATTTCATGTGATGGAAACACTAGTAATTTGGAGGGGCATCAGGTATGTGCTCGTTGTTGCCTCTTAATATCATTTAGTGCAGAGGGGATTGCTCAAAGGTGTATGTTTCATTATGAGATAAAAAAAATAAAAGTTATTTCTTTTTACATTTTTCACCTGTCAATGTCCATGGAATTTGCATGCATAGTCCTTCTAACTATTTCCCCAGTTATTGTTGCAGGGTTGCTATGTATATGGTATACATGGAAAGAGGTATTTGGATGCTATTGATGGTCTTCGGTCTACATGCTTGCTTGTATTTGGATAATTGGATATTAACATGATTTAAACCATGTTATTGGACCTTTTTATCCTGCTTGCCTTCTTTTTTTCTTCTTCTTATCATGTCTGTTGTTGTCTTTCTGGACATACCTTCAAGAAAAAATGTTGTAGTTTGCATAAAGCCTGCTGAGTTGTAGGTCTAAAGAGAACAATATCTAAATAGTTCTATAATCTATGAATTTAAGTACATCTTATTTTTCTGTCTAGGTCGTTAAATATATGTTCATTTTCTGTTTGCGCTAGGTTGTTAAGTTTATCCTTGTGCTATCTCCTCTTTAGCAGCTCGGGTGCGTAGCAAATAAATTTTTAGCTCGTATACAAAAACAGTTAGATTATACTGCAGTCATGTATTTTTGTTCTCCTGTCATTAGTTTCAGCTATCTGGGCATCGAAATGCTACTATTTACTTTAGTTATTTGAAAGTGATTAGGATAAATGAATAACTTGAGAGTTGAGATTATTCGATGTGTAAATATTCTTCTCTCTTTGATTGCGGCCTCTAATCTCAGCTTTGATGAGAAGCAGATTAAGTATCAGTCCATCTCATTTTAAGAAGTTCATGGTGAAGTTGATGAACTGAACTTGATTTTTTCCAGTGTTTCACTTTTCTGGTACTCTCTTACAGTTACTGGTTAGCTGGAATTCTCACCATTTTAAAAGCTAAAGCACCTATTATATTATATTTTACACAATAATCTTAGATTATTGGGTGGGGCTTGAATTATTTCTTTATTTATTGCTCATTGTTTCTCTTATTTGACTAATATACATATATGCATGTATAACTAGAAAAGAAAGTACTTTGATAGCCAGCTCATGGATGATATAGGGAGCCAGCTCTTGGCCTTGATATATAACTGAAGAGTGAAAAAGCTCTACAAATGAAGGTCGACATCAACGGTAGACATCGACTCAGCTACAGCCCGATGAGTCCATAGAGATGCCGAAATTCAGGGAGCTCAGTCCCCTATCCATTCATCCCTGCATTTTTTGTTGTTTGTCAAATTAGCTTTTGGTTCTTGGTTTTTGTGTCGTTCTTGTATAGATGGACCTCTTAGGAATTTGTATGCTTTTGTTTTTGCCTTTAGAGCAACCTCTGAAGCCAGGATTAGCTTGAATCTCGTAAATATATCGTTGTGCCCATTTTGTTTATGTTCAGTTGGGATGGATACATTGAAGTATCCATGATTTCAAAGTCTTATTTTATATCGAGCAAAGGGTATTGTGTATCAAATGAAAAAGTATCGGATTATAAATGAACAGTGTTGTGCTTTAATAGCTCTGAAATCAAACCATTACATAAAACATATGCTAGTATCATTATAGACGTCGCCTAAATAATCTAAATGAATGTGTAACATATATTTTTACATCACAATGTTAATATAAATTGATATATATTACTAACAATAACATCTTTATAAAAATCTTAAATGATGTCCATATTGTATTAATACATCAGTTATGTACATTTTTCATAATATAGATTATTTTAAAACAATAAAAAATCACAACTTATATATATGAAATTAATATACACAAAATCAATATAGTAAAAAAGATGTCTATTTTGATATATTACATTAATTATCATTAAAATATTGATGTAAATGTAAAATTTAGGCTTGTTGTGGACATCTTCAAAAGCTTATAAATGAAAAAATAATGAGACTTTAACAACAAGTGAACATGTCAAAAATAAATTTGAGGGGTTGATTTATATCTATATTCAAAATAAAACAGATGTTTTAACCTAGAAAAGACAACGGCTTAAAACCGATGTAGAAAAGTTGATCTTTTACTACACGCACAATAAGGTCGAAATTGTTTTTGAAAGACATCTGTTCATAACAGATATCTAACTGCATTTTTCTAGTAGTGTGTGTGTCCCAAAATGGAAAAGAAATAAAATTGGAAGGAGGAGGGAAAGAGAGGAGTGAGCTGGTGGCCTCAGAGTACAGAGAAATGAGGCAAATGAGAGAGAGAGGACAAGGGAGTGTGGTCCCCACTAAATTTCAAAATACCCAAAAACAAATCTCGAAACCCGCTCACTCGACCTTATCCCGACCCAATCTGAACTAATAAATAATCCGATAAATATTTTCAAGTCTCGGACTAAAATTAGCGAAATAAAATCCGCTCTTAAATCAAGTTTCAAATTTATGCCAGAATCCGCTCCAAAAGAATTAAAATAAAATTATTCTGCTCGAGGACTAAATTTTCAAATTTTCCGAAATCTTATAATTCAAATCCCAATCAAATCAATATTAAATTGAAATTAATTCTTAATTTATTAATAATATTTTAAAATTCCGAGTCATTACAGAGTAAGTGCATGCTTTCACATAATGTCACCTTATTTCCTAATCAAGTTCTAAATTATCCGACATAACCATATATTCATTGCTAGATATGATTTAAGATAGAAAAACAATGAAATAGGAGCGATCTCACCAAACTTCGAGTGAAAAATCGAAAGAAACAAATTACATCTGTGGCGGCGGGTGTTGATGGGTATCAATAGGCGCCGACGATCTGGGATCGTCCTGTTCTTTGGTTTTTGTCGAGTTTCGATGAAGAATAGCTTCAATCCTTCAACTTCTCTCCAAAATCAAACCTTTGCTTTGAATAGGCTTGACTGGATGCTTTGAAAACTTAAGAGAAACTAGGTTAAGGCGAACTCAAGTGGGGTAAATTGTATATATAAGAGATTAGAAGATATAATTTGAAAAAAGATAGAATATAATGTAATCATGATCAATTCATGAAGAGATCAAATAATTCAAAGGTAAAAAGATAGAATTTGAACTCCTTTCTCCAAATCTCAAAAATTAATCCAAGTTTAGACGGTATTTTTTTAAAAAATTCCATCGTTTTCGCGAATATGGGCTTATCGGCGGGCACCAGTGTGTGCGGGTGTCGATCCCTTCTATCTACATCGGCGGGTGTGGCTTGTGTAGCGACTAGTTCCGATCCTTTTGTTTCTCATTTTTCTTCGTCTTTTTCTTCATACTTGTTCCAAAGCTTTCTTGACCTACGTTGTTAGCTCAACACACTATTCAAAATAGAACCTCTATTCTCAGCATGCAATCAATTCTAAATGCAAGACATAAATAAACATGCTTAATGAAAATTAAATTGATGAAATGCAAGAAAACTTACATCAGGTTACCTCCCAAGAATTGTCTTCGTTTATTGTCTAAGACTCGACGGTTTATTCTTTTTGTGCCATGCTTTCAAGATCATTTTATGGACATTGTCAATGCTCTTAGATGTAAATAAAACTGTTATGCCCACCCATGGGTTGAGTGCACACTAGGGTTAGGAAAATCGGTATTGAAAGATGTATGATTTTTGTACCTTACCTCTTCCTTACCTTTGTGAGCTTGACCATTCCTTGCGGATATGTATGACCACCAGCACAGTTCAGTTGGGAGTTTATTGAAGTAGTGACTTAAAAGGTATTCGTACTCATCAATTTCTTCAATAGGGTATATAACTTACATTCGTTGTGCGGGAGCCACATCAATTGGCTTTGGTTCCAGCCCTTTGGTGACGGCTTTGTTGAGTAGATGAAGGTGCACCAACTCACACTCAATATCCTTGGACGTCTCTTATGACTTTGTGTCACCTGTCACTGCATCCTCCTCCTTATCACTAAAAAACTCAGCCTCGATTCCATCTTGGCTTTCACGACTCTCATTGCTCATGGATTCGGCATGTCCTCTTGATTTTGCACTTATGCCTTCAAGTATCCAATTTGCCATTTCTTCTTTAGAAATGAACTCATCTTTCACCCGTAGGGTATACTCGTGAAAATTTTCTCCCGACGATTGAAATAGCTTCAACTTGGTGACTCCTTCGCCTTCTTGGGAGGGGTGGTTCGAGGGATTTTCAAGTGGTTTAGGAGCTAACACACATGACTTCTAATGCGTCGACTCATGAGGCTCCATAATAGTAAGTATCGGGCTTCCGTCGTCCTTTTTAATGGCAGTGCTAGGGCCATGGTCTTTTCCGGCCCGAGGCTTTGACTCTTTTTCTATTTCTAATACTGAGTGTACCACTACCTCGTATCCATTTCTCAAGTCTAAGAACTCGTCAGATGAGGAAAGTAACACCTCCACTAGCCTTAACTCTTCGAGGATCTCTTTCATCTTTCATTGAGGGATCAAGGCGTTCACTTTTTCCTGCATAACCAACATGGCTAAGGTATAGGTGATATTCCACAATGTGTCGAATGATTCCCATGGATCTTTGCAGCTAGGTATAAGTTTTTTCATGCGATCTATTGTTGTGGTAGTCGCAACTTAGAATATACATAGCACTGCTGCGTGCCTTTCATCTAGTTCCTCTATTTGAAATCGACCTTGTATTATTACCCTTTTGAAGAAATAATGAAACTTCTCGTCATATGCCTATACAAACTTCAACATCTTGGGAAAAGACATATTAGTAGCGGGGTGTCTAAGACCGTTAGATAGGTTCCCGACGATAGTTAACAAAGAAAACACACTAAATTTAAACCATGCTCCCCAACAACGGCGCCAAAATTTGATGAGCGATGAACCGGTTGTTGATTCTCGCCAAAGATAAATAACCAGTATTCAACACTAGTATAGAAAATAAGTAAAGGTGTCGATCCCACAGAGAGCGTGTATTTAGTATGATTGCCTATCAACTATGCAGGATAAAGAAAGAACAAAGGAAAGTAGTTCATGTTTGTGAATGTAACGAAAGCAAAGTATACCACTAGTAATGACGAGTGTATGAATGTGATGGGATTGGTTTCATCTGCTTATATCGACATGGTTGGTTATTCAGGTGCTTATTATTACCCTATGGACTTGTTTGTTCATAGAGTAGAACAACTTCCCCATTCAGTCACTTCCAACTCCCTAAACTCTTACATGGGTTCGAGAGCCATTAAGTCCAAGTCTCCTTAGCAATTCAATAATATAGCCTACGGTTTATAACAAGTTGTAAACTGGTTATCAACCCAGCCCTTGCCTTTTATCTATAAGCAATATTACTAATGTGCAGTTTGCTTACACAAACTAGTTTCCCAACCTGTTATCATTAGATGTCTGTGCTACTATAGAGGTTCGACCCACAGGAATGGAGGTAGTCGAAACCTTAGCTAGATGCTACTCAGCCAAGGTAGCTAATCAAGAAAAAAGCATGCAACATAATAATAACAATATAAATGTAAAGGATTTGAGACAATAAGATATAAAGAACCTGAATTCATAACCCAACCAACGTCTCGACAAGCAAATGAGTAGAAGATTAGCCTAGCATGAATATCTTCATGCAACCATAAAAGAAATAAGAACTTCGGGGTTCCGCTCCGCAAGGGAGGCGGATCCCTCTCAGAGAGAAGAGAGAATGATTTTGTGCATTGTCTGTTGAATGGCTAAGACGAGATCCCTGTTTATAGTGCTAAAACCCTCGGAGTTGACAATCCATAGTATAGAAGCAAAGCCCAATGGGTCGGCAGAATCTTTGACAAAATCTAGAAAATCTAGGATCGATGGGCGCCGATGGTCAACAGTGGGCGCCGACTTAGCGGGTGTCGATGTTCTTCTGTGGGCACTCAGGATCGGCAGGCACCGATGGGTCATCGACGGGCGCCATTGATCGGCGAACGCCATTCCTTCAACTGTGGGTGCCGATAGTTCTGACTCTATATTCTTGTAGAGCTCGTCGATAGCTTTCCAACACATGGTCATAATAGTCGATCGAACAATCGAGGCCACAGGAAATTGCATTTTAAGTTCAGCTCGAAGCGCGGACATCTTTCGCGGCTCGCTATCGTTTCAGCTCTTAGAGCTTGACTCTGTGGTCCGTTGTTCCTTAGCTTGTCTTGGCTCTTTCATAACTTGCCCTAACTCTCCTTATCTATATTTGATCCATGATTCCTCCACCATTCGAAACTCGAATCTCTAAATCTGCATAGAAACACTGAAATAGCGTAGTTTCCGACTTCTTCTAGTTAATAGACAATGAATGCCACTACCAAACAAAAAATGAGACAATGAATGCACTTTATGATAAAACCATGTTTAAATGTAACCTAAATGACTTAAGAATTACTCTAAATTCCTATATAAATCATGTGTTATCAATACGTGGCTCGGCATAGCTACTATTTTTCTTCTCTTTGCTCTGCTCGGTTCCGCCCGGTTCAGGCTTAACATTGGTTTGGCTACTAAGAGGCCCATATCTCATTCATTATAACTCCGATTGCTTCCTTTCTTTTTCCTATGCCCTTCTAATTTGTTTTTGCTGCTTTTCATGCTATAAAATTTCTTTAAAAACAACTTCAAAAAAACATGTAAAAGACTAAACCAAATGCAAAAATCTATTCTTTAACAAATACAAAAATCTAATATAATGAGACTAACCCCAATGTAAAACCTAAGGCGACTTAATACTAAAATGCATAGAAAATTATGCCTAAAAACATGCATATACAAATACCCCATACATAGACTTGCTTGTCCTCAAGTAGGTAACGATAGGTGGTATAGGTGTTGATCCGCTCTCTTGTTGGCACGTCCAGAGCATTGTAGATGATCTCCTGGATAACATAAGGTGGTTGCCCATGCGTAGGGCAGGATCTCAGCAGGTCTTTGTAGCGCTCCCAGACTTGCGCTAGCGACTCTCTCGGTCTTTGCTTGTAGGACATTATCTTTCGGCGAATCTGCGCTGTTTTGGATGGTGGAAAGAACTTTTAGAGGAATATATCTCTAAGTTCACCCAGGTGTAGATAGATGGTGGGGGCAAGCTTTCCAACCAATGTAGAGCCTTTCCTACAAGTAACCATCTAAAAGCCTTAAGACGCACATATTCTAAATTGACACCGTCAACAGTGGTTTCACATAAGTCAATATAAGTGGTAATATGCATCATAGGGCATTCGGAGCCCTTTCCCACAAAGGCATGTCTCCTAATCTCCGCTATAAAAGTAGTTTTTATCTCAAAGGATATTTTAGGGAGAACAATAGGAGATTTAGGCACCGCCACAGTTGGGTGCATATATTCCTTGGCATTCTGCGGGATCTGGCGTAGTTGCTCTTAGGCTTATCGACGGGCGTGGGCCTCTTGTTCATATCTTGCGGCCATTTGCTGTTGCGCCTGTGTATGTTGATTGCGCTCGGTGTTGAACTCCTCAACTTCCTTTCTAAGCCTTTCGAGCTCTTTTTGTATGGTCTCTTCGTTAGCCATGATCCTTTTAGCCCTTTCTTGTAGACGAAGGAAGTGTCCCGGATCGTCTAAAGCAGCGAATTCAGGTGAGCGATCAACGCATCACATACACCTTCAAAACAACACTAGTTAGCAAGATTACTAGGACTGGACAGGGCACGATTGATAGCCTCCCCGGCAACGGCGCCAAATTTTGTTAAGGAGGGGAAACAAGATATGTAAATAAAAGATATAACTTTGAAGCAATTCCTTCCCTAGCAAATAAATTCAAGACTCCCTCCTGATGTAGGAGCAGGGAAACAGGATCGAACTTCGAGGAGGCGAGTAAGCTTTTTCCTTAATAGTCTTTGAATGTTCCTGTGTATGTCGACCAGAAGCCTCGATATCGAGTTGGGTAGTCGATATCGACAGGGGTTGTCGATTCCTAGTGCTTTGTGTCGATCTGTGAAACCTGCAAAGAAGACAGAGGCACTCGATATCGACTAGTTATGTCGATGTCGAGTAGATCAGTGCTTTCTAGTCGACTAAGAAGACCGTCGACTAGGCTTCCTTCGATGTAGTGCACTCGATATCGAGTCAGGTGGTCGATCTCGAGTTGGTTCACACACATTAAACAGAAAAAGAACGAAGACATAAAATAATAAAGGTAAATAATAAAAACCATAGATTTTTGTTGGGTTTTTGCAAATATAAATAAAGAGCTCCTAAGGTAAGGATTCACCACTACAATAACATGCATGCATTAACACTTAAACCACATAAAATATTTTGTTTTTATCACCACTAATTAGGAATGTAGAGGCTTTTGCATAAAAACCTAATTGTTTCTACCTTTTCATAATTATGGTTTAGTTAATTTTCGCTGGCAAAAGCTAATTACTATCCAAATCCACATGTATAATCCATTTTCGCTTCGTATAAGGTAAATAAGGAATGATCCTAAATTCATATGGAGGATTGAGTGTGGGGTAGACGATGAAATCGCATAATCAAATAAGGAATTGAAGCATACTTACATGGCTATCGTCGGGCTCACTCCGACCCTAGAAGTAGGACGACTACTCACGCCTCATTGGGGAAATCATCTTTGCATAAAGGAATAAACTTTGCATTAAAAGTTGAAAAGAAACTTTAATCGTACAACCACCTATCTCTCTCTCCTACTCGCTCGTCTCCTTCTCTTTCTCGTTGATTGATTATTTGTGAATTGAATTGAATGACTAAAGCCAGCCCCCTTGGGCTTTATTTATAGCCTCACAACCCTTGCTAGCCAAGGATTGGAGTCCTAATCCTAATATGATTGGTAAAGGGAAATTCTATCTAAACTAAATTATATCATAAACTAAAATAATAAAATAGGTAATATTCCTTAACATGCTTGGAATATACCCCTAATGATAGATGATCTTGGTAGATGATAGATATCTTCGTGTCTAAGTAAATCTTCCAAAGATACGACCCAATCCGCGTCTCGTACGCGTTTGTTGCTCCAGTCGATGTTGAGTGGACATGTCGATATCTAGTACTTCATGTTTCGCTCGACATGCCTTGGTCGACATCGACCAGTATGGTCGACGTCGAGTGCTTTCTGATGTGCGCATATTTCACCATGTTTCATGCTTACATCTATTTCATTTTTATGCATATTTTATTCGTTCAGTTTGGGAAAGTAATAAATTTGTGTAGTTGAGTTCATTTTCAAGACATAGAGCTCTACACAAGTTTTGGTTTGATTTTGCAGAAAACGAAGCATTTTAGAGTCGAAACAAGACACGGAAGAAGAGATCGATCTCGAGCAGAGAGGACTTTATCTCAACACGATAACTCGATCTCGACCAGCTAACTTGACATCGAGTAGATCACCCGAGTTCGACTGAAGGAAGAGAGGCAGATCGAGACTAAGGCAATGTCGATCACAATCAACCAAGTCAACTCGATCCTGGTTACGTTGCACTCGATGTCGAGGTTCTTTAATCCATTTCGACCACTTCAGAAGATTTCGAGTTCTTTTTCCGCTCTTCCAAATCGGTGCATTTTCATCTTGTTTTATGCGAAATCGCATAGAAACTCATGCAGACCCATATATTTGACAATAAAGCATAAACTACACTAATCTTATGATTTCCCTCTAATATGCATGCAAAAGAATGATAAAATGGACTTAAATGTGCATAGAAATATGGCAATTTGTGCGCACATCAAAGACCCCATACTTAAGCTTGCTTGTCCCTAAGCAATACCTTTAATGGTTATTCAGGGGAAGAAAGTAAACCCTCAACATCATAGATTCATTTTTAATATGTCCATACAATCAATTGCCATCCTCGATAAGGTACTAATGTCAACCAAATCCATGCCTGTGCAATAAAAGCAATTTCATACTCATAAAAGGAGGTTTATATCCATAAGACATTTTCAGCGACATAGCATTAATAATCAAGAGGACTTTCTTTCAAGCTTATGAGAGGTAGAATGGTAAAAGGCTAAAGGTGGGCTATTATTTGGCCATGTGGTGGTAAATTCGGGGAAATAATACTTTCTTTCCAAAACATTTCACATTCCTTCTTCATAATGTTTCTCACCTTTCACTCATCGCTCAATGTTTTTTTCAATTTATAATGCTTTTACCTCTCTAACCTTAGCACTGCCTTCTCGCAAGTCGCAAACATGGGTGTCATGAATGGCCCCAGATACTTATTACTTCGGACTCCTCACCTTGTGTCTTATCTCGCTGAACTAACATCTCAACGAGCAGGGTCGACCTACCTTTATCTCCTGAGGTGATCGGGTTTTTTCTCGCTCATTAAATTTTCCATAATTCATAAATTGTTTCATTCCTACAAACAACTTCGTAAATAATGCACAAACTCCATATAATAACTCCAAAGATGACATCCATTTTCAAACTTGTCCCCGATTAGGGTATAAGGTATTAAAAATGGGCAATATGATATATATGTGGAGCAATAATGATGTAAGACTCATATATGGCTTGTGTAATGCAAATATGCATAGGTAAGGCTAGGATTTGAAATTTTGTAAGCAGTTGTATGGAAATATATAAAAGTCCTCCATCATCTTATCATGCACATGTCAAAAGCAACATCAAATTTTTACCTCCTTCATTTTTTTCTTTTTGCACTTCATTGGGACTTCCCTTAACTAGGCAATTTCATGATATATCTTTAATGAATCTAAATTTGCATCGTAGAGCTCTTTTTTATACTTCCATTACTATTTTCTTTATTTTTAATTTTTGATGGGGGTCATTTTTTTTCGAAAATAAAAACTAAGTGATGGAATGCTTTAAGATAAATATGCAATTCTAAATAACTATGTATTATGCATGAACATGTACTAAAGTATGCAATAACTTATGAAAAATTTCAAAATATGCTAAAATATGCTAGTAAGCCTTTCCCCCACCACGTACTTAAAGATTAAAATGTCCTCACTGTATTAGAACTAGGGTTAAGAAAGAAACTTACTAAAACGTCACAAATTCCAGGAGTCGAAGAAGACTGCAGTGGTGGTCGATGTCGACCTTTCACATCGGAATCGATCTCTGTCATCGATTTTCTGGCTCAAGCTTCAGGGTGATCTTGCCTCGACCATAAGCCCCTCGGAATCGACCTTAAGGTCGATATCGAGCTTTGCACTCGATTTCGATGTGTCTTTTTGCTCATTCTTTCCTGTAACTTGTTAAAAAAACTAAAACCAAAAACAAAATAATAATGATAAAGTCTAAAAAAACCAAAAGATTGTCTAAAACCAAAAACTAAGTCTTTGTTACAAGCTCTAGAGTTTTTAGTCGCTAGGCCGACTTCTTCTTTCGCGCTTTCAAGGCGGCATTTACAGAGCCCATGTGCCTTGGGCCTCAAACAACACTCCTTTCTTGTCTCTCAGCTGCATTTCGCCTGGATGGATTTGATTCACTGTGAAAGGTCCCATCATCTTATCTTTGAATCTAGTAGGGAACAATTGATCTTTTGATTTGGCGACATACACCATATCTCCTATCTCATATTTGTTCGAATCATCATCGGATACCCTGCACAAACGCACATGCCAAGGCACACCTCTTCCAAATAATGATAAATCTTTAACTGAGATGGAACAGAAGGAATCCGTACCTTGACTTACCATTTTCTCTCTCTGTGGCTCAGGTCGACATCGATCATTAGACGTGAATATTGAGCTCTGTTGTGCTCCTGGAGGTTCTGTTGATTTGGAGTGGTTACCCTTGATATGATCAGGTCGATGTCGACCCTCGGGGATCGATATCGAGGTCTTTGTTCCTCCTTTCTCAACTTCTATGGGTGTCGATTTCAGCATTGTGTTATGGTCAATATCGACCTTCATGCCAGATTTCGAGGTTCCTTCTCCTCCGTCGACCCCATACTTATGACCTGGCATATAATCTTGAACTTTTTTAGTCGATATCGACTTACCTGGGTCGATGTCGATGTCGATGTCCTGTGTGGCTCATTTGTTCAAGATTGCCACCACCTCCTCCACTTGGGCTTCTATGGCCCTCTTTTCAAGCTCTTCTGATGTCATACTCCTTACCTTGGCTTCTGCACATGCGATGTAGACACCATTGATGGCCTTAATCTCCATTGGCCCTTCATTGTTCCTGACCGTCTTGTTGAAGGCATACTCTATCACTTCGTCGCTAATTGTAAATGAGAGCAATCCTTTCTTCACGCTGATGTTGGCATCGACTGTTTCTAGGAATGGCCTACCTAAAATAATGGGACAAGCGGGGTCCTCCGCTATATCAACAACTATGAAATCAGCAGGGATAAAGAATTTACCTACTTGTACTGGCACATCAGTTACCAATCTTGTTGGAATCACTACCGTATTTTTACCTTCTTCCATATGGTTAGTGGCATCATGCTAACGCTAGCACCCAAATCAACTAAGGCATTAAAGCGATATCGACCTAAGCCTATAGCGATAGAAAACTTACTTGGGTCCGCCCGCTTTTGTGGTAGCTCCAATCTGTTGCACTCCTCTGCGATCTCAGAAAGCGATCGCTTCTTACCCAATATCTCTTTAAGGAACCTCACATAAGATGACATCTCATGAAGTGCTTCTGTGAATGGTATAGAGACATTGAGTCCTTGAAGCATCTTCACGAATCGGTGGAACTTCTTTTCCGTCGGGTCCTTAATCATTTTTGTGGTGACTCATTAGCAAGGTCGACGTCGACATGAGTATGGTCGATATCGATGTCACGTTGGTCGATATCGACAGGAGGGGTCGATATCGACGTCTGTCCTACGGCCTCCTCCGCTTTTTGCTCGGGCGTTTGTACTTGACGCCCACTCCTTAGATTTATCGCCGATATGTGTCCAGTAGTCTTGCCCTTTTGGTTGGGCACAATTGATCAAGGGAAAGATCCCGACGCTTTGGGTATTGCTTCCGTTAATTGACCCATTTGGGTCTCCATGTTGCACTTCCAAACGTCGATCTCCCCAAGTCTAGAGTTGATGCCCTGCAGCTAAGTATGAACGGAGTTGTTGGCTTGTTTGAACTCAGCGTGGTTCCTCTACATCTCATCAAGAATGATCTGCATGTCATCCTTCCTTGTTTCCCGCTCAGGGTGCCCTGGTGCTCTATATGGTGGGGGATCCCTTTGTTGATAGAATCTTTGATCTCCCTAATATTGTTGATTGCCCCCTCCATAGGAGCCACTCGTCCACCTGGCTTCCTCATGTTTTTCCGCCATATATACTTGCTCAATATATGGATATGCACTAGTGTTTTGCCTTGTTGAACCACATTCTTGACAAGTTTGATTGTTTCTCAGGAACCTGACCTGCTTTGGAAGGTGGCATGTTTGATCGTTGTGGAATGGTTGCCGCACATCAGGATCTATCTCCTTTGGAGGCTCATAAAGTGCATAGTTGGGGCAGGCCTTGAATCATAGGCCGCAACAGTCCCATACGTGTTGTCGAAGTTCACGAGCCTCTCAATCGTCTCCTAGGCCTCCGTTGGTGTAAGCTCAATGTACCGATAGGAGGTATATGAATTGATCCTCTCCTTATTCGGTGCATCAAGGGAATTGTAGAATATCTCCTGGATGACATATGGTAATTGACCATGCGTCGGGATGATCTCAGCAAGTCCTTAAAACGCTCCCACGCCTGTGCTAGTGTTTCACCTAGCTTTTGTTTGAAAGTTGTGATCCTTTGTCGCAGCATCTCCGTCTTAGAAGGAGGAAAGAATTTATTTAGGAATGCATCCTTAACCTCTCCCCATGTTCTCAGCGAGCGTGGAGCCAAACTCTGTAGCCATTGTAATGCCTTCCCTGCCAAACACCATCGAAAAGATTTCAGTCTCACATACTCTAAATTTACTCCATCAGCAATAGTTTCACATAAATCCACAAAAGTAGAGATGTGTTGCAGTGGGCATTCATTAGGTCTTCCTTCAAAGGTGTTTCTTTTAATCAAATAGGAAGTTTATTTTAATTTCATAATTGGAAGGAGGAATAAGTATAGCAGATTCAGGAACATGAAGCGGCAGATGCATGTATTGCATCGCCGTCTGTGGATAATGATTGAGCCGGATGTACATATTTGTACCTTTGTTTATTGCATCTTTTGACTTCATATTTCATTCGATTTCCAAATAAAAGTTTCAAAAGTATATGAACTTGTGTAAGAATGAGCTAAAGTATAAGAAATAGAGTCTGCATGAGTTTTGAGCTAACCATGCCCGAATTCGATGAAATCGGAGTCAAAACGAATAAGCCAAGTGAAGCTGAGAAGAGGTCGATATCGACTGGAGACATCGATATCGACCCTGGATTTTGACATGACTTCTGAGCGTTGAGATAAGCCACACAGACCAGACCAGAAGCCTCGATATCGACATACATGCATCGATATCGACCATCGTCATAGACATCGACTGGAGCTGAACAAGTCGAGCAGAAACACAAGCATCGATATCGACCTCTGGTGTCGATATCGACCCTACCTCGACAGAACATAAATCTGATTTTGAGACTCGGATTGTGAAGTCTATCATCAAAGCCATGAGTTATCTCGTTCTTTTAGATATTAGCAGCTGTTTATCATCTTTTACCTTTAAGTTATTTAAGTTTTATCAAAATAAAAGACCTATCCTAATTATTTGGATAGAGTTCATAGTTTAGATAGGAGTTACAATCCTTGGATAGCGAGGATTAGTAGCCTATAAATAAAGCCCTAGGGGGCTGGAATCCGATCATCCAATCTTAGAATTCAATTGACAATCAAGACAATAGAGTTAGAGTTAGAGATAAGTTTTAGGGTTTGACGTTTGCGAAAGTTGACGTTGAGTTGTAAAGCTTTGGTGTTTATTTTAATGCAAGTTTCTTCCTTTCAATCTACGATGAGTTCCACGATGAGATGCGAGTAGTTCCCCAAAGCTCTTAGGGTCGGGGTGAGCCCGACATTAGCCATGCGCGCTTGAGGTAAGTATTTGATGTTGATATCGTTGTGTCTATCTCTCCTCCTACGATTCTATGTTTAGTCCTAATCGAAAGAAAAGGGATTCATGCTAACAACTTGAGTTATAAACATAAAATTGGTAGAGACAATTAGGTTTATTTACAAGAGTAATCCTAAGAGTTGGTGTACGGCGAAAGCTTGTCCCTCGGGTGAAATAGCGCAATTGTCCGTCTTATTTATCTTATAGCATGCATTGGTTAATGTTGTGGTAAACCCTAATCCTAGGAGTTGCTTTTTACATATTTTATACACACAAAAACCCCTGCTTTATTTCTATTCATTGCTTCTCTCCCCATTCTTAAATCTTCGGCCTTTCTTTGCCGACGAAGAACTAACCCACTGCAGAGAGACATCGATATCAACCCCAGACGTCGATATCGACCACTGAGTCCGTCGACAGTTTTCTGAGTCGACGACAAACATCGCTGCGGAGTTACTGGACATCGATATCGACCCCTAGCATCGATATCGACCCTTCTGTATCGACTGGCAGTCTTCTGAGCCAGTCGATTTCGTGGACTGACATCGATATCGACCCTTTCCAGTCGATATCTGTTTTTGCAGGAGGCTTGATATGTCAAGTAATTACAAATATAAAGATGTAAATAAATGTAAACCGACTCCTGGCCTAAGCAAATAATTACAAGACTTCCTCCCGTTGTAGTGGAAGGGTAGTCAGGATCGATCCACGAGGAGGCGTGTCAGCGGGATCCTAGTAGCGTTGGAAATCTCAAGTCTGCGTCGACCAATAGCCTCGATTTCGACCTTGGGCCTCGACGTCGACCTTGGATGTCGATGTTCTCTGCAACAGAAGACCTGCAAAGACAAAAACAAGTGGTCGATATTGACTGGTGGGGGTCGATATCGATGTTTGTCCACGAAATCGACTGGCTCAGAAGACTGCCTGTCGATATAGTAGGGTCGATATCGATGTCTGGTGTCGATATCGATGCTTGCAGAAGTTTCCCAGGAGTCTCGAGATCGACTCAGAAAACCGTCGATCTATCAGTTTTGGTCGATATCGACCTCTGCTGTCGATATCGATGTCTCCCTGCAGTGGGTTAGTTCTTTGTCGGCAAAGAAAGGCCGAAGAATTAAGAATGGAGAGAGAAGCAATGAACAGAAATAACAGTGGGTTTTGGTGTGTATGAACTATGTAAAAAACAACTCTTAGGATGAGGGTTTACCACAACGTTAACCAATGCATGCGATGCGATAAATAAGACGGACAATTGCGCTATTTCTCCCGAGGGACAAGCTTTCGCCGTACACCAACTCTTAGGATTACTCTTTCAAATAAACCTAATTGTCTCTACCAATTTTATGTTTATAACTCAAGTTGTTAGCATGAATCCCTTTTCTTTCGATTAGGACTAAACATAGAATCGTAGGAGGAGAGATAGACACAACGATATCAACATCAAATACTTACCTCAAGCGCGCATGGCTAACGTCGGGCTCATCCCGACCCTAAGAGCTTTGGGGAACTACTCGCTTCTCATCATGGAACTCATCGTCAATTGAAAGGAAGAAACTTGCATTAAACTAAACTTCGAAGCTTTACAACTCAACGTCAACTTTCGCAAACGTCAAACCCTAAAACTTCTCTCTAACTCTAATTCTATTGTCTATGTCTTGGGTGATTGATTGGATGATTGAAAGATGATCTAACAAATCAGCCCCTAAGGCTTTATTTATAGGCTACTAATCCTCGTTATCCAAGGATTGTAACTCCTATCTAAACTAATAACTCTATCCGAACAATTAGGATAGGTCTTTTATTTTGATAAAACTTAAAGGAACTTAAAGGTAAAAGATAACTAAATCTTCAGCTGCCATCTATCTTGAAAGTATGAGATAATTCCGTGCCTCTTTGAAGATATAGTTCCAATCCGCATTCGAAATCGAGTCTATCTTCTGTCGAGATAAGGGGTCGATATCGACACCAGAGGTCGATATCGAGGTCTTTGTTCCTGCTCGACTTGTCCAGCTCTGGTCGATTTCTATGTTGAGGTCGATATGGGGGTCGATATCGACACTGGGGGTCGATATCTGGGTTTGAGGTCGATATCTACCTCTTTTCAGCTTCGCTTGATGTCTATGTTGAGGTCGATATCTATGTTGAAGGTCGATATCTACCCCAGAGGTCGATATCTGGGTCTAGGGTCGATATCTACCTCTGCTCAGCTTCACTTGGCTTCTTCGTTTTGACTCCGTTTTCGCTCGAATTCCTGCATGGTTAGCTCAAAACTTGTGTAGACTCTATTTCTTGCATTTTATCCCATTCTTACTCAAGTTTATATTCTTTTGAACCTTTTTCTTTGGAGATCGAATGAAATACGAAGTTAAAAGATGCAATAAAAGAAGGTGCAAATGCGTACATCAAAACACCCCATACTTAGACTTGCTTGTCCTCAAGCAATAACCAAGCAATAACCAACACCTACAACACACCCTTCAAGTCTTTGCCTTTGATAAAAGCAACATCATAAGCGGTAGCAAAGCAAAGCAAGTGAATTTAACGTCATAGCACATATTTTGGCGATCCATAGGCATATGCAATTTTAATCCAACCTCACAGGGATAATGTCTTTGCACTCAACTCTCATGTGTTTAGGCTATGGGGATCAACTCTCAACTCAATTCCATATACAATCTCATAAACATTGCAATTTATAATAATCCACTTCGCAACCAATTATGAACATGCAATAAGAATCATCAGGAGGACTTTCGCTCAATGGAAGACTTCATAGAAGACTCCATTCGGCGGGGTTGTAATGGGGCTTGGTATGAAATAAAGGGTATGGAATTATTTGGCTATGTGGTGCTTTTATAATTCGGGAATCAAGACTTCTAAATCTCAACACTTGCAATACCCAAACCATAACTCTTCAATATAATGCTCTAAAGATGCATTCCATCAACCCTTCTTCCAAGTTCTAATATACCTCTCAAAAATATAACATTTGTATGAATAAAAGACTTAAGGATTTTTGGCTCATGCACTTTATATATATATATTTTTTTCGGATTTTTTTTCGGAAATAATACTAAAACTATGTGCATTTATATGGTGAGCCAAAAAATCCTTTTACAAAATATGACAAAATGTAAATATGTACCATCCTATAATTTCCTTGCTCAAAACTAGACATTATGCTCTTTTCTTTCCACAAGGCATTAGTCCAACCAATCTAAGTCTCAATTCCCAAATGGGGGTCAGGCTCAATTCGGCTAGGGATAATTTTGTGGAGTTTGCAATTCAGGCTCAGGCTAATGTTCTGGCTTCAAGCAGGGATAATGCAGGGTAGGTAAAGAGAGGATAAAAATGGCTTAAAAGATGCCTCCATCATTTAATTCTTGTAAACATAAACATATATATATGCATTGGTTTTGAATAACTATCACAACATTT
This sequence comes from Persicaria maculosa, assembly GCA_963922045.1. Taxonomy (NCBI): domain Eukaryota; kingdom Viridiplantae; phylum Streptophyta; class Magnoliopsida; order Caryophyllales; family Polygonaceae; genus Persicaria; species Persicaria maculosa. The sequence goes on from OY998261.1 coordinate 39,095,420, forward strand.
AGAGATGCATAGGAAGAGTAAATTCACTCAAGAAAGCAGAGGGATTTTTGATGTTCTCCCTATAGGTCAAAATTCTCACAATGACAATTTTTGTTGGATTTGCTTTTTAGCCTAGGATCATATGTGCTCAATTTCATCACAAGTTCACAATCTACATAAAAATTTTAAAGACTTAGGCTAAACCATCCAAATATGCCATAGGATTTACATGATCAAGTCAGCTATTGAGTTTTTATCATAGGACATCTAAGTAGGGTTAAAAAAACAAACTTAAAATAAACATGCATTATTTTTTTTGACATTTTTCTATTTTTTTGGATTTTCTGACATTTTATGGAATCATTGACATTTTATAAAAGTAAAACTAAAAACAAAAATTTAAACATGAATGCAATGCGAAGAAGAAACCAAGTTATGACCATAAGACATGTTTTTCCCCCACCCCATACTTAAAATATACAGTGTCCTCACTGTATTAAAAAGAAGAACAAGGGTAGAGAGAGACTTACAGCGCAACCTGCGGCTTCAGGTCGATTTCAGGTGAGGTCGATGCCAGAAGTCGATATCTAGGTCAGTGGTCGATGTCGACTGCATCTGTCGAAGTCGAGGAAGAAGATGAAGACAAGGGCTGCCTGATTGGGGTCGATATCGAGTATTAGGGTCGATATCGACCTCTGCTTTTTGCTCCTGAGTCCTCGATGTCGACTCTAGGAGATGGCTTGACCCTGGGGGGGTCGATTTCGACTAGCCTCGTCGATTTCGACTGCCTCTGCAGAAGCTTCTTTCCTTCTTCGTCATTCCTTTTGCTTGATAACCTGAAATCTTTGTGAGGAATATAGATAAAGCACGAATTATCTCTGTTTTAAGAGTTTCAAACAGCCAAAACTTAAGTCCTAAAAACCATCCATGCGAAATTTAAATGTTTTATGTACATGCTCTAGATTTTTGAGTCGCTAGGCCGACTTCTCCGTCAATTCTTCATGACCCTTTTATGTAGGGACCCTTCGAGCTTGAGCATTCTCCTGGGTTATCTAGGTCCTTTTGGTAGCATCTAAGTTCGGCGACCAAGGCTTCTTCATCATTAGGTTCTTCTTTGGGCGCTTTTCTTCTCTTTCTTGACCTAACTTTAGCAATATAGGCAAACCATGGAGCTTTGACCCTCTCTTTAGTAGAATTATCAATAATTGGCTTAATTGATTCATCAATAATGGACGGAGGAGGGTTAGGAGTCATACCTGGGCTTACCTGTTTGGGCCCGAAACAGAAATCTTCGGGCTGAGGGGTGGTCGATTTCGACAAAGGAGGGTCGATTTCGAGTGCTGTGGTCGATATCGACACGTGGGGGTCGACATCGACCTCTGTGACCCCATACTTAAGCTCCTGGCAGTGATCTGGCATACTCGATTTCGACCAAGGGAGGTCGATTTCGATGGTTTTAGTCGATATCGACTGGTTCCAGTCGATGTCGACCCTGCTTGCTGTTTCCGTCCTCGCCAACAGAAATTTTCTTAGCTTTTCTTTGGCCAGCGAGAGGACTACTTGCTCCAGGTGCTTTGTTTCGCTCATGGTTGGGTTGAAAGAGAATTCTATCACTTCGTTCCCTATAGTAAAGATTAGTAACCCTCGACGTACATTGATATTGGCATCAGTAGTAGCTAACAAAGGCCTACCAAGGATAATAGGCACTATAGGATCTTCAGGCATCTCCAATACAATGAAATCAGTAGGTACAAAGAACTTACCTACCTTTACCGGAACGTCATCAACTATACCTGTGGGTCTGACGAATGAGTTGTCAGCCATATAAAGCTTCATGTCCACAGGTTCAAGGGCACCAATGTTCACCTTCTGCCAAATAGAGAGAGGCATGAGACTTACACTTGCCCCTAGATCACATAGGGCTTTATAACGATGTTGGCCAAGTCCCACGGTGATTGCAAACTTCCCTGGATCACTCTTCTTCTCAGGGAAATCCATCTTTGAGCACTCCTCTGCGATCTCTACCATGGACCTCTTCTTGCTCAGGATGTCTTTGAGGAATCGTACATAGGCGGCCATCTCGCTTAGGGCTTCTGTTAGAGGGATAGTGATATTGAGTCCTTGAAGTATCTTTATGAAGCGCCTAAACTTGCCTTTTGTGGGATCCTCCAATGCTTTTGAAGGGAATGGCAACATCTTCTTTGGAGTAGGGGCCAAAACGGAGGTCGGAGGGGCCGACTGAACATCGATGTCGACTGGAGTTGGGTCGATATCGACTGGTAGGGTCGATTTCGACCTCTGTTGTGGCTCTGATGGCTCTGCAGTGTCATCGACGTCGATCAGGGGGTCGACATGGGGGTCGATTTCGACCTCTGGGTCGACATCGACTGGTCCGTCGACGTCGACTGGGTCTGCTGCTTTCTCCTCCGTTTCCGTCCGTGGCTTTTGTACTTTGGTGCCACTCCTTAATTGTATGGCTGCAACATGGCCCGTCCCGGATTGTCCCTTAGGATTTGTAGTGGGTTGCCCAGGGAGTGTTCCGGACGGCCTAGGGATTTGTGCCGCCAATTGACCTAGTTGGGTCTCTACGTTCTTCTTCCATATATCCATCTCCCCAATCCTTGTGGTAAGGTGATTGAGTTGAGAGTGGATAGCATTGTTGGATTGATCATTCTTAGCCTGATTCCGCCTGATTTCGTCTAGTACTAGTTAGAGATCATCCTTCTTTTGATCTCTCTCCGGGTGCCCAGGAGCTCTATAAGGCGGAGGGTCCCTAGGGTTGACCTGGTTCCTTTGTGGTTGATGGAACCTTTGGTCTCCCCAATATTGGTGATTGGGACCCCTCATGTAGCGTGCCTCTTGGTGAGTCTCCGCTAGGTGTACTTGTTCGGCATGTGGGCACTCGATGGTGGTGTGCTGCTGCGATCCGCATTCGATGCAATCTTGGTTCGCTGAAAGGAACCTCACTTGCTTTTGGAGCTTTCTAAGTTGATCTCTGTGGAATTGCTCCTTCACATCCGGATCGATTACATTGGAGGGTTCATATAAGGGCATAGATGGGGCAGGCCTCGACGATGATGGTGCGTCGGAAGCCTCAGGAGTCCCATATGTGTTGTCGAACTCCACCAACCTTTCAATGGTTTCCCAAGCCTCTTGAGGAGCGAGTTCAAGGTAGCCGTAGGCGGTGTATGTGTTGATCCTCTCCTTGGTGGCAGCGTCAAGAGCATTGTATATGTTCTCCTGAATGACGTACGGTGGTTGGCCATGCGTCGGGCATGATCGTAGGAGGTCCTTAAACCTCTCCCAAACAGTTGCCAGAGCCTCACCAGGCTTTTGTTTGAAAGCCATGATTTTCTGTCGGATCAACGCCGTCTTAGAAGGAGGAAAGAACTTGTTGAGAAACGCGTCCTTGACTTCATTCCAGGTGCGGAGCGATCTTGGGGCTAATCTTTCCAACCACTGCAATGCTTTCCCTGTAAGAGACCATCGAAAGGCTTTTAGTTGGACATATTCAAGACTTCGTCCATCAGCAATAGTATCACAAAGGTCTAAGAAGGTAGAAATATGTGCCATAGGGCACTCATTAGGTTTTCCTGCATATTGGTGCCTTCTAATCTCAGTTAAGAAGTTAGGTTTTATTTCAAAATTAGAGGCAGGGATAAGAATTGCCGATTCAGGCACTGTGAGAGCGGGGTGCATATATTGCTTGGCATTCTAGGGAGGGCATTGATTTGGGCTTCTATTTGCCTTCGGCCTTCCTCCTCCCTATCCGCAAGCTCCTTAAGTGCCGCCTCTCTAGTCGTTAGGTCCTCAACCTGCCTCCTTAGTTGTTCAATAAGTTCTGCTTGGTTTGCGTTTTCCGCCGTGATTCTTTGAGCTTGGGCCCTTAGATGGAAATAACGCTCAGGGTCGTCTACTCCTTCAAATTCAGGTGGGCGATCAGCGCGTCGCATACACCTGCAAAACCAAACTAGGTAGAGATGTGAGATAGACTACTAGGGCGGGATTGATTGCCTCCCCGGCAACGGCGCCAATTTGTTTTTGCAGGAGGCTTGATATGTCAAGTAATTACAAATATAAAGATGTAAATAAATGTAAACCGACTCCTGGCCTAAGCAAATAATTACAAGACTTCCTCCCATTGTAGTGGAAGGGTAGTCAGGATCGATCCACGAGGAGGCGTGTCAGCGGGATCCTAGTAGCGTTGGAAATCTCAAGTCTGCGTCGACCAATAGCCTCGATTTCGACCTTGGGCCTCGACGTCGACCTTGGATGTCGATGTTCTCTGCAACAGAAGACCTGCAAAGACAAAAATAAGTGGTCGATATCGACTGGTGGGGGTCGATATCGATGTTAGTCCACGAAATCGACTGGCTCAGAAGACTGCCAGTCGATACAGAAGGGTCGATATCGATGTCTGGTGTCGATATCGATGCTTGCAGAAGTTTCCCAGGAGTCTCGAGATCGACTCAGAAAACCGTCGATCTATCAGTTTTGGTCGATATCGACCTCTACTGTCGATATCGATGTCTCCCTGCAGTGGGTTAGTTCTTTGTCGGCAAAGAAAGGCCGAAGAATTAAGAATGGAGAGAGAAGCAATGAACAGAAATAACAGTGGGTTTTGGTGTGTATGAACTATGTAAAAAACAACTCTTAGGATGAGGGTTTACCACAACGTTAACCAATGCATGCGATGAGATAAATAAGACGGACAATTGCGCTATTTCTCCCGAGGGACAAGCTTTCGCCGTACACCAACTCTTAGGATTACTCTTTCAAATAAACCTAATTGTCTCTACCAATTTTATGTTTATAACTCAAGTTGTTAGCATGAATCCCTTTTCTTTCGATTAGGACTAAACATAGAATCGTAGGAGGAGAGATAGACACAACGATATCAACATCAAATACTTACCTCAAGCGCGCATGGCTAACGTCGGGCTCACCCCGACCCTAAGAGCTTTGGGGAACTACTCGCTTCTCATCATGGAACTCATCGTCAATTGAAAGGAAGAAACTTGCATTAAACTAAACTTCGAAGCTTTACAACTCAACGTCAACTTTCGCAAACGTCAAACCCTAAAACTTCTCTCTAACTCTAATTCTATTGTCTATGTCTTGGGTGATTGATTGGATGATTGAAAGATGATCTAACAAATCAGCCCCTAAGGCTTTATTTATAGGCTACTAATCCTCGTTATCCAAGGATTGTAACTCCTATCTAAACTAATAACTCTATCCGAACAATTAGGATAGGTCTTTTATTTTGATAAAACTTAAAGGAACTTAAAGGTAAAAGATAACTCAATCTTCAGCTGCCATCTATCTTGAAAGTATGAGATAATTCCGTGCCTCTTTGAAGATATAGTTCCAATCCGCATTCGAAATCGAGTCTATCTTCTGTCGAGATAAGGGGTCGATATCGACACCAGAGGTCGATATCGAGGTCTTTGTTCCTGCTCGACTTTTCCAGCTCTGGTCGATTTCTATGTTGAGGTCGATATGGGGGTCGATTTCGACACTGGGGGTCGATATCTGGGTCTGAGGTCGATATCTACCTCTTTTCAGCTTCACTTGATGTCTATGTTAAGGTCGATATCTATGTTGAAGGTCGATATCTACCCCAGAGGTCGATATCTGGGTCTAGGGTCGATATCTACCTCTGCTCAGCTTCACTTGGCTTCTTCGTTTTGACTCCGTTTTCGCTCGAATTCCTGCATGGTTAGCTCAAAACTTGTGTAGACTCTATTTCTTGCATTTTAGCCCATTCTACAGGTCTTCTGTTGTAGGGAACATCGACAGCCAAGGTCGACATCGACCACTACGGTCGAAATCGAGGCTTCTGGTCGACGCAGACTTGAGATTTCCAAAGCTACTAGGATCCCGCTGACACGCCTCCTCGTGGATCGATCCTGACTACCTTTCCACTACAACGGGAGGTAGTCTTGTAATTATTTGCATAGGATAGGAGTCGGTTTACATTTATTTACATCTTATTATTTGTACTCGACCTACCTCCTTAACAAATTGGCGCCGTTGCCGGGGAGGCAATCAATCGCGCCCTAGTAGTCTATCTCACATCTCTACCTAGTTTGGTTTTGCAGGTGTACGCGACGCGCTGATCGCCCACCTGAATTTGAAGGAGTAGACGACCCTGAGCGTTATTTCTATCTAAGGGCCCAAGCTCAAAGAATCATGGCGGACAACGCGAACCAGGCTGAACTTATTGAGCAACTAAGGAAGCAGGTTGAGGACCTAACGACTAGAGAAGCGGCACTTAAGGAGCGTGCGGATAAGGAGGAGGAAGGCCAGAGGCAAATAGAAGCCCAAATCAATGCCCTCCCTAGGAATGCCAAGCAATATATGCACCCCGCTCTCAGAGTGCCTGAATCGACAATTCTTATCCCTGCCTCTAATTTTGAAATAAAACCTAACTTCCTAACTGAGATTAGAATGCACCAATATGAAGGAAAACCTAACGAATGCCCTATGGCACATATTTCTACCTTCTTAGACCTTTGTGATACTATTGCTGATGGACGAAGTCTTGAATATGTCCAACTAAAAGCCTTTCGCTGGTCTCTTACAGGAAAAGCATTGTAGTGGTTGGAAAGCTTAGCCCCAAGATCGCTCCGCACCTGGAATGAAGTCAAGGACGCGTTCCTCAACAAGTTCTTTCCTCCTTCTAAGACGGCGTTGATCCGACAGAAAATCACGGCTTTCAAACAAAAGCCTAGTGAGGCTCTGGCGACTGTTTGGGAAAGGTTTAAGGACCCACTACGATCATGCCCGACGCATGGCCAACCACCGTATGTAATTCAGGAGATCATATACAATGCTCTTGACGCTGCAACTAAGGAGAGGATCAACACCTACACCTCCTATGGCTACCTTGAACTCGCTCTACAAGAGGCTTGGGAGACCATAGAGAGGTTGGTGGAGTTCGACAACACATATGGGACTCCAGAGGCTTCCGACACATCATCATCATCGAGGCCTGCCCCATCTATGCCCTTATATGAACCCTCCAATGTAATCAATCCGGATGTGAAGGAGCAATTTCATAGGGATCAACTTCGAAAGCTCCAAAAGCAAGTAAGGTTCCTTTCAGCGAACCAAGATTGCATTGAATGCGGATCGCAGCGGCAAACCACCATCGAGTGCCCACACGCCGAACAAGTACACCTAGCGGAGACTCACCAAGAGGCGCGCTACATCAGGGCTCCCAATCACCAATATTGGGGAGACCAAAGGTTCCATCAACCACAAAGGAACCAGGTTAACCCTAGGGACCGTCCGCCTTATAGAGCTCCTGGGCACCCGGAGAGAGACCAAAAGAAGGATGATCTTCAACTAGTACTGGATGAAATCAGGCGGAATCAGGCTAAGAATGATGAATCCAACAATGCTATCCATTCTCAACTCAATCACCTTACCACAAGGATTGGGGAGATGGATATTTGGAAGAAGAACGTAGAGACCCAACTGGGTCAATTGGCGACACAAATCCCTAGACCATCCGGAACACTCCCTGGGCAACCCACTACAAATCCTAAGGGGCAATCCGGGATGGACCATGTCGCGGCCATACAATTAAGGAGTGGCACCAAAGTACACATGCCACGAACGGAATCGGAGAAAGCAGCAGATCCAGTCGACATCGACATACTAGTCGATGTCGAGGATGAGGTCGACATCGACCCCCATGTCGACCCACAGGTCTACATCGAGGCCACTACAGATCCATCAGAGCCACAACAGAGGTCGAAATCGACCATCCCAGTCGATATCGACCAAAGCCCAGTCGACATCGATGTCCAGCAGGCTCCTCCGACCTCCATTTTGGCCCCTACTCCAAAGAAGACATTGCCATTCCCTTCCAAAGCATTGGAGGATCCCACCAAAGGTAAGTTTAGGCGCTTTGTAAAAATACTTCAAGGACTTAACGTTACTATCCCTCTTACAGAAGCCCTAAGCGAGATGCCCGCCTTTGTGCGATTCCGGAAAGACATCCTGAGCAAGAAGAGATCCATGGCAGAGATCGCAGTGGAGTGCTCGAAGATGGACTTCCCTGAGAAGAAGAGTGATCCAGGGAAGTTTACAATCACCGTGGGACATGGCCAACATCGTTACCAAGCCCTATGTGACCTAGGGGCAAGTGTAAGTCTCATGCCTCTCTCTATTTGGCAAAAGGTGAACATTGGTGCACTTGAACCTGTGGACATGAAACTCTATATGGCTGACAACTCATTCGTCAGACCCACAGGTATAGTTGATGACGTTCCGGTAAAGGTAGGTAAGTTCTTTGTGCCTACTGATTTCATTGTATTGGAGATGCCTGAAGATCCTGTAGTGCCTATTATACTTGGTAGGCCTTTCTTAGCTACTGTTGATGCCAATATCAATGTACGTCGAGGGTTACTAACCTTTACTATAGGGAACGAAGTGATAGAATTCTCTTTCAACCCAACCATGAGCGAAACAAAGCACCTGGAGCAAGTAGTCCTCTCGCCGGCTAAGGAGAAGCTTAGAAAATTTTTGTTGGCGAGGACGGAAACAACAAGCAGGGTCGACATCGACTGGAACCAGTCGATATCGACTAACAACATCGAAATCGACCCCCCTTGGTCGAAATCGAGTATGCCAGATCGCTACCAGGAGCTTAAGTATGGGGTCACAGAGGTCGATATCGACCCCCATATATCGATATCGACCAAAGCTCTCGAAATCGACCCACCTTGGTCGACATCGACCACCCCTCAGCCCGAAGATTTCTGTTTTAGGCCAAAACAGGTAAGCCTAGGTATGACTCCTAACCCTCCTCCGTCCATTATTGATAAATCAATTAAGCCGATTATTGATAATTCTACTAAAGAGAGGGTCAAAGCTCCATGGTTTGCCTATATTGCTAAAGTTAGGTCAAGAAAGAGAAGGAAAACGCCCAAAGAAGAACCTAATGATGAAGAAGCCTTGGTCGCCGAACTTAGTTGCCATCAAAAGGACCTAGATGATCCAGGAGAAGGCTCAAGCTCAAAGGGTCCCTACATAAAAGGGTCATAAAGCATTGACGGATAAGTCGGCCTAGCGACTCAAAAATCTAGAGCATTTACATAAAACCTTTAAATTTTTTCATAGATGGTTTTTAGGGTTTAACTTTTGGCTGTTTTGAACTTTTAAAACTGAGATAATTCGTGGCTTTATCTATATTTCTAATAAAGATTTCAGGTTATCAAGCAAAAGGAATGACGAAGAAGAAAAGAAGCTTCTGCAGAGGCAGTCGAAATCGACCAGGCCAGTCGAAATCGACCCCCCCCCAGGGTCAAGCCACCTCCTGGAGTCGACATCGAGGACTCAGGAGCGAAAAGCAGAGGTCGATATCGACCCTAATACTCGATATCGACCCCAATCAGGCAGCCCTTGTCTTCATCTTCTTCCTCGAATTCGACAGATGCATTCTACATCGACCACTGACCTAGATATCGACTTCTGGCATCGACCCAACTTGAAATCGACCTAAATCCGTAGGTTTGCGCTGTGAGTTTCTCTCTACCCTTGTTCTTCTTTTTAATACAGTGAGGACACTGTATATTTTAAGTATGGGGTGGGGGGAAAACATGTCTTATGGTCATAACTTGGTTTTCTTCTTCGCATTGCATTCATGTTTAAATTTTTGTTCTTAGTTTTAATTTTATAAAATGTCAAAATCCAAAAAAATACAAAAATGTCAAAAATACAAAAAAATGCATCTTTAATTTTAAGTTTGTTTTTTTTTACCCTACTTAGATGTCCTATGATGAAAACTCAATAGCTGACTTGATCATGTAAACCCTATGGCATATTTGGATGGTTTAGCCTAAGTCTTTAAAATTTTTATGTAAATTGTGAACTTGTGATGAAATTGAGCACATATGATCCTAGGCTAAAAGGCAAAACCAACAAAAATTGTCCTTGTGAGAATTTTGACCTATAGGGAGAACATCAAAAATCCCTCCGCTTTCTTGAGTGTATTCTTCCTATGCATCTCTAAATGTTGTGATAGTTATTCAAAACCAATGCATATATATGATTATATTTACGAGAAATAAATGATGGAGGCATCTTTTAAGCCATTTTTATCCTCTCTTTACCTACCCTGCATTATCCCTGCTTGAAGCCAGAACATTAGCCTGAGCCAGAAATTGCAAACTCCACAAAATTATCCCTAGCCGAATTGAGCCTGACCCCATTTGGGAATTGAGACTTAGATTGGTTGGACTAATGCCTTGTGGAAAGAAAAGAGCATAAATCTCCAGTTTTGAGCAAGGAAATTATAGGATGGTACATAATTACATTTTGTCATATTTTGTAAAAGGGTTTATGGCTCAACATATAAATGCACATATTTACTTATTATTTTCGAAAAAAAAATAAAAAATAAAAAAATAAAAAAACCCGAAAAAAATAAATAAAGATATCTATATATAGTGCATGAGCCAAAATCCTTAAGTCTTTTATTCATACAAATGTTATATTTTTTAGAGGTATATTAGAACTTGGAAGAAGGGTTGATGGAATGCATCTTTAGAGCATATTATGAATAGTTATGGTTTAGGTATTGCAAGTGTTGAGATTTAGGAGTCTTGATTCCCGAATTATAAACGCACCACATAGCCAAATAATTCCATACCTTTTATTTCATACCAAGCCCCATTACAACCCCGCCGAATGGAGTCTTCTTTGAAGTCTTCCATTGAGCGAAAGTCCTCCTGATGGTTCTTAATGCATTTTCATAATTGGTTGCGAAGTGGATTTTTATAAATTGCAATATTTATGAGATTGTATATGGAATTGAGTTAAGAGTTGATCTTCATAGCCTAAACACATGAGAGTTGAGTGCAAACACATTATCCCTGTGAGGTTGGATCAAAATTGCATATGCCTATGGATCGCCAAAATATGTGCTATGACGTTAAATTCACTTGCTTTGCTTTGCTACCGCTTATGATGTTGCTTTTGACAAAGGCGAAGACTTGAAGGGTGTGTTGTAGGTGTTGGTTATTGCTTGGTTATTGCTTGAGGACAAGCAAGTCTAAGTATGGGGTGTTTTGATGTACATATTTGTACCTTTGTTTATTGCATCTTTTGACTTCATATTTCATTCGATTTCCAAAGAAAAGTTTCAAAAGTATATGAACTTGTGTAAGAATGAGCTAAAGTATAAGAAATAGAGTATGCACGAGTTTTGAGCTAACCATGCAGGAATTCGATGAAATCGGAGTCAAAACGAACAAGCCAAGTGAAGCTGAGAAGAGGTCGATATCGACTGGAGACATCGATATCGACCCTGGATTTTGACACGACTTCTGAGCGTCGAGATAAGCAACACATACCAGACCAGATGCCTCGATATCGACATACATGCATCGATATCGACCATCGTCATAGACATCGACTGGAGCTGAACAAGTCGAGCAAGAACCACAAGCATCGATATCTACCTCTGGTGTCGATATCGACCCTACCTCGACAGAAGATAAATCCGATTTTGAGACTCGGATTGTGAAGTCTATCATCAAAGCCATGAGTTATCTCCTTCTTTTAGATATTAGCAGCTCTTTATCATCTTTTACCTTTAAGTTATTTAAGTTTTATCAAAATAAAAGACCTATCCTAATTGTTTGGATAGAGTTCATAGTTTAGATAGGAGTTACAATTCTTGGATAGCGAGGATTAGTAGCCTATAAATACAGCCCTAGGGGGCTGGAATCCGATCATCCAATCTTAGAATTCAATTGACAATCAAGACAATAGAGTTAGAGTTAGAGAGAAGTTTTAGGGTTTGACGTTTGCGAAAGTTGACGTTGAGTTGTAAAGCTTCGGAGTTTATTTTAATGCAAGTTTCTTCCTTTCAATCTACGATGAGCTCCATGATGAGACGCGAGTAGTTCCCCAAAGCTCTTAGGGTCGGGGTGAGCCCGACGTTAGCCATGCGCGCTTGAGGTAAGTATTTGATGTTGATATCGTTGTGTCTATCTCTCCTCCTACGATTCTATGTTTAGTCCTAATCGAAAGAAAAGGGATTCATGCTAACAACTTCAGTTATAAACATAAAATTGTTAGAGACAATTAGGTTTATTTGCAAGAGTAATCCTAAGAGTTGGTGTACGGCGAAAGCTTGTCCCTCGGGTGAAATAGCGCAATTGTCCGTCTTATATATCTTATCGCATGCATTGGTTAACGTTGTGGTAAACCCTAATCCTAGGAGTTGCTTTTTACATATTTTATACACACAAAAACCCCTGCTTTATTTCTATTCATTGCTTCTCTCCCCGTTCTTAAATCTTCGGCCTTTCTTTGCCGACGAATAACTAACCCACTGCAGGGAGACATCGATATCGACCCTAGACGTCGATATCGACCACTGAGTTCATCGACAGTTTTCTGAGTCGATGACGAACATCGCTGCGGAGTTACTGGACATCGATATCAACCCCTAACATCGATATCGACCCTTCTGTATCGACTGGCAGTCTTCTGAGCCAGTCGATTTCGTGGAATGACATCGATATCGACCCTTTCCAATCGATATCGACCACTTGTTTTGTTTCTGCATGTCTTCTGTTGCAGAGAACATCGACAGCCGAGGTCGACATCGAGCACTAAGGTCGAAATCGAGGCTTCTGGTCGACGCAGACTTGAGTTTTCCAAAGCTACTAGGATCCCGCTGACACGCCTCCTCGTGGATCGATCCTGACTACCCTTCCACTACAATGGGAGGAAGTCTTGTAATTATTTGCATAGGCTAGGAGTCGGTTTACATTTATTTACATCTTATTATTTGTACTCGACCTACCTCCTTAACAAGCCGCTCTTGGGCTTGTCTACGCGCATCCTCAGCCCTATCAGCACGGGCTCACTCTGCAGCAGTGGCGACCCTCTCAGTAGCAATTGTAGCATTATGGTCCTGAATCTCTTTCCTCAACCGCTCTATGGTCACAGCCTGCGTCTCGTTGTCATCCATGATTTGAATAGCTTTTTTCGAAGATGGAAGGAACGTTCAGGCTCGTTTATGGTTTCCAAGATAGGTCCGCGATCAGTGCGTTGCATAAACCTGCAAAATAAGCTCTACAAGATCGTGAGAAAACTTAGGTGGTGATTGATTGCCTCCCTGGCAACGGCGCCAATTTGTTCGTTTAGGGGAGGTGCGATTCAAATATTCAAATATATATCTCAACTATGCTAACTGCATGTTCAAGCAAAATATACAAGAATCCCTCCGGATGCAGTGGTAGGGTAATTTAGTATCGAATCCACGAGGAGGTATGTCAGCGCATCCTTTGTTGTAATCACGATCAAGTTTTCGACCTCAGAACACACAGAAGACACTCAATATGGAGGTGTCTGGTCGATATCGACCTCAGTTCTGGTCGATTTCCAGTGAGTTTCTTGCAGAAGACAAAAGCAAGCCAAATAGATGTCGAGTGGAACCTCGATGTCGACGTTAGTGCTCGATATCGACCTTCACATTCGATTTTGATATTTGTCACAGATACTGCAAAGCGTGACCTATGTGTCGGAAAAGTGTCCGAAGAGCTTAGGATGGTAAAGGAAAGATGGTCAGCAATATGATTGGCTTTCACTTCAATAATGCAAATAATGAATCTCCCTAACTTTCGCAAAGTATCATGCATAGGCTAGAAGACGGAATCGCATAAAAATCATACCTTTGATGCACTTACCCACATTGCTATCGTTGGGCTCACCCCGACCCTAGAAGTGGGTTGACTACTCGTGTCTCATCATGGAACTCATCATCATCATTGAAAAGAAAACTACTTTGATTAGACTAAAGAGAAAGTTACAACCGAACAAAGCCACTCCGCTCTCGCTTCTCTCCAACCTCACTCGGTCTCCTCTCTCTCTCTCCTAATTCTCTGCGTTCTATAATGTAAAACTTATTCCTTGAATGAATAAACTCAGCCCTAATGGCCTCTAGATATAGATCTCAAATCTTGCTAACCAAGGACTCGAAAACTTATCTTTATTCTCTAAGATAAAACTTAAATAAGTAAAAACTAAAAACTGTATGGTAAATAGCATAATAGATGAAGTCTGGTGTTGATGATAGGAAATCTCGACTTTAGGATAGACATGCATGCTTTGGATAGAATTCTATCAAAATCTGACTCGGATTTCTCTGGTGAACAACATCGATATCGACCTTCATCATTGATATCGACCTCGGTTTCACTCTATCTCGAGCACTCCCTCTACTCCTCGGATTGGCACTCGAATTCTATCAATAAGCTTGATCTAGGCCACTCGATATTGACCATTAGACATCGGTATCGACCTCTTTTGTGTTGAAATGCTCTGTTTCTCCTCTGCTCGATTTCTGGTTGCTCTGCTGAACTCGATGTCGAGGTTCTTTTGTCGATTTTGACCTCTTCAAAAGACTTTGAGTTCTTTTTTCGCTCTTCCAACTCTTTCCATTTTCATCCTGTTTTCTGCGAAATCACAAAGAAACTCATGCAGACCCCTATATTTATCAATAAAGAATAAACTACACTAATCTTATGATTTCCCACTAATATGCGTGCAAACAAATGATAAAATGGACTTAAATGTGCATAGAAAATATGGAAATTTGCACGCACCTCAATATAGACCAGGTGGTGTTAATTTCAAGTTCTTTATCAGGCTTTTCTCCCCCATCGGCTAGGTGCCAAATCTCTAAAAGCTCCTCCATTTGGGCCTCCATGGCCCTTTCCTCTAGCTCCTCGTCGGTGAAGGCTCCCTCCGTTGGTTCATCGCAAGGGATTACTCTCCCTATTGCTTGCATCGCCTTGACCTTCATTTTATTCACCTCCTTCGTTGTAGGGTTGAAAGAGAATTCAATGACCTCATTGCCAACAGTGAATGACAATAGTCCATTCCGTACGCTGATATTGGCATCAGTCGTAGCTAGGAACGGCCTCCCTAAGATGATGGGGCAAGTCGGATCTTCTTCCATATCAAGCACAATGAAATCAGTTAGGCACAAAGAACTTACCCCCTTGATTGGAATGCTCATCGATGATGCTTCTGGGCCTTACAAAGTTGTTATCGGCCATGTAGAGTTTCATATCAACCGGCTCCAAGGCTCCAATGTTGACCATTGACCAAATGGACAAAGGCACGAGGCTCACGCTAAACCCTAGGTCGCACAAAGCCTTATAGTGACGTTTGCCAAGCCCAATGGTGATGGCGAATCTACCAGGATCACTCCTCTTTTCTGGGTAGTCCACCTTGTTACAATCCCTTCTGTTTAGGGGAGGTGTGATTCGCTTAAATAAAATATTAAAATATAAACTCTAACTATGCCAACTCCCTTATCAATCAAATAAACACAAGAATCCCTCCCGATGTAGTGGTAGGGTAATTCAGGATCGAATCCACGAGAAGGTATGTCAGCGCTTCCTTAGTTGCTATCACGATGAAGCTCTCGACCTGAGGAGACACTCGATATCGAGGTCTCTGGTCGATATCGACCTCAGTTTTGGTCGATTTCCAATGAGTTTCCTCCAGGAGACAGAAGCAAAGCAGTCGATGTGGAGATAGACCTCGATATCGATATTAGTGCTCGATATCGACCTTGCCAGTCGATTTCGATGTCTGTTATAGAAACTGTGTACGTAACTTATTTGTCAGAAAACTAGTTATGGAAAGATGGTCGAAGTTGACTAGCCTCTCAATTGTCTCCCAGGCCTCCGTTGGTGTGAGCTCAATGTACCAATAGGAGGTATATGAATTTATCATCTCCTTATTCGGCGCATCAAGGGAGTTGTAGAAGATCTCCTGGATTACATATGGAAGTTGCCCATACGTGGGGCATGATCTCAGCAAGTCCTTAAAGCGCTCCCACGCCTGTGCTAATGTCTCACCAGGCTTTTGTTTGAAAGTCGTGATCCTTTGCCGCAGCATTGCCGTTTTAGATGGTGGAAATAACTTGTTTAGAAACGCATCCTTCACCTCTGCCCATGTCCTCAGCGAGCGTGGAGCCAAACTTTCTAGCCATTGTAATGCCTTCCCTGCCAAAGACCATCGAAAAGATTTTAGTCTCACATACTCTACATTTACACCATCAGCAATAGTTTCACATAAGTCCATGAAAGTAGAGATATGTTACAGTGGGCATTCATTAGGTCTTCCTTCAAAAGTATTTCTTTTAATCTCAGATAGGAAGTTAATTTTTATTCCATAATTGGAAGGAGGAATTAAAATAGCAGATTCAGGAACATGTAGCGGTGGATGCATGTATTATATCGCCGTCTATGGATAATGATTGAGCCGCTCTTGGGCTTGTTTACGCGCATCCTCCTCCCTATCAGCACGGGCTCATTCTACAACAGCGGCGGCCCTTTCAGCAGCAATTGTTGTGTTATGATCCTTAATTTCCTTCCTCAACCACTCTATGGTCTCAGCCTATGTCTCGTTGTCCGCCATGATTTGAATGGCTTTGTTATAAAGATGGAAGAAACGTTCAGGCTCATCTATGCTTTCCAGGATAGGTCCGCGATCAGGGTGTCACATAAACCTCCAAATAAGCACTAAAAGTAGATCGTGAGAAAACTTAGGTGGCGATTGATTGCCTTCACGGCAACTGCGCCAATTTGTTCTGTTTAGGAGAGGTCTGATTCGCTTAAATAAAATATTCAAATATAAACTCTAACTATGCCAACTCCCTTATCAATCAAATAAATACAAGAATCGCTCCCGATGTAGTGGTAGGGTAATTCCCGATGTAGTTGCAATCATGATCAAGCTCTCGACCTCAGAAGACACTCGATATCGAGGTGTCTGGTCAATATCGACCTTAGTTCTGGTCGATTTCCAGTGAGTTTCCTGTAGGAGACAAAAGCAAAGTAGTCGACGTTGAGATAGACCTCGATATCAATGTTAGTGCTCGATATCGACCTTGCCAGTCGATTACGATGTCTATTACAGAAAATGTGTACGTAACCTATTTGTCGGAAAACTAGTCCGAAGAGCTTAGAATGGTTATGGAAAGTTGGTCAGAAATAAAAACTCAAACTTTTATATGAAATTCAATTAACTAAAAGATTCCAAGGTCGGGGATTCATGCCATAACGATAATCATGCAAGTACGATGATAAAGTTATGAAATTTAATGTCTTTCCTTCAAATAACTTTCATTACCAACACTTAGGTGATTAGAGGCTCTCGCATAATTCCTAAGAGTTACTATCCAATTCATGAGTAATCCATGTTCACAATATGATTGGTTTTCGCTTCAATAATGCAAATAATGAGTCTCCTCAACTTTCCCAAAGTATCATGCATAGGATAGAAGACAGAATCGCATAAAAATCATACCTTTGATGCACTTACCCTACGTTGCTATCGCCGGGCTCACCCCGACCCTAGAAGTTGGTTCACTACTCGCACTTCATTGTTGAACTCATCATCATCATGGATAAGAAAACTACTTTGTATAACTTTGAAAGAAATATTACACCGAACAAAGCCACTCCGCTCTCGCTTACACAACTCACTCAGCCTCTCTCTCTCCTAATTCTCTGCAATGTATAATGTAAAACTGATTCAAAACTTGCTGTAATTGAATCATTAAACTCCGCCCTAACGGCCTCTAGATATAGATCTCAAATCTTGCTAGCTAAGGATTCGAAACTCTATCTTTATTCTCTAAGATGAAACTTAATAAAGTAAAAACTAAAAACTCCATGGTAAATAACATAAAGGATGAAGTCTGGTGTATTGGATAGCAGATCTCGACTTTAGGATAGACGTGCATGCTTCGGATAGAATTCTATCAAAACCTGAGTCGGACTTCTTCTGCAGGCAACATCGATATCGACCATAGTCCTCAATATCGACTTCGTTTTTATCTCTATCTCGAGCACTCCTTCTCTTCAGATTGGCACTAGACTTCTATCTATATGCTCGATCTAGGCCACTCGATATCGACGTTGAAACATCGATATCGACCTCTTATGTGTCGACATGCTATGTTCTTCCTTTGCTCGATTCCTAGTTGCTTGATGTGCGCGCAAATTGCCATATTTTCTATGCACATATAAGTCCATTTTATCGTCATTTGCATTGTATATTAATGGGAAAACATGGGATTAGTGTAGTTTATGCTTAAAATCAAATATATGGGTCTGCACGAGTTTCTATGTGATTTCACAGAAAACAGGATAAAAATGGACAGATTTGAAAGAGCGGAAAAAGAACTCGAAGTCTTCTGAGGAAGTCGAAATCGACTGGAGAGCTTGACATCGAGTGCAGAAGAGACATATGAATCGAGCAGGAAATGAAACAGAGCATGTCGACACCAGAGAAGGTCGATATCGAGGATCAAGGTCGATATCGAGTGGCCATATCGAGATAAATGATAGAAGTCGAGTGCTAATCCGAGTAGAAGAAGGAGAGCTCGAGATAGTGTTTCACAGTGGTCGATATCGACGTCTGAAGGTCGATATCGATGTTGCCCAGAAGATAAATCCAACTCAGATTCTGATAGAATTCTATCCTGATGCGTTTGGAATTCCCGATCCTTTGCCTGTGGGCTCAGAATCATGAACACCAACTTGTTGATGGCCCGATCTTGCAACATTCTTGATATCCTTGATGTTTACAATTAGTTACAATAAAGACTTTGAACTATTGTGAAAGAAAAGAAAACAAACAAATAAAAACTAAAACCAACAAAGGAAACAACGACGGAAGCAAAGCAGCAGTGACGGTCGATGGGATGGTCGCGGGGCGGCCAAGGGAGGTCTCTGAAACAGCAACGGTTTCTCAGGATGGGTTTCTCCTTTGTGTTTGTGTTTAGGGTTTGGTATCGGATGATTGATCGAACTATAACTTGAAGGCAAAAGCTTTTGGATTGGGGAATCGAAGAACCTTTTTAGCCAAAAAGGTTTCTTCAATATTAATTCCAATCTGAATAATTCAAAGCATACAATGTTGTTTAAATAGAAAACCTTAACCAATTCTACCTTGCAAAGGATAGAGCTTTGGTTAGCTAAAGATAGATAGAAATCCTAAAAGATATATCAAACTTACCTAAGATAGATCAAACCAGCTAAAGATAAATAATTAAAACTTGGTGGTTAAGGAATTTATCTAGAAGAGATATTTTCCTCCCACACTTTATTTTCCTAATTACATAAAATAATTAAATCTAATATAATTAAATAAAAATCTGAAATTAATTAAATAAATATGTAGAAATTCGTCCAAACAGTGACAGCTGCAAAGATGATGAATTTCGGCCATTTTCGAGGTTGATTCTGGAAAAACCTTCAACAGCAAAGTTGTAGATCTTTTTTTTCTCGTTCCAACAAGATATGACACGACCCAATCCGATAAATATGGACTCCGAATGACCCATTTTACTGAGACGTCGAAATGCTATCAACCCATTACGAACGAACCAAAACATGGACATTAGCTCACCTTGCTCCTTTGGATCTTCTCCCATGGTGGAGACTTCTTCTTTCTTTTGAGAATGACATTCTTTGCCATCAATAGCCCTCGAATCGGTCTTGAGAGCTCGCCTGGATCAAGATCATTGTTTGACCCACGGAAGGCCATCTTGATCCGCATTATTCTCCCCTCTTAGCTTCGATTCGTCCTTGAATCGAGTCATTGAAGAGCAGTGAAGAAGGAGCAGCAATCACAAAGTAACTTCCTTGACAATCAACTTGAGATGGCGTCAGAAAAATTT
Source organism: Persicaria maculosa (assembly GCA_963922045.1). Lineage (NCBI taxonomy): Eukaryota > Viridiplantae > Streptophyta > Magnoliopsida > Caryophyllales > Polygonaceae > Persicaria > Persicaria maculosa. Next base: position 39,115,134 of record OY998261.1, read on the forward strand.
GAGGCAAAGGAACCTCAAAAACAACACCTGTCAATATCAATATACTCAATAACCCTATGAACTTCAGAAGTCTCAACATTAGGAACATTCTCAAGAGGTACAATAGCTAACTCAAGAGAAGTGTCCCCAACGTCCTCATCGTTGTCGTCAGAAGCAACCAACACATCTGGCGCAGCACTGCAGTTCACTTGCAGCATAGATTCGGAGGTCTTCCTAGAGGGTTCTTGCAGCGTATGATCCACCGTTGGAAAGATCGTCGAGTCCGCTTCGCAACAAGACTGAGTTGACTCAATTCCGAGGTTAGAGTCAACGGGAATCTGCGAAAAAAGTTCGGCGCGCTGTGCTGAATCCGGGGCAACGAATTCAACTATAGGCTCCTTAGGCTTAATTACCTCGTCGTTGGTTAAGGAAAATATAGCCACTGGAGTATGGGTGGCCAAAGCAAGAGCATAACAAAGTCTATCCGAGATGGCCTTCTCCAATTCCTTCAAGCCCTCCTCGAGCTTCGCCTGTGATCTGGCATCATAGGCATCTAGTTCGGCTTGAAGTTCGGCTGTAAGTTCGGCTTTAAGTTGTTGTCGACGCATCTCTTTTTTGATTTCCGCTTGCCGTTGAAGCCAAAGGCGGCACCTTTGAGCCTCTCGTTGTTGCTCTAAAGCTTGTTGTTGTTGCAAAGCTCGTCTCTGCAACTCTCGGCGGCGTCGTTGTTGTGCAGCCCGTTCCAAAGCGAAGAACTCATCCAAGGGATTGGGATCGTAATCCCAATCTCCCCAGATAACGCCAACCATTGAATCAAATCGTGAATAACATCAAGAAAAAAAACAACAACTTGCGAAACCTACGGCTCTGGTACCACTTGTTGCGTTTGGAATTCCCGATCCTTTGCTTGTGGGCTCAGAATCAAGAACACCAACTTGTTGATGGTCTGATCTTGCAATATTCTTGATATCCTTGATGTTTACAATTAGTTACAATAAAGACTTTGAACTATTGTGAAAGAAAAGAAAATAAACAAATAAAAACTAAAACAAACAAAGGAAACAGCGACGGAAGCAAAGCAGCAGTGACGGTCGCTGGGATGGCCACGGGGCGGCCAAGGTAGCCGCGGGGCGACCCGGACACTGGCGACGGTTCTAGGCAGACTCAGCGATGGCTTCTTTGATCCAGCGACGGTTTCTCAAGATGGGTTTCTCCTTTGTGTTTGTGTTTAGGGATTAGGGTTTGGTATCGGATGATTGATCGAACTATAACTTGAAGGCAAAAGCTTTTGGATTGGAGAATCGAAGAACCTTTTTAGCCAAAAAGGTTTCTTCAATATTAATTCCAATCTGAATAATTCAAAGCATACAATGTTGTTTAAATAGAAAACCTTAACCAATTCTACCTTGCAAAGGATAGAGCTTTGGTTAGCTAAAGATAGATAGAAATCCTAAAAGATATATCAAACTTACCTAAGATAGATCAAACCAGCTAAAGATAAATAATTAAAACTTGGTGGTTAAGGAATTTACCTAGAAGAGATATTTTCCTCCCACACTTTATTTTCCTAATTACATAAAATAATTAAATCTAATTTAATTAAATAAAAATCTGAAATTAATTAAATAAATATGTAGAAATTCGTCCAAACAGTGACAGCTGCAAAGATGATGAATTTCGGCCATTTTCAAGGTTGATTCTGGAAAAACCTTCAACAACAAAGTTGTAGATCTTTTTTTTTCTCGTTCCAACAAGATATGACACGACCCAATCCGATAAATATGGACTCCGAATGACCCATTTTACTGAGACGTCGAAATGCTGTCAACCCATTACGAACGAACCAAAACATGGACATTAGCTCACCTTGCTCCTTTGGACCTTCTCCCATGGTGGAGACTTCTTCTTTCTTTTGAGAATGACATTCTTTGCCATCAATAGCCCTCGAATCGGTCTTGAGAGCTCGCCTGGATCAAGATCATTGTTTGACCCACGGAAGGCCATCTTGATCCGCATCATATCCGAAGCTTGCACGTCTATCCAAAAGTCGAGATTTCTTATCTTCAACATCAGAGCTATCAGATGAGCTGATTTACCATAGAATTTTTAGTTTTTACTTTATTTATGTTTTATCTTAGAGAATAAAGATAAATTTTCGAGTCTTTGGATAACAAAGTTCGATATCTATATCTAGAGGCCATTAGGGCAGAGTTTAAGAATTCAATTTAAGAGCCAATTATATTAGTAACGAGTTAGAGAGAGAGAAGAGCCGAATTGAGTTGGTGGAAGCGAGAGCGGAGATTTGGCTTGTTCGGTTGTAATTTTTTTCATCGTTTAATTAAAAGTAGTTTTCTTTCAATGATGATGATGAGCTGCATGATGAGAAGCGAGTAGTCAACCCACTTCTAGGGTCGGGGTGAGCCCGACAATAGCAATGTAAGGTAAGTGCATCAAAGGTATGACTTTTATGCGATTCCGTCTTCTATCCTATGCATGATTCCTTTGCGAAAGTTAGGGAGATTCATTATTTGCATTATTGAAGCGAAAACCACTCATATTGTCAACTTAGATTATTCATGAATTGGACAGTAACTCTTAGGAACTATGTGAGAGCCTCTAATCACCTAAGTGTTGGTAATGAAAGTTATTTGACGGAAAGGCATTAAATTTCATAACTTTAGCATCAAACTTGCATTGTTATCGTTATGGCATGAAACCCCGACTTTGGATGCTTTTTAATTAATTGAATTCATATAAAAGTTTTAGTTTTGTTTTTGATCATCCTTCTTAATCATTCTACATTCTTTAGATTCTTTTCCGACAATTGGTTACGAATTACAGTTTCTGTGACAAACATCGGAATCGACTGTAAAGGTCGATATCGAGGTCTAATGTCGATGTCGAGGTTTGTCTCGACGTCGATTTTGCTGCTTTTGTCTTCTGCTGGACCTCTACTGGAAATCGACCAGAACTGAGGTCGATATCGACCAAAGACATCGATATTGAGTGTCTTTTGAAGTCGAAAGCTTGATCGTGATTGCAACAAGTGAAGCGCTGACATACCTCCTCGTCGATTCGATCTGGAATTACCCTACTACTACATTGGGAGGGACTCTTGTATCATTTGTTTGGGACAAGGAGTTAGCTTAGTTAGAGTTTATATTTGAATCTACCCTTCCGTTTAACAACATTGCTCTGTTCACTCGATGTCGAGGTACATAATCGATTTCGACCTCTTCAGTAGACTTCGAGTTCTTTTTCCGCTCTTCGTCACTTGTCCAAATCTTTCCATTTTTGCCTTGTTTTCTGCGAAATCATATAGAAACTCGTGTAGACCTCTATATTTGACAATAATGCATAAACTACACTAATCTTATGATTTCTCACTAATATACATGCAAATGATGATAAAATGGACTTAAACGTGCATAGAAAATATGGCAATTTGCGTGCACATCAAGCACCCCATACTTTAGCTTGCTTGTCCCCAAGCAGTACTTTAAATGGTCATTCAGGGGAAGAAAGTAAACCCAACCCATGCTCCCTGCAGATGGTTTGTGATGTGCGCGCAAATTGCCATATTTTCTATGCACATATGAATCCATTTTATCGTCTTTTGCATGCATATTAATGGGAAAACATGGGATTAGTGTAATTTATGCTTAAATGTCAAATATATGGGTTTGCACGAGTTTCCATGTGATTTCGCAGAAAACGGGATAAAAATGTACGGATTTCGAAGAGCGGAAAAAGAACTCGAAGTCTTCTGAAGAGGTCGAAATCGACTGGAGACCTCGACATCGAGTACATCGGAGATATAGGAATCGAGCAGGAATTAAAACAGAGCCTGTCGACACAGAAGGGGTCGATACCGACGTCTGGAGGTTGATATCGAGGCTGCCAGATCAAACAAATTGATAGAAGTCGAGTGCTAGTTCGAGTAGGAGAAGGAGAAGCTCGAGATGAAGTTTTGAAGGGGTCGATATCGATGTCTAGGGTCGATATCGACCATGCCAGCAGAGGAATCCGACTCCAATTTTTGATAGAATTCTATCCAAAGCTTGCACGTCTATCCAAAGGGTCAAGATTTCCTATCACCACACCAGTTCTATCATGAGGAGGCTGAGTTACCATAGAGTTTTAGTTTGTTTTCTTTTATTTTAGTTTATCTTAGAGAATAAAGATAAGGTTTTCGAGTCCTTATCGACATCTATAGATAGAGGCCAATAGGGCTGAGTTTATTCAATTTAAATTCAAGTTAGCATCCAAGAACATTCATTTTCAATTATTCAAACACAATTACACAGAGAATTAGTAGAGAGAGAGAGAGAGGAGGCCGAGTGGAGTTGTAAAGCGAGAGCGGAGTGGCTTGTTTGGTTGTACTTTCTTTCGAAGTTTTAATTCAAGGTAGCTTTCTTTCAACAATAATGATGATGATGTGCATGATGAGGAGCGAGTAGTCAACCCACTTCTAGGGTCGGGGTGAGCCCGACGATAGCAATGTGAGGTAAGTGCATCAAAGGTATGACTTTTATGCGATTCCGTCTTCTACCCCATGCATGATCCTTTGCGAAAGTTAGGGAGATTCATTATTTACATTATTGAAGCGAAAGCCACTCATATTGTGAACTTGAATTGCTCATGAATTGGATAGTAACTCTTAGGAATTATGCGAGAGCCTCTAATCACCCAAGTGTTGATAACGAAAATTATTTGATGAAAAGACATTAAATTTTATAGCTTTAGCATAAAACTTGCATTGTTATCATTGTGTGATGAAACCCCGACTTTGGAAGCCTTTTAATTAATTGAATTCTTCATAAAAGTCTTAGTTTTTTTTCTGTTCATCTTCCTTCTCCATTCTATTTTCTTCGGACTCTTTTCCGACAAATTGGTTACGAAAACAGTTTCTGTGACAAGCATCGAAATCGACTGTAAGGGTCGATATCGAGGTCTAACATCGATATCGAGGTCTGTCTCGACGTCGACTTGCTGTTTTGTCTTCTGCAGGAACTGCGCTAGGAAATCGACAACAACTAAGGTCGATATCGACCAGTATACTCGATATCGAGTGTCTGCTGAGTTCGAAAGCTTTGATCGTGAGTACAACAAGGGAAGCGGTGACATACCTCCTCGTGGATTCGATCCTGAATTACCCTACTACTACAAGGGAGGGGATTCTTGTATTATTTGTTTGGGACAGGAAGATATTGTAGTTGTCCTTTGTTTTGTTTTAAATATTTGAATCTCCTACTACACACCTCCCCCTAGCGAACAAATTTGCGCCGTTGTCGGGGAGGCAATCAATCGCCACCTAAGTTAATCACGATCTTTTTCTGAGCTTATTCTGTAGGTTTATGCGACATTCTGATCACAGACCTATCCTGGAACTAATCAACGAGCCTGAACGTTTTTACCATCTTCACAACAAAGCAATTCGCATCATGGCTGACAACGAGACACAGGCTGAGATCATAGAGCGGTTGAGGAAGGAGATCGAGGACCACAATGCTACAATCACTGCTGAAGAGGCTGCCGCTGCTGCTGAGCGAGCCCATGCTGATAGGGAGGAGGATGCGCGCAAACAAGCCCAAGAGCAGCTAAATCAGTATCCACAGATGGCGATGCAATACATGCATCCGCCGCTTCATGTTCCTGAATCTGCCATTATAATTCCTCACTCCAACTATGAATTGAAAATTAACTTCCTATCTGAGATTAAAAGAAATACTTTTGAAGGAGGACATAATGAATGCCCCCTGCAACACATCTCTACTTTTATGGACTTATGTGAAACAGTTGCTGATGGAGTAACCTTACAGTATGTGCGACTAAAATCATTTCGATGGTCTTTGGCAGGGAAGGCATTACAATGGCTTTGAAAGTTTGGCTCCACGATCGCTAAGGACATGGATGGAGGTGAAAGATGCATTCTTGAACAAATTCTTCCCACCTTCTAAAACGGCGATGCTGCGACAATGGATCACGACTTTCAAACAAAAGCCTGGTGAAACCCTAGCACAGGCGTGGGAGCGCTTTAAGGACTTGCTGAGATCATGCCCGATGCATGGGCAACTTCCATATGTCATCCAGGAGATCTTTTATAACGCCCTTGATGCACCGAATAAGGAGAGGATCAATTCATATACCTCCTATCAGTACATTGAGCTTACACCAACGGAGGCATGGGAGACCATTGAGAGGCTTGTGAACTTTGACAACACCTATGGGGCTGCTGCGGCCTATGATGTAAGGCCTGCCCCATCTATGCCACTATATGAGCCTCCAAGGTGCGGCAACAATTCCATAACGATCAAACACGCCGCCTTCAAAAGCAAGTAAGGTTCCTAAGCAACAATCAACCTTGTCAGGAGTGTGGCTCAACAAGGCATAACACTAGTGCATGTCCACATACTGAGCAAGTATCCATGGCGGAACAACATGAGGAGGTCAAATGGACGAGAGGCCCCTATGGAGGGGGCAATCAACAAAATTGGGGAGCTCAAAGGTTCTATCAAAGGGATCCGCCAACATATAGGGCACCAGGGCACCCTGAGCGGGAGAATAAGAAAGATGACCAGCAAATCATCCTTGATGAGATGCGGAGGAACCACGTTGAGTTCAAACAAGCCAATAACTCCGTCCATACTCAGCTGTAGGGCATAAATTCTAGACTTGGGGAGATCGACGTTTGGAAGCGCAACATGGAGACTCAAATGAGTCAATTAGCGGAAGCAATGCCCAAAGCGTCAGGATCACTCCCTGGATCCACTGTGCCCAAAGTTATGACTTTTATGCGATTCCATCTTCTACCCCATGCATGATCCTTTACGAAAGCTAGGGATATTCATTATTTAAATTATTGAAGTGAAAGCAACTCATATTGTGAACTTGAATTGCTCATGAATTGGATAGTAACTCTTAGGAATTATACAAGAGCCTCTAATCACCTAAGTGTTGATAACGAAAATTATTTGTCGGAAAGACATTAAATTTCATAGCTTTAGCATAAAACTTGCATTGTTATCGTTGTGGCATGAAACCCCGACTTTGGAAGCCTTTTAATTAATTGAATTCTTTAGAAAAGTCTTAGTTTTGTTTCTGTTCATCTTCCTTCTCCATTCTATTTCGGGATAGGTAGTCGGGATTTAAGGACAGATGAGCAAATCTCTCTCTCTCTCTCTCAATCGGCGCCATCTTTCTCTCTATCACACTCTCTTCCTTCCTTCCCACCATGTTAAGTATCTTGTCCTTTTCCTCATTGTCCTTTTCCATCAAAAACCAAGTTTCTATCCCTGGTTGTGGCTGCGAGTTCATCCTCTCCGCCACGAGGATGAGCCCGGAAGAAGAAACTCATCTTGGCCGCCGCGAGTTCAGAGCCCAGTTTCGTTTACAGCTCAGGAAAACAACTCGTTCTCCTTCGTTTTCACTCCTTTCTCTCACCCATTTGTTCTCTCTTATTTCTCATTCTTTCCTCTACCTTCCAAGGTCAAGAAATGTCGGATTTAGCTCCTTTTAAAGCGGATTCGAGCCCTTTCTTTCCTCCTCCTCTGTTTTTGAGCAAGGTAAGCTCCCACCATCCAATTCTCTCGTTTTGCGTCTAAAACATTATGTAGGTCCATCTTTAACCAAGAGCTATCCCTCATAGGCCTTGTCGTAGCAAAACCTCAGTGAATCGTAGCCAAATAACCTACCTCTTCCAAGATTCTCGAAGAATCCTCAAGGAGGCTAGGTAATCACTATTCCGCTCTCCCCTCTAGTCGATGTTTGGGTCTTTTATGTCTCTTTGATGTCATTTTTGTGTTAGAAATGTTTTGAAACAAGTTTGGTATAAAATGGTTTTGAATCTAGGCAAAAATGAGCAAAAGTTTTGACTCTCTCCACGGCAAAATGATGGTCACCGCGGCGAGTTAGAAGAAAAGCAGAGGAAGAAGGAGAGTCTTGCGGCCGCGACTGCGGGTTTCACCGCTGCGAAATCCATCTCTCGCGGTCAGTAGGAACCTCTCTCTCACGGGGAGAGACTAGGATGATTTCACGGTCGTGACCGGCACTCACGCTGCTACGAAATCCATCCAGTAGCTTGGCCGAGTTGCTCCTTGATCCTTTGGATTAATTTGTTGGTTTTTGGTTTCGATCCTTTTCAGTCGGGTTTTAGTTCGACGATGATTTTGATAAATGAGATTTTGGAATATTATTTTAATAATTTAACAAGGGAATTCTGATGGACTTTGAAATATCAAACTTAATACTTGGATAGTGTTTTAAAAACTTTTATTTCAAGTGTCGGGATTTTTTAACTTGATTATATGATCAGTGCTTGGCGTTTGATGTTTTTCGATTTGGAATGATTTAAAAAGGTTGGAAATGGATTGACTTCAACTTCACTTTGAAAACTAATTGAAACATGATTTCTGTGGGTATGAGTGGTAGTGTGGTAGCTTATCGTATTCTATAAATTCGTAGGTGCTTGCTGATTCTTCGATTTCCACTCTCGATATCTTTTGATGTTCGGCTTTTCAAGTAAGTTCCTTGATGGACTTGCTTAGACTGATAAGATACACCTTCTTACATGTAGTCATATGATGTACTATGTGTTGCATAAGCATTGGAGCATGTCATGTAGTATCATGCTAGGGTTGCACACTTTAATGAGCATTCGGTTACACTATGTGTTTGGTAAACAGAACGACCATTCTCTGTGAGTCATAGAGTCTTTGCTAGGGTCATAGGACAGCCAAGTCCCATCGGGTTTATCCTCAATGGAGTCTGTATCATGTCAAGCTTGCGGGCTTGATTCACCACATGAGCATGATGATGAGATTATTGACGAGCACTTATACCACTTGTAGGTGGAACTGATATGCTATAGCACTGAGCTGGCCAGCGTTTGCCCTAACAGGAAGGGGGAGGAGGTAATAGAGGGATATGCCGCTTCACATTCTTTGGGCCACTCATCGTATCCATGCATATTATATCCTAATAAAAATGACTTGCGTGTTTAAATTTTGTTATGCATTAGAAGCATCTTTATTTAGGTATAGCATATGTGTATGCCTGCTTGAGGGATCAGAATGCATAAAGGCCTCGCTCTGATCCCTTGCCCTGCATATATTTTTAGGTTTGTTTGTTGATTATGTGTGATTCATGCTTCTATGATAGGGAATCGCTTGGGAGATTGATCGAGAAATTCAACTTATCAACTTGGCTTCAATATTTCATAAATCCGAGATTTCATCTTTCGGTTTTGACCCGGCCTCGATGTGGCAAGTTGTACTCTTCATTTCCTTTGCTCCTTTTACTTAAAATAAATTTAGCGACTTAGTCTTTTAGGACAGGTTAAGGGTACCCAATGACCCTACAATTGATTTGGGGTTCAAAATCCCCGCTTTAAAATGCAATTACTTGAGGTTTAAAACCTCAACCCATATCTGGATTGCAAGATCTGAACGAAGGTATCCAACCTTCAAAACGTAACCCAAATATTTATATTTAGGCCGTTACAAAGTTGGTATCAGAGCCAGGTTTGTGCAATTCACCTACCAAAGGGTCGAGTGTATGTTTTGAAAATCGCCCATAGATTTCAAAGGATTTTGACAATTTTTAAAGGGCAAAATGAATTTAATATGGCTAGTATAATGGACTGAACCTTAATAAACTTGACTTAGGGTAATAAAATTGGATAATGGATAATCGAGTGGGTAGAAAGGCGTTAAACTATCCCTATTGGATGTAGTCCTTGGCAACGGGTAGGCAAAGCTGAGCTCTCACATTATAGATGAGCCTAGAAGACTCCAAGGAGTTTGCACCGTGGTGGTTGGAGTAGCAGGGTTAGGATATAGAGGCCGAGAGGTAGTTGCCCCCTCCGGTCTATCCCCGCTCGAAGGGCGGCCTTAGGTAGCTTAATTGTAACTATCTAAATTGGGCTCGAGGTTGATCCCCCTCGAAGGGGATCAAATTATTATTAGTGATCGCTTCCATGTTGAGTGTTGTTATATTTAGGATAGAGATCTGATTGGTATGTCCTGACTGTGAAATATATATAGACTAATCTGTGTAAATGGGATAGCGGAAGTACCCTTATTCTTAACTGATCGAAGTCCAGCTTGGGTGGAACAATCTCTTCCACTATGTTAACCTCTTTGATGAACCTACTGAGTCCTTCTCCCATATATTGGTGCGCTCCACTGAAAATTTGGTTGGTAAACACATTGTCTTTAGTGATCGTGTTTGGATATGATTGTTACCTAAGTGAGTATTGGAAGATGGTTCTCAATAAAATTATAAGTCTAGAGGGTTAGGTGTTTCTATGAATGTCCTCCTCAATTCTTGTGATGATAAACCAGTGTCTTCTTACCACAAAGAGTTGTACCAGAGTTCCACGGATAAGAGGGATGATTGGTCAATTGGGATAAGTCGATGATTCCCTTAGGAATCCTTGTCTAGTTATAATGATGACTCTCTCTGAAATTGCATAACATAATATAATCTTCTGTTCTTCGGCAAGTACCTTGTGAACAATCATTAGTGAAAAGCTGCACATGTCATTCCATCTATGCATAGTCACATTGCCTAGGTCTCGTGTTGTACTTTGCCATTTTTGATGAAGGGTCAAATATGGTCCTTAAAGAGTCATTAAGGAAGTTCATTTAAGGAGAATGATCTTTTCCATTTGGCATCCAAAGAGATTGAAGGATCCAACTAGACCCACACTAGTCAAGTGTCTTGCATCATTTTGGTATAAATGATCTATTTTATTTTGAGTCTTATTTAGTTGGACACTTGAATTGGGCCTTGATGCATTTTGGGTCAGCCTATGAGTTTAGTTTTTATTTACTTTTATTATCATTTTAGGATGGCCATATAAATAGCCTTTGGAACCTCATTTTCATTAGTTTTTAGTTTTTGGTTTTGAAAAATCAGATTTGTATAGATTGTTCTCTTTGGAGAAGAACCGAGATCCCCTGCGGAGGATAGGTTTTGATGGATCATTCATAGCTTGGTTTGTCGTATGTGTGTCGATTCTCGTAATAGGATTGGTGCTATCAAGCATTCATCAGCCCCCTTCTCGTGCTTTCAAGGTTGCGTCGAGGGTCTAGTCATTGTTTCGTTGGATTATCCTTAATATTATCTGTCTATGTACATATTTGGTATATTTGCATCATTCAATTTCCGTTGCGTCGTGTCTTATCACCCTATCATCTTATTTGTTCTTGTTGAGTCGTTTGTGCTGAAATATTTGGCCATCCATCGGCTAATCCCCATATCAAAGTGGTATCAAAGCTGCGTTCATCATCAACAAAGCTACGTTCATCATCAACATTCCATTCGTGTCTCCGTTGAGTCTTCAAGAGTCCACAAATACCAAAAACAAGAGTCTCTATTGAAGTGTGAGGTTTCGTCTTTATTTGCTTTGTGTGATTTTCTCTAACCATTTGTTTTGGGTGTGTTACTGGTTGTGCTCAGCCTAAACAAGTCGTAACCTAAGCCAAAACCAACACGTTCAGCCACCAAACCTACATTATCAACCCCACCATCTACTACTCCCCACATTCAGCCACTTTGTTTCTTTAGAAAAAAAAATATATAGCAATTACAATTCAAAATCAGATTGCTAAATAAATAAATACAATCCCTTGTTTCTAGCTTTGACCAAGCCTCTACCCGAATTTCAGCCACCACATCCAAACCATCTCCTACATTCTAGCATTGACTGGGCCATCCCCTACTCCATTCCAACGTCACTTTCAAGCACAACCATCCCCACTTTCTTTGCATTTTATATGTTCCTTGAATTTGAAAAAAAAAAAAGAAAAAGCACTCGGAAATACAAAAAAAATCAGAATTTCTGAAAATTCAAAAAAAAAATTTGTAAAATTCAAAAAAAAGCAAGAGAGAGAATTCTTCTTCCTTTGATACCTAAAGAAGCTTGGTCTATCATTAATATAAGATTGAGTGCAAACACATGAGCGTAAACACATTGTGAGGTTGTTAATCTTACCATACAAGGTTCTTGTAGTTGTGTTTATCTTATGCAAAAAGAGCTTAATCAAGCTATCACAAGGAAGAAAGATGCTTTCAAGATGGATATACCCGAATTTAAAAGGAATTTTTGCCTACCTTGCTCAATATGACGTCCCGGATTCGAGGACGAATCTTTTTCAATAAAGGGAGCATGATGAAGTGTCATTTATGGTCATTAAAGAGTCATTAAGGAGTTCATTTAATGAGCACGATCTATTCCATTTGGCATCCAAAGAGCTTGAAGGATCCACCTAGAGTCGCGTTAGTCAAGTGTCTTGCATCATTTTGGAATAAATGATCTATTTTATTTTTAGTATTATTTATTTGCACTCATGTATTTGGGCCTTGATGAATTTTAGGCCAACCTATTAGTTTAGTTTTTTTTTTACTTTTATTATCATTTCAGGAAGGCCATATAAATAGTCTTGGGTGTGTCGATCCACAAGGAGGCGTGTCAGTGGGATCCTAGTTGTCTTGGGTGTGTCGATCCTCGTTGGAGGGTCGATCCTCGTTGGATGGTTGATTCTACCACATGTCTGGTGTGTAAATCCTCGTTGAAGGATTGGTGCTCTCCATCGTGTATTGGTGTGTGTCGATTCTCGTCATTGGACCGGTGCTATCGAGCATCCACGAGCCCGCTTCTCGTGCTTTCAAGGTTATGTCCTTGATTGTGTGAGATTGTAAAGCTTGGTCTTTCGATCATTCGTTTGATTCTCAATTTCAAAATATCGATCCTCTTTGGAATGTTGGTTTGAAAAATTAGATTTGTAGAGATTGTTCTCTTAGGAGAAAAACCTAGTTCCCCTGCGTGGGATAGGTTTCGATGGGTTGTCCCTAGCTTGGTTTATCTTAGGTGTGTCGATACTCGTTGGAGGGTTGGTTCTACCACATGTCTGGTGTGTGTAAATCCTTGTTGAAGGATTGGTGCTATCCATCGTGTATTAATGTGTGTCGATTCTCGTCATTGGACCGGTGCTATCGAGCATCCACGAGCCCGCTTCTCGTGCTTTCAAGGTTATGTCCTTGATTGTGTGAGATTGTAAAGGTTGGTCTTTCGATCGTTCGGCTTGGTTCCCAATTTTCAAGTATCGAGGGTCTTGTCGTTGCTTCATTGGGTTATCCTTATTATTATCTATCTATCTACATATTTGGTTTATTTGCGTCATTCAATTTCGGTTGCGTCGTGTCTTATCACCCTATCATCTTATTTGTTCTTCTTGAGTCATTTGTGTTGAAAGATCGGGCCATCCTACGACTACTCCTCGTATTAATTTTTCTGTCATGATCCTATGCCGTCACAACATATCTACTTGGTCTATTGTACTTATCGTGCTAATGATTGATTTAAAGAATGAACCGTATGATTGTTGCTCTCTCCTGAATTAGGTTAATGATAGTTTTGTCAACTCTTCTTTGTGTGAATGCTCGTAACATGATCTCCTTAGCATGTGATAGTAGGAGGAATGTCGAGTTCTGAAATACAGATATAAAGATATATAATTACAAGACTTCCTTCCGTTGTAGTGGAATGGTAGTCAGGATCAATCCACAAGGAGGCGTGTCAGTGGGATCCTAGTTGCGTTGGAAAGCTCCAGTCTTTGGTCGACCAGAAGCCTCGATCTCGACCTTGGTGCTCGATTTCGACCTCGGCTGTCGCTCCTCTCTGCAACAAAAGACATGTAGAGACAAAAACAAGCAGTCGATATCGACTAATGTAGGTCGATATCGATGTCAGTTCCAGAAATCGACTGGCTCAGAAGACTGCCAGTCGACACAGTAGGGTGGTCGATACAGAGGTTTGAGGGTCGATATCGATCTCAGAAACTTCTGCAGCATGATCATCGTCGACTCAGAAAACTGTCGACTTAGTGGTCGATATCGATGTCTGGCCTCGATATCGATGTCTTCTCCTGCAAACTTGTTAGCTTTTTGTCGGAAAAGAAAGGCCGAAGACTTAAAAGAAATAACTTGCATCTAACACTTACCTCTGGCATGCTAGGGTAACGTCGGGCTCACCCCAACTCTAAGGGATTTGGGAGACTACTCGCACCTCATCATGGAACTCATCATTGATTGAAAAGAAATAACTTGCATTAAAACTATCAAAACTTTACAATTCAAAGTCGGCTCTCGCAAACACCAAAGCCTAAAGCTTCTTCTAACTCTAACTCTCTTGAATGTAAACTGAATGTGTGTCTGTGGATGATTTAATGCCAGCCTCCTAGGGCTTTATTTATAGGCTACTAACCCTTGCTAGCCAAGGATTGTAACTTCTATCTAAACTATTAACTCCATACAAACAATTAGGATAGGTCTTTTATTTTGATAAAACTCAAACAACTTGATAAATCTCTAAGGTAAAAAAGGTAAAAAAATTCAGTTGTAATCTATCTATAGTTATAGATAATCCGTGCTCCAAGATAGAATAGCCAATCCGCATCTCGAAAAGCATGTCTATCCTCTGTCGAAGTATGGTCGATATCGACCAGGAAGGTCGATTTCGATGTCTCTGTTTCTGCTCGACAAGCTCAGCTTCACTCGATCCTGGGTTCAGGTCGATATCGATGTGTGCTGATCGATATCGAGTACTTTTATCTTCTTTGTTATTGTCTGTCTCGACACTCAGTTCTGTGTGGATGAATCTGTAGTCGATATCGACGTTGTAGGTCGATTTCGACCTCTGTTCAGCTCTCCTTGGCTTCTCCGTTTTGACTCTGATTTCTCTCTAATTCCTACATAGTTAGATCAAAACTTGTGCAGACTCTATTTCTTGCACGTTAGCTCATTCTTACACAAGTCTATATGATTTTGAACCTTTTCTTTGGAAATCGAAAGAAATATGAAGTCAAAAGATGCAATAAAAAGAGGTACAAATATGTACATCAAAACACCCCATACATAGACTTGCTTGTCCTCAAGCAATAACGAAGCAATAACCAACACCTACAACACACCCTTCAAGTATTCGCCCTTTTCAAAAGCAACATTATAAGCGGTAGCAACGCAAAGCAAGTGAATTTAACATCATAGCTGATGTGTGCGCAAATTGCCATATTTTCTATGCACACATGAATCTATTTTATTGTCTTTTACATGCATATTAATGGGAAAACATGGGAATAGTGTAGTTTATGTTTAAATGTCAAATATATGAGTTTGCATGAGTTTCCATGTGATTTCGCGGAAAATAGGATGAAAATGGATGAATTCGGAAGAGCGGAAAAAGAACTCGAAGTCTTCTGAAGAGGTCGAAATCGACTAAAGACCTCGACATCAAGTATATCATAGACATAGGAATCGAGCAGAAAAGGAAACAGAGCATATCGACACAAAAGAGGTCGATATCGACGTCTGGGGGTCGATATCGATGCTGCCAGATCGACCAAATTGATAGAAGTCGAGTGCCAGTTCGAGTAGGAGAAGGAGAAGCTCGAGATAAGGATTTGGAAGGGTCGATATTGATGTCTAAGGGTCGATATTGACCATGCAAGCAGAGGAATTCAACTCCGATTTTGATAGAATTATATCCAAAGCTTGCAATATCTATCCAAAGGTCGAGATTTCCTATCATCAACACCAGATCTATCATGAGGAGGCTGATTTCACCATGAAGTTTTAGCTTTTACTTTGTTTTAGTTTATCTTAGAGAATAAAGATAAGGTTTCGAGTCCTTATCGACATCTATAAATAGAGGCCAATAGGGCTGAGTTTAGGTATCCAATAACATCGAAGAACATCCAATTTCGCAGAGAATTTCAGTTGCAATATAGAGTAGAGAGAGAGAGAGAGGAGGCCGAGTGGAGTTGTAAAACGAGAGTGGAGTGGCTTGTTTGGTTGTACTTTCTTTCGGAGTTTTAATTCAAAGTAGCTTTCTTTCAATAACAATGATGATGATGTGCATGATGAGGAGCGAGTAGTCAACCCACTTCTAGGGTCGGGGTGAGCCCGACGATAGAAATGAGAGGTAAGTGCATCAAAGGTATGACTTTTATGCGATTTCGTCTTCTACCCCATGCATGATCCTTTACGAAAGTTAGGGAGATTCATTATTTGGATTATTGAAGCCAAAGCCACTCATATTGTGAACTTGAATTACTCATGAATTGGATAGTAACTCTTAGGAATTATACGAGAGCCTCTAATCACCTAAGTGTTGATAACGAAAGTTATATGACGCGAAGACATTAAAGTTCATATCTTTAGCATGAAACTTGCATTGTTATCGTTGTGGCATGAAACCCCAACTTTGGAAGCCTTTTAATTAATTGAATTCTTCATAAAAGTCTTAGTTTTGTTTCTGTTTATCTTCCTTCTCCATTCTATTTTTCTTCGGACTCTTTTTCGACAAATTGGTTACAAAAACAGTTTCTGTGACAAGCATCGAAATCGACCATAAGGGTCGATATCGAGGTCTAACATCGATATCAAGGTCTCTGCTCGACGTCGACTTGCTGTTTTGTCTTCTGCAGGAACTGCGCTAGGAAATCGACCAGAACTGAGGTCGATATCGACCTGTATACTCGATATCGAGTGTCTGTTGAGGTCGAAAGCCTTGATCGTGAGAAAAACAAAGGAAGCGCTGACATACCTCCTCGTGGATTCGATCCTAAATTACCCTACTACTACAAGGGAGGGGATTCTTGTATTATTTGGTTGGGACAGGGAGATAGTCTAGTTGTGCTTTGTTTTATTTTAAATATTTGAATCTCCTACTTACCCCCGCCCGCTTCCGAACAATAGCACATATATTGGCGATCCTTAGGCGTATGCAATTTTGATCCAACCTCACAGGGATAATGTGTGTGCTCTCAACTCTCATGTGTTTAGGCTATGAAGATCAACTCTCAACTCAATTCCATATACAATCTCATAAACATTGTAATATATAAGAATCCACTTCGCAACCAATTATGAAAATGCAATAAGAACCATCAGGAGGATTTTCGCTCAATGGAAGCCTTCAAAGAAGTCTCCATTCGACGGGGTTGTAATGGGGCTTGGTAAGGAATAAAGGGTATGGAATTATTTGGCTATGTGGTGCTTATATAATTGGGGAATCAAGACTCCTAAACTTCAACACTTACAATATCCAAACCATAACTCTTACAATTGTTGCACTTTCCAAGCTCAATCTCCCATAATGCTCTTTCCAAACTCGTCTTTCCATAATATGCTCTAATATGCAGAGATGTCAACCATAATAACAACCCTTCTTTCAAACTCTTAATTTGCCTCTCAAAAAATATAACACTTGTATGAAATAAATAAAGGACTTAAGGAATTTGGCTCATGCACATGATACATATATACATATCTCCTTTTTCGGATTTTTTTTCGGACGAAAAATAATAAATAAACACTAAAAATATGTGGATTTATATGGTGAGCCAAAAATCCTTTTACAAAATATGATAAGATGCAAATATGTACCAACCCATAATTTCCTTGCTCAAAACTGGACAATATGCACTTTTTTTTCCACAAGTCATTAGTCCAGCCATTCTAAGTCTGAATTCTCAAATGGGGGTGAGGCTCAATTTGGCTAGGCATAATTTTGTGGAGTTTGCAATATCAGACTCAGGCTAATTTTCTGGCTTCAAGCAGAGATAGTGCAGGGTAGGTAAAGAGAGGATAAAAATGGCTTAAAAGATGCCTCCATCATTTAATTCTCGTAAACATAGACATATTTATGCATTGGCTTTGAATAACTATCACAACATTTAGAGATGCATAGGAAGAGTAAATTCACTCAATAAAGCGGAGGGATTTTTAATGTTCTCCCTATAGGCCAAAATTTTCACAAGCACAATTTTTATGAAAAGTAAAACTAGGAACAAAAATTTAAACATGAATGCAATGCGAAGCAGAAAACCATGTTATGACCATAAGACATATCTTTGCCCCACCCCATACTTAAAATATACAGTGTCCTCACTGTATTAAAAGAAAAACAAGGGTAGAGAAAAACTCACAGCGCAACCTGCGGATTCAGGTCGGTTTCAGGTTTGGTCGATGCCAGTAGTCGATATCTATGTCAAAGGTCGATGTCGACTGCATCTGTCGAAGCCGAGTAAGAAAGTGAAGTCTAGGGCTGCTAGATTGGGGTCGATATCGATGATTATGGTCGATATCGACCTCTGCCTTTTGCTCCTGAGTCCTCGATGTTAAGTCCAGGAGATGGCTTAACCCTGGGGGGTGGATTTCGACTGGCCTGGTCGATTTCGACTGCCTTTACAGAAGCTTCTTTCTCCTTCTTCGTTCCTTTTGCTTAACAATCTGATAACTTGGTTAGATTTATAGATAAAGCCATGAATTATCACAGTTTAAAAGGTTCAAAAAGCCAAAAGTCAAAATCCTAAAAATCATCTATGAAAATTATAGTTTTATGTACATGCTCTAGAGTTTTGAGTCGCTAGGCCGACTTCTCCATCAATTCATCATGAGCCTTTAATGTAGGGACCCTTCAAGTTTGAGCCTTCTCCTGGATCATCTAGGTCCTTGTAGTAATAACTAAGTTCGACAACTAAGTCTTCTTCTTCGTTAGGTACTTATTTGGGCGCTTTCCTTCTCTTTCTTGACCTAACTTTTTCAATATTGGTAAACCATGGAGCTTTGACCCTCTCATTAGTTGAATTATCAATAATGGACAGAGGAGGGTTAGGAGTTATACATGGGCTTACTTGTTCGGGCCGGAAACAAAAATCTTTGGGCTGAGGAGAGATCGATTTCGACCAAGGGGGGTCGATTTCGAGTGTTGCGGTCGATGTCGACATGTGGGGGTCGATATCGACGTCAAGAACCCCATACTTAAGCTCCTAGCCATCATTTGGCTTACTCGACATCGATAATTTATGGCTGATTTCTAGCTTTTCAGTCGATTTCGACTGGGTCCAATCGATGTCGACCCTGCTTTCTGTTTCCCTCCTCGCCAACAAAAATTTACGAAGCTTTTCCTTAGCTGGCGAGAGGACAACTTGCTCCAGATGCTTCGTTTCGCTCATGGTTGGGTTGAAAGAGAATTCTATCACTTCATTACCTATAGTAAAGGTTAGTAATCCTCGACGTACATTGATATTTGCATCAGCAGTAGCTAAGAAAGGCCTACCAAGGATAATAGGTACTACATGAGCTTCAAGCATCTCCAATACAATGAAATCAGTAGGAATAAAGAACTTACCTACCTTTACTGGAACGTCATCAACTATACCTGTGGGCTTGATGAATGAGTTTTCAGCCATATAGAGTTTCATATCCATAGGTTCAAGTGCGCCAATGTTCACCTTTTCCCAAATTGAGAGAGGCATAAGACTTACGCTTGCCTATATGTCACATAGGGCCTTGTAGCGATGTTGGTCAAGCCCCACGGTGATTGCAAACTTCCCTGGATCACTCATCTTCTCAGGGAAGTCCATCTTTGAGCACTCCTCTGCGATCTCTTCCATGGACCACTTTTTGCTAAGGATGTCTTTGAGGAATCGAACATAGGCGGGCATCTCGCTTAGGGCTTCTGTAAGAGGAATAGTAACGTAAAGACCTTGAAGAATCTTTACAAAGCGCCTAAACTTACCTTTGGTGGGGTCCTCCAATGCTTTGGACGGGAATGGTAACATCTTCTTTAGCGGAGGAGCCAAAACGGTGGTCGGAGGGGCCTGTTGGGCATCGACATCGACTGAGACTTGGTCGATATCGACCGGGATGGTCGACGTCGAACTCTGTTGTGGCTCTGGTGGATCTGCAATGGCCTCGACATCAACCAGTGGGTTGACCTTAGGGTCGATATCGACGTCTGCCTCGACATCGACTGGGCTGTCGATGTCGAATGGATCTGCTGCTTTCTCCTCCGCTTCCGTTCGTGGCTTTGGTACTTTGTTGCCACTCCTTAGTTGCATGGTGCAACATGGCCCGTTCCGGATTGCCCCTTAGGATTTGTAGTTGGTTGCCCAGGGAATGTTTCGGGCGGTCTAGGGATTTGTGCCGCCAATTGACCCAGTTGGGTCTCTACATTCTTTTTCCAAATATCTATCTCCCCGATCCTTGTTATAAGATGATTGAGTTGAGAATGTATTGCATTATTGGATTGATCATTCTTAGCTTGGTTCCGCCTTATCTCATCCAACACAAGTTGTAGATCATCCTTCTGATGGTCCCTCTCCGGGTGTCCAGGAGCTCTATAAGGCGGAGGATCCCTGGGGTTCTGTTGGGGTGGTTGATTTCCCCAGTTTTGGTACCCCTGGCGATTGGGATTTCTCATGTATCGTGCCTCTTGGTGAGTCTTCAATGCAATCCGCATTCGATGCAATCTTGGTTCGCTAAAAGGAACCTCAGTTGCTTTTGGAGCTTTCAAAGTTGATCTTTATGGAATTGCTCCTTCACGTCCGACTCGATTACCTTAAAGGGTTCATATAATGGTATAGATGGGGTAGGCCTCGACGATGAGGATGTGTCGGAAGCCTCAGGAGTCCCATATGTGTTGTCGAACTCCATTAACCTCTCTATGGTGTCCCAAGTCTCTTGTGGAGTGAGTTCAAGGTAGCCATAGGAGGTGTAGGTGTTGATCCTCTCCTTGGTTGCAGTA
This sequence comes from Persicaria maculosa, assembly GCA_963922045.1. NCBI lineage: Eukaryota > Viridiplantae > Streptophyta > Magnoliopsida > Caryophyllales > Polygonaceae > Persicaria > Persicaria maculosa. Next base: position 39,135,709 of record OY998261.1, read on the forward strand.
TCAAGAGCATTGTAAATTATCTCCTCAATTACGTACAGTGGTTGACCATGCGTCGGGCATAATCATAGTAGGTCCTTAAACCTTTCCGAAACAGTTGCTAGAGCCTCACCAGGCTTTTGTCTGTAAGCCATTTTTTTTAGCTCGGATAAACGTCGTCTTGGATGGAGGGAAGAACTTGTTAAAGAACGCGTCCTTGACTTCATTCTAGGTGCAGAGTGATCTTGGGGCTAAGCTCTCCAACCACTGCAATGCTTTACCTTTAAGTGACCAACAAAAAGCTTTTAGTTGGACATATTCAAGACTCTGTCCATCAGCAATAGTATCACAGAGGTCTAAGAAGGTTGATATATGTGTCATAGGGTATTCATTAGGTTTTGCTTCATATTGATGCCTTCTAATTTCAGTAAGGAAGTTAGGCTTAATTTCAAATTTAGAGGCAGGGATAAGAATCGCCGATTTAGGCACTGTGAGGGCGGGGTTCATGTATTGGTTGGCATTCCAAAGGAGGGCATTGATTTGGGCATCTATTTGCCTCCGACCTTCCTCCTCCCTATTTGCACGCTCTTTAAGTGCCGCCTCTCTAGTTGTTAAGTCCTCGACTTGATTCCTTAGTTGCTTAATTAGCTTAGCCTGGTTCGCGTTGTCTGCCATGATTATTTGAGCTTGGGCTCTTAGGTGGAAATAACGTTCAGGGTCGTCTACTCCTTCAAATTCAGGTGGGTGATCAGCGTGTCGCATACACCTGCAAAGCCAAACTACATAGAAACGTGAGATAGACTACTAGGGCGCGATTGATTGCCTCCCCGGCAACGGCACCAATTTGATAGTAGAAGGAATGTCGAGTTCTTAATTACAGATATAAAGATATATAAATGTAAACCGACTCCTAGCCTATCCAAATAATTACAAGACTTCCTCCCGCTGTAGTGGAAGGGTAGTCAGGATCGATCCACGAGGAGGCGTGTCAGCGTGATCCTAGTAGCGTTGGAAAGCTCATGTCTTTGGTCAACCAGAAGCCTTGATCTCGACCTTGGTGCTCGATTTTGACCTCGGTTGTCGCACTTCCCTAACACAGAAGACTTGTACAGACAAAAACAAGCAGTCGATATCGACTAGTGTAGGTCGATATCGATGTCAGTTCTAGAAATCGACTGGCTCAGAAATCTGCCATTCGACACAGTAGGGTCGATATCGAAGTTGGAGGGTCGATATCGATCTCAGAAACTTCTGTAGGATGATCGTCGTCGACTCAGAAAACTGTCGACTGAACTCAGTGGTCGATATCGATGTCTGGGGTCAATATCGATGTCTTTCCCTGCAAAGTTGTTAGCTTTTTGTCGGCAAAGAAAGGCCGAAGACTTAAGGATGAATAAGAAGCTATTATCAGAATAAAGACAGTGGTTTGATGAATATAAACTATATAAAAAGCAACTCCTAGGATTAGGGTTTACCAAAACGTTAACCAATGCATGCGATTAGGTAAATAAGATGGACAATTGCGCTATTTCACCTGAGGTACAAGCTTTCATTGTACACCAACTCTTAGGATTAAGTTTGCAAATAAACCTAATTGTCTCTACCAATTTTATGTTTATAACTCAAGTTGTTAGGATGAATCTGTTTTCTTTCGATTAGGACTAAACATAGTATAGTAGGAGATGATATAGACACAACGATATCAATATCTAACACTTACCTCAGGTACGCTTGGCAAACGTTAGGCTCACCCCGACCCTAAGAGGTTTGGGAGACTACTCGCACCTCATCATGGAACTCATCACTGATTGAAAAGAAATAACTTGCATTAAAACTATCAAAACTTTACAACTCAACGTCGGCTCTCGCAAACGCCAAACCTTGAAGCTTCTTCTAACTCTAACTCTATTGAATGTAAACTGAATGTGTGTCTCTGGATGATTGAATGCTAGCCCCCTAGGGCTTTATTTATAGGCTACTAACTCTTGCTAGCCAAGGATCGTAACTTCTATCTAAACTATGAACTCTATCTAAACAATTTGGATAGGTCTTTTATTTTGATAAAACTCAAACAACATGATAAATCTCTAAGGTAAAAAAGGTAAATAATTCAGTTGTAATCTATCTATAGTTATAGATAATCTGTGCTCTAAGATAGAATAGCCAATTTGCGTCTCAAAAAGCGTGTCTATCCTTTATCGAAGTATGGTCTATATCCACTAGAAATGTCGATTTCGATGTCTCTGTTTTTGCTCGACAAGCTTAGCTTCACTCGATTCCGAGGTTCACGTCGATATCGATGTATGGAGATCGATATCGAGTACTTTCTTTTGCTGTGTTGTTGTCTGTCTCGACACTCAGTTCTGTGTCGATTTATCTGTAGTCGATATCGACGTTGTAGGTCGATTTCGACCTCTGTTCAGCTCTCCTTGGCTTCTCCGTTTTGACTCCGATTTCGCTCGAATTAGATCAAAACTTGTGTACACTCTATTTCTCGCACGTTAGCTCATTCTTACACAAGTCTATATGATTTTGAACCTTTTATTTGGAAATCGAATGAAATATGAAGTCAAAAGATATAATAAAAAGAGATACAAATATGTACATCAGCATGTTAGTCGATGTTGCCTTAAATTTATTGGTTGTAATCGTAGTTCCATCTATAATCACGCGATTTGATGTAATATCTTAATAAAAGCATGTCTTACTTAGGCACTATTGATTTGAACACATGCCCCCATAGTTTAGTCATAGTGCCTCATTACATAGATTATACATCGCTACATTTCCTCTCATGCTTCTGTATCATTGGAATACAATTAATTTGATTCCTTGCTTCTCGTCATGTTAATCGATTAAATACATGTATGTATCGTATGTTATGTTGAGCCATTAGTATCATGTAGGACCCTTGGTTGTGACTCGTGCAAATTTATATCTTGCCTACATTATTGTTAATTCTCTCTTGAGCTAGGTCCTTGATAGTGTGGTCCTTCCCTCTCTACATCCACTTAAAATGTCTTACTTATCATGATTTGATTAATGCTGATCTCGATGATCGATTTGTTTTCCATGATGACTAATCCTAGCATGCTTACCAAGTTATCACTCGGTGGTTTTTCCCCTATTAATCTACGATATCCTCTCATGCTTGCATGAACGTATGACATGACATTTTGCATCATCACACACCATGCTATATTATGATTTCGCATGCGCATGACACATGATTGTTAGGTTGAATCTAGTCAAATTGCCTTGATGGTGTATTCATGTTTTAATATGTGCTATTAGTATATCCTGAAGGGCTTAAGCTTTCCAATATGACTCACTAAATGATTACATGTCGTACTTGCCCTGATATGTGAATATGGTTGTCTTATAATGTGATATTTATTGTACTATTTTATGTGCCCTATAACGGTTCATTCCTAGCATGCTTATAACCTATCACACGTGATATTCTCTTTGTCACTCTATGACGATTCCTCATGCTCTCATGAATATTAAGTTGAACTCGTTTAAATCACTTTTGATTATGCCCATGTCTTGTCATGTATCACTAGTATCATGCTCATATACTTGTCTCATGATATTGTTTCCCCATGGCCCATGACGTTCTTTTATGCTTTTAAGCATGAATAGTCTGACACGTTGCATGAACACACACACCAGGGTTGTTACAGAACACTCGCATGATCACCTTTATATGGATATAAATATAGCATATTGCTCTCTTGTGGCATGACATCTTAGGAGCATTATCCTATTTTGCATTATGACATGCGCATGATTCTCCTGTCATGCTTGCTTGTATCCCTTTTATGTACATTAATGTTGGTTGTGATGGTAGTCTTACTTGAGCTGATATTACTCCCCATGCTATAATGTGAAGATTACTCGATGCATCTTGTTTCATATATTATAACTTGTCATGTACTATTAATATAGTGTAAGTTTTATGTCTTGGATATATGACTTGTGATCGCATACTCATTTTGTGTCATCATTCAGTACTATTGCCGTTGGTTAAGGTAGCCTTACTAGGTCCACTTATATGATCCTATGACTATCTAAACATGTTAGATGTTGCTAATCTAGTTGTCATGCTCTGCCTCAACAACCGTGTATCATGCTTAATATGAATAATGAAGTGCTTATGTGTGTGTCTCATATAATTCATTGGTCTAAATATATGATGCTCTTATGATGCTTATTGTGTTCTAGTAGCTTGTACCTCCTCCAAATATGCACCCCCTATTATAGTTAAACTCATGCCCAGGTTCACACGTTATAATTTTTCCTACGATATATCCTCAATCCATGCTTATCTTGTTGAGCATGTATAATTGTGAGTCTTGTGTTAATTAGTAATTGGGTGCCACCTTGCATCTTACATACGACGTCATGTACAAATGCACATATACATGAAATATGATCTAATGTTGAGCTTGTACCTCTGTAATCTTCTTTGGTTATACTTATGCCACGTCATGACTGGTTAGAGGCATGTAGGATATGCTTTCCGATTATTAGCTCATTGTATGATTACATGCAATACTTGTCATATCATGTAGACCTCGATGTTGTATGATGTGATAGTTAATATGCCGCCATCACGTGTTCTTGCATGACACTTAGTCTGATTGTTATGATATACCTTGACATGCTGTAATTGACCTCATTTGTTGATGTGTAAACCACACTCGTGCATTTTCTCATATATTTAATACTTGTTATACTTATTAAGTCTTGCATGATCATTACTGGTTTCCGCATAACTTGCCTAAAATTCTAGGCATATCTGTTTCATGGAATGATAGACTACTAGTTGTCTCACATGCACCTCAATGTAGGACTTGATTATGTCTTTTGAAATAAATACGTATGTCTTTGTTCCTTGAGTTAGGTACATGTTAGTTTGGATTAATATGATTGATATGCTTCATGATTAATTCGTGTGTGCTTGTCACAATTGCAACCTCATAGGCTTCCATAAGGGCATTGTTGCTATTCTGGGGTCGGAGTCTTGTCTCTAGTCTTGTCATCTTAGATTTAGCCCGTGTTTATCTCCAAAAGGAACTTGGGTTGTCTGCCCTCGTCACTCCCCTATCTTTGCTAACTTGGTGATTATTCATTGTCTATGATGATATGATTCAATGCCTTACAGTTCTCATTCGCCATGATGTCTTAATGTGTTGTTACTCTGAGTTGCTAAGCATGATCTTAATCCCTTTGCCAAATGTGAACTATAAATGCTATTTGATATAGTGTAGACCTTATCTGCGTTGATTTCCTTGATTGCTTCCTCTTTGAGCATATGGGTGAGATTCCCTTGTAGAGTGGTCGGAGGGTGGTGAAAGGATTTTGAGCTATTAGATTGATCGATGGTGGCATCAGTTAGTGTTGCAAGAAAGGGATGTTAGCTTGGGAAGGACCGAGTGGGTTCTAGGACCTATAAGAGGCAATGCTTAGTGGTTTTCAAGTAAGCTTTCTAGGTGAACCTTAGGTGTAAGTGGGGTTAGGATAGGAAAGCTAGGCGTTGGTCGAGAAATTTTACTCGAAGAGGCGTTGTTAGCAGGATGTTATGCCTAAGATGTTTTGGATAACACGGGAAGCGTAAGGAGTGGCTCTTGTGTGTATTATAAACATTGTATGAGAGGGTACTTGTATATGATATTAGAGATAGGAATAGGATCTTTAGAGGTGGATTGCTTGTGAGAGAGCTTGGTGAAATGAGGAATGAGGGTGGAGTATCGAGGTGTTTTGGGATTTCTCTGTAGGGGATAAAACTCGAATGGAACAAAAGGACATAAAAGTGATAGGTGTGCACCTAATAAGGAATGTGGGTGGTTGAATGGAAAGTAGGGACTTGAGCCTCAATTGTCGAGGTACATAGCGGTGCATTAAGACTTAGACTTGACTTGTGGATTTTCATGGAAGAATTTGGGGAGATTTCCTACGAATTGGGATATATAGTAAGTGAGATGTGGCTATACTAAGGAATATTATCTGATTTGATGTCGGTAGGTCTAGATGAGGAGCGATCTTGGCTTGAGAGTTGGAGGTGAGCGAGTGGTGATTGCGTTTTATTGTGACTGGTAATGTTGTGAAGATTTTCTTGATTATGTGACTTATGAATATGTACTGGCATGATGTTAAATAGCGACTATGATGAACTTGATATGGAATGACATTACTTGTTGATATGCAATACTGAAATCTATTTGGCATTAGCAAGTGTTATCATTATATATTTATACATTGATATCCTGATATGTTGTTTAGAAGCATGTTATAAGTAGTTGTGATATAATCTATGAATTATGAGATAATGACGCATTGCTATGGGAAAACATGATATGGTTAATAAGCATGATTATTGAATATGTTAAATGATGAATAGGACTTGGAGTATGAATATGACTTGTATATATGAGATAATGGTGCTTAATTGCTAAATGATCATGTGTGCTTGCGTGACTAGCTATGATGGTTCGATGATGCACTTGTTATGCCTTCAGTACGACGTAGAGATACTTTTTTGACTCGTAGTATGATGTAGAGACGTTATTATTACTTTTAGCATGCTTTGAGATGTTTCTTATCACTTATGGCCAGATTGAGAGATGTGATGCAGTTGAGATGCTTTTGACATGTTTGGTACTGAGTTGAGACATGCTGGTTATTACATATGAGTTGATGCGTTTAGGGATTATGATTTATATTGAGTTGAGATTGATAGATTGAGTTGACTCCGGAATCTAGGAAGAGAATGCATGAATAGCCCTTAGAGGTGGATGCCTCCACATCCTGAGTTTTGGTTTGATTAATGAATGACTTCATATTTGAAGAGTTTTGACCCATTTTAAGAAAAAGGTTGCTTTTAAATTGGAAATGTTTTTAATCTCGAGGACGAGACATGTATTTAGAGGTGGATGAATGTAAACACCAAAATTTTAAAAATGATTATTTAATTGCCAAATTGAAAAATTTTGGAAAACCCGTCCTCGAGCACATTTCTAAATTCGAAAAATCTTTGAAATTCATTCCGACATGTTTTAAAATGGAAGTTGTCGAGTTCAATTCCACTATCATATTCGAATTTTAAAACTTGGAGTCTTGAGAGTCATTTGAATTGAATTTAAACTCGAAGAGGATTTTGGGGTAGGTAGCCGATATTTAAGGACGGATGAGCGAAATCTCTCTCTTTGTCTCACTCAGCGCCATATCTCTCTCACACACACTCTCTCCCTTACTTCCCACCATCTTAATTATCTTCCGTTTCCTTATTATAACCCTAATGTGCCAAATTGGTCCACTATATAAGGGAGGATCCAATTCCTAAGAACCCACAATATCCTCATAAAATTCTAAGCCTACCTTACCTCTGTACCTCTCTCTCCATTTGCAATTCAAAAATCAAACCCTAAAAGAATCAACTTTTCAATCTCTTTATCCTCTTCAATCCTTCAAACCCTCCTTCAAATCCTATCTTTTGTGTTTCTCTAGCATCTAAACCTTCCAAATACCCTCTTGTAGATCTCCTCTCAAGAATCTAACCCAAAAATCGGAGTCTAAAGGTGAATTCCATCAGAAACCATGTTTCGGTCCCTGGTCACGGCCACGAGTTCATCTTTGCCCCCGTGAGGACGAGCCTAGAAGAAGAAACTCATCTTTGCCGTTGTGAGTAAAGAGGCCAGTTCAGTTTTCAGCTCGGTAAAACACCTCGTTCTCGTTCGTTTGAACATGTTTCTCCCTCCCATTTGTTCTCGCTTGTTCCTCACTCTTTCCCTACCTTCTAAGGTCATGAAACGTCAAATCTAACTCTTTTTGAAGTGGATTCGAGCCCATGTTTTCTTCCTCTTGTGTTTTTTAGCAAGGTAAGCTCCCACTCTCCAATCCTCTCGTTTTGGATCTAAAACTTCATGAAGGTTCTGTTTTAACCAAGATCTATCCCTCATAGGCCTTGCCATAACAAAACCTCATTGAATCGGAGCCAAATGACCATCCTCTTCCAAGATTCTCGTAGTAGCCTCAAGGCAGCTAGGTAATCCTTCTTCAGCTCACCCCTCTAGTCCTCGTTTGGGTCTTTTGTGTCTCTTTGATGTCGGTTTTATGTTAGAAATGTTTGGAAACAAGTTCGGTTCAAAACGGTTTTGAATCGAGGAAACAACGAGCAAATGTTTTAAATCTCTCCGCGACGAGTTAGAACAGAACCAGAGAAAGAAGGAGAGTCTCACGGCCGCGACCGTGGGTTTTGCCGCGGCGAAATCCATCTCTCGTGGCTAGCAGGAACCTCCTTCTCGCGGGGAGAAACTGGGATGATTTCACAGCCGTGACCGGCTCTCTTGCCGCCGCAAAATCCACCCAGTAGATTGGCCGAGGTGCTCCTTGATCCTTTGGATTACTTTTTTGGTTTTTGGTTTCGATCCTTTTCAGTCTAGTGTTAGTTTGAGGTTGATGTCTGAAAATAAAATTTTGGAATATTATTTTAATAATTTAACAAGGGAATGTTGACAAAATTTAAAATGTCGGACTGAATACTTGGAGAGTATTTTGAAAACTTTTATTTCAAGTGTCGGGGTTCCTTAACTTGATTAAATGATCAATTCTTTGCTTTTGATGTTTTCCGATTTGGAATCTTTTGAAAAGGTTGGAATCGGATTGACTTCCACTTGCCTTTGAAAATGAACTAAAACATTATTTCTGTGGGTATGAGTGGTAGTGTAGTAGCTTATCGTATTCTAGACATTCATATGTGCTTTGCGTATTTTTTTACAATGGATTTACATCAGATAAACCTTCCTACATGTAGTCATATGACATACTAGGAGTTGCATAAGAATTCAAGCATGCCATGTAGTATCATGCTAGGGTTGCACACTTGAATGAGCATTCGGTTACTCTATGTGTTTAGAAAATAAAACGGTCGTTATCTGTGAGTCATAGAGTCTTTGCTAGGGTCATAAGACGGCCAATTCCCATCGGGTTTGTCCTCAATCGAGTGTGTATCGAGTCGAACTTGCGGGCTCGATTCACCATATGAGCATGATGATGAGATTATTGATGCCCACTTATACCACTTGTTGTTGGAATTGTTATGCTATATCACTGACTTGGCAAGCATTCGGCCTAACGGGATGGGGGGCGGAGGTAAGAGAGGGATATGCCCTTTGGCATTCTTTGGGCCATTTATGGTATGTCTGCATATTTTATCCTAATAAGCATGACATGTGTGTTTAAATTTTGTTATGCATTAGAAGCATCTTTATTTAGGTATAGCGTATGTGTATGCCTTCTTGTCGGATCACAATGCATAAGGGCCTCGCTCTGATCCCTTGCCCCGCATATATTTTTAGGTTTGTTTGCATATTATGTTTTTATCATCATATGACAACTTTCGTTAATCAACAAATAAGAGAATAGAGCTAGGCTTTCACATAAATACCTAATTGTTTCTATCCTTTTCATAAATAGGGCTAAGTCAACTTTCGCAAACAAATCTTAATTACTATCCAAATTCACAAATAATCCACTTTCGATTCATATAAGCTAAATATGGAATTATCCTAGATTCTCATAAAGTATTAAGCGTGTGATAGAAGATGAAAACACATAATCAAATTAGGGATTCAAGCATAATTACATGGCTATTGCCGGGCTCATCCCAACCCTAGAAGTAACGACTACTCATGCATTATTAGGGAATACATGATTGAACAAAAGAAACAAACTTGCATTTAAACTAAAACTTCAATCGTACAACCAAACACTACCTTCTTCTCCCTCTCTCCTCGCTCTATCTCTTCTATTTTGTGGTTGCTTAGTTGCTCAAGAATAGAATACGTAAAACCATCCCCTAGGGCTTTATTTATAGCCTCACTTTCCTTGCTAGTGAAGGATTGTAGTCCTAATCCTACTTAGATTGGTAAACTAAATTCTATCTAAATATAAAATCTATAAATCTATCTAAATATAATATTCCCTAGGGTAAGTTGGAATATACCGATAAGAATAAAAGAATCTTGGAAGATGATAAGTAATTGACGTGCCTAAGTTTCTTACAAAGATACAGCCCATCACGCGTCTCCTACGCATCTGTTGCTCTAGTCGATGTCGAGTAGACAAGTCTTCGTCGAGTGCCTTGTGTCGGTCGACATGGTTGATTTCGGTCAATGCTACTTTTCTCATGCCTTAGTTTCTAATATTGTATTTTTCTTTAGTCAACACCTAGTTGCTTGGTCGATGTTGATGGCATGGCTCGATGTCGAGTGTATTGATCAAGATCGAGTGACTTTTCAGCATCTTGTAATTGCTCTAAATCGTTCAATTTCTTGCGAAATCAAACCAAAACTTGTGCAGACCTCTATATCTTGCAAATAAATATAAAACTACACATATTAACTACTTTCCCAACCCAAAAGTATAAAATATGCATAAGAAATGGAATAAATATAAGCATGAAACATGGTGAAATAAGTGCACATCAAACACCCCATACTTAAGGTTGCTTGTCCCCAAACAATACTTTTAATGGTCATTCAGGGGATGGACTAAACTCTCAACATCATAGATCCATTCTCATATAACCCTACAATCAATTACCATCCTCGCAAAGGTACTATTGCCTTCAAATTCATGCATGTGAATGAAAAGCAACATCTCATACAAAAGGAGTATTATGTAAAAACACAATTTTGTAACGTAGCATTAATAATCAAGAGGAATTTTATGCGCATTGGTTATGTGAGGGTAAAAGGTATAGTGGTGGGCTATATTTGGCAATGTGGTGCTTAATTTGGGGAGAAATTTCCAAACTTTCTTCTTTAATCCACTTCTCCTTTATGATTTCCATATTCCTTTTCTTCATAATGCTTTGCTTTTTTCACTTTTATTGCTTTTACCTCTCTAACCTTAACGCTGCCTTCTCGCGAGTTGCAAACATGGGTGTCATGAATGGCCCCTGATACTAAGCGCTTTGCACTCCTCACCTTGGTATCTGATGTACATATTTGCACCTCTTTTATTGCATCTTTTGACTTCATATTTCATTCGATTTCCAAAGAAAAGGTTCAAAAGAATATAAACTTGTGTAAGAATGGGCTAAATTACAAAAAATAGAGTCTGCACGAGTTATTAGCTAACCATGCAGGAATTCGAGCGAAATCGGACTCAAAACGGATAAGCCAAGTGAAGCTGAGCAGAGGTAGATATCGACCTTCAACATAGATATCGACCTTCGACGTTGATATCGACCCTCAAATCGACCTCAACATAGACATCGACTGGAGCTGGACAAGTCGAGCAGGAACAGAGACCTCGATATCGACCTCTGTGGTCGATATCGACCCCTTATGTCGAGAGAGCGCTAATCTACACTAGTGGCTTCATGTTCCTGAATCTACTATTTTAATTCCTCTTTCTAATTATGAGATTAATATAAACTTCCTGTCTGAAATTAAAAGAAATACTTTTGAAGGAAGACCTAATGAATGCCCCTTGCAACATATTTCTACTTTCATGGATTTTTGTGAGACTATTGGTGATGGTGTGAATTTAGAGTATGTCAGACTAAAGTCTTTTCGATGGTCTCTTGCAGGGAAGGTGTTGCAATGGCTAGAGAGTTTGGCTCCACGCTCGCTAGAGACATGGGTAGAGGTGAAGGATGCATTCCTGAACAACTTCTTTCCTTCATCTAAAACGGCGATGTTGCGGAAAAGGATCACGGCTTTTAAACGAAAGCCTGGTGAGAGTTTGGCACAGGCGTGGGAGCGCTTTAAGGACTTGCTGAGATCATGCCATACGCGTGGGCAATTACCTTATGTCATCAAGGGGATCTTCTACAACTCCCTTGATGCGTTGAATAAGGAGAGAATCAACCCTTACACCTCCTATCGGTACATTGAGCTCACACCAACGGAGGTCTGGGAGACAATTGAGAGGCTAGTAAATTTTGATAACTCATATGGGATTGTTGCGGCCAATGACTCAAGGACTGCCCCATCTATGCCACTTTTTGAGCGTCCAAAGGAGATTGATCCTGATGTGCGGCAAAAATTCCACAACGATCAGACATGCCACCTTCAAAAGCAAGTTAGGTTCCTCACAAACAATCAACCTTGTCAGGAATATGGCTCAACAAGGCATAACACTAGTGTCTGCCCACATCTTGAGCAAGTATCTATGGTGGAGAGACATGAGGAAGCCAAGTGGACAAGAGACCCCTATGGTGGGGGCAAAAAACGGTATTGGGGAGATCAACGGAACTATCAACCTCAACATCAACAAAGGGATCCCCCACTTATAGAGCACCACGGCACCCTGAGCGCGAACCAAGGAAGGATGACCTGCAGATCATACTTGATGAGATGCGAAAGAACCACGCTGAGTTCAAACAAGCCAATAACTTCATCCATACTCAGCTGCAGGGCATCAATACTAGGCTCGGGAAGACAGACGTTTGGAAGCGGAACATGGAGACCCAAATGGGTCAATTGGCGAAACAAATACCCAAACCGTCAAGGTCGCTGCCTGGATCTACTGTGCGCAACCTTAACGGAAAAACTATTGGACATATAGCGACAATGAATCTAAGGAGTGGGCGTAAATTGCAAACGCCCGAGCAAAAAGCGGAGGAGGAAGCCCCAAGAGAGACGTCGATATCGACACATCCAGTCGATATCGACTAAGGTGATATCGATGTCGAGCCCACTGTACTCGATGTCGACACAGAAGCTGAATCACCAAAGAAATCGACTCCTCCAGTCTATATCAGCCCCCATCCACTCGATGTTGACTCAACTCCAACCGCAGTGAAGAAGAAGGTATTTCCATTCCCAAAGAAAGCTTTTAAGGACCGGGCGGAAAAGAAGTGCTAGCGCTTTGTGAAGATGCTTCAAGGGCTTAATGTTTCAATTCCATTCACCGAAGCACTTCATGAGATGCCATCATATGTAAGGTTCCTTAAGGACATCCTAGGTAAGAAGTGATCAATTGTTGAGATCGCAGAGGAGTGCAACAGGTTGGAACTACCAGAGAAGAGGGCGGACCCATGTAAGTTTTCTATCGCTATAGGCTTACGTCAATATCGCTTTAATGCTTTATGTGATTTATGCGCTAGTGTTAGAATGATGCCACTGACCATATGGCACAAGATAAAGATAGGTCCCCTGGAGCCTGTGGATGCAAAGCTTTACATTGAGAACAACAAGGTAGTTATTCCAACAGGGATGGTAGATGATGTGCCAGTGCAAGTAGGTAGCTTCTTTATCGCTGCTGATTTTCTAGTTGTTGATATGGCACAGGACCCTGCTTGTCCAATTATTTTAGGTAGGCCATTCCTAGGAACTGTGGATGCGAACATAAGTGTGAGGAAATGATTGCTCTCATTCACCATTAGTGATGAAGTGATAGAGTACGCCTTCAACAAAACGGTGAAAAAATATGAAGGGCCTATGGAGATAAAGTCAATCAGAGGTGTCTACATCACATGTGGGGAAGCAACGGTAAGAAATATGACACATGAGGAGCTTGAAAATAGGGCCATAGAAGCCCAAGTGGAGGAAGTCTTGGCAATCATGAACGAAGGAGCCAAAAAGCCACCCGAAATCGACCCAGGTAAGTCGATATTGACTAACATAGTTCAAGATTTTGTGCTAGATTTTAAGTATGGCGTCGACGTAGCAGAAGAGAGCTCAAAATCGAGCATAGAGGTCGAAATAGACCATGACCCTAAGCCTAAATCGACTACCCTATAAGCTGAAAGAGGGAAAAGGACCTCGATATCGAGTATTGAAGGTCGAAATCGACCTTATCAGATCGAGCAGAAATCCTCCACATCGACAGAACCTCCAGGAGCTAAATAGCGGTCGATATCGAGTGATGCTGATCGATATCGACTAGATTCATAGAAGGAAAAAGTAAGCCAAGGTACGGATTCCTCTTTCTCTATTTCAATTAAGGATTTATCACTTTTCGGAAGAGGTTTGCCTTGGTATGTGCACTTGTGCAGGGTATCCAATGATGATCCAAGGAGCTATGAAGTAGGATATACGGTGTATGTCTCTAAATCAAAAGATCATTGGTTCCCGAGTATATTAAAAATAAAGAGGATGGGTCCCTTTACTGTGAACCAGATCCATCCAGGCGGGATGCAGCTGAGAGATAAGAATGGAGTATTGTTTGAGGCCCAGGCCACATGGGCTCCGCAGATGCCGCCTTGAGAGCTTGAAAGGAAGAAGTCGGCCTAGCGACTGTAAAGTCTAGAGCTTGGAACGCAACAATTAGTTTTTGGTTTTGGACATTTTTACTATGTTTTGAGACATTAGAAATTATGCATTATTATTTGTTTTGGTTTTGTTCCTATTTTCTAACGAGTTTCAGGAAAGAGAACGAGTGCAAAAAGATTCATTGAAATCGAGCAAAGTACTCGATATCGACCAAAAGTGTTGATTTAGAGATAGTTGTGGTCGATTGGATCACCTTGAAGCTTTGAACCACCCAGGAATCGAGTGAGACATGTCGATATCGACTGGTCCACCCGAAATTGACCTTCCCTGCAGACGTCTTCGACTCTTGATTTTTGTGATTTTTTAGTAAGTTTCTTTCTTTACCCTAGTTCTTATACAATGAGGACACTGTAATCTTTAAGTGTGGGGTGGAGGAAAGGCTTACTTGCATATTTTTAGCATTTTTTAGCATATTTTTCATAGTATTTGCATGTTTCCTTTTAATGTTTATGCATACTCATACATAGTTAATTTAGTCACTTTTATCTTTATGCACATTATTTATCTTTAAGCATATTTAATTTTCCAAGAAAAAAAAATGACCCCATCAAAAATTTTGAGAATAAAGAAAATACTCATGGAAGCTTTTATTAAACTCGACGATGCAAAATTAGATTCATTAGAGATATAACATGAAATTGCCTAGTTAAGGCAAGTCACAATGAAGTGCAATTTTTTAGAGAAAACCATGAAAGTGAGGTAAAACTTGAAGTTGCTTTTGACATATGCATGATAAGAGGATGGAGGACTTAATATTTTCCATACATGTGCTCAATTTCATACCCTAGCCTTACCTATGCATATTTGCAATTACACAAGCCATATATGATCCTTACATCATTATTGCTACACATACATTACATATTGCCCATTTTTTATGCTTTATACCATATCCGGGGAGAATGTTGAGAATGAATGCCATCTTTGGAGTTGTTATAAGGAGTGTGCATTATTATTGAAGTTGTTGGGAGGAATGAAAGAAAATTTGAAATATGGAAAATTTAATGAGTGAGAAAAAATGAGATCACCTCAGGAGATAAAGGTGGGTTGACCCTGCTCGTTGAGATGTTAGTTCAGCGAGATGGGACACAAGGTGAGGAGTCCCAAGTACTTAGTATCCGGGGCCATTCATGACACCTATGTTTGCGACTCGCGAGAAGGCAGTACTAAGGGTAGAGAGGTAAAAACCACATGGCCAAAAATGATGTTGCTTTTGTTCACAGGCATGGATATTGTTGAGATTAGTACCTTTTCGAGAATGGCAATTGATTGTAGGGACATATAGGAATGAATGTATGATGTTGAGGGTTTACGTTCTTACCCTCAAATTGCCATATTTTATATGCACATTTATGTCCATTTCGTCAATATTTGCATGCATATTAGTTGGGAAATCATAAAATTAGTGTAGTTTATGCTTAATTGCAAAATATAGAGGTCTACACGAGTTTTTATGTTATTTCACAGAAATCGAGAAAAAATGGACGGATTTGGACAAGAGTAGAAGAGCGGAAAAAGAACTCAAAGTCTACTGAAGAGTCAAAATCAACCAAAAGACACGACATCGAGTGAAACAGAGCACAAGAAATCAAGCAGAGGAAGAACAGAGCATGTCGACATGAAGAGGTCGATATCGATGTCACAATATGGTCGATATCGAGTGGCCTGAATCGAGCAAATTGATAAAAGTCAAATACCAATCCGAGGTCGAGTAGGGCTGCTCGAGATAGAGAAAAAAAGAGGTTGATATCGAGGTTCATGATCAATATCAACTACTGCTGCAGACAGATCCGACGCTGTTTTTGAAAGAATTCTATCTGAAGCTTTGCATCTATCCTAAAGTCGATATCTTCTATCATATACCACCACACACTTTATCCTTTATGATGTTTACCTAAGGAGTTTTAGTTGTTTTACTTTATTTAAAGTTTTATATTAGGAATAAAGATAGGTTTTCGAATCCTTGGATAGCGAGGTGCGAGATCTAAAATTAGGGGCCATTAGGGCTGAGTTAGGATCATCCACATCCGAGAACATACAATTTCAGTTTTTACAGTAGAGAATAGCGAGAGAGAGAGAGAGAGAGAGCAGAGTGAGGTTGAGTGGAAGCGAGAGTGGAGAGTTGGCTTTGATCGGTGTAATCTTTCTTTCGAGGTTTAATCAAAGTAGTTTCTTTTCCATGATGATGAGTTCAATGATGATGAAGCGCGAGTAGTCAACCCATTTCTAGGGTCGGGATGAGCCCGACGATAGCAATGTAAGTTTGTGCATCAAAGGTATGATTTTTATGCGATTCCGTCTTCTATCCTATGCATGATCCTTTGCAAGAGTTGAGGAGATTCATTATTTGCATTATTGAAGCGAAAGCCAATCATATTGTGAATTTGGATTTGTCATGAAATTGGATAGTAACTCTTAGGTTTTATGCGAGAGCCTCTAATCACCTAATAGTTGGTAACGAATGTTATTTGACGGAAAGGCATCATCTTTCATGAATTTGGCATAATACTTGCATGATAATCGTTGTGGCACTAATCCCCGACCTTGGAAGCTTTTAGTTTATTGATTCATATAAAAAGGTTGTGTTGTTATTTCTGTCCATCCTTCCATCATCATCATTACGTTCTTCGGACATCTTTTTCGACGCAAATAGGTTCGTTTTCTGTTTCAGTTGAAGACACGATTTCGAATGTAGAGGTCGATATCGAGTGCTGACATCGATATCGAGTACCCAACTCGACGTTGACTTTTTGGTTCTGTCTTCTGCAGGAAACTAAGTTGGAAATCGACCAGAACTGAGGTCGATATCGACCAGGCACCTCGATATCGAGTGGTCTTCTAGAGTCGAAACTTGATTGTGATTGAAAGCTTAGGAAGCGCTGATATACCTCCTCATGGATTCGATCCTTAATTACCCTACCACTACATCGGGAGGGATTCTTGTATTTTATTTGCTTGAACAAGGGAGTCGGTCTAGTTTGAGATTATATTTGAGATATTTTATATTTAGCAATCCCTCCCCTTACGAACAATTAGCACCACATTTCCCAAAATAGTCCACCATTATACAGTTACCTTTCATTCCTCTAATGCTTGCATAAAGTCTTCTTGATTATTATTGTTTTGTCACAGGAAAATTATTTTGCTTAACCCCTCCTTTTGTGAGAGATGTTGCTTTTATTCACATGCATGGATTTGAAGGCAAAAGTACCTTTGTGAGGATGACATTTGGTTGTTAGAGAAATATGAGAAAAGATCCATGATGTTGAGAGTTTTTGTTCGCTCTCTGATGTAGGGAGAATTGAATTGAATGATATAATAATATGTAGACAATGCAACCCTTAGCCTCTTCAAATAAATTCAAGACTCCCCGCTATAGTAGTAGGGAATCCAGTTCGATCCACGAAGAAGCGAGTCAGCGGGATCCTTAGAGCGTTGAAATCACTTCCTGAATTTCGACCAGAAGCCTCGATCTCGACCACATCACTCGACGTCGACCTTGGCTATCGATTCCTACTGCAATAAAAGACCCGCAGAGATAAAAACCGCAGTCGATATCGACTAGGGTGGTCGATATCGATGTCAGTAGCAGAAATCGACAGGCTTAGAAAAGTACCAGTCGACAAGGGGCAGTCGATATCGAGTAGTTGACTCGAAATCGACCTCAACAAGTTGGTGCAGGGAGATCGAGATCCACACAGAAGACCGTCGATCTGGGCAAAGTGGTCGATATCGACTATGTTTTTGTCAGCGAAGAAAGGCCGAAGAATGAAGGATGGAAAAGGAGAAATGAACAGCAATAAACCAGGGGTGTTGGATTTTTCGATAACTCAACAAACAACAGGCAATAAGGATGTAAACTTAAGAAAGAAAAGATCTTCCAAAGCCAGGGATTACCGCGACGACAACCATGATAGTAGAAGTAAGAAATCACTAAAGATGCATGCTTTTATCATAAAGGATAAGGCTTTCGCCTAAACCATCAAATAGGAAATAATATCTTACAATAAATTAACCTAATTTGTGTCTACCTTTGTCATAATTGAGTTTATAAACTTTCGAATAGAAATCCTAATTACTATCCAAGTTTCACAACATGAGTTCCTTAAATTCGCATTTAAAGATGAAGTACGAGGTAGAGCGAGATAAAAGATACCTTATTTAGCGACATACAAACCTTACCATGGCTACCATCGGGCTCACCCCGACCCTAGAAGAAAGGGTGACTACTCGCTCATGTTGAAAGAAGACATGCTCGAATTTGAATGGAAATAAACTTGCATTGAAGAAGAATCTTGAATCTTTACAATCTCAACGCCAACTACCGCATGCGCCGAACCCCTAAAGCTCAAAACCTAGAACTATAACTTTAATGCTTAATGCTATTGTGTCTTTCATGCTTGAATGAATAAAAACCATCCCCCTAGGGCATTATTTATAGACTACTAATCCTTGCTATCCAATGATAGTATCTCCTATCGTCTATCTAAATTATATCCCAACAAGTAGGATAGATCTTTTATTTTGGTAAATAAAGAAAATAGCTAACTAAACCTTTAGGGTAAAAAGGAAACATCCCCAAGGTATAATCTATCTAATATTACAAGATAATTCGGCCTTCAGAAGATATGATTCACAATCCACGTCTCGAAAAGCGCGTCCAACCCGTGTCGAAGTCCAGTCGATATCGACCTCTATGTTTCTGCTCGACGGGTTGTGCATCACTCGATTTCTGTGTCCAGTCGATGTCGACACCTGCACTCGATATCGAGTGTCCTTCTTGGTTGGTCTTTGTGGTCTATCTCGACACTCAGAGTCTGTTTCGATGTCAGTATTCGATATCGACCAGTTCTGTCAATATCGACCTTTTCTCAGCTTCACTTGGCTTCTTTGTTTTGACTTCGATTTCGCTCCAATTCCTACATACTTAGTCCAAAACTTGTGCAGGCTTTATTTCTTGCACGTTAGCTCATTCTACATAAATTCATATTATTTTCAACCTTTATTTTAGGAATCGAATGAAATATGAAGTCAAAACTTGCGAGTAAAAAGGGTACAAATATGTACATCAAAATACCCCATACATAGACTTGCTTGTACTCAAGCAATAACCAAGTAATAACCAACACCTACAATACACCCTAAAAGTCTTCACACTTATCAAAAGCAACATCATAAGTGGTAGAAAAGCAAAAGCAAGTGAATTTAACGTCATAGCACATATTTAAGCGATCTATAGGCATATTCAATTTTGATCCAACCTCATAGAGATAATGTGTTTGCACTCAAATCTCATGTGTTTAGGCTATGAAGATCAACTCTCAACTCGATTCCATATACAATATCATAAACATTACAATTTTTAATAATCCACTTCGCAACCCAATATGTAGATGCAATAAGAACTATCAGGAGGACTTTCGCTCAATGGAAGACCTCAAAGAAGACTCCATTCGGTGGGGTTGTAATGGGGCCTGGTATAAAATAAAGGTATGAAATTATTTGGTGATGTGGTGCTTATAAAATTCGGGAATCAAGAGTCCTAAACCTTATCACTACTATATCCAAACCATATCTCTACCATAATGATCAACCAAACTTACTTTCCATGATTCTCATCAACCTTCTTCCAAACCCTAATATGCTATCAAAAAGTATAAACCTTGTATAAAATAAAAGAACTAAGGAATAATTTGTCATGCATAATATATATATATATACATATGTATATATATATTCGGATTTTTTTTGCACGAAAATTAATAATCAATAATACTGAAAAGTGTGCATTTATATGGTGAGCCAAAAATCCTTTTACAAAATATGACAAGATGCAAATATATACCAACCCAATATTTCCTTTGCTCAAAACTAGACAATATACACTTTTCTTTCCACGCTGCATTATTCTAAGCAATTTAAGTCTCAATTCCCAAATGGAGGTCAGGCTCAATTCAGCCAGGGATAATTTTGTGGAGTTTGCAATATAAGGCTCAGGCTAATATTCTGGATTCAAGCGGAGATAATGCATGGTAGGTAAAGGGAGGATAAAAATGGCTTTGAATAACTATCACAACATTTAGAGATGCATAGGAAGAGTAAATACACTCAAGAAAGCAGAGGGATTTTTGATGTTCTCCCTACAGGCCAAAATTCTCACTAGGAAAATTTTTGTTGGATTTGCTTTTTAGCCTAGGATCATATGTGCTCAATTTTATCACAAGTTCACAATCTACATAAAAACCACTTTAAGGACTTAGACTTAACCATCCAAATCTGACATAGGATTTACATGATCAAGTCAGCTATTGAGTTCTTATCATAGGACATCTAAGTAATGTTTAAAAACAAGCTTAAAAGTAAATATGCATTTTTTGTATTTTTTTGACATTTTGTATTTTTTTTGATTTTTTGACATTTTTATAAATCTTAATAAAGTAAAAGACTAAAGACTTTAACTTTAAAGTGCATAAACTTTAAACATGATGCAATTCAGAAAAATAAAAAATAAAGCAAATAAAAAGTTATTACAAGCCAAGATCACCAATTTTAACCATAACCACAACTAGATAGAAAAGTTATAAAGTCCAATTTCAGTCCCACCCCATACTTAAAAATTACAGTGTCCTCACTATTGAAACATAAAGTAAAGGGGAAGGGGAACACTCACTCTCACTTACTCTAAAGATCATTGCTCAGGAGTCGGAGGAAGCAGCAGAAGCATGGGCCAGTCCTGTGAAGCGGATGACCCAGGGTAGTAGGATGGACCGCCCTGCTGAAATGTAGAGCTTCTGGGACCCTGATGATCAAAGTTGTAGCCCAAGTAGGAGCCCAATCCCTCCAACATCCTGCCGAAGCGGCGCTGATCATCACACATCTAAGCAACAATCAGCTCGAGCCTGTAGAAGAGTGTAGTCACGTCATCCTTCCACTTAGTACAGTAGGCCTGCTGGAAGGGCGGAGGAGGTGGAGGAACATAGCTGTGGTGAGACCCTTACGGGCCATCTCACCCACCAAGTGCATCATCAGCAGCGTCGTCATCGTCATCACCATCGTCATCGCCTCCCTGGTAGGATGGGGGCTGCTGGGATCCATCAGAGTGCGGATCAGCCTCCCAGACCATAGCCTCCAGCTCCAGCACATGGTTGTAGAGCGGGGGCCTTCCCTTAAGCGTCGGGTCAGCAGTGGGATCTATGTCCATCCAACTAGACCTGTTGCTATCACTCCTCCCTGTCATAATACAGTAGCATGAAGATAAGTGAGCTCAGAAGTAGTATACCTCTCAAAGTGCATGCCTAAGGCCTGGGCTAAGATGGCCACCATGCAGCCGTCTAGGATCTCGGTGTTCGTCGTACGTTGGCGCTCCAATATATCTTCAAGCCATGTGTACAAGAGAGGCAAGGGCTCATCCTCGAACAACATTCACCGCAAGGTCTCTGTCTCACGGTGTGTGGGGCGGCGGAGCTTAGGTATCGCCCAAATAGTACTCGCCAGGATGCGAAGGATGACTTAGAATAATAGGCTAGCGATCCTGGTAGTAAATTAGTCAGTGGGGTCGGGTTATGGGATCCCCGTGAGGTAGCTCCAGATGATGTTGGGGTCCTGGACTCTGAAGTGTGTTGGAGTATAAGTGAACCAAAATATGTTGCTCATCTACTCAAGTATGAATCGGAACTGCCTGTTGTCGAGTTGGAAGGTAACTCGTCGGGTGGAGGAGACGCGATTTGGGATCTCCAGCGTGGCCATAAACTCCCCTTTCAAGACGGGGTAATGGGCCTCTAGGTCAGCAATAAACCTCTCTAGAGAGACATACTCAAATGCCCCATGGATGCCCGTGTGGAAGCCCAACTAGACCATATCTGCGTAGTGGTGCCAGCGGGCACTACGCTCGGCTAATCAGGTGAGTTGCTAGAGCCATCTCCTGCTCATCCTCAATGTGAATGGAATCACGTGGAACAGTCTTGGCTCGCACCATTTTTAGAAGAGTGTCTAAAATCGGGTGAGAAGAGGAACGAAATTACAAGAACTCGAGGGAAAACTGTCGAAATGTTCTTGTAGTCGAAATTGACTCCGAGGTCGATATCGGGTAGATCTGGTGTGCTGTTGGGTTTGCTGGTTCTTCTGCCGGTGTGCCGGGTTTGAGGGTGGCCGGATCTGGTCGTTCTTTGCCGAAAAAGATGGGATCTAGGCTGTGAGGGTGTTAGGGGTGCCGGATCTGGTTCGACAAAGAGGAGGAGGAGGTTGACAATGGTGAAGCGGCGATGGTTAGTGTACAGAGAGAGAGGAGAGAGAGAAGAGATGGTGGCTGAGAGATGAGAGAGAGGGCTAGGGTAAAGGGTGTCGATTTCTGGGTAAAGGGGAAGGGGTAGTCGAAGCCGAGTTATTTAAAAGGAAATAAAACTAAAATCAAAAAAGGAAACTGACCTGTAGCTTACCTTCCACTGTAGTCGATATCGACCATTGTGGTTGATATCGACCTCTCTCTCCGAGTCGATAGAATCTGCTCGACCAGTTCTCCTGTCGGCCAGTCGATATCGACATCTTAAGTCGATATCAACCCCTCCTTTTGGGTCAACTGAGTGTAGTCAACCTGTAGCTTTGGTGTCAGCTGTCGATATCGACTCAGAATGTTGATATCGACCTCTCCTATGGGTTACTCGATCCCCTGGTTCACTTTAGATAGAATATCCATGAAAAATCTAAAAGAAATATAAAATAATCTAAAAAAAGATAGAAAAAGAAATGAAGAGGTTACGAATCTCTTCTTCCGGGTCTTCTTTATCAAAATATTTCTTTACCAGGTAAATATTTACCTTAAAGGTGGAAACATCGTCGCAAAGTAACTCCATCGCTCCATGAGGGAAAATTTGATGAACCGTGAAGGGTCCACTCCATCTTGTCCTTAGTTTCGCTGGAAATAAGCGGAGTCTAGAATTAAAAACAAGGACTTTGTCACCTACCTCATATATCTTTGGCACCAATTTCTTGTCGTGCCACTTCTTTGTGCGCTCCTTGTAGATTTTGGCATTCTCATATTCCATTAGGCGTAACTCTTCCAAGGCTTGTAAGTCAACGAACCTTCTTTTCCTGGCTTTGTCGAAATCCATGTTGAGCTCTTTGAGAGCCCATATCGCCTTATGCTTAAGTTCGACGGGCAAATGACATGACTTACCATATACCAATTTATTGGCAGTTGTGCGAAGTGGTGACTTATGCTCTAGGAAGGATTGGATGACCAATCCTTCCTCGAGCGGTTGACCGTCTTCTCTAGGATGGCTTTGATTTGGAGATTGAAGACTTCTACTTGACCACTAGTTTGGGGATGTTAGGGCATTGCCACCTTATGTGTCACCCCATACTTGGCTGAAAGTGCTTCAAAGCCTGTCTCAATGAAATGCGAGCCACCATCTGAAATAAGAACTCTAGGAACATCAAAGCGAGAAATAATGTTAGTTTTCGTAAACATAGAGACTACCTTCGCATCGTTTATCCTAGTTGCAACGGCCTCAACCCATTTTGAGACATAATCCACCGCTACTAGAATGTATTTGTAGGGGCCTGAGGCAGGGAATGGTCCCATGAAGTCAATACCTCATACATCAAAGAGCTCTACTTCCGGAATTCCTGTGAGTGGCGTCTCATTCCTCCATGTAATGTTTCCTGCATGTTGACACTCATCACAAGAGATTATATAGTTTTGCACATTTTTTAAAAGGTTAGGTCAATAAAAACTACATTGAAGAATTTTCGCCGCGGTTTTAAATCCTTTATCATGGCCTCCTGTAGGGACAGAATGACAATGGCAAATCACGCTCCCTACCTCTTCCTCTGGGATACAACGTCAAAAGATATGGTCTTTTCCCTGCTTGAACAAGTAGGGTTCATCCCAATAGTATTACTTGACGTCGTGCAAAAACTTCTTCTTCTGCGAAGTTATGCCTGATGGGATCTCGCCTCCTGCAATATAGTTAGCAAAATCCACATACCAAGGTACCTTCACCCCTCTTAAAGCAAATAGATCATGAATAGGACTAGAGGGAGGAGGAAAGACGAAATCCTCACCGGAGCATACAATTTCGTCACCTTCAGAGTCACTAGAAGTTGGTCGATATTGACCTATAGTGGCCGATTTCGACTGGTCTACATCGACTATGTCAGTCGATTTGGGCTGCTCGAGACTGGCACTCGATTTCGACTTCATGTGGTCGATTTCGACAACTGCAATTGTGAACCTATCGTCAGAAATATTCAAAATCGGCAGAAAACTCACCTTAGGGGCAGTCGATATCGACTTGGTCTGGTTGATATCGAGTGGAATTCCTGTCGGTTTTGCTTCATGCTTCATCAGGTGCTCGTCAGGGTGGGAGTCATCGATTGGCATGTTGTCCTGTGACTTATCTAGAAGCCCTTTGGGTAGCCGTGAGAGATGATCGGCTACGGAGTTCTCCATTCCTTTCTTATCCTTAAGCTCAATGTCGAACTCTTGGAGTAGGAGCACCCATCGTAGGAGCCTAGGTTTAGCATCCTTCTTCGCCATCAAGTACCTAAGAGCTGCATGGTCAGTATGAACAATTACCTCAGAGCCCACTAGGTATGAGCGGAAGTTCTCAAAAGCACAGACCATCGCCAAGAACTCTTTCTCTGTCGTGGTGTACTTAGTTTGAATGGCATCAAGAGTCTTGCTTGCATAGTCGATGGCGTGAAGCTTCTTGTCTCTCCTTTGTCCTAGGACATCGCCTACGGCATAATCGCTTTCATCGTACATGATCTCAAATGGTTGCGACCAATCTGGCGATTGAATGATAGGGGCGGATATAAGGGCTTCCATCAACCTTTTGAAAGCTTAAAGACAATCGCTAGAAAACACAAACTTAACATCTTTCACTAGTAGGTTAGTTAAATGTTTGGCAATCTTTGAAAAATCTTGAATAAACCTCCTATAGAAACCTGCGTGACCAAGGAAACTTCTTATGTCCTTAATAGATGAAGGTGGTGGCAACTTCTCAATAAGCCTTATATTTGCCTTGTCCACCTCAATTCCTCTTTTTGAAACTTTGTGGCCTAGCACAATCCCTTTTTTTACCATAACATTTCCCAATTGAGAACCAGGTTTGCCTCCTCACATCGTGCAAGTACCCTGACAAGGTTAGCAAGACAACCATCGTAAGTAGTGCCATAGATAGAGAAGTCATCCATAAATACCTCCACAATGTCCTCTATCATGTCAGAGAAGATGACCATCATACATCTTTGAAAGGTAGCGGGGGCGTTGCAGAGCCCAAATGGCATCCTCCTATATGCAAAAGTCCCTTGATCATCCGAATGAATAGGGACCTGCCAAAAGCCAGAATATCCATCCAGGTAACAAAAGTAATCATGTTCAGCAAGTCTTTCCAATACCTGGTCAATGAATGGAAGGAGAAAGTGATCCTTTCTAGTGGCACTGTTAAGCTTCCTATAGTCAATGCACATTTGCCGACTAGTTGTGATTCACTTTGGCACAGGCTCTCCCTTCTCATTCTCCTCAACGGTCACTCCACCCTTTTTAGGCACCACATGGACTGGGCTCACCCATTCGTTGTCGGAGATGGCATAGATGATTCCTGCATTCAGCATGCGCATGATCTCCTTCTTCACCACCTCTTTCATATTGGGGTTGAGCTTCCGCTGGTGTTCTATAGATGCCGTATGATCATCCTCTAGGTGGATTCTATGCATACATGTAGTGGGTGAAATACCTTTAATGTCCTCAAGAGAGTACCCAATTTCCTTTCGATGAGTGCAAAGCACTTCCATAAGTTTGTCTACTTCATGCGTGGTTACTATAGCATTGATAATCACGGGAAAAGTCGAATTGGGTCCAAGAAACTTATACCTAAGTGTGTCGGGTAAAGGCTTCAACATAGGAGAAGGTCCTTGTGGAATAAGGATTGGCTCTGCCTCCTCCGTCTTCATGATCTCACCTAGGTAATCCATCTAAATTCTCTTGATTAAAGCTCCCAAGTTAGCTATAGGTGTTGGCATGGACCAAGCATAGAGTGATGCCAACTTTGATTGGGACTCTTCGTAGTAATCCTGCAGAAAAGAGGTCGAGGTCGAGTAGGAATAATCGATATCGATTGAAAGTTCAGCACATACCTCGGCTTTTGAGCTGTCCGATGTCGAGGGGAGTAGGTCGATTTTGACGTTTGATGTCGATGTGGACTGGTCGATTTTGACCTTTGTAGTCGATATAGACTGGTCGATTTCTACCTTTGATGTTGACGAAGGGTCCTCGATATCGCCTGTAAAAGAGGGAGAACAATCCTGACTTACTAAGTGAGTCGATGTCGACAGAGGGCACTCAATATCAAGTGGGATGGTCGATGTCGACTTCTCCTGGTCGATTTTGAATTCTTCTTCGAACTCCATGGATGAAGCATCGTCGAAGATCTCTTTATCACTCGTGCATGTAGCCAGGAACTCCTCAATATCCTCATCGGTGAGCTCTTCTTCAGCTAGCGCTATGGCTTGCTCATGAGTTAGGGCCCTTTTCGTCGGTTCTTTGAAATTGATGCCGCTGGTGTAGACCGAATTTGTCTCCATCACTTCGTTCCCTATAATAAAGGTTAGTAATCCACAACGTACATTGATATTGGCATCAGCAGTAGCTAAGAAAGGCCTATCAAGGATGATAGGTACAATATGATCTTCAGGCCTATCCAATACAAAAAAATCAGTAGGTACAAAGAACTTACCTACCTTTACCGGAACGTCTTCGACTATACATGTGGGCCTGACAAATGAGTTGTCAGCCATATAGAGCTTCATATCCACAGGTTGATCAAGTGCTCCGATGTTCACCTTTTGCCAAATAGAGAGAGGCATAAGACACACGCTTGCCCCTAGGTCACATAGGGCCTTGTAGCTCATGCGTTGTAATCCACAACGACTCATTTAGTTCAGATCTTGCGATGTCTTATGGCCGATCTTGACTCGTCTTTGAAGGATCTTATTAGGGATTGATGATCTTGATGGTAGGGAAGGCAAACAACAAGAACAACCACCGAAAACAGCCTTCGGAGAAGCTGTCGTAGAAGCTGTCCTGTAGAAGCTGCGGGCGCGGCCATGGTGCAGCTTGTGACGGAGTACCTTCTGCACGCCCTTCTTCTCGAGTTTCCTGCTCAGTTCTTGCACAAAACACTTGAATATGTGTTTGGGTGATTGCTTCGGATTACAATTTAAGTATTGAAGATGCTAAGAGACTCAAGGATGAAACTCAATAGAAACTTGAAGCAAGAGCGTAAGACGAAAGACGTGAGATTTCTAGGGTTGAAGAAGAGGAAGCACTTAGCCAAGTGCTTCTCCTTTAAATTTAACGTGTCTTTCTAAAAGACAAATTACAACTTAAATAGAGAAAGGATGCTTAGATGAGTTCGCCTCCTATGCAAAGGAGGAAACCCTAATCCAACTCATCTTTATCTATCTAATAATAAAACATAATAATAGATATTCCTAAGATAATTCCTACCCTAATTTATCTATTTAAAATAAATAAAGATAAAGGTAGATAATGTCTTACTTGATGAGCAAGGAGATAAATATCTCCTCACCTTTTATTTATCTAACTAATACTATAAATAGATAAGATAAATAAAAAAAATAAAAACCGGCCAACCTCAAGGATCATGGGCTCGGCCCTTCATCAAGGTGGAATGGTGTTGCAAACTAAGATCTTGAGTTGACGGTTGAGCTTTGAGCCATGTGAGCTCTCATCTTGAATCGTCTTGTCGTCCGGAGTCATCGAATCTTGATTGCTATCATTCTCCTCCACTTGATCATGATTAGTCCTCGAATTGTAGTCGGAAGTGTCATCCGGAATAAACAAGGAAAATCAGCGATCTTCGGTCGGAGCGGATCCCGAGCCATCTTGAAGCGAAAGGGTTGAATGGTGAGAGCCCTTTTCTCCACGGTTCCTTTAAAGCTAGGCGACGGAATCTTCAACGAAGGAGAAGACATAGGAGCAGCTACATAGGTCGCGAGCGCGGGTGGCAAGGCCGCGGCCGCTGCAAATCCAGTAGGTAGTGTTCCTGAGGCCGCGGGCGCGACGTTTCCAGTAGGCAGGGGTCCTGAGGCCACGGGCGCGGCCTTCCTGGCTGCGGGTGCGACCTGTCCATCTTGGGCCTTGGATGTGTTAGCAGCCTCCCTACGTGCAGTAGCTTCCTTCTCGGCTTGTTGTTGACGCTTGCGTACCTGATCCTTCAAAATATCTTGTGGGGAAAGGGGTAGGAGAGTAACTCTCCTCCCATCATAGTTAAAGGCATAGGTATTTAAGCGATCATCATGAATTACTTGCCTATCATACAACCAAGGTCGGCCTAAAAGAATATTACTACAATCCATTTTTGCAACATCACATAATACTTGATCGCAATATGAACCAATTTGAAAAGAAACCAAGCATTGTTTAGTAACTAGAGTGTCGGAGTTACCGTCGGTGATGCCTTTAAGACCGTAGGGTGTAGCTCGTGGTGTGGTAGCATGGTGGAGCTAATCAACGACCTTCTCGTTGATCAAATTACAATAGCTCCCTCTATCGATGATGACTGAGAGTGTGGCTTCCCTAACCACACACTTGGTGTGAAAAAGGTTCTCCCGTTGATCGGTCATAGGCGCTTCTTGAAGAGTAAGAACTCGTCGGTTGACCAAGCAAAGTGCCTCGTCGAAGGAGTTGAGGTCGATTGCGACGGTGTCCTCATGAGACGTAAAGGCCGACTCCTCCACTTCAAGTGAACTTGGGGGATTTTCGAGCGCTTCTTCCTCATAGTAGTATTCTCCTATGTTGGTGAGCAACACTTTCTTCTTTTGGGGGCAATTCCTAGCGATGTGGTCGATGCCATTGCAAGTGAAGCAACGTTGCTCTTGAGCATGAGCATTAGGAGATGGCGCAGCAACCCTCCGTGTTTGGACCTTAAATCCTGTCTTAGGTCAGTCGGAGACTCCTTTGTGCTTCGAGGAAGTATTAGAAGTAAATGTAGAAGGAATAGGAGAAGTAGGTGCAGGAACAAACCGTCGACCAAATGATGAATGGCTTGACCTCTTCGCCTCTTGTTGTTGATCATATAAGAGCTGCGCTTTGTGACAAAGTGTGTTAATGTCTCTAAAACCATGAATAGCTAAAGGATTGTGATGAGAAACATTTAAACCAGCAAGAAATTGTCGACAAAGGGCTCTTTCGGTAAGAAAAACATTCGCCTGGTGAGAGATTCTTTGAATCTCATCTCTAAACTCCATAGGAGTCCAAGTACCTTGGCGAAGAAGGGCTACTTTCAGCCTCATAGACTCAACATACTCCTCGGGTATGTGCCTTTTTTTCAAGAGGTACATTAGTTGAGGCCAACTCTCCACCAGTTGCTTACCTTCCCTCCGTCGCATGTCCCTCGTGCGGAACCACCATGAGCGAGCAAGTCCTGTAAGGTGAAGAGTTACTACCTCAAGCTTTTCCGTCTCATCATAACGGAGGTGGTCGAGGACGTAGTCGGTGTGAGTCTCCCAAGCAAGGTATGCCTCCGGATCATTAGCACAATCAAAGGTGTCTAGCTTTACCTTCACGTCTCGACGTTGGGCGGCTTGATCATTGGTGCGAGGAATGTGGGAGTGCCCAATGTTAGGGGCTGGATTATCATCAAAAGGCTCGTCGAACTCTTGGAACGGATCCTCAAGGAAAGGCATTCCGTCCACATCTTGATTGTTCCGTTCCTCTTCCCAATCGTCGAACACTGCATGTCTTCGAATGGGAATCCGTGTATGCCTAGGCTGCTGTCGTGGGGGTGGTGTAGGCCTATAGCCCTCTTGATGGCCTGCATTCGCTACAAAAGAAGCTAAAGGGTCCTCCTCGGGCTCGCCGGGAAATGGGTTAGATTGATGTTTAGGAATGAAAGTAGTATGATCTTCCACATGACCCTTCCCATGACGTTTGGTAGCCGAAGACAAAGGCCCATCAAGCTGAATTTCAGCAAGTTTTCGACCCATCACAGCCATCAAGTCGTCGGCTAACTTAGCGTTGTTGGATGTGAACATCGCTTCTAACCGTCGATCCATCACCTCGGCGGCGGCGTTTATGATGAATTGTATTTGAGCGTCCGAAATAGCCCCGGGAGGTGGAGGGGTACTAGAATTGGAAAACTTGTCATCGGCCATGTTCCTATTAGCAATGTAACTGTTCGCAAACGGGGCGGGGGGTGGTAAGTAGGAGATTTAAATATTTAAAATAAAACAAAGCACAACTAGACTATCTCCCTGTCCCAAACAAATAATACAAGAATCCCCTCCCTTGTAGTAGTAGGGTAATTCAGGATCGAATCCACGAGAAGGTATGTCAGCGCTTCCTTTGTTGTGCTCACGATAAAGGCTTTCGACCTCAGCAGACACTCGATATCGAGTATACAGGTCGATATTGACCTCGGTTCTGGTCGATTTCCTAGCGCAGTTCCTGCAGAAGACAAAAACAGCAAGTCGACGTCGAGCAGAGACCTCGATATCGATGTTAGACATCGATATCGACCCTTATGGTCGATTTCGATGCTTGTCATAGAAACTGTTTTTGTAACCAATTTGTCGGAAAAGAGTCCGAAGAAAATAGAATGGAGAAGGAAGATGAACAAAAACAAAACTAAGACTTTTATGAAGAATTCAATTAATTAAAAGGCTTCCAAAGTCGGGGTTTCATGCCACAACGATAACAATTCAAGTTTCATGCTAAAGATATGAACTTTAATGTTTTTCCATCAAATAACTTTCGTTATCAACACTTAGGTTATTAGAGGCTCTCGCATAATTCCTAGGAGTTACTATATAATTCATGAGCAATTCAAGTTCACAATATGAGTGGCTTTCGCTTCAATAATGCAAAGAATGAATCTCCCTAACTTTCGTAAAGGATCATGCATGGGGTAGAAGACGGAATTTGCATAAAAGTCATACCTTTGATGCACTTACCTCACATTGCTATCGTCGGGCTCACCCCGACCCTTGAAGTGGGTTGACTACTCGCTCCTCATCATGCACATCATCATCATTGTTATTGAAAGAAAGCTACTTTGAATTAAAACACCGAAAGAAAGTACAACCGAACAAGCCACTCCACTCTCGCTTTACAACTCCACTTGGTCTCCTCTCTCTCTCTACTCTCTATTACAACTGAAATTCTCTACGAAAATTGGATGTTCTTGGATACCTAAACTCAGCCCTATTGACCTCTAATTATAGATGTCGATAAGGACTCGAAACCTTATCTTTATTCTCTAAGATAAACTAAAACCAAGTAAAAGCTAAAACATCATGGTGAAATCAGCCTCCTCATGATAGATCTGGTGTTGATGATAGGAAATCTCGTCCTTTGGATAGATGTTGCAAGTGTCGGATATAATTCTATCAAAATTGGAGTCGATTTCCTCTGCTGGCATGGTCCATATCGACCCCTCCTAAACCTTATCTCGAGCTTCTCCTTCTCCTACTCGAACCGGCACTCGACTTCTATCAATTTGGTCGATCTCGCAGCATCGATATCGACCCCCAAACGTCGATATCGACCCCTTCTGTGTCGATATGCTCTGTTTCATTTCCGCTCGATTCCTATGTCTCTGATGTACTCGATGTCGAGGTCTTTAGTTGATTTCGACCTCTTCAGAAGACTTCGAGTTCTTTTTCCACTCTTCCGAATTCATCCATTTTCATCCTGTTTTCTGCGAAATCACATGAAAACTCGTGCAAACCCATATATTTGACAATTAAGCATAAACTACACTATTCCCATGTTTTCCTATTAATATGCATGCAAAAGACAATAAAATGGATTCATATGTGCATAGAAAATATGGCAATTTGCGCGCACATCAAAAACCCCATACTTAAGCATGCTTGTCCCCAAGCAATACCTTTAATGGTCATTCAGGGGAAGAAAGTAAACCCTCAACATCATAGATTCATTTTTCATATGTCCCTACAATCAATTGCCATCCTCGAGAAGGTACTTATGTCAACCAAGTCCATGCCTATGCATAAAAAGGAATTTCATACTCATAAAGGAGGTAATATGCAAAAAGTAATTTTAGCGACATAGCATTAATAATCAAGAGGACTTTTTTTCAAGCTTGTGAGAAGTGGATTGCTAAAAGGCTAAAGGTGGGCTAATATTTGGCCGTGTTGTGTTAAATCCGGGGAACATTCTTTCTTTCCAAAACATTCCACATTCCTCTTTCATAATGTCTCACCTTTCACTCATCGCTCAATGCTTTTTTCAATATAATGCTTTTACCTCTCTAACCTTAGCACTGCCTTCTCGCGAGTCGCAAACATGGGTGTCATGAATGGCCCCGGATACTTAGTACTTCGGACTCCTCACCTTGTGTGTCCCATCCTGCGGAACTATTATCTCAACACAAGCAGGGTCGACCCACCTTTATCTCTTGAGGTGATCGGACTTTTTCTCGCTCATTTAATTTTCCATATTTCATAATTGTATCATTCCTGCCAACAACTGCACAACTCCATACAACTCCAAAGATGACATCCATTCAAAAAAACTTTGTCCCCGGATAGGGTATAAGGTAAAAAATGGGCAATATGTGTATATGTGGAGCAATAATGATCATGATAAGTCTCATATATGGCTTTGTGAATATGCATAGGTAAGGCTAGGATATGAACTTTTCTTGTATGAAATTTTTATAAAAAGTCCTCCATCATCTTATCATGCACATGTCAAAAGCAACTTCAAATTTTCATCTCCTTTAAGTTTTTTTTTTCTTCCTGCACTTCATTGGGACTTCCCTTAACTAGGCAATCTCATGTTATATCTCTAATGAATCTAATTTTGCATCATAGAGCTCTTTTTTATACTTCCATGACTCTTTCTTTTTCAAAATTTTTGATGGGGGTCATTTTTCTCTTTTTTGTTATGCATTAAAATAAATATGCAACTCTAATCTAAGTATGAATATGGAAGTAAGCCTTTCCCCCACCCCATTCTTAAAATTTACAGTGTCCTCACTATATTAGAACTAGGGTTAAGAATAAAACTTACTAAACCGTCACAAATTTCAGGAGTCGAAGAAGACAACAGGGAAGGTCGATATCGACCCTTTATATCGATATCGATGTCTCTCTTGATTTCTTCTCAGGCGGGTGATTTGGCCTCGATCACAAACCCTATCCATGTCGACCTTAAGGTCGATTTCGATGTCTGACATCGATTTCGATGCCTTTCTGTGTGCTTTTATCTTTCTTGCAATTTGAAAAATAAACACAAAATATGCAAAACAATAAAGTGTCTAAAAAGCTGTCTAAAACCAAAACTAAGTCTTTGTTACAAGCTCTAGATTTTTAAGTCGCTAGGCCGACTTCTTCCTTTGTGCTTCTCAAGGTGGCATCTACAGAGCCCATGTAGCTTGGGCTTCAAATATCACTCATTTCTTGGCCCGCAGCTACATTCCGCCGGGATTGATTTGATTCACCGTGAATGGACCTAAGTTCTTATCCTTGAATCTTGTAGGGAACCAATGGTCCTTAGACTTGGCAACATAGACCTTGTCTCCTATCTCATATTGGCTTGAATCATCATCGGATACCCTACATAAGCGCACATGCTAAGGCACACCTCTTCCAAATAATGATAAGTCCTTAATTGTAATTGAACAAGAGGAATTCGTACCTTGACTTACCTTCTTCTCAGTCTGTGGATCAGGTCGATGTCGATGTTTGGAGGTCGATATCGACCCCTGTTGTACACCTGGAGGATCAGTCGATTTGGAGAGTTTTGACTCGATATGATCAGGTCGATTTCGACCCTCAGAGGTCGATATCGAGGTCTCCTTGCCTCCCTTCTCAGTGCTGATGGTGGTCGATCTCGATAGGGCATGGTCGATATCGACCCTTAAACCCGATTTCGATGCTTCCTCTTTTCCTCCGTCGACCCCACACTTATGACCTGTCACAGAATCTTGAACATTAGTGGTCGATATCGACTTAACTGGGTCGATTTCGATGTTCTGTTGAGCTCCTTCGTCCAAGATTGCTTCAACTTCCTCTACTTGGGCTTCATTGATGGCTTTTATCTCCATTGGCCATTGACTTTGCACCGTGTTATTGAAGGAATACTCTATTACTTTATCACTAATTGTGAGTGAGAGCAATCCTTTCTTCACGCTAATGTTGGCATCGACGGTTGCTAGGAATGGCCTACCTAAAATAATTGGACAAGCAGGGTCCTCCGCTATGTCAACAACTAGGAAATTAGCAGGGACAAAGAATTTACCTACTTGTACTGGCACATCCGTCACTATCCCAGTTGGAATCACTACCGTATTGTTAGCCATGTATAATCTTGCATCCACGGGCTTAGAGGACATATCTTTACCTTGTGCCAAATGGTTAGTGGCATGATACTAACGCTAGCGCCCAAGTCAACTAAAGCATTAAATTTGAATTGACCTAGACCTATAGCGATAGAAAACTTACCTGGGTCCGCCTGCTTTTATGGTAGCTCCAACCTGTTGCATTCCTCTGCGATCTCAGAGAGCGATCGCTTCTTACCCAAGATGTCCTTAAGGAACTTTACATAAGATGGCATCTCGTGAAGTGCCTCTGTGAATGGTATAGAGACATTAAGCCCTTGGAGCATCTTCACGAACCGTTTGAACTTCTTTTCCGCTGGGTCCTTAGCCACCTTTCTAGTTGGGAATGGCAACACCTTCTTCCTTCCCGCGGCTGTAGTGAGGTTGATATCGACATCAGTAGGGTCGATATCGACTGGAGGAGTCGATTTCTGTGGTGACGCAGAATTAGGGTCGACATCGATGTCACCTTGGTCGATATCGACAAGGGGGGTCGATATCGACGTCTGTTCTGGCTCCTTCTCCTCCGTTTTTTGCTTGGGCGTTTGTAATTGATGCCCACTCCTTAGGTTTACTGCCGCAATATGACCTGTGGTTTTGCCCTTTTGGTTGGGCACAGTGGATCCAGGGAGTGATCCTGACGCCTTGGGCATTGCTTCCGCCAATTGACTCATTTGACTCTCCATGTTGCGCTTCCAAACGTCGATCTCTCCAAGTCTAGAATTGATGCCCTGTAGCTGAGTATGGACGGAGTTATTGGCTTGTTTGAACTCAGCGTGGTTCCTTCGCATCTCATCAAGGATGATTTGCAGGTCATCTTTCTTATTCTCCCGCTCAGGGTGCCCTATATTTTGGGGGATCCCTTTGATAGAACCTTTGATCACCCCAATTTTGTTCATTGCCCCCTCCATAGGGGCCTCTCGTCCATTTGACCTCCTCATGTTGTTCCTCCATGAATACTTGCTCAGTATATGGACAGGCACTGGTGTTATGCCTTATTGAACCACACTCCTGACAAGGTTGATTGTTGCTCAGGAACCTTACTTGCTTTTGAAGGCGGCGTGTTTGATCATTATGGAATTGTTGCCGCACTTCAGGATCTATCTCCCTTGGAGACTCATATAGTGGCATAGATGGGGCAGGCCTTGCATCACAGGCCGCAGCAGCCCCACAGGTGTTGTCAAAGTTCACTAGCCTCTCAATGGTCTCCAATGCCTCCATTGGTGTAACCTCAATGTACCGATAATAGGTATATGAATTGATCCTCTCCTTATTCGGCGCATCAAGGGCGTTATAAAAGATCTCTTGGATGACATATGGAAGTTGCCCATGCGTCGGGCATGATCTCAGCAAGTCCTTAAAGCGCTCCCACGCCTGTGCTAGGGTTTCACCTGGCTTTTGTTTGAAAGCTGTGATCCTTTGTCGTAGCATCGCCGTTTTAGAAGGTGGGAAGAATTTGTTCAAGAATGCATCTTTCACCTCCGCCCATGTCCTTAGCGATCTTGGAGCCAAACTTTCAAGCCATTGTAATGCCTTTCCTGCCAAAGCCCATCGAAAAGATTTTAGTCGCACATACTCTAAGTTTACTCCATCAGCAACTGTTTCACATAACTCCATAAAAGTAGAGATGTGTTGCAGGGGGCATTCATTATTTCTTCCTTCAAAAGTATTTCTTTTAATCTCAGATAGGAAGTGAATTTTCAATATATAGTTAGAGTGAGGAATTATAATGGCAGATTCAGGAACATGAAGCGGCGGATGCATGTATTGTATCGCCGTCTGTGGATACTGATTTAGCCGCTCTTGGGCTTGTCTGCGCGCATCCTCTTTCCTATCAGCACGGGCTCGCTCGGCAGCAGCAGCGGCCCTTTTAGCAGCGATTGTAGCATTGTGATTCTCGATCTCCTTCCTCAACCACTCTATGATCTCAGCCTGCGTCTCGTTGTCAGCCATGATGTGAATTGCTTTGTTGCGAAGATGGTAGAAACGTTCAGGCTCGTTAATTGGTTCCAGGATAGGTCCGCGATCAAAACGTCGCATAAACCTGCAGAATAATCTTAGAAAAAGATCGTGATTAACATAGGTGGCGATTGATTGCCTCCCCGGCAATGGCGCCAATTTGTTCACAAATGGGGCGGGGGGGTGGTAAGTCGGAGATTTAAATATTTAAAATAAAACAAAGCACAACTAGACTATCTCCCTGTCCTAAACAAATAATACAAGAATCCCCTCCCTTGTAGTAGTAGGGTAATTCAGGATCGAATCCACGAGAAGGTATGTCAGCGCTTCCTTTGTTGTGCTCACGATCAAGGCTTTCGACCTCAGCAGACACTCGATATCGAGTATACAGGTCGATATCGACCTCAGTTCTGATCGATTTCCTAGCGCAGTTCCTGGAGAAGACAAAACAACAAGTCGACGTCGAGCAGAGACCTCGATATCGATGTTAGACCTCGATATCGACCCTTATGGTCGATTTCGATGCTTGTCACAGAAACTGTTTTTGTAACCAATTTGTCGGAAAAGAATCCGAAGAAAATAGAATGGAGAAGGAAGATGAACAGAAACAAAACTAAGACTTTTATGAAGAATTCAATTAATTAAAAGGCTTACAAAGTCGGGGTTTCATGCCACAACGATAACAATGCAAGTTTCATTTACATAAAAGTCATACCTTTGATGCACTTACCTCACATTGCTATCGTCGGGCTCACCCTGACCCTAGAAGTGGGTTGACTACTCGCTCCTCATCATACACATCATCATCATTGTTATTGAAATAAAGCTACTTTGAATTAAAACTCCGAAAGAAAGTACAAACGAACAAGCCATTCCACTCTCGCTTTACAACTCCACTTGGTCTCCTCTCTCTCTCTCTACTCTCTATTGCAACTGAAATTCTCTGCGAAAATTGGATGTTCTTGGATACCTAAACTCAGCCCTATTAGCCTCTATTTATAGATGTCGATAAGGACTCGAAACCTTATCTTTATTCTCCATGATAAACTAAAACAAAGTAAAAGCTAAAACTTCATTGTGAAATCAGCCTCCTCATGATAGATCTGGTGTTGATGATAGGAAATCTCGACCTTTAGATAGATATTGCAAGCTTTGGATATAATTCTATCAAAATCGGAGTCGAATTCCTCTGCTGGCATGGTCGATATCGACCCTTAGACATCGATATCGACCCCTCCAAAACCTTATCTCGAGCTTCTCCTTCTCCTACTCGAACTGGCACTCGATTTCTATCAATTTGGTCGATCTGGCAGCATCGATATCGACCCCCAGACATCGATATCGACCCCTTCTGTGTCGATATGCTCTGTTTCCTTTCTGCTCGATTCCTATGTCTCTGATGTACTCGATGTCGAGGTCTTTAGTCGATTTCGACCTCTTTAGAAGACTTCGAGTTCTTTTTCCGCTCTTCCGAATTCATCCATTTTCATCCTGTTTTCTGCGAAATCACATGGAAACTCGTGCAAACCCATATATTTGACAATCAAGGATAAACTACACTATTCCCATGTTTTCCTATTAATATGCATGCAAAAGACAATATAATGGATTCATATGTGCATAGAAAATATGGCAATTTGCGCGCACATCAGTAACAACACAAGTAATCGGACCAAATAGGCAACGAAACAAGCGATGCAAGACTTTGATCCTATGAGTGATCGAAGTGTTTGAAAACAAGCAAAGCAAGGAACACAAGGCACTAAATTGATAATCTACCCTGGAGGCAGAACTATGCGATCATGAAAGTAGAAAGATATCAAAGCAAAATGGAAAATATAGCCACAAAAGAGTAAGCAAGGAGATGCAATCGATGACAAGCAGCTACAATGTGAAATTGCAATTAACAATAGAATGCAATAATTATTACAATGTGAAGCTCAAAAATCAGCAACTAAGGAACAAAAACAGTGAGCAATCATAAGGGTTACGAAGTGCACACACTCCGTCGACTCTTATCCGATGGTTGCAACACGGTTTGGAGAGAGACGGGTGTCACCAAGGCCCCTCTGTCGGCATGGATATAATAACACAATCAAGGGTTCTTTGTGATGCTTAAAACCTAATAGATCATCAATATGTAGCGAAGGATATAAATGAAGCAAAATGACAAAGAAGATGAGTTACTAACTCATATCAACACAAGATAGCTTCTTCCAACTCTTTTTTTTTGTGTAGGTGAATCGATATTCTGAAATGTTTTTTTTTTAAATGACGAACAGCCCTGGAACTGCAGGAGGGCTGTGAACAGCAACAGTAGCAAAAAAAAATTCAAAGGCTAGATGATCTAATAGTAAGGAAAATTAACATACTAGGGCAAGAGGCTAACAAATTGGAGAAAAATTGTTCTTTTTTGGTGCAAGATCATCAATAAGCAATCATCCAAGAACTCAATCATAGGCATGATGTATAGCAAAAGAAAAGCAATGAAACTTGCAACTAAGAACTCAACATCTTCCAAGTTATAGATCCAACAAGCAAATCACCAACTAGTGCCAATTTTAGGGTAATAGAATGCGAAAATAATGAGAAATAAACACTAATAAAATGGGCAATCAGGGCTGGAAAAATAGGCACGAAATAGATCACTAAAATAAACGAATCAAGGCTTTAAGACTTGCATAACCTTGTCTCTGAATACCAAGTGATGCGTTGTAATCCCCAACGACTTGTTTAGTTCGGATCTTGCGATGTCTTAAGGCCGATCTTCACTCATCTTTGAAGGATCTTATGAGGGATTGATGATCTTGATGGTAGGGAAGGAAAACAACAAGAACAACCACAGAAAACAGCCTTCGGAGAAGCTGTCGCAGAAGCTATCCTGTAGAAGTCGCGGGCGCGGCCGGGGTACGGCTTGTGACAGAGTAACTCAATCGAAACTTGAAGCAAGAGCGTAAGACGAAAGACGTTAGATTTCTAGGGGTGAAGAAGAGGAAGCAATTACCCAAGTGCTTCTCCTTTAAATTCAACGTGTCTTTCTAAATGACAAATTACAACTTAAATAGAGAAAGGATGCTTAGATGAGTTGGCCTCCTATGCAAAGGAGGAAACCCTAATCCAACTCATCTTTATCTATTTAATAATAAAACATAATAATAGATATTCCTAAGATACTTGATGAGCAAGGAGATAAATATCTCCTCACCTTTTATTTATCTAACTAATACTATAAATAGATAAGATAGATAAAAAAAATAAAAAGTCTAGTAAATGTGGCAAAACCGGCAAGCCACAGGGATCATGGGCTCGACCCTTCATCAAGGTGGAATGGTGTTGCAAACTAAGATCTTGAGTTGACGGTTGAGCTTTGAGCAATGTGAGCTCTCATCTTGAATCGTCTTGTCATCCAGAGTCATCGGATCTTGATTGCTATCAGTAGCGATGTTGGCCAAGCCCCACGGTGATTGCAAACTTACCTGGATTGCTCTTCTTCTCTGGGAAGTCAATCTTTGAGCACTCCTCTGCGATCTCTGCCATGGACTGCTTCTTGCTTAGGATGTCCTTGAGGAATCGAACATAGGCGGGCATATCGCTTAGGGCCTCCGTGAGTGGGATAGTGATGTTAAAACCTTGGCGGATCTTCAAGAAGCGCCTAAACTTACCTTGGGAGGGGTCCTTCAATGCTTTGGATGGGAAGGGCAACGTCTTTTTTGGTGGAGGAGCCAAAACGGTGGTCGAACAGGCCTTCGGGGTGTCAATGTCGACTGAAGTTTGGTCGATATCGACTAGAATGGTCTATTTCGACTGAGTTTGTGGCTCTGAAGGCTCTGTATTGGCCTCGACATCGACCAGGGGGTCAATATCGACTGCTGACTCTACATCGACTAGTCTGTCGATGTCAACTGGATCTGCAGCTTTCTCCTCCGCTTCCGTCCGTCGCTTTTGTAGTTTGTTTCCACTCCTTAGTTACATGGCTGCGATGTGGTCTGACCCAGATTGCCCCTTAGGATTTGTAGTTCTTTTCCCAGGGAACGTTCTGGACGGTCTAGGGATTTATGCCGCCAATAGACCTAGTTGGGTCTCTACATTCTTTTTCTATATATCCATCTCCCCAATCCTTTAGGTAAGCTGATTAAGTTGAGAATGGATTGGATTGTTGGATAGATCATTCTTAGCCTGATTCTGCCTTATCTCATCCAGTACAAGTTTTAGATCATCCTTCGGTTGGTCTCTCACCGGGTTCCCAGGAGCTCTATAGAGTGGGGGTCCCTAGGGTTAACCGAGTTCCTATATGGTTGTTGGAACATTTGGTCTCCCTAATATTGGCGATTGGGACCCCTCATGTAGTTCGCTTCCTCATGAGTCTCTTCCAGTTGCACTTGTTCAGCATGGGGGCACTCGATTGTGGTGTGCCGCTGTGATTCGCATTCGATGCAATCTTGGTTCACTGAAAGGAACCTCACTTGCTTTTGGAGCTTTCGAATTTGATATTTGTGGAATTGCTCCTTCAGGTCTAGATCAATTACCTTAGAGGGTTCATATAGTGGCATAGATTGGGCAGGCCTTGACGATGATGATGTGTCGGAAGCCTCAGGAGTCCCATATGCATTGTCGAATTCCACCAACCTCTCTATGATGTTCCAAGCCTTTTGTGGAGCGAGTTCAAGGTAGCCATTGGAGGTGTAGGTGTTGATACTTCCTTTGTTGCAGCATCAAGAGCATTATAAATAATCTCCTGAATCACGTACGTTGGTGGGCAATGCGTCGGGCATGATCGTAGTAGGTCCTTGAACCTTTCCCAAATAGTCGCCAGAGCATCACCAGGCTTTTGTTTGAAAGCCGTGATTTTCTGTTGGATCAATGTCGTCTTAGATGGAGGGAAGAACTTGTTAAGGAACGCGTCCTTGACTTCATTCCAGGTGCAGAGCGATCTTGGGGCTATGCTTTCCAACCACTGCAATGCTTTACCTGTAAGTGACCAACGAAAAAGCCTTTAGCTGGACATATTCAAGACTCTGTCCATCAGCAATAGTATCACAGAGATCTATGAAGGTTGATATATGTTCCATAGGGCATTCATTAGGTTTTCCTACATATTGGTGTCTCCTAATCTCAGTAAGGAAACTAGGCTTAATTTCAAAATTGGATTTAGGGATAGGAATCGCCGATTCAGGCACTTTGAGCGAACGATGTATGTATTGCTTTGCGTTCCGTAGGAGGGCGTTGATTTGAGCTTCATGTTGTCTCCTAGCTTGCTCCTCCCTTTCAGCACGCTCTCTTTGTGCCACTTCTCTGGCGGTGAAATCTTCTACTTCCTTCTTTAGGCGTTCAATTTGTTGAGTCTGGGTCTCTTGGTTTGCCATGGCTCTTTGAATTCTAGCAAGAAGGTGAATATAGCTTTCAGGATCGTCTAAACCTTCGAACCTAAGTAGGCGATCAGCGCGTCGCATACATCTATAAAACAAAACTACAAAGAAATGTGAAAATAGACTACTAGGGTGCGATTGATAGCTTCCCCGGCAACGGCGCCAAAATTTGATGTAGGGAGAATTGAATTGAATAATATAATAATATGTAAACAATGCAACCCTTATCCTCTTCAAATAAATTCAAGACTCCCCACAATAGTAGTAGGGAAGGTGGTTCGATCCACGAGGAAGCGAGTCAGCGGGATCCGAGTAGTATTGAAATCACGTCTAGAGCTTCGACCAGAAGCCTTGATCTCGAGCACAGCACTCGACGTCGACCTTGGCTGTTGATTCCTACAGCAACAGAAGCCCTGCAGAGACAAAAATGGTAGTCGATATCGACTAGGGTGGTCGATATCGATGTCAGTGGCAGAAATCGACTGGCTCAGAAAAACCTGCCAGTCGACAAGGGGCAGTCAATATCGAGTAGTTGACTCGAAATCGACCTCAGCAAGTTGGTGCAAGGAGATCGAGATCAACACAGAAGACCGTCGATCTGGGCAAAGTGGTCGATATCGACTAGTTCCTGCAGAAATGTTAGTTTTTATCGGCAAACAAAGGCTAAAGAAAGAAGGATGGAAAAGGACCAATGAAAAGAAATAAACCAGGGGTGTTGGGTTTTTCGATAACTCAACGAACGGCAGGCAATAAGGATGTAAACTTAAGAAAGAAAATATCTTCCAAAGCCAAGCATTACCGCGATGACAACCATGATAGTAGAAGTAAGAAATCTGTAAAGATGCATGCTTTTATCATAAAGGAGAAGGCTTTCACCTAAACCGGCAAATAGGAAAAGATATCTTGCAATAAATTAATGTAATTTGCGTGTACCTTTGTCATACTTGAGTTTATAACCTTTAGAATAGAAACCCTAATTACTACCCAAGTTTCACAACATGAGTTCTTTAAATTCACATTTAAAGATGAAGCACAAGGTAGAGCGAGATAAAAAATACCTTCTTTAGCGACATACAAACCTTACCACCATAGCTATCGCCGGGCTCACCCCGACCCTAGAAGAAAGGGCGACTACTCGCTCATGTGGAAAGAAGACATGCTCGAATTTGAATGGAAATAAACTTGCATTGAAGAAGAAACTTGAATCTTTACAATCTCAACGCCAACTATCGCAAGCGTCGAAACCCTGAAGCTGAAAACCTAGAACTATAACTTTAATGCCTAATGCTATTGTGTCTTTCTTGCTTGAATGAATAAAACCAGTCCCCTAGGGCTTTATTTATAGGCTACTAATCCTTGCTATCCAAGGATAATATCTCCTATCTTCTATTTAAATTATATCCCAACAAGTAGGATAGATCTTTTATTTTTGTAAATAAAGAAAATAACTAACTAAACCTTTAGGGTAAAAAGGAAACATCCCCAAGGTATAATCTATCTAAT
Source organism: Persicaria maculosa (assembly GCA_963922045.1). Lineage (NCBI taxonomy): Eukaryota > Viridiplantae > Streptophyta > Magnoliopsida > Caryophyllales > Polygonaceae > Persicaria > Persicaria maculosa. The sequence goes on from OY998261.1 coordinate 39,179,176, forward strand.
ATTACAAGATAATTCTGGCTTTAGAAGATATGATTCACAATCCGCGTCTTAAAAAGCGCGTCCAACCCGTGTCGAAGTCCAGTTGATATCGACTAGAGGAGTCGATATCGACCTCTCTATTTCTGCTCGACGGGTTCTGCATCACTCGATTTCTGGTGTCCAGTTGATGTCGACACCTGCACTCGATATCGAGTGTCCTTCTTGGTTGGTCTTTGTGGTCTATCTTGACACTCAGAGTCTATGTCGATGTTTGTAGTTGATATCGACCAGTCCTGTCGATATCGACCTTTTCTCAGCTTCACTTGGTTTCTTCGTTTTGACTCCAATTTCGCTCCAATTCCTACATATTTAGACCAAAACTTGTGCAGACTCTATTTCTTGCACCTTAGCTCATTCTACACATATTCATATTATTTTCAACCTTTATTTTAGGAATTGAATGAAATATGAAGTCAAAACTTGCGAATAAAAAGGGTACAATTATGTACATCACTCTCACTATGTGACTCTGAAAAGTATTGCTTGGGGACCAACAAGCTTAAGTATGGTGTGATTTGATGACCACTAAAGTGACCATGTTTTATGCCTACATATACTTCAAATTCTGGCTTATATTTGCATTAAGGGTTTGGAATGCTTTGAATTTGTGTAGTATATGCTTATTTGCAAGAAATAGAGGTCTACACAATTTTTGGTTTAATTGTGTAGAAATTGAAGCGGAATCAAAGCCAAAACGAGAAGCTGAGAATTGATGCAGAGCATTCGATATCGACCAAAGCTATTGAGATTGACTAGAGTAGGAGATCGAGAGACTAAGTACATATGATTACAAAAAAACTAGCTACTAGAGAGGAGGTCGACATGCCTTGACATCGACTGAGCCAACTGATACCCGAGGTTGAGTGGAGTTGAAGTTCTCGACGTCGACTGTGTTGGTCGACGTCGACTGAACCATTTCACAGATCTAACATGTATGGAGGAGTCTGAGTTGAAGGAGTGTTGCCAAGCCACGATTTTCCATCTTCTAATTAGATAAACAATGCCCGAGGTCGAGTGGGTATTTTCCTATTTACCCTAGGGATATATTTTATTTTCATGTTTAGATTTTATCCTCTTTTATTTAGTTTTATCATCTAGTTTAGATAGAATTACCTTTCCTTGGCTAGCAAGGATTGGTAGCCTATAAATAAAGCCCTTGGGGCTGAGCTTTAATCATCCAATTTTACACACAAAACAATTACATTCAGTTTTAGAGTTTTAGGAAGCTTTAGGGTTTTGGCGCTTGTGAGAGCCGGCATTGAGATTGTGAAGAATTCGATTTTATTTTATGCAAGTTAAGTTCTTTTATCTATTTCAATCATGCTTCTCCCTATCCTGAGCGAGTAGTCGTTTTTCTCTTAAGGTCGGGGTGAGCCCGACGTTAGCTATGCATGCTTGATGTGAGTTTGATGTTGATATTTGTTATGTCTTGATCATCTCCTTCCTTTTTATGTTTAGCCCTTATCGAGAGAAAAGGAATTCATGGTAACAACTTGGATCATAAAAATTTTAATCGGTAGAGACAATTAGGTTTATTTGATAGAGCTAATATATCTATTTGTTGGAAAAGGCGAAAGCTTGGTCCTTTGATGTGAGAGCAAAATTGTCCGTCTTACTCTATGTGCATGTGTGGTTATTTTTGTGGTAAACCCTAGCCTTAGGAGATTCTTAATCGGAATGAATACAAATTTTTCTTCTCTGATAGATCTTTTACACTCCTTCCGTTAATTAAAACTTGACGTTTTACTATTCATGCACACTTTTTTAGGTGTTAAAAACTAAATAAAATACTAACTTTTTAATATATTTTTTAATAAGTTCATACTTGTTACTATTAAGTATGAATTTATAAAAACAAATTTTTTAAAAAGTTAATATTTCATATAGTTTTTATCATTCTAAAAAAGCATGCATGAATAGTAAATAACAAGTTTTAATTAACATAGGGAGTATTATTTAGAACCTCTTCAGTTGTTACCCAAACCCTTTTGCTTTTCTGTTCATCGCTTCCTATTCATCCTTTTATTCTTCAGCCATCTTTGCCGACATTTTTTGTTACTGTAAGAGTGCTCGATATCGACTGTCCAGATCAAGGTCGAGTTCCCTGTGTCGATCGATGGTCTTCTGTGTCGATCGACATTACAGCTGATATCGACATCGACTGCTCCCAATCGACATTAATTTCTCCCAGTCGACATCGACTACTCCCAAACGACATCGACTACTTATTTTTGTTGTGTGCAGGAATCCACTCGATGTTGAGTGGTCTTGTGATCGACATCGAGAGCCACAATCGAGAGATAGCACTGGAGATCAATAGCCCTGATCGACTTCGACTGTTCCAGTTGATATCGAGGACTTCTGGTCAACTTCTACAGAATGTGTTTCAGAACTACTTTGGATCAGCTGACACGCTTCCTCGTGGATCGAACTTGATTCCTCTACTACTATTGCGGGGGAGTCTTGTATTTATTTGAGAGGCTATGGTTGATTACTTAGTTCATATTTTATATATATTTATAATCAATTCTCCCCTAAATCACGGACATCAAGTACTGTCACTTGTTGGCCACCAGAAGTGACTCTACGACTATAAAAGAATTCGCCTTAGCAATGTCCTCTTGCAGGCCAAGGGAAACCCTATCCTCCATAGAGTACAATCAAGACTTAAATGCCCGCTTCTTTAAGAGCCTCTTGAATTCCTTCTTCTTGTCCTCATTGAGGATCCTCACATCATCTACCGGCTTAATAGATAAAGACGGCCTAGTCCTCTTGCCTACAGATCAATTAAGAATTGCCCTAGCATAACTGATAATGCATATTTTGTATAGGCATTTTAGGTATTTTCAATGTAGTTTTAGGGTGCATTGGATAGGTTTTATAGTTAATTCACATTCTTGATCATTTGGTATTTGGAGTTTGGAATCTATTATTTTTAGTGCTTATATGCAGATCATAAGATCCGAGCTCAAAAGGTGGAGAAATCATGGATCAAATGGAGCTAAGGAGAGCTAAGGTACAATCCAATACAAGCCGAGGAGCAAGGGAGCAAGGATTCAAGGTCTAAGAGCTAAAATGATAGCGCAAAATTTGTTTGTGCGGTGAGCTAAACTTAAAATGCGATTTTCGAGGTCCTCGGATGTTTGATTGCATATTATGATTATACATTAAAAACTCTCAACAAGCTCTACAAGACAGGAAAAAGCGGTGACAGCCCACTGTTTTTACTGTTTTTGGAATATGTGAGATCTTCCGAAATCTTATCTTTATGGAAAGTTTATCCAAGACTTCTAGGGTTTCTAGTGTCGGTTTGTAGCATTATATTAGGTTGTTTTACAGTAGCTTTAGGCATATAATAGATTCATTAACATAGAGAGATGAGAGGATTGAAGATTAGAGATCCGAGATGCGTTTTGAGTATTTAGGATTCGTTTGGTTTTGCCTATGATTCAAGACTTGGTTGGTTGAATCATGAAAAATGATTTCCATGCTATTCCTATGTTTATTTCATTATCTTTGTCCTGATTTATATTGTTAATTTTACTTTGATTGGCCATGTTTGTAGAATTGCATCGTCCTAGGGTTTTAATTGATTCATGAGGATAATTATACCTTTTGTAGAAATAACAAGCAATTGATTCATAAAAGGAGATCTTGATTATGAAGGTTAATGAAAACTTATTTAAATATCGGTTCTTAAGTCACTAGGGTTGAGGGAATGGAAACTCTTGACATATACTAGTTGCGTAGGAGGGTTGGTACTGCCATTCTTCCAAGTACATTGAGACTTTGTGTTATTTATATCTTAAATCCTATAAGGTTAGGGTTGCATATGAGTATAAGGGATTTACATATTTGTAAGGAGTGTCAGTCTATATAAACCAATGTTGAAATGCCGAATTGAGATTGAATAACTAGAAATTGAGTCAAGGATCGAGTAAACCAACAAATGTTGCGAATTCGTGGATGAAACGACTTCTCTTATATCTTTTATTCACCCTTGTTAATATTCTTCATTGTTTATTTCCATTCACATCTTATCTTTACTTTCATATTGATAAATACACATTGTAATTGAAATACTTGGTTCTCTGTGGGTTCGACCCCTTACTTACACACTATACTAGTTTCTTAGTTTGAAAATTATTCTCTGGTGAGGTGAACCGACGACATTCCTCTCACCAATAACAACCTAAAGTAATCTAAGTTGAATTCCATAATTAAACAATAAAACCATATAAACCACCCTAACCCCATACTTAGTTAAAAAAAAACAAGTATATGTACTCTCAATCCTCATAATCTCAACATGTTTGCATAAACCAAATCATGAAAGAATGTAATTATCATCCTTAACTAAAATAAACTAATTAATATTAGGTATAAAAATCAACTCTCTTCCTTAAACCTTAACGAATCGCAATGAAATCCTCAAATTCAAATTAGCACACAATCTGTCAAAATTTTGGAAATGTAATGAACATGAAAGTGGTTCCCAATCAACCCAAAAAAATCAACCATATCATTAATTTCTACCAACTTGGATTTCTAAAAAAAGCCTCAAAATTTTATCCTAAATTATGACCCAAGGTTTTCAATCCAGTCCCAAATTGTCAAACAATCAAATGAAATTGAAAGAAAGAGATAAAGGGTAATAAAGAATACCAAATTCGAGTAGAATCTTAGAGAAATCAAAGGATTTGGGACGATAACTAATCAAAATATGAGAAAAGCATTTTGGGTCTCTTGTGGTGTGTGCGGGTTCGGTGGTTGTTCATTCTTGCTAATATTTGGCTTGGTAGGGTGGCAGGAGGTGGCTTGGTGGGGTGGCCAGATGTGGCTCGGTAAGGTCTGAGCGGCATAGGTGGGGTGGCTAGAGGTGGCTTGGTGGTAGTTGGAGAAGGGTGGAGAGAAGATGGGGACTAGTGTGTCTGTCTGGCGAAGAGGAGATATGGGGTCAGAAGAGAGAGAGGGTGTGTGGGGGCGGCTAGTGATGTACATATTTAGTACCCTTTTTATCGACCACTCCTAGTCGATATCGACTGCTTGTTTTTGTCACTGCACGTCGTCTCTTGTAGAAGGAATCGACAGCCAAGGTCGACAATGAGCTTTTAGGTCGAGATCGAGGCTTCTGGTCGACAAAAGACGTGAGCTTTGAAGACTATCTAGGATCCCGCTGACCTACTTCCTCATGGATCGATCTTGACTACCCTTCCACTACAACGGGAGGAAGTCATGTAATTATTTGCATAGGCTAGAATTCGGATTCACATCTATATCTTTATATTTGTTTAAGAACTAGATTTCCTCCTATCAACAGTTAGGTTTTAAAATCTGAAAAAATTTCAAAAATTTCCAAATGGGTTGTGGTACCAATCAAACCCGCTTGGTACGGAGGTCGGTATGCCCATTGTATGAAATTTTGTCAAATATGCCCAACGGTCGGTACCGACCCGGCCCGCTCGGTACAGAGGTCGGTATGGCCATTGTGACTTACTTGGTCTTGCCTCTTGAATCGGTACCAACGCAACTAGCTCGATAGAGGGGTCGGTATAGCCTCTACTTTCTTCTTTCGTTGCTTGGTGTTAGATCCTCACTACCGACCCAAATAGGGTCGGTACCAAGCTCTTCTCTGTTTGTTCTTTCTCACTTTTTTCTCACCTTTCTCGTGCTTTTCTTTCTTTGTTCATTCTTAGCTCCTATATTTCTCATGAAAAACATTCTATCCCTACTACTCTAACTATCATAATCCTAAAAAAATTGAAAAAAAAAACTTAAATAGACAAATGAATACAGCGGGTTGCGTAAGCGCTAATTTTAACATTACTAGCTTGACGTGACTTACCTCATTCCAAATCCAATGAAGTAAGAGCCTAGGTGGATCTAATCTCCTCAACCGGTTCAGCTTTATCATAATAATTCTTTAGCCGGTGACCATTAACCTTAAATATGGCACCTCCATTATCCACTAGGTCGACCACTCCATGGGTGTATATATGGTAAACCACAAATGGCCCACACCATCGTGATATAAGTTTCCCTGAAAATAAGTAAAGTCTAGAGTTAAAGGGAAGTCTCTTGTCACCTTCCTCATAAGTATTTGGCACCAACTTTTTATCATGCCACTTCTTGGTGTGCTTTTTGTAAGTTATGGCATTCTTGTACGGATTGAGTTGTAACTCCTCTACCTCTTGCAAGTCTAAAAATTGCTTCTTTCCCGCCTCGTCGAGGTTCTTGTGGAGCTTTATGAGAGCCCATAATGCCTTCTGCTCAAGCTCAACGGGTAAACAACATGATTTACCATAGACTAGGTTGTAGGGAGTAGTGCACAAGGGTGTCTTGTATGCCGTCTTATAAGCCCATAGAGTGTCATCAAGCTTAGATGTCCAATCTTTCCTTGAGTGAGAGCCTATCTTCTCTAGGATGCTCTTAATTTGCATATTAGACACCTTTACTTGACTGCTAGTTTGATGGTGATAGGGTGTTGTAACCTTGTGAGACACCCCATACTTCGCCAAAACAGCTTCAAACCTGGGGAACAGGACTCCAAACCTGGAGAACATGTCATATTTCATAAATTTAACTACTACATTTGCATCATTAGTTCATGTATCTATAGCTTCCACCCACTTTGATAATTAGTCAACCGCTAAAAGATATATTTATAGGGCCTTAATGAATTGTGATCCTCCATCACTTATTATAACTCACACGACTCCAAACCTGGGGAACATGTTAGATTTCATAAATTTAGCTACTACATTTGCATCATTAGTTCATGTAGCTATAGCTTCCAACCACTTGGACAAGTAGTCCGCCGCTAAAAAGATATATTTATAGGGCCTTAATGAACGAAAGATCCCCATAAAATCAAGGAAACAGTCTTCAAAGAGCTCAACCTCTAGGATCACTGTTAGTGTATTCCATTTTCTCGAGGTGATGTTCCTCGCTCTTTAGCACTCATCGCATGCCTCGATGTATGAATGCACATCCTTGAAAAGGGTGAGCCAATAGAAGCCAATTTAAAGAATCTTTGTTGTCATCTTGAAACCCTTAGCGTGGGCACCCGTGGGGAGAGTGTGGCAATGCTTAATAATGCTCTTTATCTTCTCATCTTGCACACAACATCAAAAATATATGGTCGCTCCCTTGCTTGAAGAAGCAAGGATCATCCCAATAGTAGAACTTGACTTTGTGGAGAAATTTCTTCTAAGCTTTTATAGATAATCTCGTTTCGATCTCACCACTCACAATGTAGTTAGAAAAATCCATAAACCAAGGGGTCCTCGATCCTCTCATAGCATAAAAAGAGTTAGAAGGGAGACTAGAAGGAGGGATCGTAAAGAAATCCTCACCGAAACATACCAATTAGAGCGGTGTAGACCAACTTCTTACCAAGAGGGGGTCGGTACCGACCCAAGAGTGTCAGTACGGCCCTTGGTACTATGAGTACTATGACCCTTGTTACTACTTTGAGCACTGAGCCTTAGTGCTTGCTCTTGATGAGGGGTCGGTATGACTCTCGGTACTTCCCTCTTTAGCCTCGTTTAGAAAGAGGCTCTCGTCCATCTTAGAGTCATTGATTGGTACAACATTGTCGAAATCCATTGTGTTCCGGTGGAAACCCAGATAAATGATCAGCCATCAGGTTCTCTACTCCTTTCTCTTCCCTTATCTCGCAAGAAGCATTCAACAAAGGAGTCTAGGCTTTACATCCTTCTTGGTCATCAAATACCTTACAACTGCGTGATCCATGTAAACAATCACCTTATAACCTACTAAATAAACACAACAGTTTTAAAAAGCTAATACCACGGCGATGAATTCCTTCTCCGCCGTGGTGCACATACTCTCCGCTTCATCAAGCATCTTTCTTACATAGTAGATCACATGTAGATTATTATCCTTCCTTTGTCCTAACACAATGCCCACCAAAAAGTCAATAGTGTCGCACATGATTTCAAATGGGATGCTCCAATCGGGCGATTGCATGATAGGAGCTGAGACAAGGGCTTCTCTTAACCTGCTAATTGCCTCGGTACATTCTGCAGAAAACTCAAACACTACATCATCATTAGTAGGTTAGTTAGAGGTTTGGCAATCTTAGAGAAGTCCAGAAAAAATACCTGTACAAGCCTACATGTCCTAGAAATCTCCTGATGTCTTTCACAGAGGAAGGAGGAGGTAGTTTCTCTATGAGTTCTATCTTAGCTTCATCAACCTCAATACCTCTCTTCGAAACTAAGTGCCCCAAAACAATTCCTTCTTGGACCATAAAATGACACTTCTCCTAACTAAGCACCAAATTGGTTTGCTTGCATCTCTTAAGTACCTTACCTAGGTTAGCAGGACATATGTTAAAAGAAGAACCATAAACAGAAAAATCATCCATAAAGACTTCTATTATATGCTCAATCATGTTAGAAAAGATAGCCATCATACATCACTAAAAAGTGGCAGGGGCATTGTAGAGCCCAAATGGCATCCTTCTATAGGCAAAAGTTCCATAAGGAAAAATAAATGTACTCTTTTTCTGATCGTCCGGGTGAATGGGTATCTTCTAAAAACCATTATAGCCATCCAAATAACAAAAGTAATCATGCTGGGCTAAGCGCTATAAAACCTAATCAATAAAAGGAAGTGTGAAATGATCTTGCCTAGTTGCGTTGTTGAACTTCTTATAATCAATGCACATGTTCCATTTAGTGGTAGTCTTTGTAGGAACTAATTCTCCTCTCTCATTCTTAAACATTTTCATTCCACCCTTTGGTGCGGGGCGAACGTCGTTGGCACTTTTACCCTTTGCGAAATAATAATAATATCATAACTCAAAGCTCAAAACCACTAGATTAGTACATCAATGAATTGATAAACCAAACAACTACTAGTATAGCGATGAAGTACGAAGTCGAACCCACATAGAGAAGCAGATTACTATGCAATATCTCTAACAATGACTTTTATGACAAAAGCAATGACTTGTGACAAATTGATAACAAAGTAAAGTGAATAAAACTAATGATTGCAAAGTGATTGATAATAAAGATAGAAGAAACATTTCACCTGTAATTCTCTGACAATGGTTGAGATTCATGGTACTAGGATTGATTCATCAATGATTCATAATCATATGTCTACTTGACTAAATATAAAGGATCCACATGGATACAATCACCTTATTCAACATCACTAAAGAATAGCATTAAACACTCAAGGTTTTAGACTAATTGGCATATCGATTCAATGTGATTAAGACACAATTAGAACAACCCTAATTAACATAATCAAAATCTAATGATATAGATCAATCGAAATCATTCACTGATCAATGGATGATGATGGAGAAGTGGTGACGGAGATGTGATGAAGATGAAGACGGTGACGAATGTGAATGGCGGGATGGAGGGATGGAGCGTGATGGTGAGCAGGTGAATAGCAGAATTATAAATTGAACTGGTGAGGGTGACGGTAGGCAGGGGATGGGTGAGGCGACGGGAGTGGGTGGGGTAACGTGTGTGATTGGTTAAAACCAATACCCGAACATAAATCCCAAATACGCGAACTTCGAATCCCGTAAAATTTTTTTTCGAGTGTTAGTTTTCCCGAATCCCGCTTTCTGGATCAATTAGATTTTTAAAATCGAAAATGACATCGCCATCCGATAATTATTTTGAATTTTTGAGGTCAAAAGACGGAAATCGTTCGCCAAATTTTATATTCCGGTCGGAGTCCGCTAACTGAGTTTTAAATCCGATTTAAATTCATTTTAATTTCCTTTTTCCGACAAAATTAGGATTTAAATATCCGAGCCTTTACATCTTATTCATGCACTTCATCATTTTATTCTTGCACTTTGTCATTTTATTCTTGCACTTTATCATTTTATTTATGCACTTTAATTTGAAATTGTTTTACGAATAAAAAATCGTTTGAAATCTATCATCCTAAATTATGCGAGACGTGAACCCAAACTCTCAAAAGTAAAAAAACAAAATTAAAACATTGATTTCAAAAGCCCATCTTGTGTCTCATTCATGCACTTTATGATCTTATTTTTTCACTTTATAATTTTATATTTTCACTTTTCAAACTAAAATTGCACATTTTATTTCTAAAAATCTACATTCACACTAAAATTATATTTTTCACTTTATAATATTAATTATGCACTTTATAATCTTATATTTCAATTATAAAAATTATAAATTTTTATAATTGAAATAGGCCCATTTACTTATTTAGGGATAAGAAATTATTACATTTGCACAACATATTGTTATATGTGCACAACCTCAAGTTAAATTTGCACAACAAAAAGTGCTGACACGAAAAAAATTGTTGACGCGACCAAAAAAAAACTGACCCGGGAAGGGGGGCACAGTGGGGGCAGGGGGCACACGCATGGGGCAAGGGGGCACATGGGGTTGATAGTTTGCTAATTAAATAAGGCCAATTTACTTATTCATTAGACCCATTTACTCATTACCCATAAAAATTATGCCCATTTACTTATAATTAACCCATTTAGAGAATTTTACATTTTACATTTGATCCCTTAGGTGTGTGTGTGTGTGTATATATATATATATATATATATATATATATATATATATATATATATATATATATATATATATATATATATATATATATATTGTATGGATCATTTGTACACAGCCCTTAAAGTGTACCTTGTTCACAAATATTATTCGGTGAAATGTGAAACATACTACCGAATACTGTTATGTTTTTTTTTTCCATTCAGTTCAGATGAAAACGTTCCAATTCCACTGAATAATTTGTAACATAACAGTATTCGGTAGACTGTTTCACATTTCACCGAATAATGTTTCACATTTCACCGAATAATATTTGTGAACATGGTACACTTTAAGGGGTGTGTAAACCCGAACCACACCCTATATATATATATATATATATATATATATATATATATATATATATATATATATATATATATTCAATTCATTGATCATATTCATATAAATATATATCGTTTCATCTCTGCTATTGTCTTCCGTAAATATCATGCCATATATGCAAACAGCTTAGCTGTTTCTACAACATTTCAAAAACTACCCCCAACCAACTTGATTTTAAAGGAATAATTATCAAATTTGATAGATTATCGAAGCAATTTACATTTAATGCTGAAATGATAACTGCATATGTATTGAATGGTGAGTGGAAAAATGCATGCGCTACTTAGAGACGTGTTTCTACATTTTTAATGTATAAATCATAGCTAGCTAGACTGAATTCAACTACTACTACTACTACTATATAGTGTTTAAAAATGAGGAGAAACTTTTTAGTAAGTTTGAAATGTGAGTATGAGACTACGACACATAAACATAAAATGGCCTGATTTCACTGAATAAAATAGCCATCGTGTTCGATTTTTCATCTTAATGTTGTTGGGGGCTTGGATTTGGGTATTAGATATATGTTGTTGTGTTCGATTCTTCATCTTGATGTTGGTGGTTTGAGTACTGTCTTTTTTTGCCCTTTTCTTGATTATGTTATCCAAGGAAATAGGGAAGGTAATGTACTTAGATTGTAAAATTTGTTTAGATGAAGTTTCATTTCTGAACTTTATGAATTGCTTTCTAGGATCTGTTCAATAAGTATAGTTTCGGTGCTTGAATATATGATTTCTAGGTTGGTTAACTGTGAATCAAATATTTGAATACATTATGACATATTATCATGGTAAGTAGCAGAAATAAATAAATTTTGGTCTGTATCGCCAATTCTTACCGGGAAAAATACTTCTAAGTTGTTTTGTTTTTCCTATGATTTCTAAATATCTATTTTAATGGGTTTAGGATTAAATTTTCCTTTTCATTTCGAACATTTTAGATTTGTGCTACTGAGTTGTTAAGTTGGGTAAAATAAATGGTTGAGCAAAGAATAAGTTCTTTAATCTGTGATTGTTCAAACAAAAGAAAGGAAAGAATCTACAACCCTATCATTATATACAATCTACAAAGAAAAAGAGAGGATAAACCATATAAAAGACTAATTAACAAAAGTGCAAAACTTGAATACACTTAAAAAAATCATCCCCACCTTGTGCGTCTTTTTGACACGATCAAATGAATCAACACGTCGTTCATAGAACGTGGTAATTAGAAATGAATGAAGAAAAGATGAGCCTTAGAAATAAAACATTCACACATTTCCAGTTTTCTGACAATACGAGCCCCTCAAAGGAAATATTGGATTTGAACATCAAAATTAATGTTAGAACTCTTCTTTATGACAGTTTACAGAATGAGAAAACAAAAAAGCCACTCACAAGGTCAAAATAGGCAAGGCCACCTATCATCCGACCCATTTCCATCCAAACTCATAAGTCACAACCAATATATCAAAGTCAACAAATGAGGTCCTAGCTGACCATGGTTCAAGTTCGAATTCAGTCTAATGACCAAGTGCAGGGGTCAAATGAGGTCCATTTATTCAGTGAAAAACGTGTGCAATAAACGGCTAAAAATCATTGGGTGCAAAATAAAGGCTACATTTTATTTTAATGAAACACATGTTACAAGAACCATACAGTCCGCTACGAACCCAGAAATCATTTGTCCATGTATTAGAGAATTTCATGAACAAATCTAGCAAAGAAAGAGCTACCATTTCCTTCCATTCCAGATTTTCAGCAGTGATTTATTATTCATAAAGCAAGCTAAAAACTTGTACATGGTCAAACCTTTTGCAAAGTGGGCATTGTCAAAGACACTCCACCTAGTAGATCCTTCCACTGTTGGGTCACCGTCTTCTGCTGTGTGTAAAAGTGAACTCCAACCTTCCCTGAAATGAACAACTTCTAAACATTCTATAGATCTCAGCGTTCTTGACCTCGCAGATCGGCGGACAAGATTGATGATCGGAAATCGAAAACAAGAACCAACGGAAAACAGAAAGGACACATGGGATTTTTATGTGGTTCGGTTTTCCTACATCCACGGAGCCTCAGAAGAGGAGACTCGAGCATAATCCGCTATATCAAATCAGGTTTACAAGGTTTTGAGATCAATAGTTCAGATCTAAGACTTATACAACTTATACGAAAGGAAATCGCATAGATCAAGCAAGAAACAGAGGAGAAGTGGTGAAATGTCGAAGAAACTCCCTGGATATGGGGTCTGAGCCCAGATTTGTGTCAAAGGTCGTCGAAGAAGACAACCGGCATCGGAGAAAGGAAGCTCACTGCAGTGGTGATAGTCTTCGAGGTCAAATCTAAGGTCTCTTATAGAGATACGCCTCAGATGTGAGCAAGAACGACAGGGAGGTGAAAGATCGCATGTAGAATCCCTAGCGCCGCTCTGTTCTCTCTTTCTTACTCTGAGTTGGATTACATGTCGAAGCCAGCAAAAGTGAGGAAACCCTAGAGCTCCTTTCAACTTATATAGACGGACCTAGTTAGCCAAAACGAAGCGTTTAGCCATCTGGTAAGTCTTAATAAGCTGAGGCATGAAGCATTGGGCTTTCTCTTCATGGGCTTGTGTTTGGCCCATTCGAAAATAAACCAAAACACCACATTTAACTCTTCTACCATATCATATATATTATACATGGTCACAAGGTATTCTTGCAATACTAATGCATAATATATGAGATATAGGAGAGTATAATGTATTAGTATAAACCGTACAAAAGCCCTTAATCTTAACTGATTCTAACTCAAAACCCCTAAAGATCTAGAACCATGATGAAGATGACATTATAATTTGCCCTCCTACTCTAGGTTATAAACTTTCGTATTCCCGATTCAACAATAGTGGATAAAGCTCATGTCTTCGACTCTTGTAACATCATAGGCTCGATACTTGATCGTCACGGTGGATCTCCAAGATGGAGGTAGTCCCTACAAAAACAGAAATTTGCTAGGGGGAACAACCTTTGTTCCCGAGTTAGCAAGGTTTACATCTCTCTTGATCTTCTTCACGTCCATCTCGTTTGCAGCTACCATGTTTCTTACGAAGTGAAATCGCACATCGATGTGTTTTGTGTGCTCATGGTACATCGGAGCTTTGCAGAGATATAAGGCACTTTGACCGTCCATATGTAGAATAGGTTTTATAGTTCTCTTGAAAACTTCTTTCACAATCCCCTTTAAACAGATAGCTTCCTTTGCGGCTTCTATAGCAGCTATATACTCTGCTTCCGTAGAAGACAGAGCCACAAATGACTGTTGCTGCGACTTCCATAAAATACAGTTCCCAGCACAAGTATAATAGTAGGCAATAGTAGATTTTCGATTATCTTTGTTGTTGGCGTAATTAAAATCCACAAATCCATGCAATTGATGAATAGGGCTATGCAATCCATAATGCAAGCATAGATTTTTGGTGCCAGAGAGATAACGAAGCAAGTATTTCATAGCAGTCTAGTGATCACTACCAGGATTAGATATAAAACGACTCAAAGCACTGATAGCAAAAGCAAGGTCAAGGCGGGTACAAAGCATGGCATAGATAACGAATCCTAAAGCTACGTCATAAGGGATCCTATCCATTTCTTTGATGTCTTCAGGTTTTGTTGGGCAACTTTTCTTGGTAAGCTCTAGATACCCTCCTAATGGTATGGAGGTAGGTTTAGAGGTGACCATATTGAATCTCTTCAATACTTTAAGCATATAGTCATCTTGCGATAACCACAACTGTTTATTAGGTCGATCTCTAATTATGTTTACACCAAGAATCTTCTTGGCACTACCTAGATCTTTCATGTCGAAATATTTTTTTAAATCCTTTTTGACACTGCTAATAAGAACAATAGAAATACTTATAAGCAAGATATCATCCACATATAACAGCGCATATAAAGGAATCTTAGAAGAAATATTCTTGAAGTATAGACATGTATCATAATTGCTCCTATGAAACCCTAATCTCCTAATCCCTGCGTCAAACATAAGATTCAATTGTCTTGGGGATTGTTTTAACCCATAAATGGATCTCTTTAGTATGGAGACGTGATCAGGACGACTTTTGTCAATAAAGCCTTTGGGTTGTTTCATGTATATGGTCTTATCTAAAGTACCATGCAGGAAAGCAGTTTTAACATCCATTTGTTCAAGTTCCCGGGCAATCAAAGATAGCACACATGGAAAGCATAGGTCTCATAGTTTTATACTTTACTATAGGTGCAAAGATGTCATTATAGTCTATTCCCTCAATCTGGGAAAACCCTTTGGCAACTAACCTAGCTTTAAACCTAGGGGGATCATGCGGTTTAAGGCCTTCCTTAAGCTTATAGATCCACTTGGAATCTATTAGCCGGGTTTTAGGAGGCCTAGGGACCAATGTCCATGTCTTGTTGGCATACATTGAGCCCATCTCTTCTTCCATAGCATCTAACCATTCTCTTGCATACTCACATTTAATGGCAGATTTATATAAACATGGAGTAGTAGGGTGCCTAATATGATCAGCAGTTAGGAAAGCATACTCTACAATATAACTATACTTCTTATTCGGGATGATGGTCCTAGGTTCTCTATCTCTAGTCAGCTGATAGTTATGCAAAGTCGGCAAATCAGATGCAGATGCTAATGCAGAAGCAGATGAATTGGATGCATGCAAATCAGAAGAATGGGGGGAGGAGAAAACAGAGGACTCCACACGGGAGTCGTTAGAAAGGCCATTTACATCACTGAAAACAGAAGAAGAAGGGGGAGAAATAGAATCAGACTTAGGTTAGGAGGAGTCTAGGTCCTCTGCAGCTGTAGTATCACCTTTATCTTCTCTAGTTTCTTCCTCAGCTGAAGCTTCTGGAGGGCCATCTTCTTTATTTCCCCCTTGTAATGTAGAGTGTGTATGCTTAGTTGATGGTTTAAACGCCCTACCAGTGTCATATTCATCCTCATCTACTTCATGAGTATGGGAACAATCTGGAATCCATCCATCTGTTTGGTCATGATACCTACAAGCTCAACATGTGAAGTTAGTTTTTCTTTCATGGGAAATTCAGATTCATTGAATTTGACACTTCTAGTTGTGATCACCTTATAGGGTCCTTCTTGTAGCAAGAGAACCCTATAACCTTTGACACCATCATGGTACCCTAAGAGGATACCCTTCATAGCCCTAGGTTGTAACTTGCCCTGCGATATGTGAGGGTAAGTAGCACACCCAAAAGGCTTAATGTAGTCAAGGTTTGGTGTTTTTCCAGTCCACTTTTGTTGTGGAGTTTTGAAATTTATCACACTAGAGGGGGACATATTGATCAAGTATACTGCTGTCATGACAGCTTCACCCCATAGGGTGTTTTTCAACCTAGATGAGATGAGCATACATCTTGTTTTTTCTAATAATGTCCTATTTATACGTTATGCTGTCCCATTTTGCTGTGGGGTACTAGGGATAGTTAGGTGTCTTTTAATTCCTAATTCTTGGCAAAAGTCATTAAATTCTTTATTGCAGAATTCCAATCCATTATCTGTTTTTAGACATTTAAGCTTATGATCAGATTGGCTTTCAACCATGGCCTTCCACCTTTTGAAGGTTTCCAAGGCTTGGTCCTCAGTTTTTAGAAGACTTACCCATTCCTTGGGTGAGAAATGATCTATAAAGCTTATGAAATACCTCATTCCACTTGTAGTGGGAACCTGTACAGGTCCCCATAGGTCACAGTGAACATATTCTAAAGGAACAGAAGCAACATAAGCGGATTTTGGAAATTTAATAATAGCAGATTTTCCAAACACACAATTTTCACATAATTTAATCTCAACAGGCATTCTAGCAAGTAAACCATGTTTATGCAAGTGAACTAGACCCTTATTGCCAACATGCCCCAGCCTATTATGACAAGCAAGAGTCTCATCTAAGGTCATATGCTCAAAAGAAATGGCCGGGTTTAACTCAGGTTTATTAGCAAGAATGTGATACAACCTATTATTTCTAACAACCTTTATGATAACCCTATTATTTTTAGTAACAGTTCTTACACCATTTTTAGAAGCCACATTGCAACTAAGTTCTTCTAGAGCTGACTCAGACATGAGACTCCTCCTTAGGCTAGGCACCCATCTAACATTGTTAAAAACTCTAACAATACCATCATGCATAACAAGAGGAACATCCCCAACCCCCATGATTTTCAAAGAAGTATCATCAACAAGCATTACATCAGCACAAGCAGATTTATCAAGAGTTCTAAAATAATGCTCAGAAAGGGTAGCATGCATAGTACATCTAGAGTCTAGAATCCAATTATAAGATATATCAGCAAAAGAATGTATACACATGAATAGCTCAGCAAGACAATCACTCATGCATTCCAAAACAGAAGTAGACAATTTAGTATGATTAGATTTAGCAAGTTGTTCAGCTCTGTTCTTCTTTCTACAATCTTTAACCCAGTGACCCAAGTTACCCCAGTAATTAGACTTGGAATAAGGGTCTGATTTCTCATTTTTGTCACTCTTACCATTTTCCTTCTTATCCTTCTTAGAATTTTTATTTTTATTACCCCTTTTCCCATTATCTTTGGTGAACATTACCTCAGGTTTATCAGATTTGTCATTTTTGTCAGTTTTCAAACCTTTGATTTTAAAGACTTTCATGATCTCATTTTTCTCAATAATAGCTTCAATGAGTTTGTCTTTAGTTAATTAATCTCGGCTAAACTGAATCACATCTTTAAAATTGTCAAACTGAGTGGGTAAAGAATTCATAAGGAGAATAGCTTGGTGAGAATCCTTGATTTCATCATTACATCTTTCAAGTTCTTGAGACATTTTTAGAAATTTGTCCAAGTTGTTATCCAAGGTTAATTGGGTATTCATCTTTAATGTAAACAAGCGACAAAGCAGAGAAATCCTGGAGGGAAAAGACTTAGAGAGAAATAGCTCCTCCAGGGCATGTCATAGAGAGAAAGCGGAAGAGTGTCTTATCAGTTGATGGGCTATCCCGTCAGTTAGCCTGAGCATGATCTCAGAGTGCACCTTCATATCCAACTCCACGTCTTCTTCAGAGAGTATAGGGGGATCCTCCTTAACTCCCTTTTGTTTCTGTTCTGCTGTTAGAGAGGAGGAGGCATCGTCATCCCCAATCTTGACGCCTGGAGTGGTAATTACAAGCTTGGATGTGGTTGATGTTGCTCTGACAGCCTTCCAGCATCCCTCCTTGATCAACACGGCTCCCATCTTGACTTGCCACGTGGCGAAGTCGATTACACCGTCAAACGACTTAATCTTGAAAGCACTATCCATTGCTTAAGTACATGTAAAGGCAAACAAAGGAATCAGAGATTAGTAGTGAAAATACGGAAGCGAAATACGATCTTTAACGCAAAAAACAGACACAAAGTTTTCAATCAATGGAAAAACCCTAAGCATCTAGAATCAGAAAGCGGAGAAGGTCAAGAACAGGTGACCAAGCTTAGATCTAGCAATATTAGAGAACCTAGCTCTGATACTGTTCGTAGGGGAGGGATCGCTAAATAAATATCAAATATAAAATATCAAACTAAACCAACTCCCTTGTCCAAGCAAATAAAATACAAGAATCCCTCTCGTTGTAGTGGTAGGGTAATTCAGGATCGAATCCACGAGGAGGTATGTCAGCGCTTCCTAACCTTGCAAACACGATTAAAATTCGACTCCAGAAGACCACTCGATATCAAGTAGACTGGTCGATATAGACTAAAATTCCAGTCGATTTCCAACAAATTCCTGCAGAAGACAAAACAGACACAATCGACGTTGAGTTGTTCACTCGATATCGGGTCAGCTACTCGATATAGACCTCTGCAGTTGATTTTGAGTCTTCAACAGTGATAACGTCTACTTTAGTCTTATTTTTAGGTTTGCATTTGCATATTAGTTTAGGTCATTTTCATGCATATTTATCATATTTTATGCTTTATTTATTTTATTTTGCATTTTCGGAGTCTACACTTGGTTTTTATTTGTTTCAGGCACTTTGAGGCTAATATTAAGGAAAATCAAGCTTTAATACGGAGCGGCGAGCATACTAGATCGGACCCGAGGAGCTAAATTGTCAAGTGTAGAAGTTGTTAAATCTTAGGGCTGTTTGGTAGAGTTAAATCTATAATTAGGTGTTGGGTCAGTTTTTAAATATTTAAGTTTGTGGGTCGAAATTGTAATTTCCTAGAAATAAAATTATATACTCCGTGTGTTTAGAAATTG
Source organism: Persicaria maculosa (assembly GCA_963922045.1). Taxonomy (NCBI): domain Eukaryota; kingdom Viridiplantae; phylum Streptophyta; class Magnoliopsida; order Caryophyllales; family Polygonaceae; genus Persicaria; species Persicaria maculosa. Next base: position 39,198,401 of record OY998261.1, read on the forward strand.
AAGGGGGAGCTCTGACAGTCGGCACCTTGGCCGCAATAGGGCTTCGGCCGATAGGTGGGATTAGTTTTAGGTTTAAATTAGGGTTGAGGTTTAGAGAGTCTATTTTCTATCGTTTCACAAAACAATGGAGACTTAGTCCGGTGTGATTGAAGATTTAAGCTTTAATCAAGTTTCGACTTTTGGATTATTTACAAGATTAAGGATAAGTCTTCTTACTCTTTCTCTTCTAATTTAGTGCATGATTTTTGTGATTGATATAATTGCTTTTATCATGTATTCGATTATGCTTGGCTAATTCTCCGATCTAAGGTGATGGGTTGTTAGGTTTTGATATGTAGTCGAGTATTGATTTGTTTAATAGCTTGATTTGGTGTGAATAGCATGATAAGCATAATAGTTTCGAATCAAGGTGAATAACATGTGATGTTTAATAGCTCCGAATCTAAGTGAATTTGATAGCTTTGTCTTTGAGGTGAACTCATTAACTTTTGATCCAAAGTGAATAGCTTTGACACGCTTAATAGCTTTTCATCGAAAGTGAACATAATAGCCTCATATTGAGAGTGAATTTACTAGCTTTGGTTTGATAGTGAATAACACCGGTTTACTAGTTAATAGTCTAAAGTGAATAAAGATCGAGAGTTTAATAGCTTTTAGATGAATATGAACAACCAGATAAATTCAATACTCGACATGATGTTAACCTAATGCCCAAATCCTTAGATGTCTTTTATCTCTGCTTTATATTTGTTTGTGTCGTTAGTTAGTTTTTTATATATATTTTTCCTCAACACTCTCTTATTGGTTCTTAAATACTGGTTTAGCTTAATTAGATTAATTGATATGGAGCCTTAGGTCCTTTGGGAAGAACGATAATTTTATTACTTGATACTACAATCGATCCCGTATACTTGCGGGTAGGTTTTTAGCCTATCATGTTTTTGGCGCCGTTACCCTAAACAAAAGAGTGAGAGTGTTCCACAAAATATGTCCTATGTGAGGTCTTGGAATTGATGTTTTGACTTGTCTCTTATATGATTTGCTTATTCATTGTTTTGAACCCAATGTCTAGATCTAAATGGGAAAACACATTGCTTGGATAGAAGCTAAAATCTTTCTTGTGAAATCTTTACACTTGTTCTTGCTTGAGGACAAGCAATGTTCAAGCATTGGGTGATTTGATAACATCTATTTTAGTCTTATTTTAGGTTTGCATTTGCATATTAGTTTAGGTCATTTTCATGCATATTTATCATATTTTATGCTTTATTTATTTTATTTTTCATTTTCGGAGTCTACACTTGGTTTTTATTTGTTTCAGGCACTTTGAGGCTAATATTATGGAAAATCAAACTTTAATACGGAGCGGCGAGCATAGTGGATCGGACCCGAGGAGCTAAATTGTCAAGTGTGGAAGTTGTTAAATCTTAGGGCTGTTTGGTAGAGTTAAATCTATAATTAGGTGTTGGGTCAGTTTTTAATTATTTAAGTTTGTGGGTCGAAATTGTAATTTTCTAGAAATAAAATTATATACTCCGTGTGTTTAGAAATTGAAGGGCGGGAGCTCTGAGAGTCGGCACCTTGGCCGCAATAGGGCTTCGGCCGATAGGTTGGATTAGTTTTAGGTTTAAATTAGGGTTGAGGTTTAGAGAGTCTATTTTCTATCGTTTCACAAGACAATGGAGACTTAGTCCGGTGTGATTGAAGATTTAAGCTTTAATCAAGTTTCGACTTTTGGATTATTTGCAAGATTAAGGATAAGTCTTCTTAGTCTTTCTCTTCTAATTTAGTTCATGATTTTTGTGATTGATTTAATTGCTTTTATCATGTATTCGATTGTGCTTGGCTAATTCTCCGATCTAAGGTGATGGGTTGTTAGGTTTGATATGTAGTCGAGTATTGATTTGTTTAATAGCCTGATTTGGTGTGAATAGCATGATAAGCTTAATAGTTTCGAATCAAGGTGAATAACATGTGATGTTTAATAGCTCCGAATCTAAGTGAATTTGATAGCTTTGTCTTTGAGGTGAACTCATTAACTTTTGATCAGAGGTGAATAGTTTTGACACGCTTAATAGCTTTTCATCAAAAGTAAACATAATAGCCTCATATTGAGAGTGAATTTACTAGCTTTGGTTTGATAGTGAATAACATCGGTTTACTAGTTAATAGTCTAAAGTGAATAACGAGAGTTTAATAGCTTTTAGATGAATATGAACAACTGGATAAATTCAATACTCGACATGATGTTAACCTAACGCCCAGATCCTTAGATGTCTTTTGTGTCTGATTTATATTTGTTTGTGTCGTTAGTTAGTTTTTATATATATATTTTTCCTTAACACTCTCTTGTTGGTTCTCAAATACTGGTTTATCTTAATTAGATTAATTGATATTGAGCCTTAGGTCCTTTGCGAAGAACGATAATTTTATTACTTGAAGGGTGGACAGAATAAAAACACATATTTTGTATGATGGAAGGGTGGACAGAATAAAAACACATATTTTGTATAACTTCTATAAACATAAAAGCTTCCAAGATCGGGGATTCATGAAAGATGATGCCTTTCCGTCAAATAACTTTCATTACCAACAATTATGTGATTAGAGGCTCTCGAATAAAACGTCAGAGTTACTATCCAATTACATCACTAATCCAAATTCACAATATGATTGGCTTTCGCTTCAATAATGCAAACAAGGATCTCCTCAACTCTCGCAAAGGATCATGCATATAGGATAGAAGACGGAATCGCATAAAAATCATATCTTTGATGCACAAACTTACATAGCTATCGTCGGGCTCACCCTGACCCTAGAAGTAAGGGAACTATTCGTGCCTCATCATTGTTGACATCATCATCATTGAAAAGAAACTACTTGAATTAAACTTGCAAAAGAAAGAGTACAATCGAACAAAGCCAATTCCGCTCTCGCTTCCTCTTCACCACTCAGCTCTCTCTCTCTACTGTAACTAAAACTATTTTCTTACTGGAATTAAATGATTAAAACTCAGCCCTAATAGCCTCTAATTATATATCTCTAACCTCGCTATCCAAGGATAAGAAAATCTATCTTTATTCCTAAGATAAAACTAAAATAAAGTAAATAACTAAAATCTCTTTAGGTAAATATCAAATTCACCATAAAGGATAACAAGTCTGATGGTAATGGATAAAAGATCTCGACTTTAGGATAGATGTAATGCCTTCGGATTGAATTCTATCAAAAACAACGTCGGATTTGTCTGAAGCAGCAGTTGATATCGACCACTTTATGTCGATATCGACCTTCCTCTTCTATCTCGATCCAGCTCTCCTCGACCTCGGATTTGTACTCGAAATCTATCTTTTTACTCGATTTGGGGCACTCGATATCGACCACTTCATGTCGATATCGACCAGTCTGTGTCGACATGCTCTGTTCTTCTTCTGCTCGATTTATGGTGTTTTGTTTCACTCGATGTCGAGTCTATTGGTCGATTTCGACTCCTCAGTAGACTTCGAGTTCATTTTCAGCTTTTCTTCTCTTGTCCAAATTGCTCCATTTTCGTCTCGATTTCTGCGAAATAACATAAAAACTCATCTAGACCTCTATATTTGACAAATAAGCATAAACTACACTAATTTTATGCTTTTCCGACCAATATGCATGCAAATATCGACAAAATAGACATAAAAATAGATGGAAAATATGGCAATTTATGGGCCAATCAGATACCACATTGTAGATCTCAGCGTTCTTGATCTCGCAGATCGGAGGACAAGATTGAAGATCGGAAATCGAAAACAAGAACAAACAGAAAATAGAAAGGACACGTGGGATTTTTACGTGGTTCAGTTTCCACACATCTAGGGAGCCTCAGAAGAGGAGACTCGAGCTTAATCCACTATCTAATATCAGGTTTATAAGGTTTTAGGATCGACAGTTCAGATCTAAGACTTATACAACTTATATGAAAGGAAATCGCACAGATCAAACAAGAAACAGAAAAGAAGTGGTAAAGCATCGAAGAAACTCCCTGGATCTGGGTTCTGAGCCTAGATCTGTGTCAAAGGTCGTCGAATAAGACAACTGACGGGAGGAAAACCTGTTGTTGATCCGTCAAAATAAATCTCAAACCAATGACTAGTATAGCAATAAGTAAGAGGTCGATCCATAGGGAAATTCGTTATTCAAGTGTGAATTAGATGCCAATTAAGTAACCAAATGGGGGTTTTTGTGAATGCAAAAGATCCGCCTTTTATAAAAGCGGATTGATAAAAGCAAAAGTAAATGAATTTGATTCAGACAATGATGAGAGACAGTTCTACCTACAATTTATCACTTTATTTGGTTGAAAGAATCCTTGTAACTTCTTCTCGTCCTTTTAGTTTTTCTATGAATGCTCTTGTCTCAACCTAATACAGTTACTAGTCTAATCAGTCCTAGAAACCCTTATCAATTGAACAATCCCTCAGAAAATGATTTAACCCAATTGATAGCTTTAAGTCTAGAGATTAACCAAGGTATTTGCAATTCCTCAAAAAGGAATTTAATAACACATCGAACTTCCTACTTATCCAATTAGTTCAATCACCCCTAAAGGGATAAGTTTTCTACTTGGGTTATGGTTCACAATCAGGAATCTACAGAACCCTAGCAATTGAATTGATTCTAACTAGTTGCGCGGGCTAGATAGAATTAAACAATCAAGCAATCAAAGCACAAGGAAGTCGAAGCATTCAATAGCAGAATTCAGGAACGGGCTAGAATTAGAAACTCACAATCAATCCGAATAAAGCTTCAAATAGTAGGCAGAATAGATGAGTTCAGTTCTTCATGGAAAACATCGCTCAATCTCTAATTGTCTAATGAACGTAGAATAGAATTCAAAGGAAACCTGGGGCTAATCCCTATCTAAAATCGTCTACACCCAAGTCGGCCACAAGACAATTAAATAAATAGGGTATTTGGATAGAAAACGTCGCTGCGCCGAATCAGAAAACGCGTCGCTCTGGAACATGCGGCGGCCGCTTCACTAATGCAGCAGCCGCTGCCTGGCTGCTGCATGACATCTCCTTGGCAATATATGCGGCAGCCGCGGCCTCTAATGCGGCGGCTGCTGCGTTTGTCAGTGATGAAAAATCCCAATCGAATCAGCTCCTGACGTCAATAGCAAAGTTGTAGCTCTCTGAATGAGTTTTCCAACACATGGTCATAATAGTGAATCGGACAATCGAGGCCTCCAGATTGTGCAAAAAAAGTTCATCATGTTTGGCGACAACTTCTGCATACTTGTTCTTCGTTTAGGCTCGCTTCTTCTTCTCATGTCCTCTTCAGATCTTCATGTAAGCTTCTTCGATCAACTAGACATCCTCATGTAATGCATCATCAACCCATGTCTCCTCCTCGGATCCTTAGTTACCTGAAATAATCAATAAAAGTGTGTAGATTCCGACTCCACCAACATAGAGAGCAAATATGCAAATTATACTTAAACCATGCATGGTATGCATTTTAACTAAGCGAAATGCAACCTATTATGACCGTCTAAATGCATGCTATCAAACTCCCCCACACTTAAGCTTCGCTAGTCCTCGAGCAAATAATATAAAAGCAACCTATACCCACGCTTTCCTTCCTCATGCATTAGCACAAATCAAAAGCAACATCAATTTGAATGAACACATGATCAAGTGAATAAACATCATAGCATGTATTTAGCAATCACAGCATAGAAATAGAAATCATCCAACCTCACCAGGAATATGTGTTTCACTCATGCTCTCATATGTTTAGGGTTTGAAGTACAACTCTCAACTCAATCCAAAATGCACTAAGCTCATAGAAATCGACAACAATATCACCAAATCTCTACCGAAATGCCATTACTTGCGGAAAACAATAAATAAAATAAGCAAATTGACTCTAGAATTCTTTTTCTTTTTTTCTTTTTTTTTTCTTTTTTTTTCTTTTTCTTTTTTTTTTCTTTCGGTCTTGGTATCTTTCAACACCTCAACTTACTTGCATGAAGTCCACTTGAACATCTTTTGACGCGAGTTGCAAACATGGGCGTCATGAATGAACCCGGTTACTCAGTGATCAAGCTTCCTCTCTTAGTGGATAGTTTTCAACACCGTTTTACGCGAATCATACCCATGGGTGTCATGCGTAGACTCGGTTACTAAGTGTAACAACCATTGCCACCTTATTTCACTCAATTTGCACATAAAGTTAAAGGCAAAAACAAAAAAAACATAAACTCCGCAAGCAACAAACATGTGAGTCGGTCTTGAAAATAGATAATGAAGTCATTATCAAGTGGTAGAAACATAGGGAGAGTAAATCACACATTTAAGCAGAAGGAATTATAAATGGTTCCAATAAGGCTAAAACATCCTCACAGGGGTTATGTTTTGTAGCATTTCAATCATACTCAAGCTCAACCATACATGCTCAATTACATCACAAAATCATGCTTCATAAGAAAATATTTTAAGGCGATCAGGCTAAGCAAATCAAATTCATCGTAGGATTAACAAGTTCATGCCATAAGAATGTAGAGTTTCGCTAACTAAGGTGGGTATTTCAAATCTATGTATATGCACTGCATGATATTTTTGGATTTTTTTTATGCATAAGTAGACAAAACTTTTAAAATGAGTACAGAAACTGAAACATGGTGCAGAATTTTAAATATGATCTAACTATATGGACTATATATACAGAATTCCCCTCCCCCACACTTAAACTTTTCATTGTCCTCAATGAAACAGTAAAGACAACAAAATGAATAAAATGAACTTGAGGTAGAGGAAAAGGAAACTGACCACTCACTGGGGCGAAGGCTGGTAGGACGGGCCAAAAAGGGGACCAAAAAAAAAGGAATGCGGCGGCCACTGTCTTCAGGCGGCGACCGCTACATAGGTGCGTTAGGGCAACGGCCGCGGCCTGTTGGCGGCGACCGCCGCACTATGCAGTACCAGATCCTTCTTATCCTTGACGTCCAATTCCGCTAACTCTCCTGTCTTGTTAGTCATTGAACCAAAACCACACAAATGCAGAACAAAATAAAAACTAGGGTAAATTGCAACTAATAGCCCAACCTTTAGGGATAGTTGCTTTCAATAACCTAACCTTGTAACATTTCACAAAATATCCTAACCTATACCATTAGCTGCAGTTAACACCCTAAATGAGTGTCTTAAATAAAAAAATAACCCACATCAAACAAAAATTACAAAAAATCACCAATATTCATAAAATATTTTCAATGAACCCCTAATACATTTAAAAAAATGAGAATTAAATAAATCTCTTACAATTTAACCCCACCCGACCAACCATCCAAAAATAATTATAATATATATATATAATATACTCCTTTAAAATATAATATAATTACTTTATCATCTACTCATTTAAAATTTTAATATAATCAATCAAAATAATTAATTATTTATCTAAAAACCATACATTATAATGAAAATCTAAATTTATATAAGTCTGTCTTGATACATGTCGATTTGTGCATCTATATATTCCCTGTATATTATTTGATACGATATATTCTGTCTTTTTGGTTAATATTATGTTATATATACTAAAACTAATACATAACATCTTATAATGTATCACACATAAATTTCATGGTATTAAAAAAATGATTCTATAAGAAATGTTTAACATAATAGTTTTACAAAAATAAAATAAAGTAGATTTAAAAAAATAAATGGTAAAAGATATAATAACCATTTGCAATAAATCATTATATAATAAAGCTATATTAAAAATAATATGGTAAAAAATAATAATTTTACCATATTATTTGTAAAATATCTTTATTGTGTAACTATTTATTACAAATGGTTATCATATCTCATAACATTTATTTATTAAAATCTACATTATTTTATTTTTGTAAAAGTATTATGTTTAAGATAAATAATTAATTATTTTGAGTAATTATATTAAAATATTAAATGAGTAAATGCTAAAATAATTATATTATATTTTTAGGAGTAGATTTTATATACCTGTTATAATTATTTTTGGATGGTGGGTTGGGTGGGCTTAAATTGTAAGAGATTTTTTTTAATTTCAAATTTTAAAATAAATTAGGATTTTATGGAAAACATTTTATGAATATGGGTGATTTTTTGTAATTTTTGTATGATGTGGGTAATTTTTAAATTTGATGGAAAACATTTTATGAATATGGGTATATATTATGATATTTTGTGAAATTTTACAAGGTTAGGGTATTAAAAGCAACTATCCCTAAAGGTTGGGATATTAGTTGCAATTTACCTTAAAAACTAACTAAAGAAATCTAAACAAAAGAAGAAAGAGAACTTACCTCGGGTTGCCTCCCGAGAAGCGCCTTTGTTGTTTCTTGTCGTTGACTCGACGTTGTGGGTAAGCTTAAGACTCTAATCAGACATAGTCAAAGCCCTCAGTAACCTGTGAAACTCTTGCGCACAACTACCAAACAAGCATGCACTACATATAAATAAATTGAAACTAAATAATAAAGAATTTAAGAACAGTTTCGACTTATTGTATTCTTGAGCTTGACTACCCATAGAGGGTATATAATACCACCAATTCAGTTCTATTGGTGGCTTATCAAAGTAGCAGTCAAATGGATCAACGCATCTACCAATATTCACTCTAGTGCAAGAGACATCCTTTACTTGCTAGGTAGCCTCAGCAATAGGCTCTGGACCTGATTCATCAATGGGCGAGCTAGGGATGATCTCGTCAGATGAAGTGTCTTCTTCCTCTATCTTCTTAGTTTGATCTTCAACAATGACCTCAAGAGGTGCAACAGAGGTCTCAACGATTTGAGATACTGGAGGACGTGACTCGTTCTGCCCACATTGATAATCCATGTAGAAGAAAAATTCCCACATCTCCAAGAGTCCCATATCTAATAAACCTCCATCACTCATGCGCTCAGCAACACTCCGTGTCTCAGAAGTCATGCCATCAAATATGCATAGAAGCACTTCCCTTATACTATCTTGATATCCCCATGAATAAACATCGTTAATGTACTCCTGCAGTCTGATGAAGTATTGATGAAAAAACTCTCTCCGTGTAACTGCAATAACCTCACAATCAATCCGAATAAAGCTTCAAATCGTAGGCAGAGCAGATGAGTTCAGTTTTTCATGGAAAACATCGCTCAATCTCTAATTGTCTGATGAACGTAGAATAGAATTCAATGGAAACCTAGGGCTAAGCCTTCTATAAAATCGTCTACACCCAAGTCGGCCACAAGACAATTAGATAAATAGGGTTTTTGGATAGAAAACGTCGCTGCCCCGAATCTGAGAACGCGTCACTCTGGAACATGCGACGGCCGCTTTACTAATGCAGCGGCCGATGCCTGGCTGCTACATGACATCTCCTTGGCAATATATGCGGCAGCCATGGCCTCTAATGCGGCGGCCGTTGTGTGTGTCAGACGAAAAATCCCAATCGAATCAGCTCCCGACGTGAACATGAAAGTTGTAGCTCTCTGAAAGAGCTTTCCAACGCATGGTCATAGTAGTCAATCGAACAATCGAGGCCTCCAGAATGTGCAATAAAAGTTCAGCATGTCTGACGACAACTTCTGCAGACTTGTTCTTCGTTTAGGCCCGCTTCTTCTTCTCAGGACCTCTTCAGATCTTTATGTAAGCTTCTTCGATCAACTAGACATGCTCATGTAATGCATCATCAACCCATGTCTCCTCCTCGGATCCAAAGTTACATGAAATAATCAATAAAAGTGTGTAGATTCCGACTCCACCAACATAGAGAGCAAATATGCAAATTTTACTTAAACAATGCATGATATGCATCTTTGTAACGGCCCGAGATTATGATTCACGAATTACGTTTCGAGGGATAAAACCCCTCGTTAGGATCTTGCGCCCCGAGTACAGGTTGAAGGTTTGAAATCAAGGATTTGTAGTTTAAAGCGGGATTTCGCACCCAGATCCGGAAGGTCTGCTGGAGACCCCGGGGTAACCCCTTTAGCTGTCCTAAGTCTACAAAGTGGAAAATCTTTTATCATGCCAATGACATAAATTCTGAAACATACAACCAGTGTCGCAGCAGAGCCGGGTCAAAACAGAGTATAAGTAGGAAGAAATCCCAAAAGTATGAATCTGGTGAAGTCAGGGTTCAAACACTCACTCTCTACCATATGAATGGACCCCGTTAAAACAGCACAGAATCAAGCAGTGGATCGGGTACCTGAAACTATACCACAAAGTCATGCCAAGAGTTCGCATGCGGGTCCTCTGACCACGCTGAGGACATATAATACGCCTATACCTAGAATAAAGGATGCCTTCATGCAGTACTGGAATATTAACCACACTATCATGCTCCTAATTCATATATGCATAATATGAAGTAAGGCCTTAACAAAGAATACCAAGTGGTATATCCCTCTTCTACCACCACCCCCCTTCCAGATAGGGTGGAGACTGGCCAGTTCGATGCTATAGCATATCACATCTCATCATCATATTGTATCTCATGCTCATCTCGTATCTCATGATATATATATGACTCAAGGAGGACAACGCCCGATGAAGCTGGGCTGCCCTATGACCCTAACAACGACTCTAGGACTCACAGACAACGGCCGTTCTGTATTCAAACGCATACAGAATAAGAATGGTCATTCATAAGTGCAAGTCCTAAGCATGATACTACATGGCATGCTTTTATGCATATGCAACACCTACATACTATATGACACACCAGGCAGGAGGCCCTAGTTACTGAGTATGCCCAGGAGGACTTACCTGCAGAGGCGCAGAATCCAAACAATAATCAGCAATGGCAAGCAATCCAACTGATCAAAGATCACCTAGTAATTCCATAAATAACATGATCAGTCTAAGTCTAATTTACGCAAGGCATACAAGTCACATATGAACATATAAGATACACATAAATGTGATAACTCGACTGTCTCATCATTATTAACATTATCATCTCATCTTCAGTTCTCATCTCGTCTCATCATAACTTGTCAACTCATCAGTTAAAAAATAACCTATATATATATATATATATATATATATATATATATACCATACTTAGCCAATTCGCATATTATTATTTCATACCCATACTTCACATATATATACCATCATCATCATCATCACAAATATTGAACATTTAATCTCTTCTAAAAATCACCACAATATCATGCTATTAGTCACACATATCATACCGTTAATCAACCGATCATATTATCATGCTGGTTAGTCATCAAATAAGTTTTACTCTTAGGTTAGATTCAAAACCGTTTCAAAATCTGAGTCAAATAGTTAAGAATTCCGACCCTTAAAAAATGCTCGCCCAAATTTCTTTTCCAATTTATTTATTAAATCATTTTCCAACCTCGAAATTATTTTCTAAATTTCTTTTTAAAACTTCAAGTCTCACATAATATATTTTAAATCCCAATTAATATTATATAATATTTAAAGACCACTTATTAATTACTTTTGAAAAATACATCCAAATCCTTTAAAGTCCCAACCGTTTTAATTTAATAAAACCGACCCCTTTATAATATCTCCGAAATAATATTTTAATAACCGCTAATTAGTTAGATAATTTAACGGATAACCCGAACCGGACCTATATAAATAATCCCACCCGGTTTAACCTCAAAAATAATTAAATAAAAGTAACAAAGAGGAGGGACCCACAAGAGTCATCCCCTTCCTCCGAATTGAAATGGGAGCTCCCGCCCGCGCCATTGGAGCTCGACCCCGCCGGCGACGTCCTGGCCTCGCGCCCAGCCGTGGCTCATCCGGGCTCGCCCAGCTCAGACCCTCACACCTCTCTCCTCGTGTTCGCTGCTCGCCCTCTCGCACACGCTCAGGCCGACCCTCGCCTCGCTCTCTCGCTTGTCAATACTCGCCGCGCCAATTCGAGCTCGTCGGAGCTCTTGCCGGAGCTTCTGAGCACACCCAACGCCCTGCACTCAGCTCACGCACACTCGACACTCGCCCACAGCCCGACCCAAGTCAGAATCGAATCAAAACAGAGGGAGGAAAGGTGGTAGCTCACCAAGGGAGTTCGCGACTTCGGAGCTCTCGATCGGAGGTCTGGGCATCGTCGGAGGCTCGCGATGGCTCATCGGTTCTGCATTGGATGTAGGTGAGCATGATGGTAAAGATCGAGAACGATTCCGATCGAAAACGGATGAGAACGGCTTACCGAAAGATTGTTCGCACTCAAAGGGGTGATGGAACCTCGGTGACTCGGTGGTTGCGCTAGGAGGCTCCGGGGCTGCGTCTGGTGCTGGCTGCGGCTCAGAGGCGTCGATGGATGCCCAGGGCTGCTGCTGCTGCCCTTCAAGAGACAAGACGGGATGAGGTGTGGTGATCGACGGTCCTTGCTCGGGAAGGAAAACAGAGGTGCGAGTGGCCGGTACTGGTGGCGTGAGGAAGGATGCGACGGGGGGGGTGATGGAGGTGGGCTGGTTGTCGGGTTCCACAAGAGGAGAGGAGGAAGAGAATGAAGAAGGAAGAAGGAGATAGGTGATGGTGGATGACGGTGATAAAGGTGATGGTGAGCAGGTGAAGGTGACGGGTTGAAATAGGTAGGGGATGGGTTTGAGCTGCAGGGTAAGGTGAGGGAGTTGGTGGGGATTGAGTGTTGAATTGGGTAATCAATACCCGGAAATAAATCCCGAATACGCAAATTTCGAATCCCGTAATTAGTTCTCGAATGTTAGTTTTCCTCGAACCTCACTTACTCGATCAATTAGATTTTTTGAAAAAAAAACGACAAGGATATCATCATCCGATAATTATTTTGAACTTTTGAGGAAAAAGGACAGAAAAGTTCGTCAATTTTTATATTCCGATCGGAATTCGCTAAGCGAGTTTTAAAACCGATTTAATTTCATTTTTAATTCTCTTTTTCTGAAAAAAAAAATTAGGATTTTAAAATCCGAGCCTTTACATCATCCACCTCTAAAAACAAGTCTCGTCCCCGAGACTAAAATCATTTTAAAACACGGGATGATGTTTGAAATTGGTGAGTCCAAGGATCATGCCATTGATCCCGTAAGCACCTCATAAGTGCCCCTATGAGATCCTCACAGTACCGTTGTCATAATCATAATATCTCCAATAGATCGTAGAAAGAATGTAATATGGGCCCCTACCACATCCTTACTCCGACTTCTCGGCTATATCATAACTCGAAAAGCATTACAGCATATCCACTAGGTCTTAGCAAGTAGTCTATAAGGGCACCTATAAAATGCCTGTATCCACTTCGTGGGGCGTCATAATGCAAGCTCGGTTAGAAAATTTCAAGATGGGTCCTTAGTTTGAAAAGGTTTGGTCTCAAAATCATTGAAGTTATCGATCGCGTTCGATTTCTCAAAATCCAACTCAGTCCTTTTTAAACACCATTCAAAATTCCCTACCCGACGTTAGTCAAGCAATTTTCAATTCTTAGGAGGTGAAATCATCCACATCTAAGGGCTAATCCCATATTTTCTTCCTAGGTTCCAAGTCAGAATCAAATCTGATCAATTCGGTTCTATAATCCTAGAAATTCCAATTCAAGGCATCATATATCATAGCAATCGTATCACGCATTCAGAACCAGGTCATACTCATGTCACAGACAGTCACATAACATAACATATCTAGCATCGTATCGTTCATGGTAGGATTTATCACATCATCTCATAGAAGTTACACACCATATCAATCAGATAAGCACGTCATATCAATCTGATAAGCACATCATATTAATCAGATAAGCACATCATACTCATGCTACTGCCAAGCGTCATCGCATTAGAGGCAAACAAGTACTTTCGTACATTAGCATTCCGTGGAGTTTAGGGAATAACTATGTTAGTACTAACAGTTCACTATTGTCGACGACCATACATCATAGAATCAACATCGTCTATAGCATAAAATTTGCACCACATTCGGCCCCAAGTAAAGCATACACTAGATCACATCCTCAAGAGAACATGCCTATAACTACCAGTCATGACAAGACACGACCACTACCCATCAGCTCTTGCATTAAGATCAAATTCACCGTGGTCTACCAACTCAATCCACTTCGACATCCCGATCTAAAGTCCTACCTTCCATTCGACCATTTAAAACTACCTCTCGGAGTTCCCAAATCACAAAATTCCCTCATTCCGACAAGCTGAACAACTTGATCTACTACCAAGACTCCATATATAACACGTCCTTGCCCTAGGGGTCCTCTATCAGTCCCATCTTTACCCTCTAATAGAAAATTCTGAGTCCTCAACTGAACCGTTCTCATGATTGATCTAGAAGACACTTCTTAACAATCTCGTTTACTCTTCCTAGGCTCTCAAGACTCCGCCCAACCATCATCTCCAAAAGAGACATCTCGAATCACCTTGCTAACTTAATCATACTTCCCGCGCTACTAACCACTCTCACTAACCATCCACCTCTAAGGACCCAACTCATGCTGACCATCTCACACCTGACACTTCCAACCAATTCTAACGCAGAACCCAACTAATGGTACTCCCAACCACGAATCACCATGACCCTCAAGCCGACCCACTCTAGATCCTCTTCCCAGCTACTCTACCTGGACTAGTTCCCTCAACTCCACATGTTTCCCCAAATTGCCTCAGATCACGCTTCCTTAAACTTGGAAATCTCTACCACTTAAACCCTTATGTACCGATCATCATTTTCACCGAATTCCTATGATATCCTCGTCCGAATTTCCTAAGCACCGCAACTTCACCAACCTTCAAAAATCTCTTATCCTCTAGTGTCCTCAATACCTTCTGCTTTGCCTAGTTCCCAAATCCATGCTCATAATCTCCCTATCTCAACCTTAAGCCCACAGTGTTACTAGGAATCTCAACTACATCCTTGCCTAGCTACCAGCCTTTCCTCGAAGATTCATCTCAAATCCTCAATTACCTCAATAGCCACAATGACCTCCACTCAGAAATCCTGATTCATTCCCTATGCCAAAATCCTCCAACAACGCATCTAGAGATCCTTCACTCATCAATTCCCCAAGCATTACCAATCATGTCTAAACAACCCCCAAATACTCATCAAACGAATAACCCTGACATGAACAACCTAATGTCCCCGATCGATAATTTCCCAAGCAACCTCATACTACTCTTCCTAGGAAATTCCTCAACCTCATCCCTTACCGAAACCGCTCCCACTCACAGGACACATCACCTAGTCCCAAATTCTACGATTCCTCAGACATTCCTTAATCGATCATCCTCAACACCGCCCATGATCCGCTCATAGACTATCTAGACACCTTCCTTAGCACACCAATCTGTCTCACAACACCTCCCCTCAAGAGTCCCCCGATCAACTCCTAGCTCGCCCATCCACCTCTAGAACTATCCTAACTACCTCTACCCACACCCAATCTCAAGATCACCCTAATGAAACTAGTCCAGACCTCAGCCAACCACTCTCTTAAACTATCCGCACACACTACCTGCCTAGACTACCACTTCTCACTAGGACATTTCCCTCGAAATCTCGCCATACTAGCCCCACGGCTCACCTAAGTCCTACCTGGAAGCTCATCTATACTCACGGACCACTATCTTCGACATATCCCAACTCACTCGGCTCTACCCAAGCTAACGCATCCTTCCTGCACCCCATCTCACACGGCCAATGACCCAATCCGAAGACCTTAATCCACCTGCCACTTTCTGACGTAGCTTACTGAAGAATCTTTCGACTCATGCCCAAGAAGAAGCACCACCAGGCATATAACCCATAACCTACTCACCAGCAAGTCAGTATACCAAGCACCAAGGCACATTATCATAGAAACAAGTTAGTCAGGCAATCATTGCTACCAGTTCAACACATCCTTCATCGCACATTTAATTATGTCAGTTCTAGGCCTATCACACAACATCAATTCCGATTAGTATAGAAGAATCCACGATTTGAATTGAGAATGCGCTTCCTCATGTCAGCTGGGATGAACTTGTTCACAATTGTCATCTTTGAAGCATATTCGTCCTTTTTGCCATCGGTGACATTGTTCCTGGGGCCTAGGGGTCATGGACCCATCACACTTCCGTTGCGCCGCTCCGGTACCACTTGGTCGTTGGTCCTTTCTTGCATATCGGCGCTCATCGAAGGATCGCAAGGGTTAGAAGTTACGGAGATAGGGGAGAGACAAGGGCGGACAACACAACTTCCTTAAGGGTTCAGACATGGACCAGGACTAGGGACGACGAGACCAAGGAGAAGATCCCAACCCGAGAGTTACAACGATGCCCTTATAATTGTGGCACGCAAACACATAAAAATCAAGAGATATCATCACATTATTTCACACTAGTATGCACCTATCTCAAGGAATATCGATTTATGCATTCATAACATGTTCATATAATCATCTTTTATATGTGCGCAAAACAAGCTAGCAACCTATCATTTCATTCACCAATCATGCTTGACAGACTAAGAACATGTATGCACAGACTGACGTGGGACATATATTGCATAAGTTATGCAAGACCTAGCAAACATCACATGATATCATATGCACGACTTATCACTCATTTAGATACACACATAAGCAAGTCATAATATTGCGAGGTTGAGGCAAGCATGCTAAGATGTGCCCTAATTAAAAATCATGCTAAGGGTATGGTCAGCTCATGCAGGGTTGGTATAGCAACTATCTCTTCACATACATCCATATTCGCATAGTAAGACTAGGACGTCACACAATCATACGAGGGCCTATAACTAGGAGGTATATGTCCTACATGATACTAGCAGTACTCATTAAACATGTACACAGTCAATGCGGACCAATTAGGCTACTCTAACATGCTAAGTCATCCGATTCACGTGTTAAACATACAACGAGAGTTGACCACACTATCATGGACCTAGTTCACAGGGAGACAATAATCATGGGAATTCAATACATACGGCAAATACATCCACTCATAAGTGCAACCATGCAAGGTACCAGGCAAGTCATGCTGAATTATACCAATATAGCATGTCATGAAATCACAAGGAGGCTATCATTATAACTTGACAGAATTCTCTAAGGGCAATCACCGACTCATCACCCCGTTTCCCCGTGGGACGCTAGTATGACTCGCTGTGTAGGACACAAGGACATTCACGTTGTTTTCGAGAGGTGAGGGTAGAACTCGTGTTTAGACTCTTGTGGCAAGAAGACATGGTTGGCCATTACAAGGATCGAAAGGGATGACTCCATAAGACAACTCACTTCTATCTCGAAACGATTTAAATCCTCACCCCCACTAACATACTCAGGTAACCCTCACATTCGACACGATTTTCGAAGGTAATTAGTTGACCGACCCAAATTTCCCGTGGAAGACCCCAACCACAGGTACGAGACTAGATAGAAGCATCGATGGTGGGATATGAAACAAGACTCGAAATGGGAGAGCGAATGCTTCTCGACCCTCGCTAACATGCCTAGATATTTTGATGGGACGGATGACGAAATCGGAATCATCAAGGGGGTTGAGTTATGGAAAAACTATTCCGACAAGACAGGTATTCCAATTACACAAGGTCAAGGTTTCCTCCCACTATCCCGTTTACACATTCAATACATGATTCTAGTTAAGGCAAACCGATTAGTTCGCTATCCTATGCACAATAGCACTCAACAAGATTAATATGATCCTCTTCGAGAAGGATCGCCCTCGGGCTCAATTGGATATAATGCATACAATCACAGAGACGATCTATGCCGTCCTTCGAGGGACGGCTGACCGGAGGGGCAAGAACATCACGACCTCCTAACTCGACACTCCAACTTTCGTGGTGTTCCTTGGAGTCTTCTAGGCCCATCAGTAAATAAAAGCTAGTATTTTGCCTACCGTTCCCCGAGTTCTACATCCATAAGGGAGGTCTATCGCTTTGGTCTCTACCCACAAGATTGTTTCCCCTTTATTCATTTAGGTTTTAAGTCCAATTAAATTCATTTAGCCCTTTAAACATTTTCTAAAACCATTTGAAATCATTGGGCGATTTTCAAAACAATCCTCAACCTATTGTACTCGGATTGCAAAACCTCAGCTCTGATACCACCTTTGTAACGGCCCGAGATTATGATTCCCGAGTTACGTTTCGAGGGATAAAACCCCTCGTTAGGATCTTGCGCCCCGAGTACAGGTTGAAGGTTTGAAATCAAGGATTTGTAGTTTAAAGCGGGATTTCGCACCCAGATCCGGAAGGTCTGCTAGAGACCCCGGGGTAACCCATGTACCTGTCCTAAGTCTACAAAGTGGAAAATCTTTTATCATGCCAATGACATAAATTCTGAAACATACAACCAGTGTCGCGGCAGAGCTGGGTCAAAACAGAGTATAAGTAGGAAGAAATCCCAAAAGTATGAATCTGGTGAAGTCAGGGTTCAAACACTCACTCTCTGCCATATGAATGGACCCCGTCAAAACAGCACAGAATCAAGCAGTGGATCGGGTACCTGAAACTATACCACAAAGTCAGGCCAAGAGTTCGCCTGCGGGTCCTCTGACCACGCTGAGGACATATAATACGTCTATACCTAGAATGAAGGATGCCTTCATGCAGTACTGGAATATTAACCACACTATCATGCTCCTAATTCATATATGCAGAATATGAAGTAAGGCCTTAACAAAGAATACCAAGTGGTATATCCCTCTTCTACCACCACCCCCCTTCCAGATAGGGTGGAGACTGGCCAGTTCGATGCTATAACATATCACATCTCATCATCATATTGTATCTCATGCTCATCTCGTATCTCATGATATATATATATATATATATATATATATATATATATATATATAAATGACTCAAGGAGGACAACGCCCGATGAAGCTGGGCTGCCCTATGACCCTAACAACGACTCTAGGACTCACAGACAACGGCCGTTCTGTATTCAAACGCATACAGAATAAGAATGCTCATTCATAAGTGCAAGTCCTAAGCATGATACTACATGGCATGCTTTTATGCATATGCAACACCTACATACTATATGACACACCAAGCAGGAGGCCCTGGTTATTGAGTAAGCCCCGGAGTACTTACCTGGAGAGGCGCAGAATCCAAACAATAATCAGCAATGGCAAGCAATCCAACAGATCAAAGATCACCTAGTAATTCCATAAATAACATGATCAGTCTAAGTCTAATTTACGCAAGGCATACAAGTCACATATGAACATATAAGATACACATAAATACCACTTATTAATTACTTTTGAAAAATACATCCAAATCCTTTAAAGTCCCAACCGTTTTAATTTAATAAAACCGACCCCTTTATAAAATCTCCGAAATAATATTTTTATAACCTCTAATTAGTTAGATAATTTAACGGATAACCCGAACCGGACCTATATAAATAATCCCACCCGGTTTAACCTCAAAACAATTAAATAAAAGTAACAAAGAGGAGGGACCCACAAGAGTCATCCCCTTCCTCCGAATTGAAATGGGAGCTCCCGCCCGCGCCATTGGAGCTCGACCCCGCCGGCGACGTCCTGGCCTCGCGCCCAGCCGTGGCTCATCCAGGCTCGCCCAGCTCAGACCCTCGCACCTCTCTCCTCGTGTTCGCTGCTCGCCCTCTCGCACACGCTCAGGCCGACCCTCGCCTCGCTCTCTCGCTTGTCAATACTCGCCGCGCCAATTCGAGCTCGTCAGAGCTCTTGCCGGAGCTTCTGAGCTCACCCAATGCCCCGCACTCAGCTCACGCACACTCGACACTCGCCCACAGCCCGACCCAAGTCAGAATCGAATCAAAACAGAGGGAGGAAAGGTGGTAGCTCACCAAGGGAGTTCACGACTTCGGAGCTCTCGATCGGAGGTCTGGGCATCGTCGGAGGCTCGCGATGGCTCATCGGTTCTGCATTGGATATAGGCGAGCGTGATGGTAAAGATCGAGAACAATTCCGATCGAAAACGGATGAGAACGGCTTACCGAAAGATTATTCACACTCGAATGGGTGATGGAACCTCGGTGACTCGGTGGTTGCACTAGGAGGCTCCGGGGCTGCGTCTGGTGCTGGCTGCGGCTCAGAGGCGTCGATGGATGGCAAGGGCTGCTGCTGCTGCCCTTCAAGAGATAAGAAGGGACGAGGTGTGGTGATCGACGGTCTTTGCTCGGGAAGGAAAACAGAGGGACCAGTGGCCGGTGCTGGTGGCGTGAGGAAGGATGCGACGGGGGGGTGATGGAGGTGGGCTTGTTGTCGGGTTCCACAAGAGGAGAGGAGGAAGAGAATGAAGAAGGAAGAAGGAGATAGGTGATGGTGGATGACGGTGATGAAGGTGATGGTGAGTAGGTGAAGGTGACTGGTTGAAATAGGTAGGGGATGGGTTTGAGCTGCAGGGTAAGGTGAGGGAGTTGGTTGATGTACATATTTGTACCTTTATTTATTGCATCTTTTGACTTCA
Source organism: Persicaria maculosa (assembly GCA_963922045.1). Classification (NCBI taxonomy): domain Eukaryota; kingdom Viridiplantae; phylum Streptophyta; class Magnoliopsida; order Caryophyllales; family Polygonaceae; genus Persicaria; species Persicaria maculosa. The sequence continues at coordinate 39,218,887 of OY998261.1, forward strand.
TATTTCATTCGATTTCCAAAGAAAAGTTTCAAAAGTATATAAACTTGTGTAAGAATGAGCTAAAGTATAAGAAATAGAGTCTGCACGAGTTTTGAGCTAACCATCGATGAAATCGGAGTCAAAACGAAGAAGTCATGTGAAGCTGAGAAGAGGTCGATATCGACTGGAGACATTGATATCGACCCTAGATTTCGACACGACTTCTGAGCGTCGAGATAGGCCACACAGACCAGACAAGAAAGGCTCGATATCGACCTCTGGTGTCGATATCGACCCTACCTCGACAGAAGATAAATCCGATTTTGAGACTCAGATTGTGAAGTCTATCATCAAAGCCATGAGTTATCTCGTTCTTTTAGATATTAGCAGCTGTTTATTATCTTTTCCTTTAAGTTTTTATCAAAATAAAAGACCTATCCTAAATTCTTCGGATAGAGTTAATAGTTTAGATAGGAGTTACAATCCTCGGCTAGCGAGGATTAGTAGCCTATAAATAAAGCCCTAGGGGCTGAATTGTTAGATCATCCAATCTTAGAATCCATGACAAGAAGCAAGACAAGGATAATAGACAATAGATAGTTAGAGTTTTTGAGCTTTAAAGTTTTAAGCGCTTACGATAGTTGGCGTTGAGATTGTAAAGATTCGAAATTTTCCATTTATGCAAGTTATTTCAATTCAAGACATGTCTACAATCAACATGAGTGAGTAGTCGCCCTTTCTTCTAGGGTCGGGGTGAGCCCGACGATAGCCATGATGGTAAGGTAAGTACGTCACTAAAGAATGTATCTTTTATCTCCCTCTACCTTGTGCTTCATCTTTAAATGCAAATTTAAGGAACTCATGTTGTAAAACTTGGGTAGTAATTAGGGTTTCTATTCGAAAGATTATAAACTCAATTATGACAAAGGTAGACACAAATTAAGTAATTGAAAAATCTCTTTTCCTATTTGTCGGTTTAGGTGAAAGCCTTATCCTTTATGATGAAAGCATGCATCTTTAGTTGATTCTTACTTCTTCTATCATGGTTGTCGTCGCGGTAATCCTTGGCTTTGGAAGACTTTTCCTTTATTAAGTTTACATTAAAATTTGCCTGCCGTTCGTTGAGTCATCGAAAAACCCAACACCCTTGCTTATTTCTGATCATTGCTTCCTTCCCATTCTTAATTCTTCTGACTTTTCTTTGCCGACAAAACAACTAACTCACTGCAGGAAGACATCGATATCGACAGCAGAGGTCGATATCGACCGAAACTGATAGATCGATGGTTTTCTGAGTCGATCTCGAGACTCCTGGAAAACTTCTACAAGCATCGATATCCACCCCCTTGTGTCGAAATCGACCCCTCTGTATCGACTGACAGACTTCTGAGCCAGTCGATTTCGTGGACTAACATCGATATCGACCCCCACCAGTCGATATCGACTACCGTTTTTGTTTCTCCAGGTCTTCTGTTACAGAGAACATCGACAACCAAGGTCGATTTCGAGGTCTGACATCGATATCAAGGCTTCTGGTCGAACATAAAGGACGTGTCTTCAACGCTACTAGGATCCCCCTGACTCGCTTCCTCGTGGATCGAACCTGATTCCCTACTACTATAGCGGGGAGTCTTGAATTTATTTGAAGAGGCTAAGAGTTGTATTGCTTTATATTTTATTATATATTTCGATTCAATTCTCCCCACGTTAAATTTTGGCGTCGTTGCCGGGGAAGCTATCAATCGCGCCCTAGTAGTTTATTTTCACGGTTCTTTTTAGTGTTATTTTATAGGTGTATGCGACGTACTAGTGACAAACCCGAATTTGAAGGACTAGACGAACCAGAACATTTTCTCCACCTAAGGTCTCGAGTTCAAAGAATCATGGCGGACAACGAGACCCAGGCACAACAAATTGAACGCTTAAGGAAGCAAGTAGAGGATTTCACTACCAGGGAAGCGACACTAAGGGAGCGTGCTGATAGGGAGGAGGAAGCCAGGAGACGATAGGAGACTCAAATCAACGCCCTCCCCCGGAATGCAAAGCAATACATGCACCCATCGCTCACAGTGCTTGAATCGACTATTCTAATCCCTACTTCTAATTTTGAAATTAAACCACACTTTTTAACTGAAATAAGAAGGCATCAATATGAAAGGGAAACCTAACGAATGCCCTATGGCACATATATCAACCTTCTTAGACCTCTGTGATACAATTGCTGATGGACAAAGTCTTGAGTATGTCCAACTAAAAGCCTTTCGCTGGTCTCTTACAGGAAAAGCATTGCAGTGGTTGGAGAGCTTAGCCTCAAGATCACTCCGCACTTGGAATGAAGTCAAGGACGTGTTTCTCAATAAGTTCTTTCCTCCTTCTAAGACGGCATTGATCCGACAGAAAATCACGGCTTTCAAACAAAAGCTTGGTGAGGCTCTAGCGACTGTTTGGGAAAGGTTTAAGGACCTCCTACGATCATGCCTGACGCATGGCCAACCACCGTACGTAATTCAGGAGATCATATACAATGCTCTTGATGCTGCCACCAAGGAGAGGATCAACACTTACACCGCCTATGGCTACCTTGAACTCACTCCTCAAGAGGCTTGGGAAACCATTGAAAGCTTGGTGGAATTTGACAATACATATGGGACTCCTGAGGCTTCCGACGCACCATCATCGTCGAGGCCTGCCCCATCTATGCCATTGTACGAACCCTCTAAGGTGATCGATCCGGATGTAAAAGAACAATTTCATAGGGATCAACTTAGAAAGCTCCAGAAACAAGTAAGATTCCTTTCGGTAAACCAGGATTGCATCGAATGTGGATCGCAACGACACACCACCATTGAATGCCCACATGCTGAGCAAGTGCAACTAGCGGAGACTCATGAGGAAGCCAACTTCATGAGGGGTCCCAATCGCCAATATTGGGGAGACCAAAGGTTCCAACAACCACAAAGGAACCAGGTTAACCCTAGGGACCCCCCACTCTATAGAGCTCCTGGGCACCCGGACAGAGACCAAAGAAGGATGATCTTCAACTTGTGTTGGACGAGATAAGGCGGAACCAAGATAAAAATGATCAATCCAACAATGCTATCCACTCTCAACTCAATCACCTTACCACAAGGATTGGGGAGATGGATATTTGGAAGAAGAACGTAGAGACTCAACTGGGTCAATTGGCGGCACAAATCCCTAGACCGTCCGGAACATTCCCTGGGCAACCAACTACCAATCCTAAGGGGCAATCCGGGTCAGGACACATTGTAGCCATGCAACTAAGGAGTGGCACCAAAGTTCATAAACCACAAAAGGCAACGGAGGAAGAAGTAATAGAGCCTGTCGACATCGACAAACCAATCGATGTCGACCCTGAGGTCGATATCGACACCCCTGTCGACTCCCTGGTCGACGTCGATGACACTGCAGAACCTGAGAGAGAACAACAGAGGTCGAAATCGACCCTACCAGTCGATATCGACCAACCTCCTGTCGACATCGAGGTTCAGTAGGCTCCTCCGACCACCGTTTTGGCTTCTCCGCCAAAGAAGATATTGCCCTTTCCTTCCAAAGCATTGAAGGACCCCACTCAAGGTAAGTTTAGGCGCTTTGTAAAGATTCTCCAAGGACTTAACATTACTATCCCTCTTACAGAAGCCCTAAAGAGATGCCCGCCTATGTTCGATTCCTAAAAGACATCCTTAGCAAGAAGCGATCCATGGCAGAGATCTCAGAGGAGTGCTCAAAGATGGATTTCCCTGAGAAGATGAGTGATCCAGGGAAATTTGCAATCACTGTGGGACTTGGCCAACATCGCTACAAAGCCCTATGTGACATAGGGGCAAGTATAAGTCTCATGCCTCTCTCTATTTGGCAAAAGGTGAACATCGGAGCACTTGAACCTGTGGATATGAAACTTTATATGGCTGATAATTCATTCGTCAGACCCACAGGTATAGCTGATGACGTCCCTGTAAAGGTAGGTAAATTCTTTGTGCCTATTGATTTCATTGTATTGGACATGCCCGAAGATCCTATTGTACCTATCATCCTTGGTAGGCCTTTCTTAGCTACTGCTGATGCCAATATTAATGTACGTAGAGGATTACTAACCTTTACTATAGGGAACGAAGTCATTGAATTCTCCTTCAACCCCACAATGAAGGAAGTTAATGCTATGGAAATCAAGTCGGTCTACACTAGCGTCATGGATTGCAAAGAACCGACGGAAAGGGCCCAAACTCCTGAGGAGGCCCTAGCCCTAGCTGCAGAGGAGCTTACCGACGAGGACATTGAGGAGTTCCTGGCTACATGCACGAGTGATGAGGAAATATTCGACGATGCTTTATCCATGGAGCTCGAAGAAGAGGTCGATATCGACGAGGAGAGGTCGACATCGACCAATTCACTCGATATCGAGTGCCCTCAGTCGACATCGACACACTCAGTAAGTCAAGTTCTCTCTTCTTCTCTTGTAGGCGATATTGACCAGGCCATGTCGATAGAAGAGATTGAAATCGACCAGCCGATATCGACATCAGAGGTCGAAATCGACCCTTACCACTTGTCGTCAAACAGCTCTGAAGCCGAGGTATGTGCTGAACTCTCAGTCGATATTGATTATTCCTACTCGCCCTCGACTTCTTTTCTGCAGGAATATTTTGAAGAGTCCCAATCAAAGTTGGCATCACTCTATGTTTGGTCCATGCTAACCCCTATAACTGATTTGGGAACTTCTATCAAGAGAATTGAGACGGATTACCTTAGTGAGATTATGAAGACGGAGGAGGTAGAGCCAATCCTTATCCACACAAGGCCCTTCTCCGGTGCTTAAGCCTTTACCCGACACACTTAGGTATGAGTTTCTTGGTCCAAATTCTACTTTCCCTGTAATTATCAATGCTTCACTAACCACACAGGAAGTAGATAAGCTTATGGAAGTACTTCGTGCTCATCGTAAGGCTATTGGATATTCTCTTGAGGACATAAAAGGTATTTCACCTGCTACTTGTATGCATAGAATCCTCCTTGAGGATGATCATAAGGCATCTATAGAACACCAACGGAAGCTCAACCCCAACATGAGAGAGGTAGTGAAGAAGGAGATCATGCGCATGCTGGATGCAGGAATCATCTATGCCATCTCCGACAGCGAATGGGTGAGCCCAGTCCATGTGGTGCCTAAGAAGGGTGGAATGACCGTTGAGGAGAATGAGAAGGGTGAGCTTGTGCCAAAGCGAATCACAACTAGTTGGCGAATGTGTATTGATTACAGGAAACTCAACAATGCCACTAGAAAGGATCACTTTCCCCTTCCATTCATTGACCAGGTATTAGAGAGACTCGCCGAACATGATTATTTTTGTTACCTGGATGGATATTATGGCTTTTGGCAGGTCCCTATTCATCCTGACGATCAGGAAAAGACCACCTTCACTTGTCCCTATGGGACTTTTGCATATAGGAGAATGCCATTTGGGCTCTGCAATGCCCATGCTACCTTTCAAAGATGTATGATGGCCATCTTCTCCGACATGATTGAGGACATCGTGGAGGTATTTATGGATGATTTCTCTGTTTATGGCACTACTTTTGATGTTTGTCTTGCTAACCTTCGCAGGGTACTTGCACGATGTGAAGAGACAAACTTGGTTCTCAATTGGGAAAAGTGCCACTTTATGGTAAGGGAAGGGATTGTGCTAGGCCACATGGTCTCTAAACGGGGAATTGAGGTGGACAGGGAAAAGATAGAGCTCATTGAAAAATTGCCACCACCTTCATTAATTAAGGACATAAGAAGCTTCCTTGGTCACGCAGGTTTCTATAGGAGGTTTATTCAAGATTTTTCTAAGATTGCCAAACCTTTAAATAACCTACTAATGAAGGACGTTAAGTTTGCATTTTCTAGTGATTGTCTTGAAGCTTTCAATAGGTTGAAGGAGGCCCTTATATCTGCCCCAATCATTCAATCGCCCGATTGGTCGCAACCCTTTGAGATCATGTGCGACGCAAGCGATTATGCCGTAGGTGCTGTCCTAGGACAAAGGAGAGACAAAAAGCTTCACGCCATCTACTATGCGAGCAAGACTCTTGATGTCGTTCAAACAAAGTACACCACGACGGAGAAGGAGTTCTTGGCAGTGGTCTTCGCTTTTGAAAAGTTCCGCTCATACCTAGTAGGTTCTAAGGTAATTGTTCATAGTGACCATGCAGCTCTTAGGTACTTAATGACGAAGAAGGATGCTAAACCTAGGCTCCTACGATGGGTGCTCTTACTACAAGAGTTCGACGTTGAGCTTAAAGATAAGAAAGGAACGGAGAACTCCGTAGCCGATCATCTTTCACGGCTACCCATAGGGCTTCTGGAAGAGTCACATGACAACATACCAATCAATGACTCCCCCCCTAACGAGCACCTAATGAGGCAAGAGGTAAGACGGGCAGAAGATCCACTCGATATCGACCCCCACAGGTCGATATCGACTGCCCCAAAGGTAATACTTGCATCGATGTCGACCAGTTTTGATCACAGGTTGTCCACTGCAGAGGTCGATATCGACCTCCAGACGTCGACATCGAGGACACATATCGAGCAGCCCATATCGACTGAGCCTGTCGATGCCGTCTAGTCGATATCGACCCATGTAGGTCAATATCGACCACCTTTGAAACCCTCCAAAGGTGACGAAGAGGTAAGCTTCGGTGAGGATTTCTTCTTTACACCTCCTTCCAGTCCTATCCATGATTTATTTGCTGTAAAAAGGGCGAAGGTACCTTGGTATGCGGATTTTGCTAACTATATTGTAGGAGGCGAGATTCCTTCAGGCTTAACTTCGCAACAAAGGAAGAAGTTTTTGCACGACATCAAACAATACTATTGGGATGAACCCTACTTATTCAAACAGGGGAAAGACCATATCTTTCGACGTTGTATCCCGGAGGACAAGGTAGAGAGCGTGATTCACCATTGTCATTCTCTCCCTACAGGAGGCCATGCTAAAGGATTCAAGACCGTGGCGAAAATTCTTCAATGTGGTTTTCATTGGCCTAACCTTTTCAGGGATGTGCAAAACTATGTAACCTCTTGTGATGAGTGTCAACGTGCAGGTAATATCACATGGAGGAATGAGACACCACTCACATGCATTATGGAGGTAGAACTCTTTGATGTATGGGGCATTGACTTCATGGGACCATTCCCTGCTTCAGGACCCTACAAATACATTCTAGTAGCTGTGGACTATGTCTCTAAATGGGTGGAGGATATGGCAACTAGGACCAACGATGCGAAGGTAGTCTCTAAGTTTATGAAAACTAACATCTTTCCTCGCTTTGGTGTTCCTAGAGTTCTTATTTCAGATGGTGGCTCGCATTTTATTGAGAGAGGCTTTGAACCTCTTTTAGCTAAGTATGGGGCAAACCACAGGGTGGCAACACCCTATCACCCTCAAACTAGCAGCCAAGTAGAAGTCTCCAATCGCCAAATCAAAGCCATCTTGGAGAAGACGGTCTCCCGCTCAAGGAAAGATTGGTCGTCCAAACTGGATGATGCGCTCTGGGCCTACCGAACGACCTATAAGACACCACTTCGCACAACTCCCTATAACTTGGTATATGGTAAGTCATGTCACTTGCCCGTTGAACTTGAGCATAAAGCAATGTGGGCTCTTAAGGAGCTTAACATGGATTTCGACGAAGCGGGAAAGAGAAGGTTCATTGACTTACAAGACTTGGAGGAGTTGCGCCTAAAGGCATATGAGAATGCCAAAATCTACAAGGAGCGCACTAAAAAATGGCATGATAGGAAGTTGGTGCCAAAAACATATGAGGTAGGTGACAAAGTCCTTGTTTTCAATTCTAGACTTCGCTTATTTCCAGGAAAATTAAGGACCAGATGGAGCGGACCTTTCAAGGTTCATACAATATTCCCTCATGGAGCGGTGGAGTTACTTTGCGACGATGGATCAACCTTTAAGGTAAATGGCCACCGAGTAAAGAAATATTATGACAAGGAGGACCCGGAAGAAGAGATTCGCGCCACCTTGGCGTTGAACTAGCGCAAAAAGGGAACCCGTTCTTCCGGGAGGCAACCCGTTCTTTTCCTTTTCTCTCTCTTTTAGTTTTTAGTCTATTTTATATTTTTTAGATCATTCGTGGCTATTCTATCTAAAGTGAACAAGGAAATCCAACCCAGAAGAGAGGTCGATATCGACCTATATGGTCGATATCGACAGGCCGACAGAAGAGAGCGACAGGCTGAACAACACAGCTGCAGAAGGGTGTCGATATCGACCTCTAAGGTCGATATCGACTACAGCTAGAGGTAAGTGCCAGGTCAGATTTAAATTTCTTTTCGGTTTTATTTTTGGGGTTTCTATCCTTTATATCCCCCCCGACTTCGACACCCCCTCTCTCCTTTTCGATACCCTAGCCGCCGCTCTCTCCTCTTCACCTCTCTTCTTCATCTCTCTCCTGCCGCCCTCCTCGCAGCCGCACCCACCCACCACTGTCATCACCAGCCCCCCTACTGTCATCGCCATTGTAGCCCTGCAACACCAGATCTGAAACCCGCAACCCCCCAACTCTCTTCCTCTTCTCGCCCTAACTCTCTCTCTCCCTCGATTTCACGCCGCCAGTACCAGATCTACCCACAGGAGGCCTAGGCGCACCAGATCCGGCCGCCCCAAGCCACCGGAGAACCCACCGCACCACCAGCAGCCCCGACATCGCACAGATCTGGTCGATTTCGACCCCTGGGCATCGATTTCGACGTCTCCTGTCGACAGCGGTTTTGGTTTTCTTGATTTTTGCGGTTGTAGCCTCTTTCTCCCCTAATTCCAACACTCTTCTGGTATAATTTCTCACCATTCCTTTATTTTTTCTGGATTTTCATGATTAAGTAGTAGATTTAGGGAAGAAATTACATATTGGGTGTTTAGGGTTTGAACGTTAATTGCGTGGGAAAGAGTAATTGCATGTTTGTGGGGCATGAAATCTGATTTTTTATTTATGTGGGGCTATGAATCTAATTTTTGTATGTATATGGGCATAAAATCTGATTTTTATATATAATGGGGTGAGATCTAACTTTTATAATTTATGTAGGGCAATAATCGGAATTTTCCATAAGTTTGGGCTATGAATATAAATTTTATATATATGGGCTGATTTTGTAAATCTGATTTATTTTGGGGTTTAAATTCTGATTTTTTTTGAGATTTAAAATCTGATTTTTTTTATGGGCTAAAATTCTATAAGCCATTAGGTTCCTTAGTCTTAAAAATTCAAGATATTATGTTTATATAAATTGCCATCCTTAGGTACTTTCTTTCACTTAGACAATTTACCTTTACATAATTTCTAGCATAATATGGAACCTAAGTATGGGGTTCTCCCTATTTTATACAGAGGGGAATTATCTTTGGCAATGGTTTCTTTTACAGACTATGGTTAGAGCCAAGAACATCCCTCAGGACACGCTCCGCATTGAGGATGATCAGCAGCGCTCCCTAGTTGAGGATTTGATTCCCCGAGCCACCAGGGCACGATGGTACCATCTCCCTGACATGATGCAGCTAGGATTTCACCCAGGCTTTCAGGAGGCATTTGAGAACGTCTCGCTACACAGGCTGATTGAGCCACTGGAGGCACACTACCCCGTTCTGACTGGGGAGTTTATGGCCACATTGGAGGTCCCCGAGTGCACTTCGACCGGCCACCGAGTCATCTTCCAGCTCGGCAACAGGCGACACAGACTATCGCTCGAGGAGATGAGCGAGATTTTTGGGTTCATCCACACTCCAGCCGCCTTTAGGGTCCAGGACCCCAATGTCATCTGGAGTTACATATCAGGTATACCCTACCTTCCTCCTACTGAATCCTTCACCTCTAGGGTTGTAAGTCCACTTTTTAGGGTCATCCCGAGGGTCCTGGCGAGTACCCTTTGGGCCAGGCCTCAGCTCCATCGCCCGACACACCGTGAGACGGAGACTCTACAAAGGATGCTCTTCGAGGATGACCCTCTACCATACCTCCACGCCTGGCTCGAGCATATCGTAGACCGCAGACGCACGATCTCTACAGACATTATGGACGGTGGCATGGTGGCCATCGTCGCCGAGGGACTAGGCGTCCACACTAAGAGGTACACGGCCTACCAGCTCACATACCTAGACGCTGCGGTGTTGCGCCAGGGCGGAGTCATCACACCAGGAGCACATGGATGGAGACACCCCCAGACAAGGATGCGCCTGCGACACGATTTCATGGATCTGCTGTATATCCTAGATTGGTACCAGTCTTGGACTGGGCAGCCATATCATACGGATATAGATCCGTCTGCTGACCCCACCCTACGGAGGAGACCAACACTCTACAATCATGAGCCGGAGGTGGATGCTATGTCTTGGGACGCTGACCCCCATTCCGACGGAGCTGAGCAGCCCCCAGCCTACCAGGGGGCATGGATGGCAACGATGATGATGACGCCAGGGATGATGCAGTTGGAGGAGGAGAGGGCCCGCAAGGGTCCCACCACAGCCACCACAGCCATCATAGCCACCATAGCTATGTACCTCCACCTCCTCCTCCCTTCTAGCCCGCCTACACCACTGATTGGCAGGAAGACATGTCTGCCCGCTTTATTAGGCTGGAGCTCTCCGTCACTGAGATGCGCGAGGAGCAGCGACGCTATGGGAGGTTCCTCGAGGGTTTGGGCTCATATATGGGCTTTTCCTTCGATCAACAGGCTGGACCTTCCACATTCCCGCAGGGCGCCCCGACCTACTACTCAGGGTCAGCTCCTACACAGGGCTGGCCCTTGCTGTTGCCACTTCCCCCGCCTCCTAAGCAGTGATATGTGTGTAGCGTAAGTGAGCGTGAGTGATTCCTTCCCTCTACTTTACTTTTCTAACAGTGAGGACACTGTAATCTTTAAGTATGGGGTGGGGATTGAACTTGGACATTATAAACTGCTTTATCTGGTTGTGGTAGGGTTTAAAACTTGGCGAACTTGGCTTGTATTTTATTTACTTTCTACTCTATTTGTATGCATTGCATCATATTTAAACATTTATGCATTTTAAAGTTTAAGTTCTAAATCTTTTAGTTTGTTAAGTCTATAAAATGTCAAAATCTAAAATATATATATATATATATATATATATATATATATATATATATATATATATATATAAATAGAAAAATGTCAAAAATACAAAAAAAAAATGCATGTTTATTTTTTGAGTTTATTTTCTAACCCTACTTAGATGTCCTATGATGAAAACTCAATAGCTGACTTGATCATGTAAATCCTATGGCATATTTGGATGGTTTAGCCTAAGTCTTTTTAAAAATTTTATGTAGATTGTGAACTTGTGATGAAATTGAGCACATATGATCCTAGGCTAAAAAGCAAATCCAACAAAAATTGTCCTTCTGAGAATTTTGACCTATAGGGAGAACATCAAAAATCCCTCCGCTTTCTTGAGTGAATTAACTCTTCCTATGCATCTCTAAATGTTGTGATAGTTATTCAAAACCAATGCATATATATGATTATGTTTACGAGAATTAAATGATGGAGGCATCTTTTAAGCTATTTTTTATCCTCTCTTTACCTACCCTGCATTATCCCTGCTTGAAGCCAGAACATTAGCCTGAGCCTGAAATTGCAAACTCCACAAAATTATTCCTATCCGAATTGAGCCTGGCCCCATTTGGGAATTGAGACTTAGATTGGTTGGACTAATGCCTTGTGGAAAGAAAAGAGCATAATGTCCAGTTTTGAGCAAGGAAATTATAGGATGGTGCATATTTACATTTTGTCATATTTTGTAAAAGGATTTATGGCTCAACATATAAATGCACATATTTACTTATTATTTTCGGAAAAAAATCCGAAAAAAAATAAATAAAGAGATATATATATATATAGTGCATGAGCCAAAATCCTTAAGTCTTTTATTCATACAAGTGTTATATTTTTGAGAGATATATTAGAACTTGGAAGAAGGATTGATGGAATGCATCTTAAGAGTGTATTATGAAGAGTTATGGTTTGGGTATTGCAAAGTGTTGAGATTTAGGATTCTTGATTCCCGAATTAAAAAGCACCACATAGCCAAATAATTTCATACCTTTTATTTCATACCAAGCCCCATTACAACCCCGCCGAATGGAGTCTTCTTTGAAGTCTTCCATTGAGAGAAAGTCCTCCTGATGGTTCTTATTGCATTTTCATAATTGGTTGCGAAGTGGATTTTTATAAATTGCAATTTTTATGAGATTGTATATGGAATTGAGTTGAGAGTTGATCTTCATAGCCTAAACACATGAGAGTTGAGTGCAAACACATTATCCCTGTGAGGTTGGATCAAAATTGCATGTGCCTATGGATCGCCAAAATATGTGCTATGACGTTAAATTCACTTGCATTACTTTGCTACCGCTTATGATGTTGCTTTTGACAAAGGCGAAGACTTGAAGGGTGTGTTGTAGGTGTTGGTTATTGCTTTGTTATTGCTTGAGGACAAGCAAGTCTAAGTATGGGGTGTTTTGATGTACATATTTGTACCTTTATTTATTGCATCTTTTGACTTCATATTTCATTCGATTTCCAAAGAAAAGTTTCAAAAGTATATAAACTTGTGTAAGAATGAGCTGAAGTATAAGAAATAGAGTCTGCACGAGTTTTGAGCTAACCATACAGGAATTCGATGAAATCGGAGTCAAAACGAAGAAGTCAGGTGAAGCTGAGAAGAGGTTGATATCGACTGGAGACATTGATATCGACCCTAGATTTCGACACGACTTCTGAGCGTCGAGATAGGCCACACAGACCAGACAAGAAAGGCTCGATATCGACCTCTGGTGTCGATATCGACCCTACCTCGACAGAAGATAAATCCGATTTTGAGACTCGGATTGTGAAGTCTATCATCAAAGCCATGAGTTATCTCGTTCTTTTAGATATTAGCAGCTGTTTATTATCTTTTCCTTTAAGTTTTTATCAAAATAAAAGACCTATCCTAAATTGTTCGGATAGAGTTAATAGTTTAGATAGGAGTTACAATCCTCGGCTAGTGAGGATTAGTAGCCTATAAATAAAGCCCTAGGGGCTGATTTGTTAGATCATCCAATCTTAGAATCCATGACAAGAAGCAAGACAAGGACAATAGACAATAGATAGTTAGAGTTTTTGAGCTTTAAAGTTTTAAGCGCTTACGATAGTTGGCGTTGAGATTGTAAAGATTCGAAATTTTCCATTTATGCAAGTTATTTCAATTCAAGACATGTCTACAATCAACATGAGTGAGTAGTCGCCCTTTCTTCTAGGGTCGGGGTGAGCCCGACGATAGCCATGATGGTAAGGTAAGTACGTCACTAAAGAATGTATCTTTTATCTCCCTCTACCTTGTGCTTCATCTTTAAATGCAAATTTAAGGAACTCATGTTGTAAAACTTGGGTAGTAATTAGGGTTTCTATTCGAAAGATTATAAACTCAATAATGGCAAAGGTAGACACAAATTAAGTAATTGAAAAATCTCTTTTCCTATTTGTCGGTTTAGGTGAAAGCCTTCTCCTTTATGATGAAAGCATGCATCTTTAGTTGATTCTTACTTCTTCTATCATGGTTGTCGTCGCGGTAATCCTTGGCTTTGGAAGACTTTTCCTTTATTAAGTTTACATTAAAATTTGCCCGCCGTTCTTTGAGTCATCGAAAAACCCAACACCCTTGCTTATTTCTGATCATTGCTTCCTTCCCATTCTTAATTCTTCGGCCTTTTCTTTGCCGACAAGACAACTAACTCACTGCAGGAAGACATCGATATCGACAGCAGAGGTCGATATCTACCGAAACTGATAGATCGATGGTTTTCTGAGTCGATCTCGAGACTCCTGGAAAACTTCTGCAAGCATCGATATCGACCCCCTTGTGTTGAAATCGACCCCTCTGTATCGACTGGCAGACTTCTGAGCCAGTCGATTTCGTGGACTAACATCGATATCGACCCCCACCAATCGATATCGACTACCGTTTTTGTTTCTGCAGGTCTTCTGTTGCAGAGAACATCGACAGCCAAGGTCGATTTCGAGGTCTGACATTGATATCGAGGCTTCTGGTCGAACATATAGGACGTGTCTTCAACGCTACTAGGATCCCGCTGACTCTCTTCCTCGTGGATCGAACCTGATTCCCTACTACTATAGCGGGGAGTCTTGAATTTATTTGAAGAGGCTAAGAGTTGTATTGCTTTATATTTTATTATATATTTCGATTCAATTCTCCCCACGTCATTGGTGGGGATTGAGTGTTGAATTGGGTAATCAATACCCGGAAATAAATCCCGAATACGCCAATTTCGAATCCCGTAATTAGTTCTCGAATGTTAGTTTTCCTCGAACCTCACTTACTCGATCAATTAGATTTTTTTTAAAAAAAAACGACAAGGATATCGTCATCCGATAATTATTTTGACTTTTTGAGGAAAAAGGACGGAAAAGTTCGTCAAATTTTATATTCCGATCGGAATCCGCTAAGCGAGTTTTAAAACCGATTTAATTTCATTTTTAATTCTCTTTTTCAGAAAAAAAAATTAGGATTTTAAAATCCGAGCCTTTACATCTTAACTAAGCTAAATGCAACCTATTATGACCGTCTAAATAAATGCTATCAACAACCGGCGTCAGACGAAGGAAGCTCACTGCAGTGGTGATAGTCTTCGAGGTCAGGTCTAAGGTCTCTTAGAGAGATACGCCTCAGATCTAAGCAAGAACGCTGGGAAGGTGAAAGATCGCCTATAGAAACCCTAGCGCAGCTCTGTTCTCTCTTTATTACTCTGAGTTGGATTACCTGTTGAAGCCAGCAAAAGTGAGGAAACCCTAGAGCTCCTTTCAACTTATATAGACGGACCTAGTTAGCCAAAACGAAGCGTTTAACCATCAGGTAAGTGTTAATAAGCTGAGGCATGATGCATTGGGCTATCTCTTCATGGGCTTGTGGTTGGCCTATTTGGAAATAAACCAAAACACCACATTCAACTCTTCTGCCATATCATATATATTATACATGGTCACAAGCTATTTTTGCAATACTAATGCATAATATATGAGATATAGGAGATTATAATGTGTTAGTATAAACCATACAAAAGCCCTTAATCTTAACTGATTCTAACTCAAAACCCCTAAAGATCTAGAACCATGATTAAGATGACATTACACATTCATGCGCCGAATATACCATATTGGCAGGAATTACTATATTCTACAATGTTATTAGTGTAGTGATGATAGTTGAAGCAGGAAATAGAGTAAAATGCAGATGATGAAGGGGATGCATTACCGTAGAAATTGAGGTCACCAACAAAAGATGCCTTGTTCCTAGGGGTGTGCATGATTCGGTCCAAACCGAATTTTTGGGCCGAACCAACACAAATCGAACCTAACCGAAATTTTTCGGTTCGACTTTCGGTTCGAGAATTTCCATTTTTCGGTTTCGGTTCGGTTTGTGTTCGGTTTAGGTTCGGTTTGTGTTAAACCGAAATTTTTTTATACACTACATAAATACATTGTATATATATATATTTGTATATTTTATATACACACCCATACTTACTGTATATACATGTATATAGTGTATATATACACATATATACATTATATTTGCAATTATATATATATATTTTAATCTTGTATACTTTATAAAGCATACAACTACAATGTATATATATACACTGTATTTGTAACCGTGTATATATATATATATTTATATATATATATATATTTATTTATTTGTAACTATATTTGTATACTTTATATTGGAATATGTGTATATATGTGTATATATACCGTATTTTATATATATATTTGTATACTTAAAATTTTTTTTTATGGAAATGCGGTTCAATTATGTTAAAACCGAACAGAACACAAACCAAACCGGCAAATAACCGAACCGAACCTAATACTTTCGGTTCGGCTTTCGGTTTGAAAATTTTGAGATTTTCGGTTCGGTTCGGTTCGGCTCTGTTCGGTTAGGTTTTAGGCCGATGCACACCCCTACTTGTTCCCCGTGAGTGAAAAGAAGGGCAGAGGATGAGGAATTGGGACATTGATTCCAACCTTGCAAAAAAGGGATGAATGTTAATGAGATTAAAACCGCGTATGAACTTTGAGAACATTAAACATTGGCATATAAATATTTGTCATTTATGTAGGATAGTATATATTATGTAATATATGAGAGAAAACTTTGCCACCTATTAATAGAGTGCTAAAATCCTAAAGTATTTGTATGGAACTCCAAGCATACTAGCAGCTCTTCGTAAGCAGTAAGGATATCATGTGTCAATAATATCCTTGATCCTCCAAATGCTTCTTGCCATGTGTCAATAATAATCAATATATTCTCTTTGTCTTGATAATCACACTACAGATAAAGCATAACATGCAGTGTCTTAATCCCAAAATCCACTTTCATTTTTGTAAAAAATGAGTATGAGCTTGCCATTAACGTCTAAAAAGCTCGATATAAAATCAGATTGTTATTTCTTATGCTACCTAGGATTACACAAAATTGGAAACAATTAGTGGGAAAATACTTCACTTACCCTTTGGTAAGCTTATCTAAGGGTATTTAGATGTCAAAGATTATAAGGAAATAAAAAGAAAAGTTTTAATAGGGGAAAAATAAGTTTGCTTTTTTGTGGACTTCAGTTTGCTCCTATATCATAATTACTACCCCTATATTACTTCTCCCCCTATTAAATAGAGTTTGTTAAATAATTTTTTAGCGGTATTAACATTTTTAAGTATTGTGGTTAACTAATTTCAGGCGGTGATTACTACTCTCGAACAGCTACTTTCTTCCGAAGTAGTATTTGGTGTATTTTTTAGACTTTGTTTATTTTTTACGATTTATAATTTCTAATTAAATAATTTTTAAACGTTGTTTATACTAAATAATTTAATTATTTCGAGCTCCTATTTTTTATGCTTTGGAATGTAATTAGTTTGAACTCTCGTTAACCTGGATCAGATACATGAAGTCACGGATGCAATCGGGAATATGCAGTCGAAATCAAACATGATATAGGAATCGATAATATAAAGTCGGAAAACACTTGCTTCACTAAATTAGCTTCCATAAAGATAGAATGTGATTTTCACCATTTTTTATATAATCTATTAATCTGTATGAAGAACATATTTTTCCTCACTAAAAAAATTAGTAAAAGACCTAGATCATAACTATTTTTTAGATATTTCATCATTATTCTTATGTGCACTTATGATAAATTAATTAATTTTTTAAGTTGTATTATTTTAAGGCAAAGTTGTATAGTTTTCTTCAAAATGGAGATGGATTTATAATTGTACTTTATTTTAATATAAAGTTGTAGAAAAAATGTTTTTATGCAAAATAAAGTGTCTTTAATTAAATGTTTTGTTATTTTTATAATTTACTTCGTGTAGAATTTTATTAAATAAATTTTTGGATATATATATACACACACATATAGATATTTATAAACAGGAATATGCTTGAGCTAATGGTTTTTTATGTTTTCGGGTTCAGACCGAACCCTTCTTCTTCCTTTGCGCTACATTGTTTATTGTTAAAACCGTACCAAAGGGAAATTTCAGCTCCTCAAATCTTTCCCAAATCTCAACGAAATTACTTCTAGAATGTTTCCCATATGTTCTTATCTGAATATCTTTAACCAATTTGTGATTTCACATCCAAATGAACTTAAACGAGTTTATCCCTAAATTCGAAAACTTATCCAATCCGACCAAAATATGATAGATTTTATCAAATTAATCAAGTAGATACCTTTTAGGGATTTGTAGTTATCCCTAGGAATTCAATCTGATCCAATTCTGCCCTGTTTGACATCGATTATAAATACTAGGGTTCGATGTTCGGTGATATTCATCCATTAGGGACAAAACCCGAGCTTCTTGCCTATTCCATTGTGTTCTAAACACCTCCAGCAACAGTTCCATTCACAAAACTTTCCCAAAATCATCCCGATTTTAAAATCCCCATTTTCGATTCAACCCTTTGTAGTAACACTCTCTCGTCGCAGTTTTCCGTTGTCGGACCTGTTCCCAACCACCAGGGAGTTGCGGCTTATCTCCATGAAGCCGTAGCCACCGGTCGTGTGTCGTTCCATACACTACCAAAGCCCGTAGAACTCACTGAAGGCTTATCGGACACTCGTCGCTCGTGCGTCACCGTTTTAAGAATTTGTGGAGAAGAGGGAAAAGTGGGAGGGTTATATTTGAGTTTTGGATTTAAATTTGGTAGAAAATATTGAGCTTACACGAGTAAAATAAAAAAAACAAAATCTGATTGAAACTTTTTACAGGAAAAAATGGGTTTTCTTGACTGATATGTAGCCACCCATACTTTACTTTTTTGTTAAAATCAACACCCTGAGCCTTTAATAATTGTCCATACTTTTCTTTTTTTATTCCAAATCAGCACCCTGAACGTAATACATTTCTTATGCAAAAATCGTAAACTTAAAGAAAAAAGATAACCCAAATTTATAAAATATATATGAATGAATAAAATCTAATATCATAAATCTTACTCATGTACATGTTAAACTCATAAGTTTATGTTTTGTTTGTTTGTCTTACTTGGCCGCTAGGTTAGACTTGCATCACGCTAAGGGTTATAGCTTCATTTCAATATTATGGGTCTTAATCCATTATTTTGGCCAACACATCATGTAGAAAATGGGTAGGGATTCTTCATGTTGTATGAGAATTGACAAGTAAAGGTTATCTGTTTTAGTGGAAGCGATACTTGGGTTGACAACCCGGTGCGAAGTCAACAAGACGTGAGAGATGATGTTTATTTTCTAGGTGCTAGGTACTTATTGCTACTCACCCCCCATGGTTGAGTTAGCTAGTTATATGTTGTATAGGAGATGTCGATCTATCTAATTCTATGCCAAAACTGACCCTAGAATAGTCTGCATAGCCAACTACATTATCATAGCAGCCCAATGATCATGGAATTATAATTATTACAAAGTGAAACTATATAATCGTCATTACTATTATCTATAAATCAATCCTTTCTAGTTCAGTTTTCTCTTACTTATTTTCACATTACTTTTAGTACATTAATACTTTGCTTGCAATCGCATTTAGAAAGTCACACGCACTCTCTATGGGATCGACATCTACTCACCGCTAATACTACCATTTAGTTGTTTGAGTTTGAGTTATTATCATTTGGGGATTTTAACCAAGACATTCACGGTGTCCAACAGTATGTTAAAATGACGCTATATTTATATGAATATAACATTAATAATTTGCACATTATATTGTGATTCATCAAATTATCTTACATCGGCCTCCATTCAAATTATACCACATTAATTGTAACATGGAAGCTATAGTCACTACTAAATATCGGACCTAGTGTAACGCCAAAAATCAATTACAATAGGCGTTAAAATTGTTACTATAGGTCTATGGTAACAGTTGTCGCACCGCTATAGTAGCTGGCATTAGCATAGATATATGGTAACGGTATACTAACCTGTTGTAACGTTTATATATAATAAGTTACATCCATTGCCATAGACATACAACCGTTACCATAGATACCTATGGTAACACATACCACCAAATACATAATTGTTACCATAGGTCAACAAAGTGTTACATTAAGTAGATCAATCAAATGCAATAGCATGCTTTTTAGCCCAGACCTTAAACACCCGAGCTAAAATTTGCTTTTTTATATTAAAAAAATTACAGCGCATATTTTTCCCCCACCAAGCCTCAACACCCCTGTTCTAGCAAGAATACATATACAAACTCGCAAATATGGAAGACATTGAAACATCTTTCATGCAAACAACAAATCTTTAATACAAACAAACCTTTAAAGGTTTTCTATCCAAGACAAGCATACCGACGAGTACATAAATATCTATCACGTCTAAGCTATATATATATATATATATATATATATATATATATATATATATATATATATATATATATATATATATATAGATGAATTAAAACCTTCCAATTCATGAATTGTTGTCTCTAATTGGAGCGCGGACCTTTGTTGCTTGATCCTTTGATTTTCAACCTCTTCCAAGACAAGATAATTATGACCTTGGCTTTGTATTTTTCCGCCTATTTGAAGATAGATTAAGCATTCTGCAACAAATAAATCGCACAAACATAAATATGTATCTCAAGTTTCCAACTATTTTATCACTAAAGAAAAAAGAAGAGGACAAGTGTCCTTGTTATTCAAGGATTAACATTTAGACCATCCGTAAGGTCAAAGCCAAATACTTTTTAGAGGAAAGAAGTATCTCAATTGGTTCAAGTCTACTTGAATGAGTAATTTTGTGTATAGACACCTAGAAGCCCTTTACAGTTCAAAACTTCGAGGCTAGAAAAAAACTCAAATAAATAAGATCATTTACCTACATCAGCCTTCCGAAAAATGTCAAAGTGCAGCCCATCACGATTCCCTATGGAACATACAAACTATATTGAATCAAGCTTTCTTATTGCAAGTACGGTTCACGTTCATTTTTGAAATACACAATTAGTCATTAGAGAAGAGGAAAGTATCCTTATAAATGAACATTTCCATTAGCCTTACAACCTAAGAAACTTAGTTAGAGAGACCTAAAATTAATGTAATTGTTCTTCCCATCTTTAATTTGATTTTAGTTTAAACTCAGTAATGGGCACAATTTGCTCAATTCTTTATAAATCCATTTGGCCTGAATATTTAACAACAAAGTTGTGGATAATTCAAATAATCGTCCTACGTCATTTACATATTTGAATTGGGTGTATTTTGAGTCAAGCTTGTCATTCTACAAGTTGCATGAATTCTTGCTTTAATTGGATTGTTCACATAATGCTGAATCCACATAATGCTGAATCCTATAATCTAAAGTACTCTTTAAACAACTATTAAGGCACTAAAAAAAGCTAATAAAAAAGAAAACGAGGAGCCTCCAAAGGAGACTGATCGTGATGTGCGGCAACAATTCCACAATGATCAGACACGCCGCCTACAAAAGCAAGTTAGATTCCTCTCAAACAAACAAGCTTGCCAGGGATGTGGTTCTACCTGGCACAACACTAATGCCTGCCCACATCTTGAGCAAGTCAACATCGCGGAGACACATGAGGAAGCCAAGTGGACGAGAGGCCCCTATGGAGGGGGCAATCAACGGTATTGGGGGGACCAAAGGTTCTATCAACCTCAGTATCAACAGAGGGATTCCCCACCTTATAGAGCACCAGGGCACCCTGAGCGGGAACCAAGGAATGATGACCTGCAGATCATCCTAGATGAGATGCGGAGGAACCACGCTGAGTTTAAACAAGCCAATAACTCATTCCATACTCGACTGTAGGGCATCAACTCTAGGCTCGGGGAGATCGATATTTGGAAGAAGAACATGGAGACCCAAATGGGTCAATTGGCTGAAGAAATTCCCAAACCGTTAGGATCGCTGCCAGGATCTACTATCCCCAATCTTAAGGGCAAAACTACTGGTCAAATAGGGGCTATGAATGTAAGGAGTGGGCGTCAGCTGCAAATGCCCGAGCAAAAAGTGGAGGAGAAAGCCCCATAAGAGGACTCGATATTGACTACTCCAGTCGATATCGACCAAGATGCAGTCGACGTCGAGTCCCCTTTACTCGATGTCGATACAGAATCTCAGCATCACCAGAAATCAACTTCTTCAGTCAATATTGACCAGACTCTACTCGATATCGACGCAACTACAGCCGCAGTGAAGAAGAAGGTGCTGCCATTCCCTAAGAAAGCTATAAAGGATCCAGCGGAAAAGAAGTTCCAGCGCTTTGTGAAGATACTTCAAGGGCTCAATGTTACAATTCCATTCACTGAAGCACTTCATAAGCTGCCATCATATGTAAGGTTCCTTAAAGATGTACTAGGTAAGAAGCGATCAATTGCTGAGATCGCAGGGGAGTGTAAGAAGTTGGAGCTACCAGAAAAGAAGGCTGACCCAGGTAGATTTTCTATCACTATAGGCTTAAGTCAACACCGATTTAATGCATTATGTGATTTAGGGGCTAGTGTTAGCGTTATACCACTAACACTATGGTCGAAGGTAAGGATTGGTGCCCTAGAGCCTATGGATGCTAAACTTTTCATGGCAAACAACACGGTGGTTATCCCAACAAGCATGGAAGATGATGTGCCAGTGCAAGTAGGTAAGTTCTTTGTCCCTGGATATTTTCTAGTTGTTGATATGGCAGAGGACCCTGCTTGTCCAATTATTTTAGGAAGACCCTTCTTAGCAACCGTTGATGCAAATATAAGCGTAAGGAAAGGATTACTCCCATTCACCATTAGTGATGAAGCAATATAGTACGCTTTCAATAAGACGGTGAAGAAGAATAAAGGTCCTATGGAGGTGAAATCAATCAAAGGTGTTTACATCGCATGCGGGGAAGCAAAGGTAAGGAATATGACCCCCGAAAAGCTAGAGAAGAGGGCTATAGAAGCCCAAGTGGAGGAAATCATGGCAATCTTGAACGAAGGAACAAAAGCACCACTCGAAATCGACCCAGGTAAGTCGATATCGACTAACAATGTTCAAGATTATGTGCCAGGTATTAAGTATGGGGTCGACGTCGGAAAAGATAAGTTGAAATCGAGTACTGTAGTCAAAATCGACCAACACCCTAAGTCGACATCGACTGCACCAGAAGCTGAAGGAGAGAAAAGCCACTCGATATCGAGTAACACAGGTCGAAATCAAGTAGATCAGATCGAGTCGAATTCCTCCACATCGACAGAACCACCAAGAGCAGAATAGAGGTTGATATCGAGTGACACTGGTCGATATCGACTGGACCCTCAGACAGAAAAGGAAAGCTCCGAAAAGGTAAGCCAAAGTACGGATTCTTCTTTCTCAATTTCAGTAAAGGATTTATCTCTATTTGGGAGAGGTTTTCCTTGGTATGTGCGCTTGTGCAGGGTATCGAGTGATGATCTGAGCAATTACGAAGTAGGAGATAAGGTGTATGCCTCCAAATCAAAGGATCATTGGTTCCTAAGTAGGTTCAAAACAAAGAGGATGGATCCCTTTACAGTGAACAAGATCCATCCAGGCGGGATGCAGCTGCGAGACAAGAATGGAGTACTATTTTAGGCCCAGGCTACATGGGCTCTACATATGCCGCCTTAGGTGCATGAAAGAAGAAGTCGGCCTAGCGACTGTAAAGTCTAGAGCTTGTAACAAGTCGATTTAGAGAGCTTGTGGTCGACCCGAGATCACCCTGAAGCATGAAATCACCTGGAATCGAGTGAAACTAGTCGATATCAACTGGTTCACCCGATATTAACTGTCCCTGCAGACGTCTTCAACTCCTGATTTTCGTAAATTTTTAGTAAGTTTCTTTCTTAATCTTAGTTCTTATATAGTGACGACACTGTAATCTTTAAGTATGGGGTGGGGGGAAAGCTTATTTGCATTTTTTAATTATTTTTGAGCATATTTTAAAAAAAACTTCATATTTATGCATACTTCTCCAATTGCATCATACATGGTTACTTTGGATTTATCTATCTATATGCATCAAATCTATCTATGTTCATCAAGTTCATCATGTTTATGATCCAAAGTCTAAAAAAGACCAAAGTCTAGAAAAAAATCACCTCCATGAAAAAATTTAAAATTTTGAAAAAGAGTCATGGAAGCTTTTATTGAACTCGAAGATGTAAAAGTAGATTCATTAGAGATATAACATGAAATTGACTAGTTAAGGGAAGTCACAATGAAGTACAATTTTTAGAGAAAACCATGAAAGAGAGGTAAAATTCGAAGTTGTTTTTGACATATGCATGATAAGAGGATGGAGGACTTTATAAATTCCATACATATGCTCAATTTCATATCCTAGCCTTGCCTATGCATAATTGCAATTACACAAGCCACATATGAACATTACATCATCATTGCTCCAAAATACATTACATATTGCCCATTTTATATACCTTATACCCTATCCGGGGACTATGTTGAGAATGGATGTCATCTTTGGAGTTGTTATATGGAGTTTGTGCATTATTTTTAAAATTGTTGGCAGGAATGAAAGAAATTATGAATTATGGAAAATTTAATGAGTGAGAAAAATCCGATCACCTCAGGAGATAAAGGTAGATCGACCCTGCTCATTGAGATGATAGTTCGGCAAGATGGGACACAAAGGGAGAAATCTGAAATACTAAGTATCTAGGGCCATTCATGACACCCATGTTTGCGACTCGCAAGAAGGCAGTACTAAGGTTAAGGAGGTAAAAGCATTATAGTGAAAAAAACATTGAGCGAAGAGCGAAAGGTGAGAAATATTATGAAGAAAGAATGTGGAATGAATGTTTGGAAAGAAATTTTATTTCCTCGGATTTAACACCACATGACCAAAAATTAGCACACCTTTAGCCTTTTACCAATCTACTTCTCCATGAGCTTGCAAAAAGTCCTCTTGATTATTAATCGGTCTCTCTATATACACCGTAAATCCGCGTTTAGCGCTGCTAATACAACATCAGATATAACGTTGCAGCAACGTTGAATGTCACGTTGTTACAACGTCTAATCCGACGTTGTCATATGCCATACACGACGTTGTGAATTGGAGGACGACGGGGCGGGTCGGGCACTTTACAACGTCAAATAAGACGTTGTAAAGTGGGCCTGGGCGGGCCACATAACAACGTCATATTTGACGTTGTAATAACGTCATATTTGACGTTGTAATAACGTCATATTCAATGTTGTGGTATCCCATAACAACGTCCAATCGGACGTTGTTAGTTAGGCCATCATAAATACCGCAACACTTGTTCCCCGAGGCACATCCCCTACCAAACACTAAACACACATCATGGCATCAAACCCAAATAGCTTTGTTAAACATGGCGTGTTTCGTGATGGGACCCGTTTCATTGTTAAAGTGGAGAGACACCGTCGTCCACCTGAATATGATGCTTGCAACTGCAAGCACAAGAACTATAAGCATTTTTTTCGATGCAATCTATTTTCTGTGCAGGGTTGCCGCATCCTCTAGAGGTCACCAAAGTTGGAATTCGGGTGTAAAGAGTGTGACGACGACCCTGCGTCGTACTATATGCGGCTCACTGAGCAGATAACGGATATGCTGACTGTTTTTTATGGCGACGTGTCTCTCATGCGTTGTCGCAGCCTTGCCCAGTATGAAGTTGATATGGCAGTGCGCCATGCCCAAGATGAGATGACGACATATGCGTTCCAGCGGGTGCAGATTCGGATATACCCAAACAGTCCTGAGGAGTCCGTCGGTAGCTGTTCCGTTTAATATAAGAACCCTTGCTGAAATTTTAAGTTAAAAAATGTTTGTAATCCTTGCTGAAATTTTAAGTTAAAAAATATTTGTAATTTTCGATTTGGCGCCAACTGATGTTCGTTTTGCTTGAATGATTGTTTTTTTTATGGTTTCTACGTCTTGATAACAACAAATGTACAAGGATGACTAGCAATGTAATAGGGCAACGATAACTGAAAATCGTGTCATGATTCCTAAACATGCTATAGGGGACGACCTTCCTGAACCAGCAATTCTCTAAATCTATCAAATTGGTCTTGGAAGCAAGTATCCCATCCGTTGACGCTCGGGTGATGGTATGTCGTCCATTCATGCATCGGAGGAGGTAAAGGAGCATTGTGATGTAACCATATCTGCAATAAATATATTAGAATGTTAAGTTTGGTAATTTATGGATGGAATGCAGTTGAAGTGAGAGTAACACATATCATACTCACCGCTGCGAAATGATCTTGGTTCCCGATGCAGGCCAGGTCTAGTATGGCCTCGTTGGGGGCGTCATTTGGTTGTTCAGTGTACATAGGGAGGCATGTGAATGGCATGTGCCAAGATAAGACGACAAGGGGCACCTGGTAGATGGTTGCGAACACAAGACCCATGATCGCCAGCTCGATCCAGTATCTTCGGTCACCTCCTACTATGCCGGAGTGACTCTACAGGTTGACAAACTCTCGCACCGAATACCCTCCCATGTAACAACCAGCGTAAAGTTGATGATTTTGTTCGAAATGGTTGCACAATAACACTTTCATATCTCGAAACCGTGCCTCTTCTGGCCGTAATATCAGTTGTGTCAAAGCCCGATATCCGCAGTGACCATCTCCTACAACGTTGACGGCTGCCGCAATGTGCCTAAACATAAAAGGGTCCACATTATTGTGACCCCGGTCAAAACCCCAGTACTGTGCGTCAAACGATGGTCCGGACTGTTGGTCCCTACCGCGGCGACCTGATCTGGCTTCCTCCCTTTCAAAATTGGCCCGATATTCCTCATATCATAAGGGATTCATTCTGCACGGGTTCCTCCTCCCTCTAGGTCTGCCCTTTGAACGTATGCTACCCCACTCGGGTGGGTGCAGATCAGGGTCACATGCTTCATTGTATGCAGTTGACGAAGGCGACATGGCATAGGGTAAGGCCGCATTGTCTAATTCATCCCACGTCAGATCTCTCCAAAATGGGTGGATGTTATCATGTGTTATTAGAACCCCTTCAGCAACACAATGTTGAACGACGTCGCTTGTTTGATGGGGCTGCCGATTGACGGCCTGCCTTGCGAGCCTCTCCCTGACTATCTTCCACTACAGCTGGAGCCTCGACTACAACAGATGTTTGGTTGGACCGCGGTGCAGCTGAAGAATCATGGGAAGGCTTACAGAGCGCCCATCCCGGAGTTGACGGCATGGTGGGAGCAGAGGCACGGCCGCTGTCGGGATCAGTGGCTCGGCGACACCCCAGCTGCCAGAGAGCGCCACCACGACCTCGCCGTTTGTTTCTTGGCTACGTTGCTTGGTGCAACGGTCTTCATCGACAAGTCCCAGAGCCGCGTACACTTCTCATTGTTCGGGCTAGTTTGGGACTTGCCGCACTCTGGGAGACTAGCTTGGGGAGCAGGAGTGCTTGCCTTCCTCTATCGGGGATTAGGGGAGGCCACGAGAGGTGAAGCTAAGGGCCTACGTGGGTGTGCTGCACTGTTGCAGGTAACCTGTTTCTTTAATACGATAAATATGTTCCTCTGCTTGCGAGTTACATATAATAAGTGCTCTAATGGTTTATACTTTTCAGGCATGGATCTGGTCGTACTTCCCCTGTTTTGTGGGTTCGGTTCGCTCGGAAAAGGATGCCCTGGTTGATGATCCCCGATACATGGCGCGATTCGACCCGTCGAAGGCCGCCAAGAGGGGGAACGACAGGGAGAGGCTCAATCGTGAGAAGAGGTTTTGAGCACAGCTTGAGTGCATGACCATCGATCAGGTAACCTGTTTCTCACTTTCTTTGATTTTAATTGCATGTGTTGAGTAACATTGTTTCCCTTATATAAGTTTTTTAACCTAGGCCGATTGGATGCCTTTTGGTAGAGACCTGGATTTTGCAAGTCAGTTTCGCTCCTCAACCTATCGAGGCACCCTCAGATTCAGTAGCGTCTTCGAGCCGTACATGCCAAACAGGGTGCTCCGACAGTTCGGCCGCGTGCAGGAGCCCCCATTGGCCGTCATCCCTCCGACCTTTGTGCAATGACTGTTTCACCTGCAGAGGTGTTACATCATGACGTTCGGTCTGTAGCACCAATGTTGGGCAAATCAGGACCCTGAGAGATTCTACCCTGTCACCAGTCATCGGAGGACGGTCGAGAGCTGTCAGGGAGGCGTCTCAGCTAACTACCTCGCTTGGTTCCAGTCCCAGAGTCAAGGTCATGGTTCCACCCAGACGACGTCATCGGAGCAGTTGAGGATGAGGCTGCTGCGCAACAGGCCCAGGTCGACGAGATGACCCAGTCTATTCAGGCATTGGTCGACCATCCCCAGCTAGAGCAGATGTATGAGCATTTCATGGGCTACATTCGATCTCTGCAGTAGAGACATTATATTCTGTTTGTTTATGACATACATTTCGTCTTTTGTGGGTATACTATATTTGTGTAGTTCATGTTCCTTGTGTTATTATTTTCGATGGTTTCTACTCGTTCACAACAACAAAAAATCACATGCAAACACTTCACTTCCTAGATAATGATTAGGTAACGATTAGATTACATATCGAGGCATTACTAAAACTAACAAATACATTGGATAACAACATATTTTTTTTAACAATCGACCAGCCTAGCCTATACATGATTCGTCTTCGGAATGAGTTTAATCTTTAACTCGTTGAATGCAAAGCTTCCAACCTCCATATTTGCTTCCCTCACAAGTATCCCTGCCGTTTCAGCGACATCAGTGTGGTCCTCTCTGTTTAAATCGGGGAAGAATGACCGAATGTGTTAAACAAGAAGGTCTCCAACCCTCCACTCAAACGCTCCACGAATGCCCAGATGAAAATCATTGCAGTACATACACCCGAACTGCAAGGGTGCGGAAATGTGATTCTCATTTTCACACACGACCCGAAAGAGCGTGCATGGATGCATGCCACTATATTCTAGACTGCGGCAAGCACAGTTGGACTCCCCCAAGGGCATTGAGTACCGAACCCTTTTGATTACAAAATCAATGCGGGAGGTTGACCCTTCTATTCCAGATGTAACCGGCTCCATGACAGGAATGAAAATGTGGAATTGTTGTGTTGCATTTTCAAATGCGGTCCTCATCCCCTTTTATAGGGGTGGTTGAATGTGGGAAATTTGGATGAAGTAACAACGTCAAATCTGACGTTGTTATAACGTTCAAATAGACATTGTAACAACGTTCCAATGGACGTTGCTAAGCCTGACGGAGCCCGCTTGGATTCCAAGGTGCAACGTTCAAACCGACGTTGCTACAACGTCGGATCTGACATTGTTACAACGTCAGATCCCGTCCCCTTTGCAAAATTCACCACCAAATACAACGTCGGATTGAACGTTGCTACAACGTTTAATCCAACATTGCTACAACGTCCAATCTGACGAAGTATTTGCGGTGTATATAGGGAACGCGTTATTAATGCTATGTTGCACGAAATTGTTTTTTGCATATAACCCTCCTTTTGTGAGTATGATGTTGCTTTTATTCACATGCATGGATATTGTTGACATTAGTACCTTTTCGAGGATGGCAATTGATTGTAGGGACATATAACAATGAATCTATGATGTTGAGGGTTTAGTTTCTTCCCCTGAATGAACGCTAAAAGTATTGCTTGGGGACAAGCAAGCTTAATTATGGAGTGTTTGATGTGCGCGCAAATTGCCATATTTTGCATATAATTTTATGTCCATTTTATCGATATTTTCATACATATTGGTTGGGAAAGCATAATATTTATGTAGTTTATGTTTATTTGCCAATTATAGAGGTCTACACGAGTTTTTATGTTATTTCGCAAAAATCGAGGCAAAATTGGAGCAATTTGGAGAAGAGAAGAAAAGCTAGAAGAGTACTCGAAGTCTACTGAGGAGTTGAAATCGACCAATTGACTCAACATCGAGTGGAATCTGATACCACAAATCGAGCCAGGAGAAGAACAAAGCAACTCGACACAGATTGGTCGATATCGACCTAAGTGGTCGATATCGAGTGCCCAAAATCGAGTGCCCAAAATCGAGTGCAAATCCGAGGTCGAGTAGAGCCGGCTCAAGATAGAAGAGAAGTGGTCGATATCGACTGAACCTTGTCGATATCGATTGCTGTTGCAGACAGATCCGACGTTGTTTTGATAGAATTCCATCCGAATGAGTTTACATCTATCCTAAGTCCAGATCTTGTATCTTTCCCATCAGAAATTTTATCCTTTATGGTGAATTCATATTTACCTAAAGTGATTTTAGTTATTTACTTTATTTAGTTTTATCTTAGGAATAAAGATAGATTTTTCTTATCCTTGGATAGCGAGGTTTGAAGTCTATAATTTGAAGCCATTAGGAATGAGTTTAATCATTCAATTTCAGTCATTGAAACACATACAATCTCAAAGAATAGTAGTTAGAGAGAGAGAGAGTGGCCGAGAGGAGTAGGAGGAAGTGAGAGCGGGAATTTGCTTTGTTCTGTTGTACTCTTTCGTTTGCAATTTCAATTCAAGTTTATTTTCAACAATGATGATGATGACAATGATGATGAAGCGCGAGTAGTTCCCCTACTTCTAGGGTCGGGGTGAGCCCGACGATAGCCATGTAAGTTTATGCATCAAAGGTATGATTTTTATGCGATTCTGTCTTCTATCCCATATGCATGATTCTTCTACCAATGTAGTAGGCGATCCTTGTTTGCATTATTGAAGCAAAAGCCAATCATATTGTGAATTTGGATTAGTTATGAAATTGGTTAGTAACTTTTAGGGTTTAGGCAAGGGTCTCTAAATCACCTAATTGTTGGTAACGAAAATTATTTGACGGAAAGGCATAATCTTTTATGAATTTCGTGTTAGTCTTATATGGTTATCGTTGTGGCATGAATCCCCGATCTTGGAGGTTTTTAAGTTTATTGAATTCTAAAAAATCTGAGTTTTTATTCTGTCCATCTTTCTTTAATCATTCACATATTCTTCGGATGCTTTTTCGACAAATTTGGTTACGTTTACAGTTTCTGCGAAAACTCGGAATCGACTGCATAGGTCGATATCGAGTGACTGACCCGATATCAAGTGCCCAACTTGACGTCGATTGTCTGTTTTGTCTTCTATAGGAATTGACTGGAAATCGACTGGAATTGTAGTCAATATTGACTGATCTAATCGATATCGAGTGATTGCAGGCTTAAAAAGCGCTGACATATCTCCTCGTGGATTCGATCTTGAATACCTTACTACTACATCGGGAGGGATTCTTGTAATTTATTTGAGAGGACAGGGAGCTGGTTTAGTTTATCTATATATAAATCATATATCTATCTATAGTTAGAATCTATTTATCTAATCTTAATTTTATATATCCGTATATTATTTATCTTATATATATTATATATATCTATCTACTTATATATTTATCTATCTATTTAGAATACATCTATCTATCTAAATATACTATATCTGTTTTAATATATTGTTTCTTTTGTCTAATTAGTTATTTTCTATCTTAAAGATGATTTCCCTTCCTATTACATGATCATATCCTTGTGTTCGCTCTAGGGGGGTGTAGTAGGAGATTCAAATATTTAAAAATAAAAAACAACTAGACTATCTCCCTTTCCCAAACAAATAATACAAGAATCCCCTCCCTTGTAGTAGTAGGGTAATTTAGGATCGAATCCACGAGGAGGTAGGTCAGCGTTTCCCTTGTTGTACTCACAATCAAAACTTTCGACCTCAGCAGACACTCGATATCGAGTATACTGGTCGATATCGACCTCAGTTCTGGTCGATTTCCTAGCGCAGTTCCTGCAGAAGACAAAACAGCAAGTCAACGTCGATCAGAGACCTCGATATCGATGTTAGACCTCGATATCGACCCTTACAGTCGATTTCGATGCTTGTCACAGAAACTGTTTTCGTAACCAAGTTGTCGGAAAAGAGTCCGAAGAAAATAGAATGGAGAAGGAAGATGAACAGAAACAAAACTAAGACTTTTATAAAGAATTCAATTAATTAAAAGGCTTCCAAAGTCGGGGTTTCATGCCACGACGATAAAATGCAAGTTTTATGCTAAAGCTATGAAATTTAATGTCTTTCCATCAAATAACTTTAGTTATCAACACTTAGGTGATTAGAGGCTCTCGCATAGTTCCTAAGAGTTACTATCCAATTCATGAGCAATTCATGTTCACAATACGAGTGGCTTTCACTTCAATAATGTAAATAATGAATCTCCCTAACTTTCGTAAAGGATCATGCATGGGGTAGAAGACGGAATCGCATAAAAGTCATACCTTTGATGCACTTACCTCACATTGCTATCGTTGGGCTCACCCCGACCCTAGAAGTGGGTGGACTACTCGCTCCTCATCATGCACATCATCATCATTATTGTTGAAAGAAAGCTACATTGAATTAAAACTTCGAAAGAAAGTACAACCGAACAAGCCACTCCGCTCTCGCTTTACAACTCCACTCGGCCTCCTCTCTCTCTCTACTCGTCACTACTCTTTATAAAACTGAAATTCTCTGCGAAAATGGATCTAAAATTGAATGCCTAAACTCAGCCCTATTGGCCTCTATTTATAGATGTCGATAAGGACTCAAAACCTTATCTTTATTCTCTAAGATAAACTAAAATAAAAGTAAAAGCTAAAACTTCATGGTAACTCAGCCTCCTCATGATAGAATTGGTGTGGATGATAAGAAATCTCGACCCTTTGGATAAACGTGCAAGCTTCGGATAGAATTCTATCAAAAATCGGAGTCGAATTCCTCTGCTGGCATGGTCGATATCGACCCTTGGACATCGATATCGACCCCTTCAAAACTTTATCTCGAGCTTCTCCTTCTCCTACTCGAACTGCCACTCGACTTCTTTCAATTTGGTTGATCTGGCAGCATCGATATCGACCCCCAGATGTCGATATCGACCTCTTCTGTGTTGACATGCTCTGTTTCATTTCCTGCTTGATTCCTATGTCTCGGATGTACTCGATGTCGAGGTCTCCAGTCGATTTCGACCTCTTCAGAAGACTTCGAGTTCTTTTTCCACTCTTCCAAATTTGTCCATTTTTATCATGTTTTCTGTAAAATCACATGGAAACTCGTACAAACCCATATATTTGATATTTAAGCTTAAATTACACTAATCTCATGTTTTCTCATTAATAAGCATGCAAAAGACGATAAAATGAATTCATATGTGCATAGAAAATATGGCAATTTGCGCGCACATCACCTTGTCCATTCCTTATTTTGTGACCAATCAAGCCTTTGTCTCCATGTAAACATAAGAACCCTAATTTTCCTACTTGAATCTAAATGCCAAAACCTAAGCCTTGAGTTTCAATAAAAAGCCTTTCTTTCAATCACCCATAAAACACATTCATCACTACCATTTGTCAATCAAAATTCAATTCTTTTCACACCATTACTATTTCTACCATAAAAAAAGACCTTGAAACCAAGTTTGGATCATCAATTAGCAATATGGAAGGAGTTGGACGTCAGATCCTTGACGCCATCAATGTAACAGCCCGGATATAAATACCCATGTTACGTTTCGAAGGTCAGGTACCTTCGTTCGGATATTGCAATTCAGGTACGGGTCGAGGTTTCAAACCTCAAAAGACTATCATTTTAAAGTGGGGATTTCGAACCCCAAATCAAGCGGAGGGTCGTTAGGTACCCAGAACCTATCCTATTTGTCAAAGTTGCTCAAAACCGAAATCAACAGAAATCTCAAAATAAAACTTGCCAGGAGATGGCTGGGTTAAAACCATGCAACGAGTATAAATTATTCAAGTATGAAAATTAGGTGATAGTCAATCTCTCGGTCATCAGTGCGCCAAATTAGAGATAACCCACCATGGAAGCATTCAAAAAGTAAGGATCATATTCTTGAAACAATACCACGAGTCAAGGTCGAGTCACTCATGCAGGCCCTGAAGACCTCGCTGAGGACATATAATACGCTCTAAGCCTAGATGAGAATGATCTAATGCAATACATAAATATTAAACAAGCAAGCATGTTGACATGATATATATATATATATATATATATATATATATATATATATATATATATATATATATATATATATATATATATATATATATAATATGCAGAAATACGGTAAATATACCAAAGAATGCCAAGTGGCACATCCCTCTCCTACACCGCCCCTTATTTCATGAGCGGACCTGGCTAGTACGGTACTCATTCCATCATACATGTGTGCTCATCATCATCTTATCAAATCATCATCATATCATGCTCATGTCCGGTTGTGCTGGGCTATCTAATAAACATATCATACTCATGCCCGATGGTGTTGGGCTATCTCATCATCATGGTCATATATCGACACTACTGACTCAGGGCAAACCCGATGAGACTGGGCTACCCTATGACCCTAGCAAAGACTCTAGAACTCACAGATATCGGCCGTTCTGTTCTCAAACACACAAAGTAACCGAATGCTCATTCACGAGTGCAATCCTAAGCATGGTACTACATGTCATGCTTTTATAATGTCTACATTCTATATGACACATCAGGCATGAAGTTCTAGCTTGAGTAATCCCCGGAGGACTTACTTGGATGTGCAGAACAACATTGTAGGAATAAGACAGATTAAGGCCATCTAGTAATCATCATAATAAATATATAAGTCTATATTCAATCACACAAGCACAATTAATATTCACATAAGTTCACATAGTCAAAGGATTCACATCGCATCTTATCCATATCATCATCATCTCAATTCATCCCATAACTCATCGTACCATCTCATCGTATCTCATCATCTACCATTGCACATCTCGCCTCAACATATCATATCTCATATATCATTTTATAATATCTCATCCATCATCATGTAATACTTATATTTCAACAAATCATGCTTTATCACCATGCTCATAATCAACTCATATCGTCACATATTCTCATATCATCTTAATACTTTCATTTTACCTTAACTGTCATATTTCATCATGTCTCATCTTATATATCATTATATAACATCTTCTATATCATCTCAACACATGTCATCACATAATATCATATAACATCTCATCAATGTCATCATCTCAACTCATTATTATACCATGTATCAATCCTTTTAGAAAACATGTATCATTATCTTGTATATAAGGCATATTCATACTCTAATTATCATCATATAACATATCCATAATCATGTTTATTAACCCTATAATATATATCATCACGCTTTAATATAATAACACATCATAGTCTCACATCATAATTCTTATATTATTATTTCCACTTAACACTCGTATAAGTTATCAAGTTATCTAACAAGTTAGACAAAGCAAGTCACTTTCCTAAGGTTTCCCAAAACACTTCTAAAATCCCAAGTTAGATCAAATCATCATTCAAAACACTTACCCAATTTATACTTAACCAAAAAATCCATTTATAAGACATTATTCTTGAAATCGACTTATGTTATTATTTTATCAAAATAAATCCGACAAGTTTAGGATATTTTCAAAACTCCACTTTTTTATTTTATTAAATCCGTTTCCATTAACAAATCAACTTCTAACCCTTCAAACATTTTTCAGATTCTTTTTTTCTTAGAATTCAAGTCCAGTAATATATTTTAATCTAAAGCATTTTAGAGTCCAAATATTATATATAATATACTCAATTCATTTAATAATATATTATTTGGTAATATATAATAATTTTCAGAAAATATACTATCACGAAATCAGAATAATAATACAATAATAATCTAATAAATAACAATTATATAAAACTATATACTAGCATACCCATATACTATAACATATATGATAACACACAAATAACATAACCAAATAACACCCAACCAGCCCATAACCATCTCGGACCCGGATCCAAACAGAGCCCATACCCAGCAACCCAACTCTTGTTGTGAGATCCGGACCAGCCCAGTCCCCAAGCCAAAATCTTATACAACCGGACCCATTTATTAAACCCAGAGAATCGGGCCCAAGATGAAACTGTTCATCTCCTTCTACCTTCACTCCCTTCATCCTCTGCTACTCCCGCCCAACCCCACTCTACAGCTCGCTTGTGTGTCTCTTTCTCTCTCTCTCAGGATCACTCTCATGGCGTTTTAGAATGAAGCAGCAGTGAGATAATGATTGAATGAAGAAAGGGTGGTTGTGTGCTCATCGTGGGGGCTCGAGGATATCGGTGGCTCACCGGAGTTTATTCGAGCTTCGTCGAAGGTGGGTCTGCGTCTTTCTCGGCCTATATTGGAGGTAGGGGTGAAAAAGGAAAGGACTTTGCTTAGGATTGTCAGTCGGAGAAAGGCGGGAGGAGCTTACCGCTTGGTTTGAGCGAAACTTGGCAAACGGGGAGAAGGTGGCGCCGGCGGCGGTTCGGGGTGCTCTGACGTGTTGGGGGGCTGCTGGATGCTCGATGGACAGAGGAAGGCGGCGTGTGGCTACTGCTGCTCAACAGAAGAGACGGAGGCTAAGTGATGCAGTACAAATGGCGATGACTCCTGGTGACATTGAGGACAACATGAAGGTGCCATTTGACGGTCCTATCACTCGTGCAAGGGTCAAGAAGATTCAAGATGCAACTAGAGCACTTCTTGTCCGTTACCAAGGAACGATGGAACAAGGATTCAGGCCACCTTGGATCACTTTGCTCAAGACTAGACCACCAACAAAAGAAGTTGAGCATGCGTCCACAAACGGAGCTCATGAAGCCAAGACACTCTCCGTGACCAAGACACACAAGCCCCACTTGGCATACACATGTACCGAGTGCCTCAGGGTTGGTACCGAGGGCGTGACGAGGCCATGTCGAATTCTCTTTCAAGGCTGGCCGATTTCATGGAATTTAGGAAAATAAAATGTGGGAGAATTATATCTCATCTAGATAGAATTCTTAACCACTAAGTTGTTATCTATCTATATTAGGATTTATCTATCTTAGGGTTATTTTTATCTATCTTTATCTAACCAAACCTCTATCTTTGCAAGGTAGAATTGGTTCAAGCTTTTCTATTTAAACAACAATGTATGCTTTGAATTATTTAGATTGGAATTATAATTGAGGACCCTTTTTAGGATTAAAAGGTTTCCCCAATTCCCCAATCCAAAAGCCTTACCATCTTCTTATGTTCTTATTAATCAACAAACAAAGATCCAAACACAATCCCTCATAACCCCCCTTGGTACAACCCCAAATACAAAGAAAAATTCTTGTAGAAACCGTCGCAGAAACCTAGGCGCATCTGTCGCAGAGAAGACAGGCAATCCATCGCTGAGCCTCTACAGCAACCCTAGGTTGCGGCCGCCCTAGGCCTACAGCGGCCGCTGCATCCCTAGCCGCCCCGTCGCTGCGTCCGCGGCCTCTGTCTCGCTTCCCTTCTCTCTTTCTTTCACTAAAACTGTGTTTCTCACTTGCTGAATTTTCTAACTATACGTCTGTCGCAAAATCAGATTTCACTCACTTGTTTTAAATTGTTCCAAATTAGGAGATATCAAAGAGCATTGCAAGATCGGGCAAATATACGGCGTGCACTAGTACATATTGGACGTGTTTCAGGAGTTTTTTTATGAAGCGGACGGGAGTTTTTCAACTCCGTTTATTCTCCTAGCTGATCAATGTCTCTCGGGAGTTTTTTAAAAACTCTTGAGAGAATTTTCGGTCAAGAGTTTTTATAAAAACTCCCGAGAAATGGCATTTTCTAAAAGCCGGCCTAATTCTATTTCTATCAAGAGTTTTGAAAAAAACTCCTGATAAACTGTATCGAGGGGTTTTTTTAAAAAAACTCCTGAGAAAGGGAGTGATCTTTTAACAAAAGGGGGCTTTCTACCCCAATATTTTTTTAAAAAAAATACCATGGTAGAAAGCCCCATTTTTTAGAATCCTTCCTGTACTAATCAATAACCCATATAAATACAATAATACTTATTTAAAATACAAATGATAACTTGCCAACAAACATCAATGGCATTACAATACATACCAAGTTAATGACTTTAGAGGAAAATTATGACAATCATAGAGTTAAACTAAAAGCTCGGTGCAAACCATTCACCAATCACCAGAGCATCAAATGTCTGAGCTCCCTACTGAACACGGATAAGGCCACCAAAGGCACACCTGCCAAAGTTATGGTATAATGAGCTCCTAAATCTTGAAAAATAAAAACAACAATGCATTTACGATCTCATGGGGCGGCAATAAAAAACATCCTATATATCCACCTTTTTTGAGCTTTTATTGGATATAGCAACTAATGACTACAAAATGCAGCAACAGAACCAAAATTGAAATTGAGCTAGTTGGAAGTATATGTCATGTCTCCAATGAGTCCAAGCATCGAAAAGTTTTGACTAATGATTAACCGTAGAAATTAGAGAGTAGAAGATACCTCAAATATTTGTATATCCATCAATCAAAACATTTGGACGCAGTGTGCAGACCTATCTCTTTCTGTATAAGAAATAGGGACAAAAAGAAATATATAAATGCTAAATAAATAGGCTTGTAAATGAAGGAATGTCTCAAATATTTCAATTAAATATGACAAATATATATATTGCTAAGCCAATAATACATTTCTTGGATTTTTAATCAACTCCAAGTTATTCCAATGCCACTAAGAGTCCTAAAGGGAAAGTGGAACTGCACACTCCATGAAAATACCATGTAGACAGTAGAACAAACAAACTTTACCAAAAGGACAACGGGACGTTAGGATTCAAATATCTAGGTCGGTTCAAATAGGCAGTTAGGGAGCGCAGGTAGAATGATCAATGTCACATGGTCGTTAGTGGGTTAGATGACATACCAACTTAATATGAATAAAGGGGATTACTTAGTAGTTTATTATGTAGTTTATGAGAGTTTAAAGGCAATAGAATGTTTGGTCTTTGAGAGCTTTTGCTCTTCAATGGTGGCTCATTAGTTTCATCTCACTTGAGTTGTCCCTTGAAAATTATATCCTATTGGGAATATTATATACAAATAGTAATAGTTCTAATCTGAGTTTTCATTACATTTTCTGTTGAATTTCCTTCACACTCAAACAAGGGAATCCAATTCCAAACACACAAAAACAGCTAAAGCTTCATCAAGTTTAAGCAATCAATGGCACTTTCTACATGCAATATATTTCTATTTAACGGACATTATTTAATTTTATCATAACCACAAAGCATCACATTTACTGGTGATTGCAATATCTAGAGTTGCATATGTTACTATAATACTAAAGAAGTGGAAATATAATGTTGATTCATTCCTTCCATATTTTTAGAAATTTTCTCCATGACGAGTGCTTCAAGAATATAAATCTTTAGATGATTCATGCAGTTTATAAAGAGAAAAACAAAACCTACTTTGTATGGGGTCTCCATGATAAATCTTTCATCTTTCGACAAACAAGCTATTGTCCCCTGTTGGAAGAAGGTTACATGGATGGAACGTAAATAAAATTCACTATAAAAGACAATTCCACATATCCAGGGCAAAAAACGAACACAGAGCCACAACGCATGTATAGTTACTTGATCAGCCTCTAGGCCAAAATACTTGTGGCCTTCAAAGTATTTTCATGGGGTTTCATCAGTAAATCGGCTAGTCATGTCGGCTTCAACCACCTAATGCAAACAAAAATCATCAGAAGGTCTTTCGCTCAATGGAAGAGTTCAAAGAAGACTCCATTTGGCGGGGTTGTAATGAGGTTTGGTATGAAATAAAGGGCATTGAATTATTTGGTCATGTGGTGCTCAATAAAGTTCGGGAATCAAGACTCCTAAATCTTTAACACAACTCAACCAAACCATCACTCTCAATCATATAAATCAACCAAACTAATCAACATATCTCATGAAGAACTCAACTCTTTTTCCAACTCTAGATACCTCTCAATAATACAAATCATGCATAAAAGAAAATAAATAAGAACTATTTGGCTCATGCACTTTATTCATACACTAATAACTTCAACTTCTTTTTTTTTCTTTTTTTTCTGTTTTTCTCTTTTTTTTTCTTTTTTTTTTGAGAACGAAAATAATAAAATAAAAATAGTGCATTTATAATGTGAGCCATAAATCCTTTTACATAATATGTAGCAAGATACAAAAATAAAATAAAAACCAACCCATACTTCCATAAACTCAAAGTTCTTCTCACTTGAACCCCAACATAAGCTCGTTCTCTCCCATTAAATCATGAATCCAACCAATTCTAAGTCTTAATTCCCAAATGGGGTCAGGCTCAATTCGGCTATGAAATAATTTTGTGGAGCTTATATAATATATAAAGTTCTCATGCTAATGTTATGGCTTCAAGCAGAGATAAT
Source organism: Persicaria maculosa (assembly GCA_963922045.1). Taxonomy (NCBI): domain Eukaryota; kingdom Viridiplantae; phylum Streptophyta; class Magnoliopsida; order Caryophyllales; family Polygonaceae; genus Persicaria; species Persicaria maculosa. The sequence continues at coordinate 39,258,849 of OY998261.1, forward strand.
GTGAGGTAGGTAAAGAGAGGATAAAATTGGCTCAAAAGGTGCCTCCATCATTTAATTCTCATTCACATCAAACATATAAATATATTGGCATTGAAAAATAGATAATCATCGCAATACTCAGAGATAATATACATATGAAGAGTAAACTCACTCAAGAAAGCAGAGGGATTTTTATGTCTACCTAGCCATATTATGCCATGAGACTTATATCATAACGTCAGCCATTATTTATCATCATAGGACATCTAAGTTAGGGTATAAAGCTAAAACTAACGCATAAAATAAACATGCATTTTTCTTCTTTTTTTTGACTCTTTTTTTATTTTTCTTTATTTTTCTTTTTTTACTTAAAGCAAGACTAAGATAATTAAAATATGCCTAAGGACTTAAAACTTAAAATGCATAAGACTTAAACATGAATGCATAACATAATCCAAATAAAATGAAGTGAAGAACAACACATAGAAGAACAATTCTCAAAAATAATGACACACAAGTTTTCTGAATCCCCCACCCCATACTTAAAAATAGACAGTGTTCCCACTGTCAAAAGAAAATCAAGTAAAAGGAAAAAGACTTAGAAACTCACAAAAACAAGATGCAGAAGTTGTTGAAGAAATGAAGAAACTCTACTCAGAATGCGGCGACGGTGGTGGGAATGGGTTCTGTGGGAAGAGAGAGGATACCCAAGATATGAAAGAGGACTCGCGTGCTTCCTGTAGGTCCATCCTCTCATTCAAGCGTGTAAACTCATTCCTCGGAACAGTCTGCCCTTCCTGCAAGCTCTCCTGGCCTAGTCTTAGAAATTGCAGCTCGCTCATGATATCATCAAAAGTTGATGTCTGCTGTGTAGAAGTCCTACTCGGGCCAGCCCCATCAGAAAAGTAGTGGCTACTAGGCTTAGCATCATGACCCATGAATTCAGTACGCTTCGGCTGGTGAACCACTAAACCTAATGTATCCTCTGGATGGGGATACCTGGGCAGTCGCTAACGTCTCAAAGGATCTCCCAAAATCTCCTCTGAAGTTGGACAATATTCATCAGCCCAAGTGTTGTGCCATTTCAGTACATACAACAAGTCCAAGTTCTACTTGAGAATCTCAACATTATAACCATGAAAAGTACAAAAGAACCTGTCCCTTTTCCTCGTGATCACCTTAGCACTTGTCAAATATGCAATGTCTATAAGCCGAGTAGCTGCAGAGTTGTATCTGATTAGATCAACTTGTAGGCGCTTGGCCAAAAGCACAATCATACCACCAAACCAAATCTCATCGGCGTTCTTCGTGTAATCTCTAACATGCGCAAGGAACTCATAACCCAAATTTAGGGGCGTCTCCCTCTCGAATAACACCCCCCTTAAACCAGCAATTTCCATCCCTATATGCCTAGAAAGCTCCTTCTTTGCCCATATAGTACTACCATCTGGGCGTGCCGGTGATAGTTTCCATGTATTCAAAGCCTTGCAGCTGACGACATTGTATGGTGCTACAGGGTTGGGGAATCCAACAGAGCGTTGAACTGCTGCAAGGTGAATGTGTGCATCTCATTCCCTAGTTTGAATGTAATGGGGCCCTCAAAGTCCGGCCCATTGATGTCCGTTTGCAAAGTAGCCATGAACTCAGCAGAGGGATGGGTAGAAGCGCGGGACAGGATCAAGTAGACATGTGGCGCCTAAATATGAAAAGGCCTCCACTATGTCATCCTGTACGCCCAGGCTCACTCCATCTATAGGGTCATACCACCGAGCCTGAAGCTTGTGGTTCTTGATGATTTCCTTGTACTCCTTCTACTGACGGGTGTCATATACGATCACATCATCCAATGTAACCGTAGAAGATGACTCTCTAACCCTCTTGCTCTTAGAACGGAACATATTCCTGAAACAAAGCAAAGAAACTCAAGCTAAATATCTTTCTATAATCATAAAACTAAGTCAATTATGATCAAGCCATACATACCTACATAACCAAGTAGACTCAAAAGAAATAAGATGCACTAAATAAATCCTATAAACATATGAAGCATGTGCAAGCATAAAACCACATAACAATAAGTACATTCTTGAAAATATCAAATGAACTCAAATCCACACAAACGCACCACCATATAGAATAAATATAATGCACTACCTACATGAAAAGGGGAAACAATATAAATAATGTAACGTCATGTATGAGCACTATAATGCATCCCCTAGTCATACAACAATAGACCCAAGAAAAGTAATATAAGTAATGCACAACTCATTATACACAAATCAACCGTCACAACCCCATACTTAAGTTCGAAACAAGTCAAATAAATATGCACTGGACATATAAATTGCTCGCAATTGTCAAATCATGCAAAGATATAATTTTTATGCTAAAATAGAAGTAACTAATCAACTTAAAGCATAAAAATCAAATCAAAATCAAAATCCGAAACGAATCGCAACAAAATCATAAGATTTAATTTGCTCACAATCCATAATCAATTTGACAATGCTATGAACATAAAAGATGCTCCAAATCTACCCAACAACACCATCACATCAACAATTTCGACCAATTCGACCCTCGGTAAAAAGCCCCAACTTTCAATCCTAATTCAAATCCTAGGTTTTCAATCTCAACCCAAATCATCCAATCAATCAAAATAATTGAAATAAACAAGTTTAGGGTAAGAAATCATACCAATATTGAGTATAAAGAGGAATCAAATCGGAGGTTTTGAAAAGTAACGAGCCGAAAGAACCAAAACAACGAATTGGGGGCAAGTGGGTTCGGTTTGGGTGCTGCTGGGCTCGAACCTGGTCAAGGCTGGGCTCGAGGGGTGCGCCAGAGGGTGGGGGTTCAAGCGGTGGTGGTGGCTTGGCCGGAGGTGGCCTGTGGTGGACGTGGGAGGCAAGGAGAGAAGTCGGCGCTGGGCTGGGTGCTTCGAAACCGAGGGCTGGGGTATGGAGAACCGAGGTTGGGCAGTGAAAGGAAAGAAAGAAAGAGGGGAAGAAAAGAAAAAGAAAAGAAAAAGAAAAGAAAAGAAAAAGGAAGAAAAGAAAAAGAGAAAAGATGAGATAAAAATAATTTTTTTTGCTTTTTTTCGATTTTCTGATTTTTTTTCTTCTTTTATATTTTTTTTAAGGTGGGGGGTCGGTACCTCTAGCCTTGGTATGGGGTCGATATGCCTACTGGAATTTCTCTATTTTCTGAGATTCACCTACCTGTCCGTCAGGGGGGTCGGTACTGATCCTAGGTACCTCGGTATGGCCTCGGTATAGCTACTGAAATTTCTCAGCTCCCCGAGATTCACTTACCTGTCCATCAGGGGGGTCGGTGCCGAGGTAGGGAGCCTCGGTATGACCTCGGTACAGCTACTAGAATTTCTCAGCTCTCCCAGATTCACTTACCTGTACGTCAGGGGGGTCGGTACCGAGGTAGGGAGCCTCGGTATGACCTCGACACAGGTGTTTCCTAGCTTTTTTTTTTGTTTTTCGCCCGTTTTCGCAGTGGTTTCCTCCTAAGACCTGCATGGTTAGTGCAATATGCTCTACCCTAGCTATCCTAGCTATCCTAAAATTTAAAAACTAAAATTAAAACTTAGAAAGAAAAGGAAGTAAAGCGGGTTGCCTCCCATAAGCGGTACCTTTAACGTCGTTAGCCTGACGTGGTTACCTCATCTTCATTCCAATGCTGTAAGAGCCCAAGTGACTCTTATTTCTTCCTCCAGATCCACTCTATCATAGTATTTCTTGAGTTGGTGACCATTGACCTTGAATATGGCTCCTCCTTCATCAACTAATCCACCGCTCCATGGGGATAGATATGATGAACCATGAATGGCCCACTCCATCTCGATCTAAGCTTCCCTTGAAACAATCGCAATCTAGAATTGAAAAGAAGAACTTTATCACCTACCGCATAGGTCTTGGGACCAACTTCTTGTCGTGCCACTTCTTGGTGCGCTCTTTGTAGATTTTGGCATTTTTCTAAGCTTTAAGCCTCAACTCCTCCAATTCTTGCAAGTCCATGAATCTCTTTGCTTCGGCAGTGTCAAGGTCCATGTTAAGCTCCTTGAGAGCCCATAACGCTCTATGCTCAAGCTCGACGGGCAAATGGCTAGACTTACCATAAACCAAGTTGTAGGGAGTTGTGCGAAATGGTGTCTTGTACGCCATTCTATATGCCCAAAGTGCATCATCTAGCTTAGATGACCAATCCTTTCTTGAGCGCGACACCGTCTTCTCTAAGATGCTCTTGATTTGCTGATTTGAAACCTCCACTTAGCCGCTAGTTTGAGGGTGATAAGGTGTTGCCACCCTATGAGTCACCCCATACATAGCCAAAAGAGCCTCGAAGCCCCTCTCTATGAAGTGAGATCCTCCATCGCTAATAAGAACCCTTGGAACTCCAAACCTGAGAAATATGTTAGTCTTCATAAATTTAGCTACAACTTTAGAATCATTAGTACGTGTAGCTATTGCGTCAACCCATTTAGAAACGTAATCAACCGCTACCTAGATATATTTATAAGGCCCTGATGAAGGGAAGGGCCCCATAAAATCAATACCCCATACGTCAAAAAGTTCTACCTCTAGGATTCCGGTGAGAGAGTTCTCATTTCTCCAAGTGATATTCCCCGCTCTTTGGCACTCCTCGCAACCTTCAATGTAAGCATGTACATCCTCGAACAAGGTGGGCCAATAGAAGCCACTTTGAAGAATCTTCGTCGTGGTCTTGAAGCTCTTTGTGTGGCTACCCATCGGAAGGGTGTGGCAATGCTTGATGATGCTCTCAATCTCTTCATCCAGCCCACAACGTCTAAAGATGTGGTCACTTCCTTGCTTGAACAAGTAAGGTTCATCCCAATAGTAGTGTTTGACGCCGTGGAGGAACTTCTTCTCGGCTTGCGAGGTCAAATCCTTAGGGATTTCCCCCCCTACAATATAATTAGCAAAATCCGCAAACCAAGGGGTCCTCGACCCTATAACAGCATAAATATGGTAAAATATAGGAGAAGAAGAAGGGATATAAAAGGAATCCTCACCGAAACACACCGAATCGGAGCGAATGAGCTTAAAGAGGCTTTCGTCCGGCCTGGAGTCATTGATTGGCACTTCATTTTTGGACACCTTCGGGTGGTTTAAGGGCAACCTAGACAGATGGTCAGCCACCGAGTTTTCCGCTCCTTTCTTGTCCCTAATCTCACAATCAAATTCCTGCAACAAAAGCATCCACCGAAGGAGCCTAGGCTTGGCATCCTTCTTAGTGATCAAATACCTTACCGCTGCGTGATCCGTATGTTCCGCTTCTAAATGTCGATCTCCCCGAGCCTAGAGTTGATGCCTTGCAGCTGAGTATGGATGATGTTATTGGCTTGCTTGAACTCAGCATGGTTCCTCCGCATCTCATCTAGAATGATCTGCAGGTCATCCTTCCTTGGTTCACGCTCAGGGTGCCCTGGTGGTCTATAAGGTGGGTGATAATGCATATCCTAGATAGGCATTATAGGCTTTTTTAGGCTAGTTAGGTTGCATTTAGTTAATGAATTAGAGTTAAAGTGGATCTGACGATTATTTTGGGAGAGTTCGGATTTTGCGCGAATTTGTGAGTATTTTTACAGATTAGATTCGAACACTATGGAGATGCATGATATTGGAGACTTGAAGAAAGAAAGCAAATAATTGGAGCTACATCAAGCTTCTGGCAGCGGGATGAAGCAGCGGGGCATATGCCGCGGCCGCAGCATACATGCAGCGGCCGCCGCAAGGAGCTGGAGCGGCGCCTGAAGAGAACACGCGTGCAGCGGCCGCGACACCTATGCTGCGGCCGCCGCATTGGTCTTTGCCGCATTTCGATTTGTGAAACGCTAGTTTTTAATATTTTTCATTTTAGGTTCGGTTTAGACTTTTAAAAGGCCGAGAGTTAATTAGTTTTGAGGCACTTTTCATTTTCATTCTACGTTCATCAGACAAATTAGAGATTTGAGCGATGTCTTCCATGAGGAACTAAACTCATCTGTTCTGCCTGCAATTTGAAGCTTTATTTGGATTGATTGTGAGTTTCTAATTCTCGTTCCTTGTTTCCTATATTTGAATGCTTCAACTTCTTTGCGCTTATTGAATTATTGTTTTGTTCTATCTAGCCCGCGCAACTAGTTAGATCAATTCAATTGCTAGGGTTTTGTAGATTCCTGATTGCGAACCTTAACGTAAGTAGCAAACTTATCCCTTTAGGGCTGATTGAACTAATTGGATAGGTAGGAAGTTGAATGTGTTGTTAAATCTCTCTTTAGGGACTGCAAATACCTTGGCTAATCTCTGAACTTAAAGCTATCAATTGGGTTAAATCCTTTTTTAGGGGCTGTTCGATTGATAAGGGTTGCTAGGACTGATTGGACTAGTAACTATATTACGTCGGGAGAAGGGCATTCATAGGAAACTTAATAGGACGAGAAGAAGTTACAAGGATCGCTTCAACCAAATAAAGTAGAAAATTGTAGGTAGAACTACTTCTCTCAATTGTTTGAATCACAACCATTTACTCTTGCCTTTCATAATTCGCTTTACTTTTTCAACCCCATTTGGTTACTTTAATTGGCACTTAAATCACATTTGAATAACAAATCTCCCTGTGGATCGACCTCTTACTTATTACTATACTAGTTATAGGTTTGAGTTTTCTTTGACGGATCAACGACAGGTTTCCCCTCCGTCAGTGGGGGATCCCTTTGTTGATGTTGAGGTTTATAGAACCGTTGATCTCCCAAATACTGTTGATTGCCCCTCCATAGGGGCTTCTCATCCACTTAGCTTCCGCGTGTTGCTCTGCCATGCTAACTTTCTCAAGATGAGGGCAGGCATTGGTGTTGTGCCTTGTTGACCCACAATCCTAACAAGCTTGGTTGTTTGAGAGGAACCTAACTTGCTTTTGTAGGCGGCGCGTTTGATCGTTTTGGAATTGCTGCCACACATCAGGATCAATCTCCTTTGGAGGCTTATAAAGTGGCATAGATGGGGCAGGCCTTGAGTCAAAGGCCGCAGTAGTCCCATAAGTGTTATCAAAGTTAACTAGCCTCTCAATTGTGTCCCAGTCCTCCGTTGGTGTAAGCTCAATGTACCGATAGGAGGTGTATGACTTGATTCTCTCCTTATTCGGCACATCAAGAGAGTTGTAGAAGATCTCCTAGATGACATATGGTAATTGCCCATGCGTAGGGCATGATCTCAATAAATCCTTAAAGCGCTCCCACGCCTGTGCCAATGTCTCACCAGGCTTTTGTTTGAAAGTCGTGATCCTTTGCCGCATCATCGTCATTTTTTATGGAGGAAAGAACTTGTTTAGGAACGCATCATTAACCTCCGCCCATGTCCTTAGTGAGAGTGGAGCCAAGCTTTCTAGCCGTTGTAATGCCTTCCCTGTAAGAGACCATCGAAAAGATTTCAGTCTAATGTATTCTAAGTTTGCACCATCAGCAATAGTGTCACATAAATCCATGAAAGAAGAAATATGTTTCAAGGGGGATTCATTAGTTCTTCCTTCAAAAGTATTTCTTTTAATTTCAGATAGGAAGTAAATCTTAATCTCATAATTAGAGGGAGGAATAAGAATTGCAGATTCAAGAACATGAAGCGGCGGATGCATGTATTGCATCGCTGGTGGATACTGATTGAGCCTCTCCTAGGCTTGTCTGCGCACATCCTTCTCTCTATCAGCGTGGGCTCACTCTGCAGCAGCGGCATCCCTTTCATTGGCGATTGTTGCATTGTGGTCCTCTATCTCCTTCCTCAACCGCTCAATGATTTGAGCCTATGTCTCGTTCTCCCCCATGATTCTTATAGCTTTGTTTCGAAGGTGGAGAAAATGTTCTGGCTCATCAATACCTTCCAGGATAGGTTCGCGATCAGAGCGTCGCATAAACCTGCAAAATCAGCACTAAGAAAAGAACGTGAGAAAAGCTTAGGGCGCGGTTGAATCCCTCCCCGGCAACGGCGCCAATTTGTTCGTAAGGGGAGGGATCGCTAATAAAATATCTCAATAAATATCAATTTCAAGCAAAGTTCCTTCAGAAGACAGAAAGCACAGTCGACGTTGAGATTTTCACTCGATATCGATGTCAGCACTCGATATCAACCTCTGCAGTCAAAATCGAGTCTTCAACAGAAACTATAAAAGTACCAAATTTGCGTCGGAAAAGATGTCCAAAGAACGTAAGAATGATGAGGATAGGGTGAACACAATAAAAACACAACTTTTTATAACTTTAATAAACTAAAAGCTTCCAAGGTTGGGGATTCATTCCACAACGATAACCATGCAAGTATTATGCCAAATTCATGAAAGATGATGCCTTTCAGTCAAATAACTTTCGTTACCAACAATTAGGTGATTAGAGGCTCTCGCATAAAACCTAAGAGTTACTATCCAATTTCATGACAAATCCGAATTCCCAATATGATTGTCTTTCGCTTCAATAATGCAAATAATGAATCTCCTCAACTTTCGCAAAGGATCATGCATAGGATAGAAGACGGAATCGCATAAAAATTATACCTTTGATGCACAAACATACATTGCTATCGTCGGGCTCACCCCGACCCTAGAACTAGGTGACTACTCGTTCTTCATCATCTTTGAATTCATCATAATTGAAAAGAAACTACTTGTATTAAACTTGCAAAGAAAGAAAGTACAACCGAACAAAGCCACTCCGCTCTCGCTTCCTACACCCCACTCGGCTCTCTCTCTCTCTCTCTCTCTCTCTACTATCCAATTTCATGCCACAACGATAACCATGCAAGTATTATGCCAAATTCATGAAAGATGATGCCTTTCAGTCAAATAACTTTCGTTACCAACAATTAGGTGATTAAAGGCTCTCGCATAAAACCTAAGAGTTACTATCCAATTTCATGACAAATCCAAATTCCCAATATGATTGGCTTTCGCTTCAATAATGCAAATAATGAATCTCCTCAACTTTCTCAAAGGATCATGCATAGGATAGAAGACGGAATCGCATAAAAATCATACCTTTGATGCACAAACTTACATTGCTATCGTCGGGCTCACCCCGACCCTAGAAGTAGGTGACTACTCGCGCTTCATCATCTTTGACCTCATCATCATTGAAAAGAAACTACTTGTATTAAACTTGCAAAGAAACTACTTGTGAAGACCGGTTAGGTTATGGAGGTATTTGAGAATGTGAGTTGAATCTTCGAGGAAAGGTTGGTAGCTAGGCGAGAATATCGTTGAGTTTTTAGTAGGACTGATTGCTTGAGGTTGAAATAGGGGATTTCTGAGTAATGGGTATGAGAACTAGGCAAGGTGGAAAATATTAGGTATGCAATAGGGAGAAGAATCTTAAAAGGTTGGTAAAGTCACGGGACTTGGGAAATTCGAGTGAGGATGATATAGAGACTCCGTGGAATTAAGGATTGGTAGAAAGAGAGCTTAGGACGGTAAGATGTCGAGGTTTGAGGAAGTGTGATTTAAGGCAATTGGGAACCTGCGTTAATAGGGGAAACCAGTTCAGGTAGAGGATATTGGGGATACCATAGGTTGGAGAATCGTGGAAGACTTGGTAAGATTTCAATAAGGTTGAAATTTGGATTAGGATGGCATCAAGTTGCCTTGGGAATGACGATCGATGTAGACATTTTAAAAAGGTGTCGTTGTTATGAGGTGGTAGAATGAGGCAATTTAGGAGTATGCTGAAGTAAGGATTCTAGAGTAGGACGACATAAGGATTTCTGGTGGTTAAGGTTTAGTAAGTTTCGAAATGGGAATTTAGTATGGTGCGGGTGGTTCGCCTTGATCTTTTAGGGAATGAAACGCTAAGGTTCGGATTGGATGGGTCTTGAAGTACTAGTTAGGATGAGTGTGTTTTGGTTATCAGAGGTGGATGCGGGTAGGAAGGAACTTGGTGATTCGTGGTTGGGAGTAGCACTAGACGGGTTTCTGTGTTAGAATTGGTCAGGAATGTCAGGTATGGGATGGTTAGTGTGATGGGTTCTTAGAGGTGGATGGTTAGTGAGAGTGGTTAGTGGTGCGGGAAGTATGATCAGGTGAGCAAGGTGATTCGAGGTGTCTCTTTGGGATGTAATGGTCAGGCGGAGTCTTGAGAGCCTAGGAAGAGTAAGCGATTTTGTTAAGGAGCACCGAGGTCGATCGAGAGAGTAGTTCAGTCAGTTGAGGATTTGAGATTTCTCTTAAAGGGAAAGGATGGGACTGGTAGGGAATCCCTAGGACGAGGGTGTACTTTATAGGGAGTCTTGATAGTCGGTCGAGTTGCTAAGCTTATCGGAATAGGGGAATTGTGCGATTGGGAACTCTGTGATATGGGTTTAAATGGTCGAGTGGAAGGTTGGACTTGAGATCGGGATATCAAAGTAGATTGATCCTTAGATGGCTTGATGGCATAAGAGTTGGGATACCTAGTAGTGGTTTGGGTATTTTGCCTTGATTGCGGATAGTTATGAGGCTAGAGAGTTTGTTTATGAGCGGGATGCAATGATGTCTACAACTAGTATTGGTTTGAGTTCGTAGACCTAGGTGAGGTTGACCTTGATGTAAGAGATGATGAGTAGCGGTCGTGTCCTGTTATGATTGGTAGTATAGACAGGTTTTCTCGAGGATGTGGCTTATGGTTATGCTATACTTGGGGCAAGTAATGTGCATATTCTATGCTAAAGACAATGTTGATTTCCTAATGTATTGCCATAGACAATGGTAGGGTATTAGTACTAACATACGTATTCCTTGAGCTTGATGGAATGTTGATGTGCAGTTGTACTTGTATGACTTTGACGTGATAGTTCTTGATAGTTAGCGCTAGTATGATGTGATTACCTAGTTGATATGACGTGCAACTTCTATGATGAGATGGGCCTTGCTGAGGTGATGATGTGCTAGATATTATGGTATGCAACTATCCTTGACGTGCTTATGACATGCTATTAGTCGCGAGATATGATTGCCATTCTGTATTCATGATTGCTGGATAGTAAGAATGTTAGAGATTGAACTAGTGAATTCTGCTTTTGACTTGGAACCTAGGAAGCGAATATGGGAATAGCCCTTAGAGGTGGATGATAGGATGATTGGGAAATTGGGGATGTTTTGATTAATTTCAGGTTCGAAAGATTTTGAACAAAATTTAAAAAGAACTCGCTTAGATTTTAAGAAAACTATTGCGACCCGAGTTTTCATTATGATGCCCTACGAAGTGGATAGAAGCATTTATGGGGGCACCTGTGGATCGCTTGCTAAGACCTAGTGGAGACGCTATAATGTTCTTTTGAGTTATGATATGACCGAAAAGTCGGAGTGAGGATGTGGTAAGGGCCCATATCACATTCTCGCTACGGCCGATTGGGAGTAATATGATCATGGAGACAGTGCTGTGAGACCTCATAGGGGCACTTATGAGATTAATGGCATGATCCTTGGACTCACAAAATTCAAACTTCATCCCCTTACGTTAAAATGATTTTAGTCTCGAGGAAGAGACTTGTTTTTAGAGGTGGATGATGTAAAGGCTCGTATTTTAAAAATCCTAATTTTCGGAGAAAGGAAATTAAAAATGAATTTAAAACGGATTTAATTCGGTTATTTTAAGAAAAAAATCGTCTTTAAGTTAATAAGTCAAACTCGAAACTATTAAAACGAATTCCGACCCAATCTTGAACCTTTTAAGACCGATTCCGTCTTTTTATCTCGGGATCCAAAAAATTTCTTCGGACAAAGATATCTTTCGGTTTTAAAAAAAATCTAATTGACTTAGAGAGTGGGATTCCGAAAACCAAACGCCGAAAATTCAAATTTTCGACTCGGGACCACAATTCCGTCATCTTTTCACCCATCCTTATTCAATTCCAACTCATCTCCCCTGTTTGGGTAAAATCTTATCTCTACTTTCACTCACTCCTTTCTTGTTTGCCCCTTCTTTGGAAACAAACAACCCAATAAGCATCCTCTCCTCTAAGAATTGACGAAGACCATCTGCTCTCATTCTCTCTTCAAAAATTCAGAACCCAACCTTTCTCACCACATTTCACTTTCAAGGAAATCAAAAACCCAAACAACCCCTATCCCCTTTTCTCCCATTTGAGTTGCTGAGAGGAACCATTCCTCCTCCTTGCTCACTGCCGCCACCTCCTTTCACCACTCCACACCACCACCTCACCACCACCACACCGTCGCCACCACCAGCAGAAGCCCCAGCTCTGTCGCCGGCCACCCCACAATCGCAGCCCACTTCCCTCTCCTCTATTTTCTGAGAGCTCCCACCAGCACCAACCACCTTGCTCTTCCTCCTTCCACCAAGGCTCATCTACAGAGACTCCCTCGACTCCACCTCGGAGCCACCAGTAGTAGCAGCAGCAGCTAGGAGAGCCCCGGAGACCACGAGCGCCGCCTCCAACCGATTCCGCCCTGTTTTTTTGTTTAACTTCGGTAAGCTTCGCTCTCTCCCTCTCTTCACTTCTAAACCAAGCAAAGCTTCCTCCTTTAACCATCCTCCATCTCTCCCAGTCGTTCCCGTTCAAAGAACCGACCTCGACGAGCCCAAACGCTGCCTCGCCGAGCTCCTTTTTTGGCGACGTCGACGAACCCCTCAGTGAGCCTCTCCTCTCTCTTCTTCGTGGCTCTGTGTGTGTGTGTCGGGGTCGGGTAGTCGGCTAGGTAGTAGGAGTAAAGCCACCACCAGCAAGCTCCTTTTCCCCGTCCTTTCTCGGTTTTTCGAAGCAGAGAGGGAGTTTGATGATGATGAACAGTAACTCCCTCAAATCTCCTAAGTCGTAGGCCCCTGCTTCCATGTCATCGACCACCTCAGCATGGCCCCTCCTTTTTCTTTAATTGACACATCTGAACAGAACATGGGAGATGGAAGGCTAATGGTAGGCCTAATTTTGTGTGGGCCGGAATTGTTTTAAGAGTTGGGCTTCTGGGCTTAAATTGTGGGCCAAAACTTTTGTTTAAGAACAAAATAAATTTGGGCTGATAAAAAAAAAAGAAGAAGAAGCTAATTTCGGTTTTGGGGTTAAGAAAGAAGAGTGAGCTCGGTTTAGAATATTACAAATATAAAGGGGTTCAGTTTTAGTAATTCGAAAAGGGCTGATTTTATCAAATATAAAGGGTTGGGATTTTTAAGGGTTATGGAAATATTATTTGAAAGTGTTTAATAAGATGGTTTTTAAAATATTAAATAGTATTATTGAGATCTAAAATATAAAATATTATTTTGAGATTTAAGTTATAATATTAGGGTCTTATAAAATATGGGGACTTAAAATATATTATTGGATTAAACCAAAAAGAAATTTGACGAACGGAAATTCTAACTAATTGACTCGGATTTTGAAATGGTTTCGGGAACTAACTTGGGAATCAGACTTGTTCCATGACTAACTGGCATGGTGATATGACTGTGTGACTAATAGCATGTATGTGTGATTAATAGCATGATATCATAGTATTGAGTTATGGCTTGAGTAATATCTTACGAATGTTATACTCGATGATGAGAGATAATATATATAAGTATGGTATGATAAGCATGCGAATGTGGATATAAATTGGGAAGTTATTGTTATCTGATGAGATTTTATGATTCGATGAATTGGTTGATCATGATGGGATGAAAAGTATGGATGAAGCAAACTATTTACCTATCCGATTGTATGATGTATGTTCTATGTATGCTTAGAGTATCTTAGATGTTGACTCATATATTTCTACTATGTATCTAGGTGATATTATCTGATTGTGCTTGCTGCTTGCCAAGTTCTTCTTTTGCTGATCCGGTAGCCAGGCAAGTCTCTACGGAGCTTACTCGGATCGAATAAAACCCTGCTATGTGTGCATGATATACTAGGTGCTTGCATTCATGATCAACATGCCATGTAGTACCATGCTAGGTTGCATTGACCGTTGAGCATTCTATTTCTTTATGCGTATGTAAACAGAACAGTTGTTATCTGTGAAGTATCTAGAGTCTTTGCTAGGGTCATAGGATGAACTAGTCTCATCGGGTCTCGTCCTAAGGCATTCGGGTCATATGGCACCACCTTTACTTATATTATGAGCATGATTACGAGATTTTCCTGCGAGCTTTATATATGATTACGGGTCGGGCCTAGAGGTGATGTGCGTGCAAATTCCCATATTTTCTATGCACATATAAGTCCATTCTATCATCTTTTTCATGCATATTAATGGGAAAACATGTGTAGTTTACGCTTAAATATCAAATATATGGGTCTACACGAGTTTCTATGTGATTTCGCAGAAAACAGGATAAAAATGGATGGATTTGGAAGAGCGAAAAAAGAACTCGAAGTCTTCTGAAGAGGTCGAAATCGACTGGGGACCTCGACATCGAGTACAGCAGAGACATAGGAATCGAGCATAAAGAAACAGAGCATGTCGACACCACAGAGGTCGATATCGACGTCTGAAGGTCGATATCGACTGGCCAGATCGAGCTAAATGATAGAAGTCGAGTGCTAATCCGAGTAGGAGAAGGAGAGCTCGAGATAGAGTTTCACAGAGGTCGATATCGACGTCTGGAGGTCAATATCGAGGTTGCCAACAGAGGAATCCGACTCAGATTTTGATAGAATTCTATCCGAAGTTTGCACGTCTATCCAAAAGTCGAGATTTCTTATCTTCAACATCAGAGCTATCATATGAGCTGATTTACCATAGAACTTTTAGTTTTTTACTTTATTTTAAGTTTTATCTTAGAGAATAAAGATAAAGTTTTGAGTCTTTGGATAGCAAAGTTTGATATCTATATCTAGAGGCCATTAGGCCAGAGTTTAGGCATTCAATTTCAGATAAACACACATCCAATTTCAGTCATACACACTTAGAGAATTAGGAGAGAGAGAGAAAGAAGGAGCCGAGGGAGTTGTGTGGAAGCGAGAGCGGAGATTTGGCTTAGTTCGGTTGTAACTTTCTCTTTAGTTTAATTCAAAGTAGTTTTCTTTCAATGATGATGATGAGTTGCATGATGAGAAGCGAGTAGTCAACCCACTTCTAGGGTTGGGGTGAGTCCGACGATAGCGATGTAGGGTAAGTGCATCAAAGGTATGACTTTTATGCGATTCCGTCTTCTATCCTATGCATGATTCCTTACGAAAGTTAGGGAGATTCATCATTTGCATTATTGAAGCGAAAACCACTCATATTGTAAACTTGGATTACTCATGAATTGGATAGTAACTCTTAGGAACTATGCGAGAGCCTCTAATCACCTAAGTGTTGATAACGAAAGTTATTTGACGGAAAGGCATTAAATTTCATAACTTTAGCATAAATCTTGCATTGTTATCGTTGTGGCATGAAACCCCGACTTTGGAAGCTTTTTAATTAATTGAATTTATATAAAAGTTTTAGTTTTGTTTCTGATCATCCTTTTTTACCATTCTTCGCTCTTCGGACTCTTTTCCGACAATTGGTTACGAATTACAGTTTCTGTGACAAACATCGGAATCGACTGTAAAGGTCGATATCGAGGTCTAATGTCGATATCGAGGTTCCACTCGAAGTCGACTTTGCTGTTTTTGTCTTCTGCAGGAACTCTACTGGAAATCGACCTGAACTGAGGTCGGTATCGACCAGACACATCGATATCGAGTGTCTTCTGAGGTCGAAAGCTTGATTGTGATTACAACAAGGGAAGCGCTGACATATCTCCTCGTGGATTCGATCCTGAATTACCCTACTACTACATTGGGAGGGATTCTTGTATTATTTGTTTAGGACAGGGATTTAGCATAGTTGTGAATTATATTTATTTATTTGAAGACTTCCATCGAACAAGAGGCAAGGAACGAGAAGAAGATCAAGAACCCCAAGGTGGACATGGAGAAATTAAAAGCGATCCAGAGCAGCATCCAAGAAAACATCAATGCGCTGAACACAACCTCTCTCTTCGCCACTATTGTTGGCGATCCTGTGGAGGCCAGGGAGGTCCGGAAAAGGATCAGACTTGAGTGGAAATTCCTAACCGGGGGCTTCCAACTTGTCCCAGTGGCAAACAAGTGGTTCCAGCTAAGGTTCAACCGTACAGTGGACAGGGACTCGGTCTGGGGATGCCGACCTATTTATGTTGCTGGCCAGCTTCTTCTTCTTTGGCCTTCGAGTAGATCATTTGATCCTTGGTCTGAATCTGTCACCAAGATGGATCTCTGGATCAGGATCCCGGGGCTTCCAACAAAGTTTGTAAGTGACTCGATCCTTAAAGCTCTCATTGAAGGAAACAAGATAGGTGAGGTGATCAGGGTCGCTGCCTCAGTGCCAAGGGCACTAGGCTCTATTACCCTCGAATCTGTATCTCGGCTGACCTAGCCCTCATCCGGGCTAGGAAGTTTACACTACTCAACGAGCGAGGTGAACTCGAGCACTTCCCGGTGTGGTTCGAGGACTCTCCCGAGGGATGCGGGAGCTATGGTCTTCTTGATCATGTATTTGTGGATTACCCTCTGAGGAAATTGTGCAACGCCTTCTGTAACGGCCCGGATATCAATATCCGGGTTATGTTTCGAAGGTTGGATATCTTCATTTGGATCTTACAATTCAGGTACGGTTCGAGGTTTCAAACCTCGAAAGACTATCATTTTAAAGTAGGGATTTCGAACCCCAAATCAATCGAAGGGTCATTGGGTACCCTCATCCAGTCTTATAGACTAAGTCGCGGCAATTCCATTGAAAGAAACTGCGAAAACAAAAATCAGGTACAACTTTCCATGGCGAGGTCGGGTCAAAACCAAAACAATAGAACACAAGTAGGAAAAGTACTTTAGGCAGGTTCTTCGGAATCGCCCAGGGGGAATTCCCACGTCACAAAGACATTGAGCAAGCATACCTAAAAACAATTTGTGCGAGCGGGGTCAGACCGAGTCCCCCCAACACACTTTGTCCCGCAAGAAAACATACACATACGCTATACCTATAATAAAGATATTCTAATGCAATGCAGAAATTTAAATCACACATGCATGCTGATAGTTTATATAATATGCAGAAAACTGTAAAGGCGCCCAAAGAATGCCAATGGCATATCCCTCTTCTACTCCGCCCCCTATTTCATGAGCGGACCTAGCCAGTACGGTACCTATTCCATCATACATGTGTGCAGATCATCATTATATCATATCATCATCATATCATGATCATCATCATATCATGATCATCATCATTTCATATCATCATCATATTGATGTGCGCACAAATTGTCATATTTTCTATGCACATTAAAGTCCATTTCATCATATATTTGCATGCATATTAATGGGAAAACATGGGATTAGTTTAGTTTATGCATTATTGTCAAATATATGGGTCTGCACGAGTTTCTATGTGATTTCGCAGAAAACAGGGCAAAATGGACAGATTTGGAAGAGTGGAAAAAGAACTCGAAATCTTCTGAAGAGGTCGAAATCGACTGGAGACCTCGATATCGAGTACAGCAGAGACATAGGAATCGAGCAAGAAAAGAACAAAGCATGTCGACACACAAAGGTCGATATCGAGGATGATGGTCGATATCGAGTGCCCATATCGAGATAAAAGATAGAAGTCGAGTGCTAATCCGAGTAGAAGAAGGAGAACTCAAGATAGAGTTTTAGAGAGGTCGATATCGACGTCTGAAGGTCGATATCGATGTTGCCCAGCAGAGGAATCCGACTCAGATTTTGATACAATTCTATCCGAAGCTTGCACGTCTATCCAAAAGACGAGATTTCTTATCTTCAACGTCAGAGCTATCACATGAGCTGTTTTACCATAGAATTTTTAGTTTTTACTCTATTTAAGTTTTATCTTAGAGAATAAAGAAAAAGTTTCGAGTCTTTGGATAGCAAAGTTCGATATCTATATCTAGAGGCCGTTAAGGCTGAGTTTAGGCATCCAATTACATCCAAGCACAGCGAGTTTTAGTAGTTTAACGCAGAGAATTTGTAGAGAGAGAGAGAGAGGAGAGCCGAATTGAATTTGGTGGAAGCGAGAGCGGAGATTTGGCTTGTTCAGTTGTAATTTCTTTCTTTTGCAAATACAAAGTAGTTTTCTTTCAATGATGATGATGAGTTGCATGAGGAGAAGCGAGTAGTCAACCCACTTCTAGGGTCGGGGTGAGCTCGACAATAGCGATGTAGGGTAAGTGCATCAAAGGTATGATGTTTATGCGATTTCGTCTTCTATCCTATGCATGATTCCTTTGCGAAATTTAGGAAAACTCATTATTTGCATTATTGAAGCGAAAGTCACTCATATTGTGAACTTGGATTACTCATGAATTGGATAGTAACTCTTAGGAACTATGCGAGAACCTCTAATCGCCTAAGTGTGGGTAACGAAAGTTATTTGACGGAAAGGCATTAAATGTCATAACTTTAGCATCATACTTGCATTATTATCGTTGTGGCATGAAACCCCGACTTTGAAAGTCTTAAGTTTATTGAATTTACATAAAAGTTTAAGTTTTGATTTTTGACCATCCTTCTCTACCATTCTACGTTCTTCGGACACTTTTCCGACAATAGGTAACAAAAAACAATTTCTGTGATAAACATCGGAGTCGACTGTAAAGGTCGATATCGAGGTCTAACATCGATATCGAGGTCTGTCTCGACGTCGACTTTGCTGCTTTTGTCTTCTGCAGGAACTCTACTGGAAATCGACCAGAACTGAGGTCGATATCGACCAGACACATCGATATCGAGTGTCTTCTGAGGTTAAAATCTTGATCATGATTGCAACAAGGGAAGCGCTGACATACCTCCTCGTAGATTCAATCCTGAATTACCCTACCACTACATCGGGAGGGATTCTTGTATTATTTGTTTGGGACAGGGAGTTAGCATAATTGTGAATTATCTTTAAATATTTGAATCTACCTCCCGCTCGTAAGAGAGCCGACCAAATTGGCGCCGTTGTCGGGGAGGCAATCAATCGCCACCTAAGTTTTCTCACGATCTTTTAAAGTCTATTTTGCAGGTCTATGCGACGTTCTGATCGCGGACGTATCCTAGAAACCATAGCCGAGCCTGAACGTTTCTTCCATCTTCGCAACAAAGCAATTCGCATCATGGCTGACAACGAGTCGCAGGTTGAGACCATAGAGCGGTTGAGGAAGGAGATCGAGGACCACAATGCTACAATCGCTGCTGAGAGGGTCGCCGCTGCTGCAGAGCGAGCCCGTGCTGATAGGGAAGAGGATGCGCTCAGACAAGCCCAAGAGCGGCTCAATCACTATCCACAAACGGCGATGCAATACATGCATCCGCCGCTTCACGTTCCTGTATCCGCTATCTTAATTCCTCATTCCAATTATGAAATTAAAATTAACTCCTTTCTGAAATAAAAAGAAATACTTTTGAAGGAAGACCTAATGAATGCCCACTGCAACACATCTCTACTTTTATGGACTTATGTGAAATAGTTGTTGATGGAGTAAATTTAGAGTATGTAAGATTAAAATCTTTTCGATGGTCTTTGGCAGGGAAGGCATTACAATGGCTTGAGAGTTTGGCTCCACGCTCGCTGAGGACATGGGCGGAGGTGAAGGATGCATTCCTGAATAAGTTCTTTCCACCTTCTAAAACGGCGATGCTGTGGCAAAGGATCACGACTTTCAAACAAAAGTCAGGTGAAACATTAACATAGACGTAGAAGCGATTTAAGGACTTGCTGAGATCATGTCCGACGCATGGGCAACTTCCATATGTCATCCAGGAGATATTTTACAACGCCCTTGATGCGCCGAATAAGGAGAGGATCAATTCATATACCTCTTATCGGTACATTGACCTTGCACCAACGGAGGCCTTGGAGACTATTGAGAGGCTCGTGAACTTTGATAACACCTATGGGACTGCTGCGGCCTATGATGCAAGGCCTGCCCCATCTATGCCACTATATGAGCCTACAAGGGAGATAGATCCTGATGTGCGGCAACAATTCCATAACGATCAGACATGCCGCCTTCAAAAGCAAGTTAGGTTCCTGAGCAACAACCAAACTTGTCAGGAATGTGGCTCAAGAAGGCATAACACTAGTGCATGTCCACATACTGAGCATGTATCCATGGTGGAACAACATGAGGAAGCCAAGTGGACGAGAGGCTCCTATAGAGGGGGCAATCAACCATACTGGGGCGATCAAAGGTTCTATCAAAGGGATCCCCCACCATATAGAGCACCAGGGCACCCTGAGTGGGAGACAAGGAAAGATGACCTACAGATCATCCTTGATGAGATGCGGAGGAACCATGCTGAGTTCAAACAAGCCAACAACTTCGTCCATACTCAGTTGCAGGGCATCAATTCTAGACTTGGGGAGATCGACGTTTGGAAGCGCAACATGGAGACCCAAATGGGTCAATTGGCGAAGGCAATACCCAAAGCGTCAGGATCATTCCCAGGATCAACTGTGCCCAACCAAAAGGGCAAAACCACTGGACACATTGTGGCAATGAATCTAAGGAGTGGGAATCAATTACAAACGCCCAAGCAAAAAGCGGAGGAAAGGGAGCCAGAACAAACATCGATATCAACCCCCCTGTCGATATCGACCATGGTGACGTCGATGTCGATCATCCAGTCGATGTCGACCCTGATGCTGAGTCACCACAGAAATCGACTCCTCCAGTCGATGTCGACCCTACTGATGTCGATGTCGACCTAACTACAGTCACGGGAAGGAAGAAGGTGTTGCCATTCCCAACTAAAAAGATGATTAAGGACCCGGCAAAAAAGAAATTTCAGCGGTTCGTGAAGATGCTTCAAGGACTCAATGTCACTATACCATTCACAGAAGCACTTCATGAGATGCCATCCTATGTAAGGTTCCTTAAGGACATATTGGGTAAGAAGCAATCGCTTTCTGAGATCGCAAAGGAGTGCAACAGGTTGGAGCTACCACAAAAGCGGGCGGACCCAGGTAAGTTTTCTATTGCTATAGGCTTAGGTCAATTAAAATTTAATGCTTTAGTTGACTTAGGCGCTAGCATTAGCATGATGTCACTAACCATATGGCACAAGGTAAAGATAGGTCCTCTGGAGCCCGTGGATGCAAGGCTATACATGGCAAACAATACGGTAGTAATTCCAACAGGGATGGTAACGGATGTCCCAGTACAAGTAGGTAAATTCTTTGTCCCTGTTGATTTCTTAGTTGTTGATATAGCAGAGGATCCTGCTTGTCCCATTAATTTAGGTAAGTCATTCCTAGCAACCGTCGATGCCAACATTAGCATGAAGAAAGGATTGCTCTCATTCACAATTAGTGACGAGGTGATAGAGTATGCTTTCAACAAGACGGTGAAAAATCAAGGGCCAATGGAGATAAAAGCCATCAATGGTGTCTACATTTCATGTGGAGAGGCCAAAGTAAGGAGTATGACATCGGAAGAGCTTGAGAAGAGGGCCATAGAAGCCCAAGTGGAAGAGGTTGTGGCAATCTTGAATGAAGGGGCCAAACAGAACATCGAAATTGACCCAGGTAAGTCGATATCGACTAATAATGTTCAAGATTCTGTGTCAGGTCATAAGTATGGGGTTGACGGAGGAGGAGAAGGAACATCGAAATTGGGGATGAAGGTCGATATCGACCATGCCCTAGAGCCGAAATCGACCACCATTGAAGCTGAGGAGGGAGGAACAGAGACCTCGATATCGATCACTGAGGGTCGAAATCGACCTGATCATATCGAGGGAAAACTCTCCAAATCAACTGATCCCCCAAGAGTACAACAGACCTCGATATCGAGGACTGAACATCGATGTCGACCTGAGCCACAGACAGATAAGAAGGTAAGTCAAGGTACGGATTCCTCCTATTCCATTAGAATTAAAGATCTATCATTATTTGGAAGAGGTGTGCCTTGGCATGTGCGTTTGTGTAGGGTATCCGATGATGATTCGAGCCAATATGAGATAAGAGACAAAGTTTATGTCGCCAAATACAAGGACCATTGGTTCCCTACGAGATTCAAAGATAAAAATTTAGGATCATTCACGGTGAATCAGATCCATCCCGACGGAATGCAGCTACGTGACAAGAAAGGAGTAATATTTGAGGCCCGATCCACATGGCTCTGCAGATGCCGCCTTGAGAAGCGCGAAAGAAAGAAGTCGGCTTAGCGACTTAAAAGTCTAGAGCATGTAACAAAGATTTAGTTTTGATTTTGGACAGTTTTTATTTTGAGACACTTTAGGTTATATTGCATTATTTTGGTTTTGTTTTTAACAAGTTGCAGGAAAGAGAAAAGCACACAGAAGAAACATCGAAATCGATGTTAAAGATCGAGATCGAACTTATGGTCGATTTAGATGGGCTTGTGGTCGAGGCCGGATCACCCTGAAGCTTGAGCCAGAAATCGACATACAAAGGTCGATTCCGATGTTAAAGGTCGATATCGACCATGCCTGCTGTCTTCTTCGGCTCCTGAAATTTGTGACGGTTTAGTAAGTTTTTCTTAACCCTAGTTCTAATATAGTGAGGACACTGTAAACTTTAAGTATGGGGTGGGGGAAAAGCTTACTTACATGTTTTAGCATATTCTATAAGTTATTGCATATTTATTATATAGTTCATGCATATTAGTTAGTTAGTCATATTTATCTTTAAGTATATATATATAAAAAAAAAGAGAAAAAAATGACCCCCATCAAAAATTGAAAATAAAGAAAGTGTCATGGAAGTATAAAAAAGAGCTCTATGATGCAAAATTAGATTCATTAGAGATATAACATGAAATTGCCTAGTTAAGGGAAGTCCCAATGAAGTGCAAAAAGAAAAAAAAAGATGAAAATTTGAAGTTGCTTTTGACATATGCATGATAAGATGATGGAGGACTTTTTATGAAATTCCATACAAGTGCTTACATATACAAGTTCATATCCTAGCCTTACCTGTGCATATTTGCAAAAGTCACAAGCCATATATGAGCCTTATCATGATCATTATTGCTCCACATATATATCATATTGCCCATTTTGTACCTTATACCCTATCCGGGGACAAGTTTGAGAATGGAAGTCATCTTTGGAGTTGTTATATGGAGTTGTGCATATATATTTATGAAGTTGTTGGCATGAATGAAAGAATTTATGAATTATGGAAAATTTAATGAGCGAGAAAAAATCCGATCACCTCAAGAGATAAAGGTAGGTCGACCCTACTCATTGAGATGTTAGTTCAGCGAGATGGGACACAAGGTGAGGAGTCTGAAGTACTAAGTATCTCGGGCCATGCATGACACCCATGTTTGCGACTCGCGAGAAGGCAGTGCTAAGGTAAGAGAGGTAAAAGCATTATATTGAATAAAAGCATTGAGCGATGAGTGAAAGGTGAGACATTATGAAGAAGGAATGTGGAATGTTTTGGAAAGAAAGTTTATTTCCCCAGATTTAACACCACATGGCCAAATATTAGCCCACCTTTAGCCTTTTACCAATCCACTTCTCACAAGCTTGCAAAAGTCCTCTTGATTATTAATGCTATGTCGCTGAAATTGTTTTTGCATATAAACCTCCTTTTATGAGTATGAAATTGCTTTTATGCACAGGCATTGACTTGGTTGACATAAGTACCTTATCGAGGATGGCAATTGATTGAAGGGACATATGAAAAAATGAATCTATGATGTTGAGAGTTTACTTTCTTCCCCTGAATGACCATTAAAGGTATTGCTTGGGGACAAGCAACCCTAAGTATGGGGTGTTTGATGTGCGCGCAAATTGCCATATTTTCTATGCACATAAAAGTCCATTTTATCATTCATTTGCATGCATATTAATGGGAAAACATGCGATTAGTGTAGTTTATGCATTATTGTCAAATATATGGGTTTGCACGAGTTTCTATCTGATTTCGCAGAAAACAATGCAAAAATGGACAGATTTGGAAGAGTGGAAAAAGAACTCGAAATCTTCTGAAGAGGTCGAAATCGACTGGAGACCTCGACATCGAGTGCAGCAGAGACATAGGAATTGAGCAAGAAAAGAACAAAGCATATCGACACACAAAGGTCGATATCGAGGATGATGGTCGATATCGAGTGCCCATATCGAGATAAAAGATAGAAGTCGAGTGCTAATCCGAGTAGAAGAAGGAGAGCTCGAGATAGAGTTTTAGAGAGGTCGATATCGACGTCTGAAGGTCGATATCGATGTTGCCCAGCAGAGGAATCCGACTCAGATTTTGATAGAATTCTATCCGAAGCTTGCACGTCTATCCAAAAGTCGAGATTTCTTATCTTCAACGTCAGAGCTATCACATGAGCTTTTTACCATAGAATTTTTAGTTTTTACTCTATTTAAGTTTTATCTTAGAGAATAAAGAAAAAGTTTCGAGTCTTTGGATAGCAAAGTTCGATATCTATATCTAGAGGCCGTTAAGGCTGAGTTTAGGCATCCAATTACATCCAAGCACAGCGAGTTTTAGTAGTTTAACGCAGAGAATTTGTGTAGAGAGAGAGAGAGAGGAGAGCCGAATTGAATTTGGTGGAAGCGAGAGCAGAGACTTGGCTTGTTCAGTTGTAATTTCTTTCTTTTGCAAATACAAAGTAGTTTTCTTTCAATGATGATGATGAGTTGCATGAGGAGAAGCGAGTAGTCAACCCACTTCTAGGGTCGGGGTGAGCTTGACGATAGCGATGTAGGGTAAGTGCATCAAAGGTATGACTTTTATGCGATTTCATCTTCTATCCTATGCATGATTCCTTTGCGAAATTTAGGAAAATTCATTATTTGCATTATTGAAGCGAAAATCACTCATATTGTGAACTTGGATTACTCATGAATTGGATAGTAACTCTTAGGAACTATGCGAGAACCTCTAATCGCCTAAGTGTGGGTAACGAAAGTTATTTGACGGAAAGACATTAAATGTCATAACTTTAGCATCATACTTGCATTGTTATCGTTGTGGCATGAAACCACGACTTTAGAAGTCTTAAGTTTATTGAATTTACATAAAAGTTTAAGTTTTGATTTCTGACCATCCTTCTCTACCATTCTCCGTTCTTCGGACACTTTTCCGACAATAGGTTACGCAAAACAGTTTCTGTGA
The DNA here is from genome assembly GCA_963922045.1 of Persicaria maculosa. Lineage (NCBI taxonomy): Eukaryota > Viridiplantae > Streptophyta > Magnoliopsida > Caryophyllales > Polygonaceae > Persicaria > Persicaria maculosa. Next base: position 39,283,911 of record OY998261.1, read on the forward strand.
CAAACATCGGAAGCGACTGTAAAGGTCGATATCGAGGTCTAACGTCGATATCGAGGTCTATCTTGACGTCGACTATGCTGCTTTTGTCTTCTGCAGGAACTCTACTGGAAATCGACCAGAACTGAGGTCGATATCGACCAGACACATCGATATCGAGTGTCTTCTGAGGTCGAAAGCTTGATCGTGATTGCAACAAGGGAAGCGATGACATACCTCCTCGTGGATTCGATCCTGAATTACCCTACCACTACCTCGGGAGGGATTCTTGTATTATTTGTTGGGACAGGGAGTTAGCATAGTTGTGCATTATCTTTAAATATTTGAATCTACCTCGCGCTCGTAAGAGAGCCGAACACATATCATATCATATCATATCATATCATCATCATATCCTGCTCATGCCCGATAGTGCTGGGCTATCTCATCATCATGCTCATATATCGACACTATTGACTAAGGGCAAACCCGATGATGCTGAGCTACCCTATGACCCTAGCAAAGACTCTAGGACTCACAAATAACGGTCGTTCTGTTCTCAAACACACAAAGTAACCGAATGCTCATTCACAAGTGCAATCCTATGATGTGCGCGCAAATTGCCATATTTTCTATGCACATATGAATCCATTTTATTGTCTTTTGCATGCATATTAATGGGAAAACATGGGAATAGTGTAGTTTATGCTTAATTGTCAAATATATGGGTTTGCACGCGTTTCCATGTGATTTCGCAGAAAATAGGATGAAAATGGATGAATTCAAAAGAGCGGAAAAAGAACTCGAAGTCTTCTGAAGAGGTCGAAATTGACTAAAGACCTCGACATCGAGTACATCAGAGACATAGGAATCGAGGAGAAAAGGAAACAGAGCATATCGACACAGAAGAGATCGATATCGACGTCTGGGGGTCGATATCGATGCTGCCAGATCGACCAAATTAATAGAAGTCGAGTGCCAGTTCGAGTAAGAGAAGGAGAAGCTCGAGATATGGTTTTGGAGGGGTCGATATCGATGTCTAAGGGTCGATATCGACCATGCCAGCAGAGGAATTCGACTCCGATTTTGATAGAATTATATCCAAAGCTTGCAATATCTATCCAAAGGTCGAGATTTCCTATCATCAACACCAGATCTATCATGAGGAGGCTGATTTCACCATGAAGTTTTAGCTTTTACTTTGTTTTAGTTTATCTTAGAGAATAAAGATAAGGTTTCGAGTCCTTATCGACATCTATAAATAGAGGCCAATAGGGCTGAGTTTAGGTATCCAATAACATCCAATCACATCCAAGAACATCCAATTTTCGCAGAGAATTTCAGTTGCAATAGAGAGTAGAGAGAGAGAGTAGACCGAGTGGAATTGTAAAGCGAGAGTGGAGCGGCTTGTTCGGTTGTACTTTCTTTCGAAGTTTTAATTCAAAGTAGCTTTCTTTCAATAACAATGATGATGATGTGCATGATGAGGAGCGAGTAGTCAACCCACTTCTAGGGTCGGGCTGAGCCCGACGATAGCAATATGAGGTAAGTGCATCAAAGGTATGACTTTTATGCGATTCTGTCTTCTACCCCATGCATGATCCTTTATGAAAGTTAAGGAGATTCATTCTTTGCATTATTGAAGCGAAAGTCACTCATATTGCAAACTTGAATTGCTCATGAATTGGATAGTAACTCTTAGGAATTATGCGAGAGCCTCTAATCACCTAAGTGTTGATAACGAAAGTTATTTGACGGGAAGACATTAAAGTTCATATCTTTAGCATGAAACTTGCATTGTTATCGTTGTGGCATGAAACCCCGACTTTGGAAGCCTTTTAATTAATTGAATTCTTCATAAAAGTCTTAGTTTTGTTTCTGTTCATCTTCCTTCTCCATTCTATTTTCTTCGGACTATTTTCCGACAAATTGGTTACAAAAACAGTTTTTGTGACAAGCATCGAAATCGACCATAAGGGTCGATATCGAGTTCTAACATCGATATCGAGGTATCTGCTCGACGTCGCTTTCTGTTTTGTCTTCTGCAGGAACTGCGGTAGGAAATCGACCAGAACTGAGGTCGATATCGACCTGTAAACTCGATATCGAGTGTCTGCTGAGGTCGAAAAGCCTTGATCGTGAGTACAACAAAGGAAGTGCTGACATACCTCCTCGTGGATTCGATCCTGAATTACCCTACTACTACAAGGGAGGGGATTCTTGTATTATTTGTTTGGGACAGGGAGATAGTCTAGTTGTGCTTTGTTTTATTTTAAATATTTGAATCTCCTACTTACCACCCCCGTTGCGAACAAATTGGCGCCGTTGCCGGGGAGGCAATCAATCGCCACCTAAGTTAATCAAGATCTTTTTCTAAGCTTATTCTGCAGCTTTATGCGATGTTCTGATCGCGGACCTATCTTGGAACCAATTAACGAGCCTGAACATTTCTACCATCTTCGCAACAAAGTAATACGCATCATGGCTGACAACGAGACGCGGGCTGAGATCATAGAGCGGTTGAGGAAAGAGATCGAGGACCACAATGCTACAATCGCTGCTGAAAGGGCCGCTGCTGCTGCCGAGCGAGCCCGTGCTGATAGGGAAGAGGATGCGCGCAGACAAGCCCAAGAGCGGCTAAATCAGTATCCACAGACGGCGATACAATACATGCATCCGCCGCTTCATGTTCCTGAATCTGCCATTATAATTCCTCACTCTAACTATATATTGAAAATTCACTTCCTATCTGAGATTAAAAGAAATACTTTTGAAGGAAGACATAATGAATGCCCCCTGCAACACATCTCTACTTTTATGGACTTATGTGAAACAGTTGCTGATGGAGTAAACTTAGAGTATGTGCGACTAAAATCTTTTCGATGGTCTTTGGCAGGAAAGGCATTACAATGGCTTGAAAGTTTGGCTCCACGATCGCTAAGGACATGGGCGGAGGTGAAAGATGCATTCTTGAACAAATTCTTCCCACCTTCTAAAACGGCGATGCTACGACAAAGGATCACGGCTTTCAAACAAAAGCCAAGTGAAACCCTAGCACATGCGTGGGAGCGCTTTAAGGACTTGCTGAGATCATGCCCGACGCATGGGCAACTTCCATATGTCATCAAAGAGATCTTTTATAACGCCCTTGATGCGCCGAATAAGGAGAGGATCAATTCATATACCTCCTATCGGTACATTGAGCTTACACCAACGGAGGCATGGGAGACCATTGAAAGGCTCGTGAATTTTGACAACACCTATGGGGCTGCTGCGGCCTATGATGCAAGGCATGCCCCATCTATGCCACTATATGAGCCTCCAAGGGAGATAGATCCTGAAGTGCGGCAACAATTCCATAACGATCAAACACGTCGCCTTCAAAAGCAAGTAAGGTTCCTGAGCAACAATCAACTTTGTCAGGAGTGTGGTTCAATAAAGCATAACACCAGTGCCTGTCCACATACTGAGCAAGTATCCATGGCGGAACAACATGAGGAGGTCAAATGGACGAGAGGCCCCTATGGAGGGGGCAATCAACAAAATTGGGGTGATCAAAGTTTCTATCAAAGGGATCCCCCAACATATAGGGCACCAGGGCACCCTGAGCGGGAGAATAAGAAAGATGACCTGCAAATCATCCTTGATGAGATGCGGAGGAACCACGCTGAGTTCAAACAAGCCAATAACTCCGTCCATACTCAGCTGCAGGGCATCAATTCTAGACTTGGAGAGATCGACGTTTGGAAGCGCAACATGGAGACTCAAATGAGTCAATTGGCGGAAGCAATGCCCAAAGCGTCAGGATCACTCCCTGGATCCACTGTGCCCAACCAAAAGGGCAAAACCACAGGTCATATTGCGGCAGTAAACCTAAGGAGTGGGCGTCAATTACAAACGCCCGAGCAAAAAGCGGAGGAGAAGGAGCCAGAACAGGCGTCGATATCGACCCTCCTTGTCGATATCGACCAAGGTGACATCGATGTCGACCCTCCTGTCGATGTCGACCCTAATTCTGCGTCACCACAGAAATCGACTCCTCCAGTCGATATCGACCCTACTGATGTCGATATCGACCTCACTGTTGCCATTCCCAACTAGAAAGGTGACTAAGGACCCAGCGGAAAAGAAGTTCCAACGGTTCGTGAAAATGCTCCAAGGGCTTAATGTCTCTATACCATTCACAGAGGCACTTCACGAGATGCCATCTTATGTAAGGTTCCTTAAGGACATCTTGGGTAAGAAGCAATCGCTCTCTGAGATCGCAGAGGAATGCAACAGGTTGGAGCTACCACAAAAGCGGGCGGACCCAGGTAAGTTTTCTATCGCTATAGGTCTAGGTCAATTCAAATTTCATGCTTTAGTTGACTTGGGCTCTAGTGTTAGCATGATGCCACTAACCATTTGGCACAAGGTAAAGATAGGTCATCTGGAGCCCGTGGATGCAAGATTGTACATGGCTAACAATACGGTAGTGATTCCAACTGGGATAGTGACGGATGTGCCAGTACAAGTAGGTAAATTCTTTGTCCCTGCTGATTTCCTAGTTGTTGACATAGCGGAGGACCCTACTTGTCCAATTATTTTAGGTAGGCCATTCCTAGCAACCGTCGATGCCAACATTAGCGTGAAGAAAGGATTGCTCTCACTCACAATTAGTGACGAAGTAATAGAGTATTCCTTCAACAAGACGGTGCAAAGTCAAGGGCCAATGGAGATAAAAGCCATCTATGAAGCCCAAGTAGAGGAAGTTGAAGCAATCTTGAACGAAGGAGCTCAACAGAACATCGAAATCGACCCAGGTAAGTCGATATCGACCACTAATGTTCAAGATTCTGTGACAGGTCATAAGTATAGGGTCGACGGAGGAAAAGAGGAAGCATCGAAATCGGGGTCAAGGGACGATATCGACCATGCCCTATCGAAATCGACCATCATCAGCACTGAGAAGGGAGGCAAGGAGACCTCGATATCGACCTCTGAGGGTCGAAATCGACCTGATCATATTGAGTCAAAACTCTCCAAATCGACTGATCCTCCAGGTGTACAACAGGGGTCGATATCGACCTCCGAACATCGACATCGACCTGATCCACAGACTGAGAAGAAGGTAAGTCAAGGTACGGATTCCTCTTGTCCAATTACAATTAAGGACTTATCATTGTTTGGAAGAGGTGTGCCTTGGCATGTGTGCTTATGTAGGGTATCCGATGATGATTCAAGCCAATATGAGATAGGAGACAAGGTCTATGTTGCCAAGTCTAAGGACCATTGGTTCCCTACAAGATTCAAGGATAAGAACTTAGGTCCATTCACGGTGAATCAAATCAATCCGGCGGAATGCAGCTGCGGGACAAGAAAGGAGTGATATTTGAGGCCCAAGCCACATGGGCTCTGCAGATGCCACCTTGAGAAGCGCAAAGGAAGAAGTCGGCCTAGCGACTTAAAAATCTAGAGCTTGTAACAAAGACTTAGTTTTGGTTTTAGACACTTTATTGTTTTGCATATTTTGTGTTTATTTTTCAAATTGCAAGAAAAAGAAAAGCAAACAGAAAGGCATCAAAATCGATGTCAAACATCGAAATCGACCTTAAGGTCGACATGGATAGGGTTTGTGATCGAGGCCAAATCACCCTGAAGCCTGAGCAGAAATCAAGAGAGACATCGATATCGATGTAAAGGGTCGATATCGACCTTCCCTGTTGTCTTCTTCGACTCCTGAAATTTGTGACGGTTTAGTAAGTTTTATTCTTAACCCTAGTTCTAATACAGTGAGGACACTGTAAATTTTAAGTATGGGGTGGGGGAAAGGCTTACTTGCATATTCATACTTAGATTAGAGTTGCATATTTATTTTAATGCATAAAAAAAAGAGAAAAATGACCCCCATCAAAATTTTGAAAAAGAAAGAGTCATGGAAGTATAAAAAAGAGCTCTATGATGCAAAATTAGATTCATTAGAGATATAACATGAGATTGCCTAGTTAAGGGAAGTCCCAATGAAGTGCAAGAAGAGAAAAAAACTTAAAGGAGATGAAAATTTAAAGTTGCTTTTGACATGTGCATGATAAGATGATGGAGGACTTTTTATAAAAATTTCATACAAGCAAAGTTCATATCCTAGCCTTACCTATGCATATTCACAAAGCCATATATGAGACTTATCATGATCATTTTGCTCCACATATACACATATTGCCCATTTTTTACCTTATACCCTATCCGGGGACAAAGTTTTTTTGAATGGATGTCATCTTTGGAGTTGTATGGAGTTGTGCATTTATAAAGTTGTTGGCAGGAATGATACAATTATGAAATATGGAAAATTAAAAGAGCGAGAAAAAATCCGATCACCTCAGGAGATAAAGGTGGGTCGACCCTGCTTGCGTTGAGATAATAGTTCCGCAGGATTGGACACACAAGGTGAGGAGTCCGAAGTACTAAGTGTCCGGGGCCATTCATGACACCCATGTTTGTGACTCGCGAGAAGGCAATGCTAAGATTAGAGAGGTAAAAGCATTATATTGAAAAAAAGCATTGAGCGATGAGTGAAAGGTGAGACATTATAAAGAAGGAATGTGGAATGTTTTGGAAAGAAAGTATGTTTCCCCGGATTTAACACCACATGGCCAAATATTAGCCCACCTTTAGCCTTTTACCAATCCACTTCTCACAAGCTTGAAAAAAGTCCTCTTGATTATTAATGCTATGTCGCTAAAATTGTTTTTTTTTTCATATTACCTCCTTTATGAGTATGAAATTACTTTTTATGCACAGGCATGGACTTTGTTGACATAAGTACCTTCTCGAGGATGGCAATTGATTGTAGGGACATATGAAAAATGAATCTATGATGTGGAGGGTTTACTTTCTTCCCCTGAATGACCATTAAAGGTATTGCTTGGGGACAAGCAAGCTTAAGTATGGGGTGTTTGATGTGCGCGCAAATTGCCATATTTTCTATGCACATATGAATCCATTTTATTGTCTTTTGCATGCATATTAATGGGAAAACATGGGAATAGTGTAGTTTATGCTTAATTGTCAAATATATGGGTTTGCACGAGTTTCCATGTGATTTTGCAGAAAACAGGATGAAAATGGATGAATTCGGAAGAGCGGAAAAAGAACTCGAAATCTTCTGAAGAGGTCGAAATCGACTAAAGACCTCGACATCGAGTACATCAGAGACATAGGAATCGAGCAGAAAAGGAAACAGAGCATATCGACACAGAAGAGATCGATATCGACGTCTGGGGGTCGATATCGATGCTGCAAGATCGACCAAATTGATAGAAGTCGAGTGCCAGTTCGAGTAGGAGAAGGAGAAGCTCGAGATAAGGTTTTGGAGGGGTCGATATCGATGTCTAAGGGTCGATATCGACCATGCCAGCAGAGGAATTCGACTCCGATTTTGATAGAATTATATCCAAAGCTTGCAATATCTATCCAAAGGTCGAGATTTCCTATCATCAACACCAGATCTATCATGAGGAGGCTGATTTCACCATGAAGTTTTAGCTTTTACTTTGTTTTAGTTTATCTTAGAGAATAAAGATAAGGTTTCGAGTCCTTATCGACATCTATAAATAGAGGCCAATAGGGCTGAGTTTAGGTATCAAATAACATCCAATAACATCCAAGAACATCCAATTTTCGCAGAGAATTTCAGTTGCAATAGAGAGTAGAGAGAGAGAGTAGACCGAGTGGAGTTGTAAAGCGAGAGTGGAGTGGCTTGTTCAGTTTTACTTTCTTTCGGAGTTTTAATTCAAAGTAGCTTTCTTTCAATAACAATGACGATGATGTGCATGATGAGGAGCGAGTAGTCAACCCACTTCTAGGGTCGGGGTGAGCCCGACGATAGCAATGTGAGGTAAGTGCATCAAAGGTATGACTTTTATGCGATTCCGTCTTCTACCTCATGCATGATCCTTTACGAAAGTTAAGGAGATTCATTCTTTGCATTATTGAAGCGAAAGTCACTCATATTGCAAACTTGAATTGCTCATGAATTGGATAGTAACTCTTAGGAATTATGCGAGAGCCTCTAATCACCTAAGTGTTGATAACGAAAGTTATTTGACGGGAAGACATTAAAGTTCATATCTTTAGCATGAAACTTGCATTGTTATCGTTGTGGCATGAAACCCCGACTTTGGAAGCCTTTTAATTAATTGAATTCTTCATAAAAGTCTTAGTTTTGTTTCTGTTCATCTTCCTTCTCCATTCTATTTTCTTCGGACTCTTTTCCGACAAATTGGTTACAAAAACAGTTTCTGTGACAAGCATCGAAATCGACCATAAGGGTCGATATCGAGGTCTAACATCGATATCGAGGTATCTGCTCGACGTCGACTTGCTGTTTTGTCTTCTGCAGGAACTGCGGTAGGAAATCGACCAGAATTGAGGTCGATATCGACCTGTATACTCGATATCGAGTGTCTGCTGAGGTCAAAAAGCCTTGATCGTGAGTACAACAAAGGAAGCGCTGACATACCTCCTCGTGGATTCAATCCTGAATTACCCTACTACTACAAGGGAGGGGATTCTTATATTATTTGTTTGGGATAGGGAGATAGTCTAGTTGTGCTTTGTTTTATTTTAAATATTTGAATCTCCTACTTACCACCCCCGTTGCGAACATCCTAGCATGATACTACATGGCATGCTTTAAATGCATATGAAGCACCTAGTATATCATATGATCACAAGCAGGAGATTTCTCTTTCAAATCTGAGTAAGCCCATAAAGGAACTTACCTGTAGAAGTGCGGAATCCAATAAATAATCAGCAATACTAAGCAATCCAATCATGTCACAAATCACCTAGCATATAATATAAGATGTGCATAAGTCTACGTCTAAGTCGCATAAGGCGCCCCTAACTATCACATAGTTCATATAACTCATCATCATATTTTCCATACCATCGTCATTATTCAACTCGTTATAACTCATCACATCATCTCATCTCAATATCTAATATCTCATAATTTCAACATTTGATCATTTCACTCATCATTATACCATATACCCATCACTTAGAAATCGTGCACCATTATTATATATATGTCATATTCATACTCTAAGGTATATCCATACTCTAATCATCATATAAGATTAATTTACCAAGTTAAATCGAGTAAGTCAATTCCCAAGTTTCCCCAAACTCTTAAGTCTCAAAATAAGTTAACGCAATAATCAAACAATTCCTTTAAATCATACTTAGCCAAATCCCGACATTAAGCATTTGAATCCTTAAACCAATTTCCCAAAATTATATTATTATTATTAAAATAATTCTGGCATATCGATTTTAAAGAACAAATCCTTTTGAGGAACATTTTCAAAACATTTCTTCAGTTATCCAAAAATCCATTTCCGACCATTACTCTTTAAATTGACTTATTTTATTATTTTATCAAACAAATCCGACGAGGTTAGGATATTTCTAAAAAATCCGCTATTCAAGTAATTACATCAATTTTCATTTTAAATCTTATTAAATCCAATTCCAACACTTAAAACCTATTTCCAAATTCTTTTCTTTTTAGAATTCAAGTCCAATAATATATTTTAAATCTAAAACATTTTAGATTCAAAATATTATATATAATATACTCAATTCATTTAATAATATATTATTTGGTAATATATAATAATTTTCAGAAAATATACTCTCACGAAATCAGAATAATAATACAATAATAATCAAATAATTAACAATTATATAAAACAATATATTAACATACCCATATACTATAACATGTAACATAACACACAAATATCGTAACAAATAACACCCAAGCCAGCCCACAACCAAACTCAGACCCGGATCCAAACCGAGCCCATACCCAACAGCCCAATACCCCTTTTCGGATCCAAGCCCACCCTAAATCCAATTCTGATTTTCCCCAAACCGAACCGACGATTCTAAAAAAAATGAACTGGACCGGACCCGTGAGAAAGAAATGAGAATTGAACCCGGTTGGCGCTCTTCTTCCTCCGCAATTCCCTGCATCCGCTCCTGTGCTCGCCGTCCCGCTTAGCCCTCATCCTCACCTGGATCTCACTCTCTAAATCTCCCCCGACCTTGCTATGAATAGGAATACTCAAAACAACATACGAGAAGGGAGAAGAGTAGGGGGCGGAGCTCACCGAGGGGGTCTTCGGGTGGCGTTCGGGCTTCACCGGAGTCTTTCGAGCTCGCTGAGGACGGAGGAGGGCTTCTGAAACATGGGTTGAAGGTGAATGGTCATAAAGGAGGACCCTTAGGAGGTATTGGGTCGAAGAAAAGAAGAAGAAGGCTCACCGAGAGTTCGGTCGGAAAACAAAGGACAAACATGGAAAGTGCTCGGCTTCGGTTGCTCTTGGGTGCTCGGAGGTGCTCGTGCGGTGCTCGGGAGGGGCCGAGCTGGTGCCCAGGAGGCGCTCATGTGGTTCTCGGGGAGTAGCTATATGGTGCCCAAGTGCTCGGTTGGTGCTCCGGGGCTCGGATTCAAAACGGAAGGAGGGGGCGCGAGTGGTTATTGGTGCCATCGCCAACGGAGGGGGAAATCAATGTGGTTTGATGGTGTTTGGTGGCCTGAAGCAGGGCTCGATGGAGCCCCTTGTGGCAAATCGGAGGGGGAAAGCAGATGGGGGGGGGGGGCGGCGAGCTGGTGTTCATCAGGTGGTACCGAAAATCAAAAAGAGAGGTTTTTGGTGAGGGGTTTGGTTGAGTAGGAAATGGGTTTGACATAAGAAGGGGAAGCTAGAGTAGATGGGGGATTTAGGTTGAAATTTTAAAATCAAATGGAAGAAGGGGAGAGGGGAATCTGAAATTTGGCGTGGCCTTTGTTTGGATCAACAGCCAAAATGGGAACATGGCATGGGAGTGGAAGGGAGTGAGGGTGTGGGTGTTGGGCTTGATTGGAGAAAGAAACATAGAGAGGAGCTGGAGGGAGAAGGTGTTTACAGCTTGGGAAGATGCCAAAAGTTATAAGAGAAAGCTGAGCTGAGTCTAATCGGATGGAAGGAAGAAGACGAGGGATTGTGGTTCCCAATGTCTCAATTTAAAAAGAATACTCGAAATATAAATCCTGAAACCCGCTCACTTTATCTTATCCTGACTCAATTAAAATTAAACCCAAAAGTTCAAATCCGAACTCAATGAAATCTGAACAATATCTTCAATCTCGGTATAAGAAATCGGAAATAAAATCCATTTTTAGATCAAATTAAAATTTATATCGGAATCCGCTCCAAAAGAATTAATAAAAAATTATCCTGCTCGAGGACGGAATTTTCAAAATTTTTCGAAATCTTATAATTCAAATCCCAATTAAGTCAATATTAAATTGAAATCAATTTTTAATTTATAAAATAATATTTTAAAATCTTTCGATCTTTACATCTTCGCGGATGGTATCTTGGGTAAGGAGCCTGGCTGTGGGGAGGCTGTTGAGGATGCCCCGCTTCCTACTGATGGTGGGGAGTGGGTTCAGGTGGCATCTAGGAAGGCCCCTGCATCTGGTCCACCCTCATTTGGCCACTCCAAAGCCATGATTTCGAGCTGTCTGGGCAAAAACGTCATCACATTCTCTGATTCATCCTCCTCTAGCTCTTCGGCTATGTCTACAGACATCTCTTCATCTCAACCCATACCCATTGATGCAGAGAAAGAGGTGAACTCCCTGCCTACTGATGTGCAAGCCCATGATCCCATCCTAGCTGCTAACCACCCAGATGATGAACCCACACTTCCTTTTGAGGTAGACTTCCTCGACCCCGAGTTGTATGTAACCGATGATGATGCATTCATGGAATATGAAGAAGAGGTTGGGCTCGTGGATGGCTTCGGAGGTATTCCTGCTGACATGACTCAAGCTGAGTTTGATGTCATGCTTGCTAACATTCCTGCTTCTAAGGAATACGAGCTCCCTGATCAGAGCAACCCAGCCCGGATGGCCACTGCTTCCCTCAATATGCTTGCTGCTCCTCCTCCGACTCCCATGTCTGTCAAGGAGTCGGAGCTGCAGCTGGTTGAGGGCTCTACAAAGACTGAATCGGGAAAACGCAAGCACGGGGAAGAAGAAGGTGAATCTGCCTGCTCCAAACTGATGGGTGGAGGCAGCAAGCGCGGGAAAAATGGTATTTGAGCCCCAAGTAGTCCCTCTTGCTTGCTATTCTAGTAGTTGTAGTACAAGCCATAAGAGGTTGATGAAGCAACTACCTATTCTCAGCTACCATGGGCAAAGAACGCCCTTTTGCATTGCCCCTTCTGATAGCCTCTCTAGAGGTAGTTATCTCATGAACTTGCTTATCCTTTTGCTATGTTATGGAAGTCTTGTATGTTATGTAAGTCTAGTAGGGTATGTCTTGAAGAAATTGGTTTGTAATAGTCTTGTTCGATCCCAGTTGGCTTAACAATTTTGTAATGGTTGTATTAATAGATTCGGCTATGCTAAAGCTTTGTGTGTATCTTGCTTCTTTGCTCTATAAACCTCCCCTCCCCTCCCCTGGCTACGGGATATTAGAAACCCAAAAAAGTACTATCAAAAACATCAAATGGAAGTTAAATACTCCCAGTCTAACTACGCACCAAATCACAATTATTATCCGATTTCTTTTAACACCGATTACTGTGGAACTCTACCAAGGACCTCCTTGGAAGTTTATCAAACAGTTATACTTTGTCCATGGGCTCGGCTTGCACTCCTTGCGATAGACACACTGATAAAAACCAACTACTGGACACCGTTTGCTTTATCCGCTTTATTTGGTGGTGCGAAATTATAAAACATGATTGGGAAATAACCCCCAACTCCTCCTCTATGCTACACTCTAGGACTGTAAGGATCTCCTAACAATATAACACGGAGACTACGCAAATCTACTTCTTCCGGAAGATGAAAATCTACATGCTTACCAAATGGTTGAACCCAGCCTTGTCGATTAACATCTATTTTATAACAAGTCATCGAAATAAAGGGGTAACACAAGGTGGGTATATCCTTGACAACATAAACCCAATTAATGACAATGTATTAAACAAAATTGATTTCATGCGTGGGAGGCCAAGAAAGAGAAACCAAAATAGGGGTAACCACAAATATCTTAGCGAAAAAGATTTCCCGAGTATAACAATAATGAAAATATTCAGAAAGACTAAAAACTCTCATAAGAAACCCAAAAGAAGAAATCTCCAAATGATGAGAGATATCACAACAAGGATAAGGCATGAGTATGGGAGGGCTCATCTTTTGCTCGCCTATCCAAAAACAAAGTGGTTATGATTATACGATATTGGAACTGTAGGGGAATCGGAAAAAAAAAACCTTCTGGACAGGGTGCTTGTCCATCATGAAATAATCGATATGTTTCCCGATTTGACAACTAAAAATGGAGCATTTTCTAACTCGGACCATTGTCCTATTTCAATTAACATATCTAAAAACACTTCCTTCAAACCACCCCATTTAAATTCGAAAACATTTGGCTGCGGAGAAAAGATTTCCGAAATATTGTCAAACAAGCGTGGAGAGCATCATGTGCAGGCTGCGCTATGTTTCGAATCACACACAAATCTAAGATCCTCAAACAAAAGGCTAAAATATGGAATAAGAAAACATTTGGAAACATCTTCCAACAACTACAAGTCGTTGATGAGGCCCTAATAAAACTACAATCAACCCAACAAACTAATCAAAATCCTGATTTATGCACAAGAGAACAGAATCTCTTGTCAAAAAGAGAAAATCTACTCCTTTTTTCACAAAACTTACTGGAACCAAAGAGTGAAGTCAAAACACTTAAAATTAGTAGATACCAACTCCTCCTATTTCCATAGGGTAGCCACAAGGAGAAGAAATCGGAAAATAATTAGAACAATTACCTCAACAGAAGGAACCCTTATAATAGGAAATGAAAATATTAAAAAGGAAATTCAAAGATAGTTTGAAAAGAGATTTGGTCAGGAACAAACGTATAGGACCCCCCAATTGGAAGAATATCTTTCAGAAATCATCTCGGTCATTACAGAAGAGGAAAACAAATCACTTATTCAACAACCAACTAATAGCGAAATAAAAAAAAGTAGTCTTCTCAATAGGTAACAACAAATCTCCTGGTTCTGATGGCATGACGGCGGAGTTCTACAAAAAATATTGGGACATTGTTGGCTCTAATATCATCAGGGCTACAAAAGCTTTCCCTTATACTGAAAAAGGATAACCCCTACATGACTACACACTATCGACCGATTAGCCTATGTTCTACTTTATATAAAATCATCTCAAAGATAATAACAAAACGACTAAAAATAGTTATAGGAAAACTTATACACCCACTACAAGGAGCCTTTGTTTCTAACAGAGCTATTCAAGACAATGTCCTAATAGCACATGAGATATTTCACTCCTTTCGCACAAGAAAAGGTTCCAAGGGATGGGCTGCAATAAAACTCGATATGGAAAAGGCATACAACAGAGTAGATTGGCAATTTACAAAATCAGTACTACAGAGATTTGGATTCCACCAAAGATTTATGGATATTATTATGGAGTGTGTGACTACGGTCTCCTTCTCTGTACTAGTAAACAACGGTCCTACATACCTTTTCAAACAAACCAGGGGTTTGAGGCAAGGGGACCCCCTTTCCCCTTTCCTCTTCCTTCTCGGAGCAGAAGTCCTTGCTCGCAAACTTTCAAGGGAGGCAGAATCTAATGACAACAGCGTCGGATTTAAATTTGGGCACTCGGGCCCCTGTGTACCTTTCCTGGCCTTCGCAGACGATATAATAATATTTTCGAATGGCAATAATTCTGCATGTATAAATGTTAAAGAGATAATTGAAGATTAGTGTAAATTCTTAGGGCAAAAAGTAAACTTCCATAAGTCGTCCTTTCAAACCACCCCAGGAATTCCTAAACACAAGAGCGCGAGACCTAGAAGGTATACTGAACATACCCCTTGAACGAAATCTAGAAAAATACTTAGGTTGCCCAATCATAAATGGGAGGGTTACCAAGCAAACCTTTGGCAAAATGATTTGCAAATCTAAAGATCAACTGAGCAAATGGCGTGAAAACGCCCTATCACAACAAGGGAGAGCAACCCTAATAGTGTCTAATCTATCATCAAAATCTTTATATTCAATGCAGAGCTTCATGCTCCCGATGGCGGTCCATAAACAATTAGATCAAATCAGCAGAACCTTTTTCTGGAACAAAGACACTCAGCATAGCCCGTTAATAAGTTGGGACAAAATATGTAAATCAAAAGCGAGTGGAGGATTGGGAATTAGAAAAACCGAAGACATGAATGAAGCTCTCCAACTAAAACTTCTTTGGAAAATTCTGGAAGAACCGGAGAATAACTGGGTCAAAATCATACAACACAAATATCTTAAAGACAGCTACATCCTTACCTAATATAGAAAAGGTAATGCCTCTTAGCAATGGTTGAAACTGAGTTCTCTAATTCCGAAATTTAAAAACAGGACTCATCTGGCAAGCGGGGGATGGAAAATCAATTAAGTTTTAGGAAGACAACTGGGTAGCAACGACACCTCTAAACGACAAAATGGACTCTCAACATAACATTAATCCACAAGATTCCGTAAGCGACTTATCCATAATTTGTTATGTAACCCTTTTTTAAAATTTAATTAGAATATCTAAAAATAAAAAATGTCTTTGAAATGTCAAATGTTTACATAATCTTATATTTATATATGTATATAACTAAATTGACTGATATATTGACATGTGATAACTCAAGAATTAATAAGAATATTTAAGGCCGATTTGCAGAAATACACCAAATCGGTGTTCGGTTTGTAAGAGTATACCCGTTTTCTAAGAATAGCAAAAATAGAATAGATGAGTCATTTGTTCTAAAAAATAATGACTGATTTCACCTTTAAATTTAAATGTAAAAATCTTTAAAAGGAGAATTATGAATTAAAAGAAAAGTAAAAAAATATATAAAAATATAAAATATATATTAAATAATGTTTTTAATATTTTTTTTCTCGGAAATTTGAAAATAATAAAACTAGCCGGATGAAAAAAACATTGTCTTCTTAGTAAGAGAATTAATACTGACAGGAATAAAATTTCTTTTTTGACAGGATATAAGTTCTTCATGACAAAGCTGGTAATTAATACTTAAATGATGGAGTCTATAATAGGGAAGAGAATAAAGATACGATTTTATTCGTACCATAACTAGAAATTAGGTTTACTTTGACAGGATGGAAGCTATAATCGGGGAGAGAATCATTGAAGATACGGTAAATCATATCTTCAGGATTATTAACCATATTTACAAAAGGATTGTCAATATATATCTTGAAACCATAATATTATAATATTGACAGGATGAATATCGTTCTAGACAATCTCAAATATGAACATTGACAGGATATGATTAATAATCGGTGGGAGGTTGAGTAAAGATACGGTTTTGACCTAAATCATAACCTTGGGTCGGGGCTAGCGGTTAGAGATTGGGATTGGGATTTTTTTTAATTCCAGATTTTTTTATTATTTAATTATTTAATACTCCCTCTGTTAATTAAAACTTGTCGTTTACTATTAATGCATGCTTTTTTAGAATGATAAAAATTATATGAAATATTAACTTTTTTAAAAATTTGTTTTTATAAATTCATACTTAATAGTAACAAGTATGAAATTATTAAAAAAATATATTAAAAAAGTTAATATTTTATATAGTTTTTAACACCTCAAAAAGCGTGCATGAATAGTAAAACGTCAAGTTTTAATTAACGGAGGGAGTATAATTTAAAAATAAATAAAAATATAAGAAAAATGATAAATACCAAAAATATTTAACCTTTTTTTCCTTATTTTTTGGGGTGGTGGATAGTTTTGATAATTAAATAAGGTATTTTTGCAAATTTTCATATATTGATGCAATTGTTTTCAAACCTAGGTATTTTTGCAAACCAATTATCAAAGTAGGGTATTTAATAGTAATTCCCCAAGATTTAATTCAAATGTCAAAATAAAAAGTAACTATAAAAACAATGATTGTCGAAATAATATTTCTTTTTAAAATTTACATTTATTATAAAGTATAGACATCTTAAATTTTTATTGAAATTTTTTTAAATATTTTTCGAGATAGAAGCAAAACGTCACTAATTTTAAGAATAAATTAATTTTGCACCTTTTAACCATCAAAAATTGAGAAAAATAATCATCCAAAATGAATATTTTAAATCTATGCTTACTCTACACATTCTACATGACATCTATATAAATGTTTAACATAAGATTTTTTTAGAGAGAAATTACATTTATTCTAAATATCTTAAATGACTATTTGGAATACAAAAAATAACATTTTAAGATCTACAAACAAAACTTGAAGAATTTTTAAAAAATGTGAAATTTTCATGTATTATCATTAAAGAAATAAACACTCTTTTATGATTAATTTTGGGTGTTTGAATAGGCTTCAAATATCGAAAAAAAATATTTACCCCTAAAAGGACTGTTTTACACTTATATTTATTTTATACACCCTATATGTCCCTTATTATAATTTCAATATTTTAAGACCTGCAATTTTTTTTATAAAGTTAGTAAAAATAATTAATTTGTGAATATTAGATTTCAAAACTTAATTATAAAAATCTATTAGAGCCATTTTTTTTACAATTTGCTTATTTTAAAAGATAATTAAGACTTACTAGCATTACTTATTTTACATCTTAGAGGATGCGCCTTAGATCATTTTTTATTATCTTACCTTTATTTTCTCTATTTATTTCTCCCTATTTCTGGCCATCTTTCTCATAAAAATAATGAATAAGTTATATATATCTACATAACTTCAAGAATTTTTTTTCGAAATATTCATAGAAAAATAAATATTTACGTAAATATTCAATGGTTTAAACTAATTACAAAAATATTCATTTTTTGCAGGTTTTGCAGAAAAACGCGGACCAAGTACGCGTTTTATGTACAAAACTCGAAAGAGAATTGGCGCCGGGGTTGTCTTTTGAATGTTACAAAAGAAACGCGGCCTGAGGCCGCGTTTCTATTGAAAAATAAAATGAAATTGTATGTATATCTGTAGCTGCTGAGATGGCACTAGAAACGCGGCCTGAGGCCGCGTTTCTCCTTTGAAATTGGGCCCCACTTGCTGACTGGATGGGACGCAAGACAAAAACGCGGCCCCAGGCCGCGTTTTTCAGTGTTTCAGAAACCCACAGTCAAAGATTCTTATTCTTTGAGTGTGGTATACATAAAACGTGGTCTGGGGCCACGTTTTATTCATTACCTCAAATCAGCAAAGCGTTCTTCTTCGTATCCTCTTTCTATTGTATTTCCTTCGTGTTCATATCATCTTATTTGCATTTCTTTCTTCTTCTTCATATCATCTTATTTGCTTCTTCTTCAAATTACATATTGTCTCATATTTGATCAAGGCTTGGCTAAGGTTAATTTTGCACTCTTATTTAAGTTTTTCACTTTTATTTGAATGAGTAAGAGGCTTGAAATCCTTAATAATCTTCTATGAGTTTTGAATCTTTAATTATGATGTAGTTACTATCATGATTATGATGTAGGATTATGTAGTTGTGTTGTTGATTTTCATTTTTTTGGTCGAGAATATAGTTTTGTTATATGAACTTGTACTATTATCGTGATTAACTTGTTTAACTTGTAGGATTATTTAGGTAATATTTGTTGATGAAATAGATTGAAATACTTGTTTAACTTGTAGGATTATGTAGGAGTACGTAGTTTTCATTGTAATTAATTCGTGAAAACGTTTAATATTTATGATAAACTAACTTACAGTTAATTATATTATAGGATGAATGAGTATAACAACACATCTCAGCAAGGATCGAACAAGTGAATGAGATCTATGTTGATGCTCTTGGTGTTGATCACGAAGACGACTTGGATAATTCTGAAGAGGACGATGATGCTACTAGGGAGGCGGCGATTAGGGCTGAGGCCTCTAATCCCAACTGGAATATTGTTGAATCTGATCCAATGATAACAACTTCATGGCAAGGGTTCAATCCACTTGTCCAATTAGATGATGTAAGACAGTTTTTTCGCGGACAAATGTTCAACTCGCTGGAGGAGTTGAAATGTGATTTGACCGAGTATTCTGTGCGTTTGAGTAAGCCATACAGGACAAAGAAGGCGAGTCCAGATTGGTACACAGTTGTTTGTGATAGGAAGGACAGTTGTGGATGCACATGGTGATTATCTGCTCGTCGTGTTGATCGAACTGTTGATATGTGGACGGTCGTCAATTACAGTGGGCCTCATGCATCCAATTGTGTTGAAGAGGTTTTGCAGTTGGATAATCGTAACGTTACCTCAAATTTCATCAGAGGTGAGATTCTTGGATTTCTTCGCAATGATCAAGACACGAAGCCAAGTTTCATACTCGAGCATCTGAAAAAAAGGTATGGGATTTGTGTCTCATACATGAAAGCATGGAGGGCAAAGCAGAAAGCTATTGCAGAGATAAATGGTGATTGGGAGGAGTCGTACACAGAGTTGCCAAGGTTCATGGCTGCGCTACAAGCTACAAATCCGGGAACAGTGGTTGAATGGTGCAATCTGGATTCCCCAAATCCACAAGAGAAGATATTCGGTCGTGTTTTCTGGGCTTTTGCACCATCCATTGCTGGGTTTGCACACTGTCGTCCTTTGATATCGATCGATGGCACCCATCTGTATGGAAAGTACAAGCATGTTGTGTTAATGACAATAGGTATGGATGGAAATGATCAGCTTTTCCCTCTGGCTGCTGCAGTTGTGGAGAGTGAAAATGGCCGCGTTTCTTTTGTAACATTCAAAAGACAACCCCGGCGCCAATTCTCTTTCGAGTTTTGTACATAAAACGCGTACTGGGTCCGCGTTTTTCTGCAAAACCTGCAAAAAATGAATATTTTTGTAATTAGTTTAAACCATTGAATATTTACGTAAATATTTATCTTTCTATGAATATTTCGAAAAAAAATTCTAACTTCAAACCGCATAATCATGTGCTTATGATTTTTTTAATCATTATATATGGCGGCTTATATTTTTCTTTTTAGTTTTATCATAATGATAATAATTATATATGTATTTCAAATTATAATAGGTGGTGTGTTTGATTTTTATTACTACTTTACCTTATTAAATCATTTAAAAAAATTATATTGTATCTCTTTCCAACTAATTTATAAATTAAAAAAAATATTTTATACATATTATTTTTATTGTAAACAAGTATATATTAATATAGTATTATATACATATATAAACTGATGTTAAATTTGAAATGAATTAAAATCCCGTGCTTTGAAAGGCACGGGTGTTACATTAGTTCATAGATAAAATGAGAAGTTTCGCTTTACCTACTGAATCATCTATCCACAAAATTGCTCATTATCACGTTCTCAATCGTATTTTACATTGTCCGTTCCAGTCGAGCAACTTGAAGCCGAAAACACTACTGCGAACTTTTAAGGTCTCTTTAGTGTCATTGACGTATGAAATAGTGTCAGTTTGAGGTTAATCAAGTGTCTTTTTGAGTCAATGGCATATGGCTGGAATATCATGAAATAGAGTTACTTGAGGTTTCCCTATGAAACGGGACATAAAAGGGAGCCATTACGAACAAGAGGATATGTATAGAACCAATCAAACAGATTTATGAAATTACGACAAGAAAAGGTGATTGGAACTCAAAAACGATAAAGGCCACTCTCAGAAAGCAACCATTTTTCCCATCTCTCCTTTTTCTCCTTTGAACAAAACAAATTCATAAAGGTATCTTTTAAAAAAAAAAAGGAGAGAGCCAAGTGATGGGGATATTAAATCAAATAACCCTACCTTTCCATAGGTGAGAACAGAACACCCCAATGAAACGCAGTTACATGGTACCAGAGGCGGATCCAAACGGGGGCATGTGCCCCCGCCCTCATCCGACGAAACTCATATATGTATTCTCCTTGTCGATAGCTTCGTTTTGATATATAGTATGCATTAATCCGATATCCGAGTAAAAAGTTATGAATGTTTGAAAAATAAAGGTATATTAATCACTTTAAATCTTATTTAAATAACCCACAATGCTTTTATAGTTTATTTAGATTGACATTCCTATCCTATAATTTATCTTTAGATCTTTGAAATGAAAGGTTATATTACTCATTTCGAAAATTAGGTAAGAAATTACGAAAGTTTAAATGAAGAAAAATGTTAGATTTTCTACTTTGCAAGATAATAGTGATGTTTCTAAAAAGATGATCGAGGTAGGAATTCACAAAGCTTTTGATTTGGCATATCATCTCATCGAGTTGGTTTTAGTATTACCTGTTGCAAAAACTATAGAGGAAAAAACTTTCTCTACTAAGGGTATTATCAAACCATATTTGCGCAACAAGATAAGAGAAGATTTTCTCTGTGAGACTTTTGTGAGCTAGGTTGAAAAGGATGTTTTCAACCGCATTGATAATGATGTTATCATTCAATATTTTTAGAGTATGAAAACCCATAAAATAGATTTACCCCGTGTTGAGTTGAACTATTTTATTATAAAACTCTAATTAACAATGGAGAATTTTTTGTACTAGTGAACTATTTTATTTTTATCGCTATTTTGTAGTGTTGAAGACGTTATATGTTGTACGAGTTCGTGTTATTCATTGTTGTTTATTATCGGTGTGCCCCCACCCTCTTCGGGTTCTGGCTCCGCCACTGCATGGTACTTTGCTCGCGGCGGCTTCAACCACTAACACAAAGAAAACAAATTCCTCCGATGTGTGTGGGATGAGGCTCTCATCCCACACCAATGTGTGTGGGATTTTATCTCTCATCATGAGAGTTTAGAGCTGCCATCAATCTGGCCTTTTGCAACATAGTGTTCGAGCTCTCAATAGTGGCAGTCAGTTACTCAGTTTTAGCTCGCCAACCATCCTAAAAACCATATTTATCTTCTTCATCACACCCGCACTACTCCCTCACCAGTATCAAAATAAATAGTGCCAACATTTCTTTTGCAAAAGAGATCTTTGAAAGCCCTACCCTAGATTGAGTACTAGTCCAATGGGCTTCAAGGTAAGAGATTTCACTTGGTATGTTCAAAGAGGTTCATATCCAAGCAAGTGCCCTACCCTAGAGGTTCATTGGGAAGAGGAAGGCATTTACTTAATAGCTCAAAGGTTAGGGTGTTTTGTGCTAACCTATGAAGGTTGGGCTATTTGATTTAATTTCGCCATTATTAATTGGCCAACTTAATCCAGACATTCCTCACATTCCATAATTAAGTGCATCCTTCTTTTAACTCGATGGTCTTATGGGCTGTTAGATTCCTTGGTTTTGTGGAATCTTATAGATCCAGCTAGACATT
The DNA here is from genome assembly GCA_963922045.1 of Persicaria maculosa. NCBI lineage: Eukaryota > Viridiplantae > Streptophyta > Magnoliopsida > Caryophyllales > Polygonaceae > Persicaria > Persicaria maculosa. Next base: position 39,306,275 of record OY998261.1, read on the forward strand.
GACCCACATCAAACTATAATAGCATAAAGAATTGAACTCCAATCTACGATCCATATGATTAAGAACTGATAAATCAGCTAGAATCAGCAGAAGTGCGAACATGACACTGACACCACAAATATATAGTCTGATTGCATTTGCAAGCAATTCATATTAACTAATAATAGTACATACAGTACACCATTCTGATATATTTAACAGCCACAAATCACTTTGTGGATTTTATTCAACAGAACAAAATATAAAGCCAACAAAACATTGACCCGAGCACCTAAACTGTCATTCGAAAGAAACCAAAATGCATTTTAGGTTTCGTCATCTTGGATCAACCAAAATGTTTTAATAGGTGAGAGGAAACAGGCCATCAATCAGCTAGATTTATTATGACATATAAACCAATTTCAGTTGTCAAGAGACGAAAGAGCAAAAGTAGCTAATGTGTGTCGGTCCTACAAGTATATTTCTATATTCATCCACCAATGAATGAAGCATGAACATCTTTTAAAATGATATAGATCAAAAGAACAAGATCAAATGCCAGTTGCGAACTCCACATACACAACTAGTGGTACGCAGAATCTAAGACCTAAAGGAAAGCTTAAGTATGTACTTGAATGCGGATAAAGTTTGAATGAACAAGCCTACCTAGCATTGGAGTGGAGAAAAGTGTTTTCACTCCTCCAGTGGGCTCTCCTCGTCAAACCAACGCGGAGGATCAAATCCTGAACCACCTGGTGGCATTAATGATATGGTATTACACTACTAGAATAACAGTAAAAATCTTATTGAAACTAATGAGAAATTTTAATATCTTACAAATTGCTTATCTGGTATTTAGGGATTGTGCAAAGCAATTATTTGATTATCCAAACATAACAACATACTATTATCACAAACTCACATGGTACATAAGGTCATAACCCATAAAATTCAAAAACTCCTGCAGTTGATTGCAACAATCAACAATCTAAATTAAACAGACTCGAAATTGAAAATGGCATTTCTCAACTTACAAACTTTCACTGGCACTAAGAATTATTCTTCAAGTTTAGGAAAGAAATATTACAACGACTGCTATCATTATTACAACGATTACTATAAGCGAACAAATGGTCCATTAAGGGATCAGAAACAAGTTTACAACGATCACTATCGTTATTGCAATAATCAACACTCATATCCTTACTAGTAATAAGGATATCATTCCATGAATGTCTATACAAGCTAAAGACATTATCAAGTAAGCAATTCATTAAGCTTAGAGCTCTAATAAGTAAATAGATCATATCAATTTTTCCCTCCAAACGGGAACAGAGAAAGAATACATTAGAAAAATCAAGCAAACCAAAGGGTTATCTTTGTTTTTTCTTCCAATAAGCTTCAGTTTCCAATAAAATGGGAACAGCTGATGACTAAACTAAGAAAAATTAAACATACCAAGAGGATTGCAACGGCAAATGCGGCATGCAGTGAGGACACTGCCTTTGACAAACCCATACTTCTTGTAAGCAATCATGGAGTACTCGCTGCACGTTGGGACATACCGGCAGCTCCTAAGCAGCAATGGCGAAATCTCCTCTGATTATACAATCACAATTCGAAACCTTCATAAGTTCTATCATAAAGTGGTTGTACTACTAATATAAACTATCAAAATCAGGAGGGATTTGAGAATTGGACTTGAAATGGAAGAACAGAAGTTGAAAAGACTCACTCTTGTAGAACCTGAGCACGGAGAGAGCGAGTTTAACTCCAGTGCTATCGGCCTCGTCCTCAGAAGTAGGGTTAGGGTTTTCGTCAATTTTGCAGAGAATTGGAGACCTGTGGATTGGGAGTTTGAGGAATTTATGACGTTCAAGTGTAGGTTTTAGGATGGAACTAGAGATGAAGGAAGCAGAATAGAGTTTGCTTGGGGAATTCAGCGAGATAACAATCGCCATTGTTGAACGGCACTGGAGGCGAAGCCGAGGAAAGCAGTTATTTGGCTGGACCTAGCGTCTTCCGGACGAGAGCACAATTAACCGCGCATCAAATGACCGAGGCAGGAGTAAAGAGTCGGAAATAGTCATTTCAATACGGAGCATGAGTCGGAAATAGTCGGAAATGACCGAGGCAGGAGTAAAGAGTCGGAAATATGTTACGGTATGATAGGCATAAATCTCGTAAATTTTGTTCTGTTCCATCCTAGATCCCATCCCGATTTCGATGCGAGTAATAAAAAAAACTTGAATCATGTCCCGTAAAAATTATGCATGACGTATAATTCGCATTCTGTAAATCTCGCTCAGTCTCGCATATATATAGTATGGATCAATTGTGCACACCCGTTAGGGTGTACTTTGTGCACAATTGTGGACCCTTGATCTATTGTGATGGATGGCCCAGATTAAAAAGAGTTTTTCTTTTTTTTTTAATAAATAATAGGTGGAACCCACATGAAAATCAGCATGACTCTCTTCCCGTGTGCGCGTGAGTGGCTGGATGAGAGGAACTTATTTTGGAGATTTGTGGGACCCACTTTCACAATATTAAAAAAATATATAAACACAATTAAAAAAATTGGGACCCCCTCAATTCATCCCATTCGGCAATTCCAATCCCTTCTTTTTTTATTTTCTTTTCCTTTTAATTGACATTTGTTTTTGTTTTTCCTTTTAATTGACACATGGCAGGTTTTTAGTTGTCAATTACTCAATTTAACCGAAAAAAGTAACATCTCAATGTTCAGCCTACTAGTGAATACCAACTATTTCACTGAATAATATATGTTCCCCGAAAAATATACTTCGTATCTATTATACCGAATAATGTTTCAAAAGTGATTGAATAAAAATTACCCAGCATATTAATTAATGTTTTTCTTTGATGACTTTTCATTCGGTAGACTATAGCGGTAAAAATATATATTTCACCGAATAAAGAGACACAAAAATGATAAAGCTATTAGTGAATACCAACCATTGTGAATAAGTAATTTTTAAGAATAATTCAGTAGAATCAATCGATTTAACGCACACATTGAATGATATTTGGGAGATTATTCAGTGAAATTCTTATTTTTACGAGGTACATGGAATCGACGAATAATTGCATAACCGTTGTGAATTAGTAAATTTTAGAATTATTCGGTTGAATCGGTCGATTTAATTCGTACATTGAACGATAATTGGTGGATTATTCAAAGGATTTCTGATTTTTTTTCGAGATACTTTTTTTTTTAAAAAAAAAATCAAACTTCTTTAATTGCTGGTGGTGAAATCAAGCTTCAGTCTCCTTGGACCCAAATCTAATTTCACCGATGCGTACATCGGCGTCGGAAGTTGCTGGTGGTGCTCGGAGTCGGCATTGTACGTACCAGGTCGGCATCGATTGGTTTTGTTGGCCCCGACACCGCAAATATGAGGGAGAACGAGAGGGGAAGACACCACGATTCGACGAATCGCCGCCGTCCTATGTGCGATTGTGCGCCGCTGAATCTACTACCGGCTCTGATTCGCCTATGGTGTGTGCGTCACCACCGGTTCCACCTAGAAGAAACACCGTAGTCGCCGGAGATGGTGTCAATTTCTGAGGAAGGGGGCTACTGGTGTAATGGGTCGAAAGTCGCCGCCACAACACCAAACGAAGACCACAACCGCCTCCTCGCAACCCCTTAGACTCGATTCGTATGGACACCGGTTTGATTCGCCAAGTCGACTCGATTCGACCCTTGACCGGAGAGCTCGACCTTCAAAGTGGTCTCCTGGAACGCCGTCTCAACACCGCCTCTTAGTCGCCCCTGATTTACCCCCGTGCGCCGCTGCCTAGACTTCGGTCTTCTCCTCCTCGAATCACCGCCAGTGAAGAAGACAATTGGGAAGGCGCTCTCTTTTGGCCGACGAGTTCACACTTGAAGAAGAAGAAGGCAATTGGGGGTAGGGTTTTCTTTCCCAATTGTCTCACGCGCTTCACAGGGTTGAAGATTGATTTTTTGTTTTTTTTTTGTTTTTAATTATCCGGACACATGGCGAAATGTAAGTCCTTCATTCCACTAAGATCTATGGTTATTATTTGTACACAAGATACACTATAAGGGGTGTGCACTCTAGAACCACCCCCTATATATATATATATATAGGGTTGCGCTCCGGTGAAAACCAAAATTGCGGTAAAAACCTGTGAGGACCGGCTTTTTAACCCCCGTTCACTAGCTTTATAGCCCGGTTATAAATAGAACCGATCTATAAGGTCACATATTTTAGCCCGGTTCTGAATAAAACCGAGCTATAAAGTCACTAATATAATTTTAAAACATGAGTTTTCAGCACGGTTTTTAGGTTTAACCGATATATAAAGTCATGTGTTATATTAAAATTGGAGTTTTTAGCACGGTTTTTAGGTTGAACTGAGTTGTAAAGTCACTATGTAATTGAGGTTTTTAGCACGGGTTTCAAATAAACCAAGCTATAAAGTAGTCCTCACGGTTTTTACCGCAATTTGAGGTTTTCACCGGAGTCAATCCCTATATATATATATATATATATATATATATATAGATTAGGTCAGGTGTTCACACCCCTCATGGTGTTAAATGCTAGCAAATCTGGGTTATTGATTGAATGAAATGAGTGTCTGAGATTATTCAGCAATTTTGGCTTTTTCTTTAATTAAAAATCAATGGGACCCACCTCTTTGCGTGCTGCACTGTTTGAACTATTCGATAAGATGATATTAAATATTCACTAACTTATAGTTATTATTCGTGTGTAAAGAGGAGATATCGTTTAGATAATAGCAAAAGAGTTGGTCAATTTTGCAACTATTTGCTAGGTTAATAGTAATTATTCGCTAAATTGATGGTTAATATTCATCTGTAAAGAGGAGTTATCATTTAGATAATAGCAAAAGGGTTGGTCAATTTTGCAACTATTCGCTAAGTTAATAGCAATTATTCGCTGAATTGATCGTTAATATTCATCTATATAGAGGAGTTATCATTTAGATAATAGCAAAAAGGTTGGTCAATTTTGCAACTATTCGCTACGTTAATAATAATGATTCACTAAATTGATCGTTATTATTCGTTTGTAAAAAGGAGTTATAATTTAGATAATAACAAAATGATCAATTTTGCAACTATTCGCTAGGTTGATAGAAATTATTCGTTAAGTTAATAGTAATTATTCGCTAGGTTGAAAGAGAATGTAAATGTAAATCTCCTTATTATCAACGAATAATACCTCTAAACTTGCTGAATAGTTAATAAATTGAATTGGCAGAATTATTGAAAAGCAATTAAACTGAATGTTAAATAATGAAAATCAACTAAATCTAGATCTACTTCGATCAAACAAGCAACCACTCAAAGATTAACAATCTAACACTGATATCTGAGCAAAAGAACAACACCAGCAAAGCATATGGCCACAATAAACATAAAAAGTTTTTATCTTTTTTCCTAAATAAATTGAAGGTTGAATAAAAACCTTTTCAACAGAAAAGGCACAGATTATCAACCATAAAAAGGCCATGTTTCCAAATCAAAGACAAAGACTTGGCTTCTACATTGCCATGGCTTCCTAAAACACGAATTTTTATTCTCCGTTAACTTATAACATTTTAAATTAAAATTTCAAGCGTAAAATTCACCAGAAACCCAAAGAAGGAAGACAATACAAAGTGAAATCATTTTTTAGATCTACAGAGCGAAGGTGGATCGCCAGACCTTCGATCACACCTTCGATCGCCGCACCTCTGTCACACCAGGTTGATCGCCGGACCCCAAAGAAGCAAGCGAGAAAGAACGAAGGTTGTACAGAGCGGAGGCCGATGGTCGGACCTTCGATCGCACCTTCGATTGTAGCACCTCTGTCGCACCTCGGATCGTTCGATTGTCGGATGTCCGCTCCGCCTTTGCCATCTGCAGGATCGCCTACTTCTTCACATGATTCTCTCTCTGATTTTTTATAGTTTGTGTGACGGGGTAGGGTTAGGCTTGAGTTACACAAGCTTGTTTTTAACGCGAGATTGTGTTTTTTAACTTTTAATTATCAATTAATCCATAAAATTAAATAATTTCAACCTTCCATTTTCACTGAATCAACGCATCAAATTTGTTAAATGGATAAAATTAAATAATCTCAACCTTCCATTTTCACTGAATCAACGCATCAAATTTGTTAACATTTAACAGACTTGTTAACATTTGATCCATAATATAATATAATATAATATATATATATATATAATATTTGGCTAAATGTCCACTTTGGTGTATCACTTTTTCTAATTATCCACCTAAAACTGCCCATTTTGTTAAATGTCCACCAAGCAAGAATAAAAACCAACCCCCTAAACTAATTCCTACATTTTAGCAATTGTTGCCCCATTTCCTAGCCTTCCAATTATCACATTCCAGCAACTATTCCCCACTTCTTGCATTTCATCTATTTTCTAAAGTAAAAAAAAAAAGGAGATTTGAAAAAAAAATCAGATTTCCGAAAATTCAAAAAAAAAAATTCTAAAATTCAAAAAAAAAAGAGAGAATTATTCATCCTTGGATACCTAAAGAAGCTTCGTCGATCATTAATATGAGATTGAGCTCAACACTTGAGAGTAAACACATTGTGAGGTTATTTTAAACTAACCGTTCAAGGTTGTTTGTATTGTGTTTTTTTTTTATCATATCTCATGCAGCACGAGCTTAGTCAAGCAATCACATGGAAAAAAGATGCTTTCAAGATGGATCTCTCGGAGTTCAAAAGAATTTTTTGCCTATTTCGCTCAAAATGACGTTCCGGATTCGAGGACGAATCCTTTTCAAGAAGAGAAGAATGATGAAGGGTCAAACATGGTCCTTAAAGAGTCTGAAAGAGTCCTTAAAGTGTCTGAAAGAGTCATTAAAAGACCTTCAAGGATCCAGCTAGGGACGCATCATTCAAGTGTCTTGCGTCATTTTGGAACAAATAATCTATTTTAGTCGTATTTAGGTTAACATTTGAATTTTGGCCTTAAATGTATTTTGGGCCAAACTATTAGTTTAGTTTTTATTTACTTTTATTATCATTTTTGGAAGACCATTTAAATAGCTTTAGGTGCTTGATTTTTAGTTAGTTTTTATTTTTTTGGGTTTTCAAAAATCAAATTTGTAGAGAGTGCTCTCTTAGGAGAGGAATCGAGTCCCCTACGTGGGATCGGTTTCGATGGGTTATTCCTAGCTTGGTTTGTCTTGGGTGTGTCGATCCTCGTTGGAGGGTTGGTACAACCACATGTTTTGTGTGTGTCTGATGTACACATTTGCACCTTCTTTTATTGCATCTTTTGACTTCGTATTTCATTCGATCTCCAAAGAAAAGGTTCAAAAGAATATAAACTTGAGTAAGAATGGGCTAAAATGCAAGAAATAGAGTTTGCACATGTTTTGAGCTAACCATGCAGGAATTCGAGCGAAAACGGAGTCAAAACGAAGAAGCCAAGTGAAGCTGAGCAGAGGTAGACATCGACCCTAGACCCAGATATCGACCTCTGGGGTAGATATCGACCTTCAACATAGATATCGACCTCAACATAGACAACGAGTGAAGCTGAGAAGAGGTAGATATCGACCTTAGACCCAGATATCGACCCCCAGTGTCGATATCGACCCCCATATCGACCTCAACATAGAAATCGACCAGAGCTGAACAAATCGAGCAGGAACAGAGACCTCGATATCGACCTCTGGTGTCGATATCGACCCCTTATCTCGACAGAAGATAGACCCGATTTCGAATGTGGATTGGAACTATATCTTCAAGGAGGCACGGGATTATCTCATACTTTCAAGATAGAGGACAGCTGAAGTTTTATTTATCTTTTACCTTTAAGTTATTTAAAGTTTTTATCAAAATAAAAGACCTATCCTAATTGTTCGGATAGAGTTATTAGTTTAGATAGGAGTTACAATCCTTGGATAGCGAGGATTAGTAGCCTATAAATAAAGCCTTAGGGGCTGATTTGTTAGAGGATTCAATCATCTTTCAAACCATCATTCACCCAAGACATAGACAATAGAGTTAGAGTTAGAGAGAAGTTTTAGGGTTTGACGTTTGCGAAAGTTGACGTTGATTTGTAAAGCTTCGAAGTTTAGTTTAATGCAAGTTTCTTTCTTTCAATTGACGATGAATCCCATGATGAGAAGCGAGTAGTTCCCCAAAGCTCTTAGGGTCGGGGTGAGCCCGACGTTAGCCATGCGCGTTTAAGGTAAGTATTTGATGTTGATATCGTTGTGTCTATCTCTCCTCCTACGATTCTATGTTTAGTCCTAATCGAAAGAAAAGGGATTCATGCTAACAACTTGAGTTATAAACATAAAATTGGTAGAGACAATTAGGTTTATTTGAAAGAGTAATCCTAAGAGTTGGTGTACGGCGAAAGCTTGTCCCTCGGGTGAAATAGCGCAATTGTCCGTCTTATTTATCTCATTTGCATGCATTGGTTAACGTTGTGGTAAACCCTAATCCTAGGAGTTGCCTTTTTACATATTTTATACACTCAAAAACCTCTTGTTATTTCTGTTCATTGCTTCTCTCTCCATCCTAAAGTCTTCGGCCTTTCTTTGCCGACGAAGTACTAACCCACTGCAGGGAGACATCGATATCGACCCCAGACGTCGATATCGACCACTGAATTCGTCGACAGTTTTCTGAGTCGACGACGAACATCGCTGCGGAGTTTTGCTGACATCGATATCGACACCAGACATCGATATCGACCCTTCTGTATCGACTGGCAGTCTTCTGAGCCAGTCGATTTCGTGGAATGACATCGATATCGACCCCTTCTAGTCGATATCGACCACTTGTTTTTGTCTTTGCAGGTCTTCTGTTGCAGAGAACATCGACAGCCGAGGTCGACATCGAGGCCCAAGGTCGAAATCGAGGCTTCTGGTCGACGCAGACGTGAACTTTCCAAAGCTACTAGGATCCCGCTGACACGCCTCCTCGTGGATCGATCCTGACTACCCTTCCACTACAACGGGAGGAAGTCTTGTAATTATTTGCTTAGGCCAGGAGTTGGATTACATTTATTTACATCTTTATATTTGTAATTACTTGACATATCAAGCCTCCTGCAACAACAGTGTCGATCTGATGTATATATTGGTAACCTTTTTATTCGCATCTTTTGACATCATCTTTTGACATCAAATTTGTGTAGAATGAGCTAATGTGAAAGAAATAGAGTATGCACAAGTTTTGGTCTAAATATGTAGGAATTGGAGCGAAAATGGAGTCAAAACGAAGAAGCCAAGTAAAGCTGAAAAGAGGTCGATATCGACATGACTGGTCGATATCGACTGAAGACCTCGACATGGACTCTGAGTGTCAAGACAGACCACAAAGACCAACACAGAGACCGCTCGATATCAAGTGATGGTGTCGACATTGACATGGCACTAGAGATCGAGTGAAGTAGAACCTGTCGAGCAGAAACAGATAAGTTGATATCGACTGCCTTGGTCGATATCGACTGGAATTTAACGCGTGTTGGACACGCTTTTCAAGATGCGGATTTGAAGATCTATCATATAAGCCACGAATTATCTTCTTAAGTAGATAGAATATACCTTAGGGATATTTCCTTTTTACCCTAAGGTGTTTGTTAGTTCTTTTTATATTTACCATAATAATGTTTCATCCTATCTATGATGGGATAGAATTTTAGATAGAAGATAGGATCTACTTTCCTTGGCTAGCAAGGATTAGTAGGCTATAAATAAAGCCCTAGGGGGCTGATTTTTATTCATTCAAGCAAGCAAGAAACAATACAATAGTAATAGAGTTAGAGTTAAAGAAGAGCTTTAGGCTTTGGTGTTTGCGAAAGCCGACGTTGGATTGTAAGGTTTTGGAGTTTCAATTAATGCAAGTTTTCCTTTTCCAATCAATGGTGTCAATTGTGATGAAGAGCGAGTAGTTCCCCAAAGCTTTTAGGATCGGGGGGAGCCCGACGTTAGCCATGCGTGTTTGAGGTAAGTACTTGATGTTGATATCGTTGTGTCTATATCATCTCCTACGATTCTATGTTTAGTCCTTATCGCAAGAAAAAGGGATTCATGCTAACAACTTGAGTTATAAACATAAAATTAGTAGAGACAATTAGGATTATTTGCAAGAGTATTCCTAATCGTTGGTGTATGGCGAAAACTTGTCCCTCGGGTGAGATAGCGCAATTGTTTATCTTATTTGCCTTATTGCATGCATTGGTTAATTTTGTGGTAAACCCTATCCCTAGTAGTTGCCTCTTTATAGTTTATACAATCATAAAAATATGTTCTTTTCTGTTCATACTTCGTCTACCATCCTCTTTGTCTTCGACCTTTCTTTGCCGACTAACGTTTCTGCAGGATCAGTCGATTTCGACCAAACAGGTTGATATCGACTAAATTGCCCTAGATCGACGGTGTTCTGTGTCGATCCCCATCCTCCTGCATTACTTGCTGAGGTCGATTTCGAGTACACTACTTGATATCGATTGCCCTGTGTCGATTGGCAGTTTTCTAAGCCAGGTCGACTCGTTTACTCACATCGATATCGACCACCTTAGTCAATATCAACTGCCATTTTTGTCTTTGCCGATTTTCTGTTATAGTAGAAATTGACAGCCTAGGTCGAAGTCGAGTCCACGACTTGAGATCGAGGCTTCTGGTCGACATTCAGGACGTGACTTTGAGACTATCTAGGATCCCGTTGACACGTTTCCTCGTGGATCGATCCTGACAAACCTTCTACTACAGCTGGAGGAAGTCTTGTAATTATTTGCAAGGATAAGGATTCGTTTTTCTTCTATATTTTATATATTTGTTTAAACTCGATTTCCTCCTTCTAACAAATTGGCGCCGTTGTCGGGGAAGCAATCAATTGCGCCCTAGTAGTCTATCTCACATTTCTATGTAGTTTTACTTTGCAAGTGTATGCGACGCGCTGATCGCACACCCGAATTCGAAGGTTTAGACGACCCTGAAAGCTATCTACACCTTCGTGCTAGAATCCAAAGAGCTATGGCAGACCAAGAGACCCAGACCCAGACCTAGAGAGGCGGCACAACGAGAGCGTGCTGACGGGGAGGAGGAAGCTAGGAGGCAAATTGAAGCCCAAATCAATGCCTTCCCTTAGAATGCCAAACAATACATGCACCCTGTGCTCTCAGTGCCTGAATCGGCCATTCTTATCCCTCACACTAATTTTGAAATTAAACCTAGCTTCTTAACTGAAATTAGTCGACGTCAATTGGAGGGGAAACCGAATGATTGTCCTCTTGAGCATATTTCTTTATTCCTCGATCTATGCGATACAATTGCTGATGGACAAAGCCTAGAATATGTTAAACTAAAGGCTTTTCGTTGGTCTCTCGCAGGGAAAGCACTAGCATGGTTGGAGAGCCTAGCCCTCAGATCGCTCTGCACGTGGGATGAAGTCAAGGATGCCTTTCTCAACAAGTTCTTCCCACCATCCAAGACATCGGTTATACGCCAGAAGATCATGGCTTTCAGACCAAAGTCACATGAAATGCTGGCGCAAGTGTGGGAGCGGCTTAAGGAGCTGCTGAGGTCCTGCCCTACGCATGGGCAACCACCCTACGTCATCTAGGAGATCATCTACAACTTCCTGGACGTAGCTACTAAGGAGAGAATCAACACCTATACCTCCTATGGGTATCTCGAGCTCCTACCACAACAAGCTTGGGATACTATAGAGAGGTTGGTCGAATTTGACAATACCTATGAGACTCCTGTGGCCTCCGACTCGAGGCCTTCCCCATCTATGCCACTCTATGAGCCCTCCAAGGAGATTGATCCTGACGTCAAAGATCAATTCATGCAAGATCAACTCAGGAGGCTACAAAAGCAAGTCGAATTCCTCTCCGCCAACCAACCTTGCGCCGAATGTGGCTCCGTAAGGCATATCACCACCGATTTCCCCCACACGGAGCAAGTACAACTAGTGGAGACTCATCAAGAGGCACGCTATATGAGGAATCCCAATCACCAAGGGTACTAAAACAGGGGAAATCAATCACCCCAATACAACCCCAGGGATCCTCCGCCCTACCGAGCTCCAGGCCATCAGGAGAGAGAACCATGACGAGATGATGTTCAACTCATCCTTGATGAGTTAAGGAAGAACCAAGCTGCCAGTCAATAATCTAGCAACGCTATCCAGAACCAACTTCATGGGCTTAATGCCCAAATGGGGGAGATGGATACTTGGAAGAAGACTATTGAGACCCAACTAGGTCAATTGACGACCCAAATACCAAAGTCGCACGGCAAACTCCCTGGCCAACCATAAGAAAAACCTAGGGGGCAAGCCAGGCATAATGCCGCTATCATCATGAGGAGTGGACGTACATTGCACGAGCCACAAAGCGAAGGAGAAGTCGTTGAAGACGCAGTCGATGTTGACACCCCATTCGATATCAAGGGTCGTGTCAACGTCGATCACCCAGTCGATGTCAAGCCCACTGCGAAGCACACAATGGAGCCAAATAAGCACTCGATATCGAGTGACAAGGTCGATATCGACCCACTGCTCAATGTCGACTCATTTGCAACTCGACCACAGCTTCAGACTCCTCCGAGGTCGACCAAACCAGTCGATATCGACCACACTGATGTCGATGTCGACTTGTCTAGAAGGAAGAAATCGACCACCTCTCTTTGATGTACATATTTAGAGTCCTTTTTATCGCATCTTTTGACTTCATATTTCATTGAATTCCCAAAGAAAAGGTTTAAAATAGTGCAAATTTATGTAGAATGAGCTAACGTGCAAGCAATAGAATCTGCACATTTTTTGGTTTAAATATGTAGGAATTGGAGTGGAATCGGAGTCAAAATGAAGAAGCCAAGAGAAGCTGAAAAGAGGTCGATATCGACTGAAGACCTCGACATAGACACTGAGTGTCGAGACAGACCACACAGACCAACCAAAGAGAACTCGATATCGAGTAGATGGAGTCGATATCAACTATGCCCTAGAGATCGAGTGGAACCGAGCTCGTTGAGCAGAAACGAAGAGGTCGATTTTGACCTGACTAGTTGATATCGACTGGATTTCAACACGGACTGGATGCGCTTTTCGAGACTCGGATTGCAAGTCTATCAACAAAGTCCACGGTTTATCATCTATAATCAGATAGATTATGTCTTAAGGGTGATTTCCTTTTTACCCTAAGATCTTTATTAGTAATTTAGATATCTACTTTAAATAAAGGATTTATCCTACTTGTTGGGATAGAGTTTAGATAGAAGATATGATCTACTTTCCTTGGATAGCGAGGATTAGTATCCTATAAATAAAGCCTTAGGGGGCAGGTTTTTAGTCATTCAATCACACAACCACAATAGCAATAGAAGTAGAGTTAGAGAGAAGCTTTAGGGTTTGGCGTTTGCGAGAGCCGACGTTGGATTGTAAGGTTTCGGAGTTTCAATTAATGCAAGTTTATTTCTTCCAATCAATGGTGTCTTATGCGATAAAGAGTGAGTATTTTTCCAAAGCTTCTAGGGTCGGGGTGAGCTTGACGTTAGCCATGCGTGCTTGAGGTAAGTATTTGATGTCGATATCGTTGTGTCTATATCATCTCCTACTATTCTATGTTTAGTCCTTGTCGCAAGAAATGGGATTCATGCTAACAACTTGAGTCATAAGCATAAAATTAGTAGAGACAATTAGGTTTATTTGAAATAGTATTCCTAATCGTTGGTGTACGGAGAAAGCTTGTCCCTTGGGTGAGATAGCACAATTGTCCGTCTTATTTGCCTTAGTGCATGCATTGGTTAACGTTGTGGTAAAACCTATCCCTAGGAGTTGACTTTTATTTATTTGAATCACTTAAAAATATTTTCTTTATTCTATTCATACTTTGTCTTTCATCCTACTTTCTTCGGCCTTTCTTCGTCGACAGCTAACGTTTCTGCAGGACTAGTCGATTTCGACCAAACAGATCGATATCGACCACTTTGCCCAGATCTATCATTTTCTGTGTCGTTCCCGATCTTCCTACAATTACTATCTGAGGTCGATTTCGAGTAACCCACCCGATATCGACTGCCCTGTGTCAACTGCCAGTTTTCTGAGCCAGGTCGACTTTTGCCACTGACATCGATATTGACCAATCTAGTCGATATTGACAAATCTAGTCGATATCGACTGCCGTTTTTGTCTCTGTAGGTTTTCTGTTGCAGTAGAAATCGATAGCCTAGGTCGACGTCGAGTCCACAACTCGAGATTGAGGCTTTTGGTCGACATTTAGGACGTGACTTTGAGACTACCTAGGATCCCGCTGACACGCTTCCTCGTGGATCGATCCTGACTACCCTTCTACTACAGCGGGAGGAAGTCTTGTAATTATTTGCATAGGCAAGGATTATGTTTGCATCTATATTTTATATATTTGTTTAGATTCGATTTCCTCCTCCTAACAAATTGAAAAAAAAAAGCTTCCTTAGGCGTTCAATCATGCATTGGTGCTATCCATCATGCATTGGTGTGTGTTGATTCTCATCGTCGGACCGGTGCTATCGAGCAATCATGAGCCCCCTTCTCATGCTTTCTAGGTTGCGTCCTTGATTTTGTGAGATTGTAAAGGTTGTTGTTTCCATCATTCGATTTGGTTCTCGATTTCAAAGTATCAAGGGTCTTGTCATTGTTTCGTTGGGTTATCCTTAATATTATCTATCTATCTATGCATTTGGTTTATTTGCGTCATTCAATTTCCGTTGCGTTGTGTCTTAACACCCACCCTACTAGAAAGGAGGTGAACCGAATGGAAGTCAAGTCCTTACATGCAATGGGGATAGTAATCCCATGTGAAGAACCAAGAGAGAAGACTTTGACAATTGAAGAACAGGAGGAGAGGGCCATGGAGGCCCAAATGGATGAGCTTTTGGCAATTTGGCACCAAGCGGACGAAAAAGAAGAGATTGAGATAGTAGTCGATGTCGATCACAATGGAGCCATTGCTAATGCCAGAAGCTAAGTATGGGGTCGACGATGAAGAATGCCCCGAGATTGACCAAGGTCAGTCGATATCGACTGGACCTACTCAAGATCGACTCCCCCTATCGACCTACCTCCATCGAATGCACCTCCAGAAGAGAAGAAAGCCCTCGATGTCGACTCACCTACTCAATGTCGACCACTCCCTCAGACGAATAGTAACTCGAACGTAAGCTGTAGTAAACGTCCTTATCCTTCAGAACATAAAGATAATTGTCCCTTTGAAAAGAGTACCTTTGTTTATTCACCTTACTAACGTTACAAGAAAGCCAATAAGTGCATACAAAGCGGGCAACAAGGTATTGATGTATCAATACAACATAGAGGGATGCAAGAGAAAGGATGTGAAAAAAGCAGAATTGTGACCATACACAAAGTCTATCCAGGAAGGTTGGAGCTTAAAGATAAAAAGAGAATAATCTTCAAACCGGAGCTCGAATGCCCTGAAGAGGACGTCCGAGCCATATTGTCCCTATATCTCCCAACCTGAATAGAAGGGCGGAAGAAGTCGGCCTAGCGACTCTAAATCTAAAGCATATGAATAGACTTTATTTTGAATAGTTTGGTTTTTAGGGTTTTAATTTTTTTTAGGGTTTTGTTTTTTGGTTTTGTATTTTTGTTGTAAGGCTTTAAGTTTTTAGGATTTTCGTGAGAACTAACACATTGCAAGTACGAAGGAGCTGCAGCACAAAATGTGCCAAGTGACATATCTCTCTCCTATCTCCACCCCCCTTCCCGATAGGGCAAAGACTGACCAACTCATGAATGCATTCCATTTCCAATTTATTTATATTATCATGCTCATAATCATCATCATGCTCGTAATCATCATGATCATCATGCTCGTAATAGTAATAAGGTGTTGCTTATGACTCAAATGACTCAGGACAAGACCCGATGGGAATGGGCTGTCCTATGACCCTAGAAAAGACTCTAGTTACTTCACAGATAACGTCCGTTCTGTTTACAAACGCATAAAGAATAAGTATGCTCATACGTTAATGTAACTTAGCATGATACTACATGGCATGCTATTATGAAATCCAACACCTAGTACATCATGCACATATAAGCAAGGAGAGGTCTGATAAATCTGAGTAAGCCCCAAGGGAACTTACCTGGCTAGTAGAACAACAAAAGAAGAACCCGACACGTAGCAAGCACAATCAGATAATATCACCTAAATACATAGCGGAAATATATGAGTCTACATCTAAGCTACTTTAAGCATACATAACTCACACATCATACAATCAGTTAGGTAAATAGGTCGCTTCATCCATACTTGTCATCCCATCATGATCAACCAACTCATCGAATCATAACATCTGATATATATATATATATATATATATAGAGAGAGAGAGAGAGTTGGGTTCAGGTGAGAAGCATTGGTCCGGTGAGAAGGAAAGAAGTGATTTGATTGGTCCACGTAGATTAAATTAATTCCAAAAAAATAAGTTCTCCCGTGCGCGCACCTACTCCCCCTTGCCCAGCACATATGCCCAGTCGCATACAAGCGCGTGTGCCCACACTCACCCACCTCATTAAATTTCACTTCCACTATACATCCTTCATTTAATTACTATAGAACAAATACGGAGTATGCATTAATATATATAGTAAAACAAATACGGAGTATGCATTAAAATTAATAAAGTGAAGTTGATCAAATGGTTGGCGTGCTGTGTGCTAGACTAGAGGTCTCAGGTTCAGTTACCATACCCATCACCATTTAATTACCGCTTATAATTTGTATTTTTTTTTCTATTGTAAGTAAAATATTACCATCTAATTTATATTTCATTCTTATTTTATTTACTTTGTATATGTTTTGTTGAAAAAAAAAGTGGTTAATGAAGTTATCAAGAAGTGGTTCAGCCCTTTTATCTTAGTGGTTCAGCCCTTTTACTCTTAGTGGTTCAGTCCTTTTATTCACAGTGGTTCAACTTTTTTACTCGTGTGGTTCAGCCTTTTTACTCTCAGTGGTTCAGCCTTTTTACTCTTAGTGGTTCAGCCCTTTTACTCGTAGTGGTTCAACTGTTTTACTTGTGTGGTTCAACCCTTTTACTTATAGTGGTTCAACTCTTTTACTCATAGTGGTTCAGCCCTATAAAGAAGTGGTTCATGAAGCTATAAAGAAGTGGTTCATGAAGCTATAAAGAAGTGGTTCATAAACCTATAAAGAAGTGATTCATTAACCTAAAAAGAAGTGGTTCATTGTTATTAGCAGGAGGATGATATGTCGAGTAATTACAAATAATAAAGATGTAATAAACGTAAACCAACTCCTAGCCTATGCAAATAATTACAAGACTTCCTCCCGTTGTAATGGAAGGGTAGTCAGGATCGATCCACGAGGAGGCGTGTCAGCGGGATCCTAGTAGCTTTGGAAATCTCAAGTCTGCGTCGACCAGAAGCCTCGATTTCGACCTTGGGCCTCGATGTCGACCTTGGCTGTCGATGTTCTCTGCAACAGAAGACCTGCAGAGACAAAAAACAAGTAGTCGATATCGACAGGGAGGGGTCGATATCGATGTTAGTCCACGAAATCGACTGGCTCATAAGACTGCCAGTTGACACAGTAGGGTCGATATCGATGTCTGGTGTCGATATCGATGTTTAGCAAACTCCGCAGCGATGTTCGTCGTCGACTCAAAAAACTGTCGACGAACTCAGTGGTCGATATCGACGTCTAGCCTCGATATCGATGTCTCTTGCAGTGAGTTAGTTCTTCGTCGGCAAAGAAAGGCCGAAGATTTAAGAATGGGAAAAGAAGGGATGAACAGAAATAACAGTGGTTTATGTGAAATAAACTATGTAAAAGAAACAACTCCTAGGATTAGGGTTTACCACAACGTTAACCAATGCATGCGATAAGATAGATAAGACGGACAATTGCGCTATTTCACCCGAGGGACAAGCTTTCGCCGTACACCAACTCTTAGGATTACTCTTGCAAATAAACCTAATTGTCTCTACCAATTTTATGTTTATAACTCAAGTTGTTAGCATGAATCCCTTTTCTTTCGATTAGGACTAAACATAGAATCGTAGGAGGAGAGATAGACACAGTGATATCAACATCAAATACTTACCTCAAGCGCGCATGGATAACGTCGGGCTCACCTCGACCCTAAGAGCTTTGGGGAACTACTCGCTTCTCATCATGGAACTCATTGTTGATTGAAAAGAAGAAACTTGCATTAAAATAAACTCCGAAGCTTTACAACTCAACGTCAACTTTTGCAAACGTCAAACCCTAAAACTTCTCTCTAACTCTAACTCTATTGATTGTCTTGATTGATGATTATTTCTCGTATGATTGAATGCCAGCCCCCTAGGGCTTTATTTATAGGCTACTAATCCTTGCTATCCGTGGATTGTAACTTCTATCTAAACTATGAACTCTATCCAAACAATTAGGATATGTCTTTTATTTTGATAAAACTTAAATAACTTAAAGGTAAAAAGATAAATAAGTCTTCAGCTGCCATCTATCTTAAAAGTATGAGATAAATCCGTGCCTCCTTGAAGATAAAGTTTCCAATCCGCATCTCGAAATCGAGTCTTTCTTCTGTCGGGATAAGGGGTCGATATCGACACCAGAGGTCGATATCGATGTCTCTGTTCCTGCTCGATTTGTTCAGCTCTAGTCGATGTCTATGTTTGAGGTCGATATGAGGGTCGATATCTATGTTGAAGGTCGATGTCTATGTTGAAGGTCGATATCTACCTCTGCTCAGCTTCACTTCGCTTCTTCGTTTTGACTCCGATTTCGCTCGAATTCCTGCATGGTTAGCTCAAAACTTGTGCAGACCCTATTTCTTGCACTTTAGCCAATTCTTACACAAGTTTATATTATTTTGAAACTTTTCTTTAGGAATCGAATGAAATATGAAGTCAAAAGATGCAATAAAAAGAAGTACAAATATGTACATCATTCATGAACCTATTTAGTCTCTGTAACAATCTCTATTTAGTCAACGAACCACTCTTTATTTAGTACTGAACCAATCTCTATTTAATCACTGAACCACTCTCTATTTAGTCACTGAACCAATCTCTATTTTGTTTTTATTTTTTAGTTCGTAATTTTTTCTTTATTTTGTAATTTTTCATTCTTCTTTTATTTTGTGTTTATTTTTTATTTTTAATTTTTTCTTTATATGATGAACCACTACTCTTTATTGATGAATCACTATTCTTTATTTCATAAACCATTACTATTTAATAATTGTAAAAATTTTATTCTTCTTTTATTTTATTCTAATGTTTTTTTAATTATTTATTTATTTGTTTTTGAAATAAAATAGTTCGTGAACCAAAACTATTTATTTCATGAACCAATACTATTTATTTGATGAACCACTACACTTTATTTGATGAACCACTACTTTTAATTTCATGAACCACTTCTTTTAATTTAATGAACCACTACTATTTATTTCATGAACCACTATTATTTAGTCACTGAACCAATCTCTATTTAGTCACTGAACCAATCTCTATTTAGTCACTGAACCAATCTCTATTTAGTCATTGCAGAACAACTCTCTATTTAGTCACTGAACCACTTGGTATTAAACCCTGAACCACTGGGAATAAAACCGTAAACCACTTGGTATTAAAACCATGAACCACTTGGTATAAAAACACTGAACCACTTAGTATAAAAGCCCTGAACCACTTGATATAAAAGCCCTGAACCACTTTATATAAAAGCGCTGAACCACTTCATATAAAATAGTGGTTCATGAAGTTATAAAGAAGTGGTTCATGAAGCTATAAAGAAGTGGTTCATGAAGTTACTCCATGAACCACTAGAATTTGTTTCATGAACCACTATTATATAATAATTGTAAAAAAATTTATTTTTCTTTATTTTCTTTTCATGTTCATTTTTTAATTATTTATTTAATTAATTAATTTATTTATTTGATGAACCACTACTTTTTATTTGATAAACCACTACTCTTTATTTGATTAACCACTACCATTTAATAATTGTAAAATTTTCACTCTTCTTTTAGTTTCTTTCAATATTTATTTTTAATTATGTATTTATACGTTTTTAAAATAAAATGGTTCATGAACCAATATTATTTATTTGATAAGCCACTACTCTTTATATGATAAACAACTACTATTTAATAATATAAATTTAACCTTTCAAAAGAATCTTCATCATGAAAGATTTCAGATTTCCAAAAGTATTTATTTTATAAACCACTAATATTTATTTAATAATCCACTAACATTTATTTGGACAATAAAGCATTTCAGATTTCAATTTGTATACAAAGATTTCAATTTGTAAACAAGAAAGAGAGATGAACCACTAACAATTTTTTTTTTGGAAAAAATTAAAAGATTTCAATTTGTAAACATGAAAGAGAGATTTCATCCAAAGCACACCGCCATCAACTCCATTATGCCCCCCTCGTTCATGCTCCGATCGTCAAACATTAGTGACAATACTTAAAAAAAAACCAGTGACAATATATCGAGACAAATGCATCACTCAATTGCTTCATTCATTCATTCTATCAAACATCAGTGACAATCAACGAAACACATAATACGCATCAACCGATCAAGATTTCACATTGATTTAAGTGTTAAAATGAAGATTCAATGCCTTTATGTTTACGAAAATTCAGTGATTTGAACATCGATCAAACTAAAACTTAATTTTAGGGTTAGGGCGTACACTAAAAGGGGAAAAAATCAGATTCAAACTAAAAAACAACAGAGTGAGTCAAGGTCCTCTTCTCCGCCCCAGATTCCGGCGTCCTAGGGGCCGAATCCGGCGGCAGGTACTCCAGCCCCATCAATCGCGCCACCGTAGATCTGAAATTTTTGGGTTTTTCTCCTCGTTCCTGTTCTTTGTCAGGTTTCTCGCTGTCGATCTGAGGCTTGGTGGAGATCCGAACTACTGCTATGGTGGCGGAGATATGAGGCTTCGTCAAGGGTTCTCACTGTGTTGGAGCTCCGAACTGCTGCAATGGTGGTGGTGTCGCAAATAGTCGAAGGAGACGGAGAGGACGGCGATGTCGGCGGCGAAGCACATCCCTATCGCAAATCGAGGATGAAGATGGCGACCGTGAGACTGTGAGATCCAACCGAAGGAGACGAAGACGACGACGAAGAGCACGGTGGAGATTAGTAGGCACCTGATGAAGAAGAAGATGGAACAGCGAAAATGTTCTGGGCATAAGGAAGAAAGCGTATAGATATTTTTATTGAGAAAAGAGAAGTGCGTGAGGTTATTTTTTTATAGAAAAAATTACACCTGTTTCCACCAATGAGATCACTTTTTTCCTTCTTACCAGACCAAATACTTCTCACTTGAACCCTCTCCTATCTATATATATATATATATATATATATATATATATACACACACACACACACACACATATATATATACTGGTTGGATCCCGTGTAAGCAACCCTTACGGTGTAATTTGTGAGCAGAGAAATTATTCGTAGGTACCAAGCGTTTATTCGTGTATAATAATGTAATTATTCGTATGTATGAACAAATGTAATTATTCGTATGTATGAACAAATGTAATTATTTGTATGCAACAAAGGATTATTCATATGTATGTACATACGAATAATCACTTGGTACCTACGAATAATGTCACTGTTCACAAGTTACTTTTAATCTCATCCGTTTGATCTTCTTAATCCGACGCTCCAGATTTGCTCACAAATTACACAGTAAGACTTGCTTACACATGATCTATCCTCTATATATATATATATATATATATATATATATATATATATATATATATATATATATATATATATATATATATATATATATATATATATAATCTCTCATCATCATGTATAACATTCGTAAGATATTACTCAAGCCATAACTCAGTACTACCATATCATGCCATTAATCACGCATACATGCTATTAGGCACACAATCATATCATCATGCTAGTTAGTAATCAAACAAGTCGGATTCCCAAGTTAGTTCCCAAAACAATTTCAAAATCCGAGTTAATTAGTTAGAAATTCCATTAATCATATTCCTTTTTGATTTAGTCCGATAATATATTTTAAGTCCCCATATTTTATAAGACCATAATATTATATATTTAATCTCAAAATAATATCTTATATTCTAACTCTCAAATAATATTATATAATATTTTAAATAGCATTTATTCGCACTTTCATAAAATATTTCCAAATCCTTTAAAAATCCCAACCATTTTTATTTTATAAAAAAAACCAGCCCTTTTGAAATTATCCAACCGACCCCTTTTATTTTTTAAAAATCCCAAACCGAGCCCCTTATTTATCAACTTCAAAACCGACCCCTCTTAATGGATTTTTTAGAAAATTAGGCCCAACCTTTGATTTTTGGAAGAATAGCAAAAAATACCCAAAATCCATAAGGCCTTTGCAAATATGCCTTGTTTTTTATTTTTTTTTTTTGCAAAAATGCCTAATTTTATTGCAAATCTACCTACTTAAATTGCAAAACTACCCAAAAGAAAAAAATAACGTGAAATAATGAAACAAAAAAAAAAAGAAAAACGGAAAAAATAAGAGAAAAAAAAAGAAAAACAGAAAAAAAAAAGAAAAAAATAAGAAAAACAGAAAAAATAAGAAAAAAAAAAGAAAAACAGAAAAAATAAGAAAAAAAAAACTGAAAATGGAAGATAAAAAAATAAGAAAAACGGAAAAATAAGAAAAAAAAACTAAAAATGGAAGATAAAGTAAAACATAAAAAAGGAAATAAAAAGTGAATAAAAAAAGAAAAAAAAATCATGTTTTATGATTTTTTCCTACTCCCCTCCCTACATCACAAAAATATTTAACATTTATTTAATCTTAAAAAAATTAAAAAATTATATTCATATTCCTAATATCTATTTTTATATATTTATAAAATTTTATTTAGAAAAATCATGTTTTATGATTTTTTAAAATTAAAAAGGCAATATTTTACAAAATATAATTATTAAAAAATTTAAAACATGATTTTTCAAAATAAAATTTTATAAATATATAAAAATAGACGTTAGGAGTATAAATATAATTTTTATAATTTTTTTAAGATTAAATAAATGTTAAAAAAATTTTGTGGAGTAGAGAGGGTTTTAGGGAGGGTTGTAGAAGATCCCATTTGCACCAGACCGATCGAAGGGCAACCAAAATCCGACCCTTTGCAAGCTCTCCTCCGCCGACGTTGAAGCTCTCCTCTCAGACCGATCGACACGCCTCCTCCGCCAGCGGTTTCTCACCATCTTTGGCTCTTCGGTCTCGCCATCAGCCCTCTTCCAATCGGGCATCCAGCCTCCCCTCATCTTCCTCATATGCTTTTGTCGACAATGTAGCCCCAAATCGTCGAACACCACCATTCCGCCGCCACCACCGTCTCAACCAGCAAATCGCCGGTGAAGAGATCGTAACAGTCGTCGTCGATCATCATCAGGTTCAGGTCTAGTGTCGTCCATCGAAGCCCTCTGTCATCGAATTCAAGTAAACCCTAGGTTTGTTACTTGATTCCTCCGTGCTCATGTGTTTATCGACTGCAGTGATTAGAGCCTAGTGCTTACGAAATCCGAACCCTACATGAAACCAAACCCAATTTGCAATTTGTCGAATGCCTCGTTGAGGTTACGATGGGGTTCAAAGGGCATGTAGTGATCCCGATCATGGTAGATACCCCTAATGTTTGAATTCATGCCTTCTCAACTCAAAATTAGGAAATTACTTTTAGATTGAACTAAAATAAGGAATTGCGATGTTATTGAAATGCTTTGAATGTTGTATGGAGCTGAAATTTTTATTTTTTCTGCTTCATTTGGGAATTCCGAAGGAATTGTGATGTTCTTGAAATGCTTCACCTACTAGATTCGATGTTTTCCAGGCTTAACATGTTTGCAACAAGATAGGATTTAATCTAGTTGCTTGTGCTTAATATATGTGTTGTGATTTTAGTATTTTACTTTGATTGATATGTGATTATGACTATGGACGATGTAAAAATACAATTGATTCTTGCCTACTGATAGGGAGAAGACTTTTGATATTGAAGAGGGTATTCTTAATCGCAAGTTCAAGGACCGAAAAAAGAAGCTAAATCCTGATTTATTTCATTCTAATCCTGAGGTATGTCTCATAGGCTTTGGATATTGAATAATTAAGTCGATTCAGTTCGTTCTAAACATGAGGTCATAGGTCTTGACAGGATAGCGCTATCAACATGTCAGGATATAAACCAAAAATATGTCAAAGCCAGGGGTTAAACGTCGAAAGATTGTTGCAAATAATGGATCGAAAAACACTAAACATCTGTAGTTCATAGTGTGGACCGTGGGATGCTCGACGATGTCATACAAGTGTAAGAGACGTGGGTTATCATTGAGCTCAATTCTCATATTTGACAAGAAAACACATATAACATGATAGGAAATTCAATAGATCTTAACAAGATAGGGGTATTAACATGTCAGGATACAAACGAAAAAGGTGTCAAAGCGCGTTGGGGGTTAAACATCGAAAATATTATTGCAAATAATGGATCGGAAAACACTAACCATCTGTAGTTGATAGTGTGCGATGCTTGACCACATTGTATAAGTATAAGAGGTGTAGGTCATCATTGAGCTATGTTTTCACAATTGACGGGAAGACACTTGTATGCTGACAGGATATGGTTATACACATGTCAGGATAAAAAAACAAAATGTAGCCACCTTAAATGAAGAAATGTCATAGCCATCTTTCACCCCAGAATCCTAGTCTTTTTTTCGGTCGAGACATCATTCACCTGCATTTTGACACTTGACAAGAACATACCTATATTCTGACAAGATAAGAATACAAATGTTGATAGGAAGACACTTGCATACTAACAGGATATGATTACACACATATCAGGATAAAAAACTAAATGTAGCCACCTAATGAAATGAAGAAATGTCGTAGCCACCTTTCACCCCGGAATCTTGGTCATTTGTTTGGTCGAGACATCATTCACCTACGTTTTGACACTTGACAGGAATATACATATAGTCTGACATGATTAAAACAAGACCTTGGCAGGATATTCTTATCAAACATGACGGGATAGGAATACAAATTTTGACAGGATAACACATCCATATTGACAGGATATGGTTATACACATATCAGGATAAAAAACAAAACGTAACCACCTCAAACAATTTCTCATAATTGACGTCAATTTTTTTTTGTTTGATTGGGAAAGATTTCGGGGAGGGGATCCCTACCCGATATGAAGTCAATTGTATAAGAAGAAGATGATCATAACGGTAAACAACTCTCGTTTGGTAGGTTAAACAGTTACACAATCATATCTTTCAAATATTATTTTCTTTTTTTAGATTACAGTGTTGATTTGCAAGGAAATTTAATTATAAAAATTAAAGTTTATTTTCAGATTTTATTTAAAAAAATCTTCCTTTTAAAATCTATCTTCTTCATATCTGGATTTTTTTAATTTTTGAAAAACTGTTTTTTTTTAATTTCCAAAAATTATTTTTTTTCCATTTCCCATGAATCTGTTTTTTTATTTTTATTTTTTAAACTTCCGAAAACCCAATTTTTTTCAAATTCCAAAAAATCTGTTTTTTTAATTTCCAAAAATCCTATTTTCCCATTTTATGAAATTCTGGTTTTTTCGAAAAATAATTTTTTAAATTTTCGAAAAATTTTGTTTCTTCCATTTCCATAATTTTTTTAAAATTTTTGAGAATCCTATTTTTTTCAATTTCTCAAAATCTGTTTTTATTTAATTTTCCAAAAATCCTATTTTCATATTTTTATATTAATTAAAAAATATCTAACCTCCCAATACTTTTATTGCAAATATGCCCAAATAGACATCCTTTGCAATTTGGTAGAAATTGGGGTATTTTTGTAACACTTTTTTTTTGGTAGGGTATATCCGCAAATCCGCCTTGATTTTTTAAAACATAACAATTCTGGCCCAACAAATTCGGCCTAAAAGCAAATCCCATTCCAATCTCCCATCCTCATTATGTAAAACCGAATTCAGAAAAAGAAAAAAAAGAAAAAAGGGGGACCTATGCCTAGCTGGCAGTGATGTGGCGGTGTGGTGGAAGGGTGGGTCTAGGTGTGGCTATGGGTCACGGGTTGACTCGTGACCCGACGGGTCGTACGGGTCAATGACACGACGGGTCCGGGTCCTCGGGTCAGTTGGTTGAAATGGGTAGCGGGTTAGTTTTAGGGTCGGGAGTTGTTAACCCACTGACCCGGCGGGTCGACCATTTTTTTTAAAAAATTGTCATTGGATGTAGGGCCCACCACCAGGACGATTTTTTTTTTAAAAAAATTGTAGTTGTTGCCAACGGCTAGGCTGGCTAGGTCGGGGCTATAAATACCAATCAATCCTTCATTTCACAGTTCACACATCTCATCCAAGCCAAGCCACATCAACTTTCATTTTATTTTCGCGATCTCGTTAATCGTTATCATGTCAGATGATAATCTTCGTACGACGTTGTTCCGTGACCATTTCGAGAAGGTCGATCAAGGGCAAGGCCCCGGGATGTTCGAAGCGGTTCGTCGTCATTGCGGTCACAAGTACAAGTTGAAAAACAACCTGGGCTACAGAAATTTGAAGCTTCAAATCACGAAGAAGCATCCCGACAAGATGAAGACCGGTGGCGCATCGGGCTCAAGTGGAAACTAGTACTCTAGTAGTCTAAGTAGTCAAGTAATTTTATGTTTTAACGTAATGTGTTATGTGAACTTGTGTTGTGAATTGTGATAAACTTATGTTTCGTGTAATTGTGGTTTATAATGTAGTTTCGTAATTTCCTACCATTTTGGGAAAAAAAATTCGAACAAACGAAAAACATATCCGAAAAAAATCGAATAAACTTTTAATATAAATGTAAAAATTTCAAACTCTATAAATTTCAAACTCCATATAGTAGAGCAAAAAACAAAACGAAAAGCCAAATGACTAGTTGGCAACGGTCGACCCGTCGGGTCGAACGTTGCCCAATGGTAGAAACAAACCCCAATTGCCTCGGTTTAGCCCTATAAATACCCAATTTCCCTCCCATTTTCAAACCACACCTCACTCATCTCCTCTAATCTCATCTTTATTTCCCTAATCGCTCTCTAATCGCTCGATATTCTCTCTCGTAGTCTCGTTTTATTAATGTCTCCCTAATCTATCTTATCGCTCTTAATCCTCTTAAAAGCATAATGTCGAACATCTTCACTCAAATTACCCGAGGTCGCAAGAGTGTTAGTGGGGCCCCATCATCATCGACCCCGAGCATCAGAGGCGGAGGCGGCGCGGACCCGCCGGCGGCACCAAGCCTTCATCGTAGTGCCTCAGTCTCGGCGGGGAGTGGAACCCGACGGCATCAAGATGATGCTCTATTGGCCGACCACGTCGACGATAATATGGAGGAGGAGGAGGAGACGGAGACCGCCCCAGCGGGAACTTCGATGATCCCGACCCAAGAGTCCGGGTTCGTAGCCGATGAGAGTCACGGGACTCTGACCGAGGGCGACCTGGATGTGGCTCCCACTACGGCCCAAATGCGAGCCGCTACATTCAAGTTCTGGTTCACGAAGGGCCCTAGGGACCCCACCTGGGAGGAAAGCAGTTTCTCGGCGAAGTGCAAATTCTGCGGGATGGTCTACAAGCACCCGAAGGGAGGCGGATATGGGAACTACGGTCACCATATCTGGACGAAGCATCCCGAAAAGCTCGGCCTTGCCAAAGGACAGACTCAACTAACTTGGTAGGCCTATTCTTCCTCTCAACCCGCTGGTTTATGGTCTTATGATTATTGTCGTTGTCATGATAACTATGCGGAAATGATAGCTGCTGAAGGTTTAGCTTATATTTTTTCACAACGTTTATGTTTCAATGAATTTATTACACAAAATGTTCAACTTGCATGGCAAGGTATTAGTCCAAACAAGGTTAAAAGGAACATAAGTAGACGGTATAACACCCGTAAAAATGAATTAATCGAATATTTTCAAAAGAACCACGATTTACATGTATCGATTTGTAGTGAAATTTGGACCGACCATTGGCAACATCACTCGTATGGGTGTTACTTGTCATTGGGTTGATCAACGTTTTTCAATTGCACAAACGTGTTTAGGCTTTTCGAGTTTTCGACAATGCTCACACGGCACGGAACATAGCACGTGTCCTTTTAACCGTTTTACAAGAATATAGATTGACTCAAAGAGTTTTTAGCATCGGGTTTGACAATGCTTCTGCCAACATCACATCTATTCCGGAATTAATCCAATATTGTCAACCCGGGATAGGTGGAAAGTTTTTCCATAACCGTTGTGCCCCTCTTATTTTAAACTTATGTGTCCAAGATGGTTTAATATTTTTACATTTTGTTGTTGAACCAATTCGATATGTTTTGTGAGCACTTTGGCGAAGTAAACAGCTTCACCAGCAATGGAGCGCCTATTGCAGCGCTCACCAAACTCGCCCAAAGCAGTTCTCCAAGGATGTTTACACTCGGTGGAACTCTACTTATAGAATGATTTATGATTCCATAGCTTATAAACATCTTCTTTCCGGTTTTACAACACAAAACATCGAAGGGTCAAACATCTTTGCGGATATGTGGACTGAGGCCCGAGATGTTGTTGAGGTTTTCAAAGTTTTTTACGATGCAACTCAGACTTTTAGCCACGCTTACATGCCTACATCAAACCTTTTCTGTTTTTTTTGCCATGAACATAGCATAGCCCTTCAAGACGGGATTAATGTGCCTTCCATATCCTTGGTTGTTACAGAGATGCGGCAGTAATGGTTGGCATATTACAAAGTTATATCGGACATTTTCCTCATAGCTTGCTGTTTCGACCTTAGGTATAAATTGAATAGGGTTCAAAAGTTTTCATAAAACTATTTTCTGACTTTAGAAGTTGAGGATGATGACGAATGCAATGTTCCACTTATAGTTGCTAGAGTTAGAGGTTTATTAGAAGAATTATATACTCATTATTCTACAGGCGATAGAGCGCTATCCACTCGTCCTCCCGTGCCTTCCAGTTTGAGCGGGTCATAAACTAGCATTATCGCTAGAACTAAGGCACTTGCTAGAGATATCTTTGGCTCAAAGAGGTCGAGATCTTCGTCGAGCTCCCACTCGGAGCTCGATGAATATTTGTCTGCTAACTTTGATTTCCACATCGATGAAGAAGATTTCGATGTCCTAGAATGGTGGAGCCATCTTGAAAGACAAAGATTCCCAACATTGCAGGTAATCGCCCCGCAAATACTTTGGGCCCCTTTCTCCACTGTCGCCATCGAGCAGCTTTTCAGTCATGAAGGCCAGATTCTATCAGAGAAGAGATCAAGATTACTTCTCGAGAATCTCAAAGCCCAAGTTTGCCTTGTAGATTGGAACAGGGCGGATATGCGGATGCAAAAGAACATCTTGAGGACTGAATCCGAGTACGATGACGGAGTGGACACAGAGTCCATTTGGGAGCTCCATTGACGGCGGGATCATTGATGGATCAGGAGGTAAAGGCTCTAACGATCAAGCAGAATAGGTAAGCGAGGTTCAAACATACACAAGTAAAAGAACTACTTGGGCTTTAATTGCTCAACCCCGGAAGGATACGTAGGCAATCGGGAAATCGATTCAAGGCCTTTTTTTTGTTTTTTTTCCCCAACTCAAACATAAATTTTACATAAACAACCAACATAAATTGAAATCTTTTAAAACGTCTTAACGTCAAAACATCGGCGCTCGAGAATTCTGGAAAGGCACAAATCCGTTTCAACCCGGACCCTTACCGCCGGGTCCAGACCCGCCAGGTCAACCCATCGACCCTTGGAACCGCTGGGTGACCCAAACCCGCCAACTCGTCGGATTCCCAGGTTATGGTTCGGGTCACCAATCCCCTACCCTTGACCCGGCGGGTCGAACCCATCGACCCGCCAGGTCGAACCCATGGCCATGCCTAGGTGGGTCTCTCTGGCCAAGGAAAAAGAGAGAGAGGGAACCACTTTTAACCATCTCCTTCATCTCCACTTACAGATTTCAAAAAAAAGATGGGAGAGAATGAGGGACAGGGGAGGCTGACGGTGATAAATCCCGGGCTCCGACCATGAAGCTGACACCCACACACACACAAGGATGGGAAAGGAAAAGAAGAAGGAGGAAGAAAGAGCTCATCGAGTGGATCCGAAATCTTCGGGCTTCGATTCGACTCACTGGAGTTTTGATTAGGGCCTGCTGAGGACGGGGAAAGCTCTGAGGACCTAGGTCGGGGTAAAAGGTTATAAAGGAGGCCCTTTTAAGCGAGTTTGAGAGCAAGAGTGGGTGAGGGTGTGCTTACCGATCGAAAAAAGGGAAACCAGAGGAGGTAGAGGAAGGCGATGGCGGCGTCGGCTGCTCTTGGTGGCTCCGAGAGGCGTCAAGGCAACTACAGCTGCTGTCTCGGGGAAGAAGGAGAAAGCAAGGAGGAAGAGGTAAGGCGTGGGAGCCCTCGAGAAAAGAGGGAAAGAGATGGGGATGGAGGCTGAGGTGGTGGCGGTGTTCTGGTGGCGGAGAGGAGGTGAGATGGTGAGGTGGTGGAAGGGTGGTGGTGAAAGGAGGTGGCGGCAGAGGAGGAGTTTTAGACCACTGCTCTTGGCAACTCAAATAGGAGAAGGGGATAAGGGGTTGTTTGGTTTTCCTGAGTTTGTGTGGGTATGAAAAGTGAGTCAAAGAATTTGATTTTTGTGAAGAGGGAATTGTTGCTTGTTTTCCAAAGGAAGGGGACTCAAAGAAATAAGGGAGGGAAGGAGAGGATAGGATTTTCCAAAAAGGGGAGGAGATGAGTTGGATAAGAATGGGTGAAAGAGGACGAAAATTATGGTCCCGAAGTCAGAAATTGAATTTCCGACAATTGGTTTCTGAATCCCGCTCCCTCGGTCAATTAGAATTTTAAAACCAAAAACGATATCGCTACCCGAAGATCGTTTAAATTCTCAAGGCGATGGGAAGGAATTGTTTTGCTAAAATTTCAATTTCGGGTTGGGATCCGTTTTAAGAGTTTCGAAATCGGTTTATTAAGTTGAGGACGAGTTTTTCTCCAAATACCCAATTTAAATTCATTTTGAATTCCTTTTATCCGAAATCATAATTTGAAAACCCAAGCCTTTACACTCTCCTTAGCCCAAGCGCCTCCTTCTTTGGGTTTTCTACACCAGTCCGCCCTTATGCAACTTGCGACTCCTTTCCTTGTCTCCTCCATCCCCGACGCATCCACCCGTCTCTCTCGCTCGCCATGACATCCTAGGCCACCGCTGCTTCACCCGTCTTTCTTCTTTATTCCTTTAATTCTTTTTTTCTTTAATTTTAATAACTTCTATATAAACTCTTAATTTAGAAGAGTTTAGGATGATGTGTCAATCTTAGAGGCATTTTAGGAGTTTTAACCAATCATATTTTTTTGCCATTTTTCTTTGATTTTCTTTAATTCTCTTTTTTTTCTTCTTTATTCCTTTAATTCTTTTTTTCTTTAATTTTAATAACTATTGGGCTTAATTCAAAACATTGAATTCAATCTAATATAACCATTGAACTTAATTCAAATTTATTTACTAACTGTTGAGCTTAATTCAAAACATTGAATATAACTATTGATTATAACACATCACATTTAAACAATGTTATAATAATATTGATATTATTATTCCTGAGTAATTTAAAATATCTATATTTATGTATTATAATTTACATAAGATTTTTAAAAAATAATTTTCTGAGATAATTGTAAGATACATTTGTTGTAAAGTTTTTTTTATGATTTTTATCTTAACATTTATTAATATTTTTATATATAATATTTTAGTTTAAAAAAAAAACGCGCCATGGCGCGGGAATCATACTAGTTATTCTTGTAATTAAACAAAGATGAATAATTGCAGAAATCCCAATGATACCAATTACCAAACCAACCCATGCATGAAAAACAGTAAAATAAATTTCGAAAACATTTGAAAAAAAACAAGAGCACAAGAACAACTATTATCCGAGCCCATTAAAAACTAGATTCATTCAGACAACTAAAGTCTAAAGGTACGAAAAAAACAAGGACATTTAATGGAACGTTAATCTTAAAATGGGTTCTTCTGAAATCAGTTTCTATGATGGGCAAAAGCAAACACAATTTTCAAATTCCCCAAGAAGATTCAAAGTTTCAATTCTAGAAGAGTCGAATGAATAACATTTGGTGGCATTTATACAGCAAGCGCAAGTCTGCAGAATTAATCCTCGGCCAAGACGTGGAATAAGGCTAGCCCATGGCATATTTCTGAGTCCAGCTTCTAGCAGTAGTCTCATACTTGGCTCTGTCGGTTTTGTACATGTGTGCAATCTCCGGAACCAAGGGGTCGTCCGGGTTAGGATCCGTCAGAAGAGAACAGATTGAGAGCAACACCTGAAGATGATAAAACCACCACGTTCAGTTAGGCAAGCACTAAAGCTCAAGTTGAACTTGAAGCAAGCAATATTAAATTATTAATACCATAATTACAAAACTAGGCATAAAGTTTACAAATTTATATATCATAAAGGGTAATTATATGCATTCTATAAACAGTGAATCAAACGCCACTATAAACATGTGTATTTCCTACATGATGCATAATAGAATAAGTCGATAAATATTAGTATAATTCAACAAAAATAAATGGGCGAGGAAGCAGAATATCTACCCAGGAAGACAAGAGAACTGAGATTAATGGTACATCCCTAGATTAGAAAATAAGATGTAACGATAAAAAGAGGATGGAGGTGAGCTTGGTTCGAATTGGTAGGATAAGTTGAATTTTGAGTTGGAATTTGCTTACACTTGTGGAATATATATGCCATATGACAACACTTCTAACATCATATTCCAAGCAAAGCATGCTGTGCTAGGTTTCTATCAAGCAATGAATGGAGAATAGAAGCCAGAACCTTAGATATGGTCAAAGCCGGACTCCACTGCTCCTTGAGAATATCATGGACTTAAAAATTTAATATTGCTAATTTGTGACTTTTTTGTGTCTCGTATGATCGAGTTATGATTCCATTTGGCAGTGCTAGGCTGAATTTGTGCTTAATTTATGTTGAACCGATTGAATCATCGATTGTTTTGTGTTCGGCAGGCGGGGATGTGGTAAGTAGGAGATTTAAATATTTAAAATAAAATAAAGCACAACTAGACTATCTCCCTGTCCCAAACAAATAATACAAGAATCCCCTCCCTTGTAGTAGTAGGGTAATTCAGGATCGAATCCACGAGGAGGTATGTCAGCGCTTCCTTTGTTGTGCTCACGATCAAGGCTTTCGACCTCAGCAGACACTCGATATCGAGTATATAGGTCGATATCGACCTCAGTTCTGGTCGATTTCCTAGCACAGTTCCTGCAGAAGACAAAACAGCACGTCGACGTCGAGCAGAGACCTCGATATCGATGTTAGACCTCGATATCGACCTCTGAGGGTCGATTTCGATGCTTGTCACAGAAACTGTTTTTGTAACCAATTTGTCGAAAAAGAGTCCGATGAAAATAGAATGGAGAAGGAAGATGAACAGAAACAAAACTAAGACTTTTATGAAGAATTCAATTAATTAAAAGGCTTCCAAAGTCGGGGTTTCATGCCACAACGATAACAGTGCAAATTTCATACTAAAGATATGAACTTTAACGTCTTTCCGTCAAATAACTTTCGTTATCAACACTTAGGTGATTAGAGGCTCTCGCATATTTCCTAAGAGTTACTATCCAATTCATGAGCAATTCAAGTTCACAATATGAGTGGCTTTCGCTTCAATAATGCAAATAATGAATCTCCCTAACTTTCGCAAAGGATCATGCATGGGGTAGAAGACGGAATCGCATAAAAGTCATACCTTTGATGCACTTACCTCACATTACTATCGTCGGGCTCACCCCGACCCTAGAAGTGGGTTGACTACTCGCTCCTCATCATGCACATCATCATCATTGTTATTGAAAGAAAGGTACTTTGAATTAAAACTCCAAAAGAAAGTACAACCGAACAAGCCACTCCACTCTCGCTTTACAACTCCACTCGGCCTCCTCTCTCTCTCTCTACTCTCTATTGCAACTGAAATTCTCTGCGAAATTGGATGTTATTGTATATCTAAACTCAGCCCTATTGGCCTCTATTTATAGATGTCGATAAGGACTCGAAAGCTTATCTCTGTTCTCTAAGATAAACTAAAACAAATTAAAAGCTAAAACTTCTTGGTGAAATCAGCCTCCTCATGATAGATCTGGTGTTGATGATAAGAAATCTCGACCTTTGGATGGATATTGCAAGCTTTGGATATAATTCTATCAAAATCGGAGTCGAATTCCTCTGCTGGCATGGTCGATATCGATGTTCAGAGGTCGATATCGACCCCTCCAAAACTTCATCTCGAGCTTCTCCTTCTCCTACTCGAACAAGCACTCGACTTCTATCAATTTGGTTGATCTGGCAGCATCGATATCGACCCCCAGACGTCGATATCGACCTCTTCTATGTCGACATGCTCTGTTTCCTTCTCTGCTCGATTCCTATGTCTCTGATGTACTCGATGTCGAGGTCTTCAGTCGATTTCGACCTCTTCAGAAGACTTTGAGTTCTTTTTCCGCTCTTCCGAATTCATCCATTTTCATCCTGTTTTCTGCGAAATCACATGAAACTCGTGCAAACCCATATACTTGACATTTAAGCATAAACTACACTAATCCCTTGTTTTCCCATAAATGTGCATACAAAAGACAATAAAATGGATTCATATGTGCATAGAAAATATGGCAATTTGCGCGCACATCAAACACCCCATACTTAAGCTTGCTTGTCCCCAAGCAATACCTTTAATGGTCATTCAGGGGAACAAAGTAAACCCTCAACATCATAGATTCATTTTTCATATGTCCCTACAATCAATTGCCATCCTCGATAAGGTACTTATGTTAACCAAGTCCATGCCTATGCATAAAAAGCAATTTCATACTCATAAAGGAGGTAATATGCAAAACACAATTTTAGCGACATAACATTAATAATCAAGAGGACTTTTTTCAAGCTTGTGAGAAGTGGATTGGTAAAAGGCTAAAGGTGGGCTAATATTTGGCCATGTGGTGTTAAATCCGGGGAAACATACTTTCTTTCCAAAACATTCCACCTTCCTTCTTCATAATGTCTCACCTTTCACTCATCGCTCAATGCTTTTTTTCAATACAATGCTTTTACCTCGCTAACTTAGTAATGCCTTCTCGCGAGTCGCAAACATGGGTGTCATGAATGGCCCCGGACACTTAGTACTTCGGACTCCTCACCTTGTATATCCCATCCTGCGGAACTATTATCTCTACGCAAGCAGGGTCGACCCACCTTTATCTCCTGAGGTGATCGGATTTTTTCTCGCTCATTTAATTTTCCATATTTCATAATTGTATCATTCCTGCTAACAACTTCATATATGCACAACTCCATATAACTCCAAAGATGACATCCATTCAAAAAAACATGGTCCCCGGATAGGGTATAAGGTAAAAAATGGGCAATATGTGTATATGTGGAGCAATAATGATCATGATAAGTCTCATATATGGCTTTGTGGCTTTTGCAATGATGCATAGGTAAGGCTAGGATATGAACTTTGCTTGTATGGAATTTTTATAAAAAGTCCTCCATCATCTTATCATGCACATGTCAAAATCAACTTCAAATTTTCATCTCCTTTATGTTTTTTCTCTTCTTGCACTTCATTGGGACTTCCCTTAACTAGGCAATCTCATATTATATCTCTAATGAATCTAATTTTGCATCATAGAGCTCTTTTTTATACTTCTATGACTCTTTCTTTTTCAAAATTTTTGATGGGAGTCATTTTTCTCATTTTTTTTTATTATTTTAATTTTTTTATGCATTAAAATAAATATGCAACTCTAATCTAAGTATGAATATGCAAGTAAGCCTTTCCCCCACCCCATACTTAAAATTTACAGTGTCCTCACTGTATTAGAACTAGGGTTAAGAAGAAAACTTACTAAACCGTCACAAATTTCAGGAGTCGAAGAAGACAACAGGGAAGGTCGATATCGACCCTTTATATCGATATCGATGTCTCTCTTGATTTCTGCTTAGGCTTCAGGGTGATTTGGCCTCGATCACAAATCCTATCCATGTCGACCTTAAGGTCGATTTCGATGTCTGACATCGATTTTGATGCCTTTCTGTGTGCTTTTCTCTCTCCTGCAATTTGAAAACAAAACACAAAATATGCTAAACAATAAAGTGTCTAAAACCAAAACAAAACGCTGTCTAAAACCAAAACTAAGTCTTTGTTACAAGCTCTAGATTTTTAAGTCGCTAGGCCGACTTCTTCCTTCGCGCTTCTCAAGGTGGCATCTGCAGAGCCCATGTAGCTTGGGCCTCAAATATCACTCCTTTCTTGTCCCGCAGCTGCATTCCGCCGGGATTGATTTGATTCACCGTGAATGGACCTAAGTTCTTATCCTTGAATCTTGTAGGGAACCAATGGTCCTTAGACTTGGCAACATAGACCTTGTCTCCTATCTCATATTGGCTTTAATCATCATCGGATACCCTACATAAGCGCACATGCCAAGGCACACCTCTTCCAAATAATGATAAGTCCTTAATTGTAATGGAACAAGAGGAATCCATGCCTTGACTAACCTTCTTCTCAGTCTGTGGCTCAGGTCGATGTCGATGTTCGGAGGTCGATATCGACCCCTGTTGTACACCTGGAGGATCAGTCGATTTGGAGAGTTTTGACTCGATATGATCAGGTCGATTTCGACCCTCAGAGGTCGATATCGAGGTCTCCTTGCCTCCCTTCTCAGTGCTGATGATGGTCGATTTCGATAGGGTGTGGTCGATATCAACCCTTGTCCCCGATTTCGATGCTTCCTGATAATGCATATTTTAGATAGGCATTATAGGCATTTTTAGTTTAGTTAGGTTGCATTTCTTTCATACTTTGTTGCTAAATTGCATCTTGTGATTATTTCGAAAGAGTTCGGATTCTGCGCAAATTTGTGTTTATCTCGCAGATTGAATCGGAACACATTTGGGAGATGCAATATCTCGAAGAGGAACACAAGAAACATGGGAAGGAACAAGGAAGGAAAGATGCAAGACAAGAGGAGAAACCCGCAAAGGAAGACAAGGAGCTACGACAAAAAAGCGTGCCGCGGGCGCAGCAAGGATGCCGCGGCCGCAGCAAGGCCCGCTGCAGAGGGGTGTGAAGTAACAGCTTGCGGCGGGCGCAGCACCTATGCTGCGCCCGCAGCAGTGGTCGTCAGCGATACGCGTCGTTTTGATTAAAAACCCTAGATGTTCTTATTTTGTTTGATGGCCGACTTGGGTGTTTTAAAGGCCGACTTTTAGTTATTTTTACAGCACTTCTTCTATTCTATTCTTTCATGAGACACTTTAGAGATTTTGAGCAATGTTTTCCATGAGGAACTAAACTCATCTATTCTGCCTACAATTTGAAGCTTTATTCGGAATGATTGTGAGTTTCTAATTCTCGCTTCTTGTTTCCTATATTTGAATGTTTCAACTTCTTTGTGCTTGATTGATTATTGATTTGTTTTATCTTGTCTGGCCAACTTGTTAGATCAATTCAATCGCTAAGGTTTTGTAGATTCCTGGTTGTGAACCTTAACCTAAGTGGCAAACTTATTCCTTTAGGGCTGGTTGAACTAATTGAATGAGTAGGAAGTTGAATGTGTTGTTAAATCCTTTTTTAGGGACTGCAAATACCTTGGCTAATCTCTGAACTTAAAGCTATCAATTGGGTTAAATCCTTCTTTAGGGACTGTTCGATTGATAAGGGTTGCTAGGACTGGTTGGACGAGTAACTATATTAGGTCGGGACAAGGGCATTCATAGGAAACGTAATAGGACGAGAAAAAGTTACAAGGATCGCTTCAATCCAATAAAGTGGAAAATTGTAGGTAGAATTGCTTCTCCTAAATTGTCTAAAACAAATTCCTTTACTTTGCTTTCTTTACTTCGCTTTGATAAAAGGCGAAACTTTCACATAAAAAACCCCCAAACTGGTTACTTTGATTGACACCTGAATTACACTTGAGTTATAATTTTCCCTGTGGATCGACCTCTTGCTTATTGCTATACTTGCTATAGGTTTGAGTTTTCTTTGGCGGAATCAACGACAGGTTTTCCCTCCGTCAAATTTGGCGCCGTTGCCGGGGAAATTTTATTTAATTCTTGTGTGTTTTTAGTGTTAATCTTGGTGTGGACCATCTTATATGGTCCATACCCGTGCTACTAATTCATCTTTGTTACCGTTTGATTCAGAGATTGAAAGGACCCTTGCCACTCTAAGGCGAGAAGCTCGTGATCGCTTTCGCGAACTCCCTTTTGATCAAGAAGAACCTACAACAGAGATGGCTAACGATGCGAACCGCACTCTTAAGGAGCTTTCTGCTCCTGATCTGGCACAGCAACCCCTGGCAATCCAATTCCCTGCGCTAGCACAAGGAGTTAACTTTGAGCTGAAGTCAGGGGTAGTTCATCTTCTACCCAAATTCCATGGGTTGAGTGGGGAGGACCCCCACAAGCATCTGTCTGAATTTCATAGGGTGGTTGTTGGGATGAAACCAGAGAACGTAACTGATGAGCAAATCAAGCTGAGAGCTTTTCCCTTCTCTTTGAAGGACGAGGCAAATGAATGGTTCTTCTATCTACCACCTGACTCTATTTCTACCTGGGCTGAGATGAAGAGACTCTTCCTAGAGATGTACTTCCCCGCAACAAAGCTCAATGCTTTGAAAAGGTCAATCAGCAGCATTGAGCAGTATGCGACAGAGTCTATACATGAGTACTTTGAGCGTTTCAAGAAACTCTGCGCCAGCTGCCCATGCCATGGGTACTCTCAAAAGGATCTGGTTCTCTTTCTCTTTAATGGGTTGACTGATATAGAGCGCAAAACAGTGAATTCTGCTTGTGGAGGAAACATGCTGAACAAGACGCCTGCCGCAGCTTGGGATGTGTTTAAGGAGCTATCTGAGGGCTCCAGACAGTTCAACAAGAGCCCGCGTGCTAGGGGTGTACTCGCTGTTGATGCTCCTGTGGCTGCACTTCAGACTGACATGGCAGAGGTAAAGGAGATGATGAAACAATTGGTCATTGATAGAACTCCTCAACAACTGAAGGCATGTGGTCTTTGCAATCAATTCACTCATCCTATGGACATGTGCCCGCTCCTACAAGATCCTAATGTTGATTTGAATGCCATTGGGAATTTCGCTCAACAAAGGCCTAGGCAAGGCAATTATGGAAATCCTGGGTATTTCAACAACAATAATTACAATAGGGGCTATCAGCAAGGCTATGGGAACTATCAAGCCTCTTTCAATCAGCAAGGGGGGCAACAGGCAAGGCCTCAACAACAATATGAACCTCGACAGGGAGGTCAGCAGCAATCAAATGAGGATAATGAGGATCCATTACAGAAACTGTCACGATTGGTCATGAAGAATGATAAACAGCAGTCAGATCGGATGGCAAATCTAGAGAAGCAGCAATCCGATCGGATGACAAATCTTGAGAATCAAATGAGTCAGCTCATTCAAATCTTAAGTGCTAAGGAGGCAAATAATTCAGGAAAGCTTCCATCACAGACCATCGAGAATCCAACGAAGGAGAATGTCAGTGCTGTAACACTTAGAAGTGGCAAGGAACTGGTTGTCACACCTCAAAAGGATGATGAGGAAATAATGGATGAGGAGATCGAAATAATAGAAGAGGATAACGGAACACACACTGTGCGGCGCCCGCAGCAACCTTGCGGCGCCCGCAGCAACCTTGCGGCGCCCGCAGCACCTTGCGGCGCCCGCCGCCAGTGCACCCGCCGGCTCCTCGTTGTCAGGTACGCCTCTTACTAGTTCTTCCCCTCTTCCTCTTTCTTCTCCTTCTCCTCCTTCTTCCTCCTTACCAATGGAGACTCCAAAGCCAATTCCACCCTTCCCGGAAGCCTTGAAGGATACAAGAAGGTATGAGAACGACAAGGAAATCTTCGAGACATTCAGTAAGTGTAAGGTAAACATTCCTTTGCTTAATTTAATCAAGAGCATTCCTAGATATGCTAAATTCTTGAAGGAACTTTGCACTATCAAGCGGAACCAAAAGCTAAAAGGTAAGCAAAAGGTGAAGGTAAGCGAACATGTCACTGCTGTCTTTCAAAAGCGTATGCCTGAAAAGTGTAGTGATCCTGGTATGTTTGCTATTCCATGTGTGATAGGTGATACTAAATTTGACAAAGCCATGTTAGATTTAGGAGCATCTATTAATGTTTTACCTTCTAATGTTTATCATGCTTTGGGGTTGGGACCTCTGAATGATACTCGGGTAGTAATTCAACTTGCTGATCGATCTACTATCTACCCGAAAGGGATTGTTGAAGATGTCTTGGTAATGGTTGACAACTTGATATTCCCTGCTGATTTCTTTGTGATTGACATGGGTCCTGGTAATAATGAAGGCCCTATTCTGTTGGGCAGACCTTTTCTGAAAACTGCTAGGACCAAGATAGATGTCTATTCAGGATCTCTTACTATGGAATTTGATGGTCAAAGAGTTGAATATAATATTTATGATTCCATGAAATTCCCATCTGATGATCCTTCTATGTACTTTGTGGATGTTATTGATACTATGGCACAAGATTGCTTTGATTTGGAGTGTGTTGATGAGATGGAAGTTGCTTTACAGGCTCCTATAGATTATATTGCTAGAGATTATGTATTGTCATCTGATTTGCAGGAGGCTATAGTAGCTTTAGACCATCGATCTCCCACCTATGTGCCACCAAGGGGAGATCGCATCGAGCTGACCATTCCTACTGAAAAGCTTATTCCATCTATTATCCAAGCGCTTGATGTTTAATTGAAACAACTCCCTAATCACCTTAAATATGCTTTTCTGGGTGAAAATGATACCCTGCCTGTCATTATTTCTAACAAATTGACATTTGGACAGGAGGAGCGATTGGTGACTGTTCTAAAGGAGAACAAGGAGGCGTTAGGATGGACGATAGCAGATATTAAGGGCATCAGTCCTACCCTCTGCATGCATATGATACTATTGGAGGAGGATGCCAAGCCATCTAGACAACCTCAGCGGAGACTCAACCCGCCAATGATGGAAGTGGTAAAGAAGGAGGTGCTGAAGCTCCTTCAGGCAGGTATGATCTTTCCCATATCTGATAGCAAATGGGTGAGTCCTACTCAGGTTGTCCCAAAGAAGGGAGGTATTACTGTTGTTGAGAATCAGGATGGTGAATTGGTCCCTAGCAGGGTACAAACTGGATGGAGAGTCTATATTGATTATCGAAAATTGAATGCAGTTACTCGCAAGGACCATTTCCCCCTTCCCTTTATTGATCAAATGCTTGAGCGCCTTGCCGGCCGCTCCTTTTATTGCTTTCTGGATGGCTACTCAGGATATTTTCAGGTACCAATAGCACTAGAGGATCAAGAAAAAACGACATTTACATGCCCCTTTGGCACTTTTGCATATCGCAGAATGCCTTTTGGGCTATGTAACGCACCTGGGACTTTCCAACGGTGTATGGTAAGCATATTTTCTGAGTATGTAGAGCGATTTATTGAAGTATTTATGGATGACTTCATTGTGCATGGAGATGATTTTGATACTTGCTTGCATCATTTGTCACTTGTGCTTAAGCGGTGTGTAGACACCAATTTAGTCCTTAACTCTGAAAAGTGTCATTTTATGGTTGAGCAAGGCATTGTTTTGGGTCATATTGTGTCTAGCAGGGGTCTTGAGGTAGACAAGGCTAAGATTGATGTCATTCAGTCTCTACCTTACCCCACCAATGTGCGCGAAATTCGCTCCTTTTTAGGCCATGCAGGGTTCTATCGCAGGTTTAGTAAGGACTTTTCTAAGATTTCTGCACCTCTTTGTGATTTACTGAAAAAGGAAGTAGCTTTTGAGTTTGATGACAGGTGTAGAGCATCCTTTGATTAGCTTAAAGGTCGCCTAACCAGCGCTCCTATAATTCAAGCACCCATATGGTCTCAACCTTTTGAGATTATGTGTGATGCTAGCGACTATGCTGTGGGGGCTGTTTTGGGACAAAAGGAAGGAAGGAGCTCTCATGTCATCTACTATGCCTCCATGACTCTGAATGGAGCGCAAAGAAACTACTCAACCACTGAGAAAGAGCTCCTAGCTGTGGTCTTTGCACTGGAGAAGTTTCGCTCCTATCTCCTAGGAGCTAAGGTAATTGTCTTCACTGATCACGCTGCTCTTCGCTATATAAACTCTTAATTTAGAAGAGTTTAGGATGATGTGTCAATCTTAGAGGCATTTTAGGAGTTTTAACCAATCATATTTTTTTGCCATTTTTCTTTGATTTTCTTTAATTCTCTTTTTTTTTCTTCTTTATTCCTTTAATTCTTTTTTTCTTTAATTTTAATAACTATCTATATAAACTCTTAATTTAGAAGAGTTTAGGATGATGTGTCAATCTTAGAGGCATTTTAGGAGTTTTAACCAATCATATTTTTTGCCATTTTTCTTTGATTTTCTTTAATTCTCTTTTTTTCTTCTTCTTTATTCCTTTAATTCTCTTTTTTCTTTAATTTTAATAACTATCTATATCTATATATCTATATAAACTCTTAATTTAGAAGAGTTTAGGATGATGTGTCAATCTTAGAGGCATTTTAGGAGTTTTAACCAATCATATTTTTTTGCCATTTTTCTTTGATTTTCTTTAATTCTCTTTTTTTTCTTCTTTATTCCTTTAATTCTCTTTTTTTTCTATAATTTTAATAACTATCTATATAAACTCTTAATTTAGAAGAGTTTAGGATCATGTGTCAATCTTAGAGGCATTTTAGGAGTTTTAACCAATCATATTTTTTTGCCATTTTTCTTTGATTTTCTTTAATTCTCTTTTTTTTTTCTTTATTCCTTTAATTCTTTTTTTCTTTAATTTTAATAACTATCTATATAAACTCTTAATTTAGAAGAGTTTAGGATGATGTGTCAATCTTAGATGCATTTTAGGAGTTTTAACCAATCATATTTTTTTGCCATTTTTCTTTGATTTTCTTTAATTCTCTTTTTTTTCTTCTTTATTCCTTTAATTATTTTTTTCTTTAATTTTAATAACTTCTATATAAACTCTTAATTTAGAAGAGTTTAGGATGATGTGTCAATCTTAGAGGCATTTTAGGAGTTTTAACCAATCATATTTTTTTGCCATTTTTCTTTGATTTTCTTTAATTCTCTTTTTTTTTCCTTCTTTATTCCTTTAATTCTTTTTTTCTTTAATTTTAATAACTATCTATATAAACTCTTAATTTAGAAGAGTTTAGGATAATGTGTCAATCTTAGAGGCATTTTAGGAGTTTTAACCAATCATATTTTTTTGCCATTTTTCTTTGATTTTCTTTAATTCTCTTTTTTTTCTTCTTTATTCCTTTAATTCTCTTTTTTTTCTTTAATTTTAATAAC
Source organism: Persicaria maculosa (assembly GCA_963922045.1). NCBI lineage: Eukaryota > Viridiplantae > Streptophyta > Magnoliopsida > Caryophyllales > Polygonaceae > Persicaria > Persicaria maculosa. The sequence continues at coordinate 39,349,870 of OY998261.1, forward strand.
TATCTATATAAACTCTTAATTTAGAAGAGTTTAGGATGATGTGTCAATCTTAGAGGCATTTTAGGAGTTTTAACCAATCATATTTATTTGCCATTTTTCTTTGATTTTCTTTAATTCTCTTTTTTTTTCTTCTTTATTCCTTTAATTCTTTTTTTCTTTAATTTTAATAACTATCTATATAAACTCTTAATTTAGAAGAGTTTAGGATGATGTGTCAATCTTAGATGCATTTTAGGAGTTTTAACCAATCATATTTTTTTGCCATTTTTCTTTGATTTTCTTTAATTCTCTTTTTTTTTCTTCTTTATTCCTTTAATTCTTTTTTTCTTTAATTTTAATAACTTCTATATAATCTCTTAATTTAGAAGAGTTTAGGATGATGTGTCAATCTTAGAGGCATTTTAGGAGTTTTAACCAATCATATTTTTTTGCCATTTTTCTTTGATTTTCTTTAATTCTCTTTTTCTTTTCCTTCTTTATTCCTTTAATTCTTTTTTTCTTTAATTTTAATAACTATCTATATAAACTCTTAATTTAGAAGAGTTTAGGATGATGTGTCAATCTTAGAGGCATTTTAGGAGTTTTAACCAATCATATTTTTTTGCCATTTTTCTTTGATTTTCTTTAATTCTCTTTTTTTTCTTCTTTATTCCTTTAATTCTCTTTTTTTTCTTTAATTTTAATAACTATCTATATATAAACTCTTAATTTAGAAGAGTTTAGGATGATGTGTCAATCTTAGAGGCATTTTAGGAGTTTTAACCAATCATATTTATTTGCCATTTTTCTTTGATTTTCTTTAATTCTCTTTTTTTTTCTTCTTTATTCCTTTAATTCTTTTTTTCTTTAATTTTAATAACTATCTATATAAACTCTTAATTTAGAAGAGTTTAGGATGATGTGTCAATCTTAGATGCATTTTAGGAGTTTTAACCAATCATATTTTTTTGCCATTTTTCTTTGATTTTCTTTAATTCTCTTTTTTTTTCTTCTTTATTCCTTTAATTCTTTTTTTCTTTAATTTTAATAACTTCTATATAATCTCTTAATTTAGAAGAGTTTAGAATGATGTGTCAATCTTAGAGGCATTTTAGGAGTTTTAACCAATCATATTTTTTTGCCATTTTTCTTTGATTTTCTTTAATTCTCTTTTTCTTTTCCTTCTTTATTCCTTTAATTCTTTTTTTCTTTAATTTTAATAACTATCTATATCTATATAAACTCTTAATTTAGAAGAGTTTAGGATAATGTGTCAATCTTAGAGGCATTTTAGGAGTTTTAACCAATCATATTTTTTTGCCATTTTTCTTTGATTTTCTTTAATTCTCTTTTTTTTCTTCTTTATTCCTTTAATTCTCTTTTTTTTTCTTTAATTTTAATAACTATCTATATATCTATATCTATATAAACTCTTAATTTAGAATAGTTTAGGATGATGTGTCAATCTTAGAGGCATTTTAGGAGTTTTAACCAATCATATTTTTTTGCCATTTTTCTTTGATTTTCTTTAATTCTCTTTTTTTTCTTCTTTATTCCTTTAATTCTCTTTTTTTTTCTTTAATTTTAATAACTATCTATATAAACTCTTAATTTAGAATAGTTTAGGATGATGTGTCAATCTTAGAGGCATTTTAGGAGTTTTAACCAATCATATTTTTTTGCCATTTTTCTTTGATTTTCTTTAATTCTCTTTTTTTTTTCTTCTTTATTCCTTTAATTCTTTTTTTCTTTAATTTTAATAACTATCTATATAAACTCTTAATTTAGAAGAGTTTAGGATGATGTGTCAATCTTAGATGCATTTTAGGAGTTTTAACCAATCATATTTTTTTGCCATTTTTCTTTGATTTTCTTTAATTCTCTTTTTTTTCTTCTTTATTCCTTTAATTCTTTTTTTCTTTAATTTTAATAACTTCTATATAAACTCTTAATTTAGAAGAGTTTAGGATGATGTGTCAATCTTAGAGGCATTTTAGGAGTTTTAACAAATCATATTTTTTTGCCATTTTTCTTTGATTTTCTTTAATTCTCTTTTTTTTTCCTTCTTTATTCCTTTAATTCTTTTTTTCTTTAATTTTAATAACTATCTATATAAACTCTTAATTTAGAAGAGTTTAGGATGATGTGTCAATCTTAGAGGCATTTTAGGAGTTTTAACCAATCATATTTTTTTGCCATTTTTCTTTGATTTTCTTTAATTCTCTTTTTTTTTTCTTCTTTATTCCTTTAATTCTTTTTTTCTTTAATTTTAATAACTTCTATATAAACTCTTAATTTAGAAGAGTTTAGGATGATGTGTCAATCTTAGAGGCATTTTAGGAGTTTTAACCAATCATATTTTTTTGCCATTTTTCTTTGATTTTCTTTAATTCTCTTTTTTTTCTTCTTTATTCCTTTAATTCTTTTTTTCTTTAATTTTAATAACTATTGGGCTTAATTCAAAACATTGAATTCAATCTAATATAACCATTGAACTTAATTCAAATTTATTTACTAACTGTTGAGCTTAATTCAAAACATTGAATATAACTATTGATTATAACACATCACATTTAAACAATGTTATAATAATATTGATATTATTATTCCTGAGTAATTTAAAATATCTATATTTATGTATTATAATTTACATAAGATTTTTAAAAAATAATTTTCTGAGATAATTGTAAGATACATTTGTTGTAAAGTTTTTTTTATGATTTTTATCTTAACATTTATTAATATTTTTATATATAATATTTTAGTTTAAAAAAAAAACGCGCCATGGCGCGGGAATCATACTAGTTATTCTTGTAATTAAACAAAGATGAATAATTGCAGAAATCCCAATGATACCAATTACCAAACCAACCCATGCATGAAAAACAGTAAAATAAATTTCGAAAACATTTGAAAAAAAACAAGAGCACAAGAACAACTATTATCCGAGCCCATTAAAAACTAGATTCATTCAGACAACTAAAGTCTAAAGGTACGAAAAAAACAAGGACATTTAATGGAACGTTAATCTTAAAATGGGTTCTTCTGAAATCAGTTTCTATGATGGGCAAAAGCAAACACAATTTTCAAATTCCCCAAGAAGATTCAAAGTTTCAATTCTAGAAGAGTCGAATGAATAACATTTGGTGGCATTTATACAGCAAGCGCAAGTCTGCAGAATTAATCCTCGGCCAAGACGTGGAATAAGGCTAGCCCATGGCATATTTCTGAGTCCAGCTTCTAGCAGTAGTCTCATACTTGGCTCTGTCGGTTTTGTACATGTGTGCAATCTCCGGAACCAAGGGGTCGTCCGGGTTAGGATCCGTCAGAAGAGAACAGATTGAGAGCAACACCTGAAGATGATAAAACCACCACGTTCAGTTAGGCAAGCACTAAAGCTCAAGTTGAACTTGAAGCAAGCAATATTAAATTATTAATACCATAATTACAAAACTAGGCATAAAGTTTACAAATTTATATATCATAAAGGGTAATTATATGCATTCTATAAACAGTGAATCAAACGCCACTATAAACATGTGTATTTCCTACATGATGCATAATAGAATAAGTCGATAAATATTAGTATAATTCAACAAAAATAAATGGGCGAGGAAGCAGAATATCTACCCAGGAAGACAAGAGAACTGAGATTAATGGTACATCCCTAGATTAGAAAATAAGATGTAACGATAAAAAGAGGATGGAGGTGAGCTTGGTTCGAATTGGTAGGATAAGTTGAATTTTGAGTTGGAATTTGCTTACACTTGTGGAATATATATGCCATATGACAACACTTCTAACATCATATTCCAAGCAAAGCATGCTGTGCTAGGTTTCTATCAAGCAATGAATGGAGAATAGAAGCCAGAACCTTAGATATGGTCAAAGCCGGACTCCACTGCTCCTTGAGAATATCATGGACTTAAAAATTTAATATTGCTAATTTGTGACTTTTTTGTGTCTCGTATGATCGAGTTATGATTCCATTTGGCAGTGCTAGGCTGAATTTGTGCTTAATTTATGTTGAACCGATTGAATCATCGATTGTTTTGTGTTCGGCAGGCGGGGATGTGGTAAGTAGGAGATTTAAATATTTAAAATAAAATAAAGCACAACTAGACTATCTCCCTGTCCCAAACAAATAATACAAGAATCCCCTCCCTTGTAGTAGTAGGGTAATTCAGGATCGAATCCACGAGGAGGTATGTCAGCGCTTCCTTTGTTGTGCTCACGATCAAGGCTTTCGACCTCAGCAGACACTCGATATCGAGTATATAGGTCGATATCGACCTCAGTTCTGGTCGATTTCCTAGCACAGTTCCTGCAGAAGACAAAACAGCACGTCGACGTCGAGCAGAGACCTCGATATCGATGTTAGACCTCGATATCGACCTCTGAGGGTCGATTTCGATGCTTGTCACAGAAACTGTTTTTGTAACCAATTTGTCGAAAAAGAGTCCGATGAAAATAGAATGGAGAAGGAAGATGAACAGAAACAAAACTAAGACTTTTATGAAGAATTCAATTAATTAAAAGGCTTCCAAAGTCGGGGTTTCATGCCACAACGATAACAGTGCAAATTTCATACTAAAGATATGAACTTTAACGTCTTTCCGTCAAATAACTTTCGTTATCAACACTTAGGTGATTAGAGGCTCTCGCATATTTCCTAAGAGTTACTATCCAATTCATGAGCAATTCAAGTTCACAATATGAGTGGCTTTCGCTTCAATAATGCAAATAATGAATCTCCCTAACTTTCGCAAAGGATCATGCATGGGGTAGAAGACGGAATCGCATAAAAGTCATACCTTTGATGCACTTACCTCACATTACTATCGTCGGGCTCACCCCGACCCTAGAAGTGGGTTGACTACTCGCTCCTCATCATGCACATCATCATCATTGTTATTGAAAGAAAGGTACTTTGAATTAAAACTCCAAAAGAAAGTACAACCGAACAAGCCACTCCACTCTCGCTTTACAACTCCACTCGGCCTCCTCTCTCTCTCTCTACTCTCTATTGCAACTGAAATTCTCTGCGAAATTGGATGTTATTGTATATCTAAACTCAGCCCTATTGGCCTCTATTTATAGATGTCGATAAGGACTCGAAAGCTTATCTCTGTTCTCTAAGATAAACTAAAACAAATTAAAAGCTAAAACTTCTTGGTGAAATCAGCCTCCTCATGATAGATCTGGTGTTGATGATAAGAAATCTCGACCTTTGGATGGATATTGCAAGCTTTGGATATAATTCTATCAAAATCGGAGTCGAATTCCTCTGCTGGCATGGTCGATATCGATGTTCAGAGGTCGATATCGACCCCTCCAAAACTTCATCTCGAGCTTCTCCTTCTCCTACTCGAACAAGCACTCGACTTCTATCAATTTGGTTGATCTGGCAGCATCGATATCGACCCCCAGACGTCGATATCGACCTCTTCTATGTCGACATGCTCTGTTTCCTTCTCTGCTCGATTCCTATGTCTCTGATGTACTCGATGTCGAGGTCTTCAGTCGATTTCGACCTCTTCAGAAGACTTTGAGTTCTTTTTCCGCTCTTCCGAATTCATCCATTTTCATCCTGTTTTCTGCGAAATCACATGAAACTCGTGCAAACCCATATACTTGACATTTAAGCATAAACTACACTAATCCCTTGTTTTCCCATAAATGTGCATACAAAAGACAATAAAATGGATTCATATGTGCATAGAAAATATGGCAATTTGCGCGCACATCAAACACCCCATACTTAAGCTTGCTTGTCCCCAAGCAATACCTTTAATGGTCATTCAGGGGAACAAAGTAAACCCTCAACATCATAGATTCATTTTTCATATGTCCCTACAATCAATTGCCATCCTCGATAAGGTACTTATGTTAACCAAGTCCATGCCTATGCATAAAAAGCAATTTCATACTCATAAAGGAGGTAATATGCAAAACACAATTTTAGCGACATAACATTAATAATCAAGAGGACTTTTTTCAAGCTTGTGAGAAGTGGATTGGTAAAAGGCTAAAGGTGGGCTAATATTTGGCCATGTGGTGTTAAATCCGGGGAAACATACTTTCTTTCCAAAACATTCCACCTTCCTTCTTCATAATGTCTCACCTTTCACTCATCGCTCAATGCTTTTTTTCAATACAATGCTTTTACCTCGCTAACTTAGTAATGCCTTCTCGCGAGTCGCAAACATGGGTGTCATGAATGGCCCCGGACACTTAGTACTTCGGACTCCTCACCTTGTATATCCCATCCTGCGGAACTATTATCTCTACGCAAGCAGGGTCGACCCACCTTTATCTCCTGAGGTGATCGGATTTTTTCTCGCTCATTTAATTTTCCATATTTCATAATTGTATCATTCCTGCTAACAACTTCATATATGCACAACTCCATATAACTCCAAAGATGACATCCATTCAAAAAAACATGGTCCCCGGATAGGGTATAAGGTAAAAAATGGGCAATATGTGTATATGTGGAGCAATAATGATCATGATAAGTCTCATATATGGCTTTGTGGCTTTTGCAATGATGCATAGGTAAGGCTAGGATATGAACTTTGCTTGTATGGAATTTTTATAAAAAGTCCTCCATCATCTTATCATGCACATGTCAAAATCAACTTCAAATTTTCATCTCCTTTATGTTTTTTCTCTTCTTGCACTTCATTGGGACTTCCCTTAACTAGGCAATCTCATATTATATCTCTAATGAATCTAATTTTGCATCATAGAGCTCTTTTTTATACTTCTATGACTCTTTCTTTTTCAAAATTTTTGATGGGAGTCATTTTTCTCATTTTTTTTTATTATTTTAATTTTTTTATGCATTAAAATAAATATGCAACTCTAATCTAAGTATGAATATGCAAGTAAGCCTTTCCCCCACCCCATACTTAAAATTTACAGTGTCCTCACTGTATTAGAACTAGGGTTAAGAAGAAAACTTACTAAACCGTCACAAATTTCAGGAGTCGAAGAAGACAACAGGGAAGGTCGATATCGACCCTTTATATCGATATCGATGTCTCTCTTGATTTCTGCTTAGGCTTCAGGGTGATTTGGCCTCGATCACAAATCCTATCCATGTCGACCTTAAGGTCGATTTCGATGTCTGACATCGATTTTGATGCCTTTCTGTGTGCTTTTCTCTCTCCTGCAATTTGAAAACAAAACACAAAATATGCTAAACAATAAAGTGTCTAAAACCAAAACAAAACGCTGTCTAAAACCAAAACTAAGTCTTTGTTACAAGCTCTAGATTTTTAAGTCGCTAGGCCGACTTCTTCCTTCGCGCTTCTCAAGGTGGCATCTGCAGAGCCCATGTAGCTTGGGCCTCAAATATCACTCCTTTCTTGTCCCGCAGCTGCATTCCGCCGGGATTGATTTGATTCACCGTGAATGGACCTAAGTTCTTATCCTTGAATCTTGTAGGGAACCAATGGTCCTTAGACTTGGCAACATAGACCTTGTCTCCTATCTCATATTGGCTTTAATCATCATCGGATACCCTACATAAGCGCACATGCCAAGGCACACCTCTTCCAAATAATGATAAGTCCTTAATTGTAATGGAACAAGAGGAATCCATGCCTTGACTAACCTTCTTCTCAGTCTGTGGCTCAGGTCGATGTCGATGTTCGGAGGTCGATATCGACCCCTGTTGTACACCTGGAGGATCAGTCGATTTGGAGAGTTTTGACTCGATATGATCAGGTCGATTTCGACCCTCAGAGGTCGATATCGAGGTCTCCTTGCCTCCCTTCTCAGTGCTGATGATGGTCGATTTCGATAGGGTGTGGTCGATATCAACCCTTGTCCCCGATTTCGATGCTTCCTGATAATGCATATTTTAGATAGGCATTATAGGCATTTTTAGTTTAGTTAGGTTGCATTTCTTTCATACTTTGTTGCTAAATTGCATCTTGTGATTATTTCGAAAGAGTTCGGATTCTGCGCAAATTTGTGTTTATCTCGCAGATTGAATCGGAACACATTTGGGAGATGCAATATCTCGAAGAGGAACACAAGAAACATGGGAAGGAACAAGGAAGGAAAGATGCAAGACAAGAGGAGAAACCCGCAAAGGAAGACAAGGAGCTACGACAAAAAAGCGTGCCGCGGGCGCAGCAAGGATGCCGCGGCCGCAGCAAGGCCCGCTGCAGAGGGGTGTGAAGTAACAGCTTGCGGCGGGCGCAGCACCTATGCTGCGCCCGCAGCAGTGGTCGTCAGCGTTACGCGTCGTTTTGATTAAAAACCCTAGATGTTCTTATTTTGTTTGATGGCCGACTTGGGTGTTTTAAAGGCCGACTTTTAGTTATTTTTACAGCACTTCTTCTATTCTATTCTTTCATGAGACACTTTAGAGATTTTGAGCAATGTTTTCCATGAGGAACTAAACTCATCTATTCTGCCTACAATTTGAAGCTTTATTCGGAATGATTGTGAGTTTCTAATTCTCGCTTCTTGTTTCCTATATTTGAATGTTTCAACTTCTTTGTGCTTGATTGATTATTGATTTGTTTTATCTTGTCTGGCCAACTTGTTAGATCAATTCAATCGCTAAGGTTTTGTAGATTCCTGGTTGTGAACCTTAACCTAAGTGGCAAACTTATTCCTTTAGGGCTGGTTGAACTAATTGAATGAGTAGGAAGTTGAATGTGTTGTTAAATCCTTTTTTAGGGACTGCAAATACCTTGGCTAATCTCTGAACTTAAAGCTATCAATTGGGTTAAATCCTTCTTTAGGGACTGTTCGATTGATAAGGGTTGCTAGGACTGGTTGGACGAGTAACTATATTAGGTCGGGACAAGGGCATTCATAGGAAACGTAATAGGACGAGAAAAAGTTACAAGGATCGCTTCAATCCAATAAAGTGGAAAATTGTAGGTAGAATTGCTTCTCCTAAATTGTCTAAAACAAATTCCTTTACTTTGCTTTCTTTACTTCGCTTTGATAAAAGGCGAAACTTTCACATAAAAAACCCCCAAACTGGTTACTTTGATTGACACCTGAATTACACTTGAGTTATAATTTTCCCTGTGGATCGACCTCTTGCTTATTGCTATACTTGCTATAGGTTTGAGTTTTCTTTGGCGGAATCAACGACAGGTTTTCCCTCCGTCAAATTTGGCGCCGTTGCCGGGGAAATTTTATTTAATTCTTGTGTGTTTTTAGTGTTAATCTTGGTGTGGACCATCTTATATGGTCCATACCCGTGCTACTAATTCATCTTTGTTACCGTTTGATTCAGAGATTGAAAGGACCCTTGCCACTCTAAGGCGAGAAGCTCGTGATCGCTTTCGCGAACTCCCTTTTGATCAAGAAGAACCTACAACAGAGATGGCTAACGATGCGAACCGCACTCTTAAGGAGCTTTCTGCTCCTGATCTGGCACAGCAACCCCTGGCAATCCAATTCCCTGCGCTAGCACAAGGAGTTAACTTTGAGCTGAAGTCAGGGGTAGTTCATCTTCTACCCAAATTCCATGGGTTGAGTGGGGAGGACCCCCACAAGCATCTGTCTGAATTTCATAGGGTGGTTGTTGGGATGAAACCAGAGAACGTAACTGATGAGCAAATCAAGCTGAGAGCTTTTCCCTTCTCTTTGAAGGACGAGGCAAATGAATGGTTCTTCTATCTACCACCTGACTCTATTTCTACCTGGGCTGAGATGAAGAGACTCTTCCTAGAGATGTACTTCCCCGCAACAAAGCTCAATGCTTTGAAAAGGTCAATCAGCAGCATTGAGCAGTATGCGACAGAGTCTATACATGAGTACTTTGAGCGTTTCAAGAAACTCTGCGCCAGCTGCCCATGCCATGGGTACTCTCAAAAGGATCTGGTTCTCTTTCTCTTTAATGGGTTGACTGATATAGAGCGCAAAACAGTGAATTCTGCTTGTGGAGGAAACATGCTGAACAAGACGCCTGCCGCAGCTTGGGATGTGTTTAAGGAGCTATCTGAGGGCTCCAGACAGTTCAACAAGAGCCCGCGTGCTAGGGGTGTACTCGCTGTTGATGCTCCTGTGGCTGCACTTCAGACTGACATGGCAGAGGTAAAGGAGATGATGAAACAATTGGTCATTGATAGAACTCCTCAACAACTGAAGGCATGTGGTCTTTGCAATCAATTCACTCATCCTATGGACATGTGCCCGCTCCTACAAGATCCTAATGTTGATTTGAATGCCATTGGGAATTTCGCTCAACAAAGGCCTAGGCAAGGCAATTATGGAAATCCTGGGTATTTCAACAACAATAATTACAATAGGGGCTATCAGCAAGGCTATGGGAACTATCAAGCCTCTTTCAATCAGCAAGGGGGGCAACAGGCAAGGCCTCAACAACAATATGAACCTCGACAGGGAGGTCAGCAGCAATCAAATGAGGATAATGAGGATCCATTACAGAAACTGTCACGATTGGTCATGAAGAATGATAAACAGCAGTCAGATCGGATGGCAAATCTAGAGAAGCAGCAATCCGATCGGATGACAAATCTTGAGAATCAAATGAGTCAGCTCATTCAAATCTTAAGTGCTAAGGAGGCAAATAATTCAGGAAAGCTTCCATCACAGACCATCGAGAATCCAACGAAGGAGAATGTCAGTGCTGTAACACTTAGAAGTGGCAAGGAACTGGTTGTCACACCTCAAAAGGATGATGAGGAAATAATGGATGAGGAGATCGAAATAATAGAAGAGGATAACGGAACACACACTGTGCGGCGCCCGCAGCAACCTTGCGGCGCCCGCAGCAACCTTGCGGCGCCCGCAGCACCTTGCGGCGCCCGCCGCCAGTGCACCCGCCGGCTCCTCGTTGTCATGTACGCCTCTTACTAGTTCTTCCCCTCTTCCTCTTTCTTCTCCTTCTCCTCCTTCTTCCTCCTTACCAATGGAGACTCCAAAGCCAATTCCACCCTTCCCGGAAGCCTTGAAGGATACAAGAAGGTATGAGAACGACAAGGAAATCTTCGAGACATTCAGTAAGTGTAAGGTAAACATTCCTTTGCTTAATTTAATCAAGAGCATTCCTAGATATGCTAAATTCTTGAAGGAACTTTGCACTATCAAGCGGAACCAAAAGCTAAAAGGTAAGCAAAAGGTGAAGGTAAGCGAACATGTCACTGCTGTCTTTCAAAAGCGTATGCCTGAAAAGTGTAGTGATCCTGGTATGTTTGCTATTCCATGTGTGATAGGTGATACTAAATTTGACAAAGCCATGTTAGATTTAGGAGCATCTATTAATGTTTTACCTTCTAATGTTTATCATGCTTTGGGGTTGGGACCTCTGAATGATACTCGGGTAGTAATTCAACTTGCTGATCGATCTACTATCTACCCGAAAGGGATTGTTGAAGATGTCTTGGTAATGGTTGACAACTTGATATTCCCTGCTGATTTCTTTGTGATTGACATGGGTCCTGGTAATAATGAAGGCCCTATTCTGTTGGGCAGACCTTTTCTGAAAACTGCTAGGACCAAGATAGATGTCTATTCAGGATCTCTTACTATGGAATTTGATGGTCAAAGAGTTGAATATAATATTTATGATTCCATGAAATTCCCATCTGATGATCCTTCTATGTACTTTGTGGATGTTATTGATACTATGGCACAAGATTGCTTTGATTTGGAGTGTGTTGATGAGATGGAAGTTGCTTTACAGGCTCCTATAGATTATATTGCTAGAGATTATGTATTGTCATCTGATTTGCAGGAGGCTACAGTAGCTTTAGACCATCGATCTCCCACCTATGTGCCACCAAGGGGAGATCGCATCGAGCTGACCATTCCTACTGAAAAGCTTATTCCATCTATTATCCAAGCGCTTGATGTTTAATTGAAACAACTCCCTAATCACCTTAAATATGCTTTTCTGGGTGAAAATGATACCCTGCCTGTCATTATTTCTAACAAATTGACATTTGGACAGGAGGAGCGATTGGTGACTGTTCTAAAGGAGAACAAGGAGGCGTTAGGATGGACGATAGCAGATATTAAGGGCATCAGTCCTACCCTCTGCATGCATATGATACTATTGGAGGAGGATGCCAAGCCATCTAGACAACCTCAGCGGAGACTCAACCCGCCAATGATGGAAGTGGTAAAGAAGGAGGTGCTGAAGCTCCTTCAGGCAGGTATGATCTTTCCCATATCTGATAGCAAATGGGTGAGTCCTACTCAGGTTGTCCCAAAGAAGGGAGGTATTACTGTTGTTGAGAATCAGGATGGTGAATTGGTCCCTAGCAGGGTACAAACTGGATGGAGAGTCTATATTGATTATCGAAAATTGAATGCAGTTACTCGCAAGGACCATTTCCCCCTTCCCTTTATTGATCAAATGCTTGAGCGCCTTGCCGGCCGCTCCTTTTATTGCTTTCTGGATGGCTACTCAGGATATTTTCAGGTACCAATAGCACTAGAGGATCAAGAAAAAACGACATTTACATGCCCCTTTGGCACTTTTGCATATCGCAGAATGCCTTTTGGGCTATGTAACGCACCTGGGACTTTCCAACGGTGTATGGTAAGCATATTTTCTGAGTATGTAGAGCGATTTATTGAAGTATTTATGGATGACTTCATTGTGCATGGAGATGATTTTGATACTTGCTTGCATCATTTGTCACTTGTGCTTAAGCGGTGTGTAGACACCAATTTAGTCCTTAACTCTGAAAAGTGTCATTTTATGGTTGAGCAAGGCATTGTTTTGGGTCATATTGTGTCTAGCAGGGGTCTTGAGGTAGACAAGGCTAAGATTGATGTCATTCAGTCTCTACCTTACCCCACCAATGTGCGCGAAATTCGCTCCTTTTTAGGCCATGCAGGGTTCTATCGCAGGTTTAGTAAGGACTTTTCTAAGATTTCTGCACCTCTTTGTGATTTACTGAAAAAGGAAGTAGCTTTTGAGTTTGATGACAGGTGTAGAGCATCCTTTGATTAGCTTAAAGGTCGCCTAACCAGCGCTCCTATAATTCAAGCACCCATATGGTCTCAACCTTTTGAGATTATGTGTGATGCTAGCGACTATGCTGTGGGGGCTGTTTTGGGACAAAAGGAAGGAAGGAGCTCTCATGTCATCTACTATGCCTCCATGACTCTGAATGGAGCGCAAAGAAACTACTCAACCACTGAGAAAGAGCTCCTAGCTGTGGTCTTTGCACTGGAGAAGTTTCGCTCCTATCTCCTAGGAGCTAAGGTAATTGTCTTCACTGATCACGCTGCTCTTCGCTATTTATTGACTAAGAAAGAAGCGAAACCAAGATTGATTCGTTGGATTTTACTTTTGAGTGAATTTGACATTGAAATAAAAGATAAGAAAGGTGCAGAAAACTCAGTAGCGGACCACCTCAGCGGACTTGTCCAAGGAGAGGACAAGCCGGAAGATCAAAGACCCATTCACGGTGAGTTCCCTGATGATACACTATTTTATATCACTCACACCCTCTCTTCGCAGCTGAAGGAGAAAACGGAAACGGAGGATGCTGCGCCCGCCGCAACCTTGCTGCGCCCGCCGCAATGCAATCTTGCTGCGCCCGCCGCATGTATGCTGCGCCCGCCGCATAACAATCGGCCTCATGTTCAGTCCTTTTCCCTCCCATCCGACGAGGTAAGTCCTGATATTCCTGAATTGTTGATGGGTGTCCATGCTCCTCGACCTTGGTTTGCCAATATGGTGAATTTCTTGGTCACGGGAGAATTTCCACCGAAATTTACAAAAGCTCAGAAGGACAAGGTTCGACATGACTCTCGCTTCTACGTTTAGGATGACCCCTACCTTTGGAAACATTGTGCTGATCAGGTAATTAGGAGGTGTCTGCCGGATAATGAGGTACAATCTGTCCTTACGTTTTGTCATGCTCATGAATGTGGAGGCCACTTTGGTTCTCAAAAGACTGCTAGGAAAGTTTTAGAAGCAGGTTTCTTTTGGCCTCACTTATTTAGGGATGCTAATGCCTTCTGTAAATCATGCGATAGATGTCAAAGGGTCGGGAACATATCTGCTAGGAATGAAATGCCACAAACAACTGTCATATTTTGTGAAATTTTTGATGTTTAGGGTATCGATTTTATGGGTCCCTTCCCTAGTTCTTTTGGGAATTTATATATTTTGCTTGCGGTGGACTATGTCTCCAAGTGGGTGGAGGCAAAAGCCACAAGAACTGATGATTCTAAAGTGGTTGCAGATTTCTTGAAAGACACCATTTTCGCAAGATTTGGGGTGCCTAAGGCTATAATTAGCGACAGAGGAACACATTTCTGCAACAGGACGATCACTGCCTTGTTAAAGAAATATCATGTCACACAGAGAGTGTCCACTGCCTATCATCCTCAGACCAATGGTCAAGCGGAGATATCAAATAGAGAGATAAAGACCATTCTGGAGAAAACAGTGGCACCCAACAGAAAGGATTGGAGTCTACGGCTCAATGACGCTCTTTGGGCTTATCGGACAACCTATAAGACTCCTATTGGTATGTCCCCTTATCGTATTGTATTTGGAAAGGCATGTCATCTCCCTGTAGTGCTTCAGCATAAGGCGTATTGGGCTGTAAAGATTTGCAACATGAGGTTGGATGAAGTGGGTGAATTCAGAAAACTTCAATTGCAAGAGCTGGAGGAATTGCGTCTGGATGCTTATGATAATGCAGTGATCTATAAGGAGAAGACAAAGGCTTGGCATGACAAGCACATCCTGCGGAAAGAGCTAACAATAGGAGACAAGGTCCTTCTATACAAATCACGCCTGAAACTCTTCCCTGGAAAGCTTAGATCAAGGTGGGAAGGACCCTACACCATCTCAAGGATTTTCCCTCACGGAGCAATTGAACTCTATGATCCCAAGTCTAATGAGCTATTTAAAGTCAATGGTCATAGAGTTAAGCCATACTTTGAGAACATTCCGCATAACGAAGAAGAGGAGTTGGTGCTTGCTGAACCAACCGACTAGGCCACTCAAGGGTCATCACGTCGAGCCAACGACTTGAAACAAAGGCGCTTCTCGGGAGGCAACCCGAGGTAAGTTCTTCTTTCTTTTTCATCTTTATTATTCCTTAGGTAGTCTTCATTAGCTAATTTACTTTCGGCATAGTTAGTATTTAAAAAAAAAATGAAAAAACTGAAACATGAACCGCAACCACCTCACTGGCGGCGGCCGCAGCTTCCAATGCGGCGGCCGCAGCATATGCTGCGCCCGCCGCACATCAGGTCCGTGACTCCCTAATTAAAAAAAAAAGGAGGAAGAAAATCAAATTGAAACAATGTCACGGGACCTCTTCTAACCCTACCCCCATTTCATTTTCATCACCTGCCGTCACCATTCAAAGGCCCTCCAACCTCCATTGTTGTCTTCTTCCTCCACTTCTCTCCTTCCATCACTTCCCTAGCCGGATCTCTTCGCCCTCAACCCACCTTTCTCACCGGATCCGGCCTCCCACCGAGCAACCAGACCCGGATCTGCAGCCATCCACCGGAATCGCGGCCACCGACCTCGATAGAACCCTCCGCTGCGCCGAAAAGGAGCGTCTGCCGCGTTTGCTGCGCCCGCCGCGCGTTTGCTGTACCAACCGCATCCGTACCAGCCGCCGCCTCAGTGAGTGGTTAGTTCTACCTCCTTCACTTTGAATTTTTATGTTTTATTTTGGTTGTCTGTAGTGTTTCAGTGAGGACACTGAAAACTTTAAGTGTGGGGGAGGAGATTATATGTATATTATGTCGATTCTGTCATTCTGTCAATTCTAGGACCATGTTTAAATTTATGCACAACATGTTTAAGTCTGTAATAGTTAGTTTATTTAATTTATGTTAAGTTTAGTTAAGTTTAATTTTTGTCTATTAATTTTTATTTTTATTTTATTTTATTTATTTCCTGCATTTTCGGAATTAAAAAAAAAAAATTCGAAAATCCAAAAATAGAGCATGCATTGCATACATATGTGTTATTCAAATACCCATCTGGCTTAGTTTGTCCTCTATTTTAAATTTCAAGCATGATTTATAAAAATCCCATGGAGTTCTGGATGTTTTGATTATTATCTCTATTTGCTTTTTTGTGGAAAATGAGCTAGCAAATATAATTGAGCATGTATGATTGAGCTAAAAGTAAGATTGAAGTCCTAAAAACATGACCCTGTGAGAATGTTTGGCCTTATTTGAATTCTTTTGCTCAGTTGTGTGAATTACTCGCCTAGTGTTGCTACCTCTTGGCATTGACTGCAGTATCTATTTTTGAAGACCGATGCACATGTTTGATTGCTTGCGGAGTTTATGTTTATATTTTGAGTCTTTTGTGGAATTTGAGAATATTTAGTGAATAAGGTGGCAATGGTTGATGCACTGAGTAACCTGATCTATGCATGACACCCATGGGTATGATTCGCGCAAAAAGGTGTTGAAAACTATCCACTAGGAAAGAAAGCTTGATCATTGAGTAACCAGGTTCATTCATGACACCCATGTTTGCAACTTGCGTCAAAAGATGTTCAAGTGGACTTCATTTTAGTAAGTTGAGGTGTTGATAGACCGGGGCCATTCATGACACCCATGTTTGCGCTTCGCGTAAGGAAAGCACCAAGACAAGAAAAAAGGAAAAAAAAAGAGAAAAGAAAACAAAAGAAAAAGAAAAAAAAAGGGTGTTGCATTTTAATTTCTTTATTGTGTCCCGCAAGTAATGACATTTCGGTAGAGAATTGGTGATATGGTGGTCAATGTCTATGAGCTTAGTGCATTATTGGTTTGAGTTGAGAGTTGTATCTTATAGCCTAAACACATGAGTGAAACACATATTTCTGGTGGGGTTGGATAATATCTACTTCTAAGCTTTTGATTACTATAGTACATGCTATGCCGTTTGTTTGTTTGGTTTATGTTTCCACCTGCTATGATGTTGCTTTTTGATAAAGTTGAAACTTGAAGGGATTTCCTGTGGGATACACTGATTCATGTTCATTCCATCATTGCTTGAGGACAAGCAAAGGTTAAGTGTGGGGGAATTTGATAATGCATATTTTAGATAGGCATTATAGGCATTTTTAGTTTAGTTAGGTTGCATTTCTTTCATACTTTGTTGCTAAATTGCATCTTGTGATTATTTCGAAAGAGTTCGGATTCTGCGCAAATTTGTGTTTATCTCGCAGATTGAATCGGAACACATTTGGGAGATGCAATATCTCGAAGAGGAATACAAGAAACATGGGAAGGAACAAGGAAGGAAAGATGCAAGACAAGAGGAGAAACCCGCAAAGGAAGACAAGGAGCTACGGCAAAAAAAGCGTGCCGCGGGCGCAGCAAGGATGCCGCGGCCGCAGCAAGGCCCGCTGCAGAGGGGTGTGAAGTTACAGCTTGCGGCGGGCGCAACACCTATGATGCGCCCGCAGCAGTGGTCGTCAGCGATACGCGTCGTTTTGATTAAAAACCCTAGATGTTCTTATTTTGTTTGATGGCCGACTTGGGTGTTTTAAAGGCCGACTTTTAGTTATTTTTACAACACTTCTTCTATTCTATTCTTTCATGAGACACTTTAGAGATTTTGAGCAATGTTTTCCATGAGGAACTAAACTCATCTATTCTGCCTGCAATTTGAAGCTTTATTCGGAATGATTGTGAGTTTCTAATTCTCGCTCCTTGTTTCCTATATTTGAATGTTTCAACTTCTTTGTGCTTGATTGATTATTGATTTGTTCTATCTTGTCTGGCCAACTTGTTAGATCAATTCAATCGCTAAGGTTTTGTAGATTCCTGGTTGTGAACCTTAACCTAAGTGGCAAACTTATTCCTTTAGGGCTGGTTGAACTAATTGAATGAGTAGGAAGTTGAATGTGTTGTTAAATCCTTTTTTAGGGACTGCAAATACCTTGGCTAATCTCTGAACTTAAAGCTATCAATTGGGTTAAATCCTTCTTTAGGGACTGTTCGATTGATAAGGGTTGCTAGGACTGGTTGGACGAGTAACTATATTAGGTCGGGACAAGGGCATTCATAGGAAACGTAATAGGACGAGAAAAAGTTACAAGGATCGCTTCAATCCAATAAAGTGGAAAATTGTAGGTAGAATTGCTTCTCCTAAATTGTCTAAAACAAATTCCTTTACTTTGCTTTCTTTACTTCGCTTTGATAAAAGGCGAAACTTTCACATAAAAACCCCCCAAACTGGTTACTTTGATTGACACCTGAATTACACTTGAGTTATAATTTTCCCTGTGGATCGACCTCTTGCTTATTGCTATACTTGCTATAGGTTTGAGTTTTCTTTGGCGGAATCAACGACAGGTTTTCCCTCCGTCACTTCCTCTTTTCCTCCGTCGACCCCATACTTATGACCTGTCACAGAATCTTGAACATTAGTGGTTGATATCGACTTACCTGGGTCGATTTCGATGTTCTGTTGAGCTCCTTCGTCCAAGATTGCTTCAACTTCCTCTACTTGGGCTTCATTGATGGCTTTTATCTCCATTGGCCCTTGACTTTGCACCGTCTTGTTGAAGGAATACTCTATTACTTCATCACTAATTGTGAGTGAGAGCAATCCTTTCTTCACGCTAATGTTGGCATCGACGGTTGCTAGGAATGGCCTACCTAAAATAATTGGACAAGCAGGGTCCTCCGCTATGTCAACAACTAGGAAATCAGCAGGGACAAAGAATTTACCTACTTGTACTGGCACATCCGTCATTATCCCAGTTGGAATCACTACCGTATTGTTAGCCATGTACAAACTTGCATCCACAGGCTCCAGAGGACCTATCTTTACCTTGTGCCAAATGGTTAGTGGCATCATGCTAACGCTAGCGCCCAAGTCAACTAAAGCATTAAATTTGAATTGACCTAGACCTATAGCGATAGAAAACTTACCTGGGTCCGCCCGCTTTTGTGGTAGGTCCAACCTGTTGCATTCCTCTGCGATCTCAGATAGCGATCGCTTCTTACCCAAGATTTCCTTAAGGAACCTTAAATAAGATGGCATCTCGTGAAGTGCCTCTGTGAATGGTATAGAGACATTAAGCCCTTGGAGCATCTTCACGAACCGTTGTAACTTCTTTTCCGCTGGGTCCTTAGTCACCTTTCTAGTTGGGAATGGTAACACCTTCTTCTTTCTTGCAGCTACAGCGAGGTCGATATCGACATCATTAGGGTCGATATCGACTGGAGGAGTCGATTTCTGTGGTGACGCAGAATTAGGGTCGACATCGACAGGAGGGTCGACATCGATGTCACCTTGGTCGATATCGATAGGGGGTCGATATCGACACCTGTTCTAGCTCCTTGTCCTCCGCTTTTTGCTCTGGCGTTTGTAATTGACGCCCAATCCTTAGGTTTACTACCGCAATGTGACCAGTGGTTTTGCCCTTTTGGTTTGGCACAGTGGATCCAGGGAGTGATCCGGACGCTTTGGGCATTGCTTCCGCCAATTGACTCATTTGAGTCTCCATGTTGCGCTTCCAAATGTCAATCTTCCCAAGTCTAGAATTAATGCCCTGCAGCTGAGTATAGACGGAGTTATTGGCTTGTTTGAACTCAGCGTGGTTCCTCCGCATCTCATCAAGGATGATTTGCAGGTCATCTTTCTTAGTCTCCCGCTCAGGGTGCCCTGGTGCTCTATATGTTGGGGGATCCCTTTGATGGAATCTTTGATCACCCCAATTTTGTTGATTGCCCCCTCCATAGGGGCCTCTCGTCCATTTGACCTCCTCATGTTGTTCTTCTATGGATATTTGCTCAGTATGTGGACAGGCACTGGTGTTATGCCTTATTGAACCACACTCCTGACAAGGTTGATTGTTGCTCAGGAACCTTACTTGCTTTTGAAGGCGGCGTGTTTGATCGTTATGGAATTGTTACCACACTTCAGGATCTATCTCCCTTGGAGGCTCATATAGTGGCATAGATGGGGCTGGCCTTGCATCATAGGCCGCAGCAGACCCATAGGTGTTGTCAAAGTTCACAAGCCTCTCAATGGTCTCCCATGCCTCCGTTGGTGTAAGCTCAATGTACCGATATGAGGTATATGAATTGATCCTCTCCTTATTCGCCGCATCAAGGGCGTTATAAAAGATCTCCTGGATGACATATGGAAGTTGCCCATGCGTCGGGCATGATCTCAGCAAGTCCTTAAAGCGCTCCCACGCCTGTGCTAGGGTTTCACCTGGCTTTTGTTTGAAAGCCGTGATCCTTTGTCGTAGCATCGCCATTTTAGAAGGTGGGAAGAATTTGTTCAAGAATGCATCTTTCACCTTCGCCCATGTCCTTAGCGATCGTGGAGCCAAACTTTCAAGCCATTGTAACTTTCCTGCCAAAGACCATCGAAAAGATTTTAGTCGCACATACTCTAAGTTTAATCCATCAGCAACTGTTTCACATAAGTCCATAAAAGTAGAGATGTGTTGCAGGGGGCATTCATTATGTCTTCCTTCAAAAGTATTTCTTTTAATCTTAGATAGGAAGTTAATTTTCAATTCATAGTTGGAGTGAGGAATTATAATGGCAGATTCAGGAACATGAAGCGGCGGATGCATGTATTGCATCGCCGTCTGTGGATACTAATTTAGCCGCTCTTGGGCTTGTCTGCACGCATCCTCCTCCCTATCAGCACGGGCTCGCTCAGCAGCAGCGGCGGCCCTTTCAGCAGCGATTGTAGCATTGTGGTCCTCGATCTCCTTCCTCAATCGCTCTATGATCTCTGCCTGCGTCTCGTTGTCAGCCATGATACAAATTGCTTTGTTGCAAAGATGGTAGAAACGTTCAGGCTCGTTAATTGGTTCCAGGATAGGTCCGCGATCAGAACGTCGCATAAACCAGCAGAATAAGCTTAGAAAAAGATCGTGATTAAGTTAGGTGGCGATTGATTGCCTCCCCGGCAACGACGCCAATTTGTTCGGCAGGCGGGGATGTGGTAAGTAGGAGATTCAAATATTTAAAATAAAACAAAGCACAACTAGACTATCTCCCTGTCCCAAACAAATAATACAAGAATCCCCTCCCTTGCAGTAGTAGGGTAATTCAGGATCGAATCCACGAGGAGGTATGTCAGCACTTCCTTTGTTGTACTCACAATCAAGGCTTTCGACCTCAGCAGACACTCGATATCGAGTATACAGGTCGATATCGACCTCAGTTCTGGTCGATTTCCTAGCACAGTTCCTGCAGAAGACAAAACAGCATGTCGACGTCGAGCAGAGACCTCGATATCGATGTTAGACCTCGATATCGACCTCTGAGGGTCGATTTCGATGCTTGTCACAGAAATTGTTTTTTTAACCAATTTGTCGGAAAAGAGTCCGAAGAAAATAGAATGGAGAAGGAAGATGAACAGAAACAAAACTAAGACTTTTATGAAGAATTCAATTAATTAAAAGGCTTCCAAAGTCGGGGTTTCATGCCACAACGATAACAGTGCAAGTTTCATGCTAAAGATATGAACTTTAATGTCTTTCCGTCAAATAACTTTCGTTATCAACACTTAGGTGATTAGAGGCTCTCGCATATTTCCTAAGAGTTACTATCCAGTTCATGAGCAATTCAAGTTCACAATATGAGTGGCTTTCTCTTCAATAATGCAAATAATGAATCTCCCTAACTTTCGCAAAGGATCATGCATGGGGTAGAAGACAGAATCGCATAAAAGTCATACCTTTGATGCACTTACCTCACATTGCTATCGTCGGGCTCACCCCGACCCTAGAAGTGGGTTGACTACTCGCTCCTCATCATGCACATCATCATCATTGTTATTGAAAGAAAGCTACTTTGAATTAAAACTCCGAAAGAAAGTACAACCGAACAAGCCACTCCACTCTCGCTTTACAACTCCACTCGGCCTCCTCTCTCTCTCTCTACTCTCTATTGCAACTGAAATTCTCTGCGAAATTGGATGTTATTGTATATCTAAACTCAGCCCTATTGGCCTCTATTTTTAGATGTCGATAAGGACTCGAAACCTTATCTTTATTCTCTAAGATAAACTAAAACAAATTAAAAGCTAAAACTTCATGGTGAAATCAGCCTCCTCATGATAGATCTGGTGTTGATGATAAGAAATCTCGACCTTTGGATGGATATTGCAAGCTTTGGATATAATTCTATCAAAATCGGAGTTGAATTCCTCTGCTGGAATGGTCGATATCGATGTTCAGAGGTCGATATCGACCCCTCCAAAACTTCATCTCGAGCTTCTCCTTCTCCTTCTCGAACTGGCACTCGACTTCTATCAATTTGGTCGATCTGGCAACATCGATATCGACCCCCAGACGTCGATATCGACCTCTTCTATGTCGACATGCTCTGTTTCCTTCTCTGCTCGATTCCTATGTCGATGATGTACTCGATGTCGAGGTCTTCAGTCGATTTCGACCTCTTCAGTAGACTTCGAGTTCTTTTTCGCTCTTTCGAATTCATCCATTTTCATCCTGTTTTCTGCGAAATCACATGGAACCTCGTGCAAACCCATATATTTGACATTTAAGCATAAACCACACTAATCCCTTGTTTTCCCATAAATGTGCATGCAAAAGACAATAAAATGGATTCATATGTGCATAGAAAATATGGCAATTTGCGCGCACATCAGTTTGCTTGCCTGATTACTCCAGTATGTGGTGTTGTTTCTTTCCTTTTGTAATGTGATGGTCATGAGATCGGTGTTGCTTCATGAATGCTGATTTGGCTCAATTGAAAAGGTTGTAACTTGAAATTGCTTGTGATTATCTTTCAATATCGGATAAATTATGTTTTTCGAAGTTTTAGAAGTGGATTTGGAATTGCTCTATTTGCTGAAAACCATATAAACTACTATGAGGTCAATTTGTTGATAGTTGCACATGCTTTATTACTTGCTTCCTCTTATTGTTGGTGTTGTTGGTTTTATCGTTGTGGATTAGCTTTGGTGATGATTGTGCCATTGCTTTTTCCTGACTTTGCCTTGCTTGATTTGTGTTAAACCTAGCTAAGACCTTGAGACATTGATAATTGAACTGCCTGTGGCTTATTGAAATTTTCATGTTTTTATGTGAAGTCTTTTCTAAGTCTCAAGTTTATGGATATTTCCTGGTTTGTTCCATGATGCTTTTTAGCCATACATATTCTTGCTAGCACCATGATTTTGGACTGATTTTAGAAGTGAAATCTTGTTGATTTTGTTACTGAAACTAATTCACTTTAGCTCTTAAAATTTAGTTTATGGTTGCATTTATTTATTTGAAGTGTTGGCTACTTGATTATTTTCTACTTTGATTGACTTCTAATTGAATTAATTTTCAACTATATGAAGTGATTTGTGGAATTTGCTAGATTTAATTACTAGGTGTGGTTGATTCATTGAGCTTTGCTAATGAATTAGTTGTGTTACTTACTAGTTTTGCTGGGCGTGTTTGCTTGTCGCTTGCTATGTTTTCGCTAGGGTCTGCTTTGCTTGCATTATGATTCTGAACGCCTATCTGTGAGGTACTGGTCCTTACATGGTATCGAATTTATCCCAAATGGTTCTATGTACTCATTTCGACTTGGCTTTGACTTCCCCTTCTCTTGAGCAACACCAATTTATTTTTGATAAGTGCTGGTATGTTCTACTCCCCTTTAAGTTGTTGTGATTTTGCTAATTCATGAGAAAAAACTTGTTGTTCACATCTAGTTGCTAGTGGATTTGGAATTTGGGAATTAGTGGGATGATTTTGTGCTTAATTCTTGCTAAAAAGATTGGATCATCCATTGATTATGCTTCAATTTGATATTTTTATGGAATGATCTGTCCCCTTTTGTGCTCGAATTAAATGAATGTAGTTATTAGCTTTTGTTCCTAATTTGGCTCTGGATTATGTATTGATTGTTGTTGATTTTGTTGCATGCCCCTTGGGCAATATTGGGCAATTTGGCTCTGGATTATGTATTGGTTCCTGCGCTACGTCGGCTAGAAGCCTTGATATCATTTAGATAGGTCAATATTGACAGGACCTGTCGATTCCTAGTGCTTGATGTCGATCTGTGAAACATGCAACAAAAACAGAGGGCACTCGATATCGACTAGGGTGGTCGATCTCGAGTGGGTCAGTGCGTTCCAGTTGACTCAAGAGACCGTCGCCTTGCTTTCTTCCTTTGTAGAGTACCCGATATCGAGTGTAAGTGTCCATGTCGAGTTGTTTCGCAGACAGTAACAGAAAAATAAATAAAATAGAAATAATAAAGAAAATAAATAAAAGACAGATATTTTTATTGGTTTTAAATTTGTAAACTAAAAGCTCCTAAGGTTAGGATTCACCACGAAAATAACCACGCATGTGTTATTACTCAAATCACCTAAAAGATTATGTTTTTTTTATCATCAACCAATTAGGAATATAGAGACTTTCATATAAAAACCTAACTGTTTATATCTTTTTCATAATTAGGGTTTAGTCAACTTTCACAAGCAAAACCTAATTGCTATCCAAATTCACATATATAATCCACTTTCGCTTCATATAAGGTAAATCAGAAATGATCCTAAATTCTCATGAAGGATAAAGCACGGGGTAGAAGATGAAATCGCATAATCAAATAAGGAATTCAAGCATACTTACATGGCTATCGTCGGACTCACCTTGACCCTAGAAGTAGGGCGACTACTCAAGCCTCATCGAGGAAAACATTGTTGAAAGAAATAAACTTTGCACTAAACTTTGGAAATAAACTCTAATCGTACAACCAAACACCGCCTTCTTCTTTCTCTCTCTCTATATCTCTCTCTCTCTCTCTCTCTCTCTCTCTCTCTCTCTCTTTGTATGATCGCTCAAGGCTTTGTTGATTGAATGATTCATTAAAATCACCCCCCACAGGCTTTATTTATAGCCTCACAACCCTTGCTAGCCAAGGATTGGAGTCTTAATCCTACTAAGATTGGTAAAGGCAAATTCTATCTAAACTAAATTATATCCTAAAATAAGTATAGTTAAATAGGTAATATTCCCTAACATGCTTGGAATATACCCTAAGGATAGAAGATCTTGGTAGATGATAGATGTATCACGTGGCTAAGTAATTCTCCTAAAGATCCGGCCTAATTCACGTCTCTTACATGTCTGTTGCTCCAGTCGATGTCGAGTGGACCACTCAATGTCGAGTGCTTCATGTCGAGTCGGCATGGTTGATTTTTAGTCGACATTGCCTTAGTCTTGATCTGGCTCTTTTCCTTTAGTCGACCTCAGGTGCATCAGTCGATATCGAGTCACTTAGTCGAGATCGAATGCTTATGCTCGAGATCGAGCTCTTCTCTAGTGTCTCGTTTTCACTCTAAAATGTTCCGTTTCTTGCGAAATCAAACCAAAGCTCGTGTATACCTCGATATCTTATAAATAAACTCAAACTACACAAATTCACTACTTTTCCAACCCAAAGTATAAAATATGCATAAAAGCGGAATGAATGTAAGCATGAAACATGTTGAAATAAGCGCCCATCAATTCAAACTAATGAAAAGTAGTCTTTTATAGGCCCTCAAAAACGGCCTAAGAAAAACCCTATTTTGACTTAATAAAGTATACCTTAAATAAAATGTTCGGATAAACTCGAACTCCTTATTCGGCAATACCGGCGGGCACCGGTCTAAGACCGGCGAGCGTCGTTCTTCCTGCACTTTGTTTCTTCAGCTTCTTCTCTTGACTTCTTTAGTCAACTACTCCCTTTAGCCTTCCTTTCCTCTTTTAACCTCTTCTTCTACTTCAAACTTCTTGTCCATGGTCCCAACCAAGTCACAATCGCCCCCTTCTCAAGCATCGGAATACAAATATTCAAATTAGACACAAAGGCGCGTAGATTATGAACTCGACAACCAAATGAATAAGAATGCCAATTAGCCTCTAACCATGCAATATACACACCTAAATGCATCTAAAATTCTCTATAATGCTTATCTAAAATATGCATTATCAAACTCTGCTGTACTTAAGCTCTTGCTTGTCCTTAAGCAAAGTAAAATAATGCATCAATCAATTATCCCACAGACAGAAACTTCATGTTTCCGCTTCCTCAAAAGCAACATCTCAAATGTGATTATGATCAAATAAAAATGTGAAACAATGTCATAACTCACAGTAATGAGACTCAAAACAACAAGTGAACCCTCCATCCAGCCTTTCCAGGGAAATATGTTTCCAAATGCTCTTAGTGTGTATAGGCTATATAAATGCAAACTCTCTACTCAATCCAAGTGAAAAAGCTATATACACACTGTTACTTATATAAGCCTATACTCCAACAAAAATTGACATTGCAAATAGAATTCATCAAGAGGTGTTTTTCTCAGGAAGGATTCAAAGAAGACTCCATTCAATGAGGTTTTAATGGGGCTTGTGTAAGGCATGGAGTAAGTCTAGTATTATGATGCTTAAATCCGGGAATCAGATTCCTATAAAGTATAACATCAGATCAAACAAGCCACTCAAAAGATATCATTACCAAAACTCAGCACAATTTCATGAAAATTACCATCTCATAACCCATAACCCATTCTCACTAATAAATATAAAACTCTTTTATTGAAAAATAAAATAAAAACATGTGCATACTACATTTTTTTTTCTATTCTTTTTACGAATTTTCTTTTCTCATCTTTTTTTTTTCATTTTTATACCGAAATACAAAAATAAAAAACACTAGAGCCATTCAATGCAAAAATTGTGAGAAACTTCCCCATATCATTATACTATAGCTCTCAAATTCAAGCCAGGGCTCTCTTATCCAATTAACATAATCAAACCCAATCCAATTCTAAACGTAATTCCCAAATGAGTCAGGCTAAAATCGGCTAGGTATCAATCTTGTGGAGCTTCAACAAAAAGGCTAGGCTTAGAGAGCTACAAGCAAAAGATAGAATGTAGGCATGACATAGGTAATAATAGATTAAGACATAGTGCCTCAATCACTTGAAAAACTTTTACAATGAACATGTAGCTCAACCTCAAATAGGAATAACCATATAAATATCAAGAGGTAATTACAAAAGGAGAGTGTATGTCACACAAGAAAACATAGAGAAACATGATAAATATCCCTGTATGGCTAAAGGTATCTCACTAGGTACTCAATGCTGAATTTCCAATCTACTTCTGTCACGAGTCATGCAAGCTCAATTAAATTCACATCTCAAAATATCTTTTCTAAAATCTCAAACTCAAGTGATTCAACTCAACAACTCCTTCAAAAAAAAACTTTCATAGTTACTCCTCTTCATTTGAAAGCCCACTTTCTTCAAATATATCAAAGGTAAGAGCTCGTTTTATTGCTTCTTCATAAGGAATATACTTCTTGCATATGCCAATACTCTTTAACTCCAGCCGGTGAGTCTCTTACATCGTCGGATTAAAGTGGAACTTAACGATTTTATTGCCAATAGTGAATGAGCGGATACCTTTCTTGACGTTGATGTTGGCATCCGCGGTGGCTAAGAATGGCCTACCAAGAATGATAGGTACTATGAAATCCTCCACCATGTCCAACACGATGAAGTCCGTGGGCACAAAGAATTTGCCCACCTTTATAGGGACATCATCCACAATTCCCGTGGGTCTAACAAAGAAGTTATCAGCCATATACAACTTCATATTGATGTGCTCCAAAGCTCTTACACCAACCTTGGACCATATAGAGAGAGGTATGAAACTCACACTTGCCCCTAGATCACATAGGGCTTTGTAGCGATGTTGCCCTATCCCCACCGTGATAGCGAATTACCCCGGATCACTCCTCTTATCAGGGGAATCTAACTTATTGTACTCTCCTACGATTTCAGCAATGGATCTCTTTTTGTTAGGATGTCCTTGAGAAATCACATGTATGCAGGCATCTTGCTAAGGGCTTTTGTGACTGGGATTGTGATGTTCAAACCCTGAAGTACATTCATAAAGTGCCTAAACTTGCCTTCGACTAGATCTTTCAATGCATTAGAGGGAAACGGTAGCGTCTTTGTTGGCTTTGGAATCAAAACAGTCTTTAGAGATAGAACAGAGGGTTCGACATCGAATTGGGGTCGTTTGACATCGACTGGTGCAGGCCACTGTACAAGTGGTGCCTAAGTGTCGTCGACGTCGATGAATGTGTAATCAATGTTGACTCTAGGTTGCTCGATATCCACATGGGTATGGTCGGCGTCGAGTGCTTCTCTAGATTCATTGTTCTATTCTCCAACGTTCAGTTCTTTGAGTGTACCACCACTCCTTAGATGGACAATATCGATGTGGCCAGATTGCCCCTTGAGATTGTTTGTGTTTTCCCAGGGAGCGTTCCGGAAGGTCTTGGAATTTGTGCCGCTAGTTGAACCAATTGGGTCTCCATGTTCATTTTCTAAATATCCATCTCTCCAAATCGGGCATTGAGCCTGTGTAGTTGCATCTGGATTGTGTTGTTGGCTTTCTTGGTTTCCGCTTGATTCCTTCTCATCTCATCGAGGATGTGATGTAGATTATCCTTCCTTTGGTCTCTCTCCGGATGTCTTAGAGCTCTATATGGTGGGGGTCCCTAGGGTTGTATCGGGGTTGTGAATTGCCCCAATTTTGTTGTTATCCTCCTCGGTTGGGACCCCTCATAAAGCTTACTTCTTGTATCTCTGTTATTTGCACTTGCTCCGTGTAGGGGCAAGCGGTTTTGATATGTTTCTCCAACCCACATTTGATGCAGGGTTGATTTATGGAGAGGAACTTGACTTGCTTTTGGAACTTCCTCAATTGATCCCTCATGAATTGATCTTTGACGTCGAGATCGTTCTTCTTGGATGGCTCATATAAGGGCATGGATAGGGCAGGCCTTGAGTCGGAGGCCGCATGAGTCCCATATGTATTGTCGAACTCCACCAACCTCTCAATGGTTTCCCATGCTCGTTGTGGAGTAGCTCAAGATAGCCATAAGAGGTGTATGTGTTACTTTTCTCCTTGGTCACCACATCCAGGGCATTGTAGATGACCACTCGAATCATAAACGGTGGTTGCCCATGAGTAGGACATGATCGCAGTAAGTCTTCATACCTTTCCCACACTTGTGCTAAAGTCTTCTCTAGCTTTTGTTTGAAAGCCTTGATCTTTTGTCGGATCTACACCATTTTTTAAGGAGGGAAGAACTTGTTTAGGAACAAGTCTCTTTGCTCACCCCAGGTGCAGATGATTCATGAGATCAAGCTCTCTAGACATTGTAGCACCTTTCCTGCAAGATACCATCGGAAAGCCTTTAGTTTTACATATTCAAGATTTGGTCCATCAACAATGGTATCCCATAAATCTCAATAGGTAGAAATATGTGCCATGGGGCATTCAGTGGGTTTCCCCTCAAAAGCATGACATCTAATTTCAATAATAAAACTCGTAATCCTTAGCCTTTTGAGGGATTAGGTTCAACTTGGCTTGGGCCTCTCTCATGGCCTGGCTTCTCGTTTGCCCTTTCCTCTAATCTTTGTGGAACACGAATGAGCTCGGCTTCTCTCATTGTGAAATCCTTTATTTGATTCCGGAGCCTCTCGAGCTTCTGTTGGGTGGTTTCATCGTTAGCCATCGATCTTTTTTGCCTTTCTTGTAGATGAAGGAAATGCTTCAGTTCGTCTAAAGCTTCAAAATCAAGTGTGCGATCAGCGTGTTGCATACCTTCAAAACATCACTCAAAGAAGATATTAAATAGACTTCTTAGGGCACAATCGACAACGGCGCCAAAATTTGATGAAGGGGAGAATTGATTATAAATATAATATAAAGTAAAACCGAGCAATCAACCCAAGCCTATTATATAAATACAGGACTCCCCTGATGTGTTTAATGGAATTAGGTTTGATCCTTGATGAAATGGTTCAGCAGTTCCGAAGTAGTCCAGAAACTGAATCTACAATCGATCAAGAGTCACTCGATGTCGACTGGGTGCAGTCGATCTCGATGAAAAGTTATCGATGTCGAGTGTGTTTTCTCATTAGTAACCTTTAAGAGCTCTCGATGTTGATCAGAAGACCTCGACGTCCAGTGGAAACTTGCACAGACAAAAACAAGCAGTCAATATCGACCAAGGGCTATCGATATTGATGTCAGTAGTAGATGTCGATAGACACACATGGTCGTTAATCAATTTGGGGCACTCGATGTCGACCTAAGCAATCAATATCGAGCACTATTACAGCAACCAGAAGAATGTCGACAATGAACAACCGAAGAATAAAAGGATGGAAAAGAGGCAATTGACAGAAAGACAAAGGTTTTGGATATCACGCAACACACGAAATGGTTTCAAATAAATATGGGAAATATCTCTAAAGGCTAGGGTTTATCACAACGTTAACCATGCATGTAACAAGATAGAATAAGATAGATAATCATGCTTTCTCATTAAGGAATAAGTTTTCACCTTTTCAACAAATAGATATATTAGCGTTAGCAAATAAATCTAATTTTGTGATGTACAGATTTGTACCTCTTTTTATTGCATCTTTTGACTTCTTATTTCATTCAATTCCTAAAATAAAGGTTCAAAATAATATAAACTTGTGTAAGAATGAGCTAACGTGCAAGGAATAGAGTCTACACAAGTTTTAATCTAATTATGTAGGAATTGGAGAAAAATCGGAGTCAAAACGAAGAAAACACGAAAAGCTGAATAGAGGTCGAAATCGACCCACATGGTCGATATCGACTAGATATCGACACAGACTGAGTGTCAAGACAGACCATACACCAGCAGAAGAAAAGCACTCGATATCGATCACCCACCATCGATATCGACCTGGTCGCAGAAATCGTGTAGAGCTGAACCCGTCGAGCAGAAATAGAGAGGTCGAAATTTACCAGTTTGGTCGATATCGACCATACTTCGACACGGGTTGGATACGCTTTTCGAGACGCGGATGGGGATTTCTGTCTTCAAGAGCCATGGAATATCTTGTAAATTTAGATAGATTACAGCTGAGTTAATTTACTTTTTACCTTAAAGCTTTATTAAGTTATTTAGATAAGTTACCTAAAATAAAAGATCTATCCTACTTTTTTGGATAGAGTTATAGTTTGGATAGAAGTTACAATCCTTGGCTAGAAAGGGTTAGTAGCCTATAAATAAAGCCCTAGGGGGCTGGCATTCAATCACCAAAGAAAACACATTCAATCAATAGCAGTAGAGTTAGAGTTAGGAAGAAGCTTTAGGGTTTGACATTTGCCAGAGCCGACGTTGAGTTATAAAGTTTCGGAGTTATTAATGCAAGTTCTTTCTTTTATATTCATGATGTTTCCTGCGATGAGCTGCGAGTAGTCTCCCGAAGCTTCTAGAGTGGGGGTGAGCCTGGCGTTAGCCATGCGTGCTGAGGTAAGTGTTAGATGTTGATATCGTTGTGTCTATATCATCTCCTACGATTCTATGTTTAGTCCTAATTGAAAGAAAAGGGATTCATGCTAACGACTTCAGTTATAAACATAAAATTGGTAGAGAAAATTATGTTTATTTGCTAAAGTAATCCTAAGAGTTGGTGTGCATCGAAAGCTCGTCCCTCAGGTGAAATAGCGCAATTGTCCGTCTTATTTGCCTTATCACATGCATTGGTTAACGTTGTCGTAAACCCTAGCCCTAGGAGTTGTCTTTTATATATCTTTTATTCATCAAAACCCTATCTTTATTTTTTTTCATCGCTCCTTATTCATCGTTGAGTCTTCAGCCTTTTTTTGCCGAAAAAAACTAACAATTTTGCAGGAACCAACATCAATATTGACCCCCAGACGTCGATATCGACCACTATGTTTTCATCGACGGTCTTCCGTGTCAACGACGATCATCCTGCATGAGTTAGCCAAAGTCGATATTGACCCCCATCCTCGATATCGACCACCCCTGTGTCGACTGGCAGTCTTCTGAGCCAGTCGATTTCTGAACTGACATCGATATCGGCCTCTCCTAGTCGATATCAACTAATTGTTTTTGTCTCTACAGGTCTTCTGTTGCAGAAAGGATCGACAACCAAGGTTGACATTGAGCACCAAGGTCGAGATCGAGGCTTCTGGTCGACCAAAGACGTGAGCTTTCCAACGCTACTAGGATCCCATTGACCTGCCTCCTTGTGGATCGATCCTGACTACCCTTCCACTACAACGGGAGGAAGTCTTGTACTTATTTGCATAGGCTCGGAATCGGATTGCATCTATTTTGTATATTTAAGAACTCGATTTCCTCCTACATAACAAATTGGCGCCTTTGCCGGGGAGGTAATCAATCGCGCCCTAGTAGTCTTTCTCACGTTTTTATCTAGTTTGGCCTTGCAGGTGTATGCGACGCGCTGATTGCCCACCTGAATTCGAAGGAGTAGACGACCCCGAACGCTATCTCCATCTAAGGGCCCAAGCATAGAGAATCATGGTAGACAACGAGACCCAGGCTGAGCTAATTGAGCAACTAAGGAAGCAAGTCGAGGACTTAAAAACTAGAGAGGTGGCACTTAAAGAGTATGCAAATAGGAAGGAGGAAGGCCGGAGGCAAATGGAAGCCCAAATCAACGCCCTCCCTCATAATTCCAAGCAATACATGCACCCTGTGCTCTTAGTGTCTGAATCGGCTATTCTTATCCCCCATTCTAATTTTGAGATTAAGCCTAATTTTTTAACTGACATTAGGCGAAGTCAATTTGAGGGAAAACCTAGCGATTGTCCTCTTGATCATATATCTTTATTCCTTGATTTGTGTGACATTATAGTTGATGGCCAAAGCCTTGAATATGTAAAACTATAGGCTTTTCGTTGGTCTCTCGCAGGGAAAGCTCTAGCATAGTTGGAGAGTCTAGCCCCCAGGTCGCTCTGCATGTGGGACGAGGTCAAGGATGCCTTCCTTAACAAATTCTTCCCACCATCAAAGACCGCGATGATGCGCCAGAAGATCACGACTTTTAAACAAAAGCCAGGCGAGTCGTTCGCGCAAGCATGGGAGCGCTTCAAGGAGCTACTGAGGTCCTGCCCTACCCATGGGAAACCACCCTACGTCATCTAGGAGATCATCTACAATGCCCTGAAAGTAGCTACTAAGCAGAGGATCAACACCTATACCTCCTATGGGTATCTTGAGCTCCTACCACAACAAGCTTGGGATACTATAGAGAGGTTGGTCGAATTTGACAACACCTATGGGACTCCTGTGGCCTCCGACTCAAGGCCTACCTCATCCATGCCACTCTATGAGCCCTCCAAGGAGATTGATCCCGACGTCTGAGATCAATTCATACACGATCAACTCAAGAGGTTGCAGAAACAAGTCAAATTCCTCTCCGCCAACCAACCCTACGTCGAATGTGACTCCGTCAGGCATATCACCACTGAATGCCCCCATACGGAGCAAGTGCAACTAGTTGAGACTCACTAGGAGGCGCGTTACATGAGGAATTCCAATCGCTAGGGGTACCAAAACTGGGGAAATCAACCACCCCAATACAACCCCAGGGATCCTCTGCCTTATAGAGCTCCAGGCCATCCGGAGAGAGAGCCACGATGAGATGATGTCCAACTCATCCTTGATGAGATGAGGAGGAACCAGGCTGCAAATCAACAATCTAGCAGCGCTATCCAGAACAAACTTCAAGGCATCAACGCCCGAATGGGGGAGATGGATGCTTGGAAGAGGACGATTGAGACCTAACTGGGTCAACTGGCAGCCCAAATCCCGAAGCCACCTGGCAAACTCCCTGGACAACCACAAGAAAATCCAAGGGGGCAAGCCGGGCACATTGCCGCTATCAATCTAAGGAGTGGACGTACATTGCCCGAGCCAATGAGCGAAGGAGAAGTCGCTGGAGACGCAGTCGATATCGACCCCACAATCGATGTCGAGCCCACTGCGAAGCACAGAACGGAGCCAGAGAGAAACTCGATATCAAGTGATCAGGTCGATATTGACTACCCTGTCGATGCTGCCCTCTCTGGAAATCGACCACAGCTTCAGACTCCCTCGAGGTCAACCAAACCAGTCGATATCGACCCCCTTGATGTCGATATCGACCTGTCCAGACAGCAGAAATCGACCCCTTTCCCTCCGAAGCCATCCAAAGCTCTACCTTTTCCTTTCAAGGTGCTGCGGGATCCAGGAGACACCAAGTTCAGACACTTCATGAAGATCTTACAAGGTCTAAATCTCACCATACCACTCACGGAAGTGCTCAATGATATGCCTGCATATATGAGGTTCCTGAAGGACATCCTGTCCAAGAAGAGGTCCATCCTAGAGATCGCTGGCGAATGCCATTCAATTGAGTTCCCTGAGAAGCACGGCGATCCAGGAAAGTTTGCGGTAACGGTAGGGGTTGGTAAGAATCAATTCAAAGCCCTATGTGATCTTGGGGCTAGTGTTAGTTTGATGCCCCTATCAATATGGCAGGAAGTGGGTGTAGGAGCATTTGTGCCCGTCGACATGAAGCTTTATATGGCAGACAACTCCTTTGTGAGACCAACTGGGGTTGTGGATGATGTCCCTGTCAAAGTGGGAAAGTTCTTCATACCCACGGACTTCATCGTGTTAGACATGCCGGAGGATCCTATTGTGCCTATTATCCTTGGTAGGCCATTCTTAGCAACAACGGATGCCAACATCAATTTCAGGAATGGCACCCTTACATTCACAATCGACAACGAGGTCGTGGAGTTTGGCTTCAACCCTACAATGAGCGAAACGAAGCAGCTGTAACAAGTTCTCCTCTCACCGGCTAAGGAGAAGCTTCGTAAATTTTTGTTGGCGAGGACTGAAACAGTTAGCAGGGTCGACATCGACTAGAATCGGTCGATATCGACTGCAGACCTCAATATCGACCTCACCACATCGATATCGAGTGAGCCAGATGATTGCCAGGAGCTTAAGTATGGGGTCCCTGATGTCGACATCGAACATCCCCTTTCGACATCGACTATAGAACTCGATATCGACCCTTCTCTATCAAAATCGACTGACCATCAGCCCGAAGATTTCTGTTTCGGGCCCGAACAGGTAATCCCAGGTATGATCTCTAACCCTCCTCTGTCCATAACTGATAATTCAACTAATGAGAGGGTCAACGCTCTATGGTTTGCCCATATTGCAAAAGTTAGGTCAAGAAAGAGAAGGAAAGCGCCTAATAAAGAAGAACCTAACAAAGAAGAAGCCTTGATTGCCGAACTTAGATATTATAACAAGGACCTAGATGATCCAGGAGAAAGCTCAAGCTTGAAAGGTCCTTACATTAAAGGCTTATAACGCATTGACGGAGAAGTCGGCCTAGTGACTAAAAAATCTAGAGCATGTACATAGACCTTTAAATTTTTCATAGATGGTTTTTAGGGTTTTGATTTTCGGATTTTTAAACTTTTGAAACTGAGATAATTCATAGTTTTATCTATAATTTTAATAAAGATTTCAGGTCGCCAAGCAAAAAGAACGACAAAAAAGCAAAGAAGCTATTGCAGAGGTAGTCGAAATCGACCAGGCCAGTCGAAATCGACCACCCTAGGGTCAAGCCATCTCCTGGAGTCGACATCGAGGACTCAGGAGCAAAAAGCAGAGGTCGATATCGAGCATAATCCTCGATATCGACCACTATCTGGCAGCCCTCGACTTCACCTTCTTCCTCGACTTCGACAAATGCAGTCGACATCGACCACTGACATCGACATCGACCTCTGTCATCAACCTAACCTGAAATCGACATGAATCCGCAGGCTGCGCTGCGAGTTTCTCTCTACCCTTGTTTTTCTTTTAATACAGCGAGGACACTGTATATTTTAAGTATGGGGTGGGGGAAAAACATGTCTTATGGTCATAACTTGGTTTTCTTCTTCGCATTGCATTCATGTTTAATTTTTCGTTCTTATTTTTATTTCTCTAAAAAATGTCAAAATTAAAAAAAAATAGAAAAATGTCAAAAAGACAAAAAAAATGCATGCTTACTTTTTAAGTTTGTTTTTAAACCCTACTTAGATGTCCTATGATGAAAACTCAATAGCTGACTTGATCATGTAAATCCTATGGCATATTTTGGATGGTTTAGCGTAAGTCCTTAAAATGATTTTTATGTAGATTGTGAACTTGTGATGAAATTGAGCACATATGATCCTAGGCTAACAAGCAAATCTAACAAAAATTGTCCTTGTGAGAATTTTGGCCTATAGGGAGAACATAAAAAATCCCTCTGCTTTCTTCAGTGAATTTACTCTTCTTATGCATCTCTAAATGTTGTGATAGTTATTCAAAGCCAATGCGTATATATGTTTATGTTTACGAGAATTAAATGATGTAGGCATCTTTTAAGCCATTTTTACCCTCTCTTTACTTACCCTGCATTATCTCTGCTTGAAGCCAGAATATTAGCCTGAGCCTTATACTGCAAACTCCACAAAATTATTCCTAGCCGAATTAAGCCTGACCCCATTTGGGAATTCGGACTTAGATTGGTTACAATAATGCCTTGTGGAAAGAAAAATGCATATTGTCTAGTTTTGAGCAAAAGAAATTATGGGATGGTACGTATTTGCATCTTGTCATATTTTGTAAAAGGATTTTTTGCTCACCATAATAAATGCACCTTTCCTTTATTATTTTCGTTCGGATTATATATATATATATATATATATATATATATATATATATATATATATATATATATATATATATAATGCGGTTCAAATGTTAACAGCTCTTACGGTGTTAAATGTTAACAAATCAGTATTCGGCAAAATTTATCAAATATTCATCACAGTCACTCAATTATTCATCAAATCTTTTGTTAAAATTAATCAAATATTCATCACAGTCACTCAAATATTCATCACAGTCACTCAATTATTCACAATTTCCCAAATATTCGGCAACATTTAAGAAATATTCATCACAGTAACACAATTACAGGATTGGGGGTGGATATTGTGAATAATTGTGAATAATTGAGTGACTGTGATGAATATTTGAGTGACTGTGATGAATATTTGAGAAATTTTGAATAATTGAGTGATTGTGATGAATATTTGAGTGACTGTGATGAATATTTGATTAATTTTAACAAAAGCTTTGATGAATAATTGAGTGACTGTGATGAATATTTGATAAATTTTGCCGAATACTGATTTGTTAACATTTAACACCGTAAGAGTTTCGAAAGTGTTATATTTTTTGACAGCATATTAAGGGTTTGAAAGAAAGGTTGATGACCATGGAAGATGAGTTTCGAAAGTGCAACATTGAGGAGCTATGGTTTGGATATTATAAGTGTTTAGGTTTAGGAGTCTTGATTCCCGAATTTTATAAGCACCAAATAGCCAAATAATTCCATACCCTTTATTTCTTACCAAGCCCCATTACAACCCCGCCGAATGGAGTCTTCTTTGAAGTCTTCCATTGAGTGCAAGTCCTCCTGATGGTTCTTATTGCATTTTCATAATCGGTTGCGAAGTGGATTCTTATAAATTGCAATGTTTATGAGATTGTATATGGAATGGAGTTGAGTGTTGATCTTCTTAGCCTAAACACATGAGAGTTGAGTGCAAACACATTATCCCTGAGAGGTTGGATCGAAATTGCATATGCCTATGGATCGCTCAAATATGTGCTATGACGTTAAATTCACTTGCTTTGCTTTGCTACCGCTTATGATGTTGCTTTTGACAAGGGCAAAGACTTGAAGGGTGTGTTGTAGGTGTTGGTTATTGCTTGGTTTTTGCTTGAGGACAAGCAAGTCTAAGTATGGGGTGTTTTGATGTACATATTTGTACCTCTTTTTATTGTATCTTTTGACTTCTTATTTCATTCAATTCCTGAAATAAAGGTTCAAAATAATATAAACTTGTGTAAGAATGAGCTAACGTGCAAGGAATAGAGTCTGCACAAGTTTTGATCTAATTATGTAGGAATTGGAGCGAAATCGGAGTCAAAACGAAGAAACCACGGAAAGTTGAATAGAGGTCGAAATCGACCCACATGGTCGATATCGACTAGACATCGACACAAAACTGAGTGTCGAGATAGAACATACACCAGTAGAAGAAAAGCACTTGATATCGATCACCCAACATCGCTATCGACCTAGTCCCAGAAATCGAGTAGAGCTGAACCCGTCGAGCAGAAACAAAGACTTAGGGAGAAGCTTTAGGGTTTGACATTTGTGAGAGCCGACGTTGAGTTGTAAAGTTTCAGAGTTATAAACGCAAGTTCTTTCTTTTATATTCATGATGTTTCCTACGATGAGGTGCGAGTAGTCTCCCGAAGCTTCTAGGGTCGGGGTGAGCCCGACGTTAGCCATGCGTGCCTGAGGTAAGTGTTAGATGTTGATATCGTTGTGTCTATATCATCTCCTACAATTCTATGTTTAGTCCTAATCGAAAGATAACGGATTCATGCTAACAACTTGAGTTATAAACATAAAATTGGTAGAGACAATTAGGTTTATTTGCAAGAGTAATCCTAAGACTTGGTGTACAACGAAAGCTGGTGCCTCGGGTGAAATAGCGCAATTGTCCGTCTTATTTGCCTTATTGCATGCATTGGTTAACGTTGTGGTAAACCCTAACCCTAGGAGTTGTGTTTTATATATCTTTTATTCATTAAAACCCTGTCTTTATTTCTGTTCATCTCTCCTTATTCATCCTTGAGTCTTTGGCCTTTCTTTGCCGACAAAAAGCTAACAACTTTGCAAGAACCAACATCGATATCGACCCCCAAACGTCTATATCGACCACTGTGTTTTCATCGACGGTCTTCTGTGTCGACGACGATCATCCTGCACGAGTTAGCCAAAGTCGATATCGACCCCCATCCTCGATAACGACCACCCCTGTGTCGACTAGCATTGTTCAGAGCCAGTCTATTTATGAACTGACATCGATATCGACCTCTCCTAGTTGATATCGACTGCTTGTTTTTGTCTCTGCAGGTCTTCTGTTGTAGAAAGGATCGACAGCCAAGGTCGACATCGAGCACCAAGGTCGAGATCGAGGCTTTCGGTTGAC
Organism: Persicaria maculosa; assembly: GCA_963922045.1. Taxonomy (NCBI): domain Eukaryota; kingdom Viridiplantae; phylum Streptophyta; class Magnoliopsida; order Caryophyllales; family Polygonaceae; genus Persicaria; species Persicaria maculosa. The sequence continues at coordinate 39,388,782 of OY998261.1, forward strand.
CAAAGTCGTGAGCTTTCCAACGCTACTAGGATTCTGCTGACCTGCCTCCTCGTGGATCGATCCTGACTACCCTTCCACTACAACAGGAGGAAGTCTTATAATTATTTACATAGGCTAGGAATCGGATTGCATCTATTTTATATATTTAAGAACTCGATTTCCTCCTACCTAACATTTTGTTTCTACCATTTTTAATGTTTATGATCCAAGTCATTAAACATGAATTCCTTTTCTTTCGATAAGGGCTAAACATAAAAAGATAGGAGATGATCAAGACATAAAAACACCAAATTCAGATCAAGCATGCATGGCTAACAACGGGCTCACCCCGACACTAAGAGAAAATCGACTAATCGCAGACTTGGTTGAAATAAAAGGAAAACACTTAAATTTCATAAATAAATAAAACTTGAAGTCTTCACAATCGAAGCGCCAACTCTCGTAAGCACCAATATCCTACAACTTCTTAAAACCATGCAACTCTGTTTTTCTCTTTGTAATTGTGTGTGTAAGGATGAATCTTAAAACTAGCCCCAAGGGCTTTATTTATAGATAACTAATCCTTGCTACCCAAGGAAACCTAATTCTATCCTTCCTACGAGGACTCTTTTGTACGCATCCAATTCGCGAATTATCTAGACGATATCGACCAATGCATTCAACGTCGAGTGCTCCAGCTTCACTTGACCTTGGGTAGTGATTGCTCTGTCGACATCAATCAGTTCACTCGATGTCGAGCACTTCCTTGGCCCATTGATGTCAAGTGGTCAGTCGACATGGGTTACAAATGTTGACTGCTTCTTCAGTAGCTGAACATATGTGGCTTCTCATTACTTAGTTTCTCCATAACTATTGTCAGTCGATGTCAAGAGCTCGAGTCGATGTTGACTGCTCTGCAACGGTTCTCAGCTCCTTGTTTTGGGTTCAATTCCGCTTCAATTTCTGCATAATTAAATAAAAACTTGTGTAGACCTCTATATTTTGCAAATAAGCATATACTACACAAATTCAAAGCATTCCCATCCCATAATGTAAATAAAGAATAGAAATTGGAGTGAAAATAGGCATAAAACATGGTCAATTTATCAGACATCAATCGATTACGAGAATTGGGTTAAGTTAATTAGATATAATCTCAACCATGTTTTTATTAGCATGGTTAAGATTTGGTTATTAGGCAGATATTATGTAAATTATATGAGGAGAGGATTCCAGTCCTCTTTGAGAGGTGAAGAACATAGAGGATAACATTTTTCCCTGGTTTTGGGAGAGAAAGGACCCTAACGCCGTCAATGGGAGAAGGTTGGAGGTGCCTGTTTTGAGTTAGTATATTATTTTTGTAAATTACGTAAGGGTGTGCTTGGATTTTTATCAAGGAGTATCTATGTCTATATCTAGTAAACCCATAAAATATAACACTTGTTAATAATATTTTTTTATTAAGGTAAAAATATGGAGGATGTCGAGCACAATCTTCGACAAATGGAATCCTTTCGAATGTTGACGTCGAACTCCAGATGTAATGCTATGTCCTCAGTTTTGAGAAAGTGGGCCTGTAATGCAATTCAATATGCAATAACATTTACCTCTCTGAAAATGTGATCAAGTCAAACCTTCTCAAAGTGTAAAAAATGCTTTAATATATCATAGACAGCCAACTCTATTTCCCAATGGCATTCCTAAATTTCTCGTACCACATTCACCACACTGAGGTAACAATCTCTTTTATCTAGGCTCGAACATAATGTCGATAGGAGGAATGTCGAGTTCTTAAACAAATATATAAAATATAAATGCAAATCGAATCCTAGCCTATGCCAATAATTACAAGACTTCCTCCCATTGTAGTAGAAGGGTAGTCAGGATCGATCCACGAGGAATCAGGCAAGCGGGATCCTAGATAGTCTTGAAAGCTCACATATTTAGTCGACCAGAAGCCTCGATCTCGAGCACAACACTCGACGTCGACCTTGGCTGTCGATTCCTATTGCAACAAAAAACCCTCAGAGACAAAAACGGCAGTCGATATCGACTAGGGAGGTCGATATCGATGTTAGTGCAGAAATCGACTGGCTCAGAAGACGGCCAGTTGACACAAGGGTGGTCGATATCGAGTAGAAGACTTGAAATTGACCTCAGCAGCAGGAACAAAGGAGATCGACATCGACACAGAAAATCATCGACGAAGCAAAGTGGTCGATATCGATGTCTTGGGTCGATATTGAGTAGGTTCCTGCAAAGTTCTTAGCTTTTGTCGGCAAAAAAAGGTCGAAGAAATAAGGATGAATAAGGAAGCAATGGACATAATAAAGATAGTGTTTTTATGTGACTAAAAGATGTAAAAGATAACTCATAGGGCTAGGTTTTACCACAACGTTAACCAATGCATGCGATAAGGCAAATAAGACGGACAATTGTGCTATTTCACCCATAGGACAAGCTTTCGCTGTACACCAACTCTTAGGATTACTCTTGCAAATAAACCTAATTGTCTCTACCAATTTTATGTTTATAACTCAAGTTGTTAGCATGAATCCCTTTTATTTCGATAAGGACTAAACAGAGAATCGTAGGAGATGATATAGACACAACGATATCAACATCAAATACTTACCTTAGGCACGCATGGCTAACGTCGGGCTCACCCCGACCCTAGAAGCTTTGGGAAACTACTCGCACCTCATTGTAGGAAAAATCATTGATATAAAAAGGGAAACTTGCATTGATAACTCCGAAACTTTACAACTCAATGTCAACTTTCGCAAACGCCAAACCCTAAAGCTTCTCTCTAACTCTAACTCTATTGTATGATTGTATGTGTAATTGAATGATTAAAAACAAGCCCCCAAGGGCTTTATTTATAGGCTACCAATCCTTGCTATTCAAGGATAGTATCATCTATCTAAACTATAAACTCTATCCAAACAAGCAGGATAGATATTTTATTTTGGTAAATATCTAAAATAACTTAATAAAGCCTTAGGGTAAAAAACAAATAACCCTAATCTGTAATCTATCTAAATTACAAAGGATAAACCATGGCTCTTGAAGATAGATTGGCAATCCGCGTCTCGAAAAGCGTGTCCAACCCGTATCGAAGTCTAGTCGATACCGACCAGATGGGTCGATTTGGACCTCTTCGTTTTTGCTCGACGGGCTCAGCTCTACTCGATTTCTGCGACTTGGCCGATATCGATGTCCGGTGATCGATATCGAGTGCTTTTCTTCTGTTGGATGATGGTATGTCTCGACACTCAGGTTCAGTGTCGATGTCTGTAGTCGATATCGACCAGATAGGTCGATTTCGACCTCTTCTCTGCTTTCCTTGGTTTCTTCATTTTGACTCCGATTTGGCTCGAATTCCTACATAATTAGAACAAAACTTGTGCAGACTCTATTTCTTACACATTAGCTCATTCTACACAAATTTGCATTATTTGCAACCTTTTCTTTAGGAATCGAATGAAATATGAAGTCAAAAGATGCAATAAAAAGGGTACAAATATGTACATCAAAACACCCCATACATAGACTAACTTGTACTCAAGAAATAACCAACACCTACAACACACCTTTCAAGTCTTCACCCTTTTCAAAAGCTACATAATAAGTGGTAGCAAAGCAAATCAAGTGAATTTAACGTCATAGCACATATATGAGCGATCCGTAGGCATATGCAATTTTGATCCAACCTCGCAGGGATAATGTGTTTGCACTCAACTCTCATATGTTTAGGCTATGAAGATCAACGCTTAACTCAATTCCATATACAATCTCATAAACATTGCAATTTATAAGAATCCACTTCACAACTGTTAAGCAGGACTCCTAAACCTTAACACTTATAATATCCAATCCATAACTCTTCAATGTCGCACTTTCCAAGCTTAATCTCCCATAATGCTCTTTCCAAACTCATCTTTCCATAATATGCTCTAATATGCTCTAAAGATATCAACCATAATATCAACCCTTCTTTCAAACTCTAATATGCTCTCAAAAATATTATACTTGTATGAAATAAATAAAGAGCTAAGGAATTTGGCTCATGCACATGATACATATATACATATCTCTTTTTTTTTGGATTTTTTTCGGAAATAATAAATAAATTCTAAAAAATGTGCATTTATATGGTGAGCCAAAAATCCTTTTACAAAATATGACAAGATGCAAATATATACCAACCCATAATTTCCTTTACCCAAAACTAAATATATGCACTTTTCTTTCCACAATGCATTAATCTAACCATTCTAAGTCTCAATTCCCAAATGGGGGTCACGCTCAATTCGACTAGGGATACTTTTGTGGAGTTTGCAATATCAGGCTCAGGCTAATATTCTGGCTTCAAGCAGAGATAATACAGGGTAGGAAAAGAGAGGATAAAAATGGCTTGAAAGGCCGAAGGATGAAGAATGGCAAAGGAGCAATGAACAGAAGTAAACCAGGGGTGTTGGGTTTTTCGATAACTCAACGAACGACAGTCAAATAAAGATGTAAACTTAAGAAAGAAAAGTTCTTCAAAAGCTAAGGATTACCGCGACGACAACCATGATAGTATAAGTAAGAAACCAATAAAGATGCATGCTTTTATCATAAATGAGAAGGCTTTCACCTAAACCGGCAAATAGGAAAAGATATCTTGCATTAAATTAACCTAATTTGCGTCTACCTTTGTCATAATTGAGTTTATAATCTTTCGAATAGAAACCCTAATTACTACCAAAGATTCACAACATGAGTTCCTTAAATTCGCATTTAAAGATGAAGCACAAGGTAGAGCGAAATAAAAGATACCTTCTTTAGTGACATACAAACCTTACCACCATGGCTATCGTCGGTCTCACCCTGAACCTAGAAGAAAGGGCGACTACTCGCTCATGTTGAAAGAAGACATGCTTGGAATTGAATGGAAATAAACTTGCATTGATTGAAAACCTTGAATCTTTACAATCTCGACGCAAACTATCGGAAGCGCCGAAACCTTAAAGCTCAAAACCTAAAACTCTAACTTTATTGCTTAATGCTCTTGTGTCTTTCTTGCCTGAGTGAATAAAAAACCAGCCCCTAGGGCTTTATTTGTAGACTACCAATCCTTGCTATCCAAGGATGGTATCTTCTATCTAATCTCTAAACTCTATCCCAACAAGTAGGATAGATCTTTTATTTTGATAAAACTCTAAAACAACTAAGTACATCTTTAAGGTAAAAGTAAATAATCTCTGTTGTAGTTTATCTAGTATTACAAGATAATTAAGGCCTTCGAAGATAGAATCCCCAATCCGAGTCTCGAAAAATGTGTCTATCCTCAGTGGAATCTGTTTCTGCTCGATGGGTCCTTCTCTACTCGATTTCTGTGTTGTGGTCGATATCGACCTCAGGTAGTCGATATCGAGTGCCTTCTTGGTTGGTCTGTATAGTCTATCTCAACACTCAGAAGTTGTGTCGATGATTGTAGTCGATATCGATTTTGGTGGTCGATATCGACCTCTTCTCAGCTTCACTTGGCTTCTTTGTTTTGACTCCGATTCCAATCCAATTCCTGCATATTTAAACCAAAACTTGTGCAGACCCTATTTCTTGCACGTTATCTCATTCTACACAAATTCATCTTATTTTGAACCTTTATTTGAGGAATCGAATGAAATATGAAGTCAAAACTTGTGAATAAAATAGGTACAATTATGTACATCAAAATACCCCATACTTGGACTTGCTTGTCCTCAAGCAATAACCAACACCTTCAACACACCCTTCACGTCCTCGCCCTTGTCAAAAGCAACATCATAAGCGGTAGCAAAGCAAAGCAAATGAATTTAACGTCATAGCACATATTTAGGCGATCCATAGGCATATGCAATTTTGATCCAACCTCACAGGGATAATGCGTTTGCACTCAACTCTCATGTGTTTAGGCTATGAAGATCAACGCTCAACTCAATTCCATATACAATCTCATAAACATTGCAATTTATAAGAATCCACTTCGCAACCAGTTATGAAAATGCAATAAGAACCATTAGGAGGACTTTCGCTCAATGGAAGACTTCAAAGAACACTACATTCGGCGGGGTTGTAATGGGGCTTGGTATGAAATAAAGGTATGGAATTATATGGCCATGTGGTGCTTATAAAATTCGGGATCAAGACTCCTAAACCTTAACACTTATAACATCCAAACCATAACTCTTCAATGTTGCACTTTCCAAGCTCAATCTCCCATAATGCTCTTTCCAAACTCATCTTTCCATAATATGCTCCAATATGCTCTAAAAATATCAACCATAATATCAACCCTTCTTTCAAACACTAATATGCTCTCAAAAATATTATACTTGTAGAAAATAAATAAAGAACTAAGGAATTTGGCTCATGCACATGAGACATATATATACATATCTCTTTTTTTTCGGAAATAATAAACAAATGCTAAAAAATGTGCATTTATATGGTGAGCAAAAAATCATTTTACAAAATATGACAAGATGCAAATATATACCAACCCATAATATCCTTTGCTCAAAACTAAATATATGCACTTTTCTTTCCACAATGCATTAATCTAACCATTCTAAGTCTCAATTCCCAAATGGGGGTCACGCTCAATTCGACTAGGGATACTTTTATGGAGTTTGCAATATCAGGCTCAGGCTAATATTCTAGCTTCAAGTAGAGATAATACACGGTAGGTAAAGAGAGGATAAAAATGGCTTGAAAGGCCGAAGGAAGAAGAATGGCAAAGGAGCAATGAACAGAAGTAAACCAGGGGTGTTGGGTTTTTCGATAACTCAACGAACGACAGGCAAATAAAGATGTAAACTTAAGAAAGAAAAGATCTTCCAAAGCTAAGGATTACCGCGACGACAGCCATGATAGTATAAGTAAGAAACTAATAAAGATGCATGCTTTTATCATAAAGGAGAAGACTTTCACCTAAACCGGCAAATAGAAAAAGATATCTTGCATTAAATTAACCTAATTTGCGTCTACCTTTGTCATAATTGAGTTTATAATCTTTCGAATAGAAACCCTAATTACTACCAAAGTTTCACAACATGAGTTCCTTAAATTCGCATTTAAAGATGAAGCACAAGGTAGAGCGAGATAAAAAATACCGTCTTTAGCGACATACAAACCTTACCACCATGGCTATCGTCGGTCTCACCCTGAACCTAGAGGAAAGGGCGACTACTCGCTCATGTTGAAAGAAGACATGCTTGGAATTGAATGGAAATAAACTTGCATTGATTGAAAACCTTGAATCGTTACAATCTCGACGCCAACTATCGGAAGCGCCGAAACCTTAAAGCTCAAAACCTAAAACTCTAACTTTATTGCTTAATGCTCTTGTGTATTTCTTGCTTGAATGAATAAAAAACCAGCCCCTAGGGCTTTATTTGTAGACTACCAATCCTTGCTATCCAAGGATGATATCTTCTATCTAATCTCTAAACTCTATCCCAACAAGTAGGATAGATCTTTTATTTTGATAAAACTCTAAAACAACTAAGTAAATCTTTAAGGTAAAAGTAAATAATCTCTGTTGTAGTCTATCTAGTATTACAAGATAATTCAGGCCTTAGAAGATAGAATCCCCAATCCGAGTCTCGAAAAACGTGTCTATCCTCTGTGGAAATATGGTCGATATCGTCCAGAGTGGTCGATATCGACCTCTCTGTTTCTGCTCGACGGGTCCTTCTCCACTCGATTTTTGTGTTGTGGTCGATATCGACCTCATGTAGTCGATATCGAGTGCCTTCTTGGTTGGTCTGTGGGGTCTATCTCGACACTTAGAAGTTGTGTCAATGACTATAGTCGATATCGATGTTGGTGGTCGATATCGACCTCTTCTCAGCTTCACTCGGCTTCTTCGTTTTGACTCCGATTCCAATCCAATTCCTGCATATTTAAACCAAAACTTCTGCAGACTCTATTTCTTGCACGTTATCTCATTCTACATAAATTCATCTTATTTTCAACCTTTTTTTGAGGAATCGAATGAAATTTGGAGTCAAAACTTGCGAATAAAATAGGTACAAATATGTACATCAAAATAACCCATACTTGGACTTGCTTGTCCTGAAGCAATAACCAAGAAATAACCAACACCTTCAACACACCCTTCAAGTCATCGCCCTTGTCAAAAGCAACATCATAAGCGGTAGCAATGCAAAGCAAGTGAATTTAATGTCATAGCACATATTTAGGCGATCCATATGCATATGCAATTTTGATCCAACCTCACATGGATAATGTGTTTACACTCAACTCTCATGTGTTTAGGCTATGAAGATCAACACTCAACTCAATTCCATATACAATCTCATAAACATTGCAATTTATAAGAATCCACTTCGCAACCAATTATGAAAATGCAATAAGAACCATCAGGAGGACTTTCGCTCAATGGAAGACTTCGAAGAAGACTCCATTCGGCAGGGTTGTAATGGGGCTTTGTATGAAATAAAGGTATGGAATTATTTGCCTATGTGGTGCTTATAAAATTCGGGATCAAGACTCCTAAACTGTAACACTTATAATATCCAAACCATAACTCTTCAATGTTGCACTTTCCAAGCTCAATCTCCCATAATTCTCTTTCCAAACTCATCTTTCCATAATATGCTCTAATATGCTCTAAAGTTATCAACCATAATATCAACCCTTCTTTCAAACTCTAATATGCTCTAAAAAATATTACACTTGTATGAAATAAATAAAGAACTAAGGAATTTGACTCATGCACATGATACATATATACATATCTCTTTTTTTTCGGAAATAATAAATAAATACTAAAAATGTGCATTTATATGGTGAGCCAAAAATCCTTTTACAAAATATGACAAGATGCAAATATATACCAACCCATAATTTCCTTTGCTCAAAACTCAATATATGCACTTTTCTTTCCACAATGCATTAATCTAACCATTCTAAGTCTCAATTCCCAAATGGGGGTCACGCTCAATTCGACTAGGGATACTTTTGTAGAGTTTGCAATATCAGGCTCATGCTAATATTCTGGCTTCAAGCAGAGGTAATGCAGGGTTTTAAATATAAACATATATATGCATTGGTTTTGAATAACTATCACAACATTTAGAGATGCATAGGAAGAGTAAATTCACTGAAGAAAGTAGAGGGATTTTTGATGTTCTCCCTATAGGCGAAAATTCTCACAAGGACAATTTTTGTTGGCTTTGCTTTTTAGCCTAGGATCATATGTGCTCAATTTCATCACAAGTTCACAATCTAAATAAAAATCATTTTAAGGACTTAGGCTAAACCATCCAAATATGCCATAGGATTTACATGATCAAGTTAGCCATTGAGTTTTCATCATAGGACATCTAAGTAGGGTTTTAAAAAATAAACTTAAAAAGTAAACATGCATTTTTTCTTTCTTTTTGACATTTTTCTATTTTTTTTGGATTTTGACATTTTTATAAAACTAAAAACTAGAAAACTAAAGACTTAAACTTTAAAGTGCATAGAATTTTAAACATGATGCAATGCATAAAAATAAAACAAAAAGCAAATAAAAGGTAAATACAAGCCAAGCTGCCAAGTTTTAACCATAACCACAACCAGATAGAGAAGTTATAATGTCCAATTTCAATCCCTCCCTATACTTAAAAATTACAGTGTCCTCACTGTTGAAAAGCAAAGTAAAGGGTAAGGGAGGAGGCGGTAGAAGCAAGGGCCAGTCCTGTGTAGGGGCCGACCCTGGGTAGTAGGATGGGCCGCCCTGCTGAAATGTGGAGCTTCTGGGGCCCTGATGATCGAACTTATAGCCCAAGTAGGAGCCTAATCCCTCCATCATCCTGCCAAAGCGGCGCTGATCATCGCGTATCTCAGCCACAGACACCTCCAGCCTGGAGAAGCAGGCAGTCACGCCGTCCTGCCACTCAGTGGAGTAAGTAGGCTGGAAGGGCAGAGGAGGTGGAGGCATATAGTTGTAGTGGGACCCTTGCGAGCCATCTCCACCACCATCTACATCGTCTGCGGCGTCATCATCATCATCGCCGTCCTGGTAGGTTGGGGGCTACTGCGCTCCATCAGAGTGGGGATCCGCCTCCCAGGACATGGCCTCCATGTCTAGGTCATGGTTGTAAAGCGGGGGCCTCCTCCTAAGTGTGGGATCAGCAGTCGGATCTATGTCCGTGTGATATGGTTGCCCAGTCTAGGACTATTACCAATTAGGGACATACAGATGATCCATGAAGTCCTGGCAGAGGGGCATCCCCATTTGGGGGTGCCTCCATCCAAGTGGGCCTGCTGCGATGACTCCGCCCTGTCGTAACACAGTAGAATCAAGGAAAGTAAGCTCATAGGCGGTATACCTCTCAACGTGTAAGCCCAAGGCCTGGGCTAAAACTGCCACCATGGGCAGGATGCATAAGATGACGCGGAACAGTGGGCTGGCATCTCTGGTAGTGAAGGAGTTGGTGGGGTAGGGTATGGGATCCCCGAAATGTAACTCCAGATAACGTTGGGGTCATGGATCCTGAAGTGTGCGGAAGTATGAGCGAACCCAAAGAGGTTGCTCATCTCCTCAAGTGAAAGCCTGAATCGCCTGTTGCCGAGCTGGAATGTGACTCGGCGGCTGGAGGAGGTGCGGTCAGGGATCTCCAATGTGGCCATAAATTCCCCTGTCAGCACTGGGTAATGGGCCTCCAAGGGGTCGATCAGCCTCTCAAGGGAGACATTCTCAAATGCCTCCTGGACTCCAGTCTGGAACCCTAGCTGGACCATATCAGGATAGTGGTACCAGCGGGCTCTGCCTGCTCGGCGAATCAGGTCAGTAGCTAGATCACTCTGCTGGGCATCCTCAATGTAAAGTGAATCTTGTGGGACGTTCTTTGCTCACACAATTGTCTGCAAAAGAAAACAATGCCAACAATAATTCCCTTTTTTCAAATAATAGAAAGAACCCCATACTTAGGTTCAAAAACTAGCCTAACAATTTGCAATAATCACCTTGGCTAATCATAGTGCTAAGTCTTGCAATCCTAAATTTAATGATCAAATAAAGATAAATAACCAATTGTTAATCATCAAAATAAAGATTATCTAAAAATATTTCAAGAAATTCCATAAACTTGTCAAATTTCATAAACAAAATTTCTTGAACATGTAACACTATAAACCTAATAAAATTCAGATTTTTGCCCCCTATATCAAAAAAATTGGATTTAATATATGCCCTATATCATGCAATTTCTAATTTCCCTTGCAAATACTATTCAAACCCTAAACACTCAATATGAAATTTCTACCCAAAATCAACCAAATAACATGTAAATCTGTAAATAAAAATAAAGGGTATGAAATCATACCAGAAGAGTGTCGAAAATCGGAGTGAAAGAGGCAAGAAACCATAGGAAAAATGAAAGAAAAGCTGTCGAACCGTTGCGGTGGTCGAAATCGACGCCAAAGTCGAAATCGACCGGATCTGGGCGGGGGTGAACTTTGCTGTCGCTGCTGCGGGCTCGCCGGAGGTCTAAAGCGGCCGGATCTGGTGGATCTTGGCTGGAAAGGAGGAGATCTGGGCGAGGGAGGTAGAAAAACGAAGAAAAAGAGGCTGCAAGAGGGAAAAAGAGAGAGAGCGCCGGATCTATCGGATTCTAGGCAAGGAGGCGCCGGATCTAGTCGACAAAAGGATGAGAAGGGTGACAACAGTGGGGCGGAGGAGGTGGGCAGCAGAAAGCGAGGAGATAGAGACGAGAGATGAAGGAGAGAGAAGAAGAAAAAGAACAAACGACGACTGAGAGGGTTAGGGATGGTCGATTTCTGGGTAAGGGGTCGGGGAAATGTCGAGGTCGGTTATTTAAAGAAAATAAAAATGAAAATAAAAAAGGAAAAAGAAAAGAATAACTGAACTGGCACTTACATTCGACTGTAGTCGATATCGACCATAGTGGTCAATATCGACCTCACTTTTTGAGTCGAATGAATCTGATCGACCTGTTCTCCTGTCGACCAGTCGATATCGACGTCATAGGTCGATTTTGACCTATCCTTATTGGTCGAATGAGTGTAATCGCCCTGTAGCTTTGGTGCTAGTCGTCGATATCGACTCAGATTGTCGATATCGACCTCTCGTCTAGGGCACTCGATCTCCTGGTTCACTTTAGATAAAATAGACATGAATAATCTAAAAGAAATATAAAATAATTTAAAAAGAAAAGAAAAGAAAAAAAATGGTTTGCCTCCCGGAAGCGCTTGAGTTTAAGTCGCTAGCTCGACATACTTCCCTTTTTGCGCTAGTTCAACGCCAGGGTGGCGCGAATCTCTTCTTCCGGGTCTTCTTTGTCATCATATTTCTTTACCCGGTGACCATTTACCTTAAAGGTCGAACCATTGTCGCAAAGTAACTCCACCGCTCCATGAGGGAAAATTTGATGAACCTTGAAAGGTCCGGTCCATCTTGTCCTTAGTTTCTCTGGAAATAAGCGAAGTTTAGGGATAAAAACAAGGACTTTGTCACCTACCTCATATGATTTTGGCACCAATTTCCTATCATGCCACTTCTTTGTGCGCTCCTAGTAGATTTTGGCATTCTCATATGTCGTTAGGCGCAACTCCTCCAAGGCCTGCAAGTCAGCGAACCTTCTTTTCCCGGCTTCATCGAAATCCATGTTAAGCTCCTTGAGAGCCCACATCGCCTTATGCTCAAGTTCGACGGGCAAATGACATGACTTACCATAGACCAAGTTATAAGGAGTTATGCGAAGTGGTGTCTTATAGGCCGTTCGGTAGGCCCAGAGCGCATCATCCAATTTAGATGACCAATCCTTTCTCGAGCGAGAGACCGTCTTCTCCAAGATGGCTTTGATTTGGCGATTGGAGACTTCTACTTGACCGCTGGTTTGAGGATGATAGGGCGTTGCAACCCTATGTGTCACCCCATACTTGGCTAAAAGTGCTTCAAAGCCTCCCTCAATGAAATGCGAGCCACCATCTGAAATAAGAATTCTAGGAACACCAAAATGAGGAAAGATATTAGTTTTCATAAACTTAGAGACTACCTTCGCATCGTTGGTCCTAGTTGCTACGGCCTCAACCCATTTTGAGACATAGCCACCGCTACTAGAATGTATTTGTAGGGGCCTGAGGCAGGGAATGGTCCCATGAAGTCAATACCCCATACATCAAATAGCTCTACCTCCAGAATTCCTGTGAGTGGTGTCTCATTCCTCCATGTGATATTTCCTGCACATTGACACTCATCGCAACAGGTTATATAGTTTTTCACATCCTTGAAAAGGTTAGGCCAATAAAAACCACATTGAAGAATTTTCGCCGCGGTCTTGAATCCTTTAGCATGGCCTCCTATAGGAAGAGAATGACAAATGCGAATCATGCTCTCTACTTCGTCCTCCGGGATCCAACGTCGGAAAATATGGTCTTCTCCCTGCTTGAACAAGAAGGGTTCATCCCAATAGTATTGCTTGATGTCGTGCAAGAACTTCTTTTTTGTCTACGAAGTAAAGCTTGATGTTATCTCCCCTCCTACAAGGTAGTTGGCAAAATCCGCATACCAAGGTACCTTCGCCCCTTTGACAGCAAATAACTCATGAATAGGACTGGAGGGAGGTGTAAAGAAGAAATCCTCACCGGAGCTTACGTTTTCGTCACCTTCGGAGTCACTTGAAGGTGGTCAATATCGACTGTTCTGCATCGACATGTTTAGTCGATATGGGCTGCTCGATTCTGGCACTCGATTTCGATGTCTGTTGGTCGATGTCGATCTCTGCAATGGGAAACCTATCATCAAAGTTAGTCAAAATCGGCAGAAAACTCACCTTCGGGGCAGTCGATATCGACCTGGTCTGGCCGATATCAAGTAGAAGCCATTTGGGTAGCCGTGAGAGATGATCGGCTACGGAGTCATCGATTGGCATGTTGTCATGTGACTCATCCAGAAGCCATTTGGGTAGCCATGAGAGATGATCGGCTACGGAGTTCGCCGTTCCTTTCTTATCCTTGAGCTCAACGTCGAACTCTTGTAGTAGGAGCACCCATCATAGGAGCCTAGGTTTAACATTCTTCTTTGCCATCAAGTACCTAAGAGTTGTATGGTCAGTATGAACAATTACCTTAGAGCCCACTAGGTATGAGCGGAACTTCTCAAAAGCGAAGACCACTGCGAAGAACTCTTTCTCCGTCGTGGTGTACTTAGTTTGAACGACATCAAGAGTCTTGCTAGCATAGTAGATGGCATGAAGCTTCTTGTCCTTCCTTTGTCCTAGGACAGCACCTACGACATAATCACTTGCGTCGCACATGATCTCAAAGGGATGCGACCAATTTGGCGATTGAATGATAGGGGCCGATATAAGGGCTTCCTTCAACCTGTTGAAAGCTTCAAGACAATCACTAGAAAACATGAACTTAACATCCTTCCTTAGTAGGTTAGTTAAAGGTTTGACAATCTTTGAAAAATCTTGAATGAACCTCCTATAAAAACCTGCATGACCAATGAAGCTTCTTATGTCCTTAATAGATGAAGGTGGTGGCAACTTCTCAATAAGCTATATCTTTGCCCTGTCCACCTCAATTCCCCTTTTGGACACTTTGTGGCCTGGCACAATCCCTTCCCTTACCATAAAGTGGCACTTTTCCCAATTGAGAACCAAGTTTGTATCCTCACATGGTGGAAGTACCCTGCGAAGGTTAGCAAGACAAACATCGAAAGTATTGCCATAGACAGGGAAATCATCCATAAATACCTCCACAATGTCCCCTATCATTTCGGAGAAGATGGCCGTCATACACCTTTGAAAGGTAGCGGGGGCGTTGCAGAGCCCAAATGGCATCCTCCTATATGTAAAACTCTCATAGGGACATGTGAAGGTGGTCTTCTCTTGATCGTCAAGATGAATAGGGACCTGCGAACAGCCAGAATATCCATCCAAGCAACAAAAGTAATCATGTTCAGCATGTCTTTCCAATACCTGGTCAGTGAATGGAAGGGGAAAGTGATCCTTTCTAGTGGCGGTGTTAAGCTTCCGATAGTCAATGCACATGAACTAGTTGTGATTCGCTTTGGCACAAGCTCGCCCTTCTCATCCTCCTCAACAGTCATTCCACCCTTCTTAGGCACCACATGGACTGGGCTCACCCATTCGCTGTCGGAGATGGCATAGATGATTCCTGCATCCAGCATGCGCATGATCTCCTTCTTCACCACCTCTCTCATGTTGAGGTTGAGCTTCCACTGGTGTTCTATAGATGCCTTATGATCATCCTCTAGGAGGATTCTATGGATACATGTAGTAGGTGAAATACCTTTGATGTCCTCAAGAGAGTACCCAATTTCCTTACGATGAGCACGAAGCACTTCCATAAGCTTATCTACTTCCTGCGTGGTTAGTGTAGCATTGATAACCACAAGAAAAGTAGAATTGGGACCAAGAAACTCATACCTAAGTGTGTCACGAAGCACTTCCATGATCTCACCTAGGTAATCCGTCTCAATTCTCTTGATTGAAGCTCCCAAATCAGTTGTAGGAGTTGGCGTGGACCAAGCATAGAGCGATGCCAACTTTGATTGGGACTCTTCAAACTATTCCTGCAGAAAAGAGGTCGAAGTCGAGTAGGAATAGTCAATATCGACTGAAAGTTCAGCACATACCTCGTCTTCTGAGATGTCCGATGTCGAGGGGAGATGGTCGATTTCCACCTCTGTAGTCGATGTTGGCTGGTTGATTTCAAGCTCTGCAGTCGACATAGGGTCCTCGATATCAAGTGAGATGATCGATGTCGATGTAGGGTATTCGATATTGAGTGAGATCGTCGATGTCGACTGATCCTGGTCGATTTCAAACTGTTCTTCGAACTCCATGGATAAAGCATCGTCGAAGATCTCCTTATCACTCGTGCATATAGCCAGGAACTCCTCAATATTCTCCTCGGTAAGCTCCTTGATAGAGCATTATTAGTATTATAAAATAGATTGTATTTAGCATAGTTTGGGTATAAATATTGCATATTTTAGTTGCATTTACATGATTACTTGTTGAGTTGGAAGATGCGGAATTTATACAATGTTATGGTTTATTTCAGGAATCGTAATTCAAGGTGGAATGAATTTGAGGAGAGTTAAAGAATAAAGGAAATGGCATTATCAGCTACAGCTAATCACATGGAGAGAAGCGGAAGAAATCGATGGCCACCCCACGGCCGAGCTAGCCGTCCCGCGGCCCGAAGACCTCTCAAAGGATTTCGCTGATCGCCAGGCCATCCCGTCGCCTGAGCCAGCCACCCCGCGGCCTGTGCAGAAACGCCGAATCAGTTTTAAAGTTTAATTAGGGTTTTTATTATTACTTTTGGCCGATCCTTTGTAGGCCTTTAAAAGACATTTCTAGGTTATTTTACTATTCACCTTATGCACTTTTGAGAATTGTTGAGAGCACGTTGAGTATGAGCAACTAAACTCTCGAAGGTTTCGCCTATAGTTTGGATCTTGATTGTTGAATTGTGAGTTTCTTAATCTAGTTTTTATTCCTATTTGAATGTTTTGGCTTCCTTGCACTTAATTCTTTGGATGTGTTTTATTCTCGCTGGCCTAATCAACTAGTTAGAGTAGATTCATTCAATTGCTAGGGTTTTGTAGATTCCTCGTAGCGAACCTTAACCCAAGTGGCAATCATATTCCTTTAGGACTCGTAGGACTAATTGGATGTGTAGGAAGTTGAATATATGTTAAATATCGACTCGTAGCTTGATATTGCATATACCTTGGTTAATTCATAGTCTTAATGCTATCTCTAGATTAAATCTTAACCGTGTTAGGGTTATTTAGAGATAAGGATCACTTTGGACCACAAAAGACAGCAAGAAAGGTACTTGAGGCAGGGTTCTTTTGGCCGCATATATTTCGTGATTCATATGCTTTTTGCAAATCCTGTGATCGCTGTGAGAGAGTTGGGAATCTTTCTAAGAGGAATGAGATGCCGCAAACTCGCATGATATTTTGTGAGATTTTTGATGTTTGGGGCATTGACTTCACGAGACCATTCCCTAACTCGTTTGGAAACTTGTATATTTTGCATGCGGTGGACTACGTCTCCAAATGGGTGGAGGCGAAGGCCACCTGGACTGATGATTCAAAAGTTGTTGCAGGTTTCCTCAAAGAGCTATTCTCTAGATTTGGAGTGCCGAAAGCATTGATCAATGATAAAGGGACTCATTTCTGCAATAAGACGGTAAGTGCTTTATTAAATAAATATCATGTTACGCAGAGGGTGTCTACTGCATACCACCCCCAGACTAATGGGCAAGCTGAGGTCTCTAATCGTGGGATTAGGACTATCTCGGAGAAGACTGTCGCCCCAAACAGGAAGGATTGGAGTGTAAGACTTGATGATGCTCTGTGGGCTTATTGAACGGCTTACAAGACTCCCATTGGGATGTCTCCGTTTCGATTAGTTTATGGAAAGGCTTGCCATCTTCCTGTCGAGCTTGAACATAAGGCATACTGGGCGGTGAAACAATGCAATATGCAAATGGATGATGTTGGGGAGTTCAGGAAACTTCAGCTGCAAGAGCTGGAAGAGTTGAGATTGGATGCCTATGACAACTCCGTCACTTATAAGGAGAAGACTAAGGCATGGCACGACAAGCATATTTTGCGAAAGGTCCTCAAAGTTGGGGATAAGGTCCTCCTATTCCAATCGCGCCTTCAACTCTTCTCAGGTAAGCTTCGCTCTAGATGGGCAGGACCATATGTGATTACTAATATCTTTTCTCATGGTGCAGTAGAGCTACTCAATGAGAGGAATGGAGACATTTTCAAGGTAAATGGTCATCGCGTGAAGCCATATTATGAGAACTTTGTCAAAGAGGATGGTGATGAGTTGGTTCTCCATGAACCAAATACTGAGGATCAATAGGGAGTAATGACGTCGAGCCAATGACGTTAACTAAAGGCGCTGCTTGGGAGGCAACCCAAGGTAAGTAGTTAATATGTTTTTTTTCTTATTGCATTTAGTTACTTTCTTTTAGTTTAGTTTTGGTGTTTCGGCATACTAACCCCGCAGGGTAAAAAGAAGAGGAGATGAGCAGAAAAGGGGCAGGCCGCCCCGCGGCCGCGACAGCGAGCGAAATCTCTTCGCAATCGCCGGCCGCCCCGTCGCCTACCCTTGCCGCCCCGCGGCCCCGACGGAGGATAAAAAAAATTTTGGGACCCGTGTGGGCCCTACCTGCTACACCCCTTTAACCCTATCCACCCCTTTACCTTTCCCATATGTCCCCAGCCGCCCCCATGCCTCTGTCTTCACCTATCTCCTCTATCTTCATCTTCAACATTCAAAACCCCACACCCACAACTCAAAACCTCCATTAAAGCTCTCCCTCAAAGCTTCAATCTTCACAAAAGTCACCCCTTTCTCCAATATTTTCCATTATCCACCTATAGCTTTCACCAAACCACCCACAATCTCCTCATTCGTCCTAGATCTAAACCAAAAACACCCGATTCGAAGGATCTTCAAGGTTTTGGGAGAAATCCACCAATGGAGGGAGGAATTTGAGACGTCGGAGCGCAAATCGGACGTTTGAGGTTCAGATCCGGCGGTTTTCTTAGGCCGCCCCGTCGCCAGCCATCGCCGGCCGCCCCATCGCCTACGCTCGCCGCCCCGCGGCCCCTACAGAAAGCTCCATCTTCGATACTATGTGGGAGCAGCAGAAGCAGATGGCTCTCCTCCAGGACACCATGTGGTAGCATCAGCAGATGATTTCCCGTCATCAGGATGCTATGTGGGATCATCAGCAGCAGCTCTATGATGACATAGGAGACATCCGTCGCGATGTTCGTGGACTGACGACTAGCATGGTGGATATGTGCGAGAGCCAGGCAGAGATGCGGCGCTTACAGGAGCAGGTGCTCCACAGACAGCAGGCTGCATGGGAGGCTCAGGAGCTGCAGAGACAGAGACAGGAGGAGTTCTTCCGATTTTCCTATCCTCAGTTCCCACCTTACCCACCACCACCTCCACAGTGATCATGTTAGTTTTTCTTTTTCTTTTCTTTTCCCTTTCAGTTTATTTTGATGTTTTCGCCATTGAGGACAATGTCAGAATTAAGTGTGGGAGAGAAGACTTGCATGACATGTATTTTATCTTTATGTTGCGTTTTGACTTTATATTGCATGTTTGAATATTTTAGTTGATGAGACTTATGCCCCATGATGTGCTTGGATTGTTGAAAACCTTTGATATATAATTTCCACACTATTTGGTGAGCATAATTGGTTAATGATTGAGCATATAAGATATTTGATTTTGGGTGATCTTAAAGTTCAAGACATGACCTGGTGAGCTATTTTGGCCTATATTTGGACAAAATATATTATGTCCTCTTACTTGTTGAGTGTACTCTCTTTAATTGTTTCCTCTTTGGCTTGCATTTAGATATCTTATTCAAGGTTGCATGTTATGATTTATGCACATGACATAAAGATGATTGAGACACCTTTATTAGCCCTATTTAACTCTATTCCCACCTTGCATATTATCTTTTACTTGAAGCCAATATTGAAGTTAAGAATAAAAAAAAAAAAATAGAACATGGTTAACATACTATCGATTGGGTTCCAAATCGCCTTGCCCTGGCTTTACCCGTTCCACCCTAGCTAGACTCGCTCCGCCCTCGATCCGTCTTCATCCGTTTCAAAGGGGGCCAAAACAAAAACCTCGAATTAATGAGTAGAAGTATCTGCAAGGGAACGCGAGCGGTGTCGAATGGTGGTGGAGTATCTGCAAAAGGAAGAAGACAACAACTAATTAAAAAGAAAAGTTAGTTTGGGCTGTACTGTCTTAAAAAAAACGAAGGGTCGGTTGAATTAATCGGATCTGATTAATATATATATGCAGACAAATGACATGCATATATAATATATGTATGCAAGCCTTCGGTTTAGGGAAGAAAAAAGGAAGACCAGCCATATCACACACATATATACACGCGTCACGCATATGCTTAGGCATATTGGAAATTATGATTGACACAAATTAGAAATTGGGTTTAATAAAATCATAACTTTAAACTCGTAAGAATTACATCGCTAGTTTATTCTAATGGGTCGACTTCAAAATTGACCTCTGAACAAAAACGCAGCCAAAATCTCAAATCAAATAAAAAAAATCATCGAGTTACATCGCTTGTTGAGTGTACTCTCTTTAATTGATTCTGACTTGTCGGATACGTAGGCCACTCGATACAAAGTTAAAGCTCATCGAGTTCAATCATCAAACAAAAAAATCAAATTAGTTCTAAAAAGAACTACGTAAAAACTTGATACTCTCGTATAAGTTACGTAGGAAATCTGATATTAAAATTTAATGTATATTGGCTTTAGTCGCCCATCATAAATTAAATTAAATTTGTCCTTAAAAGAAATACGAGTGATTTGATCCCGTTCAAAAAGGGCACGTAGGACACCCGACATAAAGCTTAGGCTCGTCGGGTTCAATCGCTAAACCCAAAAATTAAATCATCTCAAACACTCTAAACTACGTAAGGCTTGATTCTCTTTCAAGAGATACGTAGGCAACCCGTTAGAATTCGGGTGCAGCCCAAATCACCAAAAGCACTCAAGTCTTGGTGTCGATACAATTTCGAATCAAGAGGATAACCAAAAGGGGTCGAACTTAAATTCTAAAAAATTAAACAAAATATGTTTTGCAATTATTTGCGCATTTTTGTTCAACATATTGTTAGCACGTACGTTCGGAGGGACCCTTTTTGCCTTTTCATCTCTTAGTTGTGTTGACACTAATATTTGCCTATTTCTTATTTTTAGGAGAAGATGGCACCAAGAGTTATGAACAACTTCAACGAACTGTCAGCAACATTCCTCATGGAGGGTGGCCGCTGGGTGAAAAAGAGGTCATTCAAAGTTCAGTTTGATGTGACCAAAGAGTCCATCATGGCTGAGATCCCAACCAACACTAGCTTCGAATTGAAGCTATCAAGGAAGATGAAGTCAGTGCAAATAAGCCCACCCCTAGGCCTTCTCGTGGGCCAATCATTCGAGTTATCAATAAAAATGATGACCCAATAAAGCTCTCGAAGTCAGCTGTGAACGAGACAAAGATGGAAGGCAAGCCTCGCCGGAGGAGGGGGACGCAAATGTGGTTCCCAATGCGGGAAGACATGATCACTATGAAGGTTGGCCTGTTTCCCTGCTTTGGAACAGGGCAACGGGAATCTCTAGAGGGCCGCAAAAGATCTCCTTGAGGCGGATAAGATCATCACCCCTCCTCAGGTCACTAGCTCAAGGCAGATCCTCTTCGGGTCCATCCCCGTGGACATGGACAATGTGGCACAGGTTTTGGTGACCTCTTACTTGGATGAGGAGTCTGAACTGAACTCATCCAAGGCCGGCAAAAATTCAAGAGGCAAAGGTAACAAAACCTTATGAGCCTCAAAGGGAGACATCTAAGGCTTCTCAGGCCCAGGAGAAAGGAAAGGGTCCGGTAATAGCCAAGAAATCAACTTCGCTTCCCGAGCAGTTAGAGAACTGTGAGCGGCGGGTGACAAGGTCTAAGGCCAAGTCATACACCGGAGAGACCACCCAGTCATCGAATCCAGAAGCGGTCCAAGAAAGGGAGCAAAACTCTCCGCTATATAGAGATTCTACTTCTCTGTTTCAAGAAGAGGAGTTCCCACTTGTTGTGAGAGAAGGTGGATCACGTTCTGGCTCCGAAGAAGAGGTTGAAAGCATGCCAGTTTTAGTGACTGGGCAACAAGCACGAAGGAGCAGCTCCAGGAACTACAAAAGAAGATGGAGGAGAGGGACACTCAAATTCAATTGCTCATGAACCAGCTCCAACAACAAAATTCGGAGAACAGGCAAGAGCAAAATTCGGAGAATAGGAAAGAGCAAACTTCAGAGAATAGGCAGGTACCTCTTAGAGCAAGAGAAAGCGGTACCTCTATCTCTTCTCAAGAAATAAAAGAATGGATCGCGTAGGGGATTCGGGAGTTCAAAATCTCCCAAAGCCCGCTTGTGATTGGTTATAGAAAGCCTTAACCCGGAGAGTTTGACGCCGTCCCATTTCCTCCAAATTATCAGAGGCTAAACGTTGATAAATTCGATGGGATTAATGGGTCACGTTGTGAACACTTGGCCCATTTTTATTCGGCGTGTGGAGAAACCGCGTTAAGTGATCCCTTATTGATCAGGCAGTTTGTCTAGTCGTTGCGAGGATCAGTTTTCATTTAATACACGTAGCTTCAGCCAAAGCCTATCCAGACATGGGATGAATTACAAAAAGAATTCTTGGCTCAATTTATGAGCTCAAAAGCAAAGTCTACATCATGGACCTGGCAAACACTCAGTAGAGGTCAAATGAATCACCAAATGACTTCATTGCAAGATGGAGAAGTTTGAGACTGCAATGCTCAAAGAAATTGAGCGAAGAAGCGTGCGTGCATATGTGCGTCAATTATCTACTTCTCGAGCTTGCAAGTCATGTTTGTAGTGGAGAGCCTTGTGCCTTCGATGCCTTGGTTTCCAAAGCTTGCAATGTTGAGCGACAAGTGGCTCGGCACAAGCCAATAACAAACCGACCTCAAACTAATCAAGGAAGAAGGGAGGACAATAAAAAGTCTACAAAGAAAGGAGAGTCCATGGCTACATTCATTAAGCCTAAAGGGAAATCCTCGGGGAGAAACTCCAAAGCACAAGAGAAGGCGCAAACCAGAGAGCCTGCTAAAATACTATCTCTCGAGGAGAGGAAGCAGAAAAAATATTCCTTTGACGATGAGGATGTAAGGGGGATATTCAACGAGTTGATGGCCGCAAAAATGTTATCGCTCCCAGAACAAAAGAGGCCGAACGAGGCTAATAAAACAGGTGGAGGGATCAAGCTCTAAGGGCCCTTATTAATCATCCTTTTGATGATATCCTTGAATACATATCGTCGAAAGGATGATTAATAAGGGTGAAATTGAAATGGAGGGATCAAGCTCTAAGGGCCCAAAAACCTCATCGAACCCTATCCGGTGGTAGAGGAGGCTCAAGTTATTCCTTCATGGGGAGTTGTTAGAGAAGATGACATCCCTACCGTTTCACTACCCCCGAAGGCAGTTCGAGTGAAATTTCAGATGCGTGATAAAGTGCGCACTGAATGGGCTTATTTTGACATGCCAAGGGATGAACCAGGTCGCCCGACCTTATACGAGGTCTTAATGCAGTCAAACATTGAAGAATCATTCTCGCATGATGGAGATGAGGGTAATGATTCTAAGTGGCAGGTTTGTCTAAGTCAGAAGAAGTCTCATCCAAAGAGTACTCAACATGGTGGACCTATAGGCTTTAGAATGATTGGTAGAAAGCCCGAAAATTAAAATAAGAAGAAGAAAAATAAAAATAAGAACAAGAAATCAGAAGATGATTCTAATGAAGAGTATATTCAGCCTACACCCCAAATCATTACTCTGAAGGACTTTATTCCAAAAGAGTTCCTCGAAAATGATTTTTTCGAAGATGAGTCCTTTTGGGAAGAAGAAATTATCCAATGCTATATGGCCACATGGGCCGAAGCAGTGGAGGAAGAAGAGTTAGAGGCTGATGAAGTTACTCTTCGTTCGGGGAAAAATTTACCACCTCCTAACCCAAAGGAAAAAGGGAAAGGGAAGGGGCCACTTGTTAGCAAGACTTCAGATGATGCAAATTTTGAAGAGGCGGTTGAAAATGAGGCTCCAGCATTGGCTCAGAAAGACCAGGAAGTCGGGGCATCCGCCCAAAAAAATGTCGTGCCACGAAGACCTATGCTGTTTTGTAAGGCTTCTTCAAAGGAGTAGGTGAAGTACGATTTGATCAGCCATTTAAAGTGCATTCCTGCACGCTTAAGTGTATACGATGCATTACAAATGTCCACCGAGTTAAGAAAAGTCTTGATTCAAACCCTCACGGATCCAGAAGATTACAAAGACCAAGTGGACCAAGTTGAGGTTGATGAGGTGACTTTTCCCACTTCATCTCAATGTGCTTCTTGCATTGTATCCGTAACGTTATCCGACGGAGACCTCCAGTTAGGGAATATCGATCACAATAGACTCTTATATGTAACAGGTATGATCGAAGACGCAAAACTCAACAGAATCCTATTGGATTGTGGATCTGCAGTGAACCTATTACTAACGTAGGGAGACTTGAATTGAATAATATAATAAAATATAAAATAATGCAACCCTTATCCTATTCAAATAAATTCAAGACTCCCCTCTGTAGTAGTAGGGAATCAGGATCGATCCACGAGGAAGCGTGTTAGCGGGATCCTAGATAGTCTCAGAAAGCTCACGTTTTGATCGAGTAGAAGCCTCGATCTCGAGTAGGGTAATCAACATCGACCGAGGCTGTTGATTTCTACTGCAACAGAAAACCTGCAGAGACAAAAACGAGAAGTCGATATCGACTAGGGTGGTCGATATCGATGTCAGAAACGAACGTCGACCTGGCTAAAAAAATTGCCAGTCGACACAGGGGACTAAATTTCGAGTATATCACTCGATATCAATCTCAGATGCAGGAGGGATGGGACGTCAACACAGAAGACCATCAACGTAAGGCAGATTGGTCGATATTTACCCGTTGGGTCGATTTCGAGTGGTTCCTGCAGTGTTTAGCGTCGGCAAAGAAAGGTCGAAGACGAATAGGATGGATGAAGAAAGATGGACAGAAAAGGCAGGTTTTTTATATGAATAAACTATATAAAAAGCAACTCCTAAGGTAGGATTTACCACAACATTAACCAATGATGCAATAAGGCAAATAAGACGGACAATTGCGCTATCTCACCCGAGGGATAAGCTTTCACCATACACTAAATATTAGGAATACTCTCGCAAATAAACCTAATTGTCTCTACAAATTTTATGTTTATAACTCAAGTTGTTAACATGAATCATTTTCTTGCGATAAGGACTAAACATAGAATCGTAGGAGATGATATAGACACAACGATATCAATATCAAGTACTTACCTCAAACACGCATGGCTAACATTGGGCTCACCCCGACCCTAGAAGTTTTGGGGAACTACTCGCACTTCAACGCAACAAACACCATTGATGTAAAGAAGATAACTCGCATTAATTAAACCTTCGAAACCTTACAATCCAACGCCAGCTTTTGCAAACGCCAAACCCTAAAGCTTTTCTCTAACTCTAACTCTATTGTGAATTGTATCTTGTGTTATTTGAATTATTAAAAGACCAGCCCCTAGGGCTTTATTTATAGCCTACTAATCCTTGCTAGCCAAGGAAAGTAGTTCTAGTCCTACTAAAACTTCTAGCTAAAATTGTATCCATAACAAGTAGGATGAATCTTTATTATAGTAAATATCTAAATAACTAATAAATATCTTAGGATAAAAAGGCAACAACCCTTACGTCATATTTTATCCAAAAAGAAGATAAAATTGTGGCTTATATGATAGACTTCCAAATCCACGTCTCAAAAAGCGCGTCCAATCCGCGTCGATTTCCATTCGATATCGACCAGGTAAGTCGATATCGAGGTCTCTGTTTTGGCTCGGTAAGCTATGTCGATGTTGATATATCTACTCGATCTTGAGTGCCTTCAGCAGTTCTTTATGGTCTGTCACGACGCTCACGATCTACGTCGAGTTCTTCAGTCGATATCGACTTTTCCTGTCGATATCTACCTCTCTTTAGCTTTATTTGGCTTCTTCATTTTGACTCTGATTCCGCTCCAATCCCTACGTATTTAGACCAAAACTTGTGGATACTCTATTTCTTGCACGTTAGCTCATTCTACACAAATTTGCATTATTTTCAATCTTTACTTTAGGAATTGAATGAAAAATGATGTCAAAAGATGCAAATAAAAACGGCTACAAATATGTATATCAAAACACACCATACTTAGACTTGCTTGTCCTCAAGCAATAACCAAGCAATAACCAACACCTACAACACACTCTTCAAGTCATCGCCCTTGTCAAAAACAATATCATAAATGGTAGCAAAGCAAAGCAAGCGAATTTAACGTCATCACACATATGAGCGATCCATAAGCATATGCAATTTCAATCCAACCTCACAGGGATCTGTGTTTGCACTCAACTCTCATGTGTTTAGGCTATGAAGATCAACTCTCAACTCGATTCCATATACAATCTCATCCACATTGCAATTTATAATAATCCACTTCGCAACCAATTATGTAGATGCAATAAGAACAATCAGGAGGAATTTCGCTCAATGGAAGACTTTAAAGAAGACTCTATTGGCGTGGTTGTAATGTGGCTTGGTAAGAAATAAAGGGTATGGAATTATTTGGCTATATGGTACTTATAAAATTCGGGAATCAAGACTCCTAAACTTTAACACAACTCATCCAAACTTACTTTCCATAATGCTCATCAACCTTCTTTCAAACCCTAATATGTTGTCAAAAATATAAATCTTGCAATAAATAAAAGAACTAAGGAATAATTGGCTCATGCAATAATATAATAATATTTTCCTTTTTTCGGATTTTTTGAATGAAAATTAAATAATATGTGCATTTATGTGGTGAGGCAAAAATCTTTTTACAATATGTGACAAGATGCAAATATGCTCAAAACTAATCAATATGCACTTTCTTTCCACAATGCATTATTCTAACCAACCTAAGTCTCAATTCCCAAATGGGAGTCAGGCTCAATTCAGGTAAGAATAATTTTGTGGAGTTTGCAATATAAGGCTCATGCTAATGTTCTGGCTTCAAACAGAGATAATGCAATGTAGGTAAAGAGCGAATAAAAATGGCTTAAAAGGTGCCTCCATCATTTAATTCTTATAAACATAAGCATATATATGTATTGGCTTTGAATAAGTATCACAACATTTACAGATGCATAAGAAGAGTAAATACAGTCAAGAGAGCAGAGGGATTTTTAATGTTCTCCCTATAGGCCAAAATTCTCACTAGGACAATTTTGTTTGATTTTGCTTTTTAGCCTAGGATCATATGTGCTCAATTTCATCACAAGTTAACAATCAACATAAAAACAATTTTAAGGACTTAGGCTAAACCATCCAAATATTCCATAGGATTTACATGATCAAGACAGCTATTGAGTTCTCATCATAGGACATCTAAGTAGGGTTTAAAAAACAAACTTAAAAGGTAAATATGCATTTTTTTTGTTCTTTTTGACATTTTCTAATTTTTTTGGATTTTTTCATTTTTTTATAAATTAATAAACTAAGAACATAAATTTAAACATTAATGGAATGCAGAAAAATAAAAGAAATCCAAGTTGTGACCATAAGACATGTTTCATCCTCACCCCATACTTAAAATATACAGTGTCCTCACTGTATTAAAAGAAAAACAAGGGTGAAGAGAGACTCACAGAGCAACCTACAGATTGAGGTCGATTTAAGATTAGGTCGATGTCAGAAGTCGATGTTGAGTCATGTGGTCGATGTCGACTGCATCTGTCTATGTCGAGGAAGAAGTTGAATTCGAGGGTCACCAGGTAAGGTCGATATCAAGTGGCCTTCTCGATATTGAGTACTCTCTTTGGCTCCTGAGTCATCGATGTTGACTCCAGGAGGTGGCTTGAGCCTAGGCAGTTGATTTCGATTGGCCTAGTTGATTTCGAGTGCTTCTACAATAGCTTCTTTTCTTCTTCGTCGTTCCTTTTGTTTGGAAACCTGAAATTCTTGATAGGCAATAATATAACAACGATATATCAAAGTTTCAAAATCCAAATCCAAAATTTAAAACCTAAAGCCATCTAAACGGAAATATTTAAAGTTTATGTACACGCTCTAGATTTTTGAGTCGCTAGGCCGACTTCTCCGTCAATCCTTCACGACCCCTTAAGGTAGGGACCTTTCAAGCTCGTGCTTTGTCCTGGATCATGTAGGTCCTTTCGATAGTATCCAAGTTCGACAACCAAGGCTTCTTCTTTGTTAGGCTCATCTTTATTGGGTGCTTTCCTTCCTTTTCTCGACCTAACATTAGAGATATGGGCAAACAATGGACCTTTGACCCTCCCAATAGTTGAATTATTAGTAATGGATAGAGGAGAGTTAGGGATCATACATGGGCTTACCTTTTCGGGCCTGAAACAGCGGTCTTCGGGCTAAGGGTTAGTCGATCTCGACATGGTGAGGTCGATCTCGAGTATAGGAGTCGATGTCGAGTATGTGTGGTCGACGTCGACGTCAGGGACCTCATACTTAAGCTCCTGGAAACTTAGGGGATCATCATGGTCACTCGATATCGAGTCAAGGGGGTCGATATCGAGTGGTTTAGTCGATTTCGACTGGGACCAGTCGATTTCAACTCTCTTTGCAGCTTCCATCCTCGCCAACAAAAATTTGCGAAGTTTCTCTTTTGCAGGTGAGAGGGGAACTTGTTCTAGCCTCTTTGTCTCGCTCATTGTAGGGTTGAAGCGAAATTCAATGACCTCATTGCCGATTGTGAATGTAAGGGTGTCATTCTTCACATTGATGTTGGCATCCGTCGTTGCTATGAATGGACTACAAAGGATGATAGGCACAATGGGATCTTTCGGCATGTCTAACACGATGAAGTCCCTGAGTATGAAGAACTTTCCCACTTTGACAGGGACATCATCCACAACCTTTGTTGGTCTCACAAAGGAGCTGTCTGCCATGTAGAGCTTCATGTCAACGGGATCCAATGCTCCTACGCCCATTTGTTTCCATATCGATATGGGCATCAAACTAACACTAGCCCCTACATCACATAGTGCTTTGAATTTATTATTACCAACCCCTACCGTCACAACTAACTTGCCTAGATCGACGCGCTTCTCAGGGAACTCAATAGAATTGCATTTGCTGGCGATCTCTAAGATAGATCTCTTCTTGGACAAGATGTCCTTCAGGAACATCATGTGGGCAGACATCTCGTTTAGCGCTTCCGTGAGAGGGATGGTGAGGTTGAGACCTTGTAGGATCTTCACGAAGCGCCTAAACTTGGTGTCCGCTGCGTCATGCAGCGCTATGGAAGGATAAGGGAGTGCTTTAGATGGCTTCAGAGGCAAGGTTGTCGATTTCTGCCTTCTGGACTTGTCGACATCGACCTCAGAGTGGTCAATATCGACATGGTTGGTCGACCTCGAAGGTGTTTGAAGGTGTTGATGATTTGCAGAGGTGTCGACATCAAGTGCTTCTCTAGCTCAGTTGTGTGCTTTGCAGTAGGCTCGACATCGATAGGGTGATCGACGTCGACAGGGCCCTCGACATCGACTGGGGTGTCGACATCGATTGCATTTTCAGTATCCTCTCCTTTGCTCCGTGACTCATGCAATTGACGTCCACTCCTTAGATTGATGGCGGCAATATGCCCGACTTGCCCCTTAAGATTTTCTTGTGGTTGTCATGGGACCTTGCCGGGTGGTTGAGGGATTTGGGCCGCTAGTTGACCCAATTGGGTCTCAATGGTCTTCTTCCATGTATCCATCTCCCCTATGCAGGTGTTAAGCCCTTGAAGTTGGTTATGGATAGCGTTGCTAGATTGTTGACTCGCAGCTTGATTCCTCCTTAACTCATCAAGGATGAGTTGGACATCATCCCTTCGTGGCTCTCTCTCTAGATGGCTTGGAGCTTCGTATGGTGGAGGATCCCTGGTGTTGTATTGGGGTGGTTGATTTTCCCCAGTTTTGGTACCCCTGGCGATTGTTATTCCTCATGTATCGTGCCTCTTGGTGAGTCTTCGCTAGATCAACTTGCTCCGTGTGGGGGCAAGCGGTGGTGATGTGCCTCTCGAAGCCGCATTCGGCGCAGGTTTGGCTGGCAGAGAAGAATTTGACTTGCTTTTGAAGCCTTCAGAGGATATCTTGCATGAATTGTGCGTTGACGTCGGGATCAATCTCCTTGGATAGCTCATAGAGTGGCATAGATGGGGCAGACCTTGAGGCAGAGGCCACAAGTGTCCCATAGGAGGTGTAGGTGTTGATCCTCTCCTTTGTAGCTATGTCCAGGTCATTGTAGATGATCTCTTGGATGATGTGGGGTGGTTGCCCATGTGTAAAGTAGGACCTAAGCAACTCCTTGAATCGCTCCCACACTTGTGCCAGGGTTTCATGAGGCTTTTGTTTGAAAGCCATGATTTTCTAACGTATTACCGCCATCTGGGATGGTGTGCGCAAATTGCCATAATTTTCATATACTTTTACTTCGATTTTGTCTATATTTTCATGCATATTGGTTGGGAAAGCTAAGATTAGTGTAGTTTATGTTTATTTTCCAATTATAGAGGTCTACATGAGTTCTTATGTTATTTCGCAAAAATCGAGTCAAAATTGGAGCATTTTGTAGAAGAGAAGAAAAGATGGAAAATTACTCGAAGTCTAATGAAGAGTCTAAATCGACCAATCGACTCGACATCGAGTGAAATCTAAAGACTAGAAATCGAGCTATAAGAAGAACAATGCAAGTCGACACAAACTGGTCGATATCGACCAAAGCTGTCGATATCGAGTGCCCCAAATCGAGTAAAAGATAGAGTTCGAGTGAAAATCCGAGGTCGAGTAGAACTGGCTCGAGATAGAAGAGAAGTGGTTGATATCGACTACCACTAGTCGATATCGAGTGACGCTGCAGACAGATCCGACGATGTTTTTGATAGAATTCTATCTGAAGGAGTTTATATCTATCCGAAGTGGAGATCTTTTATCTTTTCCTATCAGACTTAATATCCTTTATGGTGAATTCATATTTACCTAAAGTGATTTTTATTATTTACTTCATTTAGTTTTATTTTAGGAAAAAAGATAGATTTTCTTATCCTTGGATAGCGAGGTATGAAGTCTATAATTAGAAGCCAATAGAGCCGAGTTTATTCATTCAATTTCAAGCATTCAATCACATACAATTGCAGAGATTTAGTATAGAGAGAGAGAAGGCCGAGTGGAGTTGAAGAGAGCGAGAGCGGATTTTGCTTTGTTCGGGTTGTACTCTTTTGTTTGCATTTTCAATTCAAGTTAATTTTCCCATGATAATGATGATATCGATGATGATGAGGCGCGGGTAGTTCCCTTACTTCTATGGTCGGGGTGAGCCCGACGATAGCCATGTAAGTTTGTGCATCAAAGGTATGATTTTTATGCTATTCCGTCTTCTATCCTATATGCATGATTCTTCTACAAAAGTAGTAGGGCGATCCTTATTTACATTATCGAAGCGAAAGCCAATCATATTGTGAATTTGGATTAGTTATGAAATTGGATAGTAACTCTTAGGGTTTATGCGAGAGCCTCTGAATCACCTATTTGTTAGTAACGAAAGTTATTTGACGAAAAGGCATCATCTTTCATGAATTTGCCATCAGTCTTATATGGTTATCGTTATGGCATGAATCCCTGATCTTGGAGGTTCTTTAGTTTATTGAAGTTCATAAAAATCTGTGTTTTTATTCTGTCCATCTTTCCCTCATCATTCTCATATTCTTCATACTCTTTTCCGATAAAAATTGGTGACGTTTTAAAGTTTCTGCGAAGACTCGAAATCGACTGTAGAGGTCGATATCTAGTGGCTGACCCGATATTGAGTGCTCTACTCGACGTCGATTGTTGCTTTTGTCTTCTACAAGAATTTGCTGAAAATCGACTGAAACTGTAGTCGATATCGACTGATCTACTCATATATTGAGTGATCTTCTGGAGTCGAAATCGAACGTGGTTGCGAGCCTAGGAACCGCTGACCTACCTCCTCGTGGATTCGATCCTGAATACCCTACTACTACATCGGGAGGGATTCTTATAATTTTATTTGCTTGGATAGGGAGTTGGTTGAGTTTATATTTTATTTGATATTTATTTCGAACTAGTTTCCCCCCCCCCCCAACAAATTTTGGCGCCGTTGTCGGGGAGGCAATCATTCGCGCCCTAAGCTTTTACTCACGTTCTTTTCTAGTTCTGATTTTATAGGTATATGCGATGCTCTGATCACGAACCTATCTTGGGAAGTCTTGCCAAGCCCGAACGTTTCCTCCACCTTCGAAACAGAGCAATCAAAATCATGGCGGAGATCGAGACACAGGCTCAAAGCGTTGAGAGGTTGAGGAAGGAAATGAGGACCACAATGCCACTATTGCCAATGAAAGGGAAACCACGGCTGCAGAAAGGGCTCGTGCTGATAGAGAGGAGGATGCACGCAGACAAGCTCAGGAGAGGCTCAATCAGTATCCGTAGACGGCGATGCAATACATGCACCCGCCACTCCACGTTCCTGAATCTGTGATTCTTATCCCTCCCTCTAATTATGAAATTAAAATTAACTTCCTTTCTTAAATTAAACACAATTCTTTTGAAGGAAGATCTAATGAATGGCCCTTGCAACATATTTTTACTTTTATGGATTTATGTGAGACAATCGTCGATGGCGCTAATTTGGAATATGTTAGACTGAAATCTTTTCGATGGTCTCTTGCAAGGAAGGCTTTGCAATGGCTTGAAAGATTGGTTCCATGCTCACTGAGGACATGGGCAGAGGTGAAAGATGCGTTCTTAAACAAATTCTTTCCTCCATCAAAAAGGGTGATGCTGCAGCAAAGGATCACGACTTTTAAACAAAAGCCTGGCCAAACATTGGCACAGGCAAGGGAGCGCTTTAAGGACTTATTGAGATAATGCCCTAGGCATGGGCAACTACCTTATTTCATCCAGGATATCTTCTACAACTCCCTTGATGCGCCAAATAATGAGAGAATCAACTTTTACACCTCCTATCGGTAAATTAAGCTTACACCAACGGAGGCCTGGGACACAATTGAGAGGCTTGTCAACTTCGACAACACATATGGGACTGTTGCGGCCTACGACTCAAGGCCTGCCCCATCAATGCCACACTATGAGCCTCCAAATGAGATCAATCCTGATGTACGACAACAATTCAACAACGATCAGACACGCCGCCTGCAAAAGCAAGTTAGATTCCTCTCAAATAACCAAGCTTGCTAGGAATCTGGGTCTACTAGGCACAACACCAACACCTGCCCCCTTCTTGAGCACGTCAATATTGCGGAGACGCATGAGGAAGCTAAGTGGACAAGAGGCCCCTATGGAGGGGGCAATCAGCAGTATTGGGGGGATCAAAGTTTCTATCAACCTCAGCATCAACAGAGGGAACCCCCACCTTATGAAGGGGGCAACCAGGGCACCCTGAGAGGTAACTAAGGAAGGATGACCTGCAGATAATCCTAAATGAGATGCGGAGGAACCACGCTGAGTTTAAACAAGCAAATAACTCAGTCCATACTCAGCTGCAAGGCATCAACTCTAGGCTCGGGGAGATCGACCTTTGGAAGAAGAACTTGGAGACCTAAATGGGTCAATTGGCTGAAAAAATTCCCAAACAGTCAGGATGGCTGGCAGTATCTACTGTGCCCAATTTTAAGGGCAAAACTATTGGTCAAATAGCGGCTATAAATCTAAGGAGTGGGCGTCAACTGCGAATGCTCGAGCAAAAAGTGGAGGAAAAAGCCACAAAAGAGGACTCGATATCGACTCACCCATTCGATATTGACTGAGATGCAGTCGACGTCGAGTCCCCTTTACTCGATGTCGATACAAAATCTAAGCATCACCAGAAATTGACTCTTCCAGTCGATATCGACAAGACCCTACCCGATATCGACTCAACTCTAGCTGTAGTGAAGAAGAAGGTGTTGCCATTCCCTAAAAAACTATAAAGGACCTGGCGGAAAAGAAGTTCCAGTGCTTTATGAAGATGCTTCAAGGGCTCAATGTTACAATTCCATTCACCGAAGCACTTCATGAGATGCCATCTTATGTAAAGTTCCTTAAGGATATACTAGGTAAGAAGCGATCAATTGCTGAGATTGCAGAGGAGTGCAACTAGTTGGAGCTACCAGAAAAGAGGGCGGACCCAGTAGGTTTTCTATCACTATAGGTTTAGGTCAACACAGATTTAATGCATTATGTGATTTAGGGGCTAGTGATAGCGTTATGCCACTAACAATATGGTCAAAGGTAAAGATTGGTGCCCTAGAGCCTGTGGATGCTAAACTTTTTATGGCAAACAACATGGTGGTGATTCCAACAGGCATGGTGGATGATGTGCCAGTGCAAGTAGGTAAGTTGTTTATCCCTGCTGATTTTCTAGTTGTTGATATGGCAGAGGACCTTGCTTGTCCAATTATTTTAGGAAGACCCTTCTTAGCCACCGTTTATGCAAACATAAGCGTAAGGAAAGTATTGCTCTCATTCACCATTAGTGATGAAGTGATAGAGTACGCCTTTAACAGGACAGTGAAGAAGAATGAAGGGCCTATGGAGGTAAAATCAATCAAAGGTGTCTACATCACATGCGGGGAAGCAAAGGTAAAAAATCTAACCCCCAAAGAGTTAGAGAAGAGGGCTATAGAAGCCCAAGTGGAGGGAATCGTGGAAATCTTGAACGAAGGAACAAAATCTCCACTCGAAATCGACCCAGGTAAGTCGATATCGACTAAAAATGTTCAAGATTCTGTGCCAGGTTTCAAGTATGGGGTCGATGTCAGAGAAATACACTCGAAATCGAGTACAGTACTCGAAATCGACCAAAACCCTAAGCCAACATCGACTGCGCCAGAAGCTGAAGGAGAGAAGATCCACTCGATATCGAGTAACAGTAGTCGAAATCGAGTAGACCAAGTCGAGTCCAATTCCTCCACATCGACAGAACCACCAGGAGCAGAACAAAGGTCGATATCGATTGATACTGGTCGATATAGACTGGACCCTCAGACATAAAAGGAAAGCTCTGAGACGGTAAGCCAAGGTATGGATTCCTCTTTCTCAATTTCAATTAAAGATTTATCTCTAGTTGGGAGAGGTTTTCCTTGGTGTGTGTGCGCTTGTGCAGGGTATCCAGTGATGATCCGAGAAACTAGGAAGTAGGAGATAAATTGTATGTCTCCAAATCAAAGGATCATTGGTTCCCAAGAAGGTTCAAAACAAAGAAGATGGGTCCCTTTACAGTATACACGATCTAGCAAGGCGGGATGCAGCTGCGAGACAAGAATGGAGTGCTATTTGAGGCCCAGGCTACATGGGCTCTGCAGATGCCGCCATAGGAGCATGAAAGAAGAAGTCGGCCTAGCGACTATAAAGTCTACAGCTTGTAACAAACAACTAGTTTTTAGGTTTTGAATATTTTTGGTTGATTTTAAGACTTTATGTTTTGTTTTTGCTTTTAGTTTTGTTTTCTAACGAATTTCAGGTAAAGAGAGAAGCGCAAAAGAGAACTCGATATCAAGTAAAGTACTCGATATGGATTGAGCAGGTCGATTTAGAGAGCTTGTGGTTGACCTGAGATCAC
Organism: Persicaria maculosa; assembly: GCA_963922045.1. Classification (NCBI taxonomy): domain Eukaryota; kingdom Viridiplantae; phylum Streptophyta; class Magnoliopsida; order Caryophyllales; family Polygonaceae; genus Persicaria; species Persicaria maculosa. The sequence continues at coordinate 39,424,119 of OY998261.1, forward strand.
CCTAAAGCTTTGAATCACCAGAAATCAACTGAAACTAGTCGATATCGACTGGTCCATCCGATATCGACTGCCCCTGCAAACGTCTTTGACTCCTGATTTTCACGAATTTTTAGTAAGTTTCTTTCTTAACCTTAGTTCTTATACAGTGAGGACACTGTAATCTTTAAGTATGGGGTAGGGGAAAGGCTTACTTGCATATTTTAATCGTTTTTTTTACCATATTTTCAAAAAAAATTCATAATTATGCATTCTTCTCCAATTGCATCATACATGGTTACTTTGGGTGTATCTATCTATATGCATCAAGTCTATCTATGTTCCTCAAGTTCAACAAAAGTATGATCCAAAGTCGGAAAAAAAAAATCGCCCCCATCAAAAAAATTTGAATATTTTGAAAAAAGAGTCATGGAAGCTTTTATTGAACTCGACGATGCAAAAGTAGATTCATTAGAGATGTAACATGAAATTGCCTAGTAGAGGGAAGTTACAATGAAGTGCAATTTTTTAGAGAAAACCATGAAAGAGAGGTAAAATTTGAAGTTGATTTTGACATATGCATGATAAGATGATGGAGGACTTTATTATTATTGCTCCACAATACATTACATATTGCCCATTTTTTATACTTTATACCCTATCCGGGGACTATGTTGAGAATGGATGTCATTTTTTGGAGTTGTTATATGGAGTTTTTGCATATTATCAAAGTTGTTGGCATGAATGAAAGAAATTTTGAAAATATCGAAAATTTAATGAGTGAGAAAAAAATCCGATCACCTCAGGAGATAAAGGTAGGTCGACCCTGCTCATTGAGTTGTTAGTTCGGCGAGATGGGACATAAGGTGAGGAGTCCGAAGTACTAAGTATCCGGGGCCATTCATGACACCCATGTTTGCGACTCGCGAGAAGGTAGTACTAAGGTTAGAGAGGTAAAAGCATTATAGTGAAAAAAAGCATTGAGCAAAGAGTGAAAGGTGAGAAATATTATGAAGAAGGAATATGGAATGAGTTTGGAAAGAAAGTTTATTTCCCCGGATTTAACACCATATGGCCAAAAATTAGCCCACCTTTAGCCTTTTACCAATCTACTCTTCCATAAGCTTGCAAAAGTCCTCTTGATTATTAATGCTTTGTCGCACGAATTTGTTTTATGCATATAACCCTCCTTTTGTGAGTATGATGTTGCTTTTATTCACAGGTATGGATTTGTTGACATTAGTACCTTTTCGAGGATGGCAATTGATTGTAGGGACATTTAACAATGAATCTATGATGTTGAGGGTTTAGTTTCTTCCCCTGAATGACCGCTAAAAGTATTGCTTGGGGACAAGCAAGCTTAAGTACGGGGTGTTTGATGTGCGCGCAAATTGCCATAATTTTCATATACTTTTACTTCGATTTCGTCTATATTTTCATGCATATTGGTTGGGAAAGCATAAGATTAGTGTAGTTTATGTTTATTTGCCAATTATAGAGGTCTACACGAGTTCTTATGTTATTTCGCAAAAATCGAGGCAAAATTGGAGAATTTTGGAGAAGAGAAGAAAAGATGGAAAATTACTCGAAGTTTACTGAGGAGTCGAAATCGACCAATTGACTCGAAATCGAGTGAAATCTGAACACCAGAAATCGAGCCAGGAGAAGAAAAATGCAAGTCGACATAGACTGGTCGATGTCGACCAAAGCTGTCGATATCGAGTGCCCCAAATCAAGTAAAAGATAGAGTTCGAGTGCAAATCCGAGGTCGAGTAGAACTGGCTCGAGATAGAAGAGAAGTGGTCTATATCGACTGCCACTAGTCGAGATCGAGTGACGCTGCAGACAGATCGGACCCCGTTATTGATATAATTCTATCCGAATGAGTTTACATCTATCCTAAGTCGACATCTTTTATCTTTTCCTATCAGACTTAAAATCCTTTAGGGTGAATTCATATTTACCTAAAGTGATTTTTATTATTTACTTTATTTAGTTTTATCTTAGGAAAAAAGATAGATATTCTTATCCTTGGATAGCGAGGTCTGAAGTCTATAATTAGAAGCCATTAGGGCTGAGTTTATTCATTCAATTTCAAGCATTCAATCACATACAATCGCAAGGATTTAGTATAGAGAGAGAGAAGGCCGAGTGCAGTGGAGGAGAGCGAGAGAGGATTTCGCTTTGTTCGGTTGTACTCTTTCGTTTGCAATTTCAATTCAAGTTTATTTCTCCATGATAATGATGATGTCAATGATGATGAGGCACGAGTAGTTACCTTACTTCTAGAGTTGGGGTGAGCCCGACGATAGCCATGTAAGTTTGTGTATCAAAGGTATGATTTTTATGCAATTCCGTCTTCTATCCTATATATGCATGATTCTTCTACGAAAGTAGTAAGGCGATCCTCATTTGCATTATTGCAGCGAAAGCCAATCATATTGTGAGTTTGGATTAGTAATAAAATTGGATAGTAACTCTTAGGGTTTATGCGAGAGCCTCTGAATCATTTAATTGTTAGTAACGAAAGTTATTTGACGAAAAGGCATCATCTTTCATCAATTTGGCATAAGTCTTATATGGTTATCGTTGTGGCATGAATCCCCGATCTTGGAGGTTCTTTAGTTTATTGATGTTAATAAAAATCTGTGTTTTTATTCTGTCCATCTTTCCCTCATCATTCTCATATTCTTCGGACTCTTTTCTGACAAAAATTGGTGACGTTTTACAGTTTCTGCGAAGACTCGAAATCGTCTGCAGAGATCGATATCGAGTGGCTGACCCGATATCGAGTGCTCTACTCGACCTCAACTATTGCTTTTGTCTTCTGCAGGAATTTGCATGAAATCGACTAGAACTGTAGTCGATATCGACTGATCTACTCGATATCGAGTGATCTTCTGGAGTCGATATTGAACATGATTGCGAGCTTAGGAACCGCTGACCTACCTCCTCGTGGATTCGATCCTGAATACCCTACTACTACATTGGTAGGGATTCTTGTAACTTTATTTGCTTGGACAGGGAGTTAGTTGAGTTTATATTTTATTTGATATTTATTTCGAACTAGTTTCCCTCCCCTAACAAATTTTGAGGCTCTCCAACCATGCTAGTGCTTTCCCTGTGAGAGACCAACGAAAAACCTTTAGTTTAACGTACTCTAGGCTTTGTCCATTAGCAATAGTATCACAAAGATCGAGGAATAAAGGAATATGCTCTAGAGGACAATCGTTAGGTTTCCCCTCAAATTGACGACGCCTAATTTCAGTTAAGAAGCTAGGTTTAATCTCATAATTAGAAGGAGGGGTAAGAATGGCGGATTCAGGCACTGAGAGCACATGGTGCATATATTGCTTGGCATTCTGAGAGAGGGCATTGATTTGGGCTTCAATTTGCCTTCTCGCTTCCTCCTCTCTGTCAACACGCTCTCGCAGTGCCACCTCTCTAGTTATGAAATCCTCGACTTGCTTCCTTAGTCGCTCAATCTGCTGAGCCTTGGTCTCTTGGTCTGCCATGATTCTTTGAACTTCTGACCTTAGATGGAGATAGCAATCAAGGTCTTCTACTCCTTCGAATTCAGGCGTGCGATTAGCGCGTCGCTTAAAGCTATAAAGCAAAACTAGGAAAAAAGACGTGAGATAGACTACTAGGGCGCGATTGATCGCTTCCCCGACAACGGCGCCAAAATTTGACCTAGGGAGAATTGAATTGAATAATGTAATAAAATTTATGATAACTCCACTCCCTTGATGAAAATCGAAAAAGGTTTCAATGGCTTTGACACAAAGCCTGTGTCAAAGGTCTTGAAGCTAAAGCTGTATTCATGAAATTCAAAACAGGTATTTTAGTTATTATCTTATATATATTATCTATGTATGGTTTCCAAATATTATTATACATATGTTATCCTAACCATACAGCAAAGATTTCGAAGAAATCTCCTTCCTTAAAGATGAAAGACATAAAGATCAAATCAGGTGGATTGTGGCTTCGCAGTTTCCCGAAATAGAAGATTGCGAAGATCATTCCTAAGCCATGATCTCAAGTAGCCGTTGGGTGAAGATTCTTGGCGCCGATTTGATCAAGAATAAAAGGAGATGAAGAAGAAAGAAGAAAGAAGAAAGGAGAGTTGAACACTGACGATCATTGAACTACAACGCACACTCAGCCCTCAAGTCAATCTTTCTTCTACGTGTACTCTCTGCTAGGTGTTAAGTGTTTTATCTTTTGTTTCAAAGCATTTTAGAGTTACACAGTGAGCTTATATGATATATTCTGAGAGAGTGTTATACTCCAGAGTTTATAACTCAAGAAGTGTGCACTAGGTTATTGATTCACAAGTGTAAGAGGATTGTACTAGATAGCTGAGAGAGGTGGGGCTCTTCTAGATAAGTCTAGGACTCCAAGGGAACGAGAGTTGACTAGATTGCAATTGTATAGGAGAGAGGCTTCTCGGTGAGCTATTAGGATCCTAAGTTTTGTGAATCAATAAAGCCTGTTGAATCCTAGGGTTGTGGAAGAACCATAGGCGGGGACTAAGCCTTAAAGGAGCCGAACCTCGTTAACAATTCATCGTGTTCTTTACTTATTGCTTTACCATTATGTCCGCACTTGTTTCGAATTGTATAACTATGTTGTGCTTCAGGTATCCCAATCGAAAGAATTGAGTTTCCTCCCAGAGCTTTGGAAAGCGTTTCAAAAGTCTTGAGAGTGTCAGAGAAAAGTTGGCATACTCTATTCAGCCCCCCGTTCTAGAGTATCTTTATTCTACTTTGTTATAAATTATCGAACCTTCAATATAAAACAATCCAACCCTTATAATTTTCAAATAAATTTAAGACTCCCCGCAGTAGTAGTAGGGAATCAGGATCGATCCACGAGGAAACGTGTCAGCGAGATCCTAGATAGTCTCAGAAAGCTCACGTCTTAATCGACCAGAAGCCTCAATCTCGAGTAGGGTACTCGACATTGACCTGGGCTATCGATTTCTACTACAACAGAAAACCTGCAAAGACAAACACGAGAAGTCCATATCGACTAGGGTGGTCGATATCGAAGTCAGCAACGAACTTCGAACTGGCTCAGAAAACTACAAGTCGACACATGACTCGATTTCGAGTATATCACTCGATATTGATCTTAGATGCAGGAGGGATGTGACGTCGACACATAAGACCATCGACGTGGACCAGATTGGTCGATATCGACCTGTTGGGTCAATTTCGAGTGGTTCCTGCAGTGTTTAGCTTCGGTAAAGAAAGGACAAAGATGAATAGGATGGATGAAGAAAGATGGACAAAAAAGACAAGTTTTTGATATGAATAAACTATATAAAAAGCAACTCATAAGGCTAGGGTTTACCACAACGTCAACCAATGCATGCAATAAGGCAAATAAGACGGACAATTGCGCTATCTCACCCGAGGGACAAGCTTTCGCCGTACACCAATGACTAGGAATACTCTCGCAAATAAACGTAATTGTCTCTACAAATTTTATGCTTATAACTCAAGTTGTTAACATGAATCCTTTTCTTGCGATAAGGACTAAACATAAAATCGTAGGAGATGATATAGACACAACGACATCAACATCAAGTACATACCTCAAACACGCATGGCTAACGTCGGGCTCACCCCGACCCTAGAAGCTTTGGGGAGTTATTCGCACTTCATCTCAACAAACACCATTTATGTAAAGAAGAAAACTTGCATTAATCAAACCTTCGAAACCTTACAATCCAACGCCGGCTTTCACAAATGTCAAACCCTAAAGCTTCTCTGTAACTCTAACTCTATTGTGAATTGTATCTTGTGTTATTTGAATGATTAAAAGACCAGCCCCTAGGGCTTTATTTATAGGCTATTAATCCTTGCTAACCAAGGAAAGTAGTTCTAATCCTACTAAAACTTCTATCTAAAATTTTATCCTTAACAAGTAGGATGAATCTTTATTATAGTAAATATTTAAATAACTAATAAATATCTTAGGGTAAAAAGGCAACAACCCTTAAGACATATTTTATCTAAGAAGAAGATAAAAATGTGGCTTATATGATAGATTTCCAAATCCGCGTCTCATAAAGCGCATTCAATCCGCGTCGATTTCCACTCAATATCGACCAGGTAAGTCAATATCGAGGTCTCTGTTTTGGCTCGACAAGCTTCACTTCACTCGATCTCTGGAGCTAGGTCGATGTCGACATATCTACTTGATCTCGAGTGCCTTCAGTGGTTCTTTGTGGTCTGTCTCAATGCTCAGGGTCTACGTCGAGTTCTTCAGTCGATATCGACTTGTCCTGTTGATATCGACCTCTCTTTAGCTTTACTAGACTTCTTCGTTTTGACTCCGATTTCACTCCAATCCCTACATATTTAGACCAAAAAACTTGCGCATAGTCTATTTCTTGCACGTTAGCTCATTCTACAAAAATCTGCATTATTTTCAACCTCTGCTTTAGGAATCGAATGGAAAATAAAGTCAAAAGATGCAAATAAAAAACGACTACAAATATGTACATCAATTACCCTTAAGGGGGCAAAGGGGTTTACGGTCGATCATCTGTCCCCTACGTTACTCACTATTCAAGGTTTCAATCAGGTGGGTCAAAAGGCTTTGGGTGTCATTGCTTTGAAATTGGTACTAGATGATCTCTATAAGGATGCTCTTTTCCATGTCATCGATGATAGAACCTCCTATAATGCTTTGCTTGGGAGGACATGGCTCCATGCTAGTAAGTCGATTGCTTCTACGCTTCATCAGTCCTTAAAATACACCGATGAAAATGGAAATGAAAGGACTATCCGTGATGATAACGATCCTTTTCAGTTGAAAATGTTAATTAGGAAGACGCCAAAGTTTACAAAACAGTTCACTCTAGTCCTAATCCGCGTGTAGAAGTGAAAAGGGAGGGTAAAAGTGAAAATCCTCAAAAGGAAGTAGCCGTCCCGCCAGAGACCTCATTGCCCAAAGTCTCCCTTGTCCGTAGAACGGAAGAGCAAGAGACATGTCCTAAAGTGTTATTTAAGTACACACCCAAGGATAAGAGACAACCCGACCAGAAGCCATTGAGTGCAGCAGAGAAGGCTATGCACTCCCTAATGACAAGCTACACTTGTCCTCTCCGAAAGATTAACCAATCCGTTCCAAAAAAGAAGTTGGTCAATCAAAGATATTTCGGAGATCAAAGAGATGAAAATGTAAGGGTAGTGTTCAAGGGTGAGTATTCTAAGGCACGCATCGAGCAGGTCTCTTTAAAGCACGATCAGGCGATCAAAGTTAAGGCAAAAAGACCTCCGAAGCAAAGCTTCATAGAAATCCCTAAACAAGATCTCGATGTATGATCTACAGATCTCTCAAGAGGGGGAGTTATTGTTTGCTAAAGTCTTGGAGCATATGACTCTAACAAGCCAAGAGCGAAGTATGTTCTTACAAGACACAACAAATGCACCCCGAGTCTCGGTCTTCGAAAGGCTTGAGACAAGTGCTTCAAGAGTGTCTGTGTTCGAGAGGCTTGAAAGGGTTAAAATACCTAAGGACAAAAGCCTCCACTTGTGAATCAGAGGATCCCATGGATACTCAAATGGAAGAAGTAAATATTGTGTTGACCTTTACAAGGATTTAACCAAGTGAAGATCCTCGGATTTTCATAATATGGTCCAACCCGCTCCACCAGAAATGGAAGATGGTGGTCAAGCCACCGTTGACAAACTGCAAAAGATCAACTTGGGGACCATAGAAGATCCTAAACCCGTATTCGTTAGTGCTTTGCTAACTGAAGAGGCAAAAGAATCATATGAGCAACAACTTGACGAATACAGAGATGTTTTGCTTGGGGATATCAAGACATGCCTGGTTTAGACCCCAAGGAGTCAATGCATAAGCTATCTGTCTCGGAAGAGGAAAAGCCAGTGAAGCAAGCCACATGTCGTTTTCAACCCAATCTGACAATATAGATTAAAGCCGAAGTCAACAAGCTCATTGAGGCCGGATTCATTCGTGAAGTCCAATATCCAATCTGGTTGGCAAACATTGTTCCCATTAAGAAGAAAAATGGCCAGCTTCGTATTTGTGTGGATTGTCGGGATTTAAATGAAGCATGTCCTAAGGACGAATTTCCTCTTCTGATAACTAAATTATTGGTTGACTCCACCACCGGGTTCCAAGCTCTATCCTTCATTGATGGCTTCTTGGGATATAATCAAATCAAAATGCATCCCGATGATCAGGAGCTAACAACTTTTCGAACACCTTTAGGCATGTATTGCTATACAGTAATGCTTTTTAGTTTGAAAAATGCAGGGGCAACCTATCAAAAGGCCATGACGGTTATCTTTCATGATTTGCTTCATAACACCATTGAGTGTTATGTATATGTCCTTGTGGCAAAAACAAAGAAAAGAGAGGACCACTTGGATGATCTCAAGAGAATCTTCGAGAGGTTGCGAAAACACCAATTGAAGATGAATCCCCTCAAATGCGCCTTTAGTGTAACTTAAGGCAAGTTTCTTTGCTTCATTGTTCAAGGACGGGGAATAGCAATTGACCTCGATAAAATTAAGGCAATCATACAAATGCCAGCCCGAAAGAATATTCGTGAGTTGCGAGGTTTACAGGGCAAATTTGCCTATATTCGGTGCTTCATTTCAAATTTGACGGGGAGGTGTCAGCCCTTTCTAAGGTTGACGAAGAAAGATGTTCCATTTATATGGGACCAGGCTTGTCAAAATGCTCTCGATAGTATTAAGGAATACTTGATGGATCCGCCACTTCTCATGGCACCAGTGCAAGAAAGACCTTTAATCTTGTACACCGCATGTCTTGAGCTGTCGTTAGGGGCCATGTTAGCCAAAAATAATGATGAAGGTAGGGAAAATGCCTTGTACTACATCAACCGAACAATGGTTGGGGCATAATTAAATTATCCTGCTATGGAGAAGATATGTCTAACATTGATCTTTGTCATCCAAAAGCTATGACATTATCCTTTGTTTCATCAAATCACATTGATCTCCAGAGCTAACCCCTTGTGATACATTTTATCCAAGACGGTGTTGTCAGGAAGACTGGCCAAATGGGCTATGCTTTTGGCTCCTTTTGACATCAAGTATGTGCCTTAAAAGGTGAACCACGGGCAAGTCATAGCTGATTTCTTAGCCGGCCATCCTACTCCCGATAACGAGGATTTAGTGGATGATTTGTCAGGTGAAGAAGTATTCATGACAGAAGGAAGATCTTGGCAATTATACTTTGATGGTGCTGCAAAAAGAAGAGCGGCTGGAGTGGGCATAGTGTTCATTACCCTAACCGATGGAATAATGCCCTATTCATTTTCTCTTTTAGAGAACTGCACAAATAATATGGCGGAATATGAGGCACTCATCATTGGCCTAGAGATAGCTCTTGAGATGAATGCGGACCCGTTAAAGGTGTTCGTGGACTCTCAGTTAGTAATCAAGCAGCTGAATGCCCAATACAAAGTCAAAAACGCAAATTTGCTTCTTTTACATCAAAGAGCCAAACATCTTATGCATCAGTTCTGTCAAATAGATGTTGTGCATACATCAAGGTCCGAAAATGACCGAGCAGATGCATTAGCTAAACTGGCAACGTCATTGACATTTCCAAGTGAAAGAGAAATCCAAATGACGATTGGGGAGCGGCATTTGCTTATGCCAGCTTTAGAGCGATCAGAGCCTGCTGAAGAGATGGATGTCATTTCTGTATACAAAATTGAGGAAGAAGCAGATTGATGCCAACCGCTCATTGAGTATCTTCGTCATGGATTCCTTCCCGATGATGTTAAAAAGAGAGTGTATGTTAAAATGCGAGTGTCAAGGTTCTTACTTAAGAATGACACTTTGTATCGAAGAAAATTCGATGGAATGTTATTAAGATGCTTGTCGAATGAAGAAGCCAAATACATCCTTCAAGAAACCCACACTGGGGTATGTGGGGCACATCAAGCTGGTCCTAAATTAGCCAATCAAATCAAACAATTAGGCTATTACTAGACAACAATGATGAAAGATGCTATGGATTTCTCCAAGGCTTGTCATGCATGTCAAATTCACAGCGACTTCATACACCGGCCTCCCCAAATGTTACACCCAACCACCTTGTTATGGCCATTTCGTGTTTGGGGTCTCGATGTTGTGGGGTGTATAAAGCCATCATCCTCTAGAGGGCACCCGTATATTCTGGTAGCTACAGATTACTTCTCAAAATGGGCCGAAGTCATACCATTGAAAGAAGTGGGAGCTAAAGAAGTCGCTAATTTCATAAGGACTCACTTGATCTATTGATATGGAGTTCCTTCAAAAATCATCTCAGGCAACGCTCTCTACTTAAAAAAATCAGATGTTGGTGAAGTTGAGCGAGAAGTTTGGGTTTAAGCATAGCTTCTCATCGAGCTATAACTCCTCATCAAATGGTCAAGATGAAGCATTTAATAAAGTCCTATGCAAGATCCTCAAAAAGATGGTGACAAAATCCAAAAGAGATTGGCATGAACGACTATCAGAAGCGTTATGGGCCAATCGGACAACAACACAAATAATGACTGGTTGTACACCTTACAATTTAGTCTTTGGGTCTAAAGTTGTTCTACCCTTAGAAATTTAGTTGTCATCTCTCAGAGTTGCTGTTTAGCTCACCTAATCGAAAGAGAATGTCAAGATTCGCTTGGCCGAGCTCGAGGCATTGGATGAGCACTAACTAGCGACACAACAAAAACTTGAAATCTACCAAGCCCAGGTGGCTGGGGCTTTCAATAAATGGGTCAATTTTCACTCATTTCGTGTTGGTGACTTGGTCCTTACCATCAGACGACCAATTGTTATCAACTGAAAGTCCCAAGGAAAATTTGAAGCAAAATGGGAAGGTCCTTATGTGGTGACCAAGGTTTTCCCTAAAGGGGCATATGAGCTCTCAAATGCCTAAGGTGAAGTGGTATACCCCTGCGTGAATGGGAAATTCATGAAGAGATATTTCACGTGAGGCCTCGAGAGTCAAAATGCCCAGAACTACGTCATGACTTGATCTCCACCAAGGAGTACGTAGGTTGTTTCACAACAAAAATATGTCAAATTCAATTGTAAAAAAAAATGGGTTCGCAGATGATAGTAAAAGCGTTTGGGAAACCCTTCCTAGAAGGTGGGCTCAGATGATTTGAGTGATGTGGTAAAAAATATATCCTAGTTCAACGAAACCAGAAGCGTGGACCTGAAGTTAGCTTCAAACTAAAACACCATGTCGTAAATGTGAAGAAAAGGGTGTCTAAAACGAACTACGAGCGGCTTGATCCCCCATGAAGAGGGTACGTAGGCAATCTAGCTAGTCAAGAATGCTGGATGCAGCCCCAAAAACAAAAACAACACTAGTTTCTCACTTTCAATGGGGATATGTGTCAATGATGATCAAATTTACGTCGATCGTTGTGTACCCATCGAGGTTAAGACAACCAATATACGAGCTCCAAATTGTTCCTTCAAAAGACCCAATTAAATGAGGTCAAAAGATCAAGGGGAACTTTGAATTTGCTCGACAAGCTTCTCACGAATTCAAAGTTCGGGGGCATCTGTTCGGGAAGAAAATTTCGTGTTTTATTAGAAATCATCGAAAATGCTCAGGAAATTATTTTCTTGGAGACTTTCATGTGAGACTTTATATATCAAACACGAATAGAAGCCAGTTGACAGAAGTTAAAAATAAGTGAAGGGCATGGGGTATATTACATATCAAATACATCATGTTAATATGTTACAAATTTGTAAATTAGAGCATACAAATTAACTACAGTAGTTGAATTCGTGAGATACAGTGACAGTCCATCAGCTACACCACCCGACAAGAGCGTAGAGCCCATGGCTTCGCCGAGCTCAAAAGTCAATAAATGACTCAACCTTCCTTGTTTGAACTCTCATAAGCAGATTGTTCAACTGCAAAATCAGCCAATTCCAGTTACGTAAAAAGAAAAATATCAAATACCCACAAAGGAATGAATGAGACGAGCTTGTATTTGCTAATTTGTTTTCAAAGCCACATGGGCCTAAATGAAAAAAAAGGGCCCATCCCATTATTGGAAAATCTGGAAATGATTGAATGCAATTACGATCTAAAGGTTGAAAAGAAAATATTGCTAAAGAAAAGGAAAAAAAATACCAGCAAGATAGATACTCCGTAAATAAATAGCTATAGTTGCTTGGGATTCCTCAAAAAATTCCCTATTGATACTCCATAAAAAAAAAATTGGTTTGGGATTCCTCTTTTTATCCCCCTCCTTTTTTAGATACTATTGGGATTTGGAGGGTTTTTGGTGGTTTGTTGTGGCCTGACCTCCTCCTTCACGTCTCATTGTGTGAAAGTCGGTTTCAATTCAAGGGTTGTTCTATTGTCCTTCGTTTTGGTGTCGTTTTGGCCGGTGGATCTTCCTTCTGGTGGCGATTGGTGTGGGTAGGTTGGGCGTCGTTGGCGGCTGTTCCGCTGCCTCCTCCTGTTCCTTCCCATCTCGTCTGTCACCAGCGTCATCATATCCGAGTTGGTGGCATCTACTCACTATCATCTTTGTTCATCGGATCCTGGTGCCTCGCCGCTGATGGCCTCGTCGTCGGTGGTGTTTCGCAGATCTGTCAATCCAATGTCGGTTTTGCCGAACGTGTACCCCGGATCTGTAATCCGATGCCGATTTCATCGCCAGCGGTGCGGTTTCCATGGCCTAGTTTCAACGTCTTTCCTTCGGTCTCAAGGCTAAACCTTGGGCCCGAGGCAAATACCTTGGGCCCAAAGTGGCCCGTTTGGGAGAAAGAAGGAAAAAATAAAATAAAAAATTTGTGGACTGACTTGGTTTGCCGAGTTGCTTGGTTGTGTGGTTATTTGACTTTGAAGCTAGCAGCTTAGAGCGGTCTTCTTCTCCTTTGTCGACGTGCGAGAGGTCGTAGACGTGATCGAAACCTGAAGGCTCGTCAGTAGAGTCCAAATATGAGGTTTTCACTTGGTTCCCCAGGGATTCCCTGCGTCGACACTACCAACTGACAGACGAGTTGTCGCACTTCGCTTTGTTTCTTGGAGCGTACTAGCTTATGTCTGTAATTGCACTCTTGTAATTTGGTTTTATCTGGTTTGGTGTTGCTTTTCATTTAAATTGTTTTAACGGCTTGTCAGTCGCCGATTTATTCGGCCCATCGATCCACCGGGTCTGTCCGGGGCATCGAATTTTTACTTAATAAAAAAATAGCTATAGTTGCTATATACGAAAAGGTTATCCAAGGGTAAAAAGGATCAGCAGTTAACAGAAATAAAAGATAGAAGATCACCGAAAAGATATATGTGTTATCTTAAGAGGAAAGGGTAGTAACTAGACCAATTTTTGGGCCTAATTGCACAAATAGACCACTAGCCCAAAAATTGGCCGAAAATAACCTCTCTACCCCCAAGCAAATATAACTGTCGGTTTTAAAGCACTGTTTGTAACCGGCTGTAGAGGGTGCGGGATTTTTTAAAATAAAACGAGGAGGGAGGCAGAGAGACGGTTTACAATTCTAAAAATAAAACGAGGAGGGAGAGAGAGAGACGGTTTACAAGCGACAGACAGAGAGAGAGGAAAAACCAGAAAGGAGGAGCGAGAGGAGGAAGAAACGGTTGAAGAAGAAGGGCCATCAGTCACCGCCAGGGAGGAAGGAAAAGGTTGAAGACGAAGACGAAGGTAAGCAACTAGAGTTTTTATTTGAGTTGCGAATTTGGGGTAATGGGGGTGCGGTTACATGCGGTTTTGTGAAGAAATTGAGACATTGGGTTGCCATTGTAGTTGCTTAGCAGTAGAGGAATGAAGTAGGCGGGGTTAGGGGTGCCATTGTGAGTCGATTTTGGGGAGGTGGGTGCGTTTAGGGTTTGTGGGTGTCGGGAAACGGATGGGTAAGGGTTAGGTGATGTTGGGTAAGAAATTGGGGACAAAAGGGCAAGGAGGGGGTCGGATGGGTAGGGAATCCACAAGATTGGGGGTAATCGGTAGGGTATATGTGCACATGAGGTAGGACAGATTCTCGAAGGTTGTTTATGAAATTGTGGTAGCAGATTTGGTACGACCGGGTAAAGATATTGGCTGGAGAAATTTGAACATCTGGTATGCCGAGAGGGGTGAAGGAATTTTTGGTTGATTGGTTGTTTAGTGTTGAAACCGTTAGTGCCCACCAAGTGTTTGATGAAATGCCTAAAAATATGATGAATAAATGGTGATTTTGTTTTGGTTAATCTCCTTGCCTATATGATGTGTTGTGAAAGAGGTAAAATGAACCAAACTTGTCTGAAATGCGAATTTGGTAGGACAGAAGAGTATAGCAGCAATGGTAGGATAGGAAAATGAAGTTGGTAGAATAAATTTAGATTGTTTGTATGTATGACAGATTAGGTGACCTGAATGTCTGAATTTATGTTTGGTGATTGTGTAGCAGGTACCCCCACTTTAAACATCATATAAAATGACGAAGTCAGGGAACAAGAAAGCCCGTGCAGGACCAAGCAGCCAGGGGGTAAGGAAACTGAGATAGTTACTTGGTTGTGGTTGTAAAGGTTGGGAAAAAATGTCTAAAGGTAAGATTTTTACATGTTTTGCAGGCTGTCCTGGCTGTTCCAGAGACACAACACTTCTCAGGGAGGGCGCAGTCTTATGCAAGTTTCGAGCTTTTGGAAGGCATCGACGTAACCATTGATCGGGAGGATTACAAAGCCCTGAGCAAGAGCCAGTTTGGGGGCATTGTGAAGATGGGGTCGAGAAACAAATTCTCTGCACAGTTGGTGCACTACTGCCTTTTCCACCAACTGAAGACTCGGAAGACACATGAGACGTGGTACTCCCTCCAGGGCCATCACGTTCGATTCTCTCTTCAGGAGTTCGCGCTCATGACGGGCCTCAACTGCTCACCACCCCCCAGGGATGTCATGGAGGGGGACCACAAGGAGTGCATTAACTAGCTTTTTAAGAAGGGGGAGGTGAAGATGAAGGATGTGGAAAGCGCTTCGGCCCACGAAAAACAGTCGGACTCGGGGTCCCTGATGAAAAAGTACAAGCTTGCCCTATTAGTCATAGTGGAGGGCATCCTGTTTGGGTTGGAGAAGAAGACACAAATAAGGGGGTGGGTTGTGAAGCTGCTGCTTGAGGACACAAACCGTTTTCTAGAGTTCCCTTGGGGAAGGCTGGTGTACGAGAGGCTACACGAAAGCCTCAATGGGACGCTGAAGGACATGGTGGCTGCAAACAGTCACTTGAAAGACAGGCCGACCTACGCGCTGTACGGGTTCTCCATGGCCTTCCAGGTTAGTGAAGTTATACAAAATGTTATAATCTGGTGTCAATTGTCAAAATGTGTTGGTGTGGCATGCCAAATTGATATTTGTATCCTACCAATGGGGTATCAATATCCTACCAAATGGATATATATATCGTACCAATGAGATATGAATATCCTACCAAATGGAAAAATCTATGTTACCAACTTCCTGAATTTGTCATGCAAACTGTTTTATCATATCTTACCATATTGTCTTTGCAGCTGTGGGTGTACGAGACCTTCCCAAAGATTGGGAATCATTTCGGGCGCAACATCTACGACACCATCATCCTGAGGTGTCTGAGATGGGAAACCCCAAACTTCCACATCTGATACGAGAACGTCAAGTCCTTCCTGAACCTGGACGCCCCCGCCGACGACGACATAGATGAACACGTTCTGCTCGCGAAGCCTGAGTCCATATTGCACCCAACCTAGAAGGAGAAAGCTGCCCACCCACATTCCTCGTATAAGAAAGACTCTCCAGACGTCTTCTTTGACCAGATTGTGGTCGAGCACATGCGGGCCTGGAGAGAGAGGCGACGACAAGAGGATGCCACTGCTGGACCCAGTCAGGAACCAGCCAGTCAGGGTCAGACGCGTCGAGCGTCGGTTTGGAGGCCGGATTGTGGCGAAGGTTGAGGCTCTCTGCAGGGGCATGATGGTCGAAATGGGGAGCAGGTTCAAGGTGCTTGAGGAGAGGATCAGTGAAGTTTCCAGAGATTGCAAGAAGGCTTTATCTGAGAGGGCCGGGAAGGGAAAGGTATGTGCTTCTTTGCCCATCTTATGTGCAATTGGTAGGATAGTGTTGACGTGTTGGTATACTATAGTAAGCCAACTGGTATGACAGTTATGTGCAAATGGTAGGATAGTGTTGATGTGTTGGATTCCCCATAATATGCGACTGAATGACTGAATCTCTTTGCAGGTGTAAGTGTCTTTGGATGACGATGTTGTTGAGAAGGATGTTGAGAAGGATTTTGACAAGGTTGAGGAGGATCTGGTTCACAAGGATGGTGACAATGTTGTGGACAAGGCGGAAAAGACGGAAGAGCTGAATGCTGATGACAAGGGGTCGGCCAAGCAGGGAGAGAACGTTGAGGATAACACGGCGGAGAACGAAGAGCTGAACGCTGGTCTTAAGGGGCCGGGTAAGCAGGGAGAGAACGTTGAGGATAACACGGCGGAGAACGAAGAGCTGAACTCTGATCTTCAGAGGCATGGCATGGGCACTGTTGAAGACGTTAAGGACAAGGTTGAGGATGAGGCAAAGGAGGGCGACCAGGACAAGGCTTCCACCGAGGATGATCACGACAAGGACCAGGGAGAGAAGGTGGTCAAGGCTGAAGATTAGAGTAAGCAGGGAGACATGGGTGGGGACGTGAAGGGCAAGGACGCTGTAAAACAATCTGCAGAGGAGGGTTCCAAGGATGAGTCTGATGCAGATGCTGCCGAGGAAAAGGTAAACCTTACTTGTTGGTAGGATAGGCATGCCCATTTGGTAAGAAAGATGTAGCTTGTTGGTAGGATATTAACATCAGTTGGTTTTCGTACGATATAATTACCTATTTGGTAGGATATATTTACCCTTTTGGTAGGATAAGGTCAGCTGTTTGAAAATAACTCGGGTTTGTGTTTGATTGTTAGGAGACGAAGCTGGAGCCGAGGAGAGGCAAGCGCGATAGGAAGGTCACAGCGAAGTTGGGGGACTCCTTCGTGACTCAACCCTCTAAGCGGGCCAAGAAGGGTGCAAAGGCAACGTGTCCAGCCACCGACGCGGCTGCGGAGGGGATGGTCATGGATGCACAGAAAGACGAGTTCTTGGCATGGCTGGAGAAGTTCCCGACGCAGGTGAAGGGCCCTGATGGGACCCAATTGAACAAGGACTTCTTCAACAACCTCATCTCACCCGGCGTATGGACATCCACCGAGGTACGCAAACTTTCGTCCTCTTCCACGTGTTTCGTTATTCACTTACGTCATGGGACCAACGCTAATGGGAATTTGTAACGTACCCCATAACGCAGCACATCCAGCAGTCCCTGGTCCTGGTACGGAAGGCAATGGAGGGCCGAGAGGGTGACAAGAAGTCGGGCGTCATCGTGCTCGACCCCTACTGGCAGGACGCAGTGGTGAAGCAGTTGGACGCAGTGAGCGGGGATGTGAGCCGCATTACAGGTCGCAATGTGTCGAAGGCGCTGCTTAAGTACTTTGTGGGGACACTTCCTGACAACTACGGCAGGACCTGGTCGGTGGCGAACGCCAAGATCTTAGCGCCTTGGAATTACAAGGCCAAGCACTGGATCGGCCTCGTGATCGACCTTGTCAGGTGGCACATAGAAGTGCTGGACAGTGACTGGTACCAGATCAAGGACAAGGAGCTGTAAAACCACCTGCAGCCCGTTGCGAAGCTGATCCCGGTGGTGATGCAATTTTATGTGGAGCTCCGTGCCAGGCACACCGTCAACGTCCCCGACCCTCTCACCATATCCCGCGCAGTCAAGATCCCCAGGAACGAAACCTCGTAAGTGTCTCTTAACTCGTGGTTTACGTAATTCTACTAATATTGGAAAGATAGATGCCTACCAATGGTAGGATGTAATCCACCCATTGGTATGAAAAAATGATTGAAATGGTAAGATGTAATGAATGTATGGTATGTAACAATCCTTTATTGTGCAGTGGTGACTGTGGAGCATACGTGATTAGGACGTTGCAGCTGGTGGCAGAGGGCGTTGAAACATTCGACACTGTCAACGATGCATATATTGGCCCCTACCGCCAATACTTGGGCCTCTCCATACAACGACACTCTCTGTAGGACTCGTCCCAACCGGTCGTCATCCGTCGTATTTGGCTTTTGGTTTGTGAAGACATTATCTCATGGTTGTCTATGTTGTTGGATTGTGATGTTGTTTGTTTAGAAACTTCTGCTATTTTCAAAACTTCGGACGTGTGGACACTTATGTTTGTTTGAAAACTTATGTTATAGGTTGTAATGTGTTTTGTTAACGGTTTTTATGTGTTGTGATTGTAATGGTTTAAATTGGTATTTATGCTTCGCGGCAATTAGTTTCTGCTTACACCCACGGTTGCATTGTTTTGGTGCTAAGTTGAAGTGTGCAGTAATGTTATATTTGGTAAGACTATACGATACTATTGGGCAGATAACAAGAAAATATTGGGAAGATATTAACAGAATATTGGTCGGATTTCAATTTGAGTTATGTTTGCAAGGTATTGGTAAGATAACAGAACAATATTGGTAGACTATTTAGATACTATTTGGCAGCTACAAACAAGATAGTGGTAGGACAAAATGATAAATACTTAATAGATCCGATAATTCATGCCATTGTCGCCAAACCATGACATCCATGACAAGTATCCATTACAATTAGCCCCCTAACAACCCGACAATATGAGACACAAGGCAAAAAATACTGGAACAACTAGGAGTTAGCCCATACATAATATCATACACATGGCAAAAAATTGTAGGGCGCACCGATCACTGCCCAAAATAACTCCGTCAGCTGACCTGAGCGTCCACCAAACAACACTAATGTCAACGGCGCTTTGGCCCCCTGTATTCGCCCTTCGACGGATAGCGCTTCGTCTTCGGCCTTCCCGGTGCACGCTTCACCACCGGCGACAAGCAAATCTTCGCAGCTACTTCTGGAGGCACCGCCCATGTGTCACGAGGTGGCACTGGGTAGATTACATTGACGTAGCATGCGCGCTAAGCGTCAGTCCTGTATAGAGGATGGACGAGGGAGTATGGTTCGATCTGACATACCTTGGTCGCGGCTAGGGCATGTGCACAAGGAATCTGGTCAATTTCAAAGTGCTTACATGTGTAACTCAGAGTGGAAAGGTTGACCAGCCAGGCGGACAGCCCTTTACGGACGTCATACTCGTGTTCGCTCAACGTCTTCACCTGAAGACATATAGCATGCATGGTGTTTTGCCTCAAAACGGCGTCCACATGGTCAGTCACAACCTTGTCGGGATTTAAACTTAGCTTCCGGCGCTTCACGAACCACTCACCCACTTTGTCGAGTATGCTGTCCATCAGGGAGGTGACGGACAGGTCACGAGGTTCAAGGAATACCGAGTTCAAGCACTCGGCATGGTTTGTTGTGGGGACGTTGAACCGATTCGCGGGATAGAAAGCCCGTGCCCAATTGGAGAACCCGGCCATCTTAATGTAGTCAGCACCAGTGGGCGACTTCTGTCTGAATGCTTCGAAGTGCCCATTGAACTCCGCAACGGTGTACGCGTTTGCCATTAGGAAGAACAGTTTTTGTAGCCCACCCGCCTTGTGATATGCCTTCACATTCTGAAATAGATGGTAAGTGCAGCGGCCATGCTTTGCGAAGTCGTAACTCGCTCGAATCCCCTTGGTGATGCTCATCTGTCTGTCGCTTACCCACACCACATGGGTATCATCCGGGACCACGCGTTTCATTTGACGGAAAAAAAAACCCCATGATGCGTCATTCTCCCCGTCGACAATTGCAAATGCAACGGGGTATATGTTGTGGTTTGGGTCTTAGGCAGTCGCAAACATCAAGCAACCACGATACTTCCCCTTCAAGAAACTTCCATCCACCGAGAATACCTGCCAATGTCACAGTTTCAAACGGTAGGATGTAATTTAGCTATTCCTAGGATAAAGGGACACAGTTCGTAGGATTATAAACGGTAGGATGTACTGTGACTATTGGTAATTCATGTATTGGAATGACAAGTGTATATTATTGGTAAGATGACATGTGCCATTTGGTAGGATATTAAAGTAGCAAGGGTGTGGGATGGCCGTCCGCCAAACACCCAAGCTAACGAACACATACTTGAATTGCTGGTTATCATCACGGACTAATGTGGTTATGGTCCCGGGGTTTGCTCGCTCAAGCATGTAAAGGTATGAGGCCATTCGATCGTAGCTCTCTTCGTAGGTCCCGTACAAGCCGTCCCGTGCGGCTCCCTTCGCCCTGCGTGCCTTCCAGTAGCTGCAGTCCACGCCCAACCGAGACTTCATCATCGTCCTGATCTGACGGGGAAGCAGCTCATTCCCTGACCCAGCAAAACAACAAAGATGCCAAGATACGAGTTACACCAAAAAAATTCCACCAACACATAGTACATAGACGGGGAACAAGATGCCGGTTTAGAAACTTACTCGGACACCAAACTCTGCCCCATCAGCTTGTAATTGGCGTTGCGCTGGTAGTTGCTGACGACACTAACCTTGCAAGTGTGTGTGTCCACGAACTTACGGACCACCCACTTCTTAGTTTCCCGATACGTTGATGCCCGACAGTACCATGCGCAGTTCGGTTCGGGACATACAACCACGTACGCCATTGTTGTCGATCGCTTCACTTGGATCGCGTAGCACCCGCGCAAAGCTTCCCAATTCACTATGGACTGAATGGCAGCCTTCGTATCGAACATCTCCCCCTCACGTAACACCTTCACACTCTCCCGAGGGTCTCCGACTAGAGGAATGAACCGAGCCACGTCCTTTTCCACTTGCTCCAACGTCGGCAAAGGCTGTTTGTGTCCTTGGTATGCTCGCTCTATCTCTCTCACCGCTGCCTCAGCCTCCTCATCCCATGATTCGGATGTCTTGTTCGGCCTCCCACCCTCCACTTCCACGGGGAAACCACCCCCGATCATTTCATCGTCGGAGCTTCCTACGTCTATTATGTCCTTCATTCCGTGGGGGGGGTAGGACGTCCACATCGTCGTCGGTATCAACGATCACCACTTGCTTTCAGCGTCGGATGGCATCAGACCTGCTCACGTCGCCACCCTTCTCTGGGTCATCCACTTTATGAAGCTGTCCCACTTCATGGCCCTGTCCTACCATTGTGTTATCATCCATCCTACCAACTCCTTCCGACTGTCCGACCATTATGTTGTCATCCATCCTACCAACCCCGTCCGACTGTCCGACCATTATGTTGTGATCCATCCTACCATTACCAGAATGTATACCGCTCCTAGCAAGCTCCCCCTGCATCCCACTGACGCTGTCCTTTTCAGTGGGACAACACTCTCCCTCCCCCGCTACACACTCAGCACACAGGCAGGTCCCTCCAGTTTCGCTGCTAAGGTCTTGCAACTTCCCTTTCTCCTCGATGGAGCCTCAAACCTTCTCATCCGCCCCTCCACCTCCATCAAGACCATCATCGAAGTCTTCCTGCGTGGTGGGAGGCCCGGTTAGGAGTATTTCCCCTGGGGTGGGAGACGAGAGGTCCTCAGCCCATGAGTCGGAGTTCTCTGACTCATGTTCTTTGGACGGTGTGGAAGGGGTTATCGTTTTCATTCGTAAGGTGGCGTGCAGTGCGATTGGCCAGGCTCGTGCACCGGATTCAGTGTTGTAGAACTTGAAGGCTTCTAGGTGATCGTCATCCCAGACCCGAATCGGAGTGGCCCACCCCATCGAAGGAGGGAGGTAGGTGAGCTCAATGTCATACAATACCATGTCCACGTCGAATTTGGAAACAATCTTCTCCTTCAGTTGGTCGTAGCCAATATTATGTGCCACCACCATAGCTGCAGTACGTGCCTCTCCCTTGAACACCAAGCTCCCACTCCTTGGAGCCCACCAACCGCCGCACACGACATTGATACATACCCTATCACCTAGGGTACACCACGGGAATAGAGGATCAGCCTGGGGGTAGTTCTGATATAGGAAAGAGGAACAACTACAAAGGAAAGGTACAAGATTACTTACCCATCGCTGCCACTGCCACCAACAAGCTTGTTGCACTTTTCCTGAAATGGAAAGACAGTTAAACACTATTGGCAGGCCAGAACTGTACTATTGGTAGGATGACAACTGTATCGTTTCCTCGGATGCACGTGTGCCTTTTCCCCCGACCTTTCCGCCTCTCTCCTGCTCTGCCTCACTTTTTGCAGGGCCTGTTGGGGTGTTTGGGATCCTCCTCTCAACCTTATATATGTGCTTGGGGACCACCCATCAATGCAATGATTGCATTTTCCCCTCATAAATACTCCCCCCTTCCCCCCAATGAAGAACCCCGTTTTGGCGCCAAAATTACACTGACAACCCGCCAAAACAGCAACGGTCAATCCACTCCAAATTTCTCCAACATTTTCAGCTATGGTAGGATGTGTTAAGCCTATTGGTAACATAACTATATTTTATTGGTAAGATAACTTTACCATATTGGTCAGACAGATAGCTCTCCCTCTTCCCCCAATGAAGAACCCTTTTTTGGCGCCAAAATTACACGGACATCCCGCCAAAAACGCTACGGATAATCCCCTCCATATTATCTCCAAAATTTCCATGTATGGTAGGACATGTTTGGCCTATTGGTAAGACGAATGTCTTCTATTGGTAAACCAAACGTGTCCAGTTCCCAGAATTGAAGGTGATGTTGTGCCCTCACCTTTCCACTCGTGTCCTATGTTGGCTCTCTTTTTTGCAGAGCATTTAATAAGGAATGACACCATCAATCAAGATTTTATAAGGGTTGATTGACACCTTTAATTCCAAACATTTAAATTTCCCCTCATAAATGCTCCCCCTTATTTCCCTACTTTATTGGAGCCACACCCCATTTCCTCTGACATGTCTAGTACCTCCCCCTTCTGATTTCTCTCGGCCAAATGATGCAGCTACAGTGCTCAGCTCCCCTTCAACTGCTACTTCCTCTCCCGGTGGTATTTTTGCATTTGTAAAAATATACCACTTTCTACCCCTAGCAAAAAAAAGGGGACATGTCTAGTTTAGCAAAAGGGCCCTTTTTTTGTCTACTTATACAAAAGGGCCTTATCTTAAAGGATAAAAAGATATGATAAAATAAGAGAACTAGGGATCTATCCTTATCTTCCCTATCCTATAAAAGATGGCAGGCTAGGGTTGCAAAAAAAAGCATACGACATAAAAAAGGTTGCAGAAAAAAAAGAACAAACACAACAAACACATAACTACGCCAGCAAGCAAGGAAGGAGAAGAGGCCACCAAGGTAGCATTTTCTCTATGTTGGGTTCTAATCGATTCCCGGAACTCCGCCCTTGAACACCTTACGAGCTTTTCCCGTGGCCTAGGTTTCGTAGTCGTTAAACCTTTCAAATCAAGTTGAAGGACCGCCAAAATCAACTCTTGAAACCCCGCCCTTGAAAACCTTACGAGCTTTTCTCGTGGCATGGGTTTCAGAGTCGTCAAATTACTCAAATCAAGTCGAAGTGCTATCGAATAAGTTTTCTCGACAAAGCAAATCAGTTCAGAGAAATTAAGTGCCTGCAAATAAAAAACAAATCAAAGCATTCTCTCTCTAGTTCTCAGGGAAACACAACAAATACAGTTCAAATCAAACAACCGCTAAAACCGGTTGCTACTAAATTGCAACTAGCCTTGATTGCTACCCCAAACTGAAAGGCCTAAATAAAAATCAGCTGATCGCTAACATAAACCAATGTTGTAGTTCGGTAAGGAAAGAGGGAAGATTAACATCGCTGAGTCGAGAAGCCGTCGGCAACCACGCTTTGATTTTTGCCCTCAAAGGCTCAAACGGTCCCAAGCCTATCCTTCTGTTGTTCTTCCTGATGATTTCTCGGTGCTTTAATTCCTTCCGTCCTCTCCTGCAAATAGCCAAGTACAAAAGCCCCCAAATCGCACAAATTAAAAACCCTAAAATTACAAATGAAAATCGGTCAAACTCAGAAATGGAGCATATGATTAGAAGGAAGGGTGGAAGAATTCCTAATTTGATCTTCAATCATTCAGAGACCATCCAAATAAAAGGTTTAGGGGTTGATGTTCATAATAATAATAATAAAAAAAAACTAGAACATGGTTAACTTACCATCGATCGGGTTCCAAATCGCCTTGCCCTGGCTTGACCCGTTCCGCCCTAGCTAGACTCACTCTGCCCTTGATCCGTCTTCATCCGTTTCAATGGCGGCCCAAAACAAAAACCTCGAATTCATGAGTAGAAGTATCTGCAAGGGAATGCGAGCGGTGTCAAATGGTGGTGGAGTATCTGCAAAAGGAAGAAGACAGCAACTAATTAAAAAGAAAAGTTAGTTGGGCTGTCTTAAAAAAACAACAACAAAACGTAGGCTCGGTGGAATTAATCGGATCTGATTAATAGGGTGTGCTTCGATCTATACTTGGGCCTACTTAACAAATTATAAAGGTGGGCCAAGGCTAAAAAATAAATATATGCAGACAAATGACATGCATATGTAATCTATGTATGCAAGCCTTCGGTTTCGGGAAGAAAAAAGGAAGACCAGCCATATCACACATATATACACGCATATGCTTAGGCATATTGAAAATAAATTTATTACAAAATCTGATGAAACCGTGCGGAAACGATAGACGAAGAGCGGACGCGGACATATTAAAACAACACCAGGAAAACGCCCGAGCTCTAGAATGGGCGCGGATATATCGAAACAGCACCAAAAGACCTACGAGGGCCACACATGTTGACTGAAATATGAACAGTGTCATAATGGGAGGTCTCGGGCCAATCCCTATAAAAGGGAAATGAACAGAAGAAAAAGGGGACCTTTTGGAAGAAAAAGGAGGAGAGCGGATAAGAATACTGTAGAAAGAAGAAAAGAAGTGAAGGAGGGATATCGGGAGAAGACATAAGATTAACGCTAAGTTGGTCGCTCAACGGGCAATCACTTAGTGAATGTTAAAGTTAATCCGGGTACGGAAGGGGATATCGTGACCTGTCTTACGCGTCGAACAAACACTCTTAGTAATTCTCCGCGGGCAGGAACAATGTACAACAGTGAGAACTCGGATGAAATGAGCCAAAGTGCAATTCCAGAACAAGAGGCCACCAGCACGTACAACCCATCTGTCCTTCAGACGGAGGAACAACGAAACATGTGGGCGTCACCCTATGTGCCGCCCTACCACCCGGCATATGCCCAAGTACACGGAGAGTATGTTCCACCAGTGTACATGCCCAATGGAGTTCAGCATGAGCCACTCCATTACTTTCAGCAAGTACCAGAGCCTCAACCCTTCTATCAACCGGCACCCGCGCCACAATACTATTATCAGCCAGCACCGTAACCACAACACCACTATCAACCGGTGAACGAACCGCGACACTTCTATGAATACGGAAACCCGTACCAAGGCCAATATGGGGCTTACTATCACAACCAGCAATCTGACGCGTATGGCCAACCGAACGCGGCAAATACCTTCAACCTCAGTCAGTATGGGAACCCGATGCCCAGAGCCTCAGGCTTGGGATTTGATCCTTTGCACCAAGGGACGCAAGGGGTTGACATGCGGCCCAATAAACATCGACGGGGGGAGCACTCGACTGACGTGTCCACCTCCACCAAGTCCGGCTCAACGCAGATGAAGATTGACGCCCCTGAAGCCTTGCCGTGTGTGTTCACCCAAGATATCTGTCGGGCACCAATCTTCTCCTTCAGTTGGTCGTAGCCAATATTATGTGCCACCACCATAGCTGCAGTACGTGCCTCTCCCTTGAACACCAAACTCCCACTCCTTGGAGCCCACCAACCGCCGCACACGACATTGATACATACCCTATCACCTAGGGTACACCACGGGAATAGAGGATCAGCCTGGGGGTAGTTCTGATATAGGAAAGAGGAACAACTACAAAGGAAAGGTACAAGATTACTTACCCATCGCTGCCACTGCCACCAACAAGCTTGTTGCACTTTTCCTGAAATGGAAAGACAATTAAACACTATTGGCAGGCCAGAACTGTACTATTGGTAGGATGACAACTGTATCGTTTCCTCGGATGCACGTGTGCCTTTTCCCCCGACCTTTCCGCCTCTCTCCTGCTCTGCCTCACTTTTTGCAGGGCATGTTGGGGTGTTTGGGATCCTCCTCTCAACCTTATATATGTGCTTGGGGAATACCCATCAATGCAATGATTGCATTTTCCCCTCATAAATACTCCCCCCTTCCCCCCAATGAAGAACCCCGTTTTGGCGCCAAAATTACACTGACAACCCGCCAAAACAGCAACGGTCAATCCACTCCAAATTTCTCCAACATTTTCAGCTATGGTAGGATGTGTTAAGCCTATTGGTAAGATAACTATATTTTATTGGTAAGATAACTTTACCATATTGGTCAGACAGATGCTCTCCCTCTTCCCCCAATGAAGAACCCTTTTTTGGCGCCAAAATTACACGGACATCCCGCCAAAACCGCTACAGACAATCCCCTCCATATTATCTCCAAAATTTCCATGTATGGTAGGACATGTTTGGCCTATTGGTAAGACGAATGTCTTCTATTGGTAAACCAAACGTGTCCAGTTCCCAGAATTGAAGGTGATGCTGTGCCCTCACCTTTCCACTCGTGTCCTATGTTGGCTCTCTTTTTTGCAGAGCATTTAATAAGGAATGACACCCATCAATCAAGATTTTATAAGGGTTGATTGACACCTTTAATTCCAAACATTTAAATTTCCCCTCATAAATGCTCCCCCTTATTTCCCTACTTTATTGGAGCCACACCCCATTTCCTCTGACATGTCTAGTACCTCCCCCTTCTGATTTCTCTCGGCCAAATGATGCAGCTACAGTGCTCAGCTCCCCTTCAACTGCTACTTCCTCTCCCGGTGGTATTTTTGCCTTTGTAAAAATATACCACTTTCTACCCCTAGCAAAAAAAAGGGGACATGTCTAGTTTAGCAAAAGGGCTCTTTTTTTTGTCTACTTATACAAAAGGGCCTTATCTTAAAGGAAAAAAAGATATGATAAAATAAGAGAACTAGGGATCTATCCTTATCTTCCCTATCCTATAAAAGATGGCAGGCTAGGGTTGCAAAAAAAAGCATACGACATAAAAAAGGTTGCAGAAAAAAAAAAAGAACAAACACAACAAACACATAACTACGCCAGCAAGCAAGGAAGGAGAAGAGGCCACCAAGGTAGCATTTTCTCTATGTTGGGTTCTAATCGATTCCCGGAACTCCGCCCTTGAACACCTTACGAGCTTTTCCCGTGGCCTAGGTTTCGTAGTCGTTAAACCTCTCAAATCAAGTTGAAGGACCGCCAAAATCGACTCTTGAAACCCCGCCCTTGAAAACCTTACGAACTTTTCTCGTGGCATGGGTTTCAGAGTCGTCAAATTACTCAAATCAAGTCGAAGTGCTATCGAATAAGTTTTCTCGACAAAGCAAATCAGTTCAGAGAAATTAAGTGCCTGCAAATAAAAAACAATCTTCTCCTTCAGTTGGTCGTAGCCAATATTATGTGCCACCACCATAGCTGCAGTACGTGCCTCTCCCTTGAACTCCAAGCTCCAAGGAGTTGGAGCCCACCAACCGCCGCACACGACATTGATACATACCTTATCACCTAGGGTACACCACGGGAATAGAGGATCAGCCTGGGGGTAGTTCTGATATAGGAAAGAGGAACAACTACAAAGGAAAGGTACAAGATTACTTACCCATCGCTGCCACTGCCACCAACAAGCTTGTTGCACTTTTCCTGAAATGGAAAGACAGTTAAACACTATTGGCAGACCAGAACTGTACTATTGGTAGGATGACAACTATATCGTTTCCTCGGATGCACGTGTGCCTTTTCCCCCGACCTTTCCGCCTCTCTCCTGCTCTGCCTCACTTTTTGCAGGGCATGTTGGGGTGTTTGGGATCCTCCTCTCAACCTTATATATGTGCTTGGGGAATACCCATCAATGCAATGATTGCATTTTCCCCTCATAAATACTCCCCCCTTCCCCCCAATGAAGAACCCCGTTTTGGCGCCAAAATTACACTGACAACCCGCCAAAACAACAACGGTCAATCCACTCCAAATTTCTCCAACATTTTCAGCCATGGTAGGATGTGTTAAGCCTAAGGGTAAGATAACTATATTTTATTGGTAAGATAACTTTACCATATTGGTCAGACAGATGCTCTCCCTCTTCCCCCAATGAAGAACCCTTTTTTGGCGCCAAAATTACACGGACATCCCACCAAAACCACTACGGACAATCCCCTCCATATTATCTCCAAAATTTCCATGTATGGTAGGACATGTTTGGCCTATTGGTAAGACGAATGTCTTCTATTGGTAAACCAAACGTGTCCAGTTCCCAGAATTGAAGGTGATGCTGTGCCCTCACCTTTCCACTCGTGTCCTATGTTGGCTCACTTTTTTGCAGAGCATTTAATAAGGAATGACACCCATCAATCAAGATTTTATAAGGGTTGATTGACACCTTTAATTCCAAACATTTAAATTTCCCCTCATAAATGCTCCCCCTTATTTCCCTACTTTATTGGAGCCACACCCCATTTTTTCTGACATGTCTAGTACCTCCCCCTTCTGATTTCTCTCGGCCAAATGATGCAGCTACAGTGCTCAGCTCCCCTTCAACTGCTACTTCCTCTCCCGGTGGTATTTTTGCATTTGTAAAAATATACCACTTTCTACCCCTAGCAAAAAAAAGGGGACATGTCTAGTTTAGCAAAAGGGCCCTTTTTTTGTCTACTTATACAAAAGGGCCTTATCTTAAAGGATAAAAAGATATGATAAAATAAGAGAACTAGGGATCTATCCTTATCTTCCCTATCCTATAAAAGATGGCAGGCTAGGGTTGCAAAAAAAAGCATACGACATAAAAATGGTTGCAGAAAAAAAAGAACAAACACAACAAACACATAACTACGCCAGCAAGCAAGGAAGGAGAAGAGGCCACCAAGGTAGCATTTTCTCTATGTTGGGTTCTAATCGATTCCCGGAACTCCGCCCTTGAACACCTTACGAGCTTTTCCCGTGGCCTAGGTTTCGTAGTCGTTAAACCTTTCAAATCAAGTTGAAGGACCGCCAAAATCAACTCTTGAAACCCCGCCCTTGAAAACCTTACGAGCTTTTCTCGTGGCATGGGTTTCAGAGTCGTCAAATTACTCAAATCAAGTCGAAGTGCTATCGAATAAGTTTTCTCGACAAAGCAAATCAGTTCAGAGAAATTAAGTGCCTGCAAATAAAAAACAAATCAAAGCATTCTCTCTCTAGTTCTCAGGGAAACACAACAAATACAGTTCAAATCAAACAACCGCTAAAACCGGTTGCTACTAAATTGCAACTAGCCTTGATTGCTACCCCAAACTGAAAGGCCTAAATAAAAATCAGCTGATCGCTAACATAAACCAATGTTGTAGTTCGGTAAGGAAAGAGGGAAGATTAACATCGCTGAGTCGAGAAGCCGTCGGCAACCACGCTTTGATTTTTGCCCTCAAAGGCTCAAACGGTCCCAAGCCTATCCTTCTGTTGTTCTTCCTGATGATTTCTCGGTGCTTTAATTCCTTCCGTCCTCTCCTGCAAATAGCCAAGTACAAAAGCCCCCAAATCGCACAAATTAAAAACCCTAAAATTACAAATGAAAATCGGTCAAACTCAGAAATGGAGCATATGATTAGAAGGAAGGGTGGAAGAATTCCTAATTTGATCTTCAATCATTCAGAGACCATCCAAATAAAAGGTTTAGGGGTTGATGTTCATAATAATAATAATAAAAAAAAACTAGAACATGGTTAACTTACCATCGATCGGGTTCCAAATCGCCTTGCCCTGGCTTGACCCGTTCCGCCCTAGCTAGACTCACTCTGCCCTTGATCCGTCTTCATCCGTTTCAATGGCGGCCCAAAACAAAAACCTCGAATTCATGAGTAGAAGTATCTGCAAGGGAATGCGAGCGGTGTCAAATGGTGGTGGAGTATCTGCAAAAGGAAGAAGACAGCAACTAATTAAAAAGAAAAGTTAGTTGGGCTGTCTTAAAAAAACAACAACAAAACGTAGGCTCGGTGGAATTAATCGGATCTGATTAATAGGGTGTGCTTCGATCTATACTTGGGCCTACTTAACAAATTATAAAGGTGGGCCAAGGCTAAAAAATAAATATATGCAGACAAATGACATGCATATGTAATCTATGTATGCAAGCCTTCGGTTTCGGGAAGAAAAAAGGAAGACCAGCCATATCACACATATATACACGCATATGCTTAGGCATATTGAAAATAAATTTATTACAAAATCTGATGAAACCGTGCGGAAACGATAGACGAAGAGCGGACGCGGACATATTAAAACAACACCAGGAAAACGCCCGAGCTCTAGAATGGGCGCGGATATATCGAAACAGCACCAAAAGACCTACGAGGGCCACACATGTTGACTGAAATATGAACAGTGTCATAATGGGAGGTCTCGGGCCAATCCCTATAAAAGGGAAATGAACAGAAGGAAAAAGGGACCTTTTGGAAGAAAAAGGAGGAGAGCGGATAAGAATACTGTAGAAAGAAAAAAAGAAGTGAAGGAGGGATATCGGGAGAAGACATAAGATTAACGCTAAGTTGGTCGCTCAACGGGCAATCACTTTGTGAATGTTTAAGTTAATCCGGGTACGGAAGGGGATATCGTGACCTGTCTTACGCGTCGAACAAACACTCTTAGTAATTCTCCGCGGGCAGGAACAATGTACAACAGTGAGAACTCGGATGAAATGAGCCAAAGTGCAATTCCAGAACAAGAGGCCACCAGCACGTACAACCCATCTGTCCTTCAGACGGAGGAACAACGAAACATGTGGGCGTCACCCTATGTGCCGCCCTACCACCCGGCATATGCCCAAGTACACGGAGAGTATGTCCCACCAGTGTACATGCCCAATGGAGTTCAGCATAAGCCACTCCATTACTTTCAGCAAGTACCAGAGCCTCAACCCTTCTATCAACCGGCACCCGCGCCACAATACTATTATTAGCCAGCACCGTAACAACAACACCACTATCAACCGGTGAACGAACCGCGACACTTCTATGAATACGGAAACCCGTACCAAGGCCAATATGGGGCTTACTATCACAACCAGCAATCCGACGCCTATGGCCAACCGAACGTGGCAAATGCCTTCAACCTCAGTCAGTATGGGAACCTGATGCCCAGAGCCTCAGGCTTGGGATTTGATCCTTTGCACCAAGGGACGCAAGGGGTTGACATGCGGCCCAATAAACATCGACGGGGGGAGCACTCGACTGACGTGTCCACCTCCACCAAGTCCGGCTCAACGCAGATGAAGATTGACGCCCCTGAAGCCTTGCCGTGTGTGTTCACCCAAGATATCTGCCGGGCACCAGTGCCCAAGCGATGGAGAGATGTGAATCTTATGAAGTATGACGGGACCACGGACCCTGAAGACCATCTGTGCCACTTCATGACCGCGATGGGCATCAATTTGTACAACGACGCCATGATGTGTAGGACTTTCCCATCAACACTGACAAAGATAGCATTGACCTGGTTCACTAATCTGCCGAAGAACTCGGTCAGCAGCTTCTCTAAGCTGAACCGGATATTCCAATCCCATTTCGGGAGCGCACGGTCAAGAAAGAAGACCATGCTGGACTTAAACTCAATCAAGCAAGGAGGGGATGAAACTCTGGGGCACTTCTTTGCCCGCTTCACTAGCGTGGTTGTATAAATTCCAAACTTCAACCACGAATCCGCAACTATCATCCTCATGGGGAACCTGGCGTAGGGGGACTTCAAAACTTATTTGTTCAGAAAGAAGCCTAGAGATTACGATCAATTGAGGGATTTGGTGTCACGGCAAATAGATGCAGAGGAGGCAGCCGCGTCAAGCTCAAGAGCAAACGGCAAACATCAAGGCTTCTTCAGCAAACTCGCCGGGAAATTCACAAAAGATAAGGGAGCAGCAAAGCCACCCAAGCAACCATCCGCAAGACACTATCAACAAAATGATGAAGTCCACCTCAATTCAGACAGAAGGGAGGAACCTCGCCGCCAAAGGGATGACCGAAGGGAAGGGAATGACCGAAACAGATCACATCAGCTGCGAAGAAATGATTATCATGGTCAAAACCACCGTCATCAAGACCATCACCAAAGCAAAAGAGATGATCGGCACCCAGCCGAACGTATCCCGCGAGAGGAAGACCACCCCCGGCAACAAAGCAGAGACCATGACCGATACAGGGGACAAGAAGAAGCTTCTCAACCGAACCGTGGGAGAGGCCGAGGATGAAGATGGCAACGGGGATGCCAGAATGGCCCCCTCCCCCACAGGGATCAGTAAACCAGGCCCCAGGGGACACGAAGGACGGGTAAGGTCCGCGGTCGAACGAATCCCAGAACCAGAAGGATACATCGACACTTTAGCTGGAGGACCCTCTCTCTCGGGAGCTAGCAACCAAGAGAGGAGAAGCTACGAGCGAGAGTGGAAGCAACCACCCTCCGCAGTAAGCAGGAGGATCGCGCTTACTCCTCACGCAGAAATGGTATTCTCAGCAGGCGACGCAAAAGATGTGAGAATGCCTCATTCCGACCCACTAGTCATACATGCCCAGATAGCTACCAAAATTGTCAAAAGAGTCTTTATTGACAGAGGGTCATCAGTTAACATTCTCTCTTGGGAAGCTTTCTCACAGCTCGGAGTATCAGCGACTGCACTCAAGCCATATCCAGGGACATTGGTCGCTTTTTCTGGAGATGAGATACCAGTTGCAGGGACTATCGAACTGACAGTAATGCTTGGGACCACGCCGAAACGAAGAATGGAGAACATAGTCTTCACCGTTGTCCGAGTTCCGACGGTGTACAACGCCCTGCTAGGGAGGGTATCCCTCTACAAATTTCAGATGGTGGTTTCTATTTACCATTTTCTCGCCTAGTTTCCTATCACTGGAGGGGAGGTTGGCGAGGTCCACGGTCAGCAGCCAGAGAGCAGAAGCTGTTATTTGACCTCCCTAAAGAAGAAGAAAGAAGTGATGCAGGTTGAGGAGTATGCCGCGAGCTCAACGAAGAAAGAAAGAGGGAACCCGCGGGAAGAACTTATAGCAGAAACCGATCCAGGAAGCACCATCACTGAGGCAGAGTTGGAGATGAGACCGGCGGCCAGAAAGGTTCCTACCGCGGATGAAAAACAAACTCATCTGCCTTTCCCCAATCCTGAAGAGAAAGTGTATTTGGTACATGCTTTAGGACTAGAAGAAAAGAAACGCGTCCTAGATATCATAGCCAGATCAAGAGACGTCTTTGCGTGATCACCAAAGAACTTACTTGGGGTTCCCCCGTCGATCGCCTTACACACACTCCGGATAAGACACGACGCCAAGCCTATCGCACAGAAAAAGAGGAAAATGGCACCCGAAAAAGCACTCGCCGCCAAAGAAGAAACAGAGAAGTTACTCGACGCAGGCTTCATCGAAGAAGTAGAAGATTCCGAGTGGTTGTCCAACGTGGTTTTAGTCAAAAAAATCCAATGGAAAGTGGCGCATGTGTGTTGATTTTTCCGACATCAACAAGTCTTGCCCCAAGGACAGTTACCCGCTCCCATCAATCGACGAATTGGTCGACAGAACCGCGGGAAACGCCGTCCTCAGTTTTCTGGATGCGTACTCAGGATACAACCAGATCCGCATGGACCCGCTTGATAAAAAAGCCACCACATTCATTACGAATCAAGGGATATTCTGTTATCAAGTCATGCCGTTTGGATTGAGAAATGCAAGGGCCACATTCCAAAGAACCGTTGATAGGATCTTCCGTGCCCAGATTGGAAGGAATGTGTCAATCTACGTAGATGATATTGTGGTGAAAAGCTTGAGGGCAGAAGATCACGCGGCCGATCTGCAAGAAACATTTGACTCTCTAAGACGCGGAGGACTATACTTGAAAGCGGAAAAATGTGTCTTTGGGGTGGATTCCGGGAATTTCTTGGGATTCTTGGTTAGCCAGCGTGGGATAGATGTGAACCCGGAGAAGATTGTAGCCATTCAAAGCATGAAACCACCCATAACAATCAAAGAAGTCCAGACTCTTAACGGCGCTGTCAACTATCTCAACCGATTCTGCTGTTGTCTCGTGGATCAATCCTTACCGTTCTTCGCATTGCTGAAGAAGAGAGGGCCCATCCAGTGGACACCAGAATTATAGCAGGCTTTCGAGGGGATGAAAGAATACTTGACGAAGCTGCCGACTGTTCACAAGCCGGAAAAGCTTGAAATTCTACACCTTTACTTAGCGGTCAGGAGCACAACCATCAGTGCTGTCCTCACCCGTGAAGAAAAATATCCTGTTTACTACATTAGCAGGGTATTACAAGATGCTGAGACCAGATATGAGCCAATTGAAAAAATGATTCTGTCCCTAGTATTCGCGACAAGAAGATTGCGACCCTACTTTCAAGACCATCCAGTTCAGGTCCTGACTAGCTTACCCCTAAGGCAAATCCTACACTCTTCTTACCTTTCGAGACGGATGACAAAGTGGGCAGTGGAACTGTCGGAGTTTAAAATCGAGTATAAGCTGCGGAAAGCCGCATTAGCGCAGACTCTAGCCAATTTCATCTGTGAGACAAGCTTTGAAGGGCATTCATCATCTGAAGAAAGCAGTTGGGTCCTAAAAGTGGACGGAGCAGTCAACCAAGCTGGTTGTGGAGCTGGAATCGCCTTAATCTCTCCAGAAGGGCAACTGATGAACTACGCATATAAACTCGCCTTTCAAGCAACCAACAATGAGGCTGAGTATGAAGCCCTCATAGCAGGACTAGAGATAGCCCTGGCTCGTGGAGCAAGGGCGGTAGCCGCTTACACAGATTCAGAAGTTCTAATGATGCAAGTTGAAGGAAGGTACGATGCCAGGACGGGATTAATGCCGCATTACTTGAGGAAAGTTCAAGCCCTACGAAGGGCCTTCGTAAGCTTCACGATAACAGCTGTCCCGAGAGAAGAGAATCAGCAAGCGGACGCTTTGGCGCGGGTAGGCGCGACGATGCCATCCGAAATTGGGTCAGAATTCGTGTTCAAGAAGAAAGAAAGCCGCGGGCTTGTCAAAGAAGTTTTCTTCATTGAAACCAACGAAGAAGACGATTGGAGGACCCCCATAGCAGAATATTTGGAAAAGGGGATCCTCCCCGCGGAGAAATCTAAAGCCAAGCAAACAGTAACAAGAGCCGCCAAGTTCACTGTCCGCGATGGAAAGCTTTTTAAGAGGGGTTTCATGCAGCCTGATTTAATGTGCGTCACCACAGAAGATGGAATGGCGATTATACAGGAGCTTCACTCGAGGGTATGTGCACATCACCAAGGCTGGGGAGCACTAACTGCAAAAATTATGAGGACCGGGTATTATTGGCCCATGATGAAACAAGACATCCAAGGGTTCATCAGGAGGTGTGACGCGTGTAAAAAACATGGGAACATTATCCATCAGCCCGCAGAGACGATGAAGGGAATTCATGGCGCATGCCCATTTTCACTTTGGGAAATGGACATCTTAGGGCCATTTCCAACCGCGCCAGGCCAGTTGAAATATGTGCTCGCAGTTGTGGATTACTTCACGAAGTGGGTAGAAGCTGAGGCCATGGGGCTCATCACCGCTGAAAAGGTGAAGAAATTCCTCTGGAAAAACCTAGTTTGCCGTTTCGGGGTTCCAGAGTCGATCATCACAGACCACGGTCCTCAACTCGACTGCGAGACCATCCGAAACTTCTGTGAAGACCTCCACATCAACGTCAAATTTTCATCCGTAGCACATCCTCAGACGAACGGGCAGGCAGAGGTCACCAACCGGCAGATACTAGAGGGAATACTGAAGAAATTGGGAGCCACGGCCAAGGGACGATGGGCAGAACTCCTTCCACTGGTACTCTGGTCTCATAGGACAACCACCAAGGCGCCAACAAGCGAAACACCATTTTATTTGGTCTACGGCATGGACGCGGTAATCCCAATCGAACGAATGATCCCATCAACACGTGTCCTCGGATTCGACCCACAGTCCAACGAAGAAGCACTTGAAATAGAGTTGCACTTGAGAGAAGAACGCAGGATGATGGCGGCTTTGAAGGCAGAAGAATAGAAGAGACAGGCCGCTAAATACCATGATCAACGAGTTCGGCCGCGACAGTTTCAAAAAGGAGATCTGGTCTTGCGGCGAGTACAAACCGGAGGAAAGCTAGATGCCAACTGGGAGGGCCCATACGTTGTGGCCGATACTATCCAAACCGGCGCATACAAGCTGAAGAACGAGAACGGAGAAACTTTGAACAAAACTTGGAATGCCGACTGTCTAAAGAAGTACTACGTGTAGGTTAAAGCATCAATCTTAATTAAATAATCGCCCCCGCGGACAGTTGAAAGAGCGGTAAGCGGGCGTTTTTTGTAAAAATTGTATGACGCGAAAGCAGGCGGACTTCCCCAGGGGACACATGAGCTTTCTCCGTGTCGCTCCCCTGATCGAGACTCACGTTCTCTCAAGGTCGAGCCGAACAACAACAAAGCCTAAAGACGCTGGAGCTTTCTCCGCGTCGCTCCCCTGATCGAGACTCACGTTTCTCTCAAGGTCGAGCCGAATAACGACAAAGCCTAAAGATGCTGGAGCTTTCTCCGCGTCGCTCCCCTGATCGAGATTCACATTTCCCTCAAGGTCGAGCCGAATAACGACAAAGCCTAAAGACGCTGGAGCTTTCTCCGCGTCGCTCCCCTGATCGAGACTCACGTTTCTCTCAAGGTCGAGCCGAATAACGACAAAGCCTAAAGATGCTGGAGCTTTCTCCGCGTCGCTCCCCTGATCGAGATTCACATTTCCCTCAAGGTCGAGCCGAATAACGACAAAGCCTAAAGACGCTGGAGCTTTCTCCGCGTCGCTCCCCTGATCGAGACTCACGATTCTCTCAAGGTCGAGCCGAATAACGACAAATTCTAAAGACGCTGGAGCTTTCTCCGTGTCGCTCCCCTGATCGAGACTCACGTTTCTCTCAAGGTCGAGCCGAATAATGACAAAGCCTAAAGACGCTGGAGCTTTCTCCGCGTCGCTCCCCTGATCGAGACTCACGATTCTCTCAAGGTCGAGCCGAATAACGACAAAGTCTAAAGACGCTGGAGCTTTCTTCGCTCCCCTGATCAAGACTCACGTTTCTCTCAAGGTTGAGCCGAATAACGACAAAGCCTAAAGACGCTGGAGCTTTCTCTGCGTCGCTCCCCTGATCGAGACTCACGATTCTCTCAAGGTCGAGCCGAATAACGACAAAGTCTAAAGACGCGGGAGGTTTCTCCACGTCACTCCCCTGATCGAGACTCACGTTCTCTCAAGGTCGAGCCGAATAACGACAAAGTCTAAAGACGCTGAAGCTTTCTCCGCGTCGCTCCCCTGATCGAGACTCACGTTGTCTCGAGGTCGAGCCGAATAACGTCAAAGTCTAAAGACGCTGGAGCTTTCTCCGCGTCGCTCCCCTGATCGAGAATAACGTTCTATCAAGGTCGAGCCGAATAACGACAAAGTCTAAGGACGCTGGAGCTTTCTCCGCGTCACTCCCCTGATTAAAACTCTCATTCTCCCAAGATCGAACTAAGAAATGTCCAGGCTTAAAGACGATGGAGCTCTATCCGCGTCACAACTCTGATTAGGACCTTACATTCTCTCAAGGTCAAGCCAAGCCAAGACAACAGAATCTAAAGCACTGGGGTTTATTACCACAAACAACACCACAGGAGAAACGTTTGATCGATCTAACAACAAGTATAACGCGTAAAACGCAAGACACGAGCAAAAGTTACAAGAATTACATGGGAATTCTCTAGTACCAAACAGAAAATCAAGAGTTAACCTCAAAAGGGACCCAAAGACGACACCCAAAAGCAAGTAGAAATCAAATATCAGGGAGGATGACTGGCCTTGGAGGCGACATAACGTAACCATTTTCTACACAAACAGATCCCTCGTCAAGCACACGAATGTCAAAGTGAACCCCACCGCGGTGGCGGAAAACCATGACAGACCCCATTCCTAGCCCCTGGGACGTTACAAAGTCGCTCCAGTCACCGACTAGCCAAAATATCCCGTAGTCCCGCTTGACTATCCCGACTAGGACATCCACAGCTGAACCCAAGGACAGAAAAACTTGAGTCGGATCTGTGACGCCCGTCTCGTACTCAAACAGAGTAGGAAGTGACTGAAAATGGATATAGATAAGTGAAGTATAGGAAAGAAAGCGGTCTTTAAAACACGCGAAAAATAAAAGTTAACTCACAAGTTCTTGCAATTGATCTTCAAAATCAAGGGCTAAGTAAAAAGCCCAAGGAGCTTGAATTGATGCATCCATACTGAAGAATATAAGCTTAAGAGGGAAACCAAACTAACCCTTGCTTATAAAGGACTCGGCCGGATAGTATTCGCAAAGTATGTCCTTGAAAGATTCCCCCAGTAAACCCTCAAAAGAAGAGCGGAATAATGACAGTCAAAACTTACAGAGGACATGACCAGAGAAGACAAGTTTTTACTACACTAAAGCCAAGGAGAATCCTAAAGACTACCTCGATATTCATAAAATCAGAAGAAACAGCAAACGCCACGTTTATTCATTGTTTACAGAAAAAAGACCACATATGAACAGGAGTAACCCCATCCATTCACATTCAACAACAAATACATCATTATGGAAAATTAATCAAGGGTACGAGCCGTTCGTCAAAGGACCCGCGTCCTCACAAGGAAAACGGCTGATGATCTCATCCCCATCCTCCAAGCCCATGACTTGGACTTCAAAATGAGTGTTCCCTTTGTGAATAAAAACCATAGAAGATCCGACCGCGAGCCATGAGACTCAACGAAATCTTTCCAGCCTTGTTGAAGCCAGTACATTCCGTAATCACCCTTGTAAACGCGAACCGGAAAATTACGCAAGAGGTGAGAAGAAAGGAAGATTTGCTCAGGAATGGCATCCATGTATTCCCCCTCAAAACGCATGGGTAAAAGCTAAAAGGGTGGTGGTAGGAAAAGAAGTCAGATAAAGAAAGTGAGAATCATCAAACGGAACCAGCATTTCAATAAGAACTTACCAAACGAGATGTTTGTTCAATATGATCAATCGATTGAAAGAAAGCCCATATACCCACGCCAGAAACAGCCATGAGCTCAATCAAAGTATGAAGTGAATAACTGCCGAATAACAAGGGAAGGGGAAGAAGTCCTACCTATGAAAGCAGAAACAGTGATACGCATGGACACCACTTGGCGAAAGATTCCTCTGAAGAAAAATGGGGGGGGGGGGTCATCAACCAAGGTAGCAGTACAACAACATGAATTGTAAAAGAACGCACAGCGAAATGTCTCGTCAACTAGAAAAATCTATCAAAAGGGTTTCGATTCAGACCAAGATCAGAGCTGAGAATACACGCGGCCCAAAAAACGCCCCGTGGAAGCACCCCAGGGCAGGAAACCAGACACGCGGCAAAGTTAAGCAAATATAAAACCCCATAAAATCTTGAAATAAGAGACATGCACAAAACAAGAAAATGGAATTCGAAAACCCTCCCAAGGCCTTTTACAGAGAGAGTGATCATTACGGAGGAGCAACTCCAATCCCTACGGCTCCCACTAATGTACGTCCTCTTAGAAGAAGATGCCCACAGTCTGGTGCACCTATGGTCCCGATGCAATCGCGAGCATGAAGTCAAAGTCGAGGTGGACGCGGACGGAATCTATTGGTTCACATACGGATGGCCAGGATTCGTGGAAGAAAACAGGGTGAGTGTTGGAGTCGCCTTAATCTTTGTGTATCAAGGAGACTCGATCTTCGAAGTCTACGTCGTGAATCCCGACTGCGACTACAACGGAGTTGAAGGACGCGGGTGAGCGCATGGGGTTCAGAGAAGGAGTGGCCCCGCGACCCTTTAAATGTAGAGAATAAGATGACATTCCAACGAATAAAGAAGAACCTAGGAATCATGTAATGTTATCACTTTAAAATAAAAGCGAGTCTCTACATTAAAAGCTTAGTGAATAAAACATTTCCTTTATTTGCGAATTAGCCTTACGCGGCGAGTCGACTTCCTTGAAAAACAAACGCGATTCAACATGAACCGCTGGAAGAAGTAGTCGAGGGACAGCACTGAACTCCGACACAATCGAGATCACGTCGCGGACAAATCTTAAAACGCGCGCGATTCATATGGAAAAATGTCATCGACGACCCCACGACAAACCCATAACGAGCGACGAATTCATTCCACCCGTGACTAAGATACAAACGACTGTCGCGACCTCTACTCACCTCGACCCGGAAATTCTCAATGGCATAGAAGGACAGGAGAGCTTGACGCGGGAGAGAGGATCTGAACTCCACCTCAAACTGGGGTGGAAGAGGCTGCCAAAGAACAACACAAAGTAAAGACCCTAGGCCTAGAAAAGAGGCAAAAAATAGTAAGAGTCAAGAGGGTCAAGAAGAGTCATACAAGTAAAGAAAGTAGTTCAGCACATTCCAAGGTTTGAAAAAATGCCCAAGGGTTGGGATTCCCAGGCGCCATAGTTTTTATCAAACGCAAATAGGCGACCATAACCAGAGGTGATGAAAAGGTCCCAAACCATGAGCTTAAAAATAAGGAAGCTGAACTCGAGCATGGTTGACAAGTGGCGGGAACCTCCTTAATCATGATCAAGTACCGCGACAAAAGTAGCTGAACACGCAATAAAGAACATAAGGATAAGAACAAGGATGATATTTACTGCAAGAGGTTGCTAATATACAAAAATACAACCCCTAAGTAGGTAGCAAAAACTATTGTCCGAAACAAGAAAAGTGGAACTACCCAGAGTCAACAAAAGTCAATCAACTGAAGTTAATTACAAAACTGGCCCGCGCCAGTAAAATGGTTAAAATAAGATAGAACAAATAGGCCTTCCCAGTCTTATGGGTCAGCGATGACATCAATCTCTTCTTCATCACCATCGGAATCCTCTTCATCAGAATCCTCTTCCCCTGCCAGCTCCTCCGGGGTCAAACCCCAGTCCTCCATCACCAAGCTTGCCTCAAACTTTTCCAAAGGAACGCCTGGGTTAGCCTGCGAGCGGGCGACACTCTGGTTAAT
The DNA here is from genome assembly GCA_963922045.1 of Persicaria maculosa. NCBI lineage: Eukaryota > Viridiplantae > Streptophyta > Magnoliopsida > Caryophyllales > Polygonaceae > Persicaria > Persicaria maculosa. Next base: position 39,465,334 of record OY998261.1, read on the forward strand.
GCCCGCGGACATCCCCTTTAGGAAGTAACTGAAGCATTTGTCCTTCAAAAGCTCTTTTCCCTCTGGGGATCGGAGACACGGCTTGGCCACTGAAGAAAGGAAGGAAACACCCGCATTAGTCTTAACCCACTCTGAGGACAGGAACTTGATCCCCACGGGTGACTCCAGCCATTGAAGCACAGCCTCCTGAGACAAATGAGACTGGAGTCTCTCCAATTCTTGCTTCGCTAAAGTACGATCCTCTTCTACGATAGAGTGTTCAACCTGAAGATCTTTGTAGCGCGTCTCGGCCGTCTCCAGCTTTTCCTTCAGGTGCTCCGCGGACTGTTGAAGTTCTTCTCCGTGATGGCGCAAAGCCTCTGAGCTTGAAAGTGCCGCGTCACGTTCTGTAGTCAGAACGGAGATCTGCTCCTTCAAAGCGGAGTTATGCTCACTGGCGGCATGCAATTTCTCATGCAGCTCGGCAGATCGCTTCTTGAACTTCTCAACTGAAGTCGGGTCACCAATGGTATTGCCCAACGTCCTCATCCTATGGTTCAGCTCCTTGATCTCCGCGGATTTCTTGGAGATCTCCTCCACCTGGGAAGAAAGCCGCCGCTCCGACTCAGCCTGGAAACCCCTAACCCAGGGAAACGAAAACAAAGGCGAAAAAGGGGGGGGGGGTGGTGAGATGAGCGGCGGCGGAAAGACGTAAAACAATTGAAGAAAGTGATCCCCGCGACAACTTATCAATTAGGCCACGCGATCAAATTGAAGAGAAAACTCTTCACACTCTAAGCGGCGCAGCCACGCCCGTTCGTTCCGCACAAGTTTATCTGGGAAGCGGAGGGGGACGAGTTCATCGACCCCGAAGCCAGGGATGTGGAAGGCAGGCAGGGTATCGTCTCCGTGCAAAAAGAGAGCCCCCTCTTCACCAGCGCCGAAGGCCCGAGAAGAACCCTCGGCCTTCTTCCTTTTTTGATAATGAGAAGTGGCCGCGTCCGATGGACGAGGGTGATTCTCATGAGCCTCAGGGACCGTAACTTCCACCGTCGCGACAGGCTCGCTGGTTTTTTCAGCTTCCCCAACAGCCGCATCTCGAGAGGCAGAGGGAGGACGAGGTACGCGCTTGGAAGACTTCTTCTTTCTTGCCTTACTACTCTCCTGGGCGTGGTGCCACTCGACCAAAGAACTCAAATCCATTAAATCTACCAAAAAGAAAACAAAAAACAAAAACATTAGACACCAACAAACAAACATCCTACCTCTTTAAAGAGAACAAAAAAGGGGAGGAGTTATTAAAAAACATGAAACCATAAAGGAAACACGAAAATAGAATGTGTTAAAGACTAAGGCAACACCTAATCGCGGATGAGGCAAGCTCAATCTTGCCATCTCGAGTAGAAGAGCCGAAACCATAGTTCGCCATGGTAGCTTGGGCTCATGAACAAAGGAATCTTTAAATTTGTCAAGCCTCGCAACCCAAGGCTTTTTGACCGCGCTGAACCAGCCAGGGACAGTCTTGAACTCAAGAGAGGCACCAGCCTTGTCGCGAACAAGAAACCACTTGTGCTTCCAGTTTGGCTTGCTTGATAACCTCTCAATATAACTGCAACTGGAGTTGCACTAGTAAAACCTAGGATCTTGAGGCCCCCTCTTCAAAGAAAAGATGCTAAGCATAAGGTCCTTTATCGGGGATACCCCGATGTCCAAGCACCGCATCACGAAGCTGGTAAAAAACATCCAGCAGTTCGGCATAACTTGTGCGGGCCTCAGGTTGTACTCGGACAGAAAAGCGATAAACAAGGGGTGGAGAGGCAGGTGAAATCCTTGAGATAAACTCGCCGCGTATACCACAAGACAATCCTCATTAGCGTCCAGGCAGCCCCCGCCTTCTGAAGGTAGGCACAACTCCACCCCCGCTGGCCACGGAAAAATTCGAGCTATAGCCGCGACACTAGACTGATCAAACAGCGTCGTGCATCCCTGTACCTCTTGATTAGGGGAGCGTCGCGGACGAACTCTCTCAGAGATGACTAGAGGACAAGGTTGAGGATCACGGAGGAAAAAATTCCCCTGAAAAAAACAAGAAGACAAATCATCTAGGAAATAAGAAGGAAGGTCAAGGTCTCTAAGAACCTCCTTCGAGCGGACCCTTGCGCATGTCTCCGCGGTTCCGATAGGAGACTCGGCATAAGGAACCCATGATATCTCAGATTCCAAACCGCTGGTCGACGGATTCGAGCTTGAAGAAGCATGCGCACCGAGATGAACCCGAGTTTTCACGTCCATCGAATGAGCATCCGCGTTACCATCGCCCCCCTTAGAAGAAGAAGAAGTTAAGTAAGGAGAGGAATAGTAATCAGAGTTAGAGCATTTCCGTCGTCTTCTCACCTTAATAGGACTGTCGGATGGACCCACGCGGTCTGGAGTAGAGATACCGGAAGAAGAGGAAGAGTCTGAAGAAGAGCTTCCTGAATCAGATGCGGAACTCCTGGAGGAAGCCGAAGAAGAAGAATCCAAAATTACCGCGGAAAGGTTCGCTCGGGAAGTAGAGGGCAAGCCCTCTCTCCATCCCTCCTCTCTTTCAAACTCATCCAACGCGTCAAGGTTCCCCTCAGAATTAGCCATCCTTGAAAAAGTTAAAAGATGATCTGAAAAGGAACCCGTACGCGGACAAAAAAATCAAAAAACCCAAGAAACAAAGCTGGGAGAAAAAGGGAGACCCCGAATGGATCTAAGAGGAAAAAAGCAAGAACTTGAACAAGAAACATAAAAATTAATAGAACATCCAAAGACATTTCAAGAAAAACTCAAGAACTCAAAAACAAAAGCGAGGATTTACCTGGAAAAGCCAAAGAGACTGCCGGAAAACACAACCGGAACACCAAAGAACAAATGGAAAACTCTTAAAAACCAAAAGCTGAGGGAAAGCCACAAGCAGACAAACAGTGGGAAATGAAAAAGTGAAAACGGAACGGGGTAATTTATAGAAAAATTACCGACTCTTCAACTCCCCTCAAAGCGACATGGACTGAGGTAAAACCCTAATGGGTCGGAAGAATCCTCGACTAGGCCCACAAACGCTGGTCAAACAAAGAAACTACGAAATTACCCCTCAAAGGAAAAAGGGGGGAAACACATTTCCGCGGAGGAGGTCGAATCGTCTCAAGCTCTCAAAGAAATTAACCCGATCCGAGGAGCTATGATGAAACCGTGCGGAAACGATAGACGAAGAGCGGACGCGGTCATATTTAAACAACACCAGGAAAATGCCCGAGCTCTAGAATGGGCGCGGATATATCGAAACAGCACCAAAAAGACCCCCGAGTTCGGGAGGACGCAGATATGAATTATTGACACATGTCCATCATGCCCCCACCCACGAGGGCCACACGTTTCGACTCAAATATGACAAGTGTCTTAATGGGAGGTCTCGGGCCAATCCCTATAAAAGGCAAATGAACAGAAGAAAAAGGGGACCTTTTGGAAAAAAAAGGAGGAGAGCGGATAAAAATACTGTAGAAAGAAGAAAAGAAGTGAAGGAGGGATACCGGGAGAAGACATAAGATTAACGCTAAGTTGATCGCTCAACGGGCAATCGCTTAGTGAAGGTTAAAGTTAATCCGGGTACGGAAGGGGATATCGTGACCTGTCTTATGCGTCGAACAAACACTCTTAGTAATTCTCCGCGGGCAGGTATGATCCCCGAAACCTCCAGAATGTTAGATGATCTCCCATGAAAGATGCGGGGTAAAGATAAAATTTAAGCACGCGATTAAATCACGGCCCAGGTAGTATTGCGAAGAGTTTAGTCCGCGTGTCAGGTAAGCCCGTGTATCGCAATAGCGTGATTCGCGTCTGTCCCTCAGGGACCCACCACAAGTGGGTCCTTTAGAGACTTTTTTGGGAGGAATTCATCGAAATCAACCCACTAAAATATAAGAATTATGATTGACACAAATTACAAATTGGTTTTAATAAAATCATAATGTTAAACTTTTTAGAATTTTATCGCCAGTTTATTCTAGTGGTTCGACTTCAAAATTGACCTCTGAACAAAAACGGAGCCAAAATCTCAAATCAAATTTCTCCAAAATCAAATTGGTTCTAAGAATGAACTACCAAGATTTGATTCTGGCTTGTCGGATACGTAGGCCACTAGATACAAAGTTAAAGCTCATTGAGTTCAATCGTCGAACAAAAAATCAAATTACTTCTGAAAAGAACTACGTAAAGACTCGATACTCTCGTATGAGTTACATAGAAATCTGATATTAAAATTTAATGTATATTGGATTCAGTCGCCCATCCTAAATTAAATTAAATTTGTCCTTAAAAGAACTACGTAAGACTTGATTCTCTTTCAAGAGATACATAGGCAACCCGTTAGAATTCGGGTGCAGCCCAAATCACAAAAACCACACAAGTCTTTGTGTCGATACAACTTCGAATCAAGGTGATAACCAAAAGGGGTCGAACATAAATTATAAAAAATTAAGTTAAATATGTTTTGCAATTATTCGCGCATTTTTGTTCAACAGCGGTATAGTAACCATCATGTCTGACATTAATGATCATATAATAGGTTATAAATGGCATGTAATCATTCGAAGCAATACATTTAGAAAGCATAGGTCATGTATGATACTAGTGATACATGACAAGACATGGGCATAGTCAAAAGTGATTTAAATGAATTCAACATAATGTTCATGAAAGCATGAAGGATTATCATCGAGTAACAAAGAGGTCATTATGAGGCAACAGATTTATAAGCACGTTAGGAATGAATGTCATAGGGGCACTTAGAAGTGGTATAATAACTATCACATTATAGGATAACCATGTTTACGTAACAGGGCAAGTACGACATTTAACCATTTAGTGAGTCATATCGAGAAACATATGTCCGACATGGTATTAGTAACATACATTAAAGCATAAATACAGTCGAGGTAATTTGAACAGATTCAGCTTAACATTCATGTGTCATGCGTATGCAAAGTCATGATATAGCGTGGTGTGTGATCATGCGATGTGTCAGGTCATTTGTTCATGCAAACACAAGAGGATGTCATAGAGTAATAAGGAGAACACCACCTAGCAATAAATGGGGAAGCATGCTAGGATTAGGCATCATAGAAAGCAAATCGATCATCGAGTTCAACATTAATCAGATCAGGATAAGAAAAACATTTTAAGAGGATATAGAGAGGAAAGGACCACACTATTAGAGACCTAGCTCAAGAGAGAATTATATAATGTAGGCAAGGTATAAATTCGCACATGCCACAACCAAGGGTCCTACATGATACTAATGGCTCAACCTAACATATGATATGTACATGCATTTAATCGATTAACACGATGATGCGCAATGAATCAAATCAATCATATTCCAATGATATAGAAGCATGGGAGAAAATGTAGCAATGTATAATACGAGTTTATGTAATGGGGCACTATCACTAAAATACGAGAACATGTGTTCAAATGAATAGATGCTTAAGTAAGACATGCATTTATCAAGATATTATATCAAATCACGTGATCACAGATGGAATTACGATTATAGCCAGCAAAATCAAGGGAAACATTAACTAAAATGCTAAGGAGATCATCTTACGGGGCATTCATCCAACGAAGAGTTGATCACAATATCATGAACCTAATTCATGAGAGAGCAACAATCATGCAGATTCATATAATGCGGTTCATGTATGCTTCAAATTAATCATTAGCACGATAAGTACAATAGGCCAAGTAGACAAGATGTGACAACATAAGATCATGACCAAAATTTGGGAAAGTACAACACGAGACCTACGCAATGTGAGTAAACATTGATGTAATGACATGTGCTGCTTTTCACTAATGGTCATTCACCAGGTACATGCCGGAGAACACAAGATTATGTTCTGTCATGAAATTTCAAAGAGAGTCACCATTATAACCGGATAAAGATCCTAAGGGCAATCATCGACTCATCCCAACCGACTTATCACCCCTCTTTTCGTAGGACTCTGGTACGACTCTTCGTGGCAAGATGACACTGGTTGATCATTATAAGAATGGAGAAGGACAGCCCCAAAAACACTTTACTCTTTACAATCAGAATTATTTGTCAACAACCATCTTCCAATACTTACTCAGGTAACCATCATATCAGAACATGATCCCCGAAGATTACGTGTTTAATGTTAAGATGAGGAAATCGAGTTAAACAAATATAGAATATAAATGCAAAAACAGAGAATTTGACATCGACTAACCTGGTCGATATCGAGTGGAAGCCAACACGGTTTTGATGCACTTTCGAGACACAGATTTGCAAGAGTTATCCAATTAGCCATGGTTTTATCTTATTTTTAGATAGAATATGTCCTAGGGAATTTCCCTTTTTACCCTAGGATATTTTATATTTATGTTAATAATGTTTCATCCTATCTATGATGGGATAGAATTTTAGATAGAAGTTTTAGTAGGATTAGAACTACTATCCTTGGCTAGCAAGGATTAGTAGGCTATAAATAAAGCACTAGGGGGTAGGTTTTTATTCATTCAAGGAAGAAGGACACAAAGCATTAAGCATTTAAAGCAATCGTTTTAGGTTTTGAGCTTGCTTGACACAGAAAGTCCAGAAATGGCTTTCTAGGGTTTCGGCGCTTACGATAATTGGCGTTGGGATTGTAAAGATTCAAGTTTTCCATTCAATGCAAACTTATTTCCTTTCAAGTTCAAGTATGTCTTCATTCAACATGAACGAGTAGTCGCCCTTTCTTCTAGGGTCGGGGTGAGCTCGATGATAGCCATAGTGGTAAGGTTTGTATGTCGCTAAAGAACGTATCTTTTATCTCGCTCTACCTTGTTTGTGCTTCATCTTTAAATGCGAATTTAAAGAACTCGTAAAACTTGGGTAGTAACTAGGGTTTCTATTCGAAAGATTATAAACTCAATTATGACAAAGGTAGACGCAAATTAGGTTAATTTATTACAAGATATCTTTTCCTATTTGTCGGGTTTAGGTGAAAGCCTTGTCCTTTATGATAAAAGCATGCATCTTTATTGATTTCTCGCCTTACTTTCTTGGTTGTCGGCGTGGTAATCTCTGGCTTTGGAAGATCTTTTCTTTCTTTGTTTACATCGTTATTGCCTATCGTTCGTTGAGTTGTCAAAAAGTCCAACAACCCACTGTTACTTACTGATCATTGCTCCTTCTCCATCCTACTTTCTTCGGCCTTTCTTTGTCGATAAAAACTAACCTTTCTGCAAGAACCACTCGATATCGACATCTGAGGTCAATATCGACACGTCTGTTCTACGTCGACGTTTGTTGTGTCGACGCATCTTATTTCTACTTGATGAGATCGATATCAAGTACATAACTCGAGATCGAGAGACTTGTGTCGACTAGCAATTTTCTGAGCCAGGTCGACGTCGTTGCTTACATCGATATCGATAACCCTAGTCGATATCGATTTCTCATTTTTGTCTCTATAGGTGATAGAGCTCATTTATGTAGCCATAATAGGTTGCATTAAGCTTAGTTAAGGTGCATAACATGCATAAGTTAAGTAGAATTTGCATATTTATTTCCCATGTTGGTGGAGTCGGAATCTACACGTTTTTATTGATTATTTCAGGTAGATGTGGATCCCGACAAAGAACGAGGAGGCTCATGGATTAAGGAAGAGCCAAGAAGAGGATTCTACAAGAAGAGAACGAGAGCGAATTAAAGTTCGAGAGCCTAAGTGAAGAACAAGTCAACAAAAGTTGTCGCCCGACAAGCTAAACTTGTATCGCACTTTCTGGAGGCCTCGGTGGTCTGATTGACTATTATAAGCATGCGTTGTAAAGCTCTTTTCGAGAGCTACAACTTTCATGTTGACATCGAGACCAAATTCACAACGGAAAATTTGCTATAGGCTGGAAAAGCCGCGCCCACGGCCACCAAGGCAGCGCCTGCTGCCAGAATTTCAGAGCTCACTGCATTAGCCGCGCCCGCGGCTTCGGAGGCAGCTCCCACGGCCTTGCTGGGCCGAATCAGAGCCGATTTTTATATCTTTCCTAAGTTGGGTCTATCTTTGGAAAACACTTTCTAGGGTTTTATGACGGTTCTTAGGCCTATTTAAAGGCTTGTTTTAGGGTGTTTTAGGGATCTCATCCAATCTTTTGACAATCGTTTGATAATGGAGGGCTAAACTATTTGGTTTCGTCTACGATTTGAGACTCCGTTTGGTTGAATTGTGAGTTTTCTATTCTTGTTCTTATTTCCATCATATGTTTCATCTTCTTCGTGCTTGAATGATTTATGGTGTTTGATGCTATCTTGATTGATCCCCTCGCTAGGATCTCATCATTGCTAGGGTTTTGAATTGTTCGTGATGATTCTTAATCTTTCGTAGCAAACATGTTCTAGTGGACTTCTTTAGAAAGCTTGAATGTGTAGGAAGTTGACTATAGGTTAAATATTAGTTATTTAGGGGATTGATATTGCTTATAAGCTTTATACATCTTGAGACTTATTGCTATTCCTAGGATTAAACCTTAATCCGTGTTAAGATTGCCTAGGAGTAAAGGATTATTAGAACTCATAGGGCTAATAATCTATTCAAATCAAGATAAGAACATTTGATTCGAAAAGGAAAAGAATTTGAGTAGGAAACAAGGATCGAATTCACCAAATAGGGTTGAGAATTGTAGCTGAAACTATCTCTTAATTGTTGATTCTCCTAACTTTTTAATATTTCTCATTCTCAACCACTTCAAACCCATCTTTTCTACAAATTGGTAAATACACTCTACATAGGAATACTTGATTCTCTGTAGGATCGACCTCTTACTTGCTCACTATACTAGTTTGTAGGTTTGAGTTTTATTTTGATAGGAAACAAAATGATTTCGTCCTGTCAAAGTTTGGTGCCGTTGCCGGGGAATCTAGTTTATTTCTTTGTTTGGTGTATTTATCGATTTTTGTATATATCTATATATCTAACCCCATCGTGGACCTATCTTACGGTTCACGACACCCTAGCTACTAATCTTTCAAGATGTTGAGGTTGTTGCAGTTTCAAGGGGAAAATTTTCACCTTTATCTCACGAGAGTGGATAATTTGTTGGACGCCTGGTATGTACGGGGTTACCAATATAGTTTGTGATATATGGTTATTTGCGTACTTGAAGGCATGACTCCTGAGACCAAAGAACTTGTCGAGTCTATGAGTAACGGAGGCTTGGCAAGTTTCGATTTATCAGAGATGTGGGATTTTTTCTGCTACATGAGTCACCAGGTGGAGCAGGAAGAAGCTTTCACACGCTAAGTTTTGATGGAGGAAATGCTTGAAAGGATGGAGCGACTTGACGAAAAATTGAACCAACGTGCTCACATGATGAGTGAGTTGGAAGCGGAGAAAAGTGTCAAACCTCAAGTTGATGAAACTCAATACGCAAACAATGATGGTTTGATTGAAGATGGGGGAGAGAGTCCGATGCTCTCTTACGTGGAGTCTCATGAGTGCACGCATGAGGATCTACATGTTTTGGCTCCTAATTCATCTAAAGAAGTCATCCCTGACTTGCCTATTGAGGAACCATGTCAAGAGCCAATTTTCGTGGCCCCTAAGCAAGCTACTGACACTTCTTACATTTTTGTGGATAAGAACATTTGATTGGAAAAGGAAAAGAATTTGAGTAGGAAATAAAGATCGAATTCACCCAATAGGGTTGAGAATTGTAGGTGAAACTATCTCTTAATTATTGATTCTCCTAACTTGTTAATATTTCTCATTCTCAACCACTTCAAACCCATCTTTTCTACAAATTGGTAAATACACTCTACATAGGAATACTTGATTCTCTGTAGGATCGACCTCTTACTTGCTCACTATACTAGTTTGTAGGTTTGAGTTTTATTTTGATAGGAAACAAAACGATTTCGTCTTGTCAAATTTTGGTGCCATTGTCGGGAAAGCTATCAATCGCACCTTAGTAGTCTGTTCTCACATTCTTTTGAAGTTTTGCTTTGTAGGTGTATGTGATGCGCTGATCGCACGCCTGAGTTCGAAGGTTTAGATGATCTCGAGAGTTATCTCCACCTTCGCGCTACAATTCAAAGAGCCATGGCAGACCAAGATACCCAGGCTTAGCAGATTGAATGCTTAAAGAAGCAAGTAGAGGATTTCACCGCTAGAGAAGCGGCAAAACGAGAGTGTGGTGATAGGGAGGAGCAAGCTAGGAGACAATATGAAGCTCAAATTAACGCACTCCCACTGAACGCAAAGCAATACGTGCATCCGTCGCTCACAGTGCTTGAATCAAAGATTCTTATCGCTACTTCTAATTTTGAAATCAAGCCTAGTTTCCTTATTGAGATGAGGAGACACCAATATGAAGGGAAACCTAACAAGGGCCCTATGACACATATTACTACCTTCTTAGATCTCTGCGATACCATTGCTGATGGACAGAGCCTTGAATATATTAAACTAAAGGCTTTTCGTTTGTCCCTTGTAGGTAAAGCATTGCAATGGTTGGAAAGTTTAACCCCAAGATCACTCCGCAACTGGAATGAAGTCAAACACGCATTCCTCAACAATTTCTTCCCTCCATCCAAGACGGCGTCGATCCGGCAGAAGATCACGACTTTCAAGCAAAAGCCTGGTGAAACTTTGGCGACTGTTTGGGAAAGGTTCAAAGACCTACTATGATCATGCCCGACGCATGGCCAACCAATGTACATTATTCAGGAGATTATTTACAATGCTCTTGATGTTCCAACCAAGGAGAGGATCAACACCAACACCTCCTATGGCTACCTTGAACTCGCTTCACAAGAGGCTTCGGATACCATAGAGAGGTTGGTGGAGTACGATAACACATATGGGACTCTTGAGGCTTCCAACACATCATCATCGTCGAGAGATGCCCCATCAATGCCACTCTATGAACCCTCCAAGGTGATCGATCCGGACGTGAAGGAGAAATTCCACAAAGATCAACTTAGAAAGCTCCAAAAGCAACTGAGGTTCCTCTCAGCGAATCAAGACTGCATCGAATGTAGATTGCAGTGGCACACCACCACTGAGTACCCTCATACGAAAAAAGTGCAACTAGGAGAAACTCATGAAGAAGTCAACTACACGAGGGGTCCTAATTGCCAATATTGGGGAGACAAAAGATTCCAACAACCACAAAGGAACGCGGTTAACCCTAGGGATCCCCCACTCTATAGAGCTCCTGGGCACCAGGAAAGAGACCAACAAAAAGATGATCTTCATGTTATCCTTGATGAAATGAGGCGGAATCATGCGGAGAGCAAAGGAGCACTACATCATCTTACCACAAGGTTTGGGGAGATGGACATATGGAAGAGGAACATAGAGACCCAACTTGATGTGATCGTAGTTGCCCATGAGCTCGACTCTTTTTTCCTACAAAGGTTTGTCTTCGGAGCTGAACCTCAACTTTCATTTGTGAAAACTGTTTGGCGATACCTTGGTATTTTGGCTTGTTCTGGCTGTATAAAATTCCGATTGAAGCCAATGAACCCTTGTTGGAAAGATATTTTAAGTGGTTACAACTTTATTGAAGGATGCAAACGTTAATTCAGCTTGGAAAATGGACGAAATCTGGGATCTTTGCAGCTGTCCGAAAATCTGGCAGCTTGTCAGAAATGAAATAAATGAAGACAGAATGCATTGAATAAAGTCGGATTAAATGACGGGGCTTTAGAGATTCTCCCAAACTTAAATCCCTTTGATTACAGCCAAGACCATTTGTTTTCCGCATTATAGTTGCCCATCTCTCCATCATAAATCTCGGAAACCCTTTTATATTATCCGTCATTAGTTTATCGATTTATGTTATTTTCTTTTATTTTTCATACCATCAATATTTTCCTATATAAAGTGATGTAAGAACTTCTTTTGAAACAAGTTGAATTTGAGAAAAAACTAAGCATTGTGCTTCCTTCGTTTCGGGTTAAGAAACAAAATCTATCCTGGTTAGATGCCCGATAAAACCTCTTGGTGAGATGCTAAGAGCGATTCTCTAGTGAGAGACGATGGAATCAAAGGGTCATAAACACTCAGAGTGCGAGCCCGAGAGTGTGGAAGATCGAGTGATGGAGAGAGCTCGAAGTGCGAGGCTGAGAGCGATCTTGCATCACATATCCCTCACACCCCATCCCTTATCTTACCACCATTCTAAGGCCTTCCATAGCCCCATCATCACCCTCAAATCACCCCCAAAACGTCACTCCAAAAAAGCCTCTCAATCCTTCTCAAACGAGCCTCGTTCATAATCGTCTCTGCTCAGGCGACTTCTTGGTAAAACACTGTTTCCCGCTTCGTCTGACCTCCGATTGATGAGATCTTCCCCAATAATTTACCAGACTACAAGATCTACAAAATTTGTACTTGCACGCCCTTAGGAGCCAAGTCAATCGACGGGAAATAGTCATTCTTTGACGTCGGACCTGTTGCTTCAGAAACTGCCGACAACGTCCCGACTTCTCGGAACCCTCATCGCCAGTCCTTTTGCTCGAGCCCAGGCCCAAGCACGTCAAGTGGTATCAGAGCAACGACAAGGGTTCCTCAAGCTTTCGGGGTACGAATTACTATCTCTTCACTTAATCCTTAGTTTTTGCAAAACGTGTTTGATTAGGCCTGAGAGATTGCAATTTGTTCATCCATTTTTACCATCATACATCATGGAAAACTAGCCCTTTCTATCTATCCATCGTTCTATAGGTTGAATGTGTCTTGTGAGTAACTTTGTCAATACGGAGCTATCTCCTTATGGGTGATAATATTTACACCCATAAATTTTACTATATGCACCACACCTACGCCTCTTGAATCACACCCCTGCTCCTCTTGAGTCACACACCTGCCCCTCAAGAGGCGCAAGGTATTTTAATGTAAAATACCATGCGCCTTTTGAGGGGCAGGTGTGTGACTCAATAGGAGCAGGGTGTATTTTAAAAAAAAAATATAAAAAGTGAGATATGTGGTGTAAATAGTAAATTTTGTGGTGTAAATAACATTTGCTTAATTGTTTCCTGGTCTTGTTACTTGCGGCAACGGTTGAAGTGCCTCACTGGTTGTGTTCGTTGAGCTTCTCATCCAGTTAACAACCCTCCTTAATTCCTTATATTTTATTTTATCATTTTCTTAGTGCTGCACTTGTTAATTGAAAGAAGAGGAGCCGTTTTTTTAGAGCTGTTTGTTTCCAGAAAAAAAAAGAAAAAAAAATTGCAAGCTTTGCAACCGTAGCTATATTGAAAAATAAGAAAACAGCTTGTTTCAAAAAAAAAAGAAGAAGAAAGAAAGAAAGCAGTTTGTTTAAAAAAAAAACCGAAAGCACTATATTTTTTTTCTCTTTTTTTTTCTAGTTACCATATTTATGAATTAGCATTTGTCTTGTTTTACGAGCTTCATTGATATTACTTAGTTTATTCCTACATTGCAATTTCAATATTTATTCGGGTTATATCACTTGTTTTGCATTGCCTAAGGATCATAGCGGGTTTTGGTCAATACTCGCCGAAAGGCCATCGCCATGTTGCTTACGAGTTGTTAGCTTATTCTTTCAGCTAGTGTGTGCTTCATAGTGGGGGTTATTACTGGTTAACTTTTCCACTATTATTGCTGCTGGGTTGCTATTTCTTTTGGTGGATTTTAGGAGGTTGATTACTATTGTTGCTGCTAGTTGTCGCTTGCTATTAATTAGATTCCTGATTGCCGTACCCCTGCAATGGAAAAACGGGAGTTGAGATTGTTGCCTAATGCAACAGAAAAAGGAGAGGTGAGAGCAACACTGAGTGGTGTTGGAAAATGTGAGAGAGAGGAGAGAACCATTCAGAGTAAGGAGCGGAGAGCCAAATACCCAAGAGATCTATTGTTACTAACTGCTATTATATCCGTTGTTTGCTCATTTTGCAGGTTCTGAAGTCTCATTCTTTTGGGAATACATTATAGTAAGGCAAACACTTTAAACACATGAGCGGAGTGTGTGAGAGAGTGTGAGCGTCCACCAGAGTGAGAGAGAGGTTTCTGTTTGCTAACTTCAAAAGTTTGCTTGATTGTCTGTGGTGATGTCACAACATTCGGTGAACAGGGTAGGAGGCAGAGTTGACCCAGCCGTCCAAGAGCTAACCCACCGGGTGGACAAGATGGAGCTAAGCATTGCGGAGATACTACGCCGATTATCTCCGGCTCCGGGTGATGCACCGAGTGATCATGGCAGCCATGACGGACGGCGCCACTGCCAGAGGAACAAAGATGGCGGAAGAGGACATAGGGACGGACATCGCCGTTATCGCAACGATCCAAAATCAGAGGACGAGAGCTCAAATGCATCCAGATTTTCGGAGCGGACTCGAGCTAGGGAGGATCGCCAGGCTAGGCGACGCCAAGAGGATGGTCATCAACGTCGGACCCATGGGGTCAAGTTAAGCATTCCTATTTTTACTAGTGCTGCACGGCCAGAAGCGTATCAGGATTTGGAGGTCAAAGCTGAACAGGTCTTCCGTTTCCATCGCTATCCAGAGGAGGATCAAGTGGAGCTCGTTGTCATCCACTTTACTGATTATTCTCTCTCATGGTGGCAAGGAGTAATAGCAGATCGGGCCTACACTCCAGCTCCACCAGTGGTGACCTGGGGAGAGCTGACACGTTTGATGCGAGCTCGTTTTATTCCAGCGGATCATGGGCAACAACTGTTGATGAAGATAGAGAAACTGAAACAAGGTCCTCCATCCCTAGACGATCACTATAAGGACCTACACGCCCTTTTGCACCGGTCGGGGACAAGGTATGAGGACTCTTATATTCTTGCTAAGTTTCTTGCAGGTCTGAACTCTGATGTGGCTGAGATTATGTTGTAACTGCGACACACCCATGTGATTGGTTCTCTCCATCATGCCACACATGTCTATGAGAACTTCCTCAAAAGGAGGTCTGTAGGGTCCTCAACAAGGCGTTTGACGGGAGCTGAATCTCCTTCCGTTAGACCTCCAGCTAACCCGAGCCCTAGTCCTGTCATCCCTAGCCCAACACCTCCACCTCCTCGACCAGAGTCTAGCAGGTCAAGAGAAGTCAAGTGTTACAAGTGTTATGAGATTGGGCATTATGCTAGAGAATGCCCAATCTTAACTCGTTCGGAGAAGTGGTGAGTGAGGTGGATGGCCTCGATGACCCTTATGAGCTGTTGGTTGTGGACGAGGAGGATGAGCTTGTTGCTAAAGCACCAGTTGGTGAGAACTTCGTGGTTGAGAGAACTTTGAGCGCCAGTGGAGATTGACATCTCTCAGCGGGAGAACTTGTTCAACACCCATTGCACCGTCGGAGGTAATATTTGCACTGTTATTATTGATGGTGGTTCCTATTGTAATATTATTAGCCAGGAAGTTGTAGATTGTTTCTCTCTAAGCACCCAGGTACACCCTAGACCCTATACTCTGCAGTGGCTTTACTTAGGTTCACCATTGAAGGTGAAGGACCAAGCTGAGGAATCCTTCTCCATTGGCGCTTATGCTGATACTATTTGATGTGATGTGCTACCTATCACCGCTTGTCACTTACTTCTCGAAAGGCCATGCCAGTATGATCGATGCGTGATGCATGACGGCTTCAGCAATGAGTATTCTTTTGCTTTTGGAGGCAAGCGGGTAGGAGTTCTACCTCTAACCCCTCAAGAGGTTGTTACTAATTATATTGCTAGGGAACAAAACCGCCAATCTCACGAGAAGATTGGGAAGGATGCTGTAAAGCAGAAGCTAGAGCAAGGACTGCCCAATGAACCCCTGAGCTTACTGGTCGCTCGGGTTTATTTTCTGTTTGTTTGTACTTCTACTAGTTCTACCTTACCTGTTAGTTCTAGTTTATCTTCTGCTGCTACTGTAGAGTTGCCTTATATCATTTCAGGAGTAGTCGAGGAGTTTCATGTTGTGCTACCAGATGAGATGCTAGCTGGATTGCCTCCACTTAGGTGCATAGAGCATCAAATTGACTTTGTGCCGGGTGTTGTTATTCCTAACCGGCCAGCTTATAGAACTAACCCCAAGGAGACCAAAGAGTTGGAGTCACAGGTAGAGGATTTACTTAGCAAGGGGTATATTAGGGAGAGTCTGAGTCCCTGTCCCATACCAGTTTTGTTGGTACCAAAGAAGGATGGGACCTGGCGCATGTGTGTTGATTGTCGAGCCATCAACCAGATTACAATGAAGTACCATCATCCCATTCCTCGCTTAGATGACATGTTAGATGAGTTGTATGGTGCTTGTTTTTTTTTCCAAGATTTATTTGAGGAGCGGGTACCATCAAATTAGGATGAAGGAAGGTGATGAGTGGAAAAATGCTTTTAAGACCAAATATGGTCTTTACGAGTGGTTGGTCATGCTCTTCGGGTTCACTAATGCTCCTAGACTTTTATGCGCCTAATGAACCATGTTTTGCGTGCATTCTTAGGTCGATTTGTTGTTGTATACTTTGATGATATCCTTGTTTATAGCAAGTCCTTAGAAGAGCATGTTGAACACTTGCGCGCTGTTTTTCTAGTTCTTAGGAAGAAGCACTTGTTTGCTAACTTGAAGAAATGTCAGTTTTGCTCCAATATTGTCGTCTTTCTTGGTTTCGTTGTAGGTAAAGACGGTTTGAAAGTGGACACAGAGAAGATTCGAGCTATTCGAGAGTAGCCCCAGCCAACGTCTGTTACTCAGATACGGAGCTTTCTAGGCTTAGCAGGATTTTACCGCAGGTTCATCAAGGACTTCAGCAGCATCGCTGCCCCCCCTTACAGAGCTCATGAAGAAGGGGTTGTCATCCAAATGGTCTTCGGTGCAAGAAGAGGGTTTTGCTACACTTCGGAAGCATTTGACGAATGCTCCGTTACTGGCACTTCCTGATTTGTCAAAGACTTTTGAGATTGAGTGTGATGCATCTGGGGTCGGCCCATCGCTTACTTTAGCGAGAAGCTAGGAGGAGCTGCAGAGAATTACTCTAACACTACCTATGGCAAGGAGTTGTATGCCTTGGTCCGTGTTTTAGAAACTTGGGCGCATTACTTGTTAAGCTTACTTTAGCGAGAAGCTAGCGAGAAGCTAGGAGGCCCTGAAGTATCTACGGAGCAAACCACCCTTAGCCCTCGTTATGCTAAGTGGATTGAGTTCATCGAGGCTTTTCCTTATGTGGTCAAGTAAAAGAAGGGGAAGGATAACATCATTTCTGACGCCCTCTCTCGTAGGTATTCTCTTCTCTCTACTCTTGAAGCTCTTGTTCTTGTCTTTTCTATGCTACTTGGTCTCTACTCTACTGATGCTGACTTTGGGGATATATTATGTTAATGTGTGCAATATGCTAGTTCCCCTAGTATTGGTACTTATTTTGTGCAAGATGGTTATTTATTTAAGGCCTCCCGCCTTTGTGTGCCTCGTTGTTCACTTCGATCATTGTTGGTTTTAGAGGCACATGGAGGTGGGCTGATGGGGCATTTTGGGGTTTCTAAGACCTTAAGCATTTTGAAGGATCATTTTTACTAGCCTAAGATGCGATCTGATGTTGAGACATGTTGTGCTAGTTGTGTTACTTGTGCTAAAGCTAAGTCTAGGTCGAACCCAAATGGCTTATACCTCCCCTTACATCTAGCTAGTGCCCCATGGGAGGACATTTCTATGGATTTTGTGCTAGGCTTTCCTAAAACTAGGAAGGGTCATGATTCTATCTTTGTTGTGGTGGATCGATTTTCTAAGACGGCCCATTTTATAGCTTTATCTAGGACCGATGATGCTTCTCATGTCGCTACTTTATTTTTTGATCATATTGTGAAGCTACACGGGGTGCCTAAATCTATTGTTTTTGATAGGGATTGTAAGTTCCATAGCTACTTCTGGAAGACCTTGTTGGCTAAGCTAGGTACCAAGCTATTATTTTCTACTTCTAGCCACCCTCAAACAGATGGTCAAACTAAGGTAGTTAATAGGACGTTAGGGGTTTTATTGCGTCCTACGCTTGCTACTAACTTGCGCAGGTGGGAAGATTGTTTATCCTATGTCGAGTTTGCTTACAATCGGGCAGTGCATTCCGCCACCAAGATGTCTCCTTTTGAGGTGTTTTATGGTCGAAATCCCCATACACCGTTGGATTTGGCACCACAGCCCCTATCGTCTCTCGAGGACCTTGCTGGTATGTCTCGGGCTGAGTTAGTGAAGTCTTTGCATGAGCGAGTTCGGCTACAGCTGGAGCGTTGAACTCAACAGTATGTGAACCAGGCCAACAAGCATCGTAAGGAGCTATTACTGGAGGTTGGAGACTTGGTTTGGGTTCACCTCCGGAAGGATCGATTTCCTGCTTTTCGATAATCTAAGTTGCGGCCAAGAGGTGATGGGCCTTTCATGGTGCTAGAGAAGATTAATGACAATGCATACCGAATTGATCTTCCAAGTAAGTATGATGTTCATGATGTTTTTAATGTTTGTTACTTGGCTCCGTTTCTTGCAGGGGACGGCCTACTTGAGGAGCTGACGGATTTGGGGTCGAATCCTTTTCAAGGGGGGCGGATGATGTGACCCTCGACGAAGCTAGCTTGTCCGACGATCGGGTTGGTGGTCTAGACACTAGTGTTGGAGCTTCGACGAATGATATTGAAGATGCTATCGAGGAGGAGATTGACGAGGAACTGCTCTTGCCTCGAGCTACCCCACCGTTGACGAGAGCTCGAGCTCGTCTACTTGGTCAGTC
Source organism: Persicaria maculosa (assembly GCA_963922045.1). Taxonomy (NCBI): domain Eukaryota; kingdom Viridiplantae; phylum Streptophyta; class Magnoliopsida; order Caryophyllales; family Polygonaceae; genus Persicaria; species Persicaria maculosa. The sequence continues at coordinate 39,484,053 of OY998261.1, forward strand.
GGTTCTTGCACTTGAGGATTCACCACCACATATGATCACCTTATTACAAGTGACCTCCGACTTGGTAACCGTTTAAGACTAGCTTGGAGTTGAACTCGTCCTTGCGTGAAGATTGCTATATGCTTTTCCCACCAATTTTATAGGCATTTCTATATGCTTTTCCCACCCATAATTTTGTCCCACCTAAGCCATCTCACAAGTCCGACTTTTATGAGGCTTTCTTTTATTTTTTTTTAATTTATTTTTCTTATGTTATTCATTTTGTTGCTTTTAATTATCGGCTGCTGAACATCTATATATTGGTATGCCCACATTTGTAAGGAACAAGTTGAATTTGGAGAAAAATGAGCTTTTTGCTTCCAGTGATTCGGAGAGAGCTCGCAGTGGAGAGAGCTCGCGGTGCGAGGCCGAGAGTTATCTTGCATCACATATCCCTCACACTCCATCCCCTACCTTACCACCAATCTAAGGCCTTCCACGGCCCCATCATCACCCTCAAATCACCCACAAAACGTCACTCCAAAAAGGCCTCTCAATCCCTCTCAAACGAGCCTCGTTCAGAATCGTCTCTACTCAGGCGACGTCTCGGTAAAACACTGTTTTCTGCTTGGTCCGACCTTCAATTGATGAGATCTACCCAAATATATGACCGCAACTTCATGTTCTACAAAAGTAGTACTCGCACCCCCTCAGGAGCCAAGCCAATCGACGGGAAATCGTCATTCTTTTTTCGTACAAAGTCACCCATTTCAGTCATGGATTCGAGGACGAATCCTTTTCAACGGGAGGAGGATGATGTGATCGTAGTTGCCCATCAGCTCGACTCTTTTTTCGTACAAAGGTTTGTCTTGGGAGCTGAACCTCAACTTTCATTTATGAAAATTGTTTGGCGATACCTCGGTATTTTGGCTCGTTCTCGCTGTATAAAATTCCGATTGAAGCCAATGAACCCTTATTGAAAAGACATTTTAAGTGGATACAACTTTATTGAAGGATGCAAACGTTGATTCAGCTTGGAAGATGGCTGAAATCTGGGATCTTTGCAACTATCCGAAAATTTGGCAGCTTGTCGGAAATGAAATAAATGAAGACGGAATGCATTGAATAAAGTCATATTAAATGACGGGGCTTTAGAGATTCTCCCGAACTTAAAGCTCTTTGATGGCAGCCAAGACCATTTGTTTTCCGCATTATGGTTGCCCATCTCTCGTACATAAATGTCGGAAACCCTTTCGTATTATCCGTCATTAGTTTATCTATTTATGTTATTTTCTTTTATTTTTCATACCATCAATATTTTCCTATATAAAGGGATGTAAGAACTTCTTTTGAAACAAGTTGAATTTGAGAAAAAACTAAGCATTGTGCTTCCTTCATTTCAGGTTAAGAAACAAAATCTATCTTGGTGAGATGCCAGATAAAACCTCTTGGTGAGATGCTAAGAGCGATTCCCTAGTTAGAGATGACGGAATCAAAGGGTTGGATACACTCTGAGTGCGAGGCCGAGAGTGTGAAAGATCTAGTGTTGGAGAAAGCTTGGAGTGCGAGGCCGAGAGCGATCTTGCATCACATATCCCTCACACCCCATCCCCTAACTTACCACCATTCGAAGGCCTTCCATAGCCCGATCATCACCCTCAAATCACCCCCAAAACGTCACTCCAAAAAAGCCTCTCAAACGAGCCTCGTTCAGAATCGTCTCTACTCAGGCGATGTCTCAGTAAAACACTGTTTCCCGCTTTGTCTGACCTCCGATTGATGAGATCTGCCTCACTACGCGATCACGACTTCAAGGTCTACAAAAGTAGTACTTGTACACCCTCAGGATCCAAGTCAATCGACGGGAAATTGTCATTTTTTCACATTAGACCTGTTGCTTCAGAAACTGCCAACAATTTCCCAACTTCTCGGAACCCTCAGCTCCGGTCCTTTTGCTCGAGCCCAGGCCCGAGCACGTCACAAATGTGTCAATTGGCGGCACAAATCCCATGACCGTCCAGAACGTTCCCTGGGCAACCAACTACAAATCCGAAGGGGCATTCCGGTTTGGGACACATCGCAGCCATGCAACTAAGGAGTGGTAACAAGCTACAAAAGCCACGAATGAAAGCGGAGGAGGAGACTGCAAAACAAGTCGACATCGACAACCCAGTTGATGTCGAGCCACCAGTCGATGTCGACCCCCTGGTCGATGTCGAAGCCACTATAGAGCACTCGGAGGCATAGCCCCACTCGATATCGAGTGGTCCAGTCGATATTGACACCCCTCCAGTCGATGTCGACACCCCGAGGCACCTCCGACGACCGTTTTAGCTCCTAGACCAAAGAAGACATTGCCCTTCCCTTCCAAAGCATTGAAGGACCCAACCAAGGTAAGTTTAGGCGCTTCGTGAAGATCCTCCAAAGTCTTAACATCACTATCCCATTCACGGAGGCCCTAAGCGAGATGCCTGCATATGTCCGATTCCTCAAGGACATCCTTAGCAAGAAGCGGTCCATGGCAGAGATAGCAGAGGAGTGCTCAAAGATGGACTTCCCAGAGAAAAAGAGCAATCCAGGGAAGTTTGCAATCACCGTGGGACTTGGCCAATATCGCTACAAAACCCTATGTGACCAAGGGGCAAGCGTAAGTCTTATGCCCCTCTCTATTCGGTAAAGGGTGAACATCGGAGAACTTGAACCTGTGGACATGAAGCTCTACATGGCTGATAATTTATTCGTCAGGCCCATAGGTATAGTTGATGACGTTCCGGTAAAGGTAGGTAAGTTCTTTGTGCCTATTGACTTTATTGTATTGGATATGCCAGAGGATCCTATTGTACCTATCGTCCTTGGTAGGCCTTTCTTAGCTACTGCAGATGCCAATATCAATGTGCGACGAGGGCTCCTAAACTTGATAATAGGGAACGAAGTGATAGAGTTCTCCTTTAACCCCACAATGAAGGAGGTCAACAAAATGGAGATCAAGTCGGTCTACGTGCACACCAATGTCATGGATTGCAATAAACCAATGGAAAGGGCCCTAACTAATCAGGAAGCCCTAGCCATAGCTGCAGAAGAGCTCACCAATGAGGAAATTGCGGAGTTTCTGGGTACATGCACGAGAGATGAGGAGATCTTCGACGACGCTCTATGACAAGAGGAAAACCTGTCGTTGCTCCTGCCAAAGAATTACTCAAACCTACAACTAGTATAGTTGGTAAGAAAGAGGTCGATCCACAGGGAAATCTAGTAAATTCAAGTGCTAATCTAATCGCAAGTAACCAAAAAGAGAGTTTCTTGTGAGAAAAAGATCCGCCTTTTGTGAAAGCGAAAGGAAGTAAATAAGGTAAAGGAGGTTGTAGAATGCAATAGAGAGAAATAGGTTCACCTACAATTTGTCACTTTAATTGATGAATTTGATCCTTGTTTCAACCTCTAGTTCTCTTCTTTTCCTATCAATGTCCTTGTCCAGATCTTAGGTAAATTACTAGTCCTACGAGTCCTAGCAATCCTTATCTCTAAATAACCCTAACACGGTTAAGATTTAACCTAGAGATAGCATTAAGACTATGAATTAACCAAGGTATATGCAATATCAAGCTATGAGTCGATATTTAACATATATTCAACTTCCTACACATCCAATTAGTCCTACGAGTCCTAAAGGGATATGATTGCCACTTGGGTTAAGGTTCGCTACGAGGAATCTACAAAACCCTAGCAATTGAATGAATCTACTCTAACTAGTTGATCAGGCCAGAGAGAATAAAACACATTCAAGGAATTAAGCGCAAAGAAGTCAAAACATTCAAATAGGAATAAGAACTAGATTAAGAAACTCACAATTCAACAATCAAGATCCAAACTGTAGGCGAAACCTTCGAGAGTTTAGTTGCTCATGCTCAACGTGCTCTCAACAATTCTCAAAAGTGCATAAGGTGAATAGTAGAATCACCTAAAAATGTCTTTTAAAGGCCTACAAAGGATCGGCCAAAAATAATACTAAAAACCCTAATTAAATTGAATAATTGAATCGGCGTTTCAGGACAGGCCGCGGGGCGGCTGGCTCAGGCGACGGGGCGGCCTGGCGATCAGCGAAGTCCTTCGATAGTCTTCGGGCCGCGGGGCGGCCATCGATTTCTTCCGCTTCTCTCCACGTGATTTGCTGTAGCTGATAATGCAATTCCTTTAGTTCTTTAACTCCCCTCAAATTCATTCCACCTTGAATCACGATTCCTGAAATAAACCATAATGTTGTGTAGATTCCGCATCTTCCAACTCAACAAGTAATCATGTAAATGCAACTAAAATATGCAATATTTACACCCAAACTATACTAAATACAATCTATTATGCAATACTAATAATGCTCTATCACTCTATCCATGGAGTTCGAAGAGGAATTCGAGATCGACCAGGACCTGTCGAGATTGAACACTCCACTCGATGTCAAGTACCCCTAGTCGACGTCGACAAACTCAATAAGTCAGGTATGTTCTTCTTTTTCAGGCAATGTCGGGTCAACTCAGTTGAGACCAGAGGTCGAAATCTACTAGCCCATATCGACTCCAGAGGTCGAGATCCACTAGTTCCCCTCGACATCGAACCTCTCAAAGGCCGAGGTATGTGCTGAACTCTTAGTCGATACCGACTTATCCTACTCAACATCGGCTTCTTTTTTGCAGAGTTACTATGAAGAATCCCAATCAACGTTGGCATCTCTATATACTTGGTCCATGCCAACTCTTGTAGCTGATTTGGGAGCTTCAATCAAGAGGATTAAAATGGATTACCTAGGTGAGATCATGAAGACGGAGGAGGTAGAGCCAATCCTTGTCCTACAAGGACCTTCTCCAATGCTGAAGCCTTTACCCGACACACTTAGGTATGAGTTTCTTGATCCCAATTCTACTTTCCCTGTGATTATCAATGCTGCACTAACCACGCAGAAAGTAGACAAGCTTATGGAAGTGCTTCGCACTCATAGAAAGGCAACTGGGTACTCTCTTGAGGACATTAAAGGTATTTCACCCGCTACATGTATGCATAGAATCGTCCTAGAGGATGATCACAAGGCAACTATAGAGCATCAGCAAAAGCTCAACCCCAACATGAGGGAAGTGGTGAAGAAGGAGATCATGCGCATGCTGGATGCAGGAATCATCTATGCCATCTCCGACAACGAATGGGTGAGCTCAGTTCATGTGGTGCCTAAAAAAGGTGGAATGACCGATGAGGAGAATGAGAAGGCAAGCCTGTGCCAAAGCGAATCACTACTAGTTGGAGAATGTGCATAGATTATAGAAAGCTCAACAACGCCACTAGGAAGGATCATTTTCCCCTTCCATTCATTGACCGGGTATTAGAAAGACGTGCTGAACATGACTATTTTTGCTACCCGGATGGATATTCTTGCTTTTGACAGGTCCCTATTCATCCTGAGGATCAAGAGAAGACCACCTTCACATGTCCCTATGGGAATTTTGCATATAGGAGGATGCCATTCGGGCTCTGCAATGCCCTCGTCACCTTCTGATGTGCGCGCAAATTGCCATATTTTCTATGCACATATGAATCCATTTTATTGTCTTTTGCATGCATATTAATGGGAAAACATGGGATTAGTGTAGTGTATGATTAAAATGTCAAATATATGGGTTTGCATGAGTTTCCATGTGATTTCGCAGAAAACAGGATGAAAATGGATGAAGTCGGAAGAGCGGAAAAAGAACTCAAAGTCTTCTGAAGAGGTCGAAATCGACTGGAGACCTCGACATCGAGTACATCAGAGACATAGGAATCGAGCAGAAAAGGAAATAGAGCATGTCGACACAGAAGGGGTCGATATCGACGTTTGGGGGTCGATATCGATGCTGCCAGATCGACCAAATTGATAGAAGTAGAGTGCCAGTTCGAGAAGGAGAAGGAGAAGCTCGAGATGAAGTTTTGAAGGGGTCGATATCGATGTCTAAGGGTCGATATCGACCATGCCAGCAGAGGAATCCGACTATGATTTTTGATAGAATTCGATCCAATGCTTGCAATGACTATCCAAAGGTCGAGATTTCCTATCATCAACACCAGATCTATCATGAGGAGGCTGATTTCACCATGAAGTTTTAACTTTTACTTTGTTTTAGTTTATCTTAGAGAATAAAGATAAGGTTTCGAGTCCTTATCGACATCTATAAATAGAGGCCAATAGGGTTGAGTTTAGGTATTCAATTTCAGATTCAATTTTACACACAATTCAGTTGCGATAGAGAGTATAGAGAGAGAGAGGAGGCCGAGTGGAGTTGTAAAGCGAGAGCGGAGTGGCTTGTTCGGTTGTACTTTCTTTTGGAGTTTTAATTCAAAGTAGCTTTCTTTCAAATAATAATGATGATGATGTGCATGATGAGGAGCGAGTAGTCAACCCACTTCTAGGGTCGGGGTGAGCCCGACGATAGCAATGTGAGGTAAGTGCATCAAAGGTAGGACTTTTATGTGATTCCGTCTTCTACCCCATGTATGATCACTTACGAAAGTTAGGGAGATTCATTATTTACATTATTGAAGCGATATCCACTCATATTGTGAACTTGAATTGCTCATGAATTGGATAGTAACTCTTAAGAAATATGTGAGAGCCTCTAATCACCTAAGTGTTGATAACGAAAGTTATTTGACGGAAAGACATTAAAGTTCATAACTTTAGCATGAAACTTGCATTGTTATCGTTGTGGCATAAAACCCCGACTTTGGAAGCCTTTTAATTAATTGAATTCTTCATAAAAGTCTTAGTTTTGTTTTTGTTCATCTTCCTTCTCCATCCTATTTTCTTTGGACTCTTTTCCGACAAATTGGTTACGAAAACAGTTTCTATGACAAGCATCGAAATCGACCATAAGGGTCGATATCGAGGTCTAACATCGATATCGAGGTCTCTGCTCGATATCGAGTGTCTGCTGAGGTCGAAATCCTTGATCGTGAGTACAACAAGGGAAGCGCTGACATACCTCCTCATGGATTCGATCCTGAATAACCCTACTACTACAAGGGAGGGGATTCTTGTATTATTTGTTTGGGACAGGGAGATAGTGTAGTTGTGCTTTGTTTTATTTTGAATTATCTGAATCTCCTACTACCACCCCCGTTAGCGAACAAATTGGCGCCGTTGCCGGGGAGGCAATCAATCGCCACCTAAGTTAATCACGATCTTTTTCTGAGCTTATTCTACAGGTTTATGCGACATTCTGATCGCGGACCTATCCTAGAACCAATCAACGAGCCTGAACATTTCTACCATCTTCGCAACAAAGCAATTCGCATCATGGCTGACAACGAGACGCAGGCTAAGATCATAGAGCGGTTGAGGAAGGAGATCGAGGACCACAATGCTACAATCGCTGCTGAAAGGGCCGCCGCTGATGCTGAGCGAGCCCGTGCTGATAGGGAGGAGGATGCGCGCAGACAAGCCCAAGAGCGGCTAAATCAGTATCCACAGACGGCGATGCAATACATGCATCCGTCGCTTCATTTTCCTGAATCTGCCATTATAATTCCTTACTCCAACTATGAATTGAAAATTAACTTCCTATCTGAGATTAAAAGAAATACTTTTGAAGGAAGACATAATGAATGCCCCCTGCAACACATCTCTACTTTTATGGACCTATGTGAAAAAGTTGCTGATGGAGTAAACTTAGAGTATGTGCGACTAAAATCTTTTCGATGGTCTTTGGCAGGGAAGGCATTACAATGGCTGGAAAGTTTGGCTCCACGATCGCTAAGGACATGGGCGGAGGTGAAAGATGCATTCTTGTACAAATTCTTCCCACCTTCTAAAACAGCGATGCTGCGACAAAGGATCACGACTTTCTAACAAAAGCCAGGTGAAACCCTAGCACATGCGTGGGAGCGCTTTAAGGACTTGCTGAGATCATGGCCGACGCATGGGCAACTTCCATATGTCATCCAGGAGATCTTTTATAACGCCCTTGATGTGCCGAACAAGGAGAGGATAAATTCATATACCTCCTATCGGTACATTAAGCTTACACCAACGGAGGCATGGGACATTGAGAGGCTTGTGAACTTTGACAACACCTATGGGGCTGCTGTGGCCTATGATGCAAGGCCTGCCCCATCTATGCCACTATATGAGCCTCCAAGGGAGATAGATCCTGAGGTGCGGCAACAAATCCAAAACGATCAAACATGCCGCCTTCAAAAGCAAGTAAGGTTCCTGAGAAACAATCAACCTTGTCAGGAGTGTGGCTGAACAAGGCATAACACTAGTGCCTGTCCACATACTGAGCAAGTATCCATGGCGGAACAACATGAGGAGGTCAAATGGACGAGAGGGCCCTATGGAGGGGGCAATCAACAAAATTGGGGTGATCAAAGGTTCTATCAAAGGGATCCCCCAACATATAGGGCACCAGGGCACCCTGAGCGGGAGAATAAGAAAGATGACCTGCAAATCATCCTTGATGAGATGCGGAGGAACCACGCTGAGTTCAAACAAGCCAATAACTCCGTCCATACTCAGCTGCAGGGCATCAATTCTAGACTTGGGGAGATCGACGTTTGGAAGCGCAACATGGAGACTCAAATGAGTCAATTGGCGGAAGCAATGCCCAAAGCGTCAGGATCACTCCCTGGATCCACTGTGCCCAACCAAAAGGGCAAAACCACTGGTCACATTGCGACAGTAAACCTAAGAAGTAGGCGTCAATTACAAACGCCCAAGTAAAAAGAAGAGGAGAAGGAGCCAGAACAGACGTCGATATCGACCCCCCCTGTCGATATCGACCAAGGTGACGTTGATGTCGACCCTCCTGTCGATGTCGACCCTAATTCTGCGTCACCACAGAAATCGACTCCTCTAGTCGATATCGACCCTACTGATGTCGATGTCGATCTTAATGCAGCTGCAGGAAAGAAAAAGGTGTTGCCATTCCCAACTAGAAAGGTGATTAAGGACCCAGCGGAAAAGAAGTTCCAACGGTTCGTGAAGATGCTCCAAGGACTTAATGTCACTATACCATTCACAGAGGCGCTTCACGAGATGCCATCTTATGTAAGGTTCCTTAATACATATTGGATAAGAAGCGATCGCTCTCTGGGATCGCAGAAGAGTGCAACAGGTTGGAGCTACCACAAAAGCGGGCGGACCCAGGTAAGTTTTCTATCGCTATAGGTCTAGGTCAATTCAAATTTAATGCTTTAGTTGACTTGGGCACTAGCGTTAGCATGATGCCACTAACCATTTGGCACAAGGTAAAGATAGGTCCTCTAGAGCCCGTGGATGCAAGATTGTACATGGCTAACAATACGGTAGTGATTCCAACTGGGATAGTAACGGATGTGCTAGTACAAGTTGGTAAATTCTTTGTCCCTGCCGATTTTCTAGTTGTTGATATAGTGGAGGACCCTGCTTGTCCAATTATTTTAGGTAGGCCATTCCTAGCAACCGTCGATGCCAACATAAGCGTAAAGAAAGGATAGCTCCCATTCACAATTAGTGATGAAGTAATAGAGTATGCCTTCAACGAGACGGTGAAAAGTCAAGGGCCAATGGAGATAAAAGCCATCAATGAAGCCCAAATAGAGGAAGTTGAAGCAATCTTGAATGAAGGAGCTCAACAGAACATCGAAATCGACCCAGGTAAGTCGATATCGACCACTATTGTTCAAGATTCTGTGATAGGTCATAAGTATGGGGTCGACGGAGGAAAAGAGGAAACATCGAAATCGGGGTCAAGGGTCGATATCGACCACACCCTATCAAAATCGACCACCATCAGCACTAACAAGGGAGGCAAGGAGACCTCGATATCGACCTCATCATATCGAGTCAAAACTCTCCAACTCGACTGATCCTCCAGGTGTACAACAGGGGTCGATATCGACCTCTGAACATCGACATCGACCTGAGCCACCGACTGAGAAGAAGGTAAGTCAAGGTACGGATTCCTCTTTTTCCATTACAATTAAGGACTTATCATTATTTGGAAGAGGTGTGCCTTGGCATGTGCGCTTATGTAGGGTATCCGATGATGATTCGAGCCAATATGAGATAGGAGACAAGGTCTATGATGCAAAGTCTAAAGACCATTGGTTCCCTACGAGATTCAAGGATAAGAACTTAGGACCATTCACGGTGAATCAAATCAATCCTGGCGGAATGCAGCTGTGGGATAAGAAAGGAGTGATATTTGAGGCCCAAGCCACATGGGCTCTGTAGATGCCGCCTTGAGAAGTGCGAAAGAGGAAGTCGGCCTAGCGACTTAAAAGTCTAGAGCTTGTAACAAAGACTTAGTTTTAGTTTTAGACAGCTTTTGTTTTGGTTTTAGACACTTTATTGTTTTGCATATTTTGTGTTTAGTTTTCAAGTTGCAGGAACGAGAAAAGCACACAGAAAGGCATCGAAATCGATGTCAGACATCGAAATTGACCTCAAGGTCGACATGGATAAGGTTTGTGATCGAGGCCAAATCACCCTGAAGCCTGAGCAGAAATAAAGAGAGACATCGATATCGATGTAAAGGGTCGATATCGACCATGCCTGTTGTCTTCTTCGACTCTTGAAATTTGTGATGGTTTAGTATGTTTTCTTCTTAATCCTAGTTCTAATACAGTGAGGACACTGTAAATTTTAAGTATGGGGTGGGGGAAAGGCTTACTTGCATATTCATACTTACTTTAGAGTTGCATATTTATTTTAATGCATATTTTAATTGCGAAAAAAGAAAGAGAAATATGACCCCCATCAAAAAAATTTTGAAAAAGAAAGAGTCATGGAAGTATAAAAAGAGCTCTATGATGCAAAATTAGATTCATTAGGGATATAACATGAAATTGCCTAGTTAAGGGAAGTCCCAATGAAGTGCAAGAAGAGAAAATAAAGGAGATGAAAATTTGAAGTTGCTTTTGACATGTGCATAATAAAATGATAGAGGACTTTTTATGAAAATTCCATACAAGTGCTTACTTATACAAGTTCATATCCTAGCCTTACCTATGCATCATTGCAAAAGTCACAAAGCCATATATGAGCCTTATCATGATGATTATTGCTCCACATATACACATATTGCCCATTTTATACCTTATACCTTATCTGGGGACAATGTTGAGAATGGATGTCATCTTTGGAGTTATATGGAGTTGTGCATATGTGATGTTTTTGGCAGGAATAGAAGAATTATGAAATATGGAAAATTAAATGAGCGAGAAAAAATCCGATCACCTCTGGAGATAAAGGTAAGTCGACCCTGCTTGCGTGGAGATAATAGTTCCGCAGGATGGGACACAAGGTGAGGAGTCCGAAGTACTAAGTATCCGGGGCCATTCATGACACCCATGTTTGCGACTCGCGAGAAGGTAGTACTAAGGTTAGAGAAGTAAAAGCATTATATTGAAAAAAGCATTGAGCGATGAGTGAAAGGTGAGACATTATGATGAAGGAATGTGGAATGTTTTTATGTTTCCCCGGATTTAACACCACATGGCCAAATATTAGCCCACCTTTAGCCATTTACCAATCCACTTCTCACATGCTTGCAAAAGTCCTCTTGATTATTAATGCTATGTCGCTAAAATTACTTTTGCATATTACCTCCTTTATGAGTATGAAATTGCTTTTATGCACAGGCATGGACTTGGTTGACATAAGTACCTTATCAAGGATGGCAATTGATTGTAGGGACATATGAAAAATGAATCTATGATGTTGAGGGTTTACTTTCTTCCCATGAATGACCATTAAAGGTATTGCTTGGGGACAAGCAAGCTTAAGTATGGGGTGTTTGATGCGCGCGCAAATTGTCATATTTTCTATGCACATATGAATCCATTTTATTGTCTTTTGCATGCATATTAATGGGAAAACATGGGATTAGTGTAGTTTATGCTTAAAATGTCAAATATATGGGTTTGCACGAGTTTCCATGTGATTTCGCAGAAAACAGGATAAAAATGTATGAATTCCGAAGAGCGGAAAAAGAACTCGAAGTCTTCTGAAGAGGTCGAAATCGACTGGAGACCTCGACATCGAGTACATCAGAGACATAGGAATCGAGCAGAAAAGGAAACAGAGCATGTCCACACAAAAGGGGTTGATATCGACGTCTGGGGGTCGATATCGATGCTGCCAGATCGACCAAATTGATAGAAGTCGAGTGCCAGTTCGAGTAGGAGAAGGAGAAGCTCGAGATGAAGTTTTGAAGGGGTCGATATCGATGTCTAAGGGTCGTTATCGACCATGCCAGCAGAGGAATATGACTCCGATTTTTTATAGAATTCGATCCAATGCTTGCAATGTCTATCCAAAGGTCGAGATTTCCTATCATCAACACCAGATCTATCATGAGGAGGCTGATTTCACCATGAAGTTTTAGCTTTTACTTTGTTTTAGTTTATCTTAGAGAATAAAGATAAGGTTTCGAGTCCTTATCGACATCTATAAATAGAGGCCAATAGGGCTGAGTTTAGCTATTCAATTTCAGATTCAATTTTACACACAATTCAGTTGCAATAGAGAGTAGAGAGAGAGAGGAGGCCGTGTGGAGTTGTAAAGCGAGAGCGGAGTGGCTTGTTCGGTTGTACTTTCTTTCGGAGTTTTAATTCAAAGTAGCTTTCTTTCAAATAATAATGATGATGATGTGCATGATGAGGAGCGAGTAGTCAACCCACTTCTAAGGTCGGGGTGAGCCCGACGATAGCAATGTGAGGTAAGTGCATCAAAGGTATGACTTTTATGCGATTCGTCTTCTACCCCATGCATGATCCCTTACGAATGTTAGGGAGATTCATTATTTACATTATTGAAGCGAAAACCACTCGTATTGTGAACTTGAATTGCTCATGAATTAGATAGTAACTCTTAGGAAATATGCGAGAGCCTCTAATCACCTAAGTAGTGATAACGAAAGTTATTTGACGGAAAGACATTAAAGTTCATAACTTTAGCATGAAACTTGCATTGTTATCGTTGTGGCATGAAACCCCGACTTTGGAAGCCTTTTAATTAATTGAATTCTTCATAAAAGTCTTAGTTTTGTTTCTGTTCATCTTCCTTCTCCATCCTATTTTCTTCGGACTCTTTTCCGACAACTTGGTTACGAAAACAGTTTCTGTGACAAGCATCGAAATCGACTATAAGGGTCGATATCGAGGTCAAACATTGATATCGAGGTCTCTGCTCGACGTCGACTTGCTGTTTTGTCTTCTGCAGGAACTGCGCTAGGAAATCGACCAGAAGTGAGGTCGATATAGACCAGTATACTCGATATCGAGTGTCTATTGAGGTTGAAAGCCTTGATCGTGAGTACAACAAGGGAAGCGCTGACATACCTCTTCGTGGATTCGTTCCTGAATTACCCTACTACTACAAGGGAGGGGATTCTTGTATTATTTGTTTGGGACAGGGAGATAGTCTAGTTGTGCTTTGTTTTATTTTGAATTATTTGAATCTCCTACTACCACCCCCGTTAGCGAACACCTTCCAAAGGTGTATGATGGCCATCTTCTTTGACATGATAGCTGACATTGTAGAGGTATTTATGGATGATTTCTCTATCTATGGCACTACTTTTGAGATTTGTCTTGCTAACCTTCGCAGGGTACTTGCGCGATGTGAGGAGACAAATTTGGTTCTCAATTGGAAAAAGTGTCACTTTATGATAAGAGAAGGGATTGTGCTAAGCCATAAAGTTTCAAAAAGTGGAATTGAGGTGGACAGGGCAAAGATAGAGCTTATGGAGAAGTTTTCAACACCTTCATCTATTAAGGAGATAATATGCTTCCTTGGTCACGTAGGTTTCTATAGGAGATTTATTCAAGATTTTTCTAAGATTGCCAAACCTTTAGCTAACCTACTAATGAAAGATGTTAAGTTTGTGTTTTCTAGCGAATGTCTTGAAGCTTTCAATAGGTTGAAGGAAGCTCTTATATCTACCCCTATCATTTAGTCGCCAGATTGATCGCAACCATTTGAAATGATGTGCGACGCAAGCAATTACGTCATAGGAGCTATCCTAGGACAAAAGAGAGACAAGAAGCTTCACTCCATCTACTATGCAAGCAAGACTCTTGATGCCGTTCAAACAAATTACACCACGACGGAGAAAGAGTTCTTGGTGGTGGTCATCGCATTTTAGAAGTTCTACTCATAGCTAGTGGGCTGTAAGGTAATTATTCATACTGACGATGCAACTCTTAGGTACTTGATGGCGAAGAAGGATGCTAAACCTAGGCTCCTATGACGGGTGCTCCTACTCCATGAGTTCAACGTTGAACTTAAAGATAAGAAACGAATGGGGAACTCCATAGCCGATCATATCTCACGGCTACCCAAAGGGCTTATAGATGAGTCAAAGGACAACATGCCATTGATGTGCGCAAATTGCCATATTTTCTATATACATTTATGTCCATTTTGTCGATATGTGCATGCATATTTGTTAGGAAAACATAGGATTAGTATAGTTTATGCTTATTTGTCAAATATAGAGGTCTACACGAGTTTTTATGTTGTTTCGCAGAAATCGAGACAAAAATGGATAAATTTAGGCAAAGGAAGAAGAGCTGAAAAAGAACTCGAAGTCTACTGAGGAGTCGAAATCGACCTATAGACTCGACATCGAGTGCAAATAGTGTGCCAGAAATCGAGGTTGTGTAGGACTGCTCGAGATAAAGAAAAGAAGAGGTCGATATTAATGTCCCCTGGTCAATATCGACTGTTACTGCAGACAAATTCCACGCTGTTTTTGATAGAATTCTATCCGAAGGAAATGCATCTATCCTAAAGTCAAGATCTTCTATCATATATTACCAGACATGTTATCCTTTATGGTGATTTATCTTAGGAATAAAGATAGATTTTCTTATCCTTGGATAGCGAGGTTAGAAGTCTATAATTAGAAGCCATTAGGGCTGAGTTTAATTATCCAAGCATTCAGTTTTCGGGCAGTCAATTACAGCAGAGAGTAGTTAGAGAGAGAGAGAGAGAGCCGATTGGGGTGTAGGAAGCGAGAGCAAAGTTTCTTTGTTCAGTTGTATTCTTTCTTTTGCAAGTTTAATTAAAGTAGTTTCTTTTCAAAGATGGTGATGTCAACAATGATGAAGCGCGAGTAGTTCACCAACTTCTAGGGTCGGGGTGAGCCCGACGATAGGAATGTAAGTTAGTGCATTAAATGTATGATTTTTATGTGATTCCTTCTTCTATCCTATGTATGATGCTTTGCGAGAGTTGAGGAGATTCATTCTTTGCATTATTGAAGTGAAAGCCAGTCATATTGTGAATCTGTATTACTCATGAATTGGATAGTAACTCTTAGGTTTTATACGAGAGCCTCTAATCACCTAAAAGTTGGTAACGAAAGTTATTTGACGGAAAGACATTAAATTTCATAACGTTAGCATAATACTTGCATTCTTATCGTTGTGGCATGAATCCCCGACCTTGGAAGGTTTTAGTTAATTGAATTCATATACAAAGATTGTTTTTTATTTCCGTACGTCCATACTTCTCTCACCATTCTACGTTCTTTAGACAACTTTTCCGACAAATAGGTTACGTTTTATAGTTTCTGTTTGAAGACTCAAAATCGACTATAAAGGTCGATATCGAGCGCTAACAGCGATATTGAGGTTCCATCTCAAAGTCGACTGCCTGCTTCTGTGTTCTGCAGGAAACTACTGGAAATCGACCATAACTGAGGTCAATATCGACTAGACACCTCGATATCGAGTGGTCTTCTGGAGTCAAAATTTGATCGTGATTGCAAGCTTAGGAAGCGTTGACATACCTCCTCGTGGATTCGCAAATGAATTACCCTACCACTGCATCGGGAGGGGTTCTTGTATTTTATTTGCTTGGATAAGGGAGTTAGCTTAGTTTGAATTTGAATATTTTATTTAAGCCAATCACCCTCCCCCTACGAACATCTACCCACTCGATTACCCATTATCCGGTTTCTTTTCTTCCTTTAGGTCAAGTTTATTAATTTAGATTTATTAGGTTTCCCTTATTAAATTCATTTTGCCCTTTACAACTTTATAAAATTCCTTGAAATTCATGGGCGATTTCCAAAACATGCACTCAACCCTTTTGCACCCGGATTGCACAATCTAGCTCTGATACCAACTTTGTAACGGATGTTGGAGTTCCACAGGGAGATGGCCTGCTTTTCCATAGACCAATCTATAAGGTGCCATTCATATAGGAGTCTTATAAGCTATCTGATAAGCCCACAGAGCATCATTCAGTCTCAAACTCCAATCCTTCCTATTAGGTGCCACTGTCTTCTCCAAAATAGTCTTAATTTCCTAATTAGATACCTCCGCTTCGCCATTGGTCTGGGGATGGTATGTTGTATACACCCTCTGCGTGACATGATATTTCTTCAACGGAGCACTCGCAGTCCTATTATAGAAGTGTGTTCCCCTATCACTAATCAACGCCTTTGGAACTCCAAATCTTGCAAAAATTGTCTTTTAGGAAATTTGCCACTACTTTAGCATCATCAATTATGGTGGCTTTTGCCTCCACCCACTTGGAGACATAGTCCACCGCAAGCAAAATATATATATATTTCCAAAAGAACTAGGGAATGGTCCCATAAAATCAATGCCCCAAACATCAAAGATTTCAAAAAATATCAAGCGAGCTTGCGGCATTTCATTCCTTTTAGATATATGACAAGAGGAAAACCTATCGTTGTTTCTGCCAAAGAATACTCAAACTCACAACTAGTATAGTTGGTAAGAAAGAGGTCGATCCACAAGGGAATATAGTAACTTCAAGTATCAATTCAATCGCAAATAACCGCAAAAGAGAATTGGTGATGGAAACATCCGCCTTTTATCAAAGCGGAAACAAGCAAACAAGGAAATGAAGGTTGTAAGATGCAGTAGAGAGAAATAGGTTCACCTACAATTTGTCACTTCAATTGATGAATTTGATCCTTGTTTCAGCCTCTAGTTCTTTTCTTTTCCTATCAATGTCCTTGTCTAGATCTTAGGTAAATTACTAGTCCTACGAGTCCTAGTAATCCTTATCTATAAATAACCCTAACACGGTTAAGATTTAGCCTAGAGATAGCATTAAAACTATGAATTAACCAAGGTATATGCAATATCAAACTATGAGTCGATATTTAACATATATTTAACTTCCTACACATCCAATTAGTCCTACGAGTCCTAAAGGGATATGATTGCCACATAGGTTAAGGTTCGCTACGAGGAATCTACAAAACCCTAGCAATTGAATGAATCTACTCTAACTAGTTGATCAAGCTAGAGAGAATAAAACACATTCAAGGAATTAAGCGCAAAGAAGTCAAAACATTCGAATAGGAATAAGAACTAGATTAAGAAACTCACAATTCAAGAATCAAAGATCCAAACTGTAGGCGAAACCTTCGAGACTTTAGTTGCTCATGCTCAACATTCTCTCAATAATTCTCTAAAAGTGCATAAGGTGAATAGTACAATAACCTAGAAATGTCTTTTAAAGGCCTACAAAGAATCAGCCAAAATTAATAATAAAAACCCTAATTAAAGTTCAGATCTGATTCGGCATTTCTGCAAGGGCCGCGGGGCGGCCAGGCGATCAGCGAAATTCTTCGACAAGTCTTCGGGCTGCAGGGTGGCTAGCTCAGCCGCGGGGCGGCCAGAGATTTCTTCCGCTACTTTGCTCGTGGTTTCCTCTAGCTACTAATGCAATATTCTTTACTTCTTTTACTCTCCTCAAGTTCATCTACCTTGAATCTGCGATTCCTGAAATAAAACATAACATTGTGTAGATTCCGCATCTTCCAACTCAACAAGTAATCATGTAAATGCAACTAAAATATGCAATATTTAAACCCAAACTATGCTAAATATAATCTATTATGCAATACTAATAATGCTCTATCAAATTCCCTCACACTTGAACCTTTGCTTGTCCTCAAGCAATAGAAAAATTAACGCTGCAGCCCCACAGAATAGCAATTCAAGTATAAACCCCAATATTCTTTAAGTGTAGGAAAAACTAGCAAACACAATAGATTAACAACATGATAGCACATAATTGAAATAATCAATGAAATCAAGCAACCATATCCATTCTAGACCTCACTAGGAATATGTGTTTCACTCTCACTCAAGTGTTTAGGGTTAAATGTTTACGCTCAAAACTCAATCTTTAAAAGCGTAGCTACAATAGTCTTGCACCAGTGTTCTAGATCTCCCCCGTTGGTGACTCTACACACAACAAAAATCACGAGGTCTTTCAATTGGGTTGTAATGGGTCCAAGGTAGAAAACATAAGGCATGGAACAATTTAGGCCATGTGGCGCTCATAATTCGAGAACTAAGGAAGCAACCAAATCACAATACCACTCACAAGCTCATACCATTACTCTACAACATATACAACTCCAATCGCAAGCATAAAACTTTACAAACCATACTCAACTCATTCTCTTATTCTCTTTTTTTTTGCAGAATTTTTTTTTCTTTTTTTTTCTTTTTTTTTCATATGTTCTTTTCCATGCTATATCAAATGACTTTCCTTGACTTTTACCCCTAAGTGAATTTTATCCTCCTTAGGTCCCATGTAATGTATAAGCTACTAGCAAGAATCAAAACATCTCATAAGAGTACTCCAAACATACAATCCATCACTCAAACCATCATCCACAATATGAATATTCACCAACTATTCCTAATGCCCGGATGGAGTCAGGCTATAATTGGCTATGTAAAAATCTTGTGGAGCTATAAAAGAATAGACAATTAGGCTCAAATGGGCTTCAAGCAAAGGATAATATGTAAGGTGGGAATAGAGTCAAATAGGGCTAATAAAGGTGCCTCAATCATGTTTAAGTTATGTTCAGAAATCATAATATGCAGCCTTGAATAAGATATCTAAATGCAAGCCAAAGAGGAAGCAATTAAAGAGAGTACACTCAACAAGCAAGAGGTCTAAATTAAGCGCAATCCTAAATAGGACAAAATAGCTCACCAGGTCATGTCTAGAACTTCAAGATTACCCAAAATCAAAGATCTTATGTGCTCAATTATTAACCAATTATGCTCACCAAATAGTGTGGAAATCATATATCAAAGGTTTCAACAATCCAAGCACATCATGGGGCATAAGTCTCAATAGATAAATTAGAGGACAAGTGGCATCCACATGGGAAAATAAGACCTAATCCTAGCTAATGCATAAATATACTTACAATAATAATATAATTTTCGGATTTTTTTGCGAATAACATAAACTAACATCAACTAAAATATTTAAACATGCAACCTAAAGCCAAAATGCACATATAAAGATAAAATACAAACCTAACATGTCATGCAAGTCTTCCCCCCACACTTAATTCTGACATTGTCCTCAATGGTGAAAACATTAAAATAAATTGAAAGGGAAAAGAAAAAGAAAAAGAAAAAGAAAAACTAACATGCTCACTGTTGAGGTGGTGGTGGCGGGTAAGGTGGAAACTCAGGGTAGGCAACTCGAAAGAACTCCTCCTGTCTCTGTCTCTACAGCTCTTCAGCCTCCCTCCCATGCAGCCTGCTGTCTCTGTAACATCTGCTCCTGTAAGCGCCGCATCTCTTCCTAGCTCTCACACATATCAGCCAGGCTAGTATTCAGTCCACAAACATCCCGACAGATGTCTCCCATGTCAACATACAGCTGCTGCTGGTGATCCCACTTAGCATCCTGACGACGAGAGATCATTTGCTGATGCTCCCATATGGTGTCCTAGAGGAGAGCCATCTGCTGCTGATGCTCCCACATAGTATCTTGGTGGTGAGACATCGCCATCATCCTCTGCTCAAGCTCATATTAACCTGGACTAGCACCTACTCCAATTGCGCTAGAAGGTCTAACACCCCACCCTCCTACATCCTCCTGAACCTTAGGAACCCCAAAGCTATGAGAGTGATGAGACCCCCAAAGCTAATCGTCGTCATCTTGCGCTTGTCGATGATGTCCCGACAGTTGAAAAGAAACAAATCCACCCAACCTGGGACCACTGGGCTCTCTGGCATTAGACACCACAAATATGACATTTCCCTAAGTGAGATCTTGTTGACCTCAGCCAGGGCAAAGAAAGTGTTGGCTAGAACCTTATGGATTAGCTGTAGTGCAAGGTGCCTAATACTCGAGTTATATTGGCCCTTCTTGGCCTCAAAAGGCACCCTAGTCACCGCAAGCCAAAATGCAACTGCACTAACCGCAGGTTGGTGCAGTTGTAACTCCAAAAATCTGTCCAACTCGCTCCTTCGTCCTCGTGAACTCCCGTCCCAACAACTGAAACTCGATGGATGTCGACCGCACACTCAAAGTTGCTAGGAACTCCTTAACTAAACCCAAATAAGTCGGAGCATTCTTATCTAAGAAATTCCCTAAGCCTCCATGCTCTAACAATTGCCTAGTACATGATGAAACCATACGGAAATGACTGGCAAAAATACGAGAAAAACGAAAAATGGAATAAGAATGCCATCCGCGGATGGAGAACGACAGTTTGAGAATGCTAGGACACCCCAAAAATAAGGTGAACGCGGACATAAGCGGACAAAACATGTCCACCATGCCCCTCACCCACGAGGGCCACACGTGTCAATACAACGGTAACAAATGTCGTAACAGGGAATCCCCCGCCTATCACTATAAAAGGGAGAATAACCAGAAGTAAAAGGGACTTTTGGGCATGGAAAGATTTGAAAGAATGAAGAAGAGAGAGATAGATGATAGGAAGAAAAGGAGAGAGATAGAAGACAAGAAGAAGAAAAAGATGGAAGAACGTCAGTTCTCAATGAAAGGGCCATAGGGTCAGCGATCGCTCACTTGGAAGATAAAGGTAATTCCGGATTTAGGAGAAAACTCAGGGTCCTATTTACCGCGTCGACGTCAAAACTAGAGAATTCCCGCGATCAGATATACCCCTATTTCTCCCATAATGTTCGATGATCTCCCATAGTAGAGGTAGGATAGGAGAGGCAATTAGTGACGCGACAACAGCACGGCCCAGGTAAAACCATAGGATGCATAGTCCATGAGTCAGGTAAGCCCGTGTTCTAATGTCGCGTGATTTAGATCCATCCCCAAGGGACCCATCGCAAGTGGGTCTTCTAGTTTTTTTTTGGGAGGATTTCATCACTGGCGCTGTCTGTGGGAACCCACTCATGCTGAGGGGTTCCCATTTAAATTTTCATTATTATTTAACTAATCATAACAAAAACGTACTGAATGATGGACACCTCACGCCCATGATCCCACTCAGCGACCTTCCAGCTCGCCAGGGCACATGGAAATTAGGCGGTCTCTCCCACAAATAAAAAAGACGCGAAGTGGTCCATCTAAAAATTAAAAAAAATACGACATACCAATCCAACTTACTAACAAAGGTTGAATAATTCCCGCGGTCAGGAACAATGTACAATAGCGAGAACTCGGACAAAATGAGCCAAAGTGCAGCTCCGGAGCAATAAGCCACAAGCATGTACAACCCATCCATCGTTCAGCCGGTGACTCAGGAAGACATGTGGACCTCACCTTACGTGCCTCCTTTCCATCAGGGGTATGCACCTTAATACAAAAAATATGGCCCGCCGACATATGTCCCCTTTGGAGTTCCACAGGAACCACCCCACTATTACCAGCCAGCACCGGAGCCAAGATACTTCTATGAATACGGAAACCTGTATCAAATCCAACATGGGACCTTCTACCACGACCTCTAGTATGACGCGTATGGCCAACCATATGCGGCAAATACCTTCAACATCAATCACTATGGGAACCCCATGTACGGTGCCCCAGACTTAGGTTTTGATCCTTTATACCGAGGGCTGCAAAGAGATGACATGCAGCCCAATAAGCATCATCGAGGGGAACGCTCGACCGACGTATCCACCTCCACCAATTCCGGCTCGGCACAAATGAAGATTGATCCCCCGGAGACCTTACCATCAGTGTTCACCCAGGACGTCTGGAAAGCACCAGTGCCAAAACGATGGAGGGACGTGAACCTCATGAATTATGACGGGACAACGGACCCCGAAGACCACTTGTGTCACTTCGTGACCGCGATGGGCATCAATGAATACAATGATGCAATGATGTGCAGAACTTTCCCATCAACACTGACAAAGATAGCAATGATCTGGTTCACTAACCTGCCGAAGAACTCAGTCGCCGGCTTTTCCGAGCTGAACCGGATATTCCAGTCCCATTTCGAGAGTGCACGCTCTAGAAAAAAGACCATGTTGGATCTGAACTCAATCAGACAAGGAGGGGATGAGATTGTGGGACATTTCTTTGCCCGCTTCACTAGCGTTGTCGTCCAGATCCCAACTTTCAACCACGAATCCACGACCATCATCCTTATGGGAAACCAAGCGGATGGGGACTTCAAAACGTACTTGTTCAGAAAAAAGCCTAGGGATTATGATCAATTGAGGGACTTGGTGTCACGACAGATGGACGCAGAAGAAGCAGCCGCGTCAAGTTAACGAGCCAACAACAGGCACCAAGGTTTCTTTGGAAAAATAGTGGGAAAGTTCAGAAAAGATAAGAGAGTGGTAAAGCCACCAAAATAACCATCAGCAGAACACCATCGTCAACTACAAAATGATGAAGTCCATCACAACTCAGATCGAATGGAAGAACCTCGCCACCGAGGAAATGATCGAAGAGAGGGCAACGATCGCGATCCACCGCATCATCCGCGAAGAAATGATTACAACAGCCGAGATCGCCATTATCAAGACTACCATTCACGCCAGGACCATAGTAGGAGGGACGAAAGACATCAAGTCGAATGCCAACCGTAGGAGGGAGATCACCCCAGACAACAGAGCAGAGGCCAAGACCGATACAGGGGTCAAGAGGAAGCTCCCCAACCAAAACGGGGGAGAGGTCGAGGCCGGAGATGGCGTCGAGGGCGCCAGAATAGACCCCCTCCCCCACAAGGATCAATAAACCAAGCCCCGGGAGGTCGCGACGGACGAGTGAGATCCGCGACTGAACGTATCCCAGAACCAGAGGGATACATCGACACCTTGGCATGAGGCCCCTCTCTTTCCAGGGCCAGCAACCAGGAAAGAAGGAACTATGAACGGGAAGGAAAACAACCCCCCTCCACGGCAAGCAAAAGGATCTCACTATCCCCTCATGCGGAAGTCGTGTTTTCAGTAGGTGATGCGAAAGACATATGTATGCCGCACTCTGACCCTTTGATCATACATGCCCAGATTGCCACCAAGACCGTCAAGAGAGTTTTTATAGATACCGGGTCGTCAGTCGACATTCTCTCTTGGGAGGCCTTTTCACAGCTAGGTGTGTCCGCAACTGCACTCAAGCCATATTGTGGGACCTTGGTTGCCTTTTCAGGGGATGACATACCAGTTGCAGGGACCATTAAACGGACAGTAGTATTGGGGACCGCGTCGAAACGAAGAATGGAAAGCATAGTCTTTATTGTCGTCCGGGTGCCAACAATGTATAATGCCCTACTAGGGAGGGTATCCCTCTACAAGTTTCAAATGATAGTCTCAATCTACCACTTCCTGGCTAAATTCCCAATTGCTGGGGGTGAGGTCGGGGAGGTTCACGGCCAGCAACCAGAGAGTCAAAGCTGCTATCTAACCTCGTTGAAAAGAAAGAAATAAGTAATGCAGATCAAAGGATGGACCCGAGCTCCACGAAGGGTGAAGGAAAAAACCCACAAGGGGAACTCATGGCGGAGATTGACCCTGCAAACACTACCACCGAAGCAGAACTGGAAGTAAGGCCTGCAGCTAGAAAGATTCCCACCGCGGATGAAAGAGTAACACATCAGCCCTTTCTCAATCCATGAGAAACGGTGTATTTAGGACAAGCTTTGAAACTAGAGGAAAAGAAGACAAGTTCTGAACATAATAGCAAGATCGCGGGACGTCTTTGCCTGGGCACCAAAGGACTTACTTGGAGTCCCCCCGAAGATTGCCCTGCATACAGTCCGGATACGACACGATGCAAAGTCTGTCGCACAGAAGAAAAGAAAAATGGCACCCGAGAAGGCGCTCGCCGTCAAAGAAGAAATAGAGAAGTTGTTTGATGCTGGCTACATTGAGAAAGTAGAAGATTCCGACTGGTTGTCAAACGTAGTTCTAGTCAAGAAATCCAACGGGAAATGGCGGATGTGCGTTGATTTCTCTGATCTCAATAAGTCATGCCCAAAAGACAGCTACCCGCTTCTCTCCATAGACAAGCTAGTCGACGGGACCGTGGGAAATGCAGTCCTGAGTTTCCTGGACGCATACTCAGGATACAACCAGATTCGTATGGACCCGCTTGATAAAAAAACCACCATGTTCATTACGAATCAGGGGATATTCTGTTACCAAGTTCTGCCATTCAAACTAAGGAACGCGGGAGCCCCCTTCCAGAGAACTATCGATCGGATCTTCCGCGCTCAGATCAGATGGAATGTATCGATCTACGTAGACGATATAGTTGTGAAGAGTCAGAAAGCATAGGATCATGCGGCGGATTTGCAAGAGATATTTGACTCCTTACGACACGGAGGTTTGAACTTGAACGTAGAAAAGTGTGTCTTTGGGGTGGATTCTGGGAAGTTCCTAGGGTTTATAGTTAGCCAACGTGGGATAGATGTGAACCCAGAAAAGATTGTAGCCATACAAAACATGCAGCCGACAAGGACAATCAGGGAAGTCTAGGCCCTTAATGGGGCGATCAACTACCTCAGCCGTTTCTGTTCCTGCCTCGCTGACAAGTCTCTGCCTTTCTTCGCATTATTGAAAAAGAAAGGACCAATCCACTAGACCCCGGAACTACAACAAGCCTTTGAAGAAATGAAGGAATATCTGATGAAGCTGTCGACCCTCCACCGACCGAAAAAGCATGAGGCTCTCCACCTCTACCTGGTAGTAAGAAGCACGCCAATCAGCGCCGTCCTCACCCATGATGAAAAGTACCCCATTTACTACATTAGCAGGGTGTTGCAGGATGCGGAGACAAGATACGAGCCAATTGAGAAAATGATCTTGTGCTTGGTGTTCGCGGCAAGAAGATTACGAGTGTACTTTCAAGACCATCCCATAAAGTTCTTAACCAACTTACCCCTGAGGCAGATCCTTCACTCCCCATACCTCTCAGGGCGGATGACAAAGTGGGCAGTCGAGCTGTTAGAGTTCGAAATTGAGTATACACCGCGAAAAGCTGCATTAGCACAGACCTTATCTGACTTCATCTGTGAAACAAGCTTCGAAGCGCACACATCATCCGAAGAGAGCAGTTGGGTCCTCAGAGTGGATGGAGCGATCAACCAGGCTGGTTGTGGGGCAGGAGTTGCTTTGATCTCCCTTGAAGGGCAACGGTCAAACTACGCTTACCAGCTGGCTTTCCAAGTAACAAACAACGAAGCTAAATATGAGGCCCTGATAGCAGGACTGGAAATAGCCCTGGTGCGTGGAGCAAGGGGAATGACCGCCTACACGGATTCAGAAGTTTTAATGATGCAAGTTGAAGGAAGTTGCGATGCCAGAATCGGATTGATGCCAGATTACTTGAGGAAAGTCCAAGCCCTACGAAAGAACTTCGTGAGTTTTAGCATAATCACCGTCCCGAGGGAAGAAAACCAGCAAGCGGACGCTTTGGCACGAATGAGCGCGGCAATGCCATCTAAAATTGGATCTGAGTTTGTTTTTTAAAAGAAAGAAAGCCATGAGATTATCAAAGAAGTCTTATTCGTAGAGACAGATGGAGAAGACGATTGGAGGACTCCCATTGCAGAGTATCTAGGGAAGGGGATCCTCCCCACTGAAAGTTCTGAAGCTAGACAAATAATTACCCGAGCATTCAGGTTTACGTTCTGCGACGGAAGGCTTTTCAAAAGAGGATTCACTCAACCTAATCTCATGTGCGTCTCCACTGATGATGGAACGGTTATTATAGAAGAACTGCACTCCGGGATATGCGCGCATCATCAAGGCTGGAAAACCTTGACCATAAAAACTATGAGGGCCAGGTATTATTGGCCTGCAATGAACCAAGACATCCAAGCGTTCATCCGGAAATGTGACGAGTGTCAGAAACATGGAAACGGTATCCATCAACCCGCGGAAATGATGAAAGGGATCCATGGAGTTTGCCCTTTTTCTCTTTGGGGGGATGGACATCTTGGGGCCGTTCCCTACCGCACCTGGCCAGTTGAAATATGTGCTCGCAATTGTGGATTACTTTACAAAGTGGGTAGAAGTTGAAGCTATGGGGCTGATAACCGCCGAAAAAGTGAAGAAGTTCCTCTAGAAGAACTTGGTATGTCGATTCGGGGTTCCGGAGGCAATCATCCCTAACCACGGCCCCCAATTCGACTAAGAGACCATCCGCAACTTCTGTAAAGACCTCCACATGAACCTCAAATTCTCATCAGTAGCACATCCTCAAACGAACGGGCAGGCGGAAATCACCAACCGACAGATTTTAGAAGGAATACGAAAGAAGATGGGGCCTTCGGCCAAGGGACGATGGGCCGAACTCCTCCCTTTGGTGCTATGGTCCTACAGAACTACCGCCAAGGCCTTATAGAAGAGACCCCCTTTTCGTTAGTCTATGGTGTGGACACGGTGATTTCAATCGAAAGAATGATTCCCTCAGCATTCGTCCTCGGTTTCGATTCACAGTCCAACGAAGAAGCAGTCGAAATAGAAATGTATTTGAGAGAAGAACGCAGAATGATGGCGGCCCTAAAGGCCTTGGAATACTAAAGGTGAACGACTAGGTACCATGACCGACGTGTCCAGCCATGACAGTTTCAAAAAGGGGATATGGTCTTACGGCGAGTGCAAACCGGAGGGAAGCTAGACACCAATTGGGAATGTCTATACGTTGTAGCCGATGTCGTCCACACTGGCGCGTATAAACTAAAGAACGAAGACGGAGAAACACTGAAAAAAACCTGGAACGCTGGCAGCCTAAAGAAGTATTATGTGTAAACTTAAAATCAGGATTGATGTCAATAAAAAGATCACCCCCACAGACAGATAGAAAAGCGGTTAGTGGGCGTTATTATAATAATACGAGGAAAAACAGGAACGGACGGATCCCGTTAAGGCCAAACATGTTGGAGCTTGTCTCTGCGTCGGCCACCTGATGGAGACGCACGTTCTCTCAGGATCGAGCCAAGCCATGATAAGGCGAAAAACGCTAGAGCTTGTCTCCGCGTCGGCCATCTGATGGAGACACACGTTCTCTCAGGATCGAGCCAAGCCATGTGAAGACCAAAAATGCTGGAGCTTGTCTCCGCATCGGCCACCTGATGGAAACACACGTTCTCTCAAGATCGAACCAAGCCATCTAAAGGCCCAAACCGCTGGAGGATTGACTCCGTGCCGGTCACCTGTCGGAGACACTCGCTCGCACAGGCTACCCACTGAGAACTCACGATATAGCAAAATCAAGGTCAACAAATCAAGGCTTTAGACACCAGAGCTTATCTCCGCAACGATAATTTAATAAAAACGTTCATCCTCCCAGAGACAAAAGGAGAAGAACAAACACATAAACTTCGAAAAGAAACAAACATGACAATCAAACACAAAAACAAGCAAAGTTACACGCGAAGAATTCCATAAGAACGTTCCAGCCCAAACAGAAAATCAAAACGAAACCAGAAGGAACCCTCAAGGCTGGTACACAAAAGAGGGTAGATATTAAGCATCTGGGAAAAGGACTGGTCTAGGCGGAGACACAACGTGACCGTTCTCTATGCAGATAGAGTCCTCATCGAGCACACGAACGTCAAAATGAACGCCACCTTTATGACATAAAACCATGACGGTCCCCATTTCCAAACCGTGGGTTGAAACAAAGTCATTCCAGCCTCCGACTAGCCAAAATATCTTCTAATCCCGGTTGACTTTTCCAATCGGGACATCCACGGCTGAGCCCAGGGATAGGAAAACTTGAGACTGATCCGTGACACCTGTTTTATACTTAAACAGGGTTGGGAGTGACTGCATATGAATAAAGGCAAACAAAATGAAAAAGGAGGCAATCTTCAAACATATACGAGATAAAAACTGATAAGGCTTATTAGCTCTTTCATTTGGTCTTCAAAGTCAAGAGCTAAGTAGAAAGCCCAAAGAGTTTGAGTTAACGACGCCATTCAGAGGACATAGGCTTGAAATAAAAAACAGGCGAGGTCTCGCTTATAAAGAGCACCGCAAGACAGAAATTCACGAATATATTCTTAAAAGATTCCAAAAGTAAGCCCTCAAAAAGAGGTCGGGACAGTGGCAATAAGGGCTCGCATGTGACGTGACTAAAGATATCAGAGCCATGATGCACCAAACCCAAGGGAGGATTCAGTGGCCACCTCGGTATCCATAAAGAAACAAAAGCAACCACGTTTATTCACATTGCACGTGGAAAGATCCACAAAGAAACAAAAGCAACCAAATTTACCCATGTTTATCAATAGCTACATAACCAGGAAAATTCAACAAAAAGGTATCCTCTAAAAAGCATGTAAACAAGGAAGGAACTGCTCCGCTAGAAAAGCTGGACCAAGAACGATAGATCAAGGGTAGGAGCCGTTCGTTAAAAAGTCCGCATTCTCATAGTGTACGCGGCCGATACCTTCATCCCCATCTTCCAAACCCATGTCCTGGACCTCGAAACGGGCATCCCCTTTATGGATGAAGACCATGGAAGACCCAACCACGAGTCCATGAGACTCGACGAAATCATTCCAACCCCGATCAAGCCATTACATTCCATAATCACCCATGAAAACGCGAACTGAGAAGTCATGCAAAATGTGGGATGAAAGGAAGACCCGCTCGGGGATAGCTTCCTTGTATTCTTCCTCAAAACACATGGGTAAAAGCTAAGAAGGCAGATGAAACAAGAACAAAAGGGACATAAGAAAACCGGAATAGGCCAGGAAAGCAAAAGTCAGCGAAGCAAGGTCAACAAACCAATAAAAATTACCAAACGGAATGTTTGCTCCGGCCGGTCGATCGCTTGAAAAAAGGCCCACCTGTCTGCGCCGAAAGTAACCATGTTCACAAGAAAGGGAGTGGGAGGAACGACGGCCGAATACTGAAGTAAAAAGGGGTCTGATCCTCGAACCCAGGAACTGAAATACGCATGTATGCCACTTGTCAAAAGATTCTCCTGAAAGAAAAAACATATCACCCGAAGTGACCTCACTATCACATGCGCTATGATAAAGGTGGCAGCGAAATGTCTCATCAATCAAACACTGAGATTGAAGGGATTCTGGCTCGGACCAAAGAAAAACCCATGAAGACATGCACCCATGTGAACGCCCCGTGGAGCCACCCCCGGGAAAGGGATCCGACACGCGACGAAAGAAAATGGGTATAAAAATGCTATAGAGCCTAAGACCGAAGACACCCCCCAGAAGTGAAGATGGAATTCAAAGGCCCTCCCAAGGCTCTCTACCGAGTGATTCTCATCGAAGGACAGCTCCATTCCCTGCGGCTCTCGTTAATGTATGTGTTGTTGGAGGAAGATGCCCATAGTCTAGTGCACATGTGGTCTCGATCCAACCACGAACATGAAGTCAAGGTCGAGATGGACGCGGACGGAATCTTTTGGTTCACAGACGGATGATCAGAATTCGTAGAGGCGAACAGGGTATGCATCAACGTAGCCTTAATCTTCGTGTACCAAAGAGACTCTATCTTCGAGGTCTATATCGTGAACCCCGACTGCGATTACAACGGAGTCACGGGACGCGGATAGAAGCCAGGAGGTCAAGCAAGAAGTAGGGCCATAATCTCTAGGTATGAAAAGGGAATCACCTCACAATAAATAAAAGGGAGTCTAGACTTTGTGTAAAGCTCTCGGTCTAAATAAAAACGTCTAGTCACTGATCAAAGGTCGAATAAACGAAACATTTCCTTTATTAACGAATCTTACACCCACAACGATCTTTCTTTTTTATTCATTAAAAAGAGAAAAGTGATCCCAGATGGTTTAACACGAACCACTAGAAGAAGTAATTGAGGGACAACATCTAACCCCACCACAGTCAAGATCACGATGCGGACAAACTTTGAAACGAGCGCGACCCATATGGAAAAATGTCATCGACGATCCAACAACAAACCCGTGGCGGGCCACAAATTCACTCCACCCGCGACCAAACTGTGGACGACCGTCTCGATCCCTGCTCACTTCCCGGAAATTTTTAACAACATAAGAAGAGAAGAGGACGTGACGTGGAAGGATAGGCTAGCACTCGACCTCGAATTGGGGCGGAAGTGGCTAGCAAAAACAGCGCAAGATAAAAACCCTGGACCAAATTAAGATAGGAAAAAGAGGAAATGTAGTAAGAATCAGAAGAGTCATACGAGTTGGAAAAGCTGATCTGTATGATCCAAAGTTTGAAAAAACGCCCAAGGGTTGGGGTGTCTTGATGCCATGGTTATCACAAAGCATAGAAAGTAAAACCAAAAGTAACAAGAAGGGCCCAAACCATAAGCATTAAAATAAAAGAGAAAGCTCAAGCATGAATGACAAGTGGCGTGAGCCTTTTGAATTACGACCAAACACCACCCTAAACGCGTGACGAGCGCGTGGGAAATATCACAGTTGTAAATACATAGATGATATTTACTATACGAAATTGTTAAAGGACAAAATGTAAAGCACCCAAATAAGCGGCCAAAAGCCATTCTCTAAGGAGAAAAAGGTTACCACCCCATACAAAGTAAATATTCATGGACCAAGGTTAACTACAAAAGCCGGCCCGCGCTAGTAAAACTGTTCAAAAAGAAAAGAAAATTAACTTTCTTGATCTTGAGGGTCCGCGTCGACGTCAACTTCCTCTTCATCTTCATCACATTCCTCCTCTCCAGCAAGGTCCTCCGGAGTAAGACCCCAATCTTCCTGCACCAAGCTTGCCTCAAACTTCTCCAAAGGGACACCTGGGTTGGCTTGAGAACGGGAAACACTCTGGTTGATGACCGCGGATATCCTCTTCAAGAAATAACTGAAGCACTTGTCCTTCAAGAGCTCCTTACCCTCCAGAGATCGAAGGCATGGTTTAGCTACTGAGGAAAGAAAAGAGATGCCCACCTCGATTTTGACCCACTCAGAAGCCAGGAATTTAAGGCCCGCGGACGATTCCAACCATTGAAGCGCCACTTCCTAATCTGAACGAGACTGGAGTCTCTCCAAGTCTTGTTTCAGCAGAGCGTGGTCTTCATCCAAGATGGTGTAGTCCCCCTGGAGGTTTCGGTAGTAGTCCCCCTGGTGTAATCTCTATAGCTCTTCGTACGCCAGAGATTACCATTAATACATAGTATTCAATCTCCATCACGTCTCGAACGCTGGAGATTGCATCTATTTTTGGTTTAATCTCTACAGCTTTTCGTACGCTGAAGACTACGTTCAATACTTACTATTTTCCATCTGCAAAGCGTCTCAACGCTAGAGATTGTATCTGTTTTTGGTTTAATCACTACAGCTCCTCATACGCTGGAGATTACCATCAATACTTACTATTCAATCTCCATCGCATCTCGAACACTGGAGATTGCATCTGTTTTTGGTTTAATCTCTACAACTCTTCATACGCTAGAGATTACCATCAATACTTACTATTCAATCTCCATCGCGTCTCGAACGTTGGAGATCGCATTTTTGGTTTAATATCTAAGCTCTTCGTACACTGGAAATTACCATCAATACTTACTACTTAATCTCCATCGCATCTTGAACGCTGGAGATTGCATCTGTTTTTTGTTTAATCTCTATAGCTCTTCGTACACTGGAGATTACCATCAATACTTACTATTCAATCTCCATGACATCTCGAACTCTGGAGATTGCATATGCTTTTGGTTTAATCTCTACAGCTCTTCGTACGCTGGAGATTACCATCAATACTTACTTTTCAACCTCAAACGCATCTCGAACGCTGGAGATTGCATCTATTTTTGGTTTAATCTCTACAGCTCTTCGTACGCTAGAGATTACATTCAATACTAACTATTCGATCTCCATAACGTCTCAAACACTAGAGATTGCATATGTTTTTGGTTTAATCTCTACAGTTCTTCGTACACTGGATATTACCATCAATACATACTATTCAATCTCCATCGCGTCTCGAACACTGGAGATTGTATCTGTTTTTGGTTTAATCTCTACAACTCTTTGTACGCTGGAGATTAGAATCAATACTTACTATTCAATCTCCATCGCGTCTCGAATGCTAGAGATTCCATCTGCTTTTGGTTTAATATCTACATCTCTTCGTACACTGGAAATTACCATCAATACTTACTATTCAATCTCCATCGCGTCTCGAACGCTGGAGATTGCATCTATTTTTGGTTTAATCTCTACATCTCTTCGTACACTAGAGATTACCATCAATACTTACTATTCAATCTCCATCGCGTCTCGAACGTTGGAGATCACATTTTTGGTTTAATCTCTAAGCTCTTCGTACACTGGAGATTACCATCAATACTTACTATTCAATCTCCATCGCATCTCGAACACTAGAGATTGCATCTATTTTTTGTTTAATCTCTATAGCTCTTCGTACGCTAGATATTACCTTCAATACTTACTATTCAATCTCCATCACGTCTCGAATGCTAGAGATTACATCTGTTTTTTGTTTAACCTCTACAGCTCTTCGTACGCTCGAGATTACAAACAATACTCACTATTCAATCTCCATCGCGTATCGAACGCTGGAGATTGCATCTGTTTTTGGTTTAATCTCTACAACTCTTCGTACGCTAGAGATTACCTTCAATACTTGGTATTATCCATCTCCATGGCGTCTCAATACAGGAGATTGTATATGTTTTTGGTTTAATCTCTACAGCTCTTCGTACGCTAGAGATTACCTTCAATACTTACTATTATCCATCTCCATGGCGTCTTAATGCAGGAGATTGTATCTGTTTTTGGTTTAATCTCTACAGCTCCTCGTACGCTGGAGATTACTATCAATACTTACTATTCAATCTCCATCGTGTCTCGAATGCTGGAGATTGCATCTGTTTTTTGTTTAATCTCTACATCACTTCGTATGCTGGAGATTACCATCAATACTTACTATTCAATCTCCATGGCATCTCGAACTCTGGAGATTGCATATGCTTTTGGTTTAATCTCTACAACTCTTCGTACGCTGGAGATTACCATCGATACTTACTATTCAATCTCCATGGCGTCTTGAACGCTGGAGATTGCATCTGTTTTTGGTTTAATCTCTAAGCTCTTCGTAAGTTAAAAATTACCATAAATACTTACTATTCAATCTCCATGACATCTCGAACGCTGGAGATTGCATCTGTTTTTGGTTTATTTTCTACAGCTCTTCGTACGCTATAGATTACCATCAATACTTCCTTTTCAACCTCAAACACGTCTCGAACGCTGGAGATTTCATCTATTTTTGGTTTAATCTCTACAACTCTTCGTACGCTGGAGATTACCATCAATACTTACTATTCAATCTCCCTCGCGTCTCGAATGCTGGAGTTTGCATCTGCTTTTGGTTTAATCTCTACATCTCTTCGTACACTGGAAATTACCATCAATACTAACTATTCAATCTCCATCGCGTCTCGAACACTGGAGATTGTATCTGTTTTTGGTTTAATCTCTAAAGCTCTTCGTACGATGGAGATTACCATCAATACTTACTATTCCATCTCCATCGCATCACGAACACTGGAGATTGCATCTGTTTTTGGTTTAATCTCTACAGCTCTTCGTACACTGGAAAATACCATAAATACTTACTAGTCAATCTCCAGCGCATCTCGAACACTATAGATTGCATCTGTTTTTGGTTTAATCTCTACAACTCCTCGTACGCTAGAGATTACCTTCAATACTTACTATTCAATCTCCATCACGTCTCGAATACTAGAGATTACTTCAGTTTTTTGTATAACCTCTACAGCTCTTCGTACGCTAGAGATTACAAACAATACTTTCTATTCAATCTCAATCGCGTATCGAACGCTGGAGATTGCATCTGTTTTTGGTTTAATCTCTACAGCTCTTCGTACGCTAGAGATTACCTTCAATAATTACTATTATCCATCTCCATGGCGTCTCAATGCAGGAGATTGTATCTGTTTTTGGTCTAATCTCTACAGCTCCTCGTACGCTGGAGATTACTATCAATACTTACTATTCAATCTCCATCGCATCTCGAACACTGGAGATTGCATCTGTTTTTGGTTTAATCTCTATAGCTCTTCGTACGTTAGAGATTACCATCAATACTTACTATTTAATCTCGATCGCGTCGCGAACGTTGGAGATCGCATCTGTTTTTGGTTTAATCTCTAAGCTCTTCGTACACTGGAAATTACAATCAATACTTACTATTCAATCTCCATCGCATCCCGAACGCTGGAGATTGCATCTGATTTTTGTTTAATCTCTAAGCTCTTCGTACGCAAGAGATTACCATCAATACTTACTATTCAATCTCCATCGTGTCTCGAATGCTGGAGATTGCATCTGTTTTTTGTTTAATCTCTACAGCTCTTCGTACGCTGGAGATTACCATCAATACTTACTATTCAATCTCCATGGCATCTCGAACTCTGGAGATTGCATATGCTTTTGGTTTAATCTCTACAACTCTTCGTACGCTGGAGATTACCTTCAATACTTACTATTCAATCTCCATCGCCTCTCGAATGCTGGAGATTGCATCTGCTTTTTGTTAAATCTCTAAGCTCTTCGTATGCTAGAAATTACCATCAATACTTACTATTCAATCTCCATGGCGTCTCAAATGCTGGAGATTGCATCTATTTTTGGTTTAATCTCTAAGCTCTTCGTAAGCTGGAAATTAACATAAATACTTATTATTCAATCTCCATCGCGTCTCGAACGCTGGAGATTGCATCTGTTTTTGGTTTAATCTCTAAAGCTTTTTGTACGGTAGAGATGACATTGAATACTGAATATTCAATCTCCATAATGTGTCGAACACTAGAGATTGCATATGTTTTTGGTTTAATCTCTACAGCCATTCGTACGCTGGATATTACCATCAATACTTAGTATTCAATCTCCATCGCATCTCGAACACTGGAGATTGCATCTGTTTTTTGGTTTAACCTCTATAGCTCTTCGTACGCTAGAGATTACCATCAATACTTACTGTTCAATCTCCATCCCGTCGCGAACGTTGGAGATCGCATCTGTTTTTGGTTTAATCTCTAAGCTCTTCGTACATTGGAAATTACAATCAATACTTACTATTCAATCTCCATCGCATCTCGAACGCTGGAGATTGCATCTGTTTTTTGTTTAATCTCTAAGCTCTTCGTACGCTAGAGATTACCATCAATACTTACTATTCAATCTCCATCGCATCTCGAACACTGGAGATTGCATCTATTTTTTGTTTAATCTCTATAGCTCTTCGTACGCTAGAGATTACCATCAATACTTACTATTCAATCTCCATCCCATCGCGAACGTTGGAGATCGCATCTGTTTTTGGTTTAATCTCTAAGCTCTTCGTACACTGGAAATTACAATCAATACTTACTATTCAATCTCCATCGCATCTCGAACACTGGAGATTGCATCTATTTTTTGTTTAATCTCTATAGCTCTTCGTACGCTAGAGATTACCATCAATACTTACTATTCAATCTCCATCCCATCGCGAACGTTGGAGATCGCATCTGTTTTTGGTTTAATCTCTAAGCTTTTCGTAAGCTGGAAATTAACATAAATACTTATTATTCAATCTCCATCGCGTCTCGAACGCTGGAGATTGCATCTGTTTTTGGTTAAATCTCTAAAGCTTTTTGTACGGTAGAGATGACATTGAATACTGAATATTCAATCTCCATAATGTGTCGAACACTAGAGATTGCATATGTTTTTGGTTTAATCTCTACAGCCATTCGTACGCTGGATATTACCATCAATACTTAGTATTCAATCTCCATCGCATCTCGAACACTGGAGATTGCATCTGTTTTTTGGTTTAACCTCTATAGCTCTTCGTACGCTAGAGATTACCAACAATACTTACTGTTCAATCTCCATCCCGTCGCGAACGTTGGAGATCGCATCTGTTTTTGGTTTAATCTCTAAGCTCTTCGTACATTGGAAATTACAATCAATACTTACTATTCAATCTCCATCGCATCTCGAACGCTGGAGATTGCATCTGTTTTTTGTTTAATCTCTAAGCTCTTCGTACGCTAGAGATTACCATCAATACTTACTATTCAATATCCATCGCATCTCGAACACTAGAGATTGCATCTATTTTTTGTTTAATCTCTATAGCTCTTCGTACGCTAGAGATTACCATCAATACTTACTATTCAATCTCCATCCCATCGCGAACGTTGGAGATC
Organism: Persicaria maculosa; assembly: GCA_963922045.1. Classification (NCBI taxonomy): domain Eukaryota; kingdom Viridiplantae; phylum Streptophyta; class Magnoliopsida; order Caryophyllales; family Polygonaceae; genus Persicaria; species Persicaria maculosa. The sequence goes on from OY998261.1 coordinate 39,520,449, forward strand.
GCATCTGTTTTTGGTTTAATCTCTAAGCTCTTCGTACACTGGAAATTACTATCAATACTTACTATTCAATCTCCATCGCATCTCGAACGCTGGAGATTGCATCTGTTTTTTGTTTAATCTCTAAGCTCTTCGTACGCTAGAGATTACCATTAATACCTACTATTCAATCTCCATCGTGTCTCGAATGCTGGAGATTGCATCTGTTTTTTGTTTAATCTCTACAACCCTTCGTACGCTGGAGATTACCATCAATACTTACTATTCAATCTCCATGGCATCTCGAACTCTTGAGATTGCGTATGCTTTTGGTTTAATCTCTACAACTCTTCGTACGCTGGAGATTACCATCAATACTTACTATTTCAACCTCAAACGCGTCTCGAACGTTGGAGATTGCATCTATTTTTTGTTTAATCTCTACATCTCTTCGTACGCTAGAGATTACATTCAATACTTACTATTCAGTCTCCATAACGTCTCAAACACTAGAGATTGCATATGTTTTTGGTTTAATCTCCACAGCTCTTCGTAAACTGGATATTACCATCAATACTTATTATTCAATCTCCATCACATCTCGAACACTGGAGATTATATCTGTTTTTGGTTTAATCTCTACAACTCTTCGTATCTCTTTTAAATGAAATCAAGCGGCTTTTGCCACCATTACCCGATAAAACGATCTTGTCAGCATCGCGTCTCGAATGCTGGAGATTGCATCTGCTTTTGGTTTAATCTCTACATCTCTTCGTACACTGGAAATTACCATCAATACTAACTATTCAATCTCCATCGCGTCTCGAACGCTAGAGATTGCATCTGTTTTTGGTTTAATCTCTATAGCTCTTCGTACGCTGAAGATTACCATCAATACTTACTATTCAATCTCCATCGCATCTCGAACACTGGAGATTGCATCTATTTTTGGTTTATTCTCTACAGCTCTTCGTACGCTGGAGATTACCATCAATACTTACTATTCAATCTCCATCGTGTCTCGAACGCTGGAGATTACATCTGTTTTTGGTTTAATCTCTAAGCTCATTGTACGTTGGAAATTACCATCAATACTTACTATTGAATCTCCATCGCGCCTCGAACGCTGGAGATTGCATCTGTTTTTTGGTTTATTCTCTACAGCTCTTCGTACGCAAGAGATGACCATAAATACTTACTATTCAATCTCCATCGCATCTCGAACACTAGAGATTGCATCTGTTTTTGTTTATTCTCTACAGCTCTTCGTACGTTGGAGATTAACTTCAATACTTAGTATTCAATCTCCATGGCGTCTCGAACACTGTAGATTGCATCTGTTTTTGGTTTATTCTCTACAGCTCTTCGTACGCTGGAGATTACAATCAATACTTACTATTCAATCTCCATCGCATCTCGAACACTAGAGATTGCATCTATTTTTGGTTTATTCTCTACAGCTCTTCGTACGCTGGAGATTACCATCAATACTTACTATTCAATCTCTATCGTGTCTCGAACGCTAGAGATTGCATCTGTTTTTGGTTTAATCTCTAAGCTCTTTGTACGTTGGAAATTACCATAATACTTACTATTGAATCTCCATCGCGTCTCGAACGCTGGAGATTGTATCTGTTTTTTGGTTTATTCTCTACAGCTCTTCGTACGCTAGAGATGACCATAAATACTTACTATTCAATCTCCATCGCATCTCGAACACCGGAGATTGCATCTGTTTTTGGTTTAATCTCTGCAGCTCTTCGTACCATAGAGATTACCTTCAATACATACTATTTAATCTCCATCACGTCTCGAATGCTAGAGATTACATCTGTTTTTAGTTTATCCTCTACAGCTCTTCGTACGCTAAAGATTACAAACAATACTTACTATTCAATCTACATCGCGTATCGAACGCTGGAGATTGCATCTTTTATTTTGGTTTAATCTCTATAGCTCTTCGTACGCCAGAGATTACCATTAATACATAGTATTCAATCTCCATCACGTCTCGAACGCTGGAGATTGCATCTATTTTTGGTTTAATCTCTACAGCTTTTCGTACGCTGAAGACTACGTTCAATACTTACTATTTTCCATCTGCAAAGCGTCTCAACGCTAGAGATTGTATCTGTTTTTGGTTTAATCACTACAGCTCCTCATACGCTGGAGATTACCATCAATACTTACTATTCAATCTCCATCGCATCTCGAACACTGGAGATTGCATCTATTTTTGGTTTAATCTCTACAACTCTTCATACGCTAGAGATTACCATCAATACTTACTATTCAATCTCCATCGCGTCTCGAACGTTGGAGATCGCATTTTTGGTTTAATATCTAAGCTCTTCGTACACTGGAAATTACCATCAATACTTACTACTTAATCTCCATCGCATCTTGAACGCTGGAGATTGCATCTGTTTTTTGTTTAATCTTTATAGCTCTTCGTACACTGGAGATTACCATCAATACTTACTATTCAATCTCCATGACATCTCGAACTCTGGAGATTGCATATGCTTTTGGTTTAATCTCTACAGCTCTTCGTACGCTGGAGATTACCATCAATACTTACTTTTCAACCTCAAACGCATCTCGAACGCTGGAGATTGCATCTATTTTTTGTTTAATCTCTACAGCTCTTCGTACGCTAGAGATTACATTCAATACTAACTATTCGATCTCCATAACGTCTCAAACACTAGAGATTGCATATGTTTTTGGTTTAATCTCTACAGTTCTTCGTACACTGGATATTACCATCAATACATACTATTCAATCTCCATCGCATCTCGAACACTGGAGATTGTATCTGTTTTTGGTTTAATCTCTACAACTCTTTGTACGCTGGAGATTAGAATCAATACTTACTATTCAATCTCCATCGCGTCTCGAATGCTAGAGATTCCATCTGCTTTTGGTTTAATATCTACATCTCTTCGTACACTGGAAATTACCATCAATACTTACTATTCAATCTCCATCGCGTCTCGAACGCTGGAGATTGCATCTATTTTTGGTTTAATCTCTACAGCTCTTCGTACACTAGAGATTACCATCAATACTTACTATTCAATATCCATCGCGTCTCGAACGTTGGAGATCACATTTTTGGTTTAATCTCTAAGCTCTTCGTACACTAGAGATTGCATCTATTTTTTGTTTAATCTCTATAGCTCTTCGTACGCTAGATATTACCTTCAATACTTACTATTCAATCTCCATCACGTCTCGAATGCTAGAGATTACATCTGTTTTTTGTTTAACCTCTACAGCTCTTCGTACGCTCGAGATTACAAACAATACTCACTATTCAATCTCCATCGCGTATCGAACGCTGGAGATTGCATCTGTTTTTGGTTTAATCTCTACATCACTTCGTATGCTGGAGATTACCATCAATACTTACTATTATCCATCTCCATGGCGTCTCAATAAAGGAGATTGTATATGTTTTTGGTTTAATCTCTACAGCTCTTCGTACGCTAGGGATTACCTTCAATGCTTACTATTATCCATCTCCATGGCGTCTCAATGCAGGAGATTGTATCTGTTTTTGGTTTAATCTCTACACCTCCTCGTACGCTGGAGATTACTATCAATACTTACTATTCAATCTCCATCGTGTCTCGAATGCTGGAGATTGCATCTGTTTTTTGTTTAATCTCTACATCACTTCGTATGCTGGAGATTACCATCAATACTTACTATTCAATCTCCATGGCATCTCGAACTCTGGAGATTGCATATGCTTTTGGTTTAATCTCTACAACTCTTCATACGCTGGAGATTACCATCGATACTTACTATTCAATCTCCATGGCGTCTTGAACGCTGGAGATTGCATCTGTTTTTGGTTTAATCTCTAAGCTCTTCGTAAGTTAAAAATTACCATAAATACTTACTATTCAATCTCCATGACATCTCGAACGCTGGAGATTGCATCTGTTTTTGGTTTATTTTCTACAGCTCTTCGTACGCTATAGATTACCATCAATACTTCCTTTTCAACCTCAAACACGTCTCGAACGCTAAAGATTTCATCTATTTTTGGTTTAATCTCTAACTCTTCGTACGCTGGAGATTACCATCAATACTTACTATTCAATCTCCATCGCGTCTCGAATGCTGGAGTTTGCATCTGCTTTTGCTTTAATCTCTACATCTCTTCGTACACTGGAAATTACCATCAATACTAACTATTCAATCTCCATCGCGTCTCGAACACTGGAGATTGTATCTGTTTTTGGTTTAATCTCTAAAGCTCTTCGTACGATGGAGATTACCATCAATACTTACTATTCAATCTCCATCGCATCACGAACACTGGAGATTGCATCTGTTTTTGGTTTAATCTCTACAACTCTTCGTACACTGGAAAATACCATAAATACTTACTAGTCAATCTCCAGCGCATCTCGAACACTATAGATTGCATCTGTTTTTGGTTTAATCTCTACAACTCCTCGTACGCTAGAGATTACCTTCAATACTTACTATTCAATCTCCATCACGTCTCGAATGCTAGAGATTACTTCAGTTTTTTGTATAACCTCTACAGCTCTTCGTACGCTAGAGATTACAAACAATACTTTCTATTCAATCTCAATCGCGTATCGAACGCTGGAGATTGCATCTGTTTTTGGTTTAATCTCTACAGCTCTTCGTACGCTAGAGATTACCTTCAATAATTATTATTATCCATCTCCATGGCGTCTCAATGCAGGAGATTGTATCTGTTTTTGGTCTAATCTCTACAGCTCCTCGTACGCTGGAGATTACTATCAATACTTACTATTCAATCTCCATCGCATCTCGAACACTAGAGATTGCATCTGTTTTTGGTTTAATCTCTATAGCTCTTCGTACGTTAGAGATTACCATCAATACTTACTATTTAATCTCGATCGCGTCGCGAACGTTGGAGATCGCATCTGTTTTTGGTTTAATCTCTAAGCTCTTCGTACACTGGAAATTACAATCAATACTTACTATTCAATCTCCATCGCATCCCGAACGCTGGAGATTGCATCTGTTTTTTGTTTAATCTCTAAGCTCTTCGTACGCAAGAGATTACCATCAATACTTACTATTCAATCTCCATCGTGTCTCGAATGCTGGAGATTGCATCTGTTTTTTGTTTAATCTCTACAGCTCTTCGTACGCTGGAGATTACCATCAATACTTACTATTCAATCTCCATGGCATCTCGAACTCTGGAGATTGCATATGCTTTTGGTTTAATCTCTACAGCTCTTCGTACGCTGGAGATTACCATCAATACTTACTATTCAATCTCCATCGCCTCTCGAATGCTGGAGATTGCATCTGCTTTTTGTTAAATCTCTAAGCTCTTCGTATGCTAGAAATTACCATTAATACTTACTATTCAATCTCCATGGCGTCTCAAATGCTGGAGATTGCATCTATTTTTGGTTTAATCTCTAAGCTCTTCGTAAGCTGGAAATTAACATAAATACTTATTATTCAATCTCCATCGCGTCTCGAACGCTGGAGATTGCATCTGTTTTTGGTTTAATCTCTAAAGCTATTTGTACGGTAGAGATGACATTGAATACTGAATATTCAATCTCCATAATGTGTCGAACACTGGAGATTGCATATGTTTTTGGTTTAATCTCTACAGCCATTCGTACGCTGGATATTACCATCAATACTTAGTATTCAATCTCCATCGCATCTCGAACACTGGAGATTGCATTTGTTTTTGGTTTAATCTCTACAGTTCTTCGTACGCTAGAGATTACCATCAATACTTACTATTCAATCTCCATCGCGTCTCGAACGCTGCAGATTGCATATGTTTTTGGTTTAATCTCCAAGCTCTTCGTACGCTGGAAATGACCATCAATACTTATTATTGAATCTCCATCGCGTCTCGAACGCTGGAGATTGCATCTGTTTTTTGGTTTGTTCTCTACAACTCTTGGTACGCTAGAGTTGAACATCAATACTTACTATTCAATCTCCATCGCGTCACGAACGCTGGAGATTGCATCTATTTTTGGTTTAAACTCTACAGCTCTTCGTACACTGGAAAATACCATAAATACTTACTAGTCAATCTCCATCGCATCTTGACCACTATAGATTGCATCTGTTTTTGGTTTAATCTCTACAACTCTTCGTACGCTAGAGATTATCTTCAATACTTACTATTCAATCTCCATCACGTCTCGAATGCTAGAGATTACTTCAGTTTTTTGTTTAACCTCTAGAGCTCTTCGTACGCTAGAGATTACAAACAATACTTACTATTCAATGCAGGAGATTGTATCTGTTTTTGGTCTAATCTCTACAGCTCCTCGTATGCCGGAGATTACTATCAATACTTACTATTCAATCTCCATCGCATCTCAAACACTGGAGATGGCATCTATTTTTGGTTTAATCTCTATAGCTCTTCGTACGCTAGAGATTACCATCAATACTTACTATTCAATCTCCATCCCGTCGCGAACGTTGGAGATCGCATCTGTTTTTGGTTTAATCTCTAAGCTCTTCGTACAATGGAAATTACAATCAATACTTACGATTCAATCTCCATCGCATCTCGAACGCTGGAGATTGCATCTGTTTTTTGTTTAATCTCTAAGCTCTTCGTACGCTAGAGATTACCATCAATACTTACTATTCAATCTCCAACGTGTCTCGAATTCTGGAGTTTGCATCTGTTTTTTGTTTAATCTCTACAGCTCTTCGTACGCTGGAGATTACCATCAATAATTACTATTCAATCTCCATCGCATCTCGAACACTGGAGATTGCATCTGTTTTTGGTTTAATCTCTATAGCTCTTCGTACGCTAGAGATTACCATCAATACTTACTATTCAATCTCCATCCCGTCGCGAACGTTGGAGATCGCATCTGTTTTTGGTTTAATCTCTAAGCTCTTCGTACACTGGAAATTACCATCAATACATACTTTTCAACCTCAAACACGTCTCAAACACTGGAGATTGCATCTATTTTTGGTTTAATCTCTACAGCTCTTTGTACGCTAAAGATTACATTCAATACTTACTATTCAATCTCCATAACGTCTCAAACACTAGAGATTGCATATGTTTTTGGTTTAATCTCTACAGCTCTTCGTACACTGGATATTACCATCAATACTTACTGTTCAATCTCCATCGCATCTCGAACACTCGAGATTGTATCTGTTTTTTGGTTTAATCTCTACCGCTCTTCGTACGATGGAGATTACCATCAATACTTACTATTCAATCTCCATCTCGTCTCGAATGCTGGAGATTGCATCTGCTTTTGGTTTAATATCTACATCTCTTCGTACACTGGAAATTACCATCAATACTTACTATTCAATCTCCATGGCGTCTCAAACGCTGGAGATTGTATCTGTTTTTGGTTTAATCTCTAAGCTCTTCGTAAGCTGGAAATTAACATAAATACTTACTATTCAATCTCCATCGCGTCTCGAACACTGGAGATTGCATCTGTTTTTGGTTTATTTTCTACAGATCTCCGTACGGTAGAGATTACCAACAATACTTACTATTCAATCTCAATCGCGTCTCAAACGCTGGAGATTGCATCTGTTTTTGGTATAATCTCTAAAGCTATTTGTACGGTAGAGATGACATTGAATACTTACTATTCAATCTCCATAATGTCTCGAACACTGGAGATTGCATATGTTTTTGGTTTAATCTCTACAGCTATTCGTACGCTGGAAATTACTATCAATACTTACTATTGAATCTCTATCGCGTCTCGAACGCTGGAGAGTGCATCTGTTTTTTGGTTTGTTCTCTACAACTCTTGGTACGCTAGAGATGAACATTAATACTTACTATTCAATCTCCATCGCGTCACGAACGCTGGAGATTGCATCTGTTTTTGGTTTAATATCTACAGCTCTTCGTACACTGGAAAATACCATAAATACTTACTAGTCAATCTCCATCGCATCTCGAACACTATAGATTGCATCTGTTTTTGGTTTAATCTCTACAACTCTTCGTACGCTAGAGATTACCTTCAATACTTACTATTCAATCTCCATCACGTCTCGAATGCTAGAGATTGCTTCAGTTTTTTGTTTAACCTCTACAGCTCTTCGTACGCTAGAGATTACAAACAATACTTACTATTCAATCTCCATCGCGTATCGAACGCTGGAGATTGGATCTGTTTTTGGTTTATTTTCTACAGCTCTTCGTACGCTAGAGATTACCATCAATACTTACTTTTCAACCTCAAACGCGTCTCGAACGCTGGAGATTGCATCTATTTTTTGTTTAATCTCTACATCTCTTCGTACACTAGAGATTACATTCAATACTTACTATTCAGTCTCCATAACGTCTCAAACACTAGAGATTGCATATGTTTTTGGTTTAATCTCCACAGCTCTTCGTAAACTGGATATTACCATCAATACTTACTATTCAATCTCCACCGCATCTCGAACACTGGAGATTATATCTGTTTTTGGTTTAATCTCTACAACTCTTCGTATCTCTTTTAAATGAAATCAAGTGGCTTTTGCCACCATTACCCGATAAAACGATCTTGTCAGCATCGCGTCTCGAATGCTGGAGATTGCATCTGCTTTTGGTTTAATATCTACATCTCTTCGTACACAGGAAATTACCATCAATACTTACTATTCATTCTCTATGGCGTCTCGAACACTGGAGATTGTATCTGTTTTTGGTTTAATCTCTACAAATCTTTGTACGCTGGAGATTACCATCAATACTTAATATTCAATCTCCATCGCGTCTCGAATGCTGGAGATTGCATCTGCTTTTGGTTTAATCTCTACATCTCTTCGTACACTGGAAATTACCATCAATACTAACTATTCAATCTCCATCGCGTCTCGAACGCTAGAGATTGCATCTGTTTTTGGTTTAATCTCTATAGCTCTTCGTACACTAGATAATACATTCAATACTCACTATTCAATCTCCATAGCGTTTCAAACACTGGAGATTGTATATGTTTTTGGTTTAATCTCTATAGCTCTTCGTACGCTGAAGATTACCATCAATACTTACTATTCAATTTCCATCGCATCTCGAACACTAGAGATTGCATCTATTTTTGGTTTATTCTCTACAGCTCTTCGTACGCTGGAGATTACCATCAATACTTACTATTCAATCTCCATCGTGTCTCGAACGCTGGAGATTACATCTATTTTTGGTTTAATCTGTAAGCTCATTGTACATTGGAAATTACCATCAATACTTACTATTGAATCTCCATCGCGTCTCGAACGCTAGAGATTGCATCTGTTTTTTGGTTTATTCTCTACAACTCTTCGTACGCTAGAGATGACCATAAATACTTACTATTCAATCTCCATCGCATCTCGAACACTAGAGATTGCATCTGTTTTTGGTTTATTCTCTACAGCTCTTCGTACGTTGGAGATTAACTTCAATACTTAGTATTCAATCTCCATGGCGTCTCGAACACTGTAGATTGCATCTGTTTGTGGTTTATTCTCTACAGCTCTTCGTACGCTGGAGATTACAATCAATACTTACTATTCAATCTCCATCGCATCTCGAACACTAGAGATTGCATCTATTTTTGGTTTATTCTCTACAGCTCTTCGTACGCTGGAGATTACCATCAATACTTACTATTCAATCTCTATCGTGTCTCAAACGCTAGAGATTGCATCTGTTTTTGGTTTAATCTCTAAGCTCTTTGTACGTTGGAAATTACCATAATACTTACTATTGAATCTCCATCGCGTCTCGAACGCTGGAGATTGCATCTGTTTTTTGGTTTATTCTCTACAGCTCTTCGTACGCTAGAGATGACCATAAATACTTACTATTCAATCTCCATCGCATCTCGAACACTTGAGATTGCATCTGTTTTTGGTTTAATCTCTGCAGCTCTTCGTACGCTAGAGATTACCTTCAATACATACTATTTAATCTCCATCACGTCTCGAATGCTAGAGATTACATCTGTTTTTAGGTTATCCTCTACAGCTCTTCGTACGCTAAAGATTACAAACAATACTTACTATTCAATCTACGTCGCGTATCGAACGCTGGAGATTGCATCATTTTTTTTGGTTTAATCTCTATAGCTCTTCGTACGCCAGAGATAACCATTAATACATAGTATTCAATCTCCATCACGTCTCGAACGCTGGAGATTGCATCTGTTTTTGGTTTAATCTCTACAGCTTTTCGTACGCTGAAGACTACGTTCAATACTTACTATTTTCCATCTGCAAAGCGTCTCAACGCTAGAGATTGTATCTGTTTTTGGTTTAATCACTACAGCTCCTCATACGCTGGAGATTACCATCAATACTTACTATTCAATCTCCATCGTATCTCGAACACTGGAGATTGCATCTGTTTTTGGTTTAATCTCTACAACTCTTCATACGCTAGAGATTACCATCAATACTTACTATTCAATCTCCATCGCGTCTCGAACGTTGGAGATCGCATTTTTGGTTTAATATCTAAGCTCTTCGTACACTGGAAATTACCATCAATACTTACTACTTAATCTCCATCGCATTTTGAACGCTGGAGATTGCATCTGTTTTTTGTTTAATCTCTATAGCTCTTCGTACACTGGAGATTACCATCAATACTTACTATTCAATCTCCATGACATCTCGAACTCTGGAGATTGCATATGCTTTTGGTTTAATCTCTACAGCTCTTCGTACGCTGGAGATTACCATCAATACTTACTTTTCAACCTCAAACGCATCTCGAACGCTGGAGATTGCATCTATTTTTGGTTTAATCTCTACAGCTCTTCGTACGCTAGAGATTACATTCAATACTAACTATTCGATCTCCATAACGTCTCAAACACTAGAGATTGCATATGTTTTTGGTTTAATCTCTACAGTTCTTCGTACACTGGATATTACCATCAATACATACTATTCAATCTCCATCGCATCTCGAACACTGGAGATTGTATCTGTTTTTGGTTTAATCTCTACAAATCTTTGTACGCTGGAGATTACCATCAATACTTACTATTCAATCTCCATCGCGTCTCGAATGCTAGAGATTGTATCTGCTTTTGGTTTAATATCTACATCTCTTCGTACACTGGAAATTACCATCAATACTTACTATTCAATCTCCATCGCATCTCGAACGCTGGAGATTGCATCTATTTTTGGTTTAATCTCTACAGCTCTTCGTACACTAGAGATTACCATCAATACTTACTATTCAATCTCTATTGCGTCTCGAACGTTGGAGATCACATTTTTGGTTTAATCTCTAAGCTCTTCGTACACTGGATATTATCATCAATACTTACTATTTAATCTCCATCGCATCTCGAACGCTGGCGATTGCATCTGTTTTTTTTTTAATCTCTAATCTCTTCGTACGCTAGAGATTACCATCAATACTTACTATTCAATCTCCATCGCGTCTCGAATGTTGGAGATTGCCTCTGTTTTTTGTTTAATCTCTACAGCTCTTCGTACGCTAGAGATTACCATCAATACTTAATATTCAATCTCCATGGCGTCTCGAACTCTGGAGATTGCATTTGTTTTTGGTTTAACCTCTACAGCTCTTCGTACGTTGGAGATTACTATCAATACTTAGTATTAAATCTCCCTGGCATCTCGAACGCTTGAGATTGCATCTGTTTTTGGTTTATTCTCTACAGCTCTTCGTACGCTAGAGATTACCATCAATACTTACTATTCAATCTCCATCGCGTCTCGAATGCTGGAGATTGCATCTGTTTTTGGTTTAATCTCTAAGCTCTTTGTACGTTGGAAATTACCATCAATACTTACTATTGAATCTCCATCGCGTCTCGAACGCTAGAGATTGCCTCTGTTTTTCGATTCATTCTCTACAGCTCTTCATACGCTAGAGATGACCATCAATACTTACTATTCAATCTCCATCGCGTCAATAACGCTGGAGATTGCATCTGTTTTTGGTTTAATCTCTACCACTCTTCGTAGCGTAGAGATTACATTCAATACTTACTATTCAATATCCATAACGTCTCAGACACTGGAGATTGCATATGTTTTTGGTTTAATCTCTAAAGCTATTCGTACGCTGGATATTACCATCAATACTTACTATTCAATCTCCATCGCATCTCGAACACTGGAGATTGCATCTGTTTTTGGTTTAATCTCCACAGCTCTTCGTACACTGGTGATTCCCATCAATACTTACTATTCAATCTCCATCGCATCTCGAACGCTGGAGATTGCTTCTGTTTTTGGTTTAATCTCTAACCTCTTCGTACGTTGGAAATTACCATCAATACTTACTATCTAATCTAGATCGCATCTCGAACGCTAGAGATTGCATCTGTTGTTTGTTTAATCTCTAAGCTCTTCGTAAGCTGGATATTACCATAAATACTTATTATTCAATCTCCATCGCATCTCGAACGCTAGAGATTGCATCTGTTTTTGGTTTATTGTCTACAACTCTTCGTATGCTAGAGATTACCATAGATACTTGCTATTCAATCTCAATCGCATCTCAAACGCTGGAGATTACATCTGTTTTTGGTTTAATCTCTACAGCTCTTCGTACGCTAGAGATTACATTCAATACTAACTATTCGATCTCCATAACGTCTCAAACACTAGAGATTGCATATGTTTTTGGTTTAATCTCTACAGTTCTTCGTACACTGGATATTACCATCAATACATACTATTCAATCTCCATCGCATCTCGAACACTGGAGATTGTATCTGTTTTTGGTTTAATCTCTACAAATCTTTGTACGCTGGAGATTACCATCAATACTTACTATTCAATCTCCATCGCGTCTCGAATGCTAGAGATTGTATCTGCTTTTGGTTTAATATCTACATCTCTTCGTACACTGGAAATTACCATCAATACTTACTATTCAATCTCCATCGCATCTCGAACGCTGGAGATTGCATCTATTTTTGGTTTAATCTCTACAGCTCTTCGTACACTAGAGATTACCATCAATACTTACTATTCAATCTCTATTGCGTCTCGAACGTTGGAGATCACATTTTTGGTTTAATCTCTAAGCTCTTCGTACACTGGATATTATCATCAATACTTACTATTTAATCTCCATCGCATCTCGAACGCTGGCGATTGCATCTGTTTTTTTTTTAATCTCTAATCTCTTCGTACGCTAGAGATTACCATCAATACTTACTATTCAATCTCCATCGCGTCTCGAATGTTGGAGATTGCCTCTGTTTTTTGTTTAATCTCTACAGCTCTTCGTACGCTAGAGATTACCATCAATACTTAATATTCAATCTCCATGGCGTCTCGAACTCTGGAGATTGCATTTGTTTTTGGTTTAACCTCTACAGCTCTTCGTACGTTGGAGATTACTATCAATACTTAGTATTAAATCTCCCTGGCATCTCGAACGCTTGAGATTGCATCTGTTTTTGGTTTATTCTCTACAGCTCTTCGTACGCTAGAGATTACCATCAATACTTACTATTCAATCTCCATCGCGTCTCGAATGCTGGAGATTGCATCTGTTTTTGGTTTAATCTCTAAGCTCTTTGTACGTTGGAAATTACCATCAATACTTACTATTGAATCTCCATCGCGTCTCGAACGCTAGAGATTGCCTCTGTTTTTCGATTCATTCTCTACAGCTCTTCATACGCTAGAGATGACCATCAATACTTACTATTCAATCTCCATCGCGTCAATAACGCTGGAGATTGCATCTGTTTTTGGTTTAATCTCTACCACTCTTCGTAGCGTAGAGATTACATTCAATACTTACTATTCAATATCCATAACGTCTCAGACACTGGAGATTGCATATGTTTTTGGTTTAATCTCTAAAGCTATTCGTACGCTGGATATTACCATCAATACTTACTATTCAATCTCCATCGCATCTCGAACACTGGAGATTGCATCTGTTTTTGGTTTAATCTCCACAGCTCTTCGTACACTGGTGATTCCCATCAATACTTACTATTCAATCTCCATCGCATCTCGAACGCTGGAGATTGCTTCTGTTTTTGGTTTAATCTCTAACCTCTTCGTACGTTGGAAATTACCATCAATACTTACTATCTAATCTAGATCGCATCTCGAACGCTAGAGATTGCATCTGTTGTTTGTTTAATCTCTAAGCTCTTCGTAAGCTGGATATTACCATAAATACTTATTATTCAATCTCCATCGCATCTCGAACGCTAGAGATTGCATCTGTTTTTGGTTTATTGTCTACAACTCTTCGTATGCTAGAGATTACCATAGATACTTGCTATTCAATCTCAATCGCATCTCAAACGCTGGAGATTACATCTGTTTTTGGTTTAATCTCTACAGCTCTTCGTACGCTAGAGATTACATTCAATACTAACTATTCGATCTCCATAACGTCTCAAACACTAGAGATTGCATATGTTTTTGGTTTAATCTCTACAGTTCTTCGTACACTGGATATTACCATCAATACATACTATTCAATCTCCATCGCATCTCGAACACTGGAGATTGTATCTGTTTTTGGTTTAATCTCTACAAATCTTTGTACGCTGGAGATTACCATCAATACTTACTATTCAATCTCCATCGCGTCTCGAATGCTAGAGATTGTATCTGCTTTTGGTTTAATATCTACATCTCTTCGTACACTGGAAATTACCATCAATACTTACTATTCAATCTCCATCGCATCTCGAACGCTGGAGATTGCATCTATTTTTGGTTTAATCTCTACAGCTCTTCGTACACTAGAGATTACCATCAATACTTACTATTCAATCTCTATTGCGTCTCGAACGTTGGAGATCACATTTTTGGTTTAATCTCTAAGCTCTTCGTACACTGGATATTATCATCAATACTTACTATTTAATCTCCATCGCATCTCGAACGCTGGCGATTGCATCTGTTTTTTTTTTAATCTCTAATCTCTTCGTACGCTAGAGATTACCATCAATACTTACTATTCAATCTCCATCGCGTCTCGAATGTTGGAGATTGCCTCTGTTTTTTGTTTAATCTCTACAGCTCTTCGTACGCTAGAGATTACCATCAATACTTAATATTCAATCTCCATGGCGTCTCGAACTCTGGAGATTGCATTTGTTTTTGGTTTAACCTCTACAGCTCTTCGTACGTTGGAGATTACTATCAATACTTAGTATTAAATCTCCCTGGCATCTCGAACGCTTGAGATTGCATCTGTTTTTGGTTTATTCTCTACAGCTCTTCGTACGCTAGAGATTACCATCAATACTTACTATTCAATCTCCATCGCGTCTCGAATGCTGGAGATTGCATCTGTTTTTGGTTTAATCTCTAAGCTCTTTGTACGTTGGAAATTACCATCAATACTTACTATTGAATCTCCATCGCGTCTCGAACGCTAGAGATTGCCTCTGTTTTTCGATTCATTCTCTACAGCTCTTCATACGCTAGAGATGACCATCAATACTTACTATTCAATCTCCATCGCGTCAATAACGCTGGAGATTGCATCTGTTTTTGGTTTAATCTCTACCACTCTTCGTAGCGTAGAGATTACATTCAATACTTACTATTCAATATCCATAACGTCTCAGACACTGGAGATTGCATATGTTTTTGGTTTAATCTCTAAAGCTATTCGTACGCTGGATATTACCATCAATACTTACTATTCAATCTCCATCGCATCTCGAACACTGGAGATTGCATCTGTTTTTGGTTTAATCTCCACAGCTCTTCGTACACTGGTGATTCCCATCAATACTTACTATTCAATCTCCATCGCATCTCGAACGCTGGAGATTGCTTCTGTTTTTGGTTTAATCTCTAACCTCTTCGTACGTTGGAAATTACCATCAATACTTACTATCTAATCTAGATCGCATCTCGAACGCTAGAGATTGCATCTGTTGTTTGTTTAATCTCTAAGCTCTTCGTAAGCTGGATATTACCATAAATACTTATTATTCAATCTCCATCGCATCTCGAACGCTAGAGATTGCATCTGTTTTTGGTTTATTGTCTACAACTCTTCGTATGCTAGAGATTACCATAGATACTTGCTATTCAATCTCAATCGCATCTCAAACGCTGGAGATTACATCTGTTTTTGGTTTAATCTCTACAGCTCTTCGTACGCTAGAGATTACATTCAATACATACTATTCAATTTCCATAGCATCTCGAACACTAGAGATTGCATCTGTTTTTGCTTTAAACTCTACAGGTCTTCGTACACTGTAGATTACCATCAATACTTACTATTCAATCTCCATAGCATCTCGAACACTGGAGATTGCATCTGTTTTTGGTTTAATCTCTATAGCTCTTCGTACGCTGGAGATTACCATGAATACTTACTATTCAATCTCCATCGTGTCTCGAACGCTGGAGATTGTATCTGTTTTTTGGTTTAATCTCTAAGCTCTTTGTACGTTGGAAATTACAATCAATACTTACTATTGAATCTCCATCGCGTCTCGAACGCTAGAGATTGCATCTGTTTTTTGGTTTATTCTCTACATCTCTTCGTACGCTAGAGATGACCATCAATACTTACTATTCAATCTCCATCGCGTCACGAACGCTGGAGATTGCATCTGTTTTTTGTTTAATCTCTAAAGCTCTTCGTACGCTGGAGAATACCATAAATACTTACTATTCAATCTCCATCGCATCTCCAACACTGGAGATTGCATATGTTTTTGGTTTAATCTCTACAGATCTTCGTACGCTAGAGATTACCTTCAATACATACTATTCAATCTCCATCACGTCTCGAACGCTGGAGATTGCATCTGTTTTTAGTTTAACCTCTACGGCTCTTCGTACGCTAGAGATTACAAACAATACTTACTATTCAATCTCCATCGCGTATCGAACGCTGGAGATTGCAACTTTTTTTTGGTTTAATCACTACAGCTCTTGGTACGCTGGAAATTACCATCAATACTTACTATTTAATCTCCATCGCATCTTGAACGCCGGAGATTGCATCTGTTTTTTGTTTAATCTCTAATCTCTTCGTACGCTAGAGATTACCATCAATACTTACTATTCAATCTCCATCGCGTCTCGAATGTTGGAGATTGCATCTGTTTTTTGTTTAATCTCTACAGCTCTTCGTACGCTAGAGATTACCATCAATACTTACTATTTAATCTCCACCGCGTCTCGAATGTTGAAGATCGCATCTATTTTTGGTTTAATCTCTAAGCTCTTCGTATGCTGGACATTACCATCAATACTTACTATTCAATCTCCATCGCTTATCGAACACTGGAGATTGCATCTGTTTTTGGTTTAATCTCTACAGCTCTACGTACACTAGAGATTACCATCAATACTGACTATTCAATCTCCTTCCCTTCTCGAATGCTGAAGATTGCATCTGTTTATGGTTTAATCTCTACAGCTCTTCGTACGCTCGAGATTACCATCAATACTTACTATTCAATCTCCATCGTGTCTCGAACGCTGGAGATTGCATCTGTTTTTGGTTTAGTCTCTAAGCTCTTCGTACGCTGGTTATTACCATCAATACTCACTATTCAATCTCCATCGCATCTCGAACACTGGAGATTGCATTTGTTTTTTGTTTAATCTCTACAGCTCTTCGTACGCTAGAGATTACCTTCAATACTTACAATTCAATCTCAATCGCGTCTCGAATTCTAGAGATTGCATCTATTTTTGGTTTCACCTCTACAGCTCTTCGTACGCTGGAGATTACAAACAATACTTACTATTCAATCTCCATCGCAAATCGAACGCTAGAGATTGCATCTTTTTTTTGGTTTAATCTCTACAGCTCTTCGTACACTCGAGATTACCATCAATACATACAATTCAATCTCCATCGCGTCTTGAACGCTGGAGATTGCATCTGTTTTTGGTTTAATCTCTACAGCTCTTCATATACTAGAGATTACCTTCAATACTTACTATTCCATCTCCATGGCGTCTCACCGCTGGAGATTGCATCTGTTTTTGGTTTATTGTCTACAGCTCCTCGTAAGCTGGAGATTACCATCAATACTTACTATTCAATCTTCATCGCATTTCGAACACTGGATATTGCACCTATTTTTGGTTTAATCTCCACAGCTCTTCGTACGTTGGAGATTACCATGAATACTTACTATTTAATCTCCATAGCGTCTCGAACGCTGGAGATTGCATCTGTTTTTGGTTTAATCTCTAAGCTCTTCGTACGCAAGAAATTACCATCAATTCTTAATATTCAACCTCCATCGCGTCTCGAACGCTGCAGATTGCATCTGTTTTTTGGTTTAATCTCTACAGCTCTTCGTACGCTAGAGATTACCTCCAATACTTACTATTCAATCTCCATCACGTCTCGAATGCTAGAGATTACATCAGTTTTTTGTTTAACCTCTACAGCTCTTCGTACGCTAGAGATTACAAACAATACTTACTATTCAATCTCCATTGCGTATCGAACGCTGGAGATTGTATCTGTTTTTGGTTTAATCTCTACAGCTCTTCGTACCCTAGAGATTAGCTTCATACTTACTATTTTCCATCTCCATGGCGTCTCAACGTTGGAGATTGTATCTATTTTTGGTTTAATCTCTACAACTCCTCGTACGCTGGAGATTACCATCAATACTTACTATTCAATCTCCATCACATCTCGAACACTGGAGATTGCATTTGTTTTTGGTTTAATCCCTACAACTCTTCGTACACTAGAGATTACCATCAATACTTACTATTCAATCTTCACCGCATCTCGATTATTGGAGATCGCATCTGTTTTCGGTTTAATCTCTATACTTTTCGTACGCTGGAAGTTACCATCAATACTTACTATTCAATCTCCATCGCATCTCGAACGCTGGAGATTGCATCTGTTTTTGGTTTATTCTCTACATCTCTTCGTACGCTGGAGATTAGCATCAATTCTTATTATTCAATCTGCATTGCGTCTCGAATGCTGGAGACGACATCTATTTTTGGTTTAATCTCTAAGCTCTTCGTACGCTGGAGATTACCATCAATACTTACAATTCAATCTCCATCGCGTCTCAGACGCTTGAGTTTGCATCTGTTTTTGGTTTAATCTCTCTAGATCATCGTACGCTGGAGATTACCATCAATACTTACTATTCAATCTCCATCGCGTCTCGAATGCTGGAGACTGCATATGTTTTTTGTTTAATCTCTAAGATCTTTCTACGCTGGAGATTACCATCAATACTTACTATTCAATCTCCATCGTGTCTCGAACGCTTGAGATTGTATCTGTTTTTTGTTTATTCTCTACAGCTCTTCGTACGTTGGAGATTACCATCAATACTTACTATTCAATCTCCATCGCGTCTCGAATGCTGGAGATTGCATCTGTTTTTTGTTTAATCTCTATAGCTCTTCGTACGCTGGAAATTACCATCAATACTTACTATTCAATCTCCATCGTGTCTCAAACGCTGGAGATTGCATCTGTTTTTGCTTTAATCTCTAAGTTGTTCGTACATTGGAAATTACTATCAATACTTACTATTGAATCTCAATCGCATCTCGAACGCTGGAGATTGCATTTATTTTTTGTTTAATCTCTAAGCTCTTCGTAAGCTGGATATTACCATCAATACTTACTATTCAATCTTCATCGCGTCTCGAATGCTCGAGATTGCATCTGTTTTTGGTTTATTTTCTACAGCTCTTTGTATGCTAGAGATTACCATCAATATTTACTATTCAATATCAATAGCGTCTCGAACGCTGGAGATTGCATCTGTTTTTGGTTTAATCTCTACAGCTCTTCGTACGCTAGAGATTACATTCAATACTTATTATTCAATCTCCATAGCATCTCGAACACTAAAGATTGCATCTGTTTTTGGTTTAATCTCTACAGCTCTTCGTACGCTGGAGATTACCATCAATACTTACTATTCAGTCTCCATCGCGTCTCGAACGCTGGAGATTGCATCTATTTTTGGTTTATTTTCTACAGCTCTTCGTACGCTAGAGATTACCATCAATACTTACTATTCAATCTCAATCGCGTCTCGAACGCTGAAGATTGCATCTATTTTTGGTTTAATCTCTACAACTCTTCGTACCGTAGAGATTACATTCAATACTTACTATTCAATATCTATAACGTCTCAAACACTGGAGATTGCATATATTTTTGGTTTAATCTCTACAGCTATTCGTACACTAGATATTACCATCAATACTTACTATTCAATCTCCATCGCATCTCGAACACTGGAGATTGCATCCGTTTTTAGTTTAACCTCTACAGCTCTTCGTACGCTAGAGATTACAAACAATACTTACTATTCAATCTCAATCGCGTATCGAACGCCGGAGATTACATCTGTTTTTGGTTTAATCTCTACATCTCTTCGTACACTAGAGATTACATTCAATACTTACTATTCAATCTCCATAGCCTCTCGAACACTAGAGATTGCATCTGTTTTTGCTTTAATCTCTGCAGGTCTTCGTACGCTGTAGATGACCATCAATACTTACTATTCAATCTCTATAGCATCTCGACCACTGAAGATTGCATCTATTTTTGGTTTAATCTCTATAGCTATTCGTACGCTCGATATTACCATCAATACTTACTATTCAATCTCCATCGCGTCTCGAACGCTGGAGATTGCATCTGTTTTTTGGTTTGATCTCTCTAGCTCTTCGTACGCTAGAGAACCTTCAATACTTACTATTCAATCTCCATCGTGTCTCGAACGCTGGAGATTTCATCTGTTTTGGGTTTAATCTCTACAACTCTTCGTACACTAGATATTACATTCAATACGTACTATTCAATCTCCATAGCATCTCGAACATTGGAGATTGCATCTGTTTTTGGTTTAATCTCTATAGCTCTTCGTACGCTGAAGATTACCATCTATACTTACTATTCCATCTCCATCGCAGCTCGAACACTACAGATTTCATCTATTTTAGGTTTATTCTCTACATCTCTTCGTACGCTGGAGATTACCATCAATACTTACTATTCAATCTCCATCATGTCTCGAACGCTGGAGATTGCATCTGTTTTTGGTTTAATCTCTAAGCTCTTTGTACGTTGGAAATTACCATCAATACTTACTATTGAATCTCCATCGCGTCTCGAACGCTGGAGATTGCATCTGTTTTTTGGTTTATTCTCTACAGCTCTTCGTACGCTAGAGATGACCATCAATACTTACTATTCAATCTCCATCGCGTCTCGAAGGCTGGAGATTGCATCATTTTTTGGTTTAGTCTCTACAGCTCTTCGTACGTTAGAGACTACCTTCAATACTTACTATTTTCCATCTCCATGGCGTCTCAACGCTGGAGATTGTATCTGTTTTTGGTTTAATCTCTACAGCTCCTCATCCGCTGGAGATTACCATCAATATTTACTATTCAATCTCCATCGCATCTCGAACACTGGAGATTGCATCTGTTTTTGGTTTAATCTCTACAGCTCTTCGTAAGCTAGAGATTACCATCAAGACTTACTATTCAATCTCCATCACGTCTCGAATGTTGGAGATCGCCTCTCATTTTCGTTTAATCTCTAAGCTCTTCGTACGCTGGAGATTACCATCAATACTTACTATTCAATCTCCATGGCGTCTCGAACTCTGGAGATTGCATATGTTTTTGGATTAATCTCTACAGCTCTTCGTACGCTGGATATTACCATCAATACTTACTATTCAATCTCCATGGCGTCTCGAACGCTGGAGATTGCATCTGTTTTTTGTTTAATCTCTAAGCTCTTCGTATGCTGGAAATACCAAAAATACTTACTATTCAATCTCCATTGCGTCTCGAACACTGTAGATTGCATCTGTTTTTGGTTTATTTTCTACAGCTCTTCGTAGGCTAGAGATTACCTTCAATACTTACTATTCAATCTCCATCACGTCTCGAATGCTAGAGATTACATCTGTTTTTGGTTTAACCTCTAGAGCTCTTCGTACGCTAGAGATTACAAACAATACTTACTGTTCAATCTCCATCACATATCGAACGCTAGAGTTTGCATTTTTTTATTGGTTTAATCTCTATAGCTCTTCGTACACTGGAGATTACCATCAATATTTAGTATTCAATCTTCATCACATCTCGAACGCTGGAGATTGCATCTGTTTTTGGTTTAATCTCTACAACTTTTCGTACGCTAGAGATTACCTTCAATAATTACTATTTTCCATCTCCATGGCGTCTCAACGTTGGAGATTGTATTTTTTTTTTGGTTAATCTCTACAGCCCCTCGTACACTGGAGATTACCATCAATACTTCCTATTCAATCTCCATCACATCTCGAACACTGGAGATTGCATCTGTTTTTTGTTTAATATCTACAGCTCTTCATACGTTAGAGATTACCATCAATACTTACTATTCAATCTCCACCGCGTCTCGAATGTTGGAGATCGCATCTGTTTTTGGTTTAATCTCTAAGCTCTTCGT
The DNA here is from genome assembly GCA_963922045.1 of Persicaria maculosa. Lineage (NCBI taxonomy): Eukaryota > Viridiplantae > Streptophyta > Magnoliopsida > Caryophyllales > Polygonaceae > Persicaria > Persicaria maculosa. The sequence continues at coordinate 39,542,886 of OY998261.1, forward strand.
ATGCTGGAAATTACCATCAATACTTACTATTCAATCTCCATCACTTATCGAACACTGGAGATTGCATCTGTTTTTGGTTTAATCTCTACAACTCTTCGTATAGTAGAAATTGCCTTCAATACTTACTATTCAATCTCCATGGCATCTCGAACACTGGAGATTGCATCTGTTTTTGGTTTAATCTCTACAGCTCTACGTACACTAGAGATTACCATCAATACTGACTATTAAATCTCCTTCCCTTCTCGAACGCTGAAGATTGCATCTGTTTATGGTTTAATCTCTACAGCTCTTCGTACGCTCGAGATTACCATCAATACTTACTATTCAATCTCCATCGTGTCTCGAACGCTGGAGATGGCATCTGTTTTTGGTTTTAATCTCTACAGCTCTTTGTACGCTGGAGATTACCATCAATACTTAATATTCAATCTCCATCGTGTCTCGAACGCTGGAGATTGCATCTGTTTTTGGTTTAGTCTCTAAGCTCTTCGTACGCTGGTTATTACCATCAATACTTACTATTCAATCTCCATCGCATCTCGAACACTGGAGATTGCATTTGTTTTTTGTTTAATCTCTACAGCTCTTCGTACGCTAGAGATTACCTTCAATACTTACAATTCAATCTCAATCGCGTCTCGAATGCTGGAGATTGCATTTGTTTTTGGTTTCACCTCTACAGCTCTTCGTACGCTGGAGATTATAAACAATACTTACTATTCAATCTCCATCGCGTATCGAACGCTAGAGATTGCATCTTTTTTTTTTGGTTTAATCTCTACAGCTCTTCGTACACTCGAGATTACCATCAATACTTACAATTCAATCTCCATCGCGTCTTGAACGCTGGAGATTGCATCTGTTTTTTGTTTAATCTCTACAGCTCTTCATACACTAGAGATTACCTTCAATACTTACTATTCCATCTCCATGGCGTCTCACCGCTGGAGATTGCATCTGTTTTTGGTTTATTGTCTACAGCTCCTCGTACGCTGGAGATTACCATCAATACTTACTATTCAATCTTCATCGCATCTCGAACACTGGATATTGCACCTATTTTTGGTTTAATCTCCACAGCTCTTCGTACGTTGGAGATTACCATGAATACTTACTATTCAATCTCCATAGCGTCACGAACATTGGAGATTGCATCTGTTTTTGGTTTAATCTCTAAGCTCTTCGTACGTAAGAAATTACCATCAATTCTTAATATTCAACCTCCATCGCGTCTCGAACGCTGCAGATTGCATATGTTTTTTGGTTTAATCTCTACAGCTCTTCGTACGCTAGAGATTACCTCCAATACTTACTATTCAATCTCCATCACGTCTCTAATGCTAGAGATTACATCTGTTTTTGGTATAACCTCTACAGCTCTTCGTACGCTAGAGATTACAAACAATACTTACTATTCAATCTCCATTGCGTATCGAACGCTGGAGATTGTATCTGTTTTTGGTTTAATCTCTACAGCTCTTCGTACGCTGGAGAATACCATAAATACTTACTATTCAATCTCCATCGCGTCTCGAACGCTGGAGATTGCATCTATTTTTCGTTTAATCTCTATAGCTCTTTGTATACTGGAAATTACCATCAATACTTACTATTCAATCTCCATCGTGTCTCAAACGCTGGAGATTGCATCTGTTTTTGCTTTAATCTCTAAGTTGTTCGTACGTTGGAAATTACTATCAATACTTACTATTGAATCTCAATCGCATCTCGAACGCTGGAGATTGCATTTATATTTTGTTTAATCTCTAAGCTCTTCGTAAGCTGGATATTACCATCAATACTTACTATTCAATCTTCATCGCGTCTCGAATGCTCGAGATTGCATCTGTTTTTGGTTTATTTTCTACAGCTCTTCGTATGCTAGAGATTACCATCAATACTTACTATTCAATATCAATAGCGTCTCGAACGCTGGAGATTGCATCTGTTTTTGGTTTAATCTCTACAGCTCTTCGTACGCTGGAGATTACATTCAATACTTACTATTCAATCTCCATAGCATCTCGAACACTAAAGATTGCATCTGTTTTTGGTTTAATCTCTACAGCTCTTCGTACATTGGAGATTACCATCAATACTTACTATTCAATCTCCATCGCGTCTCGAATGCTGGAGATTGCATCTATTTTTGGTTTAATCTCTATAGCTCTTCGTACGCCGGAAATTACCATCAATACTTACTATTCAATCTCCATCGCGTCTCGAACGCTGGAGAATGCATCTTTTTTTGGTTTAATCTCTAAGCTCTTCGTACATTGTAAATTACCATCAATACTTACTATTGAATCTTAATCCCATCTCGAACGCCGGAGATTGCATCTATTTTTGGTTTATTCTCTACAGCTCTTCGTACGCTGGACATTACCATCAATACTTACTATTCAATCACCATCACATCTCGAACGCTGGAGATTGCATCTGTTTTTGGTTTATTCTCTACATCTCTTCGTACGCTGGAGATTAGCATCAATTCTTATTATTCAATCTCCATTGCGTCTCGAATGCTGGAGACGACATCTATTTTTGGTTTAATCTCTAAGCTCTTCGTACGCTGGAGATTACCATCAATACTTACAATTCAATCTCCATCGCGTCTCAGACGCTTGAGTTTGCATCAGTTTTTGGTTTAATCTCTATAGATCATCGTACGCTGGAGATTACCATCAATACTTACTATTCAATCTCCATCGCGTCTCGAATGCTGGAGACTGCATATGTTTTTGTTTAATCTCTAAGATCTTTGTACGCTGGAGATTACCATCAATACTTACTATTCAATCTCCATCGTGTCTCGAACGATTGAGATTGCATCTGTTTTTTGTTTATTCTCTACAGCTCTTCGTACGTTGGAGATTGCCATCAATACTTACTATTCAATCTCCATCGCGTCTCGAATGCTGGAGATTGCATCTGTTTTTGGTTTAATCTCTAAGATCTTTGTACGCTGGAGATTACCATCAATACTTACTATTCAATCTCCATCGTGTCTCGAACGCTTGAGATTGCATCTGTTTTTTGTTTATTCTCTATAGCTCTTCGTACGTTGGAGATTGCCATCAATACTTACTATTCAATCTCCATCGCGTCTCGAATGCTGGAGATTGCATCTGTTTTTGGTTTAATCTCTATAGCTCTTCGTACGCTGGAAATTACCATCAATACTTACTATTCAATCTCCATCGGGTCTCAAACGCTGGAGATTGCATCTGTTTTTGCTTTAATCTCTAAGCTCTTCGTACGTTGGAAATTACTATCAATACTTATTATTGAATCTCAATCGCATCTCGAATGCTGGAGATTGCATTTATTTTTTGTTTAATCTCTAAGCTCTTCGTAAGCTGGATATTACCATCAATACTTACTATTCAATCTTCATCGCGTCTCGAATGCTCGAGATTGCATCTGTTTTTGGTTTATTTTCTACAGCTCTTCGTATGCTAGAGATTACCATCAATACTTACTATTCAATCTCAATAGCGTCTCGAACGCTGGAGATTGCATCTGTTTTTGGTTTAATCTCTACAGCTCTTCGTACGCTGGAGATTACATTCAATACTTACTATTCAATCTCCATAGCATCTCGAACACTAAATATTGCATCTGTTTTTGGTTTAATCTCTACAGCTCTTCGTACGTTGGAGATTACCATCAATACTTACTATTCAATCTCCATCGCGTCTCGAATGCTGGAGATTGCATCTGTTTTTGGTTTAACCTCTATAGCTCTTCGTACGCAGGAAATTACCATCAACACTTACTACTCAATCTCGACCGCGTCTCGAACGCTGGAGATTGCATCTTTTTTTGGTTTAATCTCTAAGCTCTTCGTACATTGTAAATTACCATCAATACTTACTATTGAATCTTAATCCCATCTCGAACGCCGGAGATTGCATCTATTTTTGGTTTATTCTCTACAGCTCTTCGTACGCTGGACATTACCATCAATACTTACTATTCCATCACCATCACATCTCGAACGCTGGAGATTGCATCTGTTTTTGGTTTATTCTCTACATCTCTTCGTACGCTGGAGATTAGCATCAATTCTTATTATTCAATCTCCATTGCGTCTCGAATGCTGGAGACGACATCTATTTTTGGTTTAATCTCTAAGCTCTTCGTACGCTGGAGATTACCATCAATACTTACAATTCAATCTCCATCGCGTCTCAGACGCTTGAGTTTGCATCAGTTTTTGGTTTAATCTCTATAGATCATCGTACGCTGGAGATTACCATCAATACTTACTATTCAATCTCCATCGCGTCTCGAATGCTGGAGACTGCATATGTTTTTGTTTAATCTCTAAGATCTTTGTACGCTGGAGATTACCATCAATACTTACTATTCAATCTCCATCGTGTCTCGAACGATTGAGATTGCATCTGTTTTTTGTTTATTCTCTACAGCTCTTCGTACGTTAGAGATTGCCATCAATACTTACTATTCAATCTCCATCGCGTCTCGAATGCTGGAGATTGCATCTGTTTTTTGTTTAATCTCTATAGCTCTTCGTACGCTGGAAATTACCATTAATACTTACTATTCAATCTCCATCGTGTCTCAAACGCTGGAGATTGCATCTGTTTTTGCTTTAATCTCTAAGTTGTTCGTACGTTGGAAATTACTATCAATACTTACTATTGAATCTTAATCGCATCTCGAACGCTGGAGATTGCATTTATATTTTGTTTAATCTCTAAGCTTTTCGTAAGCTGGATATTACCATCAATACTTACTATTCAATCTTCATCGCGTCTCGAATGCTCGAGATTGCATCTGTTTTTGGTGTATTTTCTACAGCTCTTCGTATGCTAGAGATTACCATCAATACTTACTATTCAATATCAATAGCGTCTCGAACGCTGGAGATTGCATCTGTTTTTGGTTTAATCTCTACAGCTCTTCGTACGCTGGAGATTACATTCAATACTTACTATTCAATCTCCATAGCATCTCGAACACTAAATATTGCATCTGTTTTTGGTTTAATCTCTACAGCTCTTCGTACATTGGAGATTACCATCAATACTTACTATTCAATCTCCATCGCGTCTCGAATGCTGGAGATTGCATCTGTTTTTGGTTTAATCTCTATAGCTCTTCGTACGCCGGAAATTACCATCAATACTTACTATTCAATCTCCATCGCGTCTCGAACGCTGGAGATTGCATCTTTTTTTGGTTTAATCTCTAAGCTCTTTGTACATTGTAAATTACCATCAATACTTACTATTGAATCTTAATCCCATCTCGAACGCCGGAGATTGCATCTATTTTTGGTTTATTCTCTACAGCTCTTCGTACGCTGGACATTACCATCAATACTTACTATTCAATCACCATCACATCTCGAACGCTGGAGATTGCATCTATTTTTGGTTTATTCTCTACATCTCTTCGTACGCTGGAGATTAGCATCAATTCTTATTATTCAATCTCCATTGCGTCTCGAATTCTGGAGACGACATCTATTTTTGGTTTAATCTCTAAGCTCTTCGTACGCTGGAGATTTCCATCAATACTTACAATTCAATCTCCATCGCGTCTCAGACGCTTGAGTTTGCATCTGTTTTTGGTTTAATCTCTATAGATCATCGTACGCTGGAGATTACCATCAATACTTACTATTCAATCTCCATCGCGTCTCGAATGCTGGAGACTGCATATGTTTTTGTTTAATCTCTAAGATCTTTGTACGCTGGAGATTACCATCAATACTTACTATTCAATCTCCATCGTGTCTCGAACGCTTGAGATTGCATCTGTTTTTTGTTTATTCTCTATAGCTCTTCGTACGTTGGAGATTGCCATCAATACTTACTATTCAATCTCCATCGCGTCTCGAATGCTGGAGATTGCATCTGTTTTTGGTTTAATCTCTATAGCTCTTCGTACGCTGGAAATTACCATCAATACTTACTATTCAATCTCCATCGGGTCACAAACGCTGGAGATTGCATCTGTTTTTGCTTTAATCTCTAAGCTCTTCGTACGTTGGAAATTACTATCAATACTTATTATTGAATCTCAATCGCATCTCGAATGCTGGAGATTGCATTTATTTTTTGTTTAATCTCTAAGCTCTTCGTAAGCTGGATATTACCATCAATACTTACTATTCAATCTTCATCGCGTCTCGAATGCTCGAGATTGCATCTGTTTTTGGTTTATTTTCTACAGCTCTTCGTATGCTAGAGATTACCATCAATACTTACTATTCAATCTCAATAGCGTCTCGAACGCTAGAGATTGCATCTGTTTTTGGTTTAATCTCTACAGCTCTTCGTACGCTGGAGATTACATTCAATACTTACTATTCAATCTCCATAGCATCTCGAACACTAAATATTGCATCTGTTTTTGGTTTAATCTCTACAGCTCTTCGTACGTTGGAGATTACCATCAATACTTACTATTCAATCTCCATCGCGTCTCGAATGCTGGAGATTGTATCTGTTTTTGGTTTAACCTCTATAGCTCTTCGTACGCAGGAAATTACCATCAACACTTACTATTCAATCTCGACCGCGTCTCGAACGCTGGAGATTGCATCTTTTTTTGGTTTAATCTCTAAGCTCTTCGTACATTGTAAATTACCATCAATACTTACTATTGAATCTTAATCCCATCTTGAACGCCGGAGATTGCATCTATTTTTGGTTTATTCTCTACAGCTCTTCGTACGCTGGACATTACCATCAATACTTACTATTCAATCACCATCACATCTCGAACGCTGGAGATTGCATCTGTTTTTGGTTTATTCTCTACATCTCTTCGTACGCTGGAGATTAGCATCAATTCTTATTATTCAATCTCCATTGCGTCTCGAATGCTGGAGACGACATCTATTTTTGGTTTAATCTCTAAGCTCTTCGTACGCTGGAGATTACCATCAATACTTACAATTCAATCTCCATCGCGTCTCAGACGCTTGAGTTTGCATCAGTTTTTGGTTTAATCTCTATAGATCATCGTACGCTGGAGATTACCATCAATACTTACTATTCAATCTCCATCGCGTCTCGAATGCTGGAGACTGCATATGTTTTTGTTTAATCTCTAAGATCTTTGTACGCTGGAGATTACCATCAATACTTACTATTCAATCTCCATCGTGTCTCGAACGATTGAGATTGCATCTGTTTTTTGTTTATTCTCTACAGCTCTTCGTACGTTGGAGATTGCCATCAATACTTACTATTCAATCTCCATCGCGTCTCGAATGCTGGAGATTGCATCTGTTTTTTGTTTAATCTCTATAGCTCTTCGTACGCTGGAAATTACCATTAATACTTACTATTCAATCTCCATCGTGTCTCAAACGCTGGAGATTGCATCTGTTTTTGCTTTAATCTCTAAGTTGTTCGTACGTTGGAAATTACTATCAATACTCACTATTGAATCTCAATCGCATCTCGAACGCTGGAGATTGCATTTATATTTTGTTTAATCTCTAAGCTTTTCGTAAGCTGGATATTACCATCAATACTTACTATTCAATCTTCATCGCGTCTCGAATGCTCGAGATTGCATCTGTTTTTGGTGTATTTTCTACAGCTCTTCATATGCTAGAGATTACCATCAATACTTACTATTCAATATCAACAGCGTCTCGAACGCTGGAGATTGCATCTGTTTTTGGTTTAATCTCTACAGCTCTTCGTACGCTGGAGATTACATTCAATACTTACTATTCAATCTCCATAGCATCTCGAACACTAAATATTGCATCTGTTTTTGGTTTAATCTCTACAGCTCTTCGTACATTGGAGATTACCATCAATACTTACTATTCAATCTCCATCGCGTCTCGAATGCTGGAGATTGCATCTGTTTTTGGTTTAATCTCTATAGCTCTTCGTACGCCGGAAATTACCATCAATACTTACTATTCAATCTCCATCGCGTCTCGAACGCTGGAGATTGCATCTTTTTTTGGTTTAATCTCTAAGCTCTTCGTACATTGTAAATTACCATCAACACTTACTATTGAATCTTAATCCCATCTCGAACGCCGGAGATTGCATCTATTTTTGGTTTATTCTCTACAGCTCTTCGTACGCTGGACATTACCATCAATACTTACTATTCAATCACCATCACATCTCGAACGCTGGAGATTGCATCTATTTTTGGTTTATTCTCTACATCTCTTCGTACGCTGGAGATTAGCATCAATTCTTATTATTCAATCTCCATTGCGTCTCGAATTCTGGAGACGACATCTATTTTTGGTTTAATCTCTAAGCTCTTCGTACGCTGGAGATTACCATCAATACTTACAATTCAATCTCCATCGCGTCTCAGACGCTTGAGTTTGCATCTGTTTTTGGTTTAATCTCTATAGATCATCGTACGCTGGAGATTACCATCAATACTTACTATTCAATCTCCATCGCGTCTCGAATGCTGGAGACTGCATATGTTTTTGTTTAATCTCTAAGATCTTTGTACGCTGGAGATTACCATCAATACTTACTATTCAATCTCCATCGTGTCTCGAACGCTTGAGATTGCATCTGTTTTTTGTTTATTCTCTATAGCTCTTCGTACGTTGGAGATTGCCATCAATACTTACTATTCAATCTCCATCGCGTCTCGAATGCTGGAGATTGCATCTGTTTTTGGTTTAATCTCTATAGCTCTTCGTACGCTGGAAATTACCTTCAATACTTACTATTCAATCTCCATCGGGTCTCAAACGCTGGAGATTGCATCTGTTTTTGCTTTAATCTCTAATCTCTTCGTACGTTGGAAATTACTATCAATACTTATTATTGAATCTCAATCGCATCTCGAATGCTGGAGATTGCATTTATTTTTTGTTTAATCTCTAAGCTCTTCGTAAGCTGGATATTACCATCAATACTTACTATTCAATCTTCATCGCGTCTCGAATGCTCGAGATTGCATCTGTTTTTGGTTTATTTTCTACAGCTCTTCGTATGCTAGAGATTACCATCAATACTTACTATTCAATCTCAATAGCGTCTCGAACGCTGGAGATTGCATCTGTTTTTGGTTTAATCTCTACAGGTCTTCGTACGCTGGAGATTACATTCAATACTTACTATTCAATCTCCATAGCATCTCGAACACTAAATATTGCATCTGTTTTTGGTTTAATCTCTACAGCTCTTCGTACGTTGGAGATTACCATCAATACTTACTATTCAATCTCCATCGCGTCTCGAATGCTGGAGATTGCATCTGTTTTTGGTTTAACCTCTATAGCTCTTCGTACGCAGGAAATTACCATCAACACTTACTATTCAATCTCGACCGCGTCTCGAACGCTGGAGATTGCATCTTTTTTTGGTTTAATCTCTAAGCTCTTCGTACATTGTAAATTACCATCAATACTTACTATTGAATCTTAATCGCATCTAGAACGCCGGAGATTGAATCTATTTTTGGTTTATACTCTACAGCTCTTCGTACGCTGGACATTACCATCAATACTTACTATTCAATCTCCATCGCGTCTCGAACGCTGGAGATTGCATCTGTTTTTTGTTTAATCTCTATAGCTCTTCGTACGCTGGAGATTACCATGAATACTTACTATTCAATCTCCATCGCATCTCGAACACTGGAGATTGCATCTGTTTTTTGTTTAATTTTTGTTTTAATCTCTATAGCTTTTCGTACGTTAGAGATTACCATCAATACTTACTATTCAATCTCCATCGCATCTCGAACGCTGGAGATTGTATCTCTTTTTGGTTTAATCTCTACAGCTCTTCGTACGCTAAAGATTACCATCAATGCTTACTATTCAATCTCCATCGCCTCTCGAATGATGGAGATTGCATCTGTTTTTTGGTTTAACCTCTACAACTCCTCGTACACTGCAGATTACCATCAATATTTACTATTCAATCTCCATCGCATCTCGAACGTTGGAGATTGCATCTGTTTTTGGTTTAATCTCCACATCTCTTCGTACGTTGGAGATTACCTTCAATACTTACTATTCCATCTCCATCGCGTCTCGAACGCTTGAGATTGCATCTATATTTTGTTTATTCTCTAAAGCTCTTCGTACGTTGGAAATTACCATCAATTCTTACTATTTAATCTCCATCGCATCTCAAATGCTTGAGATTGCATCTGTTTTTGGTTTAATCTCTACAGCTCTTCGTACGCTAGAGATTACCATCAATACTTACTATTCAATCTCCATCGTGTCTCGAACTCTGGAGATTGCATCTGTTTTTTGGTTTAACCTCTACAGCTCCTCGTACGATGGAGATTACCATCAATACCTACTATTCAATCTCCATCGCATCTCAAACGCTGGAGTTTGCATCTGTTTTTGGTTTAATCTCTATAGCTCTTCGTACGTTGGAGATTACCATCAATACTTACTATTCAATCTCCATCGCGTCTCGAACGCTTGAGATTGCATTTCTTTTTTGTTTATTCTCTACAGCTCTTCGTACGTTAGAGATTACCATCAATTCTTACTATTCAATCTCCAATGCATCCCAAATGCTGGAGATTGCATCTGTTTTTGGTTTAATCGCTACAGCTCTTCGTACGCTGGAGATTACCATCAATACTTACTATTAAATCTTCATCGTGTCTCGAACTCTAGAGATTGCATCTGTTTTTGGTTTAATCTCCACAGCTCTTCGTACGCTGGAGATTACCTTCAATACTTATTATTCCATCTCCATGGCGTCTAAACGCTGGAGATTGCATCTGTTTTTGGGTTAATCTCTACAGCTCCTCGTACGCTGGAGATTACCATCAATACTTACTATTCAATCTCCATCGCGTCTCGAAGGCTTGAGATTGCATCTATATTTTGTTTATTCTCTAAAGCTCTTCGTACGTTGGAAATTACCATCAATTCTTACTATTTAATCTCCATCGCATCTCAAATGCTTGAGATTGCATCTGTTTTTGGTTTAATCTCTACAGCTCTTCGTACGCTAGAGATTACCATCAATACTTACTATTCAATCTCCATCGTGTCTCGAACTCTGGAGATTGCATCTGTTTTTTGGTTTAACCTCTACAGCTCCTCGTACGATGGAGATTACCATCAATACTTACTATTCAATCTCCATCGCATCTCAAACGCTGGAGTTTGCATCTGTTTTTGGTTTAATCTCTATAGCTCTTCGTACGTTGGAGATTACCATCAATACTTACTATTCAATCTCCATCGCGTCTCGAACGCTTGAGATTGCATTTCTTTTTTGTTTATTCTCTACAGCTCTTCGTACGTTAAAGATTACCATCACTTCTTACTATTCAATCTCCATCGCATCCCAAATGCTGGAGATTGCATCTGTTTTTGGTTTAATCGCTACAGCTCTTCGTACGCTGGAGATTACCATCAATACCTACTATTAAATCTTCATCGTGTCTCGAACTCTAGAGATTGCATCTGTTTTTGGTTTAATCTCCACAGCTCTTCGTACGCTGGAGATTACCTTCAATACTTATTATTCCATCTCCATGGCGTCTCGAACGCTTGAGATTGCATCTGTTTTTTGTTTATTCTCTACAGCTCTTCGTACGTTGGAGATTACCATCAATTCTTACTATTCAATCTCCATCACATCTTAAATGCTGGAGATTGCATCTGTTTTTGGTTTAATCTCTACAACTCTTCGTACGCTGGAGATTACCATCAATACTTACTATTCAATCTCCATCGTGTCTCGAACTCTAGAGATTGCATCTGTTTTTTGGTATAATCTCTGCACCTCTTCGCATGCTGATGATTACCATCAATACTTACTATTCAATTTCCATCGCGTCAAGAACGTTAGAGATTGCATCTGTTTTTGGTTTAATCTCTACAACGCTTCGTACGTTGGAGATTACCATCAATACTTACTGTTCAATCTCCATCGCATCTCGAACGCCGAAGATTGTATCTGGTTTTGACTTAATCTCTACAGCTCTTCGTACAGTGGAGATTACCATCAATGCTTACTATTTAATCTCCATCGCCTCTCGAATGATGGAGATTGCATTTGTTTTTTGGTTTAACCTCTACAGCTCATCGTACGCTGGAGATTACCATCAATAGTTACTATTCAATCTCCATCGCGTCTCGAACGCTAGAGATTGTATCAGTTTTTGGTTTAATATCTACAGCTCTTCGTACGCTGGAGATTACCATCAATACTTACTATTCAATCTCCATTGCGTCACGAACGTTAGAGATTGCATCTATTTTTGGTTTAATCTCTACAGCTCTTCGTACGATAGAGATTACCTTCAATACTTACTATTCCATCTCCATGGCATCTCAACGCTGCAGATTGCATCTGTTTTTGGATTAATCTCTACAACTCTTCGTACGTTGGAGATTACCATCAATGCTTACTATTTAATCTCCATCGCCTCTTGAATAATGGAGATTGCATCTGTTTTTTGGTTTAACCTCTACATCTCGTCGTACGCTGGAGATTACCATCAATACTTACTATTCAATCTCCATCGCGTCTCGAACGCTGGAGATAGCATCTGTTTTTGGTTTAATCTCTACAGCTCTTCGTACGCTGGAGATTACCATCAATACTTACTATTCAATCTCCATTGCATATCGAACACTGGAGATTGCATCTATTTTTGGTTTAATCTCTACAGCTCTTCGTACGCTGAAGATTACCATCAATACTTACTATTTAATATCAATCGCGTCTCAAACGCTGGAGATTGCTTTTATTTTTTGTTCATTCTCTACAGCTCTTCGTACGCTAGAGATTACCATCAATACTTACTATTCAATAACAATCGCATCTCGAACGCAGGAGATTGCATCTGTTTTTTGTTTAATCTCTACAGCTCTTCGTACGCTAGAGATTACCATCAATACTTACTATTCAATAACCATCGCATCTCGAACGCTGGAGATTGCATCTGTTTTTTGTTTAATCTCTATAGCTCTTCATACGCTGAGTTTACCATAAATACTCACTATTCAATCTCAATCGCATCTTGAACACTGGAGATTGGATCTGTTTTTTGTTTAATCTCTACAGCTCTTCGTACGGTAGAGATTACCTTCAATACTTACTATTCAATCTCCATCACGTCTCGAACGCTGGAGATTGCATCTATTTTTGGTTTAATCTTTACAGCTCCTCGTACGCTGGAGATTCCCAGCAATACTTACTATTCAATCTCCATCGTGTCTCGAACTCTGGAGATTGCATCTGTTTTTGGTATAATCTCTACAGCTCTTCGTACGCTCAAGATTACCATAAATACTTACTTTTCAATCTCCATCGCGTCTTGAACGCTTGAGATTGCATCTGTTTTTTGTTTATTCTCTACAGCTCTTCGTACGTTGGAGATTACCATAAATACTTACTATTCAATCTCCATCGCGTCTCGAACGCTGGAGATTGCATCTGTTTTTGGTTTAATCTCTACAGCGCATCGTACGCTAGAGTTTACCTTCAATACTTACTATTCAATCTCCATCGCGTCTCGAACGCTGGAGATTGCATCTATTTTTGGTTTAATCTTTACAGCTCCTCGTACGCTGGAGATTCCCAGCAATACTTACTATTCAATCTCCATCGTGTCTCGAACCCTGGAGATTGCATCTGTTTTTGGTATAATCTCTACAGCTCTTTGTACGCTCAAGATTACCATAAATACTTACTTTTCAATCTCCATCGCGTCTTGAACGCTTGAGATTGCATCTGTTTTTTGTTTATTCTCTACAGCTCTTCGTACGTTGGAGATTACCATAAATACTTACTATTCAATCTCCATCGCGTCTCGAACGCTGGAGATTGCATCTGTTTTTGGTTTAATCTCTACAGCGCATCGTACGCTAGAGTTTACCTTCAATACTTACTATTCAATCTCCATCGCGTCTCGAACGCTGGAGATTGCATCTATTTTTGGTTTAATCTTTACAGCTCCTCGTACGCTGGAGATTCCCAGCAATACTTACTATTCAATCTCCATCGTGTCTCGAACTCTGGAGATTGCATCTATTTTTGGTATAATCTCTACAGCTCTTCGTACGCTCAAGATTACCATAAATACTTACTATTCAATCTCCATCGCGTCTTGAACGCTTGAGATTGCATCTGTTTTTTTTTTCTCTACAGCTCTTCGTACGTTGGAGATTACCATCAATTCTTACTATTCAATCTTCATCGCCTCTCGAATGATGGAGATTGCATCTGTTTTTTGTTTAACCTCTACAGCTCCTCGTACGCTTGAGATTACCATCAATACTTACTATTCAATCTCCATCGCGTCTCGAACGCTGGAGATTGCATATGTTTTTTGTTTAATCTCTTCGGCTCTTCGTGCACTGGAGATTACCTTCAATACTTACTATTCCATCTCCATGGCGTCTCAACGCTGGAGATTGCATCTGTTTTTGGTTTAATCTCTACAACTCTTCGTACATTGGAGATTACCCTCAATGCTTATTATTCAATCTCAATCGCCTCTCGAATGATAGAGATTGCATCTGTTTTTTGGTTTAACCTCTACAGCTCCTCGTACACTGAAGATTACCATCAATACTTACTATTCAATCTCCATCGCTTCTCGAACGCTGGAGATTGCATCTGTTTTTGGTTTAATGTCTACAGCTCTTCGTACACAGGAGATTACCATCAATACTTACTATTAAATCTACATTGCATCTCGAACACTGGAGATTGCATCTGTTTTTGGTTTAATCTCTACAGCTCTTCGTACGCTGGAGATTACCATGAATACTTACTATTCAATCTCCATCGCGTCTCGAATGCTGGAGATTGCATCTGTTTTTGGTTTAATCTCTACAGCGCGTCGTACGCTAGAGTTTACCTTCAATACTTACTATTCAATTTCCATCGCGTCTCGGACGCTGGAGATTGCATCTATTTTTGGTTAAATCTTTACAGCTCCTCGTACGCTGGAGATTCCCAGCAATACTTACTATTCAATCTCCATCGTGTCTCGAACTCTAGAGATTGCATCTGTTTTTGGTATAATCTCTACAGCTCTTCGTACGCTCAAGATTACCATAAATACTTACTTTTCAATCTCCATCGCGTCTCGAACGCTAGAGATTGCATCTGTTTTTGGTTTAATCTCTACAGCTCTTCGTAGCTAGAGATTACTTTCAATACTTAATATTCAATCTCCATCGCGTCTCGAACACTAGAGATTGCATGTTTTTTTTGTTTAATCTCTAGAGCTCTTCGTACGCTAGAGATTACCATAAATACTTACTATTCAATCTCCATCGTTTATCGAACGCTAGAGATTGCATCTTTTTTTGGCTTAATCTCTGCAGCTCTTCGTAGGCTCGAGATTACCATAAATACTTACTATTCAATCTCAATCGCGTCTCGAACGCTGGAGATTGCATCTGTTTTTGGTTTAATCTCTACAGCTCCTCGTACGCTGGAGATTACCATCAATACTTACTATTCAATCTCCATTACGTCTCGAACGCTTGAGATTGCATCTGTTTTTGTTTATTCTCTACAGTTCTTTGTACGTTGGAGATTACCATCAATTCTTACTATTCAATCTCCATCGCATCTCAAATGCTGGAGATCGCATCTGTTTTTTGTTTAATCTCTACATCTCTTCGTACGCTGGAGATTAGCATCAATACTTACTATTCAATCTCCATCGTGTCTCGAACTCTGTAGATTGCATCCGTTTTTTGGTATAATCTCTGCAACTCTTCGAATGCTGAAGATTACCATCAATACTTACTATTCAATCTCCATCGCATCACGAACGCTAGAGATTTCATCTGTTTTTGGTTTAATCTCTACAACTCTTTGTACGTTGAAGATTACCATCAATACTTACTATTAATTCTCCATCGCATCTCGAATGCTGGAGATTGTATCTGTTTTTGGTTTAATCTCTACAGCTCTTCGTACGCTCGAGATTACCATCAATGCTTACTATTCAATCTCCATCGCGTCTTGAACGCTTGAGATTGCATCTGTTTTTTTGTTTATTCTCTACAGCTTTTCCTACGTTGGAGTTTACCATCAATTCTTACTATTCAATCTTCATCGCCTCTCGAATGATGGAGATTGCATCTGTTTTTTGTTTAACCTCTACAGCTCCTCGTACGCTTGAGATTACCATCAATACTTACTATTCAATCTCCATCGCGTCTCGAACGCTGGAGATTGCATATGTTTTTTGTTTAATCTCTTCGGCTCTTCGTGCACTGGAGATTACCTTCAATACTTACTATTCCATCTCCATGGCGTCTCAACGCTGGAGATTGCATCTGTTTTTGGTTTAATCTCTACAACTCTTCGTACGTTGGAGATTACCATCAATACTTACTATTCAATCTCCATCGCATCTCGAACGCTGGACATTGTATCTGTTTTTGGTTTAATCTCTACAGCTCTTCGTACGCTGGAGATTACCATCAATACTTACTATTCAATATCAATCGTGTCTCGAACGCTGGAGATTTTATCTGTTTTTGGTTTAATCTATAAGCTCTTCGTACGCTGGAAATTACCATCAAAACTTACTATTCAATCTCCATCCCATCTCGAACACCAGAGATTGCATCTGTTTTTGGTTTAATCTCAACAGCTCTTCGTACGCTGGAGAATACCATCAATACTTACTATTCAATCTCCATCACGTCTCGAATGCTGGAGATTGCATCTGTTTTTGGTTTAACCTCTACAGCTCTTCGTACGCTGGAGATTATAAACAATACTTACTATTCAATCTCCATCGTGTATCGATCGCTTGAGATTGAATCTTTTTTTTTGGTTTAATCTCTACAGCTCTTCGTACGCTCGAGATTACCATAAATACTTACTATTCAATCTCCATCGCGTCTCGAATGCTGGAGATTGAATCTGTTTTTGGTTTAATCTCTACAGCACTTCGTACGCTCGAGATTACCATCAATGCTTACTAATCAATCTCCATCGCGTCGTGAACGCTTGAGATTGCATCTGTTTTTTGTTTATTCTCTACAGCTCTTCGTACGTTGGAGATTACCATCAATTCTTACTATTCAATCTTCATCGCCTCTCGAATGATGGAGATTGCATCTGTTTTTTGTTTAACCTCTACAGCTCCTCGTACGCTTGAGATTACCATCAATACTTACTATTCAATCTCCATCACATCTCGAACGCTGGAGATTGCACATGTTTTTTGTTTAATCTCTTCGGCTCTTCGTGCACTGGAGATTACCTTCAATACTTACTATTCCATCTCCATGGCGTCTCAACGCTGGAGATTGCATCTGTTTTTGGTTTAATCTCTACAGCTCCTCGTACGCTGGAGATTACCATCAATACTTACTATTCAATCTCCATCGCGTCTCGACCGCTTGAGATTGCATCTGTTTTTGGTTTAATCTCTACAACTCTTCATACTATGGAGATTACCATCAATACTTACTATTCAATCTCCATCGCATCTCGAACGCTGGACACTGTATCTGTTTTTGGTTTAATCTCTATAGCTCTTCGTACGTTGGAGATTACCCTCAATGCTTATTATTCAATCTCCATCGCCTCTCGAATGATGGAGATTGCATCTGTTTTTTGGTTTAACCTCTACAGCACCTCGTACACTGAAGATTACCATCAATACTTACTATTCAATCTCCATCGCGTCTCGAACGCTGGAGATTGCATCTGTTTTTGGTTTAATCTCTACAGCTCTTCGTACACTGGAGATTACCATCAATACTTACTATTCAATCTACATTGCATCTCGAACGCTGGAGATTGCATCTGTTT
Source organism: Persicaria maculosa (assembly GCA_963922045.1). Lineage (NCBI taxonomy): Eukaryota > Viridiplantae > Streptophyta > Magnoliopsida > Caryophyllales > Polygonaceae > Persicaria > Persicaria maculosa. The sequence continues at coordinate 39,560,660 of OY998261.1, forward strand.
TTGGTTTAATCTCTACAGCTCTTCGTACGCTGGAGATTACCATCAATACTTACTATTCAATATCAATCGTGTCTCGAACGCTGGAGATTTTATCTGTTTTTCATTTAATCTATAAGCTCTTCGTACGCTGGAAATTACCATCAAAACATACTATTCAATCTCCATCGCATCTCGAACACTAGAGATTGCATCTGTTTTTGGTTTAATCTCAACAGCTCTTCGTACGCTGGAGATTACCATCAATACTTACTATTCAATCTCCATCACGTCTCGAATGCTGGAGATTGCATCTGTTTTTGGTTTAACCTCTACAACTCTTCGTACGCTGGAGATTACAAACAATACTTACTATTCAATCTCCATCGCGTATCGAACGCTTGAGATTGCATCTTTTTTTTTTGTTTAATCTCTACAGCTCTTCGTACGCTCGAGATGACCATAAATACTTACTATTCAATCTCCATCGCATCTCGAATGCTGGAGATTGCATCTGTTTTGGGTTACATCTCTACAGCGCGTCGTACGCTAGAGTTTACCTTCAATACTTACTATTCAATATCCATCGCGTCTCGAACGCGGGAGATTGCATCTATTTTTGGTTTAATCTATAAAGCTCCTCGTACGCTGGAGATTCCCAGCAATACTTACTATTCAATCTCCATCGTGTCTCGAACTCTGGAGATTGCATCTGTTTTTGGTATAATCTCTACAACTCTTCGTACGCTGGAGATTACCATCAATACTTACTATTCAATCTCCATTGCGTCACGAACGTTAGAGATTGCATCTGTTTTTGGTTTAATCTCTATAATTTTTCCTACATTGGAGATTACCATCAATACTTACTATTCAATCTCCATCGCATCTCGAACACTGGAGATTGTATCTGTTTTTGGTTTAATCTCTAAAGCTCTACGTACGTTGGAGTTTACCATCAATGCTTACAATCCAATCTTCATCGCCTCTCGAATGATGGAGATTGCATCTGTTTTTTGGTTTAACCTCTACAGCTCCTCGTACACTGGAGATTACCATCAATACTTACTATTCAATCTCCATCGCGTCTCGAACGCTGGAGTTTCCATCTGTTTTTCGTTTAATCTCTACAGCACTTCGTGCCTTGGAGATCACCTTCAATACTTACTATTCCATCTTCATTGCCTCTCAACGCTGGAGATTGCATTTGTTTTTGGTTTAATCTCTACAGCTCTTCGTACGCTGGAGATTACCATCAATACTTACTATTCAATCTCCATCGCGTCTCGAACGCTTGAGATTGCATCTGTTTTTTGTTTATTCTCTACAGCTCTTCGTACGTTGGAGATTACCGTCAATTCTTACTATTCAATCTCCATCGCATCTCAAATTATTGAGATTGCATCTATTTTTGGTTTAATCTCTACAGCTCTTCGTACGCTGGAGATTACAATCAATACTTACTATTCAATCTCCATCGCGTCTCGAACGCTTGAGATTGCATCTGTTTTTGGTTTAATCTCTACAACTCTTCGTACGTTGGAGATTACCATCAATACTTACTATTCAATCTCCATCGCATCTCGAACGCTGGACATTGTATCTGTTTTTGGTTTAATCTCTACAGCTGTTCGTACGCTGGATATTACAATCAATGCTTATTATTCAATCTCCATCGCCTCTCGAATGATGGAGATTGCATCTGTTTTTTGGTTTAACCTCTACAGCTCCTCGTACGCTGGAGATTACCATCAATACTTACTATTCAATCTCCATCGCGTCTCGAACGCTGGAGATTGCATCTGTTTTTGGTTTAATCTCTACAGCTCTTCGTACACTGGAGATTACCATCAATACTTACTATTCAATCTACATTGCATCTCAAATTGTTGAGATTGCATCTGTTTTTGGTTTAATCTCTACAGCTCTTCGTACGCTGGAGATTACCATCAATACTTACTATTCAATATCAATCGCGTCTCGAACGCTGGAGATTTTATCTGTTTTTGGTTTAATCTATAAGCTCTTCGTACGCTGGAAATTACCATCAATACTTACTATTCAATCTCCATCACATCTCCAACACTAGAGATTGCATCTGTTTTTGGTTTAATCTCAACAGCTCTTCGTACGCTAGAGATTACCATCAATAATTACTATTCAATCTCCATCACGTCTCGAATGCTGGGGATTGCATCTGTTTTTGGTTTAACCTCTACAACTCTTCGTACGATGGAGATTACAAACAATACTTACTATTCAATCGACATCGCGTATCGAACGCTTGAGATTGCATCTTTTTTTTTGGTTTAATATCTACAGCTCTTCGTACGCTCGAGATTACCATAAATACTTACTATTCAATCTCCATCGCATCTCGAACGATGGAGATTGCATCTGTTTTTTTGTTTAATCTCTACAGCTCGTCGTACGCTAGAGTTTACCTTCAATACTTACTATTCAATCTCCATCGCGTCTCGATCGCTGGAGATTGCATCTGTTTTTGGTTTAATCTTTACCGCTACTCGTACGCTGGAGATTCCCATCAATGCTTACAATTCAATCTCCATCGCCTCTCGAATGATGGAGATTGCATATGTTTTTTGGTTTAACCTCTACAGCTCCTCGTACACTGGAGATTACCATCAATACTTACTATTCAATCTCCATCGCGTCTCGAACGCTGGAGATTGTATCTGTTTTTGGTTTAATCTCTACAGCTCTTCGTGCGTTGGAGATTACCTTCAATACTTACTATTCCATCTCCATGGCGTCTCAACGCTGGAGATTGCATTTGATTTTGGTTTAATCTCTACAGCTCTTCGTACGCTGGAGATTACCATCAATACTTACTATTCAATCTCCATCGCGTCTCGAACGCTTGAGATTGCATCTGTTTTTTTGTTTATTCTCTACAGCTCTTCGTACGTTGGAGATTACCGTCAATTCTTACTATTCAATCTCCATCGTATCTCAAATGCTGGACATTGCATCTGTTTTTGGTTTAATCACTACAGCTCTTCGTACGCTGGAGATTACCATCAATACTTACTATTCAATATCCATCGTGTCTCGAACTCTGGAGATTGCATCTGTTTTTGGTATAATCTCTGCAACTCTTCACATGCTGAAGATTACCATCAATAATTACTATTCAATCTCCATCGCGTCACGAACGTTAAAGATTGCATCTGTTTTTGGTTTAATCTCTACAACTCTTCGTACGTTGGAGATTACCATCAATACTTACTATTCAATCTCCATCGCATCACGAATGCTGGACATTGTATCTGTTTTTGGTTTAATCTCTACAGCTCTTCGTACGGTAGAGATTACCATCAATGCTTATTATTCAATCTCCAACGCCTCTCGAATGATGGAGATTGCATCTGTTTTTTGGTTTAACCTCTACAGCTCCTCTACGCTAGAGATTACCATCAATACTTACTATTCAATCTCCATCGCATCTCGAACACTGGAGATTGCATCTATTTTTGGTTTAATCTCTACAGCTCTTCGTACGCTGGAGATTACAATCAATACTTACTATTCAATCTCCATCGCGTCTCGAACGCTTGAGATTGCATCTGTTTTTGGTTTAATCTCTACAACTCTTCGTACGTTGGAGATTACCATCAATACTTACTATTCAATCTCCATCGCATCTCGAACGCTGGACATTGTATCTGTTTTTGGTTTAATCTCTACAGCTGTTCGTACGCTGGATATTACAATCAATGCTTATTATTCAATCTCCATCGCCTCTCGAATGATGGAGATTGCATCTGTTTTTTGGTTTAACCTCTACAGCTCCTCGTACGCTGGAGATTACCATCAATACTTACTATTCAATCTCCATCGCGTCTCGAACGCTGGAGATTGCATCTGTTTTTGGTTTAATCTCTACAGCTCTTCGTACACTGGAGATTACCATCAATACTTACTATTCAATCTACATTGCATCTCAAATTGTTGAGATTGCATCTGTTTTTGGTTTAATCTCTACAGCTCTTCGTACGCTGGAGATTACCATCAATACTTACTATTCAATATCAATCGCGTCTCGAACGCTGGAGATTTTATCTGTTTTTGGTTTAATCTATAAGCTCTTCGTACGCTGGAAATTACCATCAATACTTACTATTCAATCTCCATCACATCTCCAACACTAGAGATTGCATCTGTTTTTGGTTTAATCTCAACAGCTCTTCGTACGCTAGAGATTACCATCAATAATTACTATTCAATCTCCATCACGTCTCGAATGCTGGGGATTGCATCTGTTTTTGGTTTAACCTCTACAACTCTTCGTACGATGGAGATTACAAACAATACTTACTATTCAATCGACATCGCGTATCGAACGCTTGAGATTGCATCTTTTTTTTTGGTTTAATATCTACAGCTCTTCGTACGCTCGAGATTACCATAAATACTTACTATTCAATCTCCATCGCATCTTGAACGATGGAGATTGCATCTGTTTTTTTGTTTAATCTCTACAGCTCGTCGTACGCTAGAGTTTACCTTCAATACTTACTATTCAATCTCCATCGCGTCTCGATCGCTGGAGATTGCATCTGTTTTTGGTTTAATCTTTACCGCTACTCGTACGCTGGAGATTCCCATCAATGCTTACAATTCAATCTCCATCGCCTCTCGAATGATGGAGATTGCATATGTTTTTTGGTTTAACCTCTACAGCTCCTCGTACACTGGAGATTACCATCAATACTTACTATTCAATCTCCATCGCGTCTCGAACGCTGGAGATTGTATCTGTTTTTGGTTTAATCTCTACAGCTCTTCGTGCGTTGGAGATTACCTTCAATACTTACTATTCCATCTCCATGGCGTCTCAACGCTGGAGATTGCATTTGATTTTGGTTTAATCTCTACAGCTCTTCGTACGCTGGAGATTACCATCAATACTTACTATTCAATCTCCATCGCGTCTCGAACGCTTGAGATTGCATCTGTTTTTTTGTTTATTCTCTACAGCTCTTCGTACGTTGGAGATTACCGTCAATTCTTACTATTCAATCTCCATCGTATCTCAAATGCTGGACATTGCATCTGTTTTTGGTTTAATCACTACAGCTCTTCGTACGCTGGAGATTACCATCAATACTTACTATTCAATATCCATCGTGTCTCGAACTCTGGAGATTGCATCTGTTTTTGGTATAATCTCTGCAACTCTTCACATGCTGAAGATTACCATCAATAATTACTATTCAATCTCCATCGCGTCACGAACGTTAAAGATTGCATCTGTTTTTGGTTTAATCTCTACAACTCTTCGTACGTTGGAGATTACCATCAATACTTACTATTCAATCTCCATCGCATCACGAATGCTGGACATTGTATCTGTTTTTGGTTTAATCTCTACAGCTCTTCGTACGGTAGAGATTACCATCAATGCTTATTATTCAATCTCCAACGCCTCTCGAATGATGGAGATTGCATCTGTTTTTTGGTTTAACCTCTACAGCTCCTCTACGCTAGAGATTACCATCAATACTTACTATTCAATCTCCATCGCATCTCGAACACTGGAGATTGCATCTATTTTTGGTTTAATCTCTACAGCTCTTCGTACGTTGGGGATTACCATTAATATTTACTATTCAATCTCCATCGCGTCTCGAACGCTGGAGATTGCATCTGTTTTTGGTTTAATCTCTAAGCTCTTCGTACGTTGGAAATTACCATCAACACTTACTATTGAATCTCAATCGCATCTCGAACACTGGAGATTGCATTTATTTTTTGTTTATTATCTACAGCTCTTCGTACGCTAGAGATTACCATCAATACTTACTATTCAATCTCCATCGCGTCTCGAACGTTGGAGATTGCATCTGTTTTTGGTTTAATCTCAATAGCTCTTCGTACGCGGAGATTACCATAAATACTTACTATTCAATCTCCATCGCATCTTGAACACTGGAGATTGCATCTGTTTTTTGTTTAATCTCTACAGCTCTTCGTACGGTAGAGATTACCTTCAATACTTACATTCAATCTCCATCACGTCTCGAATGCTAGAGATTGCATTTGTTTTTGGTTTAACCTCTACAGCTCTTCGTACGCTGGAGAATACAAATAATACATACTATTCAATCTCTATCGTGTATCGAATGCTGGAGATTGCATCTTTTTTTTTGTTTAATCTCTACATCTCTTCGTACGCTCGAGATTACCATAAATACTTACTATTCAATCTTCCCCGCGTCTCGAACGCTAGAGATTGCATCTGTTTTTTGTTTAATCTCTATAGCTCTTCGTACGGTAGAGATTACCTTCAATACTTACATTCAATCTCCATCACGTCTCGAATGCTGGAGATTTCATTTGTTTTTGGTTTAACCTCTACAGCTCTTCGTACGCTGGAGATTACAAACAATACTTACTATTCAATCTCCATCGTGTATCGAACGCTGGAGATTGCATCTTTTTTTTTGCTTAATCTCTACAGCTCTTCGTACGCTCGAGATTACCATAAATACTTACTATTCAATCTCAATCGCGTCTCGAACGCTGGAGATTGCATCTGTTTTTGGTTTAATCTCTACAGCTGCTCGTACGCTGTAGATTACCCTCAATACTTACTTTTCAATTTCCATCGCATCTCGAACGCTTGAGATTGCATCTGTTTTTTGTTTATTCTCTACAACTCTTCGTACGTTGGAGATTACCAACAATTCTTACTATTAAATCTCCATCGCATCTCAAATGCTGGAGATTGCATCTGTTTTTGGTTTAATCTCTACAGCTCTTCGTACGCTGGAGATTACCATCAATACTTACTATTCAATATCCATCGTGTCTCGAACACTGAAGATTGCAATTGTTTTTGGTATAATCTCTGCAACTCTTCGCATGTTGAAGATTACCATCAATACTTACTATTCAATCTCCATCGCGTCACGAACGTTAAAGATTGCATCTGTTTTTGGTTTAATCTCTACAAATCTTCGTACGTTGGAGATTACCATCAATACTTACTATTCAATCTCCATCGCATCTCGAATGCTGAACATTGTATCTGTTTTTGGTTTAATCTCTACAGCTCTTCGTACGCTAGAGATTACCATCAACGCTTATTATTCAATCTCCATCGCCTCTCGAATGATGGAGATTGCATCTATTTTTTGGTTTAACCTCTACAGCTCCTCGTACACTGGAGATTACCATCAATACTTATTATTCAATCTCCATCGCGTCTCGAACGCTGGAGATTGCATCTGTTTTTGGTTTAATCTCTATAGCTCTTCGTACGTTGGAGATTACCATCAATACTTACTATTCAATCTCCATTGCATCTCGAACACTGGAGATTGCATCTATTTTTTGTTTAATCTCTACAGCTCTTCGTACGCTGGAGATTACCATCAATACTTACTATTTAATATCAATCGCGTCTCAAACGCTAGAGATTTTATCTGTTTTTTGTTTAATCTCTAAGCTCTTCTTACGCTGGAAATTACCATCAATACTTACTATTCAATCTCCATCGCATCTCGAACACGGGAGATTGCATCTGTTTTTGGTTTAATCTCTATAGCTCTTCGTACGCTGGGGATTACCATCAATATTTACTATTCAATCTCCATTGCTTCTCGAACGCTAAAGATTGCATCTGTTTTTGGTTTAATCTCTAAGCTCTTCGTACGTTGGAAATTACCATTAACACCTACTATTGAATCTCAATCGCATCTCGAACGCAGGAGATTGCATTTATTTTTTGTTTATTCTCTACAGCTCTTCGTACGCTAGAGATTACCATCAATACTTACTATTCAATCTCCATCGAGTCTCGAACGCTGGAGATTGCATCTGTTTTTGGTTTAATCTCTATAGCTCTTTGTACGCTGAGATTACCATAAATACTTACTATTCAATCTCCATCGCATCTTGAACACTGGACATTGCATCTGTTTTTTGGTTAATCTCTACAGCTCTTCGTACGGCAGAGATTACCTTCAATACTTACATTCAATCTCCATCACGTCTCCAATGCTGGAGATCGCATTTGCTTTTGGTTTAACCTCTACAGCTCTTCGTACGCTAGAGATTACAGACAATACTTACTATTCAATCTCTATCGTGTATCAAACGCTGGAGATTGTATCTTTTTTTTGGTTTAATCTCTACAGCTCTTCGTACGCTCGAGATTACCATAAATACTTACTATTCAATCTTTATCTCGTATCGAACGCTAGAGATTGCATCTGTTTTTTGTTTAATCTCTACCGCTCTTCGTACGCTAGAGATTACTTTCAATACTTACTATTCAATCTCCATCGCGTCTCGAACACTGGAGATTACAACTGTTTTTTGTTTAATCTCTACAGCTCTTCGTACGGTAGAGATTACCTTCAATACTTACATTCAATCTCCATCACGTCTCAAATGCTGGAGATTGCATTTGTTTTTGGTTTAACCTCTACAGCTCTTCGTACGCTGGAGATTACAAACAATACTTACAATTCAATCTCTATCGTGTATCGAACGCTGGAGATAGCATCTTTTTTTTGGTTTAATCTCTACAGCTCCTCGTACGCTCGAGATTACCATAAATACTTACTATTCAATCTTCATCTTGTCTCGAACGCTAGAGATTGCATCTGTTTTTTGTTTAATCTCTACCGCTCCTCGTACGCAAGAGATTACTTTCAATACTTACTATTCAATCTCCATCGCGTCTCGAACACTGGAGATTGCATCTGTTTTTTGTTTAATCTCTACAGCTCTTCGTACGGTAGAGATTACCTTCAATACTTACATTCAATCTCCATCACGTCTCGAATGCTGGAGATTGCATTTGTTTTTGGTTTAACCTCTACAGCTCTTCGTACGCTGGAGATTACAAACAATACCTACAATTCAATCTCTATCGTGTATCGAACGCTGGAGATTGCATCTGTTTTTGGTTTAATCTCTACTGCTCTTCGTACGATCGAGATTACCATAAATACTTACTATTCAATCTTCATCGCGTCTCGAACGCTAGAGATTGCATCTGTTTTTTGTTTAATCTCTACTGCTCTTCGTACGCTAGAGATTACTTTCAATACTTACTATTCAATCTCCATCGCGTCTCGAACACTGGAGATTGCATCTGTTTTTTGTTTAATCTCTACAACTCTTTGTACGCTAGAGATTACCTTCAATAGTTACTATTCAATCTCCATCACGTCTCGAATGCTGGAGAATGCAATTGTTTTTGGTTTAACCTCTACAGCTCTTCGTACGCTGGAGATTACAAATAATACTTACTATTCAATCTCCATCGTGTATCGAACGCTGGAGATTGCATCTTTTTTTTTTGCTTAATCTCTACAGCTCTTCGTACGCTCGAGATTACCATAAATACTTACTATTCAATCTCAATCGCATCTCGAACGCTGGAGATTGCATCTATTTTTGGTTTAATCTCTACAGCTCCTCGTACGCTGGAGATTACCATCAATACTCACTATTCAATCTCCATCGCATGTCGAACGCTTGAGATTGCATCTGTTTTTTGTTTATTCTCTACAGCACTTCGTACGTTGGAGATTACCATCAATTCTTACTATTCAATCTCCATCGCATCTCAAATGCTGGAGATTGCATCTGTTTTTGGTTTAGTCTCTACAGCTCTTCATACGCTGAAGATTACCATCAATACTTACTATTCAATCTCCATCGTGTCTCGAACTTTAGAGATTGCATCTGTTTTTGGTATAATCTCTGCAGCTCTTCGCATGCTGAAGATTACTATCAATACTTACTATTCAATCTCAATCGCATAACAAACGCTAGAGATTGCATCTGTTTTTGGTTTAATCTCTACAACTCTTCGTATGTTGGATATTACCATCAATACTTGCGATTAATACTCCATCGCATCTCGAACGCTGGATATTGTATTTGTTTTTGGTTTTATCTCTACAGCTCTTCGTACGCTCGAGATTACCATCAATGCTTACTATTCCATCTCTATCGCCTCTCGAATGATGGAGATTGCATCTGTTTTTTGGTTTAACCTCTATAGCTCCTCGTACGCTGGAGATTACCATCAATACTTACTATTCAATCTCAATCGCGTCTCGAACGCTGGAGATTGCATCTGTTTTTGGTTTAATATCTACAACTCTTCGTACGCTGTAGATTACCTTCAATACTTACTATTCCATCTCCATGGCGTCTCAACGCTGGAGGTTGCATCTTTTTTTGGTTTAATCTCTACAACTCCTCGTGCACTGGAGATTACCATCAATACTTACTATTCATCTCCATCGCGTCTCGAACGCTTGAGATTGCATCTGTTTTTTATTTATTCTCTACAGCTCTTCGTACGATGGAGATTACCATCAATTCTTACTATTCAATCTCCATCGTATATCAAATGCTGGAGATTGCATCTATTTTTGGTTTAATCTCTACAGCTCTTCGTACGCTGGAGATTACCATCAATGCTTACTATTCAATCTCCATCGTGTCTCGAACTCTGGAGATTGCATCTGTTTTTGGTATAATCTCTGCAGCTCTTCGCAAGCTGAAGATTACCATCAATACTTACTATTCAATCTCCACCGCATCTCGAACGTTGGACAATGTATCTGTTTTTCGTTTAATCTCTACAACTCTTCGTACGCTGGAGATTACCATCAATGCTTACTATTCAATCTCCATCGCCTCTCGAATGATGGAGATTGCATCTATTTTTTGGTTTAACCTCTACAGCTCCTCGTACGCTGGAGATTACAAACAATACTTACTATTCAATCTCTATCGTGTATCGAACGCTGGAGATTGCATCTTTTTGTTGGTTTAATCTCTACAGCTCTTCGTAAGCTCGAGATGACCATAAATACTTACTATTCAATCTTCATCGTGTTTCGAACGCTAGAGATTGCATCTGTTTTTTGTTTAATCTCTACCGCTCTTCGTACGCTAGAGATTACTTTCAATACTTACTATTCAATCTCCATCGCATCTCGAACACTGGAGATTGCATCTGTTTTTTGTTTAATCTCTACAGCTCTTCGTACGGTAGAGATTACCTTCAATACTTATATTCAATCTCCATCACGTCTCAAATGCTGGAGATTGCATTTGTTTTTGGTTTAACCTCTACAGCTCTTCGTACGCTGGAGATTACAAACAATACTTACTATTCAATCTCTATCGTGTATCGAACCCTAGAGATTGCATCTTTTTTTTGGTTTAATCTCTACAGCTCTTCGTACGCTCGAGATTACCATAAATACTTACTATTCAATCTTCATCGCGTCTCAAACGCTAGAGACTGCATCTGTTTTTTGTTTAATCTCTACCGCTCTTCGTACGCTAGAGATTACTTTCGATACTTACTATTCAATCTCCATCGCATCTCGAACACTGGAGATTGCATCTGTTTTTTGTTTAATCTCTACAGCTCTTCGTACGCTGGAGATTACAAACAATATTTACTATTTAATCTCCATCGTGTATCGAACGCTGGAGATTGCATCTTTTTTTTTGCTAAATCTACAGCTCTTCGTACGCTCGAGATTACCATAAATACTTACTATTCAATCTCAATCGCGTCTCGAACGCTGGAGATTGCATCTATTTTTGGTTTAATCTCTACAGATCCTCGTACGCTGGAGATTACCATCAATTCTTACTATACAATCTCCATCGCATCTCAAATGCTGGAGATTGCATCTGTTTTTGGTTTAATCTCTGCAGCTCTTCGTACGCTGAAGATTACCATCAATACTTACTATTCAATCTCCATCGTGTCTCGAACTTTGGAGATTGCATCTGTTTTTGGTATAATATCTGCAGCTCTTCGCATGATGAAGATTACCATTAATACTTACTATTCAATCTCCATCGCATCACAAACGCTAGAGATTGCATCTGTTTTTGGTTTAATTCTCCATCGCATCTCGAACGCTGGAGATTGTATTTGTTTTTGGTTTAATCTCTACAGCTCTTCGTACGCTCGAGATTACCATCAATGCTTACTATTCCATCTCCATCGCCTCTCGAATAATGGAGATTGCATCTGTTTTTTAGTTTAACCTCTACAGCTCCTCGTACGCTGGAGATTACCATCAATACTTACTATTAATTCTCAATCGCGTCTCAAACACTGGAGATTGCATCTTTTTTTGGTTTAATATCTACAGCTCTTCGTACGCTGTAGATTACCGTCGATACTTACTATTCCATCTCCATGGCGTCTCAACGCTGGAGGTTGCATCTTTTTTTGGTTTAATCTCTACAGCTCCTCGTGCACTGGAGATTACCATCAATACTTACTATTCAATCTCCATCGCGTCTCGAACGCTTGAGATTGCATCTGTTTTTTTTATTCTCTACCGCTCTTCGTACGTTGGAGATTACCATCAATACTTACTATTCAATCTCCATCATGTCTCGAACTTTGGAGATTGCATCTGTTTTTGGTATAATCTCTGCAGCTCTTCGCAAGCTGAAGATTATCATCAATACTTACTATTCAATCTCCACCGCATCTCGAACGTTGGACAATGTATCTGTTTTTGGTTTAATCTCTACAACTCTTCGTACGCTGGAGATTACCATCAATGCTTACTATTCAATCTTCATCGCCTCTCGAATGATGGAGATTGCATCTATTTTTTGGTTTAACCTCTACAACTCCTCGTACGCTGGAGATCACCATCAATTCTTACTATTCAATCTCCATCGCATCTCAAATGCTGGAGATTGCATCTGTTTTTGGTTTAATCTCCACAGCTCTTCGTACGCTGGAGATTACCATCAATACTTACTATTCAATCTCCATTGCATCTCCAACACTGGAGATTGCATCTGTATTTTGGTTTAACCTCTACAGCTCCTCGTACTCTGGAGATTACCATCAATACTTACTATTCAATCTCTATCGCATCTCGAACGCTGGAGATTGTATCTGTTTTTGGTTTAATCACTACAGCTCTTTGTACGCTGGAGATTACCATCAATACTTACTATTCAATCTCCATTGCATCTCGAACACTAGAGATTGCATCTGTTTTTGGTTTAATCTCTACAGCTCTTCATACGCTGGAGATTACCATAAATACTTACTATTTAATCTCCACGCATCTCGAACGCTGGAGATTTTATCTGTTTTTGGTTTAATCTCTAAGCTCTTCATATGCTGGAAATTACCATCAATACTTACTATTCAATCTCCATCACATCACGAACACTAGAGATTGCATTTGTTTTTGGTTTAATCTCTACAGCTCTTCGTACGCTGAAGATTACCATCAATACTTACTATTCAATCTCCATCGCGTCTCGAACGCTGGAGATTGCATCTGTTTTTGGTTTAATCTCTAAGCTCTTCGTACGTTGGAAATTACCATCAATACTTACTATTGAATCTCAATCGTGTTTCAAACGCTGGAGATTGCATCTTTTTTTTTGGTTTATTCTCTACAGCTCTTCGTACGCTCGAGATTACCATCAATACTTACTATTCAATCTCCATCGTGTCTCGAACGCTAGAGATTGCATCTGTTTTTGGTATAATCTCTAAAGCTCTTCGTACGCTAGAGATTACTTTCAATACTTACTATTAAATCTCCATCGCATCTCGAACACTGGAGACTGCATCTGTTTTTTGTGTAATCTCTACAGGTGTTCGTACGCTAGAGATTACCTTCAATACTTACTATTCAATCTCCATCACGTCTCGAATGTTGGATATTACATTTGTTTTTGGTTTAACCTCTACAGCTCTTCGTACGCTGGAGATTACAAACAATACTTACTATTCAATCTCCATCGTGTATCGAACACTGGAGATTGTATTTGTTTTTGGCTTAATCTATACAGCTCTTCGTACGCAAGAGATTACCATAAATACTTACTATTCCATCTCCATGTTGTCTCAACGCTGGAGATTGCATCTGTTTTTTGTTTAATCTCTACATCTCCTCGAAAGCTGGAGATTACCATCAATACTTACTATTCAATCTCCAACGCGTCTCGAATGCTGGAGATTGCATCTGTTTTTGGTTTAATATCTAAGCTCTTCGTATGCTGGAAATTTCCATAAATACTTACTATTCAATCTCCATCGTGTCTCAAACTCTGGAGATTGCATCTGTTTTTGGTATAATCTCTGCAGCTCTTCGCATGCTGAAGATTACCATCAATACTTACTATTCAATCTCCATCGTGTCACGAATGCTAGAGATTGCATCTGCTTTTGGTTTAATCTCTACAGCTCTTTGTACGTTTCAGATTACCATCAATACTTACTATTCAATCTCCATTGCATCTCGAATGCAGGAGATTGTATATGTTTTTCGTTTAATCTCTACAGCTCTTCGTACGCTGGAGATTACCATCAATGCATACTATTCAATCTCCATCACCTCTCGAATGATGGAGATTGCATCTGTTTTTTGGTTTAACCTCTACAGCTCCTCGTACGCTAGAGATTACCATCAATACTTACTATTCAATCTCCATCGTGTCTCGAACTCTAGAGATTGCATCTGTTTTTTGGTTTAACCTCTACAGCTCATCGAACGCTGGAGATTACCATTAATACTTACTATTCAATCTCCATCGCGTCTCGAACGCTGGAGATTGCATCTGTTTTTGGTTTAATCTCTACAGCTCTTCGTACGTTGGAGATTACCTTCAATACTTACTATTCCATCTCCATGGCGTCTCAACGCTGGAGATTGCATCTGTTTTTTGTTTAATCTCTACAGCTCCTCGTACGCTGGAGATTACCATCAATACTTACTATTCAATCTCCATCGCGTCTCGAACGCATGAGATTGCATCTTTTTTTTGTTTATTCTCTACATCTCTTCGTATGTTGGAGATTACCATCAATGCTTACTATTCAATCTTCATCGCCTCTCGAATGATGGAGATTGCATCAGTTTTTTGGTTTAACCTCAACAGCTCTTCGTACCCTGGAGATTACCATCAATACTTACTATTCAATGTCCATCGTTTCTCGAACTCTAGATATTGCATCTGTTTTTGGTTTAATCTCTACAGCTCTTCGTACGGTAGAGATTACCTTCAATACTTACTATTCAATCTCCATCACATCTCGAATGCAGGAGAATGCATCTGTTTTTGGTTTAATCTCTATAGCTCTTCGTACGCTGAAGATTACCATCAATACTTACTATTCAATCTCTATCGTGTATCGAACGCTGGAGATTACCATCAATACTTACTATTCAATCTCCATCGCATCTCGAACGCTGGAGATTGTATCTATGTTTGGTTTAATCTCTACAGCTCTTTGTACGTTGGAGATTACCATCAATGCTTACTATTCAATCTCCATCGCGTCTCGAATGATGGAGATTGCATCTGTTTTTTGGTTTAACCTCTACAGCTCCTCATATGCTGGAGATTACCATCAATACTTACTATTCAATCTCCATCACGTCTCGACCGCTGGAGATTGCATCTGTTTTTGGTGTAATCTCTACAGCTCTTCGTACGCTGGAGATTACCATCAATACTTACTATTCAATCTCCATTGCATCTTGAACACTGGAGATTGCATCCGTTTTTTGTTTAATCTCTACAGCTCTTCGTACACTCGAGATTACCATCAATACTTACTATTCAATCTCCATCATGTCTCTAACTCTGGAGATTGCATCTGTTTTTGGTATAATCTCTGCAGCTCTTCGCATGCTGAAGATTACCATCAATACTTACTATTCAATCTCCATCTCGTCACGAACGCTAGAGATTGCATCTTTTATTGGTTTAATCTCTACAACTCTTCGTACGTTGGGGATATACTCAATACTTACTATTCAATCTCCATCGCATCTCGAACGTTGGACATTGTATCTGTTTTTGGTTTAATCTCTATAGCTCCTCGTACGCTGGAGATTACCATCAATACTTACTATTCAATCTCCATCGCGTCTCGAACGCTGGAGATTGCATCTTTTTTTGGTTTAATCTCTACAGATCTTTGTACGCTGGAGATTACCATCAACACTTACTATTCAATTTCCATCGCGTCTCGAACACTGGAGATTGCATCTGTTTTTTGTTTAATCTCTACAGCTCTTCGTACGTAAGAGATTACCATCAATAGTTACTATTTAATCTCCATCGCGTCTCGAACGCTGGAGATGGCATCTGTTTTTGGTTTAATCTCTAATCTCTTTGTATGCTGGAAGTTACCATCAATACTTACTATTCAATCTCTATCGCGTCTCGAACGCTGGAGATTGCATCTGTTTTTTGGTTTAATCTCTACGGCTCTTCGTACACCAGAGATTACCATCAATACTTACTATTCAATCTCCATTCCATCTCGAACACTAGAGATTGCATCTGTTTTTGGTTTAATCCCTACAGCTCTTCGTACACTGGAGATTAACATCAATACTTACTATTTAATCTCTATCGCGTCTCAAACGCTGGAGATTGCATTTGTTTTTAGTTTAATCTCTAAGCTCTTCATACGCTGGAAATTACCATCAATACGTGCTATTCAATCTCCATCGCATCTCAAACACTGGAGATTGCATCCGTTTTTGGTTTAATCTCTACAGCTCTTCGTACGCTGGAGATTTCCATCAATACTTACTATTCAATCTCCATCGCGTCTCGAACGCTGGAGATTACATTTGTTTTTAGTTTAATCTCTAAGCTCTTCATACGCTGGAAATTACCATCAATACGTGTTATTCAATCTCCATCGCATCTCAAACACTGGAGATTGCATCCGTTTATGGTTTAATCTCTACAGCTCTTCGTACGCTGGAGATT
Source organism: Persicaria maculosa (assembly GCA_963922045.1). NCBI lineage: Eukaryota > Viridiplantae > Streptophyta > Magnoliopsida > Caryophyllales > Polygonaceae > Persicaria > Persicaria maculosa. Next base: position 39,577,433 of record OY998261.1, read on the forward strand.
ACCATCAATACTTACTATTCAATCTCCATCGCGTCTCGAACGCTGGAGATTACATTTGTTTTTAGTTTAATCTCTAAGCTCTTCGTACGCTGGAAATTACCATCAATACGTGTTATTCAATCTCCATCGCATCTCAAACACTGGAGATTGAATCTGTTTTTGGTTTAATCTCTACAGCTCTTCGTACGCTGGAGATTACCATCAATACTTACTATTCAATCTCCATTGCATCTTGAACACTGGAGATTGCATCCGTTTTTTGTTTAATCTCTACAACTCTTCGTACACTCGAGATTACCATCAATACTTACTATTCAATCTCCATCATGTCTCTAACTCTGGAGATTGCATCTGTTTTTGGTATAATCTCTGCAGCTCTTCGCATGCTGAAGATTACCATCAATACTTACTATTCAATCTCCATCGCGTCAAGAACGTTAAAGATTGCATCTTTTATTGGTTTAATCTCTACAACTCTTCGTACGTTGGAGATATACTCAATACTTACTATTCAATCTCCATCGCATCTCGAATGTTGGACATTGTATCTGTTTTTGGTTTAATCTCTACAGCTCCTCGTACGCTGGAGATTACCATCAATACTTACTATTCAATCTCCATCGCGTCTCGAACGCTGGAGATAGCATCTTTTTTTGGCTTAATCTCTACAGATCTTTGTACGCTGGAGATTACCATCAACACTTACTATTGAATTTCCATCGCGTCTCGAACACTGGAGATTGCATCTGTTTTTTGTTTAATCTCTACAGCTCTTCGTACGTAAGAGATTACCATCAATAGTTACTATTTAATCTCCATCGCGTCTCGAACGCTGGAGATGGCATCTGTTTTTGGTTTAATCTCTAATCTCTTTGTATGCTGGAAGTTACCATCAATACTTACTATTCAATCTCTATCGCGTCTCGAACGCTGGAGATTGCATCTGTTTTTTGGTTTAATCTCTACGGCTCTTCGTACACCAGAGATTAGCATCAATACTTACTATTCAATCTCCATTGCATCTCGAACACTAGCGATTGCATCTGTTTTTGGTTTAATCCCTACAGCTCTTCGTACACTGGAGATTAACATCAATACTTACTATTTAATCTCTATCGCGTCTCGAACGCTGGAGATTGCATTTGTTTTTAGTTTAATCTCTAAGCTCTTCATACGCTGGAAATTACCATCAATACGTGCTATTCAATCTCCATCGCATCTCAAACACTGGAGATTGCATCCGTTTTTGGTTTAATCTCTACAGCTCTTCGTACGTTGGAGATTACCATCAATACTTACTATTCAATCTCCATCGCGTCTCGAACGCTGGAGATTACATTTGTTTTTAGTTTAATCTCTAAGCTCTTCGTACGCTGGAAATTACCATCAATACGTGTTATTCAATCTCCATCGCATCTCAAACACTAGAGATTGCATCCGTTTATGGTTTAATCTCTACAGCTCTTCGTACGCTGGAGATTACCATCAATACTTACTATTCAATCTCCATCGCGTCTCGAACGCTGGAGATTGCTATGTTTTTGGTTTAATCTCTAAGCTCTTCGTACGTTGGAAATTACCATCAATACTTACTATTGAATCTCAATCGCATCTCGAATGCTGGAGATTGCATTTATTTTTGGTTTATTTTCTACAACTCTTCGTACGCTAGAGATTACCATCAATACTTACTATTCAATCTCCATCGCATCTCGAACGTTGGAAATTGCATCTGTTTTTTGTTTAATCTCTATAGCTTTTCGTACGCTGGAGATTACTATAAATACTTACTATTCAATCTCCATCGCGTCTCGATCGCAGGAGATTGCATATGTTTTTGGTTTAATCTCTAAGCTCTTCGTACGTTGGAAATTACCATCAATACTTACTATTGAATCTCAATCGCATCTCGAATGCTGGAGATTGCATTTATTTTTGGTTTATTCTCTACAACTCTTCGTACGCTAGAGATTACCATCAATACTTACTATTCAATCTCCATTGCATCTCGAACATTGGAGATTGCATCTGTTTTTGGTTTAATCTCTATAGCTTTTCGTATGCTGGAGATTACTATAAATACTTACTATTCAATCTCCATCGCATGTCGAACACTGGAGATTGCATCTGTTTTTGGTATAATCTCTACAGCTCTTCGCATGCTGAAGATTACCATCAATACTTACTATTCAATCTCCATCTCGTCACGAACGCTAGAGATTGCATCTGTTTTTGTTTAATCTCTACAGCTCTTCGTACGTTGAAGATCACCATCAATTCTTACTATTCAATCTCCATCGAATCTCAAATGTTGGAGAATGCATCTGTTTTTGGTTTAATCTTTGCAACTCTTCATACGCTGGAGATTACCATCAATACTTACTATTCAATCTCCATCGTGTCTCGAACTCTGGAGATTGCATCTGTTTTCGGTATAATCTTCGCAGCTCTTCGCATGCTGAAGATTACCATCAATACTTACTATTCAATCTCCATCGCGTCACGAACGCTAGCGATTGCATCTGTTTTTTGGTTTAATCTCTACAGCTCTTCGTGATGAAACCATGCGAAAATGATTAGATGAAGATTCGGACGCGGATATAGCGAAACGACACCAAGGGAGACCCAGAAAATAGGGAGGACGCGGACACAAAACAATGACACATGTCCATCATGCCCACGACCCACGATGACCACACGTGTCAACCCAAGAGTGACAAGTGTCATGATGGGGGCCTCTAGCCAATCCCTATAAAAGGGGAAATGAACAGAAGAGAAGGGGGAGGTTTTTTGGAGAAACGGAAGAAAGAAAGAAAAGAAGAAGGAGATTTAGAGAATCATAAAAGTCGACCGCAGAATGTTCATATAATCCGCGATGAATTAAGAAGTCTGAATAAAAAAAAGGGCATCTCATCCTGTACGAAGCGACGAAGCAAACACTTCAGGTGAATCTCCGCGGACAGGTATGAACCCTTAAATCATTAAAACAAATGGTTGATCTCCCATAAGAGATGTGGGGTTACAGTAGAATTTATGTACACGAACAAAGCGCGGCCCAGGTTGAATAGCGAAGAAATTGATTCGCGTGTCAGTTAAGCCCGTGTAACATAAAAACAATCACTCGCGTCTAAACCCCCGGGGACCCACCGAAAGTGGGCCCCTTATACAACTTCTTGGGATGCCTTCATCACTGGCGCCGTCTGTGGGAACCCACTCACCCTGAGGGGTTCAACTTTAAATTTTTTATTTATCAGCGACACGGGTCTCTAGGAAAACCCTCCCACAAAGAGGGGGGTATGAGAAAGTTCATCTAAAGACCTGAAATAATAAATTTCCTGCCAAGTCTTTTTACTAACAAAGCTGTCAATGACTCTTGACAGACAGGAATGATGTACAACAACGAAGACTCAGATGAAATGAGCCAAAGCACAATACCAAAGCAAGAGGCCACCAGCATGTACAACCCATCTGTCCTTCAGTCAGAGGAACAACAAGGCATGTGGGCGTCACCATATGTACCCCCTTATTACCCGGCGTACACGCCAGAGTACATACCACCTGTATACATGCCACATGGAGTACAACAAGAGCCGCATTATTACTTTCAGCACGTGCCTGAGCCTCAACCTTTCTATCAATCGGCCCCCGCGCCGCAATACTATTATCAGCCAGTACCGGATCCTCAACACCAATACCAACCGATGAATGAGCCGCGGCACTACCATGGTTATAAAAACACGTACCAAGGCCAACACAGAACCTACTTTCACAGTCAACAATATGACGCGTATGGACAGCCGAACACGGCAGATGCAATCAATCTGAATCAGTATGGGAACCCAACACCCGGAACGTCAGGTCACGGATTCGATCCTTTGCATCAAGGTGCGCAAGGGGTTGACCTGCGGCCCAACAAACATCGACGGGGACGCCATAATGGCCCCCCGCCCCCTCAGGGGTCAGTAAATCAAGCTCCCCGAGAGCAAGAAGGAAGGCTAAGATCCGCGGTCGAACGAATCCCAGAGCCCGAAGGATACATCGACACTCTAGCAGGAGGGCCCTCTCTTTCAGGAACCAGCAACCAGGATAGGAAGAATTACGAACGGGAAGGGAAGCAACCACCCTCCGCAACGAGCAGGCGAATTGCCCACACACCTCACGCGGAATTAATGTTCTCAGCAGGAGACGCGGAAGATGTGAGGATGCCTCATTCTGACCCACTGGTTATACATGCTCAGATAGCAACCAAGACTGTCAAGAGGGTCTTCATTGACACAGGGTCATCTGTTGATATACTTGCATGGGAGGCCTTTTTGCAACTTGGAGTCTCAGCAACAGCACTCGAGCAGTATTCAGGAACGTTGGTTGCTTTTTCTGGAGATGAAATACCAGTCGCAGGAACCATCGAGCTAACGGTGGTGCTTGGATCAGTGCCAAAACGAAGGATGGAGAACATAGTCTTCACCGTCGTCTGAGTCCCAACAGTATACAATGCCTTGCTAGGGAGGGTATCTCTCTACAAATTCCAGATGGTGGTCTCTATCTACCACTTTTTGGCCAAGTTCCCTGTAACGGGAGGAGAAGTTGGCGAGGTCCGCGAACAGAAACCAGAAAGTAGAAGCTGTTATCTAACCTCCCTGAGGAAGAAAAAAGAAGTGATGCAGATTGAGGAATATGCCGCAAGCACGACCGAAAGGAAAAGAGAGAACCCACGGGAAGAGCTTGTGGAAGAGACCGATCCAGAAAGCACCCACATTGAAGCAGAACTGGAGGTAAGGCCCGCGGCCAGGGAAGTTCCAACCACTAACAAAAAATAGGCTCACCTTCCATTCCCCAATCCTGAGGAAAAGGTGTATTTGGGGCAAGCATTAGGGCCCAAAGAGAAGGAACGCATCATTGATATTATAGAAAGATCAAGAGACGTCTTTGCATGGTCACCAAGGGATCTGCTGGGAGTTCCCCCGTCAATCGCCTTGCACACACTCAGGATAAAACATGACGCCAGGCCGATCGCTCAGAAAAAGAGAAAAATGGCACCCGAAAAGGCCCTCGCCGCGAAAGAAGAAACAGAAATATTATTAGATGCAGGCTTCATTAAGGAGGTAGAAGACTCTGAATGGTTGTCTAACGTGGTTCTGGTCAAAAAGTCTAATGGAAAGTGGCGTATGTGTGTTGATTTTTCTGATCTCAAAAAATCTTGCCCCAGGATAGCTTCCCGCTCCCATCAATTGATGAGCTGGTTGATGAGACCGTCGGGAATGCCGTCCTCAGTTTTCTGGATGCGTATTCAGGGTACAACCAAATCCGCATGGACCCACTTGATAAAAAGGCCACTACCTTCATTACAAATCAGGGGATTTTTTGCTATCAGGTCATGCCATTCGGGTTGAGAAATGCAGGAGCCACATTCCAAAGAACTGTTGACAAGATTTTTCGTGCCCAAATTGGAAGGAACGTATCTATCTATGTGGATGATATCGTGGTGAAAAGCTTGAGGGCAGAAGATCACGCGGCTGATCTGCAAGAGACCTTTGACTCTCTGAGGCGCACAGGATTGAATCTGAACGCGGAAAAATGTGTTTTCGGCGTTGACTCCGGAAAGTTCTTGGGATTCTTGATTAGCCAGCGAGGAATAGATGTAAATCCTGAGAAGATTGCAGCAATTCAAAGAATGCAACCACCCAGAACGATCAAGGAAGTCCAGGCTCTCGACGGCAATATCAACTATCTCAACCGATTCTGCTCTTGTCTTGCGGATAGATCTTTGCCGTTCTTTGCTCTATTAAAAAAGAGAGGGCCCATCCAGTGGACGCCAGACCTGCAGCAAGCTTTCGAAGGGATGAAAGATTACCCGATGAAGTTGCCAACTCTACACCGACCGGAAAGACTTAACGTTCTACACCTCTACTTGGCCGTCTGAAGCACAACCATCAGTGCAGTGCTCACCCGCGAAGAAAAATATCCGGTTTACTACGTTAGCAGGGTACTACAGGATGCTGAAACGAGATATGAGCCGATAGAGAAAATGATTCTGTGCCTAGTATTCGCGGCAAGAAGACTACGGCCTTACTTCCAAGACCACCCAGTTCAAGTCTTGACTAACCTACCTTTAAGGCAGATCCTGCACTCCCCTTGCCTTTCAGGACGGATGACAAAGTGGGCAGTAGAATTGTCGGAGTTTGAGATCGAATACAAACTGCGGAAGGCAGCACTAGCACAAACCCTGGCTGATTTTATCTGTGAGACGAGTTTTGAAGAACGAGCATCATCCGAAGACGGGAGTTGGGTCTTGAAGGTTGATGGAGCAGTCAATCAAGCTGGTTGTGGAGCTGGGATTGCCTTGATATCCCTCGAAGGGCAGATAGCGAATTATGCCTATAAACTCACCTTCCAAGCCACAAACAATGAAGCTGAGTATGAGGCCCTCATAGCAGGACTAGAAATAGCCCTGTCACGAGGAGAAAGAGGAGTAACCGCCTACACAGACTCTAAAGTCTTGGCGAAGCAAATAGAAGGGGAATATGAGGCCAAAACAGGTTTGATGCCAGATTACTTAAGGAAAGTTCAAGCTTTGCGAAGAGCCTTTTTAAACTTCACAGTAACGGCTGTCCCAAGGGAAGAAAATCAACAGGCAGATGCACTGGCACGGGTAGGCGCGACAATGCCATCCGAGGTCGGCGCGGAATTCATGTTCGAAAGAAGAGAAAGTCGTGGACTTGTAAAAGAAGTTTTCTTCATTGAGACAGACGGCGAAAACGACTGGAGGACACCTATAGCAGAGTATTTGGAGAGGGGAATTCTCCCCACAGAAAAGCCCGAGGCCAAGCAGATCAAGATAAGAGCGGCGAGATTCACTGTCCGCGATGGAAAACTTTACAAGAGAGGTTTCACGCAGCCTGATTTGACATGTGTTACCACTGAAGAAGGGATGGTAATTGTACAGGAACTTCACTCTGGAATATGTGCACATCACCAAGGCTGGAGAGCGCTGACAGTCAAGATCATGAGGACAAGATACTACTGGCCAACGATGAAGCAGGACGTTCAAGGATTCATCAAGAAGTGTGACACGTGTCAAAAACATGGGAATGCTATCCATCAACCCGCGGAAATGATGAAGGGAGTTTATGGTACATGCCCATTTTCTCTCTGGGGGATGGACATCTTGGGGCCATTTCCGACCGCGCCTGGCCAATTGAAATACGTAATCGTAATTGTGGATTACTTCACTAAGTGGGTAGAAGCAGAAGCGATGGGACTCATCACTGCTGAAAAAGTGAAGAAATTCTTGTGGAAGAACTTAGTGTGCCGCTTCGGGGTCCTGGAGTCGATCATCACAGATCACGGTCCCCAGTTCGACTGCGAAACCATCCGCAATTTCTGTGAAGACCTCCATATCAACCTCAAATTCTCATCCGTAGCACATCCTCAAACAAACGGACAAGCAGAGGTCACCAATCTGCAAATATTGGAAGGGATACGGAAGAAATTGGGAGCCACGGCCAAGGGACGATGGGCGAAACTCCTTCCTCTAGTACTGTGGTCTCACAGGACGACCGCGAAGACACCAACAGGAGAGACACCTTTCTCTTTGGTTTACGGCGTAGATGCGGTCATTCCGATTGAGCGAATGATTCCGTCGGCCCGCGTTGTCGGATTCGAAGCACAGTCCAACGAAGAAGCGCTCGAAGTAGAGATGCATTTGAGGGAAGAACACAGGATGACGGCGGCTTTGAAGGCAGAAGAGTACAAAAGACGGGCTGCTAGGTACCACAATCAATGAGTTCGGCCGCGACAATTCTAGAAAGGAGACCTAGTCTTGCGACGAGTGCAGACCGGAGGAAAGCTGGATGCCAATTGGAAGGGTAGCTGACATCATCCTAACTGGTGCCTACAAGTTGAAGAATGAAAATGGAGAAACATTGAACAAGACTTGGAATGCTGACTGTCTAAAGAAGTACTTCGTGTAATTTTGAAACACTGTTTTTAATTAAATAATCACCCCCGCAGGAAGTTGAATGAGCGGTTAGCGGGCGTTTTCTGTAAGTAACGAATGATGAGGGATGTCAAATTCAACTAAAAAGACGTTGGAGCTTACTCCGCGTCACTCCCTTGATTGAGACTCTTGATCTCTCAAGGTCGAGCCAACGAACGCCGGAGTCTACTGACGCTGGAGCTTACTCCACGCCACTCCCTTGATTGAGACTCTTGATCTCTCAAGGTCGAGCCAACGAACGCCGGAGTCTACTGACGCTGGAGCTCACTCCGCGCCACTCCCTTGATTGAGACTCTTGATCTCTCAAGGTCGAGCCAACGAGCGCCGGAGTCTAGTGACGTTGGAGCTCACTCCGGGTCACTCCCTTGATTGAGACTCTTGATCTCTCAAGGTCGAGCCAACGAACACCGGAGTCTACTGACGCTGGAGCTCACTCCACGTCACTCCCTTGATTGAGACTCTTGATCTCTCAAGGTCGAGCCAACGAACGCTGGAGTCTACTGACGCTGGAGCTTACTCCGTGTCACTTCCTTGATTGAGACTCTTGATCTCTCAAGGTCGAGCCAACAAACGCCGGAGTCTACTGACGCTGGAGCTTACTCCACGCCACTCCCTTGATTGAGACTCTTGATCTCTCAAGGTAGAGCCAACGAACGCCGGAGTCTACTGACGCTGGAGCTCACTCCGCGCCACTCCCTTGATTGAGACTCTTGATCTCTCAAGGTCGAGCCAACGAGCGCCGGAGTCTACTGACGTTGGAGCTTACTCCGCGTCACTCCCTTGATTGAGACTCTTGATCTCTCAAGGTCGAGCCAACAAACACCAGAGTCTGTAGATGCTAGAACCTTCTCCGTGCCCCTCCCTTGACCAAAATGCACGACTTCTCAAGATCAGATCAACTAGCGACAGAATTTACTAATATGAACATAATCAAAAACTCTGAGGGGTATTACTACGAATGGCATCACAAGGGAAACATTCGATCCATCGATCCCATAACAAGCATAAACGCGTAAAAAAAACCAAAGACGCGGGCAAATGTTACAGCAACTACATAGAATTTTTCTGGTACAATGACATGAGTTGAAACATAAGAGGGATCATTGTTCAAAATCAAAGAAATCACACATCTGGAAGGATGACCGGCCTTGGAGGCGACATAACATAACCATTCTCTACACAAATGGATCCCTCATCAAGCACGCGAACGTCGAAGTGAACTCCACCACGGTGGCGGAAAACCTTGACGGTCCCCATTCCTAGCCCTTGGGATGCAAAAAAATCACTCCAACCGCCAACTAGCCAAAATATCTCATAGTCTTGTTTGACTATCTGAATTGGGGAATCTACGGCTGAGCCCAGGGACAGAAAGACATGAGTCGGGTCTGTAACGCCCGTCTCATACTCAAAAAGAGCGGGGAGCGACTGAAAGAGGATAAAAACAAATGAGATATAAGAAAAAGAGTAATCTTTAAAAAACGAAGCAAGAAGAAATTAACTTACTCGTTCTTGCAGTTGATCCTCAAAATCCAGGGCTAAATAAAAAGCCAAAGGAGTATCATTTGGTGCATCCATATTGAAGAAGAAAAGGCTGGAAAGGAAAACTAAACTAAGCCTCGCTTATATAGGGCTCCACGAGATGTTGATCATGGAGCGTGCTTTTGAAAGATTCCTTTAGAATCCGCAAAAGAAGAGCAGAACCACTACGGTCAAAAACTTACAAAAGATATGACCTGAGAAGACAGGCTTGTATTGCAAAAAAACCGAGAAGAACCCTAGACACAATCTCAATATTAAATCAAAAAGGATGACAGACACCACTTTTATTCATTGCCCGCGTAAAAGAAAACCACGTATCGGCAGAAGTAATCCCCTCTGCTTACAAACAAATGCGTCGTAAGAAAAGCTAGTCACGGGTAAGAGCCGTTAGTCAAAATACCCGCATCCTCGTAAGGAGGGCGGCCAACGATCTCATCCCCGTCCTCCAAACCCATGATTTGGATTTCAAAACGGGCATTTCCCTTGTGGTTAAAAACCATAGAAGATCCGACCGCGAGTCCATGAGACTCGATGAAATCTTCTCATCCTTGACGAAGCCAGTACTTCCATAATCACCCTTATAAACACGAACTGGAAAGTCACGTAAGAGATGAGATGAAAGGAAAACTTGCTCTGGAACGGCATCCGCATACTCCCCCTCAAAGCGCATAGGCAAGAGCTAAAAGTGGAAATAAGACAAAGGGTCGAATGTAAAGAATGAAAGTTATCAAACAAAACCAGCATTCCAATAAGGGCTTACCAAACGAGATGTTTGATCAACACGGTCAATCGGTTGAAAGAAAGCCCATCTACCCGCACTAGAAACAACCATGAACACGATTAAAGTATGAAGTAAACAGTTGCGGAATAACAAAAAAGGGAAGAAAAATACCCTCTATAAAAGCTGGGGAAGCGACACGCATGAACGCCATCTGGCATAAGATTCCTCTGAAGAGAGAGAAGAGGCTCATCAACCAAGATAGCAGTATAGTCACGAGAACTGCAAAAGCAGGCTCAGTGAAACGACTTGACGATCAAAAACAGCTGACAAAAGATTTTTTAATTCGGGCCAGGTTCAGGCCTAAGTAAAACACGCGGCCTAAAAAACGCCCCGTGGAGAAACTCCAGAACAAGGAACCAAACACGGGGCACGTTTGAGCAAATATAAGAACCCCGTGAAATCTTGAAGAAAATATCATACGCAAAACAAAGAGATGGAATTTGAAAATTCCCCCAAAGCTTTTTATAGAGTAATCATTACAGACGAACAACTTCAATCTCTACGGCTCCCACTGATGTACGTCCTTATAGAAGAGGATGCCCATCGCCTGGTGCATTTGTGGTCCCGATCCAATCACGAGCATGAGGTCAAGGTCGAAGTGGACGCGGATGGGATCTACTGGTTCACAGACGGATGGCCAGGATTTATGGAAGCCAACAGGATAAGTGTTGGAGTCGCTCTGATCTTTGTGTACCAGGGGGATTCGATCTTCGAGGTCTATGTCGCAATTCCGGACTGCGACTACAACGGAGTAGAAGGACGCGGGTAAAGAACGACTACAAGGATGAGAGCCTTGTAATCCCACTACTCTTTAAAATGTAAGAGAATGAAATAACATTCCAGCTAATAAGATCTAGGGATCATGTAATGCTGTCGTTTTTAAAATAAAAAGAGCAAGTCTCTACATTAAAAACTTCAAAAGTGAAACGTTTCCTTTATTCGCAAGCTAGACTCATACAGCAAATAGATTTTCTCGATTTATAGAAGAGGTTTAGCATGAGCCGCTGGAGGAAACAGCCGAGGTACAACACTCGGTTTCGGCACATTCCAAATCACGACGCGGACAAACTTTAAAACAAGCGCGATCCATGTAGAAAAAAGTCATCGACGACCCCACAACAAACCCATGATGAGCAACAAATCTATCCCATCCGCGACGAAGGTATAAGCGACCATCAAGTTCTCTACTCACCTCTACTTGGAGGTTCTTAATGGCATAAGAAGACAGGAGAACCTTCCGCGGAAGAGAGGATCTGAACTCCACCTCAAACTGAGGCGGAAGGGGCTGCCAAAAGGGACACAAAATAAAGGCTCAAAGTTAAAAAAGAATAGGGAAAGAGAAACATTTGGAATCAAGAGTATCAAGAAAATCATACAAGCGAAGAGAGTTGGTCGATGCATTCCAAAGTTTTGAAAAACGCTCAAGGGTTAGAACTCCCAGGCGCCATAAATCCTTATCAAGCGAGCAACTATAAGCGGAATAAATTAAAAATCCCAAACCAAGAGTTTTTAAAAAGAGGGGAGAGAAAAAGGCGTACTCAAGCATGGTGGACAAGTGGCAAGAACTTTTTTAAATCAGAATAAAAAACTGCAGCACAAGTGGCCGAGCTAGTAAATGATGGACACAAGAATAAGAAGTAGAGGTGATATTCGCTACGAAAGGTTGATAGTATACAAAAATACAGCCCCTTAAACGAGGCGGTAAAAACCATTGTCTGAACATTAAAGGACGTGAAATTGTCTGGTTTCAGCAAAAGTTAATTACAAAACTAGCCCGCGCCAGTAAAATGTTACGAGAAAAGATAAAAAGAACTAATCCTTCCAAGCCTTAAGGATCAACAGCGGTATCAACCTCTTCATCGTCGGAATCCTCTTCGTCTGAGTCCTCCTCTCCCGTCAGCTCTTCCGGAGTCAGTCCCCAATCCGCCACTGTCAAGCTCGCCTCAAACTTCTCCAAAAGAACACCTGGATTAGCCTGCGAGTGGGCGACACTCTAGTTGATGCCAGCGGACATCCCCTTTCGAAAATAGCTGAGCACTTATCCTTTAAAAGCTCTACTCCCTCTGGAGATCGAAGGCATAGTTTAGCTATCGAAGAAAGGAAGGAAATACCCGCGTCGGTTTTGAACCATTCGGAAGTCAAAAACTTAAGACCCACGGAAGATTCCAACCACTGAAGCGCAACCTCCTGAGGAGACTGAGACTGAAGTTTCTCCAATTCTTGCTTCACTAAAGCACGTTCCTCTTCAACAATGGAGTGTTCGATTTGAAGATCTTTGAAGCGTGCCTCGGTTGTCTCCAGTTTCTCCCTCAGATGCACTGTAGACTTTTGAAGTTCCTCTCCTAGGCGGTGTAGAGCGTCCGAACTTGAAAGTGCCGCGTCACGCTCTATAGTCAAAGAAGAGTTTTGCTCCTTCAAAGCGGAGATCTGTTCGCTGGCGGCCTGCAATTTCTCATGAAGCTCCACAAATCGTTTCTTGAACTTTTCCACCAAAGAGGGATCGCCAACAGTATTGCCTAGTGTCCTCAACTTGTGATTCAACACCTTCATCTCCGAGGCTTTCTTAGAGAGCTCCTCAACATAGAAAGACAGTCGCCTCTCCGAGTCGACTTGGAAACTCCTAACCTGAAGAAACTGCCGGAAAACACAACCGGAAAGCTAGAAGACCAACGAAAAACTCTGAAAAAGTGAAAAGCTGAGCAAACGCCACAAGCAGAGAAATAATGAGAAGTGAAAAAGTGAAAACGGAACGGGGTAATTTATAAGAAAATTACCGACTCTTCAGTTCCCCTCAAGACAATATGGGCAGTGGTAAAACCTTAATGGGCCGAAGGAAATCCTCAACTAGGCCCACAAACTCTGGTTAAAACTGGAAATACGAAATTACCCCCTAGAGATGAAAAGAGGAACACATTTCCGCGGATAAAAATCGAATCGTCTCAAGCTCTCATAGAGCTCAACCCGACCCGAGGAGCTGTGAAGAAACCATGCGAAAATGATTAGACGAAGATTCGGACGCGGATATAGCGAAACGACACCAAGGGAGACCCAGAAAATAGGGAGGACGCGGACACAAAACAATGACACATGTCCATCATGCCCACCACCCACGAAGACCACACGTGTCAACCCAAGAGTGACAAGTGTCATGATGGGGGTCTCTGGCCAATCCCTATAAAAGGGGAAATGAAAAGAAGAGAAGGGGGAGGTTTTTTGGAGAAACGGAAGAAAGAAAGAAAAGAAGAAGGAGATTTAGAGAATCATAAAAGTCGACCGCAGAATCTTCATATAATCCGTGGTGAATTAATAAGTCTGAATAAAGGAAAGGGCATCTCATCCTATACGAAGCGAGGAAGCAAACACTTCAGGTGAATCTCCGCGGACAGGTATGAACCCTTAAATCATTAAAACAAATGGATGATCTCCCATAAGAGATGTGGGGTTACAGTAGAATTTATGTACGCGACCAAAGCGCGGCCCAGGTTAAATAGTGAAGAAATTGATTCGCGTGTCAGGTAAGCCCGTGTAACATAAAAACAATCACTCACGTCTAAACCCCCGGGGACCCACCGAAAATGGGCCCCTTATACAACTTCTTGGGATGCCTTCATCACTTCGTACGTTGGAGATTACCATCAATACTTACTATTCAATCTCCATCGCATCTCGAACACTGAAGATTGCATCCGTTTTTAGTTTAACCTCAACAGCTCTTCGTACGCTGGAGATTATAAACAAGACTTACTATTCAATCTCCATCGCGTATCGAATGCTGGAGATTGCATTTTTTTTGGTTTAATCTCTACAGCTCTTCGTACGCTCGAGATTACCATCAATACTTACTATTCAATCTCCATCGCGTCTCGAACGTTGGAGATTGCATCTGTTTTTGGTTTAATCTCTACAGCTCTTCGTACGCTAGAGATTACCTTCAATACTTACTATTCCATCTCCATGGAGTCTCAACGCTGGAGATTGCATCTGTTTTTGGTTTAATCTCTACAGCTCCTCGTACGTGATGTGCGCGTAAATTGCCATATTTTCTATGCACATATAAGTCCATTTTATCATTCATTTGCATGCATATTAATGGGAAAACATGGGATTAGTGTAGTTTACATTTAAATGTCAAATATATGGGTCTACACGAGTTTCTATGTGATTTCGCAGAAAACAGGATAAAAATGGACAGATTTGGAAGAGCGGAAAAAGAACTCGAAGTCTTCTGAAGAGGTCAAAATCCACCGGAGACCTCAACATCGAGTGCAGCAGAGACATAGGAATCGAGCAGGAAATGAAGCAGAGCATGTCGACACCAGAGAGGTCGATATCGACGTCTGAAGGTCGATATCGATGTTGCCAGATCGAGCTAAAAGATAGAAGTCGAGTGCTAATCCGAGTAGGAGAAGGAGAGCTCGAGATAAAGTTTCACAGAGGTCGATATCGATGTTCAAGGTCGATATCAATGTTGACCAGCAGAGGAATCCGACTCAGATTTTGATAGAATTCTATCCGAAGCTTGCACGTCTATCCTAAAGTCGAGATTTCTGATCATCAACACCAAAGCTATCATATGAGCTGATTTACCATACGAGTTTTAGTTTTTACTTTATTTAAGTTTTATCTTAGAGAATAAAGATAAAGTTGAGTCTTTGGATAGCAAAGTTCGATATCTATATATAGAGGCCATTAGGGCTGAGTTTAGGGAGGCAATTACATCCAAGCACATACAATTCCAGTTTGACATTGAGTAGTAACGAGTTAAAGAGAGAGAGAGGAGGCCAAGTGAGTTGGACGATATCGACAATACCCAGCCGAAATCGACCACCATCAGCACTGAGAAGGGAGGAACAGAGACCTCGATATCGATCTCTGAGGGTCAAAATCGACCTGATCATATCAAGTAGAAACTCTCCAAATCGATTGATCCTCCAGGAGTACAACAGAGGTCGATATCTACCTTTGAACATCGAAATCGACCTGAGCCACAGACTGATGAGAGGGTAAGTCAAGGTACGGATTCCTCCTGTTCCATTACAATCAAGGATTTATCATTATTTGGAAGAGGTGTGCCTTGGCATGTGCGCTTATGTAGGGTATCCGATGATGATTCGAGCCAATATGAGATAGGAGACAAAGTTTATGTTGCCAAATCCAAAGACCATTGGTTCCCTACAAGATTCAAGGATAAAAATCTAGGACCATTCATGGTGAATCAAATCCATCCCGGCGGAATGCAGCTGCGTGACAAAAAAGGAGTCATATTTGAGGCCCAAGCCACATGGGCTCTGCAGATGCCGCCTTGAGAAGCGCAAAGGAAGAAGTCGGCCTAGCGACTTAAAAATCTAGAGCGTGTAACAAAGACTTAGTTTTAGTTTTAGACAGCTTTTACTTTGGTTTGAGACATTTTATTGTTTTGCATATTTTGTTTTAGGTTTAAGAAGTTGCAGGAAAGAGAGAAGTACACAGAAGAGACATCGAAATCGATGTCCAAGATCGACATCGACCTTAAGGTCGACTTAGATAGGCTTGTGGTCGAAGCCGGATCACCCTGAAGCCTGAGCCAGAAATCGATGGGAAACATCGATATCGATGTTAAAGGTTGATATCGACCATGGCTGTTGTCTTCTTCGACTCCTGAAATTTGTGACGGTTTAGTAAGTTTTCTTCTTAACCCTAGTTTTAATACAGTGAGGACACTGTAAATTTTAAGTATGGGGTGGGGGAAAAGCTTACTTATTCATACTTTGTTTAGATTTGCTTATTTTAATGCATAATTAGTTTTATTTTCGAGAAAAAAAAATGAAATGACCCCATCAAAAATTTGAAAAAAAAAAAGAAAGAGTCATGGAAGTATAAAAAAAGAGCTCTATGATGCAAAATTAGATTTATTAGAGATATAACACGAAATTGCCTAGTTAAGGGAAGTCCTAATGAAGTGCAAAAAGAAAATAAAGGAGATGAAATTTGAAGTTGCTTTTGACATATGCATGATAAGATGATGGAGGACTTTTTATGAAAATTCCATACAAGTGCTTACATATACAAGTTCATATCCTAGCCTTACCTATGCATAATTGCAAAATTCACAAGCCATATATGAGCCTTATCATGATCATTATTGCTCCACATATCACATATTGCCCATTTTATACCTTATACCCTATCTGCTCCACATATCACATATTGCCCATTTTATACCTTATACCCTATCCGGGGAGAAAGTTTGAGAATGGATGTCATTTTTGGAGTTATATGGAGTTGTGCATTATATATGAAGTTGTTGGCAGGAATGAAAAAATTTATGAAATATGGAAAATTTAATGAGCAAGAAAAAATCCGATCACCTCAGGAGATAAAGGTAGGTCGACCCTGCTCGTTGAGATGTTAGTTCAGCGAGATGGGACACAAGGTGAGGAGTCCGAAGTACTGAGTATCCGGGGCCATTCATGACACCCATGTTTGTGACTCGCGAGAAGGCAGTGCTAAGGTTATAGAGGTAAAAGCATTATATTGAATAAAAGCATTGAGCGATGAGTGAAAGGTGAGACATTATGAAGAAGGAATGTGGAATGTTTTGGAAAGAAAGTATGTTTCCCCGGATTTAACACCACATGGCCAAAAATTAGCCCACCTTTAGCCTTTTACCAATCTACTTCTCACAAGCTTGCAAAAGTCCTCTTGATTATTAATGTTATGTCGCTAAAATTGTTTTTTGCATATTACCTCCTTTTATGAGTATGAAATTGCTTTATGCACAGGCATGGACTTGGTTGACAAAAGTACCTTATCGAGGATGGCAATTGATTGTAGGGACATATGAAAAATGAATCTATGATGTTGAGGGTTTACTTTCTTCCCCTGAATGACCATTAAAGGTATTGCTTGGGGACAAGCAAGCTTAAGTATGGGATGTTTGATGTGCGCACAAATTGCCATATTTTCTATGCACATATAAGTCCATTTTATCATTCATTTGCATGCATATTAATGGGAAAACATGGGATTAGTGTAGTTTACGGTTAAATGTCAAATATATGGGTCTGCACGAGTTTCTATGTGATTTCGCAGAAAACAGGATAAAAATGGATAGATTTGGAAGAGCGGAAAAAGAACTCAAAGTCTTCTGAAGAGGTCGAAATCGACTGGAGATCTCAACATCGAGTGCAGCAGAGACATAGGAATCGAGCAGGAAATGAAGCAGCGCATGTCGACACCAGAGAGGTCAATATCGACGTCTGAAGGTCGATATCGATGTTGCCAGATCGAGCTAAAAGATAGAAGTCGAGTGCTAATCTGAGTAGGAGAAGGAGAGCTTGAGATAAAGTTTCACAGAGGTCGATATCGATGTTCAAGGTCGATATCGATGTTGACCAGCAGAGTAATCCGACTCAGATTTTGATAGAATTCTATCTGAAGCTTGCACGTCTATCCTAAAGTCGAGATTTCTTATCATCAACACCAGAGCTATCATATGTGCTGATTTACCATAGGAGTTTTAGTTTTTACTTTATTTAAGTTTTATCTTAGAGAATAAAGATAAAGTTTCGAGTCTTTGCATAGCAAAGTTCGATATCTATACATAGAGGCCATTAGGGCTGAGTTTAGGGAGGCAATTACATCCAAGCACATACAATTCCAGTTTTACATTGAGTAGTAACGAGTTAGAGAGAGAGAGAGAGGAAGCCGAGTGAGTTGGAGAGAAGCGAGAGCGGAGTTTTGGCTTGTTCGGTTGTACTTTCTTTCAAAGTTTAATTCAAAGTAGTTTTCTTTCAACAATGATGATGATGATGTGCATGATGAGGAGCGAGTAGTCAACCCACTTCTAGGGTCGGGGTGAGCCCGACGATAACGATGTAGGGTAAGCGCATCAAAGGTATGACTTTTATGCGATTCCGTCTTCTATCCTATGCATGATCCTTTGCGAAAGTTAGGGAGATTCACTATTTGCATTATTGAAGCGAAAGCCTCTCATATTGTGAACTTGGATTGCTCATGAATTGGATAGGAACTCTTAGGAACTATGCGAGAGCCTCTAATCACCTAAGTGTTGATAACGAAAGTTATTTGACGGAAAGGCATTAAATTTCATAACTTTAGCATAAAACTTGCAATGTTATCGTTGTTGCATGAAACCCCGACTTTGGAATCTTTTAATTAGTTGAATTTACATATAAAAGTTTTAGTTTTGTTTCTGATCATCCTTCTTTACCATTCTATTTTCCTCGGACTCTTTTCTGACAATTGGTTACGAATTACAGTTTCTGTGACAAACATCGGAATCGACTGTAAAGGTCGATATCGAGGTCTAACATCGATATCGAGGTCTCTGCTCGACGTCGACTTTGCTGCTTTTGTCTTCTGGAGGAACTGTACTAGAAATCGACCAGAACTGAGGTCGATATCGACCAGACACATCGATATCGAGTGTCTTCTAAGGTCGAAAGCTTTGATCGTGAGTACAACAAGGGAAGCGCTGACATACCTCCTCGTGGATTCGATCCTGAATTACCCTACTACTACATTGGGAGGGGATTCTTGTATTATTTGTTTGGAACAGGGAGTTAGCCTAGTTGTGAATTGTTATATTTGAATTATTTGAATCCCTACACTATCCCTTAAGCGAACAGTACGCTGGAGAGTACCATCAATACTTACTATTCAATCTCCATCGCGTCTCGAACGCTTGAGATTGCATCTGTTTTTTGTTTATTCTCTACAGCTCTTCGTACGTTCGAGATTACCATCAATTCTTACTATTCAATCTCCATCGCATCTCAAATGCTGGAGATTGCATCTGTTTTTGGTTTAATCTCTACAGCTCTTCGTACGCTGGAGATTACTATCAATACTTACTATTCAATCTCCATCGTGTCTCGAACTCTGGAGATTGCATCTGTTTTTAGTATAATCTCTGCAGCTCTTCGCATGCTGAAGATTACCGTCAATATTTACTATTCAATCTCCATTGCGTCACAAACGCTAGATATTACATCTGTTCTTGGTTTAATCTCTACAGCTCTTCGTACGCTGGAGATTACCGTCAATACTTACTATTTAATCTCCATCGCATCTCGAACGATGGAGATTACATCTGTTTTTAGTTTAATCTCTAAGCTCTTCGTACGCTGGAAATTACCATCAATACTTACTATTCAAACTTCACCGCGTCTCGAATGTTGGAGATTGCATCTTTTTCTGGAGATGAAATACCAGTCGCAGGAACCATCGAGCTAACGGTGGTGCTTGGATCAGCGCCAAAACGAAGGATGGAGAACATAGTCTTCACCGTCGTCTGAGTCCCAACGGTATACAATGCCTTGCTAGGGAGGGTATCTCTCTACAAATTCCAGATGGTGGTCTCTATCTACCACTTTTTGGCCAAGTTCCCTGTAAAGGGAGGAGAAGTTGGCGAGGTCCGCGGACAGTAACCAGAAAGTAGAAGCTGTTATCTAACCTCCCTGAGGAAGAAAAAAGAAGTGATGCAGATTGAGGAATATGCCGCAAGCACGACCGAAAGGAAAAGAGAGAACCCACGGGAAGAGCTTGTGGAAGAGACCGATCCAGAAAGCACCCACATTGAAGCAGAACTGGAGGTAAGGCCCGCGGCCAGGGAAGTTCCAACCACTAACAAGAAACAGGCTCACCTTCCATTCCCCAATCCTGAGGAAAAGGTGTATTTGGGGCAAGCGTTAGGGCCCAAAGAGAAGGAACGCGTCCATGATATTATAGAAATATCAAGAGATGTCTTTGCATGGTCACCAAGGGATCTGCTGGGAGTTCCCCCATCAATCGCCTTGCACACCTCAGGATAAAACATGACGCCAGGCCGATCGCTCAGAAAAAGAGAAAAATGGCACCCGAAAAGGCCCTCGCCGCGAAAGAAGAAACAGAAATATTATTAGATGCAGGCTTCATTAAGGAGGTAGAAGACTCTGAATGGTTGTCTAACGTGGTTCTGGTCAGAAAGTCTAATGGAAAGTGGCGTATGTGTGTTGATTTTTCTGATCTCAAAAAATCTTGCCCTAGGATAGCTACCTGCTCTCATCAATTGATTAGCTGGTTGATGAGACCGCCGGGAATGCCGTCCTCAGTTTTCTAGACGCGTATTTAGGGTACAACCAAATCCGCATGGACCCACTTGATAAAAAGGCCACTACCTTCATTACAAATCAGGGGATGTTTTGCTATCAGGTCATGCCATTCGGGTTGAGAAATGCAGGAGCCACATTCCAAAGAACTTTTGACAAGATTTTTCGTGCCCAAATTGGAAGGAACGTATCTATCTATGTGGATGATATCGTGGTGAAAAGCTTGAGGGCAGAAGATCACGCGGCTGATTTGCAAGAGACCTTTGACTCTCTGAGGCGCACAGGATTGAATCTGAACGCGGAAAAATGTGTTTTTGGCGTTGACTCCGGAAAGTTCTTGGGATTCTTGGTTAGCCAGCGAGGAATAAAGTAAATCCTGAGAAGATTGCAGCAATTCAAAGAATGCAACCACCCAGAACGATCAAGGAAGTCCAGGCTCTCGACGGCGCTATCAACTATCTCAGCCGATTCTGCTCTTGTCTTGCGGATAGATCTTTGCCGTTCTTTGCTCTATTAAAAAAGAGAGGGCCCATCCAGTGGACGCCAGACCTGCAGCAAGCTTTCGAAGGGCTGAAAGATTACCTGATGAAGTTGCCAACTCTACACCGACCGGAAAGACTTGACGTTCTACACCTCTACTTGGCCGTCAGAAGCACAACCATCAGTGCAGTGCTCACCCGCGAAGAAAAATATCCGGTTTACTACGTTAGCAGGGTACTGCAGGATGCTGAAACGAGATATGAGCCGATCGAGAAAATGATTCTGTGCCTAGTATTCGCGGCAAGAAGACTACGGCCTTACTTCCAAGACCACCCAGTTCAAGTCTTGACTAACCTACCTTTAAGGCAGATCCTGCACTCCCCTTGCCTTTCAGGACGGATGACGAAGTGGGCAGTAGAATTGTCGGAGTTTGAGATCGAATACAAACTGCGAAAGGCAGCACTAGCACAAACCCTGGCTTATTTTATCTGTGAGAGGAGTTTTGAAGAACGAGCATCATCCGAAGACGGGAGTTGGGTCTTGAAGGTTGATGGAGCAGTCAATCAAGCTGGTTGTGGAGCTGGGATTGCCTTGATATCCCCCGAAGGGCAGATAGCGAATTATGCCTATAAACTCACCTTCCAAGCCACAAACAATGAAGCTGAGTATGAGGCCCTCATAGCAGGGCTAGAAATAGCCTTGTCACGAGGAGAAAGAGGAGTAACCGCCTACACAGACTCTAAAGTCTTGGCGAAGCAAATAGAAGGGGAATACGAGGCCAAAACAGGTTTGATGCTAGATTACTTGAGGAAAGTTCAAGCTTTGCGAAGAGCCTTTTTAAACTTCACAGTAACGGTTGTCCCAAGGGAAGAAAATCAACAGGCAGACGCACTGGAACGGGTAGGCGCAGCAACGCCATCCGAGGTCAGCGCGGAATTCATGTTCGAAAGAAGAGAAAGTCGTGGACTTGTAAAAGAAGTTTTCTTCATTGAGACAGACGGCGAAAACGACTGGAGGACACCTATAGCAGAGTATTTGGAGAGGGGAATTCTCCCCACAGAAAAGCCCGAGGCCAAGCAGATCAAGATAAGAGCGGCGAGATTCACTGTCCGCGATGGAAAACTTTATAAGAGAGGTTTCACGCAGCCTGATTTGACATGTGTTACCACTGAAGAAGGGATGGTAATTGTACAGGAACTTCACTCTGGAATATGTGCACATCACCAAGGCTGGAGAGCGCTGACAGTCAAGATCATGAGGACAAGATACTACTGGCCAACGATGAAGCAGGACGTTCAAGGATTCATCAAGAAGTGTGACGCGTGTCAAAAACATGGGAATGCTATCCATCAACCCGCGGAAATGATGAAGGGAATTTATGGTGCATGCCCATTTTCTCTCTGGGGGATGGACATCTTGGGGCCATTTCCGACCGCGCCTGGCCAATTGAAATACGTAATCGTAATTGTGGATTACTTCACTAAGTGGGTAGAAGCAGAAGCGATGGGACTCAACACTGCTGAAAAAGTGAAGAAATTCCTGTGGAAGAACTTAGTGTGCCGCTTCGGGGTCCCGGAGTCGATCATCACAGATCACGGTCCCCAGATAACGGTCCCCACTAACTGGGACTCTTGATCATCACAGATGACGCAGGAGCTCACTCCGCGCCACTCCCTTGATTGAGACTCTTGATCTCTCAAGGTCGAGCCAACGAGCGCCGGAGTCTACTGACGTTGGAGCTTACTCCACGTCACTCCCTTGATTGAGACTCTTGATCTCTCAAGGTCGAGCCAACAAACACCAGAGTCTGTAGATGCTAGAACCTTCTCCGTGCCCCTCCCTTGACCAAAATGCACGACTTCTCAAGATCAGATCAACTAGCGACAGAATTTAATAATATGAACATAATCAAAACTCTGAGGGGTATTACTACGAATGGCATCACAAGGGAAACATTCGATCCATCGATCCCATAACAAGCATAAACGCGTAAAAAAAACCAAAGACGCGGGCAAATGTTACAGTAACTACATAGAAGTTTTCTGGTACAATGACATGAGTTGAAACATAAGAGGGATCATTGTTCAAAATCAAAGAAATCACACATCTGGAAGGATGACCGGCCTTGGAGGTGACATAACATAACCATTCTCTACACAAATGGATCCCTCATCAAGCACGCGAACGTCGAAGTGAACTCCACCACGGTGGCGAAAAACCATGACGGTCCCCATTCCTAGCCCTTGGGATGCAAAAAAATCACTCCAACCGCCAACTAGCCAAAATATCCCATAGTCTCGTTTGACTATCTGAATTGGGGAATCTACGGCTGAGCCCAGAGACAGAAAGACTTGAGTCGGGTCTGTAACGCCCATCTCATACTCAAAAAGAGCGGGGAGCGACTGAAAGAGGATAAAAACAAATGAGATATAAGAAAAAGAGTAATCTTTAAAAAACAAAGCAAGAAGAAATTAACTTACTCGTTCTTGCAGTTGATCCTACAAATCCAGGGCTAAATAAAAAGCCAAGGGAGTATCATTTGGTGCATCCATATTGAAGAAGAAAAGGCTGGAAAGGAAAACTAAACAAAGCCTCGCTTATATAGGGCTCCACGAGATGTTGATCATGGAGCGTGCTTTTGAAAGATTCCTTTAGAATCCTCAAAAGAAGAGCAGAACCACTACGGTCAAAAACTTACAGAAGATATGACCTGAGAAGACAGGCCTGTATTGCAAAAAAACCGAGAAGAACCCTAGACACAATCTCAATATTAAATCAAAAAAGGATGACAGACACCACTTTTATTCATTGCCCGCGGAAAAGAAAACCACGTATCGGCAGAAGTAATCCCCTCTGCTTACAAACAAATGCGTCGTAAGAAAAGCTAGTCACGGGTAAGAGCCGTTAGTCAAAATACCCGAGTCCTCGTAAGGAGGGCGGCCAACGATCTCATCCCTGTCCTCCAAACCCATGATTTGGATTTCAAAACGGGCATTTCCCTTGTGGATAAAAACCATAGAAGATCCGACCGCGAGTCCATGAGACTCGATGAAATCTTCCCATCCTTGACGAAGCCAGTACTTCCATAATCACCCTTATAAACACGAACTGAAAAGTCACGTAAGAGATGAGATGAAAGGAAAACTTGCTCTGGAACGGCATCCGCATACTCCCCCTCAAAGCGCATAGGCAAGAGCTAAAAGTGGAAATAAGACAAAGGGTCAAATGTAAAGAATGAAAGTTATCAAACAAAACCAGCATTCCAATAAGGGCTTACCAAACGAGATATTTGATCAACACGGTCAATCGGTTGAAAGAAAGCCCATCTACCCGCACTAAAAACAGCCATGAACACGATTAAAGTATGAAGTAAACAGTTGCGGAATAACAAAAAAGGGAAGAAAAATACCCTCTATAAAAGTTGGGTAAGCGACACGCATGAACGCCATCTGGCATAAGATTCCTCTGAAGAGAGAGAAGAGGCTCATCAACCAAGATAGCAGTATAGTCACGAGAACTGCAAAAGCAGGCTCAGTCAAACGACTTGACGATCAGAAACAGCTGACAAAAGATTTTTTAATTCGGGCCAAGTTCAGGCCTAAGTAAAACACGCGGCCTAAAAAACGCCCCGTGGAGAAACTCCAGAACAAGGAACCAAACACGCGGCACGTTTGAGCAAATATAAGAACCCCGTGAAATCTTGAAGAAAATATCATACGCAAAACAAAGAGATGGAATTTGAAAATTCCCCCAAAGCTTTTTATAGAGTAATCATTACAGACGAACAACTTCAATCTCTACGACTCCCACTGATGTACGTCCTTCTAGAAGAGGATGCCCATCGCCTGGTGCATTTGTGGTCCCGATCCAATCGCGAGCATGAGGTCAAGGTCGAAGTGGACGCGGACGGGATCTACTGCTTCACAGACGGATGGCCAGGATTTGTGGAAGCCAACAGGATAAGTGTTGGAGTCGCTCTGATCTTTGTGTACCAGGGGGATTCGATCTTCGAGGTCTATGTCGCAATTCCGGACTGCGACTACAACGGAGTAGAAGGACGAGGGGAAAGAACGACTACAAGGATGAGAGCCTTGTAATCCCACTACTCTTTAAAATGTAAGAGAATGAAATAACATTCCAGCTAATAAGATCTAGGGATCATGTAATGTTGTCGTTTTTAAAATAAAAAGAGCAAGTCTCTACATTAAAAACTTCAAAAGTGAAACGTTTCCTTTATTCGCAAGCCAGACTCATACGGCAAATAGATTTTCTCGATTTATAGAAGAGGTTCAGCATGATCCGCTGGAGGAAACAGCCGAGGTACAACACTCGGTTTCGGCACATTCCAAATCACGACGCGGACAAACTTTAAAACGAGCGCGATCCATGTAGAAAAAAGTCATCGACGACCCCACAACAAACCCATGATGAGCAACAAATCTATCCCATCCGCGACGAAGGTATAAGCGACCATCAAGTTCTCTACTCACCTCTACTTGGAGGTTCTTAATGGCATAAGAAGACAGGAGAACCTTCCGCGGAAGAGAGGATCTGAACTCCACCTCAAACTGAGGCGGAAGGGGCTGCCAAAAAGGGACACAAAATAAAGGCTCAAAGTTAAAAAAAAAAGAGGGAAAGAGAAACATTTGGAATCAAGAGTATCAAGAAAATCATACAAGCGAAGAGAGTTGGTCGATGCATTCCAAAGTTTTGAAAAACGCTCAAGGGTTAGAACTCTCAGGCGCCATAAATCCTTATCAAGCGAGCAACTATAAGCGGAATAAATTAAAAATCCCAAACCAAGAGTTTTTAAAAAGAGGGGAGAGAAAAAGGCGTACTCAAGCATGGTGGACAAGTGACAAGAACTTTTTTAAATCAGAATCAAAAACTGCAGCACAAGTGGCCAAGCTAGTAAATGATGGACACAAGAATAAGAAGTAGAGGTGATATTCGCTACGAAAGGTTGATAGTATACAAAAATACAGCCCCTTAAACGAGGCGGTAAAAACCATTGTCTGAACATTAAAGAACGCGAAATTGTCTGGTTTCAGCAAAAGTTAATTACAAAACTTGCCCGCGCCAGTAAAATGTTACGAGAAAAGATAAAAAGAACTAATCCTTCCAAGCCTTAAGGATCGACAGCGGTATCAACCTCTTCATCGTCGGAATCCTCTTCGTCTGAGTCCTCCTCTCCCGTCAGCTCTTCCGGAGTCAGTCCCCAATCCGCCACCGTCAAGCTCGCCTCAAACTTCTCCAAAGGAACACCCGGATTAGCCTGCGAGTGGGCGACGCTCTGGTTGATGCCAGCGGACATCCCCTTTCGAAAATAGCTGAAGCACTTATCCTTTAAAAGCTCTACTCCCTCTGGAGATCGAAGGCATAGTTTAGCTATCGAAGAAAGGAAGGAAATACCCGCGTCGGTTTTGAACCATTCGGAAGTCAAAAACTTAAGACCCACGGAAGATTCCAACCACTGAAGCGCAACCTCCTGAGGAGACTGAGACAAAAGTTTCTCCAATTCTTGCTTCACTAAAGCACGATCCTCTTCAACAATGGAGTGTTTGATTTGAAGATCTTTGAAGCGTGCCTCGGTTGTCTCCAGTTTCTCCCTCAGATGCACTGTAGACTTTTGAAGTTCCTCTCCTAGGTGGCGTAGAGCGTCCCAACTTGAAAGTGCCGCGTCACGCTCTGTAGTCAAAGAAGAGTTTTGCTCCTTCAAAGCGGAGATCTGTTCGCTGGCGGCCTGCAATTTCTCATGAAGCTCCACAAATCGTTTCTTGAACTTTTCCACCAAAGAGGGATCGCCAACAGTATTGCCCAGTGTCCTCAACTTGTGATTCAACACCTTCATCTCTGAGGCCTTCTTAGAGAGCTCCTCAACATAGAAAGACAGTCGCCTCTCCGAGTCGACTTGGAAACTCCTAACC
Organism: Persicaria maculosa; assembly: GCA_963922045.1. Classification (NCBI taxonomy): domain Eukaryota; kingdom Viridiplantae; phylum Streptophyta; class Magnoliopsida; order Caryophyllales; family Polygonaceae; genus Persicaria; species Persicaria maculosa. The sequence continues at coordinate 39,604,247 of OY998261.1, forward strand.
TGAAGAAACTGCCGGAAAACACAACCGGAAAGCTAGAAGACCAACGGAAAACTCTGAAAAAGTGAAAAGCTGAGCAAACGCCACAAGCAGACAAATAATGAGAAGTGAAAAAGTGAAAACGGAACGGGGTAATTTATAAGAAAATTACCGACTCTTCAGTTCCCCTCAAGACAATATGGGCAGTGGTAAAACCTTAATGGGCCGGAGGAAATCCTCAACTAAGCCCACAAACTCTGGTTAAAACAGGAAATACGAAATTACCCCCTAGAGATGAAAAGAGGAACACATTTCCGCGGATAAAAATCGAATCGTCTCAAGCTCTCATAGAGCTCAACCCGACCCGAGGAGGTGTGAAGAAACCATGCGAAAATGATTAGACGAAGATTCGGATGCGGATATAGCGAAACGACACCAAGGGAGACCCAGAAAATAGGGAGGATGCGGACACAAAACAATGACATATGTCCATCATGCCCACCACCCACGAAGACCACACGTGTCAACCCAAGAGTGACAAGCGTCATGATGGGGGTCTCTGGCCAATCCCTATAAAAGGGGAAATGAAAAGAAGAGAAGGGGGAGGTTTTTTGGAGAAACGGAAGAAAGAAAGAAAAGAAGAAGGAGATTTAGAGAATCATAAAAGTCGACCGCAGAATCTTCATATAATCCGTGGTGAATTAAGAAGTCTGAATAAAGGAAAGGGCATCTCATCCTATACGAAGCGACGAAGCAAACACTTCAGGTGAATCTCCGCGGACAGGTATGAACCCTTAAATCATTAAAACAAATGGATGATCTCCCATAAGAGATGTGGGGTTACAGTAGAATTTATGTACGCGACCAAAGCGCGGCCTAGGTTGAATAGCGAAGAAATTGATTCGCGTGTCAGGTAAGCCCGTGTAACATAAAAACAATCACTCACGTCTAAACCCCCGGGGACCCACCGAAAGTGGGCCCCTTATACAACTTCTTGGGATGCCTTCATCACTTCGTACGTTGGAGATTACCATCAATACTTACTATTCAATCTCCATCGCATCTCGAACGCTGAAGATTGCATCCGTTTTTGGTTTAACCTCAACAGCTCTTCGTACGCTGGAGATTATAAACAAGACTTACTATTCAATCTCCATCGCGTATCGAACGCTGGAGATTGTATTTTTTTTTGGTTTAATCTCTACAGCTCTTCGTACGCTCGAGATTACCATCAATACTTACTATTCAATCTCCATCGCGTCTCGAACGTTGGAGATTGCATCTGTTTTTGGTTTAATCTCTACAGCTCTTCGTACGCTAGAGATTACCTTCAATACTTACTATTCCATCTCCATGGAGTCTCAACGCTGGAGATTACATCTGTTTTTGGTTTAATCTCTACAGCTCCTCGTACGTGATGTGCGCGCAAATTGCCATATTTTCAATGCACATATAAGTCCATTTTATCATTCATTTGCATGCATATTAATAGGAAAACATGGGATTAGTGTAGTTTACGCTTAAATGTCAAATATATGGGTCTGCACGAGTTTCTATGTGATTTCGCAGGAAACAGGATAAAAATGGACAGATTTGGAAGAGCGGAAAAAGAACTCGAAGTCTTCTGAAGAGGTCAAAATCCACCGGAGACCTCAACATCGAGTGCAGCAGAGACATAGGAATCGAGCAGGAAATAAAGCAGAGCATGTCTACACCAGAGAGGTCGATATCGACGTCTGAAGGTCGATATCGATGTTGCCAGATCGAGCTAAAAGATAGAAGTCGAGTGCTAATCCGAGTAGGAGAAGGAGAGCTCGAGATAAAGTTTCACAGAGGTCGATATCGATGTTCAAGGTCGATATCGATGTTGACCAGCAGAGGAATCCGACTCAGATTTTGATAGAATTCTATCCGAAGCTTGCACGTCTATCCTAAAGTCGAGATTTCTTATCATCAACACCAGAGCTATCATATGAGCTGATTTACCATACGAGTTTTAGTTTTTACTTTATTTAAGTTTTATCTTAGAGAATAAAGATAAAGTTTTGAGTCTTTGGATAGCAAAGTTCGATATCTATATATAGAGGCCATTAGGGCTGAGTTTAGGGAGTCAATTACATCCAAGCACATACAATTCCAGTTTTACATTGAGTAGTAACGAGTTAGAGAGAGAGAGAGGAGGCCGAGTGAGTTGGACGATATCGACAATACCCAGCCGAAATCGACCACCATCAGCACTGAGAAGGGAGGAAGAGAGACCTCGATATCGATCTCTGAGGGTCAAAATCGACCTGATCATATCGAGTAGAAACTCTCCAAATCGATTGATCCTCCAGGAGTACAACAGAGATCGATATCTACCTTTGAACATTGAAATCGACCTGAGCCACAGACTGATGAGAGGGTAAGTCAAGGTACGGATTCCTCCTGTTCCATTACAATCAAGGATTTATCATTATTTGGAAGAGGTGTGCCTTGGCATGTGCGCTTATGTAGGGTATCCGATGATGATTCGAGCCAATATGAGATAGGAGATAAAGTTTATGTTGCCAAATCCAAACACCATTGGTTCCCTACAAGATTCAAGGATAAAAATCTAGGACCATTCATGGTGAATCAAATCCATCCCGGCGGAATGCAGCTGCGTGACAAAAAAGGAGTCATATTTGAGGCCCAAGCCACATGGGCTCTGCAGATGCCGCCTTGAGAAGCGCAAAGGAAGAAGTCGGCCTAGCGACTTCAAAATCTAGAGCGTGTAACAAAGACTTAGTTTTGGTTTTAGACAGCTTTTACTTTGGTTTGAGACATTTTATTGTTTTGCATATTTTGTTTTGGGTTTAAGAAGTTGCAGAAAAGAGAGAAGTACACAGAAGAGCCATCGAAATCGATGTCCAAGATCGACATCGACCTTAAGGTCAACTTAGATAGGCTTGTGGTCGAAGCCGGATCACCCTGAAGCCTGAGCCAGAAATCGATGGGAAACATCGATATCGATGTGAAAGGTCGATATCGACCATGGCTGTTGTCTTCTTCGACTCCTGAAATTTGTGACGGTTTAGTAAGTTTTCTTCTTAACCCTAGTTTTAATACAGTGAGGACACTGTAAAATTTAAGTATGGGGTGGGGGAAAAGCTTACTTATTCATACTTAGTTTAGATTTGCTTATTTTAATGCATAATGAGTTTTATTTTCGAGAAAAAAAAATGAAATGACCCCCATCAAAAATTTGAAAAAAAAGAAAGAGTTATGGAAGTATAAAAAAAGAGCTCTATGATGCAAAATTAGATTCATTAGAGATATAACATGAAATTGCCTAGTTAAGGGAAGTCCCAATGAAGTGCAAAAAGAAAATAAAGGAGATGAAATTTGAAGTTGCTTTTGACATATGCATGATAAGATGATGGAGGACTTTTTATGAAAATTCCATACAAGTGCTTACATATACAAGTTCATATCCTAGCCTTACCTATGCATAATTGCAAAAGTCACAAGCCATATATGAGCCTTATCATGATCATTATTGCTCCACATATCACATATTGCCCATTTTATACCTTATACCCTATCCGGGGAGAAAGTTTGAGAATGGATATCATTTTTGGAGTTATATGGAGTTGTGCATTATTTATGAAGTTGTTGGCAGGAATGAAAAAATTTATGAAATATGGAAAATTTAATGAGCAAGAAAAAATCCGATCACCTCAAGAGATAAAGGTAGGTCGACCCTGCTCGTTGAGATGTTAGTTCAGCGAGATGGGACACAAGGTGAGGAGTCCGAAGTACTGAGTATCCGGGGCCATTCATGACACCCATGTTTGTGACTCGCGAGAAGGCAGTGCTAAGGTTAGAGAGGTAAAAGCATTATATTGAATAAAAGCATTGAGCGATGAGTGAAAGGTGAGACATTATGAAGAAGGAATGTGGAATGTTTTGGAAAGAAAGTATGTTTCCCCGGATTTAACACCACATGGCCAAAAATTAGCCCACCTTTAGCCTTTTACCAATCTACTTCTCACAAGCTTGCAAAAGTCCTCTTGATTATTAATGTTATGTCGCTAAAATTGTTTTTTGTATATTACCTCCTTTTATGAGTATGAAATTGCTTTATGCACAGGCATGGACTTGGTTGACAAAAGTACCTTATCGAGGATGGCAATTGATTGTAGGGACATATGAAAAATGAATCTATGATGATAAGGATTTACTTTCTTCCCCTGAATGACCATTAAAGGTATTGCTTGGGGACAAGCAAGCTTAAGTATGGGGTGTTTGATGTGCGCGCAAATTGCCATATTTTCTATGCACATATAAGTCCATTTTATCATTCATTTGCATGCATATTAATGGGAAAACATGGGATTAGTGTAGTTTACGCTTAAATGTCAAATATATGGGTTTGCACGAGTTTCTATGTGATTTCGCAGAAAACAGGATAAAAATGGACAGATTTGGAAGAGCGGAAAAAGAACTCGAAGTCTTCTAAAGAGGTCAAAATCCACCGGAGACCTCAACATCGAGTGCAGCAGAGACATAGGAATCGAGCAGGAAATGAAGCAGAGCATGTCGACACCAGAGAGGTCGATATCGACGTCTGAAGGTCGATATCGATGTTGCCAGATCGAGCTAAAAGATAGAAGTCGAGTGCTAATCCGAGTAGGAGAAGGAGAGCTCGAGATAAAGTTTCACAGAGGTCGATATCGATGTTCAAGGTCGATATCAATGTTGACCAGCAGAGGAATCCGACTCAGATTTTGATAGAATTCTATCCGAAGCTTGCACGTCTATCCTAAAGTCGAGATTTCTTATCATCAACACCAGAGCTATCATATGAGCTGATTTACCATACGAGTTTTAGTTTTTACTTTATTTAAGTTTTATCTTAGAGAATAAAGATAAAGTTTTGAGTCTTTGGATAGCAAAGTTCGATATCTATATATAGAGGCCATTAGGGCTGAGTTTAGGGAGGCAATTACATCCAAGCACATACAATTCCAGTTTTACATTGAGTAGTAACGAGTTAGAGAGAGAGAGAGAGGAGGCCGAGTGAGTTGGAGAGAAGCGAGAGCGGAGTTTTGGCTTGTTCGGTTGTACTTTCTTTCAAAGTTTAATTCAAAGTAGTTTTCTTTCAACAATGATGATGATGATGTGCATGATGAGGAGCGAGTAGTCTACCCACTTCTAGGGTCGGGGTGAGCCCGACGATAACGATGTAGGGTAAGCGCATCAAAGGTATGACTTTTATGCGATTCCGTCTTCTATCCTATGCATGATCCTTTGCGAAAGTTAGGGAGATTCACTATTTGCATTATTGAAGCGAAAGCCTCTCATATTGTGAACTTGGATTGCTCATGAATTGGATAGGAACTCTTAGGAACTATGCGAGAGCCTCTAATCACCTAAGTGTTGATAACGAAAGTTATTTGACGGAAAGGCATTAAATTTCATAACTTTAGCATAAAACTTGCAATGTTATCGTTGTTGCATGAAACCCCGACTTTGGAATCTTTTAATTAGTTGAATTTACATATAAAAGTTTTAGTTTTGTTTCTGATCATCCTTCTTTACCATTCTATTTTCCTCGGACTCTTTTCCGACAATTGGTTACGAATTACAGTTTCTGTGACAAACATCGGAATCGACTGTAAAGGTCGATATCGAGGTCTAACGTCGATATCGAGGTCTCTTCTACACGTCGACTTTGCTGCTTTTGTCTTTTGGAGGAACTGTACTAGAAATCGACCAGAACCGAGGTCGATATCGACCAGACACATCAATACCGAGTGTCTTCTGAGGTCGAAAACTTTGATCGTGAGTACAACAACGGAAGCGCTGACATACCTCCTAGTGGATTTGATCATGAATTACCCTACTACTACATTGGGAGGGGATTCTTGTATTATTTGTTTGGAACAGGGAGTTAGCCTAGTTGTGAATTGTTATATTTGAATTATTTGAATCCCTACACTATCCCTTAAGCGAACAGTACGCTGGAGAGTACCATCAATACTTACTATTCAATCTCCATCGCCTCTCGAACGCTAGAGATTGCATCTGTTTTTTGTTTATTCTCTACAGCTCTTCGTACGTTGGAGATTACCATCAATTCTTACTATTCAATCTCCATCGCATCTCAAATGCTGGAGATTGCATCTGTTTTTGGTTTAATCTCTACAGCTCTTCGTACGCTGGAGATTACTATCAATACTTACTATTCAATCTCCATCATGTCTCGAACTCTGCAGATTGCATCTGTTTTTAGTATAATCTCTGCAGCTCTTCGCATGCTGAAGATTACCGTCAATATTTACTATTCAATCTCCATTGTGTCACAAACGCTAGATATTGCATCTGTTTTTGGTTTAATCTCTACAACTCTTCGTACGTTGGAGATTACCATCAATACTTACTATTCAATCTTCATCGCATCTCGAACGCTGGAGATTGTATCTATTTTTGGTTTAATCTCTACAGCTCTTCGTACGCTGGAGATTACCATCAATGCTTACTATTCAATCTCCATCGCCTCTCGAATGCTGGATATTGCATCTGTTTTTTGGTTTAACCTCTAAAGCTCCTCGTACGCTGGAGATTACCATCAATACTTACTATTAAATCTCCATCGCGTCTTGAACGCTGGAGATTGCATCTGTTTTTGGTTTAATCTCTACAGCTCTTCGTACACTAGAGATTACAATCAACACTTACTATTCAATCTCCATTGCATCTCTAACACTGAAGATTGCATCTGTTTTTGGTTTAATCTCTACAACTCTTCGTACGCTAGAGATTACCATCAATACTTACTATTTAATCTCCATCGCGTCTCGAACACGGGAGATTGCATCTGTTCTTGGTTTAATCTCTAAACTCTTCGTACGCTGGAAATTACCATCAATACTTACTATTCAAACTTCACCGCGTCTCGAATGTTGGAGATTGCATCTGTTTTTTGTTTAATCTCTACAGCTCTTCGTACACTAGAGATTACCAACAATACTTACTATTCAATCTCCATTGCATCTCAAACACTGGAGATTGCATCTGATTTTGGTTTAATCTCTACAGCTCTTCGTACGCTGGAGATTACCATCAATACTTACTATTTAATCTCCATCGCGTCTCAAACGATGGAGATTACATTTGTTTTTAGTTTAATCTCTAAGCTCTTCATACGCTGGAAATTACCATCAATACTTACTATTCAATCTCCATCGCATCTCAAACACTGGAGATTGCATCTGTTTTTGGTTTAATCTCTACAGCTCTACGTACGCTGGAGATTACCATCAATACATACTATTCAATCTCCATCGCGTCTCGAACGCTGGAGATTGCATCTGTTTTTGGTTTAATCTCTACAGCTCTTCGTACGCTAGAGATTACCTTCAATACTTACTATTCCATCTCCTTGGCGTCTCAACGTTGGAGATTGCATCTGTTTTTTGTTTAATCTCTACAGCTCCTCGTACGCTGAAGATTACCATCAATACATACTATTCAATCTCCATCGCGTCTCGAACACTTGAGATTGCATCTGTTTTTTGTTTATTCTCTACAGCTCTTCGTACGTTGGAGATTACCATCAATTCTTACTATTCAATCTCCATCGCATCTCAAATGGTGGAAATTGCATCTGTTTTTTGTTTAATCTCTACAGCTCTTCATACGTTGGCGATTACCATCAATACTTACTATTCAATCTCCATCGTGTCTCGAACTCTAGAGATTGCATCTGTTTTTGGTATAATCTCTGCAGCTCTTTGATGTGCGCGTAAATTGCCATATTTTCTATGCAAATAAAAGTCCATTTTATTGTCTTTTGCATGCATATTAATGGGAAACATGGGATTAGTGTAGTTTATGCTTAATTGTCAAATATATGGGTTTGCACGAGTTTCTATGAGATTTTGCAGAAAACAGAACGAAAATGGAAAGATTTGGAAGAGCGGAAAAAGAACTCGAAGTCTTCTAAAGAGGTCGAAATCGACTTGGGACCTCGACATCGAGTGCATCAGAGACATAGGAATCGAGCAGGAAATGAAACACAGCACGTCGACACAGAGAGGTCGATATCGACGTTTGGAGGTCGATATCGAGGTTGCCATATCGAGCTAAATGATAGAAGTCGAGTGCTAGTTCGAGTAAGAGATGGAGAGCTTGAGATAAAGTTAGCATTCAATTTACATCTATAAATAGAAGCCAATAGGGCTGAGTTTAGGCATTCAATTTACATCCTAGTTAGCATCCAATAATATACAATTTACATAGACACGCAGAAAGTTAGAGAGAGAGAGAGAGAGGAGGCCGAGTGAAAGTTGTAAAGCGAGAGCGGAGTGGCTTGTTCGGTTGTACTTTCTTTCGAAGTTTTAATTCAAAGTAGCTTTCTTTCAATAATAATGATAATGATGTGCATGATGAGGAGCGAGTAGTCAACCCACTTCTAGGGTCGGGGTGAGCCCGATGATAGCAATGTGAGGTAAGTGCATCAAAGGTATGACTTTTATGCAATTCCGTCTTCTACCCCATGCATGATCCTTTGCGAAAGTTAGGGAGATTCATTATTTGCATTATTGAAGCGAAAGCCAATCATATTGTGAACTTGATTTACTCATGAATTAGATAGTAACTCTTAGGAACTATGCGAGAGCCTCTAATCGCCTAAGTGCTGATAACGAAAGTTATTTGACGGAAAGGCATTAAAATTCGTAACTTTAGCATAAAACTTGCATTGTTATCGTTGTGGCATGAAACCCCGACTTTGGAAGCTTTTTAGTTAATTGAAATTAATATAAAAGTTGTTAGTTTTGTTTCTGATCATCCTCCTTTCCCATTCTATTTTCTTCGGACTCTTTTCCGACAAATTGGTTACGAAAACAGTTTCTGTGACAAGCATCGAAATCGACTGTAAAGGTCGATATCGAGGTCTAACGTCGATATCGAGGTCTCTTCTACACGTCGACTTTGCTGCTTTTGTCTTTTGGAGGAACTGTACTAGAAATCGACCAGAACCGAGGTCGATATCGACCAGACACATCAATATCGAGTGTCTTCTGAGGTCGAAAACTTTGATCGTGAGTACAACAACGGAAGCGCTGACATACCTCCTAGTGGATTTGATCATGAATTACCCTACTACTACATTGGGAGGGGATTCTTGTATTATTTGTTTGGAACAGGGAGTTAGCCTAGTTGTGAATTGTTATATTTGAATTATTTGAATCCCTACACTATCCCTTAAGCGAACAGTACGCTGGAGAGTACCATCAATACTTACTATTCAATCTCCATCGCCTCTCGAACGCTTGAGATTGCATCTGTTTTTTGTTTATTCTCTACAGCTCTTCGTACGTTGGAGATTACCATCAATTCTTACTATTCAATCTCCATCGCATCTCAAATGCTGGAGATTGCATCTGTTTTTGGTTTAATCTCTACAGCTCTTCGTACGCTGGAGATTACTATCAATACTTACTATTCAATCTCCATCGTGTCTCGAACTCTGCAGATTGCATCTGTTTTTAGTATAATCTCTGCAGCTCTTCGCATGCTGAAGATTACCGTCAATATTTACTATTCAATCTCCATTGTGTCACAAACGCTAGATATTGCATCTGTTTTTGGTTTAATCTCTACAACTCTTCGTACGTTGGAGATTACCATCAATACTTACTATTCAATCTTCATCGCATCTCGAACGCTGGAGATTGTATCTATTTTTGGTTTAATCTCTACAGCTCTTCGTACGCTGGTGATTACCATCAATGCTTACTATTCAATCTCCATCGCCTCTCGAATGCTGGATATTGCATCTGTTTTTTGGTTTAACCTCTAAAGCTCCTCGTACGCTGGAGATTACCATCAATACTTACTATTCAATCTCCATCGCGTCTTGAACGCTGGAGATTGCATCTGTTTTTGGTTTAATCTCTACAGCTCTTCGTACGCTAGAGATTACAATCAACACTTACTATTCAATCTCCATTGCATCTCTAACACTGAAGATTGCATCTGTTTTTGGTTTAATCTCTACAACTCTTCGTACGCTAGAGATTACCATCAATACTTACTATTTAATCTCCATCGCGTCTCGAACACGGGAGATTGCATCTGTTCTTGGTTTAATCTCTAAACTCTTCGTACGCTGGAAATTACCATCAATACTTACTATTGAAACTTCACCGCGTCTCGAATGTTGGAGATTGCATCTGTTTTTTGTTTAATCTCTACAGCTCTTCGTACACTAGAGATTACCAACAATACTTACTATTCAATCTCCATTGCATCTCAAACACTGGAGATTGCATCTGATTTTGGTTTCATCTCTACAGCTCTTCGTACGCTGGAGATTACCATCAATACTTACTATTTAATCTCCATCGCGTCTCAAACGATGGAGATTACATTTGTTTTTAGTTTAATCTCTAAGCTCTTCATACGCTGGAAATTACCATCAATACTTACTATTCAATCTCCATCGCATCTCAAACACTGGAGATTGAATCTGTTTTTGGTTTAATCTCTACAGCTCTACGTACGCTGGAGATTACCATCAATACATACTATTCAATCTCCATCGCGTCTCGAACGCTGGAGATTGCATCTGTTTTTGGTTTAATCTCTACAGCTCTTCGTACGCTAGAGATTACCTTCAATACTTACTATTCCATCTCCTTGGCGTCTCAACGTTGGAGATTGCATCTGTTTTTTGTTTAATCTCTACAGCTCCTCGTACGCTGAAGATTACCATCAATACATACTATTCAATCTCCATCGCGTCTCGAACACTTGAGATTGCATCTGTTTTTTGTTTATTCTCTACAGCTCTTCGTACGTTGGAGATTACCATCAATTCTTACTATTCAATCTCCATCGCATCTCAAATGGTGGAAATTGCATCTGTTTTTTGTTTAATCTCTACAGCTCTTCATACGCTGGAGATTACCATCAATACTTACTATTCAATCTCCATCGTGTCTCGAACTCTAGAGATTGCATCTGTTTTTGGTATAATCTCTGCAGCTCTTTGATGTGCGCGTAAATTGCCATATTTTCTATGCAAATAAAAGTCCATTTTATTGTCTTTTGCATGCATATTAATGGGAAAACATGGGATTAGTGTAGTTTATGCTTAATTGTCAAATATATAGGTTTGCACGAGTTTCTATGAGATTTTGCAGAAAACAGAACGAAAATGGAAAGATTTGGAAGAGCGGAAAAAGAACTCGAAGTCTTCTAAAGAGGTCGAAATCGACTTGGGACCTCGACATCGAGTGCATCAGAGACATAGGAATCGAGCAGGAAATGAAACACAGCACGTCGACACAGAGAGGTCGATATCGACGTTTGGAGGTCGATATCGAGGTTGCCATATCGAGCTAAATGATAGAAGTCGAGTGCTAGTTCGAGTAAGAGATGGAGAGCTTGAGATAAAGTTAACATTCAATTTACATCTATAAATAGAAGCCAATAGGGCTGAGTTTAGGCATTCAATTTACATCCTAGTTAGCATCCAATAATATACAATTTACATAGACACGCAGAAAGTTAGAGAGAGAGAGAGAGAGGAGGCCGAGTGAAAGTTGTAAAGCGAGAGCGGAGTGGCTTGTTCGGTTGTACTTTCTTTCGAAGTTTTAATTCAAAGTAGCTTTCTTTCAATAATAATGATAATGATGTGCATGATGAGGAGCGAGTAGTCAACCCACTTCTAGGGTCGGGGTGAGCCCGATGATAGCAATGTGAGGTAAGTGCATCAAAGGTATGACTTTTATGCAATTCCGTCTTCTACCCCATGCATGATCCTTTGCGAAAGTTAGGGAGATTCATTATTTGCATTATTGAAGCGAAAGCCAATCATATTGTGAACTTGATTTACTCATGAATTAGATAGTAACTCTTAGGAACTATGCGAGAGCCTCTAATCGCCTAAGTGCTGATAACGAAAGTTATTTGACGGAAAGGCATTAAAATTCGTAACTTTAGCATAAAACTTGCATTGTTATCGTTGTGGCATGAAACCCCGACTTTGGAAGCTTTTTAGTTAATTGAAATTAATATAAAAGTTGTTAGTTTTGTTTCTGATCATCCTCCTTTCCCATTCTATTTTCTTCGGACTCTTTTCCGACAAATTGGTTACGAAAACAGTTTCTGTGACAAGCATCGAAATCGACTGTAAGGGTCGATATCGAGGTCTAACGTTGATTTCGAGGTCTCTGCTCGACGTCGACTTTGCTGCTTTTGTCTTCTGCAGGAACTGCGCTAGGAAATCGACCAGAATTAGGGTCGATGTCGACCAGATTACTCGATATCGAGTGTCTGCTGAGGTCGAAAGCTTTGATCGTGAGTACAACAAGGGAAGCGCTGACATACCTCCTCGTGGATTCGATCCTGAATTACCCTACTACTACAAGGGGGGATTCTTGTATTATTTGTTTGGGACAGGGAGTTAGCCTAGTTTTGCATTGTTTATTTTAAATATTTGAATCTCCTACACTCCACCCCGCCCGCGAACAAATTGGCGTCGTTGACGGGGAGGAAATCAATCATCACCTAAGTTTAATCACGATCTTTTGAGCATATTTTGCAGGTTTATGCGACGTTCTGATCGCGGACCTATCCTGGAACCAATTAAAGAGCCTGAACATTTCTACCATCTTCGCAATAAAGCTATTCGCATCATGGCTGACAACGAAACACAAGATGAAACCATAGAGCGGTTGAGGAAGGAAATCGAGGACCACAATGCTACAATCGCTGCTGAAAGGGCCGCCGCTGCTGCAGAGCGAGCCCGTGCTGATAGGGAGGAGGATACGCGTAGACAAGCCCAAGAGCGGCTAAATCAGTATCCACAGACGGCGATGCAATACATGCATCCGCCGCTTCATGTTCCTGAATCCGCTATTTTAATTCCTCACTCCAACTATGAAATAAAAATCAACTTCCTATCTGAGATAAAAAGAAATACTTTTGAAGGAAGACCTAATGAATGCCCCCTGCAACACATCTCTACTTTTATGGACCTATGTGAAACAGTTGCTGATGGAGTAAACTTAGAGTATGTGCGATTAAAATCTTTTCGATGGTCTTTGGCAGGGAAGGCATTACAGTGGCTTGAAAGTTTGGCTCCACGCTCGCTGAGGACATGGGCGGAGGTGAAAGATGCATTCTTAAACAAATTCTTCCCACCTTCTAAAACGGCGATGCTGCGACAAAGGATGACGACTTTCAAACAAAAGCTAGGTGAAACCCTAGCACGGGCGTGGGAGCGATTTAAGGACTTGCTGAGATCATGCCCGACGCATGGGCAACTTCCATATGTCATCCAGGAGATCTTTTATAACGCCCTTGATGCACCGAATAAGGAGAGGATCAATTCATATACCTCCTATCGGTACATTGAGCTTACACCAACGGAGGCATGGGAGACCATTGAGAGGCTCGTGAACTTTGACAACACATATGGGGCTGCTGCGGCCTATGATGCAAGGCCTTCCCTATCTATGCCCCTATATGAGCCTTCAAAGGAGATAGACCCTGATGTGCGGCAACAATTCCATAACGATCAAACATGCCACCTTCAAAAGCAAGTCAGGTTCCTAAGCAACAATCAAACTTGTCAGGAGTGTGGTTCAACTAGGCATAACACTAGTGCATGTCCACATACTGAGCAAGTATCCATGGCGGAACAACATGAGGAGGTTAAGTGGACGAGAGGCTCCTATGGAGGGGGCAATCAACAATATTGGGGTGATCAAAGGTTCTATCAACAAAGGGATCCCCCACCATATAGAGCACTAGGGCACCCTGAGCAGGAGACAAGAAAGGATGACCTGCAAATCATTCTTGATGAGATGCGGAGGAACCATGTTGAGTTCAAACAATCCAACAACTCCGTCCATACTCAGCTACAGGGCATCAATTCTAGACTTGGGGAGATCGACGTTTGGAAGCGCAACATGGAGACTCAAATGAGTCAATTAGCGGAAGCAATGCCCAAAGCGTCAGGATCATTCCCTGGATCCACTATGCCAAACCAAAAGGGCAAAACCACTGGTCATATCGCAGCAATAAACCCAAGGAGTGGGCGTCAATTACAAACGCCCGAGCAAAAAGCGGAAGAGAAAGAGCCAGAACAGACGTCGATATCGACCCCCCCTGTCGATATCGACCAAGGTGACGTCGATGTCGACCCTCCTGTCAATGTCGACCCTGATGTTGCGTCACCACAAAAATCGACTCCTCCAGTCGATATCGACCCTACTAAGGTCGATGTCGACCTCACTGCAGCCACGGGAAGGAAGAAGGTGTTGCCATTCCCATCTAGAAAGGTGATTAAGGACCCAGCGGAAAAGAAGTTCCAGCGTTTCGTGAAGATGCTCCAAGGACTTAATGTCTCTATACCATTCACATAGGCACTTCACGAGATGCCATCTTATGTAAGGTTCCTTAAGGACATCTTGGGTAAGAAGCGATCGCTCTCTGAGATCGCAGAGGAGTGCAACAAGTTAGAGCTACCACAAAAGTGGGCGGACCCAGGTAAGTTTTCTATCGCTATAAGTCTAGGTCAATTCAAATTCAATGCTTTAGTTGACTTGGGCGCTAGCGTTAGCATGATGCCACTAACCATTTGGCACAAGGTAAAGATAGGTCCTCTGGAGCCCGTGGATGCAAGGTTGTACATGGCTAACAATACGGTAGTAATTCCAACTGGGATAGTGACGGATGTGCCAGTACGAGTAGGTAAATTCTTTGTCCCTGCTGATTTCCTAGTTGTTGATATAGCGGAGGACCCTGCTTGTCCAATTATTTTAGGTAGGCCATTCCTAGCAACCGTCGATGCCAACATTAGCGTAAAGAAAGGATTGCTCTCATTCACAATTAGTGACGAGGTGATAGAGTATGCCTTCAACAAGACGGTGAAAAATCAAGGGCCAATGGAGATAAAAGCCATCAATGGTGTCTACATTGCATGTGGAGAAGCAAAGGTAAGAAGTATGACACCGGAGGAGCTTGAGAAGAGGGCCATAGAAGCCCAAGTGGAAGAAGTTGTGGCAATCTTAAACGAAGGAGCCCAACAGAACATCGAAATCGACCTAGGTAAGTCGATATCGACTACTAATGTTCAAGATTGTATGCCAGGTCATAAGTATGGGGTCGACGAAGGAGAAGAGGAAACATCGAAATCGAGGTCAAGGGTCGATATCGACCATGCCCTAGCGAAATCGACCACCATCAACGCTGAGAAGGGAGGAAAAGAGACCTCGATATCGATCTCTAAGGGTCGAAATCGACCTGATCATATCGAGCCAAAACTCTCCAAATCGACTGATCCTCCAGGAGTACAACAGGAGTCGATATCGACCTCTGAACATCGACATCGACCTGACCCACAGACTGAGCAAAAGGTAAGTCAAGGTACGGATTCCTCTTGTTCTATTTCAATTAAAGATTTATCATTATTTGGAAGAGGTGTGCCTTGGCATGTGCGCTTGTGTAGGGTATCCGATGATGATTCGAGCCAATATAAGATAGGAGACAAGGTCTATGTTGCCAAATCTAAAGACCATTGGTTCCCAACAAGATTCAAGGATAAGAACTTAGGACCATTCACGGTGAATCAAATACATCCTGGCGGAATGCATCTGCGTGACAAGAAGGGAGTCATATTTGAGGCCCAAGCCACATGGGCTCTGCAGATGCCGCTTTAAAAAGCGCAAAGGAGAAGTCGGCCTAGCGACTGAAAAGTCTAGAGCTTGTAACAAGGACTTAGTTTTGATTTTTAGACACTTTTGCTTTGGTTTTAGACACTATTATTGTTTTGCATATTTTTGTTTTGGTTTTTATTTTAACAAGTTGCAGGAGAGAGAAAAAGCAGACTGAGAAGACATCAAAATCGATGTCCAAGCTCGACATCGACCTCAAGGTCGACATAGATGGGTTTGTGATCGAGGCCGGATCACCATGAAACCTGGGCAGAAATCGATATGAACATCGATATCGATGTTAAGGGTCGATATCGACCTTCCCTGCTGTCTTCTTCGACTCCTGAAATTTGTGACGGTTTAGTAAGTTTTCTTCTTAACCCTAGTTCTAATACAGTGAGGACACTGTAAATTTTAAGTATGGGGTGGGGGAAAGGCTTACTTGCATATTCGTACTTAGTTTAGATTTGCATATTTATTTTAATGCATATTTAGTTTTTATTTCGAAAAAAAAATTTTGAAAAAAGAAGAAGAGTCATGGAAGTATAAAAAAGAGCTCTATGATGCAAAATTAGATTCATTAGAGATATAACATGAGATTGTCTAGTTAAGGGAAGTCCCAATGAAGTGCAAAAAGAAGAAAAAAATAAAGGACATGAAAATTTGAAGCTGCTTTTGACATGTGCATGATAAGATGATGGAGGACTTTTTATGAAAATTCCATACAAGTACTTACATATACAAGTTCATACCCTAGCCTTACCTATGCATATTTGCAAAAGTCACAAGCCATATATGAGCCCTATCGTACATCATTATTGCTCCACATATATACATATTGCCCATTTTATACCTTATACCCTATCCGGGGACAATGTTGAGAATGGATGTCATCTTTGGAGTTATATGGAGTTGTGCATTATTATGAAGTTGTTGGCAGGAATGAAGGAATTATGAATTATGGAAAATTTCATGAGCGAGAAAAAAAATCCGATCACCTCAGGAGATAAAGGTAGGTCAACCCTGCTCGTTGAGATGTTAGTTCAGCGAGATGGGACACAAGGTGAGAAGTCCGAAGTACTAAGTATCCGGGGCCATTCATGACACCCATGTTTGCGACTCGTGAGAAGGCAGTGCTAAGGTTAGAGAGGTAAAAGCATATATAAAATAAAAGCATTGAGCGATGAGTGAAAGGTGAGACATTATGAAGAAGGAATGTGGAATGTTTGGAAAGAAAGTATGATTCCCCGGATTTAACACCACATGGCCAAATATTAGCCCACCTTTAGCCTTTTACCAATCTATTTCTCACAAGCTTGAAAAAGTCCTCTTGATTATTAATGCTATGTTGTTAAAATTGTTTTTTTTTGCATATTACCTCCTTTATGAATATGAAATTGCTTTTATCCACAAGCATGGACTTGGTTGAAATAAGTACCTTATCGAGGATGGCAATTGATTGTAGGGACATATGAAAAATGAATCTATGATGTTGAGGGTTTACTTTCGTCCCCTGAACGACCATTAAAGGTATTGCTTGGGGACAAGCAAGCTTAAGTATGGGGTGTTTGATGTGCGCGCAAATTGCCATATTTTCTATGCAGATAAAAGTCCATTTTATTGTCTTTTGCATGCATATTAATGGGAAAACATGGGATTAGTGTAGTTTATGGTTAATTGTCAAATATATGGGTTTGCACGAGTTTCTATGAGATTTTGCAGAAAACAGAACGAAAATGGATAGATTTGGAAGAGCGGAAAAAGAACTCGAAGTCTTATGAAGAGGTCGAAATCGAAATGGAACCTTGACATCGAGTGCATCAGAGACATAGGAATCAAGCAGGAAATGAAACAGAGCACGTCGACACAGAGAGGTCGATATCGACGTCTGGAGGTCGATATCGAGGTTGCCATATCGAGCTAAATGATAGAAGTCGAGTGCTAGTTCGAGTAAGAGAAGGACAGCTCGAGATAAAGTTTTGAAGGGGTCGATATCGATGTCTTAGGGTCGATATCGACCATGCCAAAGTTATTTGACGAAAAGGCATTAAATTTCATAACTTTAGCATAAAACTTGCAATGTTATCGTTGTTGCATGAAACCCCGACTTTGGAATCTTTTAATTAGTTGAATTTACATATAAAAGTTTTAGTTTTGTTTCTGATCATCCTTCTTTACCATTCTATTTTCCTCGGACTCTTTTCCGACAATTGGTTACGAATTACAGTTTCTGTGACAAACATCGGAATCGACTGTAAAGGTCGATATCGAGGTCTAACGTCGATATCGAGGTCTCTTCTACACGTCGAATTTGCTGCTTTTGTCTTCTGGAGGAACTGTACTAGAAATCGACCAGAACCGAGGTCGATATCGACCAGACACATCAATATCGAGTGTCTTCTGAGGTCGAAAGCTTTGATCGTGAGTACAACAACGGAAGCGCTGACATACCTCCTAGTGGATTTGATCATGAATTACCCTACTACTACATTGGGAGGGGATTCTTGTATTATTTGTTTGGAACAGGGAGTTAGCCTAGTTGTGAATTGTTATATTTGAATTATTTGAATCCCTACACTATCCCTTAAGCGAACAGTACGCTGGAGAGTACCATCAATACTTACTATTCAATCTCCATTGCCTATCGAACGCTTGAGATTGCATCTGTTTTTTGTTTATTCTCTACAGCTCTTCGTACGTTGGAGATTACCATCAATTCTTACCATTCAATCTCCATCGCATCTCAACTGTTGGAGATTGCATCTGTTTTTGGTTTAATCTCTACAGCTCTTCGTACGCTTGAGATTACTATCAATACTTACTATTCAATCTCCATCGTGTCTCGAACTCTGGAGATTGCATCTGTTTTTAGTATAATCTCTACAGCTCTTCGCATGCTGAAGATTACCGTCAATATTTACTATTTAATCTCCATCGCATCACAAACGCTAGATATTGCATCTGTTTTTGGTTTAATCTCTACAGCTCTTCGTACGTTGGAGATTACCATCAATACTTACTATTCAATCTCCATCGCATCTCGAACGCTGGAGATTGTATCTGTTTTTGGTTTAATCTCTACAGCTCTTCGTACGTTGGAGATTACCATCAATGCTTACTATTCAATCTCCATCGCCTCTCGAATGCTGGAGATTGCATCTGTTTTTTTGTTTAACCTCTAAAGCTCCTCGTACGCTGGAGATTACCATCAATACTTACTATTCAATCTCCATCGCGTCTCGAACGCTGGAGATTGCATATGTTTTTGGTTTAATCTCTACAGCTCTTCGTACGCTAGAGATTACCATCAACACTTACTATTCAATCTCCATTGCATCTCGAACACTGAAGATTGCATCTGTTTTTGGTTTAATCTCTACAACTCTTCGTACGCTGGAGATTACCATCAATACTTACTATTTAATCTCCATCGCGTCTCGAACACGGGAGATTGCATCTGTTCTTGGTTTAATCTATAAACTCTTCGTACGCTGGAAATTACCATCAATACTTACTATTCAAACTTCACCGCGTCTCGAATGCTGGAGATTGCATCTGTTTTTTATTTAATCTCTACAGCTCTTCGTACACTAGAGATTACCAACAATACTTACTATTCAATCTCCATTGCATCTCGAACACTGGAGATTGCATCTGATTTTGGTTTAATCTCTATAGCTCTTCGTACGCTGGAGATTACCATCAATACTTACTATTTAATCTCCATCGCGTCTCGAACGATGGAGATTACATCTGTTTTTAGTTTAATCTCTAAGCTCTTCGTACGCTAGAAATTACCATCAATACTTACTATTCAATCTCCATCGCATCTCAAACACTGGAGATTGCATCTGTTTCTTGGTTTAATCTCTACAGCTCTTCGTACGCTGGAGATTACCATCAATACATACTATTCAATCTCCATCGCGTCTCGAACGCTGGAGATTGCATCTGTTTTTGGTTTAATCTCTACAGCTCTTCGTACGCTAGAGATTAGCTTCAATACTTACTATTCCATCTCCTTGGCGTCTCAACGTTGGAGATTGCATCTGTTTTTTGTTTAATCTCTACAGCTCCTCGTACGCTGAAGATTACCATCAATAATTACTATTCAATCTCCATCGCGTCTCGAACGCTTGAGATTGCATCCGTTTTTTGTTTATTCTCTACAGCTCTTCGTACGTTGGAGATTACCATCAATTCTTACTATTCAATCTCCATCGCATCTCAAATGGTGGAAATTGCATCTGTTTTTGGTTTAATCTCTACAGTTCTTCATACGCTGGAGATTACCATCAATACTTACTATTCAATCTCCATCGTGTCTCGAACTCTAGAGATTGCATCTGTTTTTGGTATAATCTTTGCAGCTCTTTGATGTGCGCGCAAATTGCCATATTTTCTATGCACATAAAAGTCCATTTTATTGTCTTTTGCATGCATATTAATGGGAAAACATGGGATTAGTGTAGTTTATGCTTAATTGTCAAGTATATGGGTTTGCACGAGTTTCTATCAGATTTTGCAGAAAATAGAACGAAAATGGAAAGATTTGGATGAGCGGAAAAAGAACTCGAAGTCTTCTAAAGAGGTCGAAATCGACTTGGGACCTCGACATCGAGTGCATCAGAGACATAGGAATCGAGCAGGAAATGAAACAGAGCACGTCGACACAGAGAGGTCGATATCGACGTCTGGAGGTCGATATTGAGGTTGCCATATCGAGCTAAATGATAGAAGTCGAGTGCTAGTTCGAGTAAGAGATGGAGAGCTTGAGATAAAGTTTTAAAGGGGTCGATATCGATGTCTTAGGGTCGATATCGACCATGCCAGCAGAGGAATCCGACTCAGATTTTTGATAGAAATCTATCCAAGGCTTGCACGTCTATCCAAAAGTCGAGATTTCTTATCTTCAACACCAGATCTATCATGAGGAGGCTGATTTCACCATAGAGTTTTAGTTTTTACTTTTATGTAAGTTTATCTTAGAGAATAAAGATAAAGTTTCGAGTCTTTATCGACATCTATAAATAGAAGCCTATAGTCTGAGTTTAGGCATTCAATTTACATCCAAGTTAGCATCCAATAACATACAATTTACATAGACACGCAGAAAGTTAGACAGAGAGAGAGGAGGCCGAGTGAAAGTTGTAAAGCGAGAGCGGAGTGGCTTGTTTTGTTGTACTTTTTTTCGAAGTTTTAATTCAAAGTAGCTTTCTTTCAATAATAATGATAATGATGTGCATGATGAGGAGAGAGTAGTCAATCCACTTCTAGGGTCGGGGTGAGCCCGACGATAGCAATGTGAGGTAAGTGCATCAAAGGTACGACTTTTATGCAATTCCGTCTTCTACCCCATGCATGATCCTTTGCGAAAGTTAGGGAGATTCATTATTTGCATTATTGAAGCAAAAGTCACTCATATTATGAACTTGAATTACTCATGAATTGGATAGTAACTCTTAGGAACTATGCGAGAGCCTCTAATCGCCTAAGTGTTGATAACGAAAGTTATTTGACGGAAAGGCATTAAAATTCGTAACTTCAGCATAAAACTTGCATTGTTATCGTTGTGGCATGAAACCCCGACTTTGGAAGCTTTTTAGTTAATTGAAATCAATATAAAAGTTGTTAGTTTTGTTTCTGATCATCCTCCTTTCCCATTCTATTTTCTTCGGACTCTTTTCCGACAAATTGGTTACGAAAACAGTTTTTGTGACAAGCATCGAAATCGAATGTAAGGGTCGATATCGAGGTCTAACGTCGATATCGAGGTCTCTGCTCGACGTCGACTTTGCTGCTTTTGTCTTCTGCAGAAACTGTGCTAGGAAATCGACCAGAAATGGGGTCGATATCGTCCAGATTACTCGATATCGAGTGTCTGCAGAGGTCGAAAGCTTTGATCGTGAGTACAACAAGGGAAGCGCTGACATACCTCCACGTGGATTCGATCCTGAATTACCCTACTACTACAAGGGAGGGGATTCTTGTATTATTTGTTTGGGACAGGGAGTTAGCCTAGTTGTGCATTGTTTATTTTAAATATTTGAATCTACAACACTCCACCCTGCCCGCGAACACTCTTCGCATGCTGAAGATTACCAACAATACTTACTATTCAATCTCCATCGCGTCGCGAACACTAGAGATTGCATCTGTTTTTGGTTTAATCTCTACAGATCTTCGTACGCTGGAGACTACCATCAATGCTTACTATTTAATCTCTATCGCATCTCGAATGCTGGAGATTGCATCAGTTTTTTGGTTTAACCTCTACAGCTCCTCGTACGCTCGAGATTACCATCAATACTTACTATTCAATCTCCATCGCGTCTCGAACATTGGAGATTGCATCTGTTTTTGGTTTAATCTCTACAGCTCTTCGTACGCTGGAGACTACCATCAATGCTTACTATTTAATCTCTATCGCATCTCGAATGCTGGAGATTGCATCAGTTTTTTGGTTTAACCTCTACAGCTCCTCGTACGCTCGAGATTACCATCAATACTTACTATTCAATCTCCATCGCGTCTCGAACATTGGAGATTGCATCTGTTTTTGGTTTAATCTCTACAGCTCTTCGTACGCTGGAGATTACCATCAACACTTACTATTCAATCTCCACTGCATCTCGAACACTGGAGATTGCATCTGTTTTTGGTTTAATCTCTACAGCTCTTTGTACGCTGGAGATTACCATCAATCCTTACTATTTAATCTCCGTCGCATCTCGAACGCTGGAGATTGCATCTGTTTTTGGTTTAATCTCTAAGCTCTTCGTACGCTGGAAATTACCATCAATACTTACTATTCAATCTCCATCACGTCTCGGACGCTGGAAATTGCATCTGTTTTTGGTTTGTTCTCTACAGCTCTTCGTATACTGGAGATTACCAATAATACTTACTACTCAATCTCCATCGCGTCTCGAACGCTGGATATTGCATCTGTTTTTGGTTTAATCTCTACAGCTCTTCGTACGCTGGAGATTACCATCAATACTTACTATTCAATCTCCATCGTGTCTCGAACACTAGAGATTGCATCTGTTTTTGGTTTAAATTCTACAGCTCTTCGTACGCTAGAGATTACCTTCAATACTTACTATTGAATCTCCATGGCGTCTCGAACGCTGGAGATTGCATCTGTTTTTTGTTTAATCTCTACAGCTCTTCGTACGCTGGAGATTACCATCAATACTTACTATTCAATCTCCATCGCATCTCGAATGCTGGAGATTGCATCTGTTTTTTGGTTTAATCTCTACAGCTCTTCGTACGTTGGAGATTACCATCAATACTTACTATTCAATCTCCATCGCATCTCGAACGCTGGAGATTGTATCTGTTTTTGGTTTAATCTCTACAGCTCTTCGTACGCTGGAGATTACCATCAATGCTTACTATTCAATCTCCATCGCCTCTCGAATGCTGGAGATTACATCTGTTTTTTGGTTAAACCTCTAAAGCTCCTCGTACGCTGGAGATTACCATCAACACTTACTATTTAATCTCCATCACGTCTCGAACACGGGAGATTGCATCTGTTCTTGGTTTAATCTCTAAACTCTTCGTACGCTGGAAATTACCATCAATACTTACTATTCAAACTTCACCGCGTCTCGAATGCTGGAGATTGCATCTGTTTTTGGTTTAATCTCTACAGCTCCTCGTACACTAGAGATTACCAACAATACTTACTATTCAATCTCCATTGCATCTCGAACACTGGAGATTGCATCTGATTTTGGTTTAAACTCTACATCTCTTCGTACGCTGGAGATTACCGTCAATACTTACTATTTAATCTCCATTGCATCTCGAACGATGGAGATTACATCTGTTTTTAGTTTAATCTCTAAGCTCTTCGTACGCTGGAAATTACCATCAATATTTACTATTCAATTTCCATCGCATCTCAAACACTGGTGATTGCATCTGTTTTTGGTTTAATCTCTACAGCTCTTTGTACGCTGGAGATTACCATCAATCCTTACTATTTAATCTCCGTCGCATCTCGAACGCTGGAGATTGCATCTGTTTTTGGTTTAATCTCTAAGCTCTTCGTACGCTGGAAATTACCATCAATACTTACTATTCAATCTCCATCACGTCTCGGACGCTGGAAATTGCATCTGTTTTTGGTTTGTTCTCTACAGCTCTTCGTATACTGGAGATTACCAATAATACTTACTACTCAATCTCCATCGCGTCTCGAACGCTGGATATTGCATCTGTTTTTGGTTTAATCTCTACAGCTCTTCGTACGCTGGAGATTACCATCAATACTTACTATTCAATCTCCATCGTGTCTCGAACACTAGAGATTGCATCTGTTTTTGGTTTAAATTCTACAGCTCTTCGTACGCTAGAGATTACCTTCAATACTTACTATTGAATCTCCATGGCGTCTCGAACGCTGGAGATTGCATCTGTTTTTTGTTTAATCTCTACAGCTCTTCGTACGCTGGAGATTACCATCAATACTTACTATTCAATCTCCATCGCATCTCGAATGCTGGAGATTGCATCTGTTTTTTGGTTTAATCTCTACAGCTCTTCGTACGTTGGAGATTACCATCAATACTTACTATTCAATCTCCATCGCATCTCGAACGCTGGAGATTGTATCTGTTTTTGGTTTAATCTCTACAGCTCTTCGTACGCTGGAGATTACCATCAATGCTTACTATTCAATCTCCATCGCCTCTCGAATGCTGGAGATTACATCTGTTTTTTGGTTAAACCTCTAAAGCTCCTCGTACGCTGGAGATTACCATCAACACTTACTATTTAATCTCCATCACGTCTCGAACACGGGAGATTGCATCTGTTCTTGGTTTAATCTCTAAACTCTTCGTACGCTGGAAATTACCATCAATACTTACTATTCAAACTTCACCGCGTCTCGAATGCTGGAGATTGCATCTGTTTTTGGTTTAATCTCTACAGCTCCTCGTACACTAGAGATTACCAACAATACTTACTATTCAATCTCCATTGCATCTCGAACACTGGAGATTGCATCTGATTTTGGTTTAAACTCTACATCTCTTCGTACGCTGGAGATTACCGTCAATACTTACTATTTAATCTCCATTGCATCTCGAACGATGGAGATTACATCTGTTTTTAGTTTAATCTCTAAGCTCTTCGTACGCTGGAAATTACCATCAATATTTACTATTCAATTTCCATCGCATCTCAAACACTGGTGATTGCATCTGTTTTTGGTTTAATCTCTACAGCTCTTCGTACGCTGGAGATTACCGTCAATACATACTATTCAATCTCCATCGCGTCTCGAACGCTAGAGATTGCATCTGTTTTTGGTTTAATCTCTACAGCTCTTCGTACGCTAGAGATTACCTTCAATACTTACTATTCCATCTCCTTGGCGTCTCAACGTTGGAGATTGCATCTGTTTTTTGTTTAATCTCTACAGCTCCTCGTATGCTGAAGATTACCATCAATACTTACTATTCAATCTCCATCGCGTCTCGAACGCTTGAGATTGCATCTGTTTTTTGTTTATTCTCTACAGCTCTTCGTACGTTGGAGATTACCATCAATTCTTACTATTCAATCTCCATCGCATCTCAAATGGTGGAAATTGCATCTGTTTTTTGTTTAATCTCTACAGCTCTTCATACGCTGGAGATTACCATCAATACTTACTATTCAATCTCCATCGTGTCTCGAACTCTAGAGATTGCATCTGTTTTTGGTATAATCTCTGCAGCTCTTTAATGTGCGCGGAAATTGCCATATTTTCTATGCACATAAAATTCCATTTTATTGTCTTTTCCATGCATATTAATGGGAAAATATGGGATTAGTGTAGTTTATGCTTAATTGTAAAATATATGGGTTTGCACGAGTTTCTATGAGATTTTGCAGAAAACATAACCAAAATGGAAAGATTTGGAAGAGCGGAAAAAGAACTCGAAGTCTTCTAAAGAGGTCGAAATCGACTTGGGACCTCGACATCGAGTGCATCAGAGACATAGGAATCGAGCAGGAAATGAAACAGAGCACGTCGACACAGAGAGGTCGATATCGACGTCTGGAGGTCGATATCGAGGTTTCCATATCGAGGTAAATGATAGAAGTCGAGTGCTAGTTCGAGTAAGAGATGGAGAGCTTGAGATAAAGTTTTGAAGGGGTCGATATCGATGTCTTAGGGTCGATATCGACCATGCCAGCAGAGGAATCCGACTCAGATTTTTTATAGAAATCTATCCAAGGCTTGCACGTCTATCCAAAAGTCGAGATTTCTTATCTTCAACACCAGATCTATCATGAGGAGGCTGATTTCACCATAGAGTTTTAGTTTTTACTTTTATTTAAGTTTATCTTAGAGAATAAAGATAAAGTTTCGAGTCTTTATCGACATCTATAAATAGAAGCCAATAGGGCTGAGTTTAGGCATTCAATTTACATCCAAGTTAGCATCCAATAACATACAATTTACATAGACACGCGGAAAGTTAGAGAGAGAGAGAGGAGGCCAAGTGAAAGTTGTAAAGCGAGAGCGGAGTGGCTTGTTTGGTTGTCCTTTCTTTCGAAGTCTTAATTCAAAGTAGCTTTCTTTCAATAATAATGATAATGATGTGCATAATGAGGAGCGAGTAGTCAATCCACTTCTAGGGTTGGGGTGAGCCCGACGATAGCAATGTGAGGTAAGTGCATCAAAGGTATGACTTTTATGCAATTCCGTCTTCTACCCCATGCATGATCCTTTGCGAAAGTTAGGGAGATTCATTATTTGCATTATTGAAGCAAAAGCCACTCATATTGTGAACTTGAATTACTCATGAATTGGATAGTAACTCTTAGGAACTATGCGAGAGCCTCTAATCGCCTAAGTGTTGATAACGAAAGTTATTTGAAGGAAAGGCATTAAAATTCGTAACTTTAGCATAAAACTTGCATTGTTATCGTTGTGGCATGAAACCCTGACTTTGGAAGCTCTTTAGTTAATTGAAATCAATATAAAAGTTGTTAGTTTTGTTTCTGATCATCCTCCTTTCCCATTCTATTTTCTTCGGACTCTTTTCCGACAAATTGGTTACGAAAACAGTTTCTGTGACAAGCATCGAAATTGACTGTAAGGGTCGATATCGAGGTCTAACGTCAATATCGAGGTCTCTGCTCGACGTCGACTTTGCTGCTTTTGTCTTCTGCAGAAACTGCGTTAGGAAATCGACCAGAACTGGGGTCGATATCGTCCAGATTACTCGATATCGAGTGTCTGCTGAGGTCGAAAGCTTTGATCGTGAGTACAACAAGGGAAGCGCTGACATACCTCCACGTGGATTCGATCCTGAATTACCCTACTACTACAAGGGAGGGGATTCTTGTATTATTTGTTTGGGACAGGGAGTTAGCCTAGTTGTGCATTGTTTATTTTAAATATTTGAATCTACTACACTCCACCCTGCCCGCGAACACTCTTCGCATGCTAAAGATTACCATCAATACTTACTATTCAATCTCCATCGTGTCATGAACACTAGAGATTGCATCTGTGTTTGGTTTAATCTCTACAGATCTTCGTACGTTGGAGATTACCATCAATACTTACTATTCAATCTCCATCGCATCTCGAACGTTGGAGATTGTATCTGTTTTTGGTTTAATCTCTACAGCTCTTCGTACGCTGGAGATTACCATCAATGCTTACAATTTAATCTCTATTGCCTCTCGAATGCTGGAGATTGCATCAGTTTTTTGGTTTAACCTCTACAGCTCCTCGTACGCTCGAGATTACCATCAATACTTACTATTCAATCTCCATCGCGTCTCGAACATTGGAGATTGCATCTGTTTTTGGTTTAATCTCTACAGCTCTTCGTACGCTGGAGATTACCATCAACACTTACTATTCAATCTCCATTGCATCTCGAACACTAGAGATTGCATCTGTTTTTGGTTTAATCTCTACAGCTCTTTGTACGCTGGAGATTACCATCAATACTTACTATTTAATCTCCATCGCATCTCGAACGCTGGAGATTGCATCTGTTTTTGGTTTAATCTCTAAGCTCTACGTACGCTGGAAATTACCATCAATACTTACTATTCAATCTCCATCACGTCTCGGACGCTGGAAATTGCATCTGTTTTTGGTTTATTCTCTACAGCTCTTCGTATGCTGGAGATTACCATCAATACTTACTATTCAATCTCCATCGCATCTCGAACGCTGGATATTGCATCTGTTTTTTGTTTAATCTCTACAGCTCTTCGTACGCTGGAGATTACCATCAATACTTACTATTCAATCTCCATCGCGTCTCGAACACTAGAGATTGCATCTGTTTTTGGTTTAAACTCTACAGCTCTTCGTACGCTAGAGATTACCTTCAATACTTACTATTAAATCTCCATGGCGTCTCGAACGCTGGAGATTGCATCTGTTTTTTGTTTAATCTCTACAGCTCTTCGTACCCTGGAGATTACCATCAATACTTACTATTCAATCTCCATCGCATCTCGAACGCTGGATATTGCATCTGTTTTTTGGTTTAATCTCTATAGCTCTTCGTACGCTGGATATTACCATGTACTGTTCAATCTCCATCGCGTCTCGAACGTTGGAGATCGTATCTGTTTTTTGTTTAATCTCTACATCTCTTCCTACGATGGAGATTACCATCAATAATTACTGTTCAATCTCCCTCGCGTCTCGAACGTTGGAGATTGCATCTGTTTTTTGTTTAATCTCTATAGCTTTTCGTACGATGGAGATTACCATCAATACTTACTATTCAATCTCCATCGCGTCTCGAACATTGGAGATTGCATCTGTTTTTGGTATAATCTCTACAGCTCTTCGTACCTTGGAGATTACCATTAATACTTACTATTCAATCTCCATCGCGTCTCGAACGCTAGAGATAGCATCTGTTTTTGGTTTAATCTCTACAGCTCTTCGTACGTTGGAGATTACCATCAATACTTACTATTCAATCTCCGTCGTGTCTCGAACGCTAGAGATAGCATTTGTTTTTGGTTTAATCTCTACAGCTCTTCGTACGTTGGAGATTACCATCAATACTTACTATTCAATCTCCGTCGCATTCTCGAACGCTGGAGATTGCATCTGTTTGTGGTTTGATCTCTAAAGCTCTTCGTACGTTGGAGATTACCATCAATACTTACTATTCAATCTCCATCGTGTCTCGAACGCTGGAAATTGTATCTGTTTTTAGTTTAATCTCTACAGCTCTTCGTACACTGGAGATTACCATCAATACTTACTGTTCAATCTTCATCGCGTCTCGAATGCTGCAGATTGCATCTCTTTTTGGTTTAATCTATATAGATCTTTGTACACTGGAGATTACCATCTATACTGTTAGTAGGGGGAGGTGATTCCCTCAGATATAAAATATATTCAAAATTCAATCTAAGCTAACTCCCTTATCCAAGCAAATAAAATACAAGAATCCCTCCCGATGTTATGGTAGGGTAATTGAGGATGGACTCCACGGGGAGGTATGTTAGCGCTTCCTTAGTTGCAATCACGATCAAGCTTTCGACTCCAAGAGACACTCGATATCGAGGTGTCTGGTCGATATCGACCTCAGTTCTTGTCGATTTCCAGTGAATTTCTTGTAGAAGACAAAAGCAAAGCAGTCGACGTCGAGATGAACCTCGATATCGATGTTAGTGCTCGATATCAACCTTGCTAGTAGATTTCGATGTCTGTAACAGAAACTTTAATGCGTAACCTATTTGTCGGAAAAATAGTCCGAAGAGCTTAGAATGGTTATGGAAAGATGGTGAGAAATAAAAACTCAGACTTTGTATGAAATTCAATAAACTAAAGCTTCCAAGGTCGGGGATTCATGCCACAACGATAATCATGCTAGTATGATGCTAAGGATATGAAATTTAATGTCTTTCCGTCAAATAACTTTCGTTATCAACTATTAGGTGATTAGAGGCTCTCGCATAATTCCTAAGAGTTACTATCCAATTCATGAGTATTCCAAGTTCACAATATGATTGGCTTTCGCTTCAATAATGCAAATAATGAGTCTCCTCAACTTTCGCAAAGGATCATGCATAGGATAGAAGACGGAATCGCATAAAAATAATACCTTTGATGCACTTACCCTACATTGCTATGTCGGGTTCACCCCGACCCTAGAAGTGGGATGACTACTCGCGCTTCATCATTGAACTCATCATCGTCCTGGAAAAGAAACTACTTTGTATTGAATTGCAAAAGAGAAAGTACACCGAACACAGCCACCCCGCTCTCGCTTCACACCCCACTCGGCCTCTCTCTCTCTCTACAAATTCTCTGCGATAAAACTAAAACTCTTGTTGTTCTTCGATGAATAAACTCAGCCCTAATGGCCTCTAATTATAGATCTCAAATCTTGCTATCCAAGGATTCGAAAACCTATCTTTATTCTCTAAGATAAAACTTAATAAAGTAAAAACTAAAATTCCCTAAGTAAAACTCATAAAGTGATAAGTCTGGTGCTTAATGATAGAAGATCTCGACTTTAGGATAGACGTGCAAAGCTTCGGATAGAATTCTATCAAAAACTGAGTCTGACTTCTTCTACAGTAAACATTGATATCGACCTTGGGACCTCGATATCGACCTTCCTTTATCTTATCTCGAGCAGTCCTTCTCTTCCTCGGATTGGCACTCGACTTCTATCAATATCATCGATTCAGTCCACTCGATATCAACCTTGGGACCTCGATATCGACCTCTTCTGTGTCGACATGCTATGTTCTCTTCTGCTCGATTCATGGTTGCTCCCGTTGGAGATTGTACTAAACGTAAGCATAGGAGCATGTGAGAAGAGAAAAGGCCCGAAGAAAACGAGACTCATATCCGAGACAAAAGAACAATTTCAACTTACCCAACCCACAGTTTTTTGCCCCTGGTCTGCCAAGTCTTCATCCGCGAGAGCGCGGAGATAGTCCATCTCGGTAGGACAACTCTTCGCAGGAAGAGCTAACTTCTGATAGTCAATCGCAGTAAAGCCAGGTTGCTGGTAGCCAGATATGGCTATCCCCGACTGGGTGAGAGGCTCTTCCATTAAAAGCGTGCTCGAACTTTTCTCTCCCGTCTTCCTTTTCTTACTCATCGTTCGAACTATAGGTTCATCTTCTCTAGACGGGCTCTGTTCTAAATCAAGAATTGGCGATGTGATGTACACATTTGTAGCTTCTTTTATTGCATCTTTTGACTTCGTATTTCATTCGATCTCCAAATAAAAGGTTCAAAAGAATTTAAACTTATGTAAGAATGGGCTAAAATGCAAGAAATAGAGTCTACACAAGTTTTGAGCTAACCATGCAGGAATTCGAGTGAAAACGGAGTCAAAACGGAGAAGCCAAGTAAAGCTGAGCAGAGGTAGATATCGACCCTAGACCCAGATATCGACCTCTGGGGTAGATATCGACCTTCAACATAGATATCGACCTCAACATAGACATCAAGTGAAGCTGAGAAGAGGTAGATATCGACCTTAGACCCAGATATCGACCCCCAGTGTCGATATCGACCCCCATATCGACCTCAACATAGAAATCGACCAGAGCTGAACAAGTCGAGCAGGAACAGAGACCTCGATATCGACCCCTGGTGTCGATATCGACCCCTTATCTCGACAGAAGATAGACTCGATTTCGAATGCGGATTGGAACTATATCTTCAAGGAGGCACGAAATTATCTCATACTTTCAAAGATAGAGGACAGCTGAAGTTTTATTTATCTTTTACCATTAAGTTTTTATCAAAATAAAAGACCTATCCTAATTGTTCGGATAGAGTTATTAGATAGGAGTTACAATCCTTGGATAGCGAGGATTAGTAGCCTATAAATAAAGCCTTAGGGGCTGATTTGTTAAGAATCCAATCCCAGAACAATCCAATCATAGAACAACCCAAGACAATAGACAATAGAGTTAGAGTTAGAGAGAAGTTTTAGGGTTTGACGTTTGCGAAAGTTGACGTTGATCTTCAATTTAGTTTAATGCAAGTTTCTTCCTTTCAATTGACAATGAATCCCATGATGAGAAGCGAGTAGTTCCCCAAAGCTCTTAGGGTCGGGGTGAGCCCGACGTTAGCCATGCGCGCTTGAGGTGAGTATTTGATGTCGATATCGTTGTGTCTATCTCTCCTCCTACAATTCTATGTTTAGTCCTAATCGAAAGAAAAGGGATTCATGCTAACAACTTGAGTTATAAACATAAAATTGGTAGAGACAATTAGGTTTATTTGCAAGAATAATCCTAAGAGTTGGTGTACGGCGAAAGCTTGTCCCTCGGGTGAAATAGCGCAATTGTCCGTCTTATTTATCTCATCGCGTGCATTGGTTAACGTTGTGGTAAACCCTAATCCTAGGAGTTGCTTTTACATATTTTATATTCACCAAAACCCACTGTTATTTCTGTTCATTGCTTCTCTCTCCATTCTTAAATCTTCGGCCTTTCTTCGCCGACGAAGAACCAACTCACTGCAGGAAGACATCGATATCGACCCCAGACGTCGATATCGACCACTGAGTTCGTCGATAGTTTTCTGAGTCGACGACGAACATCGCTGCGGAGTTACTGAACATCGATATCGACATCAGACATCGATATCGACCCTTCTGTGTCGACTGGCAGTCTTCTGAGCCAGTCGATTTCGTGGACTGACATCGATATCGACCCCTTCTAGTCGATATCGACCACTTGTTTTTGTCTTCGCAGGTCTTCTGTTGCAGAGAACATCGACAGCCGAGGTCGACATCGAGGCCCAAGGTCGAAATCGAGGCTACTGGTCGACACAGACGTGAAATTTCCAACGCTACTAGGATCCCGCTGACACGCCTCCTCGTGGATCGATCCTGACTACCCTTCCACTACAACGGGAGGAAGTCTTGTAATTATTTGCTTAGGCCAGGAGTCGGTTTACATTTATTTACATCTTTATATTTGTAATTACTTGACATATCAAGCCTCCTGCAACAACAAATTGGCGCCGTTGCCGGGGAGGCAATCAATCGCGCCCTAGTAGTCTATCTCACGTCTTTTTCTAGTTTGGTCTTGCAGGTGTATGCGACGCGCTGATCGCCCACCTGAATTTAAAGGAGTAGACGACCCTGAGCGTTATTTCCATCTAAGGGCCCAAGCTCAAAGAATCATGGCGGAAAACGCGAACCAAGCAGAACTTATTGAACAACTAAGGAAGCAGGTTGAGGACTTAACGACTAGAGAGGCGGCACTTAAGGAGCGTGCGGATAGGGAGGAGGAAGGCTGGAGGCAAATAGAAGCCCAAATCAATGCCCTCCCTAGGAATGCCAAGCAATATATGCACCCCGCTCTCACAGTGCCTGAATCGGCAATTCTTATCCCTGCCTCTAATTTCGAAATTAAACCTAACTTCTTAACTGAGATTAGAAGGCACCAATATGAAGGAAAACCTAATGAATGCCCTATGGCACATATTTCTACCTTCTTAGACCTTTGTGATACTATTGCTGATGGACGAAGTCTTGAATATGTCCAACTAAAAGCCTTTCGATGGTCTCTTACAGGGAAAGCATTGCAGTGGTTGGAAAGCTTAGCCCCAAGATCACTCCGCACCTGGAATGAAGTCAAGGACGCGTTTCTCAACAAGTTCTTTCCTCCTTCTAAGACGGCGCTGATCCGACAGAAAATCACGGCTTTCAAACAAAAGTCTGGTGAGGCTCTGGCGACTGTTTGGGAAAGGTTTAAGGACCTACTACGATCATGCCCGACGCATGGCCAACCACCATATGTAATTCAAGAGATCATATACAATGCTCTTGACACTGCAATGAAGGAGAGGATCAACACCTACACCTCCTATGGCTACCTTGAACTCGCTCCACAAGAGGCTTGGGAGACCATAGAGAGGTTGGTGGAGTTTGACAACACATATGGGACTCCAGAGGCTTCCGACACATCATCATCATCGAGGCCTGCCCCATCTATGCCCTTATATGAACCCTCCAATGTAATCGATCCGGACGTGAAGGAGCAATTCCATAGAGATCAACTAAGAAAGCTCCAAAAGCAAGTAAGGTTCCTTTCAGTGAACCAAGATTGCATCGAATGCGGATCGCAGCGGCATACCACCATCGAGTGCCCCCATGCCGAACAAGTACACTTAGCAGAGACTCACCAAGAGGCGCGCTACATGAGGGGTCCCAATAACCAATATTGGGGAGACCAAAGGTTCCATCAACCACAAAGGAACCCGGTTAACCCTAGGGACCCTCCGCCTTATAGAGCTCCTGGGCACCCGGAGAGAGACCAAAAGAAGGATGATCTTCAACTTGTGTTGGATGAGATAAGGCGGAACCAAGCTAAGAACGATCAATCCAACAATGCTATCCACTCTCAACTAAATCACCTTACCACAAGGATTGGGGAGATGGACATATGGAAGAAGAACGTAGAGACCCAACTGGGTCAATTGGCGGCACAAATCCCTAGGCCGTCCGGAACACTCCCTGGGCAACCCACCACAAATCCTAAGGGACAATCCAGGACGGGACATATCGCAGCCATACAATTAAGGAGTGGCACCAAAGTACAAAGGCCACGAACGGAATCGAAGAAAGCAGCAGACCCAGTCGACGTCGACAGACCAGTCGATGTCGACCCAGAAGTCGAAATCGACCCCCATGTCGACCCCCTGGTCGACGTCGATGACACTGCAGAGCCATCAGAGCCACAACAGAGGTCGAAATCGACCATCCCAGTCGATATCGACCCCATCCCAGTCGACATCGATGTCCAGCAGGCCCCTCCGACCTCCGTTTTGGCCCCTACTCCAAAGAAAACGTTGCCATTCCCTTCCAAAGCATTGGAGGATCCCACCAAAGGTAAGTTTAGGCGCTTCATAAAGATACTTCAAGGACTCAACATCACTATCCCTCTAACAGAAGCCCTAAGCGAGATGCCTGCCTATGTGCGATTCCTCAAAGACATCCTGAGCAAGAAGAGGTCCATGGCAGAGATCGCAGAGGAGTGCTCAAAGATGGACTTCCCTGAGAAGAAGAGTGATCCAGGGAAGTTTGCAATCACCGTGGGACTTAGCCAACATCGTTATAAAGCCCTATGTGATCTAGGGGCAAGTGTAAGTCTCATGCCTCTCTCTATTTGGCAGAAGGTGAACATTGGTGCCCTTGAACCTGTGGACATGAAGCTCTATATGGCTGACAACTCATTCGTCAGACCCACAGGTATAGTTGATGACGTTCCGGTAAAGGTAGGTAAGTTCTTTGTGCCTACTGATTTCATTGTATTGGAGATGCCTGAAGATCCTATAGTGCCTATTATACTTGGTAGGCCCTTCTTAGCTACTGCAGATGCCAATATCAATGTACGTCGAGGGTTACTAACCTTTACTATAGGGAACGAGGTGATAGAATTCTCTTTCAACCCAACCATGAGCGAAACAAAGCACCTGGAGCAAGTAGTCCTCTCGCCGGCTAAGGAGAAACTTAGAAAATTTTTGTTGGCGAGGACGGAAACAGTAAGCAGGGTCGACATCGACTGGAACCAGTCGATATCGACTAAACACATCGAAATCGACCCCCCTTGGTCAAAATCGAGTATGCCAGATCGCTTCCAGGAGCTTAAGTATGGGATCACAGAGGTCGATATCGACCCCCACATATCGATATCGACCAAAGCTCTCGAAATCGACCCACCTTGGTCGACATCGACTACCCCTCTGCCCGAAGATTTCTGTTTCGGGCCCAAACAGGTAAGCCCAGGTATGACTCCTAACCCTCCTTCGTCCATTATTGATAAATCAAATAAGCTGGTTATTGATAATTCTACTAAAGAGAGGGTCAAAGCTCCATGGTTTGCCTATATTGCTAAAGTTAGGTCAAGAAAGAGAAGAAAAGCGCCCAAAGAATAACCTAACGATGAAGAAGCCTTGGTCGCCGAACTTAGGTACTACCAAAAGGACCTAGATGATCCAGGAGAAGGCTTAAGCTCAAAGGGTCCCCATATAAAAGGCTCGTGAAGAATTGACGGAGAAGTCGGCCTAGCGACTCAAAAATCTAGAGCATGTACATAAAACCTTTAAATTTTTCGCATAGATGGTTTTTAGGATTTAAGTTTTGGCTGTTTGAAACTTTTAAGACTGAGATAATTCGTGCTTTATCTATATTACTAACAAAGATTTCAGGTTATCAAGCAAAAGGGACGACGAAGAAGAAAAGAAGCTTCTGTAGAGGCAGTCGAAATCGACCAGGCCAGTCGAAATCGACCCCCCCAGGGTCAAGCCATCTCCTGGAGTCGACATCGAGGACTCAGGAGCGAAAAGCAGAGGTCGATATCGACCCTAATACTCGATATCGACCCCAATCAAGCAGCCCTTGTCTTCATCTTCTTCCTCGACTTCGACAGATGCAGTCGACATCGACCACTGACCTAGATATCGACTTCTGGCATCGACCAAACGTGAAATCGACCTGAATCCGCAGGTTGCACTGTAAGTCTCTCTCTACCCTTGTTCTTCTTTTTAATACAGTGAGGACACTGTATATTTTAAGTATGGGGTGGGGGAAAGACATGTCTTATAGTTTTAACTTGGTTTCTTCTTCGCATTGCATTCATGTTTAAATTTTTAGTTTTACTTTTATAAAATGTCAATGATTCCATAAAAAGTCAGAAAATCCAAAAAAAAATATAGAAAAATGTCAAAATACAAAAAAATGCATGTTTATTTTAAGTTTGTTTTAAACCCTACTTAGATGTCCTATGATGAAAACTCAATAGCTGACTTGATCATGTAAATCCTATGGCATATTTGGATGGTTTAGCCTAAGTCCTTAAAATTTTTATGTAGATTGTGAACTTGTGATGAAATTGAGCACATATGATCCTAGGCTAAA
Source organism: Persicaria maculosa (assembly GCA_963922045.1). Taxonomy (NCBI): domain Eukaryota; kingdom Viridiplantae; phylum Streptophyta; class Magnoliopsida; order Caryophyllales; family Polygonaceae; genus Persicaria; species Persicaria maculosa. The sequence goes on from OY998261.1 coordinate 39,640,827, forward strand.
AAGCAAATCCAACAAAAATTGTCCTTGTGAGAATTTTGACCTATAGAGAGAACATCAAAAATCCCTCCGCTTTCTTGAGTGAATTTACTCTTCCTATGCATCTCTAAATGTTGTGATAGTTATTCAAAACCAATGCATATATGATTATGTTTACGAGAATTAAATGATGGAGGCATCTTTTAAGCCATTTTTATCCTCTCTTTACCTACCCTGCATTATCCCTGCTTGAAGCCAGAACATTAGCCTGAGCCTGAATTTGCAAACTCCACAAAATTATCCCTAGCCGAATTGAGCCTGACCCCCATTTGGGAATTGAGACTTAGATTGGTTGGACTAATGCCTTGTGGAAAGAAAAGAGCATCATGTCCAGTTTTGAGCAAGGAAATTATAGGATGGTACATATTTACATTTTGTCATATTTTGTAAAAGGATTTATGGCTCAACATATAAATGCACATATTTACTTATTATTTCCGAAAAAAAAATCCGAAAATATATATATATATATAGTGCATGAGCCAAAATCCTTAAGTCCTTTATTCATACAAGTGTTATATTTTTGAGAGCATATAATGGAAAGATGAGTTGGGAAAGAGCATTATTGTGAAGAGTTATGGTTTGGGTATTGCAAGTGTTGAGATTTAGGAGTCTTGATTCCCGAATTTTAAAAGCACCACATAGCCAAATAATTCCATACCCTTCATTTCATACCAAGCCCCATTACAACCCCGCCGAATGGAGTCTTCTATGAAGTCTTCCATTGAGCGAAAGTCCTCCTGATGATTCTTATTGCATTTTCATAATTGGTTGCAAAGTGGATTATTATAAATTGCAATGTTTATGAGATTGTATATGGAATTGAGTTGAGAGTTGATCCCCATAGCCTAAACACATGAGAGTTGAGTGCAAACACATTACCCCTGTGAGGTTAGATCAAAATTGCATATGCCTATGGATCACCAAAATATGTGCTATGACGTTAAATTCACTCGCTTTGCTTTGCTACCGCTTATGATGTTGCTTTTGACAAAGGCGAAGACTTGAAGGATGTGTTGTAGGTGTTGGTTATTGCTTGGTTATTGCTTGAGGACAAGCAAGTCTAAGTATGGGGTGTTTTGATGTACACATTTGTACCTTCTTTTATTGCATCTTTTGACTTCGTATTTCATTCGATCTCCAAATAAAAGGTTCAAAAGAATATAAACTTATGTAAGAATGGGCTAAAATGCAAGAAATAGAGTCTACACAAGTTTTGAGCTAACCATGCAGGAATTCGAGCGAAAACGGAGTCAAAACGGAGAAGCCAAGTAAAGCTGAGCAGAGGTAGATATCGACCCTAGACCCAGATATCGACCTCTGGGGTAGATATCGACCTTCAACATAGATATCGACCTCAACATAGACATCAAGTGAAGCTGAGAAGAGGTAGATATCGACCTTAGACCCAGATATCGACCCCCAGTGTCGATATCGACCCCCATATCGACCTCAACATAGAAATCGACCAGAGCTGAACAAGTCGAGCAGGAACAGAGACCTCGATATCGACCCCTGGTGTCGATATCGACCCCTTATCTCGACAGAAGATAGACTCGATTTCGAATGCGGATTGGAACTATATCTTCAAGGAGGCACGAAATTATCTCATACTTTCAAAGATAGAGGACAGCTGAAGTTTTATTTATCTTTTACCATTAAGTTTTTATCAAAATAAAAGACCTATCCTAATTGTTCGGATAGAGTTATTAGATATGAGTTACAATCCTTGGAAAGCGAGGATTAGTAGCCTATAAATAAAGCCTTAGGGGCTGATTTGTTAAGAATCCAATCCCAGAACAATCCAATCATAGAACAACCCAAGACAATAGACAATAGAGTTAGAGTTAGAGAGAAGTTTTAGGGTTTGACGTTTGCGAAAGTTGACGTTGATCTTCAATTTAGTTTAATGCAAGTTTCTTCCTTTCAATTGACAATGAATCCCATGATGAGAAGCGAGTAGTTCCCCAAAGCTCTTAGGGTCGGGGTGAGCCCGACGTTAGCCATGCGCGCTTGAGGTGAGTATTTGATGTCGATATCGTTGTGTCTATCTCTCCTCCTACAATTCTATGTTTAGTCCTAATCGAAAGAAAAGGGATTCATGCTAACAACTTGAGTTATAAACATAAAATTGGTAGAGACAATTAGGTTTATTTGCAAGAATAATCCTAAGAGTTGGTGTACGGCGAAAGCTTGTCCCTCGGGTGAAATAGCGCAATTGTCCGTCTTATTTATCTCATCGCGTGCATTGGTTAACGTTGTGGTAAACCCTAATCCTAGGAGTTGCTTTTACATATTTTATATTCACCAAAACCCACTGTTATTTCTGTTCATTGCTTCTCTCTCCATTCTTAAATCTTCGGCCTTTCTTCGCCGACGAAGAACTAACTCACTGCAGGAAGACATCGATATCGACCCCAGACGTCGATATCGACCACTGAGTTCGTCGACAGTTTTCTGAGTCGACGACGAACATCGCTGCGGAGTTACTGAACATCGATATCGACACCAGACATCAATATCGACCCTTCTGTGTCGACTGGCAGTCTTCTGAGCCAGTCGATTTCGTGGACTGACATCGATATCGACCCCTTCTAGTCGATATCGACCACTTGTTTTTGTCTTTGCAGGTCTTCTGTTGCAGAGAACATCGACAGCCGAGGTCGACATCGAGGCCCAAGGTCGAAATCGAGGCTACTGGTCGACACAGACGTGAAATTTCCAACGCTACTAGGATCCCGCTGACACGCCTCCTCGTGGATCGATCCTGACTACCCTTCCACTACAACGGGAGGAAGTCTTGTAATTATTTGCTTAGGCCAGGAGTCGGTTTACATTTATTTACATCTTTATATTTGTAATTACTTGACATATCAAGCCTCCTGCAACAACACGATGCGCTTGCCACATCCCTCACAGGTCTAGCTTCAGTCAGAGCTAAGGATGGTGGGGGATCCTAAACCACTGACGAGGTAGTAACAATGATTGTCTTTGAGGTCTTTTCCCTTTTAAAGCCCCCACGGAAAGCTTGGTTAAATCCAGCATACCTACAAAGTAAAAACACCATAGATAAACACAAGTCATGCGATCAGGATTAGAGAAACTCATCACCACATAAAAAGAGGGGGATAAAAGTTATAATATGAAAATCACAGTTTGAAGAAAACACTGAGTACCCACCCCGAGGATGTGGAAGGCTAAGTCCTGCCATCTCTAAACGAGAGGGAGTTATAAACTCTTTATAACTACGCTTACCTACATTCTTCCCACATCCAAACATAGACTTTCACTGATGAGTCGCTGCAGTCTTGTTCTTGGGAGGGGCTTGATAGTTGCCCGGACTGGTCTTAAAATTTAAAATAGTCCCGGAAAGATCGCGAACTAAAAACCATTTCCTCCTCCACCCCGACCTGCTTGAAAATCTCTCTACTATATCACCACTAAGGGACACGGACACCAACCCATCGCCCCCATACCTAAGAGTCAAGAATGTAAAGAGATGATCTAGTGACATCTCCTTCTTTAGGGAAGCACACCGCATGGTATAAACAGCTAGATACATCCAGACATTAAAGGAAACCTAAGCTGGACAAACTCGAATCTTCCCCAGAAACTTTGCGTGAAGTCTGGGCAAAGGAAGACGAAACCTTTGAAGTAAACTCTCTAGATGAACCACCAAATGATTAGGATATATGTTCAAACAACCACCGTTCATGGAAGGCAATCCTAATTCCACCCCCACGGGCCAAGGAAAAGCACGAGCCGTGATTTGCAAATGCATAGGCTCTAAAATAGACACATCCCCCCTGGTCTCTGCCGAGGTAGGGGCCATCCTTTCCTCGAAAATAAGGGGAACAAGAGGAGGATGAGATGAAATGAAACCCTCACATAAACTATTGCTCGCGAACTCCTCAACACTATAAGGAGGCATGGAAAAATCCCCCCGTATGACACGAAGGTCTTTCTGTTTCTTCCCCTCGCGAGCAAACTTTTTTCGCTTACCCCAGTCGTCCTCGGATTTGGATGTAGGGTAATACTCAGGATCTCTTTTTGACAAAGGTCATTTGAAAGACCCAGCTAAAGAAGCCTTGCCCGCTTTCTTTGATGATGCTACCTTTTTCCCTTTTCCTCCACGATCATCCGACTGAGGTGGAGGGAGTCGAACGGAAGATGTTGTGGCCTCTGAATTGTCCCCCGTGATTGAACGCGGGGTTTTTTAAGAGCTGAACTCCTCTCCCATGACCCCGCGCTTCCATTTTGGCTATCGCTCCCCGACGACATTTTCTATTTCCTCGAAAGGAAAACCCCCCTCTAGAAAATAAGATCCCTGAAAAGACGCGAAGAAGGAAAATCAACACAGGGAAAACAGTCTCTTCGGAATCGCGATTAAACAAAAATGGTGCCAAAAAAGCCCCTCACAAGGGCCAGGTTGGCGCCTCACGTGCCTCCGTTAGAGGATAGTGGAAAGACTCCTTTTCCCGAGGAATGGCGGCTAAAAAATGTCTTTTTGCCTTCCTAGAAAATCCTCCTTCCCAAGGTAGAAGACAAAACGCCTCCGAGACAGAAATACCTGTCAAAAATCTCCAGGGATCCTTTTTGCCTCGTCGGAAAACCGCCACCCAAGCAGTTACAATCCACCCTACTGAGGGTGGTCCGACAGGAAACCCGGGAAATAAAACAAAACACCACCTACCCAACCACCCCTAAACACCACTTTTCCATCCCTTCCCCCACCGAAGGGTTTTCTCCTATTTCCAAACACCGCCCTCAGAAGGATCCTCCCTTCGCCCCAAAACCAGAAAAAACCAAGAAACCCAGGAAAGAGAAACTATAAAAGAAAACTAGAAAAGGGAAACTAGGAAAGAAAACCAGAAAAGGGAAACTAGGAAAGAAAACCATAAAGAGAAGACAAGTTTAAAAACCACTTACTTTGAGAGTTAGTTGAAGAAGAAACTCCAATCCGGAAGTGACTTTGCAAGAAATCGCTAGCCCAAAGCTTCCGGCGACGTCTCTCTCCTCAGTATACCACTTTCCCCTTTTCTCTCTCTCTCTCTATCCCTTCTCTTATCTCAGCAAAATGAAATGACAGGAAAAAGGGAGCAAAACCCCTATTTATAGGTCTCCGTGGGACCGTACCAACTCTCGCCCAAATGGCCCATGCAAACATTGGGCCTATCCACCCAAGCCCACCTCAGAACAACCTTATATGCCCCAGCCAGGGAAAGCATCGTTTTTATCGAGACTTGATTGCATGTCATTGTTCATCGCGACCTAGTTCCGAGGAGATATGACGATGCCATAAAAAGTAACCCTTTTAATTAATAGGGGTATGACGTCATAAATAGGTTATCCAACGTAAGAATCACACACCAACTCAACATCAAACCATCGCGACCAAAAGTCTTCCTAACCCACATGACAGAAGTTCAAGTCTAGATCTGAATGCTTTCCTTCGAGATTGGGTCGCGAGCAAAAACTCCGAGTCAGCTAAACTCTCCAATAAAGAGCAAGCAGCTCGCTGGCGAAGCACCTCTCCGCTAGTATCGCCACGTGTAGCTACCCAAGATCGCTAGCATGGGGGCATGGGCTACACTTGTCCCCTACAAAGACCACGAGGTCACCAGCCAACTGCTCGCTTAATAACACTATAAATACCCCCTAGGAACCACAAGAAAGGGATCCGAAAAGAGAGATAGAAAAGAAGCTATGTAACTTCCCCTGAAGTAAAGTCCTCAGGCTTGAGCTCTTAAGATCCTTGAATCGGAGAAGAAGTCTTTCTAGAATAACACATCATCAAATCAAACTTCCTCTAAAGACGACAATTGAACAGTAAAAACACCTGATCGCGAAACTCAGACGTTTGCAAGACCACATTAAGTAACAAAGGATTATTAGATCGCGAGGTCAAACATTCTCTTGCCTTTAGCATCGCAGGTATTAGAGAACTTTTGTCGTCACCTTGAGGTAATAAGTATAGGTGAAATTCTAGAACCGCTTCAATCTCAATGATACGAGCAAGTGCTAGAACATTTCAAGAAAGAGGGAATCACATTCAATAGAGAGCATCAACAGATCAACAAGAGCGCGGCGGAGGCGGAGGCGGAAACTGAGGGAATCAACGACGAATAGGAGCTGAGAGAAAGTGAAGCACTCGGTGCCATCGAACGGGGGAGGCGGCGGAGGGGGATCGGGGGTGAATTGGACGGAGGTGATTCGGCAGCAGCGGTGGCGAGCAAAGAGAAGGACGATCGACAGTTGAATGCGCCGGAGCAAGGAGGAGGACGATCCGAAGCCCTAGATCCGAGGAGGGGAGAATGAAGATCTGAGATGTGAAGATGGATGGTTCGGGTCAGGATGGACAGTTTACTAATTTGTCCAAAACAGTGGACAAATCCCTAATTAGTCCACCTAATTTGGACAATCTGCTGAACGCCCCTAAGTATAATGCATATCTCATAATTGAAAACATTATTCTGTATTTTTTTTTTGATTAGGAAAACATCATTCTGTACGCTTTGTAGCATTTGTTTTTTTTTTTGGTAAAAGCTTTGTAGCATTTGTTAGTAAGGTTGAAATTTTTAGCTGTAAAGCTACTTATTTAAAAAAAAATGCAGATTTTTTTTAAAGAAAAAACAACATACGAAGAAGAAAAGAAGCTACTTGTAAAAAAAAATTGTTTGAAAAGGAAAAAGGGTGTACATAAAAACAGGGGCAGGTGCAAATTCAAGGGTTTGTGCTATGCATTACCCAAAAATTTCATCCAAATTTCACTAAACGCGTACAGCGTACTGCACAATCATTTTTTTTTTAAAAGTCGCGACCTTTGTAATTATTCAGACACCGAAATTCCCTTTCCGACCGAAAAAAAAGACACCCAAATTCTGTGTCTTGTTGCTTGTGTTGTTTGGAAGACGAAATTTCTCAGCTTTGAATTTGCATCTGAAAGAAACCCTAGTTTGTAGCTTCTCACTCCCTCCCTTCTTCGTTTCCATCTTCCTCTTGATTGCCATTTCATAATAGTATCAGAGTGAACAGGAGTTGAGGCTTATGGGTTGTCTGTGCTTTTGTGAGCCCACACCAGATGATGAAATTGAAACCAGTTCACACCATCAGCCAAAGAAAGAGCCATCTCCTATTTACTTGGGTAATTCTTACTCTTCGTTTTAACTCTAAGCCTCTAATGTTCTCAGTTATGATCCTTTCTGTTCAATTCTTTATCGAGTTTGTGTTTGATTCATGAAAAATGGCTGTAATCATCCATATGAGTTTTTTTTTTTTTTTTTTTTGAGATTGGGTGAATTTTACCGCAGTAAGGGTTTGCTTTCCTGTGTCAATTGGTTGATCAGCGGCTTAGAGAATTGTGGGTAAATTATGAATAATTTCATTTGATTGGTGTTCGATTTGGAAATTGACAACACCACACACCACAGCAATGGACTTGAAGTGAATTTCATGATTTTACTCCGTATGTCCAGTTGCTGATTGTTCCATGGCGTAATGTATATGTATGTTTTTGTTTTAGGGAGGTCTAGGCCGAATCCAGACAATAAGGGAAAGGTGGTTTCCGTTGATGGGCAAGGGTCTTCCTCCATAACCGCAAAGACTTTCCGGTTTCGCGACTTGGCTGCAGCAACCAAGAACTTCAGAGACGATTTCTTTCTCGGGGAGGGAGGATTTGGGAAAGTTTTCAAGGGCCAGTTAGAGACTACAAATCAGGTCAGTCAAATGGTCAACAAATAGTTTGAGGCGAGGTTCTTGTCAATATCAATTGTCTTGTTTTCAGTAAATACCCATGAGTTTGAATTAGATCTGATATGCTTGTCTGTTATGAATATAGTGAGACTTGTACATAAACATGAGATTGATCAAGCTTGTATTTTACTCGTTGCATGGTGCAGACCGTGGCTATCAAACAGCTCAATCCAAATGGGTGGCAAGGAAACCGGGAGTTCATTGTGGAGGTACTCATGTTGAGTTTGCTTCACCACCCTAATCTTGTCAATCTGATTGGTTACTGTGCTGAAGGGGATCAACGGCTTCTAGTTTATGAGTACATGCCTTTTGGTTCTTTGGCTGACCATCTACATGGTTTGTATCCTTTTAAATCCTTATCCCTCTCTTCTTGTTTAGTCTACGATGTTGGATATTTAATCCGTGCAACTTTCCCTTCAGATCTCCCTTCTGGTGGAAAGCTTTTGGAGTGGAACACTAGAATGAAAATCGCTGCTGGTGCAGCTCGAGGATTGGAGTATCTGCATAACAAAGCTACACCCCCTGTCATATACCGCGATTTGAAGGCCTCCAACATTTTGCTTGATGAGAATTTTCATGCCAAGCTATCGGATTTTGGATTGGCTAAGCTTGCTCCCACGGGCGATGACACACACGTGTCAACGCGAGTTATGGGAACTTATGGCTATTGTGCGCCAGAATATGCAATGACTGGTCAGTTGACTTTGAAGTCAGATATTTACAGCTTTGGGGTTGTCCTTTTAGAGATAATTACTGGCAAGAGAGCAATCGATACTTCAGCTAGTGGACGAGATCAAAATCTTGTTGCATGGGTAAGAAACTTGAAACTCTATTTTCATTTATATTGCTATGGAAATGTTGAAATTGGTTGCAGTATGGGACCCAAACAAATTATATTGAAGCAAGTTTAGACATTCCTTTAACCAAGTTTAGATGGCTGCAATTATGATAGTTGCACAAAACGAAATGAAGAAATGGGACCCAAACAAATTGAACTAATCTACCTTTACGAATTGAGGTATTTGCCCGAAAATCAATCACTACAAGTGAATGCATGCTACCATCAAGAAAGTTCCAAGTGATAAAATAGGAACATACAAGAATTCATATTCTGAATTTGTATGCAGGCAAGGCCCTTGTTCAAAGACCGAGAACAGTTCATGAAGATGGCAGACCCTGCGATGCAAGGTCAATTTCCTGCTCGGAGTCTCTATCAAGCTCTCTCCATCGCAGCCATGTGTGTTCAAGAACAGCCCAGCTTGCGTCCGGCTATAGCTGACGTAGTCACAGCGTTATCGTACCTTGCTTTGAGCAAGCAACAACGTGAGGCCCGGCAGGCCAAAAGGCTTTCAGATGACTAGTTCTGGATCTTCAGAGTTTGGGGATCCTAGGATAAGCAGCGGCAACAAGTGAGACCAAGATGCTCAAAATCAGAGTTATATGCTTCACTGAAATTCTTTGCCTGAGTATGATCATGTTTATTGATTTGGATGATCCTTTGGTATGATTTTTGACTCCTTTCCATTCCATATGATTCTTTGTTTCTTTCACTTTTTCTTGTTTCTTTGTAAAGTTGTGAGGTGTTTTCATTTCATTGATTAGTAGTATACTTTAGGAATCGCTTTAGTGCATTTGGATCTGGTGGAGTTAACCCAAAACTTTACCTATAGTAGAGTATACAGAAGCTCCTGTGTTGTGCGGACCTTTGTTTTGCTTGCTTGATTTCCAAAACATGAATTGTGATTTGATGTTTGAAAAGCACCAAGTTTTAGGCATGTTCTTACGAATTCTTTCTTTTTGTCTGGAATCATTTCTTAAAAGTAATCATGTGTGAAAGTTCTTTCTTTTTGTCTGGAATCATTTCTTAAAAGTAATCATGTGTGAAAGTGTAAAGGATTAGCAGCTAGACTGGCCACGGGTCCGACCCGCCGGGTCGAGAACCCGGGGTAGGACCCGAACCCTAACCCGAGAGTAGCACGGGTCTACGGGTTCGGGTCACCCGGCGGGTCGACGGGTCGACCCGCCGGGTTGGGCCACGTGGCAGTAGACATGGCCACGGGTCAAGATCAAAGGGTCGAAGGGTTGGCTCGGGTTGAGGGTCAGGATTAGGGTCGGGAAAAACGAGAATGAATCAATGAAATGTAATTTGAGTGATGAGACGTTTAAGTAAAATGAATTGGAGAAAAGGGGATGCCTATTTATAGGCTCGGACCTATGTTGAAGCCGACCAACGGCTACATTTTAAAAAAAAAAAATTACCGTTCAAGTGGGGCCCACATCCAACGGCTACAATTTCAAATGTCGACCCGTATGACCCGACGGATCGACCCGTCGGGTCACGGGTTATATTTTTCCCGACCCTAACCCTGACCCTCAACCCGAGCTAACCCTTTGACCTGACCCGGCGGGTCACGGGTCGACCCGCCCGAACCATGACCCGTGGCCATGTCTATTAGCAGCCAAGGCAGGAGCTAAAGGTTGAAGCTTAAAACTGCATAAATTAAAGGACGAATTAAACTGTGTTTTTGGTTGAAACTAATAGCCCGTTTGGTTACCAATCAAAAACCCAGGAAGTTAAAAAACACAGGATAAATATGTGTTTGGTTACTTTTTTTTTAATATGAGAAAACGAAGAATTTAACTTCCCAAGAATTTCAATTCCTACAAAATGGGAGAATTTCACTTACCGGGGACTAGATAAGTTGCAATTCCACCCAACTCGATTATATGAGTGAAAACCTGCGGGAAAAAAACCTAGTAATGGATAGGGGATTGGTCGGATGAAACGGGTGATATGTTTTCCACCCCTATGATTCGTGAGGCCAATTTGGGATGATTTGTGTTCAAACTTCAAATCATTGTGGGTTATTTAGTTAGGCTGAGTTGAATCAGATCCCAGCTTGAGTTTGAAAGAGTTTCAATCGAATAACCATTTACATACTGCAATGTAGAGTGTGTCCCAAAATCCACTAAGCTGAACAATTTACTCTAGTACCTGGATCGGTCATGTACATAATATACATGTAAACTGAGTTGTTCATCACACTCCTTACAATAACTTTATCCAATAAACGAATCTTCATTTGTAAACTTCTCTAGTTTCCTTCAAACTGTCATGGTTATGTTAACATTGGGTCACAGCTGATTCGAGATACTGAACTGGCAATGGCTTCTCAGAAATGTCACGATCCATTCAAAGCACATCTTCAGAACTTACATTGTATACTTGATGTGGCAAATGATTTGCAGTGCTTGTCATTGTTCTATGACCATTGATCAGTTGAAAAGAGTCAGTTTGCAAGATTTCGATAAATTAGTTACGGCTGTCAAAATCTGCTGATTACCAGTTAAAATGATGTACGTGTAGTAGTGTTGTAGTGTACATATTCATTCATCTCCTTTCTCCAGGCTCTTCAACATTGCTTGGTTTTGCCTGTGAATTATGGATTAGCTGAATGGTGAAATCTTGCAAAAAAGGCGAGACTAATGGATATGTCCAATGGAAGCTAAGACCAACATGAGCATACACTATAAATTATAAACTAACCTTGTTCTTATCACGCCAGATTGATCCAAAGTTTAGTATACCTGTTTTTCTAGCAGAGCGCTCAGAGTCGTGGCGCCCAATCCTGCGTAACAGTACATAAAACAACGAGACAGTGAAAGTCTGCTTCACAACATGATAGCTGTCGAATTGTAATCTGTAACGAAACAATACAGATGATGTTATCTCAATATTGTAAACTTTGAATTATGAATTAGCTTCAGCCGGATTTGTTAGGCAAGATGAATTATTTGTTGTAAATTTAGCAACATTTTTCTAATCATGTGCAATTTAATACGGAGTACTCTTGTTTTGGCATCTTCCTCTACCCTTCTCAACCTAAACAAGAAATGCGCACGATACGAATTTACTTGGCCTTGTCGAATCTAGGAGGAAAAAATATAGTTTTGAAACTAAGCTTGGGACAACTATTTTCCTGCAAGGGTTCAATGCAAAACTGCCCCAGTTTTGTGCTCCAGTGCAGGCAACGTTTTGAAAAATCTTACAGGGATCACTGCATAGTGCATACTACCCCAAATAGAATCCTCAAGTGCTTCGGTATAGAATATAATGTCATCTAAACTAGTTTTCAAACATTAACTTTCTACTAATTTGTCAAATACTTTCAACAGATGAACACAAGGAATTTTTGTAGATTAACATTAGATTAAGGTGTACCGTGGAGAGGATAGTGCCTTCGCTTGTCCAGATTGATACTGCCGTGTAGCCTCTAGCAGCGACTCAGCCATGACAATCCTTCCCTCCATTTGAGCTAGTGATACCATGGTATTCTCATACTTCTCCTGTGTAATTAAATAAATTATATACAAGATAGCCATACCTCAAATAAAAGGTTCAGAAGCAGATGCAGATACATTTGGAATTTTTGGATCTTGGAATATTTTGTTCAACTACAGCATCATGGAATATTTTGTCCTTTCACTTCGAGAAATTTCAAATAAAAAGGGGAAAAAAGAATGCTTCAGGAGAAGGGAGACAAACGATCAATGTTGATGACAGCATCGGAACTTCTTGCTGCTTATTTATGGAACCACAACATGCTACAATTTCTGGCTGGAATCCTCAAATGATGGATAACCGGGGATATTTATCGAATTATCCTAGGATGAATCTAGTTTAGTTGACAACTTGGCATTGCCCTATCCTCATCCTTGAATATTGAGCACCCGAAAAAATGCAGGACTTACTCCATGATTGAAGTAAAATAGTTTGTTCAAGGAACCATACTTGGAAAATGATGGAATCAAATGAAAAGCACCTGAAGCAAATGGGCAGCACATCTCTGACTAGATGCTTCATGCTCTGCTGCAAGTCTGGCATCTTCAGTTACTTTTTGTTGTTGCTCCATACGCATGAGGACCTAAACAAATATACGAATTCACTGCATGAGGAAATAGAGGTGGGACTCCCCTATCTTTCTCCACACAGTATCATCAAAAGGTAGTGGGAAAACCAGACCTTCAACATGTTTGCTTCTTGCTGTTTCTTGCTAGCAAGAATCTTTTGAAGCTCGGCAACCTCGTACTCTAATTGCTCAACCTTTGTATTAAAACAAAATTACAGCATAAATGCTCAGAAAAAGAGTAACACTAAGATTTGCAAACATGAGCATACAGTTATATTAGTCACTAAAAGGGCAACGTCACATCTTCTTACAATCTTACCAGTTCAATCTTCAAAATCTGTGTCTAGAGTCTGCATGAATACAATCTTCATTCAAGCTAGCAAAACAATCGGTCATATTCAACGACTTGCTCTTATTTATATGGGAAAGCTAAATACATCGCTAATTTTGACCGGATACACCGCTTATCTTCGCAACTCCTTGCGGAAATGGGTCCGCTACCGGTTGAGGACTACTTTGGAGGTCGTGCCAAACATGCCCTTGTGGGCATTTCAAAAGTCTGAAGGTAAAAAAAACGAAAAAACAAACCAAATAAAAAAAAATTACTCTAAACAGTCCTCAAATGGTTGCGGACTTTATTTAAAAAATAAAAAAACTTATGCGTGTGCCTTTTTATTTTAAATATGAAATCTCTCATGCCTACTTGCGGACTAAAGGTTTGTCATGTTGGCTCTTTGGCACGGGGTCCGTGCATTCCGCAACCTCATGCGGACCCATTTCCGCAACGACTTGCAAAGATTAACGGTGTATCCAGGGAAAATTACGGGTGTATTTATCAACCCCCTATTTATATTACTCCAAAGTAAAATTGATCTATAATTGTCCCATGAGAAGAAATATTTGACCAGTTGGTCAAGTCAAACAAAATGATTCCTTTACCAGAAAGCACATAAGATTGTCATAGTGAGCAAATGAAATGAAAATAGATTAAGATTTGACGAAAGTTGTACCCTTGCACTCAACTGCTGCCGGTTATCTTCCTTCACCATCTCCGTAAAAGCTGTCTCAAGCTCCTGAGCTCTGAGAAAATTTTGAAGAAATGGAAGGATAATTCAGCAAGATATCTGCAAATGTTTTTGTCCAGTTTCCAATCTGAAGTCTTGTAATAAATCTTAACAATGATCTTTAAAGTCTGCTTAGGTAAGAAAATGTGTTGGCTCAGAGATCTACATGAAAATTGTATCTATAATAAGTTCACAGCTTTTGTATCATAGATGGATGCATCTATTCACTTATCTACACTAGGGTAGATTTGGAGGTTAAAAGAACTACTCACAAACTCTCTGATATTAATCATTAATGACCTACCTCATAGTAGCTAATCTTTTCTCCTCAAGTAAATTACTGATCCCAGCCTTCAACAAAGTCACCTGCAAATGATGGATTGACGTTGTAGGAAGTTTCAAACGTCAAATAATCTTATTTCTGAACAGAAAAAAATGCTTGCATAGATGAAAAACAACAGAGTACAGTAACCACCTGATCCTGAAGATCTGGAGCAGATTCTTGTTCAGAAACAGTACTAATGCTGCAGATAAATTCATCGAAGTTATTTGCTGAAGACATTATTTTAGACAGGTTTCTTTTACGCCCAACACCTGATTCTTGGGCTATTTTCATCACTCCTTGAGGGCCGTGTTTGAAGCTACTAAGCTTGGTTGCAATGCTTTTCGATTCCTTAGAGTCTTGACTTCCTCTCGTTCTCTCTTCAATTATTTCCAGTACAGATGGCCGATGTCTGTTTCTCAGCTCTTGTAATCTATCTTCAGTTACTGTAAGAAAACTCATACATGCGGTAATTACAAGGTGACTGCTATCAAATGTTGATGCGGCAAAGGATTGTAGCAATGTAATAGCCTCTCCAGCATCCTTGGTGGTAATTATGACAGGTCCTAGGAAATAAAAGATCCATCTCCTGATGATCATTGCATTACGCTATGCTAAAATGATAAAAATAGATTTGTGTGGAGTTTATATTGTTACCATACAGCTCCATTAATGCAAGTGCTGTACGGAAAAGCATTACACGATTCCCTTCAAACAGAAGTACATCCCATATTCGTAGAACTGGTTACAGGTAGATCAAAAAGATAAAAGGTGAGTGAAAACAGGAGTTGAAGATACTTCAGATGCAAGACTCTAGATCTCACTGTTCAGACATAATTGCTCACCGGTTTCCCATGGAAGCATATTTGCAAAGATGGATATAAACCAAGGTGATGTTATCCAAGTCACCTGCACTCCCAAGTAATCGAGATGATTAACTGCACCAAATACATCAACAAGGATACGAAACTTAATCCAGTATTCATCAATAGATATGTAAGATAATGGAAGCGGACAATAATCTAGGAGAACAAACCCAATTTAGGAAATATTTCACGCATCAACTCTTCAAAGACAAGTTGATCCACCTGCGAAGACAGAATTGCTCAATTCTTTATGATATATCAAGAATTCAGAAACTAGACAGTTTTACCCCATGCATATGTGGTATCTTTGCATCAGATCTCAGAAAGCAGCAAATAACTACATCTACATGTACATTATTTTAGACATGTGGAGACAATATACCTGAGATTCTATCATATCATATGTATAATATCCACCAAAGTAGTCATCAATAATTCCCACCAATGCCCTGTTAAAGTTCATGTTAAATGAAATCCCAGAATAGACGCGAAAAAGCAGAAAACAAACAGATTGGCAACAATAAATGCGACTTTTAAATATACCAAAAAGCATTTTCCTCTGGCATCAAAAGAAGGAATAATCCAGCGAAGAAATTCATAGCCTGCAAGTTTGTCAAATTATGACATCAGTACAATGTACATATTGAAAGTAAAAATGTATATGAAAGCATTCTCAGCATGAAGGTTGGAAAGGAAAGAGCGGACTCTAAAACTCCAGCAGGTTCTGTAGATATCCTTTAATGCAGATTCCAAAAATACAACCTCCCATGCAAAAAACTAGTAGATACAAATCTGTATTGCCAAAAATAGCAACTCGTTTTGGGGACCTATCATGTGTGCAATAGATAAATTACATAATATCTAACATCCATTGATGGGCAACTATGGCAAGAACAGAAAGTAGAAAGGAAAATGTTACTATACCATTACACTGATTTGTTCGAAGTGTGTAGTAAATCAAGATAAGCATTAGACCCTATTTTAAAGATTAGTACCTGGCAATAACCAACAGAAGGGTTATGCCGAGCATAAGCTGTAAGTATACGACGCAAGGAATTTCTGCCAACTTCATCTAAGGCAGGATGGCCTGGGAATGTTCGAGACAAGTCCTGCAAAATAAAATAAAATTCAGCTTAGGAAAAATAAATAAATTTGCAATTCAAAGTTAAAGAAATATCACCTACAAATCAATGATTCAATTAGTCCAAAGCCCATGCGTATAATGACCTTCTCAATCTGCTTCATTATTTTTTCAGGTACAGAGTGATCATCTACAGTCACACTGTTAGGGTCCATTTCTGATGAGACCAAGCTTTGGTAATACTTGTTTACGTGACGTGTCTGCACTCCGATAAAGGCTTGCCATATCTGCACTAAGATATAGTTAGAATGATTCACTAAAAAGACAGGATTTAACGATAAGTCGGTAACATATATTTTCTAGAGAACTATACCTCCCCCCTGAGATGTTTGGGCACACCACCACGAACAAGAAATTCTAGCTCTTCTTTCGATGGAAATAAAGTTTGAGAGGTTGCATGATTCTGCACATTACTATTTTCATTACTACTATGTCCAAAATCCCTTTCTGTCTCTTGAGGGAAAATCGTTGCATTTTCTTGGTAAGGGTTATCTTGATGTTCAGCTACTTGACAAGCAACATCAGGTACATCATCATGTTGGTTAGAACCATATTTGTGGGATAAGGGTGTATTGTCATCCTTAATGGTAACTGTACTTCTCACACGGCCATCCCTCATCATCTTCTCGATGAGAAAGATAGATAGTTTAATCGGAATCCAAATTTGGATCTTATGAGGTTTTGATGTTGTTCCCACAGGTACCTCAATTCCAGGTCCATCAGTAGCTGAAGATCGAGGGTGCCCTGCATTGCAATCATTTCCATTTCGGCAACTCTCTGAAATGAGTTCAGTCTTCTCGTTCGTGGTTTCAGCATCTGAAGCCCTGCTACATTTATTGGCAGGCGAGCACAGAGGAACAAATTCTCCATAATGTTCAATAAAGTTCCTCCACTTCTCTGATCTTTCCTTTTCCTCCGCCTAATAGTAGAAAGTTACCAAATCAAATAATAAATTTATAATGTACTCTTTTTACTTCTGGAATTTGTAACGAGTCTGGGAGATAGTTTAGGAATAAACAAAACTAGATATGGTACTTAGGAGGCAAGAAAAGTTTGTGAAATGCTAGCTGGTAATAGTTAGTGAAAAGTAACTAACACCAAAATATTTCAAGGAAAATTCACCCAATAATCCAACAATGCACATACAACCTTTAATTCTTCATATGGTTAACACGGACGGGCAGATGCCCATGATTCATTAAATAACTTACATTGGTTGTTTCAAAGACCATTGGGAGACAACTTGTTTTAAGTAAACATCTTTAAAAGGCAGTAGTCAACAACTGACATGCTTTTTCCTTGTAATGTACTCATTCTTTTGATACAATATACGACAAACATTCAATTTGCTAAAACTAAAATCATAAATTCAAATTAAATGAGAAATTACAGATTTCTTTAACGATATTTCCATTTGTCATGTTATAATCAATCGAAGACCAAGTCCCAACACATTTAGAAGAAGATGGTTAGAGTAGAAGCTCACCTTGTATATGTTACTGTACTCTCTATAGATCTCCAGATGATGTGGTCTTACAGTAAAGCCATAGGAATCCCTGCATAAATAATTCACAAATTGATCTCAATTCTCAGTTAACAGCTTCAAACCTCAAAAGTCGAAACCAACCCGCAAAGCCTTTTCAAAACAAAGCAATATCCAATTATACTTGTGTACTTAATTAAATGCCGGAAAGCTATGTTAACTATTTCATAATGATCTGTTATCCACCAACTTTCAATAGGAAAATCTCAGTTTGCCAAATTGCTGTATGTTGCCTCGGAAATAGAGAGTTCAAAAATCAAAATACCGTAATTTAGCCATTTCATGTGAAAAGGTCACAAGATATACTAAATGAAAGATATTTTGATCAGAACTTTGCAGAACCATTAATAACAGTAATCAAACCCCGCAAAAATTACCTAGAATCAGCCTCCAATGTACAGCTACTCAATGACGATAACAACATAATGCTTCACCACAAACCTCAATTCCAGCTCCCATACCTCTTACCTCCCCCTAAATAGCTCTCATACATAGATTCACATTTCAAATCCCTGATAGAGACTTCGCGATCGCAGTTTGCAAAGATCAAAAGAGTGCCGAAATGGCATGCCACTTGGTTTGCGGAAAATTGAAACAAGTCAAAAGGAAGGAAGAAAGTAACGAAAAGATCAAAACATCCGCAGCGAAATATCCTAACCGGCCTTGGGATCAAAAGCACGCAACTCTCGCCGACGATAAATGCGAAAGTTCAGGATCGACGAACACGAAGAGATCGAGAGAGAGAGAGAGAGAGAGAGAGAGAGAGAGAGAGAGATTGGTAAAAGAGGCGTTACCGTTTGAGGTCGCCATTCATGGGAGAGTGCGATTCGTTGTCCGCCATAGAAGGAGAGGGGAGCGAAACTCGCGATGCAATCATCGATCAAAGTGGAAATCGCGGATAATTAGGGTTTCGTGATCACCCTTCCATCCAATTTAAGATTTGATTTTTCCCCGCCACCATCTCTCTTTTTATTGTGTTTCTCCTTTGTCGTGCGGAGCTGACACTTCAAAACCGTGATTCGTTACGAACGGGTTTTCGTTTTTTTTTTAATCCGTTAATAATTCGGGTGGACTGATCCTACCCAATAGCATCCTTACGGATGATAGAATAGCCAATCCACGTCTCGAAAAGCTAATTCGTGCCTCTTTGAAGATAGAATAGCCAATCCACGTCTCGAAAAGCGTGTCTATCTTGTGTCGAAATATGGTCGATATCGACCAAGAAGGTCGATATCGATATCTCTGTTTGTGCTCGACAAGCTCAGCTTCACTCGATTCCTGGGTTGAGGTCGACATCGATGATGTAAGGTCGATATCGAGTGCTTTTCTCTGCTGTGTGATGGTCTGTCTCGACACTCAGTTTTATGTCGATGTACTGTAGTCGATGTCGATGTTGTAAGGTCGATATCGACCTCTCTACTGCTCTCATTGGTTTCTTCGTTTTGACTCCGATTTCGCTCGAATTCCTGCATGGTTGGCTCAAAACTCGTGCAGACTCTATTTCTTGTACTTTAGCCCATTCTTACACAAGTTTATATTCTTTTGAACCTTTTCTTTGGAAATCGAATGAAATATGAAGTCAAAAGATGCAATAAAAAGAGGTACAAATATGTACATCAATATCATCGGCAAAGGCAAGAAAAGGTATATGTAACCCGTCCTTTCCAAATTTGAAACCAATGTGGCTTCCAGACATGTTGGCTTCATGTGTGAGTTTTCTAGCTAGGACCTCAGCCCCTAGGATGAAGAGGAAAGGGGAGAGAGGATCGCCCTGACGAAGACCTCTAGTTGGTCTGAATACTTCTGTTGGACCATTGTTAACGAGCACAGAGAATGATACTGTAGATATGCATTCCATGATCCAGTTAATAAAGGTCGGGTGAAAGCCAAATTTTTCCAGAACTGCTCTAGTAAATTTCCAATCAACTCTATCATAAGCTTTTTCCATGTCTAGTTTTTAATGGCCATCCATCCCAACTTACCTTTTCTGCTACGGAATGAATGGAAAATTTCATGAGCTATAAGGACATTGTCGTGTATAGCCCTATCTAACACAAAAGCACCCTGCAAAGGGTGGATCAGTTTACCAATTACATTTTTCAGTCTCTCTGTTAGAATTTTTGAGATAATTTTATAGATTGTGGAGCATAGGCTGATTGGTGTGTAATGTGAAGTCGTAGAAGGATTATCACATTTTGGTAGTAATGTAATAAATGTATGGTTTATTTGTCGAAGAATTCTGCCAGAATGGAAGAAATTTGACAGCTTTGATAATCGATCCTCCGATAATATCCCAGTATTTTTTGTAAAATTCGGCAGTCATTCCATCAGGGCCTGACGATTTATTAGCGCCAAGGCTGAAAACTGCCCTTTTTATTTCCCCATTACATGGATGTTGTATAAGATAACTATTATCATCGGTGGATATTGATGGGGTGACAAGATTTAGGTATTCTCTTAAAAGGTTTTCATTTATCCTTTCTTGTTTAAATCTTTTCTCAAAATCCCTATGGATTTCATTTTTGATATTTTCGTCCCCTTCAATATATGTTCCTTCACTGTAAGTGATTGATCGAATAACTTTTCTATTCCTTCTGCCACTGGCTACCCTATGAAAATAGGCGATGTTTGAATCTAACAATTTAAGATGTTTTGTTTTGGCCCGTTGGTTCCAATACTTTTTTTTGGAATAGAAGGAGCTTCTCTTTCTTTTGTAGGAGATTTCTTTCCTCGATTTTATACTCTGACCAATTTTGTTGAGTCATCAGTGGTTGTATCTCCAGCAGGCTGTTTTCAACATCTTGGAGCTGTCGGAAGATGTTTCTGAAAGTCTTCTTGTTCCATTCCTTTGCTTTTTGTTTGAGTAATTTAGTTTTGTAAATCACTTGAAACATAGCCGAGCCAGAGCAATTTACTCGCCAGGCTTGTTTAACAATGTTGCGGAAATCCTTTCTTTGTAACCACACATTCTCGAATTTAAACGAAGGGGGTTTATGGATTAACCCAGTATTCAAATTAATTGTAATGGGACAATGGTCAGATGAAGAGAAAGTTCCATTCATAGTTAATAGGTCTGGGAAGAAATTGAGAATTTGATGATGTACAAGTACGCGATCAAGCTTCTCAATAATATTGTCTTCACCCATAGGTTTTTTCCTCCATGTAAAAATGTTCCCCATAGTGGGTAGGTCAACCATACCACAATCATTTTTGAAAGTTATCAGTCTCTGAAATCTATGGTTCCTGATTTCAGCCCCTCCCGACTTGTCCGAGCTACAATAGATTTCATTAAGATCCCCCAACACGATACACGGGAGGAAGGATCTTGAGACAAGATCGGTAAATGTTTTCCAAAAATCGTTTTTTTCACTCAATCCCGGAGGGGCATAAACAAAGAAGAGCATTAAGGCGGTATTATTTTTGGAACAATTATATTTTATACCAATTATTCTTGGAAGGTGAATTTCTATTGATATTGACTCATTTGTCAAATGGAAAGCTTTCCACAAGATATAAAGACCGCCGGATTTGCCGTGAGCGGGTGACCAAATAGTATTATCAAATCCAGCATTTTTCCATACATTTTCATTTGGAATATTTTCTGTTTTCGTCTCTGCTAGAGCAAGTAATTGGATATGATCATTTTTACATCATGTGTTGATATTGGTCTAGAATGTTGTTTTTCCTATGCCTCTACAATTCCAATAGCCGATTTTCATAAATAACCTTTTCTGTCGTGAGAGCAGGCAAGGTGACCTCTCCCACGTAGTTGCTTTGTACCAAAGAGATTATACTTAATTGTTACGATTATACTGAGAAGGTCCTTTAAAGATCGGGAGATTTTTATTCTATTGTTATTCTTTGCACATCGATCAGTTGCTACCAGAATATTTCTAGACCTCAAAGTTTGATAGATAATTTGATTACTAAACCTCCTATCCATACTGCAAGTAAACTTGCATTTAGTCCGAGACCTCAAATTTACAATGTTAAACTTGAGAATCGTCCAAATAATGGTGTTATTATTACAATGAGCTACACTAGATCTGTTGCCTAGATAAGGGGGGTAATGCGGGTAAATAAAGGGGCTTAGTTTATTCTCGATCTGATCATGCTTTGAGCCATAAATTACACCCCTAGTGCAATATCTATCTTGATATAGACGGAGGTGAACAAGCAAGAGGGTAATTACATCTAAGTTATCTTTCACATACGCAATTGGAAAACCATACAAGCCAGCAAAACTCGCAGATTTCGGTTGCAAACCATGGGGCAAAAGTTGTCCATTATAGGGAAGACGGAGGACAGCAATTGAAATAACTCTGGAGGGTGCAAAGATAGACCGAGGCCATGAACTGAACACCCTTATTGATCACACAAGTGAAATTAATAAACCAAAAGCCGGTATTCCCATTTAGAACGTTGTAGTTTTTACTGCTTCTAAATTTGTTACATGAAATAAGGAATAGACTACAAGACTGCCGACAAAACCGCTCAATCAATCGGAATTGATGCCAATGTCGACAACAGTGATGCATCATAAAAGCCCAAATTTTAAAAGAATCATAGAGAGACGATGCATATGCAAAAAAGATGAGCCATTTCCTAGTATGATCCGAATCACAAGGCTGGAGCGACAAATGCGAGTAGAAGAGCCAATTCAGAGCGTAGCAAATGGTTTGCTGCAGCCCCAAAAGATGGAGGTGAGCTCCGTGACCGATAACAACAGTAAGGCTTATATTGTTACCGATTTCGGATCTCTTCTCCGCAGAAAAAGCGGCTGTGAAAGCCGACCATATACCACAGTCGTAATTTCTACAAAGCATCAATAGATTCGCACAATATAACCATGGTTTGGAGGCCGAGACATCCATGTTAAGCTCAAAGTAAATGCCATCTAAAGGATAGCTTGAGGTTGCAAATGAAGGGCGAGGGGTTTTAGGCACCACCATTACAATAGAAACCATGATAAAGTACGTAATAAAGTTCAATAACAAGGAGATTTTACACCAGCCATGCCGGAATAAAGCATGGAACAACGATATAGAGCAAGAAGAGACAAAAGGTTCCAGGCAAACACATGCAGCACACCGGAGACAAGTTTTACATAGACCATATTTGATCATGACATGGCCACCAAAGCCACTACTAAATATATCAAAAGGATTATAATTTGGAGGCCATTCCATAGCTCCAGTAGCCTCGCCAAAGAAATTTGCATATAAGGAGGTGAGATTGAGGACATTAATATTCCTTTGGACTTTACCTTGAAGAGCCTTTAGTTTTTCCCTAATAATTGATCTTCGTTTGATCCTTTTTCCAGCATTTTCCTTTAGATTGGCTTCCTCTCCGTCATTGGGAATGTTATTCCCCTCAGGATATTTTTTTCCAGCCGTTGTTTTGATGCCCGAAAAACGGGGGGTGTTCAGTGGGAGAGCAGACGAATCTGATCCCATGGTTTTTTTACCTTTGTCCATGATCATAGAGATCATCTCGTTCACAACAGAAGAACACGGATTAGAGAAAAGTTGTATAAAAATATCATAAGATAGAGGAGAGGAAACAGAGGAGGAAGGGTACCAACATCCGAAACCCAGCCCCGAAAAAAGAGATAACTTGAGGAGAGTGAAAGAAAGAACTCACTTCCAAGAACCATACCAAACCAGCCCTCCCCAAACTTGTTGCAGTAGAGAAATCCCCATTCGCCCGGAAGAAAGAAAGACCGAGCAGTCCAACCGACCACAATTTTTTGATGCAAGTCGTAACTAGACACTCAATGGCAGGAGAGCATCCCGATCCAATTGTAAGGAGAACACATGAAATCGGTTTGATAGGAAAGGAATGAATATGAAACTCGCCAACAAGAGATTTGTCGAATTGAGCGGAATCAAGTCCAGTGAAGAGGGATCGGGGACCAAGGAGGCACCTAGCAGGTTTGCTCTTGCCGATTTGAACGAGAACGGGTTGATTGGAAGGAGATTTGAGGCCAACGATCCTCGACGGGTCTAGACATGGATTACAAATCGAGACCCTGATGAGCGGAAATCTCGTCTCAATGGTATCAGAGCATCGATCCTCAACGGGTCTAGACATGGATTCGGCACAAGGCAATCGCAAATGGGAGACCACAATCTCGGATCCGAGGGAGCAAGTTCATCAGTACTGCAGAACTTGGTTCTCAAAATTGGTGACTCTTGAAGACGAGGTAAGAGATTGATCTATTGTGGTTAAGGTTGGTTCTGAGCAATATATGAGTGAGTTGATAGTACATGGAGAGTTTTCTAAAGTTGGACGAATAAAGCAGTTTAAATACATGCCAGTAGAGAGCGGTTTTAATTATCAGATTTGTTTTCGAGATGCGAATGCAGCTAATTACACTCTTAATTTTTATAATGGAAGATTCCTCTTCCAGAGTGTTCGATTTGAGGTTTCCCTTGTGAAGACAGTGATTACTTCTCATGTTAAGAAGGCGCTCGATGAGTTTTATAGCACCATACATAAGGAGACGCCTAAGGTTGATGAAATCTTGAAGCAACCCGAAGAGATAGTTCAAAAACATGAAGGAGAAGCATTCAAGGAATCACGTGAAAATCACCCGTAGAGAGAGCCAGAGTGAAGCCTCTGTAGAGGATGAGCCTATAGCTACAGTAGAAAACATCGAACCGATTGTATATCAAGTGTTTGATGAAATTTCAACGCAATTTGATGAGGCAATTAAGTTGTCGGGAGCACTCCCTAAAGAATCCGAGATGTCGATTGATGCCCCTCTATTGAATTGGAATGAGATGGGAGGCGAATTCAGGGACAGAGAGAAAGGTGGTTCAAATAGCAATGAGGAAAGGCTAGATGGTCAGGTACGAGAGTTATGTTTTGATCCGGGAAGAGACTACTTGATGGTCACTAGCCATGATTTTCATGAAGAAATGTTCAAGCTAATGGTTGCTAATCCTAATGACGCAAGGGCATTTTATAGTTCCCTTATCCACCAAGAGAATAAAGATGGAGAACTAGACAACTTGAAGGCGCTCGGGGAAGACAATCGATGTGCCAAATTTCTGCTGGCTCACTCCATTGAGAATCAAGGCAGTGGGTCAATCTCCTGTGAAGAATTAAGGGATGGCCTGGCTAAACTGGGATCCAAACACATTGAAGCGGTGCTCAGAATTTTTGAATCGCATCCCTCACTCCGCTATCTGTTGCCGAGTATGTCAAGGCTTGGGTCAAGGTAGGTGACGATGCCATGAAAAGTAACCCCTTTAATTAACAGGGGTGTAATGTCATAAATAGGTTATCCTACGCGAGAATCACGCACCAACTTAACATCAAAACCATCGCGACCAGAAGTCTTCCTACACCCCATGATAAAGGTTCAAGTCTAGATTTGGACGCTTTCCCTCGAAGATTAGGATCGCGAGCAAAAGCTACGAGTCAGCTAAGACTCTCCAAAATAGAGCAAGCAGCTCGCTGGTGAAACACCTCTCCGCTAATATCGCCATGTGTAGCTACCCAAAATCGCTGGCATGGGGGCATGGGCTACACGTGTCCCCTACCAAAACCACGAGGTCACCAGCCAGCTGCTCGCTTAATAACACTATAAATACCCCCTAGAGACCACAAGAAGGGGATCCGAAAAGGGAGATATAAAAGAAGCTCTGCAACTTCCCCTGAAGTAAAGTCCTCAGACTTGAGCTCTTAAGATCCTTGAATCGGAGAAGAAGTCTTTCTAGAATAGCACATCATCAAATCAAACTTCCTCTAAAGACGACAATTAAACATTAAAAGCACTTGATCGCGAAACTCGGACATTTGCAAGGCCATACTAAGTAACAAAGAATTACCAAGATCTCGAGGTCAAACATTATCTTACTTTTAGCATCATAGGTATTAGAGAACTTTTGTCATCACCTTGAGGTAATAAGTATTGGTGAAATTCTAGAACCGCTTCATTGGCGCCGTCTGTGAGAACCTTTCACGACGAGAGGTTCCTTGAGAATTTTTATCTCGTTTCTTTTTTATGCATTTATAAAAATTTTCTCTTCCCCCTACCAAAACATTATCTTTTCCTCCAAAAAGCTAACTGCGCCCTTTTTATCGCCCCATCGCAGGAGAAAAATGAATTTCACACTCTTTGGAGAAGAATTTGGAGAGCAGCACCACGATGAAGGATGGAACAACGAGCTAAATCTGAATGACACCACCTAATGAAGAGAATTGCGTCCCGGAAGGCGAGAACCTTCCTCAACAACCACTCTGGAAAAATGCCGCGATTCCTCCTTTTGGACAGTACGGAACCTGGGGAGGCTTCCCTCCGTACCCATATTTCGCAGGTGGCTACCCTCCGAATTCGTTTTGTGGACAGTCCGCGAACATGATTCCTCCTCAATATGACATCTACGGGTACTATCAACCACCAGCCTCTGCTCGCGCTCCGATCAACCTATTTCCAGATCCCATCAATAATCCACGGGACGCAAATCTCGATCGCGATGATTATGCCATGGACATCTCTTCAAGATCAAATTCATCAGGAGCCCCTAGCCCAACTCACAAAGATGAACCTCCTTTTCCGTCTGCTTTCTGCAAATTCATACGTGAAATGCCAGTACCCAAAAGATGGAGAAATGTATCTATCTCGAAATACACCGGGAAATTCTGACCCCAACGACCATATGAACCAGTTCACCACATCCATGGGTATGAACGAGAATAACGACGCCATGTTTTGCCGATCTTTCCCCTCCACCTTGAGTGGAGTCGCGTTAACCTGGTTCACCAACCTACCTCGGTCTTCCATAAGTAGCTTTGCCCAGCTATCGGGCATCTTCGTTGCTTATTTTGGCAGCGCTTGTACACGAAAGCGTACAATGTTGGACTTAAATTCCATCAAACAAGAGGCATCCGAGTCATTGGGTAGTTTCTTCAGCAGATTTACTACCATGGTCGTACAAATCCCGAAATTCAATCAAGAATTGGCAAGCACCACCCTAATGGGCAACCTGGCCGAAAGCGACTTCAAAACCTATATGTTCAAAAAGGAACCTTGCAACTACGACAAGTTGTGCGACCTGGTTACCTTACAGATCCACGCTATGGAAGCCGCACAGTCAAGTTCAAAATCCAATGAAAATAAACCATCCTTTCTCCACAAACCCAACAACAAATTCCACGGCAAGGGGGGTCGAGACACTCAACAATACTACAATCCTCGCTGGCCGATTCCAGTTGTTCCTCAACAACCTCAGCATCACGAAGTACAATACAACCAACTGACCAATCCAAACTTGCCCACTTCGGCTCCAAGCAATGCGATGATGGCACACCCATCTATGATACGACCTCCCGTTTATGGCGTTCCGCCTTCACCTCCCCCGTAGCAAATTGTGCCTTTGCAAATTTTCACTCCGCCTACAAATCAAAACCAAAATCGACCCATCCCTCCACCTCAACAATACAACCCACCATATGGACAAGGAGGAAGAGGAAAAGGCGGGTACCCACGGGATTGTTGAGGAAGAAACGGAAATAGAGGCGATGGTTACAGACCCCCACTGATGTACATATTTGTACCTCTTTTTATTGCATCTTTTGACTTCATATTTCATTCGATTTCCAAAGAAAAGTTTCAAAAATATATAAACTTGTGTAAGAATGGGCTAAAGTGCAAGTAATAGAGTCTGCACAAGTTTTGAGCTAACCATATAGGAATTCGAGCGAAATCGGAGTCAAAACGAAGAAACCAAGGAGAGCAGAAGAGAGGTCGATATCAACCTTACAACGTCGACATCGACTAAAGTACATCGACACAGAACTGAGTGTCGAGATAGACCAACCAAGAAAGCACTCGATATCGATCACTTGACATCGATATCGACCTCAACATAGACATCGAGTGGAGATGAATAAGTCGAGTAGAAATACAGACTTCGAGACTCGGATTATGAATTCTATCCTCATAGCCACGAATTATCTTGTACTATTTAGATAGATGGCAGCTGGAGATTTATTTACTTTTTACTTTTAAGTTTTATCAAGTTAGTAGGATTTTATCAAAATAAAAGACCTATCCTACTTGTTTGGATAGAGTTTAGATAGAAGATAGAAGATACTATCCTTGGATAGCAAGGATTAGTAGCCTATAAATAAAGCCCTAGGGGGCTGGCATTCAATCATCCACAGACACACAATCAATAGCAATAGAGTTAGAGAGAAGTTTTAGGGTTTGGCGTTTGCGAAAGCCGACGTTGAGTTGTAAAGCTTCGGAGTTTATAGTTTAATGGAAGTTTATTTCTTTCAATCAAAGATGAGTTCCATGATGAGAAGCGAGTAGTCCCCGAAAGCTCTTAGGGTCAGGGTGAGCTCGACGTTAGCCATGCGTGCTTGAGGTAAGTGTTAGATGTTGATATCGTTGTGTCTATATCATCTCCTACGATTCTATGTTTAGTCCTAATCGAAAGAAAAGGGATTCATGCTAACAACTTGAGTTATAAACATAAAATTGGTAGAGACAATTAGGTTTATTTGCAAGAGTAATCCTAAGAGTTGGTGTACAGCGAAAACTCGTCCCTCGGGTGAAATAGCGCAATTTTCCGTCTTATTTATCTCGTCGCATGCATTGGTTAACGTTGTGGTAAACCCTAATCCTAGGAGTTGCTCTTTACATAGTTTATACACATAAAAACAACTGTCTTTATTTCTGATCATCGCATCCTCATCCATCCTAAAGTCTTCGGCCTTTCTTTGCCGACAAAAAGCTAACACTTTGCAGGAAAAGACATCGATATCGGCCACAAACGTCGATATCGACCACTGAGTTCATCGACAGTTTTCTGAGTCGACGACGAGCATCTCTGCGAAGTTACTGAACATCGATATTGACCCCCAACGTCGATATCGACCACCTGTGTCGACTGGCAGTCTTCTGAGCCAGTCGATTCCGTCTACTAACATCGATATCGACCTTCCCCAGTCGATATCGACTACTTATTTTTGTCTCTGCAGGTCTTCTGTTGAAGAAAGGATCGACTTCCGAGGTTGACATCGAGCACCAAGGTCAAAATCAAGGCTTCTGGTCGACGTAAGACGTGAGATTTCCAGTGCTACTAGGATCTCGCTAACACGCCTCCTCGTGGATCAATCCTGACTACCCTTTCACTACAATGGGAGGAAGTCTTGTAATTATTTGCATAGGCTAGGATTCAGATTCGCATTTACATATCTTTATATTTGTATTTAAGAACTCGACATTCCTCCTGCTTAACAAATTGGCGCCGTTGCCGGGGAGGCAATCAATCGCGCTCTAGTAGTTTATCTCACCTTTTCTATCTAGTTTGGCTTTGCAGGTGTATGCGACGCGCTGATCGCCCACCTGAATTTGAAGGAGTAGACGATCCTGAACGCTACTTCCATCTAAGAGCCCAAGCTCAAAGAATCATGGCAGACAACGCGAACCAGGCCGCACTAATTGAGCAACTAAGAAAGCAGGTTGAGGACTTAACGACTAGAGAGGCGGCACTTAAGGAGCGTGCGGATAGGGAGGAGGAAGGCCGGAGGCAAATAGAAGCCCAAATCAATGCCCTCTCTTTGAATGCCAAGAAATATATGCACCCCGTGCTCATAGTGCCTGAATCGGCGATTCTTATCCCTGCCTCTAATTTTGAAATTAAACCTAACTTCCTTACTGAAATAAGAAGGCATCAATATGAAGGAAAACCTAATGAATGCCCTATGGCACATATATCGACCTTCTTAGACCTCTATGATACTATTGCTGATGGACAGAGTCTTGAATATGTCCAACTAAAAGCTTTTCGTTGGTCCCTTACAGGAAAAGCATTGCAGTGGTTGGAGAGCTTAGCCCCAAGATCGCTCCGCACATGGAATGAAGTCAAGGACGTGTTCCTCAATAAGTTCTTCCCTCCTTCTAAGACGGCGTTGATCTGACAGAAAATCACGGCTTTCAAGCAAAAGCCTGGTGAGGCTCTGGCGACTGTTTAGGAAAGGTTCAAGGACCTACTACGATCATGCCCGACACATGGCCAACCACCTTACGTGATTCACGAGATTATATACAATGCTCTTGATGCTGCAACCAAGGAGAGGATCAACACTTACACCTCCTATGGGTACCTTGAACTCGCTCCACAAGAGGCTTGGGAGACCATAGAGAGGTTGGTGGAGTTCGACAACACATATGGGACTCATAAGGCTTCCGACACATCATCATCGTCGAGGCCTGCCCCATCTATGCCCTTATATGAACCCTCCAATGTAATCGATCCGGACGTGAAGGAGCAATTCCATAGAGATCAACTTCGATAGCTCCAAAAGCAAGTGAGGTTCCTTTCAGCGAACCAAGATTGCATTGAGTGCGGATCACAGCGGCACACCACCATCGAGTGCCCCCATGCTGAACAAGTACAACTAGGGAGACTCACCAAGAGGCGCGCTACATGAGGGGCCCCAATCACCAATATTGGGGAGACCAAAGGTTCGATCAACCATAAAGGAACCCGGTTAACCCTAGGGACCCCCCGCCTTATAGAGCTCCTGGGCACCCGGAGAGGGACCAAAGGAAGGATGATCTACAACTTGTGCTGGATGAGATAAGGCGGAACCAAGCTAAGAATGATCAATCCAACAATGCCATCCATTCTCAACTCAATCACCTTACCGCAAGGATTGGGGAGATGGATATTTGGAAAAAGAACGTGGAGACCGAACTGGGTCAATTGGTGGCACAAATCCCTAGACCGTCCGGGACGTTCCATGGGCAACCAACTACCAATCATAAGGGGTAATCCGGGTCAGGCCACATCGCAGCCATGCAACTAAGGAGTGGCTACAAAGTACAAAAGCCACGAACGGAGTCAGAGAAAACAGCAGATCCAGTCAACATCGAGATCCCAGTCGATGTCGAGGAAGAGGTCGATATCGACCACCAGGTCGACCCAAGGGTCGACATCGAGGCCACTGCAGAGCCATCAGAGCCACAACAGAGGTTGACATCGACCATCCCAGTCGATATCAACCAGATCCTAGTCGATGTCGATGTCCAACAGGTCGCTCCGACCACCGTTTTGGCCCCTCCACCTAAGAAGACGTTGCCATTCCCATCCAAAGCATTGGAGGATCCCACCAAAGGTAAGTTTAGGCACTTTGTAAAAATTCTTCAAGTTTTTAACGTTACTATTCCTCTTACAAAAGCCCTAAGCGAGATGCCCGCCTATGTGCGATTCCTCAAAGACATCCTTAGCAAGAAGAGATCCATGGCAGAGATCGCAGAGGAGTGCTCAAAGATGGAATTCCCTGAGAAAAAGAGTGATCCAGGGAAGTTTGCTATCACTGTGGGACTTGGCCAACATCGCTACAAAGCCCTATGTGACCTAGGGGCAAGCGTAAGTCTCATGCCTCTCTCTATTTGGCAAAAGGTGAACATAGGCGCACTTGAACCTATGGACATGAAACTCTATATGGCTGACAACTCATTCGTCAGGTCCACAGGTATAGTAGATGACGTTCCAGTAAAGGTAGGTAAGTTCTTTGTGCCTACTGATTTCATTGTATTGGAGATGCCTGAAGATCCTGTAGTACCTATTACCCTTGGTAGGCCTTTCTTAGCTACTGCTGATGCCAATATCAATGTACATCGAGGATTACTAACCTTTACTATAGGGAACGAAGTTATAGAATTCTCTTTTAACCCGACCATGAGTGAAACGAAGCATCTGGAGCAAGTTGTCCTCTCGCCGGCTAAGGAAAAGCTCAGAAAATTTTTGTTGGCGAGGACGGAAAGAGCAAGCAGGGTCGACATCGATTGGAACCAGTCAATATTGACTAAAAACATCGAAATCCACCCCCCGTGGTCGAAATCGATATGCCAGATTGTTGCCAGGAGCTTAAGTATGGGGTCACAGAGGTCGATATCGACCCTCACATGTCGGTATCGACCAACACTCTCGAAATCGACCCACCTTGGTCGAAATCGACCACCCCTCAGCCCGAAGATTTCTCTTTCGGGCCTAAACATGTAAGCCCAGGTACGACTCCCAACCCTCATCTGTTCCTTATTGATAAATGAATTAAGCCAATTATTGATAATTCAACTAATGAGAGGGTCAAAGCTCCATGGTTTGCCTATATTGCTAAAGTTAGGTCAAGAAAGAGAAGGAAAGCGCCCAAAGAAGAACCTAACAATGAAGAAGCCTTGGTCGCCGAGCTTAGATACTACCAAAAGGACCTAGATGATCTAGGAGAAGGCTCGAGCTCGAAGGGTCCCTACATAAAAGGCTCGTGAAGAATTGACGGAGAAGTCGGCCTAGCGACTCAAAAATCTAGAGCGTGTACATAAAACCTTAATTTTTTCGCATAGATGGTTTTTAGGGTTTTAAATTTTGGAGTTTCAACTTTTAAAACTGAGATAATTCGTGGCTTTATCTATACTTCTAACAAAGATTTCAGGTTATTAAGCAAAAGAAACGACGAAGAAGAAAAGAAGCTTCTGCAGAGGCAGTCGAAATCGACCAGGCCAGTCGAAATCGACCCCCCTAGGGTCAAGCCATCTCCTAGAGTCGACATCGAGGACTCAGGAGCAGAAAGCAGAGGTCGATATCGACCATAATCATCGATATCGACCATCCCCTGGCAGCCCTTGTCTTCACTTTCTTCCTCGACTTCGAGAGATGCAGTCGACAACGACCTCTGACATAGATATCGACTTCTAGCATCGACCAAATCTGAAATTGACCTAAATCCGCAGGTTGCGCTGTGAGTTTCTCTCTACCCTTATTTTTCTTTTAATACAGTGAGGACACTGTATATTTTAAGTATGGGGTGGGGGAAAGACATGTCTTATGGTCATAACTTGGTTTTCTTCTTCGCATTGCATTCATGTTTCAATTTCTGTTCTTAGTTTTACTTTTATAAAATGTCAAAAAATCCAAAAAAATAGAAAAATGTCAAAAATACAAAAAAATGCATGTTTTTTTAAGTTTGTTTTTAAACCCTATTTGATGTCCTATGATGAAAACTCAATAGCTGACTTGATCATGTAAATCCTATGGCATATTCGGATGATTTAGCCTAAGTCCTTAAATTTTTTATGTAGATTGTGAACTTGTGATGAAATTGAGCACATATGATCCTAGGCTAAAAAGCAAATCGAACAAAAATTGTCCTTGTGAGAATTTTCGCCTATAGGGAGAACATAAAAAATCCCTCCGCTTTCTTGAGTGAATTTACTCTTCCTATGCATCTCTAAATGTTGTGATAGTTATTCAAAGCCAATACATTAATATGTCTATGTTTACGAGAATTAAATGATGGAGGCATCTTTTAAGACATTTTTATCCTCTCTTTACCTATCGTGCATTATCTCTACTTGAAGCCAGAAAATTAGCATGAGCCTGAAATTGCAAACTCCACAAAATTATCCCTAGCCAAATTGAGCCTGACCCCCATTTGGGAATCGAGACTTAGATTGACTGGACTAAAGCCTTGTGGAAAGAAAAGTGCATATTGTCCAGTTTTGAGCAAGGAAATTATGGGTTGTTGCATATTTACATCTTGTCATATTTTGTAAAAGGATTTTTGGCTCACCATATAAATGCACATATTTTTTAGTATTTATTTATTATTTTCGTCAAAAAAAAGAAGAAAAAAAAAGAAAAAAAAAAAGAAAAAAGAGAGATATATGTATATAGTGCATGAGCCAAAATCCTCAAGTCCTTTATTTATTTCATACAAGTATTATATTTTTGAGAGGCATGTTAAGGGTTTGAAGGAAGGGTTGATATTATGGTTGACACCCACCCATGGATATTCCACATATCCCAGAAGCAAGATCATCTTCGAACAAATCTGGGCACTCTTATCGCAATGATCAAAAGCCACCTCCTCCCGACGGATGCATTAACACCATCGCGGGAGGACCATCTGCCTCCGGAACAAGTAATCAAGAAAGGAAGAATGCCTCCGTCCGAATCCAGTGTTAAACAAGCTTCCACAAAACACGCCGTGCTGAATTTCTACTTTTCTGACGCCCGCGATATCAGGATGCCCCATTCAGATCCTATGGTCATTCATGTTCACTGGGTGCCAAGACGGTCAAACGCGTCTTGATTGACACATGTTCTTTAGTGGATGTCCTGTACTGGAACGCGTTCGAACAGCTGGGCATTGCGGAAAGCACTTTGCGATGTTACTCAGGGAAGTTTATCTCTTTCTCAGGAGGCGAAGTTAAAATGGCCAGGACCATTGAGCTCGCGTTAACCTTGGGAACTCCTCCAGGGAGGAGGACTCACATGATAGAATTCACAGTGGTTTGTCTGCCATCTATCTAGCTATAACGCCACCATGGCCCGTGTGAGCCTTTTCAAATTCTAAATAGCTTGCTTTGTCTACCATTTTGGCATCAAATTCCCATGCGCAGATGGAAAGGTTGGAGAAGTTCGCGAGGAACAATCAAAAAGCAGGGTCTGCTATCTTGTGTTGCTAAAGAAAAATCAAAATAGGGTACTTGCTATCGATGGACCAGGCCCAGGATCTTTGAAATCAGAAGTGATCGAAAATAACGACCTAGAGGCTACATCCCACTCCTCCGAAGCAGAGCTAGAAGTACGATTAGAAAAGACCACCGATAAAATCATTGAAGAAAAAGTGGCTTTTTTCCCTTTCGCCAACGGCACAGAGGCCCTTTACCATGGGCATAGTCTGGAAACTCCTGTTCTAGATCGCATCAAGAATATTCTGAAAAATTCAAGAGACATCTTTGCTTGGTCTCCCCAAGACCTTAAAGGCCTTCCCCGTGAAATATTTGAGCACTCCCTTAGACTCACTCACAACACCAAGCCCGTATGTCAAAGAAAGAGAAAGATGGCCGCAGAAAAAGCCGATGCAACTAAACAAGAAGTAGACAAACTTCTGCAAGCAGGATTCGTTCACGAAATAAACAACCCAACATGGTTATCGAATGTAGTCCTGGTCAAAAAGAGCAGTGGGAAATGGAGGATGTGCATTGATTTCAAAGATTTAAATAAGGCATGCCCCAAAGATAGCTACCCACTCCCTTCCATTTATGAGCTAGTAGACACCGCAACAGGTCACGCCACCTTGAGTTTCCTCGAGGCCTATTTTGGATATAACCAGATCAAGATGCACCCACGTGACGAAAAAAGCACGATATTCATCACCAATCAAGTCACTTTTTGCTACAAAGTGATGCCTTTTGGATTAAAAAACACAGGCGCTACCTTCCAATAAATGATTGAAGAGGTTTTTAAACCTCAGATTGGGAGAAATATTACAGTTTACATCGACGACATTGTGGTCAAGAGCCAAACCAAAGAACAACACCCTTCTGACCTGCAAGAAACCATCGACGCTCTCAGAACTAATCGCGTTTGCCTGAACCCAGAGAAATGTGTGTTTGGTATCGACTTTGGAAAATTTTTAGGCTTCATGATCAACCACAAGGGGATAGATGTTAATCCATCAAAAGTACAAACCATACTCGATATGACTCCTCCCAAAACATTGAAGGATATTCAGAAACTCAATGGGTCGATCAACTACTTAAGTCGTTTATGCTTGCGACATTACCTTTCTTCGAGAAACTAAAGAAGAAAGGCCCAGTTGAATGGAGTTCGGCACTAGAAAAAGCTTTCAAAGACATGAAAGAATTTCTCGCAACTCTCCCAACCCTTCATTATCCCCGAGAGCACGAGACGTTACAACTATACCTCGCGGTCGGTTCGACAACTATCAGTACTGTCCTAACAAGAGAATCCAAGTTCCCTATTTATTTCACGAGCAGAGTACTTCAACCAACCGAATCCAGATACACCCCAATCGATGGATTAGTTTCGTCTAATGGTTGCGGAGCAGGGGTAACAATGTCAAGTCCAAATGGTGAAATCACTGACTTATCTTTCCAACTCCTTTTCGAAGCAACCAACAACGAGGCAAGGAATCGAGAAAGCACTAGTCAATGGTGCTCACCAAGTCCAAATATTCACAGACTCGGAGATAGTAGCCCAACAGGCAAGAGGGAATATGAAGCAAAGACAGGAATGCTACCAGAATACCTTACTCGAGTACAAACCCTTACTGCTGCATTCAACCGATGTTCTATCTTGTCAATCCCTCGCGAACAAAATAGGCGCGCCGATATCCTAGCCAGAATAGGGGCTACACTGCCCCTCGAGCCGAGTGATCGCTTGATAATAGAGCGTAGACATGCTCGGGGAATTCATAAAGGTGTTTTCACAGTATCACAGTCGGATTGGCGAGAACCTATTTTGGAATACATCAACAACGGGCCGATTGAAGGAGCCCACGACCAAGAATATCGAAGACTTGTAAAACAAGCCTCTTGTTTTTTAATCAAGGATGGTCGCCTGTATAAGAAGCTTCCACCTCCCTGATCTTCTCTGCGTGTCCGACCTAGAAGGCCGCACCGTCATTAGAGAATTACACGCGGGCATCTGTGGAAACCACTAAGGGTGGAGAGCCATTGCCATATAAGTCACATGATTAGGATATTATTGGCCCAGACTCAAGGCTGACGCCCAGATGTACATTATGGTATGTGATCCCTGTCAACGACACTCCGCACTCAAACATAAACCCCCCACCCCCTCAAGTGCATATCTGCTCCATACCCTTTCGTGATGTGGGGAATGGACATTCTCGGGCCCTTCATGCGGCCCCTGGGCAACTACGATTCATCCTCGTGATAGTCGATTGCTTCACCAAATGGGTAGAAGCTGTAGCCATGGTCTTGATAACTGCAAAAAGGTGCGTAAGTTCCTTTGGAAAAATATGATATGCCGTTTTGGAGTTCCACAAGCAATCATTACCGATCATGGACCACAGTTCGATTGCGAAACTATCCGAGATTTCTGTACTGGACTCCACATAGAACTTTGTATTTCATCTGTGGCATACCCCCAATCAAACAGGCAAGCTGAAACTACCAATAGGCAAATCTTGAGTGCATTAAAGAAAAGATTAGGACTCGCCAAAGGTGAATGGGCAGAAACCTTGCCTTTAGTACTATGGGCATACCGAACCTCTGCCAATAGCCCAACAGGGGAAACACCATTCACCATGACTTTCGGCGTGGACGCGATCGTTCCGGTCGAATTACTGATTCCTTCGGCCAGGGTTTTCGATGTTAATAACGATACTAATGACGAAGCACTAGAGTTGGAATTGCACCTGGGAAGAACCTTATATAATCCATCAAGAAGTAGGGAGGGGATCTTTTAAACTTCAAAACTTAGAAGGAGCTATCCTCGCCAAAGCATGGAACACTAAGAACCTCAAAGCTTACTATGGTTAAGATTTGCTTTTTTTAAATGTAAAAAGAAACCCGATGACTTAGAATTTTCTTTGCATAGGAAGTCTCGAGGATCCTGAAATGGGTACACCACTTCATAAATATATATATATATATGAAAGTTTCAGGCCCTATTTTAAAAATTATGTGTCGTAACAAGAGCAAATTTAGCAATCGCGTGCACTTTTGGGACGGATGTGCAAACAAGCCTCTACGGAGAATAAATTTAGCAATCGCGTGCACTTTTGGCACGGGTGTGCAAACAAGCCTCAACGGAGAAGAAATTTAGCAATCGCGTGCACTTTTGGCACAAATGTGCAAACAAGCCTCTACGGAGAATAAATTTAGCAATCGCGTGCACTTTTGGCACGGATGTGCAAACAAACCTCTACGGAGAATAAATTTAGCAATCACGTGCAGTTTTGGCACGAATGCGCAAACAAGCCTCTACGGAGAATAAATTTAGCAATCGCGTGCACTTTTGGCATGGATGCACAAACAAGCCTCTACAGAGAATAAATTTAGCAATCGCGTGCACTTTTGGCACGGATGTGCAAACAAGCCTCTACGGAGAATAAATTTAGCAATCGCGTGCACTTTTGGCACGGATGTGCAAACAAGCCTCTACGGAGAATAAATTTAGCAATCGCATGCACTTTTGGCACGGATGTGCAAACAAACCTCTGCGAAGAATAAATTTAGCAGTTGTATGCATTCCTCGCACGGATAAGCAAGCAAGTGAGCATCCACATAAAATTAACAACATTTTTGCGACAATCAAACCATGTGATCACGCACATCCAGTACATAACATCATAAAACGCTGACATAGAAAACAAAAAATAAAACAAGAAAGACATACAAACCAACCAACGATAGATAAAACCAAACCCAGTTTATTGTTACATAACTACCCATGACATAAGGAGATTTCTTCGCAAATAAGAGGAAATATTTTTGAGGAAAAATCAATCTTTCTTTTCCTCTTTCTCTTCCTTTTCCTCCTCTTCCTCTTCCTCTTCCTCTTCTTTTACTCCTCCAATACCAAAACATTAAAAAAATGACCCTTTACGTACCTAAAGAGAGCCCACGAAGCACCAACACGAATATCACTTTCCACTGCGAAAGCATTCCAACCCTCGGTCAGCCATGGCCTGTCGTTCCCATCCTTCGATATCTTCACTTGCATTCTTTTTCCATTAGGGGATGTCAAGCAAACATGGTCTGTTACCAACTTTCCATAAACTTCCCCGAAACAGTTGGGCAAAGGCTGTCACAAAAACATAAAAACAAACTAAATGCATGAGGTAAAAAACCAACAAAGCACTTCATAACGAAAGATCATGTGCCGAAAATACCATACCAAAAAAATGCAGTTTCTCGGCAGTATCTATGAATCTTATAAAGTCTCGTGGACCTGAGTGAGAACAAGCCATTTCCTCGTTTCTAAAAACAGAGGAAACAAATGGAAACGGGTAAAAGACTAAGCAAAGTGTCAAACACTAATTAATATTTATACACACTGAAAGAACGAGTAAAACAAAACCAACCAGGTTAAAATTCTGTTCGATACCACTGACGAAGAAAAGACCGCTCAAGGATGGAGGGTTTCCCAAGACATCTTGCATAACTTACACGTGGAACGAATCTACTACAATTACTATAACCCTGTATCTCTGCATTAAAGAAAAGCTGCAATTACCTATGATCACAGGCAACACCCACAAATCCCAAAGACGTATTAAAAACTTCAATTCCCGCCAAAAAAACAACCACATAATAGCCCTCCCTTGCCCTATAAAAACCCACCCATGTTTTAACTTTTACCGTTCATAAAAAACTAAAACACTTAGCCATGGAAACTCCAAATCCTCAACAAAACCCTTATGCTTTTTCCCTCCATCTAGATTTTGAGGAGCAAATTCTCCGCATGATGCTACCATATGGTTTTGAAGAGCATTGTGGGTCTTAAGTCCCAGATCAAATTTCGCTATCATCCCGCACAGTAAAAAATTTCACAGTTAGCCTCGCTAAAGGCCATTACCACTCTTTATGGGTTGTAGAAGGATGGAAAGATTTTGTAGAAACCCACGATCTTCGCTTACGATCCACCATAACTTTCGTTCATAAGGAGGATGCCCACTTCGAAGTAAGTATGCTTGATCCTGAAGGATATGACACGAAAGACCAATTGGATACATCCGCAATCGGTGGTTCCCCATGTAATGGTTTCTAAGAATTTGTACTCCGCAAAGTACTTTATCAAGTAATAAATTATCTAAATTCAATCATCCTTTTCTTGGTTTAATCTCTACACCCATTCATACACTGGAGATTACAATTAATACATATTATTCAATCTCCATCGCGTCTTGAACGCTGGAGAGTGCATTTGTTTTTTGTTTAATCTCTACAACTCTTCGTACGCTGGAGATTACCATTAATACTTATTATTCAATCTCCATCGCGTCTTGAATGCTGGAGATTGCATCTGTTTTTGGTTTAATCTCTACAGCTCTTCGTACGCTGGAGATTACCATTAATACTTATTATTCAATCTTCATCGCGTCTCAAATGCTGGAGATTGCATCTGTTTTTGTTTTAATCTCTACAACTCTTCGTACGCTAGAGATTACCATTAATACTTATTATTCAATCTCCATCGTGTCTCGAACGCTAGAGATTGCATATGTTTTTGGTTTAATCTCTACAACCCTTTGTACGCTGGCGATTACCATTAATACTTATTATTCAATCTCCATCGCGTCTTGAATGCTGGAGATTGCATCTATTTTTGGTTTAATCTCTACATCCATTCGTACACTAGAGATTACCATTAATAATTATTATTCAATATCCATCGCGTCTCGAACGCTGGAGATTGCATCTGTTTTTTTTTCAATCTCTACAGCTCTTCGTACGCTAGAGATTACCATTAATATTTATTATTCAATCTCCATCGCGTCTTGAACGCTGGAGATTGCATCTGTTTTTGGTTTAATCTTTATAGCTCTTCGTACGCTGAAGATTACCATTAATACTTATTATTCAATCTCCATCGCGTCTCAAACGCTGAAGATTGCATCTGTTTTTTGGTTTAATCTCTACAGCTCTTCGTATGCTGGAGATTACCATTAATACTTATTATTCAATCTCCATCGTGTCTCAAACGCTGGAGATTGCAT
This sequence comes from Persicaria maculosa, assembly GCA_963922045.1. Lineage (NCBI taxonomy): Eukaryota > Viridiplantae > Streptophyta > Magnoliopsida > Caryophyllales > Polygonaceae > Persicaria > Persicaria maculosa. The sequence goes on from OY998261.1 coordinate 39,680,982, forward strand.
CTGTTTTTGGTTTAATCTCTACAGCTCTTCGTACGATGGAGATTACCATTAATACTTATTATTCAATCTCCATCGCGTCTTGAACGCTGGAGATTGCATATGTTTTTGGTTTAATCTCCACAGCTCTTCGTACGATGGAGATTACCAGTAACACTTATTATTCAATCTCCATCGCGTCTTGAACGCTGGAGATTGCATTTGTTTTTGGTTTAATCTCTACAACTCTTCTTATGCTGGAGATTACCATTAACACTTATTATTCAATCTCCATCGCGTCTTGAACGCTGGAGATTGCATCTGTTTTTGGTTTAATCTCTACAACTCTTCTTACGCTGGAGATTACCATTAATACTTATTATTCAATCTCCATCGCGTCTCAAACGCTGGAGATTCCATCTGCATTTGGTTTAATCTCTACATCTCTTTGTACGCTAGAGATTACTATTAATACTTATTATCCAATCTCCATCGCGTCTCGAACGCTGGAGATTGCATCTGTTTTCAGTTTAATCTACACAACTCGTACAACTTTTTTCAATTTTTACAACATCTTGCACACTGGAGATTACATAAGACCAGATCTTAAAACAAGTACAACCAAGATATCACCAAAAAGATCACATAAATTCAAAATACGATGAAAATGCCCTCCAACAGACCCACAAATAAGCAAATTTAAGAAGAATAGTCATCTTTGGGTTCAAGCACTATGGTGTTAAAAGAACGCCCCCCTCATATTTGAAAATTACAAGAGACCCTCCAGCACGAAGACCGCCATCACGTGCAAAATTGCCCCACCCATCGGTTAAACAATACTGATCATTACTATCTTTGGACACCTTCACTATAAACAATCAACCTGTGGGAGACGTCAACAAAACCTCTCCCCTCACAACCTCATTATACATAGGGCCAAAGAACTTCGAAAGTGCCTAAAAATTCAAAAATAATTAAACCAAAAAACTTAATCATTTCTCTAAACAAATTATGAATAAAAGAGTGAAAAGCGATAACAACCTACAATGAGACATAGTTGCTCTTCAGTATGGACAGATCTATAAAAATCGCGTGAAGACAAATTCGAAGAATCCATTTCCTTATCTCACACTAACATCAGAACTACTACCACTCCTTTTATACACAATTCTATGAGATAAAACCACACATATTAATGACATTGGGAAACATAACCAACCAAGATCGAATCCTTGAAACTCTCTATATAGCAGACATGTGGAAAAAAATAGCAGAGGCAACCTACAAACCTTATCCCTATCCACACACGTATCAAAAACAGTATCCACCACCTGCAAACACTGTTTTCATCACTAGAGATTATCCCTATCCGCACACGTACCAAAAACAGTGTCCATTATTGAAGATAGTCCATCACGATCTTAAACAATGAAAATTTACAAGCTTTATGATATCTTAGGAAATTCATACCAACCACTCCAAACATTGTCACAACACCAGAAACCAAGCCCTTAACCGCCCCATTAGCTTTTTTTACTTATTTAAAAGGCTCCAACATAGGTGTCACTCCCATGCTCAACATCGAACATTGAACCCCACATCACCGTTCTGATCAGGATGTGGTTTGATCGCAATAACATCAAACAGAGAGTTCCCATCATAATAAAAAATTAACCGCATACCAACTCGAATCTCGTTCATGGTTACGAACTCTGACTACCCTTTAGTGAACCAATAACGATCAATGCTCAATTTTTCAACTTTCACCCAAAACCTGTCATCATCTCGCGAACACAAGATCACTTGCCCCAGAACATCGTTACCATAAGTCACATACCTATATGGAAGAGGCTGAAAAATGAAAAACAAAATTAATCATTTGAGAATTCACAGATTTTTCGAAAAAGAAAAGTTTACAAGAACATACAAGCCGATGCAGATAACTTTCCACATCAATGTCTACAATAAAACCCCCAAGCATAGGAAAGTCAGTCCTCAACCCAGTTGACGAGCTATTTGACGTCATCAGTGGAGGAACACCCAAAAATTTTCTAACTAAGAGAGTACTATTTATAAAAATAAAAAATCTCAAACATTTACGATAAACGATCAATCATCATCCTTATCTTTATCCTTGTAACAACCTCCTAAAAGATCTATATCGGCCCAAGTACATTACTACAGGACCGAGTGAACCTAAAGCTTATCCGCAAACAAGGATCAGACCAAAAATTCAGAAGCAAGCATCAAAACAACACGCGTCTTGCCACCCATCTAAAATATGCACACTAACTTTCTCGTTTTAACAATAAAACGATATAAATACACTTGCGACTCATATCCAAAAATAAAGCAAACATCCTCATACAACAAAAATGCCAAGTTTCGACGCATTCTCTCAAAGTATTTCCCCTCCCAGATTCATCCCAAGTATCATAACATACCCTAACCCCAGGTTCATCAGAATGATCCTCCTCGAAAGTCATATGATCAGGCTCCCCCTCCCATACATATTTGCAGAGCTTGAAGAGGAAGTTCTAAATCATGTATTCCTACGCTCTCCTTCAAACCAACACTTCATGATCCTAGTAGAAAGAGACGAAGGAGACTGGTATTCCCTCTCTGAAGGATGGAGAGATTTTGCGAGAATCAATAACCTCATAATCGGAGCATGCCTTACATTCGAATATGAAGGAGAAGCCCATTTTCAAGTAACCATACAAGAGCCCGGACCTGAGCAAAACGGAGATATCTCTTATGATCTCATGTGCTATGAAGACACAGGAGATACTCCGCAAGTCTAAAACTACAAAACAAGTTGTTGTAACAAATTTGACCTACGCGTGCCAAATCTTGCCTATAAATAAATAATGCACTTACTCATTAAAATCACCTTTTAAAACCAGCGAACCCTTTTTATTTTATGTTCATTCACGCATTATTTTCATAAAGCGCTCAACAACAGGAGATTGGTAAGGGTATCGCGAATGAACAAAACAAGAAGTACCAAGTCAGACAAAAGTCTAAGTAAAATGCTAAAGAAAACGCGAAAATCACATATTCACAGAAAAACCATAAACCGCGATAAAACAGTTGAACTGAGCATCACAGGTGAAATTGTTCAAAAACCGTCACACTAGAGAAAATTCAACAGAAGCAACAGATTAATGTTCAAAAACAGCAGACACAAATGTTTTTCAAGAGCCAGCCATGGGATCGCGATTCTGATGATTAGGATCACCAACCATGTCCGTTTCAGGTGACAGTGTGGAAGACGAAGGAGCCAAACCTCATGCCGGATCTATAAGAACCATATCGTTGGCATCATAACTGGGTGTGAACATCGTAACAGAGCTGTCAAGATGGACAAAGCGGTTCACGCTCTGAATAACCCCGCCATCAACGCCCTTCGTAAATGCCTCAGTTAAATAACTGTAAAGGATAGCTTCCCCATCCGTCTCCAAAAACTTGCCATGCCGTTCTTTAACCTCATCAGTCAAGAGATACTCATAAAGGGTAGCCTTGGTCAAAGGAACCCCATCATTGGACGTATACTTCTTCAACTCCCCTCTGGTGACGTTTAACTCATCGCGCCCTCTTTGTAATTCTTCCTCCAACCCACGCAGTTGGCCCTCTAAACTCAAGACTCGTGATTCATTCTCAGCATTCTTCTCTTTCACCCATTCGAGCTCTTTCTCAGATTTGTCCAAAGCTTCTTGCAAGCTCTTGATGGTCCCTTCTTGCATCTCCGCGTCTTTTAGTTTGGCCAGCCGGCTTTGAAGGGTCTTTACCTCTTTTTTCAGCTTGGACACGCGATCGTTGTATTCTCTCAAGTGCCTCATCACTTCTTTCCACTGAAGGTTGTACTGAACATAAACATTGAAGCATGTAAAAAAAAGCCCGAAGAAAACAAAGCTCATGTTCGAGGCAAAAGAACAATTTAAACTTACCTAACCCACATTCTTCTGCCCTTGGTCTGCTAGGTCTTCATCCGCAAGAGCGCGGAGATAATCCCTTTTAGCAAGGCAACACTTCGTGGGAAGAGCTAACTTTCGATAATCGATCACAGTAAAGCCAGGTTATCGGTAGCCAGATATGGCTATTCCCGACTGAGTAAGAGGCTCTTCCGTCAAAAGCATGCTCGAACTTTTCTCTCCTGTCTTCCTTTTCTTACCTGTCGTTCGAACTAGTGGTTCATCGTCCCTAGAAGGGCTCTGATCTAAGTCAAGGATAGGCGATGCGCTTGCCGCATCCCCTGCAGGGCGAGTTTCAACGAGAGCTAAGGATGATGGGGGATCGTGAACCGCTGATGAAGTAGTAGCAGCGACTGTCTTCGTGGTTTTCTTCCCTTTCAAGGCCCCCGCGGAGAGCTTGGTTAAGTCCAACATACCTACAAAGTAAACATACCATAGATAAACACATGTCAGGATAAAAGAAACTCATCACCGTATAAAAAGAGGGGGACAATAGTTATAATATGAAAATCGCATTTTGAAGAAAACACCGAGTACCCACCCCGAGGATGTGGAAGACTAAGTCCTGCCATCTCTAAGCGAGCAGGAGTTATAAACTCCTTGTAACTACGCTTACCTACATTCTTCCCACATCCAAATATCGATTTCCACTGATCAGTCGCTGTAGTCTTGTTCTTGGGAGGGGTTTGATAGTTGCCTGGGCTGGTTTTAAAGTTTAAAATGGTCCCGGAAAGATCGCGAACTAAAAACCATTTCTTCCTCCATCCCGAACTGCTTGACAGTCTCTCTACTATATCACCACTAAGGGACGCGAACACCAACCCATCCCTCCCATGCCTAAGAGTCAAGAATGTAAAGAGATGGTCTAGCAACATCTCCTGCTTCAGGGCAACACACCGTATAGTATAAACAGCCAGATACATCCAGACGTCAAAAGAAACCGGAGCTGTAAGGAGGCATGGAAAAATCCCCTCGTACTACGCGAAGGTCTTTTTGTTTCTTCCTCTCACGAGCAGCTCCCGTTTACCCCGGCCATCCTCAGATTCGGATGTATGGTAATACACATGATCTCTTTTTGACAATGGTCGTTTGAAAGACCCAACTAAAGAAGCCTTGCCCGCTTTCTTGGATGATGCCACCTTTGAATAGTTGAACTCCTGTCCCACGACCCCCATGCTTCTATTTTGGCTATCGCTCCCCGATGACATTTTTTATTTCCTCAAAAGGAAAAAACCCCTCTAGAAAATAAGATCCCTAAAAAGACGCAATCAACACAGGGAAAACAGTCTCTTCAAAATCGCGATTAAACAAAAATGGCGCCAAAAAAGCCCCTCACAAGGGCCAAGTTGGCGCCTCATGCGCCTCCGTTAGAGGACAGTGAAAAGACTCCTTTCCTCGAGGAATGACGGCTAAGAAACGCCTTTTTGCCTTCCTAGAAAATCCTCCTTCCTAAGGCAGAAGATGAAGCGCCTCCGAGACAGAAATACCTGTAAAAAAATCTCTAGGGATCCTTTTTTGCCCCGTTAGAAAACCGCCACCCAAGCGGTTACAATCCACCCTACTGAGGGTGGTCCGACAAGAAACCCGGGGAATAAAACAAAACGCCGCCTACCCAACCACCCCTAAACGGCACTTTTCCATCCCTTCCCCCACCAAAGGGTTTTCTCCTTTCTCCAAACACCGCCCTAAGGAGTCTCCCCCCTTCGCCCCAAAACCAGAAAAAACCAGGAAAGAGAAACAAGAAAAGAAAACCAGGAAAGGGGAACTAGAAAAGAAAACCATAAAAAGAAGACAAGCTTAAAAATCACTTACTTTGAGAAGTTAGTTGAAGATGAAACTCCAATCTAGAAGTAACTCTGCAAGAAATCACTAACCCAAGGCTCCCGGCGACATCTCCTTCTTCAATATACCACTTCCCCCTTTTCTTTTTCTGTCTCTATCTCTTCTCTTATCCTAGCAAGATGAAATGACAGGAAGAGGGGAGCAAAACCCCTATTTATAGGTCTTTGTGGGACCGTACCAACTCTCGCCCAAATGGCCCACGCAAGCATTAGGCCTATCCACCCAAGTCCACCTCAACAAAACCTTATATCCCCCAGCCAGGGAAAGCATCATTTTTTATCGAGACTTGATCGCGTGTCATTATTCATCGCGACCTAGTCCCGAGGAGATATGATGATGCCATGAAAAGTAACCCCTTTAATTAATAGGGGTATTACGTCATAAATAGGTTATACAACGCGAGAATCACGCACCAACTTAACATCAAAACCATCGCGACCATAAGTCTTCCTACACCACATGACAAAGGTTGAAGTCTAGATCTGGACGCTTTCCCTCAAAGATTAGGATCACGAACAAAAGCTCTGAGTCAGCTAAGACTCTCCAAAACAGAGCAAGCAGCTCGCCGGTGAAGCACCTCTCCGCTAGTATCGCCACGTGTAGCTACCCAAAATCGCTGGCATGGGGGCATGGGCTACACATGTCCCCTACCAAAACCACGAGGTCACCAGCCAGCTGCTCGCTAAATAACACTATAAATACCCCCTAGATACCACAAGAAGGGAATCCGAAAAGGGAGATAGAAAAGAAGCTCTGCAACTTCCCCTGAAGTAAAGTCCTCAAGCTTGAGCTCTTAAGATCCTTGAATCGGAGAAGAAGTTTTTCTAGAATAGCACACCATCAAATCAAACTTCTTCTAAAGACAACAATTGAACAGTAAAAGCACTTGATCACGAAACTCAGACATTTGCAAGGCCATACTAAGTAACAAAGAATTACCAAGATCGCGAGGTCAAACATTATCTTGCTTTTAGCATCGCAGGTATTAGAGAACTTTTGTCGCCACCTTGAGGTAATAATTATAGGTGAAATTTTAGAACCGCTTGAGTAGATATATTGGATGATAGTGGATTGCTTAGGACACTGCAGAGAGGAATTTACAACACTACTCACACAGTTGTGGCCGAGGAAAACTCAGTTGATCAGTCAAACTTAGAGAAGATGATGAGTAGATGTGATTGTGCAACGTTGAGAGTTGTTTTGGGAAATATAATGTGGGCATATTACACTCTATTGACCTATACTTCTCGGCAAGGTATAGGCATGGTTTCTAATATAGCTAAGGTGACTGAGAGTGTTGCAAGGCTACTAGAAAACTCTCAATATGTGGTAGAACGTTTGCTTGCAAATTTGAAGGGTGATTGGGAGTATATTGAGGATCCTGGTGCTGCTGAACTACTTCTTCAGGCCTCATATGTAACTGCGTTTCTTTTGATCCTTAGGGACAAGGATCCTTCAAGGAGGAAGCATTGTGATGGGGCTGCTGAAACAGAAAGTAGGACTGAGATGGCCTTCGTTGAAGCTTTGGGAATGAATATTGCGAAGGTTGAGCTATCACTTGGCGTTTTTTATGCTTATTTAGTTGCTCAGTTTGGGTTCTCTGCAGAGCTACAAGAAGCTTGGGTTCTTTGTGTTTTTTATTTCAGGTAAAGGAAAATTATTTTGGGTGATTGGCACTGGCAAACTGAAGTTGAGAGTACCTTCCGTTGGGTTATATTGAGGGGACTTTTCATCATATTAATCTCCACCTTTCAGCAATGTATGGGTAGTACTTCAATAAACAAGATGAATTTGCATTGGAGGAAGCAAGGAGTGCATGAGTCCTGTACAAGGAATGCAAATGTGAGCTTTTAAGGTAAAATTAGAGCTGTGATTATGGAGAACAAGTTGACAGGTACAGGTGGGGCTGATATTGAGAAGGTAACTAAGAATAATACAAAGCTAGGGAAATGGCAATCTACACTTGTGCTGATTTGTGATGTCAAAAGACAAATTAAGGGTCTTGTTAGATGCATTTACCCTTGTTTCGATGTGCTAAATTTTGATCCCGAAGGTGCAAGCAAGGTATTTGAGATGAAGGAAAAGCTTATGGGGCTTGATAAACATTCATATCCTTTTTTCTGTGGGTTGATATTTGAAGATGGGAGTATAAAGCGAGTTATACATGTTGTGATTAATGGTAACTGTTGCATCCATCCTGAAGCAACCGAAGCCAGGATAAATACCACGGTCCAGTTGCTGTTTATGATGCTAATACACTACTACTCCTGATTTCTAGCTTTCTTAGGCTTTCAGTATTGCTTGGACCCGAGCTTTAGATGTAACTGCCTTTGTTTTCGATCCCGATGGAAAAGGCACACAACTTACTGGAGAAAGGGGTTGTTTTCTGGTGGGTTTTCATCTTGCAGAAGGGAGTATTGCTATTGATCGATCATTGAGGACAATGATCCTTGAAGAAGGGAGTATTGTAACAGGATTAACCAATCCCGCACAGCTCCTTATTGCTATACTACATATATTTCATATATGTCAAATGTAAGTTTAGTTTCATTCAAGTATATATGTATTGGGCTTTGGCTTTAGTTTAGTTGGGCTGGGATTAGTACTTGGCTTTTAGGCCCACTTTGGTAGTCGTCTTCTTCATTTCGTCTCTTCATATATACGATGTAATTCTTGAACTCAGTTAATGAATCAAAATACAAAACCAAATTCCGATCCCAAAACTCTCTCTCTTTAGCAATTCATCAGATACCCTTCGATCCGATTTTTCCTTGGTTCCGAAGTTGGATTCTAGGTCCTGGTAAGCTCAGTTTCAAGATTGACCTTCGATCTTCTACCTGAGAATCTATCCCTATTCTTTGAATTACAGATCGAGACCCTGATGAGTGGAAATCCCATCTCTCATCCTTACCCTTTCAAAGCTTCAACCAATTTCCACTTGTCGGATTCTTGTTCATGTTTGGTCCGGCCAATGTCTAAACGACCAAACGGAGGTAGAGCCTCATGTTTTACCCTCAATTTGGTGGGGTTCACCCACTTGAATGGCAAATAACGGCAATAAGGCCTGCTATGGGGCTTTTGGGGGATGGGCGAGGTTGGTGGTGGCCGAGCAGGCCGTGGCTTTGTTCGATGGTGCAGGTGGTTGTTCGCGCCGTTCTTCTTGTCGCCAGTCTTGTCTCTGTTTGGATTGCGCTCTTTGTATGTTGTAAGTCTCCTTTTTTTTTTTGGTAGAAAGTTGTAAGTCTCCTTTTAAATTCTACCCATCTCAACCTCACCAAAAACTACACTGTATTTACCCTTCGGGCATATGCATTTGGATTCACAATCTCTATCCCTCTGTTCTTCAGCTTGATTTGCACCCAATATATCTCTCTTTTCTTTTATTTTTTCGGATTTTTTTTTACGAAAATGATAAATAATACTAAAAAAACAGTGCATTTATATGGTGAGCAAAAAATCCTTTTAGAAAATATGACAAAATATAAATATGCACCAACCCATAATTTCCTTACTCAAAATTGGACAATATGCACTATCCTTTCCACAAGGCATTAGTCCAGCCAATCTAAGTCTCAATTTCCAAATGGGGGTCAGGCTTAATTCGGCTAGGGATAATTTTGTGGAGTTTGCAATTTCAGGCTCAGGCTAATTTTCCGGCTTCAAGCAGGGATAATGCAGGGTAGGTAAAGAGAGGATAAAAATGGCTTAAAAGATGCCTCCATTTAATTCTCGTAAATATAGACATATTTATGTATTGGCTTTGAATAACTATCACAACATTTAGAGATGCATAGGAAGAGTAAATTCACTCAAGAAAGCAGAGAGATTTTTGATGTTCTCCCTATAGGCCAAAATTCTCACTAGGACAATTTTTGTAGGATTTACTTTTTAGCCTAGGATCATATGTGCTCAATTTCATCACAAGTTCACAATCTACATAAAAAATTTAAGGACTTAGGCTAAACCATCCGAATATGCCATAGGATTTACATGATCAAGTCAGCTATTGAGTTTTCATCATACGACATCTAAGTAGGGTTTAAAAATAAACTTAAGAAGTAAACTTGCATATTTTTTGTATTTTTGACATTTTTTCTATTTTTGTTGAATTTTTTGACATTTTATAAAAGTAAAACTAAGAACAAAAATTTAAACATGAATGCAATGTGAAGAAGAAAACCAAGTTATGACCTATAAGACATGATTTTCCCCCACCCCATACTTAAAATATACAGTGTCCTCACTGTATTAAAAAGAAGAATAAGGGTAGAGACAGACTCACAGCGCAACCTGCGGATTCAGGTCGATTTCAGGTTAGGTCGATGCCAGAAGTCGATATCTATGTCAGAGGTCGATGTCGACTGCATCTGTCGAAGTCGAGGAAGAAAGTGAAGACACGGGCTGCCTGATGAAGGTCGATATCGATGATTATGGTCGATATGGACCTCTGCTTTTTCGCTTCTGAGTCCTCGATGTCGACTTCAGGAGATGGCTTGTCCCTGGATGGGGGGGGGTCGATTTCGACTGGTCTGGTCGATTTCGACTGCCTCTGCAGAAGCTTCTTTTCTTCTTCGTCATTTCTTCTTGCTTAGAAACCTGAAATCTTTGTTAGAAGTATAAATAAAGCCCCGAATTATCTCAGTTTCAAAAATTTAAAAATCCAAAAATCCTAAAAACCATCTATGAAAAATTTAAAGGTTTTATGTACATGCTCTAGAGTTTTGAGTCGCTAGGCCGACTTCTCCGTCAATTCTTTATGAGCCTTTAACGCAGGGACCCTTTGAGTTCGAGCATTCTCCTGGGTCATCTAGGTCCTTTTGGTAGTAGCTAAGTTCGGCGACCAAGGCTTCTTTGATGTTAGGTTCTTCTTTGGGCGCTTTCCTTCTCTTTCTTGACCTAATTCTAGCAATATAGGCAAACCATGGAACTTTGACCCTCTCTTTAGTTGAATTATCAATAATTGGCTTAATTGATTTATCAATAAGGGACAGAGGAGGGTTGGGAGTCATACCTGGGCTTACCTGTTTTGGCCCGAAACAGAAATCTTCGGGCTGAGGGGTGGTCGTTTTCGACCAAAGTGGGTCGATTTCGAGATCTGTGGTCGATACCGACATGTGGGGGTCGATATCAACCTCTGTGACACCATACTTAAGCTCCTAACAACAATCTGGCATACTCGATTTTGACCAAGGGGGTCGATTTCGATGTTTTTAGTCGATATCGACTGTTTCCAGTCGATGTCGACCCTGCTTGCTGTTTCCGTCCTTGCCAACAAAAATTTTCTAATCTTTTCCTTAGCCAGTGAGAGGACTACTTGCTCCAGGTGCTTCGTTTTGCTCATGGCTGGGTTGAAAGAGAATTATATTACTTTGTTCCCTATAGTAAAGGTTAGTAATCCTCGACGTACATTGATATTGGCATCAGCAGTAGCTAAGAAAGGCCTACCAAGGATAATAGGCACTACAAGATCTTCAGGCATCTCCAATACAATGAAATCAATAGGCACAAATAACTTACCTACCTTTACAGGAACGTCATCTACTATACCTGTGGGCTTGACGAATGAGTTGTCAGCCATATAAAGTTTCATGTCCACAGGTTCAAGTGCGCCAATGTTCACCTTTTGCCAAATAGAGAGAGGCATGAGCCTTATGCTTGCCCCTAGGTCACATAGGGCATTGTAGCGATGTTGGCCAAGTCCCACGATGATTGCAAACTTCCCTGGATCACTCCTCTTCTCAGGGAAGTCCATCTTTTAGCACTCCTGTGCGATCTCTGCCATGGATCTCTTCTTACCAAGGATGTCTTTGAGGAATCGCACATAGGCGGGCATCTCGCTTAGGGCTTCTGTAAGAGGAATGGTAACGTTAAGACCTTGAAGAATTTTTACAAAGCGCCTAAACTTACCTTTGGTGGGATCCTCCAATGCTTTGGAAGGGAACGACAACGTCTTCTTTGCTGGAGGGGCCAAAACGGTGGTCGAAGGGGCCTGCTGGACATCGACATCGATTGGGACGTGGTCGATATCGACCGGGATGGTCGATGTCGACCTCTGTTGTGGCTCCTGAGGCTCTGCAGTGGCATCGATGTCGACCTGGTGGTCGATATCGAACTCTTCTTCGATATCGACTGGTCTATCGATGTCGACTGGATCTGCTGCTTTCTCCGACTACGCTCGTGGCTTTTGTACTTTGTTGCCACTCCTTAATTGCATGGCTGCGACATGGCCCATCCCGGATTGCCCCTTAGGATTGGTGGTTGGTTGCCCAGGGAATGTTCCGGACGGTCTAGGGATTTGCGCCGCCATTTGACCCAGTTAGGTCTCTACGTTCTTTTTCCAAATATCCATCTCCCCAATCCTTGTGGTAAGGTGATTGAGTTGAGAATGGATTGCATTGTTGGATTGATCATTCTTAGCTTGATTCCGCCTGATTTCATTAAGCACAAGTTGAAGATCATCCTTTCGTTGGTCCCTCTCTGGGTGCCCAGGAGCTCTATAAGGCGGGGGGTCCCTATGGTTAACCGGGTTCCTTTGTGGTTGACGGAACATTTGGTCTCCCCAATACTGGTGATTGGGACCCCTCATGTAGCGCGCCTCCTGATGAGTCTCCGCTAGTTGTACTTGTTCAGCATGGGGGCACTCGATGGTGGTGTGCCGCTGCGATCCACATTCAATGCAATCTTGGTTCGCTGAAAGGAACCTCACTTGCTTTTGGAGCTTTCGAAGTTGATCTCTATGGAATTGCTCCTTCACGTCCGGATCGATTACATTGGAGGGTTCATATAAGGGCATAGATGGGGCAGGCCTCGACGATGATGATGTGTCGGAAGCCTCAGGAGTCCCATATGTGTTGTCAAACTCCACCAACCTCTCTATGGTCTCACAAGCCTCTTGTGGAGCGAGTTCAAGGTAGCTATAGGAGGTGTAGGTGTTGATCCTCTCCTTGGTTGCAGCGTCAAGAGCATTGTATATGATCTCCTGAATTACGTACGGTGGTTGGCCATGCGTCGGGCATGATCGTAATAGGTCCTTAAACCTTTCCCAAACAGTTGCCAGAGCCTCACCAGGCTTTTGTTTGAAAGCCGTGATTTTTTGTCGGATCAACACCGTCTTAGAAGGAGGGAAGAACTTATTGAAAAACGCGTCCTTGACTTCATTCCAGGTGCGTAGCGATCTTGGGGCTAAGCTCTCTAACCACTGCAATGCTTTTTCCTGTAAGAGACCAACGAAAGGCAGTTGGACATATTCAAGACTCTGTCCGTCAGCAATAGTGTCACAGAGGTCTAAGAAGGTTGAAATATGTGTCATAGGGCATTCATTAGGTTTTCCTTCATATTGATGCCTTCTTATTTCACTAAGGAAGTTAGGTTTAATTTCAAAATTAGAGGCAGAGATAAGAATCGCCGATTCAGGCACTGTGAGCGCGGGGGTGCATATATTGCTTGGCATTCCGAGGGAGGGCATTGATTTGGGCTTCTATTTGCCTCCGGCCTTCCTCCTCCCTATCCGCACGCTCCTTAAGTGCCGCCTCTCTAGTCGTTAAATCCTCAACCTGCTTCCTTAGTTGCTCAATTAGTTCAGCCTGGTTTGCGTTGTCTCCCATGATTCTTTGAGCCTGGGCTCTTAGGTGGAAATAGTGTTCAGGGTCGTCTACTCCTTCAAATTCAGGTGGGCGATCAGCGCGTCGCATACACATGCAAAGCCAAACTAGATAGAAATGTGAGATAGATTACTAGGGCGCGATTGATTGCCTCTCCAGCAACGGCGCCAATTTGTTAGTAGGAGGAGGTCGAGTATCTCAAATACAAATATAAAGATGTATAAATGTAAACCGACTGCTAGCCTATGCAAATAATTACAAAACTTCCTCCCGTTGTAGTGGAAGGGTAGTCAGGATCGATCCACGAGGAGGCGTGTCAGCGGGATCCTAGTAGCGTTGGAATCTCACGTCTTTCTTCGACCAGAAGCCTCGATTTTGACCTTGGAGATCGATGTCGACCTCGGCTGTCGATCTTCTCTGCAACAGAAGACCTGCAGAGACAAAAACAAGAAGTCGATATCGACTAGGGAAGGTCGATATCGATGTTAGCAGACGGAATCGACTGGCTCAGAAGACTGCCAGTCGACACAGGTGGTCGATATCGACGTTGAAGGGTCGATATCGATGTTCAGTAACTTAGCAGTGATGATCATCGTCGACTCAGAAAACTGTCGACAAACTCAATGGTCGATATCGATGTCTGGGGTCGATATCGATGTCTTCTCCTGCAAAGTCGTTAGCTTTTGTCGGCAAAGAAAGGCCGAAGACTTTAGGATGGATGAGGATGCAATGATCAGAAATAAAGACAATGGTTTTATGTGTATAAACTATGTAAAAAGCAACTCCTAGGATTAGGGTTTACCACAACGTTAACCAAAGCATGCTATAAGATAAATAAGACGGACAATTGCGCTATTTCACCTGAGGGACAAACTTTCGCCGTACACCAACTCTTAGGATTATTTTTGCAAATAAACCTAATTGTCTCTACCAATTTTATGTTTATAACTCAAGTTGTTAGCATGAATCCCTTTTCTTTCGATTAGGACTAAACATAGAATCGTAGGAGATGATATAGACACAACGATATCAACATCTAACACTTACCTCAAGCACGCATGGCTAACGTCGGACTCACCCTGACCCTAAGAGCTTTGGGGGACTACTCGCACCTCATCATGGAACTCATCATTGATTGAAAGAAATAAAATTGCATTAAACTATAAACTCCGAAGCTTTACAACTCAACGTCGGCTTTCGCGAACGCCAAACCCTAAAACTTCTCTCTAACTCTATTGAATGTAATTGAATGTGTTGATGGATGATTGAATGCCAGCCCCCTAGGGCTTTATTTATAGGCTACTAATCCTTGCTAGCCAAGGATTGTAACTTCTATCTAAACTATAGATTCTATCCAAACAAGTATGATAGATCGTTTATTTTGATAAAACTTAAACTAACTTGATAAAACTTAAAGGTAAAAAGTAGATAAATCCCAGCTGTTATCTATCTATATGTTACAAGATAAATCCGTGCCTCCTTGAAGATAAAGTTTCCAATCCGCGTCTCGAAATCGAATTTATCTTCTGTCGAGATAAGGTCGATATCGACCACAGAGGTCGATATCGATGTCTATGTTTCTGCTCCACTTGCCCAGCTTCACTCGATGTCTATATTGAGGTCGATATCGATGGTGTAAGGTCGATATCGAGTTCTTTTCTCTGCTGTGTAATGGTCTGTCTCGACACTCAGTTCTGTGTCGATGTGCTGTAGTGGATGTCGATGTTTAAGGTCGATATCGACCTCTCTTCTGCTCTCCTTGGTTTCTTCGTTTTGACTCCGATTTCGCTCGAATTCCTGCATGGTTAGCTCAAAACTTTTGCAGACTCTATTTCTTGCACTTTAGCCCATTCTTACACAAGTTTATATTCTTTTGAACCCTTTCTTTGGAAATCGAATGAAATAAGAAGTCAAAAGATGCAATAAAATGAGGTACAAATATGTACATCAAGATTTTTCTTATTAGGGCAATCCTTCATATAATGACCTCTACCTTGGCATTTAAAACATACAATATCCCTAGATCTAGTAGTAGAGGAATTAGGATTACTCCCTTTAAGGCCAGTAGATGCCCCAGACGAATTCCGAAAGTCCATAGGCGATTTTCCCTTGTCGATGGGCTGTTGAGGTGCTTGGCCATCACTCCTCCCTTGGGGTTGGCTCGCTCTCTCCCTAAAGCCCATGTCCGACCTCCCTTGGGGCTGTTGTGGCCGAGTGTGGCGCCAACCTTGAGGCTGCCCACTCGAAACTCTTCCTCCTTGGCTCCTGTATCTTGCTCCCCTTTCTACTTTCATAGCTAAATGCAACAGCTCAGTAGGCGTAGAATAAGGAAAGTAATCAATTTCATGAGCTAAGGCGGGGTGCAATATTCTAAAAAACCTAGCATTCGTATCTTCATCATTTTCTACTACATTAGCTCTAGCCATGGTTTCTTGCATTGCATTAAATGTTTCCTCAACAATTTTGCTACCTTGTTTAAGATTCTCTAATCTTTGTCTAAGCTCTCTAGCATAGTGTTGGGGAACAAATCTTCTCCTTATAAGTGCTTTCATTTGGTCCCATGAAGCGATAGGCGCATCTAGGGCTCTTCTTCTTTCCTTAACTAAGTTATCCCACTAAATTAAAGCAAAGCCTTGAAATTCTAAAGAAGCTAGTTGAACCTTTTTAGCGTCAGAGAAGTTATGACAATTCCAGATTTGATCCATTTTAGTTTCCCAATCAATATATGCATCTAGATCTGTCTTACCATCGAACTGAGGGATCTTTACCTTTATCTTACCTATGCCGTCCTAATCAGGCTCTCTAGGTGCTCTGTAGTGGTATCGACCTCCTCTATCGTTCCGCCTAGGACGTTGCTCCCAATGCTCCTCCTCATGGAAGTCATAGTCGTCCTCGGATTGGTAGTACTCCTCTTGGAACCGTCGTCCTCTCCCTAGTCCTCTTCCCTGCGCATTAGCAAACCCATTATTCCTACCATACCTCTCCCCTCGTGGAGAGTCGTTCTCATCAAATAAAGGGTTATCTAAATTAGGATTAGGATTAGGGTTAGGTTATGTACTTCCCTTTCATCGTGAGGCGGTTCGTCACGCCCTGGATTACCTTGCCCAACCACGGTGTTGGAACCACTCGGTCTTGCTTCCACAGCCGCCAATCTTGTCGCCATTGTCGCCATGTTTTCGTTGATTGCCGCCTTGTTTATCGTGATGTTGTTGAGCATAGTGACCAATTCGGGTGCAAGTGTGGAGGTACCGGTAGAATTGTTACCGTTGTTTTCTTGTCTATTAGACATGGCAAATAAAACAAACAAGGAACTATGTAAAGGTTAGAGAAAATATAAACAAACTCGCAAGTGTTTCGCTCACACTCCCTCTCTAATTGGTATGTCACGCTTGTTGTTTCAATCCGCCTTGGGCAAATCAACACTCAAGCTAAAACCCAGCAATACAAGGTAAGAGATCAAGAGAATGAATGAATTACACCAGATTGTACTCGACAAAGGTCAAGAACAATCGAAACAAGCAATAAGGAGCACTCGACAGCAGTAATGAGCACTCGATACAACAACTGGAGTACTCGACAAAGCAAGAAGAGCACTCGACACAACAAGAAACAATGCAAAGAGCACTCGACAGGGGTCTACAGTACTCGACAATAGCAAAATAAACAAGAGAAAGATTGATTCTTGTGGGAAAAAGAAAAGAAACAAAGAAACAACTTGGAAATTTACCTCTTTTTTATTTAACCCTTAGTTAGGATGTTGTAGTTGCAAGGTAGGATTTCAAGTTTTGTGTTTGGGAGGTAATGGATGAATGTATGTCAACTAGGGCTTGAAGGATTCACCAAATTTGGTCCTTTGAAACTTTCTTGCACTAGATCAACAATTCCTTCTTTTTTTACTTACTTTTGCCCCTAGTGAATTTTATCCTCCTAGGTCCAAGCTTTGAATGTCCCGTTTTTTTTTTTTAATTTTTCGAACTGATTTTTTTTTTACCTAATGCAAGAAAGAACAGAAAATTATGAAGAGGACTCGAAAATTATGTGAAATAGGTGAATGAAATAAAATTTAGCCCTAGAAATATATATAGATGATGGCTTGGCTAACTTTGGTAAGTATATTTATCTATGCCTTTGTATAATCTATGATAGATAAAATGAATTATATCTAGGGGCAATTTGCAAAATGTCCATAAAATATGTACTAATTGGTGAAATATCCACTTTTTGGGACAAATTTGTGAAATATCCACAATATAAACCCCCTCCATTGTCCCACGCGCTTTCTCTCTCCTACGCGCTCTCCCTCTCCGCACGCTCTCTCTCTATCACGCCCTGCTCGACAGCGATTTTGCAGATTTCCACCAAACGCCAATGTTGTGCAATTATAGGCTATTGATGAGCAAAATTAAGACTGTGTTGAGCAAAAATAAGAGCAAGTTGAGCAAATTTCAAACAAACGCCGACGTTGTGCAATTATAGTCTATTGTTGAGCAAAAATAAGACCATGTTGTGCAATTATCTATAGAGAAACTATGAGAACATATTGAGAAAAAATAAGATCAAATTGAGCACAATTTCACAAAGTCTTGATAGTTGTGCAAATATAAACTATTGTTGAGCAAAAATAAGAGCATGTTGAGCAAATTTCCACAAAACGCCCCACGTTATGCAATTATACTCTATTGATGAGCAAAAATAAGACTGTGTTGAGCAAAAATAAGAGCATGTTGAGCAAATTTCCAACAAACGCCCATGTTGTGCAATTATAGTCTATTGTTGTGCAAATATAAACTATTGTTGAGCAAAAATAAGAACATGTTGAGCAAATTTCCAACAAACGCCCATGTTGTGCAATTATAGTCTATTGTTGAGCAAAAATAAGACCGTCTTGTGCAATTATCTATAGAGAAACTATGAGAACATATTGAGAAAAAATAATATCATTTTGAGCACAATTTCACAAAGTCTTGATAGTTGTGCAAATATAAACTATTGTTGAGAAAAAATAAGAGCATGTTGAGCAAATTTCCAACAAACGCCCATGTTGTGCAATTATAGGCTATTGATGAGCAAAAATAAAACCGTGTTGAGCAAAAATAAGAGAATGTTGAGAAAATTTCCAACAAACACCCATGTTGTGCAATTATAGTCCATTGATTAGCAAAAATAAGACCGTGTTGAGCAAAAATAAGAGCATGTTGAGCAAATTTCCAACAAACGCCCATGTTATGCAATTATAGTCTATTGTTGAGCAAAAATAAGACCGTGTTGTGCAATTATCTATAGAGAAACTATGAGAACATATTGAGAAAAAATAATATCATGTGGAGCACAATTTCACAAAGTCTTGATAGTTGTGCAAATATAAACTATTGTTGAGCAAAAATAAGAGCATGTTGAGCAAATTTCCAACAAACGCCCATGTTGTGCAATTATAGTCTATTGTTGAGCAAAAATAAGACCGTGTTGTGCAATTATCTATAGAGAAACTATGAGAACATATTAAGAAAAAATAAGATCATGTTGACCACAATTTCACAAAGTCTTGATAATTGTGCAAATATAAACTATTGTTGAGCAAAAATAAGAGCATGTTGAGCAAATTCCCACCAAACGCCCATGTTGTGCAATTATAATCTATTGATGAGCAAAAATAAGACTGTGTTGAGCAAAAATAAGAGCATGTTGAGCAAATTTCCAACAAATGCCCATGTTGTGCAATTATAGTCTATTGTTGAGCAAAAATAAGATTGTGTTGAGCAAAAATAAGAGCATGTTGAGCAAATTTCCAACACACGCCCATGTTGTGCAATTATAATCTATTGATGAGCAAAAATAAGACTGTGTTGAGCAAAAATAAGAGCATGTTGAGCAAATTTCCAACAAACGCCCATGTTGTGCAATTATAGTCTATTGTTGAGCAAAAATAAGACCGTATTGTGCAATTATCTATAGAGAAACTATGAGAAAATATTGAGAAAAAATAATATCATGTTGAGCACAATTTCACAAAGTCTTGATAGTTGTGCAAATATAAACTATTGTTGAGCAAAAATAAGAGCATGTTGAACAAATTTCCACCAAACGCCCATATTGTGCAATTATAGGCTATTGATGAGCAAAAATAAGACCGTGTTGAGCAAAAATAAGAGCATGTTAACCAAATTTCCAACAAACGCCCATGTTGTGCAATTATAGGCTATTGATGAGCAAAAATAAGACCATGTTGAGCAAAAATAAGAGCATGTTGAGCAAATTTCCAACAAACGCCCATGTTATGCAATTATAGTCTATTGTTGAGCAAAAATAAGACCGTGTTGTGCAATTATCTATAGAGAAACTATGAGAACATATTAAGAAAAAATAAGATCATGTTGTCCACAATTTCACAAAGTCTTGATAATTGTGCAAATATAAACTATTGTTGAGCAAATTCCCACCAAACGCCCATGTTGTGCAATTATAATCTATTGATGAGCAAAAATAAGACTGTGTTGAGCAAAAATAAGAGCATGTTGAGCAAATTTCCAACAAACGCCCATGTTGTGCAATTATAGTCTATTGTTGAGCAAAAATAAGACTGTGTTGAGCAAAAATAAGAGCATGTTGAGCAAATTTCCACCAAACGCCCCATGTTGTGCAATTATAGTCTATTGATGAGCAAAAATAAGACTGTGTTGAGAAAAAATAAGAGCATGTTGAGCAAATTTCAACAAACGCCCATGTTGTGCAATTATAGTCTATTGTTGAGCAAAAATAAGACCGTGTTGTGCAATTATCTATATAGAAACTAAGAGAACATATTGAGAAAAAATAAGATCATGTTGACCACAATTTCACAAAGTCTTGATAGTTGTGCAAAAATAAACTATTGTTGAGCAAAAATAAGAGCATGTTGAGCAAATTTCCACTAATCCCCCCATGTTGTGCAACTTTATTCTATGGGCACAAATTTCGCAACATAACATTAGAATTCCCCAAATAAAGGATCATATTGTGGAAAAATAAAGTTAAGGTGTGCAATTACAAGCTAAAAAATAAGCAATAAATAAAGTATTAAACACTTCCCGTTTTTTTACAAAAAAGAATAGAAAAGAAAAATTGTTTTCCGTGAAAAAATAGAGAAAGCAATAAATAAGGTATTAAAACACTCATTCTAGAAAACCAGTCGATCATCGTCATTTATTTCATCCTCCACCGAAATCTCCTCTCTCTTGCTCTGCAAGTTTGCTTCACGTTTGATTATACGCTCCTTGAGACCAGATCGGAAATCCCCTCTATCTTGCTCTACCATATACATCACCATGTCATCAGAGTCGAAAGGTTTGATTCCCTATTCTCCGTTTATTACAATTTAAATTAGAATGATTAAGGTTTAGGGTTTAGCTTCCACGAAAAGCAGGAAATGAGAGTTATTCAAGTTATTCGACCTTCCACGAGCTGCCTTTGCTAATTTAATGACTTCGGCATTAGAATGTGTAGTTAATGTGATGGATTTATCGTTCAATTTTGAAATTTATATGGAATAAACTCCCTTCTTTTACAATGTCATTACATGCATTATTTGTAGAAATTGATTTTCAGTGTTCATTACATAGGTAAACGCCCACAGAGATTGAGTGACTCACCCACTCTAGACAGTCAAAACCGAATTTTGAAGAGATCAAAAAGATCTGGGGTTAAACCTCCAGTAATTGATTTGTCTAGGGATTCACCAGCTTTCAAGGATGAACTGTTTGAAGATACTCAGCCTGATAGAGCATATGAAACAGGGGTGGGTTCCCCGTCACTTGAATCTAAAGATTCACAACCGCTTGTTCGGAAAAACAGTAAGAAAGAGGTCCCCCTTGTGACTGTTGTTCCTACTAGCACTGTTGGTTTAGAAGCCCTTGAAATTACAGTTTTGCAAGACGATTTGCCTAATGTACCGCTTCGTCAACCAGTGAACCCAACTGTGCATAACATCACATCTGATGAGCAAATAGAAGGCACTGAAATCCAACCTATCTCAGAAAACAGACAAATGATTGCGAAGACCGAGAGGGACAGCAGACAAAAACAATTCAACTATTTGAAAACACATTCAAGCCCCCGCCTGCTTGTGTCATCATTGCAAAAAATGAATGACAAGCAAAAGAAATTCATTAGAGATATTGGGTTTGGATGTTTTTTCGACTTGAACATTGTTTCCCTTCCACAATATCTTTCATATTGGTTAGTGGATCAGTTTGACCAATTCCTCGTGAACTTTATTGTTGTATTAGACTCTTACTTGATTGATACTTTAGGAAATGGATATGCAAACCATAGTTTAGTAAGAGTTGTTCCGGAATTGGGTGACATGAAAGAGCTAAATTGGTGTGCTCTTGTGTTAGAAAGTTTGGTTAACGCAAAAAAAAGTTGGGAAAAGAACAAGGATGGACACTTCAGAGGGCCTATATTATTCTTGGTTGTAAGTATTTTTTCAAACCTTTCCTCTGATGTTAAATTAATTTCTTTACCATGTCTGTAGTACCCATGTCACCAGTGCCTATTTTAACTTTCATATCTACAATATTATTCATGTCAGCATTCCCCGCTCCATCATCTTTCCTCTGTTGTTAAAATAATTTCTTTATCATGATTGTAGTACCCATGTCACCAGTGCCTATCTTTACTTTCATATCTACAATATTATTCAAGTCAGCACTCCCCCCTACATCATCTTTCCTCAGATGTTAAATTAATTTCTTTACCATGTCTGTAGTACCCATGTCACCAGTGCCTATTTTAACTTTCATATCTACAATATTATTCATGTCAGCACTCCCCGCTCCATCATCTTTCCTCTGATGTTAAATTAATTTCTTTACCATGTTTGTAGTACACGTGTCACCAGTGCCTATTTTTACTTTCATATCTACAATATTATTCATGTTAGCACTCCCCGCTCCATCATCTTTCTCTATGATGTTAAATTAATTTCTTTACCATGTCTGTAGTACCCATGTCACCAGTGCCTATTTTTACTTTCATATCTACAATATTATTCATGTCAGCACTCCCCACTTAATTTCTTTACCATGTCTGTAGTACCCATGTCACCAGTGCCTATTTTTACTTTCATATCTACAATATTATTCATGTCAGCACTACCCGTTCCATCATTATACTGATATATGTTTATCCCATTGATGTGCCAGTTTCTGTATATGGATAGGGTGAAACTGTTCACAAGCACAGCGCTTAGAAGAATACCTCGTTCTTTGCTAGTGTTTTTTGGCATCAATTCCAAACTTTTGCGCCAACGAGAAACTGATGACATTAATAGTGGAGGCTTTGGCCGTGGCTCAATCCAACCTCGCCAAATCGTTCCTCCCCCTCAAGACATACCTCCTATAGCTTGTCCCCACACTACTACACACAACGAAGAATGCACCGAACACCCTGCTGGTCCAGAAAAACAACCACCTCCAGTTCAGGTCTATATGAATTTTTTTAACCAATTCAATATAAAATTGTGCAGTTTATCATGTTTTGTTATTTACTGATGTTTTTTTTATTCTTATTTTTTCATGTGCTCTTGTCTTCTAGAATTGGATACAGACTTTTGCTCAAAAGACTTCTGTGCTTGCATCTGCTATTTCTGATTTTGTGGAGTGGTCTACAAATATACCGCCTGAACTACAAAATGATGACAAGGTGACTTCACTTCTTCGTGGAGCCAACTAGCTCCTAAGGATGGGAGATGTGACCCCTGCGCCTACTACAGATGCTGCTGACAGGTCATATATGAATGACTCTCCAAACACAATTTTTAACAACTCCCAACACCCATTTTGGTCAGACCCTGCTCTCATAGATTGCCTTACTCAGATTGAGGTGGCGTATCAGAATAAGAAAAAATTGAAATCAAATATCAAAGGAGATGGGCAATTTTCCTTTGATATATTTGTAAATGATCCTGTTTTGGGGGAAGATAAAGGGATATCACAGAACGTTGCAGATGCAAACAAGGATGGTAATGACGCACACCAGGCTCCTGCAGTCAGCCATGGTCATCCTCCAATACAACAGGATGTTCAAGCTAAAACTGCAGACACATTATGTAACCCTCCCATTCCAATCCCCACTCAATTCCAAACTGATATTCCACCAGAGAAGCCTTTGGGGGATAAAAGAAAATGCAAGTCCTCTGCTCCCTTGCCCCCACGGAGGTCACCACGTGTCAACACAACTGATGTGAATGCTGCACAACAACTTCATGACACAAAGAGAGAAGAAGCTGCAAGGAGAGCATATAAATCGTCTGCATCTTTGAGAAGCCCCTATTACTCCCGTGTTGTTGATATTAACGATCCTATCTCTGAAATTGAGCGGACTGTTTCAGCCTATTTAGCAATGACAACAACTCATAGCACATAAAGTTCATTTTAATCTTAATTTACTTAATGTATGTTCAGTTACAAGTAAAAGATTATTTTTATTTAATCCATCTTCATAATGACTTGCATTTGCAGTGAAGTTTTATTTAAACATAAGTCTATTGAGGTGGTTAGAACAGACATGGGTACACTTGAAGATGAAACCCAACTGTCTAGTGTCATTATTGATGCATGGACAGCAGTCCTCAACCACAAGGAACAATATAAAAGTGCTCAGTCACCAGCAAGAATATTTGTCAATCTCAACAAATCTGTAATATTTTTACTTAGTCATCTTTCAATTACACTCCATTCTTTGTCATTATTACAATGGGTCTGTTTTTTTACTAATTTTTATTCTTGATCCAGTTTAATGTGGAGAGTGTGTCATTAGGAGCTTGTGATGAACAATTTCAGAGATTTAACCTCCACCTTGATACTGCATTGTCATTGTCACCACACATTTCTTTGAAAGATATAGACATGGTACTCCCTTCACAATCACCAGAATGAAAGTTCTCTAAATACTGATTTTGAGATCAAAGTTAACAAACTCAATCCCTAATTTCTATCTGTTTAATATTATGTTCATTAGTTTGTATTTGGGGTTCAACAAGAAGAGGTCTACATCATGGTTGTCTTCAACTTGAAAAACAAAGTCACCCAAATCATTGATATCAACCCAACTTGCCCTGCTGAAACTTGCACCTTTGCATCCCCCTTTGAATGTTTGGTAAGTTTTATTAATGATATATCATATCTTCTTGAGTTGTATTAACTTCAATTCAATATCACCTCAGTTTATAATTAACATTAAATGATTTATAATTCAATCCATGTAGGGAGATATGCTGATTACGTATCTAACAGACATGAGGCTTGAAGCAAAGGCAGAAATAGTGTCGACTACACCAACATCAATTGTCCCCATCGCATGGGCTGGAGAAGAGAAAGTTCAGCATTCTGGGGTATGCCTCATGCGTCACATGGAGACCTTCTTTGGGGCAGAGAGAGGGTACAAGTGTGGATTTGAAAAGGGCAATTTCAAGAATATCTCAAAACTTCGGGTGAAGTACCTAACAGATATTGTGTGCTCAGAGCTGAATGAAGTGAATACAGAAGTTATGAAGGTAGCAAAATCCCATTCAAAAATGACTTCAAAGGGGATTCAAGGCCAGAAACTAAACCTTGGTTGAACAGCTACAACACAAGTTCATGTTTTTTTTTGCAAACTTTGAAATGTATTGGGGTGTAGACAGTTGTGTACTCTGCTTCTGAAAAGTTGTCTCGTGAGCATTAAGACAGTTGTTTTCCCTATGATTTTAAGCTTGATAGTATTTGTCAAGTTGCATACAACTATAACTGCGTCTGACCAGTTGTGTATTCTTTTCTCTATGTCAACACAATTCTGTCACCGATAGTAAAATATTTGATTTCTGTTTATAACTGGTGTATTTTATTCATATAGTTGATTTGATGATATCCATTCCTCACTATTGACTATACTTTGCAAGAGAAAGATTTCAATAGGAGAGTTCAAGAAGAGGGTAAAGCACTCAAAATAAGCCTGTCAGCGCAATTCTGTCATCGATACTATACAAAACCACTACTAGGAAAAGAATATATCGTAGACATTATGAATGACATTTATGTTCCAAAATAAAAAATTAATTCAATATTATAGAATAATATTTTATATTTTATCGTGTAATAAGACAAGCTTGTGTATTCTTTTCTCTATGGCAGCACAATTCTGTCATCGGTACTCATCAAACGCCCATGTTGTACAATTTTATTCTATTGAAGAGCAAAAATAAGACCATGTTATGCAATAATCTATTTAGAAAGTATGAGAACGTATTGAGAAAAGATAAGATCATGTTGAGAACAACTTCACAAGGCTCGATTGTTGTGCAAAATATAAAGTATTGTTGAGCAAAAATAAGATGATGTTGAGCAAATTTTCACCAATCCCCCCCCCCCATGTTGTGCAATTTTATTCCATAGATGAGCAAAAATAATACCATGTTGTGCAATAATCTATTTAGACAGTATGAAAACATATTGAGAAAAAATAAGATCATGTTGAGAACAAATTCACAAGGCTCGATTGTTGTGCAAATATAAAGTATTGTTGAGCAAAAATAAGATGATGTTGAGCAAATTTTCACCAATCCCCCCGCATGTTGTGCAATTTTATTCCATAGATGAGCAAAAATAATACCATGTTGTGCAATTATCTATTGAGAAAGTATAAAATTATATTAAAGAAAATAGGATCATGTTGGGCAAAATTTCACAATTCTCGTTTGTTGTGCAAATATAAACTATTGTTGAGCAAAACTAAGATGATGTTGAGCAAATTTCCAATAACATAAAACCTTAGTTAAACAGTGTCAGCACTACTTTTGCCAAAACAATCCCCAAATTACTTAAACAACCAATGATAGACGTAAAACTTCAGTAACACTTTATTATATCAAATACGAGGTGCGAAATTACAAAATATCCATATAATTAATATGATATTAATAAGTTACATCATATCATTATTCTGAACACACATAGAAACTAAAATATATAAATAAGTTCCAATATTATCAGTTATTAATATACAAGAACTACAGGCCTAAAAAGTCATCAATCTTCCTCCTCCTTTCCATTTCTGCATCTAAAACTTCTTTAACGCACTGCATAAGGTTGTCCTTCGCCTCTTCCAACATCTGTCTTTGTTTTCCAAGTTCTCGTTCCACCTAGATAAAACATAAAATATAAGAGTTAACACTAGAGAGGGGAAAAAATTAAGGATAAAACTTCAAATATCACCTTTGATAGTGCTTCAGCGTCTTCATCTTTGGTTGCTCTGCGAATATGATGTTCGTTTGCTATTATTGAGCTTTGTAATTCCTCATATAATGTATAATGAAACACAACGGCTTCTACCAACTCAACCCTGTGAGCCTCTTTGTTAGTCTCACATGCCTCATCAACGAGGGTCATGTGATACCCATGGTAAACAACACCATCCAGATCGTCCATCATTTGGTGGAATCTTGTGCAAAACTCAACAGTGTTGCCATAATTCATCTTTTTGGAGGGAAATGTTTTAGCAGTAAGAATACAAGTTCTGGTATTCTGATTTCTGTTAAAATCAGTTTGTAGACACCAATGGACACCAAAGAATTATTTCTGGATATATATAGCCAATAATTATACAGTTTTCTTCCTTGTGACAGTTATTTCGGTCCCTTCATTACAGAGTAACTGTAAAAAACTGTAAAAACTGTAAAAATATAAACTGTAAATGGATTACAGTTATTTGAGTTACAGTTATCAGTGTTGGACATTAACCACCTCGTGCCAGCACTACTTTGGGCCTTAACCACCTCGTGTCACCACATAAACTTCAATAACAGAAAACGTCACCACATACACTTCCACATCAGAAAAACACAAGGCTAGTGTCACCAATACTTCCAACTACTCTAACCAAAAGTGTCACACAAGACTTTGGGCCTTACCACCTCGTGCACCCACATACACTACAAAATCAAAAAAATACAAGGCTACTGTCGCCAATACTTGTAACTAATATCAGTGTCAGCATTGCTTTGGGGCTTACCCATCTAGTGTCACCACATAAACTTCAATAATAGAAAATGTCACCCCATACACTTCAATATCAGAAAAAACAAGGGTAGTGTCACCACTACTTGTAACTAATATCATTGTCAGCCCTACTTTGGGCCTCAACCACCTAGTGTTACCACATACACTTCAAAATCAAAAAATGCAAGACTGGTGTCACCACTACTTGTAACTAATATCAGTGTCAGCACTACTTTGGACCTCACCCCACATAGTGTCACCACATACACTACAAAAAACAAAAAATACAAGACTGGTGTCACCACTATTTATAACTAATAACAGTGTCAGCACTACTTTGGGCCTCAAACACCTAGTGTCACCACATAAACTTCAAAATCAGAAAACACCAGACTGGCGTCACCACTACTTCTAAGTACTGTAACCATCACTATCACCCCCCCCACTTTTGTTATAGCATGGTAAATATGTACGCATGACTCCCACATTCTTAATACAAATTCAAATAAAACATTGTCATTGCAGAAATAGATAACTTAATAAACATTAATAAAAGTTAAAATGTACAATCATTACAGATTCAAAGTCACACCCAAATACAGGGCATCCAAAAAATATCCCATAAAATCCATTAACTAGAAATATACATACATGTCCACCAAATTAACTATTTGAGCACATAGGTTCTCATATTACATCCAAAATATCCCATGTATGCACCAACTACATATCTAAACAATTGTTTTAAAACCTAAAACTCCAAGTCTCCTTGATCAGATCTGAGCACATGAGTTCTCTGAATCGAAAGAGCTTCTCGTTGTTGAATCGTTTCACATCTCCCCCAAAGACAGATACTTCAATTGCTTTTAATGTAAGGACGCCGCATGAAGCCCTGCAAACACAAAAAGACCACATGTAATGTGAGCACATAAATAACAAGTATCTTAGGCTAAATGACAAACAATACAAGATAAAAAATACATACCCAGTAGAATCATGCATTAACCCATCAACCATGTTTAGCTAGAAAGGAGAGGAAGTAAAGTTTTGATAGAGCCCAGCCTTTGCCAAATGAATTGGGAACAAAATAGCAAATGGTTGCAATTGTTCTTCAAGTACACCAGCCTTAACAGCAGTCACATTGCAATCGTACACGTTGATTACCCTCTTCTCAAGGATAATCTCCAACGCCACCCAATGCTTGTTTATCACATTGAATATTGTGTAGATTTTCTTTACAGAGTCCCATGGCTTCCCATACTCAGCAGGGCACATACCAACAAAATACTCTTCAGTTTTAACTTCAAGAGGCAAATCTTTCCCATAATTTGCAGCATAATCAGGCAGGTACTTTAAGTAAAATAGCCAATCAAGAACAAGAACCTCTCGATATTTCAAAGGGTCCTCAGAAATGCGCCTCCTAAAGTGAATCAAACCTGCTTCTAGATGCTACACAACATAGTAAAAAAAAGATGTCAACAAACACAATAGAATCCAATCCACACACACACACACACACACACACACACACACACACACACACACACACACACACACACACACACACACACATATATATATATATATATTTCAAAAACAAGCAGGTATTACCTGACAATCAAGCCACATATTATTCGATATGATGTGCTGGAAAAACTTTTTGTCCCACCTTGATATTGGACCAGCAACAGAAAAATTCCTAACCAAAATTACACAAGATGAATAAAAATATATCTAGAATGAGGTGCTGTAACTAATACAATAACAACATTTCATAAAAAAGATTGAACAAAAAAATAAAGCATACCTTTGCTTCTTTAAAAGTCCATACATAAATTCATGATCTTCAAAGCTGATCAATGACTTGTTAGGGACGTGCTTTAAGATCCTCACCTTCTTTTCAATCTCAGCTGGGCCATATAGGAATGTACTGGTTGACGGGATAAGATTCGAAGCCTTTAATTTTTCAACTTCGTTTATAATTTCAGTATCCTTGGCTACCGAATCTCAATCAACACCTCCAACCGTGTCATAATCATCATCAGACAGAGATATGAACTTTTCCAACGATGAGTGCCTCCAACTGCACCGACTTCAGAATCACCACCTTCCCGTTCACACTTGGCAGATCGAGCAACTTCCGCAGAAGTTGATGGAATTCCAAACTCATCTGCACTCCTTTTGGCATCATCAACTTCATTCTTAGTTAATGAAATATCACCTTTCAAATCCTTCAAACCTTTCAAATCTGCACCTACAACCTCAAACTCAGTGTCAGCGACTACAGTTGGAAACACATGAGGAATTTCAGTAGACAGAATCTCCTTATCCATAGTTGAACCCTATGATCTTATTGAGGGCAAGGACATGTCCTCAACATTGACAGAAGGGGGTGATGATTTCACCATTTCCTCCTCAGCAGAGAAACACTTCTGAAGATCAGTGACAACATCATTGACAATTTTTGTGCTGACATCTTCATCAACAACCTTCACAGGAGTGCCCTGGGGCTTACCACCCATATGCTTATCATTAGGCTTGCCATGATTTACCTGCGACCTGGCAAACAAATCCTCATAATTAGCAACCCTAACCTCAAGCTCATCATACCTCATCGCCATCTCACCAACAATTCCAAGCATCCCAGCCATCTCCGCAATCTTTGATTCAAGTGCATCAACCCTCGCAGCCAACACATCCATACGATGAGGTACCTCTTCAAGCTTCTCAATCCTCCTAAAAATCTCCTTCACCCAATCAGGATAAGATAGGGTAGAAGAAGCAAAAGCATCACCATGTGTTTTTGGAGGCAACTCCCCCGTTGAATCATTGTTGGCCTCTATTTGGGGAGATACACCTTTAGTACCTACCACATTATCTCCCTCGCCTCCCATTTTAGCAGCTTCAAAACTTGAATCACGAATTTCTTCATTCCCACCAGCATTAGATGTTTGACAAAACACAGACCCCCCATCAACCCCATCTTGTGCTTCCTCACCCCCCAAAGGTGACCTCTGCACAAAAGGTGTCACTATATCACCCTCTCCCCGCCTGTCACCAGAAGATGTCTCAACTCCTTCAACGTTGTCACCACAACCAACCACATCTGCAACCTCCGCCAAAACAGAAAGCCCAGCAGTAGGAGGAGCAGCCAACTCATCAAATCCACAAGAATGGGTGTCAGCAGTACAATCATCAACCTTGTCATCACCATCGTTGCCTTCACCACTAGATTTAGAGACTGCAGCATGAATATCTTCGTTCTCCACTCCATGAACACTCTGATTATCAACAACAGAAACTGAAGGAAGAACCGAAGACTTGCCAACAGTACAATCATCACCCTTGTCATCACCATTACTGCCTTCACCACCAGATTTAGAGACTGCATCATGAATATATTCGTTCTCCACTCCACGAGCACTCTGATTATCAACAACAGAAACTGAAGGAAGAACAGAAGACATGTCAGCAGTACTATCATAAAACGGCCTCCCACTACCTAACCCAGCTTTCTTCATCTTATACCTCCGCTGAAAGACAATATTCAGCGGAGCATCATCATCTAATAAATCACATAAATCAGTAACCAACCGACCTCTCTTGGAAGGTGAAGCAACGACATCAACCTCCTCATGCAGATCTGTGTCAGCATTAACTCTCTTCACCTTCTTAGAAGGAACAACTCTACCACATTCCCTCACTGCTGAAGCCTTCTGTCTAATCTTCTTTACTTTACTCTTGACACGACTAGCAGAACGCTTCCTCCTCACATACACCAATTCCTCAGCAGTATCGCTGGACGCCACCTTCTGTTTCTTTTTACCACCCATCCCTCCAATCACAGATTTCCTCTTCTTTGAGGTCTCTACAACATCTTCGTTTTCTACCTCAGGGAAAACTTCAAAAGCAGTATCAAAGGACTTCCCATCCTGTTTCTTTTCAGCAGCTTTGCCTCTCTTCACAGGTGTCTTCTTTTTTGAGGTCTCTGCTTCATCACCTTTCTTCAAGACATTAGCTTTTTCACCACCAACTTGGACATCCCTGTTTGAAAACCTAGCTTCATATGCCCTTTGACGAAAACGACGACTGTTATACAATGCATCATCAACAGCTCCACCACATACTTCAACAACTGATGCATCAACTACTGGATCATCTTTTTCATCAGCAAACCCCATCCTTGTTGTATGTGCAAACTCCCCATAAGTAGGGAACAACGGAGTCTGTACAAAATGCATGTATAAAAATATTAAAAAAACAAACAAAAAAAACAAACCAAAGATGCATCAACTAAAAATGTTCTTACATATAAATAACATAAAAATATTACCAAATCACCATGAAACAAATGTTCAGCTTCAACATACGAATGGCTAAACTCGCATACCCAGTGCAATGAGTATGGATCTCTATCAGGCATCATAAAATTACAGTCAATTTTAGCAGAGAGGGTTGGGAAAGCTTCTAATATCCAAGCCTGTTACAAAATAAAACTCGTAAAGACATTACAAAACAATATTAGACAAAAATGCTCACATACACAATAAAGTTGTGCTGACATAGACAATAATTGATGACAAAAGTGATTCAAACACTAAAACAGAATACCTGGAATGCAAGGCAATACCCGTACATTTGATAAGACCCCTAACGCCAGCACGATCTGCAACAGAAGAACTCTTCAATGACTTCAACAAACGGCTGTATGACTCTCTACCCCAAGGATATAGTTCAAATTCCTTCTCAGTGCATGCAAGAGATAGGAATTTTGCACTGACAACCTCTGACCTCCTATAAACAATTAACCTCTCAATCAGCAACAACTTTGCCATAATCAACTTCTTCTTAGAGTTCGGTCTCTCAAATTTGAAACGGGCAACTAACTCATCATGAGTCATTTTCTTCTGCCCAAAAAATTCAGATATTGACACTTTCTTTGAGATATTACAAACACGTTCTTCACAAGGAAGGCCAGTGATGACATGAAACTCAACAAATGAAAAGCGTGCAAGATATCCACCAACGCTAAACCACAACTCATTCTCCTTTTGCGTTTGTACTTGACGAAGCACCATTTGATGCATAAGCTGAAAATTGGTAGCCATTTTGGTGCCCTGCGTCAGCACCCATCCAACACAACTTTTTCGCAGAATATTGTAATCAGAAGGAGACAGATGCTTCTCAATCAGATCACAAACAGAAGGATATGAATATATGTTGGACCTACAATGGAATCGCTCAGAAACAGGAATGCAATATTCCAAGCCCTGATCAATCACAGACAAGTACCCAAAAAACCAACATTAGATTAGGAAAATCAAAACTTGCTCATCAACAAAAAAATTCCAAATGGAAAACCAAAATAACTTACATCAGAACCACTATGAGAGGTGGATGAATCACCAGATTGAGCTGCTACTAAAAACAAAATAAAGAATAATATAAAAATACAATAACAGAATCCATGATAAACCAAATAACCATAAAAAAACAATAAAATGGCACCACCACATAGTAAAAGAACATAAACATCACAAAGACAACACAGAATACCCAATCCAAGTACACACATTGTTGAAACTACCATAAACTAACACAACCGTATATAAAAACAGACATTGTCAGCGCCCTTACACATGAGCATACCTACAGATATCTACACTATGAACAACACAAACAATACAAAGCATCAAAAACAGATTTACCTACACGAATAACGCTAAAAAAGCACATACAAAGTGCCGCATCACAAAAATTGAAGCAAACAAACAGTTAAAATCAACGGATTTAAACATACAAATTACTTAAACTACCTACAACACTCAAAATCGCACACATTTATGCATATCAAGCATTGATTTACCCATAGATGATCAAAATTGAAAGCAGAAATCAATAAAATCAACATAAATCAACTTCTTCCAAAACCCTAGCATGAAACATTTAGCAAAAACAAGCGAAATCGATACCTGAAGAGTTGCTAGATGACGACATTGAAGAAGATAGCACAACAACGAACAGCAATTGGCCGAAATCTCACTACTTACGCACAAATTGAAGGAAGGAGAACGAAGAAAACCGAAGAAACCAAACGAAAAACCGACGTAGAATCAAGAGCGCGAAGATAGAGTTTGGAAGAGAGTAAACACGCGAATGTCCGTACAATTGAGAATAAGTATTTATAGTGGACATTTTGCTAATTTGTCCAAAAAGGTGGACAATTCCCCAATTTGTCCAAATAAAGTGCCTGTTTGGCAAATTTTTTCTTATATCTACCACAAAATCAGAAATTAAATAGGCAAAATAGATAAAACAAGATAGATCAAAAGATAGAGCAACAAACTAGGGTTTGTGTGGGATTGCAAGGTGCGGCCGACTAGGGTATGGAGGAACCACGTCGACTACTCCTACGGGGTAGATCGGCTGCAACTGTTGAAGGAGGTCACGACTAGGCTTGTGTTTAGGCTAGTAGCAACCACAACAATCACAAACAAACAAAGTTAGTGTAATCAAAATTCAAGAACAAGAAGTAAAAGACCAAAACTAATAAAGACTATTTTTTTGTGGATTTTTGTGTTTATATGAAGAACAAAATAAAAGACACAACTTTGATGTCGGAAACTAAGCTCTGATACCAATTTGATATGGGGTAAGCCGTAGGATGGCCCGATCTTCGACAATCAAGACTCAAAGGCAAGAATTGAACAAGATTCAAGCAAGAACACGCAAGAACCTCAAGAACTCGGACAAGAATGCAATAAAGACTCGAAATTGAATAAGGACACGACCGATAAGGACTGAGTCGATCTATGTAGAACGAGATGACCCCAGGCCTCCGTAGAGGGTAGGAACCAAGCACCAACGACTACACAACCCGCCTCTACAACCCTACACAACCAAGCGGACAACTTGAAGGCACAAGGAGGGGGATCGTGGATACCAGGATCACCAAGTCTTGCGAAGTTGATGAACACAAAGCAAACCAAGCTGAGATCAATACCAAATTTGCAATCGATGAGCCACGCTTCGAATCGATTGATTTTGTCTCAATTGTGTTTCACACAAAACTGAAATTTTCATAAGCAAGAGACGTGAATGTTTTCAATGGAAGGGATCGGCTGATATAACCCTAACATGAGCCGATTCTAATAAAAATAAATAATAAAATAAATAATTAAAATACCCCTAAAGTTTCCTAAAATAACTTAAGTAAGAAAGTTACTGAAAATGGAAATAACAAGGAGTTCAACACTTAGTGAAATCGGCAATACATAAGGCTAAGGTGGTTCGGCCATTTGTATCCCAATGCACATGTATGTCTTCAATGGTGGCTCCGGGAGTTGAACCGTGCTCGAGAACAAAGCATGACTCATAAACATGAAAGAGTCTCGTTGAAGATTCTTAGCACGAGCTCGAGTCATAGGTCCCTCTCCAAGTATAATAGGCGTGTATAGAGGTGTAGAAGATGGTCCCGCATCAAAAAGAGATTAACCCAAGAATTGAAAGAGGGAAGTTATCCCGTTCTTTGTTGGAGGGAGGTTGTCCTGAAAATTTATTTGTATCAAAAATATATATATAATATATATATATATAAATATCAAATATTTAATTAATTTAGTGAACAAAGTTTGATAAGATTAGTGATAGATGGGGATGGTATATATATATATATATCTACTCCTATAAAAGTGAGATGAAATGGGCAGATGTTATATCCACCGTAGATAGTGTGAGTTATCTATGGCCCAAAATCAATCTGAGCCGCAACAAATGCTCTAGTTTTTACTACAACTCCAGGTCGGATCTGGCCCGTCCGATTGTAATTTTAAAAAATTATGGAAGGCCCAGATCACTTTCTATCTAATTTACTACCTTACCCCTCAGAGTGTGCATTTAAAAATATTGATTTTTTTTGTTTAGGGGACGTTTCGGTAATTTCAATCGCCTGTCTCCTTCTCCGATCGCCTATGCTCTCTCTTCTTCGTCTGCGCCATCTCCGTACGTTCTCCATCTCGCTACTGTCTCCAACCATTCTCCATCGCGCTCCTTCTCCAGTCGTTCACAATCCCGCTCCTTTCTAGTTGAGCATACTCCAACAAACGATTTGGTTATTCGAAATCGAAGAAATCAAGTTCAGGGCTCTCTCTTCTCGTTTGTTTTGCTTCAAGCTCCTTTGCCACCACATACCGCTTTCTTCTTCTTTTGTCCGCCTTTCCTTTCAATTCCTTATCTTGATTGCGCCGCCACTTCCCGACAGGTCGTCTTGCCCTTCTTTCGCTGCTGCCGGTGACTCCTTCGGATCTCCTCCTAGCCTCCATCTCCTTCTCCATCGGTGCTCATCATCTATCTTCGAAGAGCTTTTCACAGGTTAATTTTCTTAAACCCTAATTTTACTCGTCTTTTCTACTGCCGATTAGTTCTCGAAGAGATTTTTGACTGGTTGATCGCCACTGACATCGACCTCTCTAATCTCTTTAGGGACCTCCCTCCAGCTTGTCTTTAGCCCCACCGAGCCCAGCCGACTTTAACATCCTTTCCTCTTCTTGATTTAGGAACGTTTTCCCCCAAAGTATTTGTTTCTGTGTTCCCAGCTTTCGCATTCGAGGAGCTGAAGGTTGTTCGGCATCCCGAATCCAATTTGAGGATGTTTGAATGAAGGTTGAGTAGCAGGAGGAGTGATTATTGGTGCTGTATTTTTTAAAGAGCGAGGGGGAAATTGTACTGCAGAGCGCTGTAATTAACCAATATTTACATTGCTTATTAGCGATTTAATCCCCTGAGAGAATTAATACAGAAAGGGAAATAAAATCAAACAATTAAAAGTCATAGCAAATCAGTTGCTTAACAAATTTTCAATACAATTGACAAGCAAAAGAATATGAACTTTGTGACTCAAACTATTTTTGTAACTAGTATTCGGTACCCGCACGTTGTGCGGATTTTTAATAAACAAAATAATGTTTAATTTATATTTTTTTTTGGAAATTTAAAGGTTATAATAATTTGATTGATATATTTGGATCCTTTAATAACAATAAACTAAATTAAGAGTATGTTTAGTTCAGATCAATATACAACATATTATATATGTAAATTATGTTTGATTGGAATTAGTATGCTTAAAAATTTCTTAAATAAATAAATCAAAACCTTGAAAATTTTTAAGATAAAAATAAAAAGTACACAAAGTCATAGAATAATGTCAAAATATTTGTCAAACTATCATGTCATTTTTATTAATAATATTTAGACGACAGTCAATCATGGGTCCTTTTCTAGTTTTCCTTATAATAATGTTTAT
Source organism: Persicaria maculosa (assembly GCA_963922045.1). Classification (NCBI taxonomy): domain Eukaryota; kingdom Viridiplantae; phylum Streptophyta; class Magnoliopsida; order Caryophyllales; family Polygonaceae; genus Persicaria; species Persicaria maculosa. The sequence goes on from OY998261.1 coordinate 39,717,688, forward strand.
TTTAATTCTAAATGTAAGTTTATGAGATTAAGTAGAATTAGAGTTGAAAGATTATGAGATAAAATTTTATCTTATTGAATATAAAATAATTATTAATTTAAACTATTCATTTAAGTTATTGTTGATGCAATTAGGGTGAACCCATATGATGATATGTGATTTTGGTAAATAAAATTTTGTATCTTCAAAATTTTTCTTACTATATAGTATGTATTCACTTTAGATTTTAATAATAGATTAAATTAGTTACAAAACATTCAATATATATTAATTATATATATAAAATTTATGTTTAATATAGATAACATGACAAATTAAAATCGAAAAAAGTAAAAAAATGTGAATAATAATCTTTAGCTACATAATTATAAGGTTGAATATTTATAAAAATAAGTGGGACTATTAATTGAGATGACCAAATTAAATTAGCTCATTAATAATGAACTAAATATTGGATAGATTATTTGATATAAAAAAGATAAGTTTTTTACCTAATTAAGATATAAGGTTGGATATTTATAAAAAAAAGTGGGACCATTATAAAAATATATTCAATTTAATCCAAAAAGATAAAATGAATGACAAAGATTTAATTTGTTCAAAAAGGAAGATAAATAAAGATAATTGATAAAGATAGAAAAAAAATGGGTTAGTATTAGAAATAATAAAGTTAATAGCCGACCATTATTAAGATAAGTTATTTGTGTGTGAAATATGCACTAATATTAGCTTATATGCACAATTATGCCTTTTTATTTTATTTGAAATTTGTTATTTATCCTAATTAAGATATAAGGTTATATTAGATATATTATTTAATCTAAAAAGATAAATTTTTTACATAACTATCCTGGCTTATATTAATTGATGTGGCTCAAAAATATAATACCAATTTAATCCAGAAAATGACACGTAAGCAAAAATAATCCTGCTTTAATCCAGAAAATTCCGTGGACGCGAGATCGCACCAGAGCCCGTTTCAGGCCTCTGTTTTAGTATTTTACTAGTTTTATTACTCGCCCGTTGTGCGATTTTTTAATAAATTTTATTGTATAAAATATCTTTGAATTAATATAAATTACTACTTCATATAAAGTAAGTAAATATATAGTTTTCAATTGTGTTATTTTTTTTAGAATATAAACATGTTTGAATCTGGATTAATTAATCATATTTGTTCTTAAATTAAAAAAATGGTTTAAAACTATTTTTATAAATATATCATACACATGTCAAAAACTTTTAACCATATCTATTTTATAATTTATTTATTTATTAAAAAGCTTCATCATTTAGAAAATATTATAAATATATAATATTTGTTTCAAGTATATATATATATATATTACGTACTCAATATGCATACAAATTAACTATAATATACTATTTTAATATTATCTATATTGATTGCATTGATTGATATTAATATATTGATATCTACGGAAATTGATCTACATCAACGGACAACGGTGGTGTACATAATAAGTTTTTTAACTAATTATTTGATATAAACCGATAAGTTTTTTTTAATATTATAATTTTTATTGTATATCTACTCCAATATTATTAAATCTTATCAAATAACCAAATCTTTCAAATTAAGATGTAAATAAAAATATAAAATTTAAGTTATTATGTCGGAAATATTATTTTTCAAATGTGAAATATAAAAAGATACGTTTTCTAACTAATTAAAATATATGTTTGAATATTTATAATCAAAATTTAATCAGAATGTGACACGTATGCGATATTAATTCCAGTTTAATCCAGAAAATGTCACGTATGCGAATCGCACCAGAACCCGTTTCAGGCCTCTGTTTTAGTATATTATATAGATACTACATTACTACCATCGAGCTATTTCTTCAGCACAATAAAATGATACTCCGTATTTTTCTATCTATAATCAATAGTCAGACTGTCTAGAAGCTTCTGGAGAAGGGTACAATTGCCCACAAACCACCTGCTTCTCATGATCGCAGTGGTCAACCAGCTTCATTCACTTTCGGTATTCATATATGTTTTCTAGACCTGAGCATGGGCCGGGCCGGGCGGGCTTGGGTCGGGCCTCTGGCATTTTAGAGGCCCATTGTACCGGGCCGGGCTTGGGCCAGGCCCGGTTTTTGGGCCTAATACCTTGTCCAAGCCCGCCCTTGTTGACGGGCCGGGCCGCCCACCGGGCCTAGCGGGCTTTTTTTTAAGGAAAGGATTCGGAACGGGGAACCCTACCCGATAGCATAACCGGTTATGTTACAAAATTTTCCTTTTAACTAATATCCAATAAGCAAAGTCAATTAAAGGTATAACACATATAAATCTATACTTTTTTTATATATATTTTATGGGTTTTCTTATATATATATATATATATATATATATATATATATATATATATATATATAACATAATATAATACACACAATATTCATATATTGTATAAATCTACATATATATACATAATATAATACACACAATATTCCTACTTGTGGTTCTTCAACGGGTATCTTAACAGAAGCCATTTGCGCAGAGTCTACTACAACATGTTTGAAGCCTTGCTCACATCCGCAAACCAGAAGCAAATACATGCTCTTACTAAGTCATCACCAACATACAATAACGTGCAAAATAAGCCTCACAAGGCATTTCCTCATCATGAGTGTACACTTAACAATCAAACTCAAACCATTATCCGGATGTATCCATTCATAACTGTCATTATTATTATATACACTATAAATTCTACTTATTTTGTACAAACATTCTACTACTACAGGGGCAGCAACATGAACTGTACATTAATTCTTCAAACAAAATATGCTATTCGCAGTACACAATTATCAAACTACCATTTATCTTACTTACACATACAAACGCGCAAATTTCTTACAATTTTCTTTTGTCAAACTAGGCAAACAAATTGGTCTTTAAATCAATCCTTTGCATGTTCTATTCCTGGGGATGAAAAAATTAAGTATAACCCAAATTATTGGCGATCAGAAATAATCTGTTATGTACACAATTGTCATGTATTCTATAAGAAACTTAATCTGTCGTTTTTGAGGATTTTTTCAATCTTCAATCTTACGGACGCAATTACCTTTATTAGAACGACATCGCAAAGGCGAACATCGAGTACCTTTTCACAATCTATTACAAAAATTGAATTACAAAAAAAAATACTTCTTTTACCGTTAAATTCAAATTGAAGGCTCATTATCGTATAAAACACAAAACATATATACTTTCCTACTATGAGACCTACAGGTTCTATATATCCCAGGAAATTTTTGTTTCATGGAATAAAACTGGTATGCCTACATCGCCAAAATATTATGTTCCCCATCGAATTATCAAAACCAACCTCTCCATATGCATTCATATCAGAAATAACTATACTAACCGCATTTCTACTACTCAAAGGTTACCACCAAACCAATTGACGAAATGTTTCATACCATCACTAACTAAAGCAAAGTATTCATGAATATCTGCTCTTGGAATTGTCGCGGACTAAAGAAACGAAACTTCTGGACGAGTACAGAACTTTTCTGCAAAAATAACCAAATTAATGCGCTAGCCCTACTTGAAACAAAATCTGGCAGACCTCCTCCGGATAATGCCTGGAAAAAATGCGGTTTCAACAATATGGCCTTTGATCCGGCGATTGGCTATTCGGGCGGGATATGTCTTCTTTGGAAGGATCTGCCTCCTTCGGAGGGAGAAATTAAACTCGTATCGGTACAACCTAGAATAATTCACATTGACTACTCAGACTTCAAACTGAATAAGACATTCGCCTTCTTAATAACATATGCTCCTCCAGATTACAACTCAAAAGATCAATTCTGGAATTCTGTTAAAAACTATGCTTCCAATCTTTTACTACCATTCTGTATTTTAGGTGACCTCAATGAAATTGCGGTTCCGGAAGACAAACTAGGTGGTTGTCTTCCAAATGCAAGACGTTTCGTCCGACTTCAAGAACTGAAGAATGATCTCCTTCTACACGATACTCCAACTCATGGAGGTATCTATACCTAGCAAAGGAAAAAAACGGGTACTCCGGATAATACATATGCTAAACTAGATCGCCTACTAGCCCAGAACGAGATAATCTCATCTTACGATGGAATTCGAATACGAATTCACCCTTTCACAAAATCAGATCATGCACCGATCTCATTGGATTTGCGACAACAGGACCATCTGCATAAGAGACCCTTCCGGTTTGAATTAGCTTGGATAACCAAACCTGAATTCAAAAATGTTGTTAAACAGGCCTGGCGTAACAATCCCATTGGTTCTAATATGTACAAACTAGTAACAAAAATTTCGACACTAAAAAAATTGGCGAAAAAATGGCACAAAAAAACATTTCATAATATCCACAAACAGATCTTCCAAACAGATGAAAACATCCTCCGTTTACAACAAAGTTTACTCACCAATTACAATACCAATGATTTTGAGCATCACAGAAGACTCCTTAACAAAAGAGAGAGAATGCTAGATTTTCAACGTCGGTACTGGAGCCAACGAGCAAAACTAAGGCATACAAAACTAAATGATTCCAACTCAGCTTATTTCCACCGTATAGCCACGGCTAGAAGAGGAAAAAAATTAATAAAATATATTAAATCCGAGTCGGGCGCTCATATAACGGATAACAATTTAATTAGAGATGAGTTTGTTTCCACTTTTACCAAACGTTTCAAAACGAACTATAACCATAATATGTGCTTTACAGATGATCTTGCTGTAATTGGGAATGAAATCTCTGATATGGACAACATAGCTCTGACTGCCCCAGTGAGTAATGCAGAAATTAAAATGGTTGTCTTCTCTATTAAAGCAGACAAAACTCCGGGCCCTGACGGGTTCCCGGCGGGTTTCTTTCAATCCTACTGGGACATTGTGGGACCATCTGTAATCAAAGCTGTTAAGTCGTTTTTCCTGTCGGGCAAAATGCTTCGTCAGATTAATCATACGTTCATTACATTAATTCAAAAGCAGGACAATCCCGATACTGTCAACCACTACAGGCCGATCAATTTATGCTCCACGCTGTATAAAATCATCTCCAAGATTTTAACTAACCGATTAACCAAAGTTTTTGATAAACTTATCCATCCTTTACAAAGTGCTTTCACAAAAGGAAGATCCATTCAGGATAATATTTTAATAGCTCATGAAATCTTTCATTCATACAGAATCAGTAAAGCCAAATGTGGCTACATGGCCGTTAAATTGGATATGGAAAAGGCTTACGATAGGGTCGAATGACTCTTTCTCTTTGCAATTTTACACAAATTCGGTTTTGATGAAAAATTCATTGCGTGGATCTCTGAATGTGTACAAACAGTTTCTTACTCCATTTTAATCAATGACGAACCGTCAAATCCATTCTTACCAGGTAGGGGTCTCAGACAGGGAGATCCTCTATCACCTTTTCTTTTTATTCTAACAGCTGAGGTACTAGCTAGAACACTTCAGAGAGAGGCTTCTGACTCAAAACATCTCGGATTCTCTGTGGCTCGAGGGGGAATCAAAGTCCCCTTTCTGGCCTTTGCAGATGACATTCTTCTATTTGGTAAGGCAAACCAAACTGCCTGTCTTTCCTTATCAAAAACAATTCATCGTTTCTGTCTCATCTCGGGACAAAAGGTGAACCTGCAAAAATCCAGCTTCCACGTATCGGCCAGGACGTCGAATACAGCTATCCAAACTATCTCAACAACACTGGGTATTCCTTTGACAAATAATTTAGAAAAATATCTCGGTTGTCCGATCATTAACGGTAGGGTTAATCGTGAAACGTTCACAGATATTGTACTTAAAGCGAAACAACAATTGACTAAATGGAAAGCTTCTTCTCTCTCCGCCGAAGGTAGAAGAGTGCTAATCAAATCCAACTTAAGTGCACAACCTCTCTTCATTATGCAAGCTTTCATTCTACCCGCATCAATTCTCCATGAACTCGATAAAGTTTATAGACAGTTTTTTTGGAATAAGGATGTCAAGCATACTCCACTTATTAGTTGGGACAAGATTTGTTCAGATACCTTAGAGGGGGGACTTGGACTCTATAAAGCCGAAACAATGAATATTGCATTACAAATGAAGTTGTTATGGAAAATCATCGCTGAACCTCTCAACATTTGGGTTAGAGTCATCTCTGCAAAATATCTTAATCATTTACCTCTTTTGGATTATGTCAAAAAAGGTAATACTTCTTGGCAATGGTCAAAGCTTATGTCTATTAGACACTTGTTCAAACCGGGATTTAGATGGGTTATCGGAGACGGTCGAGCTGTCAAATTTTGGAAGGATAACTGGGTCTCCGATACTCCTCTTTCTACCATGACTTCTTCAGTTATGGATGAATCATGTGCTACCTGGACCGTTGATAGATTCATTACTAATGAAAAAACTTGGGATTTCGGCAAATTGAATATTGAATTACATAATCTGCTGCCCCCATCTGTAATAAAGAAAATTACTGATATCAAATTACCCACTCATAATTTTCATGACAGAATTTATTGGGGTCCGAGTCGAAACGGTTGGTTTTCGACAAAATCAGCTACGAATATAATTCATCTCCATGACGGAGATTCGAACTATAACTGTACTTGGCTTTGGAAACTAGACTTGCCACACAAGATAAAACACTTCTTATGGAAAGTTTCTCGCGACGGCCTACCGACTTCAGAACGGTTACAACGGTCACACATACACATTCCTTCGGGTTGCAACTTCTGCGGTAACACTGCAGAAAATACTATTCACCTTCTTCTTGAATGTCCTTTCACTAGAAACCTACTGGATAGCCTTCGTATTAATATACCGTTCCCTTCTATTCTTGCGGGACTTGACGACAGATCTAAACCAAATATAATCCTAAACAACACATACTCTCTAGTGGGAGGCAAAAAACTTTGCGATATGGCCTACATTTGGTGGGGATTGTGGTATTTTCGAAACCAAATAGTTTTTAACGATATACAGAATCCTACTATTAATGCAATTGCTTTGTTCTGCTCGTCAGCAAAAACAACGTGGAAAAATCGTTTCGACGACAGTAATGTGTTAGGAAACAATCCCAAACATAATAAATATGACAGGAATACCTGTACAAATATAAAAGCTAGTACAAATTCAAAAAGATCGGGTCTTTGGGAAAAACCACCTACGGATTTTTTTTAAATTGAACTTTGACGGTTCGTTCTGTAAAAATAATATTGGTACCTTCGGTTTCGTTATTAGAGACCACCATGGTACTGTTATCTCGCTGGGTTCCGGTAAATGTGATAATAGCTCTGCTGTTTTTGCCGAGGCCATGGGGCTACTAAAAGGCATACAGAAGGCTTCAGAACTGAGGACAGAAAAACTTCTGATCGAAGGGGACTGTTTAGTCGTCATAAATGCTTTGTTGGGTGACTGGGCGTGCCCCTGGAATATCGAGCTACTCATTGCCGATATTTCTATCGCCGTTAATTCTTTGCCTAATGTTGCTATTCGTCATATTTTCAAGGAATCAAATGCGGTGGCAGACAGGATTGCACGTCTGGCTTACTGCATCTCTGCCGATGATAGCATCAGAGAAGATCCAGAACTCCGTGTTCTCGTCCAGTCGGACGCTCTAGGAAAGAAGCCCGATCGACGGCGGAATTCCTAATTTTTATCTTGCTTCCAAAAAAAAAAAATATATACACACACTGTATAAATATATATAGTTCAAAAAAAATATGCACACTGTATAAATAAATATATATATAGTTTGTATTATGTTAAGAAAAAATTATTATATATATAATTATACGTATAATATTATAATATTAATATATACCGGGCCGGGCCTATCGGCCCGCTTGGGCCGCATAATCAGCTCAAGCCCAGCCCAGTGGTCCTACCGGGCCGGGCCTGTCGGCCCGCTTGGACCGATTGTTCTACCTAAGCCCGCCTTTTTTCCGGGCGGGTTGGGCTGGCTGGGCGGGTTAGCCCAGGTCTGCTCAGGTCTAATGTTTTCCTCTTGTTTTCTAAGATTTTTCACTCAGTGGGACATTGTATTGTAATGTAACCATTTCTTTTCAAATTTCAGACAACGTCTTTGGGCCTGACTATGTAACCGAGATGATTTATCATGGGGTAAAGGATGTTGCTTTGTCTTCTCTGATGGGTATCAATGGTGGGTGTTTCCTCCTATCTTAGTAAGGTTCTCATAGACTTGTTGAAATGCTTAAATATTGATTTGGTAGTAAGATGAAACTCTTCCTTTTCAGCGACCATATTTACATACGGGAAAACATGTTGTGCAAAGACATATACAATGAGAGGAGTTACAGAGAAAGCTGTTGAAGATATTTACAATCACATTGTCAATGTAAGATCCGATTGAATCTACTCATAGTTCCTATTTGAAGCTAAATCCTTTCCTTTTCATTGTAGACACCAGATAGAGATTTAATGATAAAGATTTAAGGACTGGAAATCTACAATGACAATGTGAGGGATCTCTTAAATTCGGAATCTGGGCGTAGCCTTAGGCTTTTAGATGATCCAAAGGTTAGGCCATCTGTGAAATACATTTACTAAATTTTGATGAGTTTCTTTTCTTTGTGCTCTTTCTCATGTTGAAGCTGACACTGACACTTTGTTTTCATTTTTGCAGAAAGGAACTATTCTTGTAATTTTCTCCATGGAAGAACCTGATGTACAAAAATCATAATCCACAATCAGTGGGAAACTGGGAATGCACAAATTATATACCATATAGATTTTAATGATCTTACATTGCCTAGACTCAAACGGTAACTGTTGAATGTATTTTCTATAAGATTATCGCATTATAGCATTTGTTCTTTCAAGATTATCCATGTAAGGTAATGGCTTCAGCTTCTTAGTGTTACATGATAATATGGTATTATTGACGGTGCTAATATGAAATTTTGCAGCCCGTCAGAAGGACATGGCAAATAATTCTGTTAATGAGCTCATCCAGGCTGTAAGGAGTCCCCGTGCTCTTAGTGAGTCAACCAATTTACCTTTCAGGAGGAAATCGGATGGAGGCGGAGAAAAAAAAGGATCAGATTCTAAGATGAGGAGAAAATCGGAAAATGTTTATGCACTTGGGCGCAATTCACATGGTGGTACAAGGCCCTCAATGGAACAAATTAGAGAAATGCCAGAAAAGAAACAAAAAAGACAAGGGTGGCGTTCATTCATGGGGTATAATATTCATATCACCTACTTTTTTTTTATGATAGAGTAATAATTCGAGATCAGGTAAACCTGATTCTCGAGAGACCGATGAATCGGCAGGCGGAAACCACCTAAACATACAATAAGAACGGAAAACGGCGCTATGAAACAAGAAACAATAACTCTACAAAAAGAACGATCTAAGAAGAGCTCCACTCAACAGTTGCAGACGACGGCGAAGAACGAAGCCAAGCACTACCGAACAGTAGCACCGCAGGCCAGCGGTACAGCAGGAATCTATCTCCTGTGGGAAGTGCAGACGAAACTCCACGGAAGCTCCTTCCTGGATACGGAGTCGCCCTGAATGCACCACCACCACCCCAGCCAGTCACGAGTCCAAACTTCATGCCCCCATCCAAGTAGAAGACCTCATAGAAACGCCGAAAGTAGAGTCACACACTACTTGTGCAAACACGCCAAAAGAGTTAACCAACCGAAATTCAGTCAAGCCCTTACGGGATTTAGTCAAACCCTTACGGAATTTAATCAAACCCTTTCGAGATTTTCATATATTATAAAGATGCGTAAATATATATATATATATATATATATATATATATATATATATATATAAAACAAAAACATATATACATATTTATTTATAAAAGCCTTTTTCTAATTAAAGCTTGGCGTGAAAGGCTTTCCAAAGCCTGTGAAGTGGCGTACAACTGTACAAAGCAGAAAGATGAATTTGCACACCAAGCTAATTCAAGCAGCATGCCACACGGCAGCCGAAGGCGCACGACTGGACGAAGGTGGGCCAGGGTGCGGAGGGTGACGGAGAACCCGGTCGGAGAGAGAGCTTACGTCAAGGAGATGGGTGGAGTCAACAATGAAACCGGCGAAGCTCCGGGGACAGTTAAATTTCAGCAGGAGGCCGACGGCGCGGCGACCACCACCGGAAGCTAAGCGACGAGCGCAGCCGAACACCAAATGATCGGCGATGAGAGGTTTTGATCCCCCAAAGGGGAGTTTGGGTCACCAAGGAGAAATGGGTCACTTCAGTCGCAAAAATTGGGGACCAAACTGCCAAAAGGAAGGACTCAAAAGAAAATTTTGAAAAGGGGGAGAAAACGCCCCTTGAGCAGAACCAAAAGACCGAATTCGAAGCCCCCAATAGCGAGACATCGATCGAAGATGCGATCGAGGGGATGAAAGAACAGGGACACGAGGGCTGAAACAAAGCCGGCAATGGAGCCCAGACCCGCGAAAACGGCGGAGGAGGGGCGGTGGTGGGGGAATTTGAGGATGAAAGCAATAAGATATGAAAAGAAATCACCCGTATATTTCATTTACTGTGAGAATACAAGTATATGTAGTGCAGATTACAACTAACAGTAAATATCCTAGCCTATATAATAGGAAGAGAGATTACATGGATAATTAGTAACATACAATCAGGGGCTGACTTGCCCTTAATTAGCAACTGATATTTGACCTCTTCCTACCGTTATCTTATCACCCCCCGGCAAGATCAAGTGCGGGTCGGACTTGGAGCTTGGAACGGAGATAACTCACCCGATCTTTAGACAATGGTTTTGTAAAAATATCCGCTAACTGGTCATGGGAAGACACCCTACCAATTTTCAATGCGCCGGACTCGACTTGTTCCCGAACAAAATGAAAATCAAGATGGATGTGCTTCGACCGGGTGCTTATCACTGGATTCTTGCATATGAATGTGGCACCTATGTTATCACAAAGGAGGAGTGGAGGGAGGTTGATTGGGAGTTGAAGGTCCCGGAGAAGCTGCTGAAGCCATAGCAGTTCAGCGGCAGTGTATGCCAACGCTCTATATTCCGCCTCAGTGCTCGACCTGGCCACCACTTTCTGTTTGCGAGATGTCCAGCTAATAAGGTTGCGACCATGAAAGATCGCGAAGCCATATTGGGAGCGACAGTCGTCATGATCGGAGACCCACCCGGCGTCCGAATAGGCAAGAAGTGATGTGGCTGTCGTGGGCTGAAAATGGAGATTTTGAGAGAGGGTGCCATTGAGATACCTTAGGATGCGTTTCACAGCTTGCCAATGCAGAGTTGTCGGAGCGTGCATGTACTGGCAGACCCAGTTAACCGCAAAGGCAATGTCGGGACGAGTTATAGTTGCATATTGAAGGGAGCCCACTGTTTGTCTGTAAAGAGTGGCATCTGCAAAAGGTTCGCCATCCCGAAGTAGGTGCGCGGAGGGGTCAGCCGGGGTTGAAATTGGCTTGGAGTCTAGCATCTTGCTCCGAATAAGAATGTCCCTAATATACCCGGACTGGGAGAGAATGAGGCCGGTTCCAGAGTTAATGATTTGAATGCCGAGGAAGTGGTGGAGATCGCCAAGATCTTTCAAAGCAAAGGTTGAGTGGAGAGTACTGATGAAGCGCTGAATGATGGCTAGACAGCTACCTGTAATGATCAAATCATCGACATATACGAGAATATAGATAGTCGTAGTAGCAGTGATGTGAACAAATAAGGATGTGTCGGACTGACACGCCCTAAAGCCGTTGGAGATGAGGAAGGTCTTGAGCTTGGTGAACCATGCCCGGGGGCCTGTTTTAGGCCGTAGAGAGCCTTGTTCAGACGACACACATGGTGAGGGCGCGATGGATTAACAAATCCCTTAGGTTGCTCCATGTAGACCTCCTCTTTAAGATCACCATTTAGAAAGACATTGTTGATGTCGAGTTGTCGGATTGACCACCGATTTGATAGAGCAATCGATAAAACTAGGCGAATAGTGGAAGGCCTGACAACCGGGCTAAAAGTTTCAAAGAAGTCAATTCCTTCCTCTTGACTAAAACCCTTTGCAACCAACCGTGCCTTGTAGCGTTCAATTGATCCATCCGAGTGCCTCTTGATCCTGAAAATCCATTTACAACCAACGAGATTAGTGTGGCAAGGTCGGGGAACGATAGTCCAAGTATTATTTCGCATAAGAGCGTCATATTCAAGGTTCATCGCAGATCGCCAATGTTCGGATTTGAGGGCTTGAGCTATTGTGGATGGTTCGACCGAGGTCGAGGATTGAAGAGAGGCGATGAGAGCTTTTGGGCGGAGGGAGTTTGTACGAGCCCTAGTTTCCATGTGGTGATGGCTATGTTCAGCCTGCCTGAAGTAACTGGGAGGGGGAGGTGGATTGGGCTGTTTGGCCCAAGAAGATTGGGTGTGTTGAGTGTATCTAGGTGGTGACGGGGTTGGACTAGGATTATTAGTGGGGGATGGGTTAATTAAGTTATTTGGAGGGAGTGAGTGGGCAGAGGCTAAATTTAGAAGGTCATGAGTGATGGGTAAAAGACGGGAAGGTGTGGGTGGGCATGCGCAAGCTCCGGCCAGGGTGGCGTAAGGAAAAGAATCTTCATCAAAGGCAACGTGACGAGATACATAAATTCGGGAGGTGGATTTATCAAAGCATAGATAGCCTTTGTGGGTAGAACTATAATCGATGAAAATACATTGGAGAGAGCGAAAATCCATCTTAGATGTGTTGTATGGGCGAAGGAACGGGTAGTATAAACAACCGAATGTTTTTAAAAATGCGAAATCGGGGTCTTTGTTGTAAAGTTTTTGATATGGTGAGGTGTAATTTAAGAGTGGTGTAATGGTACGATTGTGGAGATAAGTAGCGGTTTTGAAGGCATGTTCCCAAAATTGATGAGGTAAAGAAGAATGGACGAGAAGGATGAGGCCTTTTTCAACAATGACCCGATTCCGTCTCTCAACGGCTCCGTTTTGCTCTTGTGTATAGGGACAAGAAATTCGATGAAGTATGCCACACTTTTGGAGGAAGGTAGAGACAGTTCAAAATTCTCCACCCCAATCGGATTGGAGATTTTTAATGTCACACTCAAATTGAGTTTTCACCATAGTTCGAAACTGGAGGAAAGTTGGAAGGACCTGTGATTTGTGCGACAAGAAATAAATCCAAACAAATTTAGTACAATCATCCACAAAGAGCAAGAAATAACGATTGCCATTAATTGAAAAATGGGGGGAAGGACCCCAAACATCGGAATAAACAAGTTCAAAAGGTTTTGAAACCGAAATATGCGATGACAGAAGGTTAAGACGGTGGCTTTTGCCTCGTTGGCATGGGTCACAAATAGGAGGCAAATTATTTGTGGAAACAGGAAGATCGAAAATTGAAACCAAGCGCCGAAGGATTGCGGAGTGCGGATGGCCGAGCCTGCGATGCCAATGGTGGAGGGTGGTGCGGACAGTAGCGAGAGCAACAGGTGGTTTAGAGGCGGATGGCGCAGGGGAAAGCTGGTACAACCCATGATCAACGGCTCCTCGAAGGAGGATTCGACCCTGAAAATCCTTAACACAACACAAATGAGGCCAAAATTCCATCATAACGTTGTTGTCCCGACAGAGTTTAAAAACACTGATTAATTGTTTGGTTAATTTGGGGACAATAAGAACATTAGGCAATCTTAGATTATGTAATGAACATGAGCCAATGTGCGAAATAGATAGTTGGTTACCGTTGCCGACTTGGAGTTTGTCGAGTCCCGAGTACTCATCCGACACGGTTAGTTTGCGGAAGTCTGGGGAGGCATGATCCGTTGCTCCGGTGTCAAAGTACCACGATGGATCGATGGATGATGGGCTGTTAAATTCAGCGAGATTGGCCTGCTTGGCAGCATCCCTGTGATTAGGCTTTCGGGAGGGATAGTCTGCTTGGTTATTGCGCTGCCAGCAGTCAATGGCCTCATGGCCAGGCTTACTGCAGAGCTGGCATTGAGGACGTCGACGACGACCATCATGACTTCGTGAATCGGAGGATCGAGAGCCACTAGAGGAGCCATAAGTAGTCGAGCGTCCAGTCGAACGACTCGCAGTGTTGGCTGATGGAGAAGAGAGTGTGTCTGGAATGGTAGGAGTCGGCAAGAGAGGATGAGAAATTTCTTGGCGGGCAAGGTCACGAGCCAACCTCTCCTCCTCCTGATAAAGAAGACCGACGAGATCATCCACTGTCAGATCGGCGGATTGCATCATGAATGATGTGATGAAGGGGCCATAGGACGAATCTAGACCCTGAATGATGTGGCCAATGAGGTCTTCATCCGACACCGGTTGTTGATCAGCAGCAAGAGCATCAGCAATTTCTCTCTTCTTCTCAATGTAGTCGTTCATTGGGAGAGCGCCTTTGGTCATGGACTGGAGCTATAGCTTCATTGAAATGTGACGAGCTTTGGTTTGAGCCTGGAAGTTCTTCTCAAGGGTAAGCCAGGCTGTTTCAGAAGAGGTAGAGCGAGCAACGGAGGCAAGGGCCCTCTCAGATAGGGTGGATTTGATCCACAAAAGGACAAAGCGGTCCTTCTTCTTCCATTGAGTAAAAGCTGGGTTAGGAAGATCAGGGGCTGTTGCATCGGGGTTTGAGATGGTGGCCGACGGTGGATCAGGATGGAGGACAAAGTGTTCGAGATCGAATGTCTCGAGGGCAGAGATGATGGTTGTTCGCCAAAGGGAGTAGTTATCCCTGTCCAACTTGATGCTTATGGATGGAATTTGGAATTGAAGAGAGGAAGATGTGCCATCAGCAGCAGCCAGAAGGTTTTGAGTGGTGGTGGTGTTTGCCATTTGAGCAGAAGAACGAAGAGGGTGAAGAGTAGAAAAAAACTTAATGCTCAGATACCATGAAAGCAATAAGATATGAAAAGAAATCACCCGTATATTTCATTTACTGTGAGAATACAAGTATATGTAGTGCAGATTACAACTAACAGTAAATATCCTAGCCTATATAATAGGAAGAGAGATTACATGGATAATTAGTAGCATACAATCAGGGGCTGACTTGCCCTTAATTAGCAACTGATATTTGACCTCTTCCTACCGTTATCTTATCAGAGGACACCGAAAGGGAGGAGGCAGTGGGGGCCGTACACCCGTGGCACCGAAAACGGAGGTGGCGAAAGGTGATGGACTGGTGGCCAATGGACTATGTGTGGTTTGGTAAGGAGGTCGTACAATGGGAATGGTGGGTTGGCGGTGACCACCCGGAGGCGGGTGATTCACGAGCTTTGGTTTTCAAGCTCCCTCTCTCTAGAAATTCTAGAGAGAAGGGAGAGATTCATATCACCTACTTGGTATCGAAAGGAAATAATTTTTTTAAATTTATTATTATTATTATTATTATTATTATTATTATTATTATTATTATTATTATTATTATTATTATTATTATTATTATTATTATACCTTCCAACCTTTACTTTATAGTTATTATTATATCTAATAGCATCTCAATAATTGTTTTCATGTTATAGGATCTTAAAGAAAAGTGAAACCAAGATGAAAGAGCCAGAGGATGAAGATATCGTCTTTAACGATGAAAGCAGTGATGATGATGAATACGATGATGTTATAGGATCTTAAAGAAAAGTGAAACCAAGATGAAAGAGCCTGAGGATGAAGATATCGTCTTTAACGATGAAAGCAGTGATGATGATGAAGACGATGATGATTTGAGGCCTGACAGTATGGATGAGAAAATAAGACGTAAGGAGAAGAGAAAGGGTATTGATCTCGTTACCACACTTGAACGTATAGAGAAAATTTTTGTCATTACAAATCCTCACCTTCTCGATAATCCAATTGTGAGACTCTTTCACCACATTATTTTCATTTCACCACAATCTGCACTTCAGAAGTTTGCTGATTCTCATCTATATGGGATTATTAGATTTTTGCCTCGGATAGCTTCTTGGACCTGACAGAGTACAGGCGTAAGGAAATTTTGGGAAGGAATTGTAGGTAATATGTATCCTTGTGTCTAAGTTTCATCTTAGACCCTGATTACTTTATCTTAAGCATTGCGTAGAATTGACTGTATATTTACCTTAAAGATGACTTAAACTTATAAGCCACATACTGATGCTTTGGATTACTTCATGAACTTTAAACATTATTTATAACCATTTTTATTTTTAGGCAATCTGTCGGCATATTTTTTAGGATACTTGTTTAGTAGAGAATAATGCAGGTTTCTTCAAGGGCCTAAAACAGATCCAGACACTGTGTAAAATTAGAAATGCAATTGATACTGAAACTGAAGTTACTGTGCAGCTCATAAATTACACAAAAACTGGTAAAATTCTTTCCATCCATATTGCCTTCTATGAGTGATGTGTTTATTATGTTTGACATGCCATAGGTGCATTAACTTTAGGATTTTACCCATAGAAAATAGAATAAAAGACTACTTTTAATTGCATTATCAAAAGTTCCCTTTGTTGTTTTTTTCTTTTTAAGCAAGGAGTCCTGGTGAGTGCTTCTAAATGCATATTGATTTTTAACTCACTTTAGTATTGCACAGCTGTGACTATTACTTGAACTTAAAGTCTCAACTCTCAATCACAAGATAAATACCTTCACACTCCTGATTTATACTATTAATGACTTCTCAAATTAACAGGAAAGAAATTCTAGAACGTGTTCCATTTGCAACCGATATGTGATCACAAGGTCTATTTTTTTTAACTTCATTCATTCTGTTTTTGCAAACTGGTGTTTATAGTTAGGACTTGGGAGTTCCATAAACTTCTTTGTACCTTTTTAACCAACAGGGAGAAGTCCAGTATTTCATTGGGGTACAGTTAGATGGTACTCAGCAGGTCGAGCCCCTTCAAAATAGTATTCCAGTGGAAGTTGTGATAGAGAATGAGAAACTGGTATGTGTTGTTTTTGAATTAATTAGTTCCTTTTTTTTCGTGATCTTGACACCTTATTTCGCATGCCTGTATATCCTTACATTCAGGTCGGGTACTTATTTTCCATATAAATGATGTAGCTCAAAGACAAGTAGATGAAACTGCACTCAATGATAAGAGGTCAAGGTCGCACCAGATCATAAAGCTGATAAATCCCTTGATCATTATTTGCTGCCTTGCCCTTATTGAGATAAAAAAAAACCTATATTATTGTTGCCTTGCCCTTATTGAGATAAAAAAAAAACCTATATTATTTGCTGCCTTGATCATTAAACCTTCCTCTTTAATGGCCGAAACCTGCTTGTTGTTCTTCAGTTTATTTTAAAGGTGGTTGATTGTCAAATTATTTTGTGTCGGTATGGTGCGTTTGCCTGCATCAATCTTGATTGTTCTTGTTTCATGTTTGATATGTATCATTTCTTGATGATGTCAAATATGTCTCGGTTATTCTCCCGGTGGTAGGTTTGATCCTATTCACCTTAGCAGATGCAAGGACTTCTCCAAACTTCAGCATTATCGGCGTTACGATGATATCCGGAACCCTGAATCCCCAGATCATGGACTCCTTCATTGGGAACCTACAGGAGGCGATCTTCACCTTGAACCCGAAGACCACACAGGTAATTTAGTAGTCAAGTTTGATTGTATTAGTGTGAGTTTTCGGCTTTTCGTCTTACAAGTGTTTTTGTTTTACTGTCATATAAAAAGTGATTTTTTTGGGTAAAGACTGTTGGTTTTTTAGAAGAACTCAAAAGTCAAAACCATACAAAACAGGCCTGATATCGAAATCATATTTGTTATGGAAGGAAAATTGGTTTTCATAATAACAAAATTACAACCCTTTTCGTTTTACACAGATGGAGATGCTATTCTGCTCTACCGTCGTTGGCTTGCCAATGCTGATCCCTCCCATGATCCTAACGGGAGAATTATTCCAAGCATGGAGCTCGTGCTGGCAGCATCCTTATGTATTCGCAGTGCTGGTTTTCGAAGCAATGGCCACGTTTTGTTTTCGACCACCAGATATCCAAGGAAACAAAGGGATCGAAAATGTGGTGTTTCAGTAGAAGAAGAACCAAAAAAAGCAAAAGTTACTGTGGCAGCCCACATCCAGGCTACCATGGGGCTAAAAAGAGTCATTGTAAAGGTAAATGATATTCAAAGCCAAATGAAAATGTTTCCTTTTTAAGTTTCCTCCAAGCCCATGATTCAATAGCTATCCAGTTGTTCATATTCAACTAAGCAAAGGCCAGTTACTGACTGTTATTTTTATGTAGCTCACTGGAAATTTTACGGGAACTTTGATATGTGGAAATACATCATTTCATTGATTGTGCACATTCTTTGTTATTTCATCTGTTTGAATTATGTTATGCGGTGATAAAATATACAATTTTATTGTATTATTCGATGTTTTGAGTACATTGATTTGGCTTGCAATTGCTTCTGAAATTCCGAGAATTCCTTTGTTATATACATTTGTAACTGTTTGTAGGCTTTCATCTGAGAACTCGATTGGATCACTCTGAAAAACTTGCATTTGGGCCCTCTTTGCATTGTGTTGCTTGAAATCATTTCAGCATGTGGTTACCTATATCTTCTCTCTTATTGTAGATTCGCTCAAGGAAAAGAGAAAGTTTTTTTTTTTATCAAAGTCTGCAATGAATCGGGATTGTAAATTTCTCACAAATCTTGATTAATTGCCTTATGAGTTTTCAATCTCATTTCAGGTTTTTCTATTCTGGGTTTGAATTGGGTGAATTGGGCAAGCCTAATGATGGATCTCAATTTGGCTGGATGAATTGTGCCACCGTATCCTCTTTGTTTTCGTTTGTTTTCGTCGTTGTATGCGTTGCTTTACAGATTTCAGAGTTTTGCTTTAATGGAATACAATTTGACATATTTGCATTGTTGAATTTGTTGACAAAATTTCTTCGAACAGTTTAGGTAGTCTCTTTAGTTTGTGATTTAGTGTTGTAAATGATGAAACTGGTTTAGTTATTTGGATTAATGTCCAATGAAGCTCAATGTCATAGTTACTCCAATTTTACTAAAACGCATCAGCAACCACACATTTTAGTCTTTATAGCATTTTTACCATTTTTAAAGTGTATGTTTTGACATTTTAATTCTCTTTTCTTTAGGATTTTCCCCACTCTCATCTGTGTGTTCTTTTAGTCCAATATTCCCCTTCTTATTTGCTATTTACTTAAATGATTAAATAGTATGTCTTTGATTTTGATAGGGAATTTTACGACAGAAGCTGTATGGACTGGCATTTATCATCGGGGATTTTTTTGAACAACCGTCTTTAAGTTTTGGCAGCCCATCTGGTGGATGGTATGAGCATTTGATGGTGTTTGGCGTAATTTGATATCTCTTGGAGGGGACATTTGTAGGAATTCCACAGTTACCTAGCGTTTGGTGGCAACTGTCAAGTTTCATAACGGTAGAGTAGGTGTAAGGGTAAAATAGGTGTAAATGGGTTTTATTTTGGGGGAATTTGTGAAATGTCCAAAAAAATCGTCTTAATTGGTGAATTGTCCATATTTTGGGACAAATTGGTGAAATGTCCATAATATATACTGCCTCACACGCTCTCTACTACGCGCGCTCTCTCTCTGAACGGGATCTTCGTTCTCCCCTCCTCAGATCTAGGGCTTCAGATCGTCCTCCTCCTTGCTCCGGCGCATTCAACTGTCGATCATCCTTCTCCTTGCTCACCACCACCACCACCACCGAATCGCCTCTGTCCAATTCAGCCCCGATCCCCCTCCGCCGCCTCCCCCGTTCGATGACACCGAGTGCTTCAGTTTCTCCTTGGCTCAGGAATCACAGATGGATTCGATTTTTGATGTGTCGGAGTTGATATCTCACTATTGAAGGCGAAACTGGTGGTTGGCAAAGAGGAACTGCGTGCGAAAGAGACGGCTGTTCAATTTCTCACCTTTGAAGGCGGCACCGTTGCCATCCTCTTCGGCACCACCTTGATTGATGTTCTGCTGATCTCCGACTGTTTTCCTTATCAATCGATCGATCGATTGATATGGAAATCGATCAACCGAGGGCACTGAAAATGAAGGCGACGACGGCGGTGGAGGGTGATGCCATGGATGATGCCGGTGATAAATCGCAGGTATGACTTTCAGTTTGGGGATTTTTCAAAAATTAGGGATTCTCCCTCTTAGATCGATTTGCTTGGCTATGTACTTCTCTCATTACCTCCATGGTCTTCTGCTTTCTAATTAGCTTCCCTTCTTCCACTACGCATTCCTCCTATTTGTTATTCATTGGCGCAAACTCATAATTTAGGGCTTCAAGTTTCCAGTGCCCTCCATCTCGCGGATGCAACTCTACCTCCTTAGCTAGCGGAGAAGAAGCTGGTTCTCGAAGTAGAGAGGCTTGCGAGTGAGAACCATAGATTGGCCATCACTCAAGGAGTCAAGGTGCGTCCACTCCTGTTGGTAATTTCCCCGATTTGAATTTCGTTTCTTTAGCTGTGAAATGGCTGAATCTTTACTGCCTTTTCAATATGGTTTCTTGCTGTGTGAATTGCTTAGTTCTGATGATGATATCCACTCTTATTTCTAGATGTTCAAAGCGAGCCATGGTGCCAGACTTTCTCCTAATTTTGCCTCTTAAGTGTTCTATTTATCCGCTATTGTGGCTGCATTCATGTCAGCAGGCGAGAGATGGTTCCTCATTGTAAAATCTTAGCATTGAATGAGTGAAATTGAAACTTATTTATGATTATTTATGTTTGAATTAGATTGATTGACAGTTTTTTTACTTGGATTTGGGATGATTGTGCTTAATTGTGAAAATTGCAAATTTGAGGATTATTGAGTTTTAGGCATGGAATTGATGATGCTATTTGATTTTAAACTTGAATTGAGTTGTCTTTTTGAGTTTATTGACTTTAGTATTTGATTTTTTAGGGATTTCGATTTGCAATTTCTGTTGGTTGGGGATTTCAGATTCAACGTTTGTGAATCTGTTTCCACGCTCAGTTGCTGTGTTCAGTTTTATGGCTTGCAAAATTTCAGTTCAGCAGTATGTGGCTAAAACTTGTGGAATGTAGGATGTGCATTAAAAGACATTGCAATTGCTACTAGTAATTATCAACTAAGATTGAGTAGGATCTTTAGTTTATGGATGCCTTAAAGGAACAATTTTCAACTAATGGAACTTTCCTTATTTTTTTATTCTTATGTCTTTTCTATCAAATTATTTTTTAGTGTGTAGTGATCCATTTAAGTTTTGCATCTGTGATGGGAAAGCTGAGATTTTCACCTCCACTTTGTCATCACTATCACATGAGGAACTTTCTGATGGCATATCTCAATATCTTAGTAAGCAAGCTGCATTAGAATCCAGGGATGCATTTGAGCTCTATATTTAATGCCTTCCTTACTGCTTGTTTGTATCCCGATTCCTAAGACAAGCCAATGAAATTTGTTAGATGAATTCACAGCCTTGAGCTCACCCCCCTCCACCGCTTTGCAACATGGAGACAGTAAAAAAGTGTCTTAAGGTAGATGATTTTACATGTCTGAACTTGTTAATAGACCTGAACGAGTAAAGGAGGTTGCTCACCCTTAATCCAACAAGTCTGGGAGTGTTGGAAGCATCTCAAGCAACAACAACAACAACATGATGCAGGCACTGAGTAGTTCTTCCAACTATCACCTTATGAACTCTTCCAACTGCACACCAAGAAACATGAGCTTGATAGATGTAGTTATGAATAGTTTCTCTTACGAGTGAGGATCAGATTACCAAAATTCAGTGTCGAAGACAATGATTTGTATCTCTGATTTTCATTTAATTCAATAATAGATGTAGTTATGTCGAATATTGTTGTCAGTACTTATATTTGCACTTTTCAGTTTTATACTTACACTTTATAATTTGGTTCTCCCTAAATAAAAAACAATGTCAGCAATTAAAATTACACAACTGTATTTTACAATTGCACAACTGTATCTTACAATTGCACAATTGTATCTTAAAATTGCACACATGTTAATTAATTTAGTAATTTAAAAAAAATTCATGGAGTTTAAAAGCTCTAGTAAGCAGTAGTTACTATATTGTTCATACTCCTATCCAATAAACAATTCGAATCTAATCTATTAAGCAAGTATAAAATAATATTAAGAAAAAATAAGATCATGTTGAGCACAATTTCACAAGTCTCAATTGTTGTGCAAATATATTCTATTATTGAGCAAAAATAAGATCATGCTGAGCATAATTCCACCAATCCCCCATGTTGTGCATTCATAATCTATTGATGAGCAAAAATAAGATCATGTTATGCAATAATTTATTGGGCAAGTATAAAATTATATTGAGAAAAAATAAGATCATGTTGAACACAATTTCACAAGTCTCCATTGTTGTGCAAATATAATCTATTGTTGAGCAAAAATAAGATCATGTTGAGCAAATTTCCACCAATCCCCCAGCTTGTGCAATCATATTCTATTCATGAGCAAAAATAAGACCATGTTGTGCAATAATCTATTAAGCAAGTATAAAATAATATTGAGAAAAAATAAGATCATGTTGAGCACAATTTCACAAGTCTCAATTGTTGTGCAAATATAATCTATTGTTGAGCAAAAATAAGATCATGTTGAGCAAATTTTCTCCAATCCCCATGTTGTGCAATTATAGTCTATTGATGAGCACAAA
Organism: Persicaria maculosa; assembly: GCA_963922045.1. NCBI lineage: Eukaryota > Viridiplantae > Streptophyta > Magnoliopsida > Caryophyllales > Polygonaceae > Persicaria > Persicaria maculosa. The sequence continues at coordinate 39,740,357 of OY998261.1, forward strand.
TAAGACCATGTTGTGCAATAATCTATTGAGCAAGTATAAAATTATATTGAGAGAAAAATAAGATCATGTTGAGCACAATTTCACAAGTCGTTGTGCAAATATAATCTATTGTTGAGCAAAAATAAGATCATGTTAAGCAAATTTCCACCAATCTCCCATGTTGTGCAATCATAGTCTATTAATGAGCAAAAATAAGACAATGTTGTGCAATAATCTATTAAGAAAGTATAAAATAATATTGAGAAAAAATAAGATCATGTTGAGCATAATTTCAAAAGTCTCAATTGTTGTGCAAATATAATCTATTTTTGAGCAAAAATAAGATAATGATGAGCAAATTTCCATCAATCCCTCATATTGTGCAATTATAGTCCATTAATGAGCAAAAATATGACCATGTTGTGCAATAATCTATTGAGCAAGTATAAAATAATATTGAGAAAAAATAAGATCATGTTGAGCACAATTTCATAAGTCTTAATTATTGTGCAAATATAATCTATTGTTGAGCAAAAATAAGATCATGTTGAGCAAATTTCCACCAATCCCCCATGTTGTGCAATCATAGTCTATTGATGAGCAAAAATAAGATCATGTTGAGCACAATTTCACAAGTCTCAATTGTTGTGCAAATATAATCTATTGTTGAGCAAAAATAAGATCATGTTGAGCAAATTGCACTTTTCAGTTTTATATTTAAGTTATGAAATTGCACTTTTCAATTTTATATTTGCACTTTTTTCAAACTAAAATTGCACATTTAAGTTCTAAAATTGCAAATTTAAACTAAAATTGCACCTTTTTTTTTCCCATGTCAGCACTTTTTGAAATTTTATTTTGGTGTGCAAATATAAGTTTACGCTGAGCAAATATAATATTGTGTTGTGCAAATATAAGTTTATGTTGTGCAAATATAAATTTATAAAATTGCACTTTTCAGCTTTGTATTTAAGTTATAAAATTGCACTTTTCAGTTTTATATTTGCACTTTTTCAAACTAAAATTGCACATTTAAGTTATAAATTGCACATTGAAACTAAAATTTCACTTTTTTCCACGATAGCCTATACGGGATTTGAATTCGTATCTTTGTGTTTGTACACAACGCTCTACCGATTTGAGCTAATAGGCTTCACAAAATAATAAAACAAGATGGGTGGACATTTATTACTAATATATATGTCATTTGACCAATTGCACTATAGGGTACAAAATAGGTAAAACCAAAGTAGCACAAGATGGGTGGATCTGGATGCAGCAACCACAGGCAAAATGAAGCATCTTTTGGCCACTTAAGCAATAGATGTGGGGGGAGAACTAGATGCCAAAGTTGCACTTACGCAATAGTCATGTTAGGAATAAGGTTGCACTTGTTCGAAGTTCCGATTAAGGTCGAAGTGGTCTTTTAGTCCGGTTTAAGCACGAAGGATCTAGATTGATCCAAAACAAAGAAACCGAAAGGAAGATAACATGGACACACACGATATGTTTACGAGGTTCGGGCTAATCCCTACGTCCCCGGCTCTAGATGTCATCCAATATGCTCTAAGGCCAAACAAGAGAACAATACAAGGATCCTAAGAGGGCAACTAAGCAGCATCAAATGATGAAATTGAGAAGCATAAACAAGACATATAATGAGTACAGATCAGAAGCAAGAAGGGAAGGAACGAAAACCCCCTTAAACTGAGAAGACGAACTCAGCAGGGTTGTGATATCAGCTTGGCGCATCGACGTCTTCGACCTCCTTGCTGGCTTCTCTTCCTCGTCTCTTCATTGTCGTTCCAGGAAGGTTGACAGAGCACGCCTTCTTCTTGCTTCCTCGGATCTCCTGCTCTCTTCTCTGCTCGTATTTGGTTCCCAGAGAAATCGCTCACCCATGAGCTCTCTCTTGGTGATGACCCAACATACGAGCCTCTCTCTATCTTCTCTCTCGGCTTTATCTTCTTCAGCGAAGCACCCTAGCCAAACTCTCCTGATTTCAGCCATGGGAGAGGAGCTCCCAGGCTCCCTTTGGAGCGGTGCTACAGTGCCCGAGCTCAGCGTTAGGGTTTGCTGAAGAAAGGCTTATAAAGCCTATTTTGGAGCAACGGTCGGAAATTAGAACGTTGGAGAGGCATGGGCTTGGGCTTGAAAGCCCAATTCCTAGTAAACTAGAATTACAATTTCAACAATTGCCCTCTTAAATCTAGTTTACAAGGAAAGAGATAAAGAAGAAAAGCCTATAGCATATCGAACAACTCCGTCATCACATTACCTGCACTTCCTACATAAACATGGTTAGATATATCAACCAAATATAGGAGATTAAAGGAATAAATCCAGCAGGAACCACTCATGGCACATCTAGCAAAATAAATGCAAACATATAGAGAATGCATCGACAGACCTCGAGTCCAAAGCTAGAAAACCAAGACAGGGTCACAATGACCCAGGACAGAGAGACTTTAAGGGGATGGAACCCTCTAGTCTCTAAGACAGATAGGGCTAAGCAAGCAGTGCCCTCTTAAAGGGTAACTTAAAGCAAGCAATGCCCTCTTAAGGGAAACACACCAAGCAAGAAAACAGTTAACATGAAACTGAAGTTTTAGCAAGTGTCAACCCTAGGACAGGTCAAAGCATCTCAATCTCGTATAGCTTGACCAAGGACATGGCTAGCATCTCAATCTCGTATAGCTAGACCAAGGACAGGGCTAGCATCTCAATCTCGTATAGCTAGCAATATGTCACTGCTCATGAAATCCTAGACATGTAGGAAAGAACTCAAAGACTCAACTGATTTAGTATAGCATGTAACCACAAAAGTGAACAAGCACCAAAGACCATGCAAACTAAAGAGTCTATGAATTAGGAGCAGCAAACACCAAACACCAGAGCATGTTATCCAAGTATAAGCAGGTAAAACATGTAAACTATGCATTTTAACTTAGATTGAAAACATGACAACTGAAATCAGCAACATAAAAAAATATCCAAGTATAGGCAAGTAAAACATGCGCACACAAGCAAGACATGCCTATTATCCATCTGGACTCGGACTAAGAGTTGCTGATTTTGGACACAAGGCGGCTAATTTCAGCTGGCTTTGGACACAATACAGCAAGAGGGAAACAAACAGTAAGCAGGGGAAACACACAACATGCAATGTTCTTATAAGAGCATGAATTTTTGCAAAACATGATCAAAAAGATACATATAAGCAGCTGTTAAAAACTATCCATCACCATCTACGGAGCAAACTCCACCAAATTTAGCGCTAGCAAACTTCTACCTAAATCATGCAAGTTTTTTGAAAAATAAACTCAGCCAGAAAAGTCATATGTATAGATAGCAATTCACATGCACATGTTTCACAAACATGACAAGTTTATAGCAAGCAACACATATGCAAATACTTCTCTCGACACAAGGTAAGTTTGTTTTTAAAAAACTGGAAAAGCATGAAACATAAGGGTAGAAATACTAACTTTCCCCACCAAATTTGGTGAGTTCACAAGCTGGTTAGCCCTTTCCCCACCAGATTTTGTGACTTTGCAAGCTATTTTACACATCCCCCTTTCTTCTTCCAACTTTGGTGATGGAGATCCTCCACCTTCAACTAGCTTGGGTATGCTCCAGTGAGACAACCACCACCTTATAGCTATTAGGCAGGGAGGTGACTCTTGTCACACATCTTCCTTTCAGATGAGAGTTACCTGTCAACACACACAATAGCACACAAGCTCAGTGCATCAAGCAATTCTCTTAGGAAAATTTCAAAGTATAGGAAGAACTTTCACTATGAACTTGCAATAGATTTTTAACTCACAAAAGAGAAATTAATCTATAAGAGAACATAGAGAAGCTGCAGAGTGTCATAGGTGCTACTGAATGGAGCATATGAGGCACACAAGGCAGACAATCAAGCTCATACACAGTAGGCACATACACAGGTATAAATCCTGGAGTCAAGAATTCTACAACTAAGCAAATAGTTGGTGCAAAACATAGATATCTCAGAGATACTCATGTAAGCATGCATGAACTCATAGACAAGAAGGAGATATACCTCACCAGGTAAACCCTAATATCATGATTTCTAAACCTAAACCTAGTTCAGGTAAGAGCATATGATCACAAAGATGTCATGCAACTTTTACATGGAAATCAATGAATAAAGGATTCACAAATCATCATAAACCTGCAGATTTTGCACTCAAAAGTAAGACAAACAACAAGGTTAACTAGCAGGAATGCCGTATGTGTGCTTTAGCTTGCCGCGATAAGTGCACGAGTATATCCATTGGGACCCCACCGAACAAAGCGCAAAGTACAAGCACCTGTTGCAACAACACGCTGCACGCATCGATACCCATCACCTGTATACACATCAATCAACAAATATCGAACCTTTAAACTTAAGGCACTTACACGATTTCGAATCAATTCATTTTCTGTTCTTGTACCACGATTTCGAATCCCAGTCAATGTAGTGAAAATAAAGCATAACGAGAAATCATAGCTAAATAAGTCAAGCAAAAACAATGTGATCAAAGTAGACAATAGACAAGCAAAGTAAAGCAAAAATAACCAAAAGAAAATGAAAGAAAAGTGCTCAAACTAGGAATCAAATTCAGAAAGATTTAGCAAATCATTCAGCTCAGAATCATCACTATGCAATCTGCTTACACTGCTTACTTCTTCAAAGTTCTCACAATTGACAAATGACTCCTGCAAGATATGTGATTGCCATTATTAAACATCATGACATGATCTGCCGTAAAGATACTAAACTTATACCATTATTATGCTCAAATGCTTGTTTTGGACTCAAATTGCAACATAATTTGATTACAAAAACATGAGAAGGATATGCACTAGTATCTCTTAAGTATTCTCAAATGCTCCTGCAAGATATGCTTTTGAATTGAACTAAAAAAAATCCAAACACAACTTCAATTCTAAAAATTAAGATGAACAGCTGATAAAACACCACTTAAGAAACATGTAAACAAGCCCAGATAACACCTAGAAAGTGAAACACAACTTCAATTTCACTTTCTGTTGATGATTTTCACATGAAAGCAATCATCAACAGAAAGTGAAATTGCTTCAGGTTTGCTCATCTAATGCATAGTTTAATAGTGCAAAAATAATGCATAGTTCATTGTTAGAAATTTCGTCGTCCAGGATCGGGACCTCCAGATCCAGAACTCCGAGGAGTCGCAAGAAGAGGAACAGCGCGAACAGCAGAGAGAAAAAGGTCAGAGAAGAGAGAGAGGAAGAGGAAGGAGAGGCTACGGTAATGGATTCGAAGATTCGATTCAGTACAAACCCTAAAATCAACCAGGCACATTGAATTCGAATTTCATGGCTCGACTAAACCAAAATCAACATGAGAATTATGAAATTGGAGGTCATTAACCTGGAAATTGAGCATAACGCTATCATCGGACCGAGGTGGAACCTATCTGACCATGGAGAGAGGATCCCGAGCAACGTCGTCTTGGTCGTCGTCCAATTGCGCCTCCAATGGCGAGGACTCTTCCCGAGCACGAAGAGACGATGATGGAGCGAGGAGCTCGGCCCTGGATCGCCACGCTGCGAAGTGTTGCTCCTCATCAGCGAATACGACTAGGAATGAGATGCCATGGCCGGCGACGTCGAAGCTTCGCCTCCAGACCGGCGACGAGCGAGAGGGCGAGGACGAGAGAGAACTTGTGGCACAGTTTTACAATTTGGAAAAGAGTATATATAGCGGACATTTTACTAATTTGTCAAAAAGGTGGACATTTCTCCAATTTGTCCAAATAAAGTGCCTATTTGGCAAATTTTTTCTTTTATTTTTATATTTAAATCTATAGTATTATAGACTTTTTTGAACATTCTTAAATACATCATGAGGTTTTAACTAAACTCCATAAAACATACTACAACATTTTAGTACTACTTCCGAGATTGTCCAACATTTAAATTGTAACTCAGCCCACTTGTTTGGCCCAGCGGTAGAAGCAGACCATCAAGCAGACTTTATCTTTTTGAAATCATACAAATATCACGCCGTGCATAGCATGGCTTCCATCCTAGTATATAAACAATATATACACCCGGTTAGAGGTTTTTTTTTAGTTTGACCTTTGCGTGCCATTACACGCCAAGGGAACACTGGCGGTGAAGGACCCCAGAAACTAGACCTCCATGGAGCCGAAACGACCAACGACGGAGAGAGATCCGATAGGGAAGGTCAGCGAAGCCCAAGGAAGGCCGAATCGAACTGCGGGGAGGACAGATCCGGCCTGGATTCAGGGGAGACTATGAAGAAGGACCTCATTCCCAAGTTCGATTACAAAGTTGGGGATATGGGTTAGGGGGAACAGGGCGAGGGTTGATCGGAGCAGATAGAATAGGAGGTTCATCCCGTCGATTGATCCCGAGAGTGATTGCAACCAAGGTCTCAACAAAACCCCAAAAGACCTCAGATATGCAGGAGATTGCAACCAGAGACCGTGCTCACCGCCGACGGAGGACCACCGAAAGCCCAAGGAAAGGCGGGGGACCGTCGACGGAACGCACAAGCGAGGATTCGGGGACGAGACTTGTTTTTAGAGGTGGATAAATGTAAAGACGGAAAATAATTTATATATTATATTTTATCATTTTAATTAAATATGTTATTATTCATTACAATTTGTAAAAGCGGAGAAAAGTCGTCCTCGAGCATGAATTCAATTTTAAAATCCTTCCGGCATCATTTAAATTTTGGATTTTGTCGGGATTTGATTTTCGCTTTCGAGATCGAGTATTAATAAAAATTTATTTAAACTCCGAGTTTTGATTGAAATTTATTTAATTCCGTTTATCTTGAAATTGAATTGAAATTTGATAGAGTCGGGATTAGCGGATTTTGAATTTGAATGTCGGGTATATTCTCCTAGCATTTTACATTGGGACCACTTATATATTCCTATTTTATTTATCTTTTCTTTACTCTCTCTCTCTCCCTCTCTCCCGTTGAGGTCCCCCACTCCCAGCTCACCTTGTCCTATTACCCATCTTCCCTTCCCCCCCGCCTAAACCCATTTTTCCCTGCCCCATTTCCCTTCAACTAAACACAAAACCCTCTCCCTCACTCACCTCCTTTGTCTCGTAGCAGCAGCTGCAGATGCGGCACCACCACCCCGTCCAGATCCATCTTCACCACTCCGCTCTTCTTCCTGCTCCCTTCCTCCATTGAAGGCCTCGGAGCTCAAGGCCCCTGCTTCTTCCAAGAGTTGAGCTCAGCGGCTTCGTTCCCTCTGCTCTCTCCATCCAGTCAGGCCAGCAGCCGAGCCCCATCACCTCCGACGTCCGCAGTAGCCCAGGACAACCGCCGAGCCGCCAGGCGCACTCGAGGCGCCGACGTCTTCTTCTTCCTCCCTTCTCCTCTTCCTGCTTTTCCCGATCGAGCACCCCGGGTAAGCTTCCTCTTCCTCCTTCGACCAGAAACTCCAAAAAGACGAACCTTTATAACCTTTCTCGACCGACCCAGGCACCTCGGCGCTCCCTCCGCCACCACCAAGGCCGAATCGGGCGAATCCAGTTTTTCCAGCGAACACGAACTCCCTTGGTAAGCTCTTCGCTCCCTCCCTTTCCTTGCTTGCGTTTGAATCCTTCCGAGTCTATGTTGGTCGGGGAGGTGTGTTGATGGGGTGGGGTGAGCTTCGGGTTGAAAGGAGTCGCCGGCGAGTCCGATTCTTCTTCTTCTTCTTCTTCTTCTTCTTCTTCTTCTTCTTCTTCTTCTTCTTCTTCTTCTTCTCCTTCTTCAGGCTGAGTGCTCTGTTCTGAGTTTTGGGAGGGAGACGGTAGTAGCCTTGGAATAGGGTTGGGCCTAATTTCTGGGTCGAGATTAATGAGTTTGGGTTTGGGCCCTCGATCCGGCCCTCCTTCTTCTCCCTATTCTGGATCCGGGTTAAAGCTTGGGTTGTGGATTCGGGCTAAGGATCCGGGTTGGGTCCTTCTTTTCTCTCAGGCCGGGTTGGTCTTCCTTGTCCTTCTTTTTCTCTTGGATCTGGATCCCTCCTCCTTCTGGGCAGGTTGGACTTTGGGCTGTGAATTGGGTTAAGTTATGGGTAATAATATTGGATATGTGTTAAGATATATTATGTGTTATGTTATATATATATATATGCTAGTATATGTTATTTTGATATTTGGATGTGGATATATATATTCTGAAAATATTAAAATATATTGTAAATGGTTTTAAAAGTAATATTAATGGTTATATATATGTATGGTGTTATATGATGATTTTGAGATGTGATTTAAAATATGTTAAAGTAATTTGGTATTTTGATTTATAATTGTGGGTTATTAAAATGGATTGACTTTGGCAATTTTATCATATTTAAATATTCATTGAGATGGGTTATTATACAATGTTTATAAATGGGTTTTGGCCAAATATGATTTTAGGAATTATTTGAATATGAGTTGACTAAGAGTTAATGTTTTGTAAATAAGGTTTGAGAAGTTGGATTTATTTTGAAATTTAAAATGCCGGAATGATTTCTATAATATGATTTTGAGAAAGTGGTTTTAAGGCTTAAATGTTTAATGTCGGGATTTGACTAAGTACGATTTTAAAAGAATTGTTTGATTTTCTAAGTTGAGTTCTCGAGAGATTGTTTTGGAAATGAGATGATGAGATGAGATGAACATGGAATGATATTTGAATTATGATGAGATAAGATGGAATAATCTGAAACGAGATATGTGAAGATATGTATGATAGTTAGGGGCGCCTTGTGTCAATTAGATAGACTTATGCATTTGTATGTTATTAGGTGATTGTGATATGTTGGACATTGCTTGCTATTGGTGACTCATTACTTGGATTCTGCTTCTGCCTTGTTCTCTGCTGTTCGGCTTATTCAGGTAAGTTCCTTTATGGGCTTACTCAGATTCGAAAGAGAATACCTGCTTGTGAATATATGACATACTAGGTGTTGCATAAGCATTAAAGCATGCCATGTAGTATCATGCTAGGATTGCACTTGTGATTGAGCATTCTATTTCTTTATGCGTATGTAAACAGAACGGCCGTTATTTGTGATAGTCCTAGAGTCTCTGTTAGGATCATAGGGTAGCCCATCCCCATCGGGTGCCCTGAGTCTATCGAGTTGATATGAGCATGATATGATAGCCCAACACCATCGGGCAAGAGATGAAATGATATGATATGATATGATGATGCCGTGGTGAGTGCACCACCACCAGGATATTGCTATGCTATAGCACCGAACTGGCCAGTCTTTGCACTAACGGGAAGGGGTGCAAAGGTGGGAGAGGGATATGCCACTTGGCATTCTTTGGGCGCCTTTACAGTTCTTTTTCGCATATTGTAAATTAGGATCATGTTAGCGTGCTTTAATTTCCGCATCTGCATCATCTTTATTATTAGCGTATGTGTATGTTCGCTTGCGGGACAGGGTGTGTTGGGGCCTCGGTCTGATTCCGCTCGCTTCACTTGTTTTTAGGTATGATTGCTTCCTGTCTCTATGGCGTGGGAAAATCCCCGGGCGATTACAAAGAATCTGTCTAACCCCGCTAATTTGGCTATATGACTTTAGAATATAGGTTTTGGTTTTGACCCGGCTCTGTGGTGGCTCTTGTATCTAAACCTTACTTCTGCTTTACTTTCATTTAAATTGAATTTCTGTAACTTCGTTTGATTGGGGTCCGAAATCCCCGCTTTGAACACTGATTGATCTTTAGAGGTTTGAAACCTCGACCCGTACCTGAATTGCAACATCCGAACGAAGGTATCCAACCTTCGAAACGTATCCCGGATATTTATATCCGGGCCGTTACAGTCAGCGCGTCTGATCGTTGTGGAATTCTTGTCACACATCATAATCTATCTCCCTTGGAGGCTCATATAGTGGTATTGATGGGGCAGGCCTTGCATCATAGGCCGCAGCAGCCCCGTAGGTGTTATCAAAGTTCAGGAGCCTCTCAATGGTCTCCCAAGCCTCTGTTGGTGTAAGCTCAATGTACCGATAGGAGGTATATGAATTGATCCTCTCCTTATTCGGCGCATCAAGGGCGTTGTAAAATATCTCCTGGATGACATATGGAAGTTGCCCATGCGTCAGGCATGACCTCAGCAAGTCCTTAAATCTCTCCCACGCATGTGCTAAAATTTCACCTGGATTTTGTTTGAAAGTTGTGATTCTTTGCCGCATCATCGCCGTTTTAGAAGGTGGAAAGAACTTATTCAGGAATGCATCCTTCACCTCCACCCATGTCCTCAGCGAGCGTGGAGCCAAACTCTCAAGCCATTGTAATGCCTTCCCTGCCAAAGACAATCGAAAAGATTTTAGTCTCACATACTCTAAATTTATTCCATCAGCAAATGTTTCACATAAATCCATAAAAGTATAGATGTGTTGCAGTGGGGATTCATTAGGTCTTCATTCAAAAGTATTTCTTTTAATTTCATAATTGGAGTGAGGAATTAAAATAGCGGATTCGGAAACGTGGAGCGGCGGATGCATGTATTGCATCGCCGTCTGTGGATACTGATTGAGCCGCTCTTGGGCTTGTCTGCGCGCATCCTCCTCCCTATTAGCACAGGCTTGCTCTGTAGCAGCGACAGCCCTCTTAGCAGCGATTGTAGCATTGTGGTCCTCGATCTTCTTCCTCAACCGCTCTATGGTCTCAGCCTGCGTCTCGTTGTCAGCCATGATGCGAATTGCTTTGTTGCGAAGATGGAAGAAACGTTCAGGCTCGTTGGTGGGTTCCAGGATAGGTCCGCGATCAGAACATCGCATAAACCTACAAAATAGACTTTAAAAGATCATGAGAAAACTTAGGTGGCGATTGATTTCCTCCCCGGCAACGGCGCCAATTTGTTCGCTTAAGGGGAGGGGGTATCGTTGCAATTCAAATATTCAAAGATAATTCACAACTAAGCTAACTCCATGTCCCAAAATAATAATATAAAAATCCCTCCCAATGTAGTGGTAGGGTAATTCAGGATCGAATCCACGAGGAGGTATGTCAGCACTTCCCTTGTTGCAATCACGATCAAGCTTTCGACCTCAGAAGACACTCGATATCGATGTGTCGGGTCGATATCGACCTCAGTTCTAGTCGATTTCCAGTAGAGTTCCTTCAGAAGACAAAAGCAGCAAAGTCAACGTCGAGACAGACCTCGATATCGACCTTTATAGTCAATTCCGATATTTGTCACATAAACTGTAATTCGTAACCGATTGTCGGAAAAGGGTCCGAAGAATGTAGAATGGTAAAGAAGGATGATCAGAAACAAAACTTAAACTTTTATATGATTTTAATTAATTAAAAAGCTTCCAAAGTCGGGGTTTCATGCCACAACGATAACAATGCAAGTTTGATGCTAAAGTTATGAAATTTAATGCCTTTCCGTCAAATAACTTTCGTTATCAACACTTAGGTGATTAGAGGCTTTCGCATAGTTCCTAAGAGTTACTATCCAATTCATGAGTAATCTAAGTTCACAATATGAGTGGCTTTCGCTTCAATAATGCAAATAATGAATCTCCCTAACTTTCGTAAGGAATCATGCATAGGATAGAAGATGGAATCGCATAAAAGTCATACCTTTGCTGCACTTACCCTACATCGCTATCGTCGGGATTACCCCGACCCTAGAAGTGGGTTGCCTACTCGCTTCTCATCATGCAACTCATCATCATCATTGAAAGAAAACTACTTTGTATTTGCAAAAGAACGAAATTACAACCGAACAAGCCAAATCTTCGCTCTCGCTTCCACCAACTCAATTCGGCCTCTTCTCTCTCTCTACTAACTCTCTCTCTATTGAAAACTGAATTCTCTGCATGTGTGGATGTAATTGGATGCCTAAACTTAGCCCTAATGGCCTCTAGATATAGATATCGAACTTTGCTATCCAAAGACTCGAAACTTTATCTTTATTCTCTAAGATAAAACTTAAATAAAGTAAAAACTAAAAATTCTAGGGTAAATCAGCTCATATGATAGCTCTGACGTTGAAGATAAGAAATCTCGACTTTAGGATAGACGTGCAAGCTTCAGATAGAATTCTATCTAAATCTGAGTCGGATTTATCTTCTGGGAAACATCGATATCGACCTTCAGACGTCGATATCGACCTCTGTGAAACTCTATCTCGAGCTCTCCTTCTCCTACTCGGATTAGCACTCGACTTCTATCTTTTCTCTCGATCTGGGCACTCGATATCGACCTTCAGACGTCGATATCGACCTTGGTGTGTCGACATGCTCTGTCCTCTTTTCTTGCTCGATTCCTATGTCTCTGCTGCACTCGATGTCGCGGTCCCCAGTCGATTTCGACCTATTCAGAAGACTTCGAGTTCTTTTTTCGCTCTTTTAAATCTGTCCATTTTTGTCCTGTTTTCTGCAAAATCACATAGAAACTCGTGCAGACCCATATATTTGATAATAAAGTGTAAACTACACTAATCCCATGTTTTCCCACTAATATACATGCAAAAGAATGATAAAATGGACTTATATGTGCATAGAAAATATGGCAATTTGCGCGCACATCAATTACCCTACCACTACATTGGAAGGGATTCTTGTATTATTTGTTTGGGACAGGGAGTTAGCATAGTTGTGAATTATATTTGAATATTTGAATTGCACGATCCCCCCTTAAGCGAACAGTGGCCGCGGGGCGGCGAGGGTAGGCGACGGGGCGGCCGGTGACAGGTGGCCGCGGGGCAGCTGTGAAGGTGACGGGGAAGCCGTCGACAGGTATGGCCGCAAGGCGGCTGGGCTAGCGACGGGGCGGCCTTGAAAAGTAGTGAATCTGCTGCTCCGACGTCGGATCTGCGCTCCGACGTCTCAAATTCCTCCCTCCGTTGGTGGATTTCTCCCAAAACCTTGAAGATCTTTCGAATCCGGTGTTTTTGGTTTAGATCTAGGAAGAATGAGAAGAATGTGGGTGGTTTGGTGAAAGATATAGGGGGATAATGGAAGATATTGGAGAAATGGGTGATTTTTGTGAAGATTGAAGCTTTGAGGGAGAGCTTTAATGGAGTTTGGGGTTTTCTTGTTGAGGTTGAAGAAAGAGAAGATAGATGAAGATGGTGAGGCGTGGGGGCGGCCTTGATAGGGATAGATGATGATAAAGGAGTGGATAGGGTTAAAGGGGTAGAAAGTGGGGCCCACACGGGTCCCAAAATTTTTTTGTCCTCCGTCAGGGGCCGCGGGGCGGCAAGGGTAGGCGACGGGGCGGCCGGCGATTGCGAAGAGAGCTTCGCTCACTATCGCGGCGGCAGGGCGGCCTCGCTGATGACGGGGCGGCCTGCCCTTTTTCTGCTCAACTCCTCTTCTTTTTACCCTGCGGGGTTAGTATGCCGAAACACTAAAACTAAACTAAAAGAAAATAACTAAATGCAATAAGAAAAGAACGTCTAAACTACTTACCTTGGGTTGCCTCCCAAGCAGCGCCTTTAGTTAACGTCGTAGGCTCGACGTCATGACTCCCTAGTGATCCTCAGTGCTTGCTTCATGGAGAACCAACTCATCACCATACTCTTTGACAAAGTTCTCATAATATGGCTTCGCACGATGACCATTTACCTTGAAAATGTCTCCATTCCTCTCATTGAGTATCTCTACTACACGATGAGAAAAGACATTAGTAATCACATATGGCCCTGCCCATCTAGAGCGAAGCTTACCTGGGAAGAGTTGAAGGCGCGATTGGAATAGAAGGACCTTGTCCCCAACTTTGAGGTCCTTTCTCAAAATATGCTTATCATGCCATGCCTTAGTCTTCTCCTTATAGGTGACGGAGTTATCATAGGCATCCAATCTCAACTCTTCCAGCTCCTGCACCTGAAGTTTCCTGAACTCCCCAACTTCATCCATTTGCATATTGCATTGTTTCATCGCCTAGTATGCCTTATGTTCGAGCTCGAAAGGAAGATGGCAAGCCTTTCCATAAACTAATCGAAATGGAGACATCTCAATGGGAGTCTTATAAGCCGTTCGATAAGCCCATAGAGCATCATCAAGTCTTACACTCCAATCCTTCCTGTTTGGGGCAACAGTCTTCTCCAAGATAGTCTTAATCTCGGGATTAGACACCTCGGCTTACCCATTAGTCTGGGGGTGGTATGCAGTAGACACCCTCTGCGTAACATGATATTTCTTTAATAATGCACTTACCGTCTTGTTGCAGAAATGTGTCCCCTTATCACTTATCAATGCTTTTGGCACTCCAAATCTAGAGTAGCTTCTTGAGGAAACTTGCAACAACCTTTGAATCATCAGTCCTGGTGGCCTTCGCCTCCACCCACTTGGAGACGTAGTCCACCGCAAGCAAAATATACAAGTTTCCAAACGAGGTAGGGAATGGTACCATGAAGTCAATGCCCCAAACATCAAAAATCTCACAAAATATCATGCGAGTTTGTGGCATCTCATTCCTCTTAGAAAGATTCCCAACTCTCTGACAACGATCACAGGATTTGCAAAAAGCATATGAATCACGAAATATATGTGGCCAAAAGAACCCTGCCTCAAGTACCTTTCTTGTTGTCTTTTGTGGTCCAAAGTGGCCACCACATTCATGTGAGTGACAAAAATTAAGGACAGATTGTACCTCATCATCGGTAAGACATCGATGTATAACTTGATCAGCACAATGCTTCCATAGGTATGGATCATCCCAAATGTAGAAGCGAGCATCATGGCGTATCTTGTCCTTTTGAGCCTTGGAAAAGTTGAGTGGAAACTTCTACGATACTAAAAAGTGCACCAAATTAGCGAACCAAGGGCGGGGAATAGAGCTTACCTTCAAAAGAAGTTCAATCTCAGAGTCTGCAGTGGCCGTGGGGCGGCCAGGCCGGCGACGGGGCGGCTGGAGACGCTGAACACTTCAAATGATTCTTCGTCAGGAAAACTCCCCAAGATAGGTGATTGCTCGTCCTGCCCATTCTTTCCCTGCAATATACGACTTAAATGATATTCCACAAGGTTCTCAGCACCCTTTTTGTCCCTGATTTCGATGTCAAACTCGCTTAAAAGCAAGATCCATCTAATCAATCTTGGCTTGGCCTCTTTCTTCGTCAAAAGGTAACGAAGCGCTACATGGTCAGTATACACAATAACTTTTGTACCAAGCAAATAAGATCTAAATTTCTCAAGGGAAAAAACAATAGCAAGAAGTTCCTTCTTTGTGGTTGAGTAGTTCCTTTGGGCGCCATTCAACGTCAGAGATGCATAGTAGATCACATGAGATCTCTTCCCCTCTTTTTTTCCAAGCACGGCTCCCACGGCGTAGTCACTAGCGTCACACATCAATTCGAAGGGTTGGGACCAATTTGGCGCTTGTATAATTGGTGCACTAGTAAGAGAAGTCTTCAACTCATCAAATGCCATCCTTCACTTCTCATCAAAAGCAAAAGTGACCTCCTTCTTCAGTAGCTCGCACAAGGGTGAGGTGATCTTTGAGAGGTCCTTAATGAACCTGCGGTAGAATCCTGTATGGCCTAAAAAGGAATGCACTTCACGCACATTAGTAGTAGATAAGGCAATGATTGAATGATGTCTACCTTCGCCTTATCAACCTCAATCCCTTTATGTGAGACAATGTGACCTAAAACAATGCCCTCCTCAACCATAAAGTGACACTTCTCTGAATTGAGCACTAAGTTAGTGTCAACACACCTTCTAAGCAAAAGTGCCAAATGGTTTAGCAAGCATCAAAACTATCACCATGTACAGTAAAGTCATCCATAAAAACGTTAATGAATTGCTCTACATATTCAGAAAAAATGCTTACCATACATCGTTGGAATATCCCAAGAGCGTTGCACAAGCCAAAAGGCGTCCTACGATATACAAAAGTGCCAAACGGACAAGTGAATGTCGTCTTTTCTTGATCCTCCGGTTCGATAGCTATCTGAAAGTACCCTGAATATCCATCTAAAAAGCAATAATATGGATGACCAGCGAGCCGTTCGAGCATCTGATCAATAAAAGGTAAGGGAAAGTGATCTTTTCGAGTTACCGCATTCAGCTTGCAATAATCGATACAAACTCTCCAGCCTGATTGGACTCTAGTAGGGACCAACTCACCTTCTTTGTTCTCAACCACTGTTAGGCCCCCCTTCTTTGGTACTACCTGCGTTGGACTAACCCATTGACTATTAGAGATGGGATAGATCATACCTTCCTGAAGGAGTTTCAGCACCTCCTTCTTCACTACCTTCATCATAGGTGGGTTGAGTCTCCGTTGAGGTTGTCTGGAAGGTTTGGCTCCCTCTTCTAACAAGATTATGTGCATGTAAGTAGCTGGGCTGATTCCCTTGATGTCCGCTATGGTCCATCCCAGAGCGGTCTTATGTTCTTTGAGCACCGCCACCAACCTATATTCTTGTTCCTTAGTAAGCTTGTTGGAGATGATGACGGGCAAGGTATCACCTTCCCCCACGAATGCATACTTCAAATGCTCATAAGAGCTTCTCGCTCGAAATGGTTAGTTCCATAGGGGTGCTTACCTGCAAATGAGTTGGGAGGTTAGACAAGTCTCTTATGGTCTCCTGCAAGTTAGTAGACAAAGCATAAGTCAATGACAACTCCTCAATAGGAGCTTCTAGAGTAACCTGCAAGTCATCTACATAACTCATATCAAAAGTATCATGCTTACAAGTATCAATGACATCTACAAAGCATAAGGAAGGATCATCAGAAGGGAATTTCATTGCATCATAAATATTATATTCAACCTTCTCACCATCGAATTCCATAGTCAATGAGCCAGAATACACATCAATTTTTGTCTTAGCAGTCTTCAAAAAGGGCCTTCCTAAGAGAATAGGGGCCTCTTGCTTACCATGCTCCATGTCTAAGACAAAAAAGTCAGCAGAAAAGATCAAGTTGTCAACCATGACCAAAACATCCTCTACTATGCCTCTAGGATAAGCATTTGAGCGGTCCGCCAGTTGGATCACCACTCTAGTCTCATGCAAAGGTCCTAAGCCTAATGATTCATATAGAGAATAAGGTAAGACATTAAGAGATGCACCTAAGTCTAACAAAGCTTTATCAAACTTAGTCTCACCTATCACACATGGGATTTTAAACATGCTAGGGTCGCTACATTTCTTAGGCATACGCTTTTGAAACACAGCAGACACATGTTCACTTACCTTAATCTTCTGTTTCCCTTTCAACTTCTGATTCCTCTTTATGGTGCAAAGATTCTTAAGAAATTTAGCATAACGATGAATACTTTTAATCAATTTGAGTAAGGGAATGTTTACCTCGCACTTACTGAATGTCAAAGATCATTGTATCTCTAAGAGCTTCAGGAAAAGGAGGACCAGGTTTGTAAGAATTTAAAGGAGGGAATTCAGGCCTTACATATGAATCGAAAGGTTCGTCAGGAGCAAGGCCGCGGGGCGGCTGGGTGTGGCCGCGGGGCGGCTCGCCGAAATCCGCTTCTCCAGAATCGCCCTGGCCGGGGGGCGGCTCAGGGGGGGCCACTGGGAGGCTCGCAATTCCGAAGCTCTTCTTCTCCTTTTTCTTTATGCAGCTCAAGTTCTCCATAGTTTTCGTCATCCTGGTGAGTAGTAATCAGTTCCTTACCACTTCTTAGTGTTATTGCACTGACGTTCTCCTTAGGATTCACCACCGTTTGAGATGGTAGCTTTCCTGAGTCCTTAGCTTGCAATTCACTCAGCGATTGAGCCAATTGGCCTACCTGTTTTTCAAGATTCTTTGAGTGCTCAACCTGGCTCATGAGTATCCTAGTGAGGGTCTTGATAGGGTCCTCAGTTGATTGATCCCCTGCGGGAGGTGCTCTTTGCCTAGAATTGAATTGTTGTTGAGGCCTCTGTTGGTGTCCCCCTTGTGGATTATAAGGGGCCCGGTTATTACCATAGCCATACCCCTGGTAACCTGCATTATAATTGTTATTGAATTGATTGGGGTTACCATAGTTACCATACCTGGGCTTCTGTGGGACAAAGTTTCCCATGGCGTTAAGCTCAACATTAGGATCCTGAAGTAGTGGGCACATATCGTTTGGATGTAAAGGATCAGCACATAGCCCATATGCCTTGAGTTCTTGAGGGGTCCCCTTGAGCATCATCCTTCTCATCATCTCCTTCATCTTCATCATATCAGCTTGCAAATTAGAGCTTGAAGAATCTACAACCAGTACTCCACGAAGGTTTGCCCTCTTGGTATATTGTCTAGACCCCTCAACAAGCTCTGAGAACAACTCCATAGCATCATTAGGGGTCTTGTTGAGAATGTTACCCCCACTAGCGGCATTCACCATTCGACGCTCATCATCAAGCAAACCTTCGTGCAAATAAAGTACCAAATCCTGTTGTGAGTAACCATGGTAGGGGAAACTTGAGCAGAGCTTTTTGAATCGCTCCACATACTCATACAGGGTCTCAGTTGCTGATTGCTCGATGTTGCTGATGGCCTTTTTGAGAAACTTCAGCTTTGTAGCAGGGAAGTACTTCTCTAAGAACAACATTTACATCTCTGTGCAGGTAGTAATGCTCCATGCAGGAAAATAGTAAAACCAATCATTAGCTGAATATTTTAATATGAAAGGAAAAGCTCGCAGTTTGATTTGGTCCTCTGTGACATCTACGGATCTCATGCTCTCAATGATAGCATGGAATTCCGCTAAATGTTTGTTGGGATCCTCGTCATTCAACCCATGGAACTTAGGCAGAAAGTGGATCCATTGAGCCCTAAACTCGAACTTGGTCCCATCAGAAAGCGCTGGAAACTGCACCGCCAATGGTTGTGTTTGTAGATTCGGTGCGGTGAGTTGCCTTAAGGTTTGGTTCGCGTTATCTAATGCGTGTCACCCATATCTGCAGTCCCTTCGGCTTCTTGATCAAAAGGTTATTCGCTAGAGTTGTTGCGAACCTCTCGCCTTAGGTTGGAAAGAGTCCTCTCCATCTCTGAATCAAAATGAAGTAAAGATGGATTAGCAGCACAAGTGCGGACCATAAACGTGGTCCACACCAAGGGTAGCGATTAAACAACACAAGAAATTAAAAAGTCTTCCCCGAAACGGCGCCAAATTTGACAAGAGGAAAACATGTCGTTGTTCCTGCCAAAGAAATACTCAAACCTACAACTAGTATAGTTGGTAAGAAAGAGGTCGATCCACAGGGAAATCTAGTAAGTTCTAGTGCTAATCTAATCGCAAGTAACCAAAAAGAGAGTTTTTGTGGGAAAAGATCTGCCTTTTGTCTAAACGGAAAGAAGCAAACAAAGTAAAGGAGGTTGTAAGATGCAGTAGAGAGAAAGAGGTTCACCTACAATTTGTCACTTCAATTGATGAATTGGATCCTTGTTTCAGCCTTTAGTTCTTGTCTTTTCCTACTAATGTCCTTGTTCAGATCTTAGGTAAATTACTAGTCCTACGAGTCCTAGCAATCCTTATCTCTAAATAACCCTAACACGGTTAAGATTTAACCTAGAGATAGCATTAAGACTTTGAATTAACCAAGGTATATGCAATATCAAGCTACGAGTCGATATTTAACATATATTCAACTTCCTACACATCCAATTAGTCCTACGAGTCCTAAAGGGATATGATTGCCACTTGGGTTAAGGTTCGCTACGAGGAATCTACAAAACCCTAGAAATTGAATGAATCTACTATAACTAGTTGATCAGGCTAGAGAGAATAAAACACATTCAAAGATTTAAGCACAAGGAAGCCAAAACATTCAAATAGGAATAAGAACTAGATTAAGAAACTCACAATTCAACAATCAAACATCCAAACTGTAGGCGAAACCTTCGAGAGTTTAGTTGCTCATGCTCAACGTGCTCTCAATAATTCTCAAAAGTGCATAAGGTGAATAGTAAAATAACCTAGAAATGTCTTTTAAATGCCTACAAAGAATCGGCCAAAAAAAACCCTAATTAAAGTTTAAAATTGATTCGGCGTTTCTGCACGGGCCGCGGGGCGGCTACCTCAGGCGACGGGGCGGCCTGGTGATCAGCGAAATCCTTCGAGAAGTCTTCGGGCCGCGGGGTGGCTAGCTCGGCTATGGGGCGGCCAGCGATTTCTTCCGCTTCTCATCTCGTGATTGCCTCTAGATGATAATGCAATTCCCTTTACTTCTTTAACTCTCCTCAAATTCATTCCACCTTCAATATGCGATTCCTGAAATAAACCAAAACATTGTGTAGATTCCGCATCTTTCAAATCAACAAGTAATCATGTAAATGCAACTAAAATATGCAATATTTACACCCAAACTATGCTAAATGTAATCTATTATGCCATACTAATAATGCTCTATCAAATGTCGAGTTCTTAAACAAATATATAAAATATAAATGCAAATCGAAATCCTAGCCTATGCAAATAATTACAAGACTTCCTCCCGTTGTAGTAGAAGGGTAGTCAGGATCGATCCACGAGGAAGCAGGTTAGCGGGATCCTAGATAGTCTTGAAAGCTCACGTCTTTAGTCGACCAGAAGCCTCGATCTCGACCTAAGTGCTCGATGTTGACCTTGGCTTTCGATTCTTTCAGCAACAGAAAACCTGTGGTGACAAAAACAAGCAGTTGATATCGACAAGGGAAGGTCGATATCGGTGTTAGTGCAGAAATTGACTGGCTTAGAAGACTGTCAGTCAACATAGGGTGGTCCATATCGAGTATGGGACTCGAAATCGACCTCAGCAGCAGGAACAAAGGAGATAGACGTCGACACAGAAGACCGTCGACAAAGGTAAAGTGGTCAATATCGATGTTAATTGTCGATATCGAGTAGGTTCCTGTAAAGTTGTTAGCTTTTGTCGGCAAAGAAAGGCCGAAGACACAACGATGAATAAGGAACAATGGACAGAATAAAGACAGTGTTTTTTATGTTAATATATATAAAAAGGAACTTCTAGGGTTAGGGTTTACCACAACGTTCACCAATGCATGCGATAAAATAAGACGGACAATTGCGCTATTTCACCCGAGGGACAAGCTTTCGCCGTACATCAACTCTTAGGATTACTCTTGCAAATAAACCTAATTATCTCTACCAATTTTATGTTTATAACTCCAGTTGTTAGCATGAATCCCTTTTCTTTCGATAAAAGGACTAAACATAGAATCGTAGGAGATGATATAGACACAACGATATCAACATCAAATACTTACCTCAGGAACGCATGGCTAACGTCGGGCTCACCCCGACCCTAGAAGTTTTGGGAAACTACTCGCACTTAATTGTAGGAAACATCATTGCTATAAAAAGGAAAACTTGCATTGATAACTCCGAAACTTTACAAGTCAACGTCGACTCTCGCAAACGTCAAACCCTAAAGCTTCTCTCTAACTCTGACTCTATTGTCGTATGATTGTATGTGTAATTGAATGATTGAATGCCATTCCCCTAGGGATTTATTTATAGGCTACTAATCCTTACTATCCAAGGATAGTATCTTTAATCTTCTATCTAAACTCTTTCCCAACAAGTAGGATAGATCTTTTATTTTGGTAAATATCTAAATAACTTAATAAAGCCTTGGGGTAAAAAAACAAATAACCCTAAGTTGTAATCTATCTAAATTACAAAGGATAAACCGTGGCTCTTGAAGATAGTTTTTTAATCTGCTTCTCGAAAAACGTGTCAACCCGTGTCGAAATTCAGTCGATATCGACCAGACAGGTCGATTTCGACCTCTCTGTTTCTGTTCGACGGGCTCAGCTCTACTCGATTTCTGGGACATGGTCGATATCGATGTCAGGTGATCGATATCGAGTGCTTTTGTTCTGTTGGTGTTCTTGTTTGTCTCGACACTCAGAGTCTGTGTCGATGTCTGTAGTCGATATCGACCAGATAGGTCGATTTCAACCCCTTTCTGCTTTTCTTGGTTTCTTCTTTTTGACACCAATTTCGCTCGAATTCCTACATAATTAGATCAAAACTTGTGCAGACTTTATTTCTTGCACGTTAGCCCGTTGTACACAAATTTACATTATTTTCAATCTTTATTTTGAGGAATCGAATGAAATATGAAGTCAAAAGATGCAATAAAAAAGGGTACAAATATGTACATCATTATACTACAAGAAGGCGACTCGGGAGTTCACTGTTCTGGTAGGCGGGTTCTTCCCCAAAATTCGTCTGAGTTGCATGATGCACATAGTGAAGTACGCGGTTGACAAAGCAGTGCGGCCGGCGAACGAGACCGTGAGCAAGTATGCATTCAACAGAATGGAGATCAGGATCTTTCGAAGCATTGGAGCTGAGTCTGTTGGTAGTTGTGGATATTTTGTAGATTTGCAGGATGTTGGTAGTTGATTCTGTTGCTTTCAAATGGTTAGTTGTCGTTTTGTGGTAGTTGTAAGTATGTTTTTGTATTAGTTGTAGTTGTATAATACGAATGAAAATTCACAGTACTACACGGTGGGTTTTTTTTCCTGCAAATTGTTCGAACGTAAACTCCATTATAAAATTACCACGTTTTTCAGATTACATAATTGAAAATAAAAATCTAACAACTACCAACTGACGCCGACGTCTCCTTTGGCGATAAGAAAATCTTGATCTCGTTGAAGGAAAATCGTATCGCATGTCGATTGAACATCCGTAGCAGCTTGCATACAAACTTACTAATATCGATTGCACATGTATTTATCAGATCTTCCTCCACATACGTCAAAACGCGCAGACAACCGTCTCGATTTCCAAGTAATATGAATCGGGGCCTCCCGTGACAGCATAACATTGCTCACAACCAATATCCACTGGATAAGATGGCTGAGTGTCGTCTTCACAGTCAAAATGACAAATGATGCAGATACTATCCTCATGGAAACATCGATGCTGACAATTACAATTGAAGAAAAAATATGGCTTGTCACGCTAACGCCAAGTGACCGTGTAATCGACTTCACCTGATGACCGATGGAAGACTTTAGTTATCCACATTTCCTGACTACTCCACACTTCCACAAAATGGTCAGACTGTATTTAAATAAGGGTCGTGAACGGGGTTTCCCAATGTCTGACATATGTTGTGCAAAGTACACATCCTCCGCAAATGCGAAGAAGCAGCATTCAAGAAGTCGAAGAATCTTGATGTCGCGGGTCGTTTTAAGAGCGTGTGCTATGGCCTCTTCGAATCTAGATCCGCTTACACGTTCAACGCCCGAAGGAGGGGTATGCATGCAGAGTGGGGCCACATTGAGGGGTTGATGTCGTATTTGGAGGTGACCTGGTTGCGCGATTACTCAAAGAATATTGTTCGTGCATCGACAGATACTATACAGCATTTTGGTACGAGAACGACGA
Organism: Persicaria maculosa; assembly: GCA_963922045.1. Classification (NCBI taxonomy): domain Eukaryota; kingdom Viridiplantae; phylum Streptophyta; class Magnoliopsida; order Caryophyllales; family Polygonaceae; genus Persicaria; species Persicaria maculosa. The sequence continues at coordinate 39,763,670 of OY998261.1, forward strand.
ACATGTATGCCATTCTTCTCTATCCCCATTCCATTTCCGTAATCAATTATTCACATGCTAGCACGCACGGCCGATATCTTTTTCTGTAGGGAGCACTGCACTCTGTGATCGGTGACTTCACTCACGTCATCAAAGAAATCGATCTAATGACGGAGGACTAAATCACTAAATTGAAGAATACGATGGGTCGAGCTTACAACACATGGCCGACAGACTCACACGGCCTATGGATATTCGATCGGGTTTGACATATTATTTTGAAGGAATGTTTCAACTTGTTGTTCGAAATATACACGAACATGGAAACAGATCCGCCATCGCAGCCATGCTGAGATAGTTACTGCAGGACCGTCTTCAGTCTGCCCTGCACACATGAAATGCAGGCTTGTCGAGACGCACAGATACCGATGAAGCCGTCCCAGATTCACATATTTTAGAAGTAATTGGATTGGGATCGTCCCTATGTTTGACCATGTTGATGATAACACGCCGCTCACAAGAGCTGACGTAGACATCTCGCGCTTAATCACGTTGTTCTAGAGTGGAGCCATGGACGACGATACTTGTTGGAGGATCGCCTCAGCATTCAACAATGGGGATCGTCCCTCCCATACACAATTGACTCCACCTGACCCCGAGGACCGTAGACCGACCGGGAGACCGAGGACTCGCAACCTTTGTTGAACGAACCCTCTGCCATGGGAACGGAAACGTGCTCGGGCCAAGTGTAGAGCCACTAGAGACGGGAGCAGCGGATCTGTGAGAGGGCAAAGTCGGGGTCGGGGTCAATCTTCATTTAAAGACGCTGAAACAGTTGCACAAAATGAAGAGGGCATTGGGTCCAATGCAATTAACGTCGACAACTCTCCTACTGGCCATGGAAGAGGACGAGGAAGAGGTCGTGGGTGCAGTCCTTTCCGGGGACGTGGCCGAGGCCGATCAACGACAGAGTCTAGAGGGGACATACCATCTGCACCACCTCATACACTTCCGCCTCAGAATCTCCCTCACCTACGTTTCGATTGAGGAACATGCAACATCGATGACTTCATGATTACTTTCATTCGAGTCGTCACGAGCGTTGCAGGTGATGGCCATTGTGGATATAGATCTTTCGCTTATCTTCTGAACTTGGGCGAAGATGCATGGCTACAGGTTCGACGGGAGTTGGCCATTGAGCTGCAGTTGCATGCAGATCGCTACCATTACTACCCTGCCTTGGATGAGCTCCTCATGAGGGTCAATTACTTTGGTGCATGCCATGATGCTACGTATTGGATGGAGATTCCGATAATGGGCGAAGTTTTTGCCAAATACTGTCACAGATGATGCCGATGTTGTGCCTGCCTCTTTACGCCACTAGTGGCCCATCCGTATCGTCGTACGATGAGTTAGATGGGATAAATTTAGTCGGCAACAGCAACCACTTCGTACCGATAAGTTTCGAATTTCATATGCATTTCCTTCTTCACATTTCTTTTTTCCCTTCTCATTTCGTTTTTTCCATACATTTTACGCAGATTTGGTTATTTCCTGGATCCCCTTTACCTCCTGTGTACTCTACATGGATGCAGTACCACCATCCCACAGTCAATGGGTGGGACGAGCAGTTCGCGGTCAGGATTGCACGATACAGAGCCTACCACCGGCGAGATGGTGGTCGTCAGCTGCGATATTAGCATTTTCATTTTTCCTGGATTTGCTGCCTCAGACTTTCTGTCTTTGATATCCTGACATATGTTGTTCCATATATCTTATTGTCTGAACTACGTTTTTTTTATTTATGACATTTTTCGAACAATGGTTTTGTCCGTCTCCCTTTTGATATACTGAAATTTGCTCGTATGGATCGTTCCGTCGTTGTCCATAATAAATATTCAGCCGGTCCGGGCCGTTCCGGGCCAGTCCGGCTAAACCGACCATCAATGTACGCCATTTTTCAAATTGTGGATGTTGATTGTAAATTTGAAGTTTAATTAGGGGAGTACCAGAGCTGCGAAAAATGAGGTTATCCGGTCCGGACAACAGTTCATTTCAGACATTTTTTGAATTATTGATGTTGTTCGGGCTAGTCCGGGCCGGGCCACCTTTGTTGTTCGGGCCGGTCCGGGCCGCCTTTGGTGTCTTGACATATGGTCCACCGTAGGTGTGTGGGGTGTGGGCCACCGTCTATATCCACGGTGGTTTCCACATTATAACGGCGTCTTCCGCCCCAAACGGAGTTATCCACCGCACTGTACATCGATGTTTTAACTTATATGGTCGCACCCACCGCCGCATACAACGGTGGCTCTCGTTAATCGTCATTAAATCCACCTTTACCTGCTACGGTGATTAGCGGTGGACATAGTAAAAATTAGCGGTGCAAATAACAACACTCGATTTGAATTCACAAACAATTTCGACGTTGGATTGGGTATAGTTTGATTATTGATCGCTAACTCTGAAGTTCATAGTTGGTATCGAAATCCGACAAGGTGAAGAAGACAAGTGACATTCCGAGCTTTCTATGTGCATTTGCGTGTTTTCGTGTAGTTGGATCATGCCAAATTGCGTTAAATAAATTACAATCCACCTGTTTGTATGATTTATTAAGTTGATAATCTATTTTGGCATGTTAAATGGGTAATGTTATTTTTATAGGTTATTTAACTTAGATAAATGACATTATGTGCCCATATTCCATGAAAGCATGATTTATTATTTTCTCTTCATGCTAATTTTAATTATGTGATATATCTGTTTTCATATCCATAATTTTTGTTTATTAAATTCGGTTCCAGACTAGTTTGCATACTAGTTCGGTGTGAACTTAGGTTATCTTTTGGACCGAGTCCTTATAAAATATATAATTATGACACTTAAGTTATTGATTTTAGAATGGTAGTTTAGTGTATTATAGTGTGTGAATATTATAAATTAAATTTAAGGAAGATGAGCGCTTCCTAGTAAAATACATAAAAGATATTACCCCCTCCGATCCAAAATACATGTCGTTTGACTTTTCAACACGTATTTTAAGGAGCTAAAAACTATATAATATATTAAAAATTTTATTATTTTTTTAAAAATTTAATACTTATTACCAACAAATATTAAGTTGTAAAAACATTATTAAAAAAAGTTAATATTTTATATAGTTTTTAGCTTCTTAAAATACATGCTAAGTCAAACGACATGTATTTTGGATCGGATGGAGTATAAATTAAATTTGTAAGATGAGCGCTTTCAAGTTATAAAAAAAATACATATTATTATAAATCAGGAAGATGACCGCTTCCTACCCAATTTCATGAAGCTACATTTCTGGACCCGAAAATGATCAACTTAGCGGACCCGTTCATTGAACTTGATCGAAAATAAAATCCGAGCAGACCCGTTCGGTACACTTGATACTAAAAGAAAATTCGAGCGAACCAATTCAGTATACTTGATATTAAAATAAAATTTGAGCAAAACCGTTCAGTACAGATTAAATATATAGATCTTATTATTGTAGTTCATTGGTTGAATACTAGTTGTAAGTTAAAGTTATACAATTATTTATAAGACGGTGATCGTAAATAAGTTGGTCCTAATTTTAACGTTTAATTATATTTCAATCTCATTTTGAAATATAATTCCCTAGAGTGATTTATCACTCACAAGTCATATCCATTCTTCTTCATAACATAAAATTATTCCAAGTCGAGTAAAGGGTCTATTTTGTATTTTGTAATTCACATTTAAATAATTTTTATTACCTTCCTTTGGACTATTTGGTTCATACCGTTTTATGGTCAATGAATCTTTAGTGTAAAGTAGTCTTTTATTTCGTGTCGTCACTTGCTTGTTCTTAATTGAACTAACTTCCCTATGTATTGTGGCGGCCGGTGTCTCTCGTTTGTATACGATGCATCATACCTAAGTTGCAGGTATAGAGATTATAGTGAAGAAGTTCTGAAGGCGCTGGAGATCATCAAGGGTCATTTTAAATGTTTTGAACTAAAAAGGGTAATTCCAAATGTGTTCGAGTTGATTAATTATTTACCCATTTTATTTTAAAAGTCTTCCGTTGTACAAATTAAATGGTCCTTTTGTTAAAAGACTTCCGTTGTATTTATTTTAATGCACGTTATCATTTTGTTTGTGGGAGCATGGTTGCATGTCCTTATAAGCCTAAGGTGGTGTCGAAGACATTAAAGTCCGAGTAATCACTGGTACTGCAACATTCCCTCGTTTACAGAAAGGGGTGTTACAAGTGGAGTGGAGCGGCTTCAGGTGGCACAGTCGTCGGTTGTGAGGCTTTCTCCTGGTAGCGTCGGGGGCTCATCGGACTGAGGCAAGGATGAAAAGTTGGAGTGGAGCGGGTGATCTTCGGTTGAAGAAGGAAAGGGGAGTTTGTATGTTTGGGTTCTTGTTCGTCACTGCCGAAACAAAGGAAGGGAGGAAAGAAATAACAGGGGAGGAAGAAAAAAAATACAGAAGTGGAAGGAGGAGTGAAGGGGTTGAAAGAGGGAGCTTGAGTTGAATATCGAAGGCTTGGGTTTGTGTTTAGTGAGGGTGAGCTGAGGCTTTGTAATGGGGGGGAGGGGGGAAGCTTGTTGTTTTTTTGTTTGTTTTGCTGCAAGGAGAGGGAAAGAAATAATGGGAGAGGATAGAAAATGTGTGTGAGAGAGAGGATCCGAAAGAGATCCAATTAGGAGTCAAGATTTTTCCCCAAAATGTCCCAACACAAATCCACCCTTACCTACAATATACTATAAATAACATCTAATTTAAATTTTGAATTTTTTGTAATGTAAAATAATACACTATAACATAAACGAGATGAAGATAAAATTATATAAGGTGTAAAACTTTGTGCAATTGTTTTATTTTCAAAACAAAATAAAAATTTCGCCAAAGTTCGGAAAATAAAGTGTGAAATTATTTTAATTGAATATAAGAATTTTATAAGTTACAAACATAAGTTTTTAGAAATTATATAAGTTTAACCTAAATCGAATTTAAATTCGTGAAATAATTTTTATAAAATTCGGGTCTTTACAATTTATGTGTGTGTACACGGGACATGACGAAATTTGCGAGATGAAGAATATGCATCTCGTGTCCCATCTCGCATATATATATATATATATACACACACACACACAGGACATGACAAAATATGCGTGATGAAGAATATGCATCTCGCGTCCCGTCCCGCATAATTTTTACGAGATGGGGTCGAAATGAAATTCACTATTATTTTCCCAAATTCCATCGAGACTGAGACCGGATTTGCAAAATTTGTGTTCATCCTATGTTTTCTTCACCCCTTTTTTAAGGGGTGGAGGAGGTGGAAGGAGGTGGAGGTGGGGGAAATTTCTCCACCTTTGTGAGAGAGGGTGGAGGAGGTGGGGTGAAATGCCACCTTTCCCACCCCTTAAATGAAGGTGGAGGGGGTGGGGAAGAAAACACACCCTATAGAAATTCCAGCTCCTTCCTGATAGTTCAAGAAATTGAAACCTACCCCAATAGACTTGTCAAGTTTAATAATCTAACAACCATTCGTGTTTAACACAAGTAACAATACTCGGATGAAACGAAAAAACATAACTTGAATTTTAGAAATTAATAAGTTGCACTTGTTATAAGATTATTTATATTTATCTTTTGGTATTGGAGAAACTCTAAAAAGTTATTGCTAGGAAACTCAGTTCACTTATGAACTCCTATATAAATGATACTTTGGAACCCCAATAAACACATCAATTGTTTTTCTCTTCTCTCCGTTTCTCTTCTCTATTCTCTATTTTTAAAACTTGATTTTTCACTAATTCTCACGCGTCATAATTTATGAGAGGAAAAAATTATAATTTGTCCGGGAAAAAAATAATTGTCGAGACAAATTTTTTTTTATATAAAGTAAGAATTCGAGATCAAACATGTCTGATTCTTGACGGGCCGACAAGTCACCAGACAGAAACCGTCGAACATACAATGGAAACCAGAAAAACATGTAATAAAACATACATCACACACTCTACAACATAATGAGTATAGGCAAACCTAAAACTTATAAGTTGAGGACGTAGACTAAAAGCAAAGTCAATCACCACCATGAATGAAGTACCACTACTACCCTGCGATACATCAACAATCTATGTGGGCAATGAAGATGAACCTCCAAGGAAGCTCTTTTCCTAACACGGAGTTGCTTTATACATACCACATCGACCCTAGCTAGTCCTAACTCCGAACGCTAGAACCCCAACGAAGAAGAAGATCGCCTAGACACATCTGCAAAGCTGCACACTACTCAAGCAAAATACGTCAAGGAGAACCGACCTAAACGGACACGAATTTTGGTCAGATCATTTTGGGATTTAAATCAAGCCCTTTCTGATGGGATTTGCTCAAATATATATATATATATATGCATAAATAAATAAGTATATACTCCTTCCATTTCCAAATAACTGACTTTTTATTATTTATGTACATACTTTAAGGTGATAAAACTATATAAAATATTAATTTTTTAATATTTTTTTTGATAAACTCATACTTATTAATAATAATTATAATATTATTAAAAAATAATTAAAATTTTAAAATTTTATATAGTTTTTACCCTTCTAGAAATACGTGTTTGATTTGAAAAAGTCACTTATTTGGTAACAGAGGGGGTATATAATTCTTTCTTTTTTAAATTTAATTTGGTCTTAGTGTGCAAGACCCTTAGACAACCTTGCACGCTAAGGATATTACAGATCCACGCCACCACCAACAGAAGCAAAAGGAGGCTGGCAAACAGGTGGCGTTGACACAACTGGAAGCCGCAACGCCGAAGAGCACTCATTGACGAACGGTTGGAGCGAATAGGCCATAAATAGATTACAAGGATAGGGGTGCTCGCTTGTTATGAGACAACTAGAGTTGCCACCTGCACTTGGAGAGGATGAAGGCATGATTTAGGAGGCGCATCGAGGTGAGGCGGCTGGAGCCGGAGTGGGCAACCGGAGCCGGAGATTGGGACTCCCTCTCTAGCTTTTCTAGAGAAAAGAGAGCATTTTTTACAACTAACAATTCAGTCGCGACAATTTTTTTTTGCCTGAATGTCCCAACGGGTATGTAAAAAGTTTTAAAATTCGGCCATTTGAGATTTCGTGTGCTCGCATTAAGCGTGTGTTTGGCAGTGTAGTTTTGAAGGTTAGAGAGAGAGAGAGAGAGAGAGATTTTAATTAGTCCTAGGCAAATGCATGTAAAAAAGGTTCTAAAACTTGCAGTTGGTAATGCACCAACACTGGGTATTCTCAGCAAAGCAGTCCCACTTGACAGTATCTAGACCACTGGCAAAACACACCGTTTTGCAAGGCGGATGAGTGCAGTTCTCCATTGGAAACATCGGGAAGGAATGCCCCTCCTTCAATGGGAGGTATAACTGTCTTGTCCCGTTCACTCCTAAGCCTGCAGAATGCAAACATCAGAAACAGACGAAGTAGAGAGATAGAAGAAGGCATAAGAGGAAGGATGAAATGGAGGTCTAATCATATGTCTTTAGACAGTTAGTACTTGGTACCAATACTTCACTCTTTTATGTTAGGGGTTTTAGTGTGGTTGTGTGGAACGATGAAAATGCGTAAACTGGATCATTTCAGGATTTAGGCAAGAACTCGTGAGTTTGGAATTTGAATACAGTAAGGCCATTTTGTGAAATGGTTAACTTCTAATTTCGGTCACATAACAAAATCTCAGCAATTTTGGAATTTGTAACTTTCCTGCCTATAATCATGATATAGGGCCTTTTTTTTTTTAATTTTCATTTTCCAAATACCACTATTTGCTATTATGTTGACTTAATATAATATCAGGCTTGATTTAGTGGGGAAAAATTGTGTTAAAATTGGGAGTTGTAAATTTGTAAACCTAGAAACAAGTGATTTGGGATAACAGATGAAAGGGTATTTGGTACTAATCTTAACAATTCAATTCCAAGCCATTTTACGGGTTTATTCCCAGATGAAGGCCATTTCAGGTTGCAAGCAGATAACTTATTGCTAAAACCTAGTATTCTCAAGCCGGGTCACTGTGTTTGTTAGCTTCTTTCTGTTTTAATCAAAGGCAGCGAATATTACTAGAGAAAATCAAGTTGGTTAAATGGTTTTTTTTTTTTACAGTATGTTCCCAGGTAGATCTAGCGACACTACTAAGAGCTGATTAACTCACAATTGGCAAAACATGCTTTCCATAAACCTTACCCAGGGTTTATCCAGAAGGTGAAAATGAAATTAAACATAAAACAAAATAGCTCAGTCCTAGTGTGGTAGGAAGGATCCAACACCTTACCTTATGCTAAATTCTTTATAATCTAGTCAGACTTCTTCATCAGACTCAAGAGCACCCCTGCTGTAAGACTTGTGGCGACAAAACCAAGAGAAACTTCAGTGGATACATGGTATCCTGAAAAAAGACAATGTATTACAAATGTGAGCAGATAATTACAGATGAAAAGCAGGGTGAACAAAATTGAAATCAGAAAACCCACCAAAGAAATCAAGGATCATCTTAGACCCGATGAAGCCCAGAACAACAGCAATAGACGGCTGATAGGAAGCAGGAAATTAAAGTTGTTAAAAATGTGTCCAGTAAAAATAACAGACGACATCACGAGCAAGGAAGCGATTATAAGAGCTAAGCTTCCTAAACCAAGTAATCCCTCGACAGTCGCACACTGCAATCAGAATCACTGTGCATTTTGTGCATGAAATGGAGGATCAATCTTCTCAGTTATACTTCTTTTTGTTCGTTTTTTTATGGTTCCTTTAGGGGAAAGACAGATTCACATAACTGAAACCACATTCAGATATAATGACACCTAAGCTTCCCGATTAATCCTCCACCGGCCCACCCCCCGTTTTTTCACCGACCAAAAAAAAACTCTAGAGTCTAGACTAATACAATGTGCCTGACTTTATTGGCAACCGAAACACTCTTGACCATAAACATTTATGATGCTTTCTCTCCTTTACAAGCTTATCATCACTACCGAAGCTTGAATCTGTAGAAAAGGCAAAGCACAATTTTAGGCTTCATAAGTTCCAGAAAACAGTTAACTCACCTGTAGATACTCCAACTGACCCATGCTCTCAGAAATAAGAGTATATAATGACCTTAAACCTGTAGGTTGATGGAGGGTCACAGAATTCAGTTAGCCCAACTTAAGAGGAGCAGTTAAGTCAGCGGATCATCTTATAAATTTACATCCATTTTAACATTTATACAACAGACATTACGACAACAGTGAGTTTCAGATTGACTTGTGTTCAAACAGACCTAAAACATACTAGAATCAACACAGCTACTGGAGACAAGAATCACCTAATATCGCGAACATATTCGAACTGAAAACAATGAAAGGATCACGTGTCACTCCAAACACTGCTGGTATAGAGTCAACCTTCACAATGACAAAAAAGTTTTCAACTGGCAACAGCAAGCAAAAATCTAAGATGCAAAATATTAGAAGACTAACCATAAACACGGGACTAGAGAACTTACAGCAAAAGCGACGTCACTCAGTTCAATCACTGCCACAGTGAGAAGCAAGGGTGTAGCCTGCTCAAAATATTTGATGCCTCTTAGAATCAGATAAATTGTGGAAAACTAGAAGAAAAAGAAAGAAAGAAAGAAAAATGCCACATGTAGGGATGAGAAAAAAGACACTCCAGAAAATACTACAATAAACATGCTGCTTCCGAATAATCGCGCCAAATGCACATTGCATGCACTTTTGCCAATGAAGGGAGCAAGGGACAAAATGACAAATCATAACCAACATCTGCTACCATACATAAGTTAGCATAAATGGATACTAGTCATTATTCTTGTTTGGATACATAGGAGTGGAGGGATAGGAAGGTATTAAGGTAGCTTGAGGTTTCATTTCCTCAAAATTGATTCATTGATTGCCTGATTGCACAATGAGTGTATGATGGAGCAAGTTCCCAGGATTTCAAGGACACTCCAATTTTAAGGAACAGTATAATGGTGCTTCCATGTTTCAGATCTGGCAAACTCAAGAGAAACAATCTAACTAACATTAGTCATGGGGAATATGTGGATAACTGGATACATAAAACTAGCCGGGACGGCCTTGAATGCAATATCGCTCTAGTCCACGTCTACTGGTGAAGTATCCGTTCAATGTTCCAATATATGGGAACTACTAGCCATCCATCAGTGGCTCTAACCGTGAAACTGACCATCAATTCTCACCCCTACTTGTGAGACTATAGTGAAATGTAAGAAAACCTCTAATGAAGGTTGAAGGTGCACCATAGGTCCACATTATTCAAACACATAAGACAGTTTTAACTACCATTAACAACCAGCTTACCTTCCACACACCATCCTGAAGTGTAAAAAACTTATCGCCATCATAATCAGCTGTAACATATAAGAAATAACATAAGTTAGAATCTTAATTACAACAACAACAACCCAATATAACCCACAATAATGGAGGGTCTGAGGTTAGGATGTATGCACCATGTTGGATAAATTAGTTTTAATATTCTATCCTAGTTAGTTGGGTGTTGTATTTATTGTGTTAGGCCTCTTGCTGCTTTAAAGATAGTTATTATGTCTTTTCAGCTTCTTTTTCCTATATTTATTATGGGGTTTTCTCCTTTGGAATACAACCAAAAGTATCTTTCTTCCTCTGGTTACTCACATGGCATCAGAGCTTTAGGGTTCTATCTCATCTGAAAAATTCTTTCTTACTCCAGCAACCTTCATTGTTGCACCAACAACCTTCATTGTTGCCTTTCAAGTTGTAGCCTTCATTGCTACGCCTTTTTCTTGTAGCCTTCATTGCTACATAGCCTTTGTTGCTGTTTTTCTTTACTCCCATCATGTCTAATTCTGAGGTTACCTCACATGGTTCTACTCCTCAAAAGACCGATCTTATGAATATTCAGTCAGCCTACAAGTTTAGTGGGAAGAACTATCTTGCATGGTCCCAGGTTGTTAAAACCTACCTCAAAGGCAAAGAGAAATTCAAACATCTCACTGATTATGTCGTGGCTTTGGGACTCAATGGATCCCTCGATTAGCCCGACATGCATGTTCTTTGGTACAGCCAAGGAAATCTGGGAGTTCCTGCACAGATCCTATTCTAAAGCCAACGATGAAGCACTTGTCTTTGATCTCACCATCAAGTCCTAAACTACAAAACAAGGTGATAATTCTTCCATTGCTGAATATGCTACTTCCCTACGGAATTTGTGGCAAGAGCTCGATCGGTACCAAACTTTAGAGATGCAATGCGTTGCTGATGCTGCTGCGTTCAAGAAGTACGTTGAGAAAAATAGATCATATATTTTCTTGGCTGGGCTCAAATCTGAATTTGACCCAATTCGAGTTCAAGTGCTGGGCAGGAGCGAATTTCCCTCTCTTCAGGAAATTATCTTCTTGATGAGGGCTAAAGAAAGCCGCAGAGGTGTTATGTTGGAACCAAAGCCTACTGAAAGCATTGCCCTTGCTTCTGCTTCCGAGGGAAAGGATCACAAAGGAGAAATGTTGGAAACTACATGGTAAACCTCCTAGTCAAGAATGGGGTACCAAGGATCAGCCTCGGTCTCAATCTCACTTGGCGGATCATAAGAATGATTCAAAGACAATCGTTCTAAATTTCATCTCAGAAGATATCACCAGGCTTCAACCCTTGATCCAGACTCTTGGGTCATCTTCAACTTCTACAGATAATTCCTCCTCCCAAGCTTTACACATCTCAGGTAGTTCTACATGCCTTAACTCATTTAAGCAGCCCATAAAGCCCACAAACTCTTGTTGGATACTTGATTCAGGTGCCACAAATCACATGACTTCATCATCTGATGGGTTTAACACCTATGACCCTTGCATTACTCCTAAGAAACTATTGACTACCAATGGTTCTGCAGCTGATATTATAGGAGAAGGAAACATATCTTTCTCTTCAGATTTAAGGCTCACTAAAGTCCTTCATGTTCCCACATTATCTGTTGACTTTATTTCTATTAAAAGGTTGATTCATGACCTTAATTGCATTGCTATCTTCTGTGCTTCTTGTGGTATTATTTTGGAACGGGGATCGGGGAGGATGATTGGAGTTGCTAAAGAAAGAGATGGGCTTTAATTCCTAGTTGCACCAAGAGGGACGTCACCTATATATTAAAAATAAAATATATTTTAAATAATAAAGTAGTGGCAAAATATATTTTAAATAATAATAATATAAATTATTATATCATATTTCTATTACTATTATTATTTTGTCACTATTTTGTTATTTAATATATTTTTTTAATTGCTGATAATAATAATGTTTATTAATAATATTAATTAATTATACTGTATTTTTATTAATATAATTACTTTTATCACAATATTATTATTGTTATTATTATTTCAATTGTTCATTGATGGCATACCAAACAACTAGCTCCAAGAATGTGTCATTACAATTTTTTTATTCCATTCTGATTCCAATAGTCATACCAAACGGGGCCTAATAATATCAACCAGTTCACAGAGAATACATGAAACTTTAGTTAGAAAGGTTGTGTGCGTTTCAATGATTGTTTACATAAGCCTGTAATTTACTTGTACCCATTATTGTATGTCCACAGAAAACCAACAAAGTCAATTAAATACCTATAATGCCCCAATATGTAAAATCATGTAGCATGATATAAGAAGCCAGAAAGAAGCAAAAGGTTAAGCATTACCAGTCACAGGTATAAATTTCTGGCATGTTTTTACCAAAAAATTATCAGACAAGTCCTCTTCTTCCTCATCTTCAGCAAATAACTGTTTCACGTGTCGAAAAGAGGGGAAAAAAAATAAGAATTCAGAAAGTCGGCAATTTGAAAAGAATGCCTTCATATGCCAAAACTATGGCCGCAAGAAATGCCTTAGAGTTATACAAGCTTCTTCCAAGTTTTTCCTTTCCATATTCTAAATTACCAGCAAATAATTTTAAAAAAAGCACCAGTCATGAAAGTATAACCTCTTAACCAATTTTCAAATATATTTTTGCCTTTCTGGATTTAAAATAGCTGCATGTAGCTGTGTGAACTTGTGATAGCTGGAAAGAACCATAATCAGAGAGTTCAGATGCACAGCATTTTCCAACAAGGATGAGTCGAATAAGGGGCAACTACTACACATACAACACATACCATTCCAAAAATATGCTACCTTGAATGATGAGTACAGGAGTATTGCTGCCAAAAGTAGATTTACAGCTTCAAACCTCTATAAAATAGGAAAAATAGTTAATTTATAAAACACAAACGTAGTAATGGACCATTAGTAATAGAGAAATGAACCTGAATGGTGGCTGTCCCGAGAAGTATCAATGACAAACGAAGGATAACTGCCCCAGCAATACCATATGAAAGCACCCGACTCTATGTCTCGACATTCAGAAATCTAAAGTTAGCAGTATCACCTTATGACAGTTTTAACTACAAAATAGAGGCCATTGTGTAAAAATGTCGAGATAAAAAGGTCAACTCATGTGTAGTTGGCCCTTCTCAGAAACCAACAGCCAGTGAGAGTTGAACCTTCATCTCACCTGATATGGAAGAGGAACCTTGAAGTATTTAAAAATCAGAACAAACACAAATAGATTGTCCACTGATAGACTTTGCTCCAACAGATATCTGAAAGGTAATTATCATTGTGAAGAAATTAACGACTGTGAAAGTGAAAATTCTTGATCATCCTATCAGTACAATCAGTCAAGATGCATGCAGAGAATAACTAAATGAATGGAAGCAATATATCTGATTTTCGCAAGTAGCATAAGCTAACCTCCTACCTCATCATCCTCCAGATCCAGTGACATTATTTTTTTAATTTTCTTTAATAAATCTTTTAAATAAATGGAAAATTTTCAAAAACTATTTGCCTTAGAGATGGAAACCCTTCTGCAAAAAGACACATGTTTGTCATCTTGCATCTATCTAAGAAAAATATAGAGATGTTATGACAGACCTTCATTGTAAAACTACGCAGTGATAGCAAATTATGTAATTCATACCCAGCAAAGAACTCCGAGGCCTTGCCTACTCCCTCTTTGAAACCTACTCCAATACCAAAAACCACTGCAGTACAAACCTAAAAAAAGCATTGTCTAAAAAGGATGTAATATATAGTATTAAGAAGCTATGTTAAAAAAGTTATGAAAAGCTCAAGAGAAACTTACACAGAAGGCAACATTTCTCAAACAGGACGCAAAGTTATCGGCTTTATGCTTCTCTATTTGTGAACGGTCTTCAGGATCAATTAGGCCAGGCTTGTAAGAACCAGTACTCCCGTCAGGAGGTATCTTCCCAGTTCTATATTCTGTAAGATATTAAACAAAACTATTTCATAAGAGCTTGTGTATCAATCATTTCATAGATGAGACATCTTATAACAACTAAATATAGACAAGAACTCTAAGAATTGAAAAAAAAAAAGAGGCATCTGGCATAGCTAAAATATTTGAGATATCAAATCACCAAAATGATTTCACCACATCTAAACAAGACAATTTATAAAACCATTATATTACAACATGATAAACCACCAAATGAAGGAAGCCATCACTGAATTGCGTAGATAATACACACAAATGCAGTACAACTACAAGATTAATCAAAATAATACTCTCAAGGAAGAAGAAAAAGGTCATTTTGCTCAATAGCCCACATATCAACAAAGAAAAGGCATTGACCTAAAATAAAGCCATTTATGTTTTTATAGGGAAACCAACATATAAACTTGGTGGAGTACTCCTCTCATTGTCAGTTGGTTTTGAGATGAAACCTCGTTGGGTTTATGTGTTGTTCGTGTCTCTCGTACGTGGGTCCGCCAAGCTTATATGTTGTTCATGATATCTCAATATTTTCAATATGGGATAACCCCATTCCAACACACCCCCTCAAGTGCAACGACTTTTATAGCCAATAAGTTGCACTTGCCACATGCGCTTAAATGGGAACACCAATGCCCGCGACATGTCAACAAGGCCAGCAACCCCACTAATCCGAAGCCAGCCGAATATGGCTCTGATACCATGTAAGTAGAAGAGAAGGTTGGAGAAGAGAAAAATCTGTTCTATTATTTATGAGAGAAGGTTCCAGGATATATAGAGAGACTAGTCTAGAAAGCTTGTAAGAGAAGTTAAAATGTAACAATGGAGCGGGAAAAGTAAAACCTATAAAAGTTGTAAAAGCCTATAACATAACCTAGAAATAAAGTATGCATGCAAACATGCTAACAGGTTTGTATGATCATTAACTCATAATATTAGAAAATTGGCATTCACGATGGTGATCTGCACATCCAGATAAGTGGCAACTGTATAGCATTAAAAGGGCTCTTGAACTTTCCTGCTTCCAAGCAGTGAATGCACCAGTATTCAGATTAGGCTTCCATATAATTGTATCCAAACAAAGGGGAACTTCTCATCTGTTTGGCATGTCATGCCCGATGTCATATTTTTTTCACTTCTCCATATGTTTGGCATGTCATGCTGATGTCATTATTTTATTTTATTTTATTTTTTTTGCTTATAACGCCTTGTAAGGCCACTTCTAATGTTCTGATAAGTAAAAATCATGCTGATAAGAAGGCCAAAAGGCATGGCTTTTGGTGACCATCCAAAGAGTCCTTTGAAGCCATGGTCATTCCCAAACATACATTGCTATAGCTTATGCAAGAGGAAACCATTTTCACGGGAAATTGGTTGAAATTTCACTTTCTTATTACAACAACCACACTTATGTGGCCGTAAAAAGAAAAAGAGCACAACTTTGTCTTCAACTTACCTACAGTTACCATGTTTAGCTATGTTGCGTCTATTGTGTTTAGATTCATGTATATCTAAGCACAACTGAGTCACATACCAATTCACAACGATTCACTCTCAGTTCTTTGATCAACCAGGTTTATAACCGGAAAATAGTCAGTAATCATCTACCTCGTACTTTAAGGGCAAGTGCCATCCAGATTCCAGAACAAGTCAATTAGAAATAGAAGGAAAGATATGAATAGTAAGTTGTGAATAAGTGGATCTCGGCATCAAAGACCAATCAAGGTAAAACATATTGCAGGAATTAAGCTGAATAATCAAGTGGAACCAAAATCCAATTTTTGCACGTGACAAATGTTGAATCATTCGCATACTTTAAAGTGTAAATTGGAACATGACATCAATCAATATATAATACTAAAACAGAGACGTGGAAATCCTATGTGGCGGGTTCTGGTGCGATTCGCTTACGTGTCGTTCTCTTGTGCATTCTGATTGAGTTTTTTTTTTAAACGTCAATTAATGAGTATCCAATAAATTTGAGTCATGTCATACAACAATCTAATCTATTTATCGACGTGTTATGTGTCCACTTTAATTGATATTTTTAATATAAATAAAAAAGAAATCTAAACTAACCGATTTCGGATGACAATAAATCTTCCCTCCCATATTAATTAGTTTTGTTTTCATCTTTAACGAATTACATATATTTCATATCAGACGTTTATGTGTATTGTTTGAACAATGAGACTATTTTCAATTTTATGTTAGCTTTTAGGAGTTTACCATATGACTCCTTCCTACCCATATTTTATGATTTATAAGTTGCATAAGAGTATCGACACGATAATGAATTATCATTTATTTGTTATACAAGTTTTATGGATAGAATATATATTTTTAATTAATAATAAGGTTTATCGATAAGGTAGGTTTTATTTAAATCTAAGTTTATTTATAAAATTTTACTTATAGATTATTGAAATTTGACCTATTCAATATATCTTATAAATAGGAAATTTTTTTAATGAATAATATAAATTTTTAAGAGGTTAATTTTAAAATTGAGTCACCATTAAATAATATGTGATATAATTAATTAAATTTTAAATAAATATGATTACCATATCTTATTTATATTAATTTTGCACCCCATAAAATATAAATTTGATCATATCTCAAATCGATTTTGTTACAATCTCCCGAAGAGATTAATTTTAGAGGGAAAAAAAGTTAAAATTTAAAAAAATGGAGATATGATCAGTTATATATATATAAGTTGTAAATATCAAAATTAGGTGAATTAAAAAGACCAAGTCATTTTTCAATTATATATATATATGTCATTAAAAGATTAATCTCCAACCTACTATACTAGATCATTTAATCAGATTACAACTTCAATTATAAGGAAATTATTTCCAACCTTTAGATAGTATATCTCTTTCCTTGATAAAAAAAAAAGATAATATATCTCTTTATCGACTCTAATTATCCATATATTAGTTCATTATAAAATCTTATTATAATCAACAATAATTATTTACATCTTAGTTTGTATATTGATTTTAATTGAATGACTCCTAAACTTCGCTTAAATTTTATCTTTGATTGACCCCTTTAAAAAAAATATACCAAATGACCATGGATGCTTAGCATAATTTTAATTTAATTTATGAGCATTTAAAGCCTTTATAATTATAAGGATTTCAAATAAACCATTTAAACCTTCATAATTTAATAAAGAAAATAATTGAAATATGTTTAATATAATAAAATAAATTAATCAACCGCACAAGAGTGCGGGTAAAATAAAACTAGTTACATATAATAAAGGAGAAGTCGTCTGAGATACATGACGGCTTCTCCTTAATCGTAGTCGTATGAACCAATTACAAATTTTTGAATTAATCAATATATGCATAAGATAAATTTTTTTTCTTACTCTATTTAATCAATATATCTATATATGCCTAGATAAAGTTTGACCCAATCTGATTAAATATAGATATATTTTTAGAAGATATTAACTAATTTTAAAATATATACATAAGGTAAATTGTTATTCTAACTCTATTTAATCAATATATCTATATATGTATAAGATAAAATTTGACCCAATTTGATTAGATATGGATATATTTTTAGAAGATACTCCGTATTAACTAATTTTAAAGACTATTATATAAGATAAGATTTTACCTATTTTCACTCTATATGAACATATTTTTAGAAGATAATGACTTTATCAATATATTATATGGACATACTAATTAAATAACTTTATCAATAACTTCATCAATATGAAAATATTTTTAGAAGATAAAAAAGTTTTGACGAAATTGAAATAATACTTAGTATGGTCATAATAATTAAATAAATTTATCAATAACTTTATCAATATGAAGAAGATAAAATGTTTTGGGTAAATTGAAAAAATAATACTTAGCCGTGTAAAAGTCATCAACTTATGGAATTCAATAAAATAAAATTTTCCTATATATCTTTAAGGTATTGATATATTTATGAGATATATTTTTGGATTTTATACATATATAATTATGGATAGATTTTTAGATTTTGACCTATATATAGTTTAGATTGTTAATGTTAATTCACAAACGTTGACATTTTTTCGCTTTTTTTTGGTGTTGTTATTACATGTTATTTACGACTTTGTTTACGATTTCCTTTATAAGCGTTTCGAAATAATGTGCTATTTTGGTTACAAGGTATGTTATTTTGTTGTTTCTACTAATATTTACTAGCTTTTCACACGTTGTTTCATATATTGTCAATAAAGTATAAATTCATTCAAATTTGAGAAATTATAGCTTTTCATATGTTGTTTCCACTAATATGCACTAACTAGCAAGGATTAAGGAGTAAGACCGGAGTAAGGAGAAATTAGCTTTTATACTAATTAAGTATAAATTCATTCAGATTTGAGAAATCAGAAGTGTGGAAGAAATTAATTAATTGAATAAACAAATTTTATTATTAAATTTATTTAAATTAAAAAAACCGCACACGGTGCAAGAACTAAACTAGTTTATCTAGTATTCTAGTAACTATTCTTTTTCTCCCTCTGAACCTTGTGGCTATCAACAAATAAGATCTTCAAGATAGGAGCATAATTTTCAGCCATCTTTGTATGCCTGAGGCCTTTTTTGTAGCTTCTTATTTTTTAATTCGATTTAGTTCAATTAATCAATATATCCATCCCTTGGTAACATTTTTTTATTCCTATGTTATTTACTGATCGAGCTTTCTGTATTGATTTATTTATATTAAATTCTCTTAACCAATTGACATGATCCATGATCTCGATGTGAAACAATTTTTGGGCATGAAGTTGCAATCACCAAATTACTTGGGATTGGTT
Organism: Persicaria maculosa; assembly: GCA_963922045.1. Taxonomy (NCBI): domain Eukaryota; kingdom Viridiplantae; phylum Streptophyta; class Magnoliopsida; order Caryophyllales; family Polygonaceae; genus Persicaria; species Persicaria maculosa. The sequence goes on from OY998261.1 coordinate 39,782,872, forward strand.
AATTATAAATCAGGTTTTGTTTGCAATTTTTATGATTACTATAGCAAATAGCGTATGAGATTTTATCAATAACAAAATTCCCTTCCATTGAATAAAATGAGAGAGAGAAAAAATTAAAACAGGTAATAGGAAGCCAAAACAAGATTAGAGCACTAAAGCAACCTGAAGTAGTAGTAGATATACCATCTTCCTCTTTCGTACTCTTCGCAAACAAAATTGGAAGGTTGCGCGCCCGGCCAGAATTACTAGCTGCACACGGTTTCCAAGTATAAATCACAATCCAGTAGCAATCAGCAAAAGGACAGGGGAGAAAAAAATTCAAAACGCGCATTACCGGTCCAAACTCGATTTCGATTCTGGAAAAACTGAACCCTAGTCCAATCACTGGATCGAAATTGGGCAGAAATTGACGGGATTCTAGTGAGCACCAAACCAAATTTTGGAGGAGCGTGGAGGCTGCTGTGGATTACCGACGCAACCTCCATTGCTCACCAGCTTTGTAGAGAGATTGGAAAGGAGGAAGATGAAGAAAGAGGGTAAAGGTCCAGGGAATCCACGCCGGAAATTGGAAGAATCGACGGCGGAATCTGAAAGGGGGTTAGTTGTGGTGGGAGGGGATTGAGTGGATTTTGTGCATGGAACAGAAGAGGAGAAGCTTTCAGTTTCAGATTATCAATACACTGACTGAGCCACTGATGTTTGATGGTGACTACCTTTTTTTTTAATACACAGAGGGAACGGTGATGAGAAAAAAAAAATGTAATATTTGTGGTAGAAAATAGGAGAATTATATTGTTTTTTTTTAACATGAAAGAATTTGGCAGCTTGCTAATCAAGAGCATCTTTACGGATGATAGTACTTAGGACAGCATCAACAGCAGCGCAAGAGCAGGAAAATGGAATCTCAATGTGACATAGACGGTCAGCTGCCCCATCCATGTAGATGTGAGAGATCTCGAATTCACAAAAAAGGCGGAGTGAAAAAAGAGAGTCAGAGATGAGCATCTCAATCTCTCCCGAGCATGAAACTCCTTATTTAAGGGTTTTAATAATGCCTAAATTATCACCTTCGATACATATATTGTTTATTTGAAGATCAATAGCTTTTGAAATGCCTTTCCACATGCTGAACCCCTCAGTACCAATGACAGAGGGAAAAGGAGAGTCCCCAGATTCCGCAAAAATGACGTGTCCGTACTCATCGCGGATAAGAAAACCGTACGAACTAGAGTTATTATCGGATACCTCACCATCGAAATTTAATTTGTGCCAGTTTAGCTTTGGTTTAGACCACTTAGTTGGTCGGCGGTGCGTTTGAGGTGGAGATGTGTTTGGTTTTGGTATATCTGGGTTAGATTCTTTGTCTAAATCCTTTGCCTTTTCCAAGTTAAGTGTTTGTTCTCTTATTAAGGCAATTATGGCCATGGGGTTAGGGGTAGCGTTTTCGAAAAGTGTTTTGTTTCGGAAGAACCAGACACACCACCAAGCAGAGGCGAGGATGGAGAAATCATGAATTCCAAGTACCGATTTGAGGGATATCAGGGTACCAAAAAGACTAGTTGAGCGGTCATATGTTTCTTGTACCTTGTCAGCGATATTTGTAGAGAGAAGCTAGATTGTGGTTGTTGTTACTCGGCATTCAAAAAGAAAGTGGGCTGAGTCCTCATGGTGCATTTTGCAGAGTGGGCAGTCAGTTGGGATACCTAGACCGCGGCTGGCTAGATTGGCAGAGGTGGGAAGGCCATTCTTGAAGATACGCCACATGAAATCTTTAATTTTAGGTAGTGTATCTAGTTTCCATATCCAATGGAAATCAGACGAGGTGTGATGCTTAGATTGACAGATCATTTCAATTGCTGAGGCAGTGGAAAACCAACCATTCTTACTCCATGCCCAGTAAATTCTGTCTTGGTGGATATATTTGGGAATCGGGATTTTGGTTATGGAGTTAATAATAGTTGTGCCTAAGTGATTCCTCAATGAGTTTTGAAGTTTGGGAAAATCCCATGTTTTATCTGGGGTAATGAAATGGCTAACCTTGAGTTCAGGGTTGGTAAGTATTAAGTTGGTTGCTTGGGTCCATAAAGAAGCAAGATTGGACTAGGAGTCATTCAAAAAACTAATGGAATCACCGTTACCAATACCCCAGCGCAAACCTGATTTGAAGAGAGGTATAAGAGATGTAAGTTTAGCCCATTTCCATGATGAATTTCCTCTTTTTGTGTATTGGAGGATTGATTTATCTTTCAGGTATTTTTGTGTGATTAGTGTGACCCATGGGTTACTCGGTTAGTATTTTCCAGAGAAGCTTTAGCTGTAAAGCTTTGTTCATGTCCTCTGATGAACGGAGGCCCAGACCACCGTTAAACCAACCAATAAGCGGTTTGTGCTTAGGACCTTTGTTCCAAAGGAAATCTCTATTAATCTTATCGAGTTCTTTGTGAATGTACGATGGGAGTAAGAAGCATTGCATTATATGAAGGGGTTTCGCAGCTAGGTTGGATTTTATTAAAGTGCATCTTCCAGTCTGCGAAATATTATTTGCAGTCCATTTCGAAAGTTGGTTTCTGCTAGAGGTGGTCAATTCTGCGAAGGTTGAGTTGGAGACCTTGTTGGTGATGACCAGAATTATATTGTTTATATTTGTACTTGGGGATTAAAGCTATGTTTGATAGGTTGAGATCACCTAGTCTGCAATTACGGTCCATTATATAGTTCGTATCGCTTGATTGAATGTGCCGAATTATTTTATTATTTTTCTTAATAAATATGGTAGTTTTATAATTGTTTTCAACCAATAAAAAATGCGGACTATAGAAAGGACTATAAATGCGGACTAAAGGATCCTCATCAATGTTTGATACTCTTTATGGTGCTTGGATTCGGTTCTTAGTTTATATTGTCCCCAACGTGTTAGAATTAGGCTCTCTTATTCATTTGGAATTGTATGCTTGTCGGCCTCTCGAGGAGCCAGGTATATCTGGCTCTCGAATGTTTTCCTAATAAAAAAACTAGTAAAATTCTCGCGCCATGGCGCGTTTGCGAGACAAAAATAAAATAAATATAAAATATTTATTAAAGGGAAAAACCAAATAACAATATAAAAAATATTAAAAAATTAACCAAAATTAATAAAGAAATGTAAGGTAATGTTTTCTAAACTTTTATAAAGCAAGTTACAACGATTGAATTTTGGATGTCAGATTTTAATTGATGTTGTCAATTCCTCACCAATTCAATTTAATTGTATTTGAAATGTGATACAATGGTTCAAGATAAAAAAAACATCCATTGTTATTCTCTAAATCAAGATTGTTAATCAAATGATAACAACCAAAATCCAAAGGATGAAATAAACCAACGGAAATGAGTTCCAAGAAGCAACGAAATAGACATCTAGGCGCGAGCATGCAATTAGGTATTTTGATTGGAAAGTGGAAAAAAAATCAGAAAATACCATTTGATTGGTTAATTAGAAAAAAAAATTAAAAAGAAAAAAATGGGATTGGTCGAAAAGGAGTGAAACTGGGGAGGATGCCACGTAAGCGAAAGGTATTATGAATTAAGTAATTATATAGATAGATGTTTGATACTCCTTTTTTTATAAGGAAAGAATTTGAGGGTCAGACATACATGGCACCTCGAGAGGTCGACAAAGTCGACAAACGATAAATCGTCAAATGAAAAACCTAATACAATAACGGTGCAATACAGACGATGGCAAACACATGAAACCAGTCGAAAAGCAGACCTAATCCTAGCACACTAGGGACAACATAGAGTAAGAACCAAAGTCAAGCGCTCCAAGGAGTGGCACCTTTCGTCAGCAGGTACATCAAAAGTCTCTATGGGCAGTGAAGACAATCCTCCACGAAAATTTTCGGATCATAGATTCGCCTCGATACACACCACCTCGACCCCAACCATACCCTGACTCTGGACACCAGAGCGATAACTCTGGAAATACAACTAAGATACAACCGAGAATCATCCTAGTAATACGCACCTAGAAACACTTTCGAGATTTTAAAGGGCCCTTTCAGGATTTTGATGAAGCCCTTTTGGGTGAGTTTTTTGAAAGTATATAAATATATATTCTTTTTTTTTAAATATTTTGGGTTGCTTTACCTTGGGCCCAAAAGACTATTTTCAACCCAAACTGCAGGGAACACGGGCCCAAAAAGCCAAGATAACAAGCGATTGTTGACCTTACAATACGAGGAGAAGGGCGGAGTTCAACGTGACGAGGATTGGGCCAGAGTGCCAGCCACAACGGCGAACAGTAAGCCGGGCGCAATTGAGGAACGTTGTGGCGGAGGAGAGGAGGACATCTAAGACACCACCACCCGACACCAAAGTTGTGATTGCAGACATGCCACACCACCGGGTAATGGGTTACGACAGACAAAAAGCCCCATGAAATTTCGCACCCTAGATGAAAACAGGGGGATTACACACGAAATTGGGTAGAGCGATTGAAGAATCGGGGAGAAGAACCCAAAACCGACAAAAGCCCCAACAGAATTTTAGTTTTTGATAACAATCCAAGCAAGTAATCTTGGATTTAGGGTTTCTCGCTACACAATCTTCACCGGAGAGAGGCTATGATGACACTACGATGGCACGGGGGCAACTGGAGTCGGGTTAAGGCTGTCGAAGCCGAGGTTGGGGCTCCCTCTCTCTAGAAAATTAAGAAACCTCCACTTGATGAAAATGGAGTATTAAAAAATTATTCTTTTTTATCCAAGTACAACTGATACGTTAATGAGAGATACCATTTGAATCTCTTCTCAAAATTGGAGTGATGATGTTTTTTTATAAGAAAAATGGAGCCAACCGTTAAACTTCTGTACAGGTTTAAAAGTTTCTTTTTTGGGGCCAAAATTTTAAAAGTTTCAAATTATAAATACATATAGTTCCCTCTTTGATTAAACTTCAGCCCATTTCTTCGATCGCAATTAACATCCATCATAACGTAAGTGATCTTTTGGTTAAGGAGTGTCTTTTGGAGTTTGGGGGAATGGATTGATGATGCACTTGTATATTTATTACTTGTATAATTATCATATACAATATCACAAGTAAATAATCGGATTCCCGCTATATAAATAAACTCACTTCTATGATATTTATGATAGGTCATCGAAATAATGGATAACTTCACCAAAATCAACCTAAAACCCACTAAATGTGGAAAATCCCATTAAACTCACATAGGAGGACACTTATCCCTAGTTGAATGACACTTGTCATCGACTTTGAGACACTTGTTGAGCATGGACCCATACACTTTCCCTATAAAATGAGGCTTGAAGCATCATCTAGAGGGGGTCGGTTCCCGAATGCTCTAGAATTTATAGACTAGTTAAAGAGAAAAGCTCCAAGAGAGCTTCACGAGCGGGTTTCATCTCGACTCGGCGAGGACCGACACTTAACAAAGTCCCAAAGAGGAAGGTAGTTCGCAGATAGCTCAAGCTCGGATCGACCTAGGTTTTGGCATGCGATCATCACGCATCTCAAGTAAGCACGATCACCTGAGGTCACCCGCATTCTACTTGATCTCAAAACCCAATGGAATGAGATTTTGAAAACGGGCTTCGTCATTGACGCCTTCTGTGGGAACCTCTCACCGGAAGAGGTGATGCTTCAAGGTAAGTTGTCCGCCTATCTTACTTTGAGAAAGGATCCACAATTATGAATTTTGACTTCTAGATAAGACAAGTAGCTTGAAGAGGGATTCGATTTATTGAAAAATAAACATTTACTGTTTTGAATATGTTTCAAGCAAAAGTGTCTAGGAGCTACGACCTAAATATTTGAATAGATATACATGAAAGCACTTTAACATGCTTTAAATGAAAAGTCATCCTTGCGTGGAATTTGGTGGGAGGTATGCTTCTGCCTAGAGGCTTCACAGATGTCGCTTTAGGGGACCATCTTCTAACCATCCTCTTCGATGCCGAAGTGTAGTCTATCGTCCTCACAAGAGCGAGGGTTTTTACAAACAGTGGGTCCATAATCTTGAGATCACTAAGTTGTGCCATCCATGGATGGGTAGATCTGCCAACATCAATCTGCATATATCGATTGATTTGGAGTGGGATAGCACCTGAGATTGCACCTACTCTGCATTTTTTATCATGACAATTCCACATCCTCGATCATGTAAATTCCGCATCTTCAATTGCATCAATTCTGCATCTCCGGTTGAGTGAATCTGTCTTCGGTTGCGATGACATGTGGGGGTTTCTTCATCGCATCATATCAGCCTGTGATGGTGTAATAATTTCCCGAAAATCTCATCCTAAGGTGTGATCTTTCGAGGTAACTTGTCCCCTTGTTTTACTTCGATTAAGGTTCATTGGTATTGAACCCCAGATTTAATGTACAAATAGCTACTTAGAGGTGATCTTTCAAACTATTTTAAAGAAATACATGCCAAAGTATATATGCTGCCATGGGCTTGAGGAGAGATTTTTTTAGTCCAAACGCATGGAGGGATGAGCAAACAAGAAGCTCTGAGTTAAAAATCGTCGAACTGCAAGTAAACAAATTTCACTGGTTTCATAAGTGATGAAACCCAATTTTAGAATCCCGTTCCCTCGGGTTCTAGGATCAAGTTGGACGCGGGCGAGCTTAGACGATCGGGCTTACTTGAGATACGTGACAAGACCACCGTTCGCGTACCATAACCTGTACCGATCCTAGCTTAAGCCATCCATAGACCATCTTCCTCTCAGGGCTTCATCAAACTTCGGCTCCTGCTGATCGAGATGAATCTCACTCGGGAAGGCTCTTTGAGCCATCCAAAAACTGACCCCTATAAACAAGGCTTCGAGCCCTATTTATAGTTGATTCACCAAGTAGCTCGTTCGACACTTGTCCACTAGCCTGACACTTGTCTCATGAATGTCGACATGTGTCATATGAGGTATGACAAGTGTCCAATGTGTTGGGTGAGTGGGTTTTCCCAGATCGAGCTGGTAGCTCGCCGATGATCCCTTGGTGCGGGTATACAAATGATGGGTTAATTTATATAGCGGGAACCCGTTTATTTATATGATTAATATTTATTTAGTGCATCATTACAGCTCCTCGGACTCTGGTTAAGTCGAGACTTAAATGGAGTTTGATAAAAAGATGCATCAGGGTTGCGAGCATTCATTTTTCCCAAAGATGAATATGAGAAACACATGTAAGCCCATTGTGCAATGGTGGTGAAACAATCTGAACTTTGTTGACGATTTGGGCAGCACTCATTCTTTGATGAGTTGCCTACGTATCTCTTTAGAGAGAGAATCAAGCCTTACGTAGTTCAATCAGGAGGCCCTCTGCGGATGAGTGCTCATCTATGTGAGCTTACCAGCTACGAGTAGGAGGCCCTCCACGAGCACAGCTCCAGTGTCAAGGGCTTTAATTTATACCCATTTAGAGTTTATCTCTGCGAGCTTACCAGCGACGAGCAGGAGGCCCTCTGCGAGCATAGATCCAGCGTCGAGGGGCTTAGTTTATACTCATTTAGAGTTTATCTCCGCGAGCTTACCAGCTTTGAGCAGGAAGCCCTCCTTCCAGTGCCGAGGGGCTTAGTTTATACTCATTTAGAGTTTATCTCCTCGAGCTTACCAGCTACGAGCAGGAGGCCCTCCGCGAGCATAGCTTCAGCGTTAAAAGGCTTAGTTTATACTTACTAAGAGTTCATCTCCACAAGCTTTTCAGCTACGTGCAGGAGGCCATCCGCGAGCATGACTCCAGCATCGAGGGGCTTGATTTATACTCATTTAGAGTTTATCTCCGCGAGCTTACAACTATTAGCAGAAGGACCTCAACGAGCATAGCTCCAGCGTGGAGGGGGCTTAGTTTATACTCATTTAGAGTTTATCTCCACGAGCTTACCAGCTACGAGCAGGAGGCCCTCCGCGTGCATAGCTCCAGTGTCGAGGGGCTTAGTGCCGAAGGGCTTAGTTTATACTCATTTAGAGTTTATCTCCGCGAGCACACCAGCTACGAGTAGGAGGCCTTCCGCGAGCATAGCTCCAGCGTCGAGGGGCTTAGTGCCGAGGGGCTTAGTTTATACTGATTTAGAGTTTATCTCCGCGAGCACACCAGCTACGATTAGGAGGCCCTCCGCGAGCATAGCTCCAGCGTCAAGGGGCTTTGTTTATACTTACTAAGAGTTCATCTCCGCGAGCTTTCTAGCTATGAGTAGGAGGCCTCCGCGAGCATAGCTCCAGCATCGAGGGGGCTTAATTTATACTTATTTAGAGTTTATCTCTGCGAGCTTACAACTACTAGCAAGAGGCCCTCCGCGAGCATAACTCCAGCGTGGAGGGGCTTAGTTTATACTCATTTATAGTTTGTCTCTGCGAGCTTATAGCTACTAGCATGAGGCCCTCCGCGAGCATAGCTTCAGCGTCGAGGGACTTAACCTATTTTTAGGCTCCGAGAGACTCAGGCTACGATCAAAGGCCTGACGCGGATAGCTCATGCATCTAGGGGCTTAACTTTTTTGTGCTCTGAGAGGCTCAAGCTATGAATGGAGGCCCGACGCAGATAGCTCATGCGTCTAGGGGCTTATGTTATTTTTGTGCTCCGAGAGGCTCAGGCTACGATCGGAGGCCCGACGCGGATAGCTTCTACATCTAGGGGCTTATGCTATTTTTGTGCTCCGAGAGGCTCAGTGATAAGGGACCATCCAAGCCAAACCCTCCAAGAGCACCAAATTTGTTTGATAGACCTATGACTCGAGCTCGAGCCAAGAAGCTCCAACGAGATCTACTTTGCGTTGTGGGTTTCACCCTAGCCAAGGAGACGCCTGATCCCGAAGAGTCCAAGGCTCGGACCTATGTCCTAATTGGTGCCAAGCAGCCGCGGGCACCTTTGCCTTAGCCATTTTCGAGCACCTTCCCTAGCCGCTGCCGAGGAGCGTAACTTAGGATTTTTAACATTTTTAGTATTTATTATTAAAACACACATTTGCTATTTTTAGTATTTATTTTTAATGGTTGTATCTTATAAATATGCTTTTTAGAATTAGATTTCGGCACCTAATTGCTTGCGAAAATCAGCTTTGTTGCTATTCTTGAGTGTTCAAGATAGAAAATTGAGAATCTTGGCTTTTCAATCTTGGCGATTTGAATCTGCTTGGTTTGTCTTAAGTTTGTCGATTCTCGCTAGTTGATTGGTGATCTTAAGCATCCACGAGCTTGCCTTCTCGTGCTTCCAAGATCCATCTTGGAAGCACGAGATATGATGCATGCATGATTAATTAGCATGATGATATGATTGCATGACTAATATCATGCATGCATGATTAATTGCATGATATCGTAGTATTGAGTTGTGGCTTGAGTAATATCTTACGAATGTTATACATGATGATGGGATGTTATGATTTGATAAGTTGATTGATCATGATGGGATGCCATGTATAGATAAAGCAACCTATTTACCTAGCTGATTGTATGATGTATGTGCTATGTATGCTTAGAGTATCTTAGATGTAGACTCATATATTTCCGTTATGTATATAGGTGATATTATCTAATTGTTCTTGTTGCGTGCCGGGTTCTTCTTTTGTTGATCTGCTAGTCAGGTAAGTTCCCTCGGGGCTTACTCAGATTGATCAGACCTATCCCTGTTTATAAGTGCATGATGTACTAGGTGTTGCATTTCATAATAGCATGCCATGTATTATTGATGTGCGCTTATTTCACCATGTTCAATGCTTACATCTATTTCGTTTTCATACATATTTTATACTTTCGGGTTGGGAATGTAGTGAATTTATATAGTTTGAAAACATTTCCAAGACATAGAGGTCTACACAAGTTTGGTTTAATTTCGCAGAAAATGGAGCATTTTGGAGTGAATACAAGACAAGACAGAAGAACTCTATCTCGAGCTGAAAGCACTCGATCTCGACCAGCCAACTCGATATCGACATGAAGACTCAAAATCGACTGAGGAGAAAAGATGAAGATTGAGCCAAAGCCATGCGACCACACCAAATAAACTCGACTCGACATAGGTCACTCGATATCGACTTGTCTACTCGACATCGACTAGAGCAACAGACGTATGAGAAACGCAGATCAGGCTGAATCTTTGGATGATATTGCTTAGCCACGAAGACATCTATCATCTACCAAGATTCATCCATCTTAGGGGTATATTCCAAGCATGTTAGGGGATATTACCTATTTTAATATTTTAATTTAGGATATAATTTAGTTTAGATAAACTTTCCTTTTAGTAATCTTATTAGGATTAAAACTCCAATCCTTGGCTAGCAAGGGTTAGGAGGCAATAAATAAAGCCCAAGGGGGCTGGCTTTTAATCATTCCAACACACAACAACCGTTCAACCAAAGAGAAGAGAGAGAGAGAGGCGAGATAGAGAGAGATAGCAGAGAAGAATGCGGTGGTTGCATGATTAGCTTATTTCCCAGTTTAATGAATAGTTTCTATTTTTATTCAATGATGTTTTCCCCCATGAAGAGCGATTAGTCGTCCTACTTCTAGGGTCAGGGTGAGCTCGATGGTAGCCATGTATATACGCTTAATTCCCTATTTGATTATGTGATTTCATCTTCTATCCCGCGCTCAATCCTTTATGTGAGTTTAAGATCATTCCTTATTTACCTTATATGAAGCGAAAATGGATTATACATGTGAATTTGGATAGTAATTAGGTTTTGCTTGCGAAAGTTGACTAAACCCTAATTATGAAAAGTGTTCGTTTAGGGGAGGTAGATTCTTTACTCAAATAAAATATTCAATAAATATCACAACTATGCTAACTCCCTGTTCAACCAAATAATACAAGAATCCCTCCCGATGCAGTGGTAGGGTAATTCAGGATCGAATCCACGAGGAGGTTTGTCAGCGCTTCCCTTGTTGTAATCACGATCAAGCTTTCGACCTCAGAAGACACTCGATATCGAGATGTCTGGTCGATATCGACCTCAGTTCTGGTCGATTTCCAGCAAAGTTCCTACAAAAGACAAAAGCAAGCCAAATCGACGTCGAGTAGAACCTCGATATCGACGTTAGTGCTCGATATCGACCTTTACAGTCGATTTCGATGTTTGTCACAGAAACTGTATAACGTAACCTATTGTCGGAAAAGTGGTCCGAAGATTATAGAATGGTAAAGGAACTGTGGACAGAAATAAAACTCAACTTTTATATGAAATTCAATAAACTTAAAGCTTCCAAAGTCGGGGATTAATGCCCCAACCATAACAATGCAAGTATGATGCTAAAGTTATGAAATTTAATGTCTTTCCGTCAAATAACTTTTGTTACCAACACTTAGGTGATTAGAGGCTCTTGCATAATTCCTAAGAGTTACTATCCAATTCATGAGTAATCCAAGTTCAAAATATGATTGGCTTTCACTTCAATAATGCAAATAATGAATCTCCCTAACTTTCGCAAAGGATCATGCATAGGATAGAAGACGGAATAGCATAAAAATCATACCTTTGATGCACTTACCCTACATTGCTATCGTCGGGCTCACCCTGACCCTAGAAGTGGGTTGACTACTCGCATCTCATCATGCAACTCATCATCATCATTGAAAAGGAAACACTTTCGATTAAACTAAAGAGAAAATGACAACCGAACCAAGCCAAATCTCCACTCTCGCTTCACACCCAACTCTCTCGGCCTCGCTCTCTCTCTCTCCCTACAAATTCTCTGCGTTCTATAATGTAAAAATTGTTGTTCTTGGATGATTAAACTCAGCCCTAATGGCCTCTAGATATAGATATCTAACTTTCCTAACCAAAGACTCAAAAACATATCTTTATTCTCTAAGATAAAACTTAAACAAGTAAAATTTATAAACTCTATTGTAAATAACATAATAGATGTAGTCTGGTTCTGAAGATAGGAAATCTCGACTTTAAGATAGACATGCATGCTTTGAATAGAATTCTATCAAAATCTGAGTCGGACTTCTCTGCTGAACAACATCAATATCGACCTTCATCATCGATATCGACCTTGGTTTATCTCTATCTCGAGCTCTCCTTCTTCTCCTCGGATTAGCACTCAACTTCTATCAATATCATCGATCTAGGCACTCGATATCGACCATGGACATCGATATCAACCTCTTTTGTGTCGACATGCTCTGTTCTTCCTCTGCTCGATTTCTGGTTCCTCTGCTGTACTCGATGTCGAGGTTCATAGTAGATTTCGACCTCTTCAGAAGACTTCGAGTTCTTTTTCCACTCTTCCAAATCTATCCATTTTTGTCTTGTTTTATGCGAAATCACATAGAAACTCGTGCAGACCCATATATTTGACAATTATGCATAAACTACTCTAATCCCATGTATTCTCACTAATATGTATGCAAATAATTGTAAAATGGACTTAAATGTGCATAGAAAATATGGCTATTTGTGCGCACATCAAAAAGGTAGAAACAATTAGGTTTTTTTTTTATGCGAAAGTCTCTATATTTCTAATTGGTAATGACAAAAGCTTAATCTTTTAGGTGAATTAAAGTAATAATGCATGCATGGTTATCATCGTGGTAAATCCCTACCTTAGAAGCTTTTAGTTTATATAAAACAAAAACCCAAAAAATATATTGCTGTCTTTTATTTTATTTTCTTTCTTTATTTTTCTGTTCGATATCTACCTTTTGTGAAGCAACTCGAAATCGACCATTCTAGTCGATATCGACCACCTGCATCAAGCCCACCCTACGTCGACAGGAACTACTGACCTACTCGAGATCGACCTCTTTAGTCGATATCGAGTGCTTTTGTTACTTTCCCTTCTCTGCAGGTTCTTCACATATCGACGTCACTCACTAGGAATCAGCTGCCCATGTCGATATCGACTCCCCAATTCGATATCGAGGCTACTGGTTGACTTGCGCAGAGTTCTTAAAGACTATCCAGGCATCGCTGACCCACCTCCTCATAGATCGATCATGATTCCCTTCCACTACACCGGGAAGAAGTCTTGTATTTTATTTGCGTGGACTAGGATTCGGTTTTGATTTCCTCCTACATCAAATTTTGGCGCCGTTGCTGGGGAGGCTATCAATCATGCCCTGTTTAGTCTATCTTACTTCTTTTCCTAGTGTTGTTTCGAAAGTGTCTGTGACGCGCTGATCGCACGCCTGAGTTTGCTGCTTTAGATGATCGAAAACGCTTCCTTCGTCTACAAGAACGAGCTAAGAGGATCATGGCCAACAAGTAAACAATGCAACAAGAGCTCGAAAGGCTCAGGAAGCAAGTGGAGGGGTTCGAAACTGAGTGCACTCAATATACCCAAGCACGGGAAAAAATGGCCGCTCGCTATGAACAAGAAGCCCAAGCTCGCCGAGAAGCCCAAGAGCAACTATGCTAGATCCCGTAGAATGTGAAAGAGTATGCACCCCACCGTAGCGGTGCCTGAGTCTCCTATAGTTCTCCCTAATGTTGCTTTTGAAATTAAAACTACTTTTATTGCGGAGATTAGGAGACATGCTTTTGAGGGAAAGGGCTCCGAATCCCCTATCACGCACATTACTACTTATATTGATCTTTGCGACACCATTGCTGAAGGTGTCAATCTTGAATATGTGCGTCTAAAAGATTTTAGATGGTCTCTTGTAGGAAAGACGCTACATTGGTTGGAGAGCTTGCCCCCACGATCTATCCGCACCCGGGTTGAACTTAGGGACATCTTCCTCAACAAGTTATTTCCACCATCAAAGACGACGCAAATTCACCAAAAGATTATGTCCTACAAGCAGAGACTAGGGGAGACGCTAGCGCAAGTCTAGGAGCGCTACAAAGATTTGCTGAGGTTCTGCCCTACGCATGGGAAACCGCCATATGTTATCCAGGAGATCATCTACAATGCCCTGGACGTGCCTACACAAGAGCGGATTAACACCTATACCACCTATCGCTACCTAGAGCTTACCCCTAATCAAGCTTGGGAGACGATTGAAAGGCTAGTAGAGTTCGACAACACCTATGGGACTCCTGCGACACCTGATGCTAGGCCGCCCCCATCCATGCCAATATATGAAGCCAAGTATGCGTAGGGGCCCAACTATAGTGGCAATCAAGGGAATTGGGGATATCAACAATTCCAATATCAACAATATCAGCAACCCCCGCCATACAGAGCACCTAGCCATCCCGAGAGAGAAAGGAGGGATGATCTACAACTCAAACTAGATGAGATGAGGCGTAACCAAGTGGAGACAAAGCAATCCAACAATGCCATCCAAACATCACTACACGACATTAACTCTAGCCTTGGTGAAATTGACATATGGAGGAAAAGCATGGAGACCCAACTGGGTCAATTGGCGGCATATCTATTCCACGATAACCGGAGGGCTCCCAGGCCAACCACAGGCCAATCCAAAGGGGAAATTAGTGGGCCATTTCGCCTCCATACGCTTAAGGAATGGCAAGGAGATACCAATTAATGTCGGAGAAATGGAGCCAGCGGAGAAAGTAATTGGAGAGCAAGTCGATATCGACATCTCCCAGTCGATGTCGACTGACCCACTCGATGTGGACCCACCTATTAATGTCGACCTTGTCTAGGTGCCCCCGAGATCGACCACAGCAGTCGATATCGACACCCTCCAGTCGATGTCAACCATCCATCATTACCACCTCGGGCCAATCCCACTCCACCAAAGAAGAAGCCATTACCCTATCCCTCCAAATCGATTTTATGGGACCTTTTCCATCTTCTGGCCCATACAAGTATATACTTGTGGCGGTGGATTATGTGTCGAAATGGGTTGAAGCTGTGGCAACCCCCAGTAATGATGCTAAGGTGGTCACAAAGTTCATCAAGAATGTAATCTTCTCAAGGTTTGGAGTTCCTCGATTTTTGATTAGTGATGGCGGTTCCCATTTCATTGAGAGGAATTTTGAGGCTTTGTTGAAAAAGTATGGGGTTCATCATCGGATTGCAACCCCATACCATCCTCAAATGAGTGGGCAAGTAGAGGTCTCCAACCGGGAGATAAAGAGCATCTTGGAGAAAACTGTGTCTCGTTCGCGGAAAGATTGGGCAACAAAATTAGATGATGCTTTGTGGGCCTACAGGACTGCTTTTAAGGCTCCGATTGGTACTACTCCGTACAAGTTGGTATACGGAAAGTCTTGCCATCTCCCCGTTGAGTTAGAGCACAAAGCCTATTGGGCGATTAAGACATTAAACCTTGATATGAAGCTAGCGGGAGAAAAGCGGTAGTTACAGTTGCAAGAGCTTGAAGAGATGCATTTGGAGGCCTATGAGAATGCAAAGATTTACAAGGAGAGGACTAAAAAGTGGCATGACAAGCACATCTCACCTAAGGAGATTCAAGAAGGCGACCTCGTCTTACTCTTCAACTCAAGGTTAAGGTTATTCCCAGGCAAGTTGAAGTCGAGGTGGAGTGGACCTTTCCAGGTGAAGAAAGTGTATCCTCATGGTGCTGTTGATGTGTGGAGTGAAAGGACCGGTGAGTTCAAGGTAAATGGCCAAAGGTTGAAGAAGTATTTTGCCGGGCATCCAATCGAGAGGGTCATTTTCGTCGATCAACTCGACCCGAGCACTTGAAGGTGATTGAAGGTCGGCTTCAGACCTTAAACTAGCTCTTTTCGGGAGGCAACCCGAGGTAAGTTCTCTTATTTACCCTCCCGTAAACATTTCTCAAAAAAAAAATCGGTCCGAGTTTTTTTTATTAGAAGACCGCCACTCGGTCGAGTGGTTATCCCACTCGGCCGAGTGGGATCTTCCCAGAAAAAAAACAGTTTCTTTTTATTTCTTTCTTATTTCCATTTTTTATTTTTTATTTCTTTTTCTTTCCTTCTTCCCTTTCTTTCACGTGTTCTGGCTCTCTCGCTCGACCCTCTCTGCGCTCGACACTCTCTCGCTCGGCCTTCAAGGGCGCCATTGCCCGGCACCAGCCGCGCCACCAGCCACCAGTCGCCACCAGCCGCACCACCAGCCGCCACCAGCTGCCCTCGTGCCCAGCAGCCCGCCTCACCTTTTTCTTTTCCTCTTTCTTCCATTGCTAGTCTCTTCTATCCTCTTTTTCTTCAAGAACTTGGTAAGTTTCATTCTCTTCTAATCTTTTTTGCCTAGATTTGGTTACTTCTTCAACTAAGTTGAGGTTTGAGTGGTTATTTTGAGGAATTGACATGTTTAGGGTTGTGGAGATTGAATTGGGGGGAAATTGGGGCTTTGTGATTTGGATGGGTTTATGGGTGAATTTGTGCTTGTTTCTCCTTAGTGCCTCTCATGAATTTGAATGTTGGTGGTAAATGAAGAAATGTGGTTGAATATGGTTGACTTTTGATGAATGTGATTGAACTTGATTGTGGTGGTTAGGGATGTGCTCTTGAATTTTTTGCAAGTCATGTGTGAATTCCAAGGATCTTGTGGCTGATTTGAATTTTTTGAAATAGCTCATCACTTTGGCTTGTTGTGGTTTCGAGATAGTGTTGAAAATTTATTGAGCTTGATGATGTTCTTGGGTGATTTTGTACTCCATGGTTTACTTGAGATTCTTGTTATGGGGTAAGTGTGCATACATTGATGATTTCTTATTGGAATTGGGGGTGTCTATTTGTTGAGCTTCATTGTGTGAATTGTGGGAGTTCAATATTCATGAGAACATTTCTTTGTACTCTCTTGATTTAAATTGCTTGATGGTGCTCTTGAGTAAAGATTTTGGCTTGTTGGAGCTTTGCTTTTATATGATCATGTATGTTGAATTGCGAAAGCTCAAGTATGGGGTGCAACATGTGTGGTTCTTGATGGTATGTGCCTAGTTGCTAGCCCCTTGATGTCGCTACTTGTCTATTGTGGTTGGTGATTTATTTGCTTGGTTGCAGGTACTCTCAATGGGAGACCCGCAACCCATCCGTTTGACCACATCTGAGCAGAGGAAGCTTTATGCCAAAGTGCAGAAAAGAGATGTTCACTCAACTCAGTTCATGAACAATAGAGTCCTTGAGAGTTTGGGTCTACTGGACGATATGATTTTTCTTGTCGACAAGCTCTCTCTTCGAGCTATCTGGGATTGTCGGTTGCCTTCCTGCCCTCAGCTCATGAGGGAGTTGGTGTGCACATTCAAGTATAACAAGGACAAGGTGACATTCCGCCTGGGGAATAAGAATCACACACTCACTTTGGAGCAATTTTGCACTGTTTTCGGCATCCCTAACACCGGCGAGGCGTCTACTTTGGGGCAAGGAGAGAGGGACCATTTCTGGTATGAGCTGACGCACGAAACTGGTTATCGGGCTGATAGGGCCAAAAGTTCTTCTTGCTTATATCCGGCTATCCCTCTGTTCCACCGCTTCCTCGCGAGTACAATCTTTGCTCGAGAGGAGAGTCAAGGGTGCTTGGGGGCACTTGAGCTGCGAACCTTGTATGACGCCCTTTACAACCAGCCCATCAATCTAGGTCATATAATAGCAAAGCGGTGGGAGAAGGAGGCAGGGGGCTCAACCGCTATCTCTATCGGGGCAATGGTTTCCATGCTTGCTGGTGCTATGGATGTCGACATCTCCATATATTAGTAGATCGCCCCTCCGATTGATTGGTCTCATGAGGAGCTAGAGTGCTGTTAGATTCTTGTGTTCGACGGGCAGCAAGCCTTCTGCAGGGATAAGTCTACGGCGAAGTGCCATTTACCGCTCCCCTTTCCACCGCATCTGACGATCCGGCAAGCGTACAACTAGTATGATGGAATTTCTGCTCATCTAGATTCTCTATATGGAGCTGCAGCTGCACAGCCTTTTGCTCTCACCGGGTCCTGTAGGACATCTCGTGTCCCCAAAGCTCCTGATTACATGGACGCCGCGCCAAGTGAGCCTCCCTAATTTGCCAGTGACAGAGAGTACTTTGACTACAAGCTTGGGCAACTCAAGACTGAGCTACAAACTTACTTCGATGGGCACTTTGATGCCATCGACACCCAGCTACGCACCTTGCGGACTCGACAAGAAGAGGACTCTGAAGAGGAATAACAAGAGGAGCAGACTGACTCCGACGATGATGAGGTTGCCGATGGCGAGTCGGATAGTTTCTAGCTATTCCACCAAATTGTGAGTACCCTGTCTCTTTCTGGTTTTTATTCTGATCTCATTGAGGACAATGTTTCATCTAATTATGGGGTGGGGTGAACGTCACATTTGGTGTAGATATTTTTATCATGGGTCTTGCTCCTTTTTGAACTTTTGGACCTAACTCTGATTCTGGAATGTTGTGATGAATTGGAATGTTTGATGATTGCTTGAGCATTGAGCTATTGCCTTGTTTGACTAGATAGCATGTATACCATCTTGCTCAATTAGGTGTATATCTCGCCTCATACTTGGATACTCGAGCTTGACTTGATACCACATTATTGGGTTTATGTGCACAAATTGAAATATGATTGAGGCAATTTGTCAACGCATTTATCCTTGCCTACCCTTGCATTTGATCATCTGCTTGAAGTCTTCTAAGCCTTAGAGGTCTGTTTCTTTGGTAGCTCCACAAGATTTTTAATAACCGCTACTTGCCTTTCCCCCAATCCGGGATTTTGGGTCATGATAGTGTATTTTGTTGTGTGGATGAGCTTCAAGTAATGAGGTGATTTCTCTTGATTGTGATTGAAAAGAAAAAAGAGAAGAAACAAATAAAAGAGAGAGAAAGAGAAAAGTCTTGGGATAAGAGGAGGATAAAATTCACTCTTGTGCAAAAGTCAAGAAAAGAAAAAAATACGGTTAGTAACCGATCCTACTTGTGGAGAATAAAATTCACACAAGTAGGAAGAAGTGCAAAGTGAGGAGGCCGAGACACTAAGTAACCGGGTGCATTCATCACAACTGTTTGTATTCGCGTATAACGGTGTCGAGGCTAGAGAGGTAAGAAAAAGAGTGAAAAAGGAAAAGAAAAAAAAATAAAAAGAAAATTTTTGATGTGGTTGACGAAAGTGAACATGAAAAAGTTGTGATGGAGTTTGTTTGGTGGATTGGTATGAGTTTGATTATTTGTAATTGGTGTTTCTCCGGTTGTTCTCCCATGATCCTTTTTCCCGGATTTTAGCACCAAATGGCCTGAAATTTTTCCATACCTAACTGTTTCTGCCTTAGCCCCATCATAATCTTATAAAGTCCTCATGATTTTGTTGTGTGCATAACGCCAAGTGTTGGAGATTATTGAGATTGTTCAAGCTTTGTGGATGATGAGTAAAGAGGGTGAGATTTGAAGTGCTAGTCAAGCTTGGTTGTTGGTTATGATATGCTATGACGGAATTCATCGAATATTTTGAAGTAGTAGATGCTATTGTGTTATTTCTGTCTTATTCTTTCTTGGGGACAAGCAAGGTTAAGTATGGGGTATTTTGATAGTGTCTATTTAGCGATGATTAAATGGCATATTTGCATCAGGATTAGGGCCTTTGAGTTAAGTATTATATATATTTTTGGCCCTTTTTGTTTGTTTTGGAGCAATCGGTGTCTGCCACTCGTTTGTTGTGATTTCAGGTGTTTTTGAGCGGTTTCGATGCAAATGAGAGAGATAAAGGAGAATGACAAGCTTCGAGGTTTTTCGGTGCGCTCTATAGGTATCAATGATGAACTAGGAGGGACGGAATCAAAGATGTGGAGCACGGAAATCGATGCATGCTCGGCAGAAGGCGAGGAAGCAAGGAAAGCCATCCACTCAGTCGAGTGCCCTTGGCACTCGATCAGTGTACTGCCAGAGTGGATTCCAATAGCTTAGAAAACCATACACTCGGCCGAGTGCCCGAGACACTCGATCAGTGTACTCCCAGAGTGGATTCCAGTAGCTTAAAAAAGTTTACACTCGGCCGAGTGCCCTCAACACTTGACTAGTTATATGCCAGAGTGTCCACTCGGCCGAGTGCCCGAGAAACTCGATCAGTGTAATGCCCGAGTGTCGTCCCTGAACAGTTTTTTTTTTCCGTTTTTAATTTATTTTTATTTGGGGGGATATTTAAGAGACGTTTTTTAAGAGTTCAGGGGGCCAAAAATCTGACTAAGTAGGGACCTATTTGGAAGCTTTGGAGATTGGAGATTCTTGAAGATAGTTTGTTGGATTCATCAAATTCGGGTAATTTTCCGTTGTTGTTTCTGCTGACCGATGTTTATCTTGCCAAATATGATTGAATCAAGCATGAACTTCTCCATGAGTAGCTAGATTTCTTGTTCTAGGGTTGGGATTGTCCCGACAAGGCGAAAATAGGCTTGTTCTTAACATCTCTCGAATGATTCTGAATTAGATTGTGGTTTTAATCGTGTTGTGCTTATTCTGATTGATGCGAGTTGATTAGATCCGATTTAGGATTTCAAATCGGAAGACGATAAACCTAAATTGGAATTTAGATGGTGATTTGAGACCGAAAGGCGATTAGGATCCATCGGAACTACACGATTAAACCCGAAGTTTATTGATCGAAAGTGAAACTAAACTTCTTGAGGATTCATAGGTTGTCATAGGTGTTTTAGGCAATTTTGATATTATTGGGAGCCGAAAGGCGACGTTAGTGTGATTATTGCCTAAAACTCTACGAACTTAAAGGGTCTAAATCAGTTGCTTGAGTCCGAAAGGAGGATTGCTAACTGATTTAGGCACATTTGCGCTAAACTCGAAAGGGGATGCGCGATTACCTTAGATAACCTACCTCCACAATTTGATTTCGGAATCACTCGGACGAGAAAAAATATTTGTTTTGCCTATTGATGATGCATTGTTGGTAAATTCTTAACCCTAGACGTCTTCCATATATTTATATATATTTCATAACACTTCATCGGTTTTCCTGGTTACTTTATATACACACTCTTAATCTGCTTGTTTATTCTAAACTTGGTTGAACTAGCTCGAATTTACAATCAATATTCCTTCTGTCCTTGTGGATACGACACTTGATTACTACAACTGAACTCCATACACTTGTGGGTGTAGGTTTTTAGCCTATCAAAGTACACCCATTGAAAAAAATTAAAAGGTTTCATGGAAGTAGTTACAAAGCTCGATGATGCAAAAGTAGATCCGTTAGAGATATAGCAATTAAATTGCCTAGTAAAGGGAAGTCTCAATGAAGTGCAATTTTTTGGAAAAGCATGAAAGGAGTAAAATTTGAAGTTGCTTTTGACATATGCATGATAAGAGGACGGAGGACTTTATTTTCCATTCACTTATTTTCCATTCACGCTTCATTATCTACCCTAACCATTACCCAAGCTTATTGCCTTTACTTCATATTCTACGCCATATGTGCTAAATGTCATATTTACTCCACAAGTTCTTAAATTGCCCATTTTTATACCTTTTTACTCATCCGGGAGATTATGTTATAGAATGGAAGTCATATTATGGAGATATTGTATGGTTTGATATGTTGTGAAGATATTATAAAGTTGATGGAAGGAATTTTTATATGGAAAATTTAATGAGTGAAAAGAAAATCCGGTCACCTAGGAGTTAGATGGATCGACCCTGCTTGCGGAGGATAAAATTCACGCGAGATGGGACACAAGGTGAGGAGTCCGAAGCGCAAAGTATCCGGGGCCATTCATGACACCCATGTTTGTGACTCGCGAGAAGGCAGCGTTAAGGTTAGAGAGGTAAAAGCAATATAAGTGAAAAAAGCAAAGATCATTATGAGTAAGAGGAATGTGGAAAACACAAAGGAAAAAGTGCATCAAAGCAAAGAAGAAAAGTTTGAAAGTTTCTCCCCAGATTAAGCACGACATTGCCAAATATAGCCCACCACTATACCTTTTACCCACTCTTCACCATTGCGCATAAAACTCCTCTTGATTATTAATGCTATGTTACCAAATTGTGTTTTTTTGCATAACCCTCCTTTTGTGCGAGATGTTGCTTTTCATTCACAAGCATAGATATGAAGGCATTAGTACCTTTGCGAGGATGGAAATTGATTATAGGGTTATATGAGAATGGGTCTACGATGTTGAGAGTTTATGTCCTTCCCCTGAATGACCAATAAGAGTATTGCTTAAGGACAAGCAAGCTTAAGTATAGGGTCTTTTGATGTGCGCTTATTTCACTATGTTCAATGCTTACATCTTTTCCGTTTTCATGCATATTTTATACTTTCGGGTTGGGAAAGTAGTGAATTTTTGTAGTTTGAATACATTTGCAAGATATAGAGGTCTACATAAGTTTTGGTTTAATTTCGCAGAAAACAAAGCATTTTGGAGTAAAGACAAGACAAGACAGAAGAACTCGATCTCGAGCTTAAAGCACTCGATCTCGACCAACCAACTAGATATCGACCTGAAGACTCGAAATCGATTGAGGAGAAAAGATGAAGATCGAGCCAAAGCCATGTTGACTACACCAAACCAACTCGACTCGACATAGGTTACTCGATATCGACATGTCTACTCGATATCGGCTGGAGCAACAGACGTGTGAGAAACGCGGATTGGGCCGAATCTTTGGAGGATATTGCTTAGCCACAAAGACATCTATCAACTACCAAGATTCATCTATCTTAGGGATATATTCCAAGCATGTTAGGAAATATTACCTATTTTAATATTTTAATTTAGGATATAATTTAGTTTAGACAAACTTTCCTTTTAGCAATCTTAGTAGGATTAGAATTCAAATCCTTGGCTAGCACGGGTTAGGAGGCTATAAATAAAGCGCTAGGTGGCTGGCTTTTAATCATTCAAACACACAATAATTGTGTAACCAAAGAGGAGAGAGACAGGCGAGATAGAGAGAGATAGCGGAGAAGAAGGCGGTGGTTGTACGATTAGCTTATTTCCCAATTTAATGCAAAGTTTTTATTTTTATTCAATGATTTCCCCCCCATGAAGAGCGAGTATTCGTCCTACTTATAGGGTCGGGGTGTGCCCAGCGGTAGCTATGTAAGTACGCTTTATTCCCTATTTGATTATGCAATTTCATCTTCTATCCCGCGCTCAATCCTTTATGCGAGTTTAGGATCATTCCTTATTTACCTTATATGAAGCGAAAGTGGATTATACATGTGAATTTGGATAGTAATTAGGTTTTGCTTGCGAAAGTTGACTAAACCCTAATTATGAAAAGGTAGAAACAATTCGGTTTTTTATGCGAAAGCCTCTATATTCCTAATTGGTGATGACAAAAGCTTAATCTTTTGGGTGAATTACATTAATAATGCATGCATTATTATCGTCGTGGTAAATCCCTACCTTAGAAGCTTTTAGTTTATATGAAACAAAAACCCAAAAAATATATTGTTGTCTTTTATTTTATTTTCTTTCTTTATTTTTCTATTCAATATCTACCTTCTGTGAAGAAACTCGAAATCGACCATTCTAGTCGATATCGACCACCTGCATCGAGCCAACCCTATGTCGACAGTCTTCTGAGTCGACAGGAACTACCGACCTACTTGAGATCGACCTCTTTAGTCGATATCGAGTGCTTATGTTGTTTTCCCTTCTCTGTAGGTTCTTCTCAAATCGACGTCACTCACTAGGAATTGACTGCCCCTGTCGATATTGACTCCCCAATTCGATATTGAGGGTACTGGTCGACTTGCGCAGAGTTCTTAAAGACTATCCAGACACCGCTGACCCGCCTCTTCGTGGATCGATCCTGATTCGCTTCCACTATAGCGGGAGGAAGTCCTTTATTTTATTTGCGTGGACTAGGATTCGGTTTGATATTTATTTATATTTATTAGACTTGATTTTCTCCTACATCAAGTATCATGCAAGGTTGCATTCATGAGCTAGCCAGTCTCCGCCCTATCGGGAAAAGGGGTGGAGGTAGGAGAGGGATATGCACTTGGCATTCTGTGTGGGCCCATTTACCGCTTTTTGCATATATATATATATATGTATGTATGTATGTATAAACTGCTAGCATGCTTGCATGATTTAAAATACTATCCTGCATTAGAAGCATGATATTAGGACTAGCGTATATGTGTGCTTATATGTAGGGTGCAGCTATGCGGGCTTTGATCTGATCCTATGCCCGCTTTAATTTTTTTAGGTATATGATTATGTGTGATTACTGATGATGTTTGCCTCTTTGAGCGA
This sequence comes from Persicaria maculosa, assembly GCA_963922045.1. Taxonomy (NCBI): domain Eukaryota; kingdom Viridiplantae; phylum Streptophyta; class Magnoliopsida; order Caryophyllales; family Polygonaceae; genus Persicaria; species Persicaria maculosa. The sequence continues at coordinate 39,806,930 of OY998261.1, forward strand.
GGGATTTTTGCATGACTTCACCAACCTTCATGAACTTGGGATTTGATATTACCTGGACTGCGTTTTGACCCGGCTCTGCCGTGGTACCATATGTATCGTTTTTTAGATTCATGTTGGTTTTGTGCAATAAATGGATTTTCCGCGACTTAGACTTAGGACAGGTACATGGGTTTCACCCCGGGGACTCCAACGGTCCTTACGGTTTTGGGTGCGAAATCCCACTTTAAATTACTAATCTTTGATGTCAACCCTTCAACTTGTACTCGGAGCACCAGATCCAACGAGGGCTTTCATCCCTCAAAACATAACTCAAGTATCATAAGCGCGGGCCGTTACAGATACGAACCAAGACTAACGAGACTAAAGACAAGGTCTCAAGCCAAGAATGACAACGATGCCCTTATGGAAATCTATGAGGTTATAATTACGGCAAGTAAAATACATATCAATCATAAAGCATACTAGTCACATCAATACACACTAACATGTACCCATCTCGATGAATAACAACTACACACATTGGCAGCAAGGGACATGATCGAGTTCTACGTGGACATACATATGAGACAATCTAGCCACCTAGCATTCCTCAAGTAATAGACAATCTCGGCATATTAAGAATCACGTATGCAGGAATTCAAAAATATAGATCTATGTGGTAAAAACTAGGCAAAACATAGTAAAATATAATGGGTATCACATTTATGGTTGACTACTCATGTCGAACAAAATCCCAGAACATCATATATAACTATCATCATGCTTAATCCAAGCCCAAATCTGTGTAAATCATGGAATCATAAATCATTTTTAAATTCCTTTTTTATCAAATTACACAACATCACATAAGAGTTTAGATCACATATATAAAATAACCCAAATCGGGTTTAAACCAAACCCGAGTCAACGCCCAAAGAAAGGAGAGAACCGATTCCGACTAAGAGCCCAAACCTGATTTTCGCCGTGGTGAATTGGCCGCTCGTCACTGCGAAATCCAGTTCTTCATCCCTCGCGAGTGATGCCTCTCGCTACCGTGAAAAGCATCATTCTCTTCCTTTGTTCCTAGTTCTTGTTCGTCACAACGACCATGGTTTCTCCGTGGCGAAACAAGCAACCGTGAGCTCGCTTTTGATCTAAACTCGATCATTTCTTTCCCAACTACTCTCATCCTTTCCGATACACTTTCTTGACCTCAAACAACATTTATCATAATAATTCCGAATAATAATATAACTAACAGTTAGATGAATGCTTAAAATCACATTTTAAATACCTAAAGACTTAATGAAGGATATCTAAATAATAATTAATTACTCATGTCGGGTACACACATGGACAGGTCATATCAATATAAAATCCGATACTAAGATGCTCAGACATGCCATAGCACTATAAAAAGGAACATATAAGGGGGCACAATTACTATCACATCATACAACAATGAGGTCTACATGATAGGATAAGTATTGCATGTAATCATACGATGGGCTATAACCGGAAGTATAATACAAGGTTGTTTGAGGCATAGGATGATAACTAGATTACTAACATCAAACATGCTTAGATAATCATATCAAGGTTAATAGAGTACAAGATCAATGATGACAAGATGATCATCGATGGTACTACTAGATACTAAGATACATGGAAACAATATAACATTTTGAATGCAACATTCGCGTACATAAAATGAGATAATTAGAGCACATATTCTCCTGACATGTTGCATTTTAGAAGACATACGTCCTATATGACATTAATAGTACACGCGAAATCTGAATTCAATGTGGTACCAGTGTGGACATGCAAGGTGTTAGACTATTCATGCTTACAAGCATAAAAGAATGTCATGGAGCATGGAGAACAACATCATGAGACAAGTAGATAGGCATGATACTAGTTGGAATCTCATAAGGCATAATGATTATCGAGGTGTAACACAAATCGTATTTCAATGAAATAAGGGATATATGCACATGGATACAAATCAATAAACATTTGTACAAGGCATGTATTTAACACGGTAATGTATCAAGTCATGTAACATAGATAGTGATGAAACCATGCGGAAATAACAAAGAATTGGACGCGGATATAAGAGAAATAGTCTCCAAGGAGAGCCGGGATATAAGGTGGACGCGGACATAAAGTGATGACACATGTCCATCATGCCCACCACCCACAACAATCACACGTGTCAGCCCAATGACGACACGTGTCAAAGAAAGAGATCCTGGTCGAGCCATATAAATAGGGAAGTGAACAGGGGAGGAGGGGGGGGGGGGGGGAAAGGAGGGCAGAATTCGTGAATTGACCGCGTGAAATTGAGGAGGGATAGAGAGACAGAAAGGAGAGAAACCTACATATCCGCGATGAACTGTACGTCTCTGCTCAATCTCCGCGGACAGGTATGAACCCTCACGTTATAAAATAAATGGATGAACTCCCATGAAAATACGCGGGATTATGATTAAATCCTATAAATTAGAGTGAAGCGCGGCTCAGGTTAAATAGCGAATGAATATATTCGTGTGTCAGGTAAGCCCGTGTAACATCACTAATATTTACTCGTGTCCAAATCCCCAGGGGCCCATCGAAAGTGGGTCCCTTGTATAATTTTCTTGGGGGCCCCTCATCACTGGCGCCGTCTGTGGGAACCCACTCACCCTGAGGGGTTCAATTTTGGGTTTCTATTAAAACAACCTACGCATGCTTTGAGTCTAAAACGTCGCCTATCCGCGGTCCCGACTAGACAGCCTTCTAAAAGCATAAGATAACAAACTCCCTATCGAACACTTTTACTAACAAAACTGTAAGTGGTTCATGTCGGACAGGAAACATGTATAACAATGAAGACTCGGATGAAATGAGCCAAAGCACGATGCCAGAACAAGAGGCCACTAGTATGTACAATCCATCTGTACTGCAATCAGGGGAACAACAGAGCATGTGGGCATCACCATTCGTGACCCCTTATTTCCCGACATACGTGCCCGAATACATACCGCCTGTGTACGTGCCACATGCGATGCAGCAAGAACCGCATTATTACTTCCCGCAAGCTCCCGAGCCTCAACCCTATTATCAGCCGGTCCCCGCGACGCAATATTATTATCAACCGGCATCAGGGCCACAACACCAGCACCAGCCAGTAAACGAGCCGCGACATTGCCATGATTATGAAAACATATATCAAAGCCAGCCCGGGGCTCACAACCAGCACTATGACATGTATAGACATCCAGATGCGGCAGAAACAATCAATCTGAATCAGTATGGGAACCCTGCACCTGGAGCATCAGGATATGGATTCGATCCCCTGCATCAGGACGCGCAAGGGATCAATATGCGACCTAGCAAACATCGACGAGGAGAGCATTCAACTGACGTGTCGACTTCCACCAAGTCCGGCTCAACGCAAATGAAAGTTGACGTCCCTGACACTCTTCCCTCCGTTTTTACTCAAGATATTTGCCGAGCACCGGTCCCCAAGCGATGGAGGGATGTGAATCTCATGAAGTACGATGGAACCACAGATCCAGAAGATCATATGTGTCATTTCATGACTGCAATGGGGATAAACGAATACAATGATGCTATGCTATGTCGGACTTTCCCATCAAACCTCACCAAGATCGCCTTAACCTGGTTCACCAACTTACCAAAGGGTTCAGTTAGCAGCTTCTCTGACTTGAACCGGATCTTCCAATCTCACTTCGGAAGCGCACGATCAAGAAAGAAAACCATGCTAGACTTGAACTCGATCAAGCAGGGAGGGGATGAAACCCTGGGTCACTTCTTCGCCCGGTTCACCAGTGTGGTCGTCTAAATCCCGAATTTCAATCATGAATCCGCAACTATCATCCTCATGGGCAATCTGGCGGAGGGTGATTTCAAAACTTACCTGTTCAGGAAGAAACCCAGAAGCTATGATCAGTTAAGGGATCTGGTGTCTCGGCAGATAGATGCAGAAGAAGCAGCCGCGTCAAGTTCAAGAGCAAATGGCGGGCATCAAGGCTTTTTCAGCAAACTGGCAGGTAAGTTCAGAAAGGATAAAGGGGCGGCGAAACCTCCCAAACAACCATCAGCGGGACACCACCAATAGAATGACGAAGTCCACTTCAATTCAGACAGGAGGGAAGAGCATCGTCATCAAAGAAATGATCGGAGAGAAGGAGACGACCGCAATAGAAGCCATCAACCGCGGAGGGATGACTACCATGATCGAGAAAACCGACCTCGAGAACACCACCAGAATAGAAGGGACGATCGGCACCTGGTAGAACGTCACGTGCAGGGCGAGGAGTATCCTCGTCATCAAAATAGAGATCCTGACCGATACAGAGAGCGTGAGGAGGCACCACAGCCGTATCGAGGGAGAGGCCGAGGGCGACGATGGCGGAGAGGACGTCATAACGGTCCCCCACCCCCTCAAGGGTCAGTAAATCAGGCTCCCCGCGAGCAGGATGGAAGGTTGAGGTCCGCGGTTGAGCGTATTCCAGAACCCGAAGGATACATCGACACCCTAGCTGGAGGACCCTCTCTTTCGGGAGCTAGTAACCAGGAGAGGAGAAATTATGAGCGAGAAGGAAAACAACCACCTTCCGCGGAGAGCAGACGAATTGCCCACACGCCGCACGCAGAGATGGTATTCACGGCAAGAGACGCGGAAGATGTAAGGATGCCTCACTCTGACCCGCTGGTTATACATGCTCAAATAGCAACCAAGACTGTCAAAAGGGTATTCATTGACACGGGATCATCGGTTGATATACTCGCATGGGAAGCCTTTCTACAACTCGGAGTCTCGGCAACGGCACTCAAGCCATACTCAGGGACATTAGGTGCTTTCTCCGGAGATGAAATACCAGTCGCAGGGACCATAGAACTGACGGTAGTGCTCGGATCCGCTCCAAGACGAAGGATGGAAAACATAGTTTTCACCGTCGTGCGGGTCCCAACAGTATACAACGCCCTGCTAGGAAGAGTCTCACTCTACAAGTTTCAGATGGTGGTCTCTATCTACCATTTTTTGGCCAAGTTCCCCGTAACAGGAGGAGAAGTAGGTGAGGTCCGTGGACAACAACCAGAGAGCCGAAGCTGTTACTTAACCTCCCTCAGAAAGAAAAGAGAAGTGATGTAGATTGAAGTATACGCCGCGAGCACAACTGAAAAGAGAGTAGAAAACTCGCAAAGGGAGCTTGTAGAAGAAACCGGTCAAGAGAGTACCGGTACTGAAGCAGAGTTGGAGGTAAGACCCGCGGCAAGAGAAATTCCAACCGCTGACGAGAGACAAGTCCACTCCCCATTCTCCAACCTGGAAGAGAGAGTATATATGGGGCAAGCATTAGAGCCCAAAGAGAAACAGCGAGTCCTCGACATAATTGCAAGATCGAGAGACATTTTCGCCTGGTCACCGAAAGATCTACTGGGGGTCCCTCCGTCCATCGCCCTGCACACCCTCAGAATAAGACATGATGCTAGGCCAATTGCTCAGAAAAAGAGAAAGATGGCGCCTGAAAAAGCTCTCGCGACGAAAGAAGAAACAGAAAAGTTACTGGATGCCGGTTTCATTGAGGAAGTAGAAGACTCCGAATGGCTGTCCAACGTGGTTCTGGTCAGAAAGTCGAATGGGAAGTGGCGTATGTGCGTTGATTTTTTCAGACCTCAACAAATCGTGCCCCAAAGATAGTTATCCCCTTCCCTCAATTGATGAGTTGGTTGATGAAACTTCCGGGAACGCTGTCCTCAGTTTCTTGGACGCATATTCAGGGTATAACCAGATCCGTATGGATCCCCTCGATAAGAAGGCCACAACCTTTATTACCAATAAGGGGATTTTCTGTTACAAGGTTATGCCGTTCGGGTTAAGAAATGCAGGGGCCACGTTCCAGAGGACTGTTAACAAGATCTTTCGAGCCCAGGTCGGGAGAAACGTATCGATCTATGTAGACGATATCGTGGTAAAAAGCTTGAAAGTAGAAGATCACGCCGCTGATCTGCAGGAGACCTTCGACTCTCTGAGACGCGGAGGGCTAAACTTAAACGCGGAAAAATGTGTTTTCGGTGTTGATTCTGGAAAATTTTTGGGATTCCTGGTCAGCCAGCGAGGGATAGATGTGAACCCTGAAAAGATCGCAGTGATTCAAGGGATGCGTCCGCCCAGAACGATCAAAGAAGTCCAAGCTCTCAACGGCGCGGTCAACTATCTCAGCCGATTCTGCTCTTGTCTCGCGGATAAATCCCTGCCTTTCTTCGCTCTGCTAAAAAAGAAAGGACCAATTCAGTGGACACCGGACTTGCAACAAGCATTCGAAGGTTTGAAAGATTATCTGACGAAGCTGCCAACCTTACACCGACCCGAAAGGCTTGAGGACCTGTACCTCTACTTGGCTGTCAGAAGTGCGACCATCAGTGCAGTACTCACCCGCGAAGAGAAATATCCAATTTATTACATAAGCAGAGTCTTGCAAGATGCTGAAACGAGATATGAACCGATCGAGAAAATGATTCTGTGTTTAGTGTTCGCGGCAAGGAGACTACGGCCTTACTTCCAGGACCACTTAGTCCAGGTTTTAACCAACCTTCCTTTGAGGCAAATCCTGCACTCCCCATGCCTCTCAGGACGAATGACGAAATGGGCAGTGGAATTGTCGGAGTTTGATATTGACTACAAACCGCGGAAGGCAGCGCTGGCACAAACCCTGGCAGATTTCATCTGTGAAACAAGTTTTGAAGAACCGGCGTCGTTTGAAGAAGGAAGTTGGGTTTTGAGAGTTGATGGAGCAGTCAATCAAGCAGGTAGTGGAGCAGGAATAGCTTTAGTATCCCCTGAAGGACAGATAGCAAACTACGCTTATAAGCTTGCCTTCCAAGCAACGAACAACGAAGCTGAGTATGAAGCTCTCATAGCGGGTGATAGAGCATGATTAGATATGCATATTAGGATTCATTTAGCATAGTTTGGTTGTAAATAGTGAATATTTTAGTTACAATTACATGTTTACCAGTGGTATTGGAAGAGTCGGAATCTATGCAATTTTATGTTTAATTTCAGGTAGATGTGGATCCAACGAGGAATGAGGAGCTCTTGGATGAAGGAGGATTCAAGTTGAGGAAGAAAAGTGAAGAGCACGGGAGTGGAGTCGAATTTCGAGAGCCTAAGTGATAAACAAGTCAGTAGAAGTTGTCGTCAGACAAGCTGAACTTGTTTTGCACTTTCTGGAGGCCTCGATGGTCGGAATGCCTATTATAAGCATGCGTTGGAAAGCTCTTTCCGAGATCTACAACTTTCATGTTGACATCAAGACCAAATTCGAAGAGGAAAAATCGCTGTGAACAGAATGGCCGCCCCGCGGCCCGAAGACTTGCCGAAGGATTTCGCTGATCGCCTGGCCGCCCCGTCGCCTGAGGTAGCCGCCCCGCGGCCTCATCAGAACCGCCGATTCATTAATTAGGGTTTCTTTAGAATTGTTTTGGCCGACTTTCTTAGGTTTATTTAAGGACTATTAGGGTTATTTTCTTAGGATCTGACTAATAACCTTATGCACTTTTGAGAATTGTTGAGAGCATGTTGAGCATGAGCAACTAAACTCTCGAAGGTTTCGCCTACAGTTTGGATCTTGATTGTTGAATTGTGAGTTTCTTAATCTAGTTCTTATTCCTATTTGAATGTTTTGACTTCTTTGCGCTTAATTCTTTGAATGTGTTTTATTCTCTCTGGCCTGATCAACTAGTTAGAGTAGATTCATTCAATTGCTAGGGTTTTGTAGATTCCTCGTAGCGAACCTTAACCCAAGTGGCAATCATATCCCTTTAGGACTCGTAGGACTAATTGGATGTGTAGGAAGTTGAATATATGTTAAATATTGACTCGTAGCTTGATATTGCATATACCTTGGTTAATTCATAGTCTTAATGCTATCTCTAGGTTAAATCTTAACCGTGTTAGGGTTATTTAGAGATAAGGATTGCTAGGACTCGTAGGACTAGTAATTTACCTAAGATCTGGACAAGGACATTGATAGGAAAAGAAGAGAACTAGAGGCTGAAACAAGGATCAAATTCATCAATTGAAGTGACAAATTGTAGGTGAACCTAATTCTCTCCATTGCATCTTACAACCCACTTCAGTTTGTTTGTTTCTTTCCGCTTTGACAAAAGGCGGATATTTCCATCACCAAACTCTCTTTTGTTGTTAATTGCGATTAAATTGATACTTGAAGTTAATAGATTTCCCTGTGGATCGACCTCTTTCTTACCAACTATACTAGTTGTAGGTTTGAGTAATTCTTTGGTAGGAACAACGACAGGTTTTCCTCTTGTCAAATTTGGCGCCGTTGCCGGGGAAATCTTTTTAATTTCTTGTGTTGTTTAATCGCTACCCTTGGTGTGGACCACGTTTATGGTCCGCACCCGTGCTACTAATCCATCTTTACTTCCTTTTGATTCAGAGATTGAGAGGACTCTTTCCAACCTAAGGCGGGAGGTTCGCAACAACTCTAGCGAATTACCTTTTGATCAAGAAGCCGAAGGAACTGCAGAGATGGGTGACAACGCGTTAGATAACGCGAACCAAACCTTAAGGCAACTCACCGCACCGAATCTTCAAACACAACCATTGGCGGTGCAGTTTCCAGCGCTTGCTGATGGGACCAAGTTCGAGTTTAAGGCTCAATGGATCCACTTTCTACCTAAGTTCCATGGGTTGAGTGGCGAGGATCCCAACAAACATTTGGCGGAGTTCCATGCTATCATTGAGAGCATGAGACCCGCAGATGTCACAGAGGACCAAATCAAGCTGCGAGCTTTTCCTTTCACATTAAAAGATTCAGCTAATGATTGGTTTTATTATTTGCCTGCAGGGAGCATTACTACCTGGACAGAGATGAAAAGGTTGTTCTTAGAGAAGTACTTCCCTGCGACAAAGCTGAACTTTCTCAAAAAGGCCATCAGCAACATCGAGCAATTAGCAACTGAGACCCTGTATGAGTATGTGGAGCGATTCAAAAAGCTCTGCTCAAGTTGCCCCTACCATGGTTACTCACAACAGGATTTGGTACTTTATTTGCATGGAGGTTTGCTTGATGATGAGCATCGAATGGTGAATGCCGCTAGTGGGGGTAACATTCTCAACAAGACCCCAAATGATGCTATGGATTTGTTCTCAGAGCTTGCTGAAGGGTCTAGACAATATAGCAAGAGGGCAAACCCCCGTGGAGTACTGGCTGTGGATTCTTCAAGCTCCAATTTACAAGCTGATATGATGGAGATGAAGGAGATGATGAGAAGGATGATGCTAAAAGGGACCCCTCAGGAACTCAAAGCATGTGGGCTATGTGCTGATCCTTTACATCCAAACGATATGTGCCCGCTACTTCAGGATCCTAATGTTGAGCTCAACGCCATGGGAAACTTTGTCCCGCAGAAGCCCAGGCATGGTAACTATGGTAACCCAAATCAATTCAATAACAATTATAATGCAGGTTACCAGGGGTATGGCTATGGTAATAACCAAGCCCCTTACAATCCGCAAGGGGGATACCAACAAAGGCCTCAACAACAATTCGATTCGAGGCAGAGAGCACCCCCCGCAGAGGATCAATCAACTGAGGACCCTATTAAAACCCTCACTAGGATACTCATGAACCACGTTGAGCAATCAAAGAATCTTGAAAAACAGGTAGGCCAATTGGCTCAATCGGTAAGTGAATTGCAGGCTAAGGACTCAGGAAAGCTACCATCTCAAACGGTGGTGAATCCTAAGGAGAACGTCAGCGCAATAACGCTAAGAAGTGGTAAGGAACTGATTACTACTCACCAGGATGACGAAACTTATGGAGAACCTGAGATCCATCAAGACAAAGGAGAAGGAGAGCTGCGAAATCGCGAGCCGCCCCGTCGCCCCCATGAGCCGCCCCGCGGCCAAGGCGATTCTGCAGATGCAGAATTCGGCGAGCCGCCCCGTCGCCCTCATGAGCCGCCCCGCGGCCAAGGCGATTCTGCAGATGCAGAGTTCGGCGGGCCGCCCCGTCGCCACCCTGAGCCGCCCCGCGGCCTTGCCCCTGACGAACCTGCCAACTCCTATGTAAGGCCTGAATTCCCTCCTTTAAATTCTTACAAACCTGTTCCTCCTTTTCCTGAAGCTCTTAGAGATACAAGGAGGCCTGAGAATGACAAAGAGATCTTTGAGACATTTAGTAAGTGCGAGGTAAACATTCCCTTACTCAAATTGATTAAAAGTATTCCTCGTTATGCTAAATTTCTTAAGGAGCTTTGCACCATAAAGAGGAATCAGAAGTTGAAAGGGAAGCAGAAGATTAAGGTAAGCGAACATGTGTCTGCTGTGTTTCAAAAGCGTATGCCTAAGAAATGTAGCGACCCTGGCATGTTTACAATCCCATGTGTGATAGGTGAGACTAAGTTTGATAAAGCTTTGTTAGACTTAGGTGCATCTATTAATGTCTTGCCTTATTCTTTATATGAATCATTAGGCTTAGGACCTTTGCATGAGACTAGAGTGGTGATCCAACTAGCGGACCGCTCAAATGCTTATCCTAGAGGTATAGTAGAGGATGTTTTGGTTATGGTTGACAACTTGATCTTTCCTGCTGACTTTTTTGTCTTAGACATGGAGCATGGTAAGCAAGAGTCCCCTATTATCTTAGGAAGACCCTTTTTGAAGACTGCTAAGACAAAAATTGATGTGTATTCTGGCTCATTAACTATGGAATTCGATGGTGAGAAGGTTGAATATAATATTTATGATGCAATGAAATTCCCTTCTGATGATCCTTCCTTATGCTTTGTAGATGCCATTGATACTTGTATGCAGGATACTTTTGACATGAGTTGTGTAGATGACCTGCAGGTTGCTTTAGAAGCTCCTATTGAGGAGTTGTCATTGAATTATGCTTTGTCTACTAACCTGCAGGAGACTATAAGAGACTTGTCCACCCTTCCTACTCATTTGCAGGTAGGTACGCCTATGGAACTCACCGGTTCGAGCGAGAAGCTCTTACCTTCTATTGTGCAGGCACCCGTTGTTGAGCTCAAGCCACTTCCTGAGCATTTGAAGTATGCATTCGTGGGGGAAGGTGATACCTTGCCTGTCATTATCTCCAACAAGCTTACTAAGGAACAAGAGGATAGGTTGGTGGCGGTGATCAAAGAACATAAGACCGCTCTGGGATGGACCATAGCGGACATTAAGGGAATCAGCCCAGCTACTTGCATGCACAGAATCTTGTTAGAAGAGGGAGCCAAACCTTCCAGGCAACCTCAACGGAGACTCAACCCACCTATGATGGATGTAGTAAAGAAGGAGGTGCTGAAACTCCTTCAGGCAGGTATGATCTACCCCATCTCTGATAGTCAATGGGTTAGTCCAACGCAGGTAGTACCAAAGAAGGGAGGCATAACAGTGGTTGAGAACAAAGAAGGTGAGTTGGTCCCTACCAGAGTCCAATCAGGCTGGAGAGTTTGTATCGATTATCGCAAGCTGAACGCGGTAACTCGAAAAGATCACTTTCCCTTACCTTTTATTGATCAGATGCTTGAACGGCTCGCTGGTCGTCCATATTATTGCTTTTTAGATGGATATTCAGGTTACTTTCAGATAGCCATCACACCGGAGGATCAAGAAAAGACGACATTCACTTGTCCGTTTGGCACTTTTGCATATCGCAGGATGCCTTTTGGCTTGTGCAACGCTCCTGGGACATTCCAACGGTGTATGGTAAGCATTTTTTCTGAATATATAGAGTAATTCATTGAGGTTTTTATGGATGACTTTACTGTACATGGTGATAGTTTTGATGCTTGCTTAAACCATTTGGCACTTGTGCTTAGAAGGTGTGTGGACACTAACTTAGTGCTCAATTCAGAGAAGTGTCACTTTATGGTTGAGGAGGGCATTGTTTTAGGTCACATTGTCTCACATAAAGGGATTGAGGTTGATAAGGAAAAGATAGACATCATTCAATCATTGCCTTATCCTACTAATGTGCGTGAAGTGCGTTCCTTTTTAGGCCATGCAGGATTCTATCGCAGGTTTATTAAGGATTTCTCAAAGATCACCTCACCCTTGTGCGAGCTACTGAAGAAGGAGGTCACTTTGTCTTTTGATGAGAAGTGCAGGATGGCGTTTGATGAGTTGAAGACTTGTCTTACTAGTGCACCAATCATACAAGCGCCAAATTGGTCCCAACCCTTCGAATTGATGTGTGACGCTAGTGACTACGCCGTGGGAGCCGTGCTTGGACAAAAAGAGGGGAAGAGCTCTCATGTGATCTACTATGCATCTCTAACGTTGAATGGCGCCCAAAGGAACTACTCAACCACAGAGAAGGAACTCCTTGCTATTGTTTTTGCCCTTGAGAAATTTAGATCTTATTTGCTTGGTACAAAAGTTATTGTGTATACTGACCATGCAGCGCTTCGTTACCTTTTGACGAAGAAAGAGGCCAAGCCAAGATTGATTAGATGGATCTTGCTTTTAAGCGAGTTTGACATCGAAATCAGGGACAAAAAGGGTGCGGAGAACCTTGTTGCAGATCATCTAAGTCGTATATGGCAGGGGAAGAATGGGCAGGACGAGCAATCACATATCTTGGGGAGTTTTCCTGACGAAGAGTTACTGCAGGTTTTCAGCGTCTCAAGCCGCCCCGTCGCCGGACTGGCCGCCCCGCGGCCACCTGTCGCCGGCCGCCCCGCGGCTGACCCTGGCCGCCCCGTCGCCTCTGCAGAATCTGATACTGAGCTTCTTTTGAAGGTAAGTTCTATTCCCCGCCCTTGGTTCGCTAATTTGGTGAACTTTTTAGTTTCGTAGGAGTTTCCACCCAACTTTTCCAAGGCTCAAAAGGACAAGATACGCCATGATGCTCGCTTCTACGTTTGGGATGATCCATACCTATGGAAGCATTGCGCTGATCAAGTAATACGTCGGTGTCTTCCCGACGATGAGGTACAATCTGTCCTTAATTTCTGTCATTCACATGAATGTGGTGGGCACTTTGGACCACAAAAGACAGCAAGAAAGGTACTTGAGGTAGGGTTCTTTTGGCCGCATATATTTCGTGATTCATATGCTTTTTGTAAATCCTGTGATCGCTGTCAGAGAGTTGGGAATCTTTCTAAGAGGAATGAGATGCCACAAACCCGCATGATATTTTGTGAGATTTTTGATGTTTGGGGCATTGACTTCATGGGACCATTCCCTAGCTCGTTTGGGAACTTGTATATTTTGCTTGCGGTGGACTACGTCTCCAAGTGGGTGGAGGCGAAGGCCACCAGGACTGATGATTCAAAAGTTGTTGCAGGTTTCCTCAAAGAGCTATTCTCTAGATTCGGAGTGCCGAAAGCATTGATCAGTGATAAAGGGACTCATTTCTGCAATAAGACGGTAAGTGCTTTATTAAAGAAATATCATGTTACGCAGAGAGTGTCTACTGCATACCACCCCCAGACTAATGGGCAAGCTGAGGTGTCTAATCGCGAGATTAAGACGATCTTGGAGAAGACTGTTGCCCCAAACAGGAAGGATTGGAGTGTAAGACTTGATGATGCTCTGTGGGCTTATCGAACGGCTTACAAGACTCCCATTGGGATGTCTCCGTTTCGATTAGTTTATGGAAAGGCTTGCCATCTTCCTGTCGAGCTCGAACATAAGGCATACTGGGCGGTGAAACAATGCAATATGCAAATGGATGAAGTTGGGGAGTTCAGGAAACTTCAGCTACAGGAGCTGGAAGAGTTGAGACTGGATGCCTATGACAACTCCGTCACTTATAAGGAGAAGACTAAGGCATGGCACGACAAGCATATTTTGCGAAAGGACCTCAAAGTTGGGGACAAGGTCCTTCTATTCCAATCGCGCCTTCAACTCTTCCCAGGTAAGCTTCGCTCTAGATGGGCAGGGCCATATGTGATTACTAATGTCTTTTCTCATGGTGCAATAGAGCTACTCAATGAGAGGAATGGAGACATCTTCAAAGTAAATGGCCATCGCGTGAAGCCATATTATGAGAACTTTGTCAAAGAGAATGGTGATGAGTTGGTTCTCCGTGAACCAAGCATTGAGGATCACTAGGGAGCAATGATGTCGAGCCAACGACGTTAACTAAAGGCGCTGCTTGGGAGGCAACCCAAGGTAAGTAGTTTAGATGTTATTTTCTTATTGCATTTAGTTACTTTCTTTTAGTTTAGTTGTGGTGTTTTCGGCATACTAACCCCGCAGGGTAAAAAGAAGTAGAGATGGTCAGAAAAGGGGCGGGCCGCCCCGTCGCCAGCCAGGCCGCTCTGCAGCCAGCGACAGCGAGCGAAATCTCTTCGCAATCGCTGGCCGCCCCGTCGCCAGCCCTGGCCGCCCCGTCGCCCCTGACGGATGACAAAAAAATATTGGGACCCGTGTGGGCCCCATATTCCACCCCTTTTATCATCATCCATTCAAGCCCTAGCCGCCCCCACGCCCTCTCTCTTTCCCCATCTTCTCTATCTTCATCTTCAACCTCACACCCACAACCCAAAACCTCCATTAACACCCTTCCTCAAGCTTCCATCTTCACAAACCTCACCCCTTTCTTCAATATCTCCCATTGTCCACCTATATCTTTCACAAAACCACCCACATTCTCCTCATTCTTCCTAGATCTAAACCAAAAACACCCGATTTAAAGGATCTTCAAGGTTTTGGGAGAAATCCACCAACGGAGGGAGGAATTTGAGACGTCGGAGCGCAAATCGGAAGTCGGAGTTGCAGATCCGGCGGTTTTTCTGAGGCCGCCCCGTCGCCGTACCAGCCGCCCCGTCGCCCACCGTCGCCGGCCGCCCCGTCGCCCACCGTCGCCGGCCGCCCCGTCGCCAGCCTTGCCGCCCAGCGGCCACCTGTCGCCGGCCGCCCCGTCGCCAGCCTTGCCGCCCCGCGGCCACTGTAGAAACATCCATTTTCGTGAGTTTTTACTTCGAACTTTTTCTTGGGTTAATTTCATAGCTTTAAGCAAACATGTCTAGACCCCATGGAATGAGTAGGAGTTAGAAGGAGAGATGGAATGCGCTGAATACTAGGAATTTCTTTCAAACTAAGTTTTTTCACGAACCTACCCTTCGGATGTTAGAAATGGATGTATGCACCAGACAGTTGTTAGTACATGGAGGCCTAGGAAATTTCTTAGAGAAGAATGCTCCAACCTATTCGGGTTTAGTTAAGGAATTCCTGGCTACGTTGAGTGTGCGGTCTACATCTATCGAGTTTAGGTTATTGGGACAGGAGTTCACGAGGACAAAGGAGAGAGTGGGACAGCTTTTTGGAGTGACAGCCGCACCCACCGCAGGTTGCTTTGATGTGTCAAAGGGAGAGGGACCTGTTGCATTTTGGCTTGCGGCGACTAGGGTGCCGTTTGAGGCCAAGAAGGGCCAATACAACTCGAGTATTCGGCACCCTGCATTACGGCTGATCCATAAGGTTTTAGCCAACACCTTCTTTGCCCAGTCTGAGGTCAACAAGATCTCACTTCGGGATATGTCATATTTGTGGTGTCTTACGCCAGAGAGCCCAGTTATTCTAGGTTGGGTAGATTTGTTCCTTTTCAACTGCAAGGACATCATAGACAAGCGCAAGACAGCGACGATTAGCTTTGGGGGTCTTATCACTCTCATAGCACGGGATTGTATTGATTTGAGCGTTGTCCCTGATGCCCTGCATGGTTCATTTCTGTATGATGAGGCCCAGCTGAGGAAAGCTGGCCATTTGGAGGGGAGAGCACCAATGTGGGTCTGGAGGACAGGCCATCTTGGGGTGATTCAGCTTAGATTACCCCGGCAGCTTCCCATTGGTCCTACGGCAGAGGATTTCTTCATGGGCGATGAGGATGAGGATGATGAGGATGAGGATGAGGATGGTGGAGATGATGATGATCAGGGCGATGATGGTGGTGTTCCTGAGATGCAAACGGATGTAGGTGGTGGAGATGCTGGACCTTCTGGCACATCTGGGATAGGTGCTGGTCCAGATTATTATGAGCTGCAGCAGAGGATGACGGCGATGTCTCTGCGACAGGAGACTATGTGGGAGCAGCAGCAGCAGATGGCTATGCTCCAGGACACCATGTGGCAGCATCAGCAGATGATTTCCCGTCGTCAGGATGATATGTGGGATCATCAGCAGCAGCTTTATGTTGATATAGGAGACATCCGTCGCGATGTGCGTGGACTGACGACTAGCATGGCGGATATGGTTGAGAGCCAGGCTGAGATACGACGCTTACAGGAGCAGGTGCTCCAACGACAGTAGGCTTCATGGGAGGCTCAGGAGCTGCAGAGACAGAGACAGGAGGAGTTCTTCCGATTTGCTTATCCTCAGTTCCCACATTATCCACCACCACCTCCACAGTGATCATGTTAGTTTTTTCTTTTTCTTTTATTTTCCCTTTCAGTTATTTTGATGTTTTTGCCATTGAGGACAATGTCAGAATTAAGTGTGGGGGGAAGACTTGCATGACATGTACTTTATCTTTATGTTTATGTTGCATTTTGACTTTAGATTGCATGTCGGAATATTTTAGTTGATGTTAGTCTATGTTATTCGCCTACAAAAAAAAAATCCGAAAATTATATTATTTATGTTATTATATTTATGCATTAGCTAGGATTAGGTCTTATTTTCCCATATGGATGTCACTTGTCCTCTAATTTATTTATTGAGACTTATGCCCCATGATGTGCTTGGATTGTTGAAAACCTTTGATATCTGTTTTCCACACTATTTGGTGAGCATAATTGGTTAATGATTGAGCACATAAGTTATTTGATTTTGGGTGATTTTGAAGTTCTAGACATGACCTGGTGAGTTTATTTTGGCCTATGTTTGGACAAAGTATATTATGTCCTCTTGCTTGTTGAGTGTACTCTCTTTAATTGCTTCCTCTTTGGCTTGCATTTAGATATCTTATTCAAGGCTGCATATTATGATTTCTGCACATGACTTAAAGATGATTGAGGCACCTTTATTAGCCCTATTTGACTCTATTCCCACCTTGCATATTATCCTCTGCTTGAATCCAATATTAAGCCTAATTGCCTATTCTTTTGAGCTCCACAAGATTTTTTCATAGCCAATTATAGCCTGACCCATCCGGGAATTAGGAATAGTTGGTGAATATTGATATTGTGGATGATGGTTTTAGTGATGGATTGTATGTTTGGAGTACTCTTATGAGATGTTTTGATTCTTGCTAGTAGTTTACACATTACTTGGGACCTAAGGAGGATAAAATTCACTTAGGGGTAAAAGTCAAGGAAAATAATTTGATATGGCATGAAGAAGAGCATATGAAAAAAGAAAAAAAAAAGAAAAAAATGCAAAAGAAAAAAAAAGAGAATAAGAGAATGAGTTGAGTATGGTTTGTGAAGTTTGATACTTGAGATTGGAGTTGTATACATTGTAGAGTTGTGGTATGATCTTGTGAGTGGTATTGTAATTTGGTTGCATCCTTAGTTCCCGGATTATGAGCACCACATGGCCTAAATTGTTCCATACCTTATGTTTTCTACCTTGGCCCCATTACAACCCAATTGAAAGACCTCATGATTTTTGTTGTGTGTAGAGTCACCAGCGGTGGAGAGCTAGAACACTGGTGCAAGACTATTGTAGCTAAGTTTTTAAAGATTGAGTTTTGAGCGTAAACATTTAACCCTAAACACTTGAGCGAGAGTGAAACACATATTCCTTGTGAGGTCTAGAATGCATATGGTTGCCTGATTTCATTGATTATTGCAATTATGTGCTATGATGTTGTTAATCTATTGTGTTTGCTAGTTTTCATGCACTTAAAGAATATTGGGGTTGATACATGAATAGCTATTCTGTGGGGCTGCAGAGTTGAATTTTCCATTGCTTGAGGACAAGCAAAGGTTCAAGTGTGGGGGAATTTGATAGAGCATGATTAGATATGCATATTAGGATTCATTTAGCATAGTTTGGTTGTAAATAGTGAATATTTTAGTTACAATTACATGTTTACCAGTGGTATTGGAAGAGTCGGAATCTATGCAATTTTATGTTTAATTTCAGGTAGATGTGGATCCAACGAGGAATGAGGAGCTCTTGGATGAAGGAGGATTCAAGTTGAGGAAGAAAAGTGAAGAGCACGGGAGTGGAGTCGAATTTCGAGAGCCTAAGTGATAAACAAGTCAGTAGAAGTTGTCGTCAGACAAGCTGAACTTGTTTTGCACTTTCTGGAGGCCTCGATGGTCGGAATGCCTATTATAAGCATGCGTTGGAAATCTCTTTCCGAGATCTACAACTTTCATGTTGACATCAAGACCAAATTCGAAGAGGAAAAATCGCTGTGAACAGAATGGCCGCCCCGCGGCCCGAAGACTTGCCGAAGGATTTCGCTGATCGCCTGGCCGCCCCGTCGCCTGAGGTAGCCGCCCCGCGGCCTCATCAGAACCGCCGATTCATTAATTAGGGTTTCTTTAGAATTGTTTTGGCCGACTTTCTTAGGTTTATTTAAGGACTATTAGGGTTATTTTCTTAGGATCTGACTAATAACCTTATGCACTTTTGAGAATTGTTGAGAGCATGTTGAGCATGAGCAACTAAACTCTCGAAGGTTTCGCCTACAGTTTGGATCTTGATTGTTGAATTGTGAGTTTCTTAATCTAGTTCTTATTCCTATTTGAATGTTTTGACTTCTTTGCGCTTAATTCCTTGAATGTGTTTTATTCTCTCTGGCCTGATCAACTAGTTAGAGTAGATTCATTCAATTGCTAGGGTTTTGTAGATTCCTCGTAGCGAACCTTAACCCAAGTGGCAATCATATCCCTTTAGGACTCGTAGGACTAATTGGATGTGTAGGAAGTTGAATATATGTTAAATATTGACTCGTAGCTTGATATTGCATATACCTTGGTTAATTCATAGTCTTAATGCTATCTCTAGGTTAAATCTTAACTGTGTTAGGGTTATTTAGAGATAAGGATTGCTAGGACTCGTAGGACTAGTAATTTACCTAAGATCTAGACAAGGACATTGATAGGAAAAGAAGAGAACTAGAGGCTGAAACAAGGATCAAATTCATCAATTGAAGTGACAAATTGTAGGTGAACCTAATTCTCTCCATTGCATCTTACAACCCACTTTAGTTTGTTTGTTTCTTTCCGCTTTGACAAAAGGCGGATATTTCCATCACCAAACTCTCTTTTGTTGTTAATTGCGATTAAATTGATACTTGAAGTTAATAGATTTCCCTGTGGATCGACCTCTTTCTTACCAACTATACTAGTTGTAGGTTTGAGTAATTCTTTGGCAGGAACAACGACAGGTTTTCCTCTTGTCAGCGGGTTTAGAAATAACGCTGTCAAGAGGAGCTAGGAGTGTGATTGCATATACAGACTCTGAGGTCTTGGCAAGACAGATAGAAGGGGACTATGAGGCTAAAACGGGCTTGATGCCGGACTATCTGAGAAAACTCCTAGCCTTGCGAAAGGCCTTTTTGAATTTCGAAATAACGGTCGTCCCAAGGGAAGAAAATCAACAGGCAGACACTCTGGCAAGGGTCGGCGCGGCAATGCCATCCGAGGTCGGTGCGGAATTCATATTCGAGAAAAGAGAAAGCCGTGGGCTGGTGAAAGAAGTTTTCTTCGTCGAAACAAATGGAGAAAACGACTGGAGAACACCCGTGGCAGAATACCTGGAAAAAGGAATTCTTCCCACAGAAAAACATGAGGCTAAACAAATCAAGATGAGAGCAGCAAGATTCACTGTCCGCGATGGACGGTTATACAAAAAAGGTTTCGCGCAGCCAGACCTGGCATGTGTTACTACAGAGGAAGGAATGATGATCATACGGGAGCTGCACTCTGGTGTATGTGCACACCACCAAGGTTGGAGAGCACTGGCAGTTAAGATCATAAGGACGGGATACTATTGGCCGACGATGAGGCAAGATGCTCAGGAATTCGTCAAAAAGTGCGACGCGTGCCAAAAATATGGAAATGCTATCCATCAGCCCGCGGAAACTATGAAAGAAATCCATGGTGCCTGCCCTTTCTCCCTATGGGGAATGGACATTTTGGGATCATTTCCAACCGCGCCTGGCCAGCTGAAATACGTGATCGTGATTGTGGACTACTTCACCAAGTGGGTAGATGCGGAAGCCATGGGACTCATCACGGCTGAAAAGGTAAAAAAATTCTTATGGAAGAATCTGATCTGCCGCTTCGGAGTCCCGGAATCAATCATCACCGATCACGGTCCCCAGTTCGACTGCGAAACCATCCGAAGTTTCTGTAAAGATCTCAAAATTAATCTCAAATTCTCATCTGTAGCGCACCCTCAAACGAACGGACAAGCAGAGGTCAACAATCGGCAAATCCTAGAAGGCATACGGAAGAAATTGGGAAACACGGCCAAAGGGAGATGGGCAGAACTCCTTCCTCTGGTGCTGTGGTCTCACAGAACATCCACGAAGACGCCGACAGGAGAGACGCCCTTTTCTCTGGTTTATGGTGTTGATGCGGTCATACCAGTTGAGCGGATGATTCCGTCAGCCCGTGTTTCCGGGTTCAAACCACAGACCAACGAAGAAGCGCTTGAAGTGGAAATGCATCTGAGGGAAGAACGAAGAATGATGGCCGCCTTGAAAGCAGAAGAATACAAAAGACGCGCTGCAAGGTACCACAACCAAAAGGTTCGCCCTCGACAATTCCAGAAGGGAGATCTAGTTCTACGACTAATGCAGACAAGAGGAAAGCTAGATGCCAACTGGGAAGGCCCGTACGTAGTAGCCGATGTCATTCAAGCTGGCGCCTACAAGTTGAAGAATGAAAATGGAGAAATCTTAAACAAGACCTGGAACGCCAATTGTCTGAAAAAGTACTTTGTGTAAATCTTGGAACACTGTCCTTTGGTTTAATAATCGCCCCCGCAGGTAGTTGGATAAGCGGTTAGCGGGCGTTTTCTATGAATTACTAAGAACAACCATTAACTTCAGATGACGCTGGAGCTCGCTCCGCATCACTCCCTTGTTTGAGACTCTTGATCTCTCAAGGACGAATCAACAAACGAGAAGATTGATGACACAGGAGCTCACTCCGCGTCACTCCCTTGATTGAGACTCCTGATCTCTCAAGGTCGAGTTAACAAACGAGAAAATTGATGACGCAGGAGCTCACTCCGCGTCACTCCCTTGATCGAGACTCCTGATCTCTCAAGGTCGAGTTAACAAACGAGAAGATTGATGACGCAGGAGCTCACTCCGCGTCACTCCCTTGATCGAGACTCCTGATCTCTCAAGGTCGAGTTAACAAACAAGAAGATTGATGACGCAGGAGCTCACTCCGCGTCACTCCCTTGATCGAGACTCCTGATCTCTCAAGGTCGAGTTAACAAACAAGAAGATTGATGACGCAGGAGCTCACTCCGCGTCACTCCCTTGATCGAGACTCCTGATCTCTCAAGGTCGAGATAACAAACGAGAAGATTGATGACGCAGGAGCTCACTCCGCGTCACTCCCTTGATCGAGACTCCTGATCTCTCAAGGTCGAGTTAACAAACAAGAAGATTGATGACGCAGGAGCTCACTCCGCGTCACTCCCTTGATCGAGACTCCTGATCTCTCAAGGTTGAGTTAACAAACGAGAAGAATGATGACGCAGGAGCTCACTCCGCGTCACTCCCTTGATCGAGACCCTTGATCTCTCAAGGACGAGCTAACGGACAAGAAGATTTAGGAAACCTCGACACTCGGTCATTTTAATATTTTTCGTTCAACACTCTTATTTATTACAGACTTCCTTTTGCTTGATAATCTAAACACATAATATGGAACACCCCTCTCTCAAGGGGAGCCGCCATAACCCTCATCTTCTGAAGTATTTTCCCCTGAAGGCACGTAGGTGGCCTTGAAGCGCGCGTCGCCCAGATACTTGAATACGACGCCCCCTCCCACGCAAACGTTCCTGGACCGGGTGAATGCTCTCCATCCTTGCGTGAGCCAGAGCACCCCTGCTTCGTCCCTTTCTACTAAGATGCGCGTTCCCCTCCTTCCCAGTCCGTTGGTTAGGATGATTCTCTCAACACCAAAAAGACCATATTCCTCTTCGAAGCACTCCGGCAGGGGCTGATGTTTGATTGGATAAAATGATTAATCGTAAGTAAAGACAAGAACGTTTAGTAAGGGAGTTTTTATAAGGACGTTACCGTTCTTTGTAAAAAAGAAGCGTCCTGAATCAATCGAATGAAATCCCTTGAGCGGCCTCCACCTGATGCCATGTTTTCTCCAGAACTGTTGTGTTTTATATGCTTCCTTATGAAGAGTGTGCCTTGAGGGGATATCTGGTCCCCGGTCTTATAGAAAAATTGTGAGCCACTGTTCACTCGCATGTTCAGTTTTTTATTAATTCACAAAACTCGAGTATCCTCTCCGAAACGTCACTTCCCAAAGTTTCCCGAGAAGGAAAATCGATCAGTGAAGGAAAAACAGCTTTATTAATTTCCCAGCTTTATTAATTTCCTTCCCGAGAAGGAAAGTCAGTCAGCATAGGAAAAACAACTTTATCCATTCTCGAGCACATCAACTCTTGCAGGCTCACTTTTTAGGTTTTGACGCCTTGACGCTTTCAAGAGCCCTTGTGGGTTTCTAATGGGTTACTCGCCCTAAGCGAACCCGCGTTCGTTGGGCCTAACTTCTTTTAGCGAACGCGTGTCGGATTTGGAGTGTATGAAACAAGAAAATCGATAACGCTGGAGCTCATTCCGCGTCACTCCCTTGATTGAGACTCTTGATCTCTCAAGATCGAGCAAACGAACAAGAAGGAAGATGACGCTGGAGCTTACTCCGCGTCACTCCCTTGATCAAGACTCTTGATCCCTCAAAGTCAAGCTAATGGGCGTAAAAATCAATAATGCGGGAGCTTATTCCGCGTCAATCTCTCTATTGGAACCCATGATTACTCAAGGGAGAATCAATAAGCGTGAGAACGACAAACATCGGAAATTTTTCCGCGTCGCACCTCCGACCAGGATACACGACTCCTCAAAAATCAAAATAGTTGCAAACATAGTTCAATGCCATGATCATAAGTCTGAGTACTCAGAGGAGTACGACCGCAAACAAGCGTCACAAAGAAAACAAACATTCTCCTTGATCCCATCACACACATTGAATAAGGAAAACGCAAACACGTGATACAACAATTGCAAAGGAGATTTCACGCATCCGGAAGGATAACCGGCCTTGGAGGCGACATGACCCAACCATTCTCCACACAAATGGATCCCTCGTCAAGCACACGAACATCGAAGTAAACACCGCCACGATGGCGAAGTACCATGACAGTCCCCATTCCTAGCCCTTGCGACGCAAGGAAATCACTCCAACCACTGACAAGCCAAAAAATCCCATAGTCCTTTTTGACTATTTGGATCGGAAAATCCACAGTTGAGTTCAGGGATAAAAAGACTTGGGTTGGGTTGATAACGCCTGTCTCATCTTCAAAGAAAGCAGGCAACGACTGGGAAACAACAAAACAAATAAGGCGTGAAGAAAAGAAGTAAATCTTCTCAAGGAAAAAGAAGAAGAGGAAGAACACTACTCACTCGTTCCAGCAGCTGTTCTTCAAAATCCAGGGCTAAGTAAAAAGCCCAGGGGTTTGCATTTGATGCCTCCATTTAAAAATCAAAAAGACACTAGGGGAGAGAACACCTTTGTCCCTCACATATATAGCCTCACAAAGAAAAGAAGATGGAATATATTCTCGAAAGAATCTTTCAGAATCCTCGAAAGGAGAACACAACCACCACAGGACATAGGCTAGCTAAAGTCATGAATTGAAAAGACAAGTCTAAATCACACGAAGACCAAGAAGAATCTTGGGCATAACCACTTCTTATTCATAACAAGAGGAAATACATGCCAATGAAGATAACCTCCTCGGCTTACAAAAAGGATACGAGAAAAACCAATCATGGATAGAAACCGTTAGTTAAAATATCAGCAGGCTCGAAAGAAGAATAACCTACGATCTCATCTCCATCCTCCAAACCCATGATTTGGACTTCGAAATGTGCATTCCCCTTGTGAATAAAAACCATAGAGGATCCGACCACAAGCCCGTGAGATTCGATAAAATCTCTCCATCCGCGGCAAAGCCAAAACATCCCGTAATCACCCTTGTAAACGTAGACCGGAAAATCACGTAAAAGGTGGGATGAAAGGAATATTTTCTCAGGGATATCACCCGCAAATTCACCCTCGAAACGCATAGGCAAGAGCTGGAAACGAAAGAGAACAAAAGATCAAATGCAAAGAATAAATGATGATAAAACACGTGTTCCCAAAGAGAGCTTACCAAGCGGGATGTCTGGTTAAGACGATCAATAGACTGAAAAAAGACCCACCTATCCGATCTAGGGGCGGCCATGAACACAATTGGAGAACCGAGAAGGCAATTACAAGGTAGTGAAAAAAGAAAAAGCAAAGATACCCCCTATAAGAGCCTAAAAAGAACAACATGCATGACTACCATCTGGCATAAGATTCCTCTAAAAATTGAAGAAGTGCGAGCTCGCCAACCAAGGCGGCAATATAGTCACGAGAGCTGCAGAAGTAAATTCAATGAAATGACTCGACCTCCAGGAGTAACAGACAAAACAAAGGCCAGGCGAAGCTCAGGCCTAAAACGGACACGCGGCCTAAAGAACACCACGTAGAAGAACCCCAGGATGACGAGCTGAAACACGCGGCGCGATTGATCGAATATAAGAACCCCGTGAACTCCTGTAAAGATTATCATGCATAGAACAAAGAAATGGAGTTCGAGAATCCACCGAAAGCCTTTTACAGAGTTATCGTTACAGAAGAACAACTTCAATCTCTACGCCTCCCACTGATGTACGTCCTCCTAGAGGAGGATGCGCATCGCTTGGTGCATCTGTGGTCTCGGTCCAACCGCGAGCATGAAGTCAAAGTCGAAGTGGACACGGACGGAATTTATTGGTTCACAGACGGATGGCCCGGATTCGTAGAAGCTAACAGGATAAGCGTTGGGGTTGCTCTGATCTTCGTATACCAGGGAGATTCAATCTTCGAGGTATACGTTGCAAACCCCGACTGTGATCACAATGGAGTAGAGAGACGCGGATAAAGAACCACCACAAGGGCAACCAGCATTGTGATCCCAATGCCTTTTAAAATGTCTATGTGTAAAAGAACGGAATAGCGTTCTAACTAAATAAAGCCTAGAAATCGTATGACGCTATCTGTTTCGAAATAATAAGAGTGGATCTCCATGGTCCAGAATTTCAAAAGCAAAGCACTCTCTTTATTCACGAAATAAACTCGTACAACGGGCGGATTCTCCCAATTTATAAACGGCTCAACATGAGTCGCTGGAAGAAACAACTGGAACATAGTCCTCAATTCTAGCACATTCTAAATCACGCCGCGGACAAACTTTAAAACAAGCACGACCCACGTAGAAAAAAGTCATCGATGACCCAACAACAAAGCCGTGATGAGTAACGAATCTATCCCAGCCACGACAAAGGTATAAGCGACCATCCGATCCCCTTTCCACCTCAACCTGGAGATTCTTAATGGCATGAGAAGTCAAGAAAATCTTCCGCGGAGGAGGAGATCTGAACTCCTCCTCAAATTGATTAGGGAGAGGCTGTCAAAGAGAAACATAAGTCAGATAATTGAAGTTGAAGAAAAAGGGGTAGAAAGAAACATTTAAAAAAAAACCGATACTATCGAAAAATCCTACGAGTAAAGAAAGATGATCGACGCATCCCAAAGTGCAGAAAAACGCCCAAGGGTTAGAAATCCCAGGCGCCATGAATCCTCATCAGAGGGAAGAACCACAATTATAAAGAACTAAAGACACAAGTCAAGAGCATTCAAGCATGGCAGACAAGTGGCGAGAAACTTTCATCAACCGCAACACAAGTGGCCAAACCAATCAAAATGATGATTACTACAAAAGAGTAATTATACACAAGAGCATGACCTCACGGGCGAGTTAGAAAGAAACATTGTTTGAACTTAAAAAACGCAAAGATAGCTTAGTCACCACAGGAGTTAATTACAAAATTGGCCAGCATCCGCAAAGTCTGATAAAAACAGGAAAGTTGCGCCCCTAAAGCCTCAAGGGTCAGCGACAACATCAACTTCTTCATCATCGGAATCATCCTCGTCCGAGAGTTCCTCTCCCGCCATCTCTTCTGGGGTCAATCCCCAATCCGCGACCGATAGGCTCGCCTCGAACTTCTCCAAAGGAACGCCGGGGTTAGCCCGCGAACGGACGACGCTTTGGTTAATGCCAGTAGACATCCCTTTTCGAAAGTAACTGAAGCACTTGTCCTTTAAAAGCTCAACACCCTCAGGAGATCGAAGGCATGGTTTTTCTATTGAAGAGAGGAAGGAAGCACCCGCATCGGTTTTGAACCACTCAGAAGTCAAGAACTTAAGACCTTCAGAGGATCCCAGCCATCGGAGCGCGACCTCCTGAGGAGCCTGGGACTGGAGCTTCTCCAACTCCTGCTTCATCAGGGCGCGATCTTCTTCAACAATGGAATGCTCCACTTGAAGCTCTCTAAGACGTGCCTCGAATGTCTCCAGTTCCTTCTTCATCTGTTCCGCGGATTGATGAAATTCTTCCCCTTGACGGCGTAGAACATCCGAATTCGAAAGTTCCGCGTCAAGCTTGGAGGACAAAGCGGAATTCTGCTCCCTCAAAGTAGAATTCTGCTCCCTCAAAGTAGAAATCTCCTCAATGGCAGCCTGCAACTTCTCATGAAGTTCCACGGCCCGCTTTTTGAATTTCTCCACCGAGGAAGGGTCTCCAACAGTATTGCCTAGCGTCCTCAACTTGTGATTCAACGCTTTTACCTCAGCGACCTTTTTAGAAAGCTCCGACTCGAGAGACACCAGCCGCCTCTCTGAGTCAATTTGGAAACTTCTAACCTAAAAAGAACCAAGAAAGAAGTAAAAATAAAGGAGACAAGAATCGAACAAAAACTTAATTAAACATAAAAAGGTCCCCACCACGGACTTACCCACTCAGCCGCACGCTCAAATTGTAGAGAAAAGTCATCCAACTCCAAGCGCCGCACCCATGATCGTTCATTCCGCGCAAATTTTTCTGAACCATGAAGACGGACTAGATCATCGACCCCGAAGCCGGGGATACGAAAGGCGGGCAAAGCATCATCCCCTTGGAGAAAAAGTGCCTCCTCTTCCCCGCTACCAGAGGCACGTGACGAACCCACGACCTTCCTTTTCTTTTGAGGACGAGAAGTGTCCCCACCCGAAGAGGCGGGACGTTTCTCGCGGACATCTGAAGCCGCAACCTCGGTTTCCACCACAGGTTCGTTGACCCTATCCGCGTCCTCAACCGCCACTCCTTGAGGGGCAACAGGCGGACGGGGGGCACGCTTGGCAAACTTCTTCTTCCTCACCTTTCCGCTTTCTTGAACAAAATGGCGATCGGCTAGGGAACTCAAATCCATCAGATCTGCCAAAAAGAAAGCAAAAGACAAGGCATGAATAACTGTTCGCAGAACGCGCAAGTCCTTTTCAAAAAAAAAAGAAAAAAAAAAGAAAAATAAGAGCGTGTGAATGATATAAACGGAACGCTAAGATAGTCCCAAAAATGAAAATGAAAAAAGACTAAGACAAACACCTAATCGCGGATGAGGCAGACTCAACCCCGCCATCTCGAGGCGAAGAGCCGAAACTATCGATCGCCACGGTAGCTTTGGCTCATGAACGAAGGAATCCTTAAACTTATCTAAATGGGCGACCCATGGCTTCTTGACCGCACTGAACCACCCAGGAACAGTCTTAAATTCAAGGCAAACGCCAGCCTTGTCACGAACCAAAAAACCACTTATGTTTCCAGTTCGGCTTACTAGAGAGCCTCTCGATATAACTACAGCTGGAGTTGCACTGGTAGAACCTAGGATCTTGAGGCCCTTTCTTCAAAGAGAAAATGCTAAGCATTAATTCTTTCGTTGGAAGCACACCGATATCCTTGCAGCGCATCACAAAGCTGGCAAAAAACATCCAACAGTTTGGTACGACTTGCGTGGGGCTCAAATTGTACTCGGACAAGAAGGATATGAACAGAGGGTGAAGAGGCAAGCGAAATCCTTGGGATAAACTTGCCGCGTAAACAACCAAGCAGTCCTCATAAGCGTCTAAACACCCTCCGCCCTCCGAAGGAAGACACAACTCTACGCCTGCTGGCCATGGAAATATCCGGGCCAAAGCTTCAACACTTGAAAGATCAAGCAATGTCGCACATCCTCGCACCTTTTGAATGGGAGAACGACGCGGACGAACCCTCTCGGAAATAACAGGAGGGCAGGGTTGAGGGTCGCGAAGAGAGAACTCTCCCCGAAAGGAACAAGAACCCAAATCGTCAAGGGAATAAGATGGGAAGTCGAGGTCGCTGAGAACATCCTTCGAACGAACTCTTGCACACTTCTCAGCAAGGCCTACAGGGGACTCCGCATAAGGAACTCAAGACAACTCAGATTCCCGACCGCTAGTTGATGGACGTGGACTGAAAGAGGCATCCGCGTCGGTTGGAGCTCGGGTCTCCACATCCTTTGGATGAACGTCATCCCCCTTCGAAGAAGAAGAAGTTAAAAAAGGAGAGGAATAATAATCAGGATCAGAGCGGTTCCATCGTCGCCTCACCTTAATTGGATCACCAAAAGGACCCACACGGTCTGGAGAAGAAATACTGGAAGAAGACGAGTCGGAAGAACTTCCTGAATCGGAGGATGAACTCCCGCTAGACGAAGACGAAGAGTCCAACACGACCGCGGGAATACCCCCTCCTGGATTCGAGGGAAGATCCTCTCTCCATCCTTCCTCCCTCTCAAACTCGTCCAGTGCGTCCGGGTTCCCCTCAAAGTTAGCCATCCTTCAAGGAATTAGAAAGCTGATCTGAAAAGGAACCCGTACGCGGACCAAAAGATCAAAAAACCCCAAAGAAACAAAACCGAAAAAAGGGGGAAAGATCCAAACAGATTCAAGAGAAGAAAACGAAGAAGGAAGAGAAAACTGAGCTGAAGTTCTCTAACAAAGATGATAATATTTAAACAAGCGGCATGCAAGAACAAATCAAGAACCCAAGAATAGAAATTGAAGTTACCTTGGAAACTGAAGAACGAACGATCGAAAAACTCAACGGAAATGAAGAACAACCGGAAAACTCAACGGAAAGACGAAGAACAGCCGGAAAACCAACCCGGAACACCGAAAGATGAGAAACTAAGCGAATACCACAAACAGACAAAAGATGTGAAGTGAAAAAAAGTAAAAACGGAACGGGGTAATTTATAAGAAAATTACCGACTCTTCAGTTCCCCCCAAAATAATATGGGCCGTAGAAAACCCTTGGCGGGCCCAAAGTTACCTCTTAACCGGCCCATTAAGGCTCCTCGAAGACGAGAGACGCAGGTTATCCCCTACAAAAAGAAAAAAAGGGACATATTTCCGCGGAAAAAATCGAATCGTTTTAAGCTCTCTTGGAACTCAACCCGACCCGAGGAGCTGTGATGAAACCATGCGGAAATAACAAAGAATTGGACGCGGATATAAGAGAAATAGTCTCCAAGGAGAGCCGGGATATAAGGTGGACGCGGACATAAAGTGATGACACATGTCCATCATGCCCACCACCCACGACAATCACACGTGTCAGCCCAATGACGACACGTGTCAAAGAAAGAGATCCTGGTCGAGCCATATAAATAGGGAAGTGAACAGGGGAGGAGGGGGGGAAAAAAGGAGGGCAGAATTCGTGAATTGACCGCGTGAAATTGAGGAGGGATAGAGAGACAGAAAGGAGAGAAACCTACATATCCGCGACGAACTGTACGTCTCTGCTCAATCTCCGCGGACAGGTATAAACCCTCACGTTATAAAATAAATGGATGAACTCCCATGAAAATACGCGGGATTATGATTAAATCCTATAAATTAGAGTGAAGCGCGGCTCAGGTTAAATAGCGAATGAATATATTCGTGTGTCAGGTAAGCCCGTGTAACATCACTAATATTTACTCGTGTCCAAATCCCCAGGGGCCCATCGAAAGTGGGTCCCTTGTATAATTTTCTTGGGGGCGCCTCATCAGATAGGGCTACCATTATAACCAAACAGAGATTTCCAAGGGCAATGTCGACTTATCCCCATAGACTCAAAAGCCCATTTTCCATGGAATGCTTGTGTGACTCATTTCGAGAATAGAGAAGGGTACTCAAATTACTCCCTGAAAGAGGATGGCGGAGTTTGTATAAAATCTCATGACAAGGAGGCATCAGTTGACCAGTGTGAGAATTCAGGAGGATGACTCCACAAAATAACCCATTCCATACACTCGGAACCATTTCCTGTAAGAGACGTCGATACCATAAAGAATGACTGGATCAAAATACAAATTGAGACATGGAAGAAGATGGAAGTGGAGGAAATCAGAATGAAAGGAATTGGGCATCCCTCAACCATGACCAACCTTTAACCGAACTTCGTCGAACCATAGACAAAATGAAAGGAAAAGACACCCACAAGTGAATCATGGAGAAGGTCGCTTTATAAGCTAGAAATTATGACAATACAAAAGGAAGGGCTCCCTCGCTTATCGTACTCACAAAGAGATGCAACACTGAGTCTAAATATGCCAGCAGCTGTCTAGTTCTAGCATAATAGCACTCAGCAAAGAAGCGATCATCGCGATTTAATCTGATCCCCTTTAAGGGAGATCGCCCTCGGGCTCAATTTATATATCACAACAATCTATCTAAAGGTTTCCCTTTGAGGGGCAACTGACCGAAGGGGGCAAATAACCTCTCGGTCACTATATTCTAACCCCGCTATATTCTCCAACCACCACGGTGCAAACTCCTTGGAGTCTTCCAGGCCCTCTGTAAAGTATAAAGCTAAGTTTTTCCTACCTGTTCCCGAATCTACGTCCGTAAGGGACGATCTATCGCCTTTCTACCCACTCGATTACCCATTCCATTTTCCTCACTTTATGTCAAGTTAGTTTAAGTTAGGTTCATTAAGTTAGCCTTTTTAAATTAAGTTTGCCTTTAAAACTCTTCAAAATCCCTAGAAATTCATGGGCGGTTTTTAAAACATACACTCAACCCTTTTTGTACTCGGATTGCACAACCTAACTCTGATACCAACTTTGTAACGACCCAAATATTTATATTTGGGTTATGTTCGAAGGTTGGATACCTTCATTTGGATCTTGCAATCTAGGTATAGGTCAAGGTTTCAAACCTTAAAGGTTAGTCTTTCAAGGTGGGGATTTTGAACCCCAAAACAAGCGAGGGGTCGTTAGTTACCCAGAACCTGTCCAATAAACTAGTCGCTCAAATTCATTTTCATGTAAAGACATGGAAACTGAAATCATGATATAACATTCCACGGCGGAGCCGGTTCAAAACCAAATACGAAAACGAATATAGAAACATCCAAGTCAAAGTCCGGTGAAAGTCAGTCGCTCGGTCGACAATCGTCCAATAAGGTTAACCCATCATAGAATCATAGAGCAACATCAATCTGTAAATATACCTAAAAAATAATACATGGCGTGGGATCAGCCTGAGGCTCATACTCGTGACTAGGTCCCACTGTAGGCATACATATACGCTAATCCTAAATAAAGATGCTCTAATTAAAGACGGAAATTTAAATCATGCTTATCAAATACTATATATATATATATATATATATATATATATATATATATATATATATATATATATATTTAGGGTGTGGTTCAGGAGCGTACCTTCCTTGCAGATAAGGTCAGCAGATGAAAATATCCCAATTCCACTGAATAATTTGTAACATTATATACCGAATAATGTTTTGTTTTTTTATTCATCCATTTCTAATAAAAGAAACCTCAATTCCCTAAACAATACTTACAATTTATACAAAATGTTTCAAATGTCACCAAATAATGTTTCACATTCCCCTAAACAATACTCACTTTTCACCGAATAATGCTTCAAATTTCACCGAATAATGTTTCACATTTCACCGAATAATATTTGTGCACAGTGCACACCCTAAGCCTTGTGCACAAATGATCCATACACTATATATATATATATATATATATATATATATATATATATGTAGAAAACTGTAAAGGCACCCAAAGAATGTCAAGTGGCATATCCCTCTCCGACCTCTACCCCCCTTTCCGTTAGGGTAGACACTGGTCGGTCCGATGCTATAGCATATCCGTCATCATATGTATATGTGCACATCAATAATCAATCATCACCATTAATCCACATAATCAATCTCGTAATCATGCTCATATAAACCAGGAGCGTACCTTCCTTGCAGATAAGGTCAGCTGAAAACACAGCTACAGAAAATGATGAGGAACTGCAACAGGTTCACACTGACAGAGAGAAGAAGCAATTAGTCGTGGGCCTTCAATATTGGCCAACTGGAAAGAAGGATAAGGGACTGCCTTATGACCAAGGGCCTAGCACCCTACAAAATAATAAACAATGATACTAGGCTCTTGGAATGTTAGGGGTTTTAATAGCTCCCCAAAACAAAAAGCTGTTAGAATTTTCTTAAGTGAGAAAAACATTTCTCTTTTAGGAATTGTGGAAACCAAACTGAAAGTAATGAAACTGGAAGAAATTATGAGAAAGGGTTTTAGTCAATGGAGCTATTTACATAATTTTGATTCCAGTGATGCTGGGAGGATTGTTGTCATCTGGGATGCAGCTAGAGTGGAATTTCTTCATAAGAAAACTACAGATCAAATGATAAGTAGACATGCTAGATGCAAAATCACAAGGAAAAAGTTTGAATTTGCTCAGGTTTATGGATTGCATACAATCGTCAGAAGAAGAGAGCTGTGGAGAGACTTAGAAGCAGAAACAGATTCAAGACAAGGTCCTTGGCTCATCTAGGGAGATTTCAATGCAATTGTGAGGTCGTGTGAAAGGAAACATGGATCAACTGTTACAACTCATGAGATAGCAGATCTATGGGACTATTGCACTGAAATTGGTTTAAAAGATGCAACAATGACAGGGCAAGAACATACTTGGTTCAAGGGGAAAAAATCCACAAAGATAGATAGAGTCATGATTAATAATGAATGGGATGTGTCACAGTTTTACTGCAAGGCTAACCACCTGGTCCCAAAGGCTTTCTGTGATCACTCATAACTTATGGTGGAAGTCCTTGAACAACAAAAGATAAAAAAGACCAGTTTCAAATACTTCAACATGTGGAGTCAGGATGGGAACTTCAGAGATATGGTTACTGAGAATTGGCAGTTTCATGTGAGTGGAGCTGAACAATTTATACTTTGCAAGAAACTTAAGAACTTAAAGAAACCACTTAAAGACCTGAACAGGAGGCAGTTCTCAGACATCACAGCTAGAGCAAAAAGAGCTGAAGAAGATTATGAGGAGAGTTTTAGAGCTTTAAGAGAAGATCCAGACTCTGAGGAGTTATTGCAGGCCATGGAACTCTCCAAGAAAAAGGCAAGGAAACTCAGAGAAGCTGACTTCCAATTTAACTCACAACTAGCTAAGGTCAAGCATACCTTCCAAGGGGATAAATGCAACTCTTATTTCCATGGTCTAATGAAAAAGAACATGAGAAGGAACCACATTAGTTTCTTGACCAAGGAGGATGGCTTGGAAACTAAATCTACAGAGGAAGTAGCTAAAAGTTTTGAGCAGTTCTATATGGGGCTTCTAGGTAACAGCAAAGAAACTGAAAACATTGATTTCAGATATGTGAAAGATGGTGGGAGAACATTGAGCAGTGACAGCCTTGAATATTTAACACAGCAAGTCAGTACAGAGGAGATCAAGCAAGCTCTATGGGATATTGGGGATGATAAGTCGCCTAGACCAGATGGTTTCACTTCAAAGTTTTTTAAGGACACTTGGGACATAACTGGAAATCAGTTGGTTAGTGCAGTTCAAGAATTTTTTGTCTCAGGAAAGCTTCTAAAGCAAATTAATCACACTTGCATTGCATTAATAGCAAAATCTCGAAATGCAAAATCAGTAAGTGAATTTAGAACTATATCCTGTTGTAATGTAACATACAAGGTGACTACTCTTGCACCCGAGGGACAAGCTTTCGCCGTACACCAACTCTTAGGATTACTCTTGCAAATAAACCTAATTGTCTCTACCAATTTTATGTTTATAACTCAAGTTGTTAGCATGAATCCCTTTTCTTTCGATTAGGACTAAACATAGAATCGTAGGAGATAATATAGACACAACGATATCAACATCTAACACTTACCTCAAACACGCATGGCTAACGTCGGGCTCACCCCGACCTTAAGAGCTTTGGGGGACTACTCGCTTCTCATCATGGAAGTCATCTTTGATTGAAAGAATGAAACTTGCATTAAAATATAAACTCCGAAGCTTTACAACTCAACGTCGGCTTTCGCAAACGCCAAACCTTAAAACTTCTCTCTAACTCTATTGCTATTGATTGTGTTGATGGATGATTAAAAGATGATTGAATGCCAGCCCCCTAGGGCTTTATTTATAGGCTACTAATCCTCGCTATCCAAGGATTGTAACTTCTATCTAAACTATGAACTCTATCCAAACAATTAGGATAGGTCTTTTATTTTGATAAAACTTAATCTAAGTTGATAAAACTTAAAAGTAAAAAGTAGATGAATCCCAGCTGCTATCTATCTAGAATTACAAGATAATCCCGTGCCTCCTTGAAGATAAAGTTTCCAATCCGCATCTCGAAATCGAGTCTACCTTCTGTCGAGATAAGGTCTATATCGACACCAGAGGTCGATATCGATGTCTGTGCTTCTGCTCGACTTGTTCAGCTCCATTCGATGTCTATGTTGAGGTCGATATCGATGTTGAAGGTCGATATCTATATTGAAGGTCGATATCTACCTCTGCTCAGCTTTACTTGGCTTCTTCGTTTTGACTATGATTTCGCTCGAATTCCTGCATGGTTAGTTCAAAACTCGTGCAAACTCTATTTCTTGTACTTTAGCCCATTATTACACAAGTTTATATTCTTTTGAACCTTTTCTTTGGAAATTGAATGAAATACGAAGTCAAAAGATGCAATAAAAAGAGGTATAAATATGTATATCAAAACACCCCATACTTAGACTTGCTTGTCCTCAAGTAATAACCAAGCAATAACCAACACCTACAACACACCCTTCAAGTCTTCGCCCTTGTTAAAAGCAACATCATAAGCGGTAGCAAAACAAAGCAAGTGAATTTAACGTCATAGCATATATTTAGGCGATCCATAGGCATATGCAATTTTGATCCAACCTCACAGGGATAATGTGTTTGCACTCAACTCTCATGTGTTTAGGCTATGAAGATCAAATCTCAACTCAATTCCATACACAATCTCATAAACATTGCAATTTATAAAAATCCACTTCGCAACCAATTATGAAAATGCAATAAGATATATCAGGAGGACTTTCGCTCAATGGAAGACTTCAAAGAAGACTCCATTCGGCGGGGTTGTAATGGGGCTTGGTAAGGAGTTAAGGGTATGGAATTATTTGGCTATGTGGTGCTTTTATAATTCGGGAATCAAGACTCCTAAATTTCAAAACTTGCAATATCCAAACCATAACTCTTCCATGTAAGTCTTTCCAAGCTCAATCTCCCATAATGCTCTTTCCCAACTCATCTTCCTATAATATGCTCTAAAGATGCACTAAAAGATGTAAACCATATTACCAACCCTTCTTTCCAACTCTAATATGCCTCTCAAAAATATAACACTTGTATGAATAAAAGACTTAAGGATTTTGGCCCATGCACTATATATATACATCTCTATTTTTTATCAATTTTTTTTTTACGAAAATAATAAATAAATAATAAAAATATGTGCATTTATATGGTGAGCCAAAAATCCTTTTACAAAATATGACAAAATGTGAATATGCACCAACCCATAATTTCCTTGCTCAAAACTGGACAATATGCACTTTTCTTTCCATAAGGCATTAGTCCAGCCAATCTAAGTCTCAATTCCCAAATGGGGGTCAGGCTCGATTCGGCTCGGGATAATTTTGTGGAGTTTGCAATATCAGGCTCAGGCTAATATTCTGGCTTCAAGCATGGATAATGCAGGGTAGGTAAAGAGAGGATAAAAATGGCTTAAAAGATGCCTCCATCATTTAATTCTCGTAAATATAAACATATATATGCATTGGCTTTGAATAACTATTACAACATTTAGAGATGCATAGGAAGAGTAAATTCACTCAAGAAAGCGGAGGGATTTTTGATGTTCTCCCTATAGGCCAAAATTCTCACAAGGACAATTTTTGTTGGATTTGCTTTTTAGCCTAGGATCATATGTGCTCAATTTCATCACAAGTTCACAATCTACATAAAAATTTTAAGGACTTAGGCTAAACCATCCAAATATGCCATAGGATTTACATGATCAAGTCAGCTATTGAGGTTTCATCATAGGACATCTAAGTAGGGTTTAAAAACAAACTTAAAAATAAACATGCATTTTTTTGTATTTTTGACATTTTTCTATTTTTTTGGATTTTTTTGACATTTTATAAAAGTAAAACTAAGAACAAAAATTTAAACATGAATGCAATGTGAAGAAGAAAACCAAGTTATGACCATAAGACATGTTTTTCCCCCACCCCATACTTAAAATATACAGTGTCCTCACTGTATTGAAAAGAAGAACAAGGGTAGAGAGAAACTCACAGTGCAACCTGCGGATTCAGGTCGATTTCAGGTTAGGTCAATGCCAGAAGTCGATATCTATGTCAGTGGTCGATGTCGACTGCATCTGTCGAAGTCGAGGAAGAAAATGAAGACAAGGGCTGCCTGATGAAGGTCGATATCAATGATTATGGTCGATATCGACCTCTGTTTTTTCTCTTGAGTCCTCGATGTCGATTCCATGAGATGGCTTAACCCTTGGGGGGTCGATTTCGACTGGCCTGGTCAATTTCGACTGCCTCTGTAGAAGCTTCTTTTCTTCTTCGTCATTCCTTTTGCTTAGAAACCTGAAATCTTTGTTAGAAATATAGATAAAGCCACGAATTATCTCAGTTTAAAAGTTTAAAAATCCAAAAATCCTAAAAACCATCTATGAAAAATTTAAAGGTTTTATGTACATGCTCTAGAATTTTTGAGTCGCTAGGCCGACTTCTCCGTCAATTCTTCACGAGCCTTTTATGTAGGGACCCTTCGAGCTTGAGCCTTCCCCTGGATCATCTAGGTCCTTTTTGTAGTAGCGAAGTTCGGCGACCAAGGCTTCTTTGATGTTAGGTTCTTCTTTGGGCGCTTTGCTTCTCTTTCTTGACCTAACTTTAGCAATATAGGCAAACCATGGAGCTTTGACCCTCTCATTAGTTGAATTATCAATAATTTGCTTAATTGATTTATCAATAATGGACGGAGAAGGGTTGGGAGTCATACCTGGGCTTACCTGTTTGGGCCCGAAACAGAAATCTTCGGGCTGAGGGGTGGTCGATTTCGACCAAGGTGGGTCGATTTCGAGTTCTTTAGTCGATATCGATATGTGGGGGTCGATATCGACCTCTGTGACCCCATACTTAAGCTCCTGGCAACAATCTTGCATACTCGATTTCGACCAAGGGGGGTCGATTTCGATGTTTCTAGTCGATATCGACTGGTTCCTGTCGATGTCGACCCTGCTTGTTGTTTCCGTCCTCGCCAACAAAAATTTTCTAAGCTTTTCCTTAGCCGGCGAGAGGACTACTTGCTCTAGGTGCTTTGTTTCACTCATGGTTGGGTTGAAAGAGAATTCTATCACTTCGTTCCCTATAGTAAAGGTTAGTAATCCTCGACGTACATTGATATTGGCATCAGCAGTAGCTAAGAAAGGCCTAACAAGGATAATAGGTACTACAGGATCTTCAGGCATCTCCAATACAATGAAATCAGTAGGCACAAAGAACTTACCTACCTTTACAGGAACGTCATCAACTATACCTGTGGGCCTGACGAATGAGTTGTCAGCCATATAGAGTTTCATATCCACAGGTTCAAGTGTGCCAATGTTCACCTTTTAACAAGTAGAGAGAGGCATGAGACTTACGCTTGCCCCTAGGTCACATAGGGCTTTATAACGATGTTGGCCAAGTCCCACGGTGATTGCGAACTTCCCTGGATCACTCATCTTCTCGGGGAAGTCCATCTTTGAGCACTCCTCTGCGATCTCTGCCATGGATCGCTTCTTGCTAAGGATGTCTTTCAGGAATCGCACATAGGCGGGCATCTCGCTTAGGGCTTCTGTAAGAGGAATGGTAATGTTAAGACCTTGAAGAATTTTTACAAAGCGCCTAAACTTACCTTTGGTGGGATCCTCCAATGCTTTGGAAGGGAATGGCAATGTCTTCTTTGGTGGAGGGGCCAAAACGGTGGTCGAAGGGGTCTACTGGACATCGACATCGACTAGGATGTGGTCGATATCGACTAGGATGGTCGATGTCGACCTTTGTTATGGCTCTGATGGCTCTGCAGTGGCCTCGAAGTCGACCTGGGTGTCGACCAGGGGGTCGATATCAACCTCATCCTCGACATCAACTGGTCTGTCGATGTCAACTGGATTTGCTGTTTTCTCCGATTCCGTTCGTGGTTTTTGTACTTTGTTGCCACTCTTTAATTGCATGGCTGCGACATGGCCTGTCCCGGATTGCCCCTTAGGATTTGTAATGGGTTGCCCAGGGAACGTTCCGAACGGTCTAGGGATTTGTGCCGCCAATTGACCTAGTTGGGTCTCTACATTCTTTTTCCAAATATCCATCTCCCCAATCCTTGTGGTAAGGTGATTGAGTTGAGAATGGATGGCATTGTTGGATTGATCATTTTTAGCCTGATTCCGCCTGATTTCATCCAGCACAAGTTGAAGATCATCCTTCTTTTGGTCTCTCTCCGAGTGCCCAAGAGCTCTATAAGGCGGGGGGTCCCTAGGGTTAACCGGGTTCCTTTTTGGTTGATGGAACCTTTGGTCTCCCCAATATTGGTGATTGGGGCCCCTCATGTAGCGCGCCTCTTGGTGAGTCTCCACTAGTTGTACTTGTTCGGCATGGGGGCACTCGATGGTGGTGTGCCGCTGCGATCCGCATTCTATGCAATCTTGGTTCACTGAAAGGAACCTTACTTGCTTTTGGAGCTTTCGAAGTTGATCTCTATGGAATTGCTCCTTCACGTCCGGATCGATTACATTGGAGGGTTCATATAAGGGCATGGATGGGGCAGGCCTCGATGATGATGATATGTCAGAAGCCTCAGGAGTCCCATATGTGTTGTCGAACTCCACCAACCTCTCTATGGTTTCCCAAGCCTCTTGTAGAGCGAGTTCAAGGTAGCCATAGGAGGTGTAAGTGTTGATCCTCTCCTTGGTTGCAGCATCAAGAGCATTGTAGATAATCTCCTGAATTACGTACGGTGGTTGGCCATGCGTCGGGCACGATCGTAGTAGGTCCTTAAACCTTTCCCAAACAGTCGCCAGAGCCTCACCAGGCTTTTGTTTGAAAGCCGTGATTTTCTCTCGGATCAACGCCGTCTTAGAAGGAGGGAAGAACTTATTGAGGAACGCGTCCTTGACTTCATTCCAGGTGCGGAGCAATCTTAGGGCTAAGCTCTCCAACCACTGCAATGCTTTTCCTGTAAGAGACCATCGAAAGGCTTTTAGTTTGACATATTCAAGACTTCGTCCATCAGCAATAGTATCACAGAGGTCTAAGAAGGTTGAAATATGTGCCATAGGGCATTCATTAGGTTTTCCTTCATATTGATGCCTTCTAATTTCAGTAAGGAAGTTAGGTTTGATTTCAAAATTAGAGGCAGGGATAAGAATCGTCGATTCAGGCAAGTGAGCGCGGGGTGCATATATTGATTGGCATTCCGAGGGAAGGCATTGATTTGGGCTTCTATTTGCCTCCGGCCTTCCTCCTCCCTATCCCCACACTCCTTAAGTGTTGCCTCTCTAGTCATTAAGTTCTCGACCAGCTTCCTTAGTTGCTCAATAAGTTCAGCCTAGTTCGCGTTGTCTGCCATGATTCTTTGAGCTTGGGCTCTTAGATGGAAGTAGCGTTCGGGGTCGTCTACTCCTTCAAATTCAGGTGGGCGATCAGCGCGTCGCATACATCTGCAAAACCAAACTAGGTAGAGACGTGAGATCGACTACTAGGGCGCGATTGATTGCCTCCCCGGCAACGGCGCCAATTTGTTAATAGGAGGAAATCGAGTTCTTAAGTTACAAATAATAAAGATGTATATATGTAAACCGACTCCTAGCCTATGCAAATAATTACAAGACTTCCTCCCGTTGTAGTGGAAGGGTAGTTAGGATCAATCCACGAGGAGGCATGTCAGCGGGATCCTAGTAGCGTAGGGAATCTCACGTCTCGCGTTGACCAGAAGCCTCAATTTCGACCTTGGAGCTCGATGTCGACCTCGACTGTCGATCCTTTCTGCAACAAAAGACCTGCAGAGACAAAAACAAGCAGTCGATATCGACAAGGGATGGTCGATATCGATGTTTTAGCAGACGGAATCGACTAGCTCAAAAGACTGTCAGTCGACACAGGTGGTTGATATCGACGTCTGGGGGTGCGATATCGATGTTCTATAAACTTCGCAGTGATGATCGTCGTCGACTCAGAAAACTGTCGATGAACTCAGTGGTCGATATCGACGTCTGTTGTCGATATCGATGTCTTCTCCTACAAAGTCGTTAGCTTTTGTCGGCAAAGAAAGGCCGAAAATTTAAGAATGGATGAGGATGCGATGAACAGAAATAAACAGAGGTTTTGATGAATATAAGCTATGTAAAAAGCAACTCCTAGGATTAGGGTTTACCACAACGTTAACCAATGCATGCGATAAGATAAATAAGACGGTCAATTGCGCTATTTCACCCGAGGGATAAGCTTTCTCCGTACACCAACTCTTAGGATTACTCTTGCAAATAAACCTAATTGTCTCTACCAATTTTATGTTTATAACTCAAGTTGTTAGCATGAATCCCTTTTCTTTCGATTAGGACTAAACATAGAATCGTAGGAGATAATATAGACACAACGATATCAACATCTAACACTTACCTCAAACACGCATGGCTAACGTCGGGCTCACCCCGACCCTAAGAGCTTTGGGGGACTACTCGCTTCTCATCATGGAAGTCATCTTTGATTGAAAGAATGAAACTTGCATTAAAATATAAACTCCGAAGCTTTACAACTCAACGTCGGCTTTCGCAAATGCCAAACCTTAAAACTTCTCTCTAACTCTATTGCTATTGATTGTGTTGATGGATGATTAAAAGATGATTGAATGCCAGCCCCCTAGGGCTTTATTTATAGGCTACTAATCCTCGCTATCCAAGGATTGCAACTTCTATCTAAACTATGAACTCTATCCAAACAATTAGGATAGGTCTTTTATTTTGATAAAACTTAAACTAAGTTGATAAATCTTAAAAGTAAAAAGTAGATGAATCCCAACTGCTATCTATCTAGAATTACAAGATAATCCCGTGCCTCCTTGAAGATAAGGTTTCCAATCCGCATCTTGAAATCGAGTCTATCTTTTGTCGAGATAAGGTCGATATCGACACCAGAGGTCGATATCGATGTCTGTGCTTCTACTCGACTTGTTCAGCTCCAGTCGATGTCTATGTTGAGGTCGATATGAAGGTCGATATCGATGCTGAAGGTCAATATCTATGTTGAAGGTCGATATCTACCTCTGCTCAGCTTTACTTGGCTTCTTCGTTTTGACTCCGATTTCGCTTGAATTCCTGCATGGTTAGCTCAAAACTCGTGCAGACTCTATTTCTTGTACTTTAGCCCATTCTTACACAAGTTTATATTCTTTTGAACCTTTTCTTTGGAAATTGAATGAAATACGAAGTCAAAAGATGCAATAAAAAGAGGTATAAATATGTACATCGCCTCTCTCATATCACCTTCTCAAATTGGCTTCATAGAAGGTAGACTTATGAATGAAAACATCATGCTTCTCCAAGAGCTTATTAGAAAATATTCTAGAGAG
Source organism: Persicaria maculosa (assembly GCA_963922045.1). NCBI lineage: Eukaryota > Viridiplantae > Streptophyta > Magnoliopsida > Caryophyllales > Polygonaceae > Persicaria > Persicaria maculosa. The sequence continues at coordinate 39,849,038 of OY998261.1, forward strand.
AGGATCAGTCCTAGGTGTTTATTAAATCTTGACTTGAGGAAAGCCTATGACTCGATTTCATGGAAGTTTATAGAACAAATGTTATATGCATTAAATTTTCCTGTCAAATTTATTTTCTGGATTTTAGAATGCATCTCCACCACTTCTTTTTCCATTAACATTAATGGGAGTATGCATGGTTTCTTCAAGGGAAAAAGAGGTTTAAGGCAGGGTGACCCTATCTCTCCACTCATCTTTGTGCTGGCTATGGATTATCTTTCTAGAATTCTGAAATGTAAAACTAGGCTCCCTGCTTTTAGTTTCCATCCTAAATGTAGTTTACTGCAAATTACTCACCTAGCATATGCAGATGATATCATCCTAATGTCGAGAGGGGACACTGATTCAATAAAGATTCTTCTGGATGCATTAGACCACTTTACTGCAGTATCTGGTTTGGAGGTAAATGCTTCAAAATCTTCTTACTTCTTAGCAGGGGCAAAAAAGAAACAAAAGCTTATTTAGTAAGCAGAACAGGTTTTAATCAAGGGAGTTTTCCTTTCAGATACCTGGGAATTCCAATCTCTTCAGGAAGACTAACAATCTCACAGTTCTCTCCCCTTCTGGATAAAATGCTTACAAATATTAACTATTAGAACTCCAAAACACTATCTTATGCAGGTAGAGTTGAGCTAATCGGGGTTATCTTACAGGGAATTCAGGCTTTTTGGTTCTTTGTACTACCTTCCCCTTCTTCCTTGATTGATAGAATTAATAGCTTGTGTGCAAAGTTTCTGTGGAAATCACACAGGATCAAATGGAGAGATGTATGTATTCCAAAAACAGAAGGAAGACTAGGACTCAAGGATCTTAAGGCATGGAACACTGCTTTTCTCTCACATCTGCTATGGGATATTTGGAAGAAGAAAGACTCCCTCTGGATCAGATGGATTCATCACCATTACCTTCAACAGAAAGACTTATGGGGATGGGAAGCACACCACACTAATGATTCTCCCTTGATAAAAAAAAAAAGGTTTTGGACATCAAAAATCAGATTCTAACCTCTGCAAGTACAGAAGAACAAGCCATACAGCTTCTCACATCCTGGTGCCAAGGTGGAAAATTCAGAATTGGAATGGCTTATGAACATTTTAGGAGGAAACTCCAAAAACCTCCATGGCCGTCAGTCGTATGGGACTCAAGCATAATACCAAAACACTCCTTCATCCTATGGTTAGCTACAAAGAAGAGACTAGTTACAAAGGACAAAATAAAAACAAGGGAAGTTGATTTAAACTGTAAGCTATGTAATCAAGCTCCTGAGACACATGAACACATCTTTTTTGCTTGTAAATTTTTCTTCCCAAATCTGGATAAAGGTTAAAGCTTGGCTGGGCATATGGAGGGTCATGAGCACTCTACGGGGAGCAGTGAAGTGGATGAAGAAAGAAGCTAAAGGAAGAGGATGGATTTCAAAAGCAAAGAGAACAGATCTAGGGGCAACAGTCTACCACATCTGGAAAGCAAGGAATGAGAGGGTGTTTGAGGAGTATCCAAGAGTCCAGAACAAATCACCCACCTTATAAAGGTTCATGTCTACAAAATGTTGAGCAATTCCCACTCCCTCCTTTTCAACTCAGCAAATACCCTTCAAGAAGGTCTGATAAGGGAAGATGTCAATGAAGATTCTCCTCAACCTGATTGACCTATATAGGACAATGTATATCCTACATATTAGCCTCGGTTTCATGTTGCATTAGGCAATCTTCTTTGTATCATTTTGGTTATTGTTTTTTCAGATCTATGTGGTTAGAATTGTAATACCCATTCATGTATTTTCATGGGTTTTTTGAGGGGTGCTCGGTGTAGGATGATATAACCTCTTTGATGGCTTAGCCGAAGGGGAGGGTATATTATGCTACACCTGAGGTGTGTGTCCGATTTCTGATAGCCATGGCTTGAAGAGACGGGATCCACACATGGACCTTGGTCCCCCACCCCTATAGTTTTTGGTAGGATGTGAGCCTTACTCACTACAAGGCTAGCTAACAACCTTAGCTACGCTTTATTTCCTTTATATCCCTTACAAACTCCTTTGTAAATATTTATTTCCGGTTCTTAATATATTTACCTTCAAAATCAAAAAAAAGTAAACAATCAAACTCATCTCGTATCTCGTGACAATAAAGACTCAACACAAACCCGATGGAGCTGGGCTATCCTATGACCCTAGCAAAAACTCTAGGACTCACAGATAACGGTCGTTCTGTATTCAAACACATAGAGAAATAGAATGCTCATTCAAGTGTGCAACCTAAGCAGAATACTACATGAATCATGCTCTTATGCATATGCAATACGTAGTATATCATGTGACTACATGTATATGAGAATCAAACTGAGTAAGCTCCATGAGGGAACTTACCTGGAGGTGAAGAATAGCAAGGCAAAGAAGTAGGATGGATCATAGATCACCTAATAAGCATAATAAATATATAAGTCTACATTCAAGCACACAAGCACAATTAATTAATTCTACATAAGTTCACATAATCGAAAGTCGCGTAATCACATTCCATATCATCATCATCATTCAACTCATCTCAAATTTCATCGTAAATTCTCATTATAACTCATCAAGTACCATCTCAACTCATCATCTCAACATCTCATTTATCATATCATATAACATCATTTAGTAATCATGTATCACCAGCTCATATATAAATCATATTCATATTCTAATCATCATAGAACATATCATACTTTCATACTCAAGCACATATCCACAATCATGCTTCTCAATCATATAATATCACATGCTTACATATAACAACACATAATAATCTCATATTTAAAGACATATATCAACATCTTATCTCATAATTCATATATCATATCACAACACATCATAACATACTTCATAATCAACATATAACACATCAATATCACATATCATAATTTACATACAAACAAGTTAGACAAGTAAGTCAATTTCCCAAGATTTCTCAAAACTCTTTATATCAACTTATTATTTTATTATTTTATCAAAAAAAATCCGACAAGGTTAGGGTATTTCTAAAAATCGTATTTTTACTTTAGTAAATCAATTTCCGACTTTCAAACCTTTCCAAATTACTCTTTTTAAATCTCGAGTTCAAATAGCATAAATAATACCTTTTAAAAGTCTCAACACTTTAAATATCATAATTATCACCTAAACATTTAATCATATAACCAATAATCATATAAATAACATTTAAACCTTTAAAACTACTCCCCAAAATTATACCCTTAAAATAATTAAAAAAAATATTTAAATAAATGTTTTCATATAATGCATTTTAATTCTAACCATTTAAATAACTTCAACCACTCAATTAATCAAATCATTAAACACTTAAATAATCCTAAATAATTAAACAAAGGATCATCATTAAGCCATTAACTAATAACAACGTAACAATTAAACAACAACAAGTTGAGTAAGTAAAATTATAAAATCACAAAACACTCTTAAAAGAAAGCCTAACAAAAAATAGGCCTAGCCCAACTCTAAAATCTGATTTTAAATCAAACTGAATCAGACCAAAGTTTTAAATAGAGTGAACCAAACAAGAAGAAATAAGGAAAAGAAAGAAGAAAACCGGGTCCTTGAATCCATCTCCCTCCCATCACCCCTGTACGAGAATGGAAGAAAGAGGGAGAAGAGGAAGCCTTTGCCGGTGGCCTGGGCTCGCCCTCTCTCCACTCTCAAGCTCATTCCCCGATAACGAATCCAATGAAAGGAACGAAAAATATATCAAACAAGGAAAAGGGAGGAGATGCGAGTGCTCACCGAGGGGCTTGAACTCGCCGAAGAACATTTGTCGGGGCTCGATCTGGCTTCATCGGGGCATAATCATCATCAGAGATGGCCTAGGAAGGACGTGAGGGGGTTAAAGTTCTGCCTTTATGAGGGTAGGAAGTGAAAGGAAGGAGGATGTGGTCTTGCCGAGCTTCGAGCTCAAAAACATGGGAGAAGGAGACGATCCTCGACTCGGCTCTCTGGAGGCTTTCCTAGTGGCTCCGTACGTGGGCTTGCTAGCGTCGAGGGAGGGTAGGTGAACTCCTAGGTTGTTGCTCGTCGAAGGAGGAATGGGAAGGAGCTGGGGACACCTATTCTTGCCTTTGAACATGAAACCGAGGAAGCTTGGAGCTCTTTGGCCTCCATTGGCAGAAAGAAGGAGAGACAAGGTGTGGTGGTAGCTGATGGGAGTAATCAGAGATGGAGGGGAGTGGAGCCGATGTAACGGCCCAAGATTATGATTCCCGAGTTACGTTTTGAGGGATGAAACCCCTCGTTGGATCTTGCGCACCAAGTACGAGTTAAAAGTTTGAAATTCGAAGGTTCAGTTTTCGAAAGAGGGATTTCATACCCAAAATTCTCGTGAGGCCCGTTGGAGACCGGTTTTAACACACCTGTACATGTCCTAGGTGCTAAGTTGGGAAAACATGTCCGCTTAAACCATCAATGTCATAAATACAAGGTGCCACGACAAAGCCGAATCAAAACATTCCTTAGTATGTGGTTATCCTACTAGTATTTTATATAGTCAAGTGACAATTCAATAACCAGTTTTCCGCCATAAGTATCCCATGCCAAACAGAACACAACATTAGGTAGGATCATGCATATATATACCTAAAAAAATAATACGGGCATAGGATCAGATCGAAGCCCGCATAGCTGCACCCCACATATAAGCAGACATATACGCTAGTCCTAATATCATGCTTCTAATGCAGGAAAATATTTTATATCACGCAAGCATGCTAGCAGTTTATATATATATGCAGAAAGTGGTAAATGGGCCCACATAGAATGCCAAGTGGCATATCTCTCTTCTACCTCCACCCTCCTTCCCGAGAGATTGAAGACTGGCCAACTCATGAATGCATTCCATTTCCAATTCATTCATATTATCATCATGCTCATAATCATCATCATGCTCGTAATAGTAATAAGGTGTTGCTCAAGACTCATATGACTCAGGACAAGACCCAATGGGACTGGGCTGTCCTATGACACTAGCAACGACTCTAGTTAACTTCACAGATAACGGTCGTTCTGTTTACAAACACATAAAGAATAAGTATGCTCGTAACTTAATGCAACCTAGCATGATACTACATGGCATGCTATTATGAAATGCATCACCTAGTACATCATGCACATATAAGCAGGGATAGGTCTGATCAATCTGAGTAAGCCCCGAGGGAACTTACCTGGCGGTGCAGAACAGCATTGTAGCAATCATACAATTCATAGTCACCTAATAGTCATAATGGAAGTATAAGTATATCTATTCAAACATACAAGCACACACGATTTCACATAATTCCACATATCGAAAGTCTCATCATCATATTCCCAATTCCTCCCATCAATCATCATATACCATCTCGCATTTCGTATCACAACCTCATATAGCTCATCAAGTACCAACAATGCTCATCATCATATAAGTTCAACATATAGTAACATCTCATAGGCCATATAACATTGCATGCTTCATAATCATTGATCATATTCATACTTCTATTGCACTTCATAGTCAATTCATATATACACCATACTTTCATATTCATCAAGTCAAGATCTCATATAAGACATGATTTAACATAAGTTCCTATCATAACATATTCATAACATAACTCACATTTATACTCACATCATCATGTATGATGTATCATATCATGCTTAAGATCATATCAATAAGCATGCTTGCATTCATATAGCACATATCATCATAACATTATCTTACTCACATATCATTATCAAGTCATATACTCAAATCACACATCACAATATATCATAGCATATCACAACATATCATAATTACTCAAAGAGTTAATCCAAGCAAGAGGTTCCCAAGTTAGTTTAAGTTCGTCTTCCAAAACAACCCCTTTTTAAAGTAGTTAAAAGGATTTTTCGACCCTTGAAAACATCTATCAAATACCTTTTTGAAAACCCAAGTTCATCCATCAAATAGTTCATTTCAAAACCCATTTATAACACCTTTGAAGACATAGCAAAAAAATAATACGAAAAATCGAGAGAAATAAGGATGCTCACCCAAGGTTCTTCTTCTCCTTCGGTTTGCTCTAGAATCTTCATCCGGGCTCTGATTGGGATCGTTCTTGTGTGAGGGTGCCTAGGATTGTTAAAGGGTGTTAAAGGTGTGATTTTGAGTTAGTAGGAGGTGAAAAAAGGGAAAAACGAGCCCTTACCATTCCTAAAACCGAAAATAGTGAGTTTGGGTCTTCTAGGGCTTCTCGGGGCTTCTTGGGGCTGTTAGGCACCTTTTTCTTCTTGTAGAACGTCATGGGGAGGCTGAGGGAGCTGCTGTTGCTGTCCATTAAAGGATGGAAGGGAAAATGAGCTCGCTTGGCTTGCTTGAGCTCAAGAAGTGGAAAGGAGCTCCTTGAAATGAAGGAGGGAGTTGAAAATAGTGAGTTTGTGTCTTGATCATTTCCTACAATTCTATGTTTAGTCCTTATCGCAAGGAAAAGGATTCATGTTAACAACTTGAGTTATAAACATAAAATTGGTAGAGACAATTATGTTTATTTGCGAGAGTATTCCTAATCGTTGGTGTACGGTAAAAGCTTGTACCTCGGGTGACATAGCGCAATTGTCCCTCTTATTTACTGTAAGTATGTTTTGGTTAATGTTGTGGTAAACCCTAGCCTTAGGAGTTGCCCTTAATTCATATTTACAATCATAAAAACATGTCTTTTCTATTCATCTTCCAATCTTCATCCTATTGTCTTCGGCCATCTTTGCCGACGAAACCCTAACCACTGTAGGAACCACTTGATATCGACACATCATGTTGATATCGACACACCCAGTCTACGTCGATGGTCTTTTGTTTTGACACCTTTGCTACCTGCATCTGACACCTTTGCTACCTGCATCTGAACTCGATATCCAAGAGGAAACATTCTTCTAAGTCGGTCGACGTCGCTACTGATACTCGATATCGATACCCTAGGTCGACATCGACTGCTTGTTTTTGTCTTTACAGGTCTTCTGTTGCAGCAGAAATCGACAGCCAAGGTGGACATCCAGTAACCTACTCGAGATCGGGGCTTCTGGTCGATACAAACGTGTGATTTCAGACTATCTAGGATCCCGCTGACATGCTTCCTCTTGGATTGATCCCGATTCCCTACCACTATAGTAGGAGGGATTCTTGTATTTATTTGCTTGGACAGGGAGTTGGTTGAGTTTATATTCTATATTATTTATCCTCCGGTTTCCCTCCTAACAAATTTTGGCGTCGTTGCCGGGGAAGCGATCAATCGCGCCCTAGCAGCCTATCTCACGTCTCCTTCTAGTGTTGTCTTATAGGTGTATGCGACACGCTGATCGCATGCTTAAGTTCGAAGGAGTAGAAGACCCTGAACGTTATCTCCAGTCCAGAGTACAAAGAATTATGGCATACCAAGAGACCCAGGCTCAGCGGATTGAGTGTTTAAGGAAGCAAGTCAAGGACTTCACCGCTAGAGAGGCGGCACAAAGAGACCGTGTTGACAGGGAGGAGGAAGCGAGGAGGCGATACCCAAATCAATGCCCTCCCTCAGAATGCAAAGCAATACATGTACCCTGTGCTCTCAGTGTCAAATCAGCAATTCTTATCCCTCACTCTAATTTTGAGATTAAACCTAGCTTCTTAACTGAAATTAGGCGACATCAATTTGAGAAAAACCTAATGATTGCCCTCTAGAGCACATAACGACTTTCCTTGATTTGTGTGATACTATCGAAGATGGCGGTTATACGTCAGAAGATCATGGCTTTCAAACAAAAGCCTCATGCAACCCTGGTGCAAGTGTGGGAGCGATTCAAGGAGCTTCTGAGGTCCTGCCCTACGCACGGGCAACCACCCTACATCATCCAGGAGATCATCTACAACGCCATGGACGTAGTTACTAAGGAGAGGATCAACGCCTACACCTTCTATGGGTATCTTGAGCTCCTACCACAACAAGCTTGGGATACTATAGAGAGGTTGGTAGAATTTGACAACACATAAGGGACTTCTACGGCCTCTGACTCAAGGCCCGCCCCATCTATGCCACTCTATGAGCCCTCCAAGGAGATTGATCCCGACGTTAAAGAGAAATTCATGAAAGATCAACTCAGGGAATTTGTGTTTCGATTTTTGTGGTGAGGTAAATGAGACATAAAAATCAGATTTGAGTGAGTGAGGAGGGCTGTTGTGATGTGCTCAGAACTCTGTGAGCCAACATGATTGACGACGAGGTTCCTTCATTATTTGAAGGGATAAATATTTTTACTAGTAACTGGATATTTATGGCAAAATTCGCAGGCCTCTCACCATTGAACCTCCTACACTCGATCTTAATCCTCTCAGAATCGCACTTTGAGGATCTCGACCTTTTGACACCTTCGCCTCTCACTAGGGTGTCTCCCTCGACATCTCACCGAAGGGGTTTTGTTTTTAGCATCTCACCAAAAACATGATCCTTAAACCGGAATCAAAGGAAGCAAATGTGCTCAACTTTTAACTCAAAAATTCAACTTGTCCCAAAAGGAGTTCTTACATCCCTTTATATAGGAAAATATTAATGTTATGAAAAATAAAAGAAATTAAAATAAATCGATAAAATAATGACGGATAATACGAAAGGGTTTCCGAGATTTATGACGGAGAGATGGGCAACCATAATGGGGGAAAACGAATGGTCTTGGCTGCCATCAAAGAGATGTAATTTTAGAAGAATCTCTAAAGCCCCGTCATTTTCGACTTTATTGAATGCATTCCGTCTTCATTTATTTCATTCCCGACAAGCTACCAGATTTTCGGACTACTGCAATGATCTCAGATTTTGGCCATCTTACAAGCTGAATTGATGATTGTATCCTTCAATAAAGTTGTAGCCATTTAAAATATCTTTCCAACAAGAGCTCATCGGCTTCAATCGGAATTTTATGCAGCCAGAACGAGCCAAAATACCGAGGTGTCACCAAACAGTTTTCACAAATAAAAGTTGATGTTCAGCTCCGAAGACAAACCTTTGTAGGAAAAAAGAGTCGAGATCATAGGCGACTACGATCACATCATGTTAGGAAGGCTGAAATCGGATGGAGTGAAGGGCTAAGGCATGTGGTCCTACATTGCCATTCTTGGAGGGTGCAAGGCATGAAAGGGAAAAAGGGAGGTGTGGGTGTCTAGCTAATTTGGGAATTGAGAATCTTTGACTTATTTTTGAATTCAAATTAATGGGTCACATGGGCAAGGAGAGGGCTGATTTTCGGATTTGAGTGAGGATAAAGTAGAGCGGGAATTCAAATCCCGAACACGCGAATTTCGAATCCTAAAGTTAGTTCCCGAGAGTTAGTTTCCCAATTCCCGATCTCTCGATCAATTAGAATTTTTGAAAATCCAAGGAATGGTGTTTCCATGTCAAGTTTTCAAAATTTCATTTTAGGTCGGAAATCCATTTCATGAGTTTTAAATTCAAGTTGTTAGTTGAGGATGAGTTTTTCTTGAAATACCCGATTTAAATCCGTTTTAATTTTTTTATCCGAATTTTATGATTTTAAAAACCCGAGCCTTTACCGCTGAAGAGGAGTTAGTGGTGGTGAGTATAGTCTGGACAAAACAGAGGACGGAGGGGTATTTATGTATGTGTTTGGAGTGGTTTGAAGGGGAATGAGATAGGAGGAAATGGGGATAGAGTGTGGGTTTGTGGGTCTGGGATGTTGAGGAGATTGAAATTTCAAATGAAATCAGATAGAAGGGGGGAGGGGATTTGCTTCTAACATGGCGTGGGAGTGGTTGGGTGAGGTTGCCTCAAAGGTAAAAGAATGATGGGTAAGAGGAAAGAGAGGGGTGTATGTATTTGGGGATGTTTGGGCAAGAGACAAAGTTGAATTTTTGATAAGGGGATCAAGAGGAATCAAAGTGGTCCCAAAAATTAATACCCGAAATTAAATCCCAAAATCTGCTCACTCGATCTAATCTTGACTCGATTGTAAATTTTAAATCGAAATCTTAGAACCGAATTAACGAGGATTAAATATGTAATATTTGACAATCTCAAAATATAAAAGAGGAATAGAAATCCGTCCAGAAATCAAATTTAAAGTGATGTCGGAACTAGATTTGAATGATTTAAAATACAATAAGTCCCTCGAGGACGGAATTTCAAAACTTTCTGAATTATTAAAATAATCATAATGCATTATCTTATAAAATAATTATTTAAAAAAATTTTCGGTCTTTACAATAAACACAGTGGAGATTTAAGAAAGAAAATTAATTTCCAGTGTTATTACCACGATTAAAAATAACAATGGATTGAAAGTAATCTCCAGCGTCATAAACGCATCTGATATTTAAGAAAGTAAGTTAATTTCCAGTGTTATCGCCGTGATTAGAAATAACAATGGATTGAAGGTAATCTCAAGAGTCATAAACACAATGGATATTTAAGAAAGTAAATTAATTTTCAGTGTTATTACCACGATTAAAAATAACAATGGATTGAAGGTAATCCCCGACGCCATAAACGCAGCGGAGATTTAAGAAAGTAAGTTAATTTTCAGTGTTATTATCACGATTAGAAATAACAGTGGATTGAAGTTAATCTCCAGCGTCATAAACGTAGTGGAGATTTAAGAAAGTAAATTAAATTCCAGTGTTATTACCGAGATTAAAAATAACGATGGATTGAAGATAATCTCCAACGTCATAAACACAGCTGAGATTTAAGAAAGTAACTTCATTTCTAGAGTTATTACCATGATTAGAAATCATAATGGATTGAAGGTAATCTGTAATGTCATAAACACAGTGGAGATTTAAGAAAGTAAATTAATTTCTAGTGTTTTTACCGCGATTAAAAATAACAATGGATTGAAGGTAATATCCAGCGCCAGAAACGCAGCGGAGATTTAAAAAATTAAGTTAATTTCCAGTGTTATTACCGTGATTTGAAATAACAATGGATTGAAGGGAATCTTGAGTGTCATAAACGCAGTGGAGATTTAAGAAAGTTAACTTCCAGTGATATTATCGTGATTAGAAATAACAATGGATTAAAGGTAATCTCTAGTGTCATAAAAACAGTGGAGATTTAAGAAAGTAAATTAATTTCCAGTGTTATTATCGCGATTAAATATAACAATGGATTGAAGGTAATATCCAACGTCATAAATGCAGTGGAGATTTAAGATAGTAAATTAAATTCCAGTGTTATTACCACGATTAAAAATAACAATGGATTGAAGGTAATCTCCAGCGCCAGAAACGCAGCCGAGATTTAAGAAAGTAAGTTAATTCCAGTGTTATTACCGCGATTAGAAATAACAATGGATTGATGGTAATCTCGAGCTTCATAAATGAAGTGGAGATTTAAGAAAGTAAATTAATTTCCAGTGTTATTACCGTGATTAAAAATAACAATGGATTGAAGGCCGTACTCTCCAGCGTCATAAACTCAAAGTAGATTTAAGAAAGTAAATTAATTTTCAGTGTTATTACCGCAATTAAAAATAACAATGGATTCAAGGTAATCTCCACCATCATAAACACAGTGAAGATTTAAGAAAGTAAGTTAATTTCTAGTGTTATTACCGCGATTAGAAATAACATTGGATTCAAGGTAATATCCATCGCCATAAACGCAACGGAGATTTAAGAAATTAAGTTAATTTTCAGTGTTATTACCGCGATTTGAAATAACAATGGATTGAAGGGAATCTCCAACCTCAAAAACGCAGTGGAGATTTAAGAAAGTAAATTAATTTCCAGTGTTATTACCGCGATTAAAAATAACGATGGATTGAAGTTAATATCCAGCGTCATAAACGCAGTTGAGATTTAAGAAAGTAAGTTGATTTCTAGTGTTATCGCCGTGATTAGAAACAACAATGGATTGAAGGTAATCTCAAGAGTCATAAACACAGTGGATATTTGAGAAAGTAAATTAATTTCCAGTGTTATTACCATGATTAAAAATAACAATGGATTGAAGGTAATCTCCGACACCATAAACGCAACGGAGATTTAAGAAAGTAAGTTAATTTTCAGTGTTATTATCGCGATTAGAAATAACAGTGGTTTGAAGTTAATCTCCAGCGTCATAAACGTAGTGGAGATTTAAGAAAGTAAATTAAATTCCAGTGTTATTACCGTGATTAAAAATAACAATGGATTGAAGGTAATCTCGATCGTCACAAACGAAGTGGAGATTTAAGAAAGTAAGTTAATTTCCAGTGTTATTATCACGGTTAGAAATAACAATGGATTGAAGGTAATCTCCAGCGTCATAAACGCAGTGTAGATTTAAGAAAGTAAATTAAATTCCAGTGTTATTACCGCGATTAAAAATAACAACGGATTTAAGGTAATCTCGAGCATCATAAACGCAATGGATATTTAAGAAATTAAGTTATTTTCCAGTGTTATTACCGCGATTAGAAATAAAAATAGATTTAAGGTAATCTCGAGCATCATAAACGCAATGGATATATAAGAACTTAAGTTATTTTCCAATGTTATTCTCGCAATTATAAATAACAATTGATTTAAGGTAATCTCTAGCGTTAGAAACAAAGTGGAGATTTAAGAAAGTAAATTAATATCCAGTGTTATTACCGCGATTAAAAATAACGATGGATTGAAGATAATCTCCAACGTCATAAACGCAGCTGAGATTTAAGAAAGTAAGTTAATTTCTAGTGTTATTACCGTGATTAGAAATCATAGTGGATTGAAGGTAATCTGTAACGTCATAAACACAGTGGAGATTGAAGAAAGTAAATTAATTTCTAGTTTTATTACCGTGATTAAAAATAACAATGGATTGAAGGTAATATCCAGCGCTAGAAACGCAGCGGAGATTTAAGAAATTAAGTTAATTTCCAGTGTTATTACTGCGATTTGAAATAACAATGGATTGAAGGGAATCTTGAGTGTCATAAACGCAGTGGAGATTTAAGAAAGTTAACTTCCAGTGTTATTATCGTGATTAGAAATAACAATGGATTAAAGGTAATCTCAAGTGTCATAAACACAGTGGAGATTTAAGAAAGTAAATTAATTTCCAGTGTTATTACCGCGATTAAAAATAACAATGGATTGAAGGTAATCTCCAACGTCATAAACGTAGTGGAGATTTAAGAAAGTAAATTAAATTCCAGTGTTATTACCGCGATTAAAAATAATAATGGATTGAAGGTAATCTCCAGCGCCAGAAACGCAACCGAGATTTAAGAAAGTAAGTTAATTCCATTGTTATTACCGCGATTAGAAATAACAATGGATTGATGGTAATCTTGAGCTTCATAAACGCAGTGGAGATTTATTAAATCATACCCAGTGTTATTATTGCGACTTCTAAAGCGAATATTTGCTAAATGATAGAACGATGTTCACTAATGGATGGAGTGGCATGTGGTTATTTAGTTTGTGGCCTGATGGTGCACATGCAGCGTACGTCGAGGAGATTCAAATTAGGGAAATCTTCCCGAGGTTCTTAATGCAGTAAATGTTCGACACATGTAATGGACGATAGGGATTGTTAGGTTATCTGTATTATTGTCTTTGTTGTGAGTGTGTTGGTATATGTAGTGGGGAGGTCGTTTTATGTTTTTTAGTTTTGGTTTTGTCTTCGTATTTTGGTGTATCGGTAAATAAATGGATTTTTCAAGCTCTGGGCCTTGCGAATGTTATTGACCTATTCATACTGAAGAACATCTGCAATTACTGGTAGGTGCTAAAAAAATTTCTCTCTCCATGTAAAAAATTTTCTTTTCGGTGCTTATTTTTTATTTTGCAGGCACTTCCCATATCCTTGGGGGATATGTATGGTCACGTGGCCGATGAAGTTTGTTTGATGTCACCTACTGGGCGAGTTATGATTGTGATGGTGTCGAAAGACAGTGGGAACCAATCCTGGTTGACTGAAGGGTGGAATGAGTTTGTTCGTGACAGTGGGATTCGCGCCGGAGGGTCTATGATGATTTTCAATTATCAAGTGGGTGCGCCTTTTAATACCATTGTGTTGGAACCAAAAGATGATGCTTCTCTATAGTTTTCTCTGTTGGATGTTATGATGTTTTGGTTGTGCAATGAATAAAGTTGTGAACATTGTAAATTTGTTTGGTGTTGGTGTTGTCGGTTTCGTACTCTTCCAGTAATTACTTGTTGTTTTTGCGGTTGATGAGAATTAATGGTTTTAAGGAGCGATTGTACAAGCGTATGCGAATATGTTAATGAATTTTATTCTCCTTGGAGACTTGTGTGCACATCTGTGCCTAAGGTGCACGCGATTGCTAAATTTTATTCTCCTTAATGGCTTGTGTGCACATCCATGCCTAAAGTGCAGATTGTTTATTTTTTTGTTTGAATAATATATTTTAATTTAATTGTTGTTTGTAAAAACTACACTATGTGCTATTATTTTGTTCTTTTAAAAATTTATATAATGTGTTATTTTTTTCTTCATTTAATAAGTCTGATCTCACTATAATGTTTGGAACAAAATCACATGTCCTGGGCGTAGCACGGGTCTGCATACCAAGTTATTAAAATGATTGAATGCATGTGTGAATTATGAATAATAGACAAAAAAATATTGAAGTACTATATCTACCTATTCTTGCTTCAATCGATTTGTGTTCACTAATTTAATTAGCAATAGTGTACGTAAATAAGATTTTCTACCCAAGTTATGAATCGTTTCTCCTTCCATCTATTTTCATGGATGATAAGTGGGCAAATTATATATATACAAATATGTGGGTAACATGCATATTCACTATCAGATGCAAATATATATTTTTAAAGGGCGAGTATCTATATATGGATGTATAAATATAATTACAAGTATATATATACACAAAGCTTGAAGTTTGTAGCTATTGTGATCACGCGAAATTACTGTCATCCACAAGGCATTGTCATAAGCCCGCGGCCAAGCGATTGCGCACAGAAGGGATGGTTGCGGGGACGGTGCGTCTTCACCCACGACCAATTTAGATCGGTTGAAGGACAGTACGCGCACCTCTACCCGCTTACCCCTTAAACCACAAGAATGGTTGCGGGGACAACGCGGTTGAAGCTCAGTCAGTGTGCAAAGTTGAGAAGCAACGAAGGCATCAGGATCCGGGATCGTGATTGGATTGCCTCCTTGCCAAGCTCCCCGGCCAGATCAACTGGGGACTTCTTGTGGCAATCACATCCACAGAACTTCATCAACCAAGGTTGCAGATGTTCCACTGGGCCGCGGCTGGCTTAGTTGTTGGCAACTGACCGACATTACATCGCGAACACGTCTCAGCCTATCACTCGATCGTGCTTCGTTACACAACCTTGACTGAACTACCCGCGTACTTAATATAGTGTGATGTGAATAGCCATGGATCGTAACCCATCTGCGGATAGAGTGGTCAATATATAGGGGCACCTCTTTTACTTTCATTTTATAATATGCTCCTTCTCTTTAGCATGCTACTTAGTAATTATTTTCATTAGTTTATACATGAACAAACGAAAATAAAGTGGCATGATGGTGTGAAAAATCATACAAAAGAAAAAAGGAATCAACCCACGTGATAAGTAAGATGAGTATATAAATAAGTGATACATGTGTTTTCAGAATCGACAACACAATTTAAAAATCACTTACTCGAGAAGTCGGATTTGACAATTGAAATTTGAAACGCAGGTTTTAAACCAACTCTAAGAGAGTATAAAGATAAGCCCCTAGACATGGGAGTTATCCGCATCGGGCCTCTGATCGTAGCCTGAGCCTCTCGGAGCAAAAAAATAGCGTAAGCCCCTAGATGTACGAGCTATCTGCATCGAGCCTCCGATCGTAGCCTGAGCCTCTCAGAGCACAAAAATAGCGTAAGCCCCTAGACGTAAGAGTTATTCGCGTCGGGCCTCCGATCGTAGCCTAAGCCTCTCAGAGCACAAAAATAGCACAAGCCCCTAGACACAGGAGCTATCCATGTCGGGCCTCCGATCGTATCCTGAGTGATACGGGGATTAGTCGAAGGATGGCTCGATCTTTTAACAACGACACTCAACAAGACAAGAAACAAATGATGGTGAGAAAGATGATGCCAAAGGTGAACATACGCAGCGATAACAATGAAATAATGAACAAGATAGCAAGGAGAAGAACTAGATGAAATGAGGAGAAGACCCTTGGCCTCGATTGGACAAGAACCCAAACTAACAACCAACTAACTGATCTCTATAATCTCACACAACCAAGACGGATCTTGGAGGCACGAGAAGGCAGGCTCGTGGATGCTTAAGATCACCAATCAACTAGCGAGAATCGACAAACTTAAGACAAAGCAAGTGGATTCAAATCACCAAGATTGAAAACCCAAGCTTCTCAATTTTCTCTCTTTAACACTCAAGAATAGCAACAAAGCTGATTTTTTCAAGCAACTAAGTGCCGAAATATGATCCTAAAAAGCCTATTTATAGGACCTTACAACAATTAAAAATAAATACTAAAAATATCAAATCAGTCTTTTAATAATAAATACTAAAAATGCTAAAATTCCTAAGCTAAGCTCCTCGGCAGCGTGATGTACATATTTAGTACCCTTTTTATTGCATCTTTTGACTTCATATTTCATTCGATTCCAAAAGAAAAGGTTGAAAAATAATGAAAATTTGTGTAGAATGAGCTAACGTGCAAGAAATAGAGTCTGCACAAGTTTAGGTCTAATTATGTAGGAATTGGAGTCAAAACGAAGAAACCAAGGAAAGCAGAAAAGTGGTCGAAATCGACCTATCTGGTCGATATCGAAAGAAGCATCGACACAGACTCTGAGTGTCGAGACAGACCAAGAACATCAGCAAAAGAGGAGCACTCGATATCGACTACCTGAGGTCGATATCGACAAAGACCCAGAAATTGAGTAGAGCTGAGCTCGTCGAGCAGAAACGAAGAGGTCGATTTCGACTGAACTGGTCAATATCGACTAGATTTCGACACGGGTTGGACACGCTTTTCGAGACATGGATTGCAAGTCTATATACATAAGCCACGGTTTATCCTTTGTTTTAGATAAGATTATGTCTTAAGGGTAGTTTATTTTTTAACCTAAGATTTCTATTAGTTATTTTAGATATTACTTAAATAAAAGATCTATGGGCCTGGTTTTTAAGAATTCAATCATACACACAATCAATAGAGTTAGAGTTAGAGTTAGAGAGAAGTTTTAGAGTTTGGCATTTGCGAGAGACGACGTTGAGTTGTAAAGCTTCGGGAGTTTAAAGTTTAATGCAAGTTTCTTCTTTTCAATCAATGGAGTTTGTTGCGATGAAGAGCGAGTATTGGTAGCCATGTAAGTGCGCTTATTCCACAGTTGATTATGCGATCTCTTCTTCTACCCCACGCTCAATCCTTTATGTGAGTTTAGGATCATTCCTTATTAACCTTATATGAAGCGAAAGTGGATTATATATGTGAATTTGGATAGTAATTAGGTTTTGCCTGCGAAAGTTGACATAAACCCTAATTATGAAAAAGGTAGAAACAATTAGGTTTTTATGCGAAAGCCTCCATCTCCCTAATTGGTGTTGATAAAAGTTTAATTTTTATGAGAATTAGTCATAATACATGCATGGTTACCGTCGTGGTAAATCCCTATCCTAGAAGGCTTTAAGTTTATTGAATTAAAACCTAAAAATCTGTTGCTTTCGTTTTCTTTATTTTCTGTTTTTCTGCAAATCGACATCGACTGGAATTCTACTCGATATCGACCACCTCTATCGATATCGATCACCCTGCATCGAACACTTCTTCGTCGATGGTTTTATGAGTCGACAAAGCTACTGAGCCACTCGAAATCGACCACCCTAATCGATATCGAGTGCTTCTGTTGTTTTCTCTCTTTGTAGGTTTTCTCTCCAGATCGACGTCGTCGCTAGGATTCGACTGCCCCTATCGACATCAACTGCCCAACTCGATATCAAGGCTTCTGGTCGACTCGCGCTGAGTTCGCATAGACTATCCATGCACCGTTGACTCGCCTCCTCGTGGATCGATCCTGATTCTCTTCCACTACAACGGGAGGAACTCTTGTAATTTATTTGCGTGGACTAGGATTCAGTTTGGTATCTACTTGTATTTATTAGACTCGATTTCCTCCTACGTCACTAGGCTAGGCAAGGTGCTCGGCAATGACTAGAGCAAAGATGCATGTGGATGCTCGGCACCAATTAGGACATAGGTCCGAGCCTTGGACTCTTGGGGATCCAGCGTCCCCTTAGCTAGGGTAAAACCCACAAGGCAAAGTAGATCCCATTGTAGCTTCTTTGCTCGAGCTGGAGTCATAGATCCATCAAAAAAAGGTTGGGCACTTGGAGGGTTTTGCATGGATGGTCATTCATCAACCTCCCCTTCTTGGAAAGGATTTGACCACTAACCCAGTTCCTCATCAATGGCTAGGTACGGCATCAAATCAGCCACGTTGAAGGTAGCACTCACACCATAGTCTCCCGGAAGCTCCAATTTGTAAGTGTTGTCTTCGATCCTTTGAAGCACCTTGAAAGGTCCATCTCCACGCGGGGACAACTTGCTCTTCCGTTGATCCAGGAACCTTTCCTTCCTTAGATGCACCCACACTAGATCTTCGGGTTGGAAAATCACTTGACGACGCCCCTTGTTAACTCGGTGGCATTGTACTTGGCCTTTTGCTCAATTGTCCGTCTCGTACATTCATGCAACTCCTTGATCAACTCAACATGCTTACCTGCGTCAAAAGATTTCTTTTCCCTCATAGGATATAGGACTAGGAGTGGGGTTAGCGGGTTAGTGCCATAAACACATTCAAATGCAGTAAGCTTAGTTGATGAATGCATAGATCGATTGTAATCAATTTCCACATCTGGCAAAGCATCCTCCCACACTCTCTAGGCCACAAGTAGTGTTGCCAAGTCTAAAGTACGCTAAAGAGGGAGAACAACTCCTTGTCATACGTAGAGTAGTTAAGACTTGCACCCTTAAGCTTCTCCAAAAAATAAGCAATAGGCTTACCTTCTGGCATGAGGACACCGCCTATTCCAACGCCGCTAGTGTCACACTCCACCTCAAAAGGTCGTGTGAAGTCTGGGAGGGCTAGTAGTGGTGACTCGGTGAGCTTGAGCTTGAGGGTTGAAAACGATTTTTCTTGGGCTGCCCCCCCCCCCCCAATGGAACTCACTCCTCTTCTTTGTCACCTCGGTCAAGGGGGCTGCGATGGTAGATAAAATCCTTGACGAAGCGCCTATATAAGCTTGCTAGCACATGGAAGCTCCTCACTTGGCTGATGGTAGTAGGTGTCGGCCATTCTTGAATTGCCTTAATCTTGGCTTCGTCCACTTGTAGTCCTTCGGAGTTCACTACAAAACCAAGAAAGGAAACTTGATTAGTGCACAATTCACATTTACTAAGGTTGGCAAACAAGTGTGATGTAGGGAGAATTGAATTGAAATATATAATTGAATATGAACAATGCAAACATTAGCCTTTTCAAAGATATTCAAGACTCCCCGCTATAGTAGTAGGGAATCAGGTTCGATCCTCGAGGAAGCGAGTTAGCGGGATCCTAGTAGAGCCCGAAGTCACATTCTGAATGTTGACCAGAAGCCTCGATCTTCAGTTGTGGACTTGACGTCGACCTAGGTTGTCGATTCATACTACAACAGAAAACCTGCAAATAGATTTAAATTTAGATGGAATTTATATTTAGATATGATATTTTATTTACCAATTTTACTAGGATTAGGACTCCTATCCTTGGCTAGCAAGGAAAGTGAGGCTATAAATAAGGCCCTAGGGGTTGGTTTTAGGAATCATCCAATATCCAATCCATAAGCAATTGTGCAACCACAAAGAGATAGAGTGAGTAGAGATAGAGGGAGAAGAAGGCGATATTTGGTTGTACGATTAAAGTTTTAGTTTTTATGCAAGTTGTTTACTTTATGAATATGTTTTCCCCAATCATGCGTGAATAGTCGTCCTACTTCTAGGGTCGGGGTAATCGCGGCAATAGCCATGTAGGTATGCTTAAATCCCTTCTTTGATTATGTGTTTTCATCTTCAATCCCATGCTTAATCCTTTATGAAAGTTTAGGATAATTCCTTATTTACCTTACATGAAGCGAAAGTGGATTATTTGTGAATTTGGATAGTAATTAGGATTTGTTTGTGAAAGTTGACTAAACCCTAATTATGAAAAAGATAGAAACAATTAAGTATTTATGCGAAAGCCTCTATATTCCTATTTGTTGATTAACGCAAGTTGTCATAAGATGATAAAAACATAATCTTTTATGTAGTTTATGTGTTTATGCAGGCGTGGTTATTGTCATGGTAAATCCCTACCTTGGAAGATTTTAGTTTTATATAAGTAAAACCCCATAAAAATATTGCTTTTTTTTATTATTCTTTTACTTTATTTTTTTCTGTTATCTTACTGTTATGAATCTGCAATTCCACTCGATATGGACTCATCCAATCGAGATTGAGCACCCTACAACTGAAGAACTTGAGTTGACGGTATTCTGTGTCGACCGGAGAATTTTGACCCATTCGATATCGACCTATCTAGTCGACATCGACTGCTCTATTTATCGTGCAGGCTTTGCAGATTGAGAGAAAACCCACTAGGAATCGACAGCCCTTGTCGATATCGACCAATCCAGTCGATATCGAGGCTTTTGGTCGACGTATAGGAACTTTTGCAAGACTATTCAGGAACTGTTGACTTGCCTCCTCGAGGATCGATCTTGATTCCCTACTACTGCATCGAGTGGGAGTCTTGTAATTCATTTGCTAAGGAAAGGGTTTGAGTCTATTTACCTATATTTATTTTGATATACAATTCCCCTCCAAACAGTTAACACCGTCAGCAATTGTGTCACACAAGTCAAAATAAGTAGTGATATGTGCCATAGTGCATTCAGAGCCCTTTCCCTTGAAAGTATGTCTCCTAATCTCCGCTATAAAACTAGTTTTGATTTCAAAGGATACGATAGGGAGGATAATAGGAGACTCCGGCACCGCCAGCGTTGGGTGCAAGTATTCTTTAGTATTTTGTGGGATCTGGCTTAGTTGCTCTTGGGCTTCTCTTCAGGCTTGGACCTTGTTCATGGAGGAGAGGGATGCTAAATATCAAATAGAATATCAATTAAAACAACTCCCTTGTGCAAGAAAATAAAATACAAGAATCCTTCCCGATGTAGTGGTAGGGTAATTTAGGATCGAATCCACGAGGAGGTATGTCAACGTTTCCTTAGCTTGTAGTCATGCTCGATTTCGACACCAGAAGACCACTCGATATCGAGTAGATTGATGTGCGTGCAAATTGTCATATTTTCTATGCACATTTATGTCCATTTTGTCGTTATTTGCATGCATAATGGTTGGGAAATCATAAGATTAGTGTAGTTTAGGCTTATTTGTCAAATATAGAGGTCTACACGAGTTTTTATGTGATTTCGCAGAAATCGAGACGAAAATGGACGAAGTTGGACAAGTGAAGAAGAGAGGAAAAAGAACTCAAAGTATATTGAGGAGTCAAAATCGACCCAAAGACTCGACATCGACTGAAACATAGCACCAGAAATCGAGTAGAGCAGAGGAACAGAGCATGTCGACACAACAAGGTCGATATTGATGTCTAAAATCGATATCGAGTGGCCGAGATCGAGGTTAAAGATATAAGTTGAGAGCCAATCCGAGGTTGAGTTGGATTGCTCGAGATAGAGAAGAGATAAGGTCGATATCGAGGTTCACGGTCAATATCGACTACTGATGCAGAACAGATCCGACGCTGTTTTTGATAGAATTCTATCCGAAGCGTTCAAGTTTATCGTAAAGTCGAGATCTTCTATCATATCTACACCAGACATTTTATCCTTTATGTTATTTACGAAGGAGTTTTTAGTTTTACCTTTATTAAGTTTTATTTTAGGAATAAAGATAGGTTTTTTAATTCTTGGATAGCGAGGTTTGAAATCTATAATTAGAGGCCATTAGGGGTTACTTTATTCATGAAGTTTTACATCCAAGAACAAGCACAACAAGTTTTAGTTTATACGCAGCGAGTAGAGAGAGAGGGAGAGAGCCGAGTGGGGTTGAGTGGAAGCGAGAGCGGAGATTTGGCTTTGTTCGGTGTACTTTCTTTCTTTTGCAATTTCAATCAAAGTAGTTTCTTTTACATGATGATGATGAGTTCAATGATGAAGCGCGAGTAGTCAACCCACTTCTAGGCACGGGGTGAGCCCGGCGATAGCAATGTAAGTTTGTGCATCAGAGGTATGATTTTTATGCGATTTCGTCTTCTATCATATGCATGATCCTTTGCGAAAGTTGAGGAGATTCATCATTTGCATTATTGAAGCGAAAGCCAATCATATTGTGAATTTGGATTAGTCATGAAATTGGATAGAAACTCTTAGGTTTTAGCGAGAGCCTCTAATCACCTAATAGTTGGTAACGAAAGTTATTTGACGGAAATGCATCAAATTTCATGAATTTGGCATAATACTTGCATGATTATCGTTGTAGCATGATCCCCCGACCTTGGAAGCTTTTAGTTTATTGAATTTCATATAAAAGTTTGTGTTTTTATTTCTGTCCATCCTTCCATCACCATTCTACGTTCTTCGGACATCTTTTCCGACAAATTAGGTACGTTTTACAGTTTTTGTTTGAAGACTTGAAATTGACTGTAGAGGTCGATATTGAGTGCTAACATCGATATCGATTACCTAACTCGACGTCGACTTATTGCTTCTTTCTTCTGCATGTACTTAGTTGGAAATCGACCAGAACTGAGGTCAGTATCGACCAGACACCTCAATATCGAGTGGTCTCCTGGAGTCGAAACTTGATCGTGATTTCAAGCTTAGGAAGTGTTGACATACCTTCTCGTGGATTCGATCCTAAATTACCCTACCACTACATCAGGAGGGATTCTTTTATTTTATTTGCTTGGATTAGGGAGTTAGCTTAGTTTGATTTGAATATTTTATTTAAGCGGATACCCCTCCCCCCTACGAACAAATTGGCGCCGTTGCCGGGGAGGCAATCAATCGCCACCTCAGTTTTACTCACGATCTTCTTTAGTGCTTATTTTGCAGGTTTATGCGACACTCTGGTCGCGAACCTATCCTAGAAAGTATTGACGAGCCTGAACGTTTCTTCCATCTTCGAAACAAAGCTATCAGAATCATGGCGGATAATGAGAATCAGGCTCAGACCATTGAGCGGTTGAGGAAAGAGAAAGAGGACCACAACGCCACAATCGCTGCTGAAAGGGCCGTTGCTGCTACAAAGCGAGCCCGCGCTGATAGAGAGGAGGATGCGCGCAGACAAGCCCAGGAGTGGCTCAATCAGTATCCACAGACGGCGATGCAATACATGCATCCGCCGCTTCATGTTCCTGAATCTATTATTTTAATTCCTCCTTCTAACTGATGTGCGCACAAATTGTCATATTTTCTATGCACATTTATGTCCATTTTGACATTATTTTTATGCATATTAGTGGAAAAACATAAGATTAGTGTAGCTTATGCATAATTGTCAAATATAGAGGTCTACACGAGTTTTTATGTGATTTCGCAGAAATCGAGACGAAAAAGGATGGAATCTAGAAAAGAGAAGAAGAGCGGGAAAAAGAACTCGAAGTCTACTGAAGAGGTCTAAATCGATGATGAACCTCGACATCGAGTGAAACGGAGCACTAGGAATCGAGCAGAGGAGAAACAGAGCATGTCGGCACAGAAGAGGTCGATATCGATGTCTGAAGGTCAATAACGAGTAGCCTGAATCGAGCATATTGATAGAATTCGAGTGCCAATCTGAGGATGAGAATGATAACTCGAGATAAGATAAGGGAAGGTCGATATCGAGGTCCTATGGTCGATATCGATGTTGCTGCAGAAAAGATTCGACTCAGTTTTTGATAGAATTCTATCCTGAAGGTTCGAGATAATCCTAAAGTCGAGATCTTCTATCTTCTACTACCAGACTTTATCACTTTTTGGGTTTTACCAAGGAGTTTTTAGTTTTTACCTTTATTAAGTTTTATCTTAGAGAATAAAGATAGGTTTTCGAATCCTTGGATAGCGAGGTTTGAGATATATCATTAGAGGCCATTAGGGCTGAGTTAGGCATGGAGTTTTTAATCAGTTTTTACAATATACATGCAGAAATTTAGGAGAGAGAGAGAAGGAGGCCGAGTGGAGTTTGTGTAAGCGAGAGCGGAGTGGCTTTGTTCGGTGTAATCTTTCTTTCATTTGCAATACAAAGTGGTTTCTTTTCCATGATGATGATGAGTTCAACGATGAAGCGCTAGTACTCAACCCACTTCTAGGGTCGGGGTGAGCCCGACAATAGCAATGTGGGGTAAGTGCATCAAAGGTATGATTTTTATGCGATTTCGTTTTCTATCCTATGCATGATCCTTTGCGAAAGTTAGGGAGATTCATTATTTGCATTATTGAAGCGAAAGCCAATCATATTGTGAACTTGGATTACTCATGAATTGGATAGTAACTCTTAGGAATTATGCGAGAGCCTCTAATCACCTAAGTGTTGGTAACGAAAGTTATTTTACGGAAAGACATTAAATTTCATAACTTTAGCATCATACTTGCATGATTATCGTTATGGTATGAACCCCCGACCTTGGAAGTTATAAAAAGTTTGAATTTTTATTTCTGTCCATCTTTCACTACAAAAAAAAAATCAAATTCGCCACGCATGGTAGCAATGGCAAAAGTTTGCCGTGGCCAACGAGTAACAAAAAGACAAATTAGCCACCGATGGTAGCAACGGCATGGTTTGCCGTGGCCATTGGATAACAAAAATATAAAGTAGCCATCACGGTAGCAACGACATGAATATGCCGTGGCAATTAAGTTAATTTTTACTATGACATAGCCACGACATTGGACTCCCCGTAGCTAATTTTGCTATAGTTGGATGTATTTGCTACGGCAGGGTGATGCCGTGGCTAAATTGAGTCTTTTTTTTTTGTTAAAAAACAGAAATAAAAAAGTAAAAAGAAATGGAAACACACTACAGTATATTCCACTTTGGAAATTTTGAATTTTTTTTTTATGAAAACTTGAAAAAATTTACTGCTGTTTGGGCGGGTATGATTCCCGACTTGTGAAAAACAAGCTTCCTTTCTAACCCTAAAACCGCAGCCTCTCTCCTCATATCCCTCTTTGGATCTCTCTCTTCTATGCGATTGATTAAAGAAGCTCTCGCCTCTCCGCCTCGCTCTTTCTCCAGATCGATCCCTCCCCACATGCACTCTTCAACCTCTCTTTCTCATCAGATTCCAAATCACCATCGCCCTTAGCCTGTGTGCACGTCGCCGTCGTCTCCACGCCGTCGATGCCATGACCTTTGACATAAGGAGATCTCGGCCACCATCAACAATAGCAGATCTTGGGCACCTTTCTCAGATTTTCGACATCTCCATGTCAGGTAGTCTCTCCAAATCCCTTCCATTTCAATTGAAGAGATTGATTACTGTTCGGGTAGGGTTTGATTTGGGGGAAAAGTTACTCTTTGGTTAGGGTTTGATTTTGCCTGCTCTTGTTGGGGACTCGACACTCCTATCAGGAATCTCAGAAGAATCGATTTTCCCCAATTCAAGGCTCTCAGGTCCTTGTTCCTCTCTTGGCTTTTGGTGAATGCCGGTGGTGGTGGGACTGGCGTCAGTCCCGTCTCTCCCTCCTGTTGCTCAAACAAGGGATGCACAGGTCCTTACTCTTGGCTATTGAAGGTTTTTAGGTAGTTTTTCACATTTTTATACTTGAAATGTATTTATGTCATAAATTCCCCACTTCTCCATTTATCAGTTAAAACTCGATTGCTCGTTTGACTGAAGAACAATCCTTTTCGTCTTTCCTTCTTCTCAACAGCGCTGATTGCTCAGGTAGGGTTATAATCTCCTTTACGTTGATGATCTCAGGTATGACAATTATTTCATTTATGGTCTTAATCTGTATCGTCGTTGTGATTGTAATTGCTTACTTGTTTATGAATAGCAGCATATCCTTGAAGTTTAATAAATTTCCATGTGCATTTCCATATAGGTTTTGAGTTGAATAGTCTAATTTTTTAGCGTTGATTTCATTATGGATTTCAGTCATTATATATGAGCAAAGCGGCATGAATTATTAGGAGATTGCAGGTAGGTGAATTATTTCTTACCTAAATTGAATTAGGGCTAGGGTTTTGCTAAATTGAAGTGATTTCTTACTTGTTTAATTCCTTACAACTTAATTTTTTGAGAATTTGTTCAAAGCACATCGCTAGATTAGCATGAGGGTATGCTGAAGAGGGCTTTTATTTCTTGAGTATGTGGGCGCACCACTGTGCTTTGCACTTTCTCAATGTAGCACTGAAAATTTTTCAACTTTGTTAGTACAAATGTTGCATGCTATTTATCATGTTGTTCAACTCAAGCTTCTGCACATTATCACATTGCTATAATTACTCTAGAAATTCTTAATTCTGCCTTTTGCATGTCTGTGATTGCATTTGAATCCAAGTGGTAGTTTCCCAATCTATACTTATCAATTCTTAATTGTGCCTTACCTTCTACCCTGGTGAGAGTTTGTTGAGTTGTCTCCTCTTGACGGGGAACCTAATCCTTTGGTTGGGTTCCCCGTTGGGTCACACTGTGTTCTTTGCTTACTTCAGTGTTTGTAGATGCTCTGTTGGAGTTGTTGTTACATGTTTATCTCCACTTTGCTTATTTGTTCTCAACTGGTGGGTAGTTAGATGTTATGTCTCTCTTTGTCTTTCTTTTGATCGTCGATCCTGTGGTTCTTCCTACCTCTGCAATGTCTCATATCAATTAATTTTGGGGCTACTTTGATGTTCATCATCTTTTCCATTGCTTGAATCCAAGTGGTAGTTTCCCAATCTATACTTATCAATTCTTAATTGTGCCTTACCTTCTACCCTGGTGAGAGTTTGTTGAGTTGTCTCCTCTTGACGGGGAACCTAATCCTTTGGTTGGGTTCCCCGTTGGGTCACACTGTGTTCTTTGCTTACTTCAGTGTCTGTAGATGCTCTGTTGGAGTTGTTGTTACATGTTTATCTCCACTTTGCTTATTTGTTCTTAACTGGTGGGTAGTTAGATGTTATGTCTCTCTTTGTCTTTCTTTTGATCGTCGATCCTGTGGTTCTTCCTACCTCTGCAATTTCTCATATCAATTAATTTTGGGGCTACTTTGATGTTCATCATCTTTTCCATTGCTTGTTTCTCCTTTCCTTGGTAAGCTCTTATCTTTCTTTTAGTTCTATTGCTAAGAAGCTGCTATACCTTTGTTCTTCTCATCTGTCTGTTTCGAGTTATTCGGTGGCTTGTGCACACTGCACAGATCTATTTATTTTTTGCAGTAAGTTACATACTTGTTTTTTTTTTGCAAATGATCAGTGCATATATAGCATGCCAAAGAGCAACTTCATTACTTTGTTCTAGTATTTTTAAACTCTTCTTGTAATTTTATGCTTATTCATAGGGGATCACCGAACTGCTAGGGTCTCAATCACAAGAAGCAACAGTGAGAGAGAGTCCAAAATGCCAGTGGTATAATAAAGCATGGAAGGCCAGTTTTAGAAGTTTTCCAAAGTAATTTTTATTGATGGATCTATAGAATTTCTCT
Source organism: Persicaria maculosa (assembly GCA_963922045.1). Taxonomy (NCBI): domain Eukaryota; kingdom Viridiplantae; phylum Streptophyta; class Magnoliopsida; order Caryophyllales; family Polygonaceae; genus Persicaria; species Persicaria maculosa. The sequence goes on from OY998261.1 coordinate 39,876,757, forward strand.
TCGGTTGCTTGACCAAACGTTCTTTTGTTGGCACTTTCTGGAAACATGACCAAATCTCTCAAGGTTTATGTGCACTTTCATTCACACATTTGTTATCTACAAATTTGTTTTTAAGCATGCTTACTTTGTTGTAAAATTGGACTTATTCTATTTAATTGTTGAAATATCTTCTGATCACATTTGTTTTGTTCGCAGTTTGATGGAAAGGTTTGCTTCTCAATTGCAGATCTTCATTTATATGCATTTTCTGTCAAAAAAGTTTGAGCTTCTGAATAAGTTTGTTTTAATGCTAAGATTGACTGATTTCAGCCCTCTACCGTTTTCGGTGGATTTTATTTTGGGCTGGTTAGTCAATAGACTTAAAGAGAAGCATGTGGCTTTTGAAATGGGAAAGGTATTCACCAGCTATTTCATTGCTGCTTATTATCATCTTCACAATCCATTGTAGTTGATTTTCTCAACTCTTGCTCTCACACTCTCTATATATCAGGTGTGTACAACGCTTTCTACAAGCTATGGTGTTACTTGTTAGTGATAGATTGGAAATGGTAGAGGCTTAGATGGAAGCAGGGATGATCATTATACGATCCTACGCCAAAAATTCACCTCCCACCACAATCCAAGGTTCAAAGGTCACACTGATTTTACTTTTTAACTTATTTTCTTGATTTCATTAATATCCTGCAAACTTTTTGTCTTGGATACAGGTTTTTATAGGCCTACACTAGTATCTTCCTCAAGATCAATGTTGATAATTTTACTGGAAAAATAGAATTGGGGGGGGGGGGGGGGGGGAGAGATAAATTAATTAAGTAGAAAGCCCACAATAGTAGTGGCAATTGTAGCAGCTCGTGAAAATGTCAAAATAACACCATATTCCATGAATTTAGTCTCTAAATTTACACTGAGGTTGAAAGTAGGTTAACTAATGAAGTTAAATTGAATAACTAATAATAAATATATGTATTTAATTTTTTTAATATTTTAAATTTATGAAGTTGAACTTTCAAAAATAAATAAGTGTTAATATTCCATGAATTTAGTCTCTGTTTTCTCTTCCCTATTCTCAATATTCATTGACCCCTTATTTGTATTCGTTATTTCTATAAGTATGATTCTATTCTTCTCTGTTTTCTTATCCCTTTTTTTTGTCTTTCTTGAAAACCATTCATAGTGCACTGAGCTTTGAGATTTGGATTAAGTAGAGCTTATGTAAGTCTCTAGGCCCAATTTGTCAGCTATGTCATAGTGGACTAAAAAAATGCACCTATATATACATATATTTCTTTTCTTTTCCATAATAGCAGCAACCAAGATGTACCAAATTCTGCCTATATATCTTGGTGATTGTTTTGGTCTTTCTGAATGGGTTGAGTTGTTTTGTCAATTAGCCACCTTGTTAAAATATGGTTTCATTTTGTGATATGGATTAGCATTATAAGTGATGCTAAATACTAGTGTTTTTTTTATTAAAAAAAATCCAGAGGCTGCAAACACTTCTCATCTTTCTTGGTGATTGTTTTTCTATGCTTGATTCCTATGGATGATTGAAACTAATATGAGCCTTTGTATTAATTAAAGCCAAGTCTATTGATCTCAATGTACATTTTTTTTTGGAATCTATAGGAGACGGAGTTATTGTTGTATCAATGATGAATAAGGAGACACATCGACAAAAGAAGATATTGACGACGTTGTATCCGGAGAAGTTGAAGGAGATGCTCCACAAGCTACTTGTTGAGTTGGCAAGGACTCGTTTTAGCACCAATATAAAGACTATGCTTTTGTTTGGCTCCATGTATGTACACTCGCGCATTTTCTCAGAATAATAAAACTCTGGAATTGGAAACATATTTTTGATATATACTTTCAATTAACAATTTGTATTTGATTAGAATGTTAAATCTAGGTTATATGGAAGATTTTATAATGGTTGTAACCTATTTGTGATGTTATCATTGATTATATTAGATTAGAATGAAAGCAGGGACTAAATAGGTGAAACAATGAAAACAAGGAAAAGAGCTTACCATTGGCCACGGCATCTTGTCGTGGCAAACTGGAAAAAAAAAGCTTAGAATGCTAGCCACGGCATACACCCCGTCACAGCAATAAAGCGCCAAAATTTTGGCGGGTGGAATTTTGTAGCCACGGCAACCACCCGTTGCAAATGTTTTGTCCTTTCACTAGGTTTCTAGCCGTCGCTTGGCCGTGGCAATCAAGATAGCGACGCCAGATCCCGTAGCAAAACTCTTTTGCCACCAAAGGTTTCGCCACGGCTTGTTTGCCGTGGCTATAGCCGTTGCTACTACCCTTTTGCCACAGCAAATGGTCTTTTAGCCACGGTAAACGGCCGTTGCGAAATAAACCAAGGTGTATAAACAGCCGTTACATGTTAATCCATATTCATACTTAGTTAATTTAGATATCATATTTATCTTTACGCATAGCATATTTAGTTTTAATTTCGAAAAAAAATGACCCCCATCACAAAAAATTGTGAAAATAAAGAAAAGTCATTGAAGCAAAAAAATAAGGAACTCGACGATGCAAAAGTAGAGTCATTAGAGATATAGCATGAAATTGCCTAATTAAGGGAAGTCACAATGAAGTGCAATTTTTTAGAGAAAAAAACCATAAAAGAGAGGTAAAATTCGAAGTTGCTTTTGACATACGCATGATAATATGATGGAGGACTTTAAGAAATTACCATATATGTGCTTACAAAAGTTCATATCCTAGCCTGACTTATGCATATTTGCAAAAGTCACAAGCCATATATGAGCCTTACATTATCATTATTGCTCCACATATATTACATATTGCCCATTTTTTATACCTTATACCCTATCCGGGGACAAGTTTGAGAATGGATGTCATCTTTGGAGTTGTTATATGGAGTTGTGCATATTATTGAAGTTGTTGGCAGGAATGAAAGAAATTTTGAATTATTGAAAATTTAATGAGTGAGAAAAAATTCGATTACCTCATGAGGTAAAGGTAGGTCGACCCTGCTCGTTGAGATGTTAGTTCAGCGAGATGGGACACAACGTGATGAGTCCGAAGTACTAAGTATCTGGGGCCATTCATGACACCCATGTTTGCGACTCGCGAGAAGGCAGTGCTAAGGTTAGAGAGGTAAAAACATTATAGAGAAAAAAGCATTGAGCGATGAGTGAAAGTTGAGAAACATCATGAAGAAGGAATGTGGAATGATTTTGGAAAGAAAGTTTATTTCCCCGGATTTAACACCACATGGCTAGATATTAGCCCACCTTTAGCTTTTTACCAATCTACTTCTCATAAAGCTTGCAAAAGTCCTCTTTATTATTAATGTTATGTTACGAAATTGTTTTTATGCATATAAACCTCCTTTTATGAGTATGATGTATCTTTTATGCGCATGCATGGATTTGGTTGACATTAGTACCTTTTCGAGGATGGCAATTGATTGTAGGGACATATATAAGAATGAATCTATGACGTTGAGGGTTTACTTTCTTCCCCTGAATGACCATTAAAAGCATTGCTGGAGGACAAGCAAGCTGAAGTATGGGGCGTTTGATGTGCGCACAAATTGCCATATTTTCTATGCACATTTATGTCCATTTTGACATTATTTACATGCATATTAGTGGGAAAACATAAGATTAGTGTAGTTTATGCATAATTGTCAAATATAGAGGTCTACGCAAGTTTTTATGTGATTTTGCAAAAACCGAGACGAAAAAGGACAGAATCTGGACAAGAGAAGAAGAGCGGGAAAAAGAACTCAAAGTCGACTGGAGAGGTCGAAATCGATGATGAACCTCGACATCGAGTGAAATAGAGCACCAGGAATCGAGCAGAGGAGAAACAGAGCATGTCGACACAAAAGAGGTCGATATCGATGTCTGAAGGTTGATATCGAGTAGCCTGAATCGAGCATATTGATTGAAGTCGAGTGCCAATCCAAGGACGAGAAGGACAACTCGAGATAAGATAAAGGAAGGTCAATATCGAGGTCCTATGGTCGATATCGATGTTGCTGTAGAAAACATTCGACTCAGAGATTTAGGAGAGAGAGAGAGAAGGAGGCCGAGTGGAGTTTGTGTAAGCGAGAGCGGAGTGGCTTTGTTCAGTGTAATGTTTCTTTCTTTTGCAATACAAAGTAGTTTCTTGTCCGTGATGATGATGAGTTCAACGACGAAGCGCGAGCAATCAACCCACTTCTAGGGTCGGGGTGAGCCCGAAGATAGCAATGTAGGGTAAGTGCATCAAAGGTATGATTTTTATGCGATTTCGTCTTCTATCCTATGCATGATCCTTTGCGAAAGTTAGGGAGATTCATTATTTGCATTATTGAAGTGAAAGCCAATCATATTGTGAACTTGGATTACTCATGAATTGGATAGTAACTCTTAGGAATTATGCGAGAGTCTCTAATCACCTAAGTGTTGGTAACGAAAGTTATTTGACGGAAAGATATTAAATTTCATAACTTTAGCATCATGATTATCGTTGTGGCATGAACCCCCGACCTTGGAAGCTTTAGTTAATTGAATTCTTATAAAAAGTTTGAGTTTTTATTTCTGTCCATCTTTCCATAACCATTCTACGCTCTTCAGACTTCTTTTCCGACAATAGGTGACATATTTAAGTTTCTGTTGTTGACATCGAAATCGACTAACAAGGTCGATATCGAGCACTAACATCGATATCGAGGTCCATCTCGATGGCGACTGCTTTGCTTTTGTCTTCTGCAGGAAACTCACTGGAAATCGACCAGAACTGAGGTCAATATTGACCAGACACATCGATATCGAGTGTCTCCTGGAGTCGAAAGCTTGATCGTGATTGCAACTAAGGAAGCGCTGACATACCTCCTCGTGGATTTGATCCTGAATTACCCTACCACTACATCGGGAGGGATTCTTGTATTTTATTTGCTTGAACAGGGAGTTGGCTTAGTTGTGATATTTATTTGATATTTTATTTAAGCGAATCACCTCCCCCTACGAACACTAACTATGAAATAAAGATTAACTTCCTGTCTGAGATAAAAAGAAATACATTTGAAGGAAGACCTAATGAATGCCTCTTGCAACATATCTCTACTTTCATGGACTTATGTGAAACTATTGCTGATGGTGTGAATTTAGAGTATGTTAGACTAAAGTCTTTTCGATGGACTTTGGCAGGGAAGGCATTACAATGGCTAGAGAGTTTGGCTCCACGCTCCCTGAGGACATGGGCAGAGGTGAAGGATGCGTTCCTAAACAAGTTCTTTCCTCCTTCTAAAACGGCGATGTTGTGGAAAAGGATCACGACTTTCAAACAAAAGCCTGGTGAAACGCTAGCACAGGCGTGGGAGCGCTTCAAGGACTTGCTGAGATCATGCCCGACGCATGGGCAACTACCTTATGTCATCCAGGAGATCTTCTACAACTCCCTTGATGGGCCGAATAAGGAGAGAATCAACTCATACACCTCCTATCGGTACATTGAGCTCACACCAACGGAGGCTTGGGAGATAATTGAGAGACTGGTTAACTTTGACAATACTTATGGGAATGTTGCGGCCTGTGACTCAAGGCCTGCCACATCTATGCCACTTTATGAGCCTCCAAAGGAGATTGATCCTGATGTGCGGCAACAATTCCACAACGATCAAACACGCCGCCTTCAAAAGCAAGTTAGGTTCCTCAACAACAATCAGCCTTGCCAGGAATGTGGTTCAACAAGGCACAACAGTAGTGCCTGCCCAAATCTTGAGCAAGTATCTATGGCAGATCAACATGAGGAAGCCAAGTGGACGAGAGGCCCCTATTGAGGGGGCAATCAGCAGTACTGGGGAGATCAACGGTTCTATCAACATCAACATCAACAAAGGGATCCCCCACCATATAGAGCACTAGGGCGCCCTGAGCGCGAACCAAGGAAGGATGACCTGCAGATCATTCTTGATGAGATGCGGAGGAGATCGACGTTTGGAAGCGGAACATGGAGACCCAAATGGGTCAATTGGCGGAACAAATACTCAAACCGTCAGGATCGCTGCCTGGATCTACTGTGCCCAATCAAAAGGGCAAAACTACTGGACACATAGCGGCCATGAATCTAAGGAGTGGGCGTCAATTGCGAACGCTCGAGCAAAAAGCGGAGGAGAAAGTCCTAGAAGAGACGTCGATATCGACACCCCCGGTCGATATCGACCAAGGTGATACTGATGTCGAGCATCCTATCCTCGATGTCGACACAGGTGCTGAATCACCAAAAAAATCGACTCCTCCACTCGATATCTACCGCCATCCAGTCGATGTCAACTCAACTCCAGCCATAGGGAAGAAGGTGGTGTTTCCATTCCCATAAAAAAAATTGTTAAGGACCCGGCGGAAAAGAAGTTTCAGCAATTCGTGAAGATGCTTCAAGGGCTTAATGTTTCAATTCCATTCACCGAAGCACTTCATGAGATGCTATCATATGTGAGGTTCCTTAAGGACATATTAGGTAAGAAGCGATTAATTGCTGAGATCGCAAAGGAGTGCAACAGATTGGAGCTACCAGAGAAGCGGGCGGACCCAGGTAAGTTTTCTATCGCTATAGGCTTAGGTCAATATCGCTTTAATGCTTTTGTTAATTTGGGCGCTAGTGTTAGCATGATTCCACTAACCATATGGCACAAGATAAAGATAGGTCCCCTGGAGCTTGAGGATGCAAAGGTATACATGGCGAACAACACGGTAGTTATTCCACAAGGGATGGTAGATGATGTGCCAGTACAAGTAGGTAAGTTCTTTGTCCCTGGTGATTTTCTAGTTTTTGATATGGTAGAGGACCCTACTTGTCTCATTATTTTAGGTAGGCCATTCTTAGCAACCGTCGATGCCAACATAAGCGTGAAGAAAGGATTGCTCTCATTCACCATCAGTGACGAAGTGATAGAGTACGCCTTCAACAAGACGGTGAGGAATCTTGAAGGGCCAATGGAGGTAAAGTCAATTAAAGGTGTCTACATCACATGTGGGGAAAAAAGGTAAGGAATATGACACTTGAGGAGCTTGAAAAGAGGGCCATAGAAGCCCAAGTGGAGGAAGTCATGGCAATCTTTAACGAAAGAGCCAAAAAGCCACTTGAAATCGACCCAGGTAAGTCGATATCGACTAACATATTTCAAGATTTTGTGCGAGGTTATAAGTATGGGGTCGACGTTGCAGAAGAGAGATCGAAATCGAGCACACAAGTCAAAATCGACCATAAACCTGAGCCGAAATCGACTATCCCAGCTGAAAGAGAGGAAGGAACCTCGATATCGAGGACAAAAGTTTGAAATCGACCACAGCATATCGAGCAAAAACCCTCTATTTAGGTAGGAGGAAATTGAGTTCTTAAATACAAATATAAAGATATGTAAATATGAATTCGAATCCTAGCCTATGCAATAATTACAAGACTTCCTCCCGTTGTAGTGGAAGGGTAGTCAAGATCGATCCACAAGGAGGCAGGTCAGCGGGATCCTAGTAGCGTCGGAAATGTCACGTCTTTCGTCGACCAGAAGCCTCGATTTCGATCTTGATGCTCGATGTCGACCTCGGTTGTCGCTCTTCTCTGCAACGGAAGACCTACAGAGATAAAAACAAGCAGTCGATATCGACTAGGGTAGGTCGATATCGATGTTAGCAGACGGAATCGACTGGCTCAGAAGACTGCCAGTCGACACAGGTGGTCGATATCGATGTTGAGGGATCGATATCGATCTCAGTAACTCAGCAGAGATGATCGTCGTCGACTCAGAAAACTGTCGGCAAAACTCAGTGGTCGATATCTACGTCTGGGGTCGATATCAATGTCTTCTCCTGCAAAGTGTTAGCTTTTGTCGGCAAAGAAAGGCCGAAGACTTAAGGATGAATGAGGAGCGATGAACAGAATAACGACAGTGTTTTGATGAATATAAACTATATAAAAAGACAACTCCTAGGATTAGGGTTTACCACAACGTTAACCAATGCATGCGATATTTCACCCGAGGGACAAGCTTTTGCTGTACACCAACTTTTAGGATTACTCTTGCAAATAAACCTTATTGTCTCTACCAATTTTATGTTTATAACTCAAGTTGTTAGCTTGAATCCCTTTTCTTTCGATTAGGACTAAACATAGAATCGTAGGAGATGATATAGACACAACGATATCAACATCTAACACTTACCTCAGGCGCACATGGCTAACGTCGGGCTCACCCCGACCCTAAGAGCTTTGGGAGACTACTCGCTTCTCATCATGGAACTCATCATCGATGTAAAAGAGAAAACTTGCATGAACAACTATCAAAACTTTATAACTCAACGTCGGCTCTCGCAAACGCCAAACCCTAAAGCTTCTTCTAACTCTATTGAATGTAATTGAACTCTAAAATTTGATTGGTTGATGGATCCTTGAATGTCAGCCCCCTAGGGCTTTATTTATAGGCTACTAACCCTTGCTAGCCATGGATTGTAACTTCTATCTAAACTATGAACTCTATCCAAACAATTAGGATAAGTCTTTTATTTTGATAAAACTCTAACAACTTTGACAAATCCCTAAGGTAAAAACCCGTGTCGAAGTATGGTCGATATCGACTAGGAAGGTCGATTTCCATGTCTCTGTTTCTATACGACGAGCTTATCTTCTCTCGATTTCTGGGTTCAGGTAGATATCAATGTATAGAGGTCGATATCGAGTGCTTATTTCTGTTGTGAATGGTCTGTCTCGACACTCAGTTATGTGTCGACCTTCTGTAGTCTATATGGACCATGTGGCTCGATTTCGCTCGAATTCCTGCATGATTAGCTAAAAACTTGTGTAGACTCTATTTCTTGCACTCTCGCCGTTTCTTACACAAGTTTACAATATTTTCAACCTTAAATTTGGAAATCGAATGAAATATGAAGTCAAAAGATGCAAATAAAAAAGGTACAAATATGTACATCAAAACACCCCATACTTAGACTTGCTTGTCCTCAAGCAATAACCAAGCAATAACCAACACCTACAACACACCCTTCCAGTCTTCGCCCTTGTCAACAGCAACATCATAAGCGGTAGCAAAGCAAACCAAGTGAATTTAACATCATAGCACATATTTAGGCGATCCATATGCATCTGCAATTTTGATCCAACCTCACAGGGATAAGGTGTTTGCACTCAACTCTCATGTGTTTAGGCTATGAAGATCAACTCTCAACTCAATTCCATACACAATCTCATAAACATTGCAATTTATAAGAATCCACTTCGCAACCAATTATGAAAATGCAATAAGAACTATCAGGAGGACTTTCGCTCAATGGAAGGCTTCAAAGAAGACTCCATTCGGCGGGATTGTAATGGGGCTTGGTTTGAAATAAAAGGGTATGGAATTATCTGGTTATGTGGTGCTTATATAATTCGGGAATCAAGACTCCTAAATCACAACACTTACAATATCCAATCCATAACTATTATCAATGTAGCTCTTTCCAAGCTCAATCTTCCATAATGCTCTTTCCAAACTCATCTTTCCATAATATGCTCTAAAGATGGAGACCATAATATCAACCCTTCTTTCAAACTCTAATATGCCTCTAAAAAATATAACACTTGTATGAAATAAATAAAGGACTTAAGGACTTTGACTCAAGCACTATGTATATATATCTCTTTTTTTTGAACGAAAATAACTAATAAATACTAAAAAAATATGTGCATTTATATGGTGAGCCAAAAATCCTTTTACAAAATATGACAAGATGCAAATATGTACCATCCCATAATTTCCTTGCTCAAAACTGGACAATATGCACTTTTCTTTCCACAAGGCATTAGTCCAGCCATTCTAAGTCTCATTTCCCAAATGGGGGTCAGGCTCAATTTGGCTAGGGATAATTTTGTGGAGTTTGCAATATCAGGCTCATGCTAATTTTCTGGCTTCAAGCAGAGATAATGCAGGGTAGGTAAAGAGAGGATAAAAATGGCTAAAAAGATGTCTCCATCATTTAATTCTCGTAAACATAGACATATTTATGCATTGGCTTTGAATAACTATCACAATATTTAGAGATGCATAGGAAGAGTAAATTCACTCAAGAAAGTAGAGGGATTTTTAATGTTTTCCCTATAGGCCAAAATTCTCACAAGGACAATTTTTGTTGGATTTGCTTTTGTAGCCTATGATCATATGTGCTCAATTTCATCACAAGTTCACAATCTACATAAAAATTTTAAGGACTTAGGCTAAACCATCCAAACATGCCATAAGATTTACATGATCAAGTCAGTTATTGAGTTTTCATCATAGGACATATAAGTAGGGTTTATAAATGAACTTAAAAAGTAAACATGCATTTTTTGTATTTTTGACATTTTTGTATTTTTTTTTTGACAATTTTTATGAAAAGGGAAAACTAAGAACAAAAATTTAAACATGAATGCAATGCGAATAAGAAAACAAAGTTATGACCATAAGACATGTCTTTCATCCACCCCATACTTAAAATATACAGTGTCCTCACTGTATTATAAAAAACAAGGGTATAGAGAAACTCACAGCGCAACCTGCGGATTCAGGTCGATTTCAGGTATGGTTGATGCCAGAAGTCGATATCTATGTCAGTGGTCGATGTCGACCGCATCTGTCGAAGTTGAGCAAGAAAGTGAAGTCGAGGGCTGCCAGATTGGGTCGATATCGACCTCTTCTTTTTGCTCCTGAGTCCTCGATGTTGACTCCAGGAGATGGCTTGACCCTGAGGGGTCGATTTCGAATGGCCTGGTCGATTTCTACTGCCTCTACAGAAGCTTCTTTTCTTTCTCGTCATTTCTTTTCCTTAATAACCTGAAATCTTGTTAGAATTATAGATAAAGCCACGAATTATCTCAGTTTTAAAAGTTTAAAAAGCCAAAAGTCAAAATCCTAAAAACCATCAGTGAAAGAAAATCAAGTTTTATGTACAAGCTCTAGAGTTTTGAGTCGCTAGGCCGACTTCTCCGTCAATTCTTCACGAGCCTTTTACTTAAGGACCCTTCAAGCTTGAGCTTTCTCCTGGATCATCTAGGTCCTTTTGGTAGTATCTATGTTCGGCGACCAAGGCTTCTTTATCGTTAGGTTCTTCTTTATTGGGCGCTTTCCTTCTCTTTTTTGACCTGACTTTTGCAATATAGGCAAACCATGGAGCTTTGACCCTCTCAATAGTTGAATTATCAATAATTGGCTTAATTGATTTATCAATAAGGGACAGAGGAGGGTTGGGAGTCATACATGGGCTTGCCTGTTTGGGCCCGAAACAGAAATCTTCGGGATGAGGGGTGGTCGATTTCGACCAAGGTGGGTCGATTTCGAGAGATTTGGTCAATGTCGACCTTTGTGGGTCAATATCGACATCTGTGACACCATACTTAAGCTCTTGGCCATCTTTTGGCTTACTCGACATCGATGTTTTCTGGTCGATTTCGAGCTTTTCAGTCGATTTCGACTGGTTCCAGTCGATGTCGACCCTGCTTGTGGTTTCCGTCCTTGCCAACAAAAACCTTTGAAGCTTCTCTTTAGCCGGCGAGAGGACTACTTGCTCCATGTACTTCATTTCGCTTATGGTTGGGTTGAAAGAGAATTCTATCACTTCATTCCCTGTAGTAAAGGTTAGTAATCCTCGACGTACATTAATATTGGCATCAGCCATAGCTAAGAAAGGCCTACCCAGGATAATAGGTACAATAGGATGCTCAGGCATCTCCAATACAATGAAATCAGTAAGCACAAAGAACTTACCTACCTTTACCGGAACGTCATCAACTATACATGTGGGCCTGACGAATGAGTTGTCAACCATATAGAGTTTCATGTCCACAGGTTCAAGTGCTCCAATGTTTACCTTTTTCCAAATAGAAAGAGGCATAAGACTTACGCTTGCCCCTAGGTCACACAGGGCCTTGTAGTGATGTTGGCAAGCCCCACGGTGATTGCAAACTTCCCTGGATCACTCCTCTTCTCAGGGAAGTCCATATTTGAGCACTCCTCTGCGATCTCTGCCATGGACCTCTTCTTGCTAAGGATGTCTTTGAGGAATCGCACATAGGCGGGCATCTCGCTTAGGGCTTCTGTAAGAGGAATAGTAACGTTGAGACCTTGAATAATCTTTACAAAGCGCCTAAACTTACCTTTGGTGGGATCCTCTAATGCTTTGGATGGGAATGGCAACGTCTTCTTTGGCGGAGAGGCAAAAACGGTGGTCGGAGGGGCCTGCTGGGCATCGACATCGACTGGGACTTGGTCGATATCGACCGGGATGGTTGATGTCGACCTCTGTTGTAACTCTGATGGCTCTACAGTGGCCTCGATGTCGACCAGGGGGTCGACCTGGTGGTAAATATCGACGTCTGGCTCGACATCGACGGGGCTGTCGGATCAACGCCGTCTTGGATGAAGGGAATAATTTGTTGAGGAACGCATCCTTGACTTCATTCCAGGTTCGGAGCGATCTTGGGAATAAGCTCTCCAACCACTACAATGCTTTTCCTGTAAGCGACCAACGAAAAGCTTTTAGTTGGACATATTCAAGATTGTCCATCAGCAATAGTATCACAGAGGTCTAAGAAGGTTGATATATGTGCCATAGGGCATTCATTAGGTTTTCCTTCATATTGATGCCTTCTTATTTCATTAAGGAAGTTAGGTTTAATTTCAAAATTAGAGGCAGGGATAAGAATCGCCGATTTAGGCACTGTGAGCGCGCGGTGCATATATTGCTTGGCATTCCGAGGGAGAGCATTGATTTGGGCTTCTATTTGCCTTCGGCCTTTCTCCTCCCTATCTGCACGCTCTTTAAGTGCCGCCTCTCTAGTTGTTAGGTCCTCCACCTCTCTAGTTGCCTGGTTCGCGTTGTCTACCATGATTCTCTAAGCTTGGGCTCTTAGGTGGAAATAACGTTCACGGTCATCTACTACTTCAAATTTAGGTGGGCAATCAGTGCGTCGCATATACCTACAAGCCCAAACTAGATAGAAACGTGAGATAGACTACTAGGGCGCGATTGATTGTTTCCCCGGCAACGGCGCCAATTTGTTAAGTAGGAGGAAATCGAGTTCTTAAATACAAATATAAAGATATGTAAATGTGAATCTGAATCCTAGCCTATGCAAATAATTACCACAACGTTAACCAAAGCATGCGATAAGATAAATAAGATGGACAATTGCGCTATTTAACCTGAGGGATAAGCTTTCGCTGTACACCAACTTTTAGGATTACTCTTGCAAATAAATCTAATTGTCTCTACCAATTTTATGTTTATAACTCAAGTTGTTATCATGAATCCCTTTTCTTTCGATTAGGACTAAACATAGAATTGTAGGAGATGATATCGACACAACGATATCAACATCTAACACTTACCTCAGGCGCGCATGGCTAACGTCGGACTCACCCCGACCCTAAGAGCTTTGGGAGACTACTCGCTTCTCATCATGGAACTCATCATCGATGTAAAAGAGAAAACTTACATCAACAACTATCGAAACTTTACAACTCAACGTCGGCTCTCACAAACGCCAAACCCTAAAGCTTCTTCTAATTCTATTGAATGTAATTGAACTCTAAAATTGGATTGGTTGATGGATCCTTGAATGCTAGCCCCCTAGGGCTTTATTTATAGGCTACTAACCCTTGCTAGCCAAGGATTGTAACTTCTATCTAAACTATGAACTCTATCCAAACAATTAGGATAGGTCTTTTATTTTGAGAAAACTCTAACAACTTTGATAAATCCCTAATGTAAAAAAGTAAGTAAAACTTCAGCTGCCATCTATCTATAGTTACAAGATTATTCGTGCTCCTTGAAGATAGAATAGCCAATCTGCGTCTCGAAAAACATGTCAAACCCGTGTCGAAGTATGGTCGATATCGACCAGAAAGGTCGATTTCAATGTCTTTGTTTCTACTCGACGAGCTTACCTTCTCTCGATTCCTAGGTTCAGGTCGATATCGATGTATAGAGGTCGATATCGAGTGCTTCTCTCTGTTGTGCATGGTCTGTCTCGACACTCAGTTCTGTGTCGACGTTCTGTAGACGATATCGACCATGTGGATCGATTTCGACCTCTTCTATGCTCTCCTTGATTTCTTCGTTTTGTCTCCCATTTCGCTCGAATTCCTGCATGATTAGCTCAAAACTTGTGCAGACTCTATTTCTTGCACTCTCGCCCATTCTTAAACAAGTATACATTATTTTCAACCTTAAATTTGGAAATCGAATGAAATATGAAGTTAAAAGATGAAAATAAAAAAGGTACAAATATGTACATCACCCTCCAAATCGACAGGACCTCCGAGAGCTGAACAGAGCTCGATATCGAGTACTACTAATCGATATCGACCTGACCCACTGACAGAAGGGAAGGTAAGCCAAGGTACGGATTCCTCTTTTTCGATTTCAATTAAAGATTTATCACTTTTTGGAAGAGGTTTGCCTTGGTATGTGTGCTTGTTTAGGGTATCCAATGATTATTCAAGCCATTATGAAGTAGGAGATAAGGTGTATGTCTCCAAGTCAAAAGAGCATTGGTTCCCTAGTGATAGCATGCATTTAGGTAGGCATATTAGGTTGGATTTAGCATGATTTAGATTTATATAATGCATAGATTAAGCTAGATTTGCATTTATACTTGTGTTGTTGGTAGAGTCGGAATCTACACGCTTTTATGGATTATTTCAGGTACATATGAATCCGACGAGGAATGAGAAAGCTCATGGATGAAGGAAGATTCAAGAGGAGGAGGAAAAGTGAAGAGCACGGGAGCGGAGTCGAATTTCAAGAGCCTAAGTGAAGAACAAGTCAGTAGAAGTTGTCGCTAGACATGCTGAACTTGTAATGCATTTTCTGGAGGCTTCAGTGGTCCGATTGACTATTATAAGCATGTGTTGGAAAGCTCTTTCCGAGATCTACAACTTTTGTGTTGACATCGAGACCAAATTCAAAACGGAAAAATCGTTGTGAACAGTAAAAGCCGCCCCGCGGCCAAGCTAGCCGCCCCGCGGCCCGAAGCTCTGACGAAGGATTTCGCAATCGCCTGGCCGCCCCGCAGCCAGGGTTGGCTGCCCCGCGGCCTCTGCAGAAACGCCGAATCTACTGAATGACTTTTTATCCACTTAATTAGGTTTTTAGAATTATTATTTGGCCGACTCTTTGGAGGCTTTTTAAGGACGTTTTAGGGTTTTATTTTAAGCATCTAATTCCATAACTCTTATACACTTTGAGATTATCAATTGAGAGAACCCTAGAAGGGAGCCTCCATGGCCATGGAGTGCTAAACTCTTCCGTTTCATCTATGGATTGAAGCTTTGGTTTGATAAAGTTGTGAGATTTCTATTCTTGTTCTATTCCTATTGATTCGTATTGATTCTTTTGCGAATATTGTTAATTTCTTCTAGCCCGTACAACTAGTTGAGATCATTGCTAGGATTTTGTAGATTCCTCGTAGCGAACCTTAATCCATAGTAGCAATCATCCCTTTTTAGGACTCGTAGGACTAAATTGGTGTGTAGAGAATCAATTATATGTTAAATGCTGACTCGTAGCTTAGTGTTGCATGTATCCTGGTTAATCCTTAATCTTAATGCTACTATTAGGTTAAATCTTGACCGTGTTAGGGTTATCTAATTAGTAAGGGTTACTAGGACTCGTAGGACTAGTAATTTACACAAGATCAGGACAGGAACAATAATAGGATGAAAAGAGAACTCGAAGAAGAATCGATGATCAATCAACCAAACTAAAGTGGATATTTGTAGATGAAACTATTTTCTCATTGTTATCTCTACTAACTTGTGTATAGTTTCTTTTCTTATATTCAATCACCAAAACCCCACTTTTCTATTAATTGGTAAATATACATTGCTTAGGAATACTTGATTCTCTGTGGGATCGACCTCTTACTTGCTTACTATACTAGTTTGTAGGTTTGAGTTATACTTTGATAGGAACAACGACAGTTACCTCCTGTCAAATTTTGGCGCCGTTGCCGGGGAATCAAAGTTTATTTCTTTGTTTTGTGTGTTTGCCAATTATTGTATATAATTAACTTGTTGTGAACCTATCTTATGGTTCATAACACCCTTGCTACTAACTTTTAGGATGTTGAGGTTATTGCAGTTTGAAGGTGAGAACTTTCACCAATATCTTACCAGATTGCAGAGGTATGTGGACATCCGTGAATCACGGGGTTATCAAGACAGCATCCGAGATATGATTATTTGCATAATTGACGGGATGACTGCTGAGACACGAGCGCTTGCTGAGTACATGAGTAACGGAGGCCTAGCACGATTAGGTTTGTCGGGGTTGTGGGATTTTTTCTGTTACATGGGTTATCATGTTGAACAGGAAGAGTTGCTCACCACGTCTTATCCACCAATGGAGGACTCTGTCACATACTTAGATGATGAAATCCAAGCCCTTACTCAAGCAATATAGGAGAATGCTGAGAGGATCAAAAACTTGGGGGAACAATTGAGCCACCTTATTCAAACATCGAGCGAGATAATAACAGATCGGATGGCCGCCCCTCAAGTTGATAAAGAAAGCAAACCCATTCCGCCATCCCATGAGACATTGAAGGATGCAAGAATGGAAGATCCTGTCGAAGTCATTGTGCTCAATTCATTCTATCCTAGTTGGTTTCAACGTGATGATGTTGTTCAGAATGAGGAGGAATTGTTCACAGATGAAGACAGTTTCTTTGACGATGGAGAAGAGGGTCTGGTGCTTCCTGACATGGAATCTCATGAGTCGACACATGAGGTTTCATGTAATGTGTCTCCTACTCCATCCGATGCATTCATTCTCAGCTCCCTCGTTGATGAACCATGTCTAGAGCCACCTGTTGAGGCTCGAGAGGTAATAAAGGTAAACTTTTGCAATTTGAAAGGTGATGGTGATTATGTTGATCCTTTTAATTGTTATTTTGAAAAGCCACCAGTGGAACTGAACTGCTGGTATCATATTTTTTCAGTAGACATTCATGATAAATTGAAAAGGTTTATAACTTCTATAATTTATAATTTCAATTTAGTGTGCTATAATGTCTTGTGGAAGATGTGTGCACAAGAATATGATAGGTTACTGAGGGCCTTGACGATGTCTGATAGGTAAGGAATTAAGATTGAGAATAAGTCATGCCAATGACATAAAACAAAGGCGCTACTTGGGAGGCAACCCAAGGTAAGTAGTTCTAGATTTCTTTTTTTTCTAAAATTTCATTGAATTGGCTTGGTTTTGGCATTTTTTTTGGGGCAGTAACACCGCAGGGATGAAAGTTGAAAAGGGCAGAGGCCGCCCCGCGGCTTGTACGGGCCGCCCCGTGGCTAGGTCGTGTCTCCAGCCGCCACGCGGCCTCTGACGGGACTGACAGGTTTCCCTTCCTCACCTCCCACTTGACCTACCACCACCGCAGTGAAAAAGTCAGTTTTTCTTTCTTTCCTTCATATTTTTATATGTTGTTGTCTTTAATTTTCATTGAGGACAATGAAAGATTTAAGTGTGGGGGAGGGATTGCATTGCATATAGATAGATTTTCCACATCATGTTTATTTATGTTTTCATATTTATTTTTACTCGTATATTGCATGTGTTAAAAAAAATCCAAAAATATCATGCATTTCATAAACTTTAGGTCTTATTTTCCCATCTAGGCTACTTGTCCTCTATATTTATCTTATCATGCGCCCCATGACTTGCTTGAAGTGTTTGAAGCTTTGAATTGTTTTTGCATACTTTTTGGGAATATGATTGATGAGATAATTGAGTATGTATAGTCTTTGGAATTTAAGTGGTATTGAAGTTCTAACAATTTGACCTTGTGAGGTTTTTTGGCCTTATTGGGACTACATTCATAAGTCCTCTAGTTTCTTTGTGTGTGAATACTCTCCTTGATTACTTCCTCTTTAAATTGCGTTTAGATATCTTTATTGAGGCTGCATTTATATGATTTTTGCATGTAACCTTAAAGTGATTGAGGCATGATTTTCTTTTAGCCATATTATACTCTACCCACCCGTACACATTATCCTTTTCTTGAAGCCAATTTGAGCCTTATAAGCCTATTTTGTTAGCTCCACAAAATCTTCCTAGCCGATTATTAGCCTGACCCATCCGGGAATTAGGAGAAGAGTTGGTGAATATCTTGATGTGTTGATGGAGTTGCTTTGAGTGGAGAAATTATGTTAGGTGATTCATTTGTACTTCATAGAGATGGTTTTTATGTGCTTATTACTTGGGACCTAAGGAGGATAAAATTCACTTAGGGGTAAAAGTCAAGAAAAAAAAAGAAAAAGAAAAATCATCATAAAAAGAAAAAAAATGAATGAGTTTGTGTGGATATTTGAAAATTGTGTGCGAATCTGTGTTGTGAAGGAGTATATGTTATTGGAATGGTATATGAAGTGTTTTGGTGTTGGTGCTTTTCTGGTTGTTTACTAACCCTTTTTCCTGGATTTTTAGCACCACAAGGCCTAAATATTTTCGATACCCTGTGTTCCTACCATGGCCCCATTACAACCTATTCAAAAGACCTCATGATTTTAGTTGCATGTGAAGTCACTAGCGGTGGAGATTTAGACCACTGACGCAATTTTGTTGTAGCTAAGTTTTCAGGAATTCAGTTTGAGCTTGAATGATTAGCCTAAACACATGAGCGAGAGTGAAAACACATTTTCTTGGTGAGGTTGGATAGATGTACTTGCTTTATTCCTTAGATTGCACCTATACATATTATGACGTTATTTGTCAATCTTTGTTTCCCTCGTTTTGTGCTTAAGTGTTTTACCAAAGTGATTACATGGATTGCTTGTCTGTGGGGTGTTGATTTGATTTTGATTTTCATTGCTTGAGGACAAGCAAAGGCTTAAGTGTGGGGGAATTTGATAGCATGCATTTAGGTAGGCATATTAGGTTGGATTTAGCATGATTTAGATTTATATAATGCATAGATTAAGCTAGATTTGCATTTATACTTGTGTTGTTGGTAGAGTCGGAATCTACACGCTTTTATGGATTATTTCAGGTACATATGAATCCGACGAGGAATGAGAAAGCTCATGGATGAAGGAAGATTCAAGAGGAGGAGGAAAAGTGAAGAGTACGGGAGCGGAGTCGAATTTCAAGAGCCTAAATGAAGAACAAGTCAGTAGAAGTTGTCGCCAGACATTCTGAACTTGTAATGCACTTTCTGGAGGCCTCAGTGGTCTGATTGACTATTATAAGCATGCGTTGGAAAGCTCTTTCCGAGATCTACAACTTTTGTGTTGACATTGAGACCAAATTCGAAACGGAAAAATCGCTGTGAACAGTAAACGCCGCCCCGCGGTCGAGCTAGCCGCCCCGCAGCCGAGCTAGCCGCCCCGCGGCCCGAAGCTCTGACGAAGGATTTCGCAATCGCCTGGCCGCCCCGCGGCCAGGGTTGGCTGCCCCGCGGCCTCTGCAGAAACGCCGAATCTGCTAAATGACTTTTTATCCACTTAATTAGGTATTTAGAACTATTATTTGGCCGACTCTTTGGAGGCTTTTTAAGGACGTTTTAGGGTTTTATTTTAAGCATCTAATTCCATAACTCTTATACACTTTGAGATTATCAATTGAGAGAACCCTAGAAGGGAGCCTCCATGGCCATGGAGTGCTAAACTCTTCCGTTTCATTTATGAATTGAAGCTTTGGTTTGATAAAGTTGTGAGATTTCTATTCTTGTTCTATTCCTATTGATTCGTATTGATTCTTTTGCGAATATTGTTAATTTCTTCTAGCCTGTACAACTAGTTGAGATTATTGCTAGGATTTTGTAGATTCCTCATAGCGAACCTTAATCCATAGTAGCAATCATGCCTTTTTAGGACTCGTAGGACTAAATTGGTGTGTAGAGAATCAATTATATGTTAAATGCTGACTCGTAGCTTGGTGTTGCATGTACCCTGGTTAATCCTTAATCTTAATGCTACTATTAGGTTAAATCTTGACCGTGTTAGGGTTATCTAATTAGTAAGGGTTACTAGGACTCGTAGGACTAGTAATTTACACAAGATCAGGACAGGAACAATAATAGGATGAAAAGAGAACTCGAAGAAGAATCGATGATCAATCAACCAAACTAAAGTGGATATTTGTAGATGAAACTATTTTCTCATTGTTATCTCTACTAACTTGTGTATAGTTTCTTTTCTTATATTCAATCACCAAAACCCCACTTTTCTATTAATTGGTAAATATACATTGCTTAGGAATACTTGATTCTCTGTGGGATCGACCTCTTACTTGCTTACTATACTAGTTTGAAGGTTTGAGTTATACTTTGATAGGAACAACGACAGTTACCTCATGTCACCTAGCAGATTCAAAGACAAGAGGATGAGACCATTTATTGTGAATCAAATCCATCCAGGCGGAATGCAGCTGAGAGATAAGAAAGGAGTTCTATTTGAGGCCCAGGCTACATGGGCTCTGCAGATGCCGCCTTGAGAGTAGAAAGGAAGAAGTTGGCCTAGCGACTATAAAGTCTAGAGCTTGTAACGCCACAACTAGTTTTGGTTTTGGACATCATTTTTGGTTTGTTTTGAGACATTATTTTTGTGTGGTTTTAGTTTTTATTTTCTAACGATTTCAGGAAAGAGGAGAGCATAACAGACATCGAAATCAAGTAAGAAGCTCGATATCGACCCAGATGGTCGATTCAGATAGCTTGTGGTCGAGGTCGGATCACCCTGAAGCTCAGAACTAACCAGAAATCAAGGTAACTAGTCGATATCGACTGGTATGCTCGATATCGACCTCACCTGCACACCCCTTCGATTCTTGATTTTCGTGAATTTTTAGTAAGTTTCTTTCTTAACCCTAGTTCTTATACAGTGAGGACACTATAATCTTTAAGTATGGTGTGGGGGAAAGGCTTACTTACATATTTTTCGCATATTTTTAAGCATGTTTTAAAATTTTTCATAAGTTATTGCATAGTTTTTACATGTTTATGCATATTCATACATAGTTAATTTAGATGTCTTTATCTCAAGCATATCATATTTATCTTTAGCATATTTTAAATTTCGGGAAAAAAAAAGAGAAAAATGACCCCTATAAAAAAATTTTAAAATTTTGAAAATAAAGATAAGTGTCATGGAAGCTTTTATTGAACTCGACGATGCAAAAGTAGATTCATTAGAGATATAACATGAAATTGCTTAGTTAAGGGAAGTCACAATGAAGTGAAATTTTTTAGAGAAAACCATGAAAGTGAGGTAAAACTTGAAGTTGCTTTTGACATATGCATGATAAGATGATGGAGGACTTTATAATTTCCATACATGTGCTAAAGTTCATATCCTAAGCCTTACTTATGCATATTTTCAATTTCACAAGCCATATATGAGCCTTACATTATCATTATTGCTCCATATATATTACATATTGCCCAATTTTTATACCTTATGCCCTATCCAGGGACAATGTTTGAGAATGGATGTCATCTTTAGAGTTGTTATATGAAGTTTGTGCATATTATTCTTGAAGTTGTTGGCAGGAATGAAAGAAATTATGGAAAATTTAATGAGTGAAAAAAAATCCGATCACCTTAGGAGATAAAGGTAGATCGACCCTGCTCGTTGAGATGTTAGTTCAGCGAGATGGGACACAAGGTGAGGAGTCCGAAGTACTAAGTATCTGAGGCCATTTATGACACCAATGTTTGCGACTCGCAAGAAGGCAGTGCTAAGGTTAAAGAGGTAAAAGCATTATAGTGAAAAAAGCATTGAGCGATGAGCGAAAGGTGAGAAATATTATGAAGAAGGAATGTGGAATGATTTGGGAAAGAAAGTTTATTTCCCCGGATTTAACACCACATGGCCAAAAATTTGCCCACCTTTAGCCTTTTACCAATCTACTTCTCATAAGCTTGCAAAAGTCCTCTTGATTATTAATGCTATGTTGCAAAATTGTTTTATGCGTATAACCCTCCTTTTGTGAGTATGATGTTGCTTTTATTCACATGCATGGATTTGGTTGTCATTAGTACCTTTTCAAGGATGGCAATTGAGTATAGGGACATATAAGAATGAATATATGATGTTGAGGATTTACTTTCTTCCCCTGAATGACCATTAAAAGTATTGCTTGGGGACAAGCAAGCTTAATTATGTGGTGTTTGATGTGCGCGCAAATTGTCATATTTTGTATGCACATTTATGTCCATTTTGTCGTTATTTGCATTCATATTGGTTGGGAAATCATAAGATTAGTGTAGTTTAGGTTTATTTGTCAAATATAGAGGTCTACACAAGTTTTTATGTGATTTCACAGAAATTGAGACGAAAATGGACGAATTTGGACAGGTGAAGAAGAGCGGAAAAAGAACAAGAAGTCTATTGAGGAGTCAAAATCGACCTAAAGACTCGACATCGAGTGAAACAGAGTACCAGAAATTGAGCACAACAGAGAACAGAGACACAACAAGGTCGATATCGATGTCCAAACGTCGATATCGAGTAGCCGAGTTCAAGGTTAAAGATAGAAGTCGAGTGCCAATCCGAGGTCGAGTAAGACTGCTCGAGATAGAGAAGAGATCAGGTCGATATCGAGGTTCACGATCGATATCGACTGCTGCTGCAGAACAGATCCGACGCTGTTTTTGATAGAATTCTATCCGAAGCGTTCAAGTTTACCAAGGAGTTTTTAGTTTTACCTTTATTAAGTTTTATCTTAGGAATAAAGATAGGTTTTTGAATCCTTGGATAGCGAGGTTTGAATCTATAATTAGAGGCCATTAGGGCTGAGTTTATTCATGAAGTTTTACATCCAAGAATAAGAAAAACAAATTTTAGTTTATACTCATTGAGTAGAGAGAAAGAGAGAGAGAGAGAGAGAGAGAGAGAGAGAGAGAGCCGAGTGGGGTTGAGTGGAAGCGAGAGCGGAGAGTTGGCTTTGTTCGGTGTACTTTCTTTCTTTTGCAATTTAAATCAAAGTAGTTTTTTTACATGATGATGATGAGTTCAATGATGAAGCGTGAGTAGTCAACCCACTTCTAGGGTCGGGGTGAGCCCGACGATAGCAATGTAAGTTTGTGCATCAAAGGTATGATTTTTATGCGATTTCGTCTTCTATCCTATGCATGATCCTTTGCGAAAGTTGAGGAGATTCATTATTTTCATTATTGAAGCCAAAGCCAATCATATTGTGAATTTGGATTAGTCATGAAATTGGATAGTAACTCTTAGGTTTTATGCGAGAGCCTCTAATCACCTAATAGTTGGCAACGAAAGTTATTTGATGGAAATGCATCAAATTTCATGAATTTGGCATAATACTTGCATGATTATCGTTGTGGCATGAACTCCCGACCTTGGAAGCTTTTAGTTTATTGAAGTTCATATAAAAAGTCCGTGTTTTTATTTCTGTCCATCCTTCCATCACCATTCTACGTTAGTTGGACATCTTTTCCGACAAATTAGGTACGTTTTACAGTTTCTGTTTGAAGACTCGAAATCGACTGCAGAGGTCGATATCGAGTGCTAACATCGATATCGAGTACCCAACTCGACGTCGACTTGTTGCTTCTGTCTTCTGCAGGTACTTAGCTGGAAATCGACCAGAACTGAGGTCGATATTGACCAGACACCTCGATATCGAGTGGTCTCCTAGAGTCGAAACTTGATCGTGATTGCAAGCTTAGGAAGCGCTGACATACCTCCTCGTGGATTCGATCCTGAATTACCCTACCACTACATCGGGAGGGATTCTTGTATTTTATTTGCTTGGATAAGGGAGTTAGCTTAGTTTGATTTGAATATTTTATTGAAGCGGATACCCCTCCCCCCATGAACATAGATCAGTCGATATTGACTACAGTTTCCGTCGATTTCAAGCGAATTCCTGCAGAAGACAAAACAGACAATGGACGTCGAGTTGTTCACTCGATATCGGGTCAGCTACTCAATATCGACCTCTGCAGTCGATTTCAAGTCTTTAATAGAAACAGAAAAGTAACCAAATTTTGTCGCAAAAGAGTCCGAAGAAAGTAAGAATGATGATGGCAGGGTGGACAGAATAAAAACTTCAGATTTTTATAGAATTCAATAAACTTAAAAGCTTCCAAGATCGGGGATTTATGCCACAACGATAACCATGTATGACTTATGCCAAATTCATGAAAGATGATGCCTTTCCGTTAAATAACTTTCATTACCAACAATTAGGTGATTAGAGGCTCTCGCATAAAACCTTAGAGTTACTATCCAATTTCATTACTAATCCAAATTCACAATATGATCCGCTTTCGCTTCAATAATGCAGACAAGGGATTTCCTCAACTTTCGCAAATGATCATGCATATGGGATAGAAGACGGAATCGCATAAAAATCATACATTTGATGCATATCCTTACATGGCTATCGTCGGGCTCACGCCGACCCTAGAAGTAGGTGAACTACTCGCGCCTCATCATCATTGAAAAGAAACTACTTGAATTGAAATTTGCAACAAAAGAGTACAACCGAACAAAGCAACTTCCTGCTCTCGCTTCCTTTCAACCATACTCGGCTCTCTCTCTCTCTATTGTAATCGAATGTTCTTGGATGAATTGAATGCTTAAACTCAGCCCTAATGGCCTCTAATTATAGATCTCAAACCTCGCTATCCAAGGATAAGAAAATCTATCTTTATTCCTAAGATAAAACTAAATAATGTAAATAACTAAATCAATTTAGGTAAATATCAATTCACCATAAATGATATAATGTCTGATGATAATGGATAAAAGATCTCGACTTAGGATAGATGTAAACTCTTCGGATAGAATTCTATCAAAAACAGCGTCGGATCTGTCTGCAACAGCACTCGATATCGACCAGCACATGTCGATATCAACCTCTTCTATCTATCTCGAGCCAGCTCTACTTGACCTTGGATTTTCACTCGAACTCTATCAATTCACTTGATTTGGGGCACTCGATATCGACCACTTCATGTCGATATCGACCAGTCTGTGTCGACATGCTCTATTCTTCTCTGGCTCGATTTCTGGTGATTTGTTTCCACTTGATGTCGAGTCTTATGGTCGATTTCGACTCTTCAGTAGACTTCGAGTACTTTTTCAGCTTTTCTTCCCTTCTCCAAATTGATCCCAATTTGTCTTGATTTCTATGAAATAACATAAAAACTCTTGTAGTCCTCTATATTTGGCAAATAAACATAAACTACACTAATCTTATGCTTTCCCAACCAATATGCATGCAAATATGAACAAAATGGACATAAAATTAGATGGAAAATATGGCAAATTGCGCGCACATCAGACCTCGTGGTCATATATAGCCTCCATTCATTGTCGCGCTTGAGTATGTTGAGTGCGCTGGGTGTTAAACTCCTCAAGTTGTTTCCTAAGCCTTTTGAGCTCTTCCTTCATGGTCTCTTCGTTAGCCATGATTCTCTTTGCTCTTTCTTGTAGAAAAAGGAAGCGTTCTAGTTCGTCTAAAGGTAGGCAGCCAGTTGTGCGCTCAGTGCGTCATATACACCTTCAAGAAAACACTAGATAAAAGGATTAGAAAGCTAGATAGGGCCCGTGTGATGCCTCCCCGGCAATGGCACCAAAATTTTATTAGGAGGGGAATTATATATAAAAATAAATATGTAAATAAAATCTCAATCTAAACCAACTCCTTTTCCTATCAAATAAATTGCAAGACTCCCTCCCGATGCAGTAGTAGGGAATCAGGATCGATCCTCGAGGAGGCGAGTCAGCGGTTCCTGAATAGCCTCGATAAGTTCCTGTACATCTCGAGAAAAAGCCTCGATATCGACTGGTTTGGTCGATATCGATAGGGGAGGTCGATTCCTAGTGTCTTTGCTCGATCTACAAACCCTACTCAACAATAACCATGCATGCATAAACACTTAAATCACATAAAGTTTATGTTTTTATTATCGTATGACAACTTTCATAATCACCAAACTACCTATTTTTTTTCTATCCTTTTCATAATTAGGGTTTAATCAACATTCGCAAACAAAACCTAATTACTATCCAAATTCACAAATAATCCACTTTCGCTTCATATAAGGTAAATAAGAAATTATCCTAAACTCTCATAAAGGATTAAGCACGGGATAGAAGATGAAAACACATAATCAAATTAGAGATTTAAGAATACCTTCATGGCTATTTCCGGGCTTACCCCGACCCTAGAAGTAGGACGACTACTCACTCATAATTGGCGAAAACGTCATCATAAAATAAATAAACCTTTGCATAAAAAATAAACCTTTGAAAGTTTATAACCAAACACCACCTTCTCTCTATCTCTACTCTTTCTCTCCCTCTTTGGTTGCTTGATTGCTCAAGAATGTAATTGTTGGATGGTATGCCTAAAGCTCATCCCCTAGGGCTTTATTTATAGCCTCACAATCCTTGCTAGCCAAGGATAGGAGTCCTAATTCTACTAAGATTGGTAAACTAAAATTTTATCTAAATATAAATTCTATCTAAAGATAATATTCCCTAGGGTAAATTGGAATATACTGTTCGTAGGGGAGGGGTATCGCTTAAATAAAATATTCAAATGAAACTAAGCTAACTCCCTTATCCAAGCAAAAAAAATACAAGAATCCCTCCCGATGTAGTGGTAGGGCAATTCAGGATCGAATCCACGAGGAGGTATGTCAGCGCTTCCTAAGCTTGCGATCACGATCAAATTCCGACTCCAGGAGACCATTCGATATCGAGGTGTCTGGTCGATATCGACCTCAGTTCTGGTCGATTTCCAGCTAAGTTTCATGCAGAGAACAAAAGCAACAAGTCGACGTCTAGATGGTACTGGATATCGATGTTAGCACTTGATATCGACCTTTACAGTCGATTTCGAGTCTTCAACAGTAACTTTAAACAAACCTAATTTGTCGGAAAAGTTGTCCGAAGAGCGTAGAATGGTGAGAGAATTGTGGACAGAAATAAAAACACAAACGTTTTATATGAATTCAATAAACTAAAAGCTTCCAAGGTCGGAGGTTCATGCCACAACGATAATCATGAAAGTATGATGCTAAAGTTATGAAATTTAATGTCTTTCCGTCAAATAACTTTCGTTACCAATTAGAGGCTCTCGCATAAAATCTAAGAGTTACTATCCAATTTCATGTTTAATCCACATTCACAATATGACTGGCTTTCGCTTCAATAATGCAAATAATGAATCTCCTCAACTTTCGCAAAGGATCATTTATAGGATAGAAGACAGAATCGCATAAAAATCATACCTTTGATGCACAAACTTACATTGCTATCGTCGGGCTCTCCCCGACCCTAGAAGTGGGTTGACTACTCGCGCTGCATCATTGAACTCATCATCATCATGTAAAAGAAACTACTTTGATTAGCTTTGAAAGAAAGATTACACCGAACAAAGCCATCTCTCCGCTCTCGCTTCCACCCATCCTCATTCGGCCTCTCTCTCTCTCTCTAACTAACTATTCTCTACTATAGAAACTCAATTGTGTGTTCTTCGATCTCAGCCCTAATGGCCTCTAATTAAAGATTTCAAACCTTGCTATCCAATGATTCGAAACTCTATCTTTATTGCTAAGATAAGACTTAATAAAGTAAAACAACGAAATTACTAAGGTAAATAACATAAACTGATACGTCTGGTGTAGATGGATAGAAGATCTCGACTTGAGGATAATCTCGAACGCTTCGAATAGAATTCTATCAAAAACAGCGTCGGATCTTTTCTGCAGCAAACATCGATATCGACCATGAACATCGATATCGTCCTCTTTTCTTCTTATCTCAAGCAGTCCTACTCGACCTCGGATTGGCACTCGACTTCTATCTTTATCCTCGATTTAGGCCACTCGATATTGACCTTTGGACATCGATATCAACCTTGTCATGTCGACATGCTCTGTTTCTCCTCTGCTCGATTCCTGGTACTCTGTTTCACTCGATGTCGAGTCTTTAGGTCGATTTTGACTCTTTCTTAGACTTTGAGTTATTTTTCCGCTCTTCTTCTCTTGTCCAAATTCGTCCATTTTTGTCTCGATTTCTGCAAAATAACATAAAAACTCGTGTAGACCTCTATATTTGACACATAAGCATAAACTACACTAATCTTATTATTTCCCCACCAATATGCATGCAAATAATGACAAAATGGACATAAATGTGAATAGAAAATATGGCAATTTGCGCGCACATCAAACACCCCATACTTAAGCTTGCTTGTCCCAAAGAAATACTTTTAATGGTCATTCAGGGGAAGAAAGTAAACCCTCAACAACATAGATTCATTCTTATATGTCCCTACACTCAATTACCATCCTGGAAAAGGTACTAACGTCAACAAAATCCATGCCTGTGAATAAAAGCAAGATCATACTCACAAAAGGAGGGTTATAAGCATAAAACAATTTCGCAACATAGCATTAATAATCAAGAAGACTTTTGCAAGCTTATGAAAAGTAGATTGGTAAAATGCTAAAGATGGGCTAATTTTTAGCCATGTGGTGTTAAATCCGGGGAAATAAAACTTTCTTTCCAAAATCATTCCACATTCCTTCTTCATAATATTTCTCACCTTTCACTCATCGCTCAATGCTTTTTTTACTATAATGCTTTTACCTCTCTAACCTTGGTACTGCCTTCTCACGAGTCGCAAACATGGGTGTCATGAATGGCCCCGGATACTTAGTACTTCGGACTCCTCACCTTGTGTCCCATCTCGCTGAACTAACATCTCAACGAGCAAGGTCGACCTACCTTTATCTCCTGAGGTGATCGGATTTTTTTTTCACTCGTTAAATTTTCCATAAATCAAAATTTCTTTCATTCCTGCCAACAACTTCATAAATATTGCACAAACTTCATATAACAACTCCAAAGATGACCCATTCTCAAACTTGTCCCCGGATAGGGTATAAGGTATATAACAATGGGAAATATGTAATATATGTGGAGCAATAATAATGTTATAAGGGTCATATATGGCTTGTGTAATTTGCAAATATGCATAGGTGAGGCTAGGGTATGAACTTGAGTACATGTATGGAATATAAAGTCCTCCATCATCTTATCATGCACATGTCAAAAGCAACTTCAAATTTTTACCTCTCTTTCATGGTTTTCTCTAAAAAATCACACTTCATTATGACTTCCCTTAATTAGGCAATTTCATGTTATATATCCAATTAATCTACTTTTGCATCGTCGAGTTCCTTAAAAGCTTCCATGACTCATTTCTTTTTATTTTTCAAAATTTTTGATGGGGGTCATTTTTCTCAATTTTTTTCTCGAAAATAATAAAATATGCTAAAAGATAAAGATGCTATGCTTAAAGATAAAGACATCTAAATATACTATGTGTATGAATATGCATAAACATGTAAAAACTATGCAATAACTTATGAAAAATTTTAAAAAATGCTAAAAATATGCAAGTAAGCCTTTCTCCCACCGCATACTTAAAGATTACAGTGTCCTCACTGTATTAGAACTAGGGTTAAGAAAGAAACTTACTAAAACTTCACGAAAATCATGAATTGAAGATGTCTGTAGGTGAGGTCGATATTGGGCTCCGAGTCCATATCGACTAGTTTCATCGATTTTTGATTCTGAGCTTCAGGGTTATCCGGCATCGACCACAAGCTCCTCTAAATCGACCATCTGGGTCGATATCGAGCTCTTTATTTATTTAATAAACTTTCGTAGTTTTAGATTTAATTTGTACCTAACTTTTTATATCTTTTTTTAAATCAATATCTATAACAAGCCAAATAAAAAAATGTAAAGCAAAATAACATATTTTCAATTAGTAAATGATTAGCTAGTGATTTAACTTATCAAAACTGAAGAATATTTTGCCAATTATAAACTTTATGTTACTACAAAATTGAAATGAAAATTTAATTATTTAGATTATTCAATGGTGTTCATTTATATATAAGAAGTAAATTATTATTATTAAAAAATATATAAAAGAATGTAATTTTTTATTTTTTCTTAAATCCAAAATAAAAAAAATTAAGATACACTTAAAAACCAATCTAATTTAATCTAATAAACTTGAATGATATTTTACACAATCAAGAAATTGAAAATTATATTTTAAATATTTACTTGTTTTATTATATTTGTTTTGATTAAATTTAATTATAATCTATAAAAACGTATTAAATTGAATGATTTTTTCCGTTACAAAAGAGACTTTTATTTTTTTTTTAAATTATCATGACAATCTAGACTATCAATTATATATAAATAAAGGAGAAGTCGCCTGAGACACATTGCGGTTTCTCCTTAATCGTAGTCGTATAAAACAATCATAAATTTTTGAATTAATCAATATATGTATAAGATAAAATTTTATTCTTACTCTATTTAATCAATATATCTATACATGCCTAAGATAAAATTCGACCCAATTTGATTAAATATGGATATATATTTTTAGAAGATAATAACTAATTTTAAAATAGATGCATAAGATAAATTTTTATTCTAACTCTATTTAATCACTATATCTATATATGCATAAGATAAAATTTGACCTAATTTGATTAAATATGGATATATTTTTAGAAGATATTCCGTATTAACTAATTTTAAAGACTATTATATAAGATAAGATTTTAACTATTTTCACTATATATAAACATATTTTTAGAAGATAATGACTTTATCAATATATTACATGGACATACTAATAACTTTATCAATAACTTCGTCAATCTGAAAATATTTTTAGAAGATAAAAAGTTTTAACGAAATTGAAATAATACTTAGTATGGTCATAATAATTAAATAAATTTATCAATAACTTTATCAATATGAAGAAGATAAAAGGTTTTGGGTAAATTGAAAAAATAAAGCTTAGCTGTGTAAAAGTTATCAACTTATGGAATTCAATAAGAAATAAAATTTTCCTATATATCTTGAAGGTATTGATATATTTATGAGATATATTTTTGGATTTTATACATATATAATTATGGATAGATATTTTGATTTTGACCTATATATAGTTTAGATTGTTAATGTTATTTCACAATCGTTGACGTCTTTTCCCTTCTTTTTGGTGTTGTTATTGGAGATTATTTACGACTTTGTTTACGATTTGCTTTGTAAGCTTTTTGAAATAATGTGCTGATTGGTTACAAGGTATGTTATTTTGTTGTTTAAGCTTTTCACATGTTTCATATATTGTCAATAAAGTATAAATTCATTCAGATTTGAGAAATTATAGTTTTTCATATGTTGTTTCCACTACATGCACTAGCTAGCAAAGATTAAGGAGTAAGATCGGAGTAAGGATAAATTAGCTTTTATACTAATTAAGTATAAATTCATTCAGATTTGAGAAATCAGAAGTATGGAAGAAATTAATTAATTGAATAAACGAGTTTTATTATTAAATTTATTTAAATTAAAAAACCGCACACAGTGCGGGTACTGAACTAGTACTTTGTATAATTCGAGCATTAAGATTCAAGGGCACGCTTGTGAATATGATCATTATTTTTTGTCACATATGTGCCATGTAAGCATTTTTGTGGGAGAGAAAATTTTGGGATATTATATTACCATCCCTTAAAAAGATCGGGATATTTATTTTATATTTGAAAGGTAGAGATATATTTTTAACACCCCCTAAAGGTTGGATTATTTTAATTAGTTTCGCCTTCATTGATATATCTATTGGTATATCTTTTGAGTGTATATATATTGGATGCAAAACTATTGAATCTCTGTCAACGACGATTGTTTGGATTAGTTACATCGATCGATCATCTTCATCCACGAACTTAATTAGCCACGTACTCGACCTCATGGAAATGTACGTACTGCATTCAGGCGACCGAATTAATCCATGGCCTGAATATATGTGAAATTGTGAGCAGAGAAATTATTCGTAGGTACCAAGCGATTATTCGTGTATAATAATGTAATTATTCGTATGTATGAACAAATGTAATTATTTGTAAGTAACAAAAGATTATTCATATGTATGTACATACGAATAATCACTTCGTACCTACGAATAATGTCATTGTTCACAAGTTACTTTTAATCTCATCCGTTTGATCTTCTTAATCCGACGCTCTAGATTTGCTCACAAATTACACAGTAGCACTTGCTTACACATGATCTATCCTCTCTCTCTCTCTCTCTCTCTCTCTATATATATATATATATATATATATATATATATAGGGTTGGGTTCAGGTGAGAAGAGATGAACCGATGAGAAGTAAATAAGTGATATGAGTGGTCCACGTGTACAAAAGTGAGTTACAATTACAAATCACCGCACACGCGGCTTCTTCAATTAATTATCAACACCCACACAAATTAATTAGTAACACCCCCACTCTCACACATCATGTTAATTAATTACACGCACCAACACACAGAACTTACTAATTAATTGAAAAAGCTACGTAGACATGTAAAAATCTTTACATCCACTTTTAAAATTTATTTTTTGATAATTTCACTTGTTAAAAAAATATAAAAAAAATATATTTTTGAGTGTAATTTAATTTTATCTACACATAGACCCCCATTTTGTATATGTTTTGTTGAAAAAAAAATTAACAAGAAGTGGTTCAGCCATTTTATTTGTAGTGGTTCAGCAATTTTATTCAAAGTGGTTCAGCCATTTTATTTGTTGTGGTTCAGCAATTTTAGTCATAGTGGTTCAGTCATTTTACTCTTAGTGGTTCAGGCTTTTTCTTTGTATTGGTTCGGCTATTTTACTCGTATTGGTTCAACCATTTTATTTTTAATGGTTCATGAAGTTATAAAGAAGTGGTTCATAAAGCTATAAAGAAGTGGTTCAAGAGTCTATAAATAAGTGGTTCAAGAACCTATAAAGAAGTGGTTCATCAAGCTATAAAGAAGTGGTTTATGAACCTATAAAGAAGTGGTTCAAGAGCCTATAAAGAAGTGGTTCATGAACCTATAAAGAAGTGGTTCATGAAGCTATAAAGAAGTGGTTCAAAAGCCTATAAAGAAGTGGTTCATGAACCTATAAAGAAGTGGTTCATGAAACTATAAAGAAGTGGTTCAAGAGCCTATAAAGAAATGGTTCATGAAGCTATAAAGAAGTAGTTCATGAAGTTATAAAAGAAGTGGTTCATGAACCTATAAAGAAGTGGTTCATGAAGTTATTAAGAAGTGGTTCATTAAGTTAAAAAGAAGTGGTTCATGAAGTTATAAAAAGTGGTTCATTAAGTTACTCCATAATCCACTAGAATTTGTTTTATGAACCACTACTATTTAATAATTGTAAAATTTTTATTCTTCTTTATTTTCTTTTAATGTTTATTTTTTAATTATTAATTTGCTTTATTTATTTATTTATTTATTTAATGAACTAATATTATTTATTTGATGAACCACTACTACTTAATAATTGTAAAATTTTCACTCTTCTTTTATTTTCTTATAATATTTTTTTAATTAATTATTTATTTGTTTTTAAAATAAAATGGTTCATGAGCCAATACTATTTATTTGATGAACCACTACTCTTTATTTGATGAACCACTTCTATAATTAATTTTTTTAGTCACTGAACCAATCTCTATTTAGTTACTGAACCACTCTCTATTTGATCACTGAACCACTCTCGATTTAGTCACTGAACCAATCTCTATTTAGTCACTGAATCACTCTTTATTTATTACTGAACCAATCTCTATTTAATCATTGAACCACTCTCTATTTAGTCACTGAACCAATCTCTATTTAGTCACTGAACCAATCTCTATTTAGTCACTGAACCACTCTCTATTTAGTCACTGAACCACTCTCTATTTAGTCGCTGAACCAATCTCTATTTAGTCACCGAACCACTCTTTATTTAGTACTGAACCAATATCTACTTAGTCACTGAACCACTCTCTATTTAGTCACTGAACCAATCTCTATTTAGTCACTGAACCAATCTCTATTTAGTTACCGAACCACTCTTTATTTAGTACTGAACCAATCTCTATTTAGTCACTGAACCAATCTCTATTTAGTCACTGAACCACTCTCTATTTAGTCACTGAACCAATTGGGTAAAATTTACAAATTTTATAATTTTTTTTATAATTTATAATTTTTTTATAATTTATAATTTTATTTATTATAATTTATAATTTACAAATTTTTTCTCCTCTTTAACATAATAAAATTTTATTTATTTTATTTATTATAATTAGGCTTTGTAATCTGATTCCTAGTTTTCACAGTGAAAAAAAATCAATAGCTAGAACCAATATCTACGAATTGGAACTGTAATTGCATAGATAGGAATTGGAACTGTAATTTTATTTACTTTAGAATACGAAGTCCTACATAATTTAGAATGCGCAACAATCAGATTGCAAAGCAAAAATTGAAAGTCAAATCAACTACGTCGCCGGCAACAGAGGCGAGATCGTGCTCATGGACGTCGCAGGCAAGCCTCTCCTCTCCATTCGCCGTAAGGTAAAACCTAATTTTGTTTGACATGAACTGCAATTCGAAGCTGATTTGATACAAATTGGATCCTAATTTGGTCGAATTTTGAGCAGAGGTTGAGCTTCGGTGACAGCTGGATGGTGTACGACGGAGAGAAGACCACCGATCCGAGCTTCTCCGTTCGTAAGCAGGTCAATTTCAGGAACTCAAAAACGCTAACGCAAGTCAGCGCGGGGAATAGCTGCGTTCGAGCTCGGAACTGCTGCCATGGTGGCGGAGATCCAGGAGAGACGGAGTCGACCCCTAGCCTCGAGGGCGGAGGAGGAAGAAAGGGAGGCAGAGTGGACAGAGGAAGAAAGCGGAAGAGGCAACAAGGCAGATGAAGAGAAATAGAAGAGACTGGAGACGCGTGAGCTTCTTTTTTAATTTTTTTAATTAAGATCCGTATCAGCCAATTACAAGGCTTCTTTCCTTCTCACCGGAAGGGGTGCTTCTCACTTGAACTCGACCCTATATATATATATATACACATATATATATATATGTATATATATATATATGTATATGTATATGTATATATATATGTATATGTATATGTATATATATATATATATATATATATGTATATATATATATATGTATATGTATATATATAGGGTCGGGTTCGAGTGAGAAACACCCTACCGGTGAGAAGGAAAGAAGTGATTTGATTGGCCCGTCCGCTACCTTTAGCATGCGCATTTGACCCAAACCATGAGACCCACGCGCCTTTGCGTTCAGTCCACGCGCGTGCTTATATATTAAAAATAAAAAAACAGCATACCTTCTCATCTTGAATCGAACCCAGGAGAATGGCAAGGAAGACATATATATATATATGTATATGTATATATATATGTATATGTATATGTATATATATATATGTATATGTATATGTATATATATGTATATATATATATGTATATGTATATATATAGGGTCGGGTTCGAGTGAGAAGCACTCTACCGGTGAGAAGGAAAGAAGTGATTTGATTGGCCCTTCCGCTACCTTTAGCATGCGCATTTGACCCAAACCATGAGACCCACGCGCCTCTGCGTTCAGTCCACGCGCGTGCTTATATATTAAAAATAAAAAAAACAGCATACCTTCTCATCTTGAATCGAACCCAGGAGAATGGCAAGGAAGACGCAACAGGTGAAGAGCTTTAGTTGCCCTTACCACTATACCAACATGCCTTTAATGATCAATTACATTTTAATATAATTTAACCTTATAAAGATTTTCTTCTACTGTTTGTTTAGATTTGTTTTTGAAAATTAATTAAAATATCATCATACGATTTTATTAAATGAATATAAAAAATATCATCATATGATTTTATTAAATTACTATAAAAATAAATTAATTAAAAAATACATTAGAAAAAATATATTTATTTCACTATAAAAAATTGTATATTTTTATAATTGCAAAATATCTTTTTAAAAAAAATTCATGAACCGTTAATATTTATTTCATGAACCACTTCTATTTAATTCATAAACCACTATATATTTAATCATTGAACCACTCTCTATTTATACGTGTTGAACCAGTTACCGTAAAATTGATGAACCACTTCTCTTCGCTTCATTTCTATTTAATTCATGAACCACGATATATTTAATCATTGAACCACTCTCTAGTTATATGTGCTGAACCACTATATATTTAATCATTGAACCACTCTCTATTTAGTCACTGAACCACTCTCTATTTTTTATAATTAAATTTTTTAATCACTAAATCACTCTCTATTTAGTCACTAAACCACTCTCAATTTTTTTATAATTAATTTTTTTAGTCACCGAACCGCTATCTATTTTTTCACTTAACCAATCTCTATTTAGTCACTGAACCACTCTCTATTTAGTCAATGAACCAATCTCTATTTATTCACTGAACCACTCTCTATATATGTGCTGAACCACTTCTATTTAATTCATGAACCAATATATATTTAGTTACTGAACTACTATCTATACATGTGCTGAACCACTCTCTATATATGTGCTTAAACACTCTCTATATATGTGCTAACCACTCTCTATTTAGTCACTTAACCACTCTCTATTTAGTCACTGAACCAATCTCTATTTATTCACTGAACCACTCTCTATTTAGTCACTGAACCAATCTCTATTTAGTCACTGAACCACTCTCTATATATGTGCTGAACCATTTACTATAAAATTAATGAACCACTTCTATTTAATTCATGAGCCAATATATATTTAGTCACTGAACCACTCTCTATACATGTGCTGAACCACTCTCTATACATGTGCTGAACCACTATCTATTTAGTCACTGAACCACTCTCTATTAAGTCACTGAACCAATCTCTATTTAGTCAATGCACCACTCTGTATTTAGTCACTGAACCAATCTCTATCCAGCCACTGAACCAATCTCTGTTTAGTCACTGAACCAATCTCTATTTAGTCACTGAACCAATCTCTATTTAGTCACTGAACCACTCTTTATATATGTGCTGAACCATTTACTATAAAATTGATGAACCACTTCTATTTAATTCATGAACCAATATATATTTAGTCACTGAACCACTCTCTATACATGTGCTGAACCACTGTCTATACAAGTGCTGAACCACTCTCTATTTAGTCACTAAACCACTATCTATTAAGTCACTGAACCAATCTCTATTTAGTCATTGCACCACTCTCTATTTAGTCACTGAACCAATCTCTATTTAGTCACTAAACCAATCTCTATTTAGTCACTGCACCACTCTCTATTTAGTCACTGAACTAATCTCTATTTAGTCACTGAACCACTCTATATCTAGTCACTGAACCAATCTTTATTTAGTCACTGAACCACTCTCTATATATGTGTTGAACCATTTACTATATAATTGATGAACCACTTCTTTTTAATTCATGAACCAATATATATTTAGTCACTGAACCACTCTCTATACATGTGCTGAACCACTCTCTATATATGTGCTGAACCACTCTCTATTTAGTCAATAAACCAATCTCTATTTAGTTACTGCACCACTCTCTATTTAGTCACTGAACCACTCTCTATTTAGTCACTAAACCAATCTCCATTTAGTCACTGCACCACTCTCTATTTAGTCACTGAACCAATCTCTGTTTAGTCACTAAACCACTCTCTATTTATTCACTGAACCATTCTGTAACGGCCCGAGATTATGATTCCCGAGTTACGTTTCGAGGGATAAAACTCCTCGTTAGGATCTTGCGCCCCGAGTACAGGTTGAAGGTTTGAAATCAAGGATTTGTAGTTTAAAGCGGGATTTCGCACCCAAATTCGGAAGGTCTGCTGGAGACCCCGGGGTAACCCCTGTACCTGTCCTAAGTCTACAAAGCAGAAAATCTTTTATCATGCCAAGGACATAAATTCTGAAACGATACCACCAGTGTCGCGGCAGAGCCAGGTCAAAACAGAGTATAAGTAGGAAGAAATCCCAAAAGTATGAATCTGGTGAAGTCAGGGTTCAAACACCCACTCTCCGCCATATGAATGGACCCCATCAAAACAGCACAGAATCAAGCAGTGGATCGGGTACCTGAAACTATACCACAAAGTCAGGCCAAGAGTTCGCCTGCGGGTCCTCTGACCGCGCTGAGGACATATAATACGCCTATACCTAGAATAAAGGATGCCTTCATACAGTACTGGAATGTTAACCACACTATCATGCTCCTAATTCACATATGCAGAATATGAAGTAAGGCCTTAACAAAGAATACCAAGTGATATATCCCTCTTCTACCACCACCCCCTTCCAAATAGGGTGGAGACTGGCCAGTTCGATGCTATAGCATATCACATCTCATCATCATATCGTATCTCATGCTCATCTCGTATCTCATGATATATATATATATATATATATATATATATATATATATATATATATATATATATATATATATATATATATATATATATATATAAATGACTCAAAGAAGACAACGCCCGATGAAGCTGGGTTGCCCTATTACCCTAACAGCGACTCTAGGACTCACAGATAACGGCCGTTCTGTATTCAAACGCATACAGAATAAGAATGCTCATTCATAAGTGCAAGTCCTAAGCATGATACTACATGGCATGCTTTTATGCATATGCAACACCTACATACAATATGACACATCAGGCAGGAGGCCCTGGTTACTGAGTAAGCCCCGGAGGACTTACCTCGAGAGGCGCAGAATCCAAACAATAATCAGCAATGGCAAGCAATCCAACAGATCAAAGATCACCTAGTAATTCCATAAATAACATGATCAGTCTAAGTCTAATTTACGCAAGGCACACAAGTCACATATGAACATATAAGATACACATAAATGTGATAACTCGACTGTCTCATCATTATTAACATTATCATCTCATCTTCAGTTCTCATCTCGTCTCATCATAACTTGTCAACTCATCAGTTTAAAAATAACCTCCATATATATATATTATACTTAGTCAAATTCGCATATTATTATTTCATACTCATACTTCCCATATATATATATATATACCATCATCATCATCATCATAAATATTGAACATTTAATCTCTTCTAAAAATCACCACAATATCATGCTATTAGTCACACATATCATATCGTTAATCAACCGATCATTTTATCATGCTGGTTAGTCATCGAATAAGTCTTACTCTTAGGTTAGTTTCAAAACCATTTCAAAATCCGAGTCAAATAGTTAAGAATTCAGACCCTTAAAAATGCTCGCCCAAATTTCTTTTCCAATTTATTTATTAAATCATTTTCCAATCTCGAAATTATTTTCTAAATTTATTTTTAAAACTTCAAGTCTCACATAATATATTTTAAATCCCAATTAATATTATATAATATTTAAATGCCACTTATTAATTACTTTCGAAAAATATATCCAAATCCTTTAAAGTCCCAACCGTTTTAATTTAATAAAACCGACCCCTTTATAAAATCTCCAAAATAATATTTTATATTTTAATCCTCAAATAATATTATAATATTTTAAATACCGTTAAATAATTAAATAAATAAACGAATAAACCCGAACCGAACCAAACTCATTTAAACTCAACGGAACCAAACCGAACCGAACCCGTAATTATATACTCCCAACCGGTTTACTTATTAAAACAAAATTTGTAAAGGCAAGGGGGGGCCCACATGAGCAACGCCATTCTTCATCTTCTTCCCGAATCCGAAACGGAGGGAGCCCGCCTGGCGCCAAGCTCTGCTCGTCCACAGCTGCTCGTCCGTCTCGACGCCGCTCCCGCTGCGCCATGGCTCCGCCCAGCTAGCTCGGACTCTCGCACCTCCCTCCTCGCGCACTCACCCTCCCTCAACCCTCACACCCGCTGCGCCCCGCCCACAGTTCCTCGCTCACGGCCCTCCTCGCACTCGGGGCCTAGAGCTCGCCCTCGCCGCCTTCGAGCTCGTCGGTGCCCCGAGCTCACCTCTCCTCTCCTACCCATCCCCGACTCTCTCTCTCTCTCTCTCTCTCGACCCATCGAAGACAAGAAGGAACCAAAACAAACCAAGGAAAAAGGAGGAGGTTCGATTGCTCACCGAAGATGTTCGCGACTTCGGAGCTCTCGATCGGAGTTTTGGGCGTCGTCGGTGGCTCGCGAGGACCTACACCGGATGTGGGTGAGTGTGATGGTGAAGACCGCAAGCAATTTCGATCAAAAACGAAGGAGGGGGGCTTACCGGAAGTTAGCTTCGCGATTGATCGAAGATTAGAAAGGAATGGGCTGCGGTGGCTCCGTGGCGGCTCCAGTGGTGTCCGTTGTTGCTCTTGGTGGCTCCGAGGGATGTTGCGGCTGCTCTGGTGGCTCCGAGGAGGGGTCGAAGATAAAAAGAGATTGGTGGTGATTATCGGAGAAGAGAAGCGGAAAGGAGGTGATGGTGACGATGAGTGATGATGGTGGTGGTGTTTGGATGGTGATAGGGTGACGAGAGCAGGTGGTAGGTGGTGAGTGAAGATGATGATGGTGGTGATGCGTGGGAATGAGAGCGGGAAGGTGATGGAGTAGGAGAGCCGAAGGGAGTGGTAGGGGAGGTGATGGTGAATGAAGAATGAAGAATGAAGAATGATGGGGTAAGGTGGGTTTGAAAGGGTAAGGTGAGTGATGGGAGTGGGTGAGATATTACGTGTGAGATTGGTTAAAACTAATATCCGGAAACAAATCCCAAATACGAGAATTTCGAACCCCGAAATTAGTTTCCGAATGTTAGTTTCCTCGAATTTCGCTTACTCGATCAATTAGATTTTTAAAATCGAAAAGGATATCGCCATCCGATAATTATTTTGAATTTTTCGAGGTAAAAGGACGGAAATTATTCGTTAAATTTTATATTCCGGTCGGAATCCGCTAAATGAGTTTTAAATACAATTTAAATTCATTTTTAATTCTCATTTTCCGAAAAAATTAGCATTTTAAAATCCGAGCCTTTACACATTCTCTATTTAGTCACTGAACCACTCTCTATCATGTCATACTACATTTTTAACCAATGAGATTAATTCAAAACTTATTTTTTAAATAAAGTTAATATTAACTACACAATATTTTTCCATTTTATATGAATTAAACAATATCATTTCATACTACATTTTTTTACCAATGGAATTAATTTAATTTTTTTAATAAAGTTAATATTAACTATACACAACTATTTCATTCTATATTAACTACACACTATCATTCAAATCTATTTTTTTTTATTAATTTAAAACTTATTTTTAATAAATTTAATATTAACTATATAATATTATTCCATTTTAAATTAATATATATAGTACGTTCCATCAATATTTGCTCAATATCAACTAGAATCTACCATAAAGTTGAAGACCCGTAAGATAGAAAAGATGACGACAATCACATGAATGAGAAGACAAGACAAGTTTATTCTCCAAGAAGGAAGATTGAAGAAGATACGATTCAAGTAGAGATTGTACAACAACAGCTAGGCTATGTGAACTTCCTGTTTGTTCACCAAAAATATGTTGAAAGTTTAACATATATCAGCTCAGGCTCATACCTCTTATACACATTGGTTCAAGATTTTGCTAAATAATAGCAACACATAAGACATTGTATTAAAAAAAATGAAATCGTAAGTTGGAGTTGAAATTAAAAGAGAAATAGAATGAAATGGTAAATTACAAAATCAAAGGTCTAAATCAGAGATGGAATCCAATGAATATTCAACAAACTTCGTTTTGTTTTACGAATTCGTCCAAATTATAGCACTTTCGATTCTCAAATCTCAGTGGATTTCATATTGTTTATTTTGTCGTAGAGTCGGAGTCGGAGCTTCCGCCGCTGTCCGATAGAAACCTAGCGTCACCTGCGATAGAAACATAGCGTCACCTCCGATCAGGGAACGGTACGGGAGGGATCGCCGATCGATCAGTCCCGCCGCAGCAGCGCACGCCGTTAGCTTCGGGGACGGAGGATCCGACGCAGCCGCCGACGAGCGCTGGCCGTCGTTCGTCAAGGTCCAAATCGGCCGAGCCTGGATCCGACGTTAATTCGCAACCTACAGAAATCCATGGATGTGTGCGAGAAGATCTATAGAGGGAACTCAGATTTGTAGAAGGAGCTGATGGGGACGGAGACAGGGGCGGCGGCGATGGGAGGGAGGAAGGAGGAGCAGCAGAATCAGAGAGATGAGATTCGTAGCCGATAGGGTTTATCGGAGTCAAAAGCCATGGTGAATCAGTGATGAAGAAGGAAGGGGAAGAAGCAGTGAGGAAGCATGACGGATGCGTGGCGCGTGCCGCACAACACCAACAAAAAAACGCGTGTGCTATTTTTTAATTAGCCAATCACATCACTTCTTTCTTTCTTATCAGACAAGGTCCTTCTCACTTGAACCCTCCTCTATATATATATATATCCTTCTCACTTGAACCCTCCTCTATATATATATATATATATATATATATATATATATATATATATATATATATATATATATAAGGTGTGGTTAAAATGAAAATAGTCCTTAAAATGAAAATGGCTTAAAGTGAAAATGGGCATAATTTTAAAAAAAAATCATGTCCGACCCAAATTAGAGGTAGCAGCTCTCTGTTTGAAGCGAGCCCCCAACGCCATTAGACGCCCTTGAGTTCCAGCTGAAGGAGGCAGCTCAGCGAAGCCGAAGCCGAGGTGAATTCTCTTTTTATAATACGGAAAATGGAAAACCGGAGTGGTTTTTGGGGCGATGGAGGGATCATGGGTGTATGCGTATCTGTGTAGCTGTGCTGTAGCTGATTTATTGAGTATTTAATAAAAAAAAAGGATGGAGTACTTGGTATGGAGAGACAGTGGAGGATAAACATGACACCTCCATGGCTCCACGTAACAAATGAGCATCACAGTCGTACACTAGTACTATTTCCTCCAAATTTTTGGATTTTATATTTAGGCCAAGGTATCATTTTTATTAGCATGTGTTGAATACACCCATTTTTTTTTACTATTGGCACCACAATTAAGATTATACACTTCATCATTTTATTCTTGCACTTTATCATTTTATTTATGCATTTTATAATCTTAATTGTACACTTCACAATCTTATTCATGCACTTCATATTTTTATTCATATACCATCATTTTATTCTTGCACTTAGCATTTTATTTGTACAACATAATATTATATTTGCACAACATAATATTATATTTACACAACACAATATTATATTTGCACACCATAATGTTATATATGCACTTTATCATCTTATTTGTGCACGTTATCATTTTATTTGCACAACAGAATATTATATTTGCACAACACAATATTATATTTGCACACCATAATGTTATATATGCACTTTATCATCTTATTTGTGCACGTTATCATTTTATTATTGCACTTTATAATCTTATTGATGAACGGGAACAAAAAGAAGACACCCATAAATAGCTTATGCGGGATTTTGAACTCGAACCTTTGTGCATGGGCACATTGCTATACCATTTTTAATTGAGCTAATAGACTTTTAATGGCACATGTCACATTAAAGTACAAACCCGCTATAAAAATAGTAGCCCATAAAGAAAATATTTGGTAGGAAACTTACTTTACATTAGGAAAATGCATATTTATTAATAATAATCTTTATTGTATTATTTGTTCACTTTATATTTTGTAATCTCATATTTTTCACTTTTTAAAATAAAGACAATATGCACCTTATAATATTATTTCAAATAAAAATTACGGGCTAAAATATGTAATTTTTATAATTGAAATAAGGGCGATATTGGTAGAAATAGAAAGTATGGGAGAGGTGGTGACATTTATCTCATAATTAGGGTCATTTACCCATTTACCCATTTACACCATAAAATTAGACCCATTTACACATTAATTAGGCCCATTTACCTTCAAATTGGATCATTTTCATTTTAAGAGGGATTTTCATTTTAAGAACCGTTTTTCATTTGAACCATTTCCTATATATATATAGGAAAATCCCTCTTAAAATGAAAATAATCCAATTTGAAGGTAAATG
Source organism: Persicaria maculosa (assembly GCA_963922045.1). Classification (NCBI taxonomy): domain Eukaryota; kingdom Viridiplantae; phylum Streptophyta; class Magnoliopsida; order Caryophyllales; family Polygonaceae; genus Persicaria; species Persicaria maculosa. Next base: position 39,920,800 of record OY998261.1, read on the forward strand.
AGCCTAATTAAATGAGTAATAGATAAATGGGCCTAATTAATGTATAAATGAACCTAATTTTATGGTGTAAATGGGTAAATGACCCTAATTATGAGATAAATGTCACCACATCTCCCATACTTTCTATTTCTACCAATATCGCCCTTATTTCAATTATAAAAATTACAGATTTTAGCCCATGATTTTTATTTGAAATAATATTATAAGGTGCAACTATAAGATTACAAAATGCAACAAAATATGCTACATCACATTTTTTGTCTTTATTTTAAAAAGTGAAAAATATGAGATTACAAAATATAAAGTGAACAAATAATACAATAAAGGTTATTATTAATAAATGTTCATTTTCCTAATGTAAAGTAAGTTTCCTACCAAATATTTTCTTTATGAGTTGCTATTTTTATGGCGGTTTTGTACTTTAATACGACATGTGTCATTAAATGCCTATTAGCTCATTTAAAAATGGTATAACGATGTGCCCATGCACAAAGGTTCGAGTTCAAAATCCCACATAGGCTATTTATGGGTGTCTTCTTTTTGTTCCCGTTCATAATAAGATTATAAAGTGCAATAATAAAATGATAATGTGCACAAATAAGATGATATAATGCATATATAACATTATGGTATGCAAATACAATATTATATTGTGCAAATATAATATTATGTTGTGCAAATATAATATTATGTTGTGCAAATAAAATGATAAGTGCAAGAATAAAATGATTAAGTGCAAGAATAAAATGACAAAGTGCAAGAATAAAATGCTAAAGTACATGAATAAGATTATGAAGTGCACAATTAAGATTATAAAGTCCATAAATAAAATGATAAAGTGCAAGAATAAAATGATAATATTATAAAATGATAAGTGCAAGAATAAAATGATGGTGTATGAATAAAAATATGAAGTGCATGAATAAGAAAGTGTAGTGCACAATTAAGATTATAAAGTGCATAAATAAAATGATAAAGTGTAAGAACAAAATGATAAAGTGTATGAATTAGATTATGAAGGGCACAATTAAGATTATAAAGTGCATAAATAATATGTTAAAGTGCAAGAATAAGATTATGAAGTGCACAATTAAGATTAGAAATTGCACATTTATCAGAAAATAATACACACTATTAAAATTAAACAATTTAGCCTATGTAGGAGTCGAACCTACATCTCTCTGCATAAGCACATTGCTCTACCATTAAGCTAATAGGCTTAAACTTAACAAGTACAAGAAATCCTATTTGGATAGCTCGGTGAAGAGATCTTCATAGAAATCCTATTTCACAAGATAAATCAGCTCAATCATAGCCAAGAATATAGAATGCATATGTAACAGTAACAATAAATTGGGAAGTCTAGTCTAGTTGAATCAAACATTCATCATCGTAGAATCTTCAATTGTTTCCAAAACACCCTAACAACCTAACAGATTGAAATGCATCTGATAAGAAAATTCAGGTAAAGAGAAACAAGTCAGGCCCATGAACTAAAAGAAAATTGGCAGCATGTGTCCACCATCAAGAATCTGCCTCAAGCTCTATAACCACATCAAGAAACAAGTCAGGCCCATGAACTAAAAGAATCCAATTCAGAGCTAGCCAATGTGACGGCGAGAGGGAATTACCGTGTGGTTAGATGCGTACCAATCTCCGATGAGAAGTGTGTAGTCATTAGTAGGAGTAGGGAAAGGCACTCGGATCAAAGGCCTGCTAAGGATTCGAATCCCTCCGAACCCACCAGCAGCCTTGTGGAATCCGAGGGAAGGGAAGTAATAGAAGCTTCCGATTTGATCCTTCACTTGCAGGATGTAAGTGAGGTTCTGGCCCGGAGGAATTGGGCAAGTCGTTCCGAACACACCATCTTCAAAGGAATTCCTCCTTTGTTGTATCCCATTCCTAACAGAACATCACAACAACAAAAGAAACCATCAAATACAACTTATCAATCTCAGTTTCATCAGCTCCTTTACTGATTCAGAATCAAGTATCAAGATTACAATAAAACCAAACTGATAGTGATGACACTGTCAATTCTTAACAAAGCCAGATTGAGCAACATCATATGACAGATATCAAACCCGAAAGAAAGTCCAGATTTGGGAAAGGGTTACTTTTCCCCCTTTGAATTATTCTATTGCAGGATTAGGTATGGGGCAAATCATGTGTGGGCTAACAAAAAATATGAGTAATTTATACCTAATCTGAAAGGAAATTAAACAAATCTGGAACTTGAAAGCTAAACCCTAATCATCAACTAGTACTGTAGTGGCTACCGAATCTTCTTCTTTTGGGGAAACTAGCAAGCAGCAACTCATAAATGTGAACTAACAGAGTAATGGAATCCAACATATCTCAATTAAAATTGATTACGAAGAGGTTAAAAGGGCAACAAAAACGGCAATTTGACAAAAATACAATTATTTCTAGTAGATTGAAGATTCGGCTAGATCGGGAGTTTTTAGGGATTCAGAGAGGGGCTTGTGTTTAAGTGAAAGGGGGAGAAAGTTACCAGGAGAGGAGGAAGGGCTCGTCGAGGCTGTTGAAGACATTGATGATGAGATTGTCGTTGGTAACGGAGTGAATATCAGGTCCAGGAAACTGGTCGTTGATCAATATACCCTACAAGATGAAGAAACTCGCGGATTCAGAGAAAAACAAACCATACCTTATCTTTGTGGTCAGCGGTAGCACCGGAAGCACGAACGCTTTTTTTTTTAATCAGACCCGTTTTCACTTTAAGAATATTTTCATTTTAAGGACCATTTTAATTTTAACCACACCCTATATATATATAAAATAATTATTAGTAGTCTTAAAATGAGTCGCACTCGATCGGTTTTGGATGTGCGTGCAATTTAAGATCGACCTTGACTTCAAACGTCTCGCTCATGAACGACTATATCTTTAGCTTCAATTCCTTTTTGATGTACATAATTGTACTATTGTTTATTGCATCTTTTGACTTCATATTTCATTTGATTTCCGAACAAAAGTTTCAAAAGCATATGATCTCGTATAAGAATGAGCTAAAGTGAAAGAAATAGAGTCTACACGAGTTTTGAGCTAACCATGCAGGAATTCGATGAAATCGGAGTCAAAACGGGCAAGCCAAGTGAAGCTGAGAAGAGGTCGATATCGACTGGAGACATCGATATCGACCCTGGATATCGACACGACTTCTGAGTGTCGAGATAACCACACAAACCAGACTAGAAGCCTCGATATCGACACACATGCATCGATATCGACCATCGCTATAGACATCGATTGGAGTGGGACAAGTCGAGCAGAAACACAAGCCTCGATATCGACCTCTGGTGTCGATATCGACCCTACATCGACAGAAGATATATCCGATTTTGAGACTCGGATTTTGAAGTCTATCATCGAAGCCATGAGTTATCTCGTTCTTTTAGATATTAGCAGTTGTTTGTTATCTTTTCCTTTAAGTTTTATCAAAATAAAAGACCTATCCTAATTGTTCGGATAGAGTTATTAGTTTAGATAGAAGTTATAATCCTCGGATAGCGAGGATTAGTAGCCTATAAATAAAGCCTTAAGGGCTGATTTGTTAGGCATCCAATCATAGAATCATCAAAGACAAGAACAATAGACAATAGATAGTTAGGGTTTTCGAGCTTTAAAGTTTCAAGCGCTTACGATAGTTGGCGTTGAGATTGTAAAGATTCGAAATTTTCCATTTATGCAAGTTATTTCAATTCAAGACATGTCTACGATCAACATGAGTGAGTAGTTCCCCTTTCTTCTAGGGTCGGGGTGAGCCCGACGATAGCCATGATGGTAAGGTAAGTACGTCGTTAAAGAATGTATCTTTTATCTCCTTCTACCTTGTTCTTCATCTTTAAATGCGAATTTAAAGAACTCATGTTGCAAAACTTGGGTAGTAATTAGGGTTTCTTTTCGAAAGATTATAGACTCGATTATGACTAAGGTGGACGCCAATTAGGTTAAGTAATTGAAAAATCTCTTTTCCTATTGGTCGGTTTAGGTGAAAGCCTTTTCCTTTATGATAAAAGCATGCATCTTTAGTTGATCCTTATTTCTACTATCATGGTTGTCGTCGCGGTAATCCTTGACTTTGGAAGATCTTTTCCTTTGAGTTTACATTAAAATTAGCCCGCCGTTCGTTGAGTCATCGAAAAACCCAACACCTTTGCTTATTTCTGATCATTGCTTCCTTCCCATCCTTGATTCTTTGGCCTTTTCTTTGCCGACAAAACCACTAACCCACTGCAGGAAAGACATCGATATCGACATCAGAGGTCGATATCGACCAAAACTGATAGATCGACGGTTTTCTGAGTCGATCTCGAGACTCCTGGGAACTTCTGCAAGCATCGATATCGACCACTTTGTGTCGAAATCGACCCCCTGTATCGACTGGCAGACTTCTGAGCCAGTCGATTTCGTGAACTAACATCGATATCGACCCCCACCAGTCGATATCGACTACAGTTTTTTGTTTCTGCAGGTTTTCTGTTGTAGACGACATCGACAGCCAAGGTCGACATCGAGGTCTGACATCGAGATCGAGGCTTCTGGTCGAATATAAAGGACGTGTTTTCAATGCTACTAGGATCCCGCTGACTCGCTTCCTCGTGGATCGAACCTGATTCCCTACTACTATAGCGGGGAGTCTTGAATTTATTTGAAGAGGCTAAGAGTTGTATTGGTTTATATTTTATTATATATTTCGATTCAATTCTCCCCACGTCAAATTTTGGCGCCGTTGCCGGGGAAGCTATCAATCGCGCCCTAGTAGTTTATTTTCACGGTTCTTTTTAGTGTTATTTTATAGGTGTATGCGACGTACTGGTGACCAACCTGAATTTGAAGGACTAGACGAACCAGAACGCTTTCTCCACCTAAAATCTTGAGTCCAAAGAATCATGGCGGACAACGAGACCCAGGCGCAACAAATTGAACGCTTAAGGAAGCAAGTAGAGGATTACGCTACCAGAGAAGCGGCACTAAGAGAGCGTGCTGACAGGGAGGAGGAAGCCAGGAGACGATATGAGATTCAAATCAACGCCCTCCCCCGGAATGCTAAGCAATACTTGCACCCATCGCTCACAGTGCCTGAATCGGCTATTCTAATCCCTACTTCTAATTTTGAAATTAAGCCAAACTTTTTAACTGAAATAAGAAGGCATCAATATGAAGGAAAACCTAACGAATGCCCTATGGCACATATATCAACCTTCTTAGACCTCTGTGATACAATTGCTGATGGACAAAGTCTTGAGTATGTTCAACTGAAAGCATTTCGCTGGTCTCTTACAGGAAAAGCATTGCAGTGGTTGGAAAGCATAGCCCCAAGATCGCTCCGCACCTGGAATGAAGTCAAGGACGCGTTTCTCAACAAGTTCTTTCCTCCTTCTAAGACGGCGCTGATCCGACAGAAAATCACGGCTTTCAAACAAAAGCCTGGTGAGGCTCTGGCAACTGTTTGGGAGAGGTATAAGGACCTCCTACGATCATGCCCGACGCATGGCCAACCACCGTACGTCATCCAGGAGATCATATACAATGCTCTCGATGCTGCAACCAAGGAGAGGATCAACACATACACCGCCTATGGCTACCTTGAACTCGCTCCCAAGAGGCTTGGGAAACCATTGAAAGGTTGGTGGAATTTGACAATACATATGGGACTCCTGAGGCTTCCGACGCACCATCATTGTCGAGGCCTGCCCCATCTATGCCATTGTACGAACCCTCTAAGGTGATCGATCCGGATGTAAAAGAACAATTTCATAGGGATCAACTTAGAAAGCTCCAGAAACAAGTGAGATTCCTATCGGCAAACCAGGATTGCATCGAATGTGGATCACAGCGACATACTACCATTGAGTGCCCCCATGCTGAGCAAGTGCAACTAGCGGAGACTCATGAGGAAGCCAACTTCATGAGGGGTCCCAATCGCCAATATTGGGGAGACCAAAGGTTCCAACAACCACAACGGAACCAGGTTAACCCTAGGGACCCCCCACTCTATAGAGCTCCTGGGCACCCTGAGAGAGACCAAAAGAAGGATGATCTTCAACTTGTATTAGACGAGATAAGGCGGAACCAAGCTAAGAATGATCAATCTAACCATGCTATCCACTCTCAACTCAATCACCTTACCACAAGGATTGGAGAGATGGACATTTGGAAGAAGAACGTAGAGACCCAACTGGGTCAATTGGCGGCGCAAATCCCCAGGCCGTCCGGAACATTCCCTAGGCAACCAACTACCAATCCTAAGGGGCAATCCGGGTCAGGACACATTGCAGCCATGCAACTAAGGAGTGGCACCAAAGTTCATAAGCCACAAAAGGCGACGGAGGAAGAAGTAACAGAGCATGTCGACATCGACAACCCAGTCGATGTCGACCCTGAGGTCGATATCGACACCACTGTCGACCCCTTCGCCGACGTCGATGACACTGCAGAACCTGAGAGAGAACAACATAGGTCGAAATCGACCCTACCGGTCGATATCGACCACCCTTCTGTCGACATCGAGGTTCGGCAGGTTCCTCCGACCACCGTTTTGGCTTCTCCGCCAAAGAAGACGCTACCCTTCCCTTCCAAAGCATTGAAGGACCCCACTCAAAGCAAGTTTAGGCGCTTTGTAAAGATTCTCCAAGGACTGAACATTACTATCCCTCTTACAGAAGCCCTAAGCGAGATGCCCGCCTATGTTCGATTCTTAAAAGACATCCTTAGCAAGAAGCGATCCATGGCAGAGATCGCAGAGGAATGCTCAAAGATGGATTTCCCTGAGAAGAGGAGCGATCCAGGGAAATTTGCAATCACCGCGGGAGTTGGCCAACATCGCTACAAAGCCCTATGTGACTTAGGGGCAAGTGTAAGTCTCATGCCTCTCTCTATTTGGCAAAAGGTGAGCATTGGAGCACTTGAACCTGTGGATATGAAACTTTATATGGCTGATAATTCATTCCTCAGACCCACAGGTATAGTTGATGACGTCCCTGTAAAGGTAGGTAAATTCTTTGTGCCTACTGATTTCATTGTATTGGACATGCCTGAAGATCCTATTGTACCTATCATCCTTGGTAGGCCTTTCTTAGCTACTGCGGATGCCAATATTAATGTACGTAGAGGATTACTAACCTTTACTATAGGGAATGAAGTCATTGAATTCTCCTTCAACCCCACAATGAAGGAAGTTAACGGTATGGAAATCAAGTCGGTCTACACTAGCATCATGGATTGCAAAGAACCGACGGAAAGGGGCCTAACTCCTGAAGAGGCCCTAGCCCTAGCTGCAGAGGAGCTTACCGACGAGGATATTGAGGAGTTCCTGGCTACATGCACGAGTGATGAGGAAATATTCGACGATGCTCTATCCATGGAGCTCGAAGACGAAGTCGATATCGACGAAGACAGGTCGACATCGACCAATCCACTCGATATCGAGTGCCCTCAGTCGACATCGACACACTCAGTAAGTCAAGTTCTCCCTTCTTCTCTTACAAGCGAAATCGACCAGCCCATGTTGACAGAAGTGGCCGAAATCGACCAGCCGAAATCGACAGAAGAGGTCGAAATCGACCAGTCGATATCGACATCAGAAGTCGAAATCGACCTTTACCACTTGACGCCAAACAGCTCCGAAGCCGAGGTATGTGCTGAACTCTCAGTCGATATTGATTATTCCTACTCGCCCTCGACCTTCTTTCTGCAGGAATATTTTAAAGAGTCCAAATCAAAGTTAGCATCACTCTATGTTTGGTCCACACCGACTCCTATAACTGATTTAGGGACTTCTATCAAGAGAATTGAGACGGATTAGCTTGGTGAGATTATGAAGACGGAAGAGGTAGAGCCAATCCTTATCCCACAAGGCCCCTCTCCGGTGCTTAAGCCTCTACCCAACACACTTAGGTATGAGTTTCTTGGTGCAAATTCTACTTTCCCTGTAATTATCAATGCTTCACTAACCACACAGGAAGTAGATAAGCTTATGGAAGTACTTCGTGCTCATCGTAAGGCTATTGGATACTCTCTTGAGGACATAAAAGGTATTTCACCTGCTACTTGTATGCATAGAATCCTCCTTGAGGATGATCATAAGGCATATATAGAACACCAACGGAAGCTCAACCCCAACATGAGAGAGGTAGTGAAAAAAGAGATCATGCGCATGCTGGATGCAGGAATCATCTATGCCATCTCCGACAGCGAATGGGTGAGCCCAGTCCATGTGGTGCCTAAAAAAGGCGGAATGACCGTTGAGGAGAATGAGAAAGGCGAGCTTGTGCCAAAGCGAATCACAACTAGTTGGCGAATGTGCATTGACTACAGGAAACTCAACAATGCCACTAGAAAGGATCACTTTCCCCTTCCTTTTATTGATCAAGTATTAGAGAGACTTGCCGAACATGATTATTTTTATTACCTGGACGGATATTCTGGTTTTTGGCAGGTCCCTATTCATCCTGACGATCAAGAAAAGACCACCTTCACTTGTCCCTATGGGACTTTTGCATATAGGAGAATGCCATTTGGGCTCTGCAATGCCCCTGCTACCTTTCAAAGATGTATGATGGCTATCTTCTCCGATATGATTGAGGACATCGTGGAGGTATTTATGGATGACTTCTCTGTTTATGGCACTACTTTCGATATTTGTCTTGCTAACCTTCGCAGGGTACTTGCACGATGTGAAGAGACAAACTTGGTTCTCAATTGGGAAAAGTGCCACTTTATGGTAAGGGAAGGGATTGTGCTAGGCCACAAAGTCTCTAAACGGGGAATTGAGGTAGACAGGGCAAAAATAGAACTCATTGAAAAATTACCACCACCTTCATCAATTAAAGACATAAGAAGCTTCCTAGGTTACGCAGGTTTCTATAGGAGGTTTATTCAAGATTTTTCTAAAATTGCCAAACCATTAACTAACCTACTAATGAAGGATGTTAAGTTTGCATTTTCTAGTGATTGTCTTGAAGCTTTCAACAGGTTGAAGGAGGCCCTCATATCCGCCCTAATCATTCAATCACCCGATTGGTCGCAACCTTTTGAGATCATGTGCGACGCAAGCGATTATGCCGTAGGTGCTGTCCTAGGACAAAGGAGAGACAAAAAGCTTCATGCCATCTACTATGCAAGCAAGACTCTGGATGCCGTTCAAACAAAGTACACCACGACGGAAAAGGAGTTCTTGGCGGTGGTCTTCGCTTTTGAGAAGTTCCGCTCATACCTAGTGGGCTCTAAGGTTATTGTTCATACTGACCATGCAGCTCTTAGGTACTTAATGGCAAAGAAGGATGATAAACCTAGGCTCCTACGATGGGTGCTCTTACTACAAGAGTTCGACGTTGAGCTTAAAGATAAGAAAGGAACGGAGAACTCCGTAGCCGATCATCTTTCACGGCTACCCATGGGGCTTCTGGAAGAGTCACATGACAACATACCAATCAATGACTCCCGCCCCGACGAGCACTTAATGAGGCAAGAGGTAAGTCGGGCAGAAGAACCACTCGATATCGACCCCAGCAGGTCGATATCGACTGCCCCAAAGGTAAAGCTTGCATCGATGTCGACCAATTTTGATCACAGGTTGTCCATTGCAGAGGTCGAAATCGACCTCCAGACGTCGACATCGAGGACCCATATCGAGAAGCCCATGTCGACTAAGCCTGTCGATGCCGACCAGTCGATATCGACCCCAGCAAGTCGATATCGACCACCTTCAAAGCCCTCCGAAGGTGACGAAAAGGTAAGTTTCGGTGAGGATTTCTTCTTTACACCTCCTTCTAGTCCTTTACATGATCGATTTGCTGTAAGAAGGGCGAAGGTACCTTGGTATGCGGATTTTGCTAACTATATTGTAGGAGGCGAGATTCCTTCAAGCCTAACTTCGCAACAAAGGAAGAAGTTTTTGCACGACGTCAAACAATATTATTGGGATGAACCCTATTTATTCAAACAAGGGAAAGACCATATCTTTCGACGTTGTATCCCGGAGGACGAGGTAGAGAGCGTGATTCACCATTGTCATTCTCTCCCTACAGGAGGTCATGCTAAGGGATTCAAGACCGCGGCGAAAATTCTTCAATGTGGTTTTTATTGGCCTAACCTTTTCAAGGATGTGCAAAACTATGTAACCTCTTGTGATGAGTTACAACGTGCAGGTAATATCACATGGAGGAATGAGACACCACTCACAGGCATTTTAGAGGTCGAACTATTTGATGTATGGGGCATTGACTTCATGGGACCCTTCCCTGCTTCAGGCCCCTACAAATACATTCTAGTAGCGGTGGACTATGTCTCTAAATGGGTGGAGGCTGTAGCAACTAGGACCAACGACGCGAAGGTAGTCTCTAATTTTATGAAAACTAATATCTTTCCTCGTTTTGGTGTTCCTAGAGTCCTTATTTCAGATGGTGGCTCGCATTTCATTGAGAGAGGCTTTGAAGCTCTTTTAGCTAAGTATGGGGTAAACCATAGGGTGGCAACACCCTATCACCCTCAAACTAGCGGTCAAGTAGAAGTCTCCAATCGCCAAATCAAAGCCATCTTGGAGAAGACGGTTTCCCGCTCAAGGAAAGATTGGTCGTCCAAACTGGATGATGCGCTCTGGGCCTACCGAACGGCCTATAAAACACCGCTTCGCACAACTCCCTATAACTTGGTATATGGTAAGTCATGTCACTTGCCCGTTGAACTTGAGCATAAAGCAATGTGGGCTCTTAAGGAGCTTAACATGGATTTCGACGAAGCGGGAAAGAGGAGGTTCATTGACTTACAAGCCTTGGAAGAGTTGCGCCTAAAGGCATATGAGAATGCCGAAATCTACAAAGAGTGCACTAAGAAATGGCATGATAGGAAGTTGGTGCCAAAAACATATGAGGTAGGTGACAAAGTCCTTGTTTTCAATTCTAGGCTTCGCTTATTTCCAGGGAAACTAAGGACAAGATGGAGCGGACCTTTCAAGGTTCATAAAGTATTCCCTCATGGAGCGGTGGAGTTATTTTGCGACGATGGATCAACCTTTAAGGTAAATGGCCACCGAGTAAAGAAATATTATGACAAGGAGGACCCAGAGGAAGAGATTCGCGCCACCTTGGCGTTGAACTAGCGCAAAAAGGGAAGTATGTCGAGCTAGCGACTTAAACTCAAGCGCTTCCGGGAGGCAACCCGTTCTTTTCCTTTTTCTTTTTCTTTTAGTTTTTTTTGTTTATTTTATATTTTTGAGATCATTCGTGGCTATTCTATCTAAAGTCAACAAAGAAATCCAGCCCAGAAGAGAGGTCGATATCGACCTATATGGTCGATATCGATCAGCCGACAGAAGGGAGTAACAGGACGTGTTAAACGGATGCAGAAGGGGGGTCGATATCGACCTCTAAGGTCGATATCGACTACAGATAGAGGTAAGCCAGGTCAGAATTTAATTTCTTTCAGTTTTTATTTTTTGGGGTTTTCATCCCCTTATTAGCAGCCCCGACTTCGACACCCTCCTCCCGTTTTCGACACCCTAGCCGCCCCTCTTCTTCTTCATCCCTCTCCCTTCGATCACCCTCCCCACAGCCTCCCATCGCCGCAACCACCATACCCACCCACTGCCACCAAGATCCCCTCCTCCCTTCCTCGTTCTGTGCAGCAACACCCGCAGCCACAAGGTCCCCTCCTCTCTTCCTCGACCTAGCCCCCTTTCTTTCCCTCGTTTTCAAGCCTCTTCGCCCAGATCTACACGTTGCCGGCCAAGAGTCGCCAGATCCGGCCGCCCCACGCCACCGAAGGTCCCACCGTGCCACCAGCAGCCCCGACAACACACAGCATCCGTTCGATTTCGACCCTGGGCATCGATATCGACACCCTCCTGTCGACAATCGGTTTTCTCTCTCGATTTTGCGGTTGCTTGCCTCTTTCTCTCCTAATTCCAACACTCTTCTAGTATGATTTTTCACCCTTCCTCTATTTTTTTTTCTGATTTTTCATATTTAATTAGTTGATTAGGAAGAAATTTCATATTGGGTGTTTAGGTTTTGAACGTAGATTGCGCGGGAAAGAGTATTTGTATGGCATGAAATTTTTTATATATATGTGGGGCTATGAATCTGAGTTTTGTTTATACATGGGCATGAAATCTGATTCATATATATATTAGGGAGAAATCTGACTTTTATAAATTCATGTGGGGCAATAATCTGAATTTTTCATAAGTTTGGGCTAGGAATCTGAATTATATATATATATGGGCTGATTTTGTAAATCTGATTTTTTAGGGGGTTTATATTCTGATTTTTTATATAATTAGAAATCTGATTTTTTTTTAGGCAACACTTCTTTATGTCATAAGGTTCCTTAGTGTTAAAACTTTAAGAAATTGTGTACTTTCTTCCACTTAGACATTTACCTTTACAAAATTTCTAGCATAATTAGAACCTAAGTATGGGGTTCTCCCCATTTTAATCAAAGGGAATGTTATCTTTGGTATTGGCTTCTTTTGCAGACGATGGTTAGAGCCAAGAACATCCCTCAGGACGCGCTCCGCATTGAGGATGATCAGCAGCGCTCCCTTGCTGAGGAGTTGATTCCCCGAGCCACCAGGGCACGATGGTACCATCTCCCTGACATGATCCAGCTAGGATTTCACCCAGGCGTTCAGGAGGCGTTTGAGAACGTCTCTCTACACAGGCTGATCGAGCCCCTGGAGGCGCACTACCCCGTTCTCACTGGGGAGTTTATGGCCACATTGGAGGTTCCCGAGCGCACTTCGACTAGCCGCCGAGTCATCTTCCAGCTCGGCAACAGGCGACACAGACTATCGCTCGAGGAGATGAGCGATATTTTTGGGTTCATCCACACTTCGGCCGCCTTCAGGGTGCACGACCCCAATGTCATCTGGAGTTACATATCAGGTATACCCTACCCTGCCCCTACATACTCCTTCACCTCTAGGGTTGTGAGCCCACTTTTTAGGGTTATCTTGAGGATCCTGGCGAGTACCCTTTGGGCCAGGCCTGAGCTCCGTCGCCCGACACACCGTGAGACGGAGACTCTACGGAGGATGCTTTTCGAGGATGACCCTCTACCATACCTCCACTCCTGGCTCGAGCATATCGTAGACCGCAGACGAATGGTCTCTACAGACATCTTGGACGGCGGCATGGTGGCCATCCTCGCTGAGGCTCTCAGCGTCCACACTGAACGGTACACGGCCTACCAGCTCACGTACCTAGACGCGGCGGTATTGCGACAGGGCGGAGTCATCGCAAAAGGGGCCCAGGGATGGAGACACCCCCAAACGGGGATGCGCCTGCGACACGATTTCATGGATCTGCTGTATATCCCTGATTGGTACCAGTCTTGTACTGGGCAGCCATATCATACGGATATCGATCCGACCGCTGACCCCACCCTACGGAGGAGACCCCCGCTCTACAACCACGAGCCCGAGGTGGATGCTATGTCCTGGGACGCTGATCCCCATTCCGACGGAGCTGAGCAGCCCCCAGCCTACCAGGGTGGCATGGACGGCAACAACGATGATGACGCCAGGGATGATGCGGTTGGGGGAGGAGAGGGCCCGCAGGGGTCCCACCACAGCCACCACAGTCACCATAGCCACCATAGCTATGTACCTCCACCTCCTCCTCCCTTCCAGCCTGCCTACACCACTGATTGGCAGGAAGACATGTCTGCCCGCTTTACTAGGCTGGAGCTTTCCGTCTCTGAGATGCGCGAGGAGCAGCGACGCTATGGGAGGTTCCTTGAGGGTTTGGGCTCATATATGGGCTTTTCCTTCGATCAGCAGGCTGGACCTTCCACTTTCCCACAGGCCGCCCCGACAGACTACTCAGGGACAGCTCCTACACAGGGCTGGCCCTTGCTGTTGCCACCTCCCCCGCCCCCTGAGCAGTGATATACATCTAGCGTAAGTGAGTGTGAGTGATCCTTCCCTTTACTTTATTTTTCTAACAGTGAGGACACTGTAATCTTTAAGTATGGGGTGGGCATTAAACTTGGACATTATAAACTGCTTTATCTGGTTGTGGTAGGGTTTAAAATTTGGCAAACTTGGCGTGTATTTTATTTACATTCTACTTGTATGCACTGCATCATATTTAACATTTATGCATTTTAAAGTTTTTTAGTTTAATTTTGTTGAGATTATAAAAAGTCAAAAATCCAAAAAAATAGAAAAATGTCAAAAATACAAAAAAAGCATGTTTATTTTTAAGTTTATTTTTCTTTAATCCCTACTTAGATGTCCTATGATGAAAACTCAATAGCTGACTTGATCATGTAAACCCTATGGCATATTTGGATGGTTTAGCCTAAGTCTTTAAATTTTTATGTAGATTGTGAATTTGTGATGAAATTGAGTACATATGATCCTAGGCTAAAAAGCAAATCCAACAAAAATTGTCCTTGTGAGAATTTTGACCTATAGGGAGAACATCAAAAATCCCTCCGCTTTCTTGAGTGAATTTACTCTTCCTATGCATCTCTAAATGTTGTGATAGTTATTCAAAACCAATGCATATATATGATTATGTTTACGAGAATTAAATGATGGAGGCATCTTTTAAGCCATTTCTATCCTCTCTTTACCTACCCTGCATTATCCCTGCTTGAAGCCAGAACATTAGCCTGAGCCTGAATTGCAAACTCCACAAAATCATCCCTAGCCGAATTGAGCCTGACCCCCATTTGGGAATTAAGACTTAGATTGGTTGGAACTAATGCCTTGTGGAAAGAAAAGAGCATAATGTCTAGTTGTAAGCAAGGAAATTATAGGATGGTACATATTTACATTTTGTCATATTTTGTAAAAGGATGTTTTGGCTCACCATATAAATGCACATAGTTTTAGTATTATGTTCGAAAAAAAAAATCCGAAAAAAAAATAATATATGTATATATATATATAAAGTGCATGAGCCAAAATCCTTAAGTTTTTTATTCATACGAATGTTATATTTTTGAGAGGTGTATTAGAACTTGGAAGAAGGGTTGATGGAATGCATCTTTAAGAGCATTATATTGAAGAGTTATGGTTTGGGTAATACAAGTGTTGAGATTTAGGAGTCTTGATTCCCGAATTTGAAAAGCACCACATAGCCAAATAATTCCATACCCTTTATTTCATACCAAGCCCCATTACAACCCCGCCGAATGGAGTCTTCTATGAAGTCTTCCATTGAGCGAAAGTCCTCCTGATGATTCTTAATGCATTTTCATAATTGGTTGCGAAGTGGATTTTTATAAATTGCAATGTTTATGAGATTGTATATGGAATTGAGTTGAGAGTGATCTTCATAGCCTAAACACATGAGAGTTGAGTGCAAACACATTATCCCTGTGAGGTTGGATTAAAATTGCATATGCCTATGGATCGCCAAAATATGTGCTATGACGTTAAATTCACTTGCTTTACTTTGCTACCGCTTATGATGTTGCTTTTGACAAAGGCAAAGACTTGAAGGGTGTATTGTAGGTGTTGGTTATTGCTCGGTTATAGCTTGAGGACAAGCAAGTCTAAGTATGGGGTGTTTTGATGTACATAATTGTACTATTGTTTATTGCATCTTTTGACTTCATATTTCATTTGATTTCCGAACAAAAGTTTCAAAAGCATATGATCTCGTATAAGAATGAGCTAAAGTGAAAGAAATAGAGTCTACACGAGTTTTGAGCTAACTATGCAGGAATTCGATGAAATCGGAGTCAAAACGGGCAAGCCAAGTGAAGCTGAGAAGAGGTCGATATCGACTGGAGACATCGATATCGACCCTGGATATCGACACGACTTCTGAGTGTCGAGATAACCACACAAACCAGACTAGAAGCCTCGATATCGACACACATGCATCGATATCGACCATCGCTATAGACATCGATTGGAGTGGGACAAGTCGAGCAGAAACACAAGCCTCGATATCGACCTCACGATATCGACCTCTGGTGTCGATATCGACCCTACATCGACAGAAGATATATCCGATTTTGAGACTCGGATTTTGAAGTCTATCATCGAAGCCATGAGTTATCTCGTTCTTTTAGATATTAGCAGTTGTTTGTTATCTTTTCCTTTAAGTTTTATCAAAATAAAAGACCTATCCTAATTGTTCGGATAGAGTTATTAGTTTAGATAGAAGTTATAATCCTCGGATAGCGAGGATTAGTAGCCTATAAATAAAGCCTTAAGGGCTGATTTGTTAGGCATCCAATCATAGAATCATCAAAGACAAGAACAATAGACAATAGATAGTTAGGGTTTTCGAGCTTTAAAGTTTCAAGCGCTTACGATAGTTGGCGTTGAGATTGTAAAGATTCGAAATTTTCCATTTATGCAAGTTATTTCAATTCAAGACATGTCTACGATCAACATGAGTGAGTAGTTCCCCTTTCTTCTAGGGTCGGGGTGAGCCCGACGATAGCCATGATGGTAAGGTAAGTACGTCGTTAAAGAATGTATCTTTTATCTCCTTCTACCTTGTTCTTCATCTTTAAATGCGAATTTAAAGAACTCATGTTGCAAAACTTGGGTAGTAATTAGGGTTTCTTTTCGAAAGATTATAGACTCGATTATGACTAAGGTGGACACCAATTAGGTTAAGTAATTGAAAAATCTCTTTTCCTATTGGTCGGTTTAGGTGAAAGCCTTTTCCTTTATGATAAAAGCATGCATCTTTAGTTGATCCTTATTTCTACTATCATGGTTGTCGTCGCGGTAATCCTTGACTTTGGAAGATCTTTTCCTTTGAGTTTACATTAAAATTAGCCCGCCGTTCGTTGAGTCATCGAAAAACCCAACACCTTTGCTTATTTCTGATCATTGCTTCCTTCCCATCCTTGATTCTTCGGCCTTTTCTTTGCCGACAAAACCACTAACCCACTGCAGGAAAGACATCGATATCGACATCAGAGGTCGATATCGACCAAAACTGATAGATCGACGGTTTTCTGAGTCGATCTCGAGACTCCTGGGAACTTCTGCAAGCATCGATATCGACCACTTTGTGTCGAAATCGACCCCCTGTATCGACTGGCAGACTTCTGAGCCAGTCGATTTCGTGAACTAACATCGATATCGACCCCCACCAGTCGATATCGACTACAGTTTTTTGTTTCTGCAGGTTTTCTGTTGCAGACGACATCGACAGCCAAGGTCGACATCGAGGTCTGACATCGAGATCGAGGCTTCTGGTCGAATATAAAGGACGTGTTTTCAACGCTACTAGGATCCCGCTGACTCGCTTCCTCGTGGATCGAACCTAATTCCCTACTACTATAGCGGGGAGTCTTGAATTTATTTGAAGAGGCTAAGAGTTGTATTGGTTTATATTTTATTATATATTTCGATTCAATTCTCCCCACGTCACTTTTTAAAACACCCACTACAAGGAAATTGATTTTGGGCGACAAAACTATAAAACAATGGTGACAAATTTAATTTCGTCGCCCAAAGTGAATTTTCGGTGACAAAATTATACTTGGTCACAAAAGATCCATTTTTCGTGACAAAAAATTAAATGTGCCGACCAAATTATAACACAGGGCTACACTCGAAAAGGATTTAGGCCGTGTTTGATAGTGTATTAGATTAGGTTATGGAGTTTTAAAAAAAAGCTCTGAAGCTCCATGTTTGGAAGCAGCTTTAGTTTAAGGTTATGGAGTTGGAGGTGGAGCTTATTTTTTCTGATTTTGGAAGCTGGGAGGGGTAGCTTTGGGAGGTTATTTAATCAAGTTATGGAAATATGTACACTTTTGCCCCTGCTCATTTTCCCCTTTCCGTATCTGAAGGGTATTTTTGACTTTTCATCAACAATACCCACTTACAAACCTTATACCCACTAAACATCAATCATTTTTTACAAGGTTATTTTTTTTTAAAATCTCCACCTCCCACACCTTCATAATACACGAAATAAACTCTACCTCCTAAAATACATCCAACCCCTAAAAAAACCCCTCTATTAGTTTCTGTTATAAAAAAAAGATGGCTGTCCCAATTTGGCTCGAAATGAATATCATCTCCCCTTGTCCCTCCAACTCTCATCTCCACATCTCCACCTTCATCCAACCCTAATAGCCTGTTTGAATGATGAGATTTGAAGGATTTTTAAGAAGGGATTTGAAGGGAAAGTAAATTATGTGTTTGGATGAACAATTTAAAGGAAAGGAAGAGATCCTAAATTTGAGTAACTGCTCAATTTGGTGGGATTTCAAAACCCACCAAAGGGTGAAATTTGAAGAAAAGTGAAATTTCTCCCATTCCCTTCAATCCCTTTCCCCTTTTCAATTTCCCACCCCTGCCGCCGACCACCTCGTCTCCATCTTCATCGAAATCACTTCCTCCACCACCGACGAGGCTCTCTTCTTCCTCGAGAAACACCACTTCGACCTCGACGGCGTCATCTCCACCTTCTTCGAATCCACCGCCTCTTCCAACCTCGTCGTCGCCTTCAGGAACCTCTTTTCGCTTCTCCTTCGTCGAATCCTCTCTCTCCTTCTCTTTCTTCGCATTCTAGATCCGGATCTTGATCAGGAGTTAGTGTGGGACAACGTGTTGGTGGAATCCGGACTTTTACATCATAAACCACTAGAGATACACTGCCTCTCTCTTTCCCTTATTTCGCCTCTTTCTTCCTCCTTTCATATCCACCACTGAGATTGTATAATCCAAACAGGTATTTCCTCTCTCACTCTGTTCATTGTTTGTTGCTGAAGCGTTAAAGATTCATTGATTAGGTTTTCATGAAATTAGGTTTAGGCGTGATAGTTATCTTGCGAACTCGTTTTTTACACTTCATAGCAACTGGTTCTTTACAAGAAAGTTAAAATTTGAAATCCTTGGTGGATTCTTATTTTCTATTCGGATTGGAATCTGGTAGTTCATATTGAGGAAATTGAAGATTACAATAGTGATGCTATAAATTTCTGGTAAAAGATCTGAAGTGGCGGTTTCTTGAACCTAAAATAGATGTATTTGATGATTTGGTTAATAAATACGTTCTAGTTTTTTTCATCATCTTAACCATGTGGTGTAGCAGCTGCTGCTTACTCTCAGTAGTTGCTATATTTGCATTCTAGAAATTTCAGGTGGTGCACCAACTGTTGTTGCTAGATTTCGCTTTCCTTTCTTTCATAATCGAGTTTAAGATCAATTGTGAAAGTGACAAAACTAGTTGATTTGATTATTATGGTATATTTCTAGTATAATTGAGTTTAAGTTGAAGGCTATATTGCTTATTCTTAATCATTAATTCCTATTATGTGTAAGGGAGTAAATTGCATAAGTTTTTATTTTGCAGGTCAGGTCCACTGAGCAAAGACTGAAGAGAGAAGACGCTGTTGTTAAAGTGGAAAGGCCTAGGCTCAAGGCTCTTTTTGATATGGATTTGAAAAATCGTAGGGTTAGTTTCTTATTACTTGGATATCGTTGATGTTGACAATGTGATGATTGCAACTGACTACCTCTGCCTGAGAAATTGATTTGTTCGCAAATGATAGATTTCAATTAAATACTTTAGCTCTTTTCCATTATGTCTCTATCTAGGCTATTCCTACTTGCAGTAATTTAGCAAGCCTGGATTTTCGGTTCACACTCTCTCTGATGTTGTATTATATTTATTAGAATGCTGAGATTTTCTCACAAGATTTGGCATTCAGATACTCAACTCTCACTGTGTTTACTACCTTTAGGTTATAGCTGAATAACTTCGAAAGATTGACCCAAAATTTGATGGTGCTAAGAGGGACTAGGTTGCTATCTACGATGAGTGTGCTAATGCCCTTTATGAGTTAAGATTTTTCAATCAATCTGTTCTAGTTCTATATTTAACACTTAGCTTGGACATGTTTGTGGGTTATCTGTTTTAAAGATACCTTAATTTCTAAATTATTGATCTCTTTCTCCATCAAAAGATAATATTTCCATGAAGGCTGAGATCTTAAAAACGATGAACAAGATCAAACATAATTTCTAATTCTAAACCAGTCATATGATTACGTGTTTAATT
Source organism: Persicaria maculosa (assembly GCA_963922045.1). Lineage (NCBI taxonomy): Eukaryota > Viridiplantae > Streptophyta > Magnoliopsida > Caryophyllales > Polygonaceae > Persicaria > Persicaria maculosa. The sequence continues at coordinate 39,940,821 of OY998261.1, forward strand.
CACTAAACTCTGATGAGAGACCTCCTAAGGAGCAACATTTCATCACATGGCCAGAGTCATATTGCTATGAGATCTTAGAAGCCAAGCAACTTTAAATACATTGTATGGCTGTTATACAGTTATCCTTTTTTAGTTTCTATAAAAAAAATGCAAAATATAAATCTAGTAGATCAGTGCTTTACATCTCCAAGTGCTATAGGTTCTAACCTCCAAGCATTTCAAGAAATTGATTATACTAAGGAAGCAGTAAGTGCAGAATTATTTTCAAGTAATTTCTGGAAATTGGATTATATGAAGGTGCCAACAATCTATTGGGAGTACACCACACCACAGGTTTGCATTTTTCATACTCACTGATGTTGAATGTCGTGAACACATGAAATCCCATTACTTGATGAACTTATTTTGACACACATTGGGTCGATATGCTGTTGAGTCTTACTTGGAGTAGATTCCTTCCCATGGCTTCTTTCATGCAGACCTTATAAGTTTTCCATTGATGTCACTCTTCTCTCTATTGGCATCTTTTAGAATCTTTTTAACATTATAGGATGCTTCTGTTGAAGAACGGTGTTGGCATCAAACGATCCTCTGAAATAGCTTAACTTAATTATGAAGTAGTTATGGTGCATTATATGTAGTAAGCTAGTGTGTGTTTGGCAACGGGGTGGAGGGGATGGATGAGATGGGGGTTCGTTTTCGGGAATCGGGCCACCGTGTTTGATAACCGGATGGAGCGGATGGAGAAGATGGAAATTTGGGGGATGGAGGGGATGAGACGGGGTGGAGAAACCCACCTGGTAGGAGGAGGATGGAGGGGATGGGGAAGCCCAATCGCTTGAAATTGCCTCATCAGCTTCCCCGACCCCCATAAAAACCCAATTACTCTTCACTCATCTTCATCACGCTCTCTCGAGAACTCCATAGCCAGACCTCTAGTTGGAGCCCAGATCCACCCTCTCCTGTCAATGGCAACACTGTGGGATCACCGTCCTCCGCTCCAGGTACCCCGTAATCCCTCCTTTGTTGTTTTTTCTCATAATGTCAGAATATTTAGGGCTTTTTCATGTGGATTAAGATTATTTCAACTGATTTTGGGGGTTGTGAACTGCAATCGGGGTTGGTTGTTCCACTGATTAGGGTTTTCTTTGTCATCTTCATTCATCTTTGTCTGCACTTGTTTGGATTTCGATAGCATCGTTCATAGTGTTTTCGATAGCAGTGTTCATAAGTTTTTTCTGCACTTGTTTTCACTTGTTTGGATTTCGATAGATATGTTACTTGTTCGATAGCAATGTTGATCTTTGTCTCCATAATCCCTCGTTTATCAGTGGTAATCTTTAGGTTTTTTGTAGTTTTATGTGTGATATGCAAAAACTTTCGTCTTTCATAGTGTTAACGAAAAAAATTTCCTTGTTGAGTCATTCGTATGAAGGAGTGCTTACCACTTGGAAATCAAACATACTGTTTATGAGGTATTTCTTACTTTTTCTTTCGTTTTGATAAACAAGCTGCATAGTCGGTGTGATGTACATATATCTAGCTATTTTAGATACATGTTTTGATTTCATATTCCATTCGATTCCTAAATTATAAGTTACGAGTAATGAGAATTTGTGCAGGATGTGCTAACGTGCAAGAAATAGAGTTTGCACAAGTTTTGGTTTAAATGTATAGGAATTGGAACGGAATAGAAGTCAAAACGAGAGGCTAAAAGTAGCTAAGAAGCAGTCGATATCGAGTCAACCACTCGAGATAGACTAGATCATTCGACGCAGAGACCAGGTGTCGATAACCAATACCACAAGCTACTGGAGAGCACTCGACACAAGATCATATCGAGTGGACAACTCGACATCGACACACCACCAGAGCTCAAGTGGAACCAAGATAGGTTGAGCAAAAACAAGACACTCGATATCGAGTGAAGAAGATTCCCGCGGTTTGCACACGGTTTTGACAATCCGAGTTGAAGATCTTGATAAAGGCCACGATTTTATTTTTTCCTTTTCGTTAGATTATGGCCTAAGGGTACTTTCCCTTTTACCCTAGGATTTTTATTATTTACCTTAATAAAGTTTTATCCTATTTGTTATGGGATAGAATTTAGATAGACTAGTTTTAGTAGGATTAAAACTCCTTTCCTTGGCTAACAAGGATTGAGATGCTATAAATAAAGCCTTAGAGGGCTGGTTTTTATTCATTCAAACACAACAAACAATCTCAATAGTTTAGGGTTTAGAGTAGAAGATTTAGGGTTTAGGCGTTTGCGAAAGCCGAAGTCGGAGTTGTAAAGTTTCTAAGTTTCCTTTTAATGCAAGTATCTTTCTTTCATGTCAAGATGTTCACTTCCATGAAGAGCGAGTAGTTCCCCAAACTCTTAGGGTCGGGGTGAGCCCGACGTTAGCCATGCGTGCTTGAGGTAAGTATTTGATGTTGATATCGTTGCGTCTTGATCATCTCCTACGATTTTATGTTTCGTCCTTATCGCAAGAAAAAAGGGATTTCATGTTAACAACTTGGGTTATAAACATAAAATTGGTAGAGACAATTATGTTTATTTGCAAGAGTATTCCTAATCGTTGGTGCACAACGAAAGTTTGTCCCTCACGTGAGATAGCGCAATTGTCCGTCTTACTTATCTTATGCATGTTCGGTTAACGTTGCGGTAAATCCTAGTCTTATGAGTTCCTTTTTAATATATATTTCCATCCATCAAAACCTTTGTTATTTCTGATCATTACTTCTACTTCCATCCTACTCTCTTTGGCCATCTTTTGCCGACATCACTAACGCACTGCAGGAGAACTCGATATCGACATCTATAGTCGATATCGATTGAACCACATCGGGTCGATGTTTGTTGAGTCAACTGCCCTTTTTGCTCCTGTTCTAAGCTCGAGATCGAGTGACCAACTTGATATCGAGTGCCCTTGTATCGACCGACAGTCTTCTGAGTCGATTTTGTTACTGTCGTTCGAGATCGACTTCCTAGGTCGAGATTGACTTATGTTTTTTGTCTTTGCAGGTTTTCCACTCATCGAGATCGACAACCACCTTCGACGTCGAGTGTCTAACTCGAGATCGAGTGCCTTCTGGTCGACACAAGACATGTATCCAGGCTATTCTAGGATCTCGCTGACTCGCTTCCTCGAGGATCAAACCTAATTCCCTACCACTACAGCGGGGAGTTTTGAATTTATTTGAGTAGTTAGGGTTGAGTATATTATCTATATATTTCATTTCAATTCTCCCTACATCAAAATTTGGCGCTGTTGCCGGGGAGGCTATCAAGCGCGCCCTAGTAGTCTATCTCACGTCCTTTTTTAGTATTGTTTTATAGGTGTATGTGATGTGCTAATCTCACACCTACGTTTGAAGGAGTAGAAGACCCAAAGCGTTATCTCCACCTATGATCTAGTGTCCAAAGAATCATGGCCGACTAAGAAACCTATGCTCAATAGATTGAACGCTTGAAAAAACAAGTCAAGGACTTTACCGCTAGAGAGGCGGCACAAAGAGAGCGAGGTGATAGGGAGAAGGAAGCAAGGAGGCGATATAAAGCCCAAATCAATGCCCTCCCTATGAATGCAAAGCAATACATGCACCCAATGCTCTATGTGCCTGAATTGGCTATTCTTATCCCTCACTCAAAATTTGAAATTAAACCTAGCTTCTTAACTGAAATTAGGGGACATCAAATTGAGGGAAAACCTAATGATTGCCCTCTAGAACACATAACTACTTTCATTGACCTTTGTGACACTATAGCCGATGGACAAAGCCTAGAATTTGTAAAACTAAGAGCTTTTTGTTGGTCTCTAGCAGGGAAAGTGATGTGAGCCTAATTTGCCATGTTTTCTACTACCTTTTATATCGATTTCTGCAAACATTTCCTACATTTGGGTTAGAATAGCACAGAATTTGTGTAGTTTATGCTTATTTGCAATATATGGAGGTCTACACAAGTTTTTTTTATATTTCACAGGAATCGGACGCACTTTGGAGCTTAAAGGAAAGTCATGAAGAAGCTAAGGATGGTGCAGCTGGAGGAAAGCCCGCTTTTCGCCATTCATCATTCCAAATCAAGCTTTGAAGTCTTCATGAGAGTTGTAGCCCTCGGAAAGAGCTTTCCAACGCATGCTCATATGCGTCAATCCGACGAACGAGGACTCGGAAAAGTGCGTTTCAAGAACAGAGCAGCATGCTGGAAACTGCAGAAGAGGTCGATATCGACCACTTTTGGTCGATATCGAGTGGATCAAATCGGCCAGAAAGCCCAGAAATCGACCAGAGAATGCTGAGAACTGAAGAGATGGTCGATATCGACCAGACTTGGTCGATATCGACCTAACTTTGGTCGATTTCCACTCCAGAGGCCAATATCGAGTGTCAGAGCTGAAGATGAGAAGACGAGGTCAATATCGACCTATGTTGGTCGATATCGACTGGTGCCCAGTAGCCGATTTCGAGCATATCCGAGCTCTACTCAAAGTTCTATCCAAAGTCCAATGGAGATATTTTCGAGAGAAGATTCCTTCCACATTTATCAAGTTCTATCAAGATGGAGAAGATTTATCTACTTTAGATATAGTTCCTTTAATTATTTATTTCCATGTTTTATCTTTATATAGATAGATAGAATAAGATAGAAGATATAGTTGTTCCTTTCCTAGAATAGCTAGATTGGAGCCTATAAATAAAGCCCTAGGGGGCTGATTTTTATGCATTCAAGCAAAGTCGTCTTCGGGCGCAAGGAGAGAGGAAGGAGCAAGAAGGAGGAGAGAGGAGAGAGAGAGGAGGAACGTTTGAAAGGTTTTGTAAGTTTTAGATTTAGTTTAATGTTAAAGTTAATTTATTTCATCATGTTTGCTTTCTAATTTCCCTTCTTCTAGGGTTGGGGTGATCCCAACATAGATATATATGTTTGATTTATGAATTTATGAATTTGTATGTCTTTATCATCATCTACCTATATGTTTAATCCTTTGCAAAAGTTGAGGAAATTCCTTATTTGTGATATTGAAGCGAAAGCGATCTTATTATGAATTTGGATAGTAATTAGGGTTTATTTGCGAAAGCCGACGAATCCTAATTAAGAAAAGGTAGTAACACTTAGGGTTTATGCGAAAGCCTCTATATTCCTATATGTTAATAATGAAAGTTATTTGATATAAAGCATGCATCTTTATTTGATTTATAATCTACACATATGTTTATTGTTGCGGTGATCCCTAACCTTGGAAGTTTGTTCTTTTATTAGTCTATTTTCGTTATTTTAAAGTTTTTGCGCAGCCACTCGACATCAAATCACCATTCCCTCTCCATCCCTCGACATCGACCAAGTCTTAGTCGACGCCGACAACAACCTTGCACCTCTTCCCGCTATCCCTGAACCCCAAAATACACTGAACCTAGAACCGCTGACTTCTCTCCTGAGGACGAACCTGACTCCCCTATACTATAGCGGGGGTCTTGACTATAAATTTATTTGGTCGAGAAACCCTCTCGTCGAATTGGCGCCGTTGCCGGGGAGATATCAATCGCGCCTAGTTTAGTTTTGTTTAAAGTTTAGGAGTAGCCCATCCCTTGTTTCTTACCCTATCACATACCTTAGCACCACCTACCTCATCGGTACCCACTAGGTGCCGAGCTTTTGCTACTAATTTGTGTTCTTTATTGTGATTTCAAAGGTTAGGTACAAAGATGCAAGAAGTATACGATCTCGAACGGGAAAGATGGTTCGAAGATTTGAGACGGAGAAATAGGCTCGCACAGGAGGAGGCACGATTAAGGGAAATAGTCCGGCTGGAAGACTTGATCCGAAGGCTTGAGGCTTCCTATCATCCACCTCCAGCAGAAGAAGGTTGGCTCGACAATGTCCCCTTCTATGAGCCAGTCGACGTCGACTACCCTTTAGTCGATATCGACCACCTGGACTCGACGGATATGCATTCTGGAGGAACTGATCCAGAGACATCAGTCGATGTCGAGTGCACCTCACTCGATATCGACCAAACACTCGATATCGACTGTACTTCAGTCGAAATCGACTGTCCCAGAGAATTTCAGGTATGTCTTTCCCCGATTTCGATTACATCTCTGTTGCCTATCTTTGATGACCCATTTGAAAGATCCCGAGAAAAGGAAGATCTAGAAACAAAGAAGCCGGATGTCGTTGCCCAAGGTGCTTCAAGGTCGCTTTTACCTTACAAGGTGAAGGCTATCCCCGACGATTTTGAGCAACCGATGTTCATATTCAAGTATGGGGTCCTAGCAAAGTGGCACGAAGCTCCACAGGATGAGGAGGAAATATCTCTTCCCACTCGACCGTTTTGCTTGGGTGGAGATGCACAACCAAATCAACCAATGAAGCGGAAGAGATATGATAATGAGGTATGTCGATCTTCTTTATATCTTCCTTTATGCATGCTAGCTGGAGCCAAGGAAGATGAATGGGTGGAGCCATGGAGCGTTCACTCGGGGAGATTCAAGCTTTTTCATACGATGCCCCCGGATGACATCCCACGCTTCCCACCACCGGAGGAACCACCAGATCCACCTATACCTCCGGACAAAGATGAGCCAGGCTAAGGCTAAAAGGGAAGTAGGTCGAGCTAGAGACTTAAAATTTAGTGCTTACGGGAGGCAACCCGCTGTTATTTTTCTTCTTTAATAAATTTGTTTTTCTTTTATTTTCTTTACTTCGTGCAAGATTTTCTTTCCCTTTGATGACTTTAGGTAATTCGGAGAACTAGAAGCATACTCGACTTCGACTCTTGGAAGTGTGTTACAGCACCTATTTTGAGCATCTGCACTATTGTCTAGTAAGTTTCTTCATTAACCCTAGTTCTTATACAGTGAGGACACTGTAATGTTTAAGTATGGGGTGGGGAAGGGCTTATTTTATGCATAGGTGATATATTTGACATTATGTGTGCATATTTAGAGTTTATTTCTTGAATTGCTTAGACATGGCTATTTTGGAATTCATCATTGATATCTATGTTCTTATATGCATGTTTTCCAAAGTTTGAAAAAATAACCCCCATTGAAATTTTTTTATTAGTTTCATGGAAGTTATATTGAACTCGACGATACAAAAATTGGATTCATTAGAGATATAGCATGAAATTGCCTAGTAAAGGGAAGTCACAACGAAGTGCATATTTTCTATGAAAACCATGAAAGGAGGCAAAATTTGATGTTGCTTTTGACATGTTGCATGATAAGAGGATGGAGGACTTTATATTTTCGTATATGCTCATATTGTTTATATTCCCCAGCCATACCTATGCTTATGCATCTCACAAAGCCATATTGAGCCTTATTTCATATTTGCTCCACATGATCTAAATATTGTCCATTCTTTACCTTATTTCCATCCGGGGATTATGTTGAGAATGATGTTACATTATGGAGATTGTTATATGTTTGTTGTGTTGTTATTATCATTATTGAAGTTTGGCAGGAATGTTTGAAATATATGGAAAATTTAATGAGTGAAAGAAAATCCGATCAAAGATCGACCCTGCTCGCTGAGATAATAGTTTGGCGAGATGGGACACAAATGTGAGGAGTCCGAAGCACTAAGTATCCGGGGCCATTCATGACACCCATGTTTGCGACTCGTGAGAAGGCAGTGCTGAGGTTAGAGAGGTAAAAGCATAATATTGAAAAAAAGCAATGAGCGATGAGAGAAAGGTGAGAAATCAAAGGAAGAAGAAATGTGGTATGAAAGTTTGGAAATTACTCCATTTCCCCGGATCATTAGCACCACATTGCCAAAAATTGCCCACCTTTAGCCTTTTACCAAACTACTCCTTATTTGAGCTTAATTAAAGTCCTCTTGATTATTAATGTTTTGTCACATGAATGTTTTTGCATAACCCTTCTTTTGTGAGTAGATGTTGCTTTTATTATTGCACATGTATGGATTTGTGACATTAGTACCTTTTCGAGGATGGTAATTGATTGCTGGGTTATATGGCAATGAATCTAAGATGTTGAGAGTTTTGATTTCTTCCCCTGTATGACCATTAAAAGTATTGCTTGAGGACAAGCAAGCTTAAGTATGGGGTGTTTGATGTGAGCCTAATTTGCCATGTTTTGTACTATCTTTTATATCGATTTCTGCAAACATTTCCTACATTTGGGTTAGAATAGCACAGAATTTGTGTAGTTTATGCTTATTTGCAATATATGGAGGTCTACACAAGTTTTTGTTATATTTCACAGAAATCGGACGCACTTTGGAGCTTAAAGGAAAGTCATGAAGAAGCTAAGGATGGTGCAGCTGGAGGAAAGCCCGCTTTTCGCCATTCATCATTCCAAATCAAGCTTTGAAGTCTTCATGAGAGTTGTAGCCCTCGGAAAGAGCTTTCCAACGCATGCTCATATGCGTCAATCCGACGAACGAGGACTCGGAAAAGTGCGTTTCAAGAACAGAGCAGCATGCTGGAAACTGCAGAAGAGGTCGATATCGACCACTTTTGGTCGATATCGAGTGGATCAAATCGGCCAGAAAGCCCAGAAATCGACCAGAGAATGCTGAGAACTGAAGAGATGGTCGATATCGACCAGACTTGGTCGATATCGACCTGACTTTGGTCGATTTCCACTCCAGAGGCCAATATCGAGTGTCAGAGCTGAAGATGAGAAGACGAGGTCAATATCGACCTATGTTGGTCGATATCGACTGGTGCCCAGTAGCCGATTTCGAGCATATCCGAGCTCTACTCAAAGTTCTATCCAAAGTCCAATGGAGATATTTTCGAGAGAAGATTCCTTCCACATTTATCAAGTTCTATCAAGATGGAGAAGATTTATCTACTTTAGATATAGTTCCTTTAATTATTTATTTCCATGTTTTATCTTTATATAGATAGATAGAATAAGATAGAAGATATAGTTGTTCCTTTCCTAGAATAGCTAGATTGGAGCCTATAAATAAAGCCCTAGGGGGCTGATTTTTATGCATTCAAGCAAAGTCTTCTTCGGGCGCAAGGAGAGAGGAAGGAGCAAGAAGGAGGAGAGAGGAGAGAGAGAGGAGGAACGTTTGAAAGGTTTTGTAAGTTTTAGATTTAGTTTAATGTTAAAGTTAATTTATTTCATCATGTTTGCTTTCTAATTTCCCTTCTTCTAGGGTTGGGGTGATCCCAACATAGATATATATGTTTGATTTATGAATTTATGAATTTGTATGTCTTTATCATCATCTACCTATATGTTTAATCCTTTGCAAAAGTTGAGGAAATTCCTTATTTGTGATATTGAAGCGAAAGCGATCTTATTATGAATTTGGATAGTAATTAGGGTTTATTTGCGAAAGCCGACGAATCCTAATTAAGAAAAGGTAGTAACACTTAGGGTTTATGCGAAAGCCTCTATATTCCTATATGTTAATTGATGTGCGCGCAAATTGCCATATTTTCTATGCACATATGAATTCATTTTGTTGTCTTTTGCATGCACATTAATGGGAAAACATGGGAATAGTGTAGTTTATGCTTAAATGTCAAATATATGGGTTTGCACGAGTTTCCATGTGATTTCGCAGAAAACAGGATGAAAATGGATGAATTCAGAATAGCGGAAAAAGAACTCGAAGTCTTCTGAAGCGGTCGAAATCGACTGAAGACCTCGACATCGAGTACATCGAGACATAGGAATCGAGCAGGAAGGAAACAGAGCATCTCGATACAGAAGAGGTCGATATCGACGTCTGGGGGTCGATATCGATGCTGTCAGATCGACCAAGTTGATAGAAGTCGAGTAGGAGAAGGAGAAGCTCGAGATAAGATTTTGGAGGGGTCGATATCGAGGTCCAAGGGTCGATATCGACCATGCAAGCAGAGGAATTTGACTCCGATTTTGATAGAATTATATCCAATGCTTGCAATATCTATCCAAAGGTCGAGATTTCCTATCATCAACATCAGATTTATCATGAGGAGGCTGATTTCACCATGAAGTTTTAGCTTTTACTTTTTATTTATTTATTTATTTATCATAGAGAATAAAGATAAGGTTTCGAGTCCTTATCGACATCTATAACTAGAAGCCAATAGGGCTGAGTTTAAAAAAGGGGAAGAGTGGTTTTTATAGAGACAATTCAGTTGCAATAGAGAGAGAAAGAGAGAGAGGAGGCCGAGTGGAGTTGTAAAGCGAGAGCGGAGTGGCTTGTTCGGTTGTACTTTCTTTTGGAGTTTTAATTCAAAGTAGCTTTCTTTCAATAACAATGATGATGATGTGCATGATGAGGAGCGAGTAGTCAACCCACTTCTAGGGTCGGGGTGAGCCCGACGATAGCAATGTGAGGTAAGTGCATCAAAGGTATGACTTTTATGCGATCCCGTCTTCTACCACATGCATGATCCTTTGCGAAAGTTAGGGAGATTCATTATTTGCATTATTGAAGCGAAAGCCACTCATAATGCGAACTTGAATTACTCATGAATTGGATAGTAACTCTTAGGAATTATGCGAAAGCCTCTAGTCACCTAAGTGTTGATAACGAAAGTTATTTGGCGGAAAGACATAAAAGTTCATATCTTTAGCATGAAACTTGCATTGTTATCGTTGTGGCCTAAAACCCCGACTTTGGAAGCCTTTTAATTAATTAAATTCTTCATAAAAGTCTTAGTTTTGTTTCTGTTCATCTTCCCGCTCCATTCTATTTTCTTCGGAATCTTTTCCGACAAATTGGTTACAAAAACAGTTTATGTGACAAGCATCGAAATCGACCTTAAGGGTCGATATCGAGGACTAACATCGATATCGAGGTCTCTGCTCGACGTCGACTTGCTATTTTATCTTCTGCAGGAACTGCGCTAGGAAATCGACCAGAACTGAGGTCGATATCGACCAATATACTGTATATCGAGTGTCTGCTGAGGTCGAAAGCATTGATCGTGAGTACAACAAAGGAAGCGCTGACCTACCTCCTCGTGGATTCGATCCTGAATTATCCTACTACTACAAGGGAGGGGATTCTTGTATTATTTGTTTGGGACAGGGAGATAGTCTAGTTGTGCTTATTTTATTCTCCTATTTTACATACACCTCCCCCTACTGACGAACAAATTGGCGCCGTTGCCGGGGAGGCAATCAATCGCCACCTAAGTTAATCACGATCTTTTCTAAGCTCATTTTGCAGGTTTATGCGACGTTCTGATCGCGGACCTATCCTGGAACCAATTGACGAGCCTGAACGTTTCTACCATCTTCGCAACAAAGCAATTCGCATCATGGCTGACAACGAGACGCAGGCTGAGATCATAGAGCGGTTGAGAAAGGAGATCGAGGACCACAATGCTACAATCGCTGCTGAAAGGGCCGCTGCTGCTGCTGAGCGAGCCCGTGCTGATAGGGAGGAGGATGCGCGCAGACAAGCCCAAGAGCGGCTAAATCAGTATCCACAGACGGCGATGCAATACATGCATCCGCCCCTTCATGTTCCTGAATCTGCCATTATAATTCCTCACTCCAATTATGAACTGAAAATTAACTTCCTATCTGAGATTAAAAGAAATACTTTTGAAGGAAGACATAATGAATGCCCCCTGCAACACATCTCTACTTTTATGGACTTATGTGAAACAGTTGCTGATGGAGTAAACTTAGAGTATGTGCGACTAAAATCTTTTCGATGGTCTTTGGCAGGAAAGGCATTACAATGGCTTGAAAGTTTGGCTCCACGATCGCTAAGGACATGGGCGGAAGTGAAAGATGCATTCTTGAACAAATTCTTCCCACCTAAAACGGCAATGCTACGACAAAGGATCACGACTTTCAAACAAAAGCCAGGTGAAACCCTAGCACAGGCGTGGGAGCGCTTCAAAGACTTGCTGAGATCATGCCCGACCCATGGGCAACTTCCATATGTCATCCAAGAGATTTTTTATAACGCCCTTGATGCGCCGAATAAGGAGAGGATCAATTCATATACCTCCTATCGGTAAATTGAGCTTACACCAACGGAGGCATGGGAGACCATTGAGAGGCTTGTGAACTTTGACAACACCTATGGGGCTGCTGCGGCCTATGATGCAAGGCCTGCCCCATCTATGCCACTATATGAGCCTCCAAGGGAGATAGATCCTGAAGTACGGCAACAATTCCATAACGATCAAACACGCCGCCTTCAAAAGCAAGTAAGGTTCCTGAGCAACAATCAACCTTGTCAGGAGTGTGGTTCAATAAGGCATAACACCAGTGCCTGTCCACATACTGAGCAAGTATCCATGGCGGAACAACATGAGGAGGTCAAATGGATGAGAGGCCCCTATGGAGGGGGCAATCAACAAAATTGGGGTGATCAAAGGTTCTATCAAACGGATCCCCCAACCTATAGGGCACCAGGGCACCCAGAGCGGGAGACTAAGAAAGATGACCTGCAAATCATCCTTGATGAGATGCGGAGGAACCACGCTGAGTTCAAACAAGCCAATAACTCCGTCCATACTCAGCTGCAGGGCATAAATTCTAGACTTGGGGAGATCGACGTTTGGAAGCGCAACATGGAGACTCAAATGAGTCAATTGGCGGAAGCAATGCCCAAAGCGTCCGGATCACTCCCTGGATCCACTGTGCCCAACCAAAAGGGCAAAACCACAGGTCATATCGCGGCAGTAAACCTAAGGAGTGGGCGTCAATTACAAACACCCGAGCGAAAAGTGGAGGAGAAGGAGCCAGAACAGACGTCGATATCGACCCCCCTGTCGATATCGACCAAGGTGACATCGATGTCGACCCTAATTCTGCGTCACCACAGAAATCGACTCTTCCAGTCGATATCGACCCCACTGCTGCCGATATCGACCTCACTACAGCCGCAGGAAGGAAGAAGGTGTTGCCATTCCCAACTAGAAAAGTGACTAAGGACCCAGCGGAAAAGAAGTTCCAACGGTTCGTGAAGATGCTCCAAGGGCTTAATGTCTCTATACCATTCACAGAGGCACTTCACGAGATGCCATCTTATGTAAGGTTCCTTAAGGATATCTTGGGGAAGAAGCGATCGCTCTCTGAGATCGCAGAGGAATGCAACAGGTTGGAGCTACCACAAAAGCGGGCGGACCCAGGTAAGTTTTCTATCGCTATAGGTCTAGGTCAATTCAAATTTAATGCTTTAGTTGACTTGGGCGCTAGCGTTAGCATGATGCCACTAACCATTTGGCACAAGGTAAAGATAGGTCCTCTGGAGCCCGTGGATGCAAGATTATACATGGCTAACAATACCGTAGTTATTCCAACTGGGATAGTGACGGATGTGCCGGTACAAGTAGGCAAATTCTTTGTCCCTGCTGATTTCCTAGTTGTTGACATAGCGGAGGACCCTACTTGTCCAATTATTTTAGGTAGGCCATTCCTAGCAACCGTCGATGCCAACATTAGCGTGAAGAAAGGATTGCTCTCACTCACAATTAGTGATGAAGTAATAGAGTATTCCTTCAACAAGACGGTGCAAAGTCAAGGGCCAATGGAGATAAAAGCCATCAAAGAAGCCCAAGTAGAGGAAGTTGAAGCAATCTTGAACGAAGGAGCTCAACCGGACAACAAAATCGACCCAGGTAAGTCGATATCGACCACTATTGTTCAAGATTCTGTGACAGGTCATAAGTATGGGGTCGATGGAGGAAAAGAGGAAGCATCGAAATCGGGGTCAAGGGTCGATATCGAGCACACCCTATCGAAATCGACCACCATCAGCGCTGAGAAGAGAGGCGAGGAGACCTCGATATCGACCTCTGAGGGTCGAAATCGACCTGATCATATCGAGTCAAAACTCCCCAAATCGACTGATCCTACAGGTGTACAACAGGGAAGGTCGATATCGACCTCCGAACATCGACATCGACCTGAGCCACAGACTGAGAAGAAGGTAAGTCAAGGTACGGATTCCTCTTGTTCAATTACAATTAAGGACTTATCATTATTTGGAAGAGGTGTGCCTTAGCATGTGCGTTTATGTAGGGTATCCGATGATAGTTCAAGCCAATATGAGATAGGAGACAAGGTCTATGTTGCCAAATCTAAAGACCATTGGTTCCCTACAAGATTCAAGGATAAGAGCTTAGGTCCATTCACGGTGAATCAAATCAATCCCGGGGGAATGCAGCTGCGGGACAAGAAAGGAGTGATATTTGAGGCCCAAGCCACATGGGCTCTGCAGATGCCACCTTGAAAAGCGCAAAGGAAGAAGTCGGCCTAGCGACTTAAAAATCTAGAGCTTGTAACAAAGACTTAGTTTTGGTTTTAAGACAGCTTAGTTTTGGTTTTAGACACTTTATTGTTTTGCATATTGTGTGTTTAGTTTTCAAATTACAGGAGAGAGAAAAGCACACAGAAAGGCATCGAAATCGATGTCGGACATCGAAATCGACCTCAAGGTCGACATGGATAGGGTTTGTGATCGAGGCTGAATCACCCTGAAGCCCAAGCAGAAATCAGAGAGACATCGATATCGATGTAAAGGGTCGATATCGACCTTCCCTGTTGTCTTCTTCAACTCCTGAAATTTGTGACGGTTTAGTAAGTTTTCTTCTTAACCCTAGTTCTAATACAGTGAGGACACTGTAGATTTTAAGTATGGGGTAGGGGAAAGGCTTATTTGCATATTCATGCTTAGTTTAGGGTTGCATATTTATTTTTTAATGCATAAAAAAATTGACCCCCATCAAAAATTTTGAAAAAAAAGAGAGTCATGGAAATATAAAAAAGAGCTCTATGATGCAAAATTAGATTCATTAGAGATATAACATGAGATTGCCTAGTTAAGGGAAGTCCCAATGAAGTGCAATTTTTTGAGAAAATCATAAAGGAGATGAAAATTTGAAGTTGCTTTTGACATGTGCATGATAAGATGATGGAGGATTTTTTTTATAAAAATTCCATACAAGCAAAGTTCATATCCTAGCCTTACCTACTGACGAGAGGGTTTCTCGACCAAATAAATTTATAGTCAAGACCCCCGCTATAGTATAGGGGAGTCAGGTTCGTCCTCAGGAGAGAAGTCAGCGGTTCTAGGTTTAGTGTATTTTGGGGTTCAGGGATAGCGGGAAGAGGTGCAAGGTTGTTGTCGGCGTCGACTAAGACTTGGTCGATGTCGAGGGATGGAGAGGGAATGGTGATTTGATGTCGAGTGGCTGCGCAAAAACTTTAAAATAACGAAAATAGACTAATAAAAGAACAAACTTCCAAGGTTAGGGATCACCGCAACAATAAACATATGTGTAGATTATAAATCAAATAAAGATGCATGCTTTATATCAAATAACTTTCGTTATTAACATATAGGAATATAGAGGCTTTCGCATAAACCCTAAGTGTTACTACCTTTTCTTAATTAGGATTCGTCGGCTTTCGCAAATAAACCCTAATTACTATCCAAATTCATAATAAGATCGCTTTCCCTTCAATATCACAAATAAGGAATTTCCTCAACTTTTGCAAAGGATTAAACATATAGGTAGATGATGATAAAGACATACAAATTCATAAATACATAAATCAAACATATATATCTATGTTGGGAACACCCCAACCCTAGAAGAAGGGAAATTAGAAAGCAAACATGATGAAAGAAATTAACTTTAACATTAAACTAAATCTAAAACTTACAAAACCTTTCAAACGTTCCTCCTCTCTCTCTCCTCTCTCCTCCTCCTTGCTTCTTCCTCTCTCATTGCGCCCGAAGACGACTTTGCTTGAATGCATAAAAATCAGCCCCCTAGGGCTTTATTTATAGGCTCCAATCTAGCTATTCTAGGAAAGGAACAACTATATCTTCTATCTTATTCTATCTATCTATATAAAGATAAAACATGGAAATAAATAATTAAAGGAACTATATCTAAAGTAGATAAATCTTCTCCATCTTGATAGAACTTGATAAATGTGGAAGGAATCTTCTCTCGAAAATATCTCCATTGGACTTTGGATAGAACTTTGAGTAGAGCTCGGATATGCTCGAAATCGGCTACTGGGCACCAGTCGATATCGACCAACATAGGTCGATATTGACCTCGTCTTCTCATCTTCAGCTCTGACACTCGATATTGGCCTCTGGAGTGGAAATCGACCAAAGTCAGGTCGATATCGACCAAGTCTGGTCGATATCGACCAAGTCTGGTCGATATCGACCACCTCTTCAGTTCTCAGCATTCTCTGGTTGATTTCTGGGCTTTTTGGCCGATTTGATCCACTCGATATCGACAAAAAGTGGTCGATATCGACCTCTTCTGCAGTTTCCAGCATGCTGCTCTGTTCTTGAAACGCACTTTTCCGAGTCCTCGTTCGTCGGATTGACGCATATGAGCATGCGTTGGAAAGAACTTTCCGAGGGCTACAACTCTCATGAAGACTTCAAAGCTTGATTTGGAATGATGAATGGCGAAAAGCGGGCTTTCCTCCAGCTGCACCATCCTTAGCTTCTTCATGACTTTCCTTTAAGCTCCAAAGTGCGTCCGATTTCTGTGAAATATAACAAAAACTTGTGTAGACCTCCATATATTGCAAATAAGCATAAACTACACAAATTCTGTGCTATTCTAACCCAAATGTAGGAAATGTTTGCAGAAATCGATATAAAAGATAGTAGAAAACATGGCAAATTAGGCTCACATCACCTACGCATATTCACAAAGCCATATATGAGACTTATTATGATCATTATTGCTCCACATATACATATTGTCCATTTTTTACCTTATACCCTATCCGGGGACAAAGTTTTTTTTGAATGGATGACATCTTTGGAGTTATATGGAGTTGTGCATTTATAAAGTTGTTGGCAGGAATGATACAATATGGAAAATTAAATGAGCGAGAAAAAATCCGATCACCTCAGGAGATAAAGGTAGGTCGACCCTGCTCGCTGAGATAATAGTTCGGTGAGATGGGACACAAAGGTGAGGAGTCCGAAGTACTAAGTATCCGGGGCCATTCATGACACCCATGTTTGCGACTCGCGAGAAGGCAGTGCTAAGGTTAGAGAGGTAAAAGCATTAAAGTGAAAAAAGCATTGAACGATGAGTGAAAGGTGAGACATTATGAAGGAGGAATGTGGAATATTTTGGAAAGAAAGTGTACTTCCCCGGATTTAACACCACATGGCCAAATATTAGCCCACCTTTAGCCTTTTACCAATCCACTTCTCACAAGCTTGAAATAAAGTCCTCTTGATTATTAATGCAATGTCGCTAGAATTGTTTTTTACATATTATCTCCTTTATAAGTGTGAAATTGCTTTTATGCACAGGCATGGACTTGGTTGACATAAGTACCTTCTCGAGGATGGCAATTGATTGTAGGGACATATGAAAAATGAATCTATGATGTTGAGGGTTTACTTTCTTCCCTTGAATGACCATTAAGAGTATTGCTTGGGGACAAGCAAGCTTAAGTATGGGGTGTTTGATGTGCGCGCAAATTGCCATATTTTCTATGCACATATGAATTCATTTTGTTGTCTTTTGCATGCACATTAATGGGAAAACATGGGAATAGTGTAGTTTATGCTTAAATGTCAAATATATGGGTTTGCACGAGTTTCCATGTGATTTCGCAGAAAACAGGATGAAAATGGATGAATTCAGAAGAGCGGAAAAAGAACTCGAAGTCTTCTGAAGAGGTCGAAATCGACTGAAGACCTCGACATCGAGTACATCGAGACATAGGAATCGAGCAGGAAGGAAACAGAGCATCTCGACACAGAAGAGGTCGATATCGACGTCTGGGGGTCGATATCGATGCTGTCAGATCGACCAAGTTGATAGAAGTCGAGTAGGAGAAGGAGAAGCTCGAGATAAGATTTTGGAGGGGTCGATATCGAGGTCCAAGGGTCGATATCGACCATGCCAGCAGAGGAATTCGACTCCGATTTTGATAGAATTATATCCAATGCTTGCAATATCTATCCAAAGGTCGAGATTTCCTATCATCAACATCAGATTTATCATGAGGAGGCTGATTTCACCATGAAGTTTTAGCTTTTACTTTTTATTTATTTTTTTATTTATCATAGAGAATAAAGATAAGGTTTCGAGTCCTTATCGACATCTATAACTAGAAGCCAATAGGGCTGAGTTTAAAAAAGGGGAAGAGTGGTTTTTTTAGAGACAATTCAGTTGCAATAGAGAGAGAAAGAGAGAGAGGAGGCCGAGTGGAGTTGTAAAGCGAGAGCGGAGTGGCTTGTTCGGTTGTACTTTCTTTTGGAGTTTTAATTCAAAGTAGCTTTCTTTCAATAACAATGATGATGATGTGCATGATGAGGAGCGAGTAGTCAACCCACTTCTAGGGTCGGGGTGAGCCCGACGATAGCAATGTGAGTTAAGTGCATCAAAGGTATGACTTTTATGCGATCCCGTCTTCTACCACATGCATGATCCTTTGCGAAAGTTAGGGAGATTCATTATTTGCATTATTGAAGCGAAAGCCACTCATATTGCGAACTTGAATTACTCATGAATTGGATAGTAACTCTTAGGAATTATGCGAAAGCCTCTAGTCACCTAAGTGTTGATAACGAAAGTTATTTGGCGGAAAGACATAAAAGTTCATATCTTTAGCATGAAACTTGCATTGTTATCGTTGTGGCCTAAAACCCCGACTTTGGAAGCCTTTTAATTAATTAAATTCTTCATAAAAGTCTTAGTTTTGTTTCTGTTCATCTTCCCGCTCCATTCTATTTTCTTCGGATCCTTTTCCAACAAATTGGTTACAAAAACAGTTTCTGTGACAAGCATCGAAATCGACCTTAAGGGTCGATATCGAGGACTAACATCGATATCGAGGTCTCTGCTCGACGTCGACTTGCTATTTTGTCTTCTGCAGGAACTGCGCTAGGAAATCAACCAGAACTGAGGTCGATATCGACCAGTATACTCGATATCGAGTGTCTGCTGAGGTCGAAAGCATTGATCGTGAGTACAACAAAGGAAGCGCTGACCTACCTCCTCGTGGATTCGATCCTGAATTACCCTACTACTACAAGGGAGGGGATTCTTGTATTATTTGTTTGGGACAGGGAGATAGTCTAGTTGTGCTTATTTTATTCTCCTATTTTACATACACCTCCCCCTACTGACGAACATTAATAACGAAAGTTATTTGATATAAAGCATGCATCTTTATTTGATTTATAATCTACACATATGTTTATTGTTGCGGTGATCCCTAACCTTGGAAGTTTGTTCTTTTATTAGTCTATTTTCGTTATTTTAAAGTTTTTGCGCAGCCACTCGACATCAAATCACCATTCCCTCTCCATCCCTCGACATCGACCAATTCTTAGTCGACGCCGACAACAACCTTGCACCTCTTCCCGCTATCCCTGAACCCCAAAATACACTGAACCTAGAACCGCTGACTTCTCTCCTGAGGACGAACCTGACTCCCCTATACTGTAGCGGGGGTCTTGACTATAAATTTATTTGGTCGAGAAACCCTCTTGTCAGAAAGCACTTCAATAGTTGGAGAGTCTAGCACCAAGATCGCTCCACACATGGGATGAAGTCAAGGATGCATTCCTCAACAAGTTTTTCAAAGGAAGAGCTTGATGGAAAAGAAGCAATCATCGCCGAGCTTGACTACTACAACAAGGACCTAGACGATCTTGGAGAAGGGACAAGCTTGAAGGGGCCATACCTTAAAGGGTCTTGATGCGCTACCGGAGAACTCGGCCTAACGACTTAAAAATCTAGAGCTTGTAAATAAAACTTTAAAAATCTAGAGCTTGATAAATCGTGGCGATATATTAATGAACTAACAAGAATTCCAGGTTGCAAAGCATACGAAACGACAAAGAAGAAAAGAAGTCCCTGCAGAGGCGGCCAAGATCGACTAGGCCGGTCGATATCGAATGCCATAGGGTCGAGCCACCTCCTGTGATTGAGATCGATTACTCAAGAGCAAAACACAACAGTCGATATCGAGGAGGTCACTCGATATCGACCACCACTGGCGACCCTCAACTTCGACTTCCTTTTCTTCACACACAGATGCTGTCGACATCGACTACTTCACTTGACATCGACTACTGGCAATGACAGAACCTGAAATCGACCTCCACCGTGGGTTACTATGTGAGTTTCTCTCTTCATCCATGTTTTTCTTTTAATACAGTGAGGACAGTGTATATTTTAAGTATGCGGTAGGGATGTGTTAGAAGGGGAATCAAGAGATGTAACTAAAAGATATAACTTTGAACCAATTCCTTCCTTCATAAATAAACTTCAAGACTCCCTCCCGATGTAGCAATAGGGAATCAGGATCGATCCTCGAGAAGTCGGGTCAGCGGTTTCCTGAATTGTCTTTAGAGTTCTCACGCTGTGTTGACCAGAAGCCTCGCTATCGAGCAGTTATATTGATATCGACAAGGGTTGTCGATTCCTAGTGTCGGCGTCGATCTGTGAAACCTGTAAAGAAGAACAGAGAACAGAGGCAATCGATATCGACTGGGCATGTCAATGTCGAGTGAGTCAGTGTACTTCGGTCGACCCAGAAGACTGTCAACATGTCTTCTCTCGATGCAGTGTACTCGATATCGAGTATATAGGTCGAGATCGAGTGGCTTCACAAACAGTGAACAAAAAGTAATAAACGAAAAGAAATAATAAAGAAAGTAAATAAAAGACAATGTTTTTGTGTTTTTGATTTATATAACTAAAAGCTCCTAAGGTAGGGATTCACCACGACAATAACCATGCATGCATTATTACTTTAATAATATAAAAGATTTAGCTTTTATCATCCCCAATTAGGAATATAGAGGCTTTTGCAGAAAAACCTAATTGTTTCTACCTTTTTATAATTAGGGTTTAGTCAACTTTCATAGGCAAAACCTAAGGTAAATAAGGAATGATCCTAAATTCGCATAAAGGATTGAGCGCGGTGTAGAAGAAGAAATCGCAGAATCAAATAAGGAATAAAAGCATACTTACATGGCTATCAACGGGCTCACCCCGACCCTAGAAGTAGGACGACTACTCACTCCTCACCGGGGAAAACATCATCGCATAAAGAAAAGAACTTTGCATTAACTTGAAAAGAAACTTTAATCTTACAACCACCTTCTCTCTCCTACTCTCTCGCCTCTTACTCCTACTCTTCTTGTGATCAGATGATTGTTGGTTGATTTAATTGTGATTGTCTGACTAAAGCCAGCCCCCTAGGGCTTTATTTATAGCCTCCTAACCCTTGCTAGCCAAGGATTGGAGTCCTAATCCTACTAAGATTGGTATAAGGAAATTCTATCTAAACTAAATTATATCATAAAATAAAATATTAAAATAGGTAATATTCCCTAACATGCTTGGAATATACCCTAAGGATAGATGAATCTTGGTAGATGATAGATATCTTCGTGGCTAAGCAAAATCTTTCAAAGATCCGGCCCAATCCGCGTTTCGTACGTGTCTGTTGCTCCAGTCGATGTCGAGTGGACATGTCGATATCGAGTGTATTATGTTAAGTCGAGTTGATTTGTTGTGGTCGACATGGATCTGGTCTCGATCCGGCTCTTTTCTCCTCAGTCGATTTCGGGTGGTTTGGTCGATGTCAAGTTGGTTTGTTGTGGTCGACATTGCCTTGGTCTCGTTCTGCTCTTTTCTCCTCAGTCGATCTTGGGTGGTTTGGTTGATGTCGAGTCTCTGTGTCGAGATCGAGTGGTTATCTCGAGATCGAGTCTTCTTTAGTGTCTTGTTTCTTCTCTAAAGTGCTCCGTTTTATGCAAAATCAAACCAAAACTTGTGTAGACCTCTACATCTTGCAAATGTACTCAAACTACACAAATTCAGTACTTTCCCAACCCGAAAGTATAAAATATGCATAAAAACAGAATAGATGTAAGCATGAAACATGGTGAAATATGCGCACATCAGGATGAGACATGTCTTCCTTGGCTTTTGTTCAAAACTTGGCTTAGGTTAGATTTTTATTTATGTTTTTACATTCATGTTTAAAGTTTATGCATTTTAAATTTAAGTTTTAGTTATTAGTTTCATAAAAATACAAAAATCCAAAAATCTTAGAAAATGTCAAAAAGAAGAAAAAAATGCATATTTACTTTATTTACATAGTTTTAGACCATACTTAGATGTCCTATGATGAAAGCCCAATGGCTGACTTGATCATGTAAATCCTATGACATATTTGGATGGTTTAGCCTCAGTCCTTGAAATTGTTTTTATGTAGATTGTGAACTTGTGATGAAATTGAACACATGATCCTAGGCTAAAAAGAAAAATCCAACAAAATTGTCCTAGTGAGAATTTTGGCCGAGAACATTAAAAATATCTCTGCTTTCTTGAGTGAATTTACTCTTCATATGCATCTCTAAATGTCGTGATAGTTATTCAAAGCCAATGTATTCATTCGTTTAAGTAAATGGGAATTAAATGATGGAAGAATCTTTTAAGCCACTTTTATCCTCTCTTTACCTATCATGCATTATCTCTGCTTGAAACCATAACATTAGCTTGAGCCTTTATATTGTAAACTCCATAAATTATCCCTAGCTGAATTGAGCCTGACCCCCATTTGGGAATTGAGACTGAAAGATGGTTAGAATAATGTCTAGTGGAAAGAAAGTGCATCTGTTTAGTTTTGAGTAAAGAAGAATTATGGGTTGGTAGTATATTTGCATCTTGTCACATATTTGTAAAAGGATTTTTGGCTCACATTATAAATGCACCATAATATTTATTTATTTTCGATAAAAATTTTGAAAAAAAAGAAAAAAAAGAGCTATTTACAGTTAAGTGCATGAGCCAATTATTCCTTAGTTATTTTATTTTATGCAAGATTTATATTGTTGATAGGTATATTGGGTTTGAAAGAAAGGGAGTCCATCATAAAGAAAGTAGTTTGGAATGTGCATTATTTTGGGAGATATGGTTTGGTTGAGTTGTGTTGAAATTTAGGAGTCTTGATTCTCGAATTTTATTAAGCACCACATAGCCAAATAATTCCATACCCTCTATTCCTTACCAAGCCCAATTACAACCCCGCCGAATGGAGTCTCCTTTAAAGTCTTCCATTGAGCGAAAGTCCTCTTGATTGTTCTTGGTTGCATTTACGTAATTGGTTGCGAAGTGGATTGTTATAAATTTCAATGTTTGTGAGTTCTGTAATTTTGAATGGAAGTGAATTATGATCATCTCATTCTTAGGAAAATAAGTGGTATATAATACAAGAGTCTTAGCAGAAGAGAGAGAGGAGGATATAACTACACCTAAGGAAGAAAATAAGTAATAAATGATTCAGCGTACCCAACTTCCAAGACTAATAAATAATACTTTAAATAATAAACCTATCTAACTTCTGTAATACTCATGCCCAGCTTGTTACAGAGCTAATCAACTCTAGTTCTGTTTAAAGCCTTTGTGAAAAGATCTCCCAATTGTTCTCCGATCTTCACATACATTGCATTAATCAAGCCTTCTTGTATCTTTTAACAGATGAAATGGCAATCTATCTCAATGTGCTTCGTTCGTTCGTGAAAAATAGGATTGAATGCAATATGAAGGGCTGCTTGATTATCGCAATATAACTTTGCAGGCAAATTTGTCTCAAGACCTATTTCAGTCAATAGTTGATATATTCACTTAACCTCACATGCACCTTGTGCCATTGCTCTACATTCTGACTCTGTACTTGTACGAGAAACAACACTCTCCTTCTTACTCTTCCATGACACTAGGTTTCCACCAACAAAAACACACTGACCTGATGTGGATCTTCGATCATCCTTAGACCCCGCCCAATCCGCATTTGTGAAGCAATCAATGATAGTGTGACCGTGATTCTTATAAAGAATGATGCGTCCTGGAGCTCCTTTCAAGTAACACAAAATCTGTTCGATAGCTGCCCAATGATCAACTGTTGGTGAAGACAGATATTGACTTAGTACACTGACTGGATATGCAATATCTGGTCTGGTCACTGTTAAGTAATTCAGTTTTCCTACGAGTCTTCTGTATCTCTCAATATCTTTGAACACATCACCTTCTTTTGTAAGCTGCAGATTAGGAATCATGGGATAGCTACAAGGTTTATCCCCTAATTTCCCCGTTTCTTATAACAAATCAAGCACATATTTTCTTTGAGATAAGAAAATTCCTTTCTTACTTCTTGTTACCTCAATGCCCAAGAAGTATTTTAACATCCCCAAATCTTTAGTTTGAAATTGACATTGAAGAAAGGCTTTCACAGATAAAATACCCGGTGTATCACTTCTAGTGATGACAATATCATCCACATATACCACTAATAACATGATGCCTAATTCAGATTGTTTATAGAAGACAGAGTGATCAGATTTGCTTTTGTGCATTCCAAACTTTTCAAGTGCTTCACTAAACTTTCCAAGACAAGCTCTAGGACTTTGCTTCAGGCCATATAGAGACTTGCGCAAACGGCAAACTTTCTCATGCTCCCCCTGTGCAACAAAGCCAGAAGGTTGCTCAATATAAACCTCTTCTTGGAGGTCTCCATGAAGAAAGGCATTTTTTATATCTAATGGATGTAGGGACCAACTGTATTTTGCAGCCACGGAAATAAGCAACCTCACAGATGTCTATTTAGTAATAGGAGAAAATGTGTCAGAATAATTGACCCCATAAGTTTGAGCATATCCTTTAGCCACTAGTCGAGCCTTCAATCGAGCTACTGATCCATCAGGGTTAACCTTAACTATAAACATCCATTTACAACCAATAGTCTTTTTCCTGTCGGTAAAGTCACCAAATCCCAAGTACCATTCTCATCCAAAGCCTTCATTTTCTCCTTCATAGCCTCACACCAACCAGGGTGGTTTAAGGCTTCGTGGACAGTTTTAGGTATAGAAACTAAGTCAAGAGATGCAACGAATGCACAAGTGGAGGATGACAGGTTATTATTGGTCACACAAGTAGAGATGGGATAAGTACATTGACGTTTACCTTTGCGAAGAGCAATAGGTAGATCATTACCTGAATCGTGATCTGATGATGAAGACAATGTTGGCGATGGACATGGATCAAGCAGGTGTTGACGCCGAGAATAAACTGAGTGATAGGAGGCTTGACTGGAGGAGGGACAGAAAAAGTGATGGTATAAATGAGCAAATCATCTTATTCTTCCTCATGAACAGAAGGTGGAGAAAATGGTGTGTCTTCGAGGAAAGTGACATCAATAGACATAAGATACTTATTAAGACTCAGAAAATAACATCTATATCCCTTTTGCATGCGAGAGTAACCTAGGAAAATGCATTTCAAGGATTTGGGATCCAATTTAGTGATATGAGGGCAAACATCCCGAACAAAACAAGTGCAACCAAATATTTTGGGTTCAATTGAGAACATGGATTTTGTAGAAAAGAGTGCAAGATAGGGAGTCTCACCATTAAGAATAGAGGAGGGCATTCGATTTATAAGAAAACAAGTTGTAGAAACAGCATCAGCCCAAAACACTTTGGAAACTTTCATATGGAATAAAAGTGCTCGTGCAGTTTCTAGCAAGTGCCGATTTTTTCATTCAACCACTCCATTTTGTGATGTGTATTAACACATGATGTTTGATGTATAATGCCATTTCGAGTCATATAAGTTTGGAACACCTATGATATGTATTCTTTGGTGTTGTCAGTCCTCAAAGTTTGTACGGAGGTTTTAAATTGAGTGTTGATTTCAGCACCAAAGGATGAAAAATGAGAGAACAACTCAGATCAATTTTTCATTAAAAATAACCAAGTCATACGAGAATAGTCATCAACAAAGGTGACAAAGTACCTAAACCCAGTTTTTGACACAAGAGGACAAGGACTCCAAACATCGGAATGAACTAATTCATAAGGAGCATTTGCTCGTTTATTGATCCTAGGACTCAAACTAGAACGATGATGTTTAGCAAAGTGGCTAGTGAAGACAAACTATGAAATTGTGGACACAATTTCTTTAACAAAGGAAGAGATGGATGACCCAACCGACAATGTGCTTCAAGTGGGGTAGCTACTTCAGGACAAGCTACTGATTTGGGAACTTGTGTATCAAGAATGTAGAGACCTCTTGATTCATGTCCTTTACCAATAATCTTCCTCGTCATAAGATCCTGAAACAAGCAATGTTCAGGAAAAAATGGGATACTACAATTGAAATTATGAGTGATTTTACTTATAGATAATATGTTAAATGATTGGTTGGGCAAACTCAAGACAGAGGACAATGGGATTGATGGTGTTAGGGTAATGGTGCCAGAACCAAAAATTCTTGAGGGTGACCCAACAGCCAAAGTGATAGTGGAGGTTTGGTGGTAGGGTTAGAAGGTAGAAAATAGGTTAGGATTACCTGACATATGGTCTGTTGCACCTGAGTCAATGACCCATTTTGAAGAGGAGACAACAAGACAAGTGTTTGGATTACTTGACTTGGTGCTGGCTGTAATCGGAGTAGAGGAAGACTTTAGAGATTCCCGGTACTTGTAAAATTTAGCATACACATTGGCAGAGATGATAATAGGCTTCTCAGATGTTTCAGCACAAGCAATATAAGCAGATTGGCCAGATCCAAATTGAGTTCTTGAATTTTTGTTCTTCAGTTTTCTACAGTCATGCTTCATGTGACCAGGCTTGCGACAATAGTGACATATAATCCCTCCTCCATCCAGATTCTTGTTGTTGTCCATTCTCATGGGCTTGACTCACAAGAGCACTCTCTGCCTGAACAAGTGCATAACTGATGGTCTCTGGATGAACCTGGGTGCGCAGAAGCCAACTGAAGGTATCTTGTAATGAGGGAATCTCAAATTCAGAGATTATTTGAGATTTTGCTATCTGAAACTCAGCAGGAAGGCCAGCCAGGAAACTTATGACAGCCATCTGCTCCCTTTGGGTTTGTTGTACCTTCACATCTGCGCTGAATGGTAACAACATGTTGAGCTCTACATAAATCTTCTTGAAATCCATGAAGTACTTCGTCAGAGACCTATCTTGTTTCTCTGCGTGATAGAAATCTTGACAAACCTCATAGGTGCGAGAGACCTTCCCTTTTCCATAGTACAGGAAGTCTAGATAATCCATTAGTTCCTTAACGAATTCACAATGATTGATCAAGCCAATTACCTCGCTATCAATCGAATTCCGAATATGTAGAAATAAGCGAGCATCCTCCCTTAGCCATGCTTGTTTTGAATCATCCTTGGGAGGATCATCACTCATATGAGCATATTTGTCAATAATCCTTAGATACAAACGGATTGTCTTGCTCCAGTCCAAATAATTTGAACCAGTCAACTTATGGTCCATAATTTTAGACATTATAGGCACCATTTCTGACACAAGGGTTGCTTTCTTCTCCTCCATTGAAGGCACAAATGCTAAACTGACACAAACTGACCACATTGAAGGATACTTTTGAGGAAGCTTGGAGATGTCTGATTGAAACCTAATCAGACATTAGTCCCTAATTTGTGTTTGGGAAAGATATTAAAGGAAATATCGAAACCCTAATAGGGTGGCTCTGATACCATGTTAAAAAACAGTGGGTCATATGACGTGGGGGGTTACACGCCCAAGCACACATGCGTAATTAACCAAGTCGAACACACAAATCGAGTAGGGTTCCACCCTAAAACCAATTGGTGTTAGGTAGGGGTAGCCCACCGGCTTATATGCAAGGATTGGATTCATCATTTTATCAATGTGGGATACTATCCCATTTCATATTCTCAACACATCCCCTTCAAGCGCAACTGCATGGACACACAATATCTTCCAATTGCGCTTGACGACATAAGCCTTAACGTTGGCTAGCCAACTAGACCAGGAACCCAAACCACACCGCACACAGCCGAACCTGACTTTGATACCATGCAATTTTGGATGGAAGAGAATTCCGATCATCTCATTCTCAGGAAAATAAGAGGTATATAATACAAGAGTCTCAGCAGAAGAGAGAGAGGAGGATATAACTACAGCTAAGGAAGAAACTAAGTAATAAATGATTCAGCCTACCCAACTTCCAAGACTAATAAATAATACTTTAAATAATAAAACTATCTAACTTCTGCAACAAGTTCGTATATGGACTTGAGTTGAGAGTTGATCTTCAGAGCCTAAACACATTGAGAGGTGAGTGTAAACACATTATCCCTGTAAGGTTGGATTTCAAATTGTCTATGTCTATGGATCGCTCATATATGTGTGATGACATTAAATTCACTTTCCTTGCTTTGCTACCATTTATGATGTTATTTTTGACAACGGCGAAGACTTGAAGGATGTGTTGTAGGTATTGGCTATTGCTTGGTTATTGCTTGAGGACAAGCAAGTGTAAGTATGTGGTATTTTGATATACATATTTCTAGCTATTTTAGATACATGTTTTGACTTCATATTCCATTCGATTTCTAAATTATAGGTTATGAATAATGAGAATTTTTATAGAACGTGCTAACGTGCAAGAAATAGAGTCTCCACAAGTTTTGGCTTAAATGTATAGGAAATGGAGCGGAATCGGAGTCAAAATGAGATGCCAAGAGAAGCTGTGAAGCAGTCGATATCGAGTCAACCACTCAAGATCGACTAGATCATTTGATACAGAGACTAGGTATCAATAGCCAAGACCACAAGCTACTGGAGAGCACTTGACACAACATCAGATCGAGTGGATAACTCAACATCGACACACCACCAAAGCTCGAGTGGAACCAAGAGAGGTCGAGCAGAAATGAGACACTCGATATCGAGTGAACTGGTCGATATCGAGTAGAAGATTCCTGCAGTTTGCACACGGTTTTGATAATCTGAGTTGATGATCTTGATAGAGGCCACAATTTTATTTTTTGCTTTTAGTTAGATTATGTCATAAGGGTACTTTCCTTTTTACCCTAGGATTTTTATTATTTACCTTAATAAAGTTTTATCATATTGTTATGGGATAGACTTTAGATATACTAGTTTTAGTAGGATTAGAACTCCTTTCCTTGGCTAGCAAGGATTGAGAGGCTATAAATAAAGCCTTAGGGGCTGGTTTTCATTCATTAAAACACAACAAACAATCTCAATAGTTTAGGGTTTATAGTAGAAGAAGCTTTAGGGTTTTGACGTTTGCAAAAGCCGACGTCGGAGTTGTAAAGTCTCAAAGTTTCCTTTTAATGCAAGTTTCTTTCTTTCAAGTTATGGTCAGGGTGAGTCCGACATTAGCCATGCGTGCTTGAGGTGAGTATTTGATGTTGATATCGTTGCGTCTTGATCATCTCCTACGATTTTGTGTTTAGTCCTTATCGCAAAAAAGGGATTCATGTTAATAACTTGGGTTATAAACATAAAATTGGTAGAGACAATTAGGTTTATTTGCAAGAGTAATCCTAAGAGTTGGTGTACGGCGAAAGCTTGTCCCTCGGGTGAGATAGCGCAATTGTCCATCTTACTTATCTTATGCATGTTTGGTTAATGTTGTGGTAAACCCAAGCCCTAGGAGTTCCTTTTTAATATATATTTACATTCATCAAAACCTTTGTTATTTCTGATCATTACTTCTACTTCTATCCTACTCTCTTCGACCATCTTTTGCCGACGTCACTAATGCTTTACAGGAGAACTCGATATCAATATTTGTAGTCGATATCGACTGAACCACATCGGGTCGACGTTTGCTGAGTCGACTGCCCCTTTTTGCTCCTATTCTGAGCTCGAGATTGAGTGACCAACTTGATATCGAGTGCTGCTGTATCGACCGACAGTCTTCTGAGTCAATTTTGTTACTAACGTTCGAGATCGACTTCCTAGGCCGAGATCGACTTCTATTTTTTGTCTCAGCAGGTTTTCTACTCACCGAGATGGATAGCCACCTTCGACGTCAAGTGTCTAACTCGAGATCGAGTGCCTTCTGGTCGACACAAGACGTGTATCCAGGCTATTCTAGGATCCCGCTAACTCGCTTCCTCGAGAATCGAACCTAATTCCCTACCACTACAGTGAGGAGTTTTGAATTTATTTGAGTAGCTAGGGTTGAGTATATTATCTATATATTTCAATTCAATTATACCTACATCACGGTGTTGGTTATATTCATGTACATCCATCCCTTATCAACACATCGTTTCTTGGTATATATGCACATGAAATTATTGTCTTTGAACTAATTTGTCTGCACTTGGCTTTCAGAACATCAGTTGTTTGTATATATGCACATTAATTGTTAACTGATATGATGCTTTTTTTATTAATTGTTATTATTTATGTAATATGTATGCTATGTACTTGACTGATTATTGATATAAAAACAAAACTTAAAAGAAATTCTTTTAATCAAGGCAAGGATTAATACAGTGAATGTTGTTAGGCAATTAAAATGTTTGTACAACTTGAAATAGAATCAGTGTTAGCCAATTCTGTACATCCATCCCTTACCAACACATCAGTTGTTGGTATATATGCACATGAATGTATTGTCTTTGAACCGATTACATTTCTCTCATTCCAATTTGATTTGTCTGCACTTGAATGTTTTGGCTTTCATCATATGAACTTCTCCTCAGCTGCACATCAATGTCCTGCCTTTCAACTCCTTACATTGCATTGAATTTCATTCTCATTTGTCTACACATATGTAACACTAGTTGTAGTCAGTGTAGTCAACGATGCTATCTTATAATTTATAATTTTTATGGCCTGCATAACTGAAGCCATTATTTTTTTATGTTTTTAACGCATTGATCTGCTCAATTACTTGTAAATCACTGAGTTTGCATGTCTTCTTGTTATTCCACCGGTCCTTGTTATCTTTGGATTGTCCTGTTTTCATTTGCTATAAGTTATGACCTGACCTTTTCGTTTTATTCGTTTGACTAGTCATGTATTCTTCGGACGATGACTTACCCTACCGATACGGCTATGACTCTAACTCTGATGTAAGCTTGCAGAGTGAGGATCCCGACAAACACTGGTGGATCCGCGGAGACGACTCCTACGAATTCCATGACAATGATGAGGTGAACTCTCCCTCCCCACTGTCGACCCCTCCTTCGGACAATGACAATGACAATGACAATAACTTCACCATCATCGAGCTGAAAGACTACTATAGGGAGCTGTTGGCTCGCATCACCAACATGGAGGAGCGTGCTAATGCGAGGGAGGATAATCTTGCCAGGGCTGAGTAGGACAAGAACAAGTTGATCCAGAGGGTGGCTGATCTGTCCACTGTCCTCTGCGTCGGCTGGGACGAGCATTGTAACGGGCCCGGATTATCATTCTCGGGTTACATTTCGAGGGATAAAACCCCTCGTTGAGATCTTGCTCCCCGAGTACAGGTTGGAGGTTTGAAATAAAAAATTTCGCTTTAAAGGTCGTATTTCATAACCTTAAACCGAGAGGGACCATTGGAATCCCCGGGGTAAGTCCTCTATACCTGCCCTATGACCTAAGTCATAAAATCTATTATCATACAACCATTAAAGTTTTCAAAAATCATACATAAGATTGCCACGGCGGAGCTGGGTCAAAACATTATCCAAATATGTAAATCTAAACCGTTATTAATTCAGTGTAGTCAGAGTCTCAACTCTCTCTTTCCGCCAAGTCAGAACCCCGCGATCATGGATCCAAACCAGCATCAATAGTGGTAAGCATAATGGATACCTAAAAATGTTAATAGTGGGCGGGATCAGATGATGCCCACTTGACTCTTTCCCCACCCTAAGTACACACATATGCTATACCTAATAATTATGCTTCTAATGGAGGACATTATTTTAAATCACGCAAGCATGCTAGCAGTTTATATATATATATATGCAGAAAGTGGTAAAAGAGCCCATACAGAATGTCAAGTGACATATCCCTCTCCTACCTCCACCCCTCTTCCCGATATGGCAGAGACTGGCTAGTTCATGATTGCATTCCATTTCCAACTCATTCATATTATCATCATGCTCTAATAGTAAAAAGGTGTTGCTCATGACTCATATGACTCGGGACAAGACCCGATGGGACTGGGCCGTCCTATGACCCTAGCAAAGACTCTAAATACTTCATAGATAACAATAGTTCTGTTTACATACGCACACAGAAATAGAATGCTCAACGGTTAATGCAACCTAGCATGATACTATATGGCATGCTGATCATGAATGCAAGCACATAGTATATCATGCACATAAAGCAAGAAGGTCTCTTTCGATCTGAGTATGCTCCGAAGAAACTTACCTGGCTAGCAGAACAGCAAAATTACAACCCCAGCAATCAACACAAACAATCAGACAATATCACCTAAGTCTACATCAAAACACATAAATAAGTCTATATCTAACCATTCAGTCATTCAAAGCACACATCATTCATTAGCATCATCACACATCGAAATCATCATTCCATCAAGTTCAACCATCCATCATATCGCCACATTATGTAAGACCACATCATTCTCATCGTTCCATTCAGCCACATTCACATGCTCATAATAATCATATATCCGCATAGTCATATACCTCCAAAGTTCATCATATTCATCATAGTTCATAAGGCATAAATCAAACGATACATAACTCTAACATCTCATCATGCCATTAGTCATTCATACATGCCATTAGTCCACACAAGTCATGATATTAGTCAATCAGTCATATCAACTTGCTAGTTAGTCATTGATAAAATAATTCCCTAAGTTAGTCCCGAAAGTCGTTTTGAAATCCGAGTCAAATAGTTAGAAATTCCTACCTTAGAAATACCCATGAAATTTCTTTTAGGAAAATCCAAGTCTCGTAATATTATATTCTTTCTAATTCACCATAATATTATATCTCTAATCCCAAATTAATATTTTATATTTTAAATCCCAAATAATATTATGTAATATTTTAAATACAATTTTCTTTTAAACACTTCCATAATTATTTCTAAATCCCTTCAAAATCTTAACCATTTTTATTTAATAAAATCAGCCCTTTCTAATTTCCCAAACCGACCTCATATTTATAAAATCCAAAACCGACCCTCCTTATTTTATTAATTATGAAACCGAGCTCTCATTTTCTTAAACCCCACACGAATCCCTTTTTCCCAATTTTCCTTAAGGCTTCTAGGAACATTTTAGAACAAGGATTGAAAATACAAATCGAGGTTTGAAGTGATTTCTCGCCCAAGTTCCTTCTTTTCCTTCAGTTTGCTCGTGAAGCTTCATCCGGGCTCCAATTGGACTAGTTCTTGCGTGAGGGTACCTAGGATTGTTAGAGGGTGTTAAAGGTCTGAAATTTGAGCTAGTATAAGATGGGAGGAGGGAAAAATGATCTGTTACCTTCTTGAATCCGAAATTAGAGAGTTGGAGTCTTCTAGAGCTTCTCGGGGCTTCTCCGGCTTCTCTTGGCTGTTGGGGCTTCTGCTTCCACTTTGAGGACCTCATGGGGAGGCTAAAGGAGCTTTTCTTGCTGGCCATGAAGTGAGGAAGAGAAGAGGATCTTGCTTTGTCTTGCTTGAGCTCAAGAGATGGAATGGAGCTCCTTTGACTAGAATGGAGAAGGGAGTTGAAGGGGATGATGAAATGAGGCTGTTGTGGGGATGATTTGAGTACGAAATGGGTGTGTTAAGGGCTCCTAGAATCTCTCATCAAAGGGGGGAAAAGGAGGAGGAAAGAAAAGGTTTCTTCGGAGCTTTTTGATAAGATTTTTGGGAGAGGAGTTTTAGGGATTGTGTTTTGCGGTGAGGCATGGGATCCCCAAAATCTGATTTTAAGAGAGCCAAGGAGGGCTTGGAATGGGCATCACGTGATGGCTTAAGAGCAGGGAGCATGGGACTTGTTCCCCTTAGACACTTTGAGTATAAGTCAAAGATGGAAAGGAAAAAGCACGTTGTGGGTGCTTCACCAAATGGGGAAAATGGGAATCTTTTGACTTGAATTTGAACTTCAAATGTATCTGATAACTCCCTCCCTTGATGAAAATCGGAATAAAGTTTCAAAGGCCTTGACAGTTTGTCTGTGTCAAAGGTCTTGGAGCTTTAACAGTATTCATGAAATACAAAACCTATTCTATATATTATTATGTCCGAATACCATTTTATATTATTTCATGCTTCCATTATATTATTATATATACACTAACCTTTCAGGAAGTATTTTCGAATATTATTTCCTTCCTTATGTTGTAAACTGAGAAGATTCAAATCGGAAAATCATGGCCTCCGAAAGTTTCCAAAGATAGAAGATTCAGCTCAAGCCATGATCCTCTCTAGCCGTTGGTGAAGATCCTTAGGCGCCGATTTGTTTCAATAAAAAGAAAAGGAAGAAGAAGAATGTAGGACACCTGTTGAACACAAGCTTTCATACACTCAAGCCTTCAAGCAAAATCTGTCTTCTTCGTGTGCTCTCTGCTAGTCCTTAAGAGTCTGTAATTTCATTTCAAAGCATTTGAGAGTTACACTGTGAGCTTATAGGATATATTTCGAGAGAGTGTTATACTCAAGAGTTTGTAACTCAGGAAGTAGACACTAGGCGATTGATTCACTAAGTGTAAGAGGATTGTACTAGATAGCATAGAGAGGTGGGGCTCTTCTAGATTGGTCTAGGACTCCAAGGGAACGTGAGTTGACTAGATTGCAATTGTATAGGAGAGAGGCTTCTTGGGGAGCTACTAGGATCCTAAGTCTTGTGAATCAATAAAAGCCGGTTGAATCTTTGTGCAAGGAATTTTCTGACATCATGTGCAGCGAATTTGAGATGAGCTTGATGGGTGAACTCAACTTCTTTTTGGGATTACAAGTTCACCAATCCAAGAAAGGGATCTTTGTCAACCAAAGCAAGTACACTAAGGATCTCTTGAAGAAGTTCAAGATGGATCAATCCAAAGCAGCCAAGACTCCCATGAGCTCAACATTATCTCTAGATCAAGACAAGAATGGGAAAAGTGTCAATCGAAAGGAGTATCGAGGAATGATTGGATCTTTATTATATCTCACGTCTAGTAGACCTGACATCATGTTTAGTGTTTGCATGTGTGCTAGGTTTCAAGCTGATCCTAAAGAATCTCACCTCGTGGTTGTGAAAAGGATCTTTCGATATCTCAATGGCACTAAGGAGCTTGGACTATGGTACCCAAAGCAAAAGGATTTCACATTAATCGGGTATTCTGATGCAGATTTTGCAGGCTATAAGGTGGATAGGAAGAGCACATCAGGATGTTGCCAATTCTTAGGAGCATCTTTGATCAGTTGGCATTCTAAGAAACAAAACTCAGTTGCCCTATCCACTACAGAAGCCGAATACATAGCAGCTGGAGCATGCTGCTCCCAAATCCTTTGGATAGCTCAACAAATGCGAGATCTTGGCATCAACCTCAAAGGCATTCCTATTAAATGTGACAATACAAGTGCCATCTCCATCACTAAGAATCCTGTTCAGCATTCAAGGACCAAACATATTGATGTAAGGCATCATTTCATTAGAGACCATGTTGAAAAAGGTGATGTGTCCATTTCGTTTATTTCAACTGATTATCAATGGGTTGACATTTTTACTAAGCCTTTGGCAGAGGACAGGTACACCTTCATAAGACGAGAGATTGGGATGCTTAACAAGGATGCACTTTCGTAGGGGGAGCTTTCCCTTTACGAAAGATAATATCTACTTAGTGTCAAGACCTTTGAGAATTATGTCAAGGTTTGTGAACTAAATGGTAGATTACATACGTCGGATCACATATTTTTGGTTAATATCTTTCTAGATATTTAATCAATTATATTTTTATCGGATTTCAAAATTGCCCATTTATGTTATATTTTCTTTCCGTTGAGATATCTTAATTTTGGAACTAAATATTTCGGTTATTCAGTCCTATTTTAATGGAATAGTTTGAATTTTGAATTGGAATTTTTTCAAAATTGGCAATGATATCATTACCCTCCCTTGGAACTCTAAACCCGTCCCATCACTCCATCATCTTCTCTCTCTACTTAAACCCAATTCTGTACCCGATTCCCTCACAAACTCTGAACCTCTCCAAACCCTTTCACCTTCTTCTTCTTCAACCTCTCAACCTACTCTAAGAAAACCCTAACCGATTTCCTCCATGGCTCCCAAATCAAAGAAAGCTTCCACACCCAAAAGACTTGGCGCCACCCCCAAGGGACGCCAGGACACTGCTACTTCTCCTACACCTGAACCCACTCCTCAAGCCATCGTCCCCACTACTGTCCAGAGCACCATCACTGAGAGCACGACTACAGTAACCAAGGGTTCTAAAAAACGCTCTGCTAAGAAGCCTCTCAGTGCGAAGCAGAAAGGGAAAAAGAAGGTCATAACTGAGGAGGTGGATGAGGAAGAAGAAGAGGAGGATCTTGATGCTATTCTGGAAAAGGATGCAGCCAAGGATGCCGAAGAAGAAGCTTTAAGGAAGAAAAAGGCCGAGGAGGAGGCCGAGCTTGCAAAGAAGTTGATCGAGGAGGAAGCTGAGAGAATCCGGAAGGAAGCCGAGGCGGAGGCTCTCAAGGAGGTTCCTTCTGAAGAGGAGCATGAGGAAGAGGACGAGGAGCAAGACGAATCCGGAGAGGACGAGGAGGATACCGATGGAGACAACGCTGAGGACTCGGGGTCAGAGGAAGAAGAGGAAGAGGAGCCCGAGCATGCTCCCTCTCCTTCTCCTCCTCCTCCTCTCCCGTCTCCAAAGAAGCGGAAAGCCTCTACAGCCAAGCCTCCTTCTCCCAAGCGCACTAGGAAGGGCACCCTCAAGAGCCTTGAGGCGCCTGCCAAGAGGATCGCTCAAACGATTGCTCGTAGGAAGAACGCCGATCCACCTGCCTACATCCAGGTAAACCAATCCTTGCCCTCCTCTTGGTTTGAAAATGCTGAGACTGCTGGTAAGTGGGTAGATGAGTTTAGAACTCGTAGGATTTGCTGTTCTGATTTTTTGGATATTGAGTTCTTCGAAGCTTTGAAGCTACCCTGCATTGATCTTCTAAAAAAATCCCCAGCCTGGACCCTTCTCAATCTTGAAACCGTTTACTATCCCCAGCTTACCCACCTATTCTACATAAACCTAAAAGCCAAACACGACGCCAATGGTTGGTCTTTGGATTCTGTTGTCAAAGGGGTTAGAATCTCTTTCAACTCCAATGACTTTGCAGATTTCCTTGGCCTACCTAGCACATGTCCACCCTCTGAAATACACCCCTCAAAAGAAAACTGCATCATCCTTGCCCGAGCCAAGTAACTCATACCCGAAGCATCTAACAGCACCTCAAAGCAACTCACCCACTCATCCCTTACCCTTGAGGCAAAAATCATATTTAACATCATTGTTCGATGCCTCTTACCCCGTCTTAACTCTGGCTCGCTCCTTACTGACAATGCCATGGTCCTCCTTTATCGTATCCTCAATGGCCTTGATCTTGATCTGGCCAACACTATTTTAGGATCCATGGCTCACACTAGAAAAGCCAGGAAAGGAACCCCCCTCCCCTTTGCTACCCTTTTGACCCCACTCTTCAAAGCTTCTGGAATTGATTTCAAAAATGAAGAACAGCAGCGTCATATGGGTAAGTTCGACTCCAAGAGCCTTGAAAAGATTGGCATCACTCGGTCTCCCCAAGGGACCTTGAGTCTTGCCACTCCTTCAAAAGCTCTTCCCACTGCTTCAGCCGTTGATGAACGCATGGACAACCTGGAGTTGGGCTTGGAGGAAGTTCGCCTGGATATCAAGGAGCTGCACAAGGAGGTTATGACGGAGATGAGCGGGATAACCAAGATGCTGCAAGGACTGTGGACGCGGCTCACTGATGATGCTCCGGACGATGAAGCTTAAACCCTACCCTACCCTATCCCATCCCTGAAATCTGATACATTGCTGGTTTTTGGAAACGTTTTCAAACCTTTTGGTGACTGGTACCTCCTCCCTTTGTTGAAAGACAAAAAGGGGGAGATGATCTGTGGTTGTTTAGACTTGAAAACCTTTCTGCTTGAAGGTCTTGAAAGACCTTGGTTTTTGATTTTTGGTTTTCGGTTGGATGGCTTTTTCATGCTTTAAAAATTTGATCCAACATTTGTCTAACCCATGCAGGTACTTAGTCCGATTTCACTTATATTATGTATGCTTGACTAAGTTACAGGGATGCACAGGTTTTGTCTTTCATCAAGGGGGAGATTGATAACTCCCTCCCTTGATGAAAATCGGAATAAAGTTTCAAAGGCTTTGACAGTTTGTCTGTGTCAAAGGTCTTGGAGCTTTAACAGTATTGATGAAATACAAAACCTGTTCTATATATTATTATGTCCGAATATCATTTTATATTATTTCATGCTTCCATTATATTATTATATATACACTAACCTTTCAGGAAGTATTTTCGAATATTATTTCCTTCCTTATGTTGTAAACTGAGAAGATTCAAATCGGAAGATCATGGCCTCCAAAAGTTTCCAAAGATAGAAGATTCAGCTCAAGCCATGATCCTCTCTAGCCGTTGGTGAAGATCCTTAGGCGCCAATTTGTTTCAATAAAAAGAAAAGGAAGAAGAAGACAGTAGGACACCTGTTGAACACAAGCTTTCATACACTCAAGCCTTCAAGCGAAATTTGTCTTCTTCGTGTGCTCTCTGCTATTTCTTAAGAGTCTGTAATTTCATTTCAAAGCATTTGAGAGTTACACTGTGAGCTTATAGGATATATTTCGAGAGAGTGTTATACTCAAGAGTTTGTAACTCAGGAAGTAGACACTAGGCGATTGATTCACTAAGTGTAAGAGGATTGTACTAGATAGCATAGAGAGGTGGGGCTCTTCTAGATTGGTCTAGGACTCCAAGGGAACGTGAGTTGACTAGATTGCAATTGTATAGGAGAGAGGCTTCTCGGGGAGCTACTAGGATCCTAAGTCTTGTGAATCAATAAAAGCCAGTTGAATCCTAGGGTTGTGGAAGAACCCTAGGCGGGGACGTAGGCCAAGTTCGTGCCGAACCTCGTAAACAACTAATCGAGTCCTTTACTTATTGCTTTACCTTATTTCCGCACTTGGTTCTACTGTTTAACTTTGTGATTCAGGTTTTCAGAGAAAAGACTAAGTCTAAATCTCAAAGGATTTTGCATGAGCTTCAAAAGGCTTGATAATCTGCGAAAAACCGGCATACTCTATTCAACCCCCCTTCTAGAGTATTTCTATATTACTTTGTTTTACATTATCGAATCTTCAGTATCAAATTGGCTAGGGTTTTGGTGTGTGTGAGACTCGGCTTGATCATTGGAAAGTGAGGGCGGGAATCCTTGTTCCGACGTTGCGAGCTCAAATCTCGAGGTTGGTCCCGAAGTTAGTTTCCGACGTTAGCTTCCCAAATCCCGCTCTCTCTTTTGTTCAATTAGAATTTGAAATCCGAGAATCAAGGTTGCCATGTTAGTTCTTATAATTTTGTTTAGGTCAGGAGTCTGCTTCATGAGTTCAAAATTTGAGTTAGGGAGTTTTTCGTTAAATTCCGCTTTTAAATTCATTTTGATTTTCCTTTTTTTCTGAGAAATTAGGATTTAAAAATCCAAGCCTTTACATCATCCACGTCTAAAAACAAGTCTCTTCCCCGAGACTAAAATGAACACAATGTAGGGGATGAAGTTGGAAATAGGTGAGTCCAAGGACCATTCCATTGATCCCGTAAGTCCCTCATAACTGCCCCTATGAGATCCTCATAGTATCGTCGTCATGATCATAATATCCCTGATAGGTCGTAGGGAGAGTGTGATATGGGCCCCTACCACATCCTTACCCCGACTTCTCGGTTATATCATAAATCGAAAGGCATTACAACATATCCACTAGGTCTTAGCAAGCAGTCTATAAGGGCCCCTATAAAATGCTTGTATCCACTTCGTGGAGCGTCATAATACAAGCTCGATCATAAAATTTCAAAAGGGGTTCCTTCGTTTGAAAAGGTTTGGTCTCAAAATCATTGAAATTCTCGATCACGTTTGATTTCTCAAAATCCAACGTAGTCCCTTTTAAACACCATTCAAAATCCCTTAAACCCGACGTTAGTCAAGCAAATTTCAAATCTCAAGAGGTGAAATCATCCACCGCTAAGGGCTAATCCCATATTTCTTTCCTAGGTTCCAAGTCAGAATCAAATTTCATCAATCTGGTTCTAGCATCCTAGCAATTCCAATTCAAGGCATCATATAACATAGCAATCGTACAACATAGCAATCGTATCACACATTCATAAATAGGTCATACTTATGTCAAGGATAGTCACATACCATAACAGATCTAGTATGGTATCGTACATAGTAGGATTCATCACATCATATCATAGAAGTTGCACTTCATATCAATCAGATAAGCACATCATACTTACCCTAACTACCAAGCATCATCACATTAGAAGCAAACAAGTACTTTCACACACTAGTATTTCATCAAGTTAAAGGGATAACTATGTTAGTACTAACAGTTCACTATTTTCTATGACAATACGTCAGGGAGTTAACATCGTCTATAGCATAGAATTCGCACACATTTGACCCCAAGTACGCATAATACTAGATCGCATCCTCAAGAGAACCTGCCTATAAATAACAGCCATAACAAGACACGACAACTACTCCTTACCTCTCGCATCAAGATCATCCTTACCTAGGTCTACCAACCCAATCCAATACTAGTTCTAGACTCCATTGCATCCCGCTCATATACCGACTCTCTAGCCTCATAACTATCCGAAATTAAAGCCAATTACCCAACCAACTACTAGGTACCCCAACTCTTATGCCATCAAACCATCTAAGGATGAATCTACTTAAATATCCCGATCTCAAGTACTACCTTCCACTCAACCCTCTAAAACCATATCCTAGAGTTCCTAATCATGCAATTTCCCCTATTTGGACAAGCCTAGCAACTCGCCCAACCACCAAGACTTCCTATAAAGCACACTCTCGTCCTAGGGATCCCCTAAGAGTCCTATCTTTACCTATTAACAGAAATCTCAAGTCCTCAATGCCCAAATTCACTTTGCTATCATAACCCAAGTCCTCAATTGAACCTCTCTTGTGATCGATCTAGACACTTCTTAATAATCCTGCTTACTCTTCCTAGGCTCTCCAGACTCCGCCTGACCATTATCTCCCAAAGAGACACTTCGTATCACCTTGCTAACCTGATCATACTTCCCGCACCACTAATCACTCTCATGAACCATCCATCTCTAAGAACCCATCACACTGACCATCTCATACCTGACATTCCTGACCAAATCTAACACAGAAACCCATCTAGTGCTACTCCTAACCACGAATCACCAAGTCCCTCATCACCCGCACCTATCCTCAAAGATCAACCATTGATTCTACCTACTCATCCCATTCCAAAACTCACGAACCTGAACCACTCATGAATCCTCAAGCCGGCCTACTCTAGATTCTCTTCCCAACATTTTCCGAAATTATCTCAAGCTACCACTCCTTAACCATGACACCTTAGGCCTAAAACCTTTATCCATCGCCCATTCTTCCCAATGAAACTTTATGCTACCCTAGTGATAATGCATATTTAGATAGGCATTATAGAGTAGTTTGAGGGTCATTTAGATGTAGATATTGCATGTTAATGAGTTAGTTTACTTGTTTGCTCATTTAATGCTTAAGAGCGGAATCTACACAAAATTTGTGCGTGATTGCAGATTCTAGACTCAAAGGATGTAAGGGATCATTGATGAGAGTTGGAGGGACCATATAGAAGTAAAAACAAGCTAGAAAAGCCAAGGTTGAATGCATAAGGAAGAAGGAAGAGACGTTCGAGCAGAGAGGCGGCACCCGCGGCCTAAGAAGAACAAGGGAAGCAGACAAGCCGTGCCCGCGGCCAAGGGAGCAGCGCCCGCTGCTGACAAGAAGGAACATACTGTGTAGGCCATGCCCGCAGCCTTACTGGGCCGGTCCAGTTCTATTTTTCCTTTTCACCTATTTGGGCCCTGTCTTTTGGACGACGTTTTTCTAAGTTTCTTTGACGGCAATCCTAGGTTTTTAAGACTGAAATTAGGTTATGTTAGGGGATCTTTTAACTTTTGAGGAATTGAAGAACGACGTTTAGGAGAATGAGCAACTAAACTCATTGTGTTTCGCTTATGATCAAGACTTGGTTCTTTCGAATTGTGAGTTTGAATTTCTAGTTTAATTCCATCATCTATTTCAATCTCTTTGTGCTTTCATTGTTGTGAATGTTGATTCTATCTTGATTCGCGACCTCGTTAGAATTGCATCATCGCTAGGGTTTCGATTCATACGTTTGTGAAACTTAATCCAAAGTAGCAAATATAATTGAGTAGATCTCGTAGAGAAGCTTGATTGTGTGAGAGATTGACTATAGGTTAAATGTTAGTTCTTTAGGAAATTAATATTGCTTATAAGCTTCATATATCTTGAGACTTAGTGCTATTCCTAGGATTAAACCTTAATCCATGTTAAGATTGCCTAGGAATAAGGGGTTATTAGAACTCATAGGATTAATAACCAATTTAAATCAAGATAAGAATAGAAGGTAGGAAAGATACAACTAGAATGAAGAACAAGGATCAAGGAGATGAACCAAGGTCGAGCATCGTAGGTGAAACCTTTCAATCATCATTGTCAACAAATCCCACCATTAATTACATTGTGCATTTCATTTCCATTTTGTTTTCATACAAACCCCCTTGGTTACTCTTGTTAGTGATTAGAACACATAGAGTCACAATAGTTCCCTGTGGATCGACTCCGGACTTACTAGCTATACTAGTTGGTTAGTTTGGATATTCTTTTGATAGGAAAACCAACGATTTCGTCCTGCCAAAATTTGACGCCGTTGCCGGGGAACTATTAGTTGTTTACTTTGTGTGTTTGATTGCTAACTTATGTGTGGACCACGTATATGGTCCACACTCGTTCTACGAATTCATCTTTATTGTGTTTGGAATTCAGAGATCGAGATGACTCTCTCTAGTTTAAGGCGAGAAGCTCGTGATCACCTACGCGAGTTATCTTTCGTTCAAGGAGAAGGAGAAAGGATAAAGATGGCTAACGAGGATAACCGAACACATAAGGAGCTCACAACACCTGATTTGGCTCAACAACCATTGGCGGTGGAGTTCCCTAAGCTTGGAGATGGTGTGAACTTCGAGCTGAAATCTGGGGTGGTCCATCTCTTACCCAAATTCCATGGGTTGAGTGGTGAGGACCCCCACAAGCACTTGTCTGAGTTCCATACTGTCGTGGTCGGAATGAAACCAGGCAACGTCTCGGAGGAGCAAATGAAATTGAGGGCATTCCCATTTTCGCTGAAGGATGACACTAATGAGTGGTTCTACTATTTACCCCCAGGTTGTGCAACCACATGGACTGATTTGAAGCATCTCTTCTTGGAGAAGTATTTTCCTGCGACGAAGTTAAATAGCCTGAAAAAGGCTATCAGCAGCATCAACCAACAGGCTACGGAAACCCTCTATGAATACTTTGAGCGCTTTAAAAAGCTTTGCTCTAGCTGCCCTTACCATGGTTTCTCAAAGAAGGATTTGGTGCTCTTTTTGTTTAATGGGTTGCTTGACGAGGAGCGCAAGACAGTTAACTCCGCCTGTGGAGGTAACATTTTGAACAAAACACTCAATGCTGCCTGGGAGGTATTTTCAGAGCTTTTTGAGGGATCCAGGCAATTCAGCAAAAGCGGACATGCACGTGGAGTGCTAGCGATTGATTCCAACTCCACTCTACAAAGCGATATGGCGGAAATGAAGGAGATGATGAGATGGATGATGCTTAAAGGAACCCCACAACAACTCAAGGCGTGTGGGCTCTGTTCTGATCCGAATCATCCCATGGATGCTTTTCCCATGCTGCAGGAGCAAGAAATGGAGTTGAATGCAGTGGGAGATTTTGTTCCACGAGGGCAAAGGTATGGTAATTTTGCTAACAATGTCAATTCAAATAACTATAACGCAGGTTACCAACAAGGCTATGGCATGAGAAACAATCAGCAGCAACAACCTCCTTTCAATCAGCAGGGAGGACCCCAATACAGACAACAGTTTGACAATAGATAGAGGGGTCCTCAACAAGGAGGTTCGTCCATAGAGGATACGCTCAAGGCTATCCTAGAACAGAATACTCAACTGGCACAAGCGCTGAAAGTCACGGAGAAGCAAGTGAGTCAATTGGCTCAAACGGTGGTTGAACTTCAAGCTCGAGACTCGGGGAAGCTACCGTCGCAGACGGTGGTTAATCCAAAGGAGAACGTCAGCGCCATCACCCTTAGGAGTGGCAAGGAACTGTTTGACACTTCTCATGGTGGAAAAGAGGATGAAAACAAGAAGGATGTGGATTCCCAGGTCGAGGAGGAGGAAAAGTACGAGATGGAGGACCATCACACAGAAGCCGCGCCCGCGGCCTATGGGGCAGCACCCGCGGCCAGTCTGGATGGGGGTACTGTAAAGGCAGCACCCGCGGCCCTGAAGGCAACACCCGCGGCCACCTGTCCGGGGGTGAATGTTCATCCAAAACTTCACTTCTCGACCCCTATCAACCTATTCCACCCTTCCCGAATGCTTTGAAAGACGTTAGGAGGCCAGAGAGCGATAAGGAGATCTTCGAGGTATTTAGCAAATGTGAGGTAAACATTCCCCTTCTCAAGCTCATTAAAAGTATTCCTCGATACACTAAGTTTTTGAAGGAACTATGCACGATAAAGAGGAACCAAAAGTTGAAGGGGAAGCAAAAAGTACAGGTGAGTGAGCATGTATCCGCTAT
The DNA here is from genome assembly GCA_963922045.1 of Persicaria maculosa. Lineage (NCBI taxonomy): Eukaryota > Viridiplantae > Streptophyta > Magnoliopsida > Caryophyllales > Polygonaceae > Persicaria > Persicaria maculosa. The sequence continues at coordinate 39,985,535 of OY998261.1, forward strand.
GTTCCGAAAGAGTTTGCCCGAGAAGTGTAGCGATCCAGGTATGTTCACCATTCCTTGTACAATAGGTGAGACTAAGTTTGAAAGTGCTATGTTAGACTTAGGAGCATCTATCAATGTCATATCTTACTCGCTTTATAAGACTCTAGGACTTGGTACTTTGCATGAAACAAGGGTAGTGATTCAATTAGCGGATCGCTCTCACATATATCCTAGAGGGTTCGTTGAGGATGTTCTTGTGATGGTTGACTCTTTGATCTTTCCTGCTGATTTATTTCGTTTTGGACATGGAACACGGCTCTCCTGACGCATCTATCCTCTTGGGTAGGCGGTTCTTAAAGACCGCCAGAATGAAAATTGATGTTCATGCTGGCTCTCTTACTATGGAATTTGATGGTATGAAGGTAGAGTATAATATTTTTGATGCTATGAAGTTTCCTTCAGATGATCATTCCCTGTGGTTTCTTGATGTTATAGAGCCATGTGTTGAAGACATGTTTGAGCTTAGTAATGATGATGATCTGCAGGTGGTTTTAGAGGCTCCTCTAGATGAGTTTGCTATTGATTATGCTATTCCTACCAACCTGCAGGAAACTTTGATGGAGCTAATGACTCAAACCTCTTTTACTTCTCCCTATAATGGCGGTCCTTTTGAACTAACTCTCCCGAAGGAAAAGCTCCTTCCTTCTATTGTGCAGGCCCCTGAAGTTGAGCTCAAACCTTTGCTAGATCACCTCAAGTACGCATTCCTGGGGGATGGTGTTACATTGCCTGTCATCATATCAAACAAGCTCAACCAAGATCAAGAGGAAAGGCTAGTTACGGTGCTTAAGGAGAACAAGACAGCCCTGGGATGGACAATTGCAGACATCAAAGGGATTAGTCCGGCCATGTGTATGCACCAAATTCTGCTAGAGGATGGAGCCAAGCCATCACGACAACCACAAAGGAGGCTCAACCTACCGATGATGGAGGTGGTAAAGAAGGAGGTGCTGAAAGTCCTTCAAGCCGGAATGATCTACCCTATTTCGGATAGCGATTGGGTGAGTCCAACACAGGTGGTGCCTAAGAAAGGAGGCGTCACAGTGGTTGAGAACAAGGAGGGCGAACTAGTACCTACACGAGTCTAAACAGGCTGGAGAGTATGTATTGATTATTGCAAATTGAATGCGGTGACTCGTAAGGATCACTTCCCCCTTCCTTTCATTGATCAAATGCTTGAGCGCCTTGCCGGTCGCTCTTTTTATTGTTTCTTAGATGGCTACTCAGGGTATTTCTAGATTGCCATTGCACCAGAGGAGCAAGACAAAACGACATTTACATGTCCTTTTGGCACATTTGCATACCGCAGAATGCCATTTGGATTGTGTAACGCACCCGGTACTTTCCAAAGGGGTATGGTAAGCATATTTTCTGAGTACATTGAGCATTTTATAGAGGTTTTCATGGATGATTTCACGGTTCATGGAAATGACTTTGAGTCTTGCTTGCACCACTTGACAGTAGTGCTTAAGAGATGTGTAGAGACCAATCTAGTCCTCAATTCTGAAAAATGTCACTTCATGGTTGAGCAGGGAATCGTTTTAGGCCACATTTTCTCCCGAAAGGTTATTGAAGTTGATAAGGCAAAGATTGATGTCATTCAATCATTGCCTTATCCTACTAATGTGCGAGAAATTCGCTCTTTCCTTGGTCATGCAGGCTTTTATCGCAGGTTCATTAAGAACTTTTCGAAGATCACCGCACCATTATGTGAACTTCTAAAGAAAGAGGCATCATTCGATTTCAATGACCAATGCAAGGAGGCATTCAATGAGTTGAGAGCCAGGCTTACAAGTGCACCTATCATCCAAGCTCCGGATTGGTCCAAACCTTTTGAGTTGATGTGCGATGCAAGTGACTATGCGTTGGGAGCTGTGCTTGGGCAGAAGGTTGAACGAGCTTCACATGTGATTTACTATGCATCCATGATGCTAAATGGAGCTCAACGGAACTACACGAACACGGAGAAAGAGCTCATTGCCGTGGTGTTTGCATTGGAGAAGTTCAGACCCTACCTACTTGGCGCTAAGGTAATTATTTATACTGACCATGCAGCACTTCGTTATCTTTTGACGAAGAAAGAAGCCAAGCCAAGGTTGATTCGGTGGGTATTGCTCTTGAGTGAGTTCGATGTAGAGATCAAGGACAAAAAGGGTGCGGAGAACCTCGTGGCCGACCATTTAAGCCGAATATTACATGTGAATGGGGTGGGAGAACACCCACTCGTCCTTGGCCAATTCCCCGACGAAAGCTTAATGGAAATCTCGGACTCAGCAAAAAGCCGCGCCCGCGGCCCCTCAGGCAACGCCCGCGGCCTACAGGGGAAGGCTACTGTAGAGGCAGCACCCTGGAGGCAGCACCCGCTGCCAACCCCGCGGCGGACCTTTTTGACTCTCCGAGGGTGTCATTGATGGCTGTACACACTCCTAACCCATGGTATGCGGATATTGTGAATTTCATTGTTACAAGAGTGTTTCCGCCAAACTTTTCAAAGGCGAAGAAGGACAAGATCCGTCATGATGCTCAGTACTATGTCTGGGATGACCCCTTTCTATGGAAACATTGTGCGGATCAGGTAATTCGTCAATGCCTTCCCGACGACGAGGTACTTTCTGTCCTTGAGTTTTGTCATTCACATGGTTGTGGTGGTCATTTCAGACCATGGAAAACCGCTATGAAATTGCACGATTCAGGATTCTTTTGGCCTCATATTTTTTGTGATGCTCATGCTTATTGTAAATCTTGTGATCGATGCCAACGAGTGGGGAACTTGTCAGGTAGGAATGAAATGCCCCAAATGCGCTTGATGTTTTGTGAAATATTTGATGTGTGGGGCATTGATTTCATGGGGTGATAGCATGCATTTAGGTAGGCATATTAGGTTGGATTTATCATGATTTAGATTTATATAATTCATAGATTAAGCTAGATTTGCATTTATACTTGTGTTGTTGGTAGAGTCGGAATCTACACGCGTTTATAGATTATTTCAGGTATATGTGGATCCGACGAGGAATGAGGAAGCTCATGGATGAAGGAAGAGTGAAGAGGAGAAGGAAAAGTGAAGAACTCGGGAGCGGAATCGAAGTTAGAGAGTCTAAGTGAAAAACAAGTTCGCAGAAGTTGTCGCCAAACATGCTAAACTTGTTTCGCACTTTTTGGAGGCCTCGGTGGTCCGATGGACTATTATAAGCCTGCGTTGGAAAGCTCTTTCCGAGATCTACAACTTTCGTGTTGACATCGAGACCAAATTCGTAGAGAAAAAATCGCTGTGAACAGTAAAAGCCGCCCCGCGGCCATAAAAACCGCCCCGCGTCCCGAAGCTCTGAAGAAGGATTTCGCAATCGCTTGGCCGCCCCATGGCCAGGGTTGGCTGCCCCGCGGCCTCTGCAGAAACGCCGAATCTGCTAAATGGACTTTTTATCCACTTAATTAGGTTTTTAGAATTATTATTTGGCCGACTCTTTTGAGGCTTTTAAGGACGTTTTAGGGTTTTATTTTAATCATCTAATTCCATAACTCTTATACACTTGGAGATTATCAATTGAGAGAACCCTAGAGGGAAGCCTCCATGGCCATGGAGTGCTAAACTTTTCCGTTTCATTTATGGATTGAAGCTTCGGTTTGATAAAGTTGTGCGATTTCTATTCTTGTTCTATTCCTATTGATTCGTATTGATTCTTTTGCGAATAATGTTAATTTCTTCTAGCCCGTACAACTAGTTGAGATTATTGCTAGGATTTTGTAGATTCCTCGTAGCGAACCTTAATCCATAGTAGCAATCATGCCTTTTTAGGACTCGTGGGACTAAATTGGTGTGTAGAGAATCAATTATATGTTAAATGCTGACTCGTAGCTTGGTGTTGCATGTACCCTGGTTAATCCTTAATCTTAATGCTACTATTAGGTTAAATCTTGACCGTGTTAGGGTTATCTAATTAGTAAGGGTTACTAGGACTCGTAGGACTAGTAATTTACACAAGATCAGGACAGGAACAATAATAGGATGAAAAGAGAACTCGAAGAAGAATCGATGATCAATCAACCAAACTAAAGTGGATATTTGTAGATGAAACTATTTTCTCATTGTTATCTCTACTAACTTGTGTATAGTTTCTTTTCTTATATTCAATCACCAAAACCCCACTTTTCTATTAATTGGTAAATATACATTGCTTAGGAATACTTGATTCTCTGTGGGATGGACCTCTTACTTGCTTACTATACTAGTTTGTAGGCTTGAGTTATACTTTAATAGGAACAACGACAGTTTCCTCCGGTCAAAATTTGGCGCCGTTGCCGGGGAATCAAAGTTTATTTCTTTGTTTTGTGTGTTTGCCAATTATTGTATATAACTAAATTTGTTGTGAACCTATCTTACGGTTCATAACACTCTTGCTACTAACTTTTAGATGTTGAGGTTGTTGCAGTTTGAAGGTGAGAACCTTCACCAATATCTTACCAGATTGCAGAGTTATGTTGACATCCGGAATTCACGGGGTTATCAAGATAGCATCCGAGATATGATTCTTTGCATAATTGACGGGATGACTGCTGAGACGAGAGCGCTTGCTGAGTACATGAGCAATGGAGGCTTGACGCGGTTAGGTTTGTCGGGGTTGTGGGATTTTTTTTGTTATATGGATTACCATGTTGCGCAGGAAGTATCCTTCACTTTGGTTTCACCACCTGTGGAGGACTCTGTCATACACCTAGATGAAATCCAAGCCCTTACTCAAACGGTGCAGAAGAATTGTGAGAGACTAAAAAACTTGGGGGAACAATTGAGCCAACTTACTAAAACATGTAGCGAGATAATAGCAGATCAGATGGACAGCCCTGAAGTTGATAAAGAAAGCCAACCCATCCCGCCATTCCTTGAGACATTGAAGGATGCAAGAATAGAAGATCCTGTCGAAGTCATTGTGCTTAATTCATTCCCTCCTAGTTGGTTTCCACATGATAATGATGTTCAGAACGAGGAGGAATTGTTCGCAGATAACGATAGTTTCTTTGACGATGGAGAAGATGGTCTAGTGCTTCCTGACATGGAATCTCATGAGTCGACGCATGAGGTTTCATGTGTTGTGTCTCCTACTCTTTCCGATGCATTCCTTCTCAGCTCCCCCGTTGATGATCCCATGTCTAGAGCCACCTGCTGAGGCTCGAGAGGTAATAAAGGTAAACTTTTGCAATTCGGAAGGTAAGGGGGATTATGTTGATCCTTTTAATTGCTATTTTGAGAAGCCACCAGTGGAACTGAACTGGTGTTATCATATTCCTCCATCAGAGAGTCATACTCAACTCTTTGATAAATTGAAAAGGTTTTTAAGTGTTATATTATACTATTTCAATTTATTATTGAGCTATTATGTCTTGTGTAAGATGTGTGCACAGGAATATGATAGGTTGTTGAGAGCCTTGACAATGTCTGATAGGTAAAAATTGTGATTGAGAATAAGTCATGCCAATGACATAAAAAAAAGGCGCTGCTTGGGAGGCAACCCGAGGTATATAGTTTTAGATTTTATTAATTGCATCAATTTATTATAGTTTAGGTTTTTGTTTCGTGGGGCACTAACACGGCAGGGCTGAAAGTTTGAAAAGGGAAAAGGCCGCCCCGCGGCTTGTACGGGCCGCTCCGCAACCATGTCACTTTCCTAGCCGCCCCGCGGCCTAGCATGGCCGCCCCGCGGCCTCTGACGGGACTGACAGATTTCCTTTCCTCACCTCCCACCTGACCTACCAACACTGCATGTAGCATGTCAATTTTCTTTCTTTCCTTCATATTTTGATCTTTTGTTGCTTTTAATTTATTTTCATTGAGGACAATGAAAAATTTAAATGTGGGGGAGGGATTGCATTGCATATAGATAGGTTTTGCATATCATGTTTATTTATGTTTTCATATTTATTTTTACTCATATATTGCATTTATTAAAAAAAATCCAAAGATATCATGCATTTCATGTACTTTAGGTCTTATTTTCCCATCTAGGCTACTTGTCCTCTATATTTATCTTATCATGTGCCCCATGACATGCTTGAAGTGTTTGAAGCTTTGAATTGTTTTTGTATACTTTTTGGGAATATGATTGATGAGATAATTGAGTATGTATAGTCTTTGGAATTTAAGTGGTATTGAAGTTCTAACAATTTGACCTTGTGAGTTTTTTTGGCCTTATTGGGACTACACATATATGTCCTCTAGTTTCTTTGTGTGTGAATACTCTCCTTGATTACTTCCTCTTTAAATTGCGTTTAGATATCTTTATTGAGGCTGCATTTATATGATTTTTGCATGTAACCTTAAAGTGATTGAGGCATGATTTTCTTTTAGCCATATTATACTCTACCCACCCGTACACATTATCCTTTGCTTGAAGCCAATTTGAGCCTTATAAGCCTATTTTGTTAGCTCCACAAAATCTTCCTAGCCGATTATTAGCCTGACCCATCCGGGAATTAGGAGAAGAGTTGGTGAATATCTTGATGTGTTGATGGAGTTGCTTTGAGTTGAGAAATTATGTTGGGTGATTCATTTGTACTATATAGAGATGATTTTTATGTGCTTATTACTTGGGACCTAAGGAGGATAAAATTCACTTAGGGGTAAAAGTCAAGAAATAAAAAGAAGAAAAAAAAAGAAGAAAAAAAAATCATCATAAAAAAAATGAATGAGTTTGTGTGGATATTTGAAAATTGTGTGCGAATTTGTATTGTGAAGGAGTACATGTTATTTGAATGGTATATGAAGTGTTTTGGTGTTGATGTTTTTCTGGTTGTTTACTAACCCTTTTTCCCGGATTTTTAGCACCACAAGCCCTAAATATTTTTCATACCTTGTGTTCCTACCATGGCCCCATTACAACCTATTCAAAAGACCTCATGATTTTGGTTGCATGTGAAGTCACTAGCGGTGGAGATTTAGGCCACTGACGCAATTTTGTTGTAGCTAAGTTTTCAAGAATTGAGTTTGAGCTCGAATGATTAGCCTAAACACATGAGCGAGAGTGAAAACACATTTTCCTGGTGAGGTTGGATAGATGTACTTGCTTTATTCCTTGGATTGCACATATACATGTTATGACGTTATTTGTCAATCTTCGTTTCCCTACTTTGAACTTTTAAGTGTTTTACGAAAGTGATTACATGGATTGCTTGTCTGTGGGGTGTTGATTTGATTTTGATTTTCATTGCTTGAGGACAAGCAAAGGCTTAAGTGTGGGGGAATTTGATAGCATGCATTTAGGTAGGCATATTAGGTTGGATTTAGCATGATTTAGATTTATATAATGCATAGATTAAGCTAGATTTGCATTTATACTTGTGTTGTTGGTAGAGTTGGAATCTACACGCGTTTATAGATTATTTCAGGTATATGTGGATCCGACGAGGAATGAGGAAGCTCATGGATGAAGGAAGAGTGAAGAGGAGAAGGAAAAGTGAAGAGCTCGGGAGCGGAATCGAAGTTAGAGAGCCTAAGTGAAAAACAAGTCCGCAGAAGTTGTCGCCAGACATGCTAAACTTGTTTCGCACTTTCTGGAGGCCTCGGTGGTCCGATGGACTATTATAAGCATGCGTTGGAAAACTCTTTCCGAGATCTACAACTTTCGTGTTGACATCGAGACCAAATTCGAAGAGGAAAAATCGCTGTGAACTGTAAAAGCCGCCCCGCGGCCATAAAAACCGCCCCGCGTCCCGAAGCTCTGAAGAAGGATTTCGCAATCGCTTGGCCGCCCCGCGGCCTGGGTTGGCTGCCCCGCGGCCTCTGCAGAAACGCCGAATCTGCTGAATGGACTTTTTATCCACTTAATTAGGTTTTTAGAATTATTTTTTGGCCGACTCTTTTGAGGCTTTTTAAGGACGTTTTAGGGTTTTATTTTAATCATCTAATTCCATAACTCTTATACATTTGGAGATTATCAATTGAGAGAACCCTAGAGGGAAGCCTCCATGGCCATGGAGTGCTAAACTTTTCCGTTTCATCTATGGATTGAAGCTTTGGTTTGATAAAGTTGTGAGATTTCTATTCTTGTTCTATTCCTATTGATTCGTATTGATTCTTTTGCGAATATTATTAATTTCTTCTAGCCCGTACAACTAGTTGAGATTATTGCTAGGATTTTGTAGATTCCTCGTAGAGAACCTTAATCCATAGTAGCAATCATGCCTTTTTAGGACTCGTAGGACTAAATTGGTGTGTAGAGAATCAATTATATGTTAAATGCTGACTCGTAGCTTGGTGTTGCATGTACCCTGGTTAATCCTTAATCTTAATGCTACTATTAGGTTAAATCTTGACCGTGTTAGGGTTATCTAATTAGTAAGGGTTACTAGGACTCGTAGGACTAGTAATTTACACAAGATCAGGACAGGAACAATAATAGGATGAAAAGAGAACTCGAAGAAGAATCGATGATCAATTAACCAAACTAAAGTGGATATTTGTAGATGAAACTATTTTCTCATTGTTATCTCTACTAACTTGTGTATAGTTTCTTTTCTTATATTCAATCACCAAAACCCCACTTTTCTATTAATTGGTAAATATACATTGCTTAGGAATACTTGATTCTCTGTGGGATCGACCTCTTACTTGCTTACTATACTAGTTTATAGGTTTGAGTTATACTTTGATAGGAACAACGACAGTTTCCTCCTGTCATGGGGCCTTTCCCTAGCTCCTTTGGGAACCTTTATATATTACTTGCGGTGGATTATGTCTCCAAATGGGTGGAGGCAAAAGTCACCAAAACTGATGATTCACGAGTTGTTGCAGGGTTCTTGAAGGATCTCTTTTCTAGATTCGGTGTTCCAAGAGCATTGATCAGCGACAGAGGGACACACTTTTGCAATAAAACGGTGAGTGCTTTACTCAAGAAGTATCATGTAACGCAAAAGGTGCCCACCACTTATCACCCCCAAACCAATGGGTGAGCCGAGGTGTCAAATCGTGAGATCAAAACCATCTTAGAGAAGACGGTTGGCCCGAATCGTAAGGACTGGAGTTCGCGATTGGATGATGCATTATGGGCTTATCGAACGGCATACAAAAACCAATAGGTATGTCTCCCTATTAGTATATGGAAAAGCGTGTCATCTTCCAGTCGAGCTTCAACACAGGGCATATTGGGCGGTGAAGGAGTGCAACATGAAGATCAATGAGGTTGGCGAGTTCCGAAAACTCTAACTTCAGGAGTTGGAGGAATAGAGATGGGATGCTTATGACAACGCCGCCAACTACAAGGATAAGACCAAAGCTTGGCACGACAAGCACATATTGAGGAAAGATTTCAAGGTGGGGGATAAGGTACTTCTGTATCAATCCCGCCTGACACTTTTCCCTGGAAAACTCCGCTCTCGTTGGGCAGGCCCGTACACCATCGTCCATATCTTCCCACATGGAGCGGTGGACATCAAAGATGAGAGAAGTGGTAATGTGTTCAAGGTAAATGGTCATAGGTTTAAAGTTTATTTTGATGGATTCTCCACAGGAATAGAGGAAGAGATGGCTCTACAAGAGCCAGCTGACAAGGCTCAGTAAGGAGCTATTACGTCGAGCCAACGACGAGAAACAAAGGCGCTTCTCGGGAGGCAACCCGAGGTAAGTAGATTTCATTCTTTTCTTTTCGTTACTAGTCTTTCGAGTTTGTTTTATTTTTTTTAAGAGTACTATACCGTCTTAGATTCTTAGGATTTTGCTTTCCGCCATAGTGTACTAACCTTTCAGGGGACGAGAAAAAAGGGATGAAGAAGGGGATGATCTGGAAAAAAAAACAGCCCCCCCGGCTGTTTGGGCAGCACCCAGGAGAAGGCCGCGCCCGCGGCCCTGTCGGATCTAGAAAACTGAAAAAGCTGCACATATAAAAAAAAAGAAGAAAAGGAAAAACCTGAATTTCAGATTTCCCTTTGCACTCCTCACGTGGGACCTCTCTTTTGTCCATATCCCCTATCTTCTATCTTTCTTTTCTTTCCTATCTATTCTCTTTCCTTCTTTCTATCTTGCCATCACCATTAAAGGGAACCTCCAAGCTCCATCATCACCCTTTTCCACATCTCAACCCTCTCATCCTCCAATCACAAAACCGACCCCGTTTTCCGGCATTCCCGCTCCCGATCTACGCAACCACGGACTCCGTTCGTCATTCCGCCCACAAAAACTCAAACTTTCTTTCCACAACCCATATTCACAAACCACCACATGAAAATGATCTTGTGGTTGATGAAAATGATCTTTGGATGAGTTGTTTGAGCCTTGAGTTTGATTGTTAGAGAGTATGGTGATTATAGAGGTGTAGTATATTCTAGTTCTCGGATTTGCAAGCACCACATGACCAAAGTACTCCCCACCTTAATGTTCTTACCAAGCCTCATTACAACCCATAAAAGACCTCATGATGATTCTCTCTAGTAATGATATTCTCAACGGCAATTTTGATTCAATTTCAATTCTTATGTAGCTTTGTTGCATTTGGATGGAGTTTGAGTGTTATTTGATTAGCCCAAACACTTGAGTGAGAGCGAAAACAATTTATTCCCGGTGAGGTTGGATGGATAAGCATGCGGGCTACTTGATTACTCAAATACATGATAGGACATTTGTTTGCTTGGCCTATGGTTGCACTTTGTTGAGATGTTGCTTTTGATGAGGCTATTGCATGAATGATAGTGTCGTGGGATGAATGATTTACAAATGAATTGTTTTGCTCGAGGACAAGCAAAAGGCTAAGTGTGGGGGAGTTTGATAATGCATATTTAGATAGGCATTATAGAGTAGTTTTAGGGTCATTTAGATGTAGATATTGCATGTTAATGAGTTAGTTTACTTGTTTGCTCATTTATTGCTTAAGAGCGGAATCTACACAAGATTTGTGCGTGATTGCAGATTCTAGACTCAAATGATGTAAGGGATCATTGATGAGAGTTGGAGGGACCATATGGAAGTAAAAACAAGCTAGAAAAGCCAAGGTTGAATGCATAAGGAAGAAGGAAGAGACGTTCGAGCAGAGAGGCGGCACCCGCGGCCTAAGAAGAACAAGGGAAGCAGACAAGCCGCGCCCGCGGGCAAGGAAGCAGCGCCCGCTGCCAACAAGAATGAACGTACTGTGTAGGCCGCTGACTGCTGCCTGCCCGCGGCCTTACTGTGCCGGTCCAGTTCTATTTTTCCTTTTCACCTATTTGGGCCCTGTCTTTGGACGACGGTTTTCTAAGTTTCTTTGACGGTAATCCTAGGTTTTTAAGACTAAAATTAGGTAATGTTAGGGGATCTTTTGACTTTTGAGGATTTGAAGAACGACGTTTAGGAGAATGAGCAACTAAACTTATTGTGTTTCGCTTACGATCAAGACTTTGTTCTTTCGAATTATGAGTTTGAGTTTCTAGTTTAATTCCATCATCTATTTCAATCTCTTTGTGCTTTCATTGTTGTGGATGTCGATTCTATCTTGATTCGCGACCTCGTTAGACTTGCATCATCGCTAGCGTTTCGGTTAATACGTTTGTGAAACTTAATCCAAAGTAGCAAATACCATTGAGTAGATCTCGTAGAAAAGCTTGATTGTGTGAGAGATTGACTATAGGTCAAATGTTAGTTCTTTAGGGAATTAATATTGCTTATAAGCTTCATATATCTTGAGACTTAGTGCTATTCCTAGGATTAAACCTTAATCCATGTTAAGATTTCCTAGGAATAAGGGGTTATTAGAACTCATAGGATTAATAACCTATTTAAATCAAGATAAGAATAGAAGGTAGGAAAGATACAACTAGAATTAAGAACTAGGATCAAGGAGATGAACCAAGGTCGAGTATCGTAGGTGAAACCTTTCAATCATCATTGTCAACAAATCCCACCATTAATTACATTGTGCATTTCATTTCCATTTTGTTTTCATACAAACCCCCTTGGTTACTCTTGTTAGTGATTAGAACACATAGAGTCACAATAGTTCCCTGTGGATCGACTCCGGACTTACTAGCTATACTAGTTGGTTAGTTTGGATATTCTTTTGATAGGAAAACCAACGATTTCGTCTTGTCAAAATTTGGCGCCGTTGCCGGGGAACTATTAGTTGTTTACTTTGTGTGTTTGATTGCTAACTTAGGTGTGGACCACGTATATGGTCCACACTCGTTCTACTAATTCATCTTTATTGTCTTTGGATTCAGAGATCGAGAGGACTCTCTAGTTTAAGTCGAGAAGCTCGTGATCACCTACGCGAGTTATCTTTCGTTCAAGGAGAAGGAGAAAGGATAGAGATGGCTAACGAGGATAACCGAACACTTAAGGAGCTCACAACACCTGATTTGGCTCAACTACCATTGGCGGTGGAGTTCCCTGAGCTTGGGGACGGTGTGAACTTCGAGCTGAAATCTGGGGTGGTCCATCTCTTACCCAAATTCCATGGGTTGAGTGGTGAGGACCCCCATAAGCACTTGTCTGAGTTCCATACTATCGTGGTCGGAATGAAACCAGGCAACGTCTCGGAGGAGCAAATAAAATTGAGGGTGATAACTCCACTCCCTTGATGAAAATCGGAATAAGTTTCAAAGGCCTTGATAGTCTGTTTGTGTCAAAGGTCTTGAAGCTTTAACAGTATTGATGAAACACAAAACCTGTTCTTTATGATATTATGTTCGAATATTATTTTATGTTATTATATGCTTCCATTATATTATTAGATATACACTAACCTTTCAGGAAGTATTTTCGAATATTATTTCATTCCTTATGTTGTAAATTGAGAAGATTCAAATCGGAAGATCATGGCCTCCGAAAGTTTCCAAAGATAGAAGATCCAGCTCAAGCCATGATCCTCTCTAGCCGTTGGTGAAGATCCTTAGGCGCCGATTTGTTTCAATAAAAAGAAAAGGAAGAAGAAGACAGCTACACACCTATTGAACACAAGCTTTCATACACTCAAGCCTTCAAGCGAGATCTGTCTTCTTCGTGTGCTCTCTGCTAGTCCTTAAGAGTCTGTAATTTCATTTCAAAGCATTTGAGAGTTACACTGTGAGCTTATAGGATATATTTTGAGAGAGTGTTATATTCAAGAGTTTGTAACTCAGGAAGTAGACACTAGGCGATTGATTCACTAAGTGTAAGAGGATTGTACTAGATAGCATAGAGAGGTGGGGCTCTTCTAGATTGGTCTAGGACTCCAAGGGAACGTGAGTTGACTAGATTACAAATGTATAGGAGAGAGGCTTCTTGGGGAGCTACTAGGATCCTAAGTCTTGTGAATCAATAAAAGCCGGTTGAATCCTAGGGTTGTGGAAGAACCCTAGGCGGGGACGTAGGCCAAGTTCGTGCCGAACCTCGTAAACAACTCATCGAGTCCTTTACTTATTGCTTTACCTTATTTCCGCACTTGGTTCGACTGTTTAACTTTGTGATTCAGGTTTTCAGAGAAATGACTAAGTCTAATCTCAAAGGTTTTTGCACGAGCTTCAAAAGTCTTGAGAATCTGCGAAAAACCGGCATACTCTATTCAACCCCCCCTTCTAGAGTATTTCTATATTTCTTTGTTTTACATTATCGAACCTTCAATTGGTATCAGATCTTTACTCATTGCTTTTGATCTAACAATCTTGTGAGTTTTCGATCATGTCTGGTGAAGCAAGCGGAGGATTTGCACAGGGAAGGTCTACCAGCAGACCACCACTCTTTGTAGGAAACAACTTTTTCCACTGGATATCATTGATGAAGATGTTCATCATAGAACAAGATCTGGAACTTTGGAACATTATAGAGAATGGGCCAAAGATTCCAGAGAAAGACGGACCAAATGGAACCAAAGTCGCAAAGAAGGAGTCTGAATACATCCAAGCGGATCTTGAACTCATCTCCAAAAACTACAGGGCTATTAACTTACTTTATTGTGGTCTTAGCACTGATGAGTTTAACCGTATTTCATCTTGTAGGTCAGCTAAAGAGATTTGGGACAAGCTGGTCGTCACCTATGAGGGAACCAGCCAAGTGAAGGAAACCAAGATCAGCATCTTCGTTCGAAAGTATGAACTTTTCAAGATGAAGCCTGATGAGTCTATCAAGGTCATGTTCACACGATTCACAGAAATCACCAACAACCTTGACTCTCTCGGCAAGAGCTTTACAAACGTTGAGAAAGTAAGGAAGATATTGAGGTGTCTCCCAAAAGAAAAGTGGGGTCCTAAAGTAACAGCTATAGAGGAAGCTCAAGACCTCACTACTCTGCCTCTTGATGACCTGCTTGGGAAACTGATCACGCATGAGATGATCCTTAATGAAGACGATGGAGAACTTCCAGCAAGCACTAAGAATTTGGCGCTCAAATCTAAGAAGGATGACAACAAAGATGAATCTGATTCCAAAGATGAGGATGATGATGAAGATGATCCCTTTGCTCTTATCACAAGAGGCCTTGCTCGAATCCTCAAAATGAAGAAACAATTCAACAACAAGGATGGATCAGAGTCTTCTAAATTCCGAGGTAAGTCTCAATACAACAAAAATGATAAGAAGACTAAACCGTTGTCTTGTTTTGAATGTGGTGAAACAGATCATCTTGTGAAAGACTGCCCTCAAAAGATGAAGAGCCAGTCCAAGAAGGGTGATAGATGGAAAAAGAAAGCAATGGTGGCAACTTGGAGCGATTCTGACTTCGACTCCGATGATGAGAAGGCCAATGTCTGTCTTATGGCATCAGGAGACGAATCTCACGATGAGAAGCTTGAGGTAACCGTAAGAGAACTTATGGCAAGTCCAAAAGAGGTATTATCGGAATTCCTTTCTAATATGATTGCCAATGAAGAGAAACTTATTGCCCAAACTAACACTCTTATTAAGAGAATTGTGGACCAGGAAAGAACTATTGAGGATCTGTCTATGAGGGTCAAAAGTCTTGAAGCTTCTTATTCAGGTCTTGACATTAAAGTCAAGACTCTTGACTCAGATAAATCTGAACTCAAGCAAGATCTCTCGTCTCTAAGAAGTGAACATCATGACTTAGAGAACGAGAAGATCTCCCTGAATAATAAGATTCAAGACCAACAGACAGCCCTCATAAGTTTTACCAAATCCAAAGGCACTCTTGATAGGATGTTGGGTGAGCAACAAAGTTCTCTAAACAAAAGTGGTATTGGTTACAATCCAAAGTTTTTAAAGAAGCAACACATTACCACCTTTGTAAAGGCAAAAGGAAGCAGAGTCTCTCCTATATGTCACCATTGTGCTCGAAAGGAACATGTAAAAGAGACCTGCCCCTATAGAAGAAAGGATCCATATATCATTCGCAATACATTCCCTGTTCATTTGAGAAAGGAACGGATAACACAAGTTTGGGTCCAAAAAGGCACTATTTTACCAAATATGGTCTATCCCAATAATGGATCCAAATTTGCTTATTGGTCTAGCCACAAAGGTTGATGTTTGTTTTGCAGGAGATCACCAAGGTGAAGGAGCAAAAATGGATTATTAATAGTGGATGCTCGAGGCATATGAGTGGGAAGAGTTCTCTCTTTCATGATCTAAAGGAGCAATCCACAGGAACAATCACTCTTGGTGACAAAGGAAAGTGTGACATCGTTGGTATTGGTAGCGTTGGGAGTGATTCCAACCATAGTATTAAAAATGTCTATCTTGTGAATGGTTTAAAGTATAATTTGCTTAGTGTTTCTCAATTATGTGATAGTGGCAATAATGTCAGATTTAACAAGAAAAGATGTCTAGTGTGCAGAGAAGATACAGGTGAAGTTATACTAACTGCATATCGTTACAACAATATATACGCTGTGAATGCTGATCAAGTGGCAGAAGGAAGCTTAACCTGTCTAAAAGCTTTGACGGACGATCCAAAGCTCTGGCACAGGAGACTCGGTCATGTGAGTCCACATACACTACAGAAGCTTGTGTCCAAAGGGCTTGTAAGAGGGCTACCTGAGATGGACTTCAAAGGTATTGATATGTGCAATGCATGCACACGAGGTAAACAAACACGTAGCTCTTTCAAACCCAAAAGGTTGTAAGTTCTTCTAGACCCCTTGAACTTTTACATATGGATTTATGTGGTCCTATGCGGGTCAAATCTCCCAATGGTAAAAAGTACATGCTAGTTGTTGTTGATGATTTCTCTAGATATATTTGGGTTGCATTTTTAAAAGAAAAATCAGAGGCCTTATTTGAGTTTTCAAAACTTTGTAAGGAGTTGCAAACTTTAAGAAACGAGCCCATAGTGTCAATTCGAAGTGATCATGGTAGGGAGTTTGATCAACTTCAGTTTGATTTGTTTTGTGCTAAATATGGCATCTCCCATAACTTTTCTGCTCCTAGGACACCTCAACAAAATGGGGTTGTGGAACGAAAGAACCGCACCCTAGAGGATATGGCTAGGACTATGCTTGTAGAAAATGCATTACCTAAAACCTATTGGGCTGAAGCTGTTAACACAACTAACTATATTTTGAATCGCTTTCTTATTCGTTCCATCTTAAAGAAAACTCCTTATGAACTTTTCAAAGGCCGCAAACCACTTATATCTTATTTTAAACCCTTTGGATGTACTTGCTTTGTTCATAACAATGGAAAAGATAACCTTGGGAAGTTTGATGCGCGTAGTGATGAAGGTATATTTCTTGGCTACTCCACAAGTAGCAAAGCTTATAGAATCTTCAATAAAAGGACCCAGTTAGTTGAAGAAAGTATACATGTTATATTTGATGAATGCAATGACAGTTCTTTGAGTGAAAGTGTTGCAGATATAGATCTTAACATCCATGAGGAGAACGAGGAAGGTGATGATGCTGCTACCAAGAGCACAGAGAAGAGGAACATGCAGGAACAGATTCTCAACACTGAAGAATTGGCCCAAGGTGTTGAAGATTCGTCCAAAACCCTTGGTGTCCAATTCAACAGTGTTGAAATGTCATAAACTGCTGAAACTGAACCTAACAGGACTATGGAGTCAGATGTACCACAAATCAATCCTGCTGGTATGACGAATCAAGGAGCTGAGAGTAGCAAAAGAAAATTCAAATACTCCTCATCACACTCATTAAAGGATTTCATTTCTGACCCTACTTCTAGTGTTCAAACTCATTCTAAACTTAAAGATCTTTGTGCTTTTCACGCGTTTGTCTCTCTTATAGAACCCAAGAAGGTAGATGAGGCCCTTCAAGAGCCAGATTGGATCATTGCTATGCAAAGTGAGCTTAACGAATTTTAAAGGAACAAAGTCTAGACCTTGAAGCCTAGGCCAAAGCATCAATCAGTCATTGGCACACGATGGGTATTTCGAAACAAGCTAGATGAGAATGGTAAGATCGTGAGGAACAACGCAAGGCTTATTGTTCAAGGCTACAATCAAGAGGAAGGTATTAAATACGAGGAGACCTTTTCTCCCGTAGCCAGGCTTGAAGCCATTCGTATATTATTAGCATTTGCATCTTTTATGAGCATAAAGCTATATCAAATGGATGTCAAGTGTGCTTTTCTCAATGGTTTCTTAGAAGAAGAAGTCTATGTGGCTCAACCCCCAGGTTTTGAAAGTTTGGAATTTCCTAATCACGTTTATAAACTTGACAAAGCACTTTATGGTTTGAAACAAGCCCCAAGAGCTTGGTATGAGCGCTTGTCAAAATATCTTTTAGAAAATGAGTTTAAAAGGGGGTTGATCGACAATACTCTTTTTATCAAGACCAAAGGAAAGGACATTTTGGTTGTTCAAATTTATGTTGATGATATATTGTTTGGTGCTACTAACACATCTTTGTGCAAGGAATTTTCTGACATCATGTGCAGCGAATTTGAGATGAGCTTGATGGGTGAACTCAATTTCTTTTTGGGATTACAAGTTCATCAATCCAAGAAAGGGATCTTTTTGAACCAAAGCAAGTACACTAAGGATCTCTTGAAGAAGTTCAAGATGGATCAATCCAAAGCAGCCAAGACTCCCATGAGCTCAACAGTATCCCTAGATCAAGACAAGACTGGGAAGAGTGTCAATCAAAAGGAGTATCGGGGAATGATTGGATCTTTACTATATCTTACAGCTAGTAGACCTGACATCATGTTTAGTGTTTTTATGTGTGCTAGGTTGCAAGCTGATCCTAAAAAATCTCACCTCATGGCTGTGAAGAGGATCTTTCGATATCTCAATGGCACTAAGGAGCTTGGACTATGGTACCCAAAGCAAAAGGATTTCACATTAATCGGGTATTCTGATGCAGATTTTGGAGGCTATAAGGTGGATAGGAAGAGCACATCAGGATGTTGCCAATTCTTAGGAGCATCTTTGATCAGTTGGTATTCTAAGAAACAAAACTCAGTTGCCCTATCCACTGCAGAAGCCGAATACATAGCAGTTGGAGCATGCTGCTCCCAAATCCTTTGGATAGCTCAACAAATGCGAGATCTTGGCATCAACCTCAAAGGTATTCCCATTAAGTGTGACAATACAAGTGCCATCTCCATTACAAAGAATCATGTTCAGCATTCAAGGACCAAACATATTGATGTAAGGCATCATTTCATTAGAGACCACGTCGAAAAAGGTGATGTGTCCATTTCCTTTATTTCAACTGATTATCAATGGGCTGACATTTTCACTAAGCCTTTGGCAGAGGACAGGTTCACCTTCATTAGACGAGAGATCGGGATGCTTAACAAGGATGCACTTTCGTAGGGGGAGCTTTCCCTTTACGAAAGATAAATTCTACTCAGTGTCAAGACCCTTGAGTTTTATGTCAAGGTTTGTGAACTGAATGATAGAAAACAGATATCGGATCGTATATATTTGGTTAATATCTCTTTAGATATTTGATCAAGTATTATTTTCATTAGATTTCAAAATAATTTATTTATGTCACATATTTTTATCCGTTGAGATATTTTTGGAACAAAATATTTTCGGTTATTTCCCTCCTATTCTAAATACGGTTGAGAGAAGATTTGAATTTTGAATTGAAATATTTTTCAAATTGGCAATGTTATCATTACTTACATTGGAACCCTAAACCCCGTCCCATCACTCAAATCTCTCCTATTTAAAACCCCAACCCCTCTCGATTACCTCATAAGCTCAAAACTACCCAAAACTCATCCAGCTCTCCCTCTCCAATCTCTCAAACTATCCTGAAACCCTAGCCAAATACCTCCATGGCTCCCAAATCAAAGAAAGCTTCCACACCCAAAAGACTTGGCGCCACCCCCAAGGGACGCCAGGACACTGCTACTTCTCCTGCACCTGAACCCACTCCTCAAGCCATCGTCCCTGCTACTGTCCAGAGCACCATCACTGAGAGCACGACTACAGTAACCAAGGGCTCTCAAAAACGCTCTGCTAAGAAGCCTCTCAGTGCGAAGCAGAAAGGGAAAAAGAAGGTCATCGCTGAGGAGGTGGATGAGGAAGAAGAAGAGGAGGATCTTGATGCTATTCTGGAAAAGGATGCAGCCAAGGAAGCCGAAGAAGAAGCTTTGAGGAAGAAAAAGGCCGAGGAGGAGGCTGAGCTTGCAAGGAAGTTGGTCGAGGAGGAAGCTGAGAGAATCCGGAAGGAAGCTGAGGCGGAGGCTCTCAAGGAGGTTCCTTCTAAAGAGGAGCCTGAGGAAGAGGACGAGGAGCAAGACGAATCCGGAGAGGACGAGGAGGATACCAATGGAGACAACGCTGAGGACTCGGGGTTAGAGGAAGAAGAGGAAGAGGAGCCCGAGCATGCTCCCTCTCCTTCTCCTCCTCCTCCTCCCCCATCTCCAAAGAAGCGGAAAGCCTCTACAACCAAGCCTCCTCCTCCCAATCGCACCAGGAAGGGCACCCTCAAAAGCCTTGAGGCGCCTGCCAAGAGGTCTGCTCCAACACAGGCTAGAAGAAAGAATGCTGATCCTCCCGCTCTCATTCAGGTAAATCAATCCCTCCCCTCTTCATGGTTTGAAAATGCTGAAATGGCTGGTAAGTGGGTAGATGAGTTTTGAACTCATAGGATCTGCTGTTCTGATTTTTTAGATATTGCGTTCTTTGAAGCTTTGGATCTACCATGCATTGCTATCCTTAAAAAATCCCCAGCTTGGACCCTTCTCAATCTTGAAACCGTCTATTATCCCCAACTCACCCGCCTGTTCTATATAAATCTCAAAGCCAAACACACTGCCGATGGTTGGTTCTTGGAATCTGTCGTCAAGGGAGTTAGAATCTCTTTCAGCTCCTTTGACTTCGCTGATTTCCTTGGCCTTCCTAGCCCTTGTCCACCCTCTCAAGAAAACCCCTCTAAAGAAGACTGCATTACCCTTGCCCGATCCAAATATCTTTTACCCGAGGCATCTACCAACACCTCAAAGCAGCTAACCCACTCATCCCTTACCCTAGAGGCAAAGATCATATTCAACATCATTGTGCGTTGCCTCTTACACCGTCTAAACTCCGGCTCTCTCCTAACCGACAATGCCATGATCCTACTTTACCGAATCCTCAATGGCCTTGATCTTGATCTGGCCAACACCATTTTAGGATCCATGGCTCACACTAGAAAAGCCAGGAAAGGAACTCCCCTCCCCTTCGCTACCCTTTTGACCCAAATCTTCGAAGCTTCTAGAATCGATTTTAAAAATGAAGAACAGCAGCGTCATACGGGTAAGTTCGACTCCAAGAGCCTTGAAAAGATTGGCATCACTCGGTCCCCCCAAGGGACTTGGAGTCTTGCCTCTCATTCAAAAGCTCTTCCCACTGCCTCAGCCATTGATGAACGCATGGACAACCTGGAGTTGGGCTTGGAGGAAGTTCGCCTGGATATCAAGGAGCTGCACAAGGAGTTTATGACGGAGATGAGCGGGGTAACCAAGCTGTTGCAAGGTCTGTGGTCGCGGCTCACTGATGATGCTCCGGACGATGAAGCTTAACCCTATCCTACCCTACCCTAACCCCAAATCTGAAACATTGCTGGTTTTTGGAAACTGTTTCAAAACTTTTGGTGACTGTTTTACCTCCTCCCTTTGTTGAAAGACAAAAAGGGGGAGATGATCTGTGGTGGTGTTAGACTTTTTAAAACTGTTGCGATTTAAAGGTCTTGGAAGACCTTGGTTTTATTTTCAGTTGGTTGGTCTTCTTGCTTTAAAATTTTGATCCAACATTTGTCTAACCCATGCAGGTACTTAGTCCGATTTTACTTATATTATATGCTTGACTAAGTTGCAGGGATGCACAAGTTTTGTCTTTCATCAAGGGGGAGATTGATAACTCCACTCCCTTGATGAAAATCGGAATAAGTTTCAAAGGCCTTGACAGTCTGTTTGTGTCAAAGGTCTTGAAGCTTTAACAGTATTGATGAAACACAAAACCTGTTCTTTATGATATTACGTTCGAATATTATTTTATGTTATTATATGCTTCCATTATATTATTATATATACACTAACCTTTCATGAAGTATTTTCGAATATTATTTCCTTCCTTATGTTGTAAATTGAGAAGATTCAAATCGGAAGATCATGGCCTCCGAAAGTTTCCAAATATAGAAGATCCAGCTCAAGCCATGATCCTCTCTAGCCGTTGGTGAAGATCCGTAGGTGCCGATTTGTTTCAATAAAAAGAAAAGGAAGAAGAAGACAGCTACACACCTGTTGAACACAAGCTTTCATACACTCAAGCCTTCAAGCGAGATCTGTCTTCTTCGTGTGCTCTCTCCTAGTCCTTAAGAGTCTGTAATTTCATTTCAAAGCATTTGAAAGTTACACTATGAGCTTATAGGATATATTTTGAGAGAGTGTTATACTCAAGAGTTTGTAACTCAGGAAGTAGACACTAGGCGATTGATTCACTAAGTGTAAGAGGATTGTACTAGATAGCATAGAGAGGTGGGGCTCTTCTAGATTGGTCTAGGACTCCAAGGGAACGTGAGTTGACTAGATTACAATTGTATAGGAGAGAGGCTTCTCGGGGAGCTACTAGGATCCTAAGTCTTGTGAATCAATAAAAGCCGGTTGAATCCTAGGGTTGTGGAAGAACCCTAGGCGGGGACGTAGGCCAAGTTCGTGCCGAACCTCGTAAATAACTCATCGAGTCCTTTACTTATTGCTTTACCTTATTTCCGCACTTGGTTCGACTGTTTAACTTTGTGATTCAGGTTTTCAGAGAAAATACTAAGTCTAATCTCAAAGGTTTTTGCAAGAGCTTCAAAAGTCTTGAGAATCTGCGAAAAACCGGCATAGTCTATTCAACCCCCCCCCCCCTTCTAGAGTATTTCAATATTACTTTGTTTTAAATTATCGAACCTTCAGAGGGCATTCCCATTTTCGCTGAAAGATGACGCTAATGAGTGGTTCTACTATTTGCCCCCAGGTTGTGCAACCACATGGACTGATTTGAAGCATCTCTTCTTGGAGAAGTATTTTCCTGCGACGAAGTTAAATAGCCTGAAAAAGGCTATCAGCAGCATCGACCAACAGGCTACGGAAACCCTCTATGAATACTTTGAGCGCTTTAAAAAGCTTTTCTCTAGCTGCCCTTACCATGGTTTCTCAAAGAAGGATTTGGTGCTCTTTTTGTTTAATGGGTTGCTTGACGAGGAGCGCAAGACAGTTAACTCCGCCGGTGGAGGTAACATTTTAAACAAAACACCCAATGCTGCCTGGGAGGTGTTTTCAGAGCTTTCTGAGGGATCCAGGCAATTCAGCAAAAGCGGACATGCACGTGGAGTGCTAGCGATTGATTCCAACTCCACTCTGCAGAGCGATATGGCGGAAATGAAGGAGATGATGAGATGGATGATGCTTAAAGGAACCCCACAACAACTCAAGGCATGTGGGCTCTGTTCTGATCCGAATCATCCCATGGATGCTTGTCCCATGCTGCAGGAGCAAGAAATGAAGTTGAATGTAGTGGGAGATTTTGTTCTACGAGGGCAAAGGTATGGTAATTTTGCTAACAATTTCAATTCAAATAACTATAACGCGGGTTACCAACAAGGCTATGGCATGAGAAACAATCACCAGCAACAACCTCCTTTCAATCAGTAGGGAGGACCCCAATACAGACAACAGTTTGACAATAGATAGAGGGGTCCTCAACAAGGAGGTTCGTCCATAGAGGATACGCTCAAGGCTATCCTAGAACAGAATACTCAACTGGCACAAGCGCTGAAAGCCACGGAGAAGCAAGTGAGTCAATTGGCTCAAACGGTGGGTGAACTTCAAGATCGAGACTCAGGGAAGCTACCGTCGCAGACGGTGGTTAATCCAAAGGAGAACGTCAGCGCCATCACCCTTAGGAGTGGCAAGGAACTGTTTGACACTTCTCATGGTGGAAAAGAGGATGAAAACAAAAGCTGCGCCCACGGCCTATGGGGCAGTGCCCGCGGCCCGTCTGGATGGGGGTATTGTAAAGGTAGCACCCCGCGGCCCTGAAGGCAACACCCGCGGCCACCTGTCCGGGGGTGAATGTTCATCCAAAACTTCACTTCTCGATCCCTATCAACCTATTCCACCCTTCCCGAATGCTTTGAAAGACGTTAGGAGGCCAGAGAGCGATAAGGAGATCTTCGAGGTATTTAGCAAATGTGAGGTAAACATTCCCCTTCTCAAGCTCATTAAAAGTATTCCTCGATACGCTAAGTTTTTGAAGGAACTATGCACGATAAAGAGGAACCAAAAGTTGAAGGGGAAGCAAAAAGTACAGGTGAGTGAGCATGTTTCCGCTATGTTCCGAAAGAGTTTGCCCGAGAAGTGTAGCGATCCAGGTATGTTCACCATTCCTTGTACAATAGGTGAGACTAAGTTTGAAAGACTTAGGAGCATCTATCAATGTCATACCTTACTCGCTTTATAAGACTCTAGGACTTGGTACTTTGGATGAAACGAGGGTAGTGATTCAATTAGCGGATCGCTCTCACATATATCCTAGAGGCTTTGTTGAGGATGTTCTTGTGATGGTTGACTCTTTGATCTTTCCTGCTGATTTATTTCATTTTGGACATGGAACACGACTCTCCTGACGCACCTATCCTCCTAGGTAGGCCGTTCTTAAAGACCGCCATAATTAAAATTGATGTTCATGTTGGCTCTCTTACTATGGAATTTAATGGCGTGAAGGTAGAGTATAATATTTTTGATGCTATGAAGTTTCCTTCAGATGATCATTCCCTGTGGTTTCTTGATGTTATAGAGCCATGTGTTGAAGACATGTTTGAGCTTAGTAATGATGATGATCTGTAGGTGGTTTTAGAGGCTCTTCTAGATGAGTTTGCTATTGATTATGCTATTCCTACCAACCTGCAGGAAACTTTGATGGAGCTAATGACTCAACCCTCTTTTACTTCTCCCTATAATGGTGGTCCTTTTGAACTAACTCTCTCGAAGGAAAAGCTCCTTCCATCTATTGTGCAGGCCCCTGAAGTTGAGCTCAAACCTTTGCTAGATCACCTCAAGTACGCATTCTTGGGGGATGGTGATACATTGCCTGTCATCATATCAAACAAGCTCAACCAAGATCAAGAGGAGAGGCTAGTTACGGTGCTTAAGGAGAACAAGACAACCCTGGGATGGACAATTGCAGACATCAAAGGGATTAGTCCGGCCATGTGTATGCACCGAATTCTGCTGGAGGATGGAGCCAAGCCATCACGACAACCACAAAGGAGGCTCAACCCACCGATGATGGAGGTGGTAAAGTAGGAGGTGCTGAAACTCCTTCAAGCCGGAATGATCTACCCTATTTCGGATAGCGATTGGGTGAGTCGAACACAGGTGGTGCCTAAGAAAGGAGGCGTCACAGTGGTTGAGAACAAGGAGGGCGAACTAGTACCTACACGAGTCAAAACAGGCTGGAGAGTATGTATTGATTACCGCAAATTGAATGCGGTGACTCGTAAGGATCACTTCCCCCTTCCTTTCATTGAGCAAATGCTTGAGCGCCTTGCCGGTCGCTCTTTTTATTGTTTCTTAGATGGCTACTCAGGGTATTTCTAGATTTCCATTGCACCAGAGGAGCAAGACAAAACGACATTTACATGTCCTTTTGGCACATTTGCATACCGCAGAATGCCATTTCGATTGTGTAACGCACCCGGTACTTTCCAAAGGGGTATGGTAAGCATATTTTCTGAGTACATTGAGCATTTTATAGAGGTTTTCATGCATGATTTCACAGTTCATGGAAATGACTTTGAGTCTTGCTTGCACCACTTGACACTAGTGCTTAAGAGATGTGTAGAGACCAATCTAGTCCTCAATTCTGAAAAATGTCACTTCATGGTTGAGTAGGGAATCGTTTTAGGCCACATTGTCTCCCGAAAGGGAATTGAAGTTGATAAGGCAAAGATTGATATCATTCAATCATTGCCTTATCCTACTAATGTGCGAGAAATTCGCTCTTTCCTTGGTCATGCAGGCTTTTATCGCAGGTTCATTAAGGACTTTTCGAAGATCACCGCACCATTATGTGAAGTTCTAAAGAAAGAGGCATCATTCGATTTCAATGACCAATGCAAGGAGGCATTCAATGAGTTGAGAGCCATTCTTACAAGTGCACCTATCATCCAAGCTCCGGATTGGTCCAAACCTTTTGAGTTGATGTGCGATGCAAGTGACTATGCGTTGGGAGCCGTGCTTGGGCAGAAGGTTGAACGGGCTTCACATGTGATTTACTATGCATCCATGATGCTAAATGGAGGTCAACGGAACTACACGACCACGGAGAAAGAGCTCCTTGTCGTGGTGTTTGCATTGGAGAAGTTCAGACCCTACCTACTTGGCGCTAAGGTAATTATTTATACTGACCATGCAGCACTTCGTTATCTTTTGACGAAGAAAAAAGCCAAGCCAAGGTTGATTCGGTGGGTATTGCTCTTGAGTGTGTTCGATGTAGAGATCAAGGACAAAAAGGGTGCGGAGAACCTCGTGGCCGACCATTTAAGCTGAATATTACATGTGAATGGGGTGGGAGAACACCCACTCGTCCTTGGCCAATTCCCCGACGAAAGCTTAATGGAAATCTCGGTCTCAGCAAAAAGTCGCGCCCGCGGCCCCTCAGGCGGCGCCCGTGGCCTACAGGGGAAGGCTACTGTAAAGGCAGCACCCGCGGCCATGGAGGCAGCACCCGCCGCCAACCCCGCGGCGGACCTTTTTGACTCTCCGAGGG
Source organism: Persicaria maculosa (assembly GCA_963922045.1). Lineage (NCBI taxonomy): Eukaryota > Viridiplantae > Streptophyta > Magnoliopsida > Caryophyllales > Polygonaceae > Persicaria > Persicaria maculosa. The sequence goes on from OY998261.1 coordinate 40,011,673, forward strand.
TGTCATTGATGGTTGTACACACTCCTAACCCATGGTATGCGGATATTGTGAATTTCATTGTTACAGGAGTGTTTCCGCCAAACTTTTCGAAGGCCAAGAAGGACAAGATCCGTCATGATGCTCAGTACTATGTGTGGGATGACCCCTTTCTATGGAACCATTGTGCGGATCAGGTAATTCGTCGATGCCTTCCCGACGACGAGGTATTTTTTGTCCTTGAGTTTTGTCATTCACATGCTTGTGGTTGTCATTTCAGACCATGGAAAGCCGCTAGGAAAGTGCTCGATTCAGGATTCTTTTGGCCTCATATTTTTTGTGATACTCATGCTTATTGTAAATCTTGTGATCGATGCCAATGAGTGGGGAACTTGTCAGGTAGGAATGAAATTCCCCAAATGCGCTTGATGTTTTGTGAAATATTTGATGTGTGGGGCATTGATTTCATGGGGCCTTTCCCTAGCTCCTTTGGGAACCTTTATATATTACTTGCGGTGGATTATGTCTCCAAATGGGTGGAGGCAAAAGCCGCCAAAACTGATGATTCACGAGTTGTTGCAGGGTTCTTGAAGGATCTCTTTTCTAGATTCGGTGTTCCAAGAGAATTGATCAGCGACAGAGGGACACACTTTTGCAATAAGACGGTGAGTGCTTTACTCAAGAAGTATCATGTAACACAAAAGGTGTCCACCACTTATCACCCCCAAACCAATGGGTGAGCCGAGGTGTCAAATCGTGAGATCAAAACCATCTTAGAGAAGACGGTTGCCCCGAACCGTAAGGACTGGAGTTCGCGATTGGATGATGCATTATGGGCTTATCGAACGGCATACAAAACACCAATAGGTATGTCTCTCTATCGATTAGTATATGGAAAAGCGTGTCATCTTCCAGTCGAGCTTCAACACAGGGCATATTGGGCGGAGAAGGAGTGCAACATGAAGATCAATGAGGTTGGCGAGTTCCGAAAACTCCAACTTCAGGAGTTGGAGGAATTGAGATGGGATGCTTATGACAACGCCGCCAACTACAAGGATAAGACCAAAGCTTGGCACGACCAGCACATATTGAGGAAAGATTTCAAGGTGGGGGATAAGGTACTTCTGTATCAATCCCGCCTGACACTTTTCCCTGGAAAACTCCGCTCTCCTTGGGCAGGCCCATACACCATCGTCCATATCTTCCCACATGGAGCAGTGGACATCAAAGATGAGAAAAGCGGTAATGTGTTCAAGGTAAATGGTCATAGGTTTAAAGTTTATTTTGATGGATTCTCCACAGGAATAGAGGAAGAGATGGCTCTACAAGAGCCAGCTGACGAGGCTCAGTAAAGAGCTATTACGTCGAGCCAACGACGAGAAACAAAGGCGCTTCTCGGGAGGCAACCCGAGGTAAGTAGATTTTATTCTTTTCTTTTCGTTACTAGTCTTTCGAGTTTGTTTTATTTTTTTTAAGAGTACTATACCGTCTTAGATTCTTAGGATTTTGCTTTCCGCCATAGTGTACTAACCTTTCAGGGGACGAAAAAAAAGGGATGAAGAAGGGGATGATCTGAAAAAAAAAACAGCCCCCGCGGCTATTTGGGCAGCACCCAGGAGAAGGCCGCGCCCGCGGCCCTGTTGGATCTAGAAAACTGAAAAAGCTGCACATATAAAAAAAAAAGAAGAAAAGGAAAAACCTGAATTTCAAATATCCCTTTGCACTCCTCACGTGAGACCTCTCTTTTGTCCATATCCCCTATCTTCTATCTTTCTTTTCTTTCCTATCTATTCTCTTTCCTTCTTTCTATCTTGCCATCACCATTAAAGGGAACCTCCAAGCTCCATCATCACCCTTTTCCACATCTCAACCCTCTCATCCTCCAATCACAAAACCGACCCCGTTTTCCGTCATTCCCGCTCCCGATCTACGCAACCACGGACTCCGTTCGTCATTCTGCCCACAAAAACTCAAACTTTCTTTCCACAACCCACATTCACAAACCACCACCATCATCCACCACTTCACCATCCCAAAACACACCCCATCCATCTACATTGTGAAGATCGGAGTGTTTACGTACATCAAGGAGGCAAACGGGATCTTTTTGGCTTTGTTTCTAGAGAATCAACGCTCCGGCATTGAAGTCGGAGCCACCGGAGATGAGGAGAAGCAGCCAGAGAGGCCGCACCCCAGGCGGCGCCCATGGCTTTCCCCGCCGCCTTTACAGTAGCTTCATCACGCAGGCAGCGCCCGCGGCCCCTCAGGCGGCGCCCGCGGCCCCTGTTTCTAGCACTCGTTTTGTTGTTTCCAACGCCCTCGCTCGTGTAAGTCTTCTTCTTCCGCTCTTTTTCATCCATTAGTGATTGATAGACGATGGAAAGACCTTTGGGAATGTCTAGTAACCAAAAGAAGAGGTGGAATGATCTTGAGGGAAGGGGTATTTTATCAATAAAGTTCTTTGATGTTCCGACATTGAGAGTGCTAGGTTTCAAGCCAACGGTTCATCAATTATTAGAGAAAGGAGGTTTAACGGAGTTTGTAGACAAGAATGCTCCGACGTACCCAAGTTTGGTGCGTGAGTTTTTTAGTACGTTGAAGGCTAGAGAAGTGGGTGGTATAGATTTTTGGCTTAGAGGTAGGGCTTACCATTCCGATATAGACCATTTTGCTCGAGCTTTCGGAGTTTCTGCGGAAGCCACTGAATATTGGTATCGGATTCCCAAAGCCACCACCACCGATTTTCGGCATGGGGCAACAGGACGAGTGATGCGGCCCAAGGCGGGGGAATACAATTATAGCATTCTTCACCCATCCCTCCGCCTTTGTCACAAGGTGTTGAACAACACCTTCTTTGGGCAAGCGGAGATAAACAAGGTGTCCTTAAGTGCTCTCTCATATCTTTGGTGTTTGACTCCGGATGGAGACCAGGTTCCAGATTTGGTGGAGTTGTTTCTGCAGCATTGCAAGGATGCTCTTGGGGATGGGACGAAGAGGAAGACAGCGCCCATCGGGTTTGGAGGTTTAGTCACATTGATTGCTTGGGAACATCGTGTCAACACGTCGGACCTTCAAGATTCGGTGGGCGATAACTATCGCTTGGATTTAGCCGCATTAAGGAGAGTGAACCGTTTGGTGGGAGAGGGGCCCTCTTTCATCTGGCAGGCGGGGAAAAACAATGTGCACAAGATTAGGGTGCCTCACCTACTTCCCTTCTGACCTACGGCAGCGGACTTCTTTATTCCTCATGATGCCCCCATAGGGGCCCCTGCCATTGGATTCGGACCGGACTATGATGAGGGGGGAGCTGAGGAGGAAGAGGATGATGCTCCGCCTACTGAGCCCATGGATTTCCAGCCTGGGCCGTCTCAGGGGGGTGCTGGTTCTTCGGGCACTTCTAGAGGAGATGAGCCCTCCTTATGGGCACTCCAGCGATAGATGGAGTCGTTGAGAGTGGAGCAGCACAGTTTGTGGGAGAACCAGCAGAACATCCGCCAGGAGTTCTCTTATCTTCGTCAAGACGTTCAGGGCCTCTCAGTGGATCTTACGACGGTGCGTGAGACCCAGAGTCAGCTTGTTTAGCACCAGATTGAGGCCCAGAGAGTTCAGATGGAGGCGATTGAGCGGATGCGTCTCCGCCAGGTGGAGTTCTTCCATTTCGCTTACCCAGGATTCCCTCCATACCATCCTCCTCCACCTCCACCCTACCAATGAGCAAGTAAGTTTTTTTCTTCTCCTCCCTTATTCTTTATGCTTTTTATTGTTGCAATTTCATTGAGACAATGAAAGTTACAAGTGTGGGGGAGGGTTTAGCTAGCTAGTGTACATATCTTGCATGTTTAGATCATTCATTCTTCATAGTATGCACAGATTGCATTTTTATGAATTTTCATGTTAGGAGTATATATTTTCTATTTTTGAAAAAAAAACAGAAAAAAAACAAAAAACAGAAAAAAAAATGGAGAAAAAGAATGAAAAAGAAAAAAAAATATAACATGCATTGCATTTGCATAGAATATGTCATTTATCAAACAACCACCTAGCCTAATTAGTCCTATAAGTATGCTCAAAAGAATGATCATATAAGTCCCATAACATGTGTGAATTGTATTAGCCTTATCCCATTTATGGTTTTTATGTGCAACATAGCTAGGTGAACATAATTGAGCATGTATGATCTAAGTTCCTAGCCATGTCTGAAATCCAACAAAAATTTACCCTTGTGAGTTGATTTTTGGCCTTATTGGGACTACACATCATTGATGTCCTTTTGCTTTTGTTCATGTGTGAATACTCTCCAATGCTTCTACCTTTTAGAATTGATTCTGTTTATCTATGCCTAGTCGCACTATTATGATCGTTATTGGTGGTTTCATATGATTGAGGCATGTTTCTATTAGCCGTATATTCTCCATATCTACCTTACATTGTTCCATTGCTTGAAGCCCTTTGAGCCTATTAGCCTATTCTTTGTAGCTCCACAAAAATCATCACCCAACTAATTATAGCCTAACCCATCCGGGAACTAGGAGTAGATTTGGTTGGAGATTGGTTTGAGTAATATTGAGTGAGCTTTGAGAGTGGAATGATATGTAATGGTGGAGTTGTCACCTTGAGCCTTTGAGTTATTGTTGGTTCTAAAGTATTTGTATTATCTATTTCAAAAAAAAAAGAAAAAAAAAGAAAAAAAATCAGAAAAAAAAAGAAGAAAAGAAGAAAAAAAAAAGTATATATATGTCTTTACATTTTTTGAAATAAAGGAACTACTTCATTGGTTTAGTTGTGAATTGGAGGATATTGTGGTTCATAAAAATGATCTTTGGATGAGTTGTTTGAGCCTTGAGTTTGATGGTTAGAGAGTATGGTGATTATAGAGGTGTAGTATATTCTAGTTCTCGGATTTGCAAGCACCACATGACCAAAGTACTCCCCACCTTAATGTTCTTACCAAGCCTCGTTACAACCCATAAAAGACCTCATGATGATTCTCGCTAGTAATGATATTCTCAATGGCAATTTTGATTCAATTTCAATTCTTATGTAGCTTAGTTGCATTTGGATGGAGTTTGAGTGTTATTTGATTAGCCCAAACACTTGAGTGAGAGCGAAAACACTTTATTCCCGGTGAGGTTGGATGGATAAGCATGCGGGCTACTTGATTACTCAAATACATGATAGGACGTTTGTTTGCTTGGCCTATGTTTGCACTTTGTTGAGATGTTGCTTTTGATGAGGCAATTGCATGAATGATAGTGTCGTGGGATGAATGATTTACAAATGAATTGTTTTGCTCGAGGACAAGCAAAAGGCTAAGTGTGGGGGAGTTTGATAATGCATATTTAGATAGGCATTATAGAGTAGTTTTAGGGTCATTTAGATGTAGATATTGCATGTTAATGAGTTAGTTTACTTGTTTGCTCATTTAATGCTTAAGAGCGGAATCTACACAAGATTTGTGCGTGATTGCAGATTCTAGACTCAAAGGATGTAAGGGATCATTAATGAGAGTTGGAGGGACCATATGGAAGTAAAAACAAGATAGAAAAGCCAAGGTTGAATGCATAAGGAAGAAGGAAGAGACGTTCGAGCAGAGAGGCGGCACCCGCGACCTAAGAAGAACAAGGGAAGCAGACAAGCCGCACCCGCGGCCAAGGAAGCAGCGCCCGCTGCCAACAAGAAGGAACGTACTGTGTAGGCCGCTGACCGCGGCCTGCCCGCGGCCTTACTGGGCCGATCCAGTTCTATTTTTCCTTTTCACCTATTTGGGCCCTGTCTTTTGGACGACGGTTTTCTAAGTTTCTTTGACGGTAATCCTAGGTTTTTAAGACTGAAATTAGGTAATGTTAGGGGATCTTTTGACTTTTAAGGAATTGAAGAATGACGTTTAGGAGAATGAGAAACTAAACTTATTGTGTTTCGCTTACGATCAAGACTTGGTTCTTTCGAATTATGAGTTTCAATTTCTATTTTAATTCCACCATCTATTTCAATCTCTTTGTGCTTTCATTGTTGTGGATGTTGATTCTATCTTGATTCGCGACTAAGACTTGGTTCTTTCGAACGACGTTTAGGAGAATGAGCAACTAAACTTAATCCAAAGTAGCAAATACCATTGAGTAGATCTCGTAGAAAAGCTTGATTGTGTGAGAGATTGACTATAGGTCAAATGTTAGTTCTTTAGGGAATTAATATTGCTTATAAGCTTCATATATCTTGAGACTTAGTGCTATTCCTAGGATTAAACCTTAATCCATGTTAAGATTGCCTAGGAATAAGGGGTTATTAGAACTCATAGGATTAATAACCTATTTAAATCAAGATAAGAATAGAAGGTAGGAAAGATACAACTAGAATGAAGAACTAGGATCAAGGAGATGAACCATGGTCGAGTATCGTAGGTGAAACCTTTCAATCATCATTGTCAACAAATCCCACCATTAATTACATTGTGCATTTCATTTCCATTTTGTTTTCATACAAACCCCCTTGGTTACTCTTGTTAGTGATTAGAACACATAGAGTCACAATAGTTCCCTGTGGATCGACTCCGTACTTACTAGCTTAATTGTTGGTTAGTTTGGATATTCTTTTGATAGTTCCGTTTCTACCCTAGCTTGAATTACCTATAACATCGGAACTTGACCGGTTTTCCCATAATTCTCCAACCTGTAGGACTACCAACATACTCTACCTATATTAGTTCCCTCAACTCCGCATGTTCCCTAATTTGCCTCAGATCACGCTTCGTCAACCACAAAATCTCTGCCGCTTAAATCCTTATGTACCGATCATCATTTCTGCAGAAGTTTTATGACATCCTCATCCGAATTGCCCCAGCACCACAACCTCGCCAAGCCTTCTAAAATCCTTCACCCTCCAGCGTTCCCAATTCATTCTGCGTTGCCCAATTTCCAATTTCAAGCTCTGAATCTCTCTATCTCAACCTCAATGACATCCTTGCCTAGCTACCAACCTCCCTTGAAAGTTTCATCTTATGTACTCAAATACCTCAATAGCCAAAATAATCTCCACACATAAACCTCGATTCATTCCCTATGCGAAAATCCTCCAGCAACGCATGTAGAATTCCTTCACTCATGGCCTCGCCAAACATTACCAACCCTACCTAGGCAACCCCAATACTCATCTCACATGCAGTGCTGTATAAACAACCTAATCCCCAAGATCGATGATTTCCCAAGCAACCTTATACTACTCTACCTTAGCAATCCTTCAACCTCTTCCTTCACCAAAACTGCTCTAAATCACCGCACATACAGCCTAACCTCCAAATCCTACGATTCATTAGACATTCCTTAATCGATAACTCTCAACGTCGCCCACGATCTGCTCATAAACTATCTAGACACCTTCCTTCGCACACCAATCCATCTCATAACATTTCCCCTCAAGAATCCCTCCGATCCACTCTTAGCTCACTCATCCACCTTTAGGACTAAGCTACCTGCACACGCTACCGCCCTACCTTACCTCTAACGGAGACCTCCCCCTCAAAATCTCGCCGTATTAACTCCACTCCTCACCTAGTACCTGCTTGGAACTCAACTATACTCACTGACCACTATCTCCGACAAGTCCCAACTCACTCGGCTCTACCCAAGCTGGCGCATCTTTCTTGCACTCCTTCTAACACAACCAACGACCAGCTATAAAGACCTCAAACCTACCTACCACTTCCCGACCCATCTCACCGAAGGATCTCTCGACTCATGCCCCAGAAGAATGCACCACCACATATAACCCATAACCCATTTACCGGCAAGTCAGTATACTAAAGCATCAAGGCACATCGCAAGTTAGTCAAACAATCATTCACTTCCATTTCAGTATATCAGTCATCGCCCGTCCAATTGTGTCAGTTCTAGGCCTATCATCCTATGCCAATTCCAATTGATATAGAAGAATTTGTAATTAGAATGAAGAACGCCGTTCCTTGAGTCATCTAAGAGAATCACGTCCGCAACTACCATCTTTGAAATGTGTCCGTCCTTTGTATACCTTGGGCGACGTCTGTCCCATTGTATATGGTCAGGGACCCATCACACTTCCACTGCGCCGCTCCGATGCCACTTGGTTGTCGGTTCTTTCTTTCATGTCGGCGTTCATCGAAGGATCGCAAGGGTTAGAAGTTACAGAGATGGGGGAGAAACAGGGGCGGATAACACAAATTCCTTAAGGAGTCAGACATCGACCAGAACTAGGGTCCACGAGACCAAAGATAGAATCCCAACCTGAGGATTACAACGATGCCCTTAGGGTATTCCATGAGGTTATAATTGCGGCACACAAACACATAATAATCACGAATATCATCACATCATTCCACACTAACATGCACCTATCTCGAGGAGTTCCGATCTATGCATTCATAATATGTTCGTATAATCAACTTTACAAGTGTGCAGAACAAGCTAGCAAACCTATCAGTTCATTCACCAATCATGCTCGACAGACTAAGAACATGTATGCTCAAACTGACATGGGACATATATGGCATGAGTTATGCAAGACCTAGCAAACATCACAGGATATCATATGTATGACTTATCACCCATTGAGATACACACATAAGCTGGTCATAATCTTGCGGGGTCGAGGTAAACATGCTAATATGTACCCTAAAAATCATGCTAAGGGTATTGCCAGTTCATGTAGGGGTAGTATAGCAACTATCACATCACATACATCCATATTCACATAGTAAGACAAGTTTGTCACATAATCATGCAAGGGTTCATAATTGGGAGGTATATGTCCTACATGATACTAGCAATTCTCATTAAATATGTACACAGTCAACGAGGTCCAATTAAGTTAATTTGGCATAGTAAGACATCCGTCTCACACATCAATCATGCAACGAGAGTTAACCATACTATCATGGACCTAATTCATGGGGAAACAATAATCATGGGAATTCCATACATATGGCACATTCATCCACTCATAAGTGCAACCATGCAAGGTATCAGGCAAGTCATGTTGAAATATACCAACATATCATGTCAGGGAGTCACAAGGAGGCTATCATCATAACCTGACAGAACTCTCTAAGGGCAATCACCGACTCATCACCCTGTTTCCCCATGGGACACTAGTATGACTCTTTTGGGGGGACACAAGGATACTCACGTTATTTCCGAGAGGTGAGGTTAGGACTCGTGTTTAGACTCTTGTGGCGAGAAGACATGGTTGACCCTTACGAGGATAGAAAGGGACGACTCCATAGCATACTCTAGTAGCCCTCACATCAGACACAATTTTTTACGGTAATTAGTTGACCAACCCAAATTTCCCATGGAAGACACCAACCTCATGTACGAGACTTGGTAGAAATATAGATGGTGGGATACAAAGCAGGACTCGAAACGGGGAGAACGGACGTTTCTCGACCCTTGCTAACATGCTTGGATATGTTGGTGGGGCGAGTGACGGAATCAATATCATCAAGGGGGGTTGAATTATGAAAGGGCTATTTTGACAAGACAGGAATTCCGATTACATAAGAACAAGGTTTCCTCCCGCTATCCCGTTTACACATTCAGTCATTTACATGTTTCAACTCAAGGCATACCATCTAGTTCTCTATCCTAAGCACAATAGCACTCAACATGGAAGCAATCAACATGATTAATATGATTCTCTTCGAGGAGGATTGCCTGCGGGCCCAATGGAATATAATGCATACAATCACGGAGACGATTTATGCCGTCCTTTGAGGAACGACTGACCAGTGGGGGAAAATACATCACGGCCTCCTAACCCATGTTCCTCTAATCCTCGGGCTCCCTGGAGTCTTCGAAACCCGTCCATAAAAGAAAGCTAGTATTTGCCTACCGTTTCTCGAATCATACATCCATAAGGGATGTCTACCGCATGGGTCTCTACCCACGAGTTCGATCCTAAAGGCCGGTTAGTCAAGGATTAGGTCCAATTAAATTCATTTTGCCCCTTGAAAATATTTTGCGAAACCATTTGAAATCCTTGGGCCATTTTCAAAACCACTTCAACCTATCATACTCGGATTGCAAAACCTGGCTCTGATACCACCTTTGTAACGACCCATGATTTTGATTCCCGGGTTACGTTTCGAGGGGTAAAACCTCTCGTTGGGATCTTGCTCCCCGAGTACAGGTTGAAGGTTTGAAATCAACAATTTTTCTTTAAAGGTGGGATTTCATACCCAAAAACTAAGAGGGACCATTGGAATCCCTGAGGTAAGTCCCATGTACCTTCCCTTTGGCCTAAGTCATAAAATCCATTTATCATACAACCAGAAAAGTTTCCAAAAATCATACATAAGGTTGCCATGGCTGAGCTAGGTCAAAAAATTATCCAAATACATAAATCCAAACCGTTATAAATTCAGTGTAGTCAGAGCCTCAACTCTCTCTTTTCGCCAACTCAGAACCCCACGGTCATGGAGCCAAACTAGCATCAATAGTGGTAAGCATAATGGATACCTAAAAATGTAAATAGTAGGTGGGATCATATGATGCCCACTTGGCTCTTTCCCCACCCTAAGTACACATATACGCTATACCTAATAATCATGCTTCTAATGCAGGACAATATTTTAAATCACGCAAGCATGCCAGCAGTTTATATATATATATATAGGTTGGATCCCGTGTAAGCAACCCTTACGGTGTAATTTGTGAGCAGAAAAATTATTCGTAGGTACCAAGCGATTATTCGTGTATAATAATGTAATTATTCGTATATATGAACAAATGTAATTATTCGTATGCAAAAAAGGATTATTCATATGTATGTACATACGAATAATCACTTGGTACCTACGAATAATGTCACTGTTCACAATTTACTTTTAATCTCATCCGTTTGATCTTCTTAATCCAACGCTCCAGATTTGCTCACAAATTACACATTAAGGCTTGCTTACACATGATCTATATATATATATATATATATATATGTGGCTAGCAAGGGTTAGTAGCTATAAATAAAGCCCTAAGGGGCTGGCATTCCATCATCCAATTTTAGAAGGAGTTTGGCTCCACGCTCGCTGAGGACATGGGCGGAGGAGAAGGATGCATTCCTCAATAAGTTCTTTCCACCTTCTAAAACGGCGATGTTGTGACAAAGGATCACGACTTTCAAACAAAAGCCAGGTGAAACACTAGCACAGGCGTGGGAGCGCTTCAAGGACTTGTTGAGATCATGCCCGACGCATGGGCAACTTCCATATGTCATCCAGAAGATATTCTACAATTCCCTTGATGCACCAAATAAAGAGAGGATCAATTCATATACCTCTTATCAGTACATCGAGATTACACCAACGGAGGCATGGGAGACCATTGAGAGGCTCGTGAACTTTGATAACACCTATGGGATTGCTGTGACCTATGATTCAAGGCCTGCCCCATCTATGCCACTATATGAGCCTTGAAAGGAGATAGATCCTCATGTGCGGCAACAATTCCACAACGATCAGACACGCCGGCTTCAAAAGCAAGTCAGGTTCCTGAGCAACAATCAAACTTGTCAGGAATGTGGTTCAACAAGGCATAACACTAGTGCCTGTCCACATACTGAGCAAGTATCCATGGTGGAACAACATGAGGAAGACAAGTGGATGAGAGGCTCCTATGGAGGAGGCAATCAACCATATTGGGGCGATCAAAGGTTCTATCAAAAGGATCCCCCGCCATATAGGGCACCCTGAGCGGGAGACAAGGAAGGATGACCTGCAGATCATCCTTGATGAGATGCGGAGGAACCATACTGAGTTCAAGCAGGCCAACAACTCCGTCCATACTCAGCTGCAGGGCATCAATTCTAGACTTGGGGAGATCGACGTTTGGAAGCGCAACATGGACACCCAAATGGGCAATTGGCGGAAGCAATACCCAAAGCGTCAAGATCATTCCCTGGATCAAATGTGCCCAACCAAAAGGGCAAAACCACTGGACACATTGCGGCAATGAATCTAAGGAGTGGGAGTCAATTGCAAACGCCCGAGCAAAAAGCGGAGGAAAAGGAGCTAGAACAAACATCGATATCGACCCCCCTATCGATATCGACCAAGGTGACGTCGATGTTGACCTTCCTGTCGATGTCGACCCTGATGCTGCATCACCATAGAAATCGACTCCTCCAGTCGATTAAAGGTATTGCTTGGGGACAAGCAAGCTTAAGTTTGGGGTGTTTGATGTGCGCGCAAATTGCCACATTTTCTATGCACATATAAGTCCATTTGATCATTCTTTTGCATCCATATTAGTGGGAAAACATGGGATTAGTGTAGTTTATGCATTATTGTCAAATATATCGATCTGCACGAGTTTCTATGTGATTTCGCAGAAAACAGGGCAAAAATAGAGAGATTTGAAAGAGTGGAAAGAGAACTCGAAGTCTTCTAAAGAGGTCAAAATCGACTTACAGACCTCGACATCGAGTGCAGCAGTGAGGCAGAAATCGGGCAAGAAAGAAAACAAAGCATGTCGACAGCTGAGGTCGATATCGAGGATGCATGATCGATATCGAGTGCCCAAATTGAGATAAATGATGGAAGTCGAGTGCTAATCCGAGTAGAAGAAGGAGAGATTGAGATAAAGTTTTATAGAGGTGGATATCGACGTCTGAAGGTCGATATCGATGTTGCCAGCAGAGAAGTCCGACTCAGATTTTGATAGAATTCTATCCGAAGCTTGAACGTCTATCCTAAAGTCGAGATTTCTTATCATCAACGTAAGAGCTATCACTTTAGCTAGTTTTACCATAGAACTTTTAGTTTTTACTTTATTTAAGTTTTATCTTAGAGAATAAAGATAAAGTTTCGAGTGTTTGGATAGCAAATTTCGATATCTATATCTAGAGGTCATTAGGGCTGAGTTTAGGCATCCAATAACATTCAATTACATCCACACACGCAGAGAATTCAGTTTTCAATAGAGAGAATTTGTAGAGAGAGAGAGAGGAGGCCGAGTAGGGTTGGAAGCGAGAGCGGAATTGGCTTGGTTCGGTTGTAATCTTTATTTCATAGTTCAATACAAAGTAGTTTTCTTTCAATGATAATGATGAGTTGCATGATGAGAAGCGAGTTGTCAACCCACTTCTAGGGTCGGAGTTAGCCCGACGATAGCGATGTAGGGTAAGCGCATCAAAGGTATGACTTTTATGCAATTCCGTCTTCTATCCTATGCATGATTCCTTTGTAAAAGTTAGGGAGATTCATTATTTACATTATTGAAGCGAAAGCCACTCATATCGTGAACTTGGATTGCTCATGAATTGGATAGTAACTCTTAGGAACTATGCAAGAGCCTCTAATCACCTAAGGTGTTGGTAACGAAAGTTATTCGACGGAAAGGCATTAAATTTCATAACTTTAGCATCATACTTGCATTGTTATCGTTGTGGCATGAAACCCCGACTTTGGAAGCTTTTAGTTTATTGAATTTCATATAAAAGTTAAGTTTTGATTTCTGATCATACTTCTTTACCATTCTACGTTCTTCAGACACTTTTCCGACAATAGGTTACGCTTTGAAGTTCTGTGACAAACATCAGAATCAAATCGGTAAGGTCAATATCGAGGTCAAACTCGACGTCGATCTTTGCTGCTTTTGTCTTCTGCGGGAACTCTACTGGAAATCGACCAGAACTGAGGTCGATATCGACCAGACACATTGATATCGAGTATCTTCTGAGGTCGAAAGCTTGATTGTGATTTCAACAAGAGAAGCGCCGACACACCTCCTCGTGGATTCGATCCTGAATTCCCCTACCACTACATCGGGAGGGATCCTGAATTCCCCAACCACTACATCGGGAGGGAATCTTGTGAATTATATTTGAATATTTGTATTGCATGATCCCTCCCTGACGAACAAGATCCCCATCTAACAGCCAGTTGAGCCCATCGTTGTCGGTCGCGTCCCGAGAAGCACATCGACTGGGTTAGTTCATTGGGGCACTGCGACCCGCCACAGTTCCTTGGAGAGACCGACAAGGATATAGAGGCTTGGTTTCGACAGATTGATAGTATTTTCGACTTCATCGGGGCCCCAACTTCTGAGCGACAAAGGTTGTCCTCAGCTCTCTGATGTACATATTTATATCTTCTTTTATTGCATCTTTTGACTTTATATTTCATTCAATTTCCAAAGAAAACGTTCAAAAGAATATAAACTTGTGTAAGAATGGGCTAAAATGCAAGAAATAGGGTCTGCACAAGTTTTCAGCTAACCATGCAGGAATTCGAGCGAAATCGGATTCAAAACGGAGAAGCCAAGTGAAGCTGAGCAGAGGTAGATATCGACCTTAGACCCAGATATCGACCTCTGTTGTCGATATCGACCCTCATATCAACCTCAACATAGACATCGACCAGAGCTGAACAAGTCGAGCAGGAACAGAGACCTCGATATCGACCCCTGGTGTCGATATCGACCCCCTATCTCGACAGAAGATATACTCGGTTTTGAGATGCGGATTGGAACTATATCTTCAAGGAGGCACGGAATTATCTTACCCTTTCAAGATAGATGGCAGCTCAAGTTTTATTTATCTTTTACCTTCAAGTTTTATCAAAATAAAAGACCTATCCTAATTGTTCGGATAGAGTTCATAGTTTAGATAGGAGTTACAATCCTCGGATAGCAAGGACTAGTAGCCTATAAATAAAGCCCTAGGGGGCTGGCATTCAATATCCAAGAACGAATCCAATTTTTAGAGTTCAATTACATACAATAGAATTAGAGAGAAGTTTTAAGGTTTGACGTTTGCGAAAGTTGACGTTGAGTTGTAAAGCTTCGAAGTTTATTTTAATGCAAGTTTCTTCTTTTCAATCAACAATGAGTTCCATGATGAGAAGCGAGTAGTTCCCCAAAGCTCTTAGGGTCGGGGTGAGCCCGACGTTAGCCATGCGCGCTTGAGGTTTGTATTTGATGTAGATATCGTTGTGTCTATCTCTCCTCATACGATTCTATGTTTAGTCCTAATCGAAAGAAAAGGGATCCATGCTAACAACTTGAGTTATAAACATAAAATTGGTAGAGACAATTAGGTTTATTTGCAAGAGTAATCCTAAGAGTTGGTGTACGGCGAAAGCTTGTCCCTGGGGTGAAATAGCGCAATTGTCCGTCTTATTTATCTTATCGCATGCATTAGTTAACGTTGTGGTAAACCCTAATCCTAGGAGTTGCTTTTTACATATTTTATACACCCAAAACCCTCTGTTTTATTTCTGTTCATTGCTTCTCTCATCCATTCTTAAATCTTCGGCCTTTCTTTGCCGACGAAGAACTAACCCACTGCAGGAAGACATCGATATCGACCCCAGACGTCGATATCGACCACTAAGTTCGTTGACAGTTTTCTGAGTCGATGACGAACATCACTGCGGAGTTTGCTGAGCATCGATATCGACCCCTAGAATCGATATCGACCCTTCTGTATCGACTGGCAATCTTTTGAGCCAGTCGATTTCGTGACTAACATTGATATTGACCCTTTCTAGTCGATATCGACCACTTGTTTTTGTTTCTGCAAGTCTTCTGTTGCAGAGCACATCGACAGTCGAGGTCGACATCGAGCTCCAAGGTCGAAATCCAGGCTTCTGGTCGACGCAGACGTGAGATTTCCAAAGCTACTAGGATCCCGCTGACCACTACAACGAGAGGAAGTCTTGTAATTATTTGTATAGGCTAGGAGTCGATTTACATTTACATCTTTATTATTTGTAATTTGAGAACTCGACATACCTCCTCCTTAACAAATTAGCGTCGTTGCCGGGGAGGCAATCAATCGCGCCCTAGTAGTCTATCTCACATCTCTTCCTAGTTTGGTTTTGCAGGTGTATGCGACGTGCTGATCGCCCATCTGAATTTGAAGGAGTAGACGACCCTGAGCGTTATTACCATCTAAGGGCCCAAGCTCAAAGAATCATGGCGGACAACGCGAACCAGGCTGAACTTGTTGAGCAATTAAGGAAGCAGGTTGAGGACCTAACGACTAGAGATGTGGCACTTAAGGAGCGTGCAGATAGGGAGGAGGAAGGTCGGAGGCAAATAGAAGCCCAAATCAATGCCCTCCCTAGGAATGCCAAGCGATATATGCACCCCGCTCTCACAGTGCCTGAATCGGCAATTCTTATCCCTGCCTCTAATTTTGAAATAAAACCTAACTTCCTAACTGAGATTAGAAGGCACCAATATGAAGGAAAACCTAATGAATGCCCTATGGCACATATTTCAACCTTCTTAGACCTTTGTGATACTATTGCTGATGGACGAAGTCTTGAATATGTCTCACTAAAAGCCTTTCGATGGTCTCTTACAGGGAAAACATTGCAGTGGTTGGAGAGCTTAGCCCCAAGATCGCTCCGCGCCTGGAATGAAGTCAAGGATGCGTTCCTCAACAAGTTCTTTCCTCCTTCTAAGACGGCGTTGATCTCACAGAAAATCATGGCTTTCAAACAAAAGCCTGGTGAGGATCTGGCGACTGTTTGGGAAAGGTTTAAGGACCTACTACGATCATGCCCGACGCATGGCCAACCACCGTACGTAATTCAGGAGATCATATACAATGCTCTTGATGCTGCCACCAAGGAGAGGATCAACACTTACACCGCATATGGATATCTTGAACTCGCTCCACAAGAGGCTTGGGAAACCATAGAAAGGTTGGTGGAATTTGACAATACATATGGGACTCCTGAGGCTTCCGACGCACCATCATCGTCAAGGCCTGCCCCACCTATGCCCTTATATGAACCCTCCAATGTAATCGATCCGGATGTGAAGGAGCAATTTCATAGGGATCAACTTCGAAAGCTCCAAAAGCAAGTAAGGTTCCTTTCAGCGAACCAAGATTGCATTGAATGCGGATCGCAGCGGCATACCACCATCGAGTGCCCACACGCCGAACAAGTACACCTAGCGGAGACTCACCAGGAGGCACGCTACATGAGGGGCCCCAATCACCAATATTGGGGAGACCAAAGGTTCCATCAACCATAAAGGAACCAGATAACCCTAGGGACCCTCCGCCTTATAGAGCTCCTGGGCACCCGGAGAGAGACCAAAAGAAGGATGATCTTCAACTTGTGCTAGATGAGATAAGGAGGAATCAAGCTAAGAATGATCAATCCAACAATGCCATCCATTCTCAACTCAATCACCTTACCACAAGGATTGGGGAGTGAATATATGGAAAAAGAACGTAGAGACCCAACTGGGTCAATTGGCGGCACAAATCCCTAGACCGTCCGGAACACTCCCTGGGCAACCCACTACAAATCCTAAGGGACAATCCGGGATGGGCAATGTCGCAGCCATACAATTGAGGAGTGGCACCAAAGTACATAAGCCACGAACGGAATCGGAGAAAGCAGCCGATCCAGTCGACATCGACAAACCAGTTGATGTCGAGGATGAGGTCGATATCGACCCCCAGGTCAACCCACATGTCGAAATCGAGGCCACTGCAGAGCCATTAGAGCCACAACAAATGTCAAAATCGACCATCCCAGTCGATATCGACCATATCCCAGTCGATGTCGATGTCCAACAGGCCCCTCCGACCACCGTTTTGGCCCCTACGCCAAAGAAGATGTTGCCATTCCCATCCAAAGCATTGGAGGATCCCACCAAAGGTAAGTTTAGGCGCTTTGTAAAAATACTTCAAGGACTTAACGTTACTATCACTCTTACAGAAGCCCTAAGCGAGATGCCTGCCTATGTGCGATTCCTGAAAGACATCCTGAGCAAGAAGAGATCCATGGCAGAGATCGCAGAGGAGTGCTCGAAGATGGACTTCCCTGGGAAAAAGAGTGATGCAGGGAAGTTTGCAATCACAGTGGGACTTGGCCAACATCGCTATAAAGCCCTATGTGACCTAGGGGCAAGTGTAAGTCTCATGCCTCTCTCTATTTGGCAAAAGGTGACGCACTTGAACCTGTGGACATGAAACTTTATATGGCGGACAACTCATTCGTCAGACCCACATGTATAGTTGATGACGTTCCGGTAAAGGTAGATAAGTTCTTTGTGCCTACTGATTTCATTGTATTAGAGATGCCTGAAGATCCTATAGTGCCTATTATCCTTGGTAGGCCTTTCTTAGCTACTGCAGATGCCAATATCAATGTACGTCGAGGTTTACTAACCTTTACTATAGGGAACGAAGTGATAGAATTCTCTTTCAACCCAACCATGAGCGAAACAAAGCACCTGGAGCAAGTAGTCCTCTCGCCGGCTAAGGAGAAGCTTAGAAAATTTTTGTTGGCGAGGACGGAAACAGCAAGCAGGGTCGACATCGGCTGGAACCAGTCGATATCGACTAAAAACATTGAAATCGACCCCCCTTGGTCGAAATCGAGTATGCCAGATCGCTGCCAGGAGCTTAAGTATGGGGTCACAAAGGTCGATATCGACCTCCACATATCGATATCGACCACAGCAATCGACATCGACCCTCCTTGGTCGAAATCGACCACCCCTCAGCCCGAAGATTTCTGTTTCGGGCCCAAACAGGTAAGCCCAGGTATGACTCCTAACCCTCCTCCGTCCATTATTGATAAATCAATTAAGCCGATTATTGATAATTCTACTAAAGAGAGGGTCAGAGCTCCATGGTTTGCCTATATTGCTAAAGTTAGGTCAAGAAATAGAAGGAAAGCACCCAAAAAAGAACCTAACATCAAAGAAGCCTTGGTCGCCGAACTTAGATACTACCAAAAGGACCTAGATAATCCAGGAGAAGGCTCATGCTCGAAGGGTCCCTACATAAAAGGGTCATGAAGCATTGACGGAGAAGTCGGCCTAGCGACTCAAAACTCTAGATCATGTACATAAAACCTTTAAATTTTGCATAGATGGTTTTTAGGATTTAAACTTTTGGCTTTTTGAAACTTTTAAAACTGAGATAATTCGTGCTTTATCTATATTTCTAACAAAGATTTCAGGTTATCAAGTAAAAGAAACGACGAAGAAGAAAAGAAGCTTCTGCAGAGCCAGTCGAAATCGACCCCCCCAGGGTCAAGCCACCTCCTGGAGTCGACATCGAGGACTCAGGAGCGAAAAAGAGAGGTCGATATCGACCCCAATCTGGCAGCCCTTGTCTTCACTTTCTTCCTCGACTTCGATAGATGCAGTAGACATCGACCACTGACATAGATATCGACTTCTAGCATCGACCAAATCTGAAATCGACCTGAATCCGCAAGTTGCGCTGTGAGTTTCTCTCTACCCTTGTTCTTCTTTTTAATACAGTGAGGACACTGTATATTTGAAGTATGGGGTGGGGGAAAAACATGTCTTATGGTCATAACTTGGTTTTCTTCTTCGCATTGCATTCATGTTTAAATTTTTGTTCTTAGTTTTACTTTTATAAAATGTAAAAATCCAAAAAAAATAGAAAAATGTCAAAAAAAATATATATATATATACAAAAAAATGCATGATTATTTTTATTTTTATTTTTTTAAACCCTACTTAGATGTCCTATGATGAAAACTCAATAGCTGACTTGATCATGTAAACCCTATGGCATATTTGGATGGTTTAGCCTAATTCCTTAAAAATTTTATGTAGATTGTGAACTTGTGATGAAATTGAGCACATATGATCCTAGGCTAAAAAGCAAATCCGACAAAAATTGTCCTTGTGAGAATTTTGGCCTATAGGGAGAACATCAAAAATCCCTCCGCTTTCTTGAGAGAATTTACTTTTCCTATGCATCTCTAAATGTTGTGATAGTTATTCAAAACCAATGCATATATATGTTTATGTTTACGAGAATTAAATGATGGAGGCATCTTTTAAGCCATTTTTATCCTCTCTTTACCTACCCTGCATTATCCCTGCTTGAAGCCGGAAAATTAGCCTGAGCAATTTTGTTCCGGCCTTGTTTCGTAGTGATTGGGAAACAGCCCAGATCACCAGCTACTGAAATTACAAACTCCACAAAATTATCCCTAGCCGAATTGAGCCTGACCCCCATTTGGGAATTGAGACTTAGATTGGCTGGACTAATGCCTTGTGGAAAGAAAAGAGCATATGTCCAGTTTTGAGCAAGGAAATATTGGGTTGGTGCATATTTACATTTTGTCATATTTTGTAAAAGGATTTTTTTCTCACCATATAAATGCACATATATTTAATATTTATTTATTATTTTCGTCAAAAAATCCGAAAAAAAGAGAGAGATATATATATAGTGCATGAGCCAAAATCCTTAAGTCTTTTATTCATACAAGTGTTATATTTTTGAGAGGTATATTAGAGTTTGGAAGAAGGTTTGATAGTATGGTTTACATCTTTTAGTGCATCTTTAGAGCATATTATATAAAGATGAGTTGAAAAAGAGCATTATAGGAGATTGAGCTTGGAAAGTGCAACATTGAAGAGTTATGGTTTGAATATTGCAAGTGTTGAGATTTAGGAGCCTTGATTCCCGAATTATAAAAGCACCACATAGCCAAATAATTCCATACCATTTATTTGATACCAAGCCCCATTACAACCCCGCCGAATGGAGTCTTCTTTGAAGTCTTCCATTGAGCGAAAGTCCTCCTGATGGTTCTTATTGCATAATTGGTTGCGAAGTGGGTTATTATAAATTGCAATGTTTATGAGATTGTGAGGTTGGATCAAAATTGCATATGCCTATGGATCTCCAAAATATGTGCTATGACGTTAAATTCACTTGCTTTGCTTTGCTACCGCTTATGATGTTGCTTTTAACAAGGGCAAAGACTTGAAGGGTGTGTTGTAGGTATTGGTTATTGCTTGGTTATTACTTGAGGACAAACAAGTCTAAGTATGGGGTGTTTTGTTATACATATTTATATCTTCTTTTATTGTATCTTTTGACTTTATATTTCATTCGATTTCCAAAGAAAATGTTCAAAAAAATATAAACTTGTGTAAGAATGGGCTAAAATGCAAGAAATAGGGTCTGCACAAGTTTTGAGCTAACCATGCAGGAATTCGAGCGAAATCGGAGTCAAAATGGAGAAGCCAAGTGAAGCTGAGCAGAGGTACATATCCACCTTAGACCCAGATATCGACCTCTGGTGTTGATATCGACCCTCATATCGACCTCAACATAGACATCGACCAGAGCTGAACAAGTCGAGCAGGAAAAGAGACCTCGATATCGACCCCTGGTGTCGATATCGACCCCCTATCTCGACAGAAGATAGACTCGGTTTCGAGATGCGGATTGGAACTATATCTTCAAGAAGGCACGGAATTATCTTACACTTTCAAGATAGATAGCAGCTGAAGTTTTATTTATCTTTTACCTTCAAGTTTTATCAAAATAAAAGGCCTATCCTAATTGTTCGGATAGAGTTCATAGTTTATATAGGAGTTACAATCCTTGAATAGCAAGGA
Organism: Persicaria maculosa; assembly: GCA_963922045.1. Taxonomy (NCBI): domain Eukaryota; kingdom Viridiplantae; phylum Streptophyta; class Magnoliopsida; order Caryophyllales; family Polygonaceae; genus Persicaria; species Persicaria maculosa. Next base: position 40,033,041 of record OY998261.1, read on the forward strand.
TTAGTGGCCTATAAATAAAGCCCTAGGGGGCTGGCATTCAATATCCAAGAACGAATCCAATTTTTAGAGTTCAATTACATACAATAGAATTAGAGAGAAGTTTTAGGGTTTGACGTTTGCGAAAGTTGACGTTGAGTTGTAAAGCTTCGAAGTTTATTTTAATGCAAGTTTCTTCTTTTCAATCAACAATAAGTTCCATGATGAGAAGCGAGTAGTTCCCCAAAGCTCTTAGGGTCGGGGTGAGCCCGACGTTAGCCATGCGCACTTGAGGTATGTATTTGATGTTGATATCGTTGTGTCTATCTCTCCTCCTACGATTCTATGTTTAGTCCTAATCGAAAGAAAAGGGATTCATGCTAACAACTTGAGTTATAAACATAAAATTGGTAGAGACAATTAGGTTTATTTGCAAGAGTAATCCTAAGAGTTGGTGTACGGCGAAAGCTTGTCCCTCGGGTGAAATAGCGCAATTGTCCGTCTTATTTATCTTATCGCATGTATTGGTTAACGTTGTGGTAAACCCTAATCCTAGGAGTTGCTTTTTACATATTTTATACACCCAAAACCCTCTGTTTTATTTCTGTTCATTTCTTCTCTCATCCATTCTTAAATCTTCGGCCTTTCTTTGCCGACGAAGAACTAACCCACTGCAGGAAGACATCGATATCGACCCCAGACGTCGATATCGACCACTGAGTTCGTCTACAGTTTTCTGAGTCGACGACGAACATCGCTGCGGAGTTTGCTGAGCATTGATATCGACCCCTAGAATCGATATCGACCCTTTTGTATCGACTGGTAGTCTTCTGAGCCAGTCGATTTCATAACTAACATCGATATCGACCCTTTCTAGTCGATATCGACCACTTGTTTTTGTTTTTGCAAGTCTTGTGTTGCAGAGCACATCGACAGTCGAGGTCGATATCGAGCTCCAAGGTCGAAATCGAGGCTTCTGGTCGATGCAGACGTGAGATTTCCAAAGCTACTAGGATCCCGCTGACACGCCTCCTCGTGGATCGATCCTGACTACCCTTCCACTATAACGGGAGGAAGTCTTGTAATTATTTGCATAGGCTAGGAGTCGATTTACATTTACATCTTTATTATTTGTAATTTGAGAACTCGACATACCTCCTCCTTAACAGTCTCCTAGGGAAGGACACATTCGATTGACGGTCTATCTATAAGGTGGATCGAGCAGAGTGGAGCTTTGAGGACATCAGATCACTGAAGCTACGTGAGTTTTATCAAGTTGGGACTTAGACCGCTTGAAAGGTGGCCCTCATGCGAGGGGCCTACGACTCTTCGCTATCTGTATATGAGATTGTCTACCAGTTCAAGAGGGAGTTGATCTATTATGCTCACTTGTGTCCAGCTGACGAGAGTCGCATCAGGATGTTGTCTATGAGATTGCCGCTAGATGTTCTGCTTTAAGCATCTCGCCTGGGATGTCCCTTTCGAGAGGTTCTTAGAGGTCATCCTCTTATACGACCAATAACAGATTCTCTCGGATACTGTCTATGCCACCTCTCATCCCGAGGGGAATAGGATGAGACTTGATGATTCATGATGGGATACACACCCCAATAGGAGAGGATATAGTGGGGATTTTCAATGAGACACCCAGAGAGTGCCATCTGCACCACCCGTTCAGAGCAGAGGGATCGGAGTTCGCGACGCTTCTTATCTAGGATGCTATGAGGAGGGACACATTTGGCCGCGTTTTCCCGGAAGAGCTATGATGTATTATTCTTGTGGGACCTGGGGGCACAGGTCCTTTTATTGCCCCCGATTTGGAGACACCCATTTTGCACCGACTTCGAAACTCCCTGAGGCACCTTGTCCCCTACCTCTGCCCATCCCCATGGACAGAGGAGAGGGGGTATTGCTAGAGGTAGAGGACACAGAGGATAACCTAGGACAGGATATGAGAGAGGCTAGACTGTTGTAGACCGTGACATTGATCTGCCCCCACCACCCCACGTGTTTCAAATGCGAGTAGATGACCACTTCGCTCCCACCGCGAAAAGTATGATACCACTCTATGATGGGAGCTCTAATTGTTTACCTTCATGATGTTGAGCTTCCTTGATTGATGATTGGGTGCTGAATACCTGATGGTATGATTGCGTTGAGCATATTGGTGTATGCTAGTATGATAGTTGTGATGGTATGTTGAGAAACATGGCATGATATTTAGCATTATATGATCTGTAGAGTTGCCTTGGTTATTTCTGATATATGATATTATGTGCATTTTGGTCAATTATGATTCATGATAAGAGATGAGATTGATAGAATTGAATTTGACCTTGAGACTGGAACCTAGGAAGAAAATATATGATTAGCCCTTAGAGGTGGATGATTCCACCTCTTGTGTTCTAAAATTGCTTGACTAACATCGGATTAGAAAGATTTGGAACAGTTTTGAAAAGGACTAACTTGGATTTTGAAAGAACGAATGCAATCGAGAATTTCAACGATTTTGAAGCCAATCTTTTCCAATTGCAGAACTCTTTTGAAACTTTTCGGACCCGGATTTACATTACAGAATCTTGTATTACATTATGGGAATCTATGAGATGTTATGTGATGATACGTGTGTTGAGATGAGTTGAGATGATGATGATGATGATGATGATAATGATGATGATGATGATGATGATGATGATGATGATGATGATGATGATGATTATGATGATGATGATGATGATGATGATGATGAGAATATGGATAAGATGTGATGATGAGTTCTACAACTATGTGAAGCTTACGTGTGCGATATTAGTTGTGCTTTGTGTAACATAGACATGGACTTATTATTATGTCCAATTATATATGCTTGGTGATTTGTGAGCATTTTAGCTATTATCTCTATTGTTGCTTTGCTTTGCTGCTCGGCAATTCCAAGTAAGTTCCTTAGGGGGCTTCCTCAGGTTGGACTCTTATGCATGTTGTTGCATTTTATGTTAGGTGTTACATATGCATAAAAGCATGATGTAGTATCCTATTTAGGTTGCCCTAATTGAATGAGCATCTGTTTACTTTATGCATTGAAAAGAGAACGACCGTGATCTGTGAGTCGTAGAGTCTTTGCTAGGACTATAGGACAACCCAGCACCATCGGGTTGTTCTGATAAAGTTGGTGAGGGCACAGCCTGGTCCCATTCATACCTATGTACTCCGACCTCGATGTTAGGTGCGGATGATGCGTTACATAGACCCTACTCACCTTATATACTTCAACGTGGATGTTAGGTACGGACGATGCGTTACATAGAAGCTTTGTACTCCGACCTCGATGTTAGGTGCGGACGGTGTGTTGCATAGATCATATGTACTCCTACCTCGATGTTAGGTACGAACTTTGCGTTATATATGCCTCGCCCTGATTGAGGCGAGGATCCCACGAGCGAGAGTCAAGACATGCCCCTTGGTAGAATGTTAGGTCCATTTACTGTATTTCTATTATTATATATATGAAGTGTTATCATGCCTTGTATGTTTAACTCTCGTACTACGTTAGAGCATCTTTATTAGATATAACACATACTATGTGGTCTCAGCGAGGACTTCAGGTCCGGCATGCATGGCTCGATTTGATTCCTTTCCTCGTTATTCTTTTAAAGGTATTTTCTATAGATTCTAATTGGTCGATGTCTATATGATGGTGTTCCCCTTTTGGCGATTGTTGGACTGAGAGACTTAGTTGCAAATCTATAAACTTGTATGTTTTCGATACTCGTATTTATCTTTTTTTTTGTTTTGACCCGACTCTGCCTTGGCAAGTTGTACATTGATTTCTATTTTTGGCATGCTTGAAATTCAAAGGTTTTTAAGTGACTTAGTCAGCTAGTACACATTTTGGGTACCCAATGGCCCTTGCGTATTTTGGGGTTTGAAATCCCCTCTTTCAAACTAACTTTTTGAGGTTTGAAACATCAACTCGTACTTGGATTGCAAGATCCGAATGAAGGTATCCAACCTTCGAAATGTAACCCGAATATTTATATTTGGGCCGTTACAGTAGGGGCCCATATCACATTCTTACTACAACCGATTGGGAATATTATGATCATGACGAAGATACAGTGAGGATTTCATAGGGGTACCTATGAGGTACTTACGGGATCAATAGCATGATCATTTCAAACTCCAGCCCCTTGCTTTAAAATAATTTTTTTCTCGAGGACGAGACTTGTTTTTAGAGGTGGATGATGTAAGTACCGAGATTTTTAAATATTATTTTATTCTTAGAGATTTTTCCCAATCTAAAAATTTATTTAATTTCTAAAGACTCCGAGAATTTTGAATAAATCCATCCTCGGGCAAACGACTTAATTGAATTCTTTCGACCCGAATTCCGGCATAAACTTGTTACTAAAATTTAAAAATGAATTCCTTCCGCTTTATTATTCTAAGGCTTGGGAATATTTTTTAGTATTGTTATTTAATTCGGTTTCGGATAATTATTTTAAATTTATTTTAATCACATTGGGTTTGGATCGGAAATTGGGCTTTGGGATTTATTTTCGGTATTTTTTTACTAATTCTTGCATTTAATACACATCACATCACTCTTACACCCCTCATTAATACCTTTCACATCTCAACCCTTTCCCTACTACCTACCCTTCCCTTGCAACGCCCCAAACCTATTCCTCGTGCCACTAGCTACTGCTCAACTTACCCGCTCGATAAAATCCGCTCCACCAAATCACCATCACTCCAAATCTTTCCTTCACTCCAAACCTCCTTCTCTATTCCGAAGGAAACACTCTGGACTCCCTCGATCCACTTCCGAAAACAACGCCAAGCGCACTGGCCTCCCTTCATTCTAGTTTGAGCCACCTCGCAGCCTGCCTCACTGCTGTTAGATAAGCCCGAGCCGTCCTTCAGCACCCCGACGCTGCCCATGAGCTTCCCAATGCCACCGTCGAGTCACTAGGAGCCTCGCTTCCGTTGTTCGTGCATGAACGCCTCTTCGGTAAGCCGTTCTCGTCCGTTTTCGATTGGAATCATCCTCGAGCATCACTATCACACTCACCCATGTACGATGCAGGTCCGACAAACCATCGCGAGCCTCCGACGATGCCCAGAACTCCTATCGAGAGCTCCAAAGTCGCAAAAGTAACGGCCCGAGATTATAATTCCCGAGTTATGTTTTGAGGGATAAAACCCCTCGTTGGATCTTGCGCACCAAGTACGAGTTGAATGTTTGAAATAGGTAAGTTCAATTGTGAAAGTGGGATTTCATACCCAAAGTTCTCGTGAGGCCCGTTGGATACTCGGTTTTAACACACCTGTACGTGTCATAAATACTAAGTCAGGAAAACATTTCCGCGTAAACCAAGAATCTCGTAAATACAAGGTGCCAAGGCGAAGCCGGGTCAAAACATATTTATTATCTGTTTAATCTACTACACATTTATATGGTTGAGTGACAAGTCATTTCCAATTATTCGTCATAAACATCCCACGCTAAACAGCACACAACACTAGGTAGGATCACGCATATATATGCCTAAAAAAATAAAGCGGGCATAGGATCAGATCGAAGCCCGCATAGTTGCACCCCACATATAAGCAAACACATACGCTAAGCCTAATATCATGCTTCTAATGCAGGACAATATTTTAAATCAAGAAAGCATGCTAGCAGTTTATATATATATATATATATATATATATATATATATATATATATATATATATATATATATGCAGAAAGTGCTAAATGGGCCCACACAGAATGCCAAGTGGCATATCCCTCTCCTACCTCCACCCCCTTTCCCGATAGGGCGGAGACTGGCCAGCTCATGAATGCATTCCATTTCAAATTGATTCATATTATCATGATGATCATAATAATCATCGTGCTCGTAATAGTAATAAGATGTTGCTCATGACTCATATGACTCAGGACAAGACCCGGTGGGACTGGGCTGTCCTATGACCCTAGCAACGACTCTAGTTAACTTCACATATAACGACCCTTCTGTTTACAAATGCGTAAAAAATAAGTATGCGCATAATGCAACCTAGCATGATACTTCATGGCATGCTATTATGAAATGCAGCACCTAGTACATCATGCACATATAAGCAGGGATGGGTCTGATCAATCTGAGTAAGCCCCAAGGGAACTTACTTGGCGGTGAAGAACAACATTGTAGCAATCACACAGTTCAAAGTCACCTAGTAGTCATAATGGAAGTATACCTCTAACAATTCAAACATAAATGCACACACAATTCCATCACATATCGAAAGTCCCATCATCACATTCCATATCATCATCGTCATTCAACTCATCCTATATTTCATCGCAAAGTCTCTATATAACTCATCAAGTCCATCTCAACTCATCATCTCAACATCTCTTCATGCTTTAACTTATTATATCATGTAACAACATATAGTAACATGTCATCGCCTTATACGTAGATCATATTTATACTCTTATAGCACCTCATAGTCAATTCATATAACACCATACTTTCATTTTCATCAAGTCAAGATCTCACATAAGACATGATTTAACATAAGTTCATATCATAACATATTCATAACATAACTCACATTTATACTCACATCATCATGCATCATATCCTGCTTAAAATCATATCAATAAGCATGCTTGCATTCATATAGCACATATCTTCATAATATTATCTTACTCACATATCCTTATCAAGTCATATACTCATATTACACATCATAATATATCATAGCATATCACAACATATCATAATAACTCAAAGAGTTACTCCAAGCAAGAGGTTCCCAAGTTAGTTTAAGTTCATCTTCCAAAACAACCCCTTTTTAAAGTAGTTAAAAGGATTTTCCGGCCCTTGTAAACATCACTCAAATACCTTTTTGAAAACCCAAGTTCATCGATCAAATCATTCATTTCAAAACCCATTTATAACACCTTTGAAGACATACCACAAAATGACACGAAAAATGTAGAGAAATGAGGATTCTCACTAAAGGTTCTTCTTCTCCTTCGGTTTGCTCTAGAATCTTCATCTAGGCTCCCATTGGGTACGTTCTTGGGCGAGGGTGCCTAGGATTGTTAGAGAGTGTTAAAGGTGTAACCTTTGAGTTTTTAAGAGGTGAAAAGAGGGAAAAATGAGCCCTTACCATTCCTAAAACCAAAAACAGTGACTTTGGGTCTTCTAGGGCTTCTCTGGGCTTCTCCAGGCTGCTGGGCACCTTTTTCTTGCTTGGAGGACGTCAAGGTGTTCATTTAGGGGAGGTAGATTTGCTTAAACTAAATATCAAATAAATATCACCACTAAGCCAACTCCCTGTTCAAGCAAATAAAATACAAGAATCCCTCCCGATGTAGTAGTAGGGTAATTCAAGATCGAATCCACGAGGAGGTATGTCAGCGCTTCCTTAGTTGCAATCACGATCAAGTTTTCGACTCCAGGAGACACTCGGTAATGAGGTGTCTGGTCGATTTCTAGTGAGTTTCCTGCAGAAGACGAGAGCAAAGCAGTCAACGTTGAGATAGACCTCGATATTGATGTTAGTGTTTGATATCGACCTTGTCAGTCGATTTTGATGTTAGCAACAGAAACTGTATTCGTAACCTATTGTCGGAAAAGAAGTCCGAAGAATTTAGAATGGTTATGGAAAGATGGTCAGAAATAAAAAATGAAACTTTTTATAAGAATTCAATAAACTAAAAGCTTCCAAGGTCGGGGGTTCATGCCACAACGATATTCATGCAAGTATGATGCTAAAGATATGAAATTTAATGTCTTTCCGTCAAATAACTTTCGTTATCACTACTTAGGTGATTAGAGGCTCTCGCATAGAACCTAAGAGTTACTATCCAACTCATGAGTAATTCAAGTTCATAATATGATTGACTTTCGCTTCAATAATGCAAATAATGAATGTCCTCAAATTTTGCAAAGGATCATGCATAGGATAGAAGACGGAATCGCATAAAAATCATACCTTTGATGCACTTATCGTACATTGCTATCGTCGGGGTCATCCCCGAACCTAGAAGTGGCTTGACTACTCGTGCTTCATCATTTCACTCATCATCATCATGGAAAAGAAATTAATTTGTATTGAATTGAAAAAGAAAGAATTACAACTGAACAAAGCCAAATCTCTGCTCTTGCTTATACAAACTCCACTCGACATCTTCTCTCTCTCTCTAACTTACTAAAACTGAATGTAAAATTGAATTGTGTGTGCTTGAATGAATAAACTCAGCCCTAATGGCCTCTAATTATTGATCTCAAATCTTGCGAGCCAAGGATTCGAAAACCTATCTTTATTCTCTAAGATAAAACTTAATAAAGGTAAAAACTGAAAACTCCATGGTAAAACTCATAAAAGATGAAGTCTGCTGCTTAATGATTGAAGATCTCGACTTTAGGATTATCTCGAACGCTTCAGATAGAATTCTATCAACAACTGAGTCGAATCTTTCTGCAGGCAACATCGATATCGACCTTCTTTATCTCTATCTCGAGCAGTCCTTCTCTTCCTCGGATTGGAACTCGACTTCTATAAATATCCTCGATATCGACCTCTTCTTTGTGGATATGCTCTGTTTCCTTCTGCTCGATTCCTGGTTCTCTGTTTCACTCAATGTCGAGGTTCATAGTCGATTTCGACCTCTCAGTAGACTTCGAGTTCTTTTTTCGCTCTTCTTCTCTTGTCCAAATCTGTCCATTTTTGCCTTGATTTCTGCGAAATCACATAAAAACACGTGCAGACCTCTATATTTAACAATAATGTACAATCTACACTAATCTTATGATTTCTCACTAATATGCATGCAAATGATGATAAAATGGACATAAATGTGCATAGAAAATATGGCAATTTGCGCGCACATCAAACACCCCATACTTAAGCTTGCTTGACCACAAGCAATACTTTTAATGGTCATTCAGGGGAAGAAAGTAAACCCTCAACATCATAGATTCATTTTTCATATGTCCCTACACTCAATTGCCATCCTCGAGAAGGTACTAATGTCAACCAAATCCATGCCTGTGCATAAAAGCAACATCATACTCATACAAGGAGGGTTATATGCATAAAACAATATCGTAACATAGCACTTTCCACATTCCTTCTTCATAATGTTTCTCACCTTTCACTCATCGCTCAGTGCTTTTTTTCACTATAATGCTTTTACCTCTCTAACCTTAGCACTACCTTCTCGTGAGTCGCAAACATGGGTGTCATGAATGGCCCCGGATACTTGGTACTTCCGACTCATCACCTTGTGTCCCATCTCACTAAACTAACATCTCAACGAGCAGGGTCGACCTACCTTTATCTCCTGAAGTGATCGGATATTTTCTCACTCATAAAATTTTCCATAATTCAAAAAATATATATTTTTCATTCCTACCAACAACTTCAATAATAATGCATAAACTCCATATAACAACTCCAAAGATGACATCCATTCTCAAACTTATCCCCGGATAGCGTATAAGGTATAAAAAATAGGCAATATGTAATATATGTTGAGCAATAATGATAATGTATGATGAGGCTCATATATGGCTTGTGTAATTGCAAATACGCATAGGTAAGGCTAGGATATGAACTTTTGTAAGCACATGTACGGAAATTTCTTAAAGTCCTCCATCATCTTATCATGCATATGTCAAAAGCAACTTCGAATTTTACCTCTCCTTCATGGTTTTCTCTAAAACATTGCGCTTCATTGTGACTTCTCTTAACTAGGCAATTTCATGTTATATCTCTAGTGAATCTACTTTTGCATCGTAGAGTTCCTTTTTTTTTGCTTCCATGACTCTTTTCTTTATTTTCACAAATTTTTTTCGATGGGGGTCATTTTTTTTCTTTTTTTTTCAAAAATAAAAATATGATGCAATGCTTAAAGATAAACTATGATGCTTAAAGATAAAGACATCTAAATTAACTAAGTATGAAAAATATGCATAAACTATGTAACTAAAATATGCAATAACAATGTAAAATTTCAAAACATGCTAAAAATATGCAAGTGAGCCTTTCCCCTACCCCATACTTAAAGATTACAATGTCCTCACTGTGTTAGAACTAGGGTTAAGAAAGAAAATTACTAAAACGTCACAAATTTCAGGAGTCGAAGAAGTCTGCAGTGATGGTCGATATCGACCTTTAACATCGAAATCGGATGGTTCCATCGATTTCTGGTTCAAGCTTCAGGTTGATCCTGCCTCGACCATAAGCCATCTGAATCGATCTTTAGGTCGATATCGAGCTTCTTACTCGATTTCGATGTCTGTGTTTGTCTCCTTCTTTCCTGCAACTTGTTAGAATATAAAACTAAACCAAAACAAATAACAAAGTCTAATGTCTCAAAACAAAACCAAAAGATGTTCAAAACCAAAACTAATTGTCTTTGTTACAAGCTCTAGACTTTAAACTCGCTAGGCCGACTTATTTCATTATGTTCTCATGGCGGCATCTGCAGAGCCCATGTGGCTTAGGCATAAAACAGCACTCCTTTCTTGTCTCTCAGCTGCATTCCGCCTGGATGGATTTTATTCACCGTGAATGGTCCCATCCTTTTATCTTTGAATCTACTAGGGAACCAATGATCTTTTGATTTGGAGATAAACACCTTATCTCCTACCTCAAAATGGCTCGAATCATCATCGAATACCCTACACAAACGCACATCCCAAGGCAAACCTCTTCCAAACAATGATAAATCCTTAATAGAGATGGAAAAGGAGGAATTCGTACCTTTGTTTACCTTCTCTTCTTTCTGTGACTCAGGTCGACATCGATCATCAATAGTCGATATCGAGCTCTGTTGTGCTCCTGGTGGTTTAGTCAATTTGGAGGTTTTTTGCTCGACATGATCAGGTCAATTTCGACCTTCAAAGATCGATATCGACGTCTTTGCTCCTGCTTTCTCAGCTCTGTGGTGGTCGATTTCTTAGAGTCATGGTCGATATCGACCTTTATGCTCGATTTCGAGGTTACTTCTCATTCGTCGACCCCATACTTATAACATGGCACAAAATCTTGAACTTTGTTAGTCGATATCGACTTTCCTCTATCGATTTCGATTTTATTTTTGGCTTCTTTGTTCAAGATTGCCACTACCTCCTCCACTTGGGCTTCTATGGCCCTCTTTTCAAGCTATTCTGGAGTCATACTCCTTACCTTTGCTTCCCCGCATCTGATGTGGACACCATTGATGGCCTTTATCTCCATTGGCCCTTCATTGTTCCTCACCGTCTTGTTGAAGGCATACTCTATCACCTCGTCGCTGATTATGAATGAGAGCAATCCTTTCTTCACGCTTATATTCGCATCGACGGTTGCTAGGAATGACCTACCTAAAATAATGGGATAAGGAGGGTCCTCTGCCATATGAACAACTAAGAAGTCAGCAAGGACAAAGAATTTACCTACTTGCACTGACACATCATCTACCATCCCTGTTGGAATCACTACCGTATTGTTCACCATATATAACTTTGCATCGACGGGCTCCAGGGGACCAATCTTTACCTTGTGCCATATGGTTAGTGGCATCATGCTAACTCTAGCGCTCAAATCAACTAAAGCATTAAAGCGATATCGACCTAAGCCTATAGTGATAGAAAACATACCTGGGTCCGCCCGTTTCTGCGGTAGCTCCAATCTGTTGCACTCCTCTGCGATCTCAGCAATGGATCGCTTGTTACCCAATATATCCTTATTGAACCTCACATATGATCGCATCTCATGAAGTGCTTCAGTGAATGGTATTGAGACATTAAGTCCTTGAAGCATCTTTATGAATCGCTGAAACTTCTTTTCCGCCGGGTCCTTAATCACTTTGTTTGATGGGAATGACAACACCTTCTTCTTCCCTGTGGCTGGAGTTAGATCTACATCGACTGGATGGGAGTCGATATCGACTAGAGGAGTCGATTTCGATGGTGATTCAGCAGCAGTGTCAACATCGAGCTCAGGAGCCTCGACATCGATATCACCTTGGTCGATATCGACGTGGGGGGTCGATATCGATGTCTGTTCTGGGGCCTTCTCCTCCGCTTTTTACTCGAGCGTTTGTAATTGACGCCCACTCCTTAAATTCATGGCCGTTATGTGTCCAGTAGTTTTTCCCTTTTGGTTGGGCACGGTTGATCCAGGCAATGCTCATAACGGTTTGGGTATTGCCTCCGCCAATTGACCCATTTGGGTCTCCATGTTGCACTTCCAAACGTCTATCTCCACAAGCCTAGAATTGATGCCCTACAACTGAGTATGCATGGAGTTGTTAGCTTGTTTGAACTCAGCATGGTTCCTCCACATCTCATCAAGAATGATATGTAGGTCATCGTTCCTTGATTCCCGCTTAGGGTGCCTTGGTGCTCTATATGGTGGGGGATCCCTTTGTTGATAGAACCTTAGATCTCCCCAATAATGCTGATTGCCCTCTCCATAGGGGCCTCTCGTCCATTTGGCTTCGTCATGTTGTTCCGCCATAGATACTTGCTCAAGATGTGGGCATGCACTAGTGTTATGCCTTGTTGAGCCACATTCTTGACAAGGTTGATTGTTGCACAGGAACGTGGCTTGCTTTTGAAGGCGACGTGTCTGATCGTTGTGAAATTTTTGTCGCACATTAGGATTAATCTCCTTTGGAGGCTCATAAAGTGGCATAGATGGGGCAGGCCTTGAGTTATAGGCTGCAACAGTCCCATAGGTGTTATTAAAGTTCACGAGCCTCTCAGTTGTCTCCCAGGCCTCCGTTGGTGCGAGCTCAATGTACCAATAGGAGGTGTAAGAGTTGATTCTCTTCTTATACGGTGCATCAAGGGAGTTGTAGAAGATCTCATTGATGACATATGGAAGTTGCCCATGCGTAGGGAATGATCTCAGCAAGTCCTTAAAGCGCTCCCACGCCTGTGCCAACGTCTCACCAGGCTTTTGTTTGAAAGCTGTGATCCTTTGCTGCAGCATCGCCATTTTAGATAGTGGAAAGAACTTGTTTAGAAACACATCCTTCACCTCTGCCCATGTCCTTACTGAGCGTGGAGCCAAAGTCCCTAGCCATTGCAATGCCTTCCCGGCCAAAGACCATCTAAAGGATTTTAGTCTCATATACTCTAAATTTACACCATCAGCAATAGTTTCACATAAATCCATAAAAGTAGAGATATGTTGTAAAGGGCATTCATTAGGTCTTCCTTCAAAAGTATTTCTTTTAATCTCAGATAGGAAGTTTATATTTATTTCATAGTTTGAAGGAGGAATTAAGATAGCGGCGGTTGCATATATTTCATTTCCGTCTGTGGATACTGATTGGTCCGCTCTTGGGCTTATCTGCATGCATCCTCCTCTCTATCAGCACAAGCTCGCTCTACAGCAGCGGCGACCCTTTCAGCAGCGATTGTAGCATTATGGTCCTCAATTTCTTTCCTCAACCGCTCAATGGTCTCGGCCTGTGTCTCGTTATCTGCCATAATTTGAATAACTTTGTTGCGAAGATGGAAGAAACGTTCAGTCTCGTCTATGCTTTCCAGGATAGGTCTGCGATCAGAGCCTCGCATAAACCTGCAAAATATGCACTAAAGAAGATCGTGAGAAAATTTAGGTGGCGATTGATTGCCTCCCCGGCAATGGTGCCAATTTGTTCGTTTAGGGGAGGTGAGACTCGCTTAAACTAAATATCAAATAAATATCACAACTAAGCCAACTCCTTGTTCAAGCAAATAAATACAAGAATCCATCTCGATGTAATGGTAGAGTAATTCAGAATCGAATCCATGAGGAGGTATGTCAGCGCTTCCTTAGTTGCAATCACGATCAATCTTTCGAGTCCAGGAGACACTCGATATCGATGTGTCTAGTCGATATCGACCTCAGCTCTGGTCGATTTCCAATGAGTTTCTTGCAGAAGACAAAAGCAAAGCAGTCGATGTCGAGATAGACCTCGATATCGATGTTAGTGCTCGATATAGACCTTGTCAGTGGATTTCGATGTCAGCAACAGAAACTGTATTCGTAACCTATTGTCGGAAAAGAAGTCCGAAGAATTTAGAATGGTTATGGAAAGATGGTCAGAAATAAAAACTCAAACATTTTATAAGAATTCAATAAACTAAAAGCTTTCAAGGTCGGGGGTTCATGCCACAACGATATTCATGCAAGTATGATGCTAAAGTTATGAAATTTAATGTCTTTTCGTCAAATAACTTTCATTACCAACACTTAGGTGATTAGAGGCTCTCACATAAAACCTAAGAGTTACTATCCAATTCATGAGTAATCAAAGTTCACAATATGATTGGCTTTCACTTCAATAATGCAAATAATGAATCTCCTCAACTTTCCCAAAGGATCATGCATAGGATAGAAGACGAAATCGCATAAAAATCACACCTTTGATGCACTTACCCTACATTGCTATCGTCGGGCTCACCCCGACCCTATAAGTGGCTTGATTACTCGCACTTCATCGTTGCACACATAATCATCATGGAAAAGAAACTACTCTGTATTGAATTGCAAAAGAAAGAAATTACAACCAAACAAAGCCAAATCTCTACTCTCGCTTACATAAACTCCACTCGGCCTCCTCTCTCTCTAACTCTCTAAAACTGAATGTAAAACTGAATTGTGTGTGCTTGAAAGAATAAACTCAGCCCTAATGGCCTCTAATTATAAATCTCAAATCTTACTAGCCAACGATTCGAAAACCTATCTCTATCCTCGATTAATCCTTCTCTTCCTCGGATTGGCACTCGACTTCTATCAATATCCTCGATTTAGGCCACTCAATATCGACCTTGGGACATCGATATCGTCCTCTTTTGTGTCGAAATGCTTTGTTTCCTTCTACTCAATTCCTGGTTGCTCCGTTTCACTCAATGTCGAGGTTCATAGTCGATTTTGATCTCTCAGTAGACTTCGAGTTCTTATTCCGCTCTTCTTCTCTTGTCCCAATCTGTCCATTTTCTCCTTGATTTCTGTGAAATCTCATAAAAACTCGTGCAGACCTCTATATTTAACAATAATGCATAAACTACACTAATCTTATGATTTCCCACTAATATGCATGCAAATGATGATAAAATGGACATAAATGTGCATAGAAAATATGGCAATTTATGCGCATATCACAAGGGAAGGCTTAGGAGGCTGCTGCTGCTTTCCATTGAGGGGAGGAAGAGAAATGGAGCTTGCTTGGCTTGCATGCACTCAAGAAGTGGAAAGGAGCTGTTTTTACTTGAAATGAAGGAGGGAGTTGAAGGAGAGGATGTTGTAGGGCTGTTGTGGGGACAAAAAGGGGCTGTAATGGTGGTGTTTTAGCAGCTGAATGGTGGAGTCTTTAGGCTCTTGGAGCTCACCACAAAGATGAAGAAAGGAGCGGAAAAGAAGGGTCTATGGATAAGGTTTTTGGAGAGTGAGCTTTAGGGTTTGTTTTTGGATTTTTATGCTGAGCTAAATGAGACATAAAAATCAGATTTGAGCGAGTGAGGAGGGATGTTGGGAAGGCTGAAATCGGATGGAGTGAAGGGCTAAGGCATGTGGTCCTACATTGCCATTTTTGGAGGGTGCAAGGCATGGAAGGAAAAAGGGAGGTGTGGGTGTCTAGCTAATTTGGGTATTGGGAATCTTTGACTTGTTTTTGAATACAAATGGGTCACATGGGGAAGGAGAGGGCTGATTTTCATATTTGAGTGAGGACAAGGTAGAGCGGGAATTGAAATCCCAAACACGCGAATTCTCGAGTCCCGAAGTTAGTTCCCGAGAGTTAGTTTCCCAATTTCTACTCTCTCAATAAATTAGAATTTTCGAAAATCCGAAGAATGGTGTCACCATGTCAAGTTAGTTTCCAAGATTTGATTTTAGTTCAGAAATCTTTTACATGAGTAATAAACTCGAGTTGTTAGGTTGAGAATGAGTTTTTCTTGAAATACCCGATTTTAATCTATTTTCAATTTCCTTTATTTGAAAATTGTGATTTGAAAACTCGAGCCCTTACATTATCTACCTCTAAAAACAAGTCTCATTCTCGAGAAAAAAATCCTTTTTTTGTCAAGGGGATGGCGTTTCAAATTCGTGGGTCCAAGGATCATGCCATTGATCCTGTAAGTGCCTCATAAGTGCCCCTATGAGATCCTCACAGTATCTTTGTCGTGATCATAATATCTCCAATTGGTCATAGCGAGAATGTGATATAGACCCCTATCAAATTCTTACTGTGACTACTCGGTTAAATTATAACTCAAAAGCATCATAGCGTCTCCACTAGGTCTTAGCAAGCAATCTATAAGTGCCCCTGTAAAATGCTTGTATCAACTTCGTGGGGTGTTATACTGTAGCTCGGGTCGGGGAAATTTTTAAAAGGGGTCCTTAATTTGAAAAAGGTTAGTCTCAAAATCGTTGAAATTCTCAGTTCCATTTGGCCTTTCAAAACCCAAGTTAGTCCTTTTTAGTACCGTTCAAAATCCTTCAAATCTGACGTTATTCAAGCAATTTTAAAACTTAAGAGGTGGAATCATCCACCTCTAAGGGCTAATCCCATATTCTCTTCCTAGGTTCCAGATTAGAATGTAGTCTAGCAAGTCAGATCCTGTACCAGGTTTCATCAGTTCAGAAATCAAGGCATCATATAGTATAATAAATCATGTAACATATTTTTAAGTCAATCACATACGCTAAACACATCTAGAATAACATCACACATTAGTAGGGCTCATCACATCATACATTCATACCACATAAGTTGCACGTCATGCTAACCAGATAATCACATAACATCCTACTTGCACTAACTATCAAGAATTAACACGTCAGAGTCATACAAGAATCATCACATGTCAGCATCATATCGGGGATCCAAAAGTCACTAATACTAACACATCAGCCTAACACCTGACAACGTATCGGAGGTCATCATATCATATAATTATTCATGTCAAGAATTCTCATTTCATCATAAAGACAACATATATCATAGCTGACTCTATCATATCATCACTTAGCAATGGGTTACATCATCAAGGAAACATGCATATAGTTATCAACCAAGACGGAACATAACCATCACTCATCCATCATTAGTCTCAAGCGAAGATCAACCTCATCTAGATCTACCAACTCAAATCCATAATAATCGTATGTACCGTTGTGCCTTGCTTATTCTATATCCTACTCATAGATGATCTCTTTAGCCTCATAACACCCATAATCAAGTCGAAGTCCCAAACAAATTACTAGGTATTTCGACACTTAGGTCATGAAGTCACTTGAGGATCAATTCTCCTCAATAGTTCGAGCTCAAATCCTAACATTCCACCTAACCATCTTGAACCCACATCCCGAAAACTACAACCGTCCAATTACCTATTTCGCCAAGCTCAACATCTCAATCATCTACCAAAAATCCCTATCAAGTACATCCTTATCCTAGGTGCTTCTTGCCAATTTCATCCATTACTCTTATGTCTTTCAAATTCCGTCCGACCATTATCCCTTAAAAGAACCTCAAGTCACCTCAATATTTAAATCTTTCTTTCGAAACCACCAAGCCTTCCCAATAATAATCCACCTGTAAAGATCAGACTCCTACTGCTTGCCTCATCAACAACATCGTACTATGTCCTCAATATTTAACACAAGATTCATTTTCTAAACGGCTTACATATCCCAAGATAACACAAGTACCTCACCTCGATAGAAATACTCAACTGCCTACTTTCAACAATTTCTACCCTAGAGAACCTTCTAGTGCTTACTCATAAACACGAATCACCAAGTTCCTTCTTAGCCACACCTATCCCCAATGACCAAGTTCCTTCTTAATCATCAATCACCAAGTTCCTTTTTAATCACGAATCACCAAGTTCCTTCTTAGCCACACCTATCCCCAATGACCAAGTTCCTTCTTAATCACGAATCACCAAGTTCCTTGTTAATCACGAATCACCAAGTTCCTTTTTAGGCACACCTATCCCCAATGACCAATAGACATATTCTGCCTAACTAACTCATCATGACCTAACTAGCTCGAACAACATCACATCATTTCCTAATAAGATCATGGAAATTTACCTATTCATCAAGCTAACTCACCATTGAGAGCCTCACTGAATCCTTAACCAATTCCAATTCCTCAAGATGGTCCAACGCACAAGTGCTACCCAAGCAGCTCATCAAAAGACGTCTGTTCTAATACCTTGTTATTTCACACTTTTAATCCACCCCAGACTACAAACCTCAACAACGATGTCTTACCACCTAGCAATCCTTTATCACCAATCATTTCCTCAGAGAATCTCTACGTTACCCTTAGCCAATTTTCCGAGGCTTCTCAACTATATCGAATCTTCCACAATTTCCATTCCTCATTATCCCCAAACCATACCTATCTTACCTGATTCCCATATCCACTAATCAAATTCTTCCTATCTCAAACCTCAAGCAATCAGTCCTATGAGTAACCTCAACGACATTCTCACCTAGCTACCAGCCTTTCCTCAATGGTTCATCTTCCATCCCCTAATACCTCAATAGTCAAATCGAGTCCTACCAATTCGATTTCTTGCGTATTCTAAAGTCCTCCAATCACGCCTCTAGATATCCTCAACTCATAACTATATCAAACATCCTCAAGATTACCCGAGCAGAACCCAAGTACACATTCCACAACAAGTTTTGCTATCATTTGGACAACCTGCTTCCCAAAGTCTACGATTCCTCAAGCAATGATGTACATATTTGTACCTCCTTTTATTGTATCTTTTGACTTCATATTTCATTCGATTTCCAAAGAAAAGTTTCAAAAGAATATAAACTTGTGTAAGAATGAGCTAAAATACAAGAAATAGAGTCTGCACAAGTTTTAAGCTAACCATGCACGAATTCGAACGAAATCGGAGTCAAAACGAAGAAGCCAAGTGAAGCTGAGCAGAGGTCGATATCGACCTTGAACATCGATATCGACCATAGTTGTCGACACACCTTCTGAGTGTCGAGATAGACCACACAGGCCAACCAAGAAGGCACTCGATATCGACCTTAAACATCGATATCGACCTCAACATAGACATCGCTGGAGATGGACAAGTCGAGCAGAAATACAGACATCGATATTGACCTCCAACGTCGATATCGACCTTATCTCGACAGAAGATAGATCCGATTTCGAGACTCGGATTATGAATTCTATCATCAAGACCACGGATTATCTTGTACTTCTAGATATTTAGGAGCTGAATTTATCTTTTCCTTTAAGTTTTATCAAATTATTTTAAGTTTTATCAAAATAAAAGACCTATCCTAATTATTTGGATAGAGTTCATAGTTTAGATAGGAGTTACAATCCTTGGATAGCAAGGGTTAGTAGCCTATAAATAAAGTCCTAGGGGGTTGGCAATCAATCATCTATCCATCAACATAATCCAAGCAAGAAAGACAATAGCAATAGGCAATAGAAAGTTAGAGTTTTAGTTTTGAGCTTTAAAGTTTCAAGCGCTTACGATAGTTGGCGTTGAGATTGTAAAGATTCAGAGTTTTCCATTTATGCAAGTTATTTCAATTCAAAACATGTCTACATTCAACATGTGCGAGTAGTCCCCCAAAGCTCTTAGGGTCGGGGTGAGCTCGACGTTAGCCATGCGTGCTTGAGATAAGTATTAGATGTTGATATCGTTGTGTCTATATCATCTCCTACGATTCTATGTTTAGTCCTAATCGAAAGAAAAGGGATTCATGCTAACAACTTGAGTTATAAACATAAAATTGGTAGAGACAATTAGGTTTATTTGCAAGAGTAATCCTAAGAGTTGGTGTACAGCGAAAGCTTGTCCCTCAGGTGAAATAGCGCAATTGTCCGTCTTATTTATCTTATCACATGCATTGGTTAACGTTGTGGTAAACCCTAATCCTAGGAGTTGCTCTTTACATAGTTTATACACATAAAAACCATTGTTTT
Organism: Persicaria maculosa; assembly: GCA_963922045.1. Classification (NCBI taxonomy): domain Eukaryota; kingdom Viridiplantae; phylum Streptophyta; class Magnoliopsida; order Caryophyllales; family Polygonaceae; genus Persicaria; species Persicaria maculosa. The sequence goes on from OY998261.1 coordinate 40,052,989, forward strand.
ATTTCTGTTCATCGCATCCTCATCTATCCTAAAGTCTTCGACCTTTCTTTGTCGACGAAAAAGCTAACAACTTTGCAGGAGAAGACATCGATATCGACCACAAACATCGATATCGACCACTGAGTTCGTCGACAGTTTTCTGAGTCGACGACGATCATCACTACTAAGTTACTGAACATCGATATCGACCCCCCAACGTCGATATCGACTACCTGTGTCGACTGGCAGTCTTTTGAGCCAGTCGATTTCGTCTGCTAACATCGATATCGACCTTTCTAGTCGATATCGACTGCTTGTTTTTGTCTCTGCAGGTCTTTTGTTGCAGAAAGGATCGACAGCCGAGGTCGACATCGAGCACTAAGGTCAAAATCGAGGCTTCTGGTCGACGTAAGACGTGAGATTTCCAACGCTTCTAGGATTCCGCTGACACGCCTCCTCGTGGATCGATCCTGACTACCCTTCCACTACAACGGGAGGAAGTCTTGTAATTATTTGCATAGGCTAGGAGTCGGTTTACATTTATACATCTTTATATTTGTATTTAAGAACTCGACATTCCTCCTATTAACAAGCAACCCTATACTTCTCACTCTCAAACGTTCTAAAATTTTATTTCTTACCAAAGTCATTCCCAATCTCAGCAAACGTAACCTAATCCTAAGGCCTACAATTTCCTCAACCGTTCCTAGTCATCCATGCCTTAACATCACCCACAATTTGTTCCCTGGGAGCTTAACCACTACTTCTAGTGCACTAACCCGTTTATCACCACCTCCTCTATACGAATTCCTCGATCAAAGCCTAGTCTACTTGTCCTACAACCACTCTCTCGAAAACTTGTTGTCCTAGTCCTACTCCTTACCTAGGGTCTACCTAAAAGCTCCTTTAAAAATCACTAACCACTATCTCCTACAAGTCCTAGAACTCACTCGGTCTCATCTAAGCTGTCATCACCTCCCTTTTTGTAACGGCCTGGGATTATGATTCCCGAGTTACGTTTTGAGGGACGAAACTCCTCATTGTATCTTGTGCACCAAGTACGGGTTGAAAGTTTGAAATACGTAAGTTCAGTTGTGAAAGTGGGATTTCATACCCAAAGTTCTCATGAGGCCCGTTGGAGACCTGGTGTTAACACACCTGTACTTGTCCTAAATACTAAGTCGGGAAAATAATTCCGCGTAAACCATCAATCCCATAAATACAAGGTGCCACGGCGGAGCTGGGTCAAAACATGTTCATTATGTGTTTAGTCTACTACACATTTATATGGTCGAGTGACAAGTCATTTCCAATTATTCGCCATAAACATCCCACGCTAAACAGCACACAACACTAGGTAGGATCATGCATATATATGCCTAAAAAAATAAAGCGGACATAGGATTAGATCGAAACTCGCACAGCTGCACCCCACGTATAAGCACACACATACGCTAAGCCTAATATCATGCTTCTAATGCAGGACAATATTTTAAATCACGCAAACATGCTAGCAGTTTATATATATTTGCAGAAAGTGGTAAATGGGCCCACACAAAACGCCAAGTGGCATATCCCTCTCCTGCCTCCGCCCCCTCGAGGATAAGGAGGAGATTGGCCAGCTTATGAATGCATTCCATTTCAAATTGATTCATATTATCATCATGCTCATAATCATCATCATGCTCGTAATAGTAATAAGGTGTTGATCATGACTCACATGACTCATGATAAGACCCGATGGAACTGGGCTGTCCTATGACCCTAGCAACGACTCTAGTTAACTTCACAGATAACGGCCGAATGGTTTACAAATGCGTAAAGAATAAGTATGATCATACGTTAATGCAACCTAGCATGATACTACATGGCATGCTATTATGAAATGTAGCACCTAGTACATCAGGGACATATAAGCAAGGATATCTCTGATCAATCTGAGTAAGCCCCGAGGGAACTTACCTGGCGGTACAGAACATCATTGTAGCAATCAGATAGTTAAAAGTTGAAGAATCGACTACTAAATATAATTAACAATAAGACAAATACTGTAGAAGGGGGGGAGAATAGAGTATGGAAGATTTTCGCAAACTTTCTGCAGCTGTAAATCCAAAGGGCTTTAAATCAGGTCTCAAGGCCTTGAACTCGACCTCAAGTTCTTGATCTTGATCTTGATCTCAAGGTCTTGAACAGAACTTAAAGGGTCTTGAGATAGCTGTAGTAATCTGTTAAACATAAAAAAAAACTATTAATAATAAGTGTGGAAATAAAAATAATAAACATGTGAATTGTTAACGAAGTTCGGCTCTTAACCAGCCTACGTCTCCGCCTTGGGTTATCCAACTTGTAGGATTCAAACAAAATTTTATTCCTCTTTCCTTATGAGTCCTAGATACAACCTAGAAGAACTTCCTCTCCTCTAAAACCCAAAGCCTACCTCGCTTCTATCTACTCAACCCATGATACAAAGAAATAAAAGTCCCATTTTCACACCGAAGTGTGATACGTTTGAGTATATGATACTCTTAGTATATCATGGATAACCTTATCCTATGAAGCTCATGATCTTCCTAACTCTCGAAAATATCAAAAGATTACAAATAGGAGAAGGAAGAATTGTCGAACATCAGATGGCAAAGAAAACTAGAGAGCGCTTTTGATTACAGAGAAGACTTGGTGAAGATGCGTGTCCTTTGAGAATATCGGTCTTCCATATTTATATCTTCGCTCTTCTTCTTGTGCTGCTGATTTCATTCCCATATTCTCTCAATAGCCTAACGTTCACTTCAAATTTAAACTGCTGAGAACATTATGGATTTCTTCAAATCTTTCGGACATCTGCTGAGATCTTATAGTGGATAGAATCGAACAACCACTGAGATCTTCTTGTTGCTAGAATCTCGGCCAGGTTATCTTGAATTTGAAACCTGTGCTGCAGATAAGTTCAAGAATGCACAGATATATATATATATATATATATATATATATATATATATATATATATATATATATATATATATATATATATATATATATATATATATATATAATCCACAAAATACTTTATCTAAATGCACATAACTAAGATTTAGATTTAAAACAATCTTTAAATATAATCAAAATATATAACCTGCAATATGTATATATAAATCCAATTTGTATCAAGCTATAATACCAAATCCTTTGTCTTTCATCATCCTGCAAAATTAGTACCATAGCATATGTATTTCATCAAGGAGAAGCAAGGGAGATATCAATCTCCCCCTTGATGAAAGACAAAACAAATTGGAGTTTTGAAATCCTGCAGATTAGACAATCATTAATATAACCAACATTAAGTAAACTATATATCAGCAAACTATGTTGGATCATAGCATAATTTTGAAAACCAAAAACCAGTGCAACAGTGCTAACAACCAACAACAAAAACTAACCATTCCGCAAAAACTATACCAAGTCTCCCCCTTTTTGTCTTTCGACAAGGGAGAGTCACAAAGAGGTTAAAAACCCAAGTTCAAAGCATAGTTAGAAAAGTTCAAAGCACCATAAAACCAGTTCAAAATACCCAGACAAATAAGTTTTTGAGATCATTCATCTCGCCACTTGCTATAGCTAGTGTCTTCTCCATTCTTCTCATGCTTCTTTGCTTCCATGTCGTTCTCAGCCTTCCTCTTCTAGCGCGTGTGAGCTTGATTAACCTTCAACAGTAATGACATACGGCTCAGGAACGACTAGACGAAGAATCTTTCGGTTGCGCACAGATTGTTCGCAGTTGAATATTACATTGGAGGCCTTATCTTTGCACAATTTTGCACCATCATCAGCAAGCGGGAGAATATTACTGGCGCAGGTGAAGGTAAGGGCATTCAGATGAAACATGTTGTTAATCTTCGCATTCGCCATGGCCAGAAGCTCTTGCGTTTGAACTAGCTTGTCTATCATCTCAAATTGAAGGTCGATCACGTCTCTTCTTAGCGCATCCAGACCCACACTACAAAAAAATAAAACAAATTAGACACGGATGGTGGCAACGACAGGGATTTGCCTTGGCAATTAGGGGAAAGAAAATACATTAGCCAACATTGGTAGCAACGACAAAAATTTGGCTTGTCCATTGCGTAAAAAAATAATAATAGCCACATATGGTAGAAACGGCATGGATTTTCCATGGCCAATGATCAGTTTTTCCCACGGCATAGGCCACGCCTCATATGTTGTTACTTAAATTTGCCACAACAGTAAGGTTCCGTGGCTAAAGTGTGTAAATTTTTTTTTTGAAGAAAAAGAAAATCTAATTTTTGGAAAATAAAAGATTGAAGCAGCTCATTTCTATTCATCTTCATCTAACATGAGAGAGAGAAACATGAGAGAGAAGATCCCAAAGAAAAACCCTAGATGTGAAATCCAACGTCGTCTTCCCCAAACTCAAAGTCAAAATCGCTTAAAATCCAGTGTATTAGAGAGAATTACGGAACCAGAAGCCCTTGTCCGACCTCAATAACACCCCGCCTTCTTCATTTGCTATCTCTCTCTCCGTTTTTTATGGGTCTTTTGCATAACTATACACTTTTTTTTTGACTTTGCAAAAGTGTCACCACTTTTGGGAGAACTGCAAATGTAGCATATGGGTCATTTGGTGCAAAATAAAAAATGGAAGGGACCAGCCGGTTGAAGGTAAAAAAGAGCAGGAGAGAGAGAAGGTTTTGGTGGGGAGTTTTGGCGCCAAAACTCGGGGTGACAAGACACCATTCATTACAAGGGAAAAGAGGATATGATAGGGGCTTTCTCTCCAATTTGCAAAGTATAAAAAGATAGTAGGAGAGAAGACAATCAGTTTCTTCCTCCCCTTGACAAAAGGGCTGGAGAAGAAGGCCACCATTGAAGATAAAATGTCGGCTTGAAATTCTAGTTGCAGAGCACGTGTCACCCTAAATCTGTATCCGTGTCAGTGATCATAATCTCCATGTCACCTTGATTTCCCAGAAACCTTTGTTCTTAGATGCTTGGGTAAGTGTATTTGACAAAGTACTCCTAATCTATCGTAAAAAGTAGATAACCATGAACCTTTGTTCTCATCCCCCTGCATAATCTAAGACAAAAGAGATGGAGAAGATGACCATCATGGAAGACAAACTTAAACACCATCTCACTTTAAAATGGAACTCAGATTCCCCGTGTCACCCAAACTTAAACACCATATCACCCAAAATGGAATTGGAACCCAGATTCCCCTTCCTTTTTATACTCGCTTTCCTTATTTCCCCCAATCTCTCGGCTTGCAGTTCCAGTTGTAGAGCACTTGTCGCCTTCATTCGGTTCCCTTGTCAGTGATCATAATCCCCGTGTCACCTTGATTTCCCAGAAACCTTTGTTTTCAGATGCAATGGGTAAGTGTATTTGACGAAGTACTCCTCATCTATGGAGAAAAGTAGATACTCATGAACCTTTGTTCTCACCCCCTGCATAATCTAAGACAAAAGAGATGGAGAAGATGGCCACCATGGAAGACAAGCTCTCGGCCTGAAGTTCCAGTTGCAAAGCACTTCTCGGCCGTGTCACCTTATGAATTTAGCGTGTCACTTGTTTGATTTTGAAGTTTCACATTTTTTAGTGTGTTTGCCAATTTGTTTAGAAAATCATCCATGTCACCTATTTGTATAGCCTTGTTACATGAAAGAATTCATTGAATGCCATATCAACTCAGTCTTTAAACTAGAACCCAGATTTCTCGTGTCACCCAAACTTAAACACTATGTCACCTAAATTTAAACACCATGTCACCCAAAATGAAACTAGAACTCAGATTCCCCTTTCTTTTTACACCCGTTTTCTTTTTTTCCCCATATTTCTTTCGATTTGACCTGCATTAAATGTAGCAAACTTTTTTTTCCTTTACAGTTTTCCTTTTTATTTTTTCCCGTTGCATTTAATGCTTCACCTTTTTTTTTTCCTTTCCCTTTTCTTTTCTCTGTTTTTCCCCTCCCATCCTTTTATTTTCCTTTTTTTGTTTTTCTATGATAAGGGTAAAATCCGGTTAAGAGGGGAGATTTTAACTTGCACTTTTGTGCAAATTTAGGGTAAAGTTGGTTAGGTGTGCTCAATTTTAAGGGATAAAGCTAAAAGTGCAAAGTTATTATTTTTTTTTGCTATTGACCTTCATTCTCTTTTTTTTTATCTCCTCCCCGTCTTCAAATACAAGCTAGCCACAATAGTACGAGACTCGTCACCACCATTCCACCATGTCGTCGGCATCGTCGTCAATTGGTTCCTTTGGAAATCTCTTCCCTCTCCGTTTGTGATCTCTCTCGCTCTCTTCCCCCCATGTCTAACATTTTTGAGAGTTTGAACTTCGCCGGAGTCACAGGTAAGCCTATTGCCCCTTCGATAGTAGTTTATGGTCAATTTGAGTTGCAATTTATAAGCCTCTTGCCCCACTTGAAGCTCTCTAACACTACCTTTTGTATGCCTATGTCTCCTATAGATTTTCTCCGCCTACATCTACTTCTATACCCACCTTCATCAACTATCTCATTTCAAGGAGTGAGTTTTCCGGTTTGTTCTCGAATAACCCTAACTTGTATTTGTGCTCGACTTCTCTTTGACGCTCTGGGAAAACCCTAACTTGTACTATTTTTTAACTACATTTCTAGCCTCACATAATACATGTTGATTTTTCGTTTGAAATAATAAGAATAATTTGGAGCTTTCTGCGAAATTTGAGTAATTTGTGTTTAAATTATTGGAAACGTTTGCAGATAGATCTAAGTCTTTGTATGACGTATGTGTTTAGGATCTTTGAGATTGAAGGGGCTGTTTTGGTTAAACAGGAAGTGCATTCTGAGAAACCAACAATGCGAAATATGGGAGGATACATATATTTGTCTAGTTAAAATTCATGCCTAATTGAATTTAATTTTTGGCACTATATCCCCGTTTCTTTGGTAATATTTGTTTCACTTTTGAATTTTTTTGCTTGTGTGATATGTTGAATTCAAGTTATTCCCTATATTTGATAGATATGAACAAGCTATATATTTTAGATCTTTCTATGAACGAGTAGAATGAAAAATTTTAAATTCATGAATAGTATAGTAACCATGAGACATTTTCAATCTCTAGGCCCTTAAAAGAGCATGAGGTCTATAAGGATTATTATTCTGTAGTTTATGCAAGCCTAGGACCAGGTGTTGGGGTCGAACATGGCTCTTGCTTTAGTAGACCAGTGCCACTTATTTTTCTTGATTTTACATGTCAAAAGAGAACAGAAAGTTTTGTTCAGGAGAAATATGGACATTTTTAAGTGGAAATCTCAACAAATAGATAGCGTACATGACAGCTCAGCATGTCACATTGATTGGTGTATATATGATTGGATTTATTTGCGACGTCTAGTAATTTGTCTCTAGTATTAGTTAACTATTTAATCTTATTTGTCAAAGAATGGTTTTTATTATCATCATTATTCTTGCTAAATGATTATATTTACAGTTTGACAGCTGAAGGAATCTCAGGCTTCGACCTTTGGTACATGGGACAACTATGCAATTATTCCATATTTCAATTCTTTGGACTCCTTGTATTATGTATGGGTAAACATTTTCTCAAATTCTACTCTTAAAAAGGGACTTCGTATTTTTTCAACATTACTTGTTAAATGATGTTGAGTTGCATTTATCATAATTTTGATTGTTGTAATTGTGCAATTTCGGTAAAATTTGTTTTATAATTTCATCTATCGTTCTTATCAACAAACAATTGATAAGCTCTCTATACTTCAAGGTGTTTTATAATTTCATCTGTCTTTCTTATCAACAAGATTTGGTATGTACAGACCTTTCATCTGTGTTATTACTTGTTCCTTGCTTTAGATCTATTGTCGAGTAGCTGTTGCTGTTATATAAACATGGTATGAAATGAAATGGTGAGTAGGATCTGGATATCTTAATAATATATTATTTTCTTCTCCTCCTTTTCACTGTCTACTGTCTGCTGAGCCATGTAACTGCTGAGCGTGAGTTTTTCCCTCACTAGTTTTCTTCATTTTGCAACTATTCAGACACTTGATTATATGAATTTGACATGGGTGTACAAATGTGCTTTTATTATTAGACAAAATATCTTTAATATCTTCGATTATTATTATATTATTATATATATTTATATATAAACCCTTTGAACAACAGTTTGATGATTAATCCAGTTCCATAAAGTGTGAAAATCAAAGATGGTAACTATCTAGATGAAGCGGAATACCATTGCCCACTGGCTTGGTGCCTTATCTGTTATCTAGTATAATGTATGCTTTCTGAATTCATGTGTTTTTTCAGCATGTAGAAAGATGTTTGCCATATCTTCAAACTCTGGGCTTTCCTCAATATTATATTTCAGGTACATCATCTGTAACCTTCTAATTTGCGTAGTTTCTCCATATGTTCCATCACTGTATCATTCTTTAATTTTTCTGTGAGAACTGCATTTGCCATTGCAATTCATTTTTGTTCATTGGTTGTGAGATTGAGTTAGCGATGCTAATATGAAATTGCATTCCCTCCTCTAGATGCAACTTCCAAAGGTTAGCTTTACACAAAATCTTCAAAATATAACCAAAAGATGAGGCAACTAGTTAACAATCTGAAGGTTAGCTTTGTTTATGATTAATTTTTTCTTACATTGCATAGGTGGAACTTTCTCTGTTTGAATCGTCATGGTAATCTAATGATGCTAGCATTTTATCAGGATTTACATGTCTAAGGATGTGATATGTGTTCTCTTATGCGGTCATATAAAGGGCATTCATCTATAAGATATACTGGACAGAGAGATGATCTTAGAAGCTTATTGTGCACGACTTTCTTTGAAGGTATGGATCTAGTCCCAATTAACTGGATTTATGGTTCTAGCCTTATTAATATATGATTCGTGGTTGTCTTAATAAAAAAAATCTATCAGGGCTCGTTTCTTGTTCCTAAATATCTCTTTGGAATGAATTCACTTATGAAGATCTTTTTAGTTCAAGGCTTAAGCACATCTCTTGCAAACAATGCCTTTTTTAATTTTGATGCTCATATGTTGTGTCTATAGCGATTTATGTCCATGTTCATTCAGCCTAAGGGTTAAACTCTATCTTTATCTTAAACTCTATCCAACAAATTTTAATGGTCAATCACGGAAGGGATGAAGGTAAAAATCTTTGCTTTTATTTTACACTTGTTTATATTTTGGAAACTTCATATCAGATAAGCGAACACTTACCATGCCATTGGTTTTTAGTAGCTCTGGTTGTTAATTGTAATAATATTTCCAAGTTTGAATTTAGTTAGTTATATCCTTGTCTATGGTCCTTGTCAAAGTTAGAATGTAGGTTATAGTTATTGAATTAAATTCAAGATAGATCTATTCATGAATTGATGGATTGATTAATGGTATTACTTTCTAGAAACCTTGTGTTTGTGTTTTTCTATATGATAGACAAGTGTTCAACCGAGGGAGACGCTAACTGCAGGGATAAACCCTTAAAGGCCACTGAAAACGATGATGAAGCTATTGGATGGGATGGTGAAGATTTTGTACAAGCTACTGGACATATAAACTTCAGAAAACTATGTTATTTTGGATTCATGTTATATTGGAAAACTTAAACCGTGGACTTGAATTGGCAAGATATCTAGCTATCTTATGTACTTTTGTTTGGTGTTTGTTTTATGTGAAAATGTGTTGTGAAATAAAGACCTTGATATGTTTGAATATTTTTGATGTTTGTTCTGCAAATTGACAACAATATTAGCAGGTAAATATGATTAGGAAGTGGCAATGGGAGCTTCCCATAGCCAATTATAGAAAAGAAAGTCAAATCCTTAGCAATGGCAGCTTGCCGTGGCCAATTATGGAAAAAAGAGCCAAATTTTCGGCAGGGCAATCCCAAATAAACTCCAGCCAGGGCAGCTTCTCGTCGTAAATTGTGAAAAAGGGCGCCAAAAATTGGGTGGGAAACTTTTAATTGGTTATTTCGCGCCCCAAATTTCATAGCCATGACAAGCCCCCGTTGCTTACATTGGCTTCTCCAGCAGGGCTACGCTTTGCCATCGCTTAGCCGTGGCTAAAAAGCTAGCCACGGCTACTGCCGTTGCTACAATCTTTTTGCCACCGCATGTTTGGTTACGCCTGATTTGCCGTGGCTTTAGCCGTTCCTAGCCCTCTTTGGCCATAGAAAACCCACGTCTTCCCATGGTATTTTGCGGTTGCTAATTTGTTTTTTTTTTTGTAATGCCAGCTCCAATTCCTCCAGACGCACCTCGGCCAAGGAAGATGAAGGGGTCGATTTCAGTTGAAGATGAAGTCCAGGAGTGGCGGTTATTTCCTTGGCAGACAGGTCTCCCTTCAGTTTTCAAAAGTCTTCGGCAACCTTAACAATTCCAATCCTTTGGAACACGTTCGTGTCCCCTTTGCCTGAATGAACTGCCTTTTCCTCAAGGGAGGTGTCAAGGAGAAAATACTTGAATATGTGGGGGAGGAGATTATCGTAAGGCAGAGGAATATCGCGTGCAGAGAAGATGGAGTTTATAATGTGGTTCAAGATAAGGTTTGGAACGTCGACTTCATATACGGACAACACGAGATAGACAAGAGAGAAGAGTTAATCGGTGACCAGTTCCCTGGAGTATGAGCGAGGGATGACCCACCTAGAAAGGATGGTGAAGATAATTTTTGCTTCCAAGTTCAGGACATTATGGGTCAGTTGAAGAGAATGATGTAAGGAAGATGAAGAGACTCAAGGAAAGAGGGATCGACCAATTCACACAGTTAAAGCTTTCGAGCACTAAAGGAATCGAGCCACTTGATAGAGCATGATTAGATATGCATATTAGGATTCATTTAGCATAGTTTGGTTGTAAATAGTGCATATTTTAGTTACAATCACATGTTTACTAGTGGTATTGGAAGAGTCGGAATCTATGCAATTTTATGATTAATTTCAGGTAGATGTGGATCCGACGAGGAATGAGGAGCCTCTTGGATGAAGGAATATTCAAGTTGAAGAAGAAAAGTGAAGAGCACGGAAGCGAAGTCGAATTTTGAGAGCCTAAGTGAAGAACAAGTCAGTAGAAGTTGTCGCCAGATAAGCTGAACTTGTAATGCACTTTCTGGAGGCCTCGGTAGTCGGAATGCCTATTATAAGCATGCGTTGGAAAGCTCTTTCCGAGATCTACAACTTTTGTGTTGACATCGAGACCAAATTCGAAGAGGGAAAAATCTCTGTGAACAGAATAGCCGCCCCGCGGCCCGAAGACTTGCCGAAGGATTTCGCTGATCGCCTGGCCGCCCCGTCGCCTGAGGTAGCCGCCCCGCGGCCTCAGCAGAACCGCCGATTCATTAATTAGGGTTTCTTTAGAATTGTTTTGGCCGACTTTCTTTGGTTTATTTAAGGACTATTAGAGTTATTTTCTTAGGCATCTAACTAATAACCTTATGCACTTTTGAGAATTGTTGAGAGAGCACGTTGAGCATGAGCAACTAAACTCTCGAAGGTTTTGCCTACAGTTTGGATCTTGATTGTTGAATTGTGAGTTTCTTAATCTAGTTCTTATTCCTATTCGAATGTTTTGACTTCTTTGCGCTTAATTCCATGAATGTGTTTTATTCTCTCTGGCCTGATCAACTAGTTAGAGTAGATTCATTCAATTGCTAGGGTTTTGTAGATTCCTCGTAGCGAACCTTAACCCAAGTGGCAATCATATCCCTTTAGGACTCGTAGGATTAATTGGATGTGTAGGAAGTTGAATATATGTTAAATATCGACTCGGAGCTTGATATTGCATATACCTTGGTTAATTGATAGTCTTAATGCTATCTCTAGGTTAAATCTTAACCGTGTTAGGGTTATTTAGAGATAAGGATTGCTAGGACTCGTAGGACTAGTAATTTACCTAAGATCTGGACAAGGACATTGATAGGAAAAGAAGAGAACTAGAGGCTAAAACAAGGATCAAATTCATCAATTAAAGTGACAAATTGTAGGTGAACCTATTTCTCTCTATTGCATTCTACAACCTCTATTTCCTTGTTTACTTGTTTCCGCTTTGACAAAAGGCAGATCTTTTTCTCATCAAACTCTCTTTTATTGTCACTTGCGATTAAATTAATACTTGGAGTTAATAGATTTCCCTGTGGATCGACCTCTTTCTTACCACTTATACTAGTTGTGAGTTTGAGTATTCTTTGGCAGGAACAACGACAGGTTTTCCTCTTGTCAAATTTGGCGCCGTTGCTGGGGAATTCTTGAAATTTCTTGTGTTTTTTTTTGTCGCTAACCTTTGTATATATTTACATCTAACTCCGTCGTGGACCTATCTTATGGTTCGCGACACTTAATTGCTAATATTTCAAGATGTTGAAGTTATGGCAGTTTCAAGGAGAGTATTTTCACCATTACCTCACGAGATTGCAAAATTTAGTGGACATCCATTATTCATGGGGTTTCCAAGATAGTTTGCGAAATATGGTGCTTTGCGTTATTGAGGGCATGACTCCTGAGACACGAGAACTTGCCAAGTCCATAAACAACGGAAGCTTTGCTGGTTTAGGAGTGTCGGGACTATGGGATCTTTTCTGCTACATGGGTGACCAATCGGCGGATGAAGAATCCTACACTTCGATGTTTCAACCAATGGAGTACTCCGACCCGTCCATGGAGGATTCAATCAGTGTCTTGATGGAGCAAATGGGGCAATTACGTGAGATGAATAATCGAAATGAGGAAGCAATTATCCAACTCACTCAAACATTGAAGGAGTTGGTAGTTGAGCGATGTTCTACTCCTCAAATTGATGAAAGACAAGATGCAAGCAACGATGAATTCTCCGATAATGGAGAAGAGCATCTAGGGGTTATCGACGCGAAATCTCAGGAGACATCCCTAGAGATTGAGTATGTTTCGATGCTTCCTCCATTCGTAGATATCATCCCCAACTCGCCTATCAAGGAGCCAAGTCCGGAACCGATTTTTGTGGTTCTCGAACAAGAAACTAGTACTTTTTGCAAATTGGGAGATTTTGGTGAATATGTCGAACAAGAAACTAGTAGAGCGGGAATTAAATCCCTAACACGCGAATTCTCGAGTCCCGAAGTTAGTTCCCGAGATTTAGTGTCCCCATTTCCACTCTCTCGATAAATTAGAATTTTCGAAAATCCAAGGAATGGTGTCACCATGTCAAGTTAGTTTCCAAGATTTGATTTTAGTTCGGAAATCTCTTCAATGAGTAATAAACTCGAGTTGTTAGGTTAAGGATGAGTTTTTCTTGAAATACCCGATTTAAATCTATTTTTACTTTCCTTTATTTGAAAATTGTGATTTGAAAACCTGAGCCCTTACATCATCCACCTCTAAAAACAAGTCTCGTCCTCGAGACAAAAATCTTTTTTTGTCATGTGGATGATGTTTGAAATTCGTGAGTCCAAGGACCATGCCATTGATCTCGTAAGTTCCTCATAAGTGCCCATATGAGATCCTCACAGTATCTTCGTCGTGATCATAATATCTCCAATTGTTGATAGCGAGAATGTGATATGGGCCCCTATCACATTCTTACTCTGACTACTTGGTTACATTATACCTCAAAAACATCATATCGTCTCCACTAGGTCTTAGCAAGCAATCTATAAGTGCCCTTGTAAAATGCTTGTATCCACTTCATGGGGCGTTATAATGTAGCTCGGGTCGGGGAAATTTTTAAAAGGGGTCCTCAATTTGAAAAAGGTCAGTCTCAAAAATGTTGAAATTCTCAGTTGTGTTTGGCCTTTCAAAACCCAAGTTAGTCCTTTTTAGTACTGTTCAAAATCCTTCAAATCCGAGGTTAGTCAAGCAATTTCAAAACTTAAGAGGTGGAGTCATCCACCTCTAAGGTCTAATCCCATATTCTCTTCCTAGGTTCCAGATCAAAATCAAGTCTAGCAAGTTAGATCCTACCGGGTTTCATCAGTTCAAAACTCAAGGCATCACATAGTATAATAATTCATGTAGCATATTCTTAAGTCAATCACATATGCTAAACAAATCTAGAATAACATGACACATTAGTAGGGCTCATCACATCATACCACATAAGTTGCACGTCACGCTAACCAGATAATCACATAACGTCCTACTTGCACTAACTATCAATAATTAACACGTTAAAGTCATACAAGAATCGTCACATGTCAGCATCATATCGGGGATCTAGAAGTCACTAATACAAACACATCAGCTTAACACCTGCCAACGTATCGGAGGTCATCATATCATATAATTATTCATGTAAGGAATTCTCATTTCATCATCAAGACAATATATATCATAGCTGACTCTATCATATCATCACATAGCAATGGGTCACATCATCAAGGAAACATGCATATAGCTACCAACCATAACGGAACAAAACCATCACTCATCCATCATTACTCTCAAGTCAAGATCAACCTCATTTAGATTTACCAACTCAAATCCGATAATAATCATGTTTACGGTTGTTCCTTGCTTATTCTATGTCCTACTCATAGATGATCTCTTTAACCTCATAACACCCACAATCAACCCTAAGTCCCAAACCAATTACTAGTTATTTCGACGCTTAGGTCATTAAGTGGTCTAAGGAACAATTTTCCTCAATAGTTCGAGCTCAAGTCCTAACATTCCACCTAACCATCTAGAACCCACATCCCGAAATCTACAACCATCCAATTACCTATTTCGCCAAGCTCAACATCTCAATCATCTACCAAAACTCTCTATCAAGTACATCCTCCTCATCCTAGGTGCTTGATGTGCGCGGAAATTGCCATATTTTATATATACATTTATGTCCATTTTGTCGATATTTGCATGCATATTTGTTGGAAAATCATAGAATTAATGTAATTTATACTTGTTTGTCAAATATAGAGGTCTACACGAGTTTTTATGTTATTTCGCGGAAATCGAGACAAAAATAGATCAATTTGGACAAGAGAAGAAGAGCGGAAAATGAACTCGAAGTCTACTGAGAAGTTGAAATCGACCTAAAGACTCTACATCAAGTGGAAACAGAGCACAAGAAATCGAGAAAATGAAGAACAGAGCATGTCGACACAGAGAGGTCGATATCGACTGAACATGGTCGATACCGAGTGCCCTAAATTGAGAGAATTGATAGAAGTCGAGTGCCATTTTGAGGTCTAGTAGAACTGCTCGAGATAGAGACAAGAAGAGGTCGATATCGAGGTCCCCTAGTCGATATCGACTGCTGCTGCAGAGAGATCCGACGCTGTTTTTGATAGAATTCTATACGAAGGAGTTCAAATCTATCATAAAGTCGAGATCTCTTATCATCCTTACCAAACTTGTTATCCTTTACGGTGAATTTTTATTTACCTAAGGAGTTATAGTTTTTTTTACTTTATTTTAGTTTTATCTTAGGAATAAAGATAGAGTTCTTATCCTTGGATAGCGAGGTTAGAGATCTATAATTAGAGGCCATTAGGGTTGAGTTAGGATCCACAATTCAATCACAGCAAGAACATTCAGTTTTACAGTAGTATAGCGAGCGAGAGAGAGAGAGAGTCTAGTGGGGTGTAGGAAGCGAGAGCAGAGTGGCTTTGTTCGGTTGTACTCTTTCTTTTGCATGTTTAATTCAAAGTAGTTTCTTTTCAATGATGATGACTTCAACAATGATGAGGCGCGGGTAGTTCACCATACTTCTAGGGTCGGGGTGAGCCCGACGATAGCTACGTAAGTTTCTGCATCAAAGGTATGATTTTTATGCGATTCCGTCTTCTATCCTATGCATGATTCTTTGCGAAAGTTGAGGAGATTCATTATTTGCATTATTGATGTGAAAGTCAATCATATTGTGAATTTGGATTACTCATGAAAATTGATAGTAACTCTTAGGTTTTATGAGAGAGTCTCTAATCACCTAATTGTTGGTAACGAAAGTTATTTGACGGGAAGGCATCATCTTTCATAAATTTGGCATAATACTTGCATGGTTATCATTGTGGCATGAATCCCCGTCCTTGGAAGCTTTAAGTTTATTGAAGTATACAAATCTGAGTTTTCTATTTCTGTCCACCCTTCCATCATCATTCTACATTCTTCGGACATCTTTTCCGACGTAAATTGGTTACTTTTCTGTTTCTGTTGAAGACTCGATTTCGAATGCAGAGGTCAACATCGAGTGCTGACATCGATATCGAGTGAAAATCTTGACGTTGACTGTTTGTTTTATCTTCTTCAGGAACATTGTTGGAAATCGACAAGAACTGAGGTCGATATCGACTACACTACTCGATATCGAGTGGTCTTCGAGAGTCGAAACTTGATCGTGATTGCAAGCTTAGGAAGCGCTAACACACCTCCTTTTGGATTCGATCCTGAATTACCCTACCACTACATCGGGAGGGATTCTTGTATTTTATTTGCTTGGATAAGGGAGTCGGTCTAGTTTGATATTTTATTTAGCGATCCCTCCCCCCACAAACAGTGCTTCCTACCAATTTCATCCATTCCCCTTATGTCTTTCAAATTCCATCCGGCCATTATCCCTTAAAAGAACCCTGAGTCACCTCAATATTTAAATCTTTCATTCGATACCACCAAGCCTTCCCAATAATAATCCACCTCTAAAGATCAGACTCCTACTGCTAGCCACATAAATAACATCATACTATGTCCTCAATATTCAACACAAGATTCATTTTCTAAATGGCTTACATATCCCAAGATAACACAAGTACCTCACCTCAATAGAAATACTCAACCGCCTACTCTAGTGCTAACTCATAATCACGAATCTTCTAGTGCTAACTCACGAATCACCAAGTTCTCTCTTAGCCGAGTTCCTTCTTAGCCACACCTATCCCCAATGACCATGTTCCTTCTTAATCATGAATCACCAAGTTCCTTCTTAATCACGAATCACCATGTTCCTTCTTAGCCATAACTATTCCCAATGACAAAGTTCCTTCTTAATCACGAATCACCAAGTTCCTTCTTAATGATGAATCACCAAGTTCCTTTTTAGCCACACCTAACCCTAATGACCAATAGACATATCCTGCCTAACTAACTCATCATGACCTAACTAGCTCGAACCGCATCACATCATTTCCTAATAAGATCATGGAAATTTACATATTCATTAAGCTAACTCACCATTCAGAGCCTCACTAAATCCTTAACCAATTACGATTCCTCAAGGTGGTCCAACGCACAAGTGTTACCCAAGCAGATCATCAAAACATCTCTAATTCGAATCACATCTCCCTCAATCCCAAAGACTATTGCATTCTCACTCCCAACACTAATTCACCGTTTAAAATTTCTTCTATTTTCCCAATGGTCACGGTCTCACAAGACGTCTATTCTAGTACCTTATTATTTCACACTTTTAATTCACCCCAGACTACAAACCTCAACAACGATGTCTTACCACCTAGCGATCCTTTATCACCAATCATTTCCTCAGAGAATCTCTACGTTACCCTTAGCCAATTTTCTGAGGCTTCACAACTATATCGAATCTTCCACAATTTCCATTCCTTATTATCCCCAAACCTTACCTATCTTGCATGATTCCCATATCCACTACTCAAATTCTTCCTATCTCGAACCTCAAGCAATCAGTCCTAAGAGCAACCTCAATGACATTCTCACCTAACTACTGATGTGCGCTCAATTTACCATGTTTTTCGTCTACTTTTATGTCCATTTCAGTCGATATTTTCATACATATTTGTTGGGAAAGCATAAGATTTGTGTAGTTTATGTCTATTTGCCAATTATGGAGGTCTACACGAGTTTTTGTGTTATTTCGCAAAAGTCGAGGCAAAATCGGAGCGATTCGGAGAAGAGAGGAGAAAGCTGGAAAATCAATCAAAGTCTATCGAGGAGTCGAAATCGACCAAATGACTCGACATCAAGTGGAACTGAAGAGCAAAAATCGAGCCAGGAAGTGAATCCTTCAACTAGACACAGACTAGTCGATATCGGCTAAAGTTGGTCGATATCGAGTGCTAGAAATCAAGTGAAAGGCACGAGATCGAGTGAAGAATCCAAGTTAGAGTAGAGATGACTCGAGATAGAAGAGGAGTAGTCAATATCGACAAGCTGCCATGGCGGAGCCGGGTCAAAACATGTTTATTATGTGGTTAATCTACTTCACATTTATATGGTCGATTGACAAGTCATTTCCAATTATTCGACATAAACATCCCACGCTAAACATCACACAACACTAGGTAGGATAACGCATATATATGCCTAAAAAAATAAAGCGGGCATAGGATCAGATCGAAGCCCGCATAGATGCACCCCACATGTAAGGACACATATACGCTAAGCCTAATATCATGCTTCTAATGCAGGACAATATTTTAAATCACGCAAGCATGATAGCAGTTATATATATATATATATATATATATATATATATATATATATATATATATATATATATATATGTATATATATATATATGGGCCCATATTGAATGCCAAGTGGCATATCCCTCTCCTACCTCCACCCCTTCCCCGATAGGGCGGAGACTGGCCAGCTCATGAATGCTTTCAATTTCCAATTCATTCATATTATCATCATGCTCATAATAGTAATAAGGTGTTTCTCATGACTCATATGACTCAGGACAAGACCCGATAGGACTGGGTTGTCCAATGACCCTAGCAACGACTCTAGTTAACTTCACAGATAACGGTCGTTCTGTTTACAAACACATAAAGAATAAGTGTGCTCATACGTTAATGCAACCTAGCATGATACTACATGGCATGCTATTATGAAATGCGGCACCTAGTACATCGTGCACATATAAGCAGGGATAGGTCTAATCCATCTGAGTAAACCCTAAGGGAACTTACCTAGCGATGCATAACAATAACATTGTAGTAATCATACATTTCAAAGTCACCTATTAGTTATAATGGAAGTATAAGTCTATCTATTCAAACATACAAGCACACACGATTCCATCACATATCGAAAGTCTCATCATGACATTCCGTATCATCATCGTCACTCAACTCATCTCATATTTCATCGCAAAGTCTCAATATAACTCATCAAGTACCATCTCAACTCATCATCTCAACATCTCATCATGCTTTAACATATTATGTCATGTAACAACATTAGTAACATGTCATCGCCTCATATCTAAATCATATTTATACTCCTAGAGATCCTCATAGTCAATTCATATACACACCATACGTTCATATTCATCAAGTCAAGATCTCACATAAGACATGATTTAACATAAGTTCATATCATAACATATTCATAACATAACTCACATTTATACTCACATCATCATGCATCATATCATGCTTAAGATCATATCAATAAGCATGCTTGCATTCATAAAGCACATATCATCATAACATTATCTTACTCACATATCATTATCAAGTAATATACTCATACACATCACAAGATATCATAGCACATCACAACATATCATAATTACTCAAAGAGTTTGTCCAACAAGAGGTTCCCAAGTTAGTTTAAGTTCGTCGTCCAAAACAACCCCTTTTTAAAGTAGTTAAAAGGATTTTCCGGCCCTTGAAAATATCTCTCAAATACCTTTTAGAAAACCCAAGTTCATCCATCAAATCATTCATTTCAAAACCCATTTATGACACCTTTGAAGACATAGGGCAAAAATGATACGAAAAATTGAGAGAAATGAGGATGATCACCCAAGTTTCTTCTTCTCATTTGGTTTGCTCTAGAATCTTCATCCGGGCTCTAATTGGGCTCATTCTTGCACGAGGGTGCCTAGGATTGTTAGAGGGTATTAAATTTGTAACCTTTGAGTTTGTAGAAAGTGAAAAGAGGGAAAAACCAGCCCTTACCATTCCTGAAACCCAAAACAGTGAGTTTTGGTCTTCTAGGGCTTCTTTGGGCTTCTTCGGGCTGTTGGGCACCTTCTTCTCGCTTGGAGGATGTCAAGAGAAGGCTTAGGAGGCTTCTTCTGCTGTCCATTGAGGGAAGGAAGAGAAATTGAGCTTTCTTGGCTTGCTTGAGCTCAAGAAGTGGAAAGGAGCTCCTTTTACTTGAAATGAAGGAGGGAGTGGAAGGAGATAATGTTGTAGGGCTGCTGTGGGGATGAAAAGGGGCTGTAATTGTGGTGTTTTAGCATCTGAATGGTGGAGTCTTTGGGCTCTTGTATCTCACCACAAAGATGAAGAAAGGAGGGGAAAAGAAGGGTCTTTGGATATGGTTTTTGGAGAGTGAGCTTTAGGGTTTGTGTTTGGATTTTAGTGGTGAGGTAAATGAGACATAAAAATCAGATTTGAGTGAGTGAGGAGGGCTGTTGGGAAGGCTGAAATCAGATGGAGTGAAGGGCTAAGGCATGTGGTCCTACATTGCCATTTTTGGAGGGTGCAAGGCATGGAAGGAAAAAGGGAGGTGTGGGTGTCTAGCTAATTTCGGTATTTGGAATCTTTGACTTGTTTATGAATTCAAATGGGTCACACGGGAAAGGAGAGGGATGATTTTCCGATTTGAGTGAGGACAAGGTAGAGCGGGAATTTAAATCCCGAACACACGAATTCTCGAGTCTTGAAGTTAGTTCCCGAGAGTTAATTTCCCAATTTCGCTCTCTTGATAAATTAGAATTTTCAAAAATCCGAGGAATGGTGTCGCCATGTCAAGTTAGTTTTCAAGATTTGATTTTAGTTCAGAAATCTGTTCCATAAGTTTTAAACTCGAGTTGTTAGGCTAAGGATGAGTTTTTCTTGAAATACCCGATTTAAATCCGTTTTTTATTTCCTTTATTTGAAAATTGTGATTTGAAAACCCGAGATTTTACAGTGAACACCTCGGTTAGCTTCCGCCATTTCGTTTCTTCATTGATTCGAATTCGTCCTTCATTCCATGTTAGATTAGTAGGGAGTGAGTGAGGGCTGAGTACGGGACAATCCGTTGAGCTCCAGAGATCCGATCAGCTCGAGAGAGGAGTGGGCGAGCTCGAAATCGAGAGAGGAGTGGGCGAGCTCGAGCTCGAGAGTGAGTGCGAGGATGAAGAAGATGAGCGAGCAAGGTCGAAGTTGTGCGGGCTGCGAGCGTAAGGCGGCCCGGATGAGCGGAAGGCGGCAAGGAATGAGTTGAGCATGGGGAGCGCGGGCTAGTGCAATCGAGCAACACAGGCGCAGGCAGTTCGGATGAGGGGAAGGCGGCGAGGACTGAGTTGGGCATGGTGAGCGCGGGCCAGTGGCATCGAGCGACACAGGCGCATTCGGTTGGGTTGAACCGGTTTGTTGAACCGGTTTGGGGTGATATTTACGGGTTCGATTCGGTTGGGTTTAAATGGGTTTGGTTCGGTTCGGGTTGTACATTTATTTATATAATTAATTAATGGTATTTAAAATATCATTAATATTACTTAAGGATTTAGAATATAAAATATTATTTTGGAGATTTTTATCAAGGTTGGTTTTATTCAATAAAAATGATTGAGATTTTTAAAGGGTTTGGAATTATTTTATGAAAGTATTTAATAAATGAAATTTAAATTTAAAATATAGTATTTGAACTCGATAATTTAAAAAAAAACTGGAAAATAATTTTAAGGATGGAAAATGATTTAATTAATAAATTGAAAAAGGAATTTTGCGAGCATTTTAAAAGGTCGGAATTCTTAACTGTTTGACGCGGATTTTGAAATAGATTTGTAACTAATATGGGAATGCGACTTAATCGATGACTAACTAGCAAGACAGTATGATCGGTTGACTGACGGTATGATATGTGTGACTAATGGCATGACTTGTGGTGATTTATTATAAGAGGTTAAATGCTAGTTGCTTACGATGATGATATATATATATATATATATGCTAAGAGAGAGTATGAAATGGTAAAATGTGAATTTGGCTAAGTGTGATATGGAAGTTGTCCGAAGTGAATGAATTGATAAGTTATGTCGAATACGGTATGAGATAAGAGATGGTTGATCGTTGTTAAGCAGGAGGAAGGTCGAGTATCTTAAATACAAATAATAAGATGTAAATGTAAATCGACTCCTAACCTATGCAAATAATTACAAGACTTTCTCCCGTTGTAGTGGAAGGGTAGTCAGGATCGATCCACGAGGAGGCGTGTCAGCGGGATCCTAGTAGCGTTGGAATCTCACGTCTTGCGTCGACCAGAAGCCTCGATTTCGACCTAGGTGCTCGATGTCGACCTCATCTGTCGATCCTTTCTGCAACAGAAGACCTACAGAGACAAAAACAAGCAGTCGATATCGACAGGGAAGGTCGATATCGATGTTAGCAGATGGAATCGACTGGCTCAGAAGGCTGCTAGTCAACACAGGTGGTCGATATCGACGTCTGGGGGGTCGATATCGATGTTCTACCCAGGAGTCTCGAGATCGACTCAGAAGACTGTCGATCTATCAGCGTGGTCGATATCGACGTTTAAGGTCGATATCGATGTTCTCCTGCAGTGTGTTAGTTCTTTGTCGGCAAAGAAATGCCAAAGATTTAAGAATGGATGAGGATGCGATGATCAGAAATAAGACAGTGGTTTTATGTGTATAAACTATTTGAAAAAGCAACTCCTAGGATTAGGGTTTACCACAACGTTAACCAATGCATGCGATAAGATAAATAAGACGGACAATTGCGCTATTTCACCCGAGGGACAAGCTTTCGCCGTACATCAACTCTTAGGATTACTCTTGCAAATAAACCTATTTGTCTCTACTAATTTTATGTTTATAACTCAAGTTGTTAGCATGAATCCCTTTTCTTTCGATTAGGACTAAACATAGAATCGTAGGAGGAGAGATAGACACAACGATATCGACATCAAATACTTACCTCAAGCGCGCATGGCTAACGTCGGGCTCACCCCGACCCTAAGAGCTTTGGGGAACTACTCGCTTCTCATCATGGAATTCATTGGTGATTGAAAGGAAGAAACTTGCATTAAAATAAACTCCGAAGCTTTACAACTCAACGTCAACTTTCGCAAACGTCAAACCCTAAAACTTCTCTCTAACTCTAACTCTATTGATTGTCTTACTTGCTTGTTGAAAGATGATTGAATGCCAGCCCCCTAGGGCTTTATTTATAGGCTACTAATCCTCGTTATCCAAGGATTGTAACTCCTATCTAAACTATGAACTCTATCCAAACAATTAGGATAGGTCTTTTATTTTGATAAAACTTAAATAACTTAAAGGTAAAAGATGAATAAAACATCAACTGCCATCTATCTTGAAAGTATGAGATAATCCCGTGCCTCCTTGAAGATATAGTTCCAATCAGCATTTGAAACAATTAGGATAGGTCTTTTCTTCTTTGTCGTCCTTTTTGCTTGATAACCTGAAATCTTTGTTAGAAATATAGATAAAGCACGAATTATCTCAGTTTTGAAAGTTCAAAAAGCCAAAAGTTAAATCCTAAAAAACCATCTATGCGAAAAAATTTAAAGGTTTTATGTACACGCTCTAGATTTTTGAGTCGCTAGGCCGACTTCTCCGTCAAATCATCACGAGCCTTTTATGTAGGGACCCTTTGAGCTTGAGCCTTCTCCTGGATCATCTAGGTCCTTTTGGTAGCATCTAAGTTCGGCGACCAAGACTTCTTTGATGTTAGGTTCTTCTTTGGGTGCTTTCCTTCTCTTTCTTGACCTAACTTTAGCAATATAGGCAAACCATGGAGCTTTGACCCTCTCTTTAGTAGAATTATCAATAATAGGCTTAATTGATTTATCAATAAAGGATAGAGGAGGGTTAGGAGTCATACCTGGGCTTACCTGTTTGGACCCGAAACAGAAATCTTCGGGCTGAGGGGTAGTCGATTTCGACAAAGGAGGGTCGATTTCGAGTGCTGTGGTCGATATCGACATGTGGGGGTCGATATCGACCTCTGTGACCCCATACTTAAGCTCCTGGCAATGATCTGGCATACTCGATTTCGACCAAGGGGGGTCGATTTCGATGTTTTTAGTCGATATCGACTGGTTCCAGTCGATGTCGACCCTGTTTGCTGTTTTCGTCCTCGCCAACAAAAATTTTCTAAGCTTCTCCTTAGCCGGCGAGAGGACTACTTGCTCCAGGTGCTTTGTTTCGCTCATGGTAGGGTTGAAAGAGAATTCTATTACTTCGTTCCCTATAGTAAAGGTTAGTAATCCTCGACGTACATTGATATTGGCATCTGCAGTAGCTAAGAAAGGCCTGCCAAGGATAATAGGCACTACAGGATCTTCAGGCATCTCCAATACAATGAAATCAGTAGGCACAAAGAACTTACCTACCTTTACCGGAACGTCATCAACTATACCTGTGGGTCTGACGAATGAGTTGTCAGCCATATAGAGCTTCATGTCCACAGGTTCAAGGGCACCAATGTTCACCTTCTGCCAAATAGAGAGAGGCATAAGACTTACACTTGCCCCTAGGTCACATAGGGCTTTATAGCGATGTTGGCCAAGTCCCACGGTGATTGCAAACTTCCCTGGATCACTCCTCTTCTCAGGGAAATCCATCTTTGAGCACTCCTCTGCGATCTCTGCCATGTATCTCTTCTTGCTAAGGATGTCTTTGAGGAATCGAACATAGGCGGGCATCTCGCTTAGGGCTTCTGTAAGAGGGATAGTAATGTTAAGTCCTTGAAGTATTTTTATAAAGCACCTAAACTTACCTTTGGTGGGATCCTCCAATGCTTTGGAAGGGAATGGCAACGTCCTCTTTGGGGTAGGGGCCCAAACGGAGGTCGGAGGGACCTGCTGAACGTCGATGTCGACTGGAGTTAGGTCGATATCGACTGGTAGGGTCGATTTCGACCTCTGCTGTGATTTCTCAGGTTCTGCAGTGCAATCTACATCGACCAGGGGGTCAACATGGTGGTCGATATCGACCTCTAGGTCGACATCGACTGGTCTGTCGATGTCGACTGAGTCTGTTTTCTCCTCCGTTTCCATCCGTGGCTTTTGTGCTTTGTTGCCACTCCTTAATTGCATGGCTGCGACATGGCCCGTCCCGGATTGTCCCTTAGGATTGGTGGTGGGTTGCCCAGGGAGTGTTCCGAACGGTCTGGGGATTTGTGCCGCCAATTGACCTAGTTGGGTCTCTACGTTCTTTTTCCATATATCCATCTCCCCAATCCTTGTGGTAAGGTGATTGAGTTGAGAATGGATGACATTGTTGGATTGATCATTCTTAGCCTGATTCCGCCTGATTTCATCCAGTACTAGTTGAAGATCATCCTTTTTTTGGTCTCTCTCCGGGTGCCCTGGAGCTCTATAAGGCGGAGGGTCCCTAGGGTTAACCGGGTTCCTTTGTGGTTGATGGAACCTTTGGTCTCCCCAATATTGGTGATTGGGACCCCTCATGTAGCGCGCCTCTTGGTGAGTCTCCGCCACGTGTACTTGTTCAGCATGGGGGCACTCAATGGTGGTGTGCCGCTGCGATCCGCATTCTATGCAATCTTGGTTCGCTAAAAGGAACCTCACTTTCTTTTGGAGCTTTTGAAGTTGATCCCTATGAAATTGCTCCTTTACATCCGGATCGATTACATTGGAGGGTTCATATAAGGGCATAGATGGGGCAGGCCTCGACGATGATGGTGTGTCAGAAGCCTCAGGAGTCCCATATGTATTGTCGAACTCCACCAACCTCTCTATGGTCTCCCAAGCCTCTTGTGGAGCGAGTTCAAGGTAGCCATAGGAGGTGTAGGTGTTGATCCTCTCCTTAGTTGCAGCGTCAAAAGCATTGTATATGATCTCTTAAATTACATACGGTGGATGGCCATGCGTCGGGCATGATCATAGTAGGTCTTTAAACCTTTCCCAAACAGTCGTCAGAGCCTCACCAGGCTTTTGTTTGAAAGCCGTGATTTTCTGTCGGACCAACGCCGTCTTAGAGAGAGGAAAGAACTTGTTGAGGAACGCGTCCTTGACTTCATTCTAGGTGCGGAGTGATCTTGGGGCTAAGCTTTCCAACCACTGCAATGCTTTCCCTGTAAGAGACCATCGAAAGGCTTTTAGTTGGACATATTCAAGACTTCGTCCATGAGCAATAGTATCACAAAAATCTAAGAAGGTAGAAATCTGTGCCATAGGGCAATCGTTAGGTTTTCCTTCATATTGGTGCCTTCTAATCTCAGTAAGGAAGTTAGGTTTTATTTCAAAATTAGAGGCATGGATAAGAATTGCCTATTCACGCACTGTGAGAGCGGGGTGCATATATTGCTTGGCATTCCTAGGGAGGGCATTGATTTGGGCTTCTATTTGCCTCTGGCCTTCCTCCTCCCTATCCGCACGCTCCTTAAGTGCTGCCTCTCTAGTCGTTAGGTCCTCAACCTGCTTCCTTAGTTGCTCAATAAGTTCAGCCTGGTTCGCGTTGTCCGCCATGATTCTTTGAGCTTGGGCCCTTAGATGGAAATAACGCTCACGGTCGTCTACTCTTTCAAATTCAGGTGGGCGATCAGCGAGTCGCATACACCTGCAAGGCCAAACTAGAAAGAGACGTGAGATAGACTACTAGGGCGCGATTGATTGCCTCCCCGGCAACGACGCCAATTTGTTGTTGCTGGAGGATGATATGTCGAGTAATTACAAATACAAAGATGTAAATAAATGTAAACCAACTCCTGACCTAAGCAAATAATTACAAGACTTCCTCCCGTTGTAGTGGAAGGGTAGTCAGGATCGATCCACGAGGAGGCATGTCAGCGAGATCCTAGTAGCTTTGGAAATTTCACATCTGCGTCGACCAGAAGCCTCGATTTTGTCCTGGGAGCTCGATGTCGACCTCGGCTGTCGATGTTCTCTGCAATAGAAGACTTGTAGAGACAAAAACAAGTGGTCAATATCGACTGAAAGGGTCAATATCGATGTCAGTCCACGAAATCGACTGGCTCAGAAGACTGCCAGTCGATACAGAAGGGTCGATATCGATGCTAGGGGTCGATATCGATGCTCAGCAAACTCCGCAGCGATGTTTGTCGTCGACTCAGAAAACTGTCGACGAAATCAGTGGTGGATATCGACGTCTGGGGTCGATATCGATGTCTCCCTGCAGTGGGTTAGTTCTTCGTCGGCAAAGAAAGGCCGAAGAATTGAGAATGGAGAGAGAAGCAATGAACATAATATAAAACAGAGGTTTTGACTGAATATAAACTTATTTAAAAAGCAACTCCTAGGATTAGGGTTTACCACAACGTTAACCAATGCATGCGATAAGATAAATAAGACGGACAATTGCGCTATTTCACCCGAGGGACAAGCTTTCGCCGTACACCAACTCTTAGGATTACTCTTGCAAAAGAACCTATTTGTCTCTACCAATTTTATGTTTATAACTCAAGTTGTTAGCATGAATACCTTTTCTTTCGATTAGGACTAAACATAGAATCGTAGGAGGAGAGATAGACACAACGATATCGACATCAAATACTTACCTCAAGCGCGCATGGCTAACGTCGGGCTCACCCCGACAATAAGAGCTTTGGGGAACTACTCGCTTCTCATCATGGAATTCATTGTTGATTGAAAGGAAGAAACTTGCATTAAAATAAACTCCGAAGCTTTACAACTCAACGTCAACTTTCGCAAACGTCAAACCCTAAAACTTCTCTCTAACTCTAACTCTATTGATTGTCTTACTTGCTTGTTGAAAGATGATTGAATGCCAGCCCCCTAGGGCTTTATTTATAGGCTACTAATCCTCGCTATCCAAGGATTGTAACTCCTATCTAAACTATGAACTCTATCCAAACAATTAGGATAGGTCTTTTATTTTGATAAAATCCTACTAACTTGATAAAACTTAAAAGAAAAGATAAATTTCAGCTGCAAACTATCTAAAGCACAAGATAATCCGTGGCCTTGATGATAGAATTCATAATCCCAGTCTCGAAATTGGATCTATCTTCTGTCGAGATAAGGTTGATATCGACCACAGAGGTCGATATCGATGTCTGTGTTTCAGCTGGACTTGTCCAGCTCCAGTCGATGTCTATGTTGAGGTTGATATCGATGTAGTATGTCGATATCGATGTCTTCTTGGTTGGTCTGTGTGGTCTATCTCGACACTCAGAAGGTGTGTCGACAACTATGGTCGATATCGATGTTTATGGTCGATATCGACCTCTGCTCAGCTTCACTTGACTTCTTCGTTTTGACTCCGATTTCACTCGAATTCCTGCATGGTTAGCTCAAAACTTGTGCAGACTCCATTTCTTATATTTTAGCCCATTCTTACACAAGTTTATATTCTTTTGAACCTTTTCTTTGGAAATCGAATGAAATAAGAAGTCAAAAGATGCAATAAAAAGGAGTACAAATATGTAAATCAATCGTGATGAACTGAAAGTATGACGGATGCGATTTTGTTTATTTATCTGCTTGTCTGAGTGCGTGATATATATTCGGAGTAGGAATAGAATTATACTCAGTGTATTCTCGTTTTGTATTTAGGTGATACTTTATGATTGTACTTGTTGTGTGTCGGGTTCCTATTTTGTTGTTCTCCTAGCCAGGTAACTTCCCTCGGGGCATACTCAGATTGATCAGACCTATCCCTGCTTATATGTGCATGATCTACTAGGTGCTGCATTTCATAA
The DNA here is from genome assembly GCA_963922045.1 of Persicaria maculosa. Lineage (NCBI taxonomy): Eukaryota > Viridiplantae > Streptophyta > Magnoliopsida > Caryophyllales > Polygonaceae > Persicaria > Persicaria maculosa. The sequence continues at coordinate 40,081,579 of OY998261.1, forward strand.
TAGCATGCCATGTAATATCATGCTAGGTTGCACGAACGTTTGAGCATACTTATTCTTTATGCGTTTGTAAACAGAACGGCCGTTTGTAATCGGCTAGGATCATAGGACAATGCAGTCCCAGCGGGTCTCGTTCTGATTCATTGAGTCGTATGGTGACACCTCTACTTATATTTCAAGCGCGATGATTATGAACGATATGATGATTAATATGATGACTATGATGAGCATGCTTACGGGTTGGGCTAATCGGCTTGATCTAATATTTATGGAACGGAATGCATTCCTGAATCGGCCAGTCTCCGCCCTATAGGGATGAGGGCGGTGGTAGGAGAGGGATATGCCACTTGGCATTCCTTGCTAGGGCCCTATTTATTATTCTACATATATATATATATATATATATATATATATATATATAAACTGCGAGCATGTCTTGTATGTTAACATTCCTGTTATGCATTAGAAGCATGATATTAGGCTTAGCGTATATGTGTGCTTATATGTGGGGTGCATCCATTCGGGCTTCGATTTGATTCTATGCCCGCATTATATTTTTAGGTATGTGTTATATGCTTGATTGACGATGCTATTTGACTCTATGAGCAGGGTCCTTTTGCATGGCGGAGAGAAAGCGTCTTAAAACTCTAACTCCCCCCACGATTATGGTTTCGGATTTCACACTATTTGGACTATGTTTTGACCCGGCTCTACCGTGGCACCTCATGTATCATTTTAGACTTATGTTGGATTTGCAAACTAAAAGGATTTTCGTGACTTAGTCTTAGGACAGGTACAGGGGTTAACCTGGGGTCTCCAACAAACCTTACGAATTTGAGTGCGAACTTCGACTTTAAGTTACTAATGGTTGCTTTTCAAACATTCAACATGTACTCGGAGCGCAAGATCCAACCAGAGGATTCACTACTAGAATTTTGTTCATAGACATCACATTATTTATATTAGTTAGAAATATGCGTGATGCTAAATACATTTATAACATCAGTTTAATTTTTTTTTGATTTCATTGACATAATATACAACAATTTAATTATTTGGACAATGTTAAAATTATTTTTTAAAAATACCTGAACGACATAGACTACTTACCTTAAGTTTATCGAAATAAAAGCGGTAAATCTGCCGCCTAATTCCAACATTTGGCAAAAATTTTGAAAATTTGAAATTTTATTTAAAAAATAAGAATCAACCCAACACTTAAACTAATTAAAATACCCTCTCTCATTTCAGATCTAAAGTCCCCCTCTGGCCCCATCCCATTTTCAAGTTCCCCTATCCCATTTTCTGATCTGGGATCTCACGAACCTAAGAACTCACTCTAGCTTTCATCTCTCGGTCTTGGATCTCCATCTTTGATTTTGAATCTGAAACACCTCCAACCCGTCCCATATCTCTCAATTTTATCGCTCCTTCTGTTCCCTCGATTGGCGACTACGAAGATGGTGACCCTCTTTCCAGAAGCCGAAAACCTAACTGGTAACCCTTCTCTCACCTTCTCTATAGATCTGTATGTCCGCCTTCTTTAAACCCTTTTTTTAGATATGAGGGTTCACTGATTCCGCTCCTATTTCCCTAATCTAGATCTCAAGAAATACCCCTTTTCTTTTAACATCTCTATTAGTCCTTTGTCGTCTCTTTCTTGCGACCTCCTCTTTGGTTCTCGTTCTCTCTTGCGAGTGCAAGTCTGGAAGCGTGGTGAATTTAGGTTTGGGCGATTCAATGTCGATTTTTCTGGAGACGAACTCCTCGTTCGGGTTGACAGGTTCAACGACGTCAATTTCAAACCTACCTGCGGCTACAAGCGGTGGCGGGGAACAGTTCGGCCTCGTTCAGGTGCAGGATTTGAAGGTACCTTTGCCCCCTTCTTCTTTCAACTCAAATGCTTAATTAGGATTTTATTTGGTGAAATAGGGATATGGATTAAGGAGTTCGGAGGGGGAGATGAGTGAAATAGGGATAGGGATCTAGATGGTCTCAAGAAATTGAAACATGAAAAGAGATTTTCACAGATCGACATGTAATATCATCATCATTGTGAACCTTAAATTTCTTTTTTTTGCCTTCTCTCAGGTGGTTTAGGGTTGCCCTTTCTCCATTATATTTTGCTCACCAAAATAGGTAGGTATATCTTGTTTTTATGGTTAATTTCTATTCTATCTATGTTTAAATTTTTTGCAGTTTATAGAAGAGAAAGTTCTCGATGCATAAGTTATTTGTGTATTTGAATTCGATTAGTCTTTCATATCAATTTAAGCCTAGCCTAAGCCAAGTGCCAATTGATTTCTCTGCAGTTCGTATTGGAGTTATAATTATAATATATTAGCTTTAGTATGCTAATAGGATAGCATCAATTTTTTTTTTCGCCCATGACTGGTTTCTCTTTTCATGATTTAAGAGTGTCAGTCAATTTTCAGCCTCCTGTTCACACAAGCTTTGCGTCAGTGGATAATTTGGGTGAAGTTTCAGTAAAGTCCCAGGTTGTTTTATATGGCTTACTAGGATAAGAAACTTTCTTGCTCTTTCATATTGATTTCCCTAAATTTAAAATCTGTTAATTTTTTTTTGTATTTTAGATACAAACCGTTTACTTCGATAACTTGGGTCTTCTAATTGCTACTCTGCTGAATCTATTGTGCAAGAATAACCGTAGGTTTATCCTTTTAGCTAACCATTCGATTTGTTCAGGTTCTTCTTATGGTATGGTTTTTGTGATATCATTGTAGCTCTTGTTATCTCTTTCTCCTAATGAAAGCTTATTTTGCCAAGATTACAAGCAGCGTTGCCTAGATTTGTGTATCCCATTTTCGCAGCGATGGATCTTTTTGGAATTTATCAAGCACTGAAGAACGTCCATCTCTAAACCCTAACCAAGATTGATTTATGCATTACTTAGTTTATTTCACTTTTCTGTTTGTTGCTTTAGGATGATTTTGATGGTTGAAAGGAATGACAAATCCATTTGTGCTATGTTTTCTCTGCAGTTCTAATTTTTGGCATTCAATCTTTACCAATGGAGTATGTCTGACAAGTTCTAACTATTTTGTTTAGACAGTTTGGATCTTCTTTACCAATGGAGCGATGTCTACGTTTGCAAATGCATCGACCATTAGGATACAAATTGATTTGTAAACCCAGCGTATCTAAAAATTATAACAAAAACAGATGTGTATATGTAGCACTTACATCGTTAAAAACATATAAATCGATGTGTATAGCAATGTAGGACATCATGTTTATAAAAAATAGCGATGTTAATTTGAAATTTTTTATTACCTTACATACTTCCAAATGGCTAGAAATAAAAAATAATAATGGTTTAACATTAGATGAATCAATCAAAAAGTGATTATATCCATGTATTTAAGTCATTATTAAAAAGAAAAACGATGTTATAAATTATTAAAGACATCGGTTATAAACCAATGTGGTAAAGTTGGGATCTTTAACGCCACCCACTAACACATCGAAATTTTTTTTATTAACATCGGTTGATACCCGATGTCTATGGACACAATTCTAGTAGTGTTTTATCCCTCATAACGTAACTCGGGAATCATAATCACGGGCCGTTACACTAGGTCTTACAAAAGTATATGTCAATTATGCTGTAAGTGTTAAATTAGTGGCATCAGTTTTTTTTTTCTCTTTTTGGTTGTATTAATGATATCAAAATAATTGTTTTGCTGTGACGAGTGCTTCTTATTGCGAATCTTAGGCACATATGTTTAGTTAAAGTATTGTATTTGGCATATTCACTCACGATAACGGTTACTGGAGATATCTTTCATATTACTTTTTTTATTATTTTTTTTACAATAGGCAAAGAGTTGGATGTGCTACAGACATCCATGATCATCTGAAAAGATGATGTTTTGGAACTTGTAACAGTAAGAACCTAGGATAATATTACAATTTAAAGGAGATTTTGCAAGGAAATCGGCTGCCTGATTTGCCTCTCTATAGCAATGCTGAAAATGATCGATTCGAAGTCTTCTTTTAGAGACTCGATTTCTTCGATTAATTGTGCTACCTCCCATGGGATTTTGATTATGTGATTGATGGCATTGATGATGGCTGCGTTGTCGCTTTCAATAATGATTCTTCTGATCCCCAAGTCATTTGCCTGTCTTATACCTGCATATATATAGCCATAGCTTATGCTAAAATAATAGAGCATTTTCTAATGTTGCTTTTGTATATATGAATTACCCGACCGTAGCTGTTTCTCAGAATGCAGCCAATTTGAGTTTCATGATTAGTTTTAACCGAGGCGTCTACATTAATTTTGATCGTGTCAGGAGGTGGATGTTTCCAAATTAATTTATGTTGAGGTCTACTGATTTCAGGTTTTATATAATTATTATTTTCTTTATTTCAGGAAGATATATTGTCAATTGTTTGGTATAGAGTGTTGATGATATTTTTGTTTTTGTTGTTTCGGAAGATAGTATTGTTTCTGAGTTCCCATATATTGTGCCATAAGTAACAAAGGTCAGAGAAGTCTTTATTTTGTTTTTTGGTGTTAATGATATTTTCAGAGGCGTTGTCTGTTAGGTCCGGTATAATAAATAGTTTTTTTAATTTGATGCCAAGGTTTACTATAAGAGATTTGGTGATCTGACAGTTAAATAAGAGATGATTTGTGTCTTCTATCTCAGAGTTGCAGAGAGAGCAAGTGTTGGAAACTCTATTTATATATTTATTTAATCGGCCAGTGGTACATAAGATATCCAGGATAATCTTCCATATAAAATTTTTTATATTTGGAGGGACGTTAAGTTTCCAGATCCAGTTTGCATAAATTTTATTTGTGTTACTGGTGTTGAAAAGGGAAGTAGTGGATTTAACTGTAAATTCTCCATTGTTACTATAGATCCAAATAAGTTTGTCAGGAATATTTCTTGTTGGGATATGTATGTTGCTGATCATTTGGACGATGTTAGGGGGAAAGATATTATTCAATTTATCCATATTCCACAAATTGTTTTTAGTGAAAAGGTCACAAACTTTTAGATTAGGGTTTTGATTATTTCGAAAAGTTTCAAGATATTGTTCATTTACCCATATATCAGTCCATACATTGATACTTTTTCCATTGCCTACAAGCCAATGTAATCCTTTTAAGAAGAGGTCTCTAATATTTAGAAGCCTTCCAAATTGCCATAAGGTTTTGAATTTTTCTCTTTCCATTAACGATTCTTTTGAGAGGTATTTTTCTGAGATTACCTTAGACCAGATGTTGTTAGGATTGGATATGATTCTCCAGAGGAGTTTCATTTGCATTCCAATGTTAATTTCTTCTGCTGATTTAAATCCTAATCCGCCGTCTTTTTGGGGGTTGCATAGGTGTTCCCAGCTGATTAATGGGCGATAATTATCAGATTGAAGTTTGTTCGAAAAGAAATTTTTGTTTATTTGATCCATTTTATTTAGAATTCCTTTCGGAAGAAGGAAGGATTGCATTATATAATTTGTTTTAGAGTTGAGTTTGGCTTGAATTAGTACTGATCTACCGGCTAGTGAGAGAGTGTTTGATTTCCATTTTGAGAGCTGTTTTTTGAGACTTAGTATAACATCATCAAAGGTAACATTACATACTCTTCCACTAATGAGTGGTATTCCAAGATATTTTTCCATTTTTTTGGTAATACGAATATTTAGTTGTTGGGCGAGGGACTCTGCTTTATTTTGTTGTATATTTTTGGAGACTTGTAGTGAGCTTTTATTGTAATTGATTATTAATCCAGATAAATTAGAAAAGTTGTTTAGGATATTTTTAATTGTGTATAGACTTAGTTCATCGACCCGTCTAAAGATTAGTGTATCATCAACAAAGGAGAGGAAAGGGATATGACTGCTATTGTTTGTGCGTTTAATACCAATTAAAGGATCACATTCTTGGGAATCCTCTTGTAGCATTCTTGCCAGTAGTTCCATAACTATTACTAAAATATAAGGTGCAAGGGGATCTCCTTATCTTATTCCTCTTTGCGTTTTGAATGTATGTCCTGGTAGGTTGTTGACTAGGACGAAAAAGCTTGTTTTGGTAAGGCAAGTCATAACCCAATTAATCCATTTAGGGTCAAAACCAAATTTATTTAGGATTTTTCCAATAAAGTTCTAGTTTATTTTATCATATGCTTTTTCCATGTCAAGTTTTAGGGCCATCCAACCTAATTTTCCTTTTTTATTTTGGAAAGAGTGGAAGATTTCATGAGCAATTAGTATATTATCTTGGATATTTCTTCCTTGTATAAATGCTCCTTGAAAAGGATTTATGATACGCGGTAAGATCGGTTTCAGACGATTAGCTAGTAATTTTGAGATGATTTTATAGATAATATTGCACAGACTGATTGGTCGATAGTGGTTAATGTTTGTAACAGTCCGGATATAAATATCCGAGATACGTTTCGAAGGTTGGATACCTTCGTTCAGATGTTGCAATTCATGTACGGGTCGAGGTTTCAAATCTCTAAAGATCAATCAGTATTCAAAGCGGGGATTTCGAACCCCAATCAATCGAAGTCACAGAAATTCAATTTAAACGAAAGTAAAGTGGAATTAAGGTTAGATAGATACAAGAGCCACTATAGAGCCGGGTCAAAACCAAAACATATGTTCTAAAGTCGTATAGAAAAATTAACGAGGTTAGACAGATTCTTTGCAATCGCCCGGGGATTTTCCCACGCCATAGAGACAGGGAGCAATCATACCTAAAAACAAGTGGTGCGAGTGGGATCAGACCGAGACCCCAACACACCTTGTCCCGCAAGGAAACATACACATACGCTAATATAAAGATGCTTTGATGCAATGCGGAAATTTAATCACACTAACATGCCCCTAATTTACAATATGCGGAAAAGAACTGTAAAGGCGCCCAAAGAATACCAAGTGGCATATCCCTCTCCTACCACTGCACCCCTTTCCGTTAGTGTAGAGACTGGCCAGTTCGATGCTATAGCATATCATATCTCATCATAGCATATCATATCTCATCACCATATCATATATCATGCTCATGCCCGATGGTGCTGGGCTATCATCATGATCATATCGACTCGATAGACTCAAGGCACCCGATGGGGCTGGGCTACCCTATGACCCTAGCAAAGACTCTAGGACTATCACAGATAAAGACCGTTCTGTATTCAAACACACAAAGTAACCGAATGCTCAATCATAAGTGCAATCCTAACATGATACTACATGACATCCTTTAATGCTTATGCAACACCTAGCATGATACTATTTTAAAACAAATAAACAATATATGGCGATTAATTTTCAGAATATTATAATTATAACCAAATCCCAAAATAATAATAATATTCAAATAAATTAACACTTACTATCCATATAATCTACAAACAATAACAATAAATATATTTATAACCCAATATCAATTAATATTACTTTTAAAACCCTTTTTAGATATATTAAAATTTCAGAATATATATACATATCCAAAAATCATAATAACATATATATATATATAAAATATATATCACATAATATAAACTTAACACATAACATAAAATAATACATACTACATTTCAATAGCTAAAACAACTATCCCAGCCCAAACCAAAATCAAACCCAGCCCACAACCCATTTCTCTCAGCCCTTACCCGAGCCCAAACCAACATATGCGTATCCGGATCCCCACCTCAACCGGTCGGCCGAATAAAGAAAATAAGAAAGACCAGACCAGCCTCTATCTTCTTATTCGTTCAGCTCGCTCAAAATCGGAAGACAAATCGAGAGCGGAGCCTCGTCGGAATCTTGCCCAAATTTCCCGACCTTACCAGATAAACAGAAGAGGAATGGAAGGAGTGAACTCAGGGAAGAAGAAGGGGGACTCAACGAGGGTGCTCGAAGTCTCGCCGGAAAAATGCTCGTCGGACCTCGGTTAGGTTCGCCGGAGGCTCGAGGAGCTTCCGCCTGGCCTAGGAAGGAAGAGGAGAGCATAAAGGTGCGACTTTACGACATTTGAGAGTAAGAGGAGGGAGAAATAAAAGCTCACCCACGGGATGAAGGAGACAGGGGAAAGGAGAGGAAAAAAAACAGTTTGGCGGCGGCTCCGCCTCTTCTGGGCGGTTTCCTTGGGTTCGTCGGCGTCGAAGGAAAGGGAGGAGGAGCTGGTGTCGCCTGTTGCTTCTGTTCGTCAAAAGAGAAGGGGGGAGTAGGGGATTTGGAGCTGCGTTGCTAGGCTTCTTGGGCTACGAAGACAGGGGCGCTCGGGAGGGTGCTCAGACGTGGCTTAGGTGCATTGAGGGGCTTCGAAAGCCAAGGAAAAAGGGGTGCGGTGGTGCCGTGGAGGCTGGAAGGTGAGACATGGTGGCTGCTTGGGTTCTGTTGCCATGAAGCTAAACAAGAAAGGGGGTTGCTTGGATTTTGTGGGGAAGGATTAAAGAGATGGGGATGGGGATGAATGAGGTTCTTGTGGGTGTGCTTGATTGGATTTAAATAGAAAGAGACAGAAAGGGAGGGGGGGTTCTTGCAGGTGCATCCGGACAAACAGGGAAGGGGATTTGCAAGGGTAATCAGGCAAGGGAGAAGGGAGGGAGGTTTGGTCCTGATCAAATGGTAAAGGTGAGGTGCTTGGCGTGGGCTGTAGGGGCATCTAGCATGACCGAAAGAGACAAAACGAAGAGGGGATAAGACAAGGGGGAGTGGTCCCAAAAATAAGATTTCTAATACCCGAAAATATAGTCCAAAACTAGCTCACTCGACCCAATCCCGACTTGACTCAAAATTAACATAAATTTTCAACTCCGAATTTAATAATGAAATTCGAATACTATTTCACAACCCTCGACAAATGAAGCGGAACAATATTTATTCAAAATTTTCAATTAAATAATGCTGGAACTCTTTCAAAACATTTAGAATAAATCCAATAGTTCGTGGACGGAAATTCAAAATTTTTTGAAATCTTATAATTCAAATCCCGATTAAGTCTATATTAAATCGAAATTAATTCTTAAATTAAAAAAAATATTTGAAAATTCCGAGTCTTTACATTATCCACCTCTAAAAACAAGTCTCGTCCCCGAGGCTGAAACAATTTTAAAGCAATGGGAAGGAGTTTGAAACCGGTGAGTCCGAGGACCATGTCCAAGGATCTTGCAATCATATCGGTTGTGTCTTCCGGGATTCTCACAACATCCTAGTCACGACCGTGACATCTCCGATTGGTCTTATCAAGTGTGTAATAAGCGCCCTTTCGGAAGTATCACAATTCTTAAAGTATTATAGCGTCCGACTAGGTCTTAGCAAGCAATCTATAAGCGCCCCTATACAATGCTTGTATCCACTTTGTGAGACGTCATAATGTAAATCCAGTTCGTAAAACCTCAAAGCGTTTGTAAATGGAAGGATTGTCATCTAAATCATTGAACCTCGCGACTTCTTAAAACCCCATGTTTGTCCTTTTCAAAACCGCTCAAAATCTCCAAATTCGATGTTTAATCAAGCAGCTTACACCAAAACAAGTCAAATCCTTTCAAATCAAGATTTCGTCAAAATCTTCCAAAACCAAATCAGCTTCTCGCAAACCAATCAATCAAATTCAGAAGGTAGGAGGTGGAATCATCCACCTCTAAGGGCTAATCCCATATTCTCTTCCTAGGTTCCAAAATCGAATCAATCTATCAGTCTCAATTCAAGCAAGATGCATAAGCCATAAGAAATGCATAACTGTATAACCAACCAATCTCCAATCAACACATCATACGACAAGTCTCAACATATACCAACGTAGTACCACAAGGTCACATCAACATCTCCATATCATACTAAAGGTCATAATATGCATCTCAACGACATAACAAAATCATAACAACGTCTCAACATCACACCAGAAGTCATAAAAGTATCTCTCATCATAGAATCAACGAACCAAAACCCATTGTCAACACATCAACACAACAAGGTGATGTTATTAAGATTCAGAAAAGGGGAAGGTCAATCAATATATCAATCACAAAAACATCAGCATACTCACAAAACATCATCTTAACTCGTACAATGCCATATAACGATCACTTAGTAATCACACACCATTATCTCATATATATATATATATATAAGTCATATTCATGATCCAAATCAATATTCATCATTTAACATCTCCTGAACATAATATAACATCATGCTCTCACATAGTAACATATCATTATTTCATGATTTATACAACACATCACAACATGCTTCTAGAACAACATGGTAGGATAGCAATGTATCATTATATCAGGATAACACTTGTCACTGTCAACTAGGTTTCAAATATTGCATATCAACATGTAATATCAGGCCATATCAGGTTTATCATGGTCGCTATCTAACATCATGCCAATACATATTACAAATCACATAATCAAGAAAATCCTAACCTCACTACCAGTCAAAATGAAACGCAATCCCCGCTTGCTCGTCTCTCACTCTCAAGCCAAGACCAACCTTCCTCTAGACCTACCAACATCCACTCAGCTACTATCCCACAGAAGAAACCCCAATTCATTTCGACCTTTAATCTCACACCTCTTCCCGCCAAGCACTCTCACTAACAATCCACCTCTAAGACTCCAACCCCTAACTCTGTTTTCACATCCGAGCACCCCTGCATACTATGATCTCGATATCCACAAGGTAATTTCTTACACTTCTCACACTTTCCAAGATATCACAACATCATGCCCTGCTAACCAAACATCTTCTATAAAAAATTTCTCGGTCACTACCTAACCAGCCTATTCCTAACCATACACCTTATCCAAGATTCACCTAGGAGCTCATCGAAACCACCAAGCATTACCTCTTATAATTCCCGAACTCACTCGGTCCAACCTAAGTCAACACCCCTCTTCTGCAACTTTCCCTTTACCACCGTCGATCATTCTAATCACTCAAAACCTTTCTCCACTCTCTGGCCACTCTACCAAAATGACCTCACTCACATGTTCAAAGAAGAAGCAATCATGGACATTATTGCACATAAGGACTACATAATATCAACTAGCATTTGTATCAATAACATCATTAGTTTATCATTCAGTATTGCAACAAGTATCAAAAAGTCATAATTTACCGTCATGCTCAACAAGTATTGTAAAACATCATATATGAATATGTTCAATTCAAACTAGCAAGTTTCATCATAATCTTAGCTAATAAACAGTTCAGATTCTCGGCATTTGCAGTTCATACTATCTAGGAAAGGAATTTAGATCATGCTTAGAAACTCAGAATTACATCACGTCAAGTCATCATAGCACATTAGGACTATAAGGCATCGAATCATATATCTCATCATAGACAACGGATAATCAGGCAACAATCATTACCAAGTCATCACATCAACACGCAATTTTCAACATCAAGTCACTGCAATATCACCACCAACAAGTTCAGAAAGGATTAGCAATTCGAATGGAGGACACTCCCACTTGCAAGCCATATCGTACTCAATAACCGCCACCCTCGAAACAAGCTTGTTCCGTCAGCATCGTCGATCCTGAGGCCCGTGGGTTATAGGCCCACGCTTCCGCTGCGCTACTCTATCGTTATCTAACTTCCCGTCCCCTCTTCTATGCGGTCGCTCACCCAATGTAACGCGTAGGAGTGGAAGTTAGCGGAGATAGGGGAGTGACAAGAGCGGACAACCCAATGTTTCTTTCGGAGATCAAAATGGACCAAGCCAAAGATGACACGACTAGAGACAAGACTCCGACCAGAGAATAGTAACGGTGCCCTTAAGAAAGTCTATTAGGTTACAATCGGGGCAAACAAGCACGAATTCATTATAGAGCATATCAATCACATTAATCCACACTAACATGTACCTATCCCGGAGGGCAACATTCGTATTCATATCAAAGACACAATCAAGTCCTACGCTGATGTATGTGAAACAAGGTAACATTCTAGTATTCCATGGAAGCAGATATGCCTAGTAACTTAAAGCAAGATATGCGGAATCAGTAATGATCATGCAAGATTCGAAGTCATGTGGAATTTAATGAGGATGACAGGTATCGCGTATATGAACAAATGTACAAGCATGGTACATGCAGCAACAGGGGAGGTCAATTATAACATGGCGAGATATAACATAACGATCAGGCTAAGCGTCATACGAGAACATATAAGAGCAGCATAATAATAACTATCACATCTGAAAACAATGATCGCATAATAGGTTGAAAATGGCATATAATCATAAAACGGAACACATTTAGAAAGCATAGATCCTACACAATGCTAGCGATACATGATAAGGCATGGGCATAGTCAAGAGTCATTTAAAAGACTTCAACATAATGTTCATAAAGCATGAGGCATCATTACAGAGAGTAACAAGGAGGACATCACCAACGATAGATTATAAGCATGCTAGGAACAACTGCCATAGTGCACATAAAATTGTATAACAACTATCACATTATAGGATAAGCATATTCACGTAATAGAATAAGTATGGCAAGTCACCATTTAGCGAGTCTTATTGGGAACAATAAAGCCCTACAGGATGCTACTAGCACGTATCAAAACATGACTACAACCAAGGTAATTTGAATAGATTCATTCCAACATGTAGGTGTCATGCGTATGCGAAATTACAACATAGCGTGGTGTGTGATCATGCGAGGTGTCAAGTCATAGGTTCATGCAAGCCCGAGAAGACACCATAGAGTAATAGACATTTTAACCATGTAAGCATGCTAGGTTTAACCATCACGGAAAGTAAGTCGATCATCAAATTCAACATTAATCTCACCAAGATGAGCAAAACATTTTAAGAGGATAGGAAGAGGGAAGAATCACACTATCAGGGACCTAGCTCAAGAGAAAGTCAGCGATAACGTAGGCACGGTACAAATTCGCACATGTCACAGTCAAGGATCCTACATGATACTAAAGGCTTAACATGCATACGATACATGCATGCAACTAATCATGACGATGCGTAAGAAGTCAACTCACTCACATTCCAAAGATACAGAAGCATGAGGAAAATTTTACGATGCATATCACGAGTCTAAGTAATGGGAAATATGATTAGGATATGGGCATGAGTGCAATTAGCACATAATAGGATAAAAGATGCATTCATCAAGACTCCACTATACCACATATTCTCCATTCAACTCAAGTAACACACCACAATATAAGTTGTAAGATAATCAACAATAGTTAGTCCGACGAATACAAAATAGATGGGCATGCTACATATTCTTGTTACAAAAGGAATAATAAGCATCGACACGTCATCACCTAGCATGCTAAGGAGATCATTTATATGCATTCATACAAGGAAGAGCTTATCACACTATCATGGACCTAATCCAGGAGGACAACAATCATGCAGGTTCATAGAATAGGGTTCAAGCTTCCGATCAATCATACGATCAATAGGCCAAGTAATCATGCTATAACAACATACAATCATGATAGAGGCAAGACACAACACGAGACTTAAGCAATGTGACCAGCATGGATACAGGATGTCATACAACCACGAATTTACATTAAGGATCATCATCATAGCAGGTACTGAGGATTAGGTAGCATATGAGGCATGTTGCCATGAAATTATAACATGTATCCATCAAGTAAGGGACTCACTCTATCATGATACTAGAATCGAACGATCACACTATCATGAACCTATTTACAGGGAGGACATCAATTATACAACTTCCTAGCATATGGCATATTCATTCGTGCCCCACTATGAAAATGCAATATACTGAGTAGATCATGTCGGGATGATATGGATATAATAAATGTAGCTCGAACCCATACAATAGTCATTACGAACACCAAAGCACACAAGCACAATTTCACACTAAAGATCAATATGTAGGTCAGGGAATAGTATCATATAGTATCACACGATCATAGACAGAGCAATCAAGATAACCCGATAGAGATCCATAAGGGCAACCATTGACTCTCCCTAACTAACTCATCACCCATCTTTCCCGTGAGACTCGGATACGACTTTTTATGGCAAGAAGACACCGGTTGATCGTCATAAGGATCAAGAAAGACACCCTCCGAAATACCTTACTTTCTAACATGGAATTACATCGAAAGCCAACTTCCAATACTCTCCCAAGCAACCCTCATATTCAACCATGATTCCCGAAACAATAGGTTTACCAACCCGATTTCCCGTGGAGGAGACCGATATTCAAAGGGAGGAATCGATTGAACTTTCAAAAGGGTTCATAAGGGAAGGGGCGGTTCCACAAAAGCTGAGCTTAACCATATAAGAAGAAGAAGGGTACTTCCGCTATCCCGTTTGCACAGATCGTGCAATACTCATTCAATAATTAGGACATACCAATCAAATCTTTAGCATATCAAGCACTCAACATAGAATCAGTCATTGATAATTACAGCGATCTCATTGGAATCTTCCAGACCCAGCTGTAAAGAACAAGCTAGTATTTCGCCTACCCATTCCCAACTACATCCAAAAGGGATTGTCTAACGCCGTTTCTACCCACTCGATCCCTTTTTAGTTGGTTCTCCTCTTTTATCATATGCCAAGTTCACATTTAGTCTAATTGAGTTAGGCATATTAAGTTCATTTTTCCCCTTTAAAACACTTTCAAATCTTTTGAAATTCATGGACGGTCTTCCAAAACATACACTCGACCCTTTAGTACCCGAATTGCATAACCTCGCTCTGATACCAACTTTGCAACGGCCCGGATATAAATATCCGAGATACGTTTCGAAGGTTGGATACCTTCGTTCGGATGTTACAATTCAGGTACGGGTCGAGGTTTCAAACCTCTAAAGGTCAATCAGTATTCAAAGCGGGGATTTCGAACCCCAATTAATCGAAGTCACAGAAATTCAATTTAAACGAAAGTAAAGCGAAAGTAAGGTTTAGATAGATACAAGAGCCACGGCAGAGCCGGGTCAAAACCAAAACATATGTTCTAAAGTCGTATAGCCAAATTAACGGGGTTAGAAAGATTCTTTGCAATCACCCGGGGGATTTTCCCACGCCATAGAGACAGGGAGCAATCATACCTAAAAATAACTGGTGCGAGCGGGATCAGACTGAGACCCCAACACACCCTGTCCCGCAAGCAAACATACACATACGCTAATATAAAGATGCTTTGATGCAATGCGGAAATTTAATCACACTAACATGCCCCTAATTTACAATATGCGAAAAAGAACTATAAAGGCGCCCAAAGAATACCAAGTGGCATATCCCTCTCCTACCTCTACACCCCTTTCCGTTAGTGTAGAGACTGGCCAGTTCGATGCTATAGCATATCATATCTCATCATAGCATATCATATCTCATCATCATATCATATATCATGCTCATGCCCGATGGTGCTGGGCTATCATCATGCTCATATCGACTCGATAGACTCAGGGCACCCGATGGGGCTGGGCTACCCTATAACCCTAGCAAAGACTCTAGGACTATCACAGATAACGGCCGTTTTGTATGAAAACACACAAAGTAACTTAATGCTTATGCAACACCTATTATGTCATATATTCAAAAGTAGATATTCTCTTTCGAGTCGGAGTAAGCACATAAAGGAACTTACCTGAATAAGCCGAACAGCAGAGAACAAGGCAGAAGCAGAATCCAAGTAATGAGTCACCAATTGTAAGCAGTGTCCAACATATCACAATCACCTAATAACATACCAATGCCTAAGTCTATCTAATTCACACAAGGCGCCCTTAACTACCATACATAACTTCTAATATCTTATCTCAGATTATTCCATCCTATCTCATCACAATTCATATATCATTTGATGTTCATCTCATCTCATTTCCAAAACAATCTCTCAAGGAACTCAAATTTGAGAATCAAACAATAATTTTAAAATCGCTTATCAAAATCCCGACATTAAACACTTAAGCCTTAAAACCAATTTCCCAAAATCATATTATAGAAATCATTCCGACATGTTTCTTATTTCAAAAACATTATATAAATAAATTCCAATATTAAATCATCAAAATAATCGTATGTTCACGAATCATGTTTATAAATCAAAACCAACAATTCACTTTAAAATTCCTAACTCACATGTTTAAATCCTCATAAAATGCATCATAAATAAATAATCCAATTAATACTATTTTAAAACAAATAAACAATTTATAACGATTAATTTTTAGAATATTGTAATTATAACCAAATCCCAAAATAATAATAATATTCAAATAATTTGACACTTATTATCCATATAATCTCAAAACAATAACCATAAATATATTTATAACCCAATATCAATTAATATTACTTTTAAAACCCTTTTTAAATATATCAAAATTTCAGAATATATATATACATATCCAAAAATCAGAATAACATATAATATAACATATATATATATATATAATATATATATCACATAACCCATTTCAATAGCTAAAACAACTATCCCAGCCCAAACCGAAATCAAAGCCATCCCACAACCCATTTCTCTCAGCCCTTACCCGAGCCCAAACCCACATATGCCTATCCGGATCCCCACCTCAACCCTCAGGCTATGAGTGAACCGGTTATGAATTTAAAAGAAAAGAACCGAACCGGCCGAATAAAGAAAATAAGAAAGACCAGACCGGCCTCTGTCTTCTTGGTTCAGCTCGCTCAAAATCAGAAGACAAAACGAGAGCAGAGCCTCGCCGGAATCTTGCCTATATTTCCCGACCTTACCAGATAAACAGAAGAGGAACGGAAGGAGTGAAGTCAGGGAAAAAGAAGGGGGACTCACCGAGGGTGCTCGAAGTGTCGCCGGAAAAACGCTCGTCGGACCTCGGTTAGGTTCGCCGGAGGCTCGAGGAGCTTCCGCCTGGCCTGGGAAGGAAGAGGAGAGCATAAAGGTGCGACTTTATGACATTTGAGAGTAAGAGGAGGGAGAAATAAAAGCTCACCCACGGGATGAAGGAGACAGGTGAAAGGAGAGGAAAAAAAACAGTTCGGCGGTGGCTCCAGCTTTTCTGGGCGGTTTCCCTGGGTTCGTTGGCGTCGAAGGAAAGAGAGGAGGAGCTGGTGTTTGTTCTTAGCGGTAAGGGGAGGTGTATGTATGTAAAATAGGAGAATAAAATAAGCACAACTAGACTATCTCCCTGTCCCAAACAAATAATACAAGAATCCCCTCCCTTTGTAGTAGTAGGGTAATTCAGGATCGAATCCACGAGGAGGTAGGTCAGCGCTTCCTTTGTTGTACTCACGATCAAAGCTTTCGACCTCAGCAGACACTCGATATCGAGTATGCTGGTCGATATCGACCTCAGTTCTGGTCGATTTCCTAGCGCAGTTCCTGCAGAAGACAAAATAGCAAGTCGACGTCGAGCAGAGACCTCGATATCGATGTTAGTACTCGATATCGACCCTTAAGGTCGATTTCGATGCTTGTCACAGAAACTGTTTTTGTAACCAATTTGTCGGAAAAGGATCCGAAGAAAATAGGATGGAGAGGGAAGATGAACAGAAACAAAACTAAGACTTTTATGAAGAATTTAATTAATTAAAAGGCTTCCAAAGTCGGGGTTTTATGCCACAACGATAACAATGCAAGTTTCATGCTAAAGATATGAACTTTAATGTCTTTCCGTCAAATAACTTTCGTTATCAACACTTAGGTGATTAGAGGCTTTTGCATAATTCCTAAGAGTTACTATCCAATTTATGAGTAATTCAAGTTCGCAATATGAGTGACTTTCGCTTCAATAATGCAAATAATGAAACTCCCTAACTTTCGCAAAGGATCATGCATGGGGTAGAAGACGGAATCGCATAAAAGTCATACCTTTGAGGCACTTACCTCACATTGCTATCGTCGGGCTCACCCCGACCCTAGAAGTGGGTTGACTACTCGCTTCTCATCATGCACATCATCATCATTGTTATTGAAAGAAAGCTACTTTGAATTAAAACTCCGAAAGAAAGTACAACCGAACAAGCCACTCCGCTCTCGCTTTACAACTCCACTCGGCCACTCTCTCTCTCTCTCTCTCTCTCTCTATTGCAACTGAATTGTCTCTAAAAACCTCTCTTCCTTCTTGAATACCTAAACTCAGCCCTATTGGCTTCTATTTGTAGAAGTCGACAAGGACTCGAAACCTTATCTTTATTCTCTATGATAAATAAATAAATAAATAAATAAATAAAAAGTAAAAGCTAAAACTTCATGGTGAAATCAGCCTCCTCGTGATAAAGCTGATGTTGATGATAAGAAATTCCGACCTTTGGATAGATATTGCAAGCATTGGATATAATTCTATCAAAATCGGAGTCGAATTCCTCTGCTGGCATGGTCGATATCGACCCTTGGACCTCGATATCGACCCCTGCAAAATCTTATCTCGAGCTTCTCCTTCTCCTACTCGACTTCTATCAATTTGGTCGATCTGGCAGCATCGATATCGACCCCCAGACGTCGATATCGACCTCTTCTGTGTCGAGATGCTCTGTTTCCTTTCTGCTCGATTCCTATGTCTCGATGTACTCGATGTCGAGGTCTTCGCTCGATTTCGACCTCTTCAGAAGACTTCGAGTTCCTTTTCCACTCTTCTGAATTCATCCATTTTCATCCTGTTTCCTGCGAAATCACATGGAAACTCGTGCAAACCCATATATTTGACATTTAAGCATAAACTACACTATTCCCATGTTTTCCCATTAATGTGCATGCAAAAGACAACAAAATGAATTCATATGTGCATAGAAAATATGGAAATTTGCGCGCACATCAAACACCCCATACTTAAGCTTGCTTGTCCCCAAGCAATACTCTTAATGGTCATTCAGGGGAAGAAAGTAAACCCTCAACATCATAGATTCATTTTTCATATGTCCCTACAATCAATTGCCATCCTCGAGAAGGTACTTATGTCCACCAAGTCCATGCCTGTGCATAAAAGCAATTTCATACTTATAAAGGAGGTAATAAAAAACAATTCTAGCGACATTGCATTAATAATCAAGAGGACTTTCTTCAAGCTTGTGAGAAGTGGATTGGTAAAAGGCTAAAGGTGGGCTAATATTTGGCCATGTGGTGTTAAATCCGGGGAAGTACACTTTCTTTCCAAAATATTCCACATTCCTCCTTCATAATGTCTCACCTTTCACTCATCGTTCAATGCTTTTTTCACTTTAATGCTTTTACCTCTCTAACCTTAGCACTGCCTTCTCGCGAGTCGCAAACATGGGTGTCATGAATGGCCCCGGATACTTAGTACTTCGGACTCCTCACCTTTGTGTCCCATCTCGCCGAACTATTATCTCAGCGAGCAGGGTCGACCTACCTTTATCTCCTGAGGTGATCGGATTTTTTCTCGCTCATTTAATTTTCCATATTGTATCATTCCTGCCAACAACTTTTTAAATGCACAACTCCATATAACTCCAAAGATGTCATCCATTCAAAAAACTTTGTCCCCGGATAGGGTATAAGGTAAAAAATGGACAATATGTATATGTGGAGCAATAATGATCATAATAAGTCTCATATATGGCTTTGTGAATATGCGTACGTAAGGCTAGGATATGGAAATTTGCTTGTATGGAATTTTTATAAAAATCCTCCATCATCTTATCGTGCATATGTCAAAAGCAACTTCAAATTTTCATCTCCTTTATGATTTTCTCAAAAAAATTTGCACTTCATTGGGACTTCCCTTAACTAGGCAATCTCATGTTATATCTCTAATGAATCTAATTTTGCATCATAGAGCTCCTTTTTTATACTTCCATGACTCTCTCTTTTCCAAAATTTTTGATGGGGGTCATTTTTTTTTTATGCATTAAAATAAATATGAAACCCTAAACTAAGCATGAATATGCAAATAAGCCTTTCCCCCACCCCATACTTAAAATTTACAGTGTCCTCACTGTATTAGAACTAGGGTTAAGAAGAAGACTTACTAAACCGTCACAAATTTCAGAAGTCGAAGAAGACAACAGGGAAGGTCGATATCGATGTCTCTCTTGATTTCTGCTCGGGCTTCAGGGTGACTCGACCTCGATCACAAACCCTATCCATGTCGACCTTGAGGTCGATTTCGATGTCCGACATCGATTTCGATGCCTTTCTGTGTGCTTTTCTCTCTCCTGCAATTTGAAAACTAAACACAAAATATGCAAAACAATAAAGTGTCTAAAACCAAAACTAAGCTGTCTTAAAACCAAAACTAAGTCTTTGTTACAAGCTCTAGATTTTTAAGTCGCTAGGTCGACTTCTTCCTTTGCGCTTTTCAAGGTGGCATCTGCAGAGCCCATGTGGCTTGGGCCTCAAATATCACTCCTTTCTTGTCCCGCAGCTGCATTCCCCCGGGATTGATTTGATTCACCGTGAATGGACCTAAGCTCTTATCCTTGAATCTTGTAGGGAACCAATGGTCTTTAGATTTGGCAACATAGACCTTGTCTCCTATCTCATATTGGCTTGAACTATCTTCGGATACCCTACATAAACGCACATGCCAAGGCACACCTCTTCCAAATAATGATAAGTCCTTTATTGTAATTGAACAAGAGGAATCCGTACCTTGACTTACCTTCTTCTCAGTCTGTGGCTCAGGTCGATGTCGAGGTGCGGAGGTCGATATCGATCCCTGTTGTACACCTGTAGGATCAGTCGATTTGGGGAGTTTTGACTCGATATGATCAGGTCGATTTCGACCCTCAGAGGTTGATATCGAGGTCTCCTCGCCTCTATTCTCAGCGCCGATGGTGGTCGATTTCGATAGGGTGTGGTCGATATCGACCCTTGACCCCGATTTCGATGCTTCCTCTTTTCCTCCGTCGACCCCATACTTATGACCTGTCACAGAATCTTGAACAATAGTGGTCGATATCGACTTACCTGGGTCGATTTCGATGTCCTGTTGAGCTCCTTCGTTCAAGATTGCTTCAACTTCCTCTACTTGGGCTTCTGTGATGGCTTTTATCTCCATTGGCCCTTGACTTTGCACCGTCTTGTTGAAGGAATACTCTATTACTTCATCACTAATTGTGAGTGAGAGCAATCCTTTCTTCACGCTAATGTTGGCATCGACGGTTGCTAAGAATGGTCTACCTAAAATAATTGGACAAGCAGGGTCATCCGCTATGTCAACAACTAGGAAATCAGCAGGGACAAAGAATTTGCCTACTTGTACTGGCACATCTGTCACTATCCCAGTTGGAATAACTACGGTATTGTTAGCCATGTATAATCTTGCATCCACGGGTTCCAGAGGACCTATCTTTACCTTGTGCCAAATGGTTAGTGGCATCATGCTAACGCTAGCGCCCAAGTCAACTAAAGCATTAAATTTGAATTGACCTAGACCTATAGCGATAGAAAACTTACCTGGGTCCGCCCGCTTTTGTGGTAGCTCCAACCTGTTGCATTCCTGTGCGATCTCAGAGAGCGATCGCTTCTTACCCAAGATATCTTTAAGGAACCTCACATAAGATGGCATCTCGTGAAGTGCCTCTGTGAATGGTATAGAGACATTAAGCCCTTGGAGCATCTTCACGAACCGTTGGAACTTCTTTTCCGCTGGGTCCTTAGTCACTTTTCTAGTTGGGAATGGCAACACCTTCTTCCTTCCTGCGGCTGTAGTGAGGTCGATATCGGCAGCAGTGGGGTCGATATCGACTGGAAGAGTCGATTTATGTGGTGACGCAGAATTAGGGTCGACATCGACAGGAGGGTCGACATCGATGTCACCTTGGTCGATATCGACAGGGGGGGTCGATATCGACGTCTGTTCTGGCTCCTTCTCATCCACTTTTCGCTCGGGCGTTTGTAATTGACGCCCACTCCTTAGGTTTACTGCCGCGATATGACCTGTGGTTTTGCCCTTTTGGTTGGGCACAGTGGATCCAGGGAGTGATCCGGACGCTTTGGGCATTGCTTCCGCCAATTGACTCATTTGAGTCTCCATGTTGCGCTTCCAAACGTCGATCTCCCCAAGTCTAGAATTTATGCCCTGCAGCTGAGTATGGACGGAGTTATTGGCTTGTTTGAACTCAGCGTGGTTCCTCCGCATCTCATCAAGGATGATTTGCAGGTCATCTTTCTTAGTCTCCTGCTCAGGGTGCCCTGGTGCCCAATATGTTGGGGGATCCCTTTGATAGAACCTTTGATCACCCCAATTTTGTTGATTGCCCCCTCCATAGGGGCCTCTCGTCCATTTGACCTCCTCATGTTGTTCCGCCATGCATACTTGCTCAGTATGTGGACAGGCACTGGTGTTATGCCTTATTGAACCACACTCCTGACAAGGTTGATTGTTGCTCAGGAACCTTACTTGCTTTTGAAGGTGGCGTGTTTGATCGTTATGGAATTGTTGCCGTACTTTAGGATCTATCTCCCTTGGAGGCTCATATAGTGGCATAGATGGGGCATGCCTTGCATCATAGGCCGCAGCAGTCCCATAGGTGTTGTCAAAGTTCACAAGCCTCTCAATGGTCTCCCATGCCTCCGTTGGTGTAAGCTCAATGTACCGATAGGAGGTATATGAATTGATCCTCTCCTTATTCGGCGCATCAAGGGCATTATAAAAGATCTCTTGGATGACATATGGAAGTTGCCCATGCGTCGGGCATGATCTCAGCAAGTCTTTGAAGCGCTCCCACGCCTGTGCTAGGGTTTCACCTGGCTTTTGTTTGAAAGCCGTGATCCTTTGTCGTAGCATCGCCGTTTTAGAAGGTGGGAAGAATTTGTTCAAGAATGCATCTTTCACCTCCGCCCATGTCCTTAGCGATCGTGGAGCCAAACTTTCAAGCCATTGTAATGCCTTTCCTGCCAAAGACCATAGAAAAGATTTTAGTCGCACATACTCTAGGTTTACTCCATCAGCAACTGTTTCACATAAGTCCATAAAAGTAGAGATGTGTTGCAGGGGGCATTCATTATGTCTTCCTTCAAAAGTATTTCTTTTAATCTCAGATAGGAAGTTAATTTTCAGTTCATAATTGGAGTGAGGAATTATAATGGCAGATTCAGGAACATAAAGGGGCGGATGCATGTATTGCATCGCCGTCTGTGGATACTGATTTAGCCGCTCTTGGGCTTGTCTGCGCGCATCCTCCTCCCTATCAGCACGGGCTCGCTCAGCAGCAGCAGCGGCCCTTTCAGCAGCGATTGTAGCATTGTGGTCCTCGATCTCCTTTCTCAACCGCTCTATGATCTCAGCCTGCGTCTCGTTGTCAGCCATGATGCGAATTGCTTTGTTGCGAAGATGGTAGAAACGTTCAGGCTCGTCAATTGGTTCCAGGATAGGTCCGCGATCAGAACGTCGCATAAACCTGCAAAATAAGCTTAGAAAAAGATCGTGATTAACTTAGGTGGCGATTGATTGCCTCCCCGGCAACGGCGCCAATTTGTTCTTAGCGGTAAGGGGAGGTGTATGTATGTAAAATAGGAGAATAAAATAAGCACAACTAGACTATCTCCCTGTCCCAAACAAATAATACAAGAATCCCCTCCCTTTGTAGTAGTAGGGTAATTCAGGATCGAATCCACGAGGAGGTAGGTCAGCGCTTCCTTTGTTGTACTCACGATCAAAGCTTTCGACCTCAGCAGACACTCGATATCGAGTATACTGGTCGATATCGACCTCAGTTCTGGTCGATTTCCTAGCGCAGTTCCTGCAGAAGACAAAATAGCAAGTCGACGTCGAGCAGAGACCTCGATATCGATGTTAGTACTCGATATCGACCCTTAAGGTCGATTTCGATGCTTGTCACAGAAACTGTTTTTGTAACCAATTTGTCGGAAAAGGATCCGAAGAAAATAGGATGGAGAGGGAAGATGAACAGAAACAAAACTAAGACTTTTATGAAGAATTTAATTAATTAAAAGGCTTCCAAAGTCGGGGTTTTATGCCACAACGATAACAATGCAAGTTTCATGCTAAAGATATGAACTTTAATGTCTTTCCGTCAAATAACTTTCGTTATCAACACTTAGGTGATTAGAGGCTTTTGCATAATTCCTAAGAGTTACTATCCAATTTATGAGTAATTCAAGTTCGCAATATGAGTGGCTTTCGCTTCAATAATGCAAATAATGAAACTCCCTAACTTTCGCAAAGGATCATGCATGGGGTAGAAGACGGAATCGCATAAAAGTCATACCTTTGAGGCACTTACCTCACATTGCTATCGTCGGGCTCACCCCGACCCTAGAAGTGGGTTGACTACTCGCTTCTCATCATGCACGTCATCATCATTGTTATTGAAAGAAAGCTACTTTGAATTAAAACTCCGAAAGAAAGTACAACCGAACAAGCCACTCCGCTCTCGCTTTACAACTCCACTCGGCCACTCTCTCTCTCTCTCTCTCTATTGCAACTGAATTGTCTCTAAAAACCTCTCTTCCTTCTTGAATACCTAAACTCAGCCCTATTGGCTTCTATTTGTAGAAGTCGACAAGGACTCGAAACCTTATCTTTATTCTCTATGATAAATAAATAAATAAATAAATAAATAAATAAATAAAAAGTAAAAGCTAAAACTTCATGGTGAAATCAGCCTCCTCGTGATAAAGCTGATGTTGATGATAAGAAATTCCGACCTTTGGATAGATATTGCAAGCATTGGATATAATTCTATCAAAATCGGAGTCGAATTCCTCTGCTGGCATGGTCGATATCGACCCTTGGACCTCGATATCGACCCCTGCAAAATCTTATCTCGAGCTTCTCCTTCTCCTACTCGACTTCTATCAATTTGGTCGATCTGGCAGCATCGATATCGACCCCCAGACGTCGATATCGACCTCTTCTGTGTCGAGATGCTCTGTTTCCTTTCTGCTCGATTCCTATGTCTCGATGTACTCGATGTCGAGGTCTTCGCTCGATTTCGACCTCTTCAGAAGACTTCGAGTTCCTTTTCCGCTCTTCTGAATTCATCCATTTTCATCCTGTTTCCTGCGAAATCACATGGAAACTCGTGCAAACCCATATATTTGACATTTAAGCATAAAATACACTATTCCCATGTTTTCCCATTAATGTGCATGCAAAAGACAACAAAATGAATTCATATGTGCATAGAAAATATGGCAATTTGCACGCACATCAGTGTTGCCTGCTGCTTCTGCTCGTCAAAAGAGAAGGGGGGAGTAGGGGATTTGGAGCTGCTTTGCTAGGCTTCTTGGGCTATGAAGATAGGGGCGCTCGGGAGGGTGCTCAGACGTGGCTTAGGTGCGCTCAGGGGCTTCGAAAGCCAGATAAAAAGGGGTGCGGTGGTGCCGTGGAGGCTGGAAAGTGAGGACATGGTGGCTGCTTGGGTTCTGTTGCCATGAAGCTAAACAACAAAGGGGGTTGCTTGTATTTTGTCGGAAGGATAAAATAGATGGGGGTGGGGATGAATGAGGTTCTTGTGGGTGTGCTTGATTGGATTCAAAAAGAAAGAGACAGAAAGGGAGGGGGGTTTTTGCAGGTGCATCCGGACAAACAGGGAAGGGGATTTGCAAGGGTAATCAGGCAAGGGAGAAGGGAGGAAGGTGTGGTCCCGATGAAATGGTAAAGGTGAGCTGTTTGGCATGGGCTGTAGCGGCATCTGGCATGACCCGAAAAAGACAAAAGGAAGAGGGGATAAGACAAGGGGGAGTGGTCCCAAAAATAAGATTTCCAATACCCGAAAATACAGTCCAAAACCCGCTTACTCGACCCAATCCCGACTCGACTCAAAATTAACATAAATTTCCAACTCCGAATTTAATTATGAAATCCGAATACTATTTCACAACCATCGACATATGAAGCGGAACAATATTTATTTAAAATTTTCAATTAAATAATGTTGGAACTCGTTCAAAAGATTTAGAATAAATCCAATAGTTCGAGGACGGAAATTCAAAATTTTCCGAAATCTTATAATTCAAATCCCAATTAAGTCTATATTAAATCGAAATTAATTCTTAAATTAAAAAAATATTTTAAAATTCCGAGTCTTTACAATGTTAGAAGGTGTGTCTATTTTCGGAATAAGAGCAATGAAAGTTGTATTTGCTTCCTTGAGGAGGATTCCAGAATGGAAAAAGGATTTGATTGTCTTACATAAGAGATTACCAACAGTGTCCCAGTACTTTTTGTAGAATAAGGTGTCCCTGATTTCTTTATCTGAGAAAGGTTTAGTTAAGGCAAGGTTTTCAGAATTAGTGATGGTGTGATTTATGAAGTTAGGAAAGAATGTGTTGTTATTGCTTGTCGGGTTATTTAAGATGAATCTTTCAACTAGTTCTTTAGTAACTTCTTCTCTTATTTGATATTCGTCTTCAATTAATGTTCCGTGTTTATTTGTAAAATTTCGAGTAATATTTTTTGAATTTCTTATTTTTTATATGGATTGATAGTATTTGGTATTTCTGTCTCCAAATTTCAAGAAGTTTGATTTAACTCTTTGTTTCCAGAAAGTGTTATTAAACTCCATAAGGGCTTCCCGTTTGTTTAAGAGTCTGTTATATTTGTTGTTTGTATTGTCAGTTGAAGTTCCGATGGTCTGTTTTGTTTGTAAGAGAAGGAGTTGATCTTCAATTTCTTTTATTTGACGAAAATTGTTATTAGGGTGTGATTTGCACCCAATTTTCGTATTTTTTTAGTAGTTTTTGTTTTTGTAGTAATGTGAACATGAATGATCCATGTAGTTTATTTTCCCAAGTTGATTTGACTAGTTTGTTATAAGTATCATTGTTGATCCAGGACATTTCGAATCTGAAGGGTGATCCAGCTCTTAATTTATTTGTTCCAATAGATATGGATATTAAGGAGTGGTCAGAGATTGTAAAGGGGTGGTTGTGTACCGATAAATTTTGAAATTGGTTTGAGATATATGTATGGATCATAACTCTATCTAGTCATTCATAGGTATTATTTATACAGTTTTCTCCTTTTCTCCATATGATTGAGCTTCCAGTATAGGGAATTGTATGGATATCTAATTCCTCTGAGATCTGTTCAATTCTTTGAAATCTTTTAATGTGTGGTGGTGCTCCACCTATTTTTTCTTGAGCATATTCAATTTCGTTGAAGTCACCCATTATCATATATGGTAAAGATTGTTTCTGAATATTTGTTATTAGTTTGGTCCAGAAGCTATTTTTTTTCAGTTTGATTGGAGGGTGCGTAAATGAAACAGATTATGAATTTAAAGTTGCCAATGTTGCCAAGGTATATAATGTAGTTATCTGTTTTCGTTAATTCCTTTATTGATTCTGTAAATTTTGAGTTTTTAATTAGGATCCAAATTCTACCTTTGGTTCTATTAGAAGGGATATAGTGGGCGTTATTGAAGCCTGCTCGTTTATAGAGTGATTCATCAGGTCCTTCATCTAATTTTGTTTCTGTGAGAACTAAAATATCTAGATTATTTCTTTTTCGAATATAAGCTAGGTCTTCCCAAAGATTAATTTTCTGAACCCCTCTAATGTTCAAGTATGCTATGTTTGTCATTTAAATACTTATTTTAGATATTCTAGCTTTGTGAGCCATTTTCTAAAATACCAAAATCTTATCTTTTTGGTGAATTTAAATTTTTTATTTTTGATAGGTAAAGAGGTTATATTCTTAATTTTAGATTTTATGTGGAATGGAAGTTTTAAATTGAGCTTGTTTTAATTATTTGGTTTATGATTTATTTTATGTTCTTTTGTTATATTTGTATATTTATTGTTAGGCTCATTTTTAGACTGATTGTGATTGATTCAAAAAAATTTTATCAGGATAAGTTTTATCTTGTTATGATAGTTATGGGTGGTAAGTATGTAAATTTGATGGTGTTTGGATTATAGTATTGTAGGTTATACCACATTTTGTTGAGTAAGGGGGGTGTTAACCCACTTTTTGTGCCGTTAAGCTTTGGATAAAAGTAATTGGTCCAAGGTAATTGATAGATCAGAAATTTGATCTCGTAGATTACTTTGTTGATGAAGCACACAAATTGTATAACCTAATGGAATGAATATTGTAAATAGGATCATGATTAATATCATTTGAATTATTTGTAATCATTCAATCCCTGTTATAGAACATTAGTTTAAATTGATTATAGTTACGAGTAAATCTAATGATTAAAATGTAATTAATATTGTTAAGAAGGTAATTATAGATATAAAAAATTTTGGGGTCTTTTGAATTTTTCCAAGACTGTTTCCAGTGATACAACTCATCATGTGTCAAACTAACCAAAAGGGGTGTTAACCTAGAGAATTTGATGTTAAGCTCTTTAGAAGCATTTGTAATCCAATATAATTGAGGAATTATGGTATTGGAAAGACCATCCGATAGCAAAAAGATGTTCAGAATCCAATCAAGAAGACAGAAATAAGAACCTGTAAAAACAACCATAAGCCACACAAAGCCCTTAAGCCACACCATCAAAGAGACACCCATTTGAACAACAAAAACACGGATGCTCTGTGGACCATCTATACAAGCAAGAAGCGAACATATAACTCTATCAGGACTAAAGCAAATCGATTTAAAGAGCAACAAAAATCTAAATCTAAAAATGTACCAGAAATCGATGGGAAATCGGAGAATAACCTGAGATCTGAAGAGGATGCCTGGATCAAAAACAAAAAAGCGCTGTTGAACTTGAATCATAACGAGCCGCTTGCTAATTTGAGAGCAGATGCCAGCACCGTAGATCGAAAACCAACTAAAAAGCACTTCGAAAGCGAGGGTAGAGATAGGAGGATTTGAAATCGGATAAGTTGCAAATAAAATGAAGACAGAGTAAGGGGGAGCTATCCCCTGAAAATGAGAGAAATTAGGACGATGAGGGAGGGTTTGAGGTTGAATAGAAGGCATAAGGTCGACAAAGATAGGCTGAGGAGGGAGGATGAGGGAGACATCCAACAAAGGGGATGGGATGCCAGAGGGGCTCAAGCCGCCAAGGCTGTTGAGGCTGAGGCCCCCGAAGATACTTCCACCAATGAAGAAGAGGCTCAGGCAGCTGGAGACGAACCCGGTGCATGAGGAGAAGCGCATGGAGCCAAAGAGCTGGCTGGCCGGTTGGAGGGGAAGAGCCGACAAGGGTGCCTGAGGTTGTGGCCGTAGAGAGAGGGTGAAAGGAGGGTAGGTTGAACCGCCTGGGCGACGCCGGGAGGAGAACCAGAGGGCGGTGCGGAGAGGCGGCAAAAGTTAGGGCTAGAGTTAAGAGGAGATAGGGTTTGAGTTGGGAGTGTTTCTATATCTTTCATATTACTTGACAGTCATTCTTAGTTGTATAAACATGAAAAAAATCAATAATTTTTATTTATTTTAGTTACTTATATTAAATGACTTAAATTTTACATTAAAAAAATCAATAATTTTTATTTATTTTAGTTACTTATATTAAATGACTTAAATTTTTTTTCCCATATCATTGTAAATTTTTTTTCACACTCTTTGGAGAAGAATTTGGCGAGCAGCACCACGGTGAAGGATAGAAGAACGAGCTGAATCTGAATAATCCCCCCTAACGAAGAGAATCGCTTTCAAGAAGGTGAGAACCTTCCTCAACATCCACTCTGGAATAATGTCGTGATTCCTCATTTCGGGCAGCACGGAACCTGTGGAGGTTTCCCTCCGTACACATATTTCGCGGGTGGCTGCCCTCCGATTTCCTTCTATGGACAGGCCTCGAACATGATTTCCCCTCAATACAACCCCTACGGGTACTATCAACCACCGGCCCCTGTCCGCGCTTCGATCAACTTGTTCCCAGGTCCCATCAATAATCCACGAGATGCAAATCTCGATCGCGATGAAGATAACGTTCGCAAGAAAGCCCGTGAGGACTATGTCATGGACATCTCTTGAAGGTCCAATTGATCAGGAGCCCCTAGCCCGACTCACAAAGATGAACCCCCTTTTCCGTCTGCTTTCTGCAAAGCCGTACGCGAAACGCCAGTACCCAAAAGGTGGAGAGATGTATCTATCGCGAAGTATACTGGGAATTCTGACCCGGACGACCACATGAACCAGTTCACCACATCCATTGGCATGAATGAGAATAATGACACCATGTTTTGTCGATCCTTCCCCTGCACCTTAAGCGAGGTCGCGTTAACTTGGTTCACCAACCTGCCTCGGTCCTCCATAAGCTACTTTTCCCAACTGTTAAGCATCTTCGTTGCTCATTTTTGCAGCGCTTGTACATGAAAGTGCACCATGCTAGATTTAAACTTCATCAAACAAGAGGCATCCGAATCATTGGGTAGTTTCTTCAGCAGATTTACTACCATGGTCGTACAAATCCCAAAATTCAATCAAGAATCTGCAAGCACCATCCTGATGGGCAACCTGGATGAAAGCGACTTCAAAAGCTATTTATTCAAAAAGGAACCTTGTAATTATGATAAGTTACGTGACTTGGTTACCTTGAAGATTCACACCTTGGAAGCCGCGTAATCAAATTCCAAATCTAAAGAGAATAATTCTTCTTACTTCCATAAACCCAACAACAAATTCCATGGAAAAAGGGGTCAAGACACCCAACAACACTACAACCCTCGCTCGCCAATTCCAATTATTCCTCATCAACCTCAGCATCATGAAGTACAATACAACCAACTGACCAATCCAAATTTGCCCACTTCTGCTCCAAGCAACGCAATGATGGCACACCCGTCTATGATACGACCTCCCGTTTACGGCGTTGCACCTCCACCTCCCCCACAACAAATTATGCCTTTGCAAATTTGTGCCCCACTTGTGAATCAAAATCAAAACCGACCCATCCTTCCACCCCAACAATACAACCCAGCATACGGTCAATGAGGGAGGGGAAGAGGCGGTTACCCGCGGGGTCGTGGAGGAAGAAACGGGAATAGAGGTTACAGTTACAGACCCCCACCCAGGGATATTCCCCGTATTTCGGAAGCAAGGTCATCCTCAAACAAATCTTTGCACTCTCATCGCAATGATCAAAATCGACCTCCTCCCGACGGATGCATTAATACCATCGCGGGAGGGCCATCCACCTCCAGAACAAGTAATCAAGAAAGGAAGAATTACGAAAGAGAGGCCAAGCAGCCTCCATCCGAATCCAGTGGTAAGCAAGCTTCCACAAAACACGCCGTGTTGAATTTCTATTTTTCTTATTCCCGTTATCTCAGGATGCCCCATTAAGATCTTGTGGTTATTCATGTTCAACTAGGTACCAAGACGATCAATTGCATCCTGATTGACACAGGCTCTTCAGTGGATGTCCTATATTGGAATGCGTTTGAACAGCTGGGCATTGCGGAAAGCGCTTTACGATGTTACTCTGGGAAGCTTATCTCTTTTTCAGGAGACGAAGTCGAAGCGGCTGGGATCATCGAGCTCGCGTTATCTTTGGGAACTCCTCTAGGAAGGAGGTCTCACATGATAGAGTTCAAAGTGGTTCGTCTGCCATCTATCTATAATGCCATCATGGGCCGTGTGAGCGTTTTCAAATTCCAAATGGCTTGCTCCGTCTAGCATTTTGGTATCAAATTCCCATGCGCGGACGAGAAGGTCGGAGATGTTCGCGGAGAACAATCAGAAAGTAGGGTTTGTTACCTTGCATCTCTTAAGAAAAATCAAAACAGAGTAATTGCTATCAATGGAACAGGTCCTAGATCTTTAAAATCAGAGGTGATCGAAAATAACGACCTAGAAGCTACATCTCACCCCACCGAAGCTGAGTTAAAAGTTCGACCAGAAAAGACCACCGACAAAATCTTTAAAGAAAATGTGGTTTTTTCCCTTTCGCCAACAACACAGAGGCCCTTTACCATGGGCATAGCCTGTAATCCCCCTTTCTAAATCGCGTCAAGGATATTCTGAAAATTCGAAAGACGTCTTCGCTTGGTCTCCCCAAGACCTTAAAGGCCTTCCGCGCGAAATATCTGAACACTCCCTTAGACTCACTCACGAACCCAAGCCCGTATGTCAAAGAAAGAGAAAAATGGCCGCAGAAAAAGCTGATGCGGCCAAGTAGGAAATAGAAAAACTTCTACAAGCAGGATTCGTTCGCGAAATAAATGACCCAACGTGGCTGTCAAATGTTGTCTTAGTCAAAAAGAGCAGTGGAAAATGGAGGATGTGCATTGGTTTCAAAGATTTAAATAAGGCGTGCCCCAAGGATAGCTACCCACTCCCTTCTATCGATGAACTAGTGGACACCACGACAGGTCATGCCACTTTGAGCTTCCTCGATGCCTATTCGGGACACAATCAGATCAAAGTGCACCCACGTGACGAAAAAAGTACTGCATTCATCACCAATAATGGCACTTTTCTTTACAAAGTAATGCCTTTTGGATTAAAAAACGCGTCCTGATTGACACAGGCTCTTCAGTGCACTTTTGGCTCGGATGTGCAAACAAGCCTCTACGGAGAATAAATTTAGCAATCGCGTGCACTTTTGGCACGGATGTGCTAACAAGCGTCTAAGGAGAATAAATTTAGTAATTGCCTGCAATTTTGGCACGGATGTGCAAACGAGCCTCTAAGGAGAATAAATTTAGCAATCGCATGCACTTTTGGTACGGATGTGCAAACAAGCCTCTACGGAGGATGAATTTGGCAATCACTTGCACTTTTGGCACAAATATGTAAAAAAACATCCGCGAAGAATAAATTCAACAATCACACACGTTCCTTCGCATGAATAAGCAAGCAAGAAAACATCGACATAAAATTGCCAACATTGTTACAACAATCAAATTATGCAACGACACACATATCTAGTACATAACGTCATAAAACACTGACATAGAAAGCAAGGAACAAGAAAGACATACAAACTGACCAACGATAGATAAAGTCAAACCCAATGAACTGTCACATAAACTGGCGATAACATAAGAAGATTCTTTCACGAACAAGAGGAAACACTTCTTACGAAAAACCAATCTTTCTTACTCTCTTCCACTTCCTTTTCTTCTTCCTCTTCCTCTTCTATTTCTTCCTCCAGTACCAAAACATTAAAGCAATGATCCTCTACGTACCTAAAGAGAGCCCATGAACACCAACACGAATGTCACTTCCCACTAAAAAGGCATTCCAACCCTCCGTTAGCCATGACTTGTCGTTCCCATCTTTCGAAATCCTCACCCACATGCTTTTTTCCATTAGGGGATGTCAAACAGACATGGTCTGTTACAAATTTCCCCAAAACAGTTGGGCAAAGGCTATCAGAAAAACATAACAAATCTTGTTAAGCATGAGGTAAAAAACCAACATAAGCACAACATAACGAAAAATTATGCGCCGAAAAGACCATACCAAGAAGTGCAGTTTCTCGACGGTGTCTATAAATCTTATAAAATCTCGTGGACCTGAATGAGAACAAGACATTTTTTTATTTTCTAAAGATGGAGGAGACAAACGGAGACAGGCGAAGGACTGGCCAAACTGCCAAACGCCTATTAACATTTATATACACTAAAAGATCGAATAAAATAAAACCAACCAGGTCAAACTTCTTCTCGATAATACTGACGAAGAAAAGACCATTCAAGGGCATAGGATTCCCCAAGACATCTTGCACACCTTACACGTGGAGTGAATCTGCTGAAATCATTATGACCCTGTATAATCACGGGCAAACTACACAAATTCCGAAGACATTTAAAAAATTCGGTTCCCGCCAAAACTATAAACACATAATATTCCTCCTTTGCCCTAAAAAAACCCACTCATGTTTTAAGTTTTACCATTCATAAAAAACTAAAACAATCAGCCATGACAACCTCAAATCTTCAAGAAAACCCTTACACTTTTTCCCTCCATCTAGATTTTGAGGAACAAGTTCTCCGCATGATGTTACCATATGGTTTTGAAGAGTATTTTGGATCTCAAGTCCCTGATCAAATTTAACTATCATCTCGCACAGTGAAAAATTTCAAAGTTAGGCTTGCTAAAGGCCATTACCAATCCTTATGGGTTGCAGAAGGATGGAAAGATTTTGTAGAAACTCACGATCTTTGCTTATGATCCACTATAATTTTCGTCCATAAGGAGAATGCCCACAATGAAGTAAGTAAGTTTGATTCCGAAGGATATGACGCGAAAGATCAGTTGGATACATCTGCACTCGATGGTTCCCCATGTAATGGTTTCTAAGAATTTGTACTCTGCAAAATCCTTATGTAAAAGAAATAAATTATCCAAATTTAAGCAATTGTTTTTGATTAATCTCTACAGCAATAAATTACATTTATTGTTGTAGAGATTACCATCAATATCTACGATTCAAACTCTATCGCATGTCAAACGCTGGAGATTACATTTATTTTTGGTTAATCTCTACAGCTCTTCGTACACTGGAAATTACCATCAATATTTACGATTCAATCTTCATCGCGTGTCAAACGCTGGAGATTGCATTTATTTTTAATCTCTACAACTCTTCGTACACTGGAGATTACCATTAATATTTACGATTCAATCTCCATCGCGTGTCAAACGCTGGAGATTGCATTTATTTTTGGTGAATCTCTACACCTCTTCGTACGCTGGAGATTACCATCAATATTTACGATTAAATCTCCATCGCATGTCAAACGCTAGAGATTGCATTTATTTTTGGTGAATCTACAGCTCTTCGTACGCTGCAGATTACCATAAATATCTACGATTCAATCTCCATCGCGTGTCAAACGTTGGAGATTGCATTTATTTTTGGTTAATCTCTACATCTCTTCGTACGCTGGAGATTACCATCAATATTTACGATTCAATCTCCATCGCGTGTCAAACGCTGAAGATTGCATTTATTTTTAATCTCCACAGCTCTTTGTACGCTGGAGATTACCATCAATATCTCCGATTCAATCTCCATTGCGTGTCAAACGCTGGAGATTGCATTTACTTTTGGTTAATCTCTACAACTCTTCGTACACTGGAGATTACCATAAATATCTACGATTCAATCTCCATCGCGTGTCAAACGCTGGAGATTGCATTTATTTTTGGTTAATATCTACAGCTCTTTGTACGCTGGAGATTACCGTCAATACTTACGATTTAATCTTCATCGCGTGTCGAACGCTAGAAATTTCATTTGTTCTTGGCTAAATCTTTACAGCTCTTCATAAGCTGGAGATTACCATCAATACTTATTATTGAAATCGTGATCTCAAACACAAGAGATTACATAATACCATATCTCAAAATAAGGACAACCGAGATATCACAAAAGAACACATAAAGCCAAAATACGATTAGAAAACCCCTAGCAAACCCAAAAAATAAACAAGTTTAAGAAGAAGAGTCATATTTAGGTTCAAGCACTATGGTGTTAAAAGAAGCCCCCCCCCCCTCACCCCTCATATTTGAAAATCACAAGAGACCCTTCAGCACGAAGACCGCCATCGCTTGCAAAATCGCCCCACCCATCAGTTAAGCAAAACTGATCATTACTATCTTTGAACACCTTCACAGTAAACAATCGACCTGTGGGAGAGGTTAGCAGAACCTCTCCTCTCACAGCGTCATTATACATAGGGCCAAAGAACTTCGAGAGTGCCTAAAAATTAAAAGATTATTAAATCAAAAACTTGATCATTTTCCTAAGAAATGATAAACAAAATGAGTAAAACACGATGACACCCTACCATAAGACATAGTTGCTCCTCAGTATGGACAAATCTATAAAAATTGTGCGTGATAAATTTAAAGAACCCATTCTTTATCTCATACTGACATTAGACCTACTACCATGAATTTTATACACAAGTATACAAGATAGGGTCACACATATTAATATATGACATGATAGGCATAACAATCCAAGATCTAATCCTCGAAACCTTCTACATAGCAGACATGTGGAAAACATAGCAGAGGCAACCTGCAAACCTTATCATATATACACACACATGTCAAAGACAGTATGCAATACATACAAACACTGTCGAAAATCATGTTACACTATCCATATCTGTACACGTGTCAAAGACAATGTCCATTATTAAAAATAATCCATCACGATTTTCTAATGACAAAAATATATAAATTTTATATCATCATTGATAATTCATATCAAAATCTTCAAGCATTATTATAACCAACAGAAGCTATGTCCTTAAATGCCTCCTACCTTATTTATTTATTTAAAAAAACCCCAACATAAGTATTTCCTACGTGTTCAGCAATGAACATTGAATCCCACATCACCGTTCTGATCGGGTTCTGGATTAATTATGATAACATCAAACAAAGAGTTCCCATCATAATAAAAAATCAACCGCATACCAACTCGAATCTCATTCATGGTCACAAACTCTGACCACCCTTCCATAAACCAATAACGATCACTGCTCAATTTTTCAACTTTCACCAAAAACCTCTCATCATCTCGCGAACACAAGATCACTTGCCCCAAAACATCATTACCATAAGTTACATACCCATATGGAAGAGGCTGAAAAAGAAAATAGAATTCATCAATTCAGAATTCACAGATTCTTAAAAAAAAAGAAAGAATTCACAAAACATACAAGGCGATACAAATAGCTTTCCACAACAATTTCCACTATAAAACCTCGAGCATAGGAAAGTCAGTCCTCAGCCCAGTCAATGAGCTATTTGACGTCATCAGTAGAAAAACACCTAGAAATTTTAAAACTAAGAGAGTACTATTTATAAAAGCAAAAACTCCCAAACAATCATGATAAACGATCAACCATCATCCTTATCTTTATCCCTGTAAAAGCATTACTACAGGACCGATTGAACTTATGACTTATCCATGAACAGGGATCAGACTAAAAATTCAAGAGCAAGAATTAATCAACATGCGTCCTGCCACCAATCTAAAGTTTGTACATTGTTTTCCTCAGTCTAACAATAAAATGATATAAATACACTTTCCATTCATCTACAAAAACTGAAGCAAAACACTATCATACATACCATGTTTAGATGCACTCTCTCAAAGTCTCTCCCCTCCTAGATTCATCCCAAGTAGCATAACATACCCTAATCCCAGGTTCATCAAAATGATCCTCCTTGAAAGTCACATGGTTAGACTCCCCCTCCCATATATATTTACAGAACTTGAAGAATAAGTTCTAAATCATGTATTTCTACGCTCACCCTCAAACCAACACTTCATGATCCTAGTAGAAAGAGATGAAGGAAACTGGTACTCCCTTTCTGAAGGATGGAGAGATTTTGTAAGAATCAATAACCTCAGAATCGAAGCATGCCCTACATTCGAAAATGAAGGAGAAGCCCACTTTCAAGTAACCATACAAGAGCCTGGACCAGAGCAAAACGGAGATATCTCTTATGATCTCATGTGCTATGAAGACATGGGAGATACTTCATAAATCTAAAATTACTAAACAAGAGGTTGTAAAAAATTTGACCCACGCGGGTGAGATCTTACCTATAAATAAATAAAGTCCTTTCGCGTTAAAGACACTTTCCAAAACGCAGCGAACCCTTTTTATTTTATGTTATTTCAGGCATTATTTTCATAAAGCGCTCAACAACAGGAGATTGGTAAGGGTGTCGCGAGTTAACAAAACAAGAAATACTAGGCTAGACAAAAACCCAAGTAAACTAATTAAAGAAAAAGGAAAAACCATGTATTCTCAAGAAAACCATAAACCACGATAAAACAGTAAACTTGAGTATCGCGGGTGAAATTGTTCCGAAACCGTCGCACCAAAGAACTTGACAAAAGAAATAGATCAGTATTCAAAAGCAACAGACACAAATGTTGTTTAAGAACCAACAGTAGGATCACGATTTTGATCATCAGGGTCACCAACCATATCCGTTTCAAGCGACGGTGTGGGAGAAGAAAGAGCCAAACCTCATGATGGATCCGCGAGAACCATGTCACTAGCATCATAACTGGGCGTGAACGTCATAACAGAGCTGTCGAGATGGGCAAACTGATTCACACTATGAACGACCCCGCCGTCAACACCTTTTGTAAATGCCTCAGTTAAATAGCTGTAGAGAATGGATTCCCCGACCGTCTATAAAAACTTGACAAGCTATTCTTTACCCTCTTCAGTCAAGAGGTACTCATAAAGAGTAGCTTTGGTTAAATTAACGTCATCACTAGATGTGTACTTCTCCAGCTTCCCCTTAACGGCA
Source organism: Persicaria maculosa (assembly GCA_963922045.1). Classification (NCBI taxonomy): domain Eukaryota; kingdom Viridiplantae; phylum Streptophyta; class Magnoliopsida; order Caryophyllales; family Polygonaceae; genus Persicaria; species Persicaria maculosa. The sequence continues at coordinate 40,119,685 of OY998261.1, forward strand.
AACAATTCATCGCGCCCACGTTGCAACTCTTCTTTTAGCCCACGCAGTTGACCCTCTAAGCCTAAGATTCACGATTCATTTTTTACATTCTTTTCTTTCAATTTCAGAAACACGACACGCGAAATGTCTAACTACCCTTTTACCCCGTCGAGCTCTTTTTCGTATTTTTCCAAAGCATCTTGTAAACTCTTGATGGTCCCTTCTTGTATTTCTGCATCTTTTAACTTGGACAACCGAATTTGAAGAGTTTTTACCTCTTTTTGCAGTTGAGATACACGATCGTTGTAATCTCTCAAGCGTCTTGTCACATCTTCCCATTGGAGGTTATGCTAAACAAGAATAGTAAATACCTGTCAGAAAAAGTGCCTTTTCGCCTCCCTAAAAAATCCTCCTTCCCAAGGCAGAAGATGAAGCGTCTCCAAAGACAGAAATACCTGTAAGAAAATCCTTGGGGATCCTATTTTGCCCCATCGGAAACCACCGCCTAAGCAGTTATAATCCACCCTACCACGGGTGGTCCGACCAGAAAATCCGGAGGATGAAACAAAACGCCACCAACCCAACCACCCCTAGACACTACTTTTTCGTCCTTCCCCCCACCAAAAAGTGGTTTTCCATCCTCCCTTCGCCCCAAAAACCAGAAAAAACCAGGAAAAAAAACTAGAAAAGGAAAAACAACAAAAAGGAACTGGCAAAGAAAACCGTAAAGAAAAGACCGATTCAAAGGCCACTTACTTTAAAGAGTTTGCCAGAGAAGAAGCTCTAACCCAGAGATAGCTCCACCAGAAGTCGCTTACCCAAAATTTCTGACGACATTTCTTGCTCCAGAAAAGGCCACTTTCCTTTCTTCTTCCTGTCTCTCTCTTTTTTCTCTCACTTCAAAAGAATGGAATGACAGGGAAAAGGGGGTAAAAATACTATTTATCAGTCTGTGTGGGACCGTACTGACTTCCGCCCAAATGAACTACGCACATATTGGGCCTATCCACTTGAGCCCATTTGGACACAATCTTATATCCCCCAGCCGGGGAAGGCATCGTTTTTTATCAAGACTTGATCACGTGTTATTTCTCCATCGCGACCTAGTCCCGAGGAGATATGAAGATGCCATAAAAAGTAACCCCTTTTATTAATAGAGGTATGACGTCATAAATAGGTTGTCCAACGCAAAAATTGCACGCCTACTTAACATTAAATCATCACGACCAAAGTCTTCCCAACCTATATAGCAAAGGTTCAAGTCTAGACGTGAATGCTTTCCCTCAAGATTGGAATCGCGAGTAGAAATTCTAAATCAGCTAAAACTCCCCAAAAAGGGCAAGCAGCTCGCTGGTGAAGCACCTCTCCGCTAGTATCGTCACGTGTAACTACCCAAGGTTGCTGGCATGAGGGCATGAGCTACACGTGTCCCCTACAAGAACCACGAGGTCACCAGCCAGCTGCTCACTTAATAACACTATAAATACCCCCTTAGGAACCACAAGAAAGGCATCCGGAATGAGAGATAGAAAGGGAGCTTTGCAACTCAGATGTTTGCAAGGCCACATTAAATAACAAAGTACTATCAGATCGCGAAGTCAAATATTGTTTTGTGTTTAGCATCGCAAGTATTAGAGAGCTTTTGTCGTCACCTATAGGTAATAAGTATAGGTGAAATTCTAGAACCGATTCAATATCGTCTCAACCTATTTACCCATGTGTGATTTAATGTGTCCATCTCATATCTTTAAGCGGTTATAAAATCTATTATTTTACCTTTGTAATTTCATAAAAATTTTACTTAAAAAATTATCCTTGACCTTGAAAGATAAGATTTGTATATATATATATATATATATATATATATATATATATATATATATATATATATATATAAAGGTCAGATTAACCTAAAACCACCTCATATCTTTTCTATTATATATATTATTTAATTTTTTTTCATATCGCAACTAAATATTTATTTAACATTAATGAGATTTATACTTTATCCATTACTAATTTAAAGCAGTCTTTCATATTCTAAAACATTTAATAATAACAAAATAAGAATTTCCATATTGTTCAATTGATTTATACCAATTAAATATGAAGATATTTGGCCTAAACGCCCTTTCCATCAGCCCAATTAGTAAAAGTTTGGCCTGTTTGAATTTTTTAGCTTTTGTCCAAATTTTTTTAATAATCCCATGTGGCCCCTACCTGTTACTCCCTCCCTCATTCTCCTTCTCCATGATCAGTTGAGAACAAAGCGGTTTCTCTCCACGTTCAACGTCTCATTGCACTCTAATCGTTCCTTCCCGATAGTTGCTCTCCGCCTTGCTCTCCGTCGTGCTCTCTGACTTGCTCTCCGCCTTGCTCTCCTCTTCGATTCTGCATTTTTTGGCTCTTCATTTTGTTTATCTGGTTATCTTCTTCTAATGACTTCAACAGGTACATTCATCGGCTCTACTCCTCCAATGTTCTTGTAAGCAACCTCACTTGTTGTTTCCTTTTTGTAATTTCTCTTTATAATGTGGATATCTACTTTCATTTCCTGTATTTTATGCCTATTTTGGTTTATTGTCATTATTTTAGCCCTTTTCTTCCGTTTTAGGGTTTGTTTTGAGTTCAGTTGTTGTCTAATGACTATTAGTTTGTACTATGATTTATGTCCCTTGTTCTGATTTTGTTTCCATTTCTGCATTTGTGGCATTTTTTGTTTCTCTTTGTTTTTTATGGTTGGTTACATTCTATTACCTGTTTAGTTACCATATGATTACAGTCAGAAGAGAACTCTCTTTGGTTATGATGGTTGGTTCATATTTCATGGATACTTGTTTCATGGTTACAGTTTATTACTTGTTTGGTGACAGGGTTCCATATGACATTCTCCTTATTGTTTGTTTGCAGTGTTTGGTGTGGTGACAGTATTTGTTTATATGGTTGTTCAATTTATTTTGTTCTGTTTTTGGTGACAGTAACTTCTATGTTGTAACACCTAATATTTACATTATTTCTATGCTATTTAGGTAAAGAAATTGTAGTCCATTAGGAAATTCCTAATGTGGTTCCACCATTGTTATTCAACCTACTTCCTTCAAGTTTGTTGTTCCCAAACAACAGCGTTTTTATGGCCACATTAATGTCTATTCCAAGCCTGCTTTGATCAAAGTTATTTAAAATGGATTGTCTATATCCGATTGGGCTTCTCTTATAGATGGGTGTTTAGGTCCAATTGTTTGTACTCGTGATCATCTTTATTTTTATCATCAACTTGTGCATCAAATGCTTCTACATGAAGTTGAGACTCATAAAGTTCATGAGATGTGGATCCAAGTTGGACAACTGATGTGCGCGTAAATTGCCATATTTTCAATATACATTTATGTCCATTTTGTCGATATTTGCATGCATATTGGTTGGGAAAATATAAGACTAGTGTAGTTTATGCTAATGTGTAAAATATAGAGGTCTACACGATTTTTTATGTTATTTCACAGAAATCGAGACAAAAATGGATCAATCTAGAGAAGAGAAGAAAAGCTGAAAAAGAACTCGAAGTCTATCGAGGAGTCGAAATTGACCTTTAGACTCGACATCGAGTGAAACAGAGTACCAAAAATCGAGGAGAAGAAGAACAGAGCATGTCGACACAGAGAGGTCGATATCGACTGAATATGGTCGATATCCAGTGCCCGAAATCGAGTGAATTGATAGATTCCGAGTGCAATTCCGAGGTCGAGTAGAACTGCTCGAGATAAAGAAAGAAGAGGTCGATATTGACATGTCCTTGTCATATCGACTACTGCTGTAGATAGATCTGACGCTGTTTTTGATATAATTCTATCCGAAGGCAATGCATCTATCCTAAAGTCGAGATCTCTTATCCATTATTACCAGACTTGATATCCTTTATAGTGAATTTGATATTTACCTCAGGAGTTTTAGTTATTTACTTATTTTAGTTTTATCTTAGGAATAAAGATAGATTTTCTTGCCCTTGGATAGCGAGGTTAGAGATCTATAATTGGAAGCCATTAGGGCTGAGTTTAAGCATTCAATTTTAGTCATTCAATTACACACACATTCAAGTTTAGTTACATACGTAGAGAATAGTTAGAGAGAGAGAGAGAGGCCGAGTGGGGTGAAGAGGAAGCGAGAGCGGAGAATTGGCTTTATTTGGTTGTACTCTTTCTTTTGCATGTTTAAGTCAAAGTAGTTTCTTTTCACCAACGATGATGTCTACGATGATGAGGTGCGAGTAGTTCCCTTACTTCTAGTGTCTGAGTGAGCCTGACGATAGCTATGTAAGTTTGTGCATCAAAGGTATCATTTTTATGCAATTCCGTCTTCTATCCTATGCATTATCCTTTGCGAGAGTTGAGGAGATCCTTATTTTTCATTATTGAAGCGAAAGCCAATCATATTGTGAATTTGGATATGTCATGAAATTGGATAGTAACTCCTAGGTTTTATCCTAGAGCCTCTAATCACCTAATTGTTGGTCACGAAAGTTATTTGTCGGAAAGGCATCATCTTTCATGAATTTGGCATAATTCTTACATGGTTATCGTTGTGACATAAAAATCTATGTTTTTATTCTGTCTACCCTTCTATCATCATTCTTACATTCTTCGGACATCTTTTCCGACGCAAATTGGTTACTTTTCTGTTTCTTTTATAGACTCGAAATCGACTGCAGAGGTCAATATCGAGTGCTAACATTGATATCGAGTGAACAACTCGACGTCGACTGTGCTTTTGTCTTCTGCAGGAATCTACTGGAAATCAACTGGAACTGTAGTTGATATCGACCAGTTTACTCAATATCGAGTGGTCTTCTGGAGTCGAAATTCGAACGTGATTGCAAGCTTAGGAAGCGCTGACATACCTTCTCGTGGATTCGATCCTGAATTACCCTATCACTACATCGGGAGGGATTCTTGTATTTTATTTGCTTGGTGATAGCATGCATTTAGATGGTCATAATAGGTTTAATTTAGCTTAGCTGAGATGCATATCATGCATGGTTTAAGCACAATTTGCATATTTGCTCTGTATGTTGGTGGAGTCGGAATCTACACGTTTTTATTGATTATTTCAGGTAAATGTGGATCCGAGGAGGAGACATGGGTTGATGAAACATTATATGAGGATGTCTAGTTGATCGAGGAATCTTACATGAAGATCTAAAGAGGTCTTGAGAAGAAGAAGCGAGCCTAAACGAAGAACAAGTCTGCAGAAGTTGTCGCCAGACATGCTAAATTTGTTTTGCACTTTCTGGAGGCCTCGGTTGTCCGATCGACTGTTATGACCATGTGTTGGAAAGCTCTTTCAGACTAATTAGAGACGCGTTTAAGGTTTTTGCGCAGCGATGGTTTTTTCTATCCAATACCTATTTATCTATCTTTTGGGGGCAAGGTTTTTCCACTTCATTTTTTTATTCTACGTTATATCAGACTAATTAGAGATTGAGCAATGTTTACCACGAGCAACTAAACTCACCGGTTCTGCCTATAATTTGAAGGTTTATTTGGATTGATTGTGAGTTTCTAATTCTCGTTCCTTAATTCCGCTATTCAACGCTTCAACTTCTTTGCGCGTATTGAATTATTGTTTTATTATATCTTGTCTGGCCATCTAGTTCGATCAATTCAATTGCTAGGGTTTTGTAGATTCCTTATTGTGAACCTTAACCTGAGTAGCAAACTTATCCTTTTAGGGCTGATTGAACTAATAAGACAAGCAGGAAGTTGAATGTATTGTTAAATCCCTCTTTAGGGACTGCAAATACCTTGGCTAATCTCTGAACTTAAAGCTATCAATTGGGTTAAATCCTTCTTTAGGGACTGTTCGAGTGATAAGGGTTTCTAGGACTGATTGGACTAGTAACTATATTAGGTCGGGACAAGGGCGTTCGTAGGAAACTTAATAGGACAAGAAGAAGTTACAATGATCGTTTCAACCAAATAAAGGGGAAAATTGTAGGTAGAACTACTTCTCACAATTGTCTGAATCCAATTCATTTACTTTTACTTTCGTCAATCCGCCTTGAGAAAAAACGGATCATTTTACATTCTAAACCACCCCATTTGGTTACTCAATTAGCATCTGAATCACACCTGAGTAGGAAATTTCCCTGTGGGATCGACCTCTTGCTTATTGCTATACTAGTTATAAGTTTGAGTTTACTTTGACGGATCAACGACAGGTTTTCCCTCCGTCAAATTTGGCGCCGTTACCGGGGAGATTTTTATTGATTCTTGTGTGTTTTTTGTGTTGATTTTTGGTGTGGACCTTCTTATATGGTCCATACCCGTGCTACTAACATATGTTGAAGGTGAGGTTATTGCAGTTACACGGAGAGAGTTTTCATCAATACTTCATCAGACTGCAGGAGTACATTAACGATGTTTATTCATGGGGATATCATGCTAGTTTAAGGGAAGTGCTTCTATGCATCTTTGATGGCATGAATTCTAAGACACGGAGTCTTGCTGAGCGCATGAGTGATGGAGGTTTATTAGATATGGGACTCTTGGAGATGTGGGAATTTTTCTGCAACATGGATTATCAATGTGCGCAGAATGAGTCACTTCATCCAGTATCTCAAATCGTTGAGACCTCTGTTGCACCTCTTGGGGTCATTGTTGAAGATCAAACTAAGAAGATAGAGGAAGAAGACACTTCATCTGACGAGATCATCCCTAGCTCGCCCATTGATGAATCAGGTCCAGAGCCTATTGCTGAGGCTACAGAGCAAGTAAAAGATGTCTCCTGCACTATAATGAATATTGGTAGATGCGTTGATCAATTTGATTGTTGCTTTGATAAGCTACCAATAGAACTAAATTGGTGGTATTATATACCCTCTGTGGGTAGTCGAGCTCAGGAATACAATAATTTGAAACAATTCTTAAATTGTTTATTATTTAGTTTCAATTTATTTGTATGTAGTGCAAGCTTGTTTGGTAGTTGTGCGCAAGAGTTCGACAGGTTACTGAGGGCTTTGACTATGTCTGATTAGAGTCTTAAGCTTACCCACAACGTCGAGCCAACGACATGAAACAAAGGCGCTTCTCGGGAGGCAACCCGAGGTAAGTTTTCTAATTTAGTTATTTCAATTCCTAGTTAGCTAGTTTTCTTTTCAATAAATTGGGTTTTCTGTTAGGCATTAGATAGTTGCTTTTAGTTTTGGATAGATAAAGTTTTCAAGAAAGGTCGCACGAAACAGGCAGCGGCCACCGCAATGCTCAGATCTGACTTATCTGCCTGCTATTTTTTCATGGGTCTACTCTTCCACCACATTGTGAGTATTTCATTCATCTCTCCCTCTATGATTTATTGTTTTTGTTGTCTTTTATGTTTCATTGAGGACAATGAAAGGTTTAAGTGTGGGGGAGGGATTGCATTGCATATAGATAGAGTTTGCATATCATGTTTATTTATGTCTTCATAGTTATTTTTGTTCATATATTGCATTTCAAAAAAAATCATGCATTGCATATAAATAGATTTCAAATACCCACCTTAGTTAGCGAAACTCTACATTCTTATTGCATGAACCTGTAAATCCTACGATTAATTTGATTTGCTTAGCCTGATCACCTTAAAATATTTTCTTATGAAGCATGATTTTGTGATGTAATTGAGCATGTATGGTTGAGTTTGAGTATGATTGAAATCCTACATGAACATGACCCTTGTGAGAATGTTTAGCCTTATTTGGAATCATTTATAGTTCTTTTGCTCAATTGTGTGATTTACTCTCCTTGTGTTGCTACTTTTTGGCATTAACTTCGGTATCTATTTTTCAAGACAGACTCACATGCTTGTTGCTTGCGGAGTTTATGTTTATAGTTTGAGTCTTTTGTTTGAATTTGTGCATATTTAGGGAAATAAAGTGGAAATGGTTGATACACTTAGTAACCGGGTCTACGCATGACACCCATGGGTATGATTTGCACAAAACGGTGTTGAAAACTATCCACTATGAAAGAAAGCTTGATCATTGAGTAACCGGGTTCATTCATGACACCCATGTTTGCAACTCGCCTCAAAAGATGTTCAAGTAGACTTTACTTAAGTAGGTTGAGGTGTTGATAGACCGGGGTCATTCACGACACCCATGTTTGCGCCTCGTGTAAGGAAGACACCAAGGCAAGAAAATAAATAGAAAAAAAATGAAGAAAAGAAAAAAAAAGAGTCACATTTTGTTTATTTTTCTTTATTGTGTCCCGCAAGTAACGGCCATTCGGTGGAGATTTGATGATATTGTGGTCAATGTCTATGAGCTTAGTGTATTTTGGATTGAGTTGAGGGTTGAACCTTAAAGCCTAAACACATGAAAACATGAGTGAAACATATATTCCTTGTGAGGTTGGATGATTTCTACTTCTATGCCTTGATCGCTAAATACATGCTATGATGTTTATTCACTTGGTCTTGTGTCCATTTAAAATTGATGTTGCTTTTGATTTGGGCTAATGCATGAAGAAGGAAAGTGTAGGTATAGGTTGCTTTTATATTATTCGCTCGAGGACTAGCGAAGCTTAAGTGTGGGGGTGTTTGATAGCATGCATTTAGATGGTCATAATAGGTTTCAGTTTGCTTTGTTAAGATGCATATCATGCATGGTTTAAGCACAATTTGCATATTTGCTCTCTATGTTGGTGGAGTCGGAATCTACACGTTTTTACTGATTATTTCAGGTAAATGTGTATCCGAGGAGGAGACATGGGTTGATGAAACATTAGATGAGGATGTCTAGTTGATCGAGGAATCTTCCATGAAGATCTAAAGAGGTCCTGGGAAGAAGAAGCGACCCTAAACGAAGAACAAGTCTGCAGAAGTTATAGCTAGACATGCTGAACTTATTTTGCACTTTCTGGAGGCCTCGGTTGTCCGATCGACTATTATGACCATGCGTTGGAAAGCTCTTTCAGAGAGCTACAATTTTCCTGTTGACGTCGAGAGCGAAGATTTTTCATAAAAGACCGATGCAGCGGCCGCCGCATTAGTAATGCAGCGATGCGTTTAAGGTTTTTGCGCAGCGACGATTTTTTCTATCCAATACCTATTTATCTATCTTTTGGAGGCCGACTCTGTGGATGATTTTAGAGAGGGCTTAGCCCTAGGTTTCCACTTCATTTTTTTATTCTACGTTTTATCAAACAAATTAGAGATTGAGCAATGTTTACCATGAGCAACTAAACTCATCGGTTCTGCCTATAATTTGAAGCTTTATTTGGATTGATTGTGAGTTTCTAATTCTCGTTCCTTCATTCCGCTATTGAATGCTTCAACTTCTTTGCGCTTATTGAATTATTGTCTTGTTATATCTTATCTGTCCAACTAGTTAGATCAATTCAATTGCTAGGGTTTTGTAGATTCCTTATTGTGAACCTTAACCTGAGTAGCAAACTTATCCTTTTAGGGCTGATTGAACTAATTGGACAAGTAGGAAGTTGAATGTGTTGTTGAATCCCTCTTTAGGGACTGCAAATACCTTGGCTAATCTCTTAACTTAAAGCTATCAATTAGGCTAAATCCTTCTTTAGGGACTGTTCGATTGATAAGGGTTTCTAGGACTGATTGGACTAGTAACTGTATTAGGTCGGGACAAGGGCGTTCGTAGGAAACTTAATAGGACAAGAAGAAGTTACAATGATCGTTTCAACCAAATAAAGTGGAAAATTGTAGGTAGAACTACTTCGCACAATTGTCTGAATCCAATTCATTTACTTTTGCTTTCTTCAATCCGCTTTGAGAAAAGGCGGATACTTTTACATTCTAAACCCCCCCATTTGGTTACTCAATTAGCATCTGAATCACACCTGAAAAGGAAATTTCCCTGTGGGATCGACCTCTTGCTTATTGCTATACTAGTTATAAGTTTGAGTTTACTTTGACGGATGAACGACAGGTTTTCCCTCCGTCACTTGGATAAGGAAGTTGGTTTAGTTTGATATTCTATTGATATTTTATTTTAGCGATCCCTCCCCCTACGAAAAAATTTGCGCCGTTGTCGGGGAGGCAATCAATCGCAGCCTAAGCTTTTCTCACATTCTTTTTAGTGCTGATTTCGCAGATTTATGCGACGCTCTAATCCCGAACCTATCTTGGAATGTATAGACGAGCCCGAAAGTTTTCTTCATCTTTGAAATAGAGCTAAGAAAATCATGGCAGATAACGAGATGCAGGCTCAAATCATAGAGCGATTGAGGAAGTAGAAAAAGGACCACAATGCTACAATCGCTAATGAAAGGGCTACCGCTGCTACAGAGAGAGCCCGCGCTGATAAAGAGGAGGATGCGCGTAGACAAGCCCAGGAGAGGCTCAATCAGTATCCAGAGACGGCAATGCAATACATGCATCCGCCGCTCCACGTTCCTCAATCTGCAATTTTAATTCATCCCTCTAATTATGAGATAAAAATTAACTTCCTGTCTGAAATTAAAAGAAATACGTTTGAAGGAAGAACTAATGAATGTCCCTTATAAAATATTTCTACTTTCATGGATTTATGTGAGACTTTTGCTGATGGTGTAAACTTAGAATATGTTAGACTGAAATCCTTTCAATGGTCTCTTGCAGGGAAGGCTTTACAATGGCTAGAAAGCTTGGCTCCACGCTTGCTGAGGACATGGGCAGAGGTGAAGGATGCGTTCCTAAATAAGTTCTTTCCTCCATCTAAAATGAAGATATTGTGACAAAAGATCACGGCTTTCAAACAAAAGTCTGGTGAAACATTGGCACAAGCGTGGGAGCGCTTTAAGGATTTATTGAGATCATGCCCTATGCATGGGCAATTACCATATGTCATTCAGGAGATCTTCTACAACTCCCTTGATGCACCGAATAAGAAGACAATCAACTCTTACACCTCTTATCGGTATATTGAGCTAACACCAATGGAGGCCTGGGACATAATTGAGAGGCTAGTCAACTTTGATAACACATATGGGACTGCTGCGGCCTAAGACTCAAAGCCAGCCCCATCTATGCCACTTTATAAGCCTCCAAAGGAGATTGATCCTGATGTACGGCAATAATTCCACAACGATCAGACACGCCGCCTACAAAAGCAAGTTGGGTTCCTCTCAAACAACCAAGCTTGTCAGGAATGTGGCTCTACTAGGCACAACACCAATGCATGTCCACATCTTGAGCAAGTCAGCATGGCGGAACACACATGAGGAAGCTAAATGGACGAGAGGCCCCTATGGAGGGGGCGATCAACAGTATTGGGTAGATAAACGATTCTATCAACCTCAACATCAACAAACGGATCCCCCACCTTATAGAGCACCAGGGCACCCTGAGCGCGAACCAAGGAAGGATGACCTGCAGATCATTCTCGATGAGATGCGGAGGAACCACACTGAGTTCAAACAAGCTAATAACTCCATTCATACTCAGCTGCAAGGCATCACCACTAGGATCGGGGAGATCGACGTTCGAAAGCGAAACATAGAGTCCCAAATTGGTCAATCGGTGAAACAAATTCTCAAACCGTCAGGATCACTGCCTGGATCTACTATGCCCAATCTTAAGGGCAAAACTACTAGACATATAGCGGCTGTAAAAATAAGGAGTGGGCGTCAATTGCGAATGACCGAGCAAAAAGTGGAGGAGAAAACTACATAAGAGACATCGATATCGACACATCTAGTCGATATCAACCACCCTCTACTCGATGTCCACTCAACTCCAACTACAGTGAAGAAGAAGGTGCTGTCATTCACAAAGAAAGTTATTAAGGACCCGGTGGCAAAGAAGTTCCAGCGCTTTGTGAAGATGCTTCAAGGGTTCAATGTCACAATTCTATTCACCGAAGCACTTCATGAGATGCCATCATATGTGAGATTCCTTAAAGATATACTAGGTAAGAAGAGATCATTTGCTAAGATCGCAGAGGATTGCAATAGGTTGGAGCTACCGGAGAAGAGAGCGGACCCAGGTAAGTTTTCTATCACTATAGGCTTAGGTCAATATCGCTTTAATGCTTTATATGATTTTGGTGCTAGTGTTAGCATGATGCCACTAACCATATGGTCCAAGGTAAAGATAGGTGCCCTAGAGCCTGTGGATGCTCAACTTTTCATGGCCAACAATACGGTGGTTATTCCAACATGGATGGTGGATGATGTGCCAGTGCAAGTAGGTAAGTTCTTTGTCCCTGCTGATTTTCTAGTTGTTGATATGGCAAAGGACCCTGCTTGTCCCATTATTTTAGGAAGGCAATTCTTAGCAATTCTCGATGTCAATATAAGCATGAGGAAAGGACTGCTCTTATTCACCATTAGTGATGAAGTGATAGAGTACGCCTTCAACAAGACGGTAAGGAAGAATGAAGGGCCTATAGAGAGAAAATCAAAGGGTGTCTACATCACATGCGAGGAAGCTAAGGTAAGAAATATTACACCAGAGGAGCTAGAAAAGAGGGCTATAGAAGCCCAAGTGGAGGAAATCGTGGCAATCTTGAACGAAGGAGCCAAAAAGCCACTCGAAATCGGCTCAGGTAAGTGGATATTGACTAACATAGTTGATGTACATATTTGTACCTCCTTTTATTGCATCTTTTGACTTCATATTTCATTCGATTTCCAAAGAAAAGGTTCAAAAGAATATAAACTTGTGTAAGAATGGGCTAAAGTACAAGAAATAGAGTCTGCACGAGTTTTTGAGCTAACCATGCGGGAATTCGAGCGAAATCGCAGTCAAAACGGAGAAACCAAGGAGAGCTGAGCAGAGGTAGATATCGACCTTCAACATAGATATCGAGTGGAGATGGACAAGTCGAGCAGAAATACAGACATCGATATCGACCTTATCTCGACAGAAGATAGATCCGATTTCGAGACTCGGATTATGAATTCTATCCTCAAGGCCACGGATTATCTTGTACTTTTAGATAGTGAGCAGCTGAGATTTATCTTTACCTTTCAAGTTTTAGCAAGTTGTTTTATGTTTTATCAAAATAAAAGACCTATCCTAATTGTTTGGATAGAGTTCATAGTTTAGATAGAAGTTACAATCCTTGGATAGGAAGAATTAGTAGCCTATAAATAAAGCCCTAGGGGCTGTTTTGTTAAATGGAAGGAAGAAAGACAATAGCAATAGGCAATAGAAAGTTAGAATTTTAGTTTTGAGCTTTAAAGTTTCAAGCGCTTACGATAGTTGGCGTTGAGATTGTAAAGATTCAAAGTTTTCCATTTATGCAAGTTATTTCAATTCAAAGTATGTCTACCTTCAACATGTGTGAGTAGTCCCCCAAAGCTCTTAGGGTCGGGGTGAGCCCGACGTTAGCAATGCGCGCTTGAGGCAAGTGTTAGATGTTGATATCGTTGTATCTATATCATCTCCTACGATTCTATGTTTAGTCCTAATCGAAACAAAAGGGATTCATGCTAACAACTTGAGTTATAAACATAAAATTGGTAGAGACAATTAGGTTTATTTGCAAGAGTAATCCTAAGAGTTGGTGTACAGTGAAAGCTTGTCCCTCGGGTGAAATAGCGTAATTGTCCGTCTTATTTACCTTATCGCATGCATTGGTTAACGTTGTGGTAAACCCTAATCCTAGGAGTTACTTTTTACATAGTTTATATTCATCAAAAACCCTGTTTTATTTATGTTCTTCGCATCTTCATTCATCCCAAAGTCTTCGGCCTTTCTTCGCCGACAAAAAGCTAACAACTTTGTAGGAGAAGACATCGATATCAACCACAGACGTCGATATCGACCACTGAGTTCCGTCGATAGTTTTCTGAGTCGACGACGATCATCACTGCTGAGTTACTGAACATTGATATTGACCCTCCAACGTCGAAATCGACCACCTGTGTCCACTGGCAGTCTTCTAAGCCAGTCGATTTCGTTGACTAACATCGATATCGACCTTCCCCCGTCGATATCGACTGCTTGTTTTTGTCTCTGCAGGTCTTCTGTTGTAGAAAGGATCGACAGTCGAGGTCGACATCGAGCACCAAGGTCGAAATCGAGGCTTCTGGTCGACGCAAGAAGTGAGATTTTTCAAACAAAAGCCTGGTGAGGCTTTGGCAACTCTTTGTGAAAGGTTTAAGGACCTACTACGATCATGCCCGACGCATGGCCAACCACCGCACGTAATTAAGGAGATTATCTACAATGCTCTTGATGCTGCAACCAAGGAGAGGATCAACACCTACACCGCCTATGGCTACCTTGAACTCGCTCCACAAGAGGCTTGGGAAATCATAGAGAGGTTAGTGGAGTTCGACAACACATATGGGACTCCTGAGGCTTCCGACACATCATCATCGTCGAGGCCTGACCCATCTATGCCCTTATATGAACCCTCCAATGTAATCGATCCGGACGTGAAGGAGCAATTCCATAGAGATCAACTTCGAAAGCTCCAAAAGCAAGTATGGTTCCTTTCAGCGAACCAAGATTGCATTGAATGCGGATCGCAGCGGCACACCACCATCGAGTGCCCCCATGCTGAAAAAGTACAACTAGCAGAGACTCATTAGGAGGCGCGCTACATGAGGGGTCCCAATCACCAATATTGGGGAGACCAAAGGTTCCATCAACCACAAAGGAACCCGGTTAACCCTAGGGACCCCCCGTCTTATAGAGCTCCTGAGCACCCGGAGAGGGACCAACAGAAGGATGATCTACAACTTTTACTGGATGAAATCAGGCGGAATCAGGCTAAGAATGATCAATCCAACAATGCAATCCATTCTCCACTCAATCTCCTTACCACAAGGATTGGGGAGATGGATATTTGGAAAAAGAACGTAGAGACCCAACTGGGTCAATTAGCGGCACAAATCCCTAGACCATCCGGAACGTTCCCTCGGCAACCCACTACAAATCCTAAGGGGCAATCCGGGATGGGCCATGTCGCAGCCATGCAATTAAGGAGTGGCAACAAAGTACAAAAGCCACGGACGGAGTCGGAGAAAGCAGCAGATCCAGTCGACACCGACAGCCCAGTCGATGTCGAGGAAGAGATCGATATCGACCACCATGTCGACCAAAGGGTTGACGTCGAGGCCACTGTAGAGCCATCAGAGCCACAGCAGAGGTCGACATCGACCATCCCGGTCGATATCGACCACGTCCCAGTCGATGTCGATGTCCAACAGGCACCTCCGACCACCGTTTTGCAATTGGCCCCTACGCCAAAGAAGACGTTGCCATTCCCATCCAAAGCATTGGAGGATCCCACCAAAGGTAAGTTTAGGCGCTTTGTAAAAATTCTTCTAGGACTTAACGTTACCATTCCTCTTACAGAAGCCCTAAGCGAGATGCCCGCCTATGTACGATTCCTCAACGACATCCTTAGCAAGGAGAGATCCATGGCAGAAATCGCAGAGAAGTGCTCAAAGATGGACTTCCCTTAAAAGAGGAGTGATCCAGGGAAGTTTGCTATCACCGTGAGACTTGGCCAACATCGTTATAAAGCCCTATGTGACCTAGGGGCAAGCGTAAGTCTCATGCCTCTCTCTATTTGGCAAAAGGTGAACATTAGCACACTTGAACCTGTGGATATGAAACTCTATATGGCTGACAACTCATTCGTCAAGCCCACATGTATAGTTGATGACGTTCCTGTAAAGGTAGGTAAGTTCTTTGTGCCTACTGATTTCAATGTATTTGAGATTCCTGAAGATCTTGTAGTGCCTATTATCCTTGGTAGGCCTTTCTTAGCTACTGCAGATGCCAATATCAATGTACCTCGAGGATTACTAACCTTTACTATAAGGAACGAAGTGATAGAATTCTCTTTCAACCCAACCATGAGCGAAACAAAGCACCTGGAATAAGTAGTCCTCTCGCCGGCTAAGGAAAAGCTTAGAAAATTTTTGTTGGCGAGGACGGAAATAGCAAGCAGGGTCGACATCGACTGGAACCAGTCGATATCGTCTAAACACATCGAAATCGACCCCCCTTGGTCGAAATTGAGCATGCCAGATTGTTGTCAGGAGCTTAAGTATGGGGTCACAGAGGTCGATATCGACCCCCACATGTCGATATCGACCAAAGCTCTCGAAATCGACCCACCTTGGTCGAAATCGACCACCCCTCAGCCCGAAGATTTCTGTTTCGGGCCTAAACAGGTAAGCCCAGGTTTGAATCCTAACCCTCCTCTGTCCCTTATTGATAAATCAATTAAGCCCATTATTGATAATTCAACTAATGAGAGGGTCAAAGCTCCATGGTTTTCCTATATTTTGTAAAGTTAAGTCAAGAAAGAGAAGGAAAGCGCCCAAAGAAGAACCTATCAATGAAGAAGCCTTGGTTGCCGAGCTTAGATACTACCAAAAGGACTGAGATGATCCAGGAGAAGGCTCGAGCTTAAAGGGTCCCTGCGTTAAAGGGTCATAAAGAATTGACGGAGAAGTCGACCTAGCGACTCAAAACTCTAGAGCGTGTACATAAAACCTTTAAATTTTTCATAGATGGTTTTTAGGATTTGACTTTTGTTTTTTTTAAACTCTTAAAACTGAGATAATTCTTGGCTTTATCTATAAATCTAACCAAGATTTCAGGTTATTAAGCAAAAGGAATGACGAAGAAGAAAAGAAGCTACTGCAGAGGCAGTCGAAATCGACCAGGCCAGTCGAAATCGACCCCCCCAGGGTCAAGCCATCTCCTAGAGTCGACATCGAGGACTCAGGAGTGAAAAGCAGGGGTCGATATCAACCATAATCATCGATATCGACCATCATCAAACAGCCCTTGTCTTCATTTTCTTCCTCGACTTTGACAGATGCAGTCGACATCGACCTCTGACATGGATATCGACTTCTGGCATCGACCTAACCTGGAAATTGACCTGAATCCACAGGTTACGCTGTGAGGTTCTCTCTACCCTTGTTCTTCTTTTTAATACAGTGAGAACACTATATATTTTAAGTATGGGGTGGGGAAAAACATGTCTAATGGTCATAATTTGGTTTTCTTCTTCGCATTGCATTCATGTTTAAATTTTTATTCTTAGTTTTACTTTTATAAAATGTCAAAAAAATCAAAAAAAAAATATAGAAAAATGTCAAAAATACAAAAAAATGCATGTCTATTTTTAAGTTTGTTTTTAAACCCTACTTAGATGTCCTATGATGAAAACTCAATAGCTGACTTGATCATGTAAATCCTATGGCATATTTGGATGGTTTAGCCTAAGTCCTTAAAATTTTTCTGTAGATTGTGAACTTGTGATGAAATTGAGCACATATGATCCTAGGCTAAAAAGCAAATCCAACAAAAATTGTCCTTGTGAGAATTTTGGCCTATCGGGAGAACATCAAAAATCCCTCTGCTTTCTTGAGTGAATTTACTCTTCTTATGCATCTCTAAATGTTGTGATAGTTATTCAAAGCCAATACATAAATATGTCTATGTTTACGAGAATTAAAAGATGGAGGCATCTTTTAAGCCATTTTTATCCTCTTTTTACCTACCCTGCATTATCCCTGCTTGAAGCCGGAAAATTAGCCTGAGGCTGAAATTGCAAAATCCACAAAATTATCCCTGGCCGAATTGAGCCTGACCCCCATTTGGGAATTGAGGCTTAGATTGGCTGGACTAATGCCTTGTGGAAAGAAAAGTGCATATTGTCCAGTTTTGAACGAGGAAATTATGGGTTGGTGCATATTTACATTTTGTCATGTTTTGTAAAAGGATTTTTGGCTCACCATATAAATGCACATATTTTTAGTATTATTCATTATTTTCGTAAAAAAAATCCGAAAAAAGAAAAAAGAAGAAGAGAGATATATGTATACAGTGCATGAGCCAAAATCCTTAAGTCCTTTATTTATTTCATACAAGTGTTATATTTTTTAGAGGCATATTAGAGTTTGAAAGAAGGGTTGATAGTATGGTTTACATCTTTTAGTGCATCTTTAGAGCATATTATGGAAAGATGAGTTTAGAAAGAGCATTATGGAGAATTGAGCTTGGGAAAGAGCAACATTGAAGAGTTATGGTTTGGATATTGCAAGTGATGAGATTTAGGAGTCTTGATTCCCGAATTATAAAAGCACCACATAGCCAAATAATTTCATACCCTTAATTCCTTACCAAGCCCCATTACCACCCCGCCGAATGGAGTCTTCTTTGAAGTCTGCCATTGAGCGAAAGTCCACCTGAGGATTCTTATTGCATTTTCATAATTAGTTGCGAAGTGGATTTTCATAAATTGCAATATTTATGAGTTTGTGTATGGAATTGAGTTGAGAGTTTATCTTCATAGCCTAAACACATGAGAGTTGAGTGCAAACACATTATCCCTGTGAGGTTGGATCAAAAATTGCATATGCCTATGGATCGCCTAAATATGTGCTATGATGTTAAATTCACATGCTTTGCTTTGCTACCACTTATGATGTTGCTTTTGACAAGGGCGGAGACTTGAAGAGTGTGTTGTAGGTGTTGGTTATTGCTTGGTTATTGCTTGAGGACAAGCAAGTCTAAGTATGGGGTGTTTTGATGTACATATTTGTACCTCCTTTTATTGCATCTTTTGACTTCATATTTTATTCGATCTCCAAAGAAAAGGTTCAAAAGAATATAAACTTGTGTAAGAATGGGCTAAAGTATAAGAAATAGAGTCTGCACGAGTTTTTTGAGCTAACCATGCAGGTATTCGAGTGAAATCGGAGTCAAAACAGAGAAACCAAGGAGAGCTGAGCAGAGGTAGATATCGACCTTCCACATAGATATCGACCTTCAACATCGATATCGACCTCAACATAGACATCGAGTGGAGATGGACAAGTCGAGCAAAAATACAGACATCGATATCGAACTTATCTCGACAAAAGATAGATTCGATTTCGAGACTCGGATTATGAATTCTATCCTCAAGGCCACAGATTATCTTGTACCTTTAGATAGTTAGCAGCTGAGATTTATCTTTACCTTTCAAGTTTTAGCAAGTTGTTTTAAGTTTTATTAAAATAAAAGACCTATCCTAATTGTTTGGATAGAGTTTATAGTGTAGATAGAAGTTACAATCCTTGGATAGTAAGGATTAGTATCCTATAAATAAAGCCCTAGGGGCTGGTTTGTTAGAATAGAAGGAAGAAAGACAATAGCAATAGGCCATAGAAAGTTAGAATTTTAGTTTTGAGCTTTAAATTTTCAAGTGCTTACGATAGTTGGCATTGAGATTGTAAAGATTCAAAGGTTTCCATTTATGCAAGTTATTTCAATTCAAAGCATGTCTACCTTCAACATGTGCGAGTAGTCCCCCAAAGCTGTTTGGGTCGGGGTGAGCCCGACGTTAGCCATGCGCGCTAGAGGTAAGTGTTAGATGTTGATATCGTTGTGTCTATATCATGTCCTACAATTCTATGTTTAGTCCTAATCGAAAGAAAAGGGATTCATGCTAACAACTTGAGTTATAAACATAAAATTGGTAGAGACAATTAGGTTTATTTGCATGAGTAATCCTAAGAGTTGCTGTACAGCGAAAGCTTGTCCCTCGGGTGAAATAGCGCAATTGTCCGTCTTATTTACCTATCGCATGCGTTGGTTAACGTTGTGGTAAACCCTAATCCTAGGTGTTGCTTTTTACATAGTTTATATTCATCAAAACCCCTGTTTTATTTCTTTTCATTGCATCTTCATTAATCCTAAAGTCTTCGGCCTTTCTTCGCTGATAAAAAGCTAACAACTTTGCAGGAGAAGACATCGATATCGACCACAGATGTCGATATCGACCACTGAGTTTTGTCGATAGTTTTCTGAGTCGACGACGATCATCACTGCTGAGTTACTGAACATCGATATCGACCCTCCAACGTCGAAATCGACCACCTATGTCGATTGGCAATCTTCTGAGCCAGTCGATTTCGTTGACTAACATCAATATCGACCTTCCCCCGTCTATATCGACTGCTTGTTTTTGTCTCTGCAGGTCTTCTGTTGCAGAAAGAATTGACAGCCGAGGTCAACATCGAGCACCAAGGTCGAAATCGCGGCTTCCGGTTGACGCAAGACGTGAGATTTTCCAACGCTACTAGGATCCCTCTGACATGCCTCCTCGTTGATCGATCCTGACTACCCTTCTACTACAATGGGAGAAAGTCTTGTAATTATTTGCATAGGCTAGAAGTCGGTTTACATTTATACATCTTTATATTTGCATTTGAGATACTCGACCTTCCTCATGCTTAACAATAGTTCAAGATTCTGTGCTAGGTTTTAAGTATGGGGTCGATGTCGTAGAGAAGAGGTCGAAATCGAGTACAGAGGTCGAAATCGACTAAAACCCTAAGTCGACGTCAACTGAACCATAAGCTAAAGGAGGAAAAAGCCACTCGATATCGAGTAGTACATGTCGAAATTGACCAGACCAAATCGAGCAGAAATCCTCCAAATCGACAGAACTACCAAGAGTAGAACAGAGGTCGATCTCGAGTGACTATGGTCGATATCGAATAGACTCAGAGACAGAAAAGGTAAGCCAAGGTACGGATTCCTCTTTTTATATTTCAATCAAAGATTTATCTCTTTTTGGAAGAGGTTTGCCTTGGTATGTGCGCTTGTGCAGGGTATCCAACGATCATTCGAGCAACTACGAAGTAGGAGATGAGGTATATGTCTCAAAATCAAAAGATCATTGGTTCCCGAGTATGTTCAAAACGAAGAGGATGGGTCCCTTTACTATAAACCAGATCCATCCAGGTGGGATGCAGCTGAGAGACAAAAATCGAGTGCTATTTGAACCAGATCCATCCAGGTGGGATGTAGCTGATTAGGTTCAAAACCAAATCATTGGTTCACGAGTGGGTTGAAAACGAAGAGGATGGGTCCTTTTACTGTGAACCAGATTCACCCAGGTTGGATGCAACTGAGAGACAAGAATGGAGTGCTATTTGAGGCCCAGGCTACATGGGCTCTGCAGATTCCGCCATGAGAGCATGAAGGAAGAAATCGGCCTAGCGACTATAAAGTCTAGAGCTTGTAACCAAGACAATTAGTTTTTAGGTTTTGGACACTTTTGGTTTGTTTTGAGACTTTATTATTATGTTTGGTTTTGGTTTTATTGTTCTAACGAGTTTCAGGAAAGAGAAGGAGCGCAAAAGAGAGATCGAAATCGAGTAAAATGCTCGATATCGACCAAACAGGTCGATTTAGAGGAGCTGTGGTCGACAGGATCACCCTGAAGCTTTGAATCACCAGGAATCGAGTGAAACTAATCGATATCGACTAGTCCACCCAATATCGACCACCCCTGCAGAAGTCTTCGATTCCTGATTTTCGCGAATTTTTAGTAAGTTTCTTTCTTAACCTAGTTTTTATACAGTGAGGACACTGTAATCTTTAAGTATGGGGTGGAGGAAAGGCTTACTTGTATATTTTTAGCATTTTTCAAAAAACTTTCATAGTTTTTTGCATATTTCTTTTTAATGTTTATGCATACTCATACATAGTTACTTTAAATATCTTTATCTTTAAGCATTACATATTTATTTTATGCATCATAGTTTATTTTCGAAAAAAAAAAGAAAAATTACCCCCATAAAAAATTTTGGAAAATAAAGAAAAAGTGTCATGGAAGCTTTTATTAAACTCGAAGATGCAAAAGTAGATTCGTTAGAGATATAACATGAAATTGCCTAATAAAGGGAAGTCACAATGAAGTGCAATTTTTTTAGAGAAAACCATGAAAGAGAGGTAAAATTTGAAGTTGCTTTTGACATGTGCATGATAAGATAACGGAGGACTTTATAATATCCATACATGTGCTCAAGTTCATATCCTAGCCTTACCTATGCAAATTTGCAATTACGAAAGCCATATATGAGTCTTATTACAATATCTTTTTTGCTCCACATATATTACATATTTCCCATTGTATATACCTTATACGGTTATACCCTATCTGGGACCAGTTTGCGAATAGATTTCATCTTTTGAGTTGTTATATGGAAAATTTAATAAGTGAGAAAAAAATCTGATCACCTCATTAGGAGATAATAGTTCAGCTAGATGGGACACAAGGTGAGGAGTCCGTAGTACTAAGTATCCAGGGCCATTCATGACACCCATGTTTGCGACTCGCGAGAAGGCAGCACTAAGGTTAGAGAGGTAAAAGCATTATAGTGAAAAAAGCATTGAGCGAAGAGTGAAAGGTGAGAAATCTTATGAAGAAGGAATGTGGAATGAAAGTTTGAAGAGGAAGTTTATTTCCTCAGATTTAACACCACATGCCCAAAAGTTAGCTCACCTTTAGCCTTTTACCAATCTACTTCTCATAAGCTTGCAAAAGCCCTCTTGATTATTAATGCTATGTTGCACAAAATTGTTTTATGTGTGTAACCCTCCTTTTGTGAGTATGATGTTGCTTTTATTCACAAACATGGATATTGTAGATGTTAGTACCTTTTCAAGGATGACAATTGATTGTAGGGACATATAAGAATGAATCTATGATATTGAGGGTTTACTTTCTTCCCCTGAATGACAATTATAAATACTGCTTGGGGACAAGCAAGCTTAAGTATGGGGTGTTCGATGTGCGCGCAAATTGCCATATTTTCAATATACATTTATGTCCATTTTGTCAATATTTGCATGCATATTGGTTGGGAAAACATAAGATTAGTGTAGTTTATGCTTATGTGCAAAATATAGAGGTTTACACGAGTTTTCATGTTATTTTGCAGAAATCGAGACAAAAATGGATCAATCTAGAGAAGAGATGAAAAGATGAAAAAAACTCAAAGTCTACTGAGGATTCAAAATCGACCTATATACTCGACATCCAGTGAAACAAAGTACCAGAAATCGAGCAGAAGAAGAATAGAGCATGTCGACACAAAGAGGTTGATATCGACTGAACATGGTCGATATCGAGTGCCCTGAATCGAGTAAATTGATAGATTCCGAGTGCAATTCCGAGGTCGAGTAGAACTGCTCGAGATAGAGAAAGAAGAGGTCGATATCGACATGTTCTGGTCGATATCGACTACTGCTGCAGACAGATCCGATGTTGTTTTTGATAAAATTCTATTCGAAGGCAATGCATCTATCCTAAAGTCGAGATCTCTAATCCATTATTACCAAACATGTTATCTTTATGGTGAATTTGATATTTTCCTAAGGAGATTTAGTTATTTACTTGTTTAAGTTTTATCTTAGGATTAAAGATAGATTTTCTAATCCTTGGATAGCGAGGTTAGAGATCTATAATTAGAGGCCATTACGGCTGAGTTTAAGTATTCAATTTCATTTATTCAATTACACACACATTCAGTATTAGTTACATACAAAGAGAATAGTTAGAGAGAGAGAGAGAGAGGGGCCGAGTGGGGTGAAGAGGAAGTGAGTGCGGAGAATTGGCTTTGTTCGGTTGTACTCTTTCTTTTGCAAGTTTAATTCAAAGTAGTTTCTTTTCAACAATGATGATGTCTACGATGACGAGACGCGAGTAGTTCCCTTACTTCTAAGATCGAAGTGAGCCCGACGATAGCTTTGTAAGTTTGTGCATCAAAGGTATTATTTTTATGCGATTCCATCTTCTATCTTCTGCCCATTCTTTAAACTCCGATTCGTATCCTTTTTGAGAGTTGAGGAGATCCTTATTTTGCATTATTGAAGTGAAAGTGAATCATATTGTGAATTTGGATTTGTCATGAAATTGGATAGTAACTCTTAGGTTTTATGTGAGAGCCTCTAATCACCTAATTGTTGGTAATGAAAGTTATTTGTCAGAAAGGCATCATCTTTCATGAATTTGGCATAATTCTTTCATGGTTATCATTGTGGCATTAATCCCCGATCTTGGAAGCTTTTAGTTTATTGAGTTACATAAAAATATGTGTTTTTTATTTTGTCCACCCCTCCATCATCATTCTTACGTTCTTCGGATATCTTTTCCGACGCAAATTGGTTACTTTTCTGTTTCTGTTGAAGACTTGAAATCGACTGCAGAGGTCGATATCGAGTGCTGACATCGATATCGAGTGAACAACTCGACGTCGACTGTGCTTTTGCCTTCTGCGGGAATCTGCTGGAAATTGACTGAAACTGTAGTCAATATCGACGAGTCTACTCGATATCGAGTGGTTTTCTAGATTCGAAATTTAACCGTGATTGCAAGCTTAGGAAGCGCTGACATACCTCCGCGTGGATTCAATCTTGAATTACCCTACCCCTACATCGGGAGGGATTCTTGTATTTTATTTGCTTGGACAAGGGAGTCGGTTTAGTTTGATATTCTATTGATATTTTATTTTAGCGATCCCTCCCCTTATGAACAACAACATTTTTTTTGAGGTTTTCCCTAGCTGAATTTTGTTGTGTAACTGTTCGTGGAGGGGAGGGATCGCTAAATAAAATATCAATTAACATATCAAACTAAACCGACTCCCTTGTCCAACCAAATAAAATACAAGAATCCCTCCTGATGTAGTGGTAGGGTAATTCAGGATCGAATCAACGAGGAGGTATGTCAGCGCTTCCTAACCTTGCAATCACGATCAAATTTTGACTCCAGAAGACCACTCGACATCGAGTAGTGCAGGCGATATTGACCTCAGTTCTGGTCGATTTCCAGCAATTTCCTACAGAAGACAAAAGCACAATCGACGTCGAGTTGTTCACTCGATATCGATGTCAGCACTCGATATCGACCTCTGCAGTCAAAATCGAGTCTTCAACTGAAACTGTAAATGTAGCAAATTTTGTCGGAAAAGAGTCCGAAGAATGTAGAATGATGATGGAAGGGTAAACAGAATAAAAACAAAGATTTTATATAACTCAATAAACTAAAAGCTTCCAAGGTCTAGGATTCATCTAACAACGATAACTATGCATGTATTATGCCAAATTCATGAAAGATGATGTTTTTCCTTCAAATAACTTTCGTTACCAACTATTAGGTGATTAGAGGCTCTCGTATAAAACCTAAGAGTTACTATCCAATTTCATGACTAATCCCAATTCACAATATGATTGGCTTTCGCTTCAATAATGCAAACAAGGAATTTCCTCAACTCTCGCAAACGATCATGCATAGGATAGAAGACGGAATCGCATAAAAATCATACCTTTGATGCACAAACATACATAGCTATCGTTGGGCTCACCTCGATCCTAGAAGTTTGTGAACTAATCGCGCCTCATCATCGTAGACATCATCATCATTGAAGAGAAACTACTTTGAATTAAACTTGCAAAAGAAAGAGTACAACCGAACAAAGCAACTCCGCTCTCGCTTCCTACACCCTACTCGGCCTCTCTACCTCTCTCTAACCATTCTCTGTGTATGTATGTAAAACTGAATGTGTGTTCTTCAATTCAATAAAATCAGCCCTGATGGCCTCTAATTATAGACTTCTAACCTCGCTATCCAAGGATAAGAAAATCTATCTTCATTCCTAAGATAAAACTTAAATAAAGTAAATAACTAAAACTCCTTAGGTAAATATCAAATTCACCATAAAGGATAACATGTCTGGTAGTAATGGATACAAAGATCTCGACTTTAGGATAGATGTAAACACCTCAGATAAAATTCTATAAAAAACAGCGTCGGATCGTCTGCAGCAGCAGTCGATATCGACCAGCACATGTCAATATCAACCTCTTCTTCTCTATCTTGAGCAGTCCTACTCGACCTCGGATTTGCACTCGGAATCTATCTTTTTACTTGATCTAGGACACTCAATATCGACCCCTTCATGTCGATATCGACCTCTCTCTGTCGACATGGTCTGTTCTTCCTCTGCTCGATTTCTAGTATTCTGTTTCATTCGATGTCGAGTCTTTAGGTCAATTTCGACTCCTTAGTAGACTTCGAGTTCTTTTTCAGCTCTTCTTCCCTTCTCCAAATTGATCCATTTTTTGTCTCAATTTCTGCGAAATAACATAAAAACTCATGTAGACCTCTATATTTTGCAAATAAGCATACATTACACTAATCTTATGCTTTCCCAACAAAAATGCATGCAAATATCGTCAAAATGGACATAAATGTATGTAGAAAATATAGCAATTTACGCGCACATCAAACACCCCATACTTAAGGTTGCTTGTCCCCAAGCAATACTTATAATGGTCATTCAGGGGAAGAAAATAAACCCTCAACATCATAGATTCATTCTTATATGTCCCTACAATCAATTGCCATCCTTCAAAAGGTACTAATGTCAACAATATCCATGCCTGTGAATAAAACCAACATCATACTCACAAATGCATAAAACAATCTCAGCAACATAACATTAATTATCAAGAGGACTTTTGCAAGCTATAGAGAAGTAGATTGGTAAAAGACTAAAGGTGGGCTAATTTTTGGCCATGTGGTGTTAAATCCGGGGAAATAAACTTTATTTCCAACTTTCATTCCACATTCGTTCTTCATAATGTTTCTCACCTTTCGCTCTTCGTTGAATGCTTTTTTTCACTATAATGCTTTTACCTCTATAACCTTAGTACTGCCTTCTCGCGAGTCACAAACATGGGTGTCATGAATGGCCCCGGATACTTAGTACTTGGGACACCTCACCGTGTGTCCCATCTCGCCGAACTAATATCTCAACGATCAGGGTCGACCTACCTTTATCTCCTGAGGTGATCAGATTTTTTCTCACTCATTAAATTTTCCATAATTTCAAATTTTCTTTCATTCCTGCCAACAACTTTATGAATAATGCACAAACTCCATATAACAACTCTCAAGATGACATCCATTCTGAACATAGTCCCCGTATACGGTATAAGGTATAAAATGGGAAATATGTAATATATGTGGAGAAATAATGATATAAGGCTCATATATGGCTTCTGTAATTGCAAATATGCATAGGTAAGGCTAGAATATGAACTTGAGCACATGTATGGAAATTACAAAGTCCTCCATTATCTTATCATGGATATGTGAAAAGCAACATCAAATTTTACCTCTCTTTCATGGTTTTCTCTAAAAAATCGCACTTCATTGTGACTTCTCTTAACTAGCTAAGCAATTTCATGTTATATCTCTAATGAATCTACTTTTGCATTGTCGAGGTCAATAAAAGCTTACATGACTGTTTTTTACTTTATTTTCAAAATTTTTGATGGGGTGATTTTTTTTCGAAAATTAATATGCTAAAGATAAATAAGATTCATAAAGATAAAGATAACTAAATTAACTATGTATGAGTATGCATAAACATTAAAAAGAAATATGCAATAACTATGAAAAATTTTAAAAACATGCTAAAAAAATATGCAAAAACTATGCAAGTAAGCTTTTCCCCACCCCGTACTTAAAGATTACAATGTCCTCACTGTACAAGAACTAGGGTTAAGAAAGAAACTTACTAAAAATTCGCGAAAATCAGGAATCGATGACGTCTGCAGGGGAGGTCGATATCGGGTGGACCAGTTGATATCGACTAGTTGCACTCGATTTCTGGTGATTCTGAGCTTCAGGGTGATCTATGTCGACCACAAGCTATCTTCATCTACCTGCTTGGTTGATATCTAGCATTTTACTCAATTTCGATCTCTCTTTTGCTGCTTCTCCCTTCCTTGAAATTCGATAGAAAACAAAACTAAAAGTGAAAACAAATAATAAAGAGTCTCAAAATATACCAAAAGATTGTTCGAAACCTAAAACTAATTGTTTTGTTACAAGCTTTAGACTTTATAGTCGCTAGGCCGACTTCTTCCTTTCATGCTCCTATGGGGGCATCTCCAGAGCCCATGTAGCCTGGCCCTCAAATAACACTCCATTCTTGTCTCTCAACTGCATTTCACCTGGATGGATCTGGTTTACAGTGAAGGGACCCATCCTCTTTGTTTTGAATCTACTAGGGAACCAATAATCTTTTGATTTTGAGACATACACCTTATCTCCTACTTCATAGTTGCTCGGAAAATCATTGGATACCCTGCACAAGCGCACATACCAAGGCAAACCTCTTCCAAAAAGAGATAAATCTTTAATTGAAATAGAGAAAGAAGAATATGTACATTGGCTTACTTTCTGCTCGATTTGGTCTGGTCGATTTTGACCTGTACAACTCGATATCGAGTTACTTTTTCCTCCTTCAGCTTCTGGTACAGTCGACCTCGACTTAGGGTTTTGGTCGATTTCGACTGGTTGACTCGATTTCGAGTTCTCTTCTCTTGCGCCGACCTCATACTTAAAACTTGGGAAAGAATCTTGAACTATGTTAGTCGATATCGACTTACCTGGGTCGATTTCGAGTGGCCTTTTGGCTCCTTCGATAAAGGTTGCCTTGATTTCCTCCACTTGGGCTTCTATGGCCCTCTTTTCAAGCTCCTCAGGTGTCATATTTCTTACCTTTGCTTCCCGACATGTGATGTACACACCCTTGATTGACATTACCTCCATTGGCCCTTCATTTTCATCGCCGTCTTGATGAAGGCGTACTCTATCACTTCATCGCTAATGGTGAATGAGAGAAATCCTTTCCTTACACTTATGTTGGCATTGACGATTGCTAAGAATTGCCTCCTTAAAATAATTGGACAAGTAGGGTCCTCTACCATATCAACAACTAGAAAATCAGTAGGGACAAAGAACTTACCTACTTGCACTGGCACATCATCTACCATCCCTGTTGGAATAACCACCGTATTGTTTGCCATGAAAAGCTTTGCATCCATAGGATCAATGGCACCTATCTTTATCTTGGACCATATGGTAAGTGGCATCAGGCTTACACTAGCACCTAAATCACATAAAGCGTTAAAGCGATATTGTCCTAAGCCTATAGCGATAGAAAACTTACCTGGGTCCGCCCTCTTCTCTGGCAGGTCCAACCCGTTGCACTCCTCTGCGATCTTAGCAATTGATCGCGTCTTACCTAGTATATCTTTAAGGAACCTCACATAAGATGGCATTTCATGAAGTGCTTTTGTGAATGGAATTGAAACATTAAGTCCTTGAAGCATCTTCACAAAGCGCTGGAACTTCTTTTCCGCCACGTCCTTAATAACTTTCTTTGGGAATGGCAGCACCTTCTTCTTCACTGCGACTGGAGTTGAGTCGACATCGAGTAGAGGGTAGTCGATATCGATTGGAGGGGTCGATTTCTGGTGAATCTCAGCTTCTGTGTCGACATCGAGTAAAGGAGACTCGGCATCGACTTCACCATGGTCGATATCGACTGGATGTGTCGATATCGATGTCTTATCTGGAGCTTTCTCCTCCACTTTTGACTCGGGCGTTTGCAATTGATGCCCACTCCTTAGATTTACAGCCGCTATATATCCAGTAGTTTTGCCCTTCAGATTGGGCACAGTACATCCAGGCAGTGATCCTAACGGTTTGGGTATTTTTTCAGCCAATTGACCCATTTGGGTCTCCATTTTTCGCTTCCAAACATCGATCTCCCCTAGCCTAGAATTGATGCCTTGTAGCTGAGTATGGACGGAGTTATTGGCTTATTTGAACACAACATGGTTTCTCCGCATCTCATCAAGAATGATCTGCAGGTCATCCTTCCTTGGTTCGCGCTCAGGGTGCCCTAGTGCTCTATAAGGTGGGGGATCCCTTTGTTGATGTTATGGTTGATAGAAACTTTGATCCCCCCCAATACTGCTGATTGCCCCCTCCATAGGGGCCTCTCATCCACTTAGCTTCCTCATGTTGTTCCGCCATGCTAACTTGCTCAAGATTTGGGCAGGCATTGGTGTTGTGCCTTGTTGACCCACATTCCTAACAAGCTTGATTGTTTGAGAGGAACCTAACTTGCTTTTGAAGGCGGCGTGTTTAATCGTGATCGAGTTATTACCGCACATCAGGATCAATCTCCTTTGGAGTCTCATAGAGTGGCATAAATGGGGCAGGCCTTGAGTTATAGGCCGCAGCAGTCCCATAAGTGTTGTAAAAGTTGACTAGCCTCTCAATTATGTCCCAGGCCTCCGTTGGTGTAAGCTCAATGTACCAATATGAGGTATAAGAGTTGATCCTCTCCTTATTCGGCGCATCAAGGGAGTTGTAGAAGATCTCTTGGATGACATATGGTAATTTCCCATGCGTAGGCCATGATCTCAATAAGTCCTTAAAGTGCTCCCACGTTTGTGCCAATGTCTCACCAGCCTTTTGTTTGAAAAACGTGATCCTTTATTGCAGCATCGCCGTTTTAGATGGAGGAAATAACTTGTTTAGGAATGCATCCTTCACCACTACCTATGTCCTCAGCGAGCGTGGAGCTAAGCTTTCTAGCCATTGTAAAGCTTTCCCTGCAAGAGACCATCGAAAGGATTTCAGTCTAACATATTCTAAGTTTGCACCATCAGCAATAGTCTCACATAAGTCCATGAAAGTAGAAATATGTTACAAAGGACATTCATTAGTTCTTCCTTCAAAATTATTATTTTTAATTTCAAACAGGAAGTTAATTTTAATCTCATAGTTAGAGGGACGAATGAGAATTGCAGATTCAGGAACGTGGATCAGCGGATGCATGTATTTCATCACTGTCTGTGGATACTAATTGAGCCTCTCCTGGGCTTGTCAACATACATCCTCCTCTCTATCAGCATGGGCTCGCTCTGCATCAGGGGCGGCCCTTTCATTAGCGATTGTAGCATTGTGATCCTCTATCTCCTTCCTCAATCACTCTATGATTTGAGCCTGTGTCTTGTTATCCTCCACGATTCTGATAGCTCTGCTTCGAAGATGGAGAAAACGCTCGGGCTCTTCTATACTTTCCAGGATAGGCTCGCGATCAGAGCGTCGCATAAACTTGCAAAATCGGCACTAAAAAGAAACGTGAGAAAAGCATAGGGCGCGATTGATTGCGTCCCTTACAACGGCGCCAATTTGTTCGTGGGGGGAGGGATCGCTAAATAAAATATCAAACTAAACCGACTCCCTTGTCCAAGCAAATGAAATACAAGAATCCCTCCCGATGTAGTGGTAGGGTAACTCAGGATCGAATCCATGAGGAGGTATGTCAGCGCTTCCTAAGATTGCAATCACGATCAAATTTCGAATCCAGAAGACCACTCGATATCGAGTAGTGCGGTCGATATCGACCTCAGTTCCGGTCGATTTCCAGCAATTTCCTACATAAGACAAAAGCACAATTGACGTTGAGTTATTCACTCGATATCGATATCAGCACTTGATATCGACATCTGCAGTAGAAATCGAGTCTTCAACATAAACTGTAAACGTAGCAAATTTTGTCGAAAAAGAGTCCGAAGAATATAGAATGATGATGGAATGGTGGACAGAATAAAACACAGATTTTATATAGCTCAATAAACTAAAAGCTTCCAAGGTCGGGGATTCATGCCACAACGATAACTATGCAAGTATTATGCCAAATTCATGAAAGATGATGCTTTTCCGTTAAATAACTTTCGTTACCAACTATTAGGTGATTATAGGCTTTTGCATAAAACCTAAGAGTTACTATCCAATTTCATGACTAATCCAAATTCACAATATGATTGGCTTTCACTTCAATAATGCAAACAAGGAATTTCCTAGACTCTCGCAAAGGATCATGCATAGGATAGAAGACGGAATCGCATAAAAATCATACCTTTGATGCACAAACTTATATAGCTATCGTCGGGCTCAACCTTACCCTAAAAGTTGGTGAAGTACTCACGCCTCATCATCGTAGACATCATCATCATTGAAAAGAAACTACTTTGAATTAAACTTTCAAAAGAAAGAGTACAACCGAACAATGCAACTCCACTCTCACTTCCTACACCCCACTCAGCCTCTCTCTCTCTCTAACTATTCTCTGCGTATGTATGTAAAACTGAATGTGTGTTCTTTGATTCAATAAACTCAGCCCTAATGGCCTCTAATTATAGACTTCTAACCTCGCTATCCAAGGATAAGAAAATCTATCTTTATTCCTAAGATAATACTTAAATAACGTAAATAACTAAAACTCCTTAAGTAAATATCAAATTCACCATAAAGGATAACATGTCTGGTAGTAATGGATAGAAGATCTCGACTTTAGGATAGATGTAAACGCTTCGGATAGAATTATATCAAAAACAGTGTCGGATCTATCTGCAGCAGTCGATATCGACCAGCACATGTCGATATCGACCTCATCTTCTCTATATCGAACAGTCCTACTTGACCTCGGATTTGCACTCAGAATCTATCTTTTTACTCGATCTGGGGCACTTGATATCGACCCCTTCATGTCGATATTGACCTCTCTCTGTCGACATGCTCTGTTCTTCCTCTGCTCAATTTCTGGTACTCTATTTCACTGGATGTCGAGTCTTTAGGTCGATTTCGACTCCTTAGTAGACTTCGAGTTCTTTTTCAGCTCTTCTTCTCTTCTCCAAATTAATCCATTTTTTGTCTCAATTTCTATGAAATAATATAAAAACTCGTGTAGACCTCTATATTTTTCAAATAAGCATAAACTACACTAATCTTATGCTTTCCCAACAAATATTCATACAAATATGCATACAAATTTTATGCGCACATCAGTAACCGGTTTGAATTGGGAAGAACCTGGTGATGACACGACTCCCTCTCCTACTGGGGATGTGGAGGAGTTTTTGGGGTTATCGAACTACACTTTTAGTGGTCTTCTGCAAATTTTCCTGAAGGAGCAAACTCAGTCTCCGAAGAAACTGTCCATGGCGTACCTGTTAATTATTGAGGGTGTGTTGCTCCCTCAGCGTTCTAAAGCTCTTGTACGTCAATCTTTTGTCGACCTTGTCTATGATTTGGATCGATTAAAATTGTATCCTTTTGCCCGTGTTGTGTTTTTGGAAACACTTGCTTTTTTGAAGAAAGCTTTGAGTTCTGAGCAATCCTAAAAGGGTCCAAGGTTTGGTTATAATTTGCTCGAATATCCCGTAGCATTCCAGGTATTTCCCTTTCCTTTCCTTTTATGTTCCAATGCTTTTTTCTTATTATTATTCTTTAATTCTATTTCTGTTCTTAACGTTGCTTTGTTCTAAAGTTTGGATTTTAGAGGCAATCCCTAAGATTGCTGCGATCTCAAAATGTGACTTTGCATTCTTTGAAGGATTACCATCCTCTCTTGTCTGGTATCGTATTGAACGTGATTAAAACATTGTATAAGATAAGTGTTCAGAAATTTTCTCTCAAGATTTGGTAAGCATTCTTTCTGGTCTCAGCTTTTATTATCTCATCTCAGTTTTCTCCTTCCATGTAATATATTTATCATCCTTTAATTGTATTTTTTGTTCTCTTTCTAGGGGACATTCTACTCTTTGTATGCCTCATTTATGGATTTCCCTGACCTCTCACATCCTCATGAAGTTGCTGATGACAGTGTTGATTCGTACGTTTCTTGTTTTGTTTGTATGGATGCTAATGCCAGTGATCTAGTATGTCCTAGGAATTTACGCATCCAATTATATCAAGTCTGGCAATCAAGTGGTCGTCTTCTTTATGGTGGAGTGGAACCTAATATCCTTTCTACGAATATTCCTACTCCAATGAAGAAAATAGTTAGAACCCCAAATTTGGGAAAAAAGGGGGTGGTGAGACCACCAGTCATCACTGAGGGCACTTTTGACTTTGAGAGTCTTGTCCATCCCAGGAAGTTGTTGGTTACATGGTCCATGAGCAGTGGTGACAGTCCTCTTCCTATGAAGAAAGGTAAAATGTTGAGACATACTCTTGCTGCTGATGAGTCTATCAAAAAGAAGAGAGTGTTGAGAAGTTCTGCTACTCTTGATCAACCTATTAAGAAGAAGGCAAAGGCGGTACCATCTCAAAAAACTTCAAAGAGTCAGGCACCTTCTAAGAGTGAAGAAGAAGCACAATGTGGTGACAAAGGTTTAGATCATGGTGACAAGCCCAAGAGGTCTAAGTTTAAGCTCTCTAGACCTATTCCTCCCAAATGTGATGGGCTTCCTCCAAGTGATGATGTTCTTGGTTGAGTAAAAGATTTTGTTGGGAAAGCTGTTTTTGAAGAAATTATTAATTCTTTTAAGACATCATTTGATTCTATTGAAGCTCAATTGAAACACTGTGTTTCCAGGATTCTTATCCTTGAGGAGAAAGTGCACAAACTAGAATCAAATATCTTACATCCCAGTGATGACCGTAAGACTACTTTAAAAAGGGAACGTGAGGCATTGGATGAGTTTCTCAAGGATGTACTTCCTGGTATTAGGGATAACTGCTCTTAATTGTCTGAACATGGGCATTTTTTTGAGGGTTTGAATGAAGATGATGCCAATGAAGGTGATGCCACAGATACTTCTAGTGATTCCCCAACTCCAGAGTATATTGTTATTAGAGCAACTAAGGAGTCAACTTCAATAGATGGTGATGTTGATTGCACTAATGGTGACAATGGTCTTGTGTGTTCCAAGGATACATTTGATGATAGTGGTGTTCCTTCTCCTGGTAGTGCTTCTCCTTCTTCCAAGATTGCTGATAGTGTTGTTGCTCCTACCGAAGTCCTTGTATCACAAGATGTAACTGATAACAATGATATCCCTCTTACTGAAGTTGTTGCCTCATATGAAGGAATTAACAATTCCAGTGCATCCCCTACTGAAAAAATTATTGAGACTTATTCTGCTGCTCCGACTAAAGTCCTTTCTTCGGCCGATGCAACTGCTGATTTGAGTGTTGCTCCA
Organism: Persicaria maculosa; assembly: GCA_963922045.1. Lineage (NCBI taxonomy): Eukaryota > Viridiplantae > Streptophyta > Magnoliopsida > Caryophyllales > Polygonaceae > Persicaria > Persicaria maculosa. Next base: position 40,154,260 of record OY998261.1, read on the forward strand.
ACTGAAGTAATTATTTCATGTGACATCATGTTTGGTAGCTCGGTTGCTCCTACTAAAGTTCTTGATTCACAACTGACCATTGAGGACATGATTGCTTCCATTGAGGTGCCTGGTGATAGTGATGTACCTACTTCTGTTGTTCCTTGTTCTACTGATGCTCGTGATGATAGTGGTGCTGTTGCAACTCCTGTGCTTCCTTGTTCAACTGATATAGTTGATGACAGTGGTGCTATTGGTACCAAAGTTGTGGTTACAACTGATTTGATTGATGCAAGTAGCTACCTTGCTCCTGAAGTTGTTATTGAAAAAGTTGATCATGGTATTGGTGTCATACTTGGCTACAGTGATGATGTCCCAAAGGATGTGCCTGGTAACAGTGGTGGTGCAGATGGTGATATTAATGATAAATGCAGTCAATTTTATAACATCATTGATATTTGCTACCTTATTCCTTCAAATGCTGAAAATGAGGACGATGATGAAGTTCCGCTAAGGCGATCTTATACGGTGGTGAAATTTGATCCCACAACCCATACTCCTTACACCAATCCTTGTAAATCGAAGAAACCTCGCCTTCCTAAACTACCTAATCATTCCTTTCTCAACCTTGATGAGCATGTTGAAATTTATACCACTTTTCGAGATCTTTGGTAACTATCCACTTTTGATCTGTGTTTTCATTTTCATATTACCACTTCTTATAATAAGGTTATTTAACTTGTTATCTTACTTTGTACGTGTGATGGAAAATTCACTGGCTATGAGGTTGACATGAACAAGTCAATTTTTAATGATTTAGCGGGGAAGACAAGATGGATTCATGCTATTCTAAGTTCATATTTACATGTCTTTCTCTTGTTGATCATTTGGTGCCATCAGTTTGGTGACAGTTGGGAATTATTCTGTTTTCTTTCACAACACCTAGACAAAGCACTTCATCATTTTAGAAAGCATCTTCATGATTATCGTGATCAAAATCCAACCAGTGTTATATTAGACACCATTTTATTTCACAAGATTGTGAACATTAATGCTGATGTCATTAAAAAAAATGTGATACAATTGTGGATGAATTCTACAGTTACTTCATTGGTCTTTATCCTGGTAATTATGGGAAGAGTTGGGAAGGTGCGAAGAAGGTATACACTCCGTTCAATATTGACAACATGCACTCGGTTACCCTTGAAACTGGGCTGGAGTCGAAGAGGATTCTTGTGTATGACTCCCAGTGTAGTTTCACTAAAAATGAAGTTCTACTATAGAAGCTTGCTCATGTGAAGTGCTTCATATTCTAATGAGGAAGAGTGGTATTTTTTATAACATGGATGGCTCTCCCTTTGAAGTGGATAGAGTAGAGGACTTGGAACAAAATGAAGACGGCTACCTTCTGTTTTTCATCTTGTTGTATTTTGTTTTCGGTTTCGTGACATTATATTTGTTCACTTTTTTCTCTTGTGTTTTTTGTTTGCTCCTTATGTAGTGGTAGTTGTGGTGTTTATGTCATCAAGCACATTGACTTTCGGGTTTTTGGTGGTGACATGTAGCTTGTGAATATGATTATGTTAATGCGTATCGTGAGAAGATTGCATCTGATCTCTTGAAGAAGCAGTGGACATTTGTTTAGTTATGAGCTTAAGTTTGTCTTAGTTGGACTATATATCTGGTGACACTTGATTCAGCGACAGCTTATTGAATGTTTTGTTGATGTAACAGTCGTGGTGACAGACCATGGGGACACTAAGTTTATGTATTTGTAAACTAATGCTCTAGTAATTTCTATGTTCTTTTTAATCTTTTACTATTTTATCCTTATTATATGTTATGACTCTCTATAATTCCACTTTAATGTCTAGGTTTGATTATTTCTGGTGACATCTTCAATGTTTTTGATTTGGTGCCAATTCTGGTGACAATGTTTTGCCTTCTACTAGTGTCATATTGGTGACAAAAGTCTTGTCCCTATTTTTTTTTGGATTTTTTTATGCCATCTATTTAACATTACAGTTGCTTTTGGTTAGCTTTAACTCCCGTAGGGTTTGTTCTTCCCTAGTCCTTGAGGTTTCCTTTGGTGACAGTGTCTATGTCACTGGTTTTATTTTGGTTACAGTACCTATTAATCTATTTTTTATTGTGGTTACAATTTCTATGACCCTCTTACACATTTATATATTAGAGGAGAACTGTCACCAAATCTATTTTCGCTTCTCATTAGCCCCTATAGGGTTTGTGCTTCCATTTTCATAGGGTTTTCCTTTGATTATAGTGTCTATTTCCATGTTTTCATAGTGGTGACAGTGTCAATGACCCTATTTTCATTTTTGTTATAGAGTCTATAGGGTTTTCCTTTGGTAACAGTGTCTATTACCCCGTTTTCATATTGGTGATAGTATCTACGACCTTTTTTCATATTTGTTACAGCGTCTGTGACTCTCTTACCCATTCATATATTGAAGGAGAACTGTCCACCTCATGTCTTTTGGCATCTCATTAGCCCTTTTAGGGTTTGTACTTACCTTGTCCTAGGTTTTTCCATTTGGTGACAATAATCATCTCTTAACGACGTACTGTACTCAACATTTTAGGGTTTAGGGTTTAGGATTCAAGGTCTAGGGCCTTGGCCTTACACCCTAAAGACTTAACCCTAAATCATACTGTACAACACATGTTCTTTTGGCTTCTCATTATCGCCTTTAGGGTTTGTGCTTTTGTTCCGGTTGGGTTTTACTTTGCTTACAGTGTCTATTTCCATGTTTTCATAGTGGTGACAGTGTCTAAGACCTTGTTTTCATTTTGGTTAGAGAATCTATAGGGTTTTCCCTTGGTTACAGTGTCTATTACCCTGTTTTCATAGTGGTGACAGTATCTATGACCTTGTTTTCATCTTGGTTACAGTGTTTATGACTCTCTTACCCATTCATATATTGAAGGAGAACTGTCTACCTCATGTCTTTTGGCATCTCATTAGCCCCTTTAGGGTTTGTGCTTACCTTGTCCTAGGGTTTTCCATTTGGTGACAACAATCATCTCTTCACGATGTACTGTACTTAAAATTTTAGGGTATAGTGTTTAGGGTTTAGGATTTAGGTTCTAGGGACTTGGCCCTAAACCCTAAAGACTTAACCCTAAACCTTAAACTAAATTGTACGTCACATTTTCTTTTGATTTATGTGTTAGGATTTGGGTTAAAGGTGTCTATTACTTTGTTTTTATAGTGGTGATAGTATCTATGACCCTGTTTTCATCTTGGTGATAGTGCCTATGTTCCTTTTATCCATTCATATATTAGAGGATAACTTTAGTCCCGTGTATTTTGGCTTCTCATTAGCCTCTATAGGGATTTTTCTTCCTTTGTCCTAGGGTTTTCCATTTGGTGACAGCATTCATCTCTTAGCTACATTTCGTACTTAACATTTTAGGGTTTAGGGTTTAGGATTTAGGGTTTAGGGCCTTGGCCCTAAACCCTAAAGACTTAACCCTAAACCCTAAACCATATCATTTTCTTTTGATTTATATGTGAGGATTTTGGTTACAATGTATTTGACCCTGTTTTAATTGTGGTTACACCATTTATTACCTTGTTTTTATTTACATACAATATCTATGACATTGTTAGTCATTCATATATTAGAAGATAATTGTCCAGCACATGTATTTTGGTGACAACTTTCATCATGACATGATTCATGGTGATACGATTCATGGTGATCACACCATTCATCTCTTAAAGATATAATGTACTTAACATTTTGTCATTTATAAATTAAATCTTTGCAAAACACTAATGTTAGAAAAAAAATGAAATATGGTGACAGTTTACATTCTGTTCAATTTAATGACTTGTTGACATTGAACATTCTATTCCATATAAGAAAAAGATAAAGTAAATTCTCTCAAACTTATTGTACCATTAAATCTCTAGCTCTTGTGAATCCTCTTTGATGCTTTGCCTCTGATATCTCCAGTTGAAGGATTTCTTTTCTTTTGAGGGCGACCACATCTTTTACGTATCATTGGCGGGTAACATTTTTGTCTTTTGATGTCTTCTGGTACAATCCACTGTTCTTCCTTTAGAATAGGATATATTGTCTCATGATAAGCCAATTTTAAAGCTTCATTTTTACAGTAGCTGCTGATATACCTCAGAACACTCAGTTTTTGTCCCTCATGACAGCAAGAGCATGTGTACAAGGTATCTTGACATAATCAAATACCTTACATGAACAAGATTTCTCCTTTAAATCAACCATAACCTTGTTCATCCCACCTACAACCTCAAACTAGAATTCATTAAGGAGCTTGGCATTGTATATTCCTGCTTCATTGCATCTTATGTACACTATATCACTTATCTTATTCGGAAGCTCAAAGTTGTTGGTTTCAAATTCATTTCTGCGCTCATTGAACCATTTTGTTAGGTTCTCTCTTATTGCATTCAGTAAACCTATAATTGGGAGTGATCTATCTTCAGCAAGACATTATTTATTGATACTGCATTATTTGAAGTCATCATATTGTACCTATCACCTTTTGAATAAGCTCTTACCCATTTCGTAAACTGTATTTCTTCAAGATATTTCTCTATCTTGCTGTTTATATTACCGATGCACCCAAAGTAGTTGTTGAAATATGCTCCAATGTAACTGTTTGTAGCCTTTCAAACCACTGACAAAGTATATTTTTCTTGAATTTGGCCATTATTAATTCCTTCAAGTGCCATCTGCAGTAATAATGATTAGCATTTGGGTAAACCAACAATAAAGCTCTTGCAATGCTTTGATGACGGTCAGAAACAAAAACCAGCTCTTCACTTGATGGGATGACAGTTGCTAACTTATTGAAGAACCACTCCGAAGAGGCATTGTTTTCTAAGTCAACCACTTCAAAGCCAATAGGGTATATTTGATGATTTGCATCTTGTGCAGAAGTTGTGAGAAGAGTCCTTCTGTATTGTCCTTTTAGAAATGTACTATCTACCACAAGTACCTGTAAAATTGAATTGTATTCAGTAATTATTTGGTGATAGTAATTTTTTCTTATGAAATGAATCTATTCCTTTCGTAGGATGGGGAATGCTCGGATATATTGTCCAAAGGCAATGAACACATACTTGAACTTTGATTTGCTGTCAACTTCAATGAAGGTGACAGTTCTAGGATTTGCTTGCTTTAGAACCCCACATATGATGGTATTGATTCAACGTTTTCTTCTGCTGTCCACATTGTCATCACCATTGCTAAATCACGAGCCATCCAAGATTTCCAGTTGCTAATATTTAGCTTGAATTTAGTTCTCATCGTGTTTCTAATCTGGCTTGGAGTTGGACCCTTTTTCTCATCTTCAAATTTGTACATATTATGTAAAAGAGTGAATAAAATATGAATTGAAGAATGATTATAGTAAGGTATTGTAGTATATTTCACTTGTGTTTGATCTTTTCAGCTATGAGTCTGTAAGTTGAAAGGCGCTGCTTTCCTATTCTTACTTTCATGCTATAGGTATGTTCATTAAAGTATTTCTTAATTTGAAATACAGTTGAGCCTCCCACTATGGCACCATGAATTTTCTAGTTGCAGCTCCCATCAACACAAACTGTTATGTAATAACATGGTGTTGACTTTTTCACTCTGTAAGCAAACTCTTCTTCTGCAGCCAACAATTCAACAACATTTTTGAGATCTTCCTTTATTCTGAACAGTTGTCCCAAAAATATAAGAATTTCCCCCTTTCTTGAGCTTACAGGTGCTGCTGTATATTTTGTGGACATTGTACTTTCACTGATGCAACTTTCAATCCCTGTATCATCTCCATTATCATCCATATCACAGTCATCATTTATGCATTCAACATCTTCATCCTGCACGGCAAAGTTGTCTTCCGTGACATTTGTATCCTTGGCAGAGCTGTAAGCCTGTAATGCCAATTGATTTTCATCATTTGTAGATTTTGTAACCTCATCTTCAATGATTTCATTCGCAACCGTAACATATAAATGAAATGTCCAATTCACTTCCTTCAATTCACTAATTTGCAAAAAAAAAAACTCCTCAAATCAGTGTCATTCTCAATCAAAAAATGCTCAGTAGTTTTCTTGAATGGATGCAAGTGATTGAATTGAAGATTATGAGATAAATTGTCACTGGTTGCTTAAAGTTTAGAATTATATTATTAATTTAATTTAATTTACCAACATAATTTATAATATATTTTATTTTAAATCCACCCTTAATACATATTATTTTAGAAGCAATGTCTTTGTAAAATATTGAGCCATGTGTCTTACTCTGAGCAAAGGTAAGAAGTACATTTTTTCGTCTCCTCCCCCACGTTCTATTGCTTGGCAAAACTAAAAACTGAAATTGAGGTTTTCAAACTGTTTATCTCACTCTTCATCTCATTTAGGATAGTTTGCCCAATGACAATTACCTTTGATGACACATCCCCAACAAAACTAAATCACCATCTTCCAATTTCCATTCTCATCCAAATTTTACTTTTAACAGATTGCCCTCTATTGAACCTGATCATTGGTGACATCTATTAAATATCATAAATATACCTTCATGACAGATACTATTTTTTGTTATCTCAGATAACTATTCCTATATCTACATTATTGGCATGCATTACTTTTGATTAAAACTAAGAAATACATTGATTACAGGTATACAGATGTACTAAAAGTCAACTGTCAACATTTAGGTTATAGTGCAATTTGGGGTTACAGTAGTATAGTCACAGAGAGATTACATATTATAGTACAATGTAGGTTATAATGCAATCGCGGATCAAATTACATCAACTATGCAATCTAGGTTACAGTTCTATAATCACAAAATCAACAACGTAGATCAAAATCTGCAACTGATATCAAAATCGATGATAGGTATTCATATTATACCAAATTTCAGATTTCATTACTGTAATCAATTGTTCTCCGAATTGTGCTCCAAATCCGCAACTCAGAAAACAATTGTGCTCTCAATTACAGTACTATAATCAAAACATTCGTATTAGACAAGATTACAGATTATAAAAAAATTTCCTCTTTTGAAAATTGAATTTTGGATGACAGGGTTGTATTTGAACAGATTTGAACAGATTTCTCTTCAGATCTGATTATAGAGCTCGAAATCGTTGATCAATGGTGTTGAAATCAACGATCGAGATCCAAATCGGAATCGCCTTGCTCTGCTGTCGTTGGTGTAAGATGGCCTTGCATGTAAATGAAGAAAGAAACGGGGCAAAAATCAAGCAGGGGCAAAAACATCATTTTGGGACATTCACCCAATTTCACTAGACAAATAGACAAGGAGCTAATTTTGGCCTCTAATAGGGACACATACCAAATTTTTCCAATTAATTATTACATCACCATCGTGCATTTTTTCCCATGTAATCCAAAGAAATCTATATAATTTTGATAACAGTGCTTCTATCAGATCACCAAATCACTTATCCAAAACCTGAGCATCAAATTACACAAATCATTTTATATTCCAAACCTAACAAGCAACATCTCTGAAAATATTTTAAACACTAAAAACCAAAACAAGGATTTCACAGACCTTTGCCATTTATGGCACACAATCTGGGAGCTTCGTAATAACATTATTTTCAAAAGAAATTCTAACAATAATGTAGCTCACACCCTCATTCACACAATTGACAAAATTTCGTGTTGGAAAAAAGAGGAAATAAAAATCAACTCACCAAAGCGCACTAGACCTCGTCAAATGTTGAACTGGAAATACCCACCTAAAAATATTGTTAAAATAAATGTGGATGCTTCTGTCAAAAATGATATACAATCTCAAATCGGTTGTATCATTAGAAACAACCAGGGTCAAATTCTTAAAATACATAAATGTAATGGTCAAACATATTCTGTTGTCCAAACAGAATGTCTTGCAATACTTGCAGGTATAAGACTGGCAGCAGAGCTCGGATTACAGAAAATCATCATTGAAGGTGACTATGCAATTGTTATCAATGCCACCAACCATGAAAACAACTCACCGTGGGAGATTACACAAATGGTGAAAGAAATTCAGACTCTGAGCAAAGACTTTGATTTTATTAAATTCCAACACTGCTACAGAGAGGCGAATAGTGCAGCTGACTTTATTGCTAAATATCGACTGAGCTGTAATTCTATCTTAAACTATAGTTGTGAATTCCAGAACATCATCATGCTTGATGATCATGGATACTTAGAAGTATCCTAAACTTTGCCTACTGTAAAAAAAAAAAACCATAGCTGCTCTCATTTGCCCTTCTCCTTTGCCCGATGTTCGTTTGGTCTGGTCGATGTCGGTGTCCAGGCACCTGTACCCCTACCAATTGAACCTACAAACTCACCAGGTATGTTATTCTCACTCGAGTTTTGGTTACCAGCAACCAACATGCTTTTTTTCCCCTACGTTTAGAACTTATCGTCGGTTTTTACGGCTTCACAAGCCAATCAATTAATGGTACGATTAGCTCGTACTACTTCTATACGCTTTGTTTCCGCAGCAATTGGGGTTCTCTATTCATGGCGCTGAATGACGTTAGTCTGCTTTACCAAGTGGGTTCTTGTTAGGCAAAATTGCATAAAACCACCCACTATTCATTATTATTTGCAAATAACCACCTCTTATTCAAAAATTGTCAAATAATCACCCATTATTCATTGTTGTTTGCAAATAACCACCCCTTATTAAAAAATTGTCAAATAACCACCTATTAAATGTAGGTTGTTTGCAACTAACCACCCATGCCCCTTTTCTTGTTAAATCTCACTTAATTTAATATGAAAAAACAATTATACCCCTATTCTTTAATGTTTCATTTTTAGTAAAAAGACGATTATACTTCTCTTTGTTGCTTGATTTTTCAGGTATTACAATTAGACCTGTCAAATGGGTCATTCGGGTCGGGTCACTTTGGGTCCCGAGTAAAACGGGTTCCGGGTACATCCAGGTTGTCTCGAACCGGGGTTTGACCGAGTTTCGGGTCATTTTGGGTCGATTTTGGGTTTGTCAATTTTTAAATAAATTTTTAATATGGGTTTCGGGACATTTGATTTACCCGATTACTCGGAAAACATTTTTAATAAATTAAAAAATGAAAGATCAAATGTTTTTAAATAAAAAAATTTCCGACCCAAAATTAATCATATTATTACATTTTATTAAAAAGAAAATTTTTTGATATTTTATATATTATTACATTTTATTAAAAATTACGTGAAATAATAAAAATAAAACATTTTTAATAAGATGTAATAATATATAAAATATCAATTTTTTTAAAAAATTGTTTAAAATTTTGATATTTATATATTATTACATTTTATTAAAAATTACGAGAAATAATAAAAATAAAATATTTTAGATCAGATATAGTATATAATTACAAGCATTATGATTTATGAACAACGTCTTTAATTGTAGAATTTTAAAATTATCCAAAATTATCAAATCATGATTTTTTTTAATTTAAAAAATAAAAAATTGACAAACCCAAAATCGACCCAAAATGACCCGAAACTCGGTCAAACCCGGGTTCGAGACAACCTGGATGTAACCTGAACCCGTTTTACTCGGGACCCGAATTGACCCGACCCGAATGACCCATTTGACAGGTCTAATTGTAATACCTGAAAAATCAAGCAACAAAGATAAGTATGTCCTTTTACTAAAAATGAAACATTAATGAATAGGGGTATAATTGTCTTTTCATATTAAATTAAGTGAGGTTTAACAAGAAAAGGGGTATGGGTGGTTAGTTGCAAACAACATATATTTAATGGGTGGTTATTTGACAATTTTTTAATAAGGGGTGGTTATTTGCAAACAACAATGAATAGTGGGTGGTTATTTGACAATTTTTGAATAAGGGGTGGTTATTTGCAAACAACAATGAATAGTGGGTGGTTTTATGCATTTTTGCCTTCTTGTTATTGTGAACTTTGTGGCTTTTCTACTTCCGGGCTGGGTCTTTGCTACCCCTTATCCCTGCATCTAATTGTGGCTAGTGCCCCTCCAATTTTGGGTTACCCCTAATTTACCAACATTATAGGGGTGTTTCCCTTCTATTTTTTTTTTGTGAACCTCTGTTTCAAGATTTCTACATCTTGCTTAACAATCTCTTACTGATATTTGATCTTTCATGTAATTATCCGCCTCGCCTGTCTAGTTTGATTACCTTTTTTCCTGGTATTATGTCGAATTCTCATAAGCTTGACCGAGCAATGGCTCGACCATGCTCACTCTCTTCGTCTAGCGGAACTTTGTTTCTATTAAGCACTGTCAACTTTAACACTCTCTATCAATGCTACATGCACCATAATGTTTTGGTTGGCTCACAAGCCACGTATCACTATAAGTCTCCAAGACAGAGATGCTCTTTGTATATAAACTATTTCAAAATTTATGTTGTCTTATGGGACTATGTGTGTTCTATACACATACTTTGTGTCTTATTCTAATACTCTTCTGGGTTGTTTGTGTAGGCATTATGGTTGGGCAAGAGTTGCTATACAAGGCTGTTTTATGTACAAATGCTCTTGGGATTTATTTGCTTCTGATTCAAACTTGAGATTTGTTATTTTGTCTTACTTACTAATTGTATGGATACAAACCTTGTATCCCACTTTTTGGGTTGTTTTAACTCATTCATGTAATGCTCTTGCATGGTCTATCAATATTGATGGCTTTATACCGTATTGTTTGTTCCTCGCCACTTCCTTGTTTGCAAATGCGTGGAATTATAGTCTAATGGCGTTTGTACGTTGTGTTAGCCCCTTTGGGGGTCTTATCCCCGTGCTTATTGGTAATAGGATTGCCTCCTTTACTTATACCTTGTCTTCCTCTTACGCTACTTTGCTTTTATCCTTTGTTTTTTCTTCCCTTTTTTCTGCTGGTTGGTGCTGTCTGGTGCACTCTGTACTTCACGATCGGTGGGACTCAATGTTGTTGCGAACTTGTGGGCTGCTGCACTTTTGTGTGATGGAGTGGCTGGATTTTTCCTTTGCCCTTTGGGTACTGTCCCCTGTAGTGTGACACTGACTCTCCAACCATTTTTGCGTCCCAGCTGCTTCTTCACCAGATCAGTCAGTATAATCCTTTTGGATTGCGGTTCTCCGTCTCTCCGTGTGTGCTTAATAGCAAAGGGCTCCACTTCTTACAAGATACAATGTCCTTCTATCAGGTAATATCTACTCATCTCTTGTGTTGCCTTCACTCGCATATATGTTGCTGCTCTGCTGATTTGTATATCAACCTTTGCCAGGTCAGTGCTTCTGTCGTTTTGATCAACATATATGATCATGTTACTGATTATTTGCTGCTATCGTTTTTGTGTCTTGAGGGCAGATTCACTACTCGACCTCGATCAGATATAGTTACTCGACTTACTGTTCAGATACAAGCTACACTACTATTTTACAAACTCCTTCACTTGCCTCACCGGTTGTCCTTGAAACTCTCACATGTGCTTTGGCTTTTGTGGGATACGGTGTTCACTTGACCATACAGGATGTGGACTTTTGGCTTGGAGCTGCGGTGGTTCCCCTCGGCTTGGAGATGCTATGGCAATCAACCACACAAATATTAAGAAACATGGATTAATTGCCTTTTGTGCTTGCTATTGTAGTGGTCCCTTCCCTTCACGACAACATAATACTAAACATATAGGCTCATAAGCCCATACTAGGGATCCTAGGAGATCAATTAACCCTTACAGGGGTTTTAGTTCACTTACTGCATACCACCACAATTTATATACTCATTTTGGTTTTATTCCTGTATCTTTGTCTATGTATTGCTTGAATAAATCTACTAGGACTTGCTCCTTCTTCTGTAATTTACATGGCCATTACAATATTAATATTATATACACATATGTCTCCACTCAATTTGAGGTTTGGGTCCAATATAAACAATACCACTTTCACAAGGCTATTTTCCAACAACCACGGCAAAAAAACAAAATGGATATTTTTTGTCGACTTCAAATCTGACAGATATTATCTATATTAAGAGCTCTATTTTACTTCACTTTCACCAACACATGTCAAAAGCATTGACTAATGCTATTTGCATACAATCCAAACTTCACTTTCACCAACACATGTCAAAAGCATTGACTAATGCTATTTGCATACAATCCAAAGCATGAAAAATTAGTTTCATATGAATATTGCTTCCTGGAATTGTAGAGGTTTCAAGGGACGGAATTTTTAGACAAACACCGAGATCTTCTATAGGAATAATCAAATCAACGCTTTAGTCTTAATGGAAACAAAAGCTAATAACCCTCCACCAGATTACTCTTAGAAAACATTTGGCTTCCACAACATCGCTTCAATCCGGCTCGAGGCTTTTCGAGAGGAATCTGTCTACTATGGAAAGAGCTTTCGCCTGTCGAGGGTGAAATAAACCTGGTTTCGGTTCACCATAGATTCATCCATATTAATTACCATGATTGCATTCGAAACAAAACTATAGCCTTTCTATTGGTGTACGCACCTCCGGACTACGGCTCAAAAACTCAGTTTTGGGACACTATAGCATATTACTCATTGTCTCTACTAGTACCATTCTGTATCTTCGACGATCTTAATGAGATTGCTATTCCGAATGACAAACTGGGAGGATGCCCTACTAACGCAAGGCGATTCGTTAGAATATAGCAACTTAAAAATGACCTACTATTGAATGACGTTCCAACGGAAACTATACCTGGCAAAGGAAAAAAACTCGTTCAATTGATAACAGCTACGCGAAACTGGACAGTCTCCTTGCTCAAAATGAGGTCATCTCGGGATATGATGGCATTCGAGTTAAGATTCACCCATTCACTTCCTCTGACCATGCTCCAATTTCGGTTGACTTACGTTCAACAACTCATTTACACAAGCGCCCATTCCGGTTTGAGTTAGCTTGGACAACGAAGCCGGAATTCAAGAATATTGTAAATCAAGCATGGCGCATTAATCCGATAGGATCCAATCTCTTCAAACTTACGAAAAAACGGCTTTGCTTAAGAACTTGGCTAAAAAATGGCATAAGCGTACCTTCAACAACATGCACAAACAAATTTTCCAAACAGATGAAGAGCTAATGCGATTACAAAAAATCTTAACTACAAACTACAGCACTAATCTTTTTGATCGACATAGGAGGTTACTTAACAAGAGAGAGCGAATGCTCGATTTCCAATGATGTTATTGGAGCCAAAGATCTAAACTAAAACACGCTAAACTAAACGACACCAACTCAGTCTATTTCCACCACATAGCCTCTACTAAACGAGGAAAAAAACTAATCAAGCATCTACAAACGACTTCAGGGTTACAACTTAATGATAACAACCTCATTAGAGAAGAGTTTGTCTTTGACTTCTCTGCCTGATTCAGGTCGACTTACAACCACGAGTTGTCTTTTACAAACTCTGAAATAAAAGCTGATATGTTTTCTATCAAATCGGACAAAACTCCTGGACCAGATGGTATGCCAGCAGGCTTTCACCAAACTTTCTGGGATATCGTTGGAACTTCAATTATTAAAGCTGTAAAGTCATTTTTCCTTTCCGAAAGAATGCTTCGTCAGATTAATCACACTTTCATCACTTTAATAAAAAAAAGGGATAACTCGAAAACAGTTAACCACTACAGACCTATCAGTCTGTCCTCTACAATTTACAAGATCATTTCTAAAATTCTGACTAATCGTCTGTCCAAGGTTTTCGACAAACTCATCCACCTGATTCAAAGTGCTTTCACGAAAGGCAAGTCCATCCAAGATAATATTCTGATCGCACATGAAATCTTTCACTCTTTTAGAATTAGCCAGGCTAAATGTGGCTACATGGCTCTAAAACTAGATATGGAAAAAGCATATGATAGAATCGAATGGCCCTTCCTCGTGGCTGTTCTACAGAAATTCGGCTTTGATAGTAAGTTCATCCATTGGATAACAGAATGTGTACAAACTGTATCTTACTCTATATTAATCAATGACGAACCGTCTACACCATTTACACCTACAAGGGGCCTTAGACAGGGAGACCCTCTGTCTCCGTTCCTTTTTATACTTACTACAGGGGTTCTGGCAAGAACTCTCCAACGACAAGCTTTAGTTTCCAGTTACCTAGCTTTTCACTTGGCGGGGGGGGGGGGGGGATTAAGATTCCCTTTCTAGCATTCGCGGATGACATTCTTTTGTTCGGAAAAGCAAACCAGGCAACGTGCATCACTTTATCCAACATAATCCAACGTTTCTGCCTCATATCAGGTCAAAAAGTTAACCTACATAAATCCAGTTTCCAAGTTTCCCCTGGAACTTGATGTGCGTACAAATCGCCATATTTTCTATGCACATTTTAGTCCATTTTATCATTCCTTTGCATGCATATTAGTGGGAAATCATAAGATTAGTGTATTTTATACATAATTGTCCAATATATGGGTCTGCACGAGTTTCAATGTGATTTCGCAGAAAAACGAGACGAAAATGGATAGATTTGGACACAAGACAAAGAGCGGAAAAAGAACTCGAAGTCTTCTAAAGAGGTCGAAATCGACTATGAACCTCGAAATCGAGTGATACAGAGCACCAGGAATCGAGCAGAGGAAGAACAGAGCATGTCGACACAGAAGAGGTCGATATCGATATCTCAAGGTCGATATCGAGGGGCCTAAGTCGAGCATATTGATAGAAGTCAAGTGCCAGTCCGAGGAGAAGAAGGAGAGCTCGAGATAGAGTTAAAGAGAGGTCGATATCGATGTTGCCAGCAGAAGAAGTCTGACTCAGATTTTGATAGAATTCTAAGCTTGCACGTCTATCCTAAAGTTGAGATCTTCTATCTTCAATGCCAGACTTATCACTTTAGATGTTTTACCATTGAATTTTTAGTTTTTACTTTATTAAGTTTTATCTTAGAGAATAAAGATAGGTTTTCGAATCCATGGCTAGCAAGATTTGAGATCTATATCTAGAGGCCATTAATGCTGAGTTAGGCAATAAGTTTTCATCCAAGCATGCAGAGAATTTCAGTTTTACATAGAGAGTAGCGAGTTAGAGAGAGAGAAAAGAGGCCGAGTAAAGTTGGGTGTGAAGCGAGAGCGGAGATTCGGCATTGTTTGTTGTAACTTTCTCTTTATTTTAATAAAAGTAGTTTTCTTTTAAATAATGATGATGAGTTCAACGATTAAGCGCGAGTAGTCAACCCACTTCTAGGGTCGGGGTGAGCCCGACGATAGCAATGTAGGGTAAGTGCATCAAAGGTATGATTTTTATACGATTCCGTCTTCCATCCTATGCATGATCCTTTGCGAAATTTAGGGAGATTCATTATTTGCATTATTGAAGCGAAAGCCAATCATATTGTGAAATTGGTTTATTCATGAATTGGATAGTAACTCTTAGGAATTATGCGAGAGCCTCTAATCAGCTAAGTGTTCGTAACGAAAGTTATTTGACGGAAAGACATTAAATTTCATAACTTTAGCATCAAACTTGCATGAATATCGTTGTGGAAGAATCCCCGACCTTGGAAGCTTTTAGTTTATTGAATTTCATAAAAGGTTTGAGTTTTGATTTCTGTTCATCTTTCCTTTACCATTCTAAGATCTTTGGACTACTTTTTCGACACATAGGTTACGCTTTATAGTTTCTGTTACAGACATCAAAATCGACTAGCAAGGTTGATATCGAGCACTAACATCGATATCGAGGTCTTTCTCGATGTCGAGTGTGTTTGCTTTTGTCTTTTGTAGGAAACTCACTGGAAATCAACCAGAACTGAGGTCGATATCGACCAGACACCTCGATATCGAGTGTCTCCTGAGGTCGAAAGCTTCATCGTGATTGCAACTAAGGAAGCGCTGACATACCTCCTCGTGGATTCGATCTTGAATTACCCTACCACTGCATCGGGAGGGATTCTTGTATTTATTTGCTTGGATAAGGGAGTTGGCATAGTTAGAGTTTTTATTTGAATATTTTATTTGAGCAGAATCACACCTCCCCTAAACGAACAAATTGGCACCGTTGCCGGGGATAAGGGAGCATATATAAAATATGGCAATTTTAGGTAGGCCATTCCTAGCAACCGTCGATGCCAACATAAGCGTGAAGAAAGGATTGCTCTCATTCACAATTAGTGACTAAGTGATAGAGTACGCCTTCAACAAGACGGTAAGGAACAATGAAGGGCCAATGGAGATAAAGGCCATCAATGATGTCTACATCGCATGTGGAGAAGCCAAGGTAAGGAGTATGACACCGGAAGAGCTTGAAAAGAGAGCCATAGAAGCCCATGTTGAGGAAGTTGTGGCAATCTTGAACAAAGGAAACAAAAAGAAATTCAACATCGACCCAGGTAAGTCGATATCGACTAACAAAGTTCAAGATTCTATGCCAAGTTATAAGTATGGGGTCGACGGAGGAGAAGAAATCTCGAAATCAGGCATCAAGGTCGATATAGACCATAAGCAAATGCTGAAATCGACTACCATAGAAGCTTAGAAAGGAGGAGGAAAGACCTTGATATCGATCTCTAAAGGTCGAAATCGACCTGATCATGTCGAGCAGAACCACTCCAAATCGACTGAACCTCCAGGAGCACAACAGATCTCGATATCGACGACTGATGATCGATGCCGACCTGAGCCACAGAAAGAAGAAAAGGTAAGTCAAGGTACGGATTCCTCCTTTTCCATCTCAATTAAAGATTTATCATTATTTGGAAGAGGGTGCCTTGGCATGTGTGCTTGTGTAGGGTATCCGATGATGATCCGAGCCATTATGAGATAGGAGAGACAAGGTTTATATCGCGAAATGAAAAGATCATTGGTTCCCTAATAGATTCAAAGACAAAAGGATGGGACCATTCACGGTGAATCAAATCCATCCAGGCGGAATACAACTGCGTGACAAAAAAGGTGTTTTATTTGAGGCCCGGGCCACATGGGCTCTGCAGATGCCGCCTTGAGAGCGTAAAGGAAGAAGTCGGCCTAGCGACATTAAAGTCTAGAGCTTGTAAAAGACAATTAGTTTTTGGTTTTGGACATCTTTCGGTTTTGTTTTGAGACATCTTTACACTGTGCTTTATTTGTTTGGTCTTAGTTTTTCTAACAAGTTGCAGGAAGGAGAGAAAGAGCACAGAAACAGCAACATCGAAATCATGTAAGAAGCTCCATATCGACCTTAAGGTCGATTCTGAGGGGCTTGTGGTCGAGGCCAGATCACCTTGAAGCTTGAACCAGAAAATTGATGACATCAGTCGATTTCGATGTTAAAGGTCAACGTCGACCACCACTGCTGACTTCTTCGACTCTTGAGATTTGTGACATTTTAGTAAGTTTCTTTCTTCACCCTAGTTCTAATACAGTGAGGAAACTGTAATCTTTAAGTATGGGGTGGGGGAAAGGCTTACTTGCATATATTTAGCATATTTTGAAATTTTTCATAAGTTATTGCATAGTTTTTACATGTTTATGCATATTCACACTTAGTTATTTTAGATGTTTTTATCTTTAAGCATATTTATCTTTAAGCATTGCATCATACAGTTTATATATTCGAAATAAAAGAAGAGAAAAAATGACCCCCCATCAAAATATGAAAAAATAAAGAAAAGAGTCATGGAAGCTTTTATTGAACTCGACGATGCAAAATTAGATTCATTAGAGATATAACATGAAATTGCCTAGTTAATGAAAGTCCCAATGAAGTGCAAAATAGAAAACAATGAAGGAGAGGA
The DNA here is from genome assembly GCA_963922045.1 of Persicaria maculosa. Classification (NCBI taxonomy): domain Eukaryota; kingdom Viridiplantae; phylum Streptophyta; class Magnoliopsida; order Caryophyllales; family Polygonaceae; genus Persicaria; species Persicaria maculosa. The sequence continues at coordinate 40,172,011 of OY998261.1, forward strand.
AAAAAACTTGAAGATGCTTTTGACATGTGCATGATAAGATGATGGAGGACTTTTATATATTTCCATACATATACTTACAAAAGTTCATATCTTAGCCTTACCTATGCATATTTGCAAAATTCACAAGCCATATATGAACCATCTATTATCATTATCATTATCGCTCCACATATATTACATATTGCCCATTTTGAATACCTTATACCCTATCCGGGGACAAGTTAAGAATGGATGTTATCTTTGGAGTTGTTATATGGATTTTGTGCATTATTATGAAGTTGTTAGCAGGAATGAAACAAAATTTTGAATTATGAAAAATTTAATGAGAGATAAAAAATCCGATCACCTCAAGAGATAAAGGTAGGTCGACCCTGCTCGTTAAGATGTTAGTTCAGCGAGATGGGACACAAGGTGAGGAGTCCGAAGTACTAAGTATCCAGGGCCATTCATGACACCCATGTTTGCGACTCGCGAGAAGGCAGTGCTAAGGTTAGAGAGGTAAAAGCATTATAAATGAAAAAAAGCATTGAGTGATGAGTGAAAGGTGAGAAACATTATGAAGAAGAAATGTGGAATGAATGTTTTGGAAAGAAAGTTTTTTTTCCCCGGATTTAACACCACATGGCCAAATATTAGCCTACCTTTAGCCTTTTACCAATCTACTTCTCTATAACTTGAAAAAGTCCTCTTGATTAGTAATGCTATGTCGATGAAATTGTTTTATGCATATAAACCTCCTTTTATGAGTATGAAGTTGCTTTATTGCACATGCATGGATTTGGTTGACACTAGTACCTTATCGAGGATGGAAATTGATTGTAGGGATATATGAAAAATGAATCTATGATGTTGAGGGTTTACTTCCTTCCCCTGAATGACCATTAAAAGTATTGCTTGGGGATAAGCAAGCTTAAGTATGGGGTGCTTGATGTGCGCGCAAGCTGCCATATTTTTTATGAACATTTAAGTCCATTTTATCATTCTTTTGCAAGGATATTAGTGGGAAATCATAATATTAGTGTAGTTTATGCATAATTGTCAAATATATGGGTCTGCACGAGTTTCTATGTGATTTTGCAGAAAAACGAGACGAAATGGACAGATTTGGACACAAGATGAAGAGCGAAAAAGATACTCGAAGCCTTCTGAAGAGGTCGAAATCGACTATGGACCTCGACATCGAGTGATACAAAGCACCAGGAAACGAGCAGAGGAAGAACAGAGCATGTCGACACAGAAGAGGTCGATATCGATGTCTCAAGGTCGATATCGACTGGCCTAAGTCGAGCATATAGATAGAAGTCGAGTGCCAGTCTGAAGAGAAGAAGAAGAGCTCGAGATAGAGTTAAAGAGAGGTCGATATTGATGATAAAGGTCAATATCGATGTTGCCAGCAGAAGAAGTCCGACTCAGATTTTGATAGAATTCTATCCGAAGCTTGCACGTCTATCCTAAAGTTGAGATGTTCTATCTTCAATGCCAGACTTATCACTTTAGATGTTTTACCATGGAATTTTTAGTTTTTACTTTATTAAGTTTTATCTTAGAGAATAAAGATAGGTTTTCGAATCCATGGCTAGCAAGATTTGAGTTCTATATCTAGAGGCCATTAGGACTGAGTTAGGCATTAAATTTTCATCCAAGCACGCAGAGAATTTCAGTTATACATAGAGAGTAGCGAGTAATAGAGAGAGAGAGAGAGAGAGAGAGAGAGAGAGAGAGAGAAGAGGCCGAGTGGAGTTGGGTGTGAAGCGAGAGCGGAGATTTGGATTTGTTCGGTTGTAACTTTCTCTTTAGTTTAATCAAAGTAGTTTTCTTTTCAATAATGATGAGGAGTTCAACGATTAAGCGTGAGTAGTCAACCCACTTCCATGGTCGGGGTGAGCCCGACGATAACAATGTAGGGTAAGTGCATCAAAGGTATGATTTTTATACGATTCCGTCTTCAATCCTATGCATGATCCTTTGCGAAAGTTAGGGAGATTCATTATTTGCATTATTGAAGCGAAAGCCAATCATATTGTGAACTTGGATTACTCATGAATTAGATAGTAACTCTTAGGAATTATGCTAGAGCCTCTAATCACCTAAGTGTTGGTAACGAAAGTTATTTGACGGAAAGACATTAAATTTCATAACTTTAGCATCAAACATGCATGAATATCATTGTGGCATGAATCCCCGACCTTGGAAGCTTTTAGTTTATTGAATTTCATAAAAAGTTTGAGTTTTGATTTCTGTTCATCTTTCCTTTACCATTCTAAGATCTTCGGACTACTTTTCCGACACATAGGTTACGCTTTACAGTTTCTGTTACACACATCAAAATCGAATGGCAAGGTGGATATCGAGCACTAACATCGATATCGAGGTCTCTCTCGATGTCGACTGTGTATGCTTTTGTCTTCTGCAGGACACTCACCGGAAATCGACCAGAACTGAGGTCGATATCGACCAGACACCTCGATATCGAGTGTCTCGTAAGGTCGAAAGCTTGATCGTGATTGAAACTAAGGAAGCGCTGACATACCTCCTCGTGGATTCGATCCTGAATCACCATACCACTGCATCGGGAGGGATTCTTGTATTTATTTGCTTGGATAAGGGAGTTGGCATAGTTAGAGTTTTTATTTGATTATTTTATTTGAGTAGAATCACACCTCCTCTAAACGAACAGAACTACAACTGCAGCCACTCACAACATTTCAACAACATTAGGTATCCCGCAAATAAATAACCTAGAAAAATACCTAGGATGCCCGATTATAAATGGGCATGTCAATCGCGATATTTTCGCAGATGTGGTTCTCAAAGCAAAGCAACAATTGATAAAATGGAAAGGGAGCACCCTTTCAGCAGAAGGACGCAAGGTTCTCATCAAATCCAACATGTGCGCGCAATCGCTATTAATGCAAGCGTTTATGTTGCCATCTTCGATTTTACACGAATTAGATAAAGTCTATAGATAATTCTTTTGGAACAAATATCAGAATTCTACTCCTCTTATCAGCTGGGACAAGATGTGCTCCGACACCATGGAGGGGGGGCTTAGGCATTTATAAAGTAGAGACTATGAATATAGCTTTACAAATGAAACTGCTATGGAAAATCATTGCCGAAGCTGATAATATCTGGATCAGGGTCATATCAGTAAAATATCTGAAAGGAGCTCCGTTGTTGGACTATGTCAAAAAAGGAAATACTTCTTGGCAATGGTCCAAATTGACGGCCATTAGACACTTGTTCAAACCGGGCCTACGATGGTCCGTTGGAGACGGTCATTCGGTCAGGTTTTCGAAGGATAACCGGGTGCTCCCCACACCTTTGACTAACTCAGCCATGACATCGATAGATGATAACATGGCTAGCTGGACGGTACAACGCTTCATTACCACTGATAATAGGTGGGATACTGAGGCTCTACATAATGATCTACAAGGTTTGCTTAGTGCGGTAGTCATAAAAGATATTACAGAAGTTACACTACTTGAATACTGCAATTAGACATCATGTAATTTAAGTCTGTCAAAAAAACAACCGATGTTAAATTAATCTATTACATCAAAAAATAAATTTGTGATTTTAAAAAAACTTAAGACAACAGTTGAATTTTTTGACAGATGTTAAATAGTTAATTTTATAAAAGATTGAAACGCGCGCCTGATAAAATTTTGTAAGTATTTGAACGCCCGCCCATACTTAGAATTTTTTTTAAACACCCGCTCATACTTAGAATTTTTTTTAAACACCCGCCCATAGTCGATAACAAGAGCTCCCTCACACTTGTGTGAACAGATTGAAGTCCACCAAACGTCTCCTTTCTCCCAGCTCTTTGTCTCACTCTAGCCTGGATCTCACCACCATCGCCTACCACTACCGCCACTACCACCCTCGCCGCTGCTGTCACCACCACCGCCACCACAATCTCTCCTCTTTCTCTCGGCTTTCATCCTCGGCTTCTCCTCTTCTGTCCACGGATCTGAGATATATATCTCACACTCGAGACGAGATCTCTCTTGCCCCTCTTTCTCTCTCTCCCTCTCTCAATCTTCCGTTGTTACTCTCTCACTCGATCTCTCTCTGCGTCGCAACCTCCTAAACGACAAATGCATCACCGATTGCCATCAGGACCACCGCTTCATCACCGACTGCCTTTATGGTAGGACGCTACTCTCCTTCTCCTGTTACTTTGTTCAACTTCATTGAGTTGTTTAATCGTTTGATTTGTTCAAATTTGTGAGTTCTACGCTTCTTAGTTTTCCCAGTTCGTTGATTTCAACATGTTTGGTGTTTGTTAGTTTGAAATCTGGACTTATTCTTCCATGATTGAGATTAGGGCTTTAGTTTAGGGTTTCTTTGTGGGATATATAAACATTTTCTTTGAGTTTCCACCAATTTCTTTACAGGGCATTGGGAGCAAGCTCTTACCTGACATTCAACACATACTGCAAATCACTGGCGAAATCAGTGAGAACTGAGTAGGAGGAGAAATCCTGGAGTCCGAGCTCCACAGGTACTGCTGCATTGTTTAAGTGAAAATTCTTATCGGCCCTTACTCATCAGACATCCAGTACAAGATTGTTGAGATTTGTTGGTGCATCTTTTCAGGCAAGAGTCATTCATAATACCAGACTAGAGTGACTGCAGATCAAGGAAGCTGTAGAGAAAGCTAGAGCAGCAACAACTTCAGAAAAAGATGAATTTGGTGAAATGACATGCTCAGAGCTCTTAGAAGCTCTTGAATTAAGCCGCTGCATTTTTCTCATGAAGTGAGAATAACTTCTTTTCTTTGTGATTCCAGAATAGTTTGTACATGAGTCTGGAATCTGACTAGTGTCGTAGCCATCTAAATAGGAATGATAGAGATAATGTATTAATCGAGAGTGGAGATTGGTGAATGCCCTTTAATAAGAGATGCAATTAAGCCTCTCTGAGCTACTGAGCTTTGTGTTGCACTTCTAAAGGGATCTCTCTAGCACTGTTGCCATGGCAAGATTTGTAGAAATTGATCAGAAAATATGCCCCTACAAGTGGAAGGCATGCTTCTATATTATTGTGATAACACAATCATATGGTGAGTTAGTGAGTGCATTTCTTTGTCTCTTACAAACAATTTTTCTTTTCAGTTTTATTACTTTAGGTGACATTGAATTCCTATTTGTTTTTATGTTTTTGGAATGCAACAACTGAAATATAGTGTTTGTTTTAACTGCTTTTTGCAGATAAATGTGAGGGAGGCTTGAAATTCTGCCCTTGATGAAGAAATGGCTGCCGACTCCATAGTGTTTGTGATGGGTGAAGAGGTATGGAATGATGTTTACCTGTACTTGTTTCCTCAATTATACGATAATGGTCATTTTATATGTATTTTATATCAAGGTGCTTACAAGGTTCGACATGATGCAGAGGTTAATTCTTGCCTTGTGTTATTCAAATGTCCTTCTCTTTCAGACACCGCTTTGTCAGATGACAATTGATTTTGGAGATGCTAATGGCAAGTGGCTTTGCAGGCTGGTTTTACTGGTATTGGAGTGGGTGCAGCTTACAAGGGTTTGAAGCCTGTTATAGAATTTTTGACATTTAACTTCTCAATGCAGGTTAGGATCTCTTCTGAAAAAGTGATTCTTCGTGTATCCAACTATTCAGTCTGTTCTTGCTTTATCTTCCTCACAAACTCATTGCTGTGATTACAGGCGATTGACCACATAATTAATTCAGCAGGAAAATCCAACTATATGTCTGCTCGTCAGCTTTCAGTGCCAATTGGTTTCAGAGGACCCAATGGTGCTGCTGTTGGAGATGGCGCTCAGCATTCTCAGGTGTGATTCTAATGGCTTTAATTGAGGTTGTAAAGTGATATCATGAACATTCCAAGTTTTATTTTCTTGCCGTTTTTAGTTGATCATGTAGGCATGTGGAAAATAAATTCTGCGAATATGGTAGACTGGTAGATACTAGTTTATTCGAGTGTTGAGATGATATTAGACTTGAATGACATGAAATTTCTGTTGTGAAAATTCTGAATTTCTTATTCACATAGGATTTATGAGTAATGCCCCATTGTCATCTTATGTTGAATTACTAATTACTTCATACTCATTGCCACTTACAAGTGATCTGGCCCAGTAGAGTCCTTCCCATTTTCTTCTCTTATTTGCTGTCATAAATTATAAATACTGATTGATTGTTTTCATTGGTGAAAAATGCATACTATATATTATGTTTCATTTTTCACCAATGAAAACAATCAATCAGTATTTATAATTTATAACAACAAATAAAAGAAGAAAATGGGAAGGACTCCACTGGGCCAGGTCACTTGTAAGTGGCAATCAGTATGAAGTAATTAGTAATTCAATATAAGATGACAATGGGGCATTAATCAGAAATCCTGTGTGAATAAGAAATTCAGAATTTTCACAACAGAAAATTGATTGTTTTCATTGGTGAAAAATGAAATATACTATATATTATGTTTCATAAGATGACAAAATGCATACTAATTACTTCATACTGATGCCAGGGGCCTTCTCAAATGAAACACAATATATAGTATGCATTTTGTCATTTTTCGTGCAGCTGAGTTGTTTTTTCCGGTCTATTCTCGCCCCGTGATAACTTTATTCCTATTTGTAGTCTCTCTTTGGTGGTTGTTAGAGTCTTGTTTTGAGTTTCAGGTTTCCTCGGGTGATTTGTTTTTCCAATTTTGTTGTTCATTGTTGGAGGCTTCCGTAACTTATTCTTATTATATTCTTATAGTTTTACTTATTTTCTATGTGTTTATCAATGGTGCAAGAATGGCTCTAAACCTATCGAGAATCTGTAATTTATTTTGTTCTTGTGTCTTCTTGTCTTTTTTTAACTGTCTTTTTTCCCCTAGATTTTCCCTCCCAGAAATGCTCCTGTCACTCTTTTTAGTTGGCATACGACAGTGGATCTGCAAAAAGATGCAAGAGAACTAGTTAAGGCAGCAATGGGTTGGTGAGAAGAGTACTCATAATTAAACAAAAGTACGAGAACTAGTTAAGGCAGCAATGAAGCTGCTGCTTTTTATAGTTCTGGAACTATTTTAGGTGATGCTTTTATGAGTTATTTTGCACTTTTATGGGTTGTTTTGTTGGCGCCCGTGCCTCGGGTTTTTGGCTATTTTTGGAGCTGATTTATTCATTTTTGAGCCATTTTATTTCAAAGTTTGGGGTTGGTTTGAGCCATTGGGTTTGTTGGCGCCCGTGCCTCGGGTTTTCGATGTTGAGTCATGTTGTCTAGTCTGTTTTTGGAGCTGATTTATTCATTTATTTCGATGTTGTGCTTGAATAGATATGAAATCGAACCATTTTATAAAAATGGATGTTAGCATCATTATAGACATCGTCTAAATAATCTAAATCAATGTGTAATATATATTTTTACATCACAATATTAATATAAATTGATATATATTGCTAACAACAACATCCTTATAAAAATCTAAAATGATGTCTATATCATATTAATACATCAGTTATGTAAATATTTCATACGATCAATTATTTTAAAATAATAAAAAATCACAAATTATATATATGAAATTAATATACACAAAATCAATATATTAAAAAAGATGTGTATTTTGTTTTAATACATTAATTATTTTAAAAATAGTGATGTAAATGTAAAATTTAGGCTTGGTGTGGGCATCTTTATAAACTTATAGATGGAAAATAATGAGGCTTTAACAACAAGTGAACATGTCAAAAATAAAATTAAGGGGCTGATTTATATCTATATTCAAAATAAAATAGATGTTTTAACCAAGAATATACATCGGCTTAAAACCGATGTGAAAAAGTTGATCTTTTACTACACGCATAATAAGATCGGAAATATTTTTGAAAGACATCTGTTCACAACAGATGTCTAATTGCATTTTTCTAGTAGCGTTAGACTACCAGTGAACAGCTTTTCTGATAGAATCTATAGGGGTCCTAATAGAAATGGCTGGTTCTCAACCAAATCTGCCACAAACATTATTCACCTACATAAAGGAGACCCTAATTATGACTGTCATTGGCTGTGGCATTTAGACATCCCTCACAAGATCAAACACTTCCTCTGGAAAGTCTCTCGTGATGGGCTTCTTACGTCAGATTGCTTACAAAGATCCCATGTCACTATTCCTTCGGGGTGCAATTTCTGCAATGGGTCCACATAATCGACCTTATACCTGCTGCTAGAGTGCCCTATGACTTTAAATCTACTCTCTGATCTTAACATTAGCATTCCACATCAACATGGGATTGACAGCAAGTGAAAAACGAACATTATACTAAATCACATTTATACCTTAGTGGGAAAAAATAATCTCAACAGACTGGCTTTTGCGTGGTGGGGGATGTGGTTCTTTTGAAATAAGTTAGTTTTTCAACAAGCAACCGTTAACTCTAGTTAGGCAATAGCACTATTTTGTACATCCGCTAGACAAACTTGGTTTGCTCGTTTGGATGTTGAGGACAGTAATGTCATTAACCGAGAGAGTAACCAACTCAATTATGCGATGGAACATAACTATGCAAACAAGAGAAAGGATAAACATAAACATTTTTGGGAAAAACCACCACTGGATTTTTTCAAACTAAATTTCGATGGCTCCCACAGTGAGAACTTGTCGGGAACTTTCGGTTTTGCAATTCGCGACAATGAGGGACACGTCGTCTCGCTGGGTTCAAGACCTTGTAATAATTCGTCGGTAATTTTCGATGAGGCTATGGGGCTTCACATGGGTGTGTCTAGGGAGACAAGCATGAGAATATAGAAACTTCTAATCAAAGGGGATTGTCTGGTGGTCATTAAGGCTCTCCTTGGGGACTGGGTGTGCCCTTGGAATATCGCGCTACTTATGGCTGACACTAATACTATTCTTAATTCTATTTCTCATGTTGCTATTCGTCATATTTTCAGGGAATCAAATACGGTTGCGGACAGGATTGCGCGTCTCGCTTACTGCATCCCTGCGGATGGTAGCTTCATCACTAATCCAGAACTACGTGTTCTTGTCCGCTCGGACGCGCTAGAAAAGAAGCCGGGTCATCGGCGGCTTTTTAATCTTTATCCTGCTTGCAAAAAAAACATAGCTGCTATGCCAAATATGTTTAATTAATAATTGATTTGTTCATAAATTAATTTAATATTACCAAAACATATTTCAATGAGGTATAGTTTTATAGAAATATATTATTAGAGTATAATTATCTAATTATCTCAAATTATATGCATCATTTTTTCCAATACATAACTTCTATAAATTCAATATGGTATAAATAGTTGTTAAAATAATTTATAGGCTAAATAGAAGAAAATGTCAATCTTTAAAAAATATGATATTTTATTTTATTCTTCAAATCAGATTTCAACATAATTCATAAATAACTTTTCATGGAATTTTAATTTTATATTTTAGCGATAGCTATAGAGAAATATTTCGAAAACATAAATCATTAATTGTACAAATAAATTTAAAACAATTTGATATGGTATGGATTAATTATCTATATAAAAACTCTAAATCATCATAATTAAAATTGTTTAATATACATTTAATACTAGAGGGAATTGTACAAAATGACCCTAAACCCGAAACACTCTGCGTTCATAACCCGCTGTCCAAAGTATTTGCAAAATCTAACCCTCCCCCCTAAAAAAATTACAGTCGCATGCGGTAAAAAAAAAGAGAATTGCAACCGAATAGGGAGGAAGTTAATGCAGGGAGAGAGAGAGACCGGGGGAATTTAATGAGGAGAGAGAGAGAGAGAGTTTTATTAAAAAAAACTATCAACTCAACTGCAAGTGAAAGAGGCATAGAAAAGGGGAAGAGAGAGGGCAATAGTCGTTCATCAAAACTTGAGGAAAACAAGCCACGAACAACGTTTACAAGGTGGGGACCTTCGATTTTGAAGTATTTAAACCCTAACTTGGTCGATTAATTACCTCTTGCTTGGAGTAATAGGGGAGGAACCGATTGGAAGAACCTAAACTGTTTGTCATTATGTGAAATGGGATAAAAGGGTGGAATAGGTTGACAGTTCTTAATTTTCCCCTATCATGTAGGAAGTAACCGACGTCAAGTTATAAACAAAGGGTGGAAAGTTTAGGAACGGGGGTGCTTAGGGCTTGGCCTTGGTACGGAAATTACCGTACCAATCGAATTACCAACTGTACCAACAACAAGTTGGTACCACAAAATCGGTAACCAAAGAAATCGGTAACCGAAAGTTCGGTACCGAGCAACCTCGGTACGGTATATGGTATGCAAAGTTCACATCCCATGGTACCAAATATATATACATATATATATATATATATATATATATATATATATATATATATATATATATATATATATATATATATATATGTTAAAATAAAAAATAAAAATCCCTTATTTTAATTAAGTCCCTACCAATTTAATTAAGTCCCTAGCGACGGTACTGTTGGTACCGACAATACCGACGGTATCGTCCGTACCAGACCTTCGGTAACCACAATTATCATACATAAAACCAAGTAAATGAAAATTGAACGAGACTGCTAGTCCCACGGTACCAGACCTTTGGTAATCAAAACTTTCGATACCAACACATTCAGTTATCAATAACTTCGATTGGTACGTGGTAACAAAAAATACATACCGAAAGGTATTGGTACGGTACGTGGTAATTAAAATTTTCCCACGTTACCGTACCGTGCCAGCCCTAGGGTTGTTCACTACGGGTATAGAAGGGAATTTTTGGAAGGGGAAAATTGGGGAATGTTTATGTCGATTCAAATTTTTAGGAGTAGGGTGACTGTAGATATGTTCATGTTAGGGCAAAATTGGGCCGAAATGGGGCAAGCTAGGGTTAAAGGAAATGTTAGAAAGGGTGAGTTTTCGTATGTGTATGTTGAAATTGGGCAGGGGAACTAAATATTTATGTCAAAAGTTCGAAATTTCAAATGAATATTTTCAAAAACTTGTGTGTAATTAGAGATGTACAGATTCAATAAGTTGACTATCATGTATGAATATATATATATATATATATATATATATATATATATATATATATATATATATATATATATATATATATATATATATATATATATATATATGACATGTTTAACTCTCTTGGTGTCATGTAAAAAGGGAAACTGGTTGGTTGGATATGTGGAAGGGAAACTGCAGGGTTGAATATGGAAGCATTGGTTGCATTCAATATTAAGATGAATAGGTTTGACATCTAGTATGCATAGGTTCTAAATTGGGTGAAATGTGAAAGGAATTGGTGCAAAGTTGATTTCTGTCATGTATGAATCTACATGTGTCATGTCAAAATAAGTAATTGTCATGTACATATTGACTGGTGGAATGTTTGTGGAACTGACAAGAAGGGAATTGTGGGTTAAGGGACATAAATTATTTTCAAGATTACCGATTTTTGGTCGCCCAACATGCAGGATATCTAGTGAAGAACAAAAATGTCGAAAAGGAGTGGAAAGAAGCTTGTTAAACCTAAAAGTCAAACCTCCGACGTGGTATGATGAGATTTCGTTCGAGTAATGTAATTTGTGATTGTCGTGTAGCGTAGCTGACATGTTGAAGTTTGTACAGGCTGTGTACGTTGTCGAGGAAGACCGACACTTTAAAACACGATGTAACCAATACGACCGGCAGCAGCTCCTAGCAAACATGGACGACCACTTGAGCGAGGCCGACTGGAAGCGTCTGATGGATAGCCCTTTGGGGGGCATTGCAAGACTCGGCACAAGGGTCCATTTCTATGCATAGCTTGTACACTACATCCTCCAATGACAATTGAAGACGAAGAAGCAGCATGAAATGTGGTACAAGATCGAAGATGCGGTCGTGAGGTTCTCAATAGTTGAGTATGCCCTTGTCGCCAACCAAAAACTGCAGCTATGTCAATCGGCCTGGGGATGACTCGGCGTGTAAGATTACAGCCTTTAATTTCTTCAGAGTTGAGAAGTTGAGGATGTCGAGTTCGAGGTGATGTGCCATGTGGCCATGAAATCTGAGCGATCGTTAGCCAGAAAGTTTAAACTTCTCCTGCTGATGCTGGTCGAGGGCGTGTTGTTTGGGAAAGAACCCTGAAACTACATTAAGTGGTGGGTGGTCAACCTTGTCGCCGACGTTGAAAGGTTCCTGGGGTACCCGTGAGGTCGGCTTCGCTACGAGCAAACCCACGAGTTCCTCAACCATGCAATCGAGAGGAAGCTCTAATATAACGGCAGCGCCATTGCACCACGCCCGACCTACTTCCTGCTCAGCTTCCACCTCGCCTTCTGGGTTTGTACACAAACCTCACCGGACGCCCTATAAATTACTACTAGATAACCAATGACTTTATACCGGCCAGCCTATGATTTTATACTGGACATCATTTGACTTTGTATTATACAACTGATGTTTGCAGCTCAGGGTGTACGAAGCCCACCCTCCAGTGGTCGTCCAACGTGCAAACATCATAGACGAGGACCTGTACCCTAGGTGTCTGCGTTATGAGTCTAAAGATGGGAACCTCGAGTACGACACCATCGAAACCCATATGCGGGCAGCTAAGGAGCTCAGGTACTTCAACGCCCTGACGTCGCGAGGCCGGTTCTCTTCCCCGATGCAATGGAGGAAGCTAAACTTGTGGCCCACAATGCACGATATTCTAATAAGAAGCGGAACAACTTCTTCGACGACATTGCCTGGACATTCGTAGCGGCAATACCAAAACCCCCACAGAAACCAGGAGGGGAAGTTCCGGGGGCAACGGAAGAATTCGGGTTGGGTACGCAAACACAAGCTGACATCTTAGGGATGGAGTAAAGGTCATTGGTGAAGATGGACGACATGTCGAGGAGTATAACCGAAGAGTTCGAATCGAAGCTGGCCACGCTTGAGGAGTCGATCAAAGACTTGAAGAGGGCAGTGAGGGGGAAGGGGACTAAGGAGTCGTTGGAGGATCAAGGGGAGGTCCTCTCGAAGAAGGAGGTAAGGTTATCCATGTGTTATGACAAAATATAAAGAGTGTCATGCAATTTATTATGAATGTCATGCTAACAAATTCTATATATAGACAGGTTGATGAAGTAGTGAAAGACAAGGAGAGATAGCCTACCAAGCATAGGGACCATGGGAAAGCCAAGGAGGGTGTGTCAGAGACACCTATTCTTGGCACCGCAGAGGTATGGGCACTTTTACTAGCATGTCAATTTTATTAGATGTCATGTAAATCTCAATAGATGTCATGTAAATATCAGTATATGTCAATTTCATTATTTATCATGTGGATAGATTGATGGAGCAATGAAGGACAAGGAGGAGAGACATGTAACGGCCCAAATATAAATATTCGGGTTACGTTTCAAAGGTTGGATACCTTGTTCATATCTTCCAATCCAGGTACGGGTCGAGGTTTCGAAACCTCAAGTGAGAGCATTTTAAAGTGGGGATTTCGAACCACAAATCAAGCGTAAGGGCATTGGGTACCCTTAACCTGTCATGTGAGACTATCTCGCTGAATTTGTTTTGCGTAAATTGGCGGAAAACATAAAATAGAGTACAACTTGCCACGGCGAGGCCGGGTCAAAACCAAATCATGAAATCTCAAATATGCGAAATCCTTAAGCCACGTAATAAGGTGAGTTTGATTCGATCTCCCGAGCAAATCCCCGCCATAGAAGCATGGAGCATACATGATCTACAAACAAACCTAAAAAAATATGTACATGGCATGGGATCAGACTCAGGCTATATCACACTCTATTCCAACTAGCAGGCATATACATACGTTATACCTAATAAAGATGCTTCTAATGCAGTCCGAAATATTAAACACTCAAGCATGCTGACATTTTTTATATATGTAGAAATATTGTCAAATGCCCAAAGAATGCCAAATGGCATATCCCTCTCCACATCCACCCCCCTTCCTGTTAGGGTGGAGCCTGGCCAGTACGGGCTATAGCATAGCAATAGACATTTGCAGATGGTATATGTTCGCATCAATAGTCTCGTCATCATACTCATATGGTGAGTAGAGCCCGCAAGCTTAACTCTAATCTGACTCGATGGAGGACAAGCCCGACGGGACTGGTGATGGGAGGGAGAATTGAATTGAAAATATATAAATAATCTAAAACCAATTGCGACCCTTAGCCTTTCAAATAAATTCAAAACTCCCCGCTACAATAGTAGGGAATTAGGTTCGATCTTAGAGGAAACGGGTCAGCGAGATCCTAGAATAGCTTGAATTCATGTTCTGATGTCGACTAGAAGCTACTCGATCTCGAGTTTTGTACTTGACGTCAAAGGTAGCTATCGATTACTATGTGTACAAGACCTGCAAGAAAAAAACAACAGTCGATATCGACCTATGAATTCGATCTCGAATGTCAGTAACTGCGTTGACCGACTCAGAAGACTGTCGGTCGATCTTGGGGCACTCGATGTCGAGTAGGTCACTCGATATCGAGCTTAGGCAGGGGCAGAAAGGTGGTCGACTCAGAAAACCGTCGACTCGGTGTATGGGTGTCGATATTGACTACAGATGTCGATGTTGAGTTCTCCTATAGAAACGTTAGTGCGTCGGTAAATTAAGGCCGAAGAAAGTAGAATGGTAACGGAAGCTTTGATCAGAAATAAACAGGGGTAAAGCGATGATTAAAGGATGTAAATAAATATAAAATGAACTCCTAAGGCTAGGGTTTACCACGACGTTAACCAAACATGCATAAGATAAGTGAGATATAAAATTGAGCTATCTCACCTGAGGAATAAGCTTTCGCCGTACACCAACAAGTAGGAATACTCTTGCAATAAACCTAATTATCTCTACCAATTTTATGTTTATAACTCAAGTTGTTAACATAAATCCTTTTTCCTGCAATAAGGACTAAACACAAAAGAGTAGGAGATGATCAAGACGTGATATCACCCTATTTTATGTGATTTTAGGTGTCTTGTGAGTAGGTTTTATGTCGATTAAGTGTTACTTTATGTGTGTTTTATGTGAATTATGTGTTACTTCGAGTATAGAGGTCTACACATGGTGTGTGTGAAATTTCAGGTGTTCGGGTGCATATTTTGGAGTAATAAATGAGCCGAGGAAAAAGAGAAAGGAATGAGTCATGTTCGAGGGTTAGAATTGAAGACGGAGTATGCCCATAGAGAGCATTTGAGGGACATAAGTCGAGGCAAGAAAGCTCAAGGTCAAAATCAAAGAAGCAAGGACTCGGGACTACACATATCGAGTCGATACCCAAGACTTCCGACTCGATACCAATACCTTCCGAGTCGATACCTCCATCTTCCGAGTCGAAGAAAGATTTACAGTAGCTAAGTATCGAGTCGATACCATCAAATATCGAGTCGATACTTTTCTTCAGCGTTATTTCGTCGGGATTTTTTGTTCGAATTTATTTTTTGCTGGACGACTTTTTTTTTAGGATTTTTTATTATTATTTTATTTTTCTTCTTCAAAAGAGGGAGAAGGGAAAAAAGAAAGGACGTCTAATTTTCATTCAGAGGAACCCTAGTTGGAGACATTGAATTGGAGACTTTTTCAGAGATTTCTACTTGAAGGTTTGTTTTGCTGGATTCAAGATACGTTCGGTTAATCTAGTCTTACATTCTCTCATCATGAACTCTTTGATTATGTCTGAATCTATGTCTGGCTAAGTTCTTGTTCTGGGGTTGGGGTGATCCCAACGATGTTGAGATAGACATGTGCGTGATGATTGCCTGAATGAACTCTATTATTTGTTTGATTCGATCCATGAGTGCTGAATCCGATCAATTCTATGATTGATCGGAATCCTTTTGATGTTCAACATGCGCCGGCTGCGAATTGAGATTGGATGTATAAGTAGAGTTGTTAATTTTATTGGAAAACATGGATTGAACTTGAGAATTGTTTATGAGCAATCTATTCGATTCTCTTGAGGATAATAAACTATCGTAGATCACCTAGGTTTGAGTTGGTTATGCAGATCGCGCCTACGATTGCTTGATCGATTTTCTTGCTAGGGTTCTAAGTGCTTAAAGAGTCCAAATTGATTGATTAATCTGCAACAAGCGCAAGCTGAGTAGTAATTAGTTGAAATGGACATAGTTATTGCAACATGCACAAGCTGAGTGATAATGAATTTAGATAGTTTACCTTCAAATATCTCTTTTCAATTTGTTCAGGCATGAAATATAGTCTATCAAGGATGCATTGTTGTGGTGAACCCTGACTCTGGAATGTTTCTTATCGTATATTTATAAAACCTTGCCATATGTTGTTTTCCTTCTACTTATTTTCATATTCATTCGAAAATCAATTATTCCATTTGGCTTAGTAAACTAGTTGTGGTTCTGCAATTGGTATTCACACAGTCCCTGAGATTCGACACTCGATTACTACAATCGACACCGTACACTTGCGGGGTGTTGGTTTTAGACCGATCAAGTTTTTGGCGCCGTTGCCGGGGACTGTCGATAATATCAGTTGTGTAACAACAATTGGTTTTTCTAAGTCTTTTTGTTATTTTTGATTTGTTTTCTTTTGTCTGTGGCTTCAGGTTTGTGCTATGACTTTTATGCGAAGATCTATAAGCTCAGGAAATCTCTTACCGTTTGATCCTGAGATTGAACGGACATTTCGCACAAGGCTTGCCGCACAAAGAGCCAGGGATCACGAGATGGGAGACAACGTGAACAACCAGCAGCTGATTAACAATGCTGCTGCGCCACAGACTCTGGGGCAACGGATGAACCCCACACAATTTGTTACTACTCCTGGGGTTGTGTTTCCGGCGATCAACACAAATAACTTTGAGCTGAAGCCCGCCCTCATAAACATGATTGCTCAAAACCAATTTGGAGGTGGTCCTGATGAGAACCCTCATCAGCATCTGACCACTTTTAAGGAGTTGATGAACACAGTGAAGATGCACAATGTTTCGGCGGAAGAGCTTATGTTGCGAGGTTTCTCATTCTCTTTGCGGGGACGAGCAAAGAATTGGTACAATTCAATCCCCGCTAGATCTATCACTACATGGGATATGCTTACTTCTGAGTTCTTGGACAAATTCTTTCCGCCTAGCAAGATTGCTGAACTAAGGAACAAAATTCACTCTTTTGAGATGCAGTCTGGAGAGAATCTTTATGAAGCTTGGGAAAGGTTCAAGGATCATTTGCTGGATTGTCCTCAACATGGAGAGCCTAAAATCAACCTCTTAGAGATCTTTTATAAGGCTCTTGATGACGCCACCAGGATACTTATTGATTCCTCATCTGGAGGAACCTTTTTGGATAACACTGCAGACGAAGCTTGTAATTTTCTTGAAAAGACCGCTAAGCACTACGGAAGATATTCATCATCTAGAGGGTCTTTGAATTCAAAAAGACAAGCTGGGTTGTTTGAGGTAAACACGGAGACATATAGGGATGCCAAGTTTGATGCTCTCTCCGCTGAAGTCAAGAGCATAAAGAAGATGCTTGAAAATGTAATCTCTACAAAGTCAACGTTGTGGCGCTACCACTCACACCATCTCAACATGCGAGTTGTTTGCTTCTCAGAATGGTGACCTGATAGAGGAAGAAGCTAACTATGCTGGAAATTTCAATAGGGGTCAAGGTTACAACAACAACTACAACTATAACCCCCGTGCTAGAGATCATCCAGGCTTCTCCTATGCTAACAATCAGGGCGCTCAGAACCCACCACCTGGGTTCCAACAGAGGCAACAGGGAAACCAGTACCAAGCATCAAATAGAGAGACATCATCACACAGTGTAGAGGAGATGTTAAAGCAAGTACTGGCAAATCAAAATGCAACAGAGGCTAGGAATCGTGAAGTGGAAGCTAAGACTGAAGCACGATTCAAGATGCTTGAAACCCAAATGGCTCAATTGGCCATTAATGCCGGGCAAAAGCGATGAAAACCCAAAGGGTCACATAGCTGCAGTGACCCTAAGAAGTGGGAAGCAACTGGAGGGAGTGCAAAGGCCTGAGACCTCCAAGGTTAAGGAGATGCAAGCATCCCCCCAACAAGAGGAAGTTAAGGAGCCGGAAGAGCCTGAGAAGGAAGCGTCATATGTGCCACCACCGCCATACAGGCCCCCTCTTCCATTCCCAAAAAGAGGAATCAAGCCTTGCTAGACAAGAAATTTGAGAATTTTATGGAAGTTCTTAAGAAGCTGCATCTAAACATCCCATTCACTGAAGCATTGAGGGAGATGCCGTCATATGCGAAATTCCTTAAGGAAATCCTCTCCAACAAGAGAAAGCTTAACGAGGGCGAAGTAGCCACCCTTGGTAAGGAAAGCACTGCGTTGATCCAAAACAAAATGCCACCCAAGCTCAAGGATCCAGGTAGTTTCTGTGTCCCTATTACTGTTGGTGATTTCCGTTATAATGCTTTATGTGATTTAGGTGCAAGCGTTAGTGTACTTCCACTGTCGATTTTCAAAAAGCTTGATTTTGGTGAGCTTAAGCCAACTAAAATGCAACTTTGGATGGCGGATAGGACGATTGCTCACCCGGAAGGCACCCTGGAGGATATTCCCATTCGATTAGATAAATTCTATGTGCCTATTGATTTTGTTGTTCTTGATATTGATGCTAATTATCCTGTGCCTATTATACTTGGTAGACCATTTTTAGCTACTGCAGGAACAGAAATATTTGTCCGGCATGGGATCCTGGCCTTTAATGTTGGGGATGAGAGAATTGAGTATAACTTTAATAGGACGGTGAAAACCCCTGCTTTTGAGGAGGAATATTGCAAGGATGATGAGGTAGACAAGGGTCTGCGAGAGCATATGATGTCGATTATCATACATGACCCACTTGAAGCTTGCCTAACTGCTGGCATTATGAATGAAGACCATGACCCACTCCTAGCTGATGTCGTGGAGAACTTGGAAGCATCGCCTGAGGCACCCGAGCTCGAAGGAACTCTCCCGGAAAGCTTAGGACTCGAAGTCCAGAAAGTACCGAGTCGGAACCCTACAAGTATCGAGTCGGAGGAACGGGAAAATCAAAAGAACGAAGTATCGACTCGATACACCAAACCTTCCGACTCGATACCCATGACTTTCGAGTCGATACCCATATATTCCGACTCGGTACCCCTTCCTTCCGAGTCGATACTTTTGCCTTCAGAAGGAAACTCCGAGTCGGCGTCTATTGTAGCTCAAGTCGATCCTCCGGCACTCGATTTGAAACCGCTTCCCGCATCTTTAAGGTACGAATTCCTAGACCCTAACTCTACATACCCTGTCATTATAAATGCCAAATTGAGTGATATTGAGGTTGAAAAACTTCTATCCGTCATTCGATTACATAGAAAAGCTATAGGGTATTCAATTGATGATTTGAAAGGGATTCCACCTTCCTTGTGTATGCATAGAATTTTCATGGAGGATAATCATAAACCCACTATAGAGCACCAAAGATGACTTAATCCCAACATGAAAGAAGTGGTGTTAAAGGAAGTTCTGAAATTGTTAGATGCCGGAATTATCTTCCCTATTTCAGATAGTAAATGGGTTAGTCCAGTTCATGTGGTTCCAAAAAAGGGTGGTATGACTGTTGTTAAAAACCAAAATGATGAGTTAATTCCTACTAGGACTGTAACTGGTTGGAGAATGTGCATTGATTACAGGAAACTGAACACCGCTACTAGAAAAGACCATTTTCCACTTCCTTTTATTGATCAAGTCTTAGAGAGGCTAGTTGAGCATTCACATTTTTGCTATCTTGATGGGTATAGTGGGTTCTGGCAAATTCCTATTCACCCAGATGACCAAGAAAAGACAACCTTTACTTGCCCTTATGGAACATTTGCATATAGAAGGATGCCTTTTGGTTTGTGTAACGCACCCGCTACTTTTCAAAGATGCATGATGGCTATATTCTATGACATGATTGAAGATATTATGGAAGTGTTTATGGACGATTTTTCAGTTTATGGTTCTTCCTTTGATGCATGTTTGTCTAACCTGGATAGAGTTTTAAAAAGGTGTGAAGAGACTAATTTGGTTTTGAATTGGGAAAAATGCCATTTTATAGTGAATGAAGGTATTGTTCTGGGTCACCTAGTCTCTAGTAGAGGGATAGAAGTGCATAAAGCAAAAATTGAGGTGATTGAGAAATTGCCACCTCCGACCTCTATCAAAGGAATTAGGAGTTTCTTAGGTCATGCTGGTTTTATAGGAGATTCATTCGTGATTTTTCCAAAACTGCTAAGCCTTTGACTAACCTTTTAGTGAAGGATGTACCCTTCAACTTTTCCCCAGAATGTCTTGAGTCTTTTCGCAGGTTGAAAGAAGCTTTGGTGTCCGCTCCTATTATGCAGTCACCAGATTGGGATCTTCCATTTGAGATCATGTGTGATGCGAGCGACTATGCAGTTGGTGCTGTCCTTGGACAGAGGAAGGATAAAAAGCTTCATGCCATCTACTATGCTAGCAAGACTTTAGATGTTGCTCAGATGAACTACACCACCACAGAAAAGGAATTGCTAGCAATAGTCTATGCCTTTGAAAAGTTTCGGGCATACCTCGTCGGCTCTAAGGTGATTGTTTACACC
The DNA here is from genome assembly GCA_963922045.1 of Persicaria maculosa. Classification (NCBI taxonomy): domain Eukaryota; kingdom Viridiplantae; phylum Streptophyta; class Magnoliopsida; order Caryophyllales; family Polygonaceae; genus Persicaria; species Persicaria maculosa. The sequence goes on from OY998261.1 coordinate 40,192,615, forward strand.
GACCATGCTGCAGTCCGCTACTTGCTGCAGAAGAAGGACGCCAAACCACGTCTTATTCAATGGATCCTCTTGTTGCAAGAATTTGATTTGGAGATCAAGGATAAGAAAGGAGCGGAGAATTATGTAGCAGACCACCTTTCTAGACTTCCGTTGGAGCAAATAGAGGAGGTTGATGATTTGAGGCCGATTGATGATTCTTTCCCGGATGATCGTTTATTTCAGGGCTCTGCTTCTGCTATATTTGATGCCACTGAGGAACTTCTGAACATCTCTACCAAGGGGCTTCCATGGTATTCTGATATTGTGAACTATCTTGTTTGCAAAGAAATTCCGCCTGGGCTATCATTCCATCAGAGGAAGAAATTTCTCCATGATGCTAAACACTATTATTGGGATGAGCCTCTTCTCTTCAAGCAAGGTAGCGATGGAATCTTTAGGAGATGTGTCCCAGAGAAAGAAGTTGAGAGTGTTATGCGACATTGTCACACCCTCCCCACAGGAGGACATGCAAAAGCTTTCAAGACTACTGCAAAGATTCTGCAATCAGGGCTCTTTTGGCCCACCATGTTCAAAGATGTGCAAAGGTTTATGGTGTCTTGTGATGAGTGCCAACGGTCAGGAAACATCTCCAGACGGAATGAAATGCCCCTCAATAACATTCTGGAGGTCGAGCTATTTGATGTTTGGGGAATTGATTTCATGGGCCCTTTTCCCAACTCAGGTGTTTACAAGTACATCCTGGTTGTTGTGGATTATGTTTCTAAGGGGGTAGAAGCCATAGCCACACCTACCAATGACTCTAAGGTTGTGGCAAGGTTCATGAAGTCCACTATATTCCCTAGATTTGGAGTTCTGCGAGTACTCATTAGTGATGGTGGTTCACACTTTATTGAGAGGAGTTTTGAATCACTTTTGAAGAAGTATGGGGTCAATCATCGAGTGGCTACTCCCTATCATCCTCAGACTAGTGGCCAAGTTAAAGTGTCTAACAGAGAAATCAAAAGTATTTTAGAGAAGACGGTCTCTCGAAGTCGGAAGGATTGGGCAAGTAAGCTTGACGATGCGTTGTGGGCATATAGGACAGCCTACAAGACTCCTTTGGGCATGTCTCCTTATCGCATAGTTTATGGAAAATCTTGTCATCTTTCGGTTGAATTGGAGCACAAAGCATATTGGGCTATTAAGGCACTCAACTTTGATGCAAAGTCAGCAGGCGAGAAAAGAATGCTTCAACTCCAGGAGCTTGAGGAATTGAGACAAGCCGCTTATGAGAATGCCCGGATCTACAAAGAAAGGACCAAGAGGTGGCATGATAAGCGCATTGTTCCAAAAGAGCTTGAAGAAGGTGACTTAGTATTACTCTACGATTCTCGCTTGAAGCTCTTTCCAGGCAAATTGAAATCTCGTTGGAGTGGCCCATTTGAGGTCCGAAAGATTCATCCCCATGGTGCTGTAACGGTATGGAATGAAAAGTGGGGTGAGTTTAAGGTAAATGGTCAGCGCTTGAAGAAGTATTATGACGGGAATCCAGCTGGAAAGATGGGACTGATCCACCTTACATTACCAAAGGTCTAATAGTTGTTGAACGTCAGGCTGACGACTAAAAACCAAGCGCTTCTTGGGAGGCAACCCAGGTATGTTTTTTTTTTATTTTATTTTATTTCCTTTTCGTTATTCTAGAATAGATTTTTATTTTATTAATCTCCTAGGCAATATATATATATAAAATAAAAAATAAAATTTTTTTTAGTAAATAAATAAATAGAAAAAAAAATGAAAAACAAATACCCTTTTTTTATTTTTTATTTTTTCTATGCTGTCCTCTATTTAAAAAAAAGGGAAACGGGACTGCTTATGCAGTCCCCATCTATTTCCATCCATCCTTGTCTCCTTCCTGCACTCCATCTTCACGCAGCCCAGCTGCACCACCGGCGCTCCGCACCCACCAGCCGCACCACCGGCGCTCCACACCACCGGCGCTCCGCGCCCACCCGCCGCAGCCACCAGCGCAGCCCATCCGCGCGCACCCGCAGCCGCCCATCCGCACCAGCCGCCTCCCCTTCACCCAAATCTCATCTAAACCCCTAAATTGCAATTGGATCTAAAGATTTGTCGTATGTTTCCTCTCATTCCTTCTCTTCTTTATCTAATTTTTGTCTTTTTGGTTTCAATTTCGTTGAGGTTATTTGAGATACTTAGGGTTTGGGTGGTTGATGGTGAGTTGAAGGTGGGTTGAAGGTTTATGAGAAAATTGAATTTTTTGCCTTGTTGGGAAGACTATTGGGTAAATGTGGTGACATTGGTTATTTTTAATGCCGGTGATGTCGTTCTTGTGTGCTTGTGAGGATATTTTGAAGAAATTATTTGATGTGGTGTTATGAGATTGTGATAATGGAAGTGGATATCGCCCTGTCAATTTGTCTGATTTATTATATAGTTTCCGCTTCCATAATACATGCTGAATTTTCAGTCTTCACTGTAGATGGGATTTGGGTAGGGCCATCTTAATATATTTTATTGTGCTATTCTGACAGATGGCTAATAAAGCAAGTATGGGGTCACTCTATGCGGCTACTGTTTTTGATGGAGCAGAACTTGCTATATTATTGGCTGTGATTATTTGAGTGATTGTTTAATCCCTAACTAATCCATAAATTTGTTTGGTCTCATCGATTTTTTTTGTATGTTTGTTTGGTGGTGAGGATGTGCAGCCCATAATGAGCAGGAGAATCAAACACTCGGGAGCATCCTCTTCATCCCAATCTAGGCTCGATAAGGTGGTGCTCGACTCCATCGAGCTTCGAGAGAAGTTCGCTTTGTTCAAGGATGCCCACCACTATGGACCTAAGTACTATCATCAGAGCGACATGGAGATCATCAACTGTCATGCAGAGATCGAGAGATTATGCGCTCATGGGGGAATTTCCCTCATCCTCATCATGGACCTTCCGGCATACCCAGCTCTCACTAAGGAGTTTCTGTCTACCGTCTCGCTGGAGGCTGATCCCGACACATTAGTGGGCAATATGACGTTCCGATTGGGCAATGCTGAGAGATCACTGACCATTGCCCACCTCACTGAGATTCTGGGATTCGACCCAAATGTGGGTCCATCACTTGTATCATCAGCTGCACTACATAGATTCTGGTACAGGTTGACTGGAAAGGGCCAGTTTCTAGGAAGCAAGTCCTTAAGCGCTGACATTATTAACCCTTGCTTCCGTATCATCCATCAACTCCTGGGCTGGACCATCTTCGCTCGTCATGAGCAGAACAAGGTGAAGACTAGCGAGCTGAGGATTCTTGAGAGCCTTGTTAGTGGGCGACCTATCAACATTGGCTTTGAGTTAGCAAATCACCTTCTCTACTTCGCCAGGAACCCGTCCAACCATCTCGTTGTAGGAGGTATGATAGCAGCTCTTGCGGTTCATTTTCGGGTTGACCTCAATCGATATACACATATCGCTCCTGGTCGGGTAGACATTGCCCACTTGACTGCTCAGAGGATGATTAAGATCATCGATTCTGTACCCCACCTCGCCCTGAAGACTGGGGATCGTCGCTATTACGAGTTTAACCTCGAGCATATGTGTGTCTTGGAGCGTCAGAACTGGTTTGAGAGTTGGACTGGTCGGCCGGTCCCGTTGATTGAGGGGATGGAGTCTGAGGAGTCCAGCGATGATGAGGAGAATGTTGATGCAGCTGCAGATGATAGATATCACTCAGATGCCCAGGCTGCGATGGATACAGATGATTAGCACCAGCCTACCTATACACCTTTTCAGCGGGCCGACGAGTTTCGGACATTGAGGGAGGATGTGTCTGATTTATCCACTAGAGTGAACTCTTTGACGCTTGCTCACGAGCAGATACAGCAGCAGCAATCTGGTATTCTGAACCAGTTGACTGCAATGCAGCAGCAGAACAACCAGTCCTTTCAGTTACAGCAGTAGATATGGGAGCACCTAACAGGCCATCCCTATCAACCACCACCACACCATTAGATCTATGTGAGTATTACTTACCCTTTATTTCTTATTCTACATTGGGACAATGTAGGTTTTAAGTATGGGGTGGGATATTATGTGATTATATGTTTATATATGTCTTTTATGTTTCAGGGGCTTGACAGTCTTGATGTTGAAGCCTATCTGAAGATTGTTGAAATCCTTATGTTCTTGAGTTTTTTTTTATTTGGAGTCTATGTTATAAGAATTGGTGTTAGAAGTCTGTGTTAAGTCGTTATGGTTGTTTCAAGTGCTTCTATAGATAATTTATGTACCCTGAATATGTTAAATATCAAAAGGATGGGATATTTGCCTACGATGCTACTATTCGCCTTATAGTTATATGTCATTACCTTTTGATAAATTGCCTAGCATGGAGTTAATTGTTAAGATAAGCATGGTTTAGTCCTTGAACAAAAGCCTTGTGAGAGTTGAGCTTGAATGAATAACGTTTATATGAGTCATCTCTTTCTTCTTCATGTATGGCATTCACTTTTGTTGCTATCTTCAGAACTTGCTTTAGACTCTTATTTGAGGCTGCATTATATGCTTTGTGTACATAACATTAAGATGATTGAGGCATTGATTTCATTAGCCATTTTTTCCTCTCTTTACCTATCTTGTACATGTTCCCTTTGCTTGAAACCCCTTTGAGCATATAGCCTATTCTTTGGAAGCTGCACAAAATCATCCAAGCCATATTATTGAAGCCTTTTTACCTATTCGGGAAATTGGTCTGATTTTATTGAATGGTTGCGATGATGAAGTGGCAAAAAGCCAAGTATGGGGTGGAGATCATTGGTGTCATGTGTTTGATATACTATGCTTTGAATGATATATGCATTGTTGCGGAAATTCCTTGGGACAGGAGGAGGATAAAATTCACTCCTGGGCAAAAGTCAAGAAGAAAAAAAAAATACGGTTAGTAACCGATCCTGCCTGTGTAGGATAAAATTCACACAGGAGGAAAATATGCAGGTGAGGTGGCTAGAACACTTAGTAACCGGGTGCATTCATCACAAATGTTTGTATTCGCGTAAAACGGTGTTGGAGCTAGAGAGGCAAGAACCGAGTGGAAACAAAGAAAAAAAATGGTTTATTGAACTGTGAAGTGCTCAATTGAGAATGGATGGTTGAGTATGATTTGGTTTGGTCTGTGAAGTTGTTGCATTTGGTGTTTACTGGTTGCTCTTCGACGCCTTTTTCCCGGATTTTTGCACCACATAGCCTAAATATTTCCATACCTTATTTTCATTTACCTTAACCCCATTACAACCATTATATAAGTCCTCATGATTTTTGTTGTATGCATGATCTCAAGCGGTGGAGATGTAGAACGCTGAGCAAGCCTATGGTCTAGATAAGCGCAATTGTTGAGTCCGAGCGTAAATTTTATTCCTTTTGCACATTTGAGTGAGAGTGATTCACATAAAATACCCTTGTGAGGTTTGAGATTTTTGACTATTTTATCTTCAATATTGAGGAAACATGCTATGATGGCAATTGTCTTGAGATTTTGATTGCATTATTATCTCCAAAAAGGCTTGGATAAGTTGAGGCAAATATTCTATCATGCACTTGTGGTTTGATCTAATTAGTCTTGCTTGGGGACAAGCATGGTCTAAGTATGGGGTATTTTGATATCACCCTATTTTATTTGATTTTAGGTGTCTTGTGAGTAGGTTTTATGTCTATTAAGTGTTACTTTATGTGTGTTTTATGTGAATTATGTGTTATTTCGAGTATAGAGGTCTACACATGGTGTGTGTGAAATTTCAGGTGTTCGGGTGCATATTTTGGAGTAATAAATTAGCCGAGGAAAAAGAGAAAGGAATGAGTCATGTTCGAGGGTTAGAATTGAAGACGGAGTACGCCCATAGAGAGCATTCGAGGGACATAAGTCGAGGCAAGAAAGCTCAAGGTCAAAATCAAAGAAGCAAGGACTTGGGACTACACATATCGAGTCGATACCCAAGACTTCCGACTCGATACCAATACCTTCCGAGTCGATACCTCCATCTTCCGAGTGGAAGAATGATTTACAGTAGCTAAGTATCGAGTCGATACCATCAAGTATGGAGTCAATACTTTTCTTCAGCGTTATTTCGTCGGGATTTTTTGTTCGAATTTATTTTTTGCTGGACGACTTTTTTTTAGGATTTTTTATTATTATTTTATTTTTCTTCTTCAAAAGAGGGAGAAGGGAAAAAAAGAAAGGACGTCTAATTTTCATTCAGAGGAACCCTAGTTGGAGACATTGAATTGGAGACTTTTTCAGAGATTTCTACTTGAAGGTTTGTTTTGCTGGATTCAAGATACATTCGGTTAATCTAGTCTTACATTCTCTCATCATGAACTCTTTGATTATGTCTGAATCTATGTTTGGCTAAGTTCTTGTTCTGGGGTTGGGGTGATCCCAACGATGTTGAGATAGACATGTGCGTGATGATTGCCTGAATGAACTCTATTATTTGTTTGATTCGATCCATGAGTGCTGAATCCGATTAATTCTATGATTGATCGGAATCCTTTTGATGTTCAACATGCGCCGGCTGCGAATTGAGATTGGATGTATAAGTAGAGTTGTTAATTTTATTGGAAAACATGGATTGAACTTGAGAATTGTTTATGAGCAATCTATTCGATTCTCTTGAGGATAATAAACTATCGTAGATCACCTAGGTTTGAGTTGGTTATGCAGATCGCGCCTACGATTGCTTGATCGATTTTCTTGCTAGGGTTCTAAGTGCTTAAAGAGTCCAAATTGATTGATTAATCTGCAACAAGCGCAAGCTGAGTAGTAATTAGTTGAAATGGACATAGTTATTGCAACATGCGCAAGCCTCATGATAATGAATTTAGATAGTTTACCTTCAAATATCTCTTTTCAATTTGTTCAGGCATGAAAATTATATAGTCTATCAAGGATGCATTGTTGTGGTGAACCCTGACTCTGGAATGTTTCTCATCGTATATTTATAAAACCTTGCCATTTGTTGTTTTCCTTCTACTTATTTTCATATTCATTCGAAAATCAATTATTCCATTTGGCTTAGTAAACTAGTTGTGGTTCTGCAATTGGTATTCACACAGTCCCTGAGATTCGACACTCTATTACTACAATCGACACCGTACACTTGCGGGGTGTTGGTTTTAGACCGATCAAGACGCAACGATATCAACATCAAATACTTACCTCAAGCATGCATGGCTATCGTTGGGCTCACCCCGACCCTAAGAGCTTAAGCGATGACTCGCTCATCGTGGAAGTAAACATCTTTGATTGAAAAGAACAAACTTGCATTCAAAGAAACTCTAAATCTTTATAATCTCAATGTCGGATTTCGCAAACGCCAAAAACCCTAAAGCTTCTCAAACTCTAAACTACTCTTTCTATTGGTGAGATTGGAATCTCTGAACTTCAATGAATAAAACCAGCCCCCTAGGGCTTTATTTACAGCCTCTCAATCCTTGCTAGCAATGAAAAGGTGTCTTAATCCTAGTAAAACTACTATATCTAAATTCTATCCCATAACAAATAGGATGAAACATTATTAGGGTAAATAATAAAAATCTTAGGGTAAAAAGGAAAGTACCCCTAGGAAGTAATCTATCTAAAATAAATGATAAAATCGTGGCTTCTTGATAGATCTTCAATTCGAATTCTCCATACCGCGTACAAACCATGGAAATCTCTACTCGATATCGAACAGTGTAGTCGATATCGAGTGCTTCAGTTTCTGCTCGACTTGTCTTGATTCCACTCGAGCTCAGATGGCCTATCGATGTCGAGTGGTCCACTCGATCTAGGCTTGTATCGAGTGCTTCTCCTGTAGCTTGTGTTCTCTTGGCTATTGACCCTTAGTCTCTACATTGATTGATTTAGTAGATCTCGAGTGGATGACTCGATATCGATCACTCTTCAATGGTTCTTGGCTTCTTGTTTTGACTCCGATTTCTCTCCAATTCCTACACATTTAAACGAAAACTTGTGCAGACTCTCTTTCTTTGCAAGTTACCACATTTTACATAAATGATCATTGTTCAAAACCTAGAATTTAGGAATCACATGAAATATGAAGTCAAAAAATACATGGATCACGGCCGTTCTCTTTTCATACACAACAAGTAAACAGATGCTCAATCACATGTGCAACCTAATTAAGCATGATACTACATGGCATGCTTCAATGCTTATACAACACCTAGTATGTCATACAACTATATGTAGGAGGGTGTGTATGATTAGTCTGAGTAAGTCCATAAAGGAACTTGCCTGATAAGCCGAACATCAAAGCGTAGCACATCCAGAATCCACTCAAGCAACTGAATCAACAAGCACCTATGATAATAGTACCAAAGTGATAAGGCACAAGACTACTAGTCACACACACATAAAGACTATGTCCCAAAACTATTTCCAAAACCCATTTCGAAGTCCAATCATTTTAAACCATCTCAAATCATTCTCAAAGCAGAAAACATCAAAAGCCAAATCATCCGAATAAGTCAATTCTATAATACTCAAGTCCATTTCTATGTCTAATTGTCCATTATTTAATCAAGTTTAAGAATCCCGACACTTGAAACAAAGCTTTCAAAACATTTTCCTAGCATTCAATCCAACATTTCAAATTCCGTCAAAATCCTCTTTTTAATATTAAAATAATCATTAATCTTCCAAAATCCCATTTTCTGAAATTAACCTCAACTCAGATCCGATTAAAAAGGATCGGAATCAAAACCCAATAAACTAAGTCATAGGGTCAAGGAGCAGCTCGGCCGAAGCTCCTGGGGTGGATTTCGCGGTGGCGAGAAGGCCGTTCGCAGACGCGGAATCCATCCCAAGTTCCCCACAAAAAGCTCCCCTCGCTAGCCGCGGCACAAGGTTTTCTCCGCGGTGAAACCCACGGTCATGGACGCGAGAGTCGTCTTCTTCCTCTGATTGTGTGCTTACTCGCCGCTGTGACCATGGTTTCGCCGCGGCGAGATTCAAACCTGTTTGCTCATTTTTGCTTCAAATCTCATTTCGTTTTTGCCTAGATTCAAATCCATTTTAACCCAACTTGTTTCAAACCATTTCTAACACAAAAACGATACCAAACGACCATATATGACTCAAATGAGGATTAGAGGGGAGAGCGGAAGAGGGATTACCTAGCCTCCTTGAGGCTTTCTTCAAAAACCTTGAAAGAAGTGAGTCCTTGGGCCTTGATTCAATGAGATCTTGCTATTAAAAGGCCTAGGAGAGATAGATCTTTGTTCAAAGAGGAACTTTACAAAGATCTATATCCAAAATGATAGGATGGAAGGAGGAGAGTTTACCTTGCTCAAAAATAGGGAAAGAGGAAGAAATGAGCTTGAATCCACTTCACAAGGAGTTAGATATGAGTTTCTTGACCTTGGAAGGTAGATGGGAGACTGAAAAACAAGAGAGAATAAACGGGGAAGAGAAAGGGGGTTTGAGTTTCCTCCTTTTGGGCTCTGCTTTTACGGCGGCGACGAAATGGGCACTCACGACGCGAGTTTGAGTATCCTCCTTCTGGGCTTTGCTTTTATGGCAGCGACCAGGAACTCGCGGCGCCGACCTAGAACTCGCGGTGGTGAAATGGACAAAAACTTGGGTTTTTAATGGAATTTGCTTTCCGACTCCGATTTTTGGGTGAGATCTTTGAGAGGAGGTCTTCTTGAGGGTCTTTTAGCGCTATTTTGGTGGTGGAGAAACAAGAAATGGAGAGTGAAGAGTGAGGGAGATGAATTGAAGAGGTGAAAACTTGAAAACTTGAATTTTAAGGGTTTTTGATTTTTGAATGGATGATGAAGAGAGAGAGAGAGGATGGAGGCTGAACTAGGCTCAGATTTTTATGAGGATTTTATGGGGAATTTTGGGAATCGATGCTTCTGATGTGCGCATATTTCACAATGTTTCATGCTTACATTTATTCCATAACTTATGCATATTTTATATCTTTTGGTTGGGAAAGTAGTGAATTTGTGTAGTTTGAGTTTATTTGCAAGATATAGAGGTCTACACAAGTTTTGGTGTCTTTTCGCAAGAAACGGAACATTTTTTAGCAATAAAAAGACAATGGAGAAGAGCTCGATCTCGAGCCAAGCCACTTGATCTTGACTAAATGCCTCGATATCGACTGAAGCACCCGACGTCAACTAAAGGAAAAGTGAAGAAGCAACGTCGACCAAAATCCACCCATGTCAACCGACATAGAGCACTCAACATCGATTAATCCAATCAACATCGACTGGAGGAACAGACACGTAAGAGACACATGATGGGCCAGATCCTTGGGAGATTACTTAGCCACGTGATACATCTATCATCTACCAAGATCTTTTATCATTAGGGGTATATTCCAATTATGTTAGGGAATATTATATTTTAGATATATTTATTTTGGGATATAATTTAGTTTTAGATAGAATTTCCTTTATTGATCTAAGGAGGATTAGGACTTCTATCCTTGGCTGGAAAGGGTTGTGAGGCTATAAATAAAGCCCTAGGGGGCTGGTTTTATTTATTCTATTCTTGAACAATCAAGTAACCATAAAGAGAGAGAAATAGAGGGCTGAGTAGAGAGAGAGATAGCGGAGCGAAGTCGGTGTTTGGTTGTAGGATCAAAGTTTCCAAGTTTTAATGCAAGTTTGTTTATTTCTTTCAACAATGTCTTCCCTAATGAGGCGTGAGTGGTCGTCCTACTTCTAGGGTCGGGGTGAGCCCGGCAATAGCCATGCAAGTATGCTTGAATCCATTATTTGATTATGTGATTTCATCTTCTATCCTGCGCTAAATCCTTTATAAGAATTTAGGAACATTCCTTATTTATCTTACATGAAGCGAAAGTGGATTATATATGTGAATTTGGATAGTAATTAGGTTTTGCCTGCGAAAGTTGACTAAACTCTAACTATGAAAAGGATAAAAACAATTAGGTATTTATGCGAAAGCGTCTATATTCCTAATTGGTTGATAAAAGCATAATCTTTTATAGGTGTTTATACATGGGTGGTTATTGTCGTGGTAAATCCCTACCTTAGGAGCTTTTAGTTTATATTTACAAAAACCAACAAAAATTCAATCTTTTATAATTTTCATTATATTTCTGTTTTTGTATTATTTCTATTACGAATCTACGAGACCACTCGACGTCGACATCACCACTCGATATCGAGTACACTACAATTGAAGAATCAAGTCGACGATATTCTGTGTCGACAGGGAAGCACTAACCCACTCGAGATCGACCAATCTAGTCGATATCGAGCTCTCTCTTTCTGTTGCATGCTTTGTAGCTCGACTAAAGGCACTAGGAATCGACGGCCCTTGTTAATATTGACCAAACTAGTCGATATCGAGGCTTCTGGTCGACACATCCAGGAACTTATCAAGGCTATTCGGGAATTCCCTACAGCTGCATCGGGAGGGAGTCTTAAATTTTATTTGCTAGGGAGGGAATTGGTTTGAATTACATACTTTATTTACATATTTAGATTCCCCTCCTAATAAATTTTAGCATTGTTACTGGGAGGCATCAATCGCGCCCTGTCTAGTCTTATTAACCATTCTACCTAGTGTTGCTTTGAAGATGTATGTGACGCGCTAATCGCACGCCTGAATTCGCTGCTTTAGACGAACCGGATCGCTACCTTTGTCCGCAAGAAAAAGAGCAAGAAGGATCATGGCTAACGAAGAGACCATACAACAAGAGCTCGAGAGGCTTAGGAAGCAAGTTGAGGAGTTTGACACCGAGCGCACTCGACATACGCAGGCGTAGCAAATAATGGCAGCTAGATATGACCGTGAGGTCCAAGCCCGTAGAGAAGCCTGGGAGCTACTAAGCCAGATCTCGCAAGATGATAAAGAGTACTTGCACCCACTAATGGCGGTGCCTGAATCTCCTATTGTTCTTCCTCTTGTATCCTTTAAAATTAAAACTACCTTTATAGCGGAGATTAGGAGACATACCTTTGAGGGAAAGGGCTCCGAATGCCCTATGGCGCATATTACTAGATATATTCACTTGTGTCTTGTGTGAGACCATTCACTACTAAAAACGCAGGAAATAGCTATGGAAAATAGCCACGACATTGGCCACGAATGACCGTGGCTAACCGGTTTAGCCACGGAAATAGGCATGGGCGGGCCATCCGTAGCCATATGCCTTGTGACTAATGGCGACGGCTGTTTAGCAATGGATTTAGCAACGAATTGTCAGGTCGTGGCTAAGACCGTGGCTAGTGATGGACATTTGAATCTCGTGGCTGAGGCAACGAATTCAGCTTCGGAATTAGGCCATTGCTGAATTTGTGGCTAAGGTCGTTGCCATTTTCGTCGATGGTTTCATTGCCACAAATAGGCCATCGGTCTAGATTCGTGTCTAATTCCGTGGCTGGTTCGTGGCTGATTCCGTAGCTGATTCCGTTGCTAATTTGGTTGCTGATTTCGGTGCCTATTTCGTTGGTAATATTGTTGTTGGGGTTGTTGCTATGGTTGTTGCTATTGTTGTTATTGTCGTTGCTAGGGTTGTTGCTAACGCCAGGTCTCGTGCCATTGCTACTTTTGAGGCTGAAGTCGTGATTGATGGTTTCCATTTAATTTTTAAATTTTGTTTCACATTTTGTATTCCTATATTTTTGATGCATTGTATATATGATATGGAAAATATGATTAAACCATAATGTCATAGTTATTGCATGTGCATAAACAAAATGAAACACCATGCACATAATTGTTCTACCTAGCTTCTCCACATAATTATAGCTAGCTATTCCACATAATTGTTCTACGACATACACATACGTACACATACGTATGAACCAAGCTTGTCCACAGTTCAACAATCCAAAATATAGACCTCCCAACAGTTTTGATAACCAAAATAAAACAGTCCAAACCACCACATACTACACATTAAAGAACCATGCTTACTTTGATGGGCGTTTGCCCTTGTAGAGCTCCTTCATGGTGCTGATAAGCTTCTCCTGCATTAGATCTCCAAAGGAAGACATTTCTTCTCTGAGGTTCGTGGCCACCTGTGTCTGCACTTGATCCCCCAAATCCGCCATTTCTTTCCTCAAGTCTTCATTGATGGTCGACAATTCAGACATCATGTACTCCTTCAAACTGCCACTACCACCAGCTGCAGAACTCTGGGCACCAGTTTGTGTGCAATGCGCTGACTGTAGGATAGGTTGAGACTCAGATCCCATGCCCACAACCCTGCCTTTCTTCACACCACCTATTGCCTTGAGCCAAAGAGCGTTCGTGTCAACCGAATGGGATCCATCCTCTGAGACAGCTTCATCATCTAAGATTTCACCGTCAAGCAACTGGCCATACTTATCCTAGAAGTGGAAAGAAAATGAATTGAACAACTCAGAACACAAAAACAAAAAATGAAAAGCAAAAACCAAGCTCAGAACAGCAAAACCAAAAGCTGAAAATAACAGATCCCAACAACAAAAAAATGAAACGAACTGAACATCGGAACAAAACTAGACATAGGAAAAGAAAAGAAATAAAAATAAATGAACATAGGAACTCAGCATAGGAACAGAAGAAAAAGCTAGGGAAAAAATGATGTGCGCGCATATTGCCATATTTTCTATGCACATATGAATTCATTTTGTTGTCTTTTGCATGCACATTAATGGGAAAACATGGGAATAGTGTAGTTTATGCTTAAATGTCAAATATATGGGTTTGCACGAGTTTTCCATGTGATTTCGCAGAAAACAGGATGAAAATGGATGAATTCGGAAGAGCGGAAAAAGAACTCGAAGTCTTCTGAAGAGCTCGAAATCGACTAAAGACCTCGACATCGAGTACATCGAGACATAGGAATCGAGCAGAAAGGAAACAGAGCATCTCGACACAGAAGAGGTCGATATCGACGTCTGGAGGTCGATATCGATGCTACCAGATCGACCAAGTTGATAGAAGTCGAGTAGGAGAAGGAGAAGCTCGAGATAAGATTTTGGAGGGGTCGATATCGAGTGGAAGGGTCGATATCGACCATGCCAGCAGAGAAATTCGACTCCGATTTTGATAGAATTATATCCAATGCTTGCAATATCTATCCAAAGGTCGAAATTTCCTATCATCCACATCAGGTTTATCAAAAGGAGGCTGGTTTCACCAAGGAGTTTTAACTTTTACTTTTTATTTATTTATTTATTTATCATAGAGAATAAAGATAAGGTTTCGAGTCCTTATCGTCATCTACAAATAGAAGCCAATAGGGCTGAGTTTAGGCATCCACACACGCAGAGAATTCAGTTTTCAATAGAGAGAATTTGTAGAGAGAGAGAGAGAGAGAGAGTGGCCGAGTGGAGTTGTAAGGCGAAAGCGGAGTGGCTTGTTCGGTTGTACTTTCTTTCGGAGTTTTAATTCAAAGTAGCTTTCTTTCAATAAAAACAATGATGATGTGCATGATGAAGAGCGAGTAGTCAACCCACTTCTAGGGTCGGGGTGAGCCCGACGATAGCAATGTGAGGTAAGTGCATCAAAGGTATAACTTTTATGCAATTCCGCCTTCTACCCCATGCATGATCCTTGCGAAAGTTAGGGAGTTTCATTATTTGCATTGTTGAAGCGAGAGCCACTCATATTGCGAACTTGAATTACTCATGAATTGGATAGTAACTCTTAGGAATTATGCGAGAGCCTCTAATCACCTAAGTGTTGATAACGAAAGTTATTTGATGGAAAGACATTAAAGTTCATATTTTTAGCATGAAACTTGCATTGTTATCGTTGTGGCATAAAACCCCGACTTTGGAAGCCTTTTAATTCATTAAATTCTTCATAAAAGTCTTAGTTTTGCTTCTGTTCATCTTCCCTCTCCATTCTATTGTCTTCGGATCCTTTTCCGACAAATTGGTTACAAAAACGGTTTTTGTGACAAGCATCGAAATCGACCTTAAGGGTCGATATCGAGTACTAACATCGATATCGAGGTCTCTGCTCGACGTCGACTTGCTGTTTTGTCTTCTGCAGGAACTGCGCTAGGAAATCGACCAGAACTGAGGTCGATATCGACCAGTATACTCGATATCGAGTGTCTGCTGAGGTCGAAAGCATTGATCGTGAGTACAACAAGGGAAGCGCTGACCTACCTCCTCGTGGATTCGATCCTGAATTACCCTACTACTACAAGGGAGGGGATTCTTGTATTATTTGTTTGGGACAGGGAGATAGTCTAGTTGTGCTTTATTTTATTCTCCTATTTTACATACACTTACACCCCCCAACTTCCCGTAAGCGAACAAATTGGCGCCGTTGCCGGGGAGGCAATCAATCGCCACCTAAGTTAATCACGATCTTTTTCTTAGCTTATTTTGCAGGTTTATGCGACGTTTTGATCGCAGACCTATCCTGGAACCAATTGACGAGCCTGAACGTTTCTACCATCTTCGCAACAAAGCAATTCGCATCATGGCTGACAACGAGACGCAGGCTGAGATCATAGAGCGATTGAGAAAGGAAATCGAGGACCACAATGTTACAATCGCTGCTGAAAGGGCCGCTGCTGCTGCTGAGCGAGCCCGTGCTGATAGGGAGGAGGATGCGCGCAGACAAGCCCAAGAGCGGCTAAATCAGTATCCACAGACGGCGATGCAATACATGCATCCGCCCCTTCATGTTCCTGAATCTGCCATTATAATTCCTCACTCCAATTATGAACTGAAAATTAACTTCCTATCTGAGATTAAAAGAAATACTTTTGAAGGAAGACATAATGAATGCCCCCTGCAACACATCTCTACTTTTATGGATTTATGTGAAACAGTTGCTGATGGAGTAAACTTAGAGTATGTGCGACTAAAATCTTTTCGATGGTCTTTGGCAGGAAAGGCATTACAATGGCTTGAAAGTTTGGCTCCACGATCGCTAAGGACATGGGCGGAAGTGAAAGATGCATTCTTGAACAAATTCTTCCCACCTTCTAAAACGGCGATGCTACGACAAAGGATCACGGCTTTCAAACAAAAGCCAGGTGAAACCCTAGCACAGGCGTGGGAGCGCTTCAAAGACTTGCTGAAATCATGCCCGACGCATGGGCAACTTCCATATGTCATCCAAGAGATCTTTTATAACGCCCTTGATGCGCCGAATAAGGAGAGGATCAATTCATATACCTCCTATCGGTACATTGAGCTTACACCAACGGAGGCATGGGAGACCATTGAGAGGCTTGTGAACTTTGACAACACCTATGGGGCTGCTGCGGCCTATGATGCAAGGCCTGCCCCATCTATTCCACTATATGAGCCTCCAAGGGAAATAGATCCTGAAGTACGGCAACAATTCCATAACGATCAAACACGCCGCCTTCAAAAGCAAGTAAGGTTCCTGAGCAACAATCAACCTTGTCAGGAGTGTGGTTCAATAAGGCATAACACCAGTGCCTGTCCACATACTGAGCAAGTACCCATGGCGGAACAACATGAGGAGGTCAAATGGACGAGAGGCCCCTATGGAGGGGGCAATCAACAAAATTGGGGTGATCAAAGGTTCTATCAAAGGGATCCCCCAACCTATAGGGCACCAGGGCACCCTGAGCGGGAGACTAAGAAAGATGACCTGCAAATCATCCTTGATGAGATGCGAAGAAACCACGCTGAGTTTAAACAAGCCAATAACTCCGTCCATACTCAGCTGCAGGGCATCAATTCTAGACTTGGGGAGATCGACGTTTGGAAGCGCAACATGGAGACTCAAATGAGTCAATTGGCGGAAGCAATGCCCAAAGCGTCCGGATCACTCCCTGGATCCACTGTGCCCAACCAAAAGGGCAAAACCACAGGTCATATCGCGGCAGTAAACCTAAGGAGTGGGCGTCAATTACAAACACCCGAGCGAAAAGTGGAGGAGAAGGAGCCAGAACAGACGTCGATATCGACCTCCCCTGTCGATATCGACCAAGGTGACATCGATGTCGACCCTCCTGTCGATGTCGACCCTAACTCTGCGTCACCACAGAAATCAACTCTTCCAGTCGATATCGACCCCGCTGCTGCCGATATCGACCTCACTACAGCCGTAGGAAGGAAGAAGGTGTTCCCATTCCCAACTAGAAAGGTGACTAAGGACCCAGCGGAAAAAAAGTTCCAACGGTTCGTGAAGATGCTCCAAGGGCTTAATGTCTCTATACCATTCACAGAGGCACTTCACGAGATGCCATCTTATGTGAGGTTCCTTAAAGACATCTTGGGGAAGAAGCGATCGCTCTCTGAGATCGCAGAGGAATGCAACAGGTTGGAGCTACCACAAAAGCGGGCGGACCCAGGTAAGTTTTCTATCGCTATAGGTCTAGGTCAATTGAAATTTAATGCTTTAGTTGACTTGGGCGCTAGCGTTAGCATGATGCCACTAACCATTTGGCACAAGGTAAAGATAGGTCCTCTGGAGCCCTTGGATGCAAGATTATACATGGCTAACAATACCGTAGTTATTCCAACTGGGATAGTGACAGATGTGCCAGTACAAGTAGGCAAATTCTTTGTCCCCGCTGATTTCCTAGTTGTTGACATAGCGGAGGACCCTGCTTTTCCAATTATTTTAGGTAGGCCATTCCTAGCAACCGTCGATGCCAACATTAGCGTGAAGAAAGGATTGCTCTCACTCACAATTAGTGATGAAGTAATAGAGTATTCCTTCAACAAGACGGTGCAAAGTCAAGGGCCAATGGAGATAAAAGCCATCAAAGAAGCCCAAGTAGAGGAAGTTGAAGCAATCTTGAACGAAGGAGCTCAACAGGACATCGAAATCGACCCAGGTAAGTCGATATCGACCACTATTGTTCAAGATTCTGTGACAGGTCATAAGTATGGGGTCGACGGAGGAAAAGAGGAAGCATCGAAATCGGGGTCAAGGGTCGATATCGACCACACCCTATCGAAATCGACCACCATCAGCGCTGAGAAGAGAGGCGAGGAGACCTCGATATCGACCTCTGAGGGTCGAAATCGACCTGATCATATCGAGTCTGTTCTCCCCAAATCGACTGATCCTACAGGTGTACAACAGGGGTCGATATGGACCTCTGCACATCGACATCGACCTGAGCCACAGACGGAGAAGAAGGTAAGTCAAGGTACGGATTCCTCTTGTTCAATTACAATTAAGGACTTATCATTATTTGGAAGAGGTGTGCCTTGGCATGTGCGTTTATGTAGGATATCCGAAGATGGTTCAAGCCAATATGAGATAGGAGACAAGGTCTATGTTGCCAAATCTAAAGACCATTGGTTCCCTACAAGATTCAAGGATAAGAGCTTAGGACCATTCACGGTGAATCAAATCAATCCCGGGGGAATGCAGCTGCGGGACAAGAAAGGAGTGATATTTGAGGCCCAAGCCACATGGGCTCTGCAGATGCCACCTTGAAAAGCGCAAAAGGAAGAAGTCGGCCTAGCGACTTAAAAATCTAGAGCTTGTAACAAAGACTTAGTTTTGATTTTAAGACAACTTTTGTTTTGGTTTTAGACATTTTATTGTTTTGCATATTGTGTTTTAGTTTTCAAATTGCAGGAGAGAGAAAAGCACACAGAAAGGCATCGAAATCGATGTCGGACATCGAAATCGACCTCAAGGTCGACATGGATAGGGTTTTTGATCAAGCCGAGTCACCCTGAAGCCCGAGCAGAAATCGAGAGACATCGATATCGATGTAAAGGGTCGATATCGACCTTCCCCGCTGTCTTCTTCAACTCCTGAATTTGTGACGGTTTAGTAAGTCTTCTTCTTAACCCTAGTTCTAATACAGTGAGGACACTGTAAATTTTAAGTATGGGGTGGGGGAAAGGCTTATTTACATATTCATGCTTAGTTTAGGGTTGCATATTTATTTTAATGCATATTTATTTTAAATGACCCCCATCAAAAATTTTGGAAAAGAGAGAGTCATGGAAGTATAAAAAAGAGCTCTATGATGCAAAATTAGATTCATTAGAGATATAACATGAGATTGCCTAGTTAAGGGAAGTCCCAATGAAGTGCAATTTTTTTTGAGAAAATCATAAAGGAGTTGAAAATTTGAAGTTGCTTTTGACATATGCATGATAAAATGATGGAGGATTTTTTATAAAAATTCCATACAAGCAAAGTTCATATCCTAGCCTTACCTGCGCATATTCACAAAGCCATATATGAGACTTATCATGATCATTATTGCTCCACATATACATATTGTCCATTTTTTACCTTATACCCTATCCGGGGACGAAGTTTTTTGAATGGATGAAATCTTTGGAGTTATATGGAGTTGTGCATCTATAAAGTTGTTGGCAGGAATGATACAATATGGAAAATTAAATGAGCGAGAAAAAATCTGATCACCTCAGGAGATAAAGGTAGGTCGACCCTGCTCGCTGAGATAATAGTTCGGCGAGATGGGACACAAAGGTGAGGAGTCCGAAGTACTAAGTATCCGGGGCCATTCATGACACCCATGTTTGCGACTCGCGAGAAGGCAGTGCTAAGGTTAGAGAGGTAAAAGCATTAAAGTGAAAAAAAAAAGCATTGAACGATGAGTGAAAGGTGAGACATTATGAAGAAGGAATGTGGAATATTTTGGAAAGAAAGTATACTTCCCCGGATTTAACACCACATGGCCAAATATTAGCCCACCTTTAGCCTTTTACCAATCCACTTCTCACAAGCTTGAAGAAAGTCCTCTTGATTATTAATGCAATGTCGCTGGAATTGTTTTTTGCATATTACCTCCTTTATAAGTATGAAATTGCTTTTGTGCACAGGCATGGACTTGGTTGACATAAGTACCTTCTCGAGGATGGCAATTGATTGTAGGGACATATGAAAAATGAATCTATGATGTTGAGGGTTTACTTTCTTCCCCTGAATGACCATTAAGAGTATTGCTTGGGGACAAGCAAGCTTAAGTATGGGGTGTTTGATGTGCGCGCATATTGCAATATTTTCTATGCACATATGAATTCATTTTGTCGTCTTTTGCATGCACATTAATGGGAAAACATGGGAATAGTGTAGTTTATGCTTAAATGTCAAATATATGGGTTTGCACGAGTTTTCCATGTGATTTCGCAGAAAACAGGATGAAAATGGATGAATTCGGAAGAGCGGAAAAAGAACTCGAAGTCTTCTGAAGAGGTCGAAATCGACTAAAGACCTCGACATCGAGTACATCGAGACATAGAAATCGAGCAGAAAGGAAACAGAGCATCTCGACACAGAAGAGGTCGATATCGACGTCTGGAGGTCGATATCGATGCTACCAGATCGACCAAGTTGATAGAAGTCGAGTAGGAGAAGGAGAAGCTCGAGATAAGATTTTGGAGGGGTCGATATCGAGTGGAAGGGTCGATATCGACCATGCCAGCAGAGAAATTCGACTCCGATTTTGATAGAATTATATCCAATGCTTGCAATATCTATCCAAAGGTCGAAATTTCCTATCATCCACATCAGGTTTATCAAAAGGAGGCTGGTTTCACCAAGGAGTTTTAACTTCTACTTTTTATTTATTTATTTATTTATTTATCATAGAGAATAAAGATAAGGTTTCGAGTCCTTATCGTCATCTACAAATAGAAGCCAATAGGGCTGAGTTTAGGCATCCACACACGCAGAGAATTCAGTTTTCAATAGAGAGAATTTGTAGAGAGAGAGAGAGAGTGGCCGAGTGGAGTTGTAAGGCGAAAGCGGATTGGCTTGTTCGGTTGTACTTTCTTTCGGAGTTTTAATTCAAAGTAGCTTTCTTTCAATAAAAACAATGATGATGTGCATGATGAAGAGCGAGTAGTCAACCCACTTCTAGGGTCGGGGTGAGCCCGACGATAGCAATGTGAGGTAAGTGCATCAAAGGTATAACTTTTATGCAATTCCGTCTTCTACCCCATGCATGATCCTTGCGAAAGTTAGGGAGTTTCATTATTTGCATTGTTGAAGCGAGAGCCACTCATATTGCGAACTTGAATTACTCATGAATTGGATAGTAACTCTTAGGAATTATGCGAGAGCCTCTAATCACCTAAGTGTTGATAACGAAAGTTATTTGACGGAAAGACAGTAAAGTTCATATTTTTAGCATGAAACTTGCATTGTTATCGTTGTGGCATAAAACCCCGACTTTGGAAGCCTTTTAATTCATTAAATTCTTCATAAAAGTCTTAGTTTTGCTTCTGTTCATCTTCCCTCTCCATTCTATTGTCTTCGGATCCTTTTCCGACAAATTGGTTACAAAAACGGTTTATGTGACAAGCATCGAAATCGACCTTAAGGGTCGATATCGAGTACTAACATCGATATCGAGGTCTCTGCTCGACGTCAACTTGCTGTTTTGTCTTCTGCAGGAACTGCGCTAGGAAATCGACCAGAACTGAGGTCGATATCGACCAGTATACTCGATATCGAGTGTCTGCTGAGGTCGAAAGCATTGATCGTGAGTACAACAAGGGAAGCGCTGACCTACCTCCTCGTGGATTCGATCCTGAATTACCCTACTACTACAAGGGAGGGGATTCTTGTATTATTTGTTTGGGACAGGGAGATAGTCTAGTTGTGCTTTATTTTATTCTCCTATTTTACATACACTTACACCCCCCAACTTCCCGTAAGCGAACAAAAAACCAAAACCAATACATAAATTATAACAACAGATCACAACACAAGAGTGAAGAACACCAAAACCAAAACCAATCCGTAACCACTACCAAAAACAAGTTATAAAATACCATATCACATAAAAACTTGAAACAACAGATCCATAACCAATACCAAAATCAAGATATATAAATTAAAACAACAGATCCTTACACAGGAGTAAAGAACACCAAAACCAAAACTAATACCAAAAGCAAGATATAACCACATCACACAACCAATACCAGAAGCAAGAACACTTGAATGCACATTTGAATTTCTAAGGCATAAAAGTCCCAGTTCAAATCATGCACATCACATAATCAAAGGCATTAAGTAGTTAAGGGTAACTTCAAATACTAACTTACCACAGTTTCTTGGCACTGAGCGCCCGCCCAAGAACCATCTTTTTTTCTATGACAGCGTTCAAATGTTTGCTTTGGTGTGGGATCTTTTCCAAGCTCCTCCCTCTGTGAAAAAAAATGTATTAGTTTAATTAATTAGATATATACACTGAATAGAGAGTAAATGGGTAAACAAAATGATGTCAGAGGACAACTAAAGTGTGCATACCAGTCGCTTCTTGATTACTGTTGTGGAAACCGAACCACCACTGAAAATTGGTGTGCCCCTCTCTGTTGCCACAACTCTGTTTTGCTTGTTCACTTCAGATTGGTGTAGAAATTTGTCCTTCTTTTTCCATCTCTCACACATTTTGACCTATATGACTTGCTTCTCCCACGAAGGCTTTTTCTTTGTTCTCCCCGTGCGAGCCTTCCCAAAGACGTTCCTTAGGTGATCCCCTCCCTTAGTGTTGAAGGCTTTGCGAACTACTGAGTCCGGGAAAAAAGTTTCATCCCAAGTTGCTCGTGCCTGAATATATTGAACAAACATATTAACTAGGGGGCATTATTTATTCAAACATACATCTAATTAATCAAAGTAACAATCTTATTGAATTGTTTTATACCTTGAACATTTCCCACCATAACTCCAAGGTGGTGTCAGGAACATCACTCCACCGTATGTAGGGGCCATCGAAATGGGAGTGAATAATCTGTGTGAGGACTCCAAATGCAGGATTGCTTGCATCAAAGCTTCATAAGGTACATATCAAAAACAATTGGGAATGTATTAGACACTAAGATTTGAAGAGTTTCTATGCATTATATTGGATATGTAGTAGACAGTTGATTTATAATCTAACATCAAAGCTTCATAAGGGACTTATAAAAAAACTCAAAACTATCTAACATCATGATCAAATTCAAAACTATCTATCAGACACTAAGATTTGAAGAGTTTTTGTTCATTATACAATGAATATGTCATTCCATGCAAATCAGATTTCATGAAACAGAAACATCACTTTGAAGCAAGAAATTCAAGCACACAAATAGAACTTGCTTTATAATCTAACATCATGATCATTTGAATTAACCACACATGAAACAGAAACAGAAACTATATCCATTTGAATTAACATCAGAAACAGAAAGTTTAACCACACATGAAACATAATCAGATTTCAGTGCCTTGGATATATCCAGCATCAACATCAGATTTCATAAATTCATTAACATTCACACATGAAACAGAAAGTTTAACCACACATGAAACATAATCAGATTTCAGTGCCTTGGATATATCCAGCATCAACATCAGATTTCATAAATTCATTAACTTTCACACATGAAACTGAAACTACCTCCATTTGAATTAACCACACATGAATAATCAGAAACATAAACTATCTCTATTCAACATCAACATCAGATAGATCTAACATCAACATCATGAATAGCACTTGAATATTAATCTAACATCAACATCAGATTTCATAAATAAAGGAACTTTCACAAATTGTAGTCTATGAAATTAAAACAACATATAACTGAACATGTACAAAATCAGATAAGGAACTAAAAGGGATCATACGTTCCATTAACTAGTTCAATGTAGACTTTTCTGTTCCATTGGTAATGCTCCTCCTCCTTTCCTTCCTCATTTCCTTGGGTAGCCGAGTCATTCTGGTTATCAGAACCTGTAATCTTCGGTGACCCGGAAGATGCCTCTGCTTCGTTGTTGTTCGACACCACTACAGGTTGAGATTGGGTTGAGGCATCAGCGTGAATAGAAGACGTGGAGTGGCAAGGCTGAGAGGCGTTGGGTTCGGAGGTCGCAGAAGGTCGGGTGCTCACCGATTGGGAAGGAGACGGCACCGGTAGGGAGGGGCGGGTGAGTTGAAGCCGTGACCGTGGTTTGGTAGGAGATTTCCCCAGTGGAGAGGGCTTAGTGGGAGGAGAGGAGATTTGTGTGGTGCGGCCAATGGATTGAGCTCTCCGGGGTGATGACCGGGTAGGAGGGATAGGGTTTGGAGAGGATACAGTTGGGGATGCAGCGGTCGCCGGTGGAGAGAGGGCAGCCGGGGGAGGTGGGGCTTTGCGAGTTGGTCTCCGGGGGGATGACCGGGTAGGAGGGTTAGGGTTTGTAGAGGGTACGACTGGGGATGGAGCGGTCGGCGGTGGAGAGAGGGCAGTCGGGGGAGGTGGGGCTTCGGGAGTTGGTCTCCGGGGGGATGACCGGGTAGGAGAGGTAGGGTTTGGAGAGGGTACGGCTGGGGATGGAGCGGTCGGCGGTGGAGAGAGGGCAGACGGGGGAGAGGGCACCACTTGAGCCTTCGTACTTGGTCGGGCTGGAGCCAGTGGTGGTCTCGCGGCTCCACTACTCCGAGTTGATCTCCTTGTTCCTCCTCCTCGCATTATTGGAGCCAGGGTTTGGAGAGGGTTTCGATTGGATTCAAAGAGGAGAGAGGAGAGGTGAGAGGAGAGAGTGAGAGTTTGGATTGGAGGTGAGAGGAGAGAGGAGAGACGAGGGGGTTTGGATAAAATTTTATGAAATTTTGGATTTCCCTCTGAAATTTTGACTTTCCCTCTAAAAATTTCACAATCCCTCTCACAATTCTGAAGGCCTAAATTACTGGATTGGGAAAGGCCCAAATTCAGAGAGTGAGAGTTTGGATTGGGAAAGGCCCAAATTGAAAAAGGCCCATCCTGGAAACCAATTAGGTTTTCGGTTCAGCAGACGAACAAAATCTCATGTGATTGTTCATCTCTAACCTACGCTTCAACAGAGACATTGTGCAAACAAAATCTCGGGCTCAAGTGGATGCATCTCAAGTGATTGTGCGATGTCGTTGGTGCCAACGGGTCGTCAAGTGGATGCATCTCAAGTAATTTCTGTATTCCAATTTTATTTCTAGTTGCTTAGTTTTTTTCCAAAACCAGTGGTTTTCAGTTAGGTTTTGTTTTGATCCAATCACCCTCTATTGGTAGTTTCTGTATGTGTTTCCCTATCGATTGGAGGCGGTTTTGTTGATCAGATTTCAATTTATATGATTGTGCCTCTATTTACTGATCTGTCGAGTTTTGGATCCAATTTGGTTATTGGTGAGTGATCAGTGAATGCCAATATGCGAGTGTATGGTTGAAATCTCAATCTATGCTTTAGCATTGAGTGATCTAGAAATCTAAAGTTGAAATCAATGCTTTAGCAGTGAGTGATCAGTGCATATAAATTGAAATTTACAATTGAAACAATCTAGACATCAATGCTTTAGCAGTGGAATAAAGAGTGCCAATTGAAATCTGAATAGATACGAGTGAGTTATCAGTGCAGTGAGTGTCAATTTTCTGTACATAAAGTCTGATATGTGAAAAGAGAACATGAATCAGACAGTTGAAGTCTCATATGTGTGATGAATGCCAATATGGTTCTCTGTTGGCGAAATTGACATAAACACAATCGACATATGCATTTGAAGTTGAAAAAGACAGTTCAACTTAACATAATTAAACACAATAGACATATAGTCAATGAATCAGGTTAACTCTTAGTTTGTAGGCCTATTAGCTCAATGGAAGAGCGTTGTGTGTCACACAAAGATGGGGGTTCGATTCCCTCATAGGCCAAATGCTACGAATTGAAGACCTATCAGAAAACAAGCACATGAATCAGAAGGTCGAAAAGGGAGGTACGTACAAATCCATATTCGGTCAGAATTATGGTCAACTGATTTTACCTTGGCATGAACAGCTAGTTTAATTCCTGGGGTTAGTCAGAGCTTTCTTGACCGCTTGTGGAGGCCTCACAGTCGTCCTCTTCGTCTGCAGAAGGAACAACACCCTCGACATCATCAACTCCAATATGATCTCCGTTATCGCAGATTTCGAACACACCAGAAGGATCTCGCAAGGTTGTTGGTGAGTCGTCCACTGCTATGCCGATAGAGATTTCCGGGGTGATGACTTCAGCGGACTGATAATCATCTATGAAGGCTGCACCCGTGGATACCCATCGCTGCTCTATCCAGTTCCGAGGCCTTGTCTTGCACACATGCCACCAATCCATCCGGTCACGCGAGGCCCATGGATATTGAACATAGTACACATGCACAGCTTGTTGTGCGAGGACGAAGGGCTCATACCTTCTATACAATTTCTTTTGATTGATTTCAACGAACTGGTATACTGGATGTATTTGTGTTCCTCGTGTCGTTGGATCAAACCATCGACACTTGAACAAGACAACCTTCAGCGGATGCCCAAGTGAACTTGGGTACTCAAGCTCGATGATTTCTTCAAGTAGCCCAAAGAAATCCGATTCAGTTGTTGCGTAGTTGGTCCCTCGAACACAAACCCCAATGTTCATTGTAGATTTCCCAACACCATGGTCTAGAGTGTGGCACTTATAGCCGTTGACAAAGTATTGTGGCCAAGAAATTCCTTTCACACTAGGACCCCAACCCAAACTCCACAACTAATCTGTTGGCCCAATTCCGTTTCCTTTGTCTACGACCTACATGAAAAAATAATTGAACATGAAGATATGCTATATATGTATATAAAGAAATATAATGAAGATTTCTGGAAAGATGAGCATACGTAATTCTTAAACCAATTCGCGAATTCGTTTTCAATGAGCTCATCTCCAACATTATCCCCCATTGCACTCTCAAATAGCCTGCACCATAGTAAAGTAATGAATAATGTAACATTAAGGACAATATATCGCAAATAAAATGTGCGATTAGGTTTTCTTACTCAATGTATGGGTGGACTTCCGGACAGTTAAGCAACACGTATGTGTGTGCGGCCCTCCACTCGTCCTCTTCGGTCAACCACCTTATTGTCTTCTTCCCACTACCCTCGCCCGGATAATTGAAAACAGATAAGGCACAACCGTCACCTCCATCTACGTCGTTTCTCGCGGGTCGCCTTAACTTGGAAGGAACATGTGAAGGAAAGTAGTGGACGGAGAAATTAGCTATCTCTTCCCGTAAGTACGCCATCACAATCGACCCTTCTACATTACTCTTTTGGACAATCTTCCTTTTCAGCTGAAATAAAAATCTCTCGAATGGATACATCCATCGATAATGAACTGGACCACCCACTTGGGCCTCGTAGGGCAAATGGACAATGACATGCTCCATCGAGTCAAAAAATGATGGCGGGAAGATACGCTCCAACTTGCAGACCAATAGAGGAATCATGGATATGAGCTGCTCCACTGAGACTACAATCGTCACTCTGAACACATCTTCCTATATTGGAAGCATAGCCATCGGGAAATTTGACGGTCCTCAACCATTGACCCACCTTTCTCTTCGCCTCTCTTGCCAATGTATATATTGCTTTAGGTTTCGCACCCCTGTAATCATCACCTACCTCCAACTCAGGTCGATAACAATATAAACGAAGGTCCTTCCGGGCATTCAAATTATCCTTTGTCTTCCCAGGGATATCCATCACAGTGTTGAAAACATTGTCAAACACATTTTTCTCAATGTGCATAACATCGAGATTGTGTCGGACTAGAAGGTCCTTCCAATATGGAAGTCTCCAAAAAATGCTTTGTTTTGTCCACTTATGAGAAATGCCATAGTCATCCGACTTGTAAGAAGGATCCTCCATCACCGTTGGCAAATCACGAACCCGCTCCCCTATCTGCTCCCCTGATAGCAATGGAGGTGGCGAACCTGTTTCCACGTGCCCTCTGTAGAAGTCCTTCTTGTTCCTACGGAAGGGGTAATCAATCTCTAAAAACTTCCGATGACAATCGAACCAACAAGCCTTCCGACCATTTTCAAGGCGAAAAGCATCAGACCCTGATTCCATGCAAATCGGACAAGCCAACTGTCCTGCAGTGCTCCACCCGGACAACATAGCATATGCAGGGAAATCACTGACAGTCCAAAGTAAAGCTGCTCGCATAAGAAAGTTTTCTCTCCTCGAGGCATCGTAGGTGATGACGCCGACATCCCACAACTGCATCAACTCGTCAATAAGAGGTTGAAGGCAAATATCAATTAACTTCTTCGGGTTTCGAGGACCTGACACTATCAACGACATAAACATGTGCTCGACTCTCATGCACAAATGAGGTGGAAGATTGTAAGGAGTGACAATCACTGGCCAACACGAATAATTCTGACTAGATTTGTTGAAAGTAGCAAAACCATCCGTGCATAAACCCAACCGAATATTACGAGGCTCACAAGCAAAATCAGGATGCTTCGTGTCTAACCTCCTCCATGCATCTCCATCTGAAGGATGGCACATCATTCCCTCCTCTGTTATGTGTTCTGCATGCCAAGTCATGTTGATGGCTGTCACCTCAGAAGCATATAGTCTCTGTAGCCTCGGAATTAGAGGCAAGTGGAATAAAACTTTGTGTGGCTTACGCTTCCCTGAAGCACCCACGACATATCTTGCATGACCACAGAACTTACATGAATCTTCATCGACATCATTCTTCCAATACAACATACAACCGATGGGACACATGGCTATTCTTTCTACCGGGAGACCCCAATTTCGGACTACCTTCTCAGTTTCATAGTAACTGGTGGGAATCTTGTGGCCTTCAGGCAACACTTCATCATACAATTGCACGAACCCATTGAAGAGGCTTTGAGGAACATTATATTCACACTTTAAGCTCATAAGTCGGCTCACAAAGGACAACTGTGTATGTGTAGTACACCCAGAAAACACAGGTTCATCAGCTGCTCTTAGCACATCTTCAAACCGCGTGGACATGAGATTATCCTCCTCGACTGCTACCGGATCTTCGCTCATTCCATCGACCTCATTAACTTCAGTTGGTTGGAATTCAACATCAACTCCATTATTCGGAACACCATCGACATTATAGGGGCTAAACCATGTAGGAGGAACAAAGTTTGGCCCAGCAACATCGAAGACCATCCTCTGTTCTGCACTTAACTGATCATACATAGCCCACTGGTTGCCCCCTACAATTTGCTCATGGTTTGGATGTGCAATAGATTCTCCATGTGCCGTCCAACGATAATAACCAAACATAAATCAACGGCGGTATAAATGCTCTTTCACATCATCTGCAAGTTGGAGCGTATCTTCCCGTCATCATTTTTTGACTCGATGGAGCATGTCATTGTCCATTTGCCCTACGAGGCCCAAGTGGGTGGTCCGGTTCATTATCGATGGATGTATCCATTCGAGAGATTTTCATTTCAGCTGAAAAGGAAGATTGTCCAAAAGAGTAATGTAGAAGGGTCGATTGTGATGGCGTACTTACGGGAAAAGATAGCTAATTTCTCCGTCCACTACTTCCCTTCACATGTTCCTTCCAAGTTAAGGCGACCCGTGAGAAACGACGTAGCTGGAGCTGACGGTTGTGCCTTATCTATTTTCAATTATCCGGGCGAGGGTAGTGGGAAGAAGACAATAAGGTGGTTGAGCGAAGAGGACGAGTGGAGGGCCGCATACACATACGTGTTGCTTTACTGTCCAGAAGTCCACCCATACATTGAGTAAGAAAACCTAATCGCACATTTTATTTGCGATATATTGTCCTTAATGTTACATTATTCATTACATTACTATGGTGCAGGCTATTTGAGAGTGCAATGGGGGATAATGTTGGAGATGAGCTCATTGAAAACGAATTCGTGAATTGGTTTAAGAATTACATATGTTCATCTTTCCAGAAATCTTCATTATATTTCTTTGTATACATATATAGCATATCTTCATGTTCAATTATTTTTTCATGTAGGTCGTAGACAAAGGAAACTGAATTGGGCCAACGGATTTGTTGTGGAGTTTGGGTTGGGGTCCTAGTGTGAAAGGAATTTCTTGGCCACAATACTTTGTCAACGGCTATAAGTTCCACACTCTAGACCATGGTGTTGGGAAATCTAGAATGAACAATGGGGTTTGTGTTCGAGGGACCAACTACCCAACAATTGAATCGGATTTCTTTGGGCTACTTGAAGAAATCATCGAGCTTGAGTACCCAAGTTCACTTGGGCATCCGCTGAAGGTTGTCTTGTTCAAGTGCCGATGGTTTGATCCAACGACACGAGGAACCAAAATACATCCAGTATACCAGTTCGTTGAAATCAATCAAAAGAAATTGTATAGAAGGTATGAGCCCTTCGTCCTCGCACAACAAGCTGTGCAAGTGTACTATGTTCAATATCCAGGGGCCTCACGTGACCGGATGGATTGGTGGCATGTGTGCAAGACAAGGCCTCGGAACCGGATAGAGCAGCGATGGGAATCCACGGGTGCAGCCTTCATAGATGCTTATCAGTCCGCTGAAGTCATCACCCCGGAAATCTCTATCGGCATAGCAGTGGACGACTCACCAACAACCTTGCGAGATCCTTCTGGTGTGTTCGAAATCTGCGATGATGGAGATCATGTTGGAGTTGATGATGTCGAGGGTGCTGTTCCTTCTGCAGACGAAGAGGACAACTGTGAGGCCTCCACAAGCGGTCAAGAAGGCTCTGACTAACCCCAGGAATTAAACTAGCTGTTCATGCCAAGGTAAAATCAGTTGACCATAATTCTGACCGAATATGGATTTGTACGTACCTCCCTTTTCGACCTTCTGATTCGTGTGCTTGTTTTCTGATAGGTCTTCAATTCGTAGCATTTGGCCTATGAGGGAATCAAACCCCCATCTTTGTGTGACACACAACGCTCTTCCATTGAGCTAATAGGCCTACAAACTAAGAGTTAAGCTGATTCATTGACTATATGTCTATTGTGTTTAATTATGTTAACTTGAACTGTCTTTTTCAACTTCAAATGCATATGTCGGTTGTGTTTATGTCAATTTCACCAACAGAGAACCATATTTGCATTCATCACACATATGAGACTTCAACTGTCTGATTCATGTTCTCTCTTCACATATCAGACTTTATGTACAGAAAATTGACACTCAATGCACTGATAACTCACTCGTATCTATTCAGATTTCAATTGGCACTCTTTATTCCACTGCTAAAGCATTGATGTCTAGATTGTTTCAATTGTAAATTTCAATTTATATGCACTGATCACTCACTGCTAAAGCATTGATTTCAACTTTAGATTTCTAGATCACTCAATGCTAAAGCATATATTGAGATTTCAACCATATACAGTCACTGATCACTCGCATATTGGCATTCACTGATCACTCACCGATAACCAACTTGGATCCAAAAATCGATAGATCAGTAAATAGAGGCACAATCATATAAATTGAAATCTGATCAACAAAACCGCCTCCAATCGATAGGGAAACACATACAGAAACTACCAATAGAGGGTGATTGGATCAAAACAAAACCTAACTGAAAACCACTGGTTTTGGAAAAAAACTGAGCAATTAGAAAAAAAATTGGAATACAGAAATTACTTGAGATGCATCCACTTGACGACCCGTTGGCACCAGCAACATCGCACAATAACTTGAGATGCATCCACTTGAGCCCGAGATTTTGTTCGCACCATGGCTCTTTTGAAGCGTAGGTTAGAGATGAACAATCACTTGAGATTTTGTTCGTCTACTGAACCGAAAACCTAATTGGTTTCCAGGATGTGCCTTTTTCAATTTGGGCCTTTCCCAATCCAAACTCTCACTCTCTGAATTTGGGCCTTTCCCAATCCAGTAATTTAGGCCTTCAGAATTGTGAGAGGGATTGTGAAATTTTTAGATGGAAAGTCAAAATTTCAGAGGGAAATCCAAAATTTCATAAAATTTTATCCAAACCCCCTCGTCTCTCCTCTCTCCTCTCACCTCCAATCCAAACTCTCACTCTCTCCTCTCACCTCTCCTCTCTCCTCTTTGAATCCAATCGAAACCCTCTCCAAACCCTGGCTCCAATCATGCGAGGAGGAGGAACAAGGAGATCAACTCGGAGTAGTGGAGCCGTGAGACCACCACTGGCTCCAGCCCGACCAAGTACGAAGGCTCAAGTGGTGCCCTCTCCCCCGGCTGCCCTCTCTCCACCGCCGACCGCTCCATCCCCAGCCGTACCCTCTCCAAACCCTACCTCTCCTACCCGATCATCCCCCCGGAGACCAACTCCCGAAGCCCCACCTCCCCCGGCTGCCCTCTCTCCAACACCAACCGCTCCATCCCCAGTCGTACCCTCTACAAACCCTAACCCTCCTACCCGGTCATCCCCCCGGAGACCAACTCGCAAAGCCCCACCTCCCCCGGCTGCCCTCTCTCCACCGGCGACTGTTGCATCCCCAACTGTATCCTCTCCAAACCCTAACCCTCCTACCCGGTCATCACCCCGAAGAGCTCAATCCATTGGCCGCACCACACCAATCTCCTCTCCTCCCACTAAGCCCTCTCCACTGGGGAAATCTACTACCAAACCACGGTCACGGCTTCAACTCACCCGCCCCTCCCTACCGGTGCCGTCTCCTTCCCAATCGGTGAGCACTCGACCTTCTGCGGCCTCCGAACCCAACGCCTCTCAGCCTTGCCACTCCACGTCTTCTATACACGCTGATGCCTCAACCCAATCTCAACCTGCAGTGGTGTCGAACAACAACGAAGCGGAGGCAGCTTTCGGGTCACCAAAGACTATAGGTTCTGATAACCAGAATGACTCGGCTACCCAAGGAAATGAGGAAGGAAATGAGGAGGAGAATTACCGATGGAACAGAAAAGTCTACATTGAACTAGTTAATGGAACGTATGATCCCTTTTAGTTCCTTATCTGATTTTGCACATGTTCAGTTATATGTTGTTTTAATTTCATAGACTGCAATTTGTGAAAGTTCCTTTATTTATGAAATCTGATGTTGATGTTACATTAATATTCAAGTGCTATTCATGATGTTGATGTTAGATCTATCTGATGTTGATGTTGAATAGAGATGGTTTATGTTTCTGATTATTCATGTGTGGTTAATTCAAATGGAGGTAGTTTCTGTTTCATGTGTGAAAGTTAATGAATTTATGAAATCTGATGTTGCTGCTGATATATCCAAGGCACTGAAATCTGATTATGTTTCATGTGTGGTTAAACTTTCTGTTTCATGTGTGAAAGTTAATGAATTTATGAAATCTGATGTTGATGCTGGATATATCCAAGGCACTGAAATCTGATTATTTTCCATGTGTGGTTAAACTTTCTGTTTCTGATGTTAATTCAAATGGATATAGTTTCTGTTTCTTTTTCATGTGTGGTTAATTCAAATGATCATGATGTTAGATTATAAAGCAAGTTCTATTTGTGTGCTTGAATTTCTTTCTTCAAAGTGAAGTTTCTGTTTCATGAAATCTGATTTGCATTGAATGACATATTCATTGTATAATGAACAAAAACTCTTCAAATCTTAGTGTCTGATAGATAGTTTTGAATTTGATCATGATGTTTGTTCGCACACGGGGGGAGTTTGCGGGGTGTTGTATGTAAAATAGGAGAATAAAATAAAGCACAACTAGACTATCTCCCTGTCCCAAACAAATAATACAAGAATCCCCTCCCTTGTAGTAGTAGGGTAATTCAGGATCGAATCCACGAGGAGGTAGGTCAGCGCTTCCTTTGTTGTACTCACGATCAAGGCTTTCGACCTCAGCAGACACTCGATATCGAGTATACTGGTCGATATCGACCTCAGTTCTGGTCGATTTCCTAGCGAAGTTTCTGCAGAAGACAAAACAGCAAGTCGACGTCGAGCAGAGACCTCGATATCGATGTTAGTCCTCGATATCGACCCTTATGGTCGATTTCGATGCTTGTCACAGAAACTGTTTTTGTAACCAATTTGTCGGAAAAGGATCCGAAGAAAATAGAATGGAGAGGGAAGATGAACAGAAACAAAACTAAGACTCTTATGGAGAATTTAACTAATTAAAAGGCTTCCAAAGTCGGGGTTTCACGCCACAACGATAACAATGCAAGTTTCATGCTAAAGATATGAACTTTTATGTCTTTCCGTCAAATAACTTTCGTTATCAACACTTAGGTGATTAGAGGCTTTCGCATAATTCCTAAGAGTTACTATCCAATTTATGAGTAATTCAAGTTCGCAATATGAGTGGCTTTCGCTTCAATAATGCAATTAATGAATCTCCCTAACTTTCGCAAAGGATCATGCATGGGGTAGAAGACGGAATCACATAAAAGTCATACCTTTGATGCACTTACCTCACATTGCTATCGTCGGGCTCACCCCGACCCTAGAATTGGGTTGACTACTCGCTCCTCATCATGCACATCATCATCATTGTTATTGAAAGAAAGCTACTTTGAATTAAAACTCCGAAAGAAAGTACAACCGAACAAGCCACTCCGCTTTCGCTTTACAACTCCACTCGGCCTCCTCTCTCTCTCTCTATTCTCTATTGCAACTGAATTGTGTCTAAAACGGAATTCGGAATACCTAAACTCAGCCCTATTGGCTTCTATTTGTAGATGTCGATAAAGACTCGAAACCTTATCTTTATTCTTTATGATAAATGAAAACAAAGTAAAAACTAAAACTTCATGGTGAAATCAGCCTCCTCATGATAGATCTGATGTTGATGATAGGAAATCTCGACCTTTGGATAGATATTGCAAGCATTGGATATAATTCTATCGAAATCGGAGTCGAATTCCTCTGCTGGCATGGTCGATATCGACCCTTGGACCTCGATATCGACCCCTCCAAAATCTTATCTCGAGCTTCTCCTTCTCCTACTCGACTTCTATCAACTTGGTCGATCTGGTAGCATCGATATCAACCTCCAGACGTCGATATCGACCTCTTCTGTGTCGAAATGCTCTGTTTCCTTTTCTACTCGATTCCTATGTCTCTGATGTACTCGATGTCGAGGTCATCAGTCGATTTCGACCTCTTCAGAAGACTTCGAGTTCTTTTTCCGCTCTTCTGAATTCATCCATTTTCATCCTGTTTTCTGCGAAATCACATGGAAACTCGTGCAAACCCATATATTTGATATTTAAGCATAAACTACATCATTCCCATGTTTTCCCATAAATGTGCATGCAAAAGACAATAAAATGAATTCATATGTGCATAGAAAATATGGTAATTTGCGCGCACATCAAACACCCCATACTTAAGCTTGCTTGTCCCCAAGCAATACTCTTGATGGTCATTCAGGGGAAGAAAGTAAACCCTCAACATCATAGATTCATTTTTCATATGTCCCTACAATCAATTGCCATCCTCGAGAAGGTACTTATGTCAACCATGTCCATGCTTGTGCATAAAAGCAATTTCATACTTATAAAGGAGGTAATATGCAAAAAACAATTCTAGCGACATTGCATTAATAATCAAGAGGACTTTCTTCAAGCTTGTGAGAAGTGGATTGGTAAAAGGCTAAAGGTGGGCTAATATTTGGCCTTGTGGTGTTAAATCCGGGGAAGTATACTTTCTTTCCAAAATATTCCACATTCCTCTTCATAATGTCTCACCTTTCACTCATCGTTCAATGCTTTTTTTTCAATATAATGCTTTTACCTCTCTAACCTTAGCACTGCCTTCTCGCGAGTCGCAAACATGGGTGTCATGAATGGCCCCGGATACTTAGTACTTCGGACTCCTCACCTTTGTGTCCCATCTCGCCGAACTATTATCTCAGCGAGCAGGGTCGACCTACCTTTATCTCCTGAGGTGATCGGATTTTTTCTCGCTCATTTAATTTTCCATATTGTATCATTCCTGCCAACAACTTTATAAATGCACAACTCCATATAACTCCAAAGATGTCATCCATTCAAAAAACTTTGTCCCCGGATAGGGTATAAGGTAAAAAATGGACAATATGTATATGTGGAGCAATAATGATCATGATAAGTCTCATATATGGCTTTGTGAATATGCGTAGGTAAGGCTAGGATATGAACTTTGCTTGTATGGAATTTTTATAAAAAATCCTCCATCATCTTATCATGCACATGTCAAAAGCAACTTCAAATTTTCATCTCCTTTATGATTTTCTCAAAAAATTTGCACTTCACTGGGACTTCCCTTAACTAGGCAATCTCATGTTATATCTCTAATGAATCTAATTTTGCATCATAGAGCTCTTTTTTATACTTCCATGACTCTCTCTTTTCCAAAATTTTTGATGGGCGTCATTTTTTTTTTATGCATTAAAATAAATATGCAACTCTAAACTAAGTATGAATATGCAAATAAGCCTTTCCCCCACCCCATACTTAAAATTTACAGTGTCCTCACTGTATTAGAACTAGGGTTAAGAAGAAAACTTACTAGACCGTCACAAATTTCAGGAGTCGAAGAAGACAACAGGGAAGGTCGATATCGACCCTTTACGTCGATATCGATGTCTCTCTTGATTTCTGCTCGGGCTTCAGGGTGATTCGGCCTCGATCACGAACCCTATCCATGTCGACCTTGAGGTCGATTTCGATGTCCGACATCGATTTCGATACCTTTCTGTGTGCTTTTCTCTCTCCTGCAATTTGAAAATTAAACACAAAATATGCAAAACAATAAAGTGTCTAAAACCAAAACAAAAGCTGTCTTAAAACCAAAACTAAGTCTTCGTTACAAGCTCTAGATTTTTAAGTCGCTAGGCCGACTTCTTCCTTTGCGCTTCTCAAGGTGGCATCTGCAGAGCCCATGTGGCTTGGGCCTCAAATATCACTCCTTTCTTGTCCCGCAGCTGCATTCCCCCGGGATTGATTTGATTCACCGTGAATGGACCTAAGCTCTTATCCTTGAATCTTGTAGGGAACCAATGGTCTTTAGATTTGGCAACATAGACCTTGTCTCCTATCTCATATTGGCTTGAACTATCATCGGATACCCTACATAAACGCACATGCCAAGGCACACCTCTTCCAAATAATGATAAGTCCTTAATTGTAATTGAACAAGAGGAATCCGTACCTTGACTTACCTTCTTCTCAGTCTGTGGTTCAGGTCGATGTCGATGTTCGGAGGTCGATATCGATCCCTGTTGTACACCTGTAGAATCAGTCGATTTGGGGAGTTTTGACTCGATATGATCAGGTCGATTTCGACCCTCAGAGGTCGATATCGAGGTCTCCTTGCCTCTCTTCTCAGCGCTGATGGTGGTCGATTTTGATAGGGTGTGGTCGATATCGACCCTTGACCCTGATTTCGATGCTTCCTCTTTTCCTCCGTCGACCCCATACTTATGACCTGTCACAGAATCTTGAACATTAGTGGTCGATATCGACTTACCTGGGTCGATTTCGATGTTCTGTTGAGCTCCTTCGTTCAAGATTGCTTCAACTTCCTCTAGTTGGGCTTCATTGATGGCTTTTATCTCCATTGGCCCTTGACTTTGCACCGTCTTGTTGAAGGAATACTCTATTACTTCATCACTATTTGTGAGTGAGAGCAATCCTTTCTTCACGCTAATGTTGGCATCGACGGTTGCTAGGAATGGCCTACCTAAAATAATTGGACAAGCAGGGTCCTCCGCTATGTCAACAACTAGGAAATCAGCAGGGACAAAGAATTTGCCTACTTGTACTGGCACATCTGTCACTGTACCAGTTGGAATCACTACGGTATTGTTAGCCATGTATAATCTTGCATCCACGGGCTCCAGAGGACCTATCTTTACCTTGTGCCAAATGGTTAGTGGCATCATGCTAACGCTAGCGCCCAAGTCAACTAAAGCATTAAATTTGAATTGACCTAGACCTATAGCGATAGAAAACTTACCTGGGTCCGCCCGCTTTTGTGGTAGCTCCAATTTGTTGCATTCCTCTGCGATCTCGGAGAGCGATCGCTTCTTACCCAAGATATCCTTAAGGAACCTTACATAAGATGGCATCTCGTGAAGTGCCTCTGTGAATGGTATAGAGACATTAAGCCCTTGGAGCATCTTCACGAACCGTTGGAACTTCTTTTCCGCTGGGTCCTTAGTCACCTTTCTAGTTGGGAATGGCAATACCTTCTTCCTTCCTGCGGCTGTAGTGAGGTCGATATCGGCAGCAGTAGGGTCGATATCGACTGAAAGAGTCGATTTCTGTGGTGACACAGAATTAGGGTCGACATCGACAGGAGGGTCGACATCGATGTCACCTTGGTCGATATCGACAGGGGGGGTCGATATCGACGTCTGTTCTGGCTCCTTCTCCTCCACTTTTCGCTCGGGCGTTTGTAATTGACGCCCACTCCTTAGGTTTACTGCCGCAATATGACCTGTGGTTTTGCCCTTTTGGTTGGGCACAGTGGATCCAAGGAGTGATCCGGACGCTTTGGGCATTGCTTCTGCCAATTGACTCATTTGAGTCTCCATGATGCGCTTCCAAACGTCGATCTCCCCAAGTCTAGAATTTATGCCCTGCAGCTGAGTATGGACGGAGTTATTGGCTTGTTTGAACTCAGCGTGGTTCCTCCGCATCTCATCAAGGATGATTTGCAGGTCATCTTTCTTAGTCTCCCGCTCAGGGTGCCCTGGTGCCCTATAGGTTGGGGGATCCCTTTGATAGAACCTTTGATCACCCCAATTTTGTTGATTGCCCCCTCCATAGGGGCCTCTCGTCCATTTGACCTCCTCATGTTGTTCCGCCATGGATACTTGCTCAGTATGTGGACAGGCACTGGTGTTATGCCTTATTGAACCACACTCCTGACAAGGTTGATTGTTGCTCAGGAACTTTACTTGCTTTTGAAGGCGGCGTGTTTGATCGTTATGGAATTGTTGCCGTACTTCAGGATCTATCTCCCTTGGAGGCTCATATAGTGGCATAGATGGGGCAGGCCTTGCATCATAGGCCGCAGCAGCCCCATAGGTGTTGTCAAAGTTCACAAGCCTCTCAATGGTGTCCCATTCCTCCGTTGGTGTAAGCTCAATGTACCGATAGGAGGTATATGAATTGATCCTCTCCTTATTCGGCGCATCAAGGGCGTTATAAAAGATCTCTTGGATGACATATGGAAGTTGCCCATGCGTCGGGCATGATCTCAGCAAGTCTTTAAAGCGCTCCCACGCCTGTGATAGGGTTTCACCTGGCTTTTGTTTGAAAGCCGTGATCCTTTGTCGTAGCATCGCCGTTTTAGAAGGTGGGAAGAACTTGTTCAAGAATGCATCTTTCACTTCCGCCCATGTCCTTAGCGATCGTGGAGCCAAACTTTCGAGCCATTGTAATGCCTTTCCTGCCAAAGACCATCGAAAAGATTTTAGTCGCACATACTCTAAGTTTACTCCATCAGCAACTGTTTCACATAAGTCCATAAAAGTAGAGATGTGTTGCAGGGGGCATTCATTATGTCTTCCTTCAAAAGTATTTCTTTTAATCTCAGATAGGAAGTTAATTTTCAATTCATAATTGGAGTGAGGAATTATAATGGAAGATTCAGGAACATGAAGGGGCGGATGCATGTATTGCATCGCCGTCTGTGGATACTGATTTAGCCGCTCTTGGGCTTGTCTGCGCACATCCTCCTCCCTATCAGCACGGGCTCACTCAGCAGCAGCAGCGGCCCTTTCAGCAGCGATTGTAGCATTGTGGTCCTCGATCTCCTTTCTCAACCGCTCTATGATTTCAGACTGTGTCTCGTTGTCAGCCATGATGCGAATTGCTTTGTTGCGAAGATGGTAGAAATGTTCAGGCTCGTCAATTGGTTCCAGGATAGGTCCGCGATCAGAACGTCGCATAAACCTGCAAAATAAGCTTAGAAAAAGATCGTGATTAACTTAGGTGGAGATTGATTGCCTCCCCGGCAACGGCGCCAATTTGTTCGCACACGGGGGGAGTTTGCGGGGTGTTGTATGTAAAATAGGAGAATAAAATAAAGCACAACTAGACTATCTCCCTGTCCCAAACAAATAATACAAGAATCCCCTCCCTTGTAGTAGTAGGGTAATTCAGGATCGAATCCACGAGGAGGTAGGTCAGCGCTTCCTTTGTTGTACTCACGATCAAGGCTTTCGACCTCAGCAGACACTCGATATCGAGTATACTGGTCGATATCGACCTCAGTTCTGGTCGATTTCCTAGCGCAGTTTCTGCAGAAGATAAAACAGCAAGTCGACGTCGAGCAGAGACCTCGATATCGATGTTAGTCCTCGATATCGACCCTTATGGTCGATTTCGATGCTTGTCACAGAAACTGTTTTTGTAACCAATTTGTCGGAAAAGGATCCGAAGAAAATAGAATGGAGAGGGAAGATGAACAGAAACAAAACTAAGACTCTTATGGAGAATTTAACTAATTAAAAGGCTTCCAAAGTCGGGGTTTCACGCCACAACGATAACAATGCAAGTTTCATGCTAAAGATATGAACTTTTATGTCTTTCCGTCAAATGACTTTCGTTATCAACACTTAGGTGATTAGAGGCTTTCGCATAATTCCTAAGAGTTACTATCCAATTTATGAGTAATTCAAGTTCGCAATATGAGTGGCTTTCGCTTTAATAATGCAATTAATGAATCTCCCTAACTTTCGCAAAGGATCATGCATGGGGTAGAAGACGGAATCACATAAGAGTCATACCTTTGATGCACTTACCTCACATTGCTATCGTCGGGCTCACCCCGACCCTAGAAGTGGGTTGACTACTCGCTCCTCATCATGCACATCATCATCATTGTTATTGAAAGAAAGCTACTTTGAATTAAAACTCTGAAAGAAAGTACAACCAAACAAGCCACTCCGCTTTCGCTTTACAACTCCACTCGGCCTCCTCTCTCTCTCTCTATTCTCTATTGCAACTGAATTGTGTCTAAAACGGAATTCGGAATACCTAAACTCAGCCCTATTGGCTTCTATTTGTAGATGTCGATAAGGACTCGAAACCTTATCTTTATTCTTTATGATAAATTAAAACAAAGTAAAAACTAAAACTTCATGGTGAAATCAGCCTCCTCATGATAGATCTGATGTTGATGATAGGAAATCTCGACCTTTGGATAGATATTGCAAGCATTGGATATAATTCTATCGAAATCGGAGTCGAATTCCTCTGCTAGCATGGTCGATATCGACCCTTGGACCTCGATATCGACCCCTCCAAAATCTTATCTCGAGCTTCTCCTTCTCCTACTCGACTTCTATCAACTTGGTCGATCTGGTAGCATCGATATCGACCTCCAGACGTCGATATCGACCTCTTTTGTGTCGAAATGCTCTGTTTCCTTTTCTACTCGATTCCTATGTCTCTGATGTACTCGATGTCGAGGTCTTCAGTCGATTTCGACCTCTTCAGAAGACTTCGAGTTCTTTTTCCGCTCTTCTGAATTCATCCATTTTCATCCTGTTTTCTGCGAAATCACATGGAAACTCGTGCAAACCCATATATTTGATATTTAAGCATAAACTACATCATTCCCATGTTTTCCCATAAATGTGCATGCAAAAGACAATAAAATGAATTCATATGTGCATAGAAAATATGGTAATTTGCGCGAACATCAATGTTAGATAGTTTTGAGTTTTTTTATAAGTCCCTTATGAAGCTTTGATGTTAGATTATAAATCAACTGTCTACTACATATCCAATATAATGCATAGAAACTCTTCAAATCTTAGTGTCTAATACATTCCCAATTGTTTTTGATATGTACCTTATGAAGCTTTGATGCAACCAATCCTGCATTTGGAGTCCTCACACAGATTATTCACTCCCATTTCGATGGCCCCTACATACGGTGGAGTGATGCTCCTGACACAACCTTGGAGTTATGGTGGGAAATGTTCAAGGTATAAAACAATTCAATAAGATTGTTACTTTGATTAATTAGATGTATGTCTGAATAAATAATGCCCCCTAGTTAATATGTTTGTTCAATATATTCAGGCACGAGCAACTTGGGATGAAACTTTTTTCCCGGACTCAGCAGTTCGCAAAGCCTTCAACACTAAGGGAGGAGATCACCTAAGGAACGTCTTTGGGAAGGCTCGCACGGGGAGAACAAAGAAAAAGCCTTCGTGGGTGAAGCAAGTCATATGGGTCAAAATGTGTGAGAGATGGAAAAGGAGGATAAATTTCTACACCAATCTGAAGTGAACAAGCAAAACAGAGCTATAGCAACAGAGAGGGGCACACCAATTTTCAGTGGTGGTTCGGTTTCCACAACAGTAATCAAGAAGCGACTGGTATGCACACTTTAGTTGTCCTCTGACATCATTTTGTTTACCCGTTTACTCTCTATTCAGTGTATATATCTAATTAATTAAACTAATACAATTTTTTTCACAGAGGGAGGAGCTTGGAAAAGATCCCACACCAAAGCAAACATTTGAACGCTGTCATAGAAAAAAAGATGGTTCTTGGGCGGGCGCTCAGTGCCAAGAAACTGTGGTAAGTTAGTATTTGAAGTTACCCTTAACTACTTAATGCCTTTGATTATGTGATGTGCATGATTTGAACTGGGACTTTTATGCCTTAGAAATTCAAATGTGCATTCAAGTGTTCTTGCTTCTGGTATTGGTTGTGTGATGTGGTTATATCTTGCTTTTGGTATTAGTTTTGGTTTTGGTGTTCTTTACTCTTGTGTAAGGATCTGTTGTTTTAATTTATATATCTTGATTTTGGTATTGGTTATGGATCTATTGTTTCAAGTGTTTATGTGATATGGTATTTTATAACTTGTTTTTGGTAGTGGTTATGGATTGGTTTTGGTTTTAGTGTTCTTCACTCTTGTCTTGTGATCTGTTGTTATAATTTATGTATTGGTTTTGGTTTTTTCCCTAGCTTTTTCTTTTGTTCCTATGCTGAGTTCCTATGTTCATTTATTTTTATTTCTTTTCTTTTTCTATGTCTAGTTTTTTCCTATGTTCAGTTCGTTTCATTTTTTTGTTGTTGGGATCTGTTATTTTCAGCTTTTGGTTTTGCTGTTCTGAGCTTGGTTTTTGCTT
The DNA here is from genome assembly GCA_963922045.1 of Persicaria maculosa. Lineage (NCBI taxonomy): Eukaryota > Viridiplantae > Streptophyta > Magnoliopsida > Caryophyllales > Polygonaceae > Persicaria > Persicaria maculosa. Next base: position 40,235,434 of record OY998261.1, read on the forward strand.
TTCATTTTCGTTTTTGTGTTCTGAGTTGTTCAATTCATTTTCTTTCCACTTCTTGGATAAGTATGACCAGTTGCTTGAGGATGAAATCTTAGATGATGAAGCTGTTTCAGAGGATGGATCCCATTCGGTTGACACGAACGCTCTTTGGCTCAAGGCAACAGGTGGTGTGAAGAAAGGCAGGGTTGTGGGCATGGGATCTGAGTCTCAACCTATCCTGCAGTCAGCGCATTGCACACAAACTGGTGCCTAGAGTTCTGCAGCTGGTGGTAGTGGCAGTTTGAAGGAGTACATGACGTCTGAACTGTCGACCATCAAGGAAGACTTGAGGAAAGAAATGGCGGATTTGGGGGATCAAGTGCAGACACAGGTGGCCACGAACCTCAGAGAAGCAATGTCTTCCTTTGGAGATCTAATGCAGGAGAAGCTTATCAGCACCATGAAGGAGCTCTACAAGGGCAAACGCCCATCAAAGTAAGCATGGTTCTTTAATGTGCAGTATGTGGTGGTTTGGACTGTTTTATTTTGGTTATCAAAACTGTTGGGAGGTCTATATTTTGGATTGTTGAACTGTGGACAAGCTTGGTTCATACGTGTGTGTACGTACGTGTATGTCGTAGAACAATTATGTGGACAAGCTAGCTAGAATTATGTGAAGAAGCTAGGTAGAACAATTATGTGCATGGTGTTTCATTTTGTTTATGCACATGCAGTAACTATGACATTATGGTTTAATCATATTTTCCATATCATATATACAATGCATCAAAAATATGGGAATACAAAATGTGAAAGAAAATTTAAAAATTAAATTGAAACCATCAATCACGACTTCAGCCTCAAAAGTAGCAATGGCACGAGACCTGGCGTTAGCAACAACCCTAGCAACGACAATAACAACAATAGCAACAACCATAGCAACAACCCCAAGAACAATATTACCAACGAAATAGGCACCGAAATCAGCAACCAAATTAGCAACGGAATCAGCTACGGAATCAGCCACGAACCAGCCACGGAATCATACACGAATCTAGACCGATGGCCTATTTGTGGAAACGAAACCATGGCCTAATTCCGAAGCTGAATTCGTTGCCTCAGCCACGAGATTCAAATGTCCATCACTAGCCACGACCTGACGATTCGTTGCTAAATCCATTGCTAAACAGCCGTCGCCATTAGTCACGAGGCATATGGCTACGGATGGCCCGCCCGTGGCTATGTCCGTGGCTAAACCGGTTAGCCACGGTCATTCGTGGCCAATGCCGTGGCTATTTTCCGTAGCTATTTCCTGCGTTTTTAGTAGTGATTGCTGACGGTTTTAATTTAGAATATGTGCACCTAAAAGCTTTTAGATGGTCACTTGTAGGAAAGGCCTTGCATTGGTTGGAAAGCTTGCCCCCACGATCTATCCACACATGGGGTGAACTAAGAGAGATCTTCCTCAACAAGTTCTTTCTGCCATCCAAGATGGCGCAGATTCGCCAAAGGATTATGGCCTTCAAGCAGAGACAATGAGAGACGCTAGCGCAAGTATTGGAGAGCAACAAAGACCTACTAAGATCCTGCCCTACGCATGGGCAATTGTCATATGTTATCCTGGAGATCATCTACAATGCCCTAGACGTGCCTACAAGAGAGTGGATCAACACCTATACCACCTACCGCTAGTCAGAGCTTACCCCTAATCAAGCCTAGGAGACGATTGAAAGGCTCGTAGAGTTTGACAACACCTATGGGATTCCTGCAGCCCCCGATACGAGGCCGCCCCTATCCATGCCACTATATGAGCCCTCAAATGAGGTGGATCCTGAGGTGCAGGATTAATTCATGAAGACCCATGTAAAGCGTCTCCAAAAAGCAAGTTAGGTTTTTGACTAATAACCAAGTTTTTTTTAGAATATGGGTCACAGAAACACAACACGACGGTTTGTGCCTTCACGGAGCAAGTTCAAATGGTGAAGACCCACGAGGAAGTAAAGTTTGTGCGGGGACCTAAATATGGAGGAGGCTATCAAGGAAATTGGGGATATCAACAACACCAACAACAATATCAAGGAAACCTTCGCCCTATGGAGCACCTTGCCATCCGGAGAGGGAAAGAAGGGATGACTTAAACTCATTATGGATGAAATGATGAGGAACCAAGCGGAGAAGAAATAATCTAACAATGATATCCACACCCAACATCATGGCATTAATGCAAGGCTTGGTGAAATCAACACATGGAGGAAAAGCGTAGAGACCTAATTGGGTTAATTGGCGGACAACATTCCACGACAAGCCAAATATTTTGCTGATATGACCCTGACCCAGATATTATCAGCTTCAGCAATGATTTTCCATAGCAGTTTTATTTGTAGAGCTATATTCATAGTCTCTACTTTATAAATGCCTAAGCCCCCCTCCATGGTGTCGGAGCAAATCTTGTCCCAGCTAATAAGAGGAGTAGAATTCTGATCTTTGTTCCAAAAGAATTGTCTATAGACTTTATCTAATTCGTGTAAAATCGAAGATGGCAGCATAAACGCTTGCATTAATAGCGGCTGCGCGCACATGTTGGATTTGATGAGAACCTTGCGTCCTTCTGCTGAAAGGGTACTCACTTTCCATTTTGTCAATTGTTGCTTTGCTTTGAGAACCACATCTGCGAAAATATCGCGATTGACACGCCCATTTATAATCGGGCATCCTAGGTATTTTTCCAGGTTATTTATTTGTGGGATACCTAATGTTGTTGAAATGTTGTGAGTGGCTGCAGTTGTAGTTCTGTTCGTTTAGAGGAGGTGTGATTCTGCTCAAATAAAATATTCAAATAAAAACTCTAACTGTGCCAACTCCCTTATCCAAGCAAATAAATACAAGAATCCCTCCTGATGCAGTAGTAGGGTGATTCAGGATCGAATCCACGAGGAGGTATGTCAGCGCTTCCTTAGTTTCAATCACGATCAAGCTTTCGACCTAAGGAGACACTCGATATTGAGGTGTCTGGTCGATATCGACCTCATTTCTGGTCGATTTCCGGTGAGTTTCCTACAGAAGACAAAAGCATACACAATCGACATCGAGAGAGACCTCGATACCGATGTTAGTGCTCGATATCCACCTTGCCATTCGATTTTGATGTCTATAACAGAAACTGTAAAGCGTAACCTTTGTGTCGGAAAAGTAGTCCGAAGATCTTAGAATGGTAAAGGAAAGATGAACAGAAATCAAAACTCAAACTTTTTATGAAATTCAATAAACTAAAAGCTTCCAAGGTCAGGGATTCATGCCACAACGATATTCATGCAAGTTTGATGCTAAAGTTATAAAATTTAATGTCTTTCCGTCAAATAACTTTCGTTACCAACACTTAGGTGATTAGAGGCTCTAGCATAATTCCTAAGAGTTACTATCCAATTCATGAGTAATCCAAGTTCACAATATGATTGGCTTTCGCTTCAATAGTGCAAATAATGAATCTCCCTAACTTTCGCAAAGGATCATGCATAGGATGGAAGACGGAATCGTATAAAAATCATACATTTGATGCACTTACCCTACATTGTTATCATCGGGCTCACCCCAACCATGGAAGTGGGTTGACTACTCGCGCTTCATCGTTGAACTCCTCATCATTATTAAAAAGAAAACTACTTTGATTAAACTAAAGAGAAAGTTACAACCGAACAAAGCCAAATCTCCGTTCTCGCTTCAGACCCAACTCCACTCGGCCTCTTCTCTCTCTCTCTCTAACTGGCTACTCTCTATGTAAAACTGAAATTCTCTGCGTGCTTGGATGAAAATTTAATGCCTAACTAAGTCCTAATGGCCTTTAGATATATATCTCAAATCTTGCTAGCCATGGATTCGAAAACCTATCTTTATTCTCTAAGATAAAACTTATTAAAGTAAAAACTAAAAATTCCATGGTAAAACATCTAAAGTGATAAGTCTGGCATTGAAGATAGAAGATCTCAACTTTAGGATAAACGTGCAAGCTTCGGATAGAATTCTATCAAAATCTAAGTCGGACTTCTTCTGCTGGCAACATCGATATGGAGCTTTATCATCGATATCGACCTCTCTTTAACTCTATCTCGAGATCTTCTTCTTCTCTTCGGACTGGCACTCGACTTAAAGCCACATCGCCGCCATATGCTTAACGAGTGGTAAGGAAATACAAACTCAACATGACAAAACAGACCCAGCGGATAAAGCTACTGGAGAGCTAGTCGATATCGACCAACCCCTGTCGAGATCGACTGCTCCACTCGATGTCGACCAACCCCTTTTGAGACCTTGTCCAGCCGCCTCCGAGATCAACCACAACACTCGATATCGACCCCCCTGTCGATGTTGACCAGTCATCTACGACACCTCGAGCCAATCCCGCTCCAACGAAGAAGAAGCCACTTGCCTTTCCCTCCAAAGCACTAAGGGACCCTGCGGACTTGGAAGTTTCGAAGATTTGTGAAGGTACTCCAAGGCCTTAACGTCACCATTCCATTAATGGAGGCCCTTAATGAGATGCCATCATATGTCCGGTTCCTAAAGGACTTCCTAAGCAAGAAGCGATCAATCGCTGAGATCATGGAGGAGTGCAGCAAAATAGAGTACCTGGAGAAGAGAAGTGATCCAGGGAGATTTTCCATTGCTATTGGGCTTGGCCAACATCGGTACAAGGCCTTGTGTGACCTAGGGGCTAGCGTGAGCCTCGTTCTTTTGCCCATATAGCCAAAGGTAAACATTGGAACCTTGGAGCCTATGGATATGAAGCTTTATATGGCCAACAACAACTTCATGAAGCCCACAGGAATCATAGATGATGTCCCGGTCAAGGTGGGTAAGTTCTATGTACCCACGAATCTCATTGTGCTAGATGTGGCAGAAGATCCTACATGCCCCATCATCTTAGGGAGGTCGTTCCTAGCTACGACTGACGCCAATATCAGAGTGAGAAAGGGATTATTGTCATTTAAAATGGAAATGAAGTCATAGAGTTCTCCTTCAACCCTAAACGAAGGTCAAGTCCTTACATACAATAAGGAGAGTAATCCCTTGGGAAGAACTGACGAAGAGGACCTTGACCATTGAAGAACAAGAGGAGAGGGCCATAGAGGCCCAAATGGAGGAGCTTTTTGCTATTTGGCACCAGGCGGACGAAGAAGAAGGGACTGAGAAAGCAGTCGATATCAACACCCACTAGTCGATGTCGACCACAATGGAGCCAGATCTGATGCCAGAAGCTAAGTATGGGGTCGAGGCTGAAGAAAGCCTCGAGATCGACCAAGGTCATTCGATATCGGTTGGTCTTACTCGAGATAAACTCCCCCTGATTGACCGACCTCCATCAACTACACCTCCAGAAAATAAACCACTCGATGTCGACACTTCTACTCGATGTCGAGCACTCCCACAGAGCACAAGTAACTCAACGGTAAGCCAAGGTAAAGATCATCACCCTTTAGACCTTAAAAATAAAATCCCTATGAAGAGATTACCCTTGTTTGTATGCCTTACTAACATGATAGGAAAGCCAATAAGTGAATACAAGGCGGGCGAGAAGGTGCTTATTGATGCAGGTCAAGATGCCATTTTGTGGGTCAAACAACGATCGTGATCCCTGCGATGACTCGAGGACGAGTCGAATTCAAATGGAGGAGAATGATGTCATCCTCGAGAGGAAGAAGAAGGCTCCACCATGGAAAGAAGGTGCAAGAATGCAAATGGGGTTGTTGCACACGTTTTGAATTGTTCATGCAGATTTGACAGCTTTGCGACGTCTCAATAAAATGTGTTGTTTAGAGTCCATATTTATCGGATTGGATCGTTACATACCTTGTTGAAAAGAGGATAAGAGATCTACAACCTTTCTGTTGAAGGTTCTTCCAAGTTCGACCATGAAGATGCTCGAAAGTTGCCATCTTTGCAGCTATTCACTGTGTGAATGAATTTACCTATCTTTCTATATTAGTTCATCATCTTAAGCTTTATATTTTTTTAGGAATACTGTAAATCAGAATAATATCTATTAGCTGGTTTGTCAATTAATTAATATTATCTCTAGTTAGTTTTTATCTTTATTATTACTAGGATAAATAAGGTGGAAAAGGAAAGTCTCTCTATTTAGATATTTTCATTAGCCACTAAGTAGTAATCTTAGGAGATCTTTTTTCTATGATTTATTTATGTTATTTAATTATTTTCTCAGCCATGATTCTATCCTTTTGCAAGGGATAAAGCTGGCTACATCTAGGGTTTCTAGGTTAAGTTTGTTATTTAAACTCTTTTAATCATTCAATAAAATTAGGTTGAAATTTATTGAGGAACACTTGGCTAAGTGTTCTTTGATCCTCAACCCAAATCATTGCTTTTGTTCTCAAAGATCTTCCGTCAATACTTTCATTACTTGTTTCATATCAAGAGAATTCAAAGAATATTGCAAGGTCGGGACAAATATAAGACGTTGTTCTTGATTCCAAGCCCACAGGCGAAGGATCGGAAATAACAACGCATCACTTATGGAGCAATGCAACATAATGGGATGCAAGAGAAAGGATGGAAGAAATAGAGGATTAGTGACCATTAACAAAGTCTATCCAGAAAGATTGGAGCTTAGAGATAAAAAGGGAACAATGTTCAAAGTGGAGCTTGAAAGCCCTGAAGAGGACGTGCGAGTCATATGGTCCCTATATGCCCCAGCCTGGATAGATGAGCATAAGAAGTCAGCCTAGCGACTATAAAATCTAGAGCTAGTACATAGAGCTTTTATTTTTGGGATAGTTTGGTTTTTTTTAGGATTTTGAATTTTTGGTTTTGGTTTTGAGACTTTATTTCTAAGTTTTTCGGAGAAACTAACACATTGCAGGTACAAATGAGCGATGAAGGGCCTTGATGTCGACCAAGGAAAATGGAGCAGGGCAACTGTGATCGAGCTGAGATCACCTTAAATTGAAGCAAGAGATCGAAGTCGACCAACTTAGTCAATCTCGACTACAACACTCGATCTCGACCCCTCCTACAGACGTACATGTTTTGAGTCGTTTCGACGATTTCTAGTAAGTTCTCTTTAACCCTACTTTTGACTTCATTTTCACAGTGAGGATAATGTAGGATTTAAGTATGAGGTGGGGGAAAGCATGCTTACATTATTTCGCTCAATTGTAGTATTTTAGTTTTATTTATTTAAGTCTTGTTTTTGCACACATGGTTAGATCTTTTACATATTAGGCATCATATATACATATTTTCTCATGAGCATAAAGTTTTTAGTCGAAAGAGAATTTTTTACCCCCATTGAAAAAATTTGAAAAGTGTCATGGAAGTAGTTACAATGCTCGACAATGCAAAAGTAGATCCGTTAGAGATATAACAATTAAGTTGCCTAGTAAAGGGTGATGTACGGATATTTCACCATGTTCAATGCTTACATATTTTCTGTTTTCATGCATAATTTTATATTTTCGGGTTGGGAAAGTAGCGAAGAGTTCATTTGCAAGATATAGACGTCTACACAAGTTTTGGTTTGATTTTGCAAAAAACGGAGCATTTTGGAGTGAAGACAAGACAAGACAGAAGAACTCAATCTCGAGCTAATAGCACTCGATCTCGACACATATACTCGATATCGATCTGAAGACTCGAAATCGACTAAAGAGAAAAGAAGAAGATCGAGCCAAAGCCATGTCGACCACACCAAACCCGCTTGACTTGACATAGGTTACTCGATATCGACCTATCCACTCGACATCGACTATTTCTGCAGACGTGTGAAAAACATGGATTGGGCCGAATCTTTGGAGAATATTGCTTAGCCACGAAGACATCTATCATCTACCAAGATTCATCGATCTTAAGGGTATATTCCAAACATGTTAGGGAATATTACCTATTTTAATGTTTTAATTTAGGATATAATTTAGTTAAATTAGAACTCCAATCCTTGGCTAGCAAAGGTTAGGAGGCTACAAATAAAGCCCTAGGGGGCTGGCTTTTAATCATTCCAACACACAACAATCGAACAACCAAAGGAGAGGGAGAAAGGCGAGAGAGTTAGGAGATAGCGGAGAAGAAGGCGGTGGTTGTACGATTAGTTCTTTTGAAGTCTAATGCAATGTTTCTATTTTTATTCAATGATGTTTTCCCCCATGAAGAGAAAGTAGTCGTCCTACTTCTAGGGTCGGGGTGACCCCGGCAGTATCCATGTCACTACGCTTTATTCTCTATTTGATTATGTGATCTCTTCTTCTACCCCGCACTCAATCCTTTATGCAAGTTTAGGATCATTCCTTATTTACCTTATATGAAGCGAAAGTTGATTATACATGTGAATTTGGATAGTAATTAGGTTTTGCCTGCGAAAGTTGACTAAACCCTAATTATGAAAAGGTAGAAACAATTAGGTTTTTATGCGAAAGCCTCTACATTCCTAATTGTTGATGAGAAAAGTTTAATCTTCTATGTGAATTAAGTCTTAATGCATGCATGTTTATCGTCGTGGTAAATCCCTACCCTAGGAGCTTTTAGTTTATTAAATCAAAAACCCAAAAACATTGTCGTCTTTATTTATTTCTTTTACTTTATTTTACTATTTTTTGCATTTGTCACCTTCTGTTAGAGCACTCGAAATCGACCATTCTAGTCGATATCGACCACCTGCATTGAGCCAACCCTACGTCGACGTTCTTCTGAGTCAACAGGAACTACCGACTACTCGACATCAACTTCTTTAGTCGATATCGAGTGCTTCTGTTGTTTTCTCTTTTTTGCAGGTTCTTCTTAGAACGACGTCACTCCCAGGAATCAACTGCCCCTGTCGATATCGACTTCCTAACTCGATATCAAGGCTATTGTTCGACTTGCGAAGAGTTAGCATAGACTATCCAGGCATCGCTGACCCGCCTCCTCGTGGATCGATCCTGATTCCCTTCCACTACAACGGGAGGAAGTCTTGAATTTTATTTGCACGGATAAAGAATTGGTTTGCACTTATATTTATATTTGTTTGAGCTAATTACTCCTCCTAACAAATTTTGGCGCCGTTGCCGGGGAGGCTATCAATCGCGCCCTGTTTAGTCTATCTTACTTCTTTTCCTAGTGTTGTCTTGAAGGTGTATGTGACACGCTGATAGCACGCCTGAGTTCAGAGCTTTATACGATCTAGAACGCTTCCTTCGTCTACAAGAACGAGCTAAAAGGATCATGGCCAACGAGGAAACAATGCAACAAGAGCTCGAAAGGCTTTGAAAACAAGTAGAGGGGTTCGAAACTGAGCGCACTCAACATACCCAGGCACAATAAAGAATGGCCGCTCACTACAAACAAGAAGCCCAAGCTCACCCAGAAGCCCAAGAGCAACTACGCCAGATCCTGCAGAATGCAAAAGAGTATATGCACCCCATCGTGGCGGTGCCTTGGTCTCCTATTGTTCTCCCTAATGTTGGTTTCGAAATTAAAACTACTTTTATTGCAGAGATTAGAAGACATGCTTTTGAGGGAAAGGGCTCCGAATGCCCTATGGTGCACATAACTACTTATATTGATCTATGTGACACCATTGCTGACGGTGTCAATCTTGAATATGTGTGTCTAAAAGCTTTTAAATGGTCTCTTGCAGGAAAGGCGCTATATTGGTTGGAGAGCTTGCCCCCACGATCAATCCGCACCTGGGGTGAACTTAAGGACATCTTCCTCAACAAGTTCTTTCCACCTTCAAAGACGATGCAAATTCGCTAGAAGATTATGTCCTACAAGCAGAGACCAGGGGAGATGCTAGCACAAGTCTGGGAGCACTACAAGGATTTGCTGAGTTCCTGCTCTACTCATGGGCAACCGCCATATGTTATCCAGAAGATCATCTACAATGCCCTGGATGTGCCAACACGAGAGCGGATCAACACCTATACCACCTATCGCTACATGGAGCTTACCCCTACTGAAGCCTGGGAGACGATTGAAAGACTAGTGGAGTTTGAGAACACCTATAGGACTCCTGCGGCACCAGATGCTAGGCTGCCCCCATCCATGCCAATGTATTAGCCCTCCAAAAGGGTGGATCCTGAGGTAAAGGACCAGTTCCTGAAAGACCAGGTAAAGCGTCTTCAAAAACAAGTTAGATTACTTACTAACAATTGATGTACATATTTAGTACTTCTTTTTATTTGCATCTTGTGACTTCATATTTCATTCGATTCCCAAAGAAAAGGTTAAAAATAATGCAAATTTGTGTAGAATGAGCTAACGTGCAAGAAATAGAGTCTGCACAAGTTTTGATCTAATTATGTAGGAATTCACGCGGAATCGGAGTCAGAAAGAAGAAACCAAGGGAAGCAGAGAAGAGGTCGATTTTGACCTATCTGGTCGATATCGACTACAGACACCGACACAGACCCTGAGTGTCAAGACAGACCATCATCTAACAAAAGAAAAGCACTCGATATCGCTCACCTGACATCGATATCGACCAAGTCCAAGAAATAGAGTAGAGCTGAGTCTGTCGAGCATAAACGAAGAGGTCGAAATCGACCTATCTGGTCGATATCGACTAGATTTCGACACGGGTTGGACACGCTTTTTGAGACGCGAATTGCCATTCTATCTTCAAGAACCACTGTTGATCCTTTATAATTTAGATAGATCACAGCATAGGGTTATTTACTTTTTACCCTAAGGCTTTATTAAGTTATTTAGATATTTACCTTAAATAAAAGATCAATCCTACTTGTTGGGATAGAGTTTATAGTTTAGATAGAAGATACTATCGTTGGATAGCAAGGAATAGTAGCCTATAAATAAAGCCCTTGGGAGCTGGTTTTTAATCATTCAATTACACAGACAATAATACAACAATAGAAGTAGAGTTAGAGAGAAGCTTTAGGGTTTGTCGTTTGCGAGAGCCGACGTTGGATTGTAAAGTTTCGGAGTTATCAATGCAAGTTTCCCTTTTTATATCAATGATGTTTCCTGCAATGAAGTGCGAGTTGTTGCCCAAAGCTTCTAGGGTTGGGGTGAGCCCGACGTTAGCCATGCGTGCCTGAGGTAAGTGTTTGATGTTGATATCATTGCGTCTATATCATCTCCTACGATTCTATGTTTAGTCCTTATCGAAAGAAAAGGGATTCATGCTAACAACTTGATTTATAAACATAAAATTGGCAGAGACAATTGGGTTTATTTGCAAGAGTAATCCTAAGAGTTGGTGTACAGCGAAAGCTTGTCCCTCGGGTGAAATAGCGCAATTGTCCGTCTTATTTGCCTTATCGCATGCATTGGTTAACGTTGTCGTAAACTCTAGCCCTATGAGTTGCCTTTCATATCTTATTTGAATAAAAAAAATCTATCTTTATTCTGTCCATTGCATCCTTATTCATCCTTATTTCTTCAGCCTTTCATTGCCGACAAGAACTAACCTTTCTGCAGGAACAAGTCGATATCGACCACCAACATCGATATCGACCACATTGCCCAGATCGCCGGTCTTCTGTGTTGATCTCGAGTCTTCTGCACGAATTAGTTGAGGTTGATTTTGAGTCACCTACTTGATATCGACCATCCTGTGTCGATTGGTAGTCTTATGAGCCAGTCGATTTCTGCACTAACATCGATATCGATCTCCCTAGTCGATATCGACTACATGTTTTTGTCTTTGCAGGTTATCTGTTGTAGAAGGGATCGACAGCCAAGGTCGACATCGAGCTTTTAGGTCGAGATCGAGACTTTTGGTTGACAAAAGACGTGAGCTTTCAATGCTACTAGGATCCCGCTGACCTGCTTCCTCGTGGATCGATCCTGACTACCCTTCTACTACAACAGAAGGAAGTCTTGTAATTATTTGCATAGGCTAGGATTCGATTTGCTTTTATATTTCATATATTTGTTTAAGAACTCGACATTCCTCCTATCAACAAATTTGGTGTCGTTGCCAGGGAAGCAATCAATCGCGCCCTAGTAGTCTATCTCTCGTCTCTTTTAGTTTTTCCTTACAGGTGTATGCGACACGCTGATCGCCGACCTGAATTCGAAGGAGTAGACAACCCTGAATGCTATCTCCATCTAAGGGCCCAAGCTCAAAGAATCATGGAAGACAACGAGACCCAGGCTATGCTAATTGAGCAACTAAGGAAGCAAGTCGAGAACTTCACAACTAGAGAGGCGACACTTAAAGAGCGTGCAGATAGGGAAGAGGAGGCCTGGAGGCAAATAGAAGCCCAAATCAATGCCCTCCCTCAGAATGCCAAGCAATACATGCACCATGTGCTCTCAGTGCCTAATTCGGCTATTCTTATCCCCCCTTCTACTTTTGAGATTAAACCTAACTTCTTAACCAAAATTAGGCGACGTCAATTTGAGGGGAAACCTAACGATTGTCCTCTAGATCATATATCTCTATTCCTCAATTTATGTGATACTATTGCAGATGGACAAAGCCTTAAATATGTAAAACTAAAGACTTTTCGTTGGTCTCTCGTAGGGAAAGCTCTAGCAGGTTGGAGAGTCTAGCCCCCAGATCTCTCCGCACGTGGGACGAGGTCAAGGATGCCTTCGTCAACAAATTCTTCCCACCATCAAAGACCGTGATGATGCGCTAGAAGATCACGGCTTTTAAGCAAAAGCCAGGCGAGTCATTGGCGCAAGCATGGTAGCGCTTTAAGGAGCTACCGAGGTCCTTCCCTACGCATGGGAAACCAACCTACGTCATCCAGGAGATCATCTACAATGCCATGGATGTAGCAAATAAGGAGAGGATCAACACCTATACCTCTTATGGGTATCTCGAGCTCCTACCACAACAAGCTTGGGATACTATAGAGAGGTTGGTCGAAATTGAAAACACCTATGGGACTCCTGTGGCCTCCGACTCAAGGCCTGCCCCATCTATGCCACTCTATGAACCCTCCAAGGAGATTGATCCTGACGTCAGAGATCAATTCATGCACGATCAACTCATGAGGTTGCAGAAACAAGTGAAATTCCTCTCCGCCAACAAACCCTGCGCCAAATGTGGCTCCGTCAGGCATATCACCACTAAAGAGACTCACCACGAGGCGCGCTACATGAGGAATCCCAATCGCCAGGGGTACCAAAATTGGGGAAATCAACCACCATGATGTGTGCGCAAATTGCCATATTTTCTATGCACATAAAAGTCCATTTTGTCGTCTTTTGCATGCATATTAGTGGGAAAACATGGGATTAGTGTAGTTTATGCTTAAATATCAAATATATGGGTCTGCACAAGTTTCTATATGATTGCGCAGAAAACAGGATAAAAATGGACAGATTTAGAAGAGCGGAAAAAGAACTCAAAGTCTTCTGAAGAGGTCGAAATCGACTAGGGATCGAGTACAACAGAGACATAGGAATCGAGCAGGAAATGAAACAGAGCATGTCGACACAGAGAGGTCAATATCAACGTCTGAAGGTCGATATCGATGTTGCCAGATCAAGCTAAATAATAGAAGTCGAGTGCCAGTCCGAGTAGGAGAAGAAGAGCTCGAGATAGAGTTTCACAGAGGTCGATATCGTCGTTCGAGGTCGATATCGATGTTGCCCAGCAGAGGAATCCGACTCAGACTTTGATAGAATTCTATCCGAAGCTTGCACGTCGATCCTAAAGTCGAGATTTCTTATCTTCAATACCAGAGATATCATATGAGCTGAATTACCATGGAGTTTTTAGTTTTTACTTTATTTAAGTTTTATCTTAGAGAATAAAGATAAAGTTTCGAGTCTTTGGATAGCAAAGTTCGATATCTATATCTAGAGGCCATTAGGGCTGAGTTTAGGCATTCAATTTCAGTTATTCAATTACATTGAATTTCATATCCAATTACGCAGAAAATTTCAGTTTCAATAGAGAGTAACGAGTTAGAGAGAGAGAGAGAGGGCCGAGTGAGTTGGAGAGAAGCGAGAGCGGAGTTTTGGCTTGTTCGGTTGTACTTTCTTTCCAAGTTTAATTCAAAGTAGTTTTTTTTCAACAATGATGATGATGATGTGCATGATAAGGAGCGAGTAGTCAACCCACTTCTAGGGTCGGGGTGAGCCCGACGATAACGATGTAGGGTAAGTGCATCAAAGGTATGACTTTTATACGATTCCATCTTCTATCCTATGCATGATCCTTTGCGAAAGTTAGGGAGATTCATTATTTGCATTATTGAAGCAAAAGTCACTCATATTGTAAACTAGGATTGCTCATGAATTGGATAGTAAATCTTAGGAACTATGCGAGAGCCTCTAATCACCTAAGGGTTGATAACGAAAGTTATTTGACAGAAAGGCATTAAATTTCATAACTTTAGCATAAAATTTGCATTGTTATCGTTGTGGCATGAAACTCCGACATTGGAAGCTTTTAATTAATTGAAATCAAAATAAAAATTAGTTTTGTCTCTGATCATCTTTCTTCACCATTCTACTTTCTTCGGACTCTTTTCCAACAAATTGATTACGAAAAACAGTTTCTGTGACAAACATCGAAATCGACTGTAAAGGTCGATATCAAGGTCTAACATCGATATCGAGGTCTATGCTCGACGTCGACTTTGGTGCTTTTTTCTTCTGCAGGAACTGTACTGGAAATCGACCAGAACTGAGGTCGATATTGACCAGACACATCGATATCGAGTGTCGTCTGAGGTCGAAAGCTTTGATCGTGAGTACAACAAGGGAAGCGCTGACATACCTCCTCGTGGATTCGATCCTGAATTACCCTACTACTACAAGGGAGGGGATTATTGTATTATTTGTTTTAGACAGGGAGTAGTCTAGTTGTGAATTGTTTAATTTTTAATATTTGAATCCTCAACACATCCCTCCAGTCGAACAAATTGGCGCCGTTGTCGGGGAGGCAATCAATCGCCACCTAAGTTTAATCATGATCTTTTTGAAGCTTATTTTGCAGGTTTATGCAACGTTCTGATCGCGGACCTATCCTGGAACCAATCAACGAGCCTGAACGTTTCTACCATCTTCGTAACAAAGCAATTCGCATCATGGCTGACAACGAGACACAGGCTGAGACCATAGAGCAGTTGAGGAAGAAAATCGAGGATCACAATGCTACAATCGCTGCTGAGAGGGCCGCCGCTGCTACAGAGCGAGCCCGTGCTGATAGGAAGGAGGATGCGTGCAGACAAGCCCAAGAGTAGCTAAATCAGTATCCACAGACGGCGATACAATACATGCATCCGTCGCTTCATGTTCCTGAATCTGCTATTTTAATTCCCCACTCCAATTATGAAATAAACATTAACTTCCTATCTGAGATAAAAAGAAATACTTTTGAAGGGAGACCCAATGAATGCCCCCTACAACACATCTCTACTTTTATGGACTTATGTGAGACAGTTACAGATGGAGTAAATTTAGAGTATATGTGATTAAAATCTTTTCGATGGTCTTTGGTAGAGAAGGCATTACAATGGCTTGAGAGTTTGGCTCCACGCTCGCTGAGGACATGGGCGGAGGTGAAGGATGAATTCCTGAATAAGTTCTTTCCACCTTCTAAAACGGCAATGCTGCGACAAAGGATCATGGCTTTCAAACAAAACCCATGTGAAACACTAGCACGGGCGTGGGAGCGATTTAAGGACTTGCTGAGATCATGCCCAACGCATGGGCAACTTCCATATGTCATCCATGAGATCTTCTACAATGCCCTTGATGCGCCGAATAAGGAGAGGATAAATTCATATACCTCATATCGGTACATTGAGCTTACACCAACGGAGGCATGGGAGACCATTGAGAGACTCGTGAACTTTGACAACACTTATGGGGCTGCTGCGGCCTATGATGCAAGACCTGCCCCATCAATGCCACTATATGAGCCTCCAAGGGAGATAGATCCTGATGTGCAGCAACAATTCCACAACGATCAAACGCGCCGCCTTCAAAAGCAAGTCAGGTTCCTGAGTAACAATCAAACTTGTCAGGAATGTGGCTCAACAAGGCATAACACTAGTGCCTGTCCACACACTGAGCATGTATCCATGGCGGAATAACATGAGGAGGTAAAGTGGACGAGAGGCTCCTATGGAGGGAGCAATCAACAATATTGGGGTGATCAAAGGTTCTATCAACAAAGGGATCCCCCACCATATAGAGCACCAGGGCACCCTGAGCGGGAGACAAGGAAAGATGACCTGCAAATCATTCTTGATGAGATGTGGAGGAACCATGCTGAGTTCAAACAAGCCAACAACTCCGTCCATACTCAGTTGTAGGGCATCAATTTTAGACTTGGGGAGATTGACATTTGGAAGCGCAACATGGAGACTCAAATGAGTCAATTGACGGAAGCAATACCCAAAGCGTCAGGATCATTCCCTGGATCCACTGCGCCCAATCAAAAGGGCAAAACCACTGGACATATTGCGGAAGTAAACCTAAGGAGTGGGCGTCAATTACAAACGCCCGAGCAAAAAGCGGAGGAGAAGGAGCCAGAACAGACGTCGATATCGACCCCCCTGTCGATATCGACCAAGGTGAAGTCGATGTTGACCTTCCAGTCGATGTCGACCCTAAAGCTGAGTCACCATAGAAATCGACTCCTCCAGTCGATGTTGACCCTACTGATGTCGATGTCGACCTAACTACAGCCGCAGGAAGGAAGAAGGTGTTGCCATTCCCAACTAGAAAGATGATTAAGGACCCATCGGAAAAGAAATTCCAGCGGTTCGTGAAGATGCTCCAAGGACTTAATGTCTCTATACCATTCACAGAGGCACTTCATGAGATGCCATCCTATGTAAGGTTCCTTAAAGGCATCTTGGGTAAGAAGTGATCGCTCTCTGAGATCACAGAGGAGTGCAACAGATTGGAGCTACCACAAAAGCGGGCGGACCCAGGTAAGTTTTCTATCGCTATAGGTCTAGGTCAATTCAAATTTAATGCTTTAGTTGACTTGGGCGCTAGCGTTAGCATGATGCCACTAACCATTTGGCACAAGGTAAAGACAGGTCCTCTGGAGCCCGTGGATGCAAGGTTATACATGGCTAACAATACGGTAGTGATTCCAACTGGGATAATGACGGATGTGCCAGTACAAGTAGGTAAATTCTTTTTCCCTGCTGATTTCTTAGTTGTTGATATAGCGGAGGACCCTGCTTGTCCCATTATTTTAGGTAGGCCATTCCTAGCAACCGTCGATACCAACATTAGCGTGAAGAAAGGATTGCTCTCATTCACAATTAGTGACGAGGTGATAGAGTATGCCTTCAACAAGACGGTGAACAATCAAGGGCCAATGGAGATAAAAGCCATCAATGGTGTCTACATTGCATGTGGAGAAGCCAAGGTAAGGAGTATGACACTGGAGGAGCTTGAGAAGAGGGCCATAGAAGCCCAAGTGGAGGAAGTTGTGGCAATCTTGAACAAAGGAGCCCAACAGAACATCGAAATCGACCCAAGTAAGTCGATATCGACTACTAATGTTCAAGATTCAGTGCCAGGTAATAAGTATGGGGTCGACGGAGGAAGAAAAGAAACATCGAAATCGGGGTCTAAGGTCGATATCGACCACACCCAGCTGAAATCGACCACCATCAACGCTGAGAAAGGAGGAACGGAGACCTCGATATCGATCTCTGAGGGTTGAAATTGACATGATCATATCGAGTAGAAACTCTCCAAATCGACTGATCCTCCAGGAGTACAACAAAGGTTGATATCGACCTCTGAACATCGACATCGACCTGAGCCACAGACAGATGAGAAGGTAAGTCAGGGTACGGATTCCTCCTGCTCTATTACAATTAAAGATTTATCATTATTTAGAAGAGGTGCGCCTTGGCATGTGTGCTTACGTAGGGTATCCAATGATGATTCAGGCCAATATGAGATAGGAGACAAAGTTTATGTTGCCAAATCCAAGGACCATTGGTTCCCTACAAGATTCAAGGATAAAAATCTGGGACCATTCATGATGAATCAGATTCATCCTGGCGGAATGCAGCTGCGTGACAAGAAAAGAGTCATGTTTGAGGCCCAAGCCACAAGGGCTCTGCAGATGCCGCCTTGAGAAGCGCAAAGGAAGAAGTCGGCCTAACGACTTAAAAGTCTAGAGCTTGTAACAAAGACTTAATTTTGATTTTAGACAACTTCTACTTTGGTTTGAGACATTTTATTATTTTGTTTTGTTTTGGTTTTATTTTTTTAACAAGTTACAGGAAAGAGAAAAGCACACAGAAAAGACGTCAAAATCGATGTCCAAGATCGACATCGACCTAAAGGTCGACTTAGATGGGCTTGTGGTCGCGGTCGGATCACCCTGAAGCCTGAGCCAGAAATCGATGAGAAACATCGATATCGATGTTAAAGGTCGATATCGACCATGGCTGTTGTCTTCTTCGACTCCTGAAATTTGTGACGGTTTAGTAAGTTTTCTTCTCAACCCTAGTTCTAATACAGTGAGGACACTGTAAATTTTAAGTATGGGGTGGGGGAAAGGCTTACTTGCATATTCATACTTAGTTTAGATTTGCATATTTATCTTAATGCATATTTAGTTTTATTTTCGAACAAATTCAAAAAAAAATGACCTCCATCAAAATTTTGAAAAAAGAAGAGTCATGGAAGTATAAAAAAAGAGCTATATGATGCAAAATTAGATTCATTAGAGATATAACATGAACTTGCCTAGTTAAGGGAAGTCCCAATGAAGTGCAAAAAGAAAAAAATAAAGGAGATGAAAAATTTGAAGTTGCTTTTGACATGTGCATGATAAGATGATGGAGAACTTTTTATAAAAATTTCATACAAGTGCTTAGATATACAAGTTCATATCCTAGCCTCACCTATGCATATTTGCAAAAGTCACAAGCCATATATGAGCCTTATCATGATCATTATTGCTCCACACATATATACATATTGCCCATTTTATACCTTATACCTATTCGGGGACGAGTTTGAGAATGGATGTCATCTTTGGAGTTATATGGAGTTGTGCATTATTTATGAAGTTATTGGCAGGAATGAAAAAAATTATGAATTATGGAAAATTTAATGAGCGAGAAAAAAAATCCGATCACCTCATGAGATAAAGGTAGGTCGACCCTACTCGGTGAAACAATATGAAGAAGGAATGTGGAATGTTTTGGAAAGAAAGTATGTTTCCCCGGATTTAACACCACATGGCCAAATATTAGCCCACCTTTAGCCTTTTACCAATCTACTTCTCACAAGCTTGCAAAGGTCCTCTTGATTATTAATGCTATGTCGCTAAAATTGTTTTTGCATATTACCTACTTTTAAGAGTTTGAAATTTCTTTTATACATAAGTACCTTATTGAGGATGGCAATTGATTGTAGGGACATATGAAAAATGAATCTATGATGTTGAGGGTTTACTTTCTTCCCCTGAATGACCAATAAAGGTATTGCTTGGGGACAAGAAGCTTAAGTATGGGGTGTTTGATGTGCGCGCAACTTGCCATATTTTCTATGCACATAAAAGTCCATTTTGTCGTCTTTTGCATGCATATTAGTGGGAAAACATGGGATTAGTGTAGTTTACGCTTAAATATCAAATATATGGGTTTGCACGAGTTTCTATGTGATTTCTCAGAAAACAGGATAAAAATGGACAGATTTGGAAGAGCGGAAAAAGAACTCGAAGTCTTCTGAAGAGGTCGAAATCGATTGGGGACCTCGACATCAAGTACAACAGAGACATAGGAATCGAGCAGGAAATGAAATAGAGCATGTCGACACAGAGAGGTCGATATCGACGTTTGAAGGTCGATATCGATGTTGCCAGATCGAGCTAAATGATAGAAGTCGAGTGCCAGTCCGAGTAGGAGAAGGAGAGCTCGAGATAGAGTTTCACAGAGGTCGATATCGATGTTCGAGGTCAATATCGATGTTTCCCAACAGAGGAATCCGACTCAGATTTTGATAGAATTCTATCCGAAGCTTGCATGTCTATCCTAAAGTCGAGATTTCTTATCTTCAACACCAGAGATATCATATGACCTGAATTACCATAGGAGTTTTTAGTTTTTACTTTATTTAAGTTTTATCTTAGAGAATAAAGATAAAGTTTCGAGTTTTTGGATAGCAAAGTTCGATATCTATATCTAGAGGCCATTAGGGCTGAGTTTAGGCATTCAGTTTCAGTTATTCAATTACATTGAATTTCATATCCAATTACGCAGAAAATTTCAGTTTCAATAGAGAGTAACGAGTTAGAGAGAGAGAGAGGGCCAAGTGAGTTGGAGAGAAGCGAGAGCGGAGTTTTGGCTTGTTCGGTTGTACTTTCTTTCAAAGTTTAATTCAAAGTAGTTTTCTTTCAACAATGATGATGATGATGTGCATGATGAGGAGCGAGTAGTCAACCCACTTCTAGGGTCGGGTTAAGCCCGACGATAACGATGTAGGGTAAGTGCATCAAAGTTATGACTTTTATGCGATTCCATCTTCTATCCTATGCATGATCCTTTGCGAAAGTTATGGAGATTCATTATTTGCATTATTGAAGCGAAAGACACTCATATTGTAAACTAGGATTGGTCATGAATTGGATAGTAACTCTTAGTAACTATGCGAGAGCCTCTAATCACCTAAGTGTTGATAACGAAATTTATTTGACGGAAAGGCATTAAATTTTATAACTTTAGCATAAAACTTGCATTGTTATCGTTGTGGCATGAAACCCCGACTTTGGAAGCTTTTAATTAATTGAAATCAATATAAAAGTTTTAGTTTTGTTTCTGATCATCTTTCTTCACCATTCTACTTTCTTCCAACTCTTTTCCGACAAATTGGTTACGAAAAAAAGTTTCTGTGACAAACATCGAAATCGACTATAAAGGTCGATATCGAGGTCTAACGTCGATATCGAGGTCTCTGCTCGATGTCGACTTTGCTGCTTTTGTCTTCTGCAGGAACTGTACTGGAAATCAACCAGAACTGAGGTCGATATCGACCAGACACATTGATATCGAGTGTCTTCTGAGGTCGAAAGCTTTGATCGTGAGTACAACAAAGGAAATGCTGACATACCTCCTCGTGGATTCGATCCTGAATTACCCTACTACTACAAGGGAGGGGATTCTTGTATTATTTGTTTGAGATAGGGAGTAGTCTAGTTGTGAATTGTTTAATTTTAAATATTTGAATCCTCAACACATCTCTCCAGTCGAAGACACCACAATACAACCCCAGGGACCCTCCGCCTTATAGAGCTTCAGGCCATCCGGAGAGAGAACCACAACGAGATGATGTCCAACTCATTCTTGAGGAATTGAGGAGGAACCAAACTACAAATCAACAATCTAACAACGCTATCCAGAACTAATTTCAGGGCCTCAACGCCCGAATGGAGGAGATGTATGCTTGGAAGAAGACGATTGAGACCCAACTTGGTCAACTGGCGGCCCAAATCCCAAAACTACCCGGCATACTCCCTAGAAAACCACAAGAAAATCGAAGGGGGCAAGCCAGGCACATTGTCGCTATCAATCTGAGGAGTGGACGCACATTACCCGAGCCAAGTAGCGAAGGAGAAGTCGTTGGAGACGCAGTCAATGTCGACCACCCAGTCGATATCGAGAGCCTTGTCTATGTCGAACCCACAGTCGATGTCGAGCCCACTGCGAAGCACAAAACGGAGCTAGAGACGCACTCAATATCGAGGGACTAGGTCGATATTGACCACCCCACCGATGTCGACCCCTGTAGAAATCAACCACAGCTTCCTACTCCCCCGAGGTCGACCAAACCAGTCAATATCGACCACACTGATGTCAATGTCGACCTGTCCAGAAAGCAAAAATCGACCATTTCACCTCCAAAGCCATCCAAAACTCTACCCTATCCTTCCAAGACACTGCGGGACCCAAGAGACACATAATTCAGATGCTTCTTGAAGATCTTACAAGGTCTAAATCTCACCATACCACTCACAGAAGCGCTCAATGAGATGCCTGCATACATGAGGTTCCTGAAGGACATCTTGTCCAAAAAGAGGTCCATCCTAGAGATCACTGGCGAATGCAATTCAATTGAATTCCCTGAGAAGTGCGGCGATCCAAGCAAGTTCGCGTTAACGGTGGGGGTTGGTAAGCATCAATTCAAAGCCCTTTGTGATCTTGAGGCTAGTGTGAGTTTGATGCCCCTATCAATACGGCAGCAAGTGGGCGTAGGAGCATTGGAGCCCGTCAACATGAAGCTTTACATGGCGGACAACTCCTTTGTGAGACCAACTGGGGTTGTGGATGATGTCCCTGTCAAGATGGGAAAGTTCTTCATACCCACAGCCTTCATCGTGTTGGACATGCCGGAGGATCCTATTGTGCCTATCATCCTTGGTAGGCCATTATTAGCAACAGCGGATGCCAACAACAATGTCAGGAATGGAACCCTTACATTCACAATCGGCAACGAGGTCATGGAGTTTCGTTTCAACCCTACAATGAGCAAAACAAAGCAGCTGGAACAAGTTGTCCTCTCACCGGCTAAGAGGAAGCTTCGCAAGTTTTTGTTGGCGAGGACGGAAACAACAAGAAGAGTCGACATCGATTGGAACCAGTCGATATCGACTGAAACGCTCGATATCGACCCTAACAACTCGATATCGAGTAAGCCAGAGGATTGCCAGGAGTTTAAGTATGGGGTTCCCTGACTTCGACATCGACCTTAACCTGTCGACATCGACTACTGAAGTCGAAATCGACCATCCTTTGTCGAAATCGATTGGCCCTCAGCCCAAAGATTTATGTTTCGGGCTTAAACAAGTAAGCCCGGGTATGATCTCTAACCTTCCTCTGTCCATAGCTGATAATTAAACTAATGGGAAGGTGAAAGCTCCATGGTTTTCCCATCTTGCAAAAGTTAAGTCAAGAAAGAGAAGGAAAGCGCCCAATGAAGAAGAACCTAACAAAGAAGAAGCCTCGGTTGCCGACCTTAGCTATTATCAAAAGGACCTAGATGATCCAGGAGAAGGCTCAAGCTTGAAGGGTCCCTACCTTAAAGGCTCATGAAGTATTGACGGAGAAGTTGGCCTAGCGACTCAAAAATCTAGAGCTTGTAACTAAAACTTTGGATTTTTTTTTCATAGAGGGTTTTTAGGGTTTTGATTTTTGGATTTTTAAACTTTTGAAACTGTGATAATTTGTGGTTTTATCTATTATTTTAACAAAGATTTCAGGTTGTCAAGCAAAAGGAACGACGAAGAAGAAAAGAAGCTTCTGCAGAGGCAGTCGAAATCGACCACCCTAGGGTCGAGCCATCTCCTGGATTCGACATCGAGGACTTAGGAGCAAAAAGGAGAGGTTAATATCGACCATTATACTCGATATTGACCACAATCTGGCAGCCCTCGACTTCACCTTCTTTCTCGACATCGACAAATAAAGTCGACATCGACCACTGTAGTCGACATCGACTTCTGGCATTGACCTGACCTGAAATCGACCTGAATCCGCAGGTTGCGCTGTGAGTTTCTCTCTACCCTTGTTCTTCTTTTAATACAATGAGGACACTGTATATTTTAAGTATGGGGTGGGGTAGAAACATGTCTTATGGTCACAACTTGGTTTTCATCGTCGCATTGCATTCATGTTTAAGTTTTTGTTCTTAGTTTTTACTTTCATAAAAATAAAAAAATCCAAAAAAATTTAAAAATTTAAAAAAATGCATGTTTCTACTTTTAAGTTAGTTTTTTAAGCCCTACTTAGACATCTAATGATAAAAACTCAATACCTGAATTGATCATTTAAATCCTATGGCATATTTGGATGGTTTAGCCTAAGTCCTTAAAATGGTTTTTTATGTAGATTGTGAACTTGTGATGAAAATTGAGCACATATGATCGTAGCCTAAAAAGCGAATTTTGGCCTATAGGGAGAACATAAAAAATCCCTCTGCTTTCTTGAGTGAATTTACTCTTCCTATGGATCTCTAAATGTTGTGATAGTTATTCAAAGCCAATGCATATACATGTTTATGTTTACGAGAATTAAATGATAGAGGCATCTTTTAAGCCATTTTTATCCTCTCTTTACCTACCATGCATTATCACTACTTTAAGCCAGAATATTAGCCTGAGTCTTATATTGCAAACTCGACAAAATTATCCCTAGCCGAATTGAGCCTGACCCCCATTAGGGAATTGAGACTTTGATTGGTTAGAATAATGCATTGTGGAAAGAAAAGTGCATATATTTAGTTTTGAGCAAAGAAAATTATGGGGTGGTACATATTTGCATCTTGTCATAATTTGTAAAAGGATTTCTGGCTCACCATATAAATGCGCACTTTTTAGTATTATTTACTATTATTTTTATATCAAAAATATATGTGTGTGTGTGTTGTGCATGAGCCAAATTCCTTAGTTCTTTATTTATTTCATACAAGGTCTATACTTTGGAGAGCATATTAGAGTTTGAAAGAAGGGTTGATGAGCATTATGGAAGATGAGTTTGGAAAGTGGAACATTGAAGAGATATGGTTTGGATATAGTAGTGATAAGGTTTAGGAGTCTTGATTCCCGAATTTTATAAGCACCACATAACCAAATAATTTCATACCCTTCTATTTTATACCAAGCCCCATTACAACCCCGCCGAATGGAGTCTTCTTTGAAGTCTTCCATTGAGCGAAAGTCCTCTTGATGGTTCTTATTGCATTTTCATAATTGGTTGCTAAGTGGATTCTTATAAATTGCAATGTTTATGAGATTATATATGGAATTGAGTTGAGAGTTGATCTTCATAGCCTAAACAGATGAGAGTTGAGTGCAAACACATTAGCCCTATGAGGTTGGATCAAAATTGCATATGCCTATGGATCGCTTAAATATGTGCTATGACGTTAAATTCACTTGCTTTGCTTTGCTAACACTTATGATGTTGCTTTTGACAAGGGCGAAGACTTGAAGGGTGTGTTGTAGGTGTTGATTATTGCTTGGTTATTGCTTGAGGACAAGCAAGTCTAAGTATGGGGTGTTTTGATGTACATATTTAGTACCTCTTTTTATTTGCATCTTTTGACTTCATATTTCTTTCGATTCCCAAAGAAAAGGTTAAAAATAATACAAATTTGTGTAGAATGAGCTAACGTGCAAGAAATAGAGTCTCCACAAGTTTTGATCTAATTATGTAGGAATTCGAGCGAAATCGTAGTCAAAACGAAGAAACAAAGGAAAGCAGAGAAGAGGTCGATTTTGACCTATCTGGTCGATATCAACTACAGACATCGACGCAGACCCTGAGTGTCAAGACAAACCATCATCCAACAGAATAAAAGCACTCGATATCGATCACCTGACATCGATATCGACCAACTCCCAAAAATCGAGTAGAGCTGAGCCCGTCGAGCATAAACGAAGAGGTCGAAATCAACCTATCTGGTCGATATCGACTAGACTTTGACACGGGTTGGACACGTTTTTCGAGATGCAGATTGCCATTCTATCTTCAAGAACCACGGTTTATCCTTTTTAATTTAGATAGATTACAGCTTAGGGTTATTTACTTTTTACACTAAGGCTTTATTAAGTTATTTAGAAATTTACCTTAAATAAAAGATATATCCTACTTGTTGGGATAAAGTTTACAGTTTAGATAGAAGATACTATCATTGGATAGCAAGGATTAGTAGCCTATAAATAAAGCCCTAGGGGGCTGGTTTTTAATCATTCAATCACACAAACAATCATACAATATAGTTAGAGTTAGAGAGAAGCTTTAGGGTTTGGCGTTTGCGAAAACCAACGTTGGATTGTAAAGTTTCGGAGTTATTAATGCAAGTTCTTTCCTTTCCATCAATGATGTTTCCTACGATGAAGTGCGAGTAGTTTCCCAAAGCTTCTAGGGCCGGGTTGAGCCCGACGTTAGCCATGTGCGCCTGAGGTAAGTGTTTGATGTTGATATCGTTGTGTCTATATCATCTCCTACGATTCTATGTTTAGTTCTAAACGAAAGAGAAAGGATTCATGCTAACAACTTGAGTTATAAACATAAAATTGGTAGAGACAATTAGGTTTATTTGCATGAGTACTCCTAAGAGTTGGTGTACAGCGAAAGCTTGTCCCTCTGGTGAAGTAGCACAATTGTCCGTCTTATTTACCTTATCGCATGCATTGGTTGACGTTGTGGTAAGCCCTAACCCTAGGAGTTGTTGCTTTTTATATATATTCACATAAAAAACACTGTCTTGATTCTGTCCATTGCTTCCTTATTCATCCCTGTGTCTTCTGCCTTTCTTTGCCGACAAAAGCTAACAACTTTGCAGGAACCTACTTGATATCGACCCAAAACATTTATATCGACCATTGTGCCTTCATCGACGGTTTTCTGTGTCGACGTCGATCTCCTTTGTTCCTACTACTGAGGTCGATTTCGAGTCTTCTACTCGATATCGACCACCCTTGTGTCGATTGGCAGTCTTCTGAGCCAGTCGATTTCTACACTAACATCGATATCGACCTTCCTAGTCGATATCGACTGCTTGTTTTTGTCTCTGCAGGTTTTCTGTTTCAGAAGGAATCAACAGCCAAGGTCGACATCGAGCACTTAGGTCGAGATCAAGGCTTCTGGTCGACTAAAGACGTGAGCTTTCCGACGCTACTAGGATCCCGCTGACCTGCTTCCTCGTGGATCGATCCTACCTTTCTACTACAACAGGAGGAAGTCTTGTAATTATTTGCATAGGCTAGGATTCAATTTGCATTTATATTTCATATATTTGTTTAAGAACTCGACATTCCTCCTATCAACAACAACCAAGCTTGTTTAGAATGTGGGTCACATAACATAACACGACGGCTTGTCCCTACATGGAGCAAGTGTAATTGGCGGAGACCCACAATGAAGTAAAGCATGCGCGGGGGCCAAACTATGGAGACAACCAAGGGAATTGGGGATATCAACAACCCTAGTATCAACAATATCAGCAACCCCCGTCATACAGAGCACCTAGCCATCCCGAGAAAGAAAGAAGGGATGATCTACAACTCATCCTAGACGAGATGAGGCAGAACCAAGTAGAGACAAAGCAATCCAACAACGCCATCCAAACATCACTATATGGCATTAACTCTAGGCTTGGTGAAATTGACACATGGAGGAAAAGCGTGGAGACCCAAATGGGTCAATTGGCGGCATCTATTCCACGACGACCCGGAGGGCTCCCAAGCCAACCACAGGCCAAACCAAAGGGGCAATCAT
Organism: Persicaria maculosa; assembly: GCA_963922045.1. Lineage (NCBI taxonomy): Eukaryota > Viridiplantae > Streptophyta > Magnoliopsida > Caryophyllales > Polygonaceae > Persicaria > Persicaria maculosa. Next base: position 40,262,589 of record OY998261.1, read on the forward strand.
CGGGCCACATCGCCGACATACGCTTAAGGAATGGCAAGGAAATTCAACTCAACAATGATGAAGCGGAGCCAGCGGAGAAAATGACTAGAGAGCTAGTCGATATCGACCAACCCATGTCGAGATCGACTGACCCACTCGATGTCGACCCACTTATCGACGTCGACCCTGTCCACACACCTCCGAGATCAACCACAACAGTTGATGTCAACACCCCCAGTCGATGTCGACCATCCATCATCACCACCTCGGGCCAATCCCGCTCTGCCGAAGAAGAAGTCATTACCTTATACCTCCAAATCTTCAAGAGACCCTGCGGACGCAAAGTTCCAAGACTTTGTGAAGGTTCTCCATGTCCTTAATGTCACTATACCATTCACGGAGGCCCTTCATGAGATGCCATCCTACGTCCGATTCCTCAAAGACATCTGATAATGCATATTTAGATAGGCATTATAGAGTAGTTTTATGGTCATTTAGATGTATATATTGCATGTTAGTGGGTTAGTTTACTTGTTTTCTCATTTGGTGTTTAAGAGCGGAATCTACACAAGTTTATTGCGGAATTTCATATTTTAGATTCAAAGGAGTAAGGAGGTCATTCATGAGAGTTAGATGGATCATATGGAGGCAAAAACGAGCTAGAGAAGCCAAGTTTGAATGCACAAGGAAGAATGAAGGGATGAGCAAGAGGAAAAATGACCGCGGCCAGAAATACAAAGGGGACAGAAAGGCGGCGCCCGCGGCCAAGGAGGCAACACCCGCTGCCAGCATAATGGATCTACTGTATAAGCCGCGCCTGCGGCCTGCCCTCGGCCTTACTGGGCCGGTTCAGTTTTGATATACCATTTCCATTATGTGGGCCTTATCATTTGGAGAACGTTTTCTAAGTTTTTATAACGGTATTTCTTAGGTATTTAAGGACTGAAATTAGGTCTTTTATGTTATCTTTTTGACTTTGGAAAAAGAGACAGCCGACGTTTTAGAAGCATGAGCAACTAAACTCATCTTGTTTTGCCTACGATCAAGACTTGGTTTTGTTGAATTGTGAGTTCCAAATTCTAGTTTATTTCATCTATCTATTTCAATCTCTTTGTGCTCTTATTCCTTATGGATATTGATTCTATCTTGATTCGCGACCTCGTTAGAATTGCATCGTTGCTAGGGTTTCGATTCATACGTTTGTGAAGCCTAATCCGTAGTAGCAAGTACAACTGAGTAGAGCTCGTAGAAAAGCTTGATTGTATAAGAGATTGAATATAGGATAAATGTTACTTCTTTAGAGAATTAATATTGCTTATGAGCTTCATATATCTTGAGACTTAGTGCTATTCCTAGGATTAAACCTTGATCCGTGATTAAGATTGCTTAGGAATAAGGGATTGTTAGAACTCATAGGGCTAACAATCTATTTAAATCAAAATAAGAGTAGATGGTAGAAAAGACACAAATAGAAGGAAGAACTAGGATCAAGGAGACGAACCAAAGTTGAGTACCGTAGGTGAAACATCTCATTCATCATTGTCTACAATTCTCACCAATATTTGCTTTTTCAATTCATTTCATCTTTACATTTATACAACCCCCTTGGTTACTCTTGTTGGTGATTAAAACACATAAGGTCACGATAGTTCCCTGTGGATTGACTCTGAACTTACTAGCTATACAGTTAGTTAGTTTGGATATTCTTTTGATAGGAAAACGCAACGATTTTGTCCTGTCAAAATTTGGCGTTGTTGTCGGGGAACTATTAGTTGTTTACTTTGTGTGTTTGATTACTAACTTATGTGTGGACCACGTATATGGTCCGCACTTGTTCTACTAATTCATCTTTATTGTCTTTGGATTCAGAGATAGAGAGGACTCTCTCTAGATTAAGGCGAGAAGCTCGTGATCACTTTCGCGAGTTACCTTTTGATCAAGGAGAAGGAGAAAGGATAGAGATGGCTAACGAAGATAACCGAACACTGAAGGAGCTCACAAAACCTGATTTGGCTCAACAACCATTGGCGGTGGAATTCCCCGAGCTTGGGGACGGTGTGAACTTTGAGCTGAAATCTGGGTTGGTCCATCTCTTACCCAAATTCCATGGGCTGAGTGGTGAAGACCCCCACAAACACTTGTTTGAGTTTCATACTGTCGTGGTGGGAATGAAACCAGGCAACGTCATGGAGGAGCAAATCAAGTTGAGGGCATTCCTATTCTCGCTGAAGGATGATGCTAATGAGTGGTTCTATTATTTGCCCCCAGGTTGTGCAACCACATGGACTGATTTGAAGCGTCTCTTTCTAGAGAAATACTTTCCTGCGACGAAGTTGAATAGCCTGAAAAAGGCTATCAATAGCATCGACAAGCAGGCTACGGAAACCCTTTATGAATATTTTGAGCGCTTTAAGAAACTTTGCTCTAGCTACCCTTACTATGGTTTCTCAAAGAAGGATTTGTTGCTCTTTTTGTTTAATGGGTTGCTTGACGAAGAGCACAAGATAGTCAACTCCGCCTGTGGAGGCAACATTTTGAACAAAACACTCAATGCTGCTTTGGAGGTGTTTTCAGAGCTTTCCGAGGGATCCAGATAATTCAGCAAAAGCGGACATGCGCCTAGGGTACTAGCGATGGACTCAAACTCCACTTTGTAGAGCGATATGGCAGAAATGAAGGAGATGATGAAACAGATGATGCTTAAAGGAACCCCATAACAACTCAAGGCTTGTGGGCATTAATATGATCTGAATCATCCCATGGATGCTTGTCCCATGCTGTAAGAGCAAGAAATGAAGTTGAATGCAGTGGGAGATTTTGTTCCACGAGGGAAAAGGTATGGTAATTTTGCTAACAATTTCAATGCAAATAACTATAATGCAGGTTACCAACAGGGCTATAGTAGAGAAACAATCCGTAGCAACAACCTCCTTTCAATCAACAGGGAGGGTCCCAATACAGACAACAGTTTGACAATAGACAACGGAGTCCTCAACAAGGAGGCTCGTCCATTGAGGATACTCTCAAAGCTATCCTAGAACAGAACGCTCAACTGGCACAAGCGCTGAAGGCCACAGAGAAGTAAGTGAGTCAATTGGCTCAAATGGTGGGTGAACTTCAAGGTCGAGACTCTGGGAAGCTACCGTCACAAACGATTGTTAACCCAAAAGAGAACGTCAGTGCCATCACCCTTAGGAGTGGCAAGGAACTGTTTAACACTCCTCATGGTGGAAAAGAGGATGTAAACAAAAAGGATGTGGATTCCCATGTCGAGGGTGAGGAAAAATCCGAGATGGAGGGACGTCATGCAGAGGCCGCAAGCAGAAGGCGGCGCCCGCGGCCAGCTTTGGTGTTTGGTCTGAAACGGCAGCACCCGCAGCCAATGAAAGCAGCACCCGCAGCCAGCTGTCCGGGGATGAATGTTCATCCAAAACTTCACATCTCAACACCTATCAACCTATTCCTCCTTTCCCGAATGCCTTGAAGGAAGTTAGGAGACCAGAGAGCGATAAAGAGATCTTCGAGGTATTTAGCAAATATGAGGTAAACATTCCTCTTCTCAAGCTCATTATATTTATTCCTCGATATGCTAAGTTTTGTAAGGAACTATGCATGATAAAGAGGAACCAAAAGTTGAAGGGGAAGCAAAAAGTACAGGTGAGTGAGCATGTATCTGCTATGTTCCGAAAGAGTTTGCCCGAGAAGTGTAGCGATCCAGGTATGTTCACCATCCCTTGTACAATAGGTGAGACTAAGTTTGAAAGAGCCATGTTAGACTTAAGAGAATCTATCAATGTCATACCTTATTCGTTCTATAAGACTCTAGGACTTGGTACTTTGCATGAAACAAGAGTAGTGATTCAATTAGCGGATCGCTCTCACATATATCCTAGAGGCTTTGTTGAGGATGTTCTTGTAATGGTTGATTCTTTGATCTTTCCTGCTAATTTTTTCGTTTTGGACATGGAACACGGCTCTCCTGACACACCTATCCTCTTGGGTAGGCCGTTCTTAAAGACCGCCAGAACGAAAATTGATGTTCATGCTGGCTCTCTTACTATGGAATTCGATGGTGTGAAGGTAGAGTATAGTATTTTTTATCCCATGAAGTTTCCTTCAAACGATCATTCCTTGTAGTTTCTTGATGTTATAGAGCCATGTTTTGAAGATATGTTTGAGATTAGTAATGATGATGATCTGCAAGTGGTTTTAGAGGCTCCTCTAGATGAGCTTGCTATTGATTATGCTATTCCTACTAACTTGCAGGAAACATTGATGGAGCTAGTGGCTCAACCTTCTTACACTTCTCCCTATAATGGGGAACCTTTTGAACTAACTCTCCCAAAGGAAAAGCTCCTTCCTTCTATTTTGCAAGCCCCTGAAGATGAGCTCAAACCCTTGTCTGATCACCTCAAGTACGCATTCTTAGGGGATGGTGATACATTGCCCGTCATCATATCGAACAAGCTCAACCAAGATCAAGAAGAGAGGTTAGTTGCGGTGCTGAAGGAGAACAAGACAGCCCTTGGATACATAATTGCGGACATAAAAGGGATTAGTCTTGCCATGTGTATGCACCGAATTCTACTAGAGGATGGAGCCAAGCCATCACGACAACAACAAAGGAGGCTCAATCCACCAATGATGGAGGTGGTGAAGAAGGAGGTGCTGAAACTCCTTCAAGCCGGAATGATTTACCCTATTTCGGATAGCAACTGGGTGAGTCCAACACAAGTGGTGCCTAAGAAAGGAGGCGTCAAAATGGTAGAGAACAAGGAGGGCGAACTAGTCCCTACACGAGTCCAAACGGGCTGGAGAGTATGTATTGATTACCGCAAGTTGAATGCGGTGACTTGTTAGGATCACTTCCCCCTCCCTTTCATTGATCAAATGCTTGAGCGCCTTGTCGGACGCTCTTTTTATTGTTTCTTAGATGGCTACTCAAGGTATTTCCATATTGTCATTGCACCATAGGACCAAGACAAAACGACATTTACATGTCCTTTTGGCATATTTGCATACCATAGAATGCCATTTGGATTGTGTAACGCACCCGATACTTTCCAAAGGTGTATGGTAAGCATATTTTCTGAGTACATTGAGCATTTTATAGAGGTTTTCATGGCTGATTTCACAGTTCATGGAAATGATTTTGAGTCTTGCTTGCACCATTTGACATTAGTGCTTAAGAGATGTCTAGAGACCAATCTAGTCCTCAATTCTAAAAAATGTCACTTCATGGTTGAGCAGGGAATCGTTCTAGGCCACATTGTCTCCCGAAAGGGAATTGAAGTTTATAAGGCAAAGATTGATATCATTCAATCCTTGCCTTATCCTTCTAATGTGTGAGAAATTCGCTCTTTCCTTGGTCATGCAGGCTTTTATCGCAGGTTCATCAAGGACTTTTCGAAGATCACCACACCATTATGTGAACTTTTAAAGAAGGAGGCATCATTTGATTTCAATGACAAATGTAAGGAGGCATTCAATGAGTTGAGAGCTAGGCTTACAAGTGCACCTATCATCCAAGCCACGGATTGGTCAAAACCCTTTGAGTTGATGTGCGATGCAAGTGATTATGCGTTAGGAGCTGTGCTTGGGAAGAAGATTGAATGAGCTTCGCATGTGATTTACTACGCATCTATGATGCTAAATGGAGCTCAACGGAACTATACAACCACGGAGAAAGAACTCCTCGCCGTGGTGTTTGCATTGGAGAAGTTCAGACCCTACCTCCTTGGCGCTAAGGTAATTATTTATACTGACCATGCCGCACTTCGTTATCTTTTGACGAAGAAAGAAGCCAAGCCAAGGTTGATCCGGTAGGTATTGCTCTTGAGTGAGTTCGATGTGGAGATCAAAGATAAAAAAAAAGGTGTAGAGAACCTCGTGGCTGACCATTTAAGCCGAATAATAAATGTGAATGGAGTGGGAGAACACCCCCTCATCCTTGGCCAATACCCTGACGAAAGCTTATTGCAAATCTCAGAGTCAGGAGAAAGTCGCACCCGTGACCCAGAAGGCGGCGCCCGCGGCCTACATGGGGGAGCAGCACCCGCGGCCCACAAGGCAGCACCCGCGGCCAACCCTGCAGCCCAATTTTTTTACTGTTCGATGATGTCATTGATGGCGGCACACACTCCTAACCCATGGTATGCGGATATCGTGAATTTCATTGTGACAGGAGTGCTTCTGCCAAACATTCCAAAAGCCAAGAAGAACAAGATCCATCATGATGCTCGGTACTATGTGTGGGATGACCCATTTCTATGGAAGCATTGTGTGGATCAGGTAATTCGTCGATGCCTTCCCGACAACGAGGTACTTTCTGTCCTTAAGTTTTGTCATTCACATGCTTATGGTGGTCATTTCGAACCACAAAAAACTGCTAGGAAAGTGCTCGATTCAGGATTCTTTTGGCCTCATATTTTTCGTGATTCTCATGCTTATTGTAAATCTTATGATCGATGCCATCGAGTGGGGAACTTGTCAGGCGGAATGAAATGCCCCAAATGCCCTTAATGTTTTGTGAAATATTTGATGTATGGAGCATTGATTTCATGGGGCCTTTCCCTAGCTCCTTTGGGAACCTTTATATATTACTTGTGGTAGATTATGTTTTCAAATGGGGTGGAGGCAAAAGCCACCAAAATTGATGATTCATGAGTTGTTGCATAGTTCTTGAAGGATCTCTTTTCTAAATTCGGTGTACCAAGAGCATTGATCAGCGATAGGGGGACACATTTTTGCAATAAGATGGTGAGTGCATTACTAAAAAAAGTACCATGTAATGTAAAAGGTGTCCACCGCGTATCACCCCCAAACCAATGGGCAAGCCGAGGTGTCAAATCGTGAGATCAAAACCATCTTAGACAAGACGGTTGCCCCGAATCGTAAGGACTGGAGTTTGCGATTGGATGATGCATTATGGGCTTATCGAACAGCATACAAGACACCAATTGGTATGTCACCATACCGATTTATGTATGGAAAAGCGTGTCATCTTCCAGTCGAACTCCAACACAAGGCGTATTAGGCGATGAAGGAGTGCAACATGAGGATCAATGAAGTTGGCGAGTTCCAAAAACTCCAAATTCAGGAGTTGGAGGAATTGAGATGGGATGCTTATGACAACGCCGTCAACTATAAGGATAAGACCAGAGCTTGGCACGACAAGCACATATTGAGGAAAGATTTTAAGGTGGGGGATAAAGTCCTTCTCTATCAATCCCGCCTTACACTTTTCCCTGGAAAGCTCCGCTCTCATTGGGCAGGCCCGTACACCATCGTCCATATCTTCCCACATGGAGCGGTGAACATCAGAGATGAGAAGAGTGGCAATGTGTTCAAGTTAAATGGTCATAGGCTTAAAGTTTACTTTGATGGATTTTCCACATGAATAGAAGAAGAGATGGCTCTTCAAGAGCCAGCTGACGAGGCTTAGTGAGGAGCTACCACATCGAGCCAATGACAAGAAACAAAGGCGTATCTCGGGAAGCAACCCGAGGTAAGTAGATTACAATCTTTTCTTTTCTTTATTAATCTTTCAAGTTTGTTTTTTATAGCACTTAGGACCGTCATAGATTCTTAGGAGTTTGCTTTCCGCCATAGTGGACTAACCTTATAGGGGACAAATAAAGAGGGATAGAGAAGGCGACGGTTTGGAAAAACAGCACCCGCGGCTGTTTTGGGCAACACCCAGGGAAAGTCGCACCCGCGGCAAGAAAGCGGCGCCCAAGGCCTTTTAGGCTCGCAAAAATAATAATAATAAATAAGAAAAAGGAACCAAAAGCTGTAGATTCCAATTTCAGATTCCCCTCACAACCCTCTCACATCTCACTCCTCCCATCCTTCAATTAAAAAACCGACCCTGTTTTCCAACATTCCCGCTCCCGATCTACACACCCACACACTCCGTTCGTCATTCTGCCCACAAAAACACAACCTTTCTTTCCAAAACCCATACACCCAAACCACCATCATCATCCACCACTTCCCACCCCAAACTCACAAAACACACCCCCATCTATCCACATTACGACGATCGGAGTGTGTACGTACATAAAAGCGGAGAAGGGGATCTTTTCGGCTTAGTTTCTAAAGATTCGACGCTCTGGCATTGACGTCGGAGCAACCGGAGACAAGTCAAAGCAACCGGAGATGAGTCGGAGTAGCCAGAAAGGCCGCACCCAAGGCGGCACCCGCACCCTAGCCCACAGCAAATCCAGCAGCTTGTGCACACAAGGCAGCGCCCACGGCCTCAGAAGCAGCACCCGCCGCCCTTGTTTCCAGCCCCAATCTTTTGTTTCCGACGCCCTTTCTCTTGTAAGTCCTCTTGTTCCGCTCTTTTAAGGCTATTATTGATTGATATAAGATGGAGAGACCCCATGGATTGTCAAGTGAACAAAAGAAAAAGTGGAATGAACTTGAGGAGCGGGATATTTTGTCGACGAAATTCTTTGATGTGCCTACATTGAGAGTGCTGAGGTTTGAGCCAACGGTTCATCAATTATTGGAGAAAGGGGGTTTGGGGGAATTTGTGATAAAGAATGCCCCTACGTACCGGAGTTTGGTTCGTGAGTTCTTGAGTACATTGAGAGCAAAGCAAGCGGGTGGTATTGACTTTAGGCTCAAGGGAAGGGCCTATCATTCTGAGAAGAAGCGATTTGCTCAGGCTTTTGGGGTTTCTGTTGAGCCCACTCCTAACTAGTACAGAATCCCCAAGTCCACTACCACCGACTTCTGGCATGGGGCGACAAGGCGGGTTATGCAGCCCAGGCAGATGAATACAACTACAACATCCTTCACTCATCCCTCCGGCTTTGTCACAAGGTGTTGAATAACACCTTCTTTGGGCAGGCAAAAATTAACAAGGTTTCCTTGAGTGCCTTGTCTTATCTTTGGTGTTTGACTCCGGAGGGCGATCACATTCCGGATTGGGTTGAGTTATTTTTGTAGCATTGCAAGGATGTGATAGGGAATGGGATGAGGAAGAAGACATCCCCTATCAGATTTGGAGGTCTAGTGACTTTGATCGCTTGGGAGCATAGGGTTGGCACTTCGGACCTCCAGGATGCGGAGAGAGATAATTATCGCTTGGATTTAGCTGCGTTGAAGAGAGTGAATCACTTGGTGGGGGATGGGCCCTCCTTCATCTGGCAGGCGGGGAACAACAATGTTCAGAAGATTAGGATACCTCGGCCACTTCCTTTCGGACCGACAGCGGCGGATTTCTTCATTCCTCATGATGCCCCCATAGGGGCCCCTGCCATTGGATTTGGACCAGATTATGATGAGAAAGGGGAGAATGAGGAGGAAGAGGATGATGATGATGAAGATATTCCGCCTACTAAGTCCATGGACTTCCAGCCTGGGCCATCTCATGGGGGTGCTAGCTCTTCTGGCACATCTAGAGGGGATGAGCCTTCCTTATGGGTGCTTCAGCGATGGATGGAGTCGTTGAGGGTTGAGCATCATGGATTATGGGAGAACCAGCAGGATTTGCGCCAGAAGTTCACCTATCTCCATCAGGATGTCTAGGGCTTATTAGTGGACCTGACTACGGTTTGTGAGACTCAAAGCTAGCTTGCTCAGCACCAGACGGAATATTGGCAGCGGCAGGAGGAAGCTCACCTTGCCCAGATTGAGGCCCATCGAGCACAAATGGAGGATATAGAGCGGTTGCATCTCCGCCAGGAGGAGTTCTTCCACTCTACCTATCCAGGATTTCCGCCCTACCACCCTCCACCTCCACCTTTGCCATAACAGTGAGCAAGTGAGTTTCCCTTTTCTCCTCCCTTATTCTTTATAATTTTTGTTGTTTTGATTTCATTGGGACAATGAAAGTTGCAAGTGTGGGGGAGGGGATTAGTGTTCATAGTAGGTCGCATTGAGCATTAAGCATCAAGCATATTTAAATCATTCTTCATAATATTCATGGATTGCATATTAATGGTTTTTTCATTTTATAAAAAAAAAAAGAGAAAATGAAAAAGAAAAGAAAATATCATGCATTTGCATAGAATATGTCATTATTCAAACAACCATCTAGCCTAATTAGTCATATAAGTATGCTCAAAAGAACGATCTTATAAGTCCCATGACATGTCGGAATTGTATTAGCCTTATCCCACTTATAGCTAGGTGAACATAATTGAGTATGTATGATCTAAGTTCCTAGGCATGTCTGAAATCCAAAAAACATTTACCCTTGTGAGTTGATTTTTGGCCTTATTGGGACTACACTTCATTGAGTCCTTTTTGCTTTTGTTCATGTGTGTGAATACTCTCCAATGCTTCTACCTCTTAGAATTGATTTTGTTTATCTGTGCCATGGTCGCACTCTTATGATCATTATTGGTGGGTTTCATATGATTGAGGCATGTTTCTTTTAGCCTTATATTCTCCATATCTACCTTATGGTGTTCCATTGCTTGAAGCCCTTTTGAGCCTATGAGCCTATTCTTTGTAGCCCCAAAAAGATCATCCCTAGCTAATTATAGCATGACCCATCCGGGAACTAGGAGTAGAATTGGTTAGAGATTGGTTGGAGTGGTGTGAATGTGCTTTGAGAAGTGGAATGTTATGTGATGGTGAATTCTCACTTTGACCCTTTGTGTTGAGGTTGGTTCTAAGTTATGTGTACTATCGAAAAAATAAATCAGAAAAAAAAAAAAGAAGGAAAAAGAAGAATATATTCACATTATGTGCAATAAAAGAACTATTTTATGTGTTCGGTTGTGAGTTGGATGATATTGTGGTCGAAGGAAAGTGTCTTTGCATGAGTTGTGTTGAGCTTAAACTTTGATGGTTGGAGAGTATTGTGATTATAGAAGTGTAGTAGATTCTAGTTCTCGGATTTGCAAGCACCACATAGCCAAAGTACTCCCCACCTTAATGTTCTTACCAAGCCTCATTACAACCCATAAAAGACCTCATGATGACTCTCTCTAGTAATGATATTCACAATGGCAATTTTGATTCAATTTCAATTCTTATGTAGCTTAGTTGGATTTGGATGGAGTTTGAGTGTTATTTGATTAACCTAAATACTTGAGTGAGAGCAAAAACACTTTATTCTCGGTGAGGTTGGATGGATAAGCATGCGGGCTACTTGATTACTCAAATACATGCTAGGACATTTGTTTGCTTTGCCTATGTTTGCACTTTGTTAAGATGTTGCTTTTGATGAGGCTATTGTATGAAGGATTGTGTTTGTAGGATGAATGATTCACAAATGATTTGTTTTGCTAGAGGTCGAGCAAAAGGCTAAGTGTGGGTGAGTTTGATAATACATATTTAGATAGGCATTATAGAGTAGTTTTAGGGTCATTTAGATGTATATATTGCATGTTAATGAGTTAGATTACTTGTTTGCTCATTTGGTGTTTAAGAGGAAACTACACAAGTTTATTGCGGAATTGCATATTTCAGATTCAAAGGAGTAAGGAGGTCATTCATGAGAGTTAGATGGATCATATGGAGGCAAAAAAGAGCTAGAAAAGCCAAGTTGGAATGCATAAGGAAGAATGAAGGGATGAGCAAAAGGAAAAACGGCACCCGCGACTAGAAATGCAAAGGGGACAGAAAGGCGGCACCTACAGCCAAGGAGGCAGCACCCTCTGCCAGCATAATGGATCTACTGTATAAGCCGCGCCCGCGGCCTGCCCGCAGCCTTACTGGGCCGGTTCAGTTCTAATATTCCATTTCCACTATGTGGGCCTTATCATTTGGAGAACGTTTTCTAAGTTTTTATGATGGTATTTCATAGGTATTTAAGGACTGATATTTGGTCTTTTATGTTATCTTTTTGACTTTGGAAGAAGAGACAGACGACGTTTTAGAAGCATGAGCAACTAAACTCATCGTGTTTTGCCTACGATCATGACTTAGTTTTGTTGAATTGTGCGTTCAAAATTCTAGTTTATTTCATCTATCTATTTCAATCTCTTTGTGCTCTTATTGCTTCTGGATGTTGATTCTATCTTGATTCGCGACCTTGTTAGAATTGCATCATTGCTAGGGTTTCGATTCATACGTTTGTGAAGCCTAATACGTAGTAGCAAGTACAATTGAGTAGATCTCGTAGAAAATCTTGATTTTATAAGAGATTGACTATAGGTTAAATGTTAGTTCTTTAGAGAATTAATATTGCTTATAAGCTTCATATATCTTGAGACTTAGTGCTATTCCTAGGATTAAACCTTGATCAGTGATTAAGATTTCTTAAGAATAAGGGATTGTTAGAACTCATAGGGCTAACAATCTATTTAAATCAAGATAAGAGTAGATGGTAGAAAAGACACAACTTGAAGGAAGAACTAGGATCAAGGAGACGAACCAAAGTTGAGTATCGTAGGTGAAACATCTCATTCATCATTGTCTATAACTCTCACCATTATTTACTTTTTTAATTCATTTAATCTTTACATTTATACAACCCCCTTGGTTACTCTTGTTGGTGATCAAAACACATAAGGTCATGATAGTTCCCTATGGATCGACTCCGAACTTACTAGCTATACTAGTTGGTTAGTTTGGATATTCTTTTGATAGGAAAACGCAATGATTTTGTCATGTCAACAACTTAAGCAAGAAGCGATCAATTGCTGAGATCATAGAGGAGTGCAGCAAGGTGGACTACCCGGAGAAGAAGAGTGATCCTGGTAGATTCGTCATCACTATTGGGTTTGGCCAACATCGCTACAAGGCTTTGTGCGACCTAGGGGCTAGCGCGAGCCTCATGTATTTGTCCATTTCGTCAAAGGTCAACATTGGAGCCTTGGAGCCGGTAGATATGAAGCTATACATGGTTGATATCAACTTTGTAAGGCCCACATGCATCATCGATGATGTCCTAGTGAAGGTGGGTAAGTTCTTTGTACCCACTGATTTTATTGTGCTAGATAGGGCAGAAGATCCTACATGCCCAATCATTTTAGGGAGGTCGTTCCTAGCTACGGTCGATGCCAATATCAGCGTGCGGAAGGGACTATTTTCATTCACCATTGGCAATGAAGTCATCGAGTTCTCCTTCAACCATACCATGAAGGAGGTGAATCAAATGGAGGTCAAGGCTATGCATGCGATAGGGAGAGTAATCCCTTGTGACGAACCAATGGAGAGAGCGTTGACCGACAAAGAGCTAGAGGAGAGGACCATGGAGGCCCAAATGGAGGAGCTTTTAGAGATTTGGCACCAAGCCGACGATGAAGTGGAGCCTGAAAAAGAACTCGATGTCGACACAACTCAGTCGATGTCGAGTACATTGGAGCAAGATCAAATGCCAGAAGCTAAGTATGGGGTCGACGCCAACAGAGAACTCAAGATCAACCAGGGCCAGTCAATATCGACTGGGCCCACTCGAGATCGAATCCCCCTACTCGACCTACCTCCATCGACTGCACCCTCAGAAGAGAACCAACTTGATGTTGACCCCTTCACTCGATGTCGAGTGATCCCTGAGAGCAAAACCGATTCGAAGGTAAGTCCAGGTAAATATCCTTCACCCTTAGAGTATAATTCTAATATCCCTATGAAGCGAGTATCCTTTTTTGTATGCCTTAATAACATGATAGGTAAGCCAATAAGCGAATACAAGGCAGTCGACAAGGTGCTTATGGAGCAATGCAACGCCCTGAAATGCAAGAGACAGGATGGAAGGAAGGGAGAACTAATGACCATCTATAAAGTCTATCCAGGGAGATTGAAACTCAAAGACAAGAAAGGGATGGTGTTCAAAGTAGAGCTTGAAGGCCCTGAAGAGGACATGAGAGCGATATGGTCCCTACATGTGCCACCTTGTATAGAAGTGCAGAAGAAGTCAGCCTAGCGACTATAAAATCTAGAGCTTATACATAGACTTTTTAAAATTTTAGGGTTTTGAATTTCTGGTTTTGTTTTGGTTTTAAAAAAAACTTTAAAACTTTGAACTTTTAGGGTTTGGTGAGAAAAACTAACAATTTCAAGTACGGAAGGAATCTACAAAAGCACTCGATATCGACATACCCAGTCGATATCGACCAAGGGAATCGAGCAGAGCCGACTATGATCGACACTGAGATCACCCTGAGTCGAAGCAGAAACTCGATATTGACACAAGCAGTCGATATCGACACCATCACTCGAAGTCGACCTCCTCTGCAAACGTACCTGATTTTAGCCATTGCAACGTCTTCTAGTAAGTTCTCTTTCATTCCACTTCTTATTTTGTTTTTATAGTGAGGACACTGTAGGATCGAAGTATGGGGAGGGGTAAAAGCATTCTTACCTTATTTCAATTGCTCAATTGTTAGTTTACCTTAATGCATATTGCATAAAGTCTTGTTTTTGCACACATGGTTAATTCTTACATATTTGCATCATATACATATTCTCACATGAGCATAAAGTTTACAATTCATACATATTTTGAGAAAAAAGTACACCAATTGAAAAATTTTGAATAAGTGTCATGGAAGTAGTTACAAGGCTCGAAGATGCAAAAGTAGATATGTTAGAGATATAGCAATTAAATTGCCTAGTTAAGGGAAGTCTCAATAAAGTGCATTATTTTTAGAGAAAAACCATGAAAGGAGTAAAATTTGAAGTTGCTTTTGACATATGCATGATAAGGGGATGGAGGACTTTATTTTCCATTCATGCTTCATTATTTACCCTTACCATTACCCATGCTTATTTCCTTTACTTCATATTCAAATCCATATGTGCTTAATGTCATATTTTGCTCCACAGGTTCTTAAAATTGCCCATTTTTATACCTTTTTTCCCATTCGGGAGAAAATGTTATAGAATGGATGTCATATTATGGAGTTGTATTATGGTTTGATATGTTGTGAAGTTATTATGAAGTTGATGGCATGATATTATAATGGAAAATTTAATGACTGAAAAGAAAATCCGGTAACCTAGGAGTTAGGTGAATCGACCTTGCTTGCGGAGGATAAAATTCACGCGAGATGGGACACAAGATGAGGAGTCTGATGCGCTAAGTATCCGGGGCCATTCATGGAAGTAGTTACAAGGCTCGAAGATGCAAAAGTAGATATGTTAGAGATATAGCAATTAAATTGCCTAGTTAAGGGAAGTCTCAATAAAGTGCATTATTTTTAGAGAAAAACCATGAAATGAGTAAAATTTGAAGTTGCTTTTGACATATGCATGATAAGGGGATGGAGGACTTTATTTTCCATTCATGCTTCATTATTTACCCTTACCATTACCCATGCTTATTTCCTTTACTTCATATTCAAATCCATAAGTGCTTAATGTCATATTTTGCTCCACAGGTTCTTAAAATTGCCCATTTTTATACCTTTTTTCCCATTCGGGAGAAAATGTTATAGAATGGATGTCATATTATGGAGTTGTATTATGGTTTGATATGTTGTGAAGTTATTATGAAGTTGATGGCATGATATTATAATGGAAAATTTAATGACTGAAAAGAAAATCCGGTCACCTAGGAGTTAGGTGAATCGACCTTGCTTGCGGAGGATAAAATTCACGTGAGATGGGACACAAGATGAGGAGTCTGATGCGCTAAGTATCCAGGGCCATTCATGACACCCATGTTTGCAACTCGCGAGAAGGCACGCTGAGGTTAAAGAGGTAGAAGCATATTAGTGAAAAAAGCAAAGATCATTACGAGGAAAGAAATGTGGAAATCGCAAAGGAGAAAGTGCATTAAAGAAAGAAGTTTGAAAGTTTCTCCCCGGATTAGCACCACATTGCGAAATATAGCCCACCACTATACCTTTTACCCACTCTTCACCATTGCGCATAAAAGTCCTATTGATTATTAATGCTATGTTACAAATTGTGTTTTTGCATAACGCTCCTTTTGTGCGAGATGTTGCTTTTCATTCACATGCATGGATTTGAATGCATTAGTACCTTTGCGAGGATGGTAATTGATTGTAGGGACATATGAGAATGGATCTACAAATGTTGAGAGTTTATGTCCTTCCTCTGAATGACCAATAAGAGTATTGCTTGAGGACAAGCAAGCTTAAGTATGGGGTGTTTTGATGTGCGCATATTTCACCATATTCAATGCTTACATCTTTTCCGTTTTCATACATAATATATACATTCGGGTTGGAAAAGTAGCGAATTTTTGTAGTTTAAGTTCATTTGCAAGATATAGAGGTCTACACGAGTTTTGGTTTGATTTCGCAGAAAACGGGGCATTTTGGAGTGAAGACAACACAAGACAAAAGAACTCGATCTCGAGCTAAGAGCACTCGATCTCGACACATATACTCGATATCGACTTGAAGACTCAAAATCGACTAAGGAGAAAAGATGAAGATCGAGCCAAAGCCATGTCGACCACACCAACCCGCTCGACTCGACATAGGTCACTCGATATCGACCTGTCCACTCGACATCGACTGGTGCTGCAGACGTGTGAAAAAATGCGGATCGGGCCGAATCTTTGGAGGATATTGCTTACCCACGAAGACATCTTTCATCTACCAAGATTCATTTATCTTAGGGGTATATTCCAAGCATGTTAGGGAATATTACCTATTTTAATGTTTTATTTTAGGATATAATTTAGTTTAGATAAACTTTCCTTTTAGCAACCTTAGTAGGATTAGAACTCCAATCTTTGGCTAGGAAGGGTTAGGAGGCTACAAATAAAGCCCAAGGGGGCTGGCTTTTAATCATTCCAACACACAACAATCGATCAACCAAAGGAGAGAGAGAAAGTCGAGATAGTTAGGAGTTAACGGAGAAGAAGGCGAGATAGTTAGTGCTCAATCCAGACCTGATGACAAACTTGACATCTGGCGATGAAATCTATAAGGTAGTGTGATCCTCTGGCCTGCATGATCCTCTCCCTCAAATCTGAAGTGGAAGGCACCACGATCCTACTCTAGAAGGTTAGTATCTCATCTGATCTCTCTGCGAGCTCACCCGCTCATCCCTGAGCCATCCTCTCTCTCAAAGATGCTATCTTTGGACACTCTGTCTGCTCTCAGTGAATCTCCTCTATCAACTCCGACTGAATCTCTACAAACGACAACTGGTCGCTCTCTCTCTGAATCCACACCTCAATGCCATAAGACATCAGCTATACTTGTAATCTGCTCTACACTATTAGTCTAGATAAGGCCACCTCTTGATGGGTTTTCCTGTTGAGATCATCTGCCAACACATTGGCCTTCCCAGGATGATAGACAATGTCCATGTCATAATCCTTAAGGAGCTCCAACCAACACCTCTATCTCATGTTGAGCTCCTTTTGTGTGAAGATGTACTTCAAGCTCATGTGTTCTGCCATCACCTTGCATGAATTACCATACAGATAGTATCTCCAAATCTTTAGAGCATGGACTACAGCTGCCAACTCAAGATCTTCTGTAGGGTAAGTCTCCTCTCCAAGCTTCAACTGACATGAAGCATAAGCAATAACTCGATCCCTCTGGTGCAAAACACAACCCAAACCAACTCATGAAGCATCGGTGTAGAATACGAAGTCCTCTGTCCTATTAGGTAGAGCCAACACTAGTGTAGTCATCAGCTTCTCCTTGAGAAGCTCAAAACTGGCCTGGTACTCCTCACTCCAAATGAAAGAAACGTCCTTCTGAGTCAGCTGTTTCATCGGTCGGGTGATCCTGGAGAAGTCCTGAACAAAGAGATGATAGTAGCTAGCTAATCCTAGAAAAGAATGAATGTCTCGCACGTTCTTGGGCACCTCCCAAGCAATGATGGTGTCAATCTTCGCCGGGTCCACGATGACTCCTGCTCCTAAGATCACATGACCTAAGAAGGTCACCTCGGGAATCCAAAATTCGCACTAGTTGTACTTACTTAACAGCTGATACCTCCTCAAAGTCTCTAGAACAATCCTCAAGTGTTGTTCAAGCTTCTCGTGGCTCCTCGAGTATACCAGGATGTTATCGATGAACACCACAATGAATCTGTCCAAATAGTCTATGAACACCCTTTTCATAAGCTCCATGAAGGCCACTAGCGCATTGGTCAGCCCGAAAGGCATGACCAAAAACTCGTAGTGCCCATACCGCGTCCTGAAAGCGTGCCTATACCGCGTCCTGAAAGCGTCTTCTGAACGTCCTTTGACCTCACTCTGAGCTGATGATATCCCAATCTCAATTCGATCTCCGAAAAGATTACGGCACCCTAAAGTTGGTCCATCAAGTCATCGATCCTTAGAAGCGGATAACGGTTCTTCACCGTCGCCCGGTTCAGCTTGCGATAATTGATGCATAACCTCAATGAACAATCCTTCTTCTTGACGAACAGCACTAGAGCTCCCCATGGCGTGCACTTGGACATATATAGCCCTTCTCGGCTAACTTCTCAAACTGAGCCTTAAGCTCGGCCACCTCTCTGGATGCCATCCTGTAGGGTACTCGGGAATAGAGCTGATGCTCGGCTCCAACTCGATCGCAAAGTTAACTTCTCTCCACGGGGATAATTCTGGTAGCTCATCGGGGAAGACATCAGTGAAGTCTCTAACTATGGGCACCTCAGTCATGCTGGGTCATCCTCGATCCACCTCTAAGTCATAACACCAATATCTCGTGCAACCCTGATCTAGAAGTCTCGTTACTCAAACTGCACTAATCATGTTGGGTTGTCCTCGATCCAAAAGTCGATGATCGCCCTATAGTGGTCCATGAAATCCATACTAAGAATCAAGTCATGGGTCCTCAATGTCATCACGATCAGATCAGCGGGCCACTCTCGTTGTCCTATACGGATAGGGCACCCTAGGATCTCACTACTCGTCCTAATACTAGCCCCATCCGGCATACCTACAGTAAGGGACGGACCCCACGTGCAGCTCAGACTTAACCTAGAGACGCACGACTCTGCTATGAAGTAGTGTGTGGCACCCGTGTTAAAAAGAATACTTAAGCACTCATCATAGATAAATATAGTACCTCAGGCACTCGGAGCGGATCGATCCTCGACTCTCATCTGAAAGACATGGGGCGGTGGGGGCAATGCAGAACCAGATCCTCCATAAGTCTGTCTTCGCTCAAACGTGGACCCAGATGGTCTAGTTGATGACAATCCTCTACCCACTCCGGACCTAGATGGTCCGCGGCCTCCTCTGCCTGAGCCTCTGCCTCTACCTCCAGATCTGCCTCTAGTCAATGTGTCGCCTCTCCCTTGTCCCTGAAGATAATTCAGAAGTGGGGGACCGAGAGCAGTAGAAAGTCTTGGTGCAGTTGTAGCTTGTGGGGTCCTACCACCCTGAGGACAACGAGTAGCTCTATGTTTTATACCTCCACATGAAAAGCATAAGGTAGATTTGTCAAGGAAATCTCTCATGTAATGTCCTCGCTCAAAACAGTCTTGGCACGTGATGCTCCACTACTACAATTAAGGGCTATTGTAGCGGTCGAAAACCGCTTCAAAAAGTCAAAAACCGCCACCTTAGGTCTATTGTAGCGGTTTTTGACCGCTTCAATCGCTCGAGTTGCATTAGGTCTAATGAAGCGATTTTCTGGGCTAATGCAGCAGTTTTTAGGGACCATTGAAAAACCTCTACAACATACATATAACCGCTACAGTAGCTTGGTCAAAGGTGGCGGTTTTACTAGTCTTAAGGCAGCAGTTTAATTGTTTAATGAAGCGGTTTTTAAATGGTATTAGATATCACCTATTAGCCCGGATTTAGTTAGGCCCGGGCTATAAAGTCTTTCAAATTAATTAAAAATAAAAAGGGGGCATTTCAGCCCACGTTAAAAGGAATAATTGGAAGAAGAAAAAGGGTACATGAGCTTCAAAGCCTTCAATGCACCACGATATATATCGATGTAATAGTACAAAAGGATAAAATAAATTCTTCAATCAAATAATATATTTTTTCACATGAGTTTCGATGAATCTGCCTCAACGTTTACAATTACACCTAGAAATAGGTCATACCCATGAACAAATTAAAAGAATTCAATTCATAGCTATCCAATGTGATGGCGAGAGGGAATTACCATGTGGTTAGTTGTGTGCCAACCTCCAATGATATAAGAGTGCAGTCATTAGAGTAGGGAAAGGTGCTGGCCACTGGGATCAAAGGCATCTTAAGGATCCTAATCTCCCTCCGAACCCACCAGCAACCTTGTGGAATCCGACGGAAGCGGAGTGGTAAAAGCTTCTGATTTTATCCTTCATTTGTAGGATGGAAGTGAATTTCTGACCTGGAGGAATCGAGCAAGTCATTCTGAGCACGCCATCTTCAAAGGAATTCCTCCTTTCCTGAATCTCATTCCTAACATAACATCACAACAATAGAGTTCACTTAAGGCTTAATTCTTCAGAAGGAAAAAGAAACTATCAATGCAACTTATCAATCTCAATTTCACCAGATTAGCTGCTTTTTTTATTCAGTCAAGTATCAAGATTACATTTGCAGTCCTATAATAAATTAATCATCATATTTAGCCATTAAACGAAATAAAAGGAATACTTTTTGGAGTTATCATCATTCATTCATTACTATCAATTATTAACCATTAATAATCTAATAAAATTATTGAAAAACACCAATCATTTTCACATCTGATAAGATTATAAAAATACATATTGAGCGAAATCTTATGGTACTTAAGATAGATACATTCTGATTGACAAATTAGAACAGGTTTGAATATTGTGAAGGCTTAACCACATTCTTCAGAGATAACCAAAGGGTTTACAATCACAAGATATTTAACCATCACAAGCTTTACAAGCCCATCCATTGTTTAATCAATACTTATTCTACTTGAAATATTTACAAAAGACATTTAACATCAAGTTGATTTAGTCATGATTCAAGAGAAGATTACTTAACTTCATCAATATATATAAATACATACTAAAGTAGAAGGAACCTAGAAGTTTCAGCACAATAAAAAAAAACATTACAGAAAAGCATAGAGAGGAGAAACAAAAGTTTTCCTCTAAAGACGAACATGTTCTGACTTTTGGCCAAGGCAAAATCAATGTAACTAACTAGTAAAATATTACCTTAATTGGAAGAAAACACACATTTTGCAGATTAAGTGGATGTCTCGTCCACCTCCCAGTGGAACACGAACATAAGAAACATCATTGTTATGTCCCTGCATGGTTTCGCTTCCAACTCTGAGCAAACAATTAAGGTGGCGCTTTTGATGGCAGAATCACATGTATCATCAAAGATTACATACCTTAGATATACAAGGGTCATTATTTTTAGCAGTGAAGGGTTTCTGGTTATAAACTCCTTCCATTTATCTCAGTCAATTTTTCCAATGTGTCCTTAAATGTCTACATGACAACATGTTACGGTGAGCAAATATGCACCATGGAAGATGAATAGTTCAACCAGCTATATAGTATACATGTTTTCTGTTGAGAAAACATTCACAATGGAAGATGAATATTCGAATTCGTGAAAAGGTAATTGTCGGATGAACGAGGCAAACATTAAGCATAATAGTTGAACAAGAAAGCCACTGAAAACTGAAACTACATATTTTATTTTCAGCTTTAGAAGCGTCTCTAGAAAATAATGCATTCTCTTGGGAAAAAAAAAACAGAAGTGTTACACATAAAAGGATGGGAAACAAGTCTATAACAAAAGGACATCCGTTTATTAATAAAGTAGCGTGTGAGAGTTTCCAAGAAAAATGATAGTAAGAAATGATTTGTACTGGATGAAGAGCCTTATGAAAGTGATAAGAGAGTGAGTTGAACATTGAATGTATATGACTAGAAAAATAATAATATTGTACTAAATGAAGAACATTGAACATATACAACTATAAGTGCACAAAACAAGGGACCAAAGGAGCTTTAACTTCAAGCATCTTTGAACTGAACCCAATGCAATATTTTAAGTAAAAGTAAATAAAAAGAAGTTTGAATGTTGCCATTTAAAGCATTAATCCATAAATTTTTAAGTTTGACTCCAATAATCCACATACCCAGCTACCCCCACTATCGTTTTTGTAGGATCAATCCATAAATATTTATCAAACTATGACATTCTTCTAAGCTAAGGCCGTTTTGATTTGCATCTATGCTTTCAAATAATAGCCATCAAGAACACAGTAAGTTAATGCTTTGATGAATCTAGCCCCGACTAGTAAAATCATAGCAACTGTAAAAAAAACAATCAGTTACCCTAACTTATTTGCATTTATATTCTTTGAAGTTTAAATACAATATATAAGCAATAAAAATTAAGAAATAAAATTACATGTATTTGTGAAGTTGTTCCAACAGTTATCAAGTCCCTAGCTGAAAGCACTACTGGGTTACCCTAATTTCTACTTCCAGCATTGGGATGACAGATCAAGCAAGCTCCCATTTCAGCTTCTAAGGAAGGAAGAAGTGATAGTAGCCAGATAGCCATAAAAGCATTCAATAATTGCATAGTTTTCAAAAATAGCCATGAAAAAAACTCGCCTAAATCCCCGAAATAGTGGCAATGTCCCAAAAAAAACTCAAATCAGCATATCACCTCCAACCCAAATCACCCATAAATAAAATCCGAAAGGGAAGGAGGCTTACCTAGGATGAGCTTTAGGATGGAAAAAACATAGAGGGTACTTCGATTGGGTGGGTAGTAAACTGTCAATGCTCCTCAAAGGGGAAGAAGACTCACACGTTTTAATCCCTAAATTAATTAGTTCCCAAACGGGGGATAAAACAGAAGAACTGAAATATCTGAGGAAGTCCTTGACATTTTGTGGCAAGTGGAATCGGAATCGAGTCCATTAAAGCTCCAAGCTCTCGACATAGGCGATCACAGGAGAGAGATCGAGAAAGCGATTAGGATGGAGCACCGACGGCTGTCATCCGAGATAGAGAAAAGGGCGAGGAGCAGTCAAAGAGTGGAGAGGAGGCGAATGATTACGGTGATCTGATTGGAACAATGGAGAAGGAGGAAGAGAGCGGCGAACGATCTGAGCTACTAGGGTTAGGGGTTTGGAGAGGAAAGTGGGAGAGAGTAATAGGACTCCATTTATTTCTTTAAAGTTGTTTTAGCGTAAGATAAGAACCGCTTCATTAAAAATATTCCTTTAGTCGAACTCTCAGTTTAAAAAAAAACACTCTCTTCCTCTGCCTCCTCCCCCTCTCCCTTCTCTGAACTCTTCCTCTTTCCTCTCCATTCTTTACTTCTTTGACAGTGAGCTCCTCAGCTTACTGCACCTTAGCTCTACTCAAAAAAATATGTACCAATAAACAGATTGAAAGAGGGCTTAATAGCCATGAAAAGAAAACCAGTAACCTGGTATTATACAAGCTTAACAGCTATCCCAAAAGGAATTCAATAACATCCCAACTTTCACAAATCAAATTTTTTATCTTACATCTTCAGAATAACTTAACAATAAGATACTTACATCATAGCTTGCTATTGAAATCATACTGTCAATCTAGTTACAACCACATCAACATCATACAGATTCCTATAAAACTACAGCAGAAACTTATTCATCCTAAAACCATCAATACTCAACCTAGATTTAAAGGCAGAAATATCACCATCCTATGGCAAAAAATAAAAAATAGTCCAAAGAATCTTGATTATATTTACACTCAGCCAAACCCTGATCTAAATCACAGAAAACTGATAATCATCAGACAAACTGAAACACAATTCCTGCTCATTAACATAAACATCACCATACAGTTAATAAAATTTATTCTTCCCTTGAACCTTCCTAATAAGATTTTTAAAATCTTTTTTTACATATCTTGTACTTTAAATCAATTATTTTCAGTAAATGGATTGATCCTATACGCATACCAAATCACACAAAAATTAAAAAAAATTCCCAACAGATCACAGGCATATCCCAATTATCTTACTGCCATACCCTTTATTTTGATCCTAAAATCTCTGGAATTAAAATCATTGGCTATTCTCAGAGGTGGATAACTCTAAAAAAAAAATTTTACCTTATAAGATTATCTTCAGATAATCTCAAAGATGACAAAATATTAACTCATCACCATCTCTCAAATGACTGCCACGTCTTAATCAAAACTCCATCTGTCAATACTTCATCTAAACAGATTTTACTGCCTAGCCAGCCTTACTTTACAATTCCATTTTACTTGTATAATTATATCTCTCATAACCGCCTTAAGTATAACCTCTTCAAGGCCAATGAACACTGTAAAGATAACAAAGCTCCTATGTCATCCTCATATCTTTCTGTGGTTATCCATGGTAACCAAGACAACATGGAACTCATTCCATCCCCTCCTGGCTTTCCTAGCTTAATCAGCCCCATTAACCTCAATATAAATACTTCTAATCAGCCCAATCAAACTTCCATGGCACAAAATCAACAACCACAGCCTACAACTGAAGTAGACACTAATGAAGTTGAAATCCCAATCATTAGTGAGATCCACAAGAGACTTCAAAGCACTACTCTAGTTGGAAGATTTGTAAACAAACTCGTGGATTTCAAAGAAGTTCTTGGAAGGATGCGTGTGGACTGGAGATATCTTAAAGGACAATGGTTGATTGATCCAATAGGATATGACTGGTTCCTCTTCAGATTTGCAACCAGTGATGACAGAGCCAAAATCTGGAGTAACAGGCCGTATCATGTGGCAGGCTCTCTGTTGGCACTTTACCCTTGGACACCCTCCTTTGACCCCTCTCAAGCTGACACACTCTCTGGTGAAGTATGGATACGCATCCCAAATT
The DNA here is from genome assembly GCA_963922045.1 of Persicaria maculosa. Lineage (NCBI taxonomy): Eukaryota > Viridiplantae > Streptophyta > Magnoliopsida > Caryophyllales > Polygonaceae > Persicaria > Persicaria maculosa. The sequence goes on from OY998261.1 coordinate 40,287,247, forward strand.
TACCACCAGAACTTAACACCACAGAAATCCTAGCTAGCATCATCAGCACTTGCCGTGTGGGAACTCTAATCAGGGTGGACAAGGAGGCTTACTTCAAAAGCAGGTTCAGGTTTGTTAGTTTGTGTGTTCATGTTTCCTTTGAAAACATTTTGATCTCCTATATTAAATGGAAGATGCCTGATGGAAGAAGAATCAGTTTAAAAATATGGTATGAGGACTTTTCTATAGGTTGTGGGTGTTGTGGTAAAGAAGATCATTTATATCCTGAGTGTCCTAGCAATACAAATAAAGCTAGAAGCTTTGAACTTAGAATCCAAGAAAGGCCTGAGGTCAACCTCCTTGAGGATAATGCAAAACATGAAAGTTCTAATTACAGCTCTGAAGAAAAGATGGAGACTGGAACTGGTGGAGATTTCTCTGTCATAGGCAGAACCCTTACTGCAGAAATTGGAATCAACATCCACCTTACTCAAAGTGATTATGGAGTCTTACCCATCCTCTCAACCATGGGCAACACATTCCCTACTATACAACCTCTTGGGCCAAACAACAATCCTCTCTTCAATCCCTTCCTTTCTCAAGAGTTGATCAACAACTTAATCACCTTAAATAATGCCCATGCTTCCATGCTTGCTAGTGACACTGCCATCCCATCTTTCCAGATCTCTCCCACAATGTTACACACTATTTTCAACCCTAATACTAACCATAGCTCTTCCTCTATTGCCCCTGACAGAGACATGAATAATGTATGTGATATACCAAACCCCTACACTAGCAATCCTACTGACCACATCCCATCCTCCTACCAGTCCATGAATTCTGCAGCTTCTATGGTCAGAAATATGTCAGGCTTCCACATCTCTCAAGATCAAGATCATAACATCATCAATGACAAGAAGAACATCAAGGGCAAAGAGATAGCTGAAGAAAATGAGGTGGACTCCCATGATCATGTTAAGAAGAAACAGAAACCCTCCCCTTAACTTTTATGAAAGATACACCATCCAAGAGGGCTCCTGGAGTTCGTATAGTTCCTAACCTCATCACCCTAAGCTTATGGCAATGTAATAACCTTAAAGCTTTAACTTCCTGCATCTTGTATTATCCTAGTTGTACTTTGACTGTTTTCTTTAATCCTGTCTGAACTGTCAAACAACAAAGCATCCACATTTTTGTTATACATATGGATGCCTCGACTAGGGCTTGTTTATATCGTATCTCTAGGGGATTTGTTTGTTTCTCCCTTAAAATTCCAGTTTACTCTTTAAACTTACTGGATACCCATTATCCTTTAAACATTACCCAGACAAACTGCCTAACACAGGAAGAAAATTTGCTTAACAGCAATCCCACTCTTACTGGGTTAACACCCGATTTTGATCATTATATCCATAAATTTATAGTTAATAATATTAATACATGGCAAAAACATATCTCCTTAAAGAAATACGAGATCTATAAATTAACAATTTTCAAAAATAAAATCAGTAACCAACTAGATATCCCTAACAAGATTCACTCATACGACAAAGATAAAAAATTGATAAATTCGCTCTCTCATCCTTCAAATTTTAATTTAAAATATCTACAAATTAACCACCTTATCTCTAGCAACACTTACAAAAAAGAAATTCATCTAAAATGGTATAATATAAACCAACACAAAAAATTTATCGTTACACTCTTTGGGACAACAACCATTTTAAATTCTCATACACAGAAAATTATAAGGAAAATGGGCATTTTGGAAATCTTATATTTAACTAATAAATATAACAAGTACACAAATTCTTTACAAAAAAAATACGTAAAAAAATCATAAATCAATACATAATCATAATATTCTAGCATTAAAAATTATAACTACAAAAAAATTAATAATATTAATAATAATTAAAACAATAATAATAAAGGTAAATAAATCAAAAAATTTCATCAATAAAATTATCCATAACAGTCAAATTATACAACTAGAGCAACTACATTTATTAATAATAATAATAACATTAACAACAATTATAACTATTTTTTATAAAACAAATATTATAAAAAATTTATATCTAGCTACTACTATAAAAGTGTGGGAAGGAAATTACTGTTCACTATAATAGTTATAATTAGCCGTTGGTTCTTAGTGCACTGATCTGATCGACGGCTCGTAACTCTCTCCGTGTGTAAGGTCTAAATTGCCCATCAGAGTTTGAATTTAAAAATATTTAATTTTTTGTTTACGGGCCCCTTTCGGTAATTGCATCTAATTCCCCTCCCTCGTGGTCTCGTCCTTCGGTTTATTCGCATTGGCTGTCGGTTTCGTTCACATCTCAGTAGACCTGAGCATGGGCGGGCTTGGGCGGGCTTGGGTCGGGCCTATGAGAATATCTTGGTCCACTTTAGCGGGCTGGGCTTGGGCTAGGCCCGGTTTTTGGGCCAACTCTCTTGCCCAAGCCCGCCCACATGCGCGGGCCGGGTAGCCCACCGGGCCGCCCATTATAATTTCGTAAAATATTATTTTTATTTTATTATTTTTACGTTTGATCTCAAACTACACAAATTTGCTAAGTGTCTCCAATTATTGAAATTTTATATAAAACAAAGGTATACAAGTTACACAAATGTGAAATTACACACTATAATCTTTATGTAGGTTCATTTTAATGAATTTTTTTTGAAAATAATATATTTAGTACTATTGTATTTCTTAATTTATATGTGATGTAAATACTATTAGTATTTATAAAGTAATAGATGTAAAAGTTTAGATATTATATAATCAATATATATACTCCGTAGTATTTTAATACATATATATAAAAATAAAAATAAGTAATATATATATAGGCGGGCCGGGCCTACCGGCCCGCTTGGGCTTAACCCTTAGCCCAAGCCCGGCTCTATGGGCCAACCGGGTCGGGCCTGTCGGCCCGCTTGGGCCAATTACCTTACCCAAGCCCGCATATTTTACAGGGCGGGTTGGGCGGGCCGGGCGGGTTAGCCCATGTCTGCTCAGGTCTACATCTCAGGTTTTCCTTTCAATTTAGGGTTTTGTCTTCTTGTCTGTGTCTGTTTTTTTTTTGCCTCTTTCGTAGGTTTGGTTGTTTGCTTTGTTGCAGTGTGAGACATCCAAATTGATTGTTGCTTTGTCTTCTTGTCTGTCTGTAATTCATCTTGTTGTACTTCGTCTTCAACCTTGTCGGCACAGAGCTTTTCGAGAGGGTTTGAATTGCCAAAAGTTAACGAAGCTCTAGGGTTTTCGTTCGGCAGAGGGCTAGCGATGTCGATTCGTTGGGTTTTCCGTTGGGGATGTCCATTGCTGCCTTTGTAGCTCACGTATGATCAATTTTCATTTATTAATCTGATTGGTTCCTGAATTTGTAACTTCTTCGCTTTGTGCACTTGAGTTTCCGGTTGCATATCGATGGGGGCTCGTTCTGAATCATAAATTGAAAGGAATTTGGGTTTTGGATTGGTCAAGTAATAGTTGCAGCCTCTAATTTAGGTTAAAAAAACTGAGCTTTTAGGTTTTTATTTATTTCATGCTTTTTGAGGGCGTTGGTTCTCAGCTCTACAAATTTGTGGTTGGCTCACGCATTATGATGTGCAAGCTTTAAACTTATTTTTGCTTTAATCGTTGTAACTGCTTTGGCACAGTTCAAGCCTTGCTTCGTTGGCTGTTTTGCCCCGTCATTACTCACATCTTTTCTCAGGTACGATTCACTCTCAATTCATTAATTCATTACTTTCTTTTTCTCTTGTATGATTACTAGATTTCAATTGGCAATATTTGATCTTCACCTCAGATTTTCCTATTTATGAATTTTGATGATGCAGTGAGAATTTTTTGTCAATTATATAGATTTATTTCCGAATTCCTGGTTTTGATCATTAGAAATGGTGATGAAACAGTTGCAATCTGAGAATTGAAATTAAGCTTTTTTTGGAAAGAAATATTCATTCTTCATCAAATCACTATACTGCTAATGTGAAGCCATAAAGATTACTTACTAGAGCGGTTAACACAATTATTTTCTTTAGCGGTAAGAGAATCTGGTTCCTTCATTTTCACATGACTTGTTAACTCAATTGCATTTACAAGTATGAGAAAAGGATTCTGCCAAGGCGACACAATGCAATGAATAATTTCTTGATATGCTTATTAGTTAGTACTGTTGGCAAGTCTTGATGCACATTTGATTTCTAGGACAAGTGCTTGTTAGGAAAAAACTAGCAGTGGTGGTGGTGGGTGATATGTTTCGGTTACGAAGAGTCCCATCAGAATTAATACAATTTTTTGCCCTTTTTATGACAGTGCAATTTTCAATTTGTTTTATACTTTGCTTGAAACGGACTTGGAACATACATTTGGAGTTGTCACTCTTTGAAATTATTTCACCCCGAATATTGATTCAGGCTTGGAAAAAAAGTGCATTTGAAACGATTTATCATAGTTTGGTCGTGATTGATCGATCAATTTGATGTTGATAATAGGAACAAGGGATTCGAAGCATTAGATTTTAGAGCATCAAATTTCTTCAAAACACCTCAAATCTGGAATCTAATCGTCAATTACCAAGGTGCTTGTTTATCCTTTAATCAACCTTTTTAATTACTACAGTAGCTGGGTAGGATAAAATGTCTTTAGACTTTTTAACTTGAAAAATACAAGTAATCAATCAATATATAAAGATTTTGATAGACTGATTATTATTTAACTTTAACCTAGGGGTGCAATCAATTCAGAGGTGATTATCTCTGATATTTTTATGGTCGCCTGTCATATTTCTTAAGATGAGGGGTTGCCCCAATTTGTCGTCATTCGGATAGGGTAGGTTGAAGAGATTTAAGTACAGGTGGTAATAAGGTGGGTTCGATTTCAGATTAGAATTAATATCGGGTTGTTTACTCATATGTTAATTGGTTTTTAGGTTTTATCTCAGTTGATAATATTTGTCTGCTCTATTGGTATTGTTGTTCAATTGTGTTAGCTTCTTCTGTGATTTTGAGCTCTTGGCTATTTTTTTATTTTTCTGTTCAACTTTATATCTTGCTTACTTCTGAATTGTCTTTTGTTATTTTGCATGTACTTTGTTACTTCGAAGTATTCATCCTTGTACTTTTTAAATTTCACTACTGTCTATTGGAACCTTGTTTGTGCTTCCAGTTTCCTCTTTCTCCATTTGTTAAACCAGTTGATTTGATTCTTGTCTCTTTTTGATCTTTCTTTTGCAAGGCATGTTTGGTTTCTTCTCTCATTCAGGTACTTTGTTATGGTACCTACTTATATTTGATTTTTTTTTTGTTCTTCAAACGGCTCTTCCAATTTTCTATTGGTGTTCAATTGCACTTGACAAAACTTATTACTAGATTAACTTATCAGGATTCTTTACCCGTACAGACTGACTTTGATAAGCCATTTTGTTAAACTGTCAATTCGTTTGCATTCTTATGTTTCATGAACAGGAGAAAATGGATGAAGACGTAATTAACTTTTGAGCTGAAGAAGTCTTCACCTGAGCAACTTTTAAAGTTTAATGTTTTTGCTTTTTCCTGGGAGGGGAAGGGTAGGTTGCATTGCTGGAGAGTTGTAGTTAGAGTGATTATGCTGTTTTGCTAATTTAATTCCTTCTTTAATTTTTTCCCCTGATTATGCTATTTTGCAGCCAGGACATGGATAGTTTTGACAAAGTTATGCCAAAAGCACTTCTTCAAAGTGAGGTACATATTTAAATTCCTTTTGAGATACAATTGATAAGTTAATGTGTTGTCACTTGAACTGAGTAGTGAGTACAATTAAAGATGAACTGAGTAGTGAATATTCAATCCTTATTACTATAAAAGGGTGGATAGTTGGGTGAGACATGATCTTAGTTGTTTAGTATAGTCCTTATCTATGGTTGTGGTTGTTGTCAACGTCGTTTCTCTCCTTTTAGTTTAGGATTCACCTGGTGAGTTGTGGCCTCTTCTACTATTTATCTCTTATTTGATTGCAATTTGAATCAGTTATATGTAGGGTTTATTAATTAATTTTGTGAAATTGTGATGATAGTATTATGCTTGGTTGATTGAATGTTAAAATTTATGAGGTGAAAGATTTTAAAGTTTTAGTTTTATAGATGCCTAATAATAATGCGCATAAGGTGTTTGATACAATGCTTAATTGAAATCACTCTTTATTTCGCTGATAGTTTTCGATATCGAGCCAGATTGATTGTAGTACCGAACATAAGATGAATTTATGTGTTAAAATTCGCACATTATTTGCAGAGAACTTGGTTAAGTGGTTAAGCTCCTTAGAGGCACCTATATCTTCGGTTACTGCAATGAACCGAATCTCATGGGTAAGCTCCTTGATGCACCTATATCTTGGGCTACTGCAATGAACCGAATCTCAGGACTAGACTAGGCCAATTTGATGAAGTGAAAATCGTTATGTAGTTGAAGTTGGTGGGTTTAGATTCCCGATTGGAATTAGATATGATGTTGAAGGCCCTTTTTTTCGGTGTCACCTCGCATTTGAGTCATTGATAGCTACCGTAGAATTGGAGCTTATGTTTATTTGATTAGCTTGAACCATAGGATGTTGTCTTGTGGATATATGATTAATTAAGTCCTCAACAGGTTTTTAGTAGTGGCTGGGGTGGCCCTTATTCAGTTCAGCTAGACATATACTGAAAGTGAAATAAGAACCAATGATTTTTTTTTCAGCTCTTGCAAAATCTTAATCTCTTCCACCAAGTCAAATGAGAGGACCTGTTCAGCACTTGCCCTTTGAGCTTGCTGAATCATTTTGGGTAAAGTTTTAAAAAAAATGTCATTTCAAGATCCAAGTATTCACCAACAACAAATCCAATTAAAATGCCCAACGCCTTTTTCTTTCTCTGGTCTCTCACGGAATGGACCTTATATTCTCTGATCTCTGTCTAAAAACAGAATTTATGCTTCATATGAAAAATAAGCAACCTAAGATGCCAAATCAAATTAATTTATGCTAGCATACCTTTTTCTATCATTTTTTAAAAAATGCCCAACTCTGTACTGGTGTGCAATTTGAAGTTAAGGTTGAACAATCACTATGAATTATATAGTTAGATTTTGTTTAACCTTGCTATGTTGAAGTATGGCAGTCGTAAAAGAACGCATACAAATTTTTTTTTCCTGATCTTCACTCGGGAAAGATGTTCTGGACACTCCTAAAAGAACCTCATTGCTTTTGTAACAACAGGGAACGATCATTCTTCTCTTCCAGACTGCGAAGGGAAAAGTAATGGTGCAGATCACATAATACAAGACAGTGCATTAGAAAACGAAGAAGCCATCTTTGCAGTCTAAGTAATCCCACCAGCTTTCATCTGCATTAATCAGTTCAAGGCCTAACCCTTTGCTCGCCGGTTGTGGCTTTCTTTTTAAAGCTGTCATTGGCGGCCCCATTGATGATTACCAAGCATAAATGTGTTGATCCTATCTTTGCTGCATCAGCTATAGTCATAAGCCTTTAGGGAATCGTGTCTCGGGAATCCAATCCACTAGACTCACAGGTCAGCTGATCTTCATCTAATTAATCCTTGCCATTTGTTACTTACCAGTTACCATCTCATTTTAATTCCTTTGTTTTTTATCTTAAAAGGTTGTGTCTTCTGCTTTGTAAGTTTTAACTTGCTTATCCCTTTTCCTTTTCTTTTTAAAATCCAAGTGATAGTGGAAGGTCCTATATATAACCTTATATAGAAGCTTATGTCTAACGTATAGCTAAATATTGCATCTGTTGCTTCATGTAATATGGAATATATAATCTTTGTGCTCAAGTATCACCAGTAATGTGATGCCCAAGTTTGAAAGACCCTCCACTTAGCCTAAGCATTCATTTTGTCCATATTACCTACAGTGAGAGCTACAGCTTTTGGTGCTTTATGGATCATTCTCGGAAAACACATATGGATATTACCTAAGCTATTCATTTTGTCCAAAGTGGACTTCACGACTTTTCTATGCTGTTGTGGTCATATTGGTTCTGAGGCATCATGCTCTTGAGGAAGCTGCTAGAGCCAGGTATTGAAAGACCCTCCACTTAGCCTAAGCATTCATTTTGTCCATATTACCTACAGTGAGAGCTACAGCTTTTGGTGCTTTATGGATCATTCTCGGAAAACACTTATGGATATTACCTAAGCTATTCATTTTGTCCAAAGTGGACTTCACGACTTTTCTATGCTGTTGTGGTCATATTGGTTCTGAGGCATCATGCTCCTGAGGAAGCTGCTAGAGCCAGGTATTGTTTCTTTACCCTAACAGTTCTGTAACTGAACTGCATTCTATATGTATATTGTGTTGAACGGCCCCAGAGAACATTCTTCAATATTCACTAAGCGAACTTTAAATAAGTTCTACTCTTCTGTACAATGGAGCATTTCTTTAATTACCCTCTAGCACCTTTTGTTATGCTCTTTTTGTCGCTAACAGTGCAATTTCACCTTCAGGTACCAGAGGCGGGTTTCAAATATCATCGATGATGTCCTTGAATGGTCTCCCAGACATGTTTGGGATAATGAAACAGCAAGATGTGCCATTCAATGAAACGGATCCCCACAATGTCACAAATGGGAGTGAGCCAACTTCATTCAAAGAATCTCCTCCAGAAGACATCGATGTAGAAGTCATCCATGATGAAGTTGAAGCAATAGTTGATGAACAAATCGGAGAAGACCACTCCAAAAAAGCCGAGATGACATTTGATCATAACTCGGCTATACATTAAAAGGGTAGTACTCACTTTCCTACGAACCTTTTGGATGCAGTTTTATGTGGCTCCTTTGTTTTACTTATTTAGAACTTTTCCTCTCTGCCTGTTTGCTCGTGAGATGTAGAGCTTTGTATTCATAGTTGAAAAGAGAAAGCAAAAGTAACCTGAAATCCTTTTTCTTTCTGAAAATCAGAGAGATACATAAAGGCCTGGATAGAGGCATATTATCCCTTCATTTTTCCTGGGTACGTTTTGGTGTTGACATACCATCTATAGGGTCTTTGAGGAATTGAGTAGGACGCGAAAAACTGCTCGGGAGTATGTGCAAAGATAAGGTGATTTAGGAGTGTCGTCATGTGATACCAAACAACCTAAAGCTCTGAAACTTGAGTTTACAGATTACAGTTTCAAAGAGTCTTGTTTTGGCATTGCTGCATGTTTCTTTCGGGGCATTCGGTTCCCTGGTTTCTGATTGTTGGGGAATCACAACCCAAACCCAATACCTGAAGTTAGTCATTTTTCCGGAAGCTCTCATACCAATTTTGCCGAATCCCAACCCGATTGTGTGTTTTTCGGGTGCTCAAACAAATTTTGCCATACAGCAGGGAGTTTAGCTGAGTTTGCGTTCTTGATATCGGAAGATGGAAGTTTTGTCATGTGTTTTACATAATCATCAACCATCAAAGGCGGAGATTTGTATAGGAATCCATGGATGAACGAATCAATTGATCGAGCAGCACAAATGCACAATGAAACATTGATTTCCCTGATTCCAACAAGTTCCCTCCCCAATTTTATTCTCTGGATTCCAACCTGATAAACACATGACATATATATAGTAGAGCTAGGAGAAAAATAACATTTTATACCCCAATTTCAAAGATGACACCGAAAATTCACTCATTTGAAAGTAGATCAAGAGTCTATACATAAAACCATATATCCCCCAATACTTAAACTAAACAGTCAATCCTATGCTAACATCGACTAGAGAAGGGTGGATTATGGTGAAGATCAAGAAAGAATATCTGCATCAAAGATAGGATCACTACGACAAACAATTGCTACGACATATGTAGCGCGCTTTATCAAAGATAGGATCACTACGACAAACAATACGACATATGTCGCGCGCAAAGCGCGCTGCACTATCCTAGTACTATTAAAACAACCGATAGGAAAAATTATACATCAAAAACCTTGAAAAAGGAAAATTATACTTTTAAAAACGCTCAAAAGACAAAAACACAACTCAAAAAGCCCAAAAAGCAGTCACACAAAAGAAAATTATTTAAATGACAAACATAGCATATTGGAATATAAGAGGTGTAAGAAAACCTAACCTATGGCAAGACTTAGCCTATATCCAGAAAAGAAATAACTTGGACATCCTAGTATTAGCAGAAACAAAAACAACAGAACCTCCGAACGAAAATCTATACAGAAAATCAGGATTTAGTAAAGCCCATCACATTGCCTCGGATGGAACAAAAGGCGGGCTATGGATTCTCCTTAAAAACACTAAATTCACAGACTCAATACAACAGCTTAACACATCAAAAAATTATGTAATGTATTTAGTCAACATTAACGACTTCAAATTCATTCTCAACTTTATCTACGCACCTTCAAATCAAACAGAAAAAAATGATTTCTGGAATGATTTATTTTATATAACACGACATTATAACTTTCCTTCCCTTATCATGGGAGACTTTAATGAAATAGAATCTATACATGACAAAATCGGCGGAACAAATCCACATAACAGTAGATTCATTCGTATCCAACAAATTAAAGAAGAATTAAATATTCATACTGTCCCTCATACTGGAAGCCCAATTACCTGGAGAAAAAGACAATCTCCTATAGACAATATCTATGAACGACTGGATAGAGTCATGACCCACACAGAAATATCTGATCAATTTCCTAACCTAACTGTTCACAACCATCCCTTCACAAGCTCTGATCACTCTCTCATATCCATCTCAATTGGAACAAAAATAATCAGAGAAGGATCACCCTTCAAATTTGAAATGTCCTGGACAAATAATGACAACTACAACAAACTAATTAAATCAACTTGGCACAACAAGCTTCATGGATCATTTATGTTCACCCTAGTACAAAAACAAAAACTAATCAAGAAAAACACAAAAACTTGGTGCAAATCACATCCAAACAACAACTTTAGACAATTAAAAGACATTGAAGATCAACTCCTATCACTGCAAGCACAACAAATCAATGGAATTTCCAATGATAATATAAACAACAAAAGACATAGATTATTGAAGAAACGTGATATTCTTATGAACTTTAATAATACCTTTTGGAAACAAAGGGCCAAATCAAACTTCCTCAAATTTGGTGACAGAAACAGAAAATACTATCAATCAATAACCAAAATTAGAAATCACAAAAACAGTACTCGCACCTTTACAAATAAAAATGGTCTTGTCATTGAAGATGAAAAACAAATTAGAGATGAAATCACAAATGAACTAATAGAAAGATTTATATCAAATAATGAACCAACTACCAATAACTCACATTTTCTAAACCTTATCAATCACACCATTACTGATTCGGAAAACTCAGCCCTAACTCAACCCTTTACAGATAAAGAAATTAAAGACACTCTATTTTCAATGACAGAAGATAAATCACCTGGCCCTAATGGTTTCCCACCTGAATTTTATAAAAAATACTGGAATATAGTCGGAAACTTACTATGTAAAGCTATCAAATCTTTCTTTCATTCTGGCATTCTTCTCAAAGAAGTAAACACAACATTTATTGCCCTTATACCTAAAATAGATAACCCTACAAACATCAACCACTATCGTCCAATAAGTCTTTGTAACACTATTTATAAAATAATCTCTAAACTATTAGCCAATCGTCTAAAACCGATCTTACCCCGTATCATTAACCCATTTCAAGGAGCCTTTGTACAAGGCAGAAATATTCAAGATAATATCTTAATAGTTCATGAGATTTTTCACTCCTTCCATAACAAAAAAGGAAAATCCGGATGGATGGCTATAAAACTGGACATGGAGAAAGCTTATGACAAAATTAGCTGGAACTTTATTCGCATCATACTCAACAAATTTGGCTTTGACCAAAAATGGATAAACTGGGTCATGACATGTCTCACTAAAACCAACTTTTCAGTTTTAGTCAATAACTTGCCAGGAAAGACTTTCCAAACCTCACGGGGTATACGACAAGGAGATCCTCTTGCCCCATACATCTTTGTAATAGTAATGGAACTATTAAGAAGAATGATACAACAAGAATCATTAGAATATGAACCATTAGTCGAAATCAAACTTACAAATAACAGTGACCCCATACCTTTCCTTTCATTCGCAGACGATACCCTCATATTTGGAAACGCCAATGACTTAAGTCTTCATACAATCAAAAATCTCTTAAACAATTTTTGCAAAATTTCAGGCCTATCTATAAATTATAACAAAAGCTCCCTACAAGTTTCCAAAAACATTCCAGTTCAAAAAGCTCAAAGCCTTGCTCAACAACTAAATATTCCTGTAACCAAAACAATGGAAAAATATCTAGGCATACCACTTATTAGTGGTAGAGTTAATAATAGCTTATTTGATGACGCAATTATAAGCCTAAAAAAACAACTATCAAAATGGAAATCAAATACACTTTCCCAGGCAGGCAGATCTGTCCTCATTCAGGCAAACCTCAATTCTAAAACAAATTATCTAATGCAATCATTTCTTCTTCCTAAAGGAATCCTTGATAAAATTGATCAAATCAACAAAAACTTCTTCTGGAATAAACTCCAATCTGACAATTACCATCATCTAATCAGCTGGGAACATCTATGCACCCCTAAAAGGGATGGGGGATTGGGCTTCAAGACAGTTGAACAAATCAATATAAGTATGCAGATGAAATTACTATGGAGAATAATAGCAAATCCCACTAATATCTGGTCAAAGATAATCACCGAAAAATACCTCTCAAAAGAAACATTGATGGAAAGAACTAAAACTAAAACTTCATGGCAATTTGGACGACTTCTTAATATCAGAGATCTCTTCTCCAAAGGCTTGCTCTGCCTTGTCGGTAACGGTAAAACTATAAATGTCTGGTCTGATATCTGGGTAAATGAACAATACCTAGAAAACTTTAGAAATGATCGTAACCCTAACTTAAAAGTTAGCGACCTCTTCACAAATCTTAAAACCTGGGACACTGATAAAATAAACAACATTTTCCCCTCCCATATTGCTCAAATGATAACAAACATTTACATCCCAAAAGTGAATATCCCGAACAGACTAATTTGGATCGACAGTAAAAATGGTAATTTTAATGTTAAATCTACATCTTCTCTTTTCAATACTAGAAACCCTAACAAGATCTCAGCAGAATGGATCTGGAAACTTAACATAGCTCCAAATATTAAAAACTTTATTTGGAAAATTATTTTAGACATCTTACCTACTGCTGCACGTTTAAATAGATACATAAATAGAGTTCCTAACATTTGTTCTCTTTGTAACTATGAAATAGAAGATGCAAACCATTTAATTTTTAATTGTCAGATTACCAAATCTCTTAATCAAAACCTAAGTAACAAACTAAACAAATCTTTCATCATTCCAAAGTTAACTGACGATATCTCTGAAAACATTATTAATACTAAAGCACAAAATAAAGACTTTACTGATCTTTGCCATCTATGGCACTCCATTTGGGAACTCTGAAACAATATCATCTTCCAAAAAAATTCAAATAATAATATAACCAACACCCTAACTCAAAATATAGACAAAATATTATGTTGGAAAAAAGAACAAACTAAAACCACCTCACCCAAACACACCAGACCTCGTGACAAACTGATTTGGAAATACCCTCCTAAAAACATCGTGAAAATAAATGTTGATGCCTCCGTCAAATTTGGTCTTCAGTCTCAAATTGGCTGCATTATTAGAGATAATATAGGAAAAATAATTTTAATCCATAAATGTAATGGTAAAACAAATTCTGTCGTCCAAATAGAATGCTTAGCAATACTTGCAAGTATAAGACTGGCAACAGACCTTGGAATACGGAAGACAATTATCGAAAGTGACTTAACAATCGTCGTCAATGCCATCAACCACATAAACAATGCACCATGGGAGATTACACAAATAGTGGAAGAAATACGAGCCCTAAGGAAGGACTTTGAATTCATCAAATTCCAGCATTGTTACAGAGAAGCGAATGGTGCAGCCGATTTCATTGCAAAATCGGACATGAACTATATTTCTATTTTAGATTATAGTTGTGAATTCCAGAACATCATCATGCTAGATGATCATGGATACTCCCAGTATCCAAATCCTTGCCTACTGTAAAAAAAAAAAAGAACCGCTTCATTTGGTCAATTTTATCATGTCTGACAACTCGCTTCATTAGAGAAAATAACTACCAATCACAAGTTGGTGTAGTGGTTGTGGGGCTCCATACCATGTCAGGAGGTTCGAAGTTTGAATCTCATTGGAAACATGGAATCGCTTGTGAGTGGGAGGGCCAACCCCTTAAATGGGTCATACCGTACCCGATCCAAATGTAGAGTGACTGAGTCGATCGAACTAGACTAAGATCTAAAAAAAGAGAAAATAACTGCTACCATAGACTATTGAGAACAACCACAGTAGATATAAAAGAAAAAACCGCCGCAATAGACTTTAAAGCCGCCACTATTTATAGTCATCAACAAATGCATAGTTAAAACTGCCACTAAACCGCTACACTAGACAAAACCGCCATAAAATCCGCTTCAGTAGGGTAACCGCCGCAATAAAATGCCACAATAGGCCTTAATTGTTATAGTGCTCCGAACACTAATATGTCGGCTATTTGCTGATGGTACTGGTGGTGGTGGGGCTCTCGCTGGTCCTCCTCTGAATCCTCCATGGAAGGCTCCGTGGTGTCGTACCTCCACTCTACTGTCAAGTGGCCTTGACCTCTTCACCTCAGGGCGAGAGGGAGCTTAAAAAGTCTCGGAGAGAATCCTCTGCTAGGCCCCCGCCCCCAACTTGTCCACAATGCATGTCGACTATAACTGTTGTATATCCGTGGATTAGTCTAACACCCAGCATAGAAGGACTCAACGAGAATTATAATGATCCCCTTCGAGGAGGATCTCCCTCGGGCCTAGTTTATATATAAACACAAAAGCTATCTAGAAGCCGCTTTTCGAAGAGCGACTGACTAGAAGGGGGCAACTACCTCCCGATCTCTATGTCCTACCCCGCTACTCCAACCACCACAGTGAAAACTCCTTGGAGACTTCTAGGCCCATCTGTAAAGTTCGAGCTAAGTTTCGCCTACCCGTTTCCAAAGTCTACATCCAATAGGGATGGTCTAACGCCTTTCTACCCACTCGAGTTTCCCTTTCCAATTTTATTTTCCTAAGTCAAGTTCATTAGTTTGAGTCCTTTTTTATTCTATCCATATTAAATTCATTTTGCCCTTTTAAAACTTTGTCAAAACCGATTGAAATTCATGGGCGGTTTTCAAAACAATACGCTCGACCCTTTGGTACCCGAATTGCACAACCTGGTTCTGATACCAACTTTGTAACGACCCAAATATAAATATTCGGGTTACGTTTCAAAGGTTGGATACCTTCGTTCAGATCTTCCTCAAGTGAGAGCGTTTTAAAACCTCATGTGAGAGCGTTTTAATGTGGGGATTTCGAACCCCAAATCAAGCGTAGGGTCATTGGGTACCCTTAACCTGTCCTATGAGACTATATCGCTATATTCATTTTGCGTAAATCGGCGGAAAACAAAAAATAGAGTACAACTTGCCACAGCGAGGCTGGGTCAAAACCAAATCATGAAATCTCAAATACGCAAAATACTTAAGCCACGTGATAAGGTGAGTTCGATTCGATCACCCGAGCAAATCCTCACCATATAAGCTTGATCTACAAACAAACCAAAAAAAATAAGTGCAGGGCATGGGATCAGACCGAGGCTCTATCGCACTCTATTCCCACAAGCAGGTATATACATACACTATACCTAATAAAGATGCTTCAATGCAATTTGGAATATTAAACACTCAAGCATGCTGACAGTTTATGTATATGTAGAAATACTATAAAAGGCCCAAAGATTGCCAAATGGCATATCCCTCTCCTACCTTCACCCCCCTTCCCGTTAGGGTTGAGCCTGGCCAGTACGGTCTATAGCATAGCAATCGCCATCCCCAGATGATATATGTGCATCAATAGTCTCGTAATCATACTCATATGGTGAGTAGAGCCCGCAAGCTCAACTTTAATCTGACTTCATGGAGGACAAGCCCGATAGGACTAGGCCGTCCTATGACCCTAGCAACGACCCTAGGACACACAGATCACGGTCGTTCTCTTTTCATGTGTAATAAGTAAATAGATGCTCAATCACGTGTGCAACCTAAGCGTTATACCACATGGCATTCTTCAATGCTTATGCAACACCTAGTATGTCATACAACTACATGTAGAAGGGTGTGTCTGATTAGTTTGAGTAAGTCCATAAAGGAACTTACCTGATAAGCCGAACATCAAAGCGTAGCACAACCAGAATCCACTCAAGCAACTCAATCAACAAGCACCTATGATAATAGTACAAAAGCGATAAGGCACAAGACTACTAGTCACACATACACAAGGACCATGTCCCATTTTCTGAAATTAACCTCAACTCAGATCCGATTAAAAAGGATCGAAATCAAAACCCAACAAACTAAGTCAAAGGGTTAAGGAGCATCTCGGCCAAATCTCTTGGGGTGGATTTCACGGCGGCGAGAGGGCCATTCGCGGCCGCGGAATCCATCCCAGGTTCCCCGTGAGAAGCGCCCCTCGTTGGCAGCGACATAAGGTTTTCGCTGTGGCAAAACCCGCGGTCACGGCGGTGAGAGTCGTCTTCTTCCTCTGACTATGTTCTAACTCACTGCGGTGACCATGGTTTCGCCGCGGCGAGATTTGAACCTGTTTGCTCGTTTTTGCTTCAAATCTAATTCGTTTTTGCCTAGATTTAAATCCATTTTAACCCAAACTTATTTCAAAACATTTCTAACACAAAACCGACACCAAACAACCATATATGACTCAAACAAGGACTAGAGGGGAGAGCAGAAGAGGGATTACCTAGCCTCCTTGAGGCTTTCTTCAAAAACCTTGAAAGAAGTGAGTCCTTGGACTCCGATTCAACAAGATATTACTACGACAAGGCCTAGGAGGGATACATCTTGGTTAAAAGAGGACCTTTACGAAGATGTAGATCCAAAATGAGAGGATGGAAGGAGGAGAGTTTACCTTACTGAAAAACAGGGGAAGAGGAAGAAATAAGCTCGAATCTACTTCACAAGGAATTAGATCTGAATTTTCTTGACCTTGGAAAGTAGAGGAGAGAGTGAGGAACAAGCGAGAATAAACAGAGAAGAGAAAGGAGTTAAAATGAGGAAGAACGAGTCGATTTATCGAGCCAAAGACGGAACTGGGCTCCAGTCGCGACGGCGAAATGGGAACTCACTGCCGTGAGGATGAGTTTCCTCCTTTTGAGCTTTGCTTTTGTGGTGGTGACCAAGAACCCGCGGCGGCGATTTAGAACTCGCGGCGGCGGAATGGACAAAAACTTGGTTTTTCAATGGAATTTGCTTTCCGACTCCGATTTTTGGTTTAGATCTTTGAGAGAAGGTCTTTTTGAGGGTGTTTTAGGGCTATTTTGGTGGTGGAGAAACAAGAAATGGAGAGTGGAGAGTGAGGGAGATGGATTGAAGAGGTGAAAAGTTGAAAACTTGGATTTCTAGGGTTTTTGATTTTTGAATGGATGATGAAGAGAGAAAGGGGATGGAGGTTGAGTTAGGCTCAGATTTTTATGAGGATTTTAGCGGGAATTTTGGTGATTGGTGCTTCCTTTATATAGTGGCATCAATTGGCACATTTAGGGTTTTATGGAGATAAGAACAAAATCATTATGGTGGTAGTGGGAAGAGGAGAGAGAATGAGTGGGAGAGAGAGAGAGAGATTCCGCTCATCCAACCTTAAGTCCCGACTACCTATCCCGAAATCCGACTCGAGTTTTAAATCCATTTCAAATGACTTACAAGAATCAATGTTTTAAATTCGAATATAATAGCGGACTTTAGCACGACACTATATGTTTTAAAATATGTCAGGATGATTTTCAAAGACTTTCCATTTTTATAAATGCGCTCGAGGACGGATTTTCTAAAACTTTTCAATTTTAGCAATTAAATACTTATTTAAAATTCCGATCTTTATAAGACAAGCCACCAAGGAGGACAAGGAGGGTGAGTCGGAGACACCTACTCTAGACACCGGCGAGGTATGGCACTTTACTGTCCTGTTAATTTTATTAGTTGTCATGTATGCTTCATTATTTGTCAAGTAAATATCACTATCTAGTAAGCAGTTTATACCTGTCATGTTATACGCACTCGCCCTTGTGGTTTGCTGGTTACAAGATGAGTTGGAGGCACCTTAGGCCTCCCAGGTTGAGGCTGAGGTGCCCCTCGAATGGCGCAGTAGGAGGACTGGTCGACATCCTACAACGTTCTCCCTGGGTGAGGTAACTCACCCAATGAAGAAGTCGCGTGTGGGCAAGGGCAAGAAGCCATCGCAAGCAGTGGATGTCGTGGACCTAGGCATGGCGACGATGGCAGATGTTGTTGCGTTCTTTTCCTAGATGATGATGGCAGTGACCCCGTCCTGTCGGTCGAAAGCACCCTACTATAGAGGGAGTTCTTCGGAGCACTCCAATCACCGACCACTTGGGTCACATCCGAGGTTAGGTTCCCACATCGTGGTTCTATGTATCACATTTCTCGTCATATGCTCTTACATCTATATGGTTTTTCGTGCATATAGCATATCGAGCAAGCTTGCACCCTCCTGCGGAAGGATATCAAGGCAGATGACAAGTACGCAGGCATCACCATTTCTTGACTTCTGATGTACATATTTGTATCTCTTTTTATTGCATCGTTTGACTTCATATTTCATTCGATTTCCAAAAAAAAGGGTAAAAAGTATATAAACTTGTGTAAGAATGAGCTAAAGTACAAGAAATAGAGTCTGTACGAGTTTTGAGCTAACCATGCAGGAATTCGATGAAATCGAAGTCAAAACGGAGAAGCCAAGTGAAGCTGAGCAGAGGTAGAAATCGACCTTCAACATAGATATCGACCTCTGGTGTCGATATCGACCCTCATATCGACCTCAACATAGACATCGACTAGAGCTGGACCAGTCGAGCAGAAACAGAGACCTCGATATCGACCTCTGTGGTCGATATCGACCCCTTATCTCGACAGAAGATAGACTCGAGTTCGAGATGCGGATTGGGAACTTTATCTTCAAGGAGGCACGAAATTATCTCATGCTTTTAAGATGGATAGCAGCTGGAGGTTTATTTACTTTTTACTTATAAGTTTTATCAAAATTAGTTTAAGTTTATCAAAATAAAAGACTTATCCTAATTGTTCGGATAGAATTCATAGTTTAGATAGAAGTTACAATCCTCGGATAGCAAGGATTAGTAGCCTATAAATAAAGACCTAGGGGGCTGGCATCCAATCCAAGATCCAAGAAACAATCATCAATCAAGACAATAAATAGAGTTAGAGTTAGAGAGAAGTTTTAGGGTTTGACGTTTGCGAAAGTTGACGTTGAGTTGTAAAGCTTCGGAGTTTATTTTAATGCAAGTTTCTTTCTTTCAATCAACAATGAGTTCCATGATGAGAAGCGAGTAGTCCCCCAAAGCTCTTAGGGTCGGGGTGTGCCCGACGTTAGCCATGCACGCTTGAGGTAAGTATTTGATGTCGATATCGTTGTATCTATCTCTCCTCCTACGATTCTATGTTTAGTCCTAATCGAAAGAAAAGGGATTCATGCTAACAACTTGAGTTATAAACATAAAATTGGTAGAGACAATTAGGTTTATTTGCAAGAGTAATCCTAAGAGTTGGTGTACGGCGAAAGCTTGTCCCTCGGGTGAAAATAGCGCAATTGTCCGTCTTATTTATCTTATCGCATGCATTGGTTAACGTTGTGGTAAACCCTAATCCTAGGAGTTGTTTCTTTTACATAGTTTCATTCACATAAACCACTGTTATTTCTGTTCATCCCTTCTCATCCATTCTCAAATCTTCGGCCTTTCTTTGCCGACGAAGAACTAACCCACTGCAGGAAGACATCGATATCGATCCCAGACGTCGATATCGACCACTGAGTTCATCGACAGTTTTCTGAGTCGACGACGATCATCACTGCGAAGGTTGCTGAACATCGATATCGACACCAGACATCGATATCGACCCTACTGTGTCAACTGGCAGTCTTTTGAGCCAGTCGATTTCGTGATTGACATCGATATCGACACCAGACATCGATATCGACCCTACTTTGTCGACTGGCAGTCTTTTGAGCCAGTCGATTTCATGACTGACATCGATATCGACACGAGACATCGATATCGACCCTACTGTGTCGACTGGCAGTCTTCTGAGCCAGTCGATTTCGTGACTGAAATCGATATCGACCCCTTCCAATCGATATCGACCACTTGTTTTTATCTCTGCAAGTCATCTGTTGCAGAGAACATCGACAACCGAGGTCGACATCGAGGCCCAAGGTCAAAATCGAGGCTTCTGGTCGACGCAGACTTGAGATTTCCAAAGCTACTAGGATCCCGCTAACACGCCTCCTCGTGGATCGATCCTAACTACCCTTCGACTACAACGGGAGGAAGTCTTGTAATTATTTGCATAGGCTAGGAGTTGGTTTATGTTTATTACATCTTTATTATTTGTAATTACTCGACATATCATCCTCCTCCTAACAAACAAATTGGCGTCGTTGCCGGGGAGGCAATCAATTGCGCCCTAGTAGTCTATCTCACGTCTCTACCTAGTTTAGTTTTGCTGGTGTTTGCGACGCGCTGATCGCCCACCTGAATTTAAAGGAGTAGACGACCCTGAACGCTACTTCCATCTAAGAGCCCAAGCTCAAAGAATCATGGCAGACAACGCGAATCAAGCTAAACTTATTGAGCAACTAAGGGAGCAGGTTGAGGACTTAACGACTAGAAAGGCGGCACTTAAGGAGCGTGCGGATAGGGAGGAGGAAGGCCGGAGGCCGGCAAATAGAAGCCCAAATCAATGCCCTCCCTCGGAATGCGAAGCAATACATGCACCCCGCGCTCACAGTGCCTGAATCGGCGATTCTTATCCCTGCCTCTAATTTTGAAATTAAACCTAACTTCCTTACTGAGATTAGAAGGCATCAATATGAAGGAAAACCTAATGAATGCCCTATGGCACATATTTCAACCTTCTTAGACCTATGTGATACTATTGCTGATGGACGAAGTCTTGAATATGTCCAACTAAAAGCCTTTCGCTGGTCTCTTACAGGAAAAGCATTGCAGTGGTTGGAGAGCTTAGCCCCAAGATCACTCCGCACCTGGAATGAAGTCAAGGACGCGTTCCTCAACAAGTTCTTCCCTCCTTCTAAGACGGCGTTGATCCGACAGAAAATCATGGCTTTCAAACAAAAACCTGGTGAGGCTCTGGCGACTGTTTGGGAAAGGTTTAAGGACCTACTACGATCATGCCCGACGCATGGCCAACCACCGTACATAATTCAGGAGATCATATACAATGCTCTTGATGCTGCCACCAAGGAGAGGATCAACACTTACACCGCCTATGGCTACCTTGAACTCGCTCCACAAGAGGCTTGGGAAACCATAGAGAGGTTGGTGGAGTTCGACAACACATATGGGACTACTAAGGCTTCCGATACACCATCATCGTCGAGGCCTGCCCCATCTATGCCCTTATATGAACCCTCCAATGTAATCGATCCGGACATAAAGGAGAAATTTCATAGAGATCAACTTCGAAAGCTCCAAAAGCAAGTGAGATTCCTTTCAGCGAACCAAGATTGCATTGAATACGGATCGCAGCGGCACACCACCATCGAGTGCCCACATGCCGAACAAGTACAAATAGCGGAGACTCACCAAGAGGCGCGCTACATGAGGGGCCCCAATCACCAATATTGGGGAGACCAAAGGTTCCATCAACCACAAAGGAACCAGGTTAACCCTAGGGACCCCCCGCCTTATAGAGCTCCTGGGCACCCGGAGAGAGACCAAAAGAACGATGATATTCAACTTGTGCTAGATGAAATCAGGCGAAACAAAGTAAAAAATGATCAATCCAATAATGCCATCCATTCTCAACTCAATCACCTTACCACAAGGATTGGGGAGATGGATATATGGAAAAGGAACGTAGAGACCCAACTGGGTCAATTGGCGGCACAAATTCCTAGACCATCCGGAACACTCCCTAGGCAACCCACTACAAATCCTAAGGGACAATCCGGGATGGGCCATGTCGCAGCCATGCAATTAAGGAGTGGCAACAAAGTACAAAAGCCACAAACGGAGTCGGAGAAGGCAGCAGATCCAGTCGACATTGACAGCCCAGTCGATGTCGAGGTAGAGGTCGAAATCGACCCCCAGGTTGACACCCAGGTCGATGTCGAGGCCACTGCAGGGCCATCAGAGCCACAAAAGAGGTCGAAACCGACCACTCCAGTCGATACCGACCAGAGCCCAGTCGACATCGATGTTCAGCAGGCCCCTCCGACCTCCGTTTTTGCCCCTCCACCAAAGAAGACGTTGCCCTTTCCATCCAAAGCATTGGAGGATCCCACCAAAGGTAAGTTTAGGCGCTTTGTAAAAATACTTCAAGGACTTAACGTTACTATCCCTCTTACAGAAGCCCTAAGCGAGATGCCTGCCTATGTGCGATTCCTGAAAGACATCCTGAGCAAGAAGAGATCCATGGCAGAGATTTTAGAAGAGTGCTCAAAGATGGACTTCCCTGAGAAGAAGAGTGATCCAGGGAAGTTTGCAATCACCGTGGGACTTGGTCAACATCGCTATAAAGCCCTATGTGACCTGGGGGCAAGCGTAAGTCTCATGCCTCTCTCTATTTGGCAAAAGGTGAACATTGGCGTCCTTGAACCGGTTGACATGAAACTCTATATGGCTGACAACTCATTCGTCAAGCCCACAGGTATAGTTGATGACGTTCCTGTAAAGGTAGGTAAGTTCTTTGTGCCTACTGATTTCATTGTATTGGAGATGCTTGAAGATCATGTAGTGCCTATTATCATTGGTAGGCCTTTCTTAGCAACTGCCGATGCCAATATCAATGTACGTCGAGGATTACTAACCTTTACTATAGGGAACGAAGTAATATAATTCTCTTTCAACCCGACCATGAGCGAAACAAAGCACCTGGAGCAAGTAGTCCTCTCGCCGGCTAAGGAGAAGCTTAGAAAATTTTTATTGGCGAGGACGGAAACAGCAAGCAGGGTCAACATCGACTAGAACCATTCGTTATCGACTAAAAACATTGAAATCGACCCCACTTGGTCAAAATCGAGTATGCCAGATCACTGCCATGAGCTCAAGTATGGGGTCACAGAGGTCGACATCGACCCCCACATGTCGACATCGACCAAATCACTTGCCCCTCAGCCCGAAGATTTTTGTTTCGGGCCCAAACATGTAAGCCCAGGTATGAGTCCTAACCCTCCTCCATCCATTATTGATGAATCAATTAAGCCCATTATTGATAATTCTACTAATGAGAGGATCAAAGCTCCATGGTTTGCCTATATTGCTAAAGTTAGGTCAAGAAAGAGGAGGAAAGCGCCCAAAGAAGAACCTAACAACAAAGAAGCCTTGGTCCCCGAACTTCGCTACTACCAAAAGGACCTAGATGATCCAGGGGAAGGCTCAAGCTCAAAGGGTCCCTACATAAAAGGCTCATGAAGAATTGACGGAGAAGTTGGCCTAGCGACTCAAAACTCTAGAGCTTGTACATAAAACTTAATTATTTTTCATAGATGGTTTTAAGGAGTGGACTTTTGTTTTTTTTTAATTTTTAAAACTGAGATAATTCATGGCTTTATCTATATTTCTAACAAGGTTTCAGGTTGTTAGCAAAAAGAAACGACGAAGAAGAAAAGAAGCTTCTGCAGAGGCAGTCGAAATCGACCAGGCCAGTCGAAATCGACCCCCCCAGGGTCAAGCCATCTCCTGGAGTCGACATCGAGGACTCAGGAGCGAAAAGCAGAGGTCGATATCGACCCTAATACTCGATATCGACCCCAATCAGGCAGCCCTTGTCTTCATTTTCTTCCTCGACTTCGACAGATGCAGTCGACATCGACCTCTGACATAGATATCGACTTCTGGCATCGACCAAACCTGAAATCGACTTGAATCCGCAGGTTGCGCTGTGAGTTTCTCTCTACCCTTGTTCTTCTTCTTAATACAGTGAGGACACTGTATATTTTAAGTATGGGGTGGGGGGAAAACATGTCTTATGGTCATAACTTGGTTTCTTCTTCACATTGCATTGCATGTTTAAATTTTTGTTCTTAGTTTGTTAAGTCTATAAAAATGTCAAAATAAAAAAAATAGAAAAATGTCAAAATACAAAAAAAAATGCATCTTTATTTTAAAGTTTGTTTTTAAACCCTACTTAGATGTCCTATGATGAAAACTCAATAGATGACTGGATCATGTAAATCATATGGCATATTTGGATAGTTTAGCCTAAGTCCTTAAAATTTTTATGACGATTGTGAACTTGTGATGAAATTGAGCACATATGATCCTAGGCTAAAAAGCAAATCCAATACAAATTGTCCTTGTGAGAATTTTGGCCTATAGGGAGAACATCAAAAATCCATCCGCTTTCTTGAGTGAATTTACTCTTCCTATGCATCTCTAAATGTTGTGATAGTTATTCAAAGCCAATGTATATATATGTCTATGTTTACGAGAATTAAATGATGGAGGCATCTTTTAAGCCATTTTTATCCTCTCTTTACCTACCATGCATTATCCCTGCTTGAAGCCAGAACATTAGCCTGAGCCTGAAATTGCGAACTCCACAAAATTATCCCTAGCCGAATTAAGCCTGACCGAAGCCAGAACTTTAGCCTGAGCTTGAAATTGCGAACTCCACAAAATTATCCCTAGCCGAATTAAGCCTGACCCCCAATTGGGAATTAAGACTTAGATTGGCTGGACTAATGCCTTGTGGAAAGAAAAGAGCATAATGTCCAGTTTTGAGCAAGGAAATTATGGGTTGGTGCATATTTACATTTTGTCATATTTTGTAAACGGATTTTTGGCTCACCATATAAATGCACATATTTTTAATATTTAGTTATTGTTTTCATCAAAAAAAATCCGAAAAAAATAGAGATGTATGTATATATAGTGCATGAACCAAAATCCTTAAGTCTTTTATGCATACAAAGTGTTATATTTTTTGAGAGGTATATTAGAGTTCAAAAGAAGGGTTAATAGAATGGTTTACATCTTTTAGTGCATCTTTAGAACCTATTTTGGAAAGATGAGTTGAGAAAGAGCATTATAGAAGATTGAGCTTGGAAAGTGCAACATTGAAGAGTCATGGTTTGGATATTGCAAGTGTTGAGATTTAGGAGTCTTGATTCCCAAATTATAAAAGCACCACATAGCCAAATAATTCCATACCCTTGTATTTCATACCAAGCCCCATTACAACCCCGCCGAATGGAGTCTTCTTTGAAGTCTTCCATTGAGCGAAAGTCCTCCTAATAGTTCTTATTGCATTTTCATAATTGGTTGCGAAGTGGATTTTTATAAATTGCAATGTTTATGAGATTGTATATGGAATTGAGTTGAGAGTTGATCTTCATAGCCTAAGCACATAAGAGTTGAGTGCAAACACATTATCCCTATGAGGTTGGATCAAAATTGCATATGCCTATGGATCGCCTAAATATGTGCTATGATGTTAAATTCACTTGCTTTGCTTTGCCACCGCTTATGATGTTGCTTTTGACAGGGCGAAGACTTAAAGGGTGTGTTGTAGGTATTGGTTATTGCTTGGTTATTGCTTGAGGACAAACAAGTCTAAGTATGGGGTGTTTTGATGTACATATTTGTATCTCTTTTTATTGCATCGTTTGACTTCATATTTCATTCGATTTCCAAAGAAAAGGGTAAAAAGTATATAAACTTATGTAAGAATGAGCTAAAGTACAAGAAATAGAGTCTGCACGAGTTTTGAGCTGATGTGCGCGCAAATTACCATATTTTCTATGCACATATGAATTCATTTTATTGTCTTTTGCATGCACATTTATGGGAAAACATGGGAATGATGCAGTTTATGCTTAAATATCAAATATATGGGTTTGCACGAGTTTCCATGTGATTTCGCAGAAAACAGGATGAAAATTGATGAATTCAGAAGAGCGGAAAAAGAACTCGAAGTCTTCTGAAGAGGTCAAAATCGACTGAAGACCTCGACATCGAGTACATCAGAGACATAGGAATCGAGTAGAAAAGGAAACAGAGCATTTCGACACAGAAGAGGTCGATATCGACGTCTGGAGGTCGATATCGATGCTACCAGATCGACCAAGTTGATAGAAGTCGAGTAGGAGAAGGAGAAGCTCGAGATAAGATTTTGGAGGGGTCGATATCGAGGTCCAAGGGTCGATATCGACCATGCCAGCAGAAGATTCGACTCCGATTTCGATAGAATTATATCCCATGCTTGCAATATCTAT
This sequence comes from Persicaria maculosa, assembly GCA_963922045.1. Taxonomy (NCBI): domain Eukaryota; kingdom Viridiplantae; phylum Streptophyta; class Magnoliopsida; order Caryophyllales; family Polygonaceae; genus Persicaria; species Persicaria maculosa. The sequence goes on from OY998261.1 coordinate 40,313,703, forward strand.
CCAAAGGTCGAGATTTCCTATCATCAACATCAGATCTATCATGAGGAGGCTGATTTCACCATGAAGTTTTAGTTTTTACTTTGTTTTAATTTATCATAGAGAATAAAGATAAGGTTTCGAGTCCTTATCGACATCTACAAATAGAAGCCAATAGGGCTGAGTTTAGGTATTCCGAATTCCGTTTTAGACACAATTCAGTCGCAATAGAGAATAGAGAGAGAGAGAGGAGGCCGAGTGGAGTTGTAAAGCGAAAGCGGAGTGGCTTGTTCGGTTGTACTTTCTTTCGGAGTTTTAATTCAAAGTAGCTTTCTTTCAATAACAATGATGATGATGTGCATGATGAGGAGCGAGTAGTCAACCCACTTCTAGGGTCGGGGTGAGCCCGACGATAGCAATGTGAGGTAAGTGCATCAAAGGTATGACTTTTATGTGATTCCGTCTTCTACCCCATGCATGATCCTTTGCGAAAGTTAGGGAGATTCATTAATTGCATTATTGAAGCGAAAACCACTCATATTGCGAACTTGAATTACTCATAAATTGGATAGTAATTCTTAGGAATTATGCGAAAGCCTCTAATCACCCAAGTGTTGATAACGAAAGTTATTTGACGGAAAGACATAAAAGTTCATATCTTTAGCATGAAACTTGCATTGTTATCGTTGTGGCGTAAAACCCCGACTTTGGAAGCCTTTTAATTAGTTAAATTCTCCATAAGAGTCTTAGTTTTGTTTCTGTTCATCTTCCCTCTCCATTCTATTTTCTTCGGATCCTTTTCCGACAAATTGGTTACAAAAACAGTTTCTGTGACAAGCATCGAAATCGACCATAAGGGTCGATATCGAGGACTAACATCGATATCGAGGTCTCTGCTCGACGTCGACTTGCTGTTTTGTCTTCTGCAAGAACTACGCTAGGAAATCGACCAGAACTGAGGTCGATATCGACCAGTATACTCGATATCGAGTGTCTGCTGAGGTCGAAAGCCTTGATCGTGAGTACAACAAAGGAAGCGCTGACCTACCTCCTCGTGGATTCGATCCTGAATTACCCTACTACTACAAGGGAGGGGATTCTTGTATTATTTGTTTGGGACAGGGAGATAGTCTAGTTGTGCTTTATTTTATTCTCCTATTTTACATACAACACCCCGCAAACTCCCCCCGTGTGCGAACAAATTGGCGCCGTTGCCGGGGAGGCAATCAATCGCCACCTAAGTTAATCACGATCTTTTTCTAAGCTTATTTTGCAGGTTTATGCGACGTTCTGGTCGCGGACCTATCCTGGAACCAATTGACGAGCCTGAACGTTTCTACCATCTTCGCAACAAAGCAATTCGCATCATGGCTGACAACGAGACGCAGGCTGAAATCATAGAGCGGTTGAGAAAGGAGATCGAGGACCACAATGCTACAATCGCTGCTGAAAGGGCCGCTGCTGCTGCTGAGCGAGCCCGTGCTGATAGGGAGGAGGATGCGCGCAGACAAGCCCAAGAGCGGCTAAATCAGTATCCACAGACGGCGATGCAATACATGCATCCGCCCCTTCATGTTCCTGAATCTGCCATTATAATTCCTCACTCCAATTATGAATTGAAAATTAACTTCCTATCTGAGATTAAAAGAAATACTTTTGAAGGAAGACATAATGAATGCCCCCTGCAACACATCTCTACTTTTATGGACTTATGTGAAACAGTTGCTGATGGAGTAAACTTAGAGTATATGCGACTAAAATCTTTTCGATGGTCTTTGGCAGGAAAGGCATTACAATGGCTCGAAAGTTTGGATCCACGATCGCTAAGGACATGGGCGGAAGTGAAAGATGCATTCTTGAACAAGTTCTTCCCACCTTCTAAAACGGCGATGCTACGAAAAAGGATCACGGCTTTCAAACAAAAGCCAGGTGAAACCCTAGCACAGGCGTGGGAGTGCTTTAAAGACTTGCTGAGATCATGCCCGACGCATGGGCAACTTCCATATGTCATCCAAGAGAACTTTTATAACGCCCTTGATGCGCCGAATAAGGAGAGGATCAATTCATATACCTCCTATCGGTACATTGAGCTTACACCAACGGAGGCATGGGAGACCATTGAGAGGCTTGTGAACTTTGACAACACCTATGGGGCTGCTGCGGCCTATGATGCAAGGCCTGCCCCATCTATGCCACTATATGAGCCTCCAAGGGAGATAGATCCTGAAGTACGGCAACAATTCCATAACGATCAAACACGCCGCCTTCAAAAGCAAGTAAGGTTCCTGAGCAACAATCAACCTTGTCAGGAGTGTGGTTCAATAAGGCATAACACCAGTGCCTGTCCACATACTGAGCAAGTATCCATGGCGGAACAACATGAGGAGGTCAAATGGACGAGAGGCCCCTATGGAGGGGGCAATCAACAAAATTGGGGTGATCAAAGGTTCTATCAAAGGGATCCCCCAACCTATAGGGCACCAGGGCACCCTGAGCGGGAGACTAAGAAAGATGACCTGCAAATCATCCTTGATGAGATGCGGAGGAACCACGCTGAGTCCAAACAAGCCAATAACTCCGTCCATACTCAGCTGCAGGGCATAAATTCTAGACTTTGGGAGATCGACGTTTGGAAGCGCAACATGGAGACTCAAATGAGTCAATTGGCGGAAGCAATGCCCAAAGTGTCCGGATCACTCCCTGGATCCACTGTGCCCAACCAAAAGGGCAAAACCACAGGTCATATTGCGGCAGTAAACCTAAGGAGTGGGCGTCAATTACAAACGCCCGAGCGAAAAGTGGAGGAGAAGGAGCCAGAACAGACGTCGATATCGACCCCCCCTGTCGATATCGACCAAGGTGACATCGATGTCGACCCTCCTGTCGATGTCGACCCTAATTCTGCGTCACCACAGAAATCGACTCTTTCAGTCGATATCGACCCTACTGCTGCCGATATCGACCTCACTACAGCCGCAGGAAGGAAGAAGGTGTTGCCATTCCCAACTAGAAAGGTGACTAAGGACCCAGCGGAAAAGAAGTTCCAACTGTTCGTGAAGATGCTCCAAGGGCTTAATGTCTCTATACCATTCATAGAGGCACTTCACGAGATGCCATCTTATGTAAGGTTCCTTAAGGATATCTTGGGTAAGAAGCGATCTCTCTCCGAGATCGCAGAGGAATGCAACAGATTGGAGCTACCACAAAAGCGGGCGGACCCAGGTAAGTTTTCTATCGCTATAGGTCTAGGTCAATTCAAATTTAATGCTTTAGTTGACTTGGGCGCTAGCGTTAGCATGATGCCACTAACCATTTGGCACAAGGTAAAGATAGGTCCTCTGGAGCCCGTGGATGCAAGATTATACATGGCTAACAATACCGTAGTGATTCCAACTGGGATAGTGACAGATGTGCCAGTACAAGTAGGCAAATTCTTTGTCCCTGCTGATTTCCTAGTTGTTGACATAGCGGAGGACCCTGCTTGTCCAATTATTTTAGGTAGGCCATTCCTAGCAACCGTCGATGCCAACATTAGCGTGAAGAAAGGATTGCTCTCACTCAGAATTAGTGATGAAGTAATAGAGTATTCCTTCAACAAGACGGTGCAAAGTGAAGGGCCAATGGCGATAAAAGCCATCAATGAAGCCCAAGTAGAGGAAGTTGAAGCAATCTTGAACGAAGGAGCTCAACAGAACATCGAAATCGACCCAGGTAAGTCGATATCGACCACTAATGTTCAAGATTCTGTGACAGGTCATAAGTATGGGGTCGACGGAGGAAAAGAGGAAGCATCGAAATCAGGGTCAAGGGTCGATATCGACCACACCCTATCGAAATCGACCACCATCAGCGCTGAGAAGAGAGGCAAGGAGACCTCGATATCGACCTCTGAGGGTCGAAATCGACCTGATCATATCGAGTCAAAACTCCCCAAATCGACTGATTCTACAAGTGTACAACAGGGATCGATATCTACCTCCGAACATCGACATCGACCTGAACCACAGACTGAGAAGAAGGTAAGTCAAGGTACGGATTCCTCTTGTTCAATTACAATTAAGGACTTATCATTATTTGGAAGAGGTGTGCCTTGGCATGTGCGTTTATGTAGGGTATCCGATGATAGTTCAAGCCAATATGAGATAGGAGACAAGGTCTATGTTGCCAAATCTAAAGACCATTGGTTCCCTACAAGATTCAAGGATAAGAGCTTAGGTCCATTCACGGTGAATCAAATCAATCCCGGGGGAATGCAGCTGCGGGACAAGAAAGGAGTGATATTTGAGGCCCAAGCCACATGGGCTCTGCAGACGCCACCTTGAGAAGCGCAAAGGAAGAAGTCGGCCTAGCGACTTAAAAATCTAGAGCTTGTAACGAAGACTTAGTTTTGGTTTTAAGACAACTTTTGTTTTGGTTTTAGACACTTTATTGTTTTGCATATTTTGTGTTTAATTTTCAAATTGCAGGAGAGAGAAAAGCACACAGAAAGGCATCGAAATCGATGTCGGACATCGAAATCGACCTCAAAGTCGACATGGATAGGGTTCGTGATCGAGGCCGAATCACCCTGAAGCCCGAGCAGAAATCAAGAGAGACATCGATATCGACGTAAAGGGTCGATATCGACCTTCCCTGTTGTCTTCTTCGACTCCTGAAATTTGTGACGGTCTAGTAAGTTTTCTTCTTAACTCTAGTTCTAATACAGTGAGGACACTGTAAATTTTAAGTATGGGGTGGGGGAAAGGCTTATTTGCATATTCATACTTAGTTTAGAGTTGCATATTTATTTTAATGCATAAAAAAAAATGACCCCCATCAAAAATTTTGGAAAAGAGAGAGTCATGGAAGTATAAAAAAAGAGCTCTATGATGCAAAATTAGATTCATTAGAGATATAACATGAGATTGCCTAGTTAAGGGAAGTCCCAATGAAGTGCAAATTTTTTGAGAAAATCATAAAGGAGATGAAAATTTGAAGTTGCTTTTGACATGTGCATGATAAGATGATGGAGGATTTTTTATAAAAATTCCATACAAGCAAAGTTCATATCCTAGCCTTACCTACGCATATTCACAAAGCCATATATGAGACTTATCATGATCATTATTGCTCCACATATACATATTGTCCATTTTTTACCTTATACCCTATCCGGGGACAAAGTTTTTTGAATGGATGACATCTTTGGAGTTATATGGAGTTGTGCATTTATAAAGTTGTTGGCAGGAATGATACAATATGGAAAATTAAATGAGCGAGAAAAAATCCGATCACCTCAGGAGATAAAGGTAGGTCGACCCTGCTCGCTGAGATAATAGTTCGGCGAGATGGGACACAAAGGTGAGGAGTCCGAAGTACTAAGTATCCGGGGCCATTCATGACACCCATGTTTGCGACTCGCGAGAAGGCAGTGCTAAGGTTAGAGAGGTAAAAGCATTATATTGAAAAAAAAAGCATTGAGCGATGAGTGAAAGGTGAGACATTATGAAGAGGAATGTGGAATATTTTGGAAAGAAAGTGTACTTCCCCGGATCTAACACCACAAGGCCAAATATTAGCCCACCTTTAGCCTTTTACCAATCCACTTCTCACAAGCTTGAAGAAAGTCCTGTTGATTATTAATGCAATGTCGCTAGAATTGTTTTTTGCATATTACCTCCTTTATAAGTATGAAATTGCTTTTATGCACAGGCATGGACTTGGTTGACATAAGTACCTTCTCGAGGATGGCAATTGATTGTAGGGACATATGAAAAATGAATCTATGATGTTGAGGGTTTACTTTCTTCCCCTGAATGACCATCAAGAGTATTGCTTGGGGACAAGCAAGCTTAAGTATGGGGTGTTTGATGTGCGCGCAAATTACCATATTTTCTATGCACATATGAATTCATTTTATTGTCTTTTGCATGCACATTTATGGGAAAACATGGGAATGATGTAGTTTATGCTTAAATATCAAATATATGGGTTTGCACGAGTTTCCATGTGATTTCGCAGAAAACAGGATGAAAATGGATGAATTCAGAAGAGCGGAAAAAGAACTCGAAGTCTTCTGAAGAGGTCGAAATCGACTGAAGACCTCGACATCGAGTACATCAGAGACATAGGAATCGAGTAGAAAAGGAAACAGAGCATTTCGACACAGAAGAGGTCGATATCGACGTTTGGAGGTCGATATCGATGCTACCAGATCGACCAAGTTGATAGAAGTCGAGTAGGAGAAGGAGAAGCTCGAGATAAGATTTTGGAGGGGTCGATATCGAGGTCCAAGGGTCGATATCGACCATGCCAGCAGAAGAATTCGACTCCGATTTCGATAGAATTATATCCAATGCTTGCAATATCTTTCCAAAGGTCGAGATTTCCTATCATCAACATCAGATCTATCATGAGGAGGCTGATTTCACCATGAAGTTTTAGTTTTTACTTTGTTTTAATTTATCATAGAGAATAAAGATAAGGTTTCGAGTCCTTATCGACATCTACAAATAGAAGCCAATAGGGCTGAGTTTAGGTATTCCGAATTCCGTTTTAGACACAATTCAGTCGCAATAGAGAATAGAGAGAGAGAGAGGAGGCCGAGTGGAGTTGTAAAGCGAAAGCGGAGTGGCTTGTTCGGTTGTACTTTCTTTCGGAGTTTTAATTCAAAGTAGCTTTCTTTCAATAACAATGATGATGATGTGCATGATGAGGAGCGAGTAGTCAACCCACTTCTAGGGTCGGGGTGAGCCCGACGATAGCAATGTGAGGTAAGTGCATCAAAGGTATGACTTTTATGTGATTCCGTCTTCTACCCCATGCATGATCCTTTGCGAAAGTTAGGGAGATTCATTAATTGCATTATTGAAGTGAAAGCCACTCATATTACGAACTTGAATTACTCATAAATTGGATAGTAACTCTTAGGAATTATGCGAAAGCCTCTAATCACCTAAGTGTTGATAACGAAAGTTATTTGACGGAAAGACATAAAAGTTCATATCTTTAGCATGAAACTTGCATTGTTATCGTTGTGGCGTAAAACCCCGACTTTGGAAGCCTTTTAATTAGTTAAATTCTCCATAAGAGTCTTAGTTTTGTTTCTGTTCATCTTCCCTCTCCATTCTATTTTCTTCGGATCCTTTTCCGACAAATTGGTTACAAAAACAGTTTCTATGACAAGCATCGAAATCGACCATAAGGGTCGATATCGAGGACTAACATCGATATCGAGGTCTCTGCTCGACGTCGACTTGCTGTTTTGTCTTCTGCAGGAACTGCGCTAGGAAATCGACCAGAACTGAGGTCGATATCGACCAGTATACTCGATATCGAGTGTCTGCTGAGGTCGAAAGCCTTGATCGTGAGTACAACAAAGGAAGCGCTGACCTACCTCCTCGTGGATTCGATCCTGAATTACCCAACTACTACAAGGGAGGGGATTCTTGTATTATTTGTTTGGGACAGGGAGATAGTCTAGTTGTGCTTTATTTTATTCTCTTATTTTACATACAACACCTCGCAAACTCCCCCCGTGTGCGAACATGAGCTAACCATGCAGGAATTCGATGAAATCGGAGTCAAAACGGAGAAGCCAAGTGAAGTTGAGCAGAGGTAGAAATCGACCTTCAACATAGATATCGACCTCTGGTGTCGATATCGACCCTCATATCAACCTCAACATAGACATCGACTAGAGCTGGACAAGTCGAGCAGAAACAGAGACCTCGATATCGGCCTCTGTGGTCGATATCGACCCCTTATCTCGACAGAAGATAGACTCGAGTTCGAGATGCGGATTAGGAACTTTATCTTCAAGGAGGCACGAAATTATCTCATGCTTTTAAGATGGATAGAAGCTGGAGGTTTATTTACTTTTTACTTATAAGTTTTATCAAAATTAGTTTAAGTTTATCAAAATAAAAGACCTATCCTAATTGTTCGGATAGAGTTCATAGTTTAGATAGAAGTTACAATCCTCGGATAGCAAGGATTAGTAGCCTACAAATAAAGCCCTAGGCGGCTGGCATCCAATCCAAGATCCAAGAAACAATCATCAATCAAGACAATCAATAGAGTTAGAGTTAGAGAGAAGTTTTAGGGTTTGATGTTTGCGAAAGTTGACGTTGACTTGTAAAGCTTCGGAGTTTATTTTAATGCAAGTTTCTTTCTTTCAATAAACAATGAGTTCCATGATGAGAAGCGAGTAGTCCCCCAAAGCTCTTAGGGTCGGGGTGAGCCCGACGTTAGCCATGCGCGCTTGAGGTAAGTATTTGATGTCGATATCGTTGTGTCTATCTCTCCTCCTACGCTTCTATGTTTAGTCCTAATCGAAAGAAAAGGGATTCATGCTAACAACTTGAGTTATAAACTTAAAATTGGTAGAGACAATTAGGTTTATTTGCAAGAGTAATCCTAAGAGTTGGTGTACGGCGAAAGCTTGTCTCTTGGGTGAAAATAGCGCAATTGTCCATCTTATTTATCTTATCGCATGCATTGGTTATCATTGTGGTAAACCCTAATCCTAGGAGTTGTTTCTTTTACATAGTTTAATTCACAAAAACCACTGTTATTTCTGTTCATCCCTTCTCATCCATTCTCAAATCTTCGGCCTTTCTTTGCCGACGAAGAACTAACCCATTGCAGGAAGACATCGATATCGACTCCAGATGTCGATATCGACCACTGAGTTCATCGACAATTTTCTGAGTTGACGACGATCATCATTGCAGAGGTTGCTGAACATCGATATCGACACCAGACATCGATATCAACCCTACTGTGTCGACTGGCAGTCTTTTGAGCCAGTCGATTTCGTGACTGACATCTATATCGACACCAGACATCGATATCGACCCTACTGTGTCGACTGGCAGTCTTCTGAGCCAGTCAATTTCGTGACTGACATCGATATCGACACCAGACATCGATATCGACCCTACTGTGTCGACTGGTAGTCTTCTGAGTCAGTCGATTTCGTGACTGACATCGATATCGACCCCTTCCAGTCGATATCGACCACTTGTTTTTATCTCTGCAGGTCTTCTGTTGCAGAGAACATCGACAGCCGAGGTCGACATCGAGGCCCAAGGTCAAAATCGAGGCTTCTGGTCGACGCAGACTTGAGATTTCCAAAGCTACTAGGATCCCGCTGACACGCCTCCTCGTGGATCGATCCTGACTACCCTTCCACTACAACGGGAGGAAGTCTTGTAATTATTTGCATAGGCTAGGAGTTGGTTTATGTTTATTACATCTTTATTATTTGTAATTACTCGACATATCATCCTCCTCCTAACGACAACTTCTTCTGAGGGTATCTGCTACAAAGGCAATTGGCAGGCGTGAAGGGGAACCTTGATGTGGTCAAGATGGACGAGAAGCGGACCAACTACTTCGACGGAAAGTTACCGGAGAGGTTTCCAAAGGGTTGGGCCAATGTCGACCGGTTGTTGGCGCCTTGGAATCTGAAGAATGAGCATTGGGTGGCGCTAGAGATCAATTTCGCGGAGTGGACCTTGAATGTCTATAGTCCTGACATCCACTTCGTTATTGAGCGCCATATGGCGGGCATTCTGAAACCAGTGACCCACCTCCTCCCCATTATGATGAGCATCCGTCTCGAACTTCGGGTGAAATGTGTCGAAAAAGTCCGGACACCCTTGGCGTACAAGAAGGTGAAGGGGATTCCTCAAAACAAACAATCGTAAATCGACATTTCCACTTCTTCCGATTTTAGACAATTGTCGCAGGTTGGGTGAACATATTTCATTGTCGCGATGTAGGGGCGATTCTAGTCCATACACAATCCGCTACATGCAGCTCCTCGTGGCCAGCGACACTGAGTTTCGTGGCCTTGACGATGACTTCATTGCGGTGTACCGCCAACTCCTTTGTGTTTCCATCTTTCACGAACATCTTAAACCCTTATCCGCTCCTTAAAAGTAATTCCCTTAATCCCCTGTGATCGAACATTGGTCGTTGAACATTGGCATTGGGTTTTAGACTGTTGTTGGTTTATTGAACTTTGTTTTCTAGTTGGTTCAACACTCTTTCTTTCTAGTTGATTGAACACTGTTTGGTGGTTAATTTTAGACTTTTCACTTTTCAATGGTGGTTGGTTTGTGGACTTGGTTGGTTAGTCATAATGTCATGTCAAGGTCATTATATGTCATGTCAATCAGTGCTAACTGTCATGTAAACTTGCATAAACAAGCCCCCCACACAAAGTATCATCTATCATTTCAAAAGTAATATAATCATATTGTGTAAATACATATTGAAATGCAATAGGTGGAACGCCAGCGTTTCCAAAGGCATCATACATCACACCAAAACACACAGTTAGGTGCGGCGCAGCTTCTGGAATTTCCTTTCCAAGTGCTAGGTGCAGCGCCGCTTCTAGAATTTCCCAACTAGACCCGACCACTATACTGGTTCACTTTCGACAGGCTTCAAAAATGCTCTGGACTTCCCTTTTCCGCATTCGTATGCTTCCTCTACTTCCCTCATCGCTCGCTTTGCCTTATCATCCCATGGGCTGACTACATCTTCCACGTCACTGCTTACATAAATTACCTACTTCATACGTCTAACTGCGTCTGCATTCTTTGCCCTCTTTCCATACTCCAACTCCAACTCCTCACTTATCCTTAACTGGTCGGTACTTGAGTCTAACTAGACACGTGGATCTTCTAACTTAACACATGGATCTTCTAACTGGACACTCGTTCGGTGTCCATTGACAACTTGTGCTCCCAAAACTTCGACTTCTTCATCACTTGCCAATCGGGGGTCCGTCTGTGGGTGATCTTCTTGAGTCACAGGAGGCCCACCCCCGATTAAGTCACCCGTTATCGATCCTTCTGTAGTTACCACTTCTCCACCAACCTTGCGTCGCAGGGAGAGATGGAGGTTGATAGGCCAGGATCGTTCTCTACATAGACCGTTTACAAACTTGAAGGCATGCAGGTCTTTGTCATCCCCAATGAAAAAAGGCATGCACCCTTCCTTCTTCGACTTTACATATGTTAGCTCCACCTCATGCCTCCTCCCATCGACATTAAACTTGTCCATCAGTTTTTTTTAGTGAGACGTATTCAATACTTTCGTCTACTAGGACGGCCTTCTAGCTCTCTGACCCCTTGATGACCCAAGTGCCCCCTTTAGAAGCCCACCATCCTCTAAATAATATAGTCATACAAACGGACGATTTGTCCCCTGTTCCAAAAGATAGAAAGTCATAGTATATAGAAGCAATTCATAGTAAAAGGGGGAGACAATCAATTTTACAGAAAAATGAACATATTGCATAACCTAAATAAAAAAAAGACTTACTCATTTTCTATCAAAAGTCGGTGGCGAGTTTGTCCAGTAAAACCCAATAGTTGTGAGGTGCTTCAATGGTTATATACTCTCCCCCTCTTCTCCCTCTTCTTCTGTTTTGGCGCTATCGCCTGGGCGGAAAAACTGGCCTCCCCACTCTGTTTTTGTAGTTGTATTGTGCAGCTCTCTATCTCTCTCTTTGTGTTTCTTATCCGCTGTCCTTTCTCACTGGTTCTCTCTGCTCTGCATGCTTTCCCTTGATTTTCTCTCTCTCTCTCCCCCCCGGTGCATTAATTATAAATTGGGGCTTCTTACAAACATTGAGAGAGGTGGGGGTCATGTTGTTTTGTTCCGGGTGTCTAGTTAAAACTTAAAACTGACTGCTTATACGTCAACCTGCAAATAAATCCCCGCACATTTAAAACATAAGATTTAATTAAAAGTATATTTATGCCCTCCTCACTATCACTCTCACTGATCTCTCTCTCCTCTTAGACTGTACTTTTTTTCACCTCTCTCTCTCTCTCTCTCTTTTGTCCTCTATCACTGCACGACTGTATTTTTCCCTCCTCCACTCTCTGTCTTTTCTTCTCTTTTCCATCTCATAACTCTCTCTCTCTCTCTCCATCTCTCCCCCACAACATTACCTGCTACCGACTTACCCTTGAAAGCAAATATCCGGTTTTTAGCAATTTTTTTTGGATTGGGTTAGTCATGCAAACAGACTGGATAAAGGGGCTAGTTTAGAAAATCGCTCTTAAAACTATTTCATTATTAGAAGAGGTTAAATATAAACCATCTATATTTTAATAGTTACTTAAATTTCTAAGAAAGATAATATTTTAGTTTATAGTTTCCTTTTGTATAATGAGGTTCTTACCTCCATAAATAATAGTCATATATGTTATTTCAATAGTCTCATAATACCTTAATAATGAAAAAAATAGTTTTATATTCTACCAAAAAATATATAGCATCATATTTCAATAGTTTTTTTTATTAGGAAAGAATTCGGGCGAGGAAGCTCTACCCGATGGCATCCTTACGGATGAGGTCTAAAAGACCTGAATCGTTGTAAATATCGATACCCCAGGCAGAGTGGCAAAGGTGTGCAACCTTATCCGCCACTCTATTGCCTAACCGGGGAACATGAAAAAAAGAAACTTATTTCATAGTCGATAGTAAGAGTTTAACATCGGATAATATCAGTTCAATTTCCCAAGGGCAGTTAGAAGTTTTGTTTAGGTGGTTTATGATTATAATGGAGTCACATTCAATATGAAGTTTGTTGATACGAAGTTGGAGAGCCTATTGGATTCCCAGATCAAGAGCAAGAGCTTCTGCTTTCAAAGGGCTTTGTTTGCCAAGATTCTGTTAGGAGATTTGTATTGAACGACCTTCCCAGTCCCGGATAATGGCTCTAGTCGTGCTGTCATTATTTGCAACTGTGGATCCATCAAAATTTAACTTTAGCGATCCCCTTGGAGGTTTGCGCCATATAATGTTGGCATGCTTTCTTTCCTGCCTTGGGTGCTTGGAGTTTCATGTGCATAAGGCGGAGTCCTCATCTAAGCTATATGCGAAGCGAGTTTGGAATGTACCAAACCGTCCACCAAGAAAAGGCCAGCTCTACCTTGGCAGCCGAGGTAAGATTGTTTCCGATGAATGAAATTATAGGTTTTATCTCCCGTGAATGATTTATCATACTGGATATTGTTGGATTTTTGCGTGCAGGTAAATAAAAAAGAGAACGCACATAATGACATTCTAGTAAGAGGTGAACGTCAACTTCTGCTGCACCGTTGCACAATTTACAAGTGGAAGGAACAGAAGTCCCACGTTGGGCTAGCCTAGAGGCAGTTGGGAGGCCTTCTTGACAAACTTTCCATAAAAAGTTTTTGAGCTTAGGCGGAATATCCAACTTCCATATCCAGGTGTTATCATCTATGTTCAGTGAGGAGGTTGTAATCCAATTATCCGTCCAAAATTTGACAGAGGTTCCATTTCCTACTGACCAAATAAGCCCTATCTTGAATTTATCAATGAGAGTTGTCAGTTTAGCCCATTGTCATGAGGAATCTCCTCTTTTCTCGTATTCAAGGATGTTAGTTGAATGCAGATACTTGTGTTTAATGAGTGAAACCCAAACATTTTCTGGTTCAGCCAAAATTTTCCATAGTAGTTTCATTTGAAGGGCTTCATTCATGTCTTTCGATTTCCTTAACCCAATCCCCCCATATTTTTTCGGTCTAAAAATCCTATCCCAGTCAATAAGTTGGCGGTGTTGTAGATCTTTATTCCAAAAAAACATTCTATTAATCTAGTCAAGCTCTTTATGTATTGATGAGGGTAACATGAAATTTTGCATAGTATACAACAGTTTGGCCGATAAGTTTGTGTTGATGAGGATTGCACGACCCTGTTGTGATAGAGCATTAGCGCGCCATTCACTTAATTGTTATTTAGATTTACAGATGTTGTCTTCAAACGTGTGTTTGTTTACTCTACCATTAATAATCGGACATCCAAGATATTTTTCCAACGAGTTTTCATGCGTGATACTTAAACAGTTGCTAAGTTCCGAGATCCTAGAGTTTGATATGCCTTTTGTGGCTTGGAAGCTAGATTTATGATAATTGACTTTTTGTCCAGAAACTTTACAATATGTATCAATTATTCCTCTAACTTTCTGTCCCGCAGCAACACTTCCTGTTGTAAAAATAATGATGTCATCAGCAAATGATAGGAAAGGAACCCGAGGGCCACTTCTGCCAAAGGAAAATCCAATTGGACTATTTTCCACCGTTGTTTCTGCTGAGAGTTTTCGAGCTAGAATTTCTGCACTTAAGATAAACAAGAAAGAAGATAGAGGATCCCCTTGACGCAGACCGCGAAAGGGGAAGAACATATTTGTAGGGCTGTTGTTGACAAGCACCGAGAAAGACACAATCGTAAACGCATTCCATAATCCATGTAATAAAAGTAAGATGAAACCCGAATTTTTATAAAAATTATTTAATGAAGTTCTAGTCAACTCTATCGTATACTTTCTCCATGTCTAGTTTAATTGACAACCATCCCTCCCTACCCTTACGCGATATGAAGGAGTGGAAGATTTCATGAGCTATTAGGACATTGTCTTGGATGGCCCTGTCTGATACAAATGCACCTTGTAATGGGTGAATTAGTTTACCAATAATTGTTTTGATTCTTTCTGTCATGATTTGGGAAATGATTTTATATAAAGTGGAATACAAACTGATTAGGCGGTAGTGATTGGTATTAGTAGGGTTATCCCGCTTTGGTAGTAGTGAAATGAATGTATGATTTATTTGTTTAAGGATTTTTCCAGAGTGAAAAAGCCCTTAACCACTCTAATAATAGAGACACCAACAATATCCCAGTATTTCTTATAGAACTCGGCAGTGAACCCATCAGGACCTGGGGATTTGTTATTACCCATACTAAACAATGCGGATTTAATTTCACTATTAGAGGGATGTCGAATTAGGAATTCATTTTCAGCTGTAGTAATAGAAGGCTAGATTAGGTTAAGCATTTCATTAAGCAGTCTACCATCAATAGACTGTTGTTTGAATCTTTTTTCGAAATCATTTTTAATTTCGTTCCTAACATTTTCCTCTCCTACTATTAAAGTACCTTCGGTAGTAGTTATATTGCGGATTTGTTTCCTATGTCTTCTCCCAGAGGCCACACGATGGAAATACGAAGTGTTAGAATCTGAAAGCTTGAGATGCTTTGTTTTGGCTCTTTGATTCCAGAAAGTTTTCTGAAATAGGAGAAGCTTTTCCATTTTCATTAGCAAACGACTTTCTTTACTATTGGTTCTCTGTGTTATTTGTCGTTACTGTTGATTGAATTTTAAGCAATTTGTTCTCCACCTCTTGTAATTGACGAAAAATGTTTCCAAAGGTATACTTATTCCATTTTTTAGCTTTTTTTCTTAAGAATTTTTTGTTTGAAAATAAGTTTAAACATACTTGAACAAAGACATGTTGCTCGCCAAGACTGTTTGACGATGTTTTGAAAATCCTTCTGTTGGAGCCAGGTGTTTTCAAACTTGAACGATGGTGCTTTGAAATTAGTATTACTTTCGAGTGTAATAAATATGGGACAGTGATCCGAAGTTGAGAAAGCCCCATTATTAGTGATTAGATCGGGGAATTTGTGAAGGATTTGGTGATGAACTAGAACTCGGTCCAATTTTTCTCGAATATTATTCTCTTCATCGGGATTCTTTCTCCAAGTGAAGGGGTTCCCGAAAGAAGGGAGATCCATAATTGAACAATTATTTTTGAATTGAAGCAGTCGTGCGAACCGGGAAGAACGTGAGTTTGCCCCACCAAGTTTATCCTCACTGCAAGAAATTTCATTTAAATCACCTAAAACAATGCACGGGATAGGCAATTCATTTACAATTGTTGTTAATGTTTCCCCAATAATTTGAATGGATCTGTTATTCTACATCTTTGTAATGGATCTGTTGCCTATCCCGTGCATTGTTTTAGGTGATCTTAACAATCCATTCATCTATTCGTACTATATGGATATGGATACACAAATAGAATGACCATCATATTTCAATAGCCATAATACTTCACAATAATTTGAAAATAATTGATATAAAAAATTATCAACAAACCGCGAAAACACGGATAGTAAAACTAATTTTATTACAAAATCGCATAAGATGCGAGTATTGAATCAACCGCTTAGCAATGCTATCTCTGACCCCCGGAACATTGACCCACCACTCACAATAAACCATTTTATTAGTCCCAACAGGACTTGGAACACTCAGTTACTTAACCAAAATTTACTAAACAAAGTAAGCCAATAAATTATTGATACCATCATATCAATACCCATCCCAAAAAATATGTATCAAGGCAAATTATACTGAAAGTGGAGTAAGAATGGTTGGTTTTTCACCAATTTTGATGTAGATATGATTCACCATACCAAATCAGATCTAAGCTGGATCTGAAACCAAGACACTATACCAAAAATCAGGACTTTTCTCTGGAGAATCACTAAAAATGGCATCCCAATATTTCAACTAATTTAGCAGCTAGAGGGGCTGCCGTAACTTTCAACTGTCCCCTTTGTGACTCCTGCTATGAAGACACCCCTCATCTCCTTTGGAATTGCCTAATAACTTTAGAAACCATACAATTAGTGGAACCCAAAATCTATACAATTCTAACTACAACACAAGTCTATGGTTAGAACACCAATGACACGGTTCAGAACATCAAAAACCAAATCGGCAATGCCAAAATTTTACAACTTTCTATGATCTGATGGAGCATCTGGTTGTTTCGTAATAAAACAATATTTGAAAACCAAAAGCCCGACATAAGAAACATATCGACATTCATTAAGAATCAACTGTACTACTAGAATACGGTCAAAACCAGTGACGAGAATCCCTTAAATTAGGGTAAAAACATGGTAACACCAAAACATGGCAACACCAAAGCGACGATTGAAGGCAAAATGGGATAAACCCCCGAAAGGATTCCACAAGCTAAATTTTGATGGAGCTTTCTACTTCGGGAAAGAGCTCCTTCGAGTTCATCATCAGAGACCACACTTGAAGCCCTGTCCATATGTGTGCAGGTGCCACTCCTATGTGTTCGGTTGTTGTTTCGGAAGGATTTGCTCTATGGATGGGAATCAACACTGCAATTGAAAAGCAACTAATCAATCTCATTATCGAAAGTGACAACCTCACCATCATTAACAATTTAAAGGGTTGTTGGTGCCCTCCTGGAGATACTGAAATGATCGTTTGTGACGCTCTTATCTCTCTGAGTTGTTGGAGCTCCTCACAGATTCGCCATGTTTATCGAGAAACAAACCGAGCTGTAGATTTCTTCTCGCACCTCGATTCTGCATTTTCTGGTTCCTCCTTTCCTGACGACTCTGAGCTTTCCATTATCATCCTTAGGGATGCTCTTGACAAGTGATTCAGTTCACTTGGTCAAATTCCTATCGGTAAAAAAAAATGATACGGATTACTATGGATACTTCATACTTATAATAGGGTGTCCCTATATACACCGCAAATTCACGGATTAAAGCTGCTAAGTAACGTCGGATTCGACGTTGTAGTGTTAATTATATTACAATTTCGGATCCAACGTTGTAATATGTGAAGTGAAGGATCGGATCGGGCCGAATTGGACTAGCAACGTCGCATCGAACGTTGCTGTGTATATAGGAAACGCATATCATTTATCAACAATCAACGATACATAGACAGCACAGTATAAAACATCATAACAAAAACATTTTAGCCCTCTCTCTGAAACTTTTCTTGCCTGCAAAACCCTAATTTCACCGTCTTTTCTCCCCCACCCTCTTCGCAACCTCAGATCTAGTTATCGCGAAGATGTCGAACGCCATGGATATGACTCTCGACGACCTCATCAAGAAGAACAAGGAGTCCAAATCCTACAGAGGCCGTGCTGGCCGCACCGGTCGACCTTCTTCCTCCGCTCCCGGCGGCCCCACCCGCCGCGACTTCAAGCGACGCGCAAATCGCCCAGCTCCCTACGCCGCTGCTCAGGTTCCCCACGAAAAACAATCCTTCTAAATCTTCCGTTTAGTTGTTCTCTTTTTCTGGGTCGAGCCCGCCGGATCTGTCTCTGCAAGATTTTTCTTCTTGTCCGGCGACTTTACGAATTGACGATTTGGGATCTTTATTTGGCGTGATGGAAAGTGAAAGTTTAGGAGGTTTGCGAAATTCGCAGGTACAGGCTCCCGATGGCACGTGGGGGCACGATATGTTCGCAGATCACTCCGCCGCTTATCCCGCCCAGTCAGCCTCGGGGCGGCCTGCCGGTATTGAGACCGGCACGAAGCTCTATATCTCCAATTTGGAGTATGGTGTCTCGAACGAAGATATAAAGGTGTCTACTTTTTTAACCCTAGTTTTTTGTTGTTCATATGTGATTTGCGAAGATATAAAGGTGTCTACTTTTTTAACCCTAGTTTTTTGTTGTTCAGATGTGATTTGATTTTGAATGCTTTATCCATTCCTTGTGATTCCGTTAACTAGGATTGGGTTGAATATTGGATTCCTGTTTGGTTCATACATTAGGAGGATAATACTTGTATGATTATCTATTTTGTTGAGAAAGTGATTGATGAATCCGAGGTATTCCTCTCTTAATGTGTCATCTACGCTTCATTACAAGGCCATTCTTGAAGAGCTGGTGATGATTTGTACCTGTTTTTGTCAGTTATCAGGATTGAATTTTATGCATGAATTGTGATAAGTTGCTCTGTTTGTATTGTTGTAACTTGTAACCAGGTCTTATGGATGTATATGTTTGCAAGTTAGTTGTCTTATTGAATTTTATGCATGAATTGTGATAAGTTGCTCTGTTTGTATTGTTGTAACTTGTAACCAGGTCTTATGGATGTATATGTTTGCAAGTTAGTTGTCTTATTGTAATTCTTATACGTTTAGGAACTATTTGCGGAAGTTGGTGACCTGAAGAGATACGGCGTTCACTATGATAGAAGCGGAAGATCAAAGGTACCTTTCTTATCTGCTGTCTGTACTCTTTTACTTCTTTTTGACATACCGTTGGAAAAATATGTTATCCCCCTTTTTTTTCATCACACAGGGAACTGCAGATGTAGTGTATGCACGGAGATCTGATGCTTTGGCTGCTGTGAAGAGGTATAATAATGTTCAACTTGATGGGAAACCAATGAAAATTGAGATTGTTGGAACAAACATGCCAACTCCTGCTGCTGCTGTTCCAGCTCCTCTTGGCGTGATTGGAAATCAAAATGGTGCTCCGAGAAGAAGGTATGTCCTAAAGTATACATACATAAGGATTGCTTATGACAAAAGGTGCTCTTGGTGCATTAAGTTTTACATGACATTTTTTTGTGAGCTTTCAATCTATTAGATTGTACATCAGTTCGCATGATATTTGAAATGCATACAGCATTCATACATGAACTCCTTTGTTGAAAGAAAATTTAAAGGAGCAAATATGAAATTATGGGCTGTTTATAGGACTAAGTATGGGATTTTGGACTATTTAAGGGTAAAGTTAGAATCTACAGGATCAAGAATTAATGTACATGTGGCTATTAGTTACGTTGTTTCCAGAGCAGTATTTATATAGAGCAACATTAAAACCAACAATCAAAATTAGGGGAATTGAGAACAGACCCTTTTTGCCTTGTTTTGTGAGCCCAAAAGTGCGTAAATATTTACTGAATTGAATTTTAACTATTGGAATTTTATAAAGAATTTTCTTTTTATGAAGTCCCACTGTTGTCTGGAGGAAATAAGGGCTCCTAGTTCTGTAGCAGACCATTTTTCTCCCCTTCTATTTTGTACCTTACATTTTTTTTGGATTGCAACTTGCAAATGCATTCAGTTCCATGTCCGTGCAGCCTAGTTGGATTGATAAATAATATCCTATGTTATTCATAATTATTTTCCCTCGACAACAACAGCCCATCCAAACTATCATGCTCAAAGTTGGGGTCAAGGTGTACGCACCATTTCTCTTTGTACTCTGATTTTTTGACTGATAATTGAGGTTTTGGGGTATGTTCATCTTTTGTAACTAGCAAAAGATTTTGGTTAGTAATAAAAGTTTTGTTGTCTTTTAGTTTGTCTGGGTTTGCATCATTTCTGGAGGGGTGGCATTTTCTTTCTCCACCTATAACTTAGCTAGTGGAGATCAATGAGGGTTTAATTTGTTAGTGGAATCTTTTCCCATACTAACCAGATAAACTTGCTTTGTAATATTTTATTGAGAAGCATCCTTTGCTTCATTTTAAAATTTTGTCTTGAGTAATGAATATGCTGGACTGAGAAGATACAAGACTACAGTTGGTTGCGAAACTAATGGAACCAGCTTGAGACTATCTGTAGATTTTGAAACTAATACCTATCTATTAACATGCTCGATAATGCTTTCTCTTTCCTCACGTATCCATATAGTACGAATAGATGAATGGATCTGTTATTCTGCATCTTTGTAGTAAATTATTTGCAGTGAGATTGTGGTCTTCAAGCATTGTTAAGATCTTTAAATTATGGTCTCTTGTATGCTTTGCCTTTGAGCATTATTAAGCTCATGAAAGTATGGTCCCTTTTATGATACATGGTGGATTGTGGTTTCATTTCGGTTGAGGATCAAAATGGATAAGCTGACATTTCTCGTGATTAATTATATGGGATATTTATGGTTTGACCATATTTAGCAATCTCTGATGCTTAGTATGTTATGCTACAGTGGGCAAGGAAGGGGGCGAGCTCGGGGGATGGGCCGTGGTGACAGGAGTGGTCGTGGGCGTGGGGGTGGCGGTGGCGGCAGCGGCCGAGGAGGTCGTGGTGAAAAGGTTTCTCTTGAGGATCTTGATGCTGATTTGGACAAGTACCATTCTGAAGCTATGCAAACCAATTGAAAGCGTGGCTAACTCGGCCACAGTCATACCATATGCATTCAGGAGCTTTGCATGTATCCACAGTTTACATCACTCGAGATTTAAAGTAATTTGTCTCTGCTTTGTGCTTTGCTTCAATGCTTGTTCTCAAAGATGGAGGGCTTGATAGATTTCTTGTATTTAAGATTGGGCCTTGATATCACTGTTGAATTTTTTGCTGGTCTATCAATCGACTACTCTGTATGGATTGTTCTATGTGGATCTCTCCTACCCCACCGTCGTATTGCTTTCCATGTTCGCATCTCATTTCTTCATGCAAGCTACGTGGACAACCGGTTCAATGGTCAACAACAGAGTTCTTGTTTGGCCCAGTGTGCTTTTAACGAAGTTTTCACAAAGCCTTTGAGGTGACTAATTTTCTTGTTCATTTGTAACTTTAGTAATGCGTCATTTCTGTTTTATAGATTCCTTGTAGGGGTTGACATATTTTCTTGTTCTCTAGCAGTTAGTACCAGTCTTCCATGTCCTGTAACATTTTGTGCCTTAATATTTCTTCATAATTGAGTTCCTCTTCTATATGTCACATTGGAAGCCAAGATGACAAAATGCGAGTGATTTAAAAAAAAAAACAGGAAGACATTGGTTATTGGTCTTGTTCTGTTGATTTGCCAATAGTTCTTGAAATGGAATTCGTAGACTGTATTGAAATTTGCCAATGGATTAGGTGTTTCTTGTTCTGAAACCCGATGGTTGGCAGACGAGCGACAAAGAAAAGCGGAGGTTTAAAAAAAAATGGGTCGACCCGGACCTGGTTTACCCGGGTAATTTGGGTAAAAAAAACCCGAATCGAAAAAATCGGGACCTAAAATTTACCGGACATGCGGATCGGGTTATTCGAATCGGATTATATTTTCACAGGTCTACATGAGACCATCCACAATGGTTTTGGGTAAAATGTACACATTTGCACAAGATGTGTAAAAATACACAT
This sequence comes from Persicaria maculosa, assembly GCA_963922045.1. Classification (NCBI taxonomy): domain Eukaryota; kingdom Viridiplantae; phylum Streptophyta; class Magnoliopsida; order Caryophyllales; family Polygonaceae; genus Persicaria; species Persicaria maculosa. The sequence continues at coordinate 40,335,427 of OY998261.1, forward strand.
CACTTTTTAACAATTTGCTCCAATGGTGAAATGTGCATTTTTTACACACCATTCAAATACAATTCATTTACAACAAAAAAAAAGACAAAGGCTAACAGCTACAACTATGGGTGTTAGGCTTTGTTGGATACAAAACTACTATAATTATAAATCCTTTAACAGAATTATCAAACCCTTAAACATACCCTTCAAAATTAAAATAAATCACAATACTATACATTATATAAACTGGACTTGTCACCCTCTTACAAAACTCAATAAAAACATTCACAAATCCTTCTTTCCCAACCAAACAAAATTTAAAAAATCAGGTCACATTATTTAAAAAATGTTACCTATTAATTCACAAATTATTAACTTTCAACTGCAAATTAAAATCGGGTCACAAAAAAGGAAAGAAATACCTAATTTACCCTCCTATAAAACGTAGCAATAACAACTATAGTATAACATCTCCCTTACCTAACCTAAGAGATTCAAATAAACATCTATATCAACACTTTGAGATATACCATAAACAATCTCACAAATTAATATCACATAACATTAATACAAATAATGGACAAAATTACTATAAAATCATAGATAACTATAGTCAATACAAAATATTGATTTCTAACAAAAATAATCTAAAGAGGGATTATAAATCAAAATTTAAAACCAATTACAAATCTTACCTCCTACACCCTCCTCAACACAAAAATATTTTAATAACAAATCATTCATCTACTAAATCAAATAAAGGAAAAAAATATAAATAACATCATATATAAATCAACCTATACTATAGATTTGCTCACAAAGCTTAAATATCTCAAACATCTATATAAATGACAAACATAGCATATTGGAACATAAGAGGTATCCGAAAAACTAACATTTGGCAAGACCTAGCCTATATTAGAAAAAGAAACGATTTAGATATTATAGTACTCACTGAAAAAAAAATCAAATGAACCCCTAAGCCAAATTCTTTATACACGAGCAGGATTTAATAATGCTCACCACATCCCTTCTAACGGAAGAAAAGGTGGAATCTGGATATTACTAAAAAAACTCTAAATTCACAGAATCAGTTCAAGAAATTAATAAAAGTGAAAATTATATTATATATCTCGTCAAAATTGATAACTTCATATTCATTATTAACTTCATCAATGCACCCTCTAACCAAAAAGATAAAAATGAGTTCTGGAACGAAATATTGACAAAAAATCATCAACTATCCTTCCCTAGTATGATAATGGGCGACTTTAATAAAATTGAATCAGCACATGAAAAAATAGGAGGAAATCCACCACAAACAAAGAGATTCCAAAGAATACAAGAAATCTCAGAAGAATTAGACATTCACACTATCCCTCACACAGGAAGTCCTTTTACATGGAGAAAATCTCAAAACCTTAATAACAACACTTATGAATGATTAGATAGAATAATGGCTCACACTGACATATTAACACAATTTCCAAATATAACAGTACATAATCACCCTTTCACAAATTCAGATCATTCCTTAATCTCCATATCCATTGGAAAGAAAAATAACAGGGCTGGATCGCCCTTTAAATTCGAAATGTCCTGGACAGACAACGACGACTATAACAAACTAATTAAATCGACCTGGCAAAACAAACTCCACGGTTCATTCATGTTTACACTGGTACAAAAACAAAAACTCATAAAGAAAAACTCTAAAATTTGGTGGAAAACACATCCAAATAATAACTTCAGACAATTAAAAGAAACTGAAGATCAACTTCTCCTATTACAAACAAAACAAACAAGGGGAACCTCAAATGACAATACAAACAACAAATATATTAGATTATTAAATAAAAGAGAAGCTCTAATGAATTTCAACAACACTTTCTGGAAACAAAGAGCTAAATCTAACTTTCTCAGATTTGGAGACAGAAATACCAAATACTACCAATCCATATCTAAAATTAGAAACTCAAAAAATACCACACATACCTTCACAAACAAACATCGTTTATTAATCGAAGATGAAAACCAAATTAGAGAGGAAATTACTAGTGAACTGGCCGAAAGATTCATATCAAATAATACAACGACGAATATCAATCCACGCTTCCTAAACCTTATAGATCATACCATCACTAATTCTGAAAACGCGAACTTAACACAACCCTACACAGATAAAGAAATTAAAGACACCTTGTTCTCAATGACAGATGACAAAACTCCGGGACCTGATGGTTTCCCTCCTGAATTCTATAAAAAAATACTGGAACATTGTAGGTAATCTCTTATGCAAAGCTATCAAATCCTTTTTCCATTCTGGAATCCTACTAAACGAAATAAACACAACGTTCATTGCAATAATCCCAAAAATTGACAATCCAAAAAACATCAACCATTATAGACCAATCAGCTTATGCAACACAATTTATAAAATCATATCAAAACTAATAGCTAACCGCTTAAAACCAATCCTTCCACGAATCATTAACCCATTCCAAGGAGCTTTTGTACAAGGGAGATATATCCAAGACAACATACTCATAGCTCATGAAGTTTTCCACTCATTCCATAACAAAAAAGGAAAAAATGGATGGATGGCCTTAAAACTTGATATGGAAAAGGCTTATGACAAAATCAAATGGAATTTTATAGAAACTATTCTAAATAAATTAGGTTTTGATCCGAAATGGATCAAATGGGTCATGATATGCCTAACTAAAACAAGCTTTTCAGTCCTAGTTAATAACTTACTTGGACATACTTTTGAAACACAAAGAGGTATACGACAGGGAGACCCTCTTGCACCATACATATTTATATTACTTATGGAATTACTGGGTAGAATGTTACAACAAGAATCAATGGAATACAACCCCCTAATTGGAATCAGACTCACAAACAACAGCGAACCCATCCCTTTCCTCTCCTTTACAGATGATACACTAATCTTTGGCCAAGCCGATGAATTAAGCCTACACACAATAAATAACTTACTTAACACCTTCGCTAACGCATCTGGATTAACTATCAACTACAACAAAAGCTCCCTACAAGTCTTTAAAAATGTTCCTTCCAATAATGCACATTTGCTTGCCCAACAACTTAATATTCCGATCACTAAAACAATGGAAAAATACCTTCGCATACCACTCATAAGTGGGAGAGTTAACAATACTCTTTTTGACGAAGCAATCACAAACCTTAAAAAACAACTCTCAAAATGGAAATCAAACACCCTATCACAAGCCGGGAGATCTGTACTCATTCAAGCAAACCTAAACTCTAAAACTAATTATCTAATGCAATCCTTCCTTTTACCAAAAGAAACCCTCAACAAAATTGACCAAATAAACAAAAATTTCTTTTGGAACAAACTTCAATCTGACAACTACCATCCCCTAATCAGTTGGGAAAAACTATGTACAACAAAAAAGGATGGAGGATTAGGGTTTAAACTAGCAGAAGAAACCAACATTGGACTACAAATGAAACTCCTCTGGAGAATCCTAGGTAAGCCGGAAAACATCTGGTCTAAAGTAATCTCAGACAAATATCTCTCCAAAACCTCATTAATGGAAAGAGGAAAATATAAAACCTCCTGGCAATTTGGCAGACTACTTAATATTAGAAATCTCTTCTCAAAAGGTCTACTCTGGCTAGTAGGAAACGGCAAAACAATAAATGTGTGGAATGACATATGGGTAAACGAACAATATCTTGAAAACTTTAGACTCAACCAGGACCCAAACATGAAAGTCTGTGACCCCTTCACAAACAACAATTCCCGGGACATCAATAAACTAAACAACATATTTCCCACTCATATTGTTAAAATGATCACTAATATCCATATCCCAATCACTGACATTCTGGATAAATTAATCTGGATCTATAACAATAATGGAGAATTCACTGTTAAATCTACCTCATCTCTGCTCAACAACAAAAACACAAATAAAATCAACACAAACTGGATCTGGAAACTCAATATCCCACCAAATATTAAAAACTTTATCTGGAAAATTATGCTAGACATATTACCTACCACTGCTCGACTAAACAAATACATAAATAGAGTCCCCAGTACTTGTTCCCTCTGCAACTACAATACAGAAGATACAAATCACCTATTATTCAATTGTCAAATTACAAGATTACTCTTCCAAAATCTAGGGATAAAACTAAACAAATCATACATAATACCTAACATAACAGATAATATCTCATAAAATATCACTAACACTAAAATTATTAATAAAAATTTCACAGATATTTGTCACTTATGGCACTCTATCTGGGAATTCAGAAATGCAATTATTTTCCGTAACAATAATAAAAATATAAATAACGTTCTGAATCAAACTATTGACAAAATCATCTGTTGGAATAAAGAACAAATCAAGGAAAAAACACCTAAACACAAAAGACCTTATAACAAACTATTCTGGAAACATCCACCCACAAATATGATCAAAGTCAATGTAGATGCTTCAATAAAAAGTGGACATAATCCACAAATCAGCTGCGTTCTTAGAAACATCTATGGTCAAGTTATCAAAATATACAAACATAACATTAGAATGAGTCCAATTATTCTAGCAGAAGCTATTTCTATTTACGCAAGTATCAGACATACAGATGTACTGGGAATCAGAAGAATCATCATCGAAAGCGACTCTGCAATCGTCATCAATGGAATCAACCACATAAACAAGACACCATGGATAATTTCCCAAATAGTCGAAGAAATCAACTCTATAAGTAAAGACTTCGAGTCTATCACTTTCCAGCACTACTACAAAGAAGCCAATCAGGCAGCTGATTATATTGCAAAGTCCCCTCTAAATTGCAACTTCAACCGGAGCCCTTACTGTTACGAATTCCAAAACATCATCTCTTTAGATGATCATGGATGCCATTAGGACATCCAACTTCTTGCATACTGTAAAAAAAATAAAAAAACTTTATTCAACCAAATACTCATGTTAACAAAAAGTTCATTCCAACTAGCTACAACCCAACAAACTTCCAACTGCCAGATCAGCTCATCTTGCAAACACACGTACTGAGTGTATGATGTCTTTCTATTCAGAACTGGCAAATAAGAGCATCCCCAAATTTTCTTCAAAATGGAGAATGAAAATCCAAATAAAAGACCTATCCTAATTGTTTGGATAGAGTTCATAGTTTAGATAGAAGTTACAATCCTTAGATAGCGAGGATTAGTAGCCTATAAATAAAGCCCTAGGGGGCTGGCATTCAATCATCTTTTCAATCATCAATCAATACAATCAATAGCAATAGAGTTATAGAGAAGTTTTAGGGTTTGACGTTTGCGAAAGCCGACGTTGAGTTGTAAAGCTTCGGAATTTATATTTTAATGCAAGTTTATTCCTTTCAATCAATGATGAGTTCCATGATGAGAAGCGAGTAGTCCCCCAAAGCTCTTAGGGTCGGGGTGAGCCCGACGTTAGCCATGCGCGTTTGAGGTAAGTATTAGATGTTGATATCGTTGTGTCTATATCATCTCCTACGATTCTATGTATAGTCCTAATCGAAAGAAAAGGCATTCATGCTAACAACTTGAGTTATAAACATAAAAATTGGTAGAGACAATTAGGTTTATTTGCAAAAGTAATCCTAAGAGTTGGTGTACAGCGAAAGCTTGTCCCTCGGGTGAAATAGCGCAATTGTCCGTCTTATTTATCTCATCGCATGCATTGGTTAACGTTGTGGTAAACCCTAATCCTAGGAGTTGCTTTTTATATAGTTAATTCATCAAAAAACCTCTGTCTTATTTATGATCATCGCTCCCTCATCCATCCTAAAAGTCTTCGGCCCTTCTTTGACGACGAAGAACTAACCCACTGCAGGAAGACATCGATATCGAGGATAGACGTCGATATCGACCATGGTGATAGATCGACAGTTTTCTGAGTCGATCTCGAGACTCCTGAGTCACTGTTGCAAACATTGATATCGACCCCAGACGTCGAAATCGACCCTTCTGTGTCGACTAGCAGTCTTTTGAGCCAGTCGATTTCATGGACTGACATTGATATCGACCTTTCCTGTCGATATCGACTGCTTTTTTTTTATCTCTGCAGGTCTTCTGTTGCAGATAGGATCGACAGCCGAGGTCGACATCGAGTTCAAGGGTCGAAATCGAGGCTTCTGGTCGACGCAAGACGTGAGATTCCGACGCTACTAGGATCCCGCTGACACGCCTCCTCGTGGATCGATCTTGACTACCCTTCCACTACAACGGGAGAAAGTCTTGTAATTATTTGCATAGGCTAGGAGTCGGTTTACATTTATACATCTTATTATTTATAACTTAAGAACTCGATTTCCTCTTATTAACACTTTGCCACAACATCGCCATTTTAGAAGGTGGAAAGAACTTATTCAGGAATGCATCCTTCACCTCCGCCCATGTCCTCAGCGAGCGTAGAGCCAAACTCTCAAGCCATTGTAATGCCTTCCCTGCCAAAGACCATCGAAAAGATTTTAATCACACATACTCTAAATTTACTCCATCAGCAACTGTTTCACATAAGTCAATAAAAGTAGAGATGTGTTGCAGGGGGCATTCATTAGGCCTTCCTTCAAAAGTATTTCTTTTTATCTCAGATAGGAAGTTAATTTTTATTTCATAGTTGGAGTGAGGAATTAAAATAGCGGATTCAAGAACATAAAGCGGTGGATGCATGTATTGCATTGCCGTTTGTGGATACTGATTTAGCCGCTCTTGGGCTTGTCTGCGCGCATCCTCCTCCCTATCAGCACGGGCTCGCTGTGCAGCAGCGGCGGCCCTCTCAGCAGCGATTGTAGCGTTGTGGTCCTCGATCTCCTTCCTCAATAGCTCTATGGTCTCAGCCTGCGTCTCATTGTCAGCCATGATGCGAATTGCTTTGTTGCGAAGATGGTAGAAACGTTCAGGCTCGTTGATTGGTTCCAGGATAGGTCCGCGATCAGAACGTCGCATAAACCTGCAAAATAAGCTCCAAGAAGATCGTGATTAAACTTAGGTGGCGATTGATTGCCTCCCCGACAACGGCGCCAATTTGTTCGCTGGAGGGATAAGTGTAGGGGGATTCAAATAATTCAAATAAACAATTCACAACTAGACTACTCCCTGTCTCAAACAAATAATACAAGAATCCCCTCCCTTATAGTAGTAGGGTAATTCAGGATTGAATCCACGAGGAGGTATGTCAGCGTTTCCCTTGTTGTACTCACGATCAAAGCTTTTGACCTCAGAAGACACTCGATATCGATGTGTCTGGTCGATATCGACCTCAGTTCTGGTCGATTTCCAGTACAGATCCTGCAGAAGACAAAAGCAGCAAAGTCGACGTCGATCAGAGACCTCGATATCGACGTTAGACCTCGATATCGACCTTTACAGTCGATTCCAATGTTTGTCACAGAAACTGTAATTCGTAACCAATTGTCGGAAAAGAGTCCGAAGAAAATAGAATGGTAAAGAAGGATGATCAGAAACAAAACTAAAACTTTTATATTGAATTCAATTAATTAAAAGCTTCCAAAGTCGGGGTTTTATGCCACAACGATAACAATGCAAGTTTTATGCTAAAGTTATGAAATTTAATGCCTTTCCGTCAAATAACTTTCGTTATCAACACTTAGGTGATTAGAGGCTCTCGCATAGTTCCTAAGAGTTACTATCCACTTCATGAGCAATCCAAGTTCACAATATGAGTGGCTTTCGCTTCAATAATGCAAATAATGAATCTCCCTAACTTTCGCAAAGGATCATGCATGGGATAGAAGACGGAATCGCATAAAAGTCATACCTTTGATGCACTTACCCTACATCGTTATTGTCGGGCTCACCCCAACCCTAGAAGTGGGTTGACTACTCGCTCCTCATCATGCACATCATCATCATCATTGTTGAAGGAAAACTACTTTGAATTAAACTTTGAAAGAAATTACAACCGAACAAGCCAAAACTCCGCTCTCGCTTCTCTCCAACTCACTCGGCCCTCTCTCTCTCTCTCTCTAACTCGTTACTACTGTAATTGAAACTGATATTGAATATGCTTGGATGCCTAAACTCAGCCCTAAAGGCCTCTAGATATAGATATCGAACTTTGCTATCCAAAGATTCGAAACTTTTTCTTTATTCTCTAAGATAAAACTTAAATAAAGTAAAAACTAAAACTCCTATGGTAAATCAGCTCATATGATAGCTCTGGTGTTGATGATAAGAAATCTCGACTTTTGGATAGACGTGCAAGCTTCGGATAGAATTCTATCAAAATCTGAGTCGGATTCCTCTGCTGGGCAACATCGATATCGACCTTGAACATCGACATCGACCTCTGTGAAACTCTATCTCGAGCTCTCCTTCTTCTACTCGAACTGGCACTCGACTTCTATCAGTTAGTTCGATCTGACAACATCGATATCGATCTTCAGACATCGATATCGACCTCTCTGTGTCGACATGCTCTGTTTCATTTCCTGCTAGATTCCTATGTCTCTGCTGCACTCGATGTCGAGGTCCCCAGTTGATTTCTACCTCTTCAGAAGACTTCGAGTTCTTTTTCCGCTCTTCTAAATCCGTCCATTTTTATCATGTTTTCTAAGAAATCACATAGAAACTCGTGCAGACCCATATATTTGATATTCAAACGTAAACTACACTAATCCCATGTTTTCCCATTAATATGCATGCAAAAGACGATAAAATGGACTTTTATGTGCATAGAAAATATGGCAATTTGCGTGCACATCACATTTGGCCCTTCATCAAAGGGGTGTATGGTATGCAACTTGCCAATTTTCATCGTTCTCATGGTCATCATCTGCCTTTCCGACATAACCATATATTTCTCTAGTGAATCAGGCCCCTTCTTTGTCTGAACGAAAACGAGGTCAAAGGATTCTGAAGCAAACATAAAAGCATTTAAGATCAATATACAGTGTGAGCCAATGACTACTTGAAATAGGAACCAATTTCAAGACATAGTATCCTGTAGACCGAGTTGGATCATATAAAATAACTATGTGAGATTCTTATTTTGAATACCTTTCCAGAGGACTTCTATGTGCTCTAGGAAACAAGAATCTCTCTCAAATAATTTCTCTTGTCAACATCATCAAACAGCCGAACCCTTTGTGAGATCAAGTCAGTGCTAGAACCAACCTTTGAAACAGAAAGAAACACGTAGTTTGAGAGGAACTCTACGGAAGAAGAAAATTAGATATTAGCAAAAGCATTTCAGCAGATGAGGGGTTCTAAACAACATGGAGATCTTTACTTCCAACAAATAGTTGATCTATATTGTACCAATAATTAGTTGAGCTACATTGTTGCAATATAATAGTAAAAAAAGAACTTAGCTTTTCATATGAAAAAACCTCAGCCACTGCCTCTTTTTTTAACCTACAAATAAGTAGAACAGAAACAAATAAAGCAAATATGCTCACACTGTCACACAAGAGGCATGAAGTAGTAGGTGTAATGAAATCAAACATTGATGAGTCTAAGCAATGGCTAGTAAGTTAAGCTATTTAATAAGGTATTGCAACCTTCACTTGAATGATGTCAACACCATTGATGACTCTAACCAACATTAGGGGTGTGTTTGTCAACGGGGTAGATTTTAGTGGACGGGGATGGATTTTGGGATGGAAGGGATGGAGACTATTTTTGTGGATGGAGGGGATGGAGATTTTTGGTAAAATTAATCCCGTTTGTGTTTGATAGTATGTTGAATTTTTGGTGAATGGAGAGATGTGAAAAGTCATAAATGCCCCCACTAATCCACATGAAATGAGGAAATTGCCCCCACTCAAACCCCTCATCCATTGAGACAAATAACTGGTGTGTTTCGTCCACAGCCGGCCCGACCACCTCCCCTGCAGCACTTGTTGGCGAAAACGAAAGCATCTCCTGTGAACAGTCACTGTCACCGGAAGACGACCGACCACCGCCAGCTCCCGCCCCCTCCACCATCTCCTACATGTAAGTCCTGATTTGTAACTTACCAGTTGGTCCGATTACATGATCGATGTCGTTTACGTTTTAGGGTTAGCTCCAATTGCAATTGGTGATATCTATGAGAATTGGTAGGGGGCTTTTGTTGTTTTTGGCATCGTTCCTTGTTACCTAAACTTGCTCTGCATTGAACGATAATTGATAATCTGGTATACGAAATCATTTATTTGTCGGTCACTGCTTCTGCAATAAGTTTTGATGAGGTTGAAGTTGAGAATTTTTCCACTGTTTTATCGGTGAATGACAACTGATAGTATGATGCATCTTCTTTATAAACCACCTATCCTTCATCACCATTGATGCTTCCATCTCCTGCAATAATTTTGAAATACTTCGTTGTTTTCGTAGTTGTTATTCAATATCCATCCATTGTCAATGACGGGGTTAGGCATTGCCATTTTCGTAAACAAATAAAGCATTTGTTTTCGTAGTTGTTTTCATATTTGATTTGCTTCATAATGTCGTTTTATATGTTCAAACACCATCCTCAAGTTTCATTCCAATTCCAAGTCATCCTTCGACAGTTTCTTATGGCATCAAATTCCCCACTGAGCAACGGGAAAGGCAAGGGAAAGGGAAAGGGTGCCAAGGGAATGGGAACCGTTACACCTGATGACAAGGTGCATCCCCCCATGTCGCCTTCTACTGGTCGTATGAGCTGACAATAAAGTTGGTGCATGTTCTCCTTGCATACCAGCAAAAAATGGAAGGGAGCATGCCTTTACATGGGGTCCCCTTACAACTTAATTCGAAGAATTGATGGGGAAGAAGTGCAACCAATTCACCCTTAAGAACCGAGCTCGTGACATGAAACTTCATTACAACGCCTGGAAGTCGCTTAAACATGGGGAGATGGGATTGGGATGGGATGCCGACAGAGGCACCGTCAAGGCTCCCGACGAATGGTGGGATAAAAAAAATATCGGTATGTCCTCGTCTTTTGTTTGTCTCATCTTCGATTGTGCACGACACTTGAAGAAGTGATACATTCTTTCATTGACCCAACTGAGGAGGAAGATGTGAATTTCAGGACGTTCCAAAAGAAGGGAAGCCCTCCTGAATTGGAAGACTTGTTTGACCAAGTACATGGTGGTACTGTAGCTATCGGGGAGTTTTGTGTGGCCTCATCCATGGACCCCGTGATGCGGGCATCATAGGACCAAAACCCCCACGATGAAGGACAGCTAGATGACATGTATGATGGCAGGGTTGGGAATGAAGGGGACGATATTGGGTCACAATATGAGGCTGTCGATGTCGAGTTTAATGAACTATTTCCGACCCCGACTGGTATGAACCGGACCCCCTCCCTGCAACAAGTACTCCAGAGTCTTTGCGAGGATGACGCAAACACCGACATCCTATTAGGTAATGGGGAAGCCTCCTCCGGTCCTACACACACCACTATGCACAAACGAGGACCCTCCGAGTCTGGCTCGTCCAACTTCGCTCCAAAGCGCAGCCTTCAGAGGTTGGAGGGGTCCAAGCTTTATCAACACCATGTGAAGATGGTTGAGGAAACAAAAAATAAGCTCTTGTCCATGCTTGAGAGGGAGTAGGTACTTGAGAGGGATGAAGTGTCCTCCATCAAAGCACACGGAACAATTCGTGAGGTCATGGACATTGTCAGATCGATGATGAAGAACGACCCAATGGCCGAAAGTGATCCCTTGTGGTGCTTCAGCTTGGCGCTGATCAAAGACCTTGAGCGTCGAGAGGTATTCATCGAGATTGAGCGTAACGGCTCCCGCTTGAAGTGGCTCAAGTGGTTGTACTCTACAAACGACGGGCAGCAGCCACTAGTACAAATGTGTAGATTAACAACGAAAATTTGAAAGCGTTTATTAAAAACACTGTTAATTAAAGAGAAGCACAACACTTTTATTAAAAACGCTGTTAATTAAAGGGAAGCACAACGCTTTTATGAAATAACTGCTATTTTACTACTTTTTCATTGATATAACATCGGTTTTATTAAAAAAGTAGTGTTAATTAAAGGGAAGCATAGCGTTTCTCAAAATAAAGCGCTGTCATTGATAACTAAATTTATTAAAAAAATAATACTAATAAAATCTTGAAGCCAATCATTTAAAAAAAAGAAAAGAAGAACCTAAAAGGCTAAACGCTTACTTCGGAAAATAAAAACCTAACAGGCTAAAACACCTTCTCCACTACAATCTCTCCTTCTCGGCTGATCAGATTCCAACGCCTTCTCCAGTTCTCCGGCCGGTGTACCTACGAGTCAAGCTGATTCCAACGCCACCCAACATACCCATCTTCAATGCCTTCCACTGTCTCCTCCTCGGCTCCTCCTTCCAGCCGCGCCGACGCCACCTGAACCTACCACCGCCTCTACAGTCTTCTCGGTCCTCCTCCTCTGCCTTCCATCTGTGCCGGAGCCAACAATAGATCTCCACAATCTCTCCTCCTCGGCGCCTCCTCCTCTTTCCATCCCCTCCGACGTCAAAAACACCTTCCTCCGCCAGATCGCCAGATCTACAACGCCACCTCGGCTTCTCTTTCCATCCTCCTCAGCTCCTCCTCCTTCAACAACGCCTTATTCATTTTGAAAATCTCCAGATCGAGATCCATCTTTAAAAAACCGCGCAGATTGAGAGCCATCAACAACACCTTCAACAATCGCCAGATCTACAAGATCTACAAGATCCATTCAACACACTCCAAATCTAGCTACAAGATCCATTCAAATCGTCGATCAGATCTCCATCTATGCAATTGAAGAAGTCATTACATTCAATTTTAGGATTTTTTATTTTCTAGGATTTGTTCAATAAGTAGACTGATTTTTGTACAAATCTTATTTGTTGTGCAATTTCTTCAGTTTCATTTTTTTTTATAAGTTAATGTACTACTGTGTAATTTCCCTTGAATGATATATAGCCTTTGATGTTTTCTTCAGTTTGATGTTTTGTTTAATTGAGTTTATGAGTACCCAGATCAACTGGTATTAGATATGGTTGTTGTAGGTAGAAGTAGTGGATTGCACTACTGCAAGAGAATCAACCGTATTTGTAGGATTGATTTTTATTTTTTTTTATAAAATTTAAATTAGACATCGCTTGTTTCAAAAAAGCGCTATGCTTGTATTTTCCAACAACGCTTTTTAAATACTGCTTTCAATAGTGTTGTCAGCTCCTCAGTTAACAGCGCTTTGAAAACCGCTATGCTTCCCAAAAAAAACCTCTCTTCATTACCTTTTTTGTACTAGTGAGCTTGGAGCTTGCCCACCGTGACAACCCGTCGTTTGTGTAGACATCGACTACCATTTCTCAAAGAATTTTCCTACACTTGCCCCATATTTGGCGAACTTTCAGTTGTGCGTATGAACTAATTTTTATCTGTCCGCGAGTTTCTATTCGGTGTTATTTGTCTTCTTTAGCAGCTAGACATTGCACGAATTCATGCCTTTAATAATCTTTGTGATTACTTTGTTTTATATAATTGCTTCTGTTTTATGTAATAGCTTATGTGGATCAAAAGTATGTAATGACTTTGTTTTATATAGTTGCTTCTTTTTTCTATAAGAGCGTATGTGGTCCTCCATGTATGGGTTCTGCTTGCCATATGACTTACCAATCGCATTACCTTGTCCGGTCTCCTAAACAAAAAACACAAACGGTTGTTGTAGGTTGCAGGCAAACGGGACGAGCGACGCAGACGGCGTCGATGGCAACGACGAACAGCTGTGCTAGCAGTGCTCACACTCCAGCATCACTCCATCCCAATTGTTGAGCACTACTTTAAACATGTGTACAAAGTCCCACAATACATTGGCGAGTACACTAGAGCTCGTTGGGTAGATGACATACTCACACATCGTTCGCAGTCAAGGAGTGTGAACGCCTTGAGAATGGAAAAGGGTGCCTTCATACTATTTTGTGAGATGCTTGAGCGGTATTACGGACTCCGTGGGTCAGTGCAACTATTTGTACATGAGAAGGTTTCTATATTTTTCAACACAATGGCGTGGGGAGTAAGCTAGCTGGATGCATGCGAGAGGTTCCAGCGTTCGACCTACATAATATCGAGACGATAGGCGGAGTTCTAGATGCCATTTGTGCGGCAAGATGTAATGGGTTTCGTGGCCTCACAAGATACCTCATAAGGCCCCGCAACCCACACTTCAAACAAATACCCAACAAAATCTTGAACGAAAATCGGTATTGGTTGTACTTCAATGGTGCAATCGGTGCAATTGATGGTAACCATATTCAAGCGGAGATCCCGAGAGGCAACCAGATCCGGTTTCGATGCAAGAAGAGCACCTGCATATACAACGTCATGGTTGTTTGTGACTTCGACCTTAGGTTCACATTCATATTGACGGGTTGGGAGGGGAGTCCGCACGATGCACGTGTGTTTGATCATGGATTGAGGATGACATCTCTACGCTTCCCACATCCACCTACAGGTTCGTGAATGTCCAACCTTGAACCTCATCGATGGATAAGAATTAGTTTGTAAATTTTCTAACAAACTTTCTTGTTGTTGTGATTACCCCGTAAGGCTTAGGTCACTACTACCTTTGCGAGAAAGGATACCCATTCCATAATGGATGCATGATTCCCTTCTCGACCACGAAGTACCATCACCCGACGTTCGCCACTAGCCAGCCGACAAGTGAAAAAGAGGCGTTCAACAAGGCGCACTCGTTGCTGAGGGGCGCCATTGAGTGGTCCTTCGGGATACTGAAGTCGAAGTGGAAGATTCTCCATGAACTCCCAAAGTACCCAATTCGTAAGCAGATTGCGATCATCATAGCTTGCTTCGCACTGCACAATTATATAAGGACGACATGTGAGGAGACGGAGATTGAGGACGAAGATGACCCAAGGTTCAAGGAGTTCAATGTACAAGATGCCCCATCAAACGGGGACAATAAGGAGGACGCGCACGGAAACACAGAGGAGGTTGGGCACGATGACGACGATCCCTTCACCAACTCTGACGATGACGGAGCCACAATCATAAGGATTAAGATGCTGAGGGATGAAATAGCTCGCCAAATATGGAACGAAAAGCGCGGAGGACATTAGGAATTGTGAGATGAATCATTGTTAGGGGCATTACTTTTGAGGAATTCTTTTGGGGACGACAATAAAACATTAGTAATCGAACACATGAAACGTAGTGGGGTTTTGTCTTGCTGTGAAATGTGAAAGGTTAAGGCCATGGGTTGTCATTGTGGGGAAGCCGTTTGTTTCTTACAAAGTACTCAGTCAAATGACTCATGATGAAATTGTATCTTGTAGATGAACGGTTTTATAACGAGGCATAACGAAATAGAAAAAACTTGAAGTGCAAAGTACTCATTCCAATGACTCGGACTGAAATTGAATCTACTTGATGAACTGTTATGACGAGGCATAATGAAATAGAAACAACTTGAAGTGGAAAGGGAAATGAGTTGTATTCATATGCTAGACATTGCCGACAACAGACACTTGCGGTTTAGTTGATGTACACTTGCGGTTAAAGAAGTTGTCCTACTACTCGTCACATATGCTAGGGAAGTCTTACCAACAACATACCAGAAGGTGGCCACGCACAATACATATGCAACAAAATGGGGCCAAATTAACTTGAAGTCCTTGTAGCAAAAGGTGTGCCGCACTAGTTCTTATACATTACAGATGGGAGTTTACATACCGAGGGTCTTCCATGTGAGCACGCCCATGAGGATGGAAATGATGGCCTTGGCAATCACGAGGTTTTTGCGGAGTGCCTTGATGCTCAGCTTGCAGGTAGCATGCTTGTAAAGGCAAAGATTTTTAAATCCTAATTTCTCATAAAAAAGGAAAATCAAAATGAATTTAAAAGCAGAATTTAACGAAAAACTCGCTAACTCGGATTTTGAACGCATGAAGCGGATTCCCGACCTAAACAAAATTTTAAGAACTAACATGGCAACCTTGATTCTTGGATTTCAAATTCTAATTGCGCGAAAGAGAGAGCATGATTTGGGAACACTAATACAATTCCGACCTTTAGTGGCGGTCAAAAACCGCTGCCTAAAGCCCTATAACCGCGGCCTAAACCCTTTGGCAGCGGTTTACTGACCGCACCATCTGCTCCCGTTTCTATAGACCTATAGCAACGGTTTTAGAAGCCTATGGCTGCGGATCTTGTAAGAGGTTAGACCGCTGCCAAAAGGTACCTAGAACCACTGCCACAAAGTCTATGGGGACATTTGTGTAGGAGAACAATGGAAGCGGGTAAAAAACCCTTAGGCAACGGTTTAAAGAAGATAATAGAGGCAATTATTGAAACCTATGGTAGTGGTCTACTAGATATGGAAGCGGTTTTTGTGGTCTGTGATAGCGGTTCAAGAGCTTTGGCGGCAATGTAACGAATATTTGGCAGCGGTTTGCTAGAAAAAGACAATACTTTCACCATCTTATAGAAGCGGTTATATGTATCTATAGCGGTGGTTATTACTCTTTTGACAACGTTTTTGTTACTATATAGTAGCGGTTATTGTGTTCGGTGGCAACAAAAATAAGAACCTGTGGTAGCGGTTTTATATAGCTTAGAAATGAAAAGATTTGGCAGCGGTTTATTCACATCACATGCAGTACCTCTGTATTATAATTTGAGATATTTATATATTGAAATAATAAATTTAAAATTAACTACAAAATGAAGAATAGAAATTCAAAATGTTGGACTTTCATTGCATTATAACAGTAATTACCAATGTTTCATTACAAATACTACAAATCCAAAAAGTGAAATGCTTCATTTGTAACAAGATAACATGATTCCATCCTTAATGAAGTGAGAAAGCAGCAAGAGCTTGTTATGTAGAGAAGTGAATCACATCTAACTTGACACATTGGATATTGGCGAAACTCTAAAGGGATTTTTCCAAATCCACAGTAACCTAAATCACATCGAAAACACTAAGAGTTAAAAGGAAGGATTAAAATTCAGTTCCATTTAAAACATCTAGATTAAAATTCAAACTCACATCAGAACCATAAGCAAGATCGGGGTTAAGCAATCAACAACATTGGAGAGGACAAGTCAACAATCGAATCGAAAGTAAAAGATGAAATAAGGGTAGAGAACAAAGAGGAATCTGGAGAAAGACAGACGAGAGAAAGCTAGTGACCACAAGGGTGGTTGTCTGCATATTTATGGGAAAGCCAGTGACCAAGAGCAAATGAGAATAAACCACTGGAAAATATCAGTTAATAATAGACGAGACGATAAACCCTAAATCAAACTGAGAGCAAAAACCCTAGAATAATCCATTCTATAAGCAAACTTTTTCGAATAGCAAACATTATTGACACAAATCACTGAACAAATAAATAAGTAATTAGGAGAAACACCCACTGGACGGTATTGCTACTAAAGAGTATGTAGGTTCACTCCTCACCAAATCAACACTTCCATCACAAGCTTGCTCATGTGCTAAGCGACCCCCAACCATGTTTATATAGGCATCCAAAAGATAAAAAAAATAGCCATGCTAATATTCAAAAAAAAATTAACAGAAAATTTACTTATAAGCCTCCTGATTTACAAGGATAGATAATTCAGTAAAATCTAAAACTAATAGTTCTAATCTTCTCTTAACCTACTTACCACATAACCATTTGAAGCAAATTTAGAAATGAGCTACAAACAAACCATAGTCTAACTAAACATAAATCACGAAAATTCACCTTTCAAAAGGTAGATGCCTCAATGAGTGAAACTAGCATATCGGATGACAACAGCTAACCTAAAATTTTTAGTCCAGGATTCCACCTTAAATGAACTTCCCCGATAAAACATTTTATACATTGCATGCTTGTACCTCAATCTTTTAACGAAACAGCAAAAGACGGACATAACCAAATAAATAAGTAACTAGGAGAAACACCTAACCTCATTCCATCTTCTGTCAGTCTGACGGAGGGAAAGTCGTTGATTTACCTCGTCAAAAATAATTCCCAAATAAACAAACTAGTATAGTATGCAAGTAAGGGGTCGAACCCTAGAGAATCAAGTATTTCTAAATTTTCTCTATTTACCAATATAAAAAGGAAGGATTTTTATGAATGAAAATAAAAGAAACTAATATTCACAAAAGAAAATAAAGAATATAAGAAAAGCGTTTCCACCTACAAGTTCTCGACTTTGGTTGGTTTTATTGGTCATCAAATCCTTTTCAAGTTATTATCTTTTCCTATGAATTCCTCTCGTCTTGGTTTAAGTAGATTAAAAGTCCTACGAGTCCAATTAATCCCTTACACCTCAATGCAACCCTAACGCGGTAAAGATTTAACAAAGAGATAGCAAATAGTCCCAAGAACTTGAGCATATAAATAACACCAATTGAACACGGTAAATCAATGTTTAAGATATATGTCAACAACCTACATAATCATGCTTCAAACACGGAATCCACAATCTTATGCGTGCTACTACGGAAATAACACAAATACGAAAGTATTAAATCCTAGTAAGAAATCAATATTATCAAGGTAGCTAATCAATATAACATCAATAACATAATCAATATCACACAAAGAAGTTGAAAGAATTATAGAGGAAAAATAACTTCAATTAGAAACTCACAAACCACCAACCAAGTCTCAAAAGTGTAGGCGGAAACTAGAAAATTAGCCAAACATAGCTTACCTAAACTTTCTTCTCTTCTATGGTGATTGCTCTACTTGAATGTATTAGAAAACTAACCCTAAACATCCTATTTATAACCCTTAAGTTCTGAATAAACAAGATAAAAGATAGATAAATTAGATAGAATTTCCTACACCAAAAGATAGATAGAAGATAGATTTTCCATGTTTAGTTCAGCGTCAGATTTCGCTGGCAGCGAAAAACCATTCGCTGGCAGCGAAAAACCATTCGCTGGCAGCGAATTGTCTTAGTTGATCTACTGTTGGATTTTCGCTAGCTACTCGCTACCAACCCGCTAGCAGCGAATGTCCATGCCTTAGAAAATTTGTCAAGCCTCTTCGGTTCGGCTACTAGCGAAGATTTCCGCTTCCGCGAAAACACCTTTCCGCTGCCGCGAAAACACATTTCCGCTGGAGTGGATCCACTCGCTGGCTCTCGGGCTGACTCGGCTCGCTGGCAGCAAGTCGGGCTCGCTGGCAGCAAGTCGGGCTCACTCGCAGCGAGTCTTGCACATGCACTTGCTCAGACATGGTGTCGCTGACTTCACTCGCTGACAGCGAGTCTTCATTTGCTGGCAGCGAGTCGTGCTGCCTCCTGGACATGCTCCTCACTGACTCCACTCGCTGGCAGCGAAATACGCCCAGAAACTTTGCTTTTCTTCGTTCTTTCCCCGTTCTTTCTTCCCCTTCTTAGCTTGATTTCTTGACTTCACTTGGCCATGTTTTGCAGCTTTCCCTCGCTTTCCACCATGTCGGATCTACGATTCTGCACAATTTAACCGAAATAGCGTAGATTCCGAACTTTACCACAAAAAGAGTTTAATCTAAATTAATACTAAACATGCATATTCTACAATGTAAATGCATCTAAACTTATAATGCCTATTAAAAATATGCATTATCACAGTCTTATCAAATCATTCAGAAAAGTTGTCCGATAGGCCATAACCCAGAGACTCCTGCTAGAAAATGTCTGCATAGAAAAACCAAAAACCTGTTTCACTTCACAAACCAAACAAGCAAAAAAATATATGAAATCTAGCTTATATTCATTGTTAATATCCCCTAATTACTAAAAAAATATAGAAAAAATTATACAGAGTTATTGATATTTTAATGTACATAATTTAGGACAAACCAAGAAACACTAGTAATCATGACAGTTTTAACATATCTTAAGACAAAGAATCAAAACTTAGGGTACATTTAATTTGGAAACTGCTTGTGTATAAAAATAAGATACAGGTAAGATTTGAAAAACTGAAACTCTCAAACCTTGTTCAACTTCTCGCCGCCATGACCAGCGTCCTCCAACGTCTTCTTGCCCACGACGAGGCAGTAGAGGAGGCAATCATCCAGGCGGCACCCATTGCTACTTGCTCTAAATGCTCTGTGACAAGGTATTTTCTTTGAAAACGATAGGAATGAATGAATAAATGTTGTGTAAAAGGCAGTGAAGGAATCAAAGGGGTGAAGACTGAAGAGGGCGATAAATAGGTGTAATACTATCACTAATGGGAACAATAGAAAAAAAATCATAAGCAAACATCAGAGAGCACTTTGACAGTGGAAAAAGAGCAGCACAAGTATTGACAGTGGAAAAATCAAAAGCAAACAACAGAGCGCACTTTGAAGCTCATACATCAGCGGGACAAAATGAAATTGAATTATATGAATTTGATTTTTTTTCAAGTCAAATTGAGTTTCAAATGCAGACTAAACTAAAACCAGTCACATCGCTTGTGTGCTTTAAACGCATTTTGATTCTACCATGAAGACACCATATGTTTTTAGGTCATCTCTAAGAACGCATTTTGATTCTACCAATGAAGACACCATAGGTTTTTAGGTCATCTAAGAGATGACCAGGAAATGCAAGTGATTAAATCAACAAGTGATCAAACATATGAAGAAACCCTAATCATTGATAAATTTGCCCAAATAAGAAAATTGCCCAAATTTCAGGTTGCCCGAAAAGGAGTAAAAATAATAATAGTACATAAGAAAAGGCTAACTAAGTTGATAGGGATACAATGCAGTAAATGTTACTGCATTGTTATAGGTGTAATGATGCTGACAGAGATGATAACGAACGTTAAAACAAATCAACAATATGGGTTCGTTCTGATCACATCTTAACCACTAAACTTCTAAGGCAGATATGGTCAATGTTTAGACCTTAAAGGACTTAGTCTCTGCCTGGGTTAAAGTTAAACACCTCTTTCACATTTACTCTATCTTCCTCCTCCAAACTAACTGGGCCAAAAACATATCATACGAAATGGAAATGAATATCAGTCCTATTTCTCATCTCAGTTTCTTTTAAACAAATATTTTTTTTATATTCCAAAAGAATAAGGTCTTACTAGCTCTGACAAAATAGCAGATCGTGAGAGCTGTAACGAGGGAGGAAAAAAACATCATAAGACACTAGTAAAATCTCACTACAAGAAGCTTTACCCTCCAAATTAGAGTACAGAATAGAGGCCAGAGCCATGCTGGTACTTAAACAGCCGTATCATCTCATCTCAAAATTCAGATTGAGTAAATTTTACTTCATCTCAAAATTGTCAAATGGAGCAAGAAACAACAAACTCCTGTTAGTTGAAAATAACTAGTTTTCCTTATCATCTCATCTCAAAATAAGTATGATGATGATGATGGTGATGATAAAAACAAAATAAGCACACCACATTAATTCAACTGCACTAGATCAGGGGTAGCTCAAATCTCAAACCTATGAGCCATTGAGCATCATAGAAGCAAAAGCAAGTGGACAATAGTGATTTTCAAAAGAAAATTCAGAGATCGAATCGATGGCAAAGCTCACGAACCTCTTATGGAAGCACCACTGCAGCAGGATCAAAATTTATGCATAAAGCATAACTAATTTGGGTTTAAAAGTTTCAAGGATTACTTAAAGATACCTATTAAGGATTTCCTGAATTTCGAGGGGTTCTTGAACTCTTATTGCTCCCATGACAACCCTTGTTCACATAAAACAAAAAGAGTTAATCAGATAAAAAAAACTGATGATCCGAAAACTGCCTCCATAGACTAAATCAATTCTAAATTCGTAAAGTAGTTCATAGCATAGTTACTTGATACGAGATTCGATTCGAAACGGGACACGAATACGGATACGGGATTCGCTACCCCGACCGGATCCGATACGATGGATACGGTGGGTATTTTTCTTAAATAAATTGAATATATAGATTGATTTTACAATTTATGGATAGATGGATTATTTTAGTGTTATATAGACTGTTTTAATTTATTGGGCCAGATTTAGGGTTTTTATTTGGGTTATTTTAACTAAGTGGGCCAGATTTAAGCCTTTAGGTTAGAAAAATCTTCCTCTTCCTCTCTGCCGTCTGCACCATGTACCACCGTAAGTTCTTCTCCTTCTCTCTTCTGTGTCTCCTCCTTTGTTATTACCTTCGCACGCTGCTGCGCCTCCATCAAAGCGGCAAGCCTGGATATCATTCGATGCAAGTGTCGAGGATTCGATGCTTGTACTGTACTGATACGAGTATCCTCTCGAATCGGACACGAAGTATCCGATTCGAGATTCGCACCACCGTGTCGCGTATCCTGCTTCTATGGTTCATAGTACCCCGAATCACCACTCACAAGGGAGGCCAAAATTTCATGATGAAATTCTAAGAATTTGTAAGATAATAGAAGCATTAGAAACAAAGATAAGATTCTAATTGCCTAGAGATGGCTCTTCATGGGATTGATAGTCAAACCTTCGACTTTCATCAGCAACGGTGCTACGCAATGTTCAAAAATCAAGCTGTAAGGATTCATCCGAGCCCTCTCCCTTTTATCAATCAGCAACTGCTCAAAATATTTTAAGGAGGAAAAAAAATGAAAACCAACCTACAAGTAAAAAAATATAATTACTTGCAACAAATCCTGTCAAAAAGGCATTTGATTTCCAAAGATTGGAGATGTATAGGCACCATTCACCATTCACCCCTCAAATAGATAATAATAAATTTAGGGGTACTAACCTTGTGTGGGATCAATTGTATAGAATATTCAAACCTGAGCCTGAGCAAAATCGAAAAGAGGGACATCGAGAAAAGCCAGCCCTTCCACCTAATAAACTCACCCACAGTAAAAGGGCATGCATTAACTATTACAACATATGTATATAGGAACTGCAAGACCTGTTCTGCAAAAAAAATTACTATAAAAGATAGGCTCTCAGAACCCAACTGCAGGGGAGAGATTAGCCCATTTACACATCTCCATTAAAGCCAGTGAGCCAGTCCCTGATCACTAATCCAGACTATAGTGTTGTCACTAAAAAAGAGGGCAATATGATGATCAAGAAGAAGAAGAAGAAGATGTTGCATGTAAAGGCGTGGGTATGAACTAGTATTGATATATAGATGAAGGCGATGAATCACGGGGAGGCTTATTATGGAGCTAAACTTCTGCAGCCAATAATGGCATACAAACCATATATGGGTCTACATCATCGAGCAACTTATCAGATACAAATTTCAGAGTTCTATTAATTCAACTTATCACAGTTCTTAATTAGGTCCTAATATGATTCATATTTCAGGCATCAGATGCCATTTTAATATAATTAGACTACCAAGTAACTTGCTCAAATTTCTTCTTTAAAAAGCCACTAGAAGTTCAAGATAGCTTACATTTCTTCAAACTCGGAACCAGTTTTATGATTCATTAGTTGTTCAATCTTTTACAATATAGCAAAATGCAAATCACGAATGCCTTCAACAAAAGTATGAATTTTCACAGCAGACCTACGTAGAATGTTAATCAGACATAAAAGTTACCTTTACAAGCAATGTTTTGCCAGTACCAGGTGCCCCGGTCAAAAGTATGCCCTGCAAGCCAACATTCCTGCAACGGTCAGTCATGGAATAGGTCGAGCACATAAATTAATTGAAAAAAAAATCTCTGTTTTGAATGAAAAATCATGTATAGATGACCAAAAAACTATGAAAGTTGCCGTATAAATCTGTTGTGTTAGTTCTTCATTCGGAATCAGAAGTAATTAACAACAGATCATTCATAACTGCATAAATTGTCACATAAATGCTTTGCTTTGGTCATTAAGAAGCTGTTTATGAAGTAAAAGAAACAAACTATCATTCAGTGATCATTCTCCAGGAGGGTGGAAGGCTCCTCTAATTCCCGTATATGAGTTGGTGAAAATATGGCTGAATAATAAAGTAGACATACAACGGGAATGGAGGAACTAAAAGAGCATTATGGTTGAACAATAAAGTATTCATATCTCAAGAGCTATAGATATGAAGAAAACAGGATATCAATTATGCATATGAGTTAGTGAAAATATGAAGAAAACTGAAATCAACCAGTCAAGAGTAGTTTGATTCACAAAAAATATGAAGAAAACCATAAATGAACAAAATTCCTACTTGCCAGCATACACATCTTGCAAACTCTCATCTCAAACTGTGATTTCAGTAACTGAAAATTACGGTTAACAACACAGAGTCTGCTAAGCAATGAAGCTGAGACCTTGGTGGCCAACATTATTCGGTATTAGGCAACCTTTCGATCTTTAATCCAACAGTGAGGAATTCCTCACTCCTCCCGTAAGTTTGTGATCTCTGAGAAACCGAATACCTTTATCAAATGTCCAATTCGATTTGGAAAACAACAAAAATGCATAAACCGAATATCACACGAGCCTAAATTTTGCAAAATCTGTCAAAAAAAACCTAAAATTCTATCTATTCCAAACATAGATTTGCAAAATCTATCAAAAACCTTAAAATTGGAGTTGGTGAAATCCCAAATCGAAGCAGAACATTGAAGAATAATTAAACATTTAAACTTACAGGCGTTGCATGAGAGATGTCGACGACTCAGGCATTGCAGAGGCTTCGACAGCAGCTAGCGACTCAGGCGAAGGCGAAGACGAGCGGGAGATTCGCGCGCGCCAGAGAAGAAACCACCAGGTTGCGCGCAGGAAGCTTCCGGGGAAAGGATGGAACGAGGGACGCCGAAAAGGAGATAAAGAGAGAGAGTAATTCTCCAACGAGAAGGAGGTGTGTGGCAGCGCCAGAGAAGAAACCACCAGGTTTTGAAGGATCTCGAGCGGTGGAGGAGAGAGGACGAACAGACCAAATCCGCAAAAGTGAAGTCTTTTACTCTCTGTTGTTTTTAGCGGGCTCTTAAAAATTTTGGGGGAAATTAAGCCAGACTAGACATATTAAGAGCATGTCTAAGAGCTTCCCTAAAACAATCTCTAAAATAGAGAATTATAAATCAAATATTCTGAATATTTTTTTACCTCATTCCAACAGTTTCTCCATTTTAGAATTCACCCCACAATATATAGAGTTTTCTCCAAATTTAGGGAATGATCTCCATATTTTCTCTCCATTCTCTATTTTGAAGAATCTAATGGGGAAGCTCTTGGATAAAAAATCATCTCAATATTCTCCAAAAAATGAAGATAGAGAATCTCTTGGGATGCTCTAAACCCGCCAATGTGATATCCGCCGCCTCAAATAATTTTTTTAAAGCGGATTTTGGTGAACCGCCGTCATAACAATTACCACTTAAATGAACCGCTGCCAAAAGACACTTGAACCGCCTCCATAGGCATATATTTTAAACACCGTTGTCTAAACCGCCTCCATTTACTAAACAAATTCTAAATTCATAAAATTCTCCTAAACCGCTGCGTCGAACCGCTGCCATACTAAACTGCGGCTCTAAACAGCCTCCTCTGCTCGGAATTGTAGCAGTGGAAGCTAACATCGAAAACTAACTTCGGGACCAACCTCGAGATTTGAGCTCACAACGTCGGAACAAGGATTCCCGCTCTCACTTTCCCATGATCAAGCCGAGTCTCACACACACCAAAACCCTAGCCAAGTTGAGACATTTAAAGTTCAAATTCAAGTCAAAAGATTCCCCTTTCTCCATTTGGTGAAGCATTGACAACATGTTTTTTCCCTTCCATCTTTGACCTATACTCAAAGTGTCCAAGGGGGGCAAGTCCCATGCTCACCCCTCTAGCCATCACGTGATGCCCATCCCAAGCCCTCCTTGGCTCTCTTAAAATCAAATTTTGGGGATCCTTTGCCTCACCACAAAACAAAACACAATCCCTAAAACTCCTCTCCCAAAAATCTTATCCAACAGCTCCAAAGAAACCTTATCTTTCCTCATCCTTTTTCCCCCTTTGATGAGAGATTCCAGCAGCCCTAAACACTCCCATTTCGTGGTCAAATCATCCCCATAATAGCCCCATTTCATCATCCCCTTCAACTCCCTTCTCTATCCTAGTCAAAGAAGCTCCATTCCATCTATTGAGCTCAAGCAAGCCAAATCAAGATCCTCTTCTCTTCATCCCTTCATGGCCAGCAACGAAAGCTCCTTTAGCCTCCTCATGAGGTCCTCAAAGTGGAAGAAGAAGCCCCAACAGCCCGAAGAAGCCAGAGAAGCCCTAGAAGACTCACTCTCTATTTTCGGATTCAAGAAGGTACCAACTCATTTTTCCCCTCCTCCGACCTCATACTAACTCAAAGTTCACACCTTTAACACCCTCTAACAATCTTAGGCACCTTCACGCGAGAACGAGCCCAATCGGAGCCTGGATGAAGCTTCACGAGCAAACTGAAAGAAAAGAAGGAACTTGGGTGACAAATCCCTTCAAACCTCGATTTTTATGTTCAATCCTTGTTTTAACATGTTCCTAGAAGCCTTAAGGAAAATTGGGAAAAAGGGGATTCGGTTGGGGTTTAAGAAAATGAGATCTTTGTTTCGTACTTAATAGAATAAGGAGGGTTGGTTTTGGATTATATAAATATAAGGTCGGTTTGGTAAATTAGAAAGGTCTGATTTTATTAAATATAAATGGTTAGGATTTTTAAGAGATTTAGAAATAATTATGGACGTGTTTAAAAGAAAATTGTATTTAAAATATTATATAATATTATTTGGGATTTAAAATATAAAATATTATTTTGGATTAAAGATATAATATTATGGTGATTTAGAACGAATATAATATTATGAGACTTGGATTTTTCAAAAAGGAATTTGACGGGTATTTCTAAGGTAGGAATTTCTAACTATTTGACTTGGATTTCAAAACGGCTTTCAGGACTAACTCGGGGAATTATGTGATCAATGACTAACTAGCATGTTGATATGATTGATTGACTAATATCATGACTTGTGTGGACTAATGGCATGTATGAATGACTAATGGCATGATGAGATGTTAGAGTTATGTATCGTTTCATTTATGCCTTATGAACTATGATGAATAAGATGAAGTTTTGAGATATATGTATATGCAGATATATGATTATTATGAGCATATGAATGTGGCTGAATGGAACGATAAGAATGATGTGGTCTCACGGAATGTGGCGATATGATGGATGGTTGAACTTGATGGAATGATGATTTCGATGTGTGATAATGCTATTGAATGATGTGTGCTTTGAATGACTGAATGGTTAGATATAGACTTGTGTATATATTCTGATATGGACCTAGGTGATATTGTCTAATTATTCGTGTTGATTGCTGGGGTTGTACTTTTGCTGTTCTGCTAACCAGGTAAGTTTCTTCCGAGCTTACTCAAATCGAAAGAGACCTCACTGCTTTATGTGCATGATATACTAGGTGCTTGCATTCATGATCAGCATGTCATGTAGTATCATTCTAGGTTGCATTGACCGTTGAGCATTCTATTTCTATGTACGTATGTAAACAGAACTATTGTTATCTATGAAGTATTTAGAGTCTTTGCTAGGGTCATAGGACGGCCCAGTCCCATCGGTTCTTGTCCTGAGTCATATGAGTCATGAGCAACACCTTATTACTATTACGAGCTTGATGATGAATATGAGCATGATGATAATATGAATGAGTTGCAAATGGAATGTATTCATGAACTAGTCAGTCTCCGCCTTATCGAAAAGTGGCGTGGAGGTAGGAGAGAGATATGTCACTTTGCATTCTGTGTGGGCCCATTTACCGCTTTAAGGATTGTAACTTCTATCTAAACTATAGACTTTATCCAAACGATTAGGATAGGTCTTTTATTTTGATAAAACTCTAAACGACTTGATAAAACTTAAAGGTAAAGTTAAATAAATCTCAGCTGCTATCTATCTAATTGTTACAAGATAATTCGTGCCTCTTTGAAGATAGAATTGCCAATCCGTGTCTCGAAAAGCGTGTCCAGCCCGTGTTGAAATAAGGTCGATATCGACTAGGAAGGTTGATTTCGATGTCTTTGTTTCTGCTCGACGAGCTTAGCTTCACTCGATTCCTGAGTTGAGGTCGACATCGATGATGTAAGGTCGATATCGAGTGCTTTTCTCTGCTGTGTGATGTTCTGTCTCGACACTCAGTTCTGTGTTGATGTACTGTAATCGATGTCGATGTTGTAAGATCGATATCGACCTCTCTTCTGCTCTCTTTGGTTTCTCCATTTTGACTCCGATTTTGCTCGAATTCCTGCATGGTTAGCTCAAAACTTGTGCAGATTCTATTTCTTGCACGTTAGCCCATTCTTACACAAGTTTATATTCTTTTGAACCTTTTCTTTGGAAATCGAATGAAATATGAAGTCAAAAGATGCAATAAAAAGAGGTACAAATATGTACATCAGGGTCTAAACCACGCCATCTGTCTCACCTACAACTGCTCGGCGAGGTCGTCCTGTGCCTTGGCGTACTGGGCCCACATGCCCCACTTGCCCAAGAAGTGCGCCAACCGTACTGCTGCGCAAGGGAATGGTGTTCGTTTAGGGGAGGTATGATTCTGCTTAAATAAAATATTCAACTATAAACTCTAACTATGCCAACTCCCTTATCAAGCAAATAAATACAAGAATCCCTCCCGATGTAGTGGTAGGGTAATTCAGGATCGAATCCATGAGGAGGTATGTCAGCGCTTCCTTAGTTGCAATCACGATCAAGCTTTCGACCTCAAGAGACATTCGATATCGAGGTGTCTGGACGATAACAACCTTAGTTCTGGTTGATTTCCAGCAATGTTCCTGCAGAAGATAAAAGCAAACACAGTCGACATCGAGATAGACCTCGATATCAATGTTAGTGCTCGATATTGACCTTGCTAGTCGATTTCGATGTCTGTAACATAAACTGTAAAGCGTAACCTATGAGTCGGAAAAGTAGTCCAAAGATCTTATAATTGTAAAGGAAAGATGAACAGAAATCAAAACTCAAACTTTTTTTTTTATCAAATTCAATAAATTTAAAGCTTCCAAAGTCGGGGATTCATGCCACAACGATAACAACGCAAGTATGATGCTAAAGTTATGAATTTAATGTCTTTCCATCAAATAACTTTCGTTACCAACACTTAGGTGATTAAAGGCTCTCGGATAATTCCTAAGAGTTACTATCCAATTCATGAGTAATCCAAGTTCACAATATGATTGGCTTTCGCTTCAATAATGCAAATAATGAATCTCCCTAACTTTCGCAAGGGATCATGCACAGGATGGAAGACGGAATCGTATAAAAATCATACCTTTGATGCACTTACCCTACATTGTTATCGTCGGGCTCCCCAACCCTAGAAGTGGGTTGACTACTCGCGCTTCATCATTGACATCATCATCGTGATGAAAAAGACTACTTTGATTAAACTAAAGAGAAAGTTACAACCGAAAAAAGCCAAATCTTCGGTCTCGCTTCACACCAAACTCACTCGGCCTCTCTCTCTCTCTCTTAATTCTTTGCGTTCTATACTGTAAAAACTGATTGCTTTGATGAAAAACTTAATGCTTAACTCAGCCCTAACGACCTCTAGATATAGATCTCAAATCTTGCTAGCGAAGGATTCGAAACTCTATCTTTATTCTCTAAGATAAAACTTAAATAAGAAAAAACTAAAAACTACATGGTAAAATTAGTAAAGTGATAAAGTCTAGTGCATTGGATAGAAGTTTTCGACTTTAGGATAGACGTGCAAGCTTTGGATAGAATTCTATCAAAATCTGAGTCGCACTTCTTCTGCAGGCAACATCGATATCGACCTTAGTCATCGATATCGACCTCCCTTTAACTCTATCTCGAGCACTCCTTCTTCTTCTCGGATTGGCACTCGACTTCTATCATTATGCTCGATCTAGGCCACTCAATATCGACCATCAGACATCGATATTGACCTCTATTGTGTCGACATGCTCTGTTCTCTGCTCTGCTCGATTCCTGGTTGCTCTGTTCACTCGATGTCGAGGTTCATTGTCAATTTCGACCTCATCCAAAGACTTCGAGTTCTTTTTCCGCTCTTCCAGATATGTCCATTTTCATCTCGTTTTCTGCAAAATCATATAGAAACTCGTGTAGACCCATATATTTGACAATAATGCATAAACTACACTAATCTCATGATTTCTCACTAATATGCATGCAAATGAATGATAAAATGGACTTAAATGTGCATAGAAAAATGGCAATTTCCGCGCACATCAAACACCCGATACTTAAGCTTGCTTGTCCCCAAGCAATACTTTTAATGGTCATTCAGGGGAAGAAAGTAAACCCTCAAAATCATAGATTCATTTTTCATATGTCCCTACAATCAATTGCCATCCTCGATAAGGTACTAATGTCAACCAAATACATGCCTGTGCAATAAAAGAAATTTCATACTCATAAAAGGAGGTTTGTATGCATAAAAACAATTTCAGCGACATAGCATTAATAATCAAGAGGACTTTTTCAAGCTTATAAGAAGTAGATTGGTAAAAGGCTAAAGATGGGCTAATATTTGGCCATGTGGTGTTAAATCCGGGGAAATAAAACTTTCTTTCCAAAATATTAATTCCGCATTTCATCTTCATATTGTTTCTTACCTTTCACTCATCGCTCAATGCTTTTTTCAATATAATGTTTTTACCTCTCTATCCTTGGTACTGCCTTCTCGCGAGTCGCAAACATGGGTGTCATGAATGGCCCCGGTTATTTAGTACTTCGGGCTCCTCACCTTGTGTCCCATCTCGCTGAACTAACATCTCAACGAGCAGGGTCGACCTACCTTTATCTCCTGAGGTGATCAGATTTTTTCTCGCTCATTAAATTTTCCATATTTCATAATTTGTTTCATTCATGCCAACAACTTCAATAATAATGCACAAACTCCATATAAAAACTCCAAAGATGACGTCCATTCTCAAACTTGTTCCCGGATAGGGGATAATGTATAAAAAATTGGCCATATGTAATATATCTGGAGCAATAATGATAATGATAAAGTAAGGCTCATATATGGCTTGTGACTTTGCAAATATGCATAGGTAAGGCTAGGATATGAACTTTTGTAAGCACTTGTATGGAAATTTCTTAAAGTCCTCCATCATCATATCATGCACATGTCAAAAGCAACTTCAAGTTTTTACCTTTCCTTCATTTTTTTCTTTTTGCACTTCATTGGGACGTCCCTTAACTAGGCAATTT
The DNA here is from genome assembly GCA_963922045.1 of Persicaria maculosa. Taxonomy (NCBI): domain Eukaryota; kingdom Viridiplantae; phylum Streptophyta; class Magnoliopsida; order Caryophyllales; family Polygonaceae; genus Persicaria; species Persicaria maculosa. Next base: position 40,366,581 of record OY998261.1, read on the forward strand.
CATGTTATATCTCTAATGAATCTAATTTTGCATCGTAGAGTTCCTTAATATGATTCCATGACTCTTTTCTTTATTTTCAATTTTTGATGGGGGTCATTTTTCTCTCTTTTTTTCTCTTTTTTTTTAGAAAATAAAACATGCATGCAATGCTTAAATATGACATTCTAAAATAACTATGTAATATGCATGAACATGTAAAAACTATGCAATAACTATCAATAATTTCAATATATGCTCAAATTTGCTAAAATATGCAAGTAAGCCTTTTCCCCACCCCATACTTTAAAGTGTCCTCACTGTATTAGAACTAGAGTTAAGAAATAAACTTACTAAAACGTCACAAATTTCAGGAGTCGAAGAAGACTGCAGTGGTGGTCGATATCGACCTTTAACATCGAAATCAACTAGTTGTATCGATTTCTGGCTCAAGCTTCAAGGTGATCCAGCCTCGACCACAAGTCCCTCGGAATCGACCTTAAGGTCGATATCGATCTTTTGACTCGATTTCGATGTCTGATCTGTGCTCTTTCTCTCCTGCAACTTGTTAGAAACCTAAAACCAAACAAAACAATAATGCATAATGTAAAGTCTCAAAATAAAACCAAAAGATATCCAAAACTTAAAACTAATTGTCTTTGTTACAAGCTCTAGACTTTAAAGTCACTAGGCCGACTTCTTCCTTTACGCTCAAGGCGGCATCTACAGAGCCCATGTGGCTTGGGCATCAAATAAAACTTCTTTCTTGTCACGTAGCTGCATTCCGCCCGGATGGATTTGATTCAACGTGAAAGGTCCCATCCTCTTATCTTTGAATCTAGTAGGGAACGAATGATCTTTTGATTTGGAAACATAAACCTTGTGTCCTATCTCATAATGGTCCGGATCTTCATCAGATACCCTACACAAGCGCACATGCCAAGGCACACCTCTTCATCAGATACCCTATCTCATAAGCGTACCTTGACTTACCTTCTCTTCTTTCTATGGCTCAGGTCGACATCGATCATCAGTAGTCGATATCAAGCTCTGTTGTGCACCTGGAGGTTCAGTCGATTTGGAGTGGTTACGCTCGACATGATCAGGTTGATTTCAACCTTCGGCGATCGATATCGATGTCTCTGCTCCTTTCTCTGCTTCTATGGTAGTCGATTTCGGCATTGTGTTGTGGTCGATATCGACTTTTATGCTCGATTTCGAGGTTCCTTCTCCTCCGTCGACCCCATACTTATAACCTAGCATAGAATCTTGAACTATGCTAGTCGATATCGACTTACCTGGGTCGATGTCGATGTTCTTTTTTGCTCCTTCATTCAAGATTGCCACAACTTCCTCAACTTGGGCTTCTATGGCCCTCTTTTTAAGCTCTTCCGGTGTCATACTCCTTATCTTTGCTTCTTCACATGTGATGTAGACACCATTGATGGCTTTAAACTCCATTGGCCCTTGATTGTTTACCGTCTTGTTGAAGGCATACTCTATAACTTCGTCACTGATTGTGAATGAGAGCATTCCTTTCTTCACGCTTATGTTGGCATCGAAGGTTGCTAGGAATGGCCTACCTAAAATAATGGGACAAGCAGGGTCCTCTACTATATCAACAACTAAGAAATTAGCAGGCACAAAGAATTTAGCTACATGTACTAACACATCAGTTACCATTCCTGTTGGAATCACTACCGTATTATTCGCCATGTAAAACTTTGAATCTACGGGCCCTAGAGAACCTATCTTTACCTTGTGCCATATGGTTAGTGGCATCATGCTAACGCTAGCGCCCAAATCAACTAAAGCATTAAAGCGATATCGACCAAAGCCTATAGCGATAGAAAACTTACTTGGGTCCGCCTGCTTTTGTGGGAGCTCCAATCTGTTGCACTCCTCTACGATCTCAGAAAGCGATCGCTTCTTACCCAATATGTTCTTAAGGAACCTCACATAAGATGGCATCTCATGAAGTGCTTCGGTGAATGGAATTGAGACATTGAGTCCTTGAAGCATCTTCACAAACCTCTGGAACATCTTTTCCGCCGGGTCCTGAATCACCTTTTTAGATGGGAATGGCAACACCTTCTTATTCCCTGTGGCTAGAGTTAGATCGACATCGACTGGGTGGGGGTCGACATTGACTGGAGCAATCAATTTTTATGGCGACTCAGATTCAGTGTCGACCTCGACAGGATGGTCGACATCGACGTCACCTTGGTCGATATCGACAGGGGGGTTGATATCGACGTCTGTTCTGGGGCCTTCTCATCCACTTTTCGCTCTGGCGTTTGAACTTGACGCCCACTCCTTAGATTCATCACATCTATTTGTCCAGTAGTTTTGCCCTTTTGGTTGGGCACAGTTGATCCAGGGAATGTTCCTGACACCATGGTTATTGCCTCCGCCAATTGACCCATTTGGGACTCCATGTTGTGCTTCCAAACGTCTATCTCCCCAAGTCTAGAGTTGATGCCCTGCAGCTGAGTATGGACGAAGTTATTGGCTTGTTTGAACTCAGCGTGGTTCCTCCGTATCTCATCAAGAATGATCTACAGGTCATCCTTGTTTACCGCTCAGGGTGCCCTGGTGCTCTATATGGTGGGGGATCCCTTTGTTGATAGAATCTTTCATCTCCCCAATATTGTTGATTATCCCCTCCATAGGAGCCTCTCATCCACTTGGCTTCCTCATGTTGTTCCACCATAGATACGTGCTTAATATGTGGACAGGCACTAGTGTTATGCCCTGTTGAACCACAGTCAAGACAAGTTTGATTGTTGCTCAAGAACTTGACTTGCTTTTGAAGGCGACGTGTCTGATCGTTTTGGAATTGTTACCACACATCAGGATCTATCTTATTTGGAGGCTCAGAAAGTGGCATAGATGGGGCAGACCTTGAGTCATAGGCCGCAGCAGTCCCATAGGTGTTGTCGAAGTTGACTAGCCTCTCAATCGTCTCCCAGGCCTCCGTTGGTGTAAGCTCCATGTACCGATAGGAGGTATATGAATTGATCCTCTCCTTATTCGGCACATCGAGGGAGTTGTAGTAGATCTCCTGGATGACATAAGGTAGTTAGTTGCCCATGTGTCGGGCATGATCTCAGCAAGTCCTTAAATCGCTCCCACGCATGTGCCATTGTTTCACATGGCTTTTCTTTGAAAGTCGTGATCCTTTGTCGCAGCATCACCGTTTTAGAGTGTGGAAAGAATTTGTTTAGGAATGCATCCTTCACTTGTGCACATGTCCTCAGCGAGCGTGGAGCCAAACTTTCTAGCCATTGCAATGCCTTCCCTGCCAAAGACCATCGAAAAGATTTCAGTCTCACATACTCTAAATTTACACCATCAGCAATAGTTTCACATAAATCCATAAAAGTAGAGATGTGTTGCAGTGGGCATTCGTTAGGTCTTCTATCAAAAGTATTTCTTTTTATTTCATATAGGAAGTTTATTTTAATTTCATAATTGGAAGGAGGAATTAAAATAGGGGATTCAGGAACATGAAGCGCGGATGAATGTATTGCATCACCGTCTATGGATACTGATTGAGCCGCTCTTGGGCTTGTCTGTGTGCATCCTCCTCCCTATCAACATGGGCTCGCTTTATAGCAGCGGCGGCCCTCTCAATAGCGATTGTAGCGTTATGGTCCTCAATCACTTTCCTCAACCACTCTATGGTCTCAACATACGTCTCGTTTTCGGCAATGATTTGAATAGCTTTGTTGCAAAGATGGAAGAAACGTTCCAGCTCATCTGTGATTTCCAGGATAGGTCCGCGACCAGTGCGTCGCATAAACTTGCAAAATAGGCACTAAAAGTATATCGTGAGAAAACAGAGGTGGCGATTGATTGCCTCCCCGACAAAGGCGCCAATTTGTTCGTTTAGGGGAGGTGTGATTCTGCTTAAATAAAATATTCAACTATAAACTCTAACTATGCCAACTCCTTTATCAAGCAAATAAATACAAGAATCCCTCCCAATGCAGTGGTAGGGTAATTCAGGATCGAATCCACGAGGAGGTATGTCAGCGCTTCCTTAGTTGGAATCACGACCAAGCTTTCGACCTCAGGAGACACTCGATATCGAGGTGTCTGGTCGATATCAACCTCAGTTCTATTCAATTTCCAGCAAAGTTCCTGTAGAAGACAAAAGCAAACACAGTCAACGTCGAGATAGACCTTGATATCGATGTCAGTGCTCGATATCGACCTTTTCAGTCGATTTCGATGTCTGTAACAGAAACTGTAAAGCGTAACCTATGCGTCGGAAAAGTAGTACGAAGATCTTAGAATGGTAAAGGAAAGATGAACAGAAATCAAAACTCAAACTTTTTACCAAATTCAATAAAGTTAAAGCTTTCAAAGTCGGGGATTCATGCCACAACGATAACAACGCAAGTATTATGCTAAAGTTATGAAATTTAATGTCTTTCCATCAAATAACTTTCGTTACCAACACTTAGTTGATTAGAGGCTATCACATAATTCCTAAGAGTTACTATCCAATTCATGAGTAATTCAAGTACACAATATGATTGGCTTACACTTCAACAATGCAAATAATGAATCTCCCTAACTTTCGCAAAGGATCATGCATAGGATAGAAGACGGAATCGCATAAAAATCATACCTTTGATGCACTTACCCTACATTGCTATCGTCGGGCTCACCCCGACCCTAGAAGTGGGTTGACTACTCGCGCTTCATCGTTGACATCATCATCATGAAAAAGAAAACTACTTTGATTGAACTAAAGAGAAAGTTACAACCGAACAAAGCCAAATCTCCGCTCTTGCTTCACACCTAACTCACTCGGCCTCTCTCTCTCTCTCTCTCCTAATTCTCTGCGTTCTATAATGTAAAAACTGATTGCTTGGATGAAAAACTTAAAGCTTCACTCAGCCCTAACGACCTCTAGATATATATCTCAAATCTTGCTAGCCAACGATTTAAAACTCTATCTCTATTCTATAAGATAAAACTTAAATAAGTAACAACTAAAAACTCCATGGTAAAACTAGTAAAGTGATAAAGTCTGGTGCATTGGATAGAAGATCTTGACTTTAGGATAGACGTGCAAGCTTCAGATAGAATTCTATCAAAATCTGAGTCACACTTCTTCTATAGGCAACATCGATATAGACCTCCCTTTAACTCTATCTCGAGCACTCCCTCTTCTTCTCGGATTGGCACTCAACTTCTATCAATATGCTCAATCTAGGCCACTCGATATCGACCATTGATGTACATATTTGTACTTCTTTTTATTACATCTTTTGACTTCATACTTCATTCGATTTCCAAAGAAAAGTTTCAAAAGTGTATAAACTTGTCTAAGAATGGGCTAAAGTGCAAGAAATAGGGTCTGCACAAGTTTTGAGCTAACCATGCAGGAATTCGAGTGAAATCGGAGTCAAAACGGAGAAGCCATGTGAAGCTGAGCAGAGGTAGAAATCGACCTTCAACATAAATATCGACCTCTGGTGTCGATATCGACCCCCAAATCGACCTCAACATAGACATCGAGTGGAGCTGGACAAGTCGAGCAGGAACAGAGACCTTGATATCGACCTCTGGTGTCGATATCGACCCCTTATCCCGACAGAAGATAGACTCGATTTCGAGATACGAATTGGAGACTTTATCTTCAAGGAGGCACGGAATTATCTTACACTTTCAAGATAGATGGCAGCTGAAGACTTAGTTATCTTTTACCTTTAAGTTTTATCAAAATAAAAGACCTATCCTAATTGTTCGGATAGAGTTCATAGTTTAGATAGGAGTTACAATCCTCAGATAGCAAGGATTAGTAGCCTATAAATAAAGCCCTAGGGGGTTGGCATTCAACCATCTTTCATACCATCCAAGAACGATCCAATCTTTAAATCATCAATCAAGACAATCAATAGAGTTAGAGTTAGAGAGAAGTTTTAGGTTTGATGTTTGCGAAAGTTGACGTTGAGTTGTAAAGCTTCGGAGTTTATTTTAATGCAAGTTTCTTCTTTTCAATCAACAATGAGTTCCATGATGAGAAGCGAGTAGTTCCCCAAAGCTCTTAGGGTCGGGGTGAGCCCGACGTTAGCCATGCGCGCTTGAGGTAAGTATTTGATGTTGATATCGTTGTGTCTATCTCTCCTCCTACGATTCTATGTTTAGTCCTAATTGAAAGAAAAGGGATTCATGCTAACAACTTGAGTTATAAACATAAAATTGGTAGAGACAATTAGGTTTATTTGCAAGAGTAATCCTAAGAGTTGGTGTACGACGAAAGCTTGTCCCTCGGGTGTAATAGCGCAATTGTCCCTCTTATTTATCTTATCGCATGCATTGGTTAACGTTGTGGTAAACCCTAATCCTAAGAGTTGTTTCTTTTACATAGTTTAATTCACATAAAACCAATGTTATTTCTGTTCATCCCTTCACATCCATTCTCAAATCTTCGGCCCTTCTTTGCCGACGAAGAACTAACCCACTTTAGAAAGACATCGATATCAACCCCAGACGTCGATATCGATCACAGATTTCGTCGACAGTTTTCTGAGTCGACGGCGATCATTACTGCGGAGGTTGCTGAACATCGATATCGACACCCGACGTCGAAATCGACCCTTCTGTGTCGACTGTCAGTCTTCTGAGCCAGTCGATTTTGTGACTAACATCAATATCGACCCTTTCCAGTCGATATCGACCACTTGTTTTTTGTCTCTGTAGGTCTTCTGTTGCAGAAAACATCGACAGCCGAGGTCGACATCGAGCTCCCAGGTCGAAATCAAGGCTTCTGGTCGATGCAGACTTGAGATTTCCAAAGCTATTAGGATCCCGCTGAAATGCCTCCTCGTGGATAGATCCTGACTACCCTTCCACTACAACGGGAGGAAGTCTTGTAATTATTTGCATAGGCTAGGAGTCGGTTTACATTTATTCATCTTTATTGTTTGTAACTTAGATACTCGATTTCCTCCTATTAACAACCATCAGACATCGATATCAACCTCTATTGTGTCGACATGCTCTGTTCTATGCTCTACTCGATTCCTGGTTGCTCTGTTCACTCGATGTCGAGGTTCATAGTCGATTTCGGCCTCTTCAGAAGACTTTCAGTTCTTTTTCGCTCTTCCAAATCTGTCCATTTTTATCTCATTTTCTGTGAAATCACATAGAAACTCGTGTAGACCCATATATTTGAAAATAATGCATAAACTAAACTAATCTCATGATTTCCCACTAATATGCATGCAAATGAATGATAAAATGGACTTAAATGTGCATAGAAAATATGGCAATTTGCGCGCACATCAAAGGGTGAGTCTTAATCATAAAGCACAGAAGCGATCATCGTGGTTTAATCTGATCCCTTTCGAGGGGGATCACCCTCGGGCTTAGTTCATACAAGTTCACCGAAGCTACCAAGAAGCTACCCTTCGATGGACAACTGACCAGAGGGGCCAACTTCCTCTCGGCCTATATATCCTAACCCCGCTACTCCAGCCACCACGGTCCAAGCTCCTTGGAGTCTTTCAAGCCCTCTGTAAAGTATAAAACTAAGTTTTGCCTACCCTTTCCCAAATCTATGTCCATAGGCCTGGGGACGGTCTATCGCCTTTCTACCAACTCGATTACCCATTTTCCGTTTTCCATACTTTAGGTCACGTTTAATAAGTTATATTCATTTTTCAATTTATTATGCCTTTTAAACTCTTCAAGTCCTTTAAAATCTACGGACGGTTTTCAAAACATACGCTTAACCCTTTTGTACCAAGATTGCACAACCTCGCTCTGATACATACTTTGTAACGGCTAAAATATAAATATTTAGGTTACGTTTCGAAGGTTGGATACCTTCGTTCGGATCTTGCAATTGAAGTATGGGTTGAGGTTTCAAACCTCGAAAAGTTAGTTTGAAAGAGGGGATTTCGAACCCTGAAATACGCAAGGGCCATTGGGTACCCATAACCCGTCCTAGCGGACTAAGTCGCTCAAAATCATTTGAAGTTCAGGCATGCCGAAAACAAAAATTAACGTACAACTTGCCACGGCAGAGCCGGGTTAAAACCAAAACACAATAAATACGAGTATGAAAACATCCAAGTTTATAGGTTTGGAAGTCAGTCTCTCAGTCCAACAATCGCCAAAAGGGGAACCCCGTCATATTGACATCGAGCAATCAGAATCCGGAGAAAATACCTTTAAAAGAAGAACGGGAAAGGAATCATGTCAAGCCACGCATGCGGGACCTAAAGTCCTTGCTAAGGCCACAAAGTATGTATTATATCTAATAAAGATACTCTAATGCAGTACGAAAATCAAACACACAAGGCATGCTAACAGTGCATATATATAATAATAGAAATGTAGTAAATGAAGTAAATGGGCCCACAAAGAATGCCAAGCGGCATGTCCCGACTCTCGCTCATGGGACTCTCGCCTCAATCGGGGCGAGGCATATGTAACGCAATGTCCGTACCTAATATCGAGGTAGGAGTACATATGATATATGCAACGTACCGTCCGCACCTAATATCGAGGTCGGAGTACATAGCTTCTATGCAATGCATCGTCCGTGCCTAACATCGAGGTCGGAGTACATAGGGTGAGTGGGGTCTATGTAACGCATTGTCTGCACCTAACATCCAAGTCAGAGTACATAGGTATGAATGGGATCAGGTTGTGCCCTCACCGACTCTGTCAGAACAACCCGATGGTGGGGTCTATGTAAACAGATGCTCATTCAATCAGTGTAATTTTAAATAGGATACTACATGATCTTTCTTTTCTGCATATGCAACACCTAACATAAAATACAACAACAGATATGAGAGTCTAACCTGAGTAAGCCCCCTAGGGATCATACCTGCAATTGGCGAACAACAAAGCAAAGCAACAATAGAGATAATAGCCAAATACTCACAAATCACCTAGCATGTATAAATAGACATAATTATAGGTATATGTCTAAGTTACATAAAATACAACTAATATCATACACGTAAGCCTCACATAGTCATAGAACTCATCATCACATCTTATCCTTATTCTCATCATCATCATCATTATCTCAACTCATCGATCTCAACTCTTCTCAGAACATATTATACCATCTCAAGATATAATAACTCATCTATCATCTCAACACGTATCATCACATAACACTACTAGAATACTACAATTAGACATCATGTGATTTAAGTCTGTCAAAGAAACAACCGATGTTGAATTAATCTATTACATCAAATAATAAATTTGCGATATTAAAAAACTTAAGACAACAGTTAAATTTTTTAACAGATGTTAAATGGTTAATTAAAAAAAATTAAAACGCGCGCCCCGTGAAATTTTCCAAGTGTTTGAAATCCCGCCCACACTTGCAATTTTTTTTAAACACCCGCCATACTTAGTAAAAATAGGCCCTCTTTAGTGTGAACAAATTGAGGAATGAGGAGTCTAAACCTCTCCTTTCTCCAAACTCTCTACCAACCCTCACATGGAGGTCACCACCGCCCCTACCGTTGCAGCCACCAGCACCGCCGCCGCCCAGAGATATGAGATCTCTTTCTCCTGAAACCTCAAACCTCCTCTCTCTCTCTCTCTCAAAAATCCAGGGGAACAAAGATGAAGCATGAAGAGGAGCCCAGGCCAACTGTTAACCACTCCATCTTCTTCTCATTGATGCCAGCAAGGAAGAACCGACCAGATCTGTCGAGATCAAAGCTGCTGGTTAGATGCCGATGTTCGAGGTCGTCCCTTCCCATTCCAAGTTATTCCAACCCTAATTTTTTTATCAAGGCTGTTGGGTAGATCCTCTTTTCTGCTGCTTATTTTTTCCCCAGTTCTTTGTTTCCCTAACCCTAAATTTTGATCTTTTTCCTCTTTACCCTTTTCTCAAGTCCAGGTAGTCGTCGAATGGCCGCCCTATTCCGCCGATGTCGGAAGGTGATGCTATCAATTACAAGGGGCTGCACAGGTTGAATGTTAAGGATGAAACTCTAAGGAAGATGCAGGAAGAGAAAGGTTGCAGGAATCTTAACCCCCGGAGCTTCACCAGCCTGTTTAAAGGTAATCGTAATATCAAATTGCTGAAAAATTAGTGCTTCATCTAGATGTTGAAAAGGGGAGACTCAAGATTCATAAAGAGGATGTACTAGACAAATAGGAGAAATTTGGGAATAGCTGGGGTAAATGAAAATCTTTGCTTGTTGGTGTTCAGTTTATTTACAATTTGTTTTCAAGAAATTTCACAAAATAAAACTTCTAGTTTTTTAGTATTATTGTAGGGATATGATTCAATTCCCAAAGCAATACTTGATCCAAAAGCTAATTAAAAAGGTTTGTCAACTCATGGAAACAATCCTACGACACTAATTATTTGTGAACTGAAATGGCCAAATTGCTTAAAGTTATGAGTTTAACATGTATTGTGGTTTGTGAATTCTTTATATAGCCTATTGAATGGGATAAAGATGAAGATGGAGTATAGAGAGCACCAAAGATACCAAATCCACCATATAAAGGACCATGGATCCAAAGGTGTTTCTTCTAGCAATTAGAAACTTACTATGAATGAACATGTTTTTAAGGTTTTGATAATCTGGTAGTTTCTCATGATGAAGTTCAATGCATTCTGTAACAGAGAATTAAGAACCCTAACTATAAAGGAAAGTGGCGGACATCATGGATTGACAATTGAGGTATAAGCCTTCTCTAATATTTGTTGGTTTGTTAATCAGCTAGAAGCCTAGAAAGTAGAAACCATACAGTTGCTTAGTGCATGCATATGAAGAAGCCGAGGTATAAGCCTTCTCTAATATTTGTTGCTTTGTTAATTGAGGTGTAAGCCTTCTCTAATATTTGTTGGTTTATTAATCAACTGGAAGCCTAGAAAGTAGAAACCATACAGTTGCTTAGTGCAAGCATGTCAAGAAGCCTAGAAAGTAGAAGCCAAAGCCTAATTTTTATCCTGCCGAGCATGTCAAGAAGCCGCTCAGTGCAAGCCCAAGCCTACTAAGCTTAGGTTTGTTTCTCCATTTCGGTTTGCTTCATGGCTAATTTTTTACAGCTGGTTTATGTTTTCTAATTTTGGAATCTTTGATCTGTGGGATGTTAGGGCTAGCATAACCCCATGGATTGTGTTGATCTTGTTGGCTAGAAGGTTCAAGGGTATGCAAGTTGTGCTCCTCAAGTAGCTCACTTTTGGATTGTTGTTGGTTACCGGTGAGTTCCCTGGGATGCTACTTTAAATTGAGACTACTCTTTACTTAATTCTTCTAGGATTGCTTTTTTACATGGGAACTCATTTTATTTTATTTTTATTATTTTTATCATTCATATATGATCATTTTTTGCGAGAAGGAAAGCTCCTAGAGGTATGTAACTGTCAAACATGCCTTTTTATACTACCCAATGTAACCTCTTTGCATTTTTCAGTTTTCATTGATTCAAGTTCCTGGTTTATCACAGTTGGGGTTTGTTTTCACTTCTTTCCAATTTTAACTGTTGGTGTTTTATTTATTTATGACTTATTTTTTCCAGGGAGAAGATCTGCATTTTGCATATGATAGTATTTTGGTCTTTTCAACAAGAGGTGACATTCAGGAGGCAGTTTTTGGGCCGAGGAAGGATCGAAAGAAACAAGAGGTGACATTCAAGAGGCAGTTGATATGTATGGTTTCACTGTATATCCAGGTTACAAAGAATGGTAATTCCTCCATATTCAAAATAAGTTTGAGCTGTAATATTTGAGTGTGAGTAGTTCGGTACTTGTGTGTGATGCAGACTAATTTTCAGGACTAGGTACTTTTCATAATCTTGTCAAGGCCATACTCCACTCCAAGGTTGGGCATACTACCAGATGGAGTGTTTAGAGGTGAGTCTGAGAGCTCCCTTTTTTCTAAAAACGTATTTACAAAATTTAAATTTATTCTTTCTTTAATGGAGTTGAAAATCATTTATTTATTTTGTGCATTTGCAATATTTTTCTCATATATGTAATATATTGATGACTGGAAAAAATGAAACAATTGTTGTTGGCTATACTCTTGTAGCTCATTAAAATCCATTCTCTGATGCGAGCTGATCCAAATTGAATTGTGAAGGGAGTTCCCAGCTGTCGCACCATCACTGCTGCTAGGATTGGTTCAGAGAAAATATTAGGGTAATCAGTTTTGACTTATTATCTCTTACGGAGTATAAAGTACATGATTATTAGGGTAATCAGTTTTGGCTTATTTTGTGTTGTTCATGTCAGTTTTGATCCCAATTCAATATATGAGTAGTATGTAGTTGCTGTCATATAGTTGCTATCAAAGGAGAAATTTTTATGCTTGATTTGTGTTGTCCAGGTAGTCTACAAAAATTTGCTATCGCTGGCTATTTGATGTTGTTGCTATTGCTATCAAAGGAGAAATTCGTAGGCTTGATTTATGTCATGTAGTTGTTATTGATGGCTGTTTGATGGCCATTGTGATTTCACTGATTTCACCGATTTCACTGCTTATATAAGTTTTTTAGAACAACTGTTTTGATTGTGGTACTATTTGGTGCTGGCATGGTCATTGGCGATGGTGTTCTGACGCCTTCTATTTCAGGTTCTTGTGTAATCTTGAGACTTTTTTTCCCCAAATCTCATGTATAATGTCGATGTTGTTATTTGAATTTCCATTTATCCAATTATTTGTTTACTCTGGGACATTTTGGATTTTGACAGCGTGGATGGATTAAGATTTTTTACGTGGCTTGTGAAATCCTTTTTCACTGTCTTTGCTTACCTCTTTTGATGAACAACCACTTTGTTGATGTATCCTTTTTTCACTGGCTTTGTTTAGCTCTATTCTTGATGACCAACCAACTTTGTTGGGGTTTCCCTTTTGACTGGATTTGTTTCCTTTCTTGGTGAGCCACAACTCAATTGGATTAATGAATCCCTAGTTTATGAGAAATAGAAATTGTCTATCATGCACTTCAGAGTATGTGATTTTATCTTTACTTGATTTTGCAGGTGTTGAGGCCATGTTTGCTAATATTGGCCATTTTACTGCTTTCGCACTTCAGAGTATGTGATTTTATCTTTACTTGATTTTGCAGGTGTTGAGGCCATGTTTGCTGATATTGGCCATTTTACTGCTTTCTCTGTCAGAGTATGTGATTCCTTGAACCTGTTCCACTGTTAATGTCAAACAGCAATTAATGTGAACACTGAATAAATTAGACTTGAATCTATTGAGCTCTAGATGACAATAAGTAATAAACATTTCATTAAATATTTATAGCAGCCGGTAGTTTGTGCTCCTGAGCCCTGCCAGGAAAAGCAAGGCTTACCGTCTTTCGCTATCTTGCGTGTAAATAACCCAGAAAACCATTTTGACCCTCTGGTTCTCACTTCTCGATCCCATCCATCCATAAACCCCAGCCAAATTCTTTTTACTGGAGTTTATTTTAATGAGAAGTGAGAACCGAGAACATATATTCTAAATGAAGGCATGCATTCTTTTCTTAATGCTAAATGATAAAAGTAATACAACCTGGGCATGGTAAAAATGGCTTAACTATATATGTATTTTGGGAGCATACCTTCTTCCTCTATATTAGTTTGATACTTTTGTCTTGAGATTCAAGCATCTCTTCATAATTTGGCATTTGTCAACTTGAGTTCACAACCAGTTTTAATTTGTTTACTTCTTTGTTGGTTATAATTGTAGGACATCTTTTTAAGAAGGTCGAATTGAGTGAATCAGTGAGTTATGTGCCTGGTGATCCTATCGAGCTTTAGCTAAATGAATTGAGTGAATCACTCTAATTCCTTTTTTTTTACCTTATTCTTACTGTTGTCTTTATCCATGGATGGTAGATCCTTCAATCACTCATCACTTAGGATTTTTATTTGCTGAAAATGGATAGTATAAACAAGGCTCATTTGCCCAGGTTCGATGATTGTACAAGATCAAAAGCCATCAGACACCACTCCTCGAATGCCACTCCTTTGTACCCGTCATTTAAAAGTACTCATCATTTGTAAAAGTGTATCTTTTAAGTACCTATCATTTGTAAAACATTTGTAAATGTCGATTCCGCGTTCACTTAATATATATGTATATTAAAGTACGTCTTCATTTGTAAAACATTGGATTACAGATGAAAAGTGTTGTGTTTGAATAGCTATGAAATCGAACCATTATATAAAAACAGATGTTAGCATCATTATAGACATCGTCTAAATAATCTAAATCAATGTGTAACATATATTTTTACATCACAATATTAATATAAATTGATATATATTGCTAACATCTTTATAAAAATATAAAATGATGTCTATATCATATAAATACATCAGTTATGTACATATTTCATACGATATATTATTTTCAAAACAATAAAAAATCACAAATTATATATATGAAATTAATATACACAAAAACAATATATTAAAAAAGATGTCTATTTTGTTTTCATACATTGATTATTTTAAAAATAGTGATGTAAATGTAAAATTTAGGCTTAGTGTGGACATCTTCAAAAGCTTATAAATGGAAAATAATGAGGCTTTAACAACAAGTGAACATGTCCAAAATAAATTTGAGGGGCTGATTTATATCTATATTTAAAATAAAATAGATGTTTTAACCAAGAAAAGACATCGGCTTAAAACCGATGTGAAAAAGTTGATTTTTTAGTACATGCACAATAAGATCGGAATTTTTTTTGAAAGACATCTGTTCACAACAGATATCTAATTGAATTTTTCTAGTAGTGTAACATCTCATCAATTCCCATAATTCAATACAAGATTCTATCACGTCAAATTATGCTTCCATTCACATGTATTCATGCCTCATTCATATATATATATATATATATATATATATATTCATATCATAACTCACATAAGAGCTCAAGTAATTGCATTAATCAATTCACCAAGTTAACTCAAGTAAATCGGTTCTAAAGTTTCTCAAAGCTATTTAAATCTCATCAATTTAAGATCCCAACTTAAATCATGCTTCAACATATAATCACATCATATCATATCACATAAGGTAACATGCTTCTCATACTTGCACTCATACAAATAATCAAACCATTCAATAAGTTAAATCAAATAAGTTAACTCGATAGTCAAACAATTCTTGCAAAAATCATATTTAGTCAACCCCATTTATAAACATTAAACCCTTCACCAATTTATAAAATCATATCATTTAAAATAATCCCGGCATCTCAGTTTCAAAACAACAAACTCCTTTTTTTAAAACTTTAACTATAATATAAATCATAACATATAATCTTAACACAACACAACAACAACTATCAATAATCTAACAACAACAATACCCTATACCAAAAGCCCAACAATCGAACTCAGCGCAACTCCCATTCCTGAAAATGAACCTAGATCCGAAGCCCAATCCGACAAAACCAAATCAAACTTGAAGTAAACCGGCCAGTTTTTTTAAAGGAAAGAAATCGAACCGGAGTAAACAAAAAAATGGGATGTGAATCGGCAAAGCAGACCTGTCTCCCTCACAATTGAAAGGCTACTGTTCACGCATGAAAATCGAAAGAAGAAGGAAAGAGCAGAGGTCCCGCAGGTGCTCCTTTCCCACCCCGACTCAAACCCAAGATACCGGAAACATTCTCCGTCCAAGACCCACATAAATAGAATCAAGCGCATGTAAGGAAGAAGGAGAAATGGAGAGATTACCGATCGTGCGATTCTGACTACAAGGAGTTTTTCGTTTTCAAGGCGGCGCTTTCGACGGCGAGATCTTGCGGGTGAGGTGTGGGGATGCCTAAGAGGAAGAGAGATATGAGTAAGGGGTAGTTTGGCAGGGATTGAATAGATATTGCACATAAAATACGATCGAGCCTTAGTGATGTGCGCACAAATTTCCATATTTTCTATGCACAATTATTTCCATTTTGACGTTATTTGCATGCATATTGGTTGGGAAATCATAAGATTGGTGTAGTTTATGCTTATTTGCAAAATACAGAGGTCTACATGAGTTTTTATGTTATTTCGCTGAAATCGAGATGAAATGGACGGAATTTGGACAAGAAAAGAAGAGCGGAAAAAGAACTCAAACTCTACTAAGAGATCAAAATCGATGATGAACCTCGACACGGAGTGAAATAGAGCAACCAGGAATCGAGCAGAGGAGAAACAGAGCATGTCGACACAACAAGGTCGATATCGATGTCCAAAGGTCGATATCGAGTGGCCTGAATCAAGATAAAAGATAGAAGTCGAGTGCCAATCCGAGGACGAGTAGGACTGCTCGAGATAGAGATAAAGAGAGGTCGATATCGAGGTCTGACAGTCAATATCGATGTTTGCTGTAGACAGATCTGATGCTGTTTTTGATAGAATTCTATCCGAAGCATTGCAGATAATCCTAAAGTCGAGATGTTCTATCATCTACACCAGACTTATCAGTTTATGAGTTTTACCTAAGTAATTTAGTTGTTTTACTTTATTATGTTTTATCTTAGAGAATAAAGATAGGTTTTCGAATCCTTGGATAGCGAGGTTTGAGATCTATAATTACAGGCAATTAAGGCTGGTTTCAATCATCCAAGGATAGAAAGTTTTTAGTTATAAACACAGAGAATAGTGAGAGACAAAGAGAGAGGCCGAGTGGGGTGGTGAAGCGAGAGCGTAGTGGCTTTGTTCGGTTGTACTTTCTTTCTTTTGTTCAATACAAGTTGTTTCTTTTACATTATGATGATGAGTTCAATGATGAGGCGCGAGTATTCAACCCACTTCTAGGGTCGGGGTGAGCTCGACCATAGCAATGTAAGTTTGTGCATCAAAGGTATGATTTTTATGCGATTCCGTCTTCTATCCTATGCATGATCCTTTGCGAAAGTTAAGGAGATTCATTATTTGTATTATTGAAGCAAAAGCCAATCATATTGTGAATTTGGATTACTCGTGAGATTGGATAGTAACTCTTAGGTTTTATGCGAGAGCCTCTAATCACCTAAAAGTTGGTAACGAAAGTTATTTGACGGAAAGATTAAATTTCATAACTTTAGCATCATACTTGCATGATTATCATTGTGGCATTAATCCCCGACCATGGAAGCTTTTAGTTTATTGAATTCATATAAAAGTTTGAGTTTTTATTTCTGTCCATTTTTCCATCACCATCCTACGCTCTTCGGACATCTTTTCCCACACACTAGGTTACGTTTACATTTACTATTGTTGACATCGAAATCGACTGACAAGGTCGATATCGAGCACTAACATCGATATCGAGGTCTCGACGTCGACTGCTTGCTTCTATCTTCTGGAGGTACTTAGATGGAAATCGACCAGAACTGAGGTCGATATCGTCCAGACAGCTCGATATCGAGTGTCTCCTAGAGTTGGAACATGATCGTGATTTCAAACATAGGAAGCGCTGACATACCTCCTCGTGGATTCGATCCTTAATTACCCTACCACTACATCGGGAGGGATTCTTGTATTTTATTTGTTTGGATAAGGGAGTTAGCTTTATTTGAATTTGAATATTTTATATCTGAGCGAATCACCTCCCCTGCGAACAAATTGGCGCCGTTGTCGGGGAGGCAATCAATCGCCACCTAAGTTTTCTCACGATCTTTCTTTTAGTGCTTATTTTGCAGGTTTATGCGACGCTCTGATCGCATACCTATCCTGGAAAGGATAGACGAGCCTGAACGTTTCTTCCACCTTCGAAACAGAGATATTCAAATCATGGCGGATAACGAGAGACATGCTGAGACCATTGAGCGGTTGAGGAGGAAATAGAGGACCATAACACTACAGTCGTTGTTGAAAGGGCCGCCGCTGCTGCCGAGCGAGGCCGCGCTGATAGAGAGGAGGATGCAGGTAGACAAGCCCAAGAGCGGCTCAATCAGTATCCACAAACGGCGATGCAATACATGCATCCGCCGTTACATGTTCCTGAATCCGCTATTTCAATTCCTCCTTCAAATTATGAAATAAAGATTAACTTCAAGTCTCAGATAAAAAGAAATACTTTTGAAGGAAGACCTAATTAATGCCCCTTGCAACATATCTCTACATTTATGGACTTATGTGAAACTATTGCTGATGGTGTGAATTTAGAGTATGTGAGACGAAAGTCCTTTCGATGATCTTTGGCAGGGAGGGCATTGCAATGGAGAGCGTTTGGCTCCACACTCGCTGAGGACATGGGCAGAGGTGAAACATTGGCACATGCGTGGGAGCGATTTAGGGACTTGCTGAGATCATGCCCGACACATGGGCAATTACCTTATGTCATCCAGGAGATCTTCTACAACTCCCTCGATAGGCCCAATAAGAAGAGAATTAACTCATACACCTCCTATCGGTACATTGAGCTCACACCAACGGAGGCCTGGGAGAGAATTGAGAGACTGGTTGATTTTGATAACACATTTGGGACTGTTGTGGCCTATGACTCAAGGCCTGCCCCATCTATGCCACTTTATGAGCCTCCAAAGGAGATTGATCCTGATGTGTGGCAACAATTCCACAACGATCAGACATGCCGCCTTCAAAAGCAAGTTAGGTTCCTCAACAACAATCAACCTTATCAGGAGTGTGGCTCAACAAGGCATAACACTAGTGCCTGCCCACACCTTGACAAAGTATTTATGGCGGAGTAACATGAGGAAGCCAAGTGGACGAGAAGCCCCTATGGAGGGGGCAATCAGCAGTACTAGGGAGATAAAAGGTTCTATCAATCACATCAACAAAGGGATCCCCCACCATATAAAGCACCAGGGCACCCTGAGCGGGATACAAGGAAGGATTACCTACATATCATTCTTGATGAGATGCGGAGGAACGCGCTGAGTTCAAACAAGCCAATAACTCTGTTCATACTCAGCTGTAGGGCATCAATTGTAGTCTCGGGGAGATCGACGTTTGGAAACAGAACATGGAGACCCAAATGGGTCAATTGGCTGAGGAAATACCCAAACCGTTAGGATCTCTGCCTAGATCAACTGTGCCCAACCAAAAAGGCAAGACTACTGGACACATAACGGCCATGAACCTAAGGAGTGGGCGTCACTTGCAAACGCCCGAGCAAAAATCGGAGGAGAAAGCTCCAGAATAGACGTCGATATCGACACCCCATTCGATATCACCCAAGGTGATATCGATGTCGACTCCCATCCAGTCGATGTACCGACACAGCTGCTGAATCACATAAAAAATCTACTCCTCCAGTCGATATCGACCCCCATCCAGTCGATGTCGATCTAACTCCAGTCGCAGAGAAGAAGAAGGTGTTGCCATTCCCAAAGAAAGTGGTTAAGGACCCGGCGGAAAAGAAGTTTCAGCGATTTATGAAGATGCTTCAAGGGCTTAATGTATCAATTCCATTCCCTGAAGCACTTCATGAGATGCCATCATATGTGAGGTTCCTTAAGGACATCCTAGGTAAGAAGCGATCAACTGCTGAGATCGCAGAGGAGTGCAACAGATTGGAGCTACTAGAGAAGCGGGCGGGCCTAGGTAAGTTTTCTATCTCTATAGGCTTAGGTCGATATCGCTTTAATGCTTTAGTTGATTAGGGCGCTAGTGTTAGCATGATGCCACTAACCATATGGCACAAGGTAAAGATAGGTTCCCTGAAGCCTGTGGATGCAAAGCTATACATGGCGAACAATACGGTCGTTATTCCAACATAGATGGTAGATGATGTGCCAGTGCAAGTAGGTAAGTTCTTTGTCCCTACTGATTTCTTAGTTGTTGATATGGCAGAGGACCCTGCTTGTACAATTATTTTAGGTAGGCCATTCTTAGCAACCGTCGATGTCAACATAAGCGTGAAGAAAGGATTGCTCTCATTCACAATTAGTGACGAAGTGATAGAGTACACCTTCAAAAAGATGGTAAGGAATAATGAAGGGCTAATGGAGATTAAGTCAGTCAAGGGTGTCTACATCACAAGTGGGGAAGCAAAGGTAAGGAGTATTACACCCGAGGAGCTTGCAAAGAGGGCCATAGAAGCCCAAGTGGAGGAAGCTGTGGCAATCTTGTACGAAGGAGATAAAAAGTCACTCGAAATCGACCCAGGTAAGTCGATATCGACTAACAAAAGTTCAAGATTCTGTACCAGGTTATAAGTATGGGGTCGACGAAGGAGAAGGAACATCGAAATCGAGCATAAAGGTCGATATCGACCATGAACCCATGTCGAAATCGATTGCCAAGGAGGAAGAAAAAAAAGGAGCAAAGACCTCGATATCGAGGTCAGAAGGTCGAAATCAACCATACCATATCAAGCAGAACAACTCCAAATCGACAAAACCTACCTACTTGCACTAGCACATCATCTACCATCCCTGTTGGAATCACTACCGTATTGTTCGCCATGTATAACATTACATTCACGGGCTCCAAGGGACCTATCTTTATCTTGTGCCATATGGGTAGTGGCATCATGCTAATGACAACGCCCAAATCAACTAAAGCATTAAAGAGATATCGACCTAAGCCTATAGAGATAGAAAACTTACCTGGGTCTGCCCGCTTCTGTGGTAGCTCCAATTTGTTGCACTCCTCTGCGTTCTCGGCAATTGATCGATTCTTACCCAGGATGTCATTAAGGAACCTCACATATGATGGCATCTCGTGAAGTGCTTCGGTGAATGGAATTGAGACATTAAGTCCTTGAAGTATCTTCACGAATCGCTGAAACTTCTTTTCCGCCGGGTCCTTAATCACCTTCTTTGATGGGAATGGCAACACCTTCTTCTTCCCTGTGGCTTGAGTGAGATCGACATCGACTGGATGGGGGTCAACATCGACTACAAGAGGGTCGACATCGATATCATCATGGTCGATATCGAAAAGGTTGGTTGATATCGACGTCTGTTCTAGGGCCTTCTCCTCTGCTTTTTGCTCGGGCGTTTGCACTTGATGCCCACTCCATAAGTTCATGGCCGCTATGTGTCTAGTGCTTTTGACCTTTTGGTTGGGCACAGTTGATCCAGGCAGCGATCTAGACGGTTTGGGTATATGTTCCACCAACTGACCCATTTCGGTCTCCATATTGCGTTTCCAAACGTCTATCTCCCCGAGTCTAGAGTTGATGCCCTGCAGCTGAGTATGGAAGGAGTTATTGGCTTGTTTGAACTCAGCGTGGTTCCTTTGCATCTCATCAATAATGATCTGTAGGTCATCCTTCCTTGTTTCCCTCTTAGGGTGCCCTTGTGCTCTATATGGTGGGGGATCCCATTGTTGATAGAATCGTTGATCTCCCCAAATATAGTTGATTGCCCCCTCCATAGGGGCCTCTCGTCCACTTGGCTTCCTTATGTTATTGCACCATAGATACTTGCTCAAGATGTGGACAGGCACTAGTGTTATGCCTTGTTGAGCCACATTCCTGACAAAGTTGATTGTTGCGCAGGAACCTAACTTGCTTTCGAAGGCGGCGTGTTTGATCGTTGTGGAATTGTTACCACACATCAGGATCAATCTCCTTTGGAGGGTCATAAAGTGGCATAGATTGGGCAGGCCTTGAGTCATAGGTCGTAGCAGTCCCATAAGTATTATCAAAGTTAACCAGCCTCTCAATTGTCTCCCAAGCCTCCGTTGGTGTGATCTCAATGTACCGATAGGAGGTATATGAATTGATTCTCTCCTTATTCAGCCCATCGAGGGAGTTGTAGAAGATCTCCTGGATGACATATGGGAGTTGCCCATGCATAGGGCATGATCTCAGCAAGTCCTTAAAGCGCTCCCACAGCTGTGCTAGAGTCTGACCAAGCTTTTGTTTGAAAGTCATGATCCTTTGCCGCAGCATTGCTATTTTTGATGGAGGAATGAACTTGTTTAGGAACGCATCCTTCACCTCTGCCCATGTCCTCAGGGAGCGTGGAGCCAAACTCTCTAGCCATTGCAATGCCTTCCCTGCCAAAGACCATTGAAAAGATTTCAGTCTCACATACTCTAAATTCACACCATCAGCAATAGTTTCACATAAATCCATGAAAGTAGAGATATGTTGCAAAGGGCATTCATTAGGTCTTCCTTCAAAAGTGTTTCTTTTTGTCTCAGATAGGAAGTTTATTTTAATTTCATAATTAGAAGGGGGAATTAAAATAGCGGATTCAGGAGCCTGAAGCGGCGGATGCATGTATTGCATCGCTATTTGTGGATACTGATTGAGCCGCTATTGGGCTTGTCTGTGCGCATCCTCCTCTCTATCAGTACGGGCTCGCTCTGCAGCAGCGGTGGCCCTCTCAGCAGCGATTGTAGAATAGTGATCCTCAATTTCGTTCCTCAACTGCTCAATGGTCTCAGCCTGTGTCTCATTCTCCGCCATGATTTGAATAGCTCTGCTGCGAAGATGGAAGAAACATAAAGGCTCATCAATGTCTTTAAAGGTTAGAGCTTGGTTTACTAAAATTCAAAAGAAGATTTTTGGAAATACCCCATCCTTGTCGAATTTGTTTTGATAAAATAACAAAATAAGATAATTTAAAGAGTTATGTTTTATAAATGGATTTTGGGAAATCTTAGGAAACTAACTTACGTTATCTAAATTGATGAATAAATTTGATGACTTGTGTGAACATAAATTATGCTATGCCCATATTGCGATGATATGATATGATATATGATCTTTGTTGAGATATTAATCTGATAAGCATGCTGTGATGTGTTAAAATTGTTAAATATGAATTATGAGGTGAAATGTTGATATATGTCCTTAGAAATGATATTATGATGTGGTGATGTAAATGAAAGCATGATATGTTCTTAAAAATAATAGTATGAATATGATCTATATATGAGGTAATGATGCATGATTACTAAAAATGTTATATGATATGATAATGAGTTTAAGTATGATGAAACATTGAGATGAGATATTGATATGATGAGTTGAGATGATAAGTTATATTGAGATATGAGATATGAGATGAACGGATGGTGATGATGAAATGATAATGATGAGATATGTGGAATTATGTGACATCGTGTGTGCTTGTATGTTTAAATATATAGACTATGCTTCCGTTATGACTACTAGGTGACGTTGAACTGTGTGATTACTATAATGATGTTCTGCATCGCCAGTTAAGTTCCCTCGGGGCTTACTGAGATTGATCAGACCAATCACTGCTTATATGTGCACGATGTACTAGGTGTTGCATTTCATAATAGCATGCCATGCAGTATCATGCTAGGTTGCAATAACGTTTGAGTATACTTATTCTTTATGCGTTTGTAAACAAAATGGTCGTCATAGGTGTTATGGGATGGGACCTTTTTCTTTATTATTGTCATCTTAGTTGGTGCTTATTATAGAAAGTTGATTGCACTCGATGATGCGGTAGGCTTTTTGGTATAGAAAGTTCCTTGCACTCGATGATGCGGTAGGCTTTTTGGTAGTAAGTGCCATAGGACTCTTAGAGCCTTAGGCCTTATATAGTTGTAATTGCTTGCCTCCCCTTCATAGTTAGTAGGCTCATTAAGTGGGGTTGGCCTGC
The DNA here is from genome assembly GCA_963922045.1 of Persicaria maculosa. NCBI lineage: Eukaryota > Viridiplantae > Streptophyta > Magnoliopsida > Caryophyllales > Polygonaceae > Persicaria > Persicaria maculosa. The sequence continues at coordinate 40,390,053 of OY998261.1, forward strand.
ACCATGAGGTGAGGTAGCTCCTTGGATAGTGAGTAGCTATAGGATTCCTCAGGACCCTAGAGGGACATGCCACTTGGCATTCTATGTGAGCCCATTTACCGCTTTTCACATATGTAGAATGCTAGCATGCTTGCGTGATTTAAAATACTGTCATGCATTAGACACATGATATTAGGACTAGCGTATATGTGTGCTTATATGTGGGGGCAGCTATGCGGGCTTCTATCTGATCCTATGCCCGCATTAGTTTTTTAGGTATATATGCATGATCATATCTAGTGTTGTGTGCTGTTTGGCGTGGGATGCTCATGGCGAAAAACTGGTTATTGAATTGTCACTTGATCGTATAAATTACTAGTAGGATAACCACATAATAAAGAATATTTAACCCGGCTTTGCCGTGGCACCTTGTATTTACGTGATCAATGGTTTAAGCAAACATGTTTTCCCGACTTAGTATTTAGGACAAGTAGAGGTGTGTTAACACTGGGTCACCAACGGGCCTCACGAGAATTTTGGGTATGAAATCTCACTTTCAAACTGAACTTTTGAATTTTAAACTTTCAACTTGTACTTGGTGTGCATGATCCGAAAGAAGGTATCCGACCATCAAAATGGAACCCGGGTTAACAAACTCGGGCCGTTACAAAAACGACAAGAATTTAGGTATGCATAATGTACCTTGAATCCCTAAACTTAAATCCTCTCATCTCTCTTTATTGTAATTAGTTTATGGAGGAAGAGATGAATGAATGAATTGATTAAAACCTACTGTAAATTATGTCTAATATAAAGCCTAATACCGTCGGAAAAAAACCCTAGAAAGAATAGATAAAAGTTTCCATAAGATAAGATTCAGTTGATCTTCGTAGATTCGGAAACAACGAGACCGGAGGGCGCCGCTCTTCAACTTTGACAGCTTCGACAGAATGAATTTGGAACGCACTTTCTGGAGTCATCGTTCGTTCGATTGATACATATGAATATGCATTGGAAAGCTCTTTGCAAGCACTACAATTCTCATGGGAACCTCAGAAGCTAATTCCAAATTCTCAGAATCTTAAAGATGGGATTTCTCCATGTTCTTTATTTCCGCTCTTGTTTCTTAGCTCTTCTTAGTCCATTTGCTCCATGCTTTCTCCACCTTTCGAGTCCGGATCATACGATCTACAAATAAAAACTAAAAACCGTAGATTCCGAACTTCATGATGAAGAATATGAATTAACTCTAAAACATGCAATATGAACACAATAATGTACCTAAGACCACCTATAAAGCCTATATAAAATATGCATTATCAAACTCCCCCACCTTTAAGCTTCACTAGTCCTCTAGCGAACATAGAGTAGGGCATAGAGATAAAGATTTCTTCATGTTTAAATAAATTTTTTTTAATATATCATAACAAGTGCAAATTAAACATGAATTAAGCGAACAAATTTTCATAACTCCAACTCCCCCACACTTAAGCCTTTGCTTGTCCTCAAGCAAATCAAAACATAGCAATAACAACATACCCCACAAACATATTCATCATGCATTCGCCTCATCAAAAGCGACATCTCAATTGAGTGCAAACATGAACAAGGTAGACAAACATCATAGCATGTATATAAATGACCAATTAGCCCGCATGCCTATCCATCCAACCTCACAGGGAAAATGTGTTTCTCTCGCTCTCATGTGTTTAGGCATTATAGAACAACTCTCAACTCATTTATTATACAAAAAGCTACATAAGCATTGACATTTATATCGAAAATTCTCCACCAAATACGAAAAAGTAAATAAGCAACAGCAAGAGGACTTTCGCTCAATGGAAATCCTCAAAGAAGACTCCATTCGAGAGGGTTGTAATGGGGCTTGGTACAAACGTAAGGGTAAGGAATTGTATTTGGTCATGTGGTACTATTAATTCCGGGAAAATAAGATTCCTAAAAACTCCGAACATAACGCAAACCAACTCAATAATACATCAAGCTCGCAATGTAACACAACTCTCAAAACATAGCAATATGCTCATAACTCTCACAAATAACATAACTCTCATAAATATATCAATAAACTCCAATAATCTCAAATATTTCAAAATATGCTCAAATATGCATAGACAATACCCAACTCAAGTAAGTCTCAACCAAACATCAATCCAACTCCTCATATGCAAAAATAGATAAAATGGCTCTTATTCTTCCTCTTTTTTTTTCCTTGTTTTCTTTTTTTTTTCCGAATGCCCCTTTTTTTCTTTTTCTTTCGACATTTTTTTTATTTTCTTTTTTTTTCTATTGAGTCAAAATGCATGAATTACAATATGAGGAAAATAAGCACATAACATTACATCTCTCTCAAAGCTTCTCAACATAAGCACAAACCACAACTTTTATCTCTCAACTCAAAGTAACATCTATAACCAACTCAAAATCCTAATTCCCGGATGGTTCAGGCTTATCATAGGCTAGGATAAATTAATTTTGTGGAGCTTCAAAGAAAAAGGCTAAAGGCTCAAATCGGCTTCAAGAAAAGTCCTGATGTAGCCTAGGTATGGACAAAATGTTGTTAAAAGGTGCCTCTGTCACATGAGACTTATAAGCAATGAACAATGTATATAATAGGTCTAAGAAAAATAGATAATCATGCCAAGACTAAGAGGTAATTGCATAAGATGAGTAATTCACACAACAAAATAAAAAGGGAATATAGATGTAATCCCTATAAGGCCAAAAATTCTCACTAGGACAAGTTTTTATTGGATTTCAATCATGCATAGGAACTTAAATCATACATGCTCCATTAAATCCACCCAACATGTTGCATATGAAAAAAAAAGATTTTAGGACAAGGCTAAACAATCCAAACATGCTATGGAATTTATATGGTAATGCTAAAATACATAAGAGAGGACAAACATTGCAAGATGGATAGATGAATAACACATATTTATGCAATGCACGATATTCTTGGGTTTTTTACATTTTTTTCATTACTTTTTTTTAAGGCAATAAGATAATGGAAAAGTAAACATGAATATATGAATATATGACAATGCAACAACAAAACATAAACATGAATGCATGAACATATGAGTGCAACTTTACACTTAAACCTTTCATCATCCTTAATGAAAATCATATTAAAACAAGAAAATTTTAAAATGAAATCACAAGTGAGGGAAAAAGAAACCTACTTGATCATGGTAGTGGTGGTTACCATCGTCGGACAAAAAAGCATTGAAGCACTTAGGGCGGCAGCACGCGCCGGTTATAGGGCAGCGGGCGCCGGTGTTGCAAAATCGTGAATCAGAGTATGAACGTCGATGTTCCGACGTAAAAAGTCCTTCCAAATTTCTCTGCGAAGATCAGAGTTTGGTTTCAAAATCTTATTTTGATGATAGGTATGGTGATGATGCGAAAAGAATCGAATTTGATGGACGAAGGGTAATGATGAATGTAGATGATGGATGAGAAAAGGAAAGGTTTTTGATTGAAACTCAAGGCTTAGGTTTTGGAATTTAGATTCAAGGAGGATAATTAGGGTTTTTGTGTTTTACTTGGAGACAAATGCTTGAACAATGGTTACAAAATAGGAATTGGCAAGTATATGATTTTTGGAATAGGAAGGGAATAAGCTATAAGATAGAAAAGAAAATAAAATTAGATAGATAGATAGATATAATATATTTAGATAGATATAATTCTGAATAAATAAATAAATATATAAATATAAATAGATAGATATAGCATATAGATATAAATGTAAATAATTAAAATAGATATAACTAGATATATATATATATATAATTTAGATAAATAGAAATATTATACCTATAATTATAAATATATAGAAATATTATAGATATCAATATAAATAGATAGCAAATAAAAATAAAGATAGAAATCTCCCGTTCCAAGTTATGAAAAACCAAAACCGTGTACTGGACACCAGTGGTGGGCGGCGATTATGGGGCGACGAGCGCCGGTTGGCGATGATGCCAACTCCGAGATGCTTTCTTCTCCTTTGCTCCGTTCAACAACTTTCTTAATTGCCTGGTTAGCTTAAGACTCTTCCAAAACACACACACACACATAACTCTATCATTTTATTGAATTTGAAAGACTAAATACCTAACTAGAATTTGAAAAACTTAAAAACTAAATAACTTACCTTGGGTTGCCTCCCAATAAGCGTCCTTTGTTAACGTCATAGAATCGACGGTTTATTATTTCATTCCTTCAAGACTCATTCAGACAATACCAATGCCCTTAAAAGGAGATGACATTCTTGTGCCCAACCATAATTTGAATGAACACTAATCATGAAAAAATTCGCAATTAAGGATACCTTGTAGAGAAGCTTTGACACTTCCCTATTTACCTGAGCTTGATCTTTTATAGAAGGAATGTAAGACCACCAACATAGTTCCGCTGGTGTCTTGTAGAAGTAATGCTCCCAGGTATCTAAATATTCACCATAATCCATAAAAGTGTTATAAATTCCATTACCTTGCTCAGGGGCCACAAGAATCGGCTCTGGACTTGGTTCTTTGATAGGTATAGTTGAGATGATTTCTTGAGATGAATCAAGAGCTAAAACAGATAGATCCTCATGCGTGCACTCTCGAGATTCCATTCAATAGGCATTGGACTTTCCATTTCACCTTCGGTTACTTCTAAGTCACTCAAGAGGTGATTTTCAATTAATGTTAGGACTTTGGTTCTTGGACCGAATTTTTCTTCATAGATGTCTTCTTTAGTCATCTCGTCGTTGGCCACATCGCCTATAAAGGTCCTAAATTCCTAATGGTCCTGGTTCACACAATCCTTTCTCATTTGCACATATATATTTCACTATCCTCAAATGTGCACCCTCTAGGACGCAATGTATCATCTATATAGTGGCATCTTTGATGCTTTTTGATGGCCTGTTTTCCATACAAGCTAACACCTTTGAAACATATCGGAACAAACTCCCATCAGGTAACTGGGATAACTTCATTTTCAATAAAAAAAATGGATCCTCAAAACACATTGGTGCATCAGATGAAGTAGGGGACATAGCAAGTAAAAAAGAAGAAGAGATAAGGCGTGATGGAGAAGACGGTATAATGGACGGTGAGGAAGAAGGTATAATGGATGATGGAGAAGAAAGCGGTGGTGGTTCTGGGGTTGCGGCGGGCACTGGTCCTTAGCGGCGGGCACCGGTTCTTCAGAAGCGTCCTCCTCCTTGTTTTGCTAGACAACTGCTTTGCATTCTTCCTCCAATGTTTCTTCATTGCAGTCATCGTAATCTTCATCCATCTCCAAAAATTCTTTATCTTCCTCGCATTCTTCCTCCAATGTTCGTAGCGAACTAATGTACGACCTAGGTTTATGATAAAAGCATACTTTTTTGATGATTTTTCGCTTTTACTTTCATGGTTGTCGTCATGGTACTGCCTGGCTTTTGAAGATCTTTTCCTTCATTAGTTTACATCGTTCTCTCTACCATTCATTGAGTTACCTAAAAGTCCAACAACCCTCTGTTTATTGCTGATCATTACTTCTTTTCCATCCTTACCCTTTTCGGCCCTCTTTGCCGACAGTTACTGACTTTCTACGGGAGCACTCGAGACCGACCCATCTGGTCGATATCGATATCACTTACATCGTTCGACGTCTGTTGTGTCGATGCTACTTTGGCTTCTACATTGCTCTCGAGATCGACTAATTTAGTCGACATCGAGTGCCTTAGATCGACTGACAGTCTTTTGAGTCGGTCGACTTCTATTGCTAACCTTCGACATCGACTACTTAGGTCGATGTTGATTGCCGTTTTAGTCTTTGCAGGTACTTTTGATTGAGAACGACAGCCAAAGGTCTACATTGACTGTTCCAGTCGAGATCGAGTGAATTCTATTCGATACAAAACGTTTTTTTGGGCTATTTTAGAATCCGCTAATAAGCTTCCTCGTGGATCAAACCTAATTTCCCTTCCACTATAGTGGGAGAGTTTTGAATTTATTTGAAAGCCTAGGGTTGCAATTGGTTTTATATTATTACATATTTTCGATTCGATTCTCCCCTACTATCCAATTTTGGTGTCGTTGTCGGGGAATCTATCATTCGTGCCTTTAGCAATTTATCTCACGTTCTACTTTGAGTGATGATTTATAGGTGCATGCGATGCGCTGATCACACGCCTGATTTTGAAGGATTAGAAGACCCCAAGCGCTTTCTCCACTTACAATCTAGAATCCAAAGAGCCATGGCGGGTCAAGAGGGCCAGGCTCAAGAGACTAAGTACCTAAGGAAGCAAATAGAGGATCATGTTGCAAGAGAAGCAGCACAAAGAGCATGCGGCGATAGGGAGGAGCAAGCTAGAAGGCAATTTGAGGCTTAACTCAATGCACTCCCTCAAACGGCAAAGCAATACATGCATCGATCGCTCACCGTGCCTGAATCGGCGATCCTTATCCCTACTTCCAATTTTGAAATAAAGACTAGTTTCCTTACTGAGATTAGGAGACACACCTTTGAAGGGAAACCTAACGAGTGCCCGTTTGGCATATATTACTACCTTCTTAGATCGCTACGATACCATTGCCGATTGAGAAAACCTTGAATATGTAAAACTAAAGGCATTCTGTTGGTCCCTTGCAGGAAAAGCATTGCAGTGGTTGGAAAGGTTAACCCTAAGATTGCTCCGCACATGGCATGAAGTCAATGACGCGTTCCTCAACAAGTTCTTTCCTCCATCCAAGATGACGTTGATCCGGCAAAAGATCATGGCTTTCAAGCAAAAGCCTAATGAGACCTTGGCACGAGTTTGGGAGAGGTTCAACGACCTACTACGATCATGCCCGAGGCATGGCCAACCACCCTACGTCATTCAAGAGATCATCTACAATGCTCTTGATGCGGCTACCATGGAGAGGATCAATACCTACACCTCCTATGGCTACCTTGACCACGCTCCACAAGAGGCTTGGAAAAATATAGAGAGGTTGGTTGAGTTCGATAACACATATGGGACTCTTGAGGCTTCCGACACGATGAGTCCAGCCCCATCTATACAACTATATGAACCCTCCAAGGAGATAGATTTGGACGTGAAGGAGTAATTCCATAAATATCATCTTAGAAAGCTCCAAAAGAAAGTGAGGTTCCTTCCAGTGAACCAAGATTGCATCGAGTGCGGATCACAAAGGCACATCACCACCGAGTGCCCACTTAGGGATCAAGTGCAACTAGGAGAAACTCATGAAGAAGTCAACTACATGAGGGGTCCCAATCGCTAATATTGGGTAGACCAAAGGTTCCAAGAACCACAACGGAACCAGGTCAACCCTAGCGATCCCCCACTCTATAGAGCTTTTGGGCACCCTGAGAGAGAGCAGCGAAAGGATTATCTTTAAATCATCCTTGATGAGATGAGGCGGTATCATATGCAGAGGAAGAATGCCAACAATGCCATCCACTCTTAACTTCATAGCCTTATCACTAGGTTTGGAGAGATGGATATTTGGAAGAGGAATGTGGAGACCAAACTGGGTCAACTGGCGGCACAAATCCCAAGACCGTCCGGAACGCTCCATTGGCTAACAAGTAAAAATCATAAGGGCCAAGCTGGATCTGAACACACCGATGCCATGCAACTAAGGAGTGGTGACAACTTACCAATGCTGGGGACCGAAGCAGTAGGAGGAGAGACTGGAGACCCGGTAGACATCGACCACCCTGTCGATGTCGAGGGCCCAGTCGATGTTAACCCCCAAGTCAATGTCGAGCCCTCTGTAGAGCACATTGAGACACATACTCCTTCGAGATCGAGAACTCCAGTTGATGTCGGCACCCCCCAGTTAAACTTCGCTAGTCCTCGAGCGAACAATATAAAAGCAACCTATACCTACGTTTTCCTTCTTCATGCATTAGCCCAAATCAAAAGCAACATCAATTTTAAATGAATACAAGACCAAGTGAATAAACATCATAGCATGTATTTAGTGATCAAAGCATAGAAGTAAAAATCATCCAATCTTACCAGGAATATGTGTTTCACTCATACTCTCTTGTGTTTAAGCTTTAAGGTTCAGCTCTCAACTCAATCCAAAATGCACTAAGCTCATAGACATTGACCACCATATCACCAAATATCTACCGAAATGTCATTACTTGCGGGACACAATAAAGAAAACTAAATAAAATGTGACACTTTTTTTTCTCTTTTGTTTCTTTTCTTTTTTTTTTTCTTTTTATTTTCTTGTCTTGGTGCTTTCCTTATGCGAGGCGTAAACACGGGTGTCATGAATGGCCCCGGTCTATCAACACCTCATCCTACTAATATGAAGTCCACTTGAACATCTTTTGACGCAAGTTGCAAACATGGGTGTCATGAATGAACCTGGTTACTCAATGATCAAGCTTTCTTTCCTAGTGGATAGTTTTCAACACCGTTTTGCGCGAATCATACCCATGGATGTCATGCGTAGACCCGGTTACTAAGTGCATCAACCATTGCCACCTTATTTCACTAAAGATGCACAAATTCAAACAAAAGACTCAAACTATAAACAGAAACTCCGCAAGCAACAAACATGTGAGTCGGTCTTGAAAAATAGATATTGCAGTCAATGCCAAGAGGTAGCACACAAGGAGAGTAATTCACACAATTGAGCAAAAGAATTATAAATGATTCTAATATGGCTCAAACATTCTCGCAAGGGTCATGTTCATAGGATTTCAATCATACTTTATCTCAATCATACATGCTCAATTACATCACAAAATCATGCTTCATAAGAAAACAATTCAAGGCGATTAGGCTAAGCAATTCAAATGTATCGTAGGATTTACAAGTTCATGTCATAAGAATGTAGAGTTTCACTAACTAGGTGGGTGTTTGAAATCTATGTATATGCATGATATATTTTTTTTTTTGATTTTTTTTTCAAGTGCAATATAAGTATAAAAATAAATATGAAGACATAAATAAACATGATAACATAAATACAAATGATATGAAAACTCTATCTATATGCAATGCAATCCCTCCCCCACACTTGAACTTTTCATTGTCCTCAATGAAACATAAAAGACAACAAAAAAAAAATCCATAGAGGAAGAAATGAATGAAATACTCATAATGTGGTGGATGGGTCTCTATAGGTTGGATCCGATCATTGCAGCGGCCTTTCCTGAGAGGTTACTCTATCCCAAACCAAAACAACTATCCAATATCTAATGGAAAACCTAATTTATTGAAAAACAAACTAACTAATGAGGAATCGAAATAAGTAAATTAGAAAACTTACCTCGGGTTGCCTCCCGAGAAGCGCCTTGTTTCATGTCATTGGCTCGACGTAATGTTGAAGCTCAAGACACTAATCAGACATAGTCAAAGCCCTCATCAACCTGTCAAACTCTTGTGCACAACTAACAAACAGACATGCACTACATACAAATAAATTGAAACTAAATATTAATACATTTAAGAACCATTTCAACTTATTGTATTCATGAGCTTGACAACCCACAGAGGGTATATATAGTACCACCAATTTAGTTCTATTGGTGGTTTGTCAAAGTAGCAGTCAAATGGATCAACGTATCCACCAATATTCTCTCTAGTGCAGGAGACAACCTTTACTTGCTCTGTAGCCTCAACAGTAGGCTCTAGATCAGATTCATCAATGGGGGAGCTAGGGATGATCTCGTCAAATGGAGTGTGGTCTTCCTCTACCTTCTCAATGTGATTTTCCACCATTACCTCAAGAGGTGCAACAAAGGTCTCAACGATTTGAGATACTAGAGGAAGTGACTCGTTCTGCGCACATTGATGATCCATGTAGCAGAAAAATTCCCACATCTCCGAGAGTCCCATATCTAATAAACCTCCATCACTCATGCGCTCAGCAAGACTTCGTGTCTCAGAAGTCATGCCATCAAAGATGCATAGAAGCACTTCCCTTATACTAGCTTGATATCCCCATGAATAAACATCGTTAATGTACTCCTGCAGTCTGATGAAGTATTGATGAAAACTCTCTCCATCTAACTGCAATAACCTCACCTTCAACATATGTTAGTAGCACTAGTGTGGACCATGTAAGTGGTCCACACCAAAAATCAGCACAAAAAACACACAAGAATCAATAAATTTCCCCGGCAACGGCGCCAAATTTGACGGAGGGGAAACCTGTCGTTGATCCGTCAGAGTAAACTCAACCTATAGCTAGTATAGCAATAAGTAAGAGGTCGATCCACAGGGAGATTTGTTGCTCAAGTATGATTTAAATGCTGATTTAGTAACCAGATGGGGGGTGGTTGTAAAAGCAAAGCAAATTAGCAAAAACAGAAGTAAATGGTTGTGATTCAAACAAAGGAGAGAAGTAGTTCTACCTACAATTTTCCACTTTATTTGGTTGAAGCGATCCTTGTAACTTCTTCTCGTCCTATTAAGTTTCCTATGAATGCCCTTTTCCCGACCTAATATAGTTACTAGTCCAATCAGTCCTAGCAACCCTTATCAATCGAACAGTCCCTAAAGAAGGATTTAACCCAATTGATAGCTTTAAGTTCAGAGATTAGCCAAGGTATTTGCAGTCCCTAAAGAGGGATTTAACAACACATTCAACTTCCTACCTATCCAATTAGTTCAATCAGCCCTAAAGGGATAAGTTTGCTACTTGGGTTAAGGTTCGCAATCAGGAATCTACAAAACCCTAGCAACTGAATTGACCTAACTGGTTGCGCGGGCTAGATAGAACAAAACAATAATAAATCAAGCACAAAGAAGTTGAAGCATTCAAATATAGGAAACAAGGAACGAGAATTAGAAACTCACAATCAATCCAAATAAAGCGTCAAACTGTAGGCAGAACAGATGAGTTTAGTTCCTCATGGAAAACATCGCTCAATCTCTAATTTGTCTGATAGAACGTAAAATGAAAATGAAGTGATTCAAAACTAACAACATTCGGCCTTAAAGAGTCAAAGTCGGCCAAAGTCTCATAGAAAACTAGGTTAACTTAATGAAATGACGTGTCTAAATGCTGACGAAAAATGCCGCGGCCGCGGCATAGATGCGGCGGCCGCGACATATGGCTGCTACTTAGACTTGTTTGGCTGCGGGAATGCGGTGGCCGCTGCATCGGTCTTTCACGGAAATTCTGTCTCGAATTTGCTCTTCTTATCAACAGGAAAGATGTATCTCTCTAAAAGAACTTTCCAACGCATGGTCATAATAGTCAATCGGACAACCGAGGCCTCCAGAAAGTGCAAAACAAGTTCAGCATGCCTGGCGACAACTTCTGCAAACTTGTTCTTGGTTTAGGTTCGCTTCTTCTTCTTAGGACCTCTTGAGATCTTCATGTAAGCTTCTTCGATCAACTAGACATTCTCATCCAATGCGTTATCAACCCATGTCTCATCATCGGATCCACGATTACCTGAAATAATCAATAAAAACGTGTAGATTCCGACTCCACCAACATAGATTGCAAATATGCAAATTGTATTTAAACCGTGCATGATATGCATCTTAGCTAAGCTAAATGCAACCTATTATGACCATCTAAATGCAAGCTATCACCAGTCGATGTCGACCGATAAAAGTTGACTGTTTTGGCTCCAACGCCAAAGAAGACGTTGACATTCCTATCCAATGCGTTGAAGAACCTCACATAAGGCGAGTTCAGGCACATTGTGAAGATACTTCAAGGTTTTAAAATTGCAGTTCCACTGACAAAGGCCCTAAGTGAGATGCCCGCCTATGTTCGATTCCTCAAGGACATCCTATGCGAGAAGCAATCCATGGCAGAGATCGTAGATGAGTGTTCAAAGATCGACTTCCCCTAGAAGAAGAGCGATCCAAGGAAGTTTGCAATCACCATGGGACATGGCCAACATCACTACAAGGCCCTATGTGACCTAGGGGCAAGCGTAAGCTTTATGCCCCTATAGATTTGGCAAAGGGTGGACATCAGAGCACTTGAACATGTGGACATGAAGCTCTATATGGCCCACAATTCATTTATAAGGCCCACATGTATGGTGGATGACGTTCCAGTGAAGGTGGGAAAACTCTTTGTGTCCACTCACTTTATAGTGTTGGACATGCCAGAGGATCCTATTGTACCTATCATCCTTAGTAGGCTTTTCCTAGCTATTGCAGATGCCAAAATCAATGTGCAAAAAAGGCTTCTCTATTTAACCATTAGGAACGAGTTCATAGAGTTCTCCTTCCACTCAACAATGAAGGAGGTACATGGAATGGAGATCATGTCGGTCTATGCTCACACCAATGTCATGGATTGTAAAGAACCGACGGAAAGGGCCCTGACTCCCGAAGAGGCTCTAGCCAAAGCTAAGGCAGAGCTCACCAAAGAGGAGATTGAATAGTTCCTGGCCACATGCACGAGCAATGGGGAAATCTTCGGTGATGCTTTATCGGCGGAGTTTAAAGACGAGTTCGAGATCGACCAAGACCTGTCAATGTTACAAAGAATCTGAATCAGCGTTGGCATTACAATGTGCTTGCTCCACGCCAACTCCTGTAGCTGATTTGGGATCATCTATCATGAGGATTGAAACGGATTACCTAGGTAAGACCATGAAGACGGAGGAGGTAGATCCATTCTTGATTCCACAAGGACCTTCTTTGTTGCTGAAGCCCTTACCCAACACACTTAGGTATGAGTTTCTTGGTCCCAATTCTACTTACCCTGTGATTACCAATGCTTCACTAACCTCGCAGGAAGTAGACAAGCTTGTGGAAGTACTTCACACCCATCGAAAAGCTATTGGGTATTCTCTTGAAGATATCAAAGGTATTTCCCCTGCTACTTGTATGCATATAATCCTCCTAGAGGATGATCATAAGGTGATCATAGAGCATCAGCGGAAGCTCAACCCTAATATGAAGAAAGTGGTGAAGAAGGAGATCCTGCGCATGCTGGATGTAGGAATCATCTATGCCATCTCCGACAGCGAATGGGTGACTCCAGTCCATGTGGTGCCTGATGTTGCTAAAACCAACCCGCAAGAATATGGTGTCAATCGTAGTATTTAAGTGTCGTATCACAAGGATTAGTGGAGTATCAATTGCTATCATTGAACCAATTTGACCAAGCCCAAAAATAATAAACAATTGAATAGAATCTATAATTGAAAGTGACAAATAACGATAGAAATGATGAGAAATATATAAATGAGAGGCATTCCATGGCTAGGGATTCTATGAACGATGCTTCCTAAATAGACCAAAATATAATCTCACCCGAATCATTTCCACTTCTATGTGAAGGTAGGTTATCTAATGTAATCGCAAATATCCTTTCGGTCTCAATGCAACCAATTCAGACTCTATAAGCTCTTAGAATCTTGGTGATACTCATATCAATATCACCTTTCGGTCTCAATTAATATCAATATAACCTAAGATTTCTATGACAACCTGTAGATCCTCAAAAGGCTTAATTCACTTTTGCACAATTAAACTTTAGGTTTCATCCTATAATTCCGATGGATCGTCTCACCTTTCGGTCTCAATTCACCATCTAAGTTCCAATTTAGGGTTATCTTCTTTCGATCTCAAATCCTAAATCTGGTCTAACCAATTCACATCGATTAGATAGAGTACAATAAGATTAAATCACAATTCAAATGAGAAATCATTCGGGCGATAAGAAGAGCAAGTCTATTTTCGCATCGTCGGAATTATCCCTAACCCTATAACAAGGAGAACTAGCCTAGCATGGAGATTTTCATATTCAATTCAATTAGACTAACCATAGAAGTCAGAGACAAACAAAAGATAAGAGAGAAAGTACCAATTCTGAATTGAAACGATTCAAATCTCCGTTTAGGGTTCTCACAAGATTCTTCAAATAGTAAAATTGAACGTGCAAAAGGAGAGAGCACTCAAAGTTATCATCTCAACCCTTAAATAGTATAGGAAAAAACATAATTATATAATAATATTTCATTCATAAAATAATAAAATGAACTGAAGTCGGTAGGAGCCCACAGCGTCATGCACGGCTGTGCGCTTCATACCACACGCCCGTGCATATCTCCCTGTGAGTGCGTCGTGGTTCGCACGCCCGTGCACAAACACTTGGTCGCTGGTGGCCTTGCTGAGACATGCACACCCGTGCGCCATTACCTGCAAGTCCGTGCATTTCTCTCCGTGAGTGCGCCTCAACACACACGTCTGTCCTCTTATTCCTCGGTGCTTGGTTCCGCTCACATCATCCTCACTAGGCACGCTTCCCCACGATAATTCAAAGAGGTCCGATTGGCTCCCAAAAACACCTGAAAACACAATCACAATGGGAGTAGATCTCTAATCTAAAAACTATACGGAAAACAACCAAAAACACACCTAACAAATCATAAATGATGCGAAACCTATTCTAAATACATGACCTAAATGATATAAAATACAATGACATCAGTGCCATAGAAGGCTGGAATGAACATTGAAGAGAATAAGAAGGGAGAGCTTGAGCCAAAGTGAATCACTACTAGTTGGCGAATATGCATCGATTATAGAAAGTTCAGCACCGCCGCTAGGAAGGATCATTTTCCCCTTCCATTCATTGAACAGGTATTAGAAAGACTCGTTGAACATGATTATTTTTGTTACCTCGATGGATATTTTGGCTTTTGGCAGGTCCCTATTCATCCTAAAGAACAAGAAAAGACCATTTTCACATGTCCCTATGGGACTTTTACATATAGGAGGATGCCATTTGGGCTTTGCAATGCCCCTGCCACTTTCCAAAGGTGTACGATGGCCATCTTCTCTGACATAATAGAGGAAATTGTGGAGATATTTATGGATGATTTCTCTGGCTATTGCACTACATTTGATGTTTTCCTTACTAACTTTCACAGGGTACTCGAGCGATGTAAAGAGACAAAATTGGTTCTCAACTGGGAAAAGTGCCACTTTATGGTAAGGGAAGGGATTGTGCTAGGCCACAAAGTGTCAAAAAGGGGAATAAGGTGGACAAGGCAAAGATAGAGCTAGTAGAAATGTTGTCACCACCTTCATCTACAAAGGAGATAAGAAGCTTCCTTGGTCATGCAGGTTTTATAGGAGGTTTATTCAAGATTTCTCTAAGTTTGCTACACCATTATCGAACCTACTTATGAAGAACGTTAAGTTTGAGTTTTCTAGCGAATGTCTTGAAGCTTTCAACAAGTTGAAGGAAGCCCTTATCTCTGCCCCTATCATTCAATCACCTGATTGGTCGCTACCATTTGAAATCATGTGCGGCGCCAGCTATTATGTGGTAGGAGGTATGCTAGGACAACGGAAGGACAAGAAACTTGACGCCATCTATTATGCAAGCAAGACTCTTGATGTCGTTTGAACAAAGTACACTAGACGGAGAAAGACTTCTCGGTAGTGGTCCTTTCTTTTGAGAAGTTCTGCTCATACTTAGTGGGCTCTAATGTAATTGTTCATACTGCCCTGCAGCTCTAAGGTACTTGATGGACAAAAAGGATGCCAAACCTAGGCTCCTACGATGGGTGCTCCTACTCCAAGAGTTCGATGTTGAGCTTAACGACAAAAAGGGAGTGGAGAACTCCATAGTCGACCATCTCTCACGGCTACCCAAAGGGCTGCTAAATGAGTCCAAGGACAACACACCAATCGATGACTCCCACCCCAACAAGCACCTTATAAAGCAAGAAGTAAAATGGCAGAAACATCACTCAATGTCGACTGCTACCTCTCAACATCGACTGTCCCAAAGGTGAGTTCTTCCTCGATGTCGACTAACCTTGATGAAAGGTCAACCTAGATCCCTCTAATTTACATGCAAAAGATGGTCGAGATCGACCATACCCTATCAACATGGAGGGACCAGATCGAGCAACCCAAATCGACTAACATAGTCGATGCACATCAGTTGACGACGACTAGACCTTGTCGACATCGACCACCTTCCAGTCATTTTAAAGGTGAGTCTAACGAAAAGGTAAACCCCGGTGAGGACATCTTCTTTACTACTCCCTCTAATCCTATTCATGAAGTATTTATTGTAAGAGGGGTGAAGGTACCTTGGTATGCAGATTTTGCTAATTATGTTGTAGGAGCCGAGATACCATTCAGCTTAACTTCGCAGGCGAAGAAAAAGTTCCTGCATGACGTCAAGCAACAGTATTGGGATGAGCCTTACTTGTTCATGCAAGGAAAGGACCATATTTTCCGACGTTGTATTCGGAGGAAGAGGTAGAGAGCGTAATTTGCCATTGTCATTCTCTCCCTACAGGAGGCCATGTTAAAGGATTCAAGACCGTTGCAAAAATTCTTCAATGTGGTTTTTATTGGCCTAACCTTTTCAGGGATGTGCAACAATTTATAACCTCTTGTGATGAGTGTAAACGTGCATATAATGTTACAGGGAGGAACGAGACACCACTAACAGGAATCCTTGAATTTGAACTATTCGATGTATGGGGTATAGACTTCATGGGACCATTCCCTGCCTCCGGCCCCTACAAATACATCTTAGTAGCGATGAATTATGTCTCAAAATGGGTGGAGGCTATTGTAACTAGGACCAACGATGCGAAGGTAGTTTCAAAGTTTATCAAAACTAACATTTTTCCTTGCTTTGCTGTTCCTAGAGTTTTTATTTCAGATGGTGGCTCACACTTTATCAACAAAGGCTTTGAAGCACTTTTAGCCAAGTATGGGGTGACGGATAAGGTGGCAACGCCCTGTCATCCCCAAACAAGAGACCAAGTAGAAGTCTATAATCATAAAATTAAATCCATCATAGAGAAGACAATCTCCCGCTCGAGGAAACATTGGTCGTCCAAGCTAGACGACGCGCCTTGTGCCTGGCGAACGGCCCACAAGACACCACTTCGCACAACTCTCTACAGTTTGGTGTATGGTAAGTCATGCCATTTGCCCATGGAACTTGAGCACAAAGAGAAGTGGGGTCTCAAAGAGCTCCACATGGACTTCGACGAGGTCGGAAAGAGAAGATATCTTTACTTGCACGCCATGGATGAGTTGCGCCTAAAGGCACATGAGAATGCCAAAATCTACAAAGAGCGCACAAAGAAGTGGAACGATAAGAAATTGTTGCCCAAGACATGTGAGGTACGTGATACAGTCCTTGTATTTAATTGTAGACTGCTTATTTTAGGGCAATTAAGGACAAGATGGAGTGGACCATTCACGGTGCACCAAATTTTCCCTCATGGAGCGATGGAGTTACTTTCCGACGATGGCACCACCTTTAAGGTAAATGGTCACTGGGTAAAGAAGTACTCTAACAAGGAGGACTGGGATGAAAAGATTTGCGCCACCCTAGCGTTGAACTAGCACAAAAAAGGAAGTATGTCAGGAGGCAACCCGTTACTTTCTTTTTCTATGCTTTAGTTTAAATATTTTAGTTTTCTTTTGGATATTTTTGTGGTAATCTTTATTGAGCTTAAACAGGAAGATCAAGAGTTCAGAGACGCAGTCGATGTCGACTGGATGAGATATATAAACTACCAAGTCGAGGAAACCTGTCATCACAAGGAAGATAGGTCGATGTCGATTGGTCTTATGAACACAAGACGAGGAGCCAAGGCACATCTCGACATCCAGACACCCAGTCGATGTCAACTTCTAAAGTACCCAATCAATGTCGAATGCTCATATCAACATCGATGACAGCTACAAAAGGTAAGAAAAGGGGAACAAGAATGTTTTTTTAATTCTTAATTTTGAAACCCACCTCGACTTGTCCCTCTCCTCTCTATCCCAAAATTGACCGAAGCCCTAGTTTTCTCTCTCTCACTCTCGTCTCTCTCGCTCTTGCTGTCTTGCTCTCTCTCCTCCATTCTCCCATCGTTGATGCTCCTTACCACCGCTGCACACCAGACGAGACCCCTATGCCCAGAAGCAACAGCAGCACCGGACATCGGCCCCTGCGCTCGATTTTGCCCGAAGTCGATAGTCCTGACAAGAGCACTCGATCCCCTTCGATTTTTCCCCTTTCAATGTCGATTTCACCACCCCTCTTATATGAATCTCTTCCCTTTGCCTTGATTTACTAATTTATTGACATATTTGATGGATTTAATGATGAGATTTGATATTGAGGAAATTTGGACTAATTTAGGGTTTGAAATTTTGCGCGGGAAATTGAGATTGAGTGTTAAGACTGTCATTTTGGATTTATTAGGGCTAATCTACATTAATTTGATGAGATTGAAATATGTTTAGGTTTAGATCTGTGCTAAATGCTCAAGGAAATTGGATTTATGGGATTTTTGAGGATTTTGATTATTTTCTTAGAGATTTTTTTATTTTGGTCTTACTTTTGATGGTTAGGTTGGATTATTTATCTTTCTTTTAAGCATTGGAATTAGTTTTTGCAAGATTTGGTAGTAAGGATTAGCCTAGGTTTAATTTTGAAATTTTTAGGCCAATTTCTGAACCTAACTATGGGGTTATATTGCATGAATTAGATTATTATCTTGTTAATTTTTTTCTTTAAAGAAAATGGTTACGTAAAAGAACATTGATAGGGATGCAGTAGACATCCCTGGAGAGGAGTAGTAAGATCTGGCTGCTGTCATTACTCGTCGGGCCTACCGAGCCCGATGGTACTCACGGATAGACATGAGGAACCTGGGCTTCCACACAGGAGTTCCGGAGGCTTTCAAGTACATTTCTATGGAGCGTCTACTCAGCCATCTTCCAACACACTACCCCTCTCTAACAGGGGAGTTCATGGCTACGCTCGATATTCCTCCTGGCACATCTTCTACTCGGTGGGGAATCACCTTCCGACTGGGCAACAGGGACTTTTGCTTTTAAATCAAGGAGATGAGCAACGTTTTTGGCTTCACCTACACTCCTCGGCACTTCATCATCAAGGATCCAAACGTTATTTGAAGGTATCTTACAAGCATCTCAAACCCATCTTCCTCGGATGTCCTATGATAGAGCATTATTAGTATTGCATAATAGACTGCATTTAGTAAAGTTTGGGTGTAAATATTGCATATTTTAGTTGCATTTACATGATTACTTGTTGAGTTGGAAGATGCGGAATCTACACAACATTATGGTTTATTTCAGGAATCGTGATTCAAGGTGGAATGAATTTGAGGGGAGTTAAAGAACTAAAGGAATTGCATTATCAGCTACAACAAATCACGTGGAGAGAAGCGGAAGAAATCGCTGGCCGCCCCACGACCGAGCTAGCTGCCCCGCGGCCCGAAGACTATCGAAGGACTTCGCTGATCGCCAGGCCGCCCAGTCGCCTGAGCCAGCCGCCCCGCGGCCTGTCCAGAAATGCCGATTCAGTTATTCAATTTAATTAGTGTTTTTAGTATTATTTTTGGCCGATCCTTTGTAGGCCTTTAAAAAGACATTTTTAGGTTATTCTACTATTCACCTGATGCACTTTTGAGAATTGTTGAGAGCACGTTGAGCATGAGCAACTAAACTCTCGAAGGTTTCGCCTACAGTTTGGATCTTTGATTGTTGAATTGTGAGTTTCTTAATCTAGTTCTTATTCCTATTTGAATGTTTTGGCTTCCTTGCGCTTAATCCTTTGAATGTGTTTTATTCTCGCTGGCCTGATCAACTAGTTAGAGTAGATTCATTCAATTGCTAGGGTTTTGTAGATTCCTCGTAGCGAACCTTAACCCAAGTAGCAATCATATCCCTTTAAGACTCGTAGGACTAATTGGATGTGTAGGAAGTTGAATATATGTTAAATATCGACTCGTAGCTTGATATTGCATATACCTTGGTTAATTCATAGTCTTAATGCTATCTCTAGGTTAAATCTTAACCGTGTTAGGGTTATTTAGAGATAAGGATTGCTAGGACTCGTAGGACTAGTAATTTACCTAAGATCTGGACAAGGACATTGATAGGAAAAGAAGAGAACTAGAGGCTGAAACATGGATCAAATTCATCAATTAAAGTGACAAATTGTAGGTGAACCTATTTCTCTCTATTGCATTCTACAACATCCTTTACCTTGTTTGCTTCTTTCCGCTTTGACAAAAGGCGGATCTTTTTCTGACAAAAAATCTCTTTTTGGTTACTTTCGATTAGATTAACACTTGAAATTAATAGATTTCCCTGTGGATCGACCTCTTTCTTACCACTTATACTAGTTGTGAGTTTGAGTATTCTTTGGCAGGAACAACGATAGGTTTTCCTCTTGTCAAATTTGGCACCGTTGCCGGGGAAATTCTTTTTAATTTCTTGTGTTGTTTAAGCGCTACCCTTGGTGTGGACCACGTTTATGGTCTGAACCCGTGCTACTAATCCATCTTTACTTCCTTTTGATTCAGAGATTGAGAGGACCCTTTCCAACCTAAGGCGGGAGGTTCGCAACAACTCTAGCGAATTACCTTTTGATCAAGAAGCCGAAGGGATTGCAGAGATGGGTGACAACGCATTAGATAACGCGAACCAAACCTTAAGGTAACTCACCGCACCGAATCTGCAAACACAACCATTGGCGGTGCAGTTTCCAGCACTTGCTGATGGGACCAAGTTCGAGTTTGAGGCTCAATGGATCCACTTTCTACCTAAGTTCCATGGGTTGAGTGGCGAGGATCCCAACAAACATTTGGCGGAGTTCCATGCTATCATTGAGAGCATGAGACCCGCAGATGTCACAGAGGACCAAATCAAGCTGCGAGCTTTTCCTTTCACATTAAAAGATTCAGCTAATGATTGGTTTTATTATTTGCCTGCAGGGAGCATTACTACTTGGACAGAGATGAAAAGGTTGTTCTTAGAGAAGTACTTCCCTGCGACAAAGCTGAACTTTCTCAAAAAGGCCATCAACAACATCGAGCAATTAGCAACTGAGACCCTGTATGAGTATGTGGAGCGATTCAAAAAGCTTTGCTCAAGTTGCCCCTACCATGGTTACTCACAACAGGACTTGGTACTCTATTTGCATGGAGGTTTGCTTGATGATGAGCGTCGAATGGTGAATGCCGCTAGTGGGGGTAACATTCTCAACAAGACCCCAAATGATGCTATGGAGTTATTCTCAGAGCTTGCTAAAGGGTCTAGACAATATAGCAAGAGGGCAAACCCCCGTGGAGTACTGGCTGTGGATTCTTCAAGCTCCAATTTGCAAGCTGATATGATGGAGATGAAGGAGATGATGAGAAGGATGATGCTCAAAGGGACCCCTCAGGAACTCAAAGCATGTGGGCTATGTGCTGATCCTTTACATCCAAACGATATGTGCCCGCTACTTCAGGATCCTAATGTTGAGCTCAACGCCATGGGAAACATTTTCCCGCAGAAGCCCAGGCATGGTAACTATGGTAACCCCAATCAATTCAATAACAATTATAATGCAGGTTACCAGGGGTATGGCTATGGTAATAACCAAGCCCCTTACAATCCGCAAGGGGGACACCAACAAAGGCCTCAACAACAATTCGATTCTAGGCAGAGAGCACCCCCCCGCAGGGGATCAATCAACTGAGGACCCTGTCAAAACCCTCACTAGGATACTCATGAGCCAGGTTGAGCACTCAAAGAATCTTGAGAAACAGGTATGCCAATTGGTTCAATCGCTAAGTGAATTGCAGGCTAAGGACTCAGGAAAGCTACCATCTCAAACGGTGGTGAATCCTAAGGAGAACGTCAGCGCAATAACGCTAAGAAGTGGTAAGGAACTGATTACTACTCACCAGGATGACGAAAACTATGGAGAACCTGAGATGCATAAAGACAAGGGAGAAGGAGAGTTGCGGAATCGCGAGCCGCCCCGCGGCCCCCATAAGCTGCCCCGCGGCCAAGGCGATTCTACAGATGCAGATTTCGGCGAGCCGCCCCGTCGCCCTCATGAGCCGCCCCGCGGCCATGGCGATTCTGCAGATGCAGATTTCGGCGAGCCGCCCCGTCGCCTCCCTGAGCCGCCCCGCGGCCTTGTCCCTGTTGAACCTCCCGACTCCTATGTAAGGCATGAATTCCCTCCTTTAAATTCTTACAAACCTATTCCTCCTTTTCCTGAAGCTCTTAGAGATACAAGGAGGCCTGAGAATGACAAAGAGATCTTTGAGACATTTAGTAAGTGCGAGGTAAACATTCCTTTACTCAAATTGATTAAAAGTAGTCTTCGCTATGCTAAATTTCTTAAGGAGCTTTGCACCATAAAGAGGAATCAGAAGTTGAAAGGGAAGCAGAAGATTAAGGTAAGCGAACATGTGTCTACTGTGTTTCAAAAGCGTATGCCTAAGAAATATAGCTACCCTGGCATGTTTACAATCCCATGTGTAATAGGTGAGACTAAGTTTGATAAAGCTTTGTTAGACTTAGGTGCATCTATTAATGTCTTGCCTTATTCTCTATATGAATCATTAGGCTTAAGACCTTTGCATGAGACTAGAGTGGTGATCCAACTAGCGGACCACTCAAATGCTTATCCTAGAGGCATAGTAGAGGATGTTTTGGTTATGGTTGACAACTTGATCTTTCCTGCTGACTTTTTTGTCTTAGACATGGAGCATGGTAAGCAAGAGGCCCCTATTCTCTTAGGAACGCCCTTTTTGAAGACTGCTAAGACAAAAATTGATGTGTATTCTGGCTCATTAACTATGGAATTTGATGGTGAGAAGGTTGAATATAATATTTATGATGCAATGAAATTCCCTTCTGATGATCCTTCCTTATGCTTTGTAGATGCCATTGATACTTGTATGCAGGATACTTTTGACATGAGTTGTGTAGATGACCTGCAAGTTGCTTTAGAAGCTCCTATTGAGGAGTTGTCATTGAATTATGCTTTGTCTACTAACCTGCAGGAGACTATAAGAGACTTGTCCACCCTCCCAACTCATTTGCAGGTAGGTACCCCTATGGAACTAACCGGTTCAAGCGAGAAGCTCTTACCTTCTGTTGTGCAGGCACCCGTTGTTGAGGTCAAGCCACTTCCTGAGCATTTGAAGTATGCATTCGTGGGGGAAGGTGATACCTTGCATGTCATCATCTCCAACAAGCTTACTAAGGAACAAGAGGATAGGTTGGTGGCGGTGCTCAAAGAACATAAGACCGCTCTGGGGTGGACCATAGCGAACATCAAGGGAATCAGCCCAACTACTTGCATGCACAAAATGTTGTTAGAAGAGGGAGCCAAACCTTCCAGGCAACCTCAACGGAGACTCAACCCACCTATGATGGAGGTAGTAAAGAAGGAGGTGCTGAAACTCCTTCAAGCAGGTATGATCTATCCCATCTCTGATAGTCAATGGGTTAGTCCAACGCAGGTAGTACCAAAGAAGGGGGGCATAACAGTGGTTGAGAACAAAGAAGGTGAGTTGGTCCCTACCAGAATCCAATCAGGCTGGAGATTTTGTATCGATTATCGCAAGCTGAATGCGGTAACTCGAAAAGATCACTTTCCCTTACCTTTTATTGATCAGATGCTTGAACGGCTCGCTGGTCGTCCATATTACTGCTTTTTAGATGGATATTTAGGTTACTTTCAGATAGCTATCGCACCGGAGGATCAAGAAAAGACGACATTCACTTGTCCGTTTGGCACTTTTGCATATCGTAGGATGCCTTTTGGCTTATGCAATGCTCCTGGGACATTCCAACGGTGTATGGTAAGCATCTTTTCTGAATATATAGAGCAATTCATTGAGGTTTTTATGGATGACTTTACTGTACATGGTGATAGTTTTGATGCTTGCTTAAACCATTTGGCACTTGTGCTTAGAAGGTGTGTGGACACTAACTTAGTGCTCAATTCAGAGAAGTGTCACTTTATGGTTGAGGAGGGCATTTTTTTAGGTCACATTGTCTCACATAAAGGGATTGAGGTTGATAAGGCAAAGATAGACATCATTCAATCATTGCCTTATCCTACTAATGTGCGTGAAGTGCGTTCCTTTTTAGGCCATGCAGGATTCTACCACAGGTTCATTAAGGATTTCTCAAAGATCACCTCACCCTTGTGCGAGCTACTGAAGAAGGAGGTCACTTTTGCTTTTGATGAGAAGTGCAGGATGGCGTTTGATGAGTTGAAGACTTGTCTTACTAGTGCACCAATCATACAAGCGCCAAATTGGTCCCAACCCTTCGAATTGATGTGTGACGCTAGTGACTACGCCGTGGGAGACGTGCTTGGACAAAAAGAGGGGAAGAGCTCTCATGTGATCTACTATGCATCTCTGACGTTGAATGACGCCCAAAGGAACTACTCAACTACAGAGAAGGAACTTCTTGCTATTGT
Organism: Persicaria maculosa; assembly: GCA_963922045.1. Taxonomy (NCBI): domain Eukaryota; kingdom Viridiplantae; phylum Streptophyta; class Magnoliopsida; order Caryophyllales; family Polygonaceae; genus Persicaria; species Persicaria maculosa. The sequence continues at coordinate 40,414,280 of OY998261.1, forward strand.
TTTTGCCCTTGACAAATTTAGATCTTATTTGCTTGGTACAAAAGTTATTGTGTATACTGACCATGCAGCGCTTCGTTACCTTTTGACGAAGAAAGAGGCCAAGCCAAGATTGATTAGATGGATCTTGCTTTTAAGCGAGTTTGACATCGAAATCAGGGACAAAAAGGGTGCGGAGAACCTTGTTGCAGATCATCTAAGTCGTATATTGCAGGGAAAGAATGGACAGGACGAGCAATCACATATCTTGGGGAGTTTTACTGACGAAGAGTTACTGTAGGTTTTCAGCGTCTGCAGCCGCCCCGTCGCTGGACTGGCCGCCCCGCGGCTGACCCTGGCCGCCCCGCGGCCTCTGCAGAATCTGATATTGAGCTTCTTTTGAAGGTAAGTTCTATTCCCCGCCCTTGGTTCGCTAATTTGGTGAACTTTTTAGTTTCACAGGAGTTTCCACCCAACTTTTCCATGGCCCAAAAGGACAAGATACGCCATGATGCTCGCTTCTACGTTTGGGATGATCCATACCTATGGAAGCATTATGCTGATCAAGTAATACGTCGGTGTCTTCCCGACGATGAGGTACAATCTGTCCTTAATTTCTGTCACTCACATGAATGTGGTGGGCACTTTGGACCACAAAAGACAGCAAGAAAGGTACTTGAGGCAGGGTTCTTTTGGCCGCATATATTTCGTGATTCATATGCTTTTTGTAAATCCTGTGATCGCTGTCAGAGAGTTGGGAATCTTTCTAAGAGGAATGAGATGCCACAAACTCGCATGATATTTTGTGAGGTTTTTTATGTTTGGGGCATTGACTTCATGGGACCATTCCCTAGCTCGTTTGGGAACTTGTATATTTTGCTTGCGGTGGACTACGACTCCAAGTGGGTGGAGGCGAAGGCCACCAGGACTGATGATTCAAAAGTTGTTGCAGGTTTCCTTAAAGAGCTATTCTCTAGATTTAGAGTGCCGAAAGCATTGATCAGTGATAAAGGGACTCATTTCTGCAATAAGACGGTAAGTGCTTTATTAAAGAAATATCATGTTACGCAGAGAGTGTCTACTGCATACCACCCCCAGACTAATGGGCAAGCTGAGGTGTCTAATCGCGAGATTAAGACGATCTTGGAGAAGACTGTTGCCCCAAATAGGAAGGATTGAAGTGTAAGACTTGATGATGCTCAGTGGGCTTATCGAACGGCTTACAAGACTCCCATTGGGATGTCTCCGTTTCGATTAGTTTATGGAAAGGCTTGCCATCTTCCTGTGGAGCTCGAACATAAGGCATACTGGGCGGTGAAACAATGCAATATGCAAATGGATAAAGTTGGGGAGTTCAGGAAACTTCAGCTGCAGGAGCAGGAAGAGTTGAGACTGGATGCCTATGGCAACTCCGTCACTTATAAGGAGAAGACTAAGGCATGGCACGAAAAGCATATTTTGCGAAAGGACCTCAAAGTTGGGGACAAGGTCCTCCTATTCCAATCACGCCTTCAACTCATCCCAGGTAAGCTTCGCTCTAGATGGGCAGGGCCATATGTGATTACTAACGTTTTTTCTCATGGTGCAATAGAGCTACTCAATGAGAGGAATGGAGACATTTTCAAAGTAAATGGTCATCGCGTGAAGCCATATTATGAGAACTTTGTCAAAGAGGATGGTGATGAGTTGGTTCTCCGTGAACCAAGCACTGTGGATCACTAGGGAGTAATGACGTCGAGCCAACGACGTTAACTAAAGGCGCTGCTTGGGAGGCAACCCAAGGTAAGTAGTTTAGATGTTATTTCCTTATTGCATTTAGTTACTTTCTTTTAGTTTAGTTGTGGTGTTTTCGGCATACTAACCCCGCAGGGTAAAAAGAAGTAGAGATGGTCAAAAAAGGGACGGGCTGCCTCGTCGCCAGCCAGGCCGCCCCGCGGCTTCGACAGCGAGCGAAATCTCTTCGCAATCGCAGGCCGCCCCGTCGCCAGCCCTGGCCGCCCCGCGGCCCCTGACGGATGACAAAAAAATATTGGGACCTGTGTGGGCCCCATTTTCCACCCCCTTTAACCCTATCCACCACAATCATCTTTCCCATTATCCCTAGCCGCCCCCACGCCTCTATCTTCCACTATCTCCTCTAACTTCATCTTCCACATTCAACCTACAACCAAAACCCCAACCTCCATTAAAGCTCTCCTTTAAAAGCTTAAAATCTTCACAAAACTCAACCCTTTCTTCAATATCTCCCATTGTTCACCTATAGCTTTCACCAAACCACCCACAATCTCCTCCTTCTTCCTAGATCTAAACCAAAAACACCCGATTCGAAGGATCTTCAAGGTTTTGGGAGAAATCCACCAACGGAGGGAGGAATTTGAGACGTCGGAGCGCAAATCGGAAGTCGGAGGTTCAGATCCGTCGGTTTTCTCAGGTCGCCCCGTCGCCAGACCAGCCGCCTCGTCGCCATCCGTCGCCGGCCGCCCCGTCGCCAGTCTTGCTGCCCCACGGCCACCTATCGCCGGTCGCCCCGTCGCCTACCCTCGCCGCCCCGCGGCCACTGCAGAAACATCCATCTTCGTGAGTTTTTACTTCGAACTTTTTCTTGGGTTAATTTCATAGCTTTAAGCAAACATGTCTAGACCCCATGGAATGAGTAGGAGTCAGAAGGAGAGATGGAATGCGCTGAATACTAGGAATTTCTTTCAAACCAAGTTTTTTCACGAACCTACCCTTCGGATGTTAGAAATGGATGTATGCACTAGGCAGTTGTTAGTACATGGAGGCCTAGGGGATTTCTTAGATAAGAATGCTCCGACCTATTCGGGTTTAGTTAAGGAATTCCTGGCTACGTTGAGTGTGCGGTCTACATCTATCGAGTTTAGGTTATTGGGGCGTGAGTTCACGAGGACAAAGGAGAGAGTGGGATAACTTTTTGGAGTGACAACCGCACCCATCGCAGGTTGGTTTGATGTGTCAAAGGGAGAGGGACCTGTTGCATTTTGGCTTGCGGCGACTAGGGTGCCGTTTGAGGCAAAGAAGGGCCAATACAACTCGAGTATTCGGCACCCTGCACTACGGCTGATCCATAAGGTTTCAGCCAACACCTTCTTTGCCCAGGCTGAGGGTAACAAGATCTCACTTCGGGATATGTCATATTTGTGGTGTCTGATGCCAGAGAGCCCAGTTATTTCAGGTTGGGTGGATTTGTTCCTTTTCAACTGCAAGGACATCATAGACAAGCGCAAGACAGCGACGATTAGTTTTGGGGGTCTCATCACTCTCATAGCACGGGATTTTATTGATTTGAGCGTTATCCCTGATGCCCTGCATGGTTCATTTCTGTATGATGAGGCCCAGCTGAGGAAAGCTGGCCATTTGGAGGGGAGAGCACCGATGTGGGTCTGGAGGACAGGCCATCTTGGGGTGATTTAGCTTAGATTACCCCGGCCGCTTCCCTTCGGTCCTACGGCGGAGGATTTCTTCATGGGCGATGAGGATGAGGATGATGAGGATGAGGATGAGGATGGTGGAGATGATGATGATCAGGACGATGATGGTGGTGTTCCTGACATACAGACGGATGTAGGAGGTGGAGATGCTGGACCTTCTGGCACATCTGGGGTAGGTGCTGGTCCAGATTATTATGAGCTGCAGCAGAGGATGACGGCGATGTCTCTGAGACAGGATACTATGTGGGAGCAGCAGCAGCAGATGGCTGTCCTCCAGGACACCATGTGGCAGCATCAGCAGATGATTTCCCGTCGTCAAGATGATATGTGGGATCATCAGCAGCAACTCTATGTTGATATAGGAGACATCCGTCGCGATGTGCGTGGACTGACGACTAGCATGGCGGATATGGTTGAGAGCCAGGCAGAGATGCGACGCTTACAGGAGCAGGTGCTCCAACGACAGCAGGCTGCATGGGAGGCTCAGGAGCTGCAAAGACAGACACAGGAGGAGTTCTTCCAATTTGCATATCCTCAGTTCCCACCTTATCCACCACCACCTCCACAGTGATCATGTTAGTTTTTTCTTTTTCTTTTCTTTTCCCTTTCAGTTTATTTTGATGTTTTTGCCATTGAGGACAATGTCAGAATTAAGTGTGGGGGGAAGACTTGCATGACATGTATTTTATTTTTATGTTGCATTTTGACTTTAGTTTGCATGGTGGAATATTTTAGTTGATCTAGTCTATGTTATTCGCAAAAAAAAAAAATCCGAAAATTATATTATTTATGTTATTATATTTATGCATTAGCTAGGATTAGGTCTTATTTTCCCATATGAATGCCACTTGTCCACTAATTTATTTATTAAGACTTATGCCCCATGATGTGCTTGGATTGTTGAAAACCTTTGATATTTGATTTCCACACTATTTGGTGAGCATAATTGGTTAATGATTGAGCACATAAGATATTAGATTTTGGGTGATCTTGAAGTTCTAGACATGACCTGGTGAGCTATTTTGGCCTATATTTGGACAAAATATATTATGTCCTCTTGCTTGTTGAGTGTACTCTCTTTAATTGCTTCCTCTTTGGCTTGCATTTAGATATCTTATTCAAGGCTGCATATTATGATTTTTGCACATGACTTAAAGATGATTGAGGCACCTTTATTAGCCCTATTTGACTCTATTCCCACCTTCCATATTATCCTTTGCTTGAAGCCAATATTGAGCCTAATTGCCTATTTTTTTGAGCTCCACAAGATTTTTCCATAGCCAATTATAGCATGATCCATCCGGGAATTAGGAATAGTTGGTGAATATTCATATTGTGGATGATGGTTTGAGTGATGGATTGTATGTTGGGAGTACTTTTATGAGATGTTTTGATTCATGCTAGTAGTTTACACATTACTTGGGACCTAAGGAGGATAAAATTCACTTAGGGGTAAAAGTCAAGGAAAACCATTTGATATAGCATGAAGAAGAGCATATGAAAAAAAAAAGAAAAAAAAAGAAAAAAAATATGAGAATGAGTTGAGTATGGTTTGTAAAGTTTGATGCTTGAAATTGGAGTTGTATACATTGTAGAGTTATGGTATGATCTTGTGAGTGGGATTGTAATTTGGTTGCATCCTTAGTTCCCGGATTATGAGCACCACATAGCCTAAATTGTTCCATACCTTATGTTTTCTACCTTGGCCCCATTACAACCCAATTGAAAGACCTCATGATTTTTGTTGTGTGTAGAGTCACCAGCGGTGGAGAGCTAGAACACTGGTGCAAGACTATTGTAGCTAAGCTTTTAAAGATTGAGTTTGACCGTAAATATTTAACCCTAAACACTTGAGTGAGAGTGAAACACATATTCCTTGTGAGGTCTAGAATGGATATGGTTGCTTGATTTCATTGATCATTAATATTATGTTCTATGATGTTGTTAATCTCTTGTGTTTGCTAGTTTTCCTACACTTAAAGAATATTGAGGTTGATACATGAATGGCAATTCTGTGGGGTTGCAAGTTACTTTTTCTATTACTTGAGGACAAGCAAAGGTTCAAGTGTGGGGGAATTTGATAGAGCATTATTAGTATTGCATAATAGACTGCATTTAGTAAAGTTTGGATGTAAATATTGCATATTTTAGTTGCATTTACATGATTACTTGTTGAGTTGGAACATGCGGAATCTACACAACATTATGGTTTATTTCAGGAATCGTGATTCAAGGTGGAATGAATTTGAGGGGAGTTAAAGAACTAAAGGAATTGCATTATCAGCTACAGCAAATCACGTGGAGAGAAGCGGAAGAAATCGCTGGCCACCCCGCGGTCGAGCTAGCCGCCCCGCGACCCGAAGACTATCGAAGGACTTCGCTGATCGCCAGGCCGCCCCATCGCCTGAGCCAGCCGCCCCGCGGCCTGTCCAGAAACGCCGATTCAGTTATTCAATTTAATTAGGGTTTTTAGTATTATTTTTGGCCGATCCTTTGTAGGCCTTTAAAAAGACATTTTTAGGTTATTCTACTATTCACCTGATGCACTTTTGAGAATTGTTGAGATCACGTTGAGCATGAGCAACTAAACTCTCGAAGGTTTCGCCTACAGTTTGGATCTTTGATTGTTGAATTGTGAGTTTCTTAATCTAGTTCTTATTCCTATTTGAATGTTTTGGCTTCCTTGCGCTTAATCCTTTGAATGTGTTTTATTCTCGCTGGCCTGATCAACTAGTTAGAGTAGATTCATTCAATTGCTAGGGGTTTGTAGATTCCTCGTAGCGAACCTTAACCCAAGTAGCAATCATATCCCTTTAGGACTCGTAGGACTAATTGGATGTGTAGGAAGTTGAATATATGTTAAATATCGACTCGTAGCTTGATATTGCATATACCTTGGTTAATTCATAGTCTTAATGCTATCTCTAGGTTAAATCTTAACCGTGTTAGGGTTATTTAGAGATAAGGATTTCTAGGACTCGTAGGACTAGTAATTTACCTAAGATCTGGACAAGGACATTGATAGGAAAAGAAGAGAACTAGAGGCTGAAACAAGGATCAAATTCATCAATTAAAGTGACAAATTGTAGGTGAACCTATTTCTCTCTATTGCATTCTACAACATACTTTACCTTGTTTGCTTCTTTCCGCTTTGACAAAAGGCGGATCTTTTTCTCACAAAAACACTCTTTTTGGTTACTTGCGATTAGATTAACACTTGAACTTAATAGATTTCCCTGTGGATCGACCTCTTTCTTACCACTTATACTAGTTGTGAGTTTGAGTATTCTTTGGCAGGAACAACGACAAGTTTTCCTCTTGTCATCCTAACCAACAAGATCACGAGCTCGCTCTTCCGGGTAATTCTTTGCATCCTTGGGAGCACTATATGGGCTAGGCCTGAGCTCCGACATCCTACACATCATGATACATAGACTCTGCTGAGGATGCTTTTTAAGGACAAGCCCCTCCCACTGATGTATGCCCGGCTAGAGCACATTATCAAGCGGTGGTCCACCGAGCGAGGTGACATCCTGGATGGTAGCATGGTGGCTTTCCCGCTCACGTCCTAGGCATCAATGTTGAGAGGTACACAACTTTTGAATTTACTTTGCTTGATTCAAACATTTTACAACATGGTGGAGTGATGGATCCAACCAAGATGGATGGATATATCCCTCGACTGGGATGCCTATCCGCCATGACTACATGGATCTTCTGTATGTCCCGGATTAGCTCCGATCTTGGACTGGACAACCATATATGGCTGAAAAAGATCCTACAATGGATCCGAGCTTGAGGCGGAGGCCACCGCTTTACAACCATGAGCCTCAGATAGAGTCTATGTCTTGGAACGTGGATGAGCACTCAGACGGTGCACAACAGCCTTCAACCTATTCTGACAATGATGATGAGGCTTATGACGATGATGATACTAGTGATGGCCCACAAGGGTCACACCATAGCTATGCACCAGAGGCACCACCAATGCAGACTGCCTACGCTAAGGAGAAGGATGACCTTGTCGCATGGATGATATGAATGGAGGTGCGCATAGCTGAGGAGTTCACATGGATGGAGGACTATCGGTGATATGCGTACAGATCAGCAACAATTCTTCCGGGCTCACGAGAGATGGACTGCAGCCTTCGAGCACCGTAGCTATGGCTTTTGCTACTATCTACATGGCCCACCACCCTTCTCGTTAGGACCATCCTTTTCACAACCGGGTCCTTCATACCAGCAGGACCCTCATTATTACTATCCTGGCGGCTCTTCCTATCATCCAGGCTCATCTTCATCATCCGGTTGGCTACAGCTTCCTCCACCTCTACCTTTTGAGGAGTGATATAGGGTGAGTGGTAGTAAGTGCATCCCTTCCGTTTACTTTGAGCTTAAAAAGTAATGAAAATGTGTATTTTATGTATGGAGTGGGATTGAAAACTGGATTTATTTTGCTCTCTTGGTTTTGGTTTAAAACTGTTTAAGACATGGCTTTGCTCTCTTGGTTTTGGTTTAAAACTTTTTAGAGACTTTATGTTTTATTTATGAATTGCACTCATGTTTAAGTTTTATGCATTATAAGTTAAAGTTTTTAGTTATTTAGTTTCATAATAAAATATAAAAAAATTAGAAAATGTCAAAAAGGAAAAAATACATATTTATTTGTCTTAGGTAAGCTCTAACTTAGATGTCCTATGATGAAACTCAATGACTGACTTGATCATGTACATCCTATGTCATGTTTGGATGGTTTATCCTATGTCCTTAAAATTTTTTTATGTATATTGTGAACTTGTGATGAAATTGAGCACATATGATCTCAGGTTAAAAGCGAAATCCAACAAAATTGTCATAGTGAGAATTTTGGCCTATAGGGAGAAAATTAAAAATTATCACTAGGCAAATTGAGCCCGACCCCATTTGGTGATTACGACTTAGAGTAGGTTGGAACAATGATCTGTGGAAGAAAAAGTGGTTATGTTTAATTTTATGTAAGAAAGATTTATGGGTTGGTTTATATTTTCTTCTTGTCACATATTATGTAAAATGATTTTTTGCTCACCATATAAATGCACCATTATTATTATTTTATTTTTGCTAAAAAAATCCAAAAAAATAGAAAAAATACAGAATGAATAAGTGCATAAGCCAATTATTCCTTAGTTCTTTTCTTTTATGCAAGAGTTATATTTTTGAGAGGTATATTGAGATTGAAAGAAAGGTTGAGTTCTTCAATGGAATGAGAGTTTGGTTGTGCATTATTTGAGAGTTATGGTATGGTTGAGTTGTGTTGAGATTTAGGAGTCTTCATTCCCGAATTTTATTAAGCACCACATGGCCAAATAATTACATACCCTTTATTTCTTACCAAGCCCCACTACAACCCCGCCAAAATGGAGTCTTAACTTCTTTGAAGTCTTTCATTGAGGGAAAGTCCTCCTGATGGTTCTTGATTGCATTTACATAATTGGTTGCGAAGTGGATTTTTTTAAATTTCTATGTTTATGAGTTTGTATATGGAATCGAGTTGAGAGTTGATGTTCATAGCCTAAACACATTAAGAGTTGAGTGTAAACACATTATCCATGTGAGGTTGGATTAAAAATTGCATATCCCTATGGATCATTAATATATCTGTGATAACGTTAAATTCACTTGCTTTGCTTTACTACTACTTGCGATGTTGCTTTTGCCAAGGGCGAAGACTTGAAGGATGTGTTGTATGTGTTCGTTATTGCTTTCTTATTGCTTGAGGACAAGCAAGTCTAAGTATAGGGTACTTTGATGTACATATTTCTAGCCATGTTTTTGTGCATATTTTGGCTTCGTATTCTCTTCAGTTCATATATTCTAGGTTGGGAATATTGAGAATTTGTGGTGTTTGTGATAATGTGTAAAAAATAGAGTCTGCATAAGTTTTGGTTTAAATATGCAGAAATTGGAGCAGAATCGAAGTCAAAACGAGACGCCAATAGCTGTCGAACAGCAGTCGAGATCGATTGAAGCAAGTGGTGCAAAAACTAAGTAAAAAGAGCCAAGAAAACACAAGCTACTAGAAAGGCACTCGACACAATATTAGATCGAGTGAAGTGCTCGACATCGATCGGGTATAAAGTGATTGTCATTAAGGCATTGTTCGATGTCCATAGAGTCCAATGGAGCCCAAGGTCGAGCAGAAAGGAGGCACTAGACGTCAACTGCTCAAGTCGACGTCGACTGGAGATTTCCGTGGTTCAGATGTGGTTTGACGAATATGAGTTGAAGATTTACTACCAACCCCCAATTTTATCCTATATTTTAGATAGATTCCTTCCAATGGGTACTTTCTTATTTACCCTATAATTTTTATTATTTACCTATTTAATGTTTTATCCTTTTTAATATTAGATAGAATTTAGTTACATTAGTTTTTCTAGGATTAGAACTCCTTTCCTTGGCTAGCAAGGATTGAGAGCCTATAAATAAAGCCCTAGGGGCTGAGATTTAGTCATTCAATTCACAAAGCTATCGCACAACAATAGCAATAGAGTTTTAGGTTTTTAAGATTTGAGGTTTCGGCGCTTGCAATAGTTGGCATTGAGATTTTGAAGACTTTGGTTTATTCAATGCAAATTTCCTTTGATTCAATTATGTCTTCCATCATGATGAGTGAGTAGTCGCCCTTTCTTTTAGGTTCGGGGTGAACCCGACGATACCAATGTTGGTAAGGTTGGTAACTCGTTAAAGAAGGTATCTTTTATCTCGCTCTACCTTGTGCTTCATCACTAAATGCGAGTTTAAGGAACTCATGTTGTGAAACTTTGGTAGTGAATAGGGTTTCTATTCGAAAGTTTATAAAGTCAATTATGAAAATGATAGACGTAAATTAGGTTAATTTATTGCAAGATATCTTTTCCTATTTGTTGAGTTTGGGTGAAAGCCTTCTCTTTTATGATAAAAGAATGCTTCTTTGATGATTTCATGCCTTTACATTCATGGTTGTCATCTTGGTAATTCCTGGCTTAGGAAGATCTTTTCCTTTATTAGATTACATCGTTATCTCTACCATTCCTTGAGTTACCCAAAAAACCCAACAATCCATTGTTTATTGCTGATCATTATATCTTTTCCATCCTTACCCTCTTCGGCCCTCTTTGCTGACAGTTACCAACTTTCTGGAAGAGCACTCGAGATCGACCCATCTGGTCGATATCGACATCACTTAAATAATTCGATGTCTGTTGTGTTGGCGCTATGTCTGCTTCTATATTGCCCTCGAGATCGACTACTTTAGTCGATCTCGAGTGCCTTAGATCGATCGATAGTCTACTGAGTCGGTTGACCACTGTTGCTAACCTTGGACATCGACTACTTAGGTCGATGTCGATTACCGTTTTTGTCTCTACAAGTACTTTTGATCGAGAATGACAGCAGCAGGTCGACATCGACTATTCCAATCGAGGTCGAGTGACTTCTGGTCGATACAGAAGGGGTTTTTTTGGGCTATTTTAGGATCCGCTGACAAGCTTTCTCATGGATCGAATCTAATTCCCCTTTCACTATAGCGGGGGAGTTTTGAATTTATTTGCAAGGCTAGGGTTGAAATTTGTTTTATAATATTATAAATTTTCAATTTGATTCTCGCCTACTATCACTAGCAAGGATTAAGAACCTATAAATAAAGCCCTAGGGGCTGATTTTTATTCTTTCAATCCTTGAGCAATCAAGACACCACAAAGAGAGAGATAGGAGTCAGAGAGAGAAGGTGTTTGGTTGTACTCTTTTGAAGGTTTTAGTTTTATGCAAGTTGTTTCTTTTATGTTTATTATTAGGTTTTCAAGCATGATGATGAGTGAGTAGTCGTCTTACTTCTAGGGTCGGGGTGAACCCGGTAATAGCCATGTTTGTATGCTTAAATCCCCAATTTTCTTATGTGTTTTCATCTTTTATCCGTGCTTAATCCTTTATGAGAGTTTATGATAATTCCTTATTTGCATCATATGAAGCGAAAGTGGATTATTTGTAAATTTGGATAGTAATTAGGTTTTGTTTGCAAAAGTTGACTAAACCCTAATTATGAAAATGATAGAAACAAGTAGGTATTTATGAAAAAGCCTCTATATTCCTATTTCTTTTGATCCGAGGTACGAAGTGACTAGTGATTACGAAAGTTATCATATGATGAGAAAACATAAACCTTATGTGATTTAAGTGTGTGTGTGCATGCATGGTTATTGTTCGTATGGGAGGGAGGTGCGATTCATATATTCAAATATAATTCATAACTATGCTAACTCCCTTATCAATCAAATAATACAAGAATCCCTCCCGATGCAGTGGTAGAGTAATTCAGGGTCGAATCCACGAGGAGATATGTCAGCGCTACCCTTGTTGTAATCATGATCAAGCTTTCGACCTCAGAAGATACTCGACATCGAGGTTGTCTGGTGGATATCGACCTCAGTTCTGGTCGATTTTCAGCAAAGTTCATGTAGAAGACAAAAGCAACACTGATCGATGTCAAGACAGACCTCGATATCGATGTTAGTGGTCGATATCGACCTTTACAGTCGATTTTGACCTTTACAGTCGATTTCGATGTTTGTCACAGAAACTGAAAAGCGTATCCTATTGTCGAAAAAGTGTCCGAAGAGCGTAGAATGGTTAAGAAAAGATGAACAGAAATTAAACTTAACTTTTATATGAAATTCAATAAACTAAAAGCTTCCAAAGTCGGGGTTTAATGCCACAACGATAACAATGCAAGTTTGATGCTAAAGTTATGAAATTTAATGTCTTTCCGTCAAATAACTTTCGTTACCAACACTTAGGTGACTAGAGGCTCTCGCATAATTCCTAAGAGTTACTATCCAATTCATGAAAAATCCAAGTTCACAATATGAGTGGCTTTCACTTCAATAATGCAAATAATGAATCTCCCTAACTTTCGCAAAGGATCATGCAAAGGATAGAAGACCGAATCGCATAAAAGTCATACCTTTGATGCACTTACCCTACATTGCTTTCGTCGGGCTCACCCCGACCCTAGAAGTGGGTTGACGACTCGCTTCTCATCATGCAACTCATCATCATTGAAGGAAAACTACTTTATATTAAACTACAAAAGAAAGAGTACAACCGAACCAAGCCAATTCCGCTCTCGCTTCCACCAACCACAACTCGGCCTCCTCTCTCTACAAATTCTCTATTGAAAACTGAAATTCTCTATGTGTGTGGATGATTAAACTCCGCCCTAACGACCTCTAGATATAGATATCGAACTTTGCTATCAAAAGACTCAAAACTTTATCTTTATTCTCTAAGATTAAACTTAAATAAAGTAAAACTGCAAACATCATGGTAAAACTAGTAAAGGATGTAGTCTGGTGTTGATGATAAGAAATCTCGACTTTAGGATAGACGTGCAAGCTTTGGATAGAATTCTATCAAAATCTGAGTCGGACTTCTTTGCTGAATCAACATCGATATCGACCTAGGGACATCGATATCGACCTCTCTATAACTATATCTTTTCTCTCATTTTTCTCCTCGGATTGGCAGTCGACTTCTATCAATTAGCTCAATCTAGGCACTCGATATTGACCATGGAACATAAATATCGACCTTGCTTTGTCGACATGCTCTGTTCTTCTCTCTGCTCGATTCCTGCCTCTCTATTGCACTCGATGTCAAGGTCCTTCAGTCGATTTCGACCTCTTGAGAAGACTTCGAGTTCTTTTTCTGCTCTTCCAAATCCGTCCATTTTTATCCTGTTTTATGCGAAATCACATAGAAACTCGTGCATACCCATTTATTTGACAATAATGCATAAACTACACTAATCTCATCTTTTCCCACTAATATACATGCAAAAGAATGATAAAATGGACTTAAATGTGCAAAGAAAATATGGCTATTTGCGCGCACATCAAACACCACATACTTTAGCTTGCTTGTCCCCAAGCAATATCTTTAATGGTCATTTGTTCGTCGGGCAGGGGGAGTTTTCGGGGTGTTGTATGTAAAATAGGAGAATAAAATAAAGCACAACTAGACTATCTCCCTGTCCCAAACAAATAATACAAGAATCCCCTCCCTTGTAGTAGTAGGGTAATTCAGGATCAAATCCACGAGGAGGTAGGTCAGCGCTTCCTTTGTTGTACTCACGATCAAGGCTTTCGACCTCAGCAGACACTCGATATCAAGTATACTGGTCGATATTGACCTCAGTTCTGGTCGATTTCCTAGCGCAGTTCCTGCAGAAGATAAAACAGCAAGTCGACGTCGAGCAGAGACCTCGATATCGATGTTAGTCCTCGATATCCACCCTTATGGTCGATTTCGATGCTTGTCACAGAAACTGTTTTTGTAACCAATTTGTCCGAAAAGGATCCGAAGAAAATAGAATGGAGAGGGAATATGAACAGAAACAAAACTAAGACTCTTATGGAGAATTTAACTAATTAAAAGGCTTCCAAAGTCGGGGTTTCACGCCACAATGATAACAATGCAAGTTTCATGCTAAAGATATGAACTTTTATGTCTTTCCGTCAAATAACTTTCGTTATCAACACTTAGGTGATTAGAGGCTTTCGTATAATTCCTAAGAGTTACTATCCAATTTATGAGTAATTCAAGTTCGTAATATGAGTGGCTTTCGCTTCAATAATGCAATTAATGAATCTCCCTAACTTTCGCAAAGGATCATGCATGGGGTAGAAGACGGAATCACATAAAAGTCATACCTTTGATGCACTTACCTCACATTGCTATCGTCAGGCTCACCCCGACCCTAGAAGTGGGTTGACTACTCGCTCCTCATCATGCACATCATCATCATCGTTATTGAAAGAAAGCTACTTTGAATTAAAACTCCGAAAGAAAGTACAACCGAACAAGCCACTCTGCCTTCGCTTTACAACTCCACTCAGCCTCCTCTCTTTCTCTCTATTCTCTATTGCAACTGAATTGTGTCTAAAACGGAATTCAGAATACCTAAACTCAGCCCTATTGGCTTCTATTTGTAGATGTCGATAAGGACTCAAAACCTTATCTTTATTCTTTATGATAAATTAAAACAAAGTAAATACTAAAACTTCATGGTGAAATCAGCCTCCTCATGATAGATCTGATGTTGATGATAGGAAATCTCGACCTTTGGATAGATATTGCAAGCATTGGATATAATTCTATCGAAATCGGAGTCGAATTCCTCTGCTGGCATGGTCGATATCGACCCTTGGACCTCGATATTGACCCCTCCAAAATCTTATCTCGAGCTTCTCCTTCTCCTACTCGACTTCTATCAACTTGGTCGATCTGGTAGCATCGATATCGACCTCCAGACGTCGATATCGACCTCTTCTGTGTCGAAATGCTCTGTTTCCTTTTCTACTCGTTTCCTATGTCTCTGATGTACTCGATGTCGAGGTCTTCAGTCGATTTTGACCTCTTCAGAAGACTTCGAGTTCTTTTTCCGCTCTTCTGAATTCATCCATTTTCATCCTGTTTTCTGCGAAATCACATGGAAACTCGTGCAAACCCATATATTTGATATTTAAGCATAAACTACATCATTCCCATGTTTTCCCATAAATGTGCATGCAAAAGACAATAAAATGAATTCATATGTGCATAGAAAATATGGTAATTTGCGGGCACATCAAACACCCCATACTTAAGCTTGCTTGTCCCCAAGCAATACTCTTGATGGTCATTCAGGGGAAGAAAGTAAACTCTCAACATCATAGATTCATTTTTCATATGTCCCTACAATCAATTGCCATCCTCGAGAAGGTACTTATGTCAACCAAGTCCATGCCTGTGCATAAAAGCAATTTCATACTTATAAAGGAGGTAATATGCAAAAAACAATTCTAGCGACATTGCATTAATAATCAAGAGGACTTTCTTCAAGCTTGTGAGAAGTGGATTGGTAAAAGGCTAAAGGTGGGCTAATATTTGGCCTTGTGGTGTTAAATCCGGGGAAGTACACTTTCTTTCCAAAATATTCCACATTCCTCTTCATAATGTCTCACCTTTCACTCATCGTTCAATGCTTTTTTTTCAATATAATGCTTTTACCTCTCTAACCTTAGCACTGCCTTCTCGCGAGTCGCAAACATGGGTGTCATGAATGGCCCCGGATACTTAGTACTTCGGACTCCTCACCTTTGTGTCCCATCTCGCCGAACTATTATCTCAGCGAGCAGGGTCGACCTACCTTTATCTCCTGAGGTGATCGGATTTTTTCTCGCTCATTTAATTTTCCATATTGTATCATTCCTGCCAACCACTTTGTAAATGCACAACTCCATATAACTCCAAAGATGTCATCCATTCAAAAAAAACTTTGTCCCCGGATAGGGTATAAGGTAATATGTATATGTGGAGCAATAATGATCATGATAAGTCTCATATATGGCTTTGTGAATATGCGTAGGTAAGGCTATGATATGAACTTTGCTTGTATGGAATTTTTATAAAAAATCCTCCATCATCTTATCATGCACATGTCAAAAGCAACTTCAAATTTTCATCTCCTTTATGATTTTCTCAAAAAATTTGCACTTCATTGGGACTTCCCTTAACTAGGCAATCTCATGTTATATCTCTAATGAATCTAATTTTGCATCATAGAGCTCTTTTTTTATACTTCCATGACTCTCTCTTTTCCAAAATTTTTGATGGGGGTCATTTTTTTTATGCATTAAAATAAATATGCAACTCTAAACTAAGTATGAATATGCAAATAAGCCTTTCCCCCACCCCATACTTAAAATTTACAGTGTCCTCACTGTATTAGAACTAGGGTTAAGAAGAAAACTTACTAGACCGTCACAAATTTAAGGGTTGAAGAAGACAACAGGGAAGGTTGATATCGACCCTTTACGTCGATATCGATGTCTCTCTTGATTTCTGCTCGGGCTTCAGGGTGATTCGGCCTCGATCACGAACCCTATCCATGTCGACCTTGAGGTCGATTTCGATGTCCGACATCGATTTCGATGCCTTTCTGTGTGCTTTTCTCTCTCCTGCAATTTGAAAATTAAACACAAAATATGCAAAACAGTAAAGTGTCTTAAACCAAAACAAAAGCTGTCTTAAAACCAAAACTAAGTCTTCGTTACAAGCTCTAGATTTTTAAGTCGCTAGGCCGACTTCTTCCTTTGCGCTTCTCAAGGTGGCATCTGCAGAGCCCATGTGGCTTGGGCCTCAAATATCACTCCTTTCTTGTCCCGCAGCTGCATTCCCCCGGGATTGATTTGATTCACCGTGAATGGACCTAAGCTCTTATCCTTAAATCTTGTAGGGAACCAATGGTCTTTAGATTTGGCAACATAGACCTTGTCTCCTATCTCATATTGGCTTGAACTATCATCGGATACCCTACATAAATGCACATGCCAAGGCACACCTGTTCCAAATAATGATAAGTCCTTAATTGTAATTGAACAAGAGGAATCCGTACCTTGACTTACCTTCTTCTCAGTCTGTGGTTCAGGTTGATGTCGATGTTCGGAGGTCGATATCGATCCCTGTTGTACACCTGTAGAATCAGTCGATTTGGGGAGTTTGGACTCGATATGATCAGGTCGATTTCGACCCTCAGAGGTCGATGTCGAGGTCTCCTTGCCTCTCTTCTCAGCGCTGATGGTGGTCGATTTCGATAGGGTGTGGTCGATATCGACCCTTGACCCTGATTTCGATGCTTCCTCTTTTCCTCCGTCGACCCCATACTTATGACCTGTCATAGAATCTTGAACATTAGTGGTCGATATCGACTTACCTGGGTCGATTTCGATGTTCTGTTGAGCTCCTTCATTCAAGATTGCTTCAACTTCCTCTACTTGGGCTTTATTGATGGCTTTTATCTCCATTGGCCCTTGACTTTGCACCGTCTTGTTGAAGGAATACTCTATTACTTCATCACTAATTGTGAGTGAGAGCAATCCTTTCTTCACGCTAATGTTGGCATCGACGGTTGCTAGGAATGGCCTACCTAAAATAATTGGACAAGCAGGGTCCTCCGCTATGTCAACAACTAGGAAATCAGCAGGGACAAAGAATTTGCCTACTTGTACTGGCACATCTGTCACTATCCCCGTTGGAATCACTACGGTATTGGTAGCCATGTATAATCTTGCATCCACGGGCTCCAGAGGACCTATCTTTACCTTGTGCTAAATGGTTAGTGGCATCATGCTAACGCTAGCGCCCAAGTCAATTAAAGCATTAAATTTGAATTGACCTAGACCTATAGCGATAGAAAACTTACCTGGGTCCGCCCGCTTTTGTGGTAGCTCTAATCTCTTGCATTCCTCTGCGATCTCGGAGAGCGATCGCTTCTTACCCAAGATATCCTTAAGGAACCTTACATAAGATGGCATCTCGTGAAGTGCCTCTGTGAATGGTATAGAGACATTAAGCCCTTGGAGCATCTTCACGAACCGTTGGAACTTCTTTTCCGCTGGGTCCTTAGTCACCTTTCTAGTTGGGAATGGCAACACCTTCTTCCTTCCTGCGGCTGTAGTGAGGTCGATATCGGCAGCAGTAGGGTTGATATCGACTGGAAGAGTCGATTTCCATGGTGACGCAGAATTAGGGTCGACATCGACAGGAGGGTCGACAATGATGTCACCTTGGTCGATATCAACAGGGGGGGTCAATATCGACGTCTGTTCTAGCTCCTTCTCCTCCACTTTTCGCTCGGGCGTTTGTAATTGACGCCCACTCCTTAGGTTTACTGCCGCAATATGACCTGTGGTTTTGCCCTTTTGGTTGGGCACAGTGGATCCAGGGAGTGATCCGGACGCTTTGGGCATTGCTTCCGCCAATTGACACATTTGAGTCTCCATGTTGCGCTTCCAAACGTCGATCTCCCCAAGTCTAGAATTTATGCCCTGCAGCTGAGTATGGACGGAGTTATTGGCTTGTTTGAATTCAGCGTGGTTCCTCCGCATCTCATCAAGGATGATTTGCAGGTCATCTTTCTTAGTCTCCCGCTCAGGGTGCCCTGGTGCCCTATAGGTTGGGGGATCCCTTTGATAGAACCTTTGATCACCCCAATTTTGTTGATTGCCCCCTCCATAGGGGCCTCTCGTCCATTTGACCTCCTTATGTTGTTCCGCCATGGATACTTGCTCAGTATGTGGACAGGCACTGGTGTTATGCCTTATTGAACTACACTCCTGACAAGGTTGATTGTTGCTCAGGAACCTTACGTGCTTTTGAAGGCGGCGTGTTTGATCGTTATGGAATTGTTGCCGTACTTCAGGATCTATCTCCCTTGGAGGCTCATATAGTGGCATAGATGGGGCAGGCCTTGCATCATAGGCCGCAGCAGCCCCATAGGTGTTGTCAAAGTTCACAAGCCTCTCAATGGTCTCCCATGCCTCCGTTGGTGTAAGCTCAATGTACCGATAGGAGGTATATGAATTGATCCTCTCCTTATTCGGCGCATCAAGGGCATTATAAAAGATCTCTTGGATGACATATGGAAGTTGCCCATGCGTCGGGCATGATCTCAGCAAGTCTTTAAAGCGCTCCCACGCCTGTGCTAAGGTTTCACCTGGCTTTTGTTTGAAAGCCGTGATCCTTTGTCGTAGCATCGCCGTTTTAGAAGGTGGGAAGAACTTGTTCAAGAATGCATCTTTCACTTCCGCCCATGTCCTTAGCGATCGTGGAGCCAAAGACCATCGAAAAGATTTTAGTCGCACATACTCTAAGTTTACTCCATCAGCAACTGTTTCACATAAGTCCATAAAAGTAGAGATGTGTTGCAGGGGGCATTCATTATGTCTTCCTTCAAAAGTATTTCTTTTAATCTCAGATAGGAAGTTAATTTTCAATTCATAATTGGAGTGAGGAATTATAATGGCAGATTCAGGAACATGAAGGGGCGGATGCATGTATTGCATCGCCGTCTGTGGATACTGATTTAGCCGCTCTTGGGCTTGTCTGCGCGCATCCTCCTCCCTATCAGCACGGGCTCGCTCAGCAGCAGCAGCGGCCCTTTCAGCAGCGATTGTAGCATTGTGGTCCTCGATCTCCTTTCTCAACCGCTCTATGATTTCAGCCTGCGTCTCGTTGTCAGCCATGATGCGAATTGCTTTGTTGCGAAGATGGTAGAAACGTTCAGGCTCGTCAATTGGTTCCAGGATAGGTCCGCGATCAGAACGTCGCATAAACCTGCAAAATAAGCTTAGAAAAAGATCGTGATTAACTTATGTGGCGATTGATTGCCTCCCCGGCAACGGCGCCAATTTGTTCGTCGGGCAGGGGGAGTTTTCGGGGTGTTGTATGTAAAATAGGAGAATAAAATAAAGCACAACTAGACTATCTCCCTGTCCCAAACAAATAATACAAGAATCCCCTCCCTTGTAGTAGTAGGGTAATTCAGGATCGAATCCACGAGGAGGTAGGTCAGCGCTTCCTTTGTTGTACTCACGATCAAGGCTTTCGACCTCAGCAGACACTCGATATCGAGTATACTGGTCGATATTGACCTCAGTTCTGGTCGATTTCCTAGCGCAGTTCCTGCAGAAGATAAAACAGCAAGTCGACGTCGAGCAGAGACCTCGATATCGATGTTAGTCCTCAATATCCACCCTTATGGTCGATTTCGATGCTTGTCACAGAAACTGTTTTTGTAACCAATTTGTCGGAAAAGGATCCGAAGAAAATAGAATGGAGAGGGAATATGAACAAAAACAAAACTAAGACTCTTATGGAGAATTTAACTAATTAAAAGGCTTCCAAAGTCGGGGTTTCACGCCACAATGATAACAATGCAAGTTTCATGCTAAAGATATGAACTTTTATGTCTTTCCGTCAAATAACTTTCGTTATCAACACTTAGGTGATTAGAGGCTTTCGCATAATTCCTAAGAGTTACTATCCAATTTATGAGTAATTCAAGTTCGCAATATGAGTGGCTTTCGCCTCAATAATGCAATTAATGAATCTCCCTAACTTTCGCAAAGGATCATGCATGGGGTAGAAGACGGAATCACATAAAAGTCATACCTTTGATGCACTTACCTCACATTGCTATCGTCGGGCTCACCCCGACCCTAGAAGTGGGTTGACTACTCGCTCCTCATCATGCACATCATCATCATCGTTATTGAAAGAAAGCTACTTTGAATTAAAACTCCGAAAGAAAGTACAACCGAACAAGCCACTCCGCCTTCGCTTTACAACTCCACTCGGCCTCCTCTCTTTCTCTCTATTCTCTATTGCAACTGAATTGTGTCTAAAACGGAATTCGGAATACTCAAACTCAGCCCTATTGGCTTCTATTTGTAGATGTCGATAAGGACTCGAAACCTTATCTTTATTCTTTATGATAAATTAAAACAAAGTAAATACTAAAACTTCATGGTGAAATCAACCTCCTCATGATAGATCTGATGTTGATGATAGGAAATCTCGACCTTTGGATAGATATTGCAAGCATTGGATATAATTCTATCGAAATCGGAGTCGAATTCCTCTGCTGGCATGGTCGATATCGACCCTTGGACCTCGATATCGACCCCTCCAAAATCTTATCTCGAGCTTCTCCTTCTCCTACTCGACTTCTATCAACTTGGTCGATCTGGTAGCATCGATATCGACCTCCAGACGTCGATATCGACCTCTTCTGTGTCGAAATGCTCTGTTTCCTTTTCTACTCGATTCCTATGTCTCTGATGTACTCGATGTTGAGGTCTTCAGTCGATTTCGACCTCTTCAGAAGACTTCGAGTTCTTTTTCCGCTCTTCTGAATTCATCCATTTTCATCCTGTTTTCTGCGAAATCACATGGAAACTCGTGCAAACCCATATATTTGATATTTAAGCATAAACTACATCATTCCCATGTTTTCCCATAAATGTGCATGCAAAAGACAATAAAATGAATTCATATGTGCATAGAAAATATGGTAATTTGCGCGCACATCATCATTCAGGGGAGAAAGTAAACCCTCAACCTCATAGATTCATTTTTCATATGTCCCTACAAGCAATACCTTTAATCAAGATGACTTTTTCAAGCTTGTGAGAAGTAGATTGGTAAAACGCTAAAGGTGGGCTAATATTTGGCCATGTGGTGTTAAATCCAGGGAAATAATACTTTCTTTCAAAAACATTCATTCCACATTCCTTCTTCATAATGTATCTCACCTTTCACTCATCGCTCAATGCTTTTTTTCAATTATAATGCTTTTACTTTTCTAACCTTAGAACTACCTTCTCGCGAGTCGCAAACATGGGTGTCATGATTGGCCCCGGATACTTAGTACTTCAGACTCTTCACCTTGTGTCCCATCTCGCTGAACTAACATCTCAACGAGCAGGGTCGACCTACCTTTATCTCCTGAGGTTATCGGATTTTTTCTCACTCATTAAATTTTCCATATTCATAAATTATTTCATTCCTGCCAACAACTTCATAAAGTATGCACAAACTCCATATAAAAACTCCAAAGATGACATCCATTCTTAACATTGTCCCCGGATAGGGTATAAGGTATAAAAAAATGGGCAATATGATATATATATATATATATATATATATATATATATATATATATGTGTGTGTGTGTGTGTGTGTGTGTGTGTGTGTGGAGTAATAATGATGTAAGGCTCATATATCGCTTGTGTAATGTAAATTTGCATAGGTAAGGCTAGGATATGAACTTTTTGTAAGCACATGTATGGAAATTATAAAGTCCTTCGTCATCTTATCATGCATATGTCAAAAGCAACTTCAAATTTTCATCTCCTTTATTTTTTTCTTTTTGCACTTCATTGGGACTTCCTTAACTAGGCAATTTCATGTTATATCTCTAACGAATCCAATTTTGCATCGTAGATCTCTTTTTATACTTCCATGACACTTATTCTTTATTTTCAAATTTTGATGGGGGGTCATTTTTTTCTTTTTTTTGAAATAAAAACTATATGATGCATGCTTAAAGATAAATATGAAAATCTAAAATATTATGTAATAATATTATGCATGAACATGTTCTAAAGTATGCAATGACTTATGAAAATTTTCAAAATATGCTAAAAATATGCAAGTAGGCTTTTCCCCCACCCCACACTTAACGTTCAAAGTGTCCTCACTGTATTAAAACTAGGTTTAAGAAGAAAACTTACTAAACCGTCACATCTCAGGAGTCGAAGAAGACTGCAGTAATGGTCGATATCGACCTTGCAACATCGGAATCGACATTTGTCATCGATTTCTGGCTCAAGCTTCAGGGTGATCCGGCCTCGACCACAAGCCCATCTAAATCGACCTTAAGGTCGATGTCAATCTTTAACATCGATATCGATGTGTCTTTTTGTGCTCTTTCTTTCCACTTTCCTGCAACTTTTTAAACAAACTAAACCCAAAACAAAAAAAAAACAATGCAAAGGAATATAACACTCCTTTCTTGTCACGCAGCTGCATTCCGCCCGGATGGATTTGATTCACCGTGAAAGGTCCCATCATCTTGTCTTTGAATCTAGTAGGGAATCATTGATCCTTTGATTTGGCAACATACACCTTGTCTCTTTTATCATATTGGTTCGAATCATCATCAGATACCCTACACAAGCTCACATGCCAAGGCACACCTCTTCTAAATAATGATAAATCTTTTATTGAGATGGAACAGGAGGAATCTGTACCTTGACTTACCTTCTTATCTGTCTGTGGCTCAGGTCAACATCGATGTCGAGCTCTGTTGTACTCTTGGAGGTTCAGTCGATTTGGAGGCTTTTCCCTCGATATGATCAGGTCGATTTCGACCCCCAGAGATCGATATTGAGCCCTTTGTTCCTCCTTTCTCAGCTTTTGTGGGTGTCAATTTCGGCTTTAGGGCATGGTCGATATCGACCTTAAAGCCTGATTTTGAGGTTCCTTCTCCTCCTCCGTCGACCCCATACTTATGACCTGGCACAGAATCTTGAACTATGTGAGTCGATATCGACTTACCTGGGTCGATTTCAATGTTCTGTTTGGCTCCTTCGTTCAAGATTGCCACGACCTCCTCCACTTGGGCTTCTATGGCCCTCTTTTCTAGCTCTTCCGGTGTCATACTCCTTATCTTGGATTCTCCACATGCGATGTAAACACCATTGATGGCCTTTATCTCGATGGGCCCTTCATTGTTCCCCACCGTCTTGTTAAAGCATACTCTATCACCTCATCGCTGATTGTAAATGAGAGTAATCCTTCCTTCACGCTGATGTTGGCATCGACGGTCGCTATGAATGGCCGACCTAAAATAATGGGACAAGCAGGATCCTCTGCTATGTCAACTACTAAGAAATCAGTAGGGATAAAGAATTTACCAAATTGTACTGGCACATCAGTCACCAATCCTGTTGGAATCACTACCGTATTATTTGCCATGTATAACCTTGCATCCACGGGCTCCGGAGGACCTATCTTTACCTTGTGCCATATGGTTAGTGGCATCATGCTAACGCTAATGCCCAAATCAACTAAAGAATTAAATTTGAATCGACCTAAGTCTATATCGATAGAGAACTTATCTGGGTCCGCCCGCTTTTGTGGTAACTCCAATTTGTTGCACTCCTCTGCGATCCCAGAAAGCGATCGCTTCATACCCAATATGTCCCTAAGGAACCTTACATAGGATGGCATCTCATGAAGTGCTTCTGCGAATGGTATAGAGAAATTGAGTCCTTGAATCATCTTCAGGAACCGCTGGAACTTCTTTTCCGTTGGGTCTTTAATCATCTTTTTTGTGGGGAATGGCAACACTTTCTTATTCCCTGCGGCTGGAATGAGATCGACATCGATAGGATGGGGGTCGACATCGAGTGCAGGAGTCAATTTCTGTGGTGACTCAGCATCAGGGTCGACATCGACAGCATGGTCAACATCAATCTCACAGTGGTCGATATCGACAGGCGGGGTCGATATCGATGTTCCTTCTGGGGCCTTCTCCTCCGATTATTGCTCGGGAGTTTTTAATTGACGCCCACTCCTTAAGTTCATTGCCGCTATATGTCTAGTGGTTTTGCCCTTTTGGTTGGGCACAGTTGATCCAGGGAATGATCCTGACGCTTTGGGTATTGCCTCCGCTAATTGACCCATTTGGGTCTCCATGTTGCGCTTTCAAACGTCAATCTCCCAATGCCTAGATTTGATACCTTGCAGCTGAGTATGGACGGAGTTGTTGGCTTGTTTGAACTCAGCATGGTTCCTCCGAATCTCATCAAGAATGATATGCAGGTCATCCTTCCTTGTCTCCCGCTCAGGATGCCCTGGTACTCTATATGGTGGGGGATCCCTTTGTTGATAGAACCTTTGATCGCCCCAATATGGTTGATTGCCCCCTCCATAGGAGCGTCTCGTCCACTTGGCTTCCTCATGTTGTTCCGCCATGGATACTTGCTCAGTATGTGGACATGCACTAGTGTTATGCCTTGTTGAACCACATTCCTGACAAGTTTGATTGTTGATCAGGAACCTGACTTGCTTTTGAAGGCGGCGTGTCTGATCGTTGTGGATTTGTTGCCGCACATCAGGATCAATCTCCCTTGGAGGCTCATGTAATGGCATTGATGTGGCAGGCCTTGAGTCATAGGCTGCAACAGTCCCATAGGTGTTATCAAAGTTCACGAGCCTCTCAATCGTCTCCCAGGCCTTTGTTGGTGTAAGCTCAATGTACCGATAGGAGGTATATGAATTGATCCTCTCCTTATTCGGTGCATCAAGGCAATTGTAGAATATCTCCAGGATGATATATCGAAGTTTCCCATGCGTCGGGGATGATCTCAGCAGGTCCTTAAATCGCTCCCACGCCTGTGCCAATGTTCCACCTGGCTTTTATTTGAAAGTCGTGATCCTTTGTCGTAGCATCGCCGTTTTAGATAGAGGAAAGAATTTGTTTAAGAATGCGTCCTTCACCTCTGTCCGTGTCCTCAACGAGCGTGGAGCCAAACTCTCAAGCCATTATAATGCCTTCCCTGCCAAAGACCATCGAAAAGATTTCAATCTCACATACTCTAAATTTACTCCATCAGCAATTGTTTCACATAAATCCACAAAAGTATAGATGTGTTGCAGTGGGCATTCATTAGGTCATCCTTCAAAAGTGTTTCTTTTAATTTTAGAAAGGAAGTTTATTTTAATTTCATAATTGGAAGGAGGAATAAGTATAGCGGATTCAGGAACATGAAGCGGCAGATGCACGTATTGAATCGATATCTGTGGATTCTGATTGAGCCGCATTTGGGCTTGTCTGCGTGCATCCTCCTCCCTATCAGCACGGGCTCGCTCTGCAACAGTGGCGACCCTCTCAGCAGCGATTGTAGCATTATGGTCCTCAATATTTTTCCTCAACCGCTCTATGGTCTCAGCCTGCGTCTCATTATCCGCCATGATTCGAATTGCTTTGTTGCGAAGATGGAAGAAACGTTCAGGCTCGGTAATTTTTTCCAGGATAGGTCCGCGATCAGAACGTCGCATAAACCTACAAAATAAGCTCTAAAAGATCATGAGAAAACTTAGGTGGCGATTGATTGCCTCCCCGGCAACGGCGCCAATTCGTTCCTATAGGAAGGAGGTGCGATTCAAATATTCAAATATAATTCACAACTATGCTAACTCCCTTATCAATCAAATAATGCAAGAATCCCTCCCGATGTAGTGGCAGGGTAATTCAGGATCGAATCCATGAGGAGGTATGTCTGCGCTTCTCTTGTTGTAATCATGATAGCATGCATTTAGATGGTCATAATAGGTTTCATATAGCTTAGTTAAGATGCATATCATGCATGGTTTAAGCACAATTTGCATATTTGTTCTCTATGTTGGTGGAGTCGGAATCTACACATTTTTATTGATTATTTCAGGTAACTGTGGATCTGATAAGGAGACATGGGTTGATGAAATGTCAGATGAGGATGTCTAGTTGATCGAGAATCTTACATGAAGATCTAAAGAGGTCC
Source organism: Persicaria maculosa (assembly GCA_963922045.1). Classification (NCBI taxonomy): domain Eukaryota; kingdom Viridiplantae; phylum Streptophyta; class Magnoliopsida; order Caryophyllales; family Polygonaceae; genus Persicaria; species Persicaria maculosa. Next base: position 40,440,654 of record OY998261.1, read on the forward strand.
TGAGAAGAAGAAGCGAGCCTAAACGAAGAACAAGTCTGCAGAAGTTGTCGCATACATGGTGAACTTGTTTTGCACTTTCTGGAGGCCTCGGTTGTCCGATCGACTATTATGACAATGCGTTGGAAAGCTCTTTCAGAGAGCTACAATTTTCCTGTTGATGTCGAGAGCTGATTCAAAGAACATTTTTCGTAAAAGACCGATGCAGCGGCCGCCGCATTAGTACTGCAGCGACTCATTTAAGGTTTTTGCGCAGCGACAGTTTTTTCTATCCAAGACCTATTTATCTATCTTTTGGGAGGCCGACTCTTGGGACGATTTCAGAGAGTGCTTAGCCCTAGGTTTCCATTGAATTCTATTCCACGTTCTATCAGACAATTAGAGATTGAGCGATGTTTTCCATGAGGCACTAAACTCATATGTTCTGCCTATAATATGAATCTTTATTTGGATTGATTGTGAGTTTCTAATTCTCATTCCTTAATTCCTTGATTGAATGCTTCAACATCTTTGCGCCTATTTAATTATTGTTTTGTTCTATCTTGTCTGGCCAACTAGTTAGATCAATTCAATTGCTAGGGTTTTGTAGATTCCTGATTGCGAACCTTAACCCAAGTAGCAAACTGTTAAGTAGGAGGAAGGTCGAGCTCTTAAATAATAATAATAAGATGTATAAATGTAAACCGACTCCTAGCCTATGCAAATAATTACAAGACTTCCTCCCGTTGTAGTGGAAGGGTAGTCAGGATCGATCCACGAGGAGGCGTGTTAGCGGGATCCTATTAGCGTTGGAAATCTCACGTCTTACGTCGACCAAAAGACTCGATTTCGACTTTTGTGCTCGATGTCAACCTCGGTTGTCGATCCTTTATGCAATAAAAGACCTGCAGAGACAAAAAACAGGCAGTCGATATCGACAGGGGAAGGTCGATATCGATGTTAGCAGACGAAATCGACTGGCTCAGAAGACTACCAGTCGACACAGGTGGTCGATATCGACATTGGGGGTCGATATCGATGTTCAGTAACTCCGCAGTGATGATCGTCGTTGACTCAGAAAACTGTCGACGAACTCAATGGTCGATATCGATGTCTGTAGTCGATATCGATGTCTTCTCCTGCAAAGTTGTTAGCTTTTTGTCGGCAAAGAAAGGCCGAAGTCTTTAGGATGGATGAGGATGCAATGAACAGAAATAAACAGAGGTTTTGATGAATATAAACAATGTATAAGGCAACTCCTAGGATTAGGGTTTACCACAACGTTAACCAATGCATGCGATAAGATAAATAAGATGGACAATTGCGCTATTTCACCCGAGGGACAAGCTTTTGTTGTACACCAACTCTTAGGATTACTCTTGCAAATAAACCTAATTATCTCTATCAATTTTATGTTTATAACTCAAGTTGTTAGCATGAATCCCTTTTCTTTCGATTAGGACTAAACATAGAATCGTAGGAGATGATATAGACACAACATATCAACATCTAACACTTACCTCAGGCGCGCAAGGCTAACGTCGGGCGCACCCCGACCCTAAGAGCTTTGGGTGACTACTCGCACATGTTGAATGTAGACATGCTTTGAATTGAAATAACTTGCATAAATGGAAAACTTTGAATCTTTACAATCTCAACGCCAACTATCGTAAGTGTTTGAAACTTTAAAGCTCAAAACTAAAACTCTAACTTTCTATTGCCTATTGCTATTGTCTTTTTTGCTTGGATCCTTCTAACAAACCAGCCCCTAAGGCTTTATTTATAGGCTACTAATCCTTGCTATCCAAGGATTGTAATTCCTATCTAAACTATGAACTCTATTCAAACAATTAGGATAGGTCTTTTATTTTTAAACAACTTGATAAAACATAATGGTAAAGATAAATTCAGCTGCTAACTATCTAGAACTACAAGATAATCCGTGGCCTTAATGATATAATTCATAATCCGAGTCTCGAAATCGGATCTATCTTCTGTCGAGATAAGGTCGATATCAACGTTGGAGGTCGATATCGATGTCTGTATTTCTGCTCGACTTGTCCATCTCCAGCGATGTCTATGTTGAGGTCGATATCGATGTTGAAGGTCGATATCGAATGCCTTCTTGGTTGGTCTGTATGGTCGATATCGATGTTTAAGGTCGATATCGACCTCTGCTCAACTCCACTTGGCTTCTTCGTTTTGACTCCGATTTCACTCGAATTCCTGCATGGTTATCTCAAAACTTGTGCATACTCTATTTCTTGCACTTTAGCTCATTCTACACAAATTCCTCTTGTTTTCAACCTTTGTTTGAGGAATCGAATGAAATATCAAGTCAAAAGATGCAATAAAAAGAGGTACAAATATGTACATCACAAACTTATCCCTTTAGGGGTGATTGAACTAATTGGATAGGTAGGAAGTTGGATGTGTTGTTAAATCCCTCTTTAGGGACTGTAAATACCTTGGCTAATCTCTAAACTTAAAGTTATCAATTGGGTTAAATCCTTCTTTAGGGACTGTTCGATTGATAAGGGTTGCTAGGACTGATTGAACTAGTAACTATATTAGGTCGGGACAAGGGCATTCATAGGAAACTTAGTAGGACGAGAAGAAGTTACAAGGATCGCTTTAACCAAATAAAGTGAAAATTTGTCGGTAGAACTACTTCTGATCATTGTCTGAATCCAATTCATTTACTTTTGCATTCATAAAACCCCCCATTTGGTTACTCAATTAGCATCTGAATCACATCTGAATAGGAAATTTCCCTGTGGGATCGACCTCTTACTTATTGCTATAATAGTTTTAAGTGTGGGGGAGGGATTGCATTGCATATAGATAGAGTTTGTATATCATGTTTATTTATGTCTTCATAGTTATTTTTATTCATATATTGCATTTCAAAAAAAAATCATGCATTGCATATACATAGATTTCAAATACCCACCTTAGTTAGCGAAACTCTACATTCTTATTGCATGAACCTTCAAATCCTACGATGAATTTGATTTGCTTAGCCTGATCACCTTAAAATGTTGTCTAATGAAGCATGATTTTGTGATGTAATTGAGCATGTATGGTTGAGCTTGAGTATGATTGAAATCCTACATTAACATGACCCTTGTGAGAATGTTTAGCCTTATTTGGAATCATTTATAATTCTTTTGCTCCATTGTATGATTTACTCTGCTTGTGTTGCTACCTCTTGGCATTGACTTCAGTATCTATTTTTCAAGACCGACTCACATAGTTGTTTCTTGCGGAGTTTATGTTTATATCTTGAGTCTTTTTGTTCTAGTTTGTGCATATTTAGGGAAATAAAGTGGCAATGGTTGATGCACTTAGTAATCGGTTCTATGCATGACACCCATGTGTATGATTCGCGCAAAACAATGTTGAAAACTATCCACTAAGAAAGAAAGCTTGATCACTGAGCAACCGGATTCATTCATGACACCCATGTTTGCAACTCGCGTCAAAAGATGTTCAAGTGGACTTCACTTTAGTAAGTTGAGGTGTTGATAGACCGGGGTCATTCATGACACCCGTGTTTGCGTCTCGCGTAAGGAAAGCACCAAAAAAAGAAAATAAATAGAAAAGCAAAAAAAAAAAAAAAAAGAAAAAAAGAAAAAAAAGAAAAAGAAAAAAAAGTGTCACATTTTGTTTATTTTTCTTTATTGTGTCCCCCAAGTAATGACAATTCGGTGGAGATTTGGTGATATTGTGGTCAATGTCTATGAGCTTAGTGCATTTTGGATTGATTTGATAGTTTAACCTTAAAGCCTAAACACATGAAAGCATGAGTGAAACACATATTCCTGGTGAGGTTGGATGATTTCTACTTCTATGCCTGATCGCTAAATACATGCTATGATGTTTATTCACTTGGTCTTGTGTTCATTTAAAATTGATGTTGCTTTTGATTTGGGCTAATGCATGAAGAAGGAAAGTGTAGGTATATGTTGTTTTTATATTGTTCGCTCGAGGACTAGCAAAGCTTAAGTGTGGGGGAGTTTGATAGCATACATTTAGATGGTCATAATAGGTTTCATTTAGCTTAGCTAAGATGCATATCATGCATGGTTTAAGCACAATTTGCATATTTGCTCTCTATGTTGGTGGAGTCGGAATCTACACGTTTTTATTGATTATTTCAGGTAACTGTGGATTCGAGGAGGAGACATGGGTTGATGAAACATTAGATGAGGATGTGTAGTTGATAGAGAATCTTACATGAAGATCTAAAGAGGTCTTGAGAAGAAGAAGCGAGCCTAAACGAAGAACAAGTCTGCAGAAGTTGTCGCAGACATGCTGAACTTGTTTTGCACTTTCTGGAGGCCTCGGTTGTCTGATCGACTAATATGACCATGCGTTGGAAAGCTCTTTCAGAGAGCTACAACATTCCTGTTGACGTCGAGAGCTGATTCAAAGAATATTTTTCGTAAAAGACCGATGCAGCGACCACCGTATTAGGCTGCGGCCGCCGCATTATGTTGCGGCCGCCGCATTAGTACTGCAGAGACTCGTTTAAGATTTTTGCGCAGCGACGGTTTTTTCTATCCAAGACCTATTTATGTATCTTTTGGGAGGCCGACTCTTGGGACGATTTTAGAGAGTGCTTAGCCCTAGGTTTCCATTGAATTCTATTCCACGTTCTATCAGACAATTAGAGATTGAGCGATGTTTTCCATGAGGAACTAAACTCATATGTTCTGCCTATAATTTGAAGCTTTATTTCGATTGATTGTGAGTTTCTAATTCTCGTTCCTTAATTTCTTGATTGAATGCTTCAACTTCTTTGCGCCTATTTAATTATTGTTTTGTTCTATCTTGTCTGGCCAACTAGTTAGATCAATTCAATTGCTAGAGTTTTGTAGATTCCGGATTGCGAACCTTAACCCAAGTAGCAAACTTATCCCTTTAGGGCTGATTGAACTAATTTGATAGGTAGGAAGTTGGATGTGTTGTTAAATCCCTCTTTAGGGACTGCAAATACCTTGGCTAATCTCTGAACTTAAAGCTATCAATTGGGTTAAATCCTTCTTTAGGGATTGTTTTATTGATAAGGGTTGCTAGGACTGATTGGACTAGTAACTATATGAGGTCGGGACAAGGGCATTCATAGGAAACTTAATAGGACGAGAAGAAGTTACATGGATCGCTTCAACCAAATAAAGTGGAAAATTGTAGGTAGAACTACTTCTCATCATTGTCTGAATCCAATTCATTTACTTTTGCATTCATAAAACCTCCCATTTGGTTACTCAATTAGCATCTGAATCACACCTGAATAGGAAATTTCCCTGTGGGATCGACCTCTTGCTTATTGGTATACTAGTTATAAGTCTGAGTTTTACTTTGACGGATCAACGACATGTTTTCCCTCCGTCAAATAATGATCAAGCTTTCGACCTTAGAAGACACTCGATATCGAGGTTGTCTGGTCGATATCGACCTCAGTTCTGGTCGATTTCCAGCAATGTTCCTGTAGAAGACAAAAGCAACACAGATCGACGTCGAGACATACCTCGATATTGACGTTAGTGATCGATATCGACCTTTACAGTCGATTTCGATGTTTGTCACAGAAACTGTCGGAAAAGTATCCGAAGAGCGTAGAATGGTTAAGAAAAGATGAACACAACTTAAACTTAACTTTTGTATGAAATTCAATAAACTAAAAGCTTCCAATGTCGGGGTTTCATGCCACAACGATAACAATGCAAGTTTGATGCTAAAGTTATGAAATTTAATGTCTTTCCGTCAAATAACTTTCGTTACCAACACTTAGGTGACTAGAGGCTCTCACATAATTCCTAAGAGTTACTATCCAATTCATGAAAAATCCAAGTTCACAATATGAGTGGCTTTCGCTTCAATAATGCAAATAATGAATCTCCCTAACTTTCTCAAAGGATCATGCATAGGATAGAGGACGGAATCGCATAAAAGTCATACCTTTGATGCACTTACCCTACATTGTTATCGTCAGGCTCACCCCGACCCTAGAAGTGGGTTGACTACTCGCTTCTCATCATGCAACTCATCATCATTGAAAGGAAAACTACTTTGTATTGAACTATGAAAGAAAGATTACAACAAAACCAAGCCAATTCCTCTCTCGCTTCCACCAACCTCAACTCGGCCTCCTCTCTCTCTACAAATTCTCTATTGAAAACTGAAATTCTCTGCGTGTGTGGATAATTAAACTCAACCCTAACGACCTCTTGATATAGATATCGAACATTGATATCCAAAGACTCGAAACTTTATTTTTATTTCTCTAAGATAAAATTTAAATAAAGTAAAACTAAAAAATTCATGGTAAAACTAGTAAAGGATGTAGTCTGGTGTTGATGATAAGAAATCTCGTCTTTAGGATAGACGTGCAAGCTTCGGATAGAATTATATCAAAATCTGAGTCAGACTTCTTTGCTGAATCAACATCGATATCGACCTAGGGACATCGATATCAAACTCTCTATAACTCTATCTTTGCTCTCCTTCTTCTCCTCGGATTGGCACTCAACTTCTATAAATTAGCTCGATCTATGCAGTCGATTTCGACCATGGAACATTGATATCGACCTTGCTTTGTCGACATGCTCTGTTCTTCTCTCTGCTCGATTCATGCCTCTCTACTGCACTCGATGTCGAGGTCCTTCAGTCGATTTTGACCTCTTCAAAAGACTTCGAGTTCTTTTTCCGCTCTTTCAAATCCATCCATTTTTATCCTGTTTTCTGTGAAATCACATAGAAACTCATGCAGACCCATATATTTTACAATAAATCATAAACTACACTAATCTCATGTTTTCACACTAATATGCATGCAAAAGAATGATAAAATGGACTTAAATGTGCATAGAAAATATGGCTATGTGCGCGCACATCAGTTATTGTAGTGGTGAATCCCTACCTTAGAAGCTTTTGGTTTATATAGTTAAAAACCAACAAAAATACTTTCTTTTATTTTTCCGTTTTCTGTTCACATTCTTTAATTGCACTCGAGATCGACCACTATAGTCGATATCGACCCCCCTACTACTGAGATTCACGTTGACAGTCTTCTGATTCGAAAGACGTAGTATAGGCGGTCGAGATTGACCAATCCTGTCGATATCGACTTTCCTTTTTGTTTTGCAGGTGGTGCGAATCGAGAGAAGAGCAATAGAAATCGCCATCCCCTGTCAATATCGACCAAACTAGTCGATATCGAGGCTTATGCTCGAGACGTACAAGAGCTTTTCTAAGGCTATTTAGGAACAGTTGACTCGCCTCCTCGAGGATCGATCCTGATTACCTACTACTGCATTGGGTGGGAGTCTTGTAATTTATTTGCTAGTGAAGAAGTTGGTTTATTTACATATTTTATTTACATATCTAAATTCCCCTCCTAACAGTAAGCAAATTAGAGATTTAAGCATATCTACAAGGTTGTTGTCGTTCTTACCCCGACCCTAGAAGTAGGACGACTACTCAATCATCCTCATGCTTCAACACATAATAAACAAAAAAAACAAACCTTTGCATAAAAACTAAAACCATCAAAAGTTTACAACCAAACACTAACTCTCTTTGGTGTGGGCACACAATTGCTTGTGTTCTTGAATTGGATGTGTAAAACGTAGCCCCTAGGGCTTTATTTGTAGGCTCATAATCTTTGCTAGCCAAGGAAATGAATTCTAATCCTAATCGAATTGGTAAACTAAATATTTTATCTAATTATAAATCCTAATATAAATTGAATCTATCTAAAATAATATTCCCTAGAGTAAATTTGAATATACCTATAAGGATAAAAGTATCTTTGGAAGATGATAGACTAAGTAAATTGACGTGGGTAAGCTTCCTCCAAAGATTCGGCCCATTTCGCGTCTGCTACGCGTTGTTGCTCCAGTCGATGTCGAGTGAACCAGTCGACATTGAGTGCATAGAATCGATCGATATGGGTGGTCTCGGTCAATGTTATCTCTTCTTGTCTTAGTCTTTGATTTGGCACTTTTCTTCAGTTGACATGAGGTACTTCAATCGATGTCGATGGCTTCTATCAAGATCGAGTGCTATGCTCGAAATCGAGTGATCTTCTAGCGTCTTGAATTTTCTCCAAAACGTTCCAAATCCTACGAATTTAAACCAAAACTTGGGTAGACCTCTATATCATGCAAATAAACATAAAATACACAAATTCACTACTTTTCCAACCCAAAAGTATAAAATATGCATAACAAATGGAATAAATGTAAGCACGAAACATGGTGAAATAGGCGCACAACAAACATCCCATACTTAAGCTTGCTTGTCCCCAAGAAATAACTTTATTTGTCATACAAGAGAAGGACTAAATTCTCAACATCATAGATCCATTCTCATATAACTCTGACAATAAATTACCATCCTCGCAAAGGTACTATTGCCTTCAAATTCGTCCATGTGAATGAAAAGCAACATCTCGCACAAAAGAAGGGTTATGAAAAAATAATTTTATAACATAGCATTAATAATCAAGAGGACTTTTAAAGTGCATGGTGAAGTGTGGGTAAGAGTATAGTGGTGGGCTGTATTTGGCAAAGTGGTGCTTAGTCTGGGGAGAAACTTTCAAACTTTCCTTCTTTAATGCACTTTCTCCTTTGTAATTTGCATATTCCTCTTCCTCTCATAATGCTCTCTCCTTTACTCACTAATATTACTTTTACCTCTCTAACCTTAACGCTTCCTTCTCGCGAGTCGCAAACATGGGTGTCAAGAATGGCCTCAGATACTTAGTACTTCGGACACCTCACCTGGTGCCCCATCTCACGTGAATTTTATCCTCCGCAAGCAGGGTCCATCCACCTAACTCCTAGGTGACCGAATTTCCTTTCACTCATTAAATATTCAATTAAAATTCTCTTGCATAAATTTTATAATAATCTTATACCAAACCATATAAAATCTCCATAATATGACTTCTATTTCGCAACATGTTCCCGGATGGGTAAAAAGGTATAAAAATGGGCAATTTAAGAACTTTTGGAGCAAATGTGTCATTAAGCACATATGGCTTAGAATATGATGTAAAGTGAATAAGCATGCGTAAATGATAAGGTAAAATAATGCTCATACGGAAAATAAAGTCCTCCGTCTTCTTATCATTCATAAGTCAAAAGCGACATCAAATTTACTCCTTTCATGGTTTTCTCTAAAAATCGCACATCATTGAGACTCATCTTCCCCATGATCGGCCTACTCCGCCGCCTCCTCCTCCTGACTCGCCTCCTCCTCCTGACCCGCCCCCTCTGCCTCCTGACTAGCCAGCTGCCCCGCCCCCTCCTCCTCTTGCACCTAAACCTGACCCTTCTTCTACTCACCAGCCACATGCCCCGCCCCTCCTGTTTTGCATCATAGCCCCCCTCCTTGTAATCCTCCTCATCCTGATCACTCTCATCATCGAGTTCCTCCCGGTCGAACTGATGTTCCCTCCCATCCCCATCCAGTGTCTTATCCCGCTCTGGGGGTACTTGACCAATCGCTAGCACTACTAAAAAAACAAGAAATAGTCACGACCAAGTAGCCATGGATAGGCCACGAATGGTCGTGGCTAAACGATTTAGCGATGGGTATAGCAACGAATTTAACAGTCGTCGCCATTCGTGGCTATATGCCTCGTCACTAAATGCCAGATTTCAAACATCCGTGGCTAATAGCCACAATTTGACAAGTTCGTGGCTACGGTCGTGGCTACAATGAATGCCCGTGGCTATGCCCGTGGCTATTGTCTGTGGGTAATACCTGTGGCTATTGCTTGTGGCTAATGTCTTTGCCATAACTTATTTAAATCTTTAAATATAATATAATTATTTAATAATGATGGACACAAATATACCAAAATAAAATACCATTGACATAATTTGTTCATTCTAAACACATCCAAAACACAACCACTAGTTCAACCAACCAAAACACAAGCATAAGTTCAACCATCCAAAACACAACCAAAACAAACCCAAAAGTTCAGTAGTACATACGACATGGGAGAATACAATAAAGTCTTAAGATAGTGGAACCCAAAACAGCAGCACACAACTTACTTTCACTTGTCTTTGCCCTTACAGAACTGCTTTATGGTGTTGAGGAGCTTCTCCTGCCACGCTTCATTGGCCTTCCTAGTCTCGCCCATTAGTTGCTCCCCAATAGCTCCCATGTCTTCTCGGACGTTTGAGCTAACATGTTCCTGCTCTCGCTCTCCAAAGGACGATATTTCTTGCCTAAGGTTTGTGGCCTCCTGGGTCTATACCTATTCCCCTAACTCCACCATTTCCTTCCTCAAGTCTTACCACATGGTTGAAAGCTCAGACATCACATAATCCTTTAAAGGGGCATCACAGTAGCTGCAATAGTTGGGGCTGCGGCTTGTGGAATCGGCGTTGACTGCAAGATAGCTAGCGACTCTGATCCCATGCCGACAACCCGGCCTTTCTTCACACCTCCTTTAGCCTTGATCCAAGCAGCATGTATATCAACCGAGTGAGATCCATTCTCAGAGATAGCGTCATCAAGCAGGGCTTCTTCTTCTATCAACTGGTCATACTTGTCCTAATTCGAAGAAAACGACCAACACATCAGAATCAGGCACCACTAGTGAAATGGCCATCACAACCAAGCTTTAGCAACACCCATGAACATCACAACAACAACACAGCATAAGGAAAGCAGCAGCAAACAAAATAGCATGTTTAATACGTCATCACAAATATAAACAAGCAAAATAGACAGTCACAAAAGCTGAATGAGAGTTTAAATTTTTTCGTGTAAAATGTTATGAGTAATTTCCTGCAATTGTAAGAATGCAATAAAAGATGACATCTTATTAACTACACAAGCACTTTTATCAACAGACAAACTGACGCTCTTTATAAATAAAATAGACAAACTAACTGATGTCATGAAACATGCCTAAGAACCAAATCAATTTAGGTAATGAATAATTGAAAACATTCAATTGGAAATGAGTTCTTTCAATACAGTCTTCATATACAAAACACCACTCCCCACCAAAAAAAAAACCACATCACATCATTTATAACCGAACATATTCAACAAGAAAGTCCATATTACAACGCTGTACAGCTTAGCCAAATAAGACGGACCAAATCAATTATGTCTTTTGTTCTTTCTCAGGGTAAAAAAAAAATAGGCAACCTAAATATCCAAGTATAATTAGATGGACATCACTACCTACACATCATCATCACAGCCCAAACATAAGCATAAAAAATACCTAAACATAACCAGGTACCAAACACCGCAATAAGAACTACAAATTGAACAGAATAAGTGTGAACCTGAAGAACATAACTAAACCATTGACATCACACATACATAACAAAAAGAGTCACTTGATAGTGTTACTTACCATAGTTGGTTGGCATTGAGTGCCAGCCCAAGAACCGTCTTTTTTCTTATGGCACCTTTCAAATGTTTCCCTTGGGGTTGGGTCTTTTCAAAGCTCCTTCTTTTGTTAGAAAATATAGTTTGTTAATTAGTACATATATATATACACACACACACACACAAATATATATATATATATATATATATATATATATATATATATATATATATATATATATATATATATATATATATATATATATATATACAAACTAAATAGACGGTCAATTATGAATTTAGGAGTGATTGAAACTATATGAAATGGGAAAACATCAGGAACTGATCTAAGGTGTACATACCAGTCGATCCTTGATTACGGTTGTTGAAACTGATCAACCACTGAAAATTGGAGTGCCTTTTTCTACTGCGATGGCTCTATTATGCTTGTTAATTGCAGATTGGCAGCAAAATTTTTCCTCGTTTGCCCATTTCTCCTACATTTGCACCCATATCACTTGCTTCACCCATGTAGGCTTCTTCTTTGTTTTTCCAGAGCGAGCCTTCCAAAATATGTTCTTGAGGTGGTCCCCTCCCTTTGTGTGGAAAGCCTTGTAGACAGCTACTTCCGAGTGAACAGTTTCATCCCATCGTGTTCGCTTCTGGACATATTGAACAAACAAGTGAGCTGTGAATTATTTCACACGAATGCACTGGATGTTAGCATATTATTGAAATTTTTTTACCTTGAACATTCCCCACCATAAATCTATTGTTGCTTCAGGAAAATCGCTCCACCGTATATACGGTCCATCGAAATGAGAATGAATGACTTGGATCATGACACCATATGCAGGATTTGTTGAATGAAAGCTTCATGTAAAACCAAAAAAAGTTATAGCAAATGTTATCAATATAATTGAAAGTTAAAAAAATCAGAGCATTTGAGAAAACCAAACACAGGTGACTCGATTAATGATTTCATGCTTAACCAGGCAACTCAGCAAACACACAAAATTCAGAGAGAAACAAAAGCTATATACCCACACTTGAAGAAGCCACCCCTTAGATGAATTTGAAGCAAAATTCATAGAAGCACTCTAAGTTCTCTAATGGAGCAACAGATTTAACTAGCTTATTACTCCATCAAATTAGAGAAAATTTCCATTACATATTCAAAGCTCAATCAAAACAGATCAAATTCAAAGACAAACAAATTGAAGCACATATATAAAAAGACTTGCAGAAGCTATATACAAACACTTGCAGAAGCTAACCACATACATACACACACTTGCAGAAGCTATATGCACACAATTTCCTAAGTCATCTCATAGATGATATTAAATCAAATTGAAACAAAATTCACAAAACACACGTGCAGAAGTTCAATTATTTAGACAAAGTTCCATCATATATACTTACAGAAGCGATCCTATTTTTTTAACCACATATACACACACACACTTGCAGAAGATATATACACACACACTTGTAGAATATGTCCCCTTTTTTAAACATGCATTCCAATTTCCATTACAAAATATATACACAATTCAGAGACAAACAAATTGAAGCAAAATTAGCTAAAAAAAATACCAAACAAACAGAACCAACAGTAGAGTTATTAGAGTAAGAATAATAGGTGACTTACGATCCATTGATCAGTGTAAAGGAGACTTGTCTATTCCACCTAGGAGCTTCCTCATTTTGTTGGTCGTTCTGATTTTCTTGGTTTTCCTCATTTTTTTGGCCATCCTCATTTTGCAGGGCTTCCTCATTCTCTAGGGCATCCTCGTCCATGGGGTTCTCAGATGCTAAGTTGTCTTCTGTGACTGATGTCAAGCCCGCCTCACAAACAACAAATGGAGGTGGAGAATCCGGCAAGAGAAGATTTGAGGGTACGGGGATCAATCGTCGACGGGGGTTTACAGGACCCTGGGAGGCAGTGGGATGGGAGGCTGTTGGGTGGTTTCAGTACCTTGGGATTCGGAGGGATGGGAGGCTACATGAATAGAGGTTGGTGGGTGGTTTCAGTACCTTGGGAGGCGGAGGGTTGGGAGGGTTGCGTGGATGGGTTATGGGTTGAGGGTGTTGTGTTTGACAATTTGGAGGCCCTGGTAGGGGAGAATAGTGGGGAGGACCTTGTCTTTCCCCTGGCCGGAGATCTGAGAGGTGAGGAAACCACCGGTGGAGAGGTAGCAGGAGAGGTCACCGGTTGCGTGGGTGGGTTGTGGGTTGACCGTGTCGTGGTTGTCCTTTCCCTCTGTGGAGCCAGTGATGGTCGGGTATTGTCATGGCGAGTAGATCTCCTTAGGCCTCCTTGCATCTTCCTAACTGAGTTGATTGAGAGATCGAAAAGAGGAGATTGTGAGATCGAAGAGCTAGGATTTTTGGAGAGAGGATGAAGAAGACGGAGTTTCTGATTGAGGAGGAGAGATGAGAGAGGAGAGAGGCGGTCGTGGGATTTTTAGGTTTGGAATTTTCAATTTCCCACTGAAAATTTAGATTTCCCTCACCCGCGCTATGAATTTTTTATGTTATATGAGTGGGCTGGGCTAAAAGGCCCATCATTTGCCGGGTTAAAAAAGGTCTATCATTTGCCGGGTTAAAATAGGCCCAATGTAGGAAGACATTACACCTCAGTTGAAATTAGGGTCCCTCGATTGTTTACCAAAAACAAAATTAGGGTTCGTCGTTTTTGATTTCGCTAGAGAAGGTAAGGGGATTGACGATGGATGGCTTCGACGGAGTTCAAAGAATTTGATGCCGCCAATTGTTCGTCATCATTTACCATGGCGAGTAGATGTATGTGTTGTATTTGAGGATATGGAATTTCGTCTCTGCTCATCAGTATCGAATTGATTCCATTGAATCAATTTGATGGATTTTTGGTTGATTATGTATCTGGAAATCTATGTTCTGTTGAATACTCATTCTGTCTACTGCTCTGGCTATTGATTTCTCATATTTCGTTATAGAATCAGGTGAACTGGGTGAACTTGAAATATTTTTTATGTTGCACAACAAGGAGTTCTTCTTTGAACTGTAATTGTGTGAATTTTAGTGAATTTTGGTTCCACTGGCTAATTGTATTGGTGAATTTTTGTTCCACTGGGTTAATTTTAGTTGTATTATAGTTGCACTGAGTTCTTCTTTGTATTGTAATTGTCTTGCTGTCAGCATGTGAAAGTTCCCAGTTTCCTAATGACATTTAGAGTGAAATCTTCACATATTGCGAACCAAAATAGGCATACATATGCATCGTGGCAAATCTACAATGTCAGGCCTGTTAGCTCAATTCGGAAGAGCCATGTGCGTGCACAGTGATGGGGTTTGATTCCCTCACAAGTCCATGCACATGAAAAAAAACAGATGAACTCTAGCCATGAATCAAGAAATACGGTTTAATATGCAAGTAACATTAGAATTGAAGTTTTTATAAGGATGCACTATTGCAGAACAGGAATTGCAGTGGTCAGTCAGATTCTTCATCATCAACAGGAACAACACCCTCGTTGGAGTCATCTCCATCCTTGTTGGAGGTCATAACCTCTTCATAGTCATCGTATGCATCATATGCACCCGAGGGATCGCGCAAGTTATTCGGTAAGTCTTCTAATTCAATTTCATTGGAGAACTCCGGTAAATGGACCTCGTCTGATTGGTACGCCGTTGATGCATCTGTGAGGCTCGAGTCTACCCATCTTTCTTCTATCTTGTGCTGAGCTCTTATCTTGCAAACATTCCACCAATTCATTCGATCACGTGTGGCTCCTGGATATTGAAGGTAGTAAACCTGCACAGCTTGTTGAGCGAGTACAAAAGGCTCGTACCGTTGATACAATTTTTTCCGAATGACTTCAACAAAATGGTAGACCAGATGAATTTGTGTTCCACGGGTCGTTGGACCGAACCATCTACACTTGAAAAGGACTACATTCAGCCGGTAATTGTTTGGACTTGGGTACTCTAGCTCGATGATTTCCTCAAGAAGACCAAAGAAATCTGACTCTGCGTTTGCATAGTTCGATCCTCGAACACAAACCCCACTATTCATTGTTTTCTTTCCAACACCTTGCTGCATAGTCTCGAACTTGTATCCGTTGACAAAGTATCGAGCCCAACCTTTTGCTTCCATATTTGGACCCCATGCCAAACTTCACAAGAGTGTATTTATATATATATACACTTACATATTGTTTTAACCATTCAGCAAATTCTTTTTCAATGGTGTCATCTGCGCATGCATTCCCCCCCCCCCCCCCATTGTAGTCACGAATAACCTACATGTTTGAGTATCCATACGTATAAGATGCATTATATGACATATATAATTGAAAACATAAATAATAAGAAATTTTCCTCACTCGAGAAATGGTTGTACTTCCGGACAGTTTACCAACACGTATGTGTGTGCGGCCCTCCACTCTTCATCATCATTCAACCACCTTGTTGTCTCTTTGCCACTACCCGCACCGGGGTAATTGAAAATGGAGAAGGAACAATCATCACCCTCTAATATATCATTTCTAGTGACTCTCCTCAATTTTGAAGGAACATGCGAAGGAAAGTAGTGCACCGAGAAAGATGATATTTCCTCCCTTAAGTAGGCCATCACGATCGACCCTTCAACATTACTCTTTTGGACGACCTTCCATTTTAGATGAAATAAATACCTCTCAAATGGGGACGTCCATCGATACTGAACAGGCCCCCTATTCGTGCCGCATAAGGTAAATGGACAAGGAGATGCTCCATGGAGGTCAAAAAATAATGGACGAAAGATACGCTCTAACTTAAATTCCAATATAGGAATCATGTGCTCCAATTGTGCCATCGCACTAACTGACAAGCTCGATGGACAAATGGTTTGGAAGAAGATACTCAACTCAATTAAAGGACCCCAAACGGATGATGGCAACAACTCTTTGAAAGCAATCGACAAGAGTCTCTCCACAAACACATGAGAGTCATGACTCTTCATCCCACTGAGAGTGCAGTCATCACTCAGAACACATCTTCCCATATTAGAAGCATATCCATCAGGAAACTTCACAGATCTCAACCATTGACCCACCTGTTTCTTCGTCTCTCATGACAAGGTATATATTGCTTTATGCTTTGCGCCTCTGTGGTCATCAGCCACCTCTAACTTAGGTCGATGACAATATAGGCGAAGATCCTTCCATGCATTCAAGTTATCCTTCGTCTTCCCAGGGATATCCATCACGGTGTTATAGACATTGTCAAAGACATTTTTCTCAATGTGCATAACATCGAGATTGTGACGGATGAGAAGGTCTTTCCAATATGGAAGTCTCAAGAAAATGCTCTATTTTTACCACTTATGTGAAATCCCATAGTCAGGTGACGTGTGCAAAGGGTCGTCAATGACCGTTGGCAACTGACGTACCCGCTCCCATATCTGCTCCCCCGATAGCATTGGTGGTGGCAACTGATGTGCGCGCAAATTTCCATATTTTCTATACAAATATGAATCCATTTTATTGTCTTTTGCATGCATATTAATGGGAAAACATGAGAATAGTGTAGTTTATACTTAAATATCAAATATATGGGTTTGAACGAGTTTCCATCTGATTTCGCAGAAAACAGGATGAAAATGAACGAAGTCGGAAGAGCGGAAAAAGAACTCGATGTCTTCTGAAGAGGTCGAAATCGATTGGAAACATCGACATCGAGTACATCAGAGACATAGGAATCGAGCAGAAAAGGAAACAGGGCATATCGACACAGAAGAGGTTGATATCGACGTCTGGGGGTCGATATCGATGCTGCCAGATCGACCATATTGATAGAAGTCGAGTGCTAGTTCGAGCAGGAGAAGGAGAAGCTCGAGATGAAGTTTTGGAGGAGTCGATATCGATGTCTAAGGGTCGATATCGACCATGCCAACAGAGGAATCCGACTCCGATTTTTGATAGAATTCGATCCAATGCTTAAAATATCTATCCAAAGGTCAAGATTTCCAATCATCAACACCAGATCTATCATAAGGAGGCTGATTTCACCATGAAGTTTTAGCTTTTACTTTATTTTACTTTATCTTAGAGAATAAAGATAAGGTTTCGAGTCCTCATCCACATCTATAAACAGAGGCCAATAGGGCTGAGTTTGGGTATTCAATTTCAGATTCAATTTTAAGAAGACAATTCAGTTTCAATAGAGAGTAGAGAGAGAGAGAGAGGAGGCCGAGTGGAATTGTAAAGCGAGAGTGGAGTGGCTTGTTCGGTTGTACATTCTTTCGGAGTTTTAATTCAAAGTAGCTTTCTTTCAATAATAATGATGATGATGTGCATGATGAGGAGCGAGTAGTCAACCCACTTCTAGGGTCAGGGTGAGCCCGACGATAGCAATGTGAGGTAAGTGCATCAAAGGTATGACTTTTATGCGATTCCGTTTTCTACCCCATGCATGATCCTTTGCGAAAGTTAGGGAGATTCATTATTTGCATTATTGAAGCGAAAGCCACTCATATTGTGAACTTGAATTGCTCATGAATTGGATAGTAACTCTTAGGCAATATGTGAGAGCCTCTAATCACCTAAGTGTTGATAACGAAAGTTATTTGACGGAAAGACATTAAAGTTCATAGCTTTAGCATAAAACTTGCATTGTTATCGTTGTGGCATGAAACCCCGACTTTGGAAGCCTTTTTAATTAATCTAATTCTTCACAAAAGTCTTAGTTTTGTTTCTGTTCATCTTCCTTCTCCATTATATTTTCTTCAGACTCTTTTTCGACAAATTGGTTACAAAAACAGTTTCAGTGACAAGCATCGAAATCGACCATAAGGGTCGATATCGAGGTCTAACATCGATATCGAGCTCTCTGCTCGACGTCGACTTGCTGTTTTGTCTTCTGCAGGAACTGCGCTAGGAAATCGACCAGAACTGAGGTCGATATCGACCTGTATACTCGATATCGAGTGTCTACTGAGGTCGAAAGCCTTGATCGTGAGTACAACAAAGGATGCTCTGACATACCTCCTCGTGGATTCGATCCTGAATTACCCTACTACTACAAGGGAAGGGATTCTTGTATTATTTGTTTGGGACAGAAAGATAGTCTAGTTGTGCTTTGTTTTATTTTAAATATTTGAATCTCCTACTATACCACCC
The DNA here is from genome assembly GCA_963922045.1 of Persicaria maculosa. Classification (NCBI taxonomy): domain Eukaryota; kingdom Viridiplantae; phylum Streptophyta; class Magnoliopsida; order Caryophyllales; family Polygonaceae; genus Persicaria; species Persicaria maculosa. The sequence continues at coordinate 40,459,151 of OY998261.1, forward strand.
CCGTTGCGAACAAATTGGCGCCGTTGCCGGGGAGGCAGTCAATCGCCACCTAAGTTAATCACGGTCTTTTTCTAAGCTTATTCTGCAGGTTTATGCGACGTTCTGATCGTGGACCTATCCTGGAACCAATTAACGAGCCTGAACGTTTCTACCATCTTCGCAACAAAGCAATTCGCATCATGGCTGACAACGAGACGCAGGCTGAGATCATAGAGCAGTCGAGGAAGGAGATCGAGGACCACAATGCTACAATCGCTGCTGAAAGGGCCACCGCTGCTGCTGAGCGAGCCCGTGCTGATAGGGAGGAGGATGCGCGCAGACAAGCCCAAGAGCAGCTAAATCAGTATCCACAGACGGCGATGAAATACATGCATCCGCTGCTTCATGTTCCTGAATCTGCCATTATAATTCCTCACTCCAACTATGAATTGAAAATTAACTTCCTATCTGAGATTAAAAGAAATACTTTTGAAGGAAGACATAATGAATGCCCCCTGCAACACATCTCTACTTTTATGGACTTATGTCAAACAGTTGCTGATGGAGTAAACTTAGAGTATGTGCGACTAAAATCTTTTCGATGGTCTTTGGCAGGAAAGGCATTACAATGGCTTGAAAGTTTGGCTCCACGATCGCTAAGGACATGGGCGGAGGTGAAAGATGCATTCTTGAACAAATTCTTCCCACCTTCTAAAACGGCGATGCTACGACAAAGGATCACGGCTTTCAAACAAAAGCCAGGTGAAACCCTAGCACAGGCGTGGGAGCGCTTTAAGGACTTGTTGAGATCATGCCCGACGCATGGGCAACTTCCATATGTCATCCAAAAGATCTTTTATAACGCCCTTGATGCGCCGAATAAGGAGAGGATCAATTCATATACCTCCTATCGGTACATTGAGCTTACACCAACGGAGGCATGGGAGACCATTGAGAGGCTTGTGAATTTTGACAACACCTATGGGGCTACTGCGGCCTATGATGCAAGGCCTGCCCCATCTATGCCACTATATGAGCCTCCAAGGGAGATAGATCCTGAAATGCGGCAACAACTCCATAACAATTAAACACGCCGCCTTCAAAAGCAAGTAAGGTTTCTGAGCAACAATCAACCTTGTCAGGAGCGTGGCTCAATAAGGCATAACACCAGTGCCTGTCCACATACTGAGCAAGTATCCATAGCGGAACAACATGAGGAGGTCAAATGGATGAGAGGCCCCTATGGAGGGGGCAATCAACAAAATTGGAGTGATCAAAGGTTCTATCAAAGAGATCCCCCAACATATAGGGCACCAGGGCACCCTGAGCGGGAGACTAAGAAAGATGACCTGCAAATCATCCTTGATGAGATGCGGAGGAAGCACGCTGAGTTCAAACAAGCCAATAACTACGTCCATACTCAGCTGCAGGGCATCAATTCTTGACTTGGGGAGATCGACGTTTGGAAGCGTAACATGGAGACTCAAATGAGTCAATTGGCGGAAGCAATGCCCAAGGCGTCAAGATCACTCCCTGGATCCACTGTGCCCAACCAAAAGGGTAAAACCACTGGTCACATTGCGGCAATAAACATAAGGAGTGGGTGTCACTTACAAACGCTCGAGCAAAAAGCGGAGGAGAAGGAGCCAGAACAGACGTCGATATCGACCCCCCTGTCGATATCGACCAAGGTGACATCGATGTCGACCCTCCTGTCGATGTCGACCCGAATTCTACGTCACCATAGAAATCGACTCCTCCAGTCAATATCGACCCCACTAATGTCGATATCGACCTCACTGCAGCCGCAGGAAGTAAGAAGGTGTTGCCATTCCCAACTAGAAAGGTGACTAAGGACCCAGCGGAAAAGAAGTTTCAACGGTTCGTGAAGATGCTCCAAGGGCTTAATGTCTCTATACCATTCACAGAGGCACTTCACGAGATGCCATCTTATGTAAGGTTCCTTAAAGACATCTTGGGTAAGAAGCGATCGCTCTCTGAGATCGCAGAGGAGTGCAACAGGTTGGAGCTACCACAAAACCGGGCGGACCCAGGTAAGTTTTCTATCGCTATAGGTCTAGGTCAATTCAAATTTAATGCTTTAGTTGACTTGGGCGCTAGCGTTAGCATGATTCCACTAACCATTTGGCACAAGGTAAAGATAGGTCCTTTGGACCCCGAGGATGCAAGATTGTACATGGCTAACAATACGGTAGTGATTCCAACTGGGATAGTGACGGATGTGCCAGTACAAGTAGGTAAATTCTTTGTCCCTGCTGATTTCCTAGTTGTTGACATAGCGGAGGACCCTACTTGTCCAATTATTATAGGTAGGTCATTCCTAGCAACCGTCGATGCCAACATTAGCGTGAAAAAAGGATTGCTCTCACTCAAAATTAGTGATGAAGTAATAGAGTATTCTTTCAACAAGGCGGTGAAAAGTCAAGGGCCAATGGAGATAAAAGCCATCAATGAAGCCCAAGTAGAGGAAGTTGAAGCAATCTTGAACGAAGGAGCTCAACAGGACATCGAAATCGACCCAGGTAAGTCGATATCGACCACTAATGTTCAAGATTCTGTGTCAGGTCATAAGTATGGGGTCGACGGAGGAAAAGAGGAAGCATCGAAATTGGGGTCAAGGGTCGATATCGACCATGCCCTATCAAAATCGACCACCATCAGCGCTGAGAAGGGAGGCAAGGAGACCTCGATATCGACCTCTGAGGGTCGAAATCGACCTGATCATATCGAGTCAAAACTCTCCATATCGACTGATCCTCGAGGTGTACAACAGGGGTCGATATCGACCTCCGAACATCGACATCGACCTGAGCCACAGACTGAGAAGAAGGTAAGTCAAGGTACGAATTCCTCTTGTTCAATTACAATTAAGGACTTATCATTATTTGGAAGAGGTGTGCCTTGGCATGTGCGCTTATGTAGGGTATCCGATGATGATTCAAGCCAATATGATATATGAGACAAGGTCTATGTTGCTAAGTCTAAGGACCATTGGTTCCCTACAAGATTCAAAGATAAGAACTTAAGTCCATTCACGGTGAATCAAATCAATCCCGGCGGAATGCAGCTGCGGGACAAGAAAGGAGTGATATTTGAGGCCCAAGCCACATGGGCTCTACAGATGCCACCTTGAGAAGTGCAAAGGAAGAAGTCGGCCTAGCGACTTAAAAATCTAGAGCTTGTAACAAAGACTTAGTTTTGATTTTAGACAGCTTTTTGTTTTGGTTTTAGACACTTTATTGTTTTATTTTGTGTTTAGTTTTCAAATTGCAGGAGAGAGAAAAGCACACAGAAAGGCATCGAAATCGATGTCAGACATCGAAATCGACCTTAAGGTCGACATGGATAGGGTTTGTGATCGAGGCCAAATCACCCTGAAGCCTAAGCAGAAATCAAGAGAGACATCGATATCGATGTAAAGGGTCGATATTGACCCTGCCTGTTGTCTTCTTCGACTCCTGAAATTTGTGACGGTTTAGTAAGTTTTCTTCTTAACCCTAGTTCTAATATAGTGAGGACGCTGTAAATTTTAAGTATGGGGTGGGGGAAAGGCTTACTTGCATATTCATACTTAGTTTAGAGTTGCATATTTATTTTAATGCATGAAAAAAAAAAAATATGACCCCCATAAAAAATTTTGAAAAAAAAAGAAAGAGTCATGGAAGTATAAAAATGAGCTCTATGATGAAAAATTAGATTCATTAGAGATATAACATGAGATTTCCTAGTGAAGTGAAGTCCCAATGAAGTGCAAGAAGAGAAAAACATAAAGGAGATGAAAATTTGAAGTTGCTTTTGACATGTGCATGATAAGATGATGGTGGACTTTTTATAAAAATTCCATACAAGCAAAGTTCATATCCTAGCCTTACCTATGCATCATTGCAAAAACCACAAAGCCATATATGAGACTTATCATGATCATTATTGCTCCACATATACACATATTGCCCATTTTTTACCTTATACCCTATCCGGGGACAAAGTTTTTTTGAATGGATGTCATCTTTGGAGTTGTATAGAGTTGTGCATATATGAAGTTGCTAGCAGGAATGATACAATTATGAAATATGGAAAATTAAATGAGTGAGAAAAAAATCCGATCACCTCAGGAGATAAAGGTGGGTCGACCCTGCTTGCGTTGAGATAATAGTTCTGCAGGATTGGACACAAGGTGAGGAGTCTGAAGTACTAAGTATCCGGGGCCATTCATGACACCCATGTTTGCCACTCGCGAGAAGGCAGTGCTAAGGTTAGAGAGGTAAAAAACATTATATTGAAAAAAGCATTGAGCAATGCGTGAAAGGTGAGACATTATGAAGAAGGAATGTGGAATGTTTTGGAAACAAAGTATGTTTCCCCGGATTCAACACCACATGGCCAAATATTAGCCCACCTTTAGCCTTTTACCAATCCACTTCTCACATGCTTGCAAAAGTCCCCTTGATTATTAATGCTATGTCGCAAAAATTGTTTTAGCATATTACCTCCTTTATGAAGTATGAAATTGCTTTTATGCACAAGCATGGACTTGGTTGACATAAGTACCTTATCGAGGATGGCAATTGATTGTAGGGACATATGAAAAATGAATCTATGATGTTGAGAGTTTACTTTCTTCCCCTGAATGACCATTAAAGGTATTGCTTGGGGACAAGCAAGCCTAAGTATGGGGTGTTTGATGTGCGCGCAAATTGCCATATTTTCTATACACATTTGAATCCATTTTATTGTCTTTTGCATGCATATTAATGGGAAAACATGAGAATAGTGTAGTTTATACTTAAATATCAAATATATGGGTTTGCACGAGTTTCCATGTGATTTCGCAGAAAATAGGATGAAAATGGACGAATTCGGAAGAGAGGAAAAAGAACTCGAAGTATTCTGAAGAGGTCAAAATCGACTGGAAACCTCGGCATCGAGTACATCAGAGACATAGGAATCAAGCAGAAAATGAAACAGAGCATATCGACACAGAAGAGGTCGATATCGACGTCTGGGGATCGATATCGATGCTGCCAGATCGACCATATTGATAGAAGTCGAGTGCTAGTTCGAGTAGGAGAAGGAGAAGCTCGAGATGAAGTTTTGGAGGGGTCGATATCGATGTCTAAGGGTCGATATCGACCATGCGAGCAGAGGAATCCGACTCCGATTTTTGATAGAATTCGATCCAATGCTTGCAATATCTATCCAAAGGTCGAGATTTCCTATCATCAACACCAGATAATCATGAGGAGGCTGATTTCACCATGAAGTTTTAGCTTTTACTTTATTTTAGTTTATCTTAGAGAATAAAGATAAGGTTTTGAGTCCTTATCAACATCTATAAATAGAGGCCAATAGGGCTGAGTTTAGGTATTCAATTTCAGATTCAATTTTAAGAAGACAATTCAGTTTCAATAGAGAGTAGAGAGAGAGAGGAGGCCGAGTGGAGTTGTAAAGCGAGAGTGGAGTGGCTTGTTTGGTTGTACTTTCTTTCAGAGTTTTAATTCAAAGTAGCTTTCTTTCAATAACAATGATGATGATGTGCATTATGAGGAGCGAGTAGTCAACCCACTTCTAGGGTCGGGGTGAGCCCGACGATAGCAATGTGAGGTAAGTGCATCAAATGTATGACTTTTATGTGATTCCGTTTTCTACCTCATGCATGATCCTTTGCGAAAGTTAGGGAGATTCATTATTTTCATTATTGAAGCGAAAGCCACTCATATTGTGAACTTGAATTGCTCATGAATCGGACAGTAACTCTTAGGAAATATGCGAGAGCCTCTAATCACCTAAGTGCTGATAATGAAAGTTATTTGACGGAAAGACATTAAAGTTCATAGCTTTAGGATAAAACTTGCATTGTTATCGTTGTGGCATGAAACCCCGACTTTGGAATCCTTTTTAATTAATCTAATTCTTCAGAAAAGTCTTATTTTTGTTTCTGTTCATCTTCCTTCTCCATTATATTTTCTTCGGACTCTTTTCCGACAAATTGGTTACAAAAACAGTTTCTGTGACAAGCATCGAAATCGACCATAAGGGTCGATATCGAGGTCTAACATCGATATCGAGGTCTCTTCTCGACGTCGACTTGCTGTTTTGTCTTCCGCAGGAACTGCGCTAGGAAATCGACCAGAACTGAGGTCGATATCGACCTGTATACTCGATATCGAGTGTCTACTGAGGTCGAAAGCCTTGATCGTGAGTACAACAAAGGAAGCGCTGACATACCTCCTCGTGGATTCGATCCTGAATTACCCTACTACTATAAGGGAGGGGATTCTTGTATTATTTGTTTGGGACAGAGAGATAGTCTAGTTGTGCTTTGTTTTATTTTAAATATTTGAATCTCCTACTATACCACCCCCGCTGCGAACAGCAACGCTGTTTTCGCATGTCCTCCATAAAAGTCCTTCCTATTTCTATGGAAAGGCTGGTCAATGTATAAAAATTTTCGATGGCAATTATACCAAGTAGCCTTCCTTCCATTTTTCAGCCAAACACAATCGGATCCCGATTCCATACAAATCGGACAAGCCATCAAACTAGCAGTGCTCCATCTTGATAAAATAGCATATGCAGGGAAATCACTTATTGTCCTAAGTAGAACTGCACGCATAGTGAAGTTCTCTATCCTCGAGACATCATATGTGGGTACACCGACCTCCCACAAATGCATCAACTCATCAATGAGAGGTTGGAGGCAAACATCAATCAACTTCTTTGGGTTTTTTGGACCTGGCACTATAAACGACATAAACATGTGCTCCGTTTTCATGCACAAATGAGGTGGAAGATTGTAAGGTGTAACAATAACCGGGCAAGAAGATTAAATCTGTCCACTTTTGTTGAAGGTAGCAAAACCATCTGTGCATAAACCCAAACGAATATTACGAGCCTCTAAAGCAAAATTAGGATGCTTTGTGTCTAATCTTTTCCATGCATCTCTATTTGACGGGTGACACATCATTCCCTCCTCTGTTACATGTTCTGCATGCCAAGTCATATGACTAGCTGTCACCTCGGAAGCATATAATCTATGATGTCTCGGAGTTAGAGGTAAGTAGAATAACACTTGGTGTGGAGTGCGTTTTCCGTTGCTCGCCACTTTATATCTTGGATGCCCACTTTATATCTTCATTGGCATCATTCCTCCAATACAACATACAACCATTAGGACACATGACTATTCTTTCCACTGGTAGACCCAAACTTCGAACCACCTTCTCAGTTTCATAGTAACTAGTGGGAATTTTATGGTTAGAAGGCAACACTTCATCAAACAATTGTAGGATTCCATTGATGAGTGGCTGGGAGACATTATATTCACACTTCAAGCTCACAAGTCGGCTTACAAAGGACAATTGAGTATGTGAAGTACAACCTGGATACACTAGGTCATATGCGGCTCTGAGCACTTCTGCAAATTGTGTTGCTAAGAGATTAGCCTCCTCTATCATCATGTCTTCACTACCAACAAAGCACAACTAGACTATCTCTCTGGGTCATATGCAGCTCTGAGCACTTCTGCAAATTGTGTTGCTAAGAGATCACCTTCTTGTATTTCGACATCATTTCCATCAACATTAAACCCTGGAGGAGGAACAAAGTTGGGACCTGAAATTTCAAACCCCTCAACTTCTTGTAATTCATCATCATTTCAATCGAACATTAAACAATATTATAGGATATAACAAACTTCGAACCTGCAATATCAAACACCATCCTTTGTTCTCCCGTTAACTGATCATACATAGACAGATGCTGGTTTGGAGGCGCAATAGTTTCACCATGTGCTGTCCATCGATGATAACCACACATAAACCCATGACGATATAAATGCTTTTTAATCTCATCTGCTCTGTACCATTTGCAATTAGTGCATCTCGGACATGGACATTTAATCTTGCCTTCATCGACATAAAGTGGATGCTCCAATGCAAATTTTATAAACTCATCCACCCCTTTGAAGAATTTATCATTTAATCCTTCATACATCCATGAACGATCATCCATATTGCACTTCACTGATTTCTGTACATATGTCAATATAAATAATGAATATAAAATTGTAAATGGGTAGAGTAAATAATATATTAAACCCATTGAGATATATTCACGGTGTCATATCCTATAATATTGATTTCAACATGATTTTTAATTGTTTTTTGGTCAAAATTCTCATTTTACCCGTGTTATTTGTGTTTATTAAGTGTTGTTCAATACATATGCAAAGTATGATTTTGTAATTTCAATTTTATTTTATCAAATGTCTTTTTTACCCTCAAAAGTTTGAATTTAAAAATATTAATTTTTTTCTTTTCATGTCCTTTTATGTCTTTTCAAAAATATAACTTTGAATATTTTTTTCAAACTCACTATACTTTATTTTTTTGCATTAACCTATCCAAATTATATCTTTCATTAATTTATATTTTTCATTACACTACCTAATTTATAACTTTTAAAAATTTTAAAACACCATCCATATTTTCAATTTATTCACTTTTATGGTATTTGTTAAACTACCCAAATTATAACTGTTATGAAAATTTTTAAACTATTCTATATATTTTATTTTTGTAACAATTTTTTATTATGAAATTTTTTGACACATTTTTATTTTTCAAATGAATAGTAATTTCCACTTGTATTTTTAAATATTTTTTGGTTGAAAATACCTATTTTGCCCTAATAAATTATATTCTCATCTTATATTAATTGTTTTTTATTTCAATATTCTTTTATTTCTTTTCAAAATTAAAAATTGTCATATTTCATGAATTTCACTCAACTTTATATTTGTTTCATAAAATACCCAAATTACAACTCGAAAGTTTTCTCAAACCAACCATACTTTGTGTTTTTAATATTACTACCCAAGTTGTAACTTTAAGGTTTTCGCAAATCAAACGAAATTTATATTTTTAATTAGATGTTGATGATGATGATGATGATGATGATGATGATGATGATGATGATGATGATGATGATGATAATAATAATAATAATATCATTTTTAATGTGTAATGATCAAGATCTTCGAACTCTATAGTTTTGGATTTCTTTTTCGTTTTGATTAATAAAGTCATTAAAAGACTACCCTTCTTCTTCTTCTTCTTCTTCTTTTTATTTGAAAGATATAATTCTTATTACCTTAATGAAAATGTAAAAATATTATCCTTCCAATTTCTTATAATGATACAATTATTATTTATATTAGTATAGAAATTTATATGGAAAACAACTCAATTATAAATATTTGCACATATGAATATTACACAAATATAAAAGGTAACATGTACATTCCAAATATGAATAGACCGCGCACGTAGGCGCGCGGCACTCTAACCTAGTATAAATAAGTAAATAACCATGAACACCAACAACTTAAACCCATGAACACAACAACTTACATTACTATTAAAAGTCCATATATTTTAAAAATGAAGAGATTCCCTATAAACACAAAAATTTTACTACAACTTATGAAATTATCATATATATAAATTAAACATGAACCCAACAACTTAAACGTCCGTATATTGCAACCATAAATTTCAAAAATCAAAAACAAATTCCATAAACACAACATTTTTACACTCTACAAAATTTCTGATTGTTAGATGTATACAACTGTATAAAATATATGGCATATATATACATAAATATAAAAAATATAATATATAACATACCTCTCAAAGTCAAAATTTCATCTCCCACTTGACATTAACCCTCCATTCCACGAAGAAGACGACAACCATGCTCAGTGTTTTCGCAGGGAGCTTTCACCATCATGTTAAAGTCGACAACTGGAAAGTACGAATTGCATTCATGAACTCAACTGTAAATAGCCATGGCATTAGCCACGGATATAACCGTGGCTAATAATTGGGCTCCTGAATACGTTGAAAGCTATTGATTGAGCTTCCTTATTCATTGGGCTTTGACTACCACTAACGGGTTGACCGACTTTGGGCCTTGACTCTCTCTGATATTGGATTGACCACCATTGGGCTCTACTAATTTTTTTAGGTGAGATTTTGTGCTTCAAAATTGTTGGGCTTTGTGAAGAATTACCCACAATTCGGAGGCATCAATGAACAACTGACATGGTCATATTAGCGTCGAAACTAGCCACGGATATTCCACCAGTAGCTAAATTCATGGCTATTTGCAATGACATCGGGCTATGATTGCAATTGCCACCTTTTCTTATCCACGGGCACAGCTACGAGCTTTTTTCCAGTGACTAAATTCGCGGCTATTTGCAACGACATCAAACCATGATTGCAATTGCCACCTTTTCTTAGCCACGGGCATAGCTACAATTTTTTTTCCCGGGCTTCTTGGCGTGTAAATCAGCCACAGATATTAAAATAGTGGCTAAAGTCGTTGCTAACAGCCATGAATTTAGCTACGAAATTCATGATTGTGGCTAAAAGTAATGACATTTTGGACACGATTTTATGTCATCACTCTTGACCATGGATTTAGCCACGGAGGGCTTCACTCGTAGCTTATTTAGCGACGACATGTCAGCTCGTGGCTACATTCGTAGCTATCAGCCACGAAATCGGCCACAACCATGCACCGTTGCTAACAAATCCATGTCTATTTCCTGTTTTGTTTGGTAGTGTAGAGAAATCGCAGCTCGCACCGACGGAGGTGTAAGGTAGCGACGGGCTGCTGCGACGATCTCTGCCCAAGAATCAAGGTCGCTCTCTCTGTGCGTGTCCGGTGGTACTGGCATCACCCGTGCGATCCTCAAGTCCAGTAAGAAGGCCGAAGAACGTACAATCGGCGTCCATATGGCCCTACGTCTCTCTAAGCTGCGTCAGGGCCGTAGCAATCTTAACCGTCGTAGCACTAACGGTCATAGTCTCTCGCTCTGCAAGAGCCATGAGATCTGACACTATCTGCGAAGACTCATCCGTGATAATGACCCCATCCGGATCAACGCTCCCTACTCTAGGTACATGCACATTGTGGTCTCAACCGAGAATGATGGGAACAGTTCCGTCATCCCTCCTCATATGAGAATCCTATTAAATTTTAAAGTGGTTTTTAAATATATTATTTTATTTCAGTTGCATGTTACTTTGAGTATATTGTATTCAACTATCTATTTAAAATATCTATTTTATTTAAATATTCAAGTTTCGACCTCCTTACAGTTCTTCATTTGAATTTTTTTTTGTAACAATTTATTTATATACTTTATTTTTTTAATGTTCGTATTTTGTTAAATATAATTTTGATATACATTATATTATACTTGTATATTGTATTAAATATATTGTTCTTTCAATATATTGTATTTGTATTTTATTTTGTAACAGTTTATTTATATACTCTCTATTGAATGTTCCTTTTCACATTAAATAGAGACTTGAATATACGGCTGATGGTGGGCCGGTGATGGCTTCACGGCCAATGACAGGCAACACCCGGGGTCATGGGGTATCTAGAATCAGTGTGGCACATATACCAGACAAGCCTTGTCAGATGTCACACCGACCATGTTCTCACCTTTGGAATGAAGACAACCAATAGGTATGCATATCATTTCCGTCGTTACCCTTGTAACTCCTTTCCTAAATTTCGACATTCTTTCAACGTGGGTGTATGTTGCAATGTGAAGGGTTGAAGGCCAGCATAAAGTGTTGAAGAAAGCATTGCACTCGTCCAGGGTGATTTTTGTGTTGTGGGCGATGTCATTCATCGAGTTAATGAATGTTAGGTGCATTATCTCACGAATACCTTGGAGATAGATCATTTCAAATGGCCAACTAATGAACACAATGTCCCCTTATTTGAAGAGGTTAAGCACGTGGTTTCGAAGAAGTGTTTTGAATATCTCTATGATCATTGAAAGACGATTGTCGATGGAAAAGTATCTGAATAGTGCACCGACCAGTATTGGAGAATTTGCTATGAGCTACCGTGTGTGCATAACATTCATCGTCGTGTTGCTGAAGGAGTTCCAACATCGCCAGATGACATCCACCCATTTTGGAGAGATCTATCGTGGGATGAATCAGAAAATGCTACCTTACCATATGCCATATCATCTTTGTACACTACCTCCAATGAAGCCCGTGACTCTGATCTGCACCCACCCTCGCATGGTAGGGTATGTTCAAAGGGCAAACCTAGAGAAAGGAGGAAACCTTACAGAATGAACCCCTTGCGATATGAGGAATATCGACCGAATTTTCAAAGGGACCAAGCAAGAGCAGGTCGTCGTGGTAGGGACCGCTAGTCCCATCCTCCATCTGACGCACAATACTGGGGTTTTATCTGGGGGTCACAACAATACGGACCCTTTTATGTTCAGGCACATTGTAGCTAATTTTTTATAGACAAAGCAAGGAGACGCTAATATGGCCACTTTTGGTCCGAAAAAATCACGGAAATGTTTTCGCGTATAGAGTCCCATTATATCCTATACCCCATATATACATATTTGAGACATATTTGAGTGAGAAAAACTCAGTTTTGATCATAAAAGCAAGGTGATGCCAATATTGTTACTTTTGGTACGAAAAATTTAGAGAAAGCTTTTCACGCAAAAAGCTCTCATTGTGTCGTATAAACATGTTTGGAACACATTAGAGGGAAAACAATCAGTTTTTATAAGCAAAACAAGGTGATAGCATGCATTTAGATGGTCATAATAGGTTTCATTTAGCTTAGTTAAGATGCATATCATGCATGGTTTAAACACAATTTGCATATTTGCTCTCTATGTTGGTGGAGTCTGAATCTACACGTTTTTATTGATTATTTAAGGTATTTGTGGATTCGAGGAGGATACATTGGTTGATGAAGCATTAGATGAGGATTTTCTAGTTGATCAAGGAAGCTTACATGAAGATCTAAAGAGGTCCTGCGAAGAAGAAGCGAGCCTAAACGAAAAACAAATTTGCAGAAGTTGTTGCCAGACATGCTGAATTTGTTCTGCACTTTTTGGAGGCCTCCGTTGTCAGATCGACTATTATGACCATGCATTTGAAAGCATTTTCAGAGAGCTACAACTTTCCTGTTGACGTCGAGAGCTGATTCGACCTGAATTTTCCGTAAAAGACTGATGCAGCGGGCGCCGCCATATGCCACGGCCGACGCATGTTCCAGCAGCGACGCGTTTTGCGCAGCGACGTTTTATCTATCCAAACCCTGTTTATCTATCGAATTGGCTTTTGGCCGAGTGTGGATGATTTTAGAGAGGGCTTAGCCCTAGGTTTCCATTGATTTCTATTCAACGTTCTATCAGACAATTAGAGATTGAGCGATGTTTCCTATGAGGAACTAAACTCATCTGTTCTGCCTATAATTTGAAGCTTTATTTGGATTGATCATGAGTTTCTAATTCTCATTCCTCAATTCCGCTATTGAATGCTTCGATTTCCTTGTGCTTTGATTGCTTGATTGGTTTATTCTATCTAGCCCGCGCAACTAGTTAGAATCAATTCAATTTCTAGGGTTCTGTAGATTCCTGATTGTGAACCTTAAACCAAGTAGCAAACTTATCTCTTTAGGGCTGATTGAACTAATTGGACAAGTAGGAAGTTGGATGTGTTGTTAAATCCCTCTTTAGGGACTGCAAATACCTTGGTTAATCTCTGAACTTAAAGCCATCAATTGGGTTAAATCCTTCTTTAGGGACTGTTCGATTGATAAGGGTTTCTAGGACTGACTGGACTAGTAACTATATTAGGTTTGGACAAGGGCATTCATAGGAAACTTAATAGGATGAGAAGAAGTTACAAGGATCGTTTCAACCAAATAAAGTGGAAAATTGTAGGTGAACTACTTCTCATCATTGTCCGAATCCAATTCATTTACTTTTGCTTTCATAAATCCGCTTTGACGAAAGGCGGATCTTTTGCATTCATAAACCCCCCCCCCATTTGGTTACTGAATTAGCATTTGAATCACACCTGAATAGGAAGTTGGATGTGTTGTTAAATCCCTCTTTAGGGACTGCAAATACCTTGGCTAATCTCTGAACTTAAAACTATCAATTGGGTTAAATCCTTCTTTAGGGACTGTTCGATTGATAAGGGTTTCTAGGACTGATTGGACGAGTAACTATATTAGGTCTTGACAAGGGCATTCATAGGAAACTTAATAGGACGAGAAGAAGTTACAAGGATAGTTTTAACCAAATAAAGTGGAAAATTGTAGTTAGAACTACTTCTCATCATTGTCTAAATCCAATTCATTTACTTTTTCTTTCATAAATCCGCTTTGATGAAAGGCGGATCTTTTGCATTCATAAAACCCCCCATTTGTTTACTCAATTAGCATCTGAATTACACATGAATAGGAAATTTCCCTGTGGGATCGACCTCGTGCTTATTGCTATACTAGTTGTAAGTTTGAGTTTTATTTTGACGGGGCAACGACAGGTTTTCCCTCCGTCAAATTGGGCGCCGTTGCGAGGGAAATTTATTTATTGTTGTGTGTTTTTGTTGCTAACCTTGGTGTGGACCACTTACCTGGTCCGCACTCGTGCTACTAACATATGTTGAAAGTGAGGTTATTGCAGTTACACGGAGAGAGTTTTCATCAATATTTCATCATATTGTAGGATTACATTAACGATGTTTATTCATGGGGATATCAAGCTAGTTTAAAGGAAGTGCTTCTATGCATCTTTGATGGCATGACTTCTAAGAAACGGAGTCTTGCTGAGCGCATGAGTGATGGAGGTTTATTAGATATGGGACTCTTGGAGATGTGGGAATTTTTCTGCAACATGGATTATCAATGTGCGCAGAATGAGTCACTTCCTCCAGTATCTCAAATCGTTGAGACCTCTATTGCACCTCTTGAGGTCATTGTTAAAGATCAAACTAAGAAGATGGAGGAAGAAGACACTTCATCTGACGAGATCATCCCTAGCTCGCCCATTGATGAATCAGGTCCAGAGCCTATTGCTGAGCCTATTGATGTACATATTTGTACCTTTGTTTATTGCATCTTTTAACTTCGTATTTCATTCGATTTCCAAAGAAAAGTTTCAAAGTATATAAACTTGTGTACGAATGAGCTAAAGTATAAGAAATAGAGTATGCACGAGTTTTGACCTAACCATGCAGGAATTCGATGAAATCGGAGTCAAAACGAAGAAGCCAAGTGAAGCTGAGCAGAGGTCGATATCGACCTGAGACATCGATATCGACCCTAGATTTCGACACGACTTCTGAGTGTCGAGATAGGCCACACAGACTAGACAAGAAAGCCTCGATATCGACATACAAGCATCGATATCGACCATCATCGTAGACATCGATTGGAGCTGGACAAGTCGAGCAGAAACACAAGCATCGATATCGACCTCTGGTGTCGATATCGACCCTACATCGATAGAAGATAAATCCGATTTCGAGACTCGGATTGTGAAGTCTATCATCAAAGCCGTGAGTTATCTCGTTCTTTTAGATCCAGCAGCCCCGACAGCTCCCAGATCCAGTTGATTTCGACCCCCGGGCACCGATTTCGACGCCTGTGTTCGACATCAGTTCTCTGTTTTGATTTTTTACGGTTGTTGCCTCTTTCTCCCCTAATTCTGAGACTTTTCTGGTATGATTTCTTACCCTTCCTCTATTTTTTCCAGATTTTCATGATTAATTAGTTGATTTAGGGAAGAAATTACATATTGGGTGTTTAGGGTTTGAACGATATTTGCGCGGGAAAGAGTAATTGTATGGTTGTGGGGCATAAAATCTGATTTTTTAATTTATGTGGGGCAAGATCTGATTTTTTTATATATTTGGGCATGAATCTTATTTTTATATATATATATATAGGGGTGAGATGTAATTTTTATAATTTCTGCGGGGCAATAATCGGAATTTTCCATAAGTATGGGCTATGAAACTGAATTTTTTTATATATGGGCTGATTCTGGAATTAATTTTTTTAGTAGCTGAAATTCTGATTTATTTTGGGGTTTAAATTCTGATTTTTTTTACAAGCTGAAATTCTGATTTATTTTGTGGTTTAAATGCTGATTTATTCTTTGATTTTTTTAGGGATTAAAATCTGATTTATTTAGGAGTTTAAATTCTGATTTTTTTAGAGATTAAAATCTGATTTTTTTATATATGTGGGCCAAAATTCTATAAGTCATTAGGCTCCTTAGTATTAAAAATTCAAGAAATTATGTTTATATAAATTGCCATCCTTAGGTACTTTCTTTTTAGAACATATTACCACTTTCACTTAGACAATTTACCTTTACATAATTTCTAGCATAATATGAAATCTAAGTATGGGGTTCTCCCTATTTTATACAGAGGGGAATTATCTTTGGCAATGGTTTCTTTTGCAGACGATGGTGAGAGCCAAGAACATCCCTTAGGACACGCTTCGCATTGAGGATGATCAGCAGCGCTCCATAGCTGAGGATTTCATTGCCCGAGCCACCAGGGTGCGATGGTACCATCTCCCTGACATGATCCAGCTAGGATTTCACACAGGCGTTCAGGAGGCATTTGAGAATGTCTCTCTTCACAGGCTGATTGAGCCACTGGAGGCACACTACCCCGTTCTGACTGGGAGTTTAAGGCCACATTGGAGGTCCCCGAGCGCACCTCGACCAGCCGCCGAGTCATCTTCCAGCTCGACAACAGGTGACACAGACTATCGCTTGAGGAGATGAGCAACATTTTTGGGTTCATCCACACTCCAGCTGCCTTCAGGGTCCAGGACCGCAACGTCATCTGGAGCTACATATCAGGTATACCCTACCCCGCTCCTACTGACTCCTTCACCTCTAGGGTTGTGTGTCCGCTTTTTAGAGTCATCTTGCGGGTCCTGGCGAGTACACTTTGGGCCAGGCCTGAGCTCCGTCGCCCCACACACCGTGAGACGGAGACTCTGCGGAGGATGCTCTTCGAGGATGACCCTCTACCATACCTCCACGCCTGGCTCGAGCATATCCTGGACCGCAGACGCACGGCCTCTACAGAAATTATGGACGGCGGCATGGTGGCCATCCTCGCCGAGGGTCTAGGCGTCCACACTAAGAGGTACACGACCTACCAGCTCACGTAACTAGACGCTGCAGTATTGCGCCAGGGCGGAGTCATCGCGACAGGCGCACAGGGATGGAGACACCCCCAGACAGGGATGCGTCTGCGCCACGATTTCATGGATATTCTTTATATCCCAGATTGGTACCAGTCTTGGACTGGGCAGCCATATCATACGCATATAGATCCGTCTGCTGACCCCACCCTACGGAGGAGACCCCCACTCTTCAACCATGAGCCGGAGGTGGACGCTATGTCTTGGGACGCTGACCCCCATTCCGACGGAGCAGAGCAGCCCCCAGCCTACCAGGGGGGCATGGATGGCGACGATGATGATGACGCCGGAGATGATGCAATTGGAGGAGGAGAGTGCCCGCAAGGGTCCCACCACAGCCATCACAGTCACCACAGCCACCATAGCTATGTTCCTCCACCACCTCCTCCCTTCCAGCCCGCCTACACCACTGATTGGCAGGACGACACGACTGCCCGCTTTACTAGGCTGGAGCTCTCCGTCACTGAGATGCACGAGGAGCAGCGCTGCTATGGGAGGTTCCTCGAGGGTTTGGGCTCATATATGGGCTTTTCCTTCGATCAACAGGCTGGAGCTTCCACATTCCGGCAGGGCGCCCCGACCTACTACTCAGGGTCAGCTCCTACAGAGGACTGGCCCTTGCTGTTGCCACCTCCTCCGCCTCCTGAGCAGTGATATGTGTTGAGTAAGTGAGCGTGAGTGATTCCTTCCCTCTACTTTACTTTTCAAACAGTGAGGACACTGTAATCTTTAAGTATGGGGTGGGGGATTGAACTTGGACATTATAAACTATTTTATCTGGTTGTGGTAGGGTTTAAAACTTGGCGAACTTGGCTTGTATTTTATTTACATTCTACTCTATTTGTATGTATTGCATCATATTTAAACATTTATGCATTTTAAAGTTTAAGTCCTTAATCTTTTAGTTTGTTAAGTCTATAAAATGTCAAAATCTAAAAAAAATAGAAAAATATAAAAAATACAAAAAAATGCCTGTTTATTTTTAAGTTTATTTTCCTAACCCTACTTAGATGTCCTATGATGAAAACTCAATAGCTGACTTGATCATGTAAACCCTATGGCATATTTGGATGGTTTAGCCTATGTCCTTGAAATTTTTATGTAGATTGTGAAGTTGTGATGAAATTGAGCACATATGATCCTAGGCTAAAAAGCAAATCCAACAAAAATTGTCCTTGTGAGAATTATGACCTATAGGGAGAACATCAAAAATCCCTCCGCTTTCTTGAGTGAATTTACTCTTCCTATGCATCTCTAAATGTTGTGATAGTTATTCAAAACCAATGCATATATATTTTTATGTTTACGAGAATTAAATGATTAAGGCATCTTTTAAGCCATTTTTATCCTCTCTTTACCTACCCTGCATTATCCCTGCTTGAAGGCAGAACATTAGCCTGAGCCTGAAATTTCAAACTCCACAAAACTATCCCTAGTCGAATTGAGCCTAACCCCCATTTGGGAATTGAGACTTAGATTGGCAGGACTAATGCCTTGTGGAAAGAAAAGAGCATAATGTCCAGTTTTGAGCAAGGAAATTATGGGTTGGTGCATATTTACATTTTGTCGTATTTTGTAAAAGGATTTATGGCTCAACATATAAATGCACATATTTACTTATTATTTTCGAAAAAAAAATTCCAAAAAAAAATAAAGATATATATATATAGTGCATAAGCCAAAATCCTTAAATCTTTTATTCATACAAGTGTTATATTTTTTAGAGGTATATTAGAACTTGGAAGAAGGGTTGATAGTATGGTTTACATCTTTAAGTACATCTTTAGAGCATATTATGGAAAGATGAGTTGGGAAAGAGCATTATAGAGATTGAGCTTACATTGAAGAGTTATGGTTTGGGTATTTCAAGTGTTGAGATTTAGGAGTCTTGATTCCCGAATTATAAAAGCACCACATAGCCAAATAATTCCATACCCTTTTATTTCATACCAAGCCCTATTACAACCCCGCCGAATGGAGTCTTCTTTGAAGTCTTCCATTGAGCGAAAGTCCTCCGGATAGTTCTTATTGCATTTTCATAATTGGTTGCGAAGTGGATTTTTATAAATTGCAATGTTTATGAGATTGTATATGGAATTGAGATCTAGAGTTGATCTTCATAGCCTAAACACATGAGAGTTGAGTGCAAACACATTATCCCTGTGAGGTTGGATCAAAATTGCATATGCCTATGGATCGCCAAAATATGTGCTATGACGTTAAATTCACTTGCTTTGCTTTGCTACCGCTTATGATGTTGCTTTTGACAAGTGCGAAGACTTGAAGGATGTGTTGTAGGTGTTGGTTATTGCTTGGTTATTGATTGAGGACAAGCAAGTCTAAGTATGGGGTGTTTTGATGTACATATTTGTACCTTTGTTTATTGCATATTTTGACTTCGTATTTCATTCAATTTCCAAAGAAAAGTTTCAAAAGTATATAAACTTGTGTACGAATGAGCTCAAGTATAAGAAATAGAGTCTGCACGAGTTTTGATCTAACCCTGCAGGAATTCGATGAAATCGGAGTCAAAACGAAGAAGCCAAGTGAAGCTTAGCAGTGGTCGATAACGACCTGAGACATCGATATCGACCCTAGATTTCGACACGACTTCTGAGTGTCGAGATAGGCCACACAGACCAGACAACAAAACCTCGATATCGACATAAAAGCATCGATATCGACCATCGTCATAGACATCGACTGGAGCTGGACAAGTCGAGCAGAAACACAAGCATCGATATCGACCTCTGGTGTCGATATCGACCCTACCTCGACAGAAGATAAATCTAACTTTGAGACTCAGATTGTGAAGTCTATCATCAAAGCCATGAGTTATCTCGTTCTTTTAGATATTAGCAGATGTTTATTATCTTTTCCTTTAAGTTTTTATCAAAATAAAAGCCCTATCCTAATTGTTCGGATAGAGTTCATAGTTTAGATAGAAGTTTCAATCCTTGGATAGCGAGGATTAGTAGCCTATAAATAAAGCCCTAGGGGCTGATTTGTTAGATCATCCAAGAAGCAAGACAATAGCAATAGACAATAAATAGTTAGAGTTTTTGAGCTTTAAAGTTTCAAGCGCTTACGATAGTTGGCGTTGAGATTGTAAAGATTCGAAATTTTCCATTTATGCAAGTTATTTGAATTCAAGACATGTCTACGATCGACATGATCGAGTAGTCGCCCTTTCTTCTAGGGTCGGGGTGAGCCCGACGATAGCCATGATGGTAAGGTAAGTACGTCGCTAAAGAATGTATCTTTTATCTCCATCTACCTTGTGCTTCATCTTTAAATGCGAATTTAAGGAACTCATGTTGTAAAACTTGGGTAGTAATTAGGGTTTCTATTCGAAAGATTATAAACTCAATTATGACGAAGGTAGATACAAATTAGGTTAAGTAATTGCAAAATATCTTTTCCTATTTTTCGGTTTAGGTGAAAGCCTTTTCCTTTATGATGAAAGCATGCATCTTTAGTTGATTTTTACTTCTTCTATCATGGTTGTCGTCGCGGTAATCCTTGGCTTTGGAAGACTTTTCCTTTATTAAGTTTACATTCAAATTTGCCCGCCGTTCGTTGAGTCATCGAAAAACCCAACACCCTTGCTTATTTCTGATCATTGCTTCCTTCCCATTCTTAAATCTTCGGCCTTTTCTTTGCCGACAAAACAACTAACTCACTGCAGGAAAGACATCGATTTCGACAACAGAGGTCGATATCGACCAATCTTATAGATCGACAGTTTTCTGAGTCGATCTCGAGACTCCTGGGAAACTTCTACAAGCATCGATATCGACCCCTTGTGTCGAAATCGACCCCTCTGTATCGACTGGCAGACTTCTGAGCCAGTCGATTTCATTGACTAACATCGATATCGACCCTCACTAGTCGATATCGACTACAGTTTTTATTTCGGCAGGTCTTCTGTTGCAGAGAACATCGACAGCCAAGGTCGACATCGAGGTCTGAGCTCGAGATCGAGGCTTCTGGTCGAACATTAATGACGTGTCTTCAACGCTACTAGGATCCCGCTGACTCGCTTCCTCGGGGATCGAACCTGATTCCCTACTACTATAGCGGGGAGTCATGAATTTATTTGAAGAGGCTAAGAGTTGTATTGCTTTATATTTTTATTATATATTTCGATTCAATTCTCCCACGTCAGCCCAGAGGCTAATGCTGAGGCTACAGAGCAAGTAAAAGATGTCCCCTGCACTATAGTGAATATTGGTAGATGCGTTGATCCATTTGATTGCTACTCTGATAAGCCACCAATAGAACTGAATTGGTGGTATTATATACCCTCTATGGGTAGTCGAGAT
Source organism: Persicaria maculosa (assembly GCA_963922045.1). NCBI lineage: Eukaryota > Viridiplantae > Streptophyta > Magnoliopsida > Caryophyllales > Polygonaceae > Persicaria > Persicaria maculosa. The sequence goes on from OY998261.1 coordinate 40,480,570, forward strand.
CAGGAATACAATAAGTCAAAACGGTTCTTAAATTCATTATTATTTAGTTTCAATTTATTTGTATGTAGTGCATGCTTGTTTGGTAGTTGTGCGCAAGAGTTCGACAAGTTACTGAGGGCTTTGACTATGTCTGATTAGAGTCTTAAGATTACCCACAATGTCGAGCCAGCGACATGAAACAAAGGCGCTTCTCAAGAGGCAACCCGAGGTAAGTTTTCTAATTTAGTTATTTCAATTCCTAGTTAGCTAGTTTTCTTTTCAATAAATTAGGTTTTCCATTAGGCATTAGATAGTTTCTTTTAGTTTTGGATAGACAAAGTTTTCAGGAAATGTCGCACGAAACAGGCAGCGGCCACCGCAATGCTCAGATGTGACTTATCTGCCTGATATCTCTTTATGGGTCCACTCTTTCACCACATTGTGAGTATTTCATTCATCTCTCCCTCTATGATTTATTAATTTTGTTGTGTTTTATATTTCATTGAGGACAATGAAAGGTTTAAGTGTGGGGGAGGGATTGCATTGCATATAGATAGAGTTTGCAGATCATGTTTATTTATGTCTTCATTGTTATTTTTATTCATATATTGCATTTCAAAAAAAATCATGCATTGCATATATATATATAGATTTTAAATACCCACCTTAGTTAGCGAAACTCTACATTCTTATTGCATGAACTTGTAAATCCTACGATGAATTTGATTTGCTTAGCCTGATCACCTTAAAATGTTTTCTTATGAAGCATAATTTTGTGATGTAATTGAGCATGTATGGTTGAGCTTCAGTATGATTGAAATCCTACAAAACATAACCATTGTGAGGATGCTTTAGCCTTGTTGGAACCATTTATAATTCTTTTGGCTTAAATGTGTGATTTACTCTCCCTATGTTTCTACCTCTTGATATTGACTTCATTATCTATTTTCAAGATTGACTCACATGTTTGTTGCTTGCGAAGTTTATGTTTTGTGTTTATATTTTGTTCTAGTTTGTGCATATTTGGGGAAATAACGTGGCAATGGTTGATGCACTTAGTAACCGGGTCTACGCATGAAACACATGGGTATGATTCGCGCAAAACAGTGTTGAAAACTATCCACTAAGAAAGAAAGCTTGATCATTGAGTAACCGGGTTCATTCATGACACCCATTCTGCAACTCGCGTCAAAAGATGTTCAAGTGGACTTCACTTTAGTAAGTTGAGGTGTTGATAGACCGGGCCATTCATGACACCCTTGTTTGCGCCTCACGTAAGAAAAGCACCAAAAGAAGAAAATAAATAGAAAAAAAAAGAGAAAAATAAAAAAAAAAGAAAAAGAAAAAAAGTCATATTTTGTTTATTTTTCTTTATTGTGTCCCGCAAGTAATGGCATTTCGGTGGAGATTTGGTGATATTATGGTCAATGTCTATGAGCTTAGTGTATTTTGGATTGAGTTGAGGGTTGAACCTTAAAGCCTAAACACATGAGAGCATGACTGAAACACATATTCCTGGTGAGGTTGGATGATTTCTACTTCTAAGCTTTGATCGCTAAATACATGCTATGATGTTTATTCACTTGGTCTTGTGTTTATTTAAAATTGATGTTGCTTTTGATTTGGGCTAATGCATGAAGAAGGAAAGTGTAGGTATAGGTTGCTTTTATATTGTTCGCTCGAGGACTAGCGAAGCTTAAGTGTGGCGGAGTTTGATAGCATGCATTTAGATGGTCATAATAGGTTTCATTTAGCTTAATTAAGATGCATATCATGCATGGTTTAAGCACAATTTGCATATTTGCTCTCTATGTTGGTGGAGTGGGAATCTACACGTTTTTATTGATTATTTCAGGTAACTGTGGATTCGAGGAGGAGACATGGGTTGATGAAGCATTAGTTGAGGATTTTCTAGTTGATCAAGGACGCTTACATGAAGATCTAAAGAGGTCCTGAGAATAAGAAGCGAGCCTAAACGAAAAACAAATCTGCAGAAGTTGTCGCTAGACATGCTAAACTTGTTTTGCACTTTTTGGAGGCCTCGGTTGTTTGATCGACTATTATGGCCATGCGTTGGAAAGCTCTTTCAGAAAGCTACAACTTCCATGTTGATGTTGAGAGCTGATTCGACCTGAATTTTCCGTAAAAGACTGATGCAGCGGGCACCACCATATGCCGTGGCCCCCGCATGTTCCAGCAGCGACGCATTTTGCACAGCGACGTTTTATCTATCCAAACCCTATTTATCTATCGAATTGTCTTTTGGCCGAGTGTGGACGATTTTAGAGAGGGCTTAGCCATAGGTTTCCATTGATTTATATTCCATGTTCTATGAGACAATTAGAGATTGACCGATGTTTGTTATGAGGAACTAAACTCATCTGTTCTGCCTATAATTTGAAGATTTATTTGGATTGATCGTGAGTTTCTAATTCTCGTTCCTTAATTCCGCTATTGAATGCTTCGATTTCCTTGTGCTTTGATTGCTTGATTGGTTTATTCTACCTAGCCCACACAACTAGTTAGAATCAATTCAATTGCTAGGGTTCTGTAGATTCGTGATTGTGAATCTTAACCCAAGTAGCAAACTTATTCCTTTAGGGCTGATTGAACTAATTGGACAAGTAGGAAGTTGAATGTGTTGTTAAATCCCTCTTTAGGGACTGCAAATACCTTGGCTAATCTCTGAACTTAAAGCTATCAATTGGGTTAAATCCTTCTTTAGGGACTGTTCGATTGATAAGGGTTTCTAGGACTGATTGGACTAGTAACTCTATTAGGTCGGGACAAGGGCATTCATAGGAATCTTAATAGCACGAGAAGAAGTTACAAGGAACGTCTCAACCAAATAAAGTGGAAAATTGTAGGTGGAACTACTTCACATCATTGTTTGAATCCAATTCATTTACTTTTGCTTTCATAAATCTGCTTTGACGAAAGGCGGATCTTTTGCATTCATAAAACCCCCCATTTGGTTACTCAATTAGCATCTGAATCACACCTGAATAGGAAATTTCCCTTTGGGATTGACCTCGTGCTTATTGCCATACTAGTTGTAAGTTTGAGTTTTATTTTGATGGGGCAACGACAGGTTTTCCCTCCGTAAACAAGGTGACACCGATATGGTCACTTTTGGTCCGAAAAATTCACGGAAAGCTTTTCGCGCAAAAAAGTTCCCATTATATTCTATATGTCATATAAATATAAATATGTTTGAGACACATTTGAGTGAAAATAACTCAGTTCTAATCAAAAAAGCAAGGTGACGCCGATATGGTCACTTTTGTTCGGAAAAATTCATGGAAAGATTTTCGCGCAGAAAGCTCCCATTATATCTTATACGCCTTATAAACATGTTTGAGACACATTTGAATGAAAATAACTCAGTTTTTATAGACAAACCATGGTCACGCCGATATGGTAAGTTTTGGTCAGAAAAATTCCGAGAAAGCTTTTCGCGTAAAATTATATCTTATATGCCATATAACCCTGTTTGGGGAAAATATGAGCGTAAACAACTCAGCTTTTATACGACAAAGCAAGGTGACACCGATATGGTCACTTTTGGTCAGCAAAATTCACGGTAAGCTTTCTGCGTTGAAAGATCCCATTATATTCTATACACCTTATAAATATGTTCGGGACATATTAGATGGAAAACCACTTAGTTTTTATAGACAAAGCAAGGTCACGTCAATGGTCACTGTTTGTCCGAAAAATTCAGGAAATGCTTTTCGCACAGAAAACTCTCATTATATCTTATAAGCCATAGAAATATGTTTGAGCTACATTTGAGCGAAAGTAACTCCGTTTTAATTGACAAAGCAAGTTGACGCCGATATGGTGACTTTTTGTCCAAAAAATTCATGGAAATCTTTTCGCCCAGAAAGCTCTCATTATATCCTATATGCCATATAAACATGTTTGGGAGACATAAGAGGGAAAACAACCCAATTTTTATAGTAAAAGCAAGGTTAGATCGATATGGTCACTTTTGGTCTGAAAAAGTCGTGGAAAGCTTTTTGCGCATAAGGTCACTGTTTGTCCGAAAAATTCAGGAAAAGTGTTTCGCGTAGAATAGTCTCATTATATCCTATATGTCATATAAACATATTTAGGACACATTTGAGCGAAAACAACTCAGTTATAATCGACAAAACAAGGTGATGCCGATATAATGGGATCTTTCCTGCAGAAAGATCCCATTATATGCTATACGCAATATAAACATGTTTAGGACACATTAGAGGGAAAACAACTGATTTTTATAGACAAAGCAAGGTGATGCTGATATGATCACCTTTGGTCCGAAAAATTCAAGGAAATCTTTTGGTCCAAAAAGTTCCCATTATATCTTATAAGCCATATATACATGTTTGAGACACATTTGAGCAAAAACAACTCAGTTTTGATCAACGAAGCAAGGTCTGAAAAATTCATGGACAACGTTTGGCGCAGAAAGTTCTCATTATGTCCTATACGCCATATAAACATGTTTGGGATAGTTTAGAGGGAAAACAACTCAGTTTTTACAGACAAAGCAAGGTGACGCCGATATGGTCACTTTTGATCCAAAAAATTCATAGAAAGCTTTTTGCGCAGAAAGCTCCCATTATATCTTATACGCCATATAAACATGTTTGGGACACATTTGAGTGAAAATAACTCAGTTTTTATCCACAAAGTATGGTGACGCCGATATGGTCACTTTTGGTCCCAAAAATTCACGGAAAGCTTTTCGCGGAGAAATCTCCCATTATATCCTATACGCCATATAAACATGTTTTGGACACATTTGAGAGAAAACAAATAAGTTTATATAGTTAATGCAAGGGTAGACCGATATGGTAACTTTTGGTCTGAAAAATTCACGGAAAGCTTTTCACGCATAAAGCTCCCATTATATCCTATACGCCATATAAATATGTTTGGGACACATCTGTGGGAAAACAAATCAGTTTTTATCCATAAAGTATGGGGACGCCGATATGGTCACTATTTGTCCAAAAAATTCATGAAACGCTTTTCGCACAGAAAGCTCCCATTATACCTTATATGTCATATAAACATGTTTGGGACAAATTTGAGGGAAAACAACTCAATTTTTATACAACAAACATAGTGACACTGATATGTTCACTTTTGGTCTGAAAAATTCACGAAAAGCTTTTCGCATAGAAAGATCCCATTATATCCTATACGTCGTATAAATATGTTTGGGAGACATTAGAGAGAAAACAACCCAATTTTTATATTTAAAGCAAGGTTAGATCGATATGGTCATTGTTGGTCCGAAAAATTCACGAAAAGATTTTCGCGCAGAAAGCTCCCATTATATCATATACTTTATAAACATGTTTGGGACACATTATACGGAAAACAACTCAGTTTTTATAGAGAAAACAAGGTTAGACCGATATGGTCACTTTTGGTCCGAAAAATTCACGGAAAGTTTTTCATGCAGAAAGCTCCCATTGTATCATACATGCCATATAAATATGTTTGAGACATATTAGAGGGAAAACAACTCGGTTTTTATCGATAAAGCAGGGTGACGCCGATACGGTCACTTTTGTTCTGAAAAATTCACTGAAAGCTTTTATTGTAGAAAGTTCCCATAATATCATATACTCCATATAAACATGTTTGGGTTATATGTGAGCGAAAACAACTTAGTTTTTAAAGACAATGCAAGGTGACGCCGATATGGTCACTTTTGGTCTGAAAAACTCACGGAAAGCTTTTCGTGTAGAAAGCTCTCATTATATCCTATACGCCATATACACACGTTTTGGACATATTTGAGCGAAAAAAAGCTCAGTATTTATAGACAAATAACGGTGACCCCGATATAGTTAGTTTTGGTCCGAAAAAATCACGGAAAGCTTTTCACGCGGAAACATAAGAGTATCGGTAAAATCATAACAACTATATGATTAATTGAGGTTTACCTTTCGTTGTTTTTATTGTTGGTTCTTAGCTTTTGTCTTTCTTTAAGTAGGTGACTCATGCAAATTTGCAAATATGGTTGGATTGGTTTATTAGAAATGGTAATTTGGAAGCCGAAGGTATCAAAATTCAATTATAAAATTACAATAAATATTTACTTCTGAAAATGGTTATTTAAATTTATACAGATAATAAGGAAAAAATCTACAAGGCTAGTCATTTTAAAACATGTTGATAACATTTTGAATTGCCAAAAATAAAAGGGTATGATTAAGAAATTTGCATGATTGAATATCACATAATTCTCTATATATGTATCATTCTTATGGTTTTCCATCATACAATAGATATGAAACATCTCCCCTCCCCCCTCCAACATAGTGCATACCTTCTAACTCACTTTATTTGAAGAAACAAAATAACTAAACACGAACTCAAAAGAAAAAAGGAATTATCTTATAACAAAAGTAAACCCACTTTTATTTTGTAAGGAGAAACTGCCAACATCTCTAAGGTTCTGTGTTTTGATCATTAGTTTGATGTTTTTTAATCTAACAATTTCCTCTTTCCCTCATAATATGCCTTCTTAGACCAGGAATGTGCACATTCATTATGTAGTCTTCCCAATTTATGCTTCCAACATCGAAATGAAAAACTTTTAGCTCTTCCTTAGACATGCCCTCAATCAGTGAATGAGTGCTTGTGTTGTCAAACCTGCACAAGATTTGTACTTTTACAATTATACAAGAGTTACGTGTCAACCTAGCAAAACTTTTATCAATTTTTTGGGCATGCTATAAGGAGTATGTAATTAAATGAGTAAACTTACCTTCCTCCATAGAAACTATAAGGATCATATACACTTGCAAGGTACTTCGCTTGCTCCATTGATCTTTTGCATATCTTCTTGTGCTTACTTGACAAGTTCTCATTCATGGAAATGATTGTTGGAGTGATGGGTGTTGAGGACCCAACCTTCATCAACATCTCCCTTCTTACATGGAATAAGAAGTCATCTATGGTTGCATAGAATTTGAAGGGTTCCACTAGGATTGGCGTTCCTTTAGAGTCCAAACATGGCATCTTAGCAAAATGTTGGTAGATCAGGTTTCCCAAGTCTTTGTAAACTAGTGGATTTACTACGGACGAAGCAACTTGGTAGACACTGATTTCTGACTTCCCTGATATGCCATGCTTTGCTATTGCTGCTAGAGTAGCATTCACTACCATGTCAGCTGGCACCTTCCACAAAGTGTTATAGAGGATGTCAACATTTTAATATGATCATAATACATAAAGTTCATTATAATGTATAAGTGATATGTCAAGAAAGATGGATGCTATACCACATCTATGACCCCATTTGGATCCACTGGGAACCCTAAGAGGAGTCCTTTTCCATAGTATGTCACCACTGGATCCATCATCCTGAAAGAGTTTGGAGGATGTTAAAGAAGTCGCATAAGAAGATCATGATAAACGTTCAATGTGTATAACAATTAGAGGGTTACCTATTTCCTTCAATCCATCCAGGGAAGGGATCTATATAGGTGCTTTCAATCACACTAGGTCGAAGTATGACAACTGGAACATCTCCTCTCATGCTACTAAGAAGCATCTCACCCATTGCTTTGGTGAATACATATGTATCTTGCCATCCATACTTTCTTGCCCTACAAATTCACTTGATAATTAGCTTACCTAAATACATACTTTTATCACTTTCCCACATTGAATAAATAGTTGGAATAACAAGAAAACTAACCTTTCTAGGCCGAGGTCTTTCATCTTTTGAGCCCCATTAGCCTCAACAGATCCCAATGCTAAGCTTATCTCTTCTTCAACTTTTAATGTAGGGAGAAACGTAGACAACTTCTTGGATACAAGATTCTCGCAAGTGATACTTTCTCCAATCTTAAATGGTTTCTCCATGATCCGTCCTTGTCTTTGTCCATTAACATAAGCTGTTAGGTTAAGAAAACAAGCATCTCTCATGTTCATTTCATGATCAAAGTTTACCTTATTTAGCAATGATATGATTGAATAAGTTACCTGTTGATACTTGGAGGAACAATTTAAGCTTCTTGCATTTTTTGGCAAAGTCCATGACTCGTCCAGGCCCTTTCGTGTTAATGTCAATTGCAATATCATATCTAAAAAAAGAATCAAATACCCATATAGTTGATATAATAACACTAAAATATTATAATATAGAGAAAACTCAATCAATCATGGAGAAGAAACAAATCTTTGATATGACCTTTCATGAAAGTTGGTATTGGCAGCCGAGTTGATGATGATATCTATGTGTTCAACCATCATTGCCTCTAATTCTTTGTCCAATCCGAGACTTGATTCGCACACACTTCCCATCACTGGAATCAATTTGCTCATCATGAAACTCTCATATGATTTCCCATGAGATTGTTGAAGACACTTGAAGATCTCGGCATTTATAATCTATATGGGAAAAAAGACACCTTCCAACTTTTGTGATAACGTCAATAAAATAATTAACAACTGAACAGGGCGTAAGACCATATTAAAGCTATAAATTGATATGAGATGGAAAACAAGATAAAAAAAATAATCACATTACTTCATTTTTCAATCTCTTGATTGCAGCCTCCTTGTTCTTGGCCCTAACCAGAACATAAATCTTACCCACATCAGGAATCGTTCGTAGAAGCTTTTCGATCAAAACTGCATTATTAAAAATTGGGTTTTTATTGTAATGCTCAAAGAATATTCAATCAAAATACATAATAGTTGAAAAAATAGACGAAAAAAGACATTAATATACTTACCTTTGGCCAGAAAGCCAGTACCACCAGTAACAAAAAAATTCTTCCCATTGAGAAACTTTAGAATTCCGATTCCATCTTCGACTTGAACCAGCGAGACACTACCATTCGAAACCAAATCTCTCATCGTAAGATCCGCCTTTTCAACTGTCGTTGGGGTTAAAACGAGGTTGTTATTGCCACCATTGGCTTGCATGGTGGTTGCGCTTTTTCCACCATTTATCAACATAGATCTCTTTGATAAAAACACTGATGAGGAGAACTTTAGACGATCAACTGTTCTGGTCATGTTACCACCATTGTAGCTACTGCAATATAAAAACAATCTCTTAGAGAAACATTGGAGGCTCAACTTTGAATGATTTGATGGATTCCCTTTTGAAGAAACGGTGAAGAAATTTTGGATCAAAGCCCCCATCATTGTCTAAAATCAAAAGGGAAGTAATTAGAATGGGTAATTAGATCATGTAAAGGTAAACAAGAAAAATGCTAAAAAGGAAGATGTATAAGTTGGTAGGGTTTTGTTTTGAGGTTTTTTTGCACTTGCAAAGGAAAAAACAAAGGGAAAAAAAAAACAAGTAAACAAACAATGTGTATAAGAAGAAAATGGGTTTAGATTTGGTGCTAAAGAGGAAGAAAGGGAATGTGATGAGATTAAAGATAAAAAACACGCAAGTGAATGAGATGAAAGTTAGGTTATTGTGATAAAATTTTGTGAGGTTTTTTCTTCATTTTATAAAGGGGGGTTGGTTTTTGGGGATGGCTCTCTTGTTGCCACCTTATATTTGGTTTCATACACTTTCGTTCCAACGACTAATAAGGTAGAGATGCTTCCTATTTTCGTTGTTGTTGGTTGAAACCGAAGCTATTGTTGCGGGGAAATGTTAAATAATGCAAATGAATAAAAAGGTCGTGGGAGAAGAAAGAGTGGATTTTTTATTGAAATAATTTTATTTTATTTTTGCTGTTGTTTTGTAAGATATTAAAAAGATCGTTAACGATTAACCAATAGGACTTCTTCTGGAAAAAAAAACAATTGGATTACTCTACTAACAAACTAATTCCCCATTGTCATCGGCTATTATGTTTACATTATTACAACGATCTAAAAATCCGAATTTACAAATTATTTCAAAAATATATATTATAACAATGGTTAAATTAACATATTTAATAGAATCTTTTTCAAATTAAATTATTTAATCTATCATCTATTCTGGTTAAATGTGATGTTGATTATATATCAATTATACAAAGTGTAACGGCCCCAGTTAAGGAACCAGGGTTACGTTTCAAAGGACTGGATATTGATTGAAGCGTTTCTAGAAAACCACCTATATAAATTACCTCAGGGTGACGACAAGCGTCCTGTATTGGCATGTGAAACCGGTTGAGAAATATTTGCACGATAGTGATCTTGATTATGTGTCAAGTCGCATGGTGGCTAATACTTCAAGATCACTTTATCGATATTCGCGTTTACTGGACATTCGTCGTCTTTAGAGCTTTTGTGAGATGATATTTGATTCTAGGAACGTTCTTCTCCGACCAGAGATCTCAAGAACTCAGTTCCGAGGGTTGTACTTCTGGGAAGATATCCGAGCTTTCCTTTCTGTTCTTCTGAAATTGGCTCCTTATTCTGTGGGGGAGAGGGGGTATTTATAGGGTGATAAGCGAGGGTTGGTGACCTCGTGGTTTGGCCAAGGACACATGTAGTCTATGCCCTCACACTTGGGGACTTGGGCCATTGTGAGAAGGGCGCCAGCGAGGTGGACCTTGGCCAACGAGTTGTTTGATGAAAAATGAATGACGTGTAGATGCAGTGTTCCTTATTAATTCTTCGCGATTGAGCTAGTTTTTATAGACTTGTAATCGGAAGTAATCATTCCTCCCCCGGCTAATTTATACTTCGCGCGTTTTCAGGCTTTTTCTTTTGGGATGTTGTAAAGTCATGAGTACGTTCGGCCATAGATAGTCAGAATGTAGAGATTACACTCGCAGATATTTGGGAGGATTCTCGGGACACATAGAGTTATCGAGTTAAAGGTGAGACAGGCGATATGGCTTCATCCGCGATTCCTCTATGGTCCGCGATTCCTAAACAAAATTCTCAGGATGCTTCCACCTCTCATCATCTAGAGGGGGCAAGTGAAAAGGCCCTTGATAGGGGGAGATCCTCACTACTGTTCATGGTCGAGCTCCCCTGGTGATAAGGAACGCGGTGGAAAGGATCCCAAACTTTTGAAAAGGAGGAGGAAAAGTGCTTGGGAAGAAAGATTCTGGACCAGTTATTAAGAAGAAAAAGGTGCATATAGTAAGAGGCGATTTTCAAGTACCTCCTTATAATATGAAGGATATCGCGGAGTGTAGTTTTTATGATGAATACACGCCGTCAGCGACATCACCAGTTCCCTTTGTTTTCTCGGAACGTGTTGCCCCAATTTTTCTGGACAAGAGAGATTCGGGAGAAGAGTCCGTAATGACCGTGGAGGATGTACGAATAGTATGGAGATCCTTTCCTTGGCCAGAGGGGGTCGAGTTATGTTTGGCCTTTGATAAAGGAGGGTGTCTGGTTACTTACCCGGGGGCATATGGTGATTCACTTGGAGAGCGTTGTGCAAGGGTTTCATCTTCCTCACCTCCCGTTTCATCTAAAGTTCTTGGAGAGGGTGAACGTGTGTTCGACCCAACTATCTTTTAATACTTGGATGTTTTTAGCAATGTACATGATGAGGTGTGACACTATTAACCAGCAGCTGAGTTTAAAACATTTGTCCACATCCTTATCTATAAGGAAAGGAGTTCACGGTCTTAATATTGTTACATTGGGAGGGAAATTATCAGACCAGACGTCAAGTAGTTATGATTGGAGGAAGATATGGTTTTTGGTGAGAGATCACGCCGGTCGTTCTTTGAATTTTTGTACTGATCTAGGGATATATAAATGGTTTATGAATGTTGAGACAACTCTTACTAAGAGGTGGAAACAGAAGTTTGCACGTCCTGTAGGATTGAAAGAGTATTATAATGTAGTCACTCCATTGCGGTTGGAGATGGTGGGGTTGAGTCTTCCTCATTCCTCTGGTGGGCATTATATTTCTCGATAAATGATGTTGGTGTGTTTCAAAATGTGTTCATGGATTTCTGATATCTTTTTGTCTTTCCTTCGTAGATATGTTGAACCTAGCTTTAATTTCATAGAAATCTCAAAAGTCGGAGGTGGACAAGCCAGACACAACTTCTCTATGAGCTTCACCGATCATGGGAGTTTCTTAAATTCCAACAAAGGGGAAAAGTCCAATCGTCCTGCCAAGCGTTTCTACTCGTAGGACTGTGAGCGCGGAGGCTGAGGTAATCCGATCCGATTCAAAAGAAAGGCCACTAATGCCTGCGAAGCCTCGTCTTTCTAAGGGTCAGGACTCGAAGAAGAAGCGAGAACAAGATGAGGTTGAGATCACTTTAGCTGTGATTGGTTCTAGTGGTCGTGTGGTCAACGTCACTCCTAGTGGAACTGTGTCCAGTACTTATCGTCAACCAGGTTTTCCTTTTCATGAATCAAACAAACTGATTTTTCCTTAGAATCGCTTTGTAGCTGAAAGGAGTTCCCTGGGAAATTTAGACATTGGCATTTTAATATCGGATGGTCGAAAATCCGCTGACTGGGTACGCAAGTGATTTCTCGGGTTAATTTATACATTAAATGTGTTTTTTATGTGATAATCTTTCCTCGGTTTTATAGGGAAGGTTTTACTAGGATGAGATTAAAAAACGTTTTGATTCGTTTGTAAAAGAATTGAAGGTTGAAAAAAAGAGAAAGAAGCTAAGTGGTAAGGAAAGGGTTGATGATAATGTTAGGAGGGAAATGCTATATCGAAATAAATACGTAAATAAACTCAAACCAAAGCAACTTTTTTTCCTATCAAATAAATTACAAGTCTCCCTCCCGATGTAATAGTAGGGAATCAGGATCGATCCTCAAGGAGGCGAGTCAGCCGTTCTTGAATAGGCTTGCAAAATTCCTGTGATGTCGACCAAAAGCCTCGATATCGACTACATTGATCGATATCGACAGGGGCTGTCGATTCCTAGTGTGTTCTTCTCGACTTGCAAAACCTTTACAACAAATAGAGAGGTTGATGTCGACTAACATGGTCGATATCGACTTGATCAAAACTTTTCTACTGACACAAAATACCGTCGACTCAATTTCTTCAAAAGTAGGGAGGTCAATCTCGACCGGATGAGTCGAGATCGATTGCAGAAACGGTTCTGTAACAATAAAATAAAATTCACAAATACAAAAGAATAATAAAAGAGAATATTTTTGGGGTTTTTAAATATATAAACTAAAAGCTTCCAAGGTATGAATTTACCACGACAATAACCATGCTTGCATAAACACTTAAATCACATAAAAGTTTATGTTTTTATCATCCTATGACAACTTTCCTAATAACCAAATAGAAATATAGAGGCTTTTGCATAAATATCTACTTATATCATTTTTCATAATTAGGGTATAGTTAACTTAGCAAACAAATCCTAATTACTATCCAAATTCACAAATAATCCACTTTCGCTTCATATAAGATAAATAAGTAATTATCTTCAATTCTCTTAAAGGATTAAGCACGGGATAGAAGATGAAGACACATAATCAAATTAGGGATTTAAGCATACCTACATGGCTATTGTCGGGCACACCCCGACCCTAGAAGTAGGACGACTATTTACTCATGATTGGGGAAAACATCATAATAAACAAACCATTGCATAAAAACTAAAACATCAAGCCTTTATAACCAAACACCTCCTTCTTCTCTCTCTCTCTCTCTATCTCCACTCTCTTTTTTGTGGGCACATAATTTCTTGTGTGTTCTTGGATTTAATTAATAAAGCTCAGCCCCTAGGGCTTTATTTATAGTTTCACAATCCTTGCTAGCCAATGATAGAAATGCTAATTCTACTAAGATTGATAAACTAAAATTCTATGTAAATATAAATTCTATCTAATTATAAAACTATCTAAAAGTGATATTCCCTAGGGTAAATAGGAATGTACCCATAAGGATAAAAGTATCTTTGGAAGATAAGTAAATGACATGGCTAAGCAATTTCCAAGAGATTCAGCCCATTATGCATCTCCTACGCATCTATTGCTCCAGTCGATGTCGAGTGGACCAATTGACGTCGAGTGCCTAGTATCGGTCGATATGGGTGGTTTCGATCGACATTACTCCTTTCTTGCATTAGTTTTTGATTTTGCATTTTCCTTTAGTCGACATCGGGTGACTTCGTCGATGTTGAGGGCTTTGTTCGATGTCGAGGGCTTTGCTCAATGTCAAGTGCTATGCTCGAGGTCGAGTTTAAAACGTTCCAATTCATACAAAATCAATCCAAAACTTGTGTAGACCTTTATATCTTGCAAATAAATGTAAACTACACAAATTCACTACTTTTCTAACCCAAAGTTTAAAATATGCATAAGAAATGGAGTAAATGTAAGTGCAAAACATGGTGAAATAGGCGCACATCAGCTAACAAGAGAGCTACTGAGCTGGAGGCAGAGCTGACTAAATTGAAAGATACGGAGGGAAATCTCGCGATTGTTGAAAGTTTGTGGAGCCAAGTAGAGAGTTTGGAAAAGGGATTGGATGAGGCACGGAGTGCGTGGGAGAATGCCATTTTCAAGGTGACGAATTTAAAAAACTAAGTAACAGCTCTGGAAAAAGCTAAACAGGATGTCGAGGAGAAACATGTTGTTGAGCTTGTGGGGCTTAAGGGAGTTGTGGATGAGACAAAAAAGGAGGTCGCCAAACTTACGGATCAAGTTCGGGACCATACTATTGATTTGATTTATTGAGAGACCAATTATCCACCGTAGAGAAAGTGCTTGAAGGTTTCAAGGACCCGAATGTTGACGTGTAGCTGACCAAGGCCACTTCGGGTGAGTATTTCACGATTGATGCTGGTCGGAGATGGGTAAGCGGGTGGCTTAGTTCCAAGCCGGGTGAAGATGTTTTACACGGGCGTTGGATGCCTAGCTTTGTTCAAGGAATGACAGCTGGCATTAATAAAAGTGTCTCTCATTTTTCCAAGCCCGGGGCTTAAGTGGAAACCTGTAAACCTAGTCTCAATAATAAAGACTGGGGTCTCAAGGATCAATCTTAAGAACTTTCATTGGTACAAACTATGGTTTTGTTTTGGTACAGTTGGCTTTTTGGGTACTTTGTAGGTCTTTTGTTATTTATTTTGAGTGTCTAGAATCGCGTTCGGGTGGGACACATAGGTAATTGTCTTTGCGTTATATCTAAATATTTGCCATAGTATATTTTTACTAAATGTTGCGTGTGAACATAAAATTTCGATGATATCCTATTTTTTAACGTTTTTTTACCTTTTAGAATTTTAATTTTTATCGTTCTTTTTGTTCACGAACCCTTACCAATCTCCTTTTGTGGAGTGTTTAAAAATTAAATCGCGAGACAAAAAAAAAAGAGTTTGTGGCTGTTCATCTAGTTTTATATATCATAAAGGAAATTATTTTCATAGAACTAAACAACTTCTTCTTTCTACACATCTAGAACCAACTTAGACTACCATAGTTTACAAGTTTTCATAACAAAGGATATCTTTGAAGATGTCTCCGTTTTCTTCCAGACCTGGTTGTGTTACAGTAACTTTGAAGTGGGAGTCTCCTTCGTATTTAAACATTAGACATGAACCAACTCTTATGTTGTTTGTTATTGCGAATTCTCTCCATCCTTCGGATAGCAAGTACTAGTCTCTAGTGTCTTTTTAAACCATTACAATGAATTCTTGTTGTAGGGGGGATTATAGGAATACATGGTCTAACACTTCTTCGCCGAATTGCACAGAGACGTAGGGTAGTGGTTGCATAAAACTTAGTCTAACACTTCTTCTTATTCATCCATACATTCTTTAGCCATCTTTGCTGACGTTTTCTGTTTGTTGGAGTGCTCGATATCAACTGAACAGGTTGAGATCGACTGCCTTACATCGATCGATGGTCTTTTGTGATGATCGACCTCTACGACTAACTCGACATAGACTACTCTTGTTGACGTCAACCGCATTTGCCTTCTGTGTATATCAGTTTACACACATGAGATTGACGGCCCAGTCGATGACGACTGTATCAGTCGGCATCGAGAGCTTCTGGTCGACTTTTGCAGAACGTTTGCACGAATGACTACGGATCCGCTGGCATTCTTCCTCATGGATTGAACATAACCCTTCCACTACAGCGGAGGAGTCTTGAATTTATTTGGGATGCTAGGGTATATTACTTGGTTTATATTATATATTTTTATAATCAATTCTCCCCTACATCAAATTTTGGCGCCGTTGCCGGGGAAGCGATCATTCGCACCCTTAGTAGTTTGATCTTACGTTATTTTGAGTGTTCTCTTATAGGCGTATGCGACGCGCTAATCGCACGCCCGAATTCAAAGGCTTAGATGACCCAGAGCATTTTCTCCATCTCTAATCAAGGTTTCAAAGAATCATGGCTCATCGAGAAACCCAAGTTGAAGAGATCGAGCGTCTCGAGAAACAACTTAAATATCATACCGCTAGAGAAACAATACAAAGGGCATGTGTTGATCGAGAGGAGAAAGTAAGGAGGCAATATGAGGCCTAACTCAATCAACTCCCTGAAACGGCGAAGCAATACATGCATCTAACACTAACCATGCTTGAGTCGACTATTCTTATCCCTTCTTCTATTTTTGAGATTAAAACGAGTTTTATAATCAAAATTAGGAGACATAATTTTGAAGGGAAACCTAATAAGTACACATTGGCACATATCACTACTTTCTTAGACTTTATGATACAATTGCCGATGGACCTAACCTTGAACATGTTAAACTAAAGGCATTTTGTTGGTCTCTCGTAGGGAAAAAACAACAATGGTTGGAGAGCCTGACCCCACGGTCACTCCACAAATGGAATGAAGTCAAGGTTGCCTTCCTCAATAAGTTTCTCCCTCCATCCAAGATGGCGGTGATACATCAAAAGATCACGGATTTCAAGCAAAAGCCTAATGAGACATTGGCGCAAGTGTGGGAGCGGTAAAAAGAGCTACTAAGGTCTTGTCCTATACATGGGAAACCACCATATGTCATTCAATAGCACATCTACAATGCTCTTGACGTAGCAATGAAGGAGAGAATCAACACCTACACCTCTTATGGGTACCTAGATCTTCCACCGTAACATTCTTGGGATATCATAGAGAGGTTGGTAGAATTTGACAACACTTATGGGACTCCTGCGGCCTCCGACTCAAGGCTCGCCCCATCGATTCCCTTATATGAGTTGTGCTAAGAGATTGATCCTGGCGTCAAAGAGCAATTAATAAAGGATCCACTTAGGAGGCTTTAAAAGCATGTCAAATTCCTCTCCGCCAACAGACCCTGCATTGAATGTGGCTCCGAGAAGCACATCACAACCTCTTGCTCCTTGATAGAGCATTATTAGTATTGCATAATAGATTGCATTTAGTATAGTTTGGGTGTAAATATTGCATTTTTTAGTTGCATTTACATGATTACTTGTTGAGTTGGAAGATGCGGAATCTACACAACATTGTGGTTTATTTCAGGAATCGTGATTCAAGGTGGAATGAATTTGAGGGGAGTTAAAGAACTAAAGGAATTGCATTATCAGCTACAGCAAATCACGTGGAGAGAAGCGGAAGAAATCACTGGCCGCCCCGTCGCCTGAGCTGGCTGCCCCGCGGCCCGAAGACAACTCGAAGGATTTCGTTGATCGCCAGGTCGCCCCGTCGCCTGAGCCAGCCGCCCCGCGGCCTGTCCAGAAACGCCGATTCAGTTATTCAATTTAATTAGGGTTTTTAGTATTATTTTTGGCCGATCCTTTGTAGGCCTTTAAAAGACATTTTTAGGTTATTCTACTATTCACCTTATGCACTTTTGAGAATTGTTGAGAGCACGTTGAGCATGAGCAACTAAACTCTCGAAGGTTTCGCCTACAGTTTGGATCTTGATTGTTGAATTGTGAGTTTCTTAATCTAGTTCTTATTCCTATTTGAATGTTTTGACTTCTTTGCGCGTAATTCCTTGAATGTGTTTTATTCTCTCTGGCCTGATCAACTAGTTAGAGTAGATTCATTCAATTGCTAGGGTTTTGTAGATTCCTCGTAGCAAACCTTAACCCAAGTGGCAATCATATCCCTTTAGGACTCGTAGGACTAATTGGATGTGTAGGAAGTTGAATATATGTTAAATATCGACTCGTAGCTTGATATTGCATATACCTTGGTTAATTCATAGTCTTAATGCTATCTCTAGGTTAAATCTTAACCGTGTTAGGGTTATTTAGAGATAAGGATTGCTAGGACTCGTAGGACTAGTAATTTACCTAAGATCTGGACAAGGACATTGATAGGAAAAGAAAAGAACTAGAGGCTGAAACAAGGATCAAATTCATCAATTAAAGTGACAAATTGTAGGTGAACCTATTTCTCTCTATTGCATTCTACAACATCCTTTACCTTGTTTGCTTCTTTCCGCTTTGACAAAAGGCGGATCTTTTGCCCACAAAAACTCTCTTTTTGGTTACTTGCGATTAGGTTAGCACTTGAACTTAATAGATTTCCCTGTGGATCGACCTCTTTCTTACCAACTGTACTAGTTGTAGGTTTGAGTAATTCTTTGGCAGGAACAACGACAGGTTTTCCTCTTGTCACTCCTATACCAAGCAAGTGAACATAGCGGAGACTCATCAAGAGTAGATACTCATGAGAGGTCCCAATTGTGGGGATAACAAAATTGGAGTAATCCACCACCTTAATACAACGCCAGGGACCCTCCACCCTACCGATCTCCCAGCCATCCAGAGAGAGCCAAAGAAGGATGATCTTAAACTAATCCTCGATGATATGAAGAAGAATTAAGTGCAAGCCCAGTAGGCCAACAATGCAATCCAAATGCAATTGCATGGAGTTAGTGCACGCTTTGGAGAGATGGATATTTGGAGGACGAATGTTGACACCCAATTGGGTCAATTAACGGCGTAAATTGCAATCCCATCTAGAATGCTCCTCAGTCAACCACATGCAAATCCCAAGTGGCTATCCGGCCACATCTTTGCGATCAACATAAGGAGCGGGCAAAAATTGAATGAGCCAAGGAACAAAGCGGGAGAAGGAGTTACTGGAGAAGCAGTCGACATCGACCAACAAACTATCGATGTACAGGGCCTTGTCGACAACGACCACCCGGTCGATGTCCATCCCTCTGCAAAGCTTACAAAGCCCCAGACTCCCCAGAGATAGAGTGCTCCAGTCGACGTCAACAGACCCTCAATCGATGTCAACCCCTCCAAAGCACCCCAGTCGACTGTTTTGGCTCAGAAGCCAAATAAGACACTACCTTTTCCCTCCAAGGTGTTGAAGGACCCAATGGGTACGATGTTTAGGAGCTTTATAAAGGTGCTACATGGCTTAAACATCACCATACCACTCACAGAAGCCCTCATTGAGATGTCAGCGTACATGAAATTCCTCTAAGACATCATTGCCAAGAAGAGGTCCATTGCCGAGATTGCCGGAGAGTGCCATAAGTTAGAATTCTTTGAGAAGAGAGGTGATCCCAGAAAGTTTAACGTCACGGTAGGGGTAGGGAAACATCAATTCAAGGCCCTTTGTGACCTAGGGGCTAGTGTAAGTTTAATGCCCCTATCTATATGGAAACATGTTGTTGTAGGATGACATAAAGCTCTACATGGCGACCAACTCCTTTATGAGACCTGATGTGCGCGCCAATTACCATATTTTCTATGCATATTTATGTCCATTTTGTCGATATTTGCATGCATATTGGTTGGGAAATCATAAGAATAGTGTAGTTTATGCTTATTTTTCAAATATAGAGGTCTACACGAGTTTTTATGTGATTTTGCAGAAATCGAGACAAAAATAGACAAATTTGGACAAAAGCAAAAGAGTAGGAAAAGAACTCGAAGTCTACTGAGGAGTCAAAATTGACCTATCGACTTGACATCGAGTGAAATAGAGCACCAGAAATCGAGTAGAGGAGAGAACAGAATATGTCGACATGAAGAGGTCGATATCGATGTTACAAGGTCGATATCGAGTGGCCGAGATCGAGTAAATTGATAGAAGTTGAGTGCCAATTCGAGGTTGAGTAGACATGCTCGAGATAGATAAAAGAAGAGGTCGATATCGAGGTTCATGGTCGATATCGACTACTGCTGCGGAACAGATCCGACGCTGTTTTTGATAGAATTCTATCCGAAGCATTCAACTTTATCCTAAAGTCGAGATCTTCTATCAAATACCACCAGACACTTCATTTTTTGTGATGTTTATCTAGAGTTTTAATTATTTTACTTAATTAAGTTTTATCTTAGAAATAAAGATAGAGTTTCGAATCCTTGGATAACGAGATTTGAGATCTATAATTAGAGGCCATTAGGGCTGAGTTTAATTATTCATTCATCCAAGCAATTAGTTTTACATTCAATTACATTCATAGCGAGTTAGAGAGAGAAAGAGAGAGCCGAGTTTAGTTGGAGGGAAGCGAGAGCGAAGATTTGGCTTTGTTCGGTGTACTTTATTTCTTTCGAAGTTTAATACAAAGTAGTTTCTCTTCAATGATGATGAGTTCAATGATGAAGCGTGAGTAGTTCACCCACTTATAGGATCGGGGTGAGACCGACGATAGCAATGTAAGTTTGTGCATCAAAGGTATGATTTTTATGCGATTCCGTCTTCTATCCTATGCATGATCCTTTGCGAAAGTGTAGGAGATTCATTATTTGCATTATTGAAGCGAAAGCCAATCATATTGTGAATTTGGATTTGTCATGATATTGGATAGTAACTCTTAGGTTTTATACGATAGCCTCTAATCACCTAATAGTTGGTAAGGAAAGTTATTTGATGGAAATGTGATGTACATATTTGTACCTTTGTTTATTGCATATTTTGACTTCATATTTCATTCGATTTCCAAAGAAAAGTTTCAAAAGTATATAAACTTGAGTACGAATGAGCTAAAGTATAAGAAATAGAGTCTGCACGAGTTTTGAGCTAACCATGCAGGAATTCGATGAAATCGGAGTCAAAACAAAGAAGCCAAGTGAAGCTGAGCAGAGGTCGATATCGACCTGAAGACATCGATATCGACCCTAGTTTTCGACACGACTTATGAGTGTCGAGATATGCCACATGGACCAGACAAGAAGGCATCGATATCAACATACTATCTGGATATCGACCATCGTCATAGACATCGACGGGAGCTGGACAAGTCGAGCAGAAAAACAGACATCGATATCGACCTCTGGTGTCGATATCGACCTTACCTCGACAGAAGATAAATCCGATTTCGAGACTCGGATTGTGAAATCTATCATCAAGGCCACGATTATCTCGTTCTTCTAGATATTAGCAGCTGGTTTATTATCTTTTCCTTTAAAGTTTTATCAAAATAAAAGACCTATCCAAATTGTTCGGATAGAGTTCATAGTTTAGATAGAAGTTACAATCCTCGGATAGCGAGGATTAGTAGCCTATAAGTAAAGCCCTAGGGGCTGATTTGTTAGATCATCCAAGAAGCAAGACAATAGCAATAGGCAATAGATAGTTAGAGTTTTTGAGCTTTAAAGTTTCAAGCGCTTACGATAGTTGGCGTTGAGATTGTAAAGATTCGAAATTTTCCATTTATGCAAGTTTTTCAATTCAAGATATATCTACAATCAATATGAGCGAGTAGTGTCCCTTTCTTCTAGGGTCGGGGTGGGCCCGACGATAGCAATGATGGTAAGGTAAGTACGTCGCTAAAGAATGTATCTTTTATCTCCCTCTACCTTGTGCTTCATCTTTAAATGTGAATTTAAGGAACTCATGTTGTAAAACTTGGGTAGTAATTAGAGTTTCTATTCGAAAGATTATAAACTCAATTATGACTAAGGTAGATACAAATTAGGTTAAGTAATTGCAAAATCTCTTTTCCTATTTGTCGGTTTAGGTGAAAGCCTTTTCCTTTATGATGAAAGCATACATCTTTAGTTGATTCTTACTTCTTCTATCATGGTTGTCGCCGTGGTAATCCTTGGCTTTGGAAGACTTTTCCTTTATTAAGTTTACATTCAAATTTGCCCGCCGTTCATTGAGTCATCGAAAAACCCAACACCCTTGCTTACTTCTATTCATTGCTCCCTTCCCATTCTTAAATCTTCGGCCTTTTCTTTGCCGACGAAACAACTAACTCACTGCAGGAAGACATCGATATCGACAACAGAGGTCGATATCAACCACACTGATAGATCGACAGTTTTCTGAGTCGATCTCGAGACTCCTGGGAAACTTCTGCAAGCATCGATATCGACCCCCTTGTGTCAAAATCGACCTCTCTGTATCGACTGGCAGACTTCTAAGCCAGTCAATTTCGTGGACTAACATCGATATCGACCCCTTCCAGTCGATATTGACTACAGTTTTTGTTTCTGCAGGTCTTCTGTTGCAGAGAACATCGACAGCCAAGGTCGACATCGAGGTCAGAGCTCGAGATCGAGGCTTCTGGTCGAACATAAAGGACGTGCTTCAACGCTACTAGGATCCCGCTGACTCGCTTCCTCGTGGATCGAACCTGATTCCCTACTACTACAGCGGGGAGTCTTGAATTTATTTGAAGAGGCTAAGAGTTGTTTTACTTTATATTTTATTATATATTTCGATTCAATTCTCCCTACGTCAAATTTTGGCGCCGTTGTCGGGGAAGCTATCAATCGCGCCCTAGTAGTTCATTTTAACGGTCCTTTTTAGTGTTATTTTATAGGTGTATGCGACGTACTGGTGACCAACCTAAATTTGAAGGACTAGACGAACCAGAACGCTTTCTCCACCTAAGGGCTCGAGTTCAAAGAATCATGGCGGACAACGAGACCCAGGCACAACAAATTGAACGCTTAAGGAAGCAAGTAGAGGATTTCACTTCCAGAGAGGCGGCACTAAGGGAGTGTGCTGACAGGGATGAGGAAGCCAGGAGATGATATGTGACTCAAATCAACGCCCTCCCCCGGAATGCAAAGCAATACATGCATCTATCGCTCATAGTGCCTGAATCGGCTATTCTAATCCCTACTTCTACTTTTGAAATAAAACCAAATTTTTTAACTGAAATAAGAAGGCATCAATATGAAGGGAAACCTAATGAATGCCCTATGGCACATATATCAACCTTCTTAGACCTCTGTGATACAATTGCTGATGGACAAAGTCTTGAGTATTTCCAACTAATAGCCTTTCGCTGGTCTCTTACAGGGAAAGCATTGCAGTGGTTGGAGAGCTTAGCCCCAAGATCGCTCCGCACATGGAATGAAGTCAAGGACGCGTTCCTAAACAAGTCAGGGAAAGCATTGCTTTGGCGACTGTTTGGGAAAGGTTTAAGGACCTACTACGATCATGCCCGACGCATGGCCAACCACCGTACGTAATTCAGGAGATCATATACAATGCTCTTGATGCTGCCACCAAGGAGAGGATCCACACTTACACCGCCTATGGCTATCTTGAACTCGCTCCACAAGAGGCTTGGGAAACCATAGAAAGGTTGGTGGAATTTGACAATACATATGGGACTCCTGAGGCTTCCGACGCACCATCATCGTCGAGGCCTGCCCCATCTATGCCATTGTACGAACCCTCTAAGGTGATCGATCCGGATGTAAAGGAACAATTTCATATGGATCAACTTAGAAAACTCCATAAACAAGTAAGATTCCTTTCGGCAAACCAGGATTGCATCGAATGTGGATCGCAGTGACACACTACCATTGAGTGCCCCCATGTTGAGCAAGTGCAACTAGCGGAGACTCACGAGGAAGCCAACTTCATGACGGGTCCCAATCGCCAATATTGGGGAGACCAAAGGTTCCAACAACCACAAAGGAACCAGGTTAACCCCAGGGACCCCCCACTCTATAGAGCTCATGGGCACCCGGAGAGAGACCAAAAG
The DNA here is from genome assembly GCA_963922045.1 of Persicaria maculosa. Classification (NCBI taxonomy): domain Eukaryota; kingdom Viridiplantae; phylum Streptophyta; class Magnoliopsida; order Caryophyllales; family Polygonaceae; genus Persicaria; species Persicaria maculosa. Next base: position 40,504,334 of record OY998261.1, read on the forward strand.
AAGAATGATCTTCAACTTGTGTTGGACGAGATAATGCGGAACCAAGCTAAGAATGAGCAATCCAACAATGCTATCCACTCTCAACTCAATCACCTTACCACAAGGATTGGGGAGATGGATATTTGGAAGAAGAACGTAGAGACCCAACTGGGTCAATTGGCGGCACAAATCCCTAGACCGTCCGGAACATTCCCTGGGCAATAAACTACCAATCCTAAGGGGCAATCCGGGTCAGGACACATAGCAGCCATGCAACTAAGGAGTGGTACCAAAGTTCATAAACCACAAACGGTAACGGAGGAAGAAACAACAGACCCTGTCGACATCGACAGACCAGTCGATGTCGACGCTGAGGTCAATATCGACACCCATGTCGACCCCCTGGTCGACGTCGATGACACTGCAGAGCCTGAGAGATCACAACAGAGGTTGAAATTGACCCTACCAGTCGATATCGACCCAACTCCAGTCGACATCGATGTTCAGCAGGCTCCTCCGACCACTGTTTTGGCTTCTCCGCCAAAGAAGACGTTGCACTTCCCTTCCAAAGCATTCAAGGACCCCACTCAAGGTAAGTTTAGGCGCTTTGTAAAGATTCTCCAAGGACTTAACATTACTATCCCTCTTACAGAAGTGCTAAGCGAGATGCCCGCCTATATTCTATTCCTAAAAGACATCCTTAGCAAGAAGCGGTCCATGGCAGAGATCGCAGAGGAGTGCTCAAAGATGGATTTCCTTGAGAAAAGGAGTGATCTAGGGAAGTTTACAATCACTATGGGACTTGACCAACATCGCTACAAAGCCCTATGAGACCTAGGGGCAAGTGTAAGTCTCGTGCGTCTCTCTATTTGGCAAAAGGTGAACATCGAAGCACTTGAACAAGTGGATATGAAACTTTATATGGCTGATAATTCATTCGTCAGACCCACATGTATAGTTGATGACGTTCCTGTAAAGGTAGGTAAATTCTTTGTGCCTACTGATTTTATTGTATTGGACATGCCCGAAGATCCTATTGTACCTATCATCCTTGGTAGGCCTTTCTTAGCTACTGTTGATGCCAATATTAATGTACGTAGAGGATTACTAACGTTTACTATAGGGAACGAAGTAATTGAATTCTCCTTCAACCCCACAATGAAGGAAGTTAATGGTATGGAAATCAAGTCGGTCTACACTAGCATCATGGATTGCATAGAACCGATGGAAAGGGCCCTAACTCCTGAGGAGGCCCTAGCCCTAGCTGCAGAGGAGCTTACCGACGAGGACATTGAGGAGTTCCTGGCTACATGCACGAGTGATGAGGAAATATTCGACGATGCTTTATCTATAGAGCTCGAAGAAGAGGTCGATATCAACGAGGAGAGGTCGACATCGACCAAATCACTCGATATCGAGTGCCCTCAGTCGACATCCACACACTCAGTAAGTCAAGTTCTCTCTTCTTCTCTTACAGGTGAAATCGACCAGCCCATGTCGACTGAAGAGGTCGAAATCGACCAGCCGATATCGACATCAGAGGCCGAGGTATGTGCTGAACTCTCAGTCGATATTGACTATTCCTGCTCGCCCTCGACTTCTTTTCTGCAGAAATATTTTTAAGAGTCCCAATCAAAGTTGGCATCACTCTACGTTTGGTCCACGCCAACCCCTATAGCTGATTTGGGAACTTCAATCAAGAGAATTGAGACGGATTACCTTGGTGAGATTATGAAGACGGAGGAGGTAGAGCCAATCATTATCCCACAAGGCCCTTCTTCTGTGCTTAAGCCTTTACCCGACACACTTAGGTATGAGTTTCTTGGTCCAAATTCTACCTTCCCTGTAATTATCAATGCTTCACTAACCACACAGGAAGTAGATAAGCTTATGGAAGTACTTCGTGCTCATCGTAAGGGTATTGGATATTCTCGTGAGGACATCAAAGGTATTTCACCCGCTACTTGTATGCATAGAATCCTCCGTGAGAATGATCATAAGGCATCTATAGAACACCAACGGAAGCTCAACCCCAACATGAGAGAGGTAGTGAAGAAGGAGATCATGCACATGCTGGATGCAGGAATCATCTATGCCATCTCCGACAGCGAATGGGTAAGCCCAGTCCATGTGGTGCCTAAGAAGGGTGGAATGACCGTTGAGGAGAATGAGAAGGGTGAGCTTGTGCCAAAGCGAATCACAACTAGTTGGCGAATGTGTATTGATTATAGGAATTTCAACAATGCCACTAGAAAGGATCACTTTCCCCTTCCATTCATTGACCAGGTATTAGAGAGACTCGCCGGACATGATTATTTTTGTTACCTGGATGGATATTCTGGCTTTTGGCAGGTCCCTATTCATCCTGACGATCAGGAGAAGACCACCTTCACTTGTCCCTATGGGACTTTTGCATGTAGGAGAATGCCATTTGGGCTCTGCAATGCCCATGCTACCTTTCAAAGATGTATCATGGCCATCTTCTCCGACATGATAGAGGACATCGTGGAGGTATTTATGGATGATTTCTCTGTTTATGGCACTACTTTCGATGTTTGTCTTGCTAACCTTCGCAGGGTACTTGCACGATGTGAAGAGACAAACTTAGTTCTCAATTGGGAAAAGTGCCACTTTATGGTAAGGGAAGGGATTGTGCTAGGCCACAAAGTCTCTAAACGGGGAATTGAGGTGGACAGGGCATAGATAGAGCTCATTGAAAAATTGCGACCACCCTCATCAATTAAGGACATAAGAAGCTTCCTTGGTCACGCAGGTTTCTATAGGAGGTTTATTCAAGATTTTTCTAAAATTGCCAAACCTTTAACTAACCTACTAATGAAGGATGTTAAGTTTGCATTTTCTAGTGATTGTCTTGAAGCTTTCAATAGGTTAAAGGAGGCCCTTATATCCGCCCCTATCATTCAATCGCCCGATTGGTCGCAACCCTTTGAGATCATGTGTGACACAAGCGATTATGCCGTAGGTGCTGTCCTAGGACAAAGGAGAGACAAAAAGTTTCACGCCATCTACTATGCAAGCAAGACTCTTGATGGCGTTCAAATGAAATACACCACGACGGAAAAGGAGTTCTTGGCAGTGGTGTTCGCTTTTGAGAAGTTCCGCTCATACCTAGTGGGTTATAAGGTAATTGTTCATACTGACCATACAGCTCTTAGGTACTTGATGGCGAAGAAGGATGCTAAACCTAGGCTCCTACGATGGGTGCTCCTACTATAAGAGTTCGACGTTGAGCTTAAAGATAAGAAAGGAACAGAGAACTCCGTAGCCGATCATCTTTCACGGCTACCCATAGGGCTTCTGGATGAGTCACATGACAACATACCAATCAATGACTCCCGCCCTGACGAGCACCTAATGAGGCAAGAGGTAAGACGGGCAAAAAATCTACTCGATATCGTCCCCGACAGGTCGATATCGACTGCCCCGAGTGTAATACTTGCATCAATGTCGACCATTTTGATCACAGATTTTCCACTGCAGAGGTCGAAATCGACCTCTAGACGTCGACATCGAGGACCAATATCGAGCAGCCCATATCGACTGAACCTGTCAATGCCGTCCAGTCGATATCGACCCCTACAGGTCGATATCCACCACCTTCAAAACCCTCCGAAGGTGACGAAGAGGTAAGCTCTGGTGAGGATTTCTTCTTTATACCTCCTTCCAGTCCTATTCATGATTTATTCACTGTAAGAAGGGCGAAGGTACCTTGGTATGCGGATTTTGCTAACTATTTTATAGGAGGCGAGATTCCTTCAGGCTTAACTTCGCAACAAAAGAAGAAGTTTTTGCACGACGTCAAACAATACTATTGGGATGAACCCTACTTATTCAAACAGGGGAAATACCATATCTTTCGACGTTGTATCCCGGAGGAAGAGGTAGAGAGCGTGATTCACCATTGTCATTCTCTCCCTACAGGAGGCCATGCTAAAGGATTCAAGACCGCGGCGAAAATTCATCAATGTGGTTTTTATTGGCCTAACCTTTTCAAGGATGTGCAAAACTATGTAACCTCTTGTGATCAGTGTCAACGTGCAGGTCAAATCACATGGAGAAATGAGACACCACTCACAGGCATTCTAGAGGTAGAACTCTTTGATGTATGGGGAATTGACTTCATGGGACCATTCCCTACTTCAGGCACCTACAAATACATTCTAGTAGCGGTGGTCTATGTCTCTAAATGGGTGGAGGCCGTGGCAACTAGGACCAACGATGCGAAGGAAGTCTCTAAGTTTATGAAAACTAACATCTTTCCTCGCTTTGGTGCTCCTAGAGTTCTTATTTCAGATGGTGGCTCACATTTCATTGAGAGAGGCTTTGAAGCTCTTTTAGCTAAGTATGGGGTAAACCATAGGGTGGCAACACCCTATCCCCCTTAAACCAGCGGCCAAGTAGAAGTCTCCAATCGCCAAATCAAAGCCATCTTGGAGAAGATGGTCTCCCGCTCGAGGAAAGATTGGTCATCCAAACTGGATGATGCACTCTGGGCCTACTGAACGGCCTAAAAGACACTACTTCGCACAACTCCCTATAACTTGGTATATGGTAAGTCATGTCATTTGCCCGTCGAACTTGAGCATAAAGCAATGTGGGCTCTTAAGGAGCTTAACATGGATTTCGACAAAGCGGGAAAAAGAAGGTTCATTGACTTACAAGCCTTGGAGGAGTTGCGCCTAAAGGCATATGAAAATGCCGAAATCTACAAGGAGCGCACTAAGAAATGGCATGATAGGAAATTGGTGCCAAAAACATATGAGGTAGGTGACAAAGTCCTTGTTTTTAATTCTAGACTTCGCTTATTTCCAGGGAAACTAAGGACAAGATGGAGCGGACCTTTCAAGGTTCATAAAATATTCCCTCACGGAGCGGGGAGTTACTTTGCGACGATGGATCCACCTTTAAGGTAAATGGCCACCGAGTAAAGAAATATTATGACAAGGAGGACCCAGAAGAAGAGATTCGCGCCACCTTGGCGTTGAACTAGCGCAAAAAGGGAAATATGTCGAGCTAGCGACTTAAACTCAAGCGCTTCCGGGAGGCAACCCGTCTTTTCCTTTTCTTTCTCATTTTGATTTTAGTCTATTTTATATTTTTTTAGATCATTCGTGGCTATTCTATCTAAAGTCAACAAGGAAATTAAGTCCAGAAGAGAGGTCGATATCGACCTGTATGGTCGATATCGATAGGCCGACAGAAGGGAGCAGCAACAAGAATTACACAGATACAGAAGGGGGGTCGATATCGACCTCTAAGGTCGATATCGACTACAGCTGGAGGTAGGTGCCAGGTCAGATTTTAATTTCTTTTTCTGTTTTATTTTTTGGGTATATTTATCCCCTTATATACCCCGAATTCGACACCCACCCCCCTTTTCGATACCCTACCAGCCGCCATTGTTGCCCTCTCTCCTTCATCTCTCACCCCTCTCCCGTCGCTCTCATCACTGCCACACCACAGCAACTGTCATCCCCACCAGATCCAACCCCGACAGTCCACCATTATACCCGACAACCCCGTTCTCTCTTTCTCTTCTCGCCATTGCCCTCTCTCTCCCTCGTTTTCAAGCCTCCTCGCCCAGATCTACTCACTTCTGGCCAAGAACCACCAGATCCGGCCGCCACAAGCCACCGGAGAGCCCACCGCGACACCAGCAGGTCGACAACATGCCCAGATCCAGTCGATTTCGACCCCTAGCCCCGATATCGACGTCGTCTGTTGTTCGACAGTCGGTTTTATTTCTTGATTTTTGCGGTTGCTTGCCTCTTTCTCCCCTAATTCCGACACCCTTCTGGTATAATTTCTTACCCTTCATCTATTTGTTTCAGATTTTGATGATTAATTAGTTGATTTAGGGAAGAAATTACATATTGGGTGTTTAGGGTTTGAACGATATTTGCGCGGGAAAGAGTAATCGTATGTTTTGTGGGGCTTGAATCTGATTTTTTCCATAAGTATGGGCTATGAATCTGATTTTTGTATATATATGGGCATAAATCTGATTTTTATATATATAAATGGGGTGAGATCTAATTTTTTTAATTTCTGTGGGGCAATAATCGGAATTTTACATAAGTTTGGGCTATGAATCTGATTTTTTTACAATATGGGCTGATTCTGAAATTTTCTTTTGTAGCTGAAATTCTGATTTATTTTGGGGTTTAAATGCTGATTTTTTTTGGAGTTTAAATTCTGATTTTTTTACAAGGGCTAAAATTCTGATTTATTTAGGAGTTTAAATTGTGATTTTTTTTATGGATTAAAATGTGATTTTATATATGTGGGCCAAAATTCTATAAGTCATTAGGTTCCTTAGTGTTAAAAATTCAAGAAATTATGTTTATATAAATTGCCATCCTTAGGTACTTTCTTTTTAGAACATGTTACCAATCTCACTTAGTCAATTTACCTTTACATAATTTTTAGGATAATATGGAACCTAAGTATGGGGTTCTCCCTATTTTATACAAAGGGGAATTATCTTTGGCAATGGTTTCTTTTGCAGACGATGATGAGAGCCAAGAATATCCCTCAGGACACGCTTCGCATTGAGGATGATCATCAACACTCCCTAGCCGAGGATCTGATTGCCCGAGCCACCAGGGCTCGATGGTACCATCTCCCTGACATGATCCAGCTGGGATTTCACACAGGCGTTCAGGAGGCATTTGGGAATGTCTCCCTGCACAGGCTGATTGAGCCGCTGGAGGCGCACTACCCCGTTTTGACTGGGCAGTTTATGGCCACACTAGAGGACCCTGAGCGCACCTCGACCAGTCGCCGAGTTATAATCCAGCTCGACAACAGGCGACACATACTATCGCTCGAGGAGATGAGCAACATTTTTGGTTTCAGCAACACTCCCGCCGCCTTCAGGGTCCAGGACCCCAAAGTCATTTGGAGTTACACATCGGGCATTCCCTACCCAGCTCCCACGGACTCCTTCACCTCTAGGGTCGTGAGCCCCCTCTTTAGGGTTATCCTGCGATTACTGGCGAGTACCCTTTGGGCCAGACCTGAGCTCCGTCGCCCCACACACCGTGAGACGGAGACTCTGCGGAGGATGCTCTTTGAGGATGACCCTCTACCATACCTACACGCCTGGCTCGAGCATATCCTAGACCGCAGATGCACAGTCTCCACTGACATTATGGACGGCGGCATGGTGGCCATCCTCGTCGAGGGTCTAGGCGTCCACACTGAGAGGTACACGGCCTACCAGCTCACGTACCTAGATGCTGCAGTATTGCGCCAGGGCGGAGTCATCGCGCAAGGCGCACAGTGATGGAGACACCCCCAGACAGGGATGTGTCTGCGACACGATTTTATGGATCTACTGTATATCCCAGATTGGTATCAGTCTTGGACTGCGCAGCCATATCATACGGATATAGATCCGTCTGCTAAATGGGTGGAGGCCGTGGCAACTAGGACCAACGACGCGAAGGTAGTCTCTAAGTTTATGAAAACTAACATCTTTCCTCGCTTTGGTGTTCCTAGAGTTCTTATTTCAGATGGTGGCTCGCATTTCATTGAGAGAGGCTTTGAAGCTCTTTTAGCTAAGTATGGGGTAAACTATAGGGTGGCAACACCCTATCACCCTCAAACCAGCGGCCAAGTAGAAGTCTCCAATCGCCAAATCAAAGCCATCTTGGAGAAGACGGTCTCCCGCGCGAGGAAAGATTGGTCATCCAAACTGGATGATGCGCTCTAGGCCTACCGAACGGCCTATAAGACACCACTTCGCACAACTCCCTATAACTTGGTATATGGTAAGTCATGTCATTTGCCCGCCGAACTAAGGTTCATTGACTTACAAGCCTTGGAGGAGTTGCGCCTAAAGGCATATGAGAATGCCGAAATGTACAAGGAGCGCACTAAAAAATGGCATGATAGGAAATTGGAGCCAAAAAAATATGAGGTAGGTGACAAAGTCCTTGTTTTTAATTCTAGACTTCGCTTATTTCAAGGGAAACTAAGGAAAAGATGGAGCGGACCTTTCAAGGTTCATAAAATATTCCCTCACGGAGCGGTGGAGTTACTTTGCGACGATGGATCCACCTTTAAGGTAAATGGCCACCGAGTAAAGAAATATTATGACAAGGAGGACCCGGAAGAAGAGATTCGCGCCACCTTAGCGTTGAACTAGCGCAAAAAGGGAAATATGTCGAGCTAGCGACTTAAACTCAAGCGCTTCCGGGAGGCAACCCGTCTTTTCTTTTTCTTTCTCTTTTTGTTTTTAGTCTATTTTATATTTTTTAGATCATTCGTGGATATTCTATCTAAAGTCAACAAGAAAATTAAGTCCAGAAGAGAGGTTGATATCGACCTATATGGTCGATATCGATAGGCCGACAGAAGGGAAAAGCAGCAAGAATTACACAGATACAGAAGGGGGGTCGATATCGACCTCTAAGGTCGATATCGACTACAGTTGGAGGTAGGTGCCAGGTCAGATTTTCATTTATTTTTCTGTTTTATTTTTTGGGTTCATTTATCCCCTTATATACCCAGACTTCGACACCCACCCCCCAATTTCGATACCCTACCAGCCGCCATTGTTGCCCTCTCTCCTTCATCTCTCTCCTTCATCTCTCACCCCTCTCCAGTCGCTCTCATCACTGCCGTACCACTGCAACTGTCATCCCCACCAGATCCAACCCTGACAGTCCCCCATTAGACCCGACAGCCCCGTTATCTCTTTATCTTCTCGCCATTACCCTCTCTCTCCCTCGTTTTAAGGCCTTCTCGCCCAGATCTACTCACTTCTGGCCAAGAACCACCAGATCTGGCCGCTAGAAGCCACCAGAGAGCCCACTGCGACACCAGCAGGCCGACAGCACGCCCAGATCCGGTCGATTTTGACCCCTAGCCCCGTTATCAACGTCGTCTGTTGTTTGACAATCGGTTTTCTTTCTTGATTTTTGCAGTTGCTTGCCTCTTTCTCCCCTAATTCAGACACTCTTCTGGTATGGTTTCTTACCCTTCATCTATTTGTTTCAGATTTTCATGATTAATTAGTTGATTTAGGGAAGAAATTACATATTGGGTGTTTAGGGTTTGAACGATATTTGCACGGGAAAGAGTAATCGTATGTTTTGTGGGGCATGAATCTGATTTTTTCCATAAGTATGGGCTATGAATATGATTTTTGTATATATATGGGCATGAATCGGATTTTTATATATATAAATGGGGTGAGATCTAATTTATTTAATTTATGTGGGGCAATAATCGAAATTTTACAAAAGTTTGGGTTATGAATCTGATATTTTTTTACAATATGGGCTGATTCTGAAATTTTTTTTTTTTGTAGCTGAAATTCTGATTTTTTTTACAAACTGAAATTCTGATTTATTTTGGATTTTAAATGCTGATTTTTTTTGGAGTTTGAATTCTGATTTTTTTTACAAGGGCTGAAATTCTGATTTATTTAGGAGTTTAAATTCTGATTTTTTTTAGCGATTAAAATCTGATTTTTTATATATGTGGGCAAAAATTCTATAAGTCATTAGGTTCCTTAGTGTTAAAAATTCAAGAAATTATGTTTATATAAATTGCCATCCTTACGTACTTTCTTTTTAGAACATGTTACCAATCTCACTCAGTCAATTTACCTTACATAATTTTTACGATAATATGGAACCTAAGTATGGGGTTCTCCCTATTTTATACAAAGGGGAATTATCTTTGGCAATGGTTTCTTTTGTAGAGGATGGTGAGAGCCAAGAACATCCCTCAGGACACGCTTCGCATTGAGGACAATCAGCAGCGCTCCCTAGCCGAGGATCTGATTGCCTGAGCCACCAGGGCTCGATGGTACCATCTCCCACACATGATCCAGTTGGGATTTCACACTGGCGTTCAGGAGGCATTTGGGAATGTCTCCCTGCACAGGCTGATTGAGCCGCTGGAGGCGCACTACCCCGTTCTGACTGGGCAGTTTATGGCCACACTAGAGGACCCTGAGTGCACCTCGACCAGTCGTCAAGTTATCTTCCAGCTCGGCAACAGGCAACACAGACTACCGCTCGAGGAGATGAGCAACATTTTTGGTTTCATCCACACTCCCGCCGCCTTCAGGGTCCAGGACCCCAACGTCATTTGGAGTTACACATCGGGCATTCCCTACCCAGCTCCCACGGACTCCTTCACCTCTAGGGTCGTGAGCCCCCTCTTCAGGGTTATCCTGCGAGTACTAGCGAGTACCCTTTGGGCCAGACCTGAGCTCCGTCGCCCCACACACCGTGAGACGGAGACTCTGCGGAGGATGCTCTTTGAGGATGACCCTCTACCATACCTACACGCCTGGCTCGAGCATATCCTAGACCGCACACGCACAGTCTCCACTAACATTATGGACAGCGGCATGGTGGCCATCCTCGTCGAGGGTCTAGGCGTCCACACTGAGAGGTACACGGCCTACCAGCTCACGTACCTAGACGCTGCAGTATTGCGCCAGGGCGGAGTCATCGCGCAAGGCGCACACGGATGGAGACACCCCCAGACAGGGACGTGTCTGCGACACTGTTTGTTGCAGGAGGCTTGATATGTCAAGTAATTACAAATAATAAAGATGTAATAAATGTAATCCAACTCCTGGCCTAAGCAAATAATTACAAGACTTCCTCCCGTTGTAGTGGAAGGGTAGTCAGGATCGATCCACGAGGAGGCGTGTCAGCGGGATCCTAGTAGCTTTGGAAATCTCACGTCTGTGTCGATCAGAAGCCTCGATTTCGACCTTTGTACTCGATGTCGACCTCTGCTGTCGATGTTCTCTGCAACAGAAGACCTGCAAAGACAAAAACAAGTGGTCGATATCGACTGGTGGGGGTCGATATCGATGTTAGTCCACGAAATCGACTGGCTCAGAAGACTGCCAGTCGATACAGAAGGGTCGATATCGATGTCTGGTGTCGATATCGATGCCTGCAGAAGTTTCCCAGGAGTCTCGAGATCGACTCAGAAAACCGTCGATCTATCAGTTTTGGTCGATATCGACCTCTGCTGTCGATATCGATGTCTTTCCTGCAGTGGGTTAGCGGTTTTGTCGGCAAAGAAAAGGCCGAAGAATCAAGGATGGAGAGAGAAGCAATGAACAGAAATAACAGTGGGTTTTGGGGTGTATAAATATGTAAAAACAACTCCTAGGATTAGGGTTTACCACAACGTTAACCAATGCATGCGATGAGATAAATAAGACGGACAATTGCGCTATTTCTCCCGAGGGACAAGCTTTCGCCGTACACCAACTCTTAGGATTACTCTTTCAAATAAACCTAATTGTCTCTACCAATTTTATGTTTATAACTCAAGTTGTTATCATGAATCCCTTTTCTTTCGATTAGGACTAAACATAGAATCGTAGGAGGAGAGATAGACACAACGATATCAACATCAAATACTTACCTCAAACGCGCATGGCTAACGTCGGGCTCACCCCGACCCTAAGAGCTTTGGGGAACTACTCGCTTCTCATCATGGGATTCATCGTCAATTGAATGGAAGAAACTTGCATTAAAATAAACTCCGAAGCTTTACAACTCAACGTCAACTTTCGCAAACGCCAAACCCTAACACTTCTCTCTAACTCTAACTCTATTGTCTTTGTCTTGGGTGATTCGATTATTGGATGATCTAACAAATCAGCCCCTAGGGCTTTATTTATAAGCTACTAATCCTCACTATCCAAGGATTGTAACTCCTATCTAAACTAATAACTCTATCCGAACAATTAGGATAGGTATTTTATTTTGATAAAACTTAAATGACTTAAAAGTAAAAGATGAATAAAACTTCAGCTGCCCTCTATCTTGAAAGTATGAGATAATCCCGTGCCTCCTTGAAGATATAGTTCCAATCCGTATTCGAAATCGAGTCTATCTTCTGTCGAGATAAGGGGTCGATATCGACACCGGAGGTCGATATCGAGGTCTCTGTTCCTGCTCGACTTGTTCAGCTCTGGTCGATTTCTATGTTGAGGTCGATATGGGGGTCGATATCGACACTGGGGGTCGATATCTGGGTCTAAGGTCGATATCTACCTCTTCTCAGCTTCAGTCGTTGAGGTCGATATCTAGGTTGAAGGTCGATATCTACCCCAGAGGTCGATATCTGGGTCTAGGGTCGATATCTACCTCTGCTCAGCTTCACTTGGCTTCTTCGTTTTGACTCCGTTTTCGCTCGAATTCCTGCATGGTTAGCTCAAAACTTGTGTAGCTCTATTTCTTGCATTTTAGCCCATTCTTACTCAAGTTTATATTCTTTTGACCCTTTTCTTTGGAGATCGAACGAAATACGAAGTTAAAAGATGCAATAAAAGAAGGTGCAAATGTGTACATCAAAACACCCCATACTTAGACTTGCTTGTCCTCAAGCAATAACCAAGCAATAACCAACACCTACAACACACCCTTCAAGTCTTTGCCTTTGTCAAAAGCAACATCATGAGCGGTAGCAAAGTAAGGCAAGTGAATTTAACGTCATAGCACATATTTTGGCGATCCATAGGCATATGCAATTTTAATCCAACCTCACAGGGATAATGTGTTTGCACTCAACTCTCATGTGTTTAGGCTATGAAGATCACTCTCAACTCAATTCCATATACAATCTCATAAATATTGTAATTTATAAAAATCCACTTCGCAACCAATTATGAAAATGCAATAAGAATCATCAGGAGGACTTTCGCTCAATGGAAGACTTCATAGAAGACTCCATTCGGCGGGGTTGTAATGGGGCTTGGTATGAAATAAAGGGTATGGAATTATTTGGCTATGTGGTGCTTTTCGAATTCGGGAATCAAGACTCCTAAATCTCAACACTTGCATTACCCAAACCATAACTCTTCAATATAATGCTCTTAAAGATGCATTCCATCAACCCTTCTTCCAAGTTCTAATACACCTCTCAAAAATATAACATTCGTATGAATAAAACTTAAGGATTTTGGCTCATGCACTTTATATATATATACATATATTTTTTTCGGATTTTTTTTTTCGAACATAATACTAAAACTATGTGCATTTATATGGCGAGCCAAAACATCCTTTTACAAGATATGACAAAATCTAAATATGTACCATCCTATAATTTCTTTGCTTACAACTAGACATTATGCTCTTTTCTTTCCACAAGGCATTAGTTCCAACCAATCTAAGTCTCAATTCCCAAATGGGGGTCAGGCTCAATCGGCTAGGGATAATTTTGTGGAGTTTGCAATTCAGGCTCAGGCTAATGTTCTGGCTTCAAGCAGGGATAATGCAGGGTAGGTAAAGAGAGGATAAAATTGGCTTAAAAGATGCCTCCATCATTTAATTCTCGTAAACATAAACATATATATGCATTGGTTTTGAATAACTATCACAACATTTAGAGATGCATAGGAAGAGTAAATTCACTCAAGAAAGCGGAGGGATTTTTGATGTTCTCCCTATAGGCCAAAATTCTCACAAGGACAATTTTTGTTGGATTTGCTTTTTAGCCTAGGATCATATGTGCTCAATTTCATCACAAGTTCACAATCTACATAAAAATTTAAAGACTTAGGCTAAACCATCCAAATATGCCATAGGGTTTACATGATCAAGTCAGCTATTGAGTTTTCATCATAGGACATCTAAGTAGGGTAAAGAAAAATAAACTTAAATAAACATGCATTTTTTTGATTTTTGACATTTTTCTATTTTTTTTGGATTTTTGACATTTTTATAAAAGTGAAACTAAGAAAAAAAATTTAAACATGAATGCAATGCGAAGAAGAAACCAAGTTGTGACCATAAGACATGTCTTTCCCCCACCCCATACTTAAAATATACAGTGTCCTCACTGTATTAAAAGGAAGAACAAGGGTAGAGAGAGACTTACAGCGGATTCAGGTTGATTTCAGGTTTGGTCGATGCCAGAAGTCGATATCTAGGTCAGAGGTCGATGTCGACTGCATCTGTCGAAGTGGAGGAAGAAAATGAAGACGAGGGCTGCCTGATTGAGGTCGATATCGAGTATTAGGATCGATATCGACCTTTGCTTTTCGCTCCTGAGTCCTCAATGTCGAGTCCAGGAGATGGCTTGACCCTGGGGGGTCGATTTCGACTGGCCTGGTCGATTTCGACTGCCTCTGGAGAAGCTTCTTTTCTTCTTCGTCGTTCCTTTTGCTTGATAACCTGAAATCTTTGTTATAGATAAAGCACGAATTATCTCAGTTTTAAAAGTTTCAAACAGCCAAAACTTAAGTCCTAAAAACCATCCATGCGAAATTTAAATGTTTTATGTACATGCTCTAGATTTTTGAGTGGCTAGGCCGACTTCTCCGTCAATTCTTCATGACCCTTTTATGTAGGGACCCTTCGAGCTTGAGCATTCTCCTGGATCATCTAGGTCCTTTTGATAGCATCTAAGTTCGGCGACCAAGGCTTCTTCATCATTAGGTTCTTCTTTGGGTGCTTTTCTTCTCTTTCTTGACCTATCTTTAGCAATATAGGCAAACCACGGAGCTTTGACCCTCTCTTTAGTAGATTTATCAATAATGGGTTTAATTGATTCATCAATAATGGACAGAGGAGGGTTAAGATTCATACCTGGGCTTACCTGTTTGGGCCCGAAACAGAAATCTTCGGGCTGAGGGGTGGTCGATTTCGACCAAGGAGGGTCGATTTCGAGTGCTATGGTCGATACAGACATGTGGGGGTCGATATCGACCTCCGTGACCCCATACTTAAGCTCCTGGCAGTGATCTGGCATTCTCGATTTCGACCAAGGGGGGTCGATTTCGATGCTTTTAGTCGATATCGACTGGTTCCAGTCGATGTCGACCCTGCTTGCTGTTTCCGTCCTCGCCAACAAGAATTTTCTAAGCTTTTCTTTGGCCGGCGAGAGGACTACTTGCTCCAGGTGCTTTGTTTCGCTCATGGTTGGGTTGAAAGAGAATTATATCACTTCGTTCCCTATAGTAAAGGTTAGTAACCCTCGACGTACATTGATATTGGCATCAGCAGTAGCTAAGAAAGGCCTACCAAGTATAATAGGCACTACAGGATCTTCAGGCATCTCCAATACAATGAAATCAGTAGGCACAAAGAACTTACCTACCTTTACCGGCACGTCATCAACTATACCTGTGGGTCTGACGAATGAGTTGTCAGCCATATAGAGTTTCATGTCCACAGGTTCAAGCGCACCAATGTTTACCTTTCGCCAAATAGAAAGAGGCATGAGACTTACACTTGCCCCTAGGTCACATAGGGCTTTATAGCGATGTTGGCCAAGTCCCACGGTGATTGCAAACTTCCCTGGATCACTCTTCTTCTCAGGGAAGTCCATCTTTGAGCACTCCTCTGCGATCTCTGCCATGGACCTCTTCTTGCTTAGGATGTTTTTGAGGAATCGCACATAGGCGGGCATCTCGCTTAGGGCTTCTGTAAGAGGGATAGTAACGTTGAGCCCTTGAAGTATCTTTATGAAGCGCCTAAACTTGCCTTTGGTGGGATCCTCCAATGCTTTGGAAGGGAATGGCAACGTCTTCTTTGGTGGAGGGGCCAAAACGGTGGTCGGAGGGGCCTGTTGGACATCGACATCGACTGGAATGTGGTCGATATCGACTGGAATGGTCGATTTCGACCTCTGTTGTAGCTCTGATGGCTCTGCGGTGTCATCGACGTCGATCAGGGGGTCGACATAGGGGTCGATTTCGACCTCTGGGTCGACATCGACTGGTCTGTCGACGTCGACTGGGTCTGCTGCTTTCTCCTCCGTCTCCGTCCGTGGCTTTTGTACTTTGGTGCCACTCCTTAATTGTATGGCTGCGACATGGCCCGTCCCGGATTGTCCCTTAGGATTTGTGGTGGGTTGCCCAGGGAGTGTTCCGGACGGCCTAGGGATTTGTGCCGCCAATTGACCCAGTTGGGTCTCTACGTTCTTCTTCCAAATATCCATCTCCCCAATCCTTGTGGTAAGGTGATTGAGTTGAGAGTGGATAGCATTTTTGGATTGATCGTTCTTAGCTTGGTTCCGCCTTATCTCGTCCAACACAAGTTGAAGATCATCCTTCTTTTGGTCTCTCTCCGGGTGCCCAGGAGCTCTATAAGGCGGAGGGTCCCTAGGGTTAACTGGGTTCCTTTGTGGTTGATGGAACCTTTGGTCTCCCCAATATTGGTTATTGGAACCCCTCATGTAGCGCGCCTCTTGGTGAGTCTCCGCTAGGTATACTTGTTCGGCATGGGGGCACTCGATGGTGGTGTGCCGCTGCGATCCGCACTCGATGCAATCTTGGTTCGCTGAAAGGAACCTCACTTGCTTTTGGAGCTTTCTAAGTTGATCTCTGTGGAATTGCTCCTTCACATCCGGATCGATTACATTGGAGGGCTCATATAAGGGCATAGATGGGGCGGGCCTTGATGATGATGATGTGTCGGAAGCCTCAGGAGTCCCATATGTGTTGTCGAACTCCACCAACCTCTCTATGGTCTCCCAAGCCTCTTGTGGGGCGAGTTCAAGGTAGCCATAGGCGGTGTAGGTGTTGATCCTCTCCTTTGTTGCAGCGTCGAGAGCATTGTATATGATCTCCTGAATTACATATGGTGGTTGGCCATGCGTCGGGCATGATCGTAGAAGGTCCTTGAACCTTTCCCAAACAGTCGCCAGAGCCTCACCAAGCTTTTGTTTGAAAGCCGTGATTTTCTGTCGGATCAACGCCGTCTTAGAAGGAGGGAAGAACTTGTTGAGGAACGCGTCCTTGACTTCATTCCAGGTGCGGAGCGATCTTGGGGCTAAGCTCTCCAACCACTGTAATGCTTTACCTGTAAGAGACCATCGAAAGGCTTTTAGTTGGACATATTCAAGACTTCGTCCATCAGCAATAGTATCACAAAGGTCTAAGAAGGTTGAAATATGTGCCATAGGGCACTCATTAGGTTTTCCTTCATATTGATGCCTTCTTATTTCAGTCAGGAAGTTAGGTTTAATTTCAAAATTAGAGGCAGGGATAAGAATTGCCGATTCAGGCACTGTGAGAGCGGGGTGCATATATTGTTTGGCATTCCTAGGGAGGGCATTGATTTGGGCTTCTATTTGCCTCC
Organism: Persicaria maculosa; assembly: GCA_963922045.1. NCBI lineage: Eukaryota > Viridiplantae > Streptophyta > Magnoliopsida > Caryophyllales > Polygonaceae > Persicaria > Persicaria maculosa. Next base: position 40,521,415 of record OY998261.1, read on the forward strand.
GGCCTTCCTCCTCCCTATCCGCGCGCTCCTTAAGTGCCGCCTCTCTGGTCGTTAGGTCCTCAACCTGCCTCCTTAGTTGTTCAATAAGTTCTGCTTGGTTCGCGTTTTCCGCCATGATTCTTTGAGCTTGGGCCCTTAGATGGAAATAACACTCAGGGTCGTCTACTCCTTCAAATTCAGGTGGGCGATCAGCGCGTCGCATACACCTGCAAGACCAAACTAGAAAAAGACGTGAGATAGACTACTAGGGCGCGATTGATTGCATCCCCGGCAACGGCGCCAATTTGTTTGTTGCAGGAGGCTTGATATGTCAAGTAATTACAAATAATAAAGATGTAATAAATGTAATCCAACTCCTGGCCTAAGCAAATAATTACAAGACTTCCTCCCGTTGTAGTGGAAGGGTAGTCAGGATCGATCCACGAGGAGGCGTGTCAGCGGGATCCTAGTAGCTTTGGAAATCTCACGTCTGTGTCGATCAGAAGCCTCGATTTCGACCTTTGTACTCGATGTCGACCTCTGCTGTCGATGTTCTCTGCAACAGAAGACCTGCAAAGACAAAAACAAGTGGTCGATATCGACTGGTGGGGGTCGATATCGATGTTAGTCCACGAAATTGACTGGCTCAGAAGACTGCCAGTCGATACAGAAGGGTCGATATCGATGTCTGGTGTCGATATCGATGCCTGCAGAAGTTTCCCAGGAGTCTCGAGATCGACTCAGAAAACCGTCGATCTATCAGTTTTGGTCGATATCGACCTCTGCTGTCGACATCGATGTCTTTCCTGCAGTGGGTTAGCGGTTTTGTCGGCAAAGAAAAGGCCGAAGAATCAAGGATGGAGAGAGAAGCAATGAACAGAAATAACAGTGGGTTTTGGGGTGTATAAATATGTAAAAACAACTCCTATGATTAGGGTTTACCACAACGTTAACCAATGCATGCGATGAGATAAATAAGACGGACAATTGCGCTATTTCTCCCGAGGGACAAGCTTTCGCCGTACACCAACTCTTAGGATTACTCTTTCAAATAAACCTAATTGTCTCTACCAATTTTATGTTTATAACTCAAGTTGTTAGCATGAATCCCTTTTCTTTCGATTAGGACTAAACATAGAATCGTAGGAGGAGAGATAGACACAACGATATCAACATCAAATACTTACCTCAAACACGCATAGCTAACGTCGGGCTCACCCCGACCCTAAGAGCTTTGGGGAACTACTCGCTTCTCATCATGGGATTCATCGTCAATTGAATGGAAGAAACTTGCATTAAAATAAACTCCGAAGCTTTACAACTCAACGTCAACTTTCGCAAACGCCAAACCCTAAAACTTCTCTCTAACTCTAACTCTATTGTCTTTGTCTTGGGTGATTCGATTATTGGATGATCTAACAAATCAGCCCCTAGGGCTTTATTTATAAGCTACTAATCCTCGCTATCCAAGGATTGTAACTCCTATCTAAACTAATAACTCTATCCGAACAATTAGGATAGGTATTTTATTTTGATAAAACTTAAATGACTTAAAAGTAAAAGATGAATAAAACTTCAGCTGCCCTCTATCTTGAAAGTATGAGATAATCCCGTGCCTCCTTGAAGATATAGTTCCAATCCGTATTCGAAATCGAGTCTATCTTCTGTCGAGATAAGGGGTCGATATCGACACCGGAGGTCGATATCGAGGTCTCTGTTCCTGCTCGACTTGTTCAGCTCTGGTCGATTTCTATGTTGAGGTCGATATGGGGGTCGATATCGACACTGGGGGTCGATATCTGGGTCTAAGGTCGATATCTACCTCTTCTCAGCTTCAGTCGTTGAGGTCGATATCTAGGTTGAAGGTCGATATCTACCCCAGAGGTCGATATCTGGGTCTAGGGTCGATATCTACCTCTGCTCAGCTTCACTTGGCTTCTTCGTTTTGACTCCGTTTTCGCTCGAATTCCTGCATGGTTAGCTCAAAACTTGTGTAGACTCTATTTCTTGCATTTTAGCCCATTCTTACTCAAGTTTATATTCTTTTGACCCTTTTCTTTGGAGATCGAACGAAATACGAAGTTAAAAGATGCAATAAAAGAAGGTGCAAATGTGTACATCAGACACGATTTTATGGATCTACTGTATATCCTAGATTGGTACCAGTCTTGGACTGGGCAACCATATCATACGGATATAGATCCGTCAGCTAAATGGGTGGAGGCCATGGCAACTAGGACCAACGACGCGAAGGTAGTCTCTAAGTTTATGAAAACTAACATCTTTCCTCGCATTGGTGTTCCTAGAGTTCTTATTTCATATGGTGGCTCGCATTTCATTGAGAGAGGCTTTGAAGCTCTTTTAGCTAAGTATGGGGTAAACCATAGGGTGGCAACACCCTATCACCCTCAAACCAGCGGCCAAGTAGAAGTCTCCAATCGCCAAATCAAAGCCATCTTGGAGAAGACGGTCTCCCGCTCGAGGAAAGATTGGTCATCCAAACTGGATGATGCGCTCTGGGCCTACCGAACGGCCTATAAGACACCACTTCGCACAACTCCCTATAACTTGGTACATGGTAAGTCATGTCATTTGCCCGTCGAACTTGAGCATAAAGCAATGTGGGCTCTTAAGGAGCTTAACATGGATTTCGACGAAGCGGGAAAAATAAGGTTCATTGACTTACAAGCCTTGGAGGAGTTGTGCCTAAAGGCATATGAGAATGCCGAAATCTACAAGGAGCGCACTAAGAAATGGCATGATGGGAAATTGGTGCCAAAAACATATGAGGTAGGTGACAAAGTCCTTGTTTTTAATTCAAGACTTCGCTTATTTCCAGGAAACTAAGGAAAAGATGGAGCGGACCTTTCAAGGTTCATAAAATATTCCCTCACGGAGCGGTGGAGTTACTTTGCGACGATGGATCCACCTTTAAGATAAATGGCCACCGAGTAAAGAAATATTATGACAAGGAGGACCCGGAAGAAGAGATTCGCGCCACCTTAGCGTTGAACTAGCGCAAAAAGGGAAATATGTCGAGCTAGCGACTTAAACTCAGGCGCTTCCGGGAGGCAACCCGTCTTTTACTTTTCTTTCTCTTTTTGTTTTTAGTCTATTTTATATTTTTTTAGATCATTCGTAGCTATTCTATCTAAAGTCAACAAGGAAATTAAGTGCAGAAGAGAGGTCGATATCGACCTATATGGTCGATATCGATAGGCCGTCAAAAGGGAGCAGCTGCAAGAATTACACAGATACAGAAGGGGGGTCGATATCGACCTCGAAGGTCGATATCGACTACCGCTGGAGGTAGGTGCTAGGTCAGATTTTCATTTCTTTTTCTGTTTTATTTTTCGGGTTTATGTATCCCCTTATATACCCCGACTTCGACACCCACCCCCCATTTCGATACCCTACCAGCCGCCATTGTTGCCCTCTCTCCTTCATCTCTCACCCCTCTCCCGTCGCTCTCATCACTGCCGCACCAATGCAACTGTCATCCCCACCAGATCCAACCCCGACAGTCCCCCATTAGACACGACAACCCCGTTCTCTCTTTATCTTCTCGCCATTGCACTCTCTCTCCCTCGTTTTCAAGCCTTCTCGCCCAGATCTACTCACTTCTGGCCAAGAACCACCAGATCCGGCCGCCACAAGCCACCGGAGAGCCCACCGCGACACCAGCACGCCGACAGCACGCCGAGATCCGGTCGATTTTGAACCCTAGCCCCGATATCGACGTCGTCTGCTGTTTTACAATCGGTTTACGTTCTTGATTTTTGCGGTTGCTTGCCTTTTTCTCCCCTAATTCAGACACTATTCTGGTATGATTTGTTACCCTTCATCTATTTGTTTCAGATTTTCATGATTAATTAGTTGATTTAGGGAAGAAATTACATATTGGGTGTTTAGGGTTTGAACGATATTTGCACGGGAAAGAGTAATCGTATGTTTTGTGGGGCATGAATCTGATTTTTTCCATAAGTATGGGCTATGAATCTAATTTTTGTATATATATGGGCATGAATCGGATTTTTATATATATAAATGGGGTGAGATCTAATTTTTTTAATTTATGTGGGGCAATAATTGGAATTTTACATAAGTTTGGGTTATGAATCTGATTTTTTTTACAATATAGGCTGATTCTGAATTTTTTTTTTTTGTAGCTGAAATTCTGATTTTTTTTACAAACTGAAATTCTGATTTATTTTGGATTTTAAATGCTGATTTTTATTGGAGTTTAAATTCTGATTTTTTTTTACAAGGGCTGAAATTCTGATTTATTTAGGAGTTTCAATTCTGATTTTTTTTAGGGATTAAAATCTGATTTTTTATATATGTGGGCCAAAATTCTATAAGTCATTAGGTTCCTTAGTGTTAAAAATTTAAGAAATTATGTTTATATAAATTGCCATCCTTAGGTACTTTCTTTTTAGAACAGGTTACCAATCTCACTCAGTCAATTTACCTTACATAATTTTTTCGATAATATGGAACCTAAGTATGGGGTTCTCCCTATTTTATACCAAGGAGAATTATCTTTGGCAATGGTTTCTTTTGCAGACAATGGTGAGAGCCAAGAACATCCCTAAGGACACGCTTCGCATTGAGGACGATCAACAGTGCTCCCTAGCCGAGGATCTGATTGCCCAAGCCACCAGGGCAGGAGGCATTCAAGAGGCATTTGAGAATGTCTCCCTGCACAGGCTGATTGAGCCGCTGGAGGCGCACTACCCCGTTCTAACTGGGGAGTTTATGGCCACACTGGAGGTCCCTGAGCGCACCTCGACCAGTCGCCGAGTTATCTTCCAGCTCGGCAACAGGCGACAAGACTATCGCTCGAGGAGATGAGCAACATTTTTGGTTTCATCCAAACTCCCGCTGCCTTCAGGGTCGAGGACACCAACGTCATTTGGAGTTACATATCGGGCATTCCCTACCCAGCTCCCACGGCCTCCTTCAGCTCTAGGGTCGTGAGCCCCCTCTTCAGGGTCATCCTGCGAGTACTGGCGAGTACCCTTTGGGCCAGACCTGAGCTCCGTCGTCCCACACACCGTGAGACGGAGACTATGCGGAGGATGCTCTTTGAGGATGACCCTCTACCATACCTACACGCATGGCTCGAGCATATCCTAGACCACAGACGCACAGTCTCCACTGACATTATGGACGGCGGCATGGTGGCCATCCTCGCCAAGGGTCTAGGCGTCCACACTGAGAGGTACACGGCCTTTTGATAGCATCTAAGTTCGGCGACCAAGGCTTCTTCATCATTAGGTTCTTCTTTGGGTGCTTTTCTTCTCTTTCTTGACCTATCTTTAGCAATATAGGCAAACCACGGAGCTTTGACCCTCTCTTTAGTAGATTTATCAATAATGGGTTTAATTGATTCATCAATAATGGACAGAGGAGGGTTAAGATTCATACCTGGGCTTACCTGTTTGGGCCCGAAACAGAAATCTTCGGGCTGAGGGGTGGTCGATTTCGACCAAGGAGGGTCGATTTCGAGTGCTATGGTCGATACAGACATGTGGGGGTCGATATCGACCTCCGTGACCCCATACTTAAGCTCCTGGCAGTGATCTGGCATTCTCGATTTCGACCAAGGGGGGTCGATTTCGATGCTTTTAGTCGATATCGACTGGTTCCAGTCGATGTCGACCCTGCTTGCTGTTTCCGTCCTCGCCAACAAGAATTTTCTAAGCTTTTCTTTGGCCGGCGAGAGGACTACTTGCTCCAGGTGCTTTGTTTCGCTCATGGTTGGGTTGAAAGAGAATTATATCACTTCGTTCCCTATAGTAAAGGTTAGTAACCCTCGACGTACATTGATATTGGCATCAGCAGTAGCTAAGAAAGGCCTACCAAGTATAATAGGCACTACAGGATCTTCAGGCATCTCCAATACAATGAAATCAGTAGGCACAAAGAACTTACCTACCTTTACCGGAACGTCATCAACTATACCTGTGGGTCTGACGAATGAGTTGTCAGCCATATAGAGTTTCATGTCCACAGGTTCAAGCGCACCAATGTTTACCTTTCGCCAAATAGAAAGAGGCATGAGACTTACACTTGCCCCTAGGTCACATAGGGCTTTATAGCGATGTTGGCCAAGTCCCACGGTGATTGCAAACTTCCCTGGATCACTCTTCTTCTCAGGGAAGTCCATCTTTGAGCACTCCTCTGCGATCTCTGCCATGGACCTCTTCTTGCTTAGGATGTTTTTGAGGAATCGCACATAGGCGGGCATCTCGCTTAGGGCTTCTGTAAGAGGGATAGTAACGTTGAGCCCTTGAAGTATCTTTATGAAGCGCCTAAACTTGCCTTTGGTGGGATCCTCCAATGCTTTGGAAGGGAATGGCAACGTCTTCTTTGGTGGAGGGGCCAAAACGGTGGTCGGAGGGGCCTGTTGGACATCGACATCGACTGGAATGTGGTCGATATCGACTGGAATGGTCGATTTCGACCTCTGTTGTAGCTCTGATGGCTCTGCGGTGTCATCGACGTCGATCAGGGGGTCGACATAGGGGTCGATTTCGACCTCTGGGTCGACATCGACTGGTCTGTCGACGTCGACTGGGTCTGCTGCTTTCTCCTCCGTCTCCGTCCGTGGCTTTTGTACTTTGGTGCCACTCCTTAATTGTATGGCTGCGACATGGCCCGTCCCGGATTGTCCCTTAGGATTTGTGGTGGGTTGCCCAGGGAGTGTTCCGGACGGCCTAGGGATTTGTGCCGCCAATTGACCCAGTTGGGTCTCTACGTTCTTCTTCCAAATATCCATCTCCCCAATCCTTGTGGTAAGGTGATTGAGTTGAGAGTGGATAGCATTTTTGGATTGATCGTTCTTAGCTTGGTTCCGCCTTATCTCGTCCAACACAAGTTGAAGATCATCCTTCTTTTGGTCTCTCTCCGGGTGCCCAGGAGCTCTATAAGGCGGAGGGTCCCTAGGGTTAACTGGGTTCCTTTGTGGTTGATGGAACCTTTGGTCTCCCCAATATTGGTTATTGGAACCCCTCATGTAGCGCGCCTCTTGGTGAGTCTCCGCTAGGTATACTTGTTCGGCATGGGGGCACTCGATGGTGGTGTGCCGCTGCGATCCGCACTCGATGCAATCTTGGTTCGCTGAAAGGAACCTCACTTGCTTTTGGAGCTTTCTAAGTTGATCTCTGTGGAATTGCTCCTTCACATCCGGATCGATTACATTGGAGGGCTCATATAAGGGCATAGATGGGGCGGGCCTTGATGATGATGATGTGTCGGAAGCCTCAGGAGTCCCATATGTGTTGTCGAACTCCACCAACCTCTCTATGGTCTCCCAAGCCTCTTGTGGGGCGAGTTCAAGGTAGCCATAGGCGGTGTAGGTGTTGATCCTCTCCTTTGTTGCAGCGTCGAGAGCATTGTATATGATCTCCTGAATTACATATGGTGGTTGGCCATGCGTCGGGCATGATCGTAGAAGGTCCTTGAACCTTTCCCAAACAGTCGCCAGAGCCTCACCAAGCTTTTGTTTGAAAGCCGTGATTTTCTGTCGGATCAACGCCGTCTTAGAAGGAGGGAAGAACTTGTTGAGGAACGCGTCCTTGACTTCATTCCAGGTGCGGAGCGATCTTGGGGCTAAGCTCTCCAACCACTGTAATGCTTTACCTGTAAGAGACCATCGAAAGGCTTTTAGTTGGACATATTCAAGACTTCGTCCATCAGCAATAGTATCACAAAGGTCTAAGAAGGTTGAAATATGTGCCATAGGGCACTCATTAGGTTTTCCTTCATATTGATGCCTTCTTATTTCAGTCAGGAAGTTAGGTTTAATTTCAAAATTAGAGGCAGGGATAAGAATTGCCGATTCAGGCACTGTGAGAGCGGGGTGCATATATTGTTTGGCATTCCTAGGGAGGGCATTGATTTGGGCTTCTATTTGCCTCCGGCCTTCCTCCTCCCTATCCGCGCGCTCCTTAAGTGCCGCCTCTCTGGTCGTTAGGTCCTCAACCTGCCTCCTTAGTTGTTCAATAAGTTCTGCTTGGTTCGCGTTTTCCGCCATGATTCTTTGAGCTTGGGCCCTTAGATGGAAATAACACTCAGGGTCGTCTACTCCTTCAAATTCAGGTGGGCGATCAGCGCGTCGCATACACCTGCAAGACCAAACTAGAAAAAGACGTGAGATAGACTACTAGGGCGCGATTGATTGCATCCCCGGCAACGGCGCCAATTTGTTTGTTGCAGGAGGCTTGATATGTCAAGTAATTACAAATAATAAAGATGTAATAAATGTAATCCAACTCCTGGCCTAAGCAAATAATTACAAGACTTCCTCCCGTTGTAGTGGAAGGGTAGTCAGGATCGATCCACGAGGAGGCGTGTCAGCGGGATCCTAGTAGCTTTGGAAATCTCACGTCTGTGTCGATCAGAAGCCTCGATTTCGACCTTTGTACTCGATGTCGACCTCTGCTGTCGATGTTCTCTGCAACAGAAGACCTGCAAAGACAAAAACAAGTGGTCGATATCGACTGGTGGGGGTCGATATCGATGTTAGTCCACGAAATTGACTGGCTCAGAAGACTGCCAGTCGATACAGAAGGGTCGATATCGATGTCTGGTGTCGATATCGATGCCTGCAGAAGTTTCCCAGGAGTCTCGAGATCGACTCAGAAAACCGTCGATCTATCAGTTTTGGTCGATATCGACCTCTGCTGTCGACATCGATGTCTTTCCTGCAGTGGGTTAGCGGTTTTGTCGGCAAAGAAAAGGCCGAAGAATCAAGGATGGAGAGAGAAGCAATGAACAGAAATAACAGTGGGTTTTGGGGTGTATAAATATGTAAAAACAACTCCTATGATTAGGGTTTACCACAACGTTAACCAATGCATGCGATGAGATAAATAAGACGGACAATTGCGCTATTTCTCCCGAGGGACAAGCTTTCGCCGTACACCAACTCTTAGGATTACTCTTTCAAATAAACCTAATTGTCTCTACCAATTTTATGTTTATAACTCAAGTTGTTAGCATGAATCCCTTTTCTTTCGATTAGGACTAAACATAGAATCGTAGGAGGAGAGATAGACACAACGATATCAACATCAAATACTTACCTCAAACACGCATAGCTAACGTCGGGCTCACCCCGACCCTAAGAGCTTTGGGGAACTACTCGCTTCTCATCATGGGATTCATCGTCAATTGAATGGAAGAAACTTGCATTAAAATAAACTCCGAAGCTTTACAACTCAACGTCAACTTTCGCAAACGCCAAACCCTAAAACTTCTCTCTAACTCTAACTCTATTGTCTTTGTCTTGGGTGATTCGATTATTGGATGATCTAACAAATCAGCCCCTAGGGCTTTATTTATAAGCTACTAATCCTCGCTATCCAAGGATTGTAACTCCTATCTAAACTAATAACTCTATCCGAACAATTAGGATAGGTATTTTATTTTGATAAAACTTAAATGACTTAAAAGTAAAAGATGAATAAAACTTCAGCTGCCCTCTATCTTGAAAGTATGAGATAATCCCGTGCCTCCTTGAAGATATAGTTCCAATCCGTATTCGAAATCGAGTCTATCTTCTGTCGAGATAAGGGGTCGATATCGACACCGGAGGTCGATATCGAGGTCTCTGTTCCTGCTCGACTTGTTCAGCTCTGGTCGATTTCTATGTTGAGGTCGATATGGGGGTCGATATCGACACTGGGGGTCGATATCTGGGTCTAAGGTCGATATCTACCTCTTCTCAGCTTCAGTCGTTGAGGTCGATATCTAGGTTGAAGGTCGATATCTACCCCAGAGGTCGATATCTGGGTCTAGGGTCGATATCTACCTCTGCTCAGCTTCACTTGGCTTCTTCGTTTTGACTCCGTTTTCGCTCGAATTCCTGCATGGTTAGCTCAAAACTTGTGTAGACTCTATTTCTTGCATTTTAGCCCATTCTTACTCAAGTTTATATTCTTTTGACCCTTTTCTTTGGAGATCGAACGAAATACGAAGTTAAAAGATGCAATAAAAGAAGGTGCAAATGTGTACATCAGACACGATTTTATGGATCTACTGTATATCCTAGATTGGTACCAGTCTTGGACTGGGCAACCATATCATACGGATATAGATCCGTCAGCTAAATGGGTGGAGGCCATGGCAACTAGGACCAACGACGCGAAGGTAGTCTCTAAGTTTATGAAAACTAACATCTTTCCTCGCATTGGTGTTCCTAGAGTTCTTATTTCATATGGTGGCTCGCATTTCATTGAGAGAGGCTTTGAAGCTCTTTTAGCTAAGTATGGGGTAAACCATAGGGTGGCAACACCCTATCACCCTCAAACCAGCGGCCAAGTAGAAGTCTCCAATCGCCAAATCAAAGCCATCTTGGAGAAGACGGTCTCCCGCTCGAGGAAAGATTGGTCATCCAAACTGGATGATGCGCTCTGGGCCTACCGAACGGCCTATAAGACACCACTTCGCACAACTCCCTATAACTTGGTACATGGTAAGTCATGTCATTTGCCCGTCGAACTTGAGCATAAAGCAATGTGGGCTCTTAAGGAGCTTAACATGGATTTCGACGAAGCGGGAAAAATAAGGTTCATTGACTTACAAGCCTTGGAGGAGTTGTGCCTAAAGGCATATGAGAATGCCGAAATCTACAAGGAGCGCACTAAGAAATGGCATGATGGGAAATTGGTGCCAAAAACATATGAGGTAGGTGACAAAGTCCTTGTTTTTAATTCAAGACTTCGCTTATTTCCAGGAAACTAAGGAAAAGATGGAGCGGACCTTTCAAGGTTCATAAAATATTCCCTCACGGAGCGGTGGAGTTACTTTGCGACGATGGATCCACCTTTAAGATAAATGGCCACCGAGTAAAGAAATATTATGACAAGGAGGACCCGGAAGAAGAGATTCGCGCCACCTTAGCGTTGAACTAGCGCAAAAAGGGAAATATGTCGAGCTAGCGACTTAAACTCAGGCGCTTCCGGGAGGCAACCCGTCTTTTACTTTTCTTTCTCTTTTTGTTTTTAGTCTATTTTATATTTTTTTAGATCATTCGTAGCTATTCTATCTAAAGTCAACAAGGAAATTAAGTGCAGAAGAGAGGTCGATATCGACCTATATGGTCGATATCGATAGGCCGTCAAAAGGGAGCAGCTGCAAGAATTACACAGATACAGAAGGGGGGTCGATATCGACCTCGAAGGTCGATATCGACTACCGCTGGAGGTAGGTGCTAGGTCAGATTTTCATTTCTTTTTCTGTTTTATTTTTCGGGTTTATGTATCCCCTTATATACCCCGACTTCGACACCCACCCCCCATTTCGATACCCTACCAGCCGCCATTGTTGCCCTCTCTCCTTCATCTCTCACCCCTCTCCCGTCGCTCTCATCACTGCCGCACCAATGCAACTGTCATCCCCACCAGATCCAACCCCGACAGTCCCCCATTAGACACGACAACCCCGTTCTCTCTTTATCTTCTCGCCATTGCACTCTCTCTCCCTCGTTTTCAAGCCTTCTCGCCCAGATCTACTCACTTCTGGCCAAGAACCACCAGATCCGGCCGCCACAAGCCACCGGAGAGCCCACCGCGACACCAGCACGCCGACAGCACGCCGAGATCCGGTCGATTTTGAACCCTAGCCCCGATATCGACGTCGTCTGCTGTTTTACAATCGGTTTACGATCTTGATTTTTGCGGTTGCTTGCCTTTTTCTCCCCTAATTCAGACACTATTCTGGTATGATTTGTTACCCTTCATCTATTTGTTTCAGATTTTCATGATTAATTAGTTGATTTAGGGAAGAAATTACATATTGGGTGTTTAGGGTTTGAACGATATTTGCACGGGAAAGAGTAATCGTATGTTTTGTGGGGCATGAATCTGATTTTTTCCATAAGTATGGGCTATGAATCTAATTTTTGTATATATATGGGCATGAATCGGATTTTTATATATATAAATGGGGTGAGATCTAATTTTTTTAATTTATGTGGGGCAATAATTGGAATTTTACATAAGTTTGGGTTATGAATCTGATTTTTTTTACAATATAGGCTGATTCTGAATTTTTTTTTTTTGTAGCTGAAATTCTGATTTTTTTTACAAACTGAAATTCTGATTTATTTTGGATTTTAAATGCTGATTTTTATTGGAGTTTAAATTCTGATTTTTTTTTACAAGGGCTGAAATTCTGATTTATTTAGGAGTTTCAATTCTGATTTTTTTTAGGGATTAAAATCTGATTTTTTATATATGTGGGCCAAAATTCTATAAGTCATTAGGTTCCTTAGTGTTAAAAATTTAAGAAATTATGTTTATATAAATTGCCATCCTTAGGTACTTTCTTTTTAGAACAGGTTACCAATCTCACTCAGTCAATTTACCTTACATAATTTTTTCGATAATATGGAACCTAAGTATGGGGTTCTCCCTATTTTATACCAAGGAGAATTATCTTTGGCAATGGTTTCTTTTGCAGACAATGGTGAGAGCCAAGAACATCCCTAAGGACACGCTTCGCATTGAGGACGATCAACAGTGCTCCCTAGCCGAGGATCTGATTGCCCAAGCCACCAGGGCAGGAGGCATTCAAGAGGCATTTGAGAATGTCTCCCTGCACAGGCTGATTGAGCCGCTGGAGGCGCACTACCCCGTTCTAACTGGGGAGTTTATGGCCACACTGGAGGTCCCTGAGCGCACCTCGACCAGTCGCCGAGTTATCTTCCAGCTCGGCAACAGGCGACAAGACTATCGCTCGAGGAGATGAGCAACATTTTTGGTTTCATCCAAACTCCCGCTGCCTTCAGGGTCGAGGACACCAACGTCATTTGGAGTTACATATCGGGCATTCCCTACCCAGCTCCCACGGCCTCCTTCAGCTCTAGGGTCGTGAGCCCCCTCTTCAGGGTCATCCTGCGAGTACTGGCGAGTACCCTTTGGGCCAGACCTGAGCTCCGTCGCCCCACACACCGTGAGACGGAGACTATGCGGAGGATGCTCTTTGAGGATGACCCTCTACCATACCTACACGCATGGCTCGAGCATATCCTAGACCACAGACGCACAGTCTCCACTGACATTATGGACGGCGGCATGGTGGCCATCCTCGCCAAGGGTCTAGGCGTCCACACTGAGAGGTACACGGCCTACCAGCTCACGTACCTAGACGCTGCAGTATTGTGCCAGGGCGGAGTCTTCGCGCCAGGCGCACAAGGATGGAGACACCCCTAGACAGGGATGTGTATGCGACACGATTTTATGGATCTACTATATATCCCAGATTGGTACCAGTCCTGGACTGGGAAGCCATATCATACGGATATAGATCCGTCTGCTGACCCCACCCTTCGGAGGAGACCCCCACTCTACAACCATGAGCCGGAGGTAGACGCTATGTCTTGGGACGCTGACCGCCATTCGGACGGAGCATAGCAGCCCCCAGCCTACCAGGGGGGCATGGATGGCGACGATGATGATGACGCCAGGGTTGATGCAGTTGGAGGATGAGAGGGCCCGCAAGGGTCCCACCACAGCCACCACAGCCATCACAGCCACCACAGCCACCATAGCTATGTGCCTCCACGTCCTCCTCCCTTCCAGCCTGCCTACTCCACTGATTGGCAGGACGACATGACTGCCCGCTTTACTAGGCTGGAGCTATCCGTCACTGAGATCTGCGAGGAGCAGCGCCGCTATAGGAGGTTCCTCGAGGGTTTGGGCTCATATATGGGCTTTTCTTTCGATCAGCAGGCTGGCCCTTCCACATTCGCGCAGGGCGCCCCGACCTACTACTCAGGGTCAACTCCTACACAGGACTGGCCCTTGCTGTTGCCACCTCCTCCGCCTCTTGAGCAGTGATGTGTGTTGAGTAAGTGAGCATGAGTGATTCCTTCCCTCTACTTTACTTTTCTAACAGTGAGGACATTGTAATCTTGAAGTATGGGGTGGGGATTTAAATTGGACATTATAAACTGCTTTATCTGGTTGTGGTAATATTTAAAACTTGGCGAACTTGGCTTGTATTTTATTTACTTTCTACTATATTTGTATGCATTGCATGATATTTAATGTTTATGTCTTTTAAAAGTTTAAGTCCCTAGTCTTTTAGTTTGTTAAGTCTATGAAAATATCAAAATCCAAAAAAATAGAAAAATGTCAAAAATAAAAAAAATATGCATGTTTATTTTTAATTTGTTTTTAAACCCTATTTAGATGTCCTATGATGAAAACTCAATAGCTGACTTGATCATGTAAACCCTATGGCATATTTGGATGGTTTAGCCTAAGTCCTTAAAATTTTTATGTGGATTGTGAACTTGTGATGAAATTGAGCACATATGATCCTAGGCTAAAAAGCAAATCCAACAAAAATTGTCCTTGTGAGAATTTTGACCTATAGGGAGAACATCAAAAATCCCTCCGCTTTCTTGAGTGAATTTACTCTTCCTATGCATCTCTAAATATTATGATAGTTATTCAAAACCAATGCATATATATGTTTATGTTTACGAGAATTAAATGATGGAGGCATCTTTTAAGCCATTTTTATCCTCTCTTTACCTACCCTGCATTATCCCTGCTTGAAGCCAAAATATTAGCCTGAGCCTGAAATTATAAACTCCCAAAATTATCCCTAGCCAAATCAAGCCTGACCCCCATTTGAGAATTAGACTTAGATTGGCTAGACTAATGCCTTGTGGAAAGAAAAGAGCATAATGTCCAGTTTTGAGCAAGGAAATTATGGGTTGGTGCATATTTACATTTTGTCATATTTTGTAAAAGGATTTATGGCTCAACATATAAATGAACATATTAATTTATTAATTCCGAAAAAAAAATCCGAAAATAGGTATCTATATATAGTGCATGAGCCAAAATCCTTAAGTCTTTTATTCATACAAGTGTATATTTTTGAGAGGTATATTAGAGTTTGAAAGAAGGGTTCATAGAATGGTTTACATCTTTTAGTGCATCTTTAGAGCATATTATATAAAGATGAGTTGGGAAAGAGCATTATAGGAGATCGAGCTTGGAAAGTGCAACATTGAAGAGTTATGGTTTGGGTATTGCAAGTGTTGAGATTTAGGAGTCTTGATTCCCGAATTATAAAAGCAACACATAGCCAAATAATTCCATACACTTAGTTTCATACCAAGCCCCATTACAACCCCGCCGAATGGAGTCTTCTTTGAAGTCTTCCATTGAGCGAAAGTCCTCCTGATGATTCTTATTGCATTTTCGTAATGGGTTGCGAAGTGGATTGTTATAAATTGCAATGTTTATGAGATTGTCTATGGAATTGAGTTGAGAGTTGATCTTCATAGCCTAAACACATGAGAGTTGAGTGCAAACACATTATCCCTGTGAGGTTGGATCAAAATTGCATATGCCTATGGATCACCAAAATATGTGCTATGACGTTAAATTCACTTGCTTTGCTTTGCTACCGCTTATGATGTTGCTTTTGACAACGGCGAAGACTTGAAGGGTGTGTTGTAGGTATTGGTTATTGCTTGGTTATTGCTTGAGGACAAGCAAGTCTAAGTATGGGTTGTTTTGATGTACATATTTGTACCTTTATTTATTGCATATTTTGACTTCATATTTCACTCGATTTCCAAAGAAAAGTTTCAAAAGTATATAAACTTGAATACGAATGAGCTAAAGTATAAGAAATAGAGTCTGCACGAGTTTTGAGCTAACCATGCAGGAATTCGATGAAATCGGAGTCAAAACAAAGAAGCCAAGTGAAGCCGAGCAGTGGTCGATATCGACCTGAAGACATCGATATCGACCCTAGTTTTCGACACGACTTTTGAGTGTCGAGATAGGCCACATGGACCAGACAAGAAGGCATCGATATCGACATACTATCTCGATATCGACCATCGTCATAGACATCGAATGGAGCTGGACAAGTCGAGCAGAAACACAGACATCGATATCGACCTCTGGTGTCGATATCGACCTTACCTTGACAGAAGATAAATCCGATTTCGAGACTCGGATTGTGAAGTCTATCATCAAGGCCACGAATTATCTCGTTCTTCTAGATATTAGCAGCTGGTGTATTATCTTTTCCTTTAAAGTAATATCAAAATAAAAGACATATCCTAATTGTTCGGATATAGTTCATAGTTTAGATAGAAGTTACAATCCTCGGATAGCGAGGATTAGTAGCCTATAAATAAAGCCCTAGGGACTGATTTGTTAGATCATCCAAGAAGCAAGACAATAGCAATAGGCAATAGATAGTTAGAGTTTTTGAGCTTTAAAGTTTCAAGCGCTTACGATAGTTGGCGTTGAGATTGTAAAGATTCAAAATTTTCCATTTATGCAAGTTATTTCAATTCAAGATATGTCTACAATCAACATGAGCGAGTAGTCTCCCTTGTGCTTCATCTTTAAATGCGAATTTAAGGAACTCATGTTGTAAAACTTGGGTAGTAATTAGGGTTTCTATTCGAAAGATTATAAACTCAATTATGACGAAGGTAGATACAAATTAGGTTAAGTAATTGTAAAATCTCTTTTCCTCTTTGTCGGTTTAGGTGAAAGCCTTTTCCTTTATGATGAAAGCATGCATCTTTAGTTGATTCTTACTTCTTCTATCATGGTTGTCGTCGCGGTAATCCTTGGCTTTGGAAGACTTTTCCTTTATTAAGTTTACATTCAAATTTGCCCGCCGTTCGTTGAGTCATCGAAAAACCCAACACCCTTGCTTACTTCTATTCATTGCTCCCTTCCCATTCTTAAATCTTCGGCCTTTTCTTTGCCGACAAAACAACTAACTCACTGCAGGAAGACATCGATATCGACAACAGAGGTCGATATCGACCACACTAATAGATCGACAGTTTTCTGAGTCGATCTCGAGACTCCTAGGAAACTTCTGCAAGCATCGATATCGACCCCCTTGTGTCGAAATCGACCCCTCTGTATCGACTGGCAGACTTCTGAGCCAGTCAATTTCGTGGACTAACATCGATATCGACCCCTTCCAGTCGATATCGACTACAGTTTTTATTTCTACAGGTCTTCTGTTGCAGAGAACATCGACAACCAAGGTTGACATCGAGGTCTGAGCTCGAGATAGAGGCTTCTGGTCGAACATAAAGGATGTCTCTTCAACACTACTAGGATCCCGCTAACTCGCTTCCTCGTGGATCGAACCTGATTCCCTACTACTATAGCGGGGAGTCTTGAATTTATTTGAAGAGGCTAAGAGTTTTATTGCTTTATATTTTATTATATATTTCGATTCAATTCTCCCCACGTCAAAATGCATCATCTTTCATGAAATTGGCATAATACTTGCATGGTTATCGTTGTGGCATTAATCCCCGACTTTGGAAGCTTTTAGTTTATTGATTCATATAAAAATTTTGTGTTTTTATTTCTGTCCACTCTTCCATCATCATCCTACGTTCTTCGGACATCTTTTTCGACGCAAATAGGTTACATTACAGTTTCTGTTGAATACTCGCTTTCAACTGCAGATGTCGATATCGAGTGCTGACATTGATATGGAGTACCCAACTTGACGTCGACTTTGCTTCTATCTTCTGTAGGAAACTTAGCTGGAAATCGACCAGAACTGAGGTCGATATCGACTAGGCACCTCGATATCTAGTGGCCTTCTGGAGTCAAAACTTGATCATGATTGCAAGCTTAGAAAGCGCTGATATACCTCCTCGTGGATTCGATCCTGAATTACACTACCACTACCTAGGGAGGGATTCTTGTATTTTATTTGCTTAGACAAGGGAGTCGGTCTAGTTGTGATATTTTATATTGAATATTATTTGAGCAATATCCCTTCCTTACGAATAAATTGGCGCCGTTTCCTGGGAGGCAATCAATCGCGCCCTATGTTTTATTCACGATCTTCTTTAGTGCTTATTTTGCAGGTTTATGCGACGCTCTGATCGTGAACATATCTTGGAAAGTATTGACGAGCCTGAACGTTTCTTCCATCTTCACAACAAAGCTATCTGAATCATGGCGAATGACAAGACACATGCTCAGATCATTGATCGGTTAAGGAAGGAAATTGAGTATCACAACACTACAATCGCTAATGAGAGGGTTGTTGTTGTAGAGCGAGCCCGCGCTGATAGAAAGGAGGATGCGTGCAGACAAGTCCAGGAGCAGCACAATCAGTATCCACACACGGCGATGCAATACATGCATCCGCCGCTTCATGTTCCTGAATATGTTATTTTAATTCCTCCATCTAATTATGAGATTAGAATAAACTTCATGTGTGAAATTAAAAGAAATACTTTTGAAGGAAGACCTAATGAATGCCCCTTGCGACATATTTCTACATTTATGGACTTATGTGAGACTATTGACGATGATGTAAACTTAGAGTATGTTAGACTAAAGTCTTTTTGATGGTCTCTTGCTGGGAAGGCATTACAATGGCTAAAGAGTTTGGCTCCACGCTCGCTGAGGACATGGGGAGAGGTGAAGGATGTGTTCCTAAACAAGTTGTTTCCTCCATGAAAAAATGGCAATGCTGCGGCAAAGGATCACAACTTTCAAACAAAAGCCTGGTGAAACATTGGCACAGGCGTGGGAGCACTTTAAGGACTTGCTGATATCATACCCGACGCATTGGCAATTACCATATGTCATCCAGGAGATCTTCTAAAACTCCCTCGATTGGCTGAATAAGGAGAGAATCAACTCTTACACCTCCTATCGGTACATTGAGCTTAAACCAACGGAGGCTTGGGAGAAAATTGACAGGCTAGTTACCTTTGATAACACATATGGGACTGTTGCGGCCTATGACTCAAGGTCTTCCCCATCTATGCCACTTTATGAGCCTCTAAAGGAGATTGACCCTGATGTGCAGAAATAATTCTACAATGATCAGACACGTCGCCTACAAAAGCAAGTTAGATTCCTAAGCAACAATCAACCTTGTCAGGAATGTGGCTCAACAAGGCACAACACTAGTGCTTGTCCATATCTTGAGCAATTATCTATGGCATAGCAACATGAGGAAGCTAAGTAGATGAGAGGCCCCTATGGAGGGGGCTGTAAGACCCGGGGTCTGAAGAGGCGTCAAGCCAAGCCACCTAGCCCTCTCAGGTTCATTGTCCTCACTTGGAGCCTGAAAAGGAAGAGCTCTTGTGACATAGGCAGGGCTTGAATCACTTATAAATCACTCCCAACATCCTTATGATATCCGATGTGGGACGGGGGTGTTACAATCTCCCCCACTTAAAGCACTGACGACCCCGTTAGGCTCAAGGGACTGCTCTCTGGGAGAAGCGTACCCGATCATACTGTCGGTGCACCTGCGAGCCCAGAGTCAGCTCTGATACCATCTGTAAGACCCGAAGTCTTATGAGACATCAACCCATGCCACCTAGCCCTCTCAAGTCCATTGTCCTCACTTGGAGCCTGAAAAGGAAGAGCTCTTGTGACATAGGTATGGCTTGAAATCACTCCAAACATCCTTGTGATATCCGATGTGGGACGGGGGTGTTACAGGGGCAATTAGCAATATTGGGGAGATCAAAGGTACTATCAACCACAACATCAACAAAGGGATCCCCCACCACATAGAGCACTAGGGCACCCTGAGCGCGAACCAAGGAAGGATGACCTACAGATCATTCTTGATGAGATGCGGAGGAACCATGCTGAGTTCAAACAAGCCAATAACTCCATTTATACTCGGATGCAGGGCATAAATTCTAGACCTGGGGAGATCGAAGTTTGGAAGCGGAACATGGACACCCAAATGGGTCAATTGGCAGAGCAAATACCCAAAATGTCAAAATCGCTGCCTGGATCTACTGTGCGCAATCTTAAGGGCAAAACTACTGGACATATAGTGGCAATGAATCTAAGGATTAGGCGTCAATTGGAAACGCCCGAGCAAAAAGCGGAGGAGAAAGCACTAGAAGGGACATCGATATCGACTAGCCCAATCGATATCGACCAAGGTGATATCGATGTCGAGCCCACTATACTCGATGTCGACACAGAAGCTTAATCACCACAGAAATTGACTCATTTAGTCGATATCGACCATCATCCAGTCGATGTCGACTCAACTCCAACCGTAGAGAAGAAGAAGGTGTTGCCATTCCCTAAGAAGGCTTTTAAGGACCCAACGGAAAAGAAGTTTCAGCGCTTTGTGAAGATGCTTCAAGGGCTCAATGTTTCAATTGCATTCACCGAAGCACTTCATGAGATGCCATCATATGTGAGGTTCCTTAAAGATATACTAGGTAAGAAGTGATCAATTGCTGAGATCGCAGAGGTGTGCAATAGGTTGGAACTACCAGAGAAGGGGGCGAACCCAGGTAAGTTTTATATCGCTATAGGCTTAGGTCAATATCGCTTTAATGCTTTATGTGATTTGGGCGCTAGTGTTAGCATGATGACACTAACCATATGGCAGAAGATAAAGATAGGTCCCCTAGAGCCTGTGGATGCAAAGCTTTACATGGCTAACAACACAGTAGTTATTCCAACAGGGATGGTAGATGATGTGCCAGTGCAAGTAGGTAAATTCTTTGTCCCTGCTAATTTTCTAGTTGTTGATATGGCAGAGGACCCTGCTTGTCCAATTATTTTAGGTAGGCCATTCTTAGCCACCGTCGATGCGAACATAAGCGTGAGGAAAGGCTTGCTCTCATTCACAATTTGTGATGGGGTGATAGAGTACACTTTCAACAAAACGGTAAGAAAGAATAAAGGGCCAATGGAGATAAAGTCAATCAAGGGTGTCTACATCACATGCAGGGAAGCAAAGGTAAGGAATATGACACCTGATGAGGTTGAAAAGAGGGCCATAGAAGCACAAGTGGAGGAGGTCATGGCAATGTTGAACAAAGGAGCCAAAAAGCCACTCGAAATCGACCCAAGTATGTCGATATCAACTAACATTGTTCAAGATTCCGTGCCAGGTTATAAGTATGGGGTCGACGTAACAGAAGAGAGCTCAAAATCCAGCACAGAGGTCGATATCGACCATAACCCTGAGCCGAAATCGACTGCCCCAAAAGCTGAAAGTGGAAAAGGTACCTCGACATCGAGGTCAGAAGGTCGAAATAGACCACAACAGATCGAGGAGAAATCCTCCACATCGACAGGACCTGCAGGAGCTGAACAGAGGTCGATACCGAGTGAAGCTGATCGCTATCGACTAGACTCAGAGAAGGAAAAGGGAAGCCAAGGTACGTATTCCTCTTTTTCTATTTCAATAAAAGATTTATCACTTTTTGGAAGAGGTTTGACTTAGTATGTGCACTTGTGCAGTGTATCCAATGATGATCCGAGCAACTATGAAGAGGGAGATATAGTGTATGTCTCTAAATCGAAAGATCATTGGTTCCCAAGCAGATTCAAAACGAAGAGGATGGGACCCTTTACTGTGAATCAAATCCATCCAAGCAGGATGCAACTGAGAGATAAGAATGGAGTTCTATTTGAGGCCCAAGCTACCCGGGCTGTACAAATGCCGCATTGAGCGTAAAGGAGAAGTCGGTCTAGCAACTATAACGTCTAGAGTTTGTAAAAGACAATTAGTTTTTAAGTTTTGGACAAATTTTTAGCTTGTTTCTTAGACATTATTATTTGTTTGTTTGGATTTAGTTTTTGTTTTCTAACATGTTTCAGGAAAGAAAGAGAGCAAAACAGACATCGAAATTGAGTAAAGATGCTTGATATCGACCTAGAAGGTCGATTTAGATAGGTTGGGGTTGAGGATGGATCACCCTGATGCTTTGAACAACCCAGAAATCGAGTGAGACTGGTCGATATCGACCGGTCCACCAGAAATCAACCTCACCCGCAAACATCTTCAACTCCTGATTTTCGTGAATTTTTAATAAGTTTCTTTCTTAACCCTAGTTCTTATACAGTGGGGACAATGTAATCTTTATGTATGGGGTGTGGGAAAGGCTTGCTTGCATATTTTTAGCATTTTTTAGCATATTTTAAGCATTTTTCATAGTTTTTGCATATTTTGAGCATTTATTTAGCAAATTTTGGGCATTGCATTATTTGGTTTATGGATCCGAAAAAAAGAAAAAAAGATAAAAAAAGATAAAAATGACCCCCATCAAAAATTTTGAAAACAAAGAATAAGTGTCATGGAAGCTTTTATTGAACTCGACGATGCAAAAGTAGATTCATTAGAGATATAACCATGAAAGGAAGTCACAATGAAATAGCCTAGTAAAAGGAAGTCACAATGAAGTGCAATTTTTTAGAGAAAACCATGAAAGTGAGGTAAAATATTGAAGTTGCTTTTGACATATGCATGATAAGATGATGGAGGACTTTATAATTTCCATACATGTGCTCAATTTCATATCCTAGCCCTACCTATCCATATTTGCAATTACACAAGCCATATATGAGCCTATTATCATTATTGCTCCACATATATTACATATTTCCAATTTTTTAATACCTTATACCCAATCCGGGGACATGTTTGAGAATGGATGTCATCTTTGGAGTTGTTATATGGAGTTTTTGCATATTATTGAAGTATGGAAGGAATGAAATAAATTTTTAAATATGGAAAATTTAATGAGTGAGAAAAAATCCGATCACCTCAGGAGATAAAGGTAGATCGACCCTGCTCGTTGACATGTTAGTTCAGCGAGATGGGACACAAGGTGAGGAGTCCGAAGTACTAAGTATCCGGGGCCTTTCATGACATCCATGTTTGTGACTCACGAGAAGGCAGTACCAAGGTTAGAGAGGTAAAAGCATTATAGTGAAAAAAGCATTGAGCAATGAGTGAAAGATGAGAAATATTATGAAGAAGGAATGTGGAATGAAAGAAAGTTTATTTCCCCGGATTTAACACCAAATGGCAAAAAATTAGCCCACCTTTAGGTTTTTACCAATCTACTTCTCATAAGCTTGCAAAAGTCCTCTTGATTATTAATGCTATGTTGCACAAAATTATTTTATGCATATAGTCCTCCTTTTGTGTGTATGATGTTGCTTTTGTTCACCGGCATGGATTTGGTTGACATTAGTACCTTTTCGAGGATGGCAATTGATTGTAGGGACATATGAGAATGAATATATGATGTTGACGGTTTACTTTCTTCCCCTGAATCACCATTAAAATTATTGCTTGGGGACAAGCAAGCTTAAGTATGGGGTGTTTGATATGCGCGCAAATTTCCATATTTTCTATCCATATTTATGTCCATTTTGTTGATATTTTCATGCATATTGGTTGCGAAATCATAAGTTTAGTGTAGTTTACACTTATTTGTCAAATATAGAGGTTTACACAACTTTTTATGTGATTTCATAGAAATCGAGACAAAAATGGACGAATTTGGACAAAAGAATAAGAGCGGAAAAAGGACTCGAAGTCTACTGAGGAGTCGAAATTGACCTATCGACTCGATATCGAGTGAAACGGAGCACCAGAAATCGAGTATTGCAGAGAACAGAGCATGTCGATATGAAGAGGTCAATATCGATGTTACAAGGTCGATATCGAGTGGCCGAGATCGAGTAAATTGATAGAAGTCGAGTGCCAATCCGAGGTCGAGTAGAACTGCTCAAGATCGAGGTTCATGGTCGATATCGAGGTTCATGGTCGATATCGAGGTTCCAATCCGAGGTCGATATCGAGGTTCATGGTTGATATCGACTGCTGATGCTGAACAGATCCGACGCTGTTTTTGATACAATTCTATCCAAAGCGTTCAAGTTTATCCTAAAGTCGAGAACTTCTATCAAATACCACTAGACACTTCATCCTTTATGATGTTTATCTGGAGTTTGAGTTATTTTACTTAATTAAGTTTTATCTTAGGAATAAAGATAGAGTTTCGAATCCTTGGATAGGGAGATTTGAGATCTATTATTAGGGGCCCTTAGGTTTGAGTTTCATTATTCATTCAACCATGCAATCAGTTTTACATTCAATTACAGTCATAGCGAGTTAGAGAGAGAGAGCCGAGTTGAGTTTGAGGGAAGCGAGAGTGGAGATTTGGCTTTGTTCAGTGTACTTTGTTTCTTTCGATGTTTAATACAAAGTAGTTTCTTTTCAATGATGATGAGTTCAATGACGAAGTGCGAGTAGTTCACCTACTTCTAGGGTCGTGGTGAGCCCGATGATAGCAATGTAAGTTTGTGCATCAAAGATATGATTTTTATGCGATTCCGTCTTCTATCCTATGCATGATCCTTTGTGAAAGTTGAGGAAATTCATTATTTGCATTATTGAAGCGAAAGCCAATCATATTGTGAATTTGGATTTGTCATGAAATTGGATAGTAACTCTTATTTTTTATGAGAGAGCCTCTAATCACCTAATAGTTGGTAACGAAAGTTATTTGACGAAAATGCATCATCTTTCATGAATTTGGCATAATACTTGCATGGTTATCGTTATGGCATTAATCCCCGATATTGGAAGCTTTTAGTTTATTGATTCATATAAAAAGTTTGTGTTTTTATCTCTGTCCACTCTTCCATCATCATCCTACGTTCTTCAAACATATTTTCCGACGCAAATAGGTTACATTACAGTTTCTGTTGAAGACTCGATTTCAACTGCAGAGGTCGATATCGAGTGTAGACATCGATATCGAATACCCAACTCGACGTCGACTTTTCTTCTGTCTTCTGTAGGAAACTTAGTTGGAAATCGACCAGAACTGAGGTCGATATCAACCGGGCACCTCGATATCGAGTGTCCTTCTGGAGTCGAAACTTGATCGTTATTGCAATCTTAGGAAGCGCTGACATACCTTCTCGTGGATTCGATCCTAAATTACCCTACCACTACATTGGGAGGGATTCTTGTATTTTATTTGCTTGGACAGGGGAGTCCGTCTAGTTGTGATATTTCATATTTTATATTATTTGGGCGATATCCCTCCCTTATGAACAAGACCCACTGTGATTGTTGATGATGTCCCCGTCAAGCTGGGAAAGTTCTTTGCGCCCACGGACTTCATCGCGTTGGATATGCAGGAAGACCCTATTATACCTATCATTTATGGTAGACCATTCCTAGCAACCACATATGCCAACATTAATGCCAGGAGTGGCATCCTGTCATTCACAATCGACAATAAAGTCACCGAGTTCCCCTTCAACCTGACGATGAAGGAGACAAAAAGACTGGAGGTCAACAAAATCGGAATAAGCAAGGACTATTTTTCTTGTAAAGAGACAGTACAAAGAGCTCTTACTTCTAAAAGCCATGGAGAAAGTGGGCTCATACAGAAGAAGGAATAGCTGCGAGAATATTTGTTGACGGAGCTAGGTGCTAAAGAGAAGATCGATCTCGACTACAACCAGTCGACGTCGACCAAAGTACTCGATCTCGACCAACCACTATCAATGTCGACCACCACAGAAGCCTACCAGAGTTGCCAAGTGCCTAAGTATGAGGTGCTCAATCTCGACCAACCACAATCGATTGCTCCAAACCCTGTCGATGTCGACTGACCCCTAACCTGAAGATCGATGTTTCGGGTGTAAAAAGGAAAGCTCAAGTACAATTTCTAAACCCCCTCTGTCTTTTAATAATGATTATACTAGTAGGAGGGTCAAATCTCCATGGTATACTAACCTTTGCAAGGTAATGTCAAGTAAGAAGAAGAAGAAGAAGTCGATAGGATATGATCCGGGAAAAGAGCTAATGAAGAGGACGCCCTACTTGCTAAACTTTGGCACTACAATAATGACCTCGATGATCTAGGAGAAGGGCCTAACACTAAGGGGCCCTACCTTAAAGGGTCATGAGCCTAATTGAAGAAGTCGGCCTAGGGACTCAAAAGTCTAGAGCATTTACATAAAATTTATCTAAATGTTTTTGGTTGTTAAGTTTTGAATTTTTTATTTTGAAAACTTTTTATAAAACGTGGTTTAGATATTACGAGCTAACACATTTCAGGTAGCAAAGCAAAAATATACAATAAGGAAGAAACAAAGTCCCTAAAGAAGCCGTCAAGATCGACCTGATCAGTCGACATCGACCATATTAGGGTCGAGACACTACATGTGACCGAAGTCGATCACTTTGAAGCTATTAAAAGTAGTCAACATCGACGAGGCCTATCGATGTCGACAACCATGGTGGCCCTCGACTTCGACCATCTCTTAGACAACAAAGAGTTGTTGTCGATATCGACTGCACTGGGCGACGTCGACTGTTGGCAACTGATCAATAACACTATATATTTGAAGTATGTTATGGGGGAAAAGATTAGGAGTTTATATGATCTTTGCTTAGTTATTTCTTGCACAACTTTATATTATCGTTTTTCGGTGAAAATTTTTAAATTTTTATCGCTAATCTTCTGAATGGTCTAGATTTTATGTTCTCTTTTTTATTATATTTGGTGAAAAAAATAAAGTTTCATGGAAGCTACGACAAACCTCGACGATGTAAAAGTAGATCCATTATTGATATAGCAATTAAATTGCCTAGTTAAGGGACGTCTTAATGAAGTGTGATTTTTAGAGAAAACCATGAAAGGAGGTAAAAAATTGAGGTTTTTTTGACATCTGCATGATAAGAGGACGGATGACTTTATTTTCCATTTGAGCATTATTTTGCCCTAGCCATTACCCTTGCTTATTAGCCTTCATATCATATTCTCAGCCATATGTGCTATATGTCATATTTGCTCCACAAGTTCTTAAATTGCCCTTTTTCATACCTTTTACCCTCACTTTATTATGTGCATAAAAGTCCTCTTGATTGTTAATGCTATGTTAGAAAATTGTGTTTTTTTGCATAACCCTCCTTTTTGTGTGAGATGTTTCTTTTCATTCACATACACGAATTTGAAGGTAATAGTACATTTGCGAGGATGGTAATTTATTGTTAAGGTTATATAAGAATGGATCTATGATGTTGAGAGTTTAGTTCTTCCATTGTGTGACCATGAAAAGTATTGCTTGGGGATAAGCAAGCTTAAGTATGGGGTGATTTGATGTCTGCTAAAATGACCACGTTTTATGCCTAATTTTGTGCCAATTTTTGTCTTATTTTTGCATTATGGTTTGGGAATGCTTTGAATTAGTGTAGTATGTGCATATTTACAAGAAATAGAGATCTATACGAGTTTTAGTTAAATTGTGTAGAAATTGGAGCGGATCAGAAGCCAAAACGAGAAGTCAAGAATCAAAACAGAGTAGTCGATCTCGACTAATTTACTCGACATCGACTGAAGAAAGTTATCCAGAAACTATGTACAAGACAAGAGAAGAATGACCACCTATTGGAAGAGAGGTCGACATGCCTTGAGATCGACCAGGTTTGTCAATATCGACATAGTTATAAATGCACTGGAGATTTAATAAAGTAAGAACCGTGATTAAAAAGAACAGTGGATTGAAGGTAATCTCCAGCGTCATAAACGCAGTAGAGATTTAAGAAAGTAAAATAAATTCCAGTGTTATTACCGCGATTAAAAATAACAGGGATTAAAGGTAATCTCAAGTGTCTATGTGCATATTTACAAGAAATAGATATCTACACAAGTTTTGGTTTAATTTTGTAGAAATTGGAGCGGAATGGAAGCCAAAACGAAAGGTCAAGAATCAAAATAGAGTAGTCGATCTCGACTAATCTACTCGACATCGACTGAAGGAAGTGATCCAGAGACTATGTACAAGACAAGAGAATAATGACCACCTACTGGAAGAGAGGTCGACATGCCTTGTGATCGACTAGGTTGGTCGATATCAACATAGTTAAAAATGCAGTAGAGATTTAAGAAAGTACAAACCGCGATTAAAAAGAACAATGGATTGAAGGTAATCTCCAGTGTCATAAACACAGTGGAGATGTAAAAAGGTAAATTAAATTCTAGTATTATTACCGCGATTAAAAATAACAGGGGATTAAAGGTAATCTCTAGTGTCATAAACGCAGTGAAGAGTTACGAAAGTAACTTCATTTCCAGTGTTATTACCGCGATTAGAAATAACAATGGATTGAAGGTAATCTCTAGCGTCATAAACGCAGTGGAGATTTAAGAAAGAAAATTAATTTCAAGTGTTATTACCGCGATTAAAAATAAATAAAGGTAATCTCCAGCGTCATAAATGCATTAGAGATTTAAGAAACTAAGTTAATTTCCAGTGTTATTACCGTCATTACAAATAACAATAAATTGAAGGTAATCTCCAATGTGATAAACACAGTGGAGATTTAAGAAAATAAGATAATGTCCAGTTTTATTACCGCGATTAAAAATAACAATGGATTGAACATAATCTCCAGCATTATAAATGCAGTGGATATTTAAGAAAGTAAATCAATTTACAGTATTATTACCGCGATTAGAAATAACAATGCATTGAAGGTAATCTCCAGCCTTATAAACGCAGTGGAGATATAAGAAAGTAAATTAATTTCCAGTGTTATTACCGTGATTAAAAATAACAATGGATTGAGGGTAATCTACAACGTCATAAATGCAATGGAGAGAAAGTATGTTGATTTTGAGTCTTATTACAGTGATTAGATATAACAATGAACTGATGGTAATCTCCAACGTCATAAATGCAATGGAGATTTAAGAAAGTAAATAAATTTCCAGTGTTATTACCGCGCTTAAAAATAACAATGGATTGAAGGTAATCTCTGACGTCATAAACCCAGTGGAGAGTTCTGAAAGTAAGTTAAATTCTAGTGTTATTACCGCGATTAAAAATAACAATGGATTGAAGGTAATCTCTAGCGTTATAAACACAGAGAAGATTTAAGAAAGTAGGTGCATTTCTAGTGTTATTATCGCGATTAGAAATAACAATGGACTGAAGGTAATCTCCAACGTCATAAACATTGTGGCGATTTAAGAAATTAAATTAATCGCCCACTGTTATTTCGGCGATTAAAAATAACAATGGATTGAAGGTAGTCTCCAGCGCCATAAACGCAGTGGATATTGAAGAAAGTAAATTAAATTAAAATGTCATTACCGCGAATGAAAATAACAAAGGATTGAAGGTAATCTCAAGCGTCGTAAACGCTGTGGAGATTTAACAATGCATTAAAGTTAATCTCCAGCCTCATTAACGCAGTGAAGATATAAGAAACTAAATTAATTTCCAGGTTTATTACCGTGATTAAAAGTAACAATGGATTGAGGTTAATCTACAACGTCATAAATGCAACGGAGTGAAAGTACGTTAATTTCGAGTCTTATTACTGTGATTAGATATAACAATAAACTGAAGGTAATATCCAATGTCATAAACGCAATGGAGATTTAAGAAAGTAAATAAATTTCTAGTGTTATTACCGCATTTAAAAATAACAATGGATTGAAGGTAATCTCTAGCGTCATAAACTCATTGGAGATTTATGGAAGTAAGTTAAATTCTAGTGTTATTACCGCGAGTAAAAATAACAATGGATTGAAGGTAATCTCTAGCGTCATAAACTCAGAGAAGATTTAAGAAAGTAGGTGAATTTCTATCGTTATTATCATGATTAGAAACAATAACGGATTGAATTAATCTCCAACGTCATAAACATTGTGGCGATTTAAGAAATTAAATTAATCGCCACTGTTATTTCGGCGATTAAAAATAACAATGGATTGAAGGTAATCTCCAGCGCCATAAACGCAGTGGATATTGAAGAAAGTAAATTAAATTACAGTGTCATTACCGCGAATGAAAATAACAAAGGATTGAAGGTAATCTCTAGCGTCGTAAACGCTGTGGAGATTTAACAATGCATTAAAGTTAATCGCCAGCCTCATTAACGCAGTGGAGATATAAGAAACTAAATTAATTTCCAGGTTTATTACCGTGATTAAAAATAACAATGGATTGAGGTTAATCGACAACGTCATAAATGCAACGGAGTGAAAGTACGTTAATTTCGAGTCTTATTACTGTGATTAGATATAACAATAAACTGAAGGTAATATCTAATCTCATAAACGCAATGGAGATTTAAGAAAGTAATCTAGTGTTATTACCGCATTTAAAAATAACAATGGATTGAAGGTAATCTCTAGCGTCATAAACTCATTGGAGATTTATGGAAGTAAGTTAAATTCTAGTGTTATTACCGCGAGTAAAAATAACAATGGATTGAAGGTAATCTCTAGCGTCATAAACGCAGAGAAGATTTAAGAAAGTAGGTGAATTTCTATCGTTATTATCATGATTAGAAACAATAACGGATTGAATTAATCTCCAACGTCATAAACATTGTGGCGATTTAAGAAATTCAATTAATCGCCACTGTTATTTCGGCGATTAAAAATAACAATGGATTGAAGGTAATCTCCAGCGCCATTAACGCAGTGGATATTGAAGAAAGTAAATTAAATTACAGTGTCATTACCGCGAATGAAAATAACAAAGGATTGAAGGTAATCTCTAGCGTCGTAAACGCTGTGGAGATTTAACAATGCATTAAAGTTAATCTCCAGCCTCATTAACGCAGTGGAGATATAAGAAACTAAATTAATTTCCAGGTTTATTACCGTGATTAAAAATAACAATGGATTGAGGTTAATCTACAACGTCATAAATGCAACGGAGTGAAAGTACGTTAATTTCGAGTCTTATTACTGTGATTAGATATAACAATAAACTGAAGGTAATATCCAATGTCATAAACGCAATGGAGATTTAAGAAAGTAAATAAATTTCTAGTGTTATTACCGCATTTAAAAATAACAATGGATTGAAGGTAATCTCTAGCGTCATAAACTCATTGGAGATTTATGGAAGTAAGTTCAATTCTAGTGTTATTACCGCGAGTAAAAATAACAATGGATTGAAGGTAATCTCTAGCGTCATAAACTCAGAGAAGATTTAAGAAAGTAGGTGAATTTCTATCGTTATTATCATGATTAGAAACAATAACGGATTGAATTAATCTCCAACGTCATAAACATTGTGGCGATTTAAGAAATTAAATTAATCGCCACTGTTATTTCGGCGATTAAAAATAACAATGGATTGAAGGTAATCTCCAGCGCCATAAACGCAGTGGATATTGAAGAAAGTAAATTAAATTACAGTGTCATTACCGCGAATGAAAATAACAAAGGATTGAAGGTAATCTCTAGCGTCGTAAACGCTGTGGAGATTTAACAATGCATTAAAGTTAATCGCCAGCCTCATTAACGCAGTGGAGATATAAGAAACTAAATTAATTTCCAGGTTTATTACCGTGATTAAAAATAACAATGGATTGAGGTTAATCGACAACGTCATAAATGCAACGGAGTGAAAGTACGTTAATTTCGAGTCTTATTACTGTGATTAGATATAACAATAAACTGAAGGTAATATCTAATGTCATAAACGCAATGGAGATTTAAGAAAGTAATCTAGTGTTATTACCGCATTTAAAAATAACAATGGATTGAAGGTAATCTCTAGCGTCATAAACTCATTGGAGATTTATGGAAGTAAGTTAAATTCTAGTGTTATTACCGCGAGTAAAAATAACAATGGATTGAAGGTACTCTCTAGCGTCATAAACGCAGAGAAGATTTAAGAAAGTAGGTGAATTTCTATCGTTATTATCATGATTAGAAACAATAACGGATTGAATTAATCTCCAACGTCATAAACATTGTGGCGATTTAAGAAATTCAATTAATCGCCACTGTTATTTCGGCGATTAAAAATAACAATGGATTGAAGGTAATCTCCAGCGCCATAAACGCAGTGGATATTGAAGAAAGTAAATTAAATTACAGTGTCATTACCGCGAATGAAAATAACAAAGGATTGAAGGTAATCTCTAGCGTCGTAAACGCTGTGGAGATTTAACAATGCATTAAAGTTAATCTCCAGCCTCATTAACGCAGTGGAGATATAAGAAACTAAATTAATTTCCAGGTTTATTACCGTGATTAAAAATAACAATGGATTGAGGTTAATCTACAACGTCATAAATGCAACGGAGTGAAAGTACGTTAATTTCGAGTCTTATTACTGTGATTAGATATAACAATAAACTGAAGGTAATATCCAATGTCATAAACGCAATGGAGATTTAAGAAAGTAAATAAATTTCTAGTGTTATTACCGCATTTAAAAATAACAATGGATTGAAGGTAATCTCTAGCGTCATAAACTCATTGGAGATTTATGGAAGTAAGTTCAATTCTAGTGTTATTACCGCGAGTAAAAATAACAATGGATTGAAGGTAATCTCTAGCGTCATAAACTCAGAGAAGATTTAAGAAAGTAGGTGAATTTCTATCGTTATTATCATGATTAGAAACAATAACGGATTGAATTAATCTCCAACGTCATAAACATTGTGGCGATTTAAGAAATTAAATTAATCGCCACTGTTATTTCGGCGATTAAAAATAACAATGGATTGAAGGTAATCTCCAGCGCCATAAACGCAGTGGATATTGAAGAAAGTAAATTAAATTACAGTGTCATTACCGCGAATGAAAATAACAAAGGATTGAAGGTAATCTCTAGCGTCGTAAACGCTGTGGAGATTTAACAATGCATCAAAGTTAATCTCCAGCCTCATTAACGCAGTGGAGATATAAGAAACTAAATTAATTCCCAGGTTTAATACCGTGATTAAAAATAACAATGGATTGAGGTTAATCTACAACGTCATAAATGCAACGGAGTGAAAGTACGTTAATTTCGAGTCTTATTACTGTGATTAGATATAACAATGAACTGAAGGTAATATCCAATGTCATAAACGCAATGGAGATTTAAGAAATTAAATAAATTTCTAGTGTTATTACCGCATTTAAAAATAACAATTGATTGAAGGTAATCTCTAGCGTCATAAACTCATTGGAGATTTATGAAAGTAATTTAAATTCTATTGTTATTACCGCGAGTAAAAATAACAATGGATTGAAGGTAATCTCTAGCGTCATAAACGCAGAGAAGATTTAAGAAAGTAGGTGAATTTCTATCGTTATTATCATGATTAGAAACAATAACGGATTGAATTAATCTCCAACGTCATAAACATTGTGGCGATTTACAAAATTAAATTAATCGCCAGTGTTATTTCGGTGATTAAAAATAACAATGGATTGAAGGTAATACCCAACGTCATAAAAGCAGTGGAGATTTAAGAAAGTAAATTAAATTACAGTGTCATTACCGCGAATTAAAATAACAATGGATTGACGGTAATCTCTAGCGTCGTAAACGCTGTGGAGATTTAAGGTAATCTCTAGCATATTAAACTCCGTGGACATTTAAGAAAGTAAATTAGTTTCAAGTGATATTACCGCGATTAAAAATAACAATGCATTGAATGTAATCTCCAGCATCATAAATGCAGTAGAGATTTAAGAAAGTAAATTAATTTCCAGTGTTATTTGATGTACGCATTTTTAGTCATATTTTGCATCATATTTTCATCTCATTTTGGTCATTTTATTTACTTTTGTGTTGGGAAAGTGTGTCGTTTGTGTTAGTTTTCGTATTATTCAAGATATGGAGTCTACACAAGCTTTGGTGGTGTTTTTGTAGGTTTTGAAGCTGATTTGAAGGAGTTTGGATGCACTTTAGAGATCAATGAAAAATCATGAAGCAATGGAGATGCCAACCAAAAGCAAAAAGTGGTGAAGCTGGAGAAAAGCCTTATTTTCGCCATCCAGCACTTCGAGTCAAGTTCTGGAGCCTTCATGAGAGTCGTAGTCCTTGAAAAGAGCTTTCCAACGCATATTTATATGCGTCAATCAGATAAACGAGGACTCGGAAAATTGCGTTTGAAGTCAGAGTCGAAAAGCTGGAGAAAAACAGAAGTTACTGCATTCAAACAGACCCTCGGCGCCGACACCCCAGACCTCGGCGCCGAGGTATCTGTGAACAGGAGAAGATTTTACGGGCTGATTTTATTACTTAATGGGCTTTTTAATTAGGATTTTCATCTGAATTTCTTTTAGGATCTTTTAGTTAGATAGACTTGGGATATGTTATCCTTCCTTAGACAGATTTTATTATTTTCCTAAAAAAAAAATCTCTTTTCCTTAGAGATTAAGTCTTAAGTTTTATCTTTTAAATAAAGCCAATTAGAGGCTAAGGATGACACGTTACAGCAGCTGAGTTTACAGCGGAAAAAAAAGCACATTTGAAGCTTAGGGTTGAAGAATATTGAAGGAGATTTTGAGGTTTGGTTTTATGCAATTTGAGATTATGAATTCTTCCATTGTTTTTATGTTTTTCTTTGCAATGAGTGAGTAGTTCTCCTCTCTTCTAGGGTTAGGGTAAACCCAA
Organism: Persicaria maculosa; assembly: GCA_963922045.1. Lineage (NCBI taxonomy): Eukaryota > Viridiplantae > Streptophyta > Magnoliopsida > Caryophyllales > Polygonaceae > Persicaria > Persicaria maculosa. The sequence continues at coordinate 40,555,617 of OY998261.1, forward strand.
CAATAAGCATGTGTATGAATGAATGAATCTACACTTATGTGATGTTTTTATCTATTTCTACCTATGTACTTCACCCTTGATGATAATCTAGGGAATTCATTGTTACAATTGAATTGATCAAAGGAGATTGTTAACTTTGATAGAAATTAGGGATTTTTGATGAAAGTTAAAAAGACCTAATTAAGAAAAGGTATAGTCAAATAAGTCTCTTATGCGAAAGTGAATTGATTTGTTTGATTGAGATAAAAGCATATTTCTCATAGGATTCATTGAATTATACATGTGTTTATTGTTGTGGTAAGGCCCTAATCTTGGAAGTCCTTTCTCATATATTGCATTCGTGTTAGTTACTTGTTACTTGAGACGAAATTAGTGTGTTTTGCCCTGTTTTACAGCCGCTACTTGTGTCTTTATTTCCCCTATTTTCGACCATTAAAACAACTAGGATAGAACCGCTGACAGACTCCCTTGGATCGACCTTGATTTCCACTATACTATAGAGGGATTCGAGCATAAATTTATTTGATTAGAGTGAGCATAGGCATCGATCTCCCATCACGCACGTCAAATTGGCGCCGTTGCCGGGGAGTAATCAATCGCGCCTAATCTAGTTGTTTTAGGGTTTGGGAATAGCCCATCCCCCTTTTGCTTTTAATTGTGGTATCTTTGTTTTTGTTATTGGTTTCAGTTTATGCCATCGGGGCGACGTCGGCTTGATTTCGATTTTGCTATCGATTCCGAACCGGAACGCTCTTTCCATCACAGACTAAGAGAAGCTAGGACAATGGGAGACAACACAGGAAACAATGTTAACGTTGCTGCGCAGATGGCTGACCTCCGTCGTCAGATGGAGCAATTTCGGCTCACTGCAGAAAGAGAAAGGGAGGCTGCAGCGAGAGAAAGGGAAGCGACTGCTCGTCTGCAACAGCAGTTAGATGCTATCCCAAGGAATGCAAAACAGTATATGCACCCAGAACTGAGGGTGCCTGAGTCTGCAATTGTCCTTTCTGAGATTGAGCGCCACTTTGAAATCACATCTCACTTTATCTCTTTAATTAAAAGATCTCAATTTGAGGGCAAAGCTAATGAATGCCCTATGCTTCATATCAAGAATTTCATTGATTTATGCGATACTATTGCTGCTGATAATATATCGTTAGAATATGTTCAATTGAAGGCTTTTAAATGGTCTCTTGCAGGAAAGGCCCTGAATTGGTTGGAGAGTCTACCGCCTAGGTCTATCACTACATGGAAGGCTTTGTATGACTTGTTCATGACAAAATTCTTTCCACCGGCAAAGACAACGGAGCTTAGGAAAAAGATTACCTCTTTTCACCAATTGCCCGGAGAGACATTTCTAGAGACTTGGGAAAGGTTCAAGGAGTTGCAGAGACAATGCCCAACCCATGGGCAACCCGAGTATGTACTCCAAGAAATCTTCTTCCAAGGCATCAATACAGAGACCAAGACTCGATTGAACCTACACACCGATTGTGGGTTCCTTGAGATGACTCCGACTGAGGCATGGGCTCTTTTAGACAAGCTCACGGAGTACGATGCTATGTATGGCACTCAGGAGGCTAGACCGTCAGGTAAGAAACTTTATGAGCCTCCTAATGAAATTGACTCTGATGTGCGTAGGCAATTCCATGATGATGAGACCCGACGCCTCAAGAAACAAGTAAGTTTTCTTTCTAGAAACCAACCTTGTTTAGAATGTGGTTCTCAATCTCATAATACTATAGATTGCAATAATATTAGCCAGGTACAAAGGGCGGAGCACTATGAAGAGGTAAGTTATATGAAAGGCCCTTATAGGCCTCCCAATTACAATAATAATTATGCAGGGAACCCGAATAATAACTATGCAGGGAGGAACAACCATTACCCTAATTGGGGTAACTACGGACAAGGCCAAGGGAGCCAACCTCCCCAAGATCAAAGGAGTCCCCCATATAGGCCCCCTGGCTATCAAGAACCACCATCATGGGTACAAGAGCTTAAGGAAGGATTTAATGGGCTTCGTTCCGATGTAAACTCTCAAATTAAAGGTGTTCAAGCCCAACTAGGAGATATGGAAACATGGAAGAAGGGAGTGGAGTCTCAATTGGGGCACCTAGCGGCTCAAATCCCTAGACCTCAAGGGAAATTCCCGGGCCGTCCCGATGAGAACCCTAAAGGGCAAATAGCCGCAATTCACCTAAGAAGTGGGAAGAAAGTGCCTGGACGCGAAGGCACGTCAAACGAGGAAGAAAACGGCGAAAACAGTGTCTATACCGAGGCCGTACCGACCCCCCCAGGGTCGGTACCGACCCCCCTACAGGTATGACTTCTTTTCCTTCTTTTTCTCCCGAGCCCAGTAGCTGTACCGAGGGCCGTACCGACCCCCCTAGGGTCGGTACCGACCCCCAGTCTTCGACAGGTGACGTCCACCCCTCCAACAGTAGCCGTACCAAGGGCAGTACCGACCCCCCTAGGGTCGGTACCGACCCCCAGTCTTCGACAGGTGACGTTCCTCTTCCCATCAGTGATCGTACCGAGGCTGTACCGATGCCACCAGGGTCGGTACCGACCCCCCCCCCTCAGCAGTGACGGATTCTTCTGCAGGGCCTCTTTCAGCCCCGAATCCGACGATAATGATTCCATACCCTTCAAAAAAGGTAAAGGACACGGCGAAAGGTAAGTTTCAAAGGTTTGTGAAGATGCTTCAAAGCTTAAATATAACTATTCCTTTCACTGACGCTTTGAGTGAGATGCCCGCTTACACTAAGTTTTTGAAGGACATCTTAGCCAAGAAGAGATCCATGTCTGAGCTTTCTGACGAGGTCCGTTCAGTAAAGTTCCCTGAGAAACTTGGAGATCCAGGTAAGTTTGCTATTACTATTGGTTTAGGATCTTACCGTTTCAAAGCTTTATGTGACTTAGGTGCAAGTGTAAGCCTTCTCCCCCTTTCGATATGGGCTAAGACAAGCTTGGGAGCCCTAGAGCCGGTCAACATGAGAATATCCATGGCAAATGGAGCGGTTGTATCACCAACTGGGGTGATTGATGATGTTCCCGTCCGTGTAGGTAAGTTCTTTGTCCCTACTGATTTTATTGTTATGGATATGCCAGAGGATCCAGTGGTGCCCATCATTCTTGGACGACCATTCTTAGCGACCGCTGGAGCAATAATTGATGTTAGGAAGGGACTCCTAACTTTTGAGATAGGGGACGACCTCGTTGAGTTTCGCTTCAATCCAACAATGAAGGAAACAACGGACATGGAAGAGGTAAGCTATTTTGATTGTCTTGAGTCTGCAGGCCCAATCTCAGGTCTTCTGGCGGACCAAGAAGAAGTTTATTCTTTAGAGGCTCTGGAGGCGATACTAAAGACAGAAGAGGATGGGCCAACACTTGCTCCAATTGAGCCCTCCCCAGAGCTTAAGCCACTTCCGGAAGGTTTGAGGTATGTTTTCTTAGGTCCCAATTCTACTTTGCCTGTGATCATTAATGCTAAATTAAATGAGGAGGAAGTAGAAAAGTTACTTAACGTGCTGAGAACTTATAGGAAGGCTATTGGTTATTCTTTGGATGATATCATTGGAATCTCACCTTCTTTGTGCATGCATAAAATATTCATGGAGGATGATCATAAGCCAACCAGAGAACGTCAGCGCAGGCTTAACCCCATTATGCAGGAAGTAGTCAAATCTGAAATTTTGAAAATGTTAGATGCTGGAATTATTTATGCTATTTCCGATAGTAAATGGGTAAGCCCGGTTCATGTTGTCCCTAAGAAAGGGCGGATGACTGTAATTGAAAATGAGAAAGGTGAGTTAGTACCTACTAGGACCACTACTAAATGGCGCATGTGCATTGATTATAGGAAGTTGAATAGCGCTACTAGGAAAGATCATTTTCCTCTTCCTTTTATTGATCAAGTTCTTGAGCGTCTAGGACAACACGATTATTTTTGCTATTTGGATGGCTATAGTGGTTTTTGGCAGATTCCCATTCATCCGGATGATCAAGAGAAGACAACCTTTACTTGTCCATATGGGACTTTTGCCTATAAGAGGATGCCATTCGGGCTTTGTAATGCCCCTGCCACTTTCCAACGATGCATGATGGCAATCTTCTCCGATATGATCGAGGATATTGTTGAGGTATTCATGGATGATTTTTCCGTATATGGTACTACTTTTGATACTTGTCTAGCTAACTTGGCCAGGGTACTCAAGAGATGCGAAGAGACGAGTCTTGTGCTTAATTGGGAGAAGTGCCACTTTATGGTGCAAGAAGGAATCGTGCTAGGACACTTGGTGTCCAAGAGAGGTATAGAGGTGGATAAAGCCAAGATCGAGCTTATTGAGAAGCTACCTCCTCCAACGTCGGTAAAAGATGTCCGTAGCTTTTTAGGATATGCTGGATTTTATCGTCGTTTTATTCAAGATTTCTCCAAAATTGCTAAACCACTCACTAATCTATTGATGAAAGAAGTTGCTTTTGAGTTCTCTTTGGAGTGTCTTGATGCTTTTAATAGGTTGAGGGAAGCTTTGGTCACGGCACCAATCATGCAATCACCCGATTGGTCACTTCCATTCGAGGTCATGTGTGACGCAAGTGATTATGCCGTGGGAGCGGTTCTTGGACAGCGGAAGGAAAAAAATTGCATGCCATCTACTATGCGAGCAAAACTTTGGATGATGTCCAAATAAGGTACACAACCACGGAGAAAGAGTTTCTAGCCGTGGTATTTGCCTTCGAGAAGTTCCGCTCTTACCTAGTTGGCTCGAAAGTTATTGTCTAAACCGACCATGCCGCATTGAGGTATTTAATGAACAAGAAGGACGCCAAACCACGACTTCTACAATGGATGCTCCTTCTTCAAGAGTTTGACTGCGAGCTAAGAGACAAGAAAGGAGCCAAGAACCTTGTGGCCGACCACCTCTCTAGGTTGCCACCCAAGCACATCGAAGGCTCGGAAGATATGGTGTCAATTGATGACTCACGGGCTGATGAAAGACTCCTGCGTGTTGATGTGAGTAAGGTATGTACAGGTACCTCGGCGCCGACACCTCAGACCTCGGCGCCGACCCTTTGCGTAGAAACTTTAATTGCTACAGATGCCTCGGCGCCGACACCTCAGACCTCGGCGCCGACCCTTTGCGTAGAAACTTTAATTGCTACAGATGCCTCGGCGCCGACACCTCAGACCTCGGCGCCAACCCTTTCCGCAGAACATAAAGTTGAGTTTCTTGGAACATCGGATAAGGTATGTTTAGGTGAGGAACTCTTCTTTACTCCTTCTTCTAGCCTTGTTCGTGATATGTTTCTTATTAAGAAGGCTAGTACACCTTGGTTTGCGGATTATGCTAACTACATTGTAGGAGGTGAGATTCCGCCGGATTTGACTTCACAAGGTAAGAAGAAATTCCTACATGATGTCAAGAGGTATTATTGGGATGATCCTTACTTATTTAAACAAGGGAGTTATCATATTTTTCGTCGTTGCATCCCGGAGGAAGAGGTAGAAAGTATTATTCACCATTGTCATACTCTCCCTACCGGGGGTCATGCTAAAGGTTTTAGGACCACTGCGAAGATACTTCAAAGTGGATTTTATTGGCCTAACATGTTTCGAGATGTACAGGAGTTTGTGACATCATGTGATGAATGCCAGAGGGCCGGGAACATAACATGGAGGAACGAGAATCCGCTCACGGGGATCCTAGAGGTCGAATTGTTCGACGTTTGGGGAATAGATTTTATGGGCCCTTTTCCATCCTCAGGCCCTTATAAATACATCCTTGTAGCGGTCGATTATGTCTCCAAATGGGTGGAAGCCATTGCTACACGAACCAATGATGCAAGAGTTGTGGCTAAATTCTTTAAAACTAATATTTTCCCTCGTTTTGGTTTTCCTAGGGTCTTAATTAGTGATGGAGGCTCGCATTTTATAGAGAGAAGCTTTGAGGCACTTTTGACCATGTATGGGGTACATCACCGGATAGCCACACCCTACCATCCCCAAACTAGCGGTCAAGTTGAGGTATCTAATAGGCAAATCAAGGCTATCTTGGAGAAGACCGTGTCAAGATCACGGAAGGATTGGTCATCCAAGCTTGATGACGCGCTATGGGCTTATAGGACGGCATATAAGACGCCTCTCCACACCACTCCCTACAACCTCGTGTATGGTAAGTCATGTCATCTACCCGTCGAGTTAGAACACAAGGCTATGTGGGCTCTCAAAGAGCTTAATATGAATCTCGACAAGGCCGGAAAGAAGAGGTTTATTGACCTACAAGAACTTGAGGAGTTGAGGCTTAAGGCGTACGAAAATGCCGAAATCTACAAGGAAAGGACCAAGAAATGGCATGATCGGAAGCTAGTGCCCAAGATCTATGAGGTAGGTGATAAGGTATTGCTTTTTAACTCTAGACTCCGACTTTTTCCAGGGAAGTTACGTTCAAGATGGAGTGGACCATTCGTGGTTCAAAAGATTTTCCCTCACGGAGCGGTAGAGCTCTTAGATGAAAAGGGTGCTACCTTTAAAGTCAATGGGCACCGATTAAAGAAGTACTATGAGCATGCCACGTTTGACGAGGATATCCGTGCCTCCTAGGCACTCATCCTCTCCGATTGAGATCAAGGGAAGTATGTCGAGCTATAGACTTTAAATATAGCGCTTCCGGGAGGCAACCCGCTTTCTTGCTTTCTATTCTTACTTTTTGCTTTTGATTTTTAGTTAGGAGTTAGATAGCCCAAGACCTACTGTTTTTGTTGAGAGAATAGGTCCCAAATATCAACCATGGTACTCAGGATCGAGAAGAAACGGGCTACGAAGGAAGTAGACGTGCTGTGCAGATTTTTGAACTCCTCCAAATTGCTCCATTTTTGCATCATTGTCCATGTGAGTTTCTTTTTCCCTTTCCCTTGTTTTATTTTATTCAGTGGGGACACTGTCTATTTTTAAGTATGGGGTGAGGGATTCAGAAACTTGTTTGACATGTTTTCGATTATGTTTATGTTTATGTGTTGCATTTTACTTTATTTGGATTATGTTATGCATTCATGTTTAAAATTTATGCATTTGAGTCTTTTGTCATGTCTTTAGTTATGCTTTTAGTTTCACAAAAAAAAAATTTTTAAAAAATGTCGGAAAAAAAAAAGATAAAAAAATGCATGTTTATTTTCATTTTGTCTTATGTTTTAGTGTAGTTTAAGAACACCTAACTTAGATGTCCAATGATGAAATCTAATAATTGAGCTTGATCATGTAATATCCTAAGGCATAGTTCGGATGGTTTAGCCTAAGTCGCACAAAATGTTTTTTATGTCAAGTTTGACTTGCAAATGAAATTGAGCATATATGACTTTAGGATTTAGGTGATTGGAATCCAACATGTCCTAGTGAGTTACTTGGCCTATTGGGAATTGTACTTTATATATTTTTCCCTTCTTTTTGATGTGTGTATTACTCTCCTTATACATTACCTCTTGATATTGCGGTGTATATCTAAGTCTTGAAACCAATATGAGATAGCTAGTCATTGCATAATTTGATCAAATGATAGAGGCACTCTTTATTAGCCACTTTTTATCCTCTTTTACCTACCTTATATACGTTTCCTTTGCTTGTAACCACTTTGAGCCTTATAGCCTATTCTTGTAACTCCACAAAATCTATCCTAGCTAATGATTAGCCTTACCTCCTTATCCGGGAATTAGGACTTAGTGATTGGTAGAGATTGATGTTTGAGGAGTAGAGACCTATGATTTGGTTTAAGTGTGGGACACATTTTTGGGTGGGTATTTTATTTTCTCGCCACTTGATCTATTGTAAAAGGTATTTTTGGCTCTTATATTAAAATAAATGCACATGAGATTACGAAAAAGAAAAGAGAGTTCGAAAAAAATAAAAAAAAAAGGAAAAAGAAAAAAAGAGAAAAAAGGAATAAATGAGAAGTTGTGCATGAGCCAAATTTATCTTTATTTTATGTGAGATATATTGGATATTTTGGGGTTATTGAAGAGTTGTGCCATATTAGATGAGTTTGGAAGTATTATTATATGATGGAATTGTTTGGTTGAGTCGAGTTGGAAATTTAGGAGTCTTTGGTTCCCGGATTTCTAGCACCACATAGCCTAAATGATTCCTACCTTTATGTTCTTACCAAGCCAAGTTACAACCCGGCTGAATGAGTCCTTCTTTGAAGGCCATTGAGCCAAAGTCCTCTTGATGGTTAATGCATGTTTTGACATCTCAGTGAATCGATTAGTGATATTAATTGCAATTTCTATGTAGCTTAATGTCATAAAGGATTGAGTTGAGAGATGTACTTCAAGCCTAAACACATTTGAAAGGGAGTGAAAACACATTATTCCCCTTGAGTGGTTGGATTCTAGTTGCTTTGCCTAAGGTTATCTAAATATATGTGATGATGGTTCAATGCTTGTTCTTATTTGCACTATGCTAAATTGATGTTGCTTTTGACTAAGGCGAAGACTTGAAGGCATGTGAAGGGTTTTGGTCATAGTTTGGTTATTGCTTGAGGACAAGCAAGTCTAAGTATGGGGTGTTTTGATGTACGCATTTTTAGTCATATTTTGCATCATATTTTCATCTCATTTAGGTCATTTTATTTACTTTTGTGTTGGGAAAGTGTGTCGTTTGTGTTAGTTTTCGTATTATTCAAGATATGGAGTCTACACAAGCTTTGGTGGTGTTTTTGTAGGTTTTGAAGCTGATTTGAAGGAGTTTGGATGCACTTTAGAGCTCAATGAAAAATCATGAAGCAATGGAGATGCCAAGCAAAAGCAAAAAGTGGTGCAGCTGGAGAAAAGCCTTATTTTCGCCATCTAACACTTCGAGTCAAGTTCTGGAGCCTTCATGAGAGTCGTAGTTCTTGAAAGGAGCTTTCCAACGCATATTTATATGCGTCAATCGGATAAACGAGGACTCGGAAAATTGCGTTTGAAGTCAGAGTCGAAAAGCTGGAGAAAAACAGAAGTTACTGCATTCAAACAGACCCTCGGCGCCGACACCCCAGACCTCGGCGCCGAGGTATCTGCGAACAGGAGAAGATTTTACGGGCTGATTTTATTACTTAATGGGCTTTTTAATTAGGATTTTCATCTGAATTTCTTTTAGGATCTTTTAGTTAGATAGACTTGGGATATGTTATCCTTCCTTAGACAGATTTTATTATTTTCCTTAAAAAAAATCTCTTTTCCTTAGAGATTAAGTCTTAAGTTTTATCTTTTAAATAAAGCCAATTAGAAGCTAAGGAAGACACGTTACAGCAGCTGAGTTTACAGCAGAAAAAAAAGCACGTTTGAAGCTTAGGGTTGAAGAATATTGAAGGAGATTTTGAGGTTTGGTTTTATGCAATTTAAGATTATGAATTCTTCCATTGTTTTTATGTTTTTCTTTGCAATGAGTGAGTAGTTCTCCTCTCTTCTAGGGTTAGGGTAAACCCAACAATAAGCATGTGTATGAATGAATGAATCTACACTTATGTGATGTTTTTATCTATTTCTACCTATGTACTTCACCCTTGATGATAATCTAGGGAATTCATTGTTACAATTGAATTGACCAAAGGAGATTGTTAACTTTGATAGAAATTAGGGATTTTTGATGAAAGTTAAAAAGACCTAATTAAGAAAAGGTATAGTCAAATAAATCTCTTATGCGAAAGTGAATTGATTTGTTTGATTGAGATAAAAGCATATTTCTCATAGGATTCATTGAATTATACATGTGTTTATTGTTGTGGTAAGGCCCTAATCTTGGAAGTCCTTTCTCATATATTGCATTCGTGTTAGTTACTTGTTACTTGAGACGAAATTAGTGTGTTTTGCCCTGTTTTACAGCCGCTACTTGTGTCTTTATTTCCCCTATTTTCGACCATTAAAACAACTAGGATAGAACCGCTAACATACTCCCTTGGATCGACCTTGATTTCCACTATACTATAGAGGGATTCGAGCATAAATTTATTTGATTAGAGTGATCATAGGCATCGATCTCCCATCACGCACGTCATTATTACCCGGATTAAAAATATTAATAGATTGAAGGTAATCTTCAGCATCATAAACGCAGCGGACATATAAGATAGTAAGTTAATTTGCAATGTTATTACCACGATTAGAAATAACAATGGATTTAAGGTAATCTCCAGTGCCATAAACGCAATGAAGATTTAAGAAAGTAAATTAATTTCCAGTGTTATTACCGCGATTAGAACTAACAATGAATTGAAGGTAATCTCTTGTGTCGTAAACACATTGGAGATTTAAGAAAGTAAATTAATTTCCAGTGTTATTACCGTGATTAAAAAGAACAATGGATTCAAGATAATGTCCACCGTCATAAACGCAGTGGAAATTTAAGAAAGTAAGTTAATTTCCAGTTTTATTACCGCGATTAGAAATAATAATGGATTGAAGGTAATATCCAGCGTCATAAATGCAGTGTAGAGTTAAGAAAGTAAATTAATTTCCAGTGTTATTACTGCGATCGAAAATAAAAATCCATTGAAGGTAATCTCCATTGTCATAAACGTAGTGGAGATTTAAGAAAGTTAAGTAATTTCCAGGGTTATTTGTAACGGCCCTGGATTATGATTCCCGTGTTACGTTTCAAGGGATGAAACCCCTTGTTGTGATTTTGCGCTCCCAGTACAGGTTGAAGGTTTCAAATCAAAATTAGTGCTTTAAGGTGGGATTTCAAACCCAAAAATGTAAGGATCGTTGGAATCCCCGGGGCAAATACTCTGCACCTGTCCTAAATCTATGTTGCGGGAAATTCATTTATCGTGCAAACCAACATAATTCGAAAAACATACAAAGGGTTTCCACGACGGAGCGGGGTCAAAACGTGATTCAATTATTCAAATCCAAACCCTATAATTTGGTGAAGTCAGAGTCTTCACTCTCTCTTTCCGCCATACAATAACCCCACGATCAAAAAGCCATAAAACATCATTATAGACATATGACATACCTAAAAATATTAAGAGGGCATAGGATCAGATCGAGGCCCTCATTTTCTCGCCCCCACAAATAAGCACACATGTTCGCTATTCCTAATATCATGCTTCTAATGCAAGACTGGAATTTAAATCACGAAAGAATGCTGATAGTTTATATATTTAGATGTAGAAAGTGATTAAATGGATCCACACATAATACCAAGTGGCATATCCCTCTCCTACCACTACCCCCCTTCCCAATAGGGAGAAGACTGGCCAGCTCTTGAATGCATTCCATTTTATTTAATTGGATCAAGTCCGTATTGGTGCCCAACTGATGTAGGGGAAGAATTGACTTAAACAAATACAAATATAGGTGTAAACCAATCCCTTATCCACGCAAATAAAATATGAGACTTCCTCCTACTGTAGTGGAAGGAAATAAGGATCGATCCATGCGGAGCCGAGTCTGTGATTTCTTTGATAGTCTTTAGAAGTCTGTGCAGCGTTGACCAGTAGCCTCGATATCGAGTTTGAAAGTCGATATCGATAGGGGCAATCGATTCCTAGTGCTCAGGGTCGATCTGTGAAAGCCTGCAAAAGAGAACAGAAAATAGAGGCACTCGATATCTCCATGACAGGTCGATCTCGAGTAGGTCAGTGTGCTTCGATCGACTCAAAAGATTATCAACGTGGGATGTCTCGATGCAGTGTGCTCGATATCGACTGGGTAGGTCGAAATCGAGTGGAATCATAGACAAAAAACAGAATGTAAACCAAGAACAAAAAAATAATAAATGAATAAAAGACAATAGATTTTTGGGTTTATAATTAATATAAACTAAAAGCTCCTAAGGTAGGGATTCACCACAACGATAACCATGCATGCATTATTACTTTAATCACATAAATGATTAATCTTTTGTTATCACCAATTAGGAATATAGAGGCTTTCACATAAAAACCTAATTGTTTCTACCTTTTAATAATTAGGGTTTGGTCAACTTTCGGAGGCAAAACCTAATTACTATCCCAATTCACATGTATAATCCACTTTCGCTTCATATAAGGTAAAAAAGGAATGATCATAAATTCGCATAAAGGATTCAGTGTGGGGTAGAAGATGAAATCGCAAAATCAAATAAGGAATAAAAGCATACTTACATGGCTATCGATGTGCTCACCCCGACCGTAGAAGTAGGACGTCTAATCAATCTTCATTGGGGGAAACATCATTGCATAAATGAAAGAACTTTTCATTAAAACTTGGAAAGAAACTTCACTCTTACAACCATCTTCTCTCTCTCTCTCTCTCTCTCTCTCTCTCTCGCCTTTCTCCTTCTCTCTTTGCTTGTGATCGGATGATCGTTGGTTGGTTGAATGAATAAAGCTAGCCCCCTAGGGCTTTACTTATAACCTCCAAACCCTTTCTAGCTAAGGATTGGAGACCTAATCCTAGTAAGATTGGTATATGGAAAGTCTATTTAAACTAAATTATATCCTAAAATAAAATATTAAAATAGTTAATATTCCCTAACATGCTTGAAATATACCCCTAAGATTGATGAATCTTGGTATATGTGATACGGGGATTAGCCGTGGATGTCCCGATCTTTTGACAACAAGCACAAAACACAAATGTCATAAGTTAGATGAGATAGAACTCGATGGAACTCAAAATGACTCAACAAGTAAAGATAAATGGATGAGAAAGTCTAGGTAGAACGAGGAGAAGACCCTTGATACCGATTCATCAATGTCCCAAACCAACGACAAGCTAACCAATCTCTACAATATGACACAACCAGGGACGTATCCAAGGATCACAAGAAGGGGGCTCGTGGGAGCTTGATAGCACCAATCAACTAGCGAAGATCAACACACACAAGACAAACCAAGCGGATTCAACACCAAGAACTCTCGGCAATCTTGAAACACTCAAGACAATTTGGCTTGCAAAGCAATGCTCATAAGATGAATAAAATGATCAATGTTGTGTCTAATACAACCGGCCTAGGAGGCTTTTTATAGCCTTCGATGGAAATAGAAAAAGATGGAAATTAAATGACGATAAAACAAATTCAGAAATTGCAAATAAAATCCTTCAAAACTAGGACAAGCCTAAAGACTAGGACAACTAGTCGTTAGGGGTTGGCATGGCAACGGCTATGTGCCCGGGCATCTTGGCATCACATGGCATGGGCGCTCGGTAGGGCATGGGCGCTCGGTATAGCCTCGACACCAATCCAAGCAAGGGTCCGTGGCTTGGGCTGCGTCGATTCCGAGTCCTCTTGAGCTAAGGCATGACTCACTAGATTAAGTAGAGCTTGGTGAAGCTTCTTGGCACGAGCTCGAGTCATTGGCCCATCCGTCATCATTGGTGCATTTGGAGGAGGCCTAGGCTCGGATGGTCCCTCATCAACCTCCCCTTCTTGAAAAGTGTTCGACCACGAACCTAAGTCTTCATCAATAGCTAGATAAGGCACCAAATTGGCCACATTGAAGGTGGCACTCACTCCATATTCTCCCGGGAGCTCCAATTTGTATGCATTGTCTCCAATGCGTTGAAGCACCTTGAAAGGTCCATCTCCACGTGGTGATAACTTGCTCTTTCTACGCTCCGGGAACCTCTCCTTCCTTAGCTGAACCCACACAAGATCTTCGGGTTGGAAGATCACTTGACGTCGTCCCTTGTTAGCTCTTGTGGCATTGTACTCGGCCTTTTGCTCAAGCTATAACCTCATACATTCGTGCAACTCCTTGATGAACTCCACATGCTTACCTGCATCAAAAGACTCATTTTCCCTCATAGGATATGGGGCTAGATCTAGTGGGGTTAGTGGGTTAGTGCCATAAACACATTCAAATGGAGTAAGCTTAGTAGATGAATGCATGGTTCGATTATAAGCAAATTCCACATGTGGCAAAGCTTCCTCCCACAACCTAAGGTTTTTCTTGATTATCGCTCTAAGGATGGTAGTTCGCGTCCTATTGGTAACCTCGGTTTGCCCATCGGTTTGAGGGTGACTAGAGGTAGAAAACAACAACTTGGTTCCCATTTTATGCCATAATGTCTTCCAAAAACAACTTAGGAACTTAGTGTCACGGTCACTAACTATGGTCCTCGGACTGCCATATAACCTAACAATTTCTCCAAAGAACAAATCAGCTACATTAGAGGCATCATCGGTTTTAGAACATGCTCTAAAATGTGCCATTTTAGAGAAACGAGCAACAACCACAAAGATCGAATCTCTCCCCTTCTTAGTCCTAGGTAACCCCAAAATAAAATCCATTGATATATCTTCCCAAGGGGCTGAAGGTGTAGGCAAAGGGGTATACAATCCATGGGGCATTACCCTAGATTTGGCTCTAAGGCACTCAAGGCATCTCATAAGACAATGCTCTACATCCCTTAATATATGTGGCCAATAGAAATGATTCCTAAGGGTGTGGTATGTCTTATCTCGGCCAAAATGACCCATAAGTCCTCCACGGTGTGCTTCATTAACTAACAATAGCCTAAGGGAACATCTAGGGATACAAACTTTATCTTTTCTAAACAAAAATCCCTCAAAGACATAAAAGCTCTGAAATGACCCCTTTTCGGCACACTTATTGAAAACATCTCCAAAATCTAAGTCTTCCACATATAACTCTTTAATATAAGCAAAGCCTAATACTCTAGAGTCTAATGTGGTTAACATGGTGTATCTCCTAGATAGCGCATCGGCAACTATATTGTCTTTACCCTTCTTATACCTAATCACACAAGGAAATGTTTCAATAAACTCCATCAATCTACGATGTCTCCTATCAAGCTTGTCTTGGCTCTTAAAATGTTTCAAAGATTCATGATCGGTTTTCAAAACAAACTCTCTAGGCCATAGGTAGTGTTGCCAAGTCTTAAGTACTCTAAAAAGGGCATAAAGTTCCTTATCATATGTAGAATAATTAAGACTAGCACCTTTTAGCTTTTTCGAAAAATAAGCAATGAGTTTACCTTCTTGCATGAGCACGCCACCTATTCTAACTCCACTAGCATCACACTCCACTTCAAATGGCTTGGTGAAGTCCGGGACAGCTAAGAGTGGTGCCTCGGTGAACCTTTGCTTGAGGGTGTCAAATGCTTTCTCTTGAGCTGTTCCCCATTGAAACTCACTTCTTTTCTTGGTTACTTCAGTGAGAGGCGCGACAATTGAGTTAAAATCCTTCACAAATCATCTATAGAAGCTTGCAAGACCATGGAAGCTCCTACCTTGGCCGATTGTGCTAGGTGTAGGCCATTCTTGTATTGCCTTGATCTTGGCCTCATCCACTTGTAGTCCTTTGCTATTCACTATAAAACCAAGAAAAGAGACTTGATTAGTGCACAATTCACATTTCTTCAAATTAGCATACAAGTGCTCTAATCGAAATGTAGAGAGTACTTCCCTTAAATGTGCTTCATGTTCTTCGGGAGACTTGCTATAAATCAAAATATCATCAAAATATACAACAACAAATTTCCCTATAAAATTCCTAAGCACATGATTCATAAGACGCATAAATGTACATGGAGCATTAGTTAGACTGAATGGCATAACAAGCCATTCATATAGACCAAATTTGGTCTTGAAGGCTGTTTTCCACTCATCCCCTTCTCTCATCCTTATTTGATGGTATCAACTCTTCAAATCTATCTTACAAAATAGAGTAGCACCATGTAGTTCATCTAGCATGTCATCTAGACGAGGGATGGGGTGTCTATATTTGACCGTGATGTTGTTAATGGCTCGACAATCGACGCCAATTCTCCATGTGTTGTCTTTCTTTGGCACCAGCAACACCGGAACGACAGAAGGACTCTTGCTCTCTCGTACGTATCCCTTATCCAATAATTCTTGAACTTGGGATTGGACCTTTTGGTTCTCGGTAGGATTCATCCTATAAGCCGGCCTATTAGGCAATGAAGCCCCGGGTATGATATCAATTTGATGCTCAATCCCTCGGATAGGGGGCATGCCGGTTGGGATCTCTTCGGGGAATACATCCCTATATTCCTCAAGTAGGGCCAAGATCCGTGGGGTTAAGGTGGCTCGAAGCTCCTCACTTAACAAACTCAACTCTTTGCATAAGAGCAGGAGTGTTGTTTCCCCATCCATGTACTCGTCCTCATATCCTCCCTTTGATGCAAAGAGAAGATTTGGGGCTCGAGGGCTTGTGTTTTGGCTCGATGGAGCCGGCCCTTGTGGCTTACCTTCCCTTACCTTCTTCTTAATCTCGTCGGCCACGTGCGTGTGTGTCATGGCCTTGAGAGTGATGTTCTTTCCCTTATGCACAAAAGAATAGCGGTTAGTGAAACCATCATGTAAGACCTTGCGATCAAATTGACATGGACAACCATGAAGAATATGACAAGCTTGCATGGGCACTATATCACATAACACATCATCTTTATAATGTCCTAGTTTAATAGATACCTTAACTTGCTTGTTTACTTTCAATGCACCACAATCATTCATCCAATGCAACTTATAAGGCCTAGGGTGATGTATAGTAGGAAGTTGTAATTTATCAACCATTTCTACACTAGCAATATTGCAACAACTACCACCATCAATAATTACATCACAAACTTTGCCCTTGACTAAGCATCTTGTATGAAATAAAATTTCTCTTTGGTTATCATCACATGGGGTTGGTTTAGCATGCAAGGCTCTCCTAGCAATCAAACATTCACCATGTTCATACTCAATGCAATCATTATCATCATAATCATCATAGGAATTCACATTAGCATCACAATCATCATGCAAACACTCATCAAATTCATCATGCTTAACATCATCTTCACAAGTGTTGCCTTGGTTATCTAATATAAGAGTTTTCCTATGTGGGCAATCTTTCATCATACGGCCTCTATCTTGGTACTTCAAACACACAATTTCCCTATTTCTAGAAGTGGACGGGTTAGGGTTACCTCCCTTGGTGTTACCGGTGGTGTTACTCGGCGTCCGAGTGCCATTCGTCGCTCCCGCACTCGCGGCTGTGTGACTTAGCGCTCCGTGGTATCAACTCCCGGTTCTCGCTTCCCCTCCATGCCCGGGGCCTTGCCTCGGTACCGAGGGCTCTCTTCCGTAGGGTGGTGTGACTCGGCTGCCTTGATAGCTTTGGCTTCCCAAGCTCCGGTTTCCTTGAGCTCCTAAGCTTCTTGCCTTCAATTTCCTATCAACCTTCACGGCTAAATGTAAGAGATCAATGCTAGTATTATAAGGATAACAATCAACTTCTCTAGCCAAGTAAGGGTGTAGGATTTTTAAGAACCGAGGGATGAATCGTGCCCTCATGAGTGCCTTCATTTGTTCCCATGTGGCTACGGGTGTGTCTAGGGCCCTTCTCCTTTCCTTCACAAGGGTATCCCACCATATTAGTGCAAAACCGCTAAATTCAAGGGTGGCTAGTTGTACCTTCTTATAGTCGGTGAATTTATGGCAACTCTAAATGTGCTCGATCTTGGTCTGCCAGTCGAGGTAGGTGTCCGGATCGCACTTTCCCTCAAAAGGTGGGATTGTGACCTTGACCTTGCCAACTCCGTCTTGCTCGGGCTCTCGTGGGCTCCGTGGATGGGGTCTTTGTTCATGCCTTCTTGATTGGCGCTCCCATTGATCCTCTTCTTCTTGGAAACCCTCAAAGTGCTCATAGGGCTCAAAGTCATCCTGCACATCACGAAAATGATTAAAACGACCACGCCTCTCACGAGGAGATGGGTTCTCTTCAGGTGGGGCATTTCGTGCATAAATAGGGGTTCTAGGAGGATCTTCCCGGATGTCTTGGGTGTGCTCCGGGGGTAGAACGTGGCTTTGATGTCCGAAAGCCGAAGGCTGGCCTTGGGATGTCCTAGGCATCTCCGTGGACGTCGAAGGACGTGCCTCTAGGGCTGCCATCCTTTTCATCAACGTCGTTTTGTTCAACATGTTGAACAACTCCGGGGGAATGGGCTCGGAAGTTTCTGACCTTGGTGATTTGTTACCTGTAGTCATCACAACTCAAACAAACACATAAATAGGTTAAGGTTATGCAAAACAAAAAACATCCTCACAAGTGTTTGCTCTCGGCACTCCTCTCCCTTTGGTGCTGAAATGCTTGTTGTTGCAATCTGTCTTACGATAGTCAATCACTCAAGCTAGTCAAAAGGACAATCAAAAATCCTCTAACCAAAAGAGATTAGCTAGACAATCAATGATAAGGTTCCAAGCTCGAAATTTCAGAAATGAATCAAGGAAAAGTGAGATCAAGAGATAATGTAAACAAGGGATGAGAATAAAATGGTAAGAAATGACTAAGCACAAAACTTGATCAAATCAACCTTGTCTAACCTTCAAAC
Organism: Persicaria maculosa; assembly: GCA_963922045.1. Taxonomy (NCBI): domain Eukaryota; kingdom Viridiplantae; phylum Streptophyta; class Magnoliopsida; order Caryophyllales; family Polygonaceae; genus Persicaria; species Persicaria maculosa. Next base: position 40,573,950 of record OY998261.1, read on the forward strand.
TACAAGCAAGATAGTTGTTGGTAGGCTAAGGATAGGTTGAATGGTAAGATGGTGTTTAGGCTTCCTTTGCTCACAATGGCTCTTGTTCACTTGCAATGCTTACTCTTGCACTTCTCTTGTATACTTAGAACAATCAACAACAAACTCACTCTTCTTCTTTCTTTTTTTTTTCACTTCGGCTTCTCCTTTTTTTTTTTTTTGAAGTCTGATTTTTTTTTGGAATCTCAACAATTAACTTAATAAAGCTGGAAAATAACTAAAACAAAATGAAAAAATGAAATCTGGAAAGCAAATAGAGTCGTTGGGTGGTTAGGAAAGAAATGAGAATGTGGCTACAATATAGGAGATGGTAAGGTGTAGGGCTAGAATGTAGGAATTTTTTCTTTGACCTTTTCTTTCCTGAATTTTCTCTTTTTTTTTTGAACTAATAAAACACAAATAGCAAGAAATCTGATTATTCCTTTCGGTGGTGGAGGTGTGGTGGTCGAATGGTGGCTGTGTGGTGGTGATAAAGTGGTGATTGGGCGGCAAGGGTAAGACCTAAGCAAACCAACAACAACCAATGCTAATAGTAAGAAAAATAAAACAAAATAAGAGATGATCAAACCTTGCACTCTAATGGAGTTTTGAGCTTTTTGATGATGACAATGGAGATGAGACACTTGATGTTGATAGCCGAAGCTCTGATACCAATTTCATACGGGGATTAGCCGTGGATGTCCCGATCTTTCGACAACAAGCACAAAACACAAAGGTCACAAGTTAGATGAGATAGAACTCGATGGAACTCAAAATGACTCAACAAGTAAAGATAAATGGATGAGAAAGTCTAGGTAGAACGAGGAGAAGACCCTTGATCCCGATTAATCAAAGTCCCAAACCAACGACTAGCTAACCAATCTCTACAATCTCACACAACCAGGGACGTATCCAAGGAGCACGAGAAGGGGGCTCGTGGGAGCTTGATAGCACCAATCAACTAGCGAAGATCAACACACACAAGCAAAACCAAGCGGATTCAACACCAAGAACTCTCGGCAATCTTGAAACACTCAAGATAATTTGGCTTGCAAAGCAATGCTTATAAGATGAATAAAATGATCAATGTTGTGTCTAATAGAACCGGCCTAGGGGGCTTTTTATAGCCTTGGATGGAAATAGAAAAGGCTGGAAATTAAATGACAATAAAACAAATTCCGAAATTGCAAATAAACTCCCTAAAAACTAGGACAAGCCTAAAGACTAGGACAACTAGCCGTTAGTGTTTGGCATGGCAACGGCTATGTGCCCGGGTATCTCGGCATCACTTGGCATGGGCGCTCGGTAGGGCATGGGTGCTCGGTAAAGCCTCGACACCAATCCAAGCAAGGGTCCGTGGCTTGGGCTGTGTCGATTCCGAGTCCTCTTTAGCTAAGGCATGACTCACTAGATTAAGTAGAGCTTGGTGAAGCTTCTTGGCACGAGCTCGAGTCATTGGCCCATCCATCATCATTGGTGCATTTGGAGGAGGCCTAGGCTCGGATGGTCCCTCATCAATATGATATATGTTTTCGTGGATTAGAAAAATCCTCCAAAGATTCGACCCAATCTGCGTTTCTCACACGTCTGTTTCTTCAGTCGATGTCAAGTGGATGTATCTATATCGAGGGACCTATGTCGAATCGATTTGGATGATTGTTGTCAACGTGGCTTTGGTCTCGAGTTGCATCTTTCACTTCAGTCGATCTTAGGTGAAAGTGTCAATGTCGAGTACTCCTGTCCAGATCGAGTTTTCTCTATTCGAGATCGAGCTCTTCTTCAGTGTCTTGTCTTTACTCCAAAATGCTCCATTTTCTGCGAAAGCAAACCAAAACTTGTGTAGACCTTTATATCTTGCAAATGTACTCAAACTACACAAATTCACTACTTTCCCGACCCGAAAGTATAAAATATGCATGAAAATGGAATAGTTGTAAGGATAAAACATGGTGAAATAAGTGCACATCAAACACCCCATACATAAGCTTGCTTTCCTCAAGCAATACTCTTAATGGTCATTCAGGGGAAGGACTAAACTGTGAACATTATAGATCCATTCTTATATAACTCTACAGTCAATTTTTATACTCGCAAAGGTACTAATGCCTTCAAATCCATGCTTGTGAATGAAAAGCAACCTCTTGCACAAAAGGAGTGTTATGCAAAAACAATTTGTAACATAGCATTAATAATCAAGAGGACTTTATGCGCAACGGTGGAGAATGGGTAAAAGGTATAGTGGTGGGTTATATTTGGCAATGTGGTGCTTAATCCGGGGAGAAACTTTCAAACTTCTTTCTTTGATGCACTTTCTCCTTTTTGATTTCCACATTCCTTTCCTCATAATGGTCTTTTCTTTTTTCACTTTTATGCTTTTACCTCTCTGATGTTCGCATTTTTAGTCTTGTTTTGCATCATATTTTGATTCCATTTGAGTCCTTTTATTAGCTTTTATGATGGCAAGGTGTGTCGTTTGTGTTAGTTTTCGTATTATTCGAGATATGGAGTCTACACAAGCTTTGGTGGTGTTTTTATATGTTTTGGAGCTGATTTGGAAGAGTCTAGACGCACTTTGGAGCTTAAAGGAAAACCATGGAGGTATAGGAGAAGCTAAGCAAGAGCGAAAAGTGGTGCAGTTGGAGAAAAGCCTTATTTTCACCTTTTATCACTTCAAATCAAGGTCTAGAGCCTTCATGAGAGTTGTAGCCCTCGAAATATCTTTCCAACGCATATTCATAGGCATCAATCAGATTAATGAGGATTCAGGAAAGTGCAATTGAAGACAGAGTTGAAAAGCTAGAAGAAAACAAGAGCTACTGCATTTGAACAGTTACTCGACGTCGACACTTCTGACCACAAGGTCGACCTTGACGCGGATCTGCTGGAAATCTGTGTGACAACAGATGGGCTGTTTTTTGGCCTTTTTAATTAGGGTTTTCATCTAATTCTTTTTAAATCTTTTATATAGATAAACTTAATATATTTTATCCTTCTTTAGAAAGATTTAGATAGAAATATATTATATTCCTAAGATAAAATCTCTTTCCTTGGAGATTAAGTCTTAGTTTTTATCTTTAAATGCATGTTTTTGGGGAAGATAAGACACACAGTGCAGGGTTGCGCGCAACAGCAGTAGAGAAGGTTTTAGGGTTTTGTTTATAGTGTTTGGGCAAAAGCTTGGACGCGTGTGTTGCGATTGAGACGCTGATTTTCAGGTTTTGTTAAGTTCAATATCAGTTTATGTTTTCTTCACTTAAATTCATGTTTATTTACTCCATTTGTGAGTAGTTCTTTTATCTTCTAGGGATGGGGTGAGCCTAACAATAGGCATGTCTGTTTAATTGATGGATCTATGATTGTGTGATGTTTTTATCATCTTCTACCTATGTGCTTGACCTTGGATGAAAGTCTAAGGAATTCTTTGTTGTAATTAACTTGACAAAGGGAATTGTTAGCTTGGATAGTAATTAGGGATTTCTAATGAAAGTTAAGGGAACCTAATTAAGAGAAGGTAGAAACAAGTAGGTTAATTACACGAAAGTTAATTGATTTAGTTTTTGATAAAAGTAAGTCGACTCTTTTGATGATAAAAGAATGATCTTATACATCATTTATTGATTCGTACATGTGTTTACTGTTGAGGGGAACCTTTGCCTTGGAAGTTTTTCCTTTGATTAATTAAAATTCAGATTTTATGCTGTTATCACCGCCCATATCTCTTCCATCTCTTTTGTTACTTTAATTCAACCCGACAAAGTACCTAAAGAAGAAGCGCTGACTCTCTCCTATAGATGATCCTAACTCCTTATAATATAGCGACGTCTTGACTACAAATTTATTTGGTCGAGAAACCCTCCCATCACTCTCTAACCATAACGATGCCTTCTCGCAAGTCGCAAACATGGGTGTCAAGAATAACCCCAAATTCTTAGTGCTTCGGACTCCTTACTTCGTGTCCCATCTCGCGTGAATTTTACCCTCCGCAAGGAGGGTCGATTCTCCTAACTCTTAGGGGACCAGATTTTCTTTTCACTCATTAAATTTTCCATTTAATAGATTCCTGCCATCAACTTTATAATAACTTCACAACATATCAAACCATAGAACATCTCCATCATATGACATCCATTCTGTAACATAATCTCCCGGATGGGTGAAAATAAGCAATTTATGACTTGTGGAGCGAATTTGACATCAAGCATATAGGTCTTAGAATATGATGTAAAGGCTAAAAAGCATGGGTAATGGTTAAGGTAAATAATGAAGCATGAATGGAAAATAAAGTCCTCCGTCCTCTTATCATGCATATGTCAAAAGCCACTTCAAGTTTTACTCCTTTCATTGCACTTCATTGAGACTTCCCTTTACTAGGCAATTCAATTGCTATATTTGTAACAGATCTACTTTAGCATCGTCGACCATTGTTCTACTTCCATGATACTTTTCAATTTTTCAATTGGGGGTACTTTTTCTTAAAAATATGTAAGAACTAACCATGTATGTAAGAACAAGACTTTAAAATATGCATTAAACTAACAAAACAAATATGAGCAAAATAATTAGGTATGAATGCTTTTACCCCACCCCATACATAGATCCTACAGTGTCATCACTGGAAAAAACAAAATAAGAAGTGGAATCAAAGGGAACTTACTAGAAAACGTCGCAACGACTCAAAACAGGTTCGTTTGTAGGGGAGGTTGAGATCGAGTGGCGGTGTCGATATCGACTGGTTATGTCAACATCATATTCTGCTCCAACATAGGGTGATCTCTGCTAGATAATAGTTGGCTCTGCTCGATTTCCCTTGGTCGATATCGACAAATTGTGTCGATATCGAGTGCTTTTATAGATTTGTTCATACCTGAAATTGTTAGTTTCTTACAAAACCCCCATAAAATAAGAAGTCTATGTACAAGCTCTAGATTTTATAGTCGCTAGGTCGACTTCTTCCGCGCTTCTATCAAAGGTGGCACATGTAGGGACCATATGGCTCTCATGTCCTCTTTACGGCGTTTAAACTCTACTTTGAAAATCGTCCCTTTTCTGTCTTGGAGTTCTAATCTCCCGGGATAGACATTGTAGATAGTCCTCAATCCTTTCTTCTTTCCATCCTTTCTTTTGCATCCCAAAGCGTTGCATTGCTCCATAAGAACCTTGTCGCCTGCCTTGTATTCACTTATCGGCTTACCTATCATGTTAGTAAGCCATACAAACAAGGATACTCGCTTCATAGGGATATTAGAATTATGCTCTAAAGGATGAGGATTGTTACCCAGCCTTACCTTCGAGTCGGTTATGCTCCGAGGGATCACTTGACATCGAGTACAGGGGTCCACATCGAGTGGTTTCTTTTCTGGATGTGTAGGCAACGGTATCGACTGGCCCTGGTCAATCTCGAGTACTTCTGGTTTGTCAACCCCATACTTAGCTTCTAGCAGTCAATCTGGCTCCAAGGTGCTCGACATCGACTGATGGGTCTTAACATCGAGTGCTTTTTCAGGCTCCTCTTCATCAACTTGGTGCCATATTGCCAAAAGCTCCTCCATTTGGGCCTCCAAGGCCCTCTCTTCTAGATCTTCATGGGTCAAGGCTCTCTCTGTTGGTTCATCACAAGGGATTACTCTCCCTATTGCATACATGGCCTTGACCTTTATTTAATTCACCTCTTTCATGGTAGGGTTGAAGAAGAATTCGATGACTTCTTTGCCAATAGTGAATGACAATATTCCCTTCCTAACGCTGATATTGGCATCGACCGTAGCTAAGAACAACCTCCCTAGGATGATGGGGCATGTAGGATCCTCCGACATATCTAGCACAATAAAATCAGTGGGTACAAAGAACATACCCACCTTCACGGGGACGTTATCGATGATGACTTTAAGCCTTACAAAGTTGTTATTGGCTATGTATAACTTCATATATACAAGGTACAAGGCTCTAATGTTGACCTTCGACCATATGGACAAAGGCATGAGGCTCACGCTAGCCCCTAGGTTGCACAAAGCCTTGTAGCAATGTTGGCCAAGCCCAATAGTAATTGCCAACCTCCCTGGGTCACTCTTCTTTTCCGGGTAGTCTACCTTGCCAAGCCCCTAGGTTGATCGCTATGTTGGCCAAGCCCCTAGGTTGATCGCTTCTTGCTCTGGATATGTTTGATGAACTGGACGTAGGATGTCATCTCGTGAAGGGCTTCCGTGAATGGTATTGTGACATTAAGGCCTTGGAGAACCTTCACAAATCGTTCGAACTTCACGTCCGTAGGGTCCCTTGAAGACTTGGAGGGATAAGAAAGTCGCTTCTTCTTTGATGGAGCGGGATTGGCCCGAGGTGTTTAAGATAACTGGTCGACATCAACAGGGGGTGTCGACATCGACTCCTGTGGTTGATCTCGGGGGCGCCTAGAGAGGGTCGACATCGACTGGGGTGTTGTCATCGAGTGGGTCAGCGGACATCAAGTTGGGTGTGTCGATATGGCGGTGATGTGGGCCGTTGGTTGCCCCTTTGAATTGGCATGTGGTTGGCCAGGGAGCCCTTCGGGTTGTCGTGGAATGGTTGCCGCTAATTGACCCAGTTGGGTCCCTACCCTCTTCCTCCATGTATTGATCTCACCAAGCCTAGCGTTTATGCCATGTAGCTGTGTGTGGATGGCATTGTTGGATTGCTTTGTCTCTGCTTAGTTCCTTCTCATCTCGTTTAGGATGAATTGTAGATCATCCCTTCTTTCTCTCTCAGGACGACCAGATGCTCTATATGGCGGGAGTTGTTGATATTGTTGATATTGGGGTTGTTTACATCCCCAATTCCCTTGATTGCCTCTGTAGTTAGGCCCCCACGCTTATTTGACTTCATCGTGGGTCGCCGCCAATTGTACTTATTTGGTGTAGGTGCAAGCCATCGTGTGTTTATCCGCTCTCGTGTTTGCACATCCAGGGCATTGTAGATGATCTCCTAGATGACATATGGTGGTTGCTGCATTTAGGGCAGTACCTCAGCAAGTCTTTGTAGCACTCCTACACTTGTGCTAGCCTGTCCCCTGGTCTCTGCTTGTAGGACATGATCTTTAGGCGAATCTGCACCGTCTTTGATAGTGGAAAGAACTTGTTGAGGAAGATGTCCCTAAGTTCCCCCCCCCCCCCCCCGGTGCGGATAGATTGCGGGTTCTAGCTCTCCAACCAATGTAGTGCTTTTTCTGGAAGAGACCATCTAAAAGCTTTTAGACGCACATATTCTAGGTTGAAATCATCTGCAATGGTGTCATATAAATCAATGTAAGTAGTTATGTGCGTCATAGGGTATTCAGAGCCCTTTTCCTAAAAAGCATGTCTCCTAATCTCCGCTATAAAAGTAGTTTTTATCTCAAAAGAAACATTAGGGAGAACAATAGGAGACTCAGTCACCGTAACAGTTGGGTGCATATACTCTTTCGTATTCGGTGGGATATGGCGTAGTTGTTCTTGGGCTTCTCGACGAGCTTGGGCTTCTTGTTCGTATCGAGTGACCATTCTTTGCTATGCTTGGGTGTGTTGAACGTGTTGGGTTTTGAAACCCCACAACATTCTTTCTAAGCCTTTTGAGCTCTTCTTGCATTGTCTCTTCGTTAGCCATGATCCTCTTAGCCCTTTCTTATAGACAAAAGAAGCATTCCGGATCGTCAAAAGCAGGGATCTCAAGTGTGCAATCAGCACGTGGCATACACCTTCAAAACAACACTAAGAAAACAAGTAAGTAAGACTAAATAGGGCGCGATTGATAGTCTCCCCAGCAACGGCGCCAAAATTTGATGTAGAGGAAGAATTGACTTCAATAAATATAAATATAGATATAAACCAATCCTTCCGCTGTAGTGGAAGGGAATCAGGGTCGATCCACGAGGAGGTAAATCAGCGATTTCCTGGATAGCTTTTAGAAGTCTGGGCAGTGTCAACCAGTAGCCTCGATATCGAGTTGGAAAGTCAATATTGATAGGGCAGTCTATTCCTAGTGCGCAGCATTGATCTGTGAAAACCTGTGAAAGAGAACAGAAAACAGAGGCACTCGATATCGACTAGATAGGTCAATCTCAAGTAGGTCACTGTGCTTCGATCGACTCAAAAGACTATCGACGTGGGATGTCTCGATGCAGTGTGCTCGATATCGACTGGGTAGGTCGAAATCGAGTGGAATCACATATAGAAAACGGAAAGTAAACGAAGAACAGAAACATAGTAAATAAATAAAAGATAGCAGATTTTGGGGTTTTTGATTAATATAAACTAAAAGCTAATAAGGTAGGGATTCACCACAACGATATCCATGCATGCATTATTACTTTAATAACATAAAAGACTAAGCTTTTCTCATCACCAATTAGGAATATAGAGGCTTTGACATAAAAACCTAATTGTTTTTACCATTTCAAAATTAGGGTTTAGTCAACTTTCGCAGGCAAAACCTACTTACTATCCAAATTCACATGTATAATCCAGTTTCGATTCATATAAGGTAAATAAGAAATGATCCTCAATTCGCATGAAGGATTGAGTGCGGGGTAGAAGATGAAATCGCAAAATCAAATGAGGAATAAAAGCATACTTACATGGCTATCGTCGGGCTTACGCCGACCCTAGAAGTAGGAAGATGATGTAGGAGGAAATCAATTCTAATAAATATAAATAGATATCAAACTAAATCCCAGTCCACGCAAATAAATTACAAGACTTCCTCCCATTCTCGACTCAAAAAACTGTCGAAGAAGAAGTTGCTCGATGCATGGTGGATGATATCGACAAGAATGGTCGATATCGAGTGGTTCTCCAGACGATGTCAATTTGCAGAAAAGAAGGAAATAAAAGAAAAGGAAATAAAAACAATAGATTTTTAGGGTTTACTTCAATTAATTAAAAGACTCATAGGATAGGGATTCACCACGACGGTAACCATGCATGTATAATACTCAATTCACATACAAGATTAAACTTATCTCAACACCGATTAGGGATATATAGGCTTTCGCATAAAAACCTAATTGTTTCTACCTTTTTCATAATTAGGGTTTATGTCAACTTTCACAGGAAAAACTTAATTACTATCCAAATTCGCATATATAATCCACTTTCGCTTCATATAAGGTAAATAAGGAATGATCGCAAACTTGCATAAAGGATTGATCGCGGGGTAGAAGAAGAGATCAGATAATCAAATATAGAATAAGCGTACTTACATGGATACCGTCAGGCTCACCCCGACCCTAGAAGTGGGATGACTACTCGCTCTTCATGGCAACAAACATCTTTGATTGAAAAGAAGAAACTTGCATTAAACTTTAAACATTTCGAAGCTTTACAACTCAACGCCTACCCCTACAACTTCTCTCTAACTCTCTAACTCTATTGATTGTTATGTGATTGTAATTAGAATGAATAAAAATCAACCCCCTAGGGCTTTATTTATTGGCTACTAATCCTCGCTATCCAAGGAAAGTAGATCCTATCTTCTATCTAAACTTTATCCAAACAAGTAGGATAGATCTTTTATTTAGGTAAATATCTAAAATAACTAATAGAATTCTTAGGGTAAAAAGGAAACTACCCTTAAGATATAATCTTCTCTAAAATAGGGGATAAATCATGGCTTATGTAGATAGACTTGGAATCCGCATCTCGAAACGCGCATCTAACCCGTGTCGAAATCCAGTCGATATCGACCAGTTCAGTCCAAATCGACCTTTTCGTTGCTGCTTGATGGGCTTCCTTCCACTCGATCTCTGGTGCTTAGTCGATATCAACCTCCTTCACTCGATATCGAGTGCTCATCTTTTGCTGGTGTTCTTGGTCTGTCTCGACAGTCAGAGTCTGTGTCCATGATTCAGTCGATATCGACCTGTCTAGTCGATTTCGACCACTTTTCTACTTCTCTTGGCTTCTTTGTTTTGACTCCAATTTCACTCCAGTTCCTACATAATTAGACCAAAACTTGTGCAGACTCTATTTCTTGCACGTTAGCTCATTCTACACAAATTTTCACTATTTTTCAACCTTTTCTTTTGGAATTGAATGAAATATGAAGTCAAAAGATGCGATAAAAATGACACTAAATATGTACATCAAAACACCCCATACTTACACTTGCTTGTCCTCAAGCAATAACCAACACCTACAAGACACCCTTCAAGTCTTTGCCCTTGTCAAAAGCAACATCATAAGTGGTAACAAAGCAAAGCAAGTGATTTTAACGTGATAGCACATATTTGAGCGATCCATAGGCATATGCAATTTCGATCCAATCTCACAGGGATAATGAGTTTGCACTCAACTCTCATGTGTTTATGCTATGAAGATCAACACTCAACTCAATTCCATATACAATCTCATAAACATTACAATTTATAATAATCCACTTCGCAACCAATTATATAGATGCAATAAGAACCATCAGGAGGACTTTCGCTCAATGGAAGACTTCAAAGAAGACTCCATTCGGCGGGGTTGTAATGGGGCTTGGTATGAAATAAAAGGTACGGAATTATTTGGCTATGTGGTGCTTATAAAATTCGGGAATAAAGACTCCTAAACTTTATCACTACTCACTACTACAAAAACTAGTTTTTATGCCGGGCGTTTGGGTTATTTATACCGGATATACAAAAATATACCTCCGGGCTTCAGGTAAGTGAGATAAAAAAAAAGGGGTGTTTTATTTATGCCGGATATAAAAATGACACGCCCGGCACAAATAATAGTGTATTTTTTAAACATACAGTTATTTATGCTGGATATAAAAAACGACACGCCCGACATAAATAATAGGGTGTTTTTTTATACATCCCAATTAAATACAGTTATTTATGCCGGATATTTCTAACACAAGTCCGGCATAAATGAAGTTGTTCATTTTTTTTAAAAAAAGAGCTCAGGCTATTTATGCCGGACCTGGAGAATTTACATCTGGCATAAATACTCATGAGTTTTTTTTTTTTAATTCTGGCCGGTATAATATGACCTTATATAACGGACGATTTTCTGAGATATATAGTTTAATGTTATTTTGCAAGAGCGCTTTTCGAATATCAATATAAACCCCCTGTTAAATGTCATCAAACACATACATAAATACCATCCAAACCATATCAACCACCACTACAAATCCATTGTTTAAGTGGGAATACTAAAGAATGAAGATTCTTAAACGGACCAATAAGATAGAAAAAAATCAGCTCATATCATCAATAGACATAAAAGAGTGGATCAAGTTAATTCTTGTAGATCTCAAACAAAACCTTGTGATGGTGCTTGGCAATGAGCCTACAATCCTCGAGTCCAGGCGAGTCTGACTGTTCAAACTCGGCTAATGACATCTTCAGCTTGCCTTCTGGATCCCCACTAGTAAGAAGCTTGCCCAATGCCATGCCCCTGAAAACATAAGCAATGAATCATAGCTACTCGGCTCAAAAGCTATTCGGTTCTTCTTAATCAGGCCAAACCTATCTCTATATCACATTGACATCAACAAATTACTCCTATATATTTGTTGACTTGAAGTGTTGCTAATTGCTATAGAAGGTTAGTATTTGATAGCATAACACAGAGATCATCTTATAAAATGTTATGATTTTCTTTTACGAATAGGGAATTTGGGACTTGTCCGTTCAGTTTAAAAGCGAATTATCTAGTCAAGAGTATTTGTCGTCAAAGAATAACATATATAGAAACTTGTGAAGTAGCCATACTTTGTTTCATAAGGTGGCCTGATTCCTCTGAAACGAGTTGATCTCATATTATCCTTCCAAACACCCAAAGACTTGTATTTCCTATAAAAAGCACAAACCGCCCTCATACAAAGGTCATCATTGTTGGTAAAAGCTTTTAACATGTCTTCACCATTTTTCCACACTAGTTTACATTCAATAAGGCCTTTCAACTTGCATCATGTCATTCCAGCCTGGTTCACTACTGAACATCTTAGTTCTTCTACCTTTCGTTTGCCTAACCTCCCACTTAACCGCATACTGCCATCTGAACTGTCCTTTTGCTCAGCAACAGATACATCAATAGATTTTGGGCCTACAAGACAAAGGGTAAAGATTCAGAAATCATGACAGAATCTCTTGAATAACATCACGATTCAGGCTTCTTTTTGTGTTCACTAGAATGTGTCATGCCACCAAAATTTTCCGTGCCCAAGCATATGCTAAACTACCCTTCATAATTAATAAGCCTAGAAAGTATTTGCACAATAGCAATTAACTGAACTCTTTAAGTTGCTTCTCATTCAATGTCAAAGGTGGCTCATGTATCTCTGCATCATAAACAAGCTGCACAAGCCGATATTAGGACAACATTGAAAATAACTGTCTGATGCAATTGATGACCAATTTTATTAGTAAAATCAGATCAAGCATTATATTTTCATGTGATCTGATCTCTTCTTCTGACTACAATTTATACCTACAAATTTTGCTGAAAAATAGTACTTTTCTAAATGAAAACTGTCAAGATTAGTACAAGGAAAGCAAGCCGTGAATTCACTTTAAAATATCCTTTTGACATGAAGGAAACAAATAGACAGAGAAAAATGTAGCTTGAAGATTAAGCTATTCTTCTTTAGTACATACACTGTATAGTACCCACAATCCTGCATTGCAGAATCCAGGAAAAACGTTTGACGACAAATCCGAACATGTGAGGAGCTACAAAAAGGAAACAAGACTCATTCATCAGCCATAATGATTTAATTCAAAAGAAAAGTGCAAACCCAGATGGAATCCAATAAAACATGACACTCACTTACTGATTTAGGATGATCAGAACTATATCAATTCAAAGCAAGAACTCATGAAGAACACATATGAAATGAAGGGAAAGCTTTGACACTGAAGCTACTAATCAAACTACAAAATGCAGATGATGTAGCATAATCCAAATACAAATAACAATCTTGAATAGCTAATTCTTTTAGCTATTTGACACTGAATAGCTAATTACTTAGGCAGACCCTCTTCAATTTCATTTCACTTTCAGCTTGGAAGTTATGTGGGAGTCACAGAAGTGTGCAATACAAATTGGAGCAAAAACTAAACAACCCTCTTGAGATTTAAAATAACAATATTGTTCTACCATATGAATCACGTGAACAAGGTTTTTTATGCTCCTCAATTTTATTTTTTATAGCTACATTTAAGCATATTCCAAGACCAATTTAGCAGCTCTAGTCAAGTTGCTGATCTGCAGCAGAAGGAACAAGTCGTTGATCTTCAAATCTTCATAGGCTTAAGGAAAATGTTGATGGTCTTATGTTGTTTTCAATTTATATTTAATGGAATCCCATAAGCACACAACAAATTGCATCTAAATAAGATAAAGAAGGAAACAAATGGAATAATAGCAGTAAAGACATCAAGAGAATCAATTGAGTAAGAGAAGACAAATAGAAGCTAATCTAATAATGTCAAAAGCATAAATTTCATTCTTCTTTTCACAATCTACTTATATTCCCAATGACATATTAAATAACGTAACTTAGAGAGAATCTAACTTAAAGTTAATCTACCTTATGGTAATTCTAACTGATTCTTATAGGTTGCACGTCTATACTATATACATTAAAAAGGAAATACATTCGAACTTATGGTTCCACAACAGAAGCTCATCCATTCTTTACAAAATTAGGAAACCTAAGAGCAGCTGGTACTTGTTTCTTTTCAGTGGAAACAAGCTCAAATACCTTGTGAAATTTTGGTTGAATGATCAAAGAGTATACAAGTTGATGTTAGTGAACAGATGAAGGAAAGAGATGAGAAAATTACTCAACAAATTAGACAATCACTTGGAATTTGGGAGAGAATAATCAGAGTTGTGATAAACAAATAACACATGGAATTTGATAGACATTATTTTTGAGCCACTTACAGAGCAAATGAAGCAAATAAAAATCCATGAAATCCATGGCCAAATAACCATCACTGTGAAAATCCATGTCCAAATCACACAGCAAATGAAGCACATAGAAACAAGCACAGCAAGCAAATTAATCAAATTTCGTCTCCAACCTGAAATCGCTGGGATAAAGAGTGGGCAAGGAGAATAGTGAAGAATTGTACCTGGAATAACTTTAACGAAGCCATATTATGGAGGAGGAGGGCCTGGGTCGCTGGCGCTAAGGAGAACTAACCTCGAGGGCCGCCGGCGCTTTATCGAATGGCAACAGCTGCTTCAGGGTCGAGGGTCTGGGTCACTGCGCTTCAGGGTCGAGGTTGGAGAGGAGCGGCCAACAAGATCCCCGAGCAGGACCGTTGTAGAGAAGACCGTACCCCCGCCGACGAGGAGTGGAGGGCCGCCGGCTGGTTTGAGCCTTTGAGGACTCATGGTTTCACGCCGACGGAGAGATCTCAGAGAAGGCTCGAGAGTTTGGGAGAGAAGATGGAACAACAGTACGCCTTTTTTTATATGCCGGATTGGCAGAATATATATGCCGGATAAAAAATTTGACACGCCCGGCATAAATAACTAGGGTCTTTTAATATTTGGCCGAAAAGACAAATAGGTATATTAAATGACCTCCTAAGACATATTGCTATATTAAAAGACTCAAGAGACAAATAGGTATATTAAAAGTGTTCTTATGGATAAATTGGTATATTAAAAAACTCTAAGGGACAAATAACCCTTTTTGCCTCATTTGGCTTCATGTCATTTGATTTTTCTTAATAAAAAATTTTCATATATTTTTAAATAATTAATTCTTTATTTAACTCTTATTCATTTGACTATATACTCATAAAAAAAATTTGGATATATTTCTATAAAATTACAAAACCTATTTTTTTTGCCATATGTTTGTAACTAATAATGTTGTATAAAATATTATTACATAAAAAAATTATTGGTTTTTTTAATAAATTACAAAAAAACGCTTATTTAATAATTGGTTTACAAATCGCAAGTTAAAACACTTATTTCTTATTTTTAGAAAATAAATAATAGTAATAATAATAATAATAATAGCATATGAAATATAATTTTAACTTATTTTATTCTGCAAGGTTTTATAAAAATTCTCCTATTTCATTTTTATTTTATTAAATATTTTTTTGTGGTTTCTAAACAAATATTAGCTCATATTTTGCGGGACAGTTTAATTTGTGCAATTTATATAAACAACCATTTTAATAAAATATTTATTTATTAAATTTATATAATATATATTATTAGTGACAAATAATGATAAAAATTCAATAGTTTTATAATTTGATAGAAATATATGCAAAATTTAATTTTTTTTTTTATGATTATACAATCAAATGAATAAGATTATATGAGTATTTAACCAATTAATCATTATAAAAATATATTAAAATAATTTTATTAAAAAATCAAATGCAAAGGAAGTCTGATGATGTAAAAAAAGGTTATTTGTCCACTAGAGTCTTTCAATATACCAATTTATCTACAAGATACTTTTAATATACCTATTTGTCCCTAATGTCTTTTAATATACCAATTTGTCCTTAGAGGGTAATTTAATATACTAATATGTCTTTTTGGCCTTTAATATTTCATTGTCATTTCATGCCGGACATAAATTGTAATATCCGGCATATATTTATTTTTCAGTATTTAGGAAAATAAAATAAAACCATTTTAAGGTTTTTATTTCACAAATTGAACATACAACATAAATAATTATGGAATAAAATCTCAGTTTTGTACTAGTGACTATATCCAAACCATATCTCCCAAAATGATGCTCAACCAAACTTACTTTGCATAATGCTCATCGACCTTCCTTCAAACCCTAATATGCTCTCAAAAATATAAATCTTGTATAAAATAAAAGAACTAAGGAATAACTGGCTCATGCACAACATATATATATATATATATATATATATATATATATATATATATATATATATATATATATATATATATATATATATATATAGTGTATGGATCATTTGTGCACATGTCTTAGGGTGTGCACTGTGCACAAATATTATTTGGTGAAATGTGAAATATTATTCGGTGAAATTTAAAGCATTATTCGGTGAAATGTGAGTATTGTTTAGGGGAATGTGAAACATTATTTGGTAAAATTTAAAACTTTTCATATAAATTGTAAGTATTGTTTAGGGAATTGAGGTTTCTTTTATTT
Source organism: Persicaria maculosa (assembly GCA_963922045.1). Taxonomy (NCBI): domain Eukaryota; kingdom Viridiplantae; phylum Streptophyta; class Magnoliopsida; order Caryophyllales; family Polygonaceae; genus Persicaria; species Persicaria maculosa. Next base: position 40,590,102 of record OY998261.1, read on the forward strand.
GAAATGGATGAATAAAAAAACTAAATATTATTCGGTAGAATGTTATAAATTATTCAGTGGAATTGAGATGTTTTCATCTGAACTAAATGGAAAAAAAAACATAACAGTATTTGTTAGAATGTTTCACATTTCACCGAATAATGCTTCAAATTTCACCGAATAATGTTTCACATTTCACCGAATAATATTTGTGCACAGTGCACACCGTAAGGGGTGTGCACACCCGAACCACACCCTATATATATATATATTTCTTTTTTTAAACGAAAATAAATAAATAATAAAGGTGCATTTATATGGTGAGCCAAAAATCCTTTTACAAAGTATGGTAAGATGAAAATATGTACCAACCCAATATTTCTTTATGCTCAAAACTAAACAATATGCACTTTCTGTCCATAATGCATTATTCTAACCAATCTAAATCTCCATTCCAAAATGGGGGTCGGGCTCAATTCGGTTAGCGATAATTTTTTGGAGTTTGCAATATAAGGCTCAGGATAATATTCTGGCTTCAAGCAGAGATAATGTAAGGTAGGTAAACAGAGGATAAAATGGCTTAAAAGATGCCTTCATCATTTAATTCTCGTAAACAAAAACATATGTATGTACTGGCTTTAAATAACTATCGCAACATTTAGAGATGCATAGGAAGAGTAAATACACTCAAGAAAGCAGAGGGAATTTTAATGTACTCCCTATAGGCCAAAATTCTCACTAGGACAGTTTTTGTTGGATTTGCTTTTTAGCCTAGGATCATATGTGCTCAATTTCATCACAAGTTCACAATCTACATAAAAACCATTTTAGGGACTTAGGCTAAACCATCCAAATATGCCATAGGATTTACGTGATCAAGTCAGCCATTGATTTCTCATCATAGGTCATCTAAGTAGTGTTTAAAAACAAACTTAAAAGGTAAACATGCGTTTTTTGGATTTTTTTTACATTTTTACATTTTTACTTTATATTTTTATGAAAATAAGGATTAAAAACAAAAACTTAAACATGAATGCAATGCGAAGAAGAAAACCAAGTTGTGACCATAAGACATGTTTCTACCCCACCCTATACTAAAAATATACAGTGCGATGTGCGCGCAAATTGCCATATTTTCTATGCACATTTATGTCCATTTTATCGTTATTTGCATGCATATAGGTGGGAAATCATAAGATTAGTGTAGTTTATGCATAATTGTCAAAAATAGAAGTCTACACAAGTTTTTATGTGATTTCGCAGAAAACAAGACAAAAAATGGACAGATTTGGACAAGAGTAGAAGAGTGGAAAAAGAAATCGAAGTTTTCTGAAGAGGTCGAAATCAATGATTAACCTCGACCTCGACATCAATGTCCAAAGGCCGATATAGAGTGGCCTGAATCGAGGATATAGATAGAAGTCGAGTGCCAATCCGGGGGAGAGAAGAATTGCCCGAGATAAGATAAAGGAAGGTTGATATCGAGGGCCCAAAGTTGATATCGACATTGTTGTTGAAAGATTCGACTCAGTTTTTGATAGAATTCTATTCGAAGCTTTCGAGATAATCCTAAAGTCGAGATCTTCTATCATTAAGTACAAGACTTATCAGTTTATGAGTTTTACCATGGAGTTTTTAGTTTTTACCTTTATTAAGTTTTATCTTAGTGAATAAAGATAGGTTTTCGAATCCTTGGATGGCGAGGTTGGAGATCTATATCTAGAGGCCATTAGGGATGAGTTTAATCATTCAAGCAAGCAAGAAAGCAGTTTTAATTAGAGTTTTAGTGAGTTAGAGAGAGAGAGAGAGAGGCCGAGTGGAGTTTGTGTAAGCGACAGTGGAGTGGCTTTGTTCGGAGTACTTTCTCTTTTGCCATTTCAATACAAAGTAGTTTCTTTTCCATGATGATGATGAGTTCAATGATGAAGCGCGAGTAGTGAACCCACTTCTAGGGTCGGGGTGAGCCCAATGATAACAATGTAATGTAAGTGCATCAAATGTATGATTTTTATGCGATTCCGTCCTCTATCCTATGCATGATCCTTTGCGAAAGTTAGGGAGATTCATCATTTGCATTATTGAAGTGAAAGCCAATCATATTGTGAACTTTGATTACCCATGAATTGGATAGTAACTCTTAGGTTTTATGCGAGAGCCTCTAATCACCTTAAAGTAGGTAACGAAAGTCATAACTATAGCATCATACTTGCATAAATATCATTGTGTCATGAATCCCCGACCTTAGAAGACTTTAGTAAATTGAATTCCTATAAAAAAAAGTGTGAGTTTTTAATTCTGTCCATCTTTCCATCACCATTCTATGGTCTTCGGACTTCTTTTCCGACACATAGGTTACATTTTACAGTTTCTGTTACAGACATCGAAATCGACTGACAAGGTCGATAACGAGCACTAACATCAATATCGAGGTTCATCTCGATGTCGACTGCTTTGCTTTTGTCTTCTGCAGGAAACACACAGGAAATCGACCAGAACTGAGGTCGATATCGATCAGAAACATCGATATCGAGTGTCGCTTGGAGTCGAAAGCTTGATCGTGATTGCAACAAAGGAAGCGCTGACATACCTCCTCGTGGATTCGATCCTAAATTACCCAACCACTACATCGGGAGGGATTCTTGTATTTTATTTGCTTGGATAAGGGAGTTAGCTTAGTTTTAGATTTATTTGAATATTTTAAGTGAATCACTTCCCCCTACGAACAAATTGGCGCCGTTGCCGGGGAGGCAATCAATCGCCACCTATGTTTTCTCACGATCTTTCTTAGTGCTTATTTTACAAGTTTATGCGACGCTTTGATCGCGGACCTATCCTGGAAAGCATAGACGAGCCTGAACATTTCTTCCATCTTCGCAACAAAGCTATTCAAATCATGGCGAACAACGAGACACAGGTTGATACCATTGAGTGGTTGAGGAAGGAAATTGAGGACCATAATGCTACGATCGCTGCAGAGAGGGCCACCACTGCTGCAGAGCGAGCCCGTGCTGATAGAGAGGAGGATGCGTGCAGACAAGCCCAAGAGCGGCTCAATCAGTATCCACAGACGACGATGCAATATATGCATCCGCCGCTACATGTTCCTGAATTCGCTATCTTAATTCCTCCTTCTAACTATGAAATAAAAATAAACGTTCTATCTGAGATTAAAAGAAACACTTTTGAAGGAAGACCTAATGAATGCCCATTGCAACACATCTCTACTTTCATGGATTTATGTGAAACTATTGCTGATGGTGTGAATTTCGAGTATGTGAGACTAAAATCCTTTCGATGGTCTTTGGCAGGGAAGGCATTGCAATGGCTAGAGAGTTTCGCTCCACGCTCGCTGAGGAGATGGGCAGAGGTGAAGGATGCGTTCCTAAACAAGTTCTTTCTTCCGTCAAAAATGGCGATGCTGTGACAAAGGATCACGGCTTTCAAACAAAAGCCAGGTGAAACATTGGCACAGGCGTGGGAGCGATTTAAGGACTTGCTGAGATCATGCCCGATGCATGGGCAACTACCACATGTCATCCAGGAGATCTTCTACAACTCCCACGAAGGGCCGAATAAGGAAAGAATCAATTCATACACCTCATATCGGTACATTGAGCTCACACCAACGGATGCTAGGGAGATGATTGAGAGGCTGGTCAACTTCGACAACACCTATGGGACTGCTGCGGCCTATGACTCAAGACCTGCCCCATCTATGCCACTTTATGAGCCTCCAAAGGAGATTGATCCTGATGTGCGACAATAATTCCACAACGATCAAACACGCCAGCTTCAAAAGCAAGTAAGGTTCTTGAGCAACAATCAACCTTGTCAGGAATGTGGCTCAACAAGGCATAACACTAGTGCATGCCCACATATTGAGCAAGTATCTATGGCAGAACAACATGAGGAAGCCAAATGGATGAGAGGCCCCTATGAAGGGGGCAATCAATAGTATTGGGGAGATCATCGATTCTATCAACAAAGGGATCCCCCACCATATAGAGCACCAAGGCACCCTGAGCAGGAAACAAGAAAGGATGACCTACAGATCGTTCTTGATGAGATGCAGAGGAACCATGTTGAGTTCAAACAAGCCAACAACTCCGTCCATACTCAGTTGCAGGACATCAACTCTAGGCTTGGGGAGATAGACGTTTAGATGCACAATTTGGAGACCTAAATGGGTCAATTGGTAGAGGCAATACCCAAAGCGTCAGGATCGCTGCATGGATAAACTGTGCCCAACCAAAAGGGAAAAACTACTAGACACATAGCGGCCATGAACTTAAAAAGTGGGCATCAAGCACAAACGCCGGCCCCAGAACAGACGTCGATATCGACCAACCCTGTCGATATCGACCATAGTGACATCGATGTTGAGGCTCCTGAGCTCGATGTTGACAATGCTGCTAAATCAACATCGAAATCGACTCCTCCAGTCAATATCGACCCCCATTAAGTCGATGTCGATCTAACTCCAGCCGCGGGAAAGAAGGTGTTGCCATTACCATCAAAGAAGGTGATTAAGGACCTGGTGGAAAAGAAATTTTAGTGATTCGTGAAGATGCTTCAAGGACTTAATGTCTCAATTCCATTCATAGAAGCACTTAATGAGATGCCATCATATGTGCGGTTCCTTAAGGACATATTAAGTAAAAAGCGATCAATTGCTGAGATCGCATAGGATTGCAACAGATTGGAGCTACCACAAAAGCGGGCGGACCCAGGTAAGTTTTCTATCGCTATAGGCGTAGGTCGATATCGCTTTAATGCTTTTTTTTTATTTGGGCGCTAGTGCTAGCATGATGCCACTAATCATATGGCATAAGATAAAGATAGGTCCCTTGGAGCCCATGGATGCAAAGTTATACATGTCGAATAATACGGTAGTGATTCCAATAGGGATGGTAGATCATGTGCCAATGCAAGTAGGTAAATTCTTTGTCCCTTCTGACTTCTTAGTTGTTGATATGGAAGAGGACCCTGCTTGTCCCATTATTTTAGGTAGGCCATTCTTGGCAACCATCGATGCCAACATAAGCGTGAAGAAAGGATTGCTCTCATTCACCATCAGTGATGAATTGATAGAGTACGCCTTCAATAAGACGATGAGGAATAACGAAGGGCCAATGGAGATTAAGGCCATCAATGGTGTCTACATCACATGCAGGGAAGCAAAGGTAAAGAGTATGACACCGGAAGAGCATGAAAAGAGGGCCACAGAAGCCCAAGTGGAGGAGGTCGTGGCAATCTTGAACGAAGGAGCCAGAAAGAACATCGAAATCGACCCAGGTAAGTCAATATCGACTAACATTGTTTAAGATTATGTGCTAGGTAATAAGTATGGGGTCGACGGAGGAGAAGGAACCTTGAAATCGATCATAAAGGTCGATATCAACCATAAGCAAATGTCAAAATTGACTGCCATAGAAGCTGAGAAAGAAGGAGGAGAGACCTTGATATCGAGGTTAGAAGGTCGAAATCGACCTACCCATTTCAAGCAGAACCACTCCAAATAAACTGAACCTCTAGGAGCACAACAGAGCTCGATATCGACTACTGATGATCGATGTCGACCAGACCCACGGACTGAAGAAAAGGTAAACCAAGGTACAGATTTCTCCTTTTCCATCTCTATTAAGGATTTATCATTATTTGGAAGAGGTTTGCCTTGGCATGTGCGCTTGTGTAGGGTATCAGAGGATGATTCGAGCAATTATGAATTAGGAAATAAGGTGTTTGTCTCTAAATCAAAAGATCATTGGTTCCCGAGGAGATTCAAAGACAAGAGGATAGGACCATTCACGGTGAATCAAATCCATCCATACGGGATGCAGTTGCGTGACAAAAAAGGAGTTCTATTTGAGGCCCAAGCCAGATGGGCTCTGCAGAAGTCGCCTTGTGAACGTAAAGAAGAAGTCAGCCTAGCCACTTTAAAGTCTAGAGCTTGAGACATTATGCATTATTATTTGTTCTGGTTTTTACCAACTTGCAGGAAAGAAAGAATACAAACGCAGACATCGAAATCGAGCTAGTAGCTCGATATCGACCTCAAGGTCGATTCAGAGGAGCTTGTGGTCGAGGCCGGATCACCCTGAAGCTTGAGCAAGAAATCAATGAAACTAGCCGATTTCGATGTTAAAGGCTGATATCGACCACCACTGCAGATAACTTCGACTCCTGAAATTTGTGAAGTTTTAGTAAGATTCTTTCTTAACCCTAGTTTTTATACAATGAGGACACTGTAATCTTTAAGTATGGCATGGGGGAAACGCTTACTCGCATATTTTAGCATATTTTGAAATTTTTCATAAGTTATTGCATAGTTTTTACATGTTAATGCATATTCATATATAATTAGTCATGTTTATCTTTAAGCATATCATATTTATCTTTAAGTATAGCACATCATATTTAAATTTGGAAAAAAAAGACGCCCATCGAAAATTTTGAAAAAAATAAAGAAAAGTGTCATGGAAGCTTTTAAGGAACTCGACGATGCAAAAGTAGATTCATTAGAGATATAACATGAAATTGCCTAGTTAAGGGAAGTCACAATGAAGTGCAATTTTTTAGAGAAAACCATGAAGGAGAGGTAAAATTTGAAGTTGCTTTTGACATATGCATGATAAGATGATGGAGGACTTAAAAAAATTTCCATACATATACTCAAGTTCATATCCTAGCCTTACCTATGCATATTTGCAAAAGTCACAAGCCATATATGAGCCACATTATCATTATTGCTCCACCTATATTACATATTTCCCATTGTTTATACCTTATACCCTATCCAGGGACAAGTTTAAGAATGGATGTCATCTTTGGAGTTATTATATGGAGTTTGTGCATATTATTATTGAAGTTGTTGGTAGGAATGAAAAAATTTTTGAAATATGGAAAATTTAACGAGTGAGAAAAAATCCGATCACCTCAGGAGCTAATGGTAGGTCGACCCTGCTCGATGAGATGTTAGTTCAGCGAGAAGGGACACAAGGTGAGGAGTCTGGAGTACTAAGTATCCGGGGGCATTCATGACACCCATGTTTGCGACTCGTGAGAAGGCAGTACTAAGGTTAGATAGGTAAAACCATTATAAAGAAAAAAAGCATTGAGCGATGAATGAAAGGTGAGAAACATTATGAAGAAGGAATGTGGAATATTTTGGAAAGAAATTTTATTTCCCCGGATTTAACACCACATGGCCAAATATTAGCCCACCTTTAGCCTTTTTACCAATCTACTTCTCATAAGCTTGCAAAAGTCCTCTTCATTATTAATGCTATGTTGCGGAATTGTTTTTTATGCATATAACCCTCCTTTTATGATTATGATGTTGCTTTCATTCACAGGCATGGATTTGGTTGACATAAGTACCTTATCGAGGATGGAAATTAAGTGTAGGGACATATGAGAATGAATCTATGATGTTGAGGGTTTACTTTCTTCCCCTGAATGACCATTAAAAGTATTGCTTGGGGACAAGCAAGCTTAAGTATGGGGTGTTTGATGTGCGCGCAAGTTGCCATATTTTCTATGCACATTTATGTCCATTTTATCATTGTTTGCATGCATATAGGTGGGAAATCATAAGATTAGTGTAGTTTATGCATAATTGTCAAATATAGAGGTCTACACGAGTTTTTATGTGATTTCGCAGAAAACAAGACAAAAAATGGACAAACTTGGACAAGAGAAGAAGAGCGGATAAAGAAATTGAAGTCTTCTGAAGAGGTCGAAATTAATGATTAACCTCGACATCGAGTGAAACAGAGCACCAGGAATCGAGCAGAGCAGAAACAGAGCATGTCGACATAGAAGAGGTCGATATCGATGTCCAAAGGTCGATATCCAATGACCTGAATTGAGGATATAGATAGAAGTCGAGTGCCAATCCGAGGGAGAGAAGGACTGCCCGATATAAGATAAACGGTTGTCGATATCGAGGTCCCAAAGTCGATATCGACATTGCTGCTGAAAGATTTGACTCAGTTTTTGATAGAATTCTATCCGAAGCATTTGAGATAATCCTAAAGTCGAGATCTTCTATCATTAAGTACCAGACTTATCAGTTTTTGAGTTTTACCATGGACTTTTTAGTTTCTACCTTTATTAAGTTTTATCTTAGAGAATAAAGATAGGTTTATGAATCCTTGGATAACGAGGTTGGAGATTTATATCTAGAGGCCATTAGGGCTGAGTTTAATCATTAAAGCAAGCAAGAAAGCAGTTTCAATTAGAGTTTTAGCGAGTTAGAGAGAGAGAGAGAGAGGCCGAGTGGAGTTTGTGTAAGCGAGAGTGGAGTGGCTTTGTTTGGTTTACATTCTCTTTTGCAATCTTAGTACAAAGTAGTTTCTTTTCCATGATGATGATGAGTTCATTGATGAAGTGCGAGTAGTAAACCCACTTCTAGGGTCGGGGTGAGCTCGACGATTGCAATGTAGGGTAAGTGCATCAAAGATATGATTTTTATGCGATTTCGTCTTCTATCCTATGCATGATCCTTTGCGAAAGTTACAGAGATTCATCATTTGCATTACTGAAGCGAAAGCCAATCATCTTGTGAACTTGGATTACTCATGAATTGGATAGTAACTCTTAGGTTTTATGCGAGAGCCTCTAATCACCTAAAAGTTGGTAACGAAAGTTATTTGACGGAAAGACATTAAATTTCATAACTTTGGCATCATACTTGCATGAATATCGTTGTGGCATGAATCCCCGACCTTGGAAGACTTTAGTTAATTGAATTCATATAAAAAGTTTGAGTTTTTATTTCTGTTCATCTTTCCATCACCATTCTACGATCTTCGGACTTCTTTTCCGACACAGGTTAAGTTTTTACAGTTTCTGTTACAGACATCAAAATCTACTGACAAGGTCGATATTGAGCACTAACATCGATATCGAGGTTCATCTCGATGTCGACTGCTTTGCTTTTGTCATCTGCATGAAACTCACTGGAAATCGACCAGAACTAAGGTCGATATCGACCAGACACCTCGATATCGAGTGTCTCCTAGAGTCGAAAGCTTGATCATGATTGCAACTAAGGAAGCGCTGACATATCTCCTCGTTGATTCGATCCTGAATTACCCTACCACTACATCGGGAGGGATTCTTGTATTTTATGTGCTTGGATAAGGGAGTTAGCTTAGTTTTAGTTTTATTTTAATATTTTAAGCGAATCACCTCCCCCTACGAACACAATGTCCTCACTGTATTAAAAGAAAAACAAGGGTTGAGAGAAACTCACAAAGCAACCTGCGGATTTAGGTGGATTTCAGGTTCAGTCGATGCCAGAAGTCGATATCGAGTAAGTTGGTCGATGTCGACTGCATCTGTCATAGTCGAGGAAGAAAGTGAAGTGAAATTAGTCGCCAGATTCTGGTGGATATTTACTATGTTGGTCGATATCGACTACTCTTTGTTACTCTCCTTAGTCCTTGATGTCAACTCCAGGATATAGCTCGATCCCAGTTGGTCGATTTCGACTAGTTTAGTCGATTTTGAGTGCCTCCACAAAAGCGTCTTTTCTTCCTCGTCGTTCCTGAAATTGTTAGTGCAATAATAGATAAAACCACAGTATATCCAAAGTCTCCAAATCCCAAAAATTCAAAATTTGAAACCTAAAAACAATCTATGTGGAAATTTAAAGAGTTTTATCTACAAGCTCTAGACTTTATAGTCGCTAGGCCCACTTCTTCTGTGCTTCTGTCCCAGGTGGCACATGTAGGGACCATATCGCTCTTATGTCCTCTTTAGGGCTTTCAAGCTCTACTTTGAATGTCGTCCCTTTCTTGTCCTTAAGCTCCAACCTTCATGGGTAGATCTTATAGATTGTCATGATTGACCCCTTCCTTCCATCCTTTCTTTTGCAACCCAAGGCGTTGCATTGCTCAATAAGCACCTTCTCGCCTGCCTTGTATTCTTTTATGGGCTTACCTATCATCATAGTTAGGCATACAAACAAGGATACTCCCTTTAAAGGGATATTCGAATATATCTTTAAGGGTGGAGGATTCTTACCTGGAATTTCCTCGGAGTTCGTACTGTTCACATGGGTCAGTCGATATCGAGTGGATTGGTCGAGATCGACCTCTGTCTTCTCTGTCGATGGAGGCAAGTCGAGTAGGGGGAGTCGATGTCGAGTTGTCCCAGTCGATATCGACTGGCCCTAGTCGATTCCGAGTTCTGTGTCGACCCAATACTTAGCCTCTAGTAGTCGATTTGGCTTCTGTGCACTCGATATCGACTGGGTTGTGTCGATTTCGAGTGCTCTGTTTGGCTCTTCTCTATCTTCAGCTTGGTGCCAAATCTCCAAAAGCTCCTCCATTTGGGCCTCCATGGCCCTTTCCTCTAGCTCCTCGTCGGTCAAGGCTCTCTCCATTGGTTCATCGCAAAGGATTACTTTCCCTATATGCATCGCCTTGACCTCCATTTGTTGTACTTCCTTCATTGAAGGGTTGAAGGAGAATTCGATGACCTCATTGCCAATAATGAATGATAAGAGTACCTTCCACACGTTGATATTGGCATCGCCCGTAGCAAGGAACAGACTCCCTAAGATGATTGGGCAAGTAGGATCCTCTGCCATATAAAGTACAATAAAATCAGTGGGTATAAAGAACTTACCCACCTTGACTGGGACGTCATCGATGATGCATGTGAGCCTTACAAAGTTATTATCGGCCATGTGTAACTTCATATCAACTGGCTCCAAGGCTCCAATGTTGAACTTTGACCAAATGGACAAAGGCATGAAGGTCACGCTAACCCCTAGGTCGCACAAAGCCTTGTAGCGATGTTGGCCAAGCCCAATGGTGATGGCAAATCTACCAGGATCACTCCTCTTCTCTGGATAGTCCACCGTGCAGCACTCCTCAGCGACCTCAGCAATTGATTGCTTCTTACTTAGGATATCTTTGAGGAAACAGATGTATGATGGCATTTCATGAAGGGCCTCAATGAATGGAATGGTGACAATAAGGCCTTGGAGAACCTTCACAAAGCGTTGGAACATTGCGTCCGTTGTATCCTTTGATGATTTGGAGGTGTAGGGCAATGGCTTCTTCGTCGGTGGAGTGGGATTGGCCCGAGGTGGTACTGATGAATGGTCGATATCGACTGGTGGGGTGTCGATATCGACTGCAGTGGTCGATCTCGGGTTCGTTTGGACAGGGTTGACGTCGACATGTGGGTCGACATCGAGTGGGTCAGTCGATATTGACTGGGGTTTATCGATATCGACTGACTCTCCAGGACTTTTCTCCGCATCTCCGACGTTGAAAGGTACCTCCTTGCTATTCCATAGACGAACGACGGCGATGTGGCCCGATGGCTGCCCCTTTGAATTGGCATGTGGTTGGCCAGGGAGCCCTCCAGGTTCTCATGGAATTGATGCCGCCAATTGACCCAGTTGGGTCTCAACGCCTTTCCTCCATGTATCAATCTAGCCAAGCCTAGAGTTATTGTCATGTAATGATGTTTGGATGGCATTGTTGGATTGTTTTTTCTTCGCTTGGTTTCTCCTCATCTCATCTCGGATGAGTTGTAGATCATCCCTCCTTTCTCTTTCGGGATGGCCAGGTGCTCTGTATGGTGGAGGATCCCTGGGGTTGTATTGGGCTTGTTGATTTCCCCAGTTTTGATACCCCTGGCGATTGGGATTCCTCATGTAGCGCACCTCATGGTTGGTTAGCGGAGAGGAATTTGACTTGCTTTTGAAGCCTCCTGGGTTGATCTTGCATGAATTGATCTTCGACGTTGGAATCAATCTCCTTGGAGGGCTCATAGAGTGGCATAGATGGGGCAGACCTTACGTCGGAGGCCACAAGAGTCCCATAGGTGTTGTCAAATTCGACCAACCTCTTTATAGTATCCCAAGATTGTTGTGGTAGGAGCTCGAGATACCCATAAGAGGTATAGGTTTTGATTCTCCCCTTTGTAGCTACATCTAGGGCGTTATAGATGATCTCCTGGATGACGTAGGGTGGTTGCCCATGCGTCGAGCAAGACCTATGCAGCTCCTTAAATCACTCCCATACTTGCGCCAGGGTTTCATGTGGCCTTTGTTAGAAAGCCATAATATTCTGGCGTATCACCGCTGTTTTGGATGATGGGAAGAACTTGTTAAGGAAGGCATCCTTGACCTCATCCCATGTGCGGAGCGATCTGGGGGCTAGGCTCTCCAACCATGCTAGTGCTTTCCTTACGAGAGACCAACGAAAAGCCTTTAGTTTAACATATTCAAGGCTTTGTCCATCAGCAATTATATCAATTAAGTCAAGGAATAAGGAAATATGCTCAAGAGGACAATCGTTAGGTTTCCCCTCAAATTGACGTCACCTATTGTCAATTAAGAAACTAGGTTTAATCTCAAAATTAGAATGGGGGATAAGAATAGCCGATTCAGGAACTAAGAGCATAGGGTGCATGTATTGTTTGGCATTCTGAGGGATGGCATTGATTTGGGCTTCTATTTGCCTCCTAGCTTCCTCCACCCTGTCTGCACGCTCTTTTAGTGTCGCCTCTCTAGTCGTGAAGTCCTCAACTTGCTTCCTTAGGTGTTCATTCTGTTGAGCCTGGGTCCCTTGGTCCACCTTGACTCTTTGGATTCTAGCTAGAAGGTGAAGATAGCTTTCAGGGTCATTTATACCTTCGAATTCAGGTGAGCGATCAGTGACTCGCACACACCTAGAAAAAAACACTAGGTAAAAGAGTGAGATAGAATAAATAGGGCGCGATTGATAGCCTCCCCGGCAACGGCGCCAAAATATGATGTGGGAGGAAATCGAGTCTAATAAATATAAATAGATATCAAACCGAATCTTAGTCTACGCAAATAAATGACAAGACTTTCTCCCGTTGTAGTGGAAGGGAATCAGGATCGATCCACGAGGAGGCGGGTCAGCGGTGCCTGAATAGTCTCTGCGAACTTTGCGCAAGACGACCAGAAGCCTCGATATCGAGTTGAACAGTCGATATCGACTGGGGCAGTCGATTCTTAGTGACGACATCGATCTGGAGAAAAAACCTATGAAGAAAGAAAACAACAAAAGCACTCGATATCGACTAGAATAGTAAATATCGAGTGGGTCAGTAGCTCTGTCGACTCAGAAAAATGTCGACGAAGAAGTTGCTCGATGCAGGGTGGTCGATATCGATAGGAATGGTCTACATTGAGTGGTTCTCCAGACGATGTCGATTTGCAGAAAATAAGGAAATAAAAGAAAAGCAAATAAAAACACCAGATTTTTAGGGTTTACTTCAATTAACTTAAAGGCTCCTAGGATAGGGATTCACCACGACGGTAACCATGCATGTATAATACTCAATTCACATAAAAGATTAAACTTTTCTCAACACCAATTGGGGATATTGAGGCTTTCGCATAAAAACATAATTGTTTCTACCTTTTTAATAATTAGGGTTTATGTCAACTTTCTCAGGCAAAACCTAATTACTATCCAAATTCACATATACAATCCACTTTCGCTTCATATAAGGTAAATAAGAAATGATCCTAAACTTGCATAAAGGATTGAGCATGGGTTAGAAGAAGAGATCGCATAATCAAATATAGAATAAGCGTACTTACATGGCTACCGTCGGGCTCACCCCAATCCTAGAAGTGGGACGACTATCGCTCTTCATGGCAACAAACATCTTTGATTGAAAAGAAGAAACTTGCATTAAACGTTAAACCTTTCGAAGCTTTACAACTCAACGCTGGCTCTCGCAAACGCCAAACCCTAAAACTTCTCTCTAACTCTCTAACTTTATTGATTGTTGTATGATTGGAATTGGAATGAATAAAAACCAGCCCCCTAGGGCTTTATTTATAGGCTACTAATCCTCGCTATCCAAGGAAAGTAGATCCTATCTTCTATCTAAACTTTATCCAAACAAGTAGGATAGATCTTTTATTTAGGTAAATATCTAAAATAACTAATTGAAATATTAGGGTAAAAAGGAAACTATCCTTAAGACATAATCCTATCTAAAATAGGGGATAAACCGTGGCTTATGTAGATAGACTTGCAACCCGCATCTCGAAAAGCGCGTCTAACCCGTGTCGAAATCCAATCGATATGGACCAGTTCAGTCAAAATCGACCTTATCATTTCTGCTCGACGGGCATCCTTCCACTCGATCTCTGGTGCTTAGTCGATATCGACCTCACTCAGTTGATATCGAGTGCTCATCTTTTGCTGGTGTTCTAGATCCGTCTCGACACTCAGAGTCTGTGTCGATGATTCAGTTGATATCGAACTGTCTAGTCGATTTCGACCACTTTTCTGCTTCTCTTAGCTTCTTCATTTTGACTTCGATTTTGGTCCAATTCCTACATAATTAGACCAAAACTTATGCAGACTCTATTTCTTGCACGTTAGCTCATTCTACACAAATTTGAAGTATTTTCAACCTTTTCTTTGGGAATTGAATGAAATATGAAGTCAAAAGATGCGATAAAAAGGACACTAAATATGTACATCAGATGACTACTCACTCTTCATTGGGGGAAACATCATTGCATAAATGAGAGAACTTTGCATTAAAACTTGGAAAGAAACTTCACTCTTACAACCATCTTCTCTCTCTCTCTCTATCTCTCTCGCCCTTCTTCGTCTCTCATTGCTTGTGATCGGATGATCGTTGGTTGGTTGAATGAATAAAGCCAGCCCCCTAGGGCTTTATTTATAGCCTCCTAGCCCTTGCTAGCCAAGGATTGGAGTCCTAATCCTAGTATGATTGGTATATGGAAAGTCTATCTAAACTAAATTATACTCCCTCCGTTCGGAAATAAATGATGTTTGACTATTTTTCACGTAGTTTTAGGAGCTAAACACTATATAAAATCTTATTTATTTTAATTAATTCTTTTCATAGTTTAATAGTTATTAGTACTAGCTATTAAACTATGAAAAAATCAATTAAAATAAATAAGATTTTATATAGTTTTTAGCTCCTAAAACTACATGCAAAATAGTCAAACATCATTTATTTCCGAACGGAGGGAGTAACATAAAATAAAATATTAAAATAGGTAATATTCCCTAACATGCTTGGAATATACACCTAAGATAGATGAATCTTGGGAGATGATAGATGTCTTCGTGGCTAAGCAAATCCTCCAAAGATTCGGCCCAATCCGCGTTTCTCACACGTCTGTTGCTCCAGTCGATGTCGAGGGGCAGGTTAATATCGAGTGACCTATGTCAAGTCAATTTGGATGATTATTGTTGACATGGGTCGATCTGCATCTTTCTCTTCAGTCGATCTCGGGTGAAAGTGTCGATGTCGAGTACTCTTGTCGAGATCTAGTATTCTCAGCTCAAGATAGAGCTCTTCTTCAGTGTCTTGTCTTTAATCCAAAATGCTCCGTCTTTTACGAAATTAAACCAAAACTTGTCTAGACCTCTATATCTTTCAAATGTACTCAAACTACACAAATTCACTACTTTTCCAACCCGAAAGTATAAAATATGCATGAAAACGGAATAGATGTAAGCATCAAACATGGTGAAATGAGCGCACATCACCAACCATAGCATGCTTAATAAAATCATCATATATGTGGTCTTGCGAAAAGAAAATAATAATAATGTGGAAAACAGTAAAGGTGTGGTTATAAATATGATACCCTGACTCGAATGACTCAGGATGTCCTATGACCCTAACAAAGACTCTAATTAATTCACAGATAACTACCATTCTGCTTACATGCATACGGATACAGATTAAGAATGCTTATTCGTTAATGCAATCCTAGCATGATACTACATGACATGCTATTATGACATGCAGGAACTAGTATATCATGCACATATAAGCGGGGAAATCTAATCAATATGAGTAAGCTCCGAAGAGACTTACCTGGCGATGCAGAACAACATAATACTCGATTCGGCACACATCAATCACAATCATAGAGTGAAACATAGATGTATAACGAGAATATAAGAGTTTATATCTAAGACACTCAAGCATTTATAACATACACATCATTTAATCGAATATGTAAACACAACCCATTTGCTAATTCATCATGTTCAGCCACTCATCGCATCATAACACCTCATAAGACCACATTAATCTCCATATATTACTCAGCCAATTTCGCATGCTCATAAGACCATATCTGTATACATCTCAACAGTTCATCATATTTCATAAGGTCTTACTTATAAGATCACATTATCAATTCATCATGCCATTAGTCATTCAGATATGCTATTAGTCACACATTTATGTCATTAGTCAAACAATCGCATCATCATGCTAGTTAGTCACCGATCAAGTCTAATTCCCAAGATAGCCTCGAAAACCGTTTTGAAAACCGAGTCAAACGTTCGAATTCCCAACCTTCAAATACACATAAAGTTCATTTTCAAAAACCCAAGTTAAGCATTTAGATTACTCATTTAAATCCCCAAAATCGTTAAAGATGGATCGCAAAAATGTTTGCCAAACATCGAGAAAACAAGTTCAAAACACTCGGCGAGGGGGCAACTCACCACGGTGAAAAGGTCTCTCGCCGCCGTGATATGTCCCAGCGAGCATCCCATGAAAACAAGGGTGTCGCGGCCGCGGGGGATCATTCGCGCCCGCGAGGGCTTCGTGGCCGCGAGAAATCTCTTGCATGCGAAAACCTTGTCGCGTCCGTGAGTCGGAAGCCCTCCCCATAGGGCATCCCATTAGGCTTACTCGCCACCACGAGACTCATCCTCGCGGCCTCGAGTTAAAACCCTTAGGGCATGTTCTAACTTGTGGCGGCGAATCCGGAGCTGAATCCTAGATTCAAGCCCTATTCTCGGCCTCGTTTGTTGTTGTTAGCTCTTCCCCTTTTTCCCAATATTTCCCAAGGTTTCCAGAAACATCTTACCACCAAGATCAAAAATAATAATCGAGGATTAAAAGGATTTGTCACCCATGTTTCTTCTTTTCCTTTGGTTTGCTTGTGAAGCTTCGTTCGGGCTCCGATTGGGCTCATTCATGCAAGAGGGTGCCTAGGATTGTTAGAGGGTTTTAAAGGTGTGACCCTGGAGTTAATAGAAGATGGTGAGATGTGCTCTTCTAAGGCTTCTCGAGGCTTTTCCGGGCTGTTGGGGCTTCTTCTTCTGCTTGGAGGATGTCAAGGGTGCTTGAGGGAGTAGCTACTTCTGGCCCTTAAAGGATGGAAGAGAAAAGGGAAGATCTTGGCTTGCTTCGAGTCTAAGCAAGAAGGGATAGAGCTTGGAGTTCTTTGGTCTTCATTGGAAGGAAGGAGGAAGAGAGAATTGTTGTTGGGAGTTGTTTGTGGTGACGATTTGGAGCTGAGGGGAGGTGTTTGGAGCTGTTGGGATTTCATGGGAGAAGGAGATAGAAGGAGGGGTGAAAAGTGGGAGCTTTGAAGATAGGGTTTTTGGATCATTTGGATCAGGTTTTTGTGTTACTAGGTTGGCGTTGTGGTTCAATTTGTGTGGTCAGTCAAATGATCATCCAAATCTGATTTTGTAGGGCAAAAAAAGGGCTTGAGGGAGGAGAAATTTGGATAGGCCAATGTGGGTTGAAAACTATGTTGTCTCCTTGCTTCTTTTGGATTGTACATGGCAAAAGGAGGGAGAAAAGCATGGGAGGTGTTTGGCTTATTTGGGTAAGGAGGAAAGGATTACGAACGTTCCTTTTTATTTCAAAATTGGCTCCATGGGGACCATCTTGGGGGTGAGATTTTGGATCACACATGGGAGAATGAGACAAGGTGTGTGGTCCCGAAATCGCTAGTTTGAATTCCCGATGTTGTTTCCCAAAAGTTAGTTTTCCAAACCACGCTCTCTCAATTAGTTAGATCTTTGAAATCTGAGGGAAGATGTTGCCATGTCAAGTTATTTTCCAAAATTTTATTTTAGGTCAGAAATTTGTTCCATGAGTTTTAAAACCCGATTGGTTAGCTTAAGGACGAGTTTTCTTGAAATATGAGATTTAAAATCCATTTTTATTTTCCTTTTTCGAAAATCCAAGCCTTTACATCATCCACCTCTAAAAACTAGTCACGTCCCCGAGACTAAAATTATTTTAAAGCAAGCAGATGACGTTTGAAATTGGTGAGTCGAAGGATCATGTCATTGATCCCCGTAAGCACCTCATACGTTCCCCTATGAGATCCTTACCGTACCATCATCGTGATCATAATAACCCCAATTGGTCGGAGCAAGAATGCAATATGGGCCCTTATCACAACTTTACCCTAATATCTCGGATATATCTTAACTCGAAAAACATCAAATCATCTCCACTAGGTCTTAGCAAGCAATCTATTAGGGCCCCTATAAAATGCTTGTATCCACTTTGTGGGGCATCATAATGCAAGCTCGGGTTGGAAAAGTTTCAAAAGGTTTCCTCAATTTGAAAACGATTGGTGTCAAATCATTGAAATTCTCGATCACATTCGGTCTCTCGGAATCCAAGTTAGTCCTTTTTTAAACACAATTCAAAATCCCTTTAATCTTACATTAGTGATGCAATTTCAGATCTCAAGAGGTGGAACCATCCACCTCTAAGGGTTGATTCTGTATTTTCTTCCTAGATTCCAAGACAGAATCAGATTTTATCAATTCGGTTCTATCATTCTAACAATTCCAATTCATGTTATCATATAACATAGCAGTCATGAAGCACATTTAATAACATGCCAAAGTTACATCGAGGATAATCACACACCATAACACACCTAGTATAGCATTACAGATAGTAGGATTCATCACATCACATCACAGAATTTGCACATCATAAGAACTGATGTACATATTTGTACCTCTTTTTATTGCATCTTTTAACTTCATATTTCATCCGATTTCCAAAGAAAAGGTTCAAAATAATATAAACTTGTGTAAGAATGAGCTAACGTGCAAGAAATAGAGTCTGCACAAGTTTTGATCTAATTATGTAGGAATTCGAGCGAAATTGGAGTCAAAACGGAGAAGCCAAGGAGAGCTAAGAAGAGGTCGAAATCGACCAACAACGTCGATATCGACTATAGAACATCGAAACAGAACTGAGTGTCGAGACAGACAACAATACAACAGAAGAAAATCACTCGATATTGATCTCCATACATCGATATCGACCACCACCCAGGAATCGAGTGAAGCTGAGCTTGTCGACCAGAAACAGAAAGGTCGAAATCGACCTTCCTGGTCGATATCGACCGTACTTCGACGCGGGTTGGACACGCTTTTTTAGACGCGGGTTGGAAATTCTATCTTCAAGGAGCACGGATTATCTATAGATTTTAGATAGATTGCAGCTGAGATTTACTTACTTTTTACCTTAGAGATTTATCAAGTTGTTTAGAGTTTTATCAAAATAAAAGACCTATCCTAATTGTTTGGATAGAGTTCATAGTTTAGATAGAAGTTACAATCCTTGGCTAGCTAGGGTTAGGAGCCTATAAATAAAGCCCTAGGGGGCTGGCATTCAATCATCTAAGTTTAGCATCCAATTACATTCAATATAGTTAGAGTTAGAACAAGCTTTAGGTTTGGCGTTTGCGAGTGCCGACGTTGAGTTGTAAAGTTTCGAAGTTATTAATGCAATTTTCCTTTCAATCAATGATGAGATTGATGATGAAGTGCAAGTAGTCTTCCAAAGCTTCTAGAGTGGGGGTGAGCCCGACGTTAGCCATGCGTGCCTGAGGTAAGGGTTAGATGTTGATATCGTTGTGTCTATATCATCTCCTACGATTCTATGTTTTGTCCTAATCGAAAGAAAAGGGATTCATGCTAACAACTTGAGTTATAAATATAAAATTGGTAGAAACAATTAGGTTTATTTGCAAGAGTAATCCTAAGAGTTGGTGTATAGCAAAACCTCGTCCCTCGGGTGAAATAGCGCAATTGTCCGTCTCATTTGCCTTATCGCATGCATTGGTTAACGTTTTCGTAAACCCTAATCCTAGGAGTTTCTTTTTATATAGTTTATTCTCATCAAAACACCTGTCTTTATTCTATTCATCACTCCTCATTCATCCTTGAGTCTTCGGCCTTTCTTTGCCGACAAAAATCTAACAACTTTGCAAGAGAAGACATCGATATCGACCCCAGACGTCGATATCGACCACTAAGCTTCGTCGATGGTTTCTTGAGTCGACGCCGATCATCCCTGCAAGAGTTACTGAGATCAATATCGACCCTTCAACGTCGAAATCAAGCACCTGTGTCGACTGGCAGTCTTCTGAGCCAGTCGATTTCGCTGACTGACATCGATATCGACCTTTCTTAGTCGATATCGACTGCTTGTTTTTGTCTCCGCAGGTCTTCTGTTGCAGAAAGGATCGACAGCCAAGGTTGACATCGAGCACCAAGGTCGAGATCGAGGCTTCTGGTCGACGAAAGATGTGAGCTTTCCAACGCTACTAGGATCCCGCTGACACGCCTACTCGTGGATCGATCCTAACTACCCTTCCATTACAACGGGAGGAAGTCTTGTAATTATTTGCATAGGCTAGGAATCAGATTGCATTTATATCTTTATACTTGTGTTAGAAAAACTTGATTTCCTCCTACCTAACAACAACCAGATAAATGACATCATACTTACGCTAACTACCAAGCATTATCACATTAGAGGATAACAAGTACTTTCGCACACCAGCATTTCATCAAGCTCAATGGATAACTATGTCAGTACTAACAGCTCACTATTGTCTATGCCAATACGTTAGGGAATCAACATCGTTTATAGCATAGAATTCACACAACATTCGGCCCCAAGTAATGCATCACACTAAGTCTCACATCCTCAAGAGAACCTGTCTATAACTACCAACCATAACAAGACACGACTACTACTCATCAGAATTTAGCCACGCCTAGACATACCAACTTAATCCAGTACTAGTTCTAGACACCATTTCATCCCGATCATATACAAACTTTCTATCCTCGTAACTATCCGCAATCAAGGCCTGCACCCCAAGCCAATTTGTAGGTACCCCAACCCTTATACCAAAAAGTCATCTAAGGATCAATCTACTTCAATATCCCAGTCTCAAGTCCTAACCTTTTACATAACCATCTAAACACATATCTCAGAGTTTCTAATCGCACAATTCCCCTATTTCGACAAGCTTAACAACTCGACAAACTACCAAGACTTCCTATAAACCACACCCTCATCCTTGGGGTTCCCTATCAATCCCATCTTTACCCTTTAAGAGAAATCCCAAGTCCTCAACTGAACCGCTCTCACGATCGATCTAGGTGCTCTTTAACAATCTCGCTTACTCTTCTTAGGCTCGAAGGACCCCACCTAACTATTATCCCCCAAAGAGAAATCTTGAATCACCTTGCTAACCTAATCATACTTCTCGTACCACTAAGCACCCTCACTAGTCATCCACCTCTAAAAACACAACTCATACTGACCATCTCCCACATGACATTCTCATCCTTATATCCTCCTCATTACCAACAAGGGTTCACCTCCTAAGCCACTCTCGACAACTCTAATGCAGAAAACCAATCTAGTGCTAACTTTTAACCCCGAATCACTAAGCTCCTCGTCACTCGTGTCTAACCTCAGAGACCAAAAACATATTCTACCTACTTGTCCCATTCAAAATCTCACGAAACATGAACCAATCATGACTCCTCAAGCTGACCTACTCTAGATCCTCATCTCAGCATATTCCCAAATTACCTTAAGCTATCACTTCTTAACCACGATACCATAGGCCTAAAGCCTCCATCCATCGACCATCATTCCCAAGGAACTTTATGCCACCCTAATCCGAATTACCCATAACATTGCAATTGACCAAGTCTCTCGCGATTCTCCAACCTATAGAATTCCCAACATACTCTACCTGGACTAGTTTCTTCAATTCCGCACATTCCCAAATTCCCTCATATCACACATCCGCGAACATCGAAATCTCTACCGCTTAAGCCCTTACGTACCGGTCATCATTTCCATAGAATTCCTATGTCATCCTCATCCAAATTTCTCCAGTACCTTAATCTCACCAAAGCTTCTAAAATCCTTCATCCTCCAACATTCCTAATATATTCCTCTTTGCATACTTCCTAAATCCATGCTCAGAATCACCGTATCAATCTGAAGCAAACAGTCTTATAACCTACATCAACGACATTCTTGTCTAGCTATCGGCCTTTTCTCGAAGATTCATCTCATATCCTTAATTACCTCAATGGCCAAAACGATTTCCACACATCAATCTCGATTTCTTCCCCATGCTAATGTCCTCCAATAACTCATCTACAATCCTTCAGTCACAACTTCGCCAAGCATTCCCCATCTTACCTAAACAGCCCCAACTACTCATCACACAAACATGATAGGAACAACCTAGTATCCAAGATCGATGATTTCCCATGCAACCTTATACTACTGGTCTTTAGCAATTCCTCAACCATATCCTTTACCAAAATCACTCCCAGACTACCTAGACACAACACTACCCATCAAGAATTCTCTGATCCACTCCTAGCTCACCTAACCACCTTTAGAACTACAGTAACAACCTATACTAACACCCACTCTCAAGGCCACCCTACTGACACAGACATAGACCTCAACCAACCACCTTCTTATGCAACCCGCTTATACCACTTGCACACACTACCTACCTACACTACCTCTAACGAAGACCTCTCCCTCGAAACATTTCCATCCAATCTATACTTCTCACCTAATACCTACTTGGAAGCTCAACCATACTCACAGACCACTATCTCTGACAAGTCCCAACTCACTTAGCACTACCCAAGCTAAAGCATCCTCCCTACACATCATCTCATACAACCAACGACCAGATACAAAAACCTCAAACCTACCTATTACTTTCCGACCTATCTTACCGAAGAATCTCACGAATCATGCTCAAGAGAGAAATGACATCAACCATATATACCATACATCTTACTTACTAGCACATTAGGGTACTAAAGCATTAAGCACATAATCATAGGCACAAGTCAATTAGGCAATCAGTCACTACTAGCTCAGCATATCAGTCATCACACATCTAGCCATGTCAGTTCTAGGCCTATTGTGCAACTTTAATTCTGATTAATATAGAAGAATCCAAGATTTGAATTAAGAATGCTCTTCCTCAAGTCAGTTGGGAGAATCATGTTCACGACTACCGTCTTTGAAGCATATTCGTCCTTCTTGCCATCGGTGACGTCGTTCCAGGAGTCTATGGGTCATAGACCCATCACTCTTCCACTGCACCGCTCTAGTGCTATTTGGTTGTTAGGTCTTTCTTCCATGTCGACGCTCATTAAAGGATTGTAAGGGTTAGAAGTAACGAAGATAGGGGAGAGACAAGGGCAAAGAACACAACTTCCTTAGGGATTCAAACATGGACCAGGACTAGAGACAACGAGACCAAAGATAAGATCCCAACCGAAGAGTTACAACGATGTCGTTAGGGTATTCCATGAAGTTATAATTGCGGCACATAAACACATAATAATCACGAAGTATCATCACATCATTCCACACTAGAATGCACCTATCTCAAGGAATATCGATCTATGCATTCATAACATGTTCATATAATCAATTTTACATGTGCGGAAAACAAGCTAGCAACCTATCATTTCATTCACTAATCATGCTTGACATATTAATAACAACTATGTACGAATTGGCAAGGGGCATATGCAGTATAGATTATGCACGATTTAGCGGACATTATAGGACATCACATGCATAATCAATCACTCATTTTAGGTACACACATAAGCAGGTTAGAACAATATAGGGTCAATCCAAGCATATCGAGACACAACCTAGTAATCATGCTAAGGGATATGGTTAGGTTATACAGGGCCGGTATAGCAAATATCACCTCATATACATCCATATTCACATAGTAAGACAATGATGGCACATAATCATACGAGGGCCTATAATTGAGAGATGTATATCCTACATGATACTAGCAATACTTATTAAACATGTACATAGTCAACGAGGTCCAATGAGGTCAATTTATCATGTTAAGACTTTCATCTCAAATATTAAACATACAACGAGGGTTGACCACACTATCATGGACCTAATTCATAGTGAGACAATAACCATGGGAATTCCATACATATGGCACATACATCCAATCATAAGCTCAACCATGCAAGATATCAGGCAAGTCATGCTGAAATATACCAATATAACATGTCATGCAATCACAAAGAGGGCCACTTTCATAACTGAATAGAATTTCTCCAAAGGGAATTACCGACTTATCACCCCGTTTCCCCGTGGGACGCTAGTATGACTCGCTTGGTAGGACACATTGACATTCACACTGTTTTCAAGAGGAGAGGGTAGAATTCGTATTTAGACCCTTGTGGCAAGAAGACATGGTCAACCATTATGAGAATCGAGAGGGATGACTCCATAAGCCAACTCACTTCTAACTCGGAATTATTTCAGTAATCACCCTCGCTAGCATACTAAGGTAACCCTTACATCTGGCATAATTTCTGAAGGTATTTAGTTGACTGACCCAAATTTCCCTTAGAGGACATCAACCTCAAGTAGAGACTCGATAGGAGCATCGATAGTGGAATACGAAACAAGACTCAAAACGGGGAGAGCGGACTCTTCTAGAGCTTTGCTAACATGCCTAGATGTTTTGGTGGGACCGATGACGGAATCGAAATCATCAAGGGGGTTGAAATATGGAAGGATGATTTCGACAAGACATGGAATCCGATTACATAAGCACAAGGTTTCCTCCCGCTATCTCATTTGCACAGATAATCATTTACGTGTTCAAGTTAAGGAAAACTAATTAGTTCTCTATCCTGAGCACAATAGCACTCATCACGGAAGAAATCAACGAGGTTAATATGATCCTCTTTGATGAGGATCACCCTCGGACCCAATTGAATATATACGAATACAAGCGTAGAGACGATCTATGCCGTTCTTCGAGGGACTGCCTACCGAAAAGGGCAAATACCTCATGTCCACCTAACCCATGCTACTCCAACCTTCGAGATCCATAGAGTCTTCTAGACCCATCTCTAAATAAAAGCTAGTATTTTGCCTACCGTTCCCGTAGTTCTACATCTGTAAGGGATGTCTATCACTTGGGTCTCTACCCATGATTTGGTCCTATAGGCCACTTAGCCTAGGGTTAGGTCCAATTAAATTCATTTTGCCCTTTTAAAAACATTTCCAAAACCATTTGAAATGTTTGGGCTCTTTTTTTTAAACAATCTTCAACCTATCACTCTCAGATTGTAAAACCTGGCTCTAATACCACCTTTGTAATGGCCCAGGATTATGATTTCCAGGTTACGTTTTGAGAGATGAAACCCCTCGTTGGGATCTTGCGCTCCGATTATAGGTTAAAGGTTTGAAATCAACATTAGTGCTTTAAGGTGGGATTCCGCACCCAAAAACGTAAGGATCGTTGGAATCACTAGGGTAAATCCCATGTAACTGTCCTAAGTCTAAGTTGCGGGAAATTCGTTTATCATGCAAACCAACATAATTCAAAAACCATACATAGGGTTGTCATGGAGGAGCCGGGTCAAAACATGATTTAATTATTCAAATCCAAACCCTTAATAATTTGGTGAAGTTAAAATCTCAAATCTCTCTTTCCGCCATGCAAAAACCCCGCAGTCATAAAGCCATATCAGCATCATTATACACATATGACATACCTAAAATATTAAGGGAGCATAGGATCAAATCGAGGCACACCTTTGCTCGCCCCCACAAATAAGCACACATATACGCTATTCCTAATATCATGCTTCTAATGCAGGACAACAATTTTGATGTACATATTTCTAGTACTTGTAATTGCATATTTTGACTTCATATTCCATTTGATTCCTAAATATGCAAATTTTTGTAGAATTAGATAACGTGCAAGAAATAGTGTCCGCACAAGTTTTGGTTTAAATGTATAGGAATTGGAGCAGAATTAGAGTCAAAACAAGACAACCAAGTGAAGCAGAGAAGAGGTCGAGATCGAATAGAACACTCGAGATCGACTGGACAACTCGATGTGGACACTAAGCGTCGAGCCAAGACAAGACAGAGCCACTGAAGAACACTCGATATGACTTTGTGTCAAGTGGACATATCGAACTCGACATGTCAGACGAGATCGAGTGAAGTAAAGAAGATTGAGCAGAAGTGAGGCACTCGATATCTAGTGACTATGTAGATATCGAGTAGAAGTTTACATGGATTGGGTGCAGTTTGAGGACACGGATTGAAGATCTATCCAAAGAAGCCACGATTTATCTTTCTTTTTTAGGTTAGATTATGTATTAGGGTATTTTCCTTTTTACCCTAGGATTTTTATTATTTACCCAAATAATGTTTCATCCTATCTATGATAGGATAGAATTTTAAATAGGAGTTTTAGTAGGATTAGGACTACTTTCCTTGGCTAGCAAGAATTAGTAGGCTATAAGAAAAGCCCTAGGAGGCTGGTTTTTATTCATTCAAGCAAGAGATTCATATCTCACCATAGTTAGAGAGTTAGAGAGTAGGAGAAGCTTTAGGGTTTGGCGTTTGCGATAGCCAACGTTGAATTGTAAAGTTTTAAACTTTAAGTCAATGCAAGTTAGTTCTTTTCTTCAAGATGTTTGATGCGATGAAGAGCGAGTAGTTCCCCAAGCTCTTAGGGTCGGGGTGAGCCCGACATTAGCCATGCGTGCTTGAGGTAAGTACTTGATGTTGATATCGTTGTGTCTTGATCATCTCCTACGATTCTATGTTTAGTCCTTATCGTAGGAAAAGGGATTCATGTTAACAACTTGGGTTATAAACATAAAATTGGTAGAGACAATTAGGTTTATTTACAAGAGTATTCCTAACCGTTGGTGTACGGTAAAAGCCTGTTTCTCGGGTGAGATAGCGCAATTGTCCGTCTTATTTACCTTATGCATGTTTTGGTTAAAGTCGTGGTAAACCCTAGCCTTAGGAGTTGCATTTAATATATATTTTTATTCATACAAAATCTCTGTTACTTCTGTCTAAAATTTCTTTAGCATTCTATTGTCTTCAGCCACATTCTTCGACAAAACCTAACAAATTGCAAGAACCACTCGATATCGACACAGTAGGTCGATATTGACACCCTCTGTCTATGTTGACGGTCTTCTGTGTCGACGCCTTTCATACCTGCATCTGAGCTTGAGATCGAGTCCCATACTCGATATTGAGTGCCCCTACGTCGACCGACAATCTTCTGAGCCCGTCGACATTACTAAGGATCAAGATCGACCTCCAAGGTCGAGATCAACTACTTTTTTTGTTACTTCATGTCTTCTGCTGCACTAGAAATCGACAGCCCAGTCGACATCGAGTGACCCACTTGAGATCGATGCTTTTGGTCGATATAGATGTGACATTCCGACTATCTTGGATACCACTGACACACATTCTCGTGGATTGATCCTGATTCCCTACCACTACATCGGGAGGGATTCTTGTATTTATTTGCTTGGACAGGAAGTTGGATCAATGTATATTCTATATTATTTATTCACTAGTTTCCCTCCATAACAAATTTTTGCGTTGTTGCCGGGGAAGCTATCAATCACGCCCTAGTAGTCTATTCTCCCGTTCTATTAAGTTTTGCTTTATAGGTGTATGTGACGTGTTGATCGCACGCCTAAATTTGAAGGAGTAGAAGACCCCGAGAGTTATCTCCACCTTCGTTCTAGAATCCAAAGAGCTATGGCCAATGTGGAAACCCATGATCAAGAGATTGAACGCTTGAAAAAAGCAAATTGAGGATTTCAAAACTAGAGAGGCGGCACAAAGAGAGCGCGGTGACAGGGAGGAGGAAGCAAGGAGGTGATATGAAGCCCAAATCAATGCCCTGCGTCAGGATACAAAGCAATATATGCACCTAGTGCTCTATGTGCCTGGATCGGCGATTCTTATCCCTCACTCAAACATTGAAATTAAACCTAGTTTCTTAATTGAAATTAGGATACGTTAATTTGAGGGAAAACTAAATGATTGCCCTCTTGAGCACATAACGACCTTCCTTGATTTATGCGATACAATTGTTGATGGACAAAGCCTTGAGTGTGTAAAACTAAATGCTTTTCGTTTGTCTGTTGCAGGGAAAGCACTAGCATGGTTGGAGAGCCTAGCACCAAGATCGCTCCGCACATGGGATGAAGTCAAGAATTCCTTTCAAATAAGTTTTTCCCACCATCCAAGATAATAGTTATACATCATAAGATCATCACTTTCAAACGAAAGCCTCATGAAACACTAGCGCAAGCATGGGAGTGATACAAGGAGCTTTTGTTGTCCTGCCCTACGCACGAGCAACCACCCTATGTCATCCAGGGGATCATCTACAATGCCCTGGACATAGCAACTAAGGAGAGGATAAATACCTACACCTCATATGGGTATCTAGAACTCCTACCGCAACAAGTATGGGATATTATAGAGAGGTTGGTGGAATTTGACAACACATATGGGATTCCTGCGGCCTCCGACTCAAGGCTCGCCCCATCGATGCCACTCTACGAGCCCTCCAAGGAGATTGATCCCGATGTCAAAGAGCAATTCATGAAAGATCAACTCAGGAGACTTCAAAAGCAAGTCAAGTTCCTCTCCGCTAACCAACCCTGCGCCAAATGCGGTTCCGAGAGGCACATCACCACCGTTGCCCCTACACGGAGCAAGTAGATCTAGCGGTGACTCACCAGGAGGTGAGGTACATAAGGAATCCCAATCTCTAGGGATACAAAAAGTAGGGAAATCAACCACCCCAATACAACCCTAGGGATCCTCCACCTTACTGAGCTCCAGGCCATCCGAAAGGAGAGCCTAGAAGGGACGATGTCCAACTCATCCTTGATGAGTTAAGAAGGAACCAAGCCCAAACGCAGCAATCAAGCAACGCCATCCAAAACCAACTACAAGAGCTCAATGCTTGCATGGATGAGATGGACGTTTGGAGGAAGAACATGGAGACCCAATTGGGTCAACTAGCAGCCCAATATCCAAAGCCACACGGAAAGCTCCCGGGACAACCACAAGAAAATCCAAAGAGGCAAGTCGGGCACATTGTTATTGTCAATCTAAGGAGTGGACTTCAATTGCACGAGCCACAGTGAAAAGGAGAATTCACTAAAGATGCAGTCGATGTCGACACACCAGTCAATCCTACCACTGCAGCACCCAATGAGCCAAAGGACCACTCGATCTCGTGTGACCAACTCGATATCGACCTGCAGGTCGATGTGGATACCTCTGCAACTCAACAACAGCTTCATACTCCTCTGAGGTCGACCAATCCATTTGATATCGACACCCCTGTCAATGTCGACTAGTCCAGAAAGACCAAGTTGACCCCTTTAGCTTCGAAGCCGATGAGACTCCCATTCCCCTCCAAGGCGCTGAAAGACATGACGGACACCAAGTTTAGGCACTTCGTGAAGATCCTACAAGGATTCAACGTAACCATCCCACTCATGTATAGAAGTGCTAAATGAGATGCCGATTTACATCAGGTTCTTGAAGGACATCCTATCTAAGAAGAGGTCCATCATTGAGATCACCGAAAAATGCAAGTCAATATAATTCCCTAAAAAGCACGGCGATCTAGGAGATTTTGATGTGACGGTAGGGGTAGGTAAGCATCAATTCAAAGCCATTTGTGACCTTGGGATAGGTAAGCATCAATTCAAAGCCATTTGTGACCTTGGGGCCATTTGTTACCTTTTGGGGTAGGAGCATTGGAGCTCGTCGACATGAAGCTATACATGGCGGACAACTCCTTCGTGAGACCAACAGGGGTTGTGTATGATGTCCCTGTCAAGGTTGGAAAGTTCTTTATACCCACAGACTTCATCGTGTTGGACATGTCGAAAGATTCCATTGTGCCTATCATCCTTGGTAGGCCATTCTTAGCAACCACTGATGCCAACGTAAGTGTGAGGAATGGCACCCTTACATTCACAATCGACAATGAGATCGTCGAGTTCAACTTCAACCCGACAATGAGTGAAACAAAAGGTCTAGAAGAAGTTGGGCTCAAACCTGCGAGGGAGAAGCTTCACAAATACTTGTTGGCGAGGATAGAAGCTGCAAAGAGAGTCGAGATCGACTGCCCCCAGTCGAGATCAACCAAACATCTCGATGCCGACCCACTTGACTCGATGTCGAGTGACCTCGAAGATCAACTGAGTTTCCAGGAGCTTATGTATGGGGTCCCTACTACCGACGTCGACCACACCCACTCGATGTCAATGGACTCACACGAGATCGATACCACCTTGTCGATATCGACTGACCCCCATCCCGAGGATCGTTGTTTCGGGCCCAAAAAGGTAAGCTCTGGTATGATCTTCAACCCTCTTTTTTCCATTAATGATGATTCTACTAATGGGAGGGTCAAAGCTCCATGGTTTGCTCATGTTAGCAAGATTAGGTCAAGGAAAAGAAGGAAACATTCAAATAAAGAACCTAATGAAGAAGAAGCCTTGATTGCCAAGTTTAGCTATTGTCAAAAGGACCTAGATGATCCAGGAGAAGAAACAAGCTTCAAGTGGCCCTACCTTAAAGGGTCTTGATGCATTGATGAAGAAGTCGGCCTAGCGACTCACAAATCTATAGCTTGTGCATAAGACTTTAAATTTTTCGCTTAGATGGTTTTTAGGATTTTAAATTTTGGACATTGGTTTTGAAGACTTGGATAATCGTGGCTATATCTTTGATTATCTAACAAGAATTTAAGGTTTCATAATGAAAGGAATGACGAAGAAGAAAAGAAGTCCATGTAGAGGCACTCGAGATCGGCTAGGCCAGTAGACATTGACTGCCTAGGATCGAGCCATCTCTTGTGTTCGACATCGATCACTCATGAGCAAAAGAGATCACTCGAATTCGCGTAGGCCACTCGATATCGACACCCACAAGCGACCCTTGACTTCGACTTCTTCCAAAACAGACACTGATGTAGTCGACATTGATACCCTGACTTGCATCGAATACTGGCATCGACTTAACCTGCAATCGACCTTCATCTGTAGGTTGCTCTGTGAGTTTCTCTCTTTACCCTTGTTTTTCTTTTAATACAGTGAGGACACTGTATATTTTAAGTATGTGGTGGGGTTGAAACATGGCTTACTTATGGTCAAATCTTGGCTTATTTTTAAATTTTTATTGCATCATGTTTAACTTTTATGCATAGTTTATTACTTTCATAAAAATGCAAAAATCCAAAAAAAAAATTAGAAAATGTCAAAAATAAATTAACAAAAAATGCATATTTACCTTATTTAGTTTATTTTAAACCCTACTTAGATGTCCAATGATAAAAACGCAATAGCTAACTTTATCATGTAAATCCTATGGTATATTTGGAGTGTTTAGCCTAAGTCCTTAAAAATTTTTTTATCTAGATTGTGAATTTGTGATGAAATTGAGCACATATGATCCTAGGCTAAAAGGCAAAATCCAACAAAATTGTCCTAGTGAGAATTTTGGCCTATAGGGAGAACATTAAAAATCCTTCTGCTTTCTTGAGTGTATTTACTCTTCCTATGCATCTTTAAATGTTGTGATAGTTATTCATAACCAATGCATATATATGTTTATGCTTATGGAAATTAAATGATGGAGGCATCATTTAAGCCATTTTTACCCTCTCTTTACCTACCCTACATTATCTCTTCTTGAAGCCAAAACATTAGCATGAGCCTTTATATTGTAAACTCCATAAAATTATCCCTAGCCAAATTGAGCTTGACACCCATTTGGGAATTGAGACTTAGAATGATTAGAATAATGCCTTATGGAAACAAAATGCAATTGTTTAGTTTCGAGTAAAGAGAAGAATTATGGGTTGATATATATTTGCATCTTGTCACATATTTGTAAAAGGATTTTTGGCTCACCATATAAATGCACATATAATTTAATTTTCGTTCAAAAAAAATCAGAAAAAAAAGGAAAGAAAAAAAGAGCTATTACATTATATTTAGTGCATGAGCCAATTATTCCTTAGTTCTTTTATTTCTCATAAGATTTATATTTTTGAGAACATGTAAGGGTTTGAAAGAAAGGTTGAAGTTCATCATGAAAAGCAAGTTTGGAAAGTGCATTATTTTAGGAGATATGGTTTGGTTGAGTTGTGTTGAAGTTTAGGAGTCTTGATTCCCAAATTTTATAAAGCACCACATAGCCAAATAATTCCATACCCTTTATTCCCTACCAAGCCCCATTACAACCCCGCCGAATGGAGTCTTGTTTGAAGTCTTCCATTGAGTGAAAGTGCTTCTGATGGTTCTTGTTACATTTACATAATTGGTTGCGAAGTGGATTATTATAAATTGCAATGTTTTTGAGTTTGTATATGGAATCGATTTGAGAGTTGATCTTCATAGCCTCAACACATTGAGAGTTAAGTGAAACACATTATCCCTGTGAGGTTGGATTTGAAATATCCTATGCCTATGGATCACTCATATATGTGTGATGACATTAAATTCACTTGCTTTGCTTTGCTACAAATTATGATGTTGCTTTTGACAATGGTGAAGACTTGAAGGGTGTGTTGTAGGTGTTGGTTATTGCTTGTTTATTGCTTGAGGACAAGCAACTCTAATTATTGGGTGTTTTGATGTACATATTTCAGGTCCTTGTAATTACATATTTTGACTTCATATTCCATTCGATTCCTAAATTAAAGGTTAAGAGTAATGCAAATTTGTGTAGAAGGAGCAACTGTGTAAGAAATAGAGTCCGCACCATTTTTGGTTTAAATGTATAGGAATTGTAACAAAATCGGAGTCAAAACAAGAAAGCCAAGTAAAGTAGAAAAGAGGTCGAGATCGAAAAGATCACTCGAGATCGACTGGCCAACTCGACGTGGACATTGAGCGTCGAGCCAAGACAAGACAGAGCCACTGAAGAGCACTCGATATGACTTTGTGTCGAGTGGATATATCGAACTCGACATGTCACACGAGATCGAGTGAAGTAAAGAAGATCGAGCAGAAATGAGGCACTTGATGTCTACTGACTATGTAGATATCGAGTAGAAGTTGACACGGATTGGACGCGGTTTGAGGATGCAGATTGAAGATCTATCCAAAGAAGCCACGATTTATCTTTCTTTTTTAGATCAGATTATGTCTTAGGGTATTTTCCGTTTTACCCTAGGATTTTTATTATTTACCCCCATAATGTTTCATCCTATCTATGAGAGGATAGAATTTTAAATTGGAGTTTTAGTAGGATTAGGACTACTTTACTTGGCTAGCAAGGATTAGTAGGCTATAAATAAAGCTCTGGGGGATGGTTTTTCTTCATTCCAACAAGATATTCATATCTCACCATAGTTAGAGAGTTAGAGAGTTGGAGAAGCTTTAGGGTTTGCCGTTTTCAAAAGCCGACGTTGAGTCGTAAAGTTTTTAAGTTGAAGTTAATTGATTTACATATTTGCACCTCTTTTTATTACATCTTTTGACTTCATATTTCATTCGATTTTCAAAGAAAAGGTTCAAAATCATATAGACTTTTGTAAGAATAAGCTAACGTGCAAGAAATAGAGTCTGCACAAGTTTTGATCTAATTATGTAGGAATTCGAGCGAAATCGGAGACAAAACAGAGAAGCCAAAGAGAGCTGAACAGAGGCCGAAATCGACCCAGATAGTCGATATCGACTACAGATACATCGACACAGAACTGAGTGTCGAGACAGACAACAACACATCAGAAGAAAAGCACTCGATGTCTATCTCTATACATCGATATCGACCTGAACCCAGGAATCGAGAGAAGCTGAGCTTGTCGAGCAGAAAGAGAGACGTTGAAATCGACCTTCCTGGTCGATATCACCATACTTCGACACAAGATAGACACACTTTTCGAGACGCGGATTGGCTATTCTATCTTCAAGGAGCACGAATTATCTTATAGCTTTTAGATGGATTGCAGTTACTTACTTTTTACCTTAGAGAATTACTTAGATGTTTTAGAGTTTTATGAAAATAAAAGACCTATCCTAATTGTTTGGATAGAGTTCATAGTTTAGATAGAAGTTACAATCCTTGGCTAGCAAGGGTTAGTAGCCTATAAATAAAGCCCTAGGGGACTGGAATTCAATCATCCACATCAACAGATAAAATTACATACAATAGAAGAACCTTTAGGGTTTGGCGTTTGCGAGAGCCGATGTTGATTGTAATGTTTCGAAGTTATTAATGCAAGTTATTTTTTTTCAATCAATGATGAGTTCCATGATGAGGTGTGAGTAGTCCCCCAAATCTCTTAGAGTCTGGGTGAGCCCGACGTTAGCCATGTGTGCCTGAGGTAAGTGTTAGATGTTGATATCGTTGTGTCTATATCATTTCCTATGATTCTATGTTTAGTCCTAATCGAATGAAAAGGGATTCATGCTAACAACTTGAGTTATAAACATCAAATTGGTAGAGACAATTAGGTTTATTTGCAAGAGTAATCCTAAGAGTTGGTGTACAGCGAAAGCTTGTCCCTCGGGTGAAATAGCACAATTGTCCGTCTTATTTATCTTATCGCATGCATTGGTTAACATTGTGGTAAACCCTAATCCTAGGAGTTGCTTTTTATATAGTTTATATTCATTAAAAACACTGTCTTTATTCTGTTCATCGCTCCTCATTCATCCTTAAGTCTTCGGCCTTTCTTTGCCGACAAAAAGCTAACAACTTTGCAGGAGAAGACATCGATATCGACTCTAGACATCGATATCGACCACTGAGTTTAGTCGACAGTTTTCTGAGTCGACGACAATCATCCTGCATAAGTTACTGAGATCGATATCGACCCTCCAACCTCGATATCGACCCTACTGTGTCGATTGGCAGTCTTTTCAGCCAATCGGTTTCTGGGACTGATATCGATATCAGCCTACCCTAGTCGATATCGACTGCCGTTTTTGTCTCTGTAGGTCTTCTGTTGCAGAAAGGATCGACAGCCAAGGTCGAAATCGAGTATCAAGGTCGAGATAGAGGCTTCTGGTCGACCAAAGACGTGAGCTTTCCAACGCTACTAGGATCTCGCTGACACGCCTCCTCGTGGATCAATCCTGACTACCCTTCCACTACAACCGGAGCAAGTCTTGTAATTATTTGCATAGGATAGGAGTCGGTTTGCATTTATATATCTTTATATCTACATTTGAGAACTCGACATTTCTCCTACATAACAAATTGGTGCCGCTGCCGGGGAGGCAATTAATCGCGCCCTAGTAGTCTATCTCGCGTTTCTATCTAGTATGGCCTTGCAGATGTATTCGACGCGCTGATCGCCCACCTGAATTTGAAGGAGTAGACGACCCTGAACGCTATTTCCATCTAAGAGCCCAAGCTCAAAGAATCATGGCAGACAACACGAACCAGGCTGAGCTAATTGAGCAACTAAGGAAGCAAGTGGAGGACTTAAAAACTAGAGAGGCGGCCCTTAAAGAGCGTGCAAATAGGGAGGAGGAAGGCCGAAGGCAAATAGAAACCCAAATCAATGCCCTCCCTCAGAATGTCAAGCAATACATGCACCCCGCACTCACAGTGCCTGAATCGGCGATTCTTATCCCTGCCTCTAATTTTGAAATAAAGCCTAACTTCCTTTCTGAAATAAGAAGACATCAATATGAAGGAAAACCTAATGAATGCCCTATCTCCCATATATCAACCTTCTTAGATCTCTGTGATAATATTGCTGACGGGCAGAGTCTTGAATATGTCCAAATAAAGCTTTTCATTGGTCACTTACAAGTAAAGCATTGCAGTGGTTGGACAGCTTAGCCCCAAGATCGCTTCGTACCTGGAATGAAGTCAAGGACGCGTTCCTCAACAAATTCTTCCCTCTATCCAAGTCGGCGTTGATTCGACAGAAAATCACGGCTTTTAAACAAAAGCCTGGTGAGGCTCTGGCAACTGTTTAGGAAAGGTTTAAGGACCTACTACGATCATGCCCGACGCATGGCCAACCACCGTACGTGATACAGGAGATTATTTACAATGCTCTTAATGTTGCAACCAAGGAGAGGATCAACACCTACACCTCCTATGGCTACCTTGAACTCGCTCAACAAGAGGCTTGGGACACAATAGAGAGGTTGGTAGAGTTCCACAACACATATGGGACTCCTGAGGCTTCCGACACATCATCATCGTCGAGGCATGCCCCATCAATGCCATTATATGAACCCTCCAAGGTAATCGATCCGGACGTGAAGGAGCAATTCCATAGAGATCAACTTCAAAAGCTCCAAAAGCAAGTGAGGTTCCTTTCAACGAACCAAGATTGCATCGAATGCGGATCGCAGCGGCACATCACAATTGAGTGCCCCCATGCTGAATAAGTACAACTAGCAGAGACTCACCATGAGGCGCGCTACACGAGAAATTCCAAACTCCAGGGGTACCAAAACTGGGGAAATCAACCACCCCAATACAACCACAGGGACCCTCCGCCTTATAGAGCTCCTGGGCACCCGCAAAGGGACCAACGGAAGGATGATCTTCATCTTATCCTGGACTAAATGAGGCGGAATCATGCCGAGAATAAGGGAGCACTACATCATCTTACCGCAAGATTCGGGGAGATGGATGTATGGAGGAAAAACATAGAAACCCAACTGGGTCAATTGGCAGCACAAATCCCTAGACCATTCGGAACGTTCCCTGGGGAACCAACTACAAATCGTAAGGGGCAATCTGGGATAGGCCAGGTCACAGCCATGCAACTAAGGAGTGGCAACAAAGAACAAAAGTCACGAACGAAAGCGGAGGAAAAAGTAGTAGATCCAGTCGACATCGACAGCCCAGTCGATGTCGAGGCAGACGTCGTTATCGACCCTAAGGTCGACCCACTGGTTGACGACGAGGCCACTGCAGAGCCATCAGAGCCACAACCGAGGTCGACATCGACCATCCCGGTCGATATCGATGAAGTCCCAGTCGATATCGATGCCCAGCAGGTGTTTTTTGAACGGGAGGCTGATTCTTTGCTCAAATAAAATTTTCAATACAAACTCTAACTATGCTAACTCCATTATCAATAAAATAATACAAGAATCCCTCCCGATGCAGTGATAGGGTAATTCAGGATCGAATCCACGAGGAGGTATATCAGCGCTTCCCTTGTTGTAATCACGATCAAGAATTCGACCTCAGAAGACACTCGATATCGATGTGTCTGGTCGATATCGACCTCAGTTCTGGTCGATTTCCAGTAGAGTTCATGCAGAAGACAAAAGCAACACAGATCGACGTCGAGTTTGACCTCGATTTCAACATTAGTGATCGATATCGACCTTTACAGTCGATTTCGATGTTTGTCACAAAAATTGCAAAGCGTAACCTTTTGTCGGAAAAGTGTCCAAAGAGTGTAGAATGGTAAAGAAAGATGATCAGAAATCAAAACTTAAACTTTTATATAAAATTCAATTTACTAAAAGCTTCCAAGATCGGGGTTTCATGCCACAACGCTAACAATGCAAGTTTGATGCTAAAGTTATGAAATTTAATGCCTTACCGTCAAATAACTTTCGTTACCAACACTTAGTTGATTAGAGGCTGTCACATGATTCCTAAGGGTTACTATCCAATTCACGAGTAATTCAAGTTCACAATATGAGTGGCTTTTGCTTCAATAATGCAAATAATGAATCTCCCTAACTTTCGCAAAGGATCATGCATAGGATAGAAGACGGAATGGCATAAAAGTCATATCATTGATGCACTTACCCTACATCGCTATTGTCGGGCTCACCCAGACCCTAGAAGTGGGTTGACTACTTGCTTCTCATCATGCAACTCATCATCATCATTGAAAGAAACTACTTTGTATTAAAACTCTGAAAGAAAGATTACAACTGAACCAAGCCAATTCCGCTCTCGCTTCCACCAACCTCACTCGGCCTCCTCTCTCTCTCTCTACAAATTCTCTATTGAAAACTACTAAAACTCGTTTTACTTGGATGTAATTGAATCTGAAATTGAATGATCAAACTCATCCCTAACGGCCTCTAGATATAGATATCGAACTTTGCTATCCAAAGACTCGAAAACTTATCTTTGTTCTCTAAGATAAAACATAAATAAGTAAAACTAAAAGTTCAATGGTAAAACAGCTCATGTGATAGCTCTGACATTGAAGATAGGATATCTCGACTTTAGGATAGACATGCAAGCTTCGGATAGAATTCTATCAAAATCTGAGTCGGACTTCTCTACTGGCAACATCGATATCGACCTAGGGACATCGATATCGACCTCTCTTTTACCTTATCTCAAGCTCTCCTTCTTCTACTAGGACTGGCACTTGACTTCTATCATTTAGCTCGATCTAGGCACTCGATATCGACCATGGATCATCAATATCGACCTCTGTGTGTCGACATGCTCTGCTTCTAGCTTTGCTCGATTCCTGCCTCTCTGCTGCACTCGATTGGGTCCATGAGTCGATTTCGACCTCTTCAGAAGACTTCGAGTTCTTTTTCCGCTCTTCCAAATTCGTCCATTTTCGTCCTGTTTTTTGCGAAATCACATAGAAACTCGTGCAGACCCATATATTTGACAATTAAGCATAAACTACACTAATCTCATGTTTTCCCATTAATATGCATGCTAAAGAATGATAAAATGGGCTTAAATGTGCATAGAAAATATGGCTATTTGTGCGCACATCAAACACCCCATACTTAAGCTTGCTTGTCCTCAAGCAATACTTTTATTGGTCATTCAGGGGAAGAAAGTAAACCCTCAACATCATAGATTCATTTTTCATATGTCCCTACAATCAATTGCCATCCTCGATAAGGTACTAATGTCAACCAAATCCATGCTTGTGCATAAAAGCAATTTCATATTCATAAAAGGAGGTTTATATGCAAAAAACAATTTCAGCGACATAACATTAGTAATCAAGAGGACTTCTTCAAGCTATGTGAGAAGTAGATTGGTAAAAGGCTAAAGGTGGACTAATATTTGGCCATGTGGTGTTAAATCCGGGTAAACATAGTTTCTTTTCAAAACATTCCACATTCCTTCTTCATAATGTATCTCACCTTTCACTCATCAATCAATGCTTTTTTCACTTATATGCTTTAACCTCTCTAACCTTAACACTGCCTTCTCGCGAGTCGCAAACATGGGTGTCATGAATGGCCCCGGATAATTAGTACTTCGAACTCCTCACCTTGTGTCCCATCTCACTGAACTAACTTCTCAACGAGCAGGTTCGACCTACCTTTATCTCTTAAGGTGATCGGATTTTTTCCCGCTCATTAAATTTTCCATAATTCATAATTTGTTTCATTCCTGCCAACAACTGCACAACTCCATATATGTGGAGCAATAATGAACATGATATAGTAAGGCTCATATATGGCTTGTGACTTTTGCAAATATGCATAGGTGAGGCTAGGATATGAACTTTTGTAAGCACTTGTATGGAAATTTCTTAAAGTCCTCCATCATCTTATCATGCACATGTCAAAAGCAACTTCAAACCTTTATCTCCTTTATATTTTTTTATGCACTTCATTGGGACTTCCCTTAACTAGGCAATTTCATGTTATATCTCTAATGAATCTAATTTTGCATCATAGAGCTCTTTTTTATACTTCCATGACTCTTTCCTTTATTTTCAATTTTTTATGGGGGTCATTTTTCTCTTTTTTTTTTGAAAATAAAACTAAGTATGCTTAAAGATAAATATGACTAACTATGTAATATGCATTAACTATAAAACTAAAATATGCAATAACTTATGAAAAATTTCAAAATATGCTAAAACATGCAAGTAAGCCTTTCCCCCACCCCATACTTAAAGTTTACAGTGTCCTCAATGTATTAGAACTAGGGTTAAGACGAGAACATACTAAACCGTCATAAATTTCAAGAGTCGAAGAAGACTGTAGGGATGGTCGATATCGACCTTGTAACATCGAAATCGATCTCTGTCATTAATTTGTGGCTCAAGCGTCAGGGTGATCCGGCCTCGACCACAAGCCCATCTGAATCGACCTTAGGGTCGATGTCGATCTTTAGCATCGATATCGATGTCTTATTTCTGTCCTTTTCATTCTTTCCTGCAACTTGTTAAACTAAAACCAAAACAAAAACAATGCAATAATAATGTAACAAAACCAAAGATGTTCAAAACCAAAAATTAAGTGTATGTTACAAGCTCTAGACTTTTAAAGTCGATAGGCCGACTTCTTCCTTTGTGCTCTCAAGGCGGCATC
This sequence comes from Persicaria maculosa, assembly GCA_963922045.1. Lineage (NCBI taxonomy): Eukaryota > Viridiplantae > Streptophyta > Magnoliopsida > Caryophyllales > Polygonaceae > Persicaria > Persicaria maculosa. The sequence goes on from OY998261.1 coordinate 40,630,340, forward strand.
TGCAGAGCCCATGTAGCTTGGGCATCAAATAGGACTCCTTTCTTGTCACGCAGCTGCATTCCGCCTAGATGGATTTGATTCACCGTGAATGGTCCCAAATTCTTATCTTTGAATCTCGTAGGGAACCAATGATCTTTTGACTTGGCAACATAAACTTTGTCTCCTATCTCATATTGGCTCGAATAATCATCGGATACCCTACACAAGCGCACATGCCAAGGCACACCTCTTCCAAATAATGATAAATCCTTAATTGTAATGGAACAGGAGGAATCCGTACCTTGACTTACCTTCTTCTCTGTCTGTGGCTCAGGAAGACATCGATCATCAGTACTCGATATCGAGCTCTGTTGTTCTCCTGGAGGTTCAGTCGATTTGGAGTGTTTTCCCTCGACATGATCAGGTCGATTTCAACCCTCAAAGATCGATATCGAGGTCTTTGCTCCTCCTTTCTAAGCATCTATGGTGGTTGATTTTGGCACTAGGGCATGGTTGATATCGACCTTCATCCTCGATTTCGATGTTCCTTCTCCTCCTCTGTCAACCCCATACTTATGACCTGACACAGAATCTTGAACTATGTTAGTCGATTTCGACTTACCTGGGTCGATTTCGATGTTCTGTTGGGCTCCGTCGTTCAAGATTGCCACAACTTCCTCCACTTGGGCTTCTATGGCCCTCTTCTCAAGCTCCTCCGGTGTCATACTCCTTACTTTGGCTTCTCCACATGCAATGTAGACACCATTGATGGCTTTTATCTCCATTGGCCCTTGATTTTTCACTCTCTTGTTGAAGGCATACTCTATCACTTCGTCGCTAATTGTAAATGAGAGTAATCCTTTCTTCACTCTTATATTGGCATCGACGGTTGCTAGGAATGGCTTACATAAAATAATGGGACAAGCAGGGTCCTCTGCTATATCAACAACTAAGAAATCAGCAGGGACAAAGAATTTACCGTATTGTTTGCCATGTATAACCTTGCATCCACGAGCTCCAGAGGACCTATCTTTACCTTGTGCCATATTGTTAGTGGCATCATGCTAAAGCTAGCGCCCAAGTCAACTAAAGCATTAAATTTGAATCGACCTAAGCCTATAGCGATAGAAAACTTACCTAGGTTCACCCGCTTTTGTGGTAGCTCCAATCTGTTGCACTCCTCTGCGATATCAGAAAGCGATCGCTTCTTACCCAATATGTCTTTAAAGAACCTTACATAGGATGGCATCTCATGAAGTACTTCTGTGAATGGTATTGAGACATTGAGTCCTTGAAGCATCTTCATGAACCGCTGGAACTTCTTTTCTGCCGGGTCCTTAATCATCTTTTTTGTTGGGAATGGCAACACCTTCTTATTCCTTGCGGCTGTAGTCAGGTCGACATCGACATGATGGGGGTCGACATCGAATGGAGGGGTAAATTTCTATGGTGACTCAGGATCTGGGTCGACAATGAATGTAGGGTCGACATCGACGTCACCTTGGTCGATATCGACAGGGGGGTCGATATCGATGTTCCTTCTGGCCCTTTCTCCTCCTCTTTTTGCTTGGGTGTTTGTAATTGACGCCCACTCCTTAGATTCATTGCCGCAATGTGTCCAGTGGTCTTGCCCTTTTGGTTGGGCACAGTTGATCCAAGGAATGATCCTGACGCTTTGGGTATTGCTTCCGCCAATTGACCCATTTGGGTCTCTATGTTGCGCTTTCAAACGTCGATCTCCCTAAGTCTAGAATTGATGCCCTACAGTTGAGTATGGACGGAGTTGTTGGCTTGTTTGAACTCAGCATGGTTCCTCCGCATCTCATCAAGAATGATCTGCAGGTCATCCTTCCTTGTCTCCCGCTCAGGGTGCCCTGTGCTCTATATGGTGGGGGATCCCTTTGTTGATAGAACCTTTGATCACCCCAATATGGTTGGTTTCCCCCTCCATAGGAGCATTTCGTCCACTTGGCTTCCTCATGCTGTTCCGACATGGATACTTGCTCAGTATGTGGACAAGCACTAGTATTATGCCTTGATGAACCACATTCCTGACAAGGTTGATTGTTGCTCAGGAACCTAACTTTCTTTTGAAGGTGGCGTGTCTGATCGTTGTGGAATTGTTACCGCACATCAGGACTACTAACCTTTACTATAGGGAACGAAGTGATAGAGTTCTCTTTCAACCCGACTATGAGCGAAACAAAGCAGCTGGAGCAAGTTGTCCTCTCACCAGCTAAAGGAAAAGCTTTGAAAATTTTTGTTGGCGAGAACGGAAACAGCCAGCAGGGTCGACATCGACTGGACCCAGTCGAAACCGACTGAAAAGTTCAAAATTGACCATAAATAATCAATGTCGAGCAAGCCAGATGATGGCCAGCAGCTTAAGTATGGGGGCCCTGACGTCGATATCGACGCCCACATGTTGACATCGACCAAAGGACTCGAAATCGACCCACCTTGGTCGAAATCGATCTCCCCTCAGCCCGACGATTTCTGTGTCAGGCTCGAACAGGTAAACCCAGGCATAACTCCTAACCCTCCTTTGTCCATTATTGATAATTCAACTAATGGGAGGGTCAAAGCTCCATGGTTTGCCTATATTGCAAAAGTTAGGTTAAGAAAGAGAAGGAAACCGCCCAATAAAGAAGAACCTAACGAAGAAGAAGCCTTGGTTGCCGAACTTAGATATTATCAAAAGTACCTAGATGATCCAGGAGAAGGCTCAAGCTTGAAGGGTCCCTACATTAAAGACTCATGACGAATTGACGGAGAAGTCGGCCTAGCGACTCAAAATTCTAGAGCGTGTACATAAAACTTTAAATTTTTCATAGTTTGTTTATAGGATTTTGACTTTTGGATTTTTAAACTTTTAAAACTGAGATAATTCGTGGCTTTATCTATAAATCTAACCAAGATTTCAGGTTTTTAAGCAAAAGGAACGACGAAGAAGGAAAGAAGCTTCTGCAGAGGCAGTCGAAATCGACCAGGCCAATCGAAATTGACCCCCCAAGGTCAAGCCATCTCCTTGAGTCGACATCAAGAACTCATGAGCAAAAAGGGAGAGGTCGATATCGACCAGTATACTCGATATCGACCCAAATCTGGCAGCCCTCGACTTAACCCTCTTCCTCGGCTTCGACAGATGCAGTCGACATCGACCTCTGACCTAGATATCGACTTCTGGCATCGACCAAACCTGAAATTGACCTGAATCCGCAGGTTGCGCTGTGAGTTTCTCTATACCCTTGTTCTTCTTTTAATACAGTGAGGACATTGTATATTTTAAGTATGGGGTGGGGGAAAGACATGTCTTATAGTCATAACTTGGTTTTCTTCTTCGCATTGCATTCATGTTTAAAATTTTTTGTTCTTAGTTTTACTTTTCATAACAATACAAGAAAAATCAAAAAAAAAAAGAAAAATGTCAAAAATACCAAAAAAAAATGCATGTTTACTCTTTAAGTTTATTTTTAAACCCTACTAAGATGTCCTATGATAAAAACTCAATCGCTGACTTGATCATGTAAATCATATGGCATATTTGGATGGTTTAGCATACGTCCTTAAAAATTTTATGTAGATGGTGAACTTGTGATGAAATTGAGCACATATGATCCTAGGCTACAAAAGCAAATCCAACAAAAATTGTCCTTGTGAGAATTTTGGCCTATAGGTAGAACATCAAAAATTCCTCTGCTTTCTTGAGTGAATTTACTCTTCCTATGCATCTCTAAATGTTGTGATAGTTATTCAAAACCAATGCATAAATATGTCTATGTTTACGAGAATTAAATGGAGGCATCTTTTAAGCCATTTTTATCCTCCCTTTACCTACCCTGCTGTATCTCTGCTTGAAGCCAGAATATTAGCCTGAGCTTGATATTGCAAACTCCACAAAATTATCGTTAGCCAAATTGAGCCTTACCCCCATTTGGTAATTGAGACTTAGAATGGCAGGACTAATGCCTTATGGATAGAAAAGTGCATATTGTCCAGTTTTGAGCAAGGAAATTATGGGTTGGTATTTATTTGGATTTTGTCATATTTTGTAAAAGGATTTTTAGCTCACCATATAAATACACATATTTTTTAGTATTTATTTACTATTTTCGTTCAAAAAATAAATCCGAAAAAAAAAACAAAAGAGATATATATATATGTATCATGTGCATGAGCCAAATTCCTTAAGTCCTTTATTTATTTCATACAAGTGTTATATTTGTAGAGGCATATTAAGGGTTTGAAAGAAGGGTTGATATTATGGTTGACATCTTTAGAGCAGATTAGAGCATTATTATGGAAAGATGAGTTTGGAAAGAGCATTATGGGAGATTGAGCTTGGAAAGTGCAACATTGAAGAGTTATGGTTTGGATAGTGTAAGTGTTGAGATTTAGGAGTGTTGATTCCTGAATTATTTAAACACCACATAGCCAAATAATTCCATACCCTTTTAATTCATACCAAGCCCCATTACAACCCCGCCGAATGGAGTCTTTTTTGAAGTCTTCCATTGAGCGAAAGTCCTCCTGATGGTTCTTATTGCATTTTTATAAATTGGTTGCGGAGTGGATTCTTATAAATTGCAATGTTTATTAGATTATATATGGAATTGAGTTGAGAGTTGATCTTCATAGCCTAAACACATGAGAGTTGAGTGCAAACACATTATCCCTGTGAGGTTGGATCAAAATTGCATATGCCTATGGATCGCCTAAATATGTGCTATGACATTAAATTCACTTGCTTTGCATTGCTACCGCTTATGATATTGCTTTTGACAAGGGCGAAGACTTGAAGGGTGTATTGTAGGTGTTGGTTATTGCTTGGTTATTGCTTGAGGACAAGCAAGTCTATGTATAGGGTGTTTTGATGTACATATTTGTACCTCTTTTTATTGCATCTTTTAACTTCATATTTCATACGATTTCCAAAGAAAAGGTTCAAAATCATATAGACTTTTGTAAGAATGAGCTAACGTGCAAGAAATAGAGTCTGCACAAGTTTTGATCTAATTATGTAGGAATTCGAGCGAAATCGGAGTCAAAACGGAGAAGCCAAGGAGAGCTGAACAGAGGTCGAAATCGACCCAGATAGTCAATATCGACTACAGATACATCGATACAGAACTGAGTGTCGAGACAGATAATAATACAACAGAAGAAAAGCACTCGATGTCGATCTCCATACATCGATATCAACCTGAACCCAAGAATCAAGAGAAGCTGAGCTTGTCGAGCAGAAACAGAGACGTCGAAATCGACCTTCCTGGTCGATATCGACCATACTTCGACACAAGATAGACACGCTTTTTGAGACGCTGATTGGCTATTCTATCTTCAAGGAGCACGGATTATCTTATAGCTTTTAGATAGATTGCAGCTGGATTTACTTACGTTTTACCTTAGAGAATTACTTAGTTGTTTTAGAGTTTTATCAAAATAAAAGACCTATCCTAATTGTTTGGATAGAGTTCATAGTTTAGATAGAAGTTACAATCCTTGTCTAGCAAGGGTTAGTAGCCTATAAATAAAGCCCTAGGGGGCTGGCATTCAATCATCCACATCAACAGATACAATTACATACAATAGAGTTAAAGTTAGAAGAAGCTTTAGGGTTTGGCATTTGCGAGAGCCGACGTTGATTGTAAATTTTCGAAGTTATTAATGCAAGTTATTTCTTTTCAATCAATGAGGAGTTCCAAGATGAGGTGCGAGTAGTCCCCCAAAGCTCTTAGGGTCGGCGTGAGCCCGACGGTAGCCATGCGTGCCTGAGGTAAGTGTTAGATATTGATATCGTTGTGTCTATATCATCTCCTACGATTCTATGTTTAGCCATAATCGAAAGAAAAGGGATTCATGCTAACAACTGGAGTTATAAACATAAAATTGGTAGAGACAATTAGGTTTATTTGCAAGAGTAATCCTAAGAGTTGGTGTACAGCGAAAGCTTGTCCCTCGGGTGAAATAGCGCAATTCTCCGTCTTATTTATCTTATCGCATGCATTGGTTAACGTTGTGGTAAACCCTAATCCTAGAAGTTGCTTTTTATATAGTTTATATTCATTAAAAAGATTGTCTTTATTCTGTTCATCGCTCCTCATTCATCCTTAAGTCTTTGGCCTTTCTTTGCCGACAAAAAGCTAACAACTTTGCAGGAGAAGACATCGATATCGACTCTAAACATCGATATCGACCACTGAGTTTAGTCGACAGTTTTCTGAGTCAACAACGATCATCCTGCATAAGTTACTGAGATCAATATTGACCCTCCAACCTCGATATCGACCCTACTGTGTCGACTTGCAGTCTTCTGAGCTAGTCGATTTCTGGAACTGACATCAATATCGACCTACCATAGTCGATATCAACTGCCGTTTTTGTCTCTACAGGTCTTCTGTTGCGAGAGTATTCCTAATCGTTGGTGTACGGTGAAAGCTTTTCTCTCGGGAGAGATATCGTAATTGTCCGTCTTATTTACCTTATGCATCTTTTGGTTAACGTCGTGGTAAACCCTAGCCATAGGAGTTGCCTTTAATATATATTTTTATTCATACAAAATCTCTGTTACTTCTGTTCAAAACTTTTTTACAATCCTATTGTCTTCGGCCATTCTTTGCCGACAAATCCCTAACAAAATGTAAGAACCACTCGATATCGACACAGTAGGTTAATATCGACATACTTTGTCTAGGTCGATAGTCTTTTGTGTCGACGCCTCTGTTGCCTGCATATGAGCTCGAGATCGAGTACCTAACTTGATATCGACTGCCCTTGTGTCGACCGACGGTTGATGCTGCTATTGACGATCAAGATTGACCACCTAGGTCTAGATCGACTGCTGTTTTTGGTGTTTCAGGTCTTTTGCAACGTATAGGAATCAATAGCCCCAACCGAGGTCGAGTCATCTACTCGAGATCGAGGCTTATGGTTGATACGGACATGATTTCATGGCTATCTAGGATCCCGCTGATATGCTTCCTCGTGGATCGATCCTGATTCCCTACCACTACAGCGGGAGGGATTCTTGTATTTATTTGCTTGGACATGGAGTTGGTTGAGTTTATATTTTATCTTATTTATTCACTAGTTTCCCTTGGCTAACAAATTTAAATCATGCAAGCATGCTGATAGTTTACATATATAGATGTAGAAAGCGATTAAATGGATCCACCCAGAATGCCAAGTTGCTTATCCCTCTCCTACCACCGCCCCCCTTCCCGACAGGACGAAGACTAGCCAGCTCATGAATGCATTCGATTTCATTTAATTCGATCAAGCCCGTATTGGTGCCCAACCCATAGCATGCTTATTAAAATCATCATATATGTGGTCTTGTGAAAAGGAATGCATAATAATGCAGATAATAGTAAAGGTGTGTTATACAGATGATACCAAGACTCGAATGACTTAGGACAAGACCCGATGAGACTGGGTCAACTTATGACCCTAACAAAGACTCTACTTACTTCACATATAATGGTCGTTCTATTTACATACGCATATAGAATAAGAATGCTCATTCGTTAATGCAATCCTAGCATGATACTACATGGCATGCTATTATGATATGCAACACCTAGTATATCATGCACATATAAGAAGGAAAATCTCATCAATCTGAGTAAGCTACGAAGAGACTTACCTAGCTATAGAGAACAACATAATTGTAGATCTTGCACACATCAATCACAATCATATAGTGACACCTACATGTATAACGAGACTATAAGAGTCTATATCTAAGACACTCAAGTATTCATAACATACACATCACTCAATCAAATATGTAAACACATCGCATTTGCCAATTCATCATGTTCAACCACTCATTGCATCATAACACCTCATAAGACCATATTAATCTCCATATATTACTCAACCGATTTCGCATGGTCATCAAACCATATCCGCGTATACATCTCAACAGTTCATCATATTTCATAAGGTATTACTTATACGATAACATTATGAATTCATCATGCCATTAGTCATTCACACATGCTATTAGTCACACATTTATGTGGTTAGTCAAACAATCACATCATCATCCTAGTTAGTCACTGATGAAGTCTATTCCCGAGTTAGCCTCGAAAACTATTTCGAAAACCGATTCAAATGTTAGAGTTCCCGACCTTGAAATACTCATGAAGTTTGTTTTCCAAAACCCAAGTTAAGTCTTTAGATTAGTCATTTAAATCCCCAAAATTGTTAAAGACGGATCGCGAAAACGTTTTCCAAACATCGAGAAAAGAAGTTCAAAACGCTCAGCCAAGGGGCAACTCGCGAGTTGGGAGCCCTCCCATTAGGGCATCCCATAGGGCTCACTCACCACCGCGAGACTCACCCTCGCGGTTGCGAGTTAGAACCCTTAGAGCATGTTCTAACTCGCGGCCGTGAGTTAATACTCGCGGTGGCGAGTCCGGGGCTAAATCCTAGATTCAAGCCCCTTTTTCGACCTCGTTTGTTGTTGTTAGCTCTTCCCCTTTTTCCCAATTTTTCCCCAGGCTTCCAGAACGTGTTAGCACCAAGATCAAACATAAAAATCGAGGATTAAAAGGATTTCTCGCCCGAGTTTCTTCTTTTCTTTCGGTTTGCTTGTTAAGCTTAATCCGGGCTCCGATTGGGCTTGTTCTTGTGCGAGGGTGTCTAGGATTGTTAGAGGGTGTTAAAGGTGTGACCTTGGAGTTAATAGGAGGTGGATGGAGGGAAAATCGAGTTGTTGCCTCTCCTAAAGCCGAAAATGGTGAGATGTGCTCTACTAAAGCTTCTCGGGGCTTCTCCGGGCTGTTGATATCGACCTACCTAGTCGATATCGAGTGCTTCTCTTGTCTGCAGGTTTTCACAGATCGACGCCAGACACTAGAAATCGACTACCCCTATCGATATCGACTCCCCAACTCGATATCGAGGCTACTGGTCGACTTATGTAGGAACTTTAGAGACTATTCAGGCATCGCTGACACGCCTCCTTGTGGATCGATCCTGATTCTCTTCCACTACGGCGGGAGGAAGTCTTGTAATTTATTTGCGTGGATAAGGAATTGGTTTGCATCTATATTTATATTTACTTAAGTAGATTCTTCCTCCTACATTACTTGATCATGGTGCTGTTATGGCGGGGGATATCCTTTGGCGCAGTGAAAGGGAGAGGGAGAGAGAGAGAGAGAGAGACTATGGACTATACACTTTTTCTACTTTATATTTCCTCGTATTTAGTTTTGATCCGGTCATGCCATGGCAAGTTGTATTATGAGATTTCCATCTTTATGCTTTTCGGACTTAAAATGATTTATGCGACATAGAGAAATAGGACAGGTTTGGGGTACCCAATTGCCCTAAACTGAAATTAGGGTACTAAATCTCTTCTTTTAGTACTAACACTTTGTTTAGAAACTCAACCCATACTCGAATTGCAAGATCCGAACGAAGGTATCCGATCCTTAAAAAGGTAACCCGAATATTTATATTTGAGCTGTTACAAAAAAAGTGCATAGTTACGGTTAAAAAGTGCATAACTTAGTGGTCATCCACGAACGTCAGTAGCTTTCGCATCGCCCAAATAATAATAATAATATCCTAACTCAATGCTTAAACCAATAGATTGATAAACTAATAGATTAGTATAGCGATGAAGTCCGGAGTCAAACCCACAGAGAGAAACGGTTGTAATTATAATATTCCTAACAATGATTTCTTAAGACAATAGCAATAGTTTATAGCAACTTCATGGAAAAATAAAGTAAATAGGATAATGATTTCAAAGTATTAATAACAAGATAGAAAAGCATTTCACATGTAATTCTCGACGTTGAGGTTCAAGGTCCTATGATTGATTCAATAGTATTTATAGAGTATATGTCGACTTGACTAAGTTTGATTGTTCCGCAGAGATGCAATCTTCTTATTGAATATCACTAAAGAATAGCATTAACGATTCAAGTTCTTAAGACCAATTGGCACATCGATTTAATGCAAATAGAAGACAAGGAAACAACCCACTAGGCCCTATAAACATCTACTCGACATAGATCAATCGATATCATCCACTACAAAGACATAGAAATATCACTAAATCAATGACTTCGTTTGCTATCGAGAAACCAATAACAGATTCATAACATAGATGCAATTCCCAACATGGTGATCAATCATAGAAAGGAACACAAGTTCATATTAATAACAAGAAGATGATAAATATACTTATAAATAACTAATTGAAATCAAATACTCACAATTGATTCAACCATATCTTTGAATCACATTCGAAACTATGAGTTTAGCAACTCATACCCAAAGTAACGCTCATCTCTCTTTAAGTGTCTCACAATAACGTTCACCAACACCACAACACACGGCTGAATAATGATAGAAATAATCTAAATAGAGTCGTGCAAAACCCTAGAGAACACGGGACACCGGCGGGCACCGTCCGAACAGACTCCGTAATCCTTCTTTGCTTCGACGTTGTGCTTTCTTTCTCCTTTGATGCTCCTTCCTTAGCCTTCATATGCTCCTAAATCATCCATTTAAGATCCTCCAAGATCCCATCCAAGGTCAGAATGTAAAACTGCAGAATAAACACTAAAAAGGCGTAGATTCCAAACTCGAATACTTCACAAGAAAGATATGGAAATAGACCAAAACATATGCAAAACTCCTATCTAAATGCAATAAGAACTACCTATAATGCCTATATAAAATATGCATTATCAAACCCCCCCCCCCCCCCCCCCCACACACTTAAGCTCTTGCTTGTCCTCAAGCAATCATGAAACATAAACATAATCAATGCATCCCACAAGAGATTCTCTCACAATTCTTCCTTATCAAAAGCAACTTCAATTCATAGTGCAAATATGAACAAGGCACAAAAACTTCATAACATGTATATAGGCGATCAAGTAGCTTGCATGCTTAACAATCCAAACTCACAAAGGGAAAATATGTGTTTCTCTCACTCTCATGTGTTTAGGCTTTTAGGCATACACTCACCTCAATTCCATATACAAGCATCGAATCAAATATTGACATTTATATCACAAAATCTCCACCGGATACATCAAAGCCAAAATAAGAACATCAAGAGGAATTTCGCTCAATGGAAACCTTCATAGAAGACTCCATTCAGCGGGGTTGTAATGGGGCTTGGTAAAAGCATAAGGGCAAGGAATTGTATTTGGTCATGTGGTACTATTAATCCGGGAAACTAAGATTCCTAAAACTCCCAACATAACGCAAACCAACTCAATAATACATCCAAGCTCACAATGTAACATAACTCTCAAAATATAGCAATATGTTCATAACTCTCAAATATCTCAATAAACTCCAATAATCTCAAATATCTCAAAGTATGCTCAATATGCATATATAATACCCAACTTAAGTAATTCTCTCAACCAAACATCAATCCAACTCCTCATATGCAAAAATAAATAAAATGGCTCTTTTTTTTCTTTTTCGAATGCCACTTTTTTTTCTTTTCTTTTCTTTTTTTTCTTTTTCGACATTTCTGATTTTTTTTATTGAGCCGAAAATAATGCGATATAGCATAATATGAGGGAAACTATATGCACATAACATTACATCTTCTCCAAAACCATAAATCATGACAATCTCACACTTTAGCTTTTTTCTCATAACTCCAAATGAACTTCCATAACCAACTCTAAATCTTAATTTCCCCGGAAAGGGTAAGGCTTATCATGGACTAGGAATAATGAATTTTGTGGAGCTTACAAATAAAATAGGCTAAAGGTTCAAAGTTGTTTCAAAGACAGACATAACATAAGGTAGACATGGATAAAATGTGGCTAAAAGGTGCCTCTATCATTTGAACTTATGAAGCAATGATCATGTATATAATTGTTCGCTAGGGGGCGGGGGTGGTAGTAGATTCAAAATAAACTAAATATAACAATTGCACAACTAGGCTAACTCCATGTCCCAAACAAATAATACAAGAATCCCCTCCCTTGTAGTAGTAGGGTAATTCAGGATCGAATCCACGAGGAGGTATGTCAGTGCTTCCCTTGTTGTACTCATGATCAAATCTTCCGACCTCAGAAGACACTCGATATCGAGTATACTGATCGATATCGACCTCTGTTCTGGTCGATTTCCTAGAACAGTTCCTACAGAAGACAAAACAGCAAGTCGACATCGAGACAGACCTCGATATCGATGTTAGACCTCGATATCAACCCTTACAGTCGATTTCGATGCTTGTCACATAAACTGTTTTCGTAACCAATTTGTCGGAAAAGAGTCCGAAGAAAATAGAATGGAGAAGGAAGATGAATGACGTGGGGAGAATTGAATCGAAATATATAATAAAATATAAACCAATACAACTCTTAGCCTCTTCAAATAAATTCAAGACTCCCCGCTATAGTAGTAGGGAATCAGGTTCGATCCACGAGGAAGCGAGTCAGCGGGATCCTAGTAGCGTTGAAGACACGTCCTTTATATTCGACCAGAAGCCTCGATCTCGATGTCAGACCTCGATGTCGATGTTGGCTGTCGATGTCGTCTACAACAGAAAACCTGCAGAAACAAAAACGGTAGTCGATATCGACTGGTGGGGGTCGATATCGAGGTTAGTTCACGAAATCGACTGGCTCAGAAGTCTGCCAGTCGATACAGGGGGTCGATTTCGACACAAAGTGGTCGATATCGATGCTTGCAGAAGTTCCCAGGAGTCTCGAGATCGACTCAGAAAACCGTCGATCTATCAGTTTGGTCGATATCAACCTCTGCTGTCGATATCGATGTCTTTCCTGCAGTGGGTTAGTGGTTTTGTCGGCAAAGAAAAGGCCGAAGAATCAAGGATGGAAAGGAAGCAATGATCAGAAATAAGTAAAGGTGTTGGGTTTTTCGATGACTCAACGAACGGCGGGCAAATTTTTAATGTAAACTCAAAGGAAAAGATCTTCCAAAGTCAAGGATTACCGCGACGACAACCATGATAGTAGAAATAAGGATCAACTAAAGAAGCATGCTTTTATCATAAAGGAAAAGGATTTCACCTAAACCGACCAATAGGAAAAGAGATTTTTCAATTACTTGACCTAATGGGTGTCTACCTTAGTCATAATTGAGTTTATAATCTTTCGAAAAGAAACCCTAATTACTACCCAAGTTTTACAACATGAGTTCCTTAAATTCGCATTTAAAGATGAAGAACAAGGTAGAAGGAGATAAAAGATACATTCTTTAACGACATACTTACCTTACCATCATGGCTATCGTCGGGCTCACCCCGACCCTAGAAGAAAGGGGAACTACTCACTCATGTTGATCATAGACATGTCTTGAATTGAAATAACTTGCATAAATGGAAAATTTCGAATCTTTACAATCTCAACGCCAACTATCGTAAGCGCTTCAAACTTTAAAGCTCAAAAACCTAACTATCTATTGTCTATTGCTCTTGTCTTCGATGAGTCTATGATTGGATGATTAACAAATCAGCCCCTAAGGCTTTATTTATAGGCTACTAATCCTCGCTATCCGAGGATTGTAACTTCTATCTAAACTAATAACTCTATCCGAACAACTAGGATAGGTCTTTTATTTTGATAAAACTTAAAGGAAAAGATAACAAACAACTGCTAATATCTAAAAGAACGAGATAACTCATGGCTTTGATGATAGACTTCACAATCCGAGCCTCAAAATCAGATTTATCTTCTGTCGATGTAGGGTCGATATCGACTCCAGAGGTCGATATCGAGGCTTGTGTTTCTGCTCGACTTGTCCCACTCCAGTCGATGTTTATGACGATGGTCGATATCGATGCATGTGTGTCGATATCGAGGCTTCTAGTCTGGTTTGTGTGGTTATCTCGACACTCAGAAGTCGTGTCGAAATCCAGGGTCGATATCGATGTCTCTAGTCGATATCGACCTCTTCTCAGCTTCACTTGGCTTGCTCGTTTTGACTCCGATTCCATCGAATTCCTGCATGGTTAGCTCAAAACTCGTGTAGACTCTATTTCTTTCACTTTAGCTCATTTTTACACGAAATCATATGCTTTTGAAACTTTTGTTCGGAAATCAAATGAAATATGAAGTCAAAAGATGCAATAAACAATAGTACAATTATGTACATCAATGAACAGAAACAAAACTTAAGACTTTTATAAAGGATTCAATTAATTAAGAGGCTTCCAAGGTCGGGGTTTCATGCCAAAACAATAACAATGCAAGTTTTATGCTAAAGTTATGAAATTTAATGCCTTTCCGTCAAATAACTTTCGTTATCAACACTTAGGTGATTAGAGGCTCTCGCATAGTTCCTAAGAGTTACTATCCAATTTATGAGCAATTCAAGTTCACAATATGAGTGGATTTCGCTTCAATAATGCAAATAATGAATCTCCCTAGCTTTCGTAAAGGATCATGCATGGGGTAGAAGAAGGAATCGCATAAAAGTAATACATTTGATGGACTTACCTCACGTTGCTATCGTTGAGCTCACCCTGACCCTAGAAGTGGGTTGACTACTCGCTCCTTATCATGCACATCATCATCATTATTGTTGAAAGAAAGCTACTTTGAATTAAAACTTCGAAAGAAAGTACAACCGAACAAGCCACTCCGCTCTCGCTTTACAACTCCACTCGGCCTCCTCTCTCTCTCTCTACTCTCTGCGTGTCTATGTGTTTAACCACTGAAATTGAATCTAAATTGAATGCCTAAACTCAGTCCTATTGGCCTATATTTATAGATGTCGATAAAGGCTCGAAACCTTATCTTTATTCTCTAAGATAAACTTAAATAAAAATAAAAACTAAAACTTCATGGTAACTCAGCCTCCTCATGATAGATCTGGTATGGATGATAAGAAATCTCGACTTTTGGATAGACGTGCAAGCTTCGAATAGAATTCTATCAAAAATCTGAGTCGGATTCCTCTGCTGGCACTCGACTGGCACTCGACTGGCACTTGACTTCTATCAATCTGGTCGATATGGAAGCCTCGATATCGACCTCTAGACGTCGATATCGACCTCTTTTTGTCGACGTGCACTGTTTCATTTCCTGCTCGATTACTATGTCTCTGATGCACTCGATGTCGAGGTCCTTAGTCGATTTTGACCTCTTCAGAAGACTTCGAGTTCTTTTTCCACTCTTCCGAATCCGTCCATTTTTATCCTGTTTTCTGCGAAATCACATAGAAACTCGTGCAAACCTATATATTTGACATTTAAGCGTAAACTACATTATTCCTATGTTTTCCCATTAATATGCATGCAAAAGACAATAAAATGGACTTTTATGTGCATAGAAAATATGGCAATTTGCGCGCACATCAAACACCCCATACTTAAGCTTGCTTGTCCCCAAGCAATACCTTTAATGGTCATTCAGGGGAAGAAAGTAACCCCTCAACATCATAGATTCATTTTTCATATGTCCCTACAATCAATTGCCATCCTCGATAAGGTACTTATGTCAACCAAGTCCATGCCTGTGCATAAAAGCAATTTCATATTCATAAAAGGAGGTAATATGCAAAAAACAATTTTAGCGATATAGCATTAATAATCAAGAGGACTTTTGCAAGCTTGTGGAACAGTAGATTGGTAAAAGGCTAAAGGTGGGCTAATATTTGGCCATGTGGTGTTAAATCCGGGGAAACATACTTTCTTTCTAAATCATTCCACACTCCTTCTTCATAATGTCTCACCTTTCACTCATCGCTCAATGCTTTTATTCAATATAATGCTTTTACCTCTCTAACCTTAGCACTGCCTTCTCGAGAGTCGCAAACATGGGTGTCATGAATGGCCTCGGATACTTAGTACTTCGGACTCCTCACCTTGTGTCCCATCTTGGGGAACTATTATCTCAACGCAAGCAAGGTCGACCTACCTTTATCTCCTGAGGTGGTCGGATTTTTTCTCGCTCATTAAATTTTCCATAATTTATAATTGTATCATTCCTGCCAACAACATCATAATAATGCACAACTCCATATAACTCCAAAGATGACATCCATTCTTAACATTGTCCTCGGATAGGGTATAAGGTATAGAATGAGCAATATGTGTATATGTGGAGCAATAATGATGATGATAAGGCTCATATATGGCTTTGTGACTTTTGCAAATATGCATAGGTAAGGCTAGGATATGAACTTTGCTTGTATGGAATTTTTCATAAAAAGTCCTCCATCATCTTATCATGCACATGTCAAAAGCAACTTCAAAATTTTCATCTCCTTCATGTTTTCTTCTTTTTGCACTTTATTGTGACTTCCCTTAACTAGGCAATCTCATGTTATATCTCTAATGAATCTAATTTTGCATCATAGAGCTCTTTTTTATACTTCCATGACTCTTTCTTAAATTTTTCAAAAAAATTTGATGGGGGTCATTTTTTTTATATGCATTAAAATAAATATGCAAATCTAAACTAAGTATGAATATGCAAGTAAGCCTTTTTCCTCACCCCATACTTAAAATTTACAGTGTCCTCACTGTATTAGAACTAGGGTTAAGAAGAAAACTTACTAAACCGTCACAAATTTCAGGAGTCGAAGAAGACAACAGGCAGGGTCGATATCGACCCTTGACATCGATATCGATGTCTCTCTCGATTTCTACTCAGGCTTCAGGGTGATTTGGCCTCGATCACAAACCCTATCTATGTCGACCTTAAGGTCGATGTCGACCTTGGACATCGATTTCGACGTCTTTTCTGTGTGCTTTTCTCTCTCCTGCAATTTGAAAACTAAATACAAAACCAAACATGCAAAACAATAAAGTGTCTAAAACCAAAACAAAATCTGTCTAAAACCAAAACTAAATCTTTGTTACAAGCTCTAGACTTTTAAGTCGCTAGGCTGACTTCTTCCTTCGCGCTTCTCAAGGCTGCATCTGCAGAGCCCATGTGGCTTGGGCCTCAAATATCACTCCTTTCTTGTCCCGCAGCTGCATTCCGCCAGGATTGATTTGATACACCGTGAATGGTCCTAAGTTCTTATCCTTGAATCTTGTAGGGAACCAATGGTCCTTAGATTTGGCAACATAGACCTTGTCTCCTATCTCATATTGGCTCGAATCATCATCGGATATCCTACATAAGCGCACATGCCAAGTCACACCTCTTCCAAACAATGATAAATCTTTTATTGTAATGGAACAAGAGGAATCCGTACCTTGACTTACCTTCTTCTCTATCTGTGGCTCAGGTCGATGTCGATGTTCAGAGATCGATATCGACCCCTGCTGTATTCCTGGAGGATCAGTCGATTTGGAGAGTTTTGGCTCGATATGATCAGGTCGATTTCGACCCTCAGAGGTTGATATCGAGGTCTCCGTTCCTCCCTTCCGAGTGCTGATGGTGGTCTATTTCGATAGGGCTTGGTCGATATCGACCCTTGACCCCGATTTCAATGTTTCCTCTTCTCCTCCGTCCACCCCATACTTAAGATCTGGCACATAATCTTGAACATTAGTGGTCGATATCGACTTACCTGGGTCGATTTCGATGTTCTGTTGGGCTCCTTCGTTCAAGATTGCCACAACTTCCTCCACTTGGGCTTCTATGGCCCTCTTCTCAAGCTCCTCCGGTGTCATACTTCTTACCTTTGCTTCTCCATATGCAATGTAGACACCATTGATGGCTTTTATCTCCATTGGCCCTTGATTTTTCACCGTCTTGGTTAAGGCATACTCTATCACTTCGTCACTAATTGTGAATGAGAGCAATCCTTTCTTTACACTGATGTTGGCATCGACGGTTGCTAGGAACGGCCTACCTAAAATAATTGGACAAGCAGGGTCCTCCACTATATCAACAACTAAGAAATCAGCATGGACAAAGAATTTACCTACTTGTACTGGCACATCCGTCACTATTCCAATTGGAATTACTACCGTATTATTGGCCATGTACAACCTTGCATCCACGGGCTCCAGAGGACCTATCTTTACCTTGTGCCAAATGGTTAGTGGCGTCATGCTAACGCTAGCGCCTATGTGAACTAAAGCATTAAATTTGAATTGACCTAGACCTATAGCGATAGAAAACTTACCTGGGTCCGCCCGCTTTTGTGGTAGCTCCAACCTGTTGCACTCCTCTGCGATCTCAGAGAGCGATCGCTTCTTACCTAAGATGTCTTTAAGGAACCTTACATAAGATGGCATCTCGTGAAGTGCCTCCGTGAATGGTATAGAGACATTAAGTCCTTGGAGTATCTTCACGAACCGTTGGAACTTCTTTTCCGTTGGGTCCTTACTCACCTTTCTAGATGGGAATGGCAACAACTTTTTCCTTCCCGCGGCTGCAGTGAGGTCGACATCGACATCAGTAGGGTCGATATCGACTGGAGGAGTCGATTTTTGTGGTGACGCAGTATCAGGGTCGACATCGACAGGAAGTTCGACATCGAGGTCACCTTGGTCGATATCGACAGGGGGGTCGATATCGATGTCTGTTCTGGCTCCTTCTCCTCCGCTTTTTGCTCGGGCGTTTGTAATTGACACCCACTCCTTAGGTTTACTGCCGCAATATGACCAGTGGTTTTGCCCTTTTGGTTGGGCACAGTGGATCCAGGGAATGATCCTGACGCTTTGGGTATTGCTTCCGCCAATTGACTCATTTGAGTCTCCATGTTGCGCTTCAAAACGTCGATCTCCACAAGTCTAGAATTGATGCCCTGCAGCTGAGTATGGACGGAGTTGTTGGCCTGTTTGAACTCAGTGTGATTTCTCCGCATCTCATCAAGAATGATTTGCAGGTCATCCTTCCTTTTCTCCCGCTCAGGGTGCCCTGGTGCTCAATATGCTGGGTGATCCCTTTGTTGATAGAATCTTTGATCACCCCAATATTGTTGATTGCCCCCTCCATAGGAGCCTCTCGTCCATTTAACCTCCTCATGTTGTTCCGACATGGATACTTGCTCAATATGTGGACAGGCACTAGTGTTATGCCTTGTTGAGCCACACTCCTGACAAGTTTGATTGTTGCTCAGGAACCTGACATGCTTTTGAAGGCGGCGTGTTTGATCGTTATGGAATTGTTGCCGCACATCAGGATCTATCTCCTTTGGAGGTTCATATAGTGGCATAGATGGGGCAGGCCTTGCATCGTAGGCCGCAGTAGCCCCATAGGTGTTGCCAAAGTTCACGAGCCTCTCAATGGTCTCCCATGCCTCTGTTGGTGTAAGCTCAATGTACCGATAGGAGGTATATGAATTGATCCTCTCGTTATTCGGCGCATCAAGGGCGTTATAAAAGATCTCCTGGATGACATATGGAAGTTTCCCATGCATCGGGCATGATCTCAACAAGTCCTTAAACCGCTCTCATGCCTGTGCTAGAGTTTCACCTAGCTTTTGTTTAAAAGCTGTGATCCTTTGTCGCAGCATCGTCGTTTTAAAAGGTGGGAAGAATTTGTTCAAGATGCATCTTTCACCTCTGCCCATGTCCTCAGCGAGCGTGGAGCCAAACTTTCATGCCACTGTAATGCCTTCCCTGCCAAAGACCATCGAAAAGATTTTAATCGCACATACTCTAAATTCACTCCATCAGCAACTGTTTCACATAGGTCCATAAAAGTAGAGATGTGTTGCAGGGGGCATTCATTAGGTCTTCCTTCAAAAGTATTTCTTTTTATCTCAGATAGGAAGTTAATTTTTATTTCATAGTTGGAGTGAGGAATTAAAATAGCGGATTCAAGAACATGAAGCGGCGGATGCATGTATTGCATTGCCGTCTGTGGATACTGATTTAGCCGCTCTTGGGCTTGTCCGCACGTATCCTCCTCCCTATCAGCCCGGGCTCGCTCAGCAGCAGTGGCGGCCCTGTCAGCAACGATTGTAGCATTGTGGTCCTCGATTTCCTTCCTCAATCGCTCTATGGTCTCGGCATGTGTTTCATTGTCAGCCATGATGCGAATAGCTTTGTTGCAAAGATGGTAGAAATGTTCAGGCTCGTTAATTGGTTCCAGGATAGGTCCGCGATCAGAACGTCGCATAAAACTGCAAAATAAGCTTAGAAAAGATCGTGGTTAACTTAGGTGGCGATTGATTGCCTCCCCGGTAACGGCGCCAATTTGTTCACTAGGGGGCGGGGGTGGTAGTAGATTCAAAATAAACTAAATATAACAATTGCACAACTAGGCTAACTCCCTGTCCCAAACAAATAATACAAGAATCCCCTCCCTTGTAGTAGTAGGGTAATTCAGGATCGAATCCACGAGGAGGTATGTCAGCGCTTCCCTTGTTGTACTCACGATCAAAGCTTCCGACCTCAGAAGACACTTGATATCGAGTATACTGGTCGATATCGACCTCAGTTCTGGTCGATTTCCTAGCGCAGTTCCTGCAGAAGACAAAACAGCAAGTCGACATCGAGACAGACCTCGATATCGATGTTAGACCTCGATATCGAATGTTCGCTACGGGGTGGTATAGTAGGGATTCAAACAATTCAAAATACAACAATTGCACAACTAGACTATCTCCCTGTCCCAAACAAATAATACAAGAACCCCCTCCCTTGTAGTAGTAGGGTAATTCAGGATCGAATCCACGAGGAGGTATGTCAGCGCTTCCCTTGTTGTACTCACGATCAAAGCTTTCGACCTCAGCAGACACTCGATATCGAGTATATTGGTCGATATCGACCTCAGTTCTGGTCGATTTCCTAGCGCAGTTCCTGCAGAAGACAAAACAGCAAGTCGACGTCGAGCAGAGACCTCGATATCGATGTTAGACCTCGATATCGACCCTTACAGTCGATTTCGATGCTTGTCACAGAAACTGTTTTTGTAACCAATTTGTCGGAAAAGAGTCCGAAGAAAATAGGATGGAGAAGGAAGATGAACAGAAACAAAACTTAAGACTTTTATGAAGAATTCAATTAATTAAAAAGCTTCCAAAGTCAGGGTTTCATGCCACAACGATAATAATGCAAGTTTCATGCTAAAGCTATGAACTTTAATGTCTTTCCGTCAAATAACTTTCGTTATCAACACTTAGGTGATTAGAGGCTCTCTTATAATTCCGAAGAGTTACTATCCAATTCATGAGCAATTCAAGTTCACAATATGAGTGCCTTTTGCTTCAATAATGCAAATAATGAATCTCCCTAACTTTCGCAAAGGATCATGCATGGGGTAGAAGACGGAATTGCATAAAAGTCACACCATTAATGCACTTACCTCACATTGCTATCGTCGGGCTCACCCCGACCCTAGAAGTGGGTTGACTACTCGCTCGTCATCATGCACATCATCATCATTATTGTTGAAAGAAAGCTACTTTGAATTAAAACTTCAAAAGAAAGTACAACCGAACAAGCCACTCCGCTCTCGCTCTACAACTTTCACTCGCCCTCCTCTCTCTCTCTACTCGTCACTACTCTCTATTGAAACTGAATTGTGTGTTCAAAATTAGATACCTAAACTCAGCCCTATTGGCCTCTATTTATAGATGTCGATAAGGACTCTAAACCTTATCTTTATTCTCTAAGATAAACTAAAAATAAAAGTAAAAGCTAAAACTTCATGGTAACTCAGCCTCCTCCTGATAGATTTGGTGTGGAAAATAAGAAATCTCGACCTTTGGATAGACGTTGCAAGCTTTGGATAGAATTCTATCAAAATCTAAGTCGGACACTTCTGCTGGCATGGTCGATATCAACCCCTAGACATCGATATCGACCCCTTCAAAACTTCATCTCGAGCTTCTCCTTCTCCTGCTCGAACTAGCACTCGACTTCTATCAATTTGGTCGATCCGGCAGCATCGATATCGATCCCCAGACATCAATATCGACCTCTTCTGTGTCGACATGCTCTGTTTCCTTTTCTGCTCAATTCCTATGTCTCTGATGTACTCGATGTCGAGGTCTCCAGTCGATATCGACCTCTCCAGAAGACTTCGAGTTCTTTTTCCGCTCTTCCGAATTCGTCCATTTTTATCCTGTTTTCTGCGAAATCACATGGAAACTCGTGCAAACCCATATATTTGACATTTAAGCATAAACTACACTATTCTCATGTTTTCCCATTAATATGCATGCAAAAGACGATAAAATGGATTCATATGTGCATAGAAAATATGGCAATTTGCGCGCACATCATCGACCCTTACAGTCGATTTCGATGCTTGTCACAGAAACTGTTTTCGTAACCAATTTATCGGAAAAGAGTCCGAAGAAAATAGAATGGAGAAGGAAGATGAACAGAAACAAAACTTAAGACTTTTATAAAGGATTCAATTAATTAAAAGGCTTCCAAGGTCGGGGTTTCATGCCACAACGATAACAATGCAAGTTTTATGCTAAAGTTATGAAATTTAATGCCTTTCCGTCAAATAACTTTCGTTATCAACACTTAGGTGATTAGAGGCTCTCGCATAGTTCCTAAGAGTTACTATCCAATTCATGAGCAATTCAAGTTCACAATATGAGTGGCTTTCGCTTCAATAATGCAAATAATGAATCTCCCTAGCTTTCATAAAGGATCATGCATGGGGTAGAAGACGGAATCGTATAAAAGTAATACCTTTGATGCACTTACCTCACGTTGCTATCGTCGGGCTCACCCCGACCCTAGAAGTGGGTTGACTACTCGCTCCTCATCATGCACATCATCATCATTATTGTTGAAAGAAAGCTACTTTGAATTAAAACTTCGAAAGAGAGTACAACCGTACAAGCCACTCCGCTCTCGCTTTACAACTCCACTCGGCCTCCTCTCTCTCTCTCTCTACTCTCTGCCTCTATTTATAGATGTCGATAAAGGCTCGAAACCTTATCTTTAT
This sequence comes from Persicaria maculosa, assembly GCA_963922045.1. Taxonomy (NCBI): domain Eukaryota; kingdom Viridiplantae; phylum Streptophyta; class Magnoliopsida; order Caryophyllales; family Polygonaceae; genus Persicaria; species Persicaria maculosa. The sequence goes on from OY998261.1 coordinate 40,653,103, forward strand.
TCTCTAAGATAAACTTAAATAAAAGTAAAAACTATAACTTCATGGTAACTCAGCCTCCTCATGATAAATCTGGTATGGATGATAAGAAATCTCGACTTTTGGATAGACGTGCATGCTTCGGATAGAATTCTATCAAAATTTGAGTCGGATTCCTCTGCTGGCACTCGATTGGCACTCGACTTCTATCAATCTGGTCGATATGGAAGCCTCGATATCGACCTCCAGACGTCGATATCGACCTCTCTCTGTCGACGTGCTCTGTTTCATTTCCTGCTCGATTTCTATGTCTCTGATGCACTTGATGTCGAGGTCCTTAGTCGATTTCGACCTCTTCAGAAGACTTCGAGTTCTTTTTTCGCTCTTCCGAATTCGTCCATTTTTATCCTGTTTTCTGCGAAATCACATAGAAACTCGTGCAAACCCATATATTTGACATCTAAGTGGAAACTACCCTATTCCCATGTTTTCCCATTAATATGCATGCAAAAGACAATAAAATGGACTTTTATGTGCATAGAAAATATGGCAATTTGCGCGCACATCAATAATCAGCCTTGAAAATAGATAACCATGTCAATACTCAAAAATAAATGCATAGGGAAGAGGAAATCACATAACAAAAGCAAAAGGGAGTATACATGTAATCCCTTATAAGGCCAAACTGCTCAATTTCTTGTCTGATATCAAGCATGCCTAAGAACATAGATAATACATGCTCAATTACCTATGCCAAATCATATTTCACATAAAAATAATTTTAACAGAAGGTCAAATCATTCCAGAATTCCATGGGATATATAAGATCATGCTAGAATAAAGTTGATAAGACAAACTCAAACTAGATGGGTATCTTTAATAACACATATATATATACTCTTTGGATATATACACCGCAAATCCACACGTTAATTATGACGTGCATGCACGTAAAAAAAGACGTGCAAGCACGTCGTAATTAACGTGCAAGGTGGATAGACCCCAAAGCGTGCCTACGTGCACGCACGTAATTTTTAAAAAAAAAACGTGCTTGCACGTCAAAGAGGACGTGCAGTATTGCACGTCAAAAGTAACGTCCAAAACTGCACGTCGCTTTTGACGTGCAATATTGCACATCATTTTCGACGTGCATACACGTCTTCTAAAATCGAAGGCGACGTGCCCCTTCGTCTCCATTCGCGTATTCAGAGCAAGAGAGAGGGAGAGAGTCACCGGCAACGACGCTCATCCGAGAGAGAGAGAGAGAGATATTCAGAGAGAGAGAGTGACAGAGAGAGAGAGATTCAGAGAGAGAGATCGAGATAGAGAGAGAAGAGATGGAGGCAGAGATGGAGTTAGTGGAGGCGGAGGTGGTGGTGGTGCCAGTGGAGGCGGAGGGTGGTGGTGCGGAGGTAGCGGAGGTTGGTGGGGCGGTGGCGGAGATGGAGACTGCGGAGGGTGGTGGTGGCGGTGGTGGTGGGGTTGTGGCGGAGATGGAGATGGTGGAGGTTGGTGGTGGCAGTGGTGGTGAGGCTTTGCCGGAGATGGAGATGGTGGAGGGTGGTGGCGGTGGAGCGGTGGCGGAGGTGGCGGTTCTGGTGGAGGAGGCGCCGGTGGCGGAGGTGGTGGTGCCGGCGTCGGATCCAGAGATGGCGACGCAGCCTCTATTACCGCCGCGGAAGCGGCGTAATATGGAGGTTTCTCCTGTCCCGACCCCACCGGTATGTTATTTGAATTATTAATTTAATTTGATAGTAATAGTTTTATAGTTTTATAATATAGTTTGATAGATTATAATATAGTTTTATAATATAGTTTGATAGATTATAATTGATTAATTGATAGTATATAGTTTTTATGATTTGTTATATGTTTAAAATTTTATAGTTTATAATGTAGTTTTATAATGTAGTTATATAGTTTAGAAAACATTATAATATATAAAAATATTATAATATATTTAAAATACATTAAAATATGTATTTTAAATATATTAAAATACATTACAACAAAAATTATATATTAAAATATATTAAAAGAAATTAAAATATATTAAAATACATTAAAATATATATTAAAATATAGTAAAAGACATTAAAATATATTAAAAGACAATAAAAACATTTAAAGCGATTAATATATTTTAAAATATATTAAAAGACATTAAAATATATTAATAGACAATAAAAAACATTAAAAGTGGTTAATATATTTTAAAATATATGAAAAGACATTAAAATATATTAAAAGACAATAAAAACATTTAAAGCGATTAATATAATTTAAAATATATTAAAAGACATTAAAATATATTAAAAGACAATAAAAAACATTAAAAGCGATTTATATATTTTAAAATATATAAAAAGACATTAAAATATATTAAAAGATAATAATAAACATTAAAAGCGATTAATATATTTTAAATATATTAAAAGATAATAAACAACATTAAAAGCGATTAATATATTTGAAAATATATTAAAAGACATTAAAATATTCTTAAACATTTTATAATAACAGGCAGGGAGGCTCTTGAGGGAGGATGGTATGGTAGAGGGAGGAGTAGAGGGGGAGACGGTACCCCATGTTAGAGAGGAGGAGACACATACAGTAGCTGATCTATTGATGTCTGTAGAGGGCTACCAACAGTCCATGGGGACCCCCCCGGGCAACGATGATCACAGCTTCTGGCGGGGTCTGCCTGATTGGCGCTTTTCTGGCGATGGATGGTCAGCAGCCTTCGTTGCCGCCCCTCGATGTACTTAGCAGCTGCGTTACTGATGTAGTTGGGGTTTACGGGCCCACGGGGCTAGATCGACTGCTCGGCTACCCCCCACCATCCCTGAGGCTTCTACGTCCGGCGTGCACGAGGCTTCGACCTCTCACCCACCACCGGTAATTTCTTTGGCTTCTGCGGATGACAGCATCCCTAACGTCGTAGATGTTGTGGACGACGGGCAGGATAGTGACGTGGGGAGAATTGAATCGAAATATATAATAAAATATAAACCAATACAACTCTTAGCCTCTTCAAATAAATTCAAGACTCCCCGCTATAGTAGTAGGGAATCAGGTTCGATCCACGAGGAAGCGAGTCAGCGGGATCCTAGTAGCGTTGAAGACACGTCCTTTATGTCCGACCAGAAGCCTCGATCTCGATGTCAGACCTCGATGTCAACCTTGGCTGTCGATGTTGTCTGCAACAGAAAACCTGCAGAAACAAAAACTGTAGTCGATATCGACTGGTGGGGGTCGATATCGAGGTTAGTTCACGAAATCGACTGGCTCAGAAGTCTGCCAGTCGATACAGGGGGTCGATTTCGACACAAAGTGGTCGATATCGATGCTTGCAGAAGTTCCCAGGGGTCTCGAGATCGACTCAGAAAACCGTCGATCTATCAGTTTTGGTCGATATCGACCTCTGCTGTCGATATCGATGTCTTTCCTGCAGTGGGTTAGTGGTTTTGTCGGCAAAGAAAAGGCCGAAGAATCAAGGATGGGAAGGAAGCAATGATCAGAAATAAGCAAAGGTGTTGGGTTTTTCGATGACTCAACGAACGGCGGGCAAATTTTAATGTAAACTCAAAGGAAAAAGTCTTCCAAAGTCAAGGATTACCGCGACGACAACCATGATAGTAGAAATAAGGATCAACTAAAGATGTATGCTTTTATCATAAAGGAAAAGGCTTTCACCTAAACCGACTAATAGGAAAAGAGATTTTTCAATTACTTAACCTAATTGGTGTCTACCTTAGTCATAATTGAGTCTATAATCTTTCGAAAAGAAACCCTAATTACTACCCAAGTTTTGCAACATGAGTTCCTTAAATTCGCATTCAAAGATGAAGAACAAGGTAGAAAGAGATAAAAATATATTCTTTAACGACGTACTCACCTTACCATCATGGCTATCGTCGGGCTCACCCCGACCCTAGAAGAAAGGGGAACTACTCACTCATGTTGATCGTAGACATGTCTGGAATTGAAATAACTTGCATAAATGGAAAATTTCGAATCTTTACAATCTCAACGCCAACTATCGTAAGCGCTTGAAACTTTAAAGCTCGAAAAACCTAACTATCTATTGTCTATTGTTCTTGTCTTTGATGATTCTATGATTGGATGCCTAACAAATCAGCCCTTAAGGCTTTATTTATAGGCTACTAATCCTCGCTATCCGAGGATTATAACTTCTATCTAAACTAATAACTCTATCCGAACAATTAGGATAGGTCTTTTATTTTGATAAAACTTAAAGGAAAAGATAACAAACAACTGCTAATATCTAAAAGAACGAGATAACTCATGGCTTCGATGATAGACTTCAAAATCCGAGTCTCAAAATCGAATTTATCTTCTGTCGATGTAGGGTCGATATCGACACCAGAGGTCGATATCGAGGCTTGTGTTTCTGCTCGACTTGTCCCACTCCAGTCGATGTCTATGACGATGGTCAATATCGATGCATGTGTGTCGATTGAGGCTTCTAGTCTGGTTTGTGTGGTTATCTCGACACTCAGAAGTCGTGTCGAATTCCAAGGTCGATATCGATGTCTCCAGTCGATATCGACCTCTTCTCAGCTTCACTTGGCTTGCCCGTTTTGACTCCGATTTCATCGAATTCCTGCATGGTTAGCTCAAAACTCGTGTAGACTCTATTTCTTTCACTTTAGCTCATTCTTACACGAGATCATATGCTTTTGAAACTTTTGTTCGGAAATCAAATGAAATATGAAGTCAAAAGATGCAATAAACAATAGTACAATTATGTACATCAAAACACCCCATACTTAGACTTGCTTGTCCTCAAGCAATAACCAAGCAATAACCAACACCTACATCACACCCTTCAAGTCTTTGCCTTTGTCAAAAGCAACATCATAAGCGGTAGCAAAGTAAAGCAAGTGAATTTAACGTCATAGCACATATTTTGGCGATCCATAGGCACATGCAATTTTAATCCAACCTCATAGGGATAATGTGTTTGCACTCAACTCTCATGTGTTTAGGCTATGAAGATCACTCTCAACTCAATTCCATATACAATCTCATAAACATTACAATTTATAAAAATCCACTTCGCAACCAATTATGAAAATGCAATAAGAATCATCAGGAGGACTTTCGCTCAATGGAAGACTTCATAGAAGACTCCATTCGGCGGGGTTGTAATGGGGCTTGGTATGAAATAAAGGGTATGGAATTATTTGGCTATGTGGTGCTTTTCAAATTCGGGAATCAAGACTCCTAAATCTCAACACTTGCATTACCCAAACCATAACTCTTCAATATAATGCTCTTAAAGATGCATTCCATCAACCCTTCTTCCAAGTTCTAATACACCTCTCAAAAATATAACATTCGTATGAATAAAAAACTTAAGGATTTTGGCTCATGCACTTTATATATATATATATTTTTTTTCGGATTTTTTTTTTTTTCGAACATAATACTAAAACTATGTGCATTTATATGGTGAGCCAAAACATCCTTTTACAAAATATGACAAAATGTAAATATGTACCATCCTATAATTTCCTTGCTTACAACTAGACATTATGCTCTTTTCTTTCCACAAGGCATTAGTTCCAACCAATCTAAGTCTTAATTCCCAAATGGGGGTCAGGCTCAATTTGGCTAGGGATAATTTTGTGGAGTTTGCAATTCAGGCTCAGGCTAATGTTCTGGCTTCAAGCAGGGATAATGCAGGGTAGGTAAAGAGAGGATAAAATTGGCTTAAAAGATGCCTCCATCATTTAATTCTCGTAAACATAAACATATATATGCATTGGTTTTGAATAACTATCACAACATTTAGAGATGCATAGGAAGAGTAAATTCACTCAAGAAAGCGGAGGGATTTTTGATGTTCTCCCTATAGGTCAAAATTCTCACAAGGACAATTTTTGTTGGATTTGCTTTTTAGCCTAGGATCATATGTGCTCAATTTCATCACAAGTTCACAATCTACATAAAAATTTAAAGACTTAGGCTAAACGATCCAAATATGCCATAGGGTTTACATGATCAAGTCAGCTATTGAGTTTTCATCATAGGACATCTAAGTAGGGATTAAAGAAAAATAAATTTAAAAATAAACATGCATTTTTTGTATTTTTGACATTTTTCTATTTTTTTGGATTTTTTACTTTTTATAATCTCAACAAAATTAAACTAAAAAAACTTTAAAATGCATAAATGTTAAATATGATGCAGTGCATACAAGTAGAATGTAAATAAAATACACGCCAAGTTTGCCAAATTTTAAACCCTACCACAACCAGATAAAGCAGTTTATAATGTCCAAGTTCAATCCCCACCCCATACTTAAAGATTACAGTGTCCTCACTGTTAGAAAAATAAAGTAAAGGGAAGGATCACTCACACTCACTTACGCTAGATGTATATCACTGCTCAGGGGGCGGGGGAGGTGGCAACAGCAAGGGCCAGCCCTGTGTAGGAACTGTCCCTGAGTAGTCTGTCGGGGCGGCCTGTGGGAAAGTGGAAGGTCCAGCCTGCTGATCGAAGGAAAAGCCCATATATGAGCCCAAACCCTCGAGGAACCTCCCATAGCGTCGCTGCTCCTCGCGCATCTCAGAGACGGAAAGCTCCAGCCTAGTAAAGCGGGCAGACATGTCTTCCTGCCAATCAGTGGTGTAGGCAGGCTGGAAGGGAGGAGGAGGTGGAGGTACATAGCTATGGTGGCTATGGTGACTGTGGTGGCTGTGGTGGCTGTGGTGGCTGTGGTGGGACCCCTGCGGGCCCTCTCCTCCCCCAACCGCATCATCCCTGGTGTCATCATCGTTGTTGCCATCCATGCCACCCTGGTAGACTGGGGGCTGCTCAGCTCCGTCGGAATGGGGATCAGCGTCCCAGGACATAGCATCCACCTCGGGCTCGTGGTTGTAGAGCGGGGGTCTCCTCCGTAGGGTGGGGTCAGCGGTCGGATCTATATCCGTATGATATGGCTGCCCAGTCCAAGACTGGTACCAATCAGGGATATACTGCAGATCCATGAAATCGTGTCGCAGACGCATCCCCGTTTGGGGGTGTCTCCATCCCTGGGCCCCTGTTGCGATGACTCCGCCCTGTCGCAATACTGCCGCGTCTAGGTACGTGAGCTGGTAGGCCGTGTACCGTTCAGTGTGGACGCCGAGAGCCTCAGCGAGGATGGCCACCATGCCGCCGTCCAAGATGTCTGTAGAGACCGTTCGTCTGCGGTCTACGATATGCTCGAGCCAGGAGTGGAGGTATGGTAGAGGGTCATCCTCGAAAAGCATCCTCCGTAGAGTCTCTGTCTCACGGTGTGTCGGGTGACGGAGCTCAGGCCTGGCCCAAAGGGTACTCGCCAGGATCCTCAAGATAACCCTAAAAAGTGGGCTCACAACCCTAGAGGTGAAGGAGTCTGTAGGGGCAGGGTAGGGTATACCTGATTTGTAACTCCAGATGACATTGGGGTCGTGGACCCTGAAGGCGGCCGAAGCGTGGATGAACCCAAAAATATCGCTCATCTCCTCGAGCGATAGTCTGTGTCGCCTGTTGCCGAGCTGGAAGATGACTCGGCGGCTAGTCGAAGTGCGCTCGGGAACCTCCAATGTGGCCATAAACTCCCCAGTGAGAACGGGGTAGTGCGCCTCCAGGGGCTCGATCAGCCTGTGTAGAGAGACGTTCTCAAACGCCTCCTGAACGCCTGGGTGAAATCCTAGCTGGATCATGTCAGGGAGAAGGTACCATCGTGCCCTGGTGGCTCGGGGAATCAACTCCTCAGCAAGGGAGCGCTGCTGATCATCCTCAATACGGAGCGCGTCCTGAGGGATGTTCTTGGCTCTAACCATCGTCTGCAAAAGAAGCCAATACCAAAGATAACATTCCCTTTGATTAAAATGGGGAGAACCCCATACTTAGGTTCTAATTATGCTAGAAATTTTGTAAAGGTAAATGTCTAAGTGGAAGAAAGTACACAATTTCTTAAAGTTTTAACACTAAGGAACCTTATGACATAAATAAGTGTTGCCTAAAAAAAAATCAGATTTCTAATTATATAAAAAATCAGAATATAAACCCCCTAAAAAATCAGATTTACAAAATCAGCCCATATATATATAAAATTCAGATTCCTAGCCCAAACTTATGAAAAATTCAGATTATTGCCCCACATGAATTTATAAAAGTCAGATTTCTCCCTAATATATATAAATCAGATTTCATGCCCATGTATAAACAAAACTCAGATTCATAGCCCCACATATATATAAAAAATTTCATGCCATACAAATACTCTTTCCCGCGCAATCTACGTTCAAAACCTAAACACCCAATATGAAATTTCTTCCTAATCAACTAATTAAATATGAAAAATCAGAAAAAAAAAATAGAGGAAGGGTGAAAAATCATACCAGAAGAGTGTTGGAATTAGGAGAGAAAGAGGCAAGCAACTGCAAAATCGAGAGAGAAAACCGACTGTCGACAGGAGGGTGTCGATATCGATGCCCAGGGTCGAAATCGACCGGATGCTGTGTGTTGTCGGGGCTGCTGGTGGCGCGGTGGGACCTCCGGTGGCGTGGGGCGGCCGGATCTGGCGACTCTTGGCCGGCAACGTGTAGATCTGGGCGAAGAGGCTTGAAAACGAGGGAGAGAAAGGGGGCTAGGTCGAGGAAGAGAGGAGGGGACCTTGTGGCTGTGGGTGTTGCTGCACAGGACGAGGAAGGGAGGAGGGGATCTTGGTGACAGTGGGTGGGTATGGTGGTTGCGGCGATGGGAGGCTGTGGGGAGGGTGATCGGAGGGAGAGGGATGAAGAAGAAGAGGGGCGGCTAGGGTGTCGAAAACGGGAGGAGGGTGTCGAAGTCGGGGCTGCTAAAAAGGGGGTGAAAACCCCAAAAAATAAAAACTGAAAGAAATTAAATTCTGACCTGGCTTACCTCTATCTGTAGTCGATATCGACCTTAGAGGTCGATATCGACCCCTCTTCTGCATCCGTTTAACACGTCCTGTTACTCCCTTCTGTCGGCTGATCGATATCGACCATATAGGTCGATATCGACCTCTCTTCTAGGCTGGATTTCTTTGTTGACTTTAGATAGAATAGCCACGAATGATCTCAAAAATATAAAATAAACAAAAAAACTAAAAGAAAAAAAAAAGGAAAAGAACGGGTTGCCTCCCGAAGCGCTTGAGTTTAAGTCGCTAGCTCGACATACTTCCCTTTTTGCGCTAGTTCAACGCCAAGGTGGCGCGAATCTCTTCCTCTGGGTCCTCCTTGTCATAATATTTCTTTACTCGGTGGCCATTTACCTTAAAGGTTGATCCATCGTCGCAAAATAACTCCACCGCTCTATGAGGGAATACTTTATGAACCTTGAAAGGTCCGCTCCATCTTGTCCTTAGTTTCCCTGGAAATAAGCGAAGCCTAGAATTGAAAACAAGGACTTTGTCACCTACCTCATATGTTTTTGGCACCAACTTCCTATCATGCCATTTCTTAGTGCGCTCTTTGTAGATTTCGGCATTCTCATATGCCTTTAGGCGCAACTCTTCCAAGGCTTGTAAGTCAATGAACCTCCTCTTTCCCGCTTCGTCGAAATCCATGTTAAGCTCCTTAAGAGCCCACATTGCTTTATGCTCAAGTTCAACGGGCAAGTGACATGACTTACCATATACCAAGTTATAGGGAGTTGTGCGAAGCGGTGTTTTATAGGCCGTTCGGTAGGCCCAGAGCGCATCATCCAGTTTGGACGACCAATCTTTCCTTGAGCGGGAAACCGTCTTCTCCAAGATGGCTTTGATTTGGCGATTGGAGACTTCTACTTGACCGCTAGTTTGAGGGTGATAGGGTGTTGCCACCCTATGGTTTACCCCATACTTAGCTAAAAGAGCTTCAAAGCCTCTCTCAATGAAATGCGAGCCACCATCTGAAATAAGGACTCTAGGAACACCAAAACGAGGAAAGATATTAGTTTTCATAAACTTAGAGACTACCTTCGCATCGTTGGTCCTAGTTTCTACAGCCTCCACCCATTTAAAGACATAGTCCACCGCTACTAGAATGTATTTGTAGGGGCCTGAAGCAGGGAAGGGTCCCATGAAGTCAATGCCCCATACATCAAATAGTTCGACCTCTAAAATGCCTGTGAGTGGTGTCTCATTCCTCCATGTGATATTACCTGCACGTTGACACTCATCACAAGAGGTTACATAGTTTTGCACATCCTTGAAAAGGTTAGGCCAATAAAAACCACATTGAAGAATTTTCGCCGCGGTCTTGAATCCCTTAGCATGACCTCCTGTAGGGAGAGAATGACAATGGTGAATGACGCTCTCTACCTCGTCCTCCGGGATACAACGTCAAAAGATATGGTCTTTCCCTTGTTTGAATAAATAGGGTTCATCCCAATAATATTGTTTGACGTCGTGCAAAAACTTCTTCCTTTGTTGCGAAGTTAAGCTTGAAGGAATCTCGCCTCCTACAATATAGTTAGCAAAATCCGCATACCAAGGTACCTTCGCCCTTCTTACAGCAAATAAATCATGTAAAGGACTAGAAGGAGGTGTAAAGAAGAAATCCTCACCGAGTCTTACCTTTTCGTCACCTTCGGAGGGCTTTGAAGGTGGTCGATATCGACTTGCTGGGGTCGATATCGACTGGTCGGCATCGACAGGCTTAGTCGACATGGGCTTCCCGATATGGGTCCTCAATGTCGACGTCTGGAGGTCGATTTCGACCTCTGCAATGGGCAACCTGTGATCAAAATTGGTCGACATCGATGCAAGCTTTACCTTTGGGGCAGTCGATATCGACCTGCTGGGGTCGATATCGAGTGGTTCTTCTGCCCAACTTACCTCTTGCCTCATTAAGTGCTCGTCGGGGCGGGAGTCATTGATTGGTATGTTGTCATGTGACTCTTCCAGAAGCCCCATGGGTAGCCGTGAAAGATGATCGGCTACGGAGTTCTCCGTTCCTTTCTTATCTTTAAGCTCAACGTCGAACTCTTGTAGTAAGAGCACCCATCGTAGGAGCCTAGGTTTAGCATCCTTCTTTGCCATTAAGTACCTAAGAGCTGCATGGTCAGTATGAACAATAACCTTAGAGCCCACTAGGTATGAGCGGAACTTCTCAAAAGCGAAGACCACCGCCAAGAACTCCTTTTCCGTCGTGGTGTACTTTGTTTGAACGGCATCCAGAGTCTTGCTTGCATAGTAGATGGCATGAAGCTTTTTGTCTCTCCTTTGTCCTAGGACAGCACCTACGGCATAATCGCCTGCGTCGCACATGATCTCAAAAGGTTGCGACCAATCGGGTGATTGAATGATTGGGGCGGATATGAGGGCCTTCTTCAACCTGTTGAAAGCTTCAAGACAATCACTAGAAAATGCAAACTTAACATCCTTCATTAGTAGGTTAGTTAATGGTTTGGCAATTTTAGAAAAATCTTGAATAAACCTCCTATAGAAACTCGCATGACCAAGGAAGCTTCTTATGTCTTTAATTGATGAAGGTGGTGGTAATTTTTCAATGAGTTCTATTTTTGCCCTGTCTACCTCAATTCCCCGTTTAGAGACTTTGTGGCCTAGCACAATTCCTTCCCTTACCATAAAGTGGCACTTTTCCCAATTGAGAACCAAGTTTGTCTCTTCACATCGTGCAAGTACCCTGCGAAGGTTAGCAAGACAAATATCGAAAGTAGTGCCATAAACAGAGAAGTCATCCATAAATACCTCCACGATGTCCTCAATCATGTCGGAGAAGATAGCCATCATACATCTTTGAAAGGTAGCAGGGGCATTGCAGAGCCCAAATGGCATTCTCCTATATGCAAAAGTCCCATAGGGACAAGTGAAGGTGGTCTTTTCTTGATCGTCAGGATGAATAGGGACCTGCCAAAAACCAGAATATCCGTCCAGGTAACAAAAATAATCATGTTCGGCAAGTCTCTCTAATACTTGATCAATAAAAGGAAGGGGAAAGTGATCCTTTCTAGTGGCATTGTTGAGTTTCCTGTAGTCAATGCACATTCGCCAACTAGTTGTGATTCGCTTTGGCACAAGCTCGCCTTTCTCATTCTCCTCAATGGTCATTCCGCCCTTTTTAGGCACCACATGGACTGGGCTCACCCATTCGCTGTCGGAGATGGCATAGATGATTCCTGCATCCAGCATGCGCATGATCTCTTTCTTCACTACCTCTCTCATGTTGGGGTTGAGCTTCCGTTGGTGTTCTATAGATGCCTTATGATCATCCTCAAGGAGGATTCTATGCATACAAGTAGCAGGTGAAATACCTTTTATGTCCTCAAGAGAGTATCCAATAGCCTTACGATGAGCACGAAGTACTTCCATAAGCTTATCTACTTCCTGTGTGGTTAGTGAAGCATTGATAATTACAGGGAAAGTAGAATTTGCACCAAGAAACTCATACCTAAGTGTGTTGGGTAGAGGCTTAAGCACCGGAGAGGGGCCTTGTGGGATAAGGATTGGCTCTACCTCTTCCGCCTTCATAATCTCACCAAGGTAATCCGTCTCAATTCTCTTGATAGAAGTCCCTAAATCAGTTATAGGAGTCGGTGTGGACCAAACATAGAGTGATGCTAACTTTGATTTGGACTCTTCAAAATATTCCTATAGAAAGAAGGTCGAGGGCGAGTAGGAATAATCAATATCGACTGAGAGTTCAGCACATACCTCGGCTTCGGAGCTGTTTGGCGTCAAGTGGTAAAGGTCGATTTCGACTTCTGATGTCGATATCGACTGGTCGATTTCGACCTCTTCTGTCGATTTCGGCTGGTCGATTTCGGCCACTTCTGTCGACATGGGCTGGTCGATTTCGCCTGTAAGAGAAGAAGGGAGAACTTGACTTACTGAGTGTGTCGATGTCGACTGAGGCCACTCGATATCGAGTGGATTGGTCGATGTCGACCTGTCTTCGTCGATATCGACTTCGTCTTCGAGCTCCATGGATAGAGCATCGTCGAATATTTCCTCATCACTCGTGCATGTAGCCAGGAACTCCTCAATATCCTCGTCGGTAAGCTCCTCTGCAGCTAGGGCTAGGGCCTCTTCAGGAGTTAGGGCCCTTTCCGTCGGTTCTTTGCAATCCATGATGCTAGTGTAGACCGACTTGATTTCCATACCGTTAACTTCCTTCATTGTGGGGTTGAAGGAGAATTCAATGACTTCGTTCCCTATAGTAAAGGTTAGTAATCCTCTACGTACATTAATATTGGCATCCGCAGTAGCTAAGAAAGGCCTACCAAGGATGATAGGTACAATAGGATCTTCAGGCATGTCCAATACAATGAAATCAGTAGGCACAAAGAATTTACCTACCTTTACAGGGACGTAATCAACTATACCTGTGGGTCTGACGAATGAATTATCAGCCATATAAAGTTTCATATCCACAGGTTCAAGTGCTCCAATGCTCACCTTTTGCCAAATAGAGAGAGGCATGAGACTTACACTTGCCCCTAGGTCACATAGGGCTTTGTAGCGATGTTGGCCAAGTCCCACGGTGATTGCAAATTTCCCTGGATCGCTCCTCTTCTCAGGGAAATCCATCTTTGAGCATTCCTCTGCGATCTCTGCCATGGATCGCTTCTTGCTAAGGATGTCTTTTAAGAATCGAACATAGGCGGGCATCTCGCTTAGGGCTTCTGTAAGAGGGATAGTAATGTTCAGTCCTTGGAGAATCTTTACAAAGCGCCTAAACTTGCTTTGAGTGGGGTCCTTCAATGCTTTGGAAGGGAAGGGTAGCGTCTTCTTTGGCGGAGAAGCCAAAACGGTGGTCGGAGGAACCTGCTGAACCTCGATGTCGACAGAAGGGTGGTCGATATCGACCGATAGGGTCGATTTCAACCTATGTTGTTCTCTCTCAGGTTCTGCAGTGTCATCGACGTCGGCGAAGGGGTCGACAGTGGTGTCGATATCGACCTCAGGGTCGACATCGACTGGGTTGTCGATGTCGACAGGCTCTGTTACTTCTTCCTCCGTCGCCTTTTGTGGCTTATGAACTTTGGTGCCACTCCTTAGTTGCATGGCTGCAATGTGTCCTGACCCGGATTGCCCCTTAGGATTGGTAGTTGGTTGCCCAGGGAATGTTCCAGACGGCCTGGGGATTTGCGCCGCCAATTGACCCAGTTGGGTCTCTACGTTCTTCTTCCAAATGTCCATCTCTCCAATCCTTGTGGTAAGGTGATTGAGTTGAGAGTGGATAGCATGGTTAGATTGATCATTCTTAGCTTGGTTCCGCCTTATCTCGTCTAATACAAGTTGAAGATCATCCTTCTTTTGGTCTCTCTCAGGGTGCCCAGGAGCTCTATAGAGTGGGGGGTCCCTAGGGTTAACCTGGTTCCGTTGTGGTTGTTGGAACCTTTGGTCTCCCCAATATTGGCGATTGGGACCCCTCATGAATTTGGCTTCCTCATGAGTCTCCGCTAGTTGCACTTGCTCAGCATGGGGGCACTCAATGGTAGTATGTCGCTGTGATCCACATTCGATGCAATCCTGGTTTGCCGATAGGAATCTCACTTGTTTCTGGAGCTTTCTAAGTTGATCCCTATGAAATTGTTCTTTTACATCCGGATCGATCACCTTAAAGGGTTCGTACAATGGCATAGATGGGGCAGGCCTCGACAATGATGGTGCGTCGGAAGCCTCAGGAGTCCCATATGTATTGCCAAATTCCACCAACCTTTCAATGGTTTCCCAAGCCTCTTGGGGAGCGAGTTCAAGGTAGCCATAGGCGGTGTATGTGTTGATCCTCTCCTTGGTTGCAGCGTCGAGAGCATTGTATATGATCTCCTGGATGACGTACGGTGGTTGGCCATGCGTCGGGCATGATCGTAGGAGGTCCTTATACCTCTCCCAAACAGTTGCCAGAGCCTCACCAGGCTTTTGTTTGAAAGCCGTGATTTTCTGTCGGATCAGCGCCGTCTTAGAAGGAGGAAAGAACTTGTTGAGAAACGCGTCCTTGACTTCATTCCAGGTGCGGAGCGATCTTGGGGCTAAGCTTTCCAACCATTGCAATGCTTTTCCTGTAAGAGACCAGCGAAATGCTTTCAGTTGAACATACTCAAGACTTTGTCCATCAGCAATTGTATCACAGAGGTCTAAGAAGGTTGATATATGTGCCATAGGGGATTCGTTAGGTTTCCCTTCATATTGATGCCTTCTTATTTCAGTTAAAAAATTTGGCTTAATTTCAAAATTAGAAGTAGGGATTAGAATAGCCGATTCAGGCACTGTGAGCGATGGGTGCATGTATTGCTTAGCATTCCGGGGGAGGGCGTTGATTTGAATCTCATATCGTCTCCTGGCTTCCTCCTCCCTGTCAGCACGCTCTCTTAGTGCCGCTTCTCTGGTAGCATAATCCTCTACTTGCTTCCTTAAGCGTTCAATTTGTTGCGCCTGGGTCTCGTTGTCCGCCATGATTCTTTGGACTCGAGATCTTAGGTGGAGAAAGCGTTCTGGTTCGTCTAGTCCTTCAAATTCAGGTTGGTCACCAGTACGTCGCATACACCTATAAAATAACACTAAAAAGAACCGTGAAAATAAACTACTAGGGCGCGATTGATAGCCTCCCCGGCAACGGCGCCAAAATTTGACGTGGGGAGAATTGAATCGAAATATATAATAAAATATAAACCAATACAACTCTTAGCCTCTTCAAATAAATTCAAGACTCCCCGCTATAGTAGTAGGGAATCAGGTTCGATCCACGAGGAAGCGAGTCAGCGGGATCCTAGTAGCGTTGAAGACACGTCCTTTATGTCCGACCAGAAGCCTCGATCTCGATGTCAGACCTCGATGTCGACCTTGGCTGTCGATGTTGTCTGCAACAGAAAACCTGCAGAAACAAAAACTGTAGTCGATATCGACTGGTGGGGGTCGATATCGAGGTTAGTTCACGAAATCGACTGGCTCAGAAGTCTGCCAGTCGATACAGGGGGTCGATTTCGACACAAAGTGGTCGATATCGATGCTTGCAGAAGTTCCCAGGGGTCTCG
Source organism: Persicaria maculosa (assembly GCA_963922045.1). Classification (NCBI taxonomy): domain Eukaryota; kingdom Viridiplantae; phylum Streptophyta; class Magnoliopsida; order Caryophyllales; family Polygonaceae; genus Persicaria; species Persicaria maculosa. Next base: position 40,669,081 of record OY998261.1, read on the forward strand.
AGATCAACTCAGAAAACCGTCGATCTATCAGTTTTGGTCGATATCGACCTCTGCTGTCGATATCGATGTCTTTCCTGCAGTGGGTTAGTGGTTTTGTCGGCAAAGAAAAGGCCGAAGAATCAAGGATGGGAAGGAAGCAATGATCAGAAATAAGCAAAGGTGTTGGGTTTTTCGATGACTCAACGAACGGCGGGCAAATTTTAATGTAAACTCAAAGGAAAAAGTCTTCCAAAGTCAAGGATTACCGCGACGACAACCATGATAGTAGAAATAAGGATCAACTAAAGATGTATGCTTTTATCATAAAGGAAAAGGCTTTCACCTAAACCGACCAATAGGAAAAGAGATTTTTCAATTACTTAACCTAATTGGTGTCTACCTTAGTCATAATTGAGTCTATAATCTTTCGAAAAGAAACCCTAATTACTACCCAAGTTTTGCAACATGAGTTCCTTAAATTCGCATTCAAAGATGAAGAACAAGGTAGAAAGAGATAAAAGATACATTCTTTAACGACGTACTCACCTTACCATCATGGCTATCGTCAGGCTCACCCCGACCCTAGAAGAAAGGGGAACTACTCACTCATGTTGATCGTAGACATGTCTGGAATTGAAATAACTTGCATAAATGGAAAATTTCGAATCTTTACAATCTCAACGCCAACTATCGTAAGCGCTTGAAACTTTAAAGCTCGAAAAACCTAACTATCTATTGTCTATTGTTCTTGTCTTTGATGATTCTATGATTGGATGCCTAACAAATCAGCCCTTAAGGCTTTATTTATAGGCTACTAATCCTCGCTATCCGAGGATTATAACTTCTATCTAAACTAATAACTCTATCCGAACAATTAGGATAGGTCTTTTATTTTGATAAAACTTAAAGGAAAAGATAACAAACAACTACTAATATCTAAAAGAACGAGATAACTCATGGCTTCGATGATAGACTTCAAAATCCGAGTCTCAAAATCGAATTTATCTTCTGTCGATGTAGGGTCGATATCGACACCAGAGGTCGATATCGAGGCTTGTGTTTCTGCTCGACTTGTCCCACTCCAGTCGATGTCTATGACGATGGTCGATATCGATGCATGTGTGTCGATATCGAGGCTTCTAGTCTGGTTTGTGTGGTTATCTCGACACTCAGAAGTCGTGTCGAATTCCAAGGTCGATATCGATGTCTCCAGTCGATATCGACCTCTTCTCAGCTTCACTTGGCTTGCCCGTTTTGACTCCGATTTCATCGAATTCCTGCATGGTTAGCTCAAAACTCGTGTAGACTCTATTTATTTCACTTTAGCTCATTCTTACACGAGATCATATGCTTTTGAAACTTTTGTTCGGAAATCAAATGAAATATGAAGTCAAAAGATGCAATAAACAATAGTACAATTATGTACATCAGATAGGCAGCAGGGGAAGGAGGGGGCCAGGTGGGCCAGGGGGGGCATGAGGGGGGCAGCAGGAGCCCGCGCCCATCCCTGCACAGGTCGACCCATTCTTGCCGTCGAGCGATCTGATGGTGTCTTACAGGCACCACCGAGCGTACCGGGTGTGGAGGGAGCCGACTGTGGATCTACCAGTTCTGAAGTTCCACCATCGAGCGAGTCACCTGCTGCCGTTTGACCCGTATATCTTCGAGGGCCTGGGGACCCGGTGGCAGGATCTGATTGCACGTCGTTAACGACGTGCATAAGATGCACGTTATTTTGGACGTGCATTTTGCACGTGGTCAACGACGTGCATTTTGCACGTCGTTGACCACGTGTATTTTGCACGATCTTTTGAATGTGCTTCTTCGCGTACCTTTGACGCACATCTTCCTATATTTTAAGCGGATCGGGATCAAAGTCTGACGTAGTTCGATATATTGTTTTACATTTACAATCGCTATGGCCGAGTCGCAAGACAGTCGTCGTCTCCAACTTTGCCAAGTATGGATACGTTTCGTATATATTCCATATGTCTTGCGTTATCTTCATATTTCGACTCATTTTATTACAGTTTCGAGACTTCACACCCGAGTTCTCGGACACAAAGGTTTGGAATGACTGTAACGAAATGGTTACGCATTTCAAAGACTTGGGTCTCAAACACTGCATGATTTTAGTAATCAAGCGGTCTTGGACGGGGGCGTCAAACCGTCCAGGCGGGGTTCTCCTTGCTTGCGAGCAGTATGGGGTGTACCGACCACGCGGGAGGAAGCTCCGGAGCACGCAATCGAAGATAAACGGATGTACATTCTCTCTACACGGGCACGAAGCTCCGCCGGGTCATTGTGTTATGACGGTAACCCACGGTGTTCATAACCATGGGCTTCCCACGAGCTTGAAGGGTCACGCCATCGCTGGACAGATGACAGAGGGGGAAAAGAAGATGGCTAGGTGGATGAAGGAAATTGGTACTCCTCCAAAAGCCATTGTGTACGGATTGAGGCAGTTGGATGAGACCAGTGTCACATCATCGCGTTCCCTTACGAACACGCTCAACCAGATGGTAGCCGAAGAAAGGGGTAGTCGGACGATAACCCAAGATAACTTGCATCGTCTGCGGGAAAGAGGATACTACTACGAGTTCAGATAACATCCAGATGACAACGACGTCTTGAGCGACCTCTTCCTAGCACATCCTGATGGGATACGACTACTCCGAAGGTTCCATTACGTCATCATATTGGACAGCACGTACAAAACAAATGCGTAAGTTACTTAATTACGATTACGTTGTGACACATCTATCCAATTATAAAGTATTGTACATATAACATATTTACACTTGCAGATATGGGATTCCATTGTGCGAGGTGGTCGGGTTCACACCCTCAGGCCATACTTACTGCATCGCCTACGCCTTCATGTCGCACGAGAACGAAGACACGTACGCTTGGGTGTTGCGTCAGCTTCAGATCTTACCTTGGGGCGGTTCAACCTCAAGCTATTATGACTGATCGGGAGCTAGGTCTCTTGGCGGCGCTAAATGTTGTCTTCCCCAACGTCCAGCATCTCCTTTGCTGGTTACACGTGACGAGAAAATGCGAGGAAGCTGCTCTGAAGATCACAAAGAATTTACACCACGCTAGCATCTTCAAGGGCAACTGTTGGGGGTTGTTCCAATCGAGGACGGAGGAATCATTCACCCAACGTCTTCGGGCGCTACACGCTGCATGGCACCCATTCCCAGGTGTGGTGGCGTATTTAGAGGCGGTGTGGCTTCCGTACAGCAGGAACATCGTACGATGCTACGTAGATAATGTCTTCCATTTAGGCACTCGTACAACAAACAGGTACACCTTACTTCATATCTCCCATTACAGTATGATATGACATCAAACATTTAGTGATATAAACTTCAATGTTTATGTGAAACTGTTTACAGAGTTGAGGGTCAACACAAGGTTGTCAAGGAGGCACTGAACTCATCGACTGGTGACTTCCGCATCGTGATCGATGCAATCCATAGAGTCAACGATTGCCAACTGCATAAGCTTCAAACTGCTTTGGAGATCGACCGCTTCAAATGGCCAACGGCGGCGTATAAAGTCAACCTTTTTGATGAGGTAAAGACTTTAATCTCCAAAAAGTGCTTCGACTATCTGTACAAGTTGTGGCAGGATGTCGTCAGCCAAAACATTCCTCCGGAATGCACGGACCGACATTGGAGGGTTTGTTACGTGATACCTTGTGTCCATGAGATTTAGGCATACGTCAATTCCGGTACTCCGATACCCGCTGAGGACATCCACCCGTTCTGGATGGATTTGTCATGGACGGACATCAACGACACTCCACTGTCGTATGAGCTGTCATCTTCATACACGGCTTCTAACGATGTATGCGACGAAGAGCTCCACCAACCCTCATCTGCAAGCGTCCGATCAAAAGGGAGGCTTCGGGGGTCGAGGAATGCCTGTAGAACCAACCTGTTGCCATACGAGGAGTTAAGGGGAATATTTGAGAGAGAAGAAGCACGTGCTGCTCGACATACTGCTCGACATCGTCCACAAGCAACATCAGCTCGACGTGGACGTGATGATGTGTTCGGAGGGTTCAACTGGGGTCGAAACAACGTTGATCCCTTCATGCTTGGACATATTGAGGGTGTGAGGGACACTATTGGAGATGGTCATTGTGGCTACCGTGCTTTGGCGTCATTGACATCACCGATCGGCGAGTCTGCTTTCCCGGAACTCAAAACGTTATTATGCAATCACTTGGAGGATCACGCCGATCTCTACGCCGGTTGTTATATGGGAGGGTACCCATTCCGGTAGTTCGTCGACAACTAGAGATGGGCGGGACCTGTGCATGGTGATAGGAGACGGTGGATAGAGCTACCCATCATGGGTTTAGTATTTGCAACAGTATATCAGATTCCTCTCGTTGTCCTAGCTTGGCATCATCCGTTCATATGTTTCCCCATGACCTCGACCACACCTGCTAACAACCCTCAATCAGCAACCCTTGGTTTAGCCTGCATCGGAAACCAAGACCATTTTACCGCGGTACGACTTCAAACATCTTATATTATTACCTATTTTACTTTCCATCTATATGTCAATACTCTAACTCTAATTTTCCGTTCTCATAGGTCTGGTTGCGTCCTAACGCTCCTATTCCGCCGCCTGCTCCAGAATGGGTCGCACATCATCAACTGAGCGTTGAATGATGGGATGCTCCTTTTCAAGCTCGGTTTGACAGATTTCGAGCCTTACGTGTCGAGTCTGGTCGCCCGTTACACTTTTCCTAGATTTTATTCCACCAGTTTATTACAATTATGGATGTAAACCTTTTTTTTCCGTATCCTTCATGAAATGACATTGTATCGTATCCTTCCTGAAATGACATTCGATCGGTTAATAACATGGTAAATATTGCCGTGGAGGAAAAATAGGACTCTTTTGGGGATACTCGGAATGACTAAAACTCTAAATCATAAACCTCCACTAGCTAAACCCATCAAATTCTTCAATTAACCCTAAAAAACCCTCTATAAACCCTAAACCCTAAACCCTAAACCCTAACTAGGGTTTGCACGTCCTTAACAACTTGCAAATACCCTAACTAGGGTTTGCACATTGTTAACGATGTGCAATATTTGCACGTTGTTAAGGACGTGCAATATTTTCATGTTGTTAAGGACGTGCAATATTTGCACGTCATTAACAACGTGCAAATCCAATTTTGTTATCGACGTGCACAGTCCCACACCTGCACGTTGTTAAGGACGTGCAAGCACGTTAATAAAGACGTGCAAATCCTTGATCACCATTTGTGGTGTATCTAACAAGACCCATATATATATATATATATATGCAATGCATGACAACTCCTTTTTTTTCATTTTTTTAACATTTTATACTTTTTTCAGTTTTTGTATTTTTTTTATATTAAATAAATTAATTTTAGACATGATGCATGAATTAAAAAATAAAACTTAACCATAAATAAAAATTAAAATAAATAACAACTTTAAAATTAAACATGAAACATAAAATAAACATGAACTAACTAAATGAACTAAACTAACATAAATCACTCCCCCCATACTTAAATGTTGCATTGTCCTCAAGGCATAAATAAAAAGAACAATGAAAATAAAATTGAGGGTGAAGAAAGCTAATAACTAACCAATCAATGTGAAGATGGGGTCTGGGATCCAGACCGCTGACGAAGACTATCCATTATGCGCAACAGGCAACAACACTGTCTGAAGACCAGTAATCTTTTCAGAAATACTTGCGAGCTAATCAACGTTTCTCCTTTCCAAATTAGCAAATCGACGCTCAAGATCATCCATAGTAGCATAAATAGGGTTAGCGTCATCAGCAATGACATCCTCTTTTTCTTCATTCTCATTCCGCTCCTCCCCTACTGCCAAATCAGTTTCCTCAGGACCATGTCCCTCAGAATCATCCTCTAGTGGCTCCAGTGGCAAGGGAAAGCAATTATGGATCAATATGAAATCAGCCAGCCTGAAACAATAAGGTACCTCTGTAGAAAGGTATAGATGATGCTCCCCATGATCTCATGCCATCCATCTAAAACACCCTGTTCCACTGGGATGCGGAGTTGCTATAATAATGCCACACTAGTTTAGGGAAGCAATATTATAGACCGAGTCGCCATCAAGAGGGCACAAATCATCAAAACAAACTCACAAGTGTCGAGCAATCAGCGACACCAAACCTCCAAAAGCACTAGTACGATCAGATCTCACATGTGTAGCCCTAATCATCTCATTACAACTTCCCGGAAATAATTGAACCTACTCAAGAATTTGTAATGCATCAGGGCTCAAACAATAAGTGTAACTTTAAGCTCTCATAGTAACCAATTTAGGATCAAACTATCCCAAAGAAAGATATACACAGTATCCTGTAGCATATCCTCAAAGTAAGATGGGTAATCATATAGTCGAAAAAATTACCACCCGACCCACAAGATCGACCAGTAGCCTACTGCCAAGTATCATGCGCAGGTTGAACAGCGAGTTCAAATCCCCATGCATTAGGCATCTTGGCGACTCAAAATGCTTGTGTAATAAAGTCCTTAGTCACCACAAACTCCTTATCCCTCATATAGAAACGAATCTCCAAATCATAATGGTAGTCCAAAGTAGCCAGGAATTCTCTAACTAACACAGAAGAGGTGAATGCGACTAGATCCATGAAATCACCCAAACAACCTTTTTCTAGAAGCCGGGAAACATGCTGAAACAATCCCAAATGATGCAAAGTTACCGGATCAAAGAACATCGTAGAGCGGTATTCCCTTTTCCTAAGATTGATCCAACGATCATCCTGCTCTTCCGTCAGGTAGAAAGACTTCTCCATAGCAGGAACAATAGACAAGATAATTTAAACCAACGAAGAACATGACAGAACTCACAAGAAATGACAAAAATTTCCCTCAATGCAGAGGCGGCGGGCGCTGGTATTTAGGCGGCGGGCGTCGGTCGGTGTAGGATCACGAATCCGGGCAAAGATGTCGAAGATCCAACGTCCAAACTCCTTCCAAACTGATAGTTGATGAACAGAACTTGGTTTCAAGGTCTTTCTTTTATGGTAGGGATGGTAATGGTGTGGAAAGAATCGAATTTTGATGGATGAAGAGTAGTGATGTGTTTGATGGGTGATCGAAAGAAAGGCTTTTGATTGAAACACAAGGCTTAGGTTTTTGGAATGGGGATTCAAGTTGGAAAATTAGGGTTCTTGTGTTGCTTGGAGACAAAGGCTTTGCTAGATCACAAATTAGGGGATGGCAAGTGTAAAATTTTTTGAATTGGGAAGGGATCATCTGTAAAAAAGAAAATAAATAATTAGATATAAAAGAAATAATATAATAGATATAATTTATTTATTTAGATAGATATTCTTTTCATATATAGATAGATAGATATTATATAGATATAAATATAGATATATGATAATATATAGATAAATAGATATAATTATTCATAAGATAAATAAATCCTAATATATATATATATATATATATATATATATGATCATATAAATATAAAGATAGATGAAATTAAAACTAACCTAAACCATAGATAGATATATAAATATAAGGATAGAAAGAATCTCCCGTTCCAATGTCACCAACAATAAAAACGCGTCTAGGCAATAGCGGCGGGCGCCGATATGGCAGAACTCCAACTCCATCATTTTTTATCGAATAAATATGCCTAACCAATAGTTCTAACACAAAGCCATTCCAATATACAACAAATATACTAGTCCTACTTTATTGAATTGAAAAACTAATGCAAAAATTGAAATATTATTACCTACTTTACCTTGGGTTGCTTTCTAAGAAGCGCATTTGTTTTACGTCTTTGTCTCGACGTGTTGCTCTTCTTGATCAAGTTACCCCATTAAGATCCTCCACACTTGTCCTTTTCTTGACAAGAGGAGGAACTTTAGGAACTTTTCCAATGTGTTCATCCATTTCATCAATTAACTCCTTTTCCTTAGTATGAATTCCTCTTAGAGGTTGTCCTGAAATTGCAAAAACCTAATATTGTTAGGAATCAATTTCCCATAGGGAAGAATAATAGGTTCATTTGGATTAGACACATTTTTATGTGGCTCAAACAAATTTTCAATTTTCATTTCAATTTCATCTTTCCCTAATTCAAATTTCTCATTGCTAGAAAACTCATTATATAATTCATTGTCATTTGAAGTATCTAACAAATCATTTGATTCATTCCTGCAATCAACATTATTAGCATCCACAACATCCAAAGAATCATTAGGAGAAATATAATAGGCTCAAAAATAGAAAACCCATTGGGCGTCATCCCTCCCACCCTGGCCCCGCGACCGTTTTGGCTGAAGAAGCGTTACGTCGTGACGTTTGCCCATCAGCACGACCGTTGGTCATCACAGGACCCTGACAGATTGTACCCTGTCACTGATCACAGGAGGACGGACGAGAGCTGTCAGGGAGGCGTCTCAGCTGACTACCTCGCTTGGTTCCAGTCCTAGAGTCGAATTCATGTGTTGCCCACGATAGTGGTACGAGATGATGATCCACCGGCTGCGCCTACACGCCCAGACGACGTCATCGGACCAGCTGAGTCTGCTGCGCGCCAGGCCTTGGTCGACGAGATGACCCAGGGTATTCAGGCATTGGTCGGACATCCCCAGCCGGACCAGATGTACGAGCATATCGTGAGCTACATTAGATCTTTTCAGTAGATACATTATATTTTGTTTGCTTATGACATACTATTCGTATTTGGTGGGTATACTTTATTTGTTTAGTTCGTGTTGCTTGCATTAGTGTTTTTGATGGTTTCTACCTATTGACAATAACAAACAATCACATGCAAACGCTTTACTTCATATATAACGATTAGATAACATATCAATATTACTAAAACAAACAAATACACTATGGATAACAACACAATCGACCGGGCTCTACTTAATTCGTCTTCGGAATGAGTTCAATCTTTAACTCATTGAATGCAAAGTTTCGGACCTCCATATTTGCTTTCCTCACAAGTATCCCTATCTGTTGAGCTATGTAAACATGGTCATCTCTACTTATATCGGGGAAGAATGACCGAATACGTTGAAGGAGAAGGTCTCCAACCCTCCACTTATACGCTCCATGAATGCCCTGATGAAAACGGTTGCAGTACCTAGACCCGAACTGCAAGGGTGCGGAAATGTGAGTCTCATTTTCAAACTCGACCCGAAATAGGGTGCAAGGATGACTGCCGCCCTATTCTGGATTGCGGCAAGCACATTCGGACACCTCCGGGGGGCATTGGGTACCGAACCCTTTTGATTACAAAATCAACGCGGGGGGTTGATCCGCGATGTTCAGTTTTAACCGGCTCCATGGAAGAAAAGAAAATGTGGAATTGTTGTGTTGCATTTTCAAATGCGATCCTCATCCCCTTTTATAGGAGTTGCTGATATTACTGGGCATAGAACGTCCAAATTGACGTTGTAACAACGTCGGATCATACATTGTTACAACGTCCAAATGGAGGTTTCTAAGCCCGGCGCAGCCCAGTGGGTTCCAGCCTACAACGTCGGATCTGACGTTGCAACAACGTCAAATTCCTTTTTCATTGGGCAAATATACCACCACGGACAACGTCGGATTGGACGTTGTGGCAACGTTAATGTTGACGTTGCTACAACGTTGGATCCGATGAAGTATTTGCAGTGTATATAAGGAACGCGTGTGTATATGTATATATATATATATATATATATATATATATATATATATATATATAGGGTTGCGCTCCGGTGAAAACCAAAATTGCGGTAAAAACCTGTGAGGACCGGCTTTTTAGCTCGGTTCACTAGCTTTATAGCCCGGTTTTAAATAGAACCGATCTATAAAGTCATATATTTTAACCCGGTTCTGAATAAAACCGAGCTATAAAGTCACTAATGTAATTTTAAAATATGAGTTTTCAGCACGTTTTTTAGGTTTAACCGAGATATAAAGTCTTGTGTTATTTTAAAACTAGAGTTTTCAGTACGGTGTTTAGGTTGAACTGAGTTGTAAAGTCACTATGTAATTGAGGTTTTTAGCACGGTTTTCAAATAAACCAAGCTATAAAGTAGTCTTCACGGTTTTTACCATAATTTGAGGTTTTCACCAGAATCAATCCATATATATATATATATATATATATATATATATATATATATATATATATATATATATATAAACGGACTCAATGGTGAAACTAAAGCATCAACGCGCCTTTCAAAATATACAAAAACTAGCAAATGTGGTCTTCTAAAAAGCATTTCATTCTCTCTCAAATCTCTCTCCCCCCCCCCCCCCCCCCCCCCAAAATCATTGAATTGGAATTTTAATATGAAACAATCATCAGCAGCTTGAGAGACACTCCTCAAAAGAGGAAACTAAACAGACTCAAAAGGAACCCATTCAAATCCCCCTCCCTCATCTCACTAGATCAGCAAGCAACCTGCCATCATCATCATATATATATACATGGTCAAAAAATAACCCAGTTTGGAGTTGTACAGGTAAAAGGGAAATTAAAGGGATTAAAAGCAAATCACACAGCACAGAGATGTACTGTGCACAAACTGATCATCACCTGAAAACGAGACACCTTTGCTGCTATTCCGAAATTTTCATTCTTCATATCTTTCTTTTTCTTTTTCTTCTTTTTTAGGGATATCAATTGTGTTTTAATTTGTTTCCACATTATGCACCATAACCAATGTTCTAAAAGACGCTTGGCGGATGCTTGACGGTGGGGTACCATCAAGCGACAAGACGGTCTGGCGGTCTTATTGGCAGATTCTTAGCGGATAAAACGGTTTTTGGTTATTTTCTGATATTTAACTCTTGAACATATTTAAAACTCATATAATGTAATAAAATATGCATGGTCAAAGTCATTAAAATCTTTAAATAAAAAAACATCAAAAAAAATCAAATAAACATCATTATCATTTTAACCGTTGTTAGATCCAAACATAAAATCAAATATAAAATCTCATAAACATGTTTAAATAAACATCGCAATCCATAACTTCTAAATTAACAAAATAAAACAACAAAAATCAATCTCATATTCTAAACAAACCGTCAAAGTGACAAACGCTAAGGAAACGCCAAGCACCTTGGCGGTGTCTTGGCGGCTAGCCTATTCCAAGCGTTTTGACGGTGTCTAGACGGACGCCAAGAGCGTTTTTTAGAACAGTGACCATAACTCAGATTGTAAAACCTAAAGATCGATAAAGATATAGGCGTATATGCGGAAGCGTATGAAATCGAGCAAGTGAAACACAGATCTGATCGAATCAAGCAAGCCAAAGAACGAACACAAGCGATTTTACGTGGTTCGGCTATGCCTACATCCACGGGGCCTCAAGAGTTGGCCAAATCCACTATATATGAGTTCGTACAGGGACAGATCAAGTAAGAGATACAAAACTCCTAGATCTAGACATGCATGAGATCAGAAAGCAAGAGAGAAAGAGAATCCCCCTGTATGGGAACCAAGAGATCGAAAAAGTCTTCGATCTCGAACCCTAGATCGCCTGGAGAGGAGAGCTGCTGCCTAGAGCTTAGAGCGCCGGCCACCAGAGAACCACCAGGGACACCGTCGGCCACCTTCTTCGCTTCCTTGCTCGGAGAATCTTCAGGCAAAGGGAGAGGAACACCAAACCCTAGAAACCCTAGAAGAGAGAGCGTTTCTGGAAGATGAAGAGAGAGAGCACGAAACAGTACGACGGCCGCTGAGCACCTCAAGTAGCTTATATAGCTAGGTCAACCCGGAGAGCTCCCTTCAAAGTGAAACGCTGCGTTCTATCCAAGACAGTTGAGCACAAGGGATAGGATTGGGCTCAAGCTTTGGGCTCCTCAACTCCTTCGGCAATCATGGGCTCTATCCTCTGTAATGGGCTTAAAGCCCAATACTGAGAAATGTAACATCCTCTCTTACATTATACATATTATACATATAGCTTAACATATATTGCATATGTATTATCACACCATACTTTATACCTGTACTCGTTAGAGGATCAAGCTATCATAGCTCAATCTCAACTCAGTCGAGTATAAGATAAAGTATGCATCCATAAATAGCTTATATGTTTACTATATGTAATATGTATGATCATCACAAACATACATGTTACAAACATACACACAAAATATACAAGTAACATAACAAGCATACAAGACATAGGAAATTAACACATATCATTACAAATGCCCCTGTAATTTTCTAAGTCTTGCACTGGGCAGACTCAGCTTCATATAAAGTGGATTCTTATGCCAGGTCCGTCCTCAGCCCATGCTCACAATACAGATCAGGTGAGCTCCTCCAGATGGAGGAAGTTCCTACAAAACAAAAACTTTTCATGAGGAACAATCTTAGTGCCAAAATCTGCAGGATTATATCTACCATCAATCTTCTTAACATGAATCACATTATCTTCAACTTTTTCCCTGATAAAATGATATCTCACATCAATATGCTTAGTTCTTTCATGATACATGGGATCACGACATAAGTAAAGAGCACTTTGACTATCTATATGTAAAACAGAAGTGTAGTGCTTCTTCTCAATCTCTTTCAGAATACCCTGCAACCAGATAGCCTCTTTACAGGCTTCTGTTGCTGCAATGTACTCTGCCTCAGTAGAGGATAATGCAACTATGGGTTGCTGTTGGGATTTCCAAGAAATACAATTACCAGCCCATGTATACACATAGGAAGTAATAGACTTTCTGGTATCCTTATTGCTAGCATAGTCAGCATCAACAAAACCATGTAAATCATAAGAGGAAGAATGTTCAGCATATAACAAAGATAATTTCACAGATCCAAGAAGATATTTAAGCAGATATTTCATGGACAACCAATGCTTCTCAGCAGGTTCTGACAAGAACCTACTGAGTGTGCTAATGGCAAAAGCCAAATCAGGTCTAGTGCATATCATAGAATACATAACAGACCCTACTGCAACATCATAAGGGATAGATTTCATCCTTTTAGACTCAACCACAGACATTTTCTCTTTAAGCTTAGTCAAGTCAAGGTGAGGACCAAGAGGAATGTTATTCACTTTATCACCAGTCACATGAAATCTATCAAGCACTTTCTGAACATAATCACATTGATGCAACCAAAGCTTCTTATGCTTTCTATCCCTAACAATGGACATGCCCGGAATTTTCTTAGCAATGCCTAAGTCCTTCATATCAAAATGTTTTTGCAGATTCTTCTTAATGTCAAGGATGCCATCAGAAGACTTAGAAATAAGCAAGATATCATCCACATACAGAAGAACATATAACACAGGACCAGCATGCTTTAAACCTTTAAAGTACAAACATGTATCAAACTTACTTCTCTAGAAACCCAAGCTATACCTCATACATCTATCAAACTTGATGTTCCACTGACGTGGAGACTGTTTCAAGCCATATATAGACTTATTAAGTAAGCAGGCATAGTCAGGATGAACAGAATCAATGAAGCCCTTAGGCTGTTTCATATAGATGGTTTCATCCAAGTCACCATGAAGAAAAGCAGTTTTAACATCCATTTGTTCCAGTTCATAGTCATAGACAGCAGTCATAGCAAGCAACAATCTAAGAGTCTTATATTTCACAACAGGAGCAAAGATCTCATTGTAATCCTCTCCTTCCCTTTGAGTAAAACCTTTAGCAACCAACCTAGCTTTGTATCTAGGAGGGTCGGACTTAGAAATTCCCTCTTTAAGCTTAAAGATCCATTTACAATCAATCAATCTAGTATCAGCAGGTTTGGGAACCAAAGTCCAGGTTTTATTAACTCTCATAGAATCTATTTCTTCATCCATAGCATGCTTCCAGAATTTAAAATGAGCACATTTAACAGCTTGTTCATAAGTTTCAGGAGTATAACTTTGCACCACAGAAGAAACAAGACAAGCAAACTCAACAATGCTATTAATGAATTATTATTAGGAATGACAGTCCTAGGACTCCTATCCCTAGTCAATTGCCAATTAGTTAAATCATCTCTATGTGCAACTGAAGAACTAGAATTGCCAGAACCAGAAGCAAACAAAGATTCAACAACATCCTCATTCACAGAAGTAGGAGAGGTAGAAGAGGAAGGTAAAACAGATTCATTATTTGCTTCCCCACCCAATTGGTGAGGTTGCATAAGCACATAAGCAGGAGGGGCAGGAGAAGAAATAGAGAGAGGAGGGGAGAGAGTAGAAGAATAACCACTGTCAAACTCATCTTCAGAATCAGAATTCATGTCCTTAGAGACATAAAACTGATCACAATCTTGTTCCTGCAAGTTAGTCTCAGATAACATAGGAGCAGATGCCTTTTTAAAATGAAATTCATTCTCATTGAATATAACATTCCTACTCACAATTGTCTTATAAACACCAGGTTGGACAATAAGGAGTTTATAACCTTTGACATTTTCAGGATACCCAAGTAGCACACACTTTTGTGACCTGGGTTCCAACTTACCTTGATTGACATAAGAAAACACAGTGTAACCAACAGGTTTCAAATGATCAAGTTTAGGTTTCCTGTTAGTCCATAACTCATAAGGTGTTTTAAAAGCAATGACAGAAGAAGGAGTTCTATTAATCAAATAAGCAGAAGTAATCACAGCTTCACCCCACAAACAATGCTTCAAACCAGAAGAGATTAACATACATCTAGCTTTTTCAAGAAGAGTCCTGTTCAACCTCTCAGCTGTACCATTTTGCTGAGGGGTTCCAGGAATGGTCAAATGCCTCTTAATACCATGCTCTTGACAGAATTGATTAAAATCAGAATTGCAAAATTCCAAACCATTGTCAGTTTTCAAACATTTCACAGATAATCCAGTTTCCTTTTCAACTCTAGTTTTCCACATCTTAAAAGTTTCAAATGCCTCATCTTTAGTTCTCAACAAATACACCCAAGCATATCTGCTATAGTGATCAACAAGGGACATGAAATACCTTTTATGACCAACAGTAGAGACTTGGGCAGGGCCCCAAAGATCAGAATGTATATAATCAAGAGGAGCAGTTGAGACATGTACAGAAGGCTTAAAACTTTTCCTAGTATGTTTACTAAGCACACAATTTTCACATAAATCAATGGTGCAAGGTTTAGAGTTGAGAATGCCAGATTTATGCAAATGTTCTAACCCTTTATTGCCTAAATGACCTAACCTGTTATGCCACATAAGAGTTTCACTTAAAGACATGCTTTTCACAGGATTAGAAGCAGTAAGAGTAGCAGCAGAAAAGTTCATCACAGGAGTAGCAAGCAACTCATATAAGCCGCCTTTTCTTATGCACTTAATGACAGGCTTACCATCCTTAGTAACAACTCTCACACCTTTAGAACTGAACACATCATAATGCAATTCTTCAAGAGCACTTTCAGACATCAAGTTTCTTCTTAAAGCAGGAACCCATTTAACATCCTTAACAACTCTGACCACATTATCAAACATCTTTAAAGCAATAGAACCAACACCTTTAATTTTAAGAACAGAATGATCACCAAGCATAACAGTGCCACCATCAAAGCATTTAAGATCATGAAACCAAGACTTATGATAAGTAGCATGCATGGTACATCCAGAATCCAAAATCCAGGTATTAGAATCAGCAGTATTTAATAATGCAAGCACTTCATGAGTATAATAAGGATGGGATTCAAACACAGCAGATACATTAGACTGCTTAGCAGCAGCTTTTTCATCTCTTTTTCTTTTAAAACAATGTTTTTCAATATGACCAGACTTAGAGCAGTAAGAACACATCAAGTGAGATTTATCAGGCTTATCAGATTTAACAGTTTGGCTAGACTCAGGCTTACCAATGTCCTTTTGAGGCTTATTCCTGTTTTGGTTCTGGTTTTGGTTGTTATTAGGCTTATTGCTTCTGAATCTCCCTTTAGAAACAAGAACTTCATTCTTATTGTCAATTTTGGGGTCAGATCTAGACTCACATTTGTTTCTGAAAACCTTTAAAGTATCATTTTTCTGAATGATGGACTCAAGGATAACCTTTTTCTCCAATTTATGAGTACTGTATTGAACAACATCTTTAAAGGTGTCAAACTGAGCAGGCAAAGCATTTAATAACAACACACACTGTTGAGTTTCCTCAACTTTATCACCACAATGCTCCAGATCTTGAAAAATAGTCAAAAACTTATCCAGATTTTCAAATAAAGCACAGGACACATCCATTTTATAGGTAAACAACTTATTGAACAGGTTAACTCGAGAAGGGAGAGATTTTACCAAGTAGAGGGCTTCAAGCCCATCCCACGGTTTCTCAGCTGTCTCAAAATTAAGAACCTGTCTAGCAACTTCATCTCCTAAGCGCAACATTATCTCACTGTGGGCCTGTTCATCAGTTTCCAAGATTTTTTCTTTTGAAGTTCCATCAGGAAACTTATTTGTCACAGCAACCCAGCATTTTTCTTTGATCAAGAATGCCTTCATTTTAATTTGCCACATAGCAAAGTCAGTGTGGCCATTGAATGGCTTCAGATAGGTGCCTTTGTCGCCCATTATAACCAGTACCTCGTAAAACAAAGAAAACCAAGTTAGTATATGGGTAAAAACACTCACAGATTCAAGAAAGTCTTGAATCTTGACAGCAACCAATAGATCTACGCTAGTAATGCAAGATTAAGCAAGATCTACACACCAAAAGCCAGAAATAAAGCACAGAACCCTAGATCTAGCAAACAAGGGTGTGGTAGGTCACGTAGGGGGGGTGCGGCACCAGCGATGTCGCCTTTTAGGTCCGTCCGAGGCCCTACGCCCGTTCTCTATCCCTAGAACTCAAGAATGAGCCAGGAAATCAAGAACGCGACACTCAAGCTCTAATACCACGTTGTAAAACCTAAAGATCGATAAAGATATAGGCGTATATACGGAAGCGTATGAAATCGAGCAAGTGAAACACAGATCTGATCGAATCAAGCAAGCCAAAGAACGAACACAAGCGATTTTACGTGGTTCGGCTATGCCTACATCCACGGGGCCTCAAGAATTGGCTAAATCCACTATATATGAGTTCGTACAGGGACAGATCAAGTAAGAGATACAAAACTCCTAGATCTAGACATGCATGAGATCAGAAAGCAAGAGAGAAAGAGAATCCCCCTGTATGGGAACCAAGAGATCGAAGAAGTCTTCGATCTCGAACCCTAGATCGCCTGGAGAGGAGAGCTGCTGCCCAAAGCTTAGAGCGCCGGCCACCAGAGAACCACCAGGGACACCGTCGGCCACCTTCTTCGCTTCCTTGCTCGGAGAATCTTGAGGCAAAGGGAGAGGAACACCAAACCCTAGAAACCCTAGAAGAGAGAGCGTTTCTGGAAGATGAAGAGAGAGAGAGCACGAAACAGTACGACGGCCGCTGAGCACCTCAAGTAGCTTATATAGCTAGGTCAACCCGGAGAGCTCCCTTCAAAGTGAAACGCTGCGTTCTATCCAAGACAGTTGAGCACAAGGGATAGGACTGGGCTCAAGCTTTGGGCTCCTCAACTCCTTCGGCAATCATGGGCTCTATCCTCTGTAATGGGCTTAAAGCCCAATACCGAGAAATGTAACATCCTCTCTTACATTATACATATTATACATATAGCTTAACATATATTGCATATGTATTATCACACCATACTTTATACCTATACTCGTTAGAGGATCAAGCTATCATAGCTCAATCTCAACTCATTACAAACATACATGTTACAAACATACACACAAAATATACAAGTAACATAACAAGCATACAAGACATAGAAAATTAACACATATCATTACACAGATTTTATTCAGTTTCCAAGCGATAATCCTGATCAATTCTAAATATATACGTTATTAATGACACGAAAACTAAGATACAAACTATATATCATGGGGCTGCGTTTTATGGCACGGTAAAAAAAACGAAATTAAATTACCCAGAGCATGGATATCACTCTGGCCGGTAGAATTCGCAAAAAATCGATCGTGGTTATTTACAAAAATAAAATTTCCAATCTATATAAAATACTAAAACAGAGACCTGAAACGGGCTCTGGTGCGATCTCGCGTCCACGGAATTTTCTGGATTAAAGCGGGATTATTTTTGCTTACGTGGCATTTTCTGGATTAAAGTGGTATTATATTTCTGGCCCACATCAATTAATAAACGAATATAGTTAGCTAAAAACTTATCTTTGTAGATCAATAATCTATCCAATATAACTTGAATTAGTTGTTATACATATTTATTATTTTCATGCTTTTGTTAATAAACTATATTATTTATTATTTTAAAAGATGAAGAAGGAATATTTGGTGCGCTATTCTACCTTTTAGATCAAATTGAATATAATATATTTATATATGGTTTTATTTTTGTGAGCCACATCAATTTGATTTTATTTTTTTAAGCCACGTCAATTAATTATCTAATATTATATTTTAATATAATTAATATAATAAAATATAATTTATTAACAAAAACGCGCAACCGCGCGGGTAACGAATACTAGTTTTAATTAATTATAGATACCGCCTTATGATCTGCTGACGAAGATACTCTTTAGTTGTTTGATCATTCTTTTCTGCACCTTCTAGCTTCTCACTCTTACTACTTTTGCTTTCTTTTTTCTTCCTACATAAAAAGGCCCGTTAAAGAGTAAGTTTTTATAATGCCGGAGAAGATCTCTGGGGGCATTTTTTTTTAATCTTTTAATAATTACAATACATAGTGGATATATCAGCTTTTGGGTAACAAAAAAAAGAGGAGGAAAGAAAAAGAGCAAATTATGAATATATGTAAGAAGTTGTTGTGTTAAAGCATGAAAATTATTAACCAACATTTGTTAACTTTTAGAATATACATCGACGATGGTACCCTAATATGTGGTTCTGTAGTAAGAGGTTTTTAAAGCACTTCCCTTGCTGGAAGAGCATGAACCTTTAAGGTTTTCACAAGTACATCAATCATATAAAGTGGAATTATATAGAAATATAGGAGTCTCAAATAAGGGATTACTGGCATTGGGCCAGCTAGCTACTCTTTGGGGTCATTTGAAATTTTGAGACATTTATATCTGTAACTTATGTTGGCGGTCGCAGGTGACCTCAGTCAAGGGAAGGTCAGAAGACTCAACACCTGATAATATTGTGCAAAATCTTATACTCCTCTGTTAATTAAAACTTGTCGTTTACTATTAATGGAGTATTAATTAAATTGTTTTTGGAGCGATCGATGAGCTTGGATTATATATATATATATATATATATATAGAGAGAGAGAGAGAGAGGGGGAGGGATTGGGTCATGTGATTATTTACAATTTTGGCTTTTTTCTTTAATTTAAAATCAATAGAACCCACCTCTTTCCTTACCCACTTGTTGAATTACGTGCGCCTGTGTTGTCTTTTATTTTTGTGGCGTAATGTTTTTTTTGTGGGTAACGTTGTTTTTTTTTTTGTGTGGTGCACTGTTTGAACTATTCGATAAGGTGATATTAAATATTCGCTAACTTATATTTATTATTCATGTGTAAAAAGGAGATATCGTTTAGATAATAGCAAGAGGGTTGGTCAATTTTGCAACTATTCGCTAGGTTAATAGTAATTATTCGCTAAATTGATGGTTATTATTCGTGTGTAAAGAGGAGTTATCGTTTAGATAATAGCAAAAGGGTTGGTCAATTTTGAAACTATTCACTAGATTGATAGTAATTATTCGCTAAGTTGATAGTAATTAATTATTGTCTAGGTTGAAAGATTATGTAAATGTAATTCTTGATTTTCTATCGCACAATTCCTTATTATCAACGAATAGTGATCTTACATATAGTGAATAATTATTTCCAATTCAATGAATAATTACTCTCAACCAAAAAAAAATAAAGGGACAAACACACTCCAAATTTAAAAGGAATGACACTCTAAACCGTAATTACAAAATGCAATACACACATAGGGTGTGTATGACACCATCATCAACCGGTTAAAATATATAAATTATTAGCTGTTAAAAAAATAAATGGGTTTAAAGGGTGTATGGGAACAACAAATAATCTATAATCAGTTAAAAAAAAGGGTTTATAAATAAGCTGTAGATTGAAGCTTATTTTGGGGTTTATATTCCATAATTACTATTTTACCCTTTCTTTTTTATCTTATTTGGTTTGAAAGTCCCACAATACCCCTAATAAAAACCAAATAAACTCCACTTTTTACAAATAAACTGCTTTTCGCCCATACGGAGATTATCTTGTTGTTTAAATTTTTAACTACTTTTACCAACCGTTTATAAATTTTACCTTGTTTATAATTTTAGTCAATTTATTAACTCCGTCCCATACGAATCATAGTGCACACACAAAAAAAAAACCAATTTGCAATGCTAATTGCAATCAATTAACAAACCACACTCGATCATCAAATCCGTAGAAATCAATCAAACTAATCACCAAACAAACATCAAAAGAACACCAAATTGGAGACAAATGAAATTCATCAGAGCTGTTTTCTCTCACCAACCATTGGAGCAGCAACGCACGGGATTAGATAGAGCACGAGAGGGAGAGAAATAAGAAAAGGTACGGTAAGGTAAAAGATGGTGTCCTAACTGCGGTAGCGGTGATGCGATCGAGAATAGATCTCTGTCGGAGATCGAGCACCAGAGGAGGCGGATGGATGTCGGTGGCTAGGGTTCTGGCGCGGCCTTTGCTAGTCGCCATTGCATCCGCCGCCGCCTTCTCCAGCCACTATCGCATGGCCGTCGAGAGGAGGATGTCATCACCGGGTTGAATCACCGTCGCCGCCATCTCCTTCTACTCAATTCACATGGCCGTCGAGAGAAGGTGTTTAAAAAATCACCATCGCCTCCAGACGAGAGAGATGAGGGCGAGGTTGATTTAGATTGAATAAAAGTGGGTTAGGGTTTTTGTGAAGAAGGGATATTGAAACGCACGCTCTAACTATGAGAATGATATGGGAGAATTAGTGAGGTCCATTTTTTGTAATTAAAAAAAAAATTTCAATTAATCATGGCTCTCCATCGTCTAATAATCAACGTGCTAGATTTGTTAACATTTAACACCGTATCACTTGTTAACATTTGATCCAAATTATATATATATATATAGAGGTTGGATCCCGTGTAAGCAACCCTTACGGTGTAATTTGTGAGTAGAGAAATTATTCGTAGGTACCAAGCGTTTATTCGTGTATAATAATGTAATTATTCGTATGTAATTATTCGTATGTATGAACAAATGTAATTATTTGTATGCAACAAAGGATTATTCATATGTATGTACATACGAATAATCACTTGGTACCTACGAATAATGTCACTGTTCACAAGTTACTTTTAATCTCATCCGTTTGATCTTCTTAATTCGACGCTCCAGATTTGCTAACAAATTACACAGTAAGGCTTGCTTACACAGGATCTATCCTCTATATATATATATATATATATATATATATACATATATATATATATAGGGAATGGATCTGGTGAAATATTTTATAGGGTGAAACGTGTAATTTCAGGTGAAACGTGTAACGAAATTAGAAGGGTTGGATTATAAATTAATCATGTATATTCATCTGAAATATCCCAATGATAAGAATTGTGGTGATGTATAAGAATAGATTAAAAAAATAGAAATAATAGCTTTAAAAATTAAATTAGGAGGAGGAAATTATGCTAATCATCCACGGGCTATTAATTTAATTTTGGAAGGATTAGTAAGTATACCAAATGAAGATAACACTAGGGTGCAACCTCTCTTTTTTTTTAGCATCTCGTTTTTGTAGTGTAAGAATATAGGGAATAACCATTAATTCAATTCAAGCATACAAAATATTTATTTTACAAATATTAAATAAAATTAAGTACTTCTATCTCATTTGGCAGAAATGATTCATTAAATAAAATTATTCATCATGATAACATTTGTAATAAGAAATTATTCAGTTCAAACATACTAAATTTTCAAAAAAAAAAAGATACTAAATTTTCATTTTACAAATATGAAATATTCATCAAATATGAAATACCTTTTTTAAATGTATGAATAAAATACTTTTATTATTTGGAGAGAAATGATTAAACCTTCCTATTTTTTTTAATTATTCATATTAAGGGGAAGAGCATAGGAAGGCCAAATTTGCATTTAAATTTACTATTTTAATGCCTTTATTTAATTATGAATAAATAGGCACAACGTACCACCATGATACAATTATTACAATGTCTTACTCTTCCAACCTATGAATATATACTTATACATACTTAATATTCATTTAAGGTAAAGTAAATATTCATTTACATTCAAAAGTACAAATTAAATATTCATTTCAAACAAATTAAAAGTTCATTTTGATCCTCTTTTTGTATTCATTTTAATAAAGTAAATATTCATTTCAAACAAATTAAAAATTCATTTTCAATTCATACTATTTTTGTATTCATTTTAAGAAAGTAAATACTCATTCAAGATTATATTTTTTGTATTTTTTAATATCTAAGTATATTCAAATCATTTTTATTACGTTAGAGATAATTGTGGCTTTCATTCAATATGGGTAATTTATTGCCTTTTAAAATTTACTACTATATGACACATTCACTATAAGCACGGTGTTTCCCATTTCTAATCAATATCATCCATTGATACATTGATTTTGTTTTAATCCAACGATTCTAATTCCGTTACATATTACACGTTCATTGAAACCTCACCATATATATATATATATATATATATATATATATATATATATATATATATATATATATATATATATATATATATATATATACACACACACTTTGTAAGCATCGTTTCGGACTAGAATGAATAAAGGGTAATTAAGGGCCGGGGTTGATTGAGTTTGTCAATCACTTTGACAAGTACACACTTCCGGGAATATTAAGGCCATGTGCATCCTTGTACACTTTCTATGTACTTAATCCACTTTTTATTTTGCCACATCAATATAAGAACAGTACATTATATTTTTATGAATTCCGCTCATATCCGTGTACTCCACTTTCGAGTACTTCAGCAACTTTTTCATCATTTTCTTTTTATCTCCTTATCCGAAATTATAAATTTATTTATTTATTTATTAACTTCATTTATTATTAACTTAATCAAACTTAGCTTATAAATAATTTTTATTAATTATGCAAATTAATTTTAATTTTTTTCCCAAACATATACAAAATGGGTGTTTTTGGATTTATAAAATCAAGGCCTATTCAAGTATAAATTTATTATTATTTTTTTACTTTAAACATAACAAAATGAGGTTAAAGTTAATAAAATCTTTGAACAATTGCTACGTCACATGTGATGTGGTTACTTGGGGCCTCCAAGGGCCACATGTCTCTCTCTCATTTGTTTGGTCATCTACTGTTGTGTACTACGTTTTGAACTTGCAGGAATACATCTTGAAGGTGAACTTAGCATTATACTTTTATTTATATTATATTTAATCCCAAAAAAATAGGTGGAGTACACCAAGTGTACAGGGCTGTTGATGCTCTAATTTGGTTAATTAGGAATTTCAATACAACTTTATATATATATATATATATATATATATATATATATATATATATATATATATATATATATATATATATATATATATATAATTAGGATCCCTTGTTAATTAGTAGCCCTCAAGGTTTAATTTTTAAGTAGTGAAATTATTCGTAGGTACCAAACAATTATTCGTGCGTAATAGTGTAATTATTCGTATGTACTAACAAGTGTAATTATTCGTAGGTAGCAAATGATTATTCATATTTATGTACATGCAAATAACATCTATTTGCGAAAATAAACTAAATTAGTTTTCTGTTTGCAAAAGTATATCTGTTTTGTGAGAATAGCAAAAATAGGATATGTGGGTCATTTGTGCTTAAAAATAATGAATGATTTTACCTTTAAATTTAAAAGTAAAAATCTTTAAAAGGAGAATTATGAGTTTTAAAAGAAAAGTTAAAAAATGAAATATCTATTAAAGTAATATTTTTAATATTTTTTCCAGAAACTTAATGATAAAATTAACCAGATTAAAAATATTGCGGGATTAGAAAAGGAATGTCAATACATGCGTATCCACACTATTAAAATTCCACTTTGACAGCATAAATGTTCATCCTGACAAAGCTAAGAATTAACATTGACAGAATGGAATTTATAATCTGGAAGAGACTAAAGATACGATTTTATTCCTACCATAACTACTAAATTATTAACCATAATTAGAAATTAAAGGCATGTCCAAGATGAAAAAGTTAATTATTTACATTGACAGGATTAATGTTTATGTTGACAAGGCTAGACATTTACATTGACAGGATTGAAGCTATATATAACCGGGGAGAGATTGACTAAAGGTACGGTAAATCTTATCTACTTGATTATTAACCATATTTAGAAAATGAATGTCAATGTGTCAAAAACCATAAAATTATTGAATTGATAGGATGAATATCAATGTTGACGAAGTCAACTATGAACATTGACAGGATGTACGCAATAATCAGCGAGAGATTGAGTAAAGAGACTAAAAATATGATTTTTTTTGGAAATTATAGATTTATTTTTATTATTTAATTATTGAATATCATTTATATATAGCAGAAAAAAAAAAAGATAAATGCCAAAAATATTTTACCTTTTTTTATTTTCTAATTTTTTGGAGTGGTATGGTAGTTTTGCTAATTGAATATGGTATTTTTGCAAATTTTCATATGTGTGTGCAATTGATTTCAAAAGTAGGTATTTTTGCAAACCAATTATGAAAGTGAGGTATTTACTACTAATTCCCCTATAAAATAATCACATGTTACCTACGAATAATGTCATTGTTTTACTTTTAATCTCAACTGTTTGATCTTCTCTTTGTCATTGTTTTACTTTTTTATATAGAGAGAGAGAGACAGAGAGTGGGGGGAGGGGATAGATCATCTGTAATCAGCCCTTACGATGTTAAATGTTAACAAATCAGGACAATTGGATAGAAACTAATAAATCTTGATACTCAACCGAATAATGACTCCCAAATTGACGAATACTAACTTTGAACTTCCCAAATAATCGATAATCTATTTAATTTGTTATTTCAAATGATCAATTTATCAATGAATATTAGCCCTGAACTTGCCAAATAATCGAAATTTGACAGACAATATTTGCAACTGCTCACAACTTGTTAAAGTGTGAGTCAAATTTGCAATTATTCAAAAAGTTGATAGTAATTATTCGTTAAGTTGAAGACCAATGAGACGACCCATAAAACGCGTGAATTTTGTCTGTCAGTACTCGCCTGCTACGTTGGTCTTCGACTTAACGAATAATTACTATCAACTTAGCCAATAATTACTATCAACTTATCAAATAGTTGCGAAATTGACTCACACTTTTGCAAGTTTTGAATAGTTGTAAATTTTGTCTATCAAGTTTCGATTATTTGACAAGTTTTGGGTTAGTATTATTTGATAAATTGCTCATTTGAAATAAGAAGTAAAAGGATTATCGATTATTTGGCAAGTTTAGAGTTAGTATTCAGTAATTTAGGACTCATTATTTGTTTGAGTATCAAAAATCATTCAATTCTATCCAATGATTCTGATTTGTTAACATTTAAAACCATAAAAGGTATTATATATATATATATACACACACACACATACATATATTCGGCTTAACTAATAACTAATATCAACTTAGCGAATAATTACTATCAACTTATCAAATAGTTGCAAAATTGACTCACAGTTTTCCAAGTTTTGAATAATTGAAAATTTTGCCTATCAAGTTTCGATTATTTGACAAGTTTAGAGTTAGTATTAGTTGATAAATTGCTCATTTGAAATAAGAAGTAAATGGATTATCGATTATTTGGCAAGTTCAGAGTTAGTATTCGGTAATTTGAGAGTCATTATTCGTTTGAGTGTCAAGAATCATTCCTTTCTATCCAATGATTCTTATTTGTTAACATTTATAACCATAAAAGGTGTTACACACAGACACACACACATAGGGGCTTTTTAGCCCGGTTCTGAATAGAACCGAGCTATAAAGTCGTTGTGTAATTTTAAAACAGGTGTTTTTAACACGGTTTTTAAACTGAACCGTGCTATAAAGTTATTGTGTAATTTTAAAAACGTGGTTTTCAACACGGGTTTTCAAATGAACCAAGCTATAAAGTGGTCCTCATGGTTTTTACCACAATTTGAGGTTTTTACCGGAGTCAATCCGTATACATTTGTGTGTGTGTGTGTATGTATGTGTGTGTGTGCTTTCTTTTAGATGATACTCCATCCGTCTCAAAACTTAAGTCATTTTAGACTAATTTAGTTGTATCAAAATATATGTCATTTTTTGTTTTCCAGGTAGGGGATAGTAATAATTTGTATTGATTTGTTTGTTGTTGACCTTTTTAAAGATTTTTATTGGTTAAAAAAAATAATGGATATTAAAAAATATAAGACTTGTGCAAAATATAATGGATAGTAATGATTTGTATTGATGAATGAGTATTTTATTAAAACTTGTGCAAAATCCTAAAATGACTTAAATTTTTAGACGAAGGTAGTATATAATATAAGGGTGTTAAATTATGGTAACCGGCAGACCATATGAAACAAGAGTCCTATCGAGTTTAATTTGTTTCTATTATAAGATCGAAGCCCACTCGATCTTCTTACCCACCAGTCTATTGTTATCTCTCCATTGGACTAAAAACATAAATAGATACATCAACAAAATTTGACCTTGACCGTACACCATGCATGAAGATATGTCCAATTTGAACCCCAAAAAGGTGAATCTAAATATTAAAGGTCACTACAAGAAATACAGTTTTTAGTGACAAAAAACTTCGTCGCCCAAACTGCAAATTTCGTCGCCCAAAGGGGTTTGTGACAAAAAAAAATCGTCCCATGTTTGATGCCTTAGCTGCGTCGCCAATAGACATGGCGACGACAAAAAAAATTTGTCACCCTAAAAGACCTTTAGTGACAAAATCTTATATTTGTCGCCCTATACTTTCAGTGACAGAAAATATATTTGGTCGCCCCATACTTCTGTGACATAAAAGACATTTTGTTGCCCAATTTCTTTCATGACAATTTTGATTTGACACCATAGACTTTTAGTGACGAAATTCTATTATCATATAAATGTGGTTTCTAACCGCTTTCATCCATTTAAGTTGTTAATGAAGGAATAGTAGTTTAGATACCAAGTAGATAAAAAATGTATACATCAATAATGGATAAATACTAAATGAGATTACAAGAATTCAAAATACATTAATCAAATCCCAAAACCTGTACTAAAAGATTTCTAACAAGTACATTATCAAAATCTATACCACCAAAAACAATTTAGAGCTTCAAATTGCTGGTCACATCTATGAAGGTTTTGTACACCTCTACAGACACAAAAGACGAGCTTAAATTAACGACAAAACATGCTTGTGAGGGAAATATGAGACTTAGTGGGAGAGGGAGATTTTAAATCATATATAATGAGTAGTACCTCTTGAGATCAACATCACATCTAGGAGAAAAATAGAAATGCAGCCTTTGCAATCCTATTACGTGTGTGCATTTTGTTCGCTGGAGGGATAAGTGTAGGGGGATTTAAATAATTCAAATAAACAATTCACAACTAGACTACTCCCTGTCTCAAACAAATAATACAAGAATCCCCTCCCTTGTTGTACTCACGATCAAAGCTTTCGACCTCAGAAGACACTCGATATCGATGTGTCTGGTCGATATCGACCTCAGTTCTGGTCGATTTCCAGTACAGATCATGCAGAAGACAAAAGTAGCAAAGTCGACGTCGAGCAGAGACCTCGATATCGACGTTAGACCTCGATATCGATCTTTATAGTCGATTCCGATGTTTGTCACAGAAACTGTAATTCGTAACCAATTGTCGGAAAAGAGTCCGAAGAAAATAGAATGGTAAAGAAGGATGATCAGAAACAAAACTAAAACTTTTATATTGAATTCAATTAATTAAAAGCTTCAAAGTCGGGGTTTCATGCCACAACGATAACAATGCAAGTTTTATCACTACAAGAAAAACAGGTTTTTGCAACGGCAAAAGTCATTGCAAAAAGCCCATTGTCGTTGCCATAGAGTGCTATTGCAACGACAAATGTCGTTGCAGGTCGTTGCGGGTCAGGGCGTAGCGAAAGGCTATTGCAACGACATCAGCCATTGCAAAAAATAAACCTTTTGCAACGACGAATGTTGTTGCAATACGCTTGTCGTTGCTAAACAAGTATATCTTAAAAAACAATATGTTTTAGCATCAAAAAAGTCGTTGCAATTGGTATAATTCTTTTGCAATAACATTTATCGTTGTTATATATGCTACCTTTTGCAACAAAAATGTTGTTTCTAAACGTGTATATATGTATTGCAATGACCATAGTCGTTGCTATACATGCTACCTTTTGCAACGACAAAAGTCGTTGCTATAGATATTAGCTTTGGCAACGACTTTTATCATTGCGAAAAGGTTATATTTACGATAAAATGAAATCTTTTGCAACAACATGTCGTTGCAATAGGGGTATATATATTGCAATAATTATTATGGTTTTGTAGTCACTTTTTTTTTTGTAATTCCCTGTTTTACAATTCCCTACTTTAATACACAAGTCTTGTAATTTCATCAAAAGACATTCATTCATACCATTGTAAGCAAATACATATGCTATCCTTCAAATCAACCATATACATAGATTGTCCAAAAACCCTTACAAAATTACTTATTTCCAACACATAACTCCATCCTTGCACTAATCACATCACCCCTTCATTCCAATACTAATAGTCATATCATAATTCTTCCATATGCAAAATATATTTCCAAATCCTTCTCCTAGCTAGACAAGCTATACATATCAACGTTCATGTCTAAGGCAAAATGTATATATAAATTTTTCCATATGCAAACTAACCCACAAAAACTTGCATCCATCATCCTTGCTCATTTTTTTGAATCCTGCAAAAGAGCAAAAAAATAAATTTTATAATCAAAGTGAAAACTTCATGCTCTAAATTCAAAAGGCCAAGGAAACCAACATGGACAAAGATGACCTAAGTCACTAAAAATGCACATCCTATAGAGCTCATAATGGTATCTACGACTAATTTTTATATATATACACACATACACACTCTTTTTGGCAGCAGATGTTAACTACTGCGATAAAAAAGATGTAATTAATATACGGAGTAACTCATAATTGTCTTGTCATTAGCCCTTCAGAATAAGCAATCAGCTGTTATTTCACTTTCTAAGAAGCTATGAGCTGCTATTTAGGCTGATCTGGAATGAAATTGCTTTCCATATGTGATTTCTATCTTTGTGGTGCTGCAAAAGTTTTCATTTACTGTCAGAAAGCAAGTCTATGAGATCTCTAAGAAATACAGGTTCCTACATCATCCCTCCACACTCAAATTTAATTTAAAACTAACACTGCATTGATCTTTCCAAGTACAATCCAAAAGGGTGCAAAATTATTGATAGGAAAAGAATGTATTGGGTCATAACTAAGAAAAATCACTCACCCAACTTAAGCCTAGGGCCAGGTTGAACACTTTCTAATCCATGATTTGAAACTACACCCTTCAATGCCTCAAGCCGAAATAAGCGAAAACGCCCAAGTTATAGATTTTGAATAGCAAAACATGCTACCTGTAGTGTGACTCGCCAAATATGAAAATTTTAGGCTTAGAGTTGAACATCTCTTAGCTCATAAACAAAATTAATCAACCTGTAAATAACCCAACTTGTTTAACTGAACATTTAAAACAACACAAAGCTAGACTTACAACACCGGTGTAAGTAGATCTGGTTATTAGCATTCATGAATCAAACATAATACATAAAAGTCTTATTTGGGAAATAATTAGTCACTTGGATTCCCATGTGGGGCAGGGAATGGATCTACTAGAATAGGAATCAAACTAGTGATGAATATAAGGGGATATAGAGTGGTGATAGTTTGAGTGACATCAACACAAAAATAATCTAAAACCTCACATATTACTCATTCTTTTTTATAGATAATTTTTTTAAAAAGGCAATGTTATGGTCAACATAAGAAAAACACTCAACACAACCCCAAATCCATCATGTTTGAAGCTTTGAAGCTTTCGAACTTGACCCAAATTCTATACATATACAACTACTCAACAATATCAGTTTAAAACTATCAATTTCATTCCAATAATTTTATTTAATATTTGGTGATTTCAGACAAAATTTGACGATTTCCGAGTTTATTTTAACTAAGAAGATACACAAACAACAAAAAACAACACAAAGCAATTGCAATTGGAGATACACTCAAAAAAGTCAAACTTAAGAGCAAAACATGAAGAGTCGACAACAATAAGATTCAGCACCAATAGGATTCAGCACCAACTCAACACCAACAACAACACAATGAATGGACGAAGAGTCAATCGATTGAGAGTTTTCAACTGAATCATGGGCATGAATCCATCTTTATCAGTATTATAGTAACTCTTATGTACTAGAAAAGTTAATGGCCCATTGCAAAGTTAGAAGCTAAATGAAAAAAATTGGGTGCGAGAGTTAGGGCAAGCTAACCTTTGTGCAAGCTCACTTTAGCAACTGCAAGCGAAGACAGCGAAAGCTCCGAACGGCGAAAGCTTTGGACGACAAGATGGTGAAGATAGGGGAACCTCTCTCCTCTCTAGACGGCGAAAGCTTGCATAGATTTTTTTTTCCAAATAAGATATGTGGAAGATCATTAAGTTTGAGTAATAAGATTAAATTTTGATAAATAGAATTGGACACCCTAAAAATACAAAGAGAAACTTCAAAAAAATAAAGCCAACAAACCTGAACAATTATTTCCCCTTCTTGAAGTTTATGAACACCGCCAGTTTTGATAAGTTCTGTAACGTTAACCTGCCACACATAAATGAAATACCAAGTCTCAATATCTAAACCCCAATATAAACAATCTTCAGTTACAAATGAAGACAATTCCAAATTTAATTACCTTATTTTATAAATTATTCATTCCAAGTAACCATGTATACGTGAGTCACGTGACCATTCCAGAAATCTCATATAGGTAACTTTACAGGAAAATGTTTTTTCTAAGCAGAATATATGATTAGTATGATAAATCAAAAAATAAAAAACCAATATGAATCTGAAAATGAAAGACAATAATACCCGGAGAGCCGGGGCCAAAGGAAGGAGTGTCAGGCTGCATTAACAAGGTGTCCTCATAGATGTAGTGCTTTCTATGAGGGTTCAAACAAGAAAAGCACTTCATTTGAAATTAGAAAAGAACTCACCATTAGAAAAAAGAGATTTGAAGCTTCCAAAGAAGGCTTGTGTTATAAACTAACACAAATTAAACAAAGGGATACTAGTGCCAAAAGTCAGAGGACTTACCAGCATAACTCCATGAATATATTTTGATTGATTGTGGAAATTCATGTGAGAGACTTACCTGCATAGTTCCATAACCATCTGCCACCTTACAACCAGGCATTAAGAATGGTTCATTCAAATCTTTTGAAACTGAACAAGCCCAACAAGGAAACATGCAATTCACTTGCACAAATTTTACAATTAATTGAAAAAAAAAATCAAGATGATGCATGTATATGGGACAAAGAACAAAGCATACTATATAATATAAGAATAGAAAAGCAAAGGAAATCGAAAGAAAAGAAGATATAATATATGAACAAGGTAAACTTAGCAATTAGCAATACATTACTTACAAATATGGCAGAAGTTCGAGCTCAGGAAATAGCTGACTAGACAAGGTTGCATTTCCAAGATGGTCAAGCTTTAATGCCTTCCTGAAATCACATCACAAAGAATATACTTACTTAATAGTAATTTTCCCATTCGCAAGAGTAGGACCTTAGCACCTTAGATTCTCCAAGTATATACTTACTTAATGCCTTCCTGCATATCTCAAGCTCCTTAGATTCTCCAAGTATCGAAGCTCCTTAGATTCTCAAGTATAGAAGAACCAGTCATTCTTGAAAACTCGAGCAAGAAGAAAAAAAAAACAATTAGGTAACACAACAATCACATTTTATGAAGGAAAATGGCAAGAATGACCATTGATGTTTCAAATCACTATTAGTTTCAAATCACTGTGAATGGCGGGTTCATTCATAGCTAGTTAGGATCTAACCCATCTACCGATTTAAATTAGGAGAAAGATTTTAGTGGATCAACAAGAATGTAAATCCAGATTAGAGTTTATTAAAATGCATAGATATTATCAACTCTAAGTGGCTCAGAGCAAGCATCTCTATAAACAACTAACCCATTCTTCGACTCCTATAGTCATATCATTCCGTAAGCTAGTGTGAATCAATTTTCAGAATAAGTAGCAGTGTATTAAATAAGAAGTGTTATACCCTAACAGTCCAAGTATAGTTCTCACTGAGCACATATAAGAACAATAAGAGCACATAACTGTCCAAGAAAAAATAATCCTTCAATTTGTAGACTTGTGACATTTCTCATCAATTAATCTCTGGTAGGATATAAATGAAACAACATCACATATTCAAGGGGAAGCAAAAATTGAAGGAAAACCTGAAAATCGAGAAATAAACCCTATACTGGAAATTGCAATGTCACGAATGCGAGAAAGATGAGAGAAGTGAATTAAATAGAGAAAATCACAAGAATGCCAACCTGAAACATGAGTCTCCTCCATTGAGATTGTCAGCCTCGGATTTGGTGTCGATTGGCCCTTAGATCGGCGTCATCCTCCATCTTATGGACGAACGACTTCAACAACCTTCTACTTCGAGAGAGCAAGCAAAAAATGGAGAAAATTAGATATGAAAGCAAAAATGAATGCTCTCAAATTGAAACGGGAGGAAGCCATAGAGAAAGCTCCTATCTAGATCTCAAATTGAAAGAGAAAGGAGCAGCGTTCACCTTAAAAGAGATGTAGATGCGGTGCTAAGGTGGCCATGGTGGGGGCAGGGGCTCTCCGCCGAACACGAGAACCTATGGAGAACCACGAACAACCCGGAGACAGGAGAAGGAAGACAGAGGCGCGAGAATGAACTCAGCGACGAGTATGCCGGAGAGATTAGGGTTCTAAGCTTCCATCGATGACAGGGAAAGAGTGAGGTCGCCAATTTCGCCAGTGCTCCTGTTCGCCAGCAGGTAATGTTGAAACGAGAGAACTTGCTTTGGGAAATTTTAGAAAGGTTAGGGGTTTGGGGTTTGGGGTTTTTACTATAGACATTCTAAAAATAATTCAATTTTTTTTTCAAGTTTTGGGATCTGAGGTTCAATTTTAATTTTTTTATGGTTGGGGAAAAGTTAGATTTATTCCTTTTATTATACATTTTTTTACTTCAATGAAAATTAACAATGATTTATTTATTTTCTTATAAAATTTTGTTTCTGCTATAGCAACAACATTTTCTTGCCATACTATTATATGACTTTTAACAACGTAAATTGTCGTTGCAAAAGATATCGCATTATGTATGAAAATTCTATTGTAACAACAATGTTGTTGCCAAAAATATAGGTCAAATTTTTGTCGTGCCCGCCAAAGTCTGGAGTCGCACGAAATGAAATTTTCAATTATTGCAACAACTTTTTGCAACAAAATTTTTTATTTGTTGCGAAAAATATCTTTTGCAACGACAGTAAATATGTCGTTGCAATAAACAGTTTTTCTTGTAGTGTATGCTAAAGTTATGAAATTTAATGTCTTTCCGTCAAATAACTTTCGTTATCAACACTTAGGTGATTAGAGGCTCTCGCATAGTTCCTAAGAGTTACTATCCAATTCATGAGCAATTCAAGTTCACAATATGAGTGGCTTTCGCTTCAATAATGCAAATAATGAATCTCCCTAACTTTCGCAAAGGATCATGCATGGGATAGAAGACGGAATCGCATAAAAGTCATACCTTTGATGCACTTACCCTACATCGTTATTGTCGGGCTCACCCCGACCCTAGAAGTGGGTTGACTACTCGCTCCTCATCATGCACATCATCATCATCATTGTTGAAGGAAAACTACTTTGAATTAAACTTTGAAAGAAATTACAACCGAACAAGTCAAAACTCCGTTCTCGCTTCTCTCCAACTCACTCGGCCCTCTCTCTCTCTAACTCGTTACTATTGTAATTGAAACTGAAATTGAATATGCTTGGATGCCTAAACTCAGCTCTAAAGGCCTCTAGATATAGATATCGAACTTTGCTATCCAAAGACTCGAAACTTTTTCTTTATTCTCTAAGATAAAACTTAAATAAAGTAAAAACTAAAACTCCTATGGTAAATCAGCTCATATGATAGCTCTGGTGTTGATGATAAGAAATCTCGACTTTTGGATAGACGTGCAAGCTTCAGATAGAATTCTATCAAAATCTGAGTCGGATTCCTCTGCTGGGCAACATCGATATCGACCTTGAACATCGACATCGACCTCTGTGAAACTCTATCTCGAGCTCTCCTTCTTCTACTCGAACTGGCACTCGACTTCTATCAGTTAGCTCGATCTAACAACATCGATATCGACCTTCAGACGTCGATATCGACCTCTCTGTGTCGACATGCTCTGTTTTATTTCCTGCTCGATTCCTATGTCTCTGATGCACTCGATGTCGAGGTCCCCAGTCAATTTCGACCTCTTCATAAGACTTCGAGTTCTTTTTCCGCTCTTCCAAATCCGTCCATTTTTATCCTTTTTTTGCGAAATCACATAGAAACTCGTGCATACCCATATATTTGATATTCAAACGTAAAATACACTAATCCCATGTTTTTCCATTAATATGCATGCAAAAGACGATAAAATGGACTTTTATGTGCATAGAAAATATGGCAATTTGCGCGCACATCAAACACCCCATACTTAAGCTTGCTTGTCCCCAAGCAATACCTTTAATGGTAATTCAAGGGAAGAAAGTAAACCCTCAACATCATAGATTCATTTTTCATATGTCCCTACAATCAATTGTCATCCTCGATAAGGTACTTATGTCAACCAAGTCCATGCCTGTGCATAAAAGCAATTTCATACTCATAAAAGGAGGTAATATGCAAAAACAATTTTAGCGACATAGCATTAATAATCAAGAGGACTTTTGCAAGCTTATGAGAATTAGATTGGTAAAAAGGCTAAAGGTGGGCTAATATTTGGCCATGTGGTGCTAAATCCGGGAAAACATACTTTCTTTCCAAAACATTCCACATTCCTTCTTCATAATGTCTCACCTTTCACTCATCGCTCAATGCTTTTATTCAATATAATGCTTTTACCTCTCTAACCTTAGTACTGCCTTCTCGCGAGTCGCAAACATGGGTGTCATGAATGGCCTCGGATACTTAGTACTTCGGACTCCTTACCTTGTGTCCCATCTCGCTGAACTAACATCTCAACGAGCAGGGTCGACCTACCTTTATCTCCTGAGGTGATCGGATTTTTTCTCGCTCATTAAATTTTCCATAATTCGTAATTTCTTTCATTCCTGCCAACAACTTCATAATGCACAACTCCATATAACAACTCCAAAGATGACATCCATTCTCAAACTTGTCCTCGGATAGGGTATAAGGTATAAAATGGGCAATATGTATATATGTGGAGCAATAATGATATATGATAAGGCTCATATATGGCTTGTGACTTTTGCAAATATGCATAGGTAAGGCTAGGATATGAACTTGTATATGTAAGCACTTGTATGGAATTTTCATAAAAAGTCCTCCATCATCTTATCATGCATATGTCAAAAGCAACTTCAAATTCTTCATCTCCTTTATTTTTTTTCTTTTTGCACTTCATTGGGACTTCCCTTAACTAGGCAATTTCATGTTATATCTCTAATGAATCTAATTTTGCATCATAGAACTCTTTTTTATACTTCCATGACTCTTCCTTATTTTTTTTTCAAATTTTTGATGGGGGTCATTTTTTTCTCTTTTTTTTTCTCGAAGAATAAATGTATAAACTAAGTATGCATTAATATAAATATGCAAATCCAAACTAAGTATGAATATGCAAGTAAGCTTTTCCCCCACCCCATACTTAAAACCTACAGTGTCCTTACTGTATTAGAACTAGGGTTAAGAAGAAAACTTACTAAATCATCACAAATTTCAAGAGTCGAAGAAGACAGCAGGCATGGTCGATATCGACCTTAAACATCGATATCGATGTTTCATCGATTTCTGGCTCAGGCTTCAGGGTGATCTGGCCTCGACCACAAGCCCTTCTAAGTCGACCTTAAGGTCGATGTCGATCTTGGACATCGATTTCGATGTCTCTTCTGTATGCCTTTCTCTTTCCTGCAACTTATTAAAACCAAAACGAAACATGCAAAACAATAAAATGTCTCAAACCAAACTAAAAGCTGTCTAAAACCCAAAACTAAGTCTTTGTTACAAGCTCTAGACTTTTAAGTTGCTAGGCCGACTTCTTCCTTTGCGCTTCTCAAGGCGGCATCTGTAGAGCCCATGTGGCTTGGGCCTCAAATATGACTCATTTCTTGTCACGCAGCTGCATTCCGCCGGGATGGATTTGATTCACCATGAATGGTCCCAGATTTTTATCCTTGAATCTTATAGGGAACCAATGGTCCTTGGATTTGGCAACATAGACTTTGTCTCCTATCTCATATTGGCTCGAATCATCGTCGGATACCCTACATAAGCGCACATGCCAAGGCACACCTCTTCCAAATAATGATAAATCTTTAATTGTAATGGAACAGGAGGAATCCGTACCTTGACTTACCTTCTCCTCAGTGTGTGGCTCAGGTCGATGTCGATGTTTAGAGGTTGATATCGACCTCTGTTGTACTCCTGGAGGATCAGTCGATTTGGAGAGTTTCTGCTCGATATGATCAGGATGATTTCGACCCTCAGAGATCGATATCGAGGTCTCCGTTCCTCCCTTCTCAGCACTGATGGTGGTCGATTTCGGCTGGGTTTGGTCGATATCAACCTTAGACCCCAATTTCGATGTTTCTTTTCCTCCTCCGTCGACCCCATACTTATGACCTGGCACAGAATCTTGAACATTAGTAGTCGATATCAACTTACCTGGGTCGATTTTGATGTTCTGTTGGGCTCCTTCGTTCAAGATTGCCACAACTTCCTCCACTTGGGCTTCTATGGCCCTCTTCTCAAGCTCCTCCGGTGTCATACTTCTTACTTTGGCTTCTCCACATATAATGTAGAAACCATTGATGGCTTTTATCTCCATTGGCCCTTGATTTTTCACCGTCTTGTTGAAGGCATACTCTATCACCTCGTCACTAATTGTGAATGAGAGCAATCCTTTCTTCACGCTAATGTTGGCATCGACGGTTGCTAGGAATGGCCTACCTAAAATAATTGGACAAGCAGGGTCCTCCGCTATATCAACAACTAGGAAATCAACAGGGACAAAGAATTTACCTACTTGTACTGGCACATCCGTCACTATCCCAGTTGGAATAACTACCGTATTGTTTGTCATGTATAGTCTTGCATCCACGGGCTCCAGAGGACCTATATTTACCTTGTGCCAAATGGTTAGTGGCATCATGCTAACGCTAGCGCCCAAGTCAACTAAAGCATTAAATTTGAATTGACCTAGACCTATAGCGATAGAAAACTTACCTGGGTCCGCCCGCTTTTGTGGTAGCTCCAACCTGTTGCACTCCTCTGCGATCTCAGAAAGCGATCGCTTCTTACCCAAGATGTCTTTAAGGAACCTTACATAGGATGGCATCTCGTGAAGTGCCTCTGTGAATGGTATAGAGACATTAAGTCCTTGGAGCATCTTCACGAACCGCCGGAACTTGTTTTCCGCTGTGTCCTTAATCATCTTTCTAGTTGGGAATGGCAACACCTTCTTCCTTCCCGCGGCTGTAGTGAGGTCAACATCGACATCAGTAGGGTTGACATCGATTGGAGGAGTCAATTTCTGTGGTGACTCAGCATCAGGGTCGACATCGACTGGAAGGTCGACATCGATGTCACCTTGGTCGATATCGACAGGGGGGTCGATATCGACGTCTGTTCTGGCTCCTTCTCCTCCGCTTTTTGCTCGGGCATTTGTAATTGACGCCCACTCCTTAGGTTCACCACCGCAATATGACCTGTGGTTTTGCCCTTTTGGTTGGGAATAGTGGATCTAGGGAATGATCCTGACGCTTTGGGTATTGCTTCCGCCAATTGACTCATTTGAGTCTCCATGTTGCGCTTCCAAACGTCGATCTCCCCAAGTTTAGAATTGATGCCCTGTAGCTAAGTATGGACGGAGTTGTTGGCTTGTTTGAACTCAGCATGATTCCTCCGCATCTCATCAAGAATGATTTGCAGGTCATCCTTCCTTGTCTCCTGCTCAGGGTGCTCTAGTGCTCTATATGGTGGGGGATCCCTTTGTTGATAAAACCTTTGATCACCCCAATATTGTTGATTTCCCCCTCCATAGGAGCCTCTCGTCCACTTGACCTCCTCATGTTGTTCCGCCATGGTTACTTGCTCAGAATGTGGACAGGCACTAGTGTTATGCCTTGTTGAGCCACACTCCTGACAAGTTTGATTGTTGCTCAGGAACCTGACTTGCTTTTGAAGGCGGCGCGTCTGATCGTTATGGAATTGTTGCCGCACATCAGGATCTATCTCCCTTGGAGGCTCATATAGTGGCATTGATGGGACAGGCCTTGCATCATAGGCCGCAGCAGCCCCATAGGTGTTATCAAAGTTTACGAGCCTCTCAATGGTCTCCCATGCCTCCGTTGGTGTAAGCTCAATGTACCGATAGGAGGTATATGAATTTATCCTCTCCTTATTCGGTGCATCAAGGGCGTTGTAGAAGATCTCCTGGATGACATATGGAAGTTGCCCATGCGTTGGACATGATCTCAGCAAGTCCTTAAATCGCTCCCACGCCTGTGCTAGTGTTTCACCTGACTTTTGTTTGAAAGCCGTGATCCTTTGTGATGTACATATTTGTACCTCTTTTTATTGCATCTTTTGACTTATTATTTCATTCTATTTCCAAAGAAAATGTTCAAAAGGATATAAACTTGTGTAAGAATGGGCTAAAGTACAAGAAATAGAGTCTGCACGAGTTTTGAGCTAACCATGCAGGAATTCGATGAATCGGAGTCAAAACGAAGAAGCCAAGTGAAGCTGAGAAGAGGTCGATATCGACCTGAAGACATCGATATCGACCATAGTTGTCGACACGCCTTCTGAGTATCGAGATAGACCACACAGACCAACTGAGAAGACATCGATATCGATATACTACATCGATATCGACCTCAACATAGACATCGAATGGAGCTGGACAAGTCGAGCAGAAACACAGACATCGATATCGACCTTTGGTGTCGATATCGACCTTACCTCGATAGAAGATAAATCCGATTTCGAGACTCGGATTATGAATTCTATCATCAAGGCCACGGATTATCTTGTTCTTCTAGATAGTTAGCATCTGAAGTTATCTTT
Source organism: Persicaria maculosa (assembly GCA_963922045.1). NCBI lineage: Eukaryota > Viridiplantae > Streptophyta > Magnoliopsida > Caryophyllales > Polygonaceae > Persicaria > Persicaria maculosa. Next base: position 40,708,659 of record OY998261.1, read on the forward strand.
TCCTTTTAAGTTTTATCATCTCTCTCTTTGTCTCACTCTTGTTCTCTTTCCCGCTACTGGATTGACAAAGCGAGGCCACGGATCTCGATCGAGAGATCTCTGAACAAGATTGGATTTATAGCGTACTGCTGTACTCATCTACGAAGAATAAGCTCCAAGGCTCCTTCAATTGGCTTAAAGCCCTCACTCACGAGGCGATCAAGAAGCGTGACGAGAGCAATAGGATGAAGGAAAAAGCTTCTAGATCAGTCGAGAGGCTGACAAAGGAGCTGGCGGAGGCCAATCGATCACGAGAGGAGATCTCAAAGCGGAGAGATGAGATTGCCAAGCAGCTCGATGAGGCTATGATGGGAAACATCAGCTTCATGTTTCAAAGATGCAGTCCGTTCCTCTGTATCTTCTGGTTTTGTAAGGAAGTTCTCGGGCAGCTGGTGAGATGAAGCAACAAAATGCAAAGCAAATGTACACTCAGCTAGATCTTCATTTTACCGAATTGTATTTGCTTATGTGGACTTGAGGTGAAAAAAACAGTGGTGACACCTATCAAATAAGGACTTGTTTGCTTATTTCATAGATCTTTGTAAATATTTACAAATTGCAATATGCAAATTTCTTTTCCGCTGGCCTTTTTACGTGTATGTTCAATTTATTATGGTTGATTTACCAAATTGGTGCTTTGTTAGTGCTCTATGCCTTTAATTTCTCTCTCCCTCTCAAATGATTTGTTAGTGCTCAATGCATTTATTTTGGATACAACGTCTATAATCATATTACCCATTCATATAGTAGTGACAGTGTTTATAACCCTGTTTTTATAGTGGTGACAATGTTTATTACCCTATTTTTATTTTGGTTACAGTGCCTATGACCGTGTTTTTATTTTGGTTACAGTGTCTATGACCCTCTTACCCATTCATATATTAAAGGAGAATTGTCACCAACATGTATTTTGGCTTCTCATTAGCCCCTATAAGGTTTGTGCTTCCATTGTTCTAGGGTTTTCCTTTGGTTACAGTGCCTATGACCCTATTTTTATTTTGGTTACAACGTCAATGACCCTCTTACACTCTATTTTTATTTTGGTTACAGCGTCAATGACCTTGTTTTTATTTTGGTTACGGTGTCTATAACCTTGTTTTTATAGTGGTGACAGTGTCTAGACCCTGCTTTTATAGCGGTGATGACAGTGTCTATAACCCTATTTTTATTTTGATTACAACGTCTATAACCCTCTTACCCATTCATATATTAGAGGAGAACTGTTACCACATGTATTTTGACTTCTCATTAGCCCCTATAGGGTTAATTTGTGCTTCCCTTGTCCTAGTTTTTCCTTTGGTTACAGTGTCTATGACCTTGTTTTTATAGTGGTGACGGTGTCTATGAGTCTATGACCCTGTTTTTATAGTAGTGACAGTGTCTATGACCATATTTTTATTTTGGTTACAGCGTCTATGACCCTCTTACCCATTCATATATTAGAGGAGAGTTGTCACCACATATATTTTTGGCTTCTCATTAGCCCCTATAGGGTTTGTGCTTCTCTTGTCCTAGGGTTTTCCCTTGGTTACAGTGTCTATGAACCTGTTTTTATAGTGGTGACAGTGTCTATGACCCTGTTTTTATTTTGGTTACAGCTTCTATGACCCTCTTACCCATTCATATCTTAGAGGAGAACTGTCATCATATGTATTTTGGCTTCTTATTAGCCCCTTAAGGGTTTGTGCTTCCCTAGTCATAGGGTTTTTCTTTGGTGACAACATTTATTTCATTGTTTTCATTTTGATTACAGTGTCTATGACCCTTTTTTTTTTATAGTGGTGACAGTGTCTATGACCCTTTTTCTATTGTGGTGACAGTGTCTATAACCTTATTTTTTTTATTTTGGTTACAACGTCTATGTATACACGACCTTATAAAATCATAAGAGAGATATATTTAAGTGATATATTAAAATTATAAGAGAGATATATTTAAGTGATATATTAAAATCATAATTAGATGGGGAGTGGATTTTGTGATGTCATTTTCATTGCAAATTGTTGTAATTATTATGACATTTCCCTTGCAAATTGTTGTAATCATAAGAGAGGTGGGCCTACAGCCCAATTTGTAATCATCAGCCCATTCACATTGCAAATTGTTGTATCTCAACCCGTATTTTTCATTCTCTCTCTCATTCTCGCAGAACGTTAGGAAAACCTCAAATCCCAGTTGAAAGCTTAGCCACCAATCCAGGTACGGTACGCTTCTTCTTCCATCTTCGATCCCCAACTACACCATTCGATAGTGATTCATACCATTGTGAACATGAAAACATACATGTCAAAGCTTAAAATAATAAAAGCATTAAAAGAAATCATTTCAGGATCAGAGCATCAAGGTAGAGCAACGACGGGGAGAAGAAGCCCCGGTTCGCGGTCGTCTCAATTCGATGAAAGAGCTTCAAATCAACGAAATTAAGCTCGATTGAAGTAGTTTTCATGAAATTGATACCACGACTGGGAGCAACCAGATCTGAAATCAAGGGAACGGAGAGAGATGGTGGTGGAGAGAGATAGTGAAGGAGATCGACCGAGATCGGCGGTGGAGAGAGATGGCAACGGAGATCGGCAAAGAAGCGAGAGGGAGAGAGAATTAGAAGGGCGGAGATGCAAAGAGAAGAACGAGTGCCGAGTACGGACTGGTTTACCAAATTTTACAAGGGCAGGGGTAAAATTGGAAATTTAGGACGCTCACCTAATTTAAAGGGAAAAATGGATATTGGGTTAAAATTTGACCCCAAAATGGACACATACCAAAAAAAATCCTTGAAAATACATGAGTAATACAATACCAAAAATAAGAATTTTATTGGAGAGAAATTATTGGAATATTATATTACCATCACTTATAAAGGTCGGGATATTTATCTTAAATTTAAAAGATTGAAATATATTTTTAACAACCCCTTAAAAGTTAAATTATTTTAATTAGTTTCACCACCAATGAATAAGAATGCAGTACATACATTTCATGAGGTCGAGTACGTCGTCTATATATCTATGCGTACGAGTACACATCAAATGTCACACTTTAATTATTTACGTACGTGCGTATGATGAAATCATCTGACATTTCACATTTCAAGTACACAAATTAACTCCATCATACGGAGTATATCCCACATTATCACTTACGTCTTCTTATAATGATAAAAACTACTTATATATAAAATATTACTCTTTCCGTTGCAAAATATAAGGTCTTTTACTATTTTACACGTTTTTTAATGAGCTAAAAACTCTATAAATATTAATTTTTTTTATTAATTTTTACATAGTATTATACATATTAACAATATGTATAAGACTATGTAAAAAATTTAATAAAAAATTAATATTTCATAAAGTTTTTAGCTCATTAAAAACGTGTCAAATAGACTTATATTTTGCAATGGAGGGAGTAATTTTTTTTAATAATCTGATACTTACTTAAGTATGAGATTATTAAAAAAAAAATTAATAAAAGAATTAATATTTTATATAGTTTTTACCATCGTATATAAGAAAATGCACCGAAATAGTAAATGACTTATATTTTAGAACAGAGGGAGTATATGTACGTAAATGGGACACGGTTATGGAATACTAAACGACTTATATTTTAGAACAGATGGAGTATACGTAGCTACATGGGTCACGGTTAATTAAGGTAAGGACCCTAGCTCTTTCCCGTAAAAAATGACAACATTGCAGTTTGCACACCAATATGTTAACAAAAGTAATTAATTAATGCACATGACCAAAAAATAATACTCCGTATGTACATTTTAGGTCGTTAACGAGACAATCATTTTCACTTAAATTGTGAATCAGAAAAATTTTGGCTTAAAATGTGAATAAAAAAGATATTAACATTGTAGCTATTTTTTTTATTGGGAAAGAATTTGGTTAGCGGACTACCCAAGAGTATCCTTACGGATGAGACCTTGGAAATTTGAGTAGAAAGGGTTGATTTCCCTCTGGACCGAGTGACCAAGGTGTGCAACCTTGTCAGCCACTCTGTTGGCACTACGAGGGACATGAGAGAACGAAACCTCCCTCATACGGGTTATCACGGTTTTGATATCGGACATTATTAGTTCGATGTCCCAAGGGCAGGATGACAAGAGGAAAACCTGTCGTTATTCCTGCCAAAGAATACTCAAACTCACAACTAGTATAGTTGGTAAGAAAGAGGTCGATCCACAGAAAAATCTAATAAATTCTCATGTCAATTTAATCGCAAGTAACAGCAAAAGAGAGTTCGGTGAAAAAAAGATCCGCCTTTTGTCAAAGCGGAAGTAAGTAAACAAGGAAATAAAGGTTGTAGAATGCAATAGAGAGAAATAGGTTCACCTACAATTTGGCACTTCAATTGATGAATTTGATCCTTGTTTCAGCCTCCAGTTCTTTTCTTTTCCTATCAATGTCCTTGTCCAGATCTTAGGTAAATTACTAGTCCTACGAGAACTAGTAATCCTTATCTCTAAATAACCCTAACACGGTTAAAATTTAACCTAGAGATAGCATTAAGACTATGAATTAACCAAGGTATATTCAATATAAAGCTACGAGTCGATATTTAACATATATTCAACTTCCTACACATCCAATTAGTCCTACGAGTCCTAAAGGGATATGATTACTACTTGGGTTAAGGTTCACTACGAGGAATCTACAAAACCCTAGAATTAATGAATCTACTCTAACTAGTTGATCAGGCCAGAGAGAATAAAACACATTCAAGGAATTAAGCGCAAAGAAGTCAAAACATTCGAATAGGAATAAGAACTAGATTAAGAAACTCCCAATTCAACAATCAAAGATCCAAACTGTAGGCAAAACCTTCGAGAGTTTAGTTGCTAATGCTCAACGTGCTCTCAATAATTCTCCAAAATGCATAAGGTTATTAGTTAGATGGCTAAGAAAATAACCTAATAGTCCTTAAATAAGCCTAAGAAAGTCGGCCAAAACAATTCTAAAGAAACCTTAATTAATGTCTAAAAGTGAATCGGCGGTTCTGCTGAGGCCGCGGGGCGGCTACCCAGGCCGCGGGGCGGCCAGGCGATTGCGAAATCGTCGTCAGAGCTTCGAGACGCGGGGCAGCTAGTGGTGGCCGCGGGGCGGCCATTCTGTTCACATCTATTTTCCCTCTTCAAATTTGGTCTCGATGTCAACACGAAAGTTGTAGATCTCGGAAAGATCTTTCCAACGCATGCTTATAATAGGCATTCCGACCAACGAGGCCTCTAGAAAGTGCGTTACAAGTTCAGCTTGTCTGGCGATAACTTTTACTGACTTGTTCTTCACTTAGGCTTTCAAAATTCGACTTCGCTTCCGTGCTCTGCACTTGTCTGGCTTTCAAAATTCAAAATTCGACTTCGCCGAGAATATTCCAAAAGAGAAAGAAGGATGCATCATCTTCCTCGTCCCGAAGATCTGTAGTTCATGAGCCTCCCACTAGAGTAGGGGAGTCGACTCCGGAGTCGTTTGGTTTCCGTCTGAGGGATCCCGCACATCTGACAACTTTCCACCAGTTGAAAGAAAAGGAGTGGAATGGTACACGCCATCTGGACTTTCATTTACTTTCTGAGTTGGGCATTCGGACTGATGTAGAGCGATTGGCAAGTGCTTTAGGATGGGATGAATTCCTATCTTTTAGTGAGCCGACTTACAAAGGACTCACGCTGGAGTTCTTGAGCACACTTAATGTACAGACTCGTGGAGGCCCGGAAGTAGCAGAAGGAATATGCACATTTCAGCTTGGAGGACATAAGCGGACGCTCACTTTGAATGAAATCAACCAAATTTTTGGTTTCCCAGTGGTGAATGATGACGTTGCGAGATGTGAAAGTCGAGCTATTTGGTGCCCGAACAAATTTTGGGATAAGATTGCTACAGGAACTAACTACAACCCTTCATCCTCAAAGGCCTCCTGCATCACTAATCCGGCGATTCGGATCTTCCAGCGATTCATGGCCCACACTATCTTCGGGCGAGCAGATGGGGAAAACAATTTCCCGAGGAAGGAGTTAGTGATGATAGCAACTGCTTTGTCAAGGAGGCCAGTCAACTCAGCGGGTTTTCTAATGCATCACTTAGCAACAGTAAGCCATCGAGGTAAGGGTGGTATTGGTATAGGTGGGATTGTCACAAAATTTGCCCGCCATTATCAGATTCCGCTCACTAGACCTGCTGATATCGAGTCCACTCCATTAGATTTCAACGCTCTACACCATATGCGGATTATTTATCAGCTAAGAGGGGACTACTGTTGGGTCATTGGAAGCTCAAAGAGGTTAATGCGCCTTCCGGATGTCAGTCGTACTTCGTTGACAACGGAGGCCAACTGGTCAATTTCAGTGAGGAGGAATGATCTTCGCCTTGAAGATATAGCTATTCGTAAGAGGCCTCGTCATAAAGAGCAAAGTCAAGAAGTGTCGGAGGAAGAAGGGGATGAAGAAGAAGAAATAAATGATGGTGATGAGGAAGAGGCGGCGGAAAATATGGATTACATCCCTGAGGAGAGGGGCCAGCAGAGCAATGCTTACTTTGATTCCAGGTTTGACACTGTGATGGAATCAGTGTCGGGTTTGAGATCTCATATGGATGACCAATTTCGCCTGCTGGGTTAGAGACAAGATGAGCATTTCCGTCAAATACAGGAACAGTTCCAGTTGCTGAACACAAGATTTGATGCTTGGAACCCTTATGGTTGGCAACATGGATTTCCACCTCCACCTCCACCTGACATGTAGATGACACTGTAAGTGTTTTCTTCCTTTCTCTTTTATTTTTCACATTGAGGACAATGTGTGAATTAAGTGTGGGGGAGGGAACATTTACATGTTTGCATTTAGATTGCATTGTTTTTAGATTGCATTGTTTATATCTCTTTCTTTTCTTTGCATTTCATGTTTATTATTCTTAGTCTTGCATATAAAAAAATAAAGAAAAAGAAAAAAAAAACAGAAAAATCATATAAAAAGAAAAAAAAAATTCAGCATGCATGACATTTTAGATTTAGGATCTTTCAGATAACCCCATCTGTACCACTTGTCTTCTTAATCTAATTTTAAGTCCCATGATATGCTTGAATTGTTGATCCTCGTCTTGGTTGTTTGATCTATGGGAGCATGATATAATGGATTGATTGAGCATGTATAACTCTTACATTTTAGGTGGCATTGAAATCCAACAAAAATTTACCTTGTGAGTTTTTGTTAGCCTTTTTGGGACTATGCTTTATGGATGTCCTCTTTGCTTCTTGTGTGTGATACTCTCCAATGTGACTACCTCTGAGAATTGGGATTGATATCTATGTCAAGGCTGTATATGTTGCTCATTACTTGTGATTTTCGCATGATTGAGGCATGATTGTTACTGAGCCATGATATTCCCTATCTTCCCTTGCATATTATCCATTGTTTGAAGCCAAACTGAGCCTATTAGCCTATCTTTGTAGCTCCACAAAAATTATCCTTAGCCAATTGTAGCCTGACCCATCCGGGAATTAGGATTCAGAATTGGTGAAATGATGATTTGAGTTGAGTGAGTGCTTTGAGAATGAGATTGTGTATTGTGTTGATTCATTTGGCTCTTATTATGATGATTGGTTCTATAAATTTATGTATATATTTATGTATACTCGGGGCCTAAGGAGAATAAAATTCACTTAGGAGTAAAAGTCGATAAAAAAAAATAAAAAAAAAGAGAAAAAAAAAAGAAAAGAAAAAAAAGAGTTGCAATAAAAAGAACCATTCTTCATCATCTTTAGAAATGAATTGGGAGTATTGCTGGGGTTAGAGAAAGTTCTTGTATTGTATTGTGCTTGATGCTTAAGTTTGATGGTTGTGATAGCTTTTGGTTGAGCTGGTAATTGGTTACTAGGAGCTTAGTTTCCGGATTATGAGCACCACAAGCCAAAAGTATTCCCTACCTTAATTTTCTTACCGAGCCTCATTACAACCCTTACAAGACCTCATGATGATTATTGCTTGTAATGTCACTCACGGTGGAGATTGTGATGTGGATTTCAATTTTTATGTAGCTTGGTTGCATCGGATTGAGTTTGAGCGGAACTGAACTAACCTAAACACAAGAGTGAGAGTGAAACACTTTATATGCCCAGTGAGGTTGGATTGAAATGTGCCTAAGCTTGTGAGTTTCCCAAATACATGTGATGATGTTGATTATTATCTTGTGCCTCCTACTTGATTTGGATTGTGTTTTGACGAGGTGAATGCATGAAGAGTGTATTTGTGGGATGTTTGATTGGATTGATTTTGTTTTCTTGAGGACAAGAAAGGTTCAAGTGTGGGGGAGTTTGATCATGCACATTTAGGTAGTGTTAATTTAGGCATTTAGATGGGTTTAGATAGGGTAAAATGCATGGCTTAGAGTAGTTTTCATGTTTTTTATTATGTTTCAATTAGAGTCGGAATCTACAAGTTTTGTGCATGATTTCAGGTGATTGTGGAAAGGTGGAGCTGAGCTCGTATAAATGATAGAAGATGAGATGGACATCGGAGTCTTGAGCAAGAGGGCCAAAGAGAGGAGCTGAACAAGTGCAATGGAATGGAACTGTAAAGAACTCGGGCCAAGATTGCATGAAACTCGGCCGAGTCCATTGAAGAGAACCGAGTTGTGAGTTTGGGAGGAAACTCGGGCCGAAATGCTAGAAAACTCGGCCGAGTTTTGTGAAGGAAACCGAGCTTGTGGATACAGTAGGTTACTCGGGTGAAAAACTCAGCCGAGTTTTGTGGCACACCCGAGTTTTATTCCGTTTCCCAGAAACAGCTGTTACTTTATTTTCATTCTGAATTTTTAATGAGAGGACATGAAACGTTAGAGGGTCTTGTACTGGGTGTTTTGGGTTTTTTGTTTGGAATCGAACGGAGGAACGACGAAGAGGTTGGTACGTAGGTTTTGATTTTCTTATGCTTTTGCTAATTTATCGATTATGAACAGCTAGATATAGGTAATTTCTGGTTGAGTTATCTATGTTCTTGAGTAGCAAAGTATAAATCTCTGAAACTGGTTGATTTAGGGATTTGTATAGAGAATTGATTTGCAATTGATGCAATAACTGGTTGTGCGTATCGATTGTCTTTGTTGATTTCCTTTAAGCTTAATCAATTATTGAATTGAATCTTGATAGTTTCAAGATTGTTTGATAATTAGGGTTTTCAGGGTCTGGTTGTCCTGTTAACTAGATTCGATAAGGAATTGGATTCAAAAGACCTAGTCTTTCCACAACAAAGTATTCGAGAGGAAGTTATCTATTTGATTTCGATGATCAATGAGCAAACCTGATTGCTGAGATTGATTGACCTGAGCTATTCTCTCATATTTGTTCACTTAATCTGTTTTACTTTATGGTTTTGCTTACTATAGTTTCTTAGCTAGTTAGTTCAAACCATCCAAAATCCCCCCCTTTATTTCTTGTTCTTGTTGACGCACTCTAATTTTGCATACGAATCATAGACTCTCTGTGGGATCGACCCGTGCTTGCCAAACTACATTAGTTAGGCCAGTCGGTTATATTTGATAGGATTTAAGGCGACTGAAAATCCTCTGTCAAAACACAATAGATTAACAACATCATAGCACATAATTGCAATAATCAATGAAATCAGGCAACCATTTCCATTCTAGACCTCACAAGGAATATGTGTTTCACTCTCGCTCAAGTGTTTAGGGTTAAATATTTACGCTCAAAACTCAATCTTTAAAAACTTAGCTACAATAGTCTTGCACCAGTGTTCTAGCTCTCCACCGCTGGTGACTCTACACACAACAAAAATCATGAGGTCTTTCAATTGGGTTGTAATGGGGCCAAGGTAGAAAACATAAGGTATGGAAAAATTTAGGCCATGTGGTGCTCATAATCCGGGAACTAAGGATGCAACCAAATTACAATACCACTCACAAGATCATACCATAACTCTACAATGTATACAGCTCCAATCTCAAGCATCAAACTTTACAAACCATACTCAACTCATTCTCTTATTTTCTTTTTTTTTTTGTCTTTTTTTCTTTCGCATTTTTTTCCTTTTTTTTTCATATGCTCTTCTTCATGCTATATCAAATGATTTTCTTTGACTTTTACCCCTAAGTTAATTTTATCCTCCTTAGGTCCCAAGTAATGTGTAAACTACTAGCAAGAATCAAACATCTCATAAAAGTACTCCAAACATACAATCCATCACTCAAACCACCATCCACAATATGAATATTCACCAACTATTCCTAATTCCCGGATGGGTCAGACTATAATTGGCTATGGAAAAATCTTGTGGAGCTCAAAAGAATAGGCAATTAGGCTTAATATTGGCTTCAAGCAAAGGATAATATGCAAGGTGGGAATAAAGTCGAATAGGGCTAATAAAGGTGCCTCAATCATCTTTAAGTCATGTGTAGAAATCATAATATGCAGCCTTGAATAAGATATCTAAATGCAAGCCAAAGAGGAAGCAATTAAAGAGAGTACACTCAACAAGCAAGAGGACTAAATTAAGCGCAGTCCTGAATAGGCCTAAATAGCTCACCAGGTCATGTCTAGAACTTCAAGATCACCCAAAATCAAAGATCTTATGTGCTCAATCATTAACCAATTATGCTCACCAAATAATGTGGAAATCAGATATCCAAGGTTTCAACAATCCAAGCATATCGTGGGGCATAAGTCTCAATAAATAAATTAGAGGACAAGTGGCATCCATATGGGAAAATAAGACCTAATTCTAGCTAATGCATAAATATAATTACATAAATAATATAATTTTTTTTTTCAATTTTTGGTTTTTTTAATAACATGTTGATATGTATGCAATCTCAACTAAAAAGAACTATGCAAGTGCAACTGAAAATAAACATGCAATCCTAATCCTATTATGCCATGCAATTCTTCCCCACACTTAAATCAGACATTTTCCTCAATGACATAAAAGACAACAAAAGATAAAAATATGAAAAAAAAACTAACATGCTCACTGCGGTAGTGGTGGGTAAGGTGAGAAGTGAAGGGGAAACTTGTCAGTCCCGTCAGAGGTCGTTGGGCGGCCATGCTAGGCCGCGGGGCGGCTAAGCACATGTTGGTCCCCTTAACCCATTCTGTAACTGCTCCAACAATAACAATGAGACCAAAATCAAATTATAAAGAGCGATTTATGGACAATAGGCATTAAGATTAAGAAATTATCATTAAGTAATCCTTTAATAAAATAAATTTCACATAATTTAGCATGTAAATTACCTGTAAGCCGCGGGGCGGCCTGTGAAATTTAGCTCCTTCGACACTTTCTCTTCAACGCCTTTTCTCCTTGCGGTGTTAGCTCCCCACAACCAAACAGAACCAAAAACTAATCTAATAAAACAAAAGACATAGGGGAAAAAAAAACATACCTTGGGTTGCCTCCCAAGCAGCGCCTTTGTTTACTGTCGTTGGCTCGACAGTTTATTCATCCACTTATTCAAGACTCAAGCGGACATTGTCAGCGCCCTCAAGAGCAAATCAAATTGTCATGCCCAACCGATATTCGAATGCACACTAAAGATGAAACCATTGGTAATTTAAAATATAGCAATGAGAACCGTTACCAGCTTACTATTCATTCGAGCTTGATTCTCCCTCGAGGGTATGTAGGACCACCAACACAGTTCCGCTGGTGGTTTGTTGAAGTAGTGGCTCCATGGATCGACATATTCACCAAAATCTCCCAATTTGCAAAAAGTGCTAGTTTCTTGTTCGGGAACCACAGAAATCGGTTCCGGACTTGGCTCCTTGATAGGCGAGTTGGGGATGATATCTACGAATGGAGGGAGCATCGAAACATACTCAATCTCTACGGACGTCTCCTGAGATTTCGTGTCGATAACCACTAGATGCTCTTCTCCATTATTGGAGAATTCATCGTTGCTTGCATCTTGGCTTTCATCAATTTGAGGAGTAGAACATCGCTCAACTACCAACTCCTTCAATGTTTGAGTGAGTTGGATAATTGCTTCCTCATTTCGATTATTCATCTCACGTAATTGCCCCATTTTCTCCATCAAGACACTGATTGAATTCTCCATGGGCGGGTCGGAGTACTCCATTGGTTGAAATATCGAAGTGTACGATTCTTCATCCGTCGATTGGTCACCCATGTAGCAGAAAAGATCCCATAGTCCCGACACTCCTAAACCAGCAAAGCTTCCGTTGTTTATGGACTTGGCAAGTTCTCGTGTCTCAGGAGTCATGCCCTCAATAACGCAAAGCACCATATCTCGCAAACTATCTTGGAAACCCCGTGAATAACGGATGTCCACTAAATTTTGCAATCTCGTGAGGTAATGGTGAAAATACTCTCCCTGAAACTGCCATAACTTCAACATCTTGAAATATTAGCAATTAGGTGTCGCGAACCGTAAGATAGGTCCACGAGGGGATTAGATGTAAATATATACAAAGGTTAGCGATAAAAAAAACACAAGAAATTTCAAGAATTCCCCGGCAACGGCGCCAAATTTGACAAGAGGAAAACCTGTCGTTGTTCCTGCCAAAGAATACTCAAACTCACAACTAGTATAGTTGGTAAGAAAGAGGTCGATCCACAGAGAAATCTAATAAATTCTTATGTCAGTTTAATCGCAAGTAATAGCAAAAGAGAGTTTGGTGAGAAAAAGATCCGCCTTTTGTCAAAGCGGAAGCAAGTAAACAAGGAAATAAAGGTTGTTGAATGAAATATAGAGAATAGGTTCACCTACAATTTGGCACTTCAATTGATGAATTTGATCTATGTTTCAGCCTCTAGTTCTTTTCTTTTCCTATCAATGTCCTTGTCTAGATCTTAGGTAAATTACTAGTCCTACGAGTCATAGTATTCCTTATCTCTAAATAACCCTAACACGGTTAAGATTTAACCTAGAGATAGCATTAAGACTATGAATTAACCAAGGTATATGCAATATCAAGCTACGAGTCGATATTTAACATATATTCAACTTCCTACACATCCAATTAGTCCTACGAGTCCTAAAGAGATATGATTGCTACTTGGGTTAAGGTTCGCTACGAGGAATCTACAAAACCCTAGCAATTGAATGAATCTACTCTAAGTAGTTGATCATCCCAGAGAGAATAAAACACATTCAAGGAATTAAGCGCAAATTAAGAAGTCAAAACATTCGAATAGTAATAAGAACTAGATTAAGAAACTCCCAATTCAACAATCAAAGATCCATACTGTAGGCGAAACCTTCGAGAGTTTAGTTGCTCATGCTCAACGTGCTTTCAATAATTCTCCAAAATGCATAAGGTTATTAGTTAGATGGCTAAGAAAATAACCCTAATAGTCCTTAAATAAGCCTAAGATAGTCGGTCAAAACAATTCTAAAGAAACCCTAATTAATGTCTAAAACTGAATAGGCGGTTCTGCTGAGGCCGCGGGGCGGCCAGGCGATTGCGAAATCGTCGTCAGAGCTTCGAGCCGCGGGTCAGCTAGTGGTGGCCGCGGGGCGGCCATTCTGTTCACATCTATTTTTCCTCTTCATATTTGGTCTCGATTTCAAGAGGAAAAGTTGTAGATCTCAGAAAGAGCTTTCCAACGCATGCTTATAATAGGCATTCCGACCAACGAGGCCTCCAGAAAGTGCGTTACAAGTTCAGCTTGTCTGGCGACAACTTTTACTGACTTGTTCTTCACTTAGGCTCTCAAAATTCGACTTTGCTTCCGTGCTCTGCACTTTTCTTCCTTAACTTGAATCTTCCTTCATCCAAGAGGCTCCTCATTCCTCGTCGGATCCACATCTTCCTGAAATTAACCATAAAATTGCATAGATTCCGACTCTTCCAATACCACTGGTAAACATGTAATTGTAACTAAAATATGCACTATTTACAACCAAACTATGCTAAATGAATCCTAATATGCATATCTAATCATACTCTATCACAGGACGTTTTACCTTGAAAGTGATCAATGATGATTTTCGAATCACCTTCTATCTGTAGTTGGTGTATCTGTAATTTACTTGCTTCGAAGATACCCAGCCTTAACGCGAGGGCCTCGGCCATTAACGGCTTTTTACGACCCAACCGCCTAAAAGCCATTTGTATAGGAGCCCCGTATCAGCACAGCTGTCGGCATTTCGTAAGCAAGACCCGTCAAAGTTGAGTTTGAACACCCCATCTGGTGGTTTGGACCACTTGCAGAGGCGGGGATTTTTTCGCGGTTTTTGCCCTTGTTTGTCTATATTTATCGGGTAGTCAGGCCCATCATTTTCTATCTCAGCCTTGTTAGCCCATGATCAACTGTTCATTTGATTTCCCAGGAAGCCCATAAATTCCGTGGTTGACGGGACACCGCCTTGACGAAAGGTAAAGTTGTTACGAAAATACCAAACGCTCCACCAGTTGAACGCAATTTTTTGTAACTTGTCCTTTTTTAGGTTGGCGCCTATCCAGGCCATGATCTTTTTATATCTCTTGTGTTGTTGATTATAGATGTATGTTTCCCATACTCTGCCGGAGACATGTACTGTGCTATGTGTGGGAATTTACACTAAAGGAGTATATGAGTATCATCCTAATTACAATCATTGCAGATGTCACAGGGAGTTGGGACAAGAATGCCTTTAAGAGCTAGTCGTTGTTTTGTGGGAAGACCACACTGACTAACCTTCCACACGAAATTTTTAATCTTCGGAGGAACGTTCAAGTTCCAAATCCAAGCATTCTCTTCTTTGGTTTTGGAGATTGGTGCAGTGAGCATGTTATATGCCGAAGCAGTAGAAAACCATCCATTCCGACTCGGCCACCAGTAATGGGATTGGCACAATTTCTTCGACAATTTGTCTCGGGAGGATAGCCTCAAGTTTTTCAATCCACCATTGCCCCCCAATAATGTAATTAGCCACCCGATCCACAGAGTTAAAAGAATCAGGGCAGTCGTCTCTTGAACTTATAGGTTGGGCGGAGACCCACCTATTTGTCCAGAATTTGACAAATAAACCATTTCCTATGGACCATGTCAGCCCATTCTTAAATTTGTCAATTAGCAAGGAAAGTTCGGACCACTGCCAAGAACAATTGCCTTTTCTTCTATAATCAATTAACTGTGTTTCCTTAAGATACTTGTACTTTATCAGGCGCACCCAGTTGTTATTTGGTTCCGCAATGATTTTCCATAATAATTTCAGTTGTAGTGCTTCATTCATTTCTTTTGCCCGTCGTAGACCAAGACCACCAGAACGCTTGGGTCTACAGATTCTATCCCACCCAATAAGGGGTTTACGTTGAGCATCCTTGTTCCAAAAAAATTGCCGATTGATTTTGTCTAACTCCTTGTGCATTGAGGCCGCTAGCATGAAATTCTGCATCATGTATAGTGGTTTAGCAACAAGATTTGACCCAATGAGGATCACGCGACCATGTTGCTGATGTACATATTTGCACCTTCTTTTATTGCATCTTTTGACTTCGTATTTCATTCGATCTCCAAAGAAAAGGTTTAAAATGATATAAACTTGAGTAAGAATGGGCTAAAATGCAAGAAATAGGGTCTGCACAAGTTTCGAGCTAACCATGCAGGAATTCGAGCGAAAACGGAGTCAAAACGGAGAAGCCAAGTGAAGCTGAGAAGAGATAGATATCGACCTTAGACCCAGATATCGACCCCCAGTGTCGATATCGACCCCCATATCGACCTCAACATAGAAATCGACCAGAGCTGAACAAGTCGAGCAGGAACAGAGACCTCGATATCGACCTCTGGTGTCGATATCGACCCCTTATCTCGACAGAAGATAGACTCGATTTCGAATGCGGATTGGAACTATATCTTTAAGGAGGCACGGGATTATCTCATACTTTCAAGATAGATGGCAGCTGAAGTTTTATTCATCTTTTACCTTTAAGTTATTTAAGTTTTATCAAAATAAAAGACCTATCCTAATTGTTGGGATAGAGTTCATAGTTTAGATAGGAGTTACAATCCTTGGATAGCGAGGATTAGTAGCCTATAAATAAAGCCCTAGGGGCTGATTTGTTAGATCATCCAATAATCCGAGAACAATCTATTAACCCAAGACAATAGACAATAGAGTTAGAGTTAGAGAGAAGTTTTAGGGTTTGACGTTTGCGAAAGTTGACGTTGAGTTGTAAAGCTTCGAAGTTTAGTTTAATGCAAGTTTCTTCCCTTCAACTGACAATGAGTCCCATGATGAGAAGCGAGTAGTTTCCCAAAGCTCTTAGGGTCGGGGTGAGCCCGACGTTAGCCATGCGCGCTTGAGGTAAGTATTTGATGTTGATATCGTTGTGTCTATCTCTCCTCCTACAATTCTATGTTTAGTCCTAATCGAAAGAAAAGGGATTCATGCTAACAACATGAGTTATAAACATAAAATTGGTAGAGACAATTAGGTTTATTTGAAAGAGTAATCCTAAGAGTTGGTGTACGGCGAAAGCTCGTCCCTCGGGAGAAATAGCGCAATTGTCCGTCTTATTTATCTCATTGCATGCATTGGTTAACGTTGTGGTAAACCCTAATCCTAGGAGTCACCTTTTACATATTTTAAACACACCAAAACCCTCTGTTTTATTTCTGTTCATCCCTTCTCTCTCCATTCTCAATTCGTCGGCCTTTCTTTGCCGACGAAGAACTAACACACTGCAGGAAGACATCGATATCGACCCCATACGTCGATATCGACCAAAACTGATAGATCGACAGTTTTCTGAGTCAACGACGAACATCGCTGCGGAGTTTGCTTAGCATCGATATCGACACTAGACATCGATATCGACCCTTCTGTATCGACTGACAGTCTTCTGAGCCAGTCAATTTCGTGGACTAACATCGATATCGACCCCCACCAGTCGATATCGATCACTTGTTTTCTTGTTTCTGCAGGTCTTCTGTTGTAGAGAACATCGACAGCCGAGGTCGACATCGAGGCCCAAGGTCGAAATCGAGGCTTCTGGTCGACATAGACGTGAGATTTCCAAAAGCTACTAGGATCCCGCTGACACGCCTCCTCGTGGATCGATCCTGACTACCCTTCCACTACAACGGGAGGAAGTCTTGTAATTATTTGCTTAGGCCAGGAGTTGGATTACATCTTTATTATTTGTAATTACTTGACATATCAAGCCTCCTGCAACAACAAATTGGCGCCGTTGCCGGGGAGGCAATCAATCGCGCCCTAGTAGTCTATCTCATGTCTTTTTCTAGTTTGGTCTTGCAGGTGTATGCGACGCGCTGATCGCCCACCTAAATTTGAAGGAGTAGACGACCCTGAGCGTTATTTCCATTTAAGGGCCCAAGCTCAAAGAATCATGGCGGAAAACGCGAACCAAGCAGAACTTATTGAACAACTAAGGAAGCAGGTTGAGGACTTAACGACTAGAGAGGCGGCACTTAAGGAGCGTGCGGATAGGGAGGAGGAAGGCCGAAGGCAAATAGAAGCCCAAATCAATGCCCTCCCTAGGAATGCCAAGCAATATATGCACCCCGCTCTCACAGTGCCTGAATCGGCAATTCTTATCCCCGCCTCTAATTTTGAAATAAAACCTAACTTCTTAACTGAGATTAGAAGGCACCAATATGAAGGAAAACCTAACGAATGCCCTATGGCACATATTTCTACCTTCTTAGACCTTTGTGATACTATTGCTGATGGACGAAGTCTTGAATATGTCCAACTAAAAGCCTTTCGATGGTCTCTTACAGGTAAAGCATTACAGTGGTTGGAAAGCTTAGCCCCAAGATCGCTCTGCACCTGGAATGAAGTCAAGGACGCGTTTCTCAACAAGTTCTTCCCTCCTTCTAAGACGGCGTTGATCCGACAGAAAATCACGGCTTTCAAACAAAAGCCTGGTGAAGCTCTGGCGACTGTTTGGGAAAGGTTCAAGGACCTTCTACGATCATGCCCGACGCATGGCCAACCACCATATGTAATTCAGGAGATCATATACAATGCTCTTGACGCTGCAACAAAGGAGAGGATCAACACCTACACCGCTTATGGCTACCTTGAACTCGCTCCACAAGAGGCTTGGGAGACCATAGAGAGGTTGGTGGAGTTCGACAACACATATGGGACTCCTGAGGCTTCCGACGTACCATCATCATCGAGGCCTGCCCCATCTATGCCCTTATATGAACCCTCTAATGTAATCGATCTGAATGTGAAGGAGCAATTCCACAGAGATCAACTTAGAAAGCTCCAAAAGCAAGTAAGATTCCTTTCAGCGAACCAAGATTGCATCGAATGCGGATCGCAGCGGCACACCACCATCGAGTGCCCTCATGCCGAACAAGTACACCTAGCAGAGACTCACCAAGAGGCGCGCTACATGAGGGTTCCCAATAACCAATATTGGGGAGACCAAAGGTTCCATCAACCACAAAGGAACCCGGTTAACCCTAGGGACCCTCCGCCTTATAGAGCTCCTGGGCACCCGGAGAGAGACCAAAAGAAGGATGATCTTCAACTAGTACTGGATGAGATAAGGCGGAACCAAGCTAAGAACGATCAATCCAACAATGCTATCCACTCTCAACTCAATCACCTTACCACAAGGATTGGGGAGATGGATACATGGAAGAAGAACGTAGAGACCCAATTGGGTCAATTGGCGGCACAAATCCCTAGGCCGTCCGGAACGCTCCCTGGGCAACCCACTACAAATCCTAAGGGACAATCCGGGACAGGCCATATCGCAGCCATACAATTAAGGAGTGGCACCAAAGTACACAAGCCACGGACGGAAACGGAGGAGAAAGCAGCAGACCCAGTCGACGTCGACAGACCAGTCGATGTCGACCCAGAGGTCGAAATCGACCCCCATGTCGACCCCCTGATCGACGTCGATGACACTGCAGAGCCATCAGAGCCACAACAGAAGTCGAAATCGACCCTACCAGTCGATATCGACCCAACTCCAGTCAACATCGATGTTTAGCAGGCCCCTCCGTCCTCCGTTTTGGCCCCTACTCCAAAGAAGACGTTGCCATTCCCTTCCAAAGCATTGGAGGATCCCACCAAAGGTAAGTTTAGGCGCTTCATAAAGATACTTCAAGGACTCAACATCACTATCCCTCTAACAGAAGCCCTAAGCGAGATGCCCGCCTATGTGCGATTCCTCAAAGACATCCTGAGCAAGAAGAGATCAATGGCAGAGATCGCAGAGGAGTGCTCAAAGATGGACTTCCCTGAGAAGAAGAGTGATCCAGGGAAGTTTGCAATCACCGTGGGACTTGGCCAACATCGCTATAAAGCCCTATGTGACCTAGGGGCAAATGTAAGTCTCATGCCTCTCTCTATTTGGCAGAAGGTGAACATTGGTGCCCTTGAACCTGTGGACATGAAGCTCTATATGGCTGACAACTCCTTCGTCCGGCCCACAGGTATAGTTGATGACGTTCCGGTAAAGGTAGGTAAGTTCTTTGTGCCTACTGATTTCATTGTATTGGAGATGCCTGAAGATCCTGTAGTGCCTATTATCCTTGGTAGGCCCTTTTTAGCTACTGCTGATGCCAATATCAATGTACGTCGAGGATTACTAACCTTTACTATAGGGAATGAAGTAATAGAATTCTCTTTCAACCCTACCATGAGCGAAACAAAGCACCTGGAGCAAGTAGTCCTCTCGCCGGCCAAAGAAAAGCTCAGAAAATTTTTGTTGGCGAGAACGGAAACAGCAAGCAGGGTCGACATCGACTGGAACCAGTCAATATCGACTAAAAGCATCGAAATCGACCCCACTTGGTCGAAATTGAGTATGCCAGATCGCTGCCAGGAGCTTAAGTATGGGGTCACAGAGGTCGATATCGACCCCCACATGTCGGTATCGACCATAGCACTCGAAATCGACCCTCCTTGGTCGAAATCGACCACCCCTCAGCCCGAAGATTTCTGTTTCGGGCCCAAACAGGTAAGCCCAAGTATGAATCTTAACCCTCCTCCGTCCATTATTGATGAATCAATTAAACCCATTATTGATAATTCTACTAAAGAGAAGGTCAAAGCTCCATGGTTTGCCTATATTGCTAAAGTTAGGTCAAGAAAGAGAAGAAAAGCACCCAAAGAAGAACCTAACGATGAAGAAGCCTTGGTTGCCGAACTTAGATGCTACCAAAAGGACCTAGATGATCCAGGAGAAGGCTCACGCTCGAAGGGTCCCTACATAAAAGGGTCATGAAGAATTGACGGAGAAGTCGGCCTAGCGACTCAAAAATCTAGAGCATGTACATAAAACCTTTAAATTTTTCGCATAGATGGTTTTTAGGATTTAATTTTCGGCTGTTTGAAACTTTTAAAACTGAGATAATTCGTGCTTTATCTATATTTCTAACAAGATTTCAGGTTATCAAGCAAAAGGAATGACCAAGAAGAAAAGAAGCTTCTGCAGAGGCAGTCGAAATCGACCAGGCCGGTCGAAATCGACCCCCCCAGGGTCAAGCCACCTCCTGGAGTCGACATCGAGGACTCATGAGCGAAAAGCAGAGGTCGATATCGACCCTAATACTCGATATCGACCCCAATCAGGCAGCCCTTGTCTTCATTTTCTTCCTCGACTTCGAGAGATGCAGTCGACATCGACCTAACCTGGAAATCGACCTGAATCCGCAAGGTTGCACTGTGACTTTCTCTCTACCCTTGTTCTTCTTTTTAATACAGTGAGGACACTGTATATTTTAAGTATGGGGTGGGGGAAAGACATGTCTTATGGTTTTAACTTGGTTTCTTCTTCGCATTGCATTCATGTTTAAATTTTTAGTTTTACTTTTATAAAATGTCAAAAATCCAAAAAATAGAAAAATGTCAAAAATACAAAAAAATGCATGTTTATTTTTAAGTCTATTTCTCTAACCCTACTTAGATGTCCTATGATAAAAACTCAATAGCTGACTTGATCATGTAAATCCTATGGCATATTTGGATGGTTTAGCCTAAGTCTTTAAAAATTTTATGTAGATTGTGAACTTGTGATGAAATTGAGCACATATGATCCTAGGCTAAAAAGCAAATCCAACAAAAATTGTCCTTGTGAGAATTTTGACCTATAGGGAGAACATCAAAAATCCCTCCGCTTTCTTGAGTGAATTTACTCTTCTTATGCATCTCTAAATGTTGTGATAGTTATTCAAAACCAATGCATATATATGTTTATGTTTACGAGAATTAAATGATGGATGCATCTTTTAAGCCATTTTTATCCTCTCTTTACCTACCCGGCATTATCTCTGCTTGAAGCCAGAACATTAGCCTGAGCCTGAATTGCAAACTCCACAAAATTATCCCTAGCCGAATTGAGCCTGACCCCCATTTGGGAATTGAGACTTAGATTGGTTGGAACTAATGCCTTGTGGAAAGAGAAGAGCATAATGTCCAGTTTTGAGCAAGGAAATTATAGGATGGTACATATTTACATTTTGTCATATTTTGTAAAAGGATTTTTTGGCTCACCATATAAATGCACATAGCTTTAGTATTATTTCCGAAAAAAAAATCCGAAAAAAAATAAAGATATCTATATATAGTGCATGAGCCAAAATCCTTAAGTCTTTTATTCATACAAATGTTATATTTTTTAGAGATATATTAGAACTTGGAAGAAGGGTTGATGGAATGCATCTTTAGAGCATATTATGAAGAGTTATGGTTTGGGTATTGCAAGTGTTGAGATTTAGGAGTCTTGATTCCTGAATTATAAAAGCACCACATAGCCAAATAATTCCATACCCTTTATTTCATACCAAGCCCCATTACAACCTTGCCGAATGGAGTCTTCTATGAAGTCTTCCATTGAGCGAAAGTCCTCCTGATAGTTCTTATTGCATTTTCATAATTGGTTGCGAAGTGGATTATTATAAATTACAATGTTTATGAGATTGTATATGGAATTGAGTTGAGAGTTGATCCTCATAGCCTAAACACATGAGAGTTGAGTGCAAACACATTATCCCTGTGAGGTTGGATCAAAATTGCATATGCCTATGGATCGCCAAAATATGTGCTATGACGTTAAATTCACTTGCTTTGCTTTGCTACTACTTATGATGTTGCTTTTGACAAGGGCGAAGACTTGAAGGGTGTGTTGTAGGTGTTGGTTATTGTTTGGTTATTGCTTGAGGACAAGCAAGTCTAAGTATGAGGTGTTTTGATGTACATATTTGCACCTTCTTTTATTGCATCTTTTGACTTCGTATTTCATTCGATCTCCAAAGAAAAGGTTCAAAAGTATATAAACTTGAGTAAGAATGGGCTAAAATGCAAGAAATAGGGTCTGCACAAGTTTCGAGCTAACCATGCAGGAATTCGAGCGAAAACGGAGTCAAAACGGAGAAGCCAAGTGAAGCTGAGAAGAGGTAGATATCGACCTTAGACCCAGATATCGACCCCCAGTGTCGATATCGACCCCCATATCGACCTCAACATAGAAATCGACCAGAGCTGAACAAGTCGAGCAGGAACAGAGACCTCGATATCGACCTCTGGTGTCGATATCGACCCCTTATCTCGACAGAAGATAGACTCGATTTCGAATGCGGATTGGAACTATATCTTCAAGGAGGAACGGGATTATCTCATACTTTCAAGATAGATGGCAGCTGAAGTTTTATTCATCTTTTACCTTTAAGTTATTTAAGTTTTATCAAAATAAAAGACCTATCCTAATTGTTGGGATAGAGTTCATAGTTTAGATAGGAGTTACAATCCTTGGATAGCGAGGATTAGTAGCCTATAAATAAAGCCCTAGGGGCTGATTTGTTAGATCATCCAATAATCCGAGAACAATCCATTAACCCAAGACAATAGACAATAGAGTTAGAGTTAGAGAGAAGTTTTAGGGTTTGACGTTTGCGAAAGTTGACGTTGAGTTGTAAAGCTTCGAAGTTTAGTTTAATGCAAGTTTCTTCCCTTCAACTGACAATGAGTCCCATGATGAGAAGCGAGTAGTTTCCCAAAGCTCTTAGGGTCGGGGTGAGCCCGACGTTAGCCATGCGCGCTTGAGGTAAGTATTTGATGTTGATATCGTTGTGTCTATCTCTCCTCCTACAATTCTATGTTTAGTCCTAATCGAAAGAAAAAGGATTCATGCTAACAACTTGAGTTATAAACATAAAATTGGTAGAGATAATTAGGTTTATTTGAAAGAGTAATCCTAAGAGTTGGTGTACGGCGAAAGCTTGTCCCTCGGGAGAAATAGCGCAATTGTCCGTCTTATTTATCTCATCGCATGCATTGGTTAACGTTGTGGTAAACCCTAATCCTAGGAGTCGCCTTTTACATATTTTAAACACACCAAAACCCTCTATTTTATTTCTGTTCATCCCTTCTCTCTCCATTCTCAATTCTTCGGCCTTTCTTTGCCGACGAAGAACTAACACACTGCAGGAAGACATCGATATCGACCCCAGACGTCAATATCGACCAAAACTGATAGATCGACAGTTTTCTGAGTCGACGACGAACATCGCTGCGGAGTTTGCTTAGCATCGATATCGACACCAGACATCGATATCGACCCTTCTGTATCGACTGGCAGTCTTCTAAGCCAGTCGATTTCGTGGACTAACATCGATATCGACCCCCACCAGTCGATATCGATCACTTGTTTTCTTGTTTCTGCAGGTCTTCTGTTGTAGAGAACATCGATAGCCGAGGTCGACATCGAGGCCCAAGGTCGAAATCGAGGCTTCTGGTCGACATAGACGTGAGATTTCCAAAAGCTACTAGGATCCCGCTGACACGCCTCCTCGTGGATCGATCCTGACTACCCTTCCACTACAACGGGAGGAAGTCTTGTAATTATTTGCTTAGGCCAGGAGTTGGATTACATCTTTATTATTTGTAATTACTTGACATATCAAGCCTCCTGCAACAACAGTTGCGACAGGGCATCTGCCCTCCATTTTGTTAGTTGCTCTTTAGATCGACAGATTATGTCATCAAAGGTGTCTTTTTTAACATGACCATTAATGATCAGGCATCCCAAATATTTCTCAATAGAAGTGACGTGAGTGATGCTAAGCGTGTTTTCCAATTCAGTAATTCTGGCTCTAATGACTCCAGATGTAACTTGGAACGATGACTTGTGATAATTGACCTCCTGGTTCGAAATTTGACAATATTCTTCCAAGATTGATTTTATTTTCTGACATGCCGTCACATTGCCTTTGCAGAAAATAAGGATATCATCTGCAAAAGCCAAGAACGGAATAGTTGGTCCAGTTAAGCCAAAATTAAAACCCACTAGCCGATTAGGCAAGGTAGACTCCACTGATAACCGTCGAGCAAGAATTTCAGCTCCCAAAATAAAAAGGAAAGGTGACAAAGGGTCCCCCTGGCGTAGACCTCTAGATGGGTAGAACATCTCCGTAGGGCCATTGTTGACCAGAACCGAGAAAGATACTGTAGATATACACTCCATAATCCAATTTATAAAGGTAGTATGAAAACCAAATTTACGCATAACTTGTTCTATAAAATCCCACTCCACCGTATCATAAGCTTTTTCCATGTCAAGTTTGAGCGCAAGCCAACCTTCCTTGCCTTTCCGAGATTTGAAGAAATAGAAAATTTCATGGGCAATAAGTACATTGTCTTGAATTGCTCTGTCTGAGACGAAGGCACCTTGCAAAAGGGTTGATTAGCTTACCCATGATCGCCTTGAGGCGTTTTGTTAGTATCTTGGAAATAATCTTGTATATTGTGAAACATAGACTAATCGGTCTATAGTGTGAAGTCGACATTGGATTATCACACTTTGGGAGTAGTGTTATGAATGTGTGGTTGTATTGCTTTAAAATTTTGCCAGATAGGAAAAAACTTTTAACAGCTTTTATGACTGACGGTCCCACAATCTCCCAACAAGATTTATAGAATTCTGCTGTCATGTCGTCAGGGCCAAGCGACTTGTTCTTCCCAATGCTGAATGCAGCCTGCTTTATTTCCCCGTTAGTGGGAATGGTGATTAACATATTATTTTCTTCCTGGGTTATTTCTGGTGAGATGAGTTGTAGGTACTCACCCAATCTGGCCTGATTGATTTTCTGACTGCTAAACCTTTGTTAGTAGTCCCTTCAAATCTCACTACTTATATTTGAATTCCCAATAATGAGAGTACCGTTAGCTGTAGTTATGTGTTTTATTGTTTTTCTATTTCTCTTACCGGATGCAATTCTGTGAAAATAAGCCGAATTAGAATCAGTTAACCTGATGTGATTGGTCTTAGCTCTCTGGTTCCAGTACGATTTTTGAAATATCAGTAACTTTTCCTTTTTTTAATTAGATTCTTTTCCTTAATTCGATTTTGCACCGATAGGTGCCGGGTGGGTATTGTCTGTATACTTAGGAGTTGTTCTTCTACCATCTGCAGTTGGCGGAAAATATTTCCAAATGTACTTTTATTCCAGTCTTTGGCCTTTTGTTTTAAAAGGCGGGTCTTGCACATCAGCTGGAACATAGCTGACCCCGCGCAAGAGACCCGCCAGGTTTGCCTAACAAGGTTTCGGAAGTCACTCCGTTGCAACCACAGATTCTCTAATTTAAAAGGCGGTGGTTTGAATTTGATGTTAGTGGTTAATTCAATTGAGATAGAGCAATGATCAGATGAGGAAAACACACCGTTTTTTGTATTGATTGATGGGAACTGTTGAACGATCTGTTGGTGAACAAGCACTCAGTCCAACTTCTCCTTGATATTCCCTTCTTCAGTTTGCTTTTTCCGCCATGTAAACTCATTTCCCCATGACGGAATTTCCAAAAGCGGAACATTCATTTTTTAAGTTTGCGAGCCATGATAAGCGGGTTACCTTAACGGGCGCACCACCCTCCTTATCAGAACAACACGTGATTTCATTTAGATCCCCCATAATGATACTTGGTAGTTGCTCCCGGTTGATAGCCTCTGAAATTGCATCCCAGAATTCAAGTTTGTTAGCCTCATGAGGAGGTGCATATCGAACCAAATGAGACAACTGAAGTTGTCTACAGAGTTTGTATACTTAACAGTTATCACTCTATCCCATGTGCCCATTATCTCAACTGATTCTTGAAGAAGATTATTTTCTTTCAAAAGAAGGGACAAACCACCCGTCTTGCCAATAGCAGGAACCCAGATTGCTTTGTCAAATCCTGCTCCCTTCCAAACGGGTGAATCCGGTATAGACTCTATTTTAGTTTCAGCAAGCGCTAACATTTGAATATGTTTTGATTTACATAACACATTGATTTAGGTCCAGAAAGTTTTCCTTCCTATTCCTCGACAATTCCAAAAATAAATCTTCATGAAAAACAACTCAGGTTTGGGTCCGAATCATATATTCTACCCAAATAAAATGGTATAAGTAATGATTTGTCTCGATGGTTGTTACACCGGTTATGAATGGGATGTAAAATCCTACCTCCCAAACGCCAGAGCGCTTGAAAAAGGAAGTTGTGATCCCTAATCGAGGATTGTGTAGTCATTGGTGCTTGATTATGAGCTGTAGATGAAATGGCAGAAGCAAACAACCACCCAGAAATAACATGGGTGAAGAACTTAACCTTGGTTTTATTACGATTATAGGTAAGTTTTGCCATGTTGTTATCAAGTGAAACAATCCAAATCAAGAAACAAACCGCAAGCACCAGGAGCTGCCAGTTTGAATCAGAAACATGGATGTCTACAGGCTTAGAGATCGCTATATATATAAGGGGATTACACCCCACCAGTTTGCATTCATACTTGGTAGTTACTGCTTCAAACAAAGGAGGGGTCAGCCACGTGAAGAAGCCAACCCGACCAAAATGTAGAGAACAATCGCTCAGCTGTTCAATCATAATATAAACGCATTTATGCAACCGGTTTTTGGACGAGACAATTATACCCAAGCCTAGGCACGCCCAACACCCAAGCATAGACGGGACGAACTGCCATTTGAGATTGTTTTCATAGATATAGCCAAGAAGCTCGAGTGCTTTATATATAAAGGGGTTATATCCCATCGGTTTCAGCTTATATTTAGTAGTTATGTGAGCACTTGGACATCGCCATTGTCTAATGTCCTGAAGATATACTAAAGCAAAACCTTTTCTTTTACTATTTGTATACTGAGTAATCTGAAAGGTTAGACCTTCAAACACCCCATTTGTAACTTGATCATTGGATCTTTGATCAGTTATTAACGCAACTTTGTTAGAGCAATGAATTAAACATTGGACATCAGCCCACTTGTACTTTAGAGTGCAAACCAAGTAGTGGTGTAGGCATATGTGTTCAGCAACTGCTAAGGACATATAAGAGATCAAAACCTGGCTAGAAATCAAACCATACCCACCAAGCACAGATGAAACTTGCCCGGTTGTATTTATGTATGAACACATAAAGGTGATCACCCTTTCTTAATTTGCTTAAATTAGTGTTGTTTGTTTTGTGTGAGTAATTTATGCATCCTAGGTATCATTGATTCCCAAACTGGTTGTGTTGGGTGTGTAGTCGAGTATTGTTGTTGACATCGAGAGGGAGCTTGAGATTCCCCATCGATGGATTGGGAGGCGGGTTAACACCCGAATCCGCAGGGCCTGATCCCCCTTTGGATATTGGTTTGTAAGCTGAAGGTTTTCTATTTTTGCCGGAGCATAGCAATACACCAACATCCGGTGGTTCCGAGTCTCCATTTAACTGCTTATCCTTGTGTTTGCCTTGCTTATTCCCTATTTTAGCAAGTAGAAACCGAAAGAAATTTAGACAGAGATGGTTAGTATTCACGAAGAGATTGAAAGGAAGAGATGTTGTGTGAGATTTGTAAGCAAAGATGATTAGAGATGAAAGTTGAACACAGTACCATCGTGATTGAGACGAACGAAAGCAGCACCTCAGCCCGTACACCCAATTCAGAGAGAGCCATTCCCTATTTCGTGAACTGCTGGCCAAACACTTGAAAATCCCCTCAGGCGGAAGCCCCCAAGCTGCGAGCCACCACCACCAGAAACACCTATACGCATTAAAATGATGCACAAGTATATTACGGAGTATGTTTTTCATTTTGGTTTAAAATGTGCATAGCTTTCCTCCCTCATAATGCCGGAGCGTGCTTATATATCTAGCTTTATTGTCAAGAGGATATATGAGGACGCTCCGGCCTTATCATCAGAAATGGAAACGATGCACAATTTCGATAAAAATGAAAAATTAATTTGTATTGCTCAAATTGTAGCATTTGGCCGGTGTAGAGCTAGCAAGATCTGATTCGACCCGAGAAACCCGGCTGACTCACCCGAACTGAAACCCGACCGAACCCGAAAATTTAGCGTTATGCATAACCCAAACCTGAAATCGGGCCCGATCGATGTTGACCCGAAACCCAAAGTGACCCGAATACAGACAAACCCGACTTGACCCGGATCCGACTCAAACCAGACCCGACCCGAATCTCAACACGACTCGACTCCCAATCCGACCCGACTTCCAACCAACCCGACCCGAATATCCTTGAATATATATCTATTATACATTTATACTACAAAACCAAAAAAAATCGACGAGACAATAAATTTTCATCTTATATTTTTACCATTTTAGTATTTTAGTATTTTTTTACTTTTACATTTCCTTTTTATATTTTTCTCCCTTCCCTCCTTAAATTTCATTCCCTCCCAATAAATTTTCATTCCCTCTTATTTTTATTTCCTCCTAGTTTATGAAATTTCGTTTGTAAAGAATAATCTAATTAACAAAAATAAAGTGATCGATCAAATCATTTGTAATGAACATATATAAAATCACAACTTTATTTAGACGTAAAAGATAATGATTTATTTATAACGAATATTATATCATCTACTTAAATACTTAATAATCTAACATAAATAATTGAATATAGGTTTTTCAAAAAAAGATTACAGAATATGAATATATGGTAGTTTTATAAGATGTATACTTAATTTTAATACTTGTATTTAGAATTTTATATTATCTCACATAAGTGAAATTACCAAAAATAAAATGATCGATCAAATCACTTGAAATGAATAAAATATGAAATCATAACTTTATTTAGAAATGAAAGATAATAATTTGTCTATAACGAAATTTATATCACCTACTTAAATACTTAATAATCAAACATAAATAATTGAATATGGTTTTTAAAAAAAAACAAGATTACGAGAATACGAATATATAAAATTATGAATTATGAATATATGAGAGTTTTATAAGTTGTATTTATAATTTTATATTACCTTATTTTCCAAAATTTGATGAGGGGTGAAAGGAATACTTTAAATGCATCGAATATTCTAATTCATCAAATAATCAGAGATGAATTTATATATGAGGATTAAGGTAATCTTGTTTAGTTATTTTCATATAGGCAATAATTTGTTTACTTTATCAGAATTTAAGATTAACTCACAAAGGAGCTGGTTTACTAGATTACTCAAAACTCCAAAAGTTATCAACTCATAGTATATTCATATAAATTGATGTAAATCATTCCTCGTTTACTCATTTAATGATGAATGATTGATTTGAATTCAAAATTCTCATTTCTCACTAATAAAAGATGAGTAAAATGAGGATATTATAACTTGAATCATATACATATTGTAATTTCTTTTGAAAACTACTCTTTGAAAGACACAAATAATAATCACACAAATAACGGGAATTATCTTTTAGATAGAGAATCAAGTATGATTTTGATAACAAAATATTGCCAAATTTCAATGAAATTAATGATAAATAGAATGAGTTTTACGAGCCAATGAGTAGATTATATATGAATCATATTTAAGTTTACTAAAAATACTTTTTGAAATACATAAATAACATTAATTATATATTCAATTTAATAAAATTGATTACCTGAAAGTCCCGAACGAACATGATTCAACAAATTCAACCTAAACAATTAAAAGTTTGAAACAAACGTAGATCCGCTTCCACTTCAAACCTGAATGAGACCGACCCAAGTACTGACCCGAAACCCAAAGGAGACCGACCCAATTCTCACCGAAAACCGTAATGGGTCCAACCCGATTCTGATTGAAACCCGACCCATCTGAATTTTATTTTGACCGAATCCGACTCGACCCGACCCGACCAAGCCCGACACAGAAATTTTGACCGAGTTCACCCGACTCAACAGTGATCCGACCCGAATGTGATCGACCCAAACCCGACCGGATGACCCGAATTGCCAGTTTAGGTCGGTGCATATACGTATATCTGAGCTAGCTACGTACTAATCACAATGCTTAGCAAATTAAGGATTTTTTATTTGCATATATATATATATATGCAAATAAAAAATTCACTTACCTGATAGCTAGTTTGATCATATCTTTCTCTTTAGTAAAGTAAGCTTTTTGTAGGAGTAATTAAGCCTTTTGTGTACAACAGTAAATAGGTCTTTGGAGTAGCCAAAGGCAATTGCTTCTTGGCTTTTTGCGCATTCAATGTTGCTCATTGAAATAATCTAAAAACCACACTTGATGAGATGCATGCTCCTGATTAAAAGAATTCAAACAAACCCATTCAATATCATACATTGAACTTCCGATTGATCTCACGTTTCTATTATAGAATTCAAGTAACCCCTAATTCAAAACCCTGTGTTCAACCTTCTAATATAGAATTCAGATAGCCCCCAATTCACTGCATTTTGTATATTACTAATAACAAAAGATTAATTTAGTTCATGAATCTACTTATTCAACCGACCTTCTACCGTTTCATCTTCTACCTATAACGTACACCATATTAATTAAGTCATCCATCATTGTCACTATGTATATTATGGCTAGACAAGTCAATTCCACAACATATCCCTCTTTTGATCCTTTGTTCACTTCTGCAAATGAAAAATATGGTTAATCATACTCCAATTAATCAAGAGAAAATTTGGTATATTAGACCCTTTTACACATTTAATTAGATAATTAACCCCTCTTAATGTTTTATTGGCCGTCCTATACCCCATTGAAAATTAATTAGCTATTTGTACCCCATCCCACTTTGCCTTTCATTCTCTCTGTCAGATCCGAGAGCCCTCCCATGGCAATTCTCGATCTTTCTCTCTCAACCTCCGATTCCGATGGCCTCCTTTCGGAGCGTTCCCTCGCCCTCGCCCTTGGCCTCTCCCTCTCCCTCTCCGTTTTTCAAATATCATCATATTTTCTACAACAAGTTCAACTTTCTAGTCACTCGAACCCGCTCAGATTAACATCGTGATTCCATAGGGTTTCAGCAAGGCTCTCCTGGTAGCGTCTCCGATTCTCTGAGTCCATCTCTAGGTTTCGATTTCCAGAACGATTTAGGTTTCTTGCTTTCGAGTAAATTAATGATTGTTTCTTCGTTTCTTAGTTTGTAAAAATTTGGGGATTTTTTAGTGGTGTTGGATAGATTCATTAATTCCTTTCATTTAGATTTGTTCAATTTAGGGTTTCAATTGATTATGCAGATGCTTGGTGACGAGTTTAGGGTTTTTAATTGATAATGCTCCGAATTATATGCAGGTTGCTGCACTAGAGAATGCATTGGAAAATTTGAAGCTTCAATCCTGTAATGAGATTGATTCCAGTCCAGGCGCGGATGAGCATTTAGGTGCCTGCCGTGCTCTTAAGGAAGTGTACTTAGAGCGGTGCCAAGGGCGAGGTCTCCAAAGGTGTCTCTTTTCATGACTGTTGGGGCTTGGAAGATGAAGCATTTCGTTTTGCTAGTTTTTGCAGGTATGAACTTGTTTCTCCTTTTTACCGTATACATTTTTATGCTTTCCATTTGAGAAGGATATATGTTGGTCAACGTTTAATAGGTGATTGATGCTTGCTGCCATTCCTTTCTGGGGTGGGGTAGGGTTTGTTGGGCGTTGCAGCAATGTCAAAATTTGTATTCGGGTGATTGTCTGCTTGGATTTATTATCTCTGAGTCGGCTAGTGTAGTGTCTTAATGAGATGAAAGGATAGAAAGCATTAGATGCAAAGTTGAAATGTAGGAACAGATGTTTATCCTACATGACCTATCAAGTAAAAAAAACATAGATTTTATTGCTGGAAACTTATGCATCGTATTATTCGTCTACATTAGTCTTCTTGGTTCGAGGCATGTCCGTTGTTTTTCCCGCCTAAGGGACTAAAATTTACATACTCTAGCTTGTCCTGACACAACATAATAGCACTTACCATAATAGCTAACTAAAATTAGATGATGGGCTACTGACTTGGACATAACCAAAAAATGTCTGTCATGACATAGTAACTGGAGAGTTTGACCCTTCCATTCACATACCAATATACTGTACCATGGTACTCCGTAGTAGTTAAAAACATAAAACAAGCTATATTGATTTTTAATTTTTTGAAAGAATCTTACTAACTAATGGATCAATGGGGTGATGGAGTGTTGTTGGAAAGTTATGTTTTTCAGTGATCATTTATCATGATTTAAAAAATCACTTATTAAGACTTCTTCAAATATCATCATAATTTGCACCTGGTCCCCAAATAAAAAATTAACAATTAATAGTTTCCAAGAAGAAAAATCTTGCATCCAGTCCAAAAAATGGACAGTAAGTGAAGGGGAACAGATGGACATATATGGGAAAGAATAAGTACAGAGCCCCCTTATATTGATCTTTAAGCTTTTCATCTTTAAGCTTTTCGTGTACACTTGTCTTATACATATTGTTTATTTTATACTTCTCTGATTCCTTTTGAACTTTATAGAAATTTGATCAAGGTTTTATTTCACATGGTCTAAAATAGCCAAAGGGAACCAGAAGATGCCAGTAAGAGGAGAAATGTTTTTCATATGGTCATCCATGCTGACTGTCATCAATGCAAGAATCATCTTTCCTTACAAAATCATCTTGAGACAAGTTGCGGAAAAAGGACCAGTGATCGGGCTCATGATTTTCCATATTTAAGCTCAGATTAGTTCCTTCAGCACCTAGAGGACTATATCCCGGCAAACCTTGAGAAATTCGAGCCATTGAGAATATATCTACCAGGAAATCACGAGGGAAGCGGTCGTTTATGTCAATCAAGATGTCACCTAGTTGAAGAATGTAACTGTTGCTGACTAGTGGTTTGATTCCCATGGCTAATTCCAATTGTCTTCTCCTGAGGACAGTTAGACCTGGAAGCAGCCAATTCATTAAGTTTATTCTTTGATGTCATATTACTTGTAACAACAGCTCACCATCGTTGTCTTTATCTCTTTCATGATCCAAAGTTGGCAACTTACTCTCTGCATATTTTTGTTAAGTTAGCACCCAATCCCATTATGGGATGATGAAGTTCGATGCTTAGAGAAGATAGGAAAAGAGTCCCATGGTAGGTTGAAAGAAGCAGGCATCCGGAGTGTGAAGGATTTTCTGCAAGTTTATTACAAAGATCAGTCATCATTGCGCAAGGTAATTGACGAATCCTTAGTGTGGAAGTATATGATAATTTCTATCATTACTCCTTATTTTATTATTGCTTCAGATTCTTGGTGTTAAGAATGGAGCCTGGGAGACCATTATTCAACACGCGACAAAATGCCCAGCAAATGGTGAATGCTTCCGATATGACTGTGAAGAAGGTGCTGCACTTCTCTTCGACTGTTTCTACAAGCTCATAGGCGTATTCTTTGATCACTAAAATTATTGCCCTGTTGAAACACTCCTTGAATGTGAGAAGGTGAGTGATGATTCTTTAACAATTGAGATGAATCTGTGACATCTTGCAAGCATGTGAAATCTATCTTTTTAACTATGTGGCAGTACAATGTCGAACAACTAAGACGACATGCATTTGAGGATACAAGTAGACTAGTTCAGATCAATAATTTCCCTACTGATTGCTCATCTGCTAGTATCAGCCCATGTATGGCTCCATATCCGAACCCCGACAATCCTCTAATCCCTGCACATCAGGGTATCATGTTATATTCATTTGTTACTTTCGTGTTATAACACATTTTTATGTTGTTTGATTTTAATGAATTATTCCTTGTTACGCTTATGCATCATGAAGTCTGGATCCGTCTTGCTGCAGATCAACCGGTGCAAGATAACCAGGTTCTGTTGAGTTGTTCGTCTTTTTCCCAGTCCCAACTGCTGGATCCCGAGCTTCTGCATCATCAACCAGAAGACTCTGCAAATCAGTATATAGCAGGCATTTGTTCTATCACAAGAAGTGATACTATGCTTCGGGACTCACTCATCATAGACCGCGAAAACCATCCACTATCCATGTTAGATTTCGATTTTCCTGCAAACAGCATGGTTCATGGACAAGGCTCAAGCTGGGAGCCTGTAAGCAGCGAAGCTGGACATGTCTGGGTCCGTGCTCAGGTTGCTGTGTTTAAACTTCGCATGGCCTTGAGGCTCATCAAAATAAGGAGACTAGCTTGCAGATCTTGATCTGTGCAATTGTGCGCTGTTCGGTTTGATGTGATGCTTCAATTGGCCTAATGAAGTTACCTAGAAAGACACTTGTTATAGTATGTTCTGATAGGGTGTTTGATACAGAACTTGTAATGCACACTGCTGTTTCATTATGACTCTTATGACACTACAGATTCTTCATGTTTCAAACAACAAGTGGTACTTGGAATTATAATCATCAACATCGATGACATTTTTTTTTTGAGTTGATGACATGTTATAATAGGTGTTTTTACGTATACACCAAATATTAATATCATAGTTTCAAAGACCTTGTATTTTTATATGTATAATAAGATGACTCTATTTTGATTCCACGTTTTAAGCTCCTATAGTCCTATGTCATCAATTATATAAAGATGTCATCAGAAACGATTGATATCAATGAAGTGTAATAACTAATGTCATTAATGAATAATAACCATCAATAAAAAGATGTCATCAATGAAGTGTAATCACATTTTATGCTCCTATTTTACCAATTCTATTAAACTAATAAAACAATTTCATCAATGAATAGAATCTATCAATAAAATATGTCATCGATCAAGTTTAATTACATTTTATGCTCTTGTGTCATCAATGAATAAAAATGTAATAAACATGTCACCACAAGTGAATGCATTAATGAAGTGTAATCACAAACGTGTCATCGGTAAATAAAAGTAGAATCGATGAAAATATATCGATATACAATTGATTAAATTAAAAAAGTTGCATCAAATGATATGATTAAAAAAAGTGGCATCAAATATAATTACATTAGAAAAAGTGGCATCAAAACACTACTTTGAAAAAATATGCCATGACGGTAAACAAATATCGTCAAAAAATTGATATAAACAAAAGTGGCATCAGTAGTCAACAGAAAAAAATGGCATCAATGGTCAACGTGGCGTCACAGTGAACAAAAAATAAAAATGTCATCAAGGTTTTAAAAAAGTGGCATTAAAAAAGTGTCACAAAACCATTTCATTAAAAAAGTGGCATCAAAGTGAAAACAAAATATAATAAATGAAAGGGTAAACTGCAGAAAACCACCCCTTAAATAGGCCATATTGCTCAAAACCACCCTTTAGATGCGAAATGCCAGTAAACCACCCCTTATAACCTACCCGTTAACAAAATGCCCCCACCCCTTACCTTTTTCCGTGATATTTTCCGTTAAAAACATGTGTTAATGACAAAAATACCCTCACCAATTGATCAAATTTTCTTCAAATTGCCATAACCTCCTACCACCCATTACCTCTTTCCATGTTCTCAGTGTCGTCCACTGATGTTTGGCTTGCAGACAAAGAACAAGTTCCCAACTCCTTTGATTTTCTTAAAAATAAAAAAATGTGCTTAAGTGGCATATATTGTTGATTTTTTTTTAAACATGAACTACAGAAGGGGAAAAGAATCAAATCGAAGGCGACATCTAGTAGCAGAAGGAGAAGAAGCTCCGTCGCTTGCACTTGACGCCAGAGAAGAAGGAGATCCGATGCGCCTGCCACTTCTCCTTGCGCCTCGCCGCTGACAACCTTAGGTAGCACCGCCACCTCCAAGTGCTCAGACGAAGAGCACGGTGGCAAACGACGCCGCTTGGCCCCGAGTCCGGCCCCAAAATCACAACCCACAAAATCGAACAAAATTGTTCATATTTCTTGGGAGGTTTTGTCGATCTAGCAACAAGGATCTCAAATCCATCATCTTCATCATCAAATTCGAACTCTTAAGCACCCAAATTCCAGATCTAGGTTTCAAGCACCATGAAGGAGCAACGATGCTTCCTTCCTAAACGACTTCTCAACTCCATCAGACCTACCTTGCACAAAATACCCCTCCTCTTCCTCCGACGGCGGCGGCGGCATCTGCGCTTTCTGCCTCATAGACCGGTTAATGGAGCTGGTGTGCCCTGAATTCGTCGAACAAAGGCTCGATCTCCTCCTCATGCTCTTGCTCCGAGAACGTCCTCGAATCGAACTCGAACCCCGAAATCGAGGGCGTTGCGAGGATCTCATACAAGGTCGTCGTTGCTCCTCATGCTCTTGCTCCGAGAACGTCCTCGATTCGAACTCGAACCCCGAAATTGAGAACGAAAAATTTGATCTTTCGAAGATTAAGAAAGCAAGGGAGCCTACAAGGGGCAATATCATAATTTCACATATTTAACTGAGATTCTAACGGAATCCTACAAGGGGTGGTTTTTCGATAACGGAAGTCTTATAAAGGGTGGTTTTCGGTAATTAAAAATGTAAGGGGTGGTTTTGAGCAATATGGCCTATTTAAGGGGTTGTTTTCTGCGGTTTACCCTAAATGAAATGGCATCAAAACGGTAAAAAGTGTCATCACAAATAATGTCATCACTTAAAAAAAATATCCAAATGAGTTGGTCAACATTGACCAGTCAACGGTTAATGTTGACCGGTCAACGGTCAAACATTTGACCATTCTACCCTATTTGGATGGGGTCTACCAAAACTAATTAAATTAGTTTGGGGTCTAAGTACCTAATTAAACATTCAAAAGGGTCTATATACCAAAATCACCCATTAATCAATTGGTTCAAGATGCTGAAGTTAAGGTTATGGTTAGTCGTAAAGGGGATGTTGTCAATATTAAAGGAAAGTGCAAGATCACAGAGTGTATTATGTCAGGTGATATGGTGCGTCTCTACTCATTGCCATTTTTTTACACGTAATTATTCATTTGATGTGTTTTTAAAGGGAAATCTAATTCATTAATTATACCAAAAGAGTAGTGTTTCTATTTTTGTTCATTGCCATTTTAGAAGAATGATGTATCTACTTCCTCAAGAATTTCATTATCGTCCCCAATCTGACATATGTTTATGCTTTTACAATTATAACACTTGCTAGATTTTGGATTAGGGCGATGATGGCAACAAGGTGTTGAGTGTCTTATCTAAATTGATCAACATTGAACATAAGCTATGGAAGATCAAAACTCATACAAATTATGACATGACAACTTTGAAAGCTTCACTTGCAGTGATACCGTTACACCACAAGCATGAGAGAGAGGAACCAAAAGACATTCGCAACACTTCGGGCAAACGTTTGAAAGAGGCAACATAAGTTAGTGAAAGACAAGAATTATCAAAACAAGTATGTTTAGTTTGAGTAAATGTTAAACGTCTTTAGTTATAGCAAATGTGCTTAGGTTGAATAAAAATTAGACCTTATGAAGTTATGAGTAAGATATTATGCCATGGAAATCTTCAAGTGTAATGTTATGAATAATATAATTGCGATTCTATATAAAGTGTTTGCAGCAATTAAGTCATGACTTAATCTACCACAGAGTACTTTAAAGTGGAAAGAAAAAAATAGGCAAAGATGAGAGTTCATTAGACTAAATAATACTTCTAAAATAAACAATTAAAAATTACGTAATTTCAAAGAAAACTCGTGCGTAGCACAAGGTCGTCCCCTAGTATATTATATTAAAAACATTCCTTTGATGCACATTACACTAATTAACTTGCTTGCTAGCCATATTGCAAGCAACTTTAAAATGGGTCATTAACGTACTGTTTTCAAAGAAACAAGCCACATTAATAACTAAGCAATTAAACCCTACAAACTAAAAGTTGGAAATTAAAGCAAAAAGAACCTAGCAGTTTCTTTCTAGGGCTTCAATCCATTACAACATAGGAGAGAATCACTAGCTAGTTGACATCTCAGGTAATTAAACCCCAAAAGAAAAAACCCACAAATTAATATTTTATCATAAAAATAAAGAAACTGAAATGGTGATCATAAGTGGAAAGATCTGATGTGATGATCATCATCAGCAGCAGCACCTTCAATTCATCATGATCAAAAGCATCAAATTAAATACTTCTTACAAGGCACTGGTGGTTGAACATGATGAGTTGTTGAGCGCAGATAGATCAGTCCATCCATTGCCACTACTATTACTTCCATTACCTCCCCAATTGTTGTACTGTTCTTCCCCATTTTCGTGATTAATGTTGTTGTTCATCCCCATGTTATACCCTCTCACTAACCTCATCTCTTCATTGCCTCTCTCCTCCACCTTCACCATCTCCGTCGTCGGATCTTCCTCCGCCTTTGAGGCCCTCAACGGTCCGCCGTTTCCTCCAATCGCCAGGTTCGAGAACTCCACTCCTTCTAATGGATGATGCCCATACAAGCTTGACCCACCCCCAATATCCATCCCTCCGAGAAATGGGAACTGGGTCGGTCCCGGAGGATTCAGAATCCTCCACTGCTCAGCCCCTCCAGATCCGATGCCCCCTAGGTGGAACCCGGAGTCTCCGGTACCATAGCTGCTAAGCCCTAACTGATCCCCGAAGTCTGTTAGGTGGTGCAGTGGGGTCATGAACCTTAGGGATGAGAGCAGCTGCGATGGCGGTGACGTGAAACCCATCATCTCTGCCATGCTGGAGTGGGATTGGGACACATTCCCGCCGGCCGAGCTGGCGGATGACGTGGCAGCGGCCGTGGATGAGGAGCGCTCGCGGTCACCGCCGCTGGTGGCAGAGGACTTGGAGTTAGAGGAGGTGGACTTGGACCGCTTGTTGCGGCGGCAGCCGCCACCGACAGGGACGCTGCGAAGGGCGCCGCCACGTGTCCAGTAGCGGCGGCAGGTTTTGCAGAAGTGGCGGGGCTGGGAAAGGCTGTAGTTGTTGAAGTAGCAGAACTTGGTGTTGGTGGACTCACACCTAGGGCACTTGAGCGCCACCTCCGGCATCGGTATATTGGCCATGCGGGCCCTCTCTGCCATCGAACCCGGCCTTATGAGCGAGCTTGATGCCGACATGGGGCCGGTGTGCGGTGGCGGCTGAGCCCGAGGCTGTTGCGGCGGTGGCAACGGTGGCGATGGGAGGAGAGGGTTAGGGTTAGTGAGGCTTGAAGAGTTGATGCTGATGCTGTTGCTGCTAATATTAATTCCATGCTGAAACCCACTTTGATGATTTTGCTGCACAAAGAGGTGAATAGAGACTTTGGAGTTGGGAATTAGAAGATCAAACATATACTCGTAGGGAGTTAAAAAGCCATATATATATATATATACGTACATACATAAAAGAAGATTAAAGAAGAATAAAAACTTAGGTATATTCAATCAAAGGTTACCACACCCACAAAAAAAATAAAAGAGAATATTAATTATCTTTCTTTCTGATCTTTTGTTTTTTTGTTATAAAGAATAAGCTTGGAAGCTAGCAATTGGCATGGAAATTGAACTAACAAAGCAACCTAGCTAAAAAACTAAAAATAAAAAAGATCTTGAAGAAGTTCTCACCTGGAGATGGTGTTGTTGATGCTGCTGTTGCCAGTTGGAAGGATCAAGATAACCAGGGATGGAAGAAAACACCATTTTTCATATAAATTTTTAAAAAAATATCTTTGAACCTGGAAATTTGTTTTATAAAGGATTTGAAGGCAGTTTTGATTTGTTCGTGAGTTGAGGAAGCCTTGGGGTTTGTCTTTTAGAAAAGGTTCAATGGGTGGTGGTGGTGGAGGAGATGGAGAATATTAACACCATCAGCAAGCAGCACCTATAATATCAGCAAGAGTTTTTTTTTTTTTTTTTTTTTTTTTTTGGGGTGGCGGGGGAGGGGGTTGTTTTGTGGTTAAAGGGGCGATGGGATGAGATGAGAAAAAGGGAGAAAGCAAAAGGGAGCGGAGTGGGGAGGAAGGATATATATGAAGAGAATACAAATTAAAAGACCTTCACTACCTTTACTCATTTATATGCTAATTGAATTTTAAACATGTCACTATGTGACCTACAACGTTGGCAAAACATGTGGTTTAATATTCACGCACACTTTTTTAAAATGATAAAAATTATATAAAATATTTAATTTTTTTTATAAATTTTTTAAATAAGTTTATACTTATTAATAATAACTACAAAATTGTTTAAAAAAATTATTTAAAAATATATATATAGTTTTTATCTCCTGAAAAAGGGTGTGTAAATAGTAAAGTGACATGTTTTGCCGAACGGAGGGAGTATTAGAATTGAAATACTTTAGAATTAGGTTCGTATATTTTTATTTTATTTTTCAAATATTAAAAAAACAGTAAATTTAATCAGTGGAGACTCAATTTAACCTACCATATATGATATTGAAGTTCAGTAAAAAGATAAAAAAGAAGCTCTTAGGATAATTTATATTTCATTTTCGATTTTCAAACATCAAAACTCCAACCTTAGCATAACTTTGCTATATATATATATATAACCTATAGCTAGCTACTCTAAAATGATTTTCTCTTTGAAAAATCTTAGCATAACTTTCAAAACCAAGAAAAGATCACCACTTGCATATATGTCATTTGGTCTTTCATTTATAGGCCAGCCTCTCACATATTTTATAAGATATTTTAAAAGTGATCGATCGATCGATTTATAGAGCTCAAACTTGAGACATCTAATAACACATAATTAACTTGACCTATTTTTTTTCTATAAAAAAAATCCTATTCTAAAGCATCAAATAAACTTTGTTCAATTGGTAAGCATGCATATATATATATATATATATATATATATATATATATATATATATATATATATATATATATATATATATATATATATATATATATATATATATATATATATATATATATATATATGGTATCACCTGCATACTTAATTCCCTTTTATCCCTCCCCTCTATATATATACCATATCACAAAATTCAATTTTCCCACTTTTCAGACCCCCATTTCAAATTAGCTAGCTAGGGTTTTCCCATTTTTATGTATAGATATAGATACATTGAGAGATATATATAACTGATGATGATATGGATGTCTTACTAATTAGTTTCTTAGTGTATAAGCTTTATTTGGATTCCTCACTTGGCTGTATAAGATCTCTCTATCTCTGGAGTGTGTGCTGTTTATGACAAAGAGGCAACAAAGTGGGGCCCTTTCCTTAAAAAAAAAGGCGGTCTTCTTCCTTAGTCTGGATGTTCAAGGCAACTACGTACTGTGCTCAGTCATGACTCCCCTCATACAGAGCTATACTTTTTATGCAGCACATCACTTTTAATAATAATAATAATGATAATGATAATAATAATAATAATAATGCTAATTTATACCAAAAAAACAATAATAACTACTCCATTCGTTCAAATTACTAATTGTTTTAATATAATTTGATAGTTCAAATTATATAAAAAAATTAATTAAAAAAATAATATTTTAAAAAACAAAAAACTATATAAAATATTATTTTTTAACTTTTTTAATTAAGTTAAAAATTATATAAAAATTTAATTAAAAATAATATTTCATAGAGTGTTTCATTCTTTAAAGCCGTGTAAAAAAATAAAAGAATATGTATTGTGAAACGGAGGGAGTATTAACAAAACTATACTCTCTACATCCTAAAATATATGACATTTTAGGCTTTGAACTTTTGTCAAAAATACATGGGTTTTAGGTTTATAGAATAATTATTACCCCTTAAAAATACAATATATAATAAGTAAAGTTAAAGAGTTCTCATCTCTAGAATAATAATAAGATTTAAGTATAAATAAGTTTTCCTAATTAGCGAAAAGACCATTTATTTTAGGACAGATTGGAGTAGTATATATTATTCCATCTTTGAATGCAATTATTTATTTCGTATTTTTATTGATTTGGAATTCGTAAAAATTAGTATAAAGTTTGGAATTTATATAGAAAAGGTGAGTGTTGGGTGCTTTATCCGGTGGGGGCAGTGTACTCTGTAGCAGTATCCGACCAAATGTAGCTTTTTCCCCTCGCCATGGTATGCTGTTGTTCCTTTCTCGTCCCTCTTTATTTTTTTGAGGCAATTTTTCATTTTTGTGTTACTGATTATTTTGGTAAGTTTTTGGTCCCAATATTGTATGAACTATGAAGCAGACTGCAATTGGGGTTCACTCCATTACATCGGAAATCGCCACCGGGCCTTCGGGGCCATGTAATTTGTTGAATTTGTGCATAAGAGTAGATCGAGAGAGAGGAGGAAGAAGGAAGAAGAGAACAGTGTAATTGGTACGGCCTCTTCGAGATTCATTAATCCGTCCAAAGATAACCCACACTCAATAAGCTTGTATAGCTAATATGTCTAGGTGTCGATACAAGGGAAGTTTAACCTCTTCTTATGTGTTTTTCTTGTCAACCAATAACATAAGCAGAAGATTGTGAAAGCAATGGTATTACAATAATGAAAGTAACAAAAGAAATAAGGAAGCAGAGTAAAAGTGGGTTGTAGGTAGACCTGTCAATCGGGTCATTCGGGTCGGGTCATTTCGGGTTTCGGGTAAAACCGGTTCCGGGTAAAACGGGTCCTGGGTAGATCCGGGTTGATTTAAAATCGGGTTTGACCCGGTTTCGGGTCAAATCGGGTCGATTTTGGGTTTGTCAATTTTTTTTAAATTAAAAAAAATCATGATTTGGTAATTTTGCGATAATTTGAAAATGCTAAAATTAAAGACGTGGTTCATAAGTTTTAGTGCTTGTAATTAAATTTTTTAATAATTTTTTAAAATAATTTCATGCAATTAGTAATAAGCATAGAATTATTTTAAAATTTTTTTAGAGTTTTTTCTTCTTAAAAAATGTGATGAAAAATAAAAAATCAAATACTATGGATTGGAGAGAGTATTACACAATAAAAATAAATATAAAAGTTGATTTGAAAATGAAACATCAAGTGATTGTAATTATAAAATGTAAATAAATTGGAATCTCCATAAAAAAAATTAATCGTATATAATTATAAATCAATCGGGTTAATCGGATCACCGGGTCATCGGGTCAATCGGTTCAAAATTACCGGGTCGATCGGGTCACCGGGTCGAAACCCAGATGACCCGAAAAATTACCGGGTTTTCGGGTTCGGGTCGAAAAAAATTTTTGAGTCAAAATTTTCGGGTCCTGACTCAAATTTTACCGGGCGTTCGGATCGGGTTTTCGGGTCGGGTTATGTTTTGACAGGTCTAGTTGTAAGTGATTGAGAATGAGTCAGTTCCTTACGCATTCATAATAGTGGTTGGCATAACGATTATTAAATCTCCTACAATCACCTTTAACTCTATTAGTTATCCTAGCAGATTGGTTTCTGTATGCATTAAATGTGTCTTACTCTAACATAGGGGACAAGTGACATTAATTACAAAATCTCTAGCACTTTAATAACATAAGCTACGGTTTACAACAAGTTGTCACCTAGTTGTCAACCTAGGTCATGCCTCTGCCTTTAAGCAATATTATTCAAGTGTCGATCTCCTTACACGATTTAAGCGGATGAAATCAAAACCTTAGCAAGATGTAACTATATCTAGGTCACGAAACTAAATATAGTCACAACATAAGCAATTCAATATAAAGGAGATGGAAATAATTAAACATAACAAAAGTAATTGTAAAATAGAATTCTCACAAACCAACCATGTCTAGAATCTGTAAGAAACTGAAAGGAGTTTTAAGTACTCATAGCATACCTAAGAATTTCAAAGCTTGAAAGATCCATAAGAACAGTAAAGAAAAGCGGAAGAAAAGATGACTTCTGTATCGAATTCAGCTCTAGAATGGATGAGAAGAGAGAAAGGTTTTGTGTGTCAAATGAGATATGTCAAATGGTTGAGAAGAGAGAAAGGCGTTTGTTAATAGGAGGA
Source organism: Persicaria maculosa (assembly GCA_963922045.1). Taxonomy (NCBI): domain Eukaryota; kingdom Viridiplantae; phylum Streptophyta; class Magnoliopsida; order Caryophyllales; family Polygonaceae; genus Persicaria; species Persicaria maculosa. The sequence goes on from OY998261.1 coordinate 40,752,743, forward strand.
AATCGAGTTCTTTAGATACAAATATATGAAATATAAATGCAATCCGATTCTTAGCCTATGTAAATAATTACAAGACGTCCTCCCGTTGTAGTTGAAGGGTAGTCTGATCAGATCCTAGTAGCGTCGGAAAGCTCACGTCTTTGGTCGACCAGAAGCCTCGATCTCGACCTTGGTGCTCGATTTCGACTTTGGCTGTCGATCCTTTCTGCAACAAAAGACCTACATAGACAAAAACAAGCAGTCGATATCGACAAGGGTAGGTCGATATTGATGTTAGTCAGTGAAATCGACTGGCTCAGAAGACTGCCAGTCGACACAGGTGTGGTCGATATCGAGGTGGGGTGTCGATATCGATCTCAGTAACTCATGCAGGAAGATCAGTGTCAACTCAGAAAACTGTCGACGATACACAATGGTCGATATCGACGTCTGGGGTCGATATCGATGTCTTCTCCTGCAAAGTTGTTAGCTTTTTGTCGGCAAAGAAAGGCCGAAGACTTAAGGATGAATAAGGAGCGATGAACAAAATAAAGAGAGTGTTTTTATGAGAATAAACTATGTAAAAAACAACTCCTAAGATTAGGGTTTATCACAACGTTAACCAATGCATGCGATAAGGCAAATAAGATGGACAATTGCGCTATTTCACCCGAGGGACAAGCTTTCGCTATACACCAACTCTTAGGATTACTCTTGCAAATAAACCTAATTGTCTCTACCAATTTTATGTTTATAACTCAAGTTGTTAGCATGAATCCCTTTTCTTTCGATTAGGACTAAACATAGAATCGTAGGAGATGATATAGACACAACGATATCAACATCTAACACTTACCTCAGGCACGCATGGCTAACGTCGGGCTCACCCTGACCCTAAGAGCTTTGGGAGATTACTCGCTCTTCATCATGGAACTCATCATTGATTGAAAGGAAATAACTTGCATTAAAAACTTCAAAACTTTACAACTCAACGTCGGCTCTCGCAAACGCCAACCCCTAAAGCTTCTTCCTAACTCTAACTCTATTGAATGATTGAAAGTCTTTTCTTGGATGATTCAATGCCAGCTCCCTAGGGCTTTATTTATAGGCTACTAACCCTTGGAAGCCAAGGATTGTAACTTCTATCTAAACTATGAACTCTATCCAAACAATTAGGATAGGTCTTTTATTTTGATAAAACTCTAAAAACTTGATAAATCTCTAAGGTAAAAATATAAATATCCTCAGCTGTAATTTATCTAATATCTATAAGATAATCCGTGCTCCTTGAAGATAGAATTGTCAATCTGTGTCTCGAAAAGCGTGTATGTCCTCTGTCGAAGTATGGTCGATATCGACTAGGAAGGTCGATTTCGATGTCTTTGTTTATGCTCGACAAGCTCATCTTCTCTCGATTCCTGGTTTTAGGTCGATATCGATGGTAGAAGATCGATATCGAGTGCATTTCTTCTACTGTGTTGTTGTCTGTCTCGACACTCAGTTCTATGTCGATGTTCTGTAGTCGATATTGACCATGTGGGTCGATTTCGACCTCTATGCAGCTTTCCTTGGCTTCTCCGTTTTGACTCCGATTTCGCTCGAATTCCTACATAATTAGATCAAAACTTGTGCAGACTCTATTTCTTGTACGTTAGCTCATTCTTACACAAGTTTATATTGTTTTGAACCTTTTCTTTAGAAATCGAATGAAATATGAAGTCAAAAGATGCAATAAAAAGAGGTACAAATATGTACATCAAAACACCCCATACTTAGACTTGCTTGTCCTCAAGCAATAACCAAGAAATAGCCAACACCTACAGCACACCCTTCAAGTCTTCGCCCTTGTCAAAAGCAACATCATAAGCGGTAGCAAAGCAAAGCAAGTGAATTTAACGTCATAGCACATATTTAGGCGATCCATAGGCATATGCAATTTTTATCCAACCTCACAGGGATAATGTGTTTGCACTCAACTCTCAAGTGTTTAGGCTATGATGATCGACTCTCAACTCAATTCCATACACAATCTCATAAATATTGCAATTTATAAGAATCCACTTCGCAACCAATTATGAAAATGCAATAAGAACCATCAGGAGGACTTTCGCTCAATGGAAGACTTCAGAGAAAACTCAATTCGGCGGGGTTGTAATGGGGCTTGGTATGAATTAAAAGGTATGGAATTATTTGGCTATGTGGTGCTTATATAATTCAGGAATCAAGACTCCTAAACTTCAACACTTACAATATCCAAACCATAACTCTTACAATGTAGCACTTTCCAAGCTTAATATCCTATAATGTTCCTTCCAAACTCATCGTTCCATAATATGCTCTAATATGCTCTAAAGATATCAATCATAATATCAACCCTTCTTTCAAACCCTTAATATGCTCTAAAAAATATTAAACTTGTATGGAATAAATAAAGGACTTAAGGAATTTGGCTCATGCACAATATATATATATACTTTTTTTCTTTTTTTTTTTCTGATTTTTTTTGAACGAAAATAACAAATAAATACTAAAAAAATATGTGCATTTATATGGTGAGCCAAAAATCCTTTTACAAAATATGACAAGATGCAAATATATACCAACCCATAATTTCCTTGCTCAAAACTAAACATATGCACTTTTCTTTCCACAATGCATTATTCTAACCATTCTAAGTCTCAATTCCCAAATGGGGGTCAGGCTCAATTCGACTAGGGATAATTTTGTGGAGTTTGCAATATCAGGCTCAGGCTAATATTCTGGCTTCAAGCAGAGATAATGCAGGGTAGGTAAAGAGAGGATAAAAATGGCTTAAAAGATGCCTCCATCATTTAATTCTCGTAAACATAAACATATCTATGCATTGGCTTTGAATAACTATCACAACATTTAGAGATGCATAGAAAGAGTAAATTCACTAAAGAAAGCAGAGGGATTTTTGATGTTCTCCCTATAGGCCAAAATTCTCACAAGGACAATTTTTGTTGGATTTGCTTTTTAGCTTAGGATCATATGTGCTCAATTTCATCACAAGTTCACAATCTACATAAAAATTTTAAGGACTTAGGCTAAACCATCCAAATATGCCATAGGATTTACATGATCAAGTCAGCTATTGAGTTTTCATCATAGGACATCTAAGTAGGGTTTAAAAATAAACTTAAAAAGTAAACATGCATTTTTTTTGTATTTTTGACATTTTTCCATTATTTTTTTTAGTTTTTTGTATTTTATGAAAAGTAAAACTAAGAACATGTATTTTTATGAAAAGTAAAACTAAGAACAAAAATTTATACATGAATGCAACGCGAAGAAAAAAGCCAAGTTGCGCCCATAGGACATGTCTTTCCCCTCACCCCATACTTAAAATTTACAATGTCCTCACTGTATTAAAAAGAAAAACAAGGGTAGAGAGAAACTCACAGCGCAACCTGCGGATTCAGGTTGATTTTCAGGTTTGGTCGATGCTAGTAGTCTATGTCGAGGTTATAGATCAATGTCGACTGCATCTGTCGAAGTCGAGGAATAAAGTGAAGTCAAGGGCTGCTAGATTGGGGTCGATATCGATGATTATGGTTGATATTGACCTCTGCTTTTTGCTCTTGAGTCCTCGATGTCGAATCCAGGAGGTGGCTCGACCCTTGGGTGGTCGATTTCGACTGGCCTGGTCGATTTCGACTGCCCCTGCAGAAGCTTCTTTTCTTCTTCGTTGTTCTTTTTGCTTGGCAACCTGAAATCTTTGTTAGAAGTATAGATAAAACGACAAATTATCTCAGTTTAAAAGTTTAAAAAGCCAAAAGTCAAAACCCTAAAAACCATCTATGATAGAAAATTAAAGTCTTATGTACACGCTCTAGAATTTTGAGTCGGTAGGCCGACTTCTCCGTCAATTCTTCATGAGCCTTTAATGTAGGGACCCTTCAAGCTTGAGCCTTCTCCTGGATCATCTAGGTCCTTTTGATAATAGCTAAGTTCGGCAACCAAGGCTTCTTCTTCGTTAGGTTCTTCTTTGGGCGCTTTCCTTCTCTTTGTTGACCTAACTTTTGCAATATAGGCAAACCATGGAGCTTTGACCCTCCCATTAGTTGAATTATCAATAATGGACAGAGGAGGGTTAGGAATCATACCTTGGCTTACCCGTTCGGGTCTGAAACAGAAATCTTCGGGCTGAGGGGAGGTCGATTTCGACCTAGGGGGGTCGATTTCGAGTGCTTTAGTCGATGTCGACATGAGGGGGTCGATGTCGCGTCAAGGACCCCATACTTAAGCTCTTGGCAACAATCTGGCTTACTTGATATCGATCATATATGGTTGATTTCGAGCATTTCCGTCGATATTGACTGGTTCCAGTCGACGTCGACCCTGCTTGCTGTTTCGGTCCTCGCAAACAAAAACTTTCGAAGCTTCTCCTTAGCTGGCGAGAGGACAACTTGATCCAGCTGCTTTGTTTCGCTCATGGTAGGGTTGAAAGAGAACTCTATCACTTCGTTCCCTATGGTAAAGATTAGTATCCTCGACGTACATTGATATTGGCATCACCACTAGCTAAGAAAGGCCTACCAAGGATGATAGGTACTACAGGGATCTTCAGGCATCTCCAATACAATGAAATCAGTAGGTACAAAGAACTTACCCACCTTTACCGGAACGTCATCAACTATACATGTGGGCCTGACGAATGAGTTATTGGCCATATAGAGTTTCATATCCACAGGTTCAAGTGCTCCAATATTTACCTTTTTCCAAATAGAGAGAGGCATAAGACTTATGCTTGCCCCTAGGTCACATAGAGCCTTATAGCGATGTTGGCCAAGCCCCACGGTGATTGTAAACTTCCCTGGATCGCTCCTCTTCTCAGGAAAGTCCATCTTTGAGCACTTCTCTGCGATCTCTGCCATGGACCTCTTCTTGGTAAGGATGTCTTTGAGGAATCGAACATAGGCGAGCATCTTGCTTAGGGCTTCTGTAAGAGGAATAGTAATGTTAAGACCTTGAAGAATCTTTACAAAGCGCCTAAATTTACCTTTGGTGGGGTCCTCCAATGCTTTGGATGGGAAAGGCAGCGTCTTCTTTGGTGGAGGAGCCAAAACGGTGGTCGGAAGGGCCTGCTGGACATCGATGTCGATTGGGACTTGGTCGATATCGACCGGGATGGTCGATGTCGACCTCTGTTGTGGCTCTGAAGGCTCCGCAGTGGCCTCGGCGTCGACCAGTGGGTCGACCTGAGGCTAGATTTTGATGTCTGGCTCGACATCGACTTGTCTGTCGATGTCGATTGGATCTACTGCTTTCTCCTCTGATTACGTTCGTGGCTTTTGTACTTTGTTGCCACTCCTTAGTTGCATAGCTGCGATGTGGCCCGTCCCGGATTGCCCCTTAGGATTTGTAGTTGGTTGCCCAGGGAATGTTACAGATGGTCTAGGGATTTGTGCCGCCAATTGACCCAGTTGGGTCTCTTTGTTTTTTCTTCCATACATCCATCTCCCCGAATCTTGCGGTAAGATGATGCAGTGCTCCCTTATTCTCCGCATGATTCCGCCTCATTTCGTCCAGGATAAGATGAAGATCATCCTTCCGTTGGTCTCTCTCCGGGTGCCTAGGAGCTCTATAAGGCGGAGGATCCCTGGGGTTGTATTAGGGTGGTTGATTTCCCCAGTTTTGGTACCCTTGGCGATTGGGATTCCTCATGTAGCGTGCCTCTTGGTGAGTCTCCGCTAGTTGTACTTGTTCAACATGGGGGCACTCGATGATGGTGTGCCGCTGCAATCCGCATTCGGATCGCAGCAGAGCTTGCTTTTGGAGCTTTCGAAGTTGATCTCTATGGAATTGCTCCTTGATGTCCGGATCGATTACCTTGGAGGGTTCATATAATGGCATAGATGATGCAGGCCTCGACGATGATGATGTGTCGGAAGCCTTAGGAGTCCCATATGTATTGTCAAACTCCACCAACCTCTCTATGGTGTCCCAAGCCTCTTGTGGAGCGAGTTCAAGGTAGCAATAGGAGGTGTAGTTGTTGATCTTCTCCTTGGTTGCAGCATCAAGAGCATTGTAAATAATCTCCTGAATCACGTCTGGTGGTTGGCCATGCATCGGGCATGATCGTAGTAGGTCCTTAAACCTTTCCCAAACAGTCGCCAGAGCCTCACCAGGCTTTTGTTTGAAAGCCGTGATTTTTTGTCGGATCAACGCCGTCTTGGATGGAGGGAAGAACTTGTTGAGGAACGCATTCTTGACTTCATTCCAGGTGCGGAGCGATTTTGGGGCTAAACTTTCCAACCACTGCAATGCTTTACCTGTAAGCGACCAACGAAAAGCTTTTAGTTGGACATATTCAAGAGTCTGTCCATCAGCAATAGTATCACAGAGGTATAAGAAGGTTGATATATGTGCGATAGGACATTCATTAGGTTTTCCTTCATATTGATGTCTTCTAATCTCAGTAAGGAAGTTAGGCTTAATTTCAAAATTAGAAGCAGGGATAAGAATCGTCGATTCAGGCACTGTGAGCGCGGGGTGCATGTATTGCTTTGCATTCCATGGGAGGGCATTGATTTGAGCTTCTATTTGCCTCCGGCCTTCCTCCTCCCTATCTGCACGCTCTTTAAGTGTCTCCTCTCTAGTTGTTAAGTCCTCGACTTGATTTCTTAGTTGCTCAATTAGCTCAGCCTGGTTCACGTTGTCTGCCATAATTCTTTGAGCTTGGGCTCTTAGATGGAAATAGTGTTCAGGGTCGCATACTCCTTTGAATTTAGGTGGGCAATCAGTGCGTCGCATACACCTGCAAGGCCAAACTAGATAGAAACGTGAGATATACAACTAGGGCGCGATTGATTGCCTCCCCGACAACGGCGCCAATTTGTTAATAGGAGGAAATCGATTTCTTTAGATACAAATATATGAAATAAAAATGCAATCCGATTCCTAGCCTATGCAAATAATTACAAGACTTCCTCTAGTTGTAGTGGAAGGGTAGTCAGGATCGATCTACGAGGAGGCGTGTCAGCGGGATCCTAGTAGCATCGGAAAGCTCACGTCTTTCGTCGACCAGAAGCCTCGATCTTGACCTTGGTGCTCGATTTCGACCTTGGCTGTCGATCCTTTCTGCAACAAAAGACCTGCATGGACAAAAACAAGTAGTCGATATCGACAAGGGTAGGTCGATCAAGCTTTCTTTCTTAGTGGATAGTTTTCAACACTGTTTTGCGCGAATCATACCCATGTGTGTCATGCGTAGACTCGGTTACTAAGTGCATCAACCATTGCCACCTTATTTCCCTAAATATGCACAAACTAGAACAAAATGTAAACACAAAACATAAACTCCGCAAGCAACAAACATGTGAGTCGGTCTTGAAAATAAATAATGAAGTCAATATCAAGAGGTAGAAACATAGGGAGAGTAAATCACACATTTAAGCCAAAAGAATTATAAATGGTTCCAATAAGGCTAAAACATCCTCACAATGGTTATGTTTTGTAGGATTTCAATCATACTCAAGCTCAACCATACATGCTCAATTACATCACAAAATCATGCTTCATAAGAAAACATTTTAAGGTGATCAGACTAAGCAAATCAAATTCATCGTAGGATTTACAAGTTCATGCAGTAAGAATGTAGAGTTTCGCTAACTAAGGTGGGTATTTGAAATCTATGTATATGCAATGCATGATTTTTTTTTGAAATGCAATATATGAATAAAAATAACTATGAGACATAAATAAACATGATATGCAAACTCTATCTATATGCAATGCAATCTCTCCCCCACACTTAAACCTTTCATTGTCCTCAATGAAACATAAAAGACAACAAAAACAATAAATCATAGAGGGAGAGATGAATCAAATACTCACAATGTGGTGGAAGAGTAGACCCATGAACAAATAGCAGGCAGATAAGTCAGATCTGAGCATTGCAGTGACCGCTGCCTGTTTCGTGCGACCTTTCCTGAAAACTTTGCCTATCCAAAACTAAAAGCAACTATCTAATGCCTAATGGAAAATCTAATTTATTGAAAAGAAAACTAGCTAACTAGGAATTGAAATAACTAAATTAGAAAACTTACCTCGGGTTGCCTCCCGAGAAGCGCCTTTGTTTCATGTCGTTGGCTCGACGTTGTGGGTAAGCTTAAGACCCTAATCAGACATAGTCAAAGCCCTCAGTAACCTGTCGAACTCTTGCGCACAACTACCAAACAAGCATGCACTACATACAAATAAATTGAAACTAAATAATAAAGAATTTAAAAATTGTTTCGACTTATTGTATTCCTGAGCTCGACTACCCACAGAGGGTATATAATACCACCAATTCAGTTCTATTGGTGGCTTATCAGAGTAGCAGTCAAATGGATCAACGCATCTACCAATATTCACTATAGTGCAGGAGACATCTTTTACTTGCTCTGTAGCCTCAACAATAGGCTCTGGACCTGATTCATCAATGGGCGAGCTAGGGATGATCTCGTCAGATGAAGTGTCTTCTTCCTCTATCTTCTTAGTTTGATCTTCAACAATGACCTCAAGAGGTGCAACAGAGGTCTCAACGATTTGAGATACTGGAGGAAGTGACTCATTCTGCGCACATTGATAATCCATATTGCAGAAAAATTCCCACATCTCCAAGAGTCTCATATCTAATAAATCTCCATCACTCATGCACTCAGCAAGACTCCGTGTCTCAGAAGTCATGCCATCAAAGATGCATAGAAGCACTTCCCTTAAACTAGCTTGATATCCCCATGAATAAACATCGTTAATGTACTCCTGCAGGTTGATGAAATATTGATGAAAACTCTCTTCGTGTAACTGCAATAACCTCACCTTCAACATATGTTAGTAGCACGAGTGTGGACCAGGTAAGTGGTCCACACCAAGGTTAGCAACAAAAACACACAAGAATAAATAAATTTCCCCGGCAACGGTGCCAAATTTGACGGAGGGAAATCCCGTCGTTGATCCATCAAAGTAAAACTCAAACTTATAACTAGTATAGCAATAAGCAAGATGTCGATCCCACAAGGAAATTTCCTATTCATGTGTGATTCAGATGCTAATTGAGTAACCAAATTGGGGATTTTATGAATGCAAAAGTAAATGAATTGGATTCAGACAATGATGAGAAGTAGTTCTACCTACAATTTTCCACTTTATTTGGTTGAAACGATCCTTGTAACTACTTCTCATCCTATTAAGTTTCCTATGAATGCCCTTGTCCTGACCTAATATAGTTACTAGTCCAATCAGTCCTAGAAACCCTTATCAATCGAACAATCCCTAAAGAAGTATTTAACCCAATTGATAGCTTTAAGTTCAGAGATTAGCCAAGGTATTTGCAGTCCCTAAAGAGGGATTTAACAACACATTCAACTTCCTACTTGTCCAATTAGTTCAATCAGCCCTAAAGGGATAAGTTTGCTACTTGGGTTAAGGTTCACAATCAGGAATCTACGAAACCCTAGCAATTGAATTGATCTAACAAGTTGGCCAGACAAGATAAAAAAAAACAATAATTCAATAAGTGCAAAGAAGTTGAAGCATTCAATCAAGGAATTAAGGAACGAGAATTAGAAACTCACAATAAGTCCAAATAAAGCTTCAAATCGTAAGCAGAACATATAAGTTTACTTCCTCATGGAAAACATTGCTCAATCTCTAATTGTCTGATAGAACGTGGAATAGAATAGCAGTGGAAACCTAGGGCTAAGCCCTCTCTAAAATCATCCAAAGAGTCGGCCTCCAAAAGATAGATAAATAGGTCTTGTATAGAAAAAACCGTTGTTGCGCAAAAACCTTATACGTGTCGCTGCAGTACTAATACGGTGGCCGCAACATAATGTGACGGCCGCTGCATCGGTCTTTTACGAAAAATATTCTTTGAATCAGCTCTTGACGTCAACAGGAAAGTTGTAGCTCTCTGAAAGAGCTTTCCAACTCATGGTCATAATAGTTGTCAGACAACCAAGGCCTCCAGAAAGTGCAAAACAAGTTCAGCATGTCTGGCGATAACTTCTGCAGACTTGTTCTTCGTTTAGGCTCGCTTCTTCTTCTCAGGACTACTTTAGATCTTCATGTAAGATTCCCCGATCAACTAGACATCCTCATCTAATGTTTCATCAACCCATGTCTCCTCCTCGGATCCACAGTTACCTGAAATAATCAATAAAAACGTGTAGATTCCGACTCCACCAACATAAAGAGCAAATATGCAAATTGTGCTTAAACCATGCATGATATGCATCTTAACTAAGCTAAATCAAACCTATTATGACAATCTAAATGCATGCTATCACTCAAGTATTTGCCTATTTCTTATCCCTTTGTGTCCCATTTTGAGGAATCGGTGTCTACTGCATGTTTATCGTGATTTCAGGTATTTTGGAGCAGTTATGGACTCAACTCAAGAGATAAAGGAGGAAGAGGTTGTTCAAGGCTCCTCGACACGCTTAGAGGTGAAAGACAAGCTAGAAGGAATAGGATCAAGGAGATGTGCCTAGATAATCGAAGTGGAATCAAATAAAGTGGACAAGGCATAGATACATGGAGAAACTACCTATTTTCGCCCTATAAAACTGTAGTGCTCGAAAAAGGCTTTCCAACGCATATTCATATGCATTAATCGGACGAGCGACAACTCCAGAAAATGCATTTCAAGGCGACCCTACTGAAGGCCACTCGACCGAGTGCCTTAGCACTCGACTTGTTTTATGCTCGAGTGGGTTTCAGAAGCTAGCAAATCTTCACACTCGGCCGAGTGCCCTAGACAATCGAGATGTTATATGCCCGAGTGTCGTCTTAAACATTTTTTTCCATTTTTAATTTATTTTTAGTGGGGGATACTTAAGGGACGTTTCTTTAGAGAACTAGGGGGACGAAAAATCAAACTTTTATGGGGAGCTATTTGGAAAATTTGGGGATTAGAGATTCTTGAAGAAATTTCGTTCAATTCGTCAAATTCTGGTAATCTCCTATAAATATTTCTGCCTTCCGATGTTTATCATGCCAAATCTGATTGAATTGAGAAATGAATGGATAGATCTCTTGTTCTAGGGTTGGGATGATCCCGATGATGCGGGAATAGACTTGCTCTTAGTATCGTTTGATTGATTTCTGATTTTGTTTAGTGATTTATTCCTATTGCGCTAGCCCTAATCGATGAGAATTGGCTAGAACTGATTTTGGGTTTGAAATCGAAAGACTAAGACCCTAAATTGGAATTTAGATGGTGAATTGAGACCGAAAGGTGACTAGGACCCATCGGAACTATAGAATTAAACCTGAAGTTTAGTTGATCGAAAGTGAAATTGAACTTCTTGAGGATTTATGGATTGTCATAGATATTTTCGATGATTCTTATATTGAATGAGACCAAAAGGCGAAGTTGATGTGATTTTCATTTAGAATTCTAAGCGCTTAAGGGTTCTAAATTGGTTGCTTGAAATGAGATCGTTAACCAATTTAGACACATTCGCTTCGATTCCAAAAGGAGCTTTGCGATTACCTTAGACAATCTATCTTCACTTTTGAGTTAGAAATTATTCATGTGAGAATATATTTTGGTCTATTGATGATGCATCGTTGGTAATCCCTTACCCTAGAATGCTTTCCATATTGATACCTCTCTACACTTGATCGGTTTTCATTGTTACTTTAAAGATAAACTCTCAAATCTGCTTGTTACTTTTGAACGTGGTCGAACTAGGTCAAAATTATTGTCGATACTCCTCCGGTCCTTGTGGATATGACACTTGATTACTACAACTGAACTCGTACACTTGTGGGGTAGGTTTTTAGCCTATCAAGTTTTTGGCGCCGTTGCCGGGGACCGGTGCTAGTATCGATCGTCTTTTGATGACTAGTTCTCTATATTCTTTTTGTTGCTTTGATTTGTTTTTCTTTTTGTTTTTGACCTCAGGCTGTGCTTTGAATGCGAAAAAAGAAAGGCTCTAGCAATCTAGTTCCTTTTGATCTTAAACCTGAATGCACTAACCACAAAAGAAGAGCTGAACAACAAGCTGCTAGAGCGGAAACAATGGTTGACGCTATGGCCAGATGGGCAGAACTGGAGCGGCAAATGGCTTAGACAGATTGAGAAAATGCTGACCTTCGACAACATCTAGCTAATCAACAGTTACACCTCGTCCAACCGCAAGGGCCGACATCCCTCTGAGAGCGAATTGATCCATCTCAGTACTTACCACAACCGGGTGTCGTCCTTCCTGCTCTTACACCCGTGAACTTTGAGCTAAAACCTGCACTGTTGAATATGATAAGATAGAATATGTTCAATGGGCTTCCTGCTGCGAGCCCCCATCAGCACATATCCACTTTTAAAGAATTTATCGATACAGTGAGAGTTCAAGATATCACTCCTAAAGAGCTGTTATTGCGATCATTCCACTTCTCACTTGCAGGGAAAGCTAAACACTGGTACAACTCTATCCCTGCTGGCAATGTCACCATTTGGGAGGAATTGTCATCTAAGCTCCTGAATTAGTTCTTCCCGTCAGCCAAGACTGCTGAGATGAGGCGAAAGACAAATTCTTTCATGGTGGTTGATGGGGAGAACATCCATGAGTCGTGGGAGAGATTCAAAGACCTTTTGTTTGAGTGTCCTCACCATGGGATACCAAAGCTGAATCTGTTGGAGATTTTCTACAAAGCTGTCAGTGACAACACTAGAGTGCTTATTGACTCCTCGTCTGGAGGAGAATTTTTGGAAATGGGAGCTGAAGACGCTTAGGTGTTCATTGAGAAGACGACTAAGAGATATGGGAAATACTCACAACCCAGGGCACTCTCTACTCCCAAAAAGGGTGTAGGGATGTATGAAGTTGATGTTGAAACTCATAAAGATGCTAGGTTCGATCCTCTAGCTTCTAAAATCAAGCGGTTGAGCTCAGTCCCGGAGATGTCTCTATTGACTAAGGAAGTGAGTGTTGTGGGCTCTAGACCGGTTCCATGCCAGTTTTTTGGATCCCAAGATTATACTATTTCGGCTTGTGAGATCTATGCCTCCCAAGGTAATGAGAGACAAGAAGAAGGAAGTTGGCTACATGGGCAACAGCTACAATAGGGGTCAAGGGTATAACAGAAGCTACAACAACTTCAATCCTCAAGTAAGGGATCACTCTGGTTTTCTTTATGCTAACAAGCATGCTGCTAAAGGATAGCCTCCAAGATTTTCACCGAACCCTCTATATTAAAAGGGTAAGATGGAGTTGATGATGGAGCAACTCATGGGCATCGTTCAAAACATAGCAGGGCAGGTGCAGAATCTCAGCCAGAGTCAGAAGTTACTTGAAACACAGGTAGATCAGCAAGCTAGCAATGCTCCTAGGCCTACTGGTCAGTTTCTAGAGCGCACTAAAGAGAATCCCAAGGTACATATTTCTACCATATCTTTGAGAAGTGGCAAGCAGTTGGAAGATTTGATGCCTGTAGCACCGAAAGAGAATAAGAATAGAGCTGAAGCTGAAATGGAAAAAGCTCCTGAACTAGTGAAAGAGCCATCATATGTGCCTCCTCCTCCTTACAAGCCGTCGCTTCTGTTTCCACAAAGAAGGGCTCAATCTCAAACTGAGGCGCAATTCAAAAGGTTCTTGGAGGTGTTGAAGAAACTCTATGTCAATATTCCATTCATCGATGTTTTGACACTCTACGTCAATATTCCATTCTTGGAGATCCTCTCTAACAAGATGAAGCTCGATGAGTGCGAAGCGGTGTTTGTTACTGAGGAGTTGTTAATAGGGAGGAACGTCGAGTTCTTAAATACAAATAATAAGATGTAAATGTAAACCGACTCCTTAGCATATGCAAATAATTACAAGACTTCCTCCCGTTGTAGTGGAAGAGTAGTCGGGATCGATCCACGAGGAGGCGTGACAGCGGGATCCTAGTAGCGTTGGGAATCTCATGTCTTGCATCGACCAGAAGCCTCGATCTCGAGCTTGGAGCTCGATGTCGACCTCGGCTGTCGATCCTCTCTGCAACAGAAGACCTGCAGAGACAAAAACAAGCAGTCGATATCGACAGAGAAGGTCGATATCGATGTCAGCAGACGGAATCGACTGGCTCAGAAGACTGCCAATCGACACAGGTGGTCGATATCGACGTTGAAGGGTCGATATCGATGTTCAGTAACTCAACAGTGATGATTGTCGTCGACTTAGAAAACTGTCGACGAAGTCTTTAGGATGGATGAGGATGAGATGAACAGAAATAAACAGAGGATTTGATGAATATAAACTATGTAAAAGGCAACTCCTAGGATTAGGGTTTACCACAATGTTAACCAATGCATGCGATAAGATAAATAAGACGGACAATTGCGCTATTTCACCCGAGGGACAAGCTTTCGCCGTACACCAACTCTTAGGATTATTTTTGCAAATAAACCTAATTGTCTCTACCAATTTTATGTTTATAACTCAAGTTGTTAGCATGAATCCTTTTTCATTCGATTAGGACTAAACATAGAATCGTAGGAGATGATATAGACACAACGATATCAACATCTAATACTTACCTTAGGCACGCAGGGCTAACGTCGGGCTCACCCCGACCCTAAGAGCTTTGGGGGACTACTCGCACCTCATCATGGAACTCATCATTGATTGAAAGAAATAAACTTGCATTAAACGGAAAACTTTGAATCTTTACAATCTCAACGCCAACTATCGTAAGCGCTTGAAACTTTAAAGCTCAAAACTAAAACTCTAACTTTCTATTGCCTATTGCTATTGTCTTTCTTGCTTGGATGATTCTAACAAACCAGCCCCTAGGGCTTTATTTATAGGCTACTAATCCTTGCTATCCAAGGATTGTAACTTCTATGAACTCTATCCAAACAATTAGGATAGGTCTTTTATTTTGATAAAACTTAAATAACTTGATAAAACTTAAAGGTAAAGATAAATCTTAGCTGCTAACTATCTAAAAGTACAAGATAATCCGTGGCCTTGAGGATAGAATTCATAATCCGAGTCTCGAAATCGGATCTATCTTCTGTCGAGATAAGGTCGATATCTATGTTGAAGGTCGATATCTATCTCTGCTCAGCTTCACTTGGCTTCTTCGTTTTGACTTCGATTTCACTTGAATTCCTGCATGATTAGCTCAAAACACGTCCAGACTCTATTTCTTGTGCTTTAGCCCTTTCTTACACAAGTTTATATTCTTTTGAACATTTTCTTTGGAAATCGAATGAAATAAGAAGTCAAAAGATGCAATAAAAGGAGGTACAAATATGTACATCAGGAGTGCAGTGCCTTAATTGAGAACAAGCTTCCACCTAAGCTCAAGGAGACATGTAGTTTCGTTGTCCCTATCAATTTTGGTCATGGTCCTGATTATAACTCTTTATGTGATTTGGGAGCTAGTACTAGTTTGCTTCCTCTCTCAATCTGCAAGAAACTGGGTCTAGGAGAGCCTAGACCAGTTAGGATGCAGTTGATCATGGCAAGCAGGTCCATTACCCACCCAGTTGGTGTTTCATAGAATGTTCCTATTAAGGTGGGTATGTTTTTCGTGCCGATGGACTTTGTTGTATTGGATATGGATGCCAAAACCCCTGTTTCTATCATTCTTAGAAGGCCTTTCTTGGCCACTGCAGGGGCTTTGATTGATATGCGAAAAGGGACACTCTCTTTTGAGATAGGGGATGAGAAGGTTGAATTTAAGCTCCCTAAACCTTTAGAACCACATGTTGTTGAGTCTATGTGTTACAAGATTGATGTTGCAGGTAAAGGAGGCCATGATGCCATGAAATAAGTGGTCAATCGAGACCCTCTAGAGTTTGGTCTAACAAAGAGAGTGGTTAATGGTGCTACTATTTGGCTCTCTTACGAGCGGGAGGTAGATTCAAATATTTAAAGATAATTCACAACTATGCTAACTCCCTATCTCAAACAAATAATACAAGAATCCCTCCCGATGTAGTGGTAGGGTAATTAAAGATCGAATCCACGAGGAGGTGTGTCAGCGCTTCCCCTTTTGAAATCACGATCAAGCTTTCGACCTCAGAAGACACTCGATATCGATGTGTCTAGTCGAAATCGACCTCAGCTCTGGTCGATTTCCAGTAGAGTTCTTGCAGAAGACAAAAGCAGCAAAGTCGACGTAGAGACAGACCTCGATATCGACGTTAAATCTCGATATCGACCTTTACAGTCGATTTCGATGTTTGTCACAGAAACTGTTTTGCGTAACCTATTGTCGGAAAAGTGTCCGAAGAACGTAGAATGGTAAAGAATGATGATCAGAAATAAAAACTTAACTTTTATATGAATTCAATTAATTAAAAAGCTTCCAAAGTCGGGGCTTCATGCCACAACGATAATAATGCAAGTATGATGCTAAAGTTATGAAATTTAATGTCTTTCCGTCAAATAACTTTCGTTACCAACACTTAGGTGATTAGAGGCTCTCGCATAGTTCCTAAGAGTTACTATTCAATTCATGAGTAATCCAAGTTCACAATATGAGTGGCTTTCGCTTCAATAATGCAAATAATGAATCTCTGATGTACATATTTGTACCTCCTTTTATTGCATCTTTTGACTTCTTATTTCATTCGATTTCCAAAGAAAAGGTTCAACAGAATATAAACTTGTGTAAGAATGGGCTAAAGTGCAAGAAATAGAGTCTGCACAAGTTTTGAGCTAACCATGCAGGAATTCGAGCGAAACCGGAGTCAAAATGAAGAAACCAAGGAGAGTAGAAGAGAGGTCGATATCGACTTTAAACATCGACATCGACTACAGCACATCGACACAAAACTGAATGTCGAGACAGACCATCACACAGTAGAGAAAAGAACTCGATATCGACCTTACACCATCGATTTCGACCTCAACAGAGACATCAAGTGGAGATGGACAAGTCGGGCAGGAACAGAGACCTCGATATCGACCTCCATGGTCGATATCAACCATATCTCGACAGAAGATAGATTCGATTTCTAGACGCGGATTGGAAACTTTATCTTCAAGGAGGACGGATTTATCTTGTAACTATTTAGATAGATGGCAGTTGGAGATTAATTTACTTTTTACCTTTAAGTTAGCTTAAAGTTTTATCAAAATAAAAGACATATCCTAATTGTTTGTATAGAGTTCATAGTTTAGATAGAAGTTATAATCCTTAGATAGCAAGGATTAGTAGCCTATAAATAAAGCCCTAGGGGGTTGGCATTGAATCATCAAATTTTAGAGTTCAATTACATTCAATAAAGTTAGAGAGAAGTTTTAAGCTTCTGAGTTTATAGTTTAATGCAAGTTTATTTATTTCAATCAATGATAAGTTCCATGATGAGGTGCGAGTAGTCCCCCAAACCTCTTAGGGTCGGGGTGAGCCCGACGTTAGCCATGCGTGCTTGAGGTAAGTGTTAGATGTTGATATCGTTGTGTCTATATCATCTCCTACGATTCTATGTTTAGTCCTAATCGAAAGAAAAGGGATTCATGCTAACAACTTGGGTTATAAACATAAAATTGGTAGAGACAATTAGGTTTATTTACAAGAGTAATCCTAAGAGTTGGTGTACAGTGAAAGCTTGTCCCTCGGATGAAATAGCGCGATTGTCCGTCTTATTTACCTTATCGCATGCATTGGTTAACATTGTGGTAAACCCTAATCCTAGGAGTTGCTTTTTACATAGTTTATATTCATCAAAACCACTGTTTTATTTATGTTCACCGCATCCTCATCCATCCTAAAGTCTTCGGCCTTTCTTTGCCGACAAAAAGTTAACATTTTGCAGGAGAACATCGATATCGACCACACACGTCGATATCGACCACTGACTTCGTCGACAGTTTTCTGAGTCGACGACGATCATCACTGCTAAGTTACTGAACATCTATATCGACCCCCCAACGTCGATATCGACCACCTGTGTCGACTGGCAGTCTTCTGAGCCAGTCGATTTCATTTCCTAACATCGATATCGATGTTCCCTAGTCGATATCGACTGCTTGTTTTTGTCTCTGCAGGTCTTCTGTTGGAGAGAGGAGTGACAGCCGAGGTCGACGTCGAGCTCCAAGGTCGAAATCGAGGCTTCTGGTCGAAGAAAGACGTGAGATTCCAACGCTACTAGGATCCCGCTGACACGCCTCCTCGTGGATCGATCCTGACTACCCTTCCACTACAACGGGAGGAAGTCTTGTAATTGTTTGCATAGGCTAGGAGTCGGTTTACATTTACATCTTATTATTTGTGTTTAAGAACTCGATTTCCTCCTATTAACGAATTGGCGCCGTTACCGGGGAGGCAATCAATCGAGCCCTAGTAGTCTATCTCACATTTCTATCTAGTTTGGCCTTACAGGTGTATGCGACGTGCTGATCGCCCACCTGAATTTGAAGGAGCAGACGACCCTGAGCGCTATTTCCACCTACGAGCCCAAGCTCAGAGAATCATGGCAGACAACGCGAACCAGGCTGAACTTATTGAGCAACTAAGGAAGCAGGTCGAGGATTTAACGACTAGAGAGGCGGCACTTAAGGAGCATGCAGATAGGGAGGAGGAAGGCCGGAGGCAAATAGAAGCCCAAATCAATGCCCTCCCTCGTAATGCCAAGCAATATATGCACCCCGCGCTCACAGTGCCTGAATCGGCGATTCTTATCCCTGCCTCTAGTTTTGAAATTAAACCTAACTTCCTTAATGAAATAAGAAGGCAACAATATGAAGGAAAACCGAATAAATGACCTATGGCGCATATATCGACCTTCTTAGACCTCTGTGATACTATTGTTGATGGACAGAGTCTTGAATATGTCCAACTAAAAGCCTTTCGTTGGTCTCTTACAGGAATAGAATTGCAGTGGTTGGAAAGCTTAGCCCCAAGATTGCTCTGCACCTGGAATGAAGTCAAGGACGCGTTCCTTAACAAGTTCTTCCCTCCTTCTAAGATGGCATTGATTCGACAGAAAATCACGGCTTTCAAACAAAAGCCTGGTGAGGCTCTGCAACTGTTTGGGAAAGGTTTAAGGACCTACTACGATCATGCCAGACGCATTGCCAACCACCGTACGTAATTCAGGAGATCATATACAATGCTCTTGACGCTGCAACCAAGGAGAGGATCAACACCTACACCTCCTATGGCTACCTTGAACTCTCTCCACAAGAGGCTTGAGAGACCATAGAGAGGTTGGTGGAGTTCGACAACACATATGGGACTCCTGAGGCTTCCGACACATCATCATCGTCGAGGCTTGCCCTATCTATGCCCTTATATGAACCCTCCAATGTAATCGATCCGGTCGTGAAGGAGAAATTCCATAGAGATCAACTTCGAAAGCTCCAAAAGCAAGTAAGGTTCCTTTCAGCAAACCAAGATTGCATTGAATGTGGATCGCAGCGACACACCACCATCGAGTGCCCCAATGCTGAACAAGTACAACTAGCGGAGACTAGCCAAGAGGCACGCTACATAAGGGGTCCCAATCACCAATATTGTGGAGACCAAAGGTTCCATCAACCACAAAGGAACCCGGTTAACCCTAGGGACCCCCCGCCTTATAGAGCTCCTGGGCACCCGGAGAGGGACCAACGAAAGGATGATCTTCAACTTGCACTGGATGAAATCAGGCGGAATCAGGCTAAGAATGATCAATCTAACAATGCAATCAATTCTCAACTCAATCACCTTACCACAAGGATTGGGGAGATGGATATTTGGAAAAAGAACGTAGAGACCCAATTGGGTCAATTGGCGGCACAAATCCCTAGACCGTCCGGAACATTCCCTAGGCAACCAACCACCAATCCTAAGGGGTAATTCGGGATGGGCCATGTCGCCGCCATGCAATTAAGGAGTGGCAACAAAGTACAAAGGCCACGAACGGAATCGGAGAAAGCAACAGATCCAGTCGACGTCGACCTGGGTGTCGACCCCCTGGTCGACACCCACGTCCACGTCGAGGCCACTATAGAGCCATCAGAGCCACAACAAAGGTCGACATTGACCATTCCGGTCGATATCGACCACGTCCCAGTCAATGTCGATGTCTAACAGGCCCCTCCGACCACCGTTTTGGCCCCTCCACCAAAGAAGACATTGCCATTCCCTTCCAAAACATTGGAGGATCCCACCAAAGGTAAGTTTAGGTGCTTTTTAAAAATTCTTCAAGGTCTTAACATTACCATTCCTCTTACAGAAGCCCTAAGCGAGATGCCCACCTATGTGCGATTCCTCAATGACATCCTTAGCAAGAAGAGATCCATGGCAGAGATCGCAGAGGAGTGCTCAAAGATGGACTTCCCTGAGAAGAGGAGTGATCCAGGGAAGTTTGCAATCACTGTGGGTCTTGGCCAACATCGCTACAAAGCCCTATGTGACCTAAGGGCAAGCGTAAGTCTCATGCCTCTCTCTATTTGGCAAAAGGTGAACATTGGCGCACTTGAACCTGTGGACATGAAACTTTATATGGCTGACAACTCATTCGTCAAGCCCACAGGTATAGTAGATGACGTTCCTGTAAAGGTAGGTAAGTTCTTTATGCCTACTGATTTCATTGTATTGGAGATGCCTGAAGATCCTGTAGTGCCTATTATCCTCGGTAGGCCTTTCTTAGCTACTGCTGATGCCAATATCAATGTACGTCGAGGATTACTAACCTTTACTATAGGGAACGAAGTGATAGAATTCTCTTTTAACCCAACCATGAGCGAAATAAAGCACCTGGAGCAAGTAGCCCTCTCACCGGATAAGGAGAAGCTCAAAAAAATTTTGTTAGCGAGGACGGAAACAGCAAGCAGGGTCGACATCGACTGGAACCAGTCGATATCGACTAACAGTGGGGACACTGTATATTTTAATACAGTGGGGACACTGTATATTTTAAGTATGGGGTGGGGGAACAACATGTCTTATGGTCATAACTTGGTTTTCTTCTTCGCGTTGCATACATGTTTAAATTTTTGTTTAGTGTTACTTTTATAAAATGTCAAAAAATCCAAAAAATAGAAAAATGTCAAAAATACAAAAAAAATGCATGTTTTTTTATGTTTATTTTTAAACCCTACTTAGATGTCCTATGATGAAAACTCAATAGCTGACTTGATCATGTAAATCCTATGGCATATTTGGATGGTTTAGCCTAAGTCCTTAAAATTTTTATGTAGATTGTGAACTTGTGATGAAATTGAGCACATATGATCCTAAGCTAAAAAGCAAATCCAACAAAAATTGTCCTTGTGAGAATTTTGGCCTATAGGGAGAACATCAAAAATCCCTCTGCTTTCTTCAGTGAATTTACTCTTTCTATGCATCTCTAAATGTTGTGATAGTTATTCAAAGCCAATGCATATATATGTTTATGTTTACGAGAATTAAATGATGGAGACATCTTTTAAGCCATTTTTATCCTCTCTTTACCTACCCTGCATTATCTCTGCTTGAAGCCAGAATATTAGTCTGAGCCTGATATTGCAAACTCCACAAAATTATCCCTAGTTGAATTGAGCCTGACCCCCATTTGGGAATTGAGACTTAGAATGGTTAGAATAATGCATTGTGGAAAGAAAAGTGCATATGTTTAGTTTTGAGCAAGGAAATTATGGGTTGGTATATATTTGCATCTTGTCATATTTTGTAAAAGGATTTTTGGCTCACCATATAAATGCACATATTTTTTAGTATTTATTTATTATTTTCGTCAAAAAAAAATCCGAAAAAAAAAGAAAAAAGAGAGATATATGTATATAGTGCATGAGCCAAAATCCTTAAGTCCTTTATTTATTTCATACAAGTGTTATATTTTTGAAAGGCATGTTAGGTTTGAAAGAAGCACTACTAGAATCTTGCAATTAGACATAATGCGTTTTAAGTCTGTCAAAAAAATAGCTGATGTTAAATTATTCTATTACATCAAATAATATCTTTGTGATTTTAAAAAAAATTTAGACAACAGTTGAATTTTATGACAGATGTAAAATTATTGATTCTAAAATAAATTAAAACATGCGAGTTTGAAATTTTTAAACAGAAACACGCGAATTTGAATTACTTAGAAAAAAAATTAGAGGGGTTTTCAAATTTGGGAAATTTCTAACACTTCAAATTTATTCCATAAGCTTGGGAAAAATTCATCCCAATTCCTAATTCCTATCTGGCATCTGCTACCTCTCGCTCTCTCGACCTCGTTCGCCACTGTTCACCAATGGCATCTCCTTGTCGATCGCCGACTCCTTCCTTCCTCTGGCTTGCCTGGCCGACGACTGTTCTCTCTCGCCTCGCAACCATCACCTACGTCATTCCCTCCTTCCTTCGGCTTCTCCCATGGCGTCTTCTCTTGTTCTCAGTCCTTCTCCATTTTCATTGACACCACACCACCACTTCATGCCTCCACCTGTTCGAACTTTTCACTAGCCCAGACCACCGAGCACTGTCGACGCTTCGCCATCTGTCTCCGTCTCACCGGACCTCTTCACTGCCACCGTCGCTCGCCCGAGTTGTGCTGATTCCACATATGACTTCCCGCCTCCTCCTCGAGCCTACTCGCCGCAACATGAGGTAATTCTACCCTTTAATTTCTCAGATTTACTGCCACCTTCCCCCACTTGTAAAAAGATATAATTTTTAGGGTTTTGGTTTGATCAATTTGGGTTTTTTTTTTCGAGTCATCAAGCTGATTTTACTGATTCAAAACCTAGGGCTAAGCTTCTTGATCTCATCCAAGTATAATCTTTAAATCAGATCTGACGAAGGTATAATTTGTTTGTACACCACAAAGAACATGGAACAATTCAGTTCTTTAGTTTATGAAGGTGTAAGAGATACTAGACTTAAATGGAGGATTTCTTGTGTGAGATACTGTTGTTTTTGTTTGTGAAGTTCTGGATTGTTGCTCGTGGTCTGACTTCTCTGACCTGGAGGTTAGTGGAGCAGGAATTGAATTCCATGGTAGATGAATGTTCATGTGACTCTGCTGGCTAGAGCACAACCTCTGATAGATGTAAGGCTCAGGATAAGGCAGCCTATGACTTCATGTCAAACCTTAACTCAGGGCTCTTGTGGTAATGATTTAGGTTGCTCAAAGGTATTCCATGCTTTGTTGCTTGACAAGTTAACACATATTATTAGCACCTGAATCAGTAAGACATCCTTTAATACAATATGATGTAATTTTTGTTAACTTTTTTCTGTATATGAAGTGTATAAGATGCAGTTATCATATGTAGATGAAAAATATTATTGCTCAATTTTTTTTGGTATAATTGACTTCATTCAATGCAACTACAAGAAATAAGTAGTGAAGAAGGATTTATATAGAATTGCTTCAATTTGGTTCAAATTTAACCTTTCTTTCTACTTGTCTTAACAGAACAATGCACTTCATGTAATGGTGAAGACCTTGAAAAGGATAGGCATTCAAAAAACTATTATAAACTACCCGCTGAGGGCGCAATTAGTGACCTTGACAAGGATAGACCTTCAAGTAGCCAGACTCGGCCTCTTAAAGTATGCACCTTTCTTCAGTTTCATAGTATGTTGCCTTTTCTATTATTTCATATCACTATTTTGGTTTTAGATTCCCCTTGGTAAGACAGTGTCTTTGTTTGAGGTAAGAAAGTTTATTTTTTTTCTTTTTAGTGGCAGAAGTTCTAGGCCACATGTTTTTCCTTTGTCTGGAAATAGGATCTACCTAAACTAACAGATTAAAAAATGAGAGATTTTGACCTTACTTAAAATTAATATTTTGTCGGTTGTTCCCCCTTGTCCTTACTTAAAATTAATATTTTGATGATGTAAATTGTAGCTGTAATTGGGTGAACTTAGTTGGACAAACCTTAATTTAGTCCTCTAGAATTAGTTTAGTTAACACCTCAGTACCTCACCAAAGCTGCTTGGCGAGTCAATTAGTAATTTAGTAGCAGTAGTGCTAGTGGTAGCCAGTTGTGTTTTAGAATATGCTTCCTTTGATAGCGGTGGCAAAACGTTCCTAGTTGAAGGTTGAAACACTCAACTTCAAACGTTCTTACCAAACACACTAGCAAATGAGCAATCGAAAAAGAGTCTAAAGAAATCAAGACCTCAAACCTCCAAGAAAAGCCAGAGACTTGTGAATTCAGAGTATTTCCAGGTAACTATACTTGAATCTTTGAAGTTCATCCCAAATTAGCGTGTTTTGTTTAAGGATTTGATGTTTTATGCCTAAATCTCATCCTTGAATTAGTTGTGGAGACAAGCAACTTTATGACTAAGCCATAGTAATGAGCTGTCTTATGAATCTTGACTTGTGTTACCGAATCACTTTTGTGTCAAGGTCAGGAATTCTTGAAACTTGTCATGTGAAAGTCCTCTTCCATTTATTCATGTCATTCACACTTTCTCTCTTTCTCCATCCATCCATAACATGTTGTGGACTGTGGAAATAATATAGTCTATAGCCTTAATATTTCTTGTCTTATGTTTTGTCTTCACAATTTGTATATTGATGAACTTGTTTCTTCACAAGTTGCTTCTGTTCGCCGCCCTCTATTCGCCTCTTGCCTCTCATTTCCCTCGGTTACCGCAGCCATCTCGGGTAGCCTCGGTTCTCAGTCAGCCCTATTTTAGTCATGGTAAGTTCACATCTCCTCACTTTGTTGTTCTGTTAATTTAGAGATTAGAAACATACATGTTCTATATAAGATTTGTACTGTTAAGTATGGAAGCCTAAAAAAACATACATGTTAAGTGCTGTTAAGTAACACATCCCAATAGGCTCCCTATATAATCAAACCTCAAAGGTGAGGAAAGTGTGCCAGCAGTTTGTTTTCTGGTGTACCAACAGTTTGTCTTCTCTCAATTATTAATTTTATTCTGTCTGTGTGTGCAAACAATTTGTTTTCTCTCAATTGTTCATGTCTTAACACATAAGGGCTATTTACCAATGAGTATTTTTATGTTTGATATGGATGAAATGATTGTCTTCCATCCTAGATGCTTCTCGTGTGCGCAAGGAGTTTGATGAATATAGTTCCAAGTTGTCCAAGATGCAATAAAAATTTTCAAGTTTGTCTCAAAAATTAAAACAAGACTTTGGTGAGTGTAACTTATAGCACCCATGTATTTTGCTAATTATAGTCTCATTCAAAGGGCTCATTTATATGATAAACTAGCATGTGTTCAAGAAGTGACAAGATGTTTTTTTACAAGTCCTGAAAAGGAGTCCTATTCATTCTATACTATTCATTCTATGATCCTTGTTTTGAAAGCAAGGAAAGCAAGTATGAACCAACACCTTGCTGTCAATTCTTTATATTTAAAACATTGCTTGTGTTTGGATTTTTTGTATTTGTATATTTTTTGAAACACTATTTTTAATATATATTCCCTCTTTTAATTTCAGTATCAGGTATGTTTACAAAATCTGTCCATATAAGCAAGCTACACAGAATGAGGGACACAGTACTACTCGATTGGGGTAGGCTTCTATTAATCTGTTCTTTTATGATTATGTTATTCCCTCTTCCCCAATCTTCAAAAGCAGCTAACCATGTTTAGAGAAACTGGAAAGTTTGTGTAAAAGGCTTTTAGTTCTGCTGCGATGAAATCTTGCTGAAGTACCAAGCTCATCAAATGCTAGCTTAGTGTGCTGCATGGAATCTGATGCACCATTTTAATATAAAATATCACTCCCTCCATGATATTAGGCTTGAAATATCTGCGACATTTGACCTATTTTGTAGTAGTGATGTATGATTTAAAAATACTAATCATTTGTAAAAGTGTATCTTTCAAGTACCCGTCCTTTGTAAAACATTTGTAAATGTTGATTTTGCATTTATCCTATTGTATATGTTCATTAAATTATCCATCATTTGCAAAATCTTATTTTACATCGAGCAAAGGGTGTTGTGTATAACGAAAAGACATCGGATTACAAATGAAAAGGGTTGCGCGCCTTAATAGCTACGAAATCGAACCATTACATAAACACATATGCTAGTATTATTATAGACATCGTCTAAATAATCTAAATCAATGTGTAACATATATTTTTGCATCACAATGTTAATATAAATTGATATATATTGCTAACAAAAACATCTTTATAAAAATCTAAATGATGTTCATGTCATATTAATACATCAGTTATGTACATATTTCATGCAATAGATTATTTAAAAAGCAATAAAAAATCACAAATTATATATATGAAATTAATGTACACAAAATCAATATAATAAAGAAGATGTCTATTTTGTTTTAATACATTGATTATTTTCAAAATAGTGATGTAAATGTAAAATTTAGGCTTGGTGTGGACATCTTCAAAAGCTTATAAATGAAAAATAATGAGGCTTTAACAACAAGTGAACATGTCAAAAATAAATTTGAGGGGCTGATTTATATCTATATTCAAAATAAAACAGATATTTTAACAAATAAAAGACATCAGCTTCAAACCGATGTGGAAAAGTTGATCTTTTACTACACGCACAATAAGATCGGAAATTTTTTTGAAAGATATCTGTTCACAATAGATGTGTAATTGTATTTTTCTAGTAGTGAAGGGTTGATAGTATGGTTTACATCTTTTAGTGCATCTTTAGAGCATATTGTGGAAAGATGAGTTGAGAAAGAGCATTATGGAGAATTGAGCTTGGAAAAAGCAACATTGAAGAGTTATGGTTTGGATATTGCAAGTGTTGAGATTTAGGAGTCTTGATTCCCGAATTATAAAAGAACCACATAGCCAAATAATTCCATACCCTTTTATTTCATACCAAGCCCCATTATAACCCCACCGAATGGAGTCTTCTTTGAAGTCTTCCATTGAGCGAAAGTCCTCCTGATGGTTCTTATTGCATTTTCATAATTGGTTGGGAAGTGGATTTTTATAAATTGCAATGTTTTTGAGATTGTGTATGGAATTGAGTTGAGAGTTGATCTTCATAGCCTAAAACACATGAGAGTTGAGTGCAAACACATTATCCCTACGAGGTTGGATCAAAAATTGCATATGCCTATGGATCGCCTAAATATGTGCTATGACGTTAAATTCACTTGCTTTGCTTTGCTACCGCTTATGATGTTGCTTTTGACAAGGGCGAAGACTTGAAGGGTGTTTATTGCTTGAGGACAAGCAAGTCTAAGTATGGGGTGTTTTGATGTACATATTTGTACCTCCTTTTATTGCATCTTTTGACTTCTTATTTTATTCGATTTCCAAAGAAAAGGTTCAAAAGAATATAAACTTGTATAAGAATGGGCTAAAGTTCAAGAAATAGAGTCTGCACAAGTTTTGAGCTAACCATGTAGGAATTCGAGCGAAACCGGAGTCAAAACGAAGAAACCAAGGAGAGCAGAAGAGAGGTCGATATCGACCTTAAACATCGACATCAACTACAACACATCGACACAAAACTGAGTGTCGAGACAGACCATCACACAGCAGAGAAAAGAACTCGATATCGACCTTACACCATCGATATCGACCTCAACATAGACATCGATTGGAGAAGGACAAGTCGGGCAGGAACAGAGACCTCGATATCGACCTCCATGGTCGATATCGACCTTATCTCGACAGAAGATAGATTCGATTTCGAGACGCGGATTGGAAACTTTATCTTCAAGGAGGCACGAATTTATCTTGTAACTATTTAGATAGATGGCAGCTGGAGATTAATTTACTTTTTACCTTTAAGTTAGCTTAAAGTTTTATCAAAATAAAAGACATATCCTAATTGTTTGGATAGAGTTCATTTGGATAACAAGGATTAGTAGCCTATAAATAAAGCCCTAGGGGGCTGGCATTGTATCATCAAATTTTAGAGTTCAATTACATTCAATAGAGTTAGAGAGAAGTTTTAAGGTTTGGCGTTTGCGAAAGCCGACGTTGAGTTGTAAAGCTTTGGAGTTTATAGTTTAACACAAGTTTATTTCTTTCAATCAATGATGA
The DNA here is from genome assembly GCA_963922045.1 of Persicaria maculosa. Classification (NCBI taxonomy): domain Eukaryota; kingdom Viridiplantae; phylum Streptophyta; class Magnoliopsida; order Caryophyllales; family Polygonaceae; genus Persicaria; species Persicaria maculosa. The sequence continues at coordinate 40,780,629 of OY998261.1, forward strand.
GTTCCATGATGAGGTGCGAGTAGTCCCCCAAAGCTCTTAGGGTCGGGGTGAGCCCGACGTTAGCCATGCGTGCTTGAGGTAAGTGTTAGATGTTGATATCGTTGTGTCTATATCATCTTCTACGATTCTATGTTTAGTCCCAATCGAAAGAATATGGATTCATGCTAACAACTTGGGTTATAAACATAAAATTGGTAGAGACAATTAGGTTTATTTGCAAGAGTAATCCTAAGGGTTGGTGTACATCGAAAGCTTGTCCCTCGGGTGAAATAGCATGCATTGGTTAACGTTGTGGTAAACCCTAATCCTAGGAGTTGCTTTTTACATAGTTTATATTCTTCAAAACCACTATTTTATTTCTGTTCACCGCATCCTCATCCATCCTTAAGTCTTCGGCCTTTCTTTGTCGACAAAAAGCTAACACTTTGCAGGAGAACATCGATATCGACCACACACGTCGATATCGACCACTGAGTTCGTCGACAGTTTTCTGAGTCGACAACGATCATCACTGCTAAGTTACTGAACATCGATATCGACCCCCAACGTCGATATCGACCACATGTGTCAACTGGCAGTCTTCTGAGCCAGTCGATTTCGTTTGCTAACATCGATATCGATCTTCCCTAGTCGATATCGACTGCTTGTTTTTTGTCTCTGCAGGTCTTCTGTTGCAGAGAGGAGTGACAGCCGAGGTCGACATCGAGCTCCAAGGTCGAAATTGAGGCTTCTGGTCGAAGAAAGACGTGAGATTCCAACGCTACTAGGATCCCGCTGACATGCCTCGTCGTGGATCGATCCTGACTACCCTTCGACTACAACGGGAGGAAGTCTTCTAATTATTTGCATATGCTAGGAGTCGGTTTACATTTACATCTTATTATTTGTATTTAAGAACTCGATTTCCTCCTATTAACAATCTCCCTAACCTTCGCAATGGAATCATGCATAGGATAGAAGACGGAATCGCATAAAAGTCATACCTTTGATGCACTAACCCTACATCGCTATCGTTGGGCTAACCCCGACCCTAGAAGTGGGTTGACTACTCGCTTCTCATCATGCAACTCATCATCATCATTGAAAGAAAACTACTTTGTATTTGCAAAAGAAAGAAATTACAACCAAACAAGGCAAATCTCCACTCTCGCTTCCACCAAACTCAATTCGGCTCTCCTCTCTCTCTCTACAAATTCTCTGCATTAAACTACTAAAACTTGCTGTGCTTGGATCCTTAAACTTAGCCCTAACGGCCTCTAGATATAGATATCGAACTTTGCTATCAAAGACTTGAAACTTTATCTTTATTCTCTAAGATAAAACTTAAATAAAGTAAAAACTAAAAATTCTATGGTAAAGATAGCTAAAGTGATAGCCATGACGTTGAAGATAAGAAATCTCGACTTTTGGATAGACGTGCAAGCTTCGGATAGAATTCTATCAAAATCTGAGTCGGATACCTCTGCTGGCAACATCGATATCGACCTTCAGACGTCGATATCGACCTTTGTAAAACTCTATCTCGAGCTCTCCTTCTTCTACTCGGATTAGCACTCGACTTCTATCATTTATCTCTATCTGGCCACTCGATATCGACCATGCAACATCGATATTGACCTTTGTGTGTCGACATGCTTTGTTTCATTCTTGCTCGATTCCTATGTCTCTGGTGCACTCGATGTCGAGGTCTCTAGTCGATTTCGACCTCTTCAGAAGACTTCGAGTTCTTTTTCCGCTCTTTCCAATCTGTCCATTTTTGTCCTGTTTTATGCAAAATCACATAGAAACTCGTGCAGACCCATATATTGACAATAATGCATAAACTACACTAATCCCATGTTTTCCCACTAATATGCATGCAAAAGAATGATAAAATGGACTTATATGTGCAAAGAAAATATGGCAATTTGCGCGCACATCAAACACCCCATACTTAAGCTTGCTTGTCCCCAAGCAATACCTTTAATGGTCATTCAGGGGAAGAAAGTAAACCCTCAACATCATAGATTCTTTTTTTTTTTTCATATGTCCCTTCAATCAATTGCCATCCTCGATAAGTCCATGCCTATGCATAAAGCAATTTCATACTCATAAAAGGAGGTTTATATGCAAAAACAATTTCAGCGACATAGCATTAATAATCAAGAGGACTTTTGCAAGCTTGTGAGAAGTAGATTGGTAAAAGGCTAAAGGTGAGCTAATATTTGGCCATGTGGTGTTAAATCCGGGGAAATAAACTTTCTTTCCAAAACATCCCACATTCCTTCTTCATAATGTCTCACCTTTCACTCATCGCTCAATGCTTTTACCTCTCTAACCTTAGCACTGCCTTCTCGCGAGTCACAAACATGGGTGTCATGAATTGCCCCGGATACTTAGTACTTTGGACTCCTCACCTTGTGTCCCATTTCGCTGAAACAACATCTCAACGAGCAGGGTCCACCTACCTTTATCTCTTGAGGTGATCGGATTTTTTGTCGCTCATTAAATTTTCCATAATTCATAAATTTATTCATTCCTGCCAGCAACTTCATAAATATATATGCACAAATCCATATAAAAACTCCAAAGATGACTTCCATTCTCAAACTTTTCCCCGGATATGGTATAAGGTATTAAACGGGCAATATGTAATATATGTGGAGCAATAATGATCATGATAAGGCTTATGTATGGCTTGTGACTTCTGCAAATATGCATAGGTAAAGCTAGAATATGAACTTGTATATGCACAACTCCGTCATCTAATCATGCATATGTGAAAAGCAACTTCAAATTTTACCTCTCTTTCATGATTTTCTCTAAAAAATTGCACTTTATTGTGACTTCCCTTAACTAGGCAATTTCATGTTATATCTCTAATGAATCTATTTTTGCATCGTCGAGTTCAATAAAAGCTTCCATGACACTTATTCTTTATTTTCAAAATTTTTTCGATGGGGGTGATTTTTTCTAGACTTTAGTCTTTTTAGACTTTGGATGATAAACTTTATAATGAACATGATCAATATAGATAGACTCGATGCATATAGATAGATATATCGAAAGTAACCATGTATGATGCAATTGGAGAAGTATGCATAATTTTGCTCAAAAATTTTAAAATATGTTAAAAAATGATTAAAAATATGCAAGTAAGTTTTTCCCCAGCCCATACTTAAAGATTACAGTGTCCTCACTGTATAAGAACTAGGGTTAATGAAGAAACTTACTAGACAGTAGTGCAGATGCTCGAAATAGGTGCTGTAACACACTGCCAAGTGTCGACGTCAAGTAGGCTTCTAGTTCTCCGAATTACCTAAAGTCATCAAAGGGAAAGAAAACCTTGCACGAAGTAAAGAAAATAAAAGAAAAACAAATTTATTAAAAAAGAAAAATAATAGCGGGTTGCCTCCCGTAAGCGCTAAATTTGAAGTCTCTAGCTCGACCTACTTCTCTTTTAGCCTTAGCCTAGCTCATCTTTGTCCGGAGGTATAAGTGGATCTGGTGGTTCCTCCGGTGGTGGGAAGCGTGGGATGTCATCCGGGGGCATCGTATGAAGAAGCTTGAATCTCCCAGAGTGAACGCTTCATGGCTCCACCCATTCATCTTCCCTGGCTCCAGCTAGCATGCATACAGGAAGATATAAAGAAGATCTACATACCTCATTATCATATCTCTTCCGCTTCATTGGTTGATTTGGTTGTGCGTCTCCACCCAAGCAAAATGGTGGAGTGGGAAGAGATATTTCCTCCTCATCCTGTGGAGCTTCGTGCCACTTTGCTAGGACCCCATACTTAAATATGAACATCAGAATTGACCTCTGTATGTCGATTTCTGGCTCAAGCTTCAGGGTGATCCGACCTCGACCACAAGCCTATCTAAATCGACCATAGGGTCGATGTCGGTCTTTAACATCGATTTCGATGTCTCTTCTGTGTTCTTTTCTCTTTCCTACAACTTGTTAACGAAAAATGCAATATAACCTAAAGTGTCTCAAAACAAAGTAAAACTGTCTAAAACCAAAACTAAGTCTTTGTTACATGCTCTAGACTTTTAAGTCGCTAGGCCGACTTCTTCCTTTCGCACTTCTCAAGGCGGCATCTGCAGAGCCCATGTGGCTTGGGCCTCAAATATTACTCCTTTCTTGTTACGCAGCTGCATTCCGGCGGGATGGATCTGATTCACCGTGAATGGTCCCAAATTCTTATCTTTGAATCTCGTAGGGAACCAATGGTCCTTGGATTTGGCAACATAAACTTTGTCTCCTATCTCATATTGGCTCGAATCACCATCAGATACCCTACATAAACGCACATGCCAAGGCACACCTCTTCCAAATAATGATAGATCTTTAATTGTAATGGAACAGGAGGAATCCGTACCTTGATTTACCTTCTTATCTGTCCGATGTTCAGGTCGACATCGATGTTCAGTCCTCGATATCGAGGTCTGTTGTACTCTTGGGGGATCAGTCAATTTGGAGAGTTTTCCCTCGATATGATCAGGTCGATTTCGACCCTCAGTGGTCGATATCGAGGTCTCTGTTCCTCCCTCCTCAGCTTCAATGGTGGTCGATTTCAGCTCTAGGGTATGGTCGATATCGACCTTGCTGCCTGATTTCGATGTTCCTTCTTCTCCTCTGTCGACCCCATACTTATAACCTGACATAGAATCTTGAACATTATTAGTCAATATCGACTTACCTGGGTCGATTTCGATGTTCTGTTTGGCCCTTTCGTTCAAGATTGCCATAACCTCCTCCACTTGGGCTTCTACGGCCCTCTTCTCAACCTCTTCTGGTGTCATACTCCTTACTTTGGCCTCTCCACATGCAATGTAGACACCATTGATGGCTTTTATCTCCATTGGCCCTTGATTTTTCACCGTCTTGTTGAAGACATACTCTATCACCTCTTCACTAATTGTGAATGAGAGCAATCATTTCTTCACGCTAATGTTGGCATTGACGGTTGCTAGGAATGGCCTACCTAAAATAATGGGACAAGCAGGGTCCTCCGCTATATCAACAACTAAGAAATCAGCAGGGACAAAGAATTTACCTACTTGTACGGGCACATTCGTTACCATCCCTGTTGGAATTACTACCGTATTGTTTGCCATGTATAACCTTGCATCCACGGGCTCTAGAGGACCTATCTTTACCTTATGCCATATGGTTAGTGGCATCATGCTAACGCTAGCGCCCAAGTCACCTAAAGCATTAAATTTGAATTGACCTAAACCTATAGCGATAGAAAACTTACCTGGGTCCGCCCGCTTTTGTGGTAGCTCCAACCTGTTGCACTCCTCTGCGAACTCAGAAAGCGATCGCTTCTTACCCAATATGTCCTTAAGGAACCTTACATAGGATGACATCTCATGAAGCTCTTCTGTGAATGGTATAGAGACATTGATTCCTTGAAGCATCTTCACGAACCGCTGAAATTTCTTTTCTGCCGGGTCCTTAATCATCTTTTTAGTTGGGAATGGCAACACCTTCTTCCTTCCCGCGGGTGTAGTTAGGTCGACATCGACATCAGTAGGGTCGACATCAACTGGAGGAGTCGATTTCTGTGGTGACACAGCATCAGGGTCGACATCGACTGGAAGGTCGATATCGAGGTCACCTTCGTCGATATCGACAGGGGGGTCGATATCGATGTCTGTTCTGCCTCCTTTTCCTCCGCTTTTTGCTCGGGCGTTTGTAATTGACGCCCACTCCTTAGGTTCACTGCCGCAATATGTCTAGTGGTTTTGCCCTTTTGGTTGGGCACAATTGATCCAGGGAATGATCCTGACGCTTTAGTTATTGCTTTCGCCAATTGACCCATTTGGGTCTCCATGTTGCGCTTCCAAACGTCGATCTCCCCAAGCCTAGAATTTATGCCCTGCAGCTGAGTATGGATGGAGTTGTTGGCTTGTTTTAACTCAGCATGGTTCCTCCGCATCTCATCAAGAATGATTTGCAGGTCATCCTTCCTTGTCTCTCGCTCACGGTGCCCTGGTGCTCTATATGGTGGGGGATCCCTTTGATAGAACCTTTGATCGCCCCAATATGGTTGATTGCCCCCTCCACAGGAGCCTCTCGTCCACTTAGCTTCCTTATGTTTTTCCACCATGGTTACTTGCTCAGTATGTGGACATGCACTAGTGTTATGCCTTGTAGAACCACATTCCTGACAAGTTTGATTATTGCTCATGAACCTGACTTACTTTTGAAGGCGGCGTGTCTGATCGTTGTGGAATTGTTGCTACACATCAGGATCTATCTCCCTTGGAGGCTCATATAGTGGCATTGATGGGGCATGCCTTGAATCATAGGCTGCAGTAGTCCCATAGGTGTTATCAAAGTTCACGAGCCTCTCAATGGTCTCCCAGGCCTCCGTTGGTGTAAGCTCAATGTACCGATAGGAGGTATATGAATTGATCCTCTCCTTATTTGGTGCATCAAGGGCATTGTAAAATATCTCCTGGATGACATATGGAAGTTTCCCATGCGTTGGGCATGATCTCAGCAAGTCCTTAAATCGCTCCCACGCATGTGCTAGTGTTTCACCTGGCTTCTGTTTGAAAGACGTGATCCTTTGCCGCAACATCGCCATTTTAGAAGGTGGAAAGAACTTATTCAGGAATGCATCCTTCACCTCCGCCCATGTCCTCAGTGAGCCTGGAGCAAAACTCTCAAGTCATTGTAATGCCTTCCCTGCCAAAGACCATCGAACAAATTTTAGTCTCACATACTCTAAATTTATTCCATCAGCAACTGTTTCACACAAGTCCATAAAAGTAGAGATGTGTTGCAGTGGGCATTCATTAGGTCTTCCTTCAAAAGTATTTCTTTTAATTTCAGAAAGGAAGTTAATTTTAATTTCATAATTGGAATGAGGAATTAAGATAGCGGATTCACGAACGTGAAGCGGCGGATGCATGTATTGCATCGCCGTTTGTGGATACTGATTGAGCCGCTCTTGGGCTTGTCTGCACGCATCCACCTCCCTATCTGCACGGGCTCGCTCTGCAGCAGCGGCGACCCTCTCAGCAGCGATTGTAGCATTGTGGTCCTCGATCTCCATCCTCAACCGCTCTATGGTCTCAGCATGCGTCTCGTTGTCAGCCATGATGTGAATTGCTTTGTTGCGAAGATGGAAGAAACGTTCAGGCTCGTTGATGGGTTCCAGGATAGGTCCGCGATCAGAACGTCGCATTAACCTGCAAAATAGACTTTAAAAGATCGTGATGAAACTTAGGTGGCGATTGATTGCCTCCCCGGCAACGGCACCAATTTGTTCGGCTCTCTTATGAAACTTAGGTGGCGATTGATTGCCTCCCCGATGTAGTGGTAGGGTAATTCAGGATCGAATCCACAAGAAGGTGTGTCAGCGCTTCCCTTGTTAAAATCATGATAGCATGCATTTAGGTAGGCATATTAGGTTGGATTTAGCATGATTTAGATTTATATAATGCATAGATTAAGCTAGATTTGCATTTATACTTGTGTTGTTGGTAGAGTTGGAATCTACACGCGTTTATGGATTATTTCAGGTATATGTGGATCCGACGAGGAATGAGGAAGTTCATGGATGAAGGAAGAGTGAAGAGGAGGTGGAAAAGTGAAGAGCACGGGAGCGAAGTCGAAGTTAGAGAGCCTAAGTGAATAACAAGTCCGTAGAAGTTGTCGTCAGACATGCTGAACTTGTTTTGCACTTTCTGAAGGCCTCGGTGGTCCGATTGACTATTATAAGCATGCGTTGGAAACCTCTTTCCGAGATCTACAACTTTCATGTTGACATCGAGACCAGATTCGAAACAGAAAAATCGCTGTGAACAGTAAAAGCCGCCCCGCGGCCAAGCTAGCCGCCCCGCGGCCCGAAGCTCTGACGAAGGATTTCGCAATCGCCTGGCCGCCCTGCGGCCAGGGTTGGCTGCCCCGCGGCCTCTGCAGAAACGCCGAATCTGCTACATGGACTTTTTATCCACTTAATTAGGTTTTTAGAATTATTATTTGGCCGACTCTTTGGAGGCTTTTTAAGGACGTTTTGAGGAATTTATTTTAAAAGATCTAATTCCATAACTCTTATACACTTTGAGATTATCAATTGAGAGAACCCTAGAAGGGAGTCTTGATGTACATAATTGTACTATTGTTTATTGCATCTTTTAACTTCATATTTCATTTGATTTCCGAACAAAAGTTTCAAAAGCATATGATCTCGTGTAAGAATGAGCTAAAGTGAAAGAAATAGAGTCTACACGAGTTTTGAGCTAACCATGCAGGAATTCGATGAAATCGGAGTCAAAACGAGCAAGCCAAGTGAAGCTGAGAAGAGGTCGATATCGAGTGGAGACATCGATATCGACCCTGGATTTCGACACGACTTCTGAGTGTCGAGATAACCACACAAACCAGACTAGAAGCCTCGATATCGACACACATGCATCGATATCGACCATCATCATAGACATCGACTAGAGTGGGACAAGTCGAGCAGAAACACAAGCCTCGATATCGACCTCTGGAGTCGATATCGACCCTACATCGACAGAAGATAAAATCCGATTTTTGAGGCTCGGATTGTGAAGTCTATCAACGAAGCCATGAGTTATCTCGTTCTTTTAGATATTAGCAGATGTTTGTTATCTTTTCCTTTAAGTTTATCAAAATAAAAGACCTATCCTAATTGTTCGGATAGAGTTATTAGTTTAGATAGAAGTTACAATCCTCGGATAGCGAGGATTAGTAGCCTATAAATAAAGCCTTAGGGGCTGATTTGTGAAGAATCCAATCATAGACTCATCGAAGAGAAGAACGATAGACAATAGATAGTTAGTTGATTTTGAGCTTTAAAGTTTCAAGCGCTTACGATAGTTGGCGTTGAGATTGTAAGGATTCGAAATTTTCCATTTATGCAAATTATTTCGATTCAAGACATGTCTACGATCAACATGAGTGAGTAGTTCCCTTTTCTTCTAGGGGCGGGGTGAGCCCGACGATAGCCATGATGGTAAGGTAAGTATGTCGTTAAAGAATGTATCTTTATCTCCTTCTACCTTGTTCTTCATCTTTAAATGCGAATTTAAGGAACTCATGTTGTAAAACTTGGGTAGTAATTAGGGTTTCTTTTCGAAAGATTTTAAACTCAATTATGACGAAGGTAGACACCAATTAGGTTAAGTAATTGAAAAATCTCTTTTCCTATTGGTCGGTTTAGGTGAAAGCCTTTTCCTTTATGATAAAAGCATGCATCTTTAGTTGATCCTTATTTCTACTATCATGGTTGTCGTCGCGGTAATCCTTGACTTTGGAAGATCTTTTCCTTTGAGTTTACATTAAAATTTGCCCGCTGTTCGTTGAGTCATCGAAAAACCCAACACCTTTGCTTATTTCTGATCATTGCTTCCTTTCCATCCTTGATTCTTCGGCCTTTTCTTTGCCGACAAAACCGCTAACCCACTGCAGGAAAGACATCGATATCGACAGCAGAGGTCGATATCGACCAAACTGATAGATCGACGGTTTTCTGAGTCGATCTCGACACTCCTGGGAACTTCTGCAAGCATCGATATCGACCACTTTGTGTCGAAATCGACCCCCTGTATCGACTGGCAGACTTCTGAGCCAGTCGATTTCGTGAACTAACCTCGATATCGACCCCCACCAGTCGATATTGACTACCGTTTTTGTTTCTGCAGGTTTTCTGTTGCAGACGACATCGACAGCCAAGGTCGACATCGAGGTCTGACATTGAGATCGAGGCTTCTGGTCGAGTAGAAAGGACGTGTCTTCAACGCTACTAGGATCCCGCTGACTCGCTTCCTCGTGGATCGAACCTGATTCCCTACTACTATAGCGGGGAGTCTTGAATTTATTTGAAGAGGCTAAGAGTTGTATTGGTTTATATTTTATTATATATTTCGATTCAATTCTCCCCACGTCAAATTTTGGCGCCGTTGCCGGGGAAGCTATCAATCGCGCCCTAGTAGTTTATTTTCACGGTTCTTTTTAGTGTTGTTTTATAGGTGTATGCGACGTACTGGTGACCAACCTGAATTTGAAGGACTAGACGAACCAGAACGCTTTCTCCACCTAAGATCTCGAGTCCAAAGAATCATGGCGGACAACGAGACCCAGGCACAACAAATTGAACGCTTAAGGAAGCAAGTAGAGGATTGCGCTACCAGAGAAGCGGCACTAAGAGAGCGTGCTGACAGGGAAGAGGAGGCCAGGAGACGATATGAGATTCAAATCAACGCCCTCCCCCGGAATGCTAAGCAATACTTGCACCCATCGCTCACAGTGCCTGAATCGGCTATTCTAATCCCTACTTCTAATTTTGAAATTAAGCCAAACTTTTTAACTGAAATAAGAAGGCATCAATATGAAGGGAAACCTAATGAATGCCCTATGGCACATATATCAACCTTCTTAGACCTCTGTGATACAATTGCTGATGGACAAAGTCTTGAGTATGTTCAACTGAAAGCATTTCGCTGGTCTCTTACAGGAAAAGCATTGCAGTGGTTGGAAAGCTTAGCCCCAAGATTGCTCCGCACCTGGAATGAAGTCAAGGACGCGTTTCTCAACAAGTTCTTTCCTCCTTCTAAGACGGCGCTGATCCGACAGAAAATCACGGCTTTCAAACAAAAGCCTGGTGAGGCTCTGGCAACTGTTTGGGAGAGGTATAAAGACCTCCTACGATCATGCCCGACGCATGGCCAACCACCGTACGTCATCCAGGAGATCATATACAATGCTCTTGACGCTGCAACCAAGGAGAGGATCAACACATACACCGCCTATGGCTACCTTGAACTCGCTCCCCAAGAGGCTTGGGAAACCATTGAAAGGCTGGTGGAATTTGACAATACATATGGGACTCCTGAGGTTTCCGACGCACCATCATCGTCGAGGCCTGCCCCATCTATGCCATTGTACGAACCCTCTAAGGTGATCGATCCGGATGTAAAAGAACAATTTCATAGGGATCAACTTAGAAAGCTCCAGAAACAAGTGAGATTCCTATTGGCAAACCAGGATTGCATCGAATGTGGATCACAGCGACATACTACCATTGAGTGCCCCCATGCTGAGCAAGTGCAACTAGCGGAGACTCATGAGGAAGCCAACTTCATGAGGGGTCCCAATCGCCAATATTGGGGAGACCAAAGGTTCCAACAACCACAACGGAACCAGGTTAACCCTAGGAACCCCCCACTCTATAGAGCTCCTGGGCACCCTGAGAGAGACCAAAAGAAGGATGATCTTCAACTTGTATTAGACGAGATAAGGCGGAACCAAGCTAAGAATGATCAATCCAACCATGCTATCCACTCTCAACTCAATCACCTTACCACAAGGACTGGAGAGATGGACATTTGGAAGAAGAACGTAGAGACCCAACTGGGTCAATTGGCGGCACAAATCCCCAGACCGTCCGGAACATTCCCTGGGCAACCAACTACCAATCCTAAGGGGCAATCCGGGTCAGGACACATTGCAGCCATGCAACTAAGGAGTGGCACCAAAGTTCATAAACCACAAAAGGCGACGGAGGAAGACGTAACAGAGCCTGTCGACATCGACAACCCAGTCGATGTCGACCCTGAGGTCGATATCGACACCACTGTCGACCCCTTCGCCGACGTCGATGACATTGCAGCACCTGAGAGAGAACAACATAGGTCGAAATCGACCCTACCGGTCGATATCGACCACCCTCCTGTCGACATCGAGGTTCAGCAGGCTCCTCCGATCACCGTTTTGGCTTCTCCGCCAAAGAAGACGCTACCCTTCCCTTCCAAAGCATTGAAGGACCCCACTCAAAGCAAGTTTAGGCGCTTTGTAAAGATTCTCCAAGGACTGAACATTACTATCCCTCTTACAGAAGCCCTAAGCGAGATGCCCGCCTATGTTCGATTCTTAAAAGACATCCTTAGCAAGAAGCGATCCATGGCAGAGATCGCAGAGGAATGCTCCAAGATGGATTTCCCTGAGAAGAGGAGCGATCCAGGGAAATTTGCAATCACCGTGGGACTTGGCCAACATCGCTACAAAGCCCTATGTGACCTAGGGCTTTGTAGCGATCACCGTGGGAAATTTGCAAGTGTAAGTCTCATGCCTCTCTCTATTTGGCAAAAGGTGAGCATTGGAGCACTTGAACCTGTGGATATGAAACTTTATATGGCTGATAATTCATTCGTCAGACCCACAGGTATAGTTGATGACGTCCCTGTAAAGGTAGGTAAATTCTTTGTGCCTACTGATTTCATTGTATTAGACATGCCTGAAGATCCTATTGTACCTATTATCCTTGGTAGGCCTTTCTTAGCTACTGCAGATGCTAATATTAATGTACGTAGAGGATTACTAACCTTTACTATAGGGAACGAAGTCATTGAATTCTCCTTCAACCCCACAATGAAGGAAGTTAATGGTATGGAAATCAAGTCGGTCTACACTAGCATCATGGATTGCAAAGAACCGACAGAAAGGGCCCTAACTCCTGAAGAGGCCCTAGCCCTAGCTGCAGAGGAGCTTACCGACGAGGATATTGAAGAGTTCTTGGCTACATGCACGAGTGATGAGGAAATATTCGACGATGCTCTATCCATGGAGCTCGAAGACGAAGTCGATATCGACGAAGACAGGTCGACATCGACCAATCCACTCGATATCGAGTGCCCTCAGTCGACATCGACACACTCAGTAAGTCAAGTTCTCCCTTCTTCTCTTACAGGCGAAATCGACCAGCCCATGTCGACAGAAGTGGCCGAAATCGACCAGCCAAAATCGACAGAAGAGGTCGAAATCGACCAGTCGATATCGACGTCAGAAGTCGAAATCGACCTTTACCACTTGATGCCAAACAGCTCCGAAGCCGAGGTATGTGCTGAACTCTCAGTCGATATTGATTATTCCTACTCGCCCTCGACCTTCTTTCTGCAGGAATATTTTGAAGAGTCCAAATCAAAGTTAGCATCACTCTATGTTTGGTCCACACCGACTCCTATAACCGATTTAGGAACTTCTATCAAGAGAATTGAGACGGATTACCTTGGTGAGATTATGAAGACGGAAGAGGTAGAGCCAATCCTTATCCCACAAGGCCCCTCTCCGGTGCTTAAGCCTCTACCCAACACACTTAGGTATGAGTTTCTTGGTCCAAATTCTACTTTCCCTGTAATTATCAATGCTTCACTAACCACGCAGGAAGTAGATAAGCTTATGGAGGTACTTCGTGCCCATCGTAAGGCTATTGGATACTCTCTTGAGGACATAAAAGGTATTTCTCCTGCTACGTGTATGCATAGAATCCTCCTTGAGGATGATCATAAGGCATCTATAGAACACCAACGGAAGCTCAACCCCAACATGAGAGAGGTGGTGAAGAAGGAGATCATGCGCATGCTGGATGCAGGAATCATCTATGCCATCTCCGACAGCGAATGGGTGAGCCCAGTCCATGTGGTGCCTAAAAAGGGCGGAATGACCGTTGAGGAGAATGAGAAAGGCGAGCTTGTGCCAAAACGAATCACAACTAGTTGGCGAATGTGCATTGACTACAGGAAACTCAACAATGCCACTAGAAAGGATCACTTTCCCCTTCCTTTTATTGATCAAGTATTAGAGAGACTTGCCGAACATGATTATTTTTGTTACTTGGACGGATATTCTGGTTTTTGGCAGGTCCCCATTCATCCTGACGATCAAGAAAAGACCACCTTCACTTGTCCCTATGGGACTTTTGCATATAGGAGAATGCCATTTGGGCTCTGCAATGCCCCTGCAACCTTTCAAAGATGTATGATGGCTATCTTCTCCGACATGATTGAGGACATCGTGGAGGTATTTATGGATGACTTCTCTGTTTATGGCACTACTTTCGATATTTGTCTTGCTAACCTTCGCAGGGTACTTGCACGATGTGAAGAGACAAACTTGGTTCTCAATTGGGAGAAGTGCCACTTTATGGTAAGGGAAGGTATTGTGCTAGGCCACAAAGTCTGTAAACGGGGAATTGAGGTAGACAGGGCAAAAATAGAACTCATTGAAAAATTACCACCACCTTCATCAATTAAAGACATAAGAAGCTTCCTTGGTCACGCAGGTTTCTATAGGAGGTTTATTCAAGATTTTTCTAAAATTGCCAAACCATTAACTAACCTACTAATGAAGGATGTTAAGTTTGCATTTTCTAGTGAATGTCTTGAAGCTTTCAACAGGTTGAAGGAGGCCCTCATATCCGCCCCAATCATTCAATCACCCGATTGGTCGCAACCTTTTGAGATCATGTGCGATGCAAGCGATTATGCCGTAGGTGCTGTTCTAGGACAAAGGAGAGACAAAAAGCTTCATGCCATCTACTATGCAAGCAAGACTCTAGATGCCGTTCAAACAAAGTACACCACGACGGAAAAGGAGTTCTTGGCGGTGGTCTTCGCTTTTGAGAAGTTCCGCTCATACCTAGTGGGCTCTAAGGTTATTGTTCATACTGACCATGCAGCTCTTAGGTACTTAATGGCAAAGAAGGATGCTAAACCTAGGCTCCTACGATGGGTGCTCTTACTACAAGAGTTCGACGTTGAGCTTAAAGATAAGAAAGGAACGGAGAACTCCGTAGCCGATCATCTTTCACGGCTACCCATAGGGCTTCTGGAAGAGTCACATGACAACATACCAATCAATGACTCCCGCCCCGACGAGCACTTAATGAGGCAAGAGGTAAGTCGGGTAGAAGAACCACTCGATATCGACCCCAGCAGGTCGATATCGACTGCCCCAAAGGTAAGTCTTGCGTCGATGTCGACCAATTTTGATCACAGGTTGTCCATTGCAGAGGTCGAAATCGACCTCCAGACGTCGACATCGAGGACCCATATCGAGAAGCCCATATCGACTAAGCCTGTCGATACCGACCAGTCGATATCGACCCCTGAAAGTCGATATCGACCACCTTCAAAACCCTCCGAAGGTGACGAAAAGGTAAGCTTCGGTGAGGATTTCTTCTTTACACCTCCTTCTAGTCCTATCCATGATCTATTTGCTGTAAGAAAGGCGAAGGTACCTTGGTATGCGGATTTTGCTAACTATATTGTAGGAGGCGAGATTCCTTCAAGCTTAACTTCGCAACAAAGGAAGAAGTTTTTGCACGACGTCAAACAATATTATTGGGATGAACCCTATTTATTCAAACAAGGGAAAGACCATATCTTTCGACGTTGTATTCCAGAGGACGAGGTAGAGAGCGTCATTCACCATTGTCATTCTCTCCCTACAGGAGGTCATGCTAAAGGATTCAAGACCACGGCGAAAATTCTTCAATGTGGTTTTTATTGGCCTAACCTTTTCAAGGATGTGCAAAACTATGTAACCTCTTGTGATGAGTGTCAACGTGCAGGTAATATCACATGGAGGAATGAGACACCACTCACAGGCATTTTAGAGGTCGAACTATTTGATGTATGGGGCATTGACTTCATGGGACCCTTCCCTGCTTCGGGCCCATACAAATACATTCTAGTAGCGGTGGACTATGTCTCTAAATGGGTGGAGGCTGTAGCAACTAGGACCAACGACGCAAAGGTAGTCTCTAAGTTCATGAAAACTAACATCTTTCCTCGTTTTGGTGTTCCTAGAGTCCTTATTTCAGATGGTGGCTCGCATTTCGTTGAGAGAGGCTTTGAAGCTCTTTTAGCTAAGTATGGGGTAAACCATAGGGTGGCAACACCCTATCACCCTCAAACTAGCGGTCAAGTAGAAGTCTCCAATCGCCAAATCAAAGCCATCTTGGAGAAGACGGTTTCCCGCTCAAGGAAAGATTGGTCGTCCAAACTGGATGATGCGCTCTGGGCCTACCGAACGGCCTATAAAACACCGCTTCGCACAACTCCCTATAACTTGGTATATGGTAAGTCATGTCACTTGCCCGTTGAACTTGAGCATAAAGCAATGTGGGCTCTTAAGGAGCTTAACATGGATTTCGACGAAGCGGGAAAGAGGAGGTTCATTGACTTACAAGCCTTGGAAGAGTTGCGCCTAAAGGCATATGAGAATGCCGAAATCTACAAGGAGCGCACTAAGAAATGGCATGATAGGAAGTTGGTGCCAAAAACATATGAGGTAGGTGACAAAGTCCTTGTTTTCAATTCTAGGCTTCGCTTATTTCCAGGGAAACTAAGGACAAGATGGAGCGGACCGTTCAAGGTTCATAAAATATTCCCTCATGGAGCGGTGGAGTTATTTTGCGACGATGGATCAACCTTTAAGGTAAATGGCCACCGAGTAAAGAAATATTATGACAAGGAGGACCCAGAGGAAGAGATTCGCGCCACCTTGGCGTTGAACTAGCGCAAAAAGGGAAGTATGTCGAGCTAGCGACTTAAACTCAAGCGCTTCCGGGAGGCAACCCGTTCTTTTCCTTTTTCTTTTTCTTTTAGTTATTTTATTTTATATTTTTGAGATCATTCGTGGCTATTTTATTTAAAGTCAACAAAGAAATCCAGCCCAGAAGAGAGGTCGATATCGACCTATATGGTCGATATCGATCAGCCGACAAAAGGAGTAACAGGACGTGTTAAACGGATGCTGACGGGGGGTCGATATCGACCTCTAAGGTCGATATCGACTACAGATGGAGGTAAGCCAGGTCAGAATTTAATTTCTTTTAGTTTTAAGTTTTGGGGTTTTCACCCCCTTTATACCCAACTTCGACACCCTCCTCCCCATTGTCGACACCCTAGCCGCCCCTCTTCTTCTTCATCCCTCTCCCTCCGATCACCCTCCCCACGGCCTCCCATCGCCGCAACCACCACACCCACCCACAACCACCACACCCTCCCTCGTCCTGTGCTACAACTCCCACAGCCGCAAGGTTTCTTCCTCCCTCCCTCGACCTAGCCCCCTCTCTCTCCATCGTTTTCAACCCTATTTGCCCAGATCTACACACCTCCGGCCAAGAATCGCCAGATCCGGCCGCCCCACGCCACCGGAGGACCCACCACAGCCACCAGCAGCCCCGACAACACACAACATCCGGTCGATTTCGACCCCGGGCATCGATATCGACACCCCCTGTCGACAGTCGGTTTTCTTTCTCGTTTTTGCGGTTGCTTGCCTCTTTCTCTCCTAATTCCAACACTCTTCTGGTATGATTTTTCACCCTTCCTCTATCTTTTCTGATTTTTCATACTTAATTAGTTGATTGGGAAGAAATTTCATATTGGGTGTTTAGGGTTTGAACGTAGTTTGCGCGGGAAAGAGTATTTGTATGGCATGGAATATTTTTATATATATGTGGGGCTATGAATCTGAGTTTTGTTTATACATGAGCATGAAATCTGATTTATTTATATATTAGGGGGAAAATCTGATTTTTATATATACATGTGGGGCAATAATCTGAATTTTTCATAAGTTTGGGCTAGGAATCTGATTTATATATATATATGGGCTGATTTTGTAAATCTGATTTTTTAAGTGGTTTATATTCTGATTTTTTATATAATTAGAAATCTGATTTTTTTTTAGGCAACACTTATTTATGCCATAAGGTTCCTTAGTGTTAAAACTTTAAGAAATTATGTACTTTCTTCCACTTAGACATTTACTTTTACAAAATTTCTGGCATAATTAGAACCTAAGTATGGGGTTCTCCCCATTTTAATCAAAGGGAATATTATCTTTAGTATTGGCTTCTTTTGCAGACGATGGTTAGAGCCAAGAACATCCCTCAGGACGCGCTCCGCATTGAGGATGATCAGCAGCGCTCCCTTGCTGAGGAGTTGATTCCCCGAGCCACCAGGGCACGATGGTACCATCTCCCAGACATGATCCAGCTAGGATTTCACCCAGGCGTTCAGGAGGTGTTTGAGAACGTCTCTCTACACAGACTGATCGAGCCCCTGGAGGCGCACTACCCCGTTCTTACTGGGGAGTTTATGGCCACATTGGAGGTTCCCGAGTGCACTTCGACTAGCCGCCGAGTCATCTTCCAGCTCGGTAACAGGCGACACAGACTATCGCTCGAGGAGATGAGCGATATCTTTGGGTTCATCCACACTTCGGTCGCCTTCAGGGTCCACGACCCCAATGTCATCTGGAGTTACATATCAGGTATACCATACCCTGCCCCTACAGACTCCTTCACATCTAGGGTTGTGAGCCCACTTTTTAGGGTGATCTTGATGATCCTGGCGAGTACCCTTTGGGCCAGACCTGAGCTCCGTCGCCCGACACACCGTGAGACGGAGACACTACGGAGGATGCTTTTCGAGGATGACCCTCTACCATACCTCCACTCCTGGCTCGAGCATATCGTAGACCGCAGACGAACGATCTCTACAGACATCTTGGACGGCGGCATGGATGCCATCCTCGCTGAGGCTCTCGGTGTCCACACTGAACGGTACACGGCCTACCAGCTCACGTACCTAGACGCGACGGTATTGCGACAGGGCGGAGTCATCGCAACAGGGGCCCAGGGTTGGAGACACCCCCAAACGGGGATGCGCCTGCGACACGATTTCATGGATCTGCTGTATATCCCTGATTGGTACCAGTCTTGGACTGGGCAGCCATATCATACGGATATAGATCCGACCGCTGACCCCACCCTACGGAGGAGACCCCCGCTCTACAACCACGAGCCCGAGGTGGATGCTATGTCCTGGGACGCAGATCCCCATTCCGACGGAGCTGAGCAGCCCCCAGCCTACCAGGGTGACATGGATGGCAACGACGATGATGATGCCAGAGATGATGCGGTTGGGGGAGGAGAGGGCCCGTAGGGGTCCCACCACAGCCACCACAGTCACCATAGCCACCACAGCTATGTACCTCCACCTCCTCCTCCCTTCCAGCCTGCCTACACCACTGATTGGCAGGAAGACATGTCTGCCCGCTTTACCAGGCTGGAGCTCTCCGTCTCTGAGATGCGCGAGGAGCAGCGACGCTATGGGAGGTACCTCGAGGGTTTGGGCTCATATATAGGCTTTTCCTTCGATCCGCAGGCTGGATCTTCCACTTTCCCACAGGCCGCCCCGACAGACTACTCAGGAGCAGCTCCTACACAGGGCTGGCCCTTGCTGCTGCCACCTCCCCCGCCCCCTGAGCAGTGATATACATCTAGCGTAAGTGAGTGTGAGTGATCCTTCCCTTTACTTTATTTTTCTAACAGTGAGGACACTGTAATCTTTAAGTATGGGGTGGGGATTGAACTTGGACATTATAAACTGCTTTATCTGGTTGTGGTAGGGTTTAAAATTTGGCAAACTTGGCATGTATTTTATTTACATTCTACTTGTATGCATTGCATCATATTTAACATTTATGCATTTTAAAGTTTTTTAGTTTGATTTTGTTGAGTCTATAAAATGTCAAAAATCCAAAAAATGCATGTTTATTTAAAGTTTATTTTTCTTTAATCCCTACTTAGATGTCGTATGATGAAAACTCAATAGCTGACTTGATCATGTAAACCCTATGGCATATTTGGATGGTTTAGCCTAAGTCTTTAAATTTTTATATAGATTGTGAACTTGTGATGAAATTGAGCACATATGATCCTAGGCTAAAAAGCAAATCCAACAAAAATTGTCCTTGTGAGAATTTTGGCCTATAGGGAGAACATCAAAAATCCCTCCGCTTTCTTGAGTGAATTTACTCTTCCTATGCATCTCTAAATATTGTGATAGTTATTCAAAACCAATGCATATATATGTTTATGTTTACGAGAATTAAATGATGGAGGCATCTTTTAAGCCAATTTTATCCTCTCTTTACCTACCCTGCATTATCCCTGCTTGAAGCCAGAACATTAGCCTGAGCCTGAATTGCAAACTCCACAAAATTATCCCTAGCCGAATTGAGCCTGACCCCCATTTGGGAATTGAGACTTAGATTGGTTGGACTAATGCCTTGTGGAAAGAATAGGGCATAATGTCTAGTTGTAAGCAAGGAAATTATAGGATGGTACATATTTACATTTTGTCATATTTTGTAAAAGGATGTTTTGGCTCACCATATAAATGCACATAGTTATTTCAATTCGAAAAAAAAAATCCGAAAAATATATATATATATAAAGTGCATGAGCCAAAATCCTTAAGTTTTTTTATTCATACGAATGTTATATTTTTGAGAGGTGTATTAGAACTTGGAAGAAGGGTTGATGGAATGCATCTTTAAGAGCATTATATTGAAGAGTTATGGTTTGGGTAATGCAAGTGTTGAGATTTAGGAGTCTTGATTCCCGAATTTGAAAAGCACCACATAGCCAAATAATTCCATACCCTTTATTTCATACCAAGCCCCATTACAACCCCGCCGAATGGAGTCTTCTATGAAGTCTTCCATTGAGCGAAAGTCCTCCTGATGATTCTTATTGCATTTTCATAATTGGTTGCGAAGTGGATTTTTATAAATTGCAATGTTTATGAGATTGTATATGGAATTGAGTTGAGAGTGATCTTCATAGCCTAAACACATGAGAGTTGAGTGCAAACACATTATCCCTGTGAGGTTGGATTAAAATTGCATATGCCTATGGATCGCCAAAATATGTGCTATGACGTTAAATTCACTTGCTTTACTTTGCTACCGCTTAT
Source organism: Persicaria maculosa (assembly GCA_963922045.1). Classification (NCBI taxonomy): domain Eukaryota; kingdom Viridiplantae; phylum Streptophyta; class Magnoliopsida; order Caryophyllales; family Polygonaceae; genus Persicaria; species Persicaria maculosa. Next base: position 40,801,212 of record OY998261.1, read on the forward strand.
GATGTTGCTTTTGACAAAGGAAAAGACTTGAAGGGTGTGTTATAGGTGTTGGTTATTGCTCGGTTATTGCTTGAGGACAAGCAAGTCTAAGTATGGGGTGTTTTGATGTACATAATTGTACTATTGTTTATTGCATCTTTTAACTTCATATTTCATTTGATTTCCGAACAAAAGTTTCAAAAGCATATGATCTCGTGTAAGAATGAGCTAAAGTGAAAGAAATAGAGTCTACACGAGTTTTGAGCTAACCATGCAGGAATTCGATGAAATCGGAGTCAAAACGAGCAAGCCAAGTGAAGCTGAGAAGAGGTCGATATCGAGTGGAGACATCGATATCGACCCTGGATTTCGACACGACTTCTGAGTGTCGAGATAACCACATAAACCAGACTAGAAGCCTCGATATCGACACACATGCATCGATATCGACCATCATCATAGACATCGACTGGAGTGGGACAAGTCGAGCAGAAACACAAGCCTCGATATCGACCTCTGGAGTCGATATCGACCCTACATCGACAGAAGATAAAATCCGATTTTTGAGGCTCGGATTGTGAAGTCTATCAACGAAGCCATGAGTTATCTCGTTCTTTTAGATATTAGCAGATGTTTGTTATCTTTTCCTTTAAGTTTATCAAAATAAAAGACCTATCCTAATTGTTCGGATAGAGTTATTAGTTTAGATAGAAGTTACAATCCTCGGATAGCGAGGATTAGTAGCCTATAAATAAAGCCTTAGGGGCTGATTTGTGAAGAATCCAATCATAGACTCATCGAAGAGAAGAACGATAGACAATAGATAGTTAATTGATTTTGAGCTTTAAAGTTTCAAGCGCTTACGATAGTTGGCGTTGAGATTGTAAAGATTCGAAATTTTCCATTTATGCAAATTATTTCGATTCAAGACATGTCTACGATCAACATGAGTGAGTAGTTCCCTTTTCTTCTAGGGGCGGGGTGAGCCCGACGATAGCCATGATGGTAAGGTAAGTATGTCGTTAAAGAATGTATCTTTATCTCCTTCTACCTTGTTCTTCATCTTTAAATGCGAATTTAAGGAACTCATGTTGTAAAACTTGGGTAGTAATTAGGGTTTCTTTTCGAAAGATTTTAAACTCAATTATGACGAAGGTAGACACCAATTAGGTTAAGTAATCGAAAAATCTCTTTTCCTATTGGTCGGTTTAGGTGAAAGCCTTTTCCTTTATGATAAAAGCATGCATCTTTAGTTGATCCTTATTTCTACTATCATGGTTGTCGTCGCGGTAATCCTTGACTTTGGAAGATCTTTTCCTTTGAGTTTACATTAAAATTTGCCCGCCGTTCGTTGAGTCATCGAAAAACCCAACACCTTTGCTTATTTCTGATCATTGCTTCCTTTCCATCCTTGATTCTTCGGCCTTTTCTTTGCCGACAAAACCGCTAACCCACTGCAGGAAAGACATCGATATCGACAGCAGAGGTCGATATCGACCAAACTGATAGATCGACGGTTTTCTGAGTCAATCTCGAGACTCCTGGGAACTTCTGCAAACATCGATATCGACCACTTTGTGTCGAAATCGACCCCCTGTATCGACTGGCAGACTTCTGAGCCAGTCGATTTCGTGAACTAACCTCGATATCGACCCCCACCAGTCGATATCGACTACCGTTTTTGTTTCTGCAGGTTTTCTGTTGCAGACGACATCGACAGCCAAGGTCGACATCGAGGTCTGACATCGAGATCGAGGCTTCTGGTCGAGTAGAAAGGACGTGTCTTCAACGCTACTAGGATCCCGCTGACTCGCTTCCTCGTGGATCGAACCTGATTCCCTACTACTATAGCGGGGAGTCTTGAATTTATTTGAAGAGGCTAAGAGTTGTATTGGTTTATATTTTATTATATATTTCGATTCAATTCTCCCCACGTCAAGTCTCCATGGCCATGGAGTGCTAAACTCTTCCGTTTCATCTATGGATTGAAGCTTTGGTTTGATAAAGTTGTGAGATTTCTATTCTTGTTCTATTCCTATTGATTCGTATTGATTCTTTTGCGAATATTGTTAATTTCTTCTAGCCCGTACAACCAGTTGAGATTATTGCTAGGATTTTGTAGATTCCTCGTAGCGAACCTTAATCCATAGTAGCAATCATGCCTTTTTAGGACTCGTAGGATAAAATTGGTGTGTAGAGAATCAATTATATGTTAAATGCTTACTCGTGGCTTGGTGTTGCATGTATTCTGGTTAATCCTTAATCTTAATGCTACTATTAGGTTCAATCTTGACCGTGTTAGGGTTATCTAATTAGTAAGGGTTACTAGGACTCGTAGGACTAGTAATTTACACAAGATCAGGACAGGAACAATGATAGGATGAATAGAGAACTCGAAGAAGAATCAATGATCAAACAACCAAACTAAAGTGGATATTTATAGATGAAACTATTTTCTCATTGTTATCTCTACTAACTTGTGTATAGTTTCTTTTCTTATATTCAATCACCAAAACCCCACTTTTCTATTAATTGGTAAATATATATTGCTTAGGAATACTTGATTCTCTGTGGGATCGACCTCTTACTTGCTTACTATACTAGTTTGTAGGTTTGAGTTATACTTTGATAGGAACAACGACAGTTTCCTCCTGTCAAATTTTGGCGCCGTTGTCGGGGTATCAAAGTTTATTTCTTTGTTTTGTGTGTTTATCAATTTTTGTATATATCTAATTTGTTGTGAACCTATCTTACGGTTCATAACACCCTTGCTACTAACTTTTAGGATGTTGAGGTTATTGCAGTTTGAAGGTGAGAATTTTCACTAATATCTTACCAGATTGCAGAGATATGTTGACATTCGTAATTCACGGGGTTATCAAGACAACATCCGAGATATGATTATTTGCATAATTGACGGGATGACTGCTGAGACACGAGCGCTTGCTGAGTACATGAGTAACGGAGGCCTAGCACGATTAGGTTTGTCGGGGTTGTGGGATTTTTTTCTGTTACATGGCCTAGCACGATTAGGTTTGTTGAGCCACCTTATTCAAACATCGAGCGAGATAATAGCAGATCGGATGGCCGCCCCTCAAGTTGATAAAGAAAGCAAACCCATTCCGCCATCCCATGAGACATTGAAGGATGCAAGAATGGAAGATCCTGTCGAAGTCATTGTGCTCAATTCATTCTATCCTAGTTGGTTTCAACGTGATGATGTTGTTCAGAATGAGGAGGGTCTGGTGCTAGATGAAGACAGTTTCTTTGACGATGGAGAAGAGGGTCTGGTGCTTCCTGACATGGAATCTCATGAGTCGACACATGAGGTTTCATGTAATGTGTTTCCTACTCCATCCGATGCATTCATTCTCAGCTCCCCCGTTGATGAACCATGTCTAGGGCCACCTGTTGAGGCTCGAGAGGTAATAAAGGTAAACTTTTGCAATTTGAAAGGTGATGGTGATTATGTTGATCCTTTTAATTGTTATTTTGAAAAGCCACCAGTGGAACTGAACTGGTGGTATCATATTCCTTCAGTAGACATTCATGATAAATTGAAAAGGTTTATAACTTCTATAATTTATAATTTCAATTTAGTGTGCTATAATGTCTTGTGGAAGATGTGTGCACAGGAATATGATAGGTTACTGAGGGCCTTGACGATGTCTGATAGGTAAGGAATTAAGATTGAGAATAAGTCATGCCGATGACATAAAACAAAGGCGCTACTTGGGAGGCAACCCAAGGTAAGTAGTTCTAGATTTCTTTTTCTTAAATTTCATTGAATTGGCTTGGTTTTGGCATTTTTTTTGGGGCAGTAACACCGCAGGGATGAAAGTTGAAAAGGGCAGAGGCCGCCCCGCGGCTTGTACGGGCCGCCCAGCGGCTAGGTCGTGTCTCCAGCCGCCCCGCGGCCTAGCATGGCCGCCCCGCGGCCTCTGACAGGATTCATGAATCCACCTTTCTACCGCATTGTGAGTATTTCATTTATCTCTTCCTCTATGTTTTTATAATTTTGTTGTCTTTAATTTTCATTGAGGACAATGAAAGATTTAAGTGTGGGGGAGGGATTGCATTACATATAGATAGATTTTGCATATCATGTTTATCTATGTTTTCATGTTTATTTTTTCTCATAGATTGCATTTGTTTAAAAAAGAAAATCAAAAATTTTTTATGCATTTCATATACTTTAAGTCTTATTTTCCCACTAGGCTACTTGTCCTCTATATTTATATTTTGTTCGTATCATGTGCCCCATGACATGCTTGAAGTGTTTGAAGCTTTGAATTATTTTTGTATGCTTTTTGGGAATACGATTGATGAGATAATTGAGTATGTATAGTCTTTGGAATTTAAGTGGTATTGAAGTTCTAACAATTTGACCTTGTGAGTTTTTTTGGCCTTATTGGGACTACACATATATGTCCTCTAGTTTCTTTGTGTGTGAATACTCTCCTTGATTACTTCCTCTTTAAATTGCGTTTAGATATCTTTATTGAGGCTGCATTTATATGATTTTTGCATGTAACCTTAAAGTGATTGAGGCATGATTTTCTTTTAGCCATATTATACTCTATCCACCCGTACACATTATCCTTTGCTTGAAGCCAATTTGAACCTTATAAGCCTATTTTGTTAGCTCCACAAAATCTTCCTAGCCAATTATTAGCCTGACCCATCCGGGAATTAGGAGAAGAGTTGGTGAATATCTTGATGTGTTGATGGAGTTGCTTTGAGTTGAGAAATTATGTTGGGTGATTCATTTGTACTATATAGAGATGGTTTTTATGTGCTTATTACTTGGGACCTAAGGAGGATAAAATTCACTTAGGGGTAAAAGTCAAGAAATAAAAAGAAGAAAAAAAAAGAAGAAAAAAAATCATCATAAAAAGAAAAAAAAATGAATGAGTTTGTGTGGATATTTGAAAATTGTGTGCGAATTTGCATTGTGAAGGAGTACATGTTATTGGAATGGTATTTGAAGTGTTTGGTGTTGGTGTTTTTTTGGTTGTTTACTAACCCTTTTTCCCGGATTTTTAGTACCACATAGTCTAAATATTTTCCATACCCTATGTTTCTACCATGGCCCCATTACAACCTATTCAAAAGACCTCATGATTTTGGTTGCATGTGAAGTCACTAGCGGTGGAGATTTAGACCACTGACGCAATTTTGTTGTAGCTAAGTTTTCAGGAATTGAGTTTGAGCGTGAATGATTAGCCTAAACACATGAGCGAGAGTGAAAACACATTTTCTTGGTGAGGTCGGATAGATGTACTTGCTTTATTCCTTAGATTGCACCTATACATATTATGACGTTATTTGTCAATCTTTGTTTCCCTCGTTTTGTGCTTAAGTGTTTTACTAAAGTGATTACATGGATTGCTTGTTTGTGGGGTGTTGATTTGATTTTGATTTTCATTGCTTGAGGACAAGCAAAGGCTTAAGTGTGGGGGAATTTGATAGCATACATTTAGGTAGGCATATTAGGTTGGATTTAGCATGATTTAGATTTATATAATTGTTCGCTAGTAGGGGGAGGTGTATGTAAAATAGGAGAATAAAATAAAGCACAACTAGACTATCTCCCTGTCCCAAACAAATAATACAAGAATCCCCTCCCTTGTAGTAGTAGGGTAATTCAGGATCGAATCCACGAGGAGGTAGGTCAGCGCTTCCTTTGTTGTACTCACGATCAAAGCTTTCGACCTCAGCAGACACTCGATATCGAGTATACTGGTCGATATCGACCTCAGTTCTGGTCGATTTCCTAGCGCAGTTCCTGCAGAAGACAAAACAACAAGTAGACGTCGAGCAGAGACCTCGATATCGATGTTAGTACTCGATATCGACCCTCAAGGTCGATTTCGACTGGAAGAGTTGATTTCTGTGGTGACGCAGAATTAGGGTCGACATCGACAGGAGGGTCGACATCGATGTCACCTTGGTCGATATCGACAGGGGGGGTCGATATCGACGTCTGTTCTGGCTCCTTCTCCTCCACTTTTCGCTCGGGCGTTTGTAATTGACGCCCACTCCTTAGGTTTACTGCCGCGATATGACCTGTGGTTTTGCCCTTTTGGTTGGGCACAGTGGATCCAGGGAGTGATCCGGACGCCTTGGGCATTGCTTCCGCCAATTGACTCATTTGAGTCTCCATGTTGCGCTTCCAAACGTCGATCTCCCCAAGTCTAGAATTGATGCCCTGCAGCTGAGTGTGGACGGAGTTATTGGCTTGTTTGAACTCAGCGTGGTTCCTCCGCATCTCATCAAGAATGATTTGCAGGTCATCTTTCTTAGTCTCCCGCTCAGGGTGCCCTGGTGCCCTAAAGGTTGGGGGATCCCTTTGATAGAACCTTTGATCACCCCAATTTTGTTGATTGCCCCCTCCATAGGGGCCTCTCGTCCATTTGACCTCCTCATGTTGTTCCGCCATGGATACTTGCTCAGTATGTGGACAGGCACTGGTGTTATGCCTTATTGAACCACACTCCTGACAAGGTTGATTGTTGCTCAGGAACCTTACTTGCTTTTGAAGGCGGCGTGTTTGATCGTTATGGAATTGTTGCCGTACTTCAGGATCTATCTCCCTTGGAGGCTCATATAGTGGCATAGATGGGGCAGGCCTTGCATCATAGGCCGCAGCAGCCCCATAGGTGTTGTCAAAGTTCACAAGCCTCTCAATGGTCTCCCATGCCTCCGTTGGTGTAAGCTCAATGTACCGATAGGAGGTATATGAATTGATCCTCTCTTTATTCGGCGCATCAAGGGCGTTATAAAAAATCTCTTGGATGACATATGGAAGTTGCCCATGCGTCGGGCATGATCTCAGCAAGTCTTTGAAGCGCTCCCACGCCTGTGCTAGGGTTTCACCTGGCTTTTGTTTGAAAGCCGTGATCCTTTGTCGTAGCATTGCCGTTTTAGAAGGTGGGAAGAATTTATTCAAGAATGCATCTTTCACTTCCGCCCATGTCCTCAGCGATCGTGGAGCCAAACTTTCAAGCCATTGTAATGCCTTTCCTGCCAAAGACCATCGAAAAGATTTTAGTCGCACATACTCTAAGTTTACTCCATCAGCAACTGTTTCACATAAGTCCATAAAAGTAGAGATGTGTTGCAGGGGGCATTCATTATGTCTTCCTTCAAAAGTATTTCTTTTAATCTCAGATAGGAAGTTAATTTTCAGTTCATAATTGGAGTGAGGAATTATAATGGCAGATTCAGGAACGTGAAGGGGCGGATGCATGTATTGCATCGCCGTCTGTGGATACTGATTTAGCCGCTCTTGGGCTTGTCTGCGCGCATCCTCCTCCCTATCAGCACGGGCTCGCTCAGCAGCAGCAGCGGCCCTTTCAGCAGCGATTGTAGCATTGTGGTCCTCGATCTCCTTTCTCAACCGCTCTATGATCTCAGCCTGCGTCTCGTTGTCAGCCATGATGCGAATTGCTTTGTTGCGAAGATGGTAGAAACGTTCAGGCTCGTCAATTGGTTCCAGGATAGGTCCGCGATCAGAACGTCGCATAAACCTGCAAAATAAGCTTAGAAAAGATCGTGATTAACTTAGGTGGCGATTGATTGCCTCCCCGGCAACGGCGCCAATTTGTTCGGTGGTAGGGGTAGGTGGAGTATGTATGTAAAATAGGAGAATAAAATAAAGCACAACTAGACTATCTCCCTGTCCCAAACAAATAATACAAGAATCCCCTCCCTTGTAGTAGTAGGGTAATTCAGGATCGAATCCACGAGGAGGTAGGTCAGCGCTTCCTTTGTTGTACTCACGATCAAAGCTTTCGACCTCAGCAGACACTCGATATCGAGTATACTGGTCGATATCGACCTCAGTTCTGGTCGATTTCCTAGCGCAGTTCCTGCAGAAGACAAAACAACAAGTAGACGTCGAGCAGAGACCTCGATATCGATGTTAGTACTCGATATCGACCCTCAAGGTCGATTTCGACTGGAAGAGTTGATTTCTGTGGTGACGCAGAATTAGGGTCGACATCGACAGGAGGGTCGACATCGATGTCACCTTGGTCGATATCGACAGGGGGGGTCGATATCGACGTCTGTTCTGGCTCCTTCTCCTCCACTTTTCGCTCGGGCGTTTGTAATTGACGCCCACTCCTTAGGTTTACTGCCGCGATATGACCTGTGGTTTTGCCCTTTTGGTTGGGCACAGTGGATCCAGGGAGTGATCCGGACGCCTTGGGCATTGCTTCCGCCAATTGACTCATTTGAGTCTCCATGTTGCGCTTCCAAACGTCGATCTCCCCAAGTCTAGAATTGATGCCCTGCAGCTGAGTGTGGACGGAGTTATTGGCTTGTTTGAACTCAGCGTGGTTCCTCCGCATCTCATCAAGAATGATTTGCAGGTCATCTTTCTTAGTCTCCCGCTCAGGGTGCCCTGGTGCCCTAAAGGTTGGGGGATCCCTTTGATAGAACCTTTGATCACCCCAATTTTGTTGATTGCCCCCTCCATAGGGGCCTCTCGTCCATTTGACCTCCTCATGTTGTTCCGCCATGGATACTTGCTCAGTATGTGGACAGGCACTGGTGTTATGCCTTATTGAACCACACTCCTGACAAGGTTGATTGTTGCTCAGGAACCTTACTTGCTTTTGAAGGCGGCGTGTTTGATCGTTATGGAATTGTTGCCGTACTTCAGGATCTATCTCCCTTGGAGGCTCATATAGTGGCATAGATGGGGCAGGCCTTGCATCATAGGCCGCAGCAGCCCCATAGGTGTTGTCAAAGTTCACAAGCCTCTCAATGGTCTCCCATGCCTCCGTTGGTGTAAGCTCAATGTACCGATAGGAGGTATATGAATTGATCCTCTCTTTATTCGGCGCATCAAGGGCGTTATAAAAAATCTCTTGGATGACATATGGAAGTTGCCCATGCGTCGGGCATGATCTCAGCAAGTCTTTGAAGCGCTCCCACGCCTGTGCTAGGGTTTCACCTGGCTTTTGTTTGAAAGCCGTGATCCTTTGTCGTAGCATTGCCGTTTTAGAAGGTGGGAAGAATTTATTCAAGAATGCATCTTTCACTTCCGCCCATGTCCTCAGCGATCGTGGAGCCAAACTTTCAAGCCATTGTAATGCCTTTCCTGCCAAAGACCATCGAAAAGATTTTAGTCGCACATACTCTAAGTTTACTCCATCAGCAACTGTTTCACATAAGTCCATAAAAGTAGAGATGTGTTGCAGGGGGCATTCATTATGTCTTCCTTCAAAAGTATTTCTTTTAATCTCAGATAGGAAGTTAATTTTCAGTTCATAATTGGAGTGAGGAATTATAATGGCAGATTCAGGAACGTGAAGGGGCGGATGCATGTATTGCATCGCCGTCTGTGGATACTGATTTAGCCGCTCTTGGGCTTGTCTGCGCGCATCCTCCTCCCTATCAGCACGGGCTCGCTCAGCAGCAGCAGCGGCCCTTTCAGCAGCGATTGTAGCATTGTGGTCCTCGATCTCCTTTCTCAACCGCTCTATGATCTCAGCCTGCGTCTCGTTGTCAGCCATGATGCGAATTGCTTTGTTGCGAAGATGGTAGAAACGTTCAGGCTCGTCAATTGGTTCCAGGATAGGTCCGCGATCAGAACGTCGCATAAACCTGCAAAATAAGCTTAGAAAAGATCGTGATTAACTTAGGTGGCGATTGATTGCCTCCCCGGCAACGGCGCCAATTTGTTCGGTGGTAGGGGTAGGTGGAGTATGTATGTAAAATAGGAGAATAAAATAAAGCACAACTAGACTATCTCCCTGTCCCAAACAAATAATACAAGAATCCCCTCCCTTGTAGTAGTAGGGTAATTCAGGATCGAATCCACGAGGAGGTAGGTCAGCGCTTCCTTTGTTGTACTCACGATCAAAGCTTTCGACCTCAGCAGACACTCGATATCGAGTATACTGGTCGATATCGACCTCAGTTCTGGTCGATTTCCTAGCGCAGTTCCTGCAGAAGACAAAACAGCAAGTCGACGTCGAGCAGAGACCTCGATATCGATGTTAGTACTCGATATCGACCCTCAAGGTCGATTTCGATAATTGTCACAGAAACCGTTTTTGTAACCAATTTGTCGGAAAAGGATCCGAAGAAAATAGAATGGAGAGGGAAGATGAACAGAAACAAAACTAAGACTTTTATGAAGAATTTAATTAATTAAAAGGCTTCCAAAGTCGGGGGTTTTATGCCACAACGATAACAATGCAAGTTTCATGCTAAAGATATGAACTTTAATGTCTTTCCGCCAAATAACTTTCGTTATCAACACTTAGGTCATTAGGGGCTTTCGCATAATTCCTAAGAGTTACTATCCAATTCATGAGTAATTCAAGTTCGCAATATGAGTGGCTTTCGCTTCAATAATGCAAATAATGAATCTCCCTAACTTTCGCAAAGGATCATGCATGTGGTAGAAGACGAAATCGCATAAAAGTCATACCTTTGATGCACTTACCTCACATTGCTATCGTCGGGCTCACCCCGACCCTAGAAGTGGGTTGACTACTCGCTCCTCATCATGCACATCATCATCATTGTTATTGAAAGAAAGCTACTTTGAATTAAAACTCCGAAAGAAAGTACAACCGAACAAGCCACTCCGCTCTCGCTTTACAACTCCACTCGGCCTCCTCTCTCTCTTTCTCTCTCTATTGCAACTGAATTCTCTCTAAAAACCGCTCTTGGAATCTTCTTCATTATATCTAAACTCAGCCCTATTGGCTTCTATTTGTAGATGACGATAAGGACTCGAAACCTTATCTTTATTCTCTATGATAAATAAATAAATAAATAAAAAGTAAAAGCTAAAACTTCATGGTGAAATCAGCCTCCTCATGATAAATCTGATGTTGATGATAGGAAATCTCGACCTTTGGATAGATATTGCAAGCATTGGATATAATTCTATCAAAATCGGAGTCGAATTCCTCTGTTGGTATGGTCGATATCGACCCTTGGACCTCGATATCGACCCCTCCAAAATCTTATCTCGAGCTTCTCCTTCTCCTACTCGACTTCTATCAACTTGGTCGATCTGGCAGCATCGATATCGACCCCCAGACGTCGATATCGACCTCTTCTGTGTCGAGATGCTCTGTTTCCTTTCTGCTCGATTCCTATGTCTCGATGTACTCGATGTCGAGGTCTTCAGTCGATTTCGACCTCTTCAGAAGACTTCGAGTTCCTTTTCCGCTCTTCTGAATTCATCCATTTTCATCCTGTTTTCTGCGAAATCACATGGAAACTCGTGCAAACCCATATATTTGACATTTAAGCATAAACTACACTATTCCCATGTTTTCCCATTAATGTGCATGCAAAAGACAACAAAATGAATTCATATGTGCATAGAAAATATGGCAATTTGCGCGCACATCAAACACCCCATACTTAAGCTTGCTTGTCCCCAAGCAATACTCTTAATGGTCATTCAGGGAAGAAAGTAAACCCTCAACATCATAGATTCATTTTTCATATGTCCCTACAATCAATTGCCATCCTCGAGAAGGTACTTATGTCAACCAAGTCCATGCCTGTGCATAAAAGCAATTTCACACTTATAAAGGAGGTAATATGCAAAAAAACAATTCTAGCGACATTGCATTAATAATCAAGAGGACTTTCTTCAAGCTTGTGAGCAGTGGATTGGTAAAAGGCTAAAGGTGGGCTAATATTTGGCTATGTGGTGTTAAATCCGGGGAAGTACACTTTCTTTCCAAAATATTCCACATTCCTCCTTCATAATGTCTCACCTTTCACTCATCGTTCAATGCTTTTTTTCACTTTAATGCTTTTACCTCTCTAACCTTAGCACTGTCTTCTCGCGAGTCGCAAACATGGGTGTCATGAATGGCCTCGGATACTTAGTACTTTGGAATCCTCACCTTTGTGTCCCATCTCGCCGAACTATTATCACAGCGAGCAGGGTCGACCTACCTTTATCTCCTGAGGTGATCGGATTTTTTTCTCGCTCATTCAATTTTCCATATTGTATCATTCCTGCCAACAACTTTATAAATGCACAACTCCATATAACTCCAAAGATGTCATCCATTCAAAAAAACTTTGTCCCCGGATAGGGTATAAGGTAAAAAATGGACAATATGTATATGTGGAGCAATAATGATCATAATAAGTCTATATATGGCTTTGTGAATATGCGTAGGTAAGGCTAGGATATGAACTTTGCTTGTATGGAATTTTTATAAAAAATCCTCCATCATCTTATCATGCACATGTCAAAAGCAACTTCAAATTTTCATCTCCTTTATGATTTTCTCAAAAAATTTGCACTTCATTGGGACTTCCCTTAACTAGGCAATCTCATGTTATATCTCTAATGAATCTAATTTTGCATCATAGAGCTTTTTTTTTTATACTTCCATGACTCTCTTTTTTTCAAAATTTTTGATGGGGGTCATTTTTTTTTTATGCATTAAAATAAATATGCAACTCTAAACTAAGCATGAATATGCAAATAAGCCTTTCCCCCACCCCATACTTAGAATTTACAGTGTCCTCACTGTATTAGAACTAGGGTTAAGAGAAGACTTACTAAACCGTCACAAAATTCAGGAGTTGAAGAAGACAGCAGGGAAGGTCGATATCGACCCTTTACATCGATATTGATGTCTTTCTTGATTTCTGCTCGGGCTTCAGGGTGATTCGCCCTCGATCACAAACCCTATCCATGTCGACCTTGAGGTCGATTTCAATGTCCAACATCGATTTCGATGCCTTTCTGTGTGCTTTTCTCTCTCCTGCAATTTGAAAACTAAACACAAAATATGCAAAAACAATAAAGTGTCTAAAACCAAAACTAAGCTGTCTTAAAACCAAAACTAAGTCTTTGTTACAAGCTCTAGATTTTTAAGTCTCTAGGCCGACTTCTTCCTTTGCGCTTTTCAAGGTGGCATCTGCAGAGCCCATGTGGCTTGGGCCTCAAATATCACTCCTTTCTTGTCCCGCAGCTGCATTCCCCCGGGATTGATTTGATTCACCGTGAATGGACCTAAGCTCTTATCCTTGAATCTTGTAGGGAACCAATGGTCTTTAGATTTGGCAACATAGACCTTGTCTCCTATCTCATATTGGCTTGAACTATCATCGGATACCCTACATAAACGCTTATGCCAAGGCACACCTCTTCCAAATAATGATAAGTCCTTAATTGTAATTGAACAAGAGGAATCCGTACCTTGACTTACCTTCTTCTCAGTCTGTGGTTCAGGTCGATGTCGATGTGCAGAGGTCGATATCGATCCCTGTTGTACACCTGTAGGATCAGTCGATTTGGGGAGTTTTGACTCGATATGATCAGGTCGATTTCGACCCTCAGAAGTCGATATCGAGGTCTCCTCGCCTCTCTTCTCAGCGCCGATGGTGGTCGATTTCGATAGGGTGTGGTCGATATCGACCCTTGACCCCGATTTCGATGCTTCCTCTTTTCCTCCGTCGACCCCATACTTATGACCTGTCACAGAATCTTGAACAATAGTGGTCGATATCGAGTTACCTGGGTCGATTTCGATGTCCGGTTGAGCTCCTTCGTTCAAGATTGCTTCAACTTCCTCTACTTGGGTTTCTTTGATGGCTTTTATCTCCATTGGCCCTTGACTTTGCACCGTCTTTTTGAAGGAATACTCTATTACTTCATCACTAATTGTGAGTGAGAGCAATCCTTTCTTCACGCTAATGTTGGCATCGACGGTTGCTAGGAATGGCCTACCTAAAATAATTGGACAAGCAGGATCCTCCGCTATGTCAACAACTAGGAAATCAGCAAGGACAAAGAATTTGCCTACTTGTACCGGCACATCTGTCACTATCCCAGTTGGAATAACTACGGTATTGTTAGCCATGTATAATCTTGCATCCACGGGCTCCAGAGGACCTATCTTTACCTTATGCCAAATGGTTAGTGGCATCATGCTAACGCTAGCGCCCAAGTCAACTAAAGCATTAAATTTGAATTGACCTAGACCTATAGCGATAGAAAACTTACCTGGGGCCGCCCGCTTTTGTGGTAGCTCCAACCTGTTGCATTCCTCTGCGATCTCAGAGAGCGATCGCTTCTTCCCCAAGATATCCTTAAGGAACCCTACATAAGATGGCATCTCGTGAAGTGTCTCTGTGAATGGTATAGAGACATTAAGCCCTTGGAGCATCTTCACGAACCGTTGGAACTTCTTTTCCGCTGGGTCCTTAGTCACCTTTCTAGTTGGGAATGGCAACACCTTCTTCCTTTCTGCGGCTGTAGTGAGGTCGATATCGGCAGTAGTAGGGTCGATATCGACTGGAAGAGTCGATTTCTGTGGTGACGCAGAATTAGGGTCGACATCGACAGGAGGGTCGACATCGATGTCACCTTGGTCGATATCGACAGGGGGGGTCGATATCGACGTCTGTTCTGGCTCCTTCTCCTCCACTTTTCGCTCGGGCGTTTGTAATTGACGCCCACTCCTTAGGTTTACTGCCGCGATATGACCTGTGGTTTTGCCCTTTTGGTTGGGCACAGTGGATCCAGGGAGTGATCCGGACGCCTTGGGCATTGCTTCCGCCAATTGACTCATTTGAGTCTCCATGTTGCGCTTCCAAACGTCGATCTCCCCAAGTCTAGAATTGATGCCCTGCAGCTGAGTATGGACGGAGTTATTGGCTTGTTTGAACTCAGCGTGGTTCCTCCGCATCTCATCAAGAATGATTTGCAGGTCATCTTTCTTAGTCTCCCGCTCAGGGTGCCCCGGTGCCCTAAAGGTTGGGGGATCCCTTTGATAGAACCTTTGATCACCCCAATTTTGTTGATTGCCCCCTCCATAGGGGCCTCTCGTCCATTTGACCTCCTCATGTTATTCCGCCATGGATACTTGCTCAGTATGTGGACAGGCACTGGTGTTATGCCTTATTGAACCACACTCCTGACAAGGTTGATTGTTGCTCAGGAACCTTACTTGCTTTTGAAGGCGGCGTGTTTGATCGTTATGGAATTGTTGCCGTACTTCAGGATCTATCTCCCTTGGAGGCTCATATAGTGGCATAGATGGGGCAGGCCTTGCATCATAGGCCGCAGCAGCCCCATAGGTGTTGTCAAATTTCACAAGCCTCTCAATGGTCTCCCATGCCTCCGTTGGTGTAAGCTCAATGTACCGATAGGAGGTATATGAATTGATCCTCTCTTTATTCGACGCATCAAGGGCGTTATAAAAAATCTCTTGGATGACATATGGAAGTTGCCCATGCGTCGGGCATGATCTCAGCAAGTCTTTGAAGCGCTCCCACGCCTGTGCTAGGGTTTCACCTGGCTTTTGTTTGAAAGCCGTGATCCTTTGTCGTAGCATTGCCGTTTTAGAAGGTGGGAAGAATTTATTCAAGAATGCATCTTTCACTTCCGCCCATGTCCTCAGCGATCGTGGAGCCAAACTTTCAAGCCATTGTAATGCCTTTCCTGCCAAAGACCATCGAAAAGATTTTAGTCGCACATACTCTAAGTTTACTCCATCAGCAACTGTTTCACATAAGTCCATAAAAGTAGAGATGTGTTGCAGGGGGCATTCATTATGTCTTCCTTCAAAAGTATTTCTTTTAATCTCAGATAGGAAGTTAATTTTCAGTTCATAATTGGAGTGAGGAATTATAATGGCAGATTCAGGAACGTGAAGGGGCGGATGCATGTATTGCATCGCCGTCTGTGGATACTGATTTAGCCGCTCTTGGGCTTGTCTGCGCGCATCCTCCACCCTATCAGCACGGGCTCGCTCAGCAGCAGCAGCGGCCCTTTCAGCAGCGATTGTAGCATTGTGGTCCTCGATCTCCTTTCTCAACCGCTCTATGATCTCAGCCTGCGTCTCGTTGTCAGCCATGATGCGAATTGCTTTGTTGCGAAGATGGTAGAAACGTTCAGGCTCGTCAATTGGTTCCAGGATAGGTCCGCGATCAGAACGTCGCATAAACCTGCAAAATAAGCTTAGAAAAGATCGTGATTAACTTAGGTGGCGATTGATTGCCTCCCCGGCAACGGCGCCAATTTGTTCGGTGGTAGGGGTAGGTGGAGTATGTATGTAAAATAGGAGAATAAAATAAAGCACAACTAGACTATCTCCCTGTCCCAAACAAATAATACAAGAATCCCCTCCCTTGTAGTAGTAGGGTAATTCAGGATCGAATCCACGAGGAGGTAGGTCAGCGCTTCCTTTGTTGTACTCACGATCAAAGCTTTCGACCTCAGCAGACACTCGATATCGAGTATACTGGTCGATATCGACCTCAGTTCTGGTCGATTTCCTAGCGCAGTTCCTGCAGAAGACAAAACAGCAAGTCGACGTCGAGCAGAGACCTCGATATCGATGTTAGTACTCGATATCGACCCTCAAGGTCGATTTCGATGCTTGTCACAGAAACCGTTTTTGTAACCAATTTGTCGGAAAAGGATCCGAAGAAAATAGAATGGAGAGGGAAGATGAACAGAAACAAAACTAAGACTTTTATGAAGAATTTAATTAATTAAAAGGCTTCCAAAGTCGGGGGTTTTATGCCACAACGATAACAATGCAAGTTTCATGCTAAAGATATGAACTTTAATGTCTTTCCGCCAAATAACTTTCGTTATCAACACTTAGGTCATTAGGGGCTTTCGCATAATTCCTAAGAGTTACTATCCAATTCATGAGTAATTCAAGTTCGCAATATGAGTGGCTTTCGCTTCAATAATGCAAATAATGAATCTCCCTAACTTTCGCAAAGGATCATGCATGTGGTAGAAGACGGAATCGCATAAAAGTCATACCTTTGATGCACTTACCTCACATTGCTATCGTCGGGCTCACCCCGACCCTTGAAGTGGGTTGACTACTCGCTCCTCATCATGCACATCATCATCATTGTTATTGAAAGAAAGCTACTTTGAATTAAAACTCCGAAAGAAAGTACAACCGAACAAGCCACTCCGCTCTCGCTTTACAACTCCACTCGGCCTCCACTCTCTCTTTCTCTCTCTATTGCGACTGAATTCTCTCTAAAAACCGCTCTTGGAATCTTCTTCATTATATCTAAACTCAGCCCTATTGGCTTCTATTTGTAGATGACGATAAGGACTCGAAACCTTATCTTTATTCTCTATGATAAATAAAAAGTAAAAGCTAAAACTTCATGGTGAAATCAGCCTCCTCATGATAAATCTGATGTTGATGATAGGAAATCTCGACCTTTGGATAGATATTGCAAGCATTGGATATAATTCTATCAAAATCGGAGTCGAATTCCTCTGTTGGTATGGTCGATATCGACCCTTGGACCTCGATATCGACCCCTCCAAAATCTTATCTCGAGCTTCTCCTTCTCCTACTCGACTTCTATCAACTTGGTCGATCTGGCAGCATCGATATCGACCCCCAGACGTCGATATCGACCTCTTCTGTGTCGAGATGCTCTGTTTCCTTTCTGCTCGATTCCTATGTCTCGATGTACTCGATGTCGAGGTCTTCAGTCGATTTCGACCTCTTCAGAAGACTTCGAGTTCCTTTTCCGCTCTTCTGAATTCATCCATTTTCATCCTGTTTTCTGCGAAATCACATGGAAACTCGTGCAAACCCATATATTTGACATTTAAGCATAAACTACACTATTCCCATGTTTTCCCATTAATGTGCATGCAAAAGACAACAAAATGAATTCATATGTGCATAGAAAATATGGCAATTTGCGCGCACATCAATAATGCATAGATTAAGCTAGATTTGCATTTATACTTGTGTTGTTGGTAGAGTCGGAATCTACACGCGTTTATGGATTATTTCAGGTATATGTGGATCCGACGAGGAATGAGGAAGATCATGGATGAAGGAAGAGTGAAGAGGAGGTGGAAAAGTGAAGAGCACGGGAGCGAAGTCGAAGTTAGAGAGCCTAAGTGAATAACAAGTCCGTAGCAGTTGTCGTCAGACATGCTGAACTTGTTTTGCACTTTCTGAAGGCTTCGGTGGTCCGATTGACTATTATAAGCATGCGTTGGAAAGCTCTTTCCGAGATCTACAACTTTCATGTTAACATCGAGACCGGACTCGAAACAGAAAAATCACTGTGAACAGTAAAAGCCGCCTCGCGGCCCGAAGCTCTGACGAAGGATTTCGCAATCGCCTGGCTGCGGCCAGGGTTGGCTGCCCTGCGGTCTCTGCAGAAACGCCGAATCTGCTAAATGGACTTTTTATCCACTTAATTAGGTTTTTAGAATTATTATTTGGCCGACTCTTTGGAGGCTTTTTAAGGACGTTTTGAGGAATTTATTTTAAAAGATCTAATTCCATAACTCTTATACACTTTGAGATTATCAATTTAGAGAACCCTAGAAGGGAGCCTCCATGGCCATGGAGTGCTAAACTCTTCCGTTTCATCTATGGATTGAAGCTTTGGTTTGATAAAGTTGTGAGATTTCTATTATTGTTCTATTCCTATTGATTCCTATTGATTCTTTTGCGAATATTGTTAATTTCTTCTAGCCCGTACAACCAGTTGAGATTATTGCTAGGATTTTGTAGATTCCTCGTAGCGAACCTTAATCCATAGTAGCAATCATGCCTTTTTAGGACTCGTAGGACTAAATTGGTGTGTAGACAATCAATTATATATTAAATGCTGACTCGTGGCTTGGTGTTGCATGTATCCTGGTTAATCCTTAATCTTAATGCTACTATTAGGTTAAATCTTGACCGTGTTAGGGTTATCTAATTAGTAAGGGTTACTAGGACTCGTAGGACTAGTAATTTACACAAGATTAGGACAGGAACAATGATAGGATGAAAAGAGAACTCGAAGAAGAATCGATGATCAAACAACCAAACTAAAGTGGATATTTATAGATGAAACTATTTTCTCATTGTTATCTCTACTAACTTGTGTATAGTTTCTTTTCTTATATTCAATCACCAAAACCCCACTTTTCTATTAATTGGTAAATATATATTGCTTAGGAATACTTGATTCTCTGTGGGATCGACCTCTTACTTGCTTACTATACTAGTTTGTAGGTTTGAGTTATACTTTGATAGGAACAACGACAGTTTCCTCCTGTCAAATTTTGGCGCCGTTGCCGGGGAATCAACGTTTATTTCTTTGTTTTGTGTGTTTATCAATTTTTGTATATATCTAATTTGTTGTGAACCTATCTTACGGTTTATAACACCCTTGCTACTAACTTTTAGGATGTTGAGGTTATTGCAGTTTGAAGGTGAGAATTTTCACTAATATCTTACCAGATTGCAGAGATATGTTGACATTCGTAATTCACGGGGTTATGAAGACAGCATCCGAGATATGATTATTTGCATAATTGACGGGATGACTGCTGAGACACGAGCGCTTGCTGAGTACATGAGTAACGGAGGCCTAGCACGATTAGGTTTGTCGGGGTTGTGGGATTTTTTCTGTTACATGGGTTATCATGTTGAACAGGAAGAGTTGCTCACCACGTCTTATCCACCAATGGAGGACTCTGTCACATACTTAGATGATGAAATCCTAGCCCTTACTCAAGCAATACAGGAGAATGCTGAGAGGATAAAAAACTTGGGGGAACAATTGAGCCACCTTATTCAAACATCGAGCGAGATAATAGCAGATCGGATGGCCGCCCCTCAAGTTGATAAAGAAAGCAAACCCATTCCGCCATCCCATGAGACATTGAAGGATGCATGAATGGAAGATCCTGTCGAAATCATTGTGCTCAATTCATTCTATCCTAGTTGGTTTCAACGTGATGATGTTGTTCAGAATGAGGAGGGTCTGGTGCTAGATGAAGACAGTTTCTTTGACGATGGAGAAGAGGGTCTGGTGCTTCCTGACATGGAATCTCATGAGTCGACACATGAGGTTTCATGTAATGTGTCTCCTACTCCATCCGATGCATTCATTCTCAGCTCCCCCCGTTGATGAACCATGTCTAGGGCCACCTGTTGAGGCTCGAGAGGTAATAAAGGTAAACTTTTGCAATTTGAAAGGTGATGGTGATTATGTTGATCCTTTTAATTGTTATTTTGAAAAGCCACCAGTGGAACTGAACTGGTGGTATCATATTCCTTCAGTAGACATTCATGATAAATTGAAAAGGTTTATAACTTCTATAATTTATAATTTCAATTTAGTGTGCTATAATGTCTTGTGGAAGATGTGTGCACAGGAATATGATAGGTTACTGAGGGCCTTGACGATGTCTGATAGGTAAGGAATTAAGATTGAGAATAAGTCATGCCGATGACATAAAACAAAGGCGCTACTTCGGAGGCAACCCAAGGTAAGTAGTTCTAGATTTCTTTTTCTTAAATTTCATTGAATTGGCTTAGTTTTGGCATTTTTTGTGGGGCAGTAACACCGCAGGGATGAAAGTTGAAAAGGGCAGAGGCCGCCCCGCGGCTTGTACGGGCCGCCTAGCGGCTAGGTCGTGTCTCCAGCTGATGAAGGGTTTGTTTTCAATCAAATAAATTTATAAGATCGAAACCCCGCTATAGTATAGTAGGGTCAAGTTCGTTCGCAGGGAGAAAGTCAGTGACTCAATTTTAATTACCAAAGAGCAAGAATAGCGAGGAGAGGTGACAAATGTAGAGATTTTTGGGGTTTTGTGGGCTGCTGGAATTTTTTAAGGAATATCAATAATAATAAAAGTCTAGGGCATAAGGATCCCCACAACGATAATCATGCAAGCATTGCAATGAATCATATGAAAATCCTGTTTTTATCTATTAAATCGGTCAATTTGCATCAACCCTAGCAAAGTAATCAATTTATTTTCACAAATTAATAAACTTTATTAACAATCTTAATTAGGTTATCAAACTTTCATTCAAAACCCTAATTACTATCCAATTCACAATTCAATCTTTCAATTCAATTGCAAAAAGGAATTTCCCCAAATTTTCATTCAGTACTTAAGCATATAAATAGATAAGAACCAATCAATTCACCAATTCATAGCAAAATCGCAAACATAACTATCGTTGGGATCACCCCAACCCTAGAAAAGGCGACTACTCACGCATATTCATGGTGAATAACTCAAAATTCATGAAAAAACTAAAAATCAGAAATTTAAATTGAATAAAAACCTGAGAATAATGTCAACAATGCGTCCCAAAAGCCTTACAAAACGTTCCTCAACTTTCGCCGAAGAAATCGCTTCAAAAAAACTCTCAAATCCGCTCACAAACGCTCCTAAACGAGTGCTGAGAATTCTAACGTAGGCTGAAAATTCGGTATGAAGAAGAGAGAGCTCCTCCAAACCCTAAAAATCCTATATATACTTAATATCCCATAAACCTAATTAGGAAATAACAAATATATGAATTTTATCTAAATTCTATCTAAGGAAAATAGGTAAAAATAATTAAATCCGGGTAAATAAGCTCCGCTGGGACCTATACCGAAGCGGAGGACCTCGGTACCGACCCCCCCTAGGGTCGGTATGGCCACTGTTGCTCATCTCGTCTTGCTTGTCTAGATCAGGCCTCGGTACCGACCCAGATGGGGTCGGTACAGGGTCGGTATGGCTCGGAAAAATGCTTATATCTCCTTCGTTTGAACTCCGATTGCTTCCGATCTTTTTCCTATACGCTCCAAATTCTTTTCCGCTTCTTTTCATAGTTAAAAGTTTCTTCAAAAACAGCTCCTAAAATTCTGTAAAACACACAAAAGCTAGTGAAGACATCTATTTCTCATAAAATATGAAAACACATGCAAAAGACATTAAACCCAATGCAAAACCCTATGAAAATGACTCAAATTGACATCAAAACATATGGGAAAATATAACTAAACACATGCACATCAAAATACCCCATACTTAAACTTGCTTGTCCTCAAGCAATAACCAAACTATGACCAAAACCCTTAACATGCCTTCGAGTCTTCGCCTTAGTCAAAAGCAACATCAATTTAGCATAGTGCAAATAAGAACAAGCATTGAACCATCATCACATATATTTAGATTACCTTAGGCAAAGCAATTAGAATCCAACCACTCAAGGGGAATAATGTGTTTTCACTCCCTTTCAAACGTGTTTAGGCTTGAAATACATCTCTCAACTCAATCCTTTATAACATTAAGCTACATAGAAATTGCAATTAATATCACCAATCGATTCACCGAGATGTCAAAACATGCATTAACCATCAAGAGGACTTTGGCTCAATGGCCTTCAAAGAAGGACTCATTCGGCCGGGTTGTAACTTGGCTTGGTAAGAACATAAAGGTAGGAATCATTTAGGCTATGTGGTGCTCAATAAAATTCGGGAATCAAGACTCCTAAATTTCCAACACAACTCAACCAAACCATAACTCTCAATCATATGAATCAACCAAACTCTCCAACTCATCTTAATGAAGAACACAACCTCTCAAACTCAAATAACCTCTCAACAATATGAAGCTTGCAAAAGTAAAGGAAATAAGGTAAATTTGGCTCATGCACTTTATTCACAAACATATAAACACAAACTATACTTGTTCTCTTCTTCTTCTTTTTTTTTTCTGAATTTTTTTTTCTTTTTTTTTCGAAAAAGAAAAATAACATAATAAAAATAATAGTGCATTATAGGGTGAGCCAAAAATCCTTTTACATAATATGCATAGCAAGATAAAAATATCAAACCAACCCATAACTCAATAAACTCGAAAATCCTTCTCACTTGAAATCAAACACAAGCTCATTCATTCCATAAACCATCATTTCAACCAATTCTAAGTCTTAATTCCCAAATGGGGGTCAGGCTCAATTTGGCTAAGGATAATTTTGTGGAGTTACAAGAATAGGCTATAAGGCTCAAAGTGGTTACAAGCAAAGGAAACATATATAAGGTTGGTAAAAGAGGATTAAAAGTGGCTAATAAAGAGTGCCTCTATCATTTGATTAAATTATGCAATGACTAGCTATCTCATATTGGTTTCAAGACTTAGATATACACATAAAAAAGAAGGAAAAAATATATAAAGCACAATTCCCAATAGGCCAAGTAACTCACTAGGACATGTTGGATTCCAATCACCTAAATCCTAAAGTCATATATGCTCAATTTCATTTGCAAGTCAAACTTGACATAAAAATATTTCGTGCGACTTAGGCTAAACCATCCGAACTATGCCTTAGGATATTACATGATCAAGCTCAAT
The DNA here is from genome assembly GCA_963922045.1 of Persicaria maculosa. Lineage (NCBI taxonomy): Eukaryota > Viridiplantae > Streptophyta > Magnoliopsida > Caryophyllales > Polygonaceae > Persicaria > Persicaria maculosa. The sequence goes on from OY998261.1 coordinate 40,824,346, forward strand.
TATTAGATGAATGCATAAAAAAAAACTTAAATATGAATGCATAACATAATCCAACTAAGGTAAAATGTAACACATAAACATAAATATAATACAAAACACTTAAACATTGTTTCTGAATCCCCCACCCCATACTTAAAAATAGACAGTGTCCCCACTGTCAAAAGAAAAATCAAAGTAAAAGGGAAAAGACTCAGAAACTCACAAAGGAATTCAGAAGCTGCTGAAGACATTCATAAACTCTACGGAGAAGGTGGTGGTGGTAATCGATGATGTGGAAAGAAAGAAGATGCCCAAGCCATGAAGGAATACTGGTGCGTTTCATGCTTGTCCATCCTCTTGTTCAAGCGTGCAAACTACTCCATAAGAGCACCCTGCCCATTCTGTAGGGCTTCCTGGCCCAGTCTCAGAGATCTAAGCTCATCCATGGCGTCAGTAAGGCTAGGAGAATACTGAGGCGCAGATCTGCTCGGGCCAGCCCCGTCAGAAAAGGGACGGCTACTAGGCCTAGTGTCATGATCCATATAGTCAGTGTCGTGCTCTTGCTGCCTATGCTCATGGTAGGATCCTTGCCCAAAGGATCCAAAACCGTCAAATAAACTAGGTGGAGGCACCACCAAGGCAAAAGTGCCGTCCGGGCGGGGGTATCTCGATGGTCTCTGTCGTCTCAAAGGATCATTCAGAATATCCTCTGGAGTCGGTGAAGGTTCAGAAGCCCAAGTGATAATCCAGTTAGGGACGTACAACAAGTCCATATTCGGCTTGGTAATCTCCACCTCGTGATCATAAAAAACTGACAGAAACTTGTCTCCGTTGCACTTGATCACATTAGCACCAATCAAGTACGCAGTGTCAATCATCAGAGTGGGCACAACCTTGTATCTGGTGAAGTCAACCTCAAGGCGCCTGGCCAACATCGCCACCAGGCCTCCATACCAGATTTCTTCCGTGCGTGCTCTATAGGCCAAGACATGCATAATGAACTCAAACCCCAAGTTCAGGGGTGTCTGCATCTCAAATAGTACCCCTCTCAAACAAGCCACCTCAGTTCTAGTTGGTCTAGATAATTCCTTCTTGGCCCATATAGTGCTACAAAAAATTCTTAAAATAATACGGAAAAGAGGGTTCGCAATGTCCTTACCCTGAAGTGCTCCTCGAGAAGGCCAATAGGGATTGCCCGTAATTAGAGTCCATGTCTGAAGGGCCTTGCAGCTGAGATGATTGTATGATGCCCGTGGGTTAGGAAATCCTAGCAATGCATTAAATTGCTGCAAATTAAAGGAGTGTTGAACATTCCCCAGCTGGAATGTAATAGGGCCCATTAAATCTTGGCTAGCCATATCGCTTGCCAATGTAGCCGTGAACTCTGTAGTAAGAGCGGGGTAGTGGTGGTGGACATGATCCAGAAGACTAGTGGCGCCTAAGTAAGAGAAGGCCTCCAATAAGTCATCATGTACCCCAAGGCGCTCTCCATCATCAGGGCTATACCATCGGGCCTTCAGATTGCCCTTCTTGTGGAACTCCTTGTAATCCTTCTTCAAACGGGAGTCGGAGATGATGACATTATCCAACAGTACTGTAGCGGATGACTCCCTAGCCCTCTTGCTATGTTGACGACTGAACATTTTCCTGTCCGTCAGGAGGGTCGGTACGGACCCTAGGGGCCTCGGTACGGCCTCGGTACAGCTATTGTTGAGCTTCCTTTTTCGTTTTTCGCCCGTTTTCGCAGTGGTTCCCTCCTAAGACCTGCATGGTTAGTGCAATAAGCTCCACCCCAACTGTCCTACCTATCCTAAAATTTAAAAACTAAAAAATAAAACTTAGAAAGAAAAAGAAATAAAGCGGGTTGCCTCCCGTAAGCGCTACCTTTAACGTCGTTAGCTTGACGTGGTTACCTCATCTTCATTCCAATGTTGTAAGAGCCCAAGTAACTCTTATTTCTTCCTCCGGATCCACTCTATCATAGTACTTCTTGAGTCGGTGACCATTGACCTTGAATATGACTCCTTCTTCATCAACTAGATCCACCGCTCCATGGGGATAGATATGATGAACCACGAATGGTCCACTCCATCGTGATCTAAGCTTCCCTGGGAACAAACGCAATCTAGAATTGAAAAGAAGAACCTTATCACCTACCTCATATGTCTTTGGTACCAACTTCTTGTCATGCCACTTCTTGGTGCGCTCTTTGTAGATTTCGGCGTTTTGATAAGCCTTGAGCCTCAACTCCTCCAACTCTTGCAAGTCCATGAATCTCTTTGCTCCGGCCGCGTCGAGGTCCATGTTGAGCTCCTTAAGAGCCCATAATGCTTTATGCTCAAGCTCGACGGGCAAATGACAAGACTTACCGTAAACCAAGTTGTAGGGAGTTGTGCGTAATGGTGTCTTGTACGCTGTCCTATAAGCCCACAACGCATCATCTAGCTTAGATGCCCAATCCTTCCTCGAGCGTGACACCGTCTTCTCTAAGATACTCTTGATTTGCCGATTTGAAACCTCCACTTGGCCGCTAGTTTGAGGGTGATAAGGTGTTGCCACCCTATGAGTCACCCCATACTTAGCCAAAAGAGCCTCGAAGCCCCTTTCTATGAAATGAGATCCTCCATCGCTAATAAGAACCCTTGGGACTCCAAACCTGGGAAATATGTTAGTCTTCATAAATTTAGCTACAACTTTAGAATCATTAGTACGTGTAGCTATTGCCTCAACCCATTTAGAAACATAATCGACATCTACCAAGATATATTTATAAGGCCCTGATGAAGGGAAGGGCCCCATAAAATCAATACCCCATACGTCGAAAAGTTCAACCTCAAGGATTCCGGTGAGAGGGTTCTCATGTCTCCAAGTAATATTCCCCGCTCTTTGGCATTCATCGCAACCTTCAATGTAAGCATGTACATCCTTGAACAAGGTAGGCCAATAGAAGCCACTTTGAAGAATCTTCGCCGTGGTCTTAAAGCTCTTTGCGTGGCCACCCGTCGGAAGGGTGTGACAATGGTTGATGATGCTCTCAATCTCTTCCTCTGGCACACAACGTCTAAAGATATGGTCACTTCCTTGCTTGAACAAGTAAGGCTCATCCCAATAGTAGTGTTTGACGTCGTGGAGGAATTTCTTCTTGGCTTGCGAGGTCAAGTCCTTAGGGATTTCTCCCCCTACAATATAATTAGCAAAATCCGTAAACCAAGGGGTCCTTGACCCTCTAACGGCATAAATATGGCAAGATATGGGAGAAGAAGAAGGGGTATGAAAAAAATCCTCACCGGAACTTACCGAATCGGAGCGAATCAGCTTAAGGAGGCTCTCGTCCGGCCTGGAGTCATTGATTGGCACTTCATTTTCCGACTCCTTCAGGTGGTTTAAGGGCAACCTAGACAGATGGTCAGCCACCGAGTTTTCCGCTCCTTTCTTGTCCCTAATCTCACAATCAAATTCCTGTAACAAAAGCATCCACCGAAGGAGCCTAGGCTTGGCATCCTTCTTAGTCATCAAATACCTTACCGCTGCGTGATCCGTATAAACAATGACCTTAGAGCCTACTAAATAAGTACGAAACTTTTCAAAGGCAAATACCACGGCGAGGAATTCCTTCTCCGTCGTGGTGTACTTACTTTGCGCTTCATCAAGTGCCTTACTTGCATAGTAGATTGCATGAAGCTTCTTGTCTTTCCTTTGCCCAAGCACGGCACCCACAACATAGTCACTAGCATCACACATGATCTCAAAGGGAAGGTTCCAATCGGGCGATTGCATAATAGGAGCGGAGATAAGGGCTTCTCTTAACTTGTTGAATGCATCAAGACATTCTGCAGAAAACTCAAAGGCTACATCTTTCATAAGCAAATTAGTTAGAGGTTTAGCAATCTTTGAGAAGTCTTGAATGAATCTCCGATAAAAGCCCGCATGTCCTAAAAAGCTCCTAATATCTTTCACATTGGAGGGAGGAGGTAGTTTCTCAATCAATTCAATTTTAGCACGATCTACCTCAATTCCCCTATTTGAAACCAAATGCCCTAAAACAATTCCCTCTTGAACCATAAAGTGACATTTTTCCCAATTAAGCACCAAATTAGTTTCTTCACATCTTTCTAGCACCCTACTCAAGTTGGCAAGACATGAATCAAAAGAAGAACCATAAACAGAAAAATCATCTATAAACACTTCTACTATATCCTCAATCATCTCAGAAAAAATAGCCATCATACACCTTTGAAAAGTTGTAGGGGCATTACAGAGCCCAAATGGCATCCTCCTGTAAGCAAAAGTTCCATAAGGACAAGTAAAAGTGGTCTTCTCTTGATCATCCGGATGAATAGGAATCTGCCAAAAACCACTATAGCCATCCAAATAGCAAAAATAATCGTGCTGGGCTAGACGCTCAAGAACTTGATCAATAAAAGGAAGAGGAAAATGATCTTTCCTAGTAGCACTATTCAACTTCCTATAATCAATGCACATGCGCCATTTAGTGGCGGTCCTAGTGGGTACTAACTCACCTTTCTCATTCTCTATCACAGTCATTCCCCCTTTCTTAGGGACAACATGAACCGGGCTCACCCATTTACTGTCAGAAATAGCATAAATAATTCCAGCATCTAACATTTTCAAAATTTCAGATTTGACTACTTCTTGCATATTTGGGTTAAGCCTACGCTGACGTTCTATGGTCGGCTTATGATCATCCTCCATGAATATTCTATGCATGCATAAAGAAGGTGAAATTTCAATGATATCATCCAAAGAATAACCAATAGCCTTCCTATAGGTTCTAAGCACATCAAGTAATTTATCAACTTCTTCCTCATTCAATTTCGCATTAATGATCACAGGAAGAGTGGAATTGGGTCCCAAGAAAACATACCTCAAACCTTCTGGAAGCGGCTTAAGCTCTAGAGAAGACTCAATCGGAATAAGATTGGGCTCTTCCTCCTCCGTCTTCAATATCGCTACCAGAACCTCCAAAGAATACACTTCCTCCTGACCTGCTAGAAGACCTGGGACTGAGCCTGCAGACTCAAGACAATCAAAATAGCTTACCTCTACCATGTCCGTGGTTTCCTTCATCGTTGGATTGAAGCGAAACTCAACGATGTCCTCCCCAATCTCAAATGTTAGGAGTCCCTTCCAAACATCAATTATTGCTCCAGCGGTGGCTAAGAAGGGCCTTCCAAGAATGATAGGCACCATTGGATCCTCTGGCATATCCATAACAATAAAATCAGTGGGGACGAAAAACTTACCTACACGGACAGGCACATCATCAATCACCCCAGTTGGTGATACAACCACTCCATTTGCCATGGATACTCTCATGTTGACCGGCTCTAGGGCTCCCAAGCTTGTCTTAGACCATATCGAAAGGGGGAGAAGGCTTACACTTGCACCTAAATCACACAAAGCCTTGAAACGGTAAGATCCTACACCAATAGTAATGGCAAACTTACCTGGATCTCCAAGTTTCTTAGGGAGCTTCACTGAACGGACCTCCTTAGCAAGCTCAGACATGGATCTCTTCTTAGCTAAGATGTCTTTCAAAAACTTAGTGTAAGCTGGCATCTCACTCAAAGCGTTAGTGAAAGGAATAGATATATTTAAACTCTGAAGCATCTTCACAAACTTTTGAAACTTACCTTCCGCTGTGTCCTTTACCTTTTTCGGAGGATATGGGAGCACTTTCATCGTATTCGGGGCTGAAATAGGCCCTGCAGAAGAATCCGTCGCTGCTGGGGGGGTCGGTATCGAGGCTGTGGGGGTCGGTACGGCCTCGGTATGGCTACTGGAATTAGGAGAAACGGGAGAAGAAGAGATCGTACCTATTGGGGGGGTCAGTACCGAGGCTGTGGGAGTCGGTACGGCCTCGGTATGGACACTGTTGTCCCCGTTTTCTTCCTTGTTTGGCGTGCTTTCTCGACCAGGCACCTCCTTTCCACTTCTTAGGTGTATTGCAGCTATTTGCCCCCTAGGGTTCTCGTCGGTGCGGCCTGGGAGCTTCCCTTGAGGCCGTGGGATTTGTGCCGCGAGATTACCTAGTTGGGACTCCACTCCCTTCTTCCAAGTTTCTAACTCTCCTATTTGTGCATGAACTCCCTTAAATTGGGAATTCACATCGGCACGAAGCCCATTGAATCCTTCCTTAAGCTCTTGTACCCATGATGGTGGTTCTTGATACCCAGGGGGCCTATATGGGGGAACCCTTTGATCTTGTTGCGGAGGAGGTTGACTCCCTTGTCCTTGTCCATAGTTACCCCAATTAGGGTAATTGTTGTTCCTCCCTGCATAATTGTTATTTTGATTCCCCGCATAATTATTATTATTATTGGGGTTCCTATAAGGAGCCCTCATATAACTCACCTCTTCGTAGTGTTCTGCCCTTTGTACCTGGCTAATATTATTGCAATCTATAGTATTATGAGCTAGAGAGCCGCATTCTAAACAAGGTTGATTTCTAGATAGAAAACTTACTTGTTTCTTGAGGCGTCGGGTCTCATCCTCATGGAATTGCCTACGCACATCTGGGTCAATTTCTTTAGCAGGCTCATAAAGTTTCTTACCTGACGGTCTTGCCACTGGGGTGCCATACATAGCGTCGTACTCCGTTAGCTTGTCCAATAGAGCCCATGCATCAGTTGGATTCATCTCGAGGAACCCACAATCGGTGTGTAGGTTCAATCGAGTCTTAGTCTCCGCATTGATGCCTTGGAAGAAGATTTCTTGGAGGACATACTCAGGTTGCCCGTGGGTAGGGCATTGTCTCTGCAACTCCTTGAATCTCTCCCAAGTCTCCAAAAATGTCTCTCCTGGCAATTGGTGAAAGGAGGTGATTTTCTTCCTAAGCTCCGTTGTCTTTGCCGGTGGAAAGAACTTTGTCATGAACAAGTCATACAAAGCCTTCCATGTAGTGATGGACCTAGGCGCCAAACTCTCCAACCAATTCAGAGCCTTTCCTGAAAGAGACCATTTAAATGCCTTTAGTTACACATATTCCAACGATACATCATCAGCAGCAATTGTATCGGATAAATCAATAAAGTTCTTAATATGAAGCATAGGGCATTCATGAGCTTTGCCCTCAAATTGAGATCTTTTAATTAAAGAAATAAAGTGGGATTTAATCTCAAAATTTCGCTCAATCTCGGGGAGGACGATTGCAGATTCGGGCACCCTCAGTTCTGGGTGCATGTATTGCTTTGCATTCCTTGGGATAGCATCCAACTGCTGTTGCAGACGAGCAGTCGCTTCCCTTTCTCTCGCTGCAGCCTCCCTTTCTCTTTCTGCAGTGAGCCGAAATTGCTCCATCTGACGACGGAGGTCAGCCATCTGCACAGCAACGTCAACATTGTTTCCTGTGTTGTCTCCCATTGTCCTGGCTTCTCGTAGTCTGCGATGGAAAGAGCGTTCCGGTTCGGGATCGATAGCAAAATCAAAATCAAGCCGACGTCGCCCCGATGGCATAAACTGAAACCAAAAACAAAAACAAAGACACCACAATTAAAAGCAAAGGGGATGGGCTATTCCCAAACCCTAATAGTAACTAAAACTTTGACACAATTGAAATCTCCCCGGCAACGGCGCCAATTGTTGAAGAGTTTGTTTTCAATCAAATAAATTTATAAGATCGAAACCCCGCTATAGTATAGTAGGGTCAAGTTCGTTCGCAGGGAGAAAGTCATTGACTCAATTTTAATTACCAAAGAGCAAGAATAGCGAGGAGAGGTGACAAATGTAGAGATTTTTGGGGTTTTGTGGGCTGCTGGAATTTTTTAAGGAATATCAATAATAATAAAAGTCTAGGGCATAAGGATCCCCACAACGATAATCATGCAAGCATTGCAATGAATCATATGAAAATCCTGTTTTTATCTATTAAATCGGTCAATTTGCATCAACCCTAGCAAAGTAATCAATTTATTTTCACAAATTAATAAACTTTACTAACAATCTTAATTAGGTTATCAAACTTTCATTCAAAACCCTAATTACTATCCAATTCACAATTCAATCTTTCAATTCAATTGCAAAAAGGAATTTCCCCAAATTTTCATTGAGTACTTAAGCATATAAATAGATAAGAACCAATCAATTCACCAATTCATAGCAAAATCGCAAACATAACTATCGTTGAGATCACCCCAACCCTAGAAAAGGCGACTACTCACGCATATTCATGGTGAATAACTCAAAATTCTTGAAAAAACTAAAAATCAGAAATTTAAATTGAATAAAAACCTGAGAATAATGTCAACAATGCGTCCCAAAAGCCTTACAAAACGTTCCTCAACTTTCGCCGAAGAAATCGCTTCAAAAAGCTCTCAAATCCGCTCACAAACGCTCCTAAACGAGTGCTGAGAATTCTAACGTAGGCTGAAAATTCGGTATGAAGAAGAGAGAGCTCCTCCAAACCCTAAAAATCCTATATATACTTAATATCCCATAAACCTAATTAGGAAATAACAAATATATGAATTTTATCTAAATTCTATCTAAGGAAAATAGGTAAAAATAATTAAATTCGGGTAAATAAGCTCCGCTGGGACCTATACCGAAGCGGAGGACCTCGGTACCGACCCCCCCAGGGTCGGTATGGCCACTGTTGCTCATCTCGTCTTGCTTGTCCAGATCAGGCCTCGGTACCGACCCAGATGGGGTCGGTACATGGTCGGTATGGCTCAGAAAAATGCTTATATCTCCTTCGTTTGAACTCCGATTGCTTCCGTTCTTTTTCCTATACGCTCCAAATTCTTTTCCGCTTCTTTTCATAGTTAAAAGTTTCTTCAAAAACAGCTCCTAAAATTCTGTAAAACACACAAAAGCTAGTGAAGACATCTATTTCTCATAAAATATGAAAACACATGCAAAAGACATTAAACCCAATGCAAAACCCTATGAAAATGACTCAAATTGACATCAAAACATATGGGAAAATATAACTAAACACATGCACATCAAAATACCCCATACTTAAACTTGCTTGTCCTCAAGCAATAACCAAACTATGACCAAAACCCTTAACATGCCTTCGAGTCTTCGCCTTAGTCAAAAGCAACATCAATTTAGCATAGTGCAAATAAGAACAAGCATTGAACCATCATCACATATATTTAGATTACCTTAGGCAAAGCAATTAGAATCCAACCACTCAAGGGGAATAATGTGTTTTCACTCCCTTTCAAACGTGTTTAGGCTTGAAATACATCTCTCAACTCAATCCTTTATAACATTAAGCTACATAGAAATTGCAATTAATATCACCAATCGATTCACCGAGATGTCAAAACATGCATTAACCATCAAGAGGACTTTGGCTCAATGGCCTTCAAAGAAGGACTCATTCGGCCGGGTTGTAACTTGGCTTGGTAAGAACATAAAGGTAGGAATCATTTAGGCTATGTGGTGCTCAATAAAATTCGGGATTCAAGACTCCTAAATTTCCAACATAACTCAACCAAACCATAACTCTCAATCATATGAATCAACCAAACTCTCCAACTCATCTTAATGAAGAACACAACCTCTCAAACTCAAATAACCTCTCAACAATATGAAGCTTGCAAAAGTAAAGGAAATAAGGTAAATTTGGCTCATGCACTTTATTCACAAACATATAAACACAAACTATACTTGTTCTCTTCTTCTTCTTTTTTTTTCTGAATTTTTTTTTCTTTTTTTTTTCGAAAAAGAAAAATAACATAATAAAAATAATAGTGCATTATAGGGTGAGCCAAAAATCCTTTTACATAATATGCATAGCAAGATAAAAATATCAAACCAACCCATAACTCAATAAACTCGAAAATCCTTCTCACTTAAAATCAAACACAAGCTCATTCCTTCCATAAACCATCATTTCAACCAACTCTAAGTCTTAATTCCCAAATGGGGGTCAGGCTCAATTTGGCTAAGGATAATTTTGTGGAGTTACAAGAATAGGCTATAAGGCTCAAAGTGGTTACAAGGAAAGGAAACATATATAAGGTTGGTAAAAGAGGATTAAAAGTGGCTAATAAAGAGTGACTCTATCATTTGATTAAATTATGCAATGACTAGCTATCTCATATTGGTTTCAAGACTTAGATATACATCGCAATATCAAGAGGTAATGTATAAGGAGAGTAATACACACATAAAAAAGAAGGGAAAAATATATAAAGCACAATTCCCAATAGGCCAAGTAACTCACTAGGACATGTTGGATTCCAATCACCTAAATCCTAAAGTCATATATGCTCAATTTCATTTGCAAGTCAAACTTGACATAAAAATATTTTGTGCGACTTAGGCTAAACCATCCGAACTATGCCTTAGGATATTACATGATCAAGCTCAATTATTAGATTTCATCATTGGACACCTAAGTTAAGGTATAAACTCACTAAAACAAAACAAAAATAACCATGCATTTTTTCTTCCTTTTTCGACACAATTTTTTTTTTTTTCGGAACTAAAATATGACAAAAGCAAGACTCAAGTGACTAAAATATGACAAAAGACTCAAATGCATAAAAAAAACTTAAACATGAATGCATAACATAATCCAACTAAGGTAAAATGTAACACATAAACATAAATATAATACAAAACACCTAAACATAGTTTCTGAATCCCCCACCCCATACTTAAAAATAGACAGTGTCCCCACTGTCAAAAGAAAAATCAAAGTAAAAGGGAAAAGACTCAGAAACTCACAAAGGAATTCAGAAGCTGCTGAAGACATTCATAAACTCTACGGAGAAGGTGGTGGTGGTAATCGATGATGTGGAAAGAAAGAAGATGCCCAAGCCATGAAGGAATACTGGTGCGTTTCATGCTTGTCCATCCTCTTGTTCAAGCGTGCAAACTACTCCATAAGAGCACCCTGCCCATTCTGTAGGGCTTCCTGGCCCAGTCTCAGAGATCTAAGCTCATCCATGACGTCAGTAAGGCTAGGAGAATACTGAGGCGCAGATCTGCACAGGCCAGCCCCGTCAGAAAAGGGACGGCTACTAGGCCTAGTGTCATGATCCATATAGTCAGTGTCGTGCTCTTGCTGCCTATGCTCATGGTAGGATCCTTGCCCAAAGGATCCAAAACCGTCAAATAAACTAGGTGGAGGCACCACCAAGGCAAAAGTGCTGTCCGGGCGGGGGTATCTCGATGGTCTCTGTCGTCTCAAAGGATCATTCAGAATATCCTCTGGAGTCGGTGAAGGTTCAGAAGCCCAAGTGATAATCCAGTTAGGGACGTACAACAAGTCCATATTCGGCTTGGTAATCTCCACCTCGTGATCATAAAAAACTGACAGAAACTTGTCTCCGTTGCGCTTGATCACATTAGCACCAATCAAGTACGCAGTGTCAATCATCAGAGTGGGCACAGCCTTGTATCTGGTGAAGTCAACCTCAAGGCGTCTGGCCAACAGTGCCACCAGGCCTCCATACCAGATTTCTTCCGTGCGTGCTCTATAGGCCAAGACATGCATAATGAACTCAAACCCCAAGTTCAGGGGTGTCTGCATCTCAAATAGTACGCCTCTCAAACAAGCCACCTCAGTTCTAGTTGGTCTAGATAATTCCTTCTTGGCCCATATAGTGCTACCAAAAATTCTTAAAATAATACGGAAAAGAGGGTTCGCAATGTCCTTACCCTGAAGTGCTCATCGAGAAGGCCAATAGGGATTGCCCGTAATTAGAGTCCAAGTCTAAAGGGCCTTGCAACTAAGATGATTGTATGATGCCCGTGGGTTAGGAAATCCTGGCAATGCATTAAATTGCTGCAAAGTGAAGGAGTGTTGAACATTCCCCAGCTGGAATGTAATAGGGCCCACAAAATCTGGGCTAGCCATATCGCTTGCCAATGTAGCCGTGAACTTTGGAGTAAGAGCGGGGTAGTGGTGGTGGACATGATCCAGAAGACTAGTGGCGTCTAAGTAAGAGAAGGCCTCCAATAAGTCATCATGTACCCCAAGGCGCTCTCCATCATCAGGGCTATACCATCGGGCCTTCAGATTGCCCTTCTTGTGGAACTCCTTGTAATCCTTCTTCAAACGGGAGTCGGAGATGATGACATTATCCAAGAGTACTGTAGCGAATGACTCCCTAGCCCTCTTGCTACGTTGACAACTGAACATTTTCCTGTCCGTCAGGAGGGTCGGTACCGACCCTAGGGGCCTCGGTACGGCCTCGGTACAACTACTGTTGAGCTTCCTTTTTCGTTTTTCGCCCGTTTTCGCAGTGTGTCCCTCCTAAGACCTGCATGGTTAGTGCAATACGCTCCACCCCAACTGTCCTACCTATCCTAAAATTTAAAAACTAAAAAATAAAACTTAGAAAGAAAAAGAAATAAAGCGGGTTGCCTCCCGTAAGCGCTACCTTTAACGTCGTTAGCTTGACGTGGTTACCTCATCTTCATTCCAATGTTGTAAGAGCCCAAGTAACTCTTATTTCTTCCTCCGGATCCACTCTATCATAGTACTTTTTGAGTCGGTGACCATTGACCTTGAATATGGCTCCTTCTTCATCAACTAGATCCACCGCTCCATGGGGATAGATATGATGAACCACGAATGGTCCACTCCATCGTGATCTAAGCTTCCATGGGAACAAACGCAATCTAGAATTGAAAAGAAGAACCTTATCACCTACCTCATATGTCTTTGGTACCAACTTCTTGTCATGCCACTTCTTGGTGCGCTCTTTGTAGATTTCGGCGTTTTGATAAGCCTTGAGCCTCAACTCCTCCAACTCTTGCAAGTCCATGAATCTCTTTGCTCCGGCCGCGTCGAGGTCCATGTTGAGCTCCTTAAGAGCCCATAATGCTTTATGCTCAAGCTCGACGGGCAAATGACAAGACTTACCGTAAACCAAGTTGTAGGGAGTTATGCGTAATGGTGTCTTGTACGCTGTCCTATAAGCCCACAACGCATCATCTAGCTTAGATGCCCAATCCTTCCTCGAGCGTGACACCGTCTTCTCTAAGATACTCTTGATTTGCCGATTTGAAACCTCCACTTGGCCGCTAGTTTGAGGGTGATAAGGTGTTGCCACCCTATGAGTCACCCCATACTTAGCCAAAAGAGCCTCGAATCCCCTTTCTATGAAATGAGATCCTCCATCGCTAATAAGAACCCTTGGGACTCCAAACCTGGGAAATATGTTAGTCTTCATAAATTTAGCTACAACTTTAGAATCATTAGTACGTGTAGCTATTACCTCAACCCATTTAGAAACATAATCGACAGCTACCAAGATATATTTATAAGGCCTTGATGAAGGGAAGGGCCCCATAAAATCAAAACCCCATACGTCGAAAAGTTCAACCTCAAGGATTCCGGTGAGAGGGTTCTCATGTCTCCAAGTAATATTCCCCGCTCTTTGGCATTCATCGCAACCTTCAATGTAAGCATGTACATCCTTGAACAAGGTAGGCCAATAGAAGCCACTTTGAAGAATCTTCGCCGTGGTCTTGAAGCTCTTTGCGTGGCCACCCGTCGGAAGGGTGTGACAATGGTTGATGATGCTCTCAATCTCTTCCTCTGGCACACAACGTCTAAAGATATGGTCACTTCCTTGCTTGAACAAGTAAGGCTCATCCCAATAGTAGTGTTTGACATCGTGGAGGAATTTCTTCTTGGCTTGCGAGGTCAAGTCCTTAGGGATTTCTCCCCCTACAATATAATTAGCAAAATCCGCAAACCAAGGGGTCCTTGACCCTCTAAAGGCATAAATATGGCAAGATATGGGAGAAGAAGAAGGGGTATGAAAAAAATCCTCACCGGAACTTACCGAATCGGAGCGAATCAGCTTAAGGAGGCTCTCGTCCGGCCTGGAGTCATTGATTGGCACTTCATTTTCCGACTCCTTCAGGTGGTTTAAGGGCAACCTAGACAGATTGCAGCCACCGAGTTTTTCGCTGCTTTCTTGTCCCTAATCTCACAATCAAATTCCTGCAACAAAAGCATCCACCGAAGGAGCCTAGGCTTGGCATCCTTCTTAGTCATCAAATACCTTACCGCTGCGTGATCCGTATAAACAATGACCTTAGAGCCTACTAAATAAGTACAAAACTTTTCAAAGGCAAATACCACGGCGAGGAATTCCTTCTCCGTCGTGGTGTACTTACTTTGCGCTTCATCAAGTGCCTTACTTGCATAGTAGATTGCATGAAGCTTCTTGTCTTTCCTTTGCCCAAGCACGGCACCCACAGCATAGTCACTAGCATCACACATGATCTCAAAGGGAAGGTTCCAATCAGGCGATTGCATAATAGGAGCGGAGATAAGGGCTTCTCTTAACTTGTTGAATGCATCAAGACATTCTGCAGAAAACTCAAAGGCTACATCTTTCATAAACAAATTAGTTAGAGGTTTAGCAATCTTTGAGAAGTCTTGAATGAATCTCCGATAAAAGCCCGCATGTCCTAAAAAGCTCCTAATATCTTTCACATTGGAGGGAGGAGGTAGTTTCTCAATCAATTCAATTTTAGCACGATCTACCTCAATTCCCCTATTTGAAACCAAATGCCCTAAAACAATTCCCTCTTGAACCATAAAGTGACATTTTTCCCAATTAAGCACCAAATTAGTTTCTTCACATCTTTCTAGCACCCTACTCATGTTGGCAAGACATGAATCAAAAGAAGAACCATAAACAGAAAAATCATCCATAAACACTTCTACTATATCCTCAATCATCTCAGAAAAAATAGCCATCATACACCTTTGAAAAGTTGCAGGGGCATTACAGAGCCCAAATGGCATCCTCCTGTAAGCAAAAGTTCCATAAGGACAAGTAAAAGTGGTCTTCTCTTGATCATCCGGATGAATAGGAATCTGCCAAAAACCACTATAGCCATCCAAATAGCAAAAATAATCGTGCTGGGCTAGACGCTCAAGAACTTGATCAATAAAAGGAAGAGGAAAATGATCTTTCCTAGTAGCACTATTCAACTTCCTATAATCAATGCACATGCGCCATTTAGTGGCGGTCCTAGTGGGTACTAACTCACCTTTCTCATTCTCTATCACAGTCATTCCCCCTTTCTTAGGGACAACATGAACCGGGCTCACCCATTTACTGTCAGAAATAGCATAAATAATTCCAGCATCTAACATTTTCAAAATTTCAGATTTGACTACTTCTTGCATATTTGGGTTAAGACTACGCTGACGTTCTATGGTCGGCTTATGATCATCCTCCATGAATATTCTATGCATGCATAAAGAAGGTGAAATTCCAATGATATCATCCAAAGAATAACCAATAGCCTTCCTATAGGTTCTAAGCACATCAAGTAATTTATCAACTTCTTCCTCATTCAATTTCGCATTAATGATCACAGGAAGAGTGGAATTGGGTCCCAAGAGAACATACCTCAATCCTTCTGGAAGCGGCTTAAGCTCTAGAGAAGACTCAATCGGAATAAGATTGGGCTCTTCCTCCTCCGTCTTCAATATCGCTTCCAGAACCTCCAAAGAATACACTTCCTCCTGACCTGCCAGAAGACCTGGGACTGAGCCTGCAGACTCAAGACAATCAAAATAGCTTACCTCTACCATGTCCGTGGTTTCCTTCATCGTTGGATTGAAGCGAAACTCAACGATGTCCTCCCCAATCTCAAATGTTAGGAGTCCCTTCCTGACATCAATTATTGCTCCAGCGGTGGCTAAGAAGGGCCTTCCAAGAATGATAGGCACCACTGGATCCTCTGGCATATTCATAACAATAAAATCAGTGGGGACGAAAAATTTACCTACACGGACAGGCACATCATCAATCACCCCAGTTGGTGATACAACTGCTCCATTTGCCATGGATACTCTCATGTTGACCGGATCTAGGGCTCCCAAGCTTGTCTTAGACCATATCGAAAGGGGGAGAAGGCTTAAACTTGCACCTAAATCACACAAAGCCTTGAAACGGTAAGATCCTACACCAATAGTAATGGCAAACTTACCTGGATCTCCCAGTTTTTCAGGGAGCTTCACTGAACGGACCTCCTTAGCAAGCTCAGGCATGGATCTCTTCTTAGCTAAGATGTCTTTCAAAAACTTAGTGTAAGCTGGCATCTCACTCAAAGCGTCAGTGAAAGGAATAGATATATTCAAACTCTGAAGCATCTTCACAAACTTTTGAAACTTACCTTCCGCTGTGTCCTTTACCTTTTTCGGAGGATATGGGAGCACTTTCATCGGATTCAGGGCTGAAATAGGCCCTGCAGAAGAATCCGTCGCTGCTGGGGGGGTCGGTATCGAGGCTGTGGGGGTCGGTACGGCCTCGGTATGGCTACTGGAATTAGGAGAAACGGGAGAAGAAGAGATCGTACCTGCTGGGGGGGTCGGTACCGAGGCTGTGGGGGTCGGTACGGCCTCGGTATGGATACTGTTGTCCCCGTTTTCTTCCTCGTTTGGCGTGCTTTCTCGACCGGGCACCTCCTTTCCACTTCTTAGGTGTATTGCAGCTATTTGCCCCCTAGGGTTCTCGTCGGTGCGGCCTGGGAGCTTCCCTTGAGGCCGTGGGATTTGTGCCGCGAGATTACCTAGTTGGGACTCCACTCCCTTCTTCCAAGTTTCTAACTCTCCTAGTTGTGCATGAACTCCCTTAAATTGGGAATTCACATCGACACGAAGCCCATTGAATCCTTCCTTAAGCTCTTGTACCCATGATGGTGGTTCTTGATACCCAGGGGGCCTATATGGGGGAACCCTTTGATCTTGTTGCGGAGGAGGTTGACTCCCTTGTCCTTGTCCATAGTTACCCCAATTAGGGTAATTGTTGTTCCTCCCTGCATAATTGTTATTTTGATTCCCCGCATAATTATTATTATTATTGGGGTTCCTATAAGGAGCCCTCATATAACTCACCTCTTCGTAGTGTTCTGCCCTTTGTACCTGGCTAATATTATTGCAATCTATAGTATTATGAGCTAGAGAACCGCATTCTAAACAAGGTTGATTTCTAGATAGAAAACTTACTTGTTTCTTGAGGCGTCGGGTCTCATCCTCATGGAATTGCCTACGCACATCTGGGTCAATTTCATTAGCAGGCTCATAAAGTTTCTTACCTGACGGTCTCGCCACTGGGGTGCCATACATAGCGTCGTACTCCGTTAGCTTGTCCAATAGAGCCCATGCATCAGTTGGATTCATCTCGAGGAACCCACAATCGGTGTGTAGGTTCAATCGAGTCTTAGTCTCCGCATTGATGCCTTGGAAGAAGATTTCTTGGAGGACATACTCAGGTTGCCCGTGGGTAGGGCATTGTCTCTGCAAGTCCTTGAATCTCTCCCAAGTCTCCAAAAATGTCTCTCCTGGCAATTGGTGAAAGGAGGTGATTTTCTTCCTAAGCTCCGTTGTCTTTGCCGGTGGAAAGAACTTTGTAATGAACAAGTCATACAAAGCCTTCCATGTAGTGATGGACCTAGGCGCCAAACTCTCCAACCAATTCAGAGCCTTTCCTGAAAGAGACCATTTAAATGCCTTTAGTTGCACATATTCCAATGATACATCATCAGCAGCAATTGTATCGCATAAATCAATAAAGTTCTTAATATGAAGCATAGGGCATTCATGAGCTTTGCCCTCAAATTGAGATCTTTTAATTAAAGAAATAAAGTGGGATTTAATCTCAAAATTTCGCTCAATCTCGGGGAGGACGATTGCAGATTCGGGCACCCTCAGTTCTGGGTGCATGTATTGCTTTGCATTCCTTGGGATAGCATCCAACTGCTGTTGCAGACGAGCAGTCGCTTCCCTTTCTCTTGCTGCAGCCTCCCTTTCTCTTTCTGCAGTGAGCCGAAATTGCTCCATCTGACGACGGAGGTCAGCCATCTGCGCAGCAACGTCAACATTGTTTCCTGTGTTGTCTCCCATTGTCCTGGCTTCTCGTAGTCTGCGATGGAAAGAGCGTTCCGGTTCGGGATCGATAGCAAAATCAAAATCAAGCCGACGTCGCCCCGATGGCATAAACTGAAACCAAAAACAAAAACAAAGACACCACAATTAAAAGCAAAGGGGATGGGCTATTCCCAAACCCTAATAGTAACTAAAACTTTGACACAATTGAAATCTCCCCGGCAACGGCGCCAATTTGTTGAAGAGTTTGTTTTCAATCAAATAAATTTATAAGATCGAAACCCCGCTATAGTATAGTAGGGTCAAGTTCGTTCGCAGGGAGAAAGTCAGTGACTCAATTTTAATTACCAAAGAGCAAGAATAGCGAGGAGAGGTGACAAATGTAGAGATTTTTGGGGTTTTGTGGGCTGCTGGAATTTTTTAAGGAATATCAATAATAATAAAAGTCTAGGGCATAAGGATCCCCACAACGATAATCATGCAAGCATTGCAATGAATCATATGAAAATCCTGTTTTTATCTATTAAATCGGTCAATTTGCATCAACCCTAGCAAAGTAATCAATTTATTTTCACAAATTAATAAACTTTACTAACAAACTTAATTAGGTTATCAAACTTTCATTAAAAACCCTAATTACTATCCAATTCACAATTCAATCTTTCAATTCAATTGCAAAAAGGAATTTCCCCAAATTTTCATTGAGTACTTAAGCATATAAATAGATAAGAACCAATCAATTCACCAATTCATAGCAAAATCGCAAACATAACTATCGTTGGGATCACCCCAACCCTAGAAAAGGCGACTACTCACGCATATTCATGGTGAATAACTCAAAATTCATGAAAAAACTAAAAATCAGAAATTTAAATTGAATAAAAACCTGAGAATAATGTCAACAATGCGTCCCAAAAGCCTTACAAAACGTTCCTCAACTTTCGCCGAAGAAATCGCTTCAAAAAGCTCTCAAATCCGCTCACAAACGCTCCTAAACGAGTGCTGAGAATTCTAACGTAGGCTGAAAATTCGGTATGAAGAAAAGAGAGCTCCTCCAAACCCTAAAAATCCTATATATACTTAATATCCCATAAACCTAATTAGGAAATAACAAATATATGAATTTTATCTAAATTCTATCTAAGGAAAATAGGTAAAAATAATTAAATCCGGGTAAATAAGCTCCGCTGGGACCTATACCGAAGCGGAGGACCTCGGTACCGACCCCCCCTAGGGTCGGTATGGCCACTGTTGCTCATCTCGTCTTGCTTGTCCAGATCAGGCCTCGGTACCGACCCAGATGGGGTCGGTACAGGGTCGGTATGGCTCGGAAAAATGCTTATATCTCCTTCGTTTGAACTCCGATTGCTTCCGTTCTTTTTCCTATACGCTCCAAATTCTTTTCCGCTTCTTTTCATAGTTAAAAGTTTCTTCAAAAACAGCTCCCAAAATTCTGTAAAACACACAAAAGCTAGTGAAGACATCTATTTCTCATAAAATATGAAAACACATGCAAAAGACATTAAACCCAATGCAAAACCCTATGAAAATGACTCAAATTGACATCAAAACATATGGGAAAATATAACTAAACACATGGACATCACCAGCCACCCCGCGGCCTAGCATGGCCGCCCCGCGACCTCTGACAGGATTCATGAATCCACCTTTCTACCGCATTGTGAGTATTTCATTTATCTCTTCCTCTATGTTTTTATAATTTTGTTGTCTTTAATTTTCATTGAGGACAATGAAAGATTTAAGTGTGGGGGAGGGATTGCATTACATATAGATAGATTTTGCATATCATGTTTATTTATGTTTTCATGTTTATTTTTTCTCATAGATTGCATTTGTTTAAAAAAGAAAATCAAAAAAATTTCATGCATTTCATATACTTTAAGTCTTATTTTCCCACTAGGCTACTTGTCCTCTATATTTATATTTTGTTCGTATCATGTGCCCCATGACATGCTTGAAGTGTTTGAAGCTTTGAATTATTTTTGTATACTTTTTGGGAATATGATTGATGATATAATTGAGTATGTATAGTCTTTGGAATTGAAGTGGTATTGAAGTTCTAACAATTTGACCTTGTGAGTTTTTTTGGCCTTATTGGGACTACACATATATGTCCTCTAGTTTCTTTGTGTGTGAATACTCTCCTTGATTACTTCCTCTTTAAATTGCGTTTAGATATCTTTATTGAGCCTGCATTTATATGATTTTTGCATGTAACCTTAAAGTGATTGAGGCATGATTTTCTTTTAGCCATATTATACTCTATCCACCCGTACACATTATCTTTTGCTTGAAGCCAATTTGAGCCTTATAAGCGTATTTTGTTAGCTCCACAAAATCTTCCTAGCCAATTATTAGCCTGACCCATCCGGGAATTAGGAGAAGAGTTGGTGAATATCTTGATGTGTTGATGGAGTTGCTTTGAGTTGAGAAATTATGTTGGGTGATTCATTTGTACTATATAGAGATGGTTTTTATGTGCTTATTACTTGGGACCTAAGGAGGATAAAATTCACTTAGGGGTAAAAGTCAAGAAATAAAAAGAAGAAAAAAAAGAAGAAAAAAAATCATCATGAAAAGAAAAAAAAATGAATGAGTTTGTGTGGATATTTGAAAATTGTGTGCGAATTTGCATTGTGAAGGAGTACATGTTATTGGAATGGTATTTGAAGTGTTTGGTGTTGGTGTTTTTCTGGTTGTTTACTAACCCTTTTTCCCGGATTTTTAGCACCACATAGCCTAAATATTTTCCATACCCTATGTTTCTACCATGGCCCCATTACAACCTATTCAAAAGACCTCATGATTTTGGTTGCATGTGAAGTCACTAGCGGTGGAGATTTAGACCACTGACGCAATTTTGTTGTAGCTAAGTTTTCAGGAATTGAGTTTGAGCGTGAATGATTAGCCTAAACACATGAGTGAGAGTGAAAACACATTTTCTTGGTGAGGTTGGATAGATGTACTTGCTTTATTCCTTAGATTGCACCTATACATATTATGACATTATTTGTCAATCTTTGTTTCCCTCGTTTTGTGCTTAAGTGTTTTACCAAAGTGATTACATGGATTGCTTGTCTGTGGGGTGTTGATTTGATTTTGATTTTCATTGCTTGAGGACAAGCAAAGGCTTAAGTGTGGGGGAATTTGATAGCATGCATTTAGGTAGGCATATTAGGTTGGATTTAGCATGATTTAGATTTATATAATGCATAGATTAAGCTAGATTTGCATTTATACTTGTGTTGTTGGTAGAGTCGGAATCTACACGCGTTTATGGATTATTTCAGGTATATGTGGATCCGACGAGGAATGAGGAAGCTCATGGATGAAGGAAGAGTGAAGAGGAGGTGGAAAAGTGAAGAGCACGGGAGCGAAGTCGAAGTTAGAGAGCCTAAGTGAATAACAAGTCCGTAGCAGTTGTTGTCAGACATGCTGAACTTGTTTTGCACTTTCTGAAGGCCTCGGTGGTCCGATTGACTATTATAAGCATGCGTTGGAAAGCTCTTTCCGAGATCTACAACTTTCATGTTGACATCGAGACCAGAGTCGAAACAGAAAAATAGCTGTGAACAGTAAAAGCCGCCCCGCGGCCCGAAGCTCTGACGAAGGATTTCGCAATCGCCTGGCCGACCTGCGGCCAGGGTTGGCTGCCCTGCGGCCTCGGCAGAAACGCCGAATCTGCTAAATGGACATTTTATCCACTTAATTAGGTTTTTAGAATTATTATTTGGCCGACTCTTTGGAGGCTTTTTAAGGACGTTTTGAGGAATTTATTTTAAAAGATCTAATTCCATAACTCTTATACACTTTGAGATTATCAATTGAGAGAACCCTAGAAGGGAGCCTCCATGGCCATGGAGTGCTAAACTCTTCCGTTTCATCTATGGATTGAAGCTTTGGTTTGATAAAGTTGTGAGATTTCTATTCTTGTTCTATTCCTATTGATTCGTATTGATTCTTTTGCGAATATTGTTAATTTCTTCTAGCCCGTACAACCAGTTGAGATTATTGCTAGGATTTTGTAGATTCCTCGTAGCGAACCTTAATCCATAGTAGCAATCATGCCTTTTTAGGACTCGTAGGACTAAATTGGTGTGTAGAGAATCAATTATATATTAAATGCTGACTCGTGGCTTGGTGTTGCATGTATCCTGGTTAATCCTTAATCTTAATGCTACTATTAGGTTAAATCTTGACCGTGTTAGGGTTATCTAATTAGTAAGGGTTACTAGGACTCGTAGGACTAGTAATTTACACAAGATCAGGACAGGAACAATGATAGGATGAAAAGAGAACTCGAAGAAGAATCGATGATCAAACAACCAAACTAAAGTGGATATTTATAGATGAAACTCTTTTCTCATTGTTATCTCTACTAACTTGTGTATAGTTTCTTTTCTTATATTCAATCACCAAAACCCCACTTTTCTATTAATTGGTAAATATATATTGCTTAGGAATACTTGATTCTCTGTGGGATCGACCTCTTACTTGCTTAGTATACTAGTTTGTAGGTTTGAGTTATACTTTGATAGGAACAACGACAGTTTCCTCCTGTCAAATTTTGGCGCCGTTGCCGGGGAATCAAAGTTTATTTCTTTGTTTTGTGTGTTTATCAATTTTTGTATATATCTAATTTGTTGTGAACCTATCTTACGGTTCATAACACCCTTGCTACTAACTTTTAGGATGTTGAGGTTATTGCAGTTTGAAGGTGAGAATTTTCACTAATATCTTACCAGATTGCAGAGATATGTTGACATTCGTAATTCACGGGGTTATGAAGACATCATCCGAGATATGATTATTTGCATAATTGACGGGATGACTGCTGAGACACGAGCGCTTGCTGAGTACATGAGTAACGGAGGCCTAGCACGATTAGGTTTGTCGGGGTTGTGGGATTTTTTCTGTTACATGGGTTATCATGTTGAACAGGAAGAGTTGCTCACCACGTCTTATCCACCAATGGAGGACTCTGTCACACACTTAGATGATAAAATCCAAGCCCTTACTCAAGCAATACAGGAGAATGTTGAGGGGATAAAAAACTTGGGGGAACAAGTGAGCCACCTTATTCAAACATCGAGCGAGATAATAGCAGATCGGATGGCCGCCCCTCAAGTTGATAAAGAAAGCAAACCCATTCCGCCATCCCATGAGACATTGAAGGATGCAAGAATAGAAGATCCTGTCGAAGTCATTGTGCTCAATTCATTCTATCCTAGTTGGTTTCAACGTGACGATGTTGTTCAGAATGAGGAGGGTCTGGTGCTAGATGAAGACATTTTCTTTGACGATGGAGAAGAGGGTCTAGTGCTTCCTGACATGGAATCTCATGAGTCGACACATGAGGTTTCATGTAATGTGTCTCCTACTCCATCCGATGCATTCATTCTCAGCTCCCCCGTTGATGAACCATGTCTAGGGCCACCTGTTGAGGCTCGAGAGGTAATAAAGGTAAACTTTTGCAATTTGAAAGGTGATGGTGATTATGTTGATCCTTTTAATTGTTATTTTGAAAAGCCACCAGTGGAACTGAACTGGTGGTATCATATTCCTTCAGTAGACATTCATGATAAATTGAAAAGGTTTATAACTTCTATAATTTATAATTTCAATTTAGTGTGCTATAATGTCTTGTGGAAGATGTGTGCACAGGAATATGATAGGTTACTGAGGGCCTTGACGATGTCTGATATGTAAGGAATTAAGATTGAGAATAAGTCATGCCGATGACATAAAACAAAGGCGCTACTTGGGAGGCAACCCAAGGTAAGTAGTTCTAGATTTCTTTTTCTTAAATTTCATTGAATTGGCTTGGTTTTGGCATTTTTTGTTGGGCAGTAACACCGCAGGGAAGAAAGTTGAAAAGGGCAGAGGCCGCCCCGTGGCTTGTACAGGCCGCCCAGCGGCTAGGTCGTGTCTCCAGCCGCCCCGCGGCCTAGCATGGCCGCCCCGCGGCCTCTGACAGGATTCATGAATCCACCTTTCTACCGCATTGTGAGTATTTCATTTATCTCTTCCTCTATGTTTTTATAATTTTGTTGTCTTTAATTTTCATTGAGGACAATGAAAGATTTAAGTGTGGGGGAGGGATTGCATTACATATAGATAGATTTTGCATATCATGTTTATTTATGTTTTCATGTTTATTTTTTCTCATAGATTGCATTTGTTTAAAAAAGAAAATCAAAAAAATTTCATGCATTTCATATACTTTAAGTCTTATTTTCCCACTAGGCTACTTGTCCTCTATATTTATATTTGGTTCGTATCATGTGCCCCATGACATGCTTGAAGTGTTTGAAGCTTTGAATTATTTTTGTATACTTTTTGGGAATATGATTGATGAGATAATTGAGTATGTATAGTCTTTGGAATTGAAGTGGTATTGAAGTTCTAACAATTTGACCTTGTGAGTTTTTTTGGCCTTATTGGGACTACACATATATGTCCTCTAGTTTCTTTGTGTGTGAATACTCTCCTTGATTACTTCCTCTTTAAATTGCGTTTAGATATCTTTATTGAGGTTGCATTTATATGATTTTTGCATGTAACCTTAAAGTGATTGAGGAATGATTTTCTTTTAGCCATATTATACTCTATCCACCCGTACACATTATCCTTTGCTTGAAGCCAATTTGAGCCTTATAAGCCTATTTTGTTAGCTCCACAAAATCTTCCTAGCCAATTATTATCCTGACCCATCTGGGAATTAGGAGAAGAGTTGGTGAATATCTTGATGTGTTGATGGAGTTGCTTTGAGTTGAGAAATTATGTTGGGTGATTCATTTGTACTATATAGAGATGGTTTTTATGTGCTTATTACTTGGGACCTAAGGAGGATAAAATTCACTTAGGGGTAAAAGTCAAGAAATAAAAAGAAGAAAAAAAAAGAAGAAAAAAAATCATCATAAAAAGAAAAAAAAATGAATGAGTTTGTGTGGATATTTGAAAATTGTGTGCGAATTTGCATTGTGAAGGAGTACATGTTATTGGAATGGTATTTGAAGTGTTTGGTGTTGGTGTTTTTCTGGTTGTTTACTAACCATTTTTCCCGGATTTTTAGCACCACATAGCCTAAATATTTTCCATACCCTATTTTTCTACCATGGCCCCATTAAAACCTATTCAAAAGACCTCATGATTTTGGTTGCATGTGAAGTCACTAGCGGTGGAGATTTAGACCACTGATGCAATTTTGTTGTAGCTAAGTTTTCAGGAATTGAGTTTGAGCGTGAATGATTAGCCTAAACACATGAGCGAGAGTGAAAACACATTTTCTTGGTGAGGTTGGATAGATGTACTTGCTTTATTCCTTAGATTGCACCTATACATATTATGACGTTATTTGTCAATCTTTGTTTCCCTCGTTTTGTGCTTAAGTGTTTTACCAAAGTGATTACATGGATTGCTTGTCTGTGAGGTGTTGATTTGATTTTGATTTTCATTGCTTGAGGACAAGCAAAGGCTTAAGTGTGGGGAAATTTGATAGCATGCATTTAAGTAGGCATATTAGGTTGGATTTAGCATGATTTAGATTTATATAATCCATAGATTAAGCTAGATTTGCATTTATACTTGTGTTGTTGGTAGAGTCGGAATCTACACGCGTTTATGGATTATTTCAGGTATATGTGGATCCGACGAGGAATGAGGAAGCTCATGGATGAAGGAAGAGTGAAGAGGAGGTGGAAAAGTGAAGAGCACGGGAGCGAAGTCGAAGTTAGAGAGCCTAAGTGAATAACAAGTCCGTAGCAGTTGTCGTCAGACAGGCTGAACTTGTTTTGCACTTTCTGAAGGCCTCAGTGGTCCGATTGACTATTATAAGCATGCGTTGGAAAGCTCTTTCCGAGATCTACAACTTTCATGTTGACATCGAGACAAGATTCGAAACAGAAAAATCGCTGTGAACAGTAAAAGCCGCCCCGCGGCCCGAAGCTCTGACGAAGGATTTCGCAATCGCCTGGCCGCCCTGCGGCCAGGGTTGGCTGCCCCGCGGCCTCTGCAGAAACGCCGAATCTGCTAAATGGACTTTTTATCCACTTAATTAGGGTTTTAGAATTATTATTTGGCCGACTCTTTGGAGGCTTTTTAAGGACGTTTTGAGGAATTTATTTTAAAAGATCTAATTCCATAACTCTTATACACTTTGAGATTATCAATTGAGAGAACCCTAGAAGGGAGCCTCCATGGCCATGGAGTGCTAAACTCTTCCGTTTCATCTATGAATTGAAGCTTTGGTTTGATAAAGTTGTGAGATTTCTATTCTTGTTCTATTCCTATTGATTCGTATTGATTCTTTTGCGAATATTGTTAATTTCTTCTAGCCCGTACAACCAGTTGAGATTATTGCTAGGATTTTGTAGATTCCTCGTAGCGAACCTTAATCCATAGTAGCAATCATGCCTTTTTAGGACTCGTAGGACTAAATTGGTGTGTAGAGAATCAATTATATGTTAAATGCTGACTCGTGGCTTGGTGTTGCATGTATCCTGGTTAATCCTTAATCTTAATGCTACTATTAGGTTAAATCTTGACCGTGTTAGGGTTATCTAATTAGTAAGGGTTACTAGGACTCGTAGGACTAGTAATTTACACAAGATCAGGACAGGAACAATGATAGGATGAAAAGAGAACTCGAAGAAGAATCGATGATCAAACAACCAAACTAAAGTGGATATTTATAGATGAAACTATTTTCTCATTGTTATCTCTACTAACTTGTGTATAGTTTCTTTTCTTATATTCAATCACCAAAACCCCACTTTTCTATTAATTGGTAAATATATATTGCTTAGGAATACTTGATTCTCTGTGGGATCGACCTCTTACTTGCTTACTATACTAGTTTGTAGGTTTGAGTTATACTTTGATAGGAACAACGACAGTTTCCTCCTGTCAAATCACGATCAAGCTTTTGACCTCAGAAGACACTCGATATTGATGTGTCTGGTCGATATCGACCTCAGTTCTGGTCAATTTCCAGTAGAGTTCCTGTAGAAGACAAAAGCAGCAAAGTCGACGTCAAGACAGACCTTGATATCGATGTTAGACCTCGATATCGACCTTTACAGTCGATTCCGATGTTTGTCACAGAAACTGTTTTGCGTAACCTATTGTCGGAAAAGTGTCCGAAGAACGTAGAATGGTAAAGAAGGACGATCAGAAATCAAAACTTAAATTTATATGAATTCAATTAATTAAAAAGCTTCCAAAGTCGGGGTTTCATACCACAACGATAATAATGCAAGTATGATGCTAAAGTTATTAAATTCAATGCCTTTCCGTCAAATAACTTTCGTTACCCAAACTTAGGTGATTAGAGGCTCTCGCATAGTTCCTAAGAGTTACTATCCAATTCATGAGTAATCCAAGTTCACAATATGAGTGGCTTTCACTTCAATAATGCAAATAATGAATCTCCCTAACCTTCGCAAAGGAATCATGCAAAACATAGAAGACGGAATCGCATAAAAGTCATACCTTTGACGCACTTACCCTATATCGCTATCGTTGGGCTCACCCCGACCCTAGAAGTGGGTTGACTACTCGCTTCTCATCATGCAACTCATCATCATCATTGAAAGAAAACTACTTTGTATTTGCAAAAGAAAGAAAGTACAACCGAACAAGCCAAATCTCCGCTCTCGCTTCCACCAAACTCAATTTGGCTCTCCTCTCTCTCTCTACAAATTCTCTGCATTAAACTACTAAAACTTGTTGTGCTTGGATACTTAAACTCAGCCCTAACGGCCTCTAGATATATATATCGAACTTTTCTATCAAAGACTCGAAACTTTATCTTTATTCTCTAAGATAAAACTTAAATAAAGTAAAAACTAAAAATTCTATGGTGAAGCTAGCTAAAGTGATAGCTCTGACGTTGAAGATAAGAAATCTCAACTTTTAGATAGACGTGCAAGCTTCGGATAGAATTCTATCAAAATCTGAGTCGGATTCCTCTGCTGGCAACATCGATATCGACCTTCAGACGTCGATATCGACCTTTGTAAAACTCTATCTTGAGCTCTCCTTCTTCTACTCCGATTAGCACTCGACTTCTATCATTTATCTCTATCTGGCCACTCGATATCGACCATGCAACATCGATATTGACCTTTGTGTGTCGACATGCTTTGTTTCATTCTTGCTCGATTCCTATGTCTCTGGTGCACTCGATGTCGAGGTCTCTAGTCGATTTCGACCTCTTCAGAAGACTTCGAGTTTTTTTTCCGCTATTTCAAATCTGTCCATTTTTGTCCTGTTTTCTGCAAAATCACATAGAAACTCGTGCAGACCCATATATTGACAATAATGCATAAACTACACTAATCCCATGTTTTCCCACTAATATGCATGCAAAAGAATGATAAAATGGACATATATGTGCATAGAAAATATGGCAATTTGCGCCCACATCAGCTACAAAGGAGTTACTTACTGATGTAGCTCGAGATTTGACTGTCTTTTTGGAGGGTCCCAAATCTGTTTTGCAGGTATATGACGGAGTGTCTATGGATGAAGCTAAAGGAAGACCTCTTGAAAGAGTTCAAGAAGGTGATTTGGTGCTACTTTCCCACTCAAGGCTAAAACTGGCTCCAGGGAAGCTGATATCAAGGTGGAGTGGCCTCGTCAAGGTCAAAGGAACGCATCACCATGGAGTTGTTGGGGTGTGGAGCAAGCGGACCGGTGTGTTCAAGGTGAATGGAGGTTATTTCCATTCAACCACCTTGACCCAAGCAATTGAAGGTAATGGAAGGTTGGCTTCAGACCATAAACTAGCGCTTCTCGTGAGGCAACTCGAGGAAAGTTTTCTTTTATTTATTTCTTTCTTTAAAAAAAAATCAAAAACAGTTTTTATTTTTATTTTTAGTTTAGTTTTTTTTCTCAGGTGATTTGCAAAAGTGCATGTATGGGGTAGAGAGTGTGCTTATTGAGGAGATTATTTATGTTTGGAGCTGAGATGATGGTGTTTAGCACCTGTCTACTAACCCCCATCTTGCCGAGAATTGTTGTTTATTGGTGTTGGTTACCTTGTCTAGGTTTTGACATGGTTGGCTTTGGCATGGCCACCTTCAAGACACGCGTTCTACATATTGAAATTATGAGTATTCTCATCTCTTCCTCAATTGACATGCACATTAAGGACAATGCTTTGTCTAAGTATGAGGTGGGGGTGAATATTTAAGAAATTTTGTGATTTTGTG
Source organism: Persicaria maculosa (assembly GCA_963922045.1). Classification (NCBI taxonomy): domain Eukaryota; kingdom Viridiplantae; phylum Streptophyta; class Magnoliopsida; order Caryophyllales; family Polygonaceae; genus Persicaria; species Persicaria maculosa. The sequence continues at coordinate 40,853,410 of OY998261.1, forward strand.
TCTATTTGGCCCATCCTTATTTTTGAATGTTTGATAATTGCTTGAGCATTGAGCTATTGCCTTGTTTGACTAGATAACACGTATTCCCTCTTGCTCGATATGCGTATATCTCGCCTCATACTTGGATACTCAAGCTTGACTTGATACCGCATTATTGAGTTTATGTGCACAAATTGAACTATGATTGAGGCAGTTTTGTCCGTCCATTTATTCTTGCCTACCCTTGCATTCGGTCATCTGCTTGAAGCCTTCTGAGCCTTAAAAGTGTATTTCTTTGGTTTCTCCACAAGATTTTCATAGCCGCTACTTGTCTTTCCCCAATTCGGGATTTTAGGTCATGGTGGTGTATTTTGTTGTGTGGATGTGCTTCAAGTATGAGGTGATTTTTCTTGATTGTGATTGAAAGCAAAAAAAAAAAAGAAAAAAAAGTCTTGGGATAAGAGGAGGATAAAATTCAATCTTGTGCAAAAGTCAAGAAAAGAAAAAAATACGGTTAGTAACTGATCCTGCTTGTGGAGAATAAAATGCACACAAGTAGGAAGAAGTGCAAAGTGAGGAGGCCGAGACACTTAGTAACCGGGTGCATTCATCATAAATGTTTGTATTCGCGTATAACGGTGTCGAGGTTACTGAGGTAAGAAAATGAGTGAAAAAGGAAAATAAAAATTTTCATGCGGTTGACCAAAGTGAACATGAAAAAGTTGTTGTGATGGAGTTTATTTGGTGGATTGGTATGAGTTTGATTGTTTGAAGTGGGTGTTTTTCCGGCTGTTATGCATGATCCTTTTTCCCAGATTTTAGCACCACTTGGCCTAAAATTTTTCATACCTAACTGTTTTCGGCTTAGCCCCATCATAACCCTATAAAGCCCTCATGATTTTGTTGTGTGCATAAATTCAAGCGGTGATCTTGTTGACGATTTTCAAGCTTTGTGGATGATAAGTTTTGAGGTTGAGATTCGAGCGAAATGAATTTTGAGGATATAAAAATTGAGGAGCTAGTTGAGCTTTGGTTTTTGGCAATGATATGTTAAGACGACATTCGTCATATGTTATGATTTTGTACACGCTATCTTATGGTTATTGTCTTAGCTAGGCTTGCTTGGGTACAAGCAAGGTTAAGTGATGTACATATTTGTACCTCTTTTATTTGCATCTTATGACTTCTTCTCTCATTTGATTTCCAACGAAAAGGTTCAAAAGAATGGGCTAACATGCAAGAAATAGAGTCTGCACAAGTTTTAAGCTAACCATGCAGGAATTTGAGTGAAATCAGAGTCAAAATGGAGAAACCAAGGAAAGCAGAAGAGAGGTCGATATCGACCTTACAACATCGACATCGACTACAGTACATCGACACAGAACTGAGTGTCGAGACAAACCATCACAAAGCAGAGAAAAGCACTCGATATCGACCTTACATCATCGATATCGACCTCAACCCATGAATTGAGTGAAGCTGAGCTCGTCGAGTAGAAACAGAGACAGCGAAATCGACCTTCCTCGTCGATATCAACCTTATTTCGACACAAGATAGACACGCTTTTCGAGACGCGGATTGGCTATTCTATCTTCAAGGAGCACGGATTATCTTTGAACTATAGATATGTGGAAGCTGAGATTTATCTACTTTTTAACTTTAAGTTTTATCAAGTTGTTAGAATTTTATCAAAATAAAAGATCTATACTACTTGTTGGGATAAAATCTATAGTTTAGATAGAAGTTACAATCCTTGGCTAGCAAGGGTTAGTAGCCTATAAATAAAGCCCTAGGGGGCTAGCATTCAATCATCCAGACAGACACACAATCAATAGCAATAGAGTTAGAGAGAAGTTTTAAGGTTTGACATTTGCGAAAGCCGACGTTGAGTTGTAAAGCTTCAGAGTTTAGAGTTTAATGCAATTTTATTTCTTTCAATCAAAGATGAGTTCCATGATGAGATGCGAGTAGTCTTCCAAAGCTCTTAGGGTCGGGGTGAGCCCGACGTTAGCCATGCGTGCTTGAGGTAAGTGTTAGATGTTGATATCGTTGTGTCTATATCATCTCCTACGATTCTATGTTTAGTCCTAATCGAAAGAAAAGGGATCCATGCTAACAACTTGAGTTATAAACATAAAATTGGTAGAGACAATTAGGTTTATTTGCAAGAGTAATCCTAAGAGTTGGTGTACAGTGAAAGCTTGTCCCTCGAGTGAAATAGCGCAATTGTCCGTCTTATTTACCTTATCACATACATTAGTTAACGTTGTTGTAAACCCTAATCCTAGGAGTTGCTTTTTATATAGTTTATATTCATCAAAACCACTGTCTTTATTTCTGTTCATCGCATCCTCATTCAACCTTAAGTCTTCGGCCTTTCTTTGCCGACGAAAAAGCTAACGCTTTGCAGGAGAAGACATCGATATCGACCACAGACGTCGATAACGACCACTGAGCTCCGTCGACAGTTTTCTGAGTCGACGACGAGCATCTTTGCTGAGTTACTGAGATTGATATCAACCTCCCACCTCGTTATCGACCACCTGTGTCGACTGGCAGTCTTTTGAGCCAGTCGATTCTGTCTGCTAACATCGATATCGACCTTCCCTAGTCGATATCGACTGCTTCTTTTTGTCTCTGCAGGTCTTCTGTTGCAGAAAGGATCGACAACCGAGGTAAGCATCGAGCACCAAGGTCGAGATCAAGGCTTCTGGTTGACGAAAGACGTGAGATTTCCGACGCGACTAGGATCCCGTTGACGTGCCTCCTCGTGGATTGATCCTGTCTACCCTTCTACTACAATGGGAGGAAGTCTTATAATTATTTGCATAGGTTAGAAATCGAATTGCATCTATTATATATATTTGTTTAAGGACACGATTTTCTCCTATTAACAAATTGGCGCCGTTGCCGGGGAACCTGGTTAACCCTACGTTCCATCAAACATAAAGGAACCCGGTTAACCCTAGGGACCCCCCGCCTTATAGAGCTCCTGGTCACCCGGAGAGGGACCAACGGAAGGATGATCTACAAGTTGTGTTGGATGAAATCAAACGGAATCAGGCTAAGAATGATCAATCCAACAATGTAATCCATTCTTAACTCAATCACCTTACCACAAGGATTAGGGAGATGGATATTTGGAACAAGAACGTAGAGACCCAACTGGGTCAATTGGCGGCACAAATCCCTAGACCATCCAAAACATTCCCTAGGCAACCAACCACAAATCCTAAGGGGCAATCCGGGACGGGCCATGTCGCAGCCATGCAATTAAGGAGTGGCAACAAAGTACAAAAGACACAAACAGAATCGGAGAAAGCAAGATCCAGGGAGACGTCGAAATCGACCCCTAGGTCGACTTCCACGTCGACGTCCATGCCACTGCAGAGCCTCTAGAGCCACAACAGAGGTCGACATCAACCATCCCGGTCGATATCGACCAGATCCCGGTCGACATTGATGTCCAACAGGCCCCTCCAACCACCGTTTTGGCCCCTCCGCCAAAGAAGACGTTGCCATTCCCATCCAAAGCATTGGAGGACCCCATCAAAGGTAAGTTTAGGCACTTGGTAAAGATTCTTCAAGGTCTTAACATTACCTTTCCTCTTACAGAAGCCCTAGGCGAGATGCCCGCCTATGTGCGATTCCTGAAAGACATCCTTAGCAAGAAGAGATCCATAGCAGAGATCGCAGAGGAGTGCTCAAAGATGGACTTCCCTGAGAAGAGGAGTGATCCAGGAAAGTTTGCAATCACCGTAGGTCGTGGCCAACATCGCTACAAGGCCCTATGTGACCTAGGGGCAAGCGTAAATCTTATGACTCTTTCTATTTAGAAAGAGGTAAACATCGGAGCACTTGAACCTGTGGATATGAAACTCTATATGGCCGACAACTCATTCGTCAGGCCCACAGGTATAGTTGATGACGTTTCGGTAAAGGTAGGTAAGTTCTTTGTGCCTACTGATTACATTGTATTGGAGATGCCTGAAGATCCTATAGTACCTATTATCCTTGGTAGGCCTTTCTTAGCTACTACTGATGCCAATATAAATGTACGTCGAGGATTACTAATTTTTACTATAGGGAACAAAGTGATAGAATTCTCTTTCAATCCTACCATGAGCGAAACAAAACATCTGGAGCAAGTAGTCCTCTCGCCGGCTAAGGAGAAGCTTCGAAGGTTTTTCTTGGCGAGGACTGAAACAGCAAGCAAGGTCGACATCGACTGGAACCAATCGATATCGACTAAAAACATCGAAATCGACCCCCCTTGGTCGAAATCGAGTAAGCCATATTATTTCCAGGAGCTTATGTATGGGGTCCCTGACGTCGGTATCGACCTCAACATGTCGACATCGACAAAAGCTCTCAAAATCGACCCACCTTGGTCGAAATCGACCGCCCCTCAGCCCGAAGATTTCTGTTTCGGGCCCAAATAGGTAAGCCTAGGTATGACTCCCAACCCTCTTCTATCCCTTATTGATAAATCAATTAAGCCAATTATTGATCATTCAACTAATGAGAGGGTCAAAGCTCCATGGTTTGCCTATATTGCAAAAGTTAGGTCAAGAAAAAGAAGGAAAGGACCCAATAAAGAAGAACCTAAGGATGAAGAAGCCTTGGTCGCTGAACTTAGATACTACCAAAAGGACCTAGATGATCCAGGAGAATGCTCGAGCTTGAAGGGTCCCTAGATTAAAGGCTCATGACGAATCGACGGAGAAGTCGACCTAGCGACTCGAAACTCTAGAGCACGTACATAAAACCTTTAAATTTTTCATAGATGGTTTTTAGGATTTTTGAATTTTTAAACTTTTAAAACTGAGATAATTCGTGGCTTTATCTATATTTCTAACAAAGATTTCAGGTTTCTAAGCAAAAAGAAACGACGAAGAAGAAAAGAAGCTTCTGTAGAGGCAGTCGAAATCGACCAGGCCAGTCGAAATCGACCCCCCAGGGTCAAGCCATCTCCTGGAGTCGACATCGAGGACTCAGGAGCAGAAAGCAAAGGTCGATATCAACCATAATCATCGATATCGACCATCACCTGGCAGCCCTTAACTTCACCTTCTTCCTTGACTTCGACAGATGCAGTTGACATCGACCACAGACATAGAAATTGACTTCTGGCATCGACCTAACATGAAATAGACCTAAATCCGCAGGTTGCGCTGTGAGTTTCTCTCTACCCTTGTTCTTCTTTTTAATACAGTGGGGACACTGTATATTTTAAGTATGGAGTGGGGGTGGTCACATCTTGGTCTTTTTCTTCGCATTGCATTCATGTTTAAATTTTTGTTCTTAGCTTTACTTTTATAAAATGTCAAAAAAAATCCAAAAAAAAATTACAGAAATGTCAAAAATACTAAAACATGCATGTTTATTTTTTTAAACCCTACTTAGATGTCCTATGATGAAAACTCAATAGCTGACTTGATCATGTAAATGCTATGGCATATTTGGATGGTTTAGCCTAAGTCCTTAAACTTTTTATGTAGATTGTGAACTTGTGATGAAATTGAGCACATATGATCCTAGGCTAAAAAGCAAATCCAACAAAAATTGTCCTTGTGAGAATTTTGGCGTATAGGGAGAACATCAAAAATCCCTCTGATTTCTTGAGTGTATTTACTCTTCCTACGCATCTCTAAATGTTGTGATAGTTATTCAAAGCCAATACATAAATATGTCTATGTTTATGAGAATTAAATGATGGAGGCATCTTTTAAGCCATTTTTATCCTCTCTTTACCTACCGTGCATTATCTCTTCTTGAAGCCGGAAAATTAACCTGAGCTTGAAATTGCAAACTCCACAAAAATTATCCCTAGCCAAATGGAGCCTGACCCCCATTTGGAAATTGAGACTTAGATTGGCTGGACTAGTGCCTTGTGGAAAGAGAAGTGCATATTGTCCAGTTTTGAGCAAGGACTAGTGCCTTAGATTGGCTGGACTAGTGGCTGGACTAGTGACTAGCGGTTGGTGCATATTTACATCTTGTCATATTTTGTAAATGGATTTTTGGCTTACCATATAAATGCACATATTTTTTTATTATTTTCGTCAAAGAAAAAAAAAGAAAAAAAAAAAGAAAAAAAAGTGATACATATATACCTGGTGCATGAGCCAAAGTCCCGAAGTCCTTTATTTATTTCATACAAGTGTAATATTTTTTGAGAGGCATATTAGAGTTTGAAAGAAAGGTTGATAGTATGGTTTACATCTTTTAGTGCATCTTTAGAGCATATAATGGAAAGATGAGTTGGGAAAGAGCATTATGGGAGATTGAGCTTGGAAAATGCAACATTGAAGAGTTATGGTATGGATATTGAAAGTGTTGAGATTTAGGAGCCTTGATTCTCGAATTATACAAGCACCACATAGCCAAATAATTCCATACCCTTAATTTAATACCAAGCCCCATTACAACCCAACCGAATTGAGTCTTCTTTGAAGTCTTCCACTGAGCGAAAGTCCTCCTGATGGTTCTTATTGCATTGTCATAATTTGTTGCGAAGTGGATTTTTATATAAATTGCAATGTTTATGAGTTTGTGTAAGGAGTTGAGTTGAGAGTTGATCTTCATAGCCTAAACACATGAGAGTTGAGTGCAAACACATTATCCCTGTTAGGTTGGATCAAAAATTGCATATGCCTATGGATCATCTAAATATGTGCTATGACGTTAAAGTCACTTGCTTTGCTTTGCTACCGCTTATGATGTTGCTTTTGACAAGGGTGAAGACTTTGAAGGTTCGATAATGTAAAACAAAGTAATATAGAAATACTCTAGAAGAGGGGGTTGAATAGAGTATGCCGGTTTTTCGCAGATTCTCACGACTTTTGAAGCTCGTGCAAAATCCTTTGAGATTAGACTTAGTCTTTTCTCTGAAAACCTGAATCACAAAGTTAAACAGTCGAACCAAGTGCGGAAATAAGGTAAAGCAATAAGTAAAGGACTCGATGAGTTGTTTACAAGGTTCGGCACGAACTTGGCCTACGTCCCCGCCTAGGGTTCTTCCACAACCCTAGGATTCAACCGGCTTTTATTGATTCATAAGACTTAGGATCCTAGTAGCTCACCGAGAAGCCTCTCTCCTAGACAATTGCAATCTAGTCAACTCACGTTCCCTTGGAGTCCTAGACCAATCTAGAAGATCCCCACCTCTCTATGCTATCTAGTACAATCCTCTTACACTTAGTGAATCGATCGCCTAGTGTCTACTTCCTGAGTTACAAACTCTTGAGTATAACACTTTCTCGAAATATATCCTATAAGCTCACAGTGTAACTCTCAAATGCTTTGAAATGAAATAACAGACTCTTAAGGACTAGGAGAGAGCACACGAAGAAGACAGATCTCGCTTGAAGGCTTGAGTGTATGAAAGCTTGTGTTCAACAGGTGTATCACTGTCTTCTTCTTCCTTTTCTTTTTATTGAATCAAATCGGCGCCTAAGGATCTTCACCAACGGCTAGAGAGGATCATGGCTAGAGCTGGATCTTCTATCTTTGGAATCTTTCGGAGGCCATGATCTTCCGATTTGAATCTTCTCAATTTACAACATAAGGAAGGAAATAATATTCGAAAATACTTCCTGAAAGGTTAGTGTATATATAATAATATAATGCAAGCATATAATAACATAAAATAATATTCGAACATAATATCATATAGAACAGGTTTTGTGTTTCATCAATACTGTTAAAGCTTCAAGACCTTTGACACAAATAGACTGTCAAGGCCTTTGAAACTTATTCCGATTTTCATCAAGGTAGTGGAGTTATCAATCTCCCCCTTGATGAAAGACAAAACCTGTGCATCCCTGCAACTTAGTCAAGCATATATAATATAAGTAAAATCAGACTAAGTACCTGCATGGGTTAGACAAATGTTGGATCAAAATTTTAAAGCAAGAAGACCATCCAACTGAAAATAAACCAAAGATCTTCCAAGACCTTTAAATCGCAACAGTTTTAAAAAGTCTAACACCACCACAGATCATCTCCCCCTTTTTGTCTTTCAACAAAGGGAGGAGGTAAAACAGTCACCAAAAGTTTTGAAACAGTTTCCAAAAACCAGCAATGTTTCAGATTTAGGGTAGGGTAGGATGGGGTTAAGCTTCATCGTTCGGAACATCATCAGTGAGCCGCGACCACAGACCTTGCAACAGCTTGGTTACCCCGCTCATCTCCATCATAAACACCTTGTGCAACTCTTTGATATCCAGGCGAACTTCCTCCAAGCCCAACTCCATGTTGTCCATGCGTTCATCAACGGCTGAGGCAGTGGGAAGAGCTTTTGGAGGAGAGGCAAGACTCCAAGTCCCTTGGGGGGACCTAGTGATGCCAATCTTTTCAAGGCTCTTGGAGTCGAACTTACCCATATGACGCTGCTGTTCTTCATTTTTAAAATCGATTCCAGAAGCTTTGAAGATTTGGGTCAAAAGGGTAGCGAAGGGGAGGGGAGTTCCTTTCCTGGCTTTTCTAGTGTGAGCCATGGATCCTAAAATGGTGTTGGCCAGATCAAGATCAAGGCCGTTGAGGATTCGGTAAAGTAGGATCATGGCATTGTCGGTCAGGAGAGAGCCGGAGTTTAGACGGGGTAAGAGGCAACGCACAATGATGTTAAATATGATCTTTGCCTCTAGGGTAAGGGATGAGTGGGTTAGCTGCTTTGAGGTGTTGGTAGAAGCCTCGGGTAGAAGATATTTGGATCGGGTAAGGGTAATGCAGTCTTCTTTAGAGGGGTTTTCTTGAGAGGGTGGACCAGGGCTAGGAAGGCCAAGGAAATCAGCGAAGTCAAAGGAGTTGAAAGAGATTCTAACTCCCTTGACGACAGATTCCAAGAACCAACCATCGTCAGTGTGTTTGGCTTTGAGATTTATATAGAACAGGCGGGTGAGTTGGGGATAATAGACAGTTTCAAGATTGAGAAGGGTCCAGGCTGGGGATTTTTTGAGAATAGCAATGCACGGTAAATTCAAAGCTTCAAAGAACGCAATATCTAAAAAATCAGAACAGCAGATCCTACGAGTTCGAAACTCATCTACCCACTTACCAGCCATTTCAACATTTTTAAACCATAAAGAGGGGAGGGATTGATTTACCTGAATGAGAGCGGGAGGATCATCGTTCTTCCTTCTAGCCTGTTTTGGAGCAGACCTCTTGGCAGGCGCCTCAAGACTTCCGAGGTTGCCCTTCCTGGTGCGCTTGGGAAAAGGAGGCTTGGCTATAGAGGCTTTCCGCTTCTTTGGAGACAGGGGAGGAGGAGGAGGAGAAGGAGAGGGAGCATGCTCGGGCTCCTCTTCCTCTTCTTTCTCTGACCCCGAGTCCTCAGCGTTGTCTCCATCGGTATCCTCGTCCTCTCCGGATTCGTCTTGCTCCTCGTCCTCTTCCCCAGGCTCCTCTTCAGAAGGAACCTCCTTGAGAGCCTCCGCCTCGGCTTCCTTCCGGATTCTCTCAGCTTCCTCCTCGACCAACTTCCTTGCAAGCTCGGCCTCCTCCTCGGCCTTTTTCTTCCTTAAAGCTTCTTCTTTGGCTTCCTTGGCTGCGTCCCTTTCTAGAATAGCATCAAGATCCTCCTCTTCTTCTTCCTCATCCACCTCCTCAGCGATGACCTTCTTTTTCCCTTTCTCCTTCGCACTGAGAGGCTTCTTCGCAGAGCGTTTTTGAGAGCCCTTGGTTACTGTAGTCGTGCTCTCAGTGATGGTGCTCTGGAAAACAGCAGGGACGATGGCTTCAGGAGTGGGTTCAGGTGTAGGAGAAGTAGCAGTGAACTGGCGTCCCTTGGGGGTGGCGCCAAGTCTTTTGGGTGTGGAAGCTTTCTTTAATTTGGGAGCCATGGAGGTATTCGGCTAGGGTTTCAGGATAGTTTGAGAGATTGGAGAGGAATTGGGAGAGTTTTGGGTATTTCTGAGGTTATGAGATAATCGAGAGGGGTTTGGGTTTTAAATAGGAGAGATTTGAGTGATGGGACGAAGTTTAGGGTTCCAATGTAAGTAATGATAACATTGCCAATTTGAAAAATATTTCAATTCAAAATTCAAATCTTCTCTCAACCATTTTAGAATAGGAGGGAAATAAGCGAAAATATTTTGTTCCAAAAAATATCTCTACGGATAAAATATGTGACATAAATAAATTGTTTTGAAATCTGATGAAAATAATACTTGATCAAATATCTAAAAAGATATTAACCAAATATATACGATCCGATATCTGTTCTCTATCATTCAGTTCACAAACCTTGACATAAAACTCAAGGGTCTTGATACTGAGTAGAATTTATCTTTCGTAAAAGGAAAGCTCCCCCTACGAAAGTGCATCCTTGTTAAGCATCCCGATCTCTCGTCTAATGAAGGTGAACATGTCCTCTGCCAAAGGCTTAGTAAAAATGTCAGCCCATTGATAATCAGTTGAAATAAAGGAAATGGACACATCACATTTTTCGACGTGGTCTCTAATGAAATGATGCCTTACATCAATATGTTTGGTCCTTGAATGCTGAACATGATTCTTTGTAATGGAGATGGCACTTGTATTGTCACACTTAATGGGAATGCCTTTGAGGTGGATGCCAAGATCTCGCATTTGTTGAGCTATCCAAAGGATATGGGAGCAGCATGCTCCAGCTGCTATGTATTCGGCTTCTGCAGTGGATAGGGGAACTGAGTTTTGTTTCTTAGAATGCCAACTGATCAAAGATGCTCCTAAGAATTGGCAACATCCTGATGTGCTCTTCCTATCCACCTTATAGCCTGCAAAATCTGCATCAGAATACCCGATTAATGTGAAATCCTTTTGCTTTGGGTTCCATAATCCAAGCTCCTTAGTGCCATTGAGATATCGAAAGATCCTCTTCACAACCACGATGTGAGATTCTTTAGGATCAGCTTGAAACCTAGCACACATGCAAACACTAAATATGATGTCAGGTCTACTAGCTGTAAGATATAGTAAAGATCCAATCATTCCCCGATACTCCTTTTGATTGACACTCTTCCCAGTCTTGTCTTGATCTAGGGATAATGTTGAGCTCATGGGAGTCTTGGCTGCTTTGGATTGATCCATCTTAAACTTCTTCAAGAGATCCTTAGCATACTTGCTTTGGTTGACAAAGATCCCTTTCTTGGATTGATGAACTTGTAATCCCAAAAAGAAGTTGAGTTCACCCATCAAGCTCATCTCAAATTCGCTGCACATGATGTCAGAAAATTCCTTGCACAAAGATGTGTTAGTAGCACCAAATAATATATCATCAACATAAATTTGAATAACCAAAATGTCCTTTCCTTTGGTCTTGATAAAAAGAGTCTTGTCGATCAACCCCCTTTTAAAATCATTTTCTAAAAGATATTTTGACAAGCGCTCATACCAAGCTCTTGGGGCTTGTTTCAAACCATAAAGCGCTTTTTCAAGTTTATAAACGTGATTAGGAAATTCCAAACTTTCAAAACCTGGGGGTTGAGCCACATAAACTTCTTCTTCTAAGAAACCATTGAGAAAAGCACACTTGACATCCATTTGATATAGCTTTATGCTCATAAAAGATGCAAATGCTAATAATATACGAATGGCTTCAAGCCTGGCTACGGGAGCAAAGGTCTCCTCGTAGTGAATACCTTCCTCTTGATTGTAGCCTTGAGCAACAAGCTTTGCCTTGTTCCTCACGATCTTACCATTCTCATCTAGCTTGTTTCGAAATACCCATCATGTGCCAATGACTGATTGATGCTTTGGCCTAGGCTTCAAGGTCCAGACTTTGTTCCTTTCAAATTCGTTAAGCTCACTTTGCATAGCAATGATCCAATGTGGTTCTTGAAGGGCCTCATCTACCTTCTTGGGTTCTATAAGAGAGACAAACGCGTGAAAAGCACAAAGATCTTTAAGTTTAGAATGAGTTTGAACACTAGAAGTAGGGTCAGAAATGATATCCTTTAATGAGTGTGATGAGTATTTGAATTTTCTTTTGCTATTCTCAGCTCCTTGATTCGTCACACCAGCAGGATTGATTTGTGGTAGATGTGACTCCATAGTCTTGTTAGGTTCAGTTTCAGCAGTTTCTGACATTTCAACACTGTTGGATTGGACACCAAGGGCTTTGGACGAATCTTCAACACCTTGCGCCAATTCTTTAGTGTTGAGAATCTGTTCCTGCATGTTCCTCTTCTCTATGTTCTTGGTAGCATCATCACCTTCCTCGTTCTCCGCATGGATGTTAAGATCTATATCTGCAACATTTTCACTCAAAGAACCATCATTGCATTCATCAAATATAACATGTATACTTTCTTCAACTAACTGGGTCCTTTTATTGAAGATTCTATAAGCTTTGCTACTTGTGGAGTAGCCAAGAAATATACCTTCATCACTACGCGCATAAAATTTCCCAAGGTTATCATTTCCATTGTTATGAACAAAGCAAGTACAGCCAAAGGGTTTAAAATAAGATATAAGTGGTTTGCGGCCTTTGAAAAGTTCATAAGGAGTTTTTTTAAGATGGAACGAATAAGACAACGATTCAAAATATAGTTAGTTGTGTTAACAGCTTCAGCCCAATAGGTTTTAGGTAATGCATTTTCTAAAAGCATAGTCCAGGCCATATCCTCTAGGGTGCGGTTCTTTCGTTCCACAAACCCATTTTGTTGAGGTGTCCTAGGAGCAGAAAAGTTATGGGAGATGCCATATTTAGCACAAAACAAATCAAACTGAAGTTGATCAAACTCCCTACCATGATCACTTCGAATTGACACTATGGGCTCGTTTCTTAAAGTTTGAAACTCCTTACAAAGTTTTGAAAACTCAAATAAGGCCTCTGATTTTTCTTTTAAAAATGCAACCCAAGTATATCTAGAAAAATCATCAACAACAACAAGTATGTACTTTTTACCATTGGGAGATTTGACTCGCATAGGACCACATAAATCCATATGTAAAAGTTCAAGGGGTCTAGAAGAACTTACAACCTTTTTGGGTTTGAAAGAGCTACGTGTTTGTTTACCTCGTGTGCATGCATTGCACATATCAATACCTTTGAAGTCCATCTCAGGTAGCCCTCTTACAAGCCCTTTGGACACAAGCTTCTGTAGTGTATGTGGACTCACATGACCGAGTCTCCTGTGCCAGAGCTTTGGATCGTCCGTCAAAGCTTTTAGACAGGTTAAGCTTCCTTGTGCCACTTGATCAGCATTCACAGCGTATATATTGTTGTAACGATATGCAGTTAGTATAACTTCACCTGTATCTTCTCTGCACACTAGACATCTTTTCTTGTTAAATCTGACATTATTGCCACTATCACATAATTGAGAAACACTAAGCAAATTATAATTTAAACCATTCACAAGATAGACATTTTTAATACTATGGTTGGAATCACTCCCAACGCTAACAATACCAACGATGTCACACTTTCCTTTGTCACCTAGAGTGATTGTTCCTGTGGATTGCTCCTTTAGATCATGAAAGAGAGAACTCTTCCCACTCATATGCCTCGAGCATCCACTATCAATAATCCATTTTTGCTCCTTCACCTTGTGATCTCCTGCAAAACAAACATCAACCTTTGTGGCTAGACCAATAAGCAAATTTGGATCCATTATTGGGATAAACCATATTTGGTAAAATAGTGCCTTATGGGACCCAAACTTGTGTTATCCGTTCTTTTCTCAAATGAACAGGGAATGTATTGCGAATGATATGTGGATCCTTTCTTCTATAGGGGCAGGTCTCTTTTACATGTCCCTTTCGACCACAATGGTGACATATAGGAGAGGTTCTGCTTCATTTTGCCTTTACAAAGGTAGTAATGTGCTGCTTCTTTAAAAACCTTGGATTGTAACCAATACCACTTTTGTTTAGAGAACATTGTTGCTCACCCAACATCCTATCAAGAGTGCCTTTGGATTTGGTAAAACTTATGAGGGCTGTCTGTTGGTCTTGAATCTTATTATTCAGGGAGATCTTCTCGTTCTCTAAGTCATGATGTTCACTTCTCAGAGACGAGAGATCTTGCTTGAGTTCAGATTTCTCTGAGTCAAGAGTCTTGACTTTAATGTCAAGACCTGAATAATAAGCTTCAAGACTTTTGACCCTCATAGACAGATCCTCAATAGTTCTTTCCTGGTCCACAGTTCTCTTAATATGAGTGTTAGTTTGGGCAATAAGTTTCTCTTCATTGGCAATCATATTAGAAAGGAATTCCGATAATACCTCTTATGGACTTGCCATAAGTTCTTTTACGGTTACCTCAAGCTTCTCATCGTGAGATTCATCTCCTGATTCCATAAGACAGACATTAGCCTTCTCATCGTGGGAGTCGGAGTCAGAATCGCTCCAAGTTGCCACCATGGCTTTCTTTTTCCATCTATCACTCTTCTTGGACTGGCTCTTTGTCTTTTGAGGGCAGTCTTTCACAAGATGATCTGTTTCACCACATTCAAAACAAGACAACGGTTTAGTCTTCTTATCAATTTTGTTGTATTGAGACTTACCTCGGAATTTAGAAGACTCTGATCCATCCTTGTTGTTGAATTGTTTCTTCATTTTGAGGATTCGAGCAAGGCCTCTTGTGATAAGAGCAAAAGGTTCATCCTCATCATCATCCTCATCTTCGGAATCAGATTCATCTTTATTGTCATCCTTCTTAGATTTGAGCGCCAAATTCTTAGTGCTTGCTGGAAGTTCTCCATCGTCTTCATTAAGGATCATCTCATGCGTGATCAGTTTTCCAAGCAGGTCGTCAAGAGGCAGAGTAGTGAGGTCTTGGGCTTCCTCTATAGCTGTTACTTTAGGACCCCACTTTTCTTTTTGGAGACACCTCAATATCTTCCTTACTTTCTCAACGTTTGTAAAGCTCTTGCCAAGAGAGTCAAGGTTGTTGGTGATTTCTGTGAATCGTGTGAACATGACCTTGATAGACTCATCAGGCTTCATCTTGAAAAGTTCATACTTTCGAAGGAAGATGCTGATCTTGGTGTCCTTCACTTGGCTGGTTCCCTCATAGGTGACGACCAGCTTGTCCCAAAACTCTTTAGCTGACCTACAAGATGAAATACGGTTAAACTCATCAGTGCTAAGACCACAATAAAGTAAGTTAATAGCCCTGTAGTTTTTGGAGACGAGTTCAAGATCCGCTTGGATGTATTCAGACTCCTTCTTTGCGACTTTGGTTCCATTTGGTCCGTCTTTCTCTGGAATCTTTGGCCCATTCTCTATAATGTTCCAATGTTCCAGATCTTGGTCTATGATGAACATCTTCATCAATGATCTCCAGTGGACAATGTTTTTTCCTACAAAGAGTGGTGGTCTGCTGGTAGACCTTCCCTGTGCAAATCCTCCGCTTGCTACACAAGACATGATCGAAAACTCACAAGATTGTTAGATCAAAAGAAGTGAGTAAAGCTCTGATACCAATTGAAGGTTCGATAATGTAAAACAAAGTAATATAGAAATACTCTAGAAGGGGGGGTTGAATACAGTATGCCGGTTTTTCGCAGATTCTCAAGACTTTTGAAGCTCGTGCAAAATCCTTTGAGATTAGACTTAGTCTTTTCTCTGAAAACCTGAATCACAAAGTTAAACAGTCGAACCAAGTGCGGAAATAAGGTAAAGCAATAAGTAAAGGACTCGATGAGTTGTTTACGAGGTTCGACACGAACTTGGCCTACGTCCCCGCCTAGGGTTCTTCCACAACCCTAGGATTCAACCGGCTTTTATTGATTCACAAGACTTAGGATCCTAGTAGCTCACCGAGAAGCCTCTCTCTAATACAATTGCAATCTAGTCAACTCACGTTCCCTTGGAGTCCTAGACCAATCTAGAAGAGCCCCACCTCTCTATGCTATCTAGTACAATCCTCTTACACTTAGTGAATCAATCGCCTAGTGTCTACTTCCTGAGTTACAAACTCTTGAGTATAACACTTTCTCGAAATATATCCTATAAGCTCACAATGTAACTCTCAAATGCTTTGAAATGAAATAACAGACTCTTAAGGACTAGCAGAGAGCACACGAAGAAGACAAATCTCGCTTGAAGGCTTGAGTGTATGAAAGCTTGTGTTCAACAGGTGTATCACTGTCTTCTTCTTCCTTTTCTTTTTATTGAATCAAATCGGCGCCTAAGGATCTTCACCAAGGGCTAGAGAAAATCATGGCTAGAGCTGGATCTTCTATCTTTGGAAACTTTCGGAGGCCATGATCTTCCGATTTGAATCTTCTCAATTTACAACATAAGGAAGGAAATAATATTCGAAAATACTTCCTAAATGGTTAGTGTATATATAATAATATAATGGAAGCATATAATAACATAAAATAATATTCGAACATAATATCATATAGAACAGGTTTTGTGTTTCATCAATACTGTTAAAGCTTCAAGACCTTTGACACAAACAGACTGTCAAGGCCTTTGAAACTTATCCCGATTTTCATCAAGGGAGTGGAGTTATCAGACTTGAAGGGTGTGTCGTAGGTATTGGTTATTGCTTGAGGACAAGCAAGTCTAAGTATGGGGTGTTTTGATGTACATATTTGTACCTCTTTTATTTGCATCTTTTGACTTCTTATCTCATTCGATTTCCAAAGAAAAGGTTCAAAAGAATATAAATTGTGTAAGAATGGGCTAACGTGCAAGAAATAGAGTCTGTACAAGTTTTGAGCTAACCATGCAGGAATTCGAGCGACATCGGAGAAACCAAGAAGAGCAGAAGAGGTGTCGATATCGACCTTACAACATCGACATCTACTACAATACATCGACTCAGAACTGAGTGTCGAGACAGACCATCACACAGAAGAGAAAAGCACTCGATATTGACCTTACATTATCGATATCGACCTCAACCCAGGAATCGAGTGAAGCTGAGCTCATCGAGCAGAAACAAAGACATCGAAATCGACCTTCCTCGTCGATATCGACATTATTTCGACACAAGATTGACACGCTTTTTGAGACGCAGATTGGCTATACTATCTTCAAGGAGCACGGATTATCTTGTAACTATAGATATATGGCAGCTGAGATTTATCTACTTTTTACCTTTAAGTTTTATCAAGTTGTTAGAATTTTATCAAAATAAAAGATCTATCCTACTTGTTCGGATAGAATCTATAGTTTAAATAGAAGTTACAATCCTTGGCTAGCGAGGGTTAGTAGCCTATAAATAAAGCCCTAGGGAGCTAGCTTTCAATCATCCTGACATACACACAATCAATAGCAATAGAGTTAGAGAGAAGTTTTAAGGTTTGGCGTTTGCGAAAGCCGACGTTGAGTTGTAAAGCTTCGGCGTTTATAGTTTAATGCAAGTTTATTTCTTTCAATCAAAGATGAGTTCCATGATAAGGTGCGAATAGTCATCCAAAGCTCTTAGGGTCGGGGTGAGCCCGACGTTAGCCATGCGTGCTTGAGGTAAGTGTTAGATGTTGATATCGTTGTGTCTATATCATCTCCTACGATTCTATGTTTAGTCCTAATCGAAAGAAAAGGGATACATGCTAACAACTTGAGTTATAAACATAAAATTTGTAGAGACAGTTAGGCTTATTTGCAAGAGTAATCCTAAGACTGGTGTACAGCGAAAGCTTGTCCCTCGGGTGAAATAGCGCAATTGTCTGTCTTATTTACCTTATCACATACATTGGTTAACGTTGTGGTAAACCCTAATCCTAGGAGTTGCTTTTTATATACTTTATATTAATCAAAACCACTGTCTTTATTTCTGTTGATTGCATCCTCATTCATCCTTAAGTCTTCGGCCTTTCTTTGCCGACGAAAAAGCTAACACTTTGGAGGATAAGACATCGATATTGACCACAGACGTCGATAACGACCACTGAGTTCCGTCGATATTTTTCTGAGTCAACGACGAGCATCTCTGCTGAGTTACAGATATCGATATCGACCTCCCACCTAGATGTCGACCACCTGTGTCGACTGGCAGTCTTCTGAGCCAGTCGATTCCGTCTGCTAACATCGATATCGACCTTCCCTAGTTGATATCGACTGCTTGTTTTTGTCTCTGCATGTCTACTATTGCAGAAAGGATCAACAACCGAGGTCGACATCGAGCATCAAGGTCGAGATCGAGGCTTCTGGT
Organism: Persicaria maculosa; assembly: GCA_963922045.1. Lineage (NCBI taxonomy): Eukaryota > Viridiplantae > Streptophyta > Magnoliopsida > Caryophyllales > Polygonaceae > Persicaria > Persicaria maculosa. The sequence continues at coordinate 40,871,492 of OY998261.1, forward strand.
CGATGAAAGACGTGAGATTTCTAACGCTACTAGGATCCTGCTGACCTGCCTCCTCGTGGATCGATCCTGACTACCCTTCTACTACAACGGGAAGAGGTCTTGTAATTATTTGCATAGGCTAGGAATCGAATTGCATCTATTATATATATTTGTTTAAGGACACGATTTCCTCCTATTAACATTAAGTATGGGGTATTTTGATAGCGCCTATTTAACCTTGTTTATAGGACACTTTTGGTTCGAGTTTAGGGCATTTTACTCGAGTATTTGCCTATTTCTTATTCCTTGTGTCCCATTTCGAGGAATCGGTGTCTATCGCATATTTATCATGATTTCAGGTATTTTATAGTAGTTATAGACTCAACTCAAGAGATAAAGGAGGAAGAAGTGGTTCAAGGCTCCTCGATGCACTTAGAAGTTGTCAAAGACAAGCTAGAAGGCTCAAGATCAAGCAGATGTGCTTAGAGAATCGAAGTGGAATCAAACAAAGTGGACAAGGCATAGATACATGGAGAAAATTCCTATTTTCGCCCTATAAAACATTGAATCAAGTCCTGATATCTTCATGAGAGTTGTAGTGCTCGAATAGGGCTTACCAACGCATATTAATATGCACTAATCGGACGAGCGACAACTCCAGAAAATGCATTTCAAGGCGACCCTATTGAAGACCACTCGACCGAGTGCCTTACCACTCGACTAGTTTTATGCTCGAGTGGGTATCAGAAGCTAGCAAATCTTCACACTCGGCCATGTGCCCTAGAAACTCGAGATGTTATATGCCCGAGTGTCGTCTTAAACAGTTTTTTTTCCATTTTTAATTTATTTTTAGTGGGGGATACTTAAGGGACGTTTCTTTAGAGAACTAGGGGGCTGAAAAATCAGAATTTTATGGGGAGTTATTTTGAAAATTTGGGGATTAGAGATTCTTCAAGAAAGTTCATTCAATTCGTCAAATTCTGGCAATCTCCTATCATTATTTCTGCTTTTCGATGTTTATCTTGCCGAATCTGATTGAATTGAGCACGAAATTCTCCATTAGTGGCTAGATCTGTTGTTCTAGGGTTTGGATGATCCCAACGATGTGGAAATAAACTCGCTCTTAGTATCGTTTAATTGATTTCTGATTTTGTTTGGTGATTTAATCCTATTGCGCTAGCCCTAATCGATGAGAATTGGTTAGAACTGATTTTGGGTTCGAAATCAAAACAATAAGACCCTAAATTGGAATTGAGATGGTGAATTGAGACCGAAAGTTGACTAGGACCCATCGAAAATATAGGATTAAACCTGTAGTTTAGTTGATCGAAAGTGAAATTGAACGTCTGGAGGATTTATGGATTGTCATAGATATTTTCGATGATTCTTATATTGAATGAGACCAAAAGGCCAAAATAATGTGATTTTCATTTAGAATTCTAAGCACTTAAGGGTTCTAAATTGGTTGCTTGAAACCGATAGGAGATCGTTAACCAATTTAGACACATTCGCTTCGATTCCGAAATGAGCTTTGCGATTACCTTAGACAATCTACCCTCACCTTTCAGTTAGAAATTATTCAAGTGAGAATATATTTTGGTCTATTGAGGATGGATTGTTGGTAATATCTTACCCTAGAATGCTTTTTGATGTGCGCACAAATTGTCATATTTTCTATACACATTTATGTCCATTTTGAAGTTATTTTCATGCATATTGGTTGGGAAATCATAAGACTAGTGTAGTTTATGCTTATTTGTCAAATATAGAGGTCTACACGAGTTTTTATGTGATTTCGCAAAAATCGAGACGAAAATGGACGAATTTGGACAAGTGAAGAAGAGCGGGAAAAAGAACTGGAAGTCTATTGAAGATTCGAAATCGACCTAAAGACTCGACATCGAGAGAAACAGAGCAACCAGGAATCGAGCAGAGGAAAAACAGAGCATGTCGACACGACAAGGTTGATATCGATGTCCAAAGGTCGATATTGAGTGGCCGAGATCGAGATAAGAGATAGAAGTCGAGTGTCAATCCGAGGTCGAGTAGAACTGCTCGAGATAGAGAAGAGATAAGGTCGATATCGATGTCTGCCGCAAAAAAGATCCGACGCTGTTTTTGATAGAATTCTATCCGAAGCGTTCGAGATTATCCTAAAGTTGAGATCTTCTATCCTAAAGTAATTTAGTTGTTTTACTTTAATTTAGTATATCATAGAAATAAAGATAGGTTTTTGAATCCTTGGATAGCGAGGTGAGAAATCAACAATTAGAGGCCGGTAGGGCTGAGTTAGGGGGATCCACACACATCAAGAAATCAATTTTTCCATTATACACATAGAGAGTTAGGAGAGTGAGGTCCGAGTGGAGTTGAGTGAAAGTGAGAGCGGAGAGTTGGCTTTGTTCGGTGTAATCTTTCTTTTTCAATTTTTAATACAAGTAGTTTCTTTTACATGATGATGATGAGTTCAATGATGAAGCGCGAGTAGTCAACCCACTTCTAGGGTCGGGGTGAGCCCGACAATAGCAATGTAAGTTAGTGCATCAAAGGTATGATTTTTATGCGATTCCGTCTTCTATCCTATGCATGATCCTTTGCGAAAGTTGAGGAGATTCATTATTTGCATTATTGAAGTGAAAGCCAATCATATTGTGAATTTGGATTTGACATGAAATGGGATAGTAACTCTTAGGTTTTATGCGAGAGCCTCTAATCACCTAATAGTTGGTAACGAAAGTTATTTGACAAAAAGACATTAAATTTCATAACTTTAGCATCATACTTGCATGATTATCGTTGTGGCATGAATCCCCGACCTTGGAAGCTTTTAGTTTATAGAAGTTTATAAAAAGTTGTGTTTTTTTTATTTCTATCCATTCTTCCATCACCATTCTACATTCTTCAGACATCTTTTCCGACAAATTAGGTTCGTTTTACACTTTCTGTTTGAAGACTCGAAATCGACTGTAGAGGTCGATATCGAGTGCTAACATCGATATCGAGCATCAACTCGATGTCGACTTGTTGCTTTTGTCTTCTGCAGGTACGTAGCTAGAAATCGACCAGAACTGAGGTCGATATCGACCAGACACCTCGAGATTGAGTGGTCTTCTGGAGTCGGATTGATTATGATTGCAATCTTAGGAAGCGCTGACATACCTCCTCGTGGATTCGATCCTGAATTACCCTACCACTACATCGGGAGGTATTCTTGTATTTTATTTGCTTGGATAAGGGAGTTAGTTTAGTTTAATTTGAATATTTTATTTTAAGCAATCACCCTCCCCCTACGAACAAATTGGTGCCGTTGCCGGGGAGGCAATAAATGGCGCCTTAAGCTTTTCTCACAATCTTTCTTTAGTGCTTATTTTGCATGTTTATGCTGTTTGTAGGGGGAGGTGATTCGCTCAGATATAAAATATTCAAATTTAAACTAAGCTAACTCCCTTATCCAAGGAAATAAAATACAAGAATCCCTCCCGACGTAGTGGTAGGGTAATTCAGGATCGAATCCACGAGGAGGTATTTCAGCGCTTCCTAAGTTTGAATTCACGATCAAGTTCTTACACCATAAGACACTCGATATCGAGGTGTATGGTCGATATCGACCTTAGTTCTAGTCGATTTCAATCAAAAGTTCCTGTAGAAGAAAGAAGCAAAGTAGTTGACGTCGAGATGGAACTCGATATTGATGTTAGTGCTCGATATCGACCTTGTCAGTTGATATCATTGTCAGCAACAGAAACTGTAAACGTAACCTATTTGTGTCGGAAAAGTAGTCCGAATAGCATAGAATGGTGAGGGAAAGATGGACAGAAATAAAAACTCAAAGTTTTTATATAAAATCAATAAACTAAAGGCTTCCATGGTCGGGGATTCATGCCACAATGATATTCATGCAAGTATGATGCTAAAGTTATGAAATTTAATGTCTTTCCATAAAATAACTTTCGTTACCAACTTTTAGGTGATTAGAGGCTCTCGCATAAAACCTAAGAGTTACTATCCAATTTCATGAGTAATCCAAATTCACAATAGTATTGGCTTTCGCTTCAATAATGCAAAGAATGAATCTCCTCAACTTTCGCAAAGGATCATGCATAGGATAGAAGACGGAATCGCACAAAAATCATACCTTTGATGCACTTACTTACATTGCTATCGCCGGGCTCACCCCGACCCTAGAAGTGGGTTGGCTATTCGCGCTTCATCATGGAACTCATCATTATCATGTACAAGAAACTACTTTGATTAAACAAAAGAAAGAAAGTACACCGAACAAAGCCACTCTGCTGTCTCTTCACCACCCCACTCGTCCTCTCTCTCTACTAAATCTCTGCGATCTATGTGTTTTTCTCGCTGGACTTCAAAAAAAAACTTCCTTCAATAACTCAGCCCTAATGGCCTCTAATTATAGATTTCAAACCTTGCTATCGAAGGATTCGAAAACCTGTGTTTATTATCTAAGATAAAACTTAATAAAGTAAAACAACTAAATTACTTGGGTAAATAACATAAAGTGATAAGTCTGGTGTAGATGATAGACGATCTCGACTTTAGGATTATCTCGAACGCTTTGGATAGAATTCTATCAAAAACTGAGTCGAATCTTTTCTGCAGCCAACATCGACATCAACCTTAGGAACTCAATATCGACCTCTCTTTATCTCTATCTCGAGCACTTCTACTCGACCTCGGGTCGGCACTTGTCTTCTATCTATATCATCGATTCAGGCCACTCGATGTTGACCTATGGACATTGATATCGATCTCTTCTGTGTCGACATTCTCTGTTTCTCCTCTGCTCGATTCCTGGTTGCTTTGGTTCACTAGATGTCGAGGTTCATCATCGATTTCGACCTCTCAGTAGACTTTGAGTTCTTTTTCCGCTCTTCTTCTCTTGTTCAAATTCCATCCATTTCCGTCTCGATTTCTGCGAAATATCATAAAAACTCGTGTAGACCTCTATATTTGACAATTATTTATAAACTACAAAAATCTTATGATTTCCAAACCTATACATGCAAATAACGTCAAAATGGATATAAATGTGCGTAGAAGATATGGCAATTTGCGCGTGCATCAAACACCCCACACTTAAGCTTTCTTGTCCACAAGCAATACTTTTAATGGTCATTCAGGGGAAGAAAGTAAACCCTCAACATCATAGATTGATTCTCATATGTCCCTACACTCAATTTCCATCCTCGAAAAGGTAACTATTCTAACCAAATCCATGTCTGTGAATAAAAGCAACATCATACTCACAAAAGGAGGGTTATATGCATCAAACAATTTTTGCAACATAGCATTAATAATCAAGAGGACTTTTGCAAGCTATAGAAGAGTAGATTGGTAAAAGGCTAAAAGGTGGGCTAATTTTTGGCCATGTGGTGTTAAATCCGGGGAAATAAAACTTTCATTCCACATTCCTTCTTCATAATATTTCTCACATTTCACTCATCGCTCAATGCTTTTTTCACTATAATGCTTTTACCTCTCTAACCTTAGCACTGCCTTCTCGCGAGTCGCAAACATGGGTGTCATGAATGGCCCCAAATACTTAGTACTTCGGACTCCTCACCTTGTGTCCCATCTCGCTGAACTAACTTCTCAACGAGCAGGGTCGACCTACCTTTATCTCTTGAGATGATTGGATTTTTTCTCACTCATTAAATTTTCCATATTTCAAAATTTTTTTTCATCCTGCCAACAACTTCAATAATAATATACACAAACTCCATTTAACAACTCCAAAGATGAGATCCATTCTCAAACCTGTCACTGGATAGGGTATAAGGTATAAAATGGGAAATATGTAATATATGTGGAGCAATAATGATGATGTAAGGCTAATATATGGCTTGTGACATTTGCAAATATGCATAGGTAAGGCTAGGATATGAACTTGAGCACGTATATGGAAAATGATATAAAGTCCTCCATCATTTTATCATGCACATGTCAAAAGCAACTTCAAATTTTACCTCTCTTTCATGGTTTTCTCTAAAAAATTGCACTCCATTGTGACTTCCCTTAACTAGGCAATTTCATGTTATATCTCTAATGAATCTACTTTTGCATCGTCGAGTTCCTTATATGCTTCCATGACTTTTTTTCATATTTTCAAAGTTTTTGATGGGCTTTTTGATGGGGGTCAATTCAAATTTTTTTTTATTTTTTTTTTCGAAATTTAAAACATGCAAAAGATAAAGATTCTATGCTTAAAGATAAAGATGACTAACTATGTATGCATATGCATAAACATGTAAAAACTATAAACAAACTACTGAAAAAATTCAAAATATGCTAAAATATACAAGTAAGACTTTCCCCCACCCCATACTTAAAGAGTACAGTGTCCTCACAGTATTAGAACTATGGTTAAGAAAGAAACTTACTAAAACTTCACAAATTTTAGGAGTTGAAGAATCTGCAGTGATGGTCGATATCGGGCATACTAGTCGATATTGACTAGTTACTTCAATTCCTACATCATAATGGCTCGAATCATCATCGGATACCCTACACAAGTGCTCATGCCAAGGCAAACCTTTACCAAATAATGATAAATCTTTAATTGAGATGGAAAAGGAGTAGTTCGTACCTTGGCTTACCTTTTCTTCGGTTTGTGGGTCAAGCCGATATTGATCAGCAGTACTCGATATCGAGCTTTGTTGTGCTCCATGAGGTCCAGTCGATTTGAAGTTGTTCTGGTCGATATGCTCGGGTCGATTTTGACCTTTTGACATCGATATCGATGTCTTTGCACCTCCTTTCTCCGCTGCTAGGGCAGTCGATTTCGGCATAGGGTTCTGGTCGATATCGACCTTTATGCTCAATTTCGATGTTCCTTCTCCTCAGGATGACCCCTTACTTATAACCTAGCACAAAATCTTGAACTTTGTTAGTCAATATCGACTTAACTGGGTCAATTTCGAGTTGCTTTTTGGCTCCTTCGTTCAAGATTGCCACGACTTCCTCCACTTGGGCTTCTATGGCCCTCTTTTCAAGCTCCTCAGGTGTCATATTCCTCACCTTTGCTTCCCCGCATGTGATGTAGACACCATTGATGGCCTTTATCTCCATTGGCCGTTCATTATTCCTCATCGTCTTGTTGAAGGCGTACTCTATCACTTCATCACTGATGGTGAATGAGAGCAATCCTTTCTTCACGCTTATGTTGTCATCGACGGTTGCTAAGAATGGCCAACCTAAAATAATGGGACAAGCAGGGTCCTCTGCCATATCAATAACTAAGAAATTAGTAGGGACAAAGAACTTACCTACTTGCACTGGCACATCATCTACCATGCATGTTGGAATCACTACCGTGTTGTTCCCTATGTATAACTATACATCCATGGGTTCCAGGGGACCTATCTTTACCTTTTGCAATATGGTTAATGGAATCATGCTAACGCTAGCGCCCAAATCAACTAAAGCATTGAAGCCATATCGACCTAAGCCTTTAGCAATAGAAAACATACCTAGGTCCGCCCGCTTCTCTGGTAGCTCCAATCTGTTGCACTCCTCTGCGATCTCAGCAATTGATCGCTTCTTACCTAAGATGTCTTTAAGGAACCTCACATATGATGGCATCTCGTGAAGTGCTTCTGTGAATGGAATTGAGACATTAAGTCCTTGAAGCATCTTCACGAATCGCTGAAACTTCTTTTCCGTAGGGTCCTTAATCACCTTCTTTGATGGGAATGGCAACACCTTCTTCTTCCCTGTGGCTGGAGTTAGGTCGACATCGACTAGATGGGGGTCGATATTCACTAGAGAAGTCGATTTCTATGGTGATTCAGCAGCTATTTTGACATCGAGTTCAGGAGCCTCGACATCGGTATCACCCTGGTCGATATCGACAGGGGGGTCGATATCGACGTCTGTTCTGGCTCTTTCTCCTCCGCTTTTTTCTCGGGCGCCTACGATTTATGCCCACTCCTTAGATTCATGGACGCGATGTGTCCAGTAGTTTTGCCCTTTTAGTTGGGCACAGTTGATCCAGGCAGCGATCCTGACGGTTTGGGTATTTGCTCCGCCAATTGACCCATTTGGGTCTCCATGTTGCGCTTCCAAATGTCTACCTCCCCGAGCCTACAGTTAATGCCCTGCAACTGATTATGAACGGATTTGTTGGCTTGCTTGAACTCAGCGTGGTTCCTCCGCATCTCATCAAGAATGATATGTAGGTCATCCTTCCTTGGTTCGCGCTCAGGGTGCCTTGGTGCTCTATATGGTGGGGGATCCCTTTATTGATGTGACTGATAGAACCGTTGATCTCCCCAATACTGCTGATTGCCCCCTCCATAGGGGCCTCTCGTCCACTTTGCTTCCTTAAGTTGTTCCGCCATAGATACTTGTTCAAGATGTGGACATGCACTAGTGTTATGCGTTGTAAAGCGACATTCCTGACAAGGCTGATTGTTGCTCAAGAACCTCACTTTCTTTTGAAGGCGGCGTATTTGATCATTATGGAATTGTTGCCGCACACCAAGATATATCTTCTTTGGAGGCTCATTGTTGTAAGAGGGAGGTGTGGGATTCAAATATTTAAATAAATAATTCACAACTATGCTAACTCCCTGTCCCAAACAAATAATACAAGAATCCCTCCTAATGTAGTAGTAGGGTAATTCAGGATCGAATCCACGAGGAGGTATGTCAGCGCTTCCCTTGTTGCAATCACGATCAAGCTTTCGACCTCAAAAGACACTCGATATCGATGTGTCTGGTCGATATCGACCTCAGTTCTGGTTGATTTCCAATAGAGTTCCTACAGAAGACAAAAGCAACAAAGTCGACGTCGAGACAGACCTTGATATCGACGTTAGACCTCGATATCGACCTTTACAGTTGATTCCGATGTTTGTCACATAAACTGTAATTCGTAACCAATTGTCGAAAAAGAGTCCAAAGAATGTAGAATGGTAAAGAAGGATGATCAGAAATCAAAACTAAAAGTTTTATATGAATTCAATTAATTAAAAAGCTTCCAAAGTCGGGGTTTCATGCCACAACGATAACAATGCAAGATTTATGCTAAAGTTATGAAATTAAATGCCTTTCCGTCAAAAAACTTTCGTTACCAACACTTAGGTGATTAGAGGCTCTTGCATAGTTCCTAAGAGTTACTATCCAATTCATGAGCAATTCAAGTTCACAATATGAGTGGCTTTCGCTTCAATAATGCAATAATGAATCTCCCTAACTTTCGTAAAGGATCATGCATAGGATAGAAGACGGAATCGCATAAAAGTCATACCTTTGATGCGCTTACCCTACATCACTATTGTCGGGCTCACCCCGACCCTAGAAGTGGGTGGACTACTCGCTTCTCATCATGCAACTCATCATCATCATTGAAAGAAAACTACTTTGAATTAAACTATGAAAGAAATTACAACCGAACAAGCCAAATCTCCGCTCTCGCTTCTCTCCGACTCACTCGGCCTTCTCTCTCTCTCTCTCTCCTAATTCTCTAAAACTCAATGTAAAACTGGAATTGTATGTGCTTGGATGATTAAACTCAGCCCTAATGGCCTCTAGATATAGATATCAAACTTTGCTATCCAAAGACTCGAAACTTTATCTTTATTCTCTAAGATAAAACTTAAATAAAGTTAAAACTAAAAATCCCATGGTAAATCAACTCATATGATAGCTCTGGTGTTGAAGATAAGAAATCTCTACTTTTAGATAGATGTGCAAGCTTCAGATAGAATTCTATCAAAATCCGAGTCGGATTTATCTTCTGGGTAACATCGATATCAACCTCTGTGAAACTTTATCTTGAGCTCTCCTTCTTCTACTCGGATTGGCACTGGACTTCTATCTTTTAGCTCGATCTGGCAACATCGATATCGACCTTTCTGTGTCGACATGCTCTGCTTCATTTCCTGCTCGATTCCTATGTCTCTGCTGTACTCGATGTCGAGGTCCCCAGTCGATTTCGACCTCTTCAGAAGACTTCTAATCACTAGGAATTGACAGCCCATGTCGATATCGACCTATTTAGTCGATATAGAGGCTTTTGGTCAACACACCACAAGAATTCAACAAGAATATTCAGGAACCGCTGATACGCCTCCTCGAGGATCGATCCTGATTTCCTACTGCTGCATCGAGGGGGAGTCTTGAATTTATTTGTGAAGAAAGGGAGCAGCCTTGGTTCTAATTTATTTACATATTTTATTTAATCAATTGCCCTCCTATGTCAATAAGCATGTAGGCTACTTGGTCAATTATATACATGCTAGGATGTTTGTCTACCTTGTTTATATTTTCACTCTATTAAGATTTTCCTTTTGATAACACGAATGCATGATGAATATGTTTATGGGGTGTTTGGTTGATGCTTTGTTTTGTTTTGCTTGAGGACAAGAAAAAGATTAAGGGGGGAGTTAGAACAATTGTTTACTTCATTCATGTTTGCACTTGCTATGATGTTAATTTTTTTGGAAGAAGCTTAAGTGTGGGGCAGTTTGATAATGCATATTTGGTATAGGCATTCTAGGTAGGTTTAATGCAGTTTTAGGGTCCATTAGATAAATTTTATAGCTAATTTGCATTCTTGATCATTTGGTATTTGAAGTTCAAAATCTACTGTTTTTGTGCTTACTTATAGATAATAAGATCCAAGCTCGAAGGTGGACAAATCATGGAGCAAATGGAACTAAGGAGAGCTAAGGGGCCATCTGTCATGTACGGGCTTATGGTAGATGGAGTATTATAAATGGGGGTATGATTGTGTAATATGGGATCATCAATACAGAATACCATCTTATTCCCCTATCTCTCTCTCTCTATCTCTCTGTTCTCTTCTCTCTCTCTCTTCTTCCTAACTACCTCTCCTTTTTCTGTTATCTCTCTTTCCCCCTTTTTGTTACAATGTCACCACCATCGACCATCCTCCCAATACTTTCATACACTACATTGGTATCAAAGCCCTTTTCTGGGATAACACGCAGGCAAAATGGCCGACGGCACTCGATCGAAGGCCCTGAAAACACAATTCATCGAGTTCAGGGATGACATGAAGTCTTTCGCGGCTTCAATGCAGCAGTCAATCTCTAATTCACAGGCAAGGAGAGACGAGCAGACACGATTGATTGAACATCAGGCAAAGCAATTTGAGGAATTAAAGAAATTTACAAAAGCGCAGTTAGCTCAGTTGACAGAGTTGGTGAGAAATCCTCCGTTACATGACAGGGATCAAGAAGGTTCAGGTTCAGGGGGATGACACCAGAGGCAAGAATATCAATCTTTGATAGGGCCTAGGCCACCAGAGAGGGAAATCCATGGTCGGCAAGCTCAAGGAAATGGAGGGATTCACTTGGGATCGAGTTCGAATATGTGGTCCAATGACAATTTCAGGAGCAACAGGTTGCCTAAGTTGGATTTTCCATGTTTTGATCGCAGGAAACCAAGGAGTTGGATCTGTAAGGCTGAGAAGTTTTTTTTCCAATTTTTCGATTTCGGAATCGCAGAAGGTGGAAATTGCAGCCATGTATTTGAATGATAGGGTGACATTTTGTTGCAGGGGTATATGATACATAAACCTCGTGCAAAATGGGAGGAGTTTTACAATGATTTGTGTGCAGGATTTGGTGAGCGCAGTGAGACAGAGATTATGGCAGCATTCAATAAGCTCAAGCAAGGAGATGATCTTGAAGAGTATGTGGAGAAATTCAAAGATCTGAGGGCAAGAATGCTTTCTTTCAACCCGCACCTAACTGATTCTTATTTTGTTTTAAGCTTTATCAATGGATTGAGGGCATAGATCAGGTCGTTAATTAGTACAATTGGGATGTCCATCTTCAATGTCCATGGTCTTTGAGCAGGCAAGGTTACATCACAGAGCAGTACATGCATTGGTGAGGATGACTAAGGGTCTTGGGAAGATGGGGGTGACAGTGGGGTCATCGTTTAAACCTTCTTGGGCTAGAGATGGAGCTGTTAGAGGGATACCAGAGAAGCTAATCTACCATTGAAGGCAATTACAAATCAGATGGCAGAATTAAGTTTAAAAAGGCTGGGGATCTAAGAAAGGACTATGTTTCAAGTGTGGTGATAAATATTTCTTTGGGCATATGGCACAACAATTAGAGTGAAAGGGTCAATGGTTGGTAGAGAGGTCACGATTATGATTGGTAGTGGGGCTACTCACAGCTTCTTGGATGTCAGTCTTGCTAAATTGGCAGGGTTTGAAATTTGTAAGACTGGGGTGATGGTTGTTAATACTCTAACAGGGAAGATGATGAGTGATAAGGTGTGTAGAGGTTGTGAATGGGAAATGCAGGGCAGTAGGTTTGTCTTTGACATCAGATTGTTAAACATGATAGATAGTGAAATGATTTTGGGGGCAAACTGGTTAGCAAAATTTAATCCAGTGTTATTTGATTTCCAAGCAGTACAAATATCATTCTTAAGGAATGGTAAGAAAGTAGTTATCAAGGGCATCAAGGAGGATAGTGAGCCACTTGGAGCAAGCATTAGAATAATGACTGGGAGGGAGTTGAGTAAATTGGTTAATAGGAAGGATCATCTTGTGATGGCTGAGATATCTCAGGCTTGCATAGTTTCACCAGTAGCTAGTGGCAGTCACAAGGAGATTGAGGAGGTCTTGAGACAATTTGAGGTTGTATTTGTTGAGCCTCAGGATCTTCCTCCAATTAGGGGTCATGAGCACTCTATTTGCCTTAAGGAAGGTACACCTCCTTTGGCTAGTAGACCCTATAGATACCCACATTTTTCAGAAGGCAGAAATTGAGAAGCAGATCACTGATATGTTAAAGACTAGGGTAGTGCAGCCTAGCCATAGATGAATAAATGAGGCTACCATCAAGGATAAGTTCCCTATTCCTCATATTGAGGATCTGTTAGATGAGTTGAGGGGTGCCACTATTTTTCCAAGTTAGATATGAGATCAGGTTAACATCAAGTGAGGACGGTTGACAAGGATATAGAAAAAATAGCTTTTAGGACACATCATGGTCACTATGAAATTAGGGTCATGCCCTTTGGCCTTACAATTGCTCCTGCCACATTCCAAAGCCTTGTAAATCATGTGTTTAGTGAGGTTTTAAGGAAGTATGTGTTAGTTTTCTTTGATCACATACTGGTGTATAGCAGTTCTGTTGATGAGCATGTGCAGCACCTGGTATCTGTAGTGGCAACATTAAGAAGACATAGATTGTTTGCAAAAAAGTCCAAGTGTGAATTTGGACAACCTCATGTGGAGTATTTGGGGCATATTATCTCTGGGGAGGGTGTTGCAACTGATCCTCAGAAGATTGAAGCTATTATGAAATGGCATGCACCCACATCATTGAAGTCTTTTAGAGGATTTTTGGGACTTTTAGGCTATTATAGGCGTTTTATCAAAGAGTTTGGAGGCATTGCTAAGCCACTCACTGATTTGCTCAAGAAGGATGCCTTCAGTTGGTCTACTCAAGCAGAAGCAGCTTTTGTAAGACTGAAATCTCTTTTGACTTCACCACTTGTCTTAGGTATGCCACATTTCTCTAAGCAGTTAGTGGTTGAAACCGATGCTTGCGATGGGGGTATAGGGGATGTCCTTATCCAGGGTGATAGATCTTTGGCTTCTCTCAATCAAGCATTACATGGCAGGTCCTTATTTCTGTCCACTTTTGAAAAGGAGTTATTAGCTATACTCTTATCTATAGATAAATGGAGACATTCTCTAGAGCAACAAATGTTTATTATCAGAGATTGATCATCAACCTTTGAAGCATCTATTGGATCAGAAACATACAACACATTTGCAAAGGAAAGCTATGAGGAAGTTGTTGGGATTAAGCTACTGCATTGCTTACAAAAAAGGGTCTGAAAATAGGGTTGCTTGTGCCCTTTTAAAGAGGGATGAGGAGGAAATGAGAAGTTGTATGGATGTGTAAGTGTTCCAACCTCCATGGGTATCTGAGGTTATGGATAGCTACAGAGGTGATCAGTAGGTGAAACAGTCATTGTTGGAGGCAGTCTCTGACATCAATGGGAAGTATTCTGTTTGCAAAGGGATTTTGAGGGTAAATCAGAGAGTTTATATTGGAGTTGCTACTGATTGGAGGTTAAAATTACTCAACGCCTTACATGAGGAACCTATTGGAGGGCACTCTGGGATGCAGGGAACTTATCAAAGGATTAAAAAATTGTTTTTTTCTGGCCTGGGCTCAAGAAGGACATTTGTGAATTTGTGCTTTCTTGTGAGGTTTGCCAAAGAAGTAAATCAGAAAGTGTGGCTTCCCCAGGGCTTCTTCAACCTTTAGCTATACCCAGTGCTCTTTGGTCTCACATTTCCATGGATTTTATTGAGGCTCTTCCCAAGAGCAAGGGCAAGGATTCTGTGTTAGTGGTGGTTGACAGACTCAATAAGTATGCTCATTTTATTGGTTTGAGCCACCCCTTCTCTGCTGAGAAAGTTGCTTCTCTTTTCATGGATCACATTTATAGACTTCATGAGCTCCATTAAAGTATTGTATCAGATAGGGATAAAATCTTTCTTAGCTCATTTTGGCAACATCTGTTCAAAGGATTGGGAACTGCCTTGCACATGAGCACAACTTATCATCCTCAATCTGATGGCCAAACAGAGAGGGTGAATAGATGTCTTGAGACGTTCCTAAGATGTATGTGTTTTGACCATCCCAATTAGGGGCTCAAGTGGTTGTTTCTTGCTGAGTTTTGGAATTATACCAATTACCACTGCTCTTTCAAGACTACTCCTTATCAGCCATTATACGAGCACCCTCCTCCAGTCCTAGGGATTAATGCATTTGTGGGCAAGCATATGGATGCATTTGTCTGGTTTCAACAGAGACAACATATGCTCAATCAAGTCAAATTTCATTTGCAGCAGGCTAATGCTAGGACGAAGCTCTTTGTTGACAAGCATCGTTCAGATAGAGAGTTCAAGGTGGGTGATATGGTATACTTGAAGCTTCAATCTTACAGGCCATCTCTTAAGTGGCTATTAGGAAGAACCTTAAACTCTGCTATAAGTTTTATGGTCCCTTTCGGATATTGGCAAAGGTGGGTGTTGTTGCTTACATGTTGGAGTTACAACCTTCTGCGTCTATCCACCCAGTTTTCCATGTATCTCAGCTAAAGCTCAAGGTTGAGAGGCAACGGAAACTGGATATTGATCTACCTATCACAAATAAGGATGGGGCCATTGTGCATGCTTCTGAGACCATACTAGGCAGCAGGGTTACTTACTTGAGTAATGGGGATCCAGTCTCGGAATGGCTTATCAAATGGACCATTTTGACTCATGAAGAGGCTACTTGGGAGCCTGCAGGTCATATTCTCCACCAGTTTCCTGATTTCAACCTCAAGCCTTGAGACAAGGCTTTTTAGAGGGGGAATCAATGTCATGTACGT
Organism: Persicaria maculosa; assembly: GCA_963922045.1. Lineage (NCBI taxonomy): Eukaryota > Viridiplantae > Streptophyta > Magnoliopsida > Caryophyllales > Polygonaceae > Persicaria > Persicaria maculosa. The sequence continues at coordinate 40,886,879 of OY998261.1, forward strand.
GCTTATGGTAGATGAAGTATTATAAATAGGGGTATGATTGTGTAATATGGGATCATCAATACAGAATACCATCTTATTTTCTTATCTCTCTGTTCTCTTCTCTCTCTCTTCTTCCTAACTACCTCTCCCTTTTTTGTTATCTCCCTTTCCCCTTTTCTATTACAACATCACTACCATCACCCATCCTCCCAATACTTCTATACACTACACAATCCACGAATGATCCAAGACAAGTTGAGGAGCAACAAATCAAGGTATAAGAGCTAAAACGACAAAAAACCCCAAAAGATGTCTGATTGCATATTATAACCATGCATTTTAACACTCTCAATGATATCTAAAAAACTAGAAAACCAGCGCCCGTCGATGGAAAACCATCGCCCGTCATTTTGACATTTTCAACAAATTGAAAATCTTCCCAAATCTTATCTTTATGGAAACTTTTATCCAACTCTTATAGGGTTTTGATCAACACCTTTAGGCTATAATAAGGGCTGTTTTCAGTAGTTTTATGGGGAATTAACTCATAAAATCTCAGAGGATTGAAGTTTATAGATCTGAGGTATGTTATGAGGAGTTAGGATTCTTGTGGTTTTGCCTACAATTAAAGAATTCGTTGGTTGAATCGTGAAACATAATTTCTATGTTATTCCTATGTTCATTTCATTTCCTCGTTTTGATCTTATGTTTTTTATTCTATTTTGACTATGCACCTTGGTAGAATTGCATCGTGCTAGGGTTTTAGTTGATTCATCCGAATGATTATACCTTTCGTAGCAAGTATAAGCAAGTGATCCCGTGAAGCGTAACTTGGTTATGGAGGGTGCTGATAGCTTGTTTAAATATCGATTCTTAAGTGGCTAGGGTTAAGGGGAGTGACAACTTCTTGATATCAAACTGGTTGCTTAACAAGGTTGGTACTGCCATTCTACCAAGTACTTTGAGAATTTGTGCTATTTGTATGCTAAATCAATGCAGAACTGGGGTTGCATATATGTGTAAGGGATTGGCAGGATGTAAGGAATGTCAATCTATATAAACCAAAGTCGAAATAACATTAAATTGAATTAGAATAACTAGAAATCAAGTGAAGGATCGAGTGAGGAACCAACCAATGTTACGAATTCATAGATGAAACCACTTCTCTTCTATCTTTTATTCTCTATTGTCAATATTCCTTATTTTATATCTTTATTTATATTTCATATTTGCTTTCATATTCATAAATGCACTTTGCAATTGAAGTACTTAGTTCTCTGTGGGTCCAACCTCTTACTTACATACTATACTAGTTTATTGGGAATTATTCTTTGGCAAGCTAAGTGAACCGACAACATTCACCCTCGCTAATCGTGAAACCGAAATTCAGGTTTTATCTATCTGTGTTTATTTCAATCTCATTTGCTTTATATTATTATGTTGTTTCTTTGTATTGATTAGCTACCTCGACTATGATGCATCGCGCTAGGATTCTGACTGCCTTCTCACAACGGGTCAAATCAATCATAGTAGCAAAAACATCTAGTTGCAAACACTTCAGGAATCTGGATTATATAGGGAGATTGACATCTTGATTACATGCATTCTTAGTAGAGGCGATGGCTGGAATTGACAACTCAGGTGGCAAAGCCAATGAGATGGGGGCAACCAAATCAACACTGTCGTTGCATTCTAGGACCTAGTGCTACTCACCCCCCATGTAAAAGAGTTTAGGGAGTAAGTTGGTGATCGATATGTTTAGAATACCTAATTTTATGCATAAAACAAAGTGGGAGTAATAGAAAGAAGCCCAAGGATCAAGAAACCAACCACATTGAGATGGGCATGGTAAAACTATCCATCAACTTTCACTATCCTCTATTGTTTACTTTGTTATATTCATTACTTCTACTTTAAACAACACTCTCAACCCCTACATTGCTATACTTTATTTCTCTCTCTTGTCTCTTCCCTTTGTCTCTGTTTTGATTGTTATGAGTGAAATGCAGGAAACATACACTCTCTCTGGGATTGACACCTATACTTAACCGCTATAGTAAGCTTTTGAGTGTAGGTATTTCTTTGGCGAGATTCAATAACCATTTAAGCTTATCAGTACTAATGTAGGGAGAACTGTTATTGAAAATGTATAAAAATATGAACCATGGAATCAACTCAAGCATGTCAAATAAATTCAAAACTCCCACGCTGTAGTTGTATAGAAATTAGGTTCGCTCTTCGAGAAAGTGAGTCAGCGGTATCCAAGAATAGCCCAAATTCACGTTTTGTGTTGACCAAAAGTCACTCGATCTCGACAGAGGTAGTCGATGTCGATCAGTGGTTGTCGATCTCAATGTAGAAGACCTACAGGAAAAAAACAAGCAGTCGACCTAGACCTAAGGAGTTGATGTCGAACGTTAGCAATAGGATTCGACCGACTTAGAAGACTGTCGGTCCAACTAAGGCACTCGATGTCGAGTTAAGTACTCGATCTCGAGCTCTGAGCAGAAGCAGAAGATGTGTCGACATAGAAAACGTCGAATGATGTATTGATGTCGATCTCGACCAGAGTGGTCGATCACGAGTGCTTTTGCAAAAGGTTAGTAACCATTGGCAAAGTAGGCCAAAGATAATAAGGATGGAAAGTAGAAGCTTTGAATAGAAATTCCAGGGGTTTGAATGATTAAAGGTATGTAAATAAATATAAAATGAACTCCTAAGGCTAGGTTTTAGCACAACGCTAACCACACATGCATAAGATAAGTAAGATGGACAATTACGCTATCTCATCCGAGGGACAAGCTTTCGCCGTCCACCGACAAGTAGGAATACTCTTGCAAATAAACCTAATTGTCATTGCCAAATTTATGTTTATAATCAAAGTTGTTAACATGAATTCCTTTTCTTGCGATAAGGACTAAACACAAATGGATAGGAGATGATCATGACGCAATAAATATCAACATCAATACTTACCTCAAGCACGCATGGCTAACGTCGGGCTCACCCCGACCCTAAGAGCTTAAGCGACTGCTCGCTCATTATTGAAGTAGACATCTTTGAATAAAAGGAAATAACTAGCATTGAAAGAATGAACTTGAAGTCTTTACAATCCCAACATCGTCTTTCGCAAACGGCAAAACCCTAAAGGTTCTTAAAACTAAAAACTAAAACTATTGTGTTTCTTTCTAAGATTGAATTGTTGCATGCTTGGATGATTCTATAACCAGCCCCTATGGGTGGTATTTATAGCCTTACAACCCTTGCTAGCCAAGGGTAGGAGTCTTAATCCTAGTAAAACTACTATAACTAAATTCTATCCAATAATGAATAGGATAAAACATTTTTAAGGTAATTAATAAAAATCCTCGGGTAATTAGAAAAGTACCCATAGGAAGTAATCTATCTAAATCCTAAGATAATACCGTGGCTTTCATATATCTCTTCAACTCGGATTCTTCAAATCGCATCTGAACCGCGAAAATCTTCAATTGACATTGACTTGACCAGTCGATGTCGAGTGCTTCATTTCTGCTCGACCATACTGGTTTCCTCTCGACCTCGGGTAGCTTGTCGATGTCGAGTGGTTCACTCGATCTAGGTTTGCGTCGTGTGCCTTTCCAGTAGGTTGTGTTTTCTTGGCTCTCGGTACTTAGTCTCTACACCACTTGGTCTAGTCGATCTCGAGAGGCTTGCTCGATCTCGACTGCCCTTCGACGGTTCTTGGCTTGTTGATTTGACTCCTATTCCGCTCCAATTTTTTTACATTTAAACCAACACTTATGCATACTCTATTTCTTGCACATTAGCACATACTACACAAATTCTCAATGTTTTCCACCTAGAATATATGGATTGCATGGAATACGAAGCCAAAATATGCACAAAAACATGGCTACAAATATGTACATAAAAATACCCCATACTTAGACTTGCTTGTCCTCAAGCAATAACCAACACCTAGAACACATCCTTCAAGTCTTCACCCTTATCAAAAGCAACATCTCATGCAGTAGTAAAGCAAAGCAAGTGAATTTAACGGTATCACACATATATGAGCGATCCATAAGCATATGGAATTGTAATCCAACCTCACAGGGATAATGTGTTTACACTCAACTCTTCAATGTGTTTAGGCTATGAAGTTCAACTCTCAACTCAACTCCATATACAAACTAAAAAACATTGCAATTTATAATAATCCACTTTGCAACCAATTATTGAAATGCAAAAAAGAACCTTGAGTAGGACTTTCGCTCAATGGAAGACTTCAAAGAAAAATCCATTTGTCGGGGTTGTAATGGGGCTTGTGATATCCCTGTTTTTAGTCTTCTTTTCCATCATGTTTTTAGTCTTATTAGAGTCTTTTATGCATATTTTATATTGGGAAAGTATGAAAATTGTTTAGTTGTTGATTAATTGCAAGATATGGAGTCTACACAAGGTTTGGTGTGATTTTCAGGTATATATATCTTATTTGGAGAAGCTTGGACGCATTTTGGAGCTTAACGGAAAACCATGAAGACATTAGAGAAGTTATGGAAGAGCACAAGATGGTGCAACTGGACAAAATCCCACTTTTTTCCATTCATAATTTTGAATCAAGTTCTGTTGCCTTCATGAGAGTTGTATTTCTCAACAAGAGCTTTCCAACGCATATTCATATGCATCAATTGAACAAACAAGGACTCGGAAAAGTGTGTTTTAAGACAGAGCTGAATGCTGAGAAAAAGCTATAAGGAGGTCGATGTCGACCGGCTTATGTCGACAACTTGGTCGACGTCGACCTGAAATCCAGAGACAGACGAGAGCATATAGAAGAGTCCAAATCCAAGAGAGATTGCTTATGGTGTGCTCGGGCGAGGTCTCGAGCCAACGGATCATCGACAAAGTCCTCCGGATCAGATCTACGCAAGGATGGCAAGGGCAAGGTGTCGAATGGAAAATGGAAGAGGGTGTGGGTATCGATGGACGTGGAGGGAGTGGGGCTGCGGATGTGGCTACAGATGGAGTCGAAGGATATGTGAAGCAAGGTTCCGTGGGTATCGCACCCTTGGAATCTCCAACACTCGATCAAAGACACCCTCCGAATCGCACTTCGGGTGTTGTTGATCCTTGTTATCGTCAGTATCGCGCCTAGGACAACTTTCTCATAGGTATCGCGCCTATGAGAGATCGATTTAGAATCACACTAAATCTGATTTTGTGAACACAAAGAGAGTTCTTTTCTTATTTCAATTTAACTTGTCCCATATAGCTTTGTTCATACAATATATATATATATATATATATATATATATATATATATATATATATATATGTGTGTGTATAGGAAAAACAAAAGAAAAATGCAAGAGGGAAGGAAAAAGGTGGCCGACCTCTAGGGAAGGGGAAGGGAATGGTCTTTGATGTGTGGCCATGAAGTTGGCTAAGGGAAAGGGCTGCCGACCATGAAGAGGAAATGTGAGTGGTTGCTCTCATTAAAATGGCAAGTGGACTTTCAATGAGCCTATGGTGAGTGGATTTTTAATGTGAGAGAAGGGATTTATTTGAAATTGTTCATGGGCAAGGTTGGGGTTGGCATGGCTCCATGATTGGAATCGAGGTTGGCTCGCTCGCGTCTTGTAGCATGGTGAGGATTAGAATCGGCGAACTTTTGTTGCCGAAAAGTCTGGGGGCTAGGGTCACATGACCAAGTGGGCGTGCTCGGGCATGAGTGAGAGGTGGCGTGGTCCTTCCGAGAGGAGGGGCCTGAGTAGCAAGCTCACCCTCGGTCTCTTCGATGTCCAAGTCTCGAGGAGGGTCCTGAGAAGCAAGCTCGCCCTCGGTCTCGTCGGTGGTAGATGTGATGATCACATCAGCTTAGCCATGTTTTTTATAGATCTTTTTATTTTTAGATAGATACTTTCCTTATGGGTATTTTTCAATTTACCCAAGGGAATTTAAATTAGATAATGTTTAGATAAATTATATAAATTCCATATTTGATTGAAATTAGATAAAAGGTACACTTTCCTAGTTAGATAGAGTTTATTTGCTTGGGCATTAAGTAATAGTCTACTATAAATAAAGGCATTAGGCCTAGGATTTTATTCATTCAAGCCAAGTCGTCTTCGGACACAAGTAGTTAGGAGGTGAGCCGAGAGTGAAGATTGAAGGTTTTGTAGGTTTTATTTTTAATTTAAAAATATTTATTTTTATGCTTTGTTTCTAAATTTCCTTCTTCTAGGGTTGGGATGAATCCAACAATAGGCATGTGTGTTGATTTATGAATCCATGATTATGTATGTCTTTATCATCATCTACCTCTGTGCTTAATCCTTTGCAAAAGTTGAGGAAATTCCTTATTTGCGATTATGAAGCGAAAGTGAATTAATTGCGAATTTGGATAGTAATTAGGGTTTATTTGTGAAAGCAAACTAATCCTATTTAGAAGAAGGTAGAAACAATTAGGTTTTTATTTGAGAGCCTCTATTACCTAAATTGTTGGAATTTGTGAAAGTCGATTATTTGATATAAAGCATGCTCTTTTATGTGATTCATGATTTTACACATATGTTTATTGTTATGGTGATCCCTAACCTTGGAAGTTTGGACCTTTATTTATTTTATTTCATTATTTTTATCCTGCATAGTTACCCGACACCAATCGACCACCATTCCCTCTCCATCCCTTGACATTGACTAAGTCTCAGTCGACATCGACAACAACCCTCGACACCTTTTTTCGCTATTTTCGAACCTCGAAACACTAAACTAGAACTGCTAACTTCTCTCATGTGGAACGAACCTGACTCCACTATTCTATAGTAGGGTTTTGACTACAAATTTATTTGGTCGAGAAACTGTCTCATCTAATTAGCGTCGTTGCCAGGGAGATATCCATCGCGCCTAGTTTAGTTGTGTTTAGGGTTTAGGAGTAGTCCATTCCCTTTTTCTTATTACTAAAACATACCTATCATACCACCCACCTCCTCGACACCACCTAGGTGCCGAGGCCCTTTGCTATTTAATTTTGTGTGTTCTTGTTGTGATCCATAGGTACAATGCAAGGCACATATGATATGGATGCCGAAATAGTAGAGCTTCGCCAACAAGTAGCAAAAATGCAACAACGGGCAGCAGAGAATGAACAAGAGCTAGCGGAACTAACCCGTATTATGGATGCTGAGGCAGACGAAAGACGCCGGATCGAGGAACAATTGGACGCATGGTATAGATCGCAAGATGTAATCAACTCACCTTTGAAGGCCACAACCCTACAACCGATGATGACAAGTTGGTTTAGGGGAGACTACAACATTGTGATGCATTCTTATTCCCATTCCTTCGCCTGTGGGCTTCGAATACAGAATAACGACTTGTTTTTGTCCTGATCTTGCAATTATTGCCTTGACTTCTCTTGATATGGAACAAGTATTGAGGGTGGAATAGATGCTAAAGTGGCGGAAGTTAAACAATCAACACAAGACAACAAGCAAAGCAATAGCGACGGCAACAGAAGGGATGCAGCAACGGACGTAGTGGCTAGGGCAATGATGAATGCAGCGACTGCAACCAAGATGTGGCGGCCGCCGCCTGGGCGTGAAGCGAAGGAGCAGCGACGGTCTCGGATCCTCTGCAGCGATGGCTCCTTCTGATTATGCGACTGTTTCTGGGTTTGCTTTTGTGTTTGTGTTGAATGAGGGTTTGGATGATTGTTTGGATAGATGAATAGGAACAACAATATGATTGTAAGAAGGCAATAGCTTTTGGATTGGTAATTGAACAACCTTTTAGCCAAAAGGTTTCTTCAATTCTAATTTCAATATGAGTTTATTGAATGAATTGAACGTTTAATAAATAGACTTGCAGAGCTAATATTTCCTTGCAAAGGATTGATTTGGCTGAAATAAAATAATAATAAAACTAGATAAAAATCCTAGATAAGATAGATAAAAATCAACGCATAGTGGTTAAGGATAATCCCCTTAAGATATTTTCCTTCCCCACATTTATTTCCTAAATTAATAAGATATAAAAGAAATGCATTCTTAGAAATAATATCAATTAATTGGAAAGTCAACTAATAGATATTATTCTAAATCACATTATTCCTAAATAAATATAATAATAAATTAATTATGGAAATATATGGAAATTCGTCCAGACAGTGACATCTGCAAAGATGGTTGCTTTCCGCCATGCTCGTTGTTGATTCTGGGAAATCCTTCAGTAGCAAAGTTGTAGATCCTTTCGTTCTCGTTCCAACAAGGTATGACACGACCCAATCCGATAAATATGGACTCCGAACGACACATTTTACAGAGATGTCGATAAGCTGTCAAACCCTCATGAACGAACCAAAACTTGGACATAAGCTCACCTTGCACCTTTAGACCTTCTACCATGGTGAAGCCTTTTTCTTTTTCTTGAGGAGGGCATACTCTTCCTGCAATAGCCCTCGAATCGATCTTCATAGCTCGCCTGGATCGAGGTCATTGTTTGAGCCACATAAGCTCATCCTTGATTGCATCATTCTCCCCCTCTTATCTTCGATTTTTCCTCGAATCGAGTCATTGATGAGCAGCATGGAAGGAGCAGCAACCTTCATACATGATGATGGAGGGGTGGGTGGAATGGGTGCCAGAAGATTTTGAGGTATTGGAACCTCAAACACAACACCTGTCATAGTGGTCATTGAAAAAGCAAAAGAAACAACATAAATAGACTCAATAAACCCATGAACTTCACAATCCTCAACATTAAAAACATTCTCATGAGGTACAATAGCTAACTCGAGAGAAGTGTCCCCAATGTCCTCATTATTGTCAGCGGCAACGACCATTACATCCTGTGCAGCACTACAGTCTACTTGTAGAGCAGTTTCGGATGCCTTCCCTAGAGATTCTTGCAGCGTGTGACCCACCATTGGAAAGCTCGTTGAGTCAGCTTCGCAACAAGACTGAGTTGACTCAATTACAAGGTCGGAGTCAACAGGAATCTGCGAAACAAAATCAGCGCACTGTGCTAATTCCTGGGCATCGAAATCGTCCAAGGTTTCCTCTTTGATTTCTTCATTGGCTGAGGCAACAACATCCTCGGAAGCTGGTTTGGAAGGTGGATGAAACACTTGACGGAGCAAAGAAGGAAGTTCGCAACCCAAGCCTCCCGCTCTCGGTGTCGTTCCTCCTCCTCTCGTCGTCGTTCTTCCGCAGCCTCTCTTTGTTGGAGAAGCCAAATCTGACGGCGACGTTGTAGTTGTTGTTGATCCCTCTCCTCCTTGACCTCCGCTTTCCTTTGAAGCCAAAGTTGACGTCTTTTGGCTTCGCGTTAACGCTCTGAGGCTTGTTGTAGTTGCAAAGCTCTTCTCTGCAACTCTTGTTGGCGTCGTTGTTGTGCAGCCCGTTCCAAGGCAAAGAACTCATCCAATGGATCGGGATCATCATCCCAATCTCCATAAAAGGCCCAAACCATTGAATCAAAACATCAGTATCATCAAGAAAAGATAATAACATGCATATAGCTACGACTCTGATACCACTTGATGCAATGTTATTCCCCATCCTTCGCATGTGGGTTTCGAATCAAGAATAATGACTTGTTGTTGTCTCGATCTTGCAATTATCGCCTTGACTTCTCTTGATATGGAACAAGTATTGAGTGTGGAATAGATGCTAAAGCGGTGGAAGTAAGACAAGCAACACAAGACAATAAACAAAGCAATAGCGACGACGGATGGAGGGATGTAGCAACGGACGCAGCGGCTAGGGAAACAACGGATGCAGCGACCACAGCCAAGGTGCGGCGGCCGCCGCCTGGGCGAGAAGCGAAGGAGCAGCGACGGGCTCGACTCCTCTGTAGCGACTGATCCTTCTGGTTTTGCGACGGTTTCTGGCTTTGCTTTTGTGTTTGTGTTGAACGAGGGTTTGGATGGATGAATAAGAACAACAACATGATTGTAAAAAGACAAAAGCTTTTGGATTGGTAATTGAAGAACCTTTTATCCAAAAGGTTTCTTCAATTCAAATTCCAATATGAGTTTATTGAATGAATTGAACATTTAATAAATAGATTCGGAAAGACAATCTATCCTTGCAAATGATTGATTTGGCTGAAATAAAATAATAATAAAACTAGATAAAAAATCCAAGATAAGATATATAAAAATTAACGCTTAGTGGTTACGAAAAATCCCCTTAAGGTACTTTCCTTCCCCACATTTATTTCCTAAATTAATAAGATATAAAAGAAACCTAATCATAAATAATATTAATTAATTGGAAAGTCAACTAATGGATATTATTCTAACTCACATTATTCCTAAATAAATATAATAATAAATTAATTATAGAAATATATGGAAATTCTTCCACACAGTGACACCTGCAAAGATGGTTGCTTTTGGCCATGCTCGAGATTGATTCTGGAAAAACCTTCAACAACAACATTGTAGGTCTTTTCGTTCTCGTTCCAATAATATATGACACGACCCAATCTGATAAATATGGACTCCAAACGGCCCATGTTACTAAGACATCAAAAAGCTTTCAAACCCTCATGAAGGAACCAAAACTTCGACAAAAGCTCACCTTACACCTTTTGACCTTCTTCCATGGTGGAACCTTTTTCTTTCTCTTGAGGAGGACATACTCTTCCTCCAATATTCCTCGAATCGATCTTGATAGCTCGCCTGGAATGAACGTCATTGTTTGAGCCCCAGAAGCTCATCCTTGATTGCATCATTCTCCCCCACTTATCTTCCATTCATCCTGTAATTGAGTAATTGATGAGCAGTAGGTAAGGAGCAGCAACCTTCACACATGATGATGGAGGGGTGGGTGGAATGGGTGCCAGAAGATTTTGAGGTGTAGGAACCTCAAAAACAACACCTGTGATAGTGGGCATTGAACAAGCAAAATAAACAATATCAATAGGCTCAATAACGCAATGAACTTCAGAATCCTCAACATTAAGAACATTATAATGAGGTACAATAGTTAACTCGAGAGAAGTGTCCCCAACGTCCTCATTGTTGTTGGCGGCGACGACCACAACATCCTATGCAGCACTGCAGTCCACTTGCAGAGCAGTTTCGGATGCTTTCCTTGGAGAATCTTGCAACGTATGACCTACCGTTTAAAAGCTCGTTTAGTCAGCTTCGCAACAAGACTGAGTTGACTCAATTCCAAGGTGGGAGTCAACAAGAATCTACGAAATAAAGTCTGCGCACAAAGGTGATTCCTAGGCAACGAAATCGTCCAAGGTTTCCTTAGTGATTGCTTCGTTGGCTGAGGCAACAACACCCTCAGAAGCCGGTTTGGAAGGTGGAGGAAACGTTTGACGGTAGCGAACAAGGAATTCCACAACCCATGCCTCCTACTCTCGGCGTCGTTCCTCCTCCTCTTGTGGTCGTTCTTCCGCAGCCTCTTGTTGTTGGAGAAGCCAAATCTAACGGCAACATTGTAGTTGTTGTTAATGCCTCTCCTCCTTGACCTCTGCTTGCCTTTGAAGCCAAAGTTGACATCTTTTGGCTTCACCTTGACGCTCTAAGGCTTGTTGTTGTTGCAAAGCTCTTCTCTGCAACTCTCGTTAGCGTCGTTGTCATGCAGGCCGTTCCAAGGCACAGAACTCATCCAATGGACCGGGAACATCATTCCAATTTCCATAGAAAGCCCAAACCATTGAATTAAAATGACGGTAACATCAAGAAAAGATAAGAACTTGCATATACCTACGGCTCTGATACCACTTGATGCAGTGCTATTCCCGATCCTTCGCATGTGGGTTTCGAATTAACGACTTGTTGTTGTCCCAATCTTGCGATTATTGTCTTGACTTCTCTTGATATGGAACAAGTATTGAGTGTGAAAGAGATGCTAAAGCGACGGATGTAAAACAAGCAAGACAAGACAACAAGAAAAGAAATAGCGACGGTGGCTGGAGGGATGCAGCAACGGATGCAACGGCTAGGGCAGCAATGGATGCAACGGCCAAGGCAGCGACGGATGTAGCGACCGCAGCCAAGGTGTGGCGGCCGCTGCCTGGGCCTGAAGCGAAGGAGCAACAACGGGCTCGGCTCCTCTACAGCGACGGCTCCTTCTGATTTTGCGACGGTTTCTAGGTTTGCTTTTGTGTTTATATTGAACGAGGATTTGGATGATTGATTGGATGGATGAATAAGAACAACAATACGATTGTAAGAAGGCAAAAGCTTTTGAATTGGTAATTGTAGAACCTTTTAGCCAAAAAGTTTCTTCAATTCTAATTCCAATATAATTTTATTGAATGAATTGAACGTTTAATAAATCGACTTGCAGAGTCAATCTTTCCTTGCAAAGGATTGATTTGGATGAAAGAAAATAATAATAAAAGTAGATAAAAATCCTAGATAAGATAGATAAAAATCAACGCTTAGTGGTTATGGAAAATCCCCTTAAGATATTTTCCTTCCCCACATTTATTTCCTTAATTAATAAGATATAAAAGAAACCTAATTAGAAATAATATCAATTAATTGGAAAGTTTTTTTTTTCGTTCTCGTTCCAAAAAGGTATGGAACGACCTATTCCGATAAATCTGGACTCCAAACTAACTAAAACTTGGACATAAGCTCACCTTGCACCTTTTGACCTTCTTCCATGGTGGAGCTTCTTTCTCTTGAGGAGGACATACTCTTCCTCCAATAGCCCTCGAATCGATCTTGATAGCTCGCCTGGAATGAGGTCATTGTTTGAGCCACATAAGGTCATCCTTGATTGTATCACATTGTAATCTTTTGCGAGCTAGTGGAGGTCGACATTGACAACCCCCCCAGTCGATGTCGACTACCTAGAAGCGACACATGCTCACCCTAGAGGAACCGATCCGGAGGTACCGGTCGATGTCGACTATCCCCTAGTCAATGTCGACCACACTACAGAAACCCGGGTATGTCTATCCCTGATTTAGATTCATACATTGCTATCCATATTTGAAGAACCATTTTAAGGATCCCAAGAAAAAGAAGATCTAGAAAAGAAGATGTCAGACGTCGTTGCCCATGGTGCTTCAAGGTCGCTTTTACCATACAAGGTGAAGGCTATCCGTGACAATTTTGAGCAACCAATGTTTGTTTTCAGGTATGGGGTCCTCACAAAGTGGCATGAAGCTCCGCAGGATGAGGTGCAAGGATCTCTTTCCACTCCACCATTTTTTTGTGGTGGACATGCGCAACCAAGTCAACCTATGAAGCGGAAGAGAGAAAATGAGAAGGTATATGAATTTGCTATGTGTCTTCCCTTATGCAAGCCAGCTGGAGCCAGGGAATATGAATGGGTGGAGGTATGGAGCATCCATTCAAAAAGATTTCGTACCCGAAATTCGTAAAGGGTCCATTGGGGACCATAACCTCTCCTACTTCTAAGTCGTGTAAAACAAGTTTCGTCCAACAACTACAAACAATAAATGATACATAGTTGCCACGACAGAGTCGGGTTAAAACCAAAATATGAAGAAAATATAAAGTAGGAAAAGCATGGAGTCCATAGTCATTCTCCCTCTCTCTAACTGCGCTGTAGGGTATCCCCGCCAAAAAAGCACGAAATCAAGCACCGGAATGGGTACTTGAAAGTATACCACGAGTCAAGGTCAGTCACTCATGCAGGTCCTGAAGACCTCGCTGAGGACATTTAATATGACTATACCTAAATAGAGGATGATTTAATGCAGTGCAAAAATATTAAACACACAAGTATGCTAGTAGATATATAATAGGCAGAAAAACTGTAAGGTGCCTAAAGAATGCCAAGGGACAGATCCCTATAATCCTAAACATACCCATAACCCCATCGAGGGTGTCTATGGCAGAGGCAACAAAGGCAAATCACGTACAAACAACATAACGATCTATGCGCCGAGACAATGAAGGCTAATTACTCAAGCACGCACCCACAATAGAATCATCTATCGGCCAAGGAAACGGAGGCCAATTTCATCATGCTCAATATTCTATCTCATATCACCTTCATTTGACCCGATTAGGTATGAACCTTTGAGACTGAGCTGTCCTATGACCCTAGCAACGACTCTAGACTCTTCACTTATGACCGTTTCTACCAATCGCAATCAGAATACGTATTCTCATTTGTTAATGCAGAACCTAGGCATGCAACTACATGACATGCTATTATAATGCCTACATACTATATGACACATCAGGCATCAGTTTCTAACTTGAGTAAGCCCTCGAGGACTTACTTGAAGAAGTAGAACAACAAAATAAGACTACAAGCAGATAGCGGTACAGACAGGTCACAAATCACCTAGCAGATATGATTAAATAATACGAATAAGTCTAATTTCTAAATTAAACTAAGCAAAATAAATAAACAGAGAAAACTTACAAGAAGCAGATAAGTTGAAGATCCCATCAAGCTGTCGAAACCACATCTTTATGTCCTCGCCTGCGTCTCCAGAAAAGAGGGGTGGGTGGCATTGTCCTAATGCCTTAACCGAGTTGATGCGCTTCTCGGGGCATGCATCCATAGCAGGTGCTGCTGGCCGCTCTATCGAGATCTCTGCCTCAGGTGTTACTGGCTGAGGCCTTCCAAGAATCTCCCTCAGCACCCCTAGAAGTGTAGCTCGATGAGTTTTCCCAGGTGCTGCCTCTGAAGGGGGAATCGGGACCCTACCGTCCTCGAGCGGCAAAACTCCAGCATCAGCCTCGTCATAAACTACTCTGCGAGGGGGTATTTCTCATCCCTTGCGTATTGGTACTCCACGCTCGGGCGATCCATATCGAGTGTCGTCCATGATTGCTGGAATAAAGGCAGCGGTTTAACACGTTGCACAGAAGTATTCAATAAGACATAAATGATCATCAAGAAGACTCAAGCCATGTTCCGAATCCCAAGTCTTAGTGTGTCACACTCTCCGTAAAATCAAACCTCTAGGTTCTCATTGATTTCCTCAAAAGTTTAAAGGCCAACAATTAACCCAAAATTCATCATGAAGAAACAAAGTGCTTAAGGTTGCGATTCCAATCAAGTTCCCCAATTACTCATGTACGGTCCCAAGCTTGCGATTCCGATTTTCCTATTCACCGGCCTAAAACTTAATTACTAATTTACCCAATTATCATCGATCAGGATCAAATATTCCAAAACATCATCTCCTTCCTATCTCATCATTAAAATCCCAAACCAACACCTAGATCTGAAATCTTCTAAATCTCAAATCTTTTAGCAAAACCTTAATTGCATCTCTTCCCAACTGATCCACACACGAGTTTTGCCTAAGCAATTCATACAAGCACTCGTGAACCAAATCGTATCTCCCTTACTTCCCAAATTTCATAAATATTTACTCGAAATGCCAACTATCGCTCAAAAGTTTTCTACGATCCCAAACGATTACAATCCTTACATGTCGCCCTATTCTAACTTCTCCAAATATTTCCATGCCTTATTGATTCAATTCTCCCAAGATGGCACAAGGACAGATTTCCATTTCCTACAACCATGAGCACCTCAATATCCTCTGCCCGGATAGTTCCCTTCATTCCCCACTTAAATGTTTCTCGACCTTCTAAATCCATCAATCAGGCCTACGACTAAAGTGGCCCCTAAATTATCTCTATCCTAACAATATCATTTCCTCATCTATAGGTATTCCTCAAGGTCATCTCCAACCTACGCACGACCAAATTAGACCTTCGTACCGAAGTCATTCCCTCAACCTACATCATTATTCTACTCCCTTTATCCGTCGGCACACCCATTGCTAATCCACAACTAAAGAATCATCTTTCCACTACAAACCTTATAAGGGTCATCCTCTAATTTCGTATCCTGATTCGAGTAAAACCAAAGTTCAGATTCCCTAATCCTTGCACATATTCCCAATCAAGATTTGGTAGTGCCTCTAATTCGATTAAATTATCCTCTCGGCTCTTTCTTAACCTAGCACCTTAGACATTCAATACTAGTTTTGTACATTTCATGTATTATTCCATTCCTACTCTAACAAGTATCCCCAAGTCTCACACCTTTCTACTCTCACAAAACTCTCACATCATATACCCAATGATTCAATGCACTCGAACAAGAATCATGAACGTAGTAAGATTATCAACCCAATTTACAGTGAAAGATTTTGCCAATATAAGGAAAAAAAGAGTAATAAAATATCAACTGCCAATGTGGAAGGTTGGTAGAAAAAGGCAAAAATCAAAATGAAAGGATCATGCGGCCAATGAATGAAGGATGTGGAAAGATCACCCCATAAGGACTACATTTCCCGACCATACGATGAAAAGAACATTTCACCACCCTATCCATAGAATTTCAATGTACTTCTATGAATACATCGAATAAAATTATCGACCAAGGAAAACAACACATAAAGGAGAACATCTAAACAAGGCATCTAGCACAAAAGCACTCAACAATGTATAATCAGTTTATAAATCACAGAAGGTACCTAGAAGCTGCCCTTCAAGGGGAAACTGACTTGGAGGGGCAAGTATCCTCTCGGCCTCTATATCCTTCCCCGTTACGCCAGCCACCGATGTAAAAACTCCTTGGAATCTTCCATGTCCTCTGTAAGTATATAAAGCTAGAATTAGACAACCGATTCCCGAGTGTACGTCTATAAGGGTTGGTCTATCGTCTTTCTACCCACAGGACTAACCCATCCTAGATCTTACCTTAGGGGTTAGGTTCATTAAATTCATTTTTCCCTTTTTGAAATCCATTGAAAATCCTTTAAAATCATTGGGCGGTTTTATAAAAGCAATTCATAACCCATTTGTACTCGAATTGCGCAACCCAAGCTCAAATACCACCTTTGTAACAACTCAAGTTAAGGAACCCAGGTTACGTTTTGAAGGATTGGATACCTTCATTTGCATCTTGTAGTTCGAGTACGGGTTGAGTTCCAAACAAAGTGTTAGTACCAAAAGAAGGGATTTCGTACCCTAAATTCCTGAACGGTCCATTGGGGACCATAACCTGTTCTACTTCTAAGTTGCGTAAAACATGTTTTGTCAAACAACAACAAACAAAAAATGATACACAGTTTCTACGAAGGAGCCGAGTCAAAACCAAAATACGAAAGAATCATAAAGTAGTTAAAGCATGGGGTCTGTAGTCAGCCTCTCTCTCTAACTGCACTATAGGGTATCCCTACCAAAACAGTACGAAACCAAGCACGGGAACAGGTACCTAAAACTATACCATGAATCAGGTTCGAGCCACTAATGCAGGTCCTGAAGACTTCGCTGAGGACATATAATATGCCTATACCTAAATAAAGGATGATCTAATGCAGTGCGGAAATACTAAACACACAAGCATGCTAGTAGATATATAATATGCAGAAAAACTATAAGGCACCCAAAGAATGCCAAGCGGCACATCCCTCTAATCTTACACATACTCATAACCCCATTGAGGGCGTCTGTGGGCAGAGGCATCAAAGGCTAATCATGTACCCACAACATAGCGGTCTATGGGCCGAGGCAACGGAGGCAAATGACTCAAGCACGCACCCACAACAGAATCTTTTATGGGCAGAGGTAACGGAGGACAATTTCATCATGCTCAATATTTTATCTCATATCATCTCTACTTGACTCGATGAGGTACGATCCTGATGAGTTTGGGTCGTCCGATGACCCTAGAAATGTCTCTAGACTCACCACTTACGACTATTTCTACCAATCGCATTCAGAATACGTATGCTCATTTGTTAATGCAGAACCTAGGCATGCTACTACATGACATGCTATTATAATGCCTACATACTATATGACACATCAGGCATGAGGTTCTAACTGGAGTAAGCCCTAGAGGACTTACCTGAAGAAGCAGAACAACAAAATAAGGCAGCAAGCATATAGCAGTCCAGACAGGTCACAAATCACCTAGTAGATATGAGTAAATAAAATGAATAAGTCTAATTTCTAAATTACACTAAGAAAAATAAATAAACAGAGAAAACCTTACAAGAAGCAAATAAGTTAAAACATTTCATTTTCGAAATCCGACACGTTCTAAATTTTATTCTCATTACTCAATCCATATATCATCTCATCTCAATTTTGAATCTCATATTAATCCCGTCAGTCAAACAATACTAGTCCAGTCTCATTCCATGTCAGGTCACAATTCAACTCATAAGTCAAGGTCCCAGTTCAAGTTCAACAATTAAAGTCCAAATAGTCGAGTTAAATAGTCCAAGGGTCCAAGGGTTTAATAGGTAAGTCCGTTAAAACATCATTGTCTATAAGGGCGTTCTCAAAATATTAAATTCAGCTAAATCATCCTCAAAAGTTATAACGTAAGAGTAGTTCTGGCATATCTTATTTTATTTTAAAATTGTTATTCTAAGGTTCTAAATAAATTTCAACACTTGAGAAATAATTCAAATTATATACTTTAAAACCAATCCTTTTTAGATATCGACATATATAATCAGCTTTTAAACAATCAATTATCGAATGAGTTAAATATTTAAATAAGTGGTTAAGTTAATAATAAATAACAATCAAATAATGAATAAATCATAATAAAAAATAAATAAATGATAAATAATATATAAAAAAACAATAAATAAAAAATAAACAAACACAATTGAATAAATAAATAAATAAATGGATAAACCCGAACCGAACCAACGTTTTAACCTAAACCGAACCAAACCCATTCAAACCCAATCGAATCGAACTGAACCCATAAATTCCAAACCCAAACCGGTCAAAACAAAATTAAAGAATGGAGGTGGGGCCTACGGGTATATATGATGTGGCAGCGGAAGGGGCCCACGTCTTCATCTCCTTCCTCCGGAGATTTCTCGCTCCCGCCCTTGCTGCGCGATCGACGGCGCACGCCCGCGCTCCTCAGCTCCGCCTTGCCCTCCCGCTCCCTCGGACCCTCCTCCCCAACTGTGCTCACAATCTCAGTTCGAGCAAATATTTAAAAGCAAATCAATCTCTGTCCGAGCAAATAAAATTTCAAGACTCCTTCCCATTGTAGTAGTAGGGAATTAAGATCGATCCATGAGGAGGCGAGTCAACGCTCTTCTAAGTAGTCTAAAATCATCCTCTGCAATCGATCAAAAGCTCTAGATATCGACTAGAAGTGGTCGATATCGACTAGAGTATCGATCTCTCCTCGGCAGAACCTATAACTACACAAACAAGTTGGTCGACATCGACTGAAGCAGTCAATGTCGAGTTAATCCCAAAAGCACATTCGACTCAGAAAACTATTGACCAACAAAGCACAGAAGAAAAGTAATCGATGTCGAGTGCAGGCGATCAATATCGAGCATCGAAAACCTAAAAACATTAACTTAACGACAAAGAACGATCGAAAGATGTAAGGATGGAGAAAATGCAATAAATAGAAATAACAAAGGGGTCTTGCTTCTCAAAGAACACACGAAAACAAGGTTTTTAACAATATAATAAAAAGTTTCCTAGGTTTAGGGTTTATCATGACAATAACCATGCATGCTAAGAACAAGAATCATAGAAAGAACATGCTTTTATCATAAAAATATAACTTTTGTAATCAAGAAATAGGAATATAGAGGCTTTCGTATAAAAACCTATTTATTTCTATCCTTTTAATAATTAGGGTTTACTCAACTTGCACAAACAAAATCCTAATTACTATCCAAATTCGCAATTAATTCACTTTCGCTTCATCATTCACAAACAAGGAATTGTCCTCTACTTTCGTAGTGGATTAAGCATGGGATATAGGATGATAAGCTCATAAGAACATCGTAAACTCAAGCATATATACATGGGTATTGTCGGGCTTACCCCGACCCTAGAAGTAAGACGTCCACTCACACACTGTCATGGTGGAAGACATTAATCATGAAAAACATAAACTTGTATTGAAAATAACCAAACTTATAACTGAAACAAGTATTCTTCCTCTCTCTTTCTCTTGGCTGACTTCCTAAACTCTATGGAACACATATGCTTGTGTTCTTGACTGAATAAAACTCAGGCCTAAAGCCTTTATTTAAGGAAAACCTAGACTTATTCTCTATGGAATGTAAATTATATCTAAATAGAAAAAGAAAAAACTGCTAACTAAAATAAATATCCTTTCAAAAATCCCCTAGGGTAAAGTGAAAAATACCCATAAGGAAATAAATATTTGAGGAGGAAAAGATAAGTAAAAATGTGGCTTGAGCAATCCTCCAAATATTCGGATTTATCCAACCATGTATGTAGTGAACAGCCCTCCAATCGACATCGACTGAAGCGGTCAACATAGAGAGCTCTCTAATGTTGGTCGACCTCGGGTAATGTGGTCGAATCCTCCCTTCTTTCTTAGCCTCGGTTTGGCTAACTTCTTTAGTCGTCTTCGAGCGCAAGTAGTCAATATCGAGTCCTCAATGTTCTTTTCCAGTAAGTTGGCTTCTTTGATTTGTAGTTGACATCGAGCTCCAGTAGTCGACGTCGAGCTCCTTTTTAGCTTGTGCTCTTCTCTTCTTGCAATTGTTTCAAAATGTTCCAAATCCTGTGAAATTAAACCAAAACTTGTGTAGACCTCTATATCTTGCGCATAAGCATAAACTACACAAATTCCATACTTTCCCAATCCAAAAGCATAAAATTTGAACAAGAATTGGAATACAAGTAAGCACAAATCATGGTGTAAACTAGGCACATCAAATCAACCGATACTTAAGCTTGGTTGTCCCCAAGCAATAACTTGGATGGTCACACAGGGGATACCAACTAAACTCTCAACATTTTAGATCCATTCTCATGTCACCACTATTAGTCATCCTCACAAAGTTACTTTTGCCAACAACTTCATGCTTATGGATAAAAGCAACATCTCACACAAAAGGAGGGTTATACAAAATAATTTCTTGCGATAAAACAACAATAATCATGAGGACTTTTATGCACATGGTGAAGCAAAGGTAAAAGGTATAGTGGTGGGCTAATGATGTATATATTTGTACCTCCTTTTGTTGCATCTTTTGACTTCTTATTTCATTCGATTTCCAAAGAAAAGGTTCAAAAGAATATAAACTTGTGTCAGAATGGTCGAAAGCACAACAAATAGAGTATGCACGTGTTTTGAGCTAACCATGCAGGAATTCGAGTGAAATCGGAGTCAAAACGAAGAAGTCAAGTGAAGCTGAGTAGAGATAGATATCGACCTTCAATATAGATATCAACCTTATCTCGACAGAAGATAGATTCGATTTCGAGACTCGGATTATGAATTCTATCCTCAAGGCCACGGATTATCTTGTACTTTTAGATAGTTAGCAGCTGAGATTTATGTTTACCTTTAAGTTTTATCAAGTTATTTAAGTTTTATCAAAATAAAAGACCTATCCTAATTGTTTGGATAGAGTTTATAGAAGTTACAATCCTTGGATAGCAACGATTAATAGCCTATAAATAAAGCCTTAGGGGCTGGTTTGTTAGAATCGTCCAAGCAAGAAAGACAATAGCAATATGCAATAGAAAGTTAGAGTTTTAGTTTTGAGCTTTAATGTTTCAAGCGCTTACGATAGTTGGCGTTGAGATTGTAAAGATTCAAAGTTTTCCGTTTAATGCAAGTTTATTTCTTTCAATCAATGATGAGTTCCATTATGAGGTCGAGTAGTCCCCCAAAGCTCTTAGGGTCGGGGTGAGCCCGACGTTAGCCATGCGTGCCTGAGGTAAGTATTAGATGTTGATATCATTGTGTCTATATCATCTCCTACGATTCTATGTTTAGTCTTAATCAAATGAAAAGGGATTCATGCTAACAACTTGAGTTATAAACATAAAATTTGTAGAGACAATTAGGTTTATTTACAGAAATAATCCTAATAGTTGGTGTACGGCGAAAGCTTGTCCCTCGGGTGAAATAGCGCAATTGTCCGTCTTATTTATCTTATCGCATGCATTGGTTAACGTTGTAGTAAACCCTAATCCTAGGAGTTGCCTTTTACATAGTTTATATTCATCAAAACCTCTGTTTATTTCTGTTTATCGCATCGTCATCCATCCTAAAGACTTCGGCCTTCCTTTGTCGACAAAAAGCTAACAACTTTGCAGGAGAAGACATCGATATCGACAACAGACGTCGATATCGACCACTGAGTTCGTCGACAGTTTTCTGAGTCGACGACGATCATCACTGCTAAGTTACTGCACAACGATATCGACCCTTCAACGTCGATATCGACCACCTGTGTAGACTGGCAGTCTTCTGAGCTAGTCGATTCCGTCTGTTGACATCGATATCGACCTTCTCTGTCGATATCGACTGCTTGTTTTTGTCTCTGCAGGTCTTCTGTTGCAGAGAGGATCGACAGCCGAGTTCGACATTGAGCTCCAAGCTCGAGATCGAGGCTTCTGGTCGATGCAAGACGTGAGATTTCCAACGCTACTAGGATCCCGCTGACACGCCTCCTCGTGGATCGATCCTGACTACCCTTCCACTACAATGGGAGGAAGTCTTGTAATTATTTGCATAGGCTAGGAGTCGGTTTACATATATATCTTTATATTTGTACTTAAGAAACTCGACCTCACTCCCTATTAACAGCTAATATGGGAAATGTGGTGGTAATTGTCTGGGGAGATACTTTCAAACTTTCTTTATTTGCTTTGATGCACTTTCTCCTTTATGATATTTCCACATTCCTTATTTTCTCTTAATTATCTAATTGCTCTTTTCACTATAATGTTCTTGCCTCTCTAACCTTAGCACCGCCTTCTCACGAGTCACAAACATGGGTATCATGAATGGCCCTAGATACTTAACACTTCGGACTCCTCACATTGGTGTCCCATCTCGAATGAATTTCATCCTCCGCAAGCAGGGTTGATCTACCATATCTCCTTGAAGACCGGATTTTCTTTCACTCATTAAATTTTCCATTATAATCATCATCCTGCATTAATTTCATAATAATGCCAACACAGAAAGGTCATAAGGTAAAAACTAGGCAATATGATATATGTGGGGCAAAAGATACAATATAAAGCTCAATATATGGCATAAGTTGTGAGGCTAATAGGAATATGGGTAGGATGTCAAAGTTAGATAAAATGGAAAATAAAGTCCCCAATCCTCTTATTGTGCATATGTCAAAAACAACATCAAATTTTACGTCCCTTCATGGTTTTACTCAAAAGCAAATGCACTTCATTGTGGCTTCCCTTCACAAGGGGATTTCATGCAATATCTCTAATGGAATCTACCTTTGGATCATTGAGCTTTGTAAAAGTATCCATGACACTTTTCTTTGGACTAAAATAGGGTGTGTGCTTTGACTCTCAAAACTTTACACACACACACACACATATACAGAAAGCAATAAAAAGCCTCAAAGAATGCCAAATGGCATATCCCTCTCCTACCTCCACCCCCTCTTCCCCTTAGGGTGGAACCTGGCCAGTACGGGCTATAGCATAGCAAGCTCCATCTGCAGATGGTATATGTGCACAACAATAATCTTGTAATCATGCTCATATGGTGAGAAGAGTCCGCAAGCTCTACTCTAATCTGACTCGATGGAGGACAAGCTTGATGGGACTGGGCCGTCCTATGACCCTAGCAATGAATCTAGGACTCACATAGATAACAACCGTTCTCTTTTCATATGCAGTAAGTAAACAGATGCTCATTCAAGTGTGCAACCTAAGCATGATACTACTTGGCATGCTTCAATGCTTATGCAACACCTAGTATGTCATACCACTAAAAGTGGGAGGGTGTGTCTGATCAGTATGAGTAAGTATATAAAGGAACTTACCTGATAAGTCGAACAACAATGTGGATTACAAGCAAAGTCCGCACAAGCAACCCATCCACTCAAGCAACTCAAGCACAAGCACCTATGATAATAGTGCGAAAGCGATGAGACACAAGACAACTAGTCATACACACACTTAAGGACCAACTCCTAAAACCATTTCCAAAACCAATCCGACATTAAACCATTTCAAACCATTCTCAAATTGTTCTCAAGTCATTCTCAAAGCGGAAACCTCAAAAGCTAACTCATCCAAATAAGCCATTTCTATAATACCCAGGTTCATTTCCAAGTCCAATTGAATCAAAGCTTTCAAAACATTTTCCCAGCATTCAAACCGACATTTTAATTTCCATCAAAATCCCCTTATAATATTAAAATAATCATTTTTATTCCAAAAATCCCGTTATTAAATTAATATTCCAAAATCCCATTTTTTGAAATAATCTGAAACTCAGATTCGATTAAAAAAGATCAAATTCAAAAACCAACAACGCAAGCAAAAGGGGTCAAGGGATGGCTCGGCCAAGCCACTAGGGGGGATTCGCGGCAGTAAGAGGGTCGGTCGCGGCCACGAAATCTCCTCACGTTTCCCCCACGAGAAGGCACTTGTTGGTCGTGACACAGGGGTTTTTCCGCGGCAAAAACCATGGTCGCGGCCATGAAATGCTTTCTTCCTCCTCTAGTTATGTTCTAACTTGCCGCGGCGACCATGGTTTCGCCGCGACGAGATTTGAACCTGGATGCTCATTTTTGCTTCAAATCTTACTCGTTTTACTTCAATTAAAACCATTTTAACTCAAACATGTTTGAAAACATTTCTAATATAAAACAAACCTCAAACAACCATGTAAGACTCAAACGTGGACTATAGGGGAGAGCAGAAGAGGGATTACCTAGCCTCTTGGAGGCTTTCTTGAAAAACTTGAAGGAGGTGAGTCCTTGGGCTCCGATTCAACAAGATCTTACTACGACAACACCTAGGAGTGATAGATCTTGGTTAAAAGAGAACCTTTACGTAGATCTAAATCCAAAACGAGAGGATGGAAGGAGGAGAGTTTACCTTGCTCAAAAACAGGGGGAAGGAAGGAGAAATAAGCTTGAATCCACTTCACAAGGCATTAGATCCGACGTTTCTTGACCTTGGAAGGTAGAGAAAAGAGTAAGGATCAAGTGAGAACAAACGGGGAAGAGAAACGAGTTAAGATGAGGGAGAGTGGGTCTCTTAGCCACGAGGAAGAACGAGACAATGATGCAAAACTAGGCATAGTCGCGGCCGCGAAAGTGGGTCTCGCGGCCGCGAGGAAGATCTCTGGCTTCTGGGCTCGAGTGTCGTGGCAATGATAAGGATCTCGCGGGTGTGACCAAGAACTTGCGGGCGCAACTAGGATCTCATGGCGACGAAAGGTGGCTAGAAGGTGGTTTTTATGTGGAAACTGCTTTTCGATTCCGATTTTTTGGTTATTTCTTTGTGATGAGGTATTTTGGGAGGTTTTTTAGCGTGTTTTTCTGGGTGAGAAACAAGAAATGGAGAATGGAGAGTGAGGAGGATGGATTGAAGGGAGCAAAAGGTGAGAACTTTGATTTAGGGTTTTGATTTTGTGAAAAAATATTGTGCGGAGAGTGAGAGAGGTTGGTGGCTCAGATTTTGAGGTTGATTATATTGAGAATTTTGGGGATGAGGGCATACCATTTATAGGGGATCCTTAGGGTTTAATGAGGGTAAAGACAAAATATTAATGGTTAGTGGAAGAGGAGAGAGAATGAGTAGAAGAAAGGAGAGGAGAGAGAGAGATTCCGCTCATCCGACCCTAAGTCCGACAATCTATCCCGAAATCCGACTCGAGTTTCAAATCCATTTCAAATGACTCACAAGACTCTATATTTTAAATTTGAATAATATAGCGGGATTTAGCTCAAAATATATGTTTTAAAACGTGTCGGGATTGTTTTTAAAGACTTTCCATTTTTAGAAATCCACTCGGGGATGGATTTTCCGAAAAATTTCGATTTTGGAAATTAAATACCAATTCAAAATTCCAGTCTTTACATTCATCAACCTCTAAAAACAAGTCTCGTCCCCGAGACTAAAACCTTTTCCAAAAGTAATCCTTTTCTCAAAACTGTTTCAACTCTTTAAAACCTAAACCATTCATCAACTCGAGCAAGCTCGGGAGGTGGATCCACCTCTACGGGCTATTCCCATATTCTCTTCCTAGGTTACGGAATTAACCAATCTACCAATCTCAAATCAGTTTGAAACATCAACCGAAATGCATCAACTCATATATAAAACATAACCATCATGTCTGTAGCCACACACGTGTGGCGAGCCTCTCAAAACACAACCATAGTCTCAAAATATCCAAAAATGTCATAACTGCATACCATCAAGCATGAGTCATATGATGCATCTCAAACATAACAAAGTACTACCAAAGTCTCAAGACAATACTACTAGGCATAAAGTATCTCTAAATCACATGAAAGCATCACAATCCTAAGCGGACCAACACATCATCCATAGCCAGCACTCATACCAAGAGAATCCATCTCAAAACATATCACATCATCATGAAATCTGCACAGAGTAAGCACACATAAGCATGCAATCACAGAGATAACCATCATCCCAAAATAAAAGACCACTACAACTCACCACTAGCTCACGAGGTCAAAGATAGGTCAACACTCGGCTCAACATAAGAAGTTAAGAGCTCATCTACGATAGTCCCATAACTCACCCACAGGATATCCTCTGTCTCCCATGTCGCCTCCTCGGGACTCCTCCTAGCCCATTGTACTAGAAGAAGAGGAACCTACTTGGTCCTCAACTTCTTGACCCTACGGTCAACCAAGCCTAACTGGACTCTCTGCAAAGGTTTGGTCATGCTCTATTCAGAGGTCGAAAGGGTCAAGAATATGACTCGGATCGGGGACATACTGACGAAGCAGGGAGACATGGTATACATCATGCATGCCGGCCCACGATGGGGGTAAGGATAAATGGTAAGCTACCTTGCCAACCCTCTCAAGAATCTTGAAGGGACCCACAAATCTAGGGCTCAACTTGTCCATGATGCCAAAGCGATGAACCCCTCTGGTCAGTTATACTCTAAGCCACTGTTCGTAGTAGGGGGAGGTGTATGTAAAATAGGAGAATAAAATAAGCACAACTAGACTATCACCCTGTCCCAAACAAATAATACAAGAATCCCCTCCCTTGTAGTAGTAGGGTAATTCAGGATCGAATCCACGAGGAGGTAGGTCAGCGCTTCCTTTGTTGTACTCACGATCAATGCTTTCGACCTCAGCAGACACTCGATATCGAGTATACTGGTCGATATCGACCTCAGTTCTGGTCGATTTCCTAGCGCAGTTCCTGCAGAAGACAAAATAGCAAGTCGACGTCGAGCAGAGACCTCGATATCGATGTTAGTCCTCGATATCGACCCTTAAGGTCGATTTCGATGCTTGTCACAGAAACTGTTTTTGTAACCAATTTGTCGGAAAAGGATCCGAAGAAAATAGAATGGAGCGGGAAGATGAACAGAAACAAAACTAAGACTTTTATGAAGAATTTAATTAATTAAAAGGCTTCCAAAGTCGGGGTTTTATGCCACAACGATAACAATGCAAGTTTCATGCTAAAGATATGAACTTTTATGTCTTTCTGCCAAATAACTTTCGTTATCAACACTTAGGTGACTAGAGGCTTTCGCATAATCCCTAAGAATTACTATCCAATTCATGAGTAATTCAAGTTCGCAATATGAGTGGCTTTCGCTTCAATAATGCAAATAATGAATCTCCCTAACTTTCGCAAAGGATTATGCATGTGGTAGAAGACGGAATCGCATAAAAGTCATACCTTTGATGCACTTACCTCACATTGCTATCGTCGGGCTCACCCCGACCCTAGAAGTGGGTTGACTACTCGCTCCTCATCATGCACATCATCATCATTGTTATTGAAAGAAAGCTACTTTGAATTAAAACTCCGAAAGAAAGTACAACCGAACAAGCCACTCCGCTCTCGCTTTACAACTCCACTCGGCCTCCTCTCTCTCTTTCTCTCTCTATTGCAACTGAATTGTCTCTAAAAAAACCACTCTTCCCCTTTCTTAAACTCAGCCCTATTGGCTTCTAGTTATAGATGTCGATAAGGACTCGAAACCTTATCTTTATTCTCTATGATAAATAAATAAATAAATAAAAAGTAAAAGCTAAAACTTCATGGTGAAATCAGCCTCCTCATGATAAATCTGATGTTGATGATAGGAAATCTCGACCTTTGGATAGATATTGCAAGCATTGGATATAATTCTATCAAAATCGGAGTCGAATTCCTCTGCTGGCATGGTCGATATCGACCCTTGGACCTCGATATCGACCCCTCCAAAATCTTATCTCGAGCTTCTCCTTCTCCTACTCGACTTCTATCAACTTGGTCGATCTGACAGCATCGATATCGACCCCTAGGCGTCGATATCGACCTCTTCTGTGTCGAGATGCTCTGTTTCCTTCATGCTCGATTCCTATGTCTCGATGTACTCGATGTCGAGGTCTTCAGTCGATTTCGACCTCTTCAGAAGACTTCGAGTTCTTTTTCCGCTCTTCTGAATTCATCCATTTTCATCCTGTTTTCTGCGAAATCACATGGAAACTCGTGCAAACCCATATATTTGACATTTAAGCATAAACTACACCATTCCCATGTTTTCCCATTAATGTGCATGCAAAAGACAACAAAATGAATTCATATGTGCATAGAAAATATGGCAATTTGCGCGCACATCAGCCACATATGCGATCCAACCTCGAACTCGATCTTTTTCTGTCTCCGATCAACATATTTCATTTGTCGATCCTGGGCAATCCTAATGTGCTCTCGAATGCATCCGACCTGGTCGACTGTCTCTCTTACCATATTAGGTAGTGAAGCGATGGTGTCAACGGGCTCATCCCAATAGACTGGCAACTTGCATCGCATCCGATATAGTGCCTCATATGGAGCCATCTCAATCAATAAATGGTAGCTGTTGTTGTATGAGAACTCCACCATAGGAATCTCACCCAACAGTCGCCCCACTCTAACACACAGGATCTCAGGATGTCCTCCAAAGTTTGAATAGTCCGCTTACTTTGACCATCGGTCTGGGGGTGATAAGCTATGCTGAACTGTGGTCGGGTCCACAGAGCCTCATGAACCTGCTGCCAGAATCTTGATATGAAGCATCCATCTCTGTCAGAAGCTATCCTCTTAGGCACTCAGTGAAGCCTCACAATCTGTTTGATGAACTCATCTGCTAGCCTCGAAACCAGCCACGTCTCTTGAATGGCGATGAAGTGGGCCGACTTGATCAACCTATCGAACACGGCCTAGATGGCATCAAATTCCTTTGACGTCTCGCCTCAGCCCAGTGATGAAGTCCATGGAGATATCTGTCCGCTTCCACTCGGGAATTAGAAGTGACCTCATGAGCCCTTCTAGTCTTTGGTGCCCAATTCGGACCTACTGATAGACCTGACAACTGGCGATGAAATATGTAATGTCGCCTCTCATCCTCTGCCGCCAATAGGATCTCTTCAAATCTTGATATGTATTATTCATCTTTGAATGGAAAAAATAATAGATAGTGTGAGCCTCCTGCATGATCCTCTGTCTCAGATCCGAAGTGGAAGGCACCACGATCCTACTCTGGAAGGTCAGCATCCCATCTTCTCTCTCTACAAGCTCACCCGCTCAACCCTGAGCCATCCGCTCTCTCAATGTTGTTATCTCTGGGCACTCTGTCTGCTCTCGGCGAATCTCCTCTATCATCTTTGACTGCATCTCCAGGAATGACAAATGGCAGCTTTCTCTGAAGCCACAGCTCAATGCCAGAGGAGATCAGCTCTGTCTGTAGTCTGCTCTGCACTATCAATTTTTCTAAAGCCACCTCTTGCTGGGTCTTCGTGCTGAGCACATCTACAACCATATTGGCGTTTCCCAAGATGATATGTGATGTCTAGGTCATAGTCCTTCAAGAGCTCCAACCAATGCCTCTGTCTCATGTTGAGCTCCTTATTTGTGAAGTTGTACTTCAAGCTTTTGTGATTTATCATCACTCTGCATGAAGTACCATATAGGTAGTGTCTCCAAATCTTTAGAGCATGGACTATAGCTGTCGACTCAAGATCGTGTGTAGGGTAAGTCTCCTCTCTAGGTTTCAACTGGTGTGAAGCATAAGCGATAACTCGATCCCTCTGGTGTAGAACAAAACCCAAACAAGCTCAGGAAACATCGGTGTAGATCACAAAATCCTAGTTCCCGTCAGGTAGAGCCAACACTAGTGCGGTCGTCAGCTTCTCCTTGAGAAGCTCGAAAATGGCCTGGCACTCCTCACTCGAAATGAAAGGAATGTCCTTCCATTTCAAATGTGTCATCGGTCGGGCAATCCTTGAGAAATCTTGAACAAAGCAACGGTAGTAGCTAGCCAATCCCATAAAAGAACGGATGTCTCGCATGTTCTTGGGCACCTCCCAAGCAACGATGCCGTCAATCTTCATCGGATCCACGACGACTCCTGCTGCTGAGAACATATGACCTAAGAAGGTCACCTCAGGAATCCAAAACTTGCACTTGTTGTACTTGCCAAACAGTTGATGCCTCCTCAAAGTCTCTAAGATAATCCTTAGGTGCTCTTACTCCTCGTGGCTCCGTGAGTATACTAGGATGTCATCAATGAACACCACAACGAGTCTATCCAAATAGTCTATGAACACCCTATTCATAAGTTTCATGAAGGCTGCTGGCGCGTTGGTCAGCCCGAAAGGCATGTCCACAAACTCGTAATGTCCATACCGTGTCCTAAAAGCGGTCTTCTGAATGACCTCTGATCTCTCTCTGAGATGATGATATCTCGATCTCAATTCGATCTTCGAAAAGATCACTACACCCTGAAGCTGGTCCATCAAGTCATCGATCCTCGGAAGCGGGTACGATTCTTCACCGTCGCCCGGTTCAGCTCGTTGTAATCGATGCACAACCTCAGTGAACCATCTTTCTTCTTGACGAATAGCACTAGAGCTCCCCATGACGATGCACTTGGACGAATATAGCCCTTCTCGGCAAATGTCTCAAGCTGAGCCTTAAGCTCAGCCATCTCTGTGGGTGTCATCCTGTAAGGTACTCGAGAAATGGGCCTGGTGCCCAGCTCCAACTCGATAGCATAGTCAACCTCTCTCTACGGGGGTAATCGTGGTAGCTCCTCGAGGAAGACGACGGTGAAGTCTCAAACTACGGGCATCTCGGTCATACTGGGTCGTCCTTGATCCACCTTTAAGGCATAACACCAATATCTCATGCAACCCTGATCAAGAAGTCTCGCTACTTGAACTGCGCTAATCAGTGCCCTATTTCATTTGGGGTCACTACCCCAAACCTAGTGCTCGGTGCCATCATCTGCTAGAATCGACACGGTCCTCATCTACAAGTCAATGATCTCTCCATAATGGTCCATGAAATCCATGGCAAGAATCAAGTCATGGGTCCCCAATGCCATAACGATCAGTACGGATCGATCCTCAACTCTAATCTGGAAGACGCCGGGCAATGGGGGCAATGCAGAACCGGATCCTCTAACAGTCTGTCCTTGCTCAAAAGTGGACCAAGATGGTCATGCTAATGAAGATCCTTTGCCCGTATCGGACCCAGATGGTCCATGGCCTCTTCTGCCTCGACCTCCAGATCTACCTCTAATAGATGCGTCTCCTCTCCCTTATCCCTGTGGATACGTCAGAAGTGTGGGACGGGGAGGTGCATGAAGTCTTGGTGCAGATGTAGCTGGTGGGGTCCCACCATGCTGAGGACAATGAAGAGCTCGATGTTCGGTGCCTCCACATAAAAAGCATATAGTAGATCAGTCTGGGCAATCTCTCTATTAATGTCGTCGCTCAAAATAGCCATGGCATATGATGCTCCGAACACTAATCTGTCGGCGATCAGCTGATGGTATTGGTGATGGTGGTGCTCTCAGTGGTCCTCCTCTAAATCCTCCTCGAAAAGCTCCTCGATGTCGTACCTCCTCTCTGCGGTCCAGTGGCCTCGACCTCTTCACCTAAGGGAAAAAGGGACCATAGACAGTCTCAGAGAGAATCCTCTATTGGTCGTATAGAAGTATGACCTCCAGAAATCGGTCGAATGATACAACTTCTAAGCTCGAAGCGTGAAGAAGAACTGTGGGTGGTAACCTTTGTCGACAAAGAACGGTCGAAAGATGTAAGAATGGAGAAGATGCAATGATCAGAAATATAAAAGGGGTTTTGCTTCTCAAAACACACATGCAAACTAGGGTTTCAACAACACAATAAAAAGCTTCTAAGGTTTAGGGTTTACCATGACAATAACCATGTATGCTAAGCACAAGAATCATAGAAAGATCATGCTTTTATCATCGAAAAGATAACATTAGTAATCAATAAATAGGAATATATAGGCTTTCGCATAAAAACCTATTTATTTATATCCTTTTTATAATTAGGGTTTAGTCAACTTGCGCAAACAAATCCTAATTACCATCCAAATTCACAATTAATTTACTTTTGTTTCATAAAACACAAACAAGGAATTATCCTCTATTTTCCCAGTGGATTAAGCATGGAATAGAAGATGATAAGCTCATAAGATCACCATAAACTCAAGCATACATATATGGCTATTGTCGGGCTCACCCTGATCCTAAAAGTAAGACGACTATTCACGCATTGTCATGGTGGAACACATCTTAATCATGAAAAACATAAACTTGTATTTAAAATAACCAAACTTATAACCAAAATAAGTCTTCTTCCTCTCTCTTGCTCTCAGTTGACTTCCTAAACTCTATGACACACAATTTCTTGTGTTCTTGACTGAATAAAACTCGGGCCTAAAGCCTTTGTTCAAATTTGTTCCCTAAGAAAAGTAAATACTATCTAAATAGAAAAAAGATAAAAGTCCTAACTAAAATAAATATCCTTTCAAAACACCCCTAGAGTAAAGTGAAAAATACCCATAAGTAAATAAATATCTAAGGAGAAAAAGATAAGTAAAAACGTGGTTTCAACAATCCTCCAAATATTCGAATTTATCCAACCGATTCTGCAGTGAACAGCCCTCCAATCGACGTCGAGTGAAGTAGTTGACATTGAGAGCTCTCGAGTGTTGGTCGACCTCAATTAATGTGGTTGACTCCTCCCTTCTTTCTTAGCCTCGGTATGGCTAACTTCTTTATTCGTCATTGAGCGCATGTAGTCGATGTCGAGTCCTCAGTGTCCTCTTCCAGTAAATTGGCATCTAAACACTTAGCCAAATTCTTGTTGATTTGTGGTCGACATCGAGCACCAGTAGTCAACGTCGAGCTCCTTTTCATCTCGTGGTCTTCTCTTCTTGTAATTGTTCCAAAATGTTCCAAATCCTGCGAAATTATACCAAATCTTGTGTAGACCTCTATATCTTGCGAATAAGCATGAACTACACAAATTTCATACTTTCCTAACCCAAAAGAATAAAATATGAACAAGAAATGGAATAAAAGTAAGCACAGATCATTGTGTAAACTAGGCACATCATTGCCCGTGCTTACAACCCTCACTCTCACAGCCCTTCTCGCACTCACGGCATTGCGCTCGACCTCACTGCTCTTGAGCTTGCCCACTCCTCTCTGACCCACCCTTGTCTCTCCCCCGACCAACCAAGGGTAAAAAAAGGAACCAAAAAGAACCAAGGAAAAGGAAGACGGTTTGAATGCTCACCGAGGTGTTCACGGAGTCGGAGCTCTCGACTGGAGTTTCATGTGTCGTTAGAGGATCTCGATGGCTTCTCAGACCTATTTTGGATGTGGTTGAGTTTGATGGTGGAGTTCGAGGGTGGTTTCGATCAAAAATGAATGAGAACTGCTTACTGAAAGGTTGTTCATGCTCGAACAGGGGCGATGGAGCTTCGGTGGCTTGGTGGTGGCGCTAGAAGATCCGAGGCCGCTTTGGGGTGTTGGTGGATATAGAGGGAGACAGAGTGCAGCTATAGTGGCTCGGAGGAAGAAGGAGGAAGGTGGTGGAGGTGCTCGGTGGTGCTATGCGTCGAAAACAGGGGCGGAGACTTAATTAGTGGTTTCATGAGTAGGGGGTGGTGATGGTGATGATGATGATGCTTGTGGCGATTGTGGAGTGTAGGACGATGGGAGAGTGGTGTGGAGGTAATAGCGGGTTTGAAGTTTGAAAGAGTAATGGTGGAGGATGGTGGTGATAATGAAAGAGCGGGGAGGTGTGGTGATGGAGGAGGTGACGGGGGTGACTGGTGTTTTGAAGGAGGGCATGAGGAATGGCGAGGTTCAATGAAAAGAAATGGAGGGATGGGGTGGTGAATGACAGATTAAATAGGGAGAGTATGGTTGAACAACTACAAAAAGGGGGGCGGTTAGGGGCGCTGCAATGGGTTAAGCCGTAGGGGTTGTGATGGGAAAATTGATAAATGTGAGAAATTTCAATTTAATACCCGGAAATAATCCCGAAACCCACTTTCTGACCTTAACCCGACGTGATTAAAATAAATAAAATAAATATTTGAATTCGAATTCAATAATGAAACCTGAAAATATTTCCAAGCCTCGGTATAATATAAAGTGTAATAAATTCATTTTCAAATTTGAATGACAAGTTTATGCCGGAATTTATTCGAAAGAATTCAAATAAATCGTTTGTTTGAGGATGAAAATATTCAAAAATTTTCGGAGTCTTACAAATTAAATATATTTTAATTCAGAATCAATCTATAATTATAAAAGAATAATATTTAAAAAATTCAGTCTTTACAATCATTTTATTTATGCACTTTATAATCTTAATTGTGCAATTCATAGTCTTATGTATGCACTTCATAATCTTATTCATGCTCTTCATATTATTATTCATACACGTCATCATTTTTTGCATTTTATTGACACTTTATATTTTATTCACAGACTCTACAATATTATTTAATCACTTTATAATCTTAATTATTCACTTTAATATTAATTGTAAACATTTTATTCCAGAAAATAGGGCACATATTAATATTATATATGCACTTAACAATATTTTTTGCGCACTTTATAATCTTATTTTTGCACTTTATAATTATATCCTAGCACTAAGATCTATAAGCTTAAATGAGAGAGAGCATCTGGACAAATTGTTGTTTAGGAGGTCGGTGGTTCGACTCCACCTAGATCTATTCATTGAAGTCAGAGTTTTATTCATGCAATTTATTATTTTATTTATACATTTTATAATCTTATTTATTCACTTTATATTTGATCAAAAGAAGAAGTAAACACTTATTGATATTAGTTATGCACTTTATAATATTACTTTATAGTATTATTCTTGCACTTCATCATTTTATTCTTGTACTTTATCATTTCCTAATGAATGTCCTATTGAATTTCAATTTTAATGTTAAGGTATTTTATTCAACTTCATTCGCAAGGATATTATTTCCTTCATTCTCTTTCATTGATTCTAAGCGATTAAGGTATTAACATATAATGCTTGTCTAATGCATGTAAGGAAACCAACCTATCTGGGATTTGAAACCGCATCTTTGTGCATGACACATCGCTCTACCATTTTCAGCTAATAACCTTTTAATTGCACAAGTCGCATTAAAGTACACAACCTCCATAAAAATAGCAGCTCCATATATATAAATTTTATTAGGGTACTTATTTTGGATTATGAAAATGCACGTTTATTAACAATAACATTTACTGTATTATGTGTTAAAGTTATATTTTGTAATCTCAAATTTTCACTTTTTAAAATAATGACAAAAAATTGCGATGTAACATTCTTGTTGTATTTTACAATCTTATATTTTCACTTTATAATATTATTTATGAACTTTGATTTATTATTTATGCACTTTAGAATATTGAAGATGCACCTTACAACATTTAAACCCCCAATAAAAATCATGGGTTAAAATCTGTAATTTTTACAATTGAAATAGGGCAATATTCATAGGAATAGAAAGTATGGGATGGTTTTTTTTTATAATTTGAGAATCCTTTTTGTTCTCCAATGAATTGCTACAATGTTTGGCTTCACACTAACAAATCACTCCAAGTTTACATCATCACAAATCCAACTCAAGCAACCACAAAACAACGATCGACCATTCAAAATCAGAAATTCCTTTGACAAGAAAAGAATTGAGCTTATACGATCGGTGTAGAATGTGATCGAACCAAGGCGCTCGGAGTCAGGGTTCAGGACCTATGGAGTGCGGAATATATGGTTGGTAGTGCCTCGGAGAAGTTCAATCATTGTGACCCTCTTTAGAGGGCGGAGCTATGGTAGGCTCCACGGTCTTGATGACGGGAGCAAGGAGACAGAGGCGACGTTGGTGTCGATGATAATGCATATTTCAATAGGCATTATAGGATAGTTTAAGTTTCATTTCATTGTAATATAAGCATGTTTTATAGTTAATTTCACGTTATGCTCTTTTAGTTGTGATGCTCGAAAACTATCCTATTTTATTGAATTTATGTAGATTCTTAGTTCCGACATGGTGAAGAGCTTGGGAGAGAATAAAATGAAGTAAAGGAGCTAGAAGATCCAAGGAAGAAGGAAGAAGAATGATCAAGACATGTGCCAAAGGACGAGGAGAAAGAAGTTGAGGACACAGTGGTCGCCGTGGCAAGTCAAGTCGCCACGACGAGCTAGAAACATAATAAGAAGTTCCAGCTTCCATGTCATAGGCGTGAGAGTAATCATTCACCATGGCGAAATACCCTTGTCATCGTGGTGAGGAGCAACTAAGAATATTTGAAGATCACACAGTTTTGCCACGGTAAAATTCATGAGTCGCCGCGGCGAAAGCTCCAGTTCACCATGGTAAATTACCAATGAGAGCCCGCAAGCATTGAAATGAGTCTCTGCGGCGAAAAGGCTTTTCATAGTAGTGACAATGTCCACAAACGATCAGTTATAAGGCTTTAATCTAATCTTTAAGGAAGGAAACTCTATCCAATCTGAATGATTATCCATTCCTAATTGGTTGTTATATTCAGATTGATGATTATCTATGATTTAATTTCGGATTTATTATTTTTAAGATTTTAAATTATTATTTACGAGATTTTCTCTTATATTTTAAGGTAATAATCTAGTGATTTCAGGTCCATTTTCCCTTACATAAACCCATGACACGCAATCCCTAGAGACATCCACTCTTATTCAAACATTTCTCAGACCCTTTGAGATCATTTTACAGTAGACATTTAATAATTCAAGGTTGCTTATTTTCCATTCAATTCGAAGGAGATTTAGGTAAGCCATGAGTGGCTAATTCCACTATTTGTTTCACTTATGTTTTGGGGACTTGGTTGGTGATTTATGAGACTTGAATTCAGTTGTTTTCCTATGATTCTTTTGTATTTCCTTATGCATATTTCAATATTATTATGATTCGCGACCATTATAGTATCTTTTTAGGTTTTTATTCTATCGAATTTGAATGAATTCCGTAGTAGCATATATGCTTAGGATTGTGAAGACCTTCGTTGGATCATGACTAAGCAGGATATTTGACATATGTCTTAAACATTGGTTTAACTTGCTTAACTTGGTGTTATTCATGTGCCTAGATTTTAAAGAGTTTTTGCTATCTTTATGTTATGGAGCTGTGAACGAGCCTAGAAGAGTAAAAAATCAAGAGAAGAGACGAAGATAAGAAGCCAAGATGAAGAGAAATGAAGAGAAAAATGAAATATGTAGGAGCAGCGTCCACGGCCAACTACCGTCGCCCGCCGATCCTCAGTGCCCCGTGGAAGATCATGAGCACCCACTTATTCGGTGCCCGCCGATCCTATATCTCAGCATATTTCATCAACGACCGAATTCCACCTATTGGACTTTGCTTGCACATAAAGAGAGTCGAACCCTAGGGTTTCTAATTAAGTACAACGCTGATGTACATATTTGTACCTCTTTTTATTTCATCTTTTGACTTCATATTTCATTTGATTTCTAAAAAAAGGTTCAAAACAATATAAACTTGTGTAAGAATGAGCTAACGTGCAAGAAATAGAGTCTGCACAAGTTTTGATCTAATTATGTAGGAATTCGAGCGAAATCGGAGTCAAAACGAAGAAGCCAAGGAAAGATGCATAGAGGTCAAAATCGACCCACATGGTCGATATCGACTACA
Source organism: Persicaria maculosa (assembly GCA_963922045.1). NCBI lineage: Eukaryota > Viridiplantae > Streptophyta > Magnoliopsida > Caryophyllales > Polygonaceae > Persicaria > Persicaria maculosa. Next base: position 40,924,833 of record OY998261.1, read on the forward strand.
GAACATCGACACAGAATTGAGTGTCGAGACACACAACAACACATCAGAAGAAAGGCAATCGATATCGATCTCCTATCATCGATATCGATGTTCGTTTAGGGGAGGTGCGATTCAAATATTCAAATATATATCTCAACTATGCTAACTCCCTGTTCGACCAAATAAATACAAGAATCCCTCCCGATGCAGTGGGAGGGTAATTCAGGATCGTAGTCACGAGGAGGTATGTCAGTGCTTCCCTTGTTATAATCACGATCAAGCTTTCGACCTTAGAAGACACTCGATATCAAGGTTGTCTGGTCGATATCGACATCAGTTCTGGTCGATTTCCAGCAAAGTTCCTGCAGAAGACAAAAGCAAACCAAATCAACGTCAAGTGTACCCTCGATATCGACGTTAGTGCTCGATATCGACCTTACCCAGTCGATTTCGATGTTTATCACATAAACTTTAAAACGTAACCTATGTGTCAGAAAAGTTGTCCGAAGAGAGTAGGATGGTAAAGAAACTGTGGACAGAAACAAAACTCAAATTTTTATCAAATTCAATAAACTAAAATCTTCCAAGGTTGTGGATTAATGCCACAACGATAACAATGCAAGTTTGATGCTAAAGTTATGTAATTTAATGTCTTTCCATCAAATAACTTTCGTTACCAACACTTAGGTCATTAGAGGCTCTCGCATAATTCCTAAGAGTTACTATCCAATCCATGAAAAATCCAAGTTCACAATATGATTGGCTTTTGCTTCAATAATGCAAATAATGAATCTCCCTAACTTTCGCAAAGGATCATGTATAGGATAGAAGAAGGAATCACATAAAAATCATACCTTTGATGCACTTACCCTACATTGCTATCGTCGGCTTACTCCAACCCTAGAAGTGGGTTGACTACTCGCCTCTCATCATGGAACTCATCATCATCATTGAAAAGAAAACTACTTTGAATTGCATAAGAAAGAAATTAAACCCGAACAAAGCCAAATCTCCGCTCTCGCTTCCACACAACTCACTCGGCCTCCCTCTCTCTCTACAAATTCTCTGCGTTCTATGAGTTTGAATAACTAAAATTGAATGATTAAACTCAGCCCTAACGGCCTCTAGATATAGATAACGAACTTTGCTAGCCAAAGACTCAAAACATTATCTTTATTCTCTAAGATAAAAATTAAATAAAGTAAAACTAAAAACTCTATGGTAAAACAAGTAAAGGATGAAGTCTGGTGTTGATGATAGGAAATCTCGACTTTTGGATAGACGTGCAAGCTTCGGATAGAATTCCATCAAAATCCGAGTCGGACTTCTTTGCTGAACAACATCGATATCGACCTTCATCATCGATATCGACCTCCCTTTAACTCTATCTCGAGCACTCCTTCTTCTCCTGGGATTGGCACTCTACTTCTATCAATAAGCTCGATCTAGGCCACTCGATATCGACCTTCAGACATCGATATCGACCTCTTCAGAAGACTTCGAGTTCTCTTTCCTCTCTTCCAAATCTGTCCATTTTTGTCCTGTTTTCTGCAAAATCACATAGAAACTCGTGCAGACCCGTATATTTGACAATAATGCATAAACTACACTAATCTTATGATTTCCCACTAATATGCATGCGAAAGTAATGATAAAATGGACTTAAATGTGCATAGAAAATAAGGCAATTTGCGCACATCAAACACCCCATACTTTAGCTTGCTTGTCCTCAAGCAATACCTTTAATGGTCTATCAGGGGAAGAAAGTAAAGCCTCAACATAATAGATTCATTTTTCATATGTCCATACAATCAATTTCCATCCTAGATAAGGTACTAGTGTCAACCAAATCCATGCATGTGCAATAAAAGCAATTTCATACTCATAAAAGGAGGTTTACATGCATAAAACAATTTTAGCGACATAACATTAATAATCAAGAGGTCTTTTTCAAGATTTAGAGAAGTAGATTGGTAAAAGGATAAAGGTGGGCTAATTTTTGGCCATGTGTTGTTAAATCCGAGGAAATAAACTTTCTTTCCAAAATTATCCACATTCCTTCTTCATAATATATCTCACCTTTCACTCATCGCTCAATGCTTTTTTCAATATAATGCTTTTTCCTCTCTAACCTTAGCACTGCCTTCTCGCGAGTCACAAACATGGGTGTCATGAATGACCTCAGATACTTAGTACTTGGGACTCCTCACCTTGTGTCCCATCTCACTGAACTAACATCTCAACGAGTAGGGTCGACCTACCTTTATCTCCTGAGGTGATCGGATTTTTTCTCACTCATTAAAATTTCCATAATTCATTATTGTTTCATTCCTGCCAAAAACTTCATAAAATATGCACAACATCCATATAACAACTCCAAGGATGACATACATTCTCAAACTTGTCCCCGGATTGGGTATAAGGTATATAAAAAATGGGCAATATGTAATATATGTGGAGCAATAATGATAATGATATAGTAAGGCTCATATATGGCTTGTGACTTTTGCAAATATGCATAGGTAAGGGTAGGATATGAATTTGTAACATGTATGGAAATATATAAAGTCCTCCATCATCTTATCATGCACATGTCAAAAGCAACTTCAAATTTTTACCTCCTTCATGTTTTTCTTTTTTTGCACTTCATTGGGACTTCCCTTAACTAGGCAATTTCATGTTATATCTCTAATGAATCTAATTTTGCATCATAGAGCTCTTTTTTATACTTCCATGACTCTTTATTTATTTTCAATTTTTGATGGGGGTCATTTTTTTCCTTTTTTTGATGGGTGTCATTTTTTTCTTTTTTTGATGAGGGTCATTTTTTTTTAAATTACACTATATGATGCAATGCTTAAAGATAAAGATGCAATCTAAAATAATATGTAATATGCATGTACTATATAAAATATGCAATAACTTATGAAAAATTTCAAAATATGCTAAAAAAATGCAAATAAGCCTTTCCCCCCACCCATACTTAAAGATTACAGTGTCCTCCTCACTGTATTAGAACTAGGGTTAAAAAGAAAACTTACTAAACCGTCAGAAATTTCAGCAGTCGAAGAATCTGCATGGGTGGTCGATATCAACGTTGCAACATCGAAATCGATGTCTTTCGTCGATTTCGGGCTCAAGCTTCAGGGTGATCCGACCTCGACCACAAGCCCATCGTGATCGACCATAAGTTCGATATCGATCTCTTACATCGATTTCGATGTGTCTTTTCTCCTTATTTCCTGCAACTTGTTAAAACCAAAACCACAACAAACATAATGCAATATAATAAAGTCTTAAAAGTAAAAACGGTTCAAAACCAAAAACCAAGTCTTCGTTACAAGCTCTAGACTTTTACATCGCTAGGCCGACTTCTTCCTTCGCGCTCTCAAGGCGGCATCTGCAGAGCCCATGTGGCTTGGGCCTCAAATAAAACTCCTTTCTTATCACGCAGCTGTATTCTGCCCGGATGGATTTGATTTACCATGAAAGGTCTCATCATCTTGTCTTTGAATCTAGTAGGGAACCATTGATCTTTTGATTTGGCAACATACACCTTGTCTCCTATCTCATATTGGTTCAAATCATCATCGGATACCCTACACAAGCGCGCATGCCAAAGCACACTTCTTCAAAATAATGATAAATCTTTAATTGAAATGGAACAGAAGGAATCCTTACCTTGACTTACCTTCTTCTATGTCTGTGGCTCAGGTCGACATTGATCTTCAGTAGTCGATATCGAGCTCTGTTGTGCTCCTGGAGGTTCAGTCAATTTGGAGTGGTTACTCTCGATATGATCAGGTCGATTTCGACCCTTAGAGATCGATATCGAGCTCCTTACTTCTCCTTTCTCAGCTTCAATGGTGGTCGATTTGGGCATATGGGCATGGTCGATATCGACCTTCATGCTTGATTTTGAGGTACTTTCTCCTCCGTCGAGGTGTCTTCTCCTCCGCTTTTTGCTCGGGCGTTTGTAATTGACGCCCACTACTTAGATTTATTGCGGCTGTGTGTCAAGTGGTTTTGCCCTTTTGGTTGGGCACAATTGATGTAGGGAATGATCCTGACGCTTTGGGTATTGCTTCCGCCAATTGACCCATTTTGGTCTCCATGTTGTGCTTCCAAACGTCGATCTCACCAAGCCTAGAATTGATGCCCTTTAGCTGAGTATGGACGTAGTTATTGGCTTGTTTGAACTCAGTGTGGTTCCTCTGCATCTCATCAAGAATGATCTGCAGGTCATCCTTCCTTGTTTCCCGCTCAGGGTGCCCTGGTGCTCTATATGGTGGGGGATCCCTTTGTTGATAGAACCTTTGATCTCCCCAATATTGTTGATTGCCCCCTCCATAGGAGCCTCTCGTCCACTTGGCTTCCTCATGTTTTTCCGCCATAGATACTTGCTCAATATGTGGACAGGCACTAGTGTTATGCCTTGTTGAACCACATTCCAGACAAGGTTGATTGTTGCTCAGGAACCTGACTTGCTTTTGAAGGCGGCGTGTCTGATCGTTGTGGAATTGTTGCCGCACATCAGGATCTATCTCCTTTGGAGGCTCATAAAGTCGCATCGATGGGGCAGGCCTTGAGTCATAGGCCGCAGCAGTCCCATAAGTGTTGTCAAAGTTCACGAGCCTCTCAATCGTCTCCCATGCCTCCGTAGGTGTGAGCTCAATGTACAGATAAGAGGTATATAAATTGATCCTCTCCTTATTTAGCACATCAAGGGAATTATAGAATATCTCCTGGATGACATATGGAAGTTGCCCATGCCTCGGGCATGATCTCAGCAAGTCCTTAAAGTGCTCCCGCGCTTGTGCCAATGTTTCACCTGGCTTTTGTTTGAAAGCCGTGATCCTTTGTCACAACATCGTTGTCTTAGAGGGATGAAAGAATTTGTTTAGGATGCGTCCTTCACCTCTGCCCATGTCCTCAGCGAGCGTGGAGCCAAACTTTCTAGCCATTGTAATGCCTTCCCTGCCAAAGACCATCGAAAAGATTTCAGTCTCCCATACTCTAAACTTACACCATCAGCAATTGTTTCCCATAAATCCATAAAAGTAGAGATGTGTTGCAGTGGGCATTCATTTGGTCTTCCTTCAAATGTATTTCTTTTTATTTCAGATAGGAAGTTAATTTTAATTTCATAATTAGATGGAGGAATATGTATAGCGGATTTAGGAACATGAAGCGGCAGATGCATGTATTGCATCGCCGTCTGTGGATATTGATTGAGCCGCTCTTGGGCTTCTCTGCGCGCATCCTACTCCCTATCAGCACGGGCTCGCACTGCAGCAGCGGCGGCCCTGTCAGCAGCGATTGTAGCGTTATGGTCCTCAATCTCTTTCATCAACCTCTCTATGGTCTCAGCTTGTGTCTCGTTCTCCGCCATGATTTGAATAGCTTTGTTACGAAGATGGAAGAAACGTTCGGGCTCATCTAGGCTTTCCAGGATAGGTCTGCGATCAATGCGTTGCATAAACCTACAAAATAAGTGCTAAAAGATCGTGAGAAAACTTAGATGGCGATTGATTGCCTCCCCGACAACGGCTCCAATTCGTTCGTTTAGAGGAGGTGCGATTCAAATATTCAAATATAGATCTCAACTATGCTAACTCCGTGTTCAACCAAATCAATACAAGAATCCCTCCCGATGTAGTGGTAGGGTGATTCAGGATCGAATCCACGAGGAGGTATGTCAGCGCTTCCCTTGTTATAATCACGATCAAGCTTTCGACCTCAGAAGACACTCGATATCGAGGTTGTCTGGTCGATATCGACCTTAGTTCTGGTCGATTTTCAGCAAAGTTCCTGTAGAAGACAAAAGCAAACCAAATCGACGTCGAGTGGACCCTCGATATCGACGTTAGTGCTCGATATCGACCTTACCCAGTCGATTTCGATGTTTGTCACAGAATCTTTGAAACGTAACCTATGTGTCGGAAAAGTTGTCTGAAGAGCGTAGGATGGTAAAGAAACTGTAGACAGAAATAAAACTCAACTTTTTATCAAATTCAATAAACTAAAATCTTCCAAGGTTGGGGATTAATGCCACAACGATAACAATGCAAGTTTGATGCTAAAGTTATGAAATTTAATGTCTTTTCGTCAAATAACTTTCGTTACCAACACTTAGGTTATTAGAGGCTCTCGCATAATTCCTAAGAGTTACTATCCAATTCATGAAAAATCCAAGTTCACAGTATCAGGTGCCGCAAGAGTCCTATAGGTGTTGTCGAACTCCACTAGCCTTTCAATTATATCCTAGGCTTGAGTATGGGTAAGCTCCAAGTAACGATAGGTGGTGTAGGTGATCCGCTCGCGTGTTGGCACATCCAGGGCATTGAAGATGATCTCCTAGATGACATATGGCGGTTTCCCATGAGTAGGGCAGGACCTCAGCAAATCCTTATAGCGCTCCCAGACTTACGCTGGCGTCTCCCCTAGTCTCTACTTGTAGGATATGATTTTCTGGCGGATCTATGTTGTCATTGATGGTGGAAAGAACTTGTTGAGGAAGATGTCCTTAATTTCAGCCCAAGTGCGGATAGATCATGGTGGCAAGCTCTCTAGCCAATGTAAGGCGTTTCACGCAAGCGACCATCGAAAAGCTTTTAGGCGCATATATTCAAGATTGACACTGTCAGCAATGGTGTCACATAGGTCAATATAGGTACTAATGTGTGCCATAGGGCATTCAGAGCCCTTTCCCTCAAAGGCATGTCCTCTAATCTCCGCAATAAAAGTAGTTTTAATTTCAAAAGCAACGTTAGGGAGAATAATAGGAGACTCAGGCACCGCCACGGTAGGGTGCATATATTCCTTTACAAAAGCAAACCAAATCAACGTCAAGTGTACCCTCGATATCGACGTTAGTGCTCGATATCGACCTTACCCAGTCGATTTCGATGTTTATCACATAAACTTTAAAACGTAACCTATGTGTCAGAAAAGTTGTCCGAAGAGAGTAGGATGGTAAAGAAACTGTGGACAGAAACAAAACTCAAATTTTTATCAAATTCAATAAACTAAAATCTTCCAAGGTTGTGGATTAATGCCACAACGATAACAATGCAAGTTTGATGCTAAAGTTATGTAATTTAATGTCTTTCCGTCAAATAACTTTCGTTACCAACACTTAGGTCATTAGAGGCTCTCGCATAATTCCTAAGAGTTACTATCCAATCCATGAAAAATCCAAGTTCACAATATGATTGGCTTTCGCTTCAATAATGCAAATAATGAATCTCCCTAACTTTCGCAAAGGATCATGTATAGGATAGAAGAAGGAATCACATAAAAATCATACCTTTGATGCACTTACCCTACATTGCTATCGTCGGCTTACTCCAACCCTAGAAGTGGGTTGACTACTCGCCTCTCATCATGGAACTCATCATCATCATTGAAAAGAAAACTACTTTGAATTGCATAAGAAAGAAATTAAACCCGAACAAAGCCAAATCTCCGCTCTCGCTTCCACACAACTCACTCGGCCTCCCTCTCTCTCTACAAATTCTCTGCGTTCTATGAGTTTGAATAACTAAAATTGAATGATTAAACTCAGCCCTAACGGCCTCTAGATATAGATAACGAACTTTGCTAGCCAAAGACTCGAAACATTATCTTTATTCTCTAAGATAAAAATTAAATAAAGTAAAACTAAAAACTCTATGGTAAAACAAGTAAAGGATGAAGTCTGGTGTTGATGATAGGAAATCTCGACTTTTGGATAGACGTGCAAGCTTCGGATAGAATTCCATCAAAATCCGAGTCGGACTTCTTTGCTGAACAACATCGATATCGACCTTCATCATCGATATCGACCTCCCTTTAACTCTATCTCGAGCACTCCTTCTTCTCCTGGGATTGTCACTCTACTTCTATCAATAAGCTCGATCTAGGCCACTCGATATCGACCTTCAGACATCGATATCGACCTCTTCAGAAGACTTCGAGTTCTCTTTCCTCTCTTCCAAATCTGTCCATTTTTGTCCTGTTTTCTGCAAAATCACATAGAAACTCGTGCAGACCCGTATATTTGACAATAATGCATAAACTACACTAATCTTATGATTTCCCACTAATATGCATGCGAAAGTAATGATAAAATGGACTTAAATGTGCATAGAAAATAAGGCAATTTGCGCACATCAAACACCCCATACTTTAGCTTGCTTGTCCTCAAGCAATACCTTTAATGGTCTATCAGGGGAAGAAAGTAAAGCCTCAACATAATAGATTCATTTTTCATATGTCCATACAATCAATTTCCATCCTAGATAAGGTACTAGTGTCAACCAAATCCATGCATGTGCAATAAAAGCAATTTCATACTCATAAAAGGAGGTTTACATGCATAAAACAATTTTAGCGACATAACATTAATAATCAAGAGGTCTTTTTCAAGATTTAGAGAAGTAGATTGGTAAAAGGATAAAGGTGGGCTAATTTTTGGCCATGTGTTGTTAAATCCGAGGAAATAAACTTTCTTTCCAAAATTATCCACATTCCTTCTTCATAATATATCTCACCTTTCACTCATCGCTCAATGCTTTTTTCAATATAATGCTTTTTCCTCTCTAACCTTAGCACTGCCTTCTCGCGAGTCACAAACATGGGTGTCATGAATGACCTCAGATACTTAGTACTTGGGACTCCTCACCTTGTGTCCCATCTCACTGAACTAACATCTCAACGAGTAGGGTCGACCTACCTTTATCTCCTGAGGTGATCGGATTTTTTCTCACTCATTAAAATTTCCATAATTCATTATTGTTTCATTCCTGCCAAAAACTTCATAAAATATGCACAACATCCATATAACAACTCCAAGGATGACATACATTCTCAAACTTGTCCCCGGATTGGGTATAAGGTATATAAAAAATGGGCAATATGTAATATATGTGGAGCAATAATGATAATGATATAGTAAGGCTCATATATGGCTTGTGACTTTTGCAAATATGCATAGGTAAGGGTAGGATATGAATTTGTAACATGTATGGAAATATATAAAGTCCTCCATCATCTTATCATGCACATGTCAAAAGCAACTTCAAATTTTTACCTCCTTCATGTTTTTCTTTTTTTGCACTTCATTGGGACTTCCCTTAACTAGGCAATTTCATGTTATATCTCTAATGAATCTAATTTTGCATCATAGAGCTCTTTTTTATACTTCCATGACTCTTTATTTATTTTCAATTTTTGATGGGGGTCATTTTTTTCCTTTTTTTGATGGGTGTCATTTTTTTCTTTTTTTGATGAGGGTCATTTTTTTTTAAATTACACTATATGATGCAATGCTTAAAGATAAAGATGCAATCTAAAATAATATGTAATATGCATGTACTATATAAAATATGCAATAACTTATGAAAAATTTCAAAATATGCTAAAAAAATGCAAATAAGCCTTTCCCCCCACCCATACTTAAAGATTACAGTGTCCTCCTCACTGTATTAGAACTAGGGTTAAAAAGAAAACTTACTAAACCGTCAGAAATTTCAGCAGTCGAAGAATCTGCATGGGTGGTCGATATCAACGTTGTAACATCGAAATCGATGTCTTTCGTCGATTTCGGGCTCAAGCTTCAGGGTGATCCGACCTCGACCACAAGCCCATCGTGATCGACCATAAGTTCGATATCGATCTCTTACATCGATTTCGATGTGTCTTTTCTCCTTATTTCCTGCAACTTGTTAAAACCAAAACCACAACAAACATAATGCAATATAATAAAGTCTTAAAAGTAAAAACGGTTCAAAACCAAAAACCAAGTCTTCGTTACAAGCTCTAGACTTTTACATCGCTAGGCCGACTTCTTCCTTCGCGCTCTCAAGGCGGCATCTGCAGAGCCCATGTGGCTTGGGCCTCAAATAAAACTCCTTTCTTATCACGCAGCTGTATTCTGCCCGGATGGATTTGATTTACCATGAAAGGTCTCATCATCTTGTCTTTGAATCTAGTAGGGAACCATTGATCTTTTGATTTGGCAACATACACCTTGTCTCCTATCTCATATTGGTTCAAATCATCATCGGATACCCTACACAAGCGCGCATGCCAAAGCACACTTCTTCAAAATAATGATAAATCTTTAATTGAAATGGAACAGAAGGAATCCTTACCTTGACTTACGTTCTTCTATGTCTGTGGCTCAGGTCGACATTGATCTTCAGTAGTCGATATCGAGCTCTGTTGTGCTCCTGGAGGTTCAGTCAATTTGGAGTGGTTACTCTCGATATGATCAGGTCGATTTCGACCCTTAGAGATCGATATCGAGCTCCTTACTTCTCCTTTCTCAGCTTCAATGGTGGTCGATTTGGGCATATGGGCATGGTCGATATCGACCATCATGCTTGATTTTGAGGTACTTTCTCCTCCGTCGAGGTGTCTTCTCCTCCGCTTTTTGCTCGGGCGTTTGTAATTGACGCCCACTACTTAGATTTATTGCGGCTGTGTGTCAAGTGGTTTTGCCCTTTTGGTTGGGCACAATTGATGTAGGGAATGATCCTGACGCTTTGGGTATTGCTTCCGCCAATTGACCCATTTTGGTCTCCATGTTGTGCTTCCAAACGTCGATCTCACCAAGCCTAGAATTGATGCCCTTTAGCTGAGTATGGACGTAGTTATTGGCTTGTTTGAACTCAGTGTGGTTCCTCTGCATCTCATCAAGAATGATCTGCAGGTCATCCTTCCTTGTTTCCCGCTCAGGGTGCCCTGGTGCTCTATATGGTGGGGGATCCCTTTGTTGATAGAACCTTTGATCTCCCCAATATTGTTGATTGCCCCCTCCATAGGAGCCTCTCGTCCACTTGGCTTCCTCATGTTTTTCCGCCATAGATACTTTCTCAATATGTGGACAGGCACTAGTGTTATGCCTTGTTGAACCACATTCCAGACAAGGTTGATTGTTGCTCAGGAACCTGACTTGCTTTTGAAGGCGGCGTGTCTGATCGTTGTGGAATTGTTGCCGCACATCAGGATCTATCTCCTTTGGAGGCTCATAAAGTCGCATCGATGGGGCAGGCCTTGAGTCATAGGCCGCAGCAGTCCCATAAGTGTTGTCAAAGTTCACGAGCCTCTCAATCGTCTCCCATGCCTCCGTAGGTGTGAGCTCAATGTACAGATAAGAGGTATATAAATTGATCCTCTCCTTATTTAGCACATCAAGGGAATTATAGAATATCTCCTGGATGACATATGGAAGTTGCCCATGCCTCGGGCATGATCTCAGCAAGTCCTTAAAGTGCTCCCGCGCTTGTGCCAATGTTTCACCTGGCTTTTGTTTGAAAGCCGTGATCCTTTGTCACAACATCGTTGTCTTAGAGGGATGAAAGAATTTGTTTAGGATGCGTCCTTCACCTCTGCCCATGTCCTCAGCGAGCGTGGAGCCAAACTTTCTAGCCATTGTAATGCCTTCCCTGCCAAAGACCATCGAAAAGATTTCAGTCTCCCATACTCTAAACTTACACCATCAGCAATTGTTTCCCATAAATCCATAAAAGTAGAGATGTGTTGCAGTGGGCATTCATTTGGTCTTCCTTCAAATGTATTTCTTTTTATTTCAGATAGGAAGTTAATTTTAATTTCATAATTAGATGGAGGAATATGTATAGCGGATTTAGGAACATGAAGCGGCAGATGCATGTATTGCATCGCCGTCTGTGGATATTGATTGAGCCGCTCTTGGGCTTCTCTGCGCGCATCCTACTCCCTATCAGCACGGGCTCGCACTGCAGCAGCGGCGGCCCTGTCAGCAGCGATTGTAGCGTTATGGTCCTCAATCTCTTTCATCAACCTCTCTATGGTCTCAGCTTGTGTCTCGTTCTCCGCCATGATTTGAATAGCTTTGTTACGAAGATGGAAGAAACGTTCGGGCTCATCTAGGCTTTCCAGGATAGGTCTGCGATCAATGCGTTGCATAAACCTACAAAATAAGTGCTAAAAGATCGTGAGAAAACTTAGATGGCGATTGATTGCCTCCCCGACAACGGCTCCAATTCGTTCGTTTAGAGGAGGTGCGATTCAAATATTCAAATATAGATCTCAACTATGCTAACTCCGTGTTCAACCAAATCAATACAAGAATCCCTCCCGATGTAGTGGTAGGGTGATTCAGGATCGAATCCACGAGGAGGTATGTCAGCGCTTCCCTTGTTATAATCACGATCAAGCTTTCGACCTCAGAAGACACTCGATATCGAGGTTGTCTGGTCGATATCGACCTTAGTTCTGGTCGATTTTCAGCAAAGTTCCTGTAGAAGACAAAAGCAAACCAAATCGACGTCGAGTGGACCCTCGATATCGACGTTAGTGCTCGATATCGACCTTACCCAGTCGATTTCGATGTTTGTCACAGAATCTTTGAAACGTAACCTATGTGTCGGAAAAGTTGTCTGAAGAGCGTAGGATGGTAAAGAAACTGTAGACAGAAATAAAACTCAACTTTTTATCAAATTCAATAAACTAAAATCTTCCAAGGTTGGGGATTAATGCCACAACGATAACAATGCAAGTTTGATGCTAAAGTTATGAAATTTAATGTCTTTTCGTCAAATAACTTTCGTTACCAACACTTAGGTTATTAGAGGCTCTCGCATAATTCCTAAGAGTTACTATCCAATTCATGAAAAATCCAAGTTCACAGTATCAGGTGCCGCAAGAGTCCTATAGGTGTTGTCGAACTCCACTAGCCTTTCAATTATATCCTAGGCTTGAGTATGGGTAAGCTCCAAGTAACGATAGGTGGTGTAGGTGATCCGCTCGCGTGTTGGCACATCCAGGGCATTGAAGATGATCTCCTAGATGACATATGGCGGTTTCCCATGAGTAGGGCAGGACCTCAGCAAATCCTTATAGCGCTCCCAGACTTACGCTGGCGTCTCCCCTAGTCTCTACTTGTAGGATATGATTTTCTGGCGGATCTATGTTGTCATTGATGGTGGAAAGAACTTGTTGAGGAAGATGTCCTTAATTTCAGCCCAAGTGCGGATAGATCGTGGTGGCAAGCTCTCTAGCCAATGTAAGGCGTTTCACGCAAGCGACCATCGAAAAGCTTTTAGGCGCATATATTCAAGATTGACACTGTCAGCAATGGTGTCACATAGGTCAATATAGGTACTAATGTGTGCCATAGGGCATTCAGAGCCCTTTCCCTCAAAGGCATGTCCTCTAATCTCCGCAATAAAAGTAGTTTTAATTTCAAAAGCAACGTTAGGGAGAATAATAGGAGACTCAGGCACCGCCACGGTAGGGTGCATATATTCCTTTACATTATGTGGGATCTGGTGAAGTTGCTCTTGGGCTTCCTGGCAAGCTCGGGCTTTTTGTTCGTAACAAGCAGCCAATCTTTGCTGTGCCTGGGTATGTTGAGTGCGCTCGGTTTTGAAACCCTCCACTTGCTTCTGGAGCCTTTCGAGCTCTTGTTGCATTGTTTCCTCGTTGGCCATGATCCTCTCTGTACGTTCTTGTAGACGAAGGAAGCATTTCAGATCGTCTAAAGCTTTGAACTTAGGCGTGCGATCAACGTGTCATATACACCTTCAAGAAAACACTAGGAAGAGAAGTAAGATAGACTAAACCGGGTGCGATTGATAGCCCCCCCAGCAACGGTGCCAAAATTTGTTTGGAGGAAGAATTGACTTAAGTAAATATAAATATAAGTGGAAACCAATCCTCTATCCGTGCAAATAAATTACAAGACTTCCACCTGTTGTAATGGAAAGGAATCAAGATCGATCCACGAGGAGGCGGGACAGCGATGCCTGAACAGTCTCTGCGAACTCTGCGCAAGTCGACTAGAAGCCTCGATATCGAGTTGGGAGGTGAATATCGACAGGGGCAGTCGATTTCTAGTGGTGACGTCGATCTGGGAAGAACCTGTGAAGAAGAGAAAACAACAAAAGAACTCGTTATCGACTGGAATGGTCGAAATCAAGTGGATCAGTAGTTCCTATCAACTCAGAAGACTGTCTACGTTGGGTTCCTCGATGCAGGGTGGTCGATATCGACTGATATGATCGATATCGAGTGGCTCCTTAAACGATGTCGAATGTAGAGAATTAAGAAAATAATTAAAAACATCAGATTTTTTTAGGGTTTTTCTTCAATAAACTAAAAGGCTCATAGGATAGGGATTCACCACGATAGTAACGATGCATGTATTATAAATCAATTCATATAAAAGATTAAACTTTTCTCAACACCAATTAGGAATATAGAGGCTTTCGCATAAAAACCTAATTGTTTATACCTTTTCATAATTAGGGTTTATGTCATCTTTTGCAGGCAAAACTTAATTATTATCCAAATTCACATGTATAATCCACTTTCACTTCATATAAGGTAAATAAGGAATGATCCTAAACTTGCATAAACGATTGAGCGCAGAATAGAAGAACAGATTGCATAATCAAATATAGAAAAAGCGTAGTTACATGGCTACCGTTGGGCTCACCCTGACCCTAGAAGTGGGACGACTACTCGCTCTTAATCGCAACAAACATCTTTGATTGAAACAAGAAAACTCGCATTAAACTTAAACCTTCGAAGCTTTACAACTCAACGCCGGCTCTTGCAAATGACAAACCCTAAAACTTCTCGCTAACTCTATTGCTATTGATTGTTGTGTGTTGGAATGAATAAAAACCATCAACCTAGGGCTTTATTTATAGGCTACTAATCCTTGCTAACCAAGGAAAGTAGATCCAATCTTCTATCTAAACTCTATCCCAACAAGTAGGATAAATCTTTTATTTAGGTAAATATCTAAAACAACTAATAAAGATCTTAGGGTAAAAAGAAAATCACCCTGAAAACATAATCTTATCTAATTATAAAGATAAACCGTGGCCTTGATGGTAGACGTGGAATCCACATCTCGAAAAGCGTGTCCAACTCGTGTTGCATTCTCGATATCGACCAGTTAGGTCAAAATCGACCTCTCTGTTTTCTGCTCGACGAGCTCAATTCCACTCGATCTCTAGGCCAAGGTCGATATCGATGCTTGTACTCAATATCGAGTAGTCTCCTTTGTTGGTCTTTTTGGTCTGTCTCGACACTCAGACTCCATGTCGAGGTCTCTAGTCGATATCGACTAGTGAAGTCGATTTCAACTTATTTTCATCTTTACTTGGCTTCTTCATTTTGACTCTGATTCCGCTCAAATTCCTACATATTTAGTCCAAAATTTATGCAGACTCTATTTCTTGCACGTTAGCTCATTCTACAAAAATTTGTACTATTTTTACGCTTTAGATTGGGAATCTGAATGGAATATTAAGTCAAAAGTTGCAATAAAAAGGACTCTAAAGATATACATCATTGCCGTGGTAATTAGTACCCTTTTGCCACCATTAGTGGCAACGGCTCATCTATCGTTACCGAAATTTGCCACGAAAATGAGGTTGCCGAAGCTAAAGTTATATAGTTAAGTGATATTTGTGACGGTAAGATGATGTCATGGCAAACAAAAATTAGTGGATTTGGGTAATTTGCCACCCCAATAGGGTTCCCATGGCTAAAATCGACAGCCATCTCGCTCACTTTCAGATCTAAAACTTCATCCATCTCACTTGCTTCTTCTCCGTTGCTCACTTTTCTGAATTTCTGCTCATCCATCTCCTTGAGATGTCAAATCTAAGAGCCTCTGCTAGTCCATCTTCAGCTTCAGCACTTCAATTTAGAGAGCCTCCTCTCCCCTTATCTTCTCTCTCTTTGCGTCGTCAACATCGCCTCCCATGACGCCTCTTTGTCATCCTAGTCTCATGCCTCCTTAGGTCTCTCTCCCCCTCGATCTCCTTCTTTTTCTGTCTCTTTTCTTAGTTTTTTTTAGTGCAAATTCGCATTCTATTGCTACTTAAACCTAGGGTTTTTTGTAAAAAAATCTAGAATAGGGGTTTTTAGGGTTGTGCTCGTTTGTTTTGGGACTTTTGAATTTGTATTGATTATGGATTTGTGGTCATTTGGTGCAAGGTCTAACTACCATGAAGCCTTGCCAGGTTTTTCTCTTCTCCTCCTCTGCCAAAATCCCTTCCGATGGTAAGCTTCTTTCCCTCTTTTCCAAGCAGAGGCCTCTTCTTCTCCAATCTATTTTTTTCTTTCTTGAATCCAATTTTTTTTTTTCAAAAACTCTCAAGAAATTCATCTTGCCTAACTCTATTATCGTTTATCTATTTATGGTTTATTTGAATTCATTGTTGGTTTTAACTTTTGATGGAAATCAACATTGGATTTAGATTATTGCTTGTAAGAATGCCTTTATTGCTATATTTCAGTATGTCCCCATTTCTATTGGAGCATGATACAATCTTGAAATCAATGACTTTTTGTACGTAGATTAATGGAAATAAATTTGCTTTACTTTTAGTGGCCCCGCTTGTTTGATTTTGATAATAAACTCTAGTTATTGCTTGTTTGATAATAGCCTGAGCCAACTCTAAGTGCAAAAGTTGAGTTGATTTCGACAAGGGGAGAGAAAAATCTTGGACAAATATATATAATGTCATACTCCCTGTCACTGCAGGTGCATGTTTTGTCATAAACCTTGCATTTGCTACCTTACCTGCTGCCATGACGGTGTTCTTATTTCTTATTGCATAATTTGTCAAGTTTTTCTTACATTTTGGCTATCTTATCTGCTCATGAACTACCATGGCACTCAATTTTCCTTTTTTTTGTTGCCATACTACACACTATTCATCAGCTCTCCTTCTTTCACATTAACATCCTTCTTTTGCTTGCTGCACTCAACTCTTTCAGCAGTAATACACCTGTCTCACATATACTAACATGATTTTCTAGTGTTGGTGACTAATCTATACTTGTGTTGCCATTTTCTTTTAACCAATCATTTTCTATATAAGTAGAGAGATATTTAGTCAGAAGATGGCCTTCATATAAATCCAACCTAACAACTCCTTAAGCCATCAGAAACCAATAGATGAGTTTTCATGTTTTCTTT
The DNA here is from genome assembly GCA_963922045.1 of Persicaria maculosa. Taxonomy (NCBI): domain Eukaryota; kingdom Viridiplantae; phylum Streptophyta; class Magnoliopsida; order Caryophyllales; family Polygonaceae; genus Persicaria; species Persicaria maculosa. The sequence continues at coordinate 40,941,784 of OY998261.1, forward strand.
TTAATGTCTAATAATCACTATCATAGAGAAATTGGCTAAAAAAAAATATTACCCAGAAAATGAAATCAGAAAACATTATAATGATGGTAGGGGGGAATTGTAAGCATTCCATAAAATAAATTTGTTTTAACAGGTAATTTTTTATGTGACTACACAAATATTATAATGAAGTTCTTGTGCTTTTTTTATCCACTGGTTTTGCTGCTAATGCTAGATTTTTATATAGTACTTGTGTCTTCAACTTGTTTTGCTTTTGGCTCCTCAATCTTATTACCCTTGCTCCCATTTTTATAGTTCTCTGCAGTGCTTGTTCCCTTTTAGTTTACATTAGATGTGCTTGTTCTATATTGTGCCTGCCTAAAGAATGCTACTTAGCTTTAAATTATAGCAATGCATTTTTATAATTATCTTTTGTGCTTTTTCTCTGTTGTCCCCATCTTTCATTTATAAAAATGCTACTTTGCTTTAATTTAGAACAATACCTTTACTGAATTTTGGAGTATTGGGTGAGATCGAAGAATTGGATATCCAATATCTAACCCCTTGTCAATTTGCACAGATTTTTTTAACCTTAAATTTTGACGGTTATGTATGCTTTCCTCCAAGTCCAAGCACATAATATTCTGATGTACATATTTAAAGTTCTTTTATTTGCATATTTTGACTTCATATTCCATTTGATTCCTAAAGTAAAGGTTAAGAATAATGCAAATTTGTGTAGAATGAGCTAACGTGCAAGAAATAGAGTGTGCACAAGTTTTGGTCTAAATGTGTTGGAATTGGAGTGGAATCGAAGTCAAACGAGAAAGCCAAGTGGAGAAGAAAAGAGGTCAAGATCGAGTGGAGTACTCGAGATCGACCACATGAGTCGACGTAGACACCCAGAGTCGAGACAGACAACACAGACCTACTGAAGGCACTCGACATGACTTGAGATCGAGTGGAGACATCGACTGGCCACCAGAGCTCGAGTGAAGTGAAGAAGATCGAGCCGAGACAGAGCACTCGATATCGAGTGACCAGGTCGATATCGAGTAGAAGCTGACACGGATTGAACGCAGTTTTGAGATGCGTATTTGAGGTCTATCTAAAGAGCCATAGTTTATCTTCCTTTTTAAGGTAGATTATGTTCTAAGGAAATTTCCTTTTTACCCTTGGATATTTTATATTTACCTTAATAATTTTTCATCCTACTTGTTTGGGATAGAATTTTAAATAGTAGTTTTAGTAGGATTAGAACTACTTTTCTTGGCTAGCAAGGATTAGTAGGCTATAAATAAAGCCCCAGGGGGCTGGTTTGATTCCAAATTAAATTGCAGATATTTATATCTCACCATAGATAGATAGTAGGAGAAGTTTTAGGGTTTGGCGTTTGCGAAAGCCGGCATTGGATTGTAAAGGTTTGAAGAGTTATTTAATGCAAGTTTCTTTATTTCCAATTATGGTGTTTGTTGCAATGAAGTGCAAGTATTTCCCCAAAGCACTTAGGGCCGGGGTGAGCCCGACGTTTTCCATGCGTGTTTAAGGTAAGTACTTGATATTGATATCGTTATGTCTATATCATCTCCTACGATTCTATGTTTTGTTCTTATCGCAAGAAAAGGGATTCATGTTAACAACTTGGGTTATAAACATAAAATTGGTAGAGACAATTAGGTTTATTTGCAAGAGTATTCCTAATCATTGGTTTACTGCGAAAGATTGTCCCTCGGGTGAGATGGCGCAATTGTCCGTCTTATTTACCTTATGCATGTTTGGGTTAACACTGTGGTAAACCCTATCCTTAGGAGTTGCATTTCTTTATATACTTTTATTCATCTTTAAACTGGTTTATTTCTGTTCATCCTTCGATTTCCATCCTATAGTCTTCGGCCTTCTTTGCCGACGAAACCATAACCCCTATAGGAACCACTCGATATCGACATCTGACGGAGGGGAAACCTGTCGTTGATCCGTCAAAGTAACTCAAACCTATAACTAGTATAGTAATAAGTAAGAGGTCGATCCACAGGGAGATTTGTTGCTCTAGTATGATTTAAATGCCTATTTAGTAACCAAGTGGGGGTGTTTGTGAAAGCAAAGCGAATTATGAAAGGCAAGGTAAATGGTTGTGATTCAAACAATTGAGAGAAGTAGTTCTACCTACAATTTTCCACTTTATTTGGTTGAAGCGATCCTTGTAACTTCTTCTCGTCCTATTAAGTTTCCTATGAATGCCCTTGTCCCGACCTAATATAGTTATTAGTCCAATCAGTCCCAATTGATAACTTTAAGTTCAGAGATTAGCCAAGGTATTTGTAGTCCCTAAAGAGGGATTTAACAACACATCCAACTTCCTACCTATCCAATTAGTTCAATCAGCCCTAAAGGGATAAGTTTGCTACTTGGGTTAAGGTTCGTAATCATGAATCTACAAAACCCTAGCAATTGAATTGATCTAACTAGTTGGCCAGACAAGATAGAACAAAACAATAAACAATCAAGCACAAAGAAGTTGAAGCATCCAAATATAGGAAACAAGGAACGAGAATTAGAAACTCACAATTAATCCAAATAAAGCATCAAACTGTAGGCAGAACAGATGAGTTTAGTTCCTCATGGAAGACATCGCTCAATCTCTCAATTGTTTGATGAACGTAGAATAAAAAATGAAAACTACTTCAAAACTAAATAACTCCCGGCCTTTTAAATGTCTAAGCCGAACCTAAAATGAAAATAACAAATACTAGGGTTTCACTAATCGAAATGGGGCAGATGACCAATGCGGCGGCCGCAGCATAGGTGCCACGGCCGCTGCACGCCTATTCCATTCAGGCACCGCTCCAGCTCCTTGCGGCGGCCGCTGCATGTATGCTGCGACTGCAGCATATGTCCCGATGCATCATCCTGTTGCCAGAAGCTTAAGGCAACTCCAATTCCTTGCTCTTCTTTCTTCAAGTCTCCAAGATCATGCATCCCAATAATGTTCGAATCTAATCTGTAAAAATACTCACAAATTCGTGCAAAATCCGAACTATTCCAAAATAATCGTCAGATGCACTTTAACTCTAATTCATTAATTAAATGCAACCTAACTAGCCTAAAAATGCCTATAATGCCTATCTAGGATATGCATTATCAAATTCCCCCACACTTAGCCTTTGCTTGTCCTCAAGCAATGATAGAGTGAACATAAATCAATGCATCCTACAGGATATCCCTTCAAGCCTCAACCTCATCAAAAGCAACATTATAGCAAGTGTAACCACAAACCAAGCAAACAAACGTCATAGCATGTATACAAGTGATCAAAACTTATAAGTAGAAATCATCCAACCTCTTCAGAAATATGTGTTTCACTCATGCTCTCATGTGTTTAGGCTTTAAAATACAACTCTCAACTCAATCCAAAATGCACTAAGCTCATAGACATTAACCTCAATATCGCCAAATTTTCACCGAATTGTCATTACTTGCGTGACTCAATAAAGAAAAAGAATAATCAAAATGAGACTCTTTTTTTTCTTTTTTTTTTCTTTTTTTTTCTATTTATTTATTTTGGTGCTTTCCTTATGCGAGTCGCAAACATGCGTGTCATGAATGGCCCCGGTCTATCAACACCTCAACTTCCTAAAATGAAATCCACTTGAACATCTTTTGACGCGAGTTGCAAACATGGGTGTCATGAATGAACCCGGTTACTCAATGATCAAGCTTCCTTTCCTAGTGGGTAGTTTTCAACACTGTTTTGCGCGAATCATACACATGGGTGTCATGCATAGACCTAGTTACTAAGTGTATCAACCATTGCCACTTCATTTCCTAAGTATGCACAAACTAGAACAAAAAGACTCAAGATATAAACATACTCCGCAAGCAACAACTATGTGATACTGAAGTCAATGCCAAGAGGTAGCAACACATGGAGAGTAAATCACACAATTGAGCAAAAGAACTATAAACGATTCAAATAAGGCTAACATTCTCACAAGGTCATGTTCATAGGATTTCAATCATACATGCTCAATTAAATTTGCAAGGTCATGCTTCATATAAAATAAAGAACATAGACAAGGCCAAAACATCCAGAACTCCATGGGATTTATATGATCATGCTGAAATTTAAATTAGAGGACAAACTAAGCCAGATGGGTATTTGAACAACACATATAGATGCAATGCATGACTTTTTTATTTTTTTTATTTTTTTTTCAATGCATAAGTAAACAGAAAATGTAAATATGAAATGATTCAAAAATAAAAATGTGTGCAAAAATTTAAACATGATCTAACTAAATGCACTATATAAACTAAACTCACATATATACACTAAATTTTCTTCCCCCACACTTAAATCTTTCATTGTCCTCAATGAAATATCAAAGACAACAAAACAAAATCAAATAAACGCGAGGTGAGGGGAAAGAAAACTAACTGCTCACTGAGGTGGCGGTGGCTGGTAGGGTGGAAATTGGGGCCACCCCAAGCTATAGTAGTACTCCTGCTGCCTCCTCATGTCCTGTATAGAAGAGGCCATATCACGAACATTGCGACCCAAGTCGCTGAGCTCGAACTGAAAGGAGTCCTGGCGGAGCAAAAGCTGGTGCATCTGTGCAAACATGTCCTCACGCCAAGTGGACTCATCATAAGAAGAACTAGGCCTAGTAGAAGGGCCTGTAACAAACTGCGCCCCACCCCCATTAGAGTCAGGCATAGGGTGATCGTGTGCATCCGCCTGCTCCTCCTCCTCATCAGCATCATCTTCATCATCCGCATCCACCAACAGGTAAAAAGCATCATCAGTAGGGCCATAAGGAAGGACCCTGGGTAGCCTCAGTTTGTGGACTCCCCCTGGTCCTGCCTTCCATATAAAACCACTCGCCTCTAAGCCCTCAAGCAAATAGGCCCTCCACATCTAATCCTCCGTGTAAGTGAACCCACCAGACATGGGGACGCCGCTCTGAGTGTGATCAATGAAATGTCGAGCGATCAGACTGATCATGCCTCCTAGCCCCACTCTACCTGACGTCTTCCTTTGAATCCGCAGGCAGCTGTCCAGAAAGATCTCAACCCAATCAGGAATGATAGTGGACTAGGGAGAAAAACTCCACAACCAGGGTAATCTCCAGCTGGCACCTTGTTCACATCGCCCTGGCCACTGAAAGCCATTGCCAGGACCTTGTGAACTAACCGCAGACAGGGATGGACGAACTTATAGTTATACTCTCCTCGATGTCCATCGAAAGCGGAGCCCGTCGCTGCATACCAAAAATCATGGATCTGCTGATCTGGCACATTAGTAGCCCAATCCTTAGTGGGCTCCTGAGTAATACCAACAGTCGCCCTCAACTGAGTAAAAGTGCAATAATAAACCTGGTCCAACAGATGGAACTGAACCCGATCATCAGACACCTCAAGCGCAGCGAGAAACTCCTTGGCCAACTCAGGATAGGTGGGGGCACTATAATTCAGAAAAGCACCTAGGCCCCCACGAGTAAGCATCTGCTGGGTGACCTGTAGCATCCCCAACCTCTGTAATGTCGAAATATCGAAGAACTTCATTTGCACGAATCTCTTCAAATCAAAACTCTCCCAAATCTTCCTCTGTCCTCTAGATAAGTTTCTCAATTGACGAACCATATTCAATGGATTTCAAATCCGCAATAAGCAACAATCAGCAACTCAAAGAAACAAACCAACACAAGGCTCAAATCCAAACGAACCAATCAAACCAAATCAATCCTCCAAACTAACCACAAGTATCAATAGTACAAATCACCCAAAAATCGAGCACCAAGCAACCAATAAACAAAGTGGAGCAACCGAACACAAGCTACAACACAAGCGACAACAAACCTGGCGGCGGCGGAGGATGCAACGGCCGCGGCAAGGTGCGGTGGGCACAGCAGGCGGCGTCGGGCGCTGCTTCTGGCGGCGGCCGCGGCAGGCAGCAGCGCTGTCTCCTTTGGTTGATCACCAATGGCGGCCCGAGTAACCGGATCTAAACCCGATTTGACGCGGGGTGAAGGTGGACAGTGACGATCGGTTTTGGGTTGATTGGAAGAAGGTGATGGGTTGGTTGGGGAGGATGAAGGTTGATGGAGGGGATGAAGATTGGTGGAAGGAGGTTGAAGATGATAATGGAGATGATGAAGGTGACAATGGAGAGGATGAAGGTTGGGATTTTGAAAAGGGTTTGGGAATTGGAAGAGGAGAAGGGTAATGGAACTTTAAAAGAGACGGCTAGATCTAGTAGGGTAAGAAAAAGGGTTTTCCGGTTATTATTTTTTTTTCAGCACTCAGAAAAAGGGGCAGAGGTCACGGCCCTGATATGCGGTGGCCACTGCATATATGCGGCGGCCGCTACATGAAACATGTTGCTGCGGGTCGCATACGGCGGCCGCTGCATTAAACATGTTGTTGCGGGTCGCATGCGGCGGCCGCTGCATTAAGCTGCGGCCGCTGCATTAAGCTGCGGCCGCTGCATTTGTGCTGTAACTCCACTCCTTTTTCGATTTGCACGAATCCAATTCCGCTCTTTCATGAGTTATTAGTCCCAATTCTAAAACAAAAGCAAAACAACAAGAAAAACTACCTAAGGGTGATTAAATGAAAAGGAAAGAAAAACTCACCTCGGGTTGCCTCCCTAGAAGCGCCTTTGTTTCAAGTCGTTAGCTCGACGTAAGGGCCCTTGAGTGGCCTAATAGGTTGGTTCAGCAAGCACCAACTCCTCCTCGTCATTCCGGGGGATGTTCTCAAAGTATGGCTTAACTCTATGACCATTGACCTTAAAGAGCTCATGAGACTTAGGGTCAAAGAGTTATATTGCTCCATGAGGGAATATCCTAGAGATCGTGTAGGGTCCTTCCCACTTTGATTGAAGCTTTCTAGGGAAGAGTTTCATGCGTGATTGATATAGGAGAACCTTGTCTCCTACCTTTAGTTCCTTCCGCAGGATATGTTTGTCATGCCAAGCCCTTGTCTTCTCCTTATAGATTAGTGCATTGTCATAGGCATCCAAGCGAAGTTCCTCTAGCTCTTGCAATTGAAGCTTCCTGAACTCACCCACTTCATTCATCCTCATATTACAATTCTTTACAGCGCAGTATGCCTTATGCTGAAGTTTAATAGGAAGATGACAAGCCTTACCGAACACAATTCGATAAAGAGACATACCAATGGGAGTCTTATAAGCCGTCCGATAGGCCCACAGAGCATCATTCAGCCTTAGACTCCAATCCTTTCTGTTAGGTGCCACCGTTTTCTCCAGAATGGTCTTAATTTCCCGATTTGATATCTCAGCTTGACCATTGGTCTGAGGATGATAAGCAGTGGACACTCTTTGCGTGACATGGTACTTCTTTAACAGGGCAGTGATAGTCCTATTGCAGAAATGTGTCCCTCTGTCACTAATTAGAATCATCAGTTTTGGTGGCCTTTGCCTCCACCCACTTGGAGACATAGTCCACCGCAAGCAAAATATAGAAATTTCCAAAAGAACTAGGGAAAGGACCCATAAAATCAATGCCCCAAACATCAAAAATTTCACATAATATGATCTTATTTTGTGGCATCTCATTTCTAGCAGATATGTTCCCAACCCTTTGACATCTATCGCAAGATCTACAAAAAGCATTAGCATCCCTAAACAAGTGAGGCCAAAAGAAACCTGCTTCTAAAACCTTCCTAGCAGTCTTTTGAGGACCAAAGTGGCCTCCACATTTATGAGCATGACAAAAGGTAAGGACAGATTGTACCTCATTGTCTGGCAGAGACCTCCTAGTTACCTAATCAACACAATGTTTCCAAAGGTAGGGGTCATCCCAAACATAGAAGCGAGCGTCGTGTCGAATTTTGTCCTTCTGAGCTTTCGTGAACTTAGGTGGAAACTCTCCCGTGACTAAGAAATTCACCATATTGGCAAACTATGGTCGAGGAGTATAGACACCCATCAGCAAATCAGAGACATCAGGGCTTACCTCGTCAAAACAAAGCAAAGGTATCGAACTGGCCACATGCGGCGGCCGCGTCATAGGTGATGCGGCCGCTGCTTTAGTGCCCTGAGGCGGCCGTGGCATAGGTGCTGCGGCCGCTGCATTCTCCGTGACTTCCTGCAGCTGCATATACAAAAGATGGTTCAAGAAAAAGAGCGTGTCATCAGGAAACTCACCGTGAATGGGGCTTTTACCGTCCGGCTTGTCCTCTCCTTGGACAAGTCTGCTGAGGTGGTCCGCTACTAAGTTCTTTGCACCTTTCTAATCTTTGATTTCGATATCAAACTCGCTTAAGAGCAAGATCCATTAAATCAATCTGGGTTTCGCTTCTTTTTTAGTTAATAAATAACGAAGAGCAGCGTGATCAGTTAAGACAATTACCTTAGCTCCTAGGAGATAGGAGCGAAACTTCTCCAATGCAAAGACCACGGCCAGAAGCTCTTTCTCTGTGGTCGAGTAGTTCCTTTGCGCTCCATTCAAAGTCATGGAGGCATAGTAGATGACATGAGAGCTCCTTCCTTCTTTTTGTCCCAAAACAGCACCCACTGCATAGTCGCTAGCGTCGCACATAATCTCCAAAGGATGAGACCATATGGGTGCCTGAATTATAGGGGCGCTTGTTAAGCGACCTTTTAGCTCATCAAAGGCTGCCCTACACCTGTCATAAAAGTCAAAAACTACTTCCTTCTTGAGTAAATCACAAAGAGGTGCAGAAATGTTAGAAAAATCCTTAATAAACCTGCGATAGAACCCTGCATGGCCTAAAAAGGAATGAATCTCGCGCACATTGGCGGGGTAAGGCAGAGACTGAATGACATCAATCTTAGCCTTGTCCACCTCAAGACCCCTACTAGACACAATATGACCCAAAACAATGCCTTGCTCAACCATAAAATGATACTTTTCAGAATTAAGAACTAAGTTGGTGTCTACACACCGCCTAAGAACAAGTGACAAATGGTGCAAGCAAGTATCAAAGTCATCTCCATGCACAGTAAAGTCATCCATGAATACCTCTATGAAATGCTCAATATAGTCAGAAAATATGCTTACCATACACCGTTGGAAGGTCCCAGGTGCGTTACATAGCCCAAAAGGCATTCTGCGATATGCAAAGGTGCCAAAGGGGCATGTAAATGTCGTTTTCTCTTGATCATCCGGTGCTATGGGTACCTGAAAATAGCCTGAGTAGCCATCTAAGAAGCAATAAAAAGAGCGACCGGCAAGGCGCTCAAGCATTTGATCATTAAAGGGTAAAGGAAAGTGGTCTTTGCGAGTTACCGCATTTAGCTTACGATAATCAATACAGACCCTCCATCCAGTTTGGACCTTGCTAGGGACCAACTCACCATCCTAATTCTCAACGATAGTGATACCCCCCTTCTTAGGAACAACCTGAGTAGGACTCACCCACTTGCTATCAGATATGGGAAAGATCATACCTGCCTGAAAGAGCTTCAGCACCTCCTTCTTCACTACTTCCATCATCGGCGGGTTGAGCCTCCGCTGAGGATGCCTAGATGGCTTTGCATTATCCTCCAGAAGTATTCTGTGCATGCAGAGAGTGGGACTAATGCCCTTAATGTCTACAATCGTCCATCCTAACGCCTCCTTATTCTCTTTCAGAACAGTCACCAAACGCTCCTCCTGCTCATAAGTGAGTTTGTTAGAAATAATGACAGGCAAAGTATCATTCTCACCACGAAAAGCATATTTAAGATGAATAGGGAGTTGTTTCAATTCGATATCAGGCGCCTGGACGATGGATGGGAGAAGTTTTTCACTTGGCATGGTCAGCTCGATGCGTTCTCCCCTTGGTGGCACATAGGTGGGTGATCGATGGTCCAAAGCCAATATAGCCTCCTGCAGATTAGATGACAAAGCATAATCTCTAGAAATTTCATCTATATGGGCCTGTAAAGCAACCTCCATCTCATCAACACACTCCAAATCAAAGAAATCTTGTGCCATAGTATCAATGACATCCATAAAGCATAAAGAAGGATCATCAGATGGAAATTTCATGGAATCGTAGATATTATACTCAACTTTTTGTCCATCAAATTCCATAGTAAGAGACCCTGAATAGACATCTATCTTGGTCCTAGCAGTTTTCAGAAAAGGTCTGCTCAAAAGAATAGGGCCTTCGTTGTTACCAAAGAAATCACAAAGAAATCAGCAGGGAATATCAAGTTGTCGACCATAACCAAGACATCCTCAACAATCCATTTCGGGTAGAGAGTAGAACGATCAACAAGTTGAATTACTACCCGAGTATCATTCAGAGGTCCCAATCCCAAAGCATGATTAACATGAGAAGTGATGTGCGCGCAAATTGCCAAATTTTCTATGCACATATGAATTCATTTTGTTGTCTTTTGCATGCACATTAATGGGAAAACATGGGAATAGTGTAATTTATGCTTAAATGTCAAATATATGGGTTTGCACGAGTTTCCATGTGATTTTGCAGAAAACAGGATGAAAATGGATGAATTCAGAAGAGCGGAAAAAGAACTCGAAGTCTTCTGAAGAGGTCGAAATCGACTGAAGACCTCGACATCGAGTACATCGAGACATAGGAATCGAGCAGAAAGGAAACAGAGCATCTCGACACAGAAGAGGTCGATATCGACGTCTGGGGGTCGATATCGATGCTGCCAGATCGACCAAGTTGATAGAAGTCGAGTAGGAGAAGGAGAAGCTCGAGATAAGATTTTGGAGGGGTCGATATCGAGGTCCAAGGGTCGATATCGACCATGCCAACAGAGGAATTCGACCATGCCAAAGGTCGAAATTTCCTATCATCAACATCAGATTTATCATGAGGAGGCTGATTTCACCATGAAGTTTTAGCTTTTACTTTTTATTTATTTATTTATTTATCATAGAGAATAAAGATAAGGTTTCGAGTCCTTGTCGTCATCTACAAATAGAAGCCAATAGGGCTGAGTTTAGGTATGAAGAAGATTCGGAATTCAGTTTGAGACATAATTCAGTTGCAATAGAGAGAGAGAGAGAGAGGTGGCCAAGTGGAGTTGTAAAGCGAGAGCGGAGTGGCTTGTTCGGTTGTACTTTCTTTCGGAGTTTCAATTCAAAGTAGCTTTCTTTCAATAAAAATAATGATGATGTGCATGATGAGGAGCGAGTAGTCAACCCACTTCTAGGGTCGGGGTGAGCCCGACGATAGCAATGTGAGGTAAGTGCATCAAAGGTATGACTTTTATGCGATTTCGTCTTCTACCCCATGCATGATCCTTTGCGAAAGTTAAGGAGATTCGTTATTTGCATTATTGAAGCGAAAGCCACTCATATTGCGAACTTGAATTACTCATGAATTGGATAGTAACTCTTAGAAATTATGCGAAAGCCTCTAATCACCTAAGTGTTGATAACGAAAGTTATTTGACGGAAAGACATAAAAGTTCATATTTTTAGCATGATACTTGCATTGTTATCGTTGTGGCATAAAACCCTGACTTTGGAAGCCTTTTAATTAATTAATTTCTTCATAAAAGTCTTAGTTTGTTTCTGTTCATCTTCCCTCTCCATTCTATTTTCTTCGGATCCTTTTCCGACAAATTGGTTACAAAAACAATTTCTGTGACAAGCATCGAAATCGACCTTAAGGGTCGATATCGAGTACTAACATCGATATCGAGGTCTCTGCTCGACGTCGACTTGCTGTTTTGTCTTCTGCAGGAACTGCGCTAGGAAATCGACCAGAACTGAGGTCGATATCGACCAGTATACTCGACATCGAGTGTCTGCTAAGGTCGAAAGCTTTGATCGTGAGTACAACAAAGGAAGCGCTGACCTACCTCCTCGTGGATTCGATCCTGAATTACCCTACTACTACAAGGGAGGGGATTCTTGTATTATTTGTTTGGGACAGGGAGATAGTCTAGTTGTGCTTTATTTTATTCTTCTATTTTACACCCCACTTCCCCTTTCACAGCGAACAAATTGGCGCCGTTGCCGGGGAGGCAATCAATCGCCACTTAAGTTAATCACGATCTTTTTCTAAGCTTATTTTGCAGGTTTATGCGACGTTCTGATCGCGGACCTATCCTGGAACCAATTGACGAGCCTGAACGCTTCTACCATCTTCGCAACAAAGCAATTCGCATCATGGCTGACAACGAGACGCAGGCTGAGATCATAGAGCGGTTGAGAAAGGAAATCGAGGACCACAATGCTACAATCGCTGCTGAAAGGGCCGCTGCTGCTGCTGAGCGAGCCCGTGCTGATAGGGAGGAGGATGCGCGCAGACAAGCCCAAGAGCGGCTAAATCAGTATCCACAGACGGCGATGCAATACATGCATCCGCCCCTTCATGTTCCTGAATCTGCCATTATAATTCCTCACTCCAATTATGAACTGAAAATTAACTTCCTATCTGAGATTAAAAGAAATACTTTTGAAGGAAGACATAATGAATGCCCCCTGCAACACATCTCTACTTTTATGGATTTATGTGAAACAGTTGCTGATGGAGTAAACTTAGAGTATGTGCGACTAAAATCTTTTCGATGGTCTTTGGCAGGAAAGGCATTACAATGGCTTGAAAGTTTGGCTCCACGATCGCTAAGGACATGGGCGGAGGTGAAAGATGCATTCTTGAATAAGTTCTTCCCACCTTCTAAAACGGCGATGCTACGACAAAGGATCACGGCTTTCAAACAAAAGCCAGGTGAAACCCTAGCACAGGCGTGGGAGCGCTTTAAAGACTTACTGAGATCATGCCCGACGCATGGGCAGCTTCCATATGTCATCCAAGAGATCTTTTATAACGCCCTTGATGCGCCGAATAAGGAGAGGATAAATTCATATACCTCCTATCGGTACATTGAGCTTACAGCAACGGAGGCATGGGAGACCATTGAGAGGCTTGTGAACTTTGACAACACCTATGGGGCTGCTGTGGCCTATGATGCAAGGCCTGCCCCATCTATGCCACTATATGAGCCTCCAAGGGAGATAGATCCTGAAGTACGGCAACAATTCCATAGCGATCAAACACGCCGCCTTCAAAAGCAAGTAAGGTTCCTGAGCAACAATCAACCTTGTCAGGAGTGTGGTTCAATAAGGCATAACACCAGTGCCTGTCCACATACTGAGCAAGTATCCATGGCGGAACAACATGAAGAGGTCAAATGGACGAGAGGCCCCTATGGAGGGGGCAATCAACAAAATTGGGGCGATCAAAGGTTCTATCAAAGGGATCCCCCAACCTATAGGGCACCAGGGCACCCTGAGCGGGAGACTAAGAAAGATGACCTGCAAATCATCCTTGATGAGATGCGGAGGAACCACGTTGAGTTCAAACAAGCCAATAACTCCGTCCATACTCAGCTGCAGGGCATCAATTCTAGACTTGGGGAGATCGACATTTGGAAGCGCAACATGGAGACTCAAATAAGTCAATTGGCGAAAGCAATGCCCAAAGCGTCCGGATCACTCCCTGGATCCACTGTGCCCAACCAAAAGGGCAAAACCACAGGTCATATCGCGGCAGTAAACCTAAGGAGTGGGCATCAATTACAAATGCCCGAGCGAAAAGTGGATGAGAAGGAGCCAGAACAGACGTCGATATCGACCCCCCCTGTCGATATCGACCAAGGTGACATCGATGTCGACCCTCTTGTCGATGTCGACCCTAATTCTGCGTCACCACAGAAATCGACTCTTCCAGTCGATATCGACCCCACTGCTGCCGATATCGACCTCACTACAGCCGCAGGAAGGAAGAAGGTGTTGCCATTCCCAGCTAGAGAAGTGACTAAGGACCCAGCGGAAAAGAAGTTCCAACGGTTCGTGAAGATGCTCCAAGGACTTAATGTCTCAATACCATTCACAGAGGCACTTCACGAGATGCCATCTTATGTAAGGTTCCTTAAGGATATCTTGGGGAAGAAGCGATCGCTCTCGGAGATCGCAGAGGAATGCAACAGGTTGGAGCTACCACAAAAGCGGGCGGACCCAGGTAAGTTTTCTATCGCTATAGGTCTAGGTCAATTCATATTTAATGCTTTAGTTGACTTGGGCGCTAGCGTTAGCATGATGCCACTAACCATTTGGCACAAGGTAAAGATAGGTCCTCTGGAGCCCGTGGATGCAAGATTATACATGGCTAACAATACCGTAGTTATTCTAACTGGGATAGTGACGGATGTGCCGGTACAAGTAGGCAAATTCTTTGTCCCCGCTGATTTCCTAGTTGTTGAAATAGTGGAGGACCCTGCTTGTCCAATTATTTTAGGTAGGCCATTCTTAGCAACCGTCGATGCCAACATTAGCGTGAAGAAAGGATTGCTCTCGCTCACAATTAGTGATGAAGTAATAGAGTATTCCTTCAACAAGACGGTGCAAAGTCAAGGGCCAATGGAGATAAAAGCCATCAAAGAAGCCCAAGTAGAGGAAGTTGAAGCAATCTTGAACGAAGGAGCTCAACAGGACATCGAAATCGACCCAGGTAAGTCGATATCAACCACTATTGTTCAAGATTCTGTGACAGGTCATAAGTATGGGGTCGACGGAGGAAAAGAGGAAGCATCGAAATCGGGGTCAAGGGTCGATATCGACCACACCCTATCGAAATCGACCACCATCAGGGCTGAGAAGAGAGGTGAGGAGACCTCGATATCGACCTCTGAGGGTCGAAATCGACATGATCATATCGAGTGAAAGCTCCCCAAATTGAGTGATCCTGCAGGTGTACAACAGGGATCGATATCGACCTCTGCACATCGACATCGACCTAAGCCACAGACTGAGAAGAAGGTAAGTCAAGGTACGGATTCCTCTTGTTCAATTACAATAAAGGACTTATCATTATTTGGAAGAGGTGTGCCTTGGCATGTGCGTTTATGTAGGATATCCGATGATAGTTCAAGCCAATATGAGATAGGAGACAAGGTCTATGTTGCCAAATCTAAAGACCATTGGTTCCCTACAAGATTCAAGGATAAGAGCTTAGGTCCATTCACGGTGAATCAAATCAATCCCGGGGAATGCAGCTGCGGGACAAGAAAGGAGTGATATTTGAGGCCCAAGCCACATGGGCTCTGCAGATGCCACCTTGAAAAGCGCAAAGGAAGAAGTCGGCCTAGCGACTTAAAAATCTAGAGCTTGTAACAAAGACTTAGTTTTGATTTTAAGACAGCTTTTGTTTTGGTTTTAGACACTTTATTGTTTTGCATATTTTGTGTTTAGTTTTCAAATTGCAGGAGAAAGAAAAGCACACAGAAAGGCATCGAAATCGATGTCGGACATCGAAATCGACCTCAAGGTCGACATTGATAGGGTTTGTGATCGAGGCCGAATCACCCTGAAGCCCGAGCAGAAATCAAGAGAGACATCGATATCGATGTAAAGGGTCGATATCGACCTTCCCTGTTGTCTTCTTCGACTCCTGAAATTTGTGACGGTTTAGTAAGTTTTCTTCTTAACCCTAGTTCTAATACAGTGAGGACACTGTAGATTTTAAGTATGGGGTGGGGGAAAGGCTTATTTGCATATTCATGCTTAGTTTAGGGTTGCACATTTATTTTAATGCATATTTATTTTAATTGACCCCCATCAAAAATTTTGCATATTCATGCTTAGTTTAGGGTTGCATATTTATTTTAATACATATTTATTTTAATTGACCCCCATCAAAAATTTTGAAAAAAAAAGGAGAGTCATGGAAGTATAAAAAAGAGCTCTATGATGCAAAATTAGATTCATTAGAGATATAACATGAGATTGCCTAGTTAAGGGAAGTCCCAATGAAGTGCAAATTTTTTTTTTTTGAGAAAATCATAAAGGAGATGAAAATTTGAAGTTGCTTTTGACATGTGCATGATAAGATGATGGAGGATTTTTTTTTCCATACGAGCAAAGTTCATATCCTAGCCTTACCTACGCATATTCACAAAAGCCACATATGAGACTTATTATGATCATTATTGCTCCACATATACATATTGTCCATTTTTTACCTTATACCCTATCCGGGGACAAAGTTTTTTTGAATGGATGACATCTTTGGTGTTATATGGAGTTGTGCATTTATAAAGTTGTTGGCAGGAATGATACAATATGGAAAATTAAATGAGCGAGAAAAAATCCGATCACCTCAGGAGATAAAGGTAGGTCGACCCTGCTCGCTGAGATAATAGTTCGGCGAGATGGGACACAAAGGTGAGGAGTCCAAAGTACTAAGTATCCAGGGCCATTCATGACACCCATGTTTGCGACTCGCGAGAAGGCAGTGCTAAGGTTAGAGAGGTAAAAGCATTAAAGTGAAAAAAGCATTGAATGATGAGTGAAAGGTGAGACATTATGAAGGAGGAATTGGGAATATTTTGGAAAGAAAGTGTACTTCCCCGGATTTAACACCACATGGCCAAATATTAGCCCACCTTTAGCCTTTTACCAATCCACTTCTCACAAGCTTGAAAGAAAGTCCTCTTGATTATTAATGCAATGTCGCTAGAATTGTTTTTTTGCATATTACCTCCTTTATAAGTGTGAAATTGCTTTTATGCACAGGCATGGACTTGGTTGACATAAGTACCTTCTCGAGGATGGCAATTGAATGTGGGGACATATGAAAAATGAATCTATGATGTTGAGGGTTTACTTTCTTCCCCTGAATGACCATTAAGAGTATTGCTTGGGGACAAGCAAGCTTAAGTATGGGGTGTTTGATGTGCGCGCAAATTGCCATATTTTCTATGCACATATGAATTCATTTTGTTGTCTTTTGCATGCACATTAATGGGAAAACATGGTAATAGTGTAATTTACGCTTAAATGTCAAATATATGGGTTTGCACGAGTTTCCATGTGATTTCGCAGAAAACAGGATGAAAATGGATGAATTCAGAAGAGCGGAAAAAGAACTCGAAGTCTTCTGAAGAGGTCGAAATCGACTGAAGACCTCGACATCGAGTACATCGAGACATAGGAATCGAGCAGAAAGGAAACAGAGCATCTCGACACAGAAGAGGTCGATATCGACGTCTGGGGGTCGATATCGATGCTGCCAGATCGACCAAGTTGATAGAAGTCGAGTAGGAGAAGGAGAAGCTCGAGATAAGATTTTGGAGGGGTCGATATCGAGGTCCAAGGGTCGATATCGACCATGCCAGCAGAGGAATTCGACTCCGATTTTGATTGAATTATATCCAATGCTTGCAATATCTATCCAAAGGTCGAAATTTCCTATCATCAACATCAGATTTATCATGAGGAGGCTGATTTCACCATGAAGTTTTAGCTTTTACTTTTTATTTATTTATTTATTTATCATAGAGAATAAAGATAAGGTTTCCAGTCCTTGTCGTCATCTACAAATAGAAGCCAATAGGGCTGAGTTTAGGTATGAAGAAGATTCGGAATTCAGTTTGAGACATAATTCAGTTGCAATAGAGAGAGAGAGAGAGGTGGCCGAGTGGAGTTGTAAAGCGAGAGCGGAGTGGCTTGTTCAGTTGTACTTTCTTTCGGAGTTTCAATTCAAAGTAGCTTTCTTTCAATAAAAATGATGATGATGTGCATGATGAGGAGCGAGTAGTCAACCCATTTCTAGGGTCGGGGTGAGCCCGACGATAGCAATGTGAGGTAAGTGCATCAAAGGTATGACTTTTATGCGATTCTGTCTTCTACCCCATGCATGATCCTTTGCGAAAGTTAAGGAGATTCGTTATTTGCATTATTGAAGCGAAAGCCACTCATATTGCGAACTTGAATTACTCATGAATTGGATAGTAACTCTTAGAAATTATGCGAAATCCTCTAATCACCTAAGTGTTGATAACGAAAGTTATTTGACGGAAAGACATAAATGTTCATATTTTTAGCATGAAACTTGCATTGTTATCGTTGTGGCATAAAACCCCGACTTTGGAAGCCTTTTAATTAATTAAATTCTTCATAAAAGTCTTAGTTTGTTTCTGTTCATCTTCCCTCTCCATTCTATTTTCTTCGGATCCTTTTCCGACAAATTGGTTACAAAAACAGTTTCTGTGACAAGCATCAAAATCGACCTTAAGGGTTGATATCGAGTACTAACATCGATATCGAGGTCTCTGCTCGACGTCGACTTGCTGTTTTGTCTTCTGCAGGAACTGCGCTAGGAAATCGACCAGAACTGAGGTCGATATCGACCAGTATACTCCATATCGAGTGTCTGCTGAGGTCGAAAGCTTTGATCGTGAGTACAACAAAGGAAGCGCTGACCTACCTCCTCGTGGATTCGATCCTGAATTACCCTACTACTACAAGGGAGGGGATTCTTGTATTATTTGTTTGGGACAGGGAGATAGTCTAGTTGTGCTTTATTTTATTCTCCTATTTTACACCCCACTTCCCCTTTCACTGCGAACAAGAAGGCAAGACATTAATAGATGTTCCTAGATCTAACATGGCTTTGTCAAATTTAGTATCACCTATCACACATGGAATTGCAAACATACCAGGGTCACTACACTTCTCAGGCAAACGCTTCTGAAACACAGAAGTGACATGTTCGCTTACCTTTACCTTTTGCTTACCTTTCAACTTCTGGTTCCGCTTGATTGTGCAAAGTTCCTTAAAAAATTTAGCATATCTAGGAATGCTTTTAATCAAATTAAGCAAAGGAATGTTTACCTCGCACTAACTGAACGTCTCGAAGATCTGCTTATCGTTCTCATACCTTCGTGTATCCTTCAAGGCTTCCGGAAATGGTGGAACCGACTTTGGAGTCTCCAGAGGTAAGGTATAATGAGGAGGAGAAGAAGAAGAAGGAGAGAGAAAAGAAGGAGAAAAGGGACTAGAGAGCATACCATTTTCGTGGGTGCCGTCTGAGACAGGGGCGTCGGGCGCAGCAGGTTGCTGCGACCGCTGCTCCTCTGGTGTGCCGCAGCCGCTGCATATGTGCGGCGGCCGCCGCGCTATGCAGTCGCCAGCATTCTCTTCTACAATCTCAATTTTCTCGTCCATTATTTCCCCGACATCCTTTTGAGGTGTCGTAATCAGTTCCTTGCCACTCCTAAGCATTACAGCGCTGACGTTCTCCTTAGGATTTGCAACCGTCTGCGATGGAAGCTTCCGAGCATTATTTGCCTCCTTTACACTTAAGGCTTGAATAAGTTGACTCATTTGATTCTCCAGATTGGTTATCCGATCCGATTGTTGTTTCTCAACCTTCAAGACTAATCGTGACAAAGTATGCAGAGGATCCTCATTAGCCTCATTCGCTTGCGGTTGGCCTCCTTGTCGAGGTTCAAATTATTGTTGGGGCCTTCCCTGTTGCCCCCCTTGCTGATTGAAAGAGGCTTGGTGGTTCCCATAGCCTTGCTGATAGCCTCTATTATAGTTGTTGAAGTATCCAGGATTCCCAAAATTGCCTTGTCTAGGCCTTTGTGGAGCGAAATTCCCCATGGCATTCACATCCACTCTAGGCTCTTGCAGAAGTGGGCACATATCCATGGGATGAGTAAATTCATTGCAGAGTCCACACGCCTTCAAATGTTGAGGTGTTCTATCGATTACCAACTTTTTAATCATCTCCTTCACCTCTGCCATATCAGTCTGAAGCGCAACCATAGGAGCATCAACAGAAAGTACACCCCTAGCATGAGTGTTCTTGTTGAACTGCCTAGATCCCTCAGAGAGCTCCTTAAACACCTCCCAAGCTGCAGCAGGCGTCTTATTCAACATGTTTCCCCCACAACAGGAATTCACCATTTTGCGCTCATCATCAGTAAGCCCATTGAATAGAAATAAGACCAAATCCTTCTGCGGGAAGCCATGGCATGGGCAGCTAACGCAGAGTTTCTTGAAGCGCTCAAAGTACTCATGAAAATACTCCGTAGCGTACTGCTCAATGCTGCTGATTGCCCTTTTCAAGGCATTAAGTTTTGTTGCAGGGAAGTACTTCTCCAGAAAGACTCTCTTCATCTCAGCCCAAGTAGAGATAGTCCCAGGAGGTAGGTAGAAGAACCATTCATTCGCCTCATCCTTCAAAGAGAAGGGGAAGGCTCTTAGCTTGATTTGGTCCTGAGTAACATTCTCAGGTTTCATCCCAACTCAACCCATGGAACTTGGGTAGAAGATGAATCACCCCAGATTTCAGCTCAAAGGGGACTCCTTCCCCTAGCGCAGGCAATTGAATCGCAAGGGGCTGCTGATGTCATTGTATTTTATATCATTTAGGTCGTGTATTTAGAATAGGTTTCGCATCATTTATGATTTGTTAGGTGTGTTTTTTGTTGTTTTCCGTATAGTTTTTAGATTAGAGGTCTACTCCCGTTGTGATTGTGTTTTCAGGTGTTTTTGGAGCCAATCGCACCGCCTTGGACTCTCCTGGGGAAGCGTGCCTCGTGAGGATGATGTGAGCGGAACCAAGCGCCGATGAACAAGAGGACGGATGTGCGTGCTAAGGCGCACTCACAGAGAGAAATGCACGGACGTGCAGATAATGGCGCACGGGTGTGCACGTCTCAACAAGGCCACCAGCAACCAAGTGTTGGTGCACGGGCGTGCGTGGTGAGGCGCACTCACAGAGAGATCTGCACGGGCGTGCGGGCTGAAGCGCACGGCCGTGCACAACGCTGTTGGCTTCTGCCGACTTCAGTTCATTTTATTACTTAAGGAATTAAATATTATTTTTTAATTATGTTTTTTCCTAGACTATTTAAGGGCTCAGAGGACATCTTTGATTGCTCTCTCCTCTTCCACGTTGAATTTTACTCTTTGAAGAATCTTGTGAGAACCCTAAGTGGAGATTCGAATCGTTTCAATTCAGAATTGGTACTTTCTCTCTTATCTTTTGTTTGTCTCTGATTTCTATACTTAGTCTAATTGAATTGAATATGAAAATCTCCATGCTAGGCTAGTTCTCCTTGTTTTAGGGTTAGGGATAATCCCGACGATGCGGAAATAGACTTGCTCTTTGTATCGCCCGAATGATTTCTCATTTGAATTATGATTTAATCTTATTGTACTCTATCTAATCGATGTGAATTGGTTAGACCCGATTTAGGATTTGAGATCGAAAGAAGATAACCCTAAATTGGAACTTAGATGGTGAATTGAGACCGAAAGGTGATACGATCCATCAGAATTATAGGATTAAACCTAAAGTTTAATTGTGCGAAAGTGAATTAAGCTTTTTGAGGATTTATAGGTTGTCGTAGAAATCTTAGGTTATATTGATATTGATTGAGACCGAAAGGAGATATTGATTTGAGTATCACCTAGATTCTAAGAGCTTAAAGAGACTGTATGGGTTGCATTGAGACCGAAAGGAGATTTGCAATTACATTAGACAACCTACCTTCACATTGAAGTAGAAATGATTCGAGTGAGATTACATTTTGGTCTATTTAGGAAGCATCGTTCATAGAATCCCTAGCCCTAGAATTGTTTGTTACTTTTGGGCTTGGTCAAATTGGTTTAACGCTAGCAATTGATACTCCACTGGTCCTTGTGATACGACACTTGAATACTACAATTGACACCGTATTCTTGCGGGGTTGGTTTTAGCAACATCAAGTTTTTGGTACCGTTGCCAGGGACTAGTGCTAGTATCAATCGTTTCCTGACAACTGGTTTGCTAAGTCCTTATTGCTGCTTTGACTTGTTTCCTTTTGTCGTTGGTTTTAGGCTGTGCTTTACTTTGAATGCGAAAAGCTAAAAGTTCTAGTGATCTAATCCCTTTTGATCCTGAACCTGAACGCACCTTTCGTAGAAGGAGAGCTGAACAACGCACTGCTAGAAATCAAACAATGGGTGACAACGTTAACGCTAACCGTTTAGCCGAACTCAAGAGACTGATGGCTCAAAGAGATCTAGAGAATGCTACCCTGCGACAGGAGCTTGCTAATCGACAAATTGTGGTGAATCCTCTACCACAACCCCAGGGGCCGCAAACTCTAGGAGAGCGTATGGATCCGACTCAATACCTACCACAACCGGGTGTAGTTCTTCTTGAACTGACACCCGCCAATTTTGAGCTGAAAGCTTCTTTACTGAACATGATCCGACAGAATCTCTTCAATGGTCTTCCCGCTGAGAACCCTCATCAACACATCGCTACCTTTAAGGAGTCGCTGGACACAATGAAGATTCAAGTTGTCATTCCAGAAGAACTTCTAATGTGATCCTTCTCTTTTTCTTTCAGTGGGAAAGCTAAGCACTGGTATAACTCTATCCTTGTGGGTATTATCACTACATGGGATGCGCTATCGTTTGAGTTTCTGAATCAGTTTTTCCCGCATTCGAAAACTGCTGAGATGAGAAGGAAGATTAATGCTTCTCTGGTAGCAGATGGGGAGAACATTCATGAGGCATGGGATCGATTCAAGGATCTCTTATTTGAGTGTCCCCATCATGGGATGCTGAAACTGAACTTGCTAGAGATTTTCTATAAAGCCCTTGAAGACTCCACGAGGTTGCTAGTAGATTCCTCATCTGGAGGAGAGTTCTTGGAGATGGAAGCTGATGATGCATGGGCATTTATTGAGAAGACTGCCAAGCGATGTGGGAAGTACTCACAACCTAGGGCTCTTTCTAATGCTAAAAGAGGTTCAGGGATCTATGAAGTGGGTGCTGAAACATTCAAGGATGCTAGATATGATACATTGGCTTCTGAAATCAAACGTCTGAGCTTAGCATTAGAGAAATCTTTCTCTATCAAAGAAGTGAGTGCTATAAACACTAAACCGGTGCCTTATCAGTTTTGTGGAGCTCAGGATCACACCATATCGGGCTGTTAGATTTATGCCTCTCAAAATATCGGGAGTCAAGAGGAGGAAGCAAATTACATGGGGAATTTCAATAGGGGTCAGGGTTACAACAGGAACTTCAATAATTACAACCCTCGAGCGAGGGATCACCCCGGATTCTCATATGCTAATAAGCAAGCTGCGGAAATGCCACCTCCTAGATTTCCGCCAAAGGCTTCACCTTAGAAAGATAAGATGGAGTTGATGATGGAACAACTTATGGGCACTGTTCAGAATCTAGCGGGTGAAGTACAAAACCTTAGTAAGAGCCAGAAGATGCTTGAGACACAGGTAGCTCAACAGGCCAACAATGCCCCTAGACCGAATGCTCAATTTCTAGGGCGTACTGAAGATAATCCTAAGGGACAAATTTCTGCCGTGTCCCTAAGGAATGGAAAACAACTAGAAGAGTTGAAGCCTGTAGAGCCAAGAGAAGCTCAGGAGAATGCTGAAATTGAGAAGGAAAAGGATCCTGAGCCAGAGAAGCAGTCTCTATATGTACCTCCTCCCGCTTACAAGCCACCCCTTCCCTTTCCACAAAGAAGGGCTCAGGCTCAAATCCAAAAACAATATGGGAAATTTTTGGAGGTGCTGAAGAAGCTCTACATCAACATTCCCTTCACCGATGCTCTATCACAAATGCCGTCGTATGTAAAGTTCCTGAAGGAGAACTTGTCAAACAAGAGGAAACTTGAAGAGTGTCAGACTATCTCGTTAAATCGGGAGTGTAGCGCTCTCATTCAGAACAAGCTCCCTCCTAAGCTTGAAGATCCTGGGAGTTTTTGTGTCCCTATCACCATGGGAAACTTCACATACTATGCTCTATACGATTTGGGGGCCAGTGTTAGCATCATTCCCCTTTCCATCGTCAAGAAGCTAGGGTTGGGAGACCCTAGACCAGTCCGAATGACGCTCTGCATGGCAGATAGGTCGGTTAGACATCCATCAGGTATACTGGAAGACATACCTATTCAGGTTGGTATGTTTTTCATCCCGTAGATTTTATAGTTCTTGATATTGAAGCAAATTGTCCTTTACCTATTATACTAGGAAGACCCTTCTTAGCTACTGCATGTACTAATATAGATGTCAAGAATGCTGTTCTTACCTTCACTGTGGGAGATGAAAAACTTGAGTTCAATTTCTCTAATGCTATTAAACAACCTGCTTTTGAGGATGAATGTTATAGGATTTATGTTTTAGATGAAGGAATTCAAGTTGATGTGAAGGTAGTGGTGGACCAAGACCCTCTAGAGCTTTGTCTGACGGAAAGTGTGACCAAGGACGATGAAGATGAACTACTTGTTGCTGTAGTTCAGGATTTAGAAGCTGCTGAGGATGATCCTGAAGCGGTTTTTGAGGTCTTGAAAGAAGATGACGGAGACTCTAAGGGTGAAGCTAAAGGAGCACCAAATGTGGAGTTGAAACCACTTCCATCCACATTGAGGTATGAGTTCTTAGGTCCTAATGCTACTTATCCTGTGATTGTGAGTGCTAGTCTGAGTCCCGATGAAACTGAGAAGTTGTTGCATGAGCTTAGATTGCATAGAAAGGCCATAGGATAATCAATTGATGATTTGAAAGGGATTAGCCCCTCAATGTGTATGCACAGAATCTTAATGGAAGATGATCATAAACCCTCCATAGAGCATCAAAGAAGACTTAACCCAAACTTGAAAGAGGTTGTTAGGAAGAAAGTGCTAAAATTGTTAGATGCAGGCATTATTTTTCCTATTTCCGACAGTAATTGGGTGAGTCTTGTGCATGTGGTCCCTAAAAAAGGAGGGATGACAGTTGTAAAGAATGATAGGAATGAATTAATCCCCACTAGGACTGTCACAGGGTGGAGGATGTGCATACACTATCGAAAGTTGAATGCTGCAACCCGAAAGGATCACTTCCCCCTCCCCTTCATCGATCAGATGCTTGAAAGATTAGCTAGGCATTCTTATTACTGTTATTTAGATGGATATAGTGGGTTCTTTCAGATTCCCATCAATCCGGATGACCAGGAAAACACCACCTTCACGTGCCCTTTTGGCACCTTCGCTTATAGGAGGATGCCTTTTGGTTTGTGTAATGCCCCAACCACTTTTCAGCGCTGTATGATGGCCATCTTTTCTGATTTCATAGAGGACATAATGGAAGTTTTCATGGATGACTTTTCTGTGTATGGATCTTCTTTCGATAAATGCTTGTCTAACTTGTCTCGAGTTTTGTAGCGTTGTGAAGAGGTAAACTTGGTTTTAAATTGGGAGAAATGTCATTTCATGGTGAAGGAGGGGATTGTCCTGGGCCATCTAGTGTCTCATCGAGGTATTGAGGTGGATAGAGCTAAGATAGACTTGAGTGAGAAATTGACACCTCCTACGTTGGTTAAAGGAGTTAGAAGTTTTTTGGGTCATGCTGGGTTTTATAGGAGGTTCATTAAAGATTTTTCAAAGATTGCAAAACCTCTTACCAATTTACTTCTAAAGGATGTTGCATTTAACTTTTCTCCAGAGTGCCTTGAGTCTTTTTGCAGGTTAAAGCAGGCATTGGTTTCAGCTCCCATAATGTAGTCGCCTGATTGGGATCTCCCTATTGAGATCATGTGCGATGCTAGCAATGATGCAGTTGGGGTTGTTCTGGGCCAAAAGAAGGACAACCAACTCCATACAATCTATTATGCTAGCAGGACTTTGGATGAAGCCCAAAGGAATTATGCTACTACCGAAAAAGAGTTGTTTGCTGTCATCTTTGCTTTCGAAAAGTTTCGGTCATATCTGGTAGGTGCCAAGGTAATTGTGTATACTGATCATGCTGCGATCAGGTACCTACTGCATAAGAAGGATGCTAAACCTCGTCCCATTCGGTGGATCCTCCTCCTCCAAGAGTTTGACTTGGAGATCAAGGATAAGAAAGAGGCTGAGAATCTAGTTGCTGATCATTTATCCAGGCTACCGTCAGAGCAATTAGAGCACACCACAACTGAGCCTCCCATCAATGATTCTTTCACCGATGAGCATCTACTTAGGATCACTGCTGAGATCTTGAATATCGCCACTTCTGAGGTACCATGGTATGCTGATTTTGTGAACTATATTGTTTGTCATGAGTTGCCTAGTGGTTTATCATTTCAGCAGAAAAAGAAGTTCATGTCAGATGTGAGACACTATTTCTGGAATGAACCTTTTCTCTTCAAAAGGTATGGTGATGGAGTTTACCGGCGTTGCATTCCAGAAGAGGAGGTGGAGAGTGTCATACGCCACTGCCATTCTCTCCCTTGCGGTGGTCATATGAGCTCTTCAAAAACCACCACCAAGATACTATAATCTGGATTTTTCTGGCCATCATTGTTCAAGGATGTTCACCGTTTCATTGTTTCTTGTGATGCTTGTCAGAGAACAGGAAACATTTCTAGAAGGAACGAGATGCCATTGAACACAATCCAAGAGGTGGAGATTTTTTATGTATGGGGAATTGACCTCATGGGTCCTTTCCCTCCATCGTGAATTAACAAGTACATCTTGGTGGCGGTGGATTACGTTTCAAAGTGGATTGAAGCCATTGCATCTCCAACGAACGACTCGAGAGTGGTCTCTAGATTCTTCAACAAGGTAATTTTTCCTCGATTTGGTACCCCGCGAGTTTTCATTAGTGACGGGGGTTCACATTTTATTGAGAAGAATTTTAAAGCACTCTTGAGCAAGTATTGGGTGACCCACAAGGTAGCGACACCATACCATCCGTAGACTAGTGGTCAGGTTGAAGTGTCTAATAGGCAGATTAAGAGCATCTTGGAAAAAACTGTGTCCCGATCTCGCAAAGATTGGGCAATGAAGCTAGATGACGCACTCTGGGCCTATAGAACGACATACAAGACTCCCATAGGTACTACACCCTATAGACTAGTTTTTGGGAAGTCTTGTCATCTTCCTGTGGAGCTTGAACACAAGGCCTATTGGGCGATCAAGTTGTTCAATTACGACATGAAGGAGGCCGGTGAGAAGTGGAATTTGCAACTTCGGGAGCTTGAGGAATTGAGGTTAGATGCATATGAGAATGCCAAGATTTACAAGGAAAGAACCAAAAAATGGAATGATAGGCATATAATCCCCAAGATATTTATGATCGGTGATCTTGTATTGCTTTACAACTCTAGATTGAAGCTTTTTCCTGGCAAGCTAAAATCTAAATGGGGATGTCCGTTTGAGGTGAAAAAGGGGTACCCTCATGGGGCGGTCGATTTATGGAGTGAAGAGACTGGCGAGTTCAAAGTTAATGGACAAACGTTGGAGAACTACTTTGTCAGTCATCCGATTGAGAAGGTTGTTTCCATTGACCTTCTTTATCCGATTGCTTGAAGGGAATGGAAGGTCGGCTTCAGAACAAAAACAAGCGCTTCTTGGGAGGCAACCTAAGGTACGTTTTTGTTCATTTTTTTTAATTTAATTTAATTTTTATTTTATTTTATTTTTATTTTATTTTATTTTATTTTATTTTTCTATGTAGATTTAATTTTTACAACTGTCAATATTTTATGTTATTACTTTCTCTTTTCATTAAAAAAAAACAAAATTTATGGGTTGGTTCTGGGAGCCGCACGGGAGCGCAGATCGATCCGCACTCACATAGAGGATTGCACGGACGTGCGTCCATTGCGCGCGGACGTGCGTCCATTGCGCGCGGCCGTGCGTCTAATCCGACAGACCCGTCTTGTTTCCTTTTCTTAAAAAAAAATGTCTGCTCTCAGCACCATTTTGTTATTTCTTCTGTTAAAAAAAATTTCAGCAACGTTCTTTCTTTCTCTCCTTCCCATCCTATTCTCTCACGTACAGTGCCCTCGCCGGCTCGCTCCCCTGCTCTCTCGCGCCGGCTCGCTGTCCCGCCCCCTGCTCCAGCGCCCGCCGACGCGCCACACAGCAGCCCCGCAGCGCTCGCTGTCTCGCCCAGCTGTCGCGCTCGCTCACCCGCCTCCTCTCTTTTTCTCCTTGTTTGTGTACTCAATCCCCTATTCCTCCCCTTGTGCTCCACAATTTCGGTAGGTATCCTCAATCTAGCCTCTTGTGCTTTGATTTTTCCTACAAATTGCTATGATTATTTTTAATGTGTAAATTTTAAATTTCTAGGGTTTAGGTTGATGAACGAAATTGGGGGAAATGTGGGAATTTATAATGTGAAAGAATTCATGAGATTATTTGTGCTTTGTGATCTCTATCGCATCTCATGATTCATATTTCTTGTGGGTTATATGGTTTAGTGTGATGAATTTGGCTTGCATTGTGGTTTGTCCTTGTTCTTGATGATTTTGCTCTTGAGTGTCTACAAGTTATTGAATTCTTGATGATTTTTATGACTTGCCTAACTTCTTGACGTATGGTCGGTTTTAAGTCACATAAACATCTTTGTTAAATTCATCAAATTGACGCTTTGGTTGGTTGTGTGCTTCCTTTAGCTCTTGAGCAAATTGTTAAGAATTGTAGAAAATTATGCTTAGAAACTTGCAAGTTCGTGTTATATTGATCTATCTTCTAAACTTGCGAAATTTCTATGTATGGGGTTGCTTGTGTTGAGAGTATGACATGGTTTTATGGGAGACTAACCTTGAGTCTACCATTATGCACTTGTGTGTTTCTAGCTTGGAAATTAACTTGGTTATTTCCATGGTCGTTGCTTTGGTTTCCCTTGTGTATTGTGCTTCAATTATGCAGATTTGAGTTGTAATGGCTAAGGGATCTACTTCTCGAAAGCGAAGGACCCTTCAAGCTATCGATCATGTCATATGTGAAGGGGATCAGCAGGAACGATTTACGAAATTCATGAAGCGGAAGCATCATAGCACTCGTTGGATTGATCTCAACTTTATGCATTCCTTGTGTTTGGCTGATGAGATCACTCGCCTTTTTACGATTATCGGTGCCCATCCTTTGCTTGAGTTTGCTTGGTGTTCATATCCGGCTCTCACTTCTTAGTTCTTGAGCTCATTTAACCTAGATGTCAACCCTGCTGATACATCTGGGACTCTCACTTTCCGCTTGGGGAACGAAGACCAGACCTTGACTATTGCAGAATTAAACGCAGCTCTTGGGTTCCCTACTAATTGCGGGAAGTTGGTACTTAGCGAGGAGGATCGGAATGCATTCTGGTATGATCTCACGGGTTTCACACCCTATAGGTCACAACTTGCTGGGGCTACTTCTACTGTTCACCCGTGCTTCCGTCTTATTCATCGCATCTTCGGCAACTCTATTTTTGCTCGGGATGAACCAGCAAAGGTGAACACGGGTGAGTTAGAGATGATGTATGTTATGGCTTACAACCACACACTTGACATTGGGTATGAGCTAGCATGCAAATTTGAGTCGTTGGCTGGAAGTACATCAGGGGGCATTTGTATTGGAGGGTTGATCTCTCCCTTGGCAGTTCACTTTGGAGTTGACCTGTATATGTAAACAGCAGTCTCGCTACTACGTTCGGTAGATCATAGCCATCTCACACAGGGTCATACACTCAAAAAGGATTACCGGACCTACTTCCTATGCTTTTCTCACAGCTCCACCACACACCGTGTCCCCGACTGGAACCATACGAGCACAGAGGATAAAAACAACTAGTATGAACCATGGATTGGGGCTCCTCGACCCCCTCTGAGTAATGATCGTGATTGTTGAGTCTGAGGACGAGGATGAGACCCTTCCTGACGCTGAGCCTCCTCGTGCTTTCGATCATGGAGGTACCTCAGGTAGCTCTAGGAACTTTTCTGCTGATGACATGTCCTATATCCAGGGTCAGTTTGACAATCTGACATCCCAGATGTCCGCACTCACCACTCGCCAGACTGCCCTTGAAGAGCAGATGACCACCTTGTAGGCTCAGACAGCAGAACACTTCTCTAGTGTCTCTCAACGGCTGTCTTCGTGGGAGACTCGGCAGCAGCAGGATCGAATGCAGCTGCATCAGATTCTGGTGATGTCCCAGCGCAACTATTATCATCTTCATGGGCATCATTTTGATCCATATGCCCAGTACCCTCCCCCTCCACCACTGTCACAAGAGTAGAATGTCATTGTGAGTGTTTTCTCATCTTTTATTTTTTTTCTACATTGGGGACAATGCAGAAGCTCAGTATGGGGTGGGATGATATTCATATATGTCTACTTATTTGCTAGTTTGAGTCTTTTTATTTGGAGTCCTATGTTATGTCTTGTTTATATGTTTCTTAGGTCATAGTGTCGTATAATTGAGTCTTTAGGGTCTTGTCATTTTGATGTATTTTGATAGCTTGGTCTAGTGTCATTGGTGGTTGTAGCCTTAGTATACTATGCAAGATCTTAACGATGGGGTTGATGTCTATGATGCTAGTATTCGCCCTAAACCTCTATGTGTCATGACTTGAGATGTATTGCCTAGCACAGAGTTATTGAACGAGCATGCATATTTAAGTTCCTAGCCAAAAGCATTGTGAGGTTCCGAGTATGATTGTTGAATCATTTTGAATCATTTCATTCATTTGGTGCAAGAAACTGATTTTGTGCTTAATCTCCAGAACTTGCTTTAGACTCTTTACTGAAGCTACTCTATATGATTCGTGTGCATGACTTACAGATGATTGAGGCATTGCTTCTTATTAACCATGTTCTTCCCAACCTAGTCCTAAATGTGATCCTCTGCTTGAAGCCATTATTGAGCCTTATGAGCCTAACGCATAAACTCCACAAAGACCTCCCAGAGCCAACTGTTGACCTTTGACCCATTCGGGAATCAGGGAGAAATAGAGCTTATTTGTTTGTGTGGATGTGCTTGAAGTATATGGTAATGTTTGAATGGTTGGTTTTGATGTATCGATCCTCTCGATAGTTAGATTCCTTGGGACCTGAGTAGGATAAAATTCACTCAGGGGTAAAAGTCAAGAAGAGCAAAATACGGTTAGTAACCGATCTTCCTTGTGGAGGATAAAATTCACACAAGGAGGAAGATGCAAGGAAGCTAAGACACTTAGTAACCGGGTGCATTCATCACAAATGTTTGTATTCGTGTAAAACGGTGTTAAAGCTGGAGAGGTAAAAAAAAGAGCGAAAAAAAAGAAAAAAAGAAAAAGAAAATGTGGTATACAAAAGTTGAGAATGGAAATGCTAATGTGATGGAGTTGTAAAGGTGGTTTGGAGTGGGTTTATTTGAAGTGGATGCTTTTCTATTTGCTCTTGTTCCCGGAATTCAGCACCACATGCCTTTGAAATTGTCCATAGCTCATCCTTTCCACCTTGGCCCCAAGATAACTACAAAAAGTCCTCATGATTTTTGTTGTGTGCATGAACTTTAGTGGTGGATGCTTAGAACGCTATTGCAAGCCTATGATAGATGAGTACAATTGTTGAGACAGAGCGGAACTTCTGAGGTTTAGAAACTGTTGATTGCTTTGTCCTAATGATAATGAGGAAGTATGATGATGGCAATTATCTTCAGTTTTTTATTGCAAAATCAATTTCTTTTTTTAAAAAAAAGGGGCTTGAATGAGTTGACACATTTATCTTATCTTGCACTTGATGAGTCTTGCTTGGGGACAAGCAAGATTTAAGTATGGGGTATTTTGATGTCATTGTATTTTATATCATTTAGGTCGTGTATTTAGAATAGGTTTCGCATCATTTATGATTTGTTAGGTGTGTTTTTGGTTGTTTTCCGTATAGTTTTTAGATTAGAGGTCTACTCCCGTTGTGATTGTGTTTTCAGGTGTTTTTGGAGCCAATCGCACCGCCTTGGACTCTCCAGGGGAAGCGTGCCTAGTGAGGATGATGTGAGCGGAACCAAGCGCCGAGGAACAAGAGGACGGACGTGCGTGCTGAGGCGCACTTACAGAGAGAAATGCACGGACGTGCAGATAATGGCGCACGGGTGTGCACGTCTCAACAAGGCCACCAGCAACCAAGTGTTGGTGCACGGGCGTGCGTATTGAGGCGCACTCATAGAGAGATCTGCATGGGCATGCGGGCTCAAGCGCACGGCCGTGTACAACGCTGTTGGCTTCTGCCGACTTCAGTTCGTTTTATTACTTTAGGAATTAAATATTATTTTTTAATTATGTTTTTTCCTAGACTATTTAAGGGCTGAGAGGACATCTTTGAGGGCTCTCTCATCTTCCACGTTGAATTTTACTCTTTGAAGAATCTTGTGAGAACCATAAGCGGAGATTCGAATCGTTTCAATTCAGAATTGGTACTTTCTCTCTTATCTTCTGTTTGTCTCTGATTTCTATGCTTAGTCTAATTGAATTGAATATGAAAATCTCCATGCTAGGCTAGTTCTCCTTGTTCTAGGGTTAGGGATAATCCCGACGATGCGGAAATAGACTTGCTCTTCGTATCGCCCGAATGATTTCTCATTTGAATTGTGATTTAATCTTATTGTACTCTATCTAATCGATGTGAATTGGTTAGTCCCGATTTAGGATTTGAGATCGAAAGAAGATAACCCTAAATTGGAACATAGATGGTGAATTGAGACCGAAAGGTGATACGATCCATCGGAATTATAGGGTTAAACCTAAAGTTTAATTGTGCGAAAGTGAATTAAGTTTTATGAGGATTTATATGTTATCGTAGAAATCTTAGGTTATATTGATATTGATTGAGACCGAAAGGAGATATTGATTTGAGTATCACCTAGATTCTAAGAGCTTAAAGAGACTGTATGGGTTGCATTGAGACCGAAAGGAGATTTGCAATTACATTAGACAACCTACCTTCACATTAAAGTAGAAATGATTCGGGTGAGATTACATTTTGGTCTGTTTAGGAAGCATCGTTCATAGAATCCTTAGCCCTATAATGCCTCTCATTCATATATTTCTCATTATTTCTATCATTATTTATCACTTTCAATTACAGATTCTTTCAAATTGTTTGGTACTTTTGGGCTTGGTCAATTTGGTTCAACGCTAGCAATTGATACTCCACTAGTCCTTGTGATACGACACTTGAATACTACAATTGACACCGTATTCTTACGGGGTTGGTTTTAGCAACATCAGCTGCTGTGCCAAGTCAGGAGCAGAAAGTGATTTGCACGCAAATTGCCATATTTTCTATGCACATATGAATCCATTTTATTGTCTTTTGCATGCATATTAATGGGAAAACATGGGATTAGTGTAGTTTATGCTTAAATGTCAAATATATGGGTTTGCACGAGTTTCCATGTGATTTCGCAGAAAACAGGATGAAAATGGATGAATTCGGAAGAGCGGAAAAAGAACTCGAAGTCTTCTGAAGAGGTCGAAATCGACTAGAAACCTCGACATCGAGTACATCAGAGACATAGGAATCGAGCAGAAAAGGAAACAGAGCATGTCGACACAAAAGGGGTCGATATCGATGATTGGGGGTCGATATCGATGCTACCAGATCGACCAAATTGATAAAAAGTCGAGTGCCAGTTCGAGTAGGAGAAGGAGAAGCTCGAGATGAAGTTTTGAAGGGGTCGATATCGATGTCTAAGGGTCCATATCGACCATGCCAGCAGAGGAATCCGACTCCGATTTTTGATAGAATTCGATCCAATGCTTGCAATGTCTATCCAAAGGTCGAGATTTCCTATAATCAACACCAGATCTATCATGAGGAGGCTGATTTCACCATGAAGTTTTAGCTTTTACTTTGTTTTAGTTTATCTTAGAGAATAAAGATAAGGGTTCGAGTCCTTATCGACATCTATAAATAGAGGCCAATAGGGCTGAGTTTAGGTATTCAATTTCAGATTCAATTTTACACACAATTCAGTTGCAATAGAGAGTAGAGAGAGAGAGAGAGAGAGGAAGCCGAGTGGAGTTGTAAAGCGAGAGCGGAGTGGCTTGTTCGGTTGTACTTTCTTTCGGAGTTTTAATTCAAAGTAGCTTTCTTTCAACAATACTGATGATGATTTGCATGATGAGGAGTGAGTAGTCAACCCACTTCTAGGATCGGGGTGAGCCCGACGATAGCAATGTGAGGTAAGTGCGTCAAAGGTATGACTTTTATTCGATTCCGTCTTCTACCCCATGCATGATCCTTTACGAAAGTTAGGGAGATTCATTATTTACATTATTGAAGCGAAAACCACTCATATTATGAACTTGAATTGCTCATGAATTGGATAGTAACTCTTAGGAAATATGCGAGAGCCTCTAGTCACCTAAGTGTTGATAACAAAAGTTATTTGACGAAAAGACATTAAAGTTCATAACTTTAGAATGAAACTTGCATTGTTATCTTTGTGGCATGAAACCCCGACTTTGGAAGCCTTTTAATTAATTGAATTCTTCATAAAAGTCTTAGTTTTGTTTCTGTTCATCTTCCTTCTCCATCTTATTTTCTTCGGACTCTTTTTCGACAAATTGGTTACGAAAACAGTTTCTGTGATAAGCATCGAAATGGACCATAAGGGTTGATATCGTGGTCTAACATCGATATCGAGGTCTCTGCTCGACGTCGACTTGCTGTTTTGTCTTCTCCAGGAACTGCGCTAGGAAATCGACCAGAACTGAGGTCGATATCGACTAGTATACTCGATATCGAGTGTCTGCTGAGGTCGAAAGCTTTGATCGTGAGTACAACAAGGGAAGCGCTGACATACCTCCTCGTGGATTCGATCCTGAATTACCCTACTACTACAAGGGAGGGGATTCTTGTATTATTTGTTTGGGACAAGGAGATAGTCTAGTTGTGCTTTGTTTTATTTTGAAGCTCCTACTACCACCCCCGTTAGCGAACAGAAAGCTCCCTAAGAGTGCGGTTCGCTTCATTAGCCATCTCTGCAGTGTTTCCTTGGTCAAAAGGTAACCCGTGAGAACGATCACGAGTTTCTCACCTTAAGGAAGAAACGGTTCTTTCAATCTTTGAATCAAATGGCAACAAAGAAGAATTAGTAGCACGGGTATGGACCATATAAGATGGTCCACACCAAAAATCAGCACAAAAACACACAAGAATCAATAAAAATTTCCCCGGCAACGGCGCCAAATTTGACGAAGGGGAAACCTGTCGTTGATCCGTCAAAGTAACTCAAACCTATAACTAGTATAGTAATAAGTAAGAGGTCAATCCACAGGGAGATTTGTTCCACTAGTATGATTTAAATGCCGATTTAGTAACGAAGTGGGGGTGTTTGTGAAAGCAAAGCGAATTATGAAAGGCAAGGTAAATGGTTGTGATTCAAACAATTGAGAGAAGTAGTTCTACCTACAATTTTCCACTTTATTTGGTTGAAGCGATCCTTGTAACTTCTTCTCGTCCTATTATGTTTCCTATGAATGCCCTTGTCCCGACCTAATATAGTTACTAGTCCAATCAGTCCTAGTAACCCTTATCAATCGAACAGTCCCTAAAGAAGGATTTAACCCAATTGATAGCTTTAAGTTCAGAGATTAGCCAAGGTATTTGCAGTCCCTAAAGCGGAATTTAACAACACATCCAACTTCCTACCTATCCAATTAGTTCAATCAGCCTTAAAGGGATAAGTTTGCTACTTGGGTTAAGGTTCGCAATCAGGAATCTAAAAAACCCTAGCAATTGAAATGATCTAACTAGTTGGCCAGACAAGATAGAACAAAACAATAAACAATCAAGCACAAAGAAGTTGAAGCATTCAAATATAGGAAACAAGGAACGAGAATTAGAAACTCACAATCAATCCAAATAAAGCGTCAAACTGTAGGTAGAACAGATGAGTTTAGTTCCTCATGGAAGACATCGCTCAATCTCTCAATTGTTTAATGAACGTAGAATGAAATATGAAAAGTGCTTCAAAACTAAATAACTCCCCGCCTTTCAAAAGCCTAAGCCGAACCTAAAATGAAAATAACAAATACTAGGGTTTCACTAATCAAAATGCGGCAGATGACCAATGCGGCGGCCGCAGCATAGGTGCCGCGGCCGCTGCACGCGTGTTCAATTCTGGCGCCGCTCCAGCTCCTTGCGGCGGCCGTTGCATGTATGCTGCGGCCGCAGCATATGTCCCGTTGCATCATCCCGCTGCCAGAAGCTTAAGGCAGCTCCAATTCCTTACTCTTCTTTCTTCAAGTCTCCAAGATCATGCATCGCAATAGTGTTCGAATCTAATCTGTGAAAATACTCACAAATTCGCGCAAAATCCGAACTCTTCCAAAATAATCGTCAGATGCACTTTAACTCTAATTCATTAACTAAATGCCTATAATGCCTATCTAGGATATGCATTATCAACATCACTAATCGATATCGACACATGTGGTCTACGTCGACGGTCTTCTGTGTCGATGCACCTTCTCCCTACATCTGAGCTCGATATCGAGTACACATCTCAACATCGAGTGCCCCTGAGATCGACCGACAGCCTTTTGAGTCGGTCGACGTTGCCACTGATGTATCGATATCGATACCCCTAGTCGTAATCGACTGCTTGTTTTTGTCTCTGCAGGTCTTCTGTTGCAGTAGAAATTGGCAGCTCAGGTCGATGTTGATGTGCTCGCAAATAGCCATATTTTCTATGCGCATTTATGTCTATTTTGATGTTATTTCCATGCATATTAGTGGGGAAATCATAAGATTATTGTAGTTTATTCATAAATGTCAAATATAGAGGTCTACACGAGTTTTTATGACATTTCGCATAAATCAAGACGAAATGGACGGAATTTGGACAAGAGAAGAAGAGCGGAAAAAGAACTCGACGTCTACTGAAGAGGTCGAAATCGATGACTAACCTTGACATCGAGTGAAACAGAGCACCAGAAATCGAGCAGAGGAGAACAGAGCATGTCGACACAAAAGAGGTCGATATCAATGTCTGAAGGTCGATATCGAGTGGCCTGAATCGAGATAAAAGATAGAAGTCGAGTGCCACTCCAAGATAGAGCAAGACTGCTCGATTTAAGATAAAGAGGGGTCGATATCGAGGTCTTATGATTGATATTGATGTTGCTGTAGAAAAGATTTGACTCAGTTTTTTATAGAATTATATCTGAAGTGTTCGAAATAATCCTAAAGTCGAGATCTTCTATCTTCTACACCAGATTTATCACTTTATGATTTTTACCAAGGAGTTTTTATTTTTTACCTTTATTAAGTTTATCTTACAAAATAAAGATAGGTTTTGGAAGCCTTGGATAGTGAGGTTTGGAATCTATAATTAGAGGCCATTAGGGCTGAGTTTATTCATTCAATTTTATTCATTCAAACACATAAAACGCAGAGATTTAGGAGAGAGAGAGAGAGAGAGACCGAGTGGGGGGGTGAAGCGAGAGCGGAGTGACTTTGTTCGGTTGTACTTTCTCTTTTGCAATTTCAATACAAAGTAGTTTCTTTTACATGATGATGATGAGTTCCATGATGAAGCGTGAGTAGTCAACCTGCTTCTAGGGTCAGGATGAGCCCAACAATAGCAATGTAGGGTAAGTGCGTCAAAGGTATGATTTTTATGCGATTTCGTCTTGTATCCTATGCATGATCCTTTGCGAAAGTTTAGGAGATTCATTATTTGCATTATTGAAGTGAAAGCCAATCATATTGTGAATTTGGATTACTCAAGAATTGGATAGTAACTCTTAGGTTTTATGCGAGAGTCTCTAATCACCTAAAAGTTGGTAACGAAAATTATTTGACGGAAAGACATTAAATTTCATAACTTTAGCATCATACTTGCATTATTATCTTTGTGGCATGAATCCCCGACCTTGGAAGCCTTTATGTTATTGAATTCTTATAAAAGTTTGAGTTTTTATTTCTGTCCATCTTTCCATCACCATTCTACGCTCTTCGGACTACTTTTCCGACAAATAGATTACATATACAGTTACTGTTGTTGACATCGAAATCGACTGACAAGGTCGATATCAAGCACTAACATCGATATCGAGGTCCATCACGACGTCGACTACTTTGCTTTTATCTTATGCAGGAAACTCACTAGAAATCAACCAGAACTGAGGTCGATATCGACTAGACACATCGATATCGAGTGTCTTCTGGAGTCGAAAGCTTGATCGTGATTGCAACTTAGGAAGCACTAACATACCTCCTCGTGGATTCGATCCCGAATTACCCTACCACTACATTGGAAGGGATTCTTGTATTTTATTTGCTTGGATAAGGGAGTTAGCTTAGTTTGAATTTGAATATATTTTATATCTGAGCGAATCACCTCCCCCTACGAACAAATTGGCGCCGTTTCCAGGGAGGCAATCAATCGCCACCTAAGTTTTTCTCATGGTCTTCTTTTAGTGCTTATTTTGCTGGTTTATGTGACGCTCTGATCGCGAACCTGTCCTGGAAAGTCTTGACGAGCCTGAATGTTTCTTCCATCTTCGCAACAAAGCTATTCAAATCATGGCGGATAACGAGACACAGGCTGAGACCATTGAGTGGTTGAGGAAATAGATAGAGGACCACAATGCTATAATCGCTGCTGAAAGGGCCGCCGCTGCTGCAGAGTGAGCCCGTGCTGATATAGAGGAGGATACGCGCAGACAAGCCCAAGATCGGCTCAATCAGTATCCACAGACGGCGATGCAGTACATGCATCTGCCGCTTCATGTTACTGAATCCGCTATTTTTATTCCTCGTTCTAACTATGAAATAAAGATAAACTTCCTATTGGAAATAAAAAGAAACACTTTTGAAGGAAGACCTAATGAATGCCCCTTCTAACATATCTATACTTTTATGGAATTATGTGAAACTATTGCTGATGGTGTGAATCTAGAGTATGTGAGACTATAATTCTTTTGATTGTCTTTGGCAGGGAAGGCATTGCAATGGCTAGAGAGTTTGGCTCCACGCTCACTAAGGACATGGTCAGAGGTGAAGGATGCATTCCTAAACAAGTTCTTTCTTCCATCTAAAATGGTGACGCTGCGACAAAGGATCACGGCTTTCAGACAAAAGCCAGGTGAAACATTGGCACATGCGTGGGAGCGTTTTAGGGACTTGCGGAGATCATGCCCGACTCATGGGAAACCACCATATGTCATCCAGGAGATCTTCTACAACTCCCTTGATGTGCCAAATCAAGAGAGAATCAATTCATACACCTCCTATCGATACATTGAGCTCACACCAACAGAGGCCTGGGAGACAATTGAGAGGCTGGTTAACTTTGACAATACTTATGGGACTGCTACGGCCTATGACTCAAGGCCTGCCCCATCTATGCCACTTTATGAGCCTCCAAAGAAGATTGATGCTAATGTGCGGCAACAATTCCACAACGATCAGACACGCCGCCTTCAAAAGCAAGTGAGGTTCCTGAGCAACAATCAACCTTGTCAGGAATGTGGCTCAACAAGGCATAACACTAGTGCCTGCCCACATCTTGAGCAAGTATCTATGGTGGAACAACATAAGGAAGCCAAGTGGACGAGAGGCCCCTATCGAGGGGGAAATCAGCAGTATTGGAGAGATCAACGGTTCTATCAATCACAACATCAAAGGGATCCCCCACTATATAGAGCACCAGGGCACCCTGAGCGGGAACCAAGGAAGGATGACATGTAGATCATTCTTGATGTGATGCGGAGGAACCACGCTGAGTTCAAACAAGCCAATAATTCCATCCATACTCAGTTGCAGAGCATCAACTCGAGACTTGGGGAGATCGACCTTTGGAAGCGCAACATGGACACCCAAATGGGGCAATTGGCTGAATCAATACCCAACCCGTCAGGATCGCTGCATGGATACACTGTGCCCAATCAAAAGGGCAAAACTACTAGACACATAGCGGCCATGAACATAAGGAGTGGGCGTCAAGTGCAAACTCCCGAGCAAAAAGCGGAGGAGAAGGCCCTAGAACAGATGTCGATATCGACCCCCTATCGATATCGACCAAGGTGATGTCGATGTCGAACATACTCAAGTCGATCTCAACACTGATGCTGAATGACCACAGAAATCGACTCCTCTAGTCAATATCGATCCCCATCCAGTCGATGTTGAGCTAACTCCATCCGCAGGGAAGAAGAAGGTGTTGCCATTCCCATCAAAGAAGGTGATTAAGGACCCAGCGGAAAAGAAGTTCCAGCGATTCGTGAAGATGCTTCAAGGATTTAATGTCTCAATTCCATTCATAGAAGCACTTCATGAGATACCATCATATGTGAGGTTCCTTAAGGACATATTCGGTAAGAAGAAATCGATTGCTGAGATCACAGAGGAGTGCAACAGATTGGAGCTACCACAGAAGTGGGCGGACCCAAGTAAGTTTTCTATCGCTATAGGCTTAGGTCGATATCGCGTTAATGCTTTAGTTGATTTGGGCGCTAGTGTTAGCACGATTCCACTAACCATATGGCACAAGATAAAGATAAGTCCCCTGGAGCCCGTGGATGCAAAGTTATACATGGCGAACAATACGGTAGTGATTCCAACAGGGATGGTAGATGATGTGCCGTGCAAGTAGGTAAATTCTTTGTCCCTGCTGACTTCTTAGTTTTTGATATGGTATAGGACCCTGCTTGTCCCATTATTTTAGGTAGGTCATTCCTAGCAACCGTCGATGCCAACATAAGCATGAAGAAAGGATTGCTCTCATTCACCATCAGTGACGAAGTGATAGAGTACACCTTCAACAAGACGATAAGCAAGAATGAACGACCAATGGAGATAAAGGCCATCAAAGGTGTCTACATCACATGTGGGGAAGCAATGGTAAGGATTATGACACCCGATGAGCTTGAAAAGAAGGCCATAGAAGCCCAAATGAAGGAGGTCATGGCAATATTGAACCAAGGAGCCAAAAAGCCACTCAAAATCGATCCAGGTAAGTTGATACTGACTAACAATGTTCAAGATTCTGTGCCAGGTTATAAGTATGGGGTCGACGGAGGAGAAGAAACATCGAAATCGAGCATAGAGGTCGATATCAACCATAAGCCTATGCCGAAATTGAATGCCCTTGAAGCTGAGAAAGAAGGAGAAGAGACCTCGATATCAAGGTTAGAAGGTCGAAATTGACCTACCCGTGTCGAGCAGAACACCTCCAAATCGACTGAACCTTCAGGTGCACAACAGAGCTCGATATCGACTACTGATGATCGATGTCGACCTGAGCCACTAACAAAAGAGAAGGTAAGCAAAGGTACATATTCCTCTTTTTCGATTTCAATTAAAGATTTATCATTATTTGGAAGAGGTTTACCTTGGCATGTGCGCTTGTGTACGGTCTCCGATGATGATTCGAGCCATTATGAAGTAGGAAGTAAGGTGTTTGTCTCCAAATCACAAGATCATTGGTTCCTGAGTAGATTCAAAGACAAGAGTGATACGTTTGGGATACTTGATCCTTCGCCTGTGGGCTCAAGATCAAGAACCACGTCGTATATTTGCCCGATCTTGCAATGCTCTTTCATATCTCCTGATTGGAACAAATTAACAAGTGATTGATATTCTGAGTTTTAGCGACAGATTACACTTAGAATACTTTCAGCAATTGGAAACAGGGAATAGCGACAGAAAACAAGGTAGCGAGAGCAGAGCGGAAGCCGCGCGCGGAAGGTACGCGGGTGCCTGGGAGCGCGGACGCGGAGTGCGCGCGAGCGCCGGGAGGCTGAGACGCAGTGGCCGCTGCAGGCCTGGGGCAGCCGCCGCCTAGGGTTCGTCTTCCTTCTTCTGCGATGGTGGTAGGGTTTCTGCGAAAGAATCTGCTAGGGTTGTGTTTGTGTTTGGTTTTGGCCGACTTTGAGTTGGGGTTTGGTTTTGTGTTTGCCGAATGTAGATGGATCACAAGAGCACTTGAAGCTTTGGGATTGAAATCGAAGAACCCTTAATTCCTTAAAGGGTTTTCTCAATTCTATTCAATCTAATTAACTCAAAGGGAATTACAATGATTAAATAGAAATTCTAGGAATAAATTCTACCATGCAAGATAGAATTTAGGTTGATAAAAGATATAATTAAAATCCTAAAGATAGATAAACCTAGACGATAAAAACTTAGTCGACAAGGATTACATCTAGATAAGTTATAATTAATTCCACCTTATTAATCTAAGTTGCAAAAAATAATAACTTAAGTAAATAAAGTGAACCGGCCCAAGCACAAGACCATCACTCGACATGGGCCTCCATTCCACTCGACATGGGCTTGGGTCGAGTGTGACATATGTGTTGATAAAGGAGGATGATGACGAGTCTTCATGAGCTCTGTGTGCGGACGCAAGCTCAAGTCTTGTGTTGGTGGTCTAGTCCTGAGCAAAGTGATCCAGGGCGGCCTAAACCGTTGCTCCATAGTTCCTTGGTAATGGACAAGAAGGGCTTTGGTTGCATCTTGAATCCTCTTGGCCCTTGCACGAGTGATAGGACCATCGAATGGCACCTTCATGTTGTCCTCAATGTCACCAGAAGTCATCGACAATTGCACTGCATCAAAGAGGATGGGACCATTCACAGTGAATCAGATCCATCCAGGCGGGATGCAGTTGAGACACAAGAAAGGAGTTCTATTTGAGGCCCAAGCCACATGGGCTCTGCAGATGCCGCCTTGAGAGTTGAAAGGAGAAGTCGGCCTAGCGACTTTAAAGTCTAGAGCTTGTAAAAGACAATTAGTTTTAAGTTTTGATCATCTTTTTGGTTTTGTTTTGAGACAGGAGACATTATTATTTTTGTTTGGTTTTAGTTTTTATTTTCTAACAAGTTTTCAGGAAAGAGGAAAAAAGCAAAAAGAGACATCGAAATCGAGTAAGAAGCTCGATATCGACCATAAAGGTCAATTCCGAGGGGCTTGTGGTCGAGGCCTGATCACCCTGAAGTTTGAACCAGAAATCGATGAAGCTAGTCGATATTGACTGGTATGCCCGATATCGACCACCACTGCTGACTTCTTCGACTCCTGAAATTTGTGAAGTTTTAGTAAGTTTCTTTCTTGACCCTAGTTTTTAATATAGTGAGGACATTGTAATCTTTAAGTATGGGGTGAGGGGAAGGCTTACTTGCATATTTTGAGCATATTTTTGAAATTTTTTCATAAGTTATCGCATAGTTTTTACATGTTCAT
Source organism: Persicaria maculosa (assembly GCA_963922045.1). Classification (NCBI taxonomy): domain Eukaryota; kingdom Viridiplantae; phylum Streptophyta; class Magnoliopsida; order Caryophyllales; family Polygonaceae; genus Persicaria; species Persicaria maculosa. Next base: position 40,984,495 of record OY998261.1, read on the forward strand.
GCATATTACATAGGTATTTTAGAATTGCATATTTATCTTTAAGCATTGCATAGTTTTTAATTTCGAAAAAAAAGGAGAGAAAAAATGACCCCCATCAAAAATTATGGAAAGAAAAAAAAAGAAAAGAGTCATGGTAGTTAATTAATAAGGAACTCGACGATGAAAAAGTAGATTCATTAGAGAGATAACATGAAATTGCCTAGTTAAGGGAAGTCACAATGAAGTGCAAATTTTTAGAGAAAACCATGAAAGAGAGGTAAAATTTGAAGTTGCTTTTGACATGTGCATGATAAGAAGATGGAGGACTTTATGAAATTTCCATACATATGCTCAAGTTCATATCCTACCTATGCATATTTGCAAAAGTCACAAGCCATATATGAGCCTTATTACATTATCATTATTGCTCCACATATATTACATATTGCCCATTTTTTATATCATATGCCCTATCTGGGGTCAAGTTTGAGAATGGATGTCATCATTGGAGTTGTTATATGGAGTTTGTGCATATTATGAAGTTGTTGGCAGGAATGAAAGAAATATTGAAATATGGAAAATTTATTGAGTGAGAAAAAATCCGATCACCTCAGGAGATAAAGGTAGGTTGGCCCTGCTCATTGAGATGTTAGTTCAGTGAGATGGGACACAAGGTGAGGAGTCCGAAGTACTAAGTATCCGGGGCCATTCATGACACTGATGTGCGCGCAAATTGCCATATTTTCTATGCACATATAAGTCCATTTTATCATTCATTTGCATGCATATTAATGGGAAAACATGGCATTAGTGTAGTTTATGCTTAAATATCAAATATATGGGTCTGCACGAGTTTCTATGTGATTTTGCAGGAAATAGGATAAAAATGGACGGATTTGGAAGAGCGGAAAAAGAACTCGAAGTCTTCTGAAGAGGTTCAAAATCGACTGGGGACCTCGACATCGAGTACAACAAAGACATAGGAATGGAGCAAGAAATGGAACAAAGCATGTCGACACCAGAGAGGTCGATATCAACGTCTGAAGGTCGATATCGATGTTGCCAGATCGAGCTAAAAGATAGAAGTCGATAGCTAATCTGAGTAGAAGAAGGAGAGCTCGAGATAGAGTTTCATAGAGGTCGATATCGATGTTCATGGTCGATATCTATGTTTCCCAGCAGAGGAATCCGACTCAGATTTTGATAGAATTCTATCCGAAGCTTGCACGTCTATCTAAAAGTCGAGATTTCTTATCTTCAAAACCAGAGCTATCATATGAGCTGATTTACCATAGGAGTTTTTAGTTTTTACTTTATTTAAATTTTATCTTAGAGAATGAAGATAAAGTTTCGAGTCTTGGATAGCAAAGTTCGATATCTATATCTAGAGGCCATTGGGGCTGAGTTTAATCATCCAAGCACATACAATTCCAGTTTTACATTGAGTTTTAGTGAGTTAGAGAGAGAGAGAAGGAGGCCGAGTGAGTTGGAGAGAAGAGAGAGCGGAGATTTGGCTTGTTCGGTTGTATTTGCTTTCATAGTTTAATTCAAAGTAGTTTTCTTTCAATAATAATGATGAGTTGCATGATAAGAAGCGAGTAGTCAACCCACTTCTAGGGTCGGGGTGAGCCCGACGATAACGATGTAGGGTAAGTGCATCAAAGATATGACTTTTATGCGATTCCATTTTCTATCCTATGCATGATTCCTTTGCGAAAGTTAGGGAGATTCATTATTTGCATTATTGAAGCAAAAGCCACTCATATTGTGAACTTGGATTACTCATAATTTGGATAGTAACTCTTAGGAACTTATTTGACGGAAAGGCATTAAATTTAATAACTTTAGCATAAACTTGCATTGTTATCATTGTGGCATGAAACCCCGACTTTGGAAGCTTTTAAGTTTATTGAAATCAATATAAAAGTTTTAGTTTTGTTTCTGATCATCCTTCTTTACCATTCTACATTCTTCAAACTCTTTTCCGACAATTGGTTACGAATTACAATTTCTGCAACAAACATCGGAATCGACGGTAAAGGTCGATATCGAGGTCTAACATTGATATCGAGGTCCCACTCGATGTCAACTTCACTGTTTTTGTCTTCTGCAGGAACTCTAACTGGAATCGACCAGAACTGAGGTCGATATCGACCAGACACATCGATATCGAGTGTCTTCTGAGGTCAAAAGCTTTGATCATGAGTACAACAAGGGAAGCGCTGACATACCTCCTCGTGGATTCGATCCTGAATTACCCTACTACTACATTGGGAGGGGATTCTTGTATTATTTGTTTGGGACAGGGAGTTAGCCTAGTTGTGAATTGTTTATTTTAAATATTTGAATCTCTACACACTCCCTTTTACAACAAATTGGCGTCGTTGCCGGGGAGGTAATCAATCACCACCTAAGTTTTCTCACGATCTTTTTTAAGCTTATTTTGCAAGTTTATGCGACGTTCTGATCGCAGACCTATCCTGGAACCAATCAACGAGCATGAACGTTTCTACCATCTTCGCAACAAAGCAATTCGCATCATGGCTGACAACGAGACGCATGCTGAGACCATAGAGCAGTTGAGGAAGGAGATCGAGGGCCACAACGCTACAATCGCTGCTGAAAGGGTCACAGCTGCTGCAGAGCGAGCTCGTGCTGATAGGGAGGAGGATGCGCACAGACAAGCCCAAGAGCGGCTCAATCAGTATCCACAGACGACAATGCAATACATGCATCTGCCGCTTCATGTTCCTGAATCCGCTATTTTAATTCCTCACTCCAATTATGAAATAAAAATTAACTTCCTATCTGAGATAAAAAGAAATACTTTTGAAGGAAGACATAATGAATGCCCACTGCAACACATCTCTACTTTTATGGATTTATGTGAAACAGTTGCTGATGGAGTAAATTTAGAGTATGTGAGACTGAAATCTTTTCAATGGTCTGTGTCAGGGAAGGCATTACAATGGCTCGAAAGTTTGGCTCCACGCTCGTTGAGGACATGGGCGGAGGTGAAGGATGCATTCCTGAATAAGTTTTTTCCACCTTCTAAAACGGCGATGTTGCGACAAAGGATCACGACTTTCAAACAAAAGCCAGGTGAAACACTAGCACATGCGTGGGAGCGATTTAAGGACTTATTGAGATCATGCCCAACACATGGGCAACTTCCATATGTCATCCAGGAGATCTTCTACAACGCCCTTGATGCGCCAAATAAGGAGAGGATCAATTCATACACCTCTTATCGGTACATTGAGCTTACACCAACGGAGGCATGGGAGACCATTGAGAGGCTCGTGAACTTTGACAACACTTATGGGGCTGCTGCGGCCTATGATGCAAAGCATGCCCTATCCATACCACTATATGAGCCTCCAAGGAAGATAGATCCTGATCTACGGCAACAATTCCACAACGATCAGACACGTCGCCTTCAAAAGCAAGTCAGGTTCTTGAGCAACAATCAAACTTGTAAGGAGTGTGGCTCAACAAGGCATAACACTAATGCCTGTCCACATACTGAGCAAGTACCCATGGAGGAACAACATGAGGATGTCAAGTGGACGAGAGGCTCCTATGGAGGGGGCAATCAACAATATTGGGGCGATCAAAGGTTCTATCAAAGGGATCCCCCACCATATAGAGCACCAAGGCACCCTGAGCGGGAAACAAGGAAAGATGACCTGCAAATCATTCTTGATGAGATACGGAGGAATCATGCTGAGTTCAAACAAGCCAACAACTCCGTCTATACTCAGCTGCAAGGCATAATTTCTAGGCTTGGGGAGATCGACGTTTGGAAGCGCAACATGGAGACTCAAATGAGTCAGTTGGCGGAAGCAATACCCAAAGCGCCAGGATCATTCCTTGTATCCACTGTGCCCCACCAAAAGGGAAAAACCATTGGTCATATTGCGGCGGTGAACCTAAGGAGTGGGCATCAACTACAAACGCCCGAGCAAAAAGCGGAGGAAAAGGAGCCAGAACAGACATCGATATCGACCCCCCTGTCGATATCGACCAAGGTGACGTCGATGTCAACCTTCCTATCGATGTCAACCCTGATGCTGCGTCACCACAGAAATCGACTCCTCCAGTCGATGTGAACCCTACTGATGTCGATGTCGACCTCACTACAGCTGCATGGAAGAAGAAGGTGTTTTCATTCCCAACTAGAAAGATGATTAAGGATAAGCGGAAACGAAGTTCCAGCGGTTCGTGAAGATGCTTCAGGGACTCAATGTCTCTATACCATTCACAGAAGCACTTCATGAGATGCCATCCTATGTAAGGTTCCTTAAGGACATCTTGGGTAAGAAGCGATCGCTCTCTGAGATCGCAGAGGAGTGCGACAGGTTGGAGCTACCAGAAAAGCGGGCGGACCCAGGTAAGTTTTCTATCGCTATAGGTTTAGGTCAATTCAAATTTAATGCTTTAGTTGGCTTGGGTGCTAGCGTTAGCATGATGCCACTAACCATTTGGCACAAGGTAAAGATAGGTCCTCTGGAGCCCGTGGATGCAAGGTTGTACATGGCTAACAATACGGTAGTGATTCCAACTGGGATAGTGATGGATGTACCAGTACAAGTAGGTAAATTCTTTGTCCCTGCTGATTTCTTAGTTGTTGATATAGCGGAGGACCCTGCTTGTCCAATTATTTTAGGTAGGCCATTCCTAGCAACCGTCGATGCCAACATTAGTGTGAAGAAAGGATTGCTCTCATTCACAATTAGTGATGAGGTGATAGAGTATGCCTTCAACAAGACGGTGAACAATCAACGGCCAATGGAGAAGCCAAAGTAAGGAGTATGACACCGAAGGAGCTTGAGAAGAGGGCCATAGAAGCCCAAGTGGAGGAAGTTGTGGCAATCTTGAACGAAGGGGCCCAATAGAACATCGAAATCGACCCAGGTAAGTCGATATTGACTAATAATGCTCAAGATTATATGCCACGTCATAAGTATAGGGTCGACGGGGGAGGAAAAGAAACATCGAAATCGGAGTTAAAGGTCGATATCGACCATACCCAGCCGAAATCGACCACCATCAGCACTGACAAGGGAGGAACGGAGACCTCGATATCGATCTCTAAGGGTCGACATCGACCTGATCATATCGAGCAGAAAATCTCCAAATCGACTGATCCTCCAAGAGTACAATAGAGGTCGATATCGGCCTTTGAACATTAAAATCGACCTAAGCCACAGACTGAGAAGAAGGTAAGTCAAGGTACGGATTCCTCCTGTTCCATTACGATTAAAGATCTATCATTATTTGGAAGAGGTGTGCCTTGGCATGTGCGCTTATGTAGGGTATCCGATGATGATTCAAGCCAATATGAGATAGGAGACAAAGTTTATGTTGCCAAATCTAAGGACCATTGGTTCCCTACAAGATTCAAGGATAAAAATTTAGGACCATTCATGGTGAATCAGATCCATCCAAGCGGAATGCAGTTGCGTGATAAGAAGTGAGACATATTTGAGGTCCAAGCCACATGGGCTCTACAGATGCCACCTTGAGAAGCGCAAAGGAATAAGTCGACCTAGCGACTTAAAAGTCTAGAGCTTGTAACAAAGACTTAGTTTTGATTTTAGACAGCTTTTACTTTGGTTTGAGACACTTTATTATTTTGCATATTTTGGTTTTATTTTTTAACAAGTTGCAGGAAAGAGAAAAGCACATAGAAAAGACATCGATTTCGATGTCCAATATCGACATCGACCTTATGGTCGATTCAGATGGGCTTGTGGTCGAGGATGGATCACCCTGAAGCCTAAGCCAGAAATCGATGAGAAACATCGATATCGATGTTAAGGTCGATATCGACCATGCCTGCTGTCTTCTTCGACTCCTGAAATTTGTGACGGTTTAGTATGTTTTCTTCTTAACCCTAGTTCTAATACAGTGACAACACTGTAAATTTTAATTATGGGGTGGGGTAAAGGCTTACTTGCACATTCATACTTAGTTTAGATTTGCATATTTATCTTAATGCATATTTAGTTTTACTTTCGAAAAAAAAAAAAGAAAAAAATGATGACCCCAAAATGATGACCCCCATCAAAATTTTGAAAAAATAAAGAAAGAGTCATAGAAGTATAAAAAAGAGCTCTATGATGCAAAATTAGATTCATTAGAGATATAACATGAAATTGCCTAGTTAAGGGAAGTCCCAATGAAGAGCAAAAAGAAAAAAATAAAGGAGATGACAAATTTGAAGTTGCGTTTGACATATGCATGATAAGATGATGGAGGACTTTTGATGAAAATTCCATACAAGTGCGTACATATACAAGTTCATATCCTAGCCTTACCTATGCATAATAGCAAAAGTCACAAGCCATATATAAGCCTTATCATGATCATTATTGCTCCACATATCACATATTGCCCATTTTATACCTTATACCCTATCCGGGGACAAAGTTTGAGAATAGAACTCATCTTTGGAGTTGTGCATTATTTATGAAGTTGTTGGCAAGAATGAACAAATTTTTACAATATGAAAAATTTAATGAGCGAGAAAAAATCTGATCACCTCAGGAGATAAGGGTAGGTCGACCCTACTCATTGAGATGTTAGTTCAGCGAGATGGGACACAAGGTAAGGAGTCCAAAGTACTAAGTATCCGGGGCCATTCATGACACCCATGTTTGTGACTCGCGAGAAGGCAGTGCTAAGGTTAGAGAGGTAAAAGCATTATATTGAATAAAAGCATTGAGCGATGAGTGAAAGGTGAGACATTATGAAGAAGGAATGTGGAATGTTTTGGAAAGAAAGTATGTTTCCCCGGTTTTAACATCACAAGGCCAAATATTAGCCCACCTTTAGCCTTTTACCAATCTACTTCTCCCAAGCTTGCAAAAGTCCTCTTGATTATTAATGTTATGTCGCTAAAATTGTTTTGCATATTACCTCCTTTTATGAGTTTGCTTTATGCACAAGCATGGACTTGGTTGACATAAGTACCTTATCGAGGATGGCAATTGATTGTAGGGACATATGAAAAATGAATCTATGATGTTGAGGGTTTACTTTCTTCCCCTGAATGACCATTAAAGGTATTGCTTGGGGACAAGCAAGCTTAAGTATGGGTTGTTTGATGTGCGCGCAAATTGTCATATTTTCTATACACATATAAGTCCATTTTATCATTCATTTGCATGCATATTAATGGGAAAACATGGGATTAGTGTAGTTTATGCTTAAATATCAAATATATGGGTCTGCACGAGTTTCTATGTGATTTCGCAGGAAACAAGATAAAAATGGACGGATTTGGAAGAGCGGAAAAAGAACTAGATGTCTTCTGAAGAGGTCGAAATTGATTGGGGATCTTGACATCGAGTACAGCAGAGACATAGGAATCGAGCAGGAAATGAAACAGAGCATGTCGACACCAGAGAGGTCGATATCGACATCTGAAGGTCGATATCGATGTTGCCAGATCGAGCTAAAAGATAGAAATCGAGTGCTAATCCGAGTAGAAGAAGGAGAGCTCGAGATAGAGTTTCACAGAGGTCGATATCGATGTTCGTGGTCGATATCTATGTTCCCCGGCAGAGGAATCCGACTCAGATTTTGATAGAATTCTATCCGAAGCTTGCACGTCTATCCAAAAGTCGACATTTCTTATCTTCAACACCAGAGCTATCATATGAGCTGATTTACTATAGGAGTTTTTAGTTTTTACTTTATTTTAATTTTATCTTAGAGAATAAAGATGAAGTTTCGAGTCTTGGAAAGAAAAGTTCGATATCTATATCTAGAGGCCATTAGGGCTGAGTTTAATCATCCAAACACAAACAATTCCAGTTTATATTGAGTTTTAGCGAGTTAGAGAGAGAGAGAGTAGGAGGCCGAGTGAGTTGGAGAGAAGCGAGAGCGGAGATTTGGCTTGTTCGGTTGTATTTTCTTTTATAGTTTAATTGAAAGTAGTTTTCCTTCAATAATGACGATGAGTTGCATGATGAGAAGCGAGTAGTCAACCCACTTCTAGGGTCGGGGTGAGCCCGATGATAACGATGTAGGGTAACTGCATCAAAGGTATGACTTTTATGCGATTCCGTCTTCTATCCTATGCATGATTCCTTTGCGAAAGTTAGGGAGATTCATTATTTGCATTATTGAAGCGAAAGCCACTCATATTGTGAACTTGGATTACTCATGAATTGGATAGTAACTCTTAGGAACTATGCGAGAGCCTCTAATCACTTAAGTGTTGATAACAAAAGTTATTTGACGGAAAGACATTAAATTTCATAACTTTAGCATAAACTTGCATTGTTATCGTTGTGGCATGAAACCCCAACTTTGGAAGCTTTTAAGTTTATTGAAATCAATATAAAAGTTTTAGTTTTGTTTCTGATCATCCTTCTTTACCATTCTATATTCTTCGGACTCTTTTCCGACAATTGGTTACGAATTACAGTTTCTGCAACAAACATCGAAATCGACTCTAAAGGTCGATATCGAGGTCTAACATCGATATCGAGGTCCCACTCGACGTCGACTTTGCTGTTTTTGTCTTCTGCATAAACTCTACTAGGAATCGACCAGAACTGAGGTCGATATCGACCAAACACATCGATATCGACTGTCTTATGAGGTCGAAAGTTTTGATCGTGAGTACAACAAGGGAAACGTTGACATACCTCCTCGTGGATTCGATCCTGAATTATCCTACTACTACATTGGGAGGGGATTCTTGTATTATTTGTTTGGGACAGGGAGTTAGCCTAGTTGTGACTTGTTTATTTTAAATATTTGAATCCCTACACACTCCCTTTTACAACAGACACCCATGTTTGCGACTCGCGAGAAGGCAGTACTAAGGTTAGAGAGGTAAAAGCATTATAATGAACAAAAAGCATTGAGCAATGAGTGAAAGGTGAGAAATCTTATGAAGAAGGAATGTGGAATATTTTGGAAAGAAAGTTTATTTCCCCAGATGTAACACCACATGGCCAAAAATTAGCCCACCTTTAGCCTTTTACCAATCTACTTCTCTATAGCTTGCAAAAGTCCTCTTGATTATCAATGCTATATTACAAAAAAATTTTATGCGTATAACCCTTCTTTTATGAGTATGATGTTGCTTTTATGCACAAGCATGGATTTGGTTGACATTAGTACTTTTTCGAGGATGACAATTGATTGTAGGGACATATGATAATGAATCTATGATGTTCAGGGTTTTTTCTTCCCCTGAATGACCATTAAAAGTATTGCTTGAGGACAAGCAAGCTTAAGTATGGGGTGTTTTATGTGCGCGCAAATTGCCATATTTTTTATGCATATTTATGTCCATTTTGACGTTATTTGCATGCATATTACTGAGGAAATCATAAGATTAGTGTAGTTTATTCATAATTTTCAAATATAGAGGTCTACATGAGTTTTTATGATATTTCGCAGAAATAAAGACGAAATGGACGGAATTTGGACAAGAGAAGAAGAGCGGAAAAAGAACTCGAAGTCTATTGAAGAGGTCGAAATCGATGATTACCCTTGACATCGAGTAAAACAAAGCACCAGAAATCGAGCTGAGGAGAACAGAGCATGTCGACACACAAGAGGTCGATATGGATGTCTGAAGGTTGATATCGAGTGGCCTGAATCGAGATAAAAGATAGAAGTCGAGTGCCAATCCGAGATAGAGCAGGACTGCTCGAGATACGATAAAGAGAAGTAGATATCGAGGTCTTATGGTTGATATCGATGTTGCTGCAGAGAAGATTTGACTATGTTTTTGATAGAATTCTATCCGAAGCGTTCGAGATAATCGTAAAGTCAAGATCTTCTATCTTCTACTCAAGACTAATCACTTTATGAGTTTTCCCATGGAGTTTTTAGTTTTTACCTTTATTAAGTTTATCTTAGAGAATAAAGATAGGTTTTCGAATCCTTGGATAGCGAGGTTTGGAATCTATAATTAGAGACCATTAGGGCTGAGTTTATTCATTCACTTTCAGTCATTTAAACACATAGAACGCAGAGATTTAGGGGAGAGAGAGAGACCGAGTGGGGTGGTGAAGCGAGAGCGGAGTGGCTTTGTTCTCTTTTGCAATATCAATACAAAGTAGTTTCTTTTACATGATGATGATGAGTTCCATGATGAAGCGCGAGTAGTCAACCCACTTCTAGGGTCGGAATGAGCCCGACGATAGCAATGTAGGGTAAGTGCATCAAAGGTATGATTTTTATGCGATTCCGTTTTCTATCCTGTGCATGATTCTTTGCGAAAGTTTAGGAGATTCATTATTTACGTTATTGAAGCGAAAGCCAATCATATTGTGAATTTGGATTACTCATGAATTGGATAGTAACTCTTAGGTTTTATGCGAGAGCCTCTAATCACCTAAAAGTTGGTAACGAAAGTTATTTGATGGAAAGACATTAAATTTCATAACTTTAGCGTCATACTTGCATTATTATCATTGTGGCATGTATCCCCGACCTTGGAAGCCTTTAGTTTATTGAATTCTTATAAAATTTTTGAGTTTTTATTTATGTCCATCTTTGCCTCACCATTCTACGCTCTTCGGACTTTTTTTCCGACAAATAGGTTACGTATACAGTTACGTTTGTTGACATCAAAATCAACTTACAAGGTCGATATCGAGCACTAACATCGATATCAAGGTCCATCTCGACGTCGACTGCTTTGCTTTTGTCTTCTGCATGAAACTCACTGAAAATCGACTAGAACTGAGGTCGATATCAACCAGACACATTGGTATCGAGTGTCTTCTGGAGTCGAAAGCTTGATCGTGATTGCAACTTAGGAAGCGCTGACATACCTCCTCGTGGATTTGATATTGAATTACCCTAACACTACATCGGTAGGGATTCTTGTATTTTATTTGCTTGGATAAGGGAGTGAGCTGAGTATGAATTTAAATACATTTTATATCTGAGCGAATCACCTCCCCCTACGAACATACGTTGAGTAACCTACTCGAGATCGAGGCTTCTGGTCGATACATATGTGTGCTTTCAGAACTATCTAGGATCCCGCTGACACGCTTCCTCGTGGATCGATCCTGACTTCTTACCACTACAGCGGGAGGATGTCTTATAATTTATTTGCATGGATAAGGGATTGTTTTGCATCTATATTTATATTTGTTTAAGTCAATTCTTCCTCCTAACATATTTATGTCAGCAACAATGTGTGGCTTCGTGATAATGATGAAGTTCCATGTGATCTAGTTCTTCTTGGTACTTCTGACCCTCAAGGACTCTATTACATAGAGGTAAGAGTGTGTGAACTAATATATCATTTATTTGCATTCCTGCTCAATATATGTTCTATCAAAAGACCATTTTTTGTGAAAATATAATGAACAATAACAAAGCAAGTATAATGTACTGGGAGATATCATTGGTCGATCTTAATTTGGATTTCTTGGATAAGAAGGAGATTGTTACACGTCTAATCCCTTAATAGAACACTTTAGGGATTGCTGAAACAACATATGTAATATTTATCAGATCATTTGTCTTGGCATAATGAGTGCATGTATAAATTAAATTATATTTGATGTCAGAGGGAGGAAGAAATTAAAGTTTAAATTAGATTTTTTCTCTATGAATACAATCATCTTGGATCAAAGAGTTGAAATGATTCAAATGTGCAGCCACCATGTAAGCATTGTTCTGATTTTATCTGTATTTATTGTTATAAGTATCATAGGAAGTGTTGCATTTTCAGCTTCTGGTGCTGTGAGGACAATGAAGAAATGATTTTATCTGTCAAAGTCATCGTTGTTCCAAGCTTTGATGATTCATACATCAAAGTTCCCAATGTTTTGAGCAAAGAATAAATTTGCAGGTAGGATTCATTATATGATTCATATGCTATTTTACACCATGTTCTCCATAATATTTATTGTGATAAATGGTTATTTGAGATACTTAATACTATATATAGGGTGTATTTGTTGCATGAGATTTACACTATATTTTGGTTAGCTTCATCTAGAAGTAGTTGCTCATTGTGAACAACTACTTCTAGATGAAGCTAACTATTATAAACTGCAGAAGTATCATGAGAAGTATATTTCTTTGTGTTTTTAAATATATGCATGTAATATCCTTTTGAAGTTAACTTATGTTCAAGTTGTATAGTTGATGTCTCGTTTGCATATTATTCTAGTATGATCAGCAATTTGGAGAATATGAAGGAAAAGTGTGTTGATGAAAAAGATCCAGAAGCAGAATTTAAGCAGATGATAGAGAGGTGAGATTTTTATTTTTCCATTCTTCTTTAGATTTATTCAAAATTAAAGCAATAATGTAAATTTCACTAGTGTAACTTGGAGTTCTATATAAACAGCTTAGTAAGAATGTGTGATCATTAGGGTCGTCTATGGTGATGTAGAGGCTCCTGTTTATTGTATTGTTTGCATATGTCATGTTTTCTTATAATACATTTGAAGCTTTGCCTACTATTCTCTTTACACACACCTAATGAGTCACCGACCTTGCTTGCCTAACGAACAATAATATATTAATACTCTTCTTGAGTTCTTTTTAGTAATTTTCTTCCTAAACATTGTTTGTGTATGATGTGTTTGCGTTTTCTCTGATTGAATAATGTTTTTATAGATTGTCCCCCTTCAATACTTCTCCGCTTCTTGAGGGAGCATCAGATGAAGTTGGTAGATAGCAGCATTGACAACAATGGGGTTGCAACCATCAAGATTGCCCCATGTTGTTTGTCAAGTATTTGTGGTCAGATTATCCTTCCATTGTTTCATAAAATAAAGAATGAAGAGGTAAAAAATTTTCCCAAATAATTCTTTTCACATGGCTTCTTTTTTTAGAATGCACTCTTGTAGTTCATAGGGGTGTTATTCGAGCCGAACGAGCCGAGCATCTGAGATAGAAGATTAGACTCTTGTAGTTCATAGGGCTGGTATGATCTTGTACTGATTCTTTTTCTCCACTTCTCCCTTGTCAGTGTACTTGTTAACTCTTTAAAAAAATATTGATTTATATATTGAACCTTTTCTTTTGATCAGTAAGCAAATAATTCATCGATCAGATGGATACTAGACTAAAGAGGTATACACCATGACTAAATTGTTGATACCTTACTTGAATAATTTCTATCTCTAAGTGCACTGTAAAAATATGCAAATTTGATTACAAATATTAAATCACTTGATATCCTTCTCATTTTTCTATTTATGATCAATCATACTCTACTATTCCAAACTTGTATAATCCTTCTAAAGGATTTCATTGGTTTTGTGTTCTAGCATTCATTGTACTTCATTTCTTACTTGTACAATCCATAATATTTTACTGTCTTTGATATGCTTACTGGTAGCAGCTGGGTCGTTTTGGGTGATAGAAGCATTGGTTTGTAAGGGTGCTCATTCTGGAACTGAGGTGCTCGAGGCTCCTGGCAGTTATTAGATCATCAATGCCGAAGTGATTTGTCCAGATATAACCTACAAGGTCATTCCTTGTTTAGAGTTTGGAGAAGATGTTTTCTTATGCATATTATTGATTTGGTATATGATAAGTATCAGTTAGGTGGGATCTACTTTTGCACTCTCTTATATTATTGATTCTGTTTTGCTTTAGTAATGTCACAACAGAAACTACTTTAATATTTCTTCTATTTTTAGCAATATGATAATCATATTATATCATATGTAGTTTTTTTTTTGTTAAAATGTACTGTTCGACATTTTATTGTTAAGGAAATTTTATAATTGTGTATATTTATTGTATATAAATTACTTTTTTTACATTTTATTATATATATGTAAATTTTGTAAAATTAATGAAGTTTTATTATATATGTGAAAATGTGTTTATTATTTTAATTTTTTGTAAAATATATTGGACTTTTTAGCCCGAGTATGAATAATCCGGGCTAAAAAGTAGGTTTTTTTCTTTTTCAGCCACACTTTAGCTATGACAGGTTGTCGTGGCAAAAGTGTTGTGTATTTTTCGTCGCTTAGCCGTGGCTAAATTTCTTGCTATGCCTAGTAGTCGAAGCTACCAAATTTGCCACTTCCCTATTCGCCACGTCCCCATTTGCCATATCAGAGCTGAAGCTACATGCCTTTTGCCACCACAAAATGGCCTTTTGCCATGCTTTTTTACCGAAGCAAATTTAATTTTTTTTTCGTAGTGGACACTACTAAAAAACTGTCAACTAGCAACAGCTTTTAGCCACCAAATTATGTTGTTGCCAAAGTTGTTGCTAATAGCCATGACAATTGCGATGAATTTACACTGTTGAAGTTAAAACAAAATCAAAAAATAACAGTCATTGCTAATGTCGTGGCCGATATCCGTGGAAATGGAGTCGTCACTGAGTTCGTGTGGATATTTGTCGATGATGTTAGCCACGAATCAGTATTTCGAATCAGTATTTCATGGCCTATATATGTATATATATATATATATATATGTATATATATATATATATGTATGTATATATATATATATATGTATATATATATATATAGATATGTATATATCTATATGTATATATAGATATATGATATGTATATATCTATATGTATATATATGTATATATCTATATGTATATATATGTATATATCTATATGTATATATGTATATATCTATATGTATATATATGTATATATCTATGTGTATATATGTATATATATATATAGATATATATATATATAGATATGTATATATCTATATATCTATATCTATATCTATATATATATCTATATATATGTATATATCTATATATATATATATATATGTATATATATATATATATATATATATATGTATATATATATATATATATATATATATATATATATGTATATATATATATATATGGCAACGTGATCGATCGACGAAGTGATTAAGGTACGTATATATACATTTATATATAATTATATTTCAAATTAATTTAAATTATAAATATGTATATATCCTTCATATATATGATGACGAATTTGAAATGAAATGGGGCGGATATATATATATATAAATATATGCAAAAAGCTGTGCGCATTCACACGTGGTCTAATCAGGATTCGCAAAACATTTGTTTATTTTTGTAACTTTACGTGCATTGCTGAATTTGGCTAAGCTATTAATGTAGATTGTAAACATATATATATATATATATATATATATATATATATATATATATATATATATATGATAATGTTTTTAGTTACATGGCATGAATTCTTTTTTTTTTTTATCAAGGAAAGAACTACATGGCATGACTTCCTGATAAATAAATATACACTCATACTTTAAATAAAAATTAATGATTTATTAGAATACATAGGAGCTCATTTAATTTGGTTGATTTGCAACTTTCCTAGGAAGAATATGTTGTTACGGCGCGGATATAAATATTCGGGTTACGTTTCGAAAGTTGGATACCTTCGTTCGAATCAATTGCAATTCAGGTACTGGTCGAGGTTTCAAACCTCAAAAGACTATCATTTTAAAGAGGGGATTTCAAACCCCGAATCAATCGAAGGGCCGTTGGGTACCCTCATCCTGTCCTATACACTATGTCGTGGAAATTCAGTTAAAAGAAATTGCGAAAACGAAAATCAGGTACAACTCGCCACGGCGAGGCCGGGTCAAAACCAAACCAATAAAACACAAGTAGGAAAAGTACTTTATCCAATTTAGAGAGATTTAGGCAGGTTCTTTGGAACCGCCCAGGGGGAATTCCCACATTACAAAGACATAGAGCAAGCATACCTAAAAACAATTTGTCCGAGCGGGGTCAGACTAAGTCCCCCCAACACACTCTGTCCCGCAAGCAAGCATATAATACGCTATACCTATAATAAACATGCTCTAATGCAGTACGGAAAATTAAATTACACTAGCATGCTCTGTTCGCTACGGGGTGGTGGTGTAGGTATTCAAACAATTCAAATAAAACAATTGCACAACTACGCTAACTCTCTGTCCCAAACAAATAATACAAGAATCCCCTCCCTTGTAGTAGTAGGGTAATTCAGGATCGAATCCACGAAGAGGTAGGTCAGCGCTTCCCTTGTTGTACTCACGATCAAAGCTTTCGACCTCAGCAGACACTCGATATCGAGTATACTGGTCGATATCGACCTCAGTTCTGGTCGATTTCCTAGTGCAGTTCCTGCAGAAGACAAAACAGCAAGTCGACGTCGAGACAGAGACCTCGATATCGATGTTAGACCTCGATATTGACCGTTACAGTCGATTTTGACACTTGTCACTGAAACTTTTTTCGTAACCAAATTGTCGGAAAAGAGTCCGAAGAAAATAGAATGGGAAAGGAGGATGATCAGAAACAAAAGTAAGACTTTTAAGTTGATTTCAATTAATTAAAAAGCTTCTAAATTCGGGGTTTCATGCCACAACGATAACAATGTAAGTTTTATGCTAAAGCTATGAAATTTAATGCCTTTCTATCAAATAACTTTCGTTACCAACACTTAGGTGATTAGAGGCTCTCGCATAGTTCCTAAGAGTTACTATCCAATTCATGAGCAATTCAAGTTCACAATATGAGTGGTTTTCACTTCAATAATGCAAATAATGAATCTCCCTAACTTTCGTAAAGGATCATGCATGGGGTAGAAGACGGAATCGCATAAAAGTCATACCTTTGATGCACTTACCTCACATTGCTTATCATCGGGCTCACCCCGACCCTAGAAGTGGGTTGACTACTCGCTCCTCATCATGTACATCATCATCATTATTGTTGAAAGAAAGCTACTTTGAATTAAAACTTCGAAAGAAAGTACAACCGAACTAGCCACTATGCTCTTGCTTGACAACTTCACTCGGCCTTCTCTCTCTCTCTACTCGTTACTACTCTCTATTGAAACTGAATTGTCCTGTAAATTAGATACCTAAACTCAGCCCTATTGGCCTCTATTTATAGATGTCGATAAAGACTCGAAACTTTATCTTTATTCTCTAAGATAAACTTAATTAAAAGTAAAAACTAAAACTCTATGGTAACTCAGCCTCCATCTGATAAATCTCGTGTTTGATGATAGGAAATCTCGACTTTTGGATAGACGTGCAAGTTTTGGATAGATTTCTATCAAAAATCTGAGTCGGATTCCTCTGCTGGCATGGTCGATATCGACCCTAGACATCGATATCGACCCCTTCAAAACCTTATCTCGAGCTTCTCCTTCTCCTCCTCGAACTGGCACTCGACTTCTATTATTTAGCTCAATATGGCAACCTCGATATCGACCTCCAGACGTCGATATCGACCTCTCTGTGTCGACATGTTCTGTTTCATTTCCTGCTCGATTCCAATGTCTCTGATGCACTCGATGTCGAGGTCCCCATTCGATTTCGACCTCTTCAGAAGACTTCGAGTTCTTTTTCCGCTCTTCCAAATTCGTCCATTTTTATCCTATTTTCTGCGAAATCACATAGAAATTCGTGCAGACCCATATATTTGACATTAAGTGTAAACTACACCAATCCCATGTTTTTCCATTATTATGCATGCAAAAGACGATAAAATGGACTTTTATGTGCATAGAAAATATGGCAATTTGCGCGCACATCAAACACCCCATACTTAAGCTTGCTTGTCCCAAAGCAATACCTTTAATGGTCATTCAGGGGAAGAAAGTAAACCCTCAACATCATAGATTCATTTTTCATATGTCCCTACAATCAATTGCCATCCTTGATAAGGTACTTATGTCAACCGAGTCCATGCTTGTGCATAAAAGCAATTTCATACTCATAAAAGGAGGTTATGCAAAAAACCATTTTAGCGACATAACATTAATAATCAAGAGGACTTTTTCAAGCTTGTGGGAAATAGTTTGGTAAAAGGCTAAAGGTGGGCTAATATTTGGCCATGTGGTGTTAAATCCTGGGAATCATACTTTCTTTCCAAAACATTCCACATTCCTTCTTCATAATGTCTCACCTTTCACTCATCGCTCAATGCTTTTTTTCAATATATGTTTTTACCTCTCTAACCTTAATACTGCCTTCTCGCGAGTCGCAAACATGGGTTTCATGAATGGCCCCGGATACTTAGTACTTCGGACTTCTCACATTGTGTCCCATCTCGCTGAACTAACATCTCAACGAGCAGGGTCGGCCTACCTTTATCTCCTGAGGTGATCGGATTTTTTTTCTCTCATTAAATTTTCCATGATTCATAATTCTTTTTATTCATGCCAACAACTTCATAATATTACACAACTCCATATAACAACTCCAAAGATGACATCCATTCTCAACATTGTCCCCGGATAAGGTATAAGGTATAAAATGGGCAATATGTATATATGTGGAGTAATAATGATCATGATAAGGCTCATATATGGCTTTGTGGCTTTTGCAAATATGCATAGGTAAGGCTAGGATATTAACTTGTATATGTAACCACTTGTATGGAATTTTTCATAAAAAGTCCTCCATCATCTTATCATGCAAATGTCAAAAGCAACTTCAAATTTTCATCTCCTTTACTTTTCTTTTTGCACTTCATTGTGACTTCCCTTAACTAGGCAATTTCATGTTATATCTCTAATGAATCTAATTTTGCATCATAGAGCTCTTTTTTATACTTCCATGACTCTTTCTAAATTTTTCAAAATTTTTGATGGGGGTAATTTTTTTTCTCTTTTTTTTTTGTCATTTTATTATCTTTTTTTTCATAATAAAAACTAAATATGCATTAAATAAATATGCAGAGCTAAACTAAGTATGAATATGCAAGTAAGCCTTTCCCCCCACCCCATACTTAAAATATACAGTGTTCTCACTGTATTAGAACTAGGGTTAAGAAAAAAACTTACTAAACCGTCACAAATTTCAGGAGTCGAAAAGACAGCAGGCCGCGTCGATATCGACCCTTAACATCGATATCGATGTTCATATCGATTTTTGCTCAGGCTTCAGGGTGATCCGGCCTCGACCACAAACCCTATCTATGTCGACCTTGAGGTCGATGTAGACCTTGGACATCGATTTCGACGTCTTTTCTGTGTGCTTTGCTCTCTCCTGCAATTTGAAAACTAAACACAAAACCAAACATGCAAAACAATAAAGTGTCTAAAACCAAAACAAAACTGTCTAAAACCAAAACTAAGTCTTTGTTACAAGCTCTAGACTTTTAGGTCGCTAGGCCGACTTTTCCCTTTGCGCTTCTCAAGGCAGCATCTACAGAGCCCATGTGGCTTGGACCTTAAATCTTGTAGGGAACCAATGGTCCTTAGATTTGGCAACATAGACCTTGTCTCCTATCTCATATTGGCTTGAATCATCATCGGATACCCTACACAAGCGCACATGCCAAGGCACACCTATTCCAAATAATGATAAGTCCTTAATCGTAATTGAACAAGAGAAATCCGTACCTTGACTTACCTTCTTCTCAGTCTGTGGCTCAGGTCGATGTCGATGTTCAGAGGTCGATATCGATCTCTAATGTACTCCTGGAGGATCAGTCGATTGGGAGAGTTTCGGCTCGACATGATCAGGTCGATTTCGACCCTCAGAGATCGATATCGAGGTCTCCTTTCCTCCCTTCTCAGCGCTGATGGTGGTTGATTTCGATAGGGTGTGGTCGATATCGACCCTTGACCCCGATTTCGATGTTTCTTCTTCTCCTCCGTCGACCCCATACTTAAGACCTGGCACATAATCTTGAACATTAATGGTCGATATCGACTTACTTGGGTCGATTTCGATGTTCTGTTGAGCTCATTCGTTCAAGATTGCCACAACTTCCTCCACTTGGGCTTCTATGGCCCTCTTCTCAAGCTCCTCCGGTGTCATACTTCTTACCTTTCCTTCTCCACATGCAATGTAGACACCATTGATGGCTTTTATCTCCATTGGCCCTTGATTTTTCACCGTCTTGTTGAAGGCATACTCTATCACCTCGTCGCTAATTGTGAATTTGAGCAATCCTTTCTTTATGTTAATGTTGGCATCGACGGTTGCTAGGAATGACCTACCTAAAATAATTGGACAAGCATGGTCCTCTGCTATATCAACAACTAGAAAATCAGTAGGGACAATCAATTTACCTACTTGTACTGGCACATCCGTTACTATCCCAGTTGGAATAACTACCGTATTATTAGCCATGTATAATCTTGCATCAACGGGCTCCAAAGGACCTATCTTTACCTTGTGCCAAATGGTTAGTGGCATCATGCTAACGCTAGCGCCCAAGTCAACTAAAGCGTTAAATTTGAATTGACCTAGACCTATAGCGATAGAAAACTTACCTGGGTCCGCCCGCTTTTGTGGTAGTTCCAACCTGTTGCACTCCTCAGTGATCTCAGAGAGCAATCGCTTCTTACCTAAGATGTCTTTAAGGAACCTTACATAAGATGGCATTTCGTGAAGTGCCTCTGTGAATGGTATAGAGAAATTAAGTCCTTGGAGCATCTTCACGAACCGCTGAAACTTCTTTTCTATTGGGTCCTTAATTACCTTTCTAGTTGGGAAGGGCTACACCTTTTTCCTTTCCGCGGCTGCAGTGGGGTCGATATCGACATCCGTAGGGTCAATATCGACTGGAGGAGTAGATTTCTGTGGTGACGCAGAATTAGGGTCGACATCGACTGGATTGTCGACATCGACGTCACCTTGGTCGATATCGACAGGGGGGTCGATATCGACGTCTGTTCTGGCTCCTTCTCCTTTGATTTTTGCTCGGACGATTATAATTGACGCCCACTCCTTAGATTTACCGCTGCAATATGTCTAGTAGTTTTGCTCTTTTGGTTGGGCACAGTGGATCCAAAGAATGATCTTGACGCTTTGGGTATTTCTTTCGCTAATTGACTCATTTGAGTCTCCATGTTGCGCTTCCAAACGTCGATCTCCCCAAGTCTAGAATTGATGCCCTGCAGTTGAGTATGGACGGAGTTATTGGCTTGTTTGAACTCAGCATGGTTCCTCCACATCTCATCAAGGATGATTTGCAGGTCATCTTTCTTAGTCTCCCGCTCAGGGTGCCCTGGTGCCCTATATGTTGGGGGATCCCTTTGATAGAACCTTTGATTACCCTAATTTTGTTGATTTCCCCCTCCATAGGGGCCTCTCGTCCATTTGACCTCCTCATTTTGTTACGCCATGGATACTTGCCCAGTATGTGGACATGCACTAGTGTTATGCCTTGTTAAACCACACTCCTGACAAGGTTGATTGTTGCTCAAGAACCTTACTTGCTTTTGAAGGCGGCGTGTTTGATCGTTATGGAATCGTTGCCGCACCTCAGGATCTATCTCCCTTGGAGGCTCATATAGTGGCATAGATGGGGCAGACCTTGCATCATAGGCCGCAGCAGCCCCATAGGTGTTGTCAAAGTTCACGAGCCTCTCAATGGTCTCCCATGCTTCCGTTGGTGTAAGCTCAATGTACCGATAGGAGGTATATGAATTGATCCTCTCCTTATTCGGCGCATCAAGGGCGTTGTAGAAGATCTCCTGGATGACATATGGAAGTTGCCCATGTGTCGGGCATGATCTCAGCAAGTCCTTAAAGCGCTCCCATGCCTGTGCTAGGGTTTCACTTGGCTTTTGTTTGAAAGCCGCAATCCTTTGTCTTAGCATCGCTGTTTTAGAAGGTGGGAAGAATTTGTTCAAGAATGCATCTTTCACCTCCGCCCATGTCCTCAGCGAGCGTGGAGCCAAACTTTTAAGCCACTGTAATGTCTTCCCTGCCAAAGATCATCGAAAAGATTTTAATCGCACATACTCTAAGTTTACTCCATCAACAACTGTTTCACACAAGTCCATAAAAGAAGAGATGTGTTGCAGGGGGCATTCATTATGTCTTCCTTCGAAAGTATTTCTTTTAATCTCAGATAGGAAGTTAATTTTCAATTCATAGTTGGAGCGAGGAATTATAATGGCAGATTCAGGAACCTGAAGCAGCGGATGCATGTATTGCATCGCCGTCTGTGGATACTGATTTAGCCGCTCTTGGGCTTGTCTACGCGCATCCTCCTCCCTATCAGCACGGGCTCGCTCAGCAGCAGCAGCGGCCCTTTCAGCAGCGATTGTAGCATTGTGGTCCTCGATCTCCTTCCTCAACCGCTCTATGATCTCAGCCTGTGTCTCGTTGTCAGCCATGATGCAAATTTCTTTGTTGCGAAGATGGTAGAAACGTTCAGGCTCGTTGATTGGTTCCAGGATAGGTCCGCGATCAGAACGTCGCATAAACCTGCAGAATAAGCTCAGAAAAAGAACGTGATTAACTTACGTGGCGATTGATTGCCTCCTAGGCAACGGCGCCAATTTGTTCGCTACGAGGTGGTGGTGTAGGGATTCAAACAATTCAAATAAAACAATTGCACAACTAGGCTAACTCCCTGTCCCAACCAAATAATACAAGAATCCCCTCCCTTGTAGTAGTAGGGTAATTCAGGATCGAATCCACGAGGAGGTAGGTCAGCGCTTCCCTTGTTGTACTCATGATCAAAGCTTTCGACCTCAGCAGACACTCGATATCGAGTATACTGGTCGATATCGACCTCAGTTCTGGTCGATTTCCTAGCGCAGTTCCTACAGAAGATAAAACAGCAAGTCGACATCGAGACAGAGACCTCGATATCGATGTTAGACCTCGATATCGACCCTTACAGTTGATTTCAACACTTGTCACAGAAACTGTTTTCGTAACCAAATTGTCGGAAAAGAGTCTGAAGAAAATCGAATGGGAAAGGAGGATGATCAGAAACAAAAGTAAGACTTTTAAGTTGATTTCAATTAATTAAAAAGCTTCCAAAGTCGGGGTTTCATGCCACAACGATAACAATGTAAGCTTTATGCTAAAGCTATGAATTTTAATGCCTTTCTGTCAAATAACTTTCGTTACCAACATGAGTGACTTTCGCTTCAATAATGCAAATAATGAATCTCCCTGACTTTCGTAAAGGATCATGCATGGAGTAGAAGACGGAATCGCATAAAAGTCATACCTTTGATGCACTTACCTCACATTGCTTATCATCGGGCTCACCCCGACCCTAGAAGTGGGTTGACTACTCGCTCCTCATCATGCACATCATCATCATTATTGTTGAAAGAAAGTTTCTTTAAATTAAAACTTCGAAAGAAAGTACAACCGAACTAGCCACTCCGCTCTTGCTTTACAACTTCACTCGGCCTTCTCTCTCTCTACTCGTTACTACTCTCTATTGAAACTGAATTGTCCTGTAAATTAGATACCTAAACTCAGCCCTATTGGCCTCTATTTATAGATGTCGATAAAGACTCGAAACTTTATCTTTATTCTCTAAGATAAACTTAAATAAAAGTAAAAACTGAAACTCTATGGTAACTCAGCCTCCTTCTGATAAATCTCGTGTTTGATGATATGAAATCTCGACTTTTGGATAGACGTGCAAGTTTTGGATAGATTTCTATCAAAAATCTGAGTCGGATTCCTCTGTTGGCATGGTCGATATCGACCCTATACATCAATATCGACCCCTTCAAAACCTTATCTCGAGCTTCTCCTTCTCCTCCTCGAACTGGCACTCGAATTCTATCATTTAGCTCGATATGGCAACCTCGATATCGACCTTCAGACGTCGATATCGACCTCTCTGTGTCGACATGTTCTGTTTCATTTCCTGCTCGATTCCTATGTCTCTGATGCACTCGATGTCGAGGTCCCCAGTCGATTTCGACCTCTTCAGAAGACTTTGAGTTCTTTTTCCGCTCTTCCAAATTCGTCCATTTTTATCATGTTTTCTGCGAAATCACATAGAAACTCGTGCAGACCCATATATTTGACATTAAGTGTAAACTACACCAATCCCATGTTTTCCCATTAATATGCATGCAAAAGACAATGAAATGGACTTTTATGTGCATAGAAAATATGGCAATTTGCGCGCACATCATGCTCCCAGTTGGAGGAATATGCAGAACAGCTGTAAAGGCGCCCAAAGAATGCCAAGTGGCATATCCCTCTCCTACCTCTACACCCCTTCCCGTTAGTGTAGAGACTAGCCAGTTCGATGCTATAGCATATCATATCTCATCATAGCATATCATATATCATTATAACTCATCATCATATCATATATCATGCTCATGCCTGATGGTTCTGGGCTATCCTGTAATCATGCTCATGTATCGACAATACTAACTCAGGGCAAACCCGATGAGACTGGGCTACCCTATAACCCTAACAAAGACTCTAGGACTCACATATAACGGCCGTTCTGTTCTCAAACACACAAAGTAACTGAATTCTCATTCATAAGTGCAATCCTAGCATGATACTACACGACATGCTTTAAATGCATATAAAGCACCTAGTATATCATATGATCACAAGCAGGAGATTTCTCTTTCGAATCTGAGTAAGACTATAAAGGAACTTACCTGGATAAGCAGAATAAAAAAGGTGGAATCCATGTATACAACAAGTCATACATCACAAATGATAACCTATCATATGTAAGTAATGTATATTAGTGTACTTCTAAGTTACACTACGCATATCTCAATCACACAAGCACCCAGAACTATAGATCTCCTCATTCATAACCTCATCATATTATCATCCGTTCATCCCATATCTCAGAGCATGATCTCATATAACTCATCAACAATCAACTCTACTCATCATCTTCATTCATCGTATACCATCTCACATTTCATCTCAAATCAATATCTCGTCGCATAACATCAGCATAACTCATGAGATATCATTTAAATTCATTATTATACCATATATCGATCGTTTAGAAATCATGCATCATTATCTCATATATAAGTCATAATATTCATCCCCTAAGTCATATTCATACTCTAATCATCATATCATACTTTCATTTTTAACACATTTTCATAATCATGTTTATCAACCATATAATATAACAACATGCTTCAACATGTATCCATTTCATAACATATCATAACATAATTCGCACACTTTTCACAATTTAATATTCAACAATTAATTTACCAAGTTAAGAGTAAGTCAATTCCCATGTTTTTCCCAAACCCTTAAGTAAGTCAACGCAATAATCAATCAATTCCTTTAAATAATACTTAGCCAAATCCCGACATATCGGTTTTAAAACAACAAGGTTTTTAACGAGGTTTTCCCTTCGATCAGGTTTTGTCCTACTGGGTTTTCTTGACAAGGTTTTTAACGAGGAAGTATCATCAAAGCGTATCAAACGACATCTGTACTCTTTTTCCCTTAGTCCTAGTTTTTGTCTCATTAGGTTTTTCTAGGCGAGGTTTTTTAACGAGACATGCAGTTTGTAATGTTAGTGGTGTACATCCAAGGGGGAGTGTTATGAAACCATTTATTATGGATGTTTTAGTGGTGTACATCCAAGGGGGAGTGTTATGAAACCATTTATTATGGATGTTTCACCTTCCTATCCCTTCACCTACCTAAACTCCCACATGTGGAAAAACAAAGGGTTGATGACTTTAGTAGGATCTTATCCTTATGTACTCATTGCCTATATAAGGCATTGTAACCCTCATAGAGAAGACACACAAGCAATAGAGATGACTTCTCTCTTTCTCTTCCTCCTTTCTACTCTATTATTATTTCACATATTATAACAATATATATATATGTGTGTGTGTGTGTGTGTGTGTGTATGCTACAATGAAATATATATATATATATATTAAACATTAATAAATATAATATTTGATCCCTAATGCTAGCTAATTTTATTTTCGATATATATGTACATATATGAAAAGTTATTTATATATGTGCAAATCGATATATATACTTGTCAGGCGGTAGAGGATTGATGTCCGAATTCTTCGCCAGGGTAGAAAAGTTTATACAGTTTGCATCTTATCAACCGAATTACATGCACGGATGAGGTAAGATAAAATGTCCATGTAGAAAATATGTTAATTGCAAATTTGAGTCGATAGATGATGTGAAGAACCATTTATATTGATGTGGTTTTCTAGTTGATTATTATCGGTGGACAGCACATTGTGAATCAGTCCAGACATTCTTTCTTCCATCTAACTATCACGAAGTAATGGTAGGGGATCAGTGGGCTTATGATGAATTAACTGCAGAACAAAGGATGATGTTTGATGTTGCAGGCCCGAATTTTATTCCTCCATCGTGGTTTAGTGTTCGCAATGATCATGGTCGTATGAACACTCGTGGTGAAGGTGGATTCCAATCGAAAGACATAGAGGTTGATGAAATGGGAGAAGATCATGTAAGCTCTATTGATGGTACTAATATCGATATTGATGGGGTATCCATGCTATTTGCATATGTGTTGAAAGCGGCTAATGAACCGGTGTTCCCAGGGTGTAGTTTCCATACACAATTGTTCTTTGTGAGTAGGCTCATGAGTTGAAAGTTTGAGTATAATGTTCCTCAAAAGCTCTTCATTGGTCTCTTACAGTTGTATGATGAAGTGTTGGCTATAGGACACAAGATTCCGACCAGTTACTATGAAACGAAGAAAGTCATTTGCAGTTTAGGTTGGCATGTGGAAAGAATATCCATGTGTCCCAATGGTTGTATGTTGTAATGGAAGGATGATGCAAATGAAGAATCTTGCAAGTTTTGTGGTCATGCAAGATATGAAAAGGTGGGAAGTAGTGCAAGTAAACGCACACCGCATAAAGTTTTATTCTACCTACATTTGATTTCGTGAATGCAGTGATTATATGCATCTGAGGTGACTGCAAGGCATATGACATGGCATGCATGTCATGAACCATATGAGGGGGTGATGTCTCATCCTTCAGATGGAGAAGTGTGGAAAAGGTTAGACACCAAACATCCTGAATTTGATTATGAGGCGCGTTATGTCCGTTTGGGTTTGTATATTGATGGGTTTTTAGCCTATAATAAATATTGACAGAATTATTCTTCTTGGCCTATTATTGCGATGCCTTATAATCTCCCCTAGCATGTGCATGAGAACCGAGTAATGTTCTTATCACTGATAGTACTAGGTGCTCGAAACCCAAAGAGGTTAATTGATGTTTGTCTCCAACCACTTACTGATGATTTGATGCAGTTGTGGTTGTATGGTGTGACCACTTATGATGCCTCAACGAGAGAGAACTTCATCATGCGTGCAGCTTTACTCTAGACGATTAGTGACTTTCTTGCATATGTAATGCTGTCAGGATGCAGTACTGCAGGTGAGTTAGCTTGTCCCATTTGCATGGAAAGAGGAGTGGATGATTTTCGGTTACAAAATGGAAGAAAGCCTTGTTGGTTTGATTGCCATAGGAAATTGTTAGAAGTCAACTATCCATGGCGTCAAAATAAGACCAACTTTTACAGAGGGCATGTGGAAACAACAATGCCACCCCCATTGCTAAAATGGGAACAGATAGGGGAACAGGTTTGCCATATTCAAACGGTCGCAGAGGATCCACTACACAAGCCCCAAGGAAATGGTATTTTGCATAAGTGGACGAAGTAGAGTCTTTTTTGGAGACTACCTTACTGGAAAGATCTTCTACTTTGAAATAACTTAGATTTTATGCACTGATGAAGGAGGGAAATAAGGTCTAATAAATTAAAGATAGATATCAAACTGAATCCTAGTCCACGCAAATAAATTACAAGACTTCCTTCCACTGTAGTGGAAGGGAATGAGCATCGACCCACGAGGAGGCGGGTCAGCGATGCCTGGATAGTCTCTGAAGCTTCTGTGCAAGTCGAACAGAAGCCTCGATATCGAGTTGGGAGGTCAATATCGACAGGGGCAGTCGATTCCTAGTTGGTGACGTCGATCTGCGAAGAACTTGCGAAAAAGAGAAAACAACTGAAGAACTCGATATCGACTGAAGTGGTCGAAATCGAGTGGATCAGTGGTTCCTATCGAATCAAAAGACTATCGATGTATAGTTGCTCAATTACAGGTGCTCGATATCGACTATATTGGTTGATATCGAGTGGCTTCTCAGACGATGTCGAATGCAGAAATTAAAGAAAGAATGTAAAGACAACAGAATATTTTAGGGTTTTTTTCTTCAACAAACTAAAAGGCTACTAGGATAGGGATTTACCACGACGGTAACCATGCACGCTTTATGACTTAATTCACATAAAAGACTAAACTTTTATCAACATCAATTAGGATTATAGTGGCTTTTGCATAAAAACCTAATTATTTCTACCTTTTCATACTTAGGGTTTATGTCATCTTTCGCAGGCAAAACCTAATTACTATCCAAATTCACATGTATACTCCACTTTCGCTTCATATAAGGTAAATAAGGAATGATCCTAAACTTGCATAAAGGATTGAGTGCTGGGTAGAAGAAGAGATCGCATAATCGAATATAGAATAAGCGTACTTACATGGCTACCTGTTGATAGAAGGAATGTCGAGTTCTTAAACAAATATATAAAATATAAATGCTAATCGAATCCTAGCCTATGCAAATAATTAAAAGACTTTCTCCCGTTGTAGCGGAAGGGTAGTCAGGATCGATCAATGAGGAAGCAGGTGAGCGGGATCCTAGATAGTCTTCAAAGCTCACGTCTTTAGTTGACCAGAAGCCTCGATCTCGACCTAAGTACTCGATGTCCACCTTGGCTGTCGATTCTTTCTGCAACAAAAAACCTGCAGAGACAAAAATAAGCAGTGGATATCGACTAGGGAGGTCGATATCGATGTTAGTGGAAAGAAATCGACTGGCTCAGAAGACTGCTAGTCGACACAGGGTGGTCGATATCGAGTAGAAGACTCGAAATCAACCTCAGCTAATTCGTGCTGGGAGATCGAGATCGACAAAGAAGACCGTCGATCTGAACAATGTGGTCGATATCGATGTTGTTCCTGCAGAAAAGTTAATTCTTGTCGGCGAAGAAAGGCCGAAGAAATAAGGATGAATAAGGGAGCAGTGGACAGAATAAAGACAATATTTTGATGAGAATAAGTATATAAAAAGCAACTCCTAGTGTTAGGGTTTACCGCAACGTTAACCAAAGCATGTGATAAGGCAAATAAGATGGACAATTGCGCTATTTCACCCGAGGGACAAGCTTTCGCTGTACACAAACTCTTAGGATTACTCTTGCAGATAAACCTAATTGTCTCTACTAATTTTATTTTTATAACTCAAGTTTTTAGCATGAATCCCATTTCTTTCGATAAGGACTAAACATAGAATCGTAGGAGATGATATACACACAACGATATCAACACCAAACACTTACCTCAGGCACGCATAGCTAACGTCGGGCTCACCCTGACCCTAGAAGTTTTGGGAAACTACTCGCACCTCATCGCAATAAACACCATTGATTGAAATGAAAGAACTTGCATTAATAAAACCTTCAAAACCTTACAATTCAATGTCAGTTTTCGCTAACGCCAAACCCTAAAGCTTCTCTCTAACTCTAACTCTATCGTTGTATAATTGTCTATGTAATTGAATGATTAAAAACCAGCCCCCTAGGGCTTTATTTATAGGCTACTAATCCTTGCTATACAAGGATAGTATCTTCGATCTTCTATCTAAATTATATCCCAACAAGTAGGATATATCTTTTATTTCGGTAAATATCTAAATAAATTAATAAAGCCTTAGGGTAAAAAACAAATAACTCTAAGTTGTAATCTATCTAATATTACAAAGGATAAACCTTGGCTCTTGAAGATGGACTTGCAATCCATGTCTCAAAAAGCGTGTCTAACCCGTGTCGAAATCTAGTAGATATCGACCAGACAAGTCGATTTCGACCTCTCTGTTTCTGCTCGACGGGCTTAGCTCTACTCGATTTCTAGGACTTGGTCGATATCGATGTCAGGTGATCTATATCGAGTGCTTTTCTTCTGCTGGTGTTCTTGTCTGTCTCGACACTAAGGGTCTCTGTCGATGTCTGTAGCCGATATCGACCAGATAGGTCGATTTTGACCTATTCTCAGCCTTCCTTGGTTTCTTCATTTTGACTCCTATTTTACTCCAATTCCTACATAATTAGATCGAAACTTGTGCAGACTCTATTTCTTGCACGTTAGCTCATTCTACACAAATTTGCATTATTTTTCAACCTTTTATTTGGGAATCGAATGAAATGTGAAGTCAAAAGATGCAATAAAAAGGGTAATAAATATGTACATCACTATCGTCGGGCTCACCCCAACCCTAAACATGGGACGATTACTCATTCATCATTGCACCAAACTCCATTGAAAGAAAAAAGAAAACTTGCATTATCTAAACCCAAAGCTTTACAACTCAACGCGGGCTCTCGCAAACGTCAAACCCTAAAGCTTCTCTCTAACTCTATTGCTATTGATTGTTGTGCGATTGAATGTGACTTGAATAAATAAAAACCAGCCCCCTAGGGCTTTATTTATAGGTTACTAATCCTTGCTAGCCAAAGAAAGTAGATCATATCTTCTATCTAAAATCTATCCTTAACAAGAAGGATAAATCTTTATTTAAGGTAAATATTTAAAATAAATAATAAACATCATAGGCTAAAAAGGAAATCACCCTTAAGACATATCCTTATCTAATTAAGAAGATAAACCATGGCCAATTGATAGAATTTTCAATTCGCATCTCGAAAAGCGCGTCCAATCTGTGTTGCATTCCAGGCGATATCGACCAGTCAGGTCGAAATCGACCTCTCTGTTTCTGCTCGATAAGCTCAATTCCACCCGATCTCTAGTGTGAAGTCGATATCGATAAATCTACTCGATATAGAGTAGTCTTCTATGTTGGTCCTATGGTCTATCTCGACACTCAGAGTCCATGTCGAGGTCTTTAGTCGATATCGATCAGTGAAGTCGATTTCGACCTCTTTTCAGCTTCTCTTGGCTTCTTCGTTTCCACTCCGATTCTGCTCCAATTCCTACATATTTAGACCAAAACTTGTGCAGACTCTATTTCTTGCACGTTAGCTCATTCTACATAAATTTGCATTATTTTTCATCCTTTAATTTAGGAATCAAATGATATATGAAGTCAAAAGATGCAATAAAAAAGACTCTAAATATATACATCAAAACACCCCATACTTAGACTTGCTTGTCCTCAAGCAATAACCAAGCAATAACCAACACCTACAATACACCCTTCAAGTCTTCGCCCTTGTCAAAAGCAACATCATAATGGTAGTAAAGCAAAGCAAGTTATTTTAATGTCATCACACATATAGGAGCGATCCATAGGCATATGCAAGTTTGATCCATCCTCACAGGGATAATGTGTCTGTACTCAACTCTCATGTGTTTAGGCTATGAAGATCAACTCTCAACTCAATTCTAAATACAATATCATAAACATTGCAATTTATAATAATCCACTTCGCAACCAATTATGTAGATGCAATAAGAACCATCAAGAGGACTTTCGCTCAATGGAAAACATTAAAGAAGACTCCATTCGGCGGGGTCGTAATGGGGCTTCGTAAGTAATAAAGGGTATGGAATTATTTGGCAATGTGGTGCTTATAAAATTTGGGAATCAAGACTCCTAAACTTTATCGCAACTATATCCAAACCACATCTCCAAAAATAATGCTATCCCCCAACTAGCTTTCCATAATGCCCATTAACCTTCTTTCAAACCTTAATATGCCTCTAAAAAAATAATATAAATCTTGCATAAAGTAAAAGAACTATGGAATAATTGGCGCATGCACTAATTTAACATTATTTTATTTTATTTTTTGGATTTTTATTTTATTTTATTATGTGCATTTATATGGTGAGCCAAAAATCCTTTTACAATGTGGGTCAAGATGCAAATATGTACCAACCCATAATTTTTCCTTGCTCAAAACTAACAATATGCATTTTTTTCCACAATGTATTATTCTAACCAATCTACGTCTCAATTCCCGAATGGGGGTCAGGCTCAATTCGGTTAGGGATAATTTTCTGGAGTTTGCAATATAAGGCTCAAGCTAATATTCTGGCTTCAAGCAGAGATAATGCAAGGTAGGTAAAGAGAGGATAAAAAGGGCTTAAAAGATGCCTCCATTATTTAATTCTCATAAACATTAACATATATATGTATTGGCTTTGGATAACTATCACAACATTTAGGGATGTATAGGAAGAGTAAATACACTCAAGAAAGCAGAGGGATGTTGGATGTTCTCCCTATAGGCCAAAATTCTTACAAGAATAAATTTTGTTGGATTTGTTTTTTAGTTTTGGATCATATGTGCTCAATTTCATCACAAGTTCACAATCTATATAAAAACCATTTTTAGGACTTAGGCTAGACCATCCAAATATGCGATAGGATTTATATGATCAAGTCAGCTATTGCGTTCTCATCATAGGAGATCTAAGAAGGGTTTAAAAACAAACTTAAAAAAGTAAATATGCTTTTTTT
Source organism: Persicaria maculosa (assembly GCA_963922045.1). Classification (NCBI taxonomy): domain Eukaryota; kingdom Viridiplantae; phylum Streptophyta; class Magnoliopsida; order Caryophyllales; family Polygonaceae; genus Persicaria; species Persicaria maculosa. Next base: position 41,016,807 of record OY998261.1, read on the forward strand.
TTGTATTTTTGACATTTTCTAATTTTTTTTTATTTTTTTCCATTTTTATGAAAGTAAAAACTAAGAGCAAAAACTTAAACATGAATGCAATGCCAAAATGAAAGCCAAGTTCTGACCATAACACATGTTTCACCCCCACCCCATACTTAAAATATACAGTGCCCTCACTGTTTGAGAAGAAAAACAAGGCTAGAGAGAAACTCACAGAGCAACCTACAGATTTAGGTCGATTTCAGGTTAAGTCGATGCCAGAAGTCGATGTCGAGTAAGTATGTCGATGTCGACTACATCATTCTATGTCAAGGAAGAAGTGGAAGTCGAGGGTCCCTTGGCCTTGGTCGATATCCACTATATTGGTCGATCTCGAGTGCTCCTTTTGGCTCCTGAGTGATCGATGTCGATCTGAGGAAGTGGCTCGACCCTAGGGTGGTCGATTTCGACTGCCTCTACAGAAGCTTCTTTTCTTCTTCGTCGTTCTTTTTGCTTTGTAGCTTGAAATTATTGTTAGAGAAATAAAGAAATAGCCACATTTTATCAAAGTTTCAAAAATCCAAAATTTAAAATCGTAAAAACCATCTATGCGAAAATTTTAAAGTTTATGTACACGCTCTAGAATTTATAGTTGCTAGGCCGATTTCTTTCGTGCTTCTAACCAAGGTGGCACATGGAGGGACCATATCGCTCTCATGTCCTCTTCAGGGCTTTCAAGCTCTACTTTGAACATCGTCCCTTTCTTGTCTTTGACTTCTAACCTTCCTGGATAGACTTTATAGATCGTCGTTAGTAACCCCTTCCTTCCATCCTTTCTTTTGCATCCCAGGGCATTGCATTGCTCAATAAGCACCTTGTCGCCTGCTTTGCATTCTCTTATTGGCTTACCTATCATGTTAGTGAGGCATACAAACAAGGATACTCGCTTCATAGGGATATCAGAATTAATCTCTACGGGTGGAGAATTCTTTCCTGGACTTACCTTCGAGTCCGTTTTGCTCTTTAGGGTCACTCGATATCGAGTAGAGGGGTCAATATCGAGTTCCTTCTTCTCAGTCGATGGAGGCAAATCGAGTAGGGGGAGTCAATCTCGAGTGGGCTCAGTCGATATCGATTGGTCCTTGTCTATTTCGAGTGCAATGACGACCCCATACTTAGCTTCCGGCCCTCGATTGGGCTCTAGTGTACTCGACATTGACTGGGTTATATCAATTTCAAGTGCTTTATCAGGATCTTCTTCGTCGTCAGCTTGGTGCCAAATCTCTAAAAGCTCCTCCATTTGGGCCTCCATGGCCCTTTCTTCGAGCTCTTTGCGGTCAAGCCTCTCTCCGTTGGGTCATTGCAAGGGATTACTCTCCCTATTGCATGCATTGCCTTGACCTCCATTTGATTCACCTCCTTCATTGTAGGGTTGAAGGAGAATTCGATGACTTCATTGCTAATGGTGAATAACAATAGTCCCTTTGGCACGATGATATTGTCGTCGACCATAGCTAGGAATGACCTCCCTAAGATGATTGGGCAAGTAGGATCCGCTGCCATATCTAGCACAATGAAGTCGGTGTGTACAAAGAACATACCCACCTTTACTGGGACGGCATCGATGATGCATTTGGGCCTTACAAAATTGTTATTGGCCATGTAGAGTTTCATATCAACTAGCTTCAAGGCTCCAATGTTGACCTTTGAGCAGATGGACAAAGGCATGAGGCTCACGCTAGCCCCTAGGTCGCACAAAGCCTTGTAGCGATGTTGGCCAAGCTCAATGGTGATGGTAAATCTACCAGGGTCACTCCTCTTCTTTTGGTAGTCCCCCTTGCTGCATTCCTCTGCGATCTCAGGAATTGATCGCTTCTTACTCAAGATATCTTTAAGGAAGCGGACGTATGATGGCATCTCATGAAGGGTCTCCATGAATGGAATGGTAACATTAAGACCTTGGAGAACCCTCACAAAGCATTGGAATTTCGCGTCTGTAGGATCCCTTGAAGATTCAGAGGGGTAAGGCAATGGCTTCTTCTTTGGCGGAGCGAGACTGTCACGAGGTGGTGGTGTAAAGGGTCAACATCGACTGGGGGGTGTCGATATCAACTGCAGTGGTCAATCTCGGGGATGCCTGGATAGGGTCGACGTCGACAAGTGCGTCGACATCGAGTGGGTCAGTCGATATCGACTCGCTCTCCAGGGGTATTCTCCGTAGGTTCCGTTTATCCGATGTTGATTGGTATCTCCTTTCCATTCCTTAAGCGAATGGCATCGATGTGGCCTGATGGCTGCCCCTTTGGATTGGCCTATGGTTGCCCAGGAAGCCCTCCGGGTTGTCGTGGGATAGATACCGCCAATTGACCCAGTTGAGTCTCAATGCTCTTCCTCCATGTGTCCATTTCTCCAAGCCTAGAGTTAGTGCCATGTAGTGATGTTTGGATGGCATTTTTGGATTACTTTGTCTCCACTTGGTTCCTTCTCATCTCATCTAGGATGAGTTGTATATCATCCCTCCTTTCTTTGTCGGGATGGCCAGGTGCTCTATATGGCGGGGGTTGTTGATGTTGTTGGTACTGGGGTTGTTGATAACCTCAGTTCCCTTGGTTGTCTTCATAATTGGGCCTCTGCACATACTGGACTTCGTCCTGGGTCTCTGCCAATTGAACTTGCCTCGTATAGGGACAAGCCGTTGTGTTGTGTTTCTGTGACCCACATTCTAAGCAAGCTTGGTTGTTAGTGAGAAACCGAACTGGTTTTTCAAGATGCTTTACCTGGTCTTTCATGAACCGGTCCTTCACCTTAGGGTCCACCTGTTTAGAAGGTTCATACAATGGCATGGATGGGGTCGGCCTAGCATCAAGTGCGTAGGAGTCCTGTAGGTGTTGTCGAACTTCACTAGCCTTTTAATCGTCTCCCAAGCTTGAGTAGAGGTAAGCTCCAAGTAGCCATAGGTGGTATAAGTGTTGACCCGCTCGCGTGTAGGCATGTCCAAGGCATTGTAGTTGATCTCCTGGATGACATATGACGGTTACTCATGAGTAGGGCACGACCTCAGCAAATCCTTGTAGCGCTCCCAGACTTGCGCTAGCGTCTCCCCTGATCTCTGCTTGTAGGACATGGTCTTTTGGCGAATATGTGCCGTCTTTAATGGTGGAAAGAACTTGTTGAGGAAGATATCCTTAAGTTTAGCCCAAGTGGGGATAGATCGTGGCGGCAAGCTCTCTAGCTAATGTAACGCCTTTCTTGCAAGAGACCATCGAAAAGCTTTTAGGCGCACATATTCAAGATTAACACCATCAGCAATGGTGTCGAATAGATCAATATATGTAGTAATATGCGCCATATGGCACTGAGAGACCTTTCCCTCAAAGGCATGTCTCCTAATCTCCAAAATAAAGGTAGTTTTAATTTCAAAACAAACATTAGGGAGGACAATAGGAGACTCAGGCACCTCCACGGTGGGTGCATATATTCCTTTGCATTCTATGGGATCTGGCGAGGTTGCTCTTGGGCTTCCCGGCGAGCTTGGGCTTCTTGTTCATAGCGAGCGGCCATTCTTTTTTGTGCTTGGGTATGCCGAGTGCGCTCGGTTTCAAAATTCTCCACTTGCTTTCGGAGCCTTTCGAGCTCTTGTTGCATTTTTCCTCGATGGCCATGATCCTCTTTGCACATTCTTATAGACGAAGGAAGAGTTCTAGATCGTCTAAACCTGCGAACTCCGGTGTGCGATCAACGCGTCGCGTACACCTTCAAGAAAACATTAGGAAGAGAAGTAAGATAGACTAAATAGGGCGCGATTGATTGCCTCCCCGACAACGGTGCCAAAATTTGATGAAGGAGAAAATCATGTATAATAAATAAAAGATAGATATCAAACAGAATCCTAGTCCACGCAAATAAATTACAAGACTTCCTCCCGCTGTAGTGGAAAGGAATCAGGATCGATCCACGAGGAGGCGGGTCAGCAATGACTGGATAGTCTCTAAAGCTTCTGCACAAGTCGACCAGGAGCCTCGATATCGAGTTGGGTGGTTGATATCGATAGAGGCAGTCGATTCCTAGTGGGTGACGTTGATCTGTGCATAACCTGCATAGAATAGAAAATAACAAAAGAACTCGATATCGATTGAAGTCGTCGAAATCGAGTGGATCAGTGGTTCCCTTCGACTCAGAAGACTGTCGAAGTATAGTTGCTCGATTGGAGGTGGTCGATATCGACTATATTGGTCGATATCGAGTGGATTATCAGACGATGTCGAATGCAAAAGTTAAAGAAAGAATGTAAAGACAATAGAATATTTTGGGGTTTTTTTCTTCAATAAACTAAAAGGCTCCCAGGATAAGGATTTATCACGACAGTAACCATGCATGTTTTATGACTTAATTCACATAAAACAGTAAACGTTTCTCAACATCAATTAGGATTATAGAGGGTTTCGCATATAATCTAATTGTTTCTACCTTTTCATAATTAGGGTTTATGTCAACTTTTGCAAGCAAAAACCTAATTACTATCCGAATTTACATTTATACTATACTTTTGCTTCATATAAGGTAAATAAGGAATGATCCTAAACATGCATAAAGGATTGAGGGCAAGGTAGAAGAAGAGATCACATAATCAAATATAGAATAAGCGTACTTTCATGGCTACCGTCGGGCTCACCCCGACCCTAGATGTGGGATGACTTCTTACTCATCATTGCAACAAACTCCATTGAAAGAAAAAAGAAAACTTGCATTAACTAAACCTTCAAAGCTTTACAACTCAACGCCGGCTCTCACAAACGTCAAACCCTAAACCTTCTTTCTAACACTAATGCTATTGATTGTTGTGTCATTGAATGTGACTTGAATGAATAAAAACCAGCCCCCTAGGGCATTATTTATAGGCTACTAATTCTTGCTAGCCAAGGAAAGTAGATCATACCTTCTATCTAAAATCTATCCTTAACAAGTAGGATAAATCTTTATTTAGGGTAAATATCTAAAATAACTAGTAAACATCTTAGGATAAAAAGGAAATCACCCTTAAGACATATCCTTATCTAATCAATAAGATAAATCGTGGCCAATTGATAGAATTTTCAATCCGCGTATCGAAAAGCGCATCCAATTCGTGTTGCATTCCAGGCGATATCGACCAATCAGGTCGAAATCGACCTCTCTGTTTCTGCTCGATAAGCTCAATTCCACTCGATCTCTAGTGTGAAGTCGATATCGATGTATCTACTCGATAATCAGTAGTCTGCTATGCTAGTCTTGGAGTCTGTCTCGACACTCAGAGTCCATGTCGAGGTCTTTAGTCGATATCGACCAGTGAAGTCGATTTCAACCTCTTTTCAGCTTCTCTTGGCTTCTTCGTTTCGACTCCGATTCCGCTCCAATTCCTACATATTTAGACCAAAACTTGTGCAGACTTAATTTGTTGCACTTTAGCTCATTCTATACAAATTTGCATTATTTTTCATCCTTTAATTTAGGAAGCAAATGAAATATGAAGTCAAAAGATGCAATAAAAAGGACTCTAAATATGTACATCAACACACCCCATACTTAGACTTGCTTGTCCTCAAGCAATAACCAACACCTACAACACACCCTTCAAGTCTTCGCCCTTGTCAAAAGCAACATCATAATGGTAGAAAAGGAAAACAAGTGAATTTAACCTAATCACATATATAGGAGCGATCCATAGGCATATGCAATTTTGATCCAACCTCACAGGGATAATGTGTTTGCACTCAACTCTCATGTGTGTAGGCTATAAAGATCAACTCTCAACTCAAATCCAAATACAATCTCATAAACATTGCAATTTATAATAATCCACTTCGCAACCAATTATGTAGATGCAATATGAACCATTAAGAGGACTTTCGCTCAATGGAAGAGTTAAAAGAAGACTCCATTCGGTGGGGTTGTAATGGGGCTTGGTAAGAAATAAAGGGTATGGAATTATTTTGCAATGTGGTGCTTATAAAATTTGGGAACACGAAAACTATATACACCGCAAATCTCCACGTTAATTAAGACGTGCAAGCACGTTAAAAGAAACGTGAATCTTGGATGGGGACACAACACATATATGTGCAGACACGTCTTGGTTAACGCACCTGCACGTAAAAATGGACGTGCTTATGCACACGTAAAAAAGGACGTCCAAAACTGCACGTACAAAACGACGTGCAATAGCGCACGTCCAAAATGACGTGCAAACACGTCTTTAATAAAACCGAAAAACGTGCCCCGTCTCCCCCATTCAGAAACCACCTAGCTTCGATGCCGCCCAACTTAAGAGAGAGATTCCGAGAGCGAGAGAGATTCCGAGAGAGAGAGAGAGATGGTAAGAGTGATGGAGAGAGAGATGGAGATGGAGACGGAGGTGTTGGTGCCGACGGCGGAGGTTCAGGCGTTGGGGGACAGTGATTCTTTGGTGGGAGACGAAGGTGGGGGTGTGGTGGTGGAGGGTGGGGGTAGAGGTGGAGGTGGTGAGGCGGGTGTGGGTGTGGCGGTGGAGGTGGTGGTGGAGACTGGGGCTGGTAGTGGTGCGACGGTGGAGGAGGTGGTGGCTCCGGCAGCGGTGGTGGTGACGACGGCAAAGAAGGTGGTGGAGGAGGAGCAAGGGGCGGAGGTGGCGATGCAGGCCCTATTACCGCCGCGGAAGCGGCGTGCTGTGGAGGTTTCGCCCGTCCCGACCCCACCCGTATGTTATTTGAGTTATTTAAATATTTTATTTTATGTTAATAATTTTTATAATATAGTTTTAAGTTATTTTATATTTATAGTTTTATCATATAGTTTTTATAACTTGAAATATTTATAATATGTTTATAGTTTTATAATATAGTTTTTGTAGTTTTATAATAAATTTTTATAATATAGTGTTTATAATATAGTTTTATAATATAGTTATATTATATAGTTTTTATAATATAGTATATAGTTGATAGTTTTTATAGTTTTTAGTTTTTATAGTTTATAGGCTTTATGTTAGTATGTTATTGTATGTTTATATTTTTTAATATATAGTTTTAATAACTTGAAATATTTATTATATGTTTATAGTTTGTACTCCCTCCGTTAATTAAAACTTGAGGTTTTACTATTCACGCACGCTTTTTGAGGTGTTAAAAACTATATAAGATATTTCATTTTTTAATATATTTTTTTAATAATTTCATACTTGTTACTATTAAGTATGAATTTATAAAAATGAACTTGAAAAAAGTTAATATTTCATATAATTTTTATCTTTCTAAAAAAATGTGTATGAATAGTAAACGACAAGTTTTAATTAACAGAGGGAGTAGTATATAGTTGATAGTTTTTTATAGTTTTTAGTTTATAGTTTTTATGTTATTATATGTTTATAGTTTTATAGTTTATAGTTTAAGTTGTTATGTTATTATATTATTTTATGCTTATAGTTTTATAATATAGTTTGTAAAAGACAAATATGAGCATATTAAAAGACATTAAAAGATATTAAAGACATTAAAAGACCTTAAAAGACATTAACAAATATATGAGCATATTAAAAGACATTAAAGACATTAAAAGACATTAAAACCATATTAAAAGACATTAAAAGATATTAAAAGACATTAAAGACATTAAAAGACATTAAAAGACATTAAAGACATTAAAAAATATACGAAAACATGGAGGAAATCTAATATGAGCATATTAAAAAACATAATCGACCCATACAGTAGATTAGCATAAGTAATACAAGAAGTAACATAATCTTAAACATTTCACAATAACAAGTGATGCGACTTTTGAGGATTGACGGTACCCTACGGGTTGTTCGGGTCGGAGACCGGACAGCGGCCAGTCAGTGTAGGGTAGAGAGTGGGGGTGAGGATATGGTTGAGGGAGGCGGTGAGGGGGGGACGGTACCTACTATTAGGGAGGAGATGTCGACCCATACAGTAGATGAGCTCCTCCTACATGCAGAGGGCGACCAACAGATCTTGGAGTGCCCCTGGTACGACGAGGACCACGGCTTCTGGTAGGGTCTGCCTGATTTCCGTTCATTTGGTGATCTGTTGTCTGGGCAGCAGCTGAAGATGCCATCCCAGGATTTACTCGGGGAGTTCATCACTAATTTTCGTGTGGGTAGACCGGCGGAGCAGGTGCCTCCCGCCATCCATGAGGCTTCGACTTCCACCATCCATCAGGCTTCTACTTCCGCCATCCTTGATGCTTCGACCTTTGGCACATCGGCACCGATATCGTTGGGTTCTGCGGATGACACGATCCCGACATGGCAGAGGAGAGGCAGGAGGGGCAGCAGGAGCAGAGGGGTTTGGGTGATGCACCTATCCCTGCGCAGCCTGCTGGACCGGCTATGCAGGAGGCAGAGAACTTGCCTCCGGGAACTCTGCTGGTGTCTTACAAGCACTACCGAGCTTATAGGATTTGGTGGGATGGGACAATGGATCTTCCGCTGCTGAAGATCCGCCATCGGGCGAGTCATCTATAGGCTTTTGACCAGTATGTGTATGAGGGCCCGATGACCTGGTGGTAGGAGCTCATTCCCACGGGCATCCTACAACTGCGGTACCTGCATTGGGAGGGAGTGGACGCGCAACTGGTCATATCGTTTGTGGAGCACTAGCATCCGGAGACCAGCTCTTTCCATTTTCCATGGGGGGAGATGACCATCACGCTGCACGATGTAGCCTACTTGCTAGGGATGCGGATTGATGAAGATGCTTGCTTGTCAGCCTTAGCCGATGTAGAGCTGATCCCCACGATCACCGAGTACTACTAGCTGCCCGCAGAGACGCTGAGGGCGTACAGACGAGCTGGACGCTACCTTGTTGGGCTGCTGACGGACCGACGGATCGAGCGACATGGGCCGATGGACGGGGGGTTTGTGGGAGGGGTGTTGCCAGAAGATGACCCAGACCGGCAGGGAGAATTGGCCATGGCGTACCTATCCATCGCTCTCCGCGCGACTCTGTTCATTGACAAGTCACAGAGCCGGGTCAGAATCCGGATACCCAGCCTTGTTTGGGAGATCCCCCAAGCGGCCGACATCGCATGGGGTACAGATGCCCTTGCCTATCTGTACAGGGGCCTAGGAGAGGCTAACTGAGCAGAGGCAAAGGGTTTAGATGGTTGCACGTCTTTACTTGGTGACGTGCTTTTTTCCATCTTGTTTCTGACATGATGATTGATGTCTAAAAGGAATCTAAGGATGTGCTTATCTTAGGTACCTAGTTTTCTCGTTGTTTTCATCTCCCACAAAGTATTACACTCCATGGTCTTGTTATTTGATACAAACAACATGAAAAGGGACAACTTTTGGTGCTTTAAGTGCATGCATACACTCAACTTCTCTAAAGGGATGTTGTTCACATTTGCCCAATTTTCCTCTCTCCTTATTATCTGCCATAAATGGAAAAAGGGAAGAAAAGAGAGTGAAGAAAGAGGGGATTTTGTTTTATGCTATGCACTGGTGTTGAGCTATAAATGGTCATTGCACTTGGTTTTAACTGTTGTGATTGCTATGTTTATATTTTGTCTTTTCATTCTTAACAGCTTAACATTCTGCGTCCTGACCTTGCCTATGTGTAGGAGGGTTTAACAATAGGGGAGATAGCAAGAAACAAACCTGAGGAAACTATGTGCGTGCAGGTAATTGACACCACATAATGTTTTCTAATGTTATTTGTGTTGCAGGCCTAACATTCTTATTATTCTATGTTGCACTAATGTCCATGTGCAATGTTTCAAATTGCACCATATGATTGATGATCGGTGCAGAATATGCTGAGAGAGGAAAGGCTGATTGAATTATCCAATCAAATCACTATCTATTTGTTGAATCTCGTGCTGATATTATTTTTTTCAGCATTTATGTTCTTGTTTAGTGGAAATTAGGCTCTAATCCTATGTTTTCTTCTTTTTATCCATCTCATCCAGGGAGCCAGAAATGAGATTATGCCATGCAAACTGCACCAATTCAAGTTTCATATGTGGACTTTCCGGGGATAACATGAGCGACTAATATTGATTATTTGATCATTGATGAGGTTCAGAACACATCTTTATTCTTATTAATAATGATTGGTTAGTGGTTACCTTTCATCATCCCGTCTAATGTGTGCTTCTTTCCTTTTAGTTTGTTTCACCTTTAAAATTTTCACACATTTACTCTAAGAAGCTCGTGCACCTCCCTCACTGCTATTTTGTCAATGACTATAAACAGGTTAGTCTGGTCTCTACCACTACTATATACCTAGCTGTCACTATACGTGTTTTTGTGCAATTGCAAAGTGTCGAGTGTATCATTCTCTGGATTTTATATTCTTTATTGCACTCAGAAACATCAAGATGTGCTTGATCCAAACTGTCAGTAAAAGCGATCAGCTTGAGGATAAATTCTTGTTTGCATGCTTCAATCAACTCTACAAGATGGATCCAGAGATTTTTATTACATGGTAATGTTACCACCATCCCTCACACTGTATAACTATTGGTTCTGCATTGTTTTCTTATCTACTTTTCCGTAAGCTTGTAATATTGACATGCGTAATATGATTTTTGTTTCCTCCAGGGGCAACATTCTCAAACGTGTACCTAACAGTGCACTTTGGCTCCTGAGATTCCCTGCTGCTAGATAAGCAAAGCTTCGTGCATGTATGTTTGATCTGTTTCAGAGCATTCCAAATTTGTAGAACATTAGTAAGTATGATTTCCTTTGGTAGAATAGACTTTCTTTTACTGAAGGACTCAATTTAGATTGTAAATAAACTATTTTTCGATGTAATCTAGAAGTTATGGTTAGTTTTGTGGACAAACTTTGTACTTTTTATTTGAAATTGCTTGTGAAATGTACAAGTAGTATTACAAAAAAAATTTTAAAAAATAAAAACCAGACATATATATAGCTTGGACCTTCAAAGCCGGAATATATATACAATAATTTCATAGCACTAATCTATTATCACGGGTGATGATCTGTGATATATCTACAATATATTACAAGAGATCACACCTAATATCACGGACGTATCCAAAGGGAATCCGTGATATTAGGCTCGTGATAGATGATGTACATATTTGTACCTCTTTTTATTGCATCTTTTGACTTCTTATTTCGTTCGATTTCCAAAGAAAAGGTTCAAAATAATATAAACTTGTGTAAGAATGGGCTAAAGCACAAGAAATAGAGTCTGCACGTGTTTTGAGCTGATGTACATATTTGTACCTCCTTTTATTGCATCGTTTGACTTCATATTTCATTCAAAAAGTTTCAAAAGTATATAAACTTGTGTAAGAATGGGCTAAAATGCAAGAAATAGGGTCTGCACAAGTTTTGAGCTAACCGTGCAGGAATTCGAGTGAAATCGGAGTAAAAAAAAAGAAACCAAGTGAAGCTGAGCAGAGGTAGATATCGACCTTCAACATAGATATCGACCTCCAACATCGATATCGACGTTCAACATAGATATCGACCTCAACATAGACATTGACTGGAGCTGGACAAGTCGAGCAGAAACACAGACATCGATATCGACCTCTGGTGTCGATATCGACCTTATCTCGACAGAAGATAGACTCGATTTCGAGATGCGGATTGGAAACTTTATCTTCAAGGAGGTAGGGATTATCTCATACTTTTAAGATAGATGGCAGCTGATAATTATTTATCTTTTTACCTTTAAAGTTTTATCAAAATAAAAGACCTATCGTAATTGTTTAGATAGAGTTCATAGTTTAGATAGAAGTTACAATCCTTGGCTAGCGAGGATTAGTAGCCTATAAATAAAGCCCTAGGGGGCTGACATTCAATTATCTTTCAATCATCCATCAAGACATCCAATTACATACAATAGAGTTAGAGAGAAGTTTTAGGGTTTGACGTTTGCGAAAGCCGACGTTGAGATGTAAAGCTTCGGAGTTTATATTTTAATGCAAGTTTCTTTCTTTCAATCAATGATGAGTTCCATGATGAGAAGTGAGTAGTCCCCCAAAGCTCTTAGGGTCGGGGTGAGCCCGACGTTAGCCATGCGTGTTCGAGGTAAGTATTAGATGTTGATATCGTTGTGTTTATATCATCTCCTACGATTCTATGTTTAGTCCTAATCGAAAGAAAAGGGATTCATGCTAACAACTTGAGTTATAAACATAAAATTAGTAGAGACAATTAGGTTTATTTGCAAGAGTAATCCTACGAGTGGGTGTACGGCGAAAGCTCGTCCCTCGGGTGAAATAGCGCAATTGTCCGTCTTATTTATCTTATCGCATGCATTGGTTAACGTTGTGGTAAACCCTAATCCTAGGAGTTGCCTTTTACATACGTTAATTCATCAAACCCCCTGTTTTATTTCTGATCATCGCATCTTCATCCATCCTAAAGTCTTCGGCCTTTCTTTGCCGGCGAAGAACTAACTCACTGCAGGAGAACATCGATATCGAGGTTAAACGTCGATATCGACCACGCTGATAGATCGACAGTTTTTTGAGTCGATCTCGAGACTCTTGTGTCACTACTGCAAACATCGCAATCGACCCCAGACGTCAAAATCGACCCTTCTGTGTTGACTAGCGGTCTTCTGAGCCAGTCGATTTCGTGGACTAACATCGATATCGACCTTTCCAGTCGATATCGACTACTTGTTTTTGTCTCTGTAGGTCTTCTATTGCAGAAAGGATCGACAGTGGAGGTCGACATCGAGCTCTAAGGTCGAAATCGAGGCTTCTGGTCGACGCAAGCCGTGAGATTTCCAACGCTACTAGGATCCCGCTGACACGCCTCCTCGTGGATCGATCCTGACTACCCTTCCACTACAACGGGGGGAAGTCTTGTAATTATTTGCATAAGCTAGGAGTCGGTTTACATTTATACACTTTATTATTTGTATTTGAGATACTCGATTTTCTCTGCTTAACATGAGCTAATCATGCAGGAATTCGATGAAATCGGAGTCAAAACGAAGAAGCCAAGTGAAGCTGAGCAGAGGTAGATATCGACCTTCAACATCGATATCGACCTCAACATAGACATCGAGTGGAGATGGACAAGTCGAGCAGAAATACAGACATCGATATCGACCTCCAACGTCGATATCGACCTTATCTCGACATAAGATAGATCCGATTTCGAGACTCGGATTATGAATTCTATCATCAAGGCCACGGATTTATCTTGTACTTCTAGATAGTTAGCAGCTGAATTTATCTTTTCCTTTAAGTTTTATCAAGTTAGTTTAAGTTTTATCAAAATAAAAGACATATCCTAATTGTTTGGATAGAGTTCATAGTTTAGATAGAAGTTACAATCCTTGGATAGAGAGGATTAGTAGCCTATAAATAAAGCCCTAGGGGGCTGGCATTCAAGGATCAATCAACATCATCCAAGAAAGAAAGACAATAGCAATAGGCAATAGAAAGTTAGAGTTTTAGTTTTCAGCTTTAAGGTTTCAAGCGCTTACGATAGTTGGCGTTGAGATTGTAAAGATTCAAAGTTTTCCATTTATGCAAGTTATTTCAATTCAAAGCATGTCTACATTCAACATGAGCGAGTAGTCCCCCAAAGCTCTTAGGGTCGGGGTGAGACCGACGTTATCCATGCGCACCTGAGGTAAGTGTTAGATGTTGATATCGTTGTGTCTATATCGTCTCCTACGATTCTATGTTTAGTCCTAATCGAAAGAAAAGGGATTCATGCTAACAACTTGAGTTATAAACATAAAATTTGTAGAGACAATTAGGTTTATTTGCAAGAGTAATCCTAAGAGTTGGTGTACGGCGAAAGCTCGTCCCTCGGGTGAAATAGCGCAATTGTCCGTCTTATTTACCTTATCGCACGCATTGGTTAACGTTGTGGTAAAACCTAATCCTAGGAGTTGCCTTTTACATAGTTTATATTCATCAAAACCTCTGTTTATTTCTGTTCATCGCATCCTCATCCATCCTAAAAGTCGTCGGCCTTTCTCTGCCGACAAAAGCTAACAACTTTGCAGGAGAAGACATCGATATCGACCACAGACATCGATATCGACCACTGAGTTCGTCGACAATTTTCTGAGTCGACGACGATCATCATTGCTAAGTTGCTGAACATCGATATCGACCCCAGACGTCGATATCGACCACCTGTGTCGACTGGTAGTCTTCTGAGCCAGTCGATTTCGTTGACTAAAATCGATATCGACCTTCCCTTGTCCATATCGATGTTAATCACGGATATGATAAAAGAAATGCCCGGGCTTCACTAACGTGAAGCCCGGACATTTCTTTCATCATATCTGTGATATGAGGCTCGAAATATCCGTGATATTAGGCCTAATCTGTACTAGTGATTGCGGCGGCCGCTGCATTATTCTTTTGATACGGGCTCATAGGGGCGGCGGTCGCTGCCCGTGTCGTGCGACCTTTCCTGGAAGCTTAGTCTATCCAAAAACAACTAACTAATGCCTAATGGAAAACATAATTTTATTTAAATGAAAACTAGCTAACTAGGAATTGAACTAACTAAATTAGAAAACTTACCTTGGGTTGCCTCCCGAGAAGCGCCTTTCTTTAATGTCATTGGCTTGACTTATTCTCAATATCAAGATCTTAGCTATCAGACATCGTCAAGGCCCTCAATAGCCTATCATATTCCTTTGCACACATCTTAGAAAGAACATCATAGCACAATAAATTGAAAGCATAAATATGAATTTCAAAACCCTTTCAATCTATCAAAGAGTCTAGCATGACTCTCTCCTGAAGGAATATGATACCACCAACACAGTTCCGCTGGTGGCTTCTCAAAATAGCAATCAAAAGGATCATCATAATCACCATTACCTTCCAAATTGCAAATGTTTACCTTTGTTACCTCTTGAGCCTCAACAGATGGCTCTAGACTAGGTTCATCAGTGGCAGAGCTCAGAATGGATGATGTAGATGGAGTAGGATACATATCACATGTAACCTCATGCGTCGACTCATGAGATTCCAAGTCAAGAAGCACTAGACCCTCTCTTCCATCGTCTAAGACTCTATCGTTGTCTGCAACCAATTCCTCCTCATTCGGCGTGACATTATCATGTTGAAACCACATAGGAGGGAATGAATTTAGCACAATGACTTCGATAGGATCTTCCGCTCTTTCATCCTTCAATTCTTCAAGGGGTGGTGGGATGGGTTTCTCAAAATCAAGAGAAGAAGACGTTGGGATCTCGTCTGTAGCACTGTGGCAGTCGCCGCCTGGCTGCGGCGGTCGCAGCTCCTCATAATTTTCACCCTCCATTATGACTTCAACTCCTTCTTCTTCTAAGCCCCTTTCTTTCTCACCTTTTGCACTTAAAGTTTGAATGAGTTGGTTCATCTGATTCTCCAAGTTTTTACAGCTGCTCATTTTTACTTCCTCTAAATGATGTACCACTTGTGTGAGAGTGTGAAATGGATCCTTCAGGTGTGTGACAGAGTCCTCCATTGGAGGAGAAGACGTGGCGAGCAATCCTCCTAACTGCTTCAGGCCTCCGTTTCTCATATACTCATCAAGCGCTCGCGTCTCAACAGTCATCCCATCAATTATGCAAATAATCATATCACGGATGCTGAATTGATAACCTCATGAACCTAGGTGGTCGACATACTCATGCAATCTAGTAAAGTATTGGTGAAAGTTCTGACCTTCAAACTGCGCTAATCTCTACATATTGAAAAAGTTAGTAGCAAGGGTGTTGTGAACCGTAAGATAGGTTCACAACGGGTTAGATATATGCACAACAGACAATAAATACACAAAACAATTAAGAAATAAACATGACTCCCCAGCAACGGCGCCAATTTGATGGATGGTTTTTTAGTCGGGTAAACCGTATCAAAATAAAACTCAAACCTACAAACTAGTATAGAAAGTAAGTAAGAGGTAGATCCCATAGAGAATCAAGTATTTCTCAGCAACGTGTATTTACCGTTTAGTAGAAAGGGGGTTTTGGTTGATTGAAATAGAAAGAAAACAAAATAAACTATAAACAAAATTGATGCAAAACAATTTAGAGAAGATCGCTCTACCTACAACTATCCACTTTATTTGGTTGAATTGATATTGTAACTTCCTCTTGTCCTTTTAGGTTTCCTATGAATGTCCTTGTCCCGACCTAATATAGTTACTAGTCCAATCAGTCATAGAAACCCTTATCAATTGAACAGTCCCTAAAGAAGGATTTAACCCAATTAGTTCCTACCTATCCAATTAGTTCAATCAGCCCTAAAGGGATAAGTTTGCTACTTGGGTTAAGGTTCGCAATCAGGAATCTACAAAACCCTAGCAGTTGAATTGATTCTACCAAGTTGATCAGGCGAGATAGAATAAAACAATCAAACATTCAAGCACAAAGAAGTTGAAACATTCAATATAAGAAATAAGGAACAAGATTTAGAAACTCACAACTCAATCCAAACAAAGCTTCAAATCGTAGATAGAACGAAGAGAGTTTAGCCGCCCATGATGAACATCGCTCTCAATCTCCCACTAAAATCGTCTTGAATCCTAATATAATGAATTAATGGAAACCTAGAGCTAAGCCCTCTCTAAAATTGTCCACCCTCGGCCAAAAGACAATTCGATAGATAAATACGGTTTGGATAGATAAAACGTCACCGCGCAAAATGTGTCGCTGCTGGAACATTCGGCGGCCGCGGCATAATGCGGCTACCGCGGCATAATGCGGCGACCGCGGCATAATGCGGCGACCGCTGCATCGGTATTTTACGAAAAAAATACTATGAATCAGCTCTCGACATCAACAAGAAAGTTGTAGCTCTCTGAATGAGATTTCCAACGCATGGTCATAATTGTCGATCGGACAACGGAGGCCTCCAGAAAGTGCAATACAAGTTCAACATGTCTGGCGACAACTTCTGCACACTTGTTCTTCGTTTAGGCTCACTTCTTCTTCTCAGGACCTCTTTAGATCTTCATGTAAGATTCCTCGATCAACTAGACATCCTCATCTAATGCTTCATCAACCCATATCTCCTCCTCGGATCCACAGTTACCTGAAATAATCAATAAAAACGTGTAGATTCTGACACCACCAACATAGAGAGCAAATATGCAAATTGTGCTTAAACCATGCATGATATGCATCTTAACTAAGCTAAATGAAACCTATTATGACCATCTAAATGCATGCTATTGGTGGGCTATGACTGTAACCCACGATGTTCATAACCACTACCTTCCCAGAGTGTTGAAGGGTCACGCGTATGCCGGACGGATGACTGATGGAGAGAAGAAGATGGCTAGGTGGATGAAGGACATTGGTACTCCTCCAAAAGCCATTGGATATGGATTGAGGCAGTGGATGGCAACAGCGTCACGTCATCGCGTTCCCTTAACAACATGCTCAACAAGATGGCCGCCGAAGAAAGGGAGAGTCGGATGATGATCCAAAATACTCTGCATCGTCTACGGGAAAGAGGTTACTACTACGAGTTCATATGACATCCAGATGACAATGACGTCTTGAGCGACCTCTTCCTACCGCACCCTGACGGGAAACAGCTACTCTGGAGGTTCCATTACGTCATCATATTGGACTGCATGTACAAAACAAATGCGTAAGTCAATCAATTAGGGTTACGTGATTACATATTTAGCCATTTATAAAGTACTACGCACGTAACAGATTTACACTTGCAGATAATGGATTCCATTGTGCGAGGTTGTTGGTTTCACACCCTCAGGCCATAATTAATGCATCTCCTATGCTTTCATGTCGCACGAGAGCGAAGACACATACGCTTGGGTGTTGCGTCAGCTTTAGATCTTGCTTGGGACTATTCAGCCCCAATCTATTATCACTGATCGGGAGCTAGGTCTGTTGGCAGCGCTAAATGTTGTGTTCCCCAACGTGTATCATCTCCTTTGCTGTTTACATGTCATGAGAAAATGCGAGGAAGCTGCACTAAAAATCACAAAGAATTTAAGCCACGCTGGCATTTTCAAGGGCAACTGTGTGGGGTTGTTCCAATCGAAGATGGAGGAATCATTCCAACGACGTTGTCGAGTGCTACATGAGAGATGGCACCCATTCCTAGGTGTGATGGCATATTTAGAGGCGGTGTGGCTTCCATATAGAAGGAACCTCGTACGATGCTACACGGATAATGTTCTACATTTCGGCAGGTGTACAACAAACAGGTACACCGTCCTTCCTATCTCCCATTACAATATGATATGTCATCAAACATTTAGTGGTATGAATTTCAATGTTTACGTGAAACTGTGTACAGAGTAAAGGGTCAACACAAGGTTCTAAAGGAGGCACTTCACTCATTGACTGGGGACTTCTGCGTCATGGCAGATGCAATCCATAGAGTGAATGATTGCCAACTGCATGAGCTGCAAACTACCTTAGAGATCGACCGCTTCAAATGGCCAACGAGGTCGCATAAAGTCAACCTTTTTGATTAGGTAAAGACTTTAATCTCTAAAAAGTGCTTTGACTATCTGTACAAGTTGTGGGAGGATGTCGTAACCCAAAACATTCCTCTAGAATGCATGGACCAACATTGGAGGGTTTGTTACGGAATTCCTTGTGTCCAGGAGATTCAAGTGTACGTCAGTTCCGGGACTCCAATACCCGCTGAGGACATCCACCCATTCTTGATGGATTTGTCATGAACTGACATCGACGACACCCCACTCCCATATGAACTGTCATCTTCATACATGGCTTCCAACAACGTATGCGACCATGACCTCCACCCACCCTCATCTTCAAGCGTCTGATCGAAAGGGAGGCCTCGGGGGTCGAGGAATGCATGTAGAACCAACCCGTTGTGTTACGAAGAGTTCAGGGCAAATTTTGTGAGAGTAGAAGCATGTGCTGCTCGACACCATCCACAAGCTACCACAACTCGACGTGGATATGATGATGTGTTCGGAGGGTTTAACTGGGGTCGAAACAACGTTGATCCCCTCATGCTCGGACATATTCAGGGTGTCAGGGACATTATTGGAGATGGTCATTGTAGCTACCGTGCTTTGGCATCATTGACATAACCAATCGGTGATTCTGCTTTCCTAGAACTAAAAGCATTATTATGCAATCACTTGGAGGATCACGCCGATCTCTACGCCCGTTGTTATATGGGAAGGTACCCATTCCAGCGGTTTGTTGATAACCAGAGATGGGCGGGACCTGTGCATGGTGATACGAGACGTTGGATAGAGCTACCCATCATGGGTTTAGTATTTACAACGGTATATCAGATTCCTCTCGTTGTCCTAGCATGGCATTATCCGTTCACATGGCTCCCCATGTCCTCTTCGACACCTGGTAACAACACTCAATCAGCAACCCTTGGTTTAGCCTGCATCGGAAACCAAGACCATTTTGTTGCAGTACGACTTCAGACGTCTTATATTACATATTCTTACTTTTCATCTATATTTTAGTATTCTAACTCTAATTTTCCGTTCTCATCGTTCTAGTTGCGTCCTAACGCTCCTATTCCGCCGCCAGCACCAGCATGGGTTGAACATCATCAACTGAGCGTCGAAGGATGGGATGATTCTTTTCAAGCTCAGTTTGACAGATTCCGAGCCTTAAGTGTCGATGTCGGTCGCTCTTTACACTTTGTCTAGAGTTTATTCCATGAGTCTACTACAATATCGATGTAAACCTTTTTTTTCCGTGTCTTGTAATATTATTCGCATATTATCCGAATGAAAACCTTTAAAACTATTGAATTTTATTCCATTAACATCTCCCTAAACCCTAAACCCTAAACCCTAAACGCTAAACCCTAAACCCTAAACATATCCCTAAACCTTAAACCCTAAACCCTTCATTTTTACTCCATAAACATTGATACCCTAAACCTAACCCTAAGCCCGGAAAAGTTGCACGTCGTTGAATACGTGCAGGTTTGCACGTCGTTGACTACGTGCAGTTGTGCACGTCATTAGTCATGTGCAGACTTGCACGTTAAAAGCAACGTGCAGGGCGACGTGCACTAAGATGCCACTCATCACATTTAAATGTTAATAACGACGTGCATGCACGTTAATAACGACGTGTAACTTGATGTGCGCGCAAATTGCCATATTTTCTATGCACATATGAATTCATTTTATTGTCTTTTGCATGCACATTAATGGGAAAACATGGGAATAGTGTAGTTTATGCTTAAATGTCAAATATATGGGTTTGCACGAGTTTCTATGTGATTTCGCAGAAAACAGGATGAAAATGGATGAATTCAGAAGAGCGGAAAAAGAACTCGAAGTCTTCTGAAGAGGTCGAAATCGACTGAAGACCTCGACATCGAGTACATCGAGACGTAGGAATCGAGCAAAAAGGAAACAGAGCATCTCGACACAGAAGAGGTCGATATCGACGTTTGGAGGTCGATATCGATGTTGCCAGATCGACCAAGTTGATAGAAGTCGAGTAGGAGAAGGAGAAGCTCGAGATAAGATTTTGGAGGGGTCGATATCGAGTGGAAGGGTCGATATCGACCATGCCAGCAGAGGAATTCGACTCCGATTTTGATAGAATTATATCCAAAGCTTGCAATATCTATCCAAGGGTCGAGATTTCCTATCATCAACATCAGCTCTATCATGAGGAGGCTGATTTCACCATGAAGTTTTAGCTTTTACTTTTTATTTATTTATTTATTTATCATAGAGAATAAAGATAAGGTTTCGAGTCCTTATCGTCATCTACAAATAGAAGCCAATAGGGCTGAGTTTAGGTATTCATTATTCATTATTCAATTAGAGATTCGGAATTCAGTTGCAAGAGAGAGAGAGAGAGTGGCCGAGTGGGGTTGTAAAGCGAGAGCGGAGTGGCTTGTTCGGTTGTACTTTCTTTCGGAGTTTTAATTCAAAGTAGCTTTCTTTCAATAAAAATGATGATGATGTGCATGATGAGGAGTGAGTAGTCAACCCACTTCTAGGGTCGGGGTGAGCCCGACGATAGCAATGTGAGGTAAGTGCATCAAAGGTATGACTTTTATGCGATTCCGTCTTCTACCACATGCATGATCCTTTGCGAAAGTTAGGGAGTTTCATTATTTGCATTATTGAAGCGAAAGCCACTCATATTGCGAACTTGAATTACTCATGAATTGGATAGTAACTCTTAGGAATTATGCGAAAGCCTCTAATCACCTAAGTGTTGATAATGAAAGTTATTTGACGGCAAGACATTAAAGTTCATATTTTTAGCATGAAACTTGCATTGTTATCGTTGTGGCATAAAACCCCGACTTTGGAAGCCTTTTAATTAATTAAATTCTTCATAAAAGTCTTAGTTTTGCTTCTGTTCATCTTCCCTCTCCATTCTATTTTCTTCGGATCCTTTTCCGACAAATTGGTTACAAAAACAGTTTCTGTGACAAACATCGAAATCGACCTTAAGGGTCGATATCGAGTACTAACATCGATATCGAGGTCTCTGCTCGACGTCGACTTGCTGTTTTGTCTTCTGCAGGAACTGCGCTAGGAAATCGACCAGAACTGAGGTCGATATCGACCAGTATACTCGATATCGAGTGTCTGCTGAGGTCGAAAGCATTGATCGTGAGTACAACGAAGGAAGCGCTGACCTACCTCCTCGTGGATTCGATCCTGAATTACCCTACTACTACAAGGGAGGGGATTCTTGTATTATTTGTTTGAGACAGGGAGATAGTCTAGTTGTGCTTTATTTTATTCTCCTATTTTACATACGCCTCCCCTTTACCTCACAACCGAACATAACTCCTTAACTACCATTTGCGGTGTATCTAACAAGAGCCATTTGGGAATGAAGACTCCTAACCTTTATCACAACTATATCCTAAACATATCTCTAAAAATAATGCTCTTCCCCAACTTGCTTTCAATAATGCTCATCAACCTTCTCAAAACTCATTAATAATATTTTATTCTTTTTTTTTGTATTTTTTTATTTCATTATGTGCATTTATATGGTGAGCCAAAAATTCTTTTACAATGTGGGTCAAGTGCAAATATGTACCAACCCATAATTTTTCCTTGCTCAAAACTAACAATATGCATTTTCTTTCCACAATGCATTATTCTAACCAATCTAAGTCTCAATTCCTGAATGGGGGCCAGACTCAATTCGGCTAGGGATAATTTTCTAGAGTTTGCAATATAAGGCTCAATTAGCATCTCTTGGCTTCTTCGTTTCTAATCCGCTTCCGCTCCAATTCTTACATATTTATACCAAAACTTGTGCAGACTCTATTTCTTGCACGTTAGCTCATTCTACACAAATTTGCATTATTTTTCATCCTTTAATTTAGGAATCGAATAAAATATGAAGTCAAAAGATGCAATAAAAAGGACTCTAAATATGTACATCATGCACATTGAGAAAATGTGTTTGACAATGTGTTTAACACTGTGATGGATATCCCTAGGAAGACGAAGGACAAGTTAAATGCACGGAGGGATCTCATCCTGTACTATAGTCATCCTGAGCTTGAGGTGGATGACAATCATACCGGTACAAAACCAAAAGCAATATACACCTTGTTAAGAGATGAGATCGAAGAAGAAGGGGGGGGGGTCAATGACTGAGATATGTGAAGTTTCTTGATTGTTACACTTCTAATGTGGGTAGATGTGTCATACGTGATGATTGTAGTCTCCTAGGGATGAAGAGCAATGACTACCATGTGTTTATGGAAATACTTCTTCCAATTGCCTTTAAGGAGTTCCTTGACCCAACAGTTTGGGGTCCTCTTACGGAGCTGGGTATCTTATTTCAGACCATTTTTTCATCGACATTGTCCGTTGACCATATGGTGTAATTGCAATCCATGGCCCCTTTAGTTGTTTGTAAGTCGGAGCGTATCTTTACACCTTCATTTTTTGATTCCATGGAGCATCTCCTCGTCCATTTTCCATATGAGGCACAAGTAGGTGGTCTTGTTCAATATCGATGGAAGTACCTATTCGAGAGATACTTATTTCATTTGAAGCACATGATTGTCCAAAAGAGTCAAGTGGAAGAATCAATTTGTATGGCTTACTTGTGGGGGGAAGTAGCTACCTTTTTGGTGCACTACTTCTCATTTCATGTTCCGTTGAAGTTGAGAAGACCAGGAAGGATTGATGTGTCTGGATGAAGTGGTGAACCTATTTCCGTTTTCAACTACTGTTCGGAATAGGTAGGGGGAAGGTGTATGTAAAATAGGAGAATAAAATAAAGCACAACTAGACTATCTCCCTGTCCCAAACAAATAATACAAGAATCCCCTCCCTTTGTAGTAGTAGGGTAATTCAGGATCGAATCCACGAGGAGGTAGGTCAGTGCTTCCTTTGTTGTACTCACGATCAAAGCTTTCGACCTCAGCAGACACTCGATATTGAGTATACTGGTCGATATCGTCCTTAGTTCTGGTCGATTTCCTAGCGCAGTTCCTGCAGAAAACAAAACAGCAAGTCGACGTCGAGCAGAGACCTCGATATCGATGTTAGTACTCGATATCGACCCTTAAAGTCGATTTCGATGCTTGTCACAGAAACTGTTTTTGTAACCAATTTGTCGGAAAAGGATCCGAAGAAAATAGAATGGAGAGGAAAGATGAACAGAAGCAAAACTAAGACTTTTATGAAGAATTTAATTAATTAAAAGGCTTCCAAAGTCGGGGTTTTATGCCACAACGATAACAATGCAAGTTTCATGTTAAAGATATGAACTTTAGTGTCTTGCCGTCAAATAACTTTCGTTATCAACACTTAGGTGATTAGAGGCTTTCGCATAATTCCTAAGAGTTACTATCCAATTCATGAGTAATTCAAGTTCGCAATATGAGTGGCTTTCGCTTCAATCATGCAAATAATGAAACTCCCTAACTTTCGCAAAGGATCATGCATGGGGTAGAAGACGGAATCGCATAAAAGTCATACCTTTGATGCACTTACCTCACATTGCTATCGTCGGGCTCACCCCGACCCTAGAAGTGGGTTGACTACTCGCTCTTCATCATGCACATCATCATCATTGTTATTGAAAGAAAGCTACTTTGAATTAAAACTCCGAAAGAAAGTACAACCGAACAAGCCACTCCGCTTTCGCCTTACAACTCCACTCGGCCACTCTCTCTCTCTCTCTATTGCAACTGAATTGTGTCTCAATACTGAATTCGGAATATCTAAACTCAGCCCTATTGGCTTCTATTTGTAGATGTCGACAAGGACTCGAAACCTTATCTTTATTCTCTATGATAAATAAATAAATAAAATAAATAAAAGCTAAAACTTCATGGTGAAATCAGCCTCCTCGTGATAAAGCTGATGTTGATGATAGGAAATTTCGACCTTTGGATAGATATTGCAAGCATTGGATATAATTCTATCAAAATCGGAGTCGAATTCCTCTGCTGGCATGGTCGATATCGACCCTTGGACCTCGATATCGACCCCTCCAAAATCTTATCTCGAGCTTCTCCTTCTCCTACTCGACTTCTATCAACTTGGTCGATCTGGCAGCATCGATATCGACCTCCAGACGTCGATATCGACCTCTTTTGTGTCGAGATGCTCTGTTTCCTTTCTGCTCGATTCCTATGTCTCGATGTACTCGATGTCGAGGTCTTCAGTCGATTTCGACCTCTTCAGAAGACTTCGAGTTCCTTTTCCGCTCTTCTGAATTCATCCATTTTCATCCTGTTTCCTGCGAAATCACCTGGAAACTCGTGCAAACCCATATATTTGACATTTAAGCATAAACTACACTATTCCCATGTTTTCCCATTAATGTGCATGCAAAAGACAATAAAATGAATTCATATGTGCTTAGAAAATATGGCAATTTGCGCGCACATCAACTACCCTAGTCACTTTTCTAGTTGGGAATGGCAACACCTTCTTCCTTCCTGCAGCTGTAGTGAGGTCGATATCGACAGCAGTAGGGTCGATATCGACTGGAGGAGTCGATCTCTGTGGTGACGCAGAATGAGGGTCGACATCGACAGGAGGGTCGACATCGATGTCACCTTGGTCGATATCGACCGGGGGGGTCGATATCGACGTTTGTTCTGGCTCCTTCTCCTCCACTTTTTGCTCGGGTGTTTGTAATTGACGCCCACTCCTTAGGTTTACTGCCGCGATATGACCTGTGGTTTTGCCCTTTTGGTTGGGCACAGTGGATCCAGGGAGTGATCCGGACGCTTTGGGCATTGCTTCCGCCAATTGACTCATTTGAGTCTCCATGTTGCGCTTCCAAACGTCGATCTCCCCAAGTCTAGAATTTATGCCCTGCAGCTGAGTATGGACGGAGTTATTGGCTTGTTTGAACTCAGCGTGGTTCCTCCGCATCTCATCAAGGATGATTTGCAAGTCATCTTTCTTAGTCTCCCGCTCAGGGTGCCCTGGTGCCCTATAGGTTGGGGGATCCCTTTGATAGAACCTTTGATCACCCCAATTTTGTTGATTGCCCCCTCCATAGGGGCCTCTCGTCCATTTGACCTCCTCATGTTGTTCCGCCATGGATACTTGCTCAGTATGTGGGCAGGCACTAGTGTTATGCCTTATTGAACCACACTCCTGACAAGGTTGATTGTTGCTCAGGAACCTTACTTGCTTTTGAAGGCGGCGTGTTTGATCGTTATGGAATTATTGCCGTACTTCAGGATCTATCTCCCTTGGAGGCTCATATAGTGGCATAGATGGGGCAGGCCTTGCATCATAGGCCGCAGCAGTCCCATAGGTGTTGTCAAAGTTCACAAGCCTCTCAATGGTCTCCCATGCCTCCGTTGGTGTAAGCTCAATGTACCGATAGGAGGTATATGAATTGATCCTCTCCTTATTCGGCGCATCAAGGGCGTTATAAAAGATCTCTTGGATGACATATGGAAGTTGCCCATGCGTCGGGCATGATCTCAGCAAGTCCTTGAAGCGCTCCCACGCCTGTGCTAGGGTTTCACCTGGCTTTTGTTTGAAAGCCGTGATCCTTTGTCGTAGCATCGCCGTTTTAGAAGGTGGGAAGAATTTGTTCAAGAATGCATCTTTCACCTCCGCCCATGTCCTTAGCGATCGTGGAGCCAAACTTTCAAGCCATTGTAATACCTTTCCTGCCAAAGACCATCGAAAAGATTTTAGTCGCACATACTCTAAGTTTACTTCATCAGCAACTGTTTCACATAAATCCATAAAAGTAGAGATGTGTTGCAGGGGGCATTCATTATGTCTTCCTTCAAAAGTATTTCTTTTAATCTCAGATAGGAAGTTAATTTTCAGTTCATAATTGGAGTGAGGAATTATAATGGCAGATTCAGGAACATGAAGGGGCGGATGCATGTATTGCATCGCCGTCTGTGGATACTGATTTAGCCGCTCTTGGGCTTGTCTGCGCGCATCTTCCTCCCTATCAGCACGGGCTCGCTCAGCAGCAGCAGCGGCCCTTTCAGCAGCGATTGTAGCATTGTGGTCCTCAATTTCCTTTCTCAACCGCTCTATGATCTCAGCCTGCGTCTCGTTGTCAGCCATGATGCGAATTGCTTTGTTGCGAAGATGGTAGAAACGTTCAGGCTCGTCAATTGGTTCCAGGATAGGTCCGCGATCAGAACGTCGCATAAACCTGCAAAATAAGCTTAGAAAAAGATCGTGATTAACGTAGGTGGCGATTGATTGCCTCCCCGGCAACGGCGCCAATTTGTTCGGAATAGGTAGGGGGAAGGTGTATGTAAAATAGGAGAATAAAATAAAGCACAACTAGACTATCTCCCTGTCCCAAACAAATAATACAAGAATCCCCTCCCTTTGTAGTAGTAGGGTAATTCAGGATCGAATCCACGAGGAGGTAGGTCAGCGCTTCCTTTGTTGTACTCACGATCAAAGCTTTCGACCTCAGCAGACACTCGATATCGAGTATACTGGTCGATATCGACCTTAGTTCTGGTCGATTTCCTAGCGCAGTTCCTGCAGAAAACAAAACAGCAAGTCGACGTCGAGCAGAGACCTCGATATCGATGTTAGTACTCGATATCGACCCTTAAAGTCGATTTCGATGCTTGTCACAGAAACTGTTTTTGTAACCAATTTGTCGGAAAAGGATCCGAAGAAAATAGAATGGAGAGGAAAGATGAACAGAAGCAAAACTAAGACTTTTATGAAGAATTTAATTAATTAAAAGGCTTCCAAAGTCGGGGTTTTATGCCACAACGATAACAATGCAAGTTTCATGTTAAAGATATGAACTTTAGTGTCTTGCCGTCAAATAACTTTCGTTATCAACACTTAGGTGATTAGAGGCTTTCGCATAATTCCTTAGAGTTACTATCCAATTCATGAGTAATTCAAGTTCGCAATATGAGTGGCTTTCGCTTCAATAATGCAAATAATGAAACTCCCTAACTTTCGCAAAGGATCATGCATGGGGTAGAAGACGGAATCGCATAAAAGTCATACCTTTGATGCACTTACCTCACATTGCTATCGTCGGGCTCACCCCGACCCTAGAAGTGGGTTGACTACTCGCTCTTCATCATGCACATCATCATCATTGTTATTGAAAGAAAGCTACTTTGAATTAAAACTCCGAAAGAAAGTACAACCGAACAAGCCACTCCGCTTTCGCCTTACAACTCCACTCGGCCACTCTCTCTCTCTCTCTATTGCAACTGAATTGTGTCTCAATACTGAATTCGGAATATCTAAACTCAGCCCTATTGGCTTCTATTCGTAGATGTCGATAAGGACTCGAAACCTTATCTTTATTCTCTATGATAAATAAATAAATAAAATAAATAAAAGCTAAAACTTCATGGTGAAATCAGCCTCCTCGTGATAAAGCTGATGTTGATGATAGGAAATTTCGACCTTCGGATAGATATTGCAAGCATTGGATATAATTCTATCAAAATCGGAGTCGAATTCCTCTGCAGGCATGGTCGATATCGACCCTTGGACCTCGATATCGACCCCTCCAAAATCTTATCTCGAGCTTCTCCTTCTCCTACTCGACTTCTATCAACTTGGTCGATCTGGCAGCATCGATATCGACCTCCAGACGTCGATATCAACCTCTTCTGTGTCGAGATGCTCTGTTTCCTTTCTGCTCGATTCCTATGTCTCGATGTACTCGATGTCGAGGTCTTCAGTCGATTTCGACCTCTTCAGAAGACTTCGAGTTCCTTTTCCGCTCTTCTGAATTCATCCATTTTCATCCTGTTTCCTGCGAAATCACATGGAAACTCGTGCAAACCCATATATTTGACATTTAAGCATAAACTACACTATTCCCATGTTTTCCCATTAATGTGCATGCAAAAGACAATAAAATGAATTCATATGTGCTTAGAAAATATGGCAATTTGCGCGCACATCAACTACCCTAGCTAAAGTAGTGGCAAAGGGCGAATAAGGTGGATGATTGAAGATAGAGAGTGGTATGCAGCACACACTTACATATTGATCAACTGTTCGGAAGTCCAGCCGTATATCAGGTAACTACTTACTTCATTAAGTAGTGCGTGTGAATTGATGTTTACATATCTATCTGAGTATCTCCTGATTTGTATATAATCATAGTGTTTGAGGATATATAGGGTACTAACATCGGAGATGATGTAATTGAACAAGAATTCGCAACATGGTTTAATGACTATATACGTGATTATTTCTCTTTGACCTTGCTCGGCGATTGATCGATGTTTTCTTAATTACTATAAGTTCAATGACATTGACCGGCTTTACTTGGCTCTTTTTGCACACTGGCCTTAACCGAATGAAATGGAATTAAGATATTGCAGGAGGAAATCGAGTCTAATAAATATAAATAGATATCAAACTGAATCCTAGTCCAAGCAAATCAAATACAAGACTTCCTCTTGTTGTAGTGGAAGGGAATGAGGATCGATCCACGAGGAGGCAAGTTAGTGGTGCCTGAATAATCTGTGCGAACTCTGCGCAAGTCAACCAGAAGCCTCGATATCGAGTTGAACAGTCGATATCAACAGGGGGCAGTCGATTCCTAGTGACGACGTTGACCTGGAGAGAAAACACGCGAAAAGAGAAAACAACAGAAGAAATCGATATCGACTGGAATGGTCGATTTCGAGTGGGTCAGTAGCTCTGTCGACTCGGAAAACTATCGACGATGATGTTGCTCGATGTAGGGTGGTCGATATCGACTAGAATGGTCGATATCGAGTAGCTCTCAATCGATGTCGATTTGCATAAAATAGTAAATAAAAGAAAAGGAAATAAAGACAATAGTTTTTTAGGGTTTTACTTCAATAAACTAAAAGAATTCTAGGATCGGGATTCACCACGATAGTAACCATGCATGTAGGACGACCAATTGACATAAAAGATTAAACTTTTCTCAACACCGATTAGGGATATAGAGGCTTTCGCATAAAAACCTAATTGTTTCTACCTTTTTCATAATTAGGGTTTATGTCAACTTTCGTAAGCAAAACCTAATTACTATCCAAATTCACATATATAATCCACTTTTGCTTCCTATAAAGTAAATAAGGAATGATCCTAAGCTCGCATAAAGGATTGAGCACTGCGTAGAAGAAGAGATCGCATAATCAAATATATAATAAGCGTACTTACATGGCTACCGTCGGGCTCACCCCGACCCTAGAAGTGGGACGACTACTCGCTCTTTATTGCAACAAACATCTTTGATTGAAAAGAAGAAGCTTCCATTAAACTTAAACCTTCGAAGCTTTACAACTTAACGCCAGCTCTCGCAAACGCTAAACTCTAAACTTCTCTCTAACTCTAAAACTATTGATTGTTGTGTTTGAATTCTTGTGACTTGAATGAATAAAAACCAACCCCCTAGGTCATTATATATAGGCTACTAATCCTCGCTTTTCAAGGAAAGTATCTTCTATCTTCTATCTAAACTCTATCCAAACGAGTAGGATAGATCTTTTATTTCGGTATATATCTAAAATAACTAATAGAAATCTTAGGTTAAAAAGGAAACTACCCTTAAGACATAACTTAATCTAAAATAGGAGATAAACCGTGGCTTTTGTAGATAGACTTGCAATCCGTATCTCAAACAGCGCATCTAACCTATGTCGAAGTCCAATCGTTATCGACCAGTTCAGTCGATATCGACCAGCTCAGTCGAAATTGACCTCTTCGTTTCTGCTCGACGGGCTCAGTTGCACTCGATTTCTGGGGGTTAGTTGATATCGACCTCCTTCACTCGATATCGAGTGCTCATCTTTGATGTGTTCTTGGTATATCTCGACACTTAGAGTCTGTGTCGATGCTTCCGTCGATATCGACCAGTCTAGTCGATTTCGACCACTTTTCTGCTTCTCTTGGCTTCTTCGTTTTGACTCCGATTCCGCTCAAATTCCTACATAATTAGACAAAAACTTGTGCATACTCTATTTCTTGCACGTTAGCTCATTCTACACAAATTTGCACTACTTTTCAACCATTTTTTTGGAAATTAAATGAAATATGAAGTCAAAAGATGCAATAAAAAGGGTACTAAATATGTACATCATCAGACATATGATCGGTTGTGGTGCTTAGCATAGGGTCCGAATGTTAAAGCTAAAACTTGTCTTGGGTACATTATTAATGATTATAAGTTCCATACCGAGGAGCATGGTATTGGAAAAGTGACAATGAATAGTGGTGTTTGTGTTAAAGGATTCGACTACGCGAATACAGAATCAGCTTTTTTTGGGGTACTTGAAGAATATATTGAGCTTGACTACCCGAGTGTACCAGAGAATCCTCTGCAGTTTGTGTTGTTTATGTATCGATGGTTTGATCCAATTCCACGTGGATCAAGAATTCATCCTGTCTATCAGTTTGTTAAAGTGAATTAAAAGAAACTATATCGGAAGTACGAACCGTTCGCGCTCGCTCAACAGGCAATACAGGTCTACTATGTTTCATACCCCTGTGCTAGATGCGAACGAGTGGATTGGTGGCATGTCTGCAAGACAAGGCCTTGAAATATAAAAGAGCAGAGGTGGGGATCCAACGAGCCACCATATGTTGTTGCCTATCAATATGATGAAATCGTTACTCCTGACGTAGCCGTCCACATCACCGCTGATGAAGTGCGAGTGCCATTACATTATCATGTAGGAACCTTCAACATATTGCACGAGGGTGGTGATGGTGAAGATGGAAATGAGGGGGATAGCGATGATGAAGATGGGTTCGAGCTTCATATTGAAGATGAAGATAGATTCGACGTGGAAAATTTGAACGACGACAACAACGTCGACGAGGATGACGATATGTTGTGATGTTTACATTATTTTATGACTAACTGATCAAATGGTGTGAGTATGGTTACTGCATAAATCTGTTGTGGAAATTCAAGTAACGTGGATCATTTTATTTACATATATTAATACTAGATTGTACCTACAAAAGTGGCCTGCCTTCATTCATAACAAGTTCTTGTCGATCCGTAATTAAGGTATACGTACAAAAGTGGTCGGCCTGCCTTCAATCATATTACATTACTTTATCGAAGCAACAACTTACCGACTAAGACAAGGAGGACTACCAAGGTGAGTGACAAGAAATTCTGGGCGACTGTGAGACAAGGAGGACTACCAAAGTGCTAGGGATGAGCCTGGGATGCAGCATCCAAAACCCACGCTAAGCAAAGGGGGACTGTGAGACACGCATGCCTACCCGCTAGCTCTTCATTGGTGGCTCGAACTCTAGACACC
Organism: Persicaria maculosa; assembly: GCA_963922045.1. Lineage (NCBI taxonomy): Eukaryota > Viridiplantae > Streptophyta > Magnoliopsida > Caryophyllales > Polygonaceae > Persicaria > Persicaria maculosa. The sequence continues at coordinate 41,048,457 of OY998261.1, forward strand.
TCGACCTCACGACTATCACATCTATCCTCACTGAGATAAAGGTGAGCACTTAGGTAACGTGTCACTCCTTCAAGTTCAAGGATGCGGGTGTTTCCATCAGTCGACACTTATTGTTGTCAACTAAAAGTAAACTTAACATAAAATTCTTGATTATTTGGTAAAGGAAGCTAAGTTTATCCATTTGAAAGCTTCTAAACTTTATATATCTTATAAACCATTAAATTATAATACAGATGTTGTTAGTTAGATATATATGTGTTCACCCGTTGAATTTTTCCTCATCACGCATGGCTGAATTTAATTAATGTGCAAGGTTCGATGGATCAAGTCCTGTATATTATACACTCCCATTTCGATGGCCCTTACATTTGGTGAAGTAGTGTTCCTGAAGCAGCACTAGATTTATGGTGGGAAATGTTCAAGGTATAACTATATTCAATCCATTATTGTCTATATACACTAAGATTGATATATCCTCAATACATGCAGATGTAAATGGATGACTAATTCTCCGAAGAACAAGTTCATAAAGTGTTTAATGCAAAAGGAGGTGACCACTTCAGGAACGTATTCGGGAAGGTTCATGGGGGGGGGGGGAACGAGGAGGAGGCCTTGTTGGGTGAAAAAAGACATATTGCTGAAAATGTTACATTTATGGGCATGTGAGGAGAAGTTTCTACGCCAATTTGGAGTAAACAAGTAGAATTAAGCAATCGCAACATACAAGGGAATGCCAATTTATAGCGGCGGATCAGTTTCAACAACCGTAAGTAGAGATCGACTGGTAAGTGTTATGAACTTGTTATTATGTTGTTAACAACAATAACTATTTAGTACAAAATCACTCTTCCACTGTTTTAACTACTTACTTTGTTTGTACAAAAGAACGAACTTGGACAAGATCCAACACCAAACGAGACATTTGAAAGTTATCATAGAAAGATGGATGGTTCTTGGGCTGGCTCTCAATGCCAAGAAACTGTGGTAAGTCGGAATCCTCCTCCCCGTACTTGTTTCTTAGATCTTCTTAAATTCTTATGGTTTGAAAGCATCACCATTTACATAAGTAGCACCCTTGTGGCTTCTTGAACCATGTTTTTCTGTCTTGCAAGAATGTGGTTCCTGAATCCTGTGTTTCTATATTGTAATGTGTCTTGCAAAAATGTGGTTCCTAAATCCTGTGTTTCTATGTTGCAATGTCGCTGTTACTTTTTCTCTTCATGTTACTTCTGACCTAGGTGCAAACAATGGTGCCACAGTTTCCGGCTTCTTTCAGTTATTCCAAGATTCCTTCCATTTAGTCAAATTTAGTTTCAGTTACACTATGAACTTTGGTTGGCTATTAGTACTATATTGAAGTCATTATATACTTCCTTCCCTAGGACAAGTATGAAAATATGCTTGACGAAGCACTCTAGGATGACGAGCTCTCTGATAGTGGTTCCCATGCGGTTGACAAGAATGCCCTGTGGATCAAAGCATCGAGAGGTGTCAAAAAAGCAGGACTGTTGGCATAGGATCAAAATCCCTAGCTATCTTGCAATCCACCCCGGGTATGTGTTCAGCTGATGTACAAGTTACTTGTTGTCAAGATTAAGAGAGCATAAGAGAGGAGATGCTCTCGCAAATGTCAACTTTCAAGGAAGATGTGAGGAAAGAAATGACAGATTTAGGTGAGCAAGTTCAAGCCAATGTGATTGCAAACATGATGGGTGCGCAAATTGCCATATTTTCTATGCACATTTATGTCCATTTTGACGTTATTTACATGCATATTGGTTGGGAAATCATAAGATTAGTGTAGTTTATGCTTATTTGTCAAATATGGAGGTCTACACGAGTTCTTATGTTATTTCGCAGAAATTGAGACGAAAATGGACGAATTTGGACAAGTAAAGAAGAGCGGAAAAAGAACTCGGAGTCTACTGAAGAGTCGAAATCGACCTAAAGACACGACATCGAGTAAAACAGAGCAATAGAAATCGAGCAGAGGAAAAATAGAGCATGTCGACACAACAAGGTCGATATTGATGTTGCATGGTCGATATCGAGTGGCCGAGATCAAGTTTAAAGATAGAGGTTGAGTGCCAATTCGAGGTCGAGAAGGACTGCTCGAGATTGAGAAGAGATAAGGTCAATATCGATGTTGATGGTCAATATCGATGTTTGCTGCAGAACAGATCCGACGCTGTTTTTGATAGAATTCTATCTCAAGCGTTCGAGATTATCCTAAAGTCGAGATCTTCTATCATTGAACACCAGACTTATCAGTTTATGTTATTTACCTACGTAATTTAGTTGTTTTGCTTTATTTTAGTTTATCTTAGAGATAAAGATAGGTTTTCGAATCCTTGGATAGCGAGGTTTGAACTCTATAGTTAGAGGTCATCAGGGCTGAGTTAGGATAATCCAAGAAAGCAGTTTTTACATTATACACGTAGAGAATAGTTAGGAGAAGGAAAGAGAGCCGAGTTGAGTTGAGTGGAAGCGAGAGCGGAGAGTTGGCTTTGTTCAGGCGTACTTTCTTTCTTTTGTTTAATCAAAGTAGTTTCTTTTACATGATGATGAGTTCAATGATGATGAGACACGAGTAGTTCACCAACTTCTAGGATCGGGGTGAGCCCGACGATAGCAATGTAAGTTTGTGCATCAAAGGTATGATTTTCATGTGATTCCGTCTTCTATCCTATGCATGATCCTTTGCGAGAGTTGAGGAGATTCATTATTTGCATTATTGAAGCGAAAGCCAATCATATTGTGAATTTGGATTTGTTATGAAATAGGATAGTAACTCTTAGGGTTTATGCAAGAGCCTTTAATCACATAAGGATCGGTAACGAAAGTTATTTGACGGAAATACATTAAATTTCATAACATTAGCATCATACTTGCATGGTTATCGTTGTGGCAGGAATCCCCAACCTTGGAAGCTTTAAGTTTATTGAATTCATATACTAAGTTTGTGTTTTTATTTCTGTCTATACTTCTCTCCTCATTCTACGTTCTTCGGACATATTTTCCGACAAATTAGGTACGTTTTACAGTTTCTGTTTGAAGACTCGAAATCGACTACAGAGGTTGATATCGAGTGCTAACATCGATGTCAAGTACCATCTTGACGTCGACTTATTGCTTCTATCTTCTGCAGGTACTTAGTTGGAAATCAACCAGAACTGAGGTCGATATCGACCAGACAGCTCGATATCGAGTGCCTTCTGGAGTCGGAATTTGATTGTGATTGCAAGCTTAGGAAGCGCTGACATACCTCCTCGTGGATTCGATCCTGAATTACCCTACCACTACATCAGGAGTGATTCTTGTAATTTTTTTTGCTTGGATAAGGGAGTTAGCTTAGTTTGATTTGAATATTTTATTTTAAGCGATACCCTTCCCCTACGAACAAATTGGTGCCGTTGCCGGGTAGGCAATTAATCGCCCCCTGAGCTTTTCTCACGATCTTCTTTTAGTGCTTATTTTGCAGGTTTATTCGACGCCCTGGTCGCGAACCTATCCTGGAAAGTATTGACGAGCCTGAACGTTTCTTCCATCTTCGCAACAAAGCCATCAGAATTATGGCAGATAACAAGACACAGGCTCAGACCATTGAGCGGTTGAGGAAAGAAATTTAGGACCACAACGCTACATGCTGTAGAGCGAGCCCATGCTGATAGAGAGGAGGATACGAGCAGGCAAGCCTAGGAGCGGCTCAATTAGTATCCACAGACGGCGATGCAATACATGCATCCGCCGCTTTATGTTCCTGAATCAGCTATTTTAATTCCTCCTTCAAACTATGAGATTAAGATTAACTTCCTATCTGAAATTAAAAGAAAAACTTTTGAAGGAAGACCTGATGAATGCCCTTTGCAACATATCTCTACTTTCATGGACTTATGTTAAACTATTGCTGATGGTGTGAATTTAGAATATGTTAGAATTAAGTCCGTTCGATGGTCTTTGGCAGGGAAGGCTTTACAATGGCTAGAGAGTTTGGTTCCACGCTCGCTGAGGACATGGGAAAATATGAAGGATGCGTTCCTAAACAAGTTCGTTCCTCCATAAAAAACGTCGATGCTGCGGCAAAGGATCACCGCTTTCAAACAAGAGCCTGGTGAGACATTAGCACAGGCGTGGGAGCGCTTTATGTACTTGTTGAGATCATGCCCGACGCATAGGCAACTACCATATGTCACCCAGGAGATCTTTTATAACTTCCTCGATGGGCCTAATAAGGAGAGAATAAATTCATACACCTCCTATCGGTACATTGAGCTTACACCAACGGAGGCATAGGAGACAATTGAGAGGCGGGTTAACTTTGATAACATATATGGGACTGCTGCGGCCTATGACTCAAGGCCTGCCCCATCTATGCCACTTTTTGAGCCTCCAAAGGATATTGATCTTGATGTGCGGCAACAATTCCATAACGATCAAACACGCCGTCTTAAAAAGAAAGTTCGATTCTAATACGTTTGGGATACCCGATACTTCGCCTGTGGGCTCAAGATCAAGAACCATGCCGTATATTTGCCCGATCTTGCAATGCTCTTTGATATCACCTGATTTTGGAACAAATTAAACAAGTGTTTAAAATCTGATATGGTGACAGTTTTAGACTTAGAATAATTTCAGTAACTTTTGAAACAGAAATAGCGACAGAAGGTAAGGAGAAGCGAGGTAGCAGCGTGCGGAAGGCACACGGGCGCCTGGGAGCGCGGACGCGGGCGCACACTGGAGCGCCTGGGATGCAGCGGCCGCTGAAGGCCTGGGGTGGCCGCCGCCTAGGGTTGGCCTGCCTTCTTCTCCGACGGAGGCGCCTGACTTTTTGTGACGGAAAGCGCTAGGGTTTGTGTGTTGTTTGTGTTTGGATTTTTGGCTCGGTTTGAAGTTAGGGTTTTGGTGAAGTGATGCCGATTGTAGTTGGATCATAAGAGAACTTGAAGCTTTTGGGGATTGAAATCGAAGAACCCTTAATCCTTAAAGGGTTTCCTCAATTCTATTCAATCTAATCTTCTTGAATGAAATACAAGGTGTTTAAATAGAAATTGGATGACCAAGTCTACCTTGCGAGGATAGAGGTTTCGTATCTAAAGATAAATCAAATATCCTAAAGATAACTCAAAATCTAATTAAGATAGAAATTGAAAGACTTAGTGGACAAGAATTCTATCTAGAGGAGATATTATTCTTCGACCTTATTATTCCTAAATTGCATAAAATAAATAATGTCATAAAATGTCTCAAAGTAATCCATCAAAACCGGCAAGAGCTTTCTGTAGTCGATATCGAGTGCAAGGCACTCGATGTCGAGTCATTCACTCGATGTCGAGTGAACACATCGAGTGTCTTGGCTTGCGGCTTCACTTGAACAATGTGACAAAGGATAGCCAGCCTCCCCATGCAAACTTCCATGCCCTCGACGTCGCCTTGATGCCTTGTTGTCGACGTCGACTATGCCTCCCAATGTCGAACATAGCAATTGATGTCTAGCTTGAATAAGTCGATGGTTTACTCTTGAGCTATGTAACCAGGGTGGCCTGAATCCATGATCCAATGCTCCATGGTCTCGCATTTATTCCATGTCACTAGGAGTCGTCGTGTGTCGTACTGCATCATTCTCCTCCACTTGAACACAATTTGTCCTCAAATCATCGTCAGAGTCATCGTCAGACATGAATAATGAATGGTCTACAACATTAAGGTGAATGAACGCTGTACTGGTCGGCCGGGAGATTCAGTTTGTAAGCATTGGGTCCGATCTTTTGAACCACATGGAATGGTCCATCTCCCCGGGGATCCAGCTTAGACTTCCAATGTGGGAAATCTCTCCTTCGGTTAGCAATCCAACCAAAGCCTCTTGAAATAAAGGATAAAACAAAACCAAAAACAAAAACCAAAAGCAAACAAAGTCCAAAATAAACAAAGTCTATGTATAAGCTCTAAATTTTAACGTCGCTAGGCTGAGTTATTCCCTGAAGCTCATACTTGCAAAGTCCCTGGGGAGGATGTCCTTCCTGTGGCCGGTTGGATGTAGCTCCTCAGGTTTGTCCAAATCGGAGTGCTCCTCCACTTCACCTGAAGTTGTCGGTTCCACCAAAGCCTACACCTCGTAGTAAGGTTCTCTAAATCATTGAGTAGCACCTTCCTCTTTTGAGGCTAATCACGAGACACATGGTCAGAACCTCCATACATGACGCATCAGAGCTGTTTTGTATGGTCCTTGGGAGGTCTATTTTCACCTCTCTGAGACATGTTTCTACAATATCAGAAGGGCAACAAGCAAACGGAGCAAAGACCAGAAACCAAGTAATGCAAGACCTTTTGATCCTAAGAGTGATTCAATTTTAGAAATCAAAGAGGCGAGAAAACAAGGCACAATATTCAAGTAATCTTCCCTGGACATAGAATTATGCAATATTGAATATAGCAAGTACAGATTAAATTGCAAAAGAAATCAGCCACAAGTCGGATAGCAAGGATCGCAAGTATAAACAAGCGGCTAAAGTGTAGAAATTAATAGCTACAATGTGATGCTCGAAAATATAATAATATGTAACAATAGACACGATGCAATCACAAGGGTAAGCAAGTGCACACACTCCATCAACTATTATTTGACAGTTGCAACACGGTTCAGAAAAAAGGGGTGTAACCAAGGCACCTGTGTCGGCACAGCACAAAATCACACAAAGGGGGTCCTTTTATGAAGCTTAAAACCAATCAGATCATCGAACAAGTAGCTAACTAAAAGAAAGAACAAGATGCAATGAGTTACTAACTCAAACAAAGGTAAGATGAATGCTCTTTTTTTTCTGGTTTTTTTTTTAAGCTCTCGTCTTTTTCTTTTTGTTTTTGCTAAAAAAAACGTTGCTTGAAGCTACTGTAATGCGACAGAAACAACAAAAAATAAAAAATATCTAAGCTACGATGATCCAAAAGTAAGCAAAAATAAAGAAAATAAGGGAAATAGGCTAGAAATGTGGAAAATTAGGGTTCTTTAGTGGTGCAAGTTCATATAATGCTTTAATCCAAGAATCACATTCATAGGCATGATATGTAGCAAAAAGGAATCAAAATCAAAACTTGCAATCAAGAACTCATTATCTTCCAAATTAAAGATCCAAACAAGAAAATAACTAAAATAAAGTGCCAATTTTTAGGGTGAATAATAAAGAACTAAAATTTATGCAGCGGGAATGGTGAAAATCAAGGCACGAAAATAAATCACTCAAAAAGGAATCGAGAGAGTAAAGAACTTGCATAAACCTGAGAATCCGATACCACTTGTTACGTTTGTGATACCCGATCCTTTGTCTGTGGGCTCAAGATCAAGAACCACACCGTATATTTGCCCGATCTTGCAATGCTCTTTGATATCTCCTGATTTTGGAATAATTTCAGTAACTTTGGAAATATAAATAGCGACAGAATGTAAGGAGAAGCGAGGTAGCGGCGTGCGGAAGGCACACGGGCGCCTGGGAGCGCGGACGCGGGCGCACGGTGGAGCGCCTGGGATGCAGCGGCCGCTGCAGGCCTGGGGCGGTCGCCGCCTAGGGTTGGCTTGCCTTCTTCTCCGACGGAGGTGCCTGACATTCCGCGACGGAAAGCGCTAGGGTTTGTGTGTTGTTTGTGTTTGGATTTTTGGCTCGGTTTGGAGTTAGGGTTTTGGTGAAGGGATGCCGATTGTAGTTGGATCATAAGAGAACTTGAAGCTTTTGGGGATTGAAATCGAAGAACCCTTAATCCTTAAAGGGTTTCCTCAATTCTATTCAATCTAATCTTCTTGAATGAAATACAAGGTTTTTAAATAGAAATTGCATGACCAATTATACCTTGCAAGGATAGAGGTTTGGTATCTAAAGATAAATCAAATATCCTAAAGATAACTCAAAATCTAATTACGATAGAAATTGAAAGACTTAGTGGACAAGAATTCTATCTAGAGGAGATATTATTCTTCCACCTTATTATTCCTAATTTGCATAAAAGAAATAATGTCATAAAATGTCTCAAAGTAATCCAACAAAACCGGCAAGAGCTTTCTGTAGTCGATATCAAGTGCAAGGCACTTGATGTCGAGTCCTTCACTCGATGTCGAGTGAACACATCGAGTGTCTTGGCTTGCGGCTTCACTTGAGTAATGTGACAAAGGATAGTCAGCCTCCCCATGCAAACTCCCATGCCCTCGACATCGCCTTGATGCCTTTTTGTTGACGTCGACTATGCCTCCCAATGTCGAACATAACAGTTGATGTTTAGCTTGAATGAGTCGATGGTTTACTCCTGAGCTATGTAATCCAGGGTGGCCTCAATCCATGCTCTAATGCTCCATGGTCTCGCATGTCTTCCATGTCACCAGGAGTCATCGTGTGTCGTACTGCATCACATTCCTCAACAACAATCAACGTTGTCAAGAATGTGGCTCAACAAGGCACAACACTAGTGCCTGCCCACATCTTGAGCAAGTATCTATGGTAGAGCAACATGAGGAAGCCATGTGGATGAGAGGCCCCTATGGAGGGGGAAATCAGCAGTACTGGGGAGATCAACGGTTCTATCAATTACAACATCAAAGGGATCCCCACCATATAGAGCACCAGGGCATCCTGAGAGGGAAACAAGGAAAGATGACCTACATATCATTCTTGATGAGATGCGGAGGAACCATGGTGAGTTCAAGCAAGCCAATAACTCCGTGCATACTCATCTACAAGGCATCAACTCTAGGCTTGGGGAGATAGACGTTTGGAAGCAAAACATGGAGACCCAAATGGGTCAATTGGCTGAATAAATACCCAAACCGTCAGAATCACTACTTGGATCAAATGTGCCTAACTAAAAGGGCAAAACAATTGGACATATAGCGGCCATGAATCTAAGGAGTGGGCGTCAATTGCAAACACCCGAGCAAAAAGCGGATGAGATAGCCCCAGGAGGGACGTCGATATCGACACCCCCAGTCGATATCGACCAAGGTGATACCGATGTCGAGCACCTTGTAGTCGATGTCGACACTGCTGCTGAATCACCACAGAAATCGACTCCTCCAATCGATATCGACCCTTATCCAGTCGATGTTGACTTCACTCCAGCTGCAGGGAAGAAGGTGGTGTTGCCAATCCTATCAAAGAAAATTGCTAAGGACCCGGCAGAAAAGAAGTTTCAGTGATTTGTGAAGATGTTTCAAGGACTTAATGTTTCAATTCCATTCACCGAAGCAGTTCATGAGATTCCATCATATGTGAGGTTCCTTAAGGACATCCTAGGTAAGAAGTGAACAATAGCTGCGAGCGCAGAGGAATGAAACAGATTGGAGCTACCAGAGAAGAGGGCGGACCCAGGTAAGTTTTCTATCGCTATAGGCTTAGGCCAATATCGCTTTAATGCTTTTATTGATTTGGGCACTAGTGTAAGCATGATGCCACTAACCATATGGCACAAGATAAAGATAGTTCCCCTGGAGCATGTGGATGCAAAACTTTACATGGCGAACAACACGGTGGTGATTCCAATAGGGATGGTAGATGATGTGCAAGTACAAGTAGGTAAGTTCTTGGTCCCTGCTGATTTCTTAGTTGTTGATATGGCAGAGGACCCTTCTTTTCCAATTATTTTAGGTAGGTCGTTCTTAGCAACCGTCGATGCCAACATAACCGTGAAGAAAGGATTGTTTTTATTCACAATTAGTGACGAAGTGATAGGGTACGCCTTCAACAAGACGGTGAGGAATCATGAAGGGCCTAGTGAGGTAAAGTTTGTTAAAGGTGTCTACATCACATATGGGGAAGCTAAGGTAAGGAATATGACACCTAAGGAGCTTGAAAAGAGGGCCATAGAAGCCTAAGTGGTGGAAGTCGTGGCAATCTTGAACGAAGGAGCCAAAAAGCCACTCGATATTGACCAAGGTAAGTCGATATCGACTAATAAAGTTCAAGATTATGTGCCAGGTTATAAGTATAGGATCAACGGAGGAGAGGAGACATCAAAATCGAGCAAACAGGTCGATATCCACCACAACCTGAAGCCAAAATTGACTACCCTAGAAGCTGAAAAAGGAGAAGGAACCTCGATATCGAGGTCAGAAGGTCGAGATCGACCACAACATATCGAGCAGAAACCCTCCAAATCGACAGGACCTCCAGGAGCACAACAATGCTCGATATCGAGTGAAGCTGATCGATATCAACCTGACCCACTGACATAAGAGAAGGTAAGCCAAGGTATGGATTCCTCTTTCCCGATTTCAATTAAAGATTTATCATTATTTTAAAGAGGTTTGCCTTGGTATGTGCGCTTGTGTAGGGTATCCAATGATGATTCTATCCATTTTGAAGTAGGAGATAAGGCCTATGTCTCCAAATCAAAAGAGCATTGGTTCCCTAGTAGATTCAAAGATAAGAGGATGGGACCATTTACGGTGAATCAAATCCATCCAGACGGAATGCAGCTGAGAGATAAGAAAGGAGTTCTATTTGAGGCCCAAGCCACATGGGCTCTGCAGATGCCGCCTTGAGAACGCGAAAGAAGAAGTCGGCCTAGCGACTTTAAAGTCTAGAGCTTGTAAAAGACAATTAGAGGAGCGCATAATAGACATAACTGACATCGAAATCGACCTAGATGGTCGATTCAGAGGAGCTTGTGGTCGAGGCTGAATCACCCTGAAGCTTGAACTAGAAATCGATGAAACTAGTCGATATCGATTTGTATGACCGATATCGACCTCACCTGCAGACGCCTTCCATTCCTGATTTTTGTGAATTTTTAGTATGTTTCTTTCTTAACCCTAGTTCTTCCTCTGCTTCCACTCAATTTCTGGTGCTCTATTCTTCCTCTGCTCGATTTTTGGTGCTTTATTTCACTCGATGTCGAGTCTTTAGGTTGATTTTGACCTCTCAGTGGACTTCGAGTTCTTTTTCCGCTCTTCTTCTCTTGTCCAAATTACGTCCATTTTCATCTCGTTTTCTGCAAAATATCATAAAAACTCATGCAGACGTCTATATTTGACAAATAAGTATAAACTACACTAGTCTTATGATGTCCCACCTAATATGCATGCAAATAATGTCAAAGTGGACATAAATGTGCATAGAAAATATGGCATTTGGCAGACACATCAGAAATCGACCAGAACTGTGGTCGATATCGACTAGACAGCTCGATATTGAGTGTCTTATAGTGTCGGAATTCGATCGTGATCGCAAGCTTAGGAAGCGCTGACATACCTCCTCGAGGATTTGATCCTGAATTACCCTACCACTACATCGGGAGAGATTCTTGTATTTTATTTGCTTGGATAAGGGAGTTAGCTTAGTTTGATTTCAATATTTTATTTTAAGCGATACCCCTCCCCTACGAACAAAACATTAGCGAGGAAATGACATTGTTCGGAGATAGACGATGACTTCTAGCTTGAAGCATGAGACTAAGAAGGTTAATGACAAATGGCAGCAAAATCTTCTCGCCACCATGATGCAGTTTTATCAATGCAAATATAGACCATTGATTGATAGACGATGGAGGGCCAATATTAATTAATTATTTTTTTGATTTTTTAAATAAAGAAGGTAGGCCCCACAAGAAAAAAAACTCACCTTCAAGAATGCGCGTGAGGAATCCTAATCAAAACAAAGAGAGAGGTTCAATTAATTAAGAAGGCAATATAGAGAGAAATCAAAATCTAGGCGAAAAAGGGAGGAGGTTAAGCCCGGTAGAGGCAATTGGGAGGGCAGCGATTTGTGTACGATCGGGAGGGTAGAGCATCTAGGCAATTAGCGATTGCGGTAAGATCCGATCCATACATCGATTGGCGACGATCCAATGAAATCGGCAACGACAATTGGGATGATTATGCTACTTCTGTTCATCTCTTTGGCTAGATTCGGAGAGTTCGGTCGACGAGTGGGCAAACGTGTAGCCTTCGCGTCTCTTTCGGGGTCTCATATGAGTGCTACATCAACGGGGAGTTGGGGCTGATGTTCCATAGGAATGGGGAGTTCTCTACTAGTTACCTAACTAGATCCGAAATTCCAAAGGCATTATGCTGTTGCTTGATGGACATATTTAGTACCCTTTTTTGTGCATCTTTTGACTTCATATTTCATTCGATTCCCAAAGAAAATGATGAAAATAATGCAAATTTATATAGAATCAGCTAACGTGCAAGAAATAGAGTCTGCACAAGTTTTGATCTAATTATGTAGGAATTCGAGCAAAATCGGAGTCAAAATGAAGAAGCCAAGGAAAGTAGAGAAGAGGTCGAAATTGACCTATCTGGTTCATATCGATTACAAACATCGACGCAAATCCTGAGTGTCGAGACAGATCATCATCCAACAGAAGAAAAGCACTCGATATCAATCACTTGACATCGATATCGACCAAGTCCCAGAAATCGAGTTGAGAAGAACCCGTCGAGCAGAAACAGAGAGGTCGATAATGACTACTCTGGTCGATATCAACTAGACTTTGACACGTGTTGGACGTGTTTTTTGAGACGCGGATTGGGAATCTTATCAACTAAAGCCCGAATTATATTGTAATATTAGATAGATTACAAATTAGAGGTATTTGTTTTTTATCTTAAAGATTTATTTAGTTGTTTTAGAATTTTACCAAAATAAAAGATCTATCCTACTTGTTGGGATAGAGTTTAGATAGAAGATAGAAGATAATATCCTTGGATAGCAAGGATTAGTAGCCTATAAATAAAGCCCTAGGGGGCTTGCATTCAATCATTCAATAACACAGACAATCATACAACAACAGAGTTAGAGTTAGAGAGAAGCTTTAGGGTTTGGCATTTGCGAGAGCCGACGTTGGATTGTAAGGTTTCGAAGGTTTTATTAATGCAAGTACTTTCCTTCCAATCAAGGATGTTTCCTACAATGAAGTGCGAGTAGCTTCCCAAAGTTTCTAGGGTCGGGGTGAGCCCGACGTTAGCCATGTGTGCATGGGGTTAGTGTTTGATGTTGATATCGTTGTATCTATATCATCTCCTGCGATTCTATGTTTAGTTCTAATCGAAAAAAAGGGATTCATGCTAACAACTTGAGTTATAAACATAAAATTGGTAGAGACAATTAGGTTTATTTGCAAGAGTAATCCTCAGATTTGGTGTACATCGATAGCTTGTTCCTTAGGTGAAATAGCTCAATTGTCCGTCTTATTTGCCTTATCGCATGCATTGGTTAATGTTGTGGTAAACCCTAACCCTAGGAGTAGCTTTTTATATACATATATATTCACATAAAAACACTGTCTTTATTCTGTCCATTGCTTTCTTATTCATCCTTATTTCTTCGGTCTTTCTTTGCCAACAAAAGCTAACAACTTTGCAAGAACCTACTCGATATCGACCCAAGACATTCATATTGACCCCCATTGCCCACGTCGACGGTCTTCTGTGTCGACGTCGATCTCCTTTGTTCCTGTTGCTGAGGTCGATTTTGAGTGACATACTCGATATCGACCACTCATGTGTCGACTGGCAGTCTTCTGAGCCAGTCGATTTCTGCACTAACATCAATATCGACCTCCCTAGTCGATATCGACTTCTTTTTTTTGTCTCTGCAGGTCTTTTGTTGCCCAGAAGGAATCGACAGCCAAGGTCTAAATCGAGCACTTAGGTCGAAATCGAGGCTTTTGGTCGACTAAAGACATGCGCTTTCAAGACTATCTAGGATCCCGCTGACCTTCTTCCTCATGGATCGATCCTGACTACCCTTCTACTACAACAAGAGGAAGTCTTGTAATTATTTGTATAGGCTAGGATTCGATTTGCATTTATATTTCATATATTTGTTTAAGAACTCGACATTCCTCCTATGAACATTGCTTTTTGAGTTTTTGTAACATGGTTATGCACAACTGATGCAGTGTATTTTCCCTTTATTGGTTATCATTTCAATTGGGATTTGAGTGTAATGTAATTAAACGCTTTTGAAAATAGGGACTCACATGATGCATGTAGGAGAAAGAGAACGAACTCCGATCGGACGAAGGGCGATGAATTATTCGAGGAAAATGACGAATTATTCACACGCATATGTCGATTACATTACTATACGAAGGATTATTGGAATTTACGGTTGTTATTTTGTGAGATTGATTACTTGATTTCGACTTGAATAGTAGATTTTGATTTGAATATTCGAGTGAAAAATGCTATGAATTTGTGTCCCAAAAACGAGTAAATAGGATGTCAACCAATGAATAATTTTTTCAAGAAATACGATGCACATGTTATTATTTATTTCAAGATGCATAATTGATACATTGCTATTCCCGATTCTTCACCTGTGGGTTTGGAATCAAGAACAACGACTTATGTTTGTCCTGATCTTGCAATATTCTTGACTATCTTCTTGAATTAAGAACAAATGTTGAGTGTGGAATAGATGATAAGCGATGAACACAAGGGAGAAGCCACGAACAGAACACAACATCGACAGACGTGATGGCGAAAGGGGGATGTCGCGGCTGCGGCAGAGGTGCTGCGGCCGCCGCCTAGGGTTTGGTGGGTACGCAGCGACGGTTCTCCGGATGGACAACGATGGTTGCTGCTTGGTTTTTGCGACGGTTCTGCTTGTTCTTTCCTTGGTGTTTCTTTGGATTTATGTTTGAGGTGATTTGTCTAGATGACTGAATCGGATTCGCAATTGAATGAATAATGTAAGAACGAACAAACTTGAAAGCAAGAAAGCAAAGGTTTTGGGATTGAAGATTGAAACACCCTTTTGCCAATGGATTTCCTCAATTCTATATTTCAATCTGAGTTTATTGAATGAATTGAACGTTTAATAAATAGACTTGCAGAGCCAATCTTTCCTTGCAAAGGATTGATTTGGCTGAAATAAAATAATAATAAAACTAGATAAAAATCCTAGATAAGATAGATAAAAATCAATGCTTAGTGGTTAATGAAAATCCCCTTAATATAATTTCCTTCCCCATATTTATTGCCTAAATTAATAAGATATAAAAGAAAACTAATTAGAAATAATATCGATTAATTAAAAAAGTCAACTAATGGATATTATTCTAACTCGCATTATTCATAAATAAATATAATGATTAAATAATAAATTAATTATGGAAATATATGAAATTCGTCCACACAGTGACAGCTGCAAAGATGGTCATTTTCGGCCATGCTCCAGGTTGATTCCGGAAAACCCTTCAACATCAAAGCTGTAGATCATTGCGTCCTCGTTCTAACAAGGTATGGCACGATCCAATCTGATAAATATGGAGTCCGAACGACCCATTTTACTAAGACATCAAAAAGCTGTCAAACCCTCATGAACGAACCAAAACATGGACATAAGCTCACCTTGCACCTTTTGACCTTCTTCTATGGTGGATCCTTTTTCTTTCTCTTGAGGAGGACATACTCTTCCTCCAATAGCCATCGAATCGATCTTCATAGCTCGTCTGGATCGACGTCATTGTTTGAGCCACATAAGCTGATCCTTGATTGCAACATTCTCCCCCTCTTATCTTCGATTCATCCTCTTATTGATGAGCAGCAGGGAAGGAGCAGAAACCTTCAAACATGATGATGGAGGAGGGTGGAATGGCTGCCAGAAGATTCCGAGTTACAGGAACCTCAAAAACAACACCTATCATAATGGTCGTTGAACAACCCAAAAAAATAACATCAATAGGCTCAATAACCCCATGAACTTCAGAATCCTCAACATTAAGAACATTCTCACAAGGTACAATAGCTAATTCGAGAGAAGTGTCCCCAATGTCCTCATTGTTGTCAACGGCAACGACCACAACATCCTATGTAGCACTGCAGTCGATGTGCAGAGGAGTTTCGGATGCCTTCCCTAGTGATTTGTACAGCTTATGACCAACCGTTAGAAAGCTCATCGAGTCAGCTTCGCAACAGGACTGAGATGAGATTAATCCGAGATTGGAGTCAATAGGAATATGTGAAACAACATCGGTACACTGTGTTGTTTCCTGCGCAATGAATTCAACAGTAAGCTCCTTAGCAAAATAAGCTCATCCTTGATTGCATCAATAATTTTATTTATTATTCATCAATTATTCAGACGTATGTGTCGAATTTTGGTTACTAGTGGTAATGAGTTGATCAATTATTCGGTGAAATCTGATGCATTATTCGTTAATATATGGAGTCTTCTTTGACAAATGATGTGCGTGCAAATTGCCATATTTTCTATGCAGATTTATGTCCATTTTATCGATATTTGCATCCATATTGGTTGGGAAATCATAAGATTTATGTAGTTTATGCTTAGTTATCAAATATAGAGGTCTACACCAGTTTTTATGTTATTTCGCAGAAATCGAGACAAAATTGGATCAATTTGGACAAGAGAAGAAGAGCTGAAAAAGATCTCGAAGTCTACTAAAGAGTCGAAATCGACCTAAAGACTCGACATCGAGTGAAACAGAGCAACCAGAAATCGAGTAGAGGAAGAACAGAGCATGCCGACAGAGAGAGGTCGATATCAACCATGTCATGTCGATATCAAGTGGCCTAAATCGAGTAAAAAATAGAATTCGAGTGCCAATCCGAGGTCGAGTAGAACTGCTTGAGATAGAGAAAAGAAGAGGTCAATATCGATGTCCCTGGTCGTTATCGACTATTGCTGCAGACAGATCCGACGCTGTTTTTGATAGAATTCTATCAGAAGGCAATGCATCTAGTCTAAAGTCGAGATCTTCTATCCATAACACTAGACTTGTCATCCTTTTTGATATTTACCTAAGGAGTTTTAGTCATTTTACTTTATTTATGTTTTATCTTAGGAATAAATATAGAGTTTCTTATCCTTGGATAGCGTGGTTAGAAGTCTATAATTAGAGGTCATTAGGGCTGAGTTAAAATCATTCAATTCAATTCAATTACAGAAAGAACAATTCAGTTTTATAGTAGAGAATAGTTAGAGAGAGAGAGAGAGAGAGAGTAGAGTGGGGTGTAGGAAGTGAAAGCGGAGTTGCTTTGTTCGGTATACTCTTTCTTTTGCAAGTTTAAACAAAGTAGTTTTTTTTTCAACAATGATGATGAGTTCAATGATGATGAAGCGCGAGTAGTTCACCCACTTTTAGGGTCGGGGTGAGCCCGACGATAGACATGTAAGTTTGTGCATCAAAGTTATGATTTTTATGCGATTCCATCTTCTATCCTATGCATGATCCTTTGCGAGAGTTGAGGAATTTCCTTGTTTGCATTATTAAAGCGAAAGCCAGTCATATTATGAATTTGGATTTTTAATGAAATTGGATAGTTCCTCTTAGGTTTTATGCGAGAGCCTCTAATCACTTAATTGTTGGTAACTAAAGTTATTTGACAAAAAGGCATCATCTTTCATGAATTTGGCATGAGGCTGGCATGGTTATTGTTCTGGCATGAATCATCGACCTTGGAAGCTTTTAGTTTATAGAAGTTATAAAAATCTGTGTTTTTTATTCTGTCCACCCTTCCATCATCATTCTACATTCTTCGGATATCTTTTCCGACGCAATTTGGTACGTTTTAAGTTTATGTTGAAGACTCGATTTCGACTGCAGTGGTCGATATCGAGTGCTGACATCGATATCGAGTGAAAATCTTGACGTCGACCTTGCTTTTGTCTTCTGCAGTAAATAACTGGAAATCGACCAAAACTGAGGTCGATATCTACTGCACTACTCGATATTGAGTGGTCTTTTGGAGTCGAAACTTGATCGTGATTGCAAGTGTTCGTAAGGGGACGAGATCCGCTAAAATAAAATATCAATACAATATCACACTAAACCGACTCCTTTTTCCAAACACATAAAATACAAGAATCCCTCCCGATGTAGTGCTAGGGTAATTCAGGATCGAATCCACGAGTAGGTATATCAGCGCTTCCTAAACTTGCAATCACGATCAAGTTTTGACTCTAGAAGACCACTCAATATCGAGTAGACTTATCGATATCGACCTCAGTTCTGGTCGATTTCCACCTAAGTTTCTGTAGAAGACAGAAGCAAAGTCGATGTCGAGTTGGGTACTCGATATCGATGTCAGCACTCGATATCGACCTCTGCAGTCGAAATCGAGTCTTCAACAGAAAATGTAAATGTACAAAATTTGACTGAAAAGGTGTCCGAAGAAAGTAGAATGGTGATGGAAGGATAGACAGAAATAAAAAAACACAACTTTTATACGAATCAATAAACTAAAAGCTTATATGGTCGGGGATTAATTCCACAACGACAATCATGCAAGTATTATGCCAAATTTATGAAAGATGATGCCTTTCCGTCAAATAACTTTCGTTACCAACTATTAGGTGATTAGAGGCTCTCGCATAAAACCTAAGAGTTACTATCCAATTTCATGACAAATCCGAATTCACAATATGATTGGCTTTTGCTTCAATAATGCAAATAATAAATCTCCTCAACTCTCGCAAAGGATCATGCATAGGATAGAAGACGGAATCGGATAAAAATCGTACCTTTGATGCACAAACTTACATTGTTATCGTCGGGCTCACCCCGACCCTAGAATTGGGTTTACTACTTGTGCTTCATCATCATTGAACTCATCATCATGGAAAAGAAACTACTTTGAATTAAACTATAAAAGAAAAAAAGTACAGCGAACAAAGCCAAATCTCCGCTCTCGCTTCCCTCCAACTCACTCGGCTCTTTCTCTAACTCTCTACTGCGTAACTATGTGTTTTTCTTGCTGGAATTCCATGCCTAAACTCAGCTATAATGGCCTCTAATTATAGATCTCAAACCTCACTATCCAATGATTCGAAACTCTATCTTTATTCCTAAGAGAAAACGTAAATAACTAAAACTCTAGATAAACATCATAAAGGATGATATCGACCAGGAACCTCGATATCGACCTCTTCCTTTCTCTATCTCGAGCAGTTCTACTCGACCTCGGATTGACATTCGCTTCTATCTTTATGCTCGATTCAGGCCACTCGATATCGACCTTGTAACATCGATATCGACCTCTTCATGTCGACATGCTCTGTTCTTCCTCTGCTCGATTTCTGGTGCTCTGTTTCACTCAATGTCGAGTCTTTACATCAATTTCGACTCTTCAGTAGACTTCGAGTTCTTTTTGTGCTCTTATTCTCTTGTCCAAATTCCTCCATTTTGTCTCGATTTCTGTGAAATAACATAAAAACTCGTGTAGACCTCTATATTTTGCAAATAAGCATAAACTACACTAATCTTATGATTTCCCACCTAATATGCATGCAAATATCGACAAACTGGACATAAATGTGTATAGAAAATATGGCAATTTGCGCGCACATCAAACACCCCATACTTAAGCTTCCTTGTCCCCAAGAAATACTTTTAATGGTCATTCAGGGGAAGAAAGTAAACCCTCAACATCATAGATTCATTCTTATATGTCCCTACAATCAATTAGAATCCTCGAAAAGGTAATAATGTCAACAATACCCATGCATGTGAATAAAAGCAACATCATACTCATAAAAGGAGGGTTATATATGCATAAAACAATTTCGCAACATAGCATTAATAATCAAGAGGACTTTTGCAAGCTTATGAGAAGTAGATTGGTAAAAGGCTAAAGGTGGGCTAAATTTTGGTCATGTGGTGTTAAATCCGGGGAAATAAACTTTCTTTCATTCTTCATTCCACGTTCCTTCTTCATAATATTTCTCACCTTTCACTCATCGTTCAATGCTTTTTTCACTGTAATGCTTTTACCTCTCTAACCTTAGTACTGCCTTCTCGCGAGTCGCAAACATGGGTGTCATGAATGGCCCCGGATACTTAGTACTTCAGACTCCTCACCTTGTGTCCCATCTCGCTGAACTAACATCTCAACGAGCAGGGTCGACCTACCTTTATCTCATGAGGTGATCGGATTTTTTATCACACATTAAATTTTCCATATTTTAAAAATTGTTTTATTCATGCCAACAACTTCAATAATAATGCACAAACTCCATATAAAAACTCCAGAGATGACATCCATTCTCAAACATTGACCCCGAATAGGGTATTGTTAGGTAGAAGGAAATCGAGTTCTTAAACAAATATATGAAATATAAATGCGAATCCGAATCCTAGCCTATTAAAATAATTACAAGACTTCCTCCCGTTGTAGTAGAATGGTAGTCAGGATTGATCCACGAGGAAGCAGGTCAGTGGGATCCTAGTAGCGTTGGAAAGCTCACATCTTTGATCGACCAGAAGCCTCGATCTTGACCTAAGTGCTCGATGTCAACCTTGGCTATCGATTCCTTCTGGAACAGAAAACCTACAGAGACAAAAACAAGCAATCGATATCGAATGGGAATGTCGATATCGATGTTAGTGCAGAAATTGACTGGCTCAGAAGACTGTCAGTCGACACAAGTTGGTCGATATTGAGTTGAAGTCTCAAAATCAACCTCAGCAACAGGAACTAAGGAGATCGACGTCGACATAGAAAATCGTCGACAAAGTGGTCGATATTGATGATAGAGGTCGATATCGATGTTGTTTCTTCAAAGTCGTCAGCTTTTGTCGGCAAATGATGTACATATTTATAACTCCTTTCATTGCATCTTTTGACTTCATATTTCATTCGATCTCCAAAGAAAAGGTTCAAAAGAATATAAACTTGTGTAAGAATGGGCTAAAATGCAAGAAATAGGGTCTGCACAAGTTTTGAGCTAACCATGCAGGAATTCGATGAAATCGGAGTCAAAACGAAGAAGCCAAGTGAAGCTGAGCAGAGGTAGATATCGACCCCTGACATAGATATCGACCTCTGGTGTAGATATCGACCTTCAACATAGATATCGACCTCAACATAGACATCAAGTGAAGCTGAGAAGAGGTAGATATCGACCTTAGACCCAGATATCGACCCCCAGTGTCGATATCGACCCCCATATCGACCTCAACTTAGAAATCGACCAGAGCTGAACAAGTCGAGCAGGAACAGAGACCTTGATATCGACCCCCTGGTGTCGATATCGACCCCTTATCTCGACAGAAGATAGACTCGGTTTCATATGCAGATTTGAACTATATCTTTAAGGAGGCACGAGATTATCTCATACTTTCAAGATAAACGACCTACCCTAATTGTTTTGATAGAGTTCATAGTTTAGATAGGAGTTTCAATCCTTGGATAGCGAGGATTAGTACCCTATAAATAAAGCCCTAGGGGGCTGGCATCCAATCATCTTTCAACTAGCAAGCAAGACAATCAATAAAGTTAGAGTTAGAGAGAAGTTTTAGGGTTTGACGTTTGCGAAAGTTGACGTTGAGTTGTAAAGCTTCGGAGTTTATTTTAATGCAAGTTTATCAATAATGAATCCCATGAAGAGAAGCGAGTAGTTCCCCAAAGCTCTTAGGGTCGGGGTGAGCCCGACGTTAGCCATGCGCACTTGAGGTAAGTATTTGATCTTGATATCGTTGTGTCTATCTCTCCTCCTACGATTCTATGTTTAGTCCTAATCGAAAGAAAAGGGATTCATGCTAACAACTTGAGTTATAAACATAAAATTGGTAGAGACAATTAGGTTTATTTGCAAGAGTAATCCTAAGAGTTGGTGTACAGCGAAAGCTTGTCCCTCAGGTGAAATAGCGCAATTGTCCGTCTTATTTATCTCATCGCATGCATTGGTTAACGTTGTGGTAAACCCTAATCCTAGGAGTTTCTTTTTTACATATTTTATACACCAAAACCCTGCTGTATTTCTATTCATTGCTTCTCTCCCCATTCTTAAATCTTCGGCCTTTCTTTGCCGACAAAGAACTAACACACTGCAGGGAGACATCGATATCGACCCTAGACGTCGATATCGACTACTGAGTTCCTCGACAGTTTTCTGAGTCGACGACGAACATCGCTGCGGAGTTTTCTGAGCATCGATATCGACCCCTTGTGTCGAAATCGACCCTTCTGTATCGACTGGCAGTCTTCTGATCCAGTCGATTTCATGACTGACATCGATATGGACCCTCCCCTGTCGATATCGTCTGCTTGTTTTTGTCTCTGCAGGACTTCTGTTGCAGAGAAAATAGACAGCCGAGGTCGACATCGAGCACTAAGGTCGAAATCGAGGCTTCTGGTCGACGCAGACGTGAAATTTCCAACGCTACTAGGATCCCGCTGACAGGCCTCCTCGTGGATCTATCCTGACTACCCTTCCACTACAACGGGAGGAAGTCTTGTAATTATTTGCTTAGGCCAGGAGTTGGATTACATTTATTACATCTTTATTATTTGTAATTACTTGACATATCAAGCCTCCTGCAACAAACAAATTGGCGTCGTTGCCGGGGAGGCAATCAATCGTGCCCTAGTAGTCTATCTCACGTCTCTTTCTAGTTTGGCCTTGCAGGTGTATGTGACGCGCTGATCGCCCACCTGAATTCGAAGGAGTAGACGACCCTGAATGCTACTTCCATCTAAGAACCCAAGCTCAAAGAATCATGGCAGACAACACGAACCAGGCTGAACTTATTGAGCAACTAAGGAAGCAGGTTGAGGACTTAACGACTAGAGAGGCGGCACTAAAGGAGCGTGCGGATAGGGAGGAGGAAGGCCGGAGGCAAATAGAAGCCCAAATCAATGCCCTCCCTAGGAATGCCAAGCAATATATGCACCCCGCTCTCACAGTGCCTGAATCGGCAATTCTTATCCCTGCGTCTAATTTTGAAATAAAACCTAACTTCCTTACTGAGATTGGAAGGCACCAATATGAAGGAAAACCTAACGAATGCCCTATGGCACATATTTCTACCTTCTTAGACCTTTGTGATACTATTGCTGATGGACGAAGTCTTGAATATGTCCAACTAAAAGCTTTTCGCTAGTCTCTTACAGGGAAAGCATTGCAGTGGTTGGAAAGATTAGCCCCAAGATCGCTCCGCACCTGGAATGAAGTCAAGGACGCGTTCCTCAACAAGTTCTTTCCTTCTTCTAAGACGGCGTTTATCCGACAGAAAATCACGGCTTTCAAACAAAAGCCTGGTGAGGCTCTGGCGACTGTTTGGGAAAGGTTTAAGGACCTACTACGATCATGCCCGATGCATGGCCAACCACCATATGTAATTCAGGAGATCATATACAATGCTCTTGATGCTGCAACTAAGGAGAGGATCAACACCTACACCTCCTATGGCTACCTTGAACTCGCTCCACAAGAGGCTTGGGAGACCATAGAGAGGTTGGTGGAGTTCGACAACACATATGGGACTCCTGAGGCTTTCGACACGTCATCATCATCGAGGCCTGCCCCATCTATGCCCTTATATGAACCCTCCAATGTAATCGATCCGGATGTAAAGGAGCAATTTCATAGAGATCAACTTAGAAAGCTCCAAAAGTAAGTAAGGTTACTTTCAGCGAACCAAGATTGCATTGAATGTGGATCGCAGCGGCACACCACCATCGAGTGCCCCCATGCTGAACAAGTACACCTAGCGGAGACTCACCAAGAGGCGCACTACATGAGGGGTCCCAATCACCAATATTGGGGAGACCAAAGGTTCCATCAACCACAAAGGAACCCGTTTAACCCTAGGGACCCTCCGCCTTATAGAGCTCCTGGGCACCCGGAGAGAGACCAAAAGAAGGATGATCTTCAACCAGTACTGGATGAAATCAGGCGGAATCAGGCTAAGAATGATCAATCCAACAATGCCATCCATTCTCAACTCAATCACCTTACCACAAGGATTGGGGAGATGGATATTTGGAAGAAGAACGTAGAGACCCACCTGGGTCAATTGGCGGCACAAATCCCTAGACCGTCCGGAACACTCCCTGGGCAACCCACTATAAATCCTAAGGGACAATCCGGGACGGGCCATGTCGCAGCCATGCAATTAAGGAGTGGCAACAAAGTACAAAAGCCACGAACGGAATCGAAGAAAGCAGCAGATCCAGTCGACATCGACATACCAGTCGATGTCAAGGATGATGTCGATATCGACCCCCATGTCGACCCACAGGTCTGTATCGAAGCCATTGCAGAGCCATCAGAGCCACAACAATGGTCGAAATCGACCATCCCAGTCGATATCGACCAAAGCCCAGTCGACATCGATGTCCAGCAGGCCCCTCCGACCTCCGTTTTGGCCCCTACTCCGAAGAAGACGTTGCCATTCCCTTCCAAAGCATTGGAGGATCCCACCAAAGGTAAGTTTAGGCGCTTCGTAAAGATACTTCAAGGACTCAATGTTACCATCCCTCTTACAGAAGCCCTAAGCGAGATGCCCGCCTATGTGCGATTCCTCAAAGACATCCTTAGCAAGAAGAGATCCATGGCAGAGATCACGGAGGAGTGCTCAAAGATGGACTTCCCTGAGAAGAGGAGTGATCCAGGGAAGTTTGCAATCACCGTGGGACTTGGCCAACATCGCTATAAAGCCCTATGTGACCTAGGGGTAAGTGTAAGTCTCATGCCTCTCTCTATTTGGCAGAAGGTGAACATTGGTGCCCTTGAACCTGTGGACATGAAGCTCTATATGGCTGACAACTCATTCGTCAGACCCACAGGTATAGTTGATGACGTTCCTGTAAAGGTAGGTAAGTTCTTTGTGCCTACTGATTTCATTGTATTGGAAATGCCTAAAGATCCCGTAGTGCCTATTATACTTGGTAGGCCTTTCTTAGCTACTGCTGATGCCAATATCAATGTACGTCGAGGGTTACTAACCTTTACTATAGGGAACGAAGTGATAGAATTCTCTTTCAACCCAACCAGTCGATATCGACTAAAAACATCGAAATCGACCCCCCTTTGTCGAAATCGAGTATGCCAGATCACTGCCAGGAGCTTAAGTATGGGGTCACAGAGGTCGATATCGACCCCAACATATCGATATCGACCCCAGCACTCGAAATCAACCCACCTTGGTCGAAATCGACCACCCCTCAGCCCGAAGATTTCTGTTTCGGGCCCAAACAGGTAAGCCCAGTTATGACTCCTAACCCTCCTCCATCCATTATTGATGAATCAATTATGCCCATTATTGATAATTCAACAAAAGAGAGGGTAAAAGCTCCATGATTTGCCTATATTGCTAAAGTTAGGTCAAGAAAGAGAAGAAAAGCGCCCAAAGAAGAACCTAACCTCAAAGAAGCCTTGGTCGCTGAACTTCGCTACTACCAAAAGGACCTAGATGATCCAGGAGAACGCTCGAGCTCGAAGGGTCCCTACATAAAAGGGTCATAAAGCATTGACGGAGAAGTCGGCCTAGCGACTCAAAACTCTAGAGCTTGTACATAAAACTTTTAAATTTTGCACAGATGGTTTTTAGGATTTAATTTTTGGTTTGTCAAACTTTTAAAACTGAGATAATTCATGCTCTATCTATATTCCTAACCAAGATTTCAGGTTATCAAGCAAAAGGAACGACGAAGAAGAAAAGAAGCTTCTGCAGAGGCAGTCGAAATCGACCAGGCCAGTCGAAATCGACCCCCCCAGGGTCAAGCCACCTCCTGGAATCGACATCGAGGACTCAGGAGCGAAAAAGAGAGGTCGATATCGACCCTAATACTCAATATCGACCCCAACCTGGCAGCCCTTGTCTTCATCTTCTTCCTCGACTTCGACAGATGCAGTCGACATCGACGACTGACCTAGATATCGACTTCTGGCATCGACCTAACCTGAAATCGACCTGAATCCGTAGGTTTGCGCTGTGAGTTTCTCTCTACCCTTGTTCTTCTTTTTAATACAGTGACGACACTGTATATTTTAAGTATGGGGTGGGGGAAAAAACATGTCTTATGGTCATAACTTGGTTTTCTTCTTCGCATTGCATTCATGTTTAAATTTTTGTTCTTAGTTTTACTTTTATAAAATGTCAAAATCTAAAAAAAAATTAGAAAAATGTCAAAAATACAAAAAAAAATGCATGTTTATTTTAAGTTTGTTTTTTTTCCCTACTTAGATGTCCTATGATGAAAACTCAATAGCTAACTTGATCATGTAAATCCTATGGCATATTTGGATGGTTTAGCCTAAGTCCTTAAATTTTTTATGTAGATTGTGAACTTGTGATGAAATTGAGCACATATGATCCTAGGCTAAAAGGCAAATCCAACAAAAATTGTCCTTGTGAGAATTTTGACCTATAGGGAGAACATCAAAAATCCCTCCGCTTTCTTGAGTGAATTTACTCTTCCTATGCATCTCTAAATGTTGTGATAGTTATTCAAAACCAATGCATATATATGATTATGTTTACGAGAATTAAAATAATGGAGGCATCTTTTAAGCCATTTTTATCCTCTCTTTACCTACCCTGCATTATCCCTGCTTGAAGCCAGAACATTAGCTTGAGCCTGAAATTACAAACTCCACAAAATTATCCCTAGCCGAATTGAGCCTGACCCCCATTTGGGAATTGAGACTTAGATTGGCTGGACTAATGCCTTGTGGAAAGAAAAGAGCATAATGTCCAGTTTTGAGCAAGGAAATTATAGGATGGTGTATATTTTCATCTTGTCATATTTTGTAAAAGGATTTATGGCTCAACATATAAATGCACATATTTATTATTTCCGAAAAAAAATATCCGAAAAATAAAATAAAGATATCTATATATAGATCACGAGCCAAAATCCTTAAACCTTTTATTTATACAAGTGTTATATTTTTTGAGAGATATATTAGAACTTGGAAGAAGGGTTGATAGTATGGTTTGCATCTTTAAATGCATCCCTAGAGCATATTATAGAAAGATGAGTTGGGAAAGAGCATTATAGAGATTGAGCTTACATTGAAGAGTTGTGGTTAGGGTAGTGTTGAGATTTAGGAGTCTTGATTCCCGAATTATAAAAGCATCACATAGCCAAATAATTCCATACCCTTTTATTTCATACCAAGCCCCATTACAACCCCGCCGAATGGAGTCTTCTTTGAAGTCTTCCATTGAGCGAAAGTCCTCCTGATGATTCTTATTGCATTTTCATAATTGGTTGCGAAGTGGATTATTATAAATTGCAATGTTTATGAGATTGTATACGGAATTGAGTTGAGAGTTGATCTTCATAGCCTAAACACATGAGAGTTGAGTGCAAACACATTATCCCTGTGAGGTTGGATCAAAATTGCATATGCCTATGGATCGCCAAAATATGTGCTATGATGTTAAATTCACTTGCTTTACTTTGCTACCACTTATGATGTTGATTTTGACAAGGGCGAAGACTTGAAGGCTGTGTTGTAGGTGTTGGTTATTGCTTGGTTATTGCTTGAGGACAAGCAAGTCTAAGTATGGGGTGTTTTGATGTACATATTTATATCTCCTTTCATTGCATCTCCTTTCATTGCATCTTTTGACTTCATATTTCATTTTGATAAACTTAAATAACTTGTGTAAGAATGGGCTAAAATGCAAGAAATAGGGTCTCCACAAGTTTTGAGCTAACCATGCAGGAATTCGATGAAATCGGAGTCAAAACGAAGAAGCCAAGTGAAGCTGAGCAGAGGTAGATATCGACCCCTGACATAGATATCAACCTCTGGTGTAGATATCGACCTTCAACATAGATATCGACCTCAACATACACATCAAGTGAAGCTGAGAAGAGGTAGATATCGACCTTAGACCCAGATATCGACCCCCAGTGTCGATATCGACCCCCATATCGACCTCAACATAGAAATCGACCATAGCTGAACAAGTCGAGCAGGAACAGAGACCTCGATATCGACCCCCTGGTGTCGATATCGACCCTTTATCTCGACAGAAGATAGACTCGCTTTCGTATGCGGATTTGAACTATATCTTCAGGGAGGCACGGGATTATCTCATTCTTTCAAGATAGATGGCAGCTGAAGTTTTATTTATCTTTTAACTTTAAGTTATTTAAGTTTATCAAAATAAATGACCTATCCTAATTGTTTGGATAGAGTTCATAGTTTAGGTAGGAGTTTCAATCCTTGGATAGCGAGGATTAGTAGCCTATAAATAAAGCCCTAGGGGGCTGGCATCCAATCATCTTTCAACAAGCAAGCAAGACAATCAATAGAGTTAGAGTTAGACAGAAGTTTTAGGGTTTGACGTTTGCGAAAGTTAACGTTGAGTTGTAAAGCTTCGGAGTTTATTTTAATGCAAGTTTATCAACAATGAATCCCATGAAGAGAAGCGAGTAGTTCCCCAAAGCTCTTAGGGTCGGGGTGAGCCCGACGTTAGCCATGCGCGCTTGAGGTAAGTATTTGATGTTGATATCGTTGTGTCTATCTCTCCTCCTACGATTCTATGTTTAGTCCTAATCGAAAGAAAATGGATTCATGCTAACAACTTGAGTTATAAACATAAAATTGGTAGAGACAATTAGGTTTATTTGCAAGAGTAATCCTAAGAGTTGGTGTACGGCGAAAGCTTGTCCCTCGGGTGAAATAGCGCAATTGTCCGTCTTATTTATCTCATCGCATGCATTGGTTAACGTTCTGGTAAACCCTAATCCTAGGAGTTGCTTTTTTACATATTTTATACACCAAAACCCTGCTTTATTTCTATTCATTGCTTCTCTCCCCATTCTTAAATCTTCGGCCTTTCTTTGCCGACAAAGAACTAACACACTGCAGGGAGACATCGATATCGACCCCTGACGTCGATATCGACCACTGAGTTCGTCGATAGTTTTCTGAGTCGACGACGAACATTGTTGCGGAGTTTGCTGAGCATCGATATCGACCCCTTGTGTCGAAATCGACCCTTCTGTATCGACTGGAAGTCTTCTGAGCCAGTCGATTTTGTTACTGACATCGATATCGACCCTCCCCTGTCGATATCGACTGCTTGTTTTTGTCTCTGTAGGACTTCTGTTGCAGAGAACATCGACAGCCGAGGTCGTCATCGAGCACTAAGGTCGAAAACGAGGCTTCTGGTCGATGTAGACGTGAAATTTCCAACGCTACTTGGATCCCGCTTACACGCCTCCTCGTGGATCGATCCTGACTACCCTTCCACTACAACGGGAGGAAGTCTTGTAATTATTTGCTTAGGCCAGGTGTTGGATTACATTTATTACATCTTTATTATTTGTAATTACTTGACATATCAAGCCTCCTGCAACAAACAGCAAAGAAAGGCCGAAGAAATAAGGATGAATAAGGATGCAATGGACAGAATAAATATAGTGTTTTTATGTGAATATATATAAAAAAAAGCAACTCATTAGGATTAGGGTTTACCACAACGTTAACCAATGGATGCGATAAGGGAAATAAGACGGACAATTGCGCTATTTCAACCGAGGGACAAGCTTTCGTTGTACACCAACTCTTAGGATTACTCTTGCAAATAAACATAATTATCTCTACCAATTTTATGTTTATAACTCAAGTTGTTAGCGTGAATCCCTTTTCGTTCGATAAGGACTAAACATACAATCGTAGGAGATGATATAGACACAACGATATCAACATCAAATACTTACCTCAGGCATGCATGGCTAACGTCGGGCTCACTCCGACCCTAGAAGCATTGGGAAACTACTCACACCTCATTCCGGGAAACATCATTGATTGACAAAAGAAAACTTTCAATAATAGCTCTGAAACTTTATAATCCAACGTCAGCTCTCGCAAACACCAATCCCTAAAGCTTCTTTCTAACTCTAACTCTATTGTTGTAATATTGTCTGTGTAATTTGAATATGTGAATGCCAGCCCCCTAGGGCTTTATTTATAGGCTACTAATCCTTACTAGCCAAGGATTGTATCTTCTATCTAAACTATATACTCTATCCAAACAAGTAGGATAGATATTTTATTTAAGGTAAATATAGAAAATAACTAACTAAACCTTTAGGGTAAAAAATACATATTCCCTAGGTCGAAATCTATCTAAATCTATAGATAATCCGTGGCTCTTGAAAAGCGCGTCCATCCCGTGTCGAAGTCTAGTCGATATCGACCAGATAGGTCGATTTCGACATCTCTGTTTCTACTTGACAGGCCCATCTCCACTCGAATTCTGGGACTTGGTCGATATCGATGTCAGGTGATCGATATCGAGTGATTTTCTTCTGTTGGTTCATGGTCTTCTCTGCTTTCATTGGTTCCTTCGTTTTGACTTCGACTTCGCTCGAATTACGACATAATTAGATGAAAACTTGTGCAGACTCTATTTCTTGCACGTTAGCTCATTCTACACAAATTTGCATTATTTTCAACCATTATTTTAAGAATCGAATGAAATATGAAGTCAAAAGATGTAATAAAAAAGGGTACAAATATGTACATCAAAACACCCCATACTTAGACTTGCTTGTCCTTAAGCAATAACCAAGCAATAACCAACACCTACAACATACCCTTCAAGTCTTCGCCCTTGTCAAAAGTAACATCATAAGGGGTAGCAAAGCAAAGCAATTGAATTTAACGTCATAGCACATATTTGAGCGATCCATAGGCATAAGCAATTTTGATCCAACCTCACAGGGATAATGTGTTTGCACTCAACTCTCATGTGTTTTGGCTATGAAGATCAAATCTCATCTCAATTCCATATACAATCTCATAAACATTGCAATTTATAAGAATCCACTTCGCAACCAATTATGTAAATGCAATAAGAACCATCAGGAGGACTTTCGCTCAATGGAAGACTTCAAAGAAGACTCCATTCGGTGGGGTTGTAATGGGGCTAGGTATAAAATAAAATGGTATGGAATTATTTGGCTATGTGGTGCTTATAAAATACGGGAATCAAGACTCCTAAACCTTATCACTACTATATCCAAACCATATCTCTTCAATGTTGCACTTTCCAAACTCATCTTCGATAATGCTCATTAACCCTTCTTTCAAACCCTTATTATGCTCTCAAAAGTATAGACCTTGTATGAAATAAATAAAGAACCAAGGAATTTGGCTCATGCACAACATGCATATATATCTTTTCTTTTTTCGATTTTTTTTCTTTTTTTTGCACGAAATTAAATAAATAAAATAAAGGAAAGGTGCATTTATATGGTGAGCAAAAAATCCTTTTACAAAGTATGCCATGATGCAAATATGTACCATCCCATAATTTCCTTTGCTCAAAACTAGATAATATGCACTTTCTTTCCACAATGCATTAATCTAGCCAATCTAAGTATCAATTCCCAAATGGGGGTCAGGCTCAATTCGGTTAGGGATAATTTTATGGATTTTGCAATATCATGCTCAGGCTAATATTCTGGCTTCAAGCAGAGATAATGCAGGGTAGGTAAAGAGAGGATAAAAATGGCTTAAAAGATGCCTCCAACATTTAATTCTCGTAAACCTAGACATATATATACATTGGCTTTGAATAACTATCACAACATTTAGAGATGCATAGGAAGAGTAAATACACTCAATAAAGCAGAGGGATTTTTAATGTTCTCCCCATAGGCCAAAATTCTCACAAGGATAATTTTTTTTGGATTTGCGTTTTAGCTAGGATTATATGTGCTCAATTTTATCACAATTCACAATCTACATAAAAATCATTTTAAGGACTTAGGCTAAACCATCCAAATATGCCATAGGATTTACATGATCAAGTCAGCTATTGAGTTTTCATCATAGGACATCTAAGTAGGGTTTAAAAACTAAACTTAAAAAGTAAACATGCATTTTTTGTGTTTTTGACATTTTCTATTTTTGTTTGAATTTTTTGAATTTTTGAAATTTTTTAGAAAAGTAAAACTAAGAACAAAAACTTAAACATGAATGCAATGCGAAGCAGAAAACCAAGTTATGACCATAAGACATGTTTTTCCCCCACCCCATACCTAAAATATACAATGTCCTCACTGTATTAAAAGAAAAACAAGGGTAGAGAGAAACTCACAGCACAACCTGTTGATTCAGGTCTATTTCATATTAGGTCGATGTTTAGGGGTCGATGTCGAGGTCAGTGGTCGATGTCGACTGCATCTGTCGAAGTCGAGGAAGAAGGTGAAGTCGAGGGTCACAAGATGGCGGTCGATATCAAGTATTATGGTCGATATCGACTTCTCCTATTCGCTCCTGAGTCCTCGATGTCGACTCCAGGAGACGGCTTGACCCTAGTGTGGTCGATTTCGACTGCCTCTGCAGTAGCTTCTTTTCTTCTTTGTCGTTCCTTTTGCTTGGTAACCTGAAATCTTTGTTAGAATTATATATAAAACAAAGAATTATCACAATTTCAAAAGTTTAACAATCCAAAATTTAAATTCCTAAAAACCATCTATGAAAAAAATCAAAGTTTTAGTTACAAGCTCTAGATTTTTGAGTCGCTGGGCCGACTTTTCCGTCAATACTTCATGAGCCTTTAAGGTAGGGACACTTCAAGCTTGAGCCTTCTCCTGGATCATCTAGGTCCTGTTGATAGTAGCTAAGCTCAGCAACCAAGGCTTCTTCTTCGTAAGCTCCTTCTTTATGGGGCGCTTTTCTTCTTTTTTTTGACCTAACTTTTGCAAGATGGAAAAACCATGGAGCTTTGACTCTCCCATTAGTTGAATTATCAGTTATGGACACAAGAGGGTTAGAGATCATACTTGGGCTTACCTGTTTGGGCCCGAAACAGAAATCTTCGAACTGAGGGTCAGTCGATTTCGACAGAGAAGGGTCGATATTGAGTTCTGTAGTCGATGTCGACAGGTGATGGTCGATGTTGACGTCAGGGACACCATACTTAAGCTCCTGGCAATCATCTGGCTCACTCGATATAGAGACGGTATGGTTGATATCGAGCATTTCAGTCGATATCGACTCGTGCCAGTCGATGTCGACTCTTCCAGTTGTTTCCGTCCTCGCCAAAAAAAAAAATTACGAAGCTTCTCCATAGACAGTGAGAGGACAACTTGTTGCAGCTGCTTTGTTACTCTCATTGTAGGGTTGAAGTGAAACTCCACGACCTCGTTGTCGATTGTGAATGTAAAGGTGTCATTCTTCACATTGATGTTGGCATCCGCGGTTGCGAAGAGTGGCCTACCAAGGATTATAGGCATAATAGGATCCTCCGGCATGTCCAACACGATGAAGTCCCTGGGTATGAAGAACTTTTCCACCTTGACAGGGACATCATCCACAACCCTAGTTGGTCTCACAAAGGAGTTGTCCGCCATGTGAAGCTTCATGTCGACGTGCTCCAATGCTCAGATGCCCACTTGTTGCCATATTTATAGGGGCATCAAACTAACACTAGCCCCAAGATCACAAAGGGCTTTGAATTGATGCTTACCAACCCCTACTGTCACCACAAAATTGCCTGGATCACCGCGCTTCTCAGGGAACTCAATTGAATTGCATTCGCCGGCGATCTCTAAGATGGACCTCTTTTTGGACAAGAGGTCCTTCAGGAACCTCATGTATGCAGGCATCTCATTGAGTGCTTCCGTGAGTTGTAAGATCGTCACGAAGCATCTGAACTTGGTGTCTCTTGGGTCTCGCAACTCTTTGAAAGGAAAGGGTAGAGTTTTGGATGGCTTTGGAGGCGAAGAGGTCGATTTATGCTTTATAGACATGTCAACATCGACGTCAGGGTGGTCGATATCGACTTATTTTGTCGACCTCGAGGGAGTCTAAAGTTGAGGTCGATTTCCAGAGGGGTCGACTGTGGTAGGATGGTCGATATCAACCTGGTCACTTGATATCGAGTGCCTCTCTGGCTCCGTTCTGTGCATCGTAGTGGGCTCCACATCGACTGTGGGTTCAACGTCGATAGGGCCCTCGACATCGACCTGGGGGTCGACATCGACTGCGTCTCCAGCGACTTCTCCTTCGCTCCTTGGCTCGGGCAATGTGCGTCCACTCCTTAGATTGATAGCGACAATGTGCCCGGCTTTCCCCCTTGGATTTTCTAGTGGTTGTCCAGGGAGTTTGCCGGGTGACTTTGAGATTTGAGCCGCCAGTTGACCCAGTTGGGTCTCAATCGTCTTCTTCCAAGTATCCATCTCCCCCATTCAGTCGTTGAGGCCCTGAAGTTGGTTCTGGATAGTGCTGCTAGATTATTGATTTGTAGCATGGTTCCTCCTTAATTCCTCAAGAATGAGTTGGACATCATCCATTCATGGTTCTGTCTCCGGATGGCCTGGAGCTCTATAAGGCAGATGATCCCTGGGGTTATATTGGGGTGGTTGATTTCCCCAGTTTTGGTACCCCAGGCGATTGGGAATCTTCATGTAGCGCGCCTCCTGGTGAGTCTCTGCTAGTTGTACTTGCTCCGTGTGGGGGCATTCAGTGGTGATATGCCTGACGGAGCCACATTCGGCGCAGGGTTGGTGGACGGAGAGGAATTTGACTTGTTTTTGCAACCTTCTGAGTTGATCGTGCATGAATTGATCTTTGACGCTAGGATAAATCTCCTTGGAGGGCTCATAGAGTGGCAAAGATGGGGCAGGCCTTGAGTTGGAGGCCACAGGAGTCCCATAGGTATTGTCAAATTTTACTAACATCTGTATAATATCCCAAGCTTGTTGTGGTTGGAGCTCGAGATACCCATATGAGGTATAGGTGTTGATCCTCTCCTTAGTTGCTACATCCAGGGCGTTGTAAATGATCTCCTGGATGATGTAGGGTGGTTGCCCATGCATAGGGCAAAACCTTAGCAGCTCCTCGAAGCGCTCCCAAGCTTGCACCAATGACTCGGCTGACTTTTGTTTAAAAGCCGTGATTTTTTGGCGCATCATCGCAGTCTTTGATGGTGGGAAGAATTTGTTGAGGAAGGCATCCTTGACCTCGTCCCATGTGCAGAGTAATCTGGGGGCTAGGCTCTCGAACCATGCTAGAGCTTTCCCTACGAGAGACCAACGAAAAGCAATTAGTTTTACATATTCAAGTCTTTGTCCATCTGCAATAGTATCACACAAATCGAGGAATAGAGATATAAGATCTAGAGAACAATCGTTAGGTTTCCCCTCAAATTGACGTCACCTAATTTCAGTTAAGATGCTATGTTTAGTCTCAAAACTAGAATGGGGGATAAGAATAGCCGATTAGGGCACTGAGAGCACAGGGTGCATGTATTGCTTGGTATTTTGAGGGAGGGGATTGATTTGGGATTCTATTTGCCTCATGGCCTCCTCCTCCCTATTGGCACACTCTTTGAGTGCCGCCTCTCTAGTTGTGAAGTCCTCGACTTGCTACCTTAGTTGCTCAATCAGCTCAGGGATAACGTTCATGTTCGTCTACTCCTTCAAATTCAGGTGGGCGATCAGCGCGTCGCATACATCTGCAAGGCAAAACTAGATAAAAATAGGAGATAGACTACTAGGGCGCGATTGATTGCCTCCCCGACAGCGGCACCCAGATTTGTTCGTAAAGGGGAGGGGTCTCGCTCAAATAAAATATTCAAATCAAACTAAGCTAACTCCCTTGTCCAAGCAAATAAAATAGAAGAATCCCTCCTGATGTAGTGGTAGGGTAATT
This sequence comes from Persicaria maculosa, assembly GCA_963922045.1. Taxonomy (NCBI): domain Eukaryota; kingdom Viridiplantae; phylum Streptophyta; class Magnoliopsida; order Caryophyllales; family Polygonaceae; genus Persicaria; species Persicaria maculosa. Next base: position 41,083,820 of record OY998261.1, read on the forward strand.
CAGGATCGAATCCATGAGGAGGTACGTCAGCGCTTCCTAAGCTTGCCGTCATGATCAAATCCTGACTCTAGAAGACCACTCGATATCGAGGTGTCTGGTCGATATCGACCTCAGTTCTGGTTGATTTCAACCTCAATTCTGGTCGATTTCTAGCTAATTACTTTGCAGAAGACAGAAGCAAAGTCGAACTCGAGTTAGGTACTTGATATCGATGTCAGCACTCGATATCGAGCTTCACAATCAATTTCGAGTCCTCAAACAGAAACTGTAAAATGTACCTAATTTGTCGGAAAAGATTTCCGAAGAATGTAGAATGGTGACATAAGTATGGACAGAAATAAAAACCAAACTTTTTATATGATGTCAATAAACTAAAAGCTTCGAAGGTTGGGGATTCATGCCACAACGATAATCATGCAAGTGTTATGCTAAAGTTATGAAATTTCATGACTTTTCGTCAAATAACTTTTCTTACCAACACTTAGGTGATTAGAGGCTCTCGCATAAAACCTAAGAGTTACTATCTAATTTCATGAAAACTCTAAATTTACAATATTATTGGCTTTCGCTTCAATAATGCAAATAATGAATCTCCTCAACTTTCGCAAAGGATGATCCATATGATAGAAGACGGAATCGCATAAAAATCATACCTTTGATGCACAAACATACATTGGCATCGTCAGGCTCACCCCGACCCTAGATGTGGGTGAACTACTCGCACTTCATCATTGAACTCATCATCATCATGTAAAAGAAACTACTTTGTATTAACTTCGAAAGAAATATTACACCGAACAAAGCCAACTCTCCGCTCTCGCTTCCCTCCAACCTCACTCGGCTCTCTCTCTCTCTACTCGCTACTGTTGTAAAAACTGAATGTAAAACTTAGACAAATATATTAGTTGCCCAATTAGCTCAGTCTGGGTCTCGTTGTCGGCCATGATTCTTTGAGCTTGGGCCTTTAGATGGAGATAGCGTTCAGGTTCGTCTACTCCTTCGAATTCAGGTGGGCGATCAGTGCGTAGCATACACCTGCAATGCAAAACTAGATATAAACGTGAGATAAACTACTAGGGCATGATTGATTGCCTCCTCGGCAACGACGCCAAATTTGTTAGGTAGGAGGAAATCGAGTTCTTAAAAATATTTGAAATATAAATGCGAATCTGAATCCTAGCCTATGCAAATAAATACAAGACTTCCTCCCGTTGTAGTAGAAGGGTATTCAGGATCGATCCACGAGGAAGCAGGTCAGTGGGATCTAGTAGCATTGGAAAGCTCACGTCTTTGATCGACCAGAAGCCTCGGTCTTGAACTAAGTGCTCAAAGTCGACCTTGGCTGTCGATTCCTTTTGCAACAGAAACCTTACAGAGATAAAAACAAGCAGGCGATAATGACTGGGAAGGTCGATATCGATGTTACTGTAGAAGTCGACTGGCTCAGAAGACTGCCAGTCGACACAAGGTGGTCGATATCGAGTTGAAGTCTCGAAATCGACCTCAGCAACAGGAACTAAGGAGATCGACGTCGACACAGAAAACCATCAACAAAGTGGTCGATATCGATGATAGAGGTCGATATCGATGTTGTTCCTGCAAAGTCGTTAGCTTGTCGGCAAAGAAAGACCGAAGAAATAAGGATGAATAAGGAAGCAGTGGACAGAATAAAGACAGTGTTTTTATGTGAATATATATATATATATATATATATATAAAAGCAACTCCTAAGATTAGGGTTTACCACAACATTAACCAATGCATGCGATAAGGCAAATAAGACGGACAATTGCGCTATTTCACCCGAGGGGCAAGCTTTTGTTGTACACCAAATCATAGGATTACTCTTGCAAATAAACCTAATTGTCTCTACCAATTTTATCTTGATAACTTGTCAGCATGAATCCCTTTTTCTTTCGATATGGACTAAACATAGAATCATAGGAGATGATATAGACACAACGATATCAACATCAAATACTTAGCTCAGGCACGCATGGCTAACGTCGGGCTCACCCGACCCTAGAAGCTTTGGAAAACTACTCACACCTCATTGCAGGAAACATCATTGATGGAAAAAGGAAAATTTTCATTAATAGCTCTGAAACTTTATAATCCAGCGTCAGCTCTTGCAAACGCCAAACCCTAAAGCTTCTCTCTAACTCTAATTCTATTGTTGTATGATTGTTTGTGTAATTTGAATATGTGAATGCCAGCCCCCTAGGGCTTTATTTATAGGCTACTAATCCTTTATAGACAGGGATTGTATCTTCTATCTAAACTATAAACTCTATCCAAACAAGTAGGATAGATCTTTTATTTAAGGTAAATATAGAAAAATAACTAACTATATCTTTAAGGTAAAAAGTACATATTCCCCAAGTCGAAATCTATCTAAATCTCTAGATAATTCGTGGCTCTTGAAGATAGAATGGCAATCCGTGTCTCATAAAGCACGTCGAACCCTTGTCGATGTCTAGTCGATATCGACCAGATAGGTCGATTTCCACCTCTCTGTTTCTACTTGACGGGCCCAGCTCAACTCGATTTCTGGGACTTGGTTGATATCGATGTCAGGTGATCGATATTGAGTGCTTTTCTTCTGTTGGTTGATGGTCTGTCTTGACACTCAGGGTCTGTGTCGATGTTTGTAGTCGATATCGACCATATAGGTCAATTTCGACCTCTTCTCTGCTTTCCTTGGTTCCTTTGTTTTGACTTCAATTTCGCTCGCATTCCTACATATTTAGATCAAAACTTGTGCAGACTCTATTTCTTGCACGATAGCTCATTCTACACAAATTTGCATTATTTTCAAACTTTATTTTAGGAATCGAATGAAATATGATGTCAAAAGAAGTAATAAAAAAGGGTACAAATATGTACATAAGGTATAAGGTATAAAATAGGCAATATGTAATATATGTGGAGCAATACTGATTATGTAAGGCTCATATATGGTTTGTGTAATTGCAAATATGTATAGGTAAGGCTAGGGTATGAACATGAGCACATGTATGGAAATTTTAAAGTCCTCCATCATCTTATCATGCATATGTCAAAAGCAACCTCAAATTTTACGTCACTTTCATGGTTTTCTCTAAAAAATCGCACTACATTGTGACTTCCCTTAACTACGCAATTTCATGTTATGTCTCTAATGAATCTACTTTTGCATCGTAGAGTTCCTTAAAAGCTTCCATGATACTTTCGTTTATTTTTAAATTTTTTTTGATGGGGGTCATTTTTTCTCTCTTTCTTTTCGAAATGTAAATATGCTTAAAGATAAATAACTAATGATTAAAAATATGTAAAAGTATGCATAAATATGTAAAAGAAAGATGCAAAAAATATGAAAATTTTTTAAAAAATGCTAAAAAAACGCTAAAAATATGCAAGTAAGCCTTTCCCCCACCCTATACTTAAAGATTACAGTGTCCTCACTATATAAGAATTAGGGTTAAAAAAGAAACATAGAAGGTAAACCTCTTCCAAAAAGTGATAAATCCTTAATTGAAATGGAAAAAGAGGAATCCGTACCTTGGCTTACCCTTTTCTTCTCTGAGTCTAGTCGATGCCGGTCAGCATCACTTGATAACGACCTCTGTTTAGCTCCTGGAGGTTCTTTCGATGTGGAGGATTTCTTCTCGATATGGTCTAGTCGATTTCGACCTGTACCGCTTGATATCGAGGTTCCTTTTCCCCTTTCAGCTTCCGGGGCAGTCGATTTTGGTTTAGGATACTGGTCGATTTTGACCACTATGCTCGATTTCGAGCTCTCTTCTGCTACGTCTACCCCATACTTAAAACCCGACATAAAATCTTGAACTATGTTGGTCGATATCGACTTACCTGGGTTGATTTCGAGCGGCTTTTTGGCTCCTTCGTTCAAGATTGCCTCGACTTCCTCCACTTGGGCTTCTATGTCCCTTTTTTCAGGCTCCTCTGGTGACATATTTCTTACCTTAGCTTCCACGCATGTGATGTAGACACCCTTGATTGACATTACCTCCATAGGCCCTTCATTCTTCTTTACCATTTCGTTGAAAGTGTACTCTATCACTTCATCACTAATGGTGACTGAGAGCAATCATTTCCTCACGTTAATTTTTGCATCCATGACTGCTAAGAATGGCCTACCCAAAATAATTGGACAAGCAGGGTCCTCTGCCATATCAACAACTAGAAAATCAGTAGGGACAAAGAACTTACCTACTTGCACTAGCATATCATCTACCATCCCTGTTGGAATTACCACCGTATTGTTGGCCATGAAAAGCTTTGCATCCACATACTCTAAGGGACTATTCGTAAGGGGGAGGTGATTCGCTCAGATATAATATATTCAAAATCAAACTAAGCTAACTCCCTTATCCAAGCAAATAAAATACAAGAATCCCTCCTGATATAGTGGTTGGGTAATTCAGGATCAAATCCACGAGGAGGCATGTCAGCGCTTCCCAAGTTGCAATCATGATGAAGCTTTTGACTCCAGGAGACACTCGATATCGATGTGTCTGGTCGATATCGACCTCAGTTTTGGTCGATTTCCAGTGAGTTTCCTACAGAAGAGAAAAGCAAAGCAGTCGACGTCGAGATGAACCTCGATATCGATGTTAGTGCTCGATATCGACCTTGCCAGTCGATTTCGATGTCAGCAATATAAACGATATTCGTAACCTATTTGTCGGAAAAGAAGTCCGAAGAGCGTAGAATGGTGATGGAAAGATGGACAAAAATAAAAACTCAAACTTTTTATGTTAATTCATTAAACTAAAAGGTTCCAAGGTCGGGATTCATGCCACCACAATAATAATACAAGTATGATGCTAAGGTTATGAAATTTAATGTCTTTCCGTCAAATAACTTTCTTTACCAACTTTTGGGTGATTAGAGGCTCTCGCATAAAACCTAAGAGTTACTGTCGAATTCATGAGTAATCCAAGTTCACAATATGATTGGCTTTCGCTTCAATAATGCAAATAATGAATCTCCTTAACTCTCGCAAAGGATCATGCATAGGATAGAAGACGGAATCACATCAAAATTATACCTTTGATGCACTTACCCTACATTGCTATCGTCGTGCTCATCCCGACCCTAGAAGTGGGTTGACTACTCGCGCTTCATCATTGAACTCATCATCATCATGTAAAAGAAACTACTTTCTATTGAAATTGCAAAAGAGAGAGTACAACCGAACAAAGCCACTCTGCTCTCGCTTCACCACCCCATTCGGCCTCTCTCTCTCTCTAACTATTCTTTGCAATGTATGACTAAAACTTGCTGTTCTTCCATGTAAAATCAGCCCTAATGGCCTCTAATTATGGATCTCTTACCTCGCTATCCAAGGATTCGAAAACCTATCGTTATTCTCTAAGATAAAACTTAATAAAGGTAAAAACTAAAAACTCCTTGGTAAAACTCATAAAGTGATAAGTCTGGTGTAGAAGATAGAAGATCTCGACTTTAGGATTATCTCAAACGCTTCGGATAGAATTCTATCAAAAACTGAGTCGAATCTTTTCTGCAACAATATCGATATCGACCATAGGACATCGATATCGGCCTTCTCTATCTCTATCTCGAGCAGTCCTCTTCCTCGGATTGGCACTCGACTTCAATCTTTTATCTCGATTCAGGCCACTCGATATCGACCTTAGGACATCGATATCGACCTTTTCTTTGTCAACATGCTTTGTTTCTCCTCTGCTCGATTCTTGGATGCTCTGTTTCACTCGATGTCGAGGTTCATCATCGATTTTGACCTCTCAATAGACTTTGAGTTCTTTTTCCGCTCCTCTACCCTTGTCCAAATTCCATCCATTTTCGTCTCAAATTCTGCAAAATAACATAAAAACTCGTGCAGACCTCTATATTTGACAATTATGCATAAACTTCACTAATCTTATGATTTCCCCACTAATATGCATGCAAATAACGTCAAAATGGACATCAATGTGCATAGAAAATATGGCCATTTGGGCGCACATCAGGGTGCTATATTTATCTTGTGCCATATCTATAGTGGCATCATGCTAACAGTAGCGCCTAAATCACATAAAGCATTAAAGAGATATCGACCTAAGCCTATAGCGATAGAAAACTTACCTGGGTCCACCCGCTTCTCTGGTAGCTCCAATCTGTTGCACTCCCCTGCGATCTCAGCAATTGATCGCTTCTTACCTACTATATCCTTAAGGAACCTTACATAAGATGGCATCTCATGAAGTGCTTCGGTGAATGGAATTAAAACATTGAGTCCTTGAAGCATCTTCACAAAGTGCTGAAACTTCTTTTCCGCCGGGTCCTTAATAACTTTCTTAGGGAATGGCAACACATTCTTCTTCACTATGGCTGAAGTTGAGTCGACATCGACTGGATGGTGGTCGATATCGAATGGAGAATTCAATTTCTGGTGAATCTCAACATTTGTGTCGACATCGAGTACAGTGGGCTCGACATCGATATCGCATTGGTCGATATCGACTGGATGTGTCGATATCGATATCTCTTCTGGGGCTTTCTCCTTCGCTTTTTACTCAAGCGTTTGGAATTAACGCCCACTCCTTAGATTCATTGCCGTTGTATGTCTAGTAGTTTTGCCCTTAATGTTGGGCACAGTAGACCCAAGCAGCAATCCTGATGGTTTGTGTATTTTTTCTGCCAATTGACCCATTTGAGTCTCCATGTTCCGCTTCCAAACGTCTATCTTCCCGAGCCTAGAATTGATGCCTTGTAGCTGAGTATGGACAGAGTTATTGGCTTGTTTGAACTCAACATGGTTCCTCCGTATCTCATCAAGAATGATCTGCAGGTCATCCTCCCCTGGTTCACGCTCAGGGTGCCCTAGTGCTCTATAAGGTGGGGGATCCCTTTGTTGATAGAACCTTTGATCTCCCCAATACTGCTGATCGCCCCCTCCATATGGGCCTCTCATCCACTTAGCTTTATCATGTTGCTCCGCCATGCTTACTTGCTCAAGATGTGGGCAGGCACTAGGGTTATGCCTTGTTGAGCCACATTCTTGACAAGGTTGGTTGTTTGAGAGGAATCTAACTTGTTTTTGTAAGCGGCGTGTCTGATCGTTTTGGAATTGTTGTCGCACATCAGGATCAATCTCATTTGGAGGCTCATAAAGTGGCATAGATGGGGCATGCCTTGATTCATAGGCCGCAGTAGTCCCATATGTGTTATCGAATTTGACTAGCCTCTCAATTGTCTCCTAGACCTCTGTTAGTGTAAGCTCAATGTACCGATAGGTGGTGTAAGAGTTGATTCTCTCCTTATTTGTTTCATCGAGGGAGTTGTAGAAGATCTCCTCGATGACATATGGTAATTGCCCATGCGTCGGGCATGATCTCAGCAAGTCTTTAAAGCGCTCCCACGCCTGTGCCAATGTCTCACCAGGCTTTTGTTTGAAAGTCGTGATCCTTTGTCGCCGCATAGCCGTTTTAGATGGAGGAAGGAACTTGTTTAGGAACGCATCTTTCACCTCTGCCCATGTCCTCAGCGAGCGTGGAGCCAAACTCTCTACCCATTGTAAGGCCTTCCATGCAAGAGACCATCGAAAAGACTTTAGTCTAACATATTCCAAGTTCACACCATCATCAATACTCTCACATAAGTCCATGAAAGTAGAAATATGTTGCAAGGGGCAATCATTAGTTCTTCCTTCAAAAGTATTTCTTTTAATTTCAGACAGGATGTTTATTTTTATCTCATAGTTAGATGGAGGAATTAAAATAGTAGATTCAGGAACATGTAGCGACGGATGCATGTATTGCATCTCCGTCTGTGGATACTGATTAAGCCGCTCATGTGCTTGTCTGTGCGCATCCTCCTCTCTATCAGTGAGGGCCCGCTCAGCAGCAGTGGCGGCCCTTTCAACAGCAATTGTAGTATTGTGATCCTCTATTTCCTTCCTCAACCGCTCAATGATTTGAGCCTGTGTCTCATTATCTGCCATGTTTCTGATAGCTTTTTTGTGAAGATGGAGAAAACGTCCGGGCTCGTCTATGCTTTCCAGGATAGGTTCGCGATCAGAGCGTCGCATAAACCTGCAAAATCAGCACTAAAAGAAGATCGTGAGAAAAGCTTAAAGCGCGATTGATTGCCTCCCCGGCAATGGCCCCAATTTCTTTGTAAGGGGAGAAGATCCTCTAAAATAAAATATCAATACAATATTACACTAAACCGACTTCATTGTCTAAGCAAATAAAATACAAGAATCCCTCCCGATGTAGTGGTAGGGTAATTCAGGATCGAATCGACGAGGAGGTATGTCAGCGCTTCCTAAGCTTGCAATCACGATCAAGTTTTGACTCCAGAAGACCACTCGATATCGAGTAGACTTGTCGATATCGACCTTAGTTCTGGTCGATTTCCAACTAAGTTTCTGAAGAAGACAGAAGCAAAGTCGACGTAGAGTTGGGTACTCGATATCGACCTATGCAGTCGAAATCGAGTCTTCAATAGACTGTGCAGTTTCTATTGAAGACTTGATTTCGACTGTAGAGGTCGATATCGAGTACTAACATCGATATCGAGTGAACAACTCGACGTAGACTGTGCTATTGTCTTCTGCAAGAATTTGCTGGAAATCGACTGGAACTGTAGTCGATATCGAAAAGTCTACTCGATATTGAGTGTTCTTCTGGAGTCGAAATTTGATCTTGACTGCAAGCTTAGGAAGCGCTGACATACCTCCTCGTGGATTCGATCCTGAATTACCCTACCACTACATCGGGAGGGATTCTTGTATTTTATTTGCTTGGACAATGGAGTTGGTTTAGTTTGATATTTTAATTGATATTATATTAGCGATCCCTCCACCTACGAACAAAGTGGCATCGTTGCCGGGGAGGCAATCAATCGCGCCTTAAGCTTTTCTCACGTTTTTTTAGTGCTTATTTTGCAGGTATATACGATGCTCTGATCGCGAATCTATCTTGGAAAGTGTAGACGAGCCCAAACGTTTTCTCCACCATCGAAATAGAGCTATCAAAATCATGCTACAATCGCTAATGAAACGGCCGCTGCAGCTGCAAAGAGAGCTCGCGCTGATAGAGAGGAGGATGCGCGCAGAAAAGCCCATGAGAGGCTCAATCAGTATCCGCATACGGTAATGTAATATATCCATCCGGCACTCCACATTCCTGAATCTGTAATTCTTATTCCTCCCTCTAACTATGAGATAAAAATTAACTTCCTGTCTGAACTTAAAAGAAATATTTTTGAAGGAAGAACTAATGAATGCCCCTTGCAACATATTTCTACTTTTATGGATTTATGTGAGACTATTGCTGATGGTGCAGACTTAGAATATGTTAGACTAAAATCCTTTCGATGGTCTCTTGCAGGGAAGGCGTGACAATGGCTAGAATGCTTGGCTCCACGCTCGTTGAGGGCATGGAAGGCGTTACAATGGCGATGATGCGACAACGGATCACGACTTTCAAACAGAAGCCTGGTGACACATTGGCGCAGGCGTGGGAGCGCTTTAAGGATTTACTCAGATCATGCCCTACACATGGGCAATTATCGTATGTCATCGAGAAGATCTTCTATAACTCCCTTGATGCGCCAAATAAGGAGAGAATCAAATGTTACACCTCCTATCGGTATATTGGGCTTACACCAACGGAGGCTTGGGACACAATTGAGAGGTTATTGAACATTGACAACACATATAGGACTGCTGCGGCCTATGACTCAAGGACTGCCCCATCAATGCCACTTTATGAGCCTCCAAAGGAGATTGATCCTGATGTGCGGTAACAATTACACGACGATCAAACATACCGCCTACAAAAGCTAGTTAGGTTCCTCTCAAACAATCAAGCATGTTAGGAATATGGTTCTACTAGGCACAACACCAACGCCTACCCACATCTTGAGCAAGTCAGCATGGCGGAACAACATGAGGAAGATAAATGGATAAGAGGCCCTTATGGAGGGGGCAATCAGCAGTATTGGGAGAGCAATGGTTTTATCAACCTCAACATCAACAAAGGGATCCCCCACCTTATAGAGCACCAGGGCACCCTGAGCGCGAACCAATGAAGGATGACTTGTAGATCATTCTTGATGAGATGCGGAGGAACCACGCTGAGTTCAAACAAGCCAACAACTATGTCCGTACTCAGCTACAAGGCATCAATTCTAGGCTCGGGGAGATCGACGTTTGGAAGCGGAACATGGAGACCCAAATGGGTCAATCAAAACGGCAAAACTACTGGATATTTAGCGGGTGTAAATCTAAGGAGTGGGCATCAATTGCAATCACCTGAGCAAAAAGCGGAGGAGAAAGCGCGAGAAGAGACATCGATATCGACTAATCTAGTCGATATCGACAATGGTGAAGTCGACATCGATTCCCCTTTACTCGATATCGACACAGAAGCTGAGATTCACCAGAAATCGACTCCTCCAGTCGATGTTGACCACCATCTACTCGATGTTGACTCAACTCCAGCCGCAGTAAAGAAGAAGGTGCTGCCATTCCCTAAGAAAGCTTTTAAGGACCCGGTGGAAAAGATGTTCCAGCGCTTTGTGAAGATGCTTCAAGGGCTCAATGTTTCAATTCCATTCACCGAAGCACTTCATGAGATGCCATCATATGTGAGGTTCCTTAAAGATATACTAGGTAAGAAGCAATCAATTGCTGAGATCGCAGAGGAGTGCAATAGGTTTGAGCTACCAGAGAAGAGAGCGGACCCAAGTAAGTTTTCTATCGCTATAGGCTTAGGTCAATATCAGTTTAATGCTTTATGTTATTTCGGTGCTAGTGTTAGCATGATGACACTAACCATATGGTTGAAGATAAAGATAGGTTCCTTAGAGCCTGTAGATGCAAAACTATTCATGGAAAATAACACGGTGGTTATTCCAACAGGGATGGTAGATGATGTGCCAGTGCAAGTAGGTAAGTTCTTTGTCCCTGCTGATTTTCTAGTTATTGATATGGCAGAGGACCCTGCTTTTCCAAATATTTTATGAAGGCCATTCTTAGCAACCGTGGATGCAAACATAAGTGTAAGGAAAGGATTGCTCGCATTAACAATCACCGACGAAGTGATAGAGTATGCCTTCAACAAAACGATGAGGAAGAATGAAGGGCCTATGGAGGTAAAGTCAATCAAAGGTGTCTACATCACTTGCGGGGAAGCAAAGATAACGAATATGACACTTGAGGAGCTTGAGAAGAGGGCTATAAAATCCCAAGTTGAGGAAATCGTGGACATCTTGAATGACGGAACCAAAAATCAACTCGAAATCGACCTAGGTAAGTCGATATCGACTAACACTTTTCAGGATTCTGTGCCAGATTTTAAATATGGGGTCGATATAGGAGAAGAGCACTCGAAATCGAGTAAGAAGGTCAAAATTGACCAAAATCCTAAGCCGACATCGACTGAACCAGAAGCTGAAGGAGGAAAAAGTAAGTCGATATCGATTCTATCAGGTCGAAATAGACCAGATCAAGTGTTCATAAGGGGAGTGATCGCTAAATATAAAGTATCTCAAATATAATCTCAAACTAGACTGACTCCCTTGTTCAAACAAATAAAATACAAGAATCTCTCCCGATGTAGCGGTATGGTAATTCAGGATCGAATCCACAAGGAGGTATGTCAGCGCTTCCTAAGCTTGCAATCACGATCAAGTTTTGACTCTAGAAGACCACTCGATATCGTGGTGCCTCGTCCATGTCGACCTCAATTCTGGTCGATTTCCAGCTAAGTCTCCTGCGAAAGACAGAAGCAATAAGTAGATGTCGAGTTGTGTACTCGATATCAATGTCAGTATTCGATATCGACCTCTGCAGTCGAAATTAAGTCTTCAATAGAAACAGAAAACGAACCTATTTGCGTCGGCATAGATGTCCGAAGAACGAAAGGATGATGATGGAAGGATGGACATAAATAAAAACATAAACTTTTTATATAAAAAATAAACTAAAAACTTTCAAGGTCGGGTATTAATGCCACAATGATAATCACGCAAGTATTATTCCAAATTCATGAAAGATAATGCCTTTCCATCAAATAACTTTCGTTACCAACTATTAGGTGATTAGAGGCTCTCGCATAAAACCTAAGAGTTACTATCCAATTTCATGACAAATCCAAATTCACAATATGATTGGCTTTCGCTTCAATAATGCAAATAATGAATCTCCTCAACTCTCGCAAAGGATCATGCATAGGATAGAAGATGGAATCGCATAAAAATCATACCTTTGATGCACAAACTTACATTGCTAACGACGGGCTCACCCCAACCCTATAAGTGGGATGACTAATCGCACTTCATCATCATTGAACTCATCATCATGGAAAAGAAACTACTATGATTAATCCTCGAAAGAAAGATTACACCGATCAAAGCCAAGTCTCCGCTCTCGCTTCCACTCAACCTCACTCCGCTCTCTCTCTCTATCTCTATCTCTCGCTATTCTATACTATAAACACTGAAATTGTATGTTCTTTGATGTGGATGATCCTAACACAGCCCTAATGGCCCCTAATTATAGATCTCTCACCTTGTTATCCAAGGATTCGAAAACTTATCTTGTGCCATATGGTCAGTGGCGTCATGCTAACACTAACGCCTAAATCACATAAAGCATTAAAGCGATATTGACCTAAGCCTATAGCGATGGGAAACTTACCTAGGTCCGCCCTCTTCTCTGGTAGTTCCAACTTGTTGCACTCCTCTGCGATCTCGGCAATTGATCACTTCTTACCTAGGATGTTGTTAAGGAACCTTACGTACGATGGCATCTTATGAAGTGCTTAAAAGCTTTCTTTGGCAATGGCAACACCTTCTTCTTCACAACGGCTGGAGTTGAGTCGACATCGAGTGGATGGGGGTCGATATCGACTGGAGGAGTCCATTTCTGTGATGATTCAGCTTCTGTGTCGACATTGAGTACAGTGGGCTCGACATCAATATCACCATGGTCGATATCGACTTGATGTGTCGATATCGACGTCTCTCCTGGGGCTTCCTTCTCTGCTTTTTGCTCGGGCGTTTGCAATTTACACCCTCTCCTTAGATTCATTGCCGCTATATGTCCAATAGTTTTGCCCTTAATGTTAGGCATAGTAGATCGAGGCAGCGATCCTGACGGTTTGGGTATTTGTTCCACCAATTAACCCATTTGGGTCTCCATGTTCCGCTTCCGAACGTCTATCTCCCCGAGCCTCGAATTGATCCCCTGCAGCTGAGTATGGATGGAGTTATTGGCTTGTTTGAACTCAGCGTGGTTCCTCCGCATGTCATCAAGTATGATCTGTAGGTCATCCTTCCTTGGTTCGCGCTCAGGTTGCCCTGGTGCTCTATAAGGTGGGGGATTTCTTTGTTGATGTAGAGGTTCATCGTACCGTTGATCTCCCCAATACTACTGATTGCCCCCTCCATACGGGCCTCTCATCCACTGAGCTTCCTCATGTTGCTCCGACATAGATACTTGCTCAAGATGTGGGCAGGCACTAGTTTTATGCCTTATTGAGCCACATTCCTGACAAGGTTGATTGTTTGTGAGGAACATCACTTGCTTTTGAAAGCGGCGTGTCTGATCGTTGTGGAATTGATGCCGCACATCAGGATCAATCTCCTTTAGCGGCTCATAAAGTGGCATAGATGGGGCATGCCTTGAGTCATAGGCCGCAGCAGTCCCATATGCGTTATCAAAATTGACTAGCCTCTCAATTGTCTCCCAGGCCTCCGTTGGTGTGAGCTCAATGTACCGATAGGAGGTATAAGAGTTGATTCTCTCCTTATCCAGTCCATCAATGGAGTTGTAGAAGATCTCCTGGATGACATAAGGTAATTCCCCATGCGTAGGGCATGATCTCATCATGTCTTTATAGCGCTCCCACGCCTGTGCCAATGTCTCACCATGCTTTTGTTTGAAAGTCGTGATCCTTTGCCGCAGCATCGCCATTTTAGATTGAGGAAAGAACTTATTCAGGAACGCATCCTTCACCTCTGCCCATGTCCTTCGCGAGTGTGGAGCCAAACTCTCTAGCTATTGCTATGCTTTCCCTGCAAGAGACCATCAACAATAGTCTCACATAAATCCATAAAAGTAGAAATATGTTGCAAGGGGCATTAATTAGGCCTTCCTTCAAAAGTATTTCTTTTAATTTCATACGGGAAGTTTATCTTAATCTCATAATTAGAAGGAGGAATTAAAATAGCAAATTCAGGAACATGAAGCGGCGGATGAATGTATTGCATCGCCGTCTGTGGATACTGATTGAGCCTCTCTTGGGCTTGTCTTCGAACATCCTCCTCTCTATCAGCGTGGGCTCGCTGTGCAGCGGCGACCATTTCAGCAGCAATTGTGGTGTTGTGGTCCTCTATTTCCTTCTTCAACCGCTCAATGATTTGAGCATGTGTCTCATTCTTCCCCATGATTCTGATAGCTTTGTTTCGAAGATGGAGAAAACGTTCAGGCTCATCTAAACTTTCCAGGATAGGTTCACGATCAGAGCGTCACATAAACCTGCAAAATCAGCACTAAAAGAAGATCGTGAGAAAAGCTTAAGGCGCGATTGATTGCCTCCCCGGCAATGGCGCCAATTTGTTTGTAAGGGGAGGGATCGCTAAATATAAAATATCTCAAATATAATCTCAAACTAGATCGACTCCCTTGTTCAGGCAAATAAAATACAAGAATCCCTCCCGATGTAGTGGTAGGGTAATTTAGGATCGTATCCACGAGGATGTATGTCAGCGCTTCCTATGCTTGCAATCACAATCAAGTTTCGACTCCAGAAGACCACTCGACATTGAGGTGCCTGGTCGATATCGACTTCAGTTCTTGTCGATTTCCAGCTAAGTTTCCTGCTGAAGACAGAAGCAACAAGTCAACATCGAGTTGGGTACTCGATATCGATGTGAGCACTCGATATCGACCTCTGCAGTCAAAATCGAGACTTAAATAGAAACAGAAAATGAACCTATTTGCGTCGGAAAAGATGTCCGAAGAACGTATGGATGATGATGAAAGGATGGACAGAAATAAAAACACAAACTTTTATATGAATCAACAAACTAAAAGCTTCCAAGGTCGGGGATTAATGCCACAATGACAATCATGCAAGTATTATGCCAAATTTATGAAAGATGATGCCTTTCCGTAAAATAACTTTCGTTACCAACTATTAGGTGATTAGAGGCTCTCGCATAAAACCTAAGAGTTACTATCCAATTTCATGACAAATCCAAATTCACAATATGATTGGCTTTTGCTTCAATAATGCAAATAATGAAGCTCCTCAACTCTTGCAAAGGATCATGAATAGGATAGAAGACGGAATCGCATAAAAATCATACCTTTGATGCACAAACTTACATTGCTATCGTCGGGCTCACCCCAACCCTAGAAGTGGGTTGACTACTCGCACTTCATCATCATTGAACTCATCATCATGGAAAAGAAACTACTTTGATTAAACCTCGAAAGAAATATTACACCGATCAAAGCCAACTCTCCGCTCTCGCTTCCACTCAACCTCACTCGGCTCTCTCTCTCTCTCTCTCTCTCTCTCGCTATTCTCTACTGTAAGAACTGAAATTGAATGTTCTTGGATGTGGATTATCCTAACTCAGCCCTAATGGACCCTAATTATAGATCTCTCACCTTGCTATCCAAGGATTCGAAAACCTATCTTTATTCCTAAGACAAAACTTTAAATAAAGTAAAAAAACTCAAACTTCTTAGGTAAACATCATAAAGAATGAAGTGTCTGGTGGTATATGATAGAAGATCTCGACTTTAGGATAGATGCGAAACTTCGGATGAAATTCTATCAAAAGCAGCGTCGGATCTGTCTGCAGCAGCATTCGATATCGACCATCAACCTCGATATCGACCTCTTCTTTTCTCTATCTCTAGCAGCCCTACTCGACCTCGGATTGGAACTCGACTTCTATAAATTTGCTTGATTCAGACCACTCGATATCAACCATGTAACATCGATATCGACCTCTTCATGTCGACATGCTCTGTTCGTCCTCTGCTTGATTTTTAGTGCTCTGTTTTACTCGATGTCGATTTTGACTCTTCAGTAGACTTCAAGTTCTTTTTCCTCTCTTCTTTTCTTGTCCAAATTCGTCCATTTTTGTTTCGATTTCTGTTAATATCATAAAAACTGATGTAGACCTCTATATTTTGCAATTACGCATAAACTACACTAATCATATGATTTCCCAACTAATATGCATGCAAATATAGACAAAATGGACATAAATGTGCATATAAAATATGGCAATTTGCGCGCACATCATCAAGTCGAGCAGAAATACTCCTCATCGACAGAACCACCAGGAGCAGAACAGAGGTTGATATCGAGTGCACCTGATCAATATCGACTAGACTCAGAGACAAAAAAGGTAATCTAAGGTACGGATTCCTCTTTTTCTAGTTCAATTAACGATTTATCTCTATTTGGAAGAGGTTTGCCTTGGTATGTGTGCTTGTGCAGGGTATCCAATGATGATCGAGCAACTACGAAGTAGGAGATATGGTGTATATCTCTAAATCAAAAGATCATTGGCTCCCGAGAAGATTCAAAACAAAGCGGATGGGACCCTTTACTGTGAACCAGATCCATCCAGGTGGAATGCAGCTGCGAGACAAGAATGGAGTATTATTTGAGGCCCATGCTACATGGGCTCTGCAGATGTCGCCTTGAGAGCATAAAGGAAGAAGTCGGTCTAACGACTATAAAGTCTAGAGCTTGTAATAAGACAATTAGTTTTTAGGTTTGGGACACTTTTGATTTGTTTTGAGCTTTATTATTTTTTTTGTTTTAGTTTTATTTCAGGAAAAATAGTGCAAAAGAGAGATCGAAATCGAGCAAAGTACTCGATATCGACCTAGCTGGTCGATTTAGACAGCTGTGGTCAACTGAGATCACCCTGAAGCTTGAAACCACCTGGAATCGAGCAAAACTGGTCGATATCAACTGGTCCACCCGATATTGACTGCCCCTACAAACGTGTTCAGCTCCTGATTTTCGCAAATTTTTAGTATGTTTCTTTCTTAACCCTAGTTCTTTTACAGTGAGGACACTGTAATCTTTAAGTATGGGATGGGGGAAAGGCTTATTTACATATTTTTAGCATTTTTAGCATTGTTTTAAAAATTTTCATAGCTTTTGCATATTTCTTTTTCATTTTTATGCATACTTATACATAGTTATTTAATAATTGTTTATTTATCTTTATTAATCTGAAAAAAAAGAGAAAAAATCTCCCCTATAAAAAAATATTGAAACAAAGAATAAGAGTCATGGAAGCTTTTATTGAACTCGACGATACAAAAGTAGATTCATTAGAGATATAACATGAAATTGTCTAGTTCAGGGAAGTCACAATGAAGTGCATTGTTTTAGAGAAAACCATGAAAGTGAGGTAAAATTTGAAGTTGCTTTTGACATATGAATGATAAGATGATGGAGGACTTTATAATTTCCATACATGTGCTCATTTTCATATCATAGCCTTACCTATGCATATTTGCAATTACACAAGCCATATGTGAGCCTTACATTATTATTGCTCCACATACATTACATATTTCCCATTTTTTTTATACCTTATAACCTATCCGGGGACAACGTTCAGAATGGATGACATCTTTGGAGTTGTTATATGGAGTGTGTGTGCATATTCTTAAAGTTGTTGGCAGGAATGAAAGAAATTTTGAATTATGGAAAATTTAATGAGTGAGAAAAAATCCGATCACCTCAGGAGATAAAGGTAGGTCGACCCTGCTCGTTGAGATGTTAGTTCAGCGAGATGGGACACAAGGTGAGGAGTCTGATGTACTAAGTATCCAGGGCCATTCATGACACCCATGTTTGCGACTCGCTAGAAGGCAGTACTAAGGTTAGAGAGGAAAAAGCATTATAGTGAAAAAAGCATTGAGCTAAGAGCGAAAGGTGTGAAATATTATGAAGAAGGAATGTGGATTGAAAGGTTGGAAAGAAAGTTTATTTCCCCGGATTTAACACCACAGGGCCAAAAATTAGCCCACCTTTAGCCTTTTACCAATCTACTTCTCATAAGCTTGAAAAAGTCCTCTTGATTATTAATGCTATGTCGCCTGAAATTGTTTATGCATATAACCCTTCTTTTGTAAGTATGTTGTTTCTTTTATTAACATGCGTGAATATTGTTGACATTAGTACCTTTTTGAGGATTACAATTGAGTGTAGGGACATAAAACAATGAATCCATGATGTTGAGGGTTTAGTTTCTTCCCCTGAATGACCATTAAAAGTATTGCATTGGGACAAGCAAGCTTAAGTATGGGGTGTTTGATGTGTGCGTAAATTTCCATATTTTCTATCTACTTTCATGTCCATTTTGTCGATATTTGCATGCATATTGGTTGGGAAAGCATAAGATTAGTGTAGTTTATGCTTATTTGTCAAATTGAGAGGTCTACACGAGTTTTTATGTTATTTTGCAGAAATCGAGACAAAAATGGAGCAATCTGGACAAAAGGAAGAAGAGCTGAAAAAGAACTCGAAGTCTACTGAGGAGTCGAAATCGACCTAAATACTCGACATCGAGTGGAAACAGAACACCAGAAATCGAGCAGGGGAAGAACAGAGAATGTCGTCACAGAGAGGTCGATATCGACATGAGGTTGTCGATATGGACTGTTTTGCTGTAGACAGATCTGACGCTGTTTTTGATAGAATTCTATCCGAAGAGTTTACACTTATCCTAAAGTCGAGATCTTTTATCCATTACCACTAGACATGTTATCCTTGATGGTGAATTTGATATTTACCTATGGCGAATTAGTTATTTACTTTAATTTACTTTTATCTTAGGAATAATGATAGATTTTCTTATCCTTGGATAGCGAGGTTAGAGATCTATAATTAGAGGCCATTGGGGCTGATTTTAATCATTGAATTCCAGCAAGAAAATAGTTTTATTTACAATAGTATAGTGAGAGAGGGAAAGAGGGAGAGCCGAGTGAGTGAAGAAGAAGCGAGAGAGGAGATTTGGCATTGTTCGGTTGTACTCTTTCTTTTGCAAGTTTAATTCAAAGTAGTTTCTTTTCAATAATGATGATGTCTACGATGAGGAGGCGCAAGTAGATCCCCTACTTCTAGGGTCGGGGTGAGCCTGACGATAGCTATGTAAGTGTGTGCATCAAAGGTATGATTTTTATGCGATTCCATTTTCTATCCTATGTATGATCCTTTGCGGGAGTTGAGGAGATCCTAGTTTGCATTATTGAAGCGAAAGCCAATCATATTGTTAATTTTGATTAGCCATGAAATTGGATAGTAACTCTTAGGTTTTATGCGAGAGCCTCTAATCACCTAATAGTTGGTAACGAAAGTTATTTGACGGAAAGACATCATCTTTCATTAATTTGGTATAAGTCTTGCATGGTTATCGTTGTGGCATAAATCCCCGATAATGGAAGCTTTTTAGTTTATTGAGTTATAAAAGTTTGTGTTTTTTCCTTCTGTCCACCCTTCCATCATCGTTCTTACTTTCTTCGGACTCTTTTTTGACAAAATTTTCTAGGTTTATAGTTTCTGTTGAAGACTCGATTTCGACTGCATAGGTCGATCTCGAGTGCTGACATTGATATCGAGTGAACAACTGAACGTCAACTGTGCTTTTGTCTTCTGTAGGAATTTATTGGAAATCGACTGGAACTGTAGTCAATATAGACCAGTCTACTCGATATCGAGTGGTCTTCTGGAGTCGATATTTGATCGTGAGTGCAAGCTTAGGAAGTGCTGACATACCTCCTCGTGGATTCGATCCTAAATTACCCTACCACCAAATCGGGAGGGATTCTTGTATTTTATTTGATTGGACAAGGGAGTTGGTTTAGTTAGATATTTTAATTGATATTATATTAGCGATCCCTCCCCCTACGAACACTCTTGCAGGGAATGCACTAGCATGGTTGCAGAGCCTATCCCAGAGATCGCTCCGTACGTGGGATGAAGTCAAGGATGCCTTTCTTAATATGTTTTTTCCACCATCCAAGGCGGCGGTTATATGTCAAAAGATCATGGCTTTCAAACAAAAGCCTCATGAGACCTTGGTGTAAGTGTCTGAGCAATTTAAAAAGCTTTTGAGGTCCTGCCCTACGCACGGGCAACCCCCCTATGTCATCCAGGAGATCATCTACAACGCCCTGGACGTAGCTACTAAGGAGAGGATCAACACCTACACCTTCTATGGGTATCTCAAGCTCCTACCGTAACAAGCTTGGGATACTATAGAGAGAGGCTGGAAGAATTTGATAACACATATGGGACTCCAGTGGCCTCCGACTCAAGGCCTGCCCCATCTATGCCACTCTATGAGGCGTTCAAGGAGATTGATCCCGATGTCAAAGCACAATTCATGCAAGATTAACTTAGGAGGCTTCAAAAGCAAGCAAAATCCCTCTCTGCCAAACAACTCTGCGCCGAATGCGGCCACGAGAGGCACATCACTACCGCTTGCCCCCACACAAAGCAAGTACATCTAGCGGAGACTCATCAGGAGGTGAGGTATATGAGGGGTTCTACAAAGAGAGTTGAAATCGTTTTCACCCAGTCGAAATCGACCAAACAACTCGATGTCGACCCCCTGACTCAATGTTGAGTGACTTTATGATCAACTGAGTTGCCAGGAGCTTAAGCATGGGGTCCCCACTACCGATGTCGACAACACCTACTCGACATCGACCTCTGCACTCGAGATCGACTGACCCTCAGCTCGAAGATCGATGTTTCGAGCACAAAAAAGTAAGCTTAGGTATGTTCCCTAACCCTCCTCTGCCCATTACTGATGATTCAATTAACGGTAGGGTCAAAGCTCCAGTGTTTGCCCATATTGCTAAAGTTAGATCAAGGAAGAGAAGGAAAGCACCTAATAAAGAACCTAACGAAAAGAAGCCTTTGTTGCCGAGCTAAGCTACTATCAAAAGGACCTAGATGATCCAGGAGAAGGAACAAGCCTGAAGGGACCCTACCATAAAGAGTCATGAAGCAATGAAGAAGAAGTCGGCCTAGCGACTCAAAAATCTAGAGCGTGTAAATAAAACTTTTAAATTTTTTCGCATAGATGGTTTTTAAGATTTAAAATTTTTGGATTTGGATTTTTGAAACATTAATATATCATGGCTATTTCTTTATTATTCTAACAAGAATTTCAGGGTACTAAGCAAAAGGAACGACGAAGAAAAAAAAAGAAGTAGTCTCTGTTGAGGCACTCGAAATCGACTAGGCCAGTCGAAATCGACTACCTAGGGTCGAGCCACGTCCTGAGATCGAGATCGATCACTCAGGAGCCAAAGAGATGACGCGATATCGAGTAGGCCCCCAGATATCGACCACACCCAGGCCACCCTCGACTTCAACTTCT
This sequence comes from Persicaria maculosa, assembly GCA_963922045.1. Classification (NCBI taxonomy): domain Eukaryota; kingdom Viridiplantae; phylum Streptophyta; class Magnoliopsida; order Caryophyllales; family Polygonaceae; genus Persicaria; species Persicaria maculosa. The sequence goes on from OY998261.1 coordinate 41,105,240, forward strand.
TCCTCGATATAAATACATGTAGTCGACATCGATTACCCGACTCGACATCGACTTCTGGCATCGACTTGACCTGAAATCAACCTAATCCATAGGTTGCTCTGTGATTTTCTCTCTTCACCCTTTTTTTTCTTTTAATACAGTGAGGACACTTTATATTTTAAGTATGGGGTGGGGATGAAACATGTCATATGGTCAAAACTTGGCTTTCTTTTAATTTTTGCATTGCATTCATGTTTACATTTTATGCATTAGTTATTTATGTTGTTGCAGGAGGCTTGATATGTCAAGTAATTACAAATAATAAAGATGTAATAAATGTAAACCAACTCCTGGCCTAAGCAAATAATTACAAGACTTCCTCCCGTTGTAGTGGAAGGGTAGTCAGGATCGATCCACGAGGAGGCGTGTCAGCGGGATCCTAGTAGCTTTGGAAATCTCACGTCTGCGTCGACCAGAAGCCTCGATTTCGACCTTGGCTGTCGATGTTCTCTGTAACAGAGAACCTACAGAAACAAAAACTGTAGTCGATATCGACTGGTGGGGGTCGATATCGATGTCAGTCCACGAAATCGACTGGCTCAGAAGACTGCCAGTCGATACAGAAGGGTCGATATCGATGTCTGGTGTCGATATCGATGTCCAGTAACTCCGCAGCGATGTTCGTCGTCGACTCAGAAAACTGTCGACGAACTCAGTGGTCGATATCGACGTCTGGGGTCGATATCGATGTCCTCATGCAGTGTGTTAGTTTCTCGTCGGCAAGGAAAGGCCGAAGACTTTAAGATGGAGAGAGAAGCAATGAACAGAAATAACAATGGTTTTTGGTGTGTATAAACTATGTAAAAAGGCAACTCCTAGGATTAGGGTTTACCACAACGTTAACCAATGCATGCGATGAGATAAATAAGACGGACAATTGTGCTATTTCTCCCGAGGGACAAGCTTTCGCTGTACACCAACTCTTAGGATTACTCTTTCAAATAAACCTAATTGTCTCTACCAATTTTATGTTTATAACTCAAGTTGTTTAGCATGAATCCCTTTTCTTTCGATTAGGACTAAACATAGAATTGTAGGAGGAGTGATAGACACAACGATATCAACATCAAATACTTACCTCAAGTGCGCATGGCTAACGTCGGGCTCACCCCGACCCTAAGAGCTTTGGGGAACTACTCGCTTCTCATCATGGAATTCATCATTGAATGAAAGGAAGAAACTTGCATTAAAAATAACTTCGAAGCTTTACAACTCAACGTCAACTTTCGCAAACGTCAAACCCTAAAACTTCTCTCTAACTCTATTGTCTATTGTCTTGTTAATTGATTGTATGAAAGATCCCCCTACAAATCAGCCCCTAACACTTTATTTATAGGCTACTAATCCTCGCTATCCAAGGATTGTAACTCCTATCTAAACTATTAACTCTATCCGAACAATTAGGATAGGTCTTTTATTTGGATAAAACTTAAAGGAACTTAAAGGTAAAAGATAAATAACTCTTCAGCTGTCCTCTATCTTGAAAGTATGAGATAAATCCCGTGCCTCCTTGAAGATATAGTGCCAATCCGCATTCGAAATCGAGTCTATCTTCTGTCGAGATAAGGGGTCGATATCGACACCAGAGGTCGATATCGAGGTCTTTGTTCCTGCTCGACTTGTTCAGCTCTGGTCGATTTCTATGTTGAGGTCGATATCTACGTTGAAGGTCGATATCTACACCAGAGGTCGATATCTGGGTCTAGGGTCGATATCTACCTCTGCTCAGCTTCACTTGGCTTCTCCGTTTTGACTCCGTTTTCGCTCGAATTCCTGCATGGTTAGCTCGAAACTCGTGTAGACTCTATTTCTTACACTTTAGCTCATTCTTACACAAGTTTATATTCTTTTGAACCTTTTCTTTGGAGATCGAATGAAATACGAAGTCAAAAGATGCAATAAACAAAGGTGCAAATGTGTACATCAATTTACTTTCATAAAAACAAGGAAATCCAAAAAAATTTGAAAATGTCAAAAAGAACAAAAAAATGCATATTTGGCTTATTTAGTTTGTTTTTAAACCTAATTAGATGTCCTATGATGAAAACTCAATAGCTGACTTGATCATGTAAAACTTATGACATATTTGGATGGTTTAGCCTATGTCCTTAAAATTGTTTTAATGTAGATTGTGAACTTGTGATGAAATTAAGCACATATGATCCTAGGCTAAAAAGCAAAATCCAACAAAATTATCCTAGTGAGAATTTGGGCCTATAGGGAGAACATTAAAAGTCCCTCTTCTTTCTTGAGTGTATTTACTCTTCCTATGCATCTCTAAATGTTGTGATAGTTATTCAAAGCCAATGCATATATATGTTTATGTTTATAAGAATTAACTAGTGTAGGAATCTTATAAGCCATTTTTATCCTATCTTTACCTACCCTATATTACCTCTGCTTGAAGCCAGAACATTAGCCTTAGTTCTATACTGCAAACTTCACAAAATTATCCCTAGCGAAATTGAGCCTCACCCTCATTTGGGATTTAAGACTTAGGATGGTTAGAATAATGCGTTGTGGAAATAAAGAGCAATTATTTAGTTTTGAGCAAAGAAATTTTATGGGTTGGTATATATTTGCATCTTGTCACATATTTTGAAAGGATTTTTGGCTCACCTTATAAATGCACACATTTATTTAATTTTCGTTCAAAAAAAATCGAAAAAAGAAAAAAAAAGAGTTATATTATTATATTTAGTGCATGAGCCAATTATTCCTTAGTTCTTTTATTTCATGCAAGATTTATATTTTTGAGAGGTTTATTAGGTTTGAAAGAATGGTTGATGTTCAACATGAAAATCAAGTTTGGTTGTGCATTATTTTGAGCTATGGTTTGGATAAGTTGTGTTGAAGTTTAGGAGTCTTGATTCCCAAATTTTATAAGCACCACATAGCCAAATAATTCGATACCCTTTATTTCTTACCAAGCCCCATTACAACCCCGCCGAATGGAGTCTTCTTTGAAGTCTTCCATTGAGCGAAAGTCCTCCTGATGGTTCTTATTGCATTTACATGCGAAGTGGATTATTATAAATTGCAATGTTTAGGAGTTTGTATATGGAATTGAGTTGAGAGTTGATCTTCTTAGCCTAAAGACATAGAGAGTTGAGTGAAACACATAGAGAGTTGAGTGAAAAAACGAGAAAGCCAAGTGAAGCAAAGAAGAGGCCAATATCGACCAGACTGGCACGCGCTTCGAGGACGCGAATATATAGATCTATCCACTAAGCCATAGTGTATCATATCTTTTAAGATAGATTATGTCTGAGGGTCGTTTCCTTTTTACCCTAAGATATTTATTAGATATTTATGTATTTATTATAATAAAGATTTATCCTACTTGTTAAGGATAGATTTTGGATAGAAGTTTTAATAGGATTAGAACTACTCACTTTGGCTAGTAAGGATTCGTACGCTATAAATAAAGCCCTAGGTGCTAGTCTTTTATTCATTCCACATTCCAGATTCCATTCCACAACGCAACAACAATATCTAGAGAAGTAGAGAGGAGCTTTAATGGTTGGCGTTTACGAAAGCCGGTGTTAGATTGTAAAGTCTCGGAATTTCAATTAATGCAAGTTATTTCTTTTCCATCAATGGTGTTTGTTGCAATCAAGTGCGAGTAGTTCCCCAAAGCTTCTAGGGTCGGGGTGAGCCCGGCGTTAGCCATGCGTGTTCGAGGTAAGTACTTGATGCTGATATCGTTGTGTCTATATCATCTCCTACGATTCGATGTTTAGTCCTTATCGCATGAAAAAGGGATTCATGCTAACAACTTGATTTATAAACATAAAATTGGTAGAGACAATTAGGTTTATTTGCAAGAGTATTCCTAATTGTTGGTGTACGGCGAAAGCTTCTCCCTCGGGTGAGATAGCGCAATTGTCCGTCTTATTTACCTTATACATGCATTGGATATCATTAAGGTAATTGCTAGCCCTAGGAGTTGCCTTTTTCTATATATTTTATTAAAACAAAATTGTGTCTATTCTGTTCTTACTCCTTCATCCATCCTATTTGTCTCCGCCCTTCTTTCCCGACAAATAACAAATGGTAGGAAATACTCGATATCGACACGTCTGGTCGATATCGACTCACTTGCTCTATGTCGATGATCTTCTGTGTCGATGTACCTTCTTCCTTCTGCTGAGCTCGATATCGAGTGACATACTCGACATCGAGTGCCTTCTATCGACTAGCAGTTTTTTGACCTAGGTTGACGTGTGCTACTGAAATCGATATCGACACCCCTAGTCGATATCGACACCCTAGTCGATATCGACACCCCTAGTCGATATCGACTACTTTTTTTTGTCTCTGCGGGTCTTCTGTTGCAGTAGAAATCGACAGCCCAGGTCGACGTCGAGTCCATTACTCGAGATCAAGGCTTATGGTCGATAAAGACGTTTCAAATACTATCTAGGATCCCACTGATGCGCTTCCTCCTGGATCGATCTTGACTCCCTTCTACTACAGTGGAAGAATGTCTTTTAATTATTTCTGTGGACTAGGATTCGGTTTGCATTATATTCTATATTTGTTTAAATCGATTTCCTCCTCTTAACAAATTGGTGTCGTTGTCGGGGAAACGATCAATCACGCCCTAGTAGTCTGACTCACGTCTTCCTTTGAGTTGTGCTTTATACGTGGAAGCAACGCGCTGATCGCACGCCTGAATTCGACGAAGTAGAAGACCCTAAACACTATCTCCATCTAAGGTCCCGAGTTCAAAGAATCATGGTAGACCAAGAGACCCAGGTTCAGGAGATTGAGCGGTTAAGGAAGCAAGTCCAGGACTTCACCACTAGTGAGGCAACACAACGACATCGTGTTGACAGGGAGGAGGAAGCGAGAAGGCAATATGAAGCCCAAATCAATGCCCTCCCTCAGAATGCCAAGCAATACATGCACCATGCGCTCTCAGTGCCTGAATCGGCTATTCTTATCCCTCCCTCCAATTTTGAAATTAAACCCAGCTTCTTAACTGAAATTAGGCGTTATCAATTTGAGGAAAACCTAATGATAGCCCTCTAGAGCATATAACTCATTTCCTTGATTTGTGTGATACTATTAATGATGGGACCTTGAATATGTAAAACTAAAGGCTTTTCATTAGTCTCTTGTAGGGAAAGCACTAGCATGATTGGAGAGCCTAGCCCTGAAATCACTCCGCACGTGGGATGAAGTCAAGGATGATTTTCTCAACAAGTTCATTCCACCATCCAAGATGGCAGTCATACGTTGGAAGATCATGGCTTTCAAATAAAAGCCTCATGAGACCCTGGTGCGTGTGTGGGAGCGATTTAAGGAGCTTCTGAGGTCCTTCCGTACGCACGGGCAACCCCCCTACGTCATCTAGTAGATAATCTATAACGCCCTGGACAAAGCTACTAAGGAGAGGATCAACACCTACACCTCCTATGGGTATCTCGAGATCCTACGGCAATAAGCTTGGGATACTATAGAGAGGCTAGTAGAATTTGACCACACCTATGGAACTCTAGTGGCCTCCAACTGAAGGCCTGCCGAATCTATGTCACTCTATGAGACCTCCAAGGAGATTGATCCCGACGTCAAAGCGCAATTCATGAAATATCAACTCAAGATGCTTCAAAACCAAGTCAAATTCCTCTCCGCCAAATAACCCTGCACCGAATGCGGCTCCGAGAGGCACATCACCACCGCTTGCCCTCACACGGAGCAAGTAGATCTAGCGGAGACTTATCAGGAGGTGAGGTATATGAGGAATCCCAATCGCCAGGGATACCAAAACTGGGGAAATCAACCACCCCAATACAACCCTAGCGATCCTCCGCCTTACCAAGCCCCAGGCCACCCGGAGAGACATCCACAAAGAGATAATGTCCAACTCATCCTTTATGAGTTAAGGAGGAACCAAGCTACATGTCAAAAATCCAGCAACGCTATCCAGAACCAACCTCAAGTGCTCAACGCCCGCATGGGGGAGATGGATACTTGGAGAAAGAGCATGGAGACCCAACTGGGTCAACTCGCGGTACAAATAACAATGCCGCCCGGCAAGTTCCCTGGATAACAAAAAAAATCGTAAGGGGCAAACCGAGCACATTGCCACTATCAATCTAAGGAGTGGATGTCAATTGCATGAGCCACGAAGCAAAGGAGAAGTCCCTAAAGATGCAGTCGATGTCGACACCCCAGTCAATGTCGAGGGCCTTGTCGACATCGATCACCCTGTCGTTGTCGAGCCCACTGCGAAGCCCACAACTGAGCCACAGAGGCATTCGATATCGAGTGCACCAGACGATATCGACCCCCAGATCGATGTTGATACCTCTGCAAATTGACAACAGCTTCAGACTCCCCCGAGGTCGACCACTCAAGTCGACATCGACCCCCTGATGTCGATATCGACCAGCCCAGAAAGCATAAGTCAACCCCTTTGGCTCCAAAGCCATCTAAAGCACTCATTTATCCTTCCAAGGCACTACAAGATTCGGCGCTTCGTGAAGATCCTACAAGGACTCAACCTCACCATCCCACTCACGGAAACGTTAAATGAGATGCCGACCTATATGTGGTTCTTGAAGGACATCCTATCTAAGAAAATGAACAAGATAGAGATTGCCGGTGAATGCAATTCTATTGAGTTCCCTGACAAACGCAGCGATCCAGGCAAGTTTACTGTAACGGTAGGGGTAGGTAAGCATCAATTCCAAGCCCTTTGTGATCTTGGGGCTAGTGTTAGTTTAATTCCCTTATCGATTTGGAAACAATTGGGCGTAAGGGCATTGGAGCCCGTCGACATGAAGCTCTACATGGCGGACAACTCCTTTGTGGGATCAACTAGGGTTGTGGATAATGTCCCTGTCAAGGTGGGAAAGTCTTTCATACCCACGGACTTCATCGTGTTGGACATGCCAGAAGATCTTATTGTGCTTATCATCCTTCATAGGCCATCGTTAGCAACAGTGGATCCCAACATCAATGTGAGGAATGGTACCCTTACAATCACAATCGGCAATGAGGTCATTGAATTTCGCTTCAACCCTACGATGAGCGAGATAAAGAAGCTTCTCACTTACAAAGGAGAAGCTTTGCAAGTTCTTGTTGACAATGATCGAAGCTGCAAAGAGAGTCGAAATCGACTACCTTCAGTCGAGATCGACCAATATACTCATTGTCGACCCCCCTGACTCGATATCGAGAGCTACTGATGATCACCAGAGTTTCCAGGAGCTTAAGTATGGGGTCCCCACTGTCGATTTCGACCACACCTACTCGACATCGACCTATGCACTTGAGATCAACACCACTCTGACGAGACGACTGACCCTCATCCTAAAGATCGATGTTTCGGGCCTGAAAAGGTGAGCTTAGGTATGATCCCTAACGCTCCTCTGTCCATTACTGATGATTCAATTAATGGTAGGGTGAAAGCTCCATGGTTTGCCCATATTGCTAAAGTTAGATCAAGAAAGAGATGGAAAGCGCCTAATAAAGAACCTAACGAAGAAAGAGCCTTGGTTGCTGAGATACGCTACTATCAAAAGGACCTAGATGATCCAGGAGAAGGAACAAGCCTAAAGGGACCCTACCTTAAAGAGTCATGAAGCATTGACGAAGAAGTCAGCCTAGCGACTAAAAAATGTAGAGCGTGTACATATAACTTTTAAATTTTTCGCATATATGATTTTTAGAATTTAAAATTTTTGGATTTGGATTTTTGAAACATTGATATATCGTAGCTATTTCTTTATTATTATAACAAGAATTTCAAGGTACAAAGCTGATCTGCGCACAAATTGCCATTTTTTCTATGCACATTTAAGTCCATTTTATCATTCTTTTGCATGCATATTAGTGGGAAATCATAGGATTAGTGTAGTTTATGCATAATTGTCAAATATATAGGTTTGCATAAGTTTCTATGTGATTTCGCATAAAAACGAGACGAAAATGGACAGATTTAGACACAAGATTAAGAGCGGAAAAAGAACTCGAACTCTTCTGAAGAGGCCGAAATCAACTATGAACCTCGACATCGAGTGATACAGAGCACCAGGAATCGAGCAGAGGAAGAACAGAGCATGTCGACACAGAAGAGGTCGATATCGATGTCTCATGGTCGATATCGAGTGGCCTAAGTCGAGCATATTGATAGAAGTCGAGTGCCAGTCCGAGGAGTTTGAAGGAGAGCTCGAGATAGAGTTAAAGAGTGGTCGATATCGATGATGAAGGTCCATATCGATGTTGCCAGCAGAAGAAGTCCGACTCAGATTTTGATAGAATTCTATCCGAAGCTTGCACGTCTATCCTAAAGTCGAGATCTTCTATCTTCAATGCCAGACTTATCACTTTAGATGTTTTACCATGGAATTTTTAGTTATTACTTTATTATGTTTTATCTTAGAGAATAAAGATAGGTTTTCGAATCCATGGCTAGCAAGATTTGAGATCTATATCTAGAGGCCATTAGGGCTGAGTTAGGCATTAAGTTTTCATCCAAGCACGGAGAGAATATTAGTTTTACATATAGATTAGCGAGTTAGGAGGGAGTGAGAGAAGCCGAGTGAGTTGTGTGGAAGCGAGAGCAGAGATTTGGCTTTGTTCGGTCGTAACTTTCTCTTTAGTTTAATCAAAGTAGTTTTCTTTTCAATAATGATGAAGAGTTCAACGATGAAGCGCGAGTAGTCAACCCACTTCTAGGGTCGGGGTGAGCCCGACGATAGCAATGTAGGGTAAGTGCAGCAAAAGTATGATTTTTATACGATTCAGTCTTCCATCCTATGCATGATCCTTTGCGAAAGTTAGGGAGATTCATTATTTGCATTATTGAAGTGAAAGTCAATCATATTGTGAACTTGGATTACTCATGAATTGGATAGTAACTCTTAGGAATTATGCGAGAGCCTCTAATCACCTAAGTGTTGGTAACGAAAGTTATTTGACGGAAAGACATTAAAATTCATAACTTTAGCATCAAACTTGCATCAATATCGTTGTGGCATGAATCCCCGACCTTGGAAGATTTTAGTTTAATGAATTTCATAAAAAGTTTGAGTTTTTATTTCTGCTCATCTTTCCTTTACCATTCCAAGATCTTCGGACTACTTTTCCGACACATAGGTTACGCTTTACAGTTTCTGTTACAGACATCGAAATCGACCGGCAAGGTCGATATCGAGCACTAACATCGATATTGAGGTCTCTCTCGACGTCGACTGTGTTTGCTTTGTCTTCTGCAGGAAACTAACTAGAAATCGACCAAACTGAGGTCGATATAAACTAGACACCTCGATATCGAGTGTCTCCTGAGGTCGACTGCCTAGGGTTGAGCCACTTCCTGAGATCGAGATCGACCACTCAAGAGCCAAAGAGATCACTCGATATTGAGTAGGCCCCTCGATATCGACCACACCCAGGCGAACCTCGACTTCAACTTCTTCCTCGACATAGACAAATGTATTCGACACTGACTACACGGCTCGACATCGACTTCTGGCATCGACTTCACCTTAAATTGACCTAAATCTGTAGGTTGCTCTATGACTTTCTCTCTTCACCCTTGTTTTTCTTTTAAGACAGCGAGGACGCTGTATATTGGAAGTATGGGGTGGGGATGTTTTCTTTTAATTTTCGCATTGCATTCATGTTTAAGTTTTTTGCATTAGTTATTTACTTTCATAAAAACAAGGAAATCCAAAAAAATTAGAAAATGTCAAAAAGAACTAATAAATGCATATTTACCTTATTTCGTTTGTTTTTAAACCCTACTTAGATATCTGATAGCATGCATTTAGGCACGCATAATAGGTTTCATTTAGCTTAGTTATGATGCATATCATGCATGGCTTAAGTATAATTTGCATATTTGCTCTCTATGTTGGTGAATTCGGAATCTACACGTTTTTATTGATTATTTCGGGTAATTGTGGATCTGAGGATGAGACATGGGTTGATGACGCATTAGATGAGGAAGTCTAGTTGATCGAAGATGTTTAAATGAAGATCTAAGGAGGTCCTGAGAAGAAGAAGCGAGCCTAAACGAAGAACAAGTCTGCAGAAGTTGTCGCCAGACATGCTGAACTTGTTTTGCACTTTCTGGTGGCCTCGGTTGTTCGATGGACTATTATGACCATGCGTTGGAAAGCTCTTTCAGAGAGCTACAACTTTCCTGTTGACGTCGAGAGCTGATTCAAAGTAGATTTTTCGTAAAAGACCATTGCAGTGGCCGCAGCTTCCATGCTGCGGCCGCCGCATTTGCCCAGAGCGACGCTTTTGCGTTCGGCGACGGTTTTATCTATCTAAACCCTATTTACCTATCTTTGTTCTGGGGAGGCCGACTTGGACACAAAAGAGCACGAATTTAGAGAGGGCTTCGCCCTAGGTTTCCATTCATTCATTAGATTAGGATTCAAGACGATTTTAGTTGGAGATTGAGAGCGATGTTCGCCATGGGCGACTAAACTCTCTTCGTTCTACTTGCAATTTGAAGCTTTGTTTGGATTGAGTTGTGAGTTTCTGAATCTTGTTCCTTGTTTCCTATATTGAATGTTTTGACTTCTTTGTGCTTGAATGTTTGATTGTTTTATTCTATCTTTCCTGATCAACTTGGTAGAATCAATTCAATTGCTAGGGTTTTGTAGATTCCTGATTGCGAACCTTAACCCAAGTAGCAAACTTGTTCCTTTAGGGCTGATTGAACTAACTAAATGAGTAGTGATGTACACATTTGCATGGGCTAAAATGCAAGAAATAGAGTCTACACATGTTTTAAGCTAACCATGCAGGAATTCGAGCGAAAACGGAGTCAAAACGGAGAAGCCAAGTGAAGCTGAGCGGAGGTAGATATCGACCCCAGACCTAGATATCGACCTCTGAGGTAGATATCGACCTTCAACATAGATATCGACCTCAATGAGTGAAGCTGAGAAGAGGTAGATATCGACCTTAGACCCAGATATCGACCCCCAGTGTCGATATCGACCCCCATATCGACCTCAACATAGAAATCGACCGGAGCTGAACAAGTCGAGCAGGAACAGAGACCTCGATATCGACCTCTGGTGTCGATATCGACCCCTTATCTCGACAGAAGATAGACTCGATTTCGAATGCGGATTGGAACTATATCTTCAATGAGGCACGGAATTATCTCATACTTTCAAGATAGATGGCAGCTGATGTTTATTTATCTTTTACCTATAAGTTCCTTTAAGTTTTATCAAAATAAAAGACCTATCCTAATTGTTCGGATAGAGTTATTAGTTTAGATAGGAGTTACAATCCTTGGATAGCGAGGATTAGTAACCTATAAATAAAGCCCTAGGGCTGATTTGTTAGATCATCCAAGAATCCAATCATAGAACAACCCAAGACAATAGAGTTAGAAGTTAGAGAGAAGTTTTAGGGTTTGACGTTTGCGAAAGTTGACGTTGAGTTGTAAAGCTTCGAAGTTTATTTTAATACAAGTTTCTTCCTTTCAATTGACGATGAATCCCATGATGAGAAGAGAGTAGTTCCCCAAAGCTCTTAGGGTCGGGGTGAGCCCGACGTTAGCCATGCGCGCTTGAGGTAAGTATTTGATGTTGATATCGTTGTGTCTATCTCTCCTCCTACGATTCTATGTTTAGTCCTAATCGAAAGAAAAGGGATTCATGCTAACAACTTGAGTTATAAACATAAAATTGGTAGAGACAATTAGGTTTATTTGAAAGAGTAATCCTAAGAGTTGGTGTACGGCGAAAGCTCGTCCCTCGGGTGAAATAGCGCAATTGTCCGTCTTATTTATCTCATCGCATGCATTAGTCAACGTTGTGGTAAACCCTAATCCTAGGAGTTGTTTTTACATATTTTATACACAGAAAAACTCACTGTTATTTCTGATCATTGCTTCCTTTCCATCCTTGATTCTTCGGCCTTTTCTTTGCCGACAAAGAACTAACCCACTGCAGGGAGACATCGATATCGACAGCAGAGGTCGATATCGACCAAAACTGATAGATCGACGGTTTTCTGAGTCGATCTCGAGACTCCTGGGAAACTTCTGCAAGCATCGATATCGACACCAGACATCGATATCGACCCTTCTGTATCGACTGGCAGTCTTCTGAGCCAGTCGATTTCGTGGACTAACATCGATATCGACCCCCACCAGTCGATATCGACCACTTGTTTTTGTCTTTGCAGGTCTTCTGTTGCAGAGAACATCGACAGCCGAGGTCGACATCAAGTACTAAGGTCGAAATCGAGGCTTCTGGTCGACGCAGACGTGAGATTTTCCAAGGCTACTAGGATCCCGCTGACACGCCTCCTCGTGGATCGATCCTGACTACCCTTCCACTACAACGGGAGGAAGTCTTGTAATTATTTGCTTAGGCCAGGAGTGGTTTACATTTATTTACATCTTTATATTTGTAATTACTTGACATATCAAGCCTCCTGCAACAAACAAATTGGCGCCGTTGCCGGGGAGGCAATCAATCGCGCCCTAGTAGTCTATCTCACGTCTTTTTCTAGTTTGGTCTTGCAGGTGTATGCGACGCGCTGATCGCCCACCTGAATTTTAAGGAGTAGACGACCCTGAGCGTTATTTCCATCTAAGGGCCCAAGCTCAAAGAATCATGGCGGAAAACGCGAACCAAGCAGAACTCATTGAACAACTAAGGAGGCAGGTTGAGGACCTAACTACTAGAGAGGCGGCACTTAAGGAGCGTGCTGATAGGGAGGAGGAAGGCCGAAGGCAAATAGAAGCCCAAATCAATGCCCTCCCTAGGAATGCCAAGCAATATATGCATCCCGCTCTCACAGTGCCTGAATCGGCAATTCTTATCCCTGCCTCTAATTTCGAAATTAAACCTAACTTCTTGACTGAAATAAGAAGGCATCAATATGAAGGAAAACCTAATGAGTGCCCTATGGCACATATTTCTACCTTCTTAGACCTTTGTGATACTATTGCTGATGGACGAAGTCTTGAATATGTCCAACTAAAAGCCTTTCGATGGTCTCTTACACGTAAAGCATTACAGTGGTTGGAGAGCTTAGCCCCAAGATCGCTCCGCACCTGGAATGAAGTCAAGGACGCGTTCCTCAACAAGTTCTTCCCTCCTTCTAAGACGGCGTTGATCCGACAGAAAATCACGGCTTTCAAACAAAAGCCTGGTGAGGCTCTGGCGACTGTTTGGGAAAGGTTCAAGGACCTTCTACGATCATGCCCGACGCATGGCCAACCACCATATGTAATTCAGGAGATCATATACAATGCTCTCGACGCTGCAACAAAGGAGAGGATCAACACCTACACCGCCTATGGCTACCTTGAACTCGCCCCGCAAGAGGCTTGGGAGACCATAGAGAGGTTGGTGGAATTTGACAACACATATGGGACTCCTGAGGCTTCCGACACATCATCATCGTCGAGGCCTGCCCCATCTATGCCCTTATATGAACCCTCCAATGTAATCGATCCGGATGTGAAGGAGCAATTCCACAGAGATCAACTTAGAAAGCTCCAAAAGCAAGTAAGGTTCCTTTCAGCGAACCAAGATTGCATCGAGTGCGGATCGCAGCAGCACACCACCATCGAGTGCCCCCATGTCGAACAAGTACACCTAGCGGAGACTCAACAAGAGGCGCGCTACATGAGGGGTCCCAATAACCAATATTGGGGAGACCAAAGGTTCCATCAACCACAAAGGAACCCGGTTAACCCTAGGGACCCTCCGCCTTATAGAGCTCCTGGGCACCCGGAGAGAGACCAAAAGAAGGATGATCTTCAACTTGTGTTGGACGAAATCAGGCGGAACCAAGCTAAGAATGATCAATCCAACAATGCAATCCACTCTCAACTCAATCACCTTACCACAAGGATTGGGGAGATGGATATTTGGAAGAAGAACGTAGAGACCCAACTGGGTCAATTGGCGGCACAAATCCCTAGGCCGTCCGGAACACTCCCTGGGCAACCCACCACAAATCCTAAGGGACAATCCGGGACGGGCCATTCCCTTCCAAAGCATTGGAGGATCCCACCAAAGGTAAGTTTAGGCGCTTCATAAAGATACTTCAAGGACTCAACATCACTATCCCTCTAACAGAAGCCCTAAGTGAGATGCCCGCCTATGTGCGATTCCTCAAAGACATCCTGAGCAAGAAGAGATCCATGGCAGAGATCGTAGAGGAGTGCTCAAAGATGGACTTCCCTGAGAAGAAGAGTGATCCAGGGAAGTTTGCAATCACCGTGGGACTTGGCCAACATCGCTATAAAGCCCTATGTGACCTAGGGGCAAGTGTAAGTCTCATGCCTCTCTCTATTTGGCAAAAGGTGAACATTGGTGCCCTTGAACTTGTGGACATGAAGCTTTATATGGCTGACAACTCATTCGTCATACCCACAGGTATAGTTGATGACGTTCCGGTAAAGGTAGGTAAGTTCTTTGTACCTACTGATTTCATTGTATTGGAGATGCCTGAAGATCCTGTAGTACCTATTATACTTGGTAGGCCTTTCTTAGCTACTGCTGATGCCAATATCAATGTACATCGAGGGTTACTAACCTTTACCATAGGGAACGAAGTGATAGAATTCTCTTTCAACCCAACCATGAGCGAAACAAAGCACCTGGAGCAAGTAGTCCTCTCGCCGGCCAAAGAAAAGCTTAGAAAATTCTTGTTGGCGAGGACGGAAACAGCAAGCAGGGTCGACATCGACTGGAACCAGTCGATATCGACTAAAAGCATCGAAATCGACCCCCCTTGGTCGAAATCGAGAATGCCAGATCGCTGCCAGGAGCTTAAGTATGGGGTCATAGAGGTCGATATCGACCCCCACATGTCGGTATCGACCATAGCACTCGAAATCGACCCTCCTTGGTCGAAATCGACCACCCCTCAGCCCGAAGATTTCTGTTTCGGGCACAAACAAGTAAGCCCAGGTATGAATCTTAACCCTCCTCCGTCCATTATTGATAAATCAATTAAGCCGATTATTGATAATTCTACTAAAGAGAGGGTCAAAGCTCCATGGTTTGCCTATATTGCTAAAGTTAGGTCAAGAAAGAGAAGAAAAGCGCCCAAAGAAGAACCTAACATCAAAGAAGCCTTGGTCGCCGAACTTCGCTACTACCAAAAGGACCTAGATGATCCAGGAGAAGGCTCACGCTCGAAGGGTCCCTACATAAAAGGGTCATGAAGAATTGACGGAGAAGTCGGCCTAGCGACTCAAAAATCTAGAGCATGTACATAAAACATTTAAATTTCGCATAGATGGTTTTTAGGATTTAATTTTTGGCTGTTTGAAACTTTTAAAACTGAGATAATTCGTGCTTTATCTATATTTCTAACAAGATTTCAGGTTATCAAGCAAAAGGAACGACGAAGAGGAAAAAAAGCTTCTGCAGAGGCAGTCGAAATCGACCAGGCCAGTCAAAATCGACCCCCCAGGGTCAAGCCACCTCCTGGAGTCGACATCGAGGACTCAGGAGCGAAAAAGAGAGGTCGATATCGACTATTATACTCGATATCGACCCCAATCAGGCAGCCATTGTCTTCATCTTCTTCCTCGACTTCGACAGATGCAGTCGACATCGACCTCTGACCTAGATATCGACTTCTGGCATCGACCAAACCTGAAGTCAACCTGAATCCGCTGTAAGTCTCTCTCTACCCTTGTTCTTCTTTTTAATACAGTGAGGACACTGTATATTTTAAGTATGGGGTGGGGGAAAGACATGTCTTATGGTCATAACTTGGTTTCTTCTTCGCATTATTTTCATGTTTAAATTTTTGTCCTTAGTTTTACTTTTCTAAAATGTCAAAAATCCAAAAAAATAGAAAAATGTCAAAAATACAAAAAAATGCATGTTTATTTTTTATGTTTATTTGCTAACCCTACTTAGACGTCCTATGATGAAAACTCAATAGCTGACTTGATCATGTAAACCCTATGGCATATTTGGATGGTTTAGCCTAGGTCTTTAAATTTTTATGTAGATTGTGAACTTGTGATGAAATTGAGCACATATGATCCTAGGCTAAAAAGCAAATCCAACAAAAATTATCCTTGTGAGAATTTTGACCTATAGGGAGAACATCAAAAATCCCTCCGCTTTCTTGAGTGAATTTACTCTTCCTATGCATCTCTAAATGTTGTGATAGTTATTCAAAACCAATGCATATATATGTTTATGTTTACGAGAATTAAATGATGGAGGCATCTTTTAAGCCAATTTTATCCTCTCTTTACCTACCCTGCATTATCCCTGCTTGAAGCCAGAACATTAGCCTGAGCCTGAAATTGCAAACTCCACAAAATTATCCCTAGCCAAATTGAGCCTGACCCCCATTTGGGAATTAAGACTTAGATTGGTTGGAACTAATGCGTGGTGGAAAGAAAAGAGCATAATGTCTAGTTGTAAGCAAGGAAATTATAGGATGGTACATATTTACATTTTGTCATATTTTGTAAAAGGATGTTTTGGCTCACCATATAAATGCACATAGTTTATTATTATGTTCGAAAAAAAAAATCCGAAAAAAATATATATATAAAGTGCATGAGCCAAAATCCTTAAGTTTTTTATTCATACGAATGTTATATTTTTGAGAGGTGTATTAGAACTTGGAAGAAGGGTTGATGGAATGCATCTTTAAGAGCATTACATTGAAGAGTTATGGTTTGGGTAATGCAAGTGTTGAGATTTAGGAGTCTTGATTCCCGAATTTGAAAAGCACCACATAGCCAAATAATTCCATACCCTTTATTTCATACCAAGCCCCATTACAACCCCGCCGAATGGAGTCTTCTATGAAGTCTTCCATTGAGCGAAAGTCCTCCTGATGATTCTTATTGCATTTTCATAATTGGTTGCGAAGTGGATTTTTATAAATTACAATGTTTATGAGATTGTATATGGAATTGAGTTGAGAGTTGATCTTCATAGCCTAAACACATGAGAGTTGAGTGCAAACACATTATCCCTGTGAGGTTGGATCAAAATTGCATATGCCTATAGATCGCCAAAATATGTGCTATGACGTTAAATTCACTTGCTTTACTTTGCTACCGCTTATGATGTTGCTTTTGACAAAGGCGAAGACTTGAAGGGTGTGTTGTAGGTGTTGGTTATTGCTTGGCTATTGCTTGAGGACAAGCAAGTCTAAGTATGGGGTGTTTTGATGTACACATTTGCACCTTCTTTTATTGCATCTTTTGACTTCGTATTTCATTCGATTTCCAAAGAAAAGGGTTCAAAAGAATATAAACTTGTGTAAGAATGGGCTAAAATGCAAGAAATAGAGTCTACACATGTTTTAAGCTAACCATGCAGGAATTCAAGCGAAAACGGAGTCAAAACGGAGAAGCCAAGTGAAGCTGAGCAGAGGTAGATATCGACCCCAGACCCAGATATCGACCTCTGAGGTAGATATCGACCTTCAACATAGATATCGACCTCAACGAGTGAAGCTGAGAAGAGGTAGATATCGACCTTAGACCCAGATATCGATCCCCAGTGTCGATATCGACCCCCATATCGACCTCAACATAGAAATCGACCGGAGCTGAACAAGTCGAGCAGGAACAGAGACCTCGATATCGACCTCTGGTGTCGATATCGACCCCTTATCTCGACAGAAGATAGACTCGATTTCGAATGCGGATTGGAACTATATCTTCAATGAGGCACGGAATTATCTCATACTTTCAAGATAGATGGCAGCTGAAGTTTATTTATCTTTTACCTATAAGTTCCTTTAAGTTTTATCAAAATAAAAGACCTATCCTAATTGTTCGGATAGAGTTATTAGTTTAGATAGGAGTTACAATCCTTGGATAGCGAGGATTAGTAGCCTATAAATAAAGCCCTAGGGCTGATTTGTTAGATCATCCAAGAATCCAATCATAGAACAACCCAAGACAATAGAGTTAGAAGTTAGAGAGAAGTTTTAGGGTTTGACGTTTGCGAAAGTTGACGTTGAGTTGTAAAGCTTCGAAGTTTATTTTAATACAAGTTTCTTCCTTTCAATTGACGATGAATCCCATGATGAGAAGAGAGTAGTTCCCCAAAGCTCTTAGGGTCGGGGTGAGCCCGACGTTAGCCATGCGCGCTTCAGGTAAGTATTTGATGTTGATATCGTTGTGTCTATCTCTCCTCCTATGATTCTATGTTTAGTCCTAATCGAAAGAAAAGGGATTCATGCTAACAACTTGAGTTATAAACATAAAATTGGTAGAGACAATTAGGTTTATTTGAAAGAGTAATCCTAAGAGTTGGTGTACGGCGAAAGCTCGTCCCTCGGGTGAAATAGCGCAATTGTCCGTCTTATTTATCTCATCGCATGCATTAGTTAACGTTGTGGTAAACCCTAATCCTAGGAGTTGTTTTTACATATTTTATACACACCAAAACTCACTGTTATTTCTGATCATTGCTTCCTTTCCATCCTTGATTCTTCGGCCTTTTCTTTGCCGACAAAGAACTAACCCACTGCAGGGAGACATCGATATCGACAGCAGAGGTCGATATCGACCAAAACTGATAGATCGACGGTTTTCTGAGTCGATCTCGAGACTCCTGGGAAACTTCTGCAAGCATCGATATCGACACCAGACATCGATATCGACCCTTCTGTATCGACTGGCAGTCTTCTGAGCCAGTCGATTTCGTGGACTAACATCGATATCGACCCCCACCAGTCGATATCGACCACTTGTTTTTGTCTTTGCAGGTCTTCTGTTGCAGAGAACATCGACAGCCGAGGTCGACATCGAGTACTAAGGTCGAAATCGAGGCTTCTGGTCGACCCAGACGTGAGATTTTCCAAGGCTACTAGGATCCCGCTGACACGCCTCCTCGTGGATCGATCCTGACTACTCTTCCACTACAACGGGAGGAAGTCTTGTTATTATTTGCTTAGGCCAGGAGTGGTTTACATTTATTTACATCTTTATATTTGTAATTACTTGACATATCAAGCCTCCTGCAACAACAAGTAGGAAGTTGGATGTGTTGTTAAATCCCTCTTTAGGGACTGCAAATACCTTGGTTAATCTCTGAACTTAAAGCTATCAATTGGGTTAAATCCTTCTTTAGGGACTCTTCGATTGATAAGGGTTTCTAGGACTGATTGGACTAGTAACTATATTAGGTCGGGACAAGGGCATTCATAGGAAAACTAAAAGGACAAGAGGAAGTTACAATATCAATTCAACCAAATAAAGTGGAAAATTGTAGATAGAGCGATCTTCTCTAAATTGTTTTGCATCAATTTGATTTATTTTATTTTGTTATCTTTTTCAATCTCAATCAACCAAAACCCTCCCTTTTCTACTAATTTGTAAACACACATTGCTCAGAAATACTTGATTCTCTGTGGGATCGACCTCTTACTTACTTGCTATACTAGTTTGTAGGTTTGAGTTTTATTTTGATACGGTTAACGCGACTAAAAACCGTTCATCAAATTGGCGCCGTTGCCGGGGAATCAAGTTTATTTCTTTATTTTGTGTATTTATTGATTTTTGTTCATATATCTAACCCGTTATGATTCTATCTTACGGTTCACGACGCCTTAGCTACTAACTTTTTCAAGATGTTGAGGTTAGCGCAGTTTGAAGGTGAGAACTTTCACCAATACTTCACTAGATTGCATGAGTATGTTGATGACCTTGGTTCATGGGGTTATCAATATGGTGTGCGAGAGATGTGTATTTGCATATTTGATGGGATGAATGCTGTAACACGGAGTCTTGCTGAGTCCATGAGTAATGGAGGCCTATTGGATATGGGACTCTTTGAGATTTGGGATTTTTTCTTTTACGTGGATTACCATGTTGCACAGGAAGAATTGCTTGCCTCATCTTCTCTGCCAATGGAGGACTTTGTCACACACCTGGAGGATCCATTCCACACTCTCACACAAGTGGTGCAGTAGTTGGAGGAAGTAAAAGTGAGCCGAATCGGAAAATTGGAGAATCAGATGAGCCAACTCATTCAACTTTTAAGTGCAAAAGGTGAGAAAGAAAGGAGCTTCGAAGAAGAAGAGGAGGAATTGGCTGCAGACAACGATAGTGTCTTCGACGATGGAGGAGAGGGTCTAGTGCTTCCTGACTTGGAATCTCATGAGTCGACGCATGAGGTTACATGTGATGTGTCTCCTACTCCATCTGCAACATCCATTCTGAGCTTGCCCATTGATGAACCAAGTCTAGAGCCATCAGCTGAGGCTCAAGAGGTAATAAAGGTAAACTTTTGCAATTTGGAAGGTAATGGTGATTATGTTTATCCTTTTTATTGCTATTTTGAGAAGCCACCAGCGGAACTGTGTTGGTGTATCATATTCCTTCAGCAGAGAGTCATGCTAGACTCTTTGATAGATTGAAAGTGTTTTTGAATTTCATATTTTATGCTTTCAATCTATTGTGCTATGATGTTCTTTGTAAGATGTGTGCACAAGAATATGATAGGCTACTGAGGGCCTTGACGATGTCTGATAGATAAGATCTTGAGATTGAGAATAAGTCAAGCCAATGACATTGAAGAAAGGCGCTTCTCGGGAGGCAACCCGAGGTAAGTTTTCTAATTTAGTTATTTCAATTCCTAGTTAGCTAGTTTTTTTTTTCAATAAATTAGGTTTCCCATTAGGCATTAGATAGTTGTTTTTGGTTTGGGATAGACTAAGCTTTCAGGAAAGGCCACCGAAATCCTCAGATCCGACCTATAGAGACTCATCCACCACATTGTGAGTATTTCATTCATCTCTTCCTCTATGTTTTTATTTTTTGTTGTCTTTTATGTTTCATTGAGGACAATGAAAGGTTTAAGTGTGGGGGAAGGATTGCATTGCATATAGATAGATTTTGCATATCATGTTTATTTAGGTCTTTATATTTATTTTTACTCATATATCACATTTGAAAAAAAATCACAAAAATATCATGCATTGCATTTAGGTGTTATTAAAGATACCCATCTTGGTTTAGTTTGTCCTCTAATTTATTGTTATGATCTCATTGCATAAATCCCATGATTTGATTGAATTGCTTGAAAATGATTTTGGGAGCATGATTTGAGAATATAATTGAGCAAGTATGGTTCATAGTTGAGGTTTAATTGAAATCTAGCAAACATATAACCCTTGTGAGTTTGTTTTGGCCTTATAGGGACTTTACATATTATTCCCTTTTGCTTTTATTGTGTGATTATGCTCTTCATATGCTTGTTTTTCATGACCGTATTGCACACGTTTGTTGCTTGTGAATTTCAAATGATTGAGGCATGTTTGCTTTAGCCATATTATACCTTATCTACCCTCTGCATTATCCTTTGCTTGAAGCCCATCTGAGCCTTAAAGCCTATTATTTTTAATAGCTCCACAAAAATATATCATAGCCAATGATTAGCCTGACCCCATTCGGGAATTAGGAGGAGAATTGGTGAAAAATCTATATGTTGGAGTTGCTTTGAGTAGAGATGATGTATGTATGGTTGTGCATTGCGAGAGGCATAGCCGAAATAAGGTAACCCTTCTTGCATAATAGAGATGACTTATTACTAGGGGCCTAAGGAGGATAAAATTCACTTAGGAGTAAAAGTCTAGTAAGCTTGGACCTAGGGAGGATAAAATTCACCTAGAGGCAAAAGTAAGCATAAAAGAAAAGAAAAGAAGTTATCATCCAAATGGAAAAATTGCAAGAGTTGTATGGTTATTGAAATCGAAGAGTGCTTATTGATGTGTATTGGAGTTTATGTTATTGGAATGGTTTGCGAAGTATGGAAGTTTTGGTGTTGTTCTTGTTGGTTGTTGTTCCTTTTTCCCGGATTTTTAGCACCACAAACCTAAATATTTCCCATGCCTTATGTTCCTACCAAAGCCCCATAACAACCCTATAAAAGTCCTCATGATGTTGTTAGCAAGTGATGACTTTCACGGTGTATAGAGCATTTTGGATTGAGTTGAAAGTTGTACTTTAAAGCCTAAACACATTGAGCATGAGAGAAACACATTATCCCGGTGAGGTTGGATTAAATTTGCCTTTACAATTGGATCACTCATATACTTGCTAGGATGTTTGTTCTCTTATTCATGGCTCCTATTGCTTGATGTTGCTTTTATAAAATTATAGCATGAAGATCTTAACTGTGGGATGATTAATTCTATATTTGTTTTTCATTGCTTGAGGACAAGCAAAAGCTTAAGTGTGGGGGAGTTTGATAACATGCATTTAGGCACGCATAATAGGTTGCATTTAGCTTAGTTATGATGCATATCATGCATGGCTTAAGTATAATTTGCATATTTGCTCTCTATGTTGGTGAATTCAGAATCTACACGTTTTTATTGATTATTTCAGGTAATTGTGGATCCGAGGATGAGACATGGGTTGATGACGCATTAGATGAGGAAGTCTAGTTGATCGAAGAAGTTTAAATGAAGATCTAAGGAGGTCCTGAGAAGAAGAAGCGAGCCTAAACGAAGAACAAGTCTGCAGATTGAGAGGGCTTCGCCCTAGGTTTTATCTATCTAAACCCTATTTACCTATCTTTGTTCTGGGGAGGCCGACTTTGACACAAAAGAGCACGAAATTAGAGAGGGCTTCGCCCTAGGTTTCCATTCATTCATTAGATTAGGATTCAAGACGATTTTAGTTGGAGATTGAGAGCGATGTTCGCCATGGGCGACTAAACTCTCTTCGTTCTACTTGCAATTTGAAGCTTTGTTTGGATTGAGTTGTGAGTTTCTGAATCTTGTTCCTTGTTTCCTATATTGAATGTTTTGACTTCTTTGTGCTTGAATGTTTGATTGTTTTATTCTATCTTTCCTGATCAACTTGGTAGAATCAATTCAATTGCTAGGATTTTGTAGATTCCTGATTGCGAACCTTAACCCAAGTAGGAAACTTGTTCCTTTAGGGGTGATTGAACTAACTGAATGAGTAGGAAGTTGGATGTGTTGTTAAATCCCTCTTTAGGGAATGCAAATACCTTGGTTAATCTCTGAACTTAAAGCTATCAATTGGGTTAAATCCTTCTTTAAGGACTGTTCGATTGATAAGGGTTTCTAGTACTGATTGGACTAGTAACTATATTAGGTCGAGACAAGGGCATTCATAGGAAAACTAAAAGGACAAGAGGAAGTTACAATATCAATTCAACCAAATAAAGTGGAAAATTGTAGATAGAGCGATCTTCTCTAAATTGTTTTGCATCAATTTGATTTATTTTATTTTGTTTTCTTTTTCAATCTCAATCAACCAAAACCCTCCCTTTTCTACTAATTTGTAAACACACATTGCTCAGAAATACTTGATTCTCTGTGGGATCGACCTCTTACTTATTTGCTATACTAGTTTGTAGGTTTGAGTTTTATTTTGATACGGTTAACGCGACTAAAAACCGTTCATCAATGTCCTATGATGAAAAATCAATAGCTGTCTTGATCATGTAAATCTTATGGCATATTTGGATGGTTTAGCCTAAGTCCTTAAAATTGTTTTAATGTAGATTGTGAACTTGTGATGAAATTGAGCACATATGATCCTAGGCTAAAAAGCAAATTCCAACAAAATTATCCTAGTGAGAATTTTGGCCTATAGGGAGAACATTAACAATCCCTCTTTTTTCTTGAATGTATTTACCCTTCCTATGCATCTCTAAATGTTGTGATAGTTATTCAAAGCCAATGCATATATATATATATATATATATGTTTATGTTTATAAGAATTAAATGATGGAGGCATCTTATAAGCTATTTTTATCCTCTCTTTACCTACCCTTCATTATCTCTTCTTGAAGCCAGAACATTAGCCTGAGCCTTATATTTCAAAGTACACAAAATTATCCCTAGCCAAATCGAGCATGACCCCCATTTGGGAAATGAGACTTAGGATGGTTAGAATAATCCATTGTGGAAAGAAAGAGCAATTGTTTAGTTTTGAGTAAAGAAAATTTATGGGTTGGTATATATTTGCATCTTGTCACATATTATAAAATGCTTTTTGGCTTCCCTTATAAATGCACACATTTATTTAATTTTCGTTAAAAAAAAATCAAAAAAAAAAGAGCTATGTTATTATATTTAGTGCATGGTCCAATTATTCCTTAGTTCTTTTATTTCTTCCAAGATTTATATTTTTGAGAGATTTATTAGGTTTGAAAGAAAGGTTGATGTTCATCATGAAAATCAAGTTTGGTTGTGCATTAGTTTGAGATATGGTTTCGATAAGTTGTGTTGAAGTTTAGGATTCTTGATTCCCAAATATTATAAGCACCACATAGCCAAATAATTCCATACCCTTTATTTCTTACCAAGCCTCGTTACAACCCCGCCGACTGGAGTCTTCTTTGAAGTCTTCCATTGAGCGAAAGTCCTCCTAATGGTTCTTATTGCATTTACATAATTGGTTGCGAAGTGGATTATTATAAATTGCAACCTTTAGGAGTTTGTATATGGAATTAATTTAAGAGTTGATCTTCATAGCCTAAACACATTGAGAGTTGAGTGAAACACATTATTCTTGTGAGGTTGGATTTAAAATTGCATATGCCTTAGGATCGCTCATATATGTTGATGATATTAAATTCACTTGCTTTGCATCCCTACCATTTCTGATGTTGCTTTTGACAAGGGCGAAGACTTGAAGGGTGTATTATAGGTGTTGGTTAATTCTTGGTTATTGCTTCAGGAGAAGCAAGTCTAAGTATGGGGGTATTTTAATGTACATATTTGTACTCATTTTATTTGCATAGTTTGAATTCATATTTTATTCGATTCCTAAAGTGAAGGTTGAAAATAATGCGAATTTGTGTAGAATGAGCTAATGTGCAAGAAATAGAGTATGCACAAGTTTTGGTCTAAATATGTAGGAATTGGAGTGGAATCGAAGTCAAAATGAGAAAGCCAAGTGAAGCAAAGAAGAGTTCGATATCGACAAGACAGGTCGAGACAGGCCACACAGAGCCACACAGGACCACTGGACATGACCTTGTGTCAAGTGGAGGTGTCAACATCGAGTAGACCCCAGAGCTGGATTGAAGTTAAGACCGTCGAGCCGAAACAGAGACCTCGATATCGAGTCATCAGGAAGATATCGAGTAGAATTTGCCATGGTTTGCACGCACTTCGAGGACACGGACTTGAAGATCTATCCACTAAGATACGGTTTATCATATCTTTTAAGATAGATTATGTCTTAGGGTTGTTGCCTTTTTACCCGAAGATATTTGTTAGATATTTATTTATTATAATAAAGATTTATCCTACTTGTTAAGGATAGATTTTAGATAGAAGTTCTCGTAGGAATAGAACTACTCTCCTTGGTTAGTAAGGATTAGTAGGCTATAAATAAAGCCCTAGGGGCTGGTCTTTTATTCATTCCACATTCCACATTCCATTCCACAACACAACAATAATAGCTAGAGAAGTAGAGAGAAGCTTTAGGGTTTGGCATTTGTGAAAGCCGACGTTGGATTGTAAAGTCTCGGAGTTTGAATTAATGCAAGTTATTTCTTTTCCATCAACGGTGTTTGTTGCGATGAAGTGCGAGTAGTTCCCCAAAGCTTCTAGGGTCGGAGTGAGCCCCACGTTAGCCATGAGTGTTTGAGTTAGGTACTTGATGTTGATATCATTGTGTCTATATCATATCCTACGATTCTATGTTTAGTCCTTATCGTAAAAAAAGGGATTCATGCTAACAAATTGAGTTATAAACATAAAATTGGTAGAGCCAATTAGGTTTATTAGCAACAGTATTCCTAATCGTTGGTGTACAATGAAAACTTGTCCTTCCGGTGAGATAGCGCAATTGTCTGTCTTATTTACCTTATGCATGCATTGGTTAACGTGTCTTTTTTGTTCATACTCCTTCACACATCATATTTGTCTTCGGCCTTCTTTGCCGACAACTAACAAACGGCATAAACTACTCGATATCGACACGTTTGGTCGATATCGACTCGCTCTACATCGACGGTCTTCTGTGTCGACGCGGTTTCTTCCTGCTGCTGAGCTCGATATCGAGTGACATACTCCACATCGAATGCCCTGTGTCGACTGGAAGTTTTATGAGTCAGGTTGACGTGTGCTACTGACATCGATATCGATACCCCTAGTCGATATCAACTCCTTGTTTTGTCTCTACAGGTCTTCTATTGCCGTAAAAATCGACAGCCGAGGTCGACGTCGAGTCCATTACTCGAGATCAAGGATTCTAGTCGATCAAGATGTGAGCTTTCAAAGACTATTTAGGATCCTGAGGACACGCTTCCTCGTGGATCGATCCTGACTCCTTTCTACTATAGCGGGAAGAAATCTTGTATTTATATGTGTAGACTAGGATTCAATTTGCATTTATATTCTATATTTGTTTAACTCGATTTCCTCCTCTTAACAAAGTGCACCTCTAAAATGCATGTATCCACTTCGTGGGGTGTTATGATGCAAGCCCGGTTTGCGGTAGTTTTCTCAAAAGTCAAGTTAGTCATCTTTAAAGCATCATTCAAAATCCTTCAAAGTCCGGCATTAGTCATAAGCATTTACAATCCTGCAAATCATCCTACCATCCACTTCTAAGGGCTAATCCCATATTCTCTTCCTAGGTTCCAAGTCAGAATCAGATTTTATCAAGTCATGTTCTATTATTTCTAACATTCCGAACTCAAGGCATCATGTATCATAGCAGTAATATCACACATTCTTTAGCATATCATAATCACATAAATAACGATTACATACTGTAACACATCTAGTATAGTATCACACATAGTAGGATTCATCACATCTCATCACAGAAGTTGCATGTCATAACAATCAGATATATCACATCATTCTTGCGCTAACTACCAAGCATTATTACGTTAGAGTCATACAAGTACCGCCGCACACCAACATTCCATCAAGCTCAAGAAATACTATGTTAGTACTAATACCTCAGTATTGTCTATAGCAATACATCTGAGAATTAACATCGTCTAAAGCCCATAAATTGCATGTTACGCGACCCCAAATACTGCCCAATAATAGATCACATCCTCAAGGAAACCTATCTATAACTAAAAACCGTAACAGGACACGACCATTATGCACGTCTCATCATCAACACTCGATTTCAGATCAACCCCACCTAGGTCTACCAACTAAAATACAAACTCTCTAGCCTCATAACTATCCGTAATTTAAGGTCTACATCCCAACCCAATTACTAGGTATCCCAACTCTCGTGCTAACAAGCCATCTAAGGATCAACCTACTTTGAGATCCAAACTCAAGTCCTAACCTCCCACTCAACCATCAATATCCATATCCTGGAGTTCTCAACCACCCAAATTCCCTACTCCCACAAGCTCAATACTTCGACCAACTATCAAGAGTATCTACCAAGCACATCCTTGTCCTAGGGCTTCCCTACCGATCCCGTCACTACCTTTAAAGAGAAATCCCAAGTCGCCTAAACACTCAAATCTTACCTTACTAACTCGAACTCATGTCCTCCACCAAACCTCTATTACGATCGATCTAGGTGTTTCATAGCATCTTGCTTACTCTTTCTAGGCTCTCAAGACTTCATCTGTCTATTATTCCTCAAACAAACATCGCAAATCACTTTGCTACCCTGATCGTACTTCCGCACCACTAAGCATTCTCACTAATTATCCACCTCTACGAAGCTAACTCCTATTGACCATATGACATTCTCACCTCTATATCCTCGACATTTCCAACAAGGGTTCACCTCCTAAGCCACTCTTGTACTTCAATCACCTTACCTCACTAGAATCTACTCAGCTGCCTACTCTGGACATCTCTATCATAGAGAACCATTTAGTGCTAACTCCCAACCATGAATCATGGAATTCCTTACCACCCGCGTCCACCCCGGATGAACAACAAAAGATTCTACCTACTTATCCCATCGTCCACAACCAACTCGATCCTTAGCATTTCATCTCCTAATAAGATCATAATAATTCACCTACCACTATACTAGTTTCCCATTCTGATCCTTACGAAGCCTTAATCAATCACGACTTCTGATGCCGTCTTACTGTAATTCCTCATCTCTTCCTTCCCATTCCTAAATTGCCTCAAGCACCACTCCTTAACCACGACGGCTTGGGCTTAAACCCTTATCCATCGACCACTATTCCCAAGGAAAATCTATGCCAACCTAATCCGAATTACCACAACATCGCAACTTTACCAAGTCTTCCACAATTCTCCAACTTATAGAATTCCCAACATACTCTACCTGGACAAGTTTCCACATTTTGGAATGTTCCCAAATGCTCTAGATCACACTTCCTCGAACATTGACAACTAGTGCCTAAAGCCCTCTTCCACCGATCATCAACTCCACAAAATCTTTCCAAGTACCGTGATTCCCCCATCCTTCTAAGGTCCTTCACCCTATAGTTTACCCACTTCCTTCCGCTTTACCTAGTTCTCACATCCATTAGTCAGAATTTTCCTCCCTCGAATCCTCAAGCAAATAGTCCTACTAGTGACCTCAACGACATTTTCGCCTAGCTACCAGCCTTTCCTCAAAAGTTCATCTTCCGTTCCCTAATACCTCAGTAGTCACAACAATTTCTACACGTCAATCTCGATTCCTCTCCTAAGCTAAAAACCTCTAATCAACGCATCTAGAATCCTTCACTCACTATTTTGCCAAACATTCCCAATCTTTCCTAAATAGCCCCAAATACTCATCTCGCATACAGTCTCGGTATCACAACCTAATCCCCAAGATCGATGATTTCCCATGAAACCCTAATTACTACTCATCCTTAGCAGTTCCTCAACCTTATCCATTACCAAAATCGTTCTAAATTATAGTACATACAACATAGTCCCAAACTCCATGATTCTTGAAACATTCCTCAGTCGATCAACCTTAATGCTGCCCACAATTCGCTCCTAGACAACCTAAGCACTACCCTTAGCACCCTAATCTGGCTAACGACACTTTCCTTACAAGAACTCCTCGACCAACTCTTGGCCTATCTATCCACCTCTAGAACTATTCTAATGAACTAGCTTACTCAACAATCAATTATCCTTCTATGTTAACAGCCTATAGCTAAGATAACGCATTCTCTCTGCTAGCCATTATCTCCTTAAAGCTCAGTCCTCAACTTCAACTCACATAACCAATGACAAAATGCGAAGACCTACCTCGAAGCTCAGTCGTCAACTATACCTAAGATAATGCATTCTCTCTGCTAGCCCACTTATGACCTACCTTGAAGCTCAGTTGTCAACTCTTCTAGCCACTATCTCCTACAAGTCCTAAAACTCACTCACCTCAACCTAAGATAACGCACTCTCTGCACTCCAACTCATATAACCATTGACCAAACCCGAAGACCTCAAACCTACATGCAACTTTATAGCCTAGCTTACCAAAAAATCTCATGACTCGTACTTAAGAGGGAACCACCATCCACATATAGGTCATATATCCTACTTACTAGGAAGTCAGTATACTAAGCACCTAGGCATATCGTTATAGGCACAAGTTAATCAGGCAATCATTCACTACCAGTTCACCATGTTCGTCATCACACGTCCACATTATGTCAGTTCTAGGCCTATTGCACTACACCAATTCCAATTAGTATAGAAGCAACCGTGATATGAATTAAGAATGGCCTTCCTCGAGTCATTTGGGAGGATTTTGCTCACGACTGTCATCTTTGAAGCATAACTACTAGAATTTTGTTATTTAACATCGGGTAATAGCCGATGTCTTTCTAAAAAAATCGATGTCTATGTGGGGGATGTTAAAAGTCAAACCTTTTTAACATCGGGTAATAGCCTATGTCTTTGTATGTTATAACAGCGTTTATATTTTAAAATCCGATGTCTTTGTATGTTTTAACATCGGGCTTTGGCCGATGTTAAACATTTTTTACTTTTTACATCACCCCAATAGACATCGATATTATTTTTTAAAGGACATCGGTTATTACCCGATGTTAAATGATATATTTGTAGTTTTTTTTATTACGGTAACCTATGCGGGATTTGAACCCGCATCTTTGTGCTTGAGCACAACACTCTACCAATTGAGCTAATAGGCTTAATTACATCAACCAAAAGTAGCAAGATTCATAGAAAAATAACAAAGGCTC
Source organism: Persicaria maculosa (assembly GCA_963922045.1). NCBI lineage: Eukaryota > Viridiplantae > Streptophyta > Magnoliopsida > Caryophyllales > Polygonaceae > Persicaria > Persicaria maculosa. The sequence continues at coordinate 41,135,397 of OY998261.1, forward strand.
TCAATGAAGAGAGTATGTACTAGTGTCTGAAATGGTAAATATATAGATATATGCATAAGTCTAGGAGTAACAAAAAGAGCAAGACCAAACTAAGAGAATGACAGTAGCAGTTAAACATGACAGCAAAAGTATGACAGCAGCAGCTAAACATGACAGCAGCAGTTAAATGATGAATACTTTTAGATGGCTTTCCTGGGTAAATACACATTGCTAGCAAGCATAAATAAAGGAAAATTGCACTCCTATAGAAAACTTAACTAGGATCTTGATAAACATTGAGACTCAAGCTTTTTCAAGCTCATTATAGTTAAGATCTTGAACCCTTTTTCTAAGAAAATTCCAAGAGAGAAAAAAAAATTAAAATCAAGGAATATAATTACTTTACAGTAGCAACATACCCTTACGATCAGGAAGACGCATAGAGCGAAGTTGAGATGGCTCATTGATCTCAGTGAGCTTCCAAATTCTCGACTTCTCTAAATTATCAGACCTTGGTTTCACATCTAACATACTCCTAGCATCTTCATTCTGCAAACGAAATGAAAATCATATAGACTGGTATTAACACTTAACAATAAATAAAGGCTGGCTACATCAAATTTGACCAGAGACCAACAACATTTTCTTATAAATGAAGCCATTATAAAATAAGCGCATAAAAGATGCCATTGATTTAAAAAATATTTTTTATATTTATGCCAATCAACTTACAAGTCCAACAATTCCCGTCACTTGCACGCTTCTTGCAAGGAAACCCGCACTTGTCCTAGTACTCGGGCTAGAAGGCCCCAAATTTGCAACTAGAGGACCCTGCATACTAGCCTCACCTGAGAAGCCTGCGAATTCATCAACAGTTGGTTCATTTCCTTTGCTTTCCATAGAATGAAACATACCCATGAGTGGCTGCACTAGCAAACTTCTCTTATGTTGGTTTCTTGCCTTTCCACCCCTTTTAGAGTAAGTGACAATATTGTTTTGAATATTTTAAATTAAAGGGCCTAGGTCTATTTTCCTCAAATTTTTTATTTTCCATTTCAGTTTTCATGTAGATGATGAATGTAAGAGATTTGGCATAACAAACATATTTGACTTGATGAGAGAGACCACCAGAAGGAGGACTCGCAGTAAAGGGGGCGAGCAGCACAAGAACAACCACATTCACCCAAAAAAAAAAAGGAATACCAACAGATGAAGGGGGAGTGGACGAATTCATTACCTGCCCGTCAATAGAGGGTGACGAAGTCGAGCATGCCCCACCCACGATACTATGGTTTTGCCTTCGGCACTTCTGGCTACTCTTTGGGATTTCAAAAAACTAGTACTATAACTTAGAGTACAGATATATTGATAATAAAATATCAATCGAATCAAGAAGTGAAATTAACAAATTTGAGTTTGGAATCCCAAATTTTCAAACCATAAACCCTAGAATTGGGAAGTAGAGAGAGAGCCCACTAAATTAACAATAACTCAAAGGACCTGTTAATAATAACAAAATTACGATTTCACTATTAGCACACTAAATTAACCATAACACTAATGATGGAATTTGCTGACATAAGAAGATAAGTTGATTTAAAGAAGAAGATAATCACCATAGTTGTAAGCAGAACATTAACAGTAAGTGATCTGATCTGGAGCCGGAGGAATCAGAAAAACTATACCTTGCTTTTATCCAAAAGCTACAAATAGAGAAATAACTTCCTATGACAACAACTTCTTATGAAAATAAAAAAAAAATTCTTGCCAAAACCTGCAAATAGAGAAATAAAAATCAAAGAGAGGTCACACAGAAACACAACAAAAGCTTGGAATGGCCAAAAATCAGTGTATCCACTGAGAAAGGAGGACAAAAAATTGAAGACCGACCTCGGCAGCTGCAGTTTTCATCTTCTTCGATTTCGACCAGGTGTTGGAGCCACAGAGGAAGTGAAGCAATCAAACACCGACACTCCTCTTACTGGCTCACCTTTCTCCGCTGCAAGGCCCTACTCACATCTTACACCTATTCCAGATAACAATGGAAAAATTAAAAAAGAGGAGTTTACATAGACATAGGTGAACATAACTAAGAAAAAGAGAGGAATGAACCTTGGCGACGAGATTAAGCAGTCCTCACTGTGAGGCCGAAGGCGAGGGCCTCACGGAATCGCCAGGTTCGAGCCTCTTGCCATCTCTCGCCATCTCTCGATCTCAGATCTGAGAATCAAAACGGAATCGTTGAAGACAGAAGGAATTCAAAACGGGGGTCGTAAATAGCTGATTCGATGGAGGATGGTTGCCGGTGAGAGAGGGTGAAGGAGAGAACGGGTGGAGAGGTGAGAAATTAAGGATGATGGAGATGAGAAGACGGCATTGTGAGCAAGAGACACCAGATCTAGATTTGGAAACAGGTTGGGAGAGAGGCCGTGGCTTGGTAAAATAATCCATTCTTATGGGTTGGCGTTTAAATTAATTCATAACTCGATTCCGCGCCTTTTAAAAAAATTCAAAATAAATATTTAACATCAGTCGAAAATATAGGGTGATCTCTATTTTAGTTGTAACATCTCAAATTTATAAACCGATGTTAAAAAACTGTTTAACATGGCAGGTTTTTCTGACTGATGTTAATGAGCTGATGTTAAATAACAGAATTCTAGTAGTGCATATTCATCCTTTTTATCATCGGTGATGTCGGTCTTGGAGTCTATGGGTCATGGACCCACCACACCTTTGTTACGCCTTTGCTACGTCATTCTGGTGCCATTTGGATGTTCACCCTTTCTTCCATTTCGATGCTCATCAAGGGGATCGCGAGGGGTTAGAAGTCACGGAGATAGGGGAGGGGCAAGGGAGGACAACATGACTTCTTTAGGGATTTTGACACGAACCAAGACTAGAGATGACGAGACTCGAGACGAGATGCTCACCCGAGAGTTACAAAGCTGCCCTTAGGGTATTTTATGACGTTATAAGTGCGGAAAGAAAGCACGTAGAAATCACGAAATATCTCAATTACATCACTCCACCTTAGCATGTACATATCTCAAGGAATAGCGACCTATGCATTCATAACATTCATATAATCAATTCTACATGCACGTGGAACAAGCTAGCAACCTATCATCTCATTCACAAGTCATGCTTGACATATTACGATCATGTATGCACAAACTGACAATAGACATATGCACCATATGTTATGTATCATATAGCGAGCATAATAGAATATCACATGTATAATTCATCACTCATTTTAGGTACACACGTAAGCAGATCGAGACAATGCGAAGTCAATTATGAGCATGCTGAGATGTACCCTAGTAATAATATAGAGGATATTGTTAGGTCATATGGGCATAGCAACTATCACATCAGATAACCATGTTCACATAGTTTGACAAGTATAGCACATAATCACATGAGGGCCTATAATTAGGAGGTATATATCCTACGTGATACTATCAACACTCATCAAGCATATACACAGTCACGGGGTCTAATTAAATAAATTTATCATGCTAAGAAATTCATTTCATATGTTAATCATGCAACAAGGGTCAACCACACTATCATGGACCTAATGGGAAGGCAATAGTCATGGTAATTCCATACATACAACACATACGTCTACTCATAAGTGCAATCATGCAAGATATCATGCAAGTCATGCGGAAATACACCAACACGTTATGTCATGTTATCGCAAGGAGGTTTGCTATTATAACTGGATAGAATTCTCTAAAGGCAATTACCGACTCATCACCCCATTTCCCCGTGGGATGCTAATATGACTCGCTCGGTAAGACAAAAGGACATTCACACTATTTCCAAGACAAGAGGGTAGAATTCGTGTTTAGACTCTAGTGACAAGAAGACATGGTTGACCATTTTGAGAATTGAGAAGGACGACTCCATAAGATAACTCACTTCTAACTCAAAAACATTTCAGTAATCACCCTCGCTAGCATACTTAGGCAACCCTAGCATTCGACACAATCCCCGAAGGTAGTTCGTTGATCGACCCAGTTTTCCCGTAGAGGAAGTTGACACCACCTAAGAGACTCGATAGAAACATCAACGATGAGAATATGAAGTAAGACTCGGAATGAGAATAATTGGCACCATTCGACCTTTACTAACGCACCTAGATGTTTTGTAGAAATGACGATGGAATCAGGATTATCAAGGAGAGTTGAACCACGGAAGGACGATTCTGACAAAACGGGGTCCTGATAAGAATAAGGTTTCTCCCACTATCCCATTTGCAAAGAAATTCATTACATGTTCCAAGTTAAGGTATACCAATTAGTTCTCTATTATAAGCATAATAGCACTCAACACGGAAGCAACCAACGAGTTTAATATGATCTCTTTCAAAGTTTATAAAAGCACATAGACGATCTATCCTGCCCTTCCAGGGGTAGCTGACCGGAGGGGGCAATTACCTCTTGGTCCCCTAACCCAGCTACTCCAACCTCCGTGGTGCAACTCCTTAGAGTCTTCTAAGCCCATCTGTAAATAGAAAGCTAGTATTTTGCCTACCGTTCCTCGTCCTCTATATCCTTAAGGGATGATCTATCGCTTTGGTCTCTAGCCATAAATTGATCCTATTTGCTACCCTAAGTCCAATTAAATTCATTTTGCCTCTTTTAAATTCGTTCAAAACCTTTGAAATCATTGGGCGGTTTTACAAAATCCTTTCCAACCCTTTTGTACTCGATTTGCAAAACCTTACTCTGATACCAACTTTGTAATGGCCCGAGTTTCTTAACCCGGGTTACATTTTGAAGGTCGGATACCTTCATTCAGATCTTGCGTACCAAGTCCAGGTTGAAAGTTTGAAATTCGAAAGTTCAGTTTGAAAGTGGGATTTCACACCTAAAATTCTCATGAGGCTCGTTGGAGACCCGGTGTTAACACACATGTACCTGTCCTAAATACTAGGTCGGGAAAACATGTCTTCTTAAACCATCGATCACGTAAATACAAGGTTCCCCGGGTCAAAACATTCTTTATTATGTGGTTATCCTACTAGTATTTCATATGGCCAAGTGACAATTCAATAACCAGTTTTCCGCAATGAGCATCTGTTCGGTGAACGGGAGGTGTGATTCTGCTTTAAATAAAATATTCAAATATAAACTCTAACTATGCCAACTCCCTGTTCCAAGCAAATAAATATAAGAATCCCTCCCGATGCAGTGGTAGGGTAATTCAAGATCGAATCTACGAGGAGGTATGTCAGCGCTTCCTAAGTTGCAATCACGATCAAGCTTTCGACCTCAGGAGATACTCGATATCGAGATGTCTGGTCAATATCAACCTCAATTCTGGTCGATTTCCATTGAGTTTCCTGCAGAAGACAAAAGCAAATCAGTCAACGTCGAGATGAACCTCGATATCGATGTTATTACTTAATATCGACCTTGCCAGTCGATTTCGATGTTTGTAACAGAAACTGTGTATGTAACCTCTTTGTCGAAAAATTAGCCCGAAGATTCTAGAATGGTGTAGGAAAGATGGACAGAAATAAAAACTCAAAATTTTTATAAAATTCAATTAACTAAAAGCTTCCAAGGTCGGGGATTCATGCCACAACGATAATCATGCAAGTGTGATGATAAAGTTATGAAATTTAATGTCTTTCTGTCAAATAACTTTCGTTACCAACACTTAGGTGATTAGAGGCTCTCGCATAATTCATAAGAGTTACTATCCAATTCATGAGTAATCCAAGTTCACAATATGATTGCCTTTCGCTTCAATAATGTAAATAATGAATCTCCTCAACTTTCGCAAAGGATCATGCATAGGGTAGAAGACGGAATCGCATAAAAATCATACCTTTGATGCACTTACCCTACATTGCTATCGTCGGGCGCACCCCGACCCTAGAAGTGGGTTGACTACTCGCGCTTCATCATTGAACTCATCATCATTATGTAAAAGAAACTACTTTGATTAACATCAAAAGAAAGATTACACCAAACAAAGCCACTCCGCTCTCGCTTACACAACTTACTCGGCCTTTATATCTCTCTCTAACTCGCTATTCTCTATTGGAACTGAATTCTCTGCTTGCTTGGATGATTAAACTCAGCCCTAACGGCCTCTAGATATAGATCTCAAATCTTGCTAGCCAAGGATTCGAGAACATATCTTTATTCTCTAAGATAAAACTTAATAAAGTAAAAACTAAAAACTCCTTGGTAAAACTCATAAAGGATAATTCTGGTGATGATTGGATAGAAGATCTCGACTTTATGATAGACATGCAAGCTTCGAATAGAATTCCATCTAAATCTGAGTCGGACTTCTTCTGCTGGCAACGTCGATATCGACCTTGATCCTCGATATTGACCTCTCTTTTATCTTATCTCGAGCACTCCTTCTTCTCCTCGGATTGGTACTCGACTTCTATCAATATCATCGATCTAGGCCACTCGATATCGATATCGACCTCTTCATTGTCGACATGCTCTGTTTCTCCTCTGCTCGATTCCTGGTGCTCTGTTCACTCGATGTCGAGGTTCATAGTAGATTTCGACCTCTTCAGAAGACTTCGAGTTCTTTTTCCGCTCATCATCACTTGTCCAAATCTGTCCATTTTCGCCTTGATTTATGTGAAATCACATAGAAACTCGTGCAGACCCATATATTTGACAATAATGCATAAACTACACTAATTCTGTGATTTCCCACTAATATGCATGCAAATAATGATAAAGTGGACTTAAATGTGCATAGAAAATATGGCAATTTGCGCACACATCAAACACCCCATACATAAGCTTGCCTGTCCCCAAGCAATACTTTTAATGGTCATTCAGGGGAAGAAAGTAATACTTTTAATGGGTTGACTACTCGGCCTCTATCTCTCTCTGACTCGCTATTCTCTACTGGAACTGAATTCTCTGCTTGCTTGGATGATTAAACTCAGCCCTAACGACCTCTAGATATAGATCTCAAATCTTGCTAGCCAAGGATTCGAAAACATATCTTTATTCTCTAAGATAAAACTTAATAAAGTAAAAACTAAAAACTCCTTGGTAAAACTCATAAAGGATAAATCTGGTGATGATTGGATAGAAGATCTCGACTTTAGGATAGACATGCAAGCTTCGGATAGAATTCTATCAAAATCTGAGTCGGGCTTCTTCTGCTGGCAACATCGATATCGACCTTGGTCCTCGATATCGACCCCTCTTTTATCTTATCTTGAGCACTACTTCTTCTCCTCGGATTGGCAGTCGACTTCTATCAATATCATCGATCTAGGCCACTCGATATGGACCATCAGGCATCCATATCGACCTCTTCTGTGTCAACATGCTATGTTTCTCCTCTGCTCGATTCCTGGTGCTCTGTTCACTCGATGTCGAGGTTCATAGTCGATTTCGACCTCTTCAGAAGACTTTGAGTTCTTTTTCTGCTCTTCATCACTTGTCCAAATCTGTCCATTTTTGCCTTGATTTCTGCAAAATCACATAGAAACTCGTGCAAACCCATATATTTGACAATAATGCATAAACTACACTAATTCTATGATTTCCCACTAATATGCATACAAATAATGATAAAATGGACTTAAATGTGCATAGAAAATATGGCAATTTGTGCGAACGTCAGCATCCTACACCAAACAACACATGACACTAGATATGATCAAGCATATATACCTAAAAATATAAAGCGGGCATAGGATCAGATCGAAGCCCGCATGGCTGCACCCCACATATAAGAATACGCTCAGCGTAATATCATGCTTCTAATGTAGGAGAGGAATATTAACACACAAGACATGATCGCAGTTTATATGTATATATATGTAGAATAATAAATAGGGCCCTAGCACAGAATGTCAAGTGGCATATCCCTCTCCTACCTCTACCCCCCTTCCCGGTAGGGCGGAGACTGGCCAGCTCATGAATGCATTCCATTTAATTATAGAGGATCAAGCCCGTATTGGTGCCCAACCCATAGCATGCTTTTTAAATAATCATATATGTGGTCTTTTAAAGAGAAAAGAAGAGTAATGCGGATAATAGTAAAGTGTTGTTTATAGAATATTATCATGACTCGAACGACTCATGATAAGACCCGATGAGACCGGGCCGTCCTATGAACCTAGCAACGACTCTAAATACTTCACAAATAACGACCGTTCTGTTTATATACACATTTAGAATAAGGATGCTAATACGTTAATGCAACCTAGCATGATACTACATGGCATACTATTATAAAATGCAGCACCTATTACGTCATGCAAATATAAGCAGGGATATGTCTGATCAATCTGAGTAAGGCCCGAGGGGCTTACTCAGATTGGAGGTGTAGAACAGCATAATAATAGATCCGGCATCAATCACAATCATAATATCACCTAGAGGTATATCATAAATACATGAGTCTAAATCTATGCTACTCTAAGCATACATAGGACACACACATCACACAATCAGATAAGTAAGTACATCGCATCATCCATACTTGTCATTCCATCATGATCAACCACTCATCGAATCATAACACCTCAAATGAGCACAATAATCTCCATAACTTACTTAGCCGAATTCGTATGCTCAAAAGATCATATCCTCACATAACATCTCAACATGTATATAATATTTCGTCAAACATTACTCATACGATAACACCTTACTTATACATCATGCCATTAGTCATACATATATGTTATTTGTCATCCATTGATGGTATTATTCACACACTCATGCTATTAGTAACACCATCACATCATCATGCTAGTTAGTCATGAATATGTCAAATCCCCAAGTTAGTCTCAAAACCATTTTGAAATCTGGGTCAAATAGTTACGGCATCCGACCATTGAAAGTGTTCACAATTCATTTTCCAAAACCCAAGGTTATGTCATCAAGTCAGTCATTTGAATCCCTAAAACCGTCAAAACTGGCTTTCGAAAACATTTTTTCAAAGAACCCCAAGTTAACAAGTTAAGCTCTCGGCCAAGGGTGTTTCCTCACGGAGAAAATGGATTTCACCTCCACGAAATAGGCACAGTGAACACCTCATGACTTGGGAATGTCACGGCCGTGAGAGGGTCAAGTCGCCCCCGCAAGATGGGCTCTCGCCCATGCAGAAGGCTTTCGCGGTGGCGACGCTGGGGAGTCCTCAAAGGCTCCCCTGGGTTGTCACTCACCATGGTGACAGGGGCCAATCGTCGTGGTGTGATGGAACCCTAATTCCATCTTCTTACTCGCGGCGGCGAGTTTGGCCTGGAGCTACTGATTTTTAGCTGGTTTGGCCTCGTTTGTTATGGTTAGCCTTCCTAACTCTCACCCAACCTTTTCCCAACGTTAATACCCATGTTAGTACACATAAAACACAAGAAAAGCGAGAGATATAAGGATCATCACCCAAGTTTTCTTCTTTTCCTTCGGTTTTCTCTATAATCTTCGTTCGGGCTTCGATTGTGCTCCTTCTTACGCAAGGTTGCCTAGAATTGTTAGAGGGCGTTAAAGATGTGACCTTTGAGTTATTATGAGGTGAAAAGAGGGAAAAACTAGCCTTTACCTCTCCAAAACCGAAAATAGTGAGTTTGGGTCTTCTAGGGCTTCTCGGGGCTTCTCCGGGCTGTTGAGCTCATTCCAATGCTTGGAGGACATCAAGGAGGTGTTGGGGAAGCTGCCGTTGCTGGCTATCGAAGGGAGGAGGGGTAAAGGAGCGTGCTTGTCTTGCTTGAGCTCAAGAAATTGAATGGAGCTCCTTTGTCTTGAAAGGGAGGAGGGAGTTGAAGGAGATGATGTTGTGGGGTTGTTATGGTGATGTTGAGCTGCTGTAAGAGGGAGTTTGGCTGCTGGAATTTCACAAGAATGAGAGAGGAAAAAGGGGAGGAGGAGAAGGAAGATAAAAGAGAGCTTTCAAGATAAAGTTTTGGGGATTTTTTGATAAGGTTTGTGTTTGATTTGTGTGGTGAGGCAAAGGGGACACCAAACCTGATTTTTAAAGAACCCAAGGGAGCTTTTGGATGGTCCAATACGTGAGGGGCAAGGGGGAAGAGAGATGGGAGTGTGTTTAGGGTCCTCTTTATATTTTCTCCAGGACTTTGGATAAGATTTGTTTCTAGGGTTGTTTGAATGAGGAGAGAGTGAGTTAAAGCTTGATCCCTCAAGGGGATAAGGGCTGATTTGGGTAGAAGAGATGGGATAGTGATGGCTTGTCTCCTTCCCAAAGGGGGGTACGCAAGGGAGTAAGAGAGAAAAAGAGGTTTGTGGGTGTTTCTCCATTTTTGGCAAGGAATCTTTGACTTAAATTCAAATGGTCCACATGTCTCCACTCCTTTTGATAGGGTTTGGTGTGTAGGGATTTGTCTAGGGCTAGGGAGAGTGAGGGCGAGAGTCTTCATTTCGACATTGCGCGTTCGAATCCTAAGGTTAGTCCCGAAATTAGTTTCCAACGTTAGTTTTCCAATTTCCGCTCTCTCTCGCTCTATTAGATTTTGAAAATCCGAGAATCAATGTCGCCATGCCAAGTTAGTTTTCAAAATTTTATTGTAGGTCGGAAATCCGTTTCATGAGTTTTAAATTCGATTTAATGAGTTTTCCCTTCAAATTCCGACTTTAAATTCATTTTTAATTTTCTTTTTCCGAAAATTTGGATTTGAAAATCCGAGCCTTTACACTTATGTTTATCATGATGCTTTTGATAAGGCAAAGATTTAAAGACTATGTTTATGGGATAATTGATTTTGATCCGCTCGAGGATTAACAAAGGTTAAGTGTGACGGAGTTTGATAATACATATATTTGTATAAACATTGTAGGTAGTTTTAGGTTGCATTTCATATGTTTTTTAGTTAATTCGCATCATGATCATTTCGAATTTTAAGTGTGGACTCTACTATTTTTATGGTTAAGTATACAAATCATACATCTGAGCTCGAATGGTGGAGAAATCATGGAGCAAATAGAGCTAAGGAAAGATAAGGACAAGCCAAGAAAGAGTCAAGACAAGATGAAGAGCAAATGAGAAAGGGCCAAGAAACAGTTTAGGAGTTGAAACGACAGTGGGCCGCAAAAACTATCCGCGCAACTAACTGAACATAAAATGCACTTTCCCAAGGTCTCGGATGTCCAATTGACTATTTTAACCATCCATTGGAAAGTTCTTAATAAGCTATATGTCATCATGTAATAAAAAAAGAGCAGAGCCCGCTAATAATGACGTTCGTAGATTGAAGACCAGCGCCCGTAGATGACCAGCAATGCCCGTCACTAGAGGATAAACGTGGATTTCTGAGAGCTTATACGATAAAGATTTGTTTCTATCATTAGGAGATCTTTTCGTACCCGTTAATTGACGGCATCTACGGTTTTCTTAGCCCATATGAGCACTATAAATACCTATGTTAGCCTAGGGGTTCAAGGACCGCTTAGAAATGGTTCCGCCTCCTGCTTGGGATGAACCAATCCACATTTTTCTACTTTCTTTTCATATTTAGTTCATAGACATCCATGCTTGGCTGATCTTCTTTATTTTACCCGCGATTCAAGATATGTGTTTGTTGTATCGTACATGATGGGTGAATTCAAGTTTTAAATATTTATGTTTATTTTAATCTCCTTTACTTTATATTGTTATTTTGTTTCTTTGTCGTGAATAGCTACCTCGACTCAGTTGCATCGAGCTAGGGTTCATAGTACCTCATGGGTCAAATCCATTATAGTGGCAAACACATCCAGAAGAAACTAGTAGGAAATCTAGATTGCGTAGGGAGATTGACATCTTGATTGCATGTATTTTTAGTGGAAAGAGTGGCTAGGTTGACAACCGTGCAAGAAGCCGATGAGATGGGGATATTCAATCATGATGCCATTGCATTCTAGGACTTTGTGCTACTCACACCCTATGCAAGAGTTTAGGGAGTTAGGTGGTGTTATCGGCAAACGTTCGGCTTACCTAATTTTGTGTATAAATCGGAACATGAATATGAAGAAGTCCAAGGATCTAGAAACCAACCATGTTACAATGAGCGGGTGAAACCAAATTATCTCCAAATCTTTTTGTCTTTACTCACCATTACTTGTTACTTTGATTGCATTTACTCTACTTCTTTTTTTTTCTGCTTTTTTATTTGAATTGTTAGCAAAGAGAACTACTAATCACACATTCTATGTGGGACGATACCCTGACTTACTTGCTATACTAGTATTTAAGTTTAGGGATTTCTTTTGCGACATCCAACGACCGGTTTACCGCTCATCACTGGTATTCACGTTTTTGTGTGGGGAGTAATGTGAATGAACTTTTTTGTGAAATTATATGTAACAAATAGGTTTTGATGACCAAATCGCATGATTTTGAGGGTGACATGCATGGGTTAAGGGGTGACACGCATGTGTTAAGGGGCGACACATATAAGTTTTACACAATGAGAAACTCCCAGATCTGAAAGTCGGTTTGTTATTTTGTGCAAGGGATTATATTGATGTATTATTAACTATTTGAAGTATTATAGCTCAAGGTAGAGCAATGCATTAAATACACATAGATGTAGGTTTTGGATCATATGTAGACTATTACCATCGTAACATATGTGACATGAAGAAACCTATTATTCGAAGAAGTGGCAAGAGAATCTAAATGAGTAATAAGAAAAAACTAGCATGTGACACACAAAATCCTTCAAGTGACATGACATGAATGAAAATGTAAAACTATATACAAGTCTACAGGACGATATTATTTATGCTTGATTTTTTTGCCGGAATTTTTTTTTTAATTCGGCGGGGATTTTTTTTAATTTTTGCATGTGGCTAGCATTTAATGCATTTGTCTTTTTCTCTCTTTTTTAAACCTAGTGTGGATCCATTGTTCCTGAATTCCTCTATGTCTCCATGTACCCTCTAACAAACCATCACATTCTTTATCATTTTTTTAAAAATTTTCAAACTTGAATTATTTTTCTTTTTCATTTTTTTGAATTTTGGGGTGAGGAAGGACATTCAAAGAGTCTGTCCATTTGGAGACATGTGATCCATTCGTTTTAAATCATTTTCACTTTTGATTTGAATCGCTTTTAAGATAATTGTATTTTCCTCATTCTATCTTTTTTTAAGACTCTTTTACCTGTAATAAGAGGTATTGCCACATGTAATTTTTTTTAATTTTTTGAGGTTTTGATTAGTCTTGCAATTTTCACATATTGGGGGGCTAGTTTTGCAACTGGGCGGGGAGTTAACCCCATTCTCTCCTATCCTAATCTGATGGTAGATGTGAGCTTGTTTCCTTGATCTTTGATCTTAATTAGTTGGCTCCCCACGTCCTCTGCGCGTGGGAATTCAATATCAGTGCTTTGTCTAGATGGGTAGTTTTGTTTTCCAAGATATTCTTCTAGATTTTTTCCCCAAATGGAAATTCTTACCAATCTGAAGAGAATCAACACCATATGTGAAATGTTTATAGAATAGATGATAATATCCTACTTAATGATAGTCTTGAATGGAGTATGACAGTTATATAGAGCAGTTAGGGTTGTTTAAACAATGCTAATTGTGTAAAAACACGAAATAGGTTGAATCGGATTTATGACAATGGATAATTTTTAACACATGAATGTTTCATGTGAGAAGTTATGCATTGTTAAAGAGATGTGTGGTATTTATTTAGTTATTTATTCTTTGCTTTGTTCTGTTCGTTGTTGATGTTCTCTATCCTTAAATATGACTCTTCATTTAAGTTTTGCTTGCACGGTGCATTCTCTTTGTTGTGTCTGACTTTCCATCTCTATTTTACCGGGAGTCATTTCACTTGGATGTAAATGGTCAACTTTTAGAGGATAGTCACAATAATATATGCGCTGAGCTATTTGGGCTTCATTTCTTCAAAAACGTACAATTATAGCGACAGTGCTGAACTGAATTGTCAAAAATGCAAAGGATGCTTGATGGTACCTCTAATAGGAGTGCCATCCATTAACACAAACATTACAAGTGTCTCTATCTCAGCATGAGTGTTTGCTCCCGACTCGCAAAGAAAAACTTAAGTTCACTGTGATGACATCCTTTAAATGGTACTTCCAAAGAAAAACTTAAGTTCACTAACTGGAGCAATAAAAAGTTTATTATTATCATATTGCAATTACAAATTAAGCCTTCACCTTCACTAGAAGGACCTAATTCATGCTCATTTTCACAAAAGTTACCCAGTAAAACTTTATGTCCTTTTCTTTCTATCTATGCGTTCATTGCAAAATGATACATCCTCAAACACATGGATGTAACTTACTTGCTTTTTTTGTACTCAAACTCAATATGTAAGTAATCCTAGATTCTAACTTCAATCTGCAAAGTGCCAGAATATCGTGCTCAAGTTTTTTGAGCGGGTATTTGAAATTTAGAGCAGAAGCAGAAAAGGTAAATCATACTTGCTTGTTATTTCCACAATAGATTGAAACTAAAACTCTAATCATATAGAAATCTTGTTTCTTGGTAGAAGTAACTTCGTCCATTGAGTTTCATCATTTGTGTTTGTTTTTATTTTCTTTTGAACCAAATGCAAGAGAACAATCCAAAGTTCAGACATTAGAAAAATATATCATCGCCTCTGTCGGTACATAGGGTTTGCTTTGAGGCATGTTAGATCACTTTCTTTTAAGTGGTATTTGTCAAGATATGGGATCGATTTCCTTTTTTTCCCATCCTCATGTTTGAGCTTTTGGAAGGAGTCGGCTTTTGAAATGTAATCACACACATTACTAAAAATTACTCATTTCACCATCTTGAAATGGATTGGGCTAGCTTTTGCAACCCAGAATCCAAATAGTTAATAGATGGTGAATATATAAACAATGCTATGAAGAATTATCATCAAATTCTCCTTCTAAACCCTTTCAAAGAAGACATCATTGTCGGATAGAACAACCTTCGTTCTTCTGATTTCTCAACAAATCGAACTACCGGTTTGAGAGGGGGGAATCAGATGATGGAGGCTAGAATAAGGGTTTGAAATATTGGGGGAAATCAAATTGAAAACCAGATGACATAGGAAAAGGAATTTAATTAACTTGAAAGCCAACGAAAGCAATAGCGCGAGCTGCGATCACTGGATTTATTCTTCTTGAGAGTGGACAGTAGTGCGATGAATCTGCGGCCAATGACACCGCTGACGAGTTTGAAGTCGTTGACTCCCCGTCGTCGAACATCTTCGATGACAAATGACCGCTGAATAGGGACTTCTCTGGCCTCTCAAACCTCTCCAGTGTGGCGGTGACTCCTCCCACTCTTGTCGATTAGATCGCTGACATCCTAGTGAGGGAGCCCAAGTATGAGACGCTAATCAGTAATCACCCGTGTTGCGACAATAAGAACGCCTTGGAATCTTCTGAACCAGTTCCAGATCTAAAATGCGCCGAGTGCTAGGAACCAGAATCGGAAGCCGGAGAGAGAGGAAGAGACAACACTGGAGATAGGAAGAGAAATGGAGTAAGGTCAATATTGTAATTATTTGATAAGATAGTGTAAATACAAGGGCAAAATAGGAACTCAACCTTTTGGCAAACCTACCTTATATATACATATAAAATTTTTTTCGAAATAGCCAAAAAATGGAAACTTATTATAACAATAGCCAAGATCCAAAAGTATTTAGCGATTTAGCCAAAACAGGGTAATTGTCGCTGTTTCAAACTACGACTTTACCCAATGTTTTAAAAAAATAATAATAAAATAGGTAAATCGATGTTACAAACAGCAACTTACTTATAAATGTTTTTTACAATTAAGTATTTATATTTAACTGAAATCGTAAAAATATATATATATTGGGAGAGTCGCTCTCCCGTTTTGTTTAATTTTTTTTTAACTCGTGACATTAATGAATACAAAACAAAAAAATTAACAAATACATGGAATCACTATTACTAACAATGACTCTATTGGTAAAAATAAAAAACCACAGAGTCGCTGCTAAGAATAGCGACTCTAGGGTTTATCAATAACAATAGCTTCTAAGCATGTCCATGGAGGCTTTTGTATATATTTACATATATATATCAAAAATATAAATGAGACATGAAGGCTTTTATATATATATATATATATATATATATATATATATATATATATATATATATATATATATATATATATATATGGGTGCGCTCCAGTGAAAATCAAAATTACGGTAAAAACCGTGAGGATCAATTTATTTGGTTGATAGTTGAATTAAATAACACACTCAAAACGCGCTAAAAAAGCACGCGCGCGCATCACACAGAAAAGTGACAGGCGCGTTCCCTCAATCATTACTAAATAGTAAATACTACCTAAAAGCCCAACGTAAAAGCCCAAAGGGTATTGGTATAATATTAATACTCCGTATTGGTTTTTCAACAACAATATCATTATCAATTAAGGGATGAATCGTTGGTTAAAAATTTTACAGGTTTAAGAATTTTTTTTATATGAACATGAATCCAAAATTATGGGTTCAAGATTATGAGTTTAAAAATTTTAAAATCTTAGACATATTTAATAAAAAAAATTTAACTTATATTTTTCTATAATTGTGGGTTCAAGATTTTAAAATCTTGAACCTACTTAATAAAATTTTGAACTTTAGATTTGGTAATTGTAGATTCAAGATTTTAAAATTTTGAACCTACTATTTTATAACTGAGGGTTTAATATTTTAAAATCTTAAGTGACATCCAGTTGTCTTACATTTCATTTCGGTTTCTTAAGTAGGTTTAACTTTTTATTATGATGTATTGTCTCCATTTAAAATAGGTTCAAGATTTTTATATTTGAACCCATAGTTATATATATCATTAAAGTGATATCTTGTTGTCTTACATTTTATGTCGGTTTATTAAGTTGGTTCAAGCTTGGTGTATTGTCTCCATATCTTTAAAGTACGTTCAAGATTTTTAAATTTCGAACCCATATATAGTTATATCTAGCCTTAAAGTCACATGTTGTTGCCTTATGTTTCATGTTGATTTATTAATTAGGTTCAAGTTTTTTTCTTGGTGTATTGGCTCCATGTAGAGTAGGTTCAAAGATTTTTAAATCTTGAATCCATAGTTATATCTAACCCTAAAGACACATCTTGTTGCCTTACGTTTCATGCTGATTTATTAAGTAGATTCAAATTTTTTTCATGGTGTATTGCCTCCATATAAAGTAGGTTCAAAATTTTTAAATTTTGAACCCAGAGTTATTATAGCCCTAAAGTAACATCGGGTTGCCTTACATTCTATATATAAAACTCCATAATCTAGCTAATAAAATCATCCTTCGTATTTATACCTTGAATTCAATGGCCTGTATATCTTAATTTCACATTCACAGCAGAACCTTTCCCTACTACACAGACTTGGTAAAAATAAAATACAGATTGAGCAAATAGGTAACTAATGAAAGGGCAATCCGTCTCTCATGCCAATATGGATAACAACAATTTAAACTCTCCAATGTTTAAATGAAAGGGCAATCCGTCTCTCATGTCAATACATACAATGATAAGTTTAGGATATATATTTACATGTATATCCGACATAGTACCCAATCATCAAGCTGTGAAATTGAACAGAAAAAAATCCAGATTTAGGGCACAAAAGGATTCATGAGATGCTGAATTTAGTAAGGGATTCATCAATTAGGCTAATTACATTGAGATTGGTTCATTTGCCGGCGGATAGGTCGAGGGTAGTGAGGCAGTATTCGTGCATAATCTAGTTGGTCTTGATGCCCTTCGGGGCCTTGCCGACATAGAAAACCAGAGCCTTCTTGATTCCGAGCGCCTTGGGATTTCCAATGGGCTTATCCGCGCTGGTCGCCTTCCAATAACCGGCACCGACGGCCTGGTTATCCCTCGAGCCGTTGGTTATCCCTCAGCGAGAAAAAGTACCACTCTTTCTCCCCGTACAACGCCAACTCTGGACAAGAAGCTAAAATTCAAAGGATAAAACCTCGAATCCTTAAAATTGAAATCATCAATCTCATCAATTACTGATTCAGGTCGGGAAATCGAACTGACCTAGAAGCTGCCAGGGATCGAACTTTTATAGGTCGACCTTGGCTATGATAAGGACAACAATCAGTTGGGCGGCGCATTTTTGGCAGAGGTAGTGGAGGAGTGAAGGACCAGACTCATCGTCGGTGGGGTGGAAGCGGAACCCCGGAGGCAGCTGCAACTCGCCATTCATCATTCGTAGATTGAAAACAAACATCCTCCCACAGCCAATCAAATTAGTCCTCATGGTTTTTACCATAAAAATTGGTTTTCACCGGAGTCAATCCGTATATATATATACATAGATATCAAACATATAAATGATTTAACGGGTAATTTATACCCTATGTTACGAAAATCGAAAGAATAGTATAAAAGTTAGTACGATTTTGTCAACTTGAAAAATATGTAAAAGGTTAACCACGTGCATATTCTAGAGAAAACTGTCTACGTAGCTGAATATCCAAACCACATGCAAATTTTAATCGTTTATGTTTATTTTAGTGACATTAATAAAATCTAAACCATACTACTAAAGTAATCCTATCATCTATAAATCCTCACTGTCATCATCATCATCCTCCTAGTCAATTCCACTCTCCTCCCCTATCTTCGGGACTGTCGATGGGAAGGCGGGGCTTTGGGGTCGTATGTGGTAGGCGAGAGATTCTTGCACATTCTGAATGCCCATTGAAGTAGATGGCGGAAGTGGACCCATAGATTGTAACGACATGGTAAGCATCGTTGTAAATGAGGAGCTCGCATCTAATGAAGAGCCAACATCTGTTGACATATGCGACGGTGGATACCAGAATGAGGTAGACAATGTTTGTGCTGCCCACTAGGAGAGTGAAGATGGAGTATACTCCAAAGCTGATAGAGGGGTACACCCAAACGACGATGTGAACTCATACGCTGGAGCACTACTTGAAGGCCCAACATACACAAGTGGTTGCACATGACCATCAGATCCCGACACTGGACCATACCCCGACTGTTCAGCATGTTCTGGGGGCGACGCAAACCCCGAATACCCAGTATACCATGAATGGCTTCCATCTCCCGAATGATGGTTCGGGTGAGGTGACGATTGTGGGAAAGATCAGCTTGCACCGTAGAAACCACTTCCAAAGTAAGCTTGGTTGGAAGTGACTAGATCCAAAACCTCAGAACTTTGTGAGGACACGTACTCGCCAAAGGACGCCAATGGGGCAAGACACGAATAATCGCACAGCTATGATACTTGTTGCTTGATGTCGTCAACATGTCGCCCCCGATCGCCTACATCATATACACAGTGTCCCTACAAATAGATATGAGTACAAATGAGTAGTGGCAATCTCAACACATGTTATTGCAATAGTTGATATAATTTCTCACGAGTGTGTGTGTATATCCGGTGCAGCCGGCTGGTATTGTGCGGGTGCGGCAAAAACTTGTTGGCTGATGAACAAAAGAGTGCGTGCTCTATACCAATGCATGTACTCATCTAGCACATACGATGGAGAGACACCCTGATCATTCCACACTGCAGACTCCTCACGGTTGTTCCAGTTATTGATATGCTCTGCAAACAATGCTGCCCAGTTTGTAGTATGCTTTCCTCGATTATCTACGGCATGTAAGTGCACATAGTACCCTGCATGCCCTAGGGGGGAACTGAGCATGGCCGAACTGGCGCATCACACGCTCAGTTCGATGTGCCTCAACAATGTCAAAGCAAATCAATGGGACCTATGCCATCTAGATGTCGGCTCCTTCTCGACAGATGTCCACGAGATGGCTCAGGATCGCCGTTGTGTATAGCTCCCATATGAACTGGATACAATGCAAGTACCCGTCATTATATATTTTTAAATGAACAAGGAAGTCGTTATTGAAATGAACTTGATTCTCCTGTTGTTTATCAAGGGCATCACGAAATTGTGGCAACTGTAACCTCTTGTGCCCCCAGTCATATGTACAGTGCATCCACCTGCATATTCACTAATCAGTTTTTTTGCGAGATCAGCAAATATCGACAACGGTAGTCATAAGACGACATTACCTCATTGCTAGAGAGTCTTGTCCCACTTGAAAGTTTTGCCCGGGAGGGGTTAGTTGGCTCCCCTGTACGGCTGGATTTTGTTGCTGCATTCGCCTTGCCTTTCTGGCTTACTGCTACATCATGTGCGACACCGGGATGCAAACTGGCCTGCCGATAGGGATGCGTTCCCATTCCCACATCTGAAGTACATGAAATTCATTGTCAATATTATGTAATCGGTCCAATAGGAAGCACTTTCAATGAGCAGGTGCGAAGATTACATGAAGTAAGATTATTGGACCAGAGATCTCCATCCACTCCTTATGTGAGGCTCTGCATAACTGACGGTACAAGTATGCAAGAGTTGCTACTCCCTTGCTATATTGACATGTCTGCTTCAAATTTGCCAAGAGTGGCAATATAGTAGCTGCACTTCCCCACCACTAGTGGCAGAGAACAGGGCACCTGCCATCAATTGCAATATGTATGCCCTAGCATGATATTGAACTGTGGCATCATCAGCGTCATCAGGTAGTCGGCTGAACGTATTTCGTAACCAATGCACTTTCATCGACGATCCTCTTAAGTCTGCTACTGGTGGCTCGACCCCTAGATGATCTTGGCAAACTTGATGCCAAATGTGGTTGATGGTGCTTGTTACTGCTGCTCCATCTACCCGTAGGCCCATTATAACGACCACATCTTGGAATGTGATGGTGGCCTCTCCAACTATGAAGTGGAATGTATGTGTCTCTGGCCTCCATCTCTCCATGAGCGAAGGGATAAGAGGCATATCCATCTCAAACATCGACTGCGGATAATGTACATAGTAGAACCCAACTTGGCGCACATAATGTAGGATTCTCTCATCGACGTGTGCCCGACCAAACGTCCGGAGATGTAATCTATTCTTCAATGTCCTCAATGTCTAAAAGAGGTGTCCCACGGACAAACGTTAGCACGAGATAAGAAATAAGGAATATAGAAAAATGCAGTCATATCTTACGTATGGGGAATCGTTCCATACATCTGTGGAATGATGGTATAACTGTCGAGTAAGCATATCCTCCACTTGTGGTCTTGGATCCATTGCGACAGCTCTACATTATGAGTAATGAATTATGTCGTCACACAGAGAGAACACATAGGGTTCGTATGGGACGGAGTCAATAAACTGACTAAATTTATAAACAGGGTAAAATTTATAAACTGTTGGTAAAAGTAGTTAAAAATTTAAACAACATGATAATCTTCGTATGGGGAGAAAAACAGTTTATTTGTAAAAAGTAGAGTTTATTTGGTTGTTATTAGGGGTATTGTGTTACTTTCAAACCAAATAAGATAAAGGGGTGAATAAAGACCCAAATAAACACCTAAAAATGCACCGATTTATAGCTTGTATTTTAACCAATTTTTTTAACAGTTTTTACTTGTTTTTGGCCTCCTATACACCCATTTAAAATACTTATAAAATAAACACCTTATTGTACTTAATTTTTACCTGTTTTTTTACAGACCCATAATACACCAATATAATATAGAATACATAAAAAATCAATATAGAATACATAAAATATCAATACAGAATACATAAACCATTAATACAGAATACATAAGCCATCCATACAGCATACATAAACCATCAACACATAACATAAGCCATCATTACAGAATACATAAGTCATAACCGCCATATGAACAATGTCATATGAAACTACAAACAGCTCTAACATAACGATCCTACGACCCTGATAACCCGGCGCGGGTCGGACAAGTGCAAATGTTGTGACCCTCTTGCTTGCATAAGCTATAAAAAACGATGGATTGGACAACCTCATCCATCTCATTGTGAATGCATCCTGATCGTGGTATCCCAATTTCGCACTTTCGCCTTTCATCTGGAATGAGGATAGGATAAGTCATTGGAGGCCAGGACTCCTCATCACCAAGTGGTCTGAAATGCAATTTGTATGTCTCCACATGAGCCACGAAACTAAACCAAGGGGACACATATTGCTAGAAAGGCAAACTCCTACTACGACATATGACAAAGACATGGGAGCACGAAATATGGTATAGATGCCACTGCTGACAAGTGCAAGTCCTCTCCTCGAGCTTAATAGTATACCATTTCCGAACAGATCTAACGTCTCCCATGGGGGCATAAAGAACAACCTCAAACAAGTTTGCTTGCATGTTGAATGAGATCACCTCCATCATAAGAATCATCTTGAAGTTCCTCCGTAGTGCCTTCTCTAATGCAAGCGTGTAATGATGGCCTTCGGAGCTGCGTGATTTTCCCTGTCCATATCGCGAGACAAAGTAGCTATTTGCTTTGTAGAAGCTTGCCACAACCAGTGCCTTAATGGGCAAGCATCTTGCACCCTTCTTGACCTCGTTGAAAGACTCAGACGGGTCATATTTCCATATCTGAATCCTTCATCACGTGTGAGGGACCACTTCTCTGGCGGTATTTCACAGAGGTAATTGTAGGGTTGCTCATTACACCTCTTGATGGCCTCCATCGCTTAATCGAATTCCGCTCGTTCCTTCACATACGCAGCGTTCTTCAACGGAGCCTTTAGGGGGCGATTTTTTTATCATGTTGTTGACATTCGATGCAAGATGTCGGATGTAGAATCGATGTTGGGCATTAGGTGGCATCCAATGAGGATGTTGTACCACCCTAAGGATGCCCTGATGGTGATCAGATAACACAGAGCAGTGCGCTGCGTAACTCGTTCGCAGATTAGCTACATGAACCACGACCAACTTTCAGTGTTCTCACTCTTGATAATTGCAACGGCCAATGGGAATCTGTGGTTGTCAGCATTGATCGACATCTCCATAAGCAACACTCATTTGTACTTCCCATAAAGGTGGGTGCCGTCAATGGAGATCACCGGTTTGCAGTGATTGAACCTAGTAATGGTCGACCCGAATGCCCAACAAACATGATGGAACATCCTCATCGCCCTAGTTAGGTCCGCGATTGCTGAGAGCTCAAATACCGACCCTGGGTTGCTAATGACTAATGCATCTAGTAAGTGTGGTAGTTGGGCATATGAGTCCTCCCAATCCCCATAAATCTTTGTGGTTGCTCGTTGCTTTCCATCCCATGCCCTGAAGTACGATACCAAGACATCGTACTTTAAATTGATGATCTCTATGATGACATTTGGTCGGAGTGTTCTGTCAACCCGAATGAGTGGGATAATCTCACGACATATGAACTCCACAGTGACAATGCGATTATCCAGAGCCATCACAACCTCCGCACATGTATCATCATGAGGACCTGCGTATGATACTATCTTCCATATCCCAAGGGTGGCATCAACTAGCCTTGCGGTCAGTTTCCATGTACATCCACATGAAGTAGCTTGACTACAAACTGCGACATACCTCTGTGTATTGTGCTTCACAAACCGAAATGATTTTTTGTTGGAGATGGAGTAAACTTTCATCTTGTATATCAACTCTTTTATGCTGGTGAAGAACAACCCCTTATGGAATTTTATTCCGCATGTTAAAGTGGTTAACGGGTCCCATGTTGTCCATATGTCCAACTCTTGGGTGATGGGTTCGTGCGCATAGTTCCAAGATGGAGTTATACTCACAGCCGCTTTCATGATAATCTCATTGGCCTTCTCCCTTGTCATTTCAGCATCTTCACCCCCCGGACCATCAGTGCACTCCTCTTCTTGATGTAAATCGTCTTCATGGTCGATCCCAAATGAATCCGCTTCAATATCGTCAATTATTTCTAAATCGATCACGGTAGCCTGAAATGTTCGAGTTTGGCTCCCACTTTCAACATTGGGCAAGAGACTACTGAACCCCCCCCCCTCGTACCGCGGTACGGTAGATAGTGACCCTCGTTGTCCGTGTCTATATGTATGTGTATTATATCTTATGAATATTCTTCATATAATATTAATGTATAATAAAATGTGCGTGCATTTTATACTATCATAATTAATTATGTTCCAAACGTCTCATATAATACTTATACATCCACTACAACAATCATTTCTTACTTCTAAAATTCCATATATCGTAATTACTTATTTTCATATCGTATTTACTTATTTTCCCAACTTCTCATATAATACTTATACATCTACTATAACAATTACTTTTCACTTCTAAATTTCCATTTACTAAATTATTTATTATAAATTTCTCATATACTCAATTAATAATAATAAATTTCTAATCAATCACTTCTAAAATTCCAGATATCAATTTCATACATCAATATATTACTACTATAATAAATCATTTTTGCCTTCAAAAATTTCCTATACGAATCTTAAATTGCAAAATTACAACATTGTCATATCACACATAGAAAATTTTCACCTGATTTTTTTCCCATCATATGTCATTATTTTCCAAATTTTTCGTATATTATAAACCTCCTACAAATTTTATTTTTCAATTCTATTCTCTCTTATACACATTCTACAATCAAATAATTGCACCATTTTCATACAAAAAAGGCTACGTATTTTATGCAAATCTAGATCTACTAATACATATTTCATACAAAAAATTTCATCTTATTTCAATTTTATCCAAAGTTTAATATACTATTAACAAATCTACTATAAAAATCAATGTATACTTATATTATTTCAATTTTAATATTTTCCACTAAAATACAAATGGAAGATTTAGTTACCAACCTTTATGTCGGGAATGTCGGGATCTTGTAGGGGTCACGAGGCTGCTGTTGTCCCTATCTCCTCCAACAGATCGTGCACCCTTCACCAGATCCGGTGGCGGAGGCGGCGATTTCTTCCTCAATTACCACCAAGGGAATGGGATTTGGGGCCGATTTGTGGCTAATTCAAGGGCTTCAGTGTCGATTACAGATATTTTGAGGACTTGGCGATTTGTGGCTACTCGGGTATGGGGGCTATGGTTGCCTTCGATGGTGGAGATTTAGGGGATGAGTTATGGCTGCTCGGGTATGGGGGTTCGGGTTAAATAGGAGGGTCGGTTTTGTGTTTACTGGAGGAAGAAGGGCGAGTCGCTGTTAGGAACAACGACTCATGTGGGGAATATATTCGCCCGGGGGAATCTGTGCAGGCGGGCAGGGAGGGTTTGCAAGGGAATGTTGACCTACCCTAGAGTCGCTGTTTGTAACATCGACTTTGGGTATTTTTTTTGTTTACGGTTTTCAAAAAAATACAAAACGGGAGAATCGATGTTTGAAAAGACTCTCCCAATATATTTATTTTTTACCCTTTCAATTAAATATAAACACTTAATTATAAAAAAAATTTATATGTAAGTCGTTGTTTGTAACATCGACTTACCAATATTATTATTATTTTTTAAAACATTGGGTAAAGTCACAACGACTTTACCCTGTTTCGCCGCGGATAAAATGGATTTCACCTACGTGAAATAGGCCCAGTGAACATGCCGCAAGCTGGGAGTGTCACGGTCGTGAGAGGGTCAAGTCACCCCCGTGAGATGGGCTCTCGCCCCCGTAGAAGGCTCTCATAGTGGCGACGTTGGGGAGTCCTCAAAGGCTCCTCTGGGGTGTCACTCACCACGGAGATAGGGGCCAATCGCCGCGGTGTGATGGAACCCTTATTCGCTGTTCTAACTCGTGGCCATGAGTTCTTACTCGCAGCCGCGAGTTTGGCCTTGAGCTATTGGTTTTTAGCTCGTTTGGCCTTATTTGTTTTAGTTAGCCTTCCTAACTCTCACCCAACCTTTTCCCAGCGTCAATACTCATTTTAGTACACATAAAACACAAGAAAATCGAGAGAAATAAGGATCATCACACAAGTTTTCTTCTTTCCATTCGGTTTGCTCTAGAATTGTCTTCCATGCTTCGATTCGGGCTCGTTCTTACACGAGGGTGCTAGGGTTGTTAGAGGGTCTTAAAGATGTGACGTTTGAGTAAGTAAGAGGTGAAAAGAGGGAAAAACGAGCCTTTACCTCTTCAACACTGAAAAATAGTGAGTTTGGGTCTTCTAGGGCTCCTCGCGACTTCTCCGGGCTGTTGAGCTCATTCCAATTCTTGGAGGACGTCAAGGAGGTGTTGGGGAAGCTGCCGTTGCTGGCCATTGAAGGGAGGAGGGTTAAAGGAGCTTGCTTGGATTGCTTGAGCTCATAAAATTGAATGGTGCTCCTTTATCTTGAAATGGAGGAGGGAGCTGAAGGAGATGTTATTGTGAGGTTGTTATGGTGATGTTGAGCGGCTGGAAGAGGGAGTTTGGCTGCTGGAATTTCACAAGAATGAGAGAGGAAAAAGGGGAGGAAAAGGAAGATGAAAGAGAGCTTTGAAGATAAGGTTTTGGGGATTTTTGGATAAGTTTTGTGTTTGATTTGTGTGGTGAGGCAAAGGGGACACCAAATCTGATTTTTAAAGAATACAAGGGACTTTTTGGATGGTCCAACACGTGAGGGGTAAGGAGGAAGAGAGATGGGAGTGTGTTTAGGGTCCTCTTGGATTTTCTCCAAGACTTTGGATAAGATTTGTTTCTAGGGTTGTTTGAATGAGGAGAGAGTGAGTTAAAGCTTGATCCCTCAAGGAGATAAGGGCTGATTTGGGTAGAATATATGGGATAGTGATGGCTTGTCTCCTTCCCAAAGGGGAGGGGGGGGGGGGTATGCAAGGGAGGAAGAGAGAAAAAGAGGTTTGTGGGTGTTTCTCCATTTTTGGCAAGGAATCTTTGACTTAAATTTAAATGGTCCACATGTCTCCACTCCTTTGGCTAGGGTTTGGTGTGTAGGGATTCGGCTAGGGCTAGGGAGAGTGCGGGAGAGAGTCTTCATTCCGACATTTCGAGATCGAATCCCAAGGTTAGTCCCGAAATTAGTTTCCGATGTTAGTTTCCTAATTTCTGCTCTCTCTCGCGCTATTAGATTTTGAAAATCCGAGAATCAATGTCGCCGTGCCAAGTTAGTTTTTAAAATGTTATTTTAGGTCGGAAATCCGTTTCATGAGTTTTAAATCCGATTTAATGAGTTTTCCCTTCAAATTTTGACTTTAAATTCATTTTTAATTTCCTTTTTCTGAAAATTTGGATTTGAAAATCCGAGCCTTTACAATTTTTTTTATCATGTTGCTTTTGATGAGTCGAAGATTTAAAGACTTTATTTATGGGATGATTGATTTTGATCAGCTCGAGGACTAATAAAGGTTAAGTGTGAGGGAGTTTGATAATACATATTTTGTATAGACATTCTAGTTAGTTTTAGGTTGCATTTCATATGTTTATTTAGTTAATTCGCATCTTGATCATTTCGTATTTGAAGTGTGGACTATACTATTTTTATGGTTAAATATGCAAATCATACATCCGAGCTCGAACGGGGGAGAAATCATGGAGCAAATAGAGCTAAGGAAAGATAAGGACAAGCCAAGAAAGAGTGAAGACAAGATGAAGAGCAAAGGAGAAAGGGCCAAGAAAGAGTCTAAGAGTTGAAACGACAATGGGCCGCAAAAGCTATTCGCGCAACTAACTAAACATAAAATGCACTTTCAAAAGGTCTTGGATGTCCAGTTAACTATTATAACCATACGTTGGAAAGTTCTTAATAAGCTCCATGTCATCATGTAATCAAAAGAGAGCAGAGCCCGCTAATAATGACGTCCGTAGATTGAAGACCAGCGCCTGTAGATGACCAACAATGCCCGTCACTAGAGGTTAAACGTAGATTTCTGAGAGCTTATCCAATAAAGATTTGTTTCTATCAATAGGAGATCTTTTCGTACCCATTAATTGAAGGCACCTAGGGTTTTCTTAGCCCATATGAGCACTATAAATACCTATGTTAGCCTAGGGGTTCAAGGACCGCTTAAACACGGTTCCGCCTCCTACATGGGATGAACCAATCCACATTTTTCTACTTTCTTTTCATATTTAGTTCAGAGACATCCATGCTTGGCTGATCTCCCTTATTTTACCCGTGATTCAATATATGCGTTTGGTGTATTGTACATGAGGGTGACAGGACAAAATCGTTGGTTTTCCTATCAAAAGAATATCCAAACTAACCAACTAGTATAGCTAGTAAGTCCGGAGTCGATCCACAGGGAACTATTGTGACTCTATGTGTTTTAATCACTAAAAAGAGTAACCAAGGGGGTTTGTATGAAAACAAAATGGAATTGAAATGCACAAAGTAATTAATGGTGGGATTTGTTGACAATGATGATTGAAAGGTTTCAGCTACAATACTCGACCTTGGTTCATCTCCTTCATCCTAGTTCTTCATTCTAGTTGTATCTTTCCTACCATCTATTCTTATCTTGATTTAAATAGGTTATTAATCCTATGAGTTCTAATAACCCCTTATTCCTAGGCAATCTTAACACGGATTAAGGTTTAATCCTAGGAATAGCATTAAGTCTCAAGATATATGAAGCTTATAAGCAATATTAATTCCGTAAAGAACTAACATTTAACCTATAGTCAATCTCTCCTACAATCAAGCTTTTCTACGAGATCTACTCAAATGTATTTGCTACTATGGATTAAGTTTCACAAACGTATGAATCAAAACCCTAGCGATGATGCAATTCTAACGAGGTCGCGAATCAAGATAGAATCAACATCCACAACAATGAAAGCACAAAGAGATTGAAATAGATGATGGAATTAAACTAGAAATTCAAACTCACAATTCGAAAGAACCAAGTCTTGATCGTAAGCGAAACACAATGTGCTTAGTTGCTCATTCTCCTAAACTTCGTTCTTCAATTCTTCAAAAGTCAAAAAATAACCTAACATAACCTAATTTCAGTCTTAAAAACCTATGATTGCCATCAAAGAAACTTAGAAAACCGTCGTCCAAAAGACAGGGCCCAAATAGGTGAAAAGGAAAAATAGAATTGGACCGGCCCAGTAAGGCCGCGGGCGCCGCCCCATAGGCCGCGGGCGCGGCCTACACAGTAGGTTCCTTCTTGTTGGAAGTGGGCGCTGCTTCCTTGGCTGCGGGCGCGGCTTGTCTGCTTCCCTTGTTCTTCTTAGGCTGCGGGTGCCGCCTCTCTGCTCGAACGTCTCTTCCTTCTTCCTTATGCATTCAACCTTGGCTTTTCTAGCTTGTTTTTACTTCCATATGGTCCCTCCAACTCTCATTAATGATCCCTTACCTCCTATGAGTCTAGAATCTGCAATTACGCAAAGATCTTACGTAGATTCCGCTCTTAACCCCTAAATGAGCAAACAAGTAAATTAACTCATTAACATGCAATATCTACACCTAAAAGACCCTAAAACTACCCTATAATGCCTATCTAAATATGCATTATCAAACTCCCCCACACTTAGCATTTTGCTTGTCCTCGAGCAAAACAATTCATTTGTAAATCATTCATGCCACGACACTATCATTCATGCAATAGCCTCGTCAAAAGCAACATCTCAACAAAGTGCAAACATAGGCCAAGCAAACAAGCGTCCTAGCATGTATTTGAGTAATCAAGTAGCCCGCATGCTTATCCATCCAACCTCACCGGGAATAAAGTGTTTTCGCTCTCACTCAAGTGTTTAGGCTAATCAAATAACACTCAAACTCCATCCAAATGCAACTAAGCTACATATGAATTGAAATTGAATCAAAATTGCCATTGAGAATATCATTACTAGAGAGAATCATCATGAGGTCTTTTATGGGTTGTAATGAGGCTTGGTAAGAATATTAAGGTGGGGAGTACTTTGGTCATGTGGTGCTTGCAAATCCGAGAACTAGAATATACTACACCTCCATAATCCCCATACTCTCTAACCATCAAACTCAAGGCTCAAACAACTCATCCAAAGATCATTTTCATCAACCGCAATATCCTCCAATTCACAACTAAACCAATGAAGTAGTTCCTTTATTTCACAAAATGTAAAGACATATATATACTTCTCTTTTCTTTTATTTTTTCTTCTTTTCTTCTTTTTTTTTTCTGATTTTTTTTTTCTGATTTTTTTTTCGGAAATAGAAAATATATACTCCTAACATGAAAATTCATAAAAATGCAATCTATGCATACTATGAAGAATGAATGATCTAAACATGCAAGATATGTACACTAGCTAGCTAAACCCTCCCCCACACTTGTAACTTTCATTGTCTTAATGAAATTGCAACAATAAAAAGCATAAAGAATGAGGGAGGAGAAGAAAAAACTTACTTGCTCATTGGTGGGGCGGAGGTGGAGGAGGATGGTATGACGGGAATCCTGGGTAAGTGAAATGGAAGAACTCCTCCTGGCGGAGACGCATCCGCTCAATCGCCTCCATCTGAACTCTCTAGGCCTCAATCTGGTGCTGAAGAAGCTGACTCTGGGTCTCACACACCGTCGTAAGATCCACTGAGAGGCTTTGAACGTCCTGACGGAGATAAGAGAACTCCTGGCGGATGTCCTGCTGGTTCTCCCACAAACTGTGCTGCTCCACTCTCAACGACTCCATCTGTCGCTGGAGTGCCCATAAGGAGGGCTCATCTCCTCTAGAAGTGCCCGACGAACCAGCACCCCCCTGAGATGGCCCAGGCTGGAAATCCATGGGCTCAGTAAGCGGAGCATCATCCTCATCATCCTCTTCCACCTCAGCTCCCCCCTCATCATAGTCCGGTCCGAATCCAATGGAAGGGGCCCCTATGGGGGCATCATGAGGAATAAAGAAGTCCGCTGCCGTCTGTCCGAAGGGAAGCGGGCGAGGCACCCTAATCTTGTGCACATTGTTTTTCCCCGCCTGCCAGATGAAAGAGGGCCCCTCTCCCACCAAATGGTTCTCTCTCCTCAATGCGGCTAAATCCAAGCGATAGTTATCGCCCACCGAATCTGGAAGGTCCGACGTGTTGACACGATGTTCCCAAGCAATCAATGTGACTAAACCTCCAAACCCGATGGGCGCTGTCTTCCTCTTCATCCCATCTCCAAGAGCATCCTTGCAATGCTGTAGAAACAACTCCACCCAATTCGGAACCTCGTCTGCATCCGGAGTCAAACACCAAAGATATGAGAGAGCACTTAAGGACACCTTGTTTATCTCCGCTTGCCCAAAGAAGGTGTTGTTCAACACCTTGTGACAAAGACGGAGCGATGGGTGAAGAATGCTATAATTGTATTCCCCCGCCTTGGGCTGCATCACCCGTCCTGTTGCCCCATGCCAAAAATCGGTGGTGGTGGCTTTGGGAATCCGATACCAATATTCAGTGGCTGCCACAGAAACTCTAAAAGCTCATTCAAAACGGTCTCTATCGGAATGGTACGCCCTACCTCGAAGCCGAAAATCTATACCACCCACTTCTTTAGCTTTCAACGTACTCAAAAACTCACGCATCAAACTTGGATACGTCGGAGCATTCTTGTCTACAAACTCCCTCAAACCTCCTTTCTCTAATAATTGACGAACCGTTGGCTTGAAACCTAGCACTCTCAACGTCGGAACATCAAGGAACTTTGTTGATAAAATATCCCTTCCCTCAAGATCATTCCACCTCTTCTTTCAGTTACTAGACATTCCCGAAGGTCTTTCCATCGTCTATCAATCACTAATGGCCGGAAAAGAGCGGAAAAAGAAGACTTACAAGAGCGAGGGTGTCGGAGAAACAAAATGAGTGCTGGAAACAGGGGCCGCGGGCGCCGCCTATAGGCCGCGGGCGCTGCCTGCGTGATGTTGCTCCTATAAAGGCGGCGGGGAAAGCCGCGGGCGTCGCCTGGGGTGCGGCCTCTCTGGCTGATTCTCCTCGTCTCTGGTGGCTCCGACTTGTCTCCGGGGGCTCCGACTTCAATGCCGGAACGTCGATTCTCTAGAAACAAAGCTGAAAAGATCCCGTTTGCCTCCTTGATGTACCTAAACACTCTGATCTTCACAATGTAGATGGATGGGGTATGTTTTGGGATGGTGAAGTGGTGGATGATGGTGGTGGTTTGTGAATGTGGGTTGTGGAAAGAAAGTTTGAGTTTTTGTGGGCGGAATGACGAACGGAGTGCGTGGTTGCGTAGATCGGGAGCGAGAATGTCGGAAAATGAGGTCGGGTTTGTGATTTAAGGATGAGAGGGTTGAGATGTGGTAGAGGGTGATGATGGAGCTTGGAGGTTCCCTTTAATGGTGATGGGAAGATAGAAAGAAGGAAAGAGAATAGATAGGAAAGATAAGAAAGATAGAAGAAAGGAGAGGTCTTACATGAGGAGTGCAAATCTGAAATTCAGGTTTTTCCTTTTTTTTGTGCAGCTTTTCCAGTTCTGGATCCGACAGGGTCGCGGGCGCTGCTTGTAGGCCGCAGGCGCGGGCTCCTCTTGGGTGCTGCCCAAACAGCCGCGGGGGCTGTTTTTGTTCAGATCATCTCGTTCTTCATCCCTTTTTTTTCTCGTCCCCTAAAAGGTTAGTACACTATGGCGGAAAGCAAAATCCTAAGAATCTAAGACGGTATAGTACTCTTAAAAAAAATAAAACAAACTCGAAAGACTAGGAATGAAAATAAAGAAAATTAAAATCTACTTACCTCGGGTTGCCTCCCGAGAAGCGCCTTTGTTTCTCGTCGTTGGCTCGACGTAATAGCTCCTTACTGAGCCTCGTCAGCTGGCTCATGTAGAGCCATCTCTTCCTCTATTCCTGCGGAGAATCCATCAAAATAAACTTTAAGCCTATGACCATTTACCTTGAACACCTTACCGCTTTTCTCATCTTTGATGTCCACCGCTCCATGTGGGAAGATATGGACGATGGTGTACGGGCCTGCCCAACGAGAGCGGAGTTTTCCAGGGAAAAGTGTCAGCCGGATTGGTACAGAAGTACCTTATCCCCCACTATGAAATCTTTCCTCAATATGTGCTTGTCGTGCCAAGCTTTGGTCTTATCCTTGTAGTTGGCGGCGTTGTCATAAGCATCCCATCTCAATTCCTCCAACTCCTGAAGTTGGAGTTTTCGGAACTCGTCAACCTCATTGATCTTCATGTTGCACTCCTTCACCGCCCAATATGCCCTGTGTTGAAGCTTGACTGGAAGATGACATGCTTTTCCATATACTAATCGATAGGGAGACATACCTATTGGTGTTTTGTATGCCGTTCGATATGCCCATAATACATCATCCAATCGCGAACTCCAGTCCTTACGATTCGGGACAACCGTCTTCTCTAAGATGGTTTTGATCTCGCGATTTGACACCTCGGCTTGCCCATTGGTTTGGGGGTGATAAGCGGTGGACACCTTTTGCGTTACATGAAACTTCTTGAGTAAAGCACTCACCGTCTTATTGCAAAAGTGTGACCCTCTGTCGCTGATCAATGCTCTTGGAACACCGAATCTAGAAAAGAGATCCTTCAAGAACCATGCAACAACTCGTGAATCATCAGTTTTGGTGGTTTTTGCCTCCACCCATTTGGAGACATAATCCACTGCAAGTAATATATAAAGGTTCCAAAAGGAGCTAGGGAAAGGCCCCATGAAATCAATGCCCCACACATCAAATATTTCACAAAACATCAAGCGCATTTGGGGCATTTCATTCCTACCTGACAAGTTCCCCACTCGTTGGCATCGATCACAAGATTTATAATAAGCATGAGCATCACGAAAAATATGAGGCCAAAAGAATCCTGAATCAAGCACTTTCCTAGCGGTTTTCCGTGGTCCGAAATGACCACCACAAGCATGTGAATGACAAAACTCAAGGACAGAAAGTACCTCGTCGTTGGGAAGGCATCGACGAATTACCTGATCCGCACAATGTTTCCATAGAAAGGGGTCATCCCAGAATAGTACCGAGCATCATGACGGATCTTGTCCTTCTTGGCCTTCGGAAAGTTTGGCGGAAACACTCCTGTAACAATGAAATTCACAATATCCGCATACCATGGGTTAGCAGTGTGTACAGCCATCAATGACACCCTCGGAGAGTCAAAAAGGTCCGCCGCGGAGTTGGCAACGGGTGCTGCCTCCATGGCTGCGGGTCCTGCCTTTACAGTAGCCTTCCCCTGTAGGTCACGGGCGCCGCCTGAGGGGCCGCGGGCGCGGCTTTTTGCTGAGTCCGAGATTTCCATTAAGCTTTCGTCAGGGAATTGGCCAAGGACGAGTGGGTGTTCTCCCACCCCATTCACATGTAATATTCGGCTTAAATGGTCGACCACAAGGTTCTCCGCACCCTTTTTGTCCTTGATCTCCACATCGAACTCACTCAAGAGCAATACCCACCGAATCAAACTTGGCTTGGCTTCTTTCTTCGTCAAAAGATAACGAAGTGTTGTATGGTCAGTATAAATAATTACCTTAGCGCCAAGTAGGTAGGGTCTGAACTTCTCCAATGCAAACACCACGGCAATGAGCTCTTTCTCCGTGGTCGTGTAGTTCCGTTGAGTTCCATTTAGCATCATGGATGCATAGTAAATCACATGTGAAGCTTGTTCCACCTTCTGCCCAAGCACGGCTCCCAACGCATAGTCACTTGCATCGCACATCAACTCAAACAATTTGGACCAATCCGGAGCTTTGATGATAGGTGCGCTTGTAAGCCTGGCTCTTAACTCATTGAATGCCTCCTTGCATTGGTCATTGAAATCGAATGTTGCCTCCTTCTTTAGAAGTTCACGTAACGGTGTGGTGATCTTCGAAAAGTCCTTGATGAACATGCGATAAAAGCCTGCATGACCAAGGAAAGCGCGAATTTCTCGCACATTAGTAGGATAAGGCAATGATTGAATGATATCAATCTTTTCCTTATCAACTTCAATTCCCTTTCGGGAGACAATGTGGCCTAAAACGATTCCCTGCTCAACCATGAAGTGACATTTTTCAGAATTGAGGACTAGATTGGTCTCTACACATCTCTTAAGCACTAGTGTCAAGTGGTGCAAGCAAGACTCAAAGTCATTTCCATGAACCATGAAATCATCCATGAAAACCTCTATAAAATGCTCAATGTACTCAGAAAATATGCTTACCATACACCTTTGTAAAGTACCGGGTGCGTTACACAATCCAAATGGCATTCTGCGGTATGCAAATGTGCCAAAAGGACATGTAAATGTCGTTTTGTCTTGGTCCTCTGGTGCAATGGCAATCTGGAAATACCCTGAGTAGCCATCTAAGAAACAATAAAAAGAGCGACCGGCAAGGCGCTCAAGCATTTGATCAATGAAAGGAAGGGGGAAGTGATCCTTACGAGTCAGCGCATTCAATTTGCGGTAATCAATACATACTCTCCAACCTGTTTGGACTCGTGTAGGTACTAGTTCACCCTCCTTGTTCTCAACCACTGTGACGCCTCCTTTCTTAAGCACCACCTGTGTTGGACTCACCCAATTGTTATCCGAAATCGGGTAGATCATTCCGGCTTGAAGGAGTTTCAGCACCTCCTTCTTCACCACCTCCATCATCGGTGAGTTGAGCCTCCTTTGTGCTTGTCATGATGGCTTGGCTCCATCCTCCAGGAGAATTCGATGCATACACATGGTCGGACTAATCCCTTTGATGTCTGCAATTGTCCATCCCAGGGTTGTCTTGTTCTCCTTAAGCACCGTAACTAGCCTCTCCTCTTGATCTTGGATGAGCTTGTTTGATATGATGACAGGAAATGTATCACCATCCCCCAGGAATGCGTACTTGAGGTGATCTGGTAAAGGTTTGAGCTCAACTTCAGGGGCCTGCACAATAGAAGGAAGGAGCTTTTCCTTCGGGACAGTTAGTTCAAAAGGACCGTCATTATAGGGAGAAGTAAAAGAGGGTTGAGTCATTAGCTCCATCAAAGTTTCCTGCAAGTTAGTAGGAATAGCATAATCAATAGCAAACTCATCTAGAGGAGCCTCTAAAATCACCTGCAGATCATCATCATTACTAAGCTCAAACATGTCTTCAAGACATGGCTCTATAACATCAAGAAACCACAGGGAATGATCATCTGAAGGAAACTTCATAGCATCAAAAATATTATACTCTACCTTCACGCCATCAAATTCCATAGTAAGAGAGCCAGCATGAACATCAATTTTCGTTCTGGCGGTCTTTAAGAACGGCCTACCCAGGAGGATAGGTGCGTCAGGAGAGCCGTGTTCCATGTCCAAAACGAAAAAATCAGCAGGAAAGATCAAAGAGTCAACCATCACAAGAACATCCTCAACAAAGCCTCTAGGATATATGTGAGAGCGATCCGCTAATTGAATCACTACCCTTGTTTCATGCAAAGTACCAAGTCCTAGAGTCTTATAAAGCGAGTAAGGTATGACATTGATAGATGCTCCTAAGTCTAACATAGCTCTTTCAAACTTCGTCTCACCTATTGTACAAGGAATGGTGAACATACCTGGATCACTACACTTCTCGGGCAAACTCTTTCGGAACATAGCGGATACATGCTCACTCACTTGTACTTTTTGCTTCCCCTTCAACTTTTGGTTCCTCTTTATCGTGCATAGTTCCTTCAAAAACTTAGCGTATCGAGGAATACTTTTAATGAGCTTGAGAAGGGGAATGTTTACCTCACATTTGCTAAATACCTCGAAGATCTCCTTATGGCTCTCTGACCTCCTAACGTCTTTCAAAGCATTCGGGAAGGGTGGAATAGGTTGATAGGGGTCGAGAAGTGAAGTTTTGGATGAACATTCACCCCCGGACAGGTGGCCGCGGGTGCTGCCTTCAGGGCCGCGGGGTGTTGCCTTTACAGTACCCCTATCCAGACTGGCCGCGGGCGCCGCCCCATAGGCCGCGGGCACGGCTTCTGTGTGACGGTCCTCCATCTCGTACTTTTCCTCCTCTTCGACCTTGGAATCCACATCCTCCTTGTTTTCATCCTCTTTTCCACCATGAGAAGGGTCAAATAGTTCCTTGCCACTCCTAAGGGTGATGGCGCTGACGTTCTCCTTTGGATTAACCACCGTCTGTGACGGTAGCTTCCCCGAGTCTCGAGCTTGAAGTTCACCCACCGTTTGAGCCAATTGACTCACTTGCTTCTCCATGGCTTTCAGCGCTTGTGCTAGTTGAGTATTCTGTTCTAGGATAGCCTTGAGCGTATCCTCTATGGACGAACCTCCTTGTTGAGGACCCCTCTGTCTATTGTCAAACTGTAGTCTGTATTGGGGTCCTCCCTGCTGATTGAAAGGAGGTTATTGTTGCTGATTGTTTCTCATGCCATAGCCTTGTTGGTAACCTACATTGTAGTTATTTGAATTGAAATTGTTATCAAAATTACCATATCATGGCCCTCGTGGAACAAAATCTCCCATTGCATTCAACTCCATTTCTTGCTCCTGCAGCATGGGACAAGCATCCATGGGATCATTCAGATCAGAACAGAGCCCACACGCCTTGAGTTGTTGTGGGGTTCCTTTAAGCATCATCAGTCTCATCATCTCCTTCATTTTTGCCATATCGCTCTGCAGAGTGGAGTTGGAGTCAATCGCTAGCACTCCATGCGCATGTCTGCTTTTGCTGAATTGCCTGGATCCCTCAGAAAGCTCTGAAAACACCTCCTAGGCAGCATTGGGTGTTTTGTTAAAATGTTACCTCCATAGGCGGAGTTGACTGTCTTGCGCTCCTCGTCAAGTAACCCATTAAACAAAAAGAGCACCAAGTCCTTCTTTGAGAAACCATGGTAAGGGCAGCTAGAGCAAAGCTTTTTAAAGCGCTCAAAGTATTCATAAAGGATTTCCGTAGCCTGTTGGTTGATGCTGCTGATAGCCTTTTTCAGGCTATTTAACTTCGTCGCAGGAAAATACTTCTCCAGGAAGAGACGCTTCAAATCAGTCAATGTGGTTGCACAACCTGGGGGCAAATAGTAGAACCACTCATTAGCGTCATCCTTCAGCGAAAATGGGAATGCCCTCAATTTGATTTGCTCCTTCGTGACATTGCCTAGTTTCATTCCGACCAAGACAGTATGGAACTCCGATAAGTGTTTGTGGGGGTCCTCACCACTCAACCCATGGAATTTGGGTAAGAGATGGACCACCCCAGATTTCAGCTCGAAGTTCACACCGTCCCCAAGCTCAGGGAACTCCACCGCCAATGGTTGTTGAGCCAAATCAGGTGTTGTGAGCTCCTTAAGTGTTCGGTTATCCTCGTTAGCCATCTCTATCCTTTCTCCTTCTCCCTGATCGAAAGATAACTCGCGAATGTGATCACGAGCTTCTCGCCTTAAACTAGAGAGAGTCCTCTCGATCTCTGAATCCAAAGACAATAAAGATGAATTAGTAGAACGAGTGTGGACCATATACGTGGTCCACACCTATGTTAGCAATCAAACACACAAAGTGAACAACTAATAGGTCCCCTGCAACGGCGCCAAATTTTGACATGACAAAATCGTTGGTTTTCCTATGAAAAGAATATCCAAACTAACCAACTAGTATAGCTAGTAAGTCCGGAGTCGATCCACAGGGAACTATTGTGACTCTATGTGTTCTAATCACTAATAAGAGTAACCAAGGGGGTTTGTATGAAAACAAAATGGAATTGAAATGCACAAAGTAATTAATGGTGGGATTTGTTGACAATGATGATTGAAAGGTTTCACCTACGATACTCGACCTTGGTTCATCTCCTTGATCGTAGTTCTTCATTCTAGTTGTATCTTTCCTACCATCTATTCTTATCTTGATTTAAATAGGTTATTAATCCTATGAGTTCTAATAACCCCTTATTCCTAGGCAATCTTAACACGGATTAAGGTTTAATCCTAGGAATAGCATTAAGTCTCAAGATATATGAAGCTTATAAGCAATATTAATTCCCTAAAGAACTAACATTTAACCTATAGTCAATCTCTCATACAATCAAGCTTTTCTACGAGATCTACTCAAATGTATTTGCTACTATGGATTAAGTTTCACAAACGTATGAATCGAAACCCTAGCGATGATGCAATTCAAACGAGGTCGCGAATCAAGATAGAATCAACATCCACAACAATGAAAGCACAAAGAGATTGAAATAGATGATGGAATTAAACTAGAAATTCAAACTCACAATTCGAAAGAACCAAGTCTTGATCGTAAGCGAAACACAATGAGTTTAGTTGCTCATTCTCCTAAACGTCGTTCTTCAATTCTTCAAAAGTCAAAAGATAACCTAACATAACCTAATTTCATTCTTAAAAACCTAGGATTGCCGTCAAAGAAACTTAGAAAACCGTCGTCCAAAAGACAGGGCCCAAATAGGTGAAAACCGTCGTCCTTGGCCGCGGACGCTGCTTGTTTGCTTCCCTTGTTCTTCTTAGGCTGCGGGTGCCGCCTCTCTGGTCGAACGTCTCTTCCTTCTTCCTTATGCATTCAACCTTGGCTTTTCTAGCTTGTTTTTACTTCCATATGGTCCCTCCAACTCTCATTAATGATCCCTTACCTCCTTTGAGTCTAGAATATGCAATTACGCAACAATCTTATGTAGATTCCGCTCTTAACCCCTAAATGAGCAAACAAGTAAACTAACTCATTAACATGCAATATCTACATCTAAAAGACCCTAAAACTACTCTATAATGCCTATCTAAATATGCATTATCAGAGGGCTGAATTCTGGTTTTATATATTTATGTTTATTTTAATCTCTTTTATTTATATTGTTATTTTGTTTCTTTGTCGTTTATAGCTACCTCGACTTAGTTGCATCGCGCTAGGGTTCATACTACCTCGCGGGTAAAATCCATTATATTGGCAAACACATCAAGAAGGAACTAGTAGGAAATCTGGATTGCGTAGGGAGATTGACACCTTGATTGCATGTATTTTTAGTCGAAAGAGTGGCTAGGTTGACAACCCGCCGAGAAGCGAATGAGACGGGGATATTTAATCATGATGCCATTGCATTCCAGGACTTTGTGCTACTCACCCCCTATGCAAGAGTTTAGGGAGTTAGGAGGTGTTATCGGCAAACGTTCGGCTTACCTAATTATGTGTATAAATCGGAACATGAATATGAAGAAGAAGCCCGAGGATCTAGAAACCAACCATGTTGCAATGAGCGGGTAAAACCAAATCATCTCCATATCATTTTGTCTTTACTCACCATTACTTGTTACTTTGATTGCATTTACTCTACTTTTTTTTATGCTTTTTTGTCTGAATTGTTAGCAAGAGAACTACTAATCACACATTCTTTGTGGGACGATACCCTGACTTACTTGCTATACTAGTATTTGAGTTTAGGGATTTCTTTTGCGACATCCAACAACCGGTTTACCGCTCATCACTGGTGTTCACGTTTTTGTGTGGGGAGTAATGTGAATGAATTTTTTTTTTTGTGAAATTGTAGGTAGCAAATAGGTTTTGATGACCAAATCGCATGATTTTAAGGGTTATATGCATGGGTTAAGGGGTGACACGCATGGGTTAAGGGGCGCGACACATATAAGTTTTTGACAATGAGAAACTCCAAGATCTGAAAGTCGGTTTGTTATTTTGTGCAAGGGATTATATTGATATATTATTAACTATTTGAAGTCCTTTAGCTCAAGGTAGAGCAATGTATTAAATACACATAGATTTAGGTTCGAATCATATGTAGACTATTAAAATCATAACATATGTGACATGAAGAAACTTATTATTCAAAGAAGTGGCAAGAGAATCTAAACGAGTGATAAGAAAAAACTAGCACGTGACACGCAAAATCCTCGAAGTGACATGACATGAATGAAAATGTAAAACTATAAACAAGTCTACAGGACAATATTAATTATGCTTGATTTTTTTGGCGGAATTTTTTTTTAATTCGGCGGGGATTTTTTTAATTTTTGAATGTGGCTAGCATTTAATGCATTTGTATTTTTCTTTTTTTTTTTAAACCTAGTGAGGATCCACTGTTCCTGAATTCCTCTATGTCTCATTGGGGCGAGGAAGGACATTTAAGGAGTCTGTCCCTTTGGAGACATGTGATCCGTTCGTTTTAAATCATTTTTCACTTTTGATTTGAATAGCTTTTAAGATAATTGCATTTTCCTCATTCTTTGTTTTCTTAAGACTCTTTTACCTGTAATAAGAGGTATTGCCACATGTAATTTTTTATAATTCTTTGAGGTTTTGATTAGTCTTGCAATTTTCACATATTGGGGAGCTAGTTTTGCAACTGGACGGGGAGTTAACCCCATTCTCTCCTATCCTAATCTAATGGTAGATGTGAGCTTGTTTCCTTGATCATTGATCTTAACTAGTTGTCTCCCCACGTGCTCTCCACGTGGGAATTCAATATCAGTACTTTGTCTAGATGGATGGTTTTTTTCCAAGATGTTCTTCTAGGTTTTTTCCCCAAATGGAAATTCTTACCAATTTGAAGAGAATGAACACCATATGTTAAATGTGTATAGAATAGATGATCATATCCTACTTAATAATAGTCTTGAATGGAGTATGATAGTTATATATAGCAGCAAGGGTTGTTTAAACAATGCTAATTGTGTAAAAACACGTAATAGGTTGAATCGGATTTATGGTAATGGATAATTTTTAACACATGAATGTTTAATGTGAGAAGTTATGCATTGTTAAGAGATGTGTGGTATTTATTCAGTTAGTTATTCTTTGCTTTGTTCTGTTTGTTGTTGCTATTCTCTATGCTTAAATATGGACTCTTCCTTTAAGTTTTGCTTGCACATTTTGTTTTGCCTGACTTTCCATCTCTATTTTATCGGGAGTCATTTCACTCGGATGTAAAAGGTCAGCTTTTAGAGGATAGTCACAATAATATATGCGCGGAGCTTTTTGGGCTTCATTTCTTCAAAAAGGTACAATTATAGCTATAATGCTGAACTGAATTGTCAGAAATGCAAAGGATGCTTGATGATACCTCTAACAGGAGCGCCATCCATTAACTCAAACTTTGCAAGTGTCTCTGTCTCACCATGAGTGTTTGCTCTCGACTCGCGCCCTCTGATCTCAAGATCCATATTCTTAATCTAGATTCTTACCCGAAGAAAGTCAATTTTCCCTATGATGACATCCTTTAAATGGTACTTGCAAATAAAAACGTATGTTCACTAACTGGAGCAATAAAAATTTTATTATTATCATATTGCAATTAAAAATTAAGCCTTCACCTTCACTAGAAGGAGCTAATTCATGTTCATTTTCATAAAAGTTACCCAGCAAAACTTTATGTCCTTTTCTTTCTATCTATGCGTTCATTGCAAAATGATACATCCTCAAACACAGGGATGTTACTTGCTTTTTTTGTACTCAAAATCAATATATAAGCAATCCTAGATTCTAACTTGAATATGCAAAGTGCCAGAATGTTGTGCTCAAGTTTTTTGAGCGGGTATTTGAAATTTAGAGCAGAAGCTGGAAAGGTAAATCATACTTGCTTGTTATTTCCACAATAGATTGAAACTGAAACGCTAATCATGTAGAAATCTTGTTTCTCGGTAAAAGTAACTTTGTTAATTAAGTTTCATCATTTGTGTTTGTTTTTGTTTTCTTTTGAACCAAATGCAAGAGAACAATGTAAAGTTCAGACATTAGAAAAATATATAGAGGCTTCTGTTGGTACATAGCGTTTGCATTGAGGCATGTTAGATCACTTTCTTTCAAGTGGTATTTGTTAAGATATGGGATGGATTTACTGTTTTTTCCTATGCTCGTGTTTAAGCTTTTGGAAGGAGTCAGCTTTTGAAATGTAATCACACACATTACTAAAAATTACTCATTTCACCATCTTGAAATGGATTGGGTTAGCTTTTGCAACCCAGAATCTAAAACCTCTTAACGAAGACGTCGTTGCCGGATAGAACACCCTTCGTTCTTCTGATTTCTCAACAAATCGAACTACCGGTTTGAGAGGGGAGAATCAGATGATGGAGGTGAGAATTAGGGCACGAAATATTGGGGGAAATCAAATTGAAAAGCAGAT
Source organism: Persicaria maculosa (assembly GCA_963922045.1). Classification (NCBI taxonomy): domain Eukaryota; kingdom Viridiplantae; phylum Streptophyta; class Magnoliopsida; order Caryophyllales; family Polygonaceae; genus Persicaria; species Persicaria maculosa. The sequence goes on from OY998261.1 coordinate 41,178,207, forward strand.
GACATAGGAAAAGGAATTTAATTAACCTCAAAGCCAACGAAAGCAATAGCGTAAGCTGCGATGATTGGATTTATTCTTCTTGAGAGTGGAAAGCAGTGCGATGAATCCATGTCCAGTGATGCAACTGACGAGTTTGAAGTCTTTGACTCCCTGCCGTTGAACATCTTCGCTGACAAATGACCGCTCAATGGGGTCTTCTCTTTCCTCTCAAACCTATCCAGCGTGGCGGTGACTCCTCCCACTCTTGTCGATTAGATCGCTGACACCCTAGTGAGGTAGCCCAAGTATGAGACGTTAATCAGTAATCACCCTCGTTGCGATATTAAGAACGCCTTGGAATCTTCTGAACCAGTGCCAGATCTGAAATGCACCGAACGCTAGAACCAGAATCGGAAGCCGGAGAGAGAAGAAGAGATAACAATGAAGATTGTAAGAGAAATGAAGTAACGGCAATATTGTAATTATTTGATAAGATAGTGTAAATTCAAGGGCAAAATAGGAACTCAACCTTTTGGCAAACCTGCCTGAAATATACATATATAATTTTTTTTCGAAATAGCCAAATGATGTGCACGCAAATTGCCATATTTTCTCTGCACATATGAGTTCATTTTATCGTCTTTTGCATGCATATTAATGGAAAAACATGGGATTAGTGTAGTTTATGCTTAAATATCAAGTATATGGGTCTTATGAGTTTCTATGTGATTTCGCAGAAAACAGGATAAAAATGGACAGATTTGGAAGAGCGGAAAAAGAACTCGAAGTCTTTTGAAGAGGTCGAAATCGACTGGGGACCTCGACATCGAGTACAGCAGAGACATAGGAATCGAACAGAAAATGAAGCAGAGCATGTCGACACAGAGAGGTTGATATCGACGTCTAAAGGTCGATATCGATGTTGCCAGATCGAGCTAAAAGATAGAAGTCGAGTGCTAGTCCGAGTAGAAGAAGGAGAGCTCGAGAAAAAGTTTTATAGAGGTCGATATCGATGTTCATATTCGATATCGATGTTGCCCAGCAGAGGAATCCGACTCAGATTTTGATAGAATTCTATCCGAAGCTTGCACGTCTATCCTAAAGTCGAGATTTCTTATGTTCAACACCAGAGCTATCATATGAGCTGATTTACCATAGGGGTTTTTTGTTTTTACTTTATTTAAGTTTTATCTTAGAGAATAAAGATAAAGTTTCGAGCCTTTGGATAACAAAGTTCGATATCTATATATAGAGGCCATTAGGGCTGAGTTTAGGCATCCAATTTTAGATCCAATTACGCAGAGAATTTCAGTTTCAATAGAGAGTAACGAGTTAGAGAGAGAGAGGGCCGAGTGAGTTGGAGAGAAGCGAGTGCGGAGATTTGGCTTGTTCGGTTGTACTTTCTTTCAAAGTTTAATTCAAAGTAGTATTCTTTCAACAATGATGATGATGATGTGCATGATGAGGAGCGAGTAGTCAACCCACTTCTCGGGTGGGGGTAAGCCCGACGATAACGATGTAGGGTAAGTGCATCAAAGGTATGACTTTTTTGCGATTCCGTCTTCTATCCTATGCACGATCCTTTGCGAAAGTTAGGGAGATTCATTATTTGCATTATTGAAGCGAAAGCCACTCATATTGTGAACTTGAATTGCTCATGAGTTGGATAGTAACTCTTAGGAACTATGCGAGAGCCGTTAATCACCTAAGTGTTGATAACGAAAGTTATTTGACGGAAAGGCATTAATTTCATAACTTTAGCATAAAACTTGCATTGTTATCGTTGTGGCATGAAACCCCGACTTTGGAAGCTTTTAATTAATTGAATTTCCATATAAAAGTTTTAGTTTTGTTTCTGATCATCCTTCTTTGCCATTCTATTTTCTTCAGACTCTTTTCCGACAATTGGTTACGAATTACAGTTTCTATGACAAACATCGGAATCGAGGTCTGTCTCGACGTTGACTTTGCTGCTTTTGTCTTCTGCAGGAACTGTACTGGAAATCAACCAGAACTGAGGTCGATATCGACCAAACACATCGATATCGAGTGTCTTCTGAGGTCGAAAGCTTTGATCGTGAGTACAACAAGGGAAGCGCTGACATACCTCCTCGTGGATTCGATCCTGAATTACCCTACTACTACATTGCGAGGGGATTCTTGTATTATTTGTTTGGGACAGGGAGTTAGCCTAGTTGTGAATTATATATTTGAATTATTTAAATCATATACACTCCCTTAAGCGAACAAATTGGCGCCGTTGCCGGGGAGGCAATCAATCACCACCTAAGTTTCCTCATGATCTTTTAGAGCTTATTTTGCAGGTTTATTCGACGTTCTGATCGCGGACCTATCCTGGAACCAATTAACGAGCCTGAACGTTTCTACCATCTTCGCAACAAAGCAATTCGCATCATGGCTGACAACGAGACGCAGGCTGAGACCATAGCGCGGTTGAGGATGGAGATCGAGGACCACAACGCTACAATCGCTGCTGAGAGGGCCGCCGCCGCTGCAGAGCAAGCCCGTGCTGATAGGGAGGAGGATGCGCGCAGACAAGCCCAAGAGCGGCTAAATCAATATCCACAGACGGCGATGCAATACATGCATCCGCCGCTTCATGTTCCTGAATCCACTATTTTAATTCCTCACTCCAATTAGGAAATAAAAATTAACTTCCTATCTGAGATAAAAAGAAATACTTTTGAAGGAAGGCCTAATGAATGCCCCCTGCAACACATCTCTACTTTTATGGACTTATGTGAAACAGTTGCTAATGGAGAAAATTTAGAGTATCTGCGATTAAAATCTTTTCGATGGTCTTTGGCAGGGTAGGCATTACAATGACTTGAGAGTTTGGCTCCATGCTGGTTGAAGACATGGGCGGAGGTGAAGGATACATTCCTGAATAAGTTCTTTCCACCTTCTAAATCGGCGATGCTGCGACAAAGGATCACGGCTTTCAAACAAAAGCCAGGTGAAACATTAGCACAGGCGTGGGAGCGATTTAAGGACTTATTGAGATCATGCCCAACGCATGGGCAACTTCCACATGTCATCCAGGAGATATTTTACAACGCCCTTGATGCGCCGAATAAGGAGAGGATAAATTCATACACCTCTTATCTGTACATTGAGCTTACACCAACGGAGGCATGGGAGACCATTGAGAGGCTCGTGAACTTTGACAACACTTTTGGGGCTGCTGCGGCCTATGATGCAAGGCCTGCCCCATCAATGCCACTATATGAGCCTCCAAGGGAGATAGATCCTGATGTGCGGCAGAAATTCCACGACGATCAGACACGCCGCCTTCAAAAGCAAGTCAGCTTCCTGAGCAACTATCAAACTTGTGAGGAGTGTGGCTCAACAAGGCACAACAATAGTGCCTGTCCACATACTGAGCAAGTATCGATGGTGGAACAACATGAGGAGGTCAAGTGGACGAAAGGCTCCTATGGAGGGGGCAATCAACAATACTGGGGCGATCAAAGGTTCTATCAAAGGGATCCCCCCACCATATAGAGCGCCAGGGCACCCTGAGCGGGAAACAAGGAAGGATGACCTGCAAATCATTCTTGATGAAATGCGGAGGAACCATGCTGAGTTCCAACGAGCCAACAACTCCATCCATACTCAGCTACAGGGCATCAATTCTAGGCATGGGGAGATCGACGTTTGGAAGCGCAACATGGAGACTCAAATGAGTCAATTGGCGGAAGCAATACCCAAAGCGTCAGGGTCATTCCCTGGATCCACTGTGCCCAACCAAAAGGGAAAAACCACTGGTCATATTGCGGTGGTGAACCTAAGGAGTGGGCATCAATTACAAACGCCCGAGCAAAAAGCGAAGGAAAAGGAGCCAGAACAGACGTCGATATCGACCCCACATGTCGATATCGACCATGGTGACGTCGATGTCGACCTTCCTGTCGATGTCGACCCTGAAGCTGAGTCACCACAAAAATTGACTCCTCCAGTCGATGTCGACCCTACTGATGTCGATGTCGACCTAACTACAGCCGCATGAAGGAAGAAGGTGTTGCCATTCCCAACTAGAAAGATGATTAAGGACCCAGCGGAAATGAAGTTCCAGCGGTTCGTGAAGATGCTCCAAGGACTAAATGTCTCTATACCATTCACAGAGGCACTTCACAAGATGCCATCCTATGTAACGTTCCTTAAGGACATCTTGGGTAAGAAGCGATCGCTTTCTGAGATCGCAGAAGAATGCAACAGGTTGGAGCTACCACAAAAGCGGGCGGACCCAGGTAAGTTTTCTATCGCTATAGGTCTAGGTCAATTCAAATTTAATGCTTTATTTGACTTGGGCGCTAGCGTTAGCATGATGCCACTAACCATTTTGCACAAGGTAAAGATAGGTCCTCTGGAGCCCGTGGATGCAAGGTTATACATGACTGATAATACGGTAGTGATTCCAACTAGGATAGTGACGGATGTGCCAGTACAAGTAGGTAAATTCTTTGTCCCTGCTGATTTCTTAGTTGTTGATATAGCGGAGGACCCTGCTTGTCCCATTATTTTAGGTAGGCCATTCCTAGCAACCGTCGATGCCAACATTAGCGTGAAGAAAGGATTGCTCTCATTCACAATTAGTGACGAGGTGATAGAGTATGCCTTCAACAAGACGGTGAACAATCAAGGGCCAATGGAGATAAAAGCCATCAATGGTGTCTACATTGTATGTGGAGAAGCCAAAGTAAGAAGCATGACACCGGAGGAGCTTGAGAAGAGGGCCATAGAAGCCCAAGTGGAGGAAGTTATGGCAATCTTGAACGAAGGAGCCCAATAGAACATCGAAATCGACCTAGGTAAGTCGAAATCAACTAATAACGTTCAAGATTGTGTGCCAGGTCATAAGTATGGGGTCGACGGAGGAGGAAAAGAAACATCGAAATCGGGGTCAAAGGTCGATATCGACCATACCCAGCCCAAATTGACCACCATCAGCACTCAGAAGGGAGGAACGGAGACCTCGATATCGATCTCTGAGGGACGACATCGACCTGATCATATCGAGCTGAAACTCTCCGAATCGACTGATCCTCCAGGAGTACAACAGAGGTCAATATCGACCTCTGAACATCGACATCGACCTGAGCCACAGACTAAGGAGAAGGTAAGTCAAGGTACGGATTCCTCCTGTTCCATTACAATTAAGGATCTATCATTATTTGGAAGAGGTGTGCCTTGGCATGTGCGCTTATGTAGGGTATCCGATGATGATTCGAGCCAATATGAGATAGGAGACAAGGTCTATGTTGCCAAATCCAAGGACCATTGGTTCCCTACAAGATTCAAGGATAATAATTTGGGACCATTCACGGTGAATCAGATCCATCCCAGCGGAATGCAGCTGTGTGACAAGAAAATAGTCATATTTGAGCCCCAAGCCACATGGGCTCTGCAAATTCCACCTTAAGAAGCGCAAAGGAAGAAGTCGGCCTAGCGACTTAAAAGTCTAGAGCGTGTAACAAAGACTTAGTTTTGGTTTTAGACAGCTTTTACTTTGGTTTGAGACATTTTATTGTTTTGCATGTTTCGTTTTGGTTTTATTTTTAACAAGTTGCAGGAAATAGAAAAGCACAGACATCGATTTCGTTGTCCAAGATCGACATCGACCTTATGGTCGATTTAGATGGGCTTGTGGTCGAGGACGGATCACCCTGAAGGCGGAGCCAAAAATCGATGAGAAACATCGATATCGATGTTAAGGTCGATATCAACCATGCCTGTTGTCTTCTTCGACTCCTGAAATTTGTGACGGTTTAGTAAGTTTTCTTCTTAACCCTAGTTCTAATACAGCGAGGACACTGTAAATTTTAAGTATGGGGGGGGGGGGGGGGGAAAGGCTTACTTGCATATTCATACTTAGTTTAGATTTGCATATTTATCTTAATGCATACTTAGTTTATACATTTATTATTCGAAAAAAATGACCCCCATCAAAAATTTGAAAAAAAAAGAGTCATGGAAGTATAAAAAAGAGCTCTATGATGCAAAATTAGATTCATTAGAGATATAACATGAAATTGCCTAGTTAAGGGAAGTCCCAATGAAGTGCAAAAAGAAAAAAAATAAAGGAGATGAAAATTTGAAGTTGCTTTTCACATTTGCATGATAAGATGATGTAGGACTTTTTATGAAAATTCCATATAAGCGCTTACATATACAAGTTCATATCCTAGCCTTACCTATGCATATTTGCAAAAGTCACAAAGCCATATATGAGTCTTATCATGATCATTATTGCTCCACATATATACATATTGCCCATTTTATACCTTATACCCTATCCGGGGACAAGTTTGAGAATGGAAGTCATTTTTGGAGTTGTTAAATAGAGTTGTGCATTATTTATGAAGTTGTTGGCAGGAATGAATGAAATTATGAATTATGGAAAATTTAATGAGCGAGAAAAAAATCTGATCACCTCAGGAGATAAAGGTAGGTCGACCCTGCTCGTTGAGATGTTAGTTCAGCGAGATGGGACACAAGGTGAGGAGTCTGAAGTACTAAGTATCCAGGGCCATTCATGACACCCATGTTTGCGACTCGCGAGAAGGCAGTGCTAAGGTTAGAGAGGTAAAAGCATTATATTGAATAAAAGCATTGAGCGATGAGTGAAAGGTGGGACATTATGAAGAAGAATGTGGAATGTTTTTGAAAGAAAGTATGTTTCCCCGGATTTAACACCACATGGCCAAATATTAGCCCACATTTAGCCTTTTACCAATCTACTTCTCACAAGCTTGCAAAAGTCCTCTTGATTATTAATGCTATGTCGCTAAAATTATTTTTTGCATATTACCTCCTTTTATGAGTATGCACAGGCATGGACTTGGTTGACATAAGTACCTTATCGAGGATGGCAATTGATTGTAGGGACATATGAAAAATGAATCTATGATGTTGAGGGTTTACTTTCTTCCCCTGAATGACCATTAAAAGTATTGCTTGGGGACAAGCAAGCTTAAGTATGGGGTGTTTGATGTGCGCGCAAATTGCCATATTTTCTATGTACATATGAGTCCATTTTATCGTCTTTTGCATGCATATTAATGGAAAAACATGGGATTAGTGTAGTTTACGCTTAAATATCAAGTATATGGGTTTGCACCAGCTTCTATGTGATTTCGCAGAAAGCAAGATAAAAATGGACAGATTTGGAAGAGCAGAAAAAGAACTCGAAGTCTTCCGAAGAGGTCGAAATCGACTAGGGACCTCGACATCGAGTACAGTAGAGACATAGGAATCCAACAGAAAATGAAGCAGAGCATGTCGACTCAGAGAGGTCGATATCGACGTCTAAAGGTCGATATCGATGTTGCCAGATCGAGCTAAAAGATAGAAGTCGAGTGCTAGTCCGAGTAGAAGAAGGAGAGCTCGAGATAAAGTTTTACAAAGGTCGATATCGATGTTCATTGTCGATATCGATGTTGCCCAGCAGAGGAAGCCGACTCAGATTTTGATAGAATTCTATCCGAAGCTTGCACGTCTATCCTAAAGTCGTGATTTCTTATCTTCAACACCAGGGCTATCATATGAGCTGATTTACCATAGGGGTTTTTAGTGTTTACTTTATTTAAGTTTTATCTTAGAGAATAAAGATAAAGTTTTGAGTCTTTAGATCGCAAAGTTCAATATCTATATCTAGATACCATTAGGGCTAAGTTTAGGCATCCAATTTCAGATCCAATTACGCAGAAAATTTCAGTTTCAATAGAGAGTAACGAGTTAGAGAGAGAGAGGGCCGAGTGTGTTGGAGAGACGCAAGAGCGGAGATTTGGCTTGTTCGGTTGTACTTTCTTTTAAAGTTTAATTCAAAGTAGTTTTCTTTCAACAATGATGATGATGATGTGCATGATGAGGAGCGAGTAGTCAACCCACTTCTAGGGTCGGGGTGAGCCCGACGATAACGATGTAGGGTAAGTGCATCAAAGGTATGACTTTTTGCGATTCCGTCTTCTATCCTATGCATGATCCTTTGCGAAAGTTAGGGAGAATCATTATTTGCATTATTGAAGCGAAAGCCACTCATATTGTGAACTTGAATTGCTCACCAATTGGATAGTAACTCTTAGGAACTATACGAGAGCCTCTAATCAACTAAGTGTTGATAACGAAAGTTATTTGACGGAAAGGCATTAATTTCATAAGTTTAGCATAAAACTTGCATTGTTATCATTGTGGCATGAAACCCCGACTTTGGAAGCTTTTAATTAATTGAATTTCCATATAAAAGTTTTATTTTTGTTTCTGATCATCCTTCTTTACCATTCTATTTTCTTCGGACTCTTTTCCAACAATTGGTTACGAATTACAGTTTCTGTGACAAACATCGGAATCGACTGTACAGGTCGATATCGAGGTCTAACGTCGATATCGAGGTCTGTCTCGACGTCAACTTTGCTGCTTTTGTCTTTTGCAGGAACTGTACTGGAAATCAACAAGAACTGAGGTCGATATCGACGAGACACATCGATATCGAGTGTCTTCTGAGGTCGAAAGCTTTGATCGTGAGAACAACAAGGGAAGCGCTGACATACCTACTCGTGGATTCGATCCTGAATTACCCTACTACTACATTGGGAGGGGATTCTTGTATTATTTGTTTGGGACAGGGAGTTAGCCTAGTTGTGAATTGTATATTTGAATTCTTTGAATCCTATACACTCCCTTAAGCGAACACCAAAAAATGGAAACTTATTATAACCATAGCCAAGATCCAAAAGTATTTAGCGATTTAGCCAAAACAATGTAAAGTCGCTGTTTCAAACAACGACTACCTATAAATTTTTTTTACAATTAAGTGTTTATATTTAACTAAAATCGTAATATATATATATATATTAGGAGAGTCGTTGTTTGAAACATCGACTCTCCCGTTTTGTTTAATTTTTTTTAAACTCGTGACATTAATGAATACAAAACGAAAAAAAATTCACAAATACAAAGCGTCGCTATTACTAACTGCGACTTTGTTGGTAAAAATAAAAAACCACAGAGTCGCTTTTAAGAACAGCGACTCTAGGGTTTATCAATAACATCAGCTTCTAAGCATGTCCATGGAGGCTTTACATACATACATACATACATATATATATATATATATATATATATATATATATATATATATATATATATATATATATATATATATATATATATATATATATATATATATATATATATATGAAACATATATATGAGGCATGAAGGCTTTTGTGTGTGTGTATATATATATATATATCAAACATATAAATGATTTAACGGGTAATTTATACCCTATGTTATGAAAAACGAAAGAATAGTATAAAAGTTAGTACAATTGTTCAATTAGAAAAATGTGTAAAAGGTTAACCACATGCATATTCTAGAGAAAATTGTCTAGGTAGCTGTATATCCAAACCACATGCAAATTTTGATCGTTTATGTTTATTTTAGCGACATATATAAAATCCAAACCATACTAATAAAGTAATCCTATCATCTATGAATCCTCACTGTCATCATCATCATCCTCCTCGTCATCTCCACTTTCCTCCCCTATCTCCGGGACTGTCGACGGGAAGGCGGGGCTCCGGGGTCATATGCGGTAGGCGAAAGATTCTTGCACATTCTGAATGCCCATCGAAGTAGATGGAGGAAGTGGACCCATAGACTGTAACGACATGGTAAGCATCGCTGTAATTGAGGAGCTCGCATCAAATGAAGAGCCAACATATGTTGACATATGCGAAAGTGGATACCAGAACGAGGTAGAAAATGTCTGTGCTGCCCACTAGGAGAGTGAAGATGGAATGTACTCCGAAGCTGATAGAGGTGTATACCCAAACGATGATGCGAACTCATACGCTAGAGCACTACTTGAAGGCCCAGCATACACAAGTGGTTGCACATGACCATCAGATTTCGACGTTGGACTATACCCCGACTGTTCAGCATGTTCTGGGGGTGACGCAAACCCTGAATGCCCAGCATACGATGAATGGCTTCCATCTCCTGAATGATGGGTCGGGTGAGGTGACGATTGTGAGAAAGATGAACTTGCACTGTAGAAATCACTTCCAAAGTAGGCTTGGTTGAAAGAGACTCGATCCAAAAACTCAGAACTTTGCGAGGACATGTACTCGCCAAAGGACGCCAATGTACCAACAAGACCCGAATAATCGCGCAGCTGTGATGCTTGTTACGCGATTTCTTCTACATGTTGCCCTCGATCGCCTACGTCGTATACATAGTGTCCCTACAAATAGACATGAGTACAAATGAGTAGTGGCAATCTCAACACATGTTATTGCAATAGTTGATATAATTTACTCACGAGTGTGTATATATCCGGTGCAGCCGTCTAGTATCGTGCGAGTGCGACAACAACTTTTCGGCTGATGAACAAACGAGTGCGTGCTCTATACCAATGCATGTACTCATCTAGCACATATGATGTAGAGACGCCCTGAACATGATCCATTGTAGACTCCTCACAGTTCTTCCAGTTATTGATATGCTCCACAAACAATTCTGCCCAGTTTGTAGTATGCTTCCCTCGATGATCTACGACGTGTAACTGCACATCGTACCCTGCAGGCCCTGGAGGGAACTGAGCATGGCCGAACTGGCGCATCACACACTCAGGTCGATGTGCCTCAACAACGTGAAAGCAATCAGCGGGACCTTTGCCATCTAGATGTCGGCTCCTTCTCGACATATGTCCCCCAGATGGCTCAGGATCGCCGCTGTGTATGGCTCCCATATGAACTGGATACAATGCAAGTACTCGTCATCATATATTTTGAAATGGAGAAGGAAGTCGTTATTGAAATGAACCTGATTCTCTTGTTATTTATCAAGGGCATCACAAAATTATGGCGACTTTAGCCTCTCGTGCCCCAAGTCATATGTACAGTGCATCCACCTGTATATTCACTAATCAGTTTGTTTGCGAGATCGCCAAATATCAACAACAGTAGTCATAAGATAACATTACCTCATTCCTAGAGATTCTTGTCCCACTTGAAAGTTTTGCCCAGGAGATGGTGGTTGGCTCCCTGTACGGTTGGATTATGTTGTTGTATTCGCCTTGCCCTTCTGGCTTGCTGCTGCCTCATGTGCGACACAAGGATGCAAACTTGCCTGCCGATAGGGATGTGTTCCCATGCCCTCTCTGAAGTACATGAAATTCATTGTTAATATTATGTAATCGGTCTAATAGGAAGCACTTTCAATGAGCAAGTGGGAAGATTACAAGAAGATTACTGGACAAGAGATCTCCATCTTCTGCTTCTGTGAGGCTCTGCATAACTGACGGTACAAGTATGCAAGACTCACTGCTCCCCTGCTATATTGACCTGTCTGCTTCGAATTTGCAAAGAGTGGCAAGTATAGTAGTTGCACTTCCCCACCACTGGTGTAAGAGAACAGGGCACCTGCCATCAATTGCAATATGTATGCCCGTGCATGATATTGAATTGTGGCATCATTAGCGTCATCAGGCAGTTGGCCGAACGTATTTCGTAACCACTGCACTTTCACCGACAATCCTCTTAAGTTCGCTACCGGTGGCTCGACCCCCAAAAGATCTCGGCAAACCCGACACCAACTTTGGTTGATGGTGCTTGTTACTGCTGTTCCATCCACCCGTAGGCCCATTATAACGGCCATATCTTGCAATGTGATCGTGGACTCTCCAACTATGAAGTGGAATGTATGTGTGTCTGGCCTCCATCTCTCAATGAGTGAAGGGATAAGAGGCATATCCATCTAAAACATCGAACCCAGATAATGTACGTAGTAGAACCCAGCTTGGCGCATGTAATGTAGGATTCTCTCGTTGACGTGTGCCCGACCAAACGTCCGGATATGTAATCTATTCGTCAATGGCCTCAATGTCTACAGGAGATGTCACATGGATAAATGTTAGCACGAGATGAAAAATAAGGAATATAGAAAAATGCAGTCATATCTTACGTATAGGGCATCGATCCACACATCTATGGAACAATTGTATAATTGTCGAGTAAGCATATCCTCCACCTCTGGTCCTGGATCCATTGCGACTGCTCTACATTGTGATTAATGAATTATCTCGTCATACAGAGAGAACACATAATAGACCAATGTAATATAGAATACATAAAACATCAATACAGAATATAGAAAACATCAATACAGAATACATAAACCATCAATACAGAATACATAAGCCACCAATACAGAATACATTAGCCATCAATACAGCATACATAAACCATCAACAACTCTAACATAACGATCCTATAGCCCGGTGCTGGTCGGACAAGTGCGAATGTTGTGACCCTCTTGCTTGCATAAGCTACAACAAATGGTGGATGGGACAGCCTCCTCCATCTCATTGTGAATGCGTTTGGATCGTGGTCTCCCTATTTTGCACTTTTGCTTTTCTTCTGGAATGAGGATAGGATAAGTCATTGGAGGTGATATACATATTTGTACCTTTGTTTATTGCATCTTTTGACTTCATATTTCATTCGATTTCCAAAGAAAAGTTTCAAAAGTATATAAACTTGTGTAAGAATGAGCTAAAGTATAAGAAATAGAGTCTACATGAGTTTTGACCTAACCATGCAGGAATTCGATAAAATTGGAGTAAAAACGGAGTCAAAACGAAGAAGCCAAGTGAAGCTGAGCATAGGTCGATATCGACTCGAGACATCGATATCGACCCTAGATTTCGACACGACTTCTGAGTGTCGAGATAGGCGAGTGTCGAGATAGGCCACACAAACCAAACAAGAAAGCCTCGATATCGACATACAAGCATCGATATCGACCATCGTCATAGACATCAACTGGAGCTGGACAAGTCGAGCAGAAACACAAGCATCGATATCGACCTCTAGTGTCGATATCGACCCTACCTTGACAGAAGATAAATCTGATTTCGAGACTCGGATTGTGAAGTCTATCATCAAAGCCATGAGTTATCTCGTTCTTTTAGATATTAGCAGTTGTTTATTATCTTTTCCTTTTAAGTTTTTATCAAAATAAAAGACCTATCCTAATTGTTCGGATAGAGTTCATAGTTTAGATAGAAGTTTCAATCCTCGGATAGCGAGGATTAGTAGCCTATAAATAAAGCCCTAGGGGCTGATTTGTTAGATCATCCAAGAAGCAAGACAATAGCAATAGGCAATAAATAGTTAGAGTTTTTTAGCTTTAAAGTTTCAAGCGCTTACGATAGTTGGCGTTGAGATTGTAAAGATTCGAAATTTTCCATTTATGCAAGTTATTTCAATTCAAGACATGTCTACAATCAACATGAGTTAGTAGTTGCCCTTTCTTCTAGGGTCGGGGTGAGCCCGACGATAGCCATGATGGTAAGGTAAGTACGTCGCTAAAGAATGTATCTTTCATCTCCCTCTACCTTGTGCTTCATCTTTAAATGCGAATTTAAGGAACTCATGTTGTAAAACTTGGGTAGTAATTAGGGTTTCTATTCGAAAGATTATAAACTCAATTATGACAAAGGTAGACACAAATTAGGTTAAGTAATTGCAAAACCTCTTTTTCTATTTGTCAGTTTAGGTGAAAGCCTTTTCCTTTATGATGAAAGCATGCATCTTTAGTTGATTCTTACTTCTTCTATCATGGTTGTCGTCGCGGTAATCCTTGGCTTTGGAAGACTTTTCCTTTATTAAGTTTACATTCAAATTTGCCCGCCGTTCGTTGAGTCATCGAAAAACCCAACACCTTTCCTTATTTCTGATCATTGCTTCCTTCCCATTCTCAAATCTTCGGCCTTTTCTTTGCCGACAAAACAACTAACTCACTGTAGGAAGACATCGATATCGACAACAGAGGTCGGTATCGACCAAACTCATAGATCGACAGTTTTCTGAGTCGATCTCGAGACTCCTGGGAAATTTCTACAAGCATCGATATCGACCCCCTTGTGTCGAAATCGACCCCTCTGTATCGACTGGCAGACTTCTGAGCCAGTCGATTTCATGGACTAACATCGATATCGACCCCCACCAGTCGATATCGACTACAGTTTTTATTTCTGCAGGTCTTCTGTGGCAGAGAGCATCGACAGCCAAGGTCGACATCGAGGTCTGAGCTCGAGATCGAGGCTTCTGGTCGAACGTAAAGGACGTGTCTTCAACGCTACTAGGATCCCGCTGACTCGCTTCCTCCTGAATCGAACCTAATTCCCTACTACTATAGCGGGGAGTCTTGAATTTAATTAAAGAGGCTAAGAGTTGTATTGCTTTATATTTTATTATATATTTCGATTCAATTCTCCCCACGTCAAATTTTGGCGTCGTTGCCGGGGAAGCTATCAATCGCGCCCAAGTAGTTTATTTTCACGGTTCTTTTTAAGTGTTATTTTATAGGTGTATGCGACGTACTGGTGACCAACCTGAATTTGAAGGACTAGATGAACCAGAACGCTTTCTCCACCTAAGGCCTCGAGTTCAAAGAATCATGGCGGACAACGAGACCCAAGCACAACAAATTGAACGCTTAAGGAAGCAAGTAGAGGATTTCACTACCAGAGAAGCGGCACTAAGGGAGCGTGCTGACAGGGAGGAGGAAGCCAGGAGACGATATGAGACTCAAATCAACGCCCTCCCACGGAATGCAAAGCAATACATGCACCCATCGCTCACAGTGCCTGAATCGGCTATTCTAATCTCTACTTCTAATTTTGAAATAAAACCAAATTTTTTAACTGAAATAAGAAGGCATCAATATGAAGGGAAACCTAACGAATGCCCTATGGCACATATATCAACCTTCTTAGACCTCTGTGATACAATTGTTGATGGACAAAGTCTTGAGTATGTCCAACTAAAAGCCTTTCGCTGGTCTCTTACAGGAAAAGCATTGCAGTGGTTGGAGAGCTTAGCCCCAAGATCGCTCCGCACCTGGAATGAAGTCAAGGACGCGTTTCTCAACAAGTTCTTTCCTCCTTCTAAGACGGCGTTGATCCGACATAAAATCATGGCTTTCAAACAAAAGCCTGGTGAGGCTCTGGCGACTGTTTGAGAAAGGTTGAAGGACCTCCTACGATCATGCCCGACGCATGGCCAACCACCGTACGTAATTCAGGAGATCATATACAATGCTCTTGATGTTGCCACCAAGGAGAGGATCAACACTTACACCGCCTATGGCTACCTTGAACTCGCTTCTCAAGAGGCTTGGGAAACCATTGAAAGGTTGGTGGAATTTGACAATACATATGGGACTCCTGAGGATTCCGATGCATCATCATCGTCGAGGCCTGCCCCATCTATGTCATTGTACGAACCCTCTAAGGTGATCGATCCGGATGTAAAAGAACAATTTCATAGGGATCAACTTCGAAAGCTCCAGAAACAAGTAAGATTCCTTTCGGCAAACCAGGATTGCATCGAATGTGGATCGCAGCGACACACTACCATTGAGTGCCCCCATGCTGAGCAAGTACAACTAGCGGAGACTCATGAGGAAGCCACCTTCATGAGGGGTCCAATCGCCAATATTGGGGAGACCAAAGGTTCCAACAACCACAAAGGAACCAGGTTAACCCTAGGGACCCCCCACTCTATAGAGCTCCTGGGCACCCGGAGAGAGACCAAAAGAAGGATGATCTTCAACTTGTGTTGGCCGAGATAAGGCGGAACCAAGCTAAGAATGATCAATCCAACAATGCTATCCACTCTCAACTCAATCACCTTACCACAAGGATTGGGGAGATGGATATTTGGAAGAAGAACGTAGAGACCCAACTGGGTCAATTAGCGGCACAAATCCCTAGACCGTCCGGAACATTCCTTGGGCAACCAACTACCAATCCTAAGGGACAATCCGGGTCAGGACACATTGCAACCATGCAACAAAGGAGTGGCACCAAAGTTCATAAACTAAAAACGGCAATGGAGGAAGAAACAACAGACCCTTTCGACCCCCTGGTCGACGTCGATGACACTGCAGAGCCTGAGAGAGAACAACAGAGGTCGAAATCGACCCTATCAGTCGATATCGACCCAACTCCAGTCGACATCGATGTTCAGCAGACTCCTCCGACCACCGTTTTGGCTTCTCCGCCAAAGAAGACGTTGCCCTTCCCTTCCAAAGCATTGAAGGACCCCACTCAAGGTAAGTTTAAGCGCTTTGTAAAGATTCTCCAAGGACTTAACATTACTATCCCTCTTACAGAAGCCCTAAGCGAGATGCCCGCCTATGTTCGATTCATAAAAGACATCCTTAGCAAGAAGCGGTCCATGACAGAGATCGCAGAGGAGTGATCCAGGGAAGTTTGCAATCACCGTGGGACTTGGCCAACATCGCTACAAAGCCCTATGTGACCTAGGGGCAAGTGTAAGTCTCATGCCTCTCTCTATTTGGCAAAAGGTGAACATCGGAGCACTTGAACCTGTGGATATGAAACTTTATATGGCTGATAATTCATTCGTCAGACCCACAGGTATAGTTGATGACGTCCCTGTAAAGATTGGTAAATTCTTTGTGTCTACTGATTTCATTGTATTGGACATGCCCGAAGATCCTATTGTACCTATCGTCCTTGGTAGGCCTTTCTTAGCTACTGTTGATGCCAATATTAATGTACGTAGAGGATTACTAACCTTTACTATAGGGAACGAAGTAATTGAATTCTCCTTCAACCCCACAATGAAGGAAGTTAATGGTATGGAAATCAAGTCGGTCCACACTAGCATCATGGATTGCAAAGAACCGACGGAAAGGGCCCTAACTCCTGAGGAGGCCCTAGCCCTAGCTGCAGAGGAGCTTACCGACGAGGACATTGAGGAGTTCCTGACTACATGCACGAGTGATGAGGAAATATTCGACGATGCTTTATCTATGGAACTCGAAGAAGAGGTCAATATCAACGAGGACAGGTCGACATCGACCAAATAACTCGATATCGAGTGCCCTAAGTCGACATCGACATATTCAGTAAGTCAAGTTCTCTCTTCTTCTCTTACAGGCGAAATCGACCAGCCCATGTCGACTGAAGAGGTCGAAATCGACCAGCCGATATCAACATCAGAGGTCGAAATCGACCCTTACCACTTATCGTTAAACAGCTCCGAGGCCGAGGTATGTGCTGAACTCTCAGTCGATATTGACTATTCCTACTCGCCCTCAACTTCTTTTCTGCAGGAATATTTTGAAGAGTCCCAATCAAAGTTGGTATCACTCAATGTTTGGTCCACGCCAACCCCTATAGCTGATTTGGGAACTTCAATCAAGAGAATTGAGACGGATTACCTTGGTGAGATTATGAAGACAGAGGAGGTAGAGCAAATCCTTATCCAACAAGGCCCTTCTCCGGTGCTTAAGCCTTTACCCGACACACTTAGGTATGAGTTTCTTGGTCCAAATTCTACTTACCCAGTAATTATCAATGCTTCACTAACCACACAGGAAGTAGATAAGCTTATGGAAGTACTTCGTGCTCATCGTAAGGCTATTGGATATTCTCTTGAGGACATCAAAGGTATTTCACCGACTACCTGTATGCATAGAATCCTCCTTGAGGATGATCATAAGGCATCTATAGAACACCAACGGAAGCTCAACCCCAACATGAGAGAGGTAGTGAAGAAGGAGATCATGCGCATGCTGGATGCAGGAATCATCTATGCCATCTCCGACAGCGAATGGGTGAGCCCAGTCCATGTGGTGCCTAAGAAGGGTGGAATGACCGTTGAGGAGAATGAGAAGGGTGAGCTTGTGCCAAAGCGAATCACAACTAGTTGGCGAATGTGTATTGATTACAGGAAACTCAACAATGCCACTAGAAAGGATCACTTTCCCCTTCCATTCTTTGACCAGGTATTAGAGAGACTCGCCGAACATGATTATTTTTGTTACCTGGATGGATATTCTGGCTTTTGGCAGGTCCCTATTCATCATAATGATCAGGAGAAAACCACCTTCACTTGTCCCTACGGGACTTTTGCATATAGGAGAATGCCATTTGGGCTCGACAATGCCCCTGCTACCTTTCAAAGATGTATGATGGCCATCTTCTCTGACATGATAGAGGACATCGTGGAGGTATTTATGGATGATTTCTCTGTTTATGGCACTACTTTCGATGTTTGTCTTGCTAACCTTCGCAGGGTACTTGCACGATGTGAAGAGACAAACTTAGTTCTCAATTGGGAAAAGTGCCACTTCATGGTAAGGGAAGGGATTGTGCTAGGCCACAAAGTCTCTAAACGGGGAATTGAGGTGGATAGGGCAAAGATATAACTCATTGAAAAATTGCCACCACGTTCATCAATTAAGGACATAAGAAGCTTCCTTGGTCACGCAGGTTTCTATAGGAGATTTATTCAAGATTTTTCTCAAATTGCCAAACCTTTAACTAACCTACTAATGAAGGATGTTAAGTTTGCATTTTCTAGTGATTGTCTTGAAGCTTTCATTAGGTTGAAGGAGGCCCTTATATCCGCCCCAATCATATAATCGCCCGATTGGTCACAACCCTTTGAGATCATGTGCGATGCAAGCGATTATGCCGTAGGTGCTGTCCTAGGACAAAGGAGAGACAACAAGCTTCACGCCATCTACTATGCAAGCAAGACTCTTGATGCCTTTCAAACAAAGTACACCACAATGGAAAAGGAGTTCTTGGTAGTGGTGTTCGCTTTTGAGAAGTTCCGCTCATACCTAGTGGGTTCTAAGGTAATTGTTCATACTGACCATGCAGCTCTTAGGTACTTGATGACGAAGAAGGATGCTAAACCTAGGCTCCTACGATGGGTTCTCCTACTACAAGAGTTCGACGTTGAGCTTAAAGATAAGAAAGGAACGGAGAATTCCGTAGCCGATCATCTTTCACAGCTACCCATAGGGCTTCTGGAAGAGTCACATGACAACATACCCATCAATGACTCCCGCCCTGACGAGCACCTAATGAGGCAAGAGGTAAGTCGGGCAGGAAATCCACTCGATATCGACCCAGACATGTCGATATCGACTGCCCCGAAGGTAATACTTGCATCGATGTCGACTAATTTTGATCACAGGTTTTCCACTGCAGAGGTCGAAATCGACCTCTAGACGTCGACATCAAGGGCCCATATCGAGCAGCCCATATCGACTGAACCTGTCGATATCGACCCCTACAAGTCGATATCGACCACCTTCAAAACCCTCCGAATGTGACGAAGAGGTAAGCTCCGGTGAGGATTTCTTCTTTACACCTCCTTTCAGTCCTATTCATGATTTATTTGCTGTAAGAAGGGCGAAGGTACCTTGGTATGCAGATTTTGCTAACTATATTGCAGGAGGCGAGATTCCTTCAGGCTTAACTTCGCAACAAAAGAAGAAGTTTTTGCACGACGTCAAACAATACTATTGGGATGATCCCTACTTATTCAAACAGGGGAAAGACCATATCTTTCGACGTAGTATCCCGGAGGAAGAGGTAGAGAACGTGATTCACCATTGTCATTCTCTCCCTAGAGGAGGCCATGCTAAAGGATTCAAGACCGTGGCGAAAATTCTTCAATGTGGTTTTTATTTGCCTAACCTTTTCAAGGACGTGCAAAACTATGTAACCTCTTGTGATGAGTGTCAACGTGCAGGTAATATCACATGGAGGAATGAGACACCACTCACAGGCATTCTAGAGGTAGAACTCTTTGATGTATGGGGCATTGACTTCATGGGACCATTCCCTGCTTCAGGCCCCTACAAATACATTCTAGTAGCGGTGGACTATGTCTCTAAATGGGTGGAGGCCATGGCAACTAGGACCAACGACGCGAAGGTAGTCTCTAAGTTTATAAAAACTAACATCTTTCCTCGCTTTGGTGTTCCTAGAGTTCTTATTTCAGATGGTGGCTCGCATTTTATTGAGAGAGGCTTTGAAGCTCTTTTAGCTAAGTATGGGGTAAACCATAGGGTGGCAACACCCTATCACCCTCAAACCAGCGGCCAAGTAGAAGTCTCCAATCGCCAAATCAAAGCCATCTTGGAGAAGACGGTCTCCCGCTCGAGGAAAGATTGGTCGTCCAAACTGGATGATGCGCTCTGGGCCTACCGAACGGCCTATAAGACACCACTTCGCACAACTCCCTATAACTTGGTATATGGTAAGTCATTTCACTTGCCCGTTGAACTTGAGCATAAAGAAATGTGGGCTCTTAAGGAGCTTAACATGGATTTCGACGAAGCGGGAAAGAGAAGGTTCATTGAATTACAAGCCTTGGAGGAGTTGGGCCTAAAGGCATATGAGAATGCTGAAATCTACAAGGAACGCACTAAGAAATGGCATGATAGGAAGTTGGTGCCAAAAACGTATGAGGTAGGTGACAAAGTCCTTGTTTTTAATTCTAGACTTCGCTTATTTCCAGGGAAACTAAGGACAAGATGGAGCGGACCTTTCAAGGTTCATAAAATATTCCCTCATGGAGCGGTGAAGTTACTTTGCGATGATGGATCCACCTTTAAGGTAAATGGCCACCGAGTAAAGAAATATTATGACAAGGAGGACCCGGAAGAAGAGTTTCGCGCCACCTTGGCTTTGAACTAGCGCAAAAAGGGAAATATGTCGAGCTAGCGACTTAAACTCAAGCGCTTTCGGGAGGCAACCCGTTCTTTCCCTTTTCTTTCTCTTTTAGTTTTTAGTCTATTTTATATTTTTTTAGATCATTCGTGGCTATTCTATCTAAAGTCAACAAGGAAATCCAGTCGAGAAGAGAGGTCGATATCGACCTATATGGTCGATATCGACAGGCCGACATAAGTGAGCAGCAGGCAGAACAACACGGATGCAGAAGGGGGGGTCTGACGTACATATTTATACCTTCTTTTATTGCATCTTTTGACTTCGTATTTCATTCGATCTCCAAAGAAAAGGTTCAAAAGAATATAAACTTGTGTAAGAAAGGGGCTAAAATGCAAGAAATAGGGTCTGCACAAGTTCTGAGCTAACCATGCAGGAATTCGAGCGAAATCGGAGTCATAACGAAGACATCAAGTGAAGCTGAGAAGAGGTAGATATCGACCCCTGACACAGATATCGACCCCTGGTGTCGATATCGACCCCCATATCGACCTCAACATAGACATCGACCAGAGCTGCATAAGTCGAGCAGGAACAGAGACCTCGATATCGACCCCTGGTGTCGATATCGACCCCTTATCTCGACAGAAGATAGACTCGATTTCGAATGCGGATTGGAACTATATCTTCAAGGAGGCACGGAATTATCTCATACTTTCAAGATAGATGGCAGCTGAAGAGATATTTATCTTTTTACCTTTAAGTTATTTAAGTTTTATCAAAATAAAAGACCTATCCTAATTGTTTGGATAGAGTTCATAGTTTAGATAGGAGTTACAATCCTTGGATAGCGAGGATTAATAGCCTATAAATAAAGCCCTAGAGGGCTGGCATTCAATGATCTTTCATATCATCCAATCCAAGAGACAAAAGACAATAGAGTTAGAGTTAGAGAGAAGTTTTAGGGTTTGACGTTTGCGAAAGTTAACGTTGAGTTGTAAAGCTTCGAAGTTTATTTTAATGCAAGTTTATTCCTTTCAATTGACGATGAGTTCCATGATGAGAAGCGAGTAGTTCCCCAAAGCTCTTAGGGTCGGGGTGAGCCCGACGTTAGCCATGCGCGCTTGAGGTAAGTATTTGATGTCGATATCGTTGTGTCTATCTCTCCTCCTACGATTCTATGTTTAGTCCTAATCGAAAGAAAAGGGATTCATGCTAACAACTTGAGTTATAAACATAAAATTGGTAGAGACAATTAGGTTTATTTGCAAGAGTAATCCTAAGAGTTGGTGTACGGCGAAAGCTTGTCCCTCGGGAGAAATAGCGCAATTGTCCGTCTTATTTATCTCATTGCATGCATTGGTTAACGTTGTGGTAAACCCTAATCCTAGGAGTTGCTTTTACATATTTTATATACCAAAACCCACTGTTATTTCTGTTCATTGCTTCTCTCTCCATTCTTAAATCTTCGGCCTTTCTTTGCCGACGAAGAACTAACTCACTGCAGGAAGACATCGATATCGACCCCAGACGTCGATATTGACCACTGAGTTCGTCGACAGTTTTCTGAGTCGACGACGAACATCGCTGCGTAGTTTTTGGAGCATTGATATCGACCCTCTAGCATCGATATCGACCCTAGTGTGTCGACTGGCAGTCTTCTGAGCCAGTCGATTTCGTGACTGACATCGATATCGACCCCTACCAGTCGATATTGACAACTTGTTTTTGTCTCTGCAGGTCTTCTGTTGCAGAGAACATCGACAGCCATGGTCGACATAGAGGCCCAAGGTCAAAATCGAGGCTAATGGTCGACGCAGACTTGAGATTTCCAAAGCTACTAGGATCCCGCTGACACGCCTCCTCGTGGATCGATCCTAACTACCCTTCCACTACAACGGGAGGAAGTCTTGTAATTATTTGCTTAGGCCAGGAGTTGGTTTACATTTATTTACATCTTTATATTTGTAATTACTTGACATATCAATCCTCCTGCAACAACAGGGTCGATATCGACCTGTAAGGTCGATATCGACTAAAGCTGGAGGTAGGTGCCAGGTCAGATTTTAATTTCTTTTCGGTTTTATTTTTTTGGGCTTTTTATCCCCTTATATACTCTGACTTCGACACCCCCTCCCCTTTTCGATACCCTACCAGCCGCCATAGCCCTCTTCCTCATCTCTCTTCTTCATCCCTCTCTCTCATCTACTCTCCTCACTGCCGCACCCCGCCACTGTCATCCCCATCACAACAGCCCCCAATAGTTCACCAGATCCAACCCCGAAACACCCATCCTCCCTTTCTCTTCTCGCCCTAGCTCTCTCTCTCTCTCCCTCGTTTTCAAGCCGACAGCGTCCAGATCTACCCACTTCTGGCCAAGAAACACCATATCCGGCCGCCCCAAGCCACCGGAGAGCCCACCACGACACCAGCAGCCCCGACTGCGCCCAGATCCGGTCGATTTCGACCACCGGGCACCCATTTCGACGCCTGTGTTCAACAGCAGTTCTCTGTTTTGATTTTATGCGGTTGTGGCCTCTTTCTCCCCTAACTCCGACACTCTTCTGGTATGATTTCTTACCCTTTATTTATTTTTTTCAGATTTGCATGATTAATTAGTTGATTTAGGGAAGAAATTACATATTGGGTGTTTAGGGTTTAAACGATAATTGCGCGGGAAAGAGTTTTTGTATGTATATGGGCATGAATCTGATTGTTTTAATTTATGTGGGGCTATGAATCTGATTTTTGTATGTATATGGTGTGGGGCTATGAATCTGATTTTTGTATGTATATGGGCATGAATCTGATTTTTTTATATATAAATGGGGTGAGATCTAATTTTTATAATTTCTATGGGGCAATAATCGGAATCTTCTATAAGTATGGGCTATGAATCTGAATTTTTTTATATGTGGGCTGATTCTGGAATTTTTTTTAGTAGTTTAAATTCTGATTTATTTTGGAGTTTAAATTCTGATTTTTTAACAAGCTGAAATTCTGATTTATTTTGAAGTTTAAATGGTGATTTATTTTCGAGTTTAAATTCTGATTTTTTTAGAAGGGCTGAATTTCTGATTTATTTAGGAGTTTAAATTCTGATTTTTTTTAGGATTAAAATCTGATTTTTTATATATGTGGGCCAAAATTTTATAAGTCATTAGGTTCCTTAGTATTAAAAATTCAAGAAATTATGTTTATATAAATTGCCATCCTTAGGTACTTTCTTTTTAGAACATATTACCACTTTCACTTAGACAATTTACCTTTACATAATTTCTAGCATAATATGGAATCTAAGTATGGGGTTCTCCCTATTTTATACAGAGGGGAATTATCTTTGGCAATGGTTTCTTTTGCAGACGATGGTGAGAGCCAAGAACATCCCTCAGGACACGCTCCGCATTGAGGATGATCAGCAGCGCTCCCTAGCTGAGGATTTGATTGCCCGAGCCACCAGGGCGCGATGGTACCATCTCCCTGACATGATCCAGTTAGGATTTCACACAGGCGTTCAGGAGGCATTTGAGAATGTCTCTCTGCACAGGCTGATTGAGCCACTGGAGGCACACTACCCCGTTCTGACTGGGGAGTTCATGGCCACATTGGAGGTCCCTAAGCGCACCTCGACCAACCGCCGAGTCATCTTCCAGCTCGACAACAGGAGACACAGACTATCGCTCAAGGAGATGAGCAACATTTTTGGGTTCATCCACACTCCAGCCGCCTTCAGGGTCCAGGACCCCAACGTCATCTGGAGCTACATATCAGGTATACCCTACCCCGCTCCGACTGACTCCTTCACCTCTAGGGTTATGAGTCCGCTTTTTAGAGTCATCTTGCGAGTCCTGGCGAGTACCCTTTGGGCCAGGCCTGAGCTCCATCGCCCCACACACCGTGAGAAGGAGACTCTGCGGAGGATGCTCTTCGAGGATGACCCTCTACCCTACCTCCATGCCTGGCTCGAGCATATCCTGGACCGCAGACGCACGGTCTCTACAGACATTTTGGACGGCGGCATGGTGGCCATCCTAGCCGAGGGACTAGGCGTCCACACTGAGAGGTACACGGCCTACCAGCTCATGTACCTAGACGCTGCAGTGTTGCGCCAGGGCGGAGTCATCGTACCAGGAGCACATGGATGGAGACACCCCCAGAGAGGGATGCGTCTGCTCCACGATTTTATGGATCTTCTATATATCCCAGATTGGTACCAGTCTTGGACTGGGCAGCCATATCATACGGATATAGATCCGTTTGCTGACCCCACCCTACGGAGGAGACCCCCACTCTTCAACCATGAGCCGGAGGTGGACGCTATGTCTTGGGACGCTGACCCCCATTCCGACGGAGTAGAGCAGCCCCCAGCCTACCAAAGGGCATGGATGGCGACGATGATGATGACGCCAGGGATGATGCAGTTGGAGGAGGAGAGGGCCCGCAAGGGTCCCACCACAACCACCTCAGCCATCATAGCTACATAGCTATGTGCCTCCACCACCTCCTCCCTTCCAGCCTACCTACTCCACTGATTGGCAGGACGACATGACTGCCCGCTTTACTAGGCTGGAGCTCTCCGTCACTGAGATGCGCGAGGAGCAGTGCCGCTATGGGAGATTCCTCGAGGGCTTGGGCTGATACATGGGCTTTTCCTTCGATCAGCAGGCTGGACCTTCCACGTTCCCGCAGGGATCCCCGACCTACTACTCAGGGTCAGCTCCTACCCAGGACTGGCCCTTGCTGTTGCCACCTCCCCCGCCTCCTGAGCAGTGATGTGTGTTGAGTAAGTGAGCGTGAGTGATTCCTTCCCTCTACTTTACTTTTCTAACAGTGAGAACACTGTAATCTCTAAGTATGGGGTGGGGATTGAACTTGGACATTATAAACTGTTTTATCTGGTTGTGGTAGGGTTTAAAACTTGGCGAACTTGGCTTGTATTTTATTTACTTTCTACTCTATTTATCTGCATTGCATCATATTTAAACATTTATGCATTTTAAAGTTTAAGTCCTTAGTCTTTTAGTTTTTTAAGTCTATAAAATGTCAAAATCTAAAAAAATAGAAAAAATGTCAAAAATACAAAAAAAATGCATGTTTATTTTTAGTTTATTTTCTAACCCTACTTAGATGTCCTATGATGAAAACTCAATAGCTGACTTGATCATGTAAACCCTATGGCATATTTGGATGGTTTAGCCTAAGTCTTTAAATTTTTATGTAGATTGTGAACTTGTGATGAAATTGAGCACATATGATCCTAGGCTACAAAGCAAATCCAACAAAAATTGTCCTTGTGAGAATTTTGATCTATAGGGAGAACATCAAAAATCCCTCCGCTTTCTTGAGTGAATTTACTCTTCCTATGCATCTCTAAATGTTTTGATAGTTATTCAAAACCAATGCATATATATGTTTATGTTTACGAGAATTAAATGATGGATGCATCTTTTAAGCCATTTTTATCCTCTCTTTACCTACCCTGCATTATCCCTGCTTGAAGCCAGAACATTAGCCTGAGCCTGAAATTGCAAACTCCACAAAATTATCCCTAGCCGAATTGAGCCTGACCCCCATTTGGGAATTGAGACTTAGATTGGCAGGACTAATGGCTTGTGGAAAGAAAAGAGCATAATGTCCAGTTTTGAGCAAGGAAATTATGGGTTGGTGCATATTTACATTTTGTCATATTTTGTAAAAGGATTTATGTCTCACCATATAAATGCACATAGCTTTAGTATTTATTTATTATTTCCAAAAAAAATTCCGAAAAAAATAAAGATATATATATATATATATATATATATATAGTGCATGAGCCAAAATCCTTAAGTCTTTTATTCATACAAGTGTTATATTTTTGAGAGGTATATTAGAGCTTAAAAGAAGGGTTGATAGTATGGTTTACATCTTTTTAGTGCATTTTTAGAGCATATTATGGAAAGATGAATTGGGAAAGAGCATTATAAAGATTGAGCTTACATTGAAGAGTTATGGTTTGGGTATTGCAAGTGTTGAGATTTAGGAGACTTGATTCCCGAATTATAAAAGCACCACATAGCCAAATAATTCCATACCCTTTTATTTCATACCAAGCCCCATTACAACCCCGTTGAATGGAGTCTTCTTTGAAGTCTTCCATTGAGCGAAAGTCCTCCGGATAGTTCTTATTGCATTTTCATAATTGGTTGCGAAGTGGATTTTTATAAATTGCAATGTTTATGAGATTGTATATGGAATTGAGTTGAGAGTTGATCTTCATAGCCTAAACACATGAGAGTTGAGTGCAAACACATTATCCCTGTGAGGTTGGATCAAAATTGCATATGCCTATGGGTCGCCAAAATATGTGCTATGACGTTAAATTCACTTGCTTTGCTTTGCTACCGCTTATGATGTTGCTTTTGACAAGGGCGAAGACTTGAAGGATGTGTTGTAGGTGTTGGTTATTGCTTGGCTATTGCTTGAGGACAAGCAAGTCTAAGTATGGGGTGTTTTGATGTACATATTTGTACCTATGTTTATTGCATCTATTGACTTCATATTTCATTCGATTTCCAAAGAAAAGTTTCAAAAGTATATAAACTTGTGTAAGAATGAGCTAAAGTATAAGAAATAGAGTCTGCACGAGTTTTGAGCTAACCATGCAGGAATTCGATGAAATTGGAGTCAAAACAGAGTCAAAACGAAGAAGCCAAGTGAAGGTGAGCGTAGGTCGATATCGACCTGAGAAATCGATATCGACCCTAGATTTGGACACGACTTCTGAGTGTCGAGATAGGCCACACAGACCAGACAAGAAAGCCTCGATATCGACATACAAGCATCGATATCGACCATCGTCATAGACATTGACTGGAGCTGGACAAGTCGAGCAGAAACACAAGCATCGATATCGACCTCTGGTGTCGATATCGACCCTACCTCGACAGAAGATAAATCCGATTTTGAGACTCGGATTGTGAAGTCTATCATCAAAGCCATGAGTTATCTCGTTCTTTTAGATATTAGCAGTTGTTTATTATCTTTTCCTTTTAAGTTTTTATCAAAATAAAAGACCTATCCTAATTGTTCGGATAGAGTTCATAGTTTAGATAGAAGTTTCAATCCTCGGATAGCGAGGATTAGTAGCCTATAAATAAAGCCCTAGGGGCTGATTTGTTAGATCATCCAAGAAGCAAGACAATAGCAATAGGCAATAAATAGTTAGAGTTTTTTAGCTTTAAAGTTTCAAGCGCTTACGATAGTTGGCGTTGAGATTGTAAAGATTCAAAATTTTCCATTTATGCAAGTTATTTCAATTCAAGACATGTCTACAATCAACATGAGTTAGTAGTTGCCCTTTCTTCTAGGGTCGGGGTGAGCCCGACGATAGCCATGATGGTAAGGTAAGTACGTCGCTAAAGAATGTATCTTTTATCTCCCTCTACCTTGTGCTTCATCTTTAAATGCGAATTTAAGGAACTCATGTTGTAAAACTTGGGTAGTAATTAGGGTTTCTATTCGAAAGATTATAAACTCAATTATGACAAAGGTAGACACAAATTAGGTTAAGTAATTGCAAAACCTCTTTTCCTATTTGTCGTTTTAGGTGAAAGCCTTTTCCTTTATGATGAAAGCATGCATCTTTAGTTGATTCTTACTTCTTCTATCATGGTTGTCATCGCGGTAATCCTTTGCTTTGGAAGACTTTTCCTTTATTATGTTTACATTCAAATTTGCCCGCCGTTCGTTGAGTCATCGAAAAACCCAACACCTTTGCTTATTTCTGATCATTGCTTCCTTCCCATTCTCAAATCTTCGGCCTTATCTTTGCCGACAAAACAACTAACTCACTGTAGGAAGACATCGATATCGACAACAGAGGTCGATATCGACCAAACTAATAGATCCACAGTTTTCTGAGTCGATCTCGACACTCCTGGGAAATTTCTGCAAGCATCGATATCGACCCCCTTGTGTCAAAATCGACCCCTCTGTATCGACTGGCAGACTTCTAAGCCAGTCGATTTCATGGACTAACATCGATATCGACCCCCACCAGTCGATATCGACTACAGTTTTTGTTTCTACAGGTCTTCTGTTGCAGAGAGCATCGACAGCCAAGGTCGACATCGAGGTCTGAGCTCGAGATCGACGCTTCTGGTCGAACGTAAAGGACGTGTCTTCAACGCTACTAGGATCCCGCTGACTCGCTTCCTCGTGGATCGAACCTGATTCCCTACTACTATAGCGGGGAGTCTTGAATTTATTTGAAGAGGCTAAGAGTTGTATTGCTTTATATTTTATTATATATTTCGATTCAATTCTCCCCACGTCAGGAGGCCAGGACTCCTCATCACCAAGTGGTCTGAAATGCACTATATATGTCCCCACATGAGCCGCGAAACTAAACCAAGGGGACACATATTGCGAGAAAGGCAAACTACTACGACATACGACAAAGACATGGGAGCATGGAATATGGTATAGATGCCACCGCTGACAAGTGCAAGTCCTCTCCTTGAGGTTAATAGTATACCTTTTTCGAAAAGATCTAACATGTCCTATGGAGGCATAAACAACAACCTCAAGCAAGTTTGCTTGCATGTTGAATGGGATCACCTCCATCATTAGAATCATCTTGAAGTTCCTCCGTAGTACCTTCTCTAATGCAAGTGTGTAATCATGGCCTTTAGAGATGCGTGATTGTCCCTGTCCATATCGCGAGACAAAGTAGCTATTTGCTTTGTAGAAGCTTGCCTCGACCAGCGCCTTAATGGGCAAGCATCTTGCACCTTTCATGAAACTGTTGAAAGACTCAGACAGGTCATAATTCAATATCTGAATCCTCCATCACGTACGAGAGACCACTTCTTCGGCGGTATTTCATAGAGGTAGTTGTAGGCTTGCTCATCACACCTCTTGATGGCCTCCATCGCCTGATCGAATTCCGCTCGTTCCTTCACATATGCAGCGTTCTTTGTTAGGAGGGAAACTAGTTCGAATAAAATATCAATAAAATATAAACTCAAACCGATCTCCAAGCCGTCTCAAATCCACGAGGAATTAAGTTAGTGGTTCCTAAGCCTGCAGACACGTTCGATTTCGACTACAGAAGATCACTCGATATCGAGTAGATCAGTCGATATCGACTACAGTTCCAGTCGATTTTCAGCAAATTCCTGCAAAAAAAGAAAACAGACAGTCGACGTCGAGTAGAGCACTCGATATCGGGTCAGTCACTCGATAACGACCTCTGCAGTCGAAATCGAGTCTTCGCAGAAACTGTATAGGTAACCAAATTTTGTCGGAAAAGGGTCTGAAGAAAGTAAGAATAATGTAGGAAGGATGGACAGAATAAAAACTCAGATTTGCATAAACTCAATAAACTAAAAAAAAAAACTCCAAGATCGGGGATTCATGCCATAACGATAACCATATAAGCCTTATGCCAAATTCATGAAACCCTAAGAGTTACTATCCAATTTTAAAATTAATCCAAATTGACAATATGATTGGCTTTCACTTCAATGATGCAAATAAAGATTGCCTACTACTTTCGTAGAAGAATCATGCATATAGGATAGAAGACGGAATC
This sequence comes from Persicaria maculosa, assembly GCA_963922045.1. Taxonomy (NCBI): domain Eukaryota; kingdom Viridiplantae; phylum Streptophyta; class Magnoliopsida; order Caryophyllales; family Polygonaceae; genus Persicaria; species Persicaria maculosa. The sequence goes on from OY998261.1 coordinate 41,208,302, forward strand.
ACATAAAAATCATACCTTTGATGCATAAACTTACAGGGCTATCTTCAGGCTCACCCCGACCCTTCAAGTAAGGGAACTACTCGCGCTTCATCATCATTGACATCATCATCATCATTGAAAATAAACATGAATTGAAATTGCAAATGAAAGAGTAAAACCGAACAAAGCAAAATCCGCTCTCGCTCTCCTCTACTTCACTCAGCCTCTCTCTCTCTCTCTCTTTCAAACTACTGAATTATAAACTGTTTTTCTTCAATGTTGGATGATGGAAATCTCAGCCCTAAAGGCTTCTAATTATAGGCTTCAAACCTCGCTATCCAAGGATAAGAAAATCTATCTATTCCTAAGATAAAACTAAATAAAATAAATAACTAAAATCACTTTAGGTAAAAATGAATTCACTCTAAAGGATATAAAGTCGGATAAGAATGGATAAAAGATCTCAACTTAGGATAGGAGTTTGCGCCAAGTGTGAGGCGGCGGGCGCCAGCCGTTACAGTAGGCTGGTTCCGAGTCATTTAGGCTTTTGCTTGGCATCTCCATTGCCTTAAAAAGGTAATGGAGATGCCAAGCAAGCCTACAACTACCTCTATGAAATACCGAGGGGTGGGTCTTGAAAATAAGGAAGAGAGGGAAGAAAAGAAAAAAAAGGAAAGAAAGAAAAAAGAAGAAAATAAAAAGGTAAAATAAAAATTTTTTTTTCTTCTGATTTTTTTTTAGGGTAGGGGGTCGGTACCAAGGCAAGGGGCCTCGGTACGGGGTCGGTATACCTACTGGAATTTCTCTATTTTCCGAGATTCACTTACCTGTCCGTCAGGGGGGTCGGTACGGACCCTAGGCGCCTCGGTACGGCCTCGGTATAGCTACTGGAATTTCTCGGTTCTCCGAGATTCACTTACCTGTCCGTCAGGGGGCTCGGTACCGAGGTATGGAGCCTCGATACAACCTTGGTACAGGTGTTTTTCAGCTTCTTTTTCCGTTTTTCGCCCGTGTTCGCAGTGGTTTCCTCCTAAGCCCTGCATGGTTAGTGCAATATGCTCCACCCCAACTATCCTACCTATCCTAAAATTTAAAAACTAAAAATAAAACTTAGAATGAAAAGGGAATAAAGTGGGTTGCCTCCCATAAGCGCTAGTTTAAAGTCTCTAGCTTGACCTACTTCCCTTTTTTTCTTCAATCCGGGTCAAGAGGAGGTGGTGGATCCGGTGGTCTCGCTGGTGGAGACGGTGGGAGAACAACCTCCGGTGGTAGATCGGGATAGATTATCAAGTGATATGGCTCTTGCTCCTTGTACCTTTTTATGCCTCTCCTCCTTTCCTTATGGATGAGCTTGAACCTTCCCGAGTAGACACACCTTCCCGAGTGGACACTCAAACATTCCACCCATTCATCACTCTTGGCTCTAGCTAGCAACCGTCTTGGAAAGCACTTAGCAAACGTGTGTTCCTCATTGGCGCCTCTCTTCCTCTTCATGGTATGGCTTTGATTTGTTGCCCCACCATCGTACACAAATAGATGTGCTTCATTGTTGAGTTTGGTGTAAAATGGTGGAGGGGGAAGAGATTCCTCCACTTCATCCTCTATTGCCTCATCTTCATTGTGCCACTTCGCAAGAACCCCATACTTAAACGCGACAGTCGATTGCATGAGATCGTTGGGAATCTCCTTCACCTCGAATGGAAAAGGTGGCGGTGGCTCGGTAGGAATGCTAAAGCTCGCTTGTTCATCATAGGAAAAGAGGTTAGGGATCATACCTGAGCTTACCTGTGGCTCGGTAGGATCGTTGGGAATCTCCTTCTTGGGGTTCCTCTTTCTCTTCGAGCACTTCTTCCTCTTGTTGGGGTTCCTCACATGGCTCCTCCTGAAATGCCTTGACACCAACATGTTCATCATGAGAAAAGAGGTTGAAAACCAAATCTAACCTTACCTGTAGCTCTGTAGGATCATGGCAACTCTCTTCTTCCTCATTAGGACACGCAATTGCGTCGTCAGGGGCCTGAGTAGAGTTAGCACAAGTGTATGTTGACTTAGTTGGGATAGGAACCAACTCCTCCTTAGGCTCTTCTTCACCTACAAGCTCGCAAAAGATAATGTTATCATATGAACCAACGTCATGCAGATACGCCATCTCTATTGGTTGGGGGGCTACGTCTTCTAAGGGTGATTCTGACAAGTCCTGCAACTTATTCCATGCGTCTAGCTATTCAAGCATGATTGTGTTGTACTCCCTTAGTCGTCGTACTTCAGCGGCTTCAGCTTCTATCTAGCGTCGTAATTCCGTCATCTCAGCGCTCATTTGCTTGTTGGTTTCATCATCTATGGTTTGCCTACGCTCTTTAGCGTCGACCTCCAGTGATGGTTTATACATGTTTCCCCAGGGTGGCACAACCAATATGGGTCCCTGTAATCGTATTAAGCATAATACCCCTCCTCTGGTTGATAGGACCTATATGACTCTTGGGTTTTGGTTGAATCCTCGGAGGACTTCTTTGCTTTTCAACTATCAAAATCAATGAAATCTTCGTCCTCCTCATCAACCTCGACTAGATAGCTCGCATACTCCTTTTTCCTTGCTTGTCATCTTTCTTGTTCAGCCCTTGTTTCAAAATAATCATATGTGTACTGCATCTTGTACCTAATCTTGAAAACTCAAACAAGCGCACAAATCAAATAGCAAGGGCTCGACACCAAGTCGATATCGAGGAGGCGAGTGGTGGGAGGTGTGGTGTTCTAAAAATTAAAAAATAAAAACTAAAATAAAGAAAATAAAAGAAAATAAAATGATATTTACTAAATAAAGGAGGTGGGCTATTCCCAAACCCTAAAAACAACTAAACAAGGCGCGATTGAAATCTCCCCGGAAACGGCACCAATTTGACGTGCGTGATGGGAGATCGATGCCTATGCTCACTCTAATCAAATAAATTTATGCTCGAATCCCTCTATAGTATAGTGGAAATCAAGGTCGATCCAAGGGAGTATGTCAGCGGTTCTATCCTAGTTGTTTTAATGGTCGAAAATAGGGGAAATAAAGACACAAGTAGCGGCTGTAAAACAGTGTAAAACAGGGCAAAACACACTAATTTCGTCTCAAGTAACAATTAACTAACACGAATGCAATATATGAGAAAGAACATCCAAGATTAGTGCCTTACCACAGCAATAAACACATGCATAATTCAATTAATCATATGAGAAATATGCTTTTATCTCAATCAAACAAATCAATTCACTTTCTCATAAGAGACTTATTTGACTATACCTTTTCTTAATTAGGTCTTTTTAACTTTCATCAAAAATCCCTAATTACTATCAATGTTAACAATCTCCTTTGGTCAATTCAATTGTAACAATGAATTCCCTAGATTATCATCAAGGGTGAAGTACATAGGTAGAAGTAGATAAAAACATCACATAAGTATAGATTCATTCATTCACACACATGCTTATTGTGGGGTTCACCCTAACCCTAGAAGAGAGGAGAACTACTCACTCATTGCAAAGAAAAACACAAAAACAATGGAAGAATTCATAATCTCAAATTGCATAAAACCAAACCTCAGAGTCACCTTCAATATTCTTCAACCCTAAAGCTCTAAACATGCCTTTTTCCTGCTATAAAACTCCGTTGTGTAACGTGTGTCTAATTAGCCTCTAATTGGCTTTATTTAAAAGATAAAACTTAAGACTTAATCTCCAAGGAAAAGAGATTTTATTTTAGCAAAATAATAAAATCTGTCTAAGGAAGGATAACATATCCCAAGTCTATCCAACTAAAAGATCCTAAAACAAATTCAGATGAAAATCCTAATTAAAAAGCCCATTAAGTAATAAAATCAGCCCGCAGAAACTTCTCCTGTTCGCAGATACCTCGGCGCCGAGGTCTGAGGTGTCGGCGCCGAGGGTCTGTTTGAATGCAGTAACTTCTGTTTTTCTCCAGCTTTTTGACTCTGACTTCAAACGCACTTTTCCGAGTCCTCGTTTATCCGATTGACACATATGAATATGCGTTGGAAAGCTCTTTTCAAGGACTACAACTCTCATGAAGGCTCTAGAACTTGAATCAAACTGATGGATGGCGAAAATAAGGCTTTTCTCCAGCTGCAGCACTTTTTTCTTTTGCTTGGCATCTCTATTGCCTTCATGATTTTTCATTAAGCTCTAAAGTGCGTCCAAACTCCTTCAAATCAGCTTCAAAACCTACAAAAACACCACCAAAGCTTGTGTAGACTCCATATCTTGAATAATACGAAAACTAACACAAACGACACACTTTCCCAACACAAAAGCAAATAAAATGACTTAAATCAGATGAAAATATGATGCAAAATATGACTAAAAATGCGGACATCAAAACTTACTAAAAATTCGCAAAAAACCAAGAGCTGAAGACGTTTTCAGGGGCAGTCGATATCGGGTGGACCAGTTAATATCGACCAGATTCACTCGATTCCTGGTGGTTCTAAGCTTCAAGGTGATCTCAGGTCGACCACAAGCTCTCTGAATCGACCTGCGCAGTCGATATCGATCACTTTACTCGATATCGAGTTCTCTTTTGCGCTTCTTCTCTTTGCTGAAATTCGTTAGAAAATAAAATAAAAACCAAACAAATAATAAAGCCTTAATCAAACCAAAAGTGTCCAAAACCTAAAAACTAATTGTCTTGTTACAAGCTCTAGACTTTATAGTCACTAGGCCGACTTCTTTCTTCATGCTCCTAAGGCGGCATCTGTAGAGCCCATGTAGCCTGGGCCTCAAATAACACTCCATTCTTGTCTCGCAGGTGCATTCCACCTAGATGGATCTTGTTCATAGTAAAGGGACCCATCTTCTTCGTTTTGAACCTACTTGGGAACCAATGATCCTTTGATTTTGAGACATACAGCTTATCTACTACTTCATAGTTTCTCGGATCGTCACTAGATACCCTTCACAAGCGCACATACCAAGGCAAGCCTCTTTCAAATAGAGATAAATCTTTAATTGAAATAGAGAAAGAGGAATCCGTCCCTTGGCTTACCTTCTTGGAGCTTTTTTCTGTCTCAGAGTCCAGTCGATATCGACCAGTGTCACACAATATCAACCTCTGTTCTGCTCCTAGTGGTTCTGGCGATGTGGAGGAATTCGACTCGATCTGATTCACTCGATTTTGACCTGTGTTACTCGATATCGAGTTGCTTTTCTCTCCGTCGGCACCTGGATCAGTCGACGTCGACTTAGGGTTTTGGTCGATTTCGACCACTATACTAGATTTCGAGTGTTCTTCTCCGACGTCAACCCCATACTTAAAACCTGGCACAGAATCTTGAACAACGTTAGTCGATAGCGATTTACTTGGGTCGATTTCGAGTTGCTTTTTGGTTCCTTCATTGAAGATTGCCACGATTTCCTCCACTTGGGCTTCTATAGCCCTCTTCTCAAGCTCCTCGGAGGTCATATTTCTTACCTTTGCTTCCCCGCATGTGATGTAAACTCCTTTGATTGACTTTACCTCCATAGGCCCTTCATTCTTCTTCACTGTCTTGTTGAAGGCGTACTCTATCACTTCATCGCTAATAGTGAATGAGAGTAATCCTTTCCTTACGCTTATGTTGGCATCGACGTTTGCTAAGAATGGCCTTCCTAAAATAATTGGACAAGCAGGGTCCTCTACCATATCAACAACTAGAAAATCAGCAGGGACAAAGAACTTACCTACTTGTACTGACACATCATCCCCCATCCCTGTTGGAATAACCACCGTGTTGTTGGCCATGAAAAGTTTCGCATTCACAGGCTCTAGGGCACCAATCTTTACCTTCGACCATATGGTTAGTGGCATAACGCTAACACTAGCCCCTAAATCACATAATGCATTAAATCGGTATTGAGCTAAGCCTATAGTGATAGAAAGCCTACCTGGGTCCGCCCTCTTCTCTGGTAGCATCTTCACAAAGCGCTGAAACTTCGGTGAATGGTATTGTAATGATGAGCCCTTGAAGCATCTTCACAAACCGCTGAAACTTCTTTTCCGCTGGGTCCTTTATAGCTTTCTTAGGGAATGGCATCACCTTCTTCTTCATTGCGGTTGGAGTTGAGTTGACATCGAGTAGAGGGTGGTCGATATCGACTGGAGGAGTCAATTTCTAGTGATGCTCAGATTCTGTGTCGACATCGAGTAAAGGGGACTCGACGTCGACTGCACCTTGGTCGATATCGACTGGAGTTGTTGACATCGAGTCCTCTTCTGGAGCTTTCTCCTCTGCTTTTTGCTCGGGCGTTCGCAGTTGACGCCCACTCCTTAGATTCATAGCCGCTATTTGTCCAGTAGTTTTACCCTTTAGATTAGGCATAGTAGATCCTGGCAGCGATCCTGACGGTTTGGGAAATTGTTCGGCCAATTGAACCATTTGGGTCTCCATGTTCCTCTTCCAAATGTTGATCTCCCCGAACCTAGAGTTGATTCCTTGCAGCTGAGTATGGACGGAGTTATTAGCTTGTTTAAAGTCAGCATGGTTCCTCCACATCTCATCAAGGATGATCTGCAGGTCATCCTTTCTTGGTTCCCGCTCAGGTTGCCCTGGTGCTCTATAAGGTGGGGGATCCCTTTGTTGATGTTGAGGTTGATAGAACCTTTGATCCCCCCAGTACTGCTGATTGCCCCCGCCACAAGGGCCTCTCACCCACTTAGCTTCCTCATGTTTTTCTACCATGCTAACTTGCTCAACATGTGGACAGACGTTGGTGTTGTGCCAAGTAGACCCACATTCATGGCAAGCTTGGTTGTTTGAGAGGAATCTAACTTGCTTTTGCTGGCGACGTGTTTGATCGTTGTGGAATTGTTGCCGCACATCAGGATCAATCTCCTTAGGAGGCTCATAAAGTGGCATAGATGGGGCAGACCTTAAGTCATAGGTCGTAGCAATCCCATAAGTGTTGTCAAAGTTGACTAGCCTCTCAACTGTGTCCCAAGCCTCCGTTGCTGTAAGCTCAATGTACCGATATGAGGTGTATGATTTGATCCTCTCCTTATTCGGCGCATTAAAGGAGTTGTAAAAGATCTCCTGAATGCCATAAGGTAATTGCCCATGTGTAGGGCATGATCTCAATAAGTCCTTGAAGAGCTCCCATGCCTGCGCCAATGTCTCGCCAGGCTTTTGTTTAAAAGCCGTGATCCTTTGTCGCAGCATCGCCATTTTTTATGGAGGAAATAATTTGTTTAGGAACACATCCTTCACCTCTTCCCATGTCCTCAGCGAGCATGGATCCAAGCTTTCAAGCCATTGCTTTGCCTTCCCTGCAAGAGACCATCGAAAGGATTTCAGTCTAACATATTATAAGTTTGCACCATCAGCAATAGTCTCACATAAATCCATAAAAGTAAAAATATGTTGCAAGGGGCTTTCATTAGATCTTCCTTGAAAAGTTTGCATTTAATTTCATTAAGGAAGTTAATTTTTATTTCATAATTAGAGGGAGGAATGAGAATCGCAGATTCAGGAACGTGGAGTGGTGGGTGCATGTATTGCATCGCCGTCTACGGATACTGATTGAGCCTCTCCTGGGCTTGTCTGCGTGCATCCTCCTCTCTATCAGTGCGGGCTCTCTCTGCAGTTGCACCTGCCCTTTCATTGGCGATGGTAGCATTATGGTCCTCAATCTCCATCCTCAATCGCTCTATGATTTGAGCCTGTGTCTCGTTCTCTGCCATGATTCTAATAGCTTTGTTTCAAAGATGGAGAAAACGTTCGTGCTCATCTATACTTTCCAAGATAGGTTCGTGATCAAAGCATCGCATAAACATGCAAAATCAGAACTAAAAAGGAACGTGAGAAAAGCTTAGGGCGTAATTGATTGCCTCCCCAGCAACGGCGCCAATTTATTCATAAGGGGGGATTGCTAGTTTGAAATAAATATCAAAGAAAATACTAAACCAAACCAAGTCCCTTGTCCAAGAAAATAAAATACAAGAGTCCCTCCCGATGTAGTAGTAGGGTATTCATGATCGAATCTACAAGGAGGTATGTCAGCGGTTTTTAAGCTTGCAGTCACGAACGATTTCGACTCCAGAAGACCACTCGATATCGAGTAGATCAGTTGATATCGAATACAGTTGTAGTCGATTTCCAGCAAATTCCTGCAGAAGAAAAAAAGGACAGTCGACGTCAAGTTGTTCACTCGATATAGGGTCAGCCACTCGATATTGACCTCTGCAGTCAATTTCGAGTCTTCAACAGAAACAGAAAATGTAACCTTTGGTATCAAAAAAGTGTCCGAAGAAAGTAAGAATGATGATGGAAGGGTGGACAGAATAAAAACTCAGATTTTATATGAATTCCATAAACTAAAGAACCTCCATGATCGGGGATTCATGCTACAACGATAACCATATAAGACTTATGCCAAATTCATGAAAGATGATGCCTTTCCGTTAAATAACTTTCGTTACCAACAATTAGGTTATTTAGAGGCTCTCGAATAAACCCTAAGAGTTACTATCCAATTTCATAACTAATCCAAATTCAGAATATAATTGGCTTTCGCTTCAATAATGCAAACTAGGATCGACCTACTACTTTCGTAGAAGAATCATGCATATGGGATAGAAGACGAATCGCATAAAAATCATACCTTTGATGCACAAACTTACATGGCTATCGTCAGGCTCACCCCAACCCTAGAAGTAAGGGAACTGCTCGCGCCTCATCATTATATGCATCATCATTATTGTAAAAGAAACTACTTGAATTGAAATTTGGAAACGAAAGAGTACAATCGAACAAAGCAACCTTCCGCTCTCGCTTCTCCTACTCTACTCGGCCTCTCTCTCTACTAAATCTCTGCATTCTATGTGTTTGAATGAATGAAATTGAATGAATAAACTCAACCCTAATGGCATCTAATTATAGATCTCAAACCTCCCTATCCAAGGATAAGAAAATGTATCTTTAGTCCTAATATAAAACTAAATAAAGTAAATAACTAAATCACTTTAGGTAAATATCAATTCACCATAAAGGATATATGGTCTGGTAATAAATGACAAAAGATCTCGACTTAGGATAGATGTAATGCCTTCGGATAGAATTCTATCAAAAACAGCGTCGGATCTGTCTGCAGCAGCACTCGATATCGACCTCATCTCTTCTATCTCGAGCCAACTCTACTCGACCTCGGATTTGCACTCGAACTCTATCAATTCACTCGATTTGGGGCACTAGATATCGACCACTTATGTCGATATCGACCAGTCTATGTCGACATGCTCTGTTCTTCTCCTAGCTCGATTTCTTATGATAATTTCCCACTCGATGTCGAGTCTTATGGTCGATTTCGACTCCTCAGTAGACTTCGAGTTCTTTTCAGCTTTTCTTCTCTTCTTCAAATTGCTCCAGTTTTGTCTCGATTTCTGTGAAATAACATAAAAACTCGTGTAGAACTCTATATTTGGCAAATAAAGATAAACTGCACTAATATTATGCATTCCCAACCAATATGCATGAAAATATTGACAAAATGGACATAAAAGTATATGGAAAATATGGCAATTTATGCGCACATCAGGTAGCAGGGAAACACTTTTGAGGGAAAGGTAATATGACCAATCTCTAGCCGCATCCTTTAAGGTAAAGGGGAACACCCTAAGCATTAATTGATCATTGGTTAAGCCTTGGGGTCTAAGTCTATTGCATACACTAGCAAGGTTTGCAAGGTGCTTGTTTGGTTCCTCCCCAGGCAATCCGTGAAAACTGGGTAAAATAGTAGACCAATTTGATTTGTATTCGAACCTTGAACCCTCAGGGAGAGCGGGAAGTCTAATTGCAAGCGATTGTGCATTCAAATTAGGTTCCTTCAAGCTTCTCAGGTTCCTTCTTGGTGGATTAATGATGTCGTTATTGTTGTTTTCGTCGTCTGCCATCTCCTTGTTTTGATCAAAATCGAGCCTCCTCTTCAACCTAGAAAGAGATCTTTCAATCTCAAGATCAAAAGATAATGGTGATGAATTAGAAGAGCGAGTTTGAACCATGCAAGAATAAGATAAACCTAAAGAAAAATAAAAAGCTAAAATAAAAGAAATATAAACAGAAATCAATGATAGAAAAATCAAAACAAACTCTTTTCTCCCTGGCAACGGCGCCAAGAATTTGGTGATTAGCAAACGTCGTTAGCTTTCGCTTCTCCCAAATAGTAATAATATCCTAACTCAATGCTTAAACCAATAGGTTAGTAAAGCGATGAAGTGCGGAGTCGAACCCATAGAGAGAACGGTTCCAATGATAATATTCCTAAGAATGATTTCTAATGCCAATAGCAGTGGTTTGTAGCAACTTGATGACAAAATAAAGTAAATACGATGATGATTATAATGTATTGATAATAAGATAGAAAAGCATTTCACTTGTAATTCTCGAAAATGGTTGAAGTTCAAGGTCCTAGGATTAATTCAATAGTATTTATAATATATATATGTCAACTTGACTAAGGTTGATTGTTCTGCAAAAATACAATCTTCTTATTCAATATCACTAAAGAATAGCATTAACGATTCAAGTTCTCAGACCAATTGGCACATCGATTCAATGCAAATAGAAGACAAGGGAACAACCCACTTGGTCCTATAAACACCTACTCAACATAGATCAATCGATATCATCCACTACAAAGACATAGAAATATCACTAAATCAATGACTTCCTTTGCTATCGAGAAACCAACAATGGATTCATAGCGTAGATGCAATTCCTAACATGGTGATCAATCAATGAAAGGAACACAAATTTATATCAATAAGAACAAGATGATAAATATAATTATAAATAACTAATTGAAATCAAATCCTCACAATTCATTCAACCATGTCTTCGAATCACAAGCGAAACTATGAGTTTAGCAACTCATAGCCAAAGTAACGCTCATCTCTCTCTAAGTGTCTCACGGCAATACCAACTACTCCTTTGCTGAATGATAAAAATAACCTAAATAGAGTCGTGCAAAACCCTAGGGAATAAAATAATAATATAAAAATAAAATAGAATCTTCGGACTAAAATCGGCAATCGCTGAATATGTGACAGTGGCGGGCGCCGGTGGAAAAGCGGCGGGCGCCGGTCTCAACAGAGACTTAGTTCTTCTTAGCTTCGACGTTGTGCTTCCTTGCTCCTTTGGTTCTCCTTCCTTAGCCTTCATATTCTCCTAAATCATCCTTTTAAGCTCCTCTAAGATCACATCCAAGGTCGGAATGTAAAACTGTAGAATAAACACTAAAAAGGCGTAGATTCCAAACTCGAATACTTCACAAGAAAGATATAGAATTAAACTAAAACATATGCAAAAATCCTATCTAAATGCAATAAGAACTACCTATAATATCTATATGAAATATGCATTATCAAATCCCATACACTTAAGCGCTTGCTTGTCCTCAAGCAACCATAAAACATAAACATAATCAATGCATACTACAAGAGATTTTTCACAATTCTTCCTCATCAAAAAGCAACTTCATTCATAGTGCAAATATGAACAAGGCATAAAAACATCATTACATGTATATAGGTGATCAAGTAGCTTGCATGCTCAACAATCCAACCTTACAAGGAAAAACATGTGTTTCTCTCGATCTCATGTGTTTAGGCTATTAAGCATACACTCACCTCAATTCCATATACAAGCATCAAATCAAATATTGACATTTATATCACAAAATCTCCACCGGATACATCAAAGCAAAAACTAGAACATCAAGAGGACTTTCCCTCAATGGAAATCTTCATAGAAGACTTCATTCGGCGGGGCTGTAATGGGGCTTGGTTAAAACATAAGGGCAAAGAATTGTATTTGGGCATGTTGTGCTATTAATTCCGGGAAAATAAGATTCCTAAAACTCCCAACATAACCCAAACCAACTCAACAGTACGTCAAGCTCACAATGTAACACAACTCTCAAAATATAACAATAAACTCCAATAATGTCAAATATCTCAAAATATGCTCAAATATGCATATACAACACCCAACTTAAATAACGCTCCACGAAACATAAATCCAACTGCTCATATCCAAAAATAAATAAAATTGCTCTTTATTCTTTTTTTTTCTTTTTTTCTCTTTTTTTCTTTTGGCTTTTCTGATTTTTTTTATGGGTCGAAAATAACATAATATAGCATAATATGAGGGAAACTATAAGCACATAATATTACATCTTCTCCCAAACAATAAATGATGACAAAATAGGCTATAACTCCAATTGAATCTCCATAACCCACTCCAAATCTCAATTTTCCCGGAAAGGGTAAGGCTTATCATAGGCTAGGAATGATGAATTTTTATGGAGCTTACAAATAAAATAGGCTAAAGGCTCAAATTGGCTTCAAAGAAAGATATAACACAAGGTAGATATGGATAAAATGTGGCTAAAAGGTTGCCTCATTAATTTGAACTTATCAAGCAATGATCATGTATATAATTAGCCTTGAAAATAGATAACCATGTCTATACTCAAAGATAAATGCATAGGAAGAGTAATTCACACAACAAAGCAAAAGGGTATAGATGTAATCCCTTATAAGGCCAAAATATTCCCTATGATAATTTTTTGTTGGATATTAAACATGCCTAACAACTTAGATCATACATGCTCAATTACCTATGCCAAATCATATTTCACAAAAAAAGTAATTTTAAGACAAGGTCAAATCATTCCAAAATTCCATGGGATATATAAGATCATGCTAGAATAAAATTGATAGGACAAGCTCAAACTTAGATGGGTATCACTAATAACACATATGTATGGAATGCATGACAACTCTTTTTTTTTTGACATTTTCTACTTTTTTCGGTTTTTTATATTTAAAAATAATAAATAAACTTAAACGTGATTCATGAATTGAAAATAAAATTTAAACAAAAATAAAATCATAATAAGTAATAAATTTTCAAAATTAAACATGAATCATAAAATAAATTTTCTAAATTTTCTAAATAAGAATAGACACTCCCCCCCCCCCCCCCACCCACTCTTAAATGTTGCATTGTCCTCAATGCATAAACACAAAGAACAATGAAAATAAAATTGAGGGTGAAGGAAGCTAATAACTAACCTATCAATGTGAAGATGGGGTCTGGGATCCAAACCGCTGATGTCTGAAGACTAGTAATCTTGGCAGAAATACTCATGAGCTTATCTTCATTGCTTCTTTCCAAATTAGCAAATCAACGCTCAAGATCTTCTATAGTGACATAAATGGGGTCAGCGTCGTCAGCAATAACATTCTCCTCTTCTTCATTCTCATTCCGCTCATCCCCTATTGCCAAATCAGTTTCCTCCAGATCAAGTCCCTCAGAATCATCGTCCAGTGGCTCTAGTGGCAATGGAAAGCTATTATGGTGTATGTTGAAATCAGTCAGCCCAAAATAATAAGGTAGTTCTGCATCTGAAACACTCCGCTCCACTAGAATGCTGGACTACTATAGTAATGCCACTCAAGTTTAAAGCATCAATATTGTAGACTGAGTCACCATCAATACGGTGCAAATCATCAAGACGAACTCCCAAGTGTCAAGCAATCAGCGACACCAAACCTCCAAAAGCAATCGTACGATCAGATTTCACATGCTTAGCCCTAATCATCTTAGTGCAACTTCCCAGAAATAAATGAACCCAGTCGAATCTGGAATGCATTGATGTGCGCTCATTTCATCATGTTTTATGCCATCTTTTACTTCGATTTATGTCCATATTTTTACTTTTATATTGGGAAAGCATGAGATTTGTGTAGTTTATGTTTATTTGTGAATTATGGAGGTCTACACAAGTTATTGGAGAAGCTAATTAAGGAAGAGCATGAGATGGTGCAGCTGGAGAAAACGCCACTTTTCACCATTCATCATTTTTAATTAAGTTCTATTGTCTTCATGAGAGTTGTAGCCCTCGAAAATAGCTTTCCAACACATATTCATATATGTCAATCGGACAAACGAGGACTCAGGAAAGTGCGTTTCAAGATGGAGCAGAATGCTGAAAATTGACAATGCAGTGGATACCGACTGAAACTTACTCTATATCGACTAGTTTCACTCGACATCGACAGAATCACTCGACAAAACATCACAAGAATCGACATCTACACCCCTTGACTTGATATCGACCCACTGATTCGATATCGACTAGTTGACTCGATATCGAGTGACCTACAGAAGCTATCCGATGCGTTTTTGGAGTCCGAATTCAAGGGAGATTACTTAAGCACGAAGTGAAGTTCTTTTATCTACTTTGATGAACATCTATCCTCTTTGGTTAATTCCTATTTTACCTAGGGGAATTTTATTTCTTTTATTTATTGAAATTAAGGAACTTTTATCTTTAGATAGATTTAGATAGATGGTAGATAGATTGCTCTCCTAGAATAGCTAGGATTGAGCCCTATAAATAAATCCCTTATGTGCTGGTTTTTTATCATTCAAGCCAAGTTGTCTTCGGATGCAAAGAAGGAGGAAAGAGAGAGTGAGGACGAGTGGAGAGAGAGAGAGAGAGAGAGAGAGGGGAAGAGATCGGAGACGATTGATTGTAAGTTTAAGGTTTTATTTTATGTTAAAGTTAGTTCCTTTTTGATGTACATATTTATATCTCCTTTCATTGCATCTTTTGACTTCTTATTTCATTCGATTTCCAAAGAAAAGGTTCAAAAGTATATAAACTTGTGTAAGAATGGGCTAAAATGCAAGAAATAGGGTCTGCAAAAGTTTTAAGCTAACCATGCAGGAATTCGAGCGAAAACGGAGTCAAAACGGAGAAGCCAAGTGAAGCTGAGCAGAGGTAGATATCGACCCTAGACCCAGATACCGACCTTTGGTGTAGATATCGACCTTCAACATAGATATCGACCTCTACATAGACATCAAGTGAAGCTGAGAAGAGGTAGATATCGACCTTAGACCCAGTGTCGATATCGACCCCATATCGACCTCTACATAGAAATCGACCAGAGCTGAACAAGTCGAGCAGGAATAGAGACCTCGATATCGACCCCCTGGTGTCGATATCGACCCCTTATCTCGACAGAAGATAGACTCGATTTCGAATGCGGATTGGAACTATATCTTCAAGGTGGCACGGAATTATCTCATACTTTCAAGATAGATGGCAACTGATGTTTTATTTATATTTTTACTTTTAAGTCATTTAAGTTTTTATCAAAATAAAAGACCTATCCTAATTGTTCGGATAGAGTTATTAGTTTATATAGGAGTTACAATCCTTGGATAGCGAGGATTAGTAGCCTATAAATAAAGCCCTAGGGGCTGATTTGTTGGAGAATCTGAGAACAATCCATTAACCCAAGACAAAGACAATCAATAGAGTTAGAGTTAGAGAGAAGTTTTAGGGTTTGACGTTTGCGAAAGTCGACGTTGAGTTGTAAAGCATCGAAGTTTATTTTAATGTAAATTTCTTCCTTTAAATTGACGATGAATTCCATGATGAGAAGCGAGTAGTTCCCCAAAGCTCTTAGGGTCGGGGCGAGCTCGATGTTAGCCATGCACGCTTGAGGTAAGTATTTGATGTTGATATTGTTGTGTCTATCTCTCCTCCTACGATTCTATGTTTAGTCCTAATCGAAAGAAAAGGGATTCATGCTAACAACTTGAGTTATAAACATAAAATTGGTAGATACAATTAGGTTTATTTGCAAGAGTAATCCTAAGAGTTGGTGTACGGCGAAAGCTTGTCCCTCGGGTGAAATAGCGCAATTGTCCATCTTATTTATCTCATCGCATACATTGGTTAACGTTGTGGTAAACTCTAATCCTAGGAGTTGCTTTTTACATAGTTTATACACCCAAAACCACTGCTTTATTTCTGTTCATCCCTTCTCTCCCCATTCTTAATTCTTCGGCCTTTCTTTGCCGACGAGAAACTAACTCACTGCAGGGAGACATCGATATCGACCCCAGACGTCAATATCGACCACTGAGTTTGTTGACAGTTTTCTGAGTCGACGACGAACATCGCTACGGAGTTACTAGACTGGCAGTCTTCTGAGCCAGTCGATTTCGTGGACTGAAATCGATATCGACCCCCACCAGTCGATATCGACCACTTGTTTTTGTCTCTGTAGGTCTTCTGTTGCAGAGAGCATCGACAGCCGAGGTTGACATCGAGGCCCAAGGTCGAAATCGAGGCTACTGGTCGACGCAGACGTGAAATTTCCAAAGCTACTAGGATTCCGCTGACACGCCTCCTCGTGGATCGATCCTGACTACCCTTCCACTACAACGGGAGGAAGTCTTGTAATTATTTACATAGGCTAGGAGTCGATTTACATATTTACATCTTATTATTTGTACTCGACTTACCTCCTTAACAAATTGGCGCCGTTGCCGGGGAGGCAATCAATCGCGCCCTAGTAGTCTATCTCACGTCTTTATCTAAATTGGCTTTGAAGGTGTATGCGACGCGCTGATCGCCCACCTGAATTTGAAGGAGTAGACGACCCTGAGCGTTATTTCCATCTAAGGGCCCAAGCTCAAAGAATCATGGCGGAAAACACGAACCAAGCAGAACTTATTGAACAACTAAGGAAGTAGGTTGAGGACTTAACGAATAGAGAGGCGGCACTTAAGGAGCGTGCGGATAGGGAGGAGGAAGGCCGGAGGCAAATAGAAGCCCAAATCAATGCCCTCTCTAGGAATGCCAAGCAATATATGCACCCCGCTCTCACAGTGCCTGAATCGGCAATTGTTATCCCTGCCTCTAATTTTGAAATTAAACCTAACTTCCTGACTGAAATAAGAAGGCATCAATATGAAGGAAAACCTAATGAGTGCCCTATGGCACATTTTTCTACCTTCTTAGACCTTTGTGATACTATTGCTGATGGACGAAGTCTTGAATATGTCCAACTAAAAGCCTTTCGTTGGTCTCTTACAGGGAAAGCATTGCAATGGTTGGAAAGCTTAGCCCCAAGATCGCTCTGCACCTGGAATGAAGTCAAGGACGCGTTCCTCAACAAGTTCTTCCCTGCTTCTAAGACGGCGTTGATCCAACAAAAAATCACGGCTTTCAAACAAAAGCCTGGTGAGGCTCTGGCGACTGTTTGGGAAAGGTTCAAGGACCTTCTACGATCATGTCCGACGCATGGCCAACCACCGTACGTAATTCAGGAGATCATATACAATGCTCTTCACGCTGCAACTAAGGAGAGGTTAAACACCTACACCTCCTATGGCTACCTTGAACTCGCCCCACAAGAGGCTTGGGAGACCATAGAGAGGTTGGTGGAGTTCGACAACACATATGGGACTCCTGAGGCTTCCGACGCGCCATCATCGTCGAGGCCTACCCCATCTATGCCCTTATATGAACCCTCCAATGTAATCAATCCGGATGTATAGGAGCAATTTCATAGGGATCAAATTTGAAAGCTCCAAAAGCAAGTAAGGTTCCTTTCAGTGAACCAAGATTGCATCGAATGCGGATCGCAGCGGCACACCACCATCGAGTGCCCACATGCTGAACAAGTACACGTAGCGGAGACTCACCAAGAGGCGCGCTACATGAGGGGTCCTAATCACCAATATCGGGGAGACCAAAGGTTCCATCAACCACAAAGGAACCAAGTCAACCCTAGGGACCCTCCGCCTTATAGAGCTCCTGGGCACCCGGAGAGAGACCAAAAGAAGGATGATCTTCAACTAGTACTGGATGAAATAAGGCGAAATCAAGCTAAGAATGATCAATCCAACAATGCCATCCATTCCCAACTCAATCACCTTACCACAAGGATTGGGGAGATGGATATTTGGAAGAAGAACGTAGAGACCCAACTGGGTCAATTGGCGGCAAAAATCCCTAGGCCGTCCTGAACACTCCCTGGGCAACCCACCACAAATCCTAAGGGACAATCCGGGACGGGCCATATCGCAGCCATACAATTAAGGAGTGGCACCAAAGTACATAAGCCACAATCGGAATCGGAGAAAGCAGCAGACCCAGTCGACGTCGACAGACCATTCGATGTCGAGGATGAGGTCGATATCGACCCCCATGTCGACCCACAGGTCGATATCGAGGCCACTGTAGAGCCATCAGAGCCACAACAGAGGTCGAAATCGACCATTCCATTCGATATCGACCAGAGCCCAGTCGACATCGATGTCCAGCAGGCCCCTCCGACCACCGTTTTGGCCCCCCCACCAAAGAAGACGTTTCCATTCCCTTCCAAAGCATTGGAGGATCCCACCAAAAGCAAGTTTAGGCGCTTCATAAAGATACTTCAAGGACTCAACATCACAATCCCTCTAACAGAAGCCCTAAGCGAGATGCCCGCCTATGTGCGATTCCTCAAAGACATCCTGAGCAAGAAGAGATCCATGGCAGAGATCGCAGAGGAGTGCTCGAAGATGGACTTCCCTGAGAAGAAGAGTGATCCAGGGAAGTTTGCAATCACCGTGGGACTTGGCCAACATCGTTATAAAGCCCTATGTGACCTAGGGGCAAGTGTAAGTCTCATGCCTCTTTCTATTTGGCAAAAGGTGAACATTGGCGCACTTGAACCTGTGGACATGAAACTTTATATGGCCGACAACTCATTCGTCAGACCCACAGGTATAGTTGATGAGGTTCCGGTAAAGGTAGGTAAGTTCTTTGTGCCTACTGATTTCATTGTATTGGAGATGCCTGAAGATCCTGTAGTACCTATTATACTTGGTAGGCCTTTCTTAGCTACTGCTGATGCCAATATCAATGTACGTCGAGGCTTACTAACATTTACTATAGGGAACGAAGTGATAGAATTCTCTTTCAACCCAACCATGAGCGAAACAAAGCACCTGGAACAAGTAGTCCTCTCGCCGGCTAAGGAGAAGCTTAGAAAATTTTTGTTGGTGAGGACGGAAACATCAAGAAGGGTCGACATCGACTAGAACTAGTCGATATCGACTAAAAACATCGAAATCGACCCCCCTTGGTCGAAATCGAGTATGTCAGATCATTGCCAGGAGCTTAAGTAAAGGGTCACAGAGGTCGATATCGACCCTTACATATCGATATCGACCACAGCACTCGAAATCAACCCTCCTTGGTCGAAATCGACCACCCCTCAGCCCGAAGATTTCTGTTTTGGGCCCAAACAAGTAAGCCCAGGTATGACTCCTAACCCTCCTCCGTCCATTATTGATAAATCAATTAAGCCGATTATTGATAATTCTACTAAAGAGAGGGTCAAAGCTCCATGGTTTGCCTATATTGCTAAAGTTACGTCAAGAAAGAGAAGAAAAGCGCCCAAAGAAGAACCTAACATCAAAGAAGCCTTGGTCGCCGAACATAGCTACTACCAAAAGGACCTAGATGACCCAGGAGAATGCTCAAGCTCGAAGGGTCCCTACATAAAAGGCTCGTGAAGAATTGACGGAGAAGTCGGCCTAGCGACTCAAAACTCTAGAGCTTGTACATAAAACCTTTAAATTTTTCGCATATATGGTTATTAGGATTTAATTTTTGGGATTTTGAAACTTTTGAAACTGAGATAATTCGTGCTTTATCTATATTCCTAACCAAGATTTCAGGTTATCAAGCAAAAGGAACGACAAAGAGGAAAAGAAGCTTCTGCAGAGGCAGTCGAAATCGACCAGGCCAGTCGAAATCGACCCCCCCAGGGTCAAGCCATCTCCTGGAGTCGACATCGAGGACTCAGGAGCGAAAAGCAGAGGTCGATATTGACCCTAATACTCGATATCGACCCCAATCAGGCAGCTCTTGTCTTCATCTTCTTCCTCGACTTCGACAGATGCAGTCGACATCGACCTCTGACCTAGATATCGACTTCTGGAATCGACCTAACCTGAAATTGACCTAAATCCGTAGGTTGCGCTCTGAGTTTCTCTCTACCCTTGTTCTTCTTTTTAATACAGTGAGGACACTGTATATTTTAAGTATGGGGTGGGGGAAAGACATGTCTTATGGTCATAACTTGGTTTCTTCTTCGCATTGCATTCATGTTTAAATTTTTGTTCTTCGTCTTACTTTTATAAAATAAAAAATCAAAAAATAGAAAAAATGTCAAAAATACAAAAAAATGCATATTTATTTTTAAGTTTATTTTTTAACCCTACTTAGATGTCCTATGATGAAAACTCAATAGCTGACTTGATCATGTAAATCCTATGGCATATTTGGATGGTTTAGCCTAAGTCTTTAAAATTTTTATGTAGATTGTGAACTTGTGATGAAATTGAGCACATATGATCCTAGGCTAAAAAGCAAATCCAACAAAAATTGTCCTTGTGAGAATTTTGACCCATAGGGAGAACATCAAAAATCCCTCCGCTTTCTTGAGTGAATTTACTCTTCCTATGCATCTCTAAATGTTGTGATAGTTATTCAAAACCAATGCATATATATGATTATGTTTACGAGAATTAAATGATGGAGGCATCTTTTAAGCCATTTTTATCCTCTCTTTACCTACCCTGCATTATCCCTACTTGAAGCCAGAACATTAGCATGAGCCTGAATTGCAAACTCCACAAAATTATCCCTAGCCGAATTGAGCCTGACCCCCATTTGGGAATTGAGACTTAGATTGGTTGGACTAATGCCTTGTGGAAATAAAAGAGCATAATGTCCAGTTTTGAGCAAGGAAATTATAGGATGGCACATATTTACATTTTGTCATATTTTGTAAAAGGGTTTATGGCTCAACCTATAAATTCACATATTTACTTATTACTTTCGAAAAAAAAATCCGAAAAAATAAATAAAGATATCTATATATAGTGCATGAGCCAAAATCCTTAAGTCTTTTATTCATACAAATGTTATATTTTTGAGAGGTATATTAGAACATAGAAGAAGGGTTGATGGAATGCATCTTTAGAGCATATTATGAAGAGTTATGGTTTGGGTATTGCAAGTGTTGAGATTTAGGAGTCTTGATTCCCGAATTATAAAAGCACCACATAGCCAAATAATTCCATACCCTTTATTTCGTACCAAGCCCCATTACAACCCCGCCGAATGGAGTCTTCTTTGAAGTCTTCCATTGAGCGAAAGTCCTCATGATGGTTCTTATTGCATTTTCATAATTGGTTGCGAAGTGGATTTTTGTAAATTGCAATGTTTATGAGATTGTATATGGAATTGAGTTGAGAGTTGATCTTCATAGCCTAAACACATGAGAGTCGAGTGCAAACACATTATCCCTGTGAGATTGGATCAAAATTGCATATGCCTATGGATCGCCAAAATATGTGCTATGACGTTAAATTCACTTGCTTTGCTTCGCTACCGCTTATGATGTTGCTTTTGACAAGAGTGAAGACTTGAAGGATGTGTTGTAGGTGTTGGTTATTGCTTGGTTATTGCTTGAGGACAAGCAAGTCTAAGTATGGGGTGTTTTGATGTACATATTTATATCTCCTTTCATTGCATCTTTTGACTTCTTATTTCATTCGATTTCCAAAGAAAAGGTTCAAAACTATATAAACTTGTGTAAGAATGGGCTAAAATGCAAGAAATAGGGTCTGCACAAGTTTTAAGCTACCCATGCAGGAATTCGAGCGAAAACGGAGTCAAAACGGAGAAGCCAAGTGAAGCTGAGCAGAGGTAGATATCGACCCTAGACCTAGATATCGACCTCTGGTGTAGATATCGACCTTCAACATAGATATCGACCTCTACATAGACATCAAGTGAAGCTGAGAAGAGGTTGATATCGACCTTAGACCCAGTGTCGATATCGACCCCCATATCGACCTCTACATAGAAATCGACCAGAGCTGAACAAGTCGAGCGGGAACAGAGACCTCGATATCGAACCCCTGGTGTCGATATCGACCCCTTTTCTCGACAGAAGATAGACTCGATTTTGAATGCGGATTGGAACTATATCTTCAAGGAGGCACGTAATTATCTCATACTTTCAAGATAGATGGCAGCTGATGTTTTATTTATCTTTTTACCTTTAAGTCATTTAAGTTTTATCAAAATAAAAGACCTATCCTAATTGTTCAGATAGAGTTATTATTTTAGATAGGAGTTACAATCCTTGGATAGCGAGGATTAGTAGCCTATAAATAAAGCCCTAGGGGCTGATTTGTTGGAAAATCCGAGAACAATCCATTAACCCAAGACAAAGACAATCAATAGAGTTAGAGTTAGAGAGAAGTTTTAGGGTTTGACATTTACAAAAGTCGACGTTGAGTTGTAAAGCTTCGAAGTTTATTTTAATGCAAATTTCTTCCTTTCAATTGACGATGAATTCCATGATGAGAAGCGAGTAGTTCCCCAAAGCTCTTAGGGTCGGGGCGAGCCCGACGTTAGCCATGCGCGCTTGAGGTAAGTATTTGATGTTGATATCGTTGTGTCTATCTCTCCTCCTACGATTCTATGTTTAGTCCTAATTGGAAGAAAAGGGATTCATGCTAACAACTTGAGTTATAAACATAAAATTGGTAGACAATTAGGTTTATTTGCAAGAGTAATCCTAAGAGTTGGTGTACGGCGAAAGCTTGTCCCTCGGGTGAAATAGCGCAATTGTCCGTCTTATTTATCTCATTGCATGCATTGGTTAACGTTGTGGTAAACTCTAATCCTAGGAGTTGCTTTTTACATAGTTTATACACCCAAAACCACTGTTTTATTTCTGTTCATCCCTTCTCTCCCCATTCTTAATTCTTCGGCCTTTCTTTACCGACGAGAAACTTACTCACTGCAGGGAGACATCGATATCGACCCCAGACGTCGATATCGACCACTGAGTTTGTCGACAGTTTTCTGAGTCGACGACGAACATCGCTACGGAGTTACTGGACATCGATATCGACCCCTAGTGTCGAAATCGACCCTTCTGTATCGACTGGCAGTCTTCTGAGCCAGTCGATTTCGTGGACTGACATCGATATCGACCCCCACCAGTCGATATCGACCACTTGTTTTTGTCTCTGCAGGTCTTCTGTTGCAAAGAACATCGACAACCGAGGTCGACATCGAGGCCCAAGGTCGAACAAGTCAACCTTTGAAGCGGAAGAGAGACATGCATGAGGTATGTGAGTTTTCTATCTGTCTTCCTTTATACAGGCTAGCTAGGGCCCAGGAAGACGAATGGGTGAAGCCATGGAGCGTTCACTCGGGGAGGTTTAAGGTTCTCCATATGATGCCCCCGGATGACATTGCGCACTTCCCGCCACTGAAGGAACCACCAGATCCACCTATACCTCCGGATAAGGATGACCCAGGCTAGGGCTTAAAGGGAAGTAGGTCGAGCTAGCGACTTAAACCCTAGTGCCTACGGGAGGGAACCAACTATTTTTTTTTCCTTTCTTAGATAAGTTTAATTTTCTTATTTTCTTTATTTCGTGCAAGGTTTTCTTTTTCTTTTGATGACCATAGGCAATTCGAAAAACTGGACGTTGACTCGACATGGACTAGTCCAGTCGACGTCTACTGAAGTTGCAAAATTTCAGGTGCAAAGATCTGCAAAAGGGACTCGATATCGAGTCTATGACTCGTTATCGACTGAACATAACGAGTGAAAAAGAGCTTGTGGTCGAGGCCGGATCACCCTCTAGCTTGGAACACCAAAAATCGGTGAACTCTGTCGATGACGACTGGTTCACTCGATATCGACCCACATGTAGTGCACCTGTTTTTGAGATTCTGTGCTACTGTCTAGTAAGTTTCTTCCTTTACCCCTGTTTTTATACAATGGCGACACTGTAATGTTTAAGTATGGGGTGCAGGAAAGACTTACTTTTTTCATATTTATGTAAATTGCTCCATACATGGTACCTTTGGATATGTTTATCTATTTATATGCATCATGTTTATTGCCCAAAGTCTAAAAAATCACCCCCATTGAAAATTTTAAAATTTTTTATAAGTGTTAGTGAAGTTTAACAAAACTCGACGATGCAAAAGTAGATTCATTAGAGATATAGCATGAAAATGCCTAGTAAAGGGAAGTCTCAATGAAGTTCATTATTTTCTTGAAAACCACGAAAGGAGGTAAAACTGAAGTTGCTTTTGACATCTGCATGATAAGATGATGGAGGTCTTTATTTTCCATATGAGCCTATTCTTGTATATCCTAGCCTTACCTATGCATATTTACATCATAAAAGCCATATTATGAGCCTTATTTCATATTTGCTTCACATGATTGATGTACATATTTAGTACCCTTTTTATTGCATCTTTTGACTTCATATTTTATTCAATTTCCAAAGAAAAGGTTGATAAATAATGCAAATTTGTGTAGAATGAGCTAACGTGCAAGAAATAGAGTCTGCAAAAGTTTTTGTCTAATTATGTAGGAATCGGAGCGAAATTGGAGTCAAAACGAAGAAACCAAGGAAAGTAGAAAAGTGGTCGAAATTGACCTATCTGGTCGACATCGACTGAACCATCAACATAGACTCTGAGTGTCGACATAGACAAGAACATCAGCAAAAGAAGAGCACTCGATATTGACTACCTGAGGTCGATATTGACCAAGACCCAGAAATCGAGTAGAGCTGAGTCCGTCGAGCAGAAACGAAGAGGTCGATTTCGACTGAACTAGTCAATATCGACTAGATTTCGATACGGGTTGGACGCGCTTTTTGGAATGCGGATTGCAAGTCTATCTACATAAGCTACGGTTTATCCTTTGTTTTAGATAAGATTATGTTTTAAGGGTAGTTTCCTTTTTATCCTAAGATTTCTATTAGTTATTTTAGATATTTACTTAAATAAAAGATCTATCCTACTTGTTTGGATAGAGTTTAGATAGAAGATAGACGATACTATCCTTGGATAGCAAGGATTAGTAGCCTAAAAATAAAACCCTAGGGGGCTGGCATTCATTCATTCCAGATTCAATCACACACACAATATATAGAGTTAGAGTTAGAGAGAAGTTTAGAGTTTGGCGTTTGCGAGAGCCGACATTGAGTTGTAAAGCTTCGGAGGTTTAAAGTTTAATGCAAGTTCCTTCTTTTCAAGCTATGGAGTTTGTTGCAATGAAGAGCGAGTAGTCGTCCCATTTCTAGGGTCGGGGTGAGCCCGGCTGTAGCCATGTAAGTGCGCTTATTCCATATTTGATTATGTGATCTCTACTTCTACCCCGCGCTCAATCCTTTATGCGAGTTTAGGATCATTCCTTATTTACCTTATATGAAGCGAAAGTGGATTACATATGTGAATTTGGATAGTAATTAGGTTTTGCCTGCGAAAGTTGACATAAACCCTAGTTATGAAAAAGGTAGAAACAATTAGGTTTTTATGCGAAATCTTCTATCTCCCTAATTGGTGTTGAGAAAAGTTTAATCTTTTATGTGAATTGGTCGTAATACATGCATGTTTACTGTTGTGGTGAATCCCTATCCTAGAAGCCTTTTAGTTTATTGAATTAAAACCTAAAAAACTGTTGCGTTTTATTTTCTTTATTTTCTGTTTTGCTGCAAATCGACATCGACTGGAATTCTACTCGATATCGACCACCCTGCATCGAGCACTTCTTCGTCGACAGATTTCTGAGTCGACAGAGCTACGGACCTACTCGACATTGACCGCCCTAGTCGTCCCACTTCTAGGGTTGGGCTCACCCCGACCCCAGAAGTGGGACGACTACTCGCTCATCATTGCAACAAACTCCATAGATTGAAAAGAAGAAACTTACATTAAACTTTAAACCTCTGAAGCTTTACAACTCAACGTCGGCTCTTGCAAACGCCAAACTCTAAACTTCTCTCTAACTCTAACTCTATTGATTGTGTGTGTGATTGAATTTGGAATGAATGAATGCCAGCCCCGTAGGGCTTTATTTATAGGCTACTAATCCTTGCTATCCAAGGATAGTATCTTCTATCTTCTATCTAAAATCTATCCAAACAAGTAGGATAGATATTTTATTTAAGTAAATATCTAAAATAACTAATAGAAATCTTAGGGTAAAAAGGAAACTACCCTTAAAATATAATCTTATCTAAAAGAAAGGATAAACCGTGGCTTATGTAGATAGACTTGCAATCTGCGTCTCAAAAAGTGCGTCCAACCCGTGTCGAAATCTAGTCGATATCGACCAGTTCAGTCGAAATCGACCTATTCGTTTCTGCTCGACGGGCTCAGCTCTACTCGATTTTTGGGTCTTGGTCAATATCGACTTTAGGTAGTCGATATGGAGTGCTCTTCTTTTGCTGATGTTCTTGTCTGTGTCGACACTCAGAGTCTATGTCGATGCTTCAGTCGATATCGACCAGATAAGTCGATTTCGACCACTTTTCTGCTTTCCTTGGTTTCTTCATTTTGACTCCCATTTCCCTCCAATTCTTACATAATTAGACAAAAACTTATGCAGACTCTATTTCTTGCACGTTAGCTCATTCTACACAAATTTGCATTATTTTTCAACCTTTTCTTTGGAAATTGAATGAAATATGAAGTCAAAAGATGCAATAAAAAGGGTACTAAATATGTACATCAAAACACCTTATACTTAGACTTGCTTGTCCTCAAGCAATAACCAAGAAATAACCAACATCTACAACACACCCTTCAAGTATTCGCCCTTGTCAAAAGCAACATCATAACTGGTAGCAAAGCAAAGCAAGTGAATTTAATGTCATAGCACATATTTGAGCGATCCATAGGCATATGCAGTTTTGATCCAACCTCATAAGGATAATGTGTTTGCACTCAACTCTCATGTGTTTAGGCTATGAAGATCAACGCTCAACTCAATTCCATATACAATCTCATAAACATTACAATTTATAATAATCCACTTCGCAACCAATTATGTAGATGCAATAAGAACCATCAGGAGGACTTTCGCTCAATGGAAGACTTCAAAGAAGACTCCATTCGGCGGGGTTGTAATGGGGCTTGGTAAGAAATAAAGGGTATAGAATTATTTGGCTATGTGGTGTTCTTAAAATTCGGGAATCAAGACTCCTAAACTTTATCACAACTCTATCCAAACCATATCTCTACAATAATGCTCATCAAAACTCATCTTCCATAATGCTCATCAACCCTTCTTTCAAACCTTAATATGCTCTCAAAAAATATAAACCTTGTATAAAATAAAAGAACTAAGGAATAATTTTGTGGAGTTTGCAATATAAGGCTCAGGCTGATATTCTCGCTTTAAGCAGAGACAATGCAGGGTAGGTAAAGAGATGATAAAAATGGCTTAAAAGATGCCTCCATCATTTAATTCTTGTAAACATAAACATATATATATATATATATATATATATATATATATATATATATATATATATATATATATATGTATTGGCTTTGAATAAGTATCACAACATTTATAGATGCATAGGAAGAGTAAATACACTCAAGAAAGCAGAGGGATTTTTAATGTTCTCCCTATAGGCCAAAATTCTCACTAGGACAATTTTTGTTGGATTTTCTTCTTAGCCTAGGATCATATGTGCTCAATTTCATCACAAGTTCACAATCTACATAAAAACAATTTTAGGGACTTAGGCTAAACCATCCAAATATGTCATAGGATTTACATGAGCAAGTCAGATATTGAGTTCTTATCATTGGATGTCTAAGTAGGGTTTAAAAATAACTAAATAAGGTAAACATGCATTTTTTTGTATTTGACATTTTTTTAGTTTTTTGGATTTTTTGTATATTTTTTTTCTTTTTATGAAAATAAGGACTAAAAATAAAAAACTTAAACATGAATGCAATGCGAAGAAGAAAACCAAGTTCTGACCATAAGACATGTTTCTACCCCACCCCATACTTAAAATATACATTGTCCTCACTGTATTAAAAGATGAACAAGGGTAGAGAGAAACTCACAACGCAGCCTGCGAATTCGGGTCGATTTCAGGTTAGGTCAGTGCCAAAAGTCGATGTGGAGTACAGTGGTCGATGTCGAGTGCATCTGTCACAGTCGAGGAAGAAGGCGAAGTCGAGGGCCGCCAAATTATGGTCGATATCGACTATGCTGGTCGATATCGACTACTCCTTTTTGCTCCTGAGTCCTCGATGTCGACTCCAGGAGATGGCTCGATCCAGTTAGTCGATTTCGACTAGTTTAGTTGATTTCGAGTAGGTCTGCAAAAGCTTCTTTTCTTCCTCGTCGGTCCTAAAATTGTTTGTGCATAATAGATAAAACCACAGTATATCCAAAGTCTTCAAATCCCAAAAATGCAAACTTTGAATCCTAAAAACTATATATGCGGAAATTTAAAAGGTTTTATGTACAAGCTCTAGACTTTATAGTCGCTAGGCCGACTTCTTCCGCGCTTCTATCCAAGGTGGCACATGTATGGACCATATCGCTCTTATGTCCTCTTCAGGGCTTTCAAGCTCTACTTTGAACAACATCCCTTTCTTGTCTTTATGCTCCAACCTTCCTGGATAGACTTTATAGATTGTCATGATTGACCTCTTCCTTCCATCCTTTCTTCTGCATCCCAGGGTGTTGCATTGCTCAATAAGCACTTTGTCGCCTTCCTTGTATTCTCTTATGAGCTTACCTATCATGTTAGTCAGGCATACAAACAAAGATGCTTGCTTTAAAGGGATATTCGAATTTATCTCTAAGGCTAGAGGAATCTTACCAGCACTTACCTCTGAGTCCATGTTGATCTCAGGGGCAGGTCGATATTGAGTGGATTGGTCAATATCGACCTTCAGCTTCTGAGTCGATGGAGGCAGGTCGAGTAGGGGGAGTCGATGTCAAGTGGGCCCAGTCGATATCGACTGGCCCTAGTCGATTCCGAGTGCTGTGTCGACGCCATACTTAGCCTTTGACAGTCGATTTTGCTTCTATTCACTCGATATCGACTTAGTGGTGTCGATTTCGAGTGCTCTGTTTAGCTCTCCTCCTTTGTTGGCTTGGCGCCAAATCTCCAAAAGCTCCTCCATTTGGGCCTCTATGGCCCTCTCCTCTAGCTCCTCATCGGTCAAGGCTCTCTCTGTTGGTTCATCACAAAGGATTACTCTCCCCATATGCATCGCCTTGACCTCCATTTGTTGTACCTCCTTCATTGTAGGGTTAAAGGAGAATTCGATGACCTCATTGCCAATGGTGAATGACAAGAGTCCCTTTTGCACGCTGATATTGGCATCGGTCGTAGCTGGGAACGACCTTCCTAAGATGATTGGGCAAGTAGGATCCTCTGCCATATCAAGTAGACTCCTTGATATCAACTAGGGCGGTCGATGTCGAGTGGGTCAGTAGCTCTGTCTACTCAGAGAACTATCGACGAAGAAGTGCTCGATGCAGGGTGGTCGATATCGACAGAAGAGGTCAATATCGAGTAGAATTCCAGTCGATGTGCCCCAAAACAGAAAATAAAGAAAATAAAATGCAAGAGTTTTTTAGGTTTTAATTCAATAAACTAAAAGGCTTCTAGGATAGGGATTCACCACAACGGTAACCATGCATGTATTACGACCAACTCACATAAAAGATTAAACTTTTCTCAACACCAACTAGGGAGAGAGAGGCTTTCGCATAATAACCTAATTTTTTCTACCTTTTTCATAATTAGGGTTTATGTCAACTTGAGCGTGGGGTAGAAGAAGAGATCGCATAATCAAATATGAAATAAGCGCACTTACATGGCTACCGTCGGGCTCACCCCGACCCTAGAAGTGGGACGACTACTCGCTCTTCATTGCAACAAACTCCATAGATTGAAAAGAAGAAACTTGCATTAAACTTTAAACCTCCAAAGCTTTACAACTCAACGTCGGCTCTCGCAAATGCCAAACTCTAAACTTCTCTCTAACTCTAACTCTATTGATTGTGTGTGTGATTAAATCTGGAATGAATGAATGCCAGCCCCCTAGGGCTGTATTTATAGGCTACCAATCCTTGCTATCCAAGGATAGTATCTTCTATCTTCTATCTAAACTCTATCCAAACAAGTAGGATAGATCTTTTATTTAAGTAAATATCTAAAATAACTAATAGAAATCTTAGGGTAAAAAGGAAACTACCCTTAAAACATAATCTTATCTAAACAAAGGATAAACCGTGGCTTAAGTAGATAGACTTGCAATCTGCGTCTCGAAAAGCACATCCAACCCGTGTCGAAATCTAGTCGATATCGACCAGTTCAGTCAAAATCGACCTCTTCGTTTCTGCTCGACGGGCTTAGCTCTACTCGATTTGTGGGTCTTGGTCGATATCGACCTCAAGTAGTCGATATCGAGTGCTCTTCTTTTACTGATGTTCTTTTTTGTGTTGACACTCAGAGTCTATGTCGATGCTTCAGTCGATATCGACCAGATAGGTCGATTTCGACCACTTTTCTGATTTCCTTGGTTTCTTCTTTTTGACTCCAATTTCTCTCCAATTCCTACATAATTAGACAAAAACTTATGCAGACTCTATTTCTTGCACGTTAGCTCATTCGAAACAAATTTGCATTATTTTTCCACCTTTTTTTTAGAAATTAAAAGAAATATGAAGTCAAAAGATGCAACAAAAAGGGTACTAAATATGTACACCAATGATCTATAAATTGCCTAATTTTTTACCCTTATACCCTATCCGGGAAATTATGTTATGAAATGGATGTTAAATTATGGAGTTGTTGTATGATTTGATATGTTGTGAAGTTATTATAAAGTTAATGGTAGGAAAATGATATTTATGGAAATTTAATGAGAGAAAGAAAATCCGATCAATTCAGGAGATAATGATGATCGACCCTGCCTGCGTGAGATGTTAGTTCGGTAAGATGGGACACCAAGGTGAGGAGTTCGAAGCACTAAGTATCCGGGGCTATTCATGACACCCATGTTTGGGACTCGCGAGAAAGCAGTGCTAAGGGTAGAGAGGTAAAAGCATATAAGTGAAAAAAGCAAAGAGTGAATTATGATAGGATGAGTGATGTGGAAATTTCATATGGAGGGAGAAAGTGCATCAAAGCAAATAAAGCAAAGTTTGAAGAATTCTCCCCGGATTTAGCACCACATTGCCCAAATATAGCCCACCACTATACCTTTTACCTTTACTTTACGATGCGCATAAAAGTTCTCTTGATTATCAATGCTTTGTTGCAGAAAATTGTTTTTGCATATAACCCTCCTTTTGTGTGCGATGTTGCTTTTCCTTCACATGAATGAATTTGGTGACAATAGTACCTTTGCGAGGATGGTAATTGATTGCAGGGTTATATAAGAATGAATCTATGATGTTGAGAGTTTAGTCCTTCCCCTGTATGACCATTAAAAGTATTGCTTGGGCACAAGCAAGCTTAAGTACGGGGTGTTGATGTGCGCTCATTTCACCATGTTTTATGCCATCTTTTACTTCGATTTCTGTCCATATTTTATTCTTTTATATTGGGAAAGCATGAGATTTGTATAGTTTATGTTTATTTGTGAATTATGGAGGTCTAAAAAAATTCTTGCTTAATTTCGCAGAAATCGGACGTACTTTGGAGCTTAAAGGAAAGTCATGAAGACATTGGAGAAGCTAAGAAAGAGCATGGGATGGTGCAGCGGGAGAAAACACCTCTTTTCACAATTCATCATTTTGAATCAAGTTCTGTTGTCTTGAAGAGAGTTGTAGCCCTCGAAAATATCTTTCCAACGCATACTCATATGCGTCAATCGGACGAACGAGGACTCGGGAAAATGCGTTTCAAGACGGAGCAGGATGCTGAAAGTTTACAGTGCATTCGATATCGACTGAAACTGACTCGATATCGACTATTTTCACTCAACATCGATAGAATCTCTCAACACAACATCACAAGAATTGACATCTACACCCCTGACTCGATATCGACCCACTGAGTCGACATCGATTATTTGCCTCGATATCGAGTGACCTACAGAAGCTATCAGATGCCTTTTTTAAGTCCGAATTCAAAGTAGATTACTTAAGCACGAAGTGAAGATCTTTTATCTACTTTGATGAACATCTATCCTCTTTGGTTAATTCCTATTTTAACTAGGGGAATTTTTTTTCTTTTATTTATTTAAATTAGGGAACTTTTATCTTTAGATAGATGATAGATAGATTGGTCTCCTAGAATAGCTAGGATTGAGCCCTATAAATAAATCCCTTAGGGCTGGTTTTTTATCATTCAAGCCAAGTTGTCTTTTGACGCAAAGAATGAGGAAAGAGAGAGAGTGAGGACGAGTGGAGAGAGAGAGAGAAAGGAAGAGATCAGAGGCGATTGGTTGTAAGTTTAAGGTCTTTTTTTATGTTAAAGTTAGTTCCTTTTACCATGATGTGTTTCTAATTTCACTCTTCTAGGGTTGGGTGATCCCAACATAGATATATGTGTTTAAGTTATGAATCCATGATTATGTATGTCTTTATCATCATCTACTTCTATGCTTAATCCTTTGCGAGAATTGAGGAAATTCCTTATTTATGATAGTGAAGCGAAAGCGATCTTATGATGAATTTGGATAGTAATTAGGGTTTATTTGCGAAAGCTGACTAATCCTAATCAAGAAAAGGTAGAAACAATTAGGTTTTTATTTTTTTTGGTGGGGACACTTAGGTTTTTATGCGAGAGCCTCTGTTACCTAAATTGTTGGAATTTGCGAAATTTGATTTTTTTTCGATATAAAGCATGCATCTTTATGTGATTTATGAGTTACACATATGTTTATTGTTTTGGTGATCCCTAACCTTGGAAGTTTGCACTTTTATTTTATTCCTTTGTATTATTCTATTTTCGTTATTTTATCTTTCTGTACAGGAGACCACTCGACGTCGATTCAACTAGTCAATATCGAGTCAATCCTACCCGACACAGACCACCATTCTCCTTTCCATCCACTCGAAATCGACCCAGCCTCAGTCCATATCGACTGCAACCACTCGACATCAACCCCTCTGTTCAGTGTCGACAACCACCTTTTCCTTCTATTCTGCGAACCCTGAAACCAACTAAACTAGAACCGCTGACTTCTCTCATGAGGACGAACCTGACTCCCCTATATTATAGCAGGGGTCTTGACTATAAATTTATTTGGTCGAGAAACCCTCTCGTTATGCAGCGAGAGTCAAACAATACGTGTAACCCTAGGCTCTCATAGTAACCAACTCAGGATCAACTGTCTCCAAGAAAGACGTGCACAGTACCCTGTAGCATAACCTCAAAGTAGGGTGGTTAATGATATAATAAAAAAAGTTACCGCCGGACCCACAAGATCGACTAGTAGCCTCCTTCCAAGTATCATGCGTATGCGGGTCAACCAATTGAAATCCCCATACATTTGCAGGCATCTTGATGACTCCAAAAGCTTGTGCAATAAAATCCTTGGTCACCACGAACTCCTTACCCCTCATGTAGAAACGAATCTCCAAATCGGAAGGGCAATCCAAGGTAGCCAAGAATTCTCTAACCAACTCAGGATAAGTGAATGCGGCTAACTCTATGAAATCACCAAAACCAGCTTTTCCCAAAAGCCGAGAAACGTGTTGGAACAAACCCAAACGATGCAAAGTTGTCGGATCAAAGAATATCGTAGAGTGGTATCCTCTTTTCCTAAGATTGATCCAGCAATCCTCTTGCTCTTCCGACAGATAGACAGGATTTTCCATAGCGGAATAATAGACGTGATAATCGAAACCAACGAATAACTTGATAGAACTTCACAAGAACGATGGAATCTCCCTTTCTGCAGGGGGCGGCGGGTGCCGATTTTTGGGCGGTGGGCGCCGTTTGATGCAGAATACGAATCCGAGTGAAGACGTCAAAGGCTCAACGTCCCAAACTTCTCCAAACTGATAATTTGACGAACAAACTTGGTTTTGATGTCTTTCTTTTGTGGTAGGGATTATAATGATGTGGAAAGAATCGAATTTCATAGATGGATGGTAGTGATGACTGTGGATAAATGGGAAAAAGAAAGGCTTTTGATTGAAACACAAGGCTTAGGTTTTTGGAATTGGGATTCAAGTAGGAAAATTAGGGTTCTTGTGTTGCTTGGATGCAAAGGCTTTGCAAGATCACAAAATAGGGGATGGTAAGTGTATGAGTTTTGGGATCGGAAGAGATATCTCTATAAAAAGGAAAATAAATAAATTAGATATAAAGGAAATAATATAATGGATAAAATTTATTTAGATAGATAAATATTATAACCCTAAGATAGATAGAAAATTACTAGATAAATATAATCCTAGATAAATAATAATATATAGATAGATATAATTTTTATATAGATATAAATAATATAAAGATATATAATTATTCCTAAGATAAATAAATCCTAATATAGATATGAAAAATATAAATATAGATAGATAAAACTTAACCTAAAACCGTAACTAAATATATATAAATATATAAAAATAGATTGAATCTCCCATTCCAATGTTACCAAAAATAAAAACGAGTCCAGGCCCTAGCGGTGGGCGTCGTTTTCCAGGCGACGGGCGCCGGTCATGGCAGAACTCCATTCCGTCATTTAGATCGAACGAATTTGCCTAACAAATAAGCTCTAACAAAAAGCCACTCCAATATAAAGCAAAATAGACTAGTCCTACTTTATTGAATTGAAAAACTAATGCAATAAGTAAATAATATTAGCTATTTTACCTTGGGTTGCCTCTCAAGAAGCGCCTTTATTTCACGTCTTTGCCTCGAGGTGTTGCTCTTCTTGATCAAGTTATTCCATCAAGATCATCCACACTTTTCCTTTTCTTTATAAGAGGGGGGACCTTAGGAATTTTCCTAATTTTTTCATCCATTTCATCAATCAATTCCTTTTCCTTAGTAGGAATTCCTCCTGGAAGTTGCCCTGAAATTGCAAAAACCTTAATATTGTTAGGAATCAATTTCTCATAGGGAAGAATAATAGGTTCATTTGGATCAAACACATTTTCATGTGGCTCAAACAAATTCTCAATTTTCATTTCAATTTCATCTTTCCCTAATTCAAGTTTGATATTGCTAGAAAACTCATTATTCACTAATTCATTATCATTAGAAGCATCTAACAATTCATTTGATTCATTCGTGCAATCAACATTGTTAGCATCAAGAACATCCAAATAATCATTAGGAGAAAGAGTAATAGGCTCAAAAATAGAAAATTTAATCTTTCTACCGTCAAACTCCATGGTTAGGGAACCATCAAAGTAATCAATCTTAGTTTTAGCCGTTCGCAAGAATGGTCTTCCCAAGATAATTGGGGTTTCACGAGTGTCCTGTTCCATATCTAATTTAAAGAAATCTGTAGGGAATATCAATTCAGTAACCTTAACTAAGACATCTTCAACAACTCCTCTAGACTTAATACTAGAACAATCAACGAGTTTTATAGTGACACCAGTTTCTGACAAAGCATTGAGACCCAAAAACATGTACAAATTGTATGACGTGACATTAATTGAAGCTCCTAAATCCAGCATAGCTTTATTGAATTTAGTATTACCAATTTCACAAGGGATAGTGAACATACCTAGGTCTCCGCATTTTTCAGGCAATCTTTTCTGTAAAATAGCGAAAACATTCTCATTCAAAATTACCTTTTCCTTTCATTTCATCCTTTGCTTTCTTTTCATAGTACATAATTCTTTTAAAAACTTAGCATAGTGTTAAGGAGGTAAGACGAGTACAAATGATAAGATGTAAATATGTAAATCGACTCCTAGCCTATACAAATAATTACAAGACTTCCTCCCGTTGTAGTGGAAGGGTAGTCAGGATCGATCCACGAGGAGGCGTGTCAGCGGGATCCTAGTAGCTTTGGAAATTTCACGTCTGCGTCGACCAGTAGCCTCGATTTCGACCTTGGGCCTCGATGTCGACATTGGCTATCGATGTTCTCTACAACAGAAGACCTGCAGAGACAAAAACAAGTGGTCGATATCGACTAGAAGGGGTCGATATCGATGTCAGTCCACGAAATCGACTGGCTCAGAAGACTGCCAGTCGATACAGAAGGGTCGATATCGATGTCTGGTGTCGATATCGATGTCCAGTAACTCCGCAGCGATGTTCGTCGTCGACTCAGAAAATTGTCGACGAACTCAGTGGTCGATATCTAGGTCTAGGGTCGATATCTACCTCTGCTCAGCTTCACTTGGCTTCTCCGTTTTGACTCCGATTTCGCTCGAATTCCTGCATGGTTAGCTTAAAACTTGTGTAGACTCTATTTCTTGCATTTTAGCCAATTCTTATACAAGTTTATATTCTTTTGAAACTTTTATTCGGAAATTGAATGAAATATGAAATCAAAAGATGCAATAAACAAAGGTGCAAATGTGTACATCAAAACATCCCATACTTAGACTTGCTTGTCCTCAAGCAATAACCAAGCAATAACCAACACCTACAACACACCCTTCAAGTCTTCGCCTTTGTCAAAAAGCAACATCATAAGCGGTAGCAAAGCAAAGCAAGTGAATTTAACGTCATAGCTCATATTTTGGTGATCCATAGGCATATGCAATTTTGATCCAACCTCACAGGGATAATGTGTTTGCACTCAACTCTCATGTGTTTAGGCTATGAGGATCAACTCTCAACTCAATTCCATATACAATCTCATAAACATTGCAATTTAAAATAATCCACTTCGCAACCAATTATGAAAATGCAATAAGAACCATCAGGAGGACTTTCGCTCAATGGAAGACTTCATAGAAGACTCCATTCGGCGGGGTTGTAATGGGGCTTGGTATGAAATAAAGGGTATGGAATTATTTGACTATGTGGTGCTTTTATAATTCGGGAATCAAGACTCCTAAATCTCAACACTTGCAATACCTAAACCATAACTCTTCATAATATGCTCTAAAGATGCATTCCATCAACCTTCTTCCAAGTTCTAATATACCCCTAAAAAATATAACATTTGTATGAATAAAAGACTTAAGGATTTTGGCTCATGCACTATATATAGATATCTTTATTTTTTTTCGGATTTTTTTTTTCGAAAATAATACTAAAGCTGTGTGCATTTATATGGTGAGCCAAAAAATCCTTTTACAAAATATGACAAAATGTAAATATGTACCATCCTATAATTTCCTTGCTCAAAACTGGACATTATGCTCTTTTCTTTCCACAAGGCATTAGTCCCAACCAATCTAAGTCTCAATTCCCAAATGGGGGTCAGGCTCAATTCGGCTAGGGATAATTTTGTGGAGTTTGCAATTTCAGGCTCAGGCTAATGTTCTGGCTTCAAACAGGGATAATGCAGGGTAGGTAAAGAAAGGATAAAGATGGCTTAAAAGATGCCTCCATCATTTAATTCTCGTAAACATAAACATATATATGCATTGGTTTTGAATAACTATCACAACATTTAGAGATGCATAGGAAGAGTAAATTCACTCAAGAAAGCGGAGGGATTTTTGATGTTCTCCCTATAGGTCAAAATTCTCACAACGACAATTTTTGTTGGATTTGCTTTTTAGCCTAGGATCATATGTGCTCAATTTCATCACAAGTTCACAATCTACATAAAATTTTTAAAGACTTAGGCTAAACCATCCAAATATGCCATAGGATTTACATGATCAAGTCAGCTATTGAGTTTTCATCATAGGACATCTAAGTAGGGTTAAAAAACAAACTTAAAAATAAACATGCATTTTTTTGTATTTTTTTTGTATTTTTGACATTTTTCTATTTTTTTTTTTTGGATTTTCTGACTTTTTATAAAAGTAAAACTAAAAATTTAAACATGAATGCAATGCGAAGAAGAAACCAAGTTAAAACCATAAGACATGTCTTTCCCCCACCCCATACTTAAAATATACAGTGTCCTCACTATATTAAAAAGAGAACAAGGGTAGAGAGAGACTTACAGCGGATTCAGGTCGATTTCAAGTTTGGT
Source organism: Persicaria maculosa (assembly GCA_963922045.1). Taxonomy (NCBI): domain Eukaryota; kingdom Viridiplantae; phylum Streptophyta; class Magnoliopsida; order Caryophyllales; family Polygonaceae; genus Persicaria; species Persicaria maculosa. The sequence goes on from OY998261.1 coordinate 41,246,075, forward strand.
CGATGCCAGAAGTCGATATCTAGGTCAGTGGTCGATGTCGACTTCATCTGTCGAAGTCGAGGAAGAAAATGAAGACAAGGGCTGCCTGATTGGGGTCGATATCGAGTATTATGGTCGATATCGACCTCTGCTTTTCGCTCCTGAGCCCTCGATGTCGACTCCAGGAGGTGGCTTGACCCTGTAGGGGTCGATTTCGACTGGCCTGGTCGATTTCGACTGCCTCTGCAGAAGCTTCTTTTCTTCTTCGTCATTCCTTTTGCTTGATAACCTGAAATCTTGTTAGAAATATAGATAAAGCACGAATTATCTCAGTTTTAAAAGTTTCAAACAGCCAAAAATTAAATCCTAAAAACCATCTATGCGAAAAATTTAAAGGTTTTATGTACATGCTCTAGATTTTTGAGTCGCTAGGCCGACTTCTCCGTCAATTCTTCATGACCCTTTTATGTAGGGACCCTTTGAGCTTAAGCCTTCTCCTGGGTCATCTAGGTCCTTTTGGTAGTGGCGAAGTTCGGCGACCAAGGCTTCTTTGATGTTAGGTTCTTCTTTGGGCGCTTTTCTTCTCTTTCTTGACCTAACTTTAGCAATATAGGCAAACCATGGAGCTTTGACCCTCTCTTTAGTAGAATTATCAATAATGGGTTTAATTGGTTCATCAATAATGGACGGAGGAGGGTTAAGATTCATACCTGGGCTTACCTGTTTGGGCCCGAAACAGAAATCTTCGGGCTGAGGGGTGGTCGATTTCGACCAAGGAGGGTCAATTTCGAGTGCTATGGTCGATACCGACATGTGGGGGTCGATATCGACCTCTGTGATCCCATACTTAAGCTCCTGGTAGCGATCCGGCATACTCGATTTCGATCAAGGGGGGTCGATTTCGATGTTTTTAGTCGATATCGACTGGTTCCAGTCGATGTCGACCCTGCTTGCTGTTTCCGTTCTCGCCAACAAAAAATTTCTGAGCTTTTCTTTGGCCGGCGAGAGGACTACTTGCTCCAGGTGCTTTGTTTCGCTCATGGTAGGGTTGAAAGAGAATTCTATTACTTCGTTCCCTATAGTAAAGGTTAGTAATCCTCGACGTACATTGATATTGGCATCAGCAGTAGCTAAAAAGGGCCTACCAAGGATAATAGGCACTACAGGATCTTCAGGCATCTCCAATACAATGAAATCAGTAGGCACAAAGAACTTACCTACCTTTACCGGAACGTCATCAACTATACCTGTGGGCCGGACGAAGGAGTTGTCAGCCATATAAAGTTTCATGTCCACAGGTTCAAGTGCGCCAATGTTCACCTTTTGCCAAATAGAGAGAGGCATGAGACTTACACTTGCCCCTAGGTCACATAGGGCTTTATAGCGATGTTGGCCAAGTCCCACGGTGATTGTGAACTTCCCTGGATCACTCTTCTTCTCAGGGAAGTCCATCTTTGAGCACTCCTCTGCGATCTCTGCCATGGACCTCTTCTTGCTCAGGATGTCTTTGAGGAATCGTACATAGGCGGGCATCTCGCTTAGGGCTTCTGTTAGAGGGATAGTGATGTTGAGTCCTTGAAGTATCTTTATGAAGCGCCTAAACTTGCCTTTGGTGGGATCCTCCAATGCTTTGGAAGGGAATGGCAATGTCTTCTTTGGTGGGGGGGCCAAAACGGTGGTCGGAGGGGCCTGCTGGACATCGATGTCGACTGGGATGGGGTCGATATCGACTGGGATGGTCGATTTCGACCTCTATTGAGGCTCTGATGGCTCTGCAGTGTCACCGACATCGACCAGGGGGTCGACATGGGGGTCGATTTCGACCTCTGGGTCGACATCGACTGGTCTATCGACGTCGAATGGGTTTGCTGCTTTCTCCTCCGTTTGTGGCTTTTGTACTTTGGTGCCACTCCTTAATTGTATGGCTGCGACATGGCCCGTCCCGGATTGTCCCTTATGATTTGTAGTGGGTTGCCCAGGGAGTGTTCCGAACGGCCTAGGGATTTGTGCCGCCAATTGACCCAATTGGGTCTCTACGTTCTTCTTCCATATATCCATCTCCCCAATCCTTGTGGTAAGGTGATTGAGTTGAGAGTGGATAGCATTGTTGGATTGATCGTTCTTAGCTTGGTTCCGCCTTATCTCGTCCAACACAAGTTGAAGATCATCCTTCTTTTGGTCTCTCTCCGGGTGCCCAGGAGCTCTATAAGGCGGAGGGTCCCTAGGGTTGACCTGGTTCCTTTGTGGTTGATGGAACCTTTGGTCTCCCCAATATTGGTTATTGGGACCCCTCATGTAGCGCGCCTCTTGGTGAGTCTCCGCTAAGTGTACTTGTTCGGCATGTGGGCACTCGATGGTGGTGTGCCGCTGCGATCCGCATTCGATGCAATCTTGGTTCGCTGAACGGAACCTCACTTGTTTTTGGAGCTTTCTAAGTTGATCTCTGTGGAATTGCTCCTTCACATCGGGATCGATTACATTGGAGGGTTCATATAAGGGCATAGATGGGGTAGGCCTCGACGATGATGGTACGTCGGAAGCCTCAGGAGTCCCATATGTGTTGTCGAACTCCACCAACCTCTCTATGGTCTCCTAAGCCTCTTATGGAGCGAGTTCAAGGTAGCCATAGGCGGTGTAGGTGTTGATCCTCTCCTTTGTTGCGGCGTCAAGAGCATTGTATATGATCTCCTGAATTACATATGGTGGTTGGCCATGCGTCGGGCATGATCGTAGAAGGTCCTTGAACCTTTCCCAAACAGTCGCCAAAGCTTCACCAGGCTTTTGTTTGAAAGCCGTGATTTTCTGTCGGATCAACGCCGTCTTAGAAGGAGGGAAGAACTTGTTGAGAAACGCGTCCTTGACTTCATTCCAGGTGCGGAGCGATCTTGGGGCTAAGCTTTCCAACCACTGCAATGCTTTCCCTGTAAGAGACCAGCGAAAGGCTTTTAGTTGGACATACTCAAGACTTCGTCCATCAGCAATAGTATCACAAAGGTCTAAGAAGGTAGAAATATGTGCCATAGGGCACTCATTAGGTTTTCCTTCATATTGGTGCCTTCTAATCTCAGTTAAGAAGTTAGGTTTTATTTCAAAATTAGAGGCAGGGATAAGAATTGCCGATTCAGGCACTGTGAGAGCGGGGTGCATATATTGTTTGGCATTCCTAGGGAGGGCATTGATTTGGGCATCTATTTGCCTCCGGCCTTCCTCCTCCCTATCCGCACGCTCCTTAAGTACCACCTCTCTAGTTGTTAAGTCCTCAACCTGCTTCCTTAGTTGTTCAATAAGTTCTGCTTGGTTCGTGTTTTCCACCATGATTCTTTGAGCTCGGGCCCTTAGATGGAAATAATGCTCAGGGTCGTCTACTCCTTCAAATTCAGGTGGGCGATCAGCGCGTCGCATACACCTGCAAGACCAAACTAGAAAAAGACGTGAGATAGACTACTAGGGCGCGATTGATTGCCTCCCCGACAACGGCGCCAATTTGTTGTTGGAGGTAAGTCGAGTACAAATGATAAGATGTAAATATGTAAATCGACTCCTAGCCTATACAAATAATTACAAGACTTCCTCCCGTTGTAGTGGAAGGGTAGTCAGGATCGATCCACGAGGAGGCGTGTCAGCGCGATCCTAGTAGCTTTGGAAATTTCACGTCTGCATCGACCAGTAGCCTCGATTTCGACCTTGGGCCTCGATGTCGACCTTGGCTGTCGATGTTCTCTACAACAGAAGACCTGCAGAGACAAAAAACAAGTGGTCGATATCGACTAGAAGAGGTAGATATCGATGTCAGTCCACGAAATCGACTGGCTCAGAAGACTGCCAGTCGATACAGAAGGGTCGATATCGATGTCTTGTGTCGATATCGATGTCCAGTAACTCCGCAGCGATGTTTGTCGTCGACTCAGAAAACTGTCGACGAACTCAGTGGTCGATATCTGGGTCTATGGTCGATATCTACCTCTGCTCAGCTTCACTTGGCTTCTCCGTTTTGACTCCGATTTCGCTCGAATTCCTGCATGGTTAGCTTAAAACTTGTGTAGACTCTATTTCTTGCATTTTAGCCCATTCTTACACAAGTTTATATTCTTTTGAAACTTTTATTCGGAAATCGAATGAAATATGAAATCAAAAGATGCAATAAACAAAGGTGCAAATGTGTACATCACATAGCGAGGCACAGTTTTGATTAAGTTCAAAAGCGGAATATTTACCTCACAATGAGCAAAGGTATCATATAGAATTTGTTCATCCTCCCACTTACGATCAGGTTTTAAGGCATGAGGAAAGAGTGGTGCAGGTCTTGGAACCTCATAAGATCACTTCTTCAATGATTTCTTTGCAGATGGATTGACGTTAAAATTCGAATCACTTACTGGTAGGGACGGCGGGCGCTGAGTGTGAGGCGGCAGGCGCCGGTCGTTAGTAGCTTGGTTCCGAGTTATTTTCTCCTTCTTCATCCACGTCAATCACCTCTTTAGGCCTTTCTTCTAAACTTTTAGTGGGTACTTTCACTTTTTTACCTTCTCTAGGGACCATGGCACTCACATTCTCCTTCGGATTGACTACCACTTGTGATGGCAACTTGCCCAAATCCTTAGCTCTCAATTCTCCAATCTGTATAGCCATTTGACTCAAAAATTTCTCTCGAACACTCATCTTCTCCAATAACATCCTTAAAGTTTCATCTTTGTCCTCTTGTTGAGTGTTTCTTTGACGATGCTCATATTGGCCTCTTCCTTGATATGACGCTTGTTGTTGTTGGCCACTACCGTTGAATCCACTTTGATAATTCGAATTGCAGTTCTAGTTGTAGAAGTGGTTACCGAAGGTGCGGCGAGGTCCATAATATATAGCATTAAGATCAGCAACATCCTCTTAAATCAATGGGCACTTATCATTCGGATGGTTTGGATCTCTGCAGACACTACAGGGTCTAGGCTGTTGTGATTGAGTTAGTTGCATAGCCATCTTATTGACAATCTCCGTAAGCCTATCCAAATTATCTCTACGACTATCTCCAAAATTATCCAACTTATGTACTCCTCTTACTCCTTGGTGTTTCCCATATTGTTGCGACGTATTAGCCAAACCTTCGAAAATTTGCATTGCTTCCCGGGGTGTTTTATCCAAAACATCTCCTCCACTAGTAGCATTGATAACACTCTTATCCTTATCAAGCAAGCCTTCATAAAGATATAGCACTAAATCATCCTAGGGTATTCCAGGTTATGGACAACTACCCTTTAAGCTTCTTGAATCTCTCAACATACTCACAAAGATAGGTAGTGTTCGTAAGGGGGGATTGCTAGTTCAAAATAAATATCAAAGAAAATACTAAACCAAACCAACTCCCTTGTCCAAGCAAATAAAATACAAGAATCCCTCCCGATGTGGTAGTAAGGTATTCGGGATCGAATCCAAGAGGAGGTATGTCAGCGGTTCCTAAGCTTGTAGTCACGATTGATTTCGACTCTAGAAGACCACTCGATATCGAGTAGATCAGTCGATATCGACTACCATTCCAGTCGATTTACAGCAAATTCCTACAGAAGACAAAACAGACAGTCGACGTCGAGTTGTTCACTCGATATCGGGTCAACCACTCGATATCGACCTCTCCAGTTGATTTCGAGTCTTCAACAGAAACAGAAAATGTAACCTTTGGTGTTAGAAAAGTGTCCGAAGAAAGTAAGAATGATGATGGAATGGTGGACAGAATAAAAACTCAGATTTTATATGAATTCAATAAACTAAAGAACCTCCAAGATTGGGGATCATGCCACAACAATAACCATATAAGACTTATGCCAAATTCATGAAAGATGATGTCTTTCCATTAAATAACTTTCGTTACCAACAATTAGGTTATTTAGAGGCTCTCGCATAAACCCTAAGAGTTACTATCCAATTTCATAACTAATCCAAATTCACAATATGATTGGCTTTCGCTTCAATAATGCAAACTAGGATCGACCTACTACTTTCTTAGAAGAATCATGCATATGGGATAGAAGATGGAATCGCATAAAAATCATACCTTTGATGCACAAACTTACATGGCTATCGTCGGGCTCACCCCGAACCTAGAAGTAAGGGAGCTGCTCGCGCCTCATCATCATAGACATCATCATCATTGTAAGAGAAAATACTTGATTTGAAATTTGCAAACGAAAGAGTACAACCAAACAAAGAAACCTTCCATTCTCGCTTCTCTTACTCCACTCGGCCTCTCTCTCTAGTAAATATATGCGTTCTATGTGTTTGAATGACTGAAATTGAATGAATAAACTCAGCCCTAATGGCCTCTAATTATAGATCTCAAACCTCGCTATCCAAGGATAAGAAAATGTATCTTTATTCCTAAGATAAAACTAAATAAAGTAAATAACTAAATCACTTTAGGTAAATATCAATTCATCATAAAGGATATAAGGACTAGTATTAAAAGATAAAAGATCTCGACTTAGGATAGATGTAATGCCTTCGGATAGAATTCTATCAAAAATAGCGTCGAATATGTCTGCAGCAGCACTCGATATCGACCAGGTCATGTCGATATCGACCTCATCTCTTCTATCTCAAGCCAACTCTACTCGACCTCGGATTTGCACTCCAACTCTATCAATTCACTTGATTTGGGGCACTCGATATGGACAACTTATGTCGATATCGACCAGTCTATGTCCACATGCTCTGTTCTTCTCCTGGCTCAATGTCTAGTGAGAATTTCCCACTCGATGTCGAGTCTTATGGTCGATTTCGACTCCTCAGTAGACTTCGAGTTCTTTTCAGCTTTTCTTCTCTTCTCCAAATTTCTCCAGTTTTGTCTCGATTTCTGCGAAATAACATAAAAACTCGTGTAGACCTCTATATTTGACAAATAAACATAAACTACACTAACCTTATGCTTTCCCAACCGATATGCATGAAAATATCGACAAAATGGACATACAAGTAGATGGAAAATATGGCAATTTGTGTGCACATCAAACACCCCATACTTAAGCTCGCTTGTCTCCAAGCAATTCTTTTAATGGTAAAAGGCTAAAGGTAGGATAATTTTTGGCCATGTGGTGTTAAATCCGGGGAAATAAACTTTCTTTCCAAACATCATTCAACATTCCTTCTTCATAATACTTCTCACCTTTCACTCTTCGCTCAATGCTTTTTTTTCACTATAATGCTTTTACCTCTCTAACCTTAGCATTGTCTTCTCGTGAGTCGCAAACATGGGTGTCATGAATGCCCCCGGATACTTAGTACTTCGAACTCCTCCCCTTGTGTCCCATCTAGCTTAACTAACATCTCAACAAGCAGGGTTGATCTACCTTCATCTCCTGAGGTGATCGGATTTTTTCTCACTCATTAAATTTTCCATAATTCAAAATTTCTTTCATTCCTGCCAACAACTTCAATAATAATATGCGCAAACTCCATATAACAACTCCAAAGATGACATCCATTCTCAACATTGTCCCCGGATAGGGTATAAGGTATAAAAAATGGGCAACATGTAATGTATGTGGAGCAATAATAATATAAGGCTCATATATGGCTTGTGTAATTGTAAATATGCATAGGTAAGGCTAGGGTATGAAATTGAGCACATATATGGAAATTATACAGTCCTCCATCAACTTATCATGCACATGTCAAAAGCAACTTAAAATTTTACCTCTCTTTCATGGTTTTCTCTAAAAAATCGCACTTCATTGTGACTTCCCTTTACTAGGCAATTTCATGTTATATCTCTAATGAATCTACTTTTGCATCGTCGAGTTCAATAAAAGCTTCCACGACACTTTTTCAAAATTTCAAATTTTTCTAATCGGGGCGATATTTTTTTTCGAAAAATAAATATGCTTCATAAAATAAATAAACATATCTAAAGTTTCTATGTAAAAGTATGCATAAACATGAAAAAGAAATATGCAAAAACTATGAATAATTTTAAAACATGCTCAAAAAAATGCTAAAATGCAAGTAAGCTTTTCCCCCACCCCATACCTAAAGATTACAGTGTCCTCACTGTATAAGAACTACGGCTAAGAAAGAAAACTTACTAAAAATTCGCGAAAAATCAGGAGTTGAAGACGTCTGTAGGGGCGGTCGATATCGGGTGGACCAGTCAATATCTACCAGATTCACTCGATTCCTGGTGGTTCTAAGCTTTAGGGTGATCTCAGGTCGACCACAAGCTCTCTAAATCAACCTGCGCAGTCGATATCGATCACTTTACTCGATATCGAGTTCTCTTTTATGCTTCTGCTCTTTCCTGAAATTCGTTAGAAAATAAAACAAAAACCAAACAAATAATAAAGTCTTAAACAAACCAAAAGTGTCCAAAACCTAAAAACTATTTGTCTTGTTACAAGCTCTAGACTTTATAGTCGCTAGGCCGACTTCTTCCTTCATGCTCCTAAGGCGCCATCTGCAGAGCCCATGTAGCCTGGGCCTCAAATAACACTCCATTCTTGTCTCGCAACTGCATTCCACATGGATGGATCTTGTTCAAAGTAAAGGGACCCATCTTCTTCGTTTTGAACCTACTTGGGAACCAATGATCCTTTGATTTTGAGACATACAACATATCTCCTACTTCATAATTGCTCGGATCATCACTAGATACCCTGCACAAGCGCACATACCAAGGCAAACCTCTTTCAAATAAAGATAAATCTTTAATTGAAATAGAGAAAGAGGAATCTGTACCTTGGCTTACCTTCTCGGAGCTTTTTTCTGTCTCAGAGTCCAGTCGATATCGACCAGTGTCACTCAATGTAAAGGCTCGGATTTTTAAATCCTAATTTTATCAGAAAAAGAGAATTAAAAATGAAATTAGATCGGTTTTAAAACTCGTTTAGCGGATTCCGGCCAGAATGTAAAATTTGGCGAACAATTTCCTTTCTTTTTAGATCAAAAATTCAAAATAATTATCAGATGGCGATATCATTGTCGATTTTAAAAATCTAATTGATCGAGTAAGCGAGATTCGGGAAAACAAACATTCGGAAACTAATTTTGGGATTCGAAATTTGCGTATCCGGGGTTTATTTCCGGGTATTTGGTTACCCATTTCCACACTCAATCTTCACCCACTCCCTCACCTCACCATACTCTTCAAATTCAACCCACCCCTTACCTCATCACCCTCACCATCACTCATCGTCACCATCACCTCCTCACCATCACCATTTCATCTCCTCATCGTCACCATTTCACCTCCTCACCATCACCATTTCATCTCCTCATCGTCACCATTTCACCTCCTCACCATCACCATTTCTCCTTCACCATCACCACCGAGCTCCGTCGTCACCGTCCTCCTTCCTCGAGAGCGCAGCAACCACGACAGCACCTTCGACACCTCCTCGGAGCCACCAGCAGCAGCCGCAGCATCCCTCGAAGCCACCCACAGCAGCGGAGCCACCACCGGATCCGCCACGAGAGCCACCACCAGCCTCCGAAGCAACCCCGAGCCCCTAGCGCCACCACCAAGGTCGCCGCCCGATTCGTTCTCGAACCAAACATCTGGTAAGCCGTTCTCACTCATTTTCTATCGAAATCGCACTCGGACTTCACCGTCACGCTCACCCATGCTCGATGCAGGTCCGACGAGCCATCGCGAGCCTCCGACAATGCCCAAGACTCCGATCGAGAGCTCTGAAGTTGCGAAATCCATCGGTGACTTCCACCTTTCCTCCCTCTGTTTCAATCCGATTTCTGACTGGGTTTGGGCCGAGGGGTAGTGTCTAGTGTGTGTGAGCTGAGTGCGGGGTGTCGGGTGGCGCCTGTGAACTCAGGAGGAGCTCCGGCGAGCTCGAATTGGCGTAGCGGGTGTCGACGAGCGAGAGAGTGAGACGAGGCAAGCAGAGCGAGCAACAGCGAGCAGAGGCAACACCATCCAGCGCTGGTGAGAGCGAGCAGAGGGCAGCGGGCACGGGGATGAGCCTCCAGCGAGCGCGAGCAGCGAGTTGCGAGTGAGGAGCCGGCGGGATCGAGGCCGGCGAGCGCGGGCGAGCTTCCATTTGAATTGGGAGGAAGATAAAGAAGACGTGGCTTGTGGGGCCCTTTACTAACTTATTGAGTATATATATTGTTATTCAATTTTAACCGGGTGGGATTATTTATATAGGTTTGGTTTGGGTTATCCGTTTATTTATTTAACTAATTAGAGGTATTTAAGTTATATTATAATATTTGAGGATTTAAAAGATAAAATATTATTTCAGAAGATTTATAAGGGTTCGTTTTATTAAATAAAAATAGTTGAGAATTTTCAAGGATTTGGAATGGTTTATGAAAGTATTTAATAAATGGTGTTTAAAATATATTATTGGGACATAAAGATTTATAAAGAAATTGGAAAAGAATTTCAAAGTTGGAAAGTAATCTAATAAATAAATTTAAAAAGGAATTTAGAAAGTATTTTCAAGGGTCAGAATTCTTAACTGTTTAATTCAGATTTGAAACGGTTTTCAAACTTACTTGAGAATAAGACTTACTCGTTGACTGACTAGCATGATAATATGAGGGTTTGACTAACGGCATGATATGTGTGACTAATAGCATGACTTGTGGTGATTTATTATAAGAGGCGGAAGGGTTATATAATTATGACGAGTTAGTAGTATGTTATCGTACAAATTATGCCTTATGATTGGGATGAACTGCTGGGATATATGCAGATATGAGGAATATGAACATACGGAATTGGTTGATGATTTCTGGTGAGCGATGTGATCTTATGGAATGTAGGATACGATGGAATTTTTGATGTGTACTTGTTTTTATTGATTGACGTATGCTTGAGTGCTTAGTAGTTATATGTAGACTTATGTATATTCCACTCTGTACCTAGGTGATACTCTGTGATCGTGACTACTGTGTGTTGGATTCTTCTTTTGCTAATCTGCTACCCAGGTAAGTCCTCCGGGGCTTACTCAGTAACCAGGACCTCCTGCCTGATGTGTCATATAGTATGTAGGTGTTGCATATGCATAAAAGCATGCCATGTAGTATCATGCTTAGGACTTGCACTTATGAATGAGCATTCTTATTCTGTATGTGTTCGAATACAGAATGACCGTTATCTGTGAGTCCTAGAGTCGTTGTTAGGGTCATAGGGCAGCCCAGCTTCATCGGGCATTGTCCTCCTTGAGTCATTTATATATATCATGAGATACGAAATGAGCATGAGATACGATATGATGATGAGATGTGATGTGCTATAGCATTGAATTGGCCAGTCTTCACCCTATCTGGAAGGGGGGTGGTGGTAGAAGAGGGATATACCACTTGGTATTCTCTGTTAAGGCCATACTTCATATTCTGCATATATGAATTAGGAGCATGATAGTGTGGTTAATATTTCAGTACTACATGAAGGCATCCTTTATTCTAGGTATAGGCGTATTATATGTCCTCAGCACGGTCAGAGGCCCGTAGGCGAACTCTTGGCTTGACTTTGTGGTATAGTTTCAGGTACCCGATCCACTCCTTGATTTTTGCGATGTTATGAAAGGGTCCATTCATATGGCGGAGAGTGAGTGTTTGAACCTTGACTTCACCAGATTCATACTTTTGGGATTTCTTCCTACTTATACTCTGTTTTGACCCGGCTCTGCCGCGACACTGGTTGTATCATTTTCAGAACTTATGTCCTTTGCATGATAAAAGGTTTCGCACGTTGTAGACTTAGGACAGGTACAGGGGTTTACCCCGGGGTCTCTAACGGACTTTCCAGATTTGGGTGCGAAATCCCACTTTAAACTACAAATCTTTGGTTTCAAACCTTCAACCTGTACTCGGGGCGCAAAATCCCAACGAGGGGTCTCATCTCTCGAAACGTAACTCGGGAATCATAATCCCGGGCCATTACAAAGGTGGTATCAAAGCGAGGTTTTGCAATCCGAGTACAATAGGTTGAAGATGGTTTTGAAAATTGCCCAATGTTTTCAAATGGTTTTGAAAAATGTTTTTAAAATGGCAAAATGAATTTAATTGGAATTAAACCTAAATAAATAAAGGGGAAACGATCTCGTGGGTAGAGACAAAAGCAATAGACATCCCTTATGGATGTAGAACTTGGGGAACGGTAGGCAAAATACTAGCTTTTATTTACAGATGGGCCTAGAAGACTCCAAGGAACACCACGGAGGTTGGACTGTCGAGTTAGGAGGCCGTGAGGTTCTTGCCCCTCCGGTCAACCGTCCCTCGAAGGACGGCATAGATCGTCTATGTGATTGTATGCATTATATCCAATTGAGCCCGAGGGCGATCCTCCTCGAAGAGGATTATATTAATCTTGTTGAGTGCTATTGTGCATAGGATAGCGAACTAATTGGTATGCCTTAACTTGAATCATGTATTGAATGTGTAAACGAGATAGCGGGAGGAAACCTTGACCTTGTGTAATTGGAATACCTGTCTTGTCGGAATAGCCCTTCCATAACTCAACCACTGGATGATTCTGATTTCGTCATCCGTCCCACCAAAATATCTAGGCATGTTAGCAAGGGTCGAGAAGTGTCTGCTCTCCTTGTTTCGAGTCCTATTTGGTGTCCCACTATCTATGCTGCTATCGAGTCTTGTACCTGAGGTCGGTGTCTTCCACGGGAAATTTGCGTTGGTCAACTATGTCTTCTTGTCGCACGAGTCTAAGCTCGAGTTCTACCCTCGCCTCTCGAAAACAGTGTGAGTGCCCTTGTGTCCTACCCAGCGAGTCATACTAGTGCCCCACGGGGAAACGGGGTGATGAGTCGGTGAATGGCCTTGGAGAATTCTGTCTGTTATAGTCGTAGCCGTTCTTGTGGTTGCATGACATAGTATAGTGGTGTATTTCAGCATGACTTGCCTGATATCTTGCACGGTTGCTCTTATGAGATGTATGTGTCATATGTATGGAACTTCCATGATTATTGCCTTCCCATGAATTAGGCCCATGATAGTGTGGTCAACCCTCGTTGTATGTTTAATATATGAGATGATTGTCCTAGCATGTTGAATTAATCTAATTAGACCATGTTGACTGTGTACATGTTTAATGAGCAATTCTAGTAGCATGTAGGACATATGTCCCCCATTTATAGGCCCTCGTATGACTATGTGGCGTCCTTGTCTTACTATGTGAATATGGATGTATGTGATACGATAAGTACCTCCTAGCGTGTTTGCCTTGGCCCCATGATATTACGACCTGCTTATGTTTATTTAACTGAGTGATAAGTCATGTATATAATGTCCTTGGATGTTGCTAAAACTAGTGCAACTTATGCCACACACGTCCCATGTTCGTTCGTGCATGTATGTTCTTAGTATATGAAGCATGATTAGTGAATGAAATGATAGGTTGCTAGCTTCTTTTGTGAACGTGTAAAGTGGATGATATGAACATGTTATGAATGCATAGATCGCTACTTCTCGAGATAGGTGCATGTTAGTGTTGAATGATGTGATGATATTCATGATTATTATGTGTTTGCGTGCCACAGTTATAACTTCATGGAATACCCTAAGGGCATCGTTGTAACTCTCGGGTTGGGATCTTATCTCTGGTCTTGTCGTCTCTAGTCGTGGTCCATGTCTGAATCCTTATGGAAGTCATGTTGTCCTCCCTTGTCCCTCCCCTATCTCCATAACCTCTGACCCCTCGCGATCCCCTGATGAATGGCGATATGGAAGAAAGGGCAAACGACCGAATGGCACCGGAGTGGCGTAGTGGAAATGTGATGGGCATATGACCCATAGGCCCCAAGAACGCCACCGATGGCAAAAAGGACGAATATGCTTCAAAGATGACAGTCGTGAACAGGTTCCTCCCAACTGACACGAGGAAGAGCATTCTTAATTCAAATCGTGGATTCTTCTATACTAATCAAAATTGATGCTGTGCGATAGGCCTAGAACTAACATAATTGAATGTGTGATGACGGATGTGTTGAACTGGTAGCAATGATTGCCTAACTAACTTGTTTCTATGATGATGTGCCTTGGTGCTTGGTATACTGACTTGCTGGTGAGTAGATTATGGGTTATATGTGTGGTGGTGCTTCTTCTTGGGCATGAGTCGAGAGATTCTTCGGTAAGCTAGGTCAGAAAGTGGCAGAGGGATTGAAGTCTTTGTTCTTGGTCATGAGATGAGCGAGAGGGTGTGCAGGATGGATGCGTTAGCTTGGGTAGAGCCGAGTGAGTTGGGACTGGTCGGAGATAGTGGCCAGTGAGTTTAGTTGAGCTCCAGGCAGGTCTTAGGTGAGGAGTGGAGTAGTATGGCAAGACTTCGAGGGAAATGTCCTAGTGAGAAGTGGTAATCTAGGCAGGTAGTGTGTGCGGGTAGTATAAGAGAGTTGTTGCCTGAGGTCTATACTAGTTTCATTAAGGTGATCTTGAGATTGGGTATGGGTAAGGGTAGTTAGGATAGTTCTAGAGGTGGATGGGCGAGCTAGGAGTTGACCGGGGGATTCTTGAGGGGAGGTGTTGTGAGACGGATTGGTGTGCTAAGGAAGGTGTCTAGATGGTCTATGAGCGGATCGTGGGCGGTGTCGAGGATGATCGATTAAGGAATATGTGAGGAATCGTAGAATTTGGAACTAGGTGGTGTGTGCTGTGAGTGGGAGTGATTTCGGTAAGGGATGAGGTTGAGGAATTGCCAAGGAAAAGTAGTATGAGGCTGCTTGGGAAATTATCGATCAGGGATATTAAGTTGTTTGATGTACATATTTATATCTCCTTTTATTGCATCATTTGACTTCTTATTTCATTCGATTTCCAAAGAAAAGTGCCAAAAGTATATAAACTTGTGTAAGGATGGGATAAAATGCAAGAAATAGGGTCTGCACAAGTATTGAGCTAACCATACAGGAATTGGAGCGAAATCAGAGTCAAAACGGAGAACCCAAGTGAAGCTGAGCAGAGGTAGAAATCAACCCCTGACATAGATATCGACCTCTGGTGTCGATATCGACCCCCATATCGATCTCAACATAGACATCGACCAGAGCTGAACAAGTCGAGCAGGAACAGAGACCTCGATATCGACCTCTGGTGTTGATATCGACCCCTGATCTCGACAGAAGATAGACTCGGTTTCGAGATGCGGATTGGAACTATATCTTCAAGGAGGCACGGGATTATCTTACACTTTCAAGATAGATGGCAGCTGAAGTTTTATTTATCTTTTACCTTTAAGTTATTTAAGATTTATCAAAATAAAAGACCTATCCTAATTGTTTGGATAGAGTTCATAGTTTAGATAGGAGTTACAATCCTTGGATAGCGAGGATTAGTAGCCTATAAATAAAGCCCTAGGGGGCTGGCATTCAATCATCCCAGAAGTAAGACAGTCGCAATAGGCAATAGATAGTTAGAGTTTTTGAGCTTTAAAGTTTCAAGCGCTTACGATAGTTGGCGTTGAGATTGTAAAGATTCGAAATTTTCCATTTATGCAAGTTATTTCAATTCAAGACATGTCTACAATCAACATGAGCGAGTAGTCGCCCTTTCTTCTAGGGTCGGGGTGAGCCCGACGATAGCCATGGTGGTAAGGTAAGTACGTCGTTAAAGAATGTATCTTCTATCCCCCTCTACCTTGTGCTTCATCTTTAAATGCGAATTTAAGGAACTCATGTTGTAAAACTTGGGTAGTAATTAGGGTTTCTATTCGAAAGATTATAAACTCAATTATGACGAAGGTAGACACAAATTAGGTTAAGTAATTGCAAAATCTCTTTTCCTATTTGTCGGTTTAGGTGAAAGCCTTTTCCTTTATGATGAAAGCATGCATCTTTAGTTGATTCTTACTTCTTCTATCATGGTTGTCGTCGCGGTAATCCTTGGCTTTGGAAGACTTTTCCTTTATTAAGTTTACATTCAAATTTGCCCGTCGTTCGTTGAGTCATCGAAAAACCCAACACCCTTGTTTATTTCTGTTCATTGCTTCCTTCCCATTCTTAAATCTTCGGCCTTTTCTTTGCCGATGGAACAACTAACTCACTGCAGGAAGACATCGATATCGACTGCAGAGGTCGATATCGACCACACTGATAGATCGAAAGTTTTCTGAGTCGATCTCGAGACTCCTGGGTAACTTCTGCAAGCATCGATATCGACACTCGATGTCAAAATCGACCCCTCTGTATCGACTGGCAGACTTCTGAGCCAGTCGATTTCGTGGACTAACATCGATATCGATCCCTTCCAGTCGATATCGACTACAGTTTTTGTTTCTGCAGGTCTTCTGTTGCAGAGAACATCGACAGCCAAGGTCAACATCGAGGTCTGAGCTCGAGATCGAGGCTTCTGGTCGAACATTAAGGACGTGTCTTCAACTCTACTAGGATCCCGCTGACTCGCTTCCTCGTGGATCGAACCTGATTCCCTACTACTATAGCGGAGAGTCTTGAATTTATTTGAAGAGGTTAAGAGTTGTATTGCTTTATATTTTATTATATATTTCGATTCAATTCTCCCCACGTCAAATTTTGGCGCCGTTGCCGGGGAAGCTATCAATCGCGCCCTAGTAGTTCATTTTAACAGTCCTTTTTAGTGTTATTTTATAGGTGTATGCGACGTACTGGTGACCAACCTGAATTTGAAGGACTAGACGAACCAGAACGCTTTCTCCACCTAAGGTCTCGAGTTCAAAGAATCATGGCAGACAATGAGACCCAGGCACAACAAATTGAACGCTTAAGGAAGCAAGTAGAGGATTTGACTACCAGAGAAGCGGCACTAAGGGAGCGTGCTGACATGGAAGAGGAAGCCAGGAGATGATATGAGACTCAAATCAACGCCCTCCCCCGGAATGCAAAGCAATACATGCATCCATCGCTCACAGTGCCTGAATCGACTATTCTAATCCCTACTTCTAATTTTGAAATAAAACCGAATTTTTTAATTGAAATAAGAAGACATCAATATGAAGGGAAACCTAACGAATGCCCTATGGCACATATATCAACCTTCTTAGACCTCTGTGATATAATTGCTGATGGACAAAGTCTTGAGTATGTCCAACTAAAAGCCTTTCGCTGATCTCTTACAGGAAAAGCATTGCAGTGGTTGGAGAGCTTAGCCCCAAGAACGCTCCGCACCTGGAATGAAGTCAAGGACGCGTTCCTCAACAAGTTCTTTCCTCCTTCTAAGACGGCGTTGATCCGACAGAAAATCACGGCTTTCAAACAAAAGCCTGGTGAGACTCTGGCAACTGTTTGGGAAAGGTTTAAGGACCTACTACGATCATGCCCGACGCATGGCCAACCACCATATCTAATTCAAGAGATCATATACAATGCTCTTGATGCTGCCACCAAGGAGAGGATCAACACCTACACCTCCTATGGCTACCTTAAACTCGCTCCACAAGAGGCTTGGGAAACCATAGAAAGGTTGGTGGAATTTGACAATACATATAGGACTCATGAGGCTTCCGACACATCATCATCATCGAGGCCTGCCCCATCTATGCCCTTATATGAACCCTCCAATGTAATCGATCCGGATGTAAAGGAGCAATTTCATAGGGATCAACTTCGAAAGCTCCAAAAGCAAGTAAGGTTCCTTTCAGCGAACCAAGATTGCACAGAATGCGGATCGCAGCGGCACACCACCATCGAGTGCCCCCATGCTGAACAAGTACACCTAGCGGAGACTCACCAAGAGGCGCGCTACATGAGGGGTCCCAATCACCAATATTGGGGAGACCAAAGGTTCCATCAACCACAAAGGAACCAGGTTAACCCTAGGGACCCTCCGCCTTATAGAGCTCCTGGGCACCCGGAGAGAGACCAAAAGAAAGATGATCTTCAACTAGTACTGGATGAAATCAGGCGGAATCAGGCTAAGAATGATCAATCCAACAATGCTACCCATTCTCAACTCAATCACCTTACCACAAGGATTGGGGAGATGGATATTTGGAAAAAGAACGTAGAGACCCAACTGGGTCAATTGGCGGCACAATTCCCTAGACCGTCCGGAACACTCCCTTGGCAACCCACCACCTATCCTAAAGGGCAATCCGGGATGGGCCATGTCGCAGCCATGCAATTAAGGAGTGGCAACAAACTACAAAAGCCACGAACGGAATCGGAGAAAGCAGCAGATCCAGTCGACATCGACAGACAAGTCGATGTCGAGGATGAGGTCGATGTCGAGGCCACTGCAGAGCCATCAGAGCCACAAAAGAGGTCGAAATCGACCATTCCAGTCGATATCGACCAGGCTCCATTCGATATCGACCAGAGCACAATCGACGTCGATGTCCAGCAGGCCCCTCCGACCACCGTTTTGGCACCTCCACCAAAGAAGACGTTGTCATTCCCATCCAAAGCGTTGGAGGATCCAACCAAAGGTATGTTTAGGCGCTTCGTAAAGATTCTTCAAGGTCTCAACGTTACTATCCCTCTTACAGAAGCCCTAACCGAGATGCCTGCCTATGTGCGATTCCTGAAAGACATCCTGAGCAAGAAGAGATCCATGGCAGAGATCGCAGAGGAGTGCTTAAAGATGGACTTCCCTGAGAAGAAGAGTGATCCAGGGAAGTTTGCAATCACTGTGGGACTTGGCCAACATCGCTACAAAGCCCTATGTGACCTAGGGGCAAGTGTAAGTCTCATGCCTCTCTCTATTTGGCAAAAGGTGAACATTGGTGCCCTTGAACCTATGGACATGAAACTCTATATGGCTGACAACTCATTCGTCATACCCACAGGTATAGTTGATGACGTTCCGGTAAAGGTAGGTAAGTTCTTTGTGCCTACTGATTTCATTGTATTGGAGATGCCTGAAGATCCTTTAGTGCCTATTATACTTGGTAGGCCTTTCTTAGCTACTGCAGATGCCAATATCAATGTACGTCGAGGGTTACTAACCTTTACTATAGGGAACGAAGTAATAGAATTCTCTTTCAACCCAACCATGAGCGAAACAAAGCACCTGGAGCAAGTAGTCCTCTCGCCGGCTAAGGAGAAGCTTAGAAAATTTTTGTTGGCGAGGACGGAAACAGCAAGAAGGGTCGACATCGACTGGAACCAGTCGATATCGACTAAAAACATCAAAATCGACCCCCCTTGGTCGAAATCGAGTATGTCAGATCATTGCCAGTAGCTTAAGTATGGGGTCACAGAGGTTGATATCGACCCCCACATATCGATATCGACCGCATCACTCGAAATCGACCCTCCTTGGTCGAAATCGACCACCCCTCAGCCTGAAGATTTCGGTTTCAGGCCCAAACAGGTAAGCCCAGGTATGACTCCTAACCCTCCTCCGTCCATTATTGATAAAATCAATTAAGCCGATTATTGATAATTCTAATAAAGAGAGGGTCAAAGCTCCATGGTTTGCCTATATTGCTAAAGTTAGGTCAAGAAAGAGAAGGAAAGCGCCCAAAGAAGAACCTAATGATGAAGAAGCCTTGGTCGCCGAGCTTAGCTACTACCAAAAGGACCTAGATGATCCAGGAGAAGGCTCACGCTCGAAGGGTCCCTACATAAAAGGGTCATGAAGCATTGACGGAGAAGTCGGCCTAGCGACTCAAAAATCTAGAGCGTGTACATAAAACCTTTAAATTTTTTCGCATAGATGGTTTTTAGGATTTAACTTTTAGCTTTTTGAAACTTTTAAAGATAAGATAATTCATGGCTTTATCTAACAAAGATTTCAGGTTAACAAGCAAAAGGAACGACGAAGAAGAAAAGAAGCTTCTGCAGAAGTAGTCGAAATCGACCAGGCCAGTCGAAATCGACCCCCCCAGGGTCAAGCCACCTCCTAGACTCGACATCGAGGACTCAGGAGCGAAAAAGAGAGGTCGATATCGACCATTATACTCGATATCGACCCCAATCAGGCAGCTCTTGTCTTCACTTTCTTCCTCGACTTCGACAGATGCAGTCGACATCGACCACTGACCTAGATATCGACTTCTGCCATCGACCTAACCTGAAATCGACCTGAATTCGCAAGGTTGCACTGTGAGTTTCTCTCTACCCTTGTTCTTCTTTTTAATACAGTGAGGACACTGTATATTTTAAGTATGGGGTGGGGGAAAAACATGTCTTATGGTCATAACTTGGTTTTCTTCTTCGCATTGCATTCATGTTTAAATTTTTGTTCTTAGTTTTACTTTTATAAAAATGTCAAAATCCAAAAAAAAATAGAAAAATGTCAAAAATACAAAAAAAAATGCATGTTTATTTTTAAGTTTATTTTTAAACCCTACTTAGATGTCCTATGATGAAAACTCAATAGATTACTTGATCATGTAAATCCTATGACATATTTGGATGGTTTAGCCTAAGTCCTTAAAATTTTTATGTAGATTGTGAACTTGTGATGAAATTGAGCACATATGATCCTAGGCTAAAAAGCAAATCCAACAAAAATTGTCCTTGTGAGAATTTTGGCCCATAGGGGGAACATCAAAAATCCCTCCACTTTCTTGAGTGAATTTACTCTTCCTATGCATCTCTAAATGTTGTGATAGTTAATCAAAACCAATGCATATATATGTTTACGAGAATTAAATGATGGAGGCATCTTTTAGGCCATTTTTATCCTCTCTTTACCTACCCTGCATTATCCCTGCATGAAGCCATAACATTAGCCTGAGCCTGAAATTGGAAACTCCACAAAATTATCCCTAGCCGAATTAAGCCTGACCCCCATTTGGGAATTGAGACTTAGATTGGCTGGACTAATGCCTTGTGGAAAGAAAAGAGCATAATGTCCAGTTTTGAGCAAGGAAATATTGGGTTGGTACATATTTACATTTTGTCATATTTTGTAAAAGGATTTTTTTGGCTCATCATATAAATGCACATATCTTTAGTATTTAGTTATTATTTCCGAAAGAGAAAAAAAAAAGAAAAAAAATTCCGAAAAAAAAGAGATGTATATATATATATGTATATATATAGTGCATGAGCCAAAATCCTTAAGTCTTTTATTCATACAAGTGTTATATTTTTTAGAGGTATATTAGAGTTTGGAAGAAGGGTTGAGGTTTACATCTTTTAGTGCATCTTTAAGAGCATAGTATATAAAGATGAGTTGGGAAAGAGCATTATAGAAGATTGAGCTTGGAAAGTGCAACATGGAAGAGTTATGGTTAGGATATTGCAAGTGTTGAGATTTAGGAGTCTTGATTCCCGAATTATAAAAGCACCACATAGCCAAATAATTTCATACCCTTTATTTCATACCAAGCCCCATTATAACCCCGCCGAATGGAGTCTTCTTTGAAGTCTTCCATTGAGCGAAAGTCCACCTGATGGTTCTTATTGCATTTTCATAATTGATTGCGAAGTGGATTGTTATAAATTGCAATGTTTATGAGATTGTATATGGAATTGAGTTGAGAGTTGATCTTCATCGCCTAAACACATGAGAGTTGAGAGCAAACACATTATCCCTGTGAGGTTGGATCAAAATTGCATATGCCTATGGATCGCCAAAATATGTGCTATGACGTTAAATTCTCTTGCTTTGCTTTGCTACCGCTTATGATGTTGCTTTTGACAAGGGCGAAGACTTGAAGGATGTGTTGTAGGTGTTGGTTACTGCTTGGTTATTGCTTGAGGACAAGCAAGTCTAAGTATGGGGTGTTTTGATGTACATATTTATATCTCCTTTTATTGCATCGTTTGACTTCTTATTTCATTCGATTTCCAAAGAAAAGTTCCAAAAGTATATAAACTTGTGTAAGGATGGGCTAAAAAATTCAAGAAATAGGGTCTGCACAAGTATTGAGCTAACCATGCAGGAATTCGAGCGAAATCGGAGTCAAAACGGAGAAGCCAAGTGAAGCTGAGAAGAGGTAGAAATCGACCCCTGGCATAGATATCGACCTCTGGTGTCGATATCGACCCCCATATCGACCTCAACATAGACATCGACCAGAGCTGAACAAGTCGAGCAGGAACAGAGACTTTGATATCGACCTCTGGTGTCGATATCGACCCCTTATCTCGACAAAAGATAGACTCGGTTTCGAGATGCGGATTGGAACTATATCTTCAAGGAGGAACGGGATTATCTTACACTTTCAAGATAGATGGCAGCTGGAATTTTATTTATCTTTTACCTTTAAGTTATTTAAGTTTTATCAAAATAAATGACCTATCCTAATTGTTCGGATAGAGTTCATAGTTTCGATAGGAGTTACAATCCTTGGATAGCGAGGATTAGTAGCCTATAAATAAAGCCCTAGGGGGCTGGCATTCAATCATCCCAGAAGTAAGACAATCGCAATAGGCAATAGATAGTAAGAGTTTTTGAGCTTTTAAGTTTGAAGCGCTTACGATAGTTGGCGCTGAGATTGTAAAGATTCGAAATTTTCCATTTATCCAAGTTATTTTAATTCAAGACATGTCTACAATCAACATGAGCGAGTAGTCTCCCTTTCTTCTAGGGTCGGGGTGAGCCCGACGATAGCCATGATGGTAAGGTAAGTACGTCGCTAAAGAATGTATCTTCTATCTCCCTCTACCTTGTGCTTCATCTTTAAATGCGAATTTAAGGAACTCATGTTGTAAAACTTGGGTAGTAATTAGGGTTTCTGATAACTCCCTTCCTTGATGAAAATCGGAATAAAGTTTCAAAGGCCTTGACAGTTTGTCTGTGTCAGAGGTCTTGGAGCTTTAACAGTATTGATGAAATACAAAACCTGTTCTATATATTATTATGTCCGAATATTATTTAATATTATATACTTCCATTATATTATATGCCTAACTAACCTTTCAGGAAGTATTATTCGAATTACTTCTTTCCTTATGGTGCATATTGAGGAGATCCAAATTGGAGAGATCATGTCATCGAAGTGTCCAAAAATAGAAGATCCTTGGGCGCGCCATGATCCGAACTAGCCGTTGTTGAAGATCCTTAGGCGCCATGTTGCTTCTATATAAAGGAAAGGAAGAAGAAGACAGAATATACTGGTTGAACACAAGGTTTCATTTATTCAAGCGAGATCTGTCTTCCAAGTGTACTCTCTGCTAGCGCTCAAGAGTTTGTTATTTCATTTCAAAGCCTTTGAGAGTTACACTGTGAACTTATAGGATATATTCATTTATAGTG
This sequence comes from Persicaria maculosa, assembly GCA_963922045.1. Classification (NCBI taxonomy): domain Eukaryota; kingdom Viridiplantae; phylum Streptophyta; class Magnoliopsida; order Caryophyllales; family Polygonaceae; genus Persicaria; species Persicaria maculosa. The sequence continues at coordinate 41,269,133 of OY998261.1, forward strand.
TTACTCGAGAGTTTGTAACTCGGGAAGTAAGCACTAGGCTATTGATTTGTGAGAGTAAGAGGATTGTACTAGATAGCTGAGAGAGGTGGGGCTCTTCTAGATTGGTCTAGGACTCCAAGGGAACGTGAGTTGACTAGATTGAAATTGTATAGGAGAGAGGCTTCTCGGTGAGCTATTAGGATCCTAAGCTTTGCAAATCAATAAAGCCTTTTGAATCCTAGGGTTGTGGAAGAACCCTAGGCGGGGACGTAGGCCAAGTTCGTGCCGAACCTCGTAAACAATTACTCGTGTCCTTTATCTATTGCTTTACCTTATTTCCGCACTTGGTTCGATTGTCTAACTTTGTGATTCAGGTTTAATCTCAAAGGGTTTTATACGAGCTCCAAAAGTCTTGAGACTTTCTGCGAAAAAAAAGGGCATACTCTATTCAACCCCCCTTCTAGAGTATTTCTATATTACCTTGTTTTATATTATCGAACCTTCAATTGGTATCAGAGCTTTACTCACTGTTTTTGATCTAACATTCTTGTGAGTTTTCGATCATGTCCGGTGAAGCAAGCGGAGGATTTGCACAGGGAAGGTCCACGAGCAGACCACCACTCTTTGTAGGAAACAACTTTTTCCACTGGAGATCCTTGATGAAAATGTTCATTATAGATCAAGATCTGGAACTTTGGAACATTATAGAGAATGGTCTGAAGAATCCAGAGAAAGACGGACCAAATGGAACCAAAGTCGCAAAGAAGGAGCCTGAATACATCCAAGCGGATCTTGAACTCGTCTCCAAAAACTACAGGGCTATTAACTTACTTTATTGTGGTCTTAGCACTGATGAGTTTAACCGTATTTCATCTTGTAGGTCAGCTAAAGAGATTTGGGACAAACTGGTCGTCACCTATGAAGGAACGAGCCAAGTGAAAGACACCAAGATCAGCATCTTCCTTCGAAAATATGAGCTCTTCAAAATGAAGTCTGATGAGTCAATCAAGGTCATGTTCACACGATTCACAGAAATCACCAACAACCTTAACTCTCTCGGCAAGAGCTTTACCAACGTTGAGAAAGTGAGGAAGATACTGAGGTGCCTCCCAAAAGAAAAATGGGGTCCAAAAGTAACAACTATAGAGGAAGCACAGGACCTCACCACTCTACCCCTTGATGACCTTCTTGGGAAGCTGATCACGAATGAGATGATCCTTAATGAAGACGATGGAGAACTTCCAGCTAGCACTAAGAACATGGCACTCAAGTCTAAGAAGGATGAGCCTAAAGATGGATCTGATTCCGAAGATGAGGATGACGATGAGGATGATCCTTTTGCTCTTATCACAAGAGGCCTTGCTCGAATTCTCAAAATGAAGAAGCAATTCAACAACAAGGATGGATCAGAGTCTTCAAAATTTCGAGGTAAGCCTCAATACAACAAGTATGAAAAGAAGACTAAACCGTTGTCTTGTTTTGAATGTGGTGAAACAGATCATCTCGTGAAGGACTGCCCTCAAAAGACAAAGAGCCGGTCCAAGAAGGGTGACAAATGGAAGAAGAAAGCCATGGTGGCAACTTGGAGCGATTCTGACTCTGACTCCGATGATGAGAAGGCCAATATTTGTCTTATGGCCTCAGAAGATGAATCCCACGATGAAAAGCTTGAAGCTACTGTAAGAGAACTTATGGAAAGTCCAAAAGAGGTATTATCGGAATTCCTTTCCAATATGATTGTCAATGAAGAGAAACTTATTGCCCAAACTAACATTCTTATTAAGAGAACTGTGGATCAGGAAAGAACTATTGAGGATCTGTCTATGAGGGTTAAAAGTCTTGAAGCTTCTTATTCAGGTCTTGACATTAAAGTCAAGACGCTTGACTCAGAGAAATCTGAACTCAAGCAAGATCTCTCCTCTCTAAGAAATGAGCATCATGACTTAGAGAACGAGAAGATCTCCCTAAATAATAAGATTCAAGACCAACAAACAACCCTCATAAGTTTTACCAAATCCAAAGGCACTCTTGATAGGATGTTGGGCGAGCAACAAAGTTCTCTAAACAAAAGTGGTATTGGTTACAATCCAATGTTTTTAAAGAAGCAGCACATTACCACCTTTGTAAAGGCAAAAGGAAGCAGAACCTCTCCTATATGTCACCACTGTGCTAGAAAGGGACATGTAAAAGAGACCTGCCCTTATAGAAGAAAGGATCCATATATTATTCGCAATACATTTCCTGTTCATTTGAGAAAAGAATGGATAACACAAGTTTGGGTTCCAAAAGGCACTATTTTACCAAACATGGTTTACCCCAACAATGGATCCAAATTTGCTTATTGGTCTAGCCACAAAGGTTGATGTTTGTCTTGTAGGAGAACACCAAGGTGAAGGAACATAAATGGATCATTGATAGTGGGTGCTCGAGGCATATGAGTGGAAAGAGTTCTCTCTTTCATGATCTAAAGGAGCAATCCACGGGAACAATCACTCTTGGTGACAAAGGAAAATGTGACATCGTCGGTATTGGTAGTGTTGGAAGTGATTCCAGCCATAGTATTAAAAATGTCTATCTTGTTAATGGTTTAAAGTATAATTTGCTTAGTGTCTCTCAACTATGTGATAGTGGCAACTACGTCAGATTTAACAAGAAAAGATGTCTAGTGTGCAGAGAAGATACAGGTGAAGTTATATTGACTGCATATCGTTACAACAATATATACGCTGTAAATGCTGATCAAGTGGCACAAGGAAGCTTAACCTGTCTAAAGGCTTTGACGGACGATCCAAAGCTCTGGCACAGGAGACTCGGTCATGTGAGTCCACATACACTACAGAAGCTTGTGTCCAAAGGGCTTGTAAGAGGGCTACCTGAGATGGACTTCAAAGGTATTGATATGTGCAATGCATGCACACGAGGTAAACAAACACGTAGCTCTTTCAAACCCAAAAAGGTTGTAAGTTCTTCTAGACCCCTTGAACTTTTACATATGGATTTATGTGGTCCTATGCGAGTCAAATCTCCCAATGGTAAAAAGTACATGCTAGTTGTTGTTGATGATTTCTCTAGATATACTTGGGTTGCATTTTTAAAAGAAAAATCAGAGGCCTTATTTGATTTTTCAAAACTTTGTAAGGAGTTGCAAACTTTAAGAAACGAGCCCATAGTGTCAATTCCGAGTGATCATGGTAGGGAGTTTGATCAATTTCAGTTTGATTTGTTTTGTGCTAAATATGGCATCTCTCATAACTTTTCTGCTCCTAGGACACCTCAACAAAACGGGGTTGTGGAACGCAAGAACCGCACCTTAGAGGATATGGCCAGGACTATGCTTTTAGAAAATGCATTACCTAAAACCTATTGGGCTGAAGCTGTTAACACAACTAACTACATTTTGAATCGTTGTCTTATTCGTTCCATCTTAAAGAAAACTCCTTATGAACTTTTCAAAGGCCGCAAACCACTTATATCTTATTTTAAACCCTTTGGCTGTACTTGTTTTGTTCATAACAATGGAAAAGATAACCTTGGGAAATTTGATGCGCGTAGTGATGAAGGTATATTTCTTGGCTACTCCACAAGTAGCAAAGCTTATAGAATATTCAATAAAAGGACCCAGTTAGTTGAAGAAAGTATACATGTTATATTTGATGAATGCAATGACGGTTCTTTGAGTGAAAGTGTTGCAGATATAGATCTTAACATCCATGCAGAGAACGAGGAAGGTGATGATGCTGCTACCAAGAACACAGAGAAGAGGAACATGCAGGAACAGATTCTTAACACTGAAGAATTGGCCCAAGGTGTTGAAGATTCGTCCAAAGCCCTTGGTGTCCAATCCAACAGTGTTGAGACGTCAGAAACTGCTGTAACTGAACCTAACAGGACCACGGAGTCAGATGTACCACAAGTCAATCCTACTGGTGTGACGAATCAAGGAGCTGAGACTAGCAAAAGGAAATTCAAATACTCCTCATCACACTCATTAAAGGATATCATTTCTGACCCTACTTCTAGTGTTCAAACTTGTTCTAAACTTAAAGATCTTTGTGCTTTTCACGCGTTTGTTTCTCTTATTGAACCAAAGAAGGTAGATGAGGCACTTCAAGAGCCAAACTGGATCATTGCTATGCAAAGCGAGCTTAACGAATTTGAAAGAAACAAAGTCTGGACCTTGAAGCCAAGGCCAAAGCATCAATCAGTCATTGGCACACGATGGGTATTTCGAAACAAGCTAGATGAGAATGGTAAGATCGTGAGGAACAAGGCAAGGCTTGTTGCTCAAGGCTACAATCAAGAGGAAGGTATTGACTACGAGGAGACCTTTGCTCCCGTAGCCAGGCTTGAAGCCATTCGCATTTTATTAGCATTTGCATCTTTTATGAGCATAAAGTTATATCAAATGGATGTCAAGTGTGCTTTTCTTAATGGTTTCTTAGAGGAAGAAGTATATGTGGCTCAACCCCCAGGATTTGAAAGTTTGGAATTTCCCAATCATATTTATAAACTTGACAAAGCGCTTTATGGTTTGAAACAAGCCCCAAGAGCTTGGTATGAGCGCTTGTCAAAATATCTTTTAGAAAATGATTTTAAAAGGGGGTTGATCGACAAGACTCTTTTTATCAAGACCAAAGGAAAGGACATTTTGGTCATTCAATTTATGTTGTGATATATTATTTGGTGCTACTAACACATCTTTGTGCAAGGAATTTTCTGACATCATGTGCAGTGAATTCGAGATGAGCTTGATGGGTGAACTCAACTTCTTTTTGGGATTACAAGTTCACCAATCCAAGAAAGGGATCTTTGTCAACCAAAGCAAGTACACTAAGGATCTCTTGAAGAAGTTCAAGATGGATCAATCCAAAGTAGCCAAGACTCCCATGAGCTCAACATTATTTCTAGATCAAGACAAGACTGGGAAAAGTGTCAATCAAAAGGAGTATCGAGGAATGATTGGATCTTTATTATATCTCACGGCTAGTAGACCTGACATCATGTTTAGTGTTTGCATGTGTGCTATGTTTCAAGCTGATCCTAAAGAATCTCACCTCGTGGCTGTAAAGAGGATCTTTCGATATCTCAATGGCACTAAGGAGCTTGGACTATGGTACCCAAAGCAAAAGGATTTCACATTAATTGGATATTCTGATGCACATTTTGCAGGGTATAAGGTGGATAGGAAGAGCACATCAGGATGTTGCCAATTCTTAGGAGCATCCTTGATCAGTTGGCACTCAAAGAAACAAAACTCAGTCGCTTTATCCACTGCAGAAGCCGAATACATTGCAGCTGGAGCCTGTTGCTCCCAAATCCTTTGGATAGCTCAACAAATGCGAGATCTTGGCATCAGCCTCAAAGGCATTCCTATTAAATGTGACAATACAAGTGCCATCTCTATCACTAAGAATCCTGTTCAACATTCAAGGACCAAACATATTGATGTAAGGCATCATTTCATTAAAGACCATGTTGAAAAAGGTGATGTGTCCATTTCGTTTATTTCAACTGATTATCAATGGGCTGACATTTTTACTAAGCCTTTGGCAGAGGACAGGTTCACCTTCATAAGACGAGAGATTGGGATGCTTAACAAGGATGCACTTTCGTAGGGGGAGCTTTCCCTTTACGAAAGATAATATCTACTTAGTGTCAAGACCTTTGAGAATTATGTCAAGGGTTGTGAACTAAATGGTAGATTACATACATCGGATCACATATTTTTGGTTAATATCGTTCTAGATATTTAATCAATTATATTTTTATCGGATTTCAAAATTGCCTATTTATGTTATATTTTCTTTCCGTTGAGATATCTTAATTTTGGAACTAAATATTTCGGTTATTCAGTCCTATTTTAATGGAATAGTTTGAATTTTGAATTGGAAATTTTTCAAATTTGGCAATGATATCATTACCCTCCCTTGGAACTCTAAACCCGTCCCATCACTCCATCATCTTCTCTCTCTACTTAAACCCAATTCTGTACCCGATTCCCTCACAAACTCTGAACCTCTCCAAACCCTTTCACCTTCTTCTTCTTCAACCTCTCAACCTGTTCTAAGAAAACCCTAACCGATTTCCTCCATGGCTCCCAAATCAAAGAAAGCTTCCACACCCAAAAGACTTGGCGCCACCCCCAAGGGACGTCAGGTCACTACCACCTCTCCCACACCTGAACCCACTCCTCAAGCCATTGTCCCAACTGTTGTCCAGAGCACCATTGCTGAGAGCACGTCCATTGTTACCAAGGGCTCTAAAAAACGCTCTGCTAAGAAGCCCATTAGTGCGAAACAGAAAGGGAAAAAGAAGATATTAGCTGAGGAGGTGGACGAGGAAGAGGAGGAAGATGATCTCGATGCTATTCTGGAAAGAGATGCTGCCAAGGAAGTCGAAGAGGAAGCCTTGAAGAAGAAAATGGCTGAGGAGGAAGCCGAGCTTGCAAGGAAACTTGCCGAGGGAGAAGCTGAGAGGATTCGGAAGGAAGCCGAAGCCGAGGAGGTTCCATCTGAAGAGGAGCCTGAGGAAGAAGACGAAGAGCAAGACGGATCTGGAGAAGACGAGGAAGCTGAAGGAGATGAAGCGGGGTCCGGTGAGGACTCGGGGTCTGAGGAAGAGGAGGAAGAATCTCCCTCTCCTTCTCCTCCTCCCCCGTCTCCTAAGAAGCGGAAAGCCCCAATTGCAGTCAAGCCTCCATCCCCAAAGCGCACCAGGAAGGGCACTCTCAGAAGCCTTGAACCGCCTATCAAGAAAGCCGCTCCAACGATTGCTCGCAGGAAGAACGCCGATCCATCTGCCTACATCCAGGTAAACCAATCCTTGCCCTCCTCTTGGTTTGAAAATGCAGAGACTGCTGGTAAGTGGGTAGATGAGTTTCGAACTCGTAGGATTTGTTGTTCTGATTTTTTGGATATTGAGTTCTTCGAAGCTTTGAAGCTACCCTGCATTGATCTTCTCAAAAAATCCCCAGCCTGGACCCTTCTCAATCTTGAAACCGTTTACTATCCCCAGCTTACCCGTCTGTTCTACATAAACCTAAAAGCCAAACACGACGCCAATGGTTGGTCTTTGGATTCTGTTGTCAAAGGGGTTAGAATCTCTTTCAACTCCAATGACTTTGCAGATTTCCTTGCCCTACCTAGCCCATGTCCACCCTCTGAAATACACCCCTCAAAAGAAAACTGCATCATCCTTGCCCAAGCCAAGTACCTTCTACCCGAAGCATCTAACAGCACCTCAAAGCAACTCACCCACTCATCCCTTACCCTTGAGGCAAAAATCATATTTAACATCATTGTTCGATGCCTCTTACCCCGTCTTAACTCTGGCTCGCTCCTTACTGATAATGCCATGGTCCTCCTTTACCGTATCCTCAATGGCCTTGATCTTGATCTAGCCAACACTATTTTAGGATCCATGGCTCACACAAGAAAAGCCAGGAAAGGAACCCCCCCTCCCCTTTCCTACCCTTTTGACCCCACTCTTCAAAGCTTCTGGAATTGATTTCAAAAATGAAGAACAACAGCGTCATATGGGTAAGCTCGACTCCAAGAGCCTTGAAAAGATTGGCATCACTCGGTCTCCCCAAGGGACCTTGAGTCTTGCCACTCCTTCAAAAGCTCTTCCCACTGCTTCAGCCGTTGATGAACGCATGGACAACCTGGAGTTGGGCTTGGAGGAAGTTCGCCTGGATATCAAGGAGCTGCACAAGGAGGTTATGACGGAGATGAGCGGGATAACCAAGATGATGCAAGGTCTGTGGACGAGGCTCACTAACGATGCTCCGGACGATGAAGATTAAACCCTACCCTACCCTATCCCATCCCTGAAATCTGATACATTGCTGGTTTTTGGAAACATTTTCAAAACTTTTCGTGACTGGTACCTCCTCTCTTTGTTGAAAGACAAAAAGGGGGAGATGATCTGTGGTTGTTTAGACTTGAAAACCTTTCTGCTTGAAGGTCTTGGAAGACCTTGGTTTTTGATTTTTGGTTTTCGGTTGGATGGCTTTTTCATGCTTTAAAAATTTGATCCAACATTTGTCTAACCCATGCAGGTACTTAGTCCGATTTCACTTATATTATTTATGCTTGACTAAGCTGCAGGGATGCACAGGTTTTGTCTTTCATCAAGGGGGAGATTGATAACTCCCTCCCTTGATGAAAATCGAAATAAAGTTTCAAAGGCCTTGACAGTTTGTTTGTGTCAAAGGTCTTGGAGCTTTAACAGTATTGATGAAATACAAAACCTGTTCTATATATTATTATGTCCGAATATTATTTAATATTATATACTTCCATTATATTATATGCCTAACTAACCTTTCAGGAAGTATTATTCGAATTACTTCTTTCCTTATGGTGCATATTGAGGAGATCCAAATTGGAGAGATCATGTCTTCGAAGTGTCCAAAAATAGAAGATCCTTGGGCGCGCCATGATTCGAACTAGCCGTTGTTGAAGATCCTTAGGCGCCATGTTGCTTCTATATAAAGGAAAGGAAGAAGAAGACAAAATATACTGGTTGAACACAAGCTTTCATTTATTCAAGCGAGATCTGTCTTCCAAGTGTACTCTCTGCTAGCGCTCAAGAGTTTGTTATTTCATTTCAAAGCCTTTGAGAGTTACACTGTGAACTTATAGGATATATTCATTTATAGTGTTACTCGAGAGTTTGTAACTCGGGAAGTAAGCACTAGGCTATTGATTTGTGAGAGTAAGAGGATTGTACTAGATAGCTGAGAGAGGTGGGGCTCTTCTAGATTGGTCTAGGACTCTAAGGGAATGTGAGTTGACTAGATTGAAATTGTATAGGAGAGAGGCTTCTCGGTGAGCTATTAGGATCCTAAGCTTTGCGAATCAATAAAGCCTTTTGAATCCTAGGGTTATGGAAGAACCCTAGGCGGGGACGTAGGCCAAGTTCGTGCCGAACCTCGTAAACAATTACTCGTGTCCTTTATCTATTGCTTTACCTTATTTTCACACTTGGTTTGATTGTCTAACTTTGTGATTCAGTTTTAATCTCAAAGGGTTTTATACGAGCTCCAAAAGTCTTGAGACTTTCTGCGAAAAAAAGGGCATACTCTATTCAACCCCCCTTCTAGAGTATTTCTATATTACCTTGTTTTATATTATCGAACCTTCAGTTTCTATTCGAAAGATTATAAACTCAATTATGACGACGGTAGACACAAATTAGGTTGAGTAATTACAAAATCTCTTTTCCTATTTGTCGGTTTAGGTGAAAGCCTTTTCCTTTATGATGAAAGCATGCATCTTTAGTTGATTCTTACTTCTTCTATCATGGTTGTTGTCGTGGTAATCCTTGGCTTTGGAAGACTTTTCCTTTATTAAGTTTACATTCAAATTTGCCCGCCGTTCGTTGAGTCATCGAAAAACCCAACACCCTTGCTTATTTTTGTTCATTGCTTCCTTCCCATTCTTAAATCTTCGGCCTTTTCTTTGCCGATAGAACAACTAACTCACTGCAAGAAGACATCGATATCCACTGCAGAGGTCGATATCGACCACACTAATAGATCGATAGTTTTCTGAGTCGATCTCTAGACTCTTGGGTAACTTCTGCAAGCATCGATATCGACACCCGACGTCGAAATCGACCCCTCTGTATCGACTGGCAGACTTCTGAGCCAGTCGATTTCGTGGACTAACATCGATATCGACCCCTTCCAGTCGATATCGACTACAATTTTTGTTTCTGCAGGTCTTCTGTTGTAGAGAACATCGACAGTCAAGGTCGACATCGAGGTCTGAGCTCGAGATCGAGGCTTCTGGTCGAACATTAAGGACGTGTCTTCAACTCTACTAGGATCCGGCAGACTCGCTTCCTCGTGGATCGAACCTGATTCCCTACTACTATAGCGGGGAGTCTTGAATTTATTTGAAGAGGCTAAGAGTTGTATTGCTTTATATTTTATTATATATTTCGATTCAATTCTCCCCACGTCATTGTTCATATCAGGGTTGTTCGTGTGATGAGTATTTGAGGTTGTTTAGATAGGATTGGTAATGCTTGGGGAAATTATGAGTGAAGGATTTCTAGATGCGTTGTTGAAAGATTTTGGCATAGGGAATGAATCGGGATTTATGAGTGGAGGTTATTGTGGCTATTGAGGTATTTGAGGATGTGAGATGAATCTTCGAGGAAAGGCTGGTAGCTAGGCAAGGATGTAGTTGAGCTTCCTAGTAAGACTGTGGACTTAAGGTTGGGATAGGGAGATTATGAGTATGGATTTGGGAACTAGGCAAAGCAGAAGGTATTGAGGACGCTAGAGGATAAGAGATTTTAGAAGGTTGGTGAAGTTGCGGTACTTAGGAAATTCGGACGAGGATGTCATATGAATTCGGTGAACATGATGATCGGTGCATAAGGGTTTAAGTGGTAGAGATTTCAAAGTTAAGGAAGCATGATCTGAGGCAATTTGGGGAAACATGCGGAGTTGAGGGAACTAGTCCAGGTAGGGTATGCTGGGAAGAGGATCTAGAGTGGGTCGGCTTAAGGGTCATGGTGATTCGTGGTTGGGAGTACCACTAGTTAGGTTTCTGCATTAGAATTGGTCGGGAGTGTCAGGTGTGAGATGGTCAGCATGAGTTGGGTCCTTAGAGGTGGATGGTTAGTGAGAGTGGTTAGTGGCGTGGGAAGTATGATCAGGTTAGCAAGGTGATTCGATATGTGTCTTTAAGAGATGATGGTCGGGCGGAGTCTTGAGAGCCTTGGAAGAGTAAGCGAGATTGTTAAGAAGCATCTAGATCGATCGTGAGGGAGGTTCAGTTAGGGACTTGGGATCTCTCTGGGAAGGCGAAGATGGGACCGGTAGAGGACCCCTAGGACGAGGGTGCGCTTGATAAGGAGTCTTGGTAGATGGTCGAGTTGTTTAGCTTGTCGGATCAGGAAACCGTGTGATTGGGAGCTTCGAGAAATAGTTTAGATGGTCGAGTGGAAGGTAGGACTTGAGATCGGGATGTCGAAGTTGATTGGCCCTTAGATGGCTTGATGGCATAGGAGTTGGTATACCTAGTAATTGGTTTGGTTATTCGGCCTTGATTGCGAATAGTTATGAGGCTAGAAAGGTTGTATGTGAGCGGGATATAATGGTGCCTAGAACTGGTAGTGGATTGAGTTGGTAGACCTCGGTGAAGTTGATCTTAGTGCAAGGGATGGTGAGAAGTGGTCGTGTCTCGTCATGATTGGTAGTGTAGGCAGATTCTCCTGAGGTAGCGATCTAGTGTATACTTTACTTGGGGCCGAATGTTGTGCGAATTCAATGCAATAGACGATGTTGATTCTCTGATGTGTTGCCGTTGACAATAGAGAGTTGTTAGTACTAACATAGTTATCCTTGAACTCGATGGAATGCTACTGTACGGAAGCAGTTGTTTGCCTCTAATGCGATGATGCTTGGTTGTTATAATGAGTATGATGTACTTATCTAATTGATATAACGTGCTTATCTGATTGATATGGTGTGTAACTTCCGTGAGATGATGTTATAAATCCTACCATATATGATACGATGCTAGATATGTTATGGTATGTGACTGTTCGTGTCATGAGTATGACCTGGTTAGGAATGCGTGATGCAATTGCTATGTTATATGATGCCTTGAATTGGAATTGCTAAGATTCTAGAACCAAAATGGTGAAATTTGACTCTGACTTGGAACCTAGGAAGGAAATATGGGATTAGCCTTAGAGGTGGATGATTCCACCTCTTGAATTCTGAAATTGCTTGACTAACTTGGATTGTGAGAAATTTAACGCGATCAAGAACTTCAATGATTTTGAGACCAAACCTTTTCAAACTGAGGAACCCTCTTGAATTTTTCTGACCGAGCTTGCATTATAACGCCCCCCGAAGTGGATACAGGCATTTTATAGGGGCCCTTATAGACTGCTTGCAAAGACCTAGGGGAGATGTTGTGATGCTTTTCGAGTTATGATATGACCGAGAAATCGGAATAAGGATGTGGTAGGGGCCCATATTACATTCTTGCTACGATCTATTGGCGATATTATGATGACGGCAACGGCACTGTGAGGACCTCAAAAGGGCATTTATGAGGTGTTTACGGGATCAATGGCATGATCCTTGGACTCACCGATTTCAAACTTCATCCCCTATTTTAAAATGATTTTAGTCTCGGGGACGAGACTTGTTTTTAGAGCTGGATGATGTAAAGGCTCGGATTTAGAAATCCTAATTTTGTCGAAAAAAGAGAATTAAAAATGAAATTAAATCGGTTTTAAAACTCGTTTAGCAGATTCCGACCGGAATGTAAACTTTGGTGAACAATTTCCTTCCTTTTTACCTCGAAAATAATTATCAGATGGCGATATCATTGTCGATTTTAAAAATCTAATTGATCGAGTAAGCGAGATTTGGGAAAACTAACATTCGGAAACTAATTTTGGGATTCGAAATTCGCGTATCCGGGGTTTATTTTCGGGTATTTGGTTACCCATTTCCACACGCAATCTTCACCTACTCCCTCACCTCACCATACCTTTAAATTCAACCCACCCCTTACCCCATCACCATCATCATCACTCATCGTCACCATCACCTCCTCACCATCACCATTTCATCTCCTCATCGTCACCATTTCACCTCCTCACCATTACCATTTCATCTCCTCATCATCACCATTTCACCTCCTCACCATCACCATTTAACCTTCACCATCACCACCGAGCTCCGTTGTCACCGTCATCCTTCCTCGAGAGCGCAGCAACAACGACAGCACCTTCGACACCTCCTCGGAGCCACCAGCAGCAGCCGCAGCATCCCTCGAAGCCACCCACAGCAGCGGAGCCACCACCGGATCCGCCACGAGAGCCACCACCAGCCTCCGAAGTAACCCCGAGCCCCTAGCGCCACCACCAAGGTCGCCGCCCGATTCGTTCTCGAACCAAACATCTGGTAAGCCGTTCTCACTCGTTTTCTATCGAAATCGCACTCGGACTTCACCGTCACGCTCACCCATGCTCGATGCAGGTCCGACGAGCCATCGCGAGCCTCCGACAATGCCCAAGACTCCGATCGAGAGCTCTGAAGTTGCGAAATCCATCGGTGACTTCCACCTTTCCTCCCTCTGTTTCAATCCGATTTCTGACTGGGTTTGGGCCGAGGGGTAGTGTCTAGTGTGTGTGAGCTGAGTGCGGGGTGTCGGGTGGCGCCTGTGAACTCAGGAGGAGCTCCGGCGAGCTCGAATTGGCGTAGCGGGTGTCGACGAGCGAGAGAGTGAGACGAGGCAAGCAGAGCGAGCAACAGCGAGCAGAGGCAACACCATCTAGCGCTGGTGAGAGCGAGCAGAGGGCAGCGGGCGCGGGGATGAGCCTCCAGCGAGCGCGAGCAGCGAGTTGCGAGTGAGGAGCCGGCGGGATCGAGGCCGGCGAGCGCGGGCGAGCTTCCATTTGAATTGCGAGGAAGATGAAGAAGACGTGGCTTGTGGGGCCCTTTACTAACTTACGAAGTATATATATTGTTATTCAATTTTAACCGGGTGGGATTATTTATATAGGTTCGGTTCGTGTTATCCGTTTATTTATTTAACTAATTAGCGGTATTTAAGTTATATTATAATATTTGAGGATTTAAAAGATAAAATATTATTTCGGGAGATTTATAAGGGTTGGTTTTATTAAATAAAAATAGTTGAGAATTTTAAAGGATTTGGAATGGTTTATGAAAGTATTTAATAAATGGTGTTTAAAATATATTATTGGGACTTAAAGATTTATAAAGAAATTGGAAAAGAATTTCAAAGTTGGAAAGTAATCTAATAAATAAATTTAAAAAGGAATTTAGCGATTATTTTTAAGGGTCGGAATTCTTAACTGTTTAATTCGGATTTGAAACGGTGTTGAAACTTACTTGGGAAGAAGACTTACTCGTTGACTGACTAACATGATAATATGAGCGTTTGACTAACGGCATGATATGTGTGACTAATAGCATGACTTGTGGTGATTTATTATAAGAGGCGGAAGGGTTATATAATTATGACGAGTTAGTAGTATGTTATCGTACAAATTATGCCTTATGATTGGGATGAACTGCTGGGATATATGCAGATATGATGAATATGAACATACGGAATTGGTTGATGATTTCTGGTGAGCGATGTGATCTTATGGAATGTAGGATACGATGGAATTTATGATGTGTACTTGTTTTTATTGATTGATGTATGCTTGAGTGCTTAATAGTTATATGTAGACTTATGTATATTCCACTCTGTACCTAGGTGATACTCTATGATCGTGACTATTGTGTACTGGATTCTTCTTTTGCTGATCTGCTAGCCAGGTAAGTCCTCCGGGCTTACTAAGTAACCATGACCTCCTGCCTGATGTGTCATATAGTATGTAGATGTTGCATATGCATAAAAGAATGTCATGTATTATCATGCTTAGGACTTGCACTTATGAATGAGCATTCTTATTATGTACGCGTTTGAATACAGAACGGTCATTATCTGTGAGTCCTAGAGTCGTTGTTAGGGTCATAGGCCAGCCCAGCTTCATCGGGCATTGTCCTCCTTGAGTCATTTATATATATTATGAGATACGAGATGAGCATGAGATACGATATGATGATGAGATGTGATATGCTATAGCATTGAAATGGCCAGTCTCCACCCTATCTGGAAGGGGTGTGGTGGTAGAAGAGGGATATACCACTTGGTATTCTTTATTAAGGCCTTACTTCATATTCTGTATATATGGATTAGGAGCATGATAGTGTGGTTAATATTTCAGTACTGCATGAAGACATCCTTTATTCTAGGTATAGGCATATTATATGTCCTCAGTGCGGTTAGAGGACCCGCAAGCAAACTCTTGGCATGGCTTTGTGGTATAGTTTCAGGTACCCGATCCACTGCTTGATTTTGTGCTGTTATGACAAGGTCCATTCATATGGCGGAGAGTGAGTGTTTGAACCCTGACTTCACCAGATTCATACTTTTGGGATTTCTTCCTACTTATACTCTGTTTTGACCCGGCTCTGCCGCGACACTGGTTGTATCATTTTCAGAACTTATGTCCTTTGCATGATAAAAGGTTTTGCGCGTTGTATACTTAGGACAAGTACAGGGGTTTACCCTGGGGTCTCTAACGGACTTTCCAGATTTGGGTGTGAAATCCCACTTTAAACTACAAATCTTCGGTTTCAAACCTTCAACCTGTACTCGGGGCGCAAGATCCCAACGAGGGGTCTCATCCCTTGAAACGTAACTCGGGAATCATAATCCCGAGTCGTTACACTCAATATCGACCTCTGTTCTGCTCCTGGTGATTCTGTCGATGTGGAGGAATTCGACTCGATCTGATTCACTCGATTTCAGCTTGTGTTACTCGATATATAGTTGCTTTTCTCTTCTTCGGCACCCGGTTCAGTCGACGTCGGCTTAGGGTTTTGGTCGATTTCGACCACTGTACTCGATTTCGAGTGTTATTCTCCGACGTCGACCCCATACTTAAAACCTGGCACAGAATCTTAAACAATGTTAGTTGATATCGACTTATCTGGGTCGATTTCGAGTGGCTTTTTGGTTCCTTCATTCAAGATTGCCACGATTTCCTCCACTTGGGCTTCTATAGCCCTCTTCTCAAGCTCTTCACGGGTCATATTTCTTACCTTTTCTTTCCCGCATGTGATGTAGACTCCTTTGATTGACTTTACCTTTATAGGCCCTTCATTCTTCTTCACCGTCTGTTTGAAGGCAAACTCTATCACTTCATCACTAATGGTGAATGAGAGCAATCTTTTTCTTACGCTTATGTTGGCATCGACGGTTACTAAGAATGGCATTCCGAAAATAATTGGACAAGCAGGGTCCTCTGTCATATCAACAAGTAGAAAATTAGCAAGGACAAAGAACTTACCTACTTGTACTTGCACATCATCCACCATCCCTGTTGGAATAACCACTGTGTTGTTGGCCATGAAAAGTTTCGCATTCACAGGCTCTAGGGCACCAATCTTTACCTTCGACCATATGGCTAGTGGCATAGCACTAACACTAGCCCCTTAAGCACATAATGCATTAAATCAGTATTGACCTAAGCCTATAGTGATAGAAAGCCTACCTGGGTCCGCCCTCTTCTCTGGCAGCTCCAACTTGTTGCACTCCTCTGCGATCTCAGCAATTGATCACTTCTTACCTAATATATCTTTAAGGAACCTTACATAAGATGGCATCTCATGAAGTGCTTCGGTGAATGGTATTGTAACGTTGAGCCCTTGAAGCATCTTCACAAAGCGCTGAAACTTCTTTTCTGTCGGGTTCTTTATAGCTTTCTTAGGGAATGGCAGCACCTTCTTCTTCACTTCGGTTGGAGTTGAGTCGACATCGAGTAGAGGGTGGTCGATATCGACTGGAGGAGTCGATTTCTAGTGATGCTCAGATTCTGTGTCGACAAGGAGTAAAGGGGACTCGACGTCGAATGCACCTTGGTCGATATCGACTGGAGTAGTTGATATCGAGTCCTCTTCTGGAGCTTTCTCCTCCGCTTTTTGCTCGGGCGTTCGTAGTTGACGCCCACTCCTTAGATTCATAGCCGCTATTTGTCCAGTAGTTTTACCCTTTAGATTGGGCACAGTAGTTCCTGGCAGCGATCCTGACGGTTTTGGAATTAGTTCAGCCAATTGACCCATTTAGGTCTCCATGTTCCTCTTCCAAATGTCAATCTCCCCGAGCCTAGAGTTGATGCCTTGCAGCTGAGTATGGACGGAGTTGTTGACTTGTTTAAACTCAGCGTGGTTCCTCCGCATCTCATCAAGGATGATCTGCAGGTCATCCTATTTTGGTTCCCGCTCAGGGTTCCCTGGTGCTCTATAAGGTGGGTGATCCCTTTGTTGATGTTGAGGTTGATAGAACCTTTGATCCCCCCAATACTGCTAATTGCCCCCTCCATAAGGGCCTCTCATCCACTTAGCTTCCTCATGTTGTTCTGCCATGCTGACTTGCTCAAGATGTGGACAGGCGCTGGTGTTGTGCCTAGTAGACCCACATCTAACTTGCTTTTGGAATTGTTGTGGAATTGTTGCCGCACATCAGGATCAATCTCCTTAGGAGGCTCTAAAAGTGGCATAGATGGGGCAGGCCTTAAGTCATATGTCGCAACAGTCCCATAAGTGTTGTCAAAGTTGACTAGCCTCTCAATTATGTCCCAAGCCTCCGTTGGTGTAAGCTCAATGTACCGATATGAGGTGTATGAGTTGATCCTCTCCTTATTCGGCGCATCAAAGGAGTTGTAGAAGATCTCCTAGATGACATAAGGTAATTTCCCATGCGTAGGGCATGATCTCAATAAATCCTTGAAGCGCTCCCATGCCTGCGCCAATGTCTCACCGGGCTTTTGTTTAAAAGTCATGTTCCTTTGTCGCAGCATCGCAATTTTTTATAGAGGAAAGAATTTGTTTAGGAACGCATCCTTCACCTCTGCCCATGTCCTCAGCGAGCTTGGATCCAAGCTTTCAAGCCATTGCAATGCCTTCCCTGCAAGAGACAATCGAAAGGATTTCAGATTAACATATTCTAAGTTTGCATCATCAGCAATAGTCTCACATAAATCCATAAAAGTAGAAATATGTTGCAAGGGGCATTCATTAGATCTTCCTTCGAAAGTATTGCATTTAATTTCATAAAGGAAGTTAATTTTTATTTCATAATTAGATGGAGGAATGAGAATCGCAGATTCAGGAACATGTAATGGCGGGAGCATGTATTGCATCGCCGTCTACGGATACTGATTGCGCCTCTCCTGGGCTTGTCTACGTGCATCCTCCTCTCTATCAGCGCGAGCTCTCTCTGCAGCTGCGCCTGCCCTTTCATTGGCGATGGTAGCATTATGGTCCTCAATCTCCTTCCTCAATTGCTCTATGATTTGAGCCTGTGTCTCGTTCTCTGCCATGATTCTGATAGCTTTGTTTCGAAGATGGAGAAAACGTTCGAGCTCGTCTATACTTTCCAAGATAGGTTCGTGATCAGAGCGTCGCATAAACCTGCAAAATCAGCGCTAAAAAGGAACGTGAGAAAAGCTTAGGGCACAATTGATTGCCTCCCCGACAACGGCGCAAATTTGTTCGTAAGGGGGGATTGCTAGTTCGAAATAAATATCAAAGAAAATACTAAACCAAACAAACTCCCTTGTCCAAGAAAATAAAATACAAGAATCCCTCCTGATGTAGTAGTAGGGTATTCATGATCGAATCCACAAAGAGGTATGTCAGCGGTTCCTAAGCTTGCAGTCATGATCGATTTCGACTCCAGAAGACCACTCGATATCGAATAGATCAGTCGATATCGATTACAGTTCCAGTCGATTTCCAGCAAATTCCTACAGAAGAAAAAACAGACAGTCGACGTCGACCTCTGCAATCAATTTTGAGTCTTCAACAGAAACAGAAAACGTAACCTTTGGTGTCGAAAAAGTGTCCGAAGAAAGTAAGAATGATGATGGAAGGGTGGACAGAATAAAAACTCAGATTTTATATGAATTCAATAAACTAAATAACCTCCAAGATCGGGGATTCATGCCAACACGATAACCATATAAGACTTATGCCAAATTCATGAAAGATAATGCCTTTCCATTAAATAACTTTCGTTACCAACAATTAGGTTATTTAGAGGCTCTCACATAAACCCTAAGAGTTACTATCCAATTTCATAACTAATCCAAATTCACAATATAATTGGCTTTCACTTCAATAATTCAAACTAGGATCGACCTACTACTTTCGTAGAAGAATCATGCATATAGAATAGAAGACGGAATCGCATAAAAATCATACCTTTGATGCACAAACTTACATGGCTATCGTCGGGCTCACCCCGACCCTAGAAGTAAGGGAACTAGTCGTGCCTCGTCATCATAGACATCATCATTATTGTAAAATAAACTACTTGAATTGAAATTTGCAAACGAAAGAGTACAACCGAACAAAGCAACCTTCCGCTCTCGCTTCTCCTACTCCACTCAGCCTCTCTCTCTACTAAATCTCTGCGTTCTATGTGTTTGAATGACTAAAATTGAATGAATAAACTCAGCCCTAATGGCCTCTAATTATAGATCTCAAACCTCGCTATCCAAAGATAAGAAAATGTATCTTTATTCCTAAGATAAAACCAAATAAAGTAAATAACTAAATCACTTTAGGTAAATATCAATTCACCATAAAGAATATAAGGTCTGGTAATAAAAGATAAAAGATCTCGACTTCGGGTAGATGTAATGCCTTCGGATAGAATTCTATCAAAAACAGTGTTGGATCTGTCTGCAACAACACTCGATATCGACCAGGTCATGTCGATATCGACCTCATCTCTTCTATCTCGAGCCAGCTCTACTCGACCTCGGATTTTCACTCGAACTCTATCAATTCACTCGATTTGAGGCACTAGATATCGACCACTTATGTCGATATCGACCAGTCTATGTCGACATGCTCTGTTCTTCTCCTGGCTCGATTTCTGATGACAATTTCCCACTCGATGTCGAATCTTATGGTCGATTTCGACTCCTCAGTAGACTTCGAGTTCTTTTCAACTTTTCTTCTCTTCTCCAAATTGCTCCAGTTTTGTCTCGATTTTCGTAAAATAACATAAAAACTCGTGTAGACCTCTATATTTGGCAAATAAACATAAACTACACTAATCTTATGATTTCCCAACTAATATGCATGAAAATATCAACAAAATGGACATAAAAGTAGATGGAAAATATGGAAATTGGCGCGCACATCAGGTAGCAGGGAAACACTTTTGAAGGAAAACTCTCTTCAACTCAACCCAAGTAGTAATGCTTTCGAGGGAAAGGTAATATAACCAATCGCTAGCCGCATCCTTTAAGGTAAAGGGGACCATCCTAAGCATTAATTGGTCATTGGTTAAGCCTTGGGGTCTAAGTCTATTGCATACACTAGCAAAGTTTGCAAGGTGTTTGTTTGGTTCCTCCCCAGGCAATCCGTGAAAACTGGGTAAAATAGTAGACCAATTTGATTTGTATTCGAACCTTGATGGATTAATGATGTCGTTATTGTTGTTTTCGTCGTCTACCATCTCCTTGTTTTGATCAAAATCGAGCCTCCTCTTCAACCTAGAAAGAGATCTTTCAATCTCAAGATCAAAAGATAATGGTGATGAATTAGAAGAGCGAGTTTGAACCATGCAAGAATAAGACAAACCTAAAGAAAAATAAAAAGCTAAAATAAAAGAAATATAAAAAGAAATCAATGATAGAAAAATCAAAACAAACTATTTTCTCCCCGGCAACGGCGCCAAGAATTTGGTGATCAGCAAACGTCGTTAGCTTTTGCTTCTCCCAAATAGTAATAATATCCTAACTCAATGCTTAAACCAATAGGTTAGTAAAGCGATGAAGTGCGGAGTCGAACCCACAGAGAGAACGGTTCCATTGATAATATTCCTAACAATGATTTCTAATGCCAATAGCAATGGTTTGTAGCAACTTGATGACAAAATAAAGTAAATACGATGATGATTATAATGTATTGACAATAAGATAGAAAAGCATTTCACCTCTAATTCTCGATAATGGTTGAGGTTCAAGGTCCTAGGATTGATTCAATAGAATTTATAATATATATGTCAACTTGAATAAGGTTGATTATTCTACAAAGATACAATCTTCTTATTCAATATCACTAAAGAATAGCATTAATGATTCAAGTTCTTAGACCAATTGCCCTATCGATTCAATGCAAATAGAAGACAAGGGAACAACCCACTCGGTCCTATAAACACCTACTCAACATAGATCAATCGATATCATCCACTACAAAGACATAGAAATATCACTAAATCAATGACTTCGTTTGCTATCGAGAAACCAACAACGAATTCATAGCATAGATGCAATTCCTAACATGGTGATCAATCATAGAAAGGAACAAAAATTTATATCAATAAGAACAAGATGATAAATATAATTATAAATAACTAATTGAAATCAAATCCTCACAATTCATCAAACCATATCTTCGAATCACAGGCGAAACTATGAGTTTAGCAACTCATAGCCAAAGTAGCACTCATCTCTCTCTAAGTGTCTCACGGCAATACCGACCACTCCTTGGCTCAATGATAGAAATAACCCAAATAGAGTCGTGAAAAACCTAGGGAATAAAATAATAATATAAAAATAAAATAGAATCTTCGGACTAAAATCGGCAATCGCTGAATACGTGACAGCGGCGGGTGCCGGTGGAAAAGCGGCGGGGGTCGGTGGAAAAGCGGTGGGCGCTGGTCCCAACAGAGACTTAGTTCTTCTTAACTTCGACGTTATGCTTCCTTGCTCCTTTGATTCTTCTTCCTTAGCCTTCATATGCTCCTAAATAATCCTTTTAAGCTCCTCCAAGATCTCATCCAAGGTCGGAATGTAAAACTGCAGAAAAAACACTAAAAAGGCGTAGATTCCGAACTCGAATACTTCACAAGAAAGATATAGAATTAAAATAAAACATATGCAAAACTCCTATCTAAATGCAATAAGAACTACCTATAATGCCTATATGAAATATGCATTATCACCAGGGCATTTATAACATGATTGTATCTCTCAAAATTAGCTTTAAAACTTGGTATGGTCCATAGACGTGGCATACAAACTCAAATAGATATGATACAAAAAATGAATGGTGGTCATCTAGTTTCTTAGTTTCAAGATTAAGCAAGCTTGCTTGTCTAATTTTTATACCCATTCTAAACCTTACAAAAAATTTCAGAAAAATTATAATATACTGAAAACATGTTAGAAAAAAATATAATTTATTCAAAATTTTATAAATTCATTTAGACCATCGAAAAATCTAGGAAAGTGGCAGTTAAAAGGTGTAACAGATTTTCAAAAGTGTTTCATATATTTTCACCAAATGAATCTTTCTTCCAACAACAAAAGTAACCGATATTTTCCACAACCAAAATAGATTTAGAAAATGATATATGCATCCAACCACATGGCACCAAACACCAAAACAAAACTCAAAGACGAAGCTTTCACCAACAGATCTTACCCTTCCTCCATAGTGGTGGTGAAGAGGCGGTAAGCTGGTGGTCCTGTGACTTCAAAGGTGAAATATATGAAAACAAAGGGAAAACATGGATTTTTTTTAGTCTCACCTTCTAGATCCTTGAAGAAAACTTGCTTCATTGAGTAGATCTAAGGGATGATGCCTTGATCTTGAAAATGATGTGTCTAGATCTTTATTTTCCAAGCAAAAGAATGATTTTTATGTGGTGTTTGTGAGATGACCGAGATTAGGGAGATAAAAAGAAGGATTTCTTGTGGCTTCTTGTGTAGTGTAGATCCACAAGATGTGGAGGGTGAAAAGGGTGTAGGGATTTTAGGGTTTCATTTATGTGGAGTTTAGATGTGACATGGATGAGATAGGATAGTGTTATAGGGTTTCTTGGAAGGAGTGGCTAACCCTAGGAAGATATTTTTTTTGGGGGGGGGGGGTGTTCTAGCCTTGTGATGTTATGTAGAAAGGGAGCTAAATAAGATATATTTACATCCTCATTTCTAGGGTTAGATGTGGTGACTTATAAGGCCTTAATGATTCTCTTGTAGGACAAAAATAAAGTATGAATGAGACCTTATAAAGCTTTCCTAATGTTATAAGGATAGGACATGTGAGAAATTTAAAAGGTAAATTACACTACTACAATAACAACCTATTGTTGCACTTTATTGCAGCGATTGACATATTGAAGCGGTTAGTGTGGCGGTTTAGGCTATTGCAACGGTTTTTGTGGCAGTTTTCATCATGGATATGTAATAGTACCTATAGGATTACCATTGTCTCTATTATGGCGGTTTTGAAGCCTTTATTGTGGCGGTTTTGTGAGCTATTGTGGAGGTTTTCCAAAACACTATTTTCCTCAAATATTGAAGCGGATCTTGAAACCTAATGAAGCGGTTTCCATATATATATTTCACGGCAAAACGCGCCATAAAATTTTCGTTCTTTGTAGGCTAAAATAATTTTGAAAAAACCTATGTATTATTAATTAGGTAATTTACTAATTCATTACCAAAAAAAATAATTTAATAATACAATAATTTTGAAAAACGGTATTACTTTTTTTATCATAATTAATTTTGGATAAAAATAAATTATGTTTTGGATAGGCTTACAGCAAAAAAAAAACAAAAAATTTGCCCAACAGGCACTTTTTTTGGCTAAATTGGTGAATTGTCCACCTTTTTGGACAAATTGGAAAACTGTCCACTTTATAAGAGAAAATTTGACCTAATTTGGTTAACCCTATCTCTCCACTCTCTCATGCTCTCTCGATCTCTTCTCTCTCGCTCAATCTCCCTTCATCTGTTGATCTCTCTTCATCTGTCCCTGTCGCTCAATCTTCTATCTCGATCTCTCTTCATTTGTTGATCGACGTCGGAATCCGACGAAGCTCCTTCGCTCATTGTACTCCCTCCCTCCTGCGGCTGCCAGATTTATGTCGAAATTCGGCGCCGATCTGAAACAAAGCCGAGATCTGCTCCGTGTTCCTCATTTGAAGCAAGGACGAGATCTATGGCGACATCGTCGCCTTCTCCCTCGATCTCTCGCTGCAGATTCCGACGTCGATCTCCTTCGATCTCTCGGATCCAACCCGACGCAGGGTCAGCTCCGCCAGGAGCGGGAGAAGCTCTCCGACGCTTTCTGATTACGCCGCTTGCTGCTGCTGATCTCCATCGGAAGCTTGAAGGCCGGAGCGACGTCGGTGGCGGCCATGGCTGCGAAGAGCGCCGAGAAGGATTGGTGGAGGAAGAAACTGAACGAGAGTGACATCAGCGGGTGCCTGTCGAGTAGCTACAGCGGCACCAGTAGCTGCAGTAGCAAGTAGCAACCACAACAGTAGCACGTCCAGCAACAGGTTTGATTTTGCGATTAACACTTTCCCCTTCATGAAATTCGAATTTTGATCTTTAATTTGGGAGTTTTGATCTTCAATTTCCATTTCCGCATCGTTCAATCGCACCTGCAATTGGTTGCAATATTATCTGTTATGGCTGCAATTGCTGCAATTGATCTTCAACAGTAGCGTGTCCTGTGAACTTGGTTGCAATGGCTGAATTTTATACAAGTATGAATTTGAATGTTCCATTGCCGCATCCTCTGTTAGTCTCTTTCTCTTTGTGAAATGCTATGTTCTACTGATTCCTCTCTGCAATTGGGGGGGGGGGGGGGGGGTGGTGCATTGTTCTTGATTTTGAATGTTATATGAATAGGCTTGGAGATCTCAGTTGATGCAAGTGGTTTTTGAAGGAAACAGAAATTGGATTGAATCGTTTATGTTTGTGTTTCTGCTGTCTTTACTGTCTTTTTTTGCTTCCGAATCTGTTATTTTTATTCACTGCAAATTTGGTATATTGCACTCCATTGATGTCAGCAAACTCAGCTCTTTTGTAAAATCAATTATAAAACAATTTGCTGCTAGAAACCTTTTGCAATTTATTCATTTTAGAGTGTTATTCATGCAATTTATAGTTTTATTTAGATATTTGAATCTGCACTTGTGTTTGGGATTGCAGAACATTCAAAAAACCTTTTGCAAGATTTCCCTATCATTTTCACAGAGATGCAAACAAGTTTATGAGCAAGATCATCCAGTAGGGAATGTGAGCAAATAACCATCGATGTCCTGATGTGCAACTGAGATTTGCTTGTGCAAACAAGATATTTGAATCCTTGTTCTATTTCCTTCGGTTTTCCTTTCAAATCTATTTACTTGTGCTTCCCATCGAATTTGAGATTCCTTATGCTGACAACTTAATTCTTGTTAGCATATTTCATGGTTTTCAATTTCTCATTGTTGGATGCACATTCGTTAATATATCAGTTTACTAGTTATGTACTCTGGTATTGCAATTTGGCATAGCCTTCTGTCCTAGGTGTTAACAGAAGTTGTCAAGAGTGTGGTTGTTCCCTTTGAGATCTTGTTTCAATATGACATTGAGAATTATTTTGATTTTGGTCTTGTACTTATATCTTACTTCAAGCTTTGAGATCTAGAGCCCAAGAGATGAATTTTACGAGTGTAGATATGACGAGGAACTGAATGGAGTTTGTTCCCCACATAGGTCGATGTGTTTTTTTTTGCACCAAAGCCTATTAGCTCAAAATGGTAGAGCAATGTGCATACGCACAATGATGCGGTTTCAAATCCCGCATAGGCTATTTATGCTTGTCTCTTTTTTTTTTTTGCTTTCCTTTCTAGTTGAGAACAAGTGGAAACTGATCATGAAGGGATGGTGAGAGCTTTGGTAAACCGATATTTAGGTGGTAGTAACTCCAACACTATTTTGTAGATGGGGTGAAAAGGAGGATAAAGAACTTCCTAATCAAATATAGACAAACCAAAATCTAGACCAAAAGAAAAGAAAAGATGATGCACACAATAATTCAAAGGAAGAAATAAACAAATATAGCACTAGCAATCACCTGAAGCAGTGTTAAGCTGCCACTGACAGTGCTCTGTGATCTTAAGGAAGCATTACCAAGTGCTCTGTACAAAAATGCCAATGCAGCAGCACCCCAAGCATACTCTCCAGACTGATCAAAATTCTCAAACAGAGGAAGGGACATGAACGGAACCTTATTACCAGTAGTAGTTGAAAATATAGTGCTACTGAGAAGGTAAAGGAGATAAGCACGTCATTCTACATCCTCAAAGGATACATCTTCAGGGCAATGAGAGAAGCACTCTTTCATCCAACTAAGTTTCACCATCCCACCACTGGGATGCATCTTAAGTACCCGAATCCAGCTTTTTCAATTAATTGAATCTGCCTTGATGAAAGAATCCATTGATCAAGTTTTGAGGTGTGCTCATGACATCTAAGTGCCCCACGCTCCTGTAAATTTCCACTCACATGATTAGTATAAAAATCACACTGAAAAAAAAGTATTAAAACCAAATCAGAATTAAATTTGAAGCACCTGTCCCTCCCAAACTGCCGAAGAAACATGCTTCTCCTAATCATAAAGGATTGACTCATCCAGGGGTCCTGGATTGAATGCATACAGTTCCATCTGTTGGAACTAGCAGGTAAGTCAATATATCATGTAGACAAAGAGATACAGTTTACATCGAAGTCTAATCTCAAAATAAGCTCTTTTGTTATCATAAAAATTACAACTAGCAGGGCTGTACAAATCGGTAAGAATGGCCAGTGTTAAGAATCACAACCCCTTTCAGCAGCCCCAATTTTATGCGCCTCAGTCAAGCTCAAGCTCCTTTCAGCAGCCAGCAGACTCAGCAGACTCATCGGCGTCAGCATCCACTTTTTGGGAATTATATACCTTCAAATGTTGATATCGAGCATGTTCCAGCTTCTCCTTTTGAGCAAGAAGAGGGGTGCATTTCAACTAACAAATAAAAGCACCATTCTCCTAAAAAGCATAAACATTCGGAACATGTTTATTAGGAACGTAGCCAGAAAAAATCACATGTGCATATAGGAACAACACAAAACTCAGCAAAACCACGACATTTTGGATGAATATAGGTTACCAGTAAGTTCATATTTCTAAAAAAAATCTAGAAGCAAAAAACCACTAACATTTACAATAAAATCCTAATTCATCTCGAAGTGATGACAAAGCACACTAAATCCTAATTCATCCAATCAATTAGCAGAATCAGTTTAAATATATAATCTGACAATGGAAATTTTATTTTTAGCAAATGAAAGTGGGATCTTTTCATGTCAGCACCATTTTCTGGAATTAATATCAAATGTGCAATTCTAAAATACAGTTGTGCAACTCTAAACTAAAGTTGTGCAACTCTAAACTAAAGTTGTGCAACTCTAAACTAAAGTTGTGCAACTCTAAAATACAGTTGTGCACCTCTAAACCGCAGTTGTGCAACTCCAAAACACAGTTGTGCAATTTTAAAATACAGTTGTGCAATTGTAAAATTATTATTCTTGCACCATCATTTTATTATTCAAACAATTAGCAAACGAAACAGAGATTTAGGTAGGTAGATCCCTCTCCAAATGCAATAATATGTGACTAATCTGAAAATAAAAATGTCACTGTCAGCAGCTGGAGGCTTTATAAAAGTTGTCTCTGTCAGCAGCTGAATCAAGCGGGCACCAACCTGAAAAGAAAAATATGACTAATCTGACACTGAATAACAGTCATATGAACAATAAAATAAAATGAGAATATAATTAGTGAAGGAACAGAGAAACTTATAAAAGATAAGGTACTACACTTGTCTCAAACACTACATATAGAAGCAATTACCAACCACAATAAAATAAAATGAGAATATAATTAGTGAAGGAACAGGATTTGAGGAGCAAGTCAAGGAGTTGAGGGCATGATCAGCCAAAAGCTGTCTCCCTTTCTAGTTCTGTTTTATGATAGCATGATCAGCGCCAAAAGCTGTCTTTAGGATTTTGCTATTTTAGATTTTGGTTCAATAGTCCTTTCGCCTAGCCCTTTTTTTTAGCTTTTGCTTAGCGGATTACATGTTATCTGGATCCCCAGTTTTGTGTATCAAATTGGAGCCTTTTGTGCTTTTTCTGGCAGGACAAGAGATGTGATTGCCGAAAGTTAGAATGATTACTAGCTCAAATTTCAGAAATTAAGGTTGTGTCAGCATCTTTTCTATTTTGTTAATTAGAGAAAACAACGAGTGTCAGCGATGTTCGCAATTTTAGTGCTGACAGAGTTATAAAGAATCAAATTGATCAATACATGAAAGATTAATATCTCAAATTCATAAATTAAGGGTTGTGTCACCGATAATATTTTGTTAACATATTATTGGTGTGTGTCAACATCTTTTCTAGTTGGATAATTGTGCAATTGTAAAATAAAGTTGTGCAATTGTAAAATAAATTTGCTCAACATGATCTTAGTTTTGCTCAACAATAGATTATATTTGCACAACAATTGAGACTTGTGAAATTGTGCTCAACATGATCTTATTTTTTCTCAATATTATTTTATAGTTGCTCAATAGATTATTGCACAACATGGTCTTATTCTTGCTCATTAATCGACTATAATTGCACAACATGGGGGATTGGTGGAAATTTGCTCAACATGATCTTATTTTTGCTCAACAATAGATTATATTTGCACAACAATTGAGACTTGTGAAATTGTGCTCAACATGATCTTATTTTTGCTCATCGATAGACTATAATTGCACAACATGGGAGATTGGGGGAAATTTGCTCAACGTGATCTTATTTTTGCTCAACAATAGATTATTTTTGCACAACTATTGAGACTTGTGAAATTGTGCTCAACATGATCTTATTTTTTCTCAATATTATTTTATAGTTGCTCAATAGATTATTGCACAACATGGTCTTATTTTTGCTCATCAATAGACTATGTTTGCACAACATGGGAAATTGGTAGAAATTTGCTCAACGTGATCTTATTTTTGCTCAACAATAGATTATTTTTGCACAACTATTTAGACTTGTGAAATTGTGCTCAACATGATCTTATTTTTCTCAATTTTATTTTATAGTTGCTCAATAGATTATTGCACGACATGATCTTATTTTTGCTCATCAATAGACTATGTTTTGCACAACATGGGAGATTGGTGGAAATTTACTCAACGTGATCTTATTTTTGCTCAACAATAGATTATTTTTGCACAACTATTGAGACTTGTGAAATTGTGCTCAACATAATCTTATTTTTACTCAATATTATTTTATAGTTTCTCAATAGATTATTGCACAACATGGTCTTATTTTTGCTCATCAATAGACTATGTTTGCACAACATGGGAGATTGGTGGAAATTTGCTCAACGTGATCTTATTTTTGCTCAACAATAGATTATATTTGCACAACAATTGAGACTTGTGAAATTGTATTCAAAATGATCTTATTTTTTCTCAATAGATTATTGCACAACAATAGATTATATTTTTGCTCAATAAATTATTGCTCAACATGATCTATTGAGGCACGAATAAAATAAGTTATTTTGGTTACTACATTTTCTTTTGTTTAATCACAAAAGCTCTGCCTATACTATTTCCTTTTGTTTAGAAAATAGTCAAAACACTCCTAATTATAAGAAAGATTGAGAATACAAACACCTTTTTTTTTCTCTCGATGCAAGCAACCATTTAGACTTTTGAGTATATTGTATTTGTCCATGGCAATATATCTCGTACAATAATTCAGGCAACGCACGAAACCATTTCTAATCAAGCCCTCTTTGAAGATGAAGAACACAACGGCGAATTTCCGGTTGAAAGGGAATAGTCGCAAGTTCGAAACCAAAATCAACTTAGAAAAACTCGATAGATACGTCAAATGATGTCACTGCTGTTGTGGCTGCTTCTGCTTTTGTTCTAGTTGCTCCGCTTTCTTCTGTGCTCGAATCATGGCTCGTCTTGCACGAGGCCTCATTCAATGTAGAACTTTTTCCCACGATTGAAATGGTATCCTATATAGAAACCTAGGTTAATCCACATTATGTCTCTACCTACGGGTTCAGGATTTGGATAAATTTCTTGACAAAAGTTGAAAAAACAATAACATTAACCTACATTAAAAGGGGAAATTTGAACAACCCAAACATAATATAAGAATTGCAAATTGATCAGTAATACTTGCCCAGTATGCCAGTACTAGACTTTATCGGTAAGTTTCCGCCCTGTGACAGCGATATCCTTCGCATTAAGGACAACACACATGTCCTCATCATCTCGGTAGGGAGCATATGTTGGCTTATCTTTCCCTTGGAGCACAATAGATAGCTGTGAGGCCAGCCTTCCAGGTATCTACAAGTGAAGGCACGAGAAAGCATCACCCTAAGAAGCATCAGAACTAACTGCAAATGAAATTCAAGAAGCCGAAAAAATAGAATTTGTGCAATCTCAATCAGCCTAACTCAAATTGATAGCCAAAATATTCTTTTCAATGGGAATCAAATTAGCCAATTTCAAAGCCATCCACTAAAGTCAATTTTCATTCTAGAAACAGTGAAGTGATGCATTGTGATAGGAAGAATCAGAAGATAAGCTTATTACAATAGATTAGCTGCTACTGACCTGACCTTGAGCATCAAAGACTTTCCACCGCAGTCCTTCCAGATTAATGCGTCGGATACTAGACGCTGCTTTCTGCGTGAAGATTGAAGATGCAATCAATGTTTATTAAGTGGAAACTGAATGATAAATTCTACCAGGTTATCAATCAATCATATAGGAAATGAACAATAATCACTTATGAAGGTGATCCAGAGATGCTAACTAAATTGTTAGTCCCTACCGCCTAAATTGCTAGTTTTAGCATTTAGCCAAGTTCTGAGAATACATGTGGAGTTGGAGAACTCGAGCAAAAATTGAGCACAGAAAGCCAAAATCGAGCAGATCTCGATGTAGTTGTCCAATCAATGTAGTTGCCGAACTCGATTGGAGTTGGAATCCGAATAACTCGAGCGACATAGAATGAGGAACACAGAGAATCTGCAGCAGGAGAGGGAGAAGGCGACGATGTCGCCATAGATCTCAGCCTTGCTTCAGATGAAGAACACGGATCTAGCGACCGCCTCCGGCGCTCGCTCGCTCTCGCCACCAGACACCGCCTCTCTTAGATCCGAAACCACCAGGGCTCGCTTGCTCGGCCTCCCTCGCTCCCTCGCTCGGCCTCGCTCGCTCGACATCGACCTCACTTGCTAACTCGCTCGCTTGCTAAAGGAAATCAAGATCCTGAAAGACAGAACATGTTGGGGAATTAGGATCAACAAGGTCAATATCAAAGTTGAACAGCTCTTAAAGGAAGAAATAAAACCAAATGATAGAGTTACCTTCTCCTTATTAAGCTATTCAAGGTGCAATTTAAGTTCTCCTAAGCGCTTGGTTGTTAAATCAAGCTCATCAACTTGTGGCTCTGTATTATTGATGTACTGATAATTTCCTGCTATTTCAGCACAGATGCCAATAATTTTGGACTGCAATTGTGAAAACTCTTTGACCCTTTGTTCTTTCTTCAACCTTAAATCCTCCAATATAGGCTCCACACAGGAGATTTGTTCTTATAATGTGCCCTTTAATTGGCTTCTATAGAAGAATAAGCAAAAAATGCAGCAGAATTATCAGAAATCAGAGCAGTAAAGTTTTAGGAAACGCTAAGAAATAGGTAGCATACTTTAGATAGAGAAGAGCTGACCTTCCAGTAAGAGGTTTGATCACCAAGTGCTGAAATTATATTGTGAATTTCAGCTTCAGATTCATCTATGACTTGAGATAAATCTGTTTTATACTTTCTTGTACTATTTACCTTCCGAAAATCACCATGCTTGCATTATGAAATCCCTACCAACTGCAATTTCTTCTAATATACATCCTACATACCACAAGTTCAAGCCACAAACTGCTGAACTGAAACCTTTGATCGACGGTGATCCTGCAAGCAAAGAAGCAAAGTCAGCAGAAGGAAAACAGTCGGAACAACAACATCACATTTACATTCTACACGAAAATGATTATCCGTTCTATTCATTCACAAATCAACGCCATTAATTTTGCAATTACATGTTAGTTGATTTTCGTACAACAGTTGTGAATCGCAGGCGTACAGTACCATAGGATCAATTGAGCAATTGAAGGATTTCATTGCTTCGCGCATCAGATCCAGAATCCCCAAAATCGAAGCAAGAAAATCAAATTGAAGGGGAAATCGAAGCACAAATCAACGAAAGAACAAACCCTAGCTCCAATTGGGAGAAGAAAAGCAGGAATTGAAGATATATGTAAAGAAAGAAGAAGTAACCTTGTTCTTGATGGAAGGAAGCACATCAACATTCAGCACAGTGGAGTAGAGAGAGAGTACCGGCGGAAGCTTGCAAGACATGAATCCGACGCCGGAGATCTGATGCCGAGGTCGGAGATCGAAATTCGGAGAGAAGCACGACACAGTAAGCGAATTGAAGGAGCGGGATGAGGAACTGCAACAAATTCGGAGAGAGAAAGGGAGATGTACCTCAAGCCGTAGCCATCTCCATCAATTGTCATCGTCGCCTGGAGCTCGCAGAGATGGACGGGAGAGAGAGCGTGAGGAGAGAGAAAGGCGGGTGGGAGAAGGGAGGGGGTTTATATTTAGGACATTTCACCAATTTGTCCCAAAACGTGGACATTTCACCAATTAGTACCTATTTTATGGACATTTCGCAAATTGCCCCAAAAAAAAAGGTAGGCTTGCTCAATAATTTTGGATAAAAAAAGTAATTTAATAATACAATAATTTTTCATTACTAAAAAAAAGGTAGGCTTACAGCAATTATGCTTGGGATAAAAATAAATTAAAATATATATAGGAGTATATCATTTTTATTTTTATTTCTAAAA
This sequence comes from Persicaria maculosa, assembly GCA_963922045.1. NCBI lineage: Eukaryota > Viridiplantae > Streptophyta > Magnoliopsida > Caryophyllales > Polygonaceae > Persicaria > Persicaria maculosa. Next base: position 41,301,517 of record OY998261.1, read on the forward strand.
AGCAAACAATCTGCTCATCCCTAATTAAGTTGATCAAACCAAAAAACCCTTTCATGAAAGAGCGACTGGACAATTTGGGCGAATCGACCACCGAAGAACCCTTTCATCCCTAAGTTCAGCGCAGTTACGGCAAATCGATCACTTGGAGTGAACGATTGGGGCGAGCAGTTTCATTACAGAGGGCAAACACTTTGAGCGCCTTTGACAACACGAAGAAGGCGAGCGGCGGTCACTTGGAGCTATCTTGTAAGTTAGGTCATCTGAATTTGTTGAATTGGTTTCTATTTGTGATTTAATTTATTGAATTGTCCTTTCATGATGTCTTCTATGTGTGATTTGTATTGTGCATGTTTCTCCAAAATGAGTTTCGGTGCTTCAAATTTTCGGGGATGCTTACAATTATTGTGCTTGAAATTTTCGGGCATGTGTTTAGTCTCTTGAGGCTAAGGCACGTGCTGCTGTATAGGGTTGTAGTTCAGCAGGGTAGAGGCTATTGAGAACCAATTGTGTAAATCTTCCATTCTTGATCACTTGTCTTCAACATGTTCGAAGAAATGCCTTTGTGAAGATGTGTGTGTATTTTGTACGGGTTTGTGCTTGAAATTTTCATGTGTTTCTTGTGATTAGCTTCTTTGTAACGATTAAATAACTTAGTGCATTTCCTGTGCTTTCTTTTGAACTTTTATGAGCACTTGATATCTAATTAAATGTAAAAACTATTGAGTGACAAATTTGAAGTAATAATTATAACTTGGACCCATTTTTCTCATGAATAAATTTTAGGGGGAATTTGTGAAATGTCCAAAAAAGTTGTCCTAATTGGTGAATTGTCCACATTTTTGGACAAATTGGTGGAGTGTCCATCTTGCCAATAACAATTTTATCATCTTGTCTATAGCCTCACTCTTTTTTCTTTTTTTCTTTTTCTTTTTTTTTTATTTTGTCGTGCAAAAATAAGAATATGTTGTGCATGTGCAAAAATAATCGTATGTTGAGCAAATATGACCGAAGTTTTTTTTTTTACATTTTGTCGTGCAAAAATAAGAGTATGTTGTGCATATGCAAAAATAACCGTATGTTGAGCAAATATGGCCTAATGCTATTTTTTTTATACATTTTGTCGTGCAAAAATAAGAGTATGTTGTGCATGTGCAAAAATAACCGTATGTTGAGCAAATATGACCCAAGTCTAGTTTTTTTTTTAACACTTTGTCGTGCAAATATAAGAGTACGTTGTGCAAATATAACCGTAAGTTGTGCAAATATGATCCAAGTCTATTTTTTTTTATTTTTTTTTTCATTTTGTCGTGCAAATATAAGAGTACGATGTGCAAATATAACCGTATGTTGAGCAAATATGACCCAAGTCTAGTTTTTTATTTTTTAATTTTTTTAATTTTTTTTAACATTTTGTTGTGCAAATATAAGAGTACGTTGTGCAAATATAACCGTAAGTTGTGCAAATATGACCCAAGTCTAGTTTTTTTTATTTTTTATTTACATTTTGTCGTGCAAATATAAGAGTACGATGTGCAAATATAACCGTTAAGTTGTGCATATATGATCCAAGTCTAGTTTTTTATATTATTTTTTAATTATTTTTTTTACATTTTGTCGTGCAAATATAAGAGTACGATGTGCAAATATAACCCTAAGTTGTGCAAATATGACTCAAGTCTAGTTTTTTTTTTTTACATTTTGTCGTGCAAATATAAGAGTACGATGTGCAAATATAACCGTAAGTTGTGCAAATATGACCCAAGTTTAGTTTTTTATATTTTTTATATTATTTTTTTACATTTTGTCGTGCAAATATAAGAGTACGTTGTGCAAATATAACCCTAAGTTGTGCAAATATGATCCAAATCTATTTTTATTTATTTTTTTTTTACATTTTGTCGTGCAAATATAAGAGTACGATATGCAAATATAACCGTAAGTTGTGCAAATATGACCCATGTCTAATTTTTTTATTATTTTTTTTTATATTTTGTCATGCAAATATAACTTTGTATATATATAATATATGGAGTATATATATAGTTACCAATTGACTGCAGAACCCAAAAGCACCTTAAGGAGCACAAAATGCATGATTTGAAATGTACATAATATGTTTACAGCAAAAAATAAAAACATTTTTTGCTGGAAAAAATGGAAGATATTGTATCATCTACTTTGAAACACCTTATTATCCAGGAAGAGGATACCAAAAAATTTCATCTTGTAATTTCACTCAGACATCCGATTTTGTGTGTTTCATCTTCACTTGTTTCCCCTGAATAAACAACATCCAGGAAGAAATCTACTGCTATGCCCATGCCTACAACAATTTCATGAATTTAACCTTGTGTTAGCTTCATTGAATTGTTCAAATTCATGAACAAAAATTGCAGAGATGATCCTACACAACCAATAATGAATAATCTGCATTAACTCGCTACGAATTCTGAAATTAGTTGTCGGATGTTCCGATTGAAGATCAAAACTCCGAAATTAAAGATCAAAATGCAAGTTTCAATTTGACAATTGACATCATCAAAAAGTGTTGATCGGAAAATCTAACCTGTTGCTGGACGTGCTACTACTGCTACTGTTGCGGCTGCTACTGCCGCTACTGGTGCCGTTGTAGCTACTCGACAGGCCCCCGCTGATGTCGCTCTCGTTCGGTTTCGTCCTCCACCACTCCTTCTCACCGCTCTTCACAGCCATGGCCACAACCGACGTCTTCCCACTACTGTCAGCAAATACTAATTCTCCAGGTCAACCCACAAATCGTCACCACTACTCATTCTCATGGACTTGATCAATTCATAATCTTAATTGAAAACTCAACCCCAATTTAACTGCAGAATGAAGCTTCTGGTCCCAAATCCCCCACAACCAACCATATTCTAACAGATATTTCTTTCAAAATGAAATTAAAAATTAAAATTAGAATGGATTTGTAGATATTGCACTATTTTATTAAAAAGAAAATTAAAAAGAAAAGCGCACCTTCTTCTTTGCTCGGCTGGTGCCGGACTGGGAAAGCGCCACCAGTGGCGGAATGGCGCCCTCACGAGCCACCATCTTCTGATACAGAACACAGTCCCGATCTCGACAACGGCCTTCAAGCTGCCGGTGGAGATCAGGCTCTTCTTCCTCCTGCTCCTCCCCATCCCGAACGAGATCGGAAAAACCGAGGTCTTAAGAAGGTATCCGCCGTTGTCAACGCTTCTACTCCTCCGTATATTCCTGCTCATCGCCTTCTTCCTCCTGTTCTCCCTTTTCTCCTAATCCGCCATGAAAGCCGAACTCGAGCAGATCTCTATGTATGGACGATTTTGCAGATCGGGGACGAACAAATCCGATATTCTCCAATATTCTCCATTAATCGTCAATTGAGCCACTCGAATCAAGCACCAATCGAGAGGAACAAATCGGTTGCAACGGCGGCGGCGGATGAGGAATCCCGATGTCTTAAGAAGGTATCCGCCGTTGTCAACGCTTCTACTCCTCCGTATATTCCTGCTCATCGCCTTCTTCCTCCTGTTCTCCCTTTTCTCCTAATCCGCCATGAAAGCCGAACTCGAGCAGATCTCTATGTATGGACGATTTTGCAGATCGGGGACGAACAGATCCGATATTCTCCAATATTCTCCATTAATCGTCAATTGAGCCACTCGAATCAAGCACCAATCGAGAGGAACAAATCGGTTGCAGCGGCGGCGGCGGATGAGGAAGAGAGAGCAAGAGAGACGAGATCGAGAGAACAAGAGAGCAAGAGAGATCGAGACAGAAAAGAGCCAGACAGAAGGAGAGAGACCTGGAGAGAGCGGAGAGATAGGGTTAATCAAATTGGGGGAGATGGACATTTTATAGTGGACATTTTGCTAATTTGTCCAAAAAGGTGGATAATTCCTCAATTTGTCCAAATAAAGTGCCTGTTTGGCAAATTTTTTCTAAATTTTACTACGAGCAAATTATAGAAATTGGTAGTTTAAGCATATGTCTAAACTGAAGTAATAATCTTCCACATCATCATTTTTAAAATTTCGTTTTCTTTAGATAATAAAGGATAAGAGAGAATCAATTGAATGTAACCATCAGTTTAAGCATATGCTTGAAAATTTGGAAGCAACCATCCTCCACAAGATCTTCTTATTTTCCTCTTTGGCATTGTAAGTATGTCTAGCTGGCAACATATTTTTTTTAATATATTCAAATTGCATGCCATTGGTTGTTTATATATATTTCCCGTTCGCATCAATCTTAAACTATATCATATATTCTAGTCACCGAAATCACTTCAATTATGTTTATTTGAAATTATTTGTTGCGAGTAAAAACACTTCGGTATGATTCAAATGCCACTTAATACTGTGCAACACACTATTAAGATAATATTTGAGAATTTCGAGGTAAAATAAAATATAGACTATTAATTATGTAAAAATAAGATTATTTTTTAATATTTGTAATTGGATTTTCTATTAGTTATAGTGCTTATCATATTTACTCTTTTGTTAAATAATTGTTAGGCATGGATAAAAATAACTTAAAATGGTGGATGTTCCCTCGGTGGAGTAAGGAGTATGAAATGGGAGTAGATGAGTATATAGAAAAAAACATTTATAGTTGAAGGTCAAGGAGATGAAATTTGTTGTCCATGTAAAGAATGTCATTTTCGGAATTGGTTACATGGAAATATAGTGAAAGATCACGTGATTGCTAAGGGTTTTAGTCAGTTATGGAAGGAACCAACTGATTCAGTGAGTCGTGAGGGGGAAGTTGTTGACGATGGTATGGGGAATACCTTTGATGATAATGTAGATGATTTATTGCACGACACATTCATGAATGGGCAAAATGAAGAGAAAGAATTTTTACAAGCTAGTGGAAGATGGACAAGAAGAATTATTTCCTAGTTGCAAGAGTTTTTCTAAGCTTTCCTTCACCATTCGATTATTTCTTTTTAAGAGGGACCAACATTTAAGCAATGCTGCATTTTCTGATCTACTGAAAATTTTAAAAGCTATGCAACTTGATGCAAAGTTGCCTAGTTCTTTCAATGAAGCCAAGAATGTTCTTAAGGACTTGGGTCTTGATTATAACAAGATAGATGCATGCCCTAATGATTGTATGTTGTACTGGGAGGAGACTATTGATGCTGATGCTTGTAGTGTTTATAAGACTTCTCGGTGGAAAGATGATGAAAAAGATGAGATAACATGCAAGTTTCGTCGAATTCCAGCAAAAGTTTTTAGATACTTCCCAATCAAGAAGAGGTTACAGAGGCTGTTTATGTGCTAAAAAACGGCAGGTCAAATGAGATGGCATGCTAGTGGACGTCCAAAGGATGGAGTTTTGAGACATCCAACCGATGGTAATGCTTGGAAGAACTTTGATCTAAAGTATCCGTTGTTTAGTATAGATGAACGCAATGTTAGATTGGGTTTAGCTACATATGGATTTAATCCATTTAACACATTGAGTATAGTGCATAGTACTTGGCCTGTTATATTGAGCAATTACAACATACCGCCGTGGTTGTCTATGAAGTCTGAGTTCTTAATGCTAGCATTGTAAATTTCAGGCCCTTTATCTCCCAAAAATAGCATTGATGTGTACTTGCAGCCTTTAGTGAAGGATTTGAAAGATTTATGGGAGCTTGGAATCGAAACATATGATGCTTATTGTAACAAAATGTTTAAGATGCACGCAGCATTGTTATTCACCATAAGTGACTATCCGGCTTATTCAATGTTATCAGGATGGAGCACAAAAGGGAAATGGGCATGCCCTTGTTGTCATTACGAGACTTGCTCGCAATGGTTGACATATAGTGGCAAGTTCTATTACATGGGCCACCGTAGGTTTTTGCCAAGGAATCACCCATATCGGTGTAATAAAGGGCAATTCAATGGGAGGAATGACACTCAAAGTGCACCAATTCGATTAACGGGACGTGAATCTATGGAGTTGTTGAGGGGTTTTGAAAATAAGTTTGGAAAGGAGGTACGACCGGACAAGAAGGTGATTGAAGTCTGTCCATGGAGAAAGAAGTCAATTGTTTCTTGAATATTAAAAAAACCGTTTCATTAGATGAAAATGTGTTACACCACCTTAAAAGAACCGCCACATTATAGATGAGAAATTGTTTCAATAGAACTCAAAACCGCTGCAACAGATGGGAAATGTGTTACACTACCTTAAAAAAACTGATGATGGATTTTCAGTCGCCTTAATTCTATCAAATAAATTTGACTAACCTAACTAATGTAGTTTGGCAAGTACGGGTCGATCTCACAGAGAGTCAGCGATTTGTACGCAGTTCAGAGTGTGTCAACAAGAACAAGGAATAGAGAGGGGGGAATTTTGATGGTTGACTTAACTAATTAAGAAATAAAAGTAAACAAAAGTAGCAAACTAAACAACTTAAGTGAATGAATATGAGAAAAATAGCTTAGGTCAATCAATCTCAGCAATCAGGTTTGTTCATTAATCATCGAAATCAAATAAATAACTTCCTCTTGAATACTTTGTTGTGGAAAGACTAGGTCTTTTGAATCCAATTCCTTATCGAATCTAGTTAACAGGACAACCAGACCCTGAAAACCCTAATTATCAAACAATCTTTAAACTATCAAGATTCAATTCAATAATCGATGAAGCTTAAAGGAAATCAACAAAGACAATCGACGCGCACAACCAGTTTTTTCATCAATTGCAAATCAATTCTTTATACAAATCCCTAAATCAACCAGTTTCAAGGATTTATACTTTACTACTCAAGAATATAGATAATTCCACCAGAAATTACCTATATCTAGCTATAGATTATCATAAAAAGGCATCAGTTGATCAGGCTAATGGAAATTCACGAAAACCCTAAACATTCGATGCAAAGAATTGATAATATTGACAGAGGAGTATTAAGATAGAGAAATCTCACAATGAAATGATGAACCTGACACTTCGATTAATTTTCCCAAACAAAGAAGGTTAGTTGTTCATACTTGAGAAAAATCACCAAAAGGTATCCCTCTTTGCTCCTACCGAATCCTCCTGTTCCAAAATCCACACCCAAAAAACACACATCACCTGCTAGTTGTTTTCCAACCTTTCATCTCCTTCCTAATTAAAAATTAATTCTAATTAAAATAACACATTTCATAAATGAATTAAAGTAACAGATCTTTTTTGCACTCGGCACAAAACTCGGGCTCGCCACATAACTCGGCCGAGTTCTTCTTGACCCACCCGAGTTCTTCCTGAATCCATAACTCGGTTTTCTTCAAATGACTCGGTCGAGTTTCATGCTATCTTGACCCGAGTTTCCTTGGCAGTTCCCTCCTTTGCATATGCTTGGCTCCTCTCTTCAGCTCTATTGCTCAAAGCTTCGATTCTCGTCTCATCTTCTATCATTTATACGAGCTCAGCTCCACCTTTCCACAATTACCTGAAATCATACACAAAACTTGTAGATTCCAACTCTAATTGAAACATAATGAAAACATGAAAACTACTCTAACTCATGCATTTTACCCTACCTAAACACATCTAAATGCTTATATTAATACTACCTAAATGTGTATGATCAAAAACCGCCACATTAGATAGTTTAACCGCCACATTAGATGGAAAATAACTGCTACAATAGACAAGGCTATAGTGGCGGTTTACATAGCTATTGTGGCGGTTTTGTGGGTTTGCAATAAACCGCTACAGTAGGTGAAAAAGCCGCTTCAATAGACCAAATGCAACCCGAGCAACAGAAGCGGCTAAAAACCGCTACAATAGACCTTTTGAAGCGGTTTTTATATCTATTGTGGCGGTTTATAGCCGCTATATTAGACCTTAATTGTTGTAGTGAAAATTTTATTTACTCAAGGAAGGTTCTCTCAAAGGTGGTCAGAACTTCTTTCAAATTAAAAAAATCAAAAACCATCTAGGGTTCATATTTATAAAATATATTTCCATGTCAAAATTCAAATTTTAGGAATCCCTTAAAATTACATGATTTGATTTTAAAATTACAAGCTTGTACACCTAAATCCTAGAGACTGAACCCTATATCATATTGGACACCACATTTTCGTCGACTTAGCTTTAACTCCTCTAGTGTTTATTCCCCCCATTGTCCTAGAATTTTAGTTTGATGATAAATATTTTATTTTGGTGACACTAGTTATGACATAGTTCAAGGGTTGTTACACTATCTTAGTGGTGTCATAGTGAAGGCCCTAAACTCTAAACCATGCTCCCCTTTAGCCTAATGTTTTAGTTTGGTGTCGCATGTTTTATTTTAGTGACACTAGTGATGACACTAAGAGAGGGGTGGTGACACTTGTAACCCAAAATGAAAGTGTCACCAACCATGTCGGCGTGGTAGTGTGTATAGGGCAACTCTGTGTTCAGGAAGGAGCCTCCCTAGTGGTTCGTCTTCACTACCTATAGGAGATTCTTGATGTCTCGCTAGCTAGCGGTGCTACTTCATGGTAGTGCTTGGCTTAGTTCTTAGTTTACATCCGCAACTTGCTAGTTTTAGGTTGGCTTTGATTTATCCTATTGTATTATGTGTGTTGCTTGTTGTATTGCACTTTTTTCCAATTTTATGTTGTATTTTTCGATGATTTTTCATCTGCCGACTTGTCGGCCTATCAAGAATCAGGCCTGTCTAATCTCGAATTCTTAACTTATAAAATTTTTTAAAAAATAGTTATAGTGTTTAGAATTCAAACACACCCAACATTCACAAGAGAGAGAGAAAAAGAGAGAATGGAGAGCAAAAACCATAAACACCACCGAAAACCTAAATAGCATTGGAACCTAGAAACCGCTGCCACCCGAGACCAAAGAGCCCCACCTCAACCAAAAACCCAGATCAAACCTCAACCCACCCAAAATCCCAATAAGAAAACCCCCACTTCAAGCCCTCCCAACTCAATCCCCATCTAGAAAGAAAATCGAGCCTACAACCAATAAAAACGGAAAACATATCACCCAAAAATGAAATTGATACTCTTAATCAGTCTTTCCAAGATTAAAAAGTACCCAAATCCAAAAATGGGGGCAAGGAAACACTCTAATCTCAACCAAAAGAGATGGATTTGTAAAAAAAAATAATCAGAAAGAAAAAGAGAAAAAAAAGGGGGGGTTGCTGGTGGCGGTTGGTTTGGGTCTTGAAGCGCGTTGGTGTTGGGTGGCCGCTTTGGGTGGTGAGCTTTATCCCTCCATCTGGTGGTCCCCAAAGAAGCTAGACTTGTGAAGAAAGAAGTAGAATGGAGAAATGTAAAAAAGGGGATTATTGGTGGCGTGCAATGTTCACTACGGGGGTGATGTGTGTAGGGATTCAAATAATTCAAAATAAACAATTCACAACTAGACTACTCCATGGCTCAAACAAATAATACAAGAATCCCCTCCCTTGTAGTAGTAGGGTAATTCAGGATCGAATCCACGAGGAGGTATGTCAGCACTTCCCTTGTTGTACTCACGATCAAAGCTTTTGACCTCAGAAGACACTCGATATCGATGTGTCTGGTCGATATCGACCTCAGTTTTGGTCGATTTCCAGCACAGTTCTTGCAGAAGACAAAAGCAGCAAAGTCGACGTCGAGCAGAGACCTCAATATCGATGTTAGGCCTCGATATCGACCCTTACAGTCGATTCCGATGTTTGTCACAAAAACTGTTTTTCGTAACCAACTGTCGGAAAAGAGTCCGAAGAAAATAGAATGGTAAAGAAGGATGATCAGAAACAAAACTAAAACTTTTATATGTAAATTCAATTAATTAAAAGCTTCCAAAGTCGGGGTTTCATGCCACAATGATAACAATGCAAGTTTAATGCTAAAGTTATGAAATTTAATGCCTTTCCGTCAAATAACTTTCGTTATCAACACTTAGGTGATTAGAGGCTCTCGCATATTTCCTAAGAGTTACTATCCAATTCATGAGCAATTCAAGTTCACAATATGAGTAGCTTTCGCTTCAATAATGCAAATAATTAATCTCCCTAACTTTCGCAAATGATCATGCATGGGATAGAAGACGGAATCGCATAAAAGTCATACCTTTGATACCCTACATCGCTATCGTCGGGCTCACCCTAACCCTAGAAGTGGGTTGACTACTCGCTCCTCATCATGCACATCATCATCATTGTTATTGAAAGAAAACTACTTTGAATTAAACTTTGAAAGAAAGTACAACCAAACAAGCCAAAACTCCGCTCTCGCTTCTCTCCAACTCACTCGGCCTCCTCTCTCCCTCTCTAACTCGTTACTACTGCAATTGAAACTGAAATTGAATGTAAATTTGATTCCTAAACTCAGCCTTAATGGCCTCTATATATAGATATCGAACTTTGCTATCCAAACACTCGAAACTTTGTCTTTATTCTCTAAGATAAAACTTAAATAAAGTAAAAACTAAAACTCCTATGGTAAATCAGCTTCATATGATAGATCTGGTGTTGATGATAAGAAATCTCGACTTTTGGATAGACGTGCAAGATTCGGATAGAATTCTATCAAAATCTGAGTCGGATTCTTCTGCTGGGCAACATCGATATCGACCATGAACATCGATATCGACCTCTGTGAAACTCTATCTCGAGCTCTCCTTCTCCTACTCGAACTGGCACTCGACTTCTATCTTTTAGCTCGATCTGGAAATATCGATATCGACCTTCAGACGTCGATATCAACCTCTCTATGTCGACATGCTCTGTTTCATTTCCTGCTCGATTCCTATGTCTCTGCTGCACTCGATGTCGAGGTCCCCAGTCGATTTCGACCTCTTCAAAAGACTTCGAGTTCTTTTTCCGCTCTTCCAAATCTGTCCATTTTTATCCTGTTTTCTGCGAAATCACATAGAAACTCGTGCAGACCCATATATTTGACATTTAAGCATAAACTACACTAATCCCATGTTTTCCCATTAATATGCATGCAAAAGACAATCAAATGGACTTTTATGTGCATAGAAAATATGGCAGTTTACGCGCACATCATACAACATGGATCTGGCGGCGCCGTCAGGCCATGGGCGCTGGTCGGAGTGCAAGCGGTGAATCAAAAGCGATAGAAAGGAAAGCAACAACAAGCACAAGGTACGCTCGAGCTAGAATAAACTTATTCATCGATCTCACTATTCTTTGTTTCCACTTGACTTGTTGAAATCCATATATAAACAATAAAAGAAATAATATAATGAACTTCTAGAAAATTTTCTATCTTCCTGAGATGGAAAATGAGGAGAAATCTTTTGGAAAAATAGTTAACACCCTTAAAAACAACAAAGAGATCAAAGAATTAGAATTCCAAATTCTCAAACCATCGAGACCTACGTGCAAGCAAATGAAGAAACCCTAGAACTCTGAAACTAGAACTATAACCTCAAGCATAGACATGGGAAAGGTTGAATGTTGGTTTGAATACATTTTTGGATTCTTTTCCTTCTATTTTATTGTCTCGATACATAATAGTGAAGGTGTGAATACTTATTTTATCTTGCACATTGTTGATTTGTCTTGTGGTGAACGACTCCTTGAACATGAAGGTGTGAATAAGTCTTTATAGTGGCATTTTTTTTTTACTTTTGGTGCATCTATTATGTTGCTGAAATTGACTTTATTGATGCTAAGACTTCTGGGACTAGTGAATTTTTTTCATGTACTAACCATCCTTTGAACCCCTATTATTGCCTCTTGCTCATTGCAAAGATTGACATTACTTTTGTCCATATGCGGAATATTGCTTTAACAAAAGGCTCTATTTGACAAGAATAAAAATTTAGCCCAAAATGAAAATAATGATCCTATGACAATCGACTTTGGGATGATTGGCTTTGAAATGAAGCCTTACTGCATGTCTGGGAATACCCTAAACAAGTCAAAATCTGCATTTTGTTTTTTGGTTTATTGGACCAAAATCCTTGGAAAATTTCTGCTATTTTACTTGGACTCAAAAACAAATGGAAGCCTAACTTGATTATGATTCTCAAGTCCATTCCATACTATTTCTACCAAATTTACCCTGAAATCATATTCATCATTTGTCTGCTACCCATGACTTAATTTGAGTGACTGTTTGCTCTTTCATATTGATAAAAGGATTAGTGGCTTTAGAAAAGTGACGGGAAGTTGTAAACAATTTATCTTGAATTGTTGTTCTAAACTCATAGATGATTATGGTGTGTTCTTTGTGACAATGTATGACTACTTCTTATGGAATAATGCAAAGAATATGGAAAAAACCAATCAGGTACCTCGTGTTCACAAACTAATGATATGTGAATAATCGATGACCAGAGGGAACAAAATTTGGATCTCTATGACTAAATTTGCTAGTGATCTCACCGTATCTCAGAGTTCCGGGGATCAATGGTATGTTTCCTCCTACCTGATCATATTAAGACTATCACACTCAGCAATCCAGATCCCGACAATCTCATCCTTCTCCTTCCATCTCTTTCTAGGCCTTTTATTTTATTCTTTATGGCTCTCATTGTTTTTGTTTTTCAAGGATACGGATAAAAAAAAGTCTCAAGAAGACTCTTCGCCCTATTGAAATGGAAGACAAAGAACCCATGAATGACCCCAATCAAAATATGACCAAGACTCCCAAAATGGCCCATTCATTTGAAGCATCCAAATACGAACATTTTAATCTCTACAGGTTTTGTACTACTATTTTATATATTTATGGAAATTATTGCTTCTATACTTTTGATTTATTTTTCAAGTTTCATAAAAACATGAACACTTCCAACTATCACCACACAAAGGCAAGGGCCTGGTGAGGAACAAAACAAGACAGTCATAGACTCCAAAGGTTGTTAAAAAAATCAGCTTTACCCCATGATGAAATCACCATCAATCGAACCAAAACCCACCGAGAACTAATTTTGATCTAGATGTCGTTTTACAAAAGAACTTTATATAGAATAAATTTGTAAAAATAGAATTTGAATGTGAGATAATATCAATAACTAAATTCATCAAGTGAGATTTGCATTCATTTGTTACGCTACTCATTTCGACCCCGTAGAATAAAGACTTTTTTATTTTAAGAGACGAAAAGGAGAAAAAATCAACTCAATATGAAACAATGGACGCTGGAAGTGATAAAACCAACGTAGCGGGAACAAAAAACACTAGATTATAGAGATCAAAAAATGGGAAACCCTCCCAAAACTATTAAAACCAAGACGATCGAAAGATAGATAAAAATGAATCATTACCAAGACCGAAATTTGAACAACATATGAAAGACTCAATACAATATAGGAACAAAAATAAAGATTAGCACATGGAACTCTTGTGGTATAGGAAGAAAGAATCTATGGACTCAAATAGATACATTTTGCAAAATACAACAAATCCAAACTATTATACTGATGGAAACTAGAATGGAACAACCTTTGTGTGAAAAAATCTAGAAGAATCCGAGTTTTGATAAAATGGAATGGGTTCTTCTCAGGGAGAACAATTGGGATTTGTGTTCTTTGGAAAAGCTTCCAACTACAAAATGAACAAATAGAACTCCTACATAAAGCAAGACGGTTTATATTTTTCAAACTCATAATCTCGACTAAAAACATTGATCTGGGCCTCTGTTTCACATATGAACCGCCAAATGAAATAGAAAAAATATTACTTTTGGAGGGAACTGACAAGCTACATTAATGGGCAACAACTAACTTGGATCATCATGGGTGACCTTAATGATATTCTTTCCACGAACAAAAAAACTGGGTAGATGCCCATCTAACCCAAGCAGATTCAAAAGACTATGGGAGTTTAATGACACAAATAAACTGATTGATATTCCAACAATTCGAAATGACTTCACGTGGCAAAAAAAACAAAATCGACTCCAATAATATATATGAGAAACTAGATAGAGCAATTGTACAATCACAAATCCTCCAATGGTTCCCACAATTGCTCACAACAAACCATTCTTTTTCCTCTTCAGACCACTGCCCGATCTCAATTGAACTTAAAAAAGACAGGACCTATAAAGCGAAACCGTTCAAATTTGAAAAAATATGGATGACTAGGCAAAACTATACTAACATTGTAAAATAAGCATAGAGGACAACTGCAACAGGATGAAAAGGAAGAGCCAAAGTCCATTGTTCTTAAGAGGCGCTAGTCCATGCCACCTAACCCTCCAAAGAGTGGAACAATGTAAAACCCGGGGTTTTAAGAGGCGCTAGTCCATGCCACCTAACCCTCTCAAGTCCGTTGTTCTCACTTGGAGCCTGAAAAGGAAGAGCTCTTGTGACATAGGTATGCTTGAATCACTTATAAATCACTCCCAACATTCTTATTATATCCGATGTGGGACAAGGTTGTTACAATTTCCCCACTTAAAGCACTGACGACTCTGTCATACCCAAGAGAATGCCCTTTGGGAGGAGCGTACCCGAGCATACTATAAGAGCACCTCCGAGCCTAGAGTTGGCTTTGATACCATCTGTAAGACCCAAAGTCTTAAGAGGCACTAGCCCATGCCACCTAGCCCTCTCAGGTCAATTGTCCTCACTCGGAGCCTGAAAAGAAAGAGTTGTTGTGACATAGGTAGGGCTTGAATTACTTATAAATCACTCCCAACATCCTCATTATATTCGATGTGGGATGAGGGTGTTATAAACAAAAAGACATTTGGAAATATTTTTCGACAACTAAAATAAGTAGACGGTCAACTACTCCTAGTCCAATGGCAAAACACGAGCATCCAAGATGATTGGGCGAGGGCACTTCTACTGAGGTAAAGAGCAAAGACAAACCACCTCAAACCTGTGGATACAAATTTAGGATATTTTCATAAAATAGCGACATAAATTAAAAAAACATAAAAAAAATTAAGGAAATACGAACAACTGAAGGAACAAGTGTGGTAAGAGAGGAGAACATAGCAAAAGAAATAAAAAAAATGACTTCGAAAAACAATTCAAAAAATGAACCATCAACATGAATTGACTAAATGAATACCTTAATCTAATCACATCGGAAATCACAAATGCGGATAACGAGAAGCTAACTAGAGCTATGACTAATATCGAAATCAAGCATGATATGTTCTCAATTGGGAAAAACAAGTCAGCGGGTCCCGATGGAAAGATAGATGAGTTCTACTAAAAATATTGGAACATTGTTGTAGGCCATGATGTAATTAGACAAGTTAAAGGTTTCTTTACATCAGGGAAAATACTAAAATAGACCAACCATACTTTTATATCACTCATTCCAAATTGTGAGAATCCAAGTACCACAAACCAATACAGACTAATTACTTCATGCTCAACAATCTATAAGATAATAGCTAATATAATTGTCAATAGACTGAAAGGAGTACTAGGAAAAATCATCCACCCACTTCAAGGACCCTTTGTAATCAACACAACCATCCAGAACAACATGTTAATTGCACATGGGATCTTTCATTTATTTAGGGGAAGGAAAGGAAAAGAAGGGTGGATGACAATTAAACTTGGTATGAAAAAAGCATATGAAAGGGTGGAGTGGGACTTCTTGTTCCATGTCTTGACTAAATTCAGATTTTGTGCAAGATTCATCACATTGATTGAAGAATGTGTGAAAACGGTCTCCTTCTCGGTCCTAGTCAACGATGGACCAATAAAAATCGTCAAACCAAGTCGGGGACTTAGACAAGGGGGCCGTATCTCACCACACCTCTTTATAATAGGAGCAGAAATTCTTACTCGAAACCTACAACAGACCTACAACGAATATAAATAAAAAACGGTTTTCAAAATCATTAGATTAGGTACTAGAATCCCCTTTCTCTCATTTGTTGATGATATTATGATTTTTTTTTCAAAGCAAGCACATAATTATGCAAAAAGGTGAAATAAATTATTGATGACTACTGCAACATTTCGGGACAAAAGGTGAACTTCAGCAAATCAGCATTCCAAGTGACGACAGGAGTACCAAACCAACCCAAACAACAAATACAAAGTATTTTACATATCACAAACAACAGTTCCCTTGACAAATACTTGGGTTGTCCCATTATAAATGAGAGAGTAAATAGGAACACATTTGATGACATAATTTCGAAAACAAGAAACCAACTGACAAAATGGAAGATAAACTATTTGTCCCAACAAGGACGAATGATCTTTATTAAATCCAACCTAGCAATGAAGCCAAATTATGTGACGCAAGGTTTTATGTTACCAACACATATTCAAAAAGAATTAGATAAATTAATAGATCATTCTTTTGGAACAAAGACAACGCGTACAAAATATTGATTGAATGGGACAAAATTTGTAAAGCTACAAGAAATGGAGGTTTCGGACTACACAAATCGAAGGATATAAACAAAGCACTACAAATGAAATTATTATGGAAAATCCTAGCAGAACCGGATAACATTTGGGTTAAAATTATTACAAAAAAATACATGAAAGATTGAACCCTCTGAGAATATAAAAAGAAGCTACAAATGTCATGACAGTTGACAAAACTCATAGAAATTAAAGATGAGTTCATTGAGAGGCTCGTCTGGCAAATTGAAAATGGGAAAATAATATGATTTATGGAAAGATGAATGGATGGAAGGAGGGAAACCCATTGATCAACTACAATCGACTAACACAGTTGACGAGAATGAAAGAGTTCATTCCTATTGAGGACCAGATAAACAGTGTAAAATTGAAAAACTTAGTCGGGTATTGCCTTCTAATATCATACAAAGGATCCAAAACATCAAGGTACCAATGATAGATATTGAAGACCGACTCTATTGATGAACAAGTTGACACGGTTGGTTCACGAAAGCAACAACTCTTGACAAAATTACAAGAAACCAAAGGAATTAAGAAAGCGATGTTGGATTTAGGAAATTGATGTTCTTTCAAAGGTAAAAAGCATTCTTTGGAAACTTTTCATGAATGGAACTCCAACAAAAATGAGACTAACACAAAAGGGAGTCGCTATTCCCCTATCTTATACATTATGTAACCAATCTGACAAAGATGTCACTCACATATTCACAAATTGCACTCACTCACTACAATTGATCTCTAAAAGCGACAACATGACAACTAACATTATAAGAACCACAAATAAGAATGATTAAAAAATTAGACAAGTCACAAATGATATTTTTGCCCGATTAAACAAAGCACATAAAACGACTCTAGCTACTCTGTGGTGGGGAATATGGACCATCAGGAACGAAGTAATTTTCAACGATGGCAGCTTTGCAGACAATAGAAAACAGGAATCATATATACGATGACTCCTTAAACAACTCTAGGATTGTAAGACCATACTCTAGGAAGATACCAACACAATAAACTCTCGACCACATAACCCACCTAGAAAAAAATATGAGATGGGAAAAGCATATAGTATGTCACTTTAAAATTAATTTCAATGGATCCATATTTTAAACAGGTTCTGCTACAGTTGAGTTCGTTATTCAGGATTCTAATGGATCGATCTTTTCCTCTATAAGCTTTCAATGCGGCTCTTCTTCACCCTTGATGACAAAAGTGGTAGCACTCCATTTCAGTTTTATGGCAGCCACTCAATGCATTGAGATCGAGGGTGATAGCTTTACGATCATCAATTCCATCACTGACAAGTGAAAATGTCTGTGGAAGATTGAGATGATCATCTTAGACATCATGCACCTTCTTCGGCTCTTCGAGTGGTCAACATGCAAACACGTCTTCCGCGAAGTCAACTGTGTATCACCCAGAGCTCATTTTCCTTAATCGGAAAGATGTCATTGGGTGGTGGGTGACAAGAGGAAAACCTGTCGTTGTTCCTGCCAAATAATACTCAAACTCACAATAGTATAGTTGGTAAGAAAGAGGTTGATCCATAGGGGAATCTATTAACTTCAAGTATCAATTTAATCGCAAGTAACAGCAAAAGAGAGTTTGTTTGGTGAGAAAAAGATCTGCCTTTTGTCAAAGCGGAAACAAGCAAGCAAGGAAATAAATATCGTAGAATGCAATAGAGAGAAATAGGTTCACCTACAATTTGTCACTTCAATTGATGAATTTGATCCTTGTTTCAGCCTCTAGTTCTTTTCTTTTCCTATCAATGTCCTTGTCCAGATCTTAGGTAAATTACTAGTCCTACGAGTCCTAGTAATCCTTATCTCTAAATAACCCTAACACGGTTAAGATTTAACCTAGAGATAGCATTAAGACTATGAATTAACCAAGGTATATGCAATATCAAGCTACGAGTCGATATTTAACATATATTCAACTTCCTACACATCCAATTAGTCCTACGAGTCCTAAAGGGATATGATTGCCACTTGGGTTAAGGTTCGCTACGAGGAATCTACAAAACCCTAGCAATTGAATGAATCTACTCTAACTAGTTGATCAGGCTAGAGAGAATAAAACACATTCAAGGAATTAAGCGCAAGGAAGCCAAAACATTCAAATAGGAATAAGAACTAGATTAAAAAACTCACAATTCAACAATCAAGATCCAAACTATAGGCGAAACCTTCGAGAGTTTAGTTGCTCATGCTCAACGTGCTCTCAATAATTCTCCAAAGTGCACAAGGTGAATAGTAAAATAACCTACAAATGTCTTTTAAAGGCCTACAAAGGATCGGCCAAAAGTAATAATAAAAACCCTAATTAAACTTTAAAACTGATTCGGCGTTTCTGCACAGGCCGCGGGGCGGCTGGCTCAGTCGACGGGGCGGCTTGGCGATCAGCAAAATCCTCCGAGAAGTCTTCGGGCCGCGGGGCGGCCAGCGATTTCTTTTGCTTCTCAGCTCGTGATTGTCTCTAGCTGATACAATCTCCTTTACTTCTTTTAACTTTCTTCAAGTTCCTTCTACCTTGAATTTGCGATTCCTGAAATAAACCATAACATTGTGTAGATTCCGCATCTTCCAACTCAACAAGTAATCATGTAAATGCAACTAAAATATGCAATATTTACACCCAAACTATGATAAATGCAATCTATTATGTAATACTAATAATGCTCTATCAGTGGGTCAACCGAATTGGGTCCAAACACATCCTTACCTACACTTGTCAACCGAATCGGGTCCAAGTTTAGTCACACTTTGATTTAAAATAGGGGATGATATTTTCACAACTAATTTTTACTATCTCCACCGCTAACCACTGCACCATGTTGCGGTGAGTTAATTATGGAGAACCGAACGTACCGTTGTATGGTGCGGTGAGTGGGGAGATTGGCACAATCTATCGCAGCATGGTGCGGTAGATCATTTCATGGGTTGTGATATGAAATAAATTAAATTTGCCTTCTCTTATAAAGAAAAAGTACGCATTGGCTTAGTGGTATAGAGGTTAGTTGAGAACGCGAAGGTCTCGTGTTCGAATCCCCGCGTTCGCGTTCCCCTTTTATGAAGATGGATGTGCTAACATTGCACCACAGTGTACATAGTGATGGGTAATTATCTCACCTCGACATCCTTATGTAATCAATCAAGTTAGTGGTTGATCTGAGTTGACCTATTTTGGATTTGAACGGTTTGACCCAACAGAGTACGTGTTCGCATGGGACGGGGTAAAAAATGTGACTAAAATTATAAATAAGGTAAAATTGAAAAATTATGTGAAATAAAGGTTGAAAGATTATGAAATAATATAAACTTCGTATGGGATAAAAAAAAAGAGTTTATTTGTAAAAAGTGGAATTTATTTGGTTATTATTAGAGGTATTATGGTAATTTCAAACCAAATAAACAAAATAAACTAAAAAATATGTGAAAAGCTACAAATATTAGCTTTTTTAACCAAAAATTTTTACTAAAAATTATATGATTATCATCCCCACACACTGTTTTTTTTATGTATTCCAATTTTAACAGTTTTAAAACAGTTTATCTCATCCTCGTATACGTTTTTTTTTTTTCAAACGAGCCGGATTTCCTGATCGGGTCTTCGAGCCCAATCACTAGATGTGGATTGGAGCATGAGAGCATGAGCACCATGGGTTTTGCTCACTTTAATGTTACTAAAAGGAAAACTCATGGTTGTGGGTTTTACCTTAAGGTAAGGGAATGGAAGAGGTTACCTTGGTAGAGAGGTAACCTCTTCCCTTTTCTAATTTTGTTTTCCTTTTTTTAAAATGAAAAGTAGCCTATTCCTTTTTAATTCATATTTATTAATTGTAATAATGTTTAAAATGAAATAAAAATATATTTATATTTCATTATTTTTTTTAAATAAAATATTCCATTGGTTTAATTTTATTTTTCTCTATAATTTGAGCCCAGTTTTAACCTATACATATACCCACATCTTGGTCTATTGTAGTTGCACCTATTTTCTTAACTATGGATCACAATAATCCAAATATTCCACCCATTCCAAATATGCCTTTTGATCCAAATCTTCTAAAAAAAATCCTCAATTTCAAGTAATGTTACAAATGGTTAACAATCCTCCAACACCCGAATATCCAAATTATACCCCACAAAATCCTACCAATGTGTACAATCCTCTTTTTTTCACCAAACCAACAACCTTTTGAGCATTCTCTAGGTGTTCAAGGGAGTATCACTTGAAATCCAACCGAATTTATAGGTAGCTCAATTAATATTTATGCATGTTATAATGTTTCTAAATTTGTTAATTTTAATCTAGGTATAATAAAATATATTTATATCAAGTACTTGTTATTTTTATTTATTTATAAAATTATAAATAAAAATAATTGACAATAATATATGATTATACACATATAATAAAGGGAAAGATATATAAAAGAAAAGAAAATGTGAAAATAAATTTGAAAATGGGTAAAAGAGGTTTCCCATGGTTGTATAGAAAACCTTTTAGAAAGAGGTAGAAAAAGTGAAAATAATTTTAAACAAAAAAAAATAAATGAGGTTTTAAGTTGTGATAGGAAGATGGTAAAAAAGGGGAAAAGGTTTCCCCATGGTTGCGGATGGTTTGAGCAACCATGAGTTTTGCTCACCTTAAGGTTGCTAAAAGGTAAGCCCATCGTTGTGGGTTTTACCTCAAGGTAAGAGAACGGAAGAGGTTATCTTGGTAGAGAGAGGTAACCTCTTCCCTTTTCTAATTTTATTTTCCTTTTTTTGTAATGAAAAAGTAACATCTTTCCTTTTCCATTCATGTTTATTAATTGTAATAATGTTTAAAATGAAATAAAAAATATATTTATATTTCAATATTTTTTAAATAAAATATCTCATTGGTTAAATTTTATTTTTCTCTATAATTTGAACCCAATTTTACCCTATATATACCCACATCTTGATCTATTGTAGTTACACCTATTTTCTTAACTATGTATCACAATAATCCAAATACTCCACTCATTCCAAATATGACGTTGCTTCTAAAGATTTACGGATATGGCATGCTTTTTTCGGAACACCGGGGTCGTGCAATGATATTAATGTACTGCAAAGATCTCCGGTTTTTGATGATATCCTCCATGGACAAGGTCCACAGGTTACTTACAATGTCAATGGAAAGGCCTACAACATGGGGTATTATCTTACGGATGGTATTTACCCTAAGTGGGCGACATTCATAAATGCAATTACCCTCCCTCATACCGCAAAACAAAGATTTTTCACCGAGCACCAAGAGAGTGCTAGAAAAGACGTGGAGCGTGCATTCGACGTATTACAAGCTTGATTTGCAATAATACGACAATCGGCTCTAGCATGGAGTGAAGAAATATTATGGAAAATTATGATGTCACGTATTATCATACACAACATGATTGTCGAAGATGAGCAAGACAAGTATCAAGACCCATCTGATTTTGATCAAGATCAACCTAGTAATGTTCTTGGATCATCAAACAGTTCTAATATTGAGCCATTCAACGTTGCCACCGAGCGATATGATGATCGAAATCTAGGCAACTATATGGCTATGAGAGATGAGATTCGGAATAGACAAACTCGTGTAAATTTGAAGATTGATTTGGTTGAGCACTTGTGGAACCAATTCCAAGGCTATGATCCGAATTTATAGGTAGCTCGATTAGTATTTACGCATGTTATAATGTTTCTAACTTTGTTAATTTTAATATAGATATAATAAAATATATTTATATCAAGTACTTGCTATTTTTAATTATTTATAAAAGTATAAATAAAAATAATTAACAATAATATAGGATGATATACATATAATAAAAGGAAAGATATATAAAGGAAAAGAAAAGGTGAAAATAAATTTAAAAGGGGTAAAAGAGGTTTCTCATTGTTGTAGATGGAACTTTTTTTTATACAAGGCGAAAGTTTAGGGGTGGTCAACCGCGGTTGAGCCACCACCCAAGGGCATCCTTACGGACGAGATCGTCAATCACATCATCAAATCTCCAATTAGTGGGAATTGAGGCCAAACTAAGGTGTGCAAGTCGATCAGCAACCCGATTGCCCTCTCTAAAAATATGGGAATACAAAACACGAACAAAGGCCCAACCAATGGCAAGCGCGTCCGACACCGTCATCTCGATCTCCCACGGAAATTTCCACACTCCCTTCACGGCGTTAATAGCCATTAGACAGTCACTCTCCACCTCAAAATGGGTGATCCCCAATCGATGTGCTTCCAGCATCCCTTGATGAAGGCCTAGGGCTTCAGCTTGCAAAGTAGAGGTCTACCCACAATTCTGGATCCGGACTTGACAACTCTACCTTGGTCATCACGGATTACAAATCCACATGCAGCTAGCTAATAAGGAGTCCTTGCACCATCAAAGTTCAGTTTCATAAATCCTTCACTTGGTTTTTTTCATTTGATGATTTTTGGTTGGCTAGGTTTGTTCTGAATGTTGTTTGATCCTTTGGTTATCTCATCCTCATCTATATTTTCTGTTTGTGTCTTTTTCCATATTTCTCGTTGTTGGTTGATGTATTTGATCCATTCTTCTGGCCCTCGAAATACCTGGTCACTTAAGAGGATTTTATTCCTTAGAGACCTGATGCCTCAAAGGGAAAATGCTAGGATTGATCTTTGTTCTGAGGATAATTTTGCAAATATTTCTATAATAATATCTTTATAGGTTCTGTTGTTTTTGTTTGTTCCTTGAATTATTCTTTCGATCTGTTGATCCATTTTTCGTATCATTGTGAGTATAGTTTGACATTCCGTGAACAAATGTATTGCATTTTCATGAGTGTGGTTAGAAAGAGTACATTCCATTGGTACATGATAGAGCATGATTAGATATGCATATTAGGATTCATTTAGCATAGTTTGGTTGTAAATAGTGCATATTTTAGTTACAATTACATGTTTACCAGTGGTATTGGAAGAGTCGGAATCTATGCAATTTTATGTTTAATTTCAGGTAGATGTGGATCCGACGAGGAATGAGGAGCTCTTGGATGAAGGAGGATTCAAGTTGAGGAAGAAAAGTGAAGAGCACGGGAGTGGAGTCGAATTTCGAGAGCCTAAGTGATAAACAAGTCAGTAGAAGTTGTCGTCAGACAAGCTGAACTTGTTTTGCACTTTCTGGAGGCCTCAGTGGTCGGAATGCCTATTATAAGCATGCGTTGGAAATCTCTTTCCGAGATCTACAACTTTCATGTTGACATCGAGACCAAATTCGAAGAGGAAAAATCGCTGTGAACAGAATGGCCGCCCCGCGGCCGAGCTAGCCGCCCCGCGGCCGAGCTAGCCGCCCCGCGGCCGAGCTAGCCGCCCCGCGGCCAGAAGACTTGCCGAAGGATTTCGCTGATCGCCTGGCCGCCCCGTCTCCTGAGGTAGCCGCCCCGCGGCCTCAGCAGAACCGCCGATTCATTAATTAGGGTTTCTTTAGAATTGTTTTTGGCCGACTTTCTTAGGTTTATTTAAGGACTATTAGGGTTATTTTCTTAGGCAACTAACTAATGACCTTATGCACTTTAGAGAATTATTGAGAGCATGTTGAGCATGAGCAACTAAACTCTCGAAGGTTTCGCCTACAGTTTGGATCTTGATTGTTGAATTGTGAGTTTCTTAATCTAGTTCTTATTCCTATTTGAATGTTTTGGCTTCCTTGCGCTTAATTCTTTGAATGTGTTTTATTCTCTCTAGCCTGATCAACTAGTTAGAGTAGATTCATTCAATTGCTAGGGTTTTGTAGATTCCTCGTAGCGAACCTTAACCCAAGTAGTAATCATATCCCTTAGGACTCGTAGGACTAATTGGATGTGTAGGAAGTTGAATATATGTTAAATATCGACTCGTAGCTTGATATTGCATATACCTTGGTTAATTCATAGTCTTAATGCTATCTCTAGGTTAAATCTTAACCGTGTTAGGGTTATTTAGAGATAAGGATTGCTAGGACTCGTAGGACTAGTAATTTACCTAAGATCTGGACAAGGACATTGATAGGAAAAGAAGAGAACTAGAGGCTGAAACAAGGATCAAATTCATCAATTAAAGTGACAAATTGTAGGTGAACCTATTTCTCTTTATTGCATTCTACAACCTCCTTTACCTTGTTTGCTTCTTTCCGCTTTGACAAAAGGCGGATCTTTTTCTCACAAAAACTCTCTTTTTGGTTACTTGCGATTAAATTAGCACTAGAACTTACTAGATTTCCCTGTGGATCGACCTCTTTCTTACCAACTATACTAGTTGTAGGTTTGAGTATTTCTTTGGCAGGAACAACGACAGGTTTTCCTCTTGTCAAATTTGGCGCCGTTGCCGGGGAATTCTTGAAATTTCTTGTGTTTTTTTTATCGCTAACCTTTGTATATATTTACATCTAACCCCGTCGTGGACCTATCTTATGGTTCGCGACACCTAATTGCTAATATTTCAAGATGTTGAAGTTATGGCAGTTTCAGGGAGAGTATTTTCACCATTACCTCACGAGATTACAAAATTTAGTGGACATCCGTTATTCACGGGGTTTCCAAGATAGTTTGCGAGATATGGTGCTTTGCGTTATTGAGGGCATGACTCCTGAGACACGAGAACTTGCCAAGTCCATAAACAATGGAAGCTTTGCTGGTTTAGGAGTGTCGGGACTATGGGATCTTTTCTGCTACATGGGTGACCAATCGGCAGATGAAGAATCCTACACTTCGATGTTTCAACCAATGGAGTACTCCGACCCGTCCATGGAGGATTCAATCAGTGTCTTGATGGAGCAAATGGGGCAATTACGTGAGATGAATAATCGAAATGAGGAAGCAATTATCCAACTCACTCAAACATTGAAGGAGTTGGTAGTTAAGCGATGTTCTACTCCTCAAATTGATGAAAGCCAAGATGCAAGCAACGATGAATTCTCCGATAATGGAGAAGAGCATCTAGTGGTTATCGACGTGAAATCTCAGGATACGTCCCTAGAGATTGAGTATGTTTCGATGCTCCCTCCATTCGTAGATATCATCCCCAACTCGCCTATCAAGGAGCCAAGTCCGGAACCGATTTCTATGGTTCCCGAACAAGAAACTAGTACTTTTTGCAAATTGGGAGATTTTGGTGAATATGTCGATCCATGGAGCCACTACTTCAACAAACCACCAGCGGAACTGTGTTGGTGGTCCTACATACCCTTCAGGAAGAATCAAGCTCGAATGAATAGTAAGTTGGTAACGGTTCTCATTGCTATATTTTTAATTACCAATTGTTTCATCTTTAGTGTGCATTCGAATATCGGTTGGGCACGACAATTTGATTTGCTCTTGAGGGCACTGACAATGTCCGCTTGAGTCTTGAATGAGTGGATGAATAAACTGTCGAGCCAATGACAATAAACAAAGGCGCTACTTGGGAGGCAACCCAAGGTAAGTTTTCTATTTTCGTCTATGTCTTTTGTTTTATTAGATTAATTTTTGGTTCTATTCGGTTCTGGGGAGCTAACACTGCAGGGACAAAAGGCGTTTAAGAGAAAGCACAGGCCACCCCGCGGCCTGGAATGCCGCCCCGCGGCTAGGTCATATGCTCAGCCGCCCCGCGGCCTCTGACGGGACTGACAGGATTCCTTTCACTACCCACCTTACCTACCACCACCGCAATAAACATGTTATTTTTTTTTATTTCTTTTCTTCATATTTTTATCTTTTGTTGTCTTTTATGTCATTGAGGACAATGTCTGATTTAAGTGTGGGGGAAGAATTGCATGGCATAATAGGATTAGGATTGCATGTTCATTTTCAGTTGCACTTTTATATTTGTTTTTGGTTGACATTGCACACATATCAACGTGTTATAAAAAAACCAAAAAATTAAAAAAAAAATATTTATATTTATGTAATTATATTTATGCATTAGCTAGGATTAGGTCTTATTTTCCCATATGGATGCCACTTGTCCTCTAATTTATTTATTGAGACTTATGCCCCATGATGTGCTTGGATTGTTGAAAACCTTTGATATCTGATTTCCACACTATTTGGTGAGCATAGTTGGTTAATGATTGAGCACATAAGATATTTGATTTTGGGTGATCTTGAAGTTCTAGACATGACCTGGTGAGTTTATTTTGGCCTATGTTTGGACAAAGTATATTATGTCCTCTTGCTTGTTGAGTGTACTCTCTTTAATTGCTTCCTCTTTGGCTTGCATTTAGATATCTTATTCAAGGCTGCATATTATGATATCTGCACATGACTTAAAGATGATTGAGGCACCTTTATTAGCTCTATTTGACTCTATTCCCACCTTGCATATTATCCTCTGCTTGAATCCAATATGCCTATTCTTTTGAGCTCCACAAGATTTTTCCATAGCCAATTATAGCCTGACCCATCCGGGAATCAGGAATAGTTGGTGAATATTGATATTGTGGATGATGGTTTTAGTGATGGATTGTATGTTTGGAGTACTCTTATGAGATGTTTTGATTCTTGCTAGTAGTTTACACATTACTTGGGACTAAGGAGGATAAAATTCACTTAGGAGTAAAAGTCAAGGAAAATCATTTGATATGGCATGAAGAAGAGCATATGAAAAAAGAAAAAAAAAGAAAAAAAAATGCAAAAGAAAAAAAAAAGAGAATAAGAGAATGAGTTGAGTATGGTTTGTGAAGTTTGATACTTGAGATTGGAGTTGTATACATTGTAGAGTTATGGTATGATCTTGTGAGTGGTATTGTAATTTGGTTGCATCCTTAGTTCCCGGATTATGAGCACCACATGGCCTAAATTGTTCCATACCTTATGTTTTCTACCTTGGCCCCATTACAACCCAATTGAAAGACCTCATGATTTTTGTTGTGTGTAGAGTCACCAGCGGTGGAGAGCTAGAACACTGGTGCAAGACTATTGTAGCTAAGTTTTTAAAGATTGAGTTTTGAGCGTAAACATTTAACCTTAAACACTTGAGCGAGAGTGAAACACATATTCCTTGTGAGGTCTAGAATGGATATGGTTGCCTGATTTCATTGATTATTGTAATTATGTGCTATGATGTTTTTAATCTATTGTGTTTGCTAGTACATGTACTCCTTTATCTCGTAGTCGCTCTTTGGTTGGTGTACCGTTTAGAATGTTTTTCCAGAGAAAATTTTTCACTTTTGGCGGACAATCTATTTTCCAAATCCAGTCGAAAGATTCAGTTGCGTTCCTTCGATCTCTCGTGGTGTAATCTAAAACGCTAGTCGTTGAGAACCAACCATTTTTACTCGCTTTCCAATACAGTCTATCTTCAAAATCATTAGATGGTATATGGGTACTACGAATTTGTTCAATTATGTCCATGGGAAGTACTTCCTTTAGTTTCTGTATATTCCAAGTTTTGTCTGGATTTATATATTGGTCAACAGTTTTCCATTCGTGTATGTCATCATGAAGTCAGTTTTGTAATAAAATTTTGTCATTGTTTATCCAACTATCCTTCCAAAACCTTATTGTCTTCCTATTTCCAATCTGCCAAATTAAACCCGAGCAGAATTCAGGTTTTATTTCCATGAGTTTTTCCCATTGCCAAGATGTATTTTCTAATCTTTTGTAGTCCCATAAGATTTTCCCTTTTAAATATTTTTCTGTGACTATTTTTACCCATTCATTTTGTGGTTCAACTAAGATTCTCCATAGCCATTTCATCTGCAGTGCCTTATTCATATCTTTTGTCTTGTTTAATCTTAACCCTCCTTCCTTTTTTGGTCTACATACTTTATCCCACCCAATGAGAGGTATATGTTTTAGATCTTTGTTCCAGAAGAAACATCTATTTAGTCGATCTAGTTCTGTATATATGCTTGTCGGGAGCATAAAATTTTGCATCATATAATTCGGTTTAGCGGCTAGGTTTGTTTGTATTAGAAATGTTCTTCCATGTTGCATCAAAGAGTTTGCTTTCCATTTAGTTAGTTGAGTTCTCGTTTTTTCAAGGAGCTCTTCAAAGGTGTTTTTGTTTACTTTTCCATTAATGATCGGACATCCCAGATATTTTTCTAGGGATACTTGATTTGTTAATTGCAATATCATCTGACTAATTTGTTTTTAGTTAATAGAGACCCCTTTTGTCACTTGAAAGATTGATTTCTGAAAATTTACTTTTGCAAGCTTCTTGATTTGCTTTGGCGAACATCATGCTGTCGTCCGCAAAGGATAAGAAAGGAACACGAGGTCCCTTTATGGTCATCTTGAAACCAACAGTGTTCCCAGATTGATCATACTTTTATTGAAGTTTTCTTTCTAGCTCTTTTGCACCTAAGATGAAGAGGTACGGGGATAAGGGATCACTCTGTCGTATTCCCATGTTGGGTCGAAAAGTTTCGGTGGGTTCATCATTTACTAGGACTGAGAATGAGATGGTTTGGATACATTATTTAATCCATCCACAAAATCTTTGATAGAATCCAAATTTTTCCATGACTACCAGTAGAAAATCCCAATCGACTCTATTGTATGCTTTTTTCATATCAAGTTTTATTGCAATCCATCCTTCTTTTCCTTTTCTGTTTCTGAAAGAGTGAAATATTTCATGTGCGATGAGCACATTGTCCTGTATTGCTCTATCTATCTATCGCGAATGCTCCTTGAAGTGGATGGATTATTTTTCCCATTATTCTTTTCATCCTTTCTGTCAGTATTTTCGCTATTGCCTTATATATGGTTGAACATAAGCTGATTGGTCTAAAGTTATTTGTTGATCATGGGTTATCACATTTCGGAATCAGTGTGATAAATGTTTCATTGATTTGTCGAAGCATCCTGCCAAAAGAAAAAAGGCCTTAATCACTTTTATAATTGAGGAGTTGACCACATCCCAGTAGTGTTGATAAAATTCAGTAGTCATGTCGTCAGGGCTAGGGGGTTATATTTTTCCCTATCGAAAAGAATGCATTTTTAACTTCTTGGTTTGTGACTGGTTTTATGAGACATTCGTTGTCCTCATTAGTTATTTCTTTGGTAATTTGGTTGAGATACTCTCCTAATAGTTCTCTATTTATTTGTTCCTTTTTAAATCTTTTCTCGAATTCTTCTTTAATTTGTTTCCTAATATTTTTCTCCTCGCGTAGCAGTGTTCCTTCTGAGCTTGTAATTTCTCTAATTATTTCCCTATTCCTTCGTCCGGATGCCACCCTATGGTGGTATCTGGAGTTGGTATCTGATAATCTTAAGTGCTTCACTTTTGCTCTCTGGCGCCAGTACGTGTTTTGGTAATGTATTAGCTTACTTTTCTTCTCTATCAGTTTTTGTTGTTTTTTACTATTTTCATTTTGTTGTGTCTTATTATGATCATGTTGTAGTTGATGTAGTTTTTCCTCAATTTCTTTTAGTTGTAGGAATATGTTTCCAAAAGTTGTTTTGTTCCATTCTTTTGTTAGTCGCTTTAAGAGTTGGGGTTTTTTTTACAACTTGAAACATTTGAGATCCTTCACATCTCATCCTCCATGCTTGTGTAACTATATTTTTGTAGTCTTTTCGTTGGAGCCACATTTTTTCAAACTTGAATGGTCTGGCCTTTCTATCTTCATTTGATTCGATTTGTATCGAAATTGGGCAATGGTATGAAGAAGAGAATGCATGGTTTCTTGTTGCTATATTTGGATACCATTGTAATATTTGTTCTTGCACTAAAGTTCTGTCAAGTTTTTCGTAAATTTTATTTATGTCAATCCTATTTTTTCTCCAAATAAACTCATTTCCCAATGTTGGTATGTCAAGGAGATTACATTTGTCTTTAAATTTTAACAATCCGTCGAATCTGTTTGGGTTTGTTTGAGATCCCCCCTATTTTTCATTTATGTTTTGTATCTCATTCAAGTCCCCCATCACAGTGGCTGGGATGTTCAGGCCACAAATGTGGTTGGTAATTTTATTCCAAAATTCGGGTTTCTTGCTTTCTTGAGGGGGTGCATAGACAAAACAAACTGCGAATTTTGTTTCTTTATTGGTATCTTTAAATTTCATCGTTCGTCTGTTGTCATGATTTTAACCTTTGAAGTTGTTATTTGATAGTTTTTCCACATAACACAAATTCCCCCCGATCTGCCCATAGATGGAGACCAGTAGATCGAATCAAAGCCAGCTTTTTGCCAAGCCGATTCCTGTGGCATATTCTCTGTTTTAGTCTCCATAAGTACCATGATTTGTATGTTTTCTATTTTACAAAAAATTTCTATTTTGTCCATATGTTTCTTTTTCCAATCCCACGGCAATTCCATGTGCAGATTCTCATCCCGGATATTTTATTTTTATTTGTGTTGTCTTCCCTCTATCTTCTTTTGTCTTCCACACTTTTCCTTTTCTTCTGTCCTGATTGGTTGCTTGCTTTTACATTTTTTGTTGCTTTACACTTAACTTCAAAAATCTTCATTTGTTTCCTGTTTGTTTTTTTTCTTTTTTTCTTCTTTTTTGATTTGATCATTAGATTTATTTTGTGATTTTTTTCCAATAGTTTGTCGTCATTCTTCAAAAGAAAGAAGAGACAATTGGGTGCATTAGGGTGTAGATCATCGAGACGATTGGGGCGGTTCGTGTTGGCCACAAGACCAACAATGGGGACACATTTCCAATTAAAGATACAACAATCAGCCACAAATAAGGTATCAAGACCGGATACCAAACCGATCAACAATAAAGGAAAAGGAGAGACACACCTGTGATCAAGGAAGTCGTAATCTTCAAGAGAGGTGAGTTTTATTTCTTTTCTTGGTTCCTGGTAATTTTGTGGTATGTCGAGGCTATGGGTATGCCCATCTTTTTTATATTTGAGTGTGTCCATCCTATCCCACCGGCCAAGCAAAAACCAACAAGGTGTAGATAGAGAGATGTCCTAAGGATCTTGCTTTTTTCCCACTGGGTCAGTTGGATGCTTTTCTGATTTGTTCTTCAAGCAAAACACTTATTTTGGTCGAGAGTTCCAAGTATCATATGCATCAACACAATTGGTTTTGTATGGTGCATGACTTTTGTCGGTTGGCACCTTTGGTATATCTATCTTGTCAAGCGACAACTGAGACGCAAACACAACATAATTGGTTACCAAGGGATTGACGATTTGTTTCAAAACAAAAGTGCACCATTTATAGATATCAAATATCCAAATGGGAGAGCGTCGAGAGTCAAGCACCCTTTCATTATCACAATTTTCATTTTTAGAGTCCAACCAAGATCTCATAAAGACAATGCAAATACTAAATTTTTTAGTCGGAACATCATTTTTCACTATGTCATGTTCCAAACAACGAATAAGGCTAGCATTTTTAGAGCTTACGAGTGGGTTCATGGGAACAAGAATTTCAATAGATAGGGGTTCAATCATCTTTCTACTTCTCTTCAAAAAAAAAACAAGTATTGATCAATGTCATTGAAAGTTGCTATCCAAATTCTATTCCTATCTCTAGAGCGTCTATTTGTTACTCGCTTTTCATGCTTCGACCAAAGTTCAGAGCCGAACCTCTAGAATCTCTATAGCTTTTCAGACTATGGGTAAGCTTATCATAGATCTGGTATTTTAAGCTCATTTCTTGATCAACTGCATCTCTAGAGTCTGAAATATTATAAATTTTCAGTTTGGGTAAGAATTCAAGAGGATTTGAGTACCTGTATTCCGTCTTATTGTTAGTGTTGTTTGAACTCATCATCGAGCATCTATTCACGACGTTTTTAAAGCACCACATGAGTACCGTTCTCGCCACGAGCCACGAGCAGACGGGATGACCAACAAACCAAAGGGAGAAGGACACCAGGAAGCACGAACACCTCCCCTGCCACCCAAGCCGCCGCCACCGGACATCCTTCCGAAGGGACCCGTGCGAATGTAATCCATTTTCTTTGAT
Organism: Persicaria maculosa; assembly: GCA_963922045.1. Taxonomy (NCBI): domain Eukaryota; kingdom Viridiplantae; phylum Streptophyta; class Magnoliopsida; order Caryophyllales; family Polygonaceae; genus Persicaria; species Persicaria maculosa. The sequence continues at coordinate 41,333,729 of OY998261.1, forward strand.
ATTCTCTCCTCTGATTCTCCAAATCTCACTAATTTTACTGTAATTTGGAAGCAAGAATTGCAATTTGATCTTTGGGACGATTTGAGATTTACCGTCGGGTTCTTTTGCTTTGGACACCGCCTTTGGAAGCTTCTTTTTAGGGAAATACTCTTTCGCTGGTGGTCTGTGGTGGTCGGCGTCGCTTTGTCTTCACTTCGGTTGGGGTCTCGGTGGCTAGCCGGCGGCGGCGGTGGATCGTGAGGAGGCTAGGGTTTCCTGGTTTTCCGTTCGGTATTTCTTACTGTCTCATCCTTTTCTTGTCCTGTATTGTAGATAGAACTTTTTAAAAAGAGTTAGAAAAAGTGAAATTAATTTTTTAAAAAAATGTGTAAAGTTACAATAAGGAAATGGAAAAAAAGGGGAAAAGGGTTGGCTGTGGATGTCTTAGAGCAAGATTATTGGTGAGCCCATGGGCTCACCAATAATCCACATAGGCAAAAAAAATAAAAGAAAAATGAAAGAAGAAGTGAGGTGGCCATGAACTCGGGGAAAAACAACCTTGAAGATGAGCTCGGACTCATTGCAGGGAGGGCCACTGCAACATGTGGCAGCGCTTGATTGATTTTTTTTAAATAGATTTTTCTCTATTTTTGTTAATGTAAAAAATTTTAAAAAAAATTATTTTTGAATGTAATTTCTTTTTATCTACCCATAGACACTCATATTGCATATATTTTTTAAAAAGAAATGGACTTAAAAACCCCAGAGTAGACTCATTGATAATTTGTTGAAAAGGTAAAAAAATTGGGTTGCGCTCTTTAACTGATGTGAGAGTTTCAACGGAAAAGTAAGTTAATGGTAAACATACTCTTAGGGAGAGATGGAATGAGGTCGGCCTCCTCCCTTTGACTTCTTCATTCTTTTTATCCGTGAGTGTTGAGAGCCCTTCAAGCCTCTCTCTTCCTTCTTCCGGTCGCCGGTCGGACCTCCTTCAAGTACCGCCGATCAATTCAGCGGTCAGGTCTCCGATTTCTCCTTATCCCTTACTCATTTTCTTCTCCTTCTTCTGAATGCCGTGGTAAATTAACGCTGCTCTTTTTAAACCCTCATCGATGGGTCTATCTTTCCTCCGATTCCGTCTTCTGTTTACTTACTTTAATCTAATCATGCAATCTGTTGTGTTTCCTCGACTCGATTAATTGATCTGTCTCATTCGAAATCTTTTGCACCTTCGAAATTACGTTTGCCGTGATTAGTAGATCGATCTGTCCTCCAAGATCTGATCCTGTTTCTGTTGGTGCCTCTTGCTTGATCTTCTGTCTGCATGATTGTGTTTCTTTTCTGTGTTTTAGTTGTTGAATTAATGAGCGACTGGGAACATTTAGGCCTTTTGTATTGTAAAACCTGCGCTCGTTGGTTCAGTGACAACGGGATTGGAACTAATTTTGAATATGTAGGCCTGGGAGGGGAGGAGGCAGGGAAATCAGGTTGTATTTTGAGACATTTTTATCTTAATTTCCCAAGAGCATGCCTTGTATTTGTTAATTTTGCTTCTTGATTATAGCGTTGCAGCTAGCTAGCTTCCGTGCCTAATGTTTTTTTCGACTAGCATTGGTGCACGAAGCTAGCTAAGAGCCCTAATTAAGCTTATGAAAAAAATTCAAACCGATCTCAGGAACCCGGAGAACTCTAGACTCCAGTTTGAGAAGCTTGTAGGAGGTGGAAGGGCACCATATAGTGAGAGAAGGGATAGAGTTTTGATTGGGTTATTTTTGTTGTCTTTTATTCTTAGCTTAAGGGTTTTTCTCCATTGTAATAACTATAATGCCAAAGGACCATATTACTCTAATTACATACTCCCACCGTATCTGTTAAAAACGACAGCCAAAAATAAATGGAGGGACTAAAATAGAGAGAATAAGAAAATGGCATCATGCCATTTAACAGATTCATAACTAGAATTAAACTGGAACTACACTGCAGATCCCCTGAAATAGTTATTTGACTTTGCTTATGTATGATTGCAAGGCCTGTTAAATGTATCAGTATTTTCACTTTTAGCATTCGATTTGACATGATTTTCCTGCTGTATCCTTTTTAGGCTTGCCAAATCTGAAGAAAGAGCTTTTGTCTAAGCCCTCATCATGGCTGCATCAGAGGAAAACAGTGCACTGTTCCCTATCTTCATCTTGACTATAATGGCTATCCCCTTGGTGCCATACACAATGGTCAAGTTATGCCATGCAGCATCGAAAAAGTCAAAGCCAATTAACTGCCAGTGTGCTGTTTGTTCCCGGTCTGGGAAATACCGCAAGTCCATCTTTAAAAAGGTATGTTTTGTCATCCAACCCTGCAATTCCTTTTGTACTAGCATTTGATGACATAGGCTGGATTCAGATTTTTCCTTTAGTTTACTTCACATATGCATTTTTTTTTCTTCTCCAGATATCAAGCGTCTCAACAGGCAGCAATCTGACCCTTGTGTTGTTATGGGTCATCATGGGTGTCCTAGTTTATTACATTAAACACATTAGTGAAGAGGTATGCTATGCTTTATTGAACTGATATTTAGTGGTATTAGATAAAATATTGGGACACTTTTTTTTGTGGGGGTGGGGGTGGGGTGGGGTGGGGGGGTGGGGGGTCCGTCATTGACAGTTCCATGATGTTCTAGAAAGAACTTCTTAAATTTCTATCCCATACAACATCCAAAATCTCTATCCGCTATGTTGTTTGAATTGTGTACCAGATCCAAGTGTTTGAGCCATTCAGTATTCTAGGATTAGAACCTGGAGCAACAGAAACAGTAATAAAGAAAGCTTACAGAAGGCTTTCTGTTCAGTACCATCCTGATAAAAATCCAGATCCAGGTAGTAGCTGTTTCTTGAGTATACATTGACTTGTTTACTTTTGGTGCTTGGGAAAATAATGTGGCGCTTAATCTTGCTATTGATATTCAGTATTTTTATTTACTTTCAGAGGCAAACAAGTATTTTGTGGATTTTATATCAAAGGCATATCAAGCTTTGACAGATCCAGTAGCTCGTGAAAACTTTGAGAAATATGGTCATCCTGATGGTAGACAGGTAATATTTTTAAACCAATAATGAAAAGAAGCATTCTATCCAAATGTACAATTCTGTCCACTGATCTGAAACTCTGTGTAGACGTTAACAAAAACCTGACATGTTCTTGAATCAGGGTTTTCAAATGGGGATTGCCCTCCCTAGTTTTTTGCTAAATGTTGACGGAGCATCTGGTGGAGTACTTCTACTTGGCATTGTTGGAGTTTGTATTATTTTGCCGTTGATGGGCGCTGTCATTTATCTTTCAAACTCATCAAAATATACGGGCAATTATGTAATGCACCAGACATTACAAGCATATTTCTACTTATTGAAGCCTTCTTTAGCACCAAGGTAAGGATGTTTTCATCAGTTTCTCTTTAATTTTAACCACTGTTTAAATTCTTATATACACATTTATTTCTTGGAACGACAATCACTGCTAGTGCTTATGATTTTCTACAGCAAAGTTATGGACGTGTTCATAAAGGCTGCTGAATATATGGAAATTCCAGTTCGGCGAAGTGATTCTGAACCTCTTCAGAAACTTTTCATGCTGGTTAGGAGTGAGTTGAACTTGGATCTGAAAAATATTAAGCAAGAACAAGCAAAGTTTTGGAAGCAACATCCAGCTTTAGTAAAGGTGATTGATTAAAATTTTTCAGTTTAATGAGAAATCCATTTATATGCTTTGGTTGAAATGTTTCTCTTTTCATGTTGTATCCAGACCGAGTTGTTGATTCAAGCTCATCTGACCCGTGAGACTGCTGAATTATCCCCAGCACTTCTGGCTGATTGTAAACGCATGCTTCAACTTGCACCTAGGCTTCTTGAAGAATTGATGAAGGTTTTCGATTGTTTATTTTTTACCATTCACTGCGGGAGTTGGGAGCTTGAATTATGGAAGCTTTAAAGTATTCAGGGGCTGGATAGAATAGAAATTTTTTTGTTGATTTGTTGTACATTATTAGCACTGATATCTACCGACCAATATTACTCACCCCACAGTATGACTACATTGGTCCCATGCCTGATCAATTTCACTGTGCCCAGAAGTTACAGCCTTTTGGATTTTTATGTGTTTGCAGTTGGCTGTTTTACCACGTAATCCACATGGGCATGGATGGCTAAGGCCAGCAACAGGAGTGGTGGAGCTTTGCCAGTGTATTATCCAGGTATTTTGCTTTATGTACTGTCCAATATTACTCAGTACTCACCCCCAGTATCACAGATTTGGGCTATGATCTATGAGCCTTTCTTTCATTTGATATCTCAGCAATGCCATCTAGTGACAATCCTAGGTTTCTTTACTGACAATTTCCGCATTGCAGGCAGTCCCATTTAGTGCCAGGAAGACAGTTGGAGGATCCAGTGAAGGAATTGCTCCTTTTCTGCAGTTGCCACACTTCAATGAGGCCATTATCAAAAAGATTGCACGGAAGGTACTATTCATTTATATTCTTCTGCAATGAACTATTAGCATGTTTTCATATCTTTCACTTTCATTCTGTCCCACATGTCTGTGGGATGTAATTGTGCATCTTAGTGGCATTAAAACAGATACACAGTACACTTTGAAATTGAAGTTGCATAAAAAAAGGGCTAGACTTTTTATTCCCTTAAGCTACGACCAGATCTCACCTTGCAAGCTTCTACTACCATTCAAAAGACTCTTGCAAAGCCTTGATCATAATGTTATAGACATCTGATCTAGGAAAATTAAGGACAGGCCCAGCATTTAAAGCTCTTTGAAAGAGAAGGAAAGTTCACCTAGAAGCTCCACTATGATAAAGGTAGGTTATACAATACCATTATGTATAGGAACTCATAACCGCTACTCCTCTTCCTTCTCCTTGTTGCATGTTCTCTAAAAGTGAGATTTTTGACAGAGTATACAACTTCCCAGAGCAGCTTCCACACAATGGCTTAAAAAGAATAAGCCTAAAAATGACCTTATTTTTTTCATTCTTTGTGGTACCGAAGAAAAAACTGTTGAGAGATTCTTATATTTGAGATGCAATTTGAGATATAAGAGACACACGCCTCACACATGAAAGACATACATCTGAAACATTTTTCTCCATTTAACTTAATATTTAATGAGAAAAAGGAACATTGTAGCATCAATACATAAGCAGACTGTTTCTTGCATGTTCTAGTAAATTATGAAAAGTTGGCAACTTGGTGTCTTTTGCATTTGGAGTAAGATTCTTTCTTCATTTCACTTTATTTTCATGGGAAATTGTTTGCTCCTTCAGAAAGTGCGAACTTTCCAAGAGCTCCTTGGCATGACTCCACAAGAGCGTTCCGAGCTGTTGACCCAAGTGGCGGGTTTCTCTGATGTTGAATCACTGGATGTGGAGACTGTTCTTAACATGATACCATCCATAACAATTGACATATCATGCGAGACTGAAGGCGAAGATGGAATCCAAGAGGGTGATATAGTTACACTTGCTGCCTGGGTTACTCTCAAGCGGGGAAATGGTTTGGTTGGAGCCCTTCCACACTCCCCTTACTACCCCTTCCACAAGGAAGAGAATTTCTGGTTGCTACTTGCAGACCCAAATTCTAATGATGTGTGGCTATCCCAAAAGGTAAGCTTCATGGATGAGCCTGCAGCTGTCATGGCCGTGTCAAAGGCTATCCAAGAGCTGAAGGAAGGATCTGGGGCAAGCATCAAGGAGATAAATGATGCTGTTAAAGAAGCGGTTGAGAAAGTGAGAAACGGTTCGAGGTTGGTGATGGGTAAATTTCAGGCACCCTCAGAAGGAAATTATAACCTCACTAGCTATTGTTTGTGCGATTCTTGGATCGGGTGCGACAAGAAGACCGGTCTTAAGCTGAAAATCTCCAAGAGGAGCCGTGCAGGCACAAGAGGGGCTGCCTTGATGGACGAGGGTCAATTTGCGGAGGAAGGAATTGAAGAGGAAGAGGAGGAGGAAGAAGTTGTCGATGATTATGAGAGCGAGTACAGCGATGATGATGAGGATGAGAAGAAGATTGCTCCCAATGGTGTCGCCCATGGTAAAGGTAGCAGCTCAGACTCTGAAGCCTCAGACGTAGATGACGAAGATTGAAATCTCGCTCAGCTTTGCTCAACTCTCCAGTTATAAAGATGTAAAAGGAGTTTGATGTATTTTATTTCACATTCTCAATAAACTGCTCTAGTTCCTCAGGAAAATGACATAGGTTGACATAGCTCACAGTTAAGACTGAATATTGGGATATTTACAGTTCTGCAGCTGGTTGTTATTTCATCCAATTTTACACACTATATTTCATTTTTTGAATTCAAATGAGTGTTTCTTAGTGCACATGTTTTTCATTTGAAGGCAAACTCAGGAGTTGCATTAGGTATTTTTAATACTAGTTGCTGCCCTGCAACATGCGGGTATTTTGTGTTTATTGTTGCTTAAAAATAGAAGAAATATAATCAATCTTTAGTGTATGAACTTAAAATAGACGTTATCAAACACAATGGTCATAGTATTTTACGTAAAAATATCAAAAAGCCTTAAGTACATGTAACGACTCAAATATAAATATTCAAATTACGTTTTCAAAGGTTGGATACCTTCGTTTGGATCTTGCAATCCAAGTATGAGTTGAGATTTCAAACCTCGAAAAGTTAGTTTTGAAAGAGGGGATTTCGAACCCTAAAATACACGAAGAGCCGTTGGGTACCCAGAACCTGTCCTAGTTAACTAAGTCGTTCACAACAATTGGAATTCAAAACATGATAAAAGGGAAATCTGTGTACAACTTGTCACGGCAGAGCCGGGTCAAAACCAAAATATAAGTCTAAAGCAACAATTAATAAGTCTAAAGCACAAAGAGACCCATTTACCGCTATAAATTAATAAGTCTAAAGCATAAAAAGACCCATTTACCACTACACGAAAACTAAGGAAAGGCAAGGAACTCATTATCTTCATCTCCAAGCCATATCATCAACATAGCCTCATCTCATCTCCTGTCATATCATCTCGTCATCAACTCATCATCTCCAACTATCTCATAACATCAATTTACTCAAACATTTCCATTAGGCATCTCAAAGTTCTAATATATCGTATGTCATCTCATAATATCTCATCAATTTCCATAATTTCATACAAGATTCTATCATATCAAATCATGCTTCAATTCACATATATTCATATCTCATTCACATACTAAATATATTTCAATTCATATACGTTCTCAGTAGACCCGGGCAAATGCGGGCGCGGGTCGGGCTTGGGCCGGGCTTTACACGAGATTTTGTCCCGTTGTTGCGAGCACTAGGGCTGGGCAAAATTTGGATCGGACCGGAATCGTACCGAAAATTACGGTCTTTGGATCGGACCGGGATATTACGGTCCGGTCCACGGTCCAAGAAATTCTTATTTCCGGTTTTCGGTCCAAACCCGAAATCGGACCGGAATTGGACCGGATTTCTTATCATTAAAAAAAAGAGGTGAATGTGTGTGAGGCGTGCCTCTCTCTCTGTTTCACTTTTAGATCTAGGTTTTTTGTGTATATTTTGACAAATTAATGTCGATTTTAGTATAGATTTGGAGAAATCATAAATATTTTAGACTTAGATTGAAGAATCACATGCCGATTTTAAATCTAGGGTTAAGAAATTTCAATATAGGGTAAAGTTCCGGTCAAACCGGTCTTTACGGTCCGTGGACCGGAAAGACCGGGACCATAAGTTCCGGTCTCGGTCCGATCCGCGGTCCAAGTTCTTGGAGATTAGGGTCCACCGATCTTGGACCGGAATCTTCGGTCCGGTCCGGTCCAGTCCAGACCGGAAGCCCAGCCCTAGCGAGCACGGGTCGGGCTAAGCTTGCTTAACGGGTTGAAAATTGTGTCCAATCCTGTCCGCGAATGCGGGTACGGATAGCCCGCGGGTACACTCAAACCTAATCCATTTTTCTTATTAAGGCTATACTAAGCCTATTATAATCAATTTTAATATATATATATATATATATTACATATATTATTTATATATTATTTATATACTAAGCCTACACTAATAAAAAAAAAGTATATACTACCTACTGTTTTGAATATATATATATATAGGGTAGGGTTCGGCTGAGAACACCTCTACCGGTGAGAACGAAAGAATCAATATAATTGGTCTAAATTGGTCCATCCGCTCCCCCTCGTGCGCATGTTTTGTCCACCCCACGCGCCTTGCCCTCTCTCGTGCGTAAAACCCACGCGCCTCTGTAATGTTAAAAAAAAACACAACCCAAATACGGAGACCCGAACTCGAAATTTTGTGATACAAAGCTAAAGCCGAAATCTCTTACCATCATGCCAACATGTATTCCATATCCGATTTCCATTTTAACTAATTATGAACCCTTTCTATTTAGAACTTAGAATTTTATAATTGCAAAGTTATTATCACTGTTTTACGTATATTTTTATATATTGCAAATTTATTACCACTTCAATATATATATATATAGATATATATTCTTATTATAATTAAACTGTATTCATATAAATTTACTAATTGCATATTAATATTTGATGAACCATTATATATTTAGTCATTGAACCAATCTCTATATACGTGCTAAACCAATTACTATAAAATTGATAAACCACTTCTATTTAATTTATGAACCATTATATATTTAGTCACTAAACCACTCTCCATATATGTCCTCAATCAATTACAATAAAATTGATGAACCACTTCTATTTACTTCATGAACCACTCTCCATTCAGTCACTGAACCACTCTTTATATATGTGCTGAATCAATTACTATGAAATTGATAAATCACTTCTATTTAATTCATGAACCATTATATATTTATTCACTAAACCACTCTCCATATATGTGCTCAATCAATTACAATAAAATTAATGAACCACTTCTATTTATTTCATGAACCACTTTCTATTAAGTCACTAAACCACTCTCTATTCAGTCATTCAACCACTCTCTCTTCAGTCACTGAACCACTCTCTATGTAGTCACTGAACCACTCTCTATTAATGAACCACTCCTATTTCTTTCATGAACCACTATTTATTTATTAATAAATTAATGTTTAATTAATAAATTAATGTGTAATTTCTTATCTTAAGCAAATAGATAGCATAATAATTATACATTAATTAATAAAATGGGAATTACACATTTTATGTAATACCAATTTTTTATCTTTTGCTAGTATATAACATAATAATAGTATACAACATAATAATTTTGGGTAGATTGGGGATGAACCACTCTCTATTCAGTCACTGAACCACTCTTTCTTCAGTCACTGAACCACTCTCTATTTAGCATTGAACCACTCTCTATTTAGTCACTGAATCATTCTCTATTCAATCACTGAACCACTCTCAATTATATATATTGAACCAATTACTATAAAATTAATGAACCACTTCTATTTCTTTCATGAACCACTATATATTTATTTTTATAATTGAATTTTTTATAATTGAATTTTTTATATTTCACATTTGATACTCCATATTGTTTGCTTTTCGTTTTTGTTTGCTTCGTTTTTTGTTTATACTCCCTATTCTTATAACTTCATATTTTATCAATTTATAAATTTCATATTAAAAGACATGTTAATGCAACTTTCACCCTTGAAAATTTCACATTTTTATTATTAAATTTTTTATTTAAAAAAAGTATAATAAATATATTAATGTAAATATTTCACATTTTTATAATTGAATTTTTTATTTGTTTTTAAAATAAAATGGTTCATAAAAATGAAAATATTTCACATTTTTATAATTTTTTTTGAAAAGAAAATAATTCGAAATCCCAGATAACAACAGAAATCTGGGAAAACGAGAGGCCGAGTGAACGGCAGACGGACTAACCGTCATGATACAACCCGGAAAAACAAAATACAAAGGATAAACCCGAATACAAAAGATCTCAGTAAAAAAGACCATTCGAAAGACACCAATTGAAGACTGCGAATGCCGAGAATATGGGAAAGTCGAAGGACTAACACGACATCTTGACGCCGGGGAGACAGAGGCAGAAACCCATCAGCGGAAAAGGCGTCTCCTGGGGAAGTGTGGACCAACGACGTTCCCCCCACCTAAATGAGAGATCTTCGAGGATCACGAACACTGCCACGGTCAACTCGAACAACAGGGCGCCCGAGACTGCAACTTCATCCGGAACTAAACGTAGCCGCACCCAAGAAATGACTTCACTGAAATGGACAACTAAAACCAAGATCAAAGAAAACGGGTAATAGGGTTAGAAGCAAGTGAGCCAGAAAATAAGGCTTAAAGTTGGAAGAAAATATATATAAGTAAAAATTTGGTCCAACATTAATCATATGAAAAAGCCTTTTGATTTTGTTATTTTTCGAAAATATTACAAATATTTGGTTTTAAATTGATACTCCACTAATATCACATTAACACACAGATGGATATTAAGTGGATAGGCAAAGGTAATGGGCCATTGAGTAAAAGGCCCAAAAGGCTTTGAACTTTGATTAATTAATCTAATATGTGTTGAAAGCATAAAGCTAACAACAAACATGGAGATCGAAAGGATGGGCGGCGACGGTGAAATCTCTCAAGTAGATGGCCGGCGCCAGAACGCCGTGAGAGACCACCAGACCGATTGACGACGAGCGAGACCCAAACCAAAGAATGAACGACATCCCAGGCAAGAGCCACCAACGAAACTCCCTAGATGAATTTTAGGGTTCTTGAGATGAAATTTTTTGTTTTTTTTTTGGGGCTTTTGTTTTCTTTGGCCACCACAGCCTAGATCAAGCAATAATCATCGAAGAATAGTGGCATGGATGGTTAGGTGGCATCAGAGATGCCAATTTCAAGGATTTTGGGAGTTGGCCTCAAAGGAGAGTGGTGGTGTTCTAGGGATGTGGCGGAGAACAAGGATTCCGGTGGTTATGGGTTTGCGGCGTTGTGATGGTGTTTCATTGGATCGACAGAAACCATGTCCATGAGCGTTTGGAGAGGAGAAAGGAGACCAAAGAAGAATCCCAAACTCGCACAAAGGAGGAAAAAGAATGACAGGATAGTTACCTACTCCGGTTTATTGGTTTGGCATGAACCAAGGATTATTGATTTTTGTTTGATACATTTTGTTTGCTGATCTAGTCTCGAAGATGGGTGCCCTGATGGAGGAAACGGAGACTGAAGCCACAGATCAGTAGATTTTGGAGGAGGTGTTGTGGGGCTACCCCTTGTTGATGGTGGACTAGTGTAGAAGAAGGGCGAAACCCCATGGTTTATTCCGACACGAGGTCAGAGCATTTCGCCCTTCCCTACAAATCCAACAGATGTGGTTATTGCCGTGGAGGGGGTTGCCCATGTCTATAATTTTGTTTTTCGATTTGAAGTTGGGGTCGAGAGATAACTCTCCGTTGTTCCCTGGAGTTAGTAATTGTTGTTGTTGTTGTTCGATTTGAAGTTGGGGTCGAGAGATAACTCTCCATTGTTCCCTAGAGTTAGTAATTGTTGTTGTTATTGTTCGATTTGAAGTTGGGGTCGAGAGATAACTCTCCGTTGTTCCCCAGAGTTAGTAATTGTTGTTGTTGTTGATATTGTTTTTGTTGATGGGTACTTAATTACTCTGTCATCATCAAAACAGAGGAAGTAGAAGCTAAGTTATTGGGTGGTGTTTGATTTTGTTATGGATCTAAGTTTGGATGGTGGTTGATGATGTAGAGAGATTTAAGAGTTGATGTTGGTTAGAAATTGGAATGGAGTTTCAGGTTTGGGTTTGGACTTTGGAGTTTATAGAGAGAAGGAGGAGCTCCTCTCTCTTGATTTTTGGTGATATTTTTTCACATTTTTATAATTGAATTTTTTATCTGTTTCTTGGTGAATTTTTTATTTGTTTTATAAAAAATAATTCATGAACCAATATTTTTTTATTTTTTTTTAAAAGACCCCTTAAATTGTATTAATTTCGTCACTGAACCGCTCTCTATTTAGTCAATGAACCACTCTTTATTCAACCACTGAACCATTATATATTTAGTCACTAAACCACTCTCTATTCAGTCATCGAATCACTCTCTATTTATTCACTGAACCACTCTCTATTTAGTCACTGAACCACTCTCTATTCAGTCACTGAACCACTCTCTATTCAGTAACTGAACCAATCTCTCTTTAGTCACTGAACCACTCTCTATTCAGTCATTGAACCACTCTCTATTTAGTCACTGAACCACTCTCTATTTAGTTACTGAACCACTCTCTATTAATGAACCACTTCTATTTATTTCATGAACCACTATTTATTTATTAATAAATTAATGTGTAATTAATAAATTAATGTGTAATTTCTTATCTTAAGCAAATGGATAACATAATAATTACACATTAATTAAAAAAAGGGAATTACACATTTTATGTAATACGGATTTCTTATCTTTTGCTAGTATATAAAATAATAATAGTATATAACATAATAATTTTGGGTAGATTGGAGATGAACCACTCTCTATTTAGTCACCGCACCACCCTCTATTCAGTGACTGAACCACTCTCAATTATATGTATTGAACCAATTACTATAAAATAAATGAACCACTTCTATTTCTTTCACAAATCACTATATATTTAGTCACTGCAACACTATCAATTATATGTGCTGAACCAATTACTATAAAATTAATGAACCACTTCTATTTCGTTAATGAACCACTTCTATTTCTTTCATGAACCACTATATATTTATTTTTATAATTGAATTTTTTATATTTCACATTTTTATCAAATTGAATTTTATAAAATTGATGAACTAGTGCACAAAATATTGGAATTAAATCGCACAACTCAATAGTAAGATCTTTATTCAAAATAAGGTCGAGCACACGATAAAAATATTGATCAACCAAAAAATTAATTAATTCACACTCGATTGATCCAAAGGATAAAACAAATCGAACTAACTCATACCTACAGAACGAACAATCTAAAACTCCTATTTTAATTGCTAAAAGAAAACGAACCAATTATCAAATCAAGTGGAATTAAGAGAGGACGATGGTCTCGAAACATTGAAGACCTTCGAGCTCCACTGTGAATCTCGGATTCCGCTTCATCATCTCCCCCTGATTTGCTTCCTTGAGAACTCTTCGAATTCGAGCAGGATCTGAGGCTCCCGCTCGGTTTATCGTCCTCAAAGCAGCACCTTGAGAATTCTTCGGATTCGAGCATTACCTCCCTTCACCGAAGCGTCGTGATCAGCCCCCGAGGAACTCGAGCTCATCCCTCTGCCTGTCGGATCCGACACCACTGGCGTGGCAACTCCCATGAGTGGACCACCTAAAATTCAACTCACCACATTGGCCTTGATTCTTCACCGCGGCAACGGCTCCTTGCTCCCTCCAATCCATGGATGACGGCAACTCCTCTCCAGCGCGAAACAAATACCGATTGCTCCTCTTCGCCCCCAAACCCCGCCTCGCCTGCAAATCCATATTTGCTCCCAGATGCAATGAGTGGAAATCCTCATTGGACAAATCGGCGAACTTGTTGAGGCCGAGCTTGTACGTGCGGTCTCCGGCTATGGCGTTGTGGTCGTCGATAAACCTCAGGTTGTCCTTGAAGATCTCGAAACGCTTCTCCTTCTCCCCAAGGGGGTTGTAGTTCTTCCTATGATGCACCAGGAGTACGGCGTCATCGCGATTCGGTCGGCGAGAGAGGAAAAGCAGAGGAGGGATCTGATATGGAGGGAGAGAAAGAGACAGTGTGTATGGAGGGATGAAGGAGCACTGGAGCACTCCATTCGAGAAGAGCGTGTTGTTCAACCACAAAAAAAAAGAGGCGCCTGTGTTTCTTTTTAATTCACCAATCAGATTGTTTGTATATATATATATTGAAAAATTTTTCTACAGGCCACATTATTGGACTAAATTAGGAAATTGTCCACCCTTTCCCACATATTAGGAAACTGTCCACCATTAAAATTTTTTTGCTGAAACACAATTCTTGACAATCAAGCTACCTTCGCTCCAACTCTCCTATAGATCTCGGATTGATCTTGCTGTAATCGATCGTTTTTTGCTCAAATCGATCGTTTTTGCTATAATGAACTCCTCATATCTATCGTTTTTTGATGTAATTACAATTATAACAGATCGTTTTTTGCTGAAATCAATCATTCAGCCACGTTTTGTTACGATTATACAACTATCCATCGTTTTTGTTACGATTCTTCAGCAACGTTATGATTTTGATGTTGTTTAACTATAGATCTGCTATAATTGTGCAATAAAATCGATTTTGATGTTGATTATCATTTATTGTTGATCTGCTGAAATAGCTTCTGAAATTATGTTGATTATCGTTTATGATTGTTCCTGAAATTATGTTTGCTGCTATAATTGTTGATTATCGTTTATCATTATTGATTTCATCCTATCAATGTCATGCTAATTGTTGATTTTCAGCAATTATGCTCATTTCAGCAACGTTTATCCTTCTTTATGGTGATTGTAAATTATGCTCATAGCTTGATGAAATAGATTTCAGTTCTTTCATTTCAGTTCTTTGATGTATCATTAGCATTAGCATGTTATAGAGTCCAGTACTTTTTTTATTACTGAAATAGATTTCAGTTCTTTTTTGCTGAAATAGATTCCAGATCATTTTTGCTGAAATAGATTACTGAAATAGATTTCAGTTCTTTACTGTAGCATTTCTTTTTTGAAGTGGCCTGACCTCCCATGTGCAGATTCCATTTCTTTTTTGCTGAAATAGCTTCAATTGCAGGGGAAAGTTCTTTGATTGATGAAACAAATTACTTGTTGCTGAAATTGATTCAATTGCAGCAATAAAAAGTACTTTATTACAAGGTCCATTAACAAGTTCTTTTGATTGCTGAAATACATTCCAAAATACTTTATTACAAATTAGATATCAAGTACTTTATTCATCAAGTACTTTATTGCTGAAATACTCCAAGAACTTTATTGCTGAAATACTCCAAGACTTTGTTGCTGAAATAAAATCATTTTGCAGGGGTAAAAATGCCATCAAATATTGTAACAGTGGTATATGGGGGACAATGGAGAATTGCTGAAACAGGATTATTGTTCGCTGGAAACACTACTTCAAAAGCTTTTGTACTAGATGATTCAATCACTTTATCAACCTTGCGGAGCAAAGTTTGCAGCAGATTCAGTGTTGATGATTCTGTGGTTCAATTGGAATTCAGTCATTTGCACCCCTTCAAAACATTGAAAGCACCACTTACAGTAGATTGTGACGCTGATTTGGAAGAATTCTTGTTGTTGAGTAAATTGGATGGAGTAAATTTTGCTGTTGAGTTATGTGTCAGCCCTTTGCCATTAGATATTGTTGCCCATGATTTTCCAATTCAAACAGATGCTGCTGCCATCAACACCAATACTCATATACTTGCTGAAACTCAGGACAGAGAGAGCAGGAACACACTTGCCCCTGATCAGTATTTTGATGAGCAGGACATGCATACAACATGAGGTTTATCTTGTTCTGATTCAATGATTGCCCCCAACGTCATGGAGGGTGTGCCACAAAATGATTTGGATGCTGAAATATTTTCAAATTACTCTAATGCTGAATATTGGACTGAACGCTATGCCATAATGAAAAGAAAGGGAAACACAATTGATGAAAGTGGTTCTGGCAGCTCTATCATGGATAGTGTTGTCACCCATGTCCCCCGAGAATCAAGGCTAATGTATGTTGGCAAAACTTTCAAATCTAGACAGCAAATAAAGGATGCTCTGTGCATGATGTCAATGACAAATATATTTGGATATGAGATTAAGAAATCAACACCAAAATATTATAGAGCAACATGCATAGATGCCAATTGTGGTTGGAAATTGCATACAAAGAGGGTGTCAGCTACTTGTCATGAAGTGATATTGTATAATGATATACACACATGCACATGGGACACAAGAATAAGACATTGCAGAGAAGCCCCCTCCCATCTCATTGTAGGCTTAATACCATCAAGGTGCCTACTGTTTCAGCAACTATTTTTCTTTTAATTTCCAGCAACCAATTTCATCATATTATTGAGCACCCGATTTCAGCTTATTATTATGACCCTATCATTTTTATATAATCAATCAGTTACTTATTGCTGAAATTTTGACAGTGGATACAACCCCAAACAAATAATTGATAAGATGAAAAAGGAACGCAAGATCTCAATTACTTATTGGAAAGCATGGAGGGCAGCCCAAATAGCACAAGTGAGAGAAAAAGGGACACCGGAATCAAATTTTGCTGCATTACCATCATATTGTCACATGCTTATGGAGAAAAATCCTGGAACATTAGCTCTCATATCAACAGACAGTGCTGAAAGGTTCAAATACATGTTCCTGTCATTTGGACAATGCATTCGAGCTTTCCCCATCTTGAAAAAGGTATGTATATGTGCATAATCATTTATAATTCAGCAAAGTTTTATATTTTTTTAAATTTCAGCATTTATTATTCAGCAAAAAAAGTTCACAGATTTTATCTTTTTCATTGAAGGTTGTTGTTATAGATGACACATTCTTAACTGGAAAGTTCAGGGGTACATTGCTTTTAGCAGTTACACAAGATGCAAATATGAACTTATACCCACTGGCTTTTGGGGTTGTTGATACAGAGAATAATGCCTCTTAGGGATGGTTTTTTCAGCAGCTCGCCAAAGTTATACCGCCAACAAATGATTTGGTATTTGTTTCTGATAGACATGCCAGCATTGCTAAATCTATCACCCAGATTTACCCTACTGCTACACATTGCATATGTATGTGGCATTTGAAGCAAAACATAAAGGCAACTTTCAAGAAAAAACACATTGCTGAAATGTTCCAAACAACTGTTGAAACCTACACTATTAGTGATTTTGCCCACCAATTTGCCCGTATAAAAAAAGAATGCCCAAGTCTGTCAACTTATTTAATATCTGCAGGGCTTCAGAGGTGGGCAAGAGCACACGCAAAAGGTGATCGGTATAACATGATGACATCAAACAACGCTGAAAGCTTAAACTCTGTTTTCAAGGGTAAAAAAAATCTCTCCATTGTTGCACTATTAGAATTTATTAGAGATAAGCTGACGGAGTGGTCTGAACAGCGAAGACAAAGCTCAACAGAAAATACAGAGAAGGTGACCCCTGTAATAATGAAAATGATTCAAGAATTGCAAAAGGATATTGGTGCATACAATGTAAAGCACTTGAATGGATCTGCGTTTGAAGTTACTGGAGAAGGTACACGTACTATTGTCGATATTTCAGAAAAGAAATGCACTTGTAGAGTCTTTGACATCCAAAAAATCCCATGCATACATGCTTTGTCAGCAATAGTGCATAAAAGGCTTGATGTGTCCCAATTTGTTGCAAGTTTCTACACAAATGAAGCTTGGATTTTGGCATATGCTGAAACTATATATCCAATCCTCCCTGATGATGAAATAAACATTCCAGATTATATAAAAGAGATCAAATGTTACCCCCCTCTTGTAAGGAAAACATGTGGTCGCCCCCCTTGGAAAAGGAAGATCAGCATAGGGGAGTTTGTGAGAAGGTCAAAGAACAGTAAGGAATGGCTTCAAAGGGAACATATGAGTGATACCCCAACTCAGCACCCCCCATCAACACCCAAAGAATGCTGAAAAGACAGATGCTGAAAAGACAGATGCTGAAATAACAGATGTTGAAATGACAGATGCTGAAATGACAGATGCTGAAATGGAAGTTTCAGCAGTTATCCCCCCTGTTTTCAGCAGCCAAATACTTTTATTGTTATGCTTTATATATTTTTTTTGTTATCAGTTATACTTTGTGTTACTACTATATCATATTATCTTTACTTTTTATGCATACAAGTTATCCATTGTGTTTGTCTCAAACGTATATTTAATAAATCCTGTCTGTTTCAGCATGAATGTATATTGTTCTCATCTTTTAAACAAAAGCTGAAACATAATTTGTTGAACACAAATTGCTTGCCCCCACAGATAATAAATACCAAAAAAAGACATATTTACATTACTTCAAAAGGTGATGCACCAGTAAATAGATTCAATGTCTTGAATGTCAGTTTGAATGTCTTGAAAATACCATTAAAATGCCTAAAATATGCTGACAGTAAAGCATATACAAAAGGGCCTAATGTCTGGAATATTTGCTGAAAATACATCCCTAAAAAAGGGCCAAAATATATAACATATATAGCAGTAAATGTCTTCAAATTCCTTGAAAGATGCAATTATCTAAAATTTGAAGCTCCATCTCTCTTAAATCAAGTCTGAAACCATGAGCTCTCGGTAGCAGAAGATTTTTTCATTAGTAAACTTTTTAACATTTCCCCCAAACACCAGCGCTTCGATGGCTTTCAGTACAAAGACTCCACAGGATGCACTGCAAAAAATGCAACAAACACACAGTTACATCAAACACACACACCCCACACATGCTTATAAATGACTTTGAAAACATTATAAAGTAAAATTTCATACCCAGTTGTATCATGCACTAGATCAGGCACCTTGTTAATGTGGAATGTAGAGGATTTAAAGTTTGGTAATACCCCAGCTTTATCCAAATGTTTTGGCAACCATTCAGCCATTGGCCGCAGATAATCAACAAGCTTTTCAGCAGAAACAATATAATGATTGAAATCATAAACGTTTATAACCATCTCAACAAGCAATATCTCCACTGCAACCCAATGCTCGTTATCTATGTTAAATGGTGTGTAAACTTTTTTTGCTGACTCCCAACTCTTTGGATAATCAATAGGGTATAAGCCAAGGAAATAGCTTGTAGTGAATTGTTCAACAGGACTTGATTCTTCATATGATGACGAACAATCTGGAAGATACTTTTGATGAAAAATAGGATCCATCACAATAATGCCTTCAAATGTGCTAGGATCCTCACTGTTCTCTTCCTCATGTGAATCAACCCTGCTTCAAGGTGCTACACACAGCAAAAAGATTGTAAGCTATTTACTTAAAACAGATCATAATAACAGAACACAAATACATAGTTACTTCAAAGATGCTGCACACAGTATATAGTTTCAGCATGCTTACATCGATATCAAGCCATCCATCCTTCTTGGCAATGTTTTTGAAAAATGACTTATCTCTTCTTGCATCCATTGCAACTACTGAAAAATCCCTACAAAAAATTATTAAAAGAATAAAAATTCATGAGTCAGCAAAAATACATATTATTGAATGCACTCAAAAAAGTATGACAAGTAAGATGCATGTACCTTGAGCCTTTAATACAAGCATACATGAAGTCATGTTCCTCCTTACTAAGCAATGACTTTTTTGGAATATACTTCGGTATCATAACCTTCCCAGCAACATATGGACTCATAAGAAAAGTACTTGCTTTTGGAAGACGCTTTGAACGCCTAAACTCTTCAATTTCTTGTATGCATGTAGGATCTTTAGCAATTGCATCCCACTCTGTGCATGCTGCTTTCAACACCTTATCATCCTCCCCATCATCGTCACTGACATCTACTGTTTTTACAGGAAGTGGGGTCTTTAAAACATTATCATCCCCTTTTGTTTCAGCACCTTTCACCCCATCATCTGTCATTTCAACACCTTTCCCTCCAGCATCTGTCATACTAGCATTTGTAATTTCAGCACCTTTTGCTCCCATTTTAGCATCTGTCATGCCATCATCTGTCATTTCAGCACCTTTTGCTCCCCCTCCTATTTCAGCATCTGTCATTCCAACATCTGTCTTTGCAGCAACTTCCATTTCAGCATCTGTCTCCCCCACATCTTTTTTCTGGCCACCTTGAAGCCCCATCCCAGAAATTCCAACCTCATCACCAATTATTTCTTCTAAACCCTGCTCCCCACCCTTCAAATCCACATTAGAGTCGCGCCCTAGGTCGACAGAAAATAGTTGCGCTGAACATGTATCCAATGACTTCTGCCCTTCAACTAATGTAATAGGGATACCCTCATCTGCAGATGCTGAAACATCTGTATAAATCTGTTGCCCCACCTTTTCACTAACATTAACTGCACTCTCTTTGCCAATATCAATCAACACATCATTCACAGCCTTTGTAGACACTGGGTCACTAGGTATAACATTTGATGACTGAGTCCTAGCAAGCATTGACTCGTGCATTGTAAACCTATTTTCTAACGATTGTATCTTCTCTACAAGACCAGCAACAACAGAGCCCAATTTTATGTTTGCTGACATAAATTCCTCAAGCTTGTCCAACCTCACAGCCAAATCTTCAACTCTTTTAGGCAACTCTTCAAGCTTATCTAGCCTCTTCAGTATTTCCTTCACCCAGCTAGGAGGCTCCCCTTTTATGCTGCAATCATCTGTTCCCCCACCCAACACATCCTTTTCAGCTCGTTCTTTGCTGTGATCATCTTTGAAAGCACCCCCACAATTTCCTCAGTGCCTCTCATGTTTAACTCCTCGTTTGTTTCAGCATTCATCACATCCTCCCCCGTTCCTAATCCTCAAAGTCCTCAGCTCCTTCAGCAGCAACTTCTGCTACACTATTAACCTCAACATTAGCATCATCCTTCCTAGAATCCTTTGCAGGTACGCCTTCAATGGGCGGCTTCCTACCAACTTCAGTAACTCCATGAGAAGATGGAGGACGTGCAATTTCAATCAGCATACACAAATCACTAGAATCTTCAGAAACAGACTTACCTCTCTTGCAAAATACAAATCTAGGTTTCGCAATTGCATCCTTAGTTGACAATGCCACAAATTTCTTTACAGCTGAAATTTTCTTACCCTTTCTCTTCTTGTTTTTAACAGAACCAATTTCCCAGGATGGTTTAGAAATAACATCAGATTTTTGCGCTGGAACTAAACCAGCGGACCGACCCCTCCTGACTGTAGTTGGTTTGCTTTCAAGAATTTTCTGTTTCTTCACTAAACACTGATCCTTACCCTCAGATTTTCGCTTCTTCTTGCTACCTGCAGCATCAAAATCTTCATCCCCTCCATGTTCTTTCCCCGTTTGAGTTTCAGCAGAAGCTACATCCTGGGTAAGTGATAACACATCACCTTCCCTAAGGCAACTAAACTTCACCCCGTATGCATATTTTCTCAATCTCCGACAATCATAAAGGGTATGGCTCTCAAGTTGTGAAAATGAGGGTTCAGCTATATGATCAAGAATAGGGTGAGGAACTTCATCTTCAAAATCCATCCCTGGACGCCTTGCAAACTCCCCAAAATTTGGGAACATGGGTGCCTAATAAAAAACCACAAAGCATAAAAAAAGCTGAAATTATAAACTGCACCTAATAATAAAAGAAGATTAAAATAAAATAGATTTAAAACAAAAATATTACTAAATCACCGTTAAAAAGCTCTTTTGCATCCTCAAAATTATGTCGTATTGAACACTCCCAATGAAGAGAATAAGCATCCTTTGCTCGCGTTTTGAAATTGCAATCAAATTTATCATAGAGCACATGAAATGCTTCCAATATCCAAGCCTACAAATATAAACACACAAGGATTTATCATCATTCAACCCCCCACAAGAATCGCTGAACACAAACATGCTGAAAGTTTGCTTAAACAGAAAATGCTGAAACAAATTGACTGAAAACAATTACCTGAAAAGCAAAAATATATCCAAACAATTCATAGGATGGTCTCGGATCTGATCGATCACAAAGGAGAACCTTCTTTAAAGACTTCACCAGCAAAGAATATGACTCTCTCCCCCATGGATACAATTCACATTTCGCAGGATTGCAAACAATGCCAGCATGTTCTACTTTCACACTTTTTGATCGCCTAAACATTAACATGTTCACAATAATCAACAACTTTGCCATCTCTAGCTTCTTTGAAGATGATGGTCTACAACTAATAAAAGCCCCCATCAACTCATCATATGTACACTTTGACTGTTTGGTCATTAGAAAATAAGACCAACTGAAATCCCCAGATGATTTCACTTTATTGTCTATAACATGAAGCCCTGTAATTGCATGGAACTCAACCAGTGAGAAACGAGCAACAAGGACATCCACCTTAAACCACAATTCATGAGCCTTGTCACTTTCAATCATGTGAAGCATCATTTGATGGATGAGCTGAAAATTAAGTTTCATTTTACTCCCTTGAACAAAAACCCATCCAAAGCAACTCCTCCTAAGCCTCAAGATCAGCTTCAGATAAATATTTCTCAATAACTTCACATACATCTGGGAAACAATACACATTCGACTTTGCACAAAATCTATCCTTCACAGGAATGCAATATTTCAGCTTCTGTTACAAAAACACATTCAAAAAGCACCCCAATTTCAGCATGCATAAAGCTAAACCAACAGACAGACCAATTAAGTAAAAAAAAACATTTACTCACATCAAATTGGCACTTATATTGTTCAAGACCCCTTCCAGATGAAAGAGTATCTAAAAAAACACAACAAAAAATACACAAAACCAGTTTCAGCATGGATGAAACGTAATAATGCTGAAATAGGTATTTTGAAGATTATGCAACAAATGAGACAGAACAAGAACCATTCTCGGATGCATGCTTACATTCGTTAGAAAATACAAGAAAGAAAAAAAGAAAAACCGGTAAATACAAACCCTAACACACAGAAAAACACACACCTTCACTTGAAGACCCACTTGACCTAGTACAATCAACCGAACGGGCCTCCATTTCTTCGTTAATAGAAGATGCTTTCTTCCATGCCAAAATTAGACACATTCCCGGTGTCAATCATAAAAATCAAAGAGAAAACCCCCCCGAACCCACAAAAATCGGGAGAACACACAAAACACACCTTCGTTTGAAGGATCGCTTGATACTTTGGCCTCCATTAGATGAATATCAACAACCTCGCTCTGTTCTGACGACTTCTTCTCTGCCATTCAACCTAAAACCGACCTCAGATTTTGGAGAAAATGGAGAAACCGTTTGAACGTGAGAAAGAGATGGTAAAGAGTAGAGAAGAAGAAGAAAACTGTCCGTACAAAACGGATATATAAATGCGAGGGCAATTTTGTCCAGAAAATTGTAAGTGGACAAACACCCAATTTGTCTAATTTGGTGGACACACACCAAATAAGGTCCAATAAATGGGCCAGTCCAGCAAATTTTTTCTATATATATAGGGATTGACTCCGGTGAAAACCTCAAATTGTGGTAAAAACCGTGAGAACTACTTTATAGCTTGGTTTATTTGAAACCTGTGCTAAAAACCTCAATCACATGGTGACATTACAACTCGGTTCAACCTAAAAATCGTGATAAAAACTCCAGTTTTAAAATAACACATGACTTTATAGTTCGGTCAAGCCTAAAAATCGTGCTAAAAAACTCATGTTTTAAAATTACATAGTGACTTTATAGCTCGATTCTATTCATAAACGGGCTATAAAGCAAGTGAAACGGACTAAAAAGCCGATCCTCACAGGTTTTTACCGCAATTTTGGTTTTCACCGGAGCGCACTCCTATATATATATATATATATATATATATATATATATATATATATATATATATATATATTACATATATTATTTTTATACTAATTAGCTAAGTCTACTGTTTTTTTAAATGAATACCTACTGTATGTATATATTACATATATATACATTTACTGTTTTGATTTTTTAAATGAAAAATTAATATTATTTATTATATATATACATATATTAATTTTCATAAAAAAAGGTATCCGTTACGGGCCTAGCGGGCCTAGCAGCCCGCGTGGGCTTTTCCCCATGTCCAAGCCCGTCCGCTAATGCGGACGGGCGTAACGGGCCGAGCGGGCCTACCCACATTTTCCCAGGTCTAGTTCTCAGTAAAGTTCATCACTCAATTTCAAGTAAATCGGTCCAAAAGTTTGTAAAAGTCATTTGAACCCAAATTAAGACAATTCGCCTGTCAAAACAAGTTATTTTAAAATAATCCTTATCCAAATTCTGATAATATAACATTCAAATCTTTAAACAATCTTCAAAATATTATAATATTCAAATAATCCCGACATAAGTTAGAATGTTCGAAAACGTTATTTCAAATAGTTAAATCAACTTCCGACCTTTAAAACATTTTCCTAATTTACCCTTTTAAACCTCAAGTTCAAATAATACAGATAATACATCTTAAAATCTCAACAACTTAATTGTCATAAATCCCACCTAATATATAATCATATCAACAACATATAAAACAATTAAACACCAAATACTCATGTAACATAACACTTAAACAACCAAGTAAACCTTTTTAAATACTTTATCAAATAATATTTAACTGAAATACATCACCAAAATAAATCCCTTTTAACAACCCAAATTTATAAAACAACATCAATAAATCATTTTACCAATTCCAAATCATATATTAAAACACCACATAATTATTTCCCCAAAAATTCTACTTTTAAAATAAATTATAATATATATATAACTTACAAATATATATCCCAAAATCAGAATAATAATAATAATAATAATAATATTAATAATAATAGTAATAATAATAATAAACTAACAACAATTAAATACAAATCATATCATATATTCACATATAACAATTATATCAATATACCAAATCACACTCAAAACCGGCCAAAATCAAGAATCAGCCCAACACCACTTACCCGAATTTGAACCTGATAATGCATATTTTAGATAGGCATTATAGATAAGTCTTATTGCATTTAGGTAGTCATATTGCATATGTTTTGTGTTAGTTACATAGTTTTGCACATGGAGTATTCGATTCGAAATCTACGCTATTTTGTGTTTATTCTGCAGTTTTACATTTCGAGCTTGAATGGAGGCTTGGGAGACTGATGAAAGATGATTTTGGAGCATTAGAGAGTCCAAGGGAAGAGCATCAAGGTTGATAAGGAGCACAACGTTGAAGATATTAGAAGAATCGAGCTACTAGAAAAGCGGCGCCCGCCGTTATTTCACCGGCGCCCGCCGGTCCCAGACGATTCGATTCATCCGAAGATCTTTCTATTAGTTTATTATTATTTTATTTCCTAGAGTTTTCCTATGACGATACTTTAGAGTTTTTACAGACCTTATTCATTGTGGTTGAACAGTAGAGAGAAAGAGAGAATGAAAGAGAAAAAGACAATTAGGTTTACGTTGACTAAGTTGCTAAACTCATAGTTTCGCCTGCAATTCGAAGACATGGTTAGATGAATTGTGAGGATTTGATTTCTTATTAGTTATTCTTTGATTATTTATTATCCTTGTTTTATATTGCTTGATATTTGCATATGTTCTTTCTATGACTGATCATCAAGTTAGAAACTGCAATTCCGCTAGTGATTCCTATCTCTAGATTGGTTCCTTTGTAGCAAGTAGGGCAACTAATTATGTAAGTATAGATTATTCTGCATGATGATAACTAATATTGCTATTAGGTCATGAACATAGGTAAACTAATTCTACTCTGTAATGTTACTTGAGTAAGTGATTTCTCATGCGAGGGATCCACAAAAGCCAAGTCGGACATAACTTTAAGAATACTAATGAAATCAATCCGAGGACCATGAATTCCAAACCATTGTTGAGAGTTGCAGGTGAAGCATTTCCCATCATTATTATCAATCTACAATTATTATTTCTTTGCATCTTTAGTTTATTTCAATTGCATACTACAATCTTATTGCGTTTAGTTTAGAGAATCCTCTTAAGAACTACAAATCAGTCTTCTCTGTGGGATCGATTCCTTACTTGTCTGCTATACTAATCTTTTATTTAGCATTGAGTTCGAATATTCTGTATTTGGGGGACCAGGACCAACGACTGATAATGCATATCTTAGATAGGCATTATAGGCATTTTTGGCCTAGTTAGGTTGCATTTAGTTCATAATTTGTAGTTAAATTGCATCTTGTGATTATTTTGGAAGAATTCGAATTCTGCGCAAATTTGTGGCTATTTTGCAGAGTTGAATCTGAATACTATTGAGAGATGCAATAATCTTGGAGTGGAATGCAAATAACAAGAAACAAGAGATGTGGAGCTGCTTCCAGACTCTGGCAGCGAGAAAACGCAAGGAGCTGGATGCAGTGGCCGCAGCAAGCATGCCGCGGCCGCTGCCAGGAGAGAACGCAACATGCGTGCAGCAGCCGCATCACCTATGCAGCGGCCGCCACAGTGAACGCCAGCGAAACGGCGCGTTTCGATTAAATGAAACCCTAGATTGTTGATTTGTTTTTAGGTCGGCTTAGACTTTTAAAGGACTGAACATTGCTAGTTTTCATTTAACTTCTATTCTACTTTTCATCAGACAATTAGAGATTGAGCGATGTTTTCCATGAGGAACTAAACTCATCTGTTCTGCCTACGATTTGAAGCTTTATTTGGATTGATTGTGAGTTTCTAATTCTCGTTCCTAGATTCTGCTATTGAATGCTTCAACTTCTTTGCGCTTATTAATTGATTGTTTTGTTCTTTCTTGTTTGGCCAACTTGTTAGATCAATTCAATTGCTAGGGTTTTGTAGATTCCTGATTGTGAACCTTAACCCAAGTAGTAAACTTGTCTCTTTAGGGCTGATTGAACGAATTGGATAAGTAGGAAGTTGGATATGTTGTTAAATTCCTTTATGAGGAACTGCAAATACCTTGGTTAATCTCTGAATTTAAAGCTATCAATTGGGTTAAATCCTTTTATGAGGGACTGTTCAATTGATAAGGGTTTCTAGGACTGATTGGACTAGTAACTGTATTAGGTTGGTACAAGGGCATTCATAGGAAAACTAAAAGAACGAGAAGAAGTTACAAGGATCGTTTCAACCAAATAAAGTGGAAAATTGTAGGTACAACTATTTCTCACAATTGTTTGAATCAAAACTATTTACTTTTGCTCTCATCAATCCGCTTTGATTAAAGGCGTATCTTTTACATTCTTCACAAAAACCCCACTTTGGTTACTTAATTGGCACTTAAATCACATTTGAATAACGAATACGTTTCTGCAGGAACCATTCGATTTCGACCACTATAGTCGATATCGACCACTTTGCCCTAGGTCGACGTTTGTTGTGTCGACTCTTTTTGTTCCTGTTGATGAGGTTGATTTCGAGTACTCCACTCGATATCGAATGCCCTGTGTCGACTGGTAGTTTTCTGAGCCAGGTCGACTTCTGCCACTGACATCGATATCGACCACTCTAGTCGATATCGACTGCCGTTTTTGTCTCTGCAGGTTTTCTGTTGCAATAGAAATCGACAACCTAGGTCGACGTCGAGTCCATAACTCGAGATTGAGGCTTCTGGTCGACATTCAGGACGTGACTTTGAGACTATCTAGGATCCCGCTGACACGCTTCCTCATGGATCGATCCTGACTACCCTTCTACTACAGCGGGAGGAAGTCTTGTAATTATTTGCATAGGCTAGGATTCGGTTTACATCTATATTTTATATATTTGTTTAGACTCGATTTCCTCCTACTAACAAATTGGCGCCATTGTCGGGGAAGCAATCAATCGCGCCCTAGTAGTCTATCTCACGTCTCTTTTGAGTCTTGCTTTATAGGTGTATGTGACGCGCTGATCACCCACCTGAATTCGAAGGTATAGACGACCCTGAAAGCTATCTTCACCTTCGCGCTAGATTCCAAAGAGCCATGGCGGAAGAAGATCACATTTCATTATTAGGCGACGTCAATTTGAGGGTAAACCTAACGATTGTCCTCTAGATCACATTTCATTATTCCTCGACTTGTGTGATACAATTGTTGGTGGACAAAGCCTTGAGTATGTTAAACTGAAGGCTTTTCGTTGGTCTCTCACAAGGAAATCACTAGCATGGTTGGAGAGCCTAGCCCCCAGATCGCTCCGCACGTGGGATGAAGTCAAGGATGCCTGTCTCAACAAGTTCTTCCACCATCCAAGATGGCGATTATATGCCAGAAGATCATGGCTTTCAAATAAAGGCCACAAGAGACCCTGGCGCAAGTGTGGGAGCGATTTAAGGAGCTGCTGAGGTCCTGCCCTACACATGGAAAACCACCCTACGTCATCCAGGAGATCATCTACAACGCTCTAGACATAGCTACTGAGGAGAGAATCAAAACCTATAGCTCCTATGGGTATCTCGAGCTTCTACCACAACAAGCTTGAGATACTATAGAGTGATTGGTTGAATTTGACAATACCTATGGGACTCCTGTGGCCTCCGACTCAAGTCCTGCCCCATCTATGCCACTCTATGAGTCCTCCAAGAAGATTGATTCCGACGTCAAAGAGCAATTCATGCAAGATCAACTCATGAGGCTTAAAAAAAAGTCAAATTCCTCTCCGCCAACCAACCATGCGCCGAATGTGGCTCAGTAAGGCATATCACCACTTATTGCCCCCATGCGGAGCAAGTACAACTAGTGGAGACTCACCAGGAGGCGCGCTACATGAGGAATCCCAATCACCAGGGGTACCAAAACTGGGGAAATCAACCACCCCAATACAACCCCAGGGATCCTCCGCCTTGTAGAGCTCCATGCCATCCGGAGAAAGAACCACGACGGGATGATGTCCAACTCATCCTTAATGAGATAAGGCAGAACCATGCTGAGAATAAAGGAGCGCTCAACCATCTTACCGCCCGCACGGGGGAGATGGATACTTGGAAGGAGACTATTCAGACCCAACTGGGTCAATTGGCGGCCAAATCCCAAAGCCGCCCGGCAAACTCCCTAGGAAACCACAAGAAAACCCTAGGGGGCAAGCTGGGCACATTGCCGCTATCAACCTAAGGAGTGGACGCATATTGCACGAGCCACGGAGCGAAGGAGAAGTCGCGAAGACGCAGTCGATGTAGACCCCCCAGTCGATATCGAGGGCCCTGTCGACGTTGAACCCACTGTTGATATCGAGCCCACTGTGAAGCACATAATAGAGCTAGAGAAGCACTTGATATCGAGTGATCCGGTGGATATCGACCATCCCTTCGATGTTGACCCCTCTACAAATTGACCATAGCTTCAGACTTCCCCGAGTTCGACCAAACCAGTCGATATCGACCACCCTAATGTCGATGTCGACATGTCCAGAAAGCAGAAATCGACCACTTCGCCTCCAAAGCCATCCAAAACACTACCTTATCCTTCCTAGGCACTGCAAGATCCGGCAGACACCAAATTTAGACACTTCGTGAAGATCTTACAAGGTCTCAACCTCACCATTCCACTCACGGCAGCGCTTAATGAGATGCCCGCCTACATGAGGTTCTAAAGGACATCTTGTCCAAAAAGAGGTTCATCCTAGAGATCACCAGCAAATGCAATTCAATTGAGTTCCCTGATAAGCGCGACGATCCAGGCAAATTCGCAGTAACGGTAGAGGTTGGTAAGCATCAATTCAAAGCCCTTTGTGATCTTGGGGCTAGTGTTAGTTTGATGCCCCTATCGATATGGAAACAAGTGGGTGTTGGAGCATTGGAGCCCGTCGACATGAAGCACTACATGGCAAACAACTCCTTCATGAGACCAACTGGGGTTGTGGATGATGTCCCTGTCAAGGTGGGAAAGTTCTTCATACCCACGGACTTCATCGTGTTGGACATGCTGAAAGATCCTATTGTGCCTATCATCCTTGGTAGGCCATTCTTAGCAACAACGGATGCCAACATCAATTTGAGGAATGGCACCCTTACATTCACAATCGGCAACGAGGTCGTGGAGTTTTGCTTCAACCCTACAATGAGCGAAACAAAGTAGCTGGAACAAGTTTCCCTCTCACTGGCAAAGGATAAGCTTTGTAAGTTTTTTGTAGCGAGGACGGAATCTGCAAAGAAAGTCGACATCGACTGAAACCAGTCAAAATCGAGCAAAACACTCAAAATCAAACAGCAGTACTCGATATCGAGTGAACCTGATAATCCAATGAGTTGCTAGGAGCTTACTTATGGGGTCCCTGACATCGACATCGACCATCCCCAGTCGACATCGACTTCTGCACTCGATATCGACCCTTCTCTGTCGAGATCGACTGACCCTCAGCCTAAAGATCGCTGTTTCGTGCCTGAATAGGTAAGCTCAGGTATGATCCCTAACCCTCCTTTGTCCATTACTGATAATTCAACTAATGGGAGGGTCAAAGCTCCATGGTTTTCCCATCTTTCGAAAGTTAGGTCAAGAAAGAGAATGAAAGCATTCAACAAAGAGCCTAACTAAGAAGAAGCCTTGGTTGTTGAACTTAGCTACTACCAAAAGGACCTAGATGATCCAGGAGAAGGCACAAGCTTAAAGGGTCCCTACCTTAAGGTTTCGTGAAGCATTGAAGGAGAAGTCGGCCTAGCGACTAAAAAATCTAGAGCGTGTACATAAACCTTTAATTTCCGCATAGTTGGTTTTTAGGGTTTTGAATTTTGGATTGTGGGATTTTGAACCT
Source organism: Persicaria maculosa (assembly GCA_963922045.1). NCBI lineage: Eukaryota > Viridiplantae > Streptophyta > Magnoliopsida > Caryophyllales > Polygonaceae > Persicaria > Persicaria maculosa. The sequence goes on from OY998261.1 coordinate 41,364,180, forward strand.
TTGATAATCGTGGCTATATTATTATGAACGATGTAATCTAGAGCGTGTACATAAACCTCTATTGTCATGGTTTTGAGAGCGATGTAATGTTATGTGCTTATGGTCCTCGTATTTGTATTTCATGTTTATGGCTCAAGAAAAAAAATCAGGAAAAAAAAAAGAAAAGTTATGAATAAGAGCCTTGTTTATTCAATTTTGCATATGAGAGTTGGGTAAATGTTTGGTTGAGAGTTATTATATTTGAGAGTTATTATATATATTAGAGGTTAATGTTTATATTTTTGAGAGTTATGTTCTTTAGAGAGCTTGATGTTGTTTTTGAGTTGATTTGAGTTATGTTGAAAGTTTAGGAATCTTAGTTCCCAGAATTGAAAGCATCACATGACCAAATACAATTCCTTGCCCATATGTTTTTACCAAGCCTCATTACAACCCCGTCGAATGGAGTCTTCTTTGAGGATTTTCATTGAGCGAAAGACCTCTTGATGTTTCTTGTTTGCTTTGATGTATCCGGTGTAGATTTTGTGATATAAGTGTCAATACTTATGATGATGTTTTCATTTGGAATTGAGTTGAGTGTATGCTTAAAAGCCTAAACACATGAGAGTGAGAGAAACACATATTTACCCTAGTGAGGTTGAATTGATAAGCATGCAGGCTACTTGATCATCTATATACATGTTATGATGTTTACGTGCTTTGTTCATATTTGAGCTTTGATTTGATATTGCTTTTGATGAGATTGATTTATGTCCTGTGAGATGTATTGATTGATGTCTATTCTTCATTTGCTTAAGGACAAGCAAGAGATTAAGTGTGGGGAGATTTGATAATGCATATTTTAGATAGGCATTATAGATATGTATTATTGCATTCAGGTAGTCATATTTCATATGTTTTATGTTAGTTAGATAGTTTTGCATTGGGAGTATTCGAGTTCGGAATCTATGCTATTTTGTGTTTATTCTGCAGTTTTACATTTTGAGCTAGAATGGAGGCTTGGGAGACTGATGAAGGATGAATTTGGAGCATTAGAGAGTCCAAGGGAAGAGCATTAAGGGAGCAAAGGAGCATAACGTTGAAGACATAAGAAGAAAAACTAAAACTAAAATTCTCTGCGATTGTATGAGTGTAATTGAATGATGAAAAACTCAGCCCTAATGGCTCTAATTATAAACTTCAAACCTCGCTATCAAAGGATAAGAAAATCTGTCTTTATTCCTAAGATAAAACTAAATAAATTAAATAATTAAAATCACTTTAAGTAAATATGAATTCACCCCAAAGGATATAAAGTCTGATAGGAAAGGATAAAAGATCTCGACTTGATGTAGATGTAAACTCCTTCGGATAAGATTTTATCAAAAACTGTCGGATCTGTCTATAGCGTCACTCGATATCGACTAGTGACAGTCGATATCGACCACTTCTTTTCTATCTTGAGTCAGTTCTACTCGACCTCGGATTTGCACTCGAACTCTATCTTTTACTCGATTTGGGGCACTCGATATCGACCAGCTTATGTCGATATCGACCAGTCTGTGTCGAGTTGCATTGTTCTTCTCCTGGCTCGATTTCTGGTGTTCAAATTCCACTCGATGTCGAGTCATTTGGTTGATTTTGACTCCTCAGTAGACTTCTAGTAATTTTCCAGCTTTTCTTCTCTTTTCCAAAACGCTTCCAGTTTTGCCTCGATTTTTGCAAAATAACTCAAGAACTCATGTAGACCTCTATAATTAGAGAATAAACATAAACTACACTAATCTCATGCTTTTCCGACCACTATGCATGAAAATATAGAAGAAATCAAAGTAAAAGTATATGAAAAATATAGAAATTTGCGCGCACATCAAACACCACATACTTAAGCTTGCTTGTCCCCAAGCAATACTTTTAGCGGTTGACAAGAGGAAAACCTGATACGACCCGAGGATCGATCCAACAAGTTTCAAAGCTTCATCCGAACTCGAGAACAAAATTTGACACATGCGACTCTTTTATTTGGATTTTTTCCTTGATTTATGGAAAGATAAAAACAAGATATGGATGGCTAAATCTATAAGCATCTCACCCATATATTTACCAAACTCGCTCTATCACTCGTCGGCATCTAACTCCCGATTAATCAAGCCTTTGTTTGAAAAACTCTAACAAGCATCTCACCGAAAAGAGTTAAACAAATGAACCATTCCTCGGCCTCTCACTCCGGAATAGGGTGTCAAAATGGCATCTCACCAAATCAACAAAACACACACACTTTTTCCAAAAATTATCAACTCAAATCTTATTTCTCATGACAAAGGTTTAGACATTTTATAGCCATAAAACAAGCAACAAATTAAAACAACAAATTAAAGACGGAAAAGATGAAAAGTTTCTCGGAATTGATGGAGAAAGGTGGCCAGCCCCTTGGTGGAAAATGGAGGGTTGGATATCATCATGAAGTGTCAAAAACCATCAAGTTCCATTGAATGAATCCCGTTCAACGCATCTTCATCTATTCCGACTTCATTCAATGCATCAGGAAAACTGTCCAGATTTCGGACTGCTGGATTATTGCAAATTTTGGATCTACTGTTGGATGATTACGATATTTTGTTCCTCATGAAAGATGTAGCCCTTCGAATTAGCTTTCCAACAAGTACTCATATACCTTCATCGGACTAATATAGCCCATTTTATGACAGAAACACTAAGCATGCATCAGAAAAAGCCTAAATCACATCATGTTTTCTCAAACGAGAGTTGATATTCGGCTCCAGTGACAAAGCTTTGTAAGATAAATGAGTCACGATCATTGACCACTAGGATCACATCATCCTCCTCCCCTTGAAAAGGATTCGTCCTCGAATCCGTGGCGGAAACGGGCGACTTCTTCGAACATGCCTCTTCTTCCTTAAACGGATCTTGAATCCCCTCTTCTTCTTGAATCGTGAAAGGTAAGCAAGACGGAATGAATGGGGTCGCATCCAACCACTTAGTTGACATGGAATTAAAAAATATAGGTACCTAGGTTGGCGTCTGTTTCTCCTTAATGGAAAGTGCAACATTAGGAAGTTGGATGATTTCCTCATCTTTCTTAAGCTCAGGCATGATCATTGCAGTCTTAATCTGAACATCCTTGGACTTGCCTTCTTTAATCTCAAGTGCTTCACCCATGATGGTAGAGGATGCTGTCTTCGAAGAGAGAGGTGGTGGTGTTGTGGGCTTCGATGGTGTCGATCCCAATGAGATGACGAGTTTTTGAATTTCCCGTACTTATTGCATTGAGTCTTCCGCGAGCTTGCGGTTCTCTTGCCAAGGTAGTTCAACCTTCTTCTTACGCCGAGCCTCATCCTCTCGAGCCCTTCTTCTTCGATATCTCCTCCGGAGCTCGTGATCAACTACATCATATGTAGCACCATCCATGTCACTCCAACGAAGATACCCATCATCATAGGCTCGAATAGCCCATCGGATGTAGTCTTCGGACAAAGGCTTGGAACTCGATTTCTTGAACATTTTGACTACGAAGAAACAACTCGATTATCGAAAGCTCGATGGACTCAAGTCGATTAGCTCTGATACCACTTGATGAGACCCGAAGACCGGGATCGACCAAGGCTCGAGCTTTCGATCACTCTTTTTGTGGGGCTAATTTTTAGACTTTTTGGAAACTGAAAAAAGGGATATGTGGAGCAAGATTCGCAGGCTTCTCACCCTTGAATCCCCTACACTCAATCTCAATCCTCTAGGAATCATACTCCGAGGATCTCGACCCTTTGACACCTTTCCTCTCAATAGGGTATCACCCTCGGCCTCTCACGAAAGGGTTTGCTCTTAGCCTCTCACCAAGAACTCGATCCTTAACCCGAAATCATAGGAAGCTATTAGTGGCTTAACCTTTAACTCAACTAAACTTGACTTGATTCAAAATGAAGTTCTTACAAGCAATATATAAGCTGAAAATATAGCCCCCAAGCATCTATAATCGATGTGGGATTTATTTTGATAGAAATAAAAGCATGAAAAAACGTCTAGATTTGAGCGGGTGGAAATAACGTCCAATTCTAGCATCTTCGTGGCTGATTTAGGGGAAGTGTCCTTCATGAAAGAAGTAGCCCTTCGAATTAGCTTTCCAACAAGTACTCATATACCTTCATCGGACTAATATAGCCCATTTTATGACTAAAACACTAAGCATGCGTCGGAAGAGCCTAAATCACATCAAAACCTGCGTTGTTCCTGCCAAAGAATACTCAAACTCACAACTAGTATAGTTGGTAAGAAAGAGGTCGATCCACAGGGAAATCTAGTAACTTCAAGTATCAATTGAATCGGAAGTAACTGCAAAAGAGAATTGGTGATGGAAATATCCGCCTTTTATCAAAGCGGAAACAAGCAAACAAGGAAATAAAGGTTGTAAGATGCAGTAGAGAGAAATAGGTTCACCTACAATTTGTCACTTCAATTGATGAATTTGATCCTTGTTTCAGCCTCTAGTTCTTGTCTTTTCCTACTAATGTCCTTGTCAAGATCTTAGGTAAATTACTAGTCCTACGAGTCCTAGCAATCCTTATCTCTAAATAACCCTAACACGGTTAAGATTTAACCTAGAGATAGCATTAAGACTATGAATTAACCAAGGTATATGCAATATCAAGCTACGAGTCAATATTTAACATATATCCAACTTCCTACACATCCAATTAATCCTACGAGTCCTAAAGGGATATGATTGCCACTTGGGTTAAGGTTCGCTAAGAGGAATCTACAAAACCCTAGAAATTGAATGTATCTTCTCTAACTATTTGATCAGGCCAGAGAGAATAAAACACATTCAAATAATTAAGCGCAAGGAAGCCAAAACATTCAAATAGGAATAAGAACTAGATTAAGAAACTCACAATTCAACAATCAAATATCCAAACTGTAGGCAAAACCTTCGGGAGTTTAGTTGCTCATGCTCAACGTTCTCTCAATAATTCTCTAAAAGTGCATAAGGTGAATAGTAGAATAACCTAGAAATGTCTTTTAAATGCCTACAAAGAATCGACCAAAAATAATAATAAAAACCCTAATTAAAGTTCAGAATTGATTTTGCGTTTCTGCACGGGCCACGGGGCGGCGACCTCAGGCGATGGGGCCGCCAGGCGATCAGCGAAATCCTTCGACAAGTCCTCGGGCCACGAGGCAGCTAGCTCGGTCGCTGGGCGGCCAGCGATATCTTCCGCTTCTCTTCTCGTGATTGCCTCTAGCTGATAATACAATATTCTTTACTTCTTTTACTCTCCTCAAGTTCACTCTACCTTGAATCTGCTATTCCTGAAATAAATCATAACATTGTGTAGATTCCGCAACTTCCAACTCAACAAGTAATCATGTAAATTGATGTGCGCGCAAATTGCCATATTTTCTATGCACACATGAATCCATTTTATTGTCTTTTGCATGCATATTAATGGGAAAACATGAGAACAGTGTAGTTTATGCTTAAATGTCAAATATATGGGTTTGCACGAGTTTCCATGTGATTTCGCAGAAAACAGGATGAAAATGGATGAATTCGAAAGAGCGGAAAAAGAACTCGAAGTCTTCTGAAGAGGTCGAAATCGACTAAAGACCTCGACATTGAGTATATCAGAGACATAGGAATCGAGCAGAAAAGGAAACAGAGCATATCGACACAGAAGAGGTCGATACCGACGTCTGGGGGTCGATATCGATGCTGCCAGATCGACCAAATTGATAGAAGTCGAGTGCCAGTTCGAGTAGGAGAAGGAGAAGCTCGAGATAAGGTTTTGGAAGGGTCGATATCGATGTCTAAGGGTCAATATCGACCACGCCAGCAGAGGAATTCAACTCCGATTTTGATAGAATTATATCCAAAGCTTGCAATATCTATCCAAAGGTCGAGATTTCCTATCATCAACACCACATCTATCATGAGGAGGCTGATTTCACCATGAAGTTTTAGCTTTTACTTTGTTTTAGTTTATCTTAGAGAATAAAGATAAGGTTTCGATTCCTTATCGACATCTATAAATAGAGGCCAATAGGGCTGAGTTTAGGTATCCAATAACATCGAAGAACATTCAATTTTCACAGAGAATTTCAGTTGCAATAGAGAGTAGAGAGAGAGAGAGAGGAGGCCGAGTGGAGTTGTAAAACGAGAGTGGAGTGGCTTGTTTGGTTGTACTTTCTTTCGGAGTTTTAATTCAATGTAGCTTTCTTTCAATAACAATGATGATGATGTGCATGATGAGGAGCGAGTAGTCAACCCACTTCTAGGGTCGGGGTGAGCCCGACGAGAGCAATGTGAGGTAAGTGCATCAAAGGTATGACTTTTATGCGATTCCGTCTTCTACCCCATGCATGATCCTTTACGAAAGTTAGGGAGATTCATTATTTGCATTATTGAAGCGAAAGCCACTCATATTGTGAACTTGAATTACTCATGAATTGGATAGTAACTCTTAGGAATTATGCGAGAGCCTCTAATCACCTAAGTGTTGATAACGAAAGTTATTTGACGGGAAGACATTAAAGTTCATATCTTTAGCATGAAACTTGCATTGTTATCGTTGTGGCATGAAACCCCGACTTTGGAAGCCTTTTAATTAATTGAATTCTTCATAAAAGTCTTAGTTTTGTTTCTGTTCATCTTCCTTCTCTATTCTATTTTTCTTCGGACTCGTTTCCGATAAATTGGTTACAAAAACAGTTTCTGTGACAAGCATCGAAATCGACCATAAAGGTCGATATCGAGGTCTAACATCGATATCGAGGTCTCTGCTCGACGTCGACTTGCTGTTTTGTCTTCTGCAGGAACTACGCTAGGAAATCGACCAGAACTGAGGTCGATATCGACCTGTATACTCGATATCGAGTGTCTGTTGAGGTCGAAAGCCTTGATCGTGAGCACAACAAAGGAAGCATTGACATACCTCCTCGTGGATTCGATCCTGAATTACCCTACTACTACAAGGGAGGGGATTCTTGTATTATTTGTTTGGGACAGGGAGATAGTCTAGTTGTGCTTTGTTTTATTTTAAATATTTGAATCTCCTACTTACCCCCGCCCGCTTCCGAACATAAATGCAACTAAAATATGCAATATTTACACCCAAACTATGCTAAACTTCTTTTACTCTCCTCAAGTTCACTCTACCTTGAATATGCTATTCCTGAAATAAACCATAACATTGTGTAGATTCCGCATCTTCCAACTCAACAAGTAATCATGTAACTGTAACTAAAATATGCAATATTTACACCCAAACTATGCTAAATGTAATCTATTATGCAATACTAATAATGCTCTATCAGCGGTCATTCAGGGGAAGAAACTAAACCCTCAACATCATAGATTCATTGCTATATGTCCCTACAATTAATTGCCATCCTCAAAAAGGTACTAATGTCAACAAAATCCATGCATGTGAATAAAAGAAACATCATACTCACAAAAGGACGGTTATATGCATAAAACAATTTCACGCGACATAGCATTAATAATCAAGAGGACTTTTGCAAGCTTATGAAAGAGTAGATTGGTAAAAGACTAAAGGTGGGCTAATTTTTGGCCATGTGGTGTTAAATCCGAGGAAATAAACTTTCTTTCCAAACTTTCATTCCACATTCCTTCTTCATAATAATTCTCACCTTTCGCTCTTCGCTCAATGCTTTTTTCACTATAATGCTTTTACTTCTCTAACCTTAGCACTGCCTTCTCGCGAGTCGCAAACATGGGTGTCATGAATGGTCCCGGATACTTAGTACTTCGGACTCCTCACCTTGTGTCCCATCTCGCTGAACTAACATCTCAACGAGCAGGGTCGACCTACCTTTATCTCCTGAGGTGATCAGATTTTTTCTCGCTCATTAAATTTTCCATATTTCATAAATTCTTTCATTCCTGCCAACAACTTCATAAATATATGCACAACTCCATATAAAAACTCCAAAGATGACATCCATTCTCAAACTTGTCCCCAGATAGGGTATAAGGTATAAAAAATGGACAATATGTAATGTATTGTGGAGCAATAATAATGTAAGGCTCATATATGACTTGTGTAATGCAAATTTGCATAGGTAAGGTTAGGATATGAAATTGAGCACATGTATGGAAAATATAAAGTCCCCCATCATCTTATCATGCATATTTTCAAAAGCAACTTCAGATTTTACCTCTCTTTCATGCTTTTCTCTAAAAAATTACACTTCATTGTGACTTCCCTTTACTAGGCAATTTCATGTTATATCTCTAATGAATCCACTTTTGCATCGTCGAGTTCAATAAAAGCTTCCATGATACTTATTCAATTATTCAAATTCTTTGATGGGGGCGATTTTTTTTATGATGGATAAAGATAAATAAAGATATCTAAAGTAACTATGTAAAAAAGGTATGCATAAACATGAAAAAGAAATATGCAATATGCGAAAAAAATGTGTAAAATATGCAAGTAAGCCTTTCCCCAACCCTATACTTAAAATATACAATGTCCTCACTGTATAAGAAAGAAACTTACTAAAAATTAGCAAAAATCAGGAACGGAAACGTGTGCAGGGGCAGTCGATATTGGGTGATCCAGTCGATATCGACTAGTTTCACTCGATTCTGGTGATTCTAAGCATTAAGGTGATCCTCTATCGTTCACAAGCTCTCTAAATCGACTTGCACCATCGATATCGAGTACTTTACTCGATTTCGAGTCATTTTTTGTGCTTCTTCTCCAGAAATTCGTTAGAAAATAAAAAGCAAAAAGCAAAACCAAACATAAAGTCTCAAAACAACATGTCCAAACCCTAAAAACTATTGGTCTCTTACAAGCTCTAGACTTTATAGTCGCTAGGCCGACTTCTTCCTTTATGCTCCTAAGGCGGCATCTACAGAGCCCATGTAGCCTTGGCCTCAAATAGCACTCCATTCTTTTCTTGCAGCTGCATCCCGCCTGGATGGATCTTATTCACTGTAAAGGGACCCATATTCTTTGTTTTGAATCTACTTGAAAATCAATGATCCTTTGATTTGGAGACATACACCTTATCTCCTACTTCGTAGTTGCTCGGATCATCATTGGATACCCTGCACAAGCGCACATACCAAGGCAAACCTCTCCCAAAAAGAGATAAATCCTTTATTGAAATTGAAAAAGAGGAATTCATACCTTGCCTTACCTTTTCGGAGCTTTCCTTTTCTCTCTTTGAGTCCAGTCGATATCAACTAATGTCGCTCGATATCAACTTATCTTCTGCTCCTAGTGGTTTTTACGACGTGGAGGAATTCGGCTCGATCTGCTAAACTCGATATCGACTAGGTGAACTCGATGTCGAGTGACTTTTCTCTCCTTCATCTTCTGGTTCGGTCGATGTCGGCTTTGAAATTTTGTCGATTTTGAGTGCTGCACTCGATTTCGATTTGTCTGCTCCAACATCGACCCCATACTTAAAACCTGGCACAGAATCTTGAACATTTTTTGTCGATATCGACTTACCTGGGTCAATTTTGAGTGGTGCTTTTGTTCCTTCGTTCAAGATTGCCACGATTTCCTCCACTTGGGCTTCTATAGCCCTCTTCTCTAACTATTCAGGGGTCATATTTCTTACCTTAGCTTCCCCGCATGCGATGTAGACTCCTTTGATTGATTTTACCTCCATAGGCCCTTTATTCTTCTTCACCGTCTTGTTGAAGGTGTACTCTATTACTTCATCGCTGATGGTGAATGAGAGCAATTCTTTCCTTACATTTATATTGGCATCAACGGTTGCTAAGAAGGGCCTTCCTAAAATAGTTGGACAAGCAGGTTCCTCTGCCATATCAACAACTAGAAAATCAGCAGGGACAAAGAACTTACCTACTTGCACTGGCACATCATCCACCATGCCTGTTGGAATGACCACCGTGTTGTTTGCCATAAAAAGTTTAGCATCAACAGGCTCTAGGGCACCAATCTTTACCTTCGACCATATTGTTAGTGGTATAACGCTAACACTAGCGCCTAAATCACATAATGCATTAAATCAGTGTTGACCTAAGCCTATAGTGATAGAAAACCTACCCGGGTCTGCCCTCTTTCTGGTAGCTCCAACTTACTGCACTCCTCTGCGATCTCAGCAACTGATCGCTTCTTATCTAGTATGTCTTTGAGGAACCTTACATACGATGTCATCTCATGAAGAGCTTTAGTGAATGGAATTTTTACATTGAGCCCTTGAAGCATCTTCACGAAGTGTTGAAATTTCTTTTTTGCCGGGTCCTTTAACATTTTCTTAGGGAATGGCAGCGCCTTCTTCTTTACTGCGGCTGGAGTTGAGTCGATATCGGGTAGGGTCTGGTCGATATCGACTGGAGGAGTCGATTTTTGGTGATGCTTAGCTTCTGGATCGATATCAACTAAAGACGACTCGATGTCGACTGCATCTCGGTCGATATCGGTTGGGTGAGTCGATATCGAGTCCTCCTCTGTGGCTTTCTCCTCCGCTTTTTGCTCGGGCGTTCACGGTTGACGCACACTCATTAGATTTAGCCGGTATTTGACCTGTAGTTTTGCCCTTAAGATTGGGCACAGTAGATCCTGGCAACGATCTTGACGGTTTGGGAATTTGTTCAGCCAATTGACCCATTTGGGTCTCCATGTTCTTCTTCCAAACATCGATCTCCCCGAGCCTAGAGTTGATGCCTTGCAGCTGAGTATGGACTGAGTTATTGGCTTGTTTAAACTCAGTGTGGTTCCTCCACATCTCATCAAGGATGATCTGTAGGTCATCCTTCCTTGGTTCCCGCTCAGGGTGCCCAGGTGCTCTATAAGGTGGGGGATCCCTCTGTTGATGCTGAGGTTGATAGAACCTTTAATCCCCCCAATACTGCTGATGGCCCCCTCCATAGGGGCCTCTCGTCCACTTAGCTTCCTCATGTGTCTCCGCAATGCTGACTTGCTCAAGATGTGGGCAGGCGTTGGTGTTGTGCCTGGTAGACCCACAATCTTGGCAAGCTTGGTTGTTGGAGAGGAACCTAACTTGCTTTTGCAGGCGGCGTGTCTGATCATTGTTGAATTATAGCTGCACATCAGGATCGATCTCTTTTGAAGGCTCATAGAGTGGCATTGATGGGGCAGGCCTTGATTCATAGACTGCAGCTGTCCCATATGTGTTGCCGAAGTTGACAAGCCTCTCAATTGTGTCCCGGGCCTCCGTAGGTGTAAGCTCAATGTACCGATAGGAGGTGTAAGAGTTGATTCTCTCCTTATTTGGTGCGTCAAGGGAGTTGTAGAAGATCTCCTGGATGACATAAGGTAGTTGCCCATGAGTAGGGCATGATCGCAATAAGTCCTTGAAGCGCTCTCATGCTTGCGTCAATGTTTCGCCAGGCTTTTGTTTAAAAGTCGTGATCCTTTGCCGCAACATCACCATTTTTGTTGGAGGAAAAAACTTGTTTAAGAACGCATCCTTCACCTCTGACCATGTCCTCGGCGAGCATGGAGCCAAGCTTTCAAACCATTGCAATGCCTTCTCTGCAAGAGACCATCGAAAAGATTTCAGTCTAACATATTCCAAATTAGCGCCATCGGCGATAGTCTCACATAAATCCATAAAAGTAGAAATATGTTGCAAGGGGCATTCGTTAGATCTTCCTTCAAAACTATTGCGTTTAATCTCAAAAAGAAAGTTAATTTTAATTTCATAATTAGAGGGAGGAATGAGAATCGCAGATTCAGGAACGTGGAGTGGAGGGTGCATGTATTGCATGGCCGTCTGCGGATATTGATTGAGCCTCTCTTGGGCTTGTCTGCGTGCATCCTCCTCTCTATCAGCGCGAGCTCTCTCTGCAGCTGCAGTTGCCCTTTCATTGGCAATGGTGGCATTGTGGTCCTCAATCTCCTTCCTCAATCGCTCAATGAGTTGAGCTTGTGTCTCGTTCTCTGCCATGATTCTGATTGCTCTGTTTCGAAGGTGGAGTAAACGTTCGGGCTCGTCAAGACTTTCCAAGATAGATACGTGATCAGAGCGTCGTATAAACCTACAAAATCAGCACTAGAAAAAAAACGTGAGTAAAAGCTTAGGGCGCGAATGATTGCCTCCCCGACAACGGCGCCAAAATTTGTTAGGAGGGAGGGAAACTAGTCGAATAAATATAAATATAAACCAAACCAACTCCTTGTCCAAGAAAATAAAATTACAAGAATCCCCCCGATGTAGTGGTAGGGTATTCAGGATCGAATCCTCGAGGAGGTATGTCAGCGGTTCCTAAGCTCGCAATCACGTTCAATTTCGACTCCAGAAGATCACTCGATATCGAGTAGACCAGTCGATTTCCAGCAAATTCCTACAAAAGATAAAAGCAACAGTAGACATCGAGTAGAGCACTCGATATCGAGTCAGTCACTCGATATTGACCTCTGCAGTCGATTTCGAGTCTTCGCAGAAACTGTATACGTAACCAAATTTTGTTGGAAAAGTGTCTGAAGAAATTAAGAATGATGAGGGAAAGATGGACAGAATAAAAATCTCAGATTTGCATAAACTCAATAAACTTAAAAACCTACAAGATCGGGGATTTCATGCCACAACGATAACCATATAAGCTTATGCCAAATTTATGAAAGATTATGCTTTTTCGTCAAATAACTTTCGTTACTAACAATTAGGTGATTTAGAGGCTCTCGCATAAACCCTAAGAGTTACTATCCAATTTCACCTATAATTGGCAAATAAACATAAACTACACTAATCTCATGCTTTCCCAACCAATATGCATGAAAATATAGAATAAATCGAAGTAAAAGTATATAAAAAATATGGCAATTTGCGGGCACATCAATAGATAAGCTCGACATATTAAGAATTACATATGCATGAATTCAACAATAGATCTGTGTAGTACAAGCCAGGCAAAACATAGTAATATAACGGGTATCACATGTATGATTGACTACCCATGTTTACAAAATCCTAGAACATCATATATACCTATCATCATAATTAATCCAAGTCCAAATCCGTATAAGTCATGGAATCATAAATCATTTTAAATATTTTTTTATCAAATTATATAGCATCAGATAAAAATTAAAATCACATATATAAAATAACCCAAACCGAGTTTAAACCAAACCCGAGTCAACTCCTAAAAAAAGGAGAGAACGAGCTCCGACCAAGAGCCCATACCTGGTTTTCGCCGCAGCGAATTGGCTGCTCGCCGTGATGAAATCCAGTTCTTTGTCCCTTGCGAGTGATGCCTCTCGCTACCGCAACAAGAACCATTCTCTTCATTTGTTCCTAGTTCTTGTCCGTCGTGGCGACCATGGTTTCGTTGTGGCAAAACAAGCGAATATGAGATCACTTTTGATTTAAACTCGATCTTTTTTTCCGAACTACTCTTCCTTTCTGATACCCTCCCCCGGCCTCAAACAACATTTAAAATAACAATTCTGAATAATAATATAACCAACAAATTATATAGCAGTAATATAATAACGAGATAATGAGATAAAACAAGCAAAATATATCACAAATCAACCCAACCTGGACTCAATTATTAATTAACACGTGACTCGCAAAGGTATGAGCTCAACAAGACAAGCATGGATCGACGATATATTCTAAGCAAAATTATAATGTGTGAACCTGGGCATGATTTAACTATAATAGAGGGCACATAGTCGGATGAGGTACAAGATACTAGAATACAATAAGCATCACAAGAGCATTGTATGGTAAGAACAATAATTTATATGAGACACACACACACAGTCACGTCGTTAGTCATATTAAGCATGATACAAGGTTGTTGAGGCATAACATGATGACTAGATTACCCACATCAAACATGCTCAGATAGTCATAAGATCATATAAAGGGGCATATCATGGCTATCACAACCTATGTCAAGAGGCGATGATACAATTTCAGCACACGATCATACAAGTCATATATTCAATACATAAACCTTACACTATATTAATAGTACCTGACAAGTTATAAATATATATGAAACAAGATGCATCGATGGCATGAGGAACAACATCATGAGACAAGTAGGTAGGCATGATACTAGTTGGAATCATATAAGGCATAATGAGCATCGAGGTGTAACACTATCATGTTTTAAGTATATAAGGGGTATATGCACATGGAGACAAATCAATAAACATCTGTATAAGGCATGTATTTAACATGGTAATGTATCAAGTCATGTAAACATAGATAGGGCTACCATTATAAACAAATAGAGGTTTCCAAGGGAGATGTCGACTTATCCCCACAGACTCAAAAGCCCATTTCCCGTGGGATGCTTGTGTGACTCGTTTTGATAACATATATGGGCCCTCAAATTACTCCCGAAAGAAAATGGCGGAGTTTGTGTAGAATCTCAAGACAAAGAGACACCGGTTGACCACTGCGAGAATCGAGGAGGATGACTAAACAAAACAACCCATTCCATAGACTCAGAACCATTCAAAGTTTGATACCCTAGCACACTGACCATCTCATGGCATGACCTATGGTGTCAAGTACCATACTAATCACACGCTCAAGTAGTCAACGTTCCCGAACCTAATTCACACACATAATTGGATTCCCAACTCTATTTCCCGTGAAAAGACGTCGATACAATAAGAAACGACTCGATCAGAACACTAAATTGAGACATGTAAGAAGATAAGGGGGAGGAAATCAGAACGAAAGGAATAGACATCTCTCATTCATCGCCAACCTTTAATCGAACTTCATCAAACTAGAGACAAAATGAAAGGAAAAGGCACCAACAAGTGGATTATGGAAGAGATCTCTCCATAAGACATAAATTTTGACTACTAAAAAAGGCTCCCTCGCTTATCCCACTCACATAGAGATGCAACACTCAGTCTAAATATATCAACAGATTTCTAGTTTTAGCAGAATAGCACTCAGCACAGAAGCGATCATCGTGATTTTAATCTGACCCCCTTCGAGGGGGATCGTCCTCGGGCTCACTTTATATATATCACAACAATCTATCTAGATGTTGCCCTTCGAGGGGAAACTACCTCTCGGTCTCTATATTCTAACCCCGCTACTCCAACTACCGCGGTGCAAACTCCTTGAAGTCTTTCAAGCTCTCAGTAAAGTAGAAAGCTATGTTTCGCCTACCCTTTCCCAAATCAACGTCCATAAGGGACGGTCTATCGCTTTTGTACCCACTCGATTGCCCATTTCTTTTTTCCTTACTTCAAGTCGAGTTTATTAAGTTATGTTCATTAGTTAGCCCTTTTAAATTCATTTTGCCCTTTTGAAACTCTTCAAAACCCCTCGAAATTCATGGGTGGTGTTCAAAACATGCGCTCAACACTTTTGTACCCGGATTGCACAACCTGGCTCTATACCAACTTTGTAACGGCCCAAATATAATATTCAGGTTACGTTTTAAAGGTTGGATACCTTCGTTCGGATCATGCAATCCAAGTATGGGTTGAGGTTTCAAACCTTGAAATGTTAGTTTTGAAAGAGGGGATTTCGAACCCCAAAATACGCGAATGGCCATTGGGTACCAAGAACCTATCCTAGTTGACTAATCGTTCACAATAATAGGAATTCAAAACATGATAAAAGAGAAATCTATGTACAAATTGCCACAAAAGAGCCGGATTAAAACCAAAATACGAGAACTATGAGTATAGAAACATCCAAGTTTATAAGTCGGAAAGTCAGTCTCTCGATTGACAATCGTCCAAAAATGGTACCCGTCATATAAGAGCAAGCATCAACATATAAACATAACTAAAAAAATATAGATGGGCATGGGATCCGATTGAGACCCGCACT
This sequence comes from Persicaria maculosa, assembly GCA_963922045.1. NCBI lineage: Eukaryota > Viridiplantae > Streptophyta > Magnoliopsida > Caryophyllales > Polygonaceae > Persicaria > Persicaria maculosa. The sequence goes on from OY998261.1 coordinate 41,379,969, forward strand.
TGGCTAGTCCCCACAAATAGGCACACATACACGTTATTTTTAAATAAAGATGCTTCTAATGCAAGACATAATTTAAACACACAAGACATGCTGACTGATATAGATAAAATGATGAAAATGCAGTAAATGGGCCCATACACAATGCTAAGTGAGATGTCCCTCTAGGCTCCTAAGTAATTGTTTGCAGGAAGGGCGGGGAGTGTGGTAAAGTAGGAGAATAAAATAAAGCACAACTAGACTATCTCCCTGTCCCAAACAAATAATACAAGAATCCCCTCCCTTGTAGTAGTACGGTAATTCAGGATCGAATCCACGAGGAGGTATGTCAAAGCTTCCTTTGTTGTGCTCACGATCAAGACTTTCGACCTCAGTAGACACTCGATATCGAGTATACAGGTCGATATCGACCTTAGTTTTGGTCGATTTCCTAGCGCAGTTCCTGTAGAAGACAAAACAGCAAGTCGACGTCGAGCAGAGACCTCGATATCGATGTTAGACCTCGATATCGACCCTTATGGTCGATTTCGATGCTTGTCACAAAAACTGTCTTTGTAACCAATTTTGTCGGAAAAGAGTCCGAAGAAAATAGAATGGAGAAGGAAGATGAACAGAAACAAAACTAAGACTTTTATGAAGAATTTAATTAATTAAAAAGGCTTCCAAAGTCGGGGTTTCATGCCACAACGATAGCAATGCAAGTTTCATGCTAAAGATATGAACTTTAATGTCTTTCCGTCAAATAACTTTCGTTATCAACACTTAGGTGATTAGAGGCTCTCGCATAATTCCTAAAAGTTACTATCCAATTCATGAGTAATTCAAGTTTACAATATGAGTGGATTTCGCTTCAATAATGCAAATAATGAATCTCCCTAACTTTCGCAAAGGATCATGCATGGGATAGAAGATGGAATTGCATAAAAGTCATACCTTTGATGCACTTACCTCACATTGCTATCGTCGGGCTCACCCCGACCCTAGAAGTGGGTTGACTACTCGCTCCTCATCATGCACATCATCATCATTGTTATTGAAAGAAAGATACTTTGATTTAAAACTCCGAAAGAAAGTACAACCGAACAAGCCACTCCACTCTCGCTTTACAACTCCACTCGGCCTCTCTCTCTCTCTACTCTCTATTGCAACTGAAATTCTCTGCGAAAATTGGATCTGAAATTGAATACCTAAACTCATCCCTATTGGCCTCTATTTATAGATGTCGATAAGGACTCGAAACCTTATCTTTATTCTCTAAGATAAACTAAAACAAAGTAAAAGCTAAAACTCAATGGTGAAATCAGCCTCCTCATGATAGATTTGGTGTTGATGATAGGAAATCTCGACCTTTGGATAGATATTGCAAGCATTGGATATAATTCTATCAAAATCGGAGTCGAATTCCTCTGCTGGCATGGTCGATGTCGACCCTTGGACATCGATATCGACCCCTCCAAAATCTTATCTCGAGCTTCTCCTTCTCCTACTCGAACTGGCACTCGACTTCTATCAACTTGGTCGATCTGGCAGCCTCGATATTGACCCCCAGACGTCGATATCGACCTCTTCTGTGTCGATATGCTCTGTTTCCTTTTCTGCTCGATTCTTATGTCTCTGATGTACTCGATGTCGAGGTCTTCAGTCGATTTCGACCTCTTCAGAAGACTTCGAGTTCTTTTTCCGCTCTTTTGAATTCATCCCTTTTCATCCTGTTTTCTGCGAAATCACATGGAAACTCGTGCAAACCCATATATTTGACATTTGAGCATAAACTACACTATTCCCATGTTTTCCCATTAATGTGCATGCAAAAGACAATAAAATTGATTCATATGTGCATAGAAAATATGGCAATTTGCGTGCACATCAAACACCCCATACTTAAGCTTGCTTGTCCCCAAGCAATACTTTTAATGGTCATTCAGGGGAAGAAAGTAAACCCTCAACATCATAGATTCATTTTTCATATGTCCCTATAATCAATTGCCATCCTCGAGAAGGTACTTATGTCAACCAAATCCATGCATGTGCATAAAAAGCAATTTCATACTCATAAAGGAGGTAATATGCAAAAAACAATTTTGGCGACATAACATTAATAATCAAGAGGACTTTTTTCAAGCTTGTGAGAAGTGGATTGGTAAAAGGCTAAAGGTGGGCTAATATTTGGCCATGTGGTGTTAAATTCGGGGAAACATACTTTCTTTCCAAAACATTCCACATTCCTTCTTCATAATGTCTCACCTTTCACTCATTGCTCAATGCTTTTTTTTCAATATAATGCTTTTACCTCTCTAACCTTAGCACGGCCTTCTCGCGAGTCGCAAACATGGGTGTCATGAATGGCCCCGGATACTTAGTACTTCGGACTCCTTACCTTGTGTCCCATCTCGCTAAACTATTATCTCAGCGAGCAGGGTCGACCCACCTTTATCTCCTGAGGTGATCGGATTTTTTTTCTCGCTCATTTAATTTTCCATATTTCATAATTGTATCATTCCTGCCAACAACTTTATAAATGCACAACTCCATATAACTCCAAAGATGACATCCATTAAAAAAAACTTTGTCCCCGGATAGGGTATAAGGTAAAAAAATGGGCAATATGTGTATATGTGGAGCAATAATGATAAGGCTCATATATGGCTTTGTGAATATGCATAGGTAAGGCTAGGATATGAACTTTGCTTGTATGGAATTTTTATAAAAAGTCCTCCATCATCTTATCATGCATATGTCAAAAGCAACTTCAAATTTTCATCTCCTTTATGGTTTTTTCTAAAAAAATCTTCCCTTAACTAGGCAATCTCATGTTATATCTCTAATGAATCTAATTTTGCATCATAGAGCTCTTTTTTATACTTCCATGACTCTTTCTTTTTCAAATTTTTTGATGGGGGTCATTTTTCTCATATATATATATATATATATATATATATATATATATATATATATATATATATATATATGCATTAAAATAAATATGCAACCCTAATCTAAGTATGAATATGCAAGTAAGCCTTTCCCCCACCCCATACTTAAAATTTACAGTGTCCTCACTGTATTAGAACTAGGGTTAAGAAGAAAACTTACTAAATCGTCACAAATTTCAGGAGTCGAAGAAGACAACAGGGAAGGTCGATATCGACCCTTTACATCGATATCGATGTCTCTTTTGATTTCTGCTCAGGCTTCAGGGTGATTTGGCCTCGATCACAAACCCTATCCATGTCGACCTTAAGGTCGATTTTGATGTCTGACATCGATTTTGATGCCTTTCTGTGTGCTTTTCTCTCTCCTGCAATTTGAAAACTTAAACACAAAATATGCAAAACAATAAAGTGTCTAAAACCCAAAACAAAAAGCTGTCTAAAACCAAAACTAAGTCTTTGTTACAAGCTCTAGATTTTTAAGTCGCTTAGGCCGACTTCTTCCTTTGCATTTCTCAAGGTGGCATCTGTAGAGCCCATGTGGCTTGGGCCTCAAATATCACTCCTTTCTTGTCCCGCGGCTGCATTCCGCCGGGATTGATTTGATTCACCGTGAATGGACCTAAGTTCTTATCCTTAAATCTTGTAGGGAACCAATGGTCCTTAGACTTGGCAATATAGACCTTGTCTCCTATCTCATATTGGCTTGAATCATCATCGGATACCCTACATAAGCGCACATGCCAAGGCACACCTCTTCCAAATAATGATAAGTCCTTAATTGTAATTGAACAAGAGGAATCCGTACCTTGACTTACCTTCTTCTCAGTCTGTGGCTCAGGTCGATGTCGATGTTCGGAGGTCGATATCGACCCCTGTTGTACACCTGGAGGATTAGTCGATTTGGAGAGTTTTGACTCGATATGATTAGGTCGATTTCGACCCTCAGAGGTCGATATCGAGGTCTCCTTTCCTCCCTTCTCAGCGCTGATGGTGGTCGATTTCGATAGGGTGTGGTCGATATCGACCCTTGACCCCGATTTCAATACTTCCTCTTTTCCTCCGTCGACCCCATACTTATGACCTGTCACAGAATCTTGAACATTAGTGGTCGATATCGACTTACCTGGGTCGATTTCGATGTTCTGTTGAGCTCCTTCGTTCAAGATTTCTTCAACTTCCTCTACTTGGGCTTCATTGATGGCTTTTAACTCCATTGGCCCTTGACTTTGCACCGTCTTGTTGAAGGAATACTCTATTACTTCATCACTAATTGTGAGTGAGAGCAATCCTTTCTTCACGCTAATGTTGGAATCGACGGTTGCTAGGAATGGCCTACCTAAAATAATTGGACAAGCAGGGTCCTCCGCTATGTCAACAACTAGGAAATCAGCAGGGACAAAGAATTTACGTACTTGTACTGGCACATCCGTCACTATCCCAGTTGGAATCACTACCGTATTGTTAGCCATGTACAATCTTGCATCCACGGGCTCCAGAGGACCTATCTTTACCTTGTGCCAAATGGTTAGTGGCATCATGCTAACGCTAGCGCCCAAGTCAACTAAAGCATTAAATTTGAATTGACCTAGCCCTATAGCGATAGAAAACTTACCTGGGTCCGCCCGCTTTTGTGGTAGCTCCAACCTGTTGCATTCCTCTGCGATCTCAGAGAGCGGTCGGTTCTTACCCAAGATGTCCTTAAGGAACCTTACATAAGATGGCATCTCGTGAAGTGCCTCTGTGAATGGCATAGAGACATTAAGCCCTTGGAGCATCTTCACGATCCGTTGGAACTTCTTTTCCGCTGGATCCTTAGTCTCCTTTCTAGTTGGAAAGGGCAACACCTTCTTCCTTCCCGCGGCTGCAGTGAGGTCGATATCGGCATCAGTAGGGTCGATATCGACTGGAGGAGTCAATTTCTGTGGTGACGCAGAATTAGGGTCGACATCGACAGGAGAGTCGACATCGATGTCGCCTTGGTCGATATCGACAGGGGGGGTCGATATCGACGTCTGTTCTGGCTCCTTCTCCTCCGCTTTTTGCTTGGGCGTTTGTAATTGACGCCCACTCCTTAGGTTTACTGCCGTAATATGACCTGTGGTTTTGCCTTTTTGGTTGGGCACAGTGGATCCAGGGAGTGATCCTGACACCTTGGGCATTGCTTCCGCCAATTAACTCATCTGAGTCTCCATGTTGCGCTTCCAAACGTCGATCTCCCCAAGTCTAGAATTGATGCCCTGCAGCTGAGTATGGACGGAGTTATTGGCTTGTTTGAACTCAGCGTGGTTCCTCCGCATCTCATCAAGGATGATTTGCAGGTCATCTTTCTTAGTCTCCCGCTCAGGGTGCCCTGGTGCCCTATATGTTGGGGGATCCCTTTGATAGAACCTTTGATCACCCCAATTTTGTTGACTGCCCCCTCCATAGGGGCCTCTCGTCCATTTGACCTCCTCATATTGTTCCGCCATGGATACTTGCTCAGTATGTGGACAGGCACTGGTGTTATGCCTTATTGAACCACACTCCTGACAAGGTTGATTGTTGCTCAAGAACCTTACTTGCTTTTGAAGGCGGCGTGTTTGATCGTTATGGAATTGTTGCCGCACTTCAGGATCTATCTCCCTTGGAGGCTCATATAGTGGCATAGATGGGCAGGCCTTGCATCATAGGCCGCAGCAGCCCCATAGGTGTTGTCAAAGTTCACAAGCCTCTCAATGGTCTCCCATGCCTCCGTTGGTGTAAGCTCAATGTACCGATAGGAGGTATATGAATTGATCCTCTCCTTATTCGGCACATCAAGGGTGTTATAAAAGATCTCTTGGATGACATATGGAAGTTGCCCATGCGTCGGGCATGATCTCAGCAAGTCCTTAAAGCGCTCCCACGCCTGTGCTAGGGTTTCACCTGACTTTTGTTTGAAAGCCATGATCCTTTGTCGTAGCATCGCCGTTTTAGAAGGTGGGAAGAATTTGTTCAAGAATGCATCTTTCACCTCCGCCCATGTCCTTAGCGATCGTGGAGCCAAACTTTCAAGCCATTGTAATGCCTTTCCTGCCAAAGACCATCGAAAAGATTTTAGTCGCACATACTCTAAGTTTACTCCATCAGCAACTGTTTCACATAAGTCCATAAAAGTAGAGATGTGTTGCAGGGGGCATTCATTATGTCTTCCTTCAAAAGTATTTCTTTTAATCTCAGATAGGAAGTTAATTTTCAATTCATAGTTAGAGTGAGGAATTATAATAACAGATTCAGGAACATGAAGCGGCGGATGCATGTATTGCATTGCCATCTGTGGATACTGATTTAGCCGCTCTTGGGCTTGTCTGCGCGCATCCTCCTCCCTATCAGCACGGGATCGCTCAGCAGCAGCAGCGGCCCTTTCAGCAGCGATTGTAGCATTGTGGTCCTCGATCTCCTTCCTCAATCGCTCTATGATCTCAGCCTGCGTTTCGTTGTCAGACATGATGCGAATTGCTTTGTTGTGAAGATGGTAGAAACGTTCAGGCTCGTTAATTGGTTCCGGGATAGGTCCGCGATTAGAACGTCGCATAAACCTGCAGAATAAGCTTGGAGAAAGATCGTGATTAACTTAGGTGGCGATTGATTGCCTCCTCGGCAACGGCGCCAATTTGTTCGCTCAAGGGGCGGGGAGTGTGGTAAAGTAGGAGAATAAAATAAAGCACAACTAGACTATCTCCCTGTCCCAAACAAATAATACAAGAATCCCCTCCCTTGTAGTAGTAGGGTAATTCAGGATCGAATCCACGAGGAGGTATGTCAGCGCTTCCTTTGTTGTGCTCACGATCAAGACTTTCGACCTCAACAGACACTCGATATCGAGTATACAGGTCGATATCGACCTTAGTTCTGGTCGATTTCCTAGCGCAGTTCCTGCAAAAGACAAAACAGCAAGTCGACGTCGAGCAGAGACCTCGATATCGATGTTAGACCTTGATATCGACCCTTATGGTCGATTTCGATGCTTGTCACAGAAACTGTCTTTGTAACCAATTTTGTCGGAAAAGAGTCCGAAGAAAATAGAATGGAGAAGGAAGATGAACACAAACAAAACTAAGACTTTTATGAAGAATTTAATTAATTAAAAAGGCTTCCAAAGTCGGGGTTTCATGCCATAACGATAACAATGCAAGTTTCATGCTAAAGATATGAACTTTAATGTCTTTCCGTCAAATAACTTTCGTTATCAACACTTAGGTGATTAGAGGCTCTCGCATAATTCCTAAGAGTTACTATCCAATTCATGAGCAATTCAAGTTTACAATATGAGTGGTTTTCGCTTCAATAATGCAAATAATGAATCTCCCTAACTTTCGCAAAGGATCATGCATGGGATAGAAGACGAAATTGCATAAAAGTCATACCTTTGATGCACTTACCTCACATTGCTATCGTCGGGCTCACCCCGACCCTAGAAGTGGGTTGACTACTCGCTCCTCATCATGCACATCATCATCATTGTTATTGAAAGAAAGATACTTTGATTTAAAACTCCGAAAGAAAGTACAACCAAACAAGCCACTCCACTCTCGCTTTACAACTCCACTCGGCCTCTCTCTCTCTCTCTCTCTCTCTACTCTCTATTGCAACTGAAATTCTCTGCGAAAATTGGATCTGAAATTGAATACCTAAACTCAGCCCTATTGGCATCTATTTATAGATGTCGATAAGGACTCGAAACCTTATCTTTATTCTCTAAGATAAACTAAAACAAAGTAAAAGCTAAAACTCAATGGTGAAATCAGCCTCCTCATGATAGATCTGGTGTTGATGATAGGAAATCTCGACCTTTGGATAGATATTGCAAGCATTGGATATAATTCTATCAAAATCGGAGTCGAATTCCTCTGCTGGCATGGTCGATATCGACCCTTGGACATCGATATCGACCCCTCCAAAATCTTATCTCGAGCTTCTCCTTCTCCTACTCGAACTGGCACTCGACTTCTATCAACTTGGTCGATCTGGAAGCCTCGATATCGATACCCAGACGTCGATATCGACCTCTTCTGTGTCGATATGCTCTGTTTCCTTTTCTGCTCGATTTCTATGTCTCTGATGTACTCGATGTCGAGGTCTTCAGTCGATTTCGACCTCTTCAGAAGACTTCGAGTTCTTTTTCCGCTCTTCCGAATTCATCCATTTTCATCCTGTTTTCTGCGAAATCACATGGAAACTCGTGCAAACCCATATATTTGACATTTGAGCATAAACTACACTATTCCCATGTTTTCCCATTAATGTGCATGCAAAAGACAATAAAATGGATTCATATGAGCATAGAAAATATGGCAATTTGCGTACACATCAGTAATCCTATAGCAACTCACTTTGAAAGAAGCTACCTCACCCCACGGTGCAGGTCAACCCCGCGTAATGAGCCTACTAACTATGAAGGGGAGGCAAGCAACGACACCTATCTAAGGTCTAAGGCTCTAAGAGTCCTATAGCACTTACTACCGAAAAGCCTACCCCTCATCAAGTGCAAGCAACTTTCTAAAATAAGCACCAAATAAGATTAAAAGTATAAAGAAAAAAGGTCCCATTTGGTAACAACTATAACGGCCGTTTTGTTTACATACGCATATAAAATAAGAATGCTCATTCATTTGCGCAGTCCTAGCATGATGCTACATGGCATGCTCTTATGTTTATGCAACACCTAATATATCATGCACATATAAGGAGGGAAGTTTTCTATTCAATCGAGTAAGCTCCAAAAAAACTTACCCGGAATTCGCAGAACAGCAAAAGCAACAACCAACAATAAGCAAGCCAACACGTCACAGATCACCTAACAGTTTAATAAGCAACAATGATAAGTCTAAAGCACAAAGAGATCCATTTACCGCTACACGAAAACTAAGTAAAGGCAAGGAACTCATTATCATCATCTCCAAGCCATATCATCAACATAGCCTCATCTCATGTCATGTCATATCATCTCATCATCAACTCATCATCTCAAAATCTCCAACTATCTCATAACATCAATTTCCTCCAACATTTTCATTAGGTATCTCAAAGTTCTAATATATCGTATGTCAACTCATAATACCTCATCAATTTCCATAATTTCATACAAGATTCTATCATATCAAATCATGCTTCGATTCACATATATTCATATCTCATTCACATACTTCATATATTTCAATTCATATAAGTTCTCAGGTAAAGTTCATCATTCAATTCCAAGTAAATCGGTCCAAAAGTTTCTAAAAGTCATTTGATCCCAAATTAAGACAATTCGCTTGTCAAAACAAGTTATTTAAAAATAATCCTTATTCAAATCCCGATATTATAACATTCAAATGTTTAAACAATCTTTATAATATTATAATATTAAAATAATCCCGACATAAGTTAGAATGTACCAAAACATTATTTCAAATAGTTAAATCAACTTCCGACCTTTAAAATTTTTTCCTAATTTACCCTTTTCAACCTCAAGTTCAAATAACACAAATAATACATCTTAAAATCTCAACAACTTAATTGTCATAAATCCCACCTAATATATAATCAGATCAACATGTAAAACAATTAAACACCAAATACTCATATAACATAACACTTAAACAACCAAGTAAACCCTTTTAAATACTTTATCAAATAATATTTAACTAAAACACATCACAAAAATAAATCCCTTTTAACAACCCATATTTATAAAATAACATCAATAAATCATTTTACCATTTCCAAATCATATATTAAAACACCACTTAATTATTTCCCAAAAAATTCTACTTTCAAAACCACTTAATATATATATAAAGAGAGAGAGAGAGAGAGAGAGAGAGAGAGAGAGGATAGATCCTATGTGAGCATGGCTTATTGTGTAAAATGTGAGCAATTTCTAACCATTAGATTGTAACACCCCCTTTTAAATCTCAAGGGAGCGTTACAGCGCCAGTGAATTCGCAGACTTTAATGTCTTTTGTTGTTGCAGGAGGCTGATATGTCGAGTAATTACAAATATAAAGATGTAAATAAATGTAATCCAACTCCTGGTCTAAGCAAATAATTACAAGACTTCCTCCCGTTGTAGTGGAAGGGTAGTCAGGATCGATCCACGAGGAGGCGTGTCAGCGGGATCCTAGTAGCGTTGGAAATCTCTTGTCTGCGTCGACCAGTTGCCTCGATTTCGACCTTGGGCCTCGATGTCGACCTCGGCTGTCGATGTTCTCTGCAACAGAAGACCTGCAGAGACAAAAAAACAAGTGGTCGATATCGACTGGTGGGGGTCGATATCGATGTCAGTTCACGAAATCGACTGGCTCAGAAGACTGCCAGTCGATACAGAAGGGTCGATATCGATGTTTGGTGTCGATATCGATGTTTGCAGAAGTTTCCCAGGAGTCTCGAGATCGACTCAAAAAACCGTCGATCTATCAGTTTTGGTCGATATCGACCTCTGCTGTCGATATCGATGTCTCCCTGCAGTGAGTTAGTGGTTTTGTCGGCAAAGAAGAGGCCGAAGAATTAAGGATGGAGAGAGAAGCAATGTACAGAAATAAAACAGGGGTTTTGTGTGTATTAAACTTATGTAAAAAGCAACTCCTAGGATTAGGGTTTACCACAACGTTAACCAATGCATGCAATGAGACAAATAAGACGGACAATTGCGCTATTTCACCCGAGGGACAAGCTTTCGCTGTACACCAACTCTTAGGATTACTCTTTCAAATAAACCTAATTGTCTCTACCAATTTTATGTTTATAACTCAAGTTGTTAGCATGAATCCCTTTTCTTTCGATTAGGACTAAACATAGAATCGTAGGAGGAGAGATAGACACAACGATATCAACATCAAATACTTACCTCAAGTGCGCATGGCTAACGTCGGGCTCACCCCGACCCTAAGAGCTTTGGGGAACTACTCGCTTCTCATCATGGAATTCATCATTGAATGAAAGGAAGAAACTTGCATTAAAAATAACTTCGAAGCTTTACAACTCAACGTCGACTTTCGCAAACGTCAAACCCTAAAACTTCTCTCTAACTCTATTGTCTATTGTCTTGTTAATTGATTGTATGAAAGATCCTCCTACAAATCAGCCCCTAAGGCTTTATTTATAGGCTACTAATCCTCGCTATCCAAGGATTGTAACTCCTATCTAAACTATTAACTCTATCCGAACAATTAGGATAGGTCTTTTATTTGGATAAAACTTAAAGGAACTTAAAGGTAAAAGATAAATAACTCTTCAGTTGTCCTCTATCTTGAAAGTATGAGATAAATCCCGTGCCTCCTTGAAGATATAGTGCCAATCCGCATTCGAAATCGAGTCTATCTTCTGTCGAGATAAGGGGTCGATATCGACACCAGAGGTCGATATCGAGGTCTCTGTTCCTGCTCGACTTGTTCAGCTCTGGTCGATTTCTATGTTGAGGTCGATATCTACGTTGAAGGTCGATATCTACACCAGAGGTCGATATCTGGGTCTAGGGTCGATATCTACCTCTGCTCAGCTTCACTTGGCTTCTCCGTTTTGACTCCGTTTTCGCTCGAATTCCTGCATGGTTAGCTCGAAACTCGTGTAGACTCTATTTCTTACACTTTAGCTCATTCTTACACGAGATCATATGCTTTTGAAACTTTTATTCGGAAATCTAATGAAATATGAAGTCAAAAGATGCAATAAACAAAGGTACAATTATGTACATCAAAACACCCCATACTTAGACTTGCTTGTCCTCAAGCAATAACCAAGCAATAACCAACACCTACAACATACCCTTCAAGTCTTTGCCTTTGTCAAAAGCAATATTACAAGCGGTAGTAAAGCAAAGCAAGTGAATTTAACGTCATAGCACATATTTTGGCGATCCATAGGCATATGCAATTTTGATCCAACCTCACAGGGATAATGTGTTTGCACTCAACTCTCATGTGTTTAGGCTATGGGGATCAACTCTCAACTCAATTCCATATACAATCTCATAAACATTGAAATTTATAATAATCCACTTCGCAACCAATTATGAAAATGCAATAAGAAGCATCAGGAGGACTTTCGCTCAATGGAAGACTTCATAGAAGACTCCATTCGGCGGGGTTGTAATGGGGCTTGGTATGAAATAAAGGGTATGGAATTATTTGGCTATGTGGTGCTTTTATAATTCGGGAATCAAGACTCCTAAATCTCAACACTTGCAATACCCAAACCATAACTCTTCACAATAATGCTCTAAAGATGCATTCCATCAACCCTTCTTCCAAGTTCTAATACACCTCTCAAAAATATAACATTTGTATGAATAAAAGACTTAAGGATTTTGGCTCATGCACTACATATAGATATCTTTATTTATTTTTTTCAGATTTTTTTTTTTCGGAAATAATACTATAGCTATGTGCATTTATATGGTGAGCCAAAAAATCCTTTTACAAAATATGACAAAATGTAAATATGTACCATCCTACAATTTCCTTGCTCAAAACTAGACATTATGCTCTTTTCTTTCCACAAGGCATTAGTCCACCCAATCTAAGTCTTAATTCCCAAATGGGGGTCAGGCTCAATTCGGCCAGGGATAATTTTGTGGAGTTTGCAATTTCAGGCTCAGGCTAATGTTCTGGCTTCAAGCAGGGATAATGCAGGGTAGGTAAAGAGAGGATAAAAATGGCTTAAAAGATGCCTCCATCATTTAATTCTCGTAAACATAAACATATATATGCATTGGTTTTGAATAACTATCACAACATTTAGAGATGCATAGGAAGAGTAAATTCACTCAAGAAAGCGGAGGGATTTTTGATGTTCTCCCTATACGTCAAGATTCTCACAAGGACAATTTTTGTTGGGTTTGCTTTTTAGCCTAGGATCATATGTGCTCAATTTCATCACAAGTTCACAATCTACATAAAAATTTTAAAGACTTAGGCTAAACCATCCAAATATGCCATAGGATTTACATGATCAAGTCAGCTATTGAGTTTTCATCATAGGACATCTAAGTAGGGTTAGAAAATAAACTTAAAAAAAATAAACATGCATTTTTTTGTTTTTTTGACATTTTTCTATTTTTTTTTCTTGACATTTTATAAAAGTAAAACTAAAAATTTAAACATGAATGCAATGCGAAGAAGAAACCAAGTTAAGACCATAAGACATGTCTTTCCCCCACCCCATACTTAAAATATACAGTGTCCTGACTGTATGAAAAAGAAGAACAAGGGTAGAGAGAAACTCACAGTGCAACCTACGGATTCAGGTTGATTTCAGGTTCGGTCGATGCCAGAAGTCGATATCTAGGTCAATGGTCGATGTCGACTGCATCTGTCGAAGTCGAGGAAGAAGATGAAGACAAGGGTTGCCTGATTGGGGTCGATATCGAGTATTATGGTCGATATCGACCTCTCTTTTTCGCTCCTGAGTCCTCGATGTCGACTCCAAGAGATGGCTTGACCCCGGGGGGGTCGATTTCGACTGGCCTGGTCGATTTCGACTGCCTCTGCAGAAGCTTCTTTTCCTCTTCGTCGTTCCTTTTGCTTGATAACCTGAAATCTTTGTTAGGAATATAGATAAAGCACGAATTATCTCAGTCTTAAAGGTTTCAAACAGCCAAAAATTAAATCCTAAAAACCATCTATGCGAAATATTTAAAGGTTTTATGTACACGCTCTAGATTTTTGAGTCGCTAGGCCGACTTCTCCGTCAATTCTTCATGACCCTTTTATGTAGGGACCCTTCGAGCGTGAGCCTTCTCCTGGATCATCTAGGTCCTTTTGGTAGTAGCGAAGTTCGGCGACCAAGGCTTCTTTGATGTTAGGTTCTTCTTTGGGCGCTTTTCTTCTCTTTCTTGACCTAACTTTAGCAATATAGGCAAACCATGGAGCTTTGACCCTCTCTTTAGTAGAAATATCAATAATTGGCTTAATTGATTCATCAATAAGGGACAGAGGAGGGTTAGGAGTCATACCTGGGCTTACCTGTTTGGGCCCGAAACAGAAATCTTCGGGCTGAGGGGTGGTCGATTTCGACCAAGGAGGGTCGATTTTGAGTGCTATGGTCGATACCGACATGTGGGGGTCGATATCGACCTCTGTGACCCCATACTTAAGCTCCTTGCAGCGATCTGGCATACTCGATTTCGACCAAGTGGGGTCGATTTCGATGCTTTTAGTCGATATCGACTGGTTCCAATCGATGTCGACCCTGCTTGCTGTTTCCGTCCTCGCCAACAAAAATTTTCTAAGCTTTTCCTTCGCCGGTGAGAGGACTACTTGCTCCAGGTGCTTTGTTTCGCTCATGGTCGGGTTGAAAGAGAATTCTATTACTTCGTTCCCTATAGTAAAGGTTAGTAATCCTCGACGTACATTGATATTGGCATCTGCAGTAGCTAAGAATGGCCTACCAAGGATAATAGGCACTACAGGATCTTCAGGCATTTCCAATACGATGAAATCAGTAGGCAAAAAGAACTTACCTACCTTTACCGGAACGTCATCAACTATACCTGTGGGTCTGACGAATGAGTTGTCAGCCATATAAAGCTTCATGTCCACAGGTTCAAGGGCACCAATGTTCACCTTTTGCCAAATAGAAAGAGGCATGAGACTTACACTTGCCCCTAGATCACATAGGGCTTTATAACGATGTTGGCCAAGTCCCACGGTGATTGCAAACTTCCCTGGATCACTCTTCTTCTCAGGGAAGTCCATCTTTGAGCACTCCTCTGCGATCTCTGCCATGGACCTCTTCTTGCTCAGGATGTCTTTGAGGAATCGTACATAGGCGGGCATCTCGCTTAGGGCTTCTGTAAGAGGGATAGTGATGTTGAGTCCTTGAAGTATCTTTATGAAGCGCCTAAACTTGCCTTTGGTGGGATCCTCCAATGCTTTGGAAGGGAATGGCAACGTCTTCTTTGGTGGGGGGGCCAAAACGGTGGTCAGAGGGGCCTGTTGGACATCGACATCGACTGGAATGTGGTCGATATCGACTGGGATGGTCGATTTCGACCTCTGTTGAGGCTCTGATGGCTCTGCAGTGTCACCGACATCGACCAGGGGGTCGACATGGTGGTCGATATCGACCTCTGGGTCGACATCGACTGGTCTGTCGACGTCGACTGGGTCTGTTGCTTTCTCCTCCGTATCCATCCGTGGCTTTTGTACTTTGGTGCCACTCCTTAATTGTATGGCTGCGACATGGCCCGTCCCGGATTGTCCCTTAGGATTTGTGGTGGGTTGCCCAGGGAGTGTTCCGGACGGCCTAGGGATTTGTGCCGCCAATTGACCCAGTTGGGTCTCTACGTTCTTCTTCCAAATATCCATCTCCCCAATCCTTGTGGTAAGGTGATTGAGTTGAGAGTGGATAGCATTGTTGGATTGATCGTTCTTAGCTTGGTTCCGCCTTATCTCGTCCAACACAAGTTGAAGATCATCCTTCTTTTGGTCTCTCTCCGGGTGCCCAGGAGCTCTATAAGGCAGAGGGTCCCTAGGGTTAACCGGGTTCCTTTGTGGTTCATGGAACCTTTGGTCTCCCCAATATTGGTTGTTGGGACCCCTCGTGTAGCGCGCCTCTTGGTGAGTCTCTGCTAGGTGTACTTGTTCGGCATGTGGGCACTCGATGGTGGTGTGCCGCTGCGATCCGCATTCGATGCAATCTTGGTTCGCTGAAAGGAACCTTACTTGCTTTTGGAGCTTTCTAAGTTGATCTCTGTGGAATTGCTCCTACACATCCGGATCGATTACATTGGAGGGTTCATATAAGGGCATAGATGGGGCAGGCCTCGACGATGATGGTGCGTCGGAAGCCTCAGGAGTCCCATATGTGTTGTCGAACTCCACCAACCTCTCTATGGTCTCCCAAGCCTCTTGTGGGGCGAGTTCAAGGTAGCCATAGGCGGTGTAGGTGTTGATCCTCTCCTTTGTGGCAGCGTCAAGAGCATTGTATATGATCTCTTGAATTACATATGGTGGTTGGCCATGCGTCAAGAGCATTGTATAGGGGTTGATCCTTTTCCAAACAGTCGCCAGAGCCTCACCAGGCTTTTGTTTGAAAGCCGTGATTTTCTGTCGGATCAACGCCGTCTTAGAAGGAGGAAAGAACTTGTTGAGGAACGCGTCCTTGACTTCATTCCAGGTGCGAAGCGATCTTGGGGCTAAGCTCTCCAACCACTGCAATGCTTTACCTGTAAGAGACCATCGAAAGGCTTTTAGTTGGACATACTCAAGACTTCGTCCATCAGCAATAGTATCACAAAGGTCTAAGAAGGTAGAAATATGTGCCATAGGGCATTCGTTAGGTTTTCCTTCATATTGATGCCTTCTTATTTTAGTCAGGAAGTTAGGTTTAATTTCGAAATTAGAGGCAGGGATAAGAATTGCCGATTCAGGCACTGTGAGAGCGGGGTGCATATATTGCTTGGCATTCCTAGGGAGGGCATTGATTTGGGCTTCTATTTGCCTCCGGCCTTCCTCCTCCCTATCCGCACGCTCCTTAAGTGCTGCCTCTCTAGTTGTTAGGTCCTCAACCTGTCTCCTTAGTTGTTCAATAAGTTCTGCTTGGTTCGCGTTTTCCGCCATGATTCTTTGAGCTTGGGCCCTTAGATAGAAATAACGCTCAGGGTCGTCTACTCCTTCAAATTCAGGTGGGCGATCAGCGCGTCGCATACACCTGCAAGACCAAACTAGAAAAAGACGTGAGATAGACTACTAGGGCACGATTGATTGCCTCCCCGACAACGGCGCCAATTTGTTGTTGCAGGAGGCTGATATGTCGAGTAATTACAAATATAAAGATGTAAATAAATGTAATCCAACTCCTGGTCTAAGAAAATAATTACAAGACTTCCTCCCGTTATAGTGGAAGGGTAATCAGGATCGATCCACGAGGAGGCGTGTCAGCGGGATCCTAGTAGCGTTGGAAATCTCTCGTCTGCGTCGACCAGTTGCCTCGATTTCGACCTTGGGCCTCGATGTCGACCTTGGCTGTCGATGTTCTCTGCAACAGAAGACCTGCAGAGACAAAAAAACAAGTGGTCGATATCGACTGGTGGGGGTCGATATCGATGTTAGTTCACGAAATCGACTGGCTCAGAAGACTGCCAGTCGATACAGAAGGGTCGATATCGATGTTTGGTGTCGATATCGATGTTTGTAGAAGTTTCCCAGGAGTCTCGAGATCGACTCAGAAAACCGTCGATCTATCAGTTTTGGTCGATATCGACCTCTACTGTCGATATCGATGTCTCCCTGCAGTGAGTTAGTGGTTTTGTCGGCAAAGAAAAGGCCGAAGAATTAAGGATGGAGAGAGAAGCAATGTACAGAAATAAAACAGGGGTTTTGTGTGTATTAAACTTATGTAAAAAGCAACTCCTAGGATTAGGGTTTACCACAACGTTAACCAATGCATGCAATGAGACAAATAAGACGGACAATTGCGCTATTTCACCCGAGGGACAAGCTTTCGCTGTACACCAACTCTTAGGATTACTCTTTCAAATAAACCTAATTGTCTCTACCAATTTTATGTTTATAACTCAAGTTGTTAGCATGAATCCCTTTTCTTTCGATTAGGACTAAACATAGAATCGTAGGAGGAGAGATAGACACAACGATATCAACATCAAATACTTACCTCAAGTGCGCATGGCTAACGTCGGTCTCACCCCGACCCTAAGAGCTTTGGGGAACTACTCGCTTCTCATCATGGAATTCATCATTGAATGAAAGGAAGAAACTTGCATTAAAAATAAATTCGAAGCTTTACAACTCAACGTCGACTTTCGCAAACGTCAAACCCTAAAACTTCTCTCTAACTCTATTGTCTATTGTCTTGTTAATTGATTGTATGAAAGATCTTCCTACAAATCAGCCCCTAAGGCTTTATTTATAGGCTACTAATCCTCGCTATCCAAGGATTGTAACTCCTATCTAAACTATTAACTCTATCCGAACAATTAGGATAGGTCTTTTATTTGGATAAAACTTAAAGGAACTTAAAGGTAAAAGATAAATAACTCTTCAGCTGTCCTCTATCTTGAAAGTATGAGATAAATCCCGTGCCTCCTTGAAGATATAGTGCCAATCCGCATTCGAAATCGAGTCTATCTTCTGTCGAGATAAGGGGTCGATATCGACACCAGAGGTCGATATCGAGGTCTCTGTTCCTGCTCGACTTGTTCAGCTCTGGTCGATTTCTATGTTGAGGTCGATATCTACGTTGAAGGTCGATATCTACACCAGAGGTCGATATCTGGGTCTAGGGTCGATATCTACCTCTGCTCAGCTTCACTTGGCTTCTCCGTTTTGACTCCGTTTTCGCTCGAATTCCTGCATGGTTAGCTCGAAACTCGTGTAGACTCTATTTCTTACACTTTAGCTCATTCTTACACGAGATCATATGCTTTTGAAACTTTTATTCGGAAATCTAATGAAATATGAAGTCAAAAGATGCAATAAACAAAGGTACAATTATGTACATCATCTTTGTATTCACATGAGGCTTATAGGGACATGCCACCATTCTTCCATAAACAGGACAGTACTTGAAGCAGTTGAATAAAATGATGCGGAAGTCGATCAATTAAATAGCATAGTTTGAAATATCCAATCCCAAGAACATAGCTAAATATCAAAACCAACAATTGTAAATAAACTCCAAAATAGCTTAAACCAACGTAGCGTTGCAGAACGTTTAAAGGTTTAGAAACTGCAATTTAAAAGTCTGTGGAAGATAGTCCTCTCTTTAGCTCTCTCCTGCTCCACTGCTCTTACTAAACATGTGGAATATAGCCTGATGTTTCGTGAGTATGAAGGACACCAGCCATCCAATAAATAGGATGGTTAGTACAATTAAGACTAGCAAATGATAGGGAAAATGTTCAGAATTTAACCATACAGTGACCATAAAACGGCATATCTTAGGTTAAGGGAAAGACACGAGTATTTAAAGTGGAAGCTGAATAAGAATTAAAGATTCGTAACATGACTCGGATGATCATAATGATCGATTATATGATAAGAAAAGGAATTATACCTCGAATAAGACTGAAATATAATATAACTGAATTGATCACCAATTAATAATCTCGATAATAACAATAATGTAAATATGTATATAACAAAATATAAAACGTAGTGACACGGGTCCAGACTCAACTAGGACTACGACTTGAGACTTTGAAGTCTAATCGTACGTAGGGACACGGGTCCAGACTCAACTAGGACTGCGACCTGAGACTGTTTGAAGTCTAGTTATTCCATGGAACCTTTTAGACTGGGTTTTACACTATTCCCAACCTACGAGCTAGCCCTCGCAACTGACTTTAAGTCAATCCGCACCACGTGAGATGCACACTTTAACTATAACAGCTTTAACATTAAATACGTACAAGTTGATCATAATAACAACATTAAACCAACAAGGACGTACAAGCACGAATATTTCAAAGGATCTTAATATCACATGCTATTAATTTGCATGAAAGAAACAAGTAGAATTTCATGCAATTCAGAAGATGAAAATGGGCCATTTTTCCTTATCTCGAGTTATAAACAATAACACATTGAATACACATATCACTATATTTAAATTAATAATTGCCCATTAATTTACACTCATGCCAATTTATGAATAAGGAGATAAATTACATCAAGCAGACGGACATGCAATTTATCGAAACTGGGAAGGAAATTGGCCACAGGGCCGCATTAGACACAAAAGAATAAAAAGGCACGCCAAAAGAAAATCACAAAACATGCAAAGGGCATTGAACGAAATTGTTCGCTGGAGGGATGTGTGTAGGGATTCAAATAATTCAAATAGACAATTCACAACTAGACTAACTCCATGTCCCAAACAAATAATACAAGAATCCCCTCCCTTGTAGTAGTAGGGTAATTCAGGATCGAATCCACGAGGAGGTATGTCAGCGCTTCCCTTGTTGCAATCACGATCAAAGCTTTCGACCTCAGAAGACACTCGATATCGATGTCTCTGGTCGATATCGACCTCAGTTCTTGTCGATTTCCAGTACAGTTCCTGCAGAAGACAAAAGCAGCAAAGTTGACGTCGAGACATGCCTCGATATCGATGTTAGACCTCGATATCGACCCTTATGGTCGATTTCGATGCTTGTCACATAAACTGTCTTTGTAACCAATTTTGTCGGAAAAGAGTCCGAAGAAAATAGAATGGAGAAGGAAGATGAACACAAACAAAACTAAGACTTTTATGAAGAATTTAATTAATTAAAAAGGCTTCCAAAGTCGGGGTTTCATGCCACAACGATAACAATGCAAGTTTCATGCTAAAGATATGAACTTTAATGCCTTTCCGTCAAATAACTTTCGTTATCAACACTTAGGTGATTAGAGGCTCTCGCATAGTTCCTAAGAGTTACTATCCAATTCATGACAATCCAAGTTCATAATATGAGTGGCTTTCACTTCAATAATGCAAATAATCAATCTCCCTAACTTTCGCAAAGGATCATGCATAGGATAGAAGACGGAATCGCATAAAAGTCATACCTTTGATGCACTTACCCTACATCGTTATCGTCGGGCTCACCCCGACCCTAGAAGTGGGTTGACTACTCGCTCCTCATCATGCACATCATCATCATCATTTTTGAAAGAAAACTACTTTGAATTAAACTTTGAAAGAAAGTACAACCGAACAAGCCAAAACTCCGCTCTCGCTTCTCTCCAACTCACTCGGCCCTCTCTCTCTCTCTCTAACTCGTTAAAAACTCAATGTAAAACTGGAATTGTATGTGCTTGGATCTAATTGAATGTGCTTCGATCCTAAACTCAGCCCTTATGGCCTCTATATATAGATATCGAACTTTGTTATCCAAAGACTCGAAACTTTATCTTTATTCTCTAAGATAAAACTTAAATAAAGTAAAAACTAAAACTCCTATGGTAAATCAGCTTCATATGATAGATCTGAGGTTGATGATAGGAAATCTCGACTTTAGGATAGACGTGCAAGCTTCGGATAGAATTCTATCAAAATCTGAGTAGGATTCCTCTGCTGGGAAACATCGATATCAACCATGAACATCGATATCGACCTCTGTGAAACTCTATCTCGAGCTCTCCTTCTCCTACTCGGACTGGCACTCGACTTCTATCATTTAGCTCGATCTGGCAACATCGATATCGACCTTTAGACGTCGATATCGACCTCTCTATATCGACATGCTTTGCTTCATTTCATGCTCGATTCCTACGTCTCTGCTGGACTCGATGTCGAGATCCCCAGTCGATTTCGACCTCTTCAGAAGACTTCGAGTTCTTTTTCCGCTCTTCCAAATCTGTCCATTTTTATCCTGTTTTCTGTGAAATCACATAGAAACTCGTGCAGACCCATATATTTGATATTTAAGCGTAAACTACACTAATCCCATGTTTTCCCACTAATATGCATGCAAAAGATGATAAAATGGACTTTTATGTGCATAGAAAATATGGCAATTTGCGCGTACATCAAACACCCCATACTTAAGCTTGCTTGTCCCCAAGCAATACCTTTAATGGTCATTCAGGGGAAGAAAGTAAACCCTCAACATCATAGATTCATTTTTCATATGTCCCTTCAATCAATTGCCATCCTCGATAAGGTACTTATGTCAACCAAGTCGATGCCTGTGCATAAAGCAATTTCATACTCTTAAAAGGAGGTAATATGCAAAAACAATTTTAGCGACATAGCATTAATAATCAAGAGGACTTTTGCAAGCTTGTGAGAAGAAGATTGGTAAAAGGCTAAAGGTGGGCTAATATTTGGCCATGTGGTGTTAAATCCGGGGAAACATACTTTCTTTCCAAAACATTCCACATTCCTTCTTCATAATGTCTCACCTTTCACTCATCGCTCAATGCTTTTATTCAATATAATGCTTTTACCTCTCTAACCTTTGCACTGCCTTCTCGCGAGTCGCAAACATGGGTGTCATGAATGGCCCCAAATACTTAGTACTTCGGACTCCTCACCTTGTGTCCCATCTCGCTGAACTAACATCTCAACGAGAAGGGTCGACCTACCTTTATCTCCTGAGGTGATCGGATTTTTTCTCGCTCATTAAATTTTCCCTATTTCATAATTTCTTTCATTACTGCCAACAACTTCATAAATAATGCACAACTCCATATAACTCCAAAGATGACATCCATTCTCAAACTTTGTCCCCAGATAGGGTATAAGGTATAAAATGGGCAATATGTATATATGTGGAGCAATAATGATCATGGTAAGGCTCATATATGGCTTGTGACTTTTGCAAATATGCATAGGTAAGGCTAGGATATGAACTTGTATATGTAAGCACTTGTATGGAATTTTCATAAAAAGTCCTCCATCATGTTATCATGCACATGTCAAAAGCATCTTCAAATTTCCATCTCTTTTATTTTTTCTTTTTGCACTTCATTGGGACTTCCCTTAACTAGGCAATTTCATGTTATATCTCTAATGAATCTAATTTTGCATCATAGAGCTCTTTTTTATACTTCCATGACTCTTTCTTTTCAAATTTTTTGATGGGGGTCATTTTTTTTTCTAAAATAAAACTAATTATGCATTAAGATAAATATGCAAATCTAAACTAAGTATAAATGTGCAAGTAAGCCTTTCCCCCACCCCATACTTAAAATTTACAGTGTCCTCATTGTATTAGAACTAGGGTTAAGAAGAAAACTTACTAAACCGTCACAAATTTCAGGAGTCGAAGAAGACAGCAGCCATGGTCGATATCGACCTTAACATCGATATCGATGTTTCTCATCGATTTCTGGCTCAGGCTTCAGGGTGATCTGGCCTCGACCACAACCCTATCTAAATCGACCTTTAGGTCGATGTCGATCTTGGACATTGATTTTGGATGTCTTTTCTGTGTGCTTTTCTCTTTCCTGCAACTTATTAAAAAAATAAAACCAAAACGAAACATGCAAAACAATAAAATGTCTCAAACCAAAGTAAAAGTTGTCCAAAATTAAAACTAAGTATTTGTTACAAGCTCTAGACTTTTAAGTCGCTAGGCCGACTTCTTCCTTTGCGCTTCCTTTCATGCAGCTGCATTCCACCGGGATGGATTTGATTCACCATGAATGGTCCCAAATTTTTATCTTTGAATCTCGTAGGGAACCAATGGTCCTTGGATTTGGCAACATAGACTTTGTCTCCTATCTCATATTGGCTCGAATCATCATCGGATACCCTACATAAGCGCACATTCCAAGGCACACCTCTTCCAAATAATGATAAATCCTTGATTGTAATGGAACAGGAGGAATCCGTACCTTGACTTACCTTCTCAGAGGTCGATATCGACCTCTGTTGTATTCCTGGAGGATCAGTCGAATTGGAGAGTTTCTGCTCGATATGATCAGGTCGATGTCGACCCTCAGAGATCGATATCGAGGTCTCCATTCCTCCCTTCTCAGCGCTGATGGTGGTCGATTTCGGCTGGGTATGGTCGATATCGACCTTTAACCCCGATTTCGATGTTTCTTTTCCTCCTCCGTCGACCCCATACTTATGACCTGGCACATAATCTTGAACATTAGTAGTCGATATCGACTTACCTGGGTCGATTTCGATGTTCTGTTGGGCCCCTTCGTTCAAGATTGCCACAACTTCCTCCACTTGGGCTTCTACGGCCCTCTTCTCAAGCTCCTCCGGTGTCATACTTCTTACTTTGGCTTCTCCACATGGAATGTAGACACAATTGATGGCTTTTATCTCCATTGGCCCTTGATTTTTCACCGTCTTTTTGAAGGCATACTCTATCACCTCATCACTAATTGTGAATGAGAGCAATCCTTTCTTCACACTAATGTTGGCATCGACGGTTGCTAGGAATGGCCTACCTAAAATAATGGGACAAGTAGGGTCCTCCGCTATATCAATAACTAAGAAATCAGCAGGGATAAAGAATTTACCTACTTGTACTGGCACATCCATCACTATCCCAGTTGGAATCACTACCGTATTGTTTGCCATGTATAACCTTGCATCCACGGGCTCCAGAGGACCTATCTTTACCTTGTGCCAAATGGTTAGGGGCATCATGCTAACGCTAGTGCCCAAGTCAACTAAAGCATTAAATTTGAATTGACCTAGACCTATAGCAATAGAAAACTTACCTGAGTCCGCCTGCTTTTGTGGTAGCTCCAACCTGTTGCACTCCTCTGCGATCTCAGAGAGCAATCGCTTCTTACCCAAGATGTCCTTAAGGAACCTTACATATGATGGCATCTCATGAAGTGCTTCTGTGAATGGTATAGAGACACTGAGTCCCTGAAGCATCTTCATGAACCGCTGGAACTTCTTTTCCGTTGGGTCCTTAATCACCTTTCTAGTTGGGAATGGCAACACCTTCTTCTTCCCTGCAGTGGTAGTAAGGTCGACATCGACATCAGTAGGGTCGACATCAACTGGAGGAGTCGATTTCTGTGGTGACGCAACATCAGGGTCGACATCGACAGGAAGGTCGACATCGACATCACCGTGGTCGATATCGACAGGGGGGTCGATATCGATGTCTGTTCTGGCTCATTTTCCTCCGCTTTTTGCTCGGGCATTTGTAATTGACGCCCACTCCTTAGGTTTACTGCCGCAATATGTCCAGTGGTTTTGCCCTTTTGGTTGGGCACAGGGGATCCAGGGAATGATCTTGACGCTTTAGGTATTGCCTTTGCTAATTGACCCATTTGGGTCTCCATGTTGCGCTTCCAAACGTCGATCTCCCCAAGTCTAGATTTGATGCCCTGCAGCTGAGTATGGATGGAGTTGTTGGCTTGTTTGAACTCAGTATGGTTCCTCCGCATCTCATCAAGAATGATTTGCAGGTCATCCTTCCTTATCTCCCGCTCAGGGTGCCCTGGTGCTCTATATGGTGGGGGATCCCTTTGATAGAACATTTGATCGCCCCAATATTGTTGATTGCCCCCTCCATAGGAGCCTCTCATCCACTTGGCTTCCTGATGCTGTTCCGCCATGGATACTTGCTCAGTATGTGGACAGGCACTAGTGTTTTGCCTTGTTGAGCCACACTCCTGACAAGTTTGATTGTTGCTCAGGAACCTGACTTGCTTTTGAAGGCGGCGTGTTTGATCGTTGTGGAATTGTTGCCACACATCAGGATCTATATCCCTTGGAGGCTCATATAGTTGCATTGATGGGGCAGACCTTGCATCATAGCCGCAGCAGCCCCATAAGTGTTGTCAAAGTTCACGAGCCTCTCAATGGTCTCCCATGCTTCCGTTGGTGTAAGCTCAATGTACCGATAGGAGGTATATGAATTGATCCTCTCCTTATTCGGCGCATCAAGGGCGTTTTAGAAGATCTCATGGATGACATATGGAAGTTTCCCATGCGTTGGGCATGATCTCAGCAAGTCCTTAAATCGCTCCCACGCCTATGCTAGTGTTTCACCTGGCTTTTGTTTGAAAGTCGTGATCCTTTGTCGCAACATCGCCGTTTTAGAAGGTGGAAAGAACTTATTTAGGAATGCATCCTTCACCTCCGCCCATGTCCTCAGCGAGCGTGGAGCCAAACTTTCAAGCCATTGTAATGCCTTCCCTGCCAAAGACCATCGAAAAGATTTTAATCGCACATACTCTAAATTTACTCCATCAGCAACTGTTTCACAAAAGTCCACAAAAGTAGAGATGTGTTGCATGGGGCATTCATTAGGTCTTCCTTCAAAAGTATTTCTTTTTATCTCAGATAGGAAGTTAATTTTTATTTCATAGTTGGAGTGAGGAATTAAAATAGCGGATTTAGGAACATGAAGCGGCGGATGCATGTATTGCATCGCCGTCTGTGGATACTGATTTAGCCGCTCTTGGGCTTGTCTGTGCGCATCCTCCTCCCTATCAGCACGGGCTCGCTCTGCAGCAGCGGCGGCCCTCTCAGCAGTGATTGTAGCATTGTGGTCCTCAATCTCCTTCCTCAACCTCTCTATGGTCTCAGCCTGCGTCTCGTTATCAGCCATGATGTGTTTTGCTTTTTTGCGAAGATGGTAGAAACGTTCAGGCTCGTTGATTGGTTCCAGGATAGGTCCGCGATCAGAACGTCGCATAAACCTGCAAAATAAGCTCCAAAAAGATCGTGATTAAACTTAGGTGGCGACTGATTGCCTCCCCGGCAACGACGCCAATTTGTTCGCTACGGGGGTGATCTGTGTAGGGATTCAAATAATTCAAAATAAACAATTCACAACTAGACTACTCCTTGGCTCAAATAAATAATACAAGAATACCCTCCCTTGTAGTAGTAGGGTAATTCAGGATCGAATCCACGAGGAGGTATGTCAGCGCTTCCCTTGTTGTACTCACGATCAAAGCTTTCGACCTCAGAAGACACTCGATATCGATGTGTCTGGTCGATATCGACCTTAGTTTTGGTTGAATTCCAGTACAGTTCCTGCAGAAGACAAAAACAGCAAAGTCGACGTCGAGCAGAGACCTCGATATCGACGTTAGACCTCGATATCGACCTTTACAGTCGATTTTGATGTTTGTCACAGAAACTGTTTTTCGTAACCAATTGTCGGAAAAGAGTCTAAAGAAAATAGAATGGTGAAGAAGGATGATCAGAAACAAAACTAAAACTTTTATATTGAATTTAATTAATTTAAAAGCTTCCAAAGTCGGGGTTTCATGCCACAACGATAACAATGCAAGTTTTATGCTAAAGTTATGAAATTTAATGCCCTTCCGTCAAATAACTTTCGTTATCAACACTTAGGTGATTAGAGGCTCTCGCATAGTTCCTAAGAGTTACTATCCAATTCATGAGCAATTCAAGTTCACAATATGAGTGGTTTTCGCTTCAATAATGCAAATAATGAATCTCCCTAACTTTCACAAAGGATCATGCATGGGATAGAGGACGGAATCGCATAAAAGTCATACCTTTGATGCTCTTACCCTATATCGTTATCGTCGGGCTCACCCAGACCCTAGAAGTAGGTTGACTACTCACTCCTCATCATGCACATCATCATTATCATTGTTGAAAGAAAACTACTTTGAATTAAACTTTGAAAGAAAGTACAACCGAACAAGCCAAAACTCTGCTCTCGCTTCTCTCCAACTCACTTGGCTCTCTCTCTCTCTCTCTCTCCACTAATTCTCTGCGTGTATGGATGTGTGTTCGAATGACTGAAATCGGATGTCATTGAATTCCTAAACTCAGCCCTAAAGGCCTCTAGATATAGATATCGAACTTTGCTATCCAAAGACTCGAAACTTTATCTTTATTCTCTAAGATAAAACTTAAATAAAGTAAAAACTAAAACTCCTACGGTAAATCAGCCTCATATGATAGCTCTGGTATTGAAGATAAGAAATCTCGACTTTAGGATAGATGTGCAAGCTTCGGATAGAATTCTATCAAAATCTGAGTCGGATTCTTCTGCTGGGTAACGTCGATATCGACGTTGAACATCGATATCGACCTCTGTAAAACTCTATCTCAAGCTCTCCTTCTCCTACTCGGACTGGCACTCGACTTCTATCTTTTAGCTCGATCTGGCAACATCGATATCGACCTTCAGACGTCGATATCGACCTCTCTGTGTCGACATGCTCTGTTTCATTTCCTGCTCGATTCCTACATCTCTGCTGCACTCGATGTCGAGGTCCCCAATCGATTTTGACCTCTTCAGAAGACTTCGAGTTCTTTTTCCGCTCTTCCAAATCTGTCCATTTTTATCCTGTTTTCAGCGAAATCACATAGAAACTCGTGCATACCCATATATTTGACATTTAAGCGTAAACTACACTAATCCCATGTTTTCCCATTAATATGCATGCAAAAGACGATAAAATGAACTTTTATGTGCATAGAAAATATGGCAATTTGCGCGCACATCACACTTCGCAAGTTAGCCCCATCCCCAGCGTTGGAACTAGCCAACGCAACCCTATGAAAGGCGGCCAAAGACCTCCTTGAGGCAAATAAAGCTATCCTTGCACCTCAAACTGGAAGCCCAAGCCATACTTCCTTTGGTTCAATTCCTTTGGATATGAACCATGTGGAACAAGTCATGGTTACCTCCTATTCAGAGGGGGAAGCTAAAGAAAGATCTTTGAAAATGAGAGATCGGAAATCCAAAGCTCCGAGGGTCAAAGTGTTAAAGTCTACGGAGCCTCAGAAGGATGTCCAAGCATCTTCTCAAGCTCAAGACAAAGGGAAGAGCATAATGGTGCCGAAAAAAGCTAACTCACTCCCTATTTATATAGAGGGGTATGGGGGGCGCGTGACGAGGTCAATGTCTAAGACCATGTCATACGCCGGTGCGGTTGTTTGTTCTCCGAGTCCATCAGCTATACAAGAAAAGAAACAAAGCTCTCCTTTATATGGAGATTCGGATTCTTTGTTCCATGAAGATGAGTTTCCGATGACAGTCTTCAGCTGTATCGGATCAAATGATGGATCCGAAGAGGAAGTTGAAAGCATGTTAGTGCTAGTTACCGGTGCCTCAACCGTTGAAGAACAACTCCAGAATTTACAGAAAAAACTGGAAGAAAGAGATGCTCAAATCCAACTCCTTCTGGCTCATGCTCAACAACGAAATTCCGAAAACAGGCAAGAGCAAAGACGAGAAGAAAGTAGCTCTTCCATCTCTCCCCAAGAGATAAAAGAGTTAATTGCTCAGGGGATTCGGGAATTTAAGATCTTGCAAAGTCCGCCAGTAGTTGGCTATAGAAAGCCTTACCCTACGGATTATGATACAATTCCTTTCCCTCCGAACTATCAAAGACTGACTTTTGATAAATTTGATGGTATTCATGGTTCACCTCATGAGCATCTAGCTCACTTTTACTCCGCGTGCGGAGAAACTGCTTTAAGCGATCAATTGTTGATAAGGTAGTTTGTCCAATCGTTAAGAGGATCAGGGTTTACATGGTATACGCAGCTTTAGCCGGAGTCGATCCACACTTGGGATGACTTACAAAAGGAGTTTTTGGCCCAATTTGTGAGTTCAAAAGCTAAAGTTTCCATCATGGATCTTGCTAATGCTCATCAAAGGCCGAATGAATCAGCTAATGATTTCATTGCAAGATGGAGAAGCTTGAAACTTCAATGCCTGGAAAAATTGAGTGAAGAAGCATGTGTGCAAATGTGCACTAATAACTTGATTCCAGAGCTAGCGGTGCATGTAGGCAACGTGGAACCTCGAGCTTTTGATGCTTTTATGTCGAAGGCTTGCAATGTTGAGCGCCAATTGGCTCGGCATAAAACCGAGGCGAATCGGCCTCAAGTTAATGAAGTAAGGAAAGATGAGGGTAGAAAACCCACAAAAAAAGGAGAATCGATGGCCACCTTCATTAAGCCCCAAGGAAAACCCTCCGGGAATACTTCTAGGGCACAAGAGAAGGGTCATACCAAAGAGACTACTAAAAGGCTATCTCTCGAGGAGAGGAAGCAAAAGAAATACCCCTTTGATGATGAAGATGTAAGGGGTATATTCAGCGAGTTGATGAAAGAGAAAATGATATCTCTCCCGGAGTCAAAGAGGCCAAATGAGGCCAACAAAACGGGTGATCCAAAGTATTGCCCTTATCACCGGATTGTTAGTCATCCAATTGAAGACTGCTATGTTTTTAAAGACATCGTCGAGAGAATGATTAATAAGGGTGAGATTGAGATCGAGGGAGTAAGCTCTAAAAACCTAACGGCTTCATCGAATCCCATCTCAATAGCGGAGGAGGCAGAGAGCAATCCTCCATTGGAGGATATTAAAAAGGAGGTGACGGAAAGAAAACATGTCGTTGATCCATCAAAGAAAACTCAAAGCTATAACTAGTATAGTAATAAGTAAGAGGTCGATCCACAAGGAGATTTGTTATTCGAATGTGATTTAAGTGCCAATTAAAGTAACCAAATGGGGCGGGGGTTGAAAAAGTAAAGCGATCCTTGTAACTTCAATTTTCCACTTTATTTCGTTAAAGCGATCCTTGTAACTTCTTCTCGTCCTATTAAGTTTTCTATGAATGCCCTTGTCCCGACCTAATATAGTTACTAGTCCAATCAGTCCTAGCAACCCTTATCAATCGAACAGTCCCTAAAGAAGGATTTAACCCAATTGATAGCTTTAAGTTCAGAGATTAGCCAAGGTATTTGCAGTCCCTAAAGAGGGATTTAACAACACATTCAACTTCCTACCTATCCAATTAGTTCAATCAGCCCTAAAGGGATAAGTTTGCTACTTGGGTTAAGGTTCGCAATCAGGAATCTACAAAACCCTAGCAATTGAATTGATTCTAACTAGTTGCGCGGGCTAGATAGAACAAAACAATAATCAATCAAGCACAAAGAAGTTGAAGCATTCAAATATAGGAACCAAGGAACGAGAATTAGAAACTCACAATAAATCCAAATAAAGCTTCAAATTGCAGGCAGAACAGATGAGTTTAGTTCCTCATGGAAGACATCGTTCAAATCTCTAATTTGTCTGATGAATGTAGAATGAATATGAAAAGTGGAAACCTAGGGCTAAGCCCTCTCCAAAATCGTCCCAGAGTCGGCCTCCAAAAGATAGATAAATAGGTCTTGGATAGAAAAAAACCGTCGCTGCGCAAAAACCTCAAACGCGTCGCTGCAGTGCTAATGCGGCGGCCGCTGCATCGGTCTTTTACGAAAAATCTTCTTTGAATCAGCTCTCGACGTCAACAGGAAAGCTCTAGCTCTCTGAAAGAGCTTTCCAACGCATGGTTATAATAGTCGATCGGACAACCGAGGCCTCCAGAAAGTGCAAAACAAGTTCAGCATGTCTGGCGACAACTTCTGCAGACTTGTTCTTCGTTTAGGTTCGCTTCTTCTTCTCAGGACCTCTTGAGCTCTTCATGTAAGCTTCTTCGATCAACTAGACATTCTCATCTAATGCGTTATCAACCCATGTCTCCTCTTCGGATCCACAGTTATCTGAAATAATCAATAAAAGCATGTAGATTCCGACTCCAACCACACAGAGAACAAATATGCAAATTATACTTAAACCATGCATGATATGCATCATAACTAAGATAAATGCAACCTATTATGACCATCTAAATGCATGCTATCAGGAGGCTATTCCAACAGTATCATTACCTCCGAAGGCCGTCCCCGTGCAGTTTCAAATGCGCAATGAGGTGCGAACTGTATGGGCCTATCCGGATATGCCGAGAGACGAGCCAAGTGGCATGTCTTTGTATGAAGTATTGATGCAAGCAAACGTCGAAGAATCATTTTTGCAAGATGGCGATGGCGAGAATGGTTCTAAGTGGCAGGTTTGTGTGAGTCGGAAAAAGTCTCATTCAAAGACAACCCGACGAGCAGGACCTACAGGCTTTAGAATGATCGGTAGAAAGCCCGAAAAGAAAAATAAGAAGACGAAAAACAAGAAGAAGGCTAAAAAGAATAAGAAGCCCGAAAGTGAGTCCGACGAAGAATATACTCAACCCGGACGTAAAATGTTCACTCTTAAGGATTATGTCCCGAAAGAGTTCTTAGAGGATGACTCTTCTGATAAACAATTATTTTGGGAAGGTGAAGTTGTCCAGTGGTGCGGGACCTCATGGGCCGACATGGTCGAGGAAGAAGAGGTTGATGAAGTTTCTCTTCGTTCGGGCAAGAAGTTGCCTTATCCTAAACCCAAGGAAAAAGAAAAGGGTAAGGAGTCACCTATTGGGTAGATTTCAAAGACGACAAATTTTGAAGAGCCGGTGGACAAAGAAGTTTCTATACCGAGCCAAAAAGATTAGGAAGTTGGAGCATCCGATCCAAAGGATGTAGTGCCACGAATGGCGATGTCGCTTCGGAAAACTTCTAGTAAAGAGAAGGTGAAGTACGATGTCATCGGTCACTTGAAGCGCATTCCTGCACGTCTAAGTGTATATGATGCTTTGCAAATGTCGATCGACCTAAGAAAAGCATTAATTCAAGCTCTTATGGATCCAGAGGATTATAAAGACCAAGTTGATCATGTAGAGGTCGATGAAGTCACACCATCTCCTCCGGTTCATTGCGCTTCATGCATGGCATGTATAACCTTCTCCGATGAAGATCTCCAAATGGGGAGCAATGATCATAACAGGCCGTTATATGTAACGGGCATGGTTGGAGAGGAAAAATTGAATAGAATCCTATTGGATTGTGGGTCCGCAGTGAACTTAATGCCATTGCGGGCTTTGAAAGTGATGGGGTTGACCGTTGATCATCTATCGCCAACATTACTCACAATTCAGGGATTCAACCAAGTAGGGCAAAAAGCGCTAGGTGCTATCGACTTAAAAGTGGTTCTGGATGATCTTTACAAAGATGCACTCTTTCATGTGATCGATGTCGGGACCTCATATAATGCCTTACTTGGAAGACCATGGCTTCATGCTAGCAAATCAATCGCTTCCACACTTCATCAGTGCTTAAAATACACCGATGAGAATGGGAATGAGAGGACTATCCGAGGTGACACTAATCCTTTACAAGGTAAAAGCGTTAACTACGCGGACGCCAAATTTTACAAATCAGTGTATTTTAGTCCTAGTGCACATTTGGAAGCAAAAGAGGACAGTAGAAGTGCAAGTCTTCAAAAAAAAAGAAATTGGCCGAAAGGTGTCTTCACCGCCTAAAATCTCTCTTGTTTGCAAGAAGGAGGTGCAAGGAACGCGTCCGAAGGTGTTGTTCAAATACACACCCAAAGACAAACGTCAACCTGGCCAAAAGCCATTAAGTGCAACGGAGAAAGCCATGCATTCTTTAATGACAAGTTACACTTGTCCTCTCCGCAAGATTGACCAATCGATGCCTAAGAAGAAGTTGGTCATTCATCGACATTTTGGCAAGAAAAGAAATGAAGACACGAGGGTAGTGTTCAAGGGTGAGTCGTCTAAGTTGCCCGATGAACAAGTCTCTTCAAAGCTTGATAAGAAGGTCAAAATAAAGGTGACGAAACCCTCGTGGAAATGTAAAGGCCAACAAAAACCCCCTAGTAAGATCTCGATGGATGATTTGAAACTTTCGCAAGAGGGCGAGTTGTTATCGACCAAAGTTTTAGAGCCTATGACTCTCACAAGCCAGGAGCAAAGTATGTTCTTGCAGGAATCAACAAATGCTCCACGAGTCTCAGTTTTTGGAAGACTAGGAACAAGTTCCCCAAAAGTTTCAGTGTTTGAGAGACTTGGAGAAATTAGTGTGTCCAAGAACAAGAAGGCTAATGGCAAGAAAAACAAAAAGTGGAAGCTTAAGAAAAAGAAGTCAAGAGCTCCTACTTGCGAGCCGGAGGATCTAATAGATACTCAAATGGAGGAGGTGAACATGGTGTTGGCCTCTAGTGAGAGTGAGTCAGTTGAGGACTCACTGGATTTTGTTAACATAATCCAACCGGCCCCACCGGAAATGGAGGATGGTGGTCAAGCCACGATCGATAAACTTCAAGAGATCAACCTAGGGAGTATAGAAAATCCTAAGCCTGTTTTTGTTAGTGCTTTGCAAACAGATAAGGAAAAAGGATTATATGAGAAGCTTCTCCATGAATATTGAGACGTGTTTGCCTGGGGGTACCAAGACATGCCTGGATTAGATCCTAAGGTGGCAATGCACAAGTTGTCTATCTCGGAAGAAGAGAAGCCAATAAAGCAAGCGCAGCGCCGTTTTCGGCCCGAGTTGACTGTACAAATTAAAGTTGAAGTCAATAAGCTCATCGAGGCCGGATTCATTCGGGAGGTCCAATATCCGATATGGTTGGCTAACATTGTTCCCGTGAAGAAGAAAAACGGTCAATTGCGCATCTGTGTTGATTTCAGGGACTTAAATGAAGCATGTCCCAAAGATGAGTTTCCTCTTCCCATAACAGAGCTCTTGGTTGATTCCACTACGGAATTTCAAGCCTTGTCCTTTATGGATGGATTCTCGGGTTACAACCAAGTCAAAATACATCCCGAAGATGAAGAACTAACGGCTTTCCATACACCATTAGGCAAATATTGCTATACCGTGATGCCTTTTGGACTAAAGAATGTCGGGGCAACCTATCAAAGAGCCATGACGGTCATTTTTCATGATCTTCTTCACAACACGATTGAGTGTTATGTAGATGACCTTGTGATGAAAACGAAGAAGAGGGAGGATCATATAAGTGATCTTAAAATTATCTTTGAAAGATTGCGCAAGCACCAGTTGAAAATGAATGCTCTTAAATGCGCCTTTGGTGTAACATCGGGAAAATTTCTTGGTTTCGTTGTTCGAGGTCGAGGAATAGAAATTGATCCCGACAAAATTGAGGCGATCATGGAAATGCCAGCTCCGAGGAAACTCCGTGAACTACGAGGCTTGCGAGGCAGGCTTGCTTACATCCGACGGTTCATTTCGAACCTAACGGGGAGATGTCAAGCCTTTCTAAGATTGATGAAGAAAGATTTTCCCTTCGTTTGGGATCAAGCTTGCCAAAATACCCTCGAGAGCATCAAGAAATATTTGATTGATCTGCCAATTCTTATGGCGCCGGTTCAATGAAGGCCCTTGATTTTGTACATCGCAAGTCTCGAGCGATCATTAGGGGATATGTTGGCTCAAAATAATGATGAAGGAAAGGAAAATGCCTTGTACTACATTAGCCGAACAATGGTGGGGCGGAACAAAATTATTCCGCTATGGAGAAGATATGTCTAGTGTTGATCTTTGCCATCCAAAAGCTACGACATTACTTCTTGTCCCATCAAATTACATTAATATCCAAAGCCGATCCTTTGCAATACATTTTGTCAAAAACAGTGCTGTCAGGGAGATTAGCCAAATGGGCTATGCTTCTAGCTCCTTTTGACATCAAATATGTACCTCAAAAGGCAGTAAAGGGGCAAGTCATAGCTGATTTCTTAGCAGCCCACCCTACTCCGGACAACGAGGAGTTGTTGGATGATTTGCCGGATGAAGAAGTCGTTATGATGGAGGAAAAATCGTGGCAATTATATTTTGATGGTGCTGCAACAAAAAGAGGGCTGGTGTGGGTATTGTTTTCATTACCCCAAGTGACGGAATAGTGCCTTATTCGTTTTCTCTTTTGGAGAATTGCACAAATAATGTGGCAGAATATGAGGCACTCATTATCGGCTTGGAAATAGCTCTTGAAATGTGTGCTGATCCATTAAAGGTGTTTGGTGATTCTCAATTAGTCATTAGACAATTAAATGGGCAATACGAGGTCAAAAACTCAAACTTGATCCCTTTGCATCAAAGAGCTAAATACTTCACATGTCAATTCCATCCAATTGAAGTGGTGCATATATCGAGGT
The DNA here is from genome assembly GCA_963922045.1 of Persicaria maculosa. NCBI lineage: Eukaryota > Viridiplantae > Streptophyta > Magnoliopsida > Caryophyllales > Polygonaceae > Persicaria > Persicaria maculosa. Next base: position 41,415,172 of record OY998261.1, read on the forward strand.
CCGAGAATGACAAGGCAGATGCATTGGCAAAATTGGCTTCATCGTTAACGTTACCAAATGAAAGAGAAATTCGAGTTACCATCGGTGAGCGCCATTTGCTTATACCATCCTCGGAGCGAGATGAGCCAAAAGAAGAAGTGGATGTCGCTTCCGTTTATCAAATTAAGGAAGAAATAGATTGGCGACAGCCACTTATCGAATATCTTCGTCATGGAGTCCTCCCCGATGATGCAAAAATGAGGATGGACGTTAAAAGACGAGTGTCAAGATTCTTGCTTAAGAATGATACGTCGTATCGAAGAACATTTGATGGAATCTTGCTAAGATGCCTATCCAAAGAGGAAGCTAAATACATTATAGCTGCACCTCATGTCGGAGTGTGTGGAGCGCATCAAGCAGGTCCTAAATTGGCTAATCAAATCAAACGGTTAGGCTACTATTGGACTACTATGGTGAAAGATGCTATGGACTTCGCTAAAGCTTGTCACGCTTGCCAAATTCACAGCGACCTCATACATCAACCTCCTCAAATGCTACATCCTACTACTTTATCATGGCCATTCCACGCATGGGGTCTTGATGTAGTAGGGAGTATAAAACCATCTTCTTCTCGAGGTCACCAATATATTTTGGCGGCTACAGATTATTTCTCCAAATGGGCCGAAGCTATACCTTTGAAGGAGGTGGGAGCTAAAGAAGTCGCCAATTTCATAAGGACTCACTTGATCTATCGATATGGGGTTCCTGCAAAGATCATCTCCGATAATGCTCTTTACTTCAAGAATCAAATGTTGGTGAAGTTGAGCGAGAAATTCGGGTTTAAGCATAGCTTTTCATCTAGCTATAATCCGTCATCAAATGGCCAAGCTGAAGCATTTAATAAAGTGCTATGCAAAATTCTCAAAAAGATGGTCTCAAAATCGAAGAGAGATTGGCATGAACGGTTACCCGAGGCATTATGGGCATACCGGACAACAACACGAACCTCGACTTGTTGTACACCATACAACTTGGTCTTTGGATCCGAGGCCGTTTTGCCATTAGAAATACAATTGCCATCTCTTAGAGTAGCAGTTCAACTTACCGACCCCGAAGAGAATGTCAAAATCCGTTTGGCTGAGCTTGAAGCATTCGATGAGCTTAGGCTAGCAACACAACAAAAGCTTGAAATCTATCAAGCTCAAGTGGTTGGGGCATTCAACAAGCGGGTCAAGTTTCGCTCATTCGCTATTGGTGACTTGGTTCTTACCATTCGGTGACCGATTGTCATCAATCGAAAAGCACAAGGAAAGTTTGAATCGAAATGGGAAGGTCCTTATGTAGTGACCAAAGTTTTTCCCAAAGGTGCATATGAACGCTCAAATACTGAAGGCGAAGTGGTATACTCAAGTGTGAACGGAAAATTTGTGAAGAAGTTTTTCACATGAATTTTGAGAGTTAAAATGTCAAGAACTACGTTAAGACTTGATCTCCAACAAAGAGTACGTAGGACGTTTGACATCAAAGCATTTGTCAAATTCAGTCGCGCAAAAAAAATCGGGTTCGCATATGATAGTCGGGTCATTTGGGAAACCCTTCCTAGAAGGTGGGCCCAGGTAATCCGAGTGATGTGGTAAAAAAAATCCCAGTAAAAAAAATGATGATGAATGAAATGAAAGTATGGACTTGAAGTTAGTCTGAAATGAGGCACCTTGGAGCATATGTGATAAAATGGGTGCCCAAAAGAACTACGAACGGCTTGATCCCTCATGAAGAGGGTACATAGGCAGTCTAGCTAGTAAAAAACGCTAGATGCAGCCCCAAAAACAAACACAATACCAATTGCCCTCTTAAAAGGAGAGTGAATACATTTTTCATAAGAAGGTGTCACTCTTAGGTACCACCAGTGGTTTTTGGTCAAGTTCATGTTGGTGTTGAAATATTATTCAAATAAAATATAGTGAGATTGGAATTCAGCAAATTGGTTCTAAAACTTGGCTCACAAAATATAAAGGCGCTATCATGACGAGTATGTAAGCTCAACTTTTCTTAGTTGAATGTGGGTGATCGATGGAAGAGTATGGAGAAAAACTATTTTGAGTACATGCAAAATACATGCAGGGGCATATACTTGCCCTATCCAAGAAGCAAGTGTGAATTATGTTATATTAATGAAATGACAATAAGTTGTGTTGATTTGATATTTGGTATCACAATTCTTATCAATATTAAGTTTTGCAAAGCTCTTGTATCTAAAAAAAATGTGTTTGCATGTACCCATATATTAATGTATGTGCAAAATCAAATAGGGGCCTAAAAGTTCCTAAAGCATATAAAAAATGATGAAAAAAAATCCACCAACTAAATAGAGGCAAATGAAGTAAAAGTGGTAACTAAAGTTTGGAGGTGAGCCTTCTTCAAATTGAGATCCTCTAGCTTCATTCTGCCTTCTTGCTCCTGTTTTTCTAGGCCTTGTCGTCTCTTTGTGGCGAGTTGAATATGATGTTCAGCCTTAGATGTACTCTTTGTCCCTAGCAAGGTCTTTCTCCTCTGTTCGGAACTACTCCATTATTATCGTGATCTCTCTTTCTCACTTTTCTATGGCAAGAGACTTTTCTTGCAGCTGGGCTAATGTCTTCTCTTCGGAGGCCAGATCCTCATTACAATAAGAAATATTGGTAGATACCTCATTCCAGGCAGCATAATCGATAGTGCTCTCTATTGCCGCTATAGCTTCCATCTTGTTAGAAAGATTGTGAACTCGGGAAACTATCCAAGAAACACTCACATCATCCACTTCGGTAGCTTTGGCAGTAAGTTTCAATGCCTCCAAGTGGTTAAAAACTTCATCTCGAGTAGACAGTAAAGTCAAAGCAGAGTGAGAAACTAGAATAATTTTAGCAATGGCTTTGATACCTTCCATAACTGCTGTGCGGAGCTAGGGATACACCGAGTTAGGAAATAGACTGTCTAAAGAAGCGGGTGTAGAGTCTGGTAAACCTTGTATCAGCTCAAGTGGTCGATGTTGCAAACCAGCAATCGGTGTATCACTGGCCTGGGTGGTTACTGATGTGCGCGCAAATTACCATATTTTCTATGCACATATGAATTCATTTTATTGTCTTTTGCATGCACATTTATGGGAAAACATGGGAATGATGTAGTTTATGCTTAAATATCAAATATATGGGTTTGCACGAGTTTCCATGTGATTTCGCAGAAAACAGGATGAAAATGGATGAATTCAGAAGAGCGGAAAAAGAACTCGAAGTCTTCTGAAGAGGTCGAAATCGACTGAAGACCTCGACATCGAGTACATCAGAGACATAGGAATCGAGTAGAAAAGGAAACAGAGCATTTCGACACAGAAGAGGTCGATATCGACGTCTGGAGGTCGATATCGATGCTACCAGATCGACCAAGTTGATAGAAGTCGAGTAGGTGAAGGAGAAGCTCGAGATAAGATTTTGGAGGGGTCGATATCGAGGTCCAAGGGTCGATATCGACCATGCCAGCAGAGGAATTCGACTCCGATTTTGATAGAATTATATCCAATGCTTGCAATATCTATCCAAAGGTCGAGATTTCCTATCATCAACATCAGATCTATCATGATGAGGCTGATTTCACCATGAAGTTTTAGTTTTTACTTTGTTTTAATTTATCATAGAGAATAAAGATAAGGTTTCGAGTCCTTATCGACATCTACAAATAGAAGCCAATAGAGCTGAGTTTAGGTATTCCGAATTCCGTTTGAGACACAATTCAGTTGCAATAGAGAATAGAGAGAGAGAGAGGAGGCCGAGTGGAGTTGTAAAGCGAAAGCGGAGTGGCTTGTTCGGTTGTACTTTCTTTCGGAGTTTTAATTCAAAGTAGCTTTCTTTCAATAACAATGATGATGATGTGCATGATGAGGAGCGAGTAGTCAACCCACTTCTAGGGTCGGGGTGAGCCCGACGATAGCAATGTGAGGTAAGTGCATCAAAGGTATGACTTTTATGTGATTCCGTCTTCTACCCCATGCATGATCCTTTGCGAAAGTTAGGGAGATTCATTAATTGCATTATTGAAGCGAAAGCCACTCATATTGCGAACTTGAATTACTCATAAATTGGATAGTAACTCTTAGGAATTATGCGAAAGCCTCTAATCACCTAAGTGTTGATAACGAAAGTTATTTGACGGAAAGACATAAAAGTTCATATCTTTAGCATGAAACTTGCATTGTTATCGTTGTGGCGTAAAACCCCGACTTTGGAAGCCTTTTAATTAATTAAATTCTCCATAAGAGTCTTAGTTTTGTTTCTGTTCATCTTCCCTCTCCATTCTATTTTCTTCGGATCCTTTTCCGACAAATTGGTTACAAAAACAGTTTCTGTGACAAGCATCGAAATCGACCATAAGGGTCGATATCGAGGACTAACATCGATATCGAGGTCTCTGCTCGACGTCGACTTGCTGTTTTGTCTTCTGCAGGAACTGCGCTAGGAAATCGACCAGAACTGAGGTCGATATCAACCAGTATACTCGATATCGAGTGTCTGCTGAGGTCGAAAGCCTTGATCGTGAGTACAACAAAGGAAGCGCTGACCTACCTCCTCGCGGATTCGATCCTGAATTACCCTACTACTACAAGGGAGGGGATTCTTTTATTATTTGTTTGGGACAGGGAGATAGTCTAGTTGTGCTTTATTTTATTCTCCTATTTTACATACAACACCCCGCAAACTCCCCCCGTGTGCGAACAAATTGGCGTCGTTGCCGGGGAGGCAATCAATCGCCACCTAAGTTAATCACGATCTTTTTCTAAGCTTATTTTGCAGGTTTATGCGACGTTCTGATCGCGGACCTATCCTGGAACCAATTGACGAGCCTGAATGTTTCTACCATCTTCGCAACAAAGCAATTCGCATCATGGCTGACAACGAGACGCAGGCTGAAATCATAGAGCGGTTGAGAAAGGAGATCGAGGACCACAATGCTACAATCGCTGCTGAAAGGGCCGCTGCTGCTGCTGAGCGAGCCCGTGCTGATAGGGAGGAGGATGCGCGCAGACAAGCCCAAGAGCGGCTAAATCAGTATCCACAGACGGCGATGCAATACATGCATCCGCCCCTTCATGTTCCCGAATCTGCCATTATAATTCCTCACTCCAATTATGAATTGAAAATTAACTTCCTATCTGAGATTAAAAGAAATACTTTTGAAGGAAGACATAATGAATGCCCCCTGCAACACATCTCTACTTTTATGGACTTATGTGAAACAGTTGCTGATGGAGTAAACTTAGAGTATGTGCGACTAAAATCTTTTCGATGGTCTTTGGCAGGAAAGGCATTACAATGGCTCGAAAGTTTGGCTCCACGATCGCTAAGGACATGGGCGGAAGTGAAAGATGCATTCTTGAACAAGTTCTTCCCACCTTCTAAAACGGCAATGCTACGACAAAGGATCACGGCTTTCAAACAAAAGCCAGGTGAAACCCTAGCACAGGCGTGGGAGCGTTTTAAAGACTTGCTGAGATCATGCCCGACGCATGGGAAACTTCCATATGTCATCCAAGAGATCTTTTATAACGCCCTTGATGCGCCGAATAAGGAGAGGATCAATTCATATACCTCCTATCGGTACATTGAGCTTACACCAACGGAGGCATGGGAGACCATTGAGAGGCTTGTGAACTTTGACAACACCTATGGGGCTGCTGTGGCCTATGATGCAAGGCCTGCCCCATCTATGCCACTATATAAGCCTCCAAGGGAGATAGATCCTGAAGTACGGCAACAATTCCATAACGATCAAACACGCCGCCTTCAAAAGCAAGTAAGGTTCCTGAGCAACAATCAACCTTGTCAGGAGTGTGGTTCAATAAGGCATAACACCAGTGTCTGTCCACATACTGAGCAAGTATCCATGGCGGAACAACATGAGGAGGTCAAATGGACGAGAGGCCCCTATGGAGGGGGCAATCAACAAAATTGGGGTGATCAAAGGTTCTATCAAAGGGATCCCCCAACCTATAGGGCACCAGGGCACCCTGAGCGGGAGACTAAGAAAGATGACCTGCAAATCATCCTTGATGAGATGCGGAGGAACCACGCTGAATTCAAACAAGCCAATAACTCCGTCCATACTCAGCTGCAGGGCATAAATTCTAGACTTGGGGAGATCGACGTTTGGAAGCGCAACATGGAGACTCAAATGAGTCAATTGGCGGAAGCAATGTCCAAAGCGTCCGGATCACTCCCTGGATCCACTGTGCCCAACCAAAAGGGCAAAACCACAGGTCATATTGTGGCAGTAAACCTAAGGAGTGTGCGTCAATTACAAACGCCCGAGCGAAAAGTGGAGGAGAAGGAGCCAGAACAGACGTCGATATCGACCCCCCTGTCGATATCGACCATGGTGACATCGATGTCGACCCTCCTGTCGATGTCGACCCTAATTCTGCGTCACCACAGAAATCGACTCTTCCAGTCGATATCGACCCTACTGCTGCCGATATCGACCTCACTACAGCCGCAGGAAGGAAGAAGGTGTTGCCATTCCCAACTAGAAAGGTGACTAAGGACCCAGCGGAAAAGAAGTTCCAACGGTTCGTGAAGATGCTCCAAGGGCTTAATGTCTCTATACCATTCACAGAAGCACTTCACGAGATGCCATCTTATGTAAGGTTCCTTAAGGATATCTTGGGTAAGAAGCGATCGCTCTCCGAGATCGCAGAGGAATGCAACAGATTGGAGCTACCACAAAAGCGGGCGGACCCAGGTAAGTTTTCTATCGCTATAGGTCTAGGTCAATTCAAATTTAATGCTTTAGTTGACTTGGGCGCTAGCGTTAGCATGATGCCACTAACCATTTGGCACAAGGTAAAGATAGGTCCTCTGGAGCCCGTGGATGCAAGATTATACATGGCTAATAATACCGTAGTGATTCCAACTGGGATAGTGACAGATGTGCCAGTACAAGTAGGCAAATTCTTTGTCCCTGCTGATTTCCTAGTTGTTGACATAGCGGAGGACCCTGCTTGTCCAATTATTTTAGGTAGGCCATTCCTAGCAACCGTCGATGCCAACATTAGCGTGAAGAAAGGATTGCTCTCACTCACAATTAGTGATGAAGTAATAGAGTATTCCTTCAACAAGACAGTGCAAAGTCAAGGGCCAATGGAGATAAAAGCCATAAATAAAGCCCAAGTAGAGGAAGTTGAAGCAATCTTGAACGAAGGAGCTCAACAGAACATCGAAATCGACCCAGGTAAGTCGATATCGACCACTAATGTTCAAGATTCTGTGACAGGTCATAAGTATGGGGTCGACGGAGGAAAAGAGGAAGCATCGAAATCAGGGTCAAGGGTCGATATCGACCATACCCTATCGAAATCGACCACCATCAGCGCTGAGAAGAGAGGCAAGGAGACCTCGATATCGACCTCTGAGGGTCGAAATCGACCTGATCATATCGAGTCCAACCTCCCCAAATCGACTGATTCTACAGGTGTACAACAGGGATCGATATCGACCTCCGAACATCGAAATCGACCTCAACCACAGACTGAGAAGAAGGTAAGTCAAGGTACGGATTCCTCTTGTTCAATCACAATTAAGGACTTATCATTATTTGGAAGAGGTGTGCCTTGGCATGTGCGTTTATGTAGGGTATCCGATTATAGTTCAAGCCAATATGAGATAGGAGACAAGGTCTATGTTGCCAAATCTAAAGACCATTGGTTCCCTACAAGATTTAAGGATAAGAGCTTAGGTCCATTCACGGTGAATCAAATCAATCCCGGGGGAATGCAGCTGCGGGACAAGAAAGGAGTGATATTTGAGGCCCAAGCCACATGGGCTCTGCAGATGCCACCTTGAGAAGCGCAAAGGAAGAAGTCGGCCTAGCGACTTAAAAATCTAGAGCTTGTAACGAAGACTTAGTTTTGGTTTTAAGACAGCTTTTGTTTTGGTTTTAGACACTTTATTGTTTTGCATATTTTGTGTTTAATTTTCAAATTGCAGGAGAGAGAAAAGCACACAGAAAGGCATCGAAATCGATGTCGGACATCGAAATCGACCTCAAGGTCGACATGGATAGGGTTCGTGATCGAGGCCGAATCACCCTGAAGCCCGAGAAGAAATCAAGAGAGACATCGATATCGACGTAAAGGGTCGATATCGACCTTCCCTGTTGTCTTCTTCGACTCCTGAAATTTGTGACGGTCTAGTAAGTTTTCTTCTTAACCCTAGTTCTAATACAGTGAGGACACTGTAAATTTTAAGTATGGGGTGGGGGAAAGGCTTATTTGCATATTCATACTTAGTTTAGAGTTGCATATTTATTTTAATGCATAAAAAAAAAATGACCCCCATCAAAAATTTTGGAAAAGAGAGAGTCATGGAAGTATAAAAAAGAGCTCTATGATGCAAAATTAGATTCATTAGAGATATAACATGAGATTGCCTAGTTAAGGAAAGTCCCAATGAAGTGCAAATTTTTTGAGAAAATCAAAAAGGAGATGAAAATTTGAAGTTGCTTTTGACATAGGCATGATAAGATGATGGAGGATTTTTTATAAAAATTCCATACAAGCAAAGTTCATATCCTAGTCTTACCTACGCATATTCACAAAGCCATATATGAGACTTATCATGATCATTATTGCTCCACATATACATATTGTCCATTTTTTACCTTATACCCTATCCGGGGACAAAGTTTTTTTGAATGGATGACATCTTTGGAGTTATATGGAGTTGTGCATTTATAAAGTTGTTGGCAGGAATGATACAATATGGAAAATTAAATGAGCGAGAAAAAATCCGATCACCTCAGGAGATAAAGGTAGGTCGACCCTGCTCGCTGAGATAATAGTTCGGCGAGATGGGACACAAAGGTGAGGAGTCCGAAGTACTAAGTATCCGGGGCCATTCATGACACCCATGTTTGCGACTCGCGAGAAGGCAGTGCTAAGGTTAGAGAGGTAAAAGCATTATATTGAAAAAAAAAGCATTGAACGATGAGTGAAAGGTGAGACATTATGAAGAGGAATGTGGAATATTTTGGAAAGAAAGTGTACTTCCCCGGATTTAACACCACAAGGCCAAATATTAGCCCACCTTTAGCCTTTTACCAATCCACTTCTCACAAGCTTGAAGAAAGTCCTCTTGATTATTAATGCAATGTCGCTAGAATTGTTTTTTTTTTTGCATATTACCTCCTTTATAAGTATGAAATTGCTTTTATGCACAGGCATGGACTTGGTTGACATAAGTACCTTCTCGAGGATGGCAATTGATTGTAGGGACATATGAAAAATGAATCTATGATGTTGAGGGTTTACTTTCTTCACCTGAATGACCATCAAGAGTATTGCTTGGGGACAAGCAAGCTTAAGTATGGGGTGTTTGATGTGCGCGCAAATTACCATATTTTCTATGCACATATGAATTCATTTTATTGTCTTTTGCATGCACATTTATGGGAAAACATGGGAATGATGTAGTTTATGCTTAAATATCAAATATATGGGTTTGCACGAGTTTCCATGTGATTTCGCAGAAAACAGGATGAAAATGGATGAATTCAGAAGAGCGGAAAAAGAACTCGAAGTCTTCTGAAGAGGTCGAAATCGACTGAAGACCTCGACATCGAGTACATCAGAGACATAGGAATCGAGTAGAAAAGGAAACAGAGCATTTCGACACAGAAGAGGTCGATATCGACGTCTGGAGATCGATATCGATGCTACCAGATCGACCAAGTTGATAGAAGTCGAGTAGGTGAAGGAGAAGCTCGAGATAAGATTTTGGAGGGGTCGATATCGAGGTCTAAGGGTCGATATCGACCATGCCAGCAGAGGAATTCGACTCCGATTTTGATAGAATTATATCCAATGCTTGCAATATCTATCCAAAGGTCGAGATTTCCTATCATCAACATCAGATCTATCATGAGGAGGCTGATTTCACCATGAAGTTTTAGTTTTTACTTTGTTTTAATTTATCATAGAGAATAAAGATAAGGTTTCGAGTCCTTATCGACATCTACAAATAGAAGCCAATAGAGCTGAGTTTAGGTATTCCGAATTCCGTTTGAGACACAATTCAGTTGCAATAGAGAATAGAGAGAGAGAGAGGAGGCCGAGTGGAGTTGTAAAGCGAAAGCGGAGTGGCTTGTTCGGTTGTACTTTCTTTCGGAGTTTTAATTCAAAGTAGCTTTCTTTCAATAACAATGATGATGATGTGCATGATGAGGAGCGAGTAGTCAACCCACTTCTAGGGTCGGGGTGAGCCTGACGATAGCAATGTGAGGTAAGTGCATCAAAAGTATGACTTTTATGTGATTCCGTCTTCTACCCCATGCATGATCCTTTGCGAAAGTTAGGGAGATTCATTAATTGCATTATTGAAGCGAAAGCCACTCATATTGCGAACTTGAATTACTCATAAATTGGATAGTAACTCTTAGGAATTATGCGAAAGCCTCTAATCACCTAAGTGTTGATAACGAAAGTTATTTGACGGAAAGACATAAAAGTTCATATCTTTAGCATGAAACTTGCATTGTTATCGTTGTGGCGTAAAACCCCGACTTTGGAAGCCTTTTAATTAATTAAATTCTCCATAAGAGTCTTAGTTTTGTTTTTGTTCATCTTCCCTCTCCATTCTATTTTCTTCGGATCCTTTTCCGACAAATTGGTTACAAAAACAGTTTCTGTGACAAGCATCGAAATCGACCATAAGGGTCGATATCGAGGACTAACATCGATATCGAGGTCTCTGCTCGACGTCGACTTGCTGTTTTGTCTTCTGCAGGAACTGCGCTAGGAAATCGACCAGAACTAAGGTCGATATCGACCGGTATACTCGATATCGAGTGTCTGCTGAGGTCGAAAGCCTTGATCGTGAGTACAACAAAGGAAGCGCTGACCTACCTCCTCGTGGATTCGATCCTGAATTACCCTACTACTACAAGGGAGGGGATTCTTGTATTATTTGTTTGGGACAGGGAGATAGTCTAGTTGTGCTTTATTTTATTCTCCTATTTTACATACAACACCCCGCAAACTCCCCCCGTGTGCGAACAGTTACTGGCACTAGGATCTCCATATTGGCAGAAGTCACTTCGCCAGTATCAAAATCGAGATCAGTGTCATCGTCATACTCTTCATCTGAGTAGTGCTCACTCTGAAAAATCGATCTCCCTATTACATTAACATAAAGGACAGATTATAAAACAGAGTCAAGAGCATTAAAAAAAACACAAGAAGAAAGAAAAAGAGATAAAAAAAAAAGGAGCAATGTGAAAAGAAAAATGTGGTACCTTTGTTCCCAGCATTTGAATCTTCTAACGGTATGGGACTCTTATGTCTCGACCTCTTCCTCTTAGGGTTTACATCACTACTCAAGGAGCTGCCAGAGTCTTCCATTATCATCATTGCATGCACTAGGGGACTTCATTGGCCTTCTTTTGCTACTTCGTCGGGCAGTGAGATGTGTCTTGGACAACTCTCCAATACATCTCCAGGAATTGGGAGACTTCCTAAGTCATCCTCTACTACCTTCGATTTAGCCGGTGAACTGATGATAGGCGAGCAAAATAGTTCACTCGAGGAGGGTTCAACCATATTTGGGGCCTATAGTTCAATATCACTTGTTGCTTCTCCGAAGTTGATAAAATTGTGACCTAAACCATCCTGTAGATTAAGATCAGGTGACTGAAAATATTTTAAATATAGTGAGGGTGTGTGACTAAATAAATTTTATACCTTGATCAAACTGCTCAGCAGCCCCTGTTGCTCTTCCTGGGCCAGTGTCGATGATCCTTTCACTACTTATCACGTAGATCTTCTCCCTCTCAATGGACTTCTTGTTCGTCATTATAGTTTTAACCTTATGACATGATTGAGATAAATAGGGAGCAGATGCTTTAGCCCACCAACGACAATAGGTGCGAGTGCATACACCCACATGTAGCCTCGAGGGGATGTGAAATTTAGTCGCGGTCCCTTTTTTGAAAAAATGAATGTAGGCCAAGGCAATGCCCTCAAGGGACACCTCACTTCGCTGAGTAAAAGAAAAGGTCAGGTTGTTTGCTGGAACTCCTTGATCAAACCCAAATTGGCGAGCAAATCTATTCGGATAATAGGGCTCTAAAAAAAGAGTGGTTTCAAGACGAACAGGCAAGACTCCAGATCGAATAGTCATCAGATGCTCAAAAACTTGGTCTGGTAGTTCATCAGAATCAAAGTAGTCTTGTTCACCTATGTCCGATCCAAAATTTACTGCCCGATAGGAGACAGTCTTGACACCTCTGAACATAATTCTGGATCTATATAGATCGAAGTTGTTGGCAGGCACTCCTTTATATTGTGCCAACAAAGGAAATTCTTCAGTGAAATCTTTGTTAGGGTGACCCTCATACAATCCGAAAAAGTATACTGCTAACCACCCGTTCACGAAGTGCATTCCAAAGCTGGGTTTAGCATTCTCTGGGGTACCTATAAAAACCAAGTAAAAGTAAACACCTTGCCCTATAAAAGACGAAATCGTACTTGGGTAGGGAATAAGAAGAGAAGTAAAGCAAAAGTTATACCGGGATAGGTGGCCATTTCCCCTAATCCATGGTAGATGTGCCCTAAAACGGCAGGAGCAAGAGAAACCTGCACTCCTTCAGCCATGCGTGAGGCCATCACAAAGGTCTCCGAACGAACAGACTTTTGCTCATTGGGAAAAACAAATCTGCTAAGCAAGAGAGCGATAAAAGCTACAAGCCCCCTTTATAAGAGATATCTAAACGCAACTGCATCTTACTAGGAGAGAGGGGGCATTTTTTTTTGTTGGAGGAGGACCGATGACGCTCACTGTATGCGAAATGCACCTGTTTTTGTCTATAGAAATGTTTAATCCAATCAGGCCAAGTTACTTGTCGTTTGGTCCAAATTCGCAAAAGTCAGAGATTGAAGGGTGTTTGCTAAAGGGTCTATAAATAGATGTGAGAGCATGTGGAAGTGTTATGTACCTTTGAGGTTCCGCTGTCTTGGTAGAGTTCGGCATGAATCCCTAAAAGCTCTATTGTGGTACGGGGATACAAATCTTCATCTAGAAGATGCTCGTTAGGCGGTAAATACTCCTCATAGGGGACACCTATGATATGTAAACCACCAATCTTCTTCAAATCAAATAGTGAGATCCCTACTTCACCTCCACCATGGTGGAGTGTGTTGGTCAATGGGCTCCAGAGTTCTCAAAAGGCTTTCCATACATCAGCCTTATAGTTGTAAGGATATTGCGAGATAGCAATAAGACCGTAAATGTCGGCCCTCTTCAAGGGTTGCTCAAATTTACCCATAATATGTTTAGTCCATTCCATGATAAGTGGGATAAAGGTAGACATACCTCTAAAACTAAATTCAATGCCCCAGTTCCTCCGTTCAGTTAACAACCTCCTCAGAACAGGATAAAACTTGTCCTTTGGGGAGGAAGAGTCATCCTCAAGTTGAACCTTTTCTAGAAGGGTGGCTTTGAATCTCGATCGAAGATCCAAAAGAGGTTTTATACAAGCCTCTTCTCCGGTCGGTCGGAAAGACAAACCCCTTCATTAACTTCTTCTCGCCTGTACAACATGGGCAATCCGTTGCTGGGAGGCGCAGCGGTAAGTGTTGTCATAGAAAGGGTCCTAGTGTAAAAAGGACCGTCAGTAAGCTCGTCATCATTTTCATTTAGGGCTAGAGCTCTCTATGATCCTACTTCTCCATAGACGTTCATGGCAGACATTATATCTATCCATAATCCAACACAAAAAACAATTATGTTGGGCAAAAGAAAAAAAAAGAGAAGAAGATCCGGAAATTACCTCGCTCATTTCTCTACCAGTGTTTCTGTAAAGGACGGGTAAATAGGGCGGCTTGGTTAATACGTTTCCTGCAAACAAAAGAAAAAGTTGGAAGGTAAGCATAAGATAAGTAAGGCAATATGATTGCTTCCTCAAAATCAATATGCGAAAACAGTAAGTGGAATACTCGTCGAATTCCAAATGTGTTCCAACATCTCACACATTCAGAATTCGAGGGGCATCTGTTTGAGGGTAAACTTTCAGCATATTTGGCTAAAGAGAAATTCGTGACCAAGTGTAAAATTTCATGGAATTAATTATAAGTTATGGGTAGGATTAATTCATGAATTTAATGTCCAAAATAAAAAAACAAAGGATGTGAAAAGCAGGAAATTTTGCCACAGATGAAAGCTGATCATTTGAAGCCCAGAGGAGTGTGGACATGACCCATTCATTTTTATGGGGTCCATCATTTTTCATAGTAACCGTGTCAAATGACCCATTCATTTTTATGGGGTCCATCATTTTTCATAGTAACCGTGTCAAATAGAAGTTACACATTTACACCTCCTTGCCCACGTTCTAATAAAATAAGGCAAATAAATGAAGGCCAAATTGCATAAAACCACCCTTTATTCACTCTTCTTTTCAACTAACCACCCCTTATTCAAAAAATTTCACTTAACCACCCTTTATAGCATGTCTATTGCAATTAACCACCCATTTTCTCTTGCCTCTATTTAAAAGACCAAAATACCCCCAAAATTAATTACTAATGTTTATTTATTTATTTATTATTATTATTATTATTATTATTATTATTATTATTATTATTATTATTATTTTTGGTAGAGTTGTTTTTTTTATTATTAAATCTCAAATAAATATTTTGGTATATTCTATATTATAATTAGCTTACTTTTAAAATTTTAAAACTTGTATGTCTATACTAAAATATATTCAGTTTTAAAATTCATGGCCATGGGTTTTGAACGTAAGATCCCACCACATGGATGGATTTTTAAAAAAGGAAGTTAATATGTTTTATATTAGATAAATATTATGTTAAATCATAAAAAAAATATTCATATAGGTTTTAAATTTTTTAAAGTAAACTAAATACAATATAGACTAACAAATTATATTAAAATTTTCTTATATTTAAACTGTGAATGTTTGAAATTTCGTATAATAGACATTTTGTAGAATTGTTAGTATCGCAAGAAAAAAAGATTGGTATTGTTCTACCATTTTTGGATCGTTAGAATTGTGGAACCGGATTGGGATTTTAACAACATTGGGTGGAACTGTGGAAAATGTTTGATAGTTGATAAATTTATGGTAGTAGAAGGAGGTGGGTGAGGAGTTGACAATTAGCTTCATTCTAAAACATGTACTTGAGATTTAATAAGAAAAAATAACTCTACCAAAATAATAATAAATAAATAAACATTACTTCCTCCGATCCAAAATATATATACGTCGTTTGACTTTTCAGCACGTATTTTAGGAAGGTAAAAACTATATAAAATATCAACTTTTTAATTAATTTTTTTTTAATAATTTAATATCTGTTAGTAATAAGTATTAAATTATAAAAATACAAAAGTTAATATATTATATAGTTTTTAGCTCCTTAAAATACGTGTTGAAAAGCAAAACGTCATATATTTTGGATCGGAAGGAGATGTAATTAATATTGGGGTCATTTTGGTCTTTTAAATAGAGAAAAGAGAAAATGGGTGGTTAGTACGTTGCAATAGATATGCTATAAAGGGTGGTTAAGTGAAAATTTTTGAAAAAGGGGTGGTTAGTTGAGAATAAGATTGAATAAAGGGTGGTTTTATGCCATTTGGCCATAAATGAATTTTGTTAAGGTGGCAGTTATTCACAAATGAAAAGAAACTGCTATTCATTCTCTTATAAATAGAAAAGGGAAATCCATCTCTCGGATTTTTCTTGACCGGTTCATCTTACTGCTTCCAGCAATAGAAGAATACAAGGAGAGGAGTTTGTTACTGAGTGCAGAAAGAAATAGAAAAAAAAACGGAAATTTCGCCTAGTAACCCTGGGGTTTCGCTTAATTCGCGTGGTAAACAAAGGTTTCAGATATTTCGCCTAGTAACCCTTGGGTTTCGAATTATTTTGCCTCGCACCCACAAGTTTGACTTTGTCCAATAATTGTGTTTTAAAGTTATGGACGGGTTAGTATTGTAATATTAACAAATTTTGTGGTATATTTTCACAAAAACCACCATTGTAAAAATAGATCTCACAATAGATCTCGTATACAACTGAGCTAAACCAACAGTGATAGTGGGGGAGCAATCACCCTGATCCAAGGCCGAGGAACAACGGTTGGTGGCCGACGACCGGTGTTAGAGGCGCGGCGGCGGCGCAGGCGGTGGCTAGCGGCGGCTGTGACTGGTGGTGGTGCCATGGTGGGTTGCGATTTCAGGTTAGTTTTAAGAGTTCGAATTTTTCAACCGCATCCCTCAAAAGTTCCATTCTATCTATCAATTTAGTTGTTGTTGAGTGAGATTAATGATCTAGGGTGTGAATTTGATCTCAAATCATGGCTTGAAGTTTCGAATTTGGAATCATGAATTTTAGGGTTTAGGGGTCCAAAAATTTAGGGCTTTTTTGGTCATGGTTTGTAGGGATCCGAAATGTATGATGTAATGAATGTAAAATCTTTGTTTGATTTTGTTTATGGGGTTTTTACTTTTTAGTCACTTGAATGTATGTGAGTATGAACAACAGCAAGTTAGGGTCTGAATTTTGAATCATGTTGTCAACCTTTCTGTCCGAATTATGGGGTTTTGTAGGGATCCGAATTTTAAATCATGTTGTCAACCTTTCCACTTGAATGTAATGAACAACAAGTTTTTTTTAGGATTCTTTAACAAGAGATTATGTTGCTACTAATGCATCTTCGAAATGAATATATCTTGTGCAATAGAATAATAAGAAAAAACACAAATAGATGTAATCATAAACATTTACACACAATACAAGATGTATATCAGAGCTGATGTATATCATAGCTTACTTCAATGCTCAGTTGGGTTGTATTTTGCCTTCGGCAGCTAAAAATTCAGATATATATATATATCAGAGCTTACTTAAAGCTTAGTTTCACTTTTGCCGATACTATGCCGATAAATTCAATGTTTGTTCTCATCCAACCATACTATGCCGATAAATTTCCTGATGTTAGAAGCCCACCAAAGCAACGTGGCAAGCATTTCATCTCATAATATTTATAAACCATAAATGCCATGTTATTTTTTAATAGGGTAACTTTTGCCTCCTTTCATTCCTCTCATTGACAGCTTCTTCTGCTTTATGTCTTTAAGTCTTTTAGTTTATTTGGTGGGGTAGATGGGAATGCGATTTCCATATATAAATGTAGAGGATGAAGATTCTTACAGCTTTAGGATTTCTGGATGAAACACACGAGGGCCTGATTGTTTGACAAATCCCATAGCTTCACCATTTTATCCGTGGATCCGGTTGCAAGTAACTGTGAGAAAATATTTGGGCAGAATGTCAGCCAAAATTACAAGTCAAGAATTCAAAATGATGCAGGCTGAGAGAAGCAATCACATAGTATCTATGGAAACCATGATGAGAAACACGAGACAATAATAAACTTAGTTGATTATATTTCCAATAATAGATGAACATCAAAACACTCTTGAATCTGCAAAAGTGTGATGATGGAGCACATAAAGTTTGGGAACCAAGGTCACCAAAGCAAACAAAAAGTCGAGCAAATCCACTTACAAGAGAGGAAACCTCTTTGGCCAAAGGTAAATAACATACAATTTTCTAAGAAATCACAGAGAGGAATCTAGTGCCCTTATTCACACCCTAAATTAACTACCAAAAAAACCCCAAAATTTTTTAATCCAAACCCTAAAATTCATAATTCGAAATTGGAAGCTTCAAACCATGATTTGAGTTGGATTTCACACCTATATCACTAATCCCACTCAAGTAAGCAAGGCCTTGAAAGATATGCACAATTACAGTCCTTGCCTCCCTGCAGGCAGTATAGGTGTCGTCTTCAAAACAGTAGTGTAGCACAATATCAACAAAGATTTCGTATGCAGCAGTAATAAAATGACAGAAACCACAAACCCAACATATTGTCTATCCTTTTGAAACAATCAAGTGACTAAAAACCCCCATAAACAATATCAAACAAAGATTTGCTCTATTCAGATAATACATTTCGGATCTCTACAAACAACAACCAAAACCTCCCAAATTTTCGGACCCCTTAACCCTAAAATTTATAATTCAAAATTCAAAGGTTCCAACCATGATTTGAGCTCAATTTCACACCCTAGATCACTCAGCCCATTCAATAAGAACTAAATTGATAGATGATACATTGAAATTTCGGTCGAACCTATTCAAAATTTTCGAACTTTGAAAACTCACCTTAAATGGCAGCGCACCACCACCGACCGAGTAGCACACCACTGTCAGCCACCTCCCGCGCCTCCGACGCCGCCCCTCTCTCACCCGTTGCCGCCGCCGGCCTGCCTCTGATATCGTCTTCTCTTCTCCTCCCCTGATATCCCCTTCTCCATCTGCTCACGTCTTTGGTTCACATAATTCCATTGAAAAGGTTCGTATTTATGAAAATTATCCACAAGTTTTGTTAATATTGCATAACTTACCCGCTTACAAGTTAAAATGACGTTTTTTGGCCAAAATAATCTTTCTGGGCACGAGACAAAAAATTTCAAAACCTCAGGCTTACCAGGTGAAATATCTGAAACCCTTGTTTACCACGCGAATTACGCAAAACCTCAGGGTTACCAGGCGAAATTTCCGAAAAAAAAAACAACAAAGAGAGTTTTTCCCCCTCAACCTAGGTAGAGATCCAAATCCCATCTGTTTCCTGTTGTTTTTTTCTTGCATGTAAATATAATGAAGACCGGTGGGGCGTTGTAGGCTTGAAATTTAAAGTTTCGCCGAGCGTCAAAATTCGTAGTCGGTTCGAAATTTAGAGTTTCACCGCTACACTCAATCCTACGGGGTTGATCTATAGGGCCAAAATGCTGCTAAAATTTTGGTACACCGTGAGCAATAGATTCATGGAGCCAGACCAATATGTACAATGAAAGTGCAATCCCAATTAAAAAGGGACCTAAAAAAAAGGAAGCTTATAAAAAATAAGCAAGCAACCTGAATTTTGCCAAAAGAAATTTTAATTCGGGTATTCTTTACATCGGGCACAAATTAAATTACTCATATCAGAGAAACAAGAGGACAAATCTGAAAACCAGATTATCAAAATCAAGGCTCAAATCAGCCAGAGCATTACACAAGTGACAAATTACACTCCAGGTTGGTAAAAAAAAATGAGAAAAGGAAGAAAATAAACTTCTAAAAAAAACCCTAGAAATGCAGGAACTTGAATGGGACGGACCAAACCTCTTTGAATCCTCAAACTTCAGAGGCCTCTCAATTCTTTGGGTTCCGATGCCTGAAACCGTTCGATTTACGGTTTTTCTTGCCGCTGATTCGACCCAGATGAGTTGCGTTCTTTCGCTCTCCGGGTTGTACACCCTGTGACGAAATTCCGAAAGGCGCCCACCAACTTTCGATACTTTGTCGGATTGCCAAACTAGGTCTTAACTTCCCTGGGTCAATCTTTGGAAAACCCCTTGTTTCGCTAGACTTATCCAAGCCCTGGCTGCCGTCGCTCCTGAGTCGGTGAAGCGTTTTAGCAATAGTGGGGATGTGAAATCCTTTTGCTAACTTTTCTGTAAAAAAATAAGAAATATAAAGAAAGTGCATGAAAGTTGGTCTGGTTGATTGAAATTGTATGGGCTTTTAAACCAAAAAAATGAAAATTATAAATGATTGGGCTCGGCCCATGGAGAATGATGGCAGCCAGCAATTTACATATATATGTTACATACATATAATACACCCCCGTATATGCTTTTGTCATACTTGAAAAAGTATGTCTAATTACAAAACCAACCCACTAAATTATAAGAATTATAGTTGGCACAAATTAAGAATTTGAGTTTGTTCAAAATATAAAATTAAACTCGTCAAATATTCTTTGCCAATTAATTCGAGTGGGTCAATCTCAAATCGCCTCCTAAATAAAAACGGAGTCAAAATCTTAAACCGGATTTTTTCCAAATTAAAATCGGTTTCTTGAAAAGAACTACATAAGATTTGATTCCATTTTGTCGGATATGTAGGAAACACGATACAAAGCTATCGGTATTCGGGTTCAATCACACGATCCTCAAACGATCAAATTTTTAAAACCAAATCAAACTTTGTTCCAAAGAGAACTACGTATAGACTTGATACTCTTTTACGAGTTATGTAGGAAATTCTGTATAAAATTTAACATATACCGGATTCAGTCGCCTTTCCCAAATTAAATTATCTTTACACAAAAGAACTACAGGTGATTTGATCCCTTTTCAAACGGGTATGTAGGTAGCTCGACATAAAGCATAAACTTGTCGGGTACAATCGTCGATCAAAAAGATCAAATTGGTTTTTTACTTTGAACTACGTGAGGCTTGATTCTCTTCTAAGAGATACGTAGGCAACCCGTTAAATTTCGGGTGCAGCCCAAATCACCAAAACCATTCAAATCTTGGTATCGATATGACTTCGAATCAAGGGGATAACCAAAAGGGGTCGAACTCAAATATTAAAAAATTAAATAAAATGTGCTGTATAATTATTTGCGCATTTTTTTCCAACAGTGTGCATGATGATGAGATGATTATGAGATGATTATTTATAGAGGATTTTAGACTTTATTTATATATTTTGAGATGTTGTGTTATTGAGAGCTTGATGTACTATTGAGTTGGTTTGTGTTATGTTGGGAGTTTTGGAAACTTATTTTCCCGAAATTTATAATACCACATGACCAAATACAATTCCTTGCCCTTATGTTTCTTACCAAGCCTCATTACAACCCCGCCGAATGGAATCTTCTCTGAAGGTTTCCATTGAGCGGAAGTCCTCTTGATGTCCTTATTTTGGCTTTGATGTATCCGGTGGAGATTTTGTGATATAAATGTCAATATTTGATTTGATACTGGTATATGGAATTGAGGTGAGTGCATGCTTAAAGCCTAAACACATGAGAGTGAGATATACACGTTGTCTTTGGTGAGGTTAGATTTTTAAGCATGCAAGCAACTTTATCCCATATATACATGTTATGACGTTTATATGCCTTGATTATATTTGCACTATTGATGATGTTGTTTTTTATGAGTAAAATTGTGAAAGGGTCTCATGTGGGATGCATAGATAGTGTTTTTGTCTTATGGTTGCTTGAGGACAAGAAAGAGTTAAGTGTGGGGGGATTTGATAATGCATATTTCATATAGGCATTATAGGTATTTTTTATTGCATTTAGTTAGGAGTTTTGCATATGTTTTAGTCTAGTTTTATATCTTGATTGTGAAGTATTCGAGTTTGGAATCTACGCCTTTTTAGTGTTTATTGTGCAGTTTTATATTCCGACCTTGGATGGGATCTTGGAAGAGCTTAGGAGACATGTTCTGGAGCATATGAGGGCTGAGAAAGAGGCCACAGAGGAGCAAGGAAGCACAATATTGAAGAGAAGAAGAAAGTCGTCACTGCATAGGCGGCGCCCGCCGTGATGCCATGTTCAGCAATACCGATTTGGTTCCAAATATTCTATTTCCTATTATATTATTATTATATTTCTAGGGTTTTCCATGGCTCTTTATAAGATTAATTTCTATTATTCTAGCCGTGTGTTGGTGTAGAGGCGTAGAGACAATGAACGCTTTGAGAGAGAAGAGAGGTTTTTGGCCTATGATTTGTTAAACTCATAGTTTCGCTTGTGATTCGAAGACATGGTTGAATAGATTGTGAAGATTTGATTCTATTTAGTTATTTATGAGTTTATTTAACATATTGTTTTTATTGATTATATTTGTGTTCCTTTCTATGATTGATCACCATGTTAGGAATTGCATCTAGGCTATGAATTTGTTATTGTTTTCTCGATATCAAACAAACGTATTGAAGTAGTGATATTTCCTTGTCTTTGCAGTGGATGATTTCGATTGATCTATATCGTTAGATGTTGTTTATGCCAATTAGGGTTGTTCCGGTTGTGTCTTAATTGCATCGAATCGATATGCCAATTGGTCTAAAAGCTTGAGTGTTTAATGCTATTCTTTAGTAATATTGAATAAGGTGATTGTATCCTTGCGGATCCTTCAACTTTAGTCAAGTAGACATATGCTTATGAATAATTGATGAATCAATCCTAGGAGCATGAATCTCAACCATTATCAGAGAATTACAGGTAAAATGCTTCTTCTGTCTTTATTGTCAATCACTTTGCAATCATTAGTTTTATTCACTTTACTTTGTTATCAATTTGTCACAAGTCCTTGCTTTTTTCATAAGAGTCATTGTTAGAAATATTACATAGTAATCCGCTTCTCTCTGTGGGTTCGACTCCCGACTTCATCGCTATACTAGTAGTTATTTGGTTTATCAATTCATTGATTTACTAATCTATTGGTTTTGAGCATTGAGTTAGGATATTATTATTATTTGGCAAAGGGCGAAAGTGCCAATGATGTTTACCCCGCACCAGTAGCCTTTGGTCAAGGCTGCTCCCTTGTCTCTTGGGTCCTTGGTTTGATTTTGGTTTGAACCACCTTAAGTCGGGTTTCTTGGCGGTTTTAAAATATGAATTTTGATAATATTATTTAAAGGTTTATTTAATGAATTAAAATAAGATTTTAACGAAAATTGGAAATATCATTTTATTGAGTGGAATATTTCAGAAACGTTTTGATGTTTTTATTTCAAGTGCCGGAATTCTTTATACTTGACTAATATTCAATGATTGATGCTTGAAAATGAAATTTGACTTACGTATTAATGGGATTTGAAATATTCAAGATGACTTGGCTTTTGACGTTTTCTCAATTTGGAATGGTTTGAAATGGTTTGACTTCGAATTGATTTTGAAGATGATTTTGGGACATGGTCTTGGTATGTGTGACTAGTAGCCTTGTACCTTATCGCATTCTTTATTAATATAATAGGTGCTTGTTGATTGAGTGGATTCTGCTATTTGCTATACTTTGTTGGTCGGCTTCCCAGGTAACTTCATGTAACGGCCCGGATATAAATATCCGGGATACGTTTCGAAGGTCGGATACCTTCGTTCGGATGTTGCAATTCAGGTACGGGTCGAGGTTTCAAACCTCTAATCAGTCGAAGTTTCATAAATTCAATTTAAACGAAAGTGAAGTGGAAATATAATTTAGATACAAAAGCCACGGCAAGGCCGGGTCAAAACCAAAACATAATTCTAAAATCGGGTTGCCAGATTAGCGGGGTTAGACAGATTTCTTTGCAATCGCCGAGGGACCTTCCCACGCCATATAAACAGAGAGCAATCATACCTAAAAACAATGGGTGCGAGTGGGGTCAGACCGAGGCCCCAACACGCTCTGTCCAGCAAGCGAACATACACATACGCTAATAATAAGGATGATGCAGATGCGGAAATTAAATCACACTAGCATGATCCTAATTTACAATATGCGAGAAATAACTGTAAAGGCGCCCAAAGAATGCCAAGTGGCATATCCCTCTCCTACCTCTGCACCCCTTTCCGTTAGTGCAGAGACCGGCCGGTTCGATGCTATAGCATATCATATCTCATCATCATAACATAAATTAAAATAAATAAATCATGCCCGATGGTGCTGGGCTATCATCATGCTCATATCGACTCGATAGACTCAGGGCACCCGATGGGGCTGGGCTACCCTATGACCCTAGCAAAGACTCTAGGACTATCACAGATACGACCGTTCTGTTTCATACGCGTAAAGAAATAGAATCCTCAATCATAAGTGCAACCTAGCATGATACTACATGGCATGCTTTAATGCTTATGCAACACCTAGTATGTCATACATTCACAAGCCGGTAATCTCTTTCGAATCTGAGTAAGCCCATAAAGGAACTTACCTGAATAAGCCGAACAGCAGAGAACAAAGCAGAAGCAGAATCCAAGTAAGAGTCGCCAATAGCAAGCAATGTCCAACATCCACAAACACCTAATATCATATAAATGCATAAGTCTACCTATTTCACACAAGGCGCCCCTAACTATCATTCATCTCTTTTCATATCTCATTTCAGATTATTCCAACTTATCTCATCATAATTCTCAATTATCATTCCATGTTCATCTCATTTCCTCAACTCATTTTTAAAACAATCTCTCAAAGAACCCAACTTAGAAAATCAACATTTATTTTAAAATCGTTCATCCAAATTCCGACATTAAACATTCAAACCTTAAGGCCCATTTTCTCAAAAGCATGTTATAAAATAATTCCGGAATGTTTCTTATTTCAAAAACATTATATAAATAACTCCAATATTAAATCATCAAGATAATTTCTATGCTCACAATAATATTCATAAATCAAAACCAACAATTCACTTTAAAATTCCTAACTCTCATATTTAAATCCTCATAAAAGCATCATATATAAATAATCCAATTAATATTATTTTTAAACAATAAACAATATATAAGGATAAATTTTCAGAATATTATAATTATAACCAAATCCCAAAATAATTCTAATATCAAAATGATTTAACACTTAATATTCATAAAGTCTCAAAACAATAACCATGATTATAGTCATAACTCCCTATCAATTAATCTCACTTTTAAAACCTTTTTAAATACAAATATTAATAATTTCAGGACTTACAAATATATATAACTTTTACTAAAATCAGAAATAATAATAATTATCATATAAATAAATATAATACCGAAAATCAAAGAATAAAACACAACCCATAATATATATAACCCCATATATATATAACCAATTCAGAAATCAAAATCAGCCCAACCCGTTACCAAACCCAGCCCATAACCCGGACGAGGCACTTGACCCGGCCCAACAAAATTAGGCCCACTTGCTCTCTACAACACTCAACAGATTTTAAAAAAAAACGAGTGGGCCTCATGCTGACGCGGCAGGGAGGTGGCAAGGGGCGGGGCCCAGTCGTCTTCTTCTTCCCCCCCCCCCCCCCTTATCTGAAGAAAAGAGAACAGAGGCGGCGACGGAAAGCGAAGAGAGGGGAGGAGATAACTCAGGCCACCGAGGTCCGTCCGGCCCCAAAACACACCCAGGTGACCGAAAAGTTTCCCCGACCAAGACCCACCCATCAAGAAAGAAACGACGCAAGGGAGGAAGGAGGGGAGAGAAGGTTTACCGAAATTGAAGACTTCGCCGGAAAACGCCGTCGAGGCTCGGGGTGGGTGCATCTGGGCTCGTCGGGGTCGGATTTTCGTTTTCAGAGCAGAACCAGGGGAATGGGGCGACTAAGGGTTGCGATGTTGGTCCCGGAGGCGACGGTGGCGGCTCGAAGATGGCGTCGGGCTGGATGCTACTTCGAAGATCAGAGGGCAGGGGAGGCTGGAGATGCCGCACGCCGAGGAAGGGGAGAGAGGAGGCGCTTCTGAGCTCGACAGAGAGGAGGAGCTAGGGTGCTCGGTTTGAGCTCGAATTCGGTGGTGGTAGTGGTGGCCGACGAGGAGGACCAACATGAGGTGGTTTTTGGTGGTGGGATGTTTGTGGATTTGGAAGAGGCAAAAGAGGGAATCTGGTGATGGTGGTATTGTGGTGCCGCAACCATGAGGAAGGTGGGTTTTGAGAATGAAAAGGGAGAGGATGGAGGCCTGATTTCTGCATCAAAGGAAAGGCAACGGGTGCTTCATTGCTGCAGTGGAGAGGAGAAGTGGAGTGTGGTCCTTGCAAGGTGTGGGTGGTGTTTGGATTGCAGGTTGTGAGGAGTTGTGAGGAGGGAGGGGGACCAGTTGCAATTGGGTAAATTGCAGTTTGGGGAGGCAGGGCTGCCGAGAGAGAGAGAGAGAGAGAGAGAGAGAGAGAGAGAGAGAGAGAGAGAGAGAGAGAGAGAGAGAGAGGGAAAAGAAAAAGAAAAAGAAAAAGAAAATATATAAATATATGGTCCCAACAAGATATTTTGAACCCGATAAAATATCCCGAAACCCGCTCGCCCAAACGAATCCCGACTAAAACAATTTTAATTAAATTTAATTTACCAATCTCAATATAACGGAATTAAATTAATTTCAATCAAAACTCGGAGTTTAAATTAATCTTTATTAATACTCGATCTTGAAAGCGAAAATCGAATCCCGTCAAAATCCGAAATTTAATGATGCCGGAATAACTAAAATCCAAAACTTACGCTTGAGAACGGGTTTTATTCCACTTTTACAAATTGAATTTAATAATAATTTATTTAATAAAATAACACAATATATAAATATACTCGGTCTTTACATTCATCCACCTCTAAAAACAAGTCTCGTCCCCGAGACTAAAATTATTTGAAAGCAAAGGGGATGAAGTTTTAAAATCGGTGAGTCCGAGGACCATGTCCAAGGATCTTGTAATCGTCTCGGTTGCGTCTTCCGAGATTCTCACAACATCCTAGTCACGGTCGTGACATCTCCAATTGGTCTTGTCAAGTGTGTAATAAGCGCCCTTATTACATCCTCGCTTCGACTTTTCGGAAGTACCACAACTCTAAAAGCATTATAGCGTCCGACTAGGTCTTAGCAAGCAATCTATAAGCGCCCCTATACAATGCTTGTATCCACTTCGTGAGACGTCATAATGTAAATCCAATTCGTAAATCCTTAAAGCGTTTGTAGATAAAAGGATTTTCGTCCAAATCATTGAAACTCTCAACTTCTTTAAAACCCCAAGTTGGCCATTTTTAAAACCGCTCAAAATCTTCAAATTCAATTTCTAATCAAGCAACTTTACACTAAAACAAGTCAAATCCTTTCAAATCAAGATCTCGTCAAAATCTTCCAAAAACCAAAACAGCTTTTCGCATACCAATCAATCAAATTCCGAGGGTAGGAGGTGGAGTCATCCACCTCTAAGGGCTAATCCCATATTCTCTTCCTAGTTTCCAGAATCGAATCAATCTATCAGTCTCAATTCAAGCAAGATGCATAAGCCATACGAAATGCATAACTGTATAACCAACCAATCTCCAATCAACACATCATAAGGCAAGTCTCAACATATACCATCGTAGTGCCACAAGGTCACATCACATCTCCAGATCATACCAAAAGGTCATAAAAGCATTTCTCATCACAGAATTAATGAACCAAAACCCATTGTCAACACATCAACACATCAAGGTCAGGTTATTAAAATTCAGCAAAAGGAAAGGTCAGTCAATGTGTGAATCACCCAAAACGTCAGCATACTCGCAAAACATCATCTCAACTCATACAATGTCATATAACGAGCAATTAACAATCACGCACCATTATCTCATATATATAAGTCAGATTCATGATCCAAATCAATATTCATCATTTAACATCTCCTGATCATAATACAGCATCATGCTCTCACATAGCAACATATCATTATTTCATGATTCATTCAACACATTATAACATGCTTTTAGAACAACATAGTAGGATAGAAATGGGTCATTATATCATGAGTATAGTTGTCACTACCAATTATGATTCAATATTGCATATCAACATGTAATATCAGCCATATCAGGTTCATCATAGTCACTATCTAACATCATGTCAAGTCATTTTAATAAATCACATAATCAAGAAAGCTTTCACATCATCACCAGGCAAAAATAAACGAGAACCCCGCTCGCTCGATTTCAATTCCTACATCAAAACCAGTCTCATCTAGATTCACCAACATCAGCTCAGGTAACATCCTCAAAAGAAGTCCCAATTCATTTCAATACCCTAATCTCGCCCCTCATTCCACCAAGAACTCTCTATAGCAATCCACCTCTAAGAATCTAACTACTATCTCTAACCTCACACCCGAGGGCCCTCTCATACTATATCCTTCATACTCTTAAAAGCCATTTCTTACACTTCCACACTTCCCAAGATTTCACAAGCATCATACCCTGCTAACCGCACATTCTCTAGTAAAATTCCTCGATCACCGCCTATCCGGCCTATTCCTAACCATACTCTCACCCAAGATTCACCTAGGAGCTCATCCAAAATCATCAAGCATTACCTCTCATAATTCCCGAACCCACTCGGTCCACCCTAAGTCAACACCCCTCTCCTGCAACTTTCCTTTACCACCGTCGATTATTCTAAACACTCAAAACCTTTCTCCACTCTCTGACCGCTCAACCAAAAAGGACATCACTCACATGTTCAAAGAAGAAGCAATCATGGACATTATTGCACATAAGGACTACATCATATCAACTAGCATCATTAAGCATTGCAACAAGTATCAAAAGTCTCAATTTACCGTCATGCTCGAAATTATCACATAACACCATATATGAATAAAGTCAATGCAAACTAGCAAGTTTCATCATAATCTTAGCTAATAAACAGTTCAGATTCTCGGCAAATTGCAGTTCATACTATATAGGAAAGGAATTTAGATCATGCTTAGCAACTCAGAATAGCATCACATCAAGTTATCATGGCACATTAGGACAATAAGGCACCGAATCATATATATCATCATAGACATCGGATAATCAGGCAATAATCATTACCAAGTCATCACATCAACACGGATTTTTCAACATCAAGTCAGTGCAAATCATCATCAACAAGCTCAGGAAGGGTTAACAATTCGAATATAGAATGCTCCCGCTTGCAAGTCATATCGTACTCAACAATCGTAATCCTCAAAGCGAGCTTGTTCCGTCGATATTATCGATCCTGAGGCCCGTGGGTTATGGGCCCACGCTTCCGTTGCGCTGCTCTATCGCTATTCGACTTCCCGTTCCCTTTTCCCATGTGGTCGCCCATCCAAGGTAACGCGTAGGAGTTTAAGTTAGCGGAGATAGGGGAGTGACAAGAGCGGACGACCCAATGTTTCTTTCGGAGACGGAATAGACCAAAGGTAAAGACGACATGACTAGAGGCAAGACTCCGACTCAGGGATAGTAACGATGCCCTTAGGAAAGTCTATAGGGTCACAATTGTGACAACACGCACGAATTCATTATGGAGCATTTCAATCACATCGATCCACACTAACATGTACCTATCTCGGGGCAACATTCGCATTTATATCAAAGACACAATCAAGTCCTACGCAGATGTTTGTGAAACAAGCTAGCATTCTAGTATTCCATGGAAACAGATATGCCAAGTAACTTCGAGCAAGATAGACGGAACCAGCAATGATCATATATGATTTGAAGTCATGCGGAATTTAATGAAGATAACGAGCATCATGTATATGAACAATGTAGGAACAGGGTATACACATCAACAATTGAGTCCAAATATATCATGACAATGTGTATTATAACAATCAGATGAAGCGTCATACGAGAACACAGAAGAGTAGAATATCAATTATCACATATATGAACAATGTACAAGTTTGGTGTATGCATCATACGAGATCATATAAAGGGCAACATAGTAACTATCTCACAATGATCATATGTTAGGTCAAGCATGGCACGGAATCATATGACGAGATCCATTTAGAGAGCATAGATCCTACATGATACTAGTGATACATAATGCGATACAAGCATAGTCAATATTCATTAAGAGGAGTGCAACATAATGCTCACGAACCATGAGGCATCATTATAAGTAACAAGATGAACATCATGGATGCTAGGTTATAATCATGCTAAGAACGAACCATCATATAGCACATATATAGTACAATAGTTGTCGCATCATAGAACAAGTACAACACGTGATCATTTAGCGGTTCATATTGGAAGTCATAAGGATTACATGATACTAATAGCACATATCGGACAGGTGTACCACTAGAGTAATTCAACTAGGTTCATTCCGATATTCATGCGTCATGCAGGTGCAAAATCATGATATAGAGTGGTGTGTGATCAAGCGGGGTGTCAAGTCATAGGTTCATACAAGCACGAGAAGCCATCATAGAGTAATAGACATCTTTACCATGTAAGCATGCTAGGTTTAACTTATCACGGAAAGCTAGTCAAACATCGAATTCAACATTAACTCATTAGGACGAGTGAAACATGTTAAGAGAATAGAAAGAGGAACAAGCCACACTATGAGGTACCTAGCTCGAGAGAGAATCAACAACAATGTAGGTAAAGTAGAACTCGCACAAGTCGCAACCAAGGGCCCAACATGTTACTAGTGATCTAATATAACATATGGTACATACATGCACTTGACTGGTTAGTACGACGGTATGCAAGAGTTCATTCAATCACATCTCAACGACATAGTAGCACGAGAGGAAAAAACGCAACGAGGTATAGAGCAAGTCTAAGCAACATGGCGACATGACTAGAATATGGGGACATGAGTTCAAATTGGTGTATACTAGGATAGAACATGCATTTATCAAGACTCGTTCACACTATCATGTACCTAATCCAAGGGAAGCAACAATCATATAGACTCATATCATGTGGTTCATGTTTTCAATCAATCATACAATCAATATGCTAAGTAAACATGCTATAACACATACAATCATGATAGAGGACAAGACACAACACGAGACTTAAGCAATGGGACAAGCATGGGTACAAAATGTCATACAACTACAATTCACATTAAAGATCATCATCATAATGTGTACTGAGGATAACGTAGCATATAAGGCATGTTGCCATGAAATTATAACATGTATCCATCAAGTAAGGGGCTCACTCTATCATGATATTAGAATCGAATAATTACACTATCATGAACCTATTCACATAGAGGACATCAATTATACAACTTCATAGCATATGACATATTCATTTGTGCCCTAGTATGACAATGTAATATACTAAGTAGATCATGTTGGGATGATATGGATACGATAAATATAGCTCAAATTTATACAATAGTCATTATGAACATTAAAGCACATAAGCATAATTCCACACTAAGGATCAATTATAGGTCAAGGAGTAGTGCATATAGAATCACACAATCATGAACAGGGCAATCAAGATAACTCGATAGAAGTCTATAAGGGCAACATTGACTCTTCCCAACTGACTCATTACCCATCTTTCCCGTGGGACTCGGATACGAATTTTCCGTGACAAGAGGACACTGATGGATCTTCATAAGAATTGATAAGGACAACCTCGTAAACATCTCACTCTTTAGCTCGGAATTTCATCAAGGACCGTCTTCCAATACTCTCTCGGACAACTTCTATATTCAATCATGATTCCCGACACCATGTGTTTACCAACCCAATTCCCGTGGAAGACCGATATTCGAAGGGAGGACTCGATTGAATTGTCAAAAGGGTTCATAAGGAAAGGGGCAGTTCCACAAAAGCTGAGCTTAATCATAGGAAAATAAGGGTACTCCCGCTATCTCGTTCACAGCTCATCAATATTCATTCAATAGTTAGAACATACAATCAAATGTTGAACATATCAAGCACTCAATCATAGATTCAGTTAATGACAATTACAATGATCTCCTTGGAGTCTTCCTGACCCGTCTATAAAGAACAAGCTAGTATTTCGCCTACCCATTTCCGACTACATCCAATAGGGATGGTCTAGCGCCTTCTCTACCCTCTCGATCCCTTATTAGTTGGTTCTCCTCTTTTATCATAAGCCAAGTTCATATTTAGTCCAATTGAGTTAGACATATTAAATTCATTTTGCCCCTTTAAAACGCTTTTAAATCTTCGAAATCCGTGGGCGGTTTTCCAAAACATACACCCGACCCTTGCGTACCCGAATTGCACAACCTCGCTCTGATACCAACTTTGTAACGGCCCGGATATAAATATCCGGGATACGTTTCGAAGGTCGGATACCTTCGTTCGGATGTTGCAATTCAGGTACGGGTCGAGGTTTCAAACCTCTAATCAGTCGAAGTTTCATAAATTCAATTTAAACGAAAGTGAAGTGGAAATATAATTTAGATACAAAAGCCACGGCAAGGCCGGGTCAAAACCAAAACATAATTCTAAAATCGGGTTGCCAAATTAGCGGGGTTAGACAGATTTCTTTGCAATCGCCGGGGGACCTTCCCACGCCATATAAACAGAGAGCAATCATACCTAAAAACAATGGGTGCGAGTGGGGTCAGACCGAGGCCCCAACACGCTCTGTCCAGCAAGCGAACATACACATACGCTAATAATAAGGATGATGCAGATGCGGAAATTAAATCACACTAGCATGATCCTAATTTACAATATGCGAGAAATAACTGTAAAGGCGCCCAAAGAATGCCAAGTGGCATGTCCCTCTCCTACCTCTGCACCCCTTTCCGTTAGTGCAGAGACCGGCTGGTTCGATGCTATAGCATATCATATCTCATCATCATATCTCATCATCATAACATAAATTAAAATAAATAAATCATGCCCGATGGTGCTGGGCTATCATCATGCTCATATCGACTCGATAGACTCAGGGCACCCGATGGGGCTGGGCTACCCTATGACCCTAGCAAAGACTCTAGGACTATCACAGATACGACCGTTCTGTTTCATACGCGTAAAGAAATAGAATCCTCAATCATAAGTGCAACCTAGCATGATACTACATGGCATGCTTTAATGCTTATGCAACACCTAGTATGTCATACATTCACAAGCCGGTAATCTCTTTCGAATCTGAGTAAGCCCATAAAGGAACTTACCTGAATAAGCCGAACAGCAGAGAACAAAGCAGAAGCAGAATCCAAGTAAGAGTCGCCAATAGCAAGCAATGTCCAACATCCACAAACACCTAATATCATATAAATGCATAAGTCTACCTATTTCACACAAGGCGCCCCTAACTATCATTCATCTCTTTTCATATCTCATTTCAGATTATTCCAACTTATCTCATCATAATTCTCAATTATCATTCCATGTTCATCTCATTTCCTCAACTCATTTTTAAAACAATCTCTCAAAGAACCCAACTTAGAAAATCAACATTTATTTTAAAATCGTTCATCTAAATTCCGACATTAAACATTCAAACCTTAAGGCCCATTTTCTCAAAAGCATGTTATAAAATAATTCCGGAATGTTTCTTATTTCAAAAACATTATATAAATAACTCCAATATTAAATCATCAAGATAATTTCTATGCTCACAATAATATTCATAAATCAAAACCAACAATTCACTTTAAAATTCCTAACTCTCATATTTAAATCCTCATAAAAGCATCATATATAAATAATCCAATTAATATTATTTTTAAACAATAAACAATATATAAGGATAAATTTCCAGAATATTATAATTATAACCAAATCCCAAAATAATTCTAATATCAAAATGATTTAACACTTAATATTCATAAAGTCTCAAAACAATAACCATGATTATAGTCATAACTCCCTATCAATTAATCTCACTTTTAAAACCTTTTTAAATACAAATATTAATAATTTCAGGACTTACAAATATATATAACTTTTACTAAAATCAGAAATAATAATAATTATCATATAAATAAATATAATACCGAAAATCAAAGAATAAAACACAACCCATAATATATATAACCCCATATATATATAACCAATTCAGAAATCAAAATCAGCCCAACCCGTTACCAAACCCAGCCCATAACCCGGACGAGGCACTTGACCCGGCCCAACAAAATTAGGCCCACTTGCTCTCTACAACACTCAACAGATTTTAAAAAAAACGAGTGGGCCCCATGCTGACGCGGCAGGGAGGTGGCAAGGGGCGGGGCCCAGTCGTCTTCTTCTTCCCCCCCTTATCTGATGAAAAGAGAACAGAGGCGGCGACGGAAAGCGAAGAGAGGGGAGGAGATAACTCAGGCCACCGAGGTCCGTCCGGCCCCAAAACACACCCAGGTGACCGAAAAGTTTCCCCGACCAAGACCCACCCATCAAGAAAGAAACGACGCAAGGGAGGAAGGAGGGAGAGAAGGTTTACCGAAATTGAAGACTTCGTCGGAAAACGCCGTCGAGGCTCGGGGTGGGTGCATCTGGGCTCGTTGAGGTCGGATTTTCGTTTGCAGAGCAGAACCAGGGGAATGGGGCGACTAAGGGTTGCGATGTTGGTCCCGGAGGCGACGGTGGCGGCTCGAAGATGGCGTCGGGCTGGATGCTACTTCGAAGATCAGAGGGCAGGGGAGGCTGGAGATGCCGCACGCCGAGGAAGGGGAGAGAGGAGGCGCTTCTGAGCTCGACAGAGAGGAGGAGCTAGGGTGCTCGGTTTGAGCTCGAACAAGATATTTTGAACCCGATAAAATATCCCGAAACCTGCTCGCCCAAACGAATCCCGACTAAAACAATTTTAATTAAATTTAATTTACCAATCTCAATATAACGGAATTAAATTAATTTCAATCAAAACTCGGAGTTTAAATTAATCTTTATTAATACTCGATCTTGAAAGCGAAAATCGAATCCCGTCAAAATCCGAAATTTAATGATGCCGGAATAACTAAAATCCAAAACTTACGCTCGAGAACGGGTTTTATTCCACTTTTACAAATTGAATTTAATAATAATTTATTTAATAAAATAACACAATATATAAATATACTCGGTATTTACACTTCATTTATGGACTTACTCAGACTGATCAGATAAACCTTCCTACATGTGGTCATATGACATACTAGGTATTGCATAAGTATCAAAGCTTGCCATGTAGTATCCTGCTTAGGTTGCACCAATTGAATAAGCATTTGTTTACTTTATGCGTATGAAAAGAGAACGGTCGTTATATGTAACTCTGAGAGTCTTTGCTAGGGTCATAGGACGACCCATTCTCATCGAGCTTATCCTTAATCGAGTCTGTATCAAGTCGAGCTTGTGGGCTCGATTCACCATATAAGCATGATGATGAGATTATTGATGCGCACTTATTGTCTTTCTGCATGTTATATCCTGATAAGCATGACTTGTGTGTTTAAATTTCGTTCTGCATTAGAAGCATCTTTATTTAGGTATAGCGTATGTGTATGCTTGCCTGTGGGACCCAGAATGCATACGTGCCTCGGTCTCATCCCATGCCTTGCATATATTTTTAGGTTTGTATGCAGATTATGTTTGATATGTGCTTGTATGACGGGGAATTGCTTGGGCAATCATGATCGGAAAACTCACCATGTCACCTTGACTTACATATTTCCATAAAGTCGTGATTTCATATTTTGGTTTTGACCCGGCCTCCCCGTGGCAAGTTGTACTCTAATTTCCGTTTGCGCATTTTACTTAAAAATGAATTTAGCGACTTAGTCTTGTAGGACAGGTTAAGGGTACCCAACGACCCTTCGATTGTTTTGGGGTTCCAAATCCCCGCTTTCAAATACTGATATTTGAGGTTTGAAACCTCGACTTGGATCGCAAGATCTGAACGAAGGTATCCAATCTTCGAAACACAACCCGAATATTTGTATTTGGGCCGTTCCACACACAGATATATATATATATATATATATATATATATATACACACTTTATATTTCTAATTGAAAATATTAGGGTGTCATAACAATCTGTATTATTTCTATATTTTGTGTAATTAGTTTTTGTTTATTCGTATGTATATGAATCAATATTCATGTGTATGTGAATTATTATTCATATGTATGTGTATGCTTACTATATGTATAAAGATTTTTATTCGAGATTTTATTTTTGTGTATTGGATAAATTGGATATTATCTATATCTATATATTACTTAAAACCAAAACACTTACGCTACGTGTCGTCCCCTCAACAATGGGATTAATTCATATCCTATTTTTATCTAATATTAATTACACAATATCATATTTTTATATAATATATATATATATTCATATATTCATATATCTTAGTTTTATCTAATATTAATCACACAATATCATTTCATACTATATTTTTTTCAACAATGGGATTAATTCAAAACTTATTTTTTTAAATAAAGTTAATATTAAATACACAATATTGTTCCATTTTATATTAATTACACAAGAAAATATTTGGCCCAATATCCATTTCTATAAATCAATTAGGTAAATGTCCACCATAAATCATTTTTTTAGTATTTGTCCAAAAAAATTTCACAATACCAAGTTTGCCCTTATTGTAATTAAACCCATCCTTCCCCTCTAGTTTTTATTCATCCCATGTCTGTTCTGCTTCATTCTCCTTCTCCCATGGATACACTCCTTCCCGCGCCGGATTTGCCCAACCTCAGCCTTTTGTCGCCTATCGAACCTCTAGCTGCGACTCCAATTCCAATCAGACCTCCAAATTCGAACCTAATTTGATTGATTATTTGCTTGATTGATTCCTCGCCTCTCGAATTTGATTGATTCATCGTCGATCTGTTTTCTCCGGCGCTGGAACCGCGGTTGGATCGATCGAGTTTGTCGATTCGACTCAGCCTCGACCTTAGATCGTCGTGGAGGAAAGGAAGCACTACATAGGAGTGAGACATAGGCCGTGGGGGAAGTTCGTGGCGGAGATTCAAGAACCAAACCGGTGCGGCTCAAGAGTTTGGTTCGGGACCTTTGACACAACCGTCGAAGCCTCCAAGGCCTACGATCGAGCCGCTTTCAAGCTCCGTGGCTCCAAGGCGATCCTCAACTTCCCCTTCGAGATCGGGAATGTGTCATTGACAGCGACATGGATGGAGTCGTGGAGGCGGAGTTGGAGAGTGTTGCGCCTTTGCTCAGGCCACACCTCGGAAGACCCCTTCTATTTGAGCAAAAAGAAGCATGTGATGCAGGTGCAGATTGTGGAGCCATGAACTGAAGAAGATGATGATGATGAAAGAGGGGCGCATCCCACAAAAATTAATCCTCTTCTTGTTTGTTTTTTTGAAGTAAAACTATTCATCAATCATTGTCCTTATCTTTTTCTCCTTGTGGTGACACTATTAATAACATTTCTCCTTGTTCTACGATTTATCTTTAGTGATAACAATAATAAGTGTGGTTACAGTGCGACCACTGATCAGGGTGGTGACAACAATAAGGGTGGTGACAGTGACCATTGATAAGATGGTGACAGTGACCCCGTAAAAAAAACAAAGTTGTCACCAAAAAAGTTATCACCACTGACAAAGGTGATGACATTGTCTATGACCCTATTTTTATAGTGGTGATAGTGTCTATGACCCTGTTTTTATTTTGGTTACAGCGTCTATGACCCTTTTAGCCATTCATATATTAGAGGAAAACTGTCACCATATGTATTTTGGCTTCTCATGAGCCCCTATAGGGTTTGTGCTTCCCTTGTCCTAGGGTTTTCCTTTAGTTATATTGCTTATGACTTGTTTTTATTTTGGTTACAACGTCTAATACCCTCTTACCCATTCATATATTAAAGAAGAACTGTCACCACATGTATTTTGGCTTCTCATTAACCCCTTTAGGGTTTGTGCTTCCCTTGTCCTAGGGTTTTCCTTTGGTTACAATGTTTATAACTCCATTTTTATAGTGGTGACAGTGTCTTTGACCCTGTTTTTATTTTGTTTACAGTATCTATGACCCTCTTACCCATTCATATATTAGAGGAGAACTGTCACCACATGTATTTTGGCTTCTCATTAGCCCCCATAGGGTTTGTGCTTCCCTTGTCCTAGGGTTTTCCTTTTGGTGACATCATTCATCTCTTAACGACGTCCTGTACTTAACATTTTAGGGTTTAGAATTAAGGATTTAGGGCCTTGGTCCTAAACCCTTAAGACTTAACCCTAAACCCTAAACCATACTGTACAACACATGTTCTTTTGGTTAGGTCTTTAGGGTTTGTGCTTCCCTTGTTCTAGGGTTTTCCTTTGGTTACAGTGTCTATGATCATGTTTTTATAGTGGTGATAGTGTCTATAACTCTATTTTTATAGTGGTGAAAATGTCTATTACCTTGTTTTTATAGTGGTGATAGTATCTATAACCATGTTTTTATTTTGGTTACAGCTTCTATGACCCTCTTACCCATTCACATATTAGAGGAGAACTGTCACCACATGTATTTTGTCTTCTCATTAGCCCCTATAGTGTTTGTGCTTCCCTTGTCCTAAGTTTTCCTTTGGTTACAGTGTCTATGACCCTATTTTTATTTTGGTTACAGCTTCTATGACCCTTTTACCCATTCATATATTAGAGAAGAACCGTCACCATATTTATTTTGGCTCCTCATTAACCCCTAAGGGTTTGTATTTTCCTTGTGATAGGGGTTTTCTTTGGTTACAGTATCTATGTCCCTATTTTTTTAGTGGTGACAGTGTCTATAACTTATTTTTATTTTAGTTACAACTTCTATAACTCTTCTACCCATTCATACATTGGAGGAAAATTGTCCACCACATGTTTCACCAATATTAAACCACATGATATACCATTATGAAAGAAATGTCTACACAATTAATGATGAACATTTTTTTTTATATGAAAACCAACCTTTCATTAATTAGTATCATTCAAAAGCAATACAATTAATTGCTTTGGTACGTAACTGCTCGAAAAATTACAAAGGTAAAATTACAAATGAAAGGATCTGTAGGTCTCAGGCCCGCCAAATAGTGCCCCACCTTGTTAGCTTGCTGACGGGTTCAACTCCACTCCACCTTCTCAAGGGTAGCGGCCAGCAGCAGTATCCGATCCAACAACCTCCTTACTCCTCCTCGCAACCTACGCTTATGTTGTAGACTCGTGATGACAGTTGCACAATCAGACTCAAAGCAACACATGGGATAAATCATTATCAATGCACACCTCCACCGCCCACAATAGAGCCTCGACTTCCACCAAACCCACCTCCGATGTTGGTTGTACCGCCCTCGATGCCACAAAGCAAACATCCCCGCTCTCATCTCGAGCTGCAAACCTGATGCCACACCCACGTTGGTTGTTTAATGCGGCATCACAATTGACCTTTTATTTGGATATCCAACATAAGAAGCAATAACATAGAAAATAAATATTCACTGGACCTCTCCAGAAAATCCACAACTGAGAATTCTATTTTAATTTCATCCCAAATTCTCATTTTGCCAAGCAAATCACCTTAATTCAAACATACAAATAACAATTAATAAAACCCCTAACCAAAATTAACTATCAAATTTAAAAGCCCCAAATCAATTTCTAGGGTTGGAATTCTGACCAACTAATTTCAAAGGAGCCCATCCATGTCGACATGGCTAGATCCACACATGAGAAAATGCAAGGGTGAGGCCGAGGGATAGGCGAGAGGGAGAGAGACTGGCAAGATCCTCCATGGGAGAAAAAGGTTAGAGGTCGCACTCGAGAGATGCGAGAGAGGCGGGGCTCAACTGCTTGTCAATGGCGATGTCGAGATGTTCTTCTAATTTGGTTGAACATAAACAGAAGAACAAGCAACAGGGAGGGTCGAGAGAGAAGCGAACGAGAGGGTGAAGCCATGGGAAGAGATCTTTGGAGCTTCAGAGATGGAAAAGTACGATGTTTTGTTCTTCTTTCAGTGATACGGGAGAAAAATGAAATAAGCGATTAGTAATGTGAAGGCATGGGGCAAAAATATCATTTTTGGGACATTCATCCAATTTTATTAGACAAATGGACAACGAGCTAATTTTGGTGTATAATATGGACATATACCAAAATTTTCCATTGCACAATATCATTTGATACTACATTTTTTTTTACCAATTTGATTAATTAAAACCTTTTTTTAAATTAATTTAATATTAACTATACAATATTATTCCATTCTATATTAATTACACAATGTCATTTAAATCTATATTTTGATTAAATTCAAAACTTATTTTTTTAAATAAAGTCAATATATTAACAATACAATATTATTCTATTTTATCTTAATTGCAAAATATCATATTTCATACTACATTTTTTTACACAATGGGATTAATTAAATTTTTTAAATAAAATTAATATTAAGTATACAATATTATTTCATTCTATATTAATTATACAACATTATTTTAAGCTATTTTCTTTAAACAATGGGATGAAATTTTTTTAAAAAAAATATATATATATATATAATGAAAACTATTTTTTTTATAATATCCTTAATTTTTGGAATTTCACCCAACCAACCTTATCTACATAAAATTTCACATGATAAAATTTTTCAATAATTTTTTAACCAATGGGATTTATGTATTCTAACTAATCCTGTCAAAACACGACCCGATCCGAAAAACCCGACCCATACGTCCGGTAATTTTACGGGTTTGAACTCGGTGTTTTAGACCCAGGACCCGAAATCGACCCGAATCCGAATTACCCGGGACTTTTTAGGGTCGAAATCCGGTGACCCGTTGGGTCAAGAACGACCCGGTGAGTCAGCACTATGTAGACACCACACATGCACCAGTTTGACCCCACACAGATTCGTCATACAATTATTCATTAAGGTCACTCATAAGTTAAATAACTTATATATTTTATAATTACAATATGTTTATAACACTTATTTGTATAAATATATTTTTTTATGCTTAAAATATTAATTTGACATATTTACATTGCAATTAAATTTTGATATTATTTTAATAATTTTAAAAGTTATTCAAAAAGTACGAATAATGTCTTAGTCTCTTCATTAACTAAATAAGAGCATTATAAAAAAAAACTTTTTTTAGGCAGACCAAAATATGTGAGTAAAAAAAAGGAAGATTAGAATATGATTTGAAACAATAATTTTTTTATTATTAAAAAAAACGAAGTGGCTATATACACCCCAAATCATGCACGTCCTTCGTGCATGGTTAAAAGGAGTTAATTAATTTTTTTTAAATGTTAATAAGGACGTGCAAATCTTTAATCCGGATTTGCGGTGTATATATCAACACCCAAAAGAAATGAATCATCTGCATTACCGTTCGGAAGGAGTTACAAATCTCAACCAAGCAGTGTAACTCACGCCTTATATTAGTGTGGGTGAGATAATTAATGGTGGGTCTTGTTAGATACACCGCAAATGATGATTAAGGATTTGCACGTCCTTATTAACGTGCATGCACGTCCTTATTAACGTGCAAGTGTGGAACTGTGCACGTCGTTAGCAAACTAGGGCTTGCACGTCCTTAACAACGTGCAAATATTGCACGTCCTATTTAACGTGCATGCACATCATTTACAATGTGCATGCACGTCAAATACGACGTGCATACACGTTTTTTTTTTAAAAAAATTACGTCTGTGCACGTAGGCACGCTTTGGGGTCTATCCACCTTACACGTTAATTACGACGTGCATGCACGTCGTTTTAAACGTGCATGCACGTCATAATTAACGTGCGGATTTGCGGTGTATATATCCGAATTATTTTTGATAAACATCTATAAAATACCCCAAATTATTTTTGGGCTATTTCTTATTTTTATTTAATTAAATAAATCTATATTATATTAAACTACATGTATATATATATTGTGAATATGGTCATTTAATAAATTAATCTAAGACATATGGTATGATTTAGAATAATTAAATTATTTTAAAGAGAAATAATATGTGAGTTGATTTAATTACATAAATCTTCTAAATAATCTTATTATTTAATTTATAGAGTTAAATTAAATACTCCCTCCGTTGCAAAATATAAGGTCTTTTACTATTTGACACGTTTTTTAATGAGTTAAAAACTCTATAAAATATTAATTTTTTATTAAATTTTTTTATATACTATTATACATATTAACAATATGTATAAGACTATGTAAAAAAATTTAATAAAAAATTAATATTTCATAAAATTTTTAGCTCATTAAAAAACGTGTCAAATAATAAAGGGACTTATATTTTGCAACGGAGGGAGTAATATTCATTCCGCTAAGGTAGATAAACTTATCTCCTATCTCCATCTTGATCCCCTTCTTTTTGTTTTTCTTTTACTACCTCCGTTTCATTTTAATTGACTTTTTACTATTTATGCACGTTTTTTAAGGTGTGAAAAACTATATGAAATAATAATTTTTTAAAATATTTTTTTCGATAATCTCATACTTATTGGTGATAAGTATAATATTATCAAAAAATATTATTAAAATATTAATATTTAATATAGTTTTGATCGTTCTAAAACTAAATGCATGACTTGAAAAAGTTACTTAAAAGAAAACGGAGGGAGTATTTCTTTTCCTTAAAATCTTCCATCTACTTGTAATCTTTATCATAAATTGATTCTTAACCCTAAAGAAATCAAAAATCTATTTGTTTATCTAAATGAACAATATAGATACACGTCAAATGTTAAAGTTTTCCCACAGCCCAAAAACACTCAGCCTCATCGTCTTATTCTCCTCTCCCAATTCTCCTCCCTGACCACCATTACCACACCTTGTCATCCATCCCCGACCGAGCCGCCGGCGACCTTGAACCACCCTCTCGCTGCACTCGCCCTTCGCCACCGAGACCCACGGCAACAGCCTTGTCGGAGAACGCCGAGGCCACAGCAGTCGCAGCCCTGCTCGGAGGCAGGGCTGCCTCGGATTGCCGCTGCCTTCGTGCCCGAGCGCCGCGTTCGATTGTTGCCC
Organism: Persicaria maculosa; assembly: GCA_963922045.1. Lineage (NCBI taxonomy): Eukaryota > Viridiplantae > Streptophyta > Magnoliopsida > Caryophyllales > Polygonaceae > Persicaria > Persicaria maculosa. The sequence goes on from OY998261.1 coordinate 41,457,543, forward strand.
GAGCCTTCGTCCCCAATTGCTGCGGCACAGCGCCTCCAATTGTCGCCTTCGACGCTAGCCCATCCACCCGCGCTGAGCAATCGCCTTCACCTGTTCCTTCTTCGCGGTACGAACGACTCCATTGATGCAAATTGGAGTTTTTAATCTCTTTTCTAAAAATTACAGAAACTTCCTTTGTTTTTATTCTATTCTCGTTTCTGGGCCTAAATTAATTATTTATTAAATTAGACGGTCGATACTTCTGTACTGATTTGATTGATCGTTTCAGCAACACCAGTTAATCCCAAAGCACCCTCGCCGGTTCCTGCTCTCCGAGAAATTTATATTGGTATAAATTCTTAACTTTATAGAATTAATTCAATTTCTAATTGAGTTAAGTAAAGTTAATTATATAAAATACCAATATCAAATATTTTCCTTTTCGTCGGATTCAATAGGTGCTAAGATCTCGTCTCGTTGTCATCAACCGATCAACGAAGGTTAAGGCAAGTGATTTTATTCAATGCCCTTTGTATGGTTCTTGATTTTCTTTTGGCGTGCCTTTTTATTCTTCTGTGTCGAATACGGCCCTGTGGCCAATTTACTTACCAGTTTAGATAAATTGCATGTCCGTCTTCTTGATGTAATTTATCTCCTTATTCATAAATTGGCATGAGTATAAATTAATGGGCAATTATTAATTTAAATATAGTGATATCTGTATTCAATGTGTTATTGTTTATAACTCGAGATAAGGAAAAATTGCCCATTTTCATCTTCCGAATTGCATGAAATTCTGCTTGTTTCTTTCATGCAAATTAATAGCATGTGATATTAAGATCCTTTGAAATATTCGTGCTTGTACATCCTTGTTGGTTTAATGTTATTATTATGATCACCTTGTACATATTTAATGTTAAAGTTGTTATAGTTAAAGGGTGCATCTCACGTGGTGCGGATTGACTTAAAGTCAGTTGCGAGGGCTAGCTCGTAGATTGGGAATAGTGTAAAGCCCAGTATAAAAGGTTCCATGGAATAGCTAGACTTGAAACAGCCTCATGTCACAGTCCTAGTTGTGTTTGGGCCTGTGTCCCTACGTACGGATTAGACTTCAAAGTCTCAGGTCGTAGTCCTAGTTGAGTCTGGACCCGTGTCACTACGTTTTATATTGTGTTATATACATATTTACATTATTGTTATTATCAAGATTATTAATAGGTGATCAATTCCGTTATATTATACTTCAGTCTTATTCGAGGTATAATTCTTTTTCTTATCATATAATCGATCATTATGATCATCTAAGTCATGTTACGAATCTTTAATTCTTATTCAACTTCCACTTTAAATACTCATGTCTTTCCCTTAACCTAAGATATACCGTTTTATGGTCACTGTATGGTTAAAGTCTGAACATTTTCCCTATCATTTTCTAGTTTTAATTGTACTAACCATCCTCTTTATTGGATGGCTGGTGTCCTTCGTACTCACGAAACACTAGGCCATATTCCACAGAGTTAGTAAGAGCAGTGGAGCAGGAGAGAACTAAAGAGAGGACTATCATCCACAGACTTTTAAATTTCTGTTTCTAAACGTTTAAAGTTTCCGCAACGCTACGTTGGTTTCAGCTATTTTTGAGTTTATTTACAATTTATGGTTTTGGTATTTTAGCTATGTTATTGGGATTGGATATTTCAAACTATGCTATTTAATTGATCAACTTCCGCATCATTTTATTCAACTGCTTGAAGTACCGTCCTGTTTATGAAAGCATGGCGGCATGTCCCTATAAGCCTCGGGTGAATACAAAGACATTAAAGTCTGTGGATTCACTAGCACTGTAACGCTCCCTTGAGATTTAAAAGGGGGTGTTACAGAAGGTGGTATCAGAGCTAAATGTTTTAAAAATGGTAGTCTTTACTTTCTGGTAGTGTTGCCATTACTTAGACTTGCACTATACCTCGCTACACTTCCTCTCCTGTTTTTGTACTATTGGAATGTGATTGAATTGAAGTCTTGCTTAGTGCCGAGTAATCGATCAAGTGCATGTATGTACCACATGTTATATTGAGCCATTAGTAACGTGTAGGATCCTTGGTTATGACTTACGCACATTTATGCCTTGCCTACCTTGTTGTTGATTCTCTCTTGAGCTAGGTACCTGATAGTGTGGCTCTTTCCTCTTCCGTTCTCTTAACATGTTTCACTCGTCCTGATTAGCTTAATGTTGAATTCGATGATTGATTAGCTTTCCGTGATGGTTACACCTAGCATGCTTACATGGTTAAAATGTCTATTACTCTATGATATTCCCTCGTGCTTGCATGAATGTCTAACTTGACACCCCGCACGATCACACACCACCCTATATCATGATTTTGTATATGCATGACGCATGAATATCGGAATGAATCTAGTTAAATTACTTTAATTGTACTCATGTTCGATGTGTGCTAATAGTATCATGTAAGGCTTATGATTTCCAATATGACTCACTAAATGGTGACTTGCCATGCTTATTCTATTACGTGAATATGCTTTTCCTATAATGTGATAGTTGTTATACAATTTTATGTGCACTATGATAAGTTAGCTCCTAGCATACTTATAATCTATTGTTGGTGATGTCCTCCTTGTTACTCTCTATAATGATGTCTCATGCCCTATGAACACTATGTCAAATTCTTTTAGACGACTCTTGACTATGCCCTTATCTTATCATGTATCACTAGCATCATCTAGGACCTATGTTTCTAAGTGTATCTCGTCATATGATTACGTGCCATGCTTGACCTAATATATGATCATTGTGTCAGGTGAGATAGTTACTATGTTGCCCTTTACATGTTCTCGTATGATGCTTCACCTGTTTGTTATGACATACCTTGCCATGATATATTTGGACTCATTTGTTGATGTGTATACCATGCTCTTACATTGTTCATATGCATGATGCTCGTTATCTTCACTAAATTCCGCATGACTTCGAATCATATATAATAATTGCTGATTCCGTCTATCTTGCTTAAAGATGCTAGGCATATCTATTTCCATGGAATACTAGAATGTTAGCTTGTTTCACAAACATCAGCGTAGGACTTGATTGTGTCTTTGATATGAATACGAATGTTGCCCCGGGATAGGTGCATGTTAGTGTGGATTAATGTGATGGATATGCTCTATGATGAATTGTGCTTGTTGTCACCATTGTAACCTACTGGACTTCCATAGAGGCATCGTTACTATTCTCGGTCAGAGTCTTGTCTCTAGTCGTGTCATCTTTAACTTTGGTCCATTTTGTCTCCGAGAGAAACATTGGGTTGTCCGCTCTTGTCACTCCCCTATCTCCGCTAACTTAAACTCCTACACATTACCTTGGATGAGCGACCGCATGGAAAAAAAAGGATTGGGAAGTCGAATAGCGATAGAGCAGCGCAACGGAAGCGTGGGCCCATAACCCACGGGCCTCAGGATCGACGATGTCGACGGAACAAGCTCGCTTCAAGGATTACGATTGTTGAGTACGATATGACTTGCAGGTGGGAGTGTCCTCTATTCGAATTGCTAACCCTTTCTGAGCTTGTTGATGATGATATTGCACTGACTTGATATTGAAAGCTGCTTGTTGATGTGATGACTGTTGCTTGATTGTCTGTTGACTATGATGATATGATTCGATGCCTTACAATCCTAATGTGCCTTGATGACTTAATGTGATGCTACTCTGAGATGCCAAGCATGATCTAAATTCCTTGCCTATAATGTGAACTGCAAATGCTGAGAATCTGAACTGTTTATTAGATGTGGTTATGACGAGATGTGCTAGCTTGACTTGATTAGGTTCATATATGATGTTTTGCAATTCTTATTGAGCATGACAGTAGATTGAGACTTTAAACACAGTTGCAATGCTTAATGATGAGCTAATGATGCTATTGATAAATGCTGATTGATATGATGTAATCCTTCTGTGTAATAATGTCCATGATTGCTTCTTCTTGAAACATGTGAGTGAGGTCCCTTGGTAGAATGGTTGGAGAGCGGTTAAGGAAATTAAGTGATTGGTATGATGTGAGGGTCTTCTTGATTATGTGATTTATTAATATGTACTGGCATGATGTTAGATAACAACCATGATAAACCTGTATGGCATGATATTACATGTTGATATGCAATACTGAGTTAAAATTGGTAGTGACAACTATGAACATGATATAATGATCCATTGCTATCCTACTATGTTGTTCTAAAAGCATGTTATAATGTGTTGAATGAATCATGAGATGATGATACGTTGTTATGTGAAAGCATGATGTTATACTATATGGTTGATAAGCCTGATTAGGAATAGGTAAGTGATGAATATGACTTGGAGCATAGATATGACTTATGTGTATATATGAGATGATGGTGCATGACTGCTATTAATCGTTATATGGCATTGTGATGAGCTAAGATGATGTCTGGAAAGCATGATGACATTTTGATGTTGATGTACTGTTTGATCTCCCCTTTTTGGTTGAATCTTAATAGCATGATTTTGTGGGATTGATGTGACAATATATTATGATAATTGGATAGGATGACTATGTGAATTTATGCTTTACATGAGATCCCTTGTTATGACTGGTTCCACTAGTGTGCGATGTTGAGATGCGATCGTGAGATTTGACTTGAAGTAGTGTACTGACTCCATGACACCTAACCTCTTTGATCTCTTGACATGTGTGCTTGCGCGATTTATGAGAATTCGATGATGCACTTGTGGTGCCTTCGGTATGAGGTAGATATACTTTATGGCTCATGGTATGATGTTAAGATTTTGTTATTGCTTTGGCGTGTTATGAAGGGATGGTATGATTTATTTTATGGGTAATCATGTATGCGGTTGAGAAGTCAATTGGTTGACATTATCATGATTGATGTTGAGATTGCCATATGAGAAGTGGTTGATGATGTTATGAGTCGATGAGTTGATTTACTTACGTGCATGTTGAGTTGAGAATGATGATAAATGATTCTAGAAACTAGGAAGAGAATATGGGATTAGCTCTTAGAGGTGGATGACTCCACCTCCTACCTTCTGATTTTGATTGATTGGTATGCGAGAAGCTGTTTTGGTTTTTGGAAGATTTTGACGAAATCTTGATTTGAAAGGATTTGACTTGTTTTGGTGTTAAGCTGCTTGATTAAATGTTGAATGTAAGGATTTTGAGCGGTTGTGAAAATGGCCAACTTGGGGTTTTAAAGAAGTCGAGATTTTCAATGATTTAGATGACAATCCTTTCATTTACAAACGCTTTGAGGATTTACGAACTGGATTTACATTATGACGCCTCACGAAGTGGATACAAGCATTGTATAGGGGCATTTATAGATTGCTTGCTAAGACCTAGTCGGACGCTATAATGCTTTTAGAGTTGTGACACTTCCGAAAAGTCGAAGCGAGTATGTGATAGGGGCGCTTATTACACACTCGACAAGGCCCATTTGGAGATGTCACGACCGTGACCAGGATGTTGTGAGAATCCCGGAAGACGCAACCGAGATGATTACAAGATCCTTGGACATGTGGGTTAATCTAACATTCACATTTGAAGTTTTGTGGATGTAATGTATATGCATGTGTGCATGATAAATGAATATACATTGGTTGTTTGATTAATCAAGGATTTCGCCCCTCCAAAATATTGATGTCACGACCGTGACCAGGATGTTGTGAGAATCCCGGAAGACGCAACCGAGATGATTACAAGATCCTTGGACATGGTCCTCGGACTCACCAATTTTAAAACTTCATCCCCTTTACATTAAATGATTTTAGTCTCGGGGACGAGACTTGTATTTTAGAGGTGGATAAATGTAAAGACTGAATATATATTTTATATATATTATATTATTTAAATATTTTAGTATTTATTCCAATTTGTAAAAGCGGAGAAAATCGTCCTCGAGCACGAGTTCAAAATTTAAAATCCTTCTGGCATCATTTTAAATTAGGATTTTGACGGGATTTGATTTTCGCTTTCGAGTTCGGTTATTAATAAAAATTTAATAATCTCCGAGTGTTGATTGAAATTTATTTAATTCCGTTTATTTTGAAATTGAATTGAAATTTGATTGAGTCGGGATTCGATCGGGCGAGCGGGATTCGGGTCTATTCCGCTAAATTGAATTTCTTTTGGTGAGGACCATTCCTATTTTATTTTATTTTCCTTTCTCTCTCTCTCTCTCTCCTCCTCTCCTTCTCTCGGCTGGACCAGTGGTCCCTCCTGCCTCCCCTCTCTTTATGTTCATACACCCAATTATGGAAGATGCCAAACAAAATCCTTGCCCTTGCTCTCCTCCCACGCCAAACAGGCAAGCTGCACCTGTGCACTCAAAAAAATCAGACCCCCAATCCCAATTTCACAAACCCTTCAAACATCACCCAAAGACATAACCTTATCCTCTCATCCCCCTTTGTTGCCATGGGAGCCCAAAGGCTCTTCCTTTAGCCACCACCAACACCATCATCGCCTCCACAGGCCCTCGTCGTCATCCAGCTCAGTTGAAGCCGAAAACAAGGGACTCAGGCCCTGCTTTCACAAGCCACAACGAGCAGCTCGAAAATCGTTCTCCCTCCCTCTCCATCCGTCCCCTGCAGCAGTGGTACTCCTCACAACCACCGTGACGTTTTCCAGCAGCCGGAGCAGCTAGAGGACGCCCGGAGGAGCCACGAACAGCCCCATCGCTCCCCCCTGTCCTCGCGGTTTAGGCTCGGTATGCCTTGCTCTCCTTCCTTTCCCCCTCCAAAAACAATAAAGGTGGACCTTTGAGCTAATTGCTCTCTTCCTAGGTTGATTCCGGGGTCTATACATCTCCGGCGAGCCCACATCGACTTTCGCGACCTTCAAAACATAACCCGGGTATTTATATCCGGGCTGTTACAAATACCATCTTGCCCTAGTGGTAAGAGTGAGGTGCTTCCTTGTGCCTCACTACCATGAGGTCAAAGGTTCAAATCCCACTAGGAGAAATTTGTGCTATAGTGGGTACTCATGCCTTGGTTTACCTTGGCATGGGTGAGCCTGTCTTGCGGCTTGCCGCTTGGCTTACCCGACTCGAGTGCTTTGCAAGCTAGTGCTCGGCCCGTAGAGGATTAGTCGATAACCTCGGAACCTCCACGTCATCAAAAAAATTGTATAATATATTAATTGACGTGGGCCAAAAATATAATGCAATTTTAATTCAGAAAATGACACGTAAGCAAAAATAATCCCGCTTTAATCCAGAAAATTCCGTGGACGCGATATCGCACCAGAGACCGTAAACGGCCTCTGTTTTAGTATTTTATATAGATTTTTTTACAGAAAAGTTAGCTGTAACGGCCCGGATATAAATATCCGGGATACGTTTCGAAGGTCGGATACCTTCGTTCGGATGTTGCAATTCAGGTACGGGTCGAGGTTTCAAACCTCTAATCAGTCGAAGTTTCATAAATTCAGTTTAACGAAAGTAAAGCGGAAATATGATTTAGATACAAAAGCCACGGCAGAGCCGGGTCAAAACCAAAACAAAGTGGGTGATTGCCATTTGTCAAGTTAGAATATATTAGCCGGATTCTTCGATTCGCCAAACGATTTCCCCGTCACAGAAGCATGGAGCAACAAGAGCGGTACCTAACACTACCCACGAAGTCAGGCCTGGTGATCGCCTGCGGGTCCTCTGACCGCGCTGTGGCCACACAACATGCCTATGCCTAAATAAAAGATAACTAATGCGGTACAAGATTTAAATCACACTATCATGCCCCTAGTATATATAATATGTGGAAAAGAACTGTAAATGGCCCAAGACAATGCCAAGTGGCATATCCCTCTCCTACCTCTGCACCCCTTCCCGTTAGTGCAGAGACTGGCCAGTTCGTTGCTATAGCATAGCATATCCTCGTGGTGGTGCACTCACCCACGGTATCATCATAACATATATATAAAAAGAATACGTAAATCTTGCCCGATGGTGCTGGGCTATCATATCATGATCATATCGACTCGATAGACTCAGGGCACCCGATGGGGCTAGGATACCCTATGACCCTAGCAAAGACTCTAGGACTATCACAGATAACGGCCGTTCTGTTTCAAACACACAAAGTAAATACATGCTCAGTTCAATGCAATCCTAGCATGATACTACATGGCATGCTTTAATATGCAACAAAACTACACATTACATGACACATCAGGCAGGAGGTCCAGGTTACTAAGTAAGTCCCGTAGGATACTTACCTGTTGATGCAGAACAACAAGATAACACATGCAAGGGCCCAAATGCAAGTCCAAAGCAATCCAAAAGCAATACACACCTATCATCAAGTCATTTCCATAAGCTACCAGACCAACATTCATACACACGAACCCAAGTTCTCAACATTCTCAAAACCGACCGATAGTAAAACCGTTTTCCAAAATCTTCCCGATACGATCAAATCGACCAAAATCATTCTTCAATTAAACCCATTGATAAAATCATACCAACCATATTTTCAAACTCATAAATCCCAAATTAAGTCAACTCATATACAAAATAATTCTCAAATCATACTTGGCCAAATTCCGACATTAACCATTTAAGCCTTAAAGTCAATTTCCCAAAATCATGTTATAAAATAATTCCGGCATGTTTCTTATTTCAAAAACATTATAAATAAATTCCAATATTAAATCATCAAAATAATTCTAAGCTCACAAATAATACTTATAAATCAAAACCAACAATTTACTTTTTAAAATTCCAACTCGCATATTCAATCCCTCATAAAATGCGTCATAAATAATCCAATTAATACTATTTTAAAACAATATAAACAATAAATAACGATTAATTTCAGAATTTATAATTATAATCAAAACCCAAAATAATAATAATATTCAAATAATTTAACACTTACTATCCATAAAATTTCAAACAATACCCATAATATATAACCTAAAATCAAATAATATCACTTTTAAAACCTTTTAAATATATTAAAATTCCAGAATATATATATATATATATATATATATATATATATATCTATTTTTCCAATATCCAAAATAACAATTAATATACTATATCATATAAATATAATAACATAACACAATACTATAATTTAATACATAACATATATATATATATGTATATACCACCGAAATAACTAAACAAAAACCCAACCCATATACACAACCCAAAACAATGGGCCAAAGCAGAATTAAAACCCAGCCCAACCCATTACCAAAACCCAGCCCGAATCCACCCCATGACCCGAATCCGACCCATACCCGAAACCCATACCCGGATCTGATTTAATGAACCGAAAAATGAATGCCTTAACCGGACCAGAAAATAAAGAAAGAAAAGAAGAAAACCGGGTTACTTAAACCCTTCTTCCCCACTGATGAAACAGGGCACCTGCTACGCGGAAACGGAGGAAGAAGAAGAGAATAGCCCAGGCCACCGACAGCTCCTCTCCGGCCCAAAGCTCCCCAACCCGACCAAAAACCAATTCCGACTCTAACCCAGGTAAAGAGAGAAAAGCGCGAATCAGGAGGAGGGAGAAAGAGAAAGATTACCGAGGGCGGATTTTCCGACGACGAGAGGCTCCGAGGGCGGCTCCGGCTTCGTCGGTGGCGGAATCGAGCTGCTCCTGGCTGGGACAAAAAGAGAGGTCATAAGGGCGAGTCCTTACCAGACATCGAAGCAAAGGAAGGAAAACTAGACTTCGCCGAACCTTATGCGCGAAACAGGTCCGAGGAAGAGGAAGACGGTGTTGGGCGGCGGCGACGGCTTCTTTGGCGGCTCCTGGCTGCTGCTGTCTCGGGCTCGAGGTGGAAGGTGGGAAACCAGAAGAGGAGGAGCTGGGCCTTGCCCTCGGCAATAACAGAGGAGGCAACGGGTGCTCGACTGCTGCGGTGCTCCTACGATAGTGATGGTGGTGCTGAGGCTAGGCAGGCGGCCAAAAGGGGCTGCTTTGGAGCCTCTGTTCTCACGGCAAAGAGATGAGAGAGCTATAGGATGGGTTTGGGATTTTCTGAAATTGAAATATGATGGGGAATAGGGAGATTTTGGTTTGTTTGGGCACAAAACAACAAATGCAAGCTGGTGAATTTCAGATTGTGAGGAGGGAGGGGGGACCGCAGAGAGAGAGAGAGAATAAGGAAAAAGGTAAATTGAAAATATATGGAATTGGTCCACTAAAGAAATTAAATTAGCGGAATAGACTCGAAACCCGCTCGCCCGATCAAATCCCGACTAATTCAAATATAAATAAGATTTAAATTACGAATCTCAATATAACGGAATTAAATAAATTTTATCAAACTCGGAGTTTGAAGGCGGAATTAAATCCGTTAAAATCTAAATTCTCAAAACGATGCCGGAATGTCTTTAAAATCAACTTACGCTCGAGGACGGGTTTTTCCACATTTTTATCGATTGAATAAAATAATCATTTATTTACTCAAATATAATAATATAATAATATAAAACACATTCAGTCTTTACATTAGCAGAAGGATTTCACATCCCCACTATTGTTAAAACGCTTCACCGACTCATGAGCGATGGCAGCCAGGGCTTGGCTAAGTCCAGCAAAATAAGGGGTTTTCCAAAGATTGACCGAGGGAGTTAAGACCCAGTTTGGCAATCCGACAAAGTATCGAAAGTTGGCGGGTGCCTTTCGGAATTTCATCACAGGGTGTACAACCCGGAGAGCGAAAGAACACAACTCGTCTGGGTCGAATCAGCGGCAAGAGAAACCATAAATCGAACAGTTTCAGGCATCGAAAACCAAAGAATTGAGAGGCCTGTGAAGTTTGAGGATTCAAAGAGGTTTGGTCCGTCCCTTTCAAGTTCCTGCATTTCTAGGGTTTTTTTAGAAGTTTATTTTCTCCCTTTTCTCTTTTTTTTTACCAACCTGGAGTGTAATTTGGCACTTGTGTAATGCTCTGGCTGATTTGAGCCTTGATTTTGATAATCTGGTTTTCAGATTTGTCCTCTTGTTTCTCTGATATGAGTAATTTAATTTGTGCCTGATGTAAAGAATACCCGAATTAAAATTTCTTTTGGTAAAATTCAGGTTGTTTGCTTATTTTCTATAAGCTTCCTTTTTTTTAGGTCCCTTTTTACTTTGGACTGCACTTTCATTGTACATATTGGTCTGGCTCCATGAATCTATTGCTCACGGTGTACCAAAATTTCAGCAGCATTTTGCCCCTATAGATCAACCCCGTAGGATTGAGTGTAGCGGTGAAACTCTAAATTTCGAACCGACTACGAATTTTGACGCTAGGCGAAACTTTAAATTTCAAGCCTACAACGCCCCACTGGTCTTCATTATATTTACCTGCAAGAAAAGAACAACAGGAAACAGATGGGATTTGGATCTCTACCTAGGTTGAGGGGGAAAAACTCTCTTTATTATTTTTTTTTCTATCTCTTTCTGCACTCAGTAACAAACTCCTCTCTTTGTATTCTTCTATTGCTGGAAGCAGTAAGATGAACCGGTCAAGAAAAATCCGAGAGATGGATTTCCCTTTTCTATTTATAAGAGAATGAATAGCAGTTTCTTTTCATTTGTGAATAACTGTCACCTTAACAAAATTCATTTATTTGCCTTATTTTATCAGAACGTGGGCAAGGAGGTGTAACTGTGTAACTTCTATTTGACACGGTTACTATGAAAAATGATGGACCCCATAAAAATGAATGGGTCATGTCCACACTCCTCTAGGCTTCAAATGATCAGCTTTCATCTGTGGCCCAATTTCCTGCTTTTCATATCCTTTATTTTTTTAATTTTGGATATTAAATTCATGAATTAATCCTACCCATAACTTATAATTAATTCCATGAAATTTTACACTTGGTCACGAATTTCTCTTTAACCGAATATGCTGAAAGTTTACCCTCAAACACACATATGCATCTACAACACCCAACCAATCTTTCTTTCAACCAACATAATTCCAATCCTCCTCATAATGCAAAAATTGTTACAAAATCTAGAGAAACTAGAACAATTGTAAAGGAAGTGTATGAGGAAGATAAACGCTATTGCATGTATATCCCTCTCCAAGGAGATGTAGATGTCTTATATAGGCATATGAATACAGAGGGAGAAGGGCTGCATAAATCTATTAAGGAGTTTATGGAGGTGAAAAGGTTGGGAGGTGAACAACCACATATTATTACAACACTCCCCCTTGAATGTACACCTCCAACATTACAAACTGTCTCGTTAAAAACCTCGTCTAGAAAAACCCAGTGGGACAAAAACTAGGGCTAAGGGAAAAAGAGTACAGATGTCTTTTGATACGCATTGGTGATACTGCCTCATAAAAACCTTGTCAGAAAAATCCAGTGGGATAAAACTTGATCGAAGGAAAAAAAAGTGCAGTGCGTATATTCTCCCCCTGAAATCAACATTCTTCTTGCAGCTTTCTCATACTGATAAAGTTTTCGAACTTCTTGATAATATTGACTTCATGAGTTGCATGGTCGAGTCTGAATAACATCTTCGATGTGTGCAAGTTAAAATGTCGTCATGTATCACTCTCGACTTCGATGCAATAGACTTCCTTGTCTTTGGAGATGAGCTACTTTCAATGCAGAAATATAAGGTGCCTCAGGACCTAGTGTTCTTTTCATCATTTGAGACGGGGGATCTGATGTGTAGATGGTGTATAAGTTGCCTCATTAAAAACCTTACCTTGGAAAAACCCAGTGGGTTAAAAACCAAGATTAAGGAAAAGAGTACAACGTTGTGTACAGGACTCAATATACTATGTCACCACTTACACAATACTTCAAGTATTATAAGCACCCTTTGGCTTAATCATGTACATATGACGAGGCTTTGATATTGATGCTTCAGGCATTTCAAATTAATTAATCATTTTCACTTATATTCTTTTATTAATGATCAATTTGAGTATACAACTACTATACCCGTCAATTACGGTTAGAGTCGGTTCATCGACAACCAAAGATTATATCCACTATAAGTGAATATATTTTCATATCATCCACTCTAGACTTCTATCTTGCTATATCTTACAACTTCATTTCGCTTATTGCGGTTTTGTATACACCCACTTAAAACCAATGATGTAATACATTCTGATGTTGGAACTACGGGTCCAATAGCATCATGCTTAAAGAATTCATCTTCGCATGAATTTCTTCTTTTTTATCTCTTTTACCAACATTTCAATGTCAACATCCATTATTTGATTGATGATCATCATATTCCCATGAGCTCTTTCCACTTCCGGGGAATCCTAAAGTTAGAGCCTAGTGATCTTCAACACTACTGGTGTATTTGAGAATCACTTGTTTTTTGCTTGTTTCGGAGTTACTTCTAGAACCTCTAAATGAGCTAGCTAGTGCAATATACGTGACTTTGTCACTTTCTTGACTTTAGTAAATGCATTTGATGGCTGTTTGCTACACCATGTAATTATCATTTGGTGTACATAAGTGTTGAACTTCTGGTTCACTTTCATTCATCCGCGGATCTCAAATGATAAAGAAGTTGCTTTCATGCAATCTCTTTCTTAATATAGTCTCATTTCCTCTCCCCCTAAATACCGAGCATTTGATCACCTTTATGGAGCTCAAGGTATTTGATATCATTAGGGACTCAAACCCCATGTATCATTTAACTTCTTTGTGGTCTTATTTTATTTCATTTTATGGAGGAGGTTTCAGAACATATACTCTCTTCTGGAGATAATTTGGGAGAAGTTATTGTGTCAAATTCGAAATGCAAATTTACATGGGCCTATTTGACTAACGACTCTTCTAGGTCGTTGTGAGCTACTATATGCTCCACAATGTGATTGATAACATTCTCTACCTTGTCATATGACCAATGTGTTAAGGCATCTATATTGGAATAACATTGGTCCATATGACGATGTTTTATGTTCGTAGTTGTCTCATTGAACTCGATTCAAGTGACATAAGAGACTTTGCATTTACTCTTTATTATAAACGGTGTTGTTATTATTTTCCCAAGAGAACAAAATGTACATGTATGGTCACCCTTATTGAGGATCTTTCGGTCCTAGGATCTTACCTTTTGGTGGGTATTCATGTAAATTTTCAATGATCATGCAATCATCATTTTACTTGAGTGACCAAATGCCATAAAGAAAAATGATTTATCATCAACTAACTTCTAATTAGTGACATCCTAACTTTCAATTGGTTAAGAGAGTGTCAAAATGGTATGACATATATCTTCAACATTATAACCATTGAACTTTGTACATGGTGATTGATTTCTTTAATCAGATGCCGTTAACTGGGTATTTTCAAAACTTTTTTTGGTGTCATACTACAAGCATGAAACTTATAACCAACTATGTGTATTTATTAGATACACTTTTGCCTTATTCATAATGTTCTTTGGGACATTAGAATTAACCGTACAAATATGACCTAGTTATAAGCCATAACAATAACTGAATTGGTTGCATGCTTAACAATTACCTCTTTTACACCTTCTATAAGAGGGGCATGCTTCGGGTCATGCTTAGAGAATTGTCAGGAAGTGGCCTTGTAAACCAAATCATGTTTTGGGATTATTTATATTGGTTGTACTAACCAAATAAAAATAGTTCTAAATAACCCATATTCCATGTACTTCTGTGGGAGTACAAATGGTAAAAATAAGATTCATATACTCTTCTAGAGTTTATAAGAATATGAAATTAGAGTCTTCAAGCTCAGATATAGATTTTGATAAAAACTCACAATCTAGTGGACATAAGGTAATAATAATAATAAAACTATGTAAAAGATAATACTAAATAGTAAATGATATTATAAGAAACATGTATATCAACAACAATAATCTTAAGTAAATAAATAAAATTAATGTTAACTTCGAGTGACAAGAGGATCTTAAGTAAATAAAAAAAATTAATGTCAACTTCGAGTGACAATAATCTTAAGTAAATAAATAAAATTAATGTCAACAATAATCTTTATCACCTACGATAGAAGGTGGTGATCTTATCGTCTACGAATCATCACTATATGGATGATTATAAATTTCATATTTTCATCTACTACAGGACACAAGTATCATTTCTTTAGAATGATTAATCATGATTCATCGCTAAAAGGATGATATTTATCATTTCATCACTACGGGGATGAAATTTATCGATCACATCAAGTGATTTATAATAATATCAATTTCGTTACCTTCATCCACACGTCAGGAGATGAGATTGATTTATCTCTACGAAGATATATATATATATAATTCTTATAAGTGCATCTCTTCGGGGATCATCATATTGATTCGTCTCTACCGGGACAAATATATTTATATGTCTATATCTTCTTCAATCGCTATAAAAAATGTAAAAAATCATCTCTTCGGGGCCGATAGTTTGATACACATCTCATATATATATATAGGGGGTGGTTCCAGAGTGCACACCCCTTAAGATATACCTTGTGCACAAATCCTGATCGTTGATTGGAAGGAATTGGATGGTTAAGATTAATTAGGATTTTTAGTTTTTTTAAATAGAAAATGGGGCCCACGTTCTAAATTCCTCCACCACCATCAAATTGAATAGAAAGAGCGTGTGTTTCAATTCAACAAGTCCAAACCGGTGCCGGTCGGTCTTTTTTTTTTATCATTTGGCTATTTTTTACATGTCAATTATTATAGTATAGTAGGTGGGTCCCAATTTTTCCGTTATTTTTGAAAACTTGTCAATTTCACTGAATAATATCTCACATGTTATCAAATAATATTATGTTTTCTTTTTCCATCCCAAAATTTACCAAGCCCACTGAATATTACTTACGATTTATACGAATAATGCTTCATATTTCACCGAATAATGTTTCACCTTTCACTGTTGAGTGTAATTGTAACTGTCACATATTCCCATAAAAAAATTCATAATTCTACCGAATAATTTGTCACATGCTACCGAATAATGATTTCTTTTTTTGTTCATGAATTTCAAATAAAAGAAACCCCAACACCCTAAATAATACTTACGATTTATACGAATAATACTTCATATTTCACCGAATAATGTTATGTTGTGTAATTATGAATTTTTTTTACGTTGTTCGTCGCATATACCGACGAATAATGAATCAGATTTCACCGAATAATTTTTCAACTCATTACCCCCAGTAACAAAAAATTGACACATACGTTTGAATAATTAATCAAATTATGCATCTCGTAAACCCTACACACTCACGAATAATGAATCAAATTTCACCGAATAATTAACCAACTCATTACCACTGGTAATAAAAATTTGACACATACATTTGAATAATTGATGAATAATGAATCAAATTATGCATCTCGAAAACCTACTCTCCATTCGACACGCTCGTTTGAATAATTTTTGGTTTTTCCCCGAATAATGAATCCATCGCTACCCTTTTTTGTAGACTTAATTTGATAGACGACTAACTTAAACTTTATGTCACTTCTCCGAAACCGTTGGCACTCTCGTTGCATTAATATAACAAAAAAAGTTTTTTTTTTATCACATATATGGGTTCCTCTTCATCTAGCATACACCATATAAATAAGTTGATTGTGTAATCAAATCTTAATAGTTATCAACTTACTTGATTGTTTTGATCAAATCCAAAATCTTTACAAATAAAAAAGATATGGATTTACAAAATATGGGATATTGACATTTAATTAAACAATTAATAAAGTATTTGACAATTAGTTTTATAATAAAATAACCGGCCCACCTTTAAACCCACACCAACCC
This sequence comes from Persicaria maculosa, assembly GCA_963922045.1. Classification (NCBI taxonomy): domain Eukaryota; kingdom Viridiplantae; phylum Streptophyta; class Magnoliopsida; order Caryophyllales; family Polygonaceae; genus Persicaria; species Persicaria maculosa. Next base: position 41,474,327 of record OY998261.1, read on the forward strand.
TAACAAATAAAAAAAGGAAATCCATCCACAAAATGCCGCAGGTCCCACTTTTTTAAAAAACAAAAATCAGATCCCATGTACAAGCCGTACACACACGCCCATGCCAAGCGAGTAAGTCCGGTTTTTCACTTTTAGTGCGGGCCCCACCAAATTTTGATTAAAAAAAATGGGAAAAACCCCATTTAATCTCACCCATCCATCAACATTAGATCAATGGCCACAAATCTATACTATATCTAAAAGCAGAAGCAAACCCCTCCTACGTGGCTTCACCATATTTCTCCATTTCAGATGTCAACCGGATGTTGTTGCAGGAGGCTTGATATGTCAAGTAATTACAAATAATAAAGATGTAATAAACGTAAACCAACTCCTGGCCTAAGCAAATAATTACAAGACTTCCTCCCGTTGTAGTGGAAGGGTAGTCAGGATCGATCCACGAGGAGGCGTGTCAGCGGGATCCTAGTAGCGTTGGAAATTTCACGTCTGCTTCGATCAGAAGCCTCGATTTCGACCTTGGGGCTCGATGTCGACCTTGGCTGTCGATGTTCTCTGCAACAGAAGACCTGCAGAAAACAAAAAAACAAGTGGTCGATATCGACTAGAGAGGGTCGATATCGATGCTAGGGGTCGATATCGATGCTCAGCAAACTCCGCAGCGATGTTCGTCGTCGACTCAGAAAACTGTCGATGAACTCAGTGGTCGATATCGATGTCTCCCTGCAGTGTGTTAGTTCTTCGTCGGCAAAGAAAGACCGACGATTTAAGAATGGGAAGAGAAGCAATGAACAGAAATAACAGTGGCTTTGTGTGTATAGAATATGTAAAAAGCAACTCTTAGGATTAGGGTTTACCACAACGTTAACCAATGCATGCGATGAGATAAATAAGACGGACAATTGCGCTATTTCACCCGAGGGACAAGATTTCACCGTACACCAACTCTTATGATTACTCTTGCAAATAAACCTAATTGTCTCTACCAATTTTATGTTTATAACTCAAGTTGTTAGCATGAATCCCTTTTCTTTCGATTAGGACTAAACATAGAATCGTAGGAGGAGAGATAGACACAACGATATCAACATCAAATACTTACCTCAAGCGCGCATGGCTAACGTCGGGCTCACCCCGACCCTAAGAGCTTTGGGGAACTACTCGCTTCTCATCATGGAACTCATTGTTGTTTGAAAGGAAGAAACTTGCATTAAAATAAACTTCGAAGCTTTACAACTCAACGTCAACTTTCGCAAACGTCAAACCCTAAAACTTCTCTCTAACTCTAACTCTATTGTCTGTCTTGATTGCTTGTTGAAAGATATTGGATGAAAGATCTTGGATCGGATGATTGAATGCCAGCCCCCTAGGGCTTTATTTATAGGCTACTAATCCTTGCTATCCAAGGATTGTAACTCCTATCTAACCTATGAACTCTATCCAAACAATTAGGATAGGTATTTTATTTTGATAAAAACTTAAAGGAAAAGATAATAAACAGCTGCTAATATCTAAAAGAACGAGATAACTCATGGCTTTGAGGATATACTTCACAATCCGAGTCTCAAAATCGGATTTATCTTCTGTCGAGGTAGGGTCGATATCGACACCAGAGGTCGATATCGATGCTTGTGTTTCTGCTCGACTTGTCCAGCTCCGGTCGATGTCTATGACGATGGTCGATATCGATGCATGTATGTCGATATCGAGGCTTTCTTGTCTGGTCTGTGTGGCCTATCTCGACGCTCAGAAGTCGTGTCGAAATCTAGGGTCGATATCGATGTCTCCAGTCGATATCGACCTCTTCTCAGCTTCACTTGGCTTCTTCGTTTTGACTCCGATTTCATCGAATTCCTGCATGGTTAGCTCAAAACTCGTGCAGACTCTATTTCTTATACTTTAGCTCATTCTTACACAAGTTTATATACTTTTGAAGCTTTTCTTTGGAAATCGAATGAAATATGAAGTCAAAAGATGCAATAAACAAAGGTACAAATATGTACATCAACACACCCCATACTTAGACTTGCTTGTCCTCAAGCAATAACCAAGCAATAACCAACACCTACAACACATCCTTCAAGTCGTCGCCCTTGTCAAAAGCAACATCATAAGCGGTAGCAAAGCAAAGCAAGTGAATTTAACGTCATAGCACATATTTTGGCGATCCATAGGCATATGCAATTTTGATCCAACCTCACAGGGATAATGTGTTTGCACTCAACTCTCATGTGTTTAGGCTATGAAGATCAACTCTTGACTCAATTCCATATACAATCTCATAAACATTGCAATTTATAATAATCCACTTCGCAACCAATTATGAAAATGCAATAAGAACCATCAGGAGGACTTTCGCTCAATGGAAGACTTCAAAGAAGACTCCATTCGGCGGGGTTGTAATGGGGCTTGGTATAAAATAAAAGGTATGGAATTATTTGGCTATGTGGTGCTTTTATAATTCGGGAATCAAGACTCCTAAATCTCAACACTTGCAATATCCAAACCATAACTCTTCAATGTAAACTCAATCTCTATAATGCTCTTTCCCAACTCATCTTTCCATAATATGCTCTAGAGATGCACTAAAAGATGCAAACCTTACTATCGACCCTTCTTCCAAGTTCTAATATACCTCTCAAAGATATAACACTTGTATGAATAAAGGATTTAAGGATTTTGGCTCATGCACTATATATATATCTCTTTTTTTTCTTTTTTTTTTTCAGAAATTTTTTTTTTTCGAAAATAATAAGTAAATATGTGCATTTATATGTTGAGCCATAAATCCTTTTATAAAATATGACAAAATGAAAATATGCACCAACCCATAATTTCCTTGCTCAAAACTGGACATTATGCTCTTTTCTTTCCACAAGGCATTAGTCCAGCTAATCTAAGTCTCAATTCCCAAATGGGGGTCAGGCTCAATTCGGCTAGGGATAATTTTGTGCAGTTTGCAATTTCAGGCTCAGGCTAATGTTCTGGCTTTAAGCAGGGATAATGCAGGGTAGGTAAAGAGAGGATAAAATTGGCTTAAAAGATGCCTCCATCATTTAATTCTCGTAAACATAATCATATATATGCATTGGTTTTGAATAACTATCACAACATTTAGAGATGCATAGAAAGAGTAAATTCACTCAAGAAAGCGGAGGGATTTTTGATGTTCTCCCTATAGGTCAAAATTCTCACTAGGACAATTTTTGTTGGATTCGCCTTTTAGCCTAGGATCATATGTGCTCAATTTCATCACAAGTTCACAATCTACTTAAAAATTTTAAGGACTTAGGCTAAACCATCCAAATATGCTATAGGGTTTACATGATCAAGTCAGCTATTGAGTTTTCATCATAGGACATCTAAGTAGGGTAAAAAAATAAATTTAAAAATAAACATGCATTTTTTTTTTGTATTTTGACATTTTTTTCTAATTTTTTTTTTGGATTTTCTGACATTTTATAAAAGTAAAACTAAGAACAAAAATTTAAACATGAAATGCAATGTGAAAAAGAAACCAAGTTATGACCATAAGACATGTTTTCCCCCACCCCATACTTAAAATATACAGTGTCCTCACTGTATTGAAAAGAAGAACAAGGGTAGAGAGAAACTCACAGCGCAAACCTGCGGATTCAGGTCAATTTCAAGTTGGTCGATGCCAGAAGTCGATATCTAGGTCAAAGGTCGATGTCGACTGCATCTGTCGAAGTCGAGGAAGAAAATGAAGACAAGGGCTGCCAGGTCGGGGTCGATATCGAGTATTAGGGTCGATATCGACCTCTCTTTTTTGCTCCTGAGTCCTTGATGTTGACTCCAGGAGGTGGCTTGACCCTGGGGGTGTCGATTTCGACTGGCCTGGTCGATTTCGACTGCCTCTGCAGAAGCTTCTTTTCTTCTTCATCGTCCCTTTTGCTTGATAACCTGAAATCTTGGTTAGGAATATAGATAAAGCACGAATTATCTCAGTTTTAAAACTTCAAAAAGCCAAAAGTTTAAATCCTAAAAACCATCTATGCAAAATTTAAAGATTTTATGTACATGCTCTAGATTTTTGAGTCGCTAGGCCGACTTCTCCGTCAATGCTTTAAGACCCTTTTATGTAGGGACCCTTTGAGCTCGAGCCTTCCCCGGGATCATCTAGGTCCTTTTGGTAGTAGCTAAGTTCGGCGACCAAGGCTTCTTTGATGTTAGGTTCTTCTTTGGGCGTTTTCCTTCTCTTTCTTGACCTAAATTTAGCAATATAGGCAAACCATGGAGCTTTGACCCTCTCTTTAGTAGAATTATCAATAATCGGCTTAATTGATTTATCAGTAATGGACAGAGGAGGGTTAGGAGTCATACCTGGGCTTACCTGTTTGGGCCCGAAACAGAAATCTTTGGGCTGAGGGGTAGTCGATTTCGACCAAGGAGGGTCAATTTCGAGTGCTGTGGTCGATATCGACATGTGGGGGTCGATATCGACCTTTGTGACCCCATACTTAAGCTCCTGGCAGTGATCTGGCATACTCGATTTCGACCAAGGGGGGTCGATTTCGATGTTTTTAGTCGATATCGACTGGTTCCAATCGATGTCGACCCTGCTTGCTGTTTCCGTCCTTGCCAACAAAAATTTTCTAAGCTTCTCCTTAGCCGGCGAGAGGACTACTTGCTCCAGGTGCTTTGTTTCGCTCATGGTCGGGTTGTAAGAGAATTCTATCACTTTGTTCCCTATAGTAAAGGTTAGTAGCCCTCGACGTACATTGATATTGGCATCTGCAGTAGCTAAGAAAGGCCTACCAAGTATAATAGGCACTAAAGGATCTTCAGGCATCTCCAATACAATGAAATCAGTAGGCACAAAGAACTTACCTACCTTTACAGGAACGTCATCAACTATACCTATGGGCTTGACGAATGAGTTGTCAGCCATATAGAGTTTCATGTCCACAGGTTCAAGGGCGCCAATGTTCACCTTTTGCCAAATAGAAAGAGGCATGAGACTTACACTTGCCCCTAGGTCACATAGGGCTTTATAGTGATGTTGGCTAAGTCCCACGGTGATTGCAAACTTCCCTGGATCACTCTTCTTCTCAGAGAAATCCATCTTTGAGCACTCCTCTGCGATCTCTGCCATGGATCTCTTCTTGCTGAGGATGTCTTTGAGGAATCGTACATAGGCGGGCATCTCGCTTAGGGCTTCTGTTAGAGGGATAGTGATGTTGAGTCCTTGAAGTATCTTTATGAAGTACCTAAACTTACCTTTGGTGGGATCTTCCAATGCTTTGGAAGGGAATCACAACATCTTCTTTGGTGGAGGGGCCAAAACGGTGGTCGGAGGGGCCTGCTGGACATTGATGTCGACTGCGCTTTTGTCGATATCGATTGGAATGGTCGATTTCTACCTCTGTTGTGACTTCTCAGGCTCTGCAGTGCAATCGACATCAACCTGTGGGTCGACATGGGGGTCGATATCAACCTCATCCTCGACATCGACTGGTCTGTCGATGTCGACTGGATCTGCTGCTTTCTCCGATTCCGTTCGTGGCTTTTGTACTTTGTTACCACTCCTTAATTGCATGGCTGCGACATGGCCCATCCCGGATTGTCCCTTAGGATTTGTAGTGGGTTGCCCAGGGAGTGTTCCGGACGGTCTAGGGATTTGTGCCACCAATTGACCCAGTTGGGTCTCTACGTTCTTTTTCCATATGTCCATCTCCCCAATCCTTGTGGTAAGGTGATTGAGTTGAGAACGGATGGCATTGTTGGATTGATCATTCTTAGCCTGATTCCGCCTGATTTCATCCAGTACTAGTTGAAGATCATCCTTCTTTTGGTCTCTCTTCGGGTGCCCAGGAGCTCTATAAGGCGGAGGGTCCCTAGGGTTAACCGGGTTCCTTTGTGGTTGATGGAACCTTTGGTCTCCCCAATATTGGTGATTGGGACCCCTCATGTAGCGCGCCTCTTGGTGAGTCTCCGCTAGGTGTACTTGTTCAGCATGGGGGCACTCGATGGTGGTGTGTCGCTGCGATCCGCTAATGCAATCTTGGTTCGCTGAAAGGAACCTTACTTGCTTTTGGAGCTTTCGAAGTTGATCTCTATGAAATTGCTCCTTTACATCCGGATCGATTACATTGGAGGGTTCATATAAGGGCATAGATGGGGCAGGCCTCGACGATGATGGTGTGTCAGAAGCCTCAGGAGTCCCATATGTATTGTCGAACTCCACCAACCTCTCTATGGTCTCCCAAGCCTCTTGTGGAGCGAGTTCAAGGTAGCCATAGGAGGTGTAGGTGTTGATCCTCTCCTTGGTTGCAGCGTCAAGAGCATTGTATATGATCTCCTGAATTACGTACGGTGGTTGGCAATGCGTCTGGCATGATCGTAGTAGGTCCTTAAACCTTTCCCAAACAGTTGCAGAGCCTCACCAGGCTTTTGTTTGAAAGCCGTGATTTTCTGTCGGATCAACGCCGTCTTAGAAGGAGGAAAGAACTTGTTGAGGAACGCGTCCTTGACTTCATTCCAGGTGCGGAGTGATCTTGGGGCTAAGCTTTCCAACCACTGCAATGTTTTCCCTGTAAGAGACCATCGAAAGGCTTTTAGTTGGACATATTCAAGACTTCGTCCATCAGCAGTAGTATCACAAAGGTCTAAGAAGGTAGAAATATGTGCCATAGGGCATTCGGTTTTTCTTCATATTGGTGCCTTCTAATCTCAGTAAGGAAGTTAGGTTTTATTTCAAAATTAGAGGCAGGGATAAGAATTGCCGATTCAGGCACTGTGAGAGCGGGGTGCATATATTGCTTGGCATTCCTAGGGAGGGCATTGATTTGGGCTTCTATTTGCCTCCGGCCTTCCTCCTCCCTATCCGCACGCTCCTTAAGTGCCGCCTCTCTAGTCGTTAAGTCCTCAACCTGCTTCCTTAGTTGCTCAATCAACTCAGCCTGGTTCGCGTTGTCCGCCATGATTCTTTGAGCTTGGGTCCTTAGATGGAAATAACGCTCAGGGTCATCTACTCCTTCAAATTCAGGTGGGCGATCAGCGCGTCGCATACACCTGCAAAGTCAAACTAGGTAGAGACGTGAGATAGACTACTAGGGCGCGATTGATTGCCTCCCCGGCAACTGCGCCAATTTGTTGTTGCAGGAGGCTTGATATGTCAAGTAATTACAAATAATAAAGATGTAATAAACGTAAACCAACTCCTGGCCTAAGCAAATAATTACAAGACTTCCTCCCATTGTAGTGGAAGGGTAGTCAGGATCGATCCACGAGGAGGCGTGTCAGCGGGATCCTAGTAGCGTTGGAAATTTCACGTCTGCTTCGATCAGAAGCCTCGATTTCGACCTTGGGGCTCGATGTCGACCTTGGCTGTCGATGTTCTCTGCAACAGAAGACCTGCAGAAAACAAAAAAAACAAGTGGTCGATATCGACTAGAGAGGGTCGATATCGATGCTAGGGGTCGATATCGATGCTCAGCAAACTCCGCAGCGATGTTCGTCGTCGACTCAGAAAACTGTCGATGAACTCAGTGGTCGATATCGATGTCTCCCTGCAGTGTGTTAGTTCTTCGTCGGCAAAGAAAGGCCGACGATTTAAGAATGGGAAGAGAAGCAATGAACAGAAATAACAGTGGGTTTGTGTGTATAGAATATGTAAAAAGCAACTCTTAGGATTAGGGTTTACCACAACGTTAACCAATGCATGCGATGAGATAAATAAGACGGACAATTGCGCTATTTCACCCGAGGGACAAGATTTCACCGTACACCAACTCTTATGATTACTCTTGCAAATAAACCTAATTGTCTCTACCAATTTTATGTTTATAACTCAAGTTGTTAGCATGAATCCCTTTTCTTTCGATTAGGACTAAACATAGAATCGTAGGAGGAGAGATAGACACAACGATATCAACATCAAATACTTACCTCAAGCGCGCATGGCTAACGTCGGGCTCACCCCGACCCTAAGAGCTTTGGGGAACTACTCGCTTCTCATCATGGAACTCATTGTTGTTTGAAAGGAAGAAACTTGCATTAAAATAAACTTCGAAGCTTTACAACTCAACGTCAACTTTCGCAAACGTCAAACCCTAAAACTTCTCTCTAACTCTAACTCTATTGTCTGTCTTGATTGCTTGTTGAAAGATATTGGATGAAAGATCTTGGATCGGATGATTGAATGCCAGCCCCCTAGGGCTTTATTTATAGGCTACTAATCCTTGCTATCCAAGGATTGTAACTCCTATCTAACCTATGAACTCTATCCAAACAATTAGGATAGGTATTTTATTTTGATAAAAACTTAAAGGAAAAGATAATAAACAGCTGCTAATATCTAAAAGAACGAGATAACTCATGGCTTTGAGGATATACTTCACAATCCGAGTCTCAAAATCGGATTTATCTTCTGTCGAGGTAGGGTCGATATCGACACCAGAGGTCGATATCGATGCTTGTGTTTCTGCTCGACTTGTCCAGCTCCGGTCGATGTCTATGACGATGGTCGATATCGATGCATGTATGTCGATATCGAGGCTTTCTTGTCTGGTCTGTGTGGCCTATCTCGACGCTCAGAAGTCGTGTCGAAATCTAGGGTCGATATCGATGTCTCCAGTCGATATCAACCTCTTCTCAGCTTCACTTGGCTTCTTCGTTTTGACTCCGATTTCATCGAATTCCTGCATGGTTAGCTCAAAACTCGTGCAGACTCTATTTCTTATACTTTAGCTCATTCTTACACAAGTTTATATACTTTTGAAGCTTTTCTTTGGAAATCGAATAAAATATAAATGTCAAAAGATGCAATAAACAAAGGTACAAATATGTACATCACCGGAGGAAGCTATGCACTTCTCCATCTATACGTGGCACCCATATGACAATGTTTGTTTTACACTCTAGACTCTCACGTTCTCCACTTCTTTCTCCATATTCTCAAGGAGACTCTCAACCGCCCAACTCCTTCAGTTTTGTTATCCTTCCCACGTTCTCAAATCTCAACCCTATAATTGGTTCTTAATCACCGGGGAAAAGGTTATCCAAATACGATAAACTGATAAAGTTTCAATAAAAGGTCTCGACTTTCATGAGAGAAATTTTAGGGCGATCTAGGGAAAATCTTGCCGCTTAAGGTGAGTCCCGGGGGTGGTCGCTCCCGGGGGTGGTCGCCGACATGGGGAAGTGGGAAGGAATCAACCTCGAAGGGAAACTCGTGGCTCTACGAAGCAATTGGAGAACGTTACCCTGTTCAGGAGAGAATCGACGGGACTTGAGAAGGAGGGTAGCAGCGAACCCGAAGGAAAAGAACCATTCCAATGGAGGACATAGAAGCAAAAGAGAAGCTTGGAGATGATGAACTGAACATTTGCAGCCTCGATCCTAGCAAGGAACCCGAGCAAGAGGTAGAAGCAGCCAGGCGAGAACCAGATCTGAAGCTGGGTACCTAAGAAACGAAACGCAGCCCACATTGGGTGGTGCCTCGGCCTCTCATGGTGGATCACACTCTGAAATGGCAACAGGTAACTTGAAATCAACCACCCATATAAAAAAACCGCTACTTGTCTTTCTTCTTTATCAATGATATCTAATTGAAAATTACAAATCTCTTTCTTTTTCCCCACTAGGGTTGAGGAAATTTGTAAAATTGGAGGGTAGTACTATTGGTTGGAGATGGTCGAATCTGGGCGGATACAACCCCTTCTCCAATTCCCATTCACCAATTCATGTTCTCAGGTAATTGTTTTCTAACATCTACCCTCTGCGCAAATTTTATATGAACGGCGACTGACATCTGGCTTGGCCACCGGTATGGCCTCTGCCTTTTGCTTTGTTTTGACAGTTTTCTTGTCGATTGTTTGCTAAGAAAGAGGATGACGGGGACTACAAACCTAATTTGGTTGTGAATATTTAGGTTTGTGATATGCATTATGTCAAGGTCTGTTCATTACTCTCTTATATGCTTTCCTTCTATCATTTCCAATTCGATGACCCCTCTCTTTTAGACGGTTGATAAATTGGTATTGGTATCAGCTTAATTAAGGAGAAAAACTAGAGTAGGTCTAAAAATCAATGTTGAGGAAAACAAGAGTAGGTCTCAAAATCAATGTTTAGGATTTGAAGTATGAACAAATTTAAATTTTTTTAGTTTATTGGAAATACAACATAGCTTAATAAGACTAAATAAATACAATATGTACTTACACATATTTACAATTATATATTTGTGATGCTACAGAGTATAGATTTTTAGGCAAAAGATAAGTTTTGGTTGATTCCGGTTTTAGCCGGTAAACCGACGGTTTTGACCGGAACAGGACCGGATCCGGAATTCTTTGAAAATGTGAACTCAAAACCGGACCGGAAAGTTTGATTCAGTTCCGGATAAGGTTTTATTGGTTTGGTTCCGGTCGGTTTTTCGGTTTAAACCGAAATATGCACAACCACTGTCAAAATGCAGCAGGAACTGGGAATCACACTTAAATAGGACTTTAAATAGCATCTCCATTTTTTTAGGTATAACCGAAAACCATTTGCAAGTAAAACATAGGGGAAACCGACTTGTGTTTTATTCTTCTTCTTAACAAGTCAAGAGACAGAAGCCAAAAACTGTCATTGGGATTTACATATTCAGATATGTCAAATTATTCTCTCTCTTCAACAAGCCATAAGCAATTTCTCTATATTAAGCATCAGGCTATGCTACCAAATTTCACTATCTTCCCTTTTGAGCTCTCAATCGTTGCATGTTCATACCGATGGTGATATTGATATGACATAAGAACAAGATGTAGTCCATAAGAATGAAAATGCAAGGAGATGCTAGAAATAATTTAAGACCAGATCTATAAGTCAAGAGTGAGTGTACCTGAAGATTTACAATTACAATTTTTCCTCCTCCATGAAGACATTTTAAAGGCAAGTTACATGCTGGAGTAATCTGCAAGCTGTACAAAAAGACTTTATTCTGATAAATGAAAGACGCAACGATTGACAGAAATTTGACAAGCTAACTATAAGGACAAGCTTCACAGAAAACATATCAAGCAGGAATAAAAAGCATTTTAGCAATACGAAATTTGCTAAAGTCAGCCATATGGCATAAATGCAAGACCTCAAGAATATATGAATCCAAAACGCATGAAAAATGGGACAAGAGAAAGCAATTTTTCTTCTACTAATTGCATCTTGCCATTATTCTTGATGTAACATTTGGCAAAACCAGTAAAGCTATTCTAAAACTTGAAAATTAATCCAACAACTCCCCTTGTGAACTAACCAGTTCAAATGACTTTTCAAAATTAATCCAACATCTCCCCTTGTGAACTAACCAGTTCAAATGACTTTCACGACGAAAAAACTCAATTATGAACGACAACTACTTTAAGATGAATATCAGACGCATAGACAATTATCAGAGAGCTCATGCGGAGACAATAGTTATCAAGATTTGTAAGTGATTGCTATTGTAACTCACAATGCTTTCCTGTTTCATACCCTTCTCAAATTCGGGAATAACTGTCATGAATCAGTGAATTGAAAATTGCAAGAGTTGTGAGTGCTAAAGACTAGCTGAGCTCTTTGTTTTTTCTTTGATGCCTTTTGCTTTTCGATCAAATGGTCTGACTGAATCCTTTCTATACATTCAGCTTTCAGAATTGTGAGCTTAGATCCATGGTATTGGTAGACATGAGGTAAGAAGGCACTTAACCTCAAACCAAAGAGTAACTTCTTTTTATTCCGAGGAAAATACCAGGACACATCGATCAGTACAGTTTTGCTGATATGGATTCCCAATGTTTGTAGAATAGGAGGAGCAATTCATGCCAAGACCGACTATCCAGGAGGTGTTCCTATTGGGAAGATGATTGACCCAATTCTAAAGCTTTTTATGTCATGTTATATGTTGTTATAGGTGTTAAGTTAAAAATCTTTTGCCAAACCTATTAACATATCAGGAGCATGGTCCCTCAATAACTCCATTTTAACTATACTAAATGAGCATAAACTACTAAAATTTTAGTGTCATCTTTGCTTACCATTTCAGTCAATTTGATTGATCGATCATCTCTTTGGTGTTATTTTTATGAGCAAATTTGAAGCTTTGGTGTGAATTGCAAAGGAAAATGTATAATTAGTGTCGATTGGTAGAAGTAAGGGGATGTTTGTTTGGCAGTTGTCCTTCATGAACCATGATTTCAGTCAAAGTAAATGGATTCAACCTCATTGATTACCCGCTAGATGTAGTCATTGTTTTGGAGACTCAATTGCAGTGCTAGATGAGTCACGAGTCTGTTTGTGAGTCACGAGTCTACTTATTTTCCCCTTCTTTCTCTAGATCTCACATTTGTACATAATTTTAATCTTTATTTTGCCCTTTTGTTTTACCTTCTTGCTAATGGATATGAAGAAGATGGATAAGGAAATCCAAGCAAGAGAAGCTGAATTGAAGAAAAGGGAACAAAAGTTGCTAAAAAAACGAAGGGAAAATGTAACTTTCTATTGCCCTTTTTATTCTTTTTTTCAAAATATCCAGCTCTAGGATTTATTCATCTACTGAGGATTTTTTCTAAATTGGTTGTCTTTGTGGCTTCTGCATCCTTCTTTGTTCCCTTATTTTTGTAATTGAAATAAATTAATGCTTTATTCCTCTGCATCCTTCTGAAATAACTAATGTCGAATGATAGCATGGCAATGAAACTAAATCTACATCTTTGTATTTATCTGACCTATTTCTTTCCTATTCTTTACTATGATACTCAGAAGGTTTCTAATTCCTAGGTGGTTGTTGCTGAGGGTGCACTGCAGGAAGTTGCAGTAGAGGAAGGGGAGAAGAAGTGTATGGCTCCAGGCTCCAGCTAAGGATGAAAGTATGACAGTAAAAAAGTATGGGGGAAAATATAAGGTTGCTGGTGTGACTGGTGTATGAGGGGAGCGGAGCAGGCAACAAGATCAAGAGCTCAAAAATAAAATTTCAGGAATATGTGCAGTAGGGTACCACTATGGAGGATGAGGAAGATTAACACTTTATTATACAAGAAAAGTATGATAGTAAAATATTGGGTGGGTGAGAATGGGAGTAGGGAAGTTAGAATGAAAGCTGCTAAGGCTAATGAAAAATGGCGGCTGGTGAAATAGGAAGCAATGAAGTGGGCAAGGAAATGGTGGCAGATGGGGAGCATTTAAAAATGGTGAGATGTTGATGCATATAATGCAAACTAAAGGGATAAAAGCAAATACAAAGAAGCACGTGAAGCAAGTTTCCATGACATATGGGGGTTGTTACGTTGGGACCTGTTGAGCTCGGTTCTCCTTCCCATTTGTCTCCGGTAAGATTGGCAAGCGATAAGAATGTGCTCTGTAGCATCTCAGCAAAGCACAATAAGCAAAGTAGAAGGGCAGCTAGGGTGGCTCGAAATGCTAACGTAGCCTTGCAAAATCACAAAGAGGATGTGAAATCCCATATGAACTTTCAGATGAAGGGAGAACATAATGTCATCAATAATAATATTGTGTCATTGTACTTTCTTTGCTTTGGTACTCAAATTTGGTTCTCACGGGGAAGTACATCGCGAAGTTGCAAAGTAAATGACATAAAAATAGGAAGAACAGCAAACAATAAGAGGAAGATCACTTTAATTAGTTTATACGGAGTATTAAATCTTATTTGTAAATAATATCAAATAAATCTATATTATCAAAATTATAAAAAGAACTATAACTATATTTACACTTTAAAGTCAGATATTCAACACCAAATTTTATTTAAATACCCGTGCCTAAGGCGCGGGCCTTACACTAGTTGTGCACAAAGTACACCCTAAGGGGTGTGCACAATTGATCCATCCTCTCTCTCTCTCTATATATATATATAGGATTTGGTTCAAATGAAAATGCTCCTTAAAATGAAAATTTGGCTTAAAGTGAAAATCGGCTTTTTTGTATGCTGGGCTGTGGGCCGTTTAATTTTTTATCCGGTTCATTTAATTTGCTACCTTCGATTGTACGGATTTTTGAGCTCTCTCTTTCCGTCCCTTGTTTCTCACACATCTCTCTCTTTCTATGCTTTTTCTGATTTCACTTCTCTCGAGTGATTTTCGATCCGAAATTGATTTTGAGCTCTGTTCGTCATGGATTCAGCTTCACAAGGTTAGGTTTTCTCTTTAATGTTTGTTATTCTTTGCTATGTTATTCCGATTTCCTACTGAATTTTGGGTTTTGTGGTCGACTGAGCTGTGTTTGCTAGGTTTTTTGTTTTTTAGTATGCGATTGTGTTTCGATTATGAAGTTTTGAGTTTGTTTGTTGATTCTGGAGTATAGTTGTTCTATATTTCTGTTAATCATCGATTATTGGTGGTCGGATATGTTTTTTTTTGGTTTAATGTGCGTTATATTTTTTGGGGGTTTTATGTGTTTTCGAGGTTTGTGTTTATTGTCGTTTGTTGATTGTTGAGTTTTTCCTTTGTTAATGTGGTTTGTGGAGTATTGTTGTTTATTTCTGTCTTTTATTGTTGTATGTGGGGGGTAGTGGTTTGTGTTTGTTGTTTGTGGGGTAGTGCTTTGTTGTCTTATGTGTTTGATCTTATCTTTTTTAATGCATTTTTTTATTTGTGAAGGTAAACGTCCACGGACGAGGTCTCAGTCTACTGAAATTATTGTTCCAACTAGAACTAGAAAACGATTGAAAAAATCTGGTGTAAAGCGCTCTGCAGTTGATTTGTCAAAGGATTCTCCAGGGTTCTCTGATTGTCAAGTTGAAGATTCACTTGAGTCTGAAGATACACACCTCCTTATTCGGCGTTCTCGGAATGATTTTGCATCTCCAAAGGTCGATGTTGATGTTATGTCGTCTCCTGTTCCTGTTTATGAATCTGCTTCTAAAGGGCCTAATCGTATATTTGCATCACCTGAGGTTTTGTCCAGAAGGTCTGCTATTCCAAAACTCTTGTGTGATGAGGACACTAGTGTTGGTGGAGGGACTGAAGGGGGAACTGGTGTTGGTGGAAGGATTGGAGAGGTAACTGGTGATGTAGGGAGTGTCCAATGTGGTGAAGTTCTATCTCAGGGGGTGGGTCCTGGTGATGTAGGTAATGGAAGGGCACTGATGTTCATGTTGAGGAAGAAATTACTGGGTTGCATGGTGTTCATCTTGAAGAGTCAAACGTAGGGAATGACAATACTGATGTGCTATCTCATCCATCTGATGTACAAGCTGATGTGGGAGGTAGGGATTTGTTTGTTAAGAAGGTGAGGCAGCCTAGAGCGAAAAAGTTCCCAACATTGAAGTCAAGATGCAACATTCGCATGTTTGTATCTGCTTTTCGCAAATGAATGACAAGCAAAAAGCTTGTATTTGGGGTATTGGATGTGGGGTCTTTTTTGAGCTTGATATAGGGTCTCTGCCTCTATCTTTGGGCTACTGGCTTGTTGATAATTTTGACGCAAATAGGTGTTGTTTGCTAATGAATGATGGGAGGAAAGTTGAAATAAGTGATATAGATGTTCATATCACTTGAGGATTACCCTTGGGAAAGAATTTGGTCTCTAGGAAGAGTTGTAAAGAGAATTTTGATGTTGTGAAGAATTGGAGGATATCACTTGGAAATGTGGAACATATAACCCCGTCTGTTGTTATTGACAAGTTAGTAGCTGATGTTGAATGTGGTGATAAATTTCTGACCAATTTCCTTGTGGTTTTTCATTCTTTGGTAGTTGACAGTCCTGGGAATAGTCTTGCTAATCAAAATTTGGTCAGATCAGTGGGTGATTTGGGTGATTTTAAAGATCTAAACTAGTGTGCTTTTTTATTAGAGAGTTTAGTTGATGCAAATAAGGTGTGGGAGAAGAACAAGGCTGGCCACTTTCGAGGGCTTCTTCTATTCTTGATTGTGAGTTCAGTTTATGTGTTTGTTTTTACGTGTTGTTCATATTGTTCTAATTATATTCATATGTGTTTGCTATTGATTTCATTTTTTGCACTATCTGTTTTAGTTGCTTTACACTGATAGGGTCAAGCTATTTACAAGTGCTGCATCTAGGAGGGCAGCTCGGTCTTTCCCTGTCTTTGTGGGGTTGAATTCTGCATTGTTGCGTCAGCGTGAGACTGATGACATTGAAAGTGGTGGGTTTGGGCGTGGGTTGATCCAAGATAGGCAATCTATCCCCTCCACTCAGGGCAATCCTGTTTTTTATTGTAATGTTCTTTCGTCGTCCACGACTCAATGCAACGATCAACCTTCTGATAAAGACCCTGTATTTGGTAAGGATCCATCCCCCCTTGAGGTTTTAAATATTTTTCTTATATTTTTTCATATTCCTCTTATTTTGATTCATAGTTTTCAAATATTGCTTGTGTGTTTGCTGTATGCTATGTGATCCCCCTGATTGTGCATTTTTAATCATGCGTTGTTTAAATATAATGTACTTATTTGCATCTAATCCGTTTTTGTTGTGCTAATATTTTATTGTAGGGTCCTTTTATTTGTTCTTTTATTGTGTGTTTTTTATATATATTTTGAGGCTAATTATTATTATTATTATTTTTTTTGTACACAGTTAGTTGATTAATTTATAATTAATTGTGTGTGTTTTTGTGTTGTTGTTGTTGTGTGTGTATGTGTTTGTATTTTTTTAGGCTTGGATACAGTCTTTTGTGCAGAAGACATCAGTGCTTGCGGGTGCTATTTCTGATTTTGCTGATTTTTCTACCAAAATCCCATATGAGCTTCAAGGCGATGTTAAAGTTAAGACACTTCTTAGTGAGGGTAATAAGCTGTTAGGGTTGGCGGGTTTATCAGATGTTCCTATTGCTGATCGTGCTGATAAGTCGTATATGGATGATTCTCCAAACTCAGCATTTTGGTCAGATCCTGAATTGATTCAGTGTCTTAATCAGATTGAGTTGGCTTATAAGAACAAAGGGAAAATGAAAATAAATGTTTTTGAGGATTTAACTGCATTTGACATATTTGGCTCTGATCCTGCGTTTATGTCTGATTTTGATACACAAACTGGGTCTGAATATGCAAAAAAGACTGGTAAGGATGCAACAAATTCTTCTGCTGCCACTCAAGGGATACCAGAATCAGTTGTTAATATTGCTAAAGAATATGTGAATGATATACCTCTTCACCTGGGGTATCAGGTTGCTCCTGCGCAAAAAACTTCTGATTCTGGTCCTTCAAAAGGTGTCCCTCCTGCAAGTGCCATTCCTACTGGGAATCCGTTGGCGTCTAGAAAGAAGGTGAAATCTCCTATTCCATTGCCTTCTCGTAAGTCTTCTCGTGTCCGTAACTTAAGTACAATAGCTGAAAAACAAGATGCTGGGAGGGGGGGGGGGAGATGGTGCTGGTAGAAGGTCTTCCAAACCTTCTTTAACCTTGCGGAGTACTTACTTTTCAAGAATTGTTGATATTACTTATGTTGTGTCTGGCACTGTGCGTATTGTGTGTGCCTATTTAGCTAAGAGGACAGCTTCTTCCACGTAAGTTTAGTTTTTTTTAATCATTATTTTAAGTTTTTTATTGATTCTATTCTTGTTTTTATATTATGTTTAATGTTTTCGAATGCAGTGAGGTTCTGTTTAAATACAAGGGTGTAGAAGTGAGCAGGCATGATATGAAAAGTCTTGACGAGGATGTCTTTGTGTCCTATGGTGTTATTCATGCATGGTCTGTCCTTCTCAACCATAAAGAACAATTCAGAAGTGATGTTTCTCCGTTTAGGTTTTTTGTGCATGTTCATTCCTCTGTAAGTTTTATTTTTATTGTAGTCTTTTAGTTCCAAGTCCATCTTATCCTTTCTTGTTTTTTTTAACTACTATTTTATTTTATTTTTTGGTGTTTGTCTTTTTTGTAGGATTTTCCCTCCAATTTCTCTCTTGAGGGCTCTGTTAACCAGTTTGAGAAGTTTACTCTTCGACTTGATTCTTTATTGGCAATGGCTCCTCAAATTGCTTTAAAAGATATTGATATGGTACTTTTAATGTTTTTTTGTTTACTGCTTTATATAAATTAACTTCTTCTATCATCTTAAAATTTTTCTTAGTTGTTTTAAATATGTGTGTGTTTTTTGCATTTTTGTAGTTTGTGTTTGCTGTTGAACGTGAAGAAGAATTTTTCATGGTAGTCTTCAATTTGAAGAATAAACTTACCCAAATCCTTTATGTTTCCCCTCCTACTGATCCTTCAGCTGTCTCGTTTATATCAACAGTAGACTGTTTGGTTAGTTTTATTGTTTTTTATTTTATATATTTGAAATTAAAATATATTTCTAATTTATTCTAGTGTGCTCTTTTTCTTATTATATAATTACTTTTTTTGTCTAGGGAGATTTGCTTATTGACTATTTGAGGAATAAAGGATTAGTAGTTAAGTCAGATTTAATTACTAATTCAACATCCTCAAATGTTGATCTACCGTGGGCTGGTGGTGATAAGAGCATCCATTCAGGGGTCTGTGTTATGCGTCATATGGAAACTTTTATTGGAGTTGAAAAGGGATTCAAACCTAGATTTGATAAAGGAAGTGAGAAGAATATATCCAAGCTGCGGCAGAAATATTTGGCTGATATCATATGCTCAGATCTTAATGCGGTGCGCACTCAAGTTCTTGAGGCAGCCAAGTCTCATGCAAGATTGACATTAAAAGGAGTCCATGGTCAGAAGCTGCAGTTTGTTTGATATTCAATTACCACTGTGAACAGTTAGCCTCTTCTATAAGTAATCTGTTATATGTAGGCTGTTTTGTTGGGTTGGACAGTTTTATCTGTGTTTGGACAGTTGTTGGTAGGGTATACCCATTTTGGGGCTTACTTGTTTTGGAGGTATAACTCTATTCGTATTTTATGGTGATACTGGGGGTACATTTTGTGAATGGTGTGGTATCTAACAACTTAGGATTTGGAATGTCTTGTGTTGAGTAATTTTATCACTATTAGTTAAGCTGGTGCTTCTTTGTCTTTAAGTGTACTGGTTTATGCGCTCTTATGAATCTGTTTTATGGCATGTGTCTTTATTTTATAATTTTTGTAATTAAACTTAAATCTGGTGAGTGTGGTCTGTCAAAAGTATCACTTCGTGCAACAATAAATGCATGTTGTTCAAGTATAAAGATATTTTGTGCATATGTATCAGTATACCTAAATATGAATTGTTGTATTGTAAATTAATGTTGTGCAAATATAATTTGTTCTTATGCAAACAAAAAATCATATTGTGCATGTGCAATAATATAGTTTTAATTTTTTCTATTTTCCCTCCCAATTTGTTGATTCATTTTTAATTAATGTTATTTATATTTTTAAAACAGTTTTTTAATTGTTTCGTGTTTTTAATCTTATTTAATTCATTTTTGGGTTGTGATGGCAATCTCCTCCCATCTGTCCAAAATAACTCTTTGTTGTTCACATTTAAAATTTTGGTGTGCACATTTAAAAGCATGTTGTGTTGTTGTATCAGTAATGAATGCAAATGGAATATTGTGATGTTCAATTATAAATAAATGGTGTTCAAATTTAATCATCTTATGTTCAAATATAAATTAAAGTTTTAGTGAAATCCCTATAATGTTGTGCTCATATTCTAATATACTTTTCATTTATATTTTTGGTTAAGTGTTAAGGAGGTACGTCGAGTACAAATAATAAGATGTAAATATGTAAATCGACTCCTAGCCTATGCAAATGATTACAAGACTTCCTCCCGTTGTAGTGGAAGGGTAGTCAGGATCGATCCACGAGGAGGCGTGTCAGCGGGATCCTAGTAGCTTTGGAAATCTCAGGTCTGCGTCGACCAGAAGCCTCGATTTCGACCTTGGGCCTCAATGTCGACCTCGGCTGTCGATGTTCTCTGCAACAGAAGACCTGCAGAAACAAAAACAAGTGGTCGATATCGACTGGTGGGGGTCGATATCGATGTCAGACCTCGAAATCGACTGGCTCAGAAGACTGCCAGTCGATACAGAAGGGTCGATTTCGACACAAGGGGTCGATATCGATGCTCAGCAAACTCCGCAGCGATGTTCGTCGTCGACTCAGAAAACTGTCGACGAACTCAGTGGTCGATATCGACGTCTGGGGTCGATATCGATGTCTCCCTGCAGTGAGTTAGTTCTTCGTCGGCAAAGAAAGGCCGAAGATTTAAGAATGGAGAGAGAAGCAATGAACAGAAATAATAGTGGGTTCTGGTGAATTAAACTATGTAAAAAGCAACTCCTAGGATTAGGGTTTACCACAACGTTAACCAATGCATGCGATGAGATAAATAAGACGGACAATTGCGCTATTTCACCCGAGGGACAAGCTTTCGCTGTACACCAACTCTTAGGATTACTCATGCAAATAAACCTAATTGTCTCTACCAATTTTATGTTTATAACTCAAGTTGTTAGCATGAATCCCTTTTCTTTCGATTAGGACTAAACATAGAATTTTAGGAGGAGAGATAGCCACAACGATATCAACATCAAATACTTACCTCAAGCGCGCATGGCTAACGTCGGGCTCACCCCGACCCTAAGAGCTTTGGGGAACTACTCGCTTCTCATCATGGAACTCATCATTGATTGAAAGGAAGAAACTTGCATTAAAATAAACTTTGAAGCTTTACAACTCAACGTCAACTTTCGCAAACGTCAAACCCTAAAAATTCTCTCTAACTCTAACTCTATTGTCTATTGTCTTTGTCTTGGGTTAATGGATTATTCTGGGATCCTCTTACAAATCAGACCCCAGGGCTTTATTTATAGGCTACTAATGCTCGCTATTGTAGGATTGTAACTCCTATCTAAACTATGAACTCTATCCGAACAATTAGGATAGGTCTTTTATTTTGATAAAACTTTAAAGGAAAAGATAAATAAAACTTCAGCTGCTATCTATCTTGAAAGTATGAGATAATTCCGTGCCTCCTTGAAGATATAGTTCCAATCCGCATTCGAAATCGAGTCTATCTTCTGTCGAGATAAGGGGTCGATATCGACACCAGGGTTCGATATCGAGGTCTATGTTCCTGCTTGACTTGTTCAGCTCTGGTCGATTTCTATGTTGAGGTCGATATGGGGGTCGATATCGACACCGGGGGTCGATATCTGGGTCTACGGTCGATATCTACCTCTTCTCAGCTTTACTTGATGTCTATGGTTAGGTCGATATCTATGTTGAAGGTCGATATCTACACCAGAGGTCGATATCTATGTCAGGGGTCGATATCTACCTCTGCTCAGCTTCACTTGGCTTCTTCGTTTTGACTCCGATTTTGCTCGAATTCCTGCATGGTTAGCCCAAAACTTGTGCAGACCCTATTTCTTGCATTTTAGCCCATTCTTACACAAGTTTATATTCTTTTGAACCTTTTCTTTGGAGATCGAATGAAATACGAAGTCAAAAGATGCAATAAACAAAGGTACAAATGTGTACATCATTAAGTGCATATTTTCTTTTCCAAGTGCATTTTTTAAATAAAAGTTTAAGTGCTTTTTTTTATACTGTTTGAAGTATCTGTGATTCAAATATAATTTGATTTTATGCTAATAAAAAATCATATTGTGCGTGTGCAAAATCAAGTGTATGTGATGTAAAGACTGAATATATATTTTATCTATATTATATTATTATTTTAATAAAAAATGTTAGTATTTATTTCAATTTGTAAAAGCGGAGAAATGTCATCCTCGAGTACGAGTTCAATTTTAAATCATTCCGGCATCATTAAATTTCGGATTTTGACGGGATTTTATTTTCGCTTTCGAGATCGAGTATTAATAAAAATTTAATTAAGCTCTGAATTGATTGAAATTTATTTAATTCCGTTTATTTTGAAATTTAATTGAAAATTTAGTCGGGATTCGATCGGGCGAGCGGGATTCGGGTCTATTCCGCTAATTTGAATTTCTTTTGTGAGGACCATTCCTATTCTATTTTATTTACCTTTTCTTTTATCTCTCTCTCTCTCTCTCTGAGGTGCCGATGGGGGTAGGCTTCCATTTTGTAGTGTACAACTTGCTTGTCTTTTTCCCCTCCTAACCAAATTGCAGCCCTCCTCCCTGCAATTTCTGATTCCCCATCACGCCAAAGCCCATTCCCCCTTTTTGGTTTGTTACCTCTGAATTCAGAGCTTGTAACTCAGCACCTCCTCTCCCCCATTCCAATTCACACCTTCCCTTTTCAAATTCAAAAGAAACAACCCATTGTACCCAACCCTTATCCAAACTACACCCTTACCCTCCTCTCTTCCACATGGGTGCCGTGAGCTCCTAAGAGCCCCAAGCCTTCTCCTTTCTTGAGCTGAGCACCACCCCTGCCGACGCACCACCATCACCATTGAAGCTCTCCTCCTCCCAGCTGCGCCACCATCACCCATGTCCTCGTCGTCGTCCTTGTAATCAAGCTCCAACAACTTCCACTCCCTCCTCCTTCCTCAGAGAAGTAGCAGCAGCAAACAGAAGGCCGGAGCCACCGTCGGAGTCGCAAGAACCCATCTCCCCTGTTTCATTGTTAAGGCCGGGCCTCCCTCTTTTGTTTTCGCTTTCCCCTCGAAACCACGAAAGGGTTCACCTTTAACCCTCGTTTAGTCATCCCAGGCCAAGCCAGTGCGTATCGTGTCTCCGACGAGCCCCGAAGAGCTCAGACGAACCTCCGACGAAGCTTCGAGCCCTCGGAGTCGCGCAATGTAAGTCACCTATCCTCCCTTGTTCCTTGCGTCGCTTCCTTCTCTTTATGGGGGTTTAGGTCGGAATCCATGGTCGATCAGTTTGGGGGTGGCTGGGTTGAGAACGGAGCTCCGCCGGAGGTCTGGATTCCATCTCTTTCTTTCGTCTCCTCTGTCCATGGTGTCGGCGCTCAGTTGTTTTGATTTGGGAAGGAGGGTTCAATGAACCCGGTTTCCTCTTTTCTTTTCTTATTCCCCCTTAGACCAGTTCAATCATTATTCTCAGTTCTTTAATTCGGGTATTGGTTGCGGGTCGGATCCGGGTCTTGGGCTGGATCTTGGGTCATGGTTTGGGCCGGCTGGGTTTGACTTCGGGTTGGGTCTCTTCTTTTTCGGATGGGGCTTGATTTGGGCTGGCTTGGATGGTTATTGTGTGTTATGTTTGAATATATATGTTTAGTTATGTTATATTGATATATTATTTATATATTATGACTAGTAGTTAAATTTTGTTATATATTATCATCATAATTCAGTTTTTGTGATAAATATATTTTGTGAAATTTTAATATACTTAAAGAGGTTTTAAAAGTGATATTAATTAATATTGGGTTATATATATATATATATATATATATATATATATATATATATATATATATATATATATATATATATATATATATATATATATATATATATATATGTTCTACCTTATATGATGTGGTATTTTAGTTTGATGGTAGATATTATAAAGGGACTAAAATTGGTATTATTTGATATATATTTATATTATTATGATTTTATGTGGTGTTTATTTAAATGTTTTAGAAATGATAAAGTAAGTTAGTATTGTGTTGTATAAAGGTGGGTTGTTAAAATGGATTGATTTTGGTAAATTTTCTATATCTAAATATTATTTGGAGTGTGTAATATTATATGTATTCTATAAATTGTTCTAGAAATGAATTATTCATTTTGATAAGGTTTTGGAATAAAATGCCAGAATGATTCCTATAATATGATTTTGGGAAATTGGTTAAGGCTTAAATGTTTAATGTCGGAATTTGGCCAAGTATGATTTGAGAAAGTATTTTGGACATGAGTTGACTTAAATTGGGATTTATGAGTTGAAAATATGGTTGGTATGGTTTTATCAAGGAGTTTGATTGGAAGATGATTTTGGTCGATTTGATCGTATCGAAAAGGTTTTAGAAAACGGTTTTACTATCGGTTGGTTTTGAGGATGTTGAGAACTTGGGTTCCGTATGTATGAATGTGAACTGGTAGCTTATGGAAATGACTTGATGATAGGTGTGTATTGCTTTTGGATTGCTTTGGACTTGCATTTGGGCCCTTGCTTGTGTTATCTTGCTGTTCTGCATCAACATGTGAGTATCCTACGGGACTTACTCAGTAACCTGGACCTCCTGCCTGATGTGTCAAGTAATGTGTAGTTTTGTTGCATATTAAAGCATGCCATGTAGTATCATGCTAGGATTGCATTGAACTGAGCATGTGTTTACTTTGTGTGTTTGAAACAGAACGACCGTTATCTGTGATAGTCCTAGAGTCTTTGCTAGGGTCATAGGGTAGCCTAGCCCCATCGGGTGCCCTGAGTCTATCGAGTCGATATGAGCATGATATGATAGCCCAGCACCATCGGGCAAGATTTACGTATTCTTTATATATATATATATATGTTATGATGATACCGTGGGTGAGTGCACCACCACGAGGATATGCTATGCTATAGCAACGAACTGGCCAGTCTCTGCACTAACGGGAAGCGGTGCAGAGGTAGGAGAGGGATATGCCACTTGGCATTGTCTTGGGCCCTTTACAGTTATTTTCTGCATATTATATATACTAGGGGCATGATAGTGTGATTTAAATCTTGTACCGCATTAGTCATCTTTTATTTAGGCATAGGCATGTTATGTGGCCTCAGCGCGGTCAGAGGACCCGCAGGCGATCACCAGGCCTGACTTCGTGGATAGTGATAGGTACCGCTCTTATTGCTCCATGCTTCTGTGACGGGGAAATCTTTTGGCGAATCGAAGAATCCGGCTAATATATTCTAACTTGACAAATGGCAATCACACGTTGTTTTGGTTTTGACCCGGCTCTGCCGTGGCTTCTGAAATTCACCAGCTTGCATTTGTTGTTTTGTGCCCAAACAAACGAAAATCTCCCTATTCCCCATCACATTTCAATTTCAGAAAATCCCAAACCCATCCTATAGCTCTCTCTTCTCTTTGCCGTGAGAACAGAGGCTCCAAAGCAGCCCCTTTTGGCCGCCTGCCCAGCCTCAGCACCACCATCACTGTCGTAGGAGTACCGCAGCAGCCGAGCACCCGTTGCCTCCTCTGTTATTGCCGAGGGCAAGGCCGAGCTCCTCCTCTTCTGGTTTCCCACCTTCCACCTCGAGCCCGAGACAGCAGCAGCCAAGAGCCGCCAAAGAAGCCGCCGCCGCCACCCAGCACAGTCTTCCTCTTCCTCGGACCTGTTTCGCGCATAAGGTTCGGCGAAGTCTAGTTTTCCTTCCTTTGCTTCGATGTCTGGTAAGGACTCGCCCTTATGACCTCTCTTTTCGTCCCAGTCTAGGAGCAGCTCGATTCCGCCACCGACGAAGCCAGAGCCGCCCTCGGAGCCTCTCGTCGTCGGAAAATCCGCCCTCGGTAATCTTTCTCTTTCTCCCTCCTTCTCTTTCGCGCTTTTCTCTCTTTGCCTGGGTTAGAGTCGGAATTGGTTTTGGTCGGGTTGGGGAGCTTTGGGCCGGAGAGGAGCCGCCGGTGGCCTGGGCTATTCTCTTCTTCTTCCTCGGTTTCCGCGTAGCAGGTGCCCTGTTTCATCAGTGGGGAAGAAGGGTTCAAGTAACTCGGTTTTCTTCTTTTCTTTCTTTATTTTCTGGTCCGGTTCAGGCATTCATTTTTCGGTTCATTAAATCAGATCCGGGTATGGGTTTCGGGTATGGGCCGGATTCGGGTCATGGGGTGGATTCGGGCTGGGTTTTGGTAACGGGTTGGGCTGGGTTTTAATTCTGCTTTGGCCTATTATTTTGGGTTGTGTATATGGGTTGGGTTTTTGTTTAGTTATTTCGGTGGTATATACATATATATGTATTTTATGTATTAAATTATAGTATTGTGTTATGTTATTATATTTATATGATATAATATATTAATTGTTATTTTGGATATTGGGAAAATAGATATATATATTCTGGAATTTTAATATATTTAAAAGGTTTTAAAAGTGATATTATTTGATTTTAGGTTATATATTATGGGTATTGTTTGAAATTTTATGGATAGTAAGTGTTAAATTATTTGAATATTATTATTATTTTGGGTTTTGGTTATAATTATAAATTCTGAAATTAATCGTTATTTATTGTTTATATTGTTTTAAAATAGTATTAATTGGATTGAATATGCGAGTTGGAATTTTAAAAAGTAAATTGTTGGTTTTGATTTATAAGTATTATTTGTGAGCTTAGAATTATTTTGATGATTTAATATTGGAATTTATTTATAATGTTTTTGATATAAGAAACATGCCGGAATTATTTTATAACATGATTTTGGGAAATTGACTTTAAGGCTTAAATGGTTAATGTCGGAATTTGGCCAAGTATGATTTGAGAATTATTTTGTATATGAGTTGACTTAATTTGGGATTTATGAGTTTGAAAATATGGTTGGTATGATTTTATCAATGGGTTTAATTGAAGAATGATTTTGGTCGATTTGATCGTATCGAGAAGATTTTGGAAAACGGTTTTACTATCGGTCGGTTTTGAGAATGTTGAGAACTTGGGTTCGTGTGTATGAATGTTGGTCTGGTAGCTTATGGAAATGACTTGATGATAGGTGTGTATTGCTTTTGGATTGCTTTGGACTTGCATTTGGGCCCTTGCATGTGTTATCTTGATGTTCTGCATCAACAGGTAAGTATCCTACGGGACTTACTCAGTAACCTGGACCTCCTGCCTGATGTGTCATGTAATGTGTAGTTTTGTTGCATATTAAAGCATGCCATGTAGTATCATGCTAGGATTGCATTGAACTGAGCATGTGTTTACTTTGTGTGTTTGAAACAGAACGGCCGTTATCTGTGATAGTCCTAGAGTCTTTGCTAGGGTCATAGGGTAGCCTAGCCCCATCGGGTGCCCTGAGTCTATCGAGTCGATATGAGCATGATATGATAGCCCAGCACCATCGGGCAAGATTTACGTATTTTTTTTTATATATGTTATGATGATACCGTGGGTGAGTGCACCACCACGAGGATATGCTGTGCTATAGCAACGAACTGGCTAGTCTCTACACTAACGGGAAGGGGTGCAGAGGTAGGAGAGGGATATGCCACTTGGCATTGTCTTAGGCCATTTACAGTCCTTTTCCGCATATTATATATACTAGGGGCATGATAGTGTGATTTAAATCTTGTACCGCATTAGTCATCTTTTATTTAGGCATAGGCATGTTATGTGGCCTCAGCGCGGTCAGAGGACCCGCAGGCGATCACTAGGCCTGACTTCGTGGATAGTGTTAGGTACCGCTCTTGTTGCTCCATGCTTCTATGACAGGGAAATCCTTTGGCGAATGGAAGAATCCGGCTAATATATTCTAACTTGACAAATGACAATCACCCACTTTGTTTTGGTTTTGACCCGGCTCTGCCATGGCTTTTGTATCTAAACCGTACTTCCGCTTTATTTTTGTTTAACTTGTATTTTTGAGACTTTGACTGATTAGAGGTTTGAAACCTCGACCCGTACCTGAATTGCAACATCCGAACGAAGGTATCCGACCTTCGAAACGTATCCCGGATATTTATATCCGGGCCGTTACAAAGTTGGTATCAGAGCCAGGTTGTGCAATTCGGGTACGCAAGGGTCAAGTGTATGTTTTGGAAAACCGCCCATGGATTTCAAAAGATTGAAAGCGTTTTAAAGGGGCAAAATGAACTTAATATGCCTAACTCAATTGGACTAAATATGAACTTGGCTTATGATAAAAGAGGAGAACCAACTAATAAGGGATCGAGTGGGTAGAAAAGGCGCTAGACCATCCCTATTGGATGTAGTCGGGAATGGGTAGGCGAAATACTAGCTTGTTCTTTACAGATGGGTCGGGAAGACTCCAAGGAAATTGTTGTAATTGTCATTGACCGATTCTATGTTGAGTGCTTGATATGCCTAACTATTTATTGAAAATTGAACGATTTGTGCGAATGAGATAGCGGGAGTACCCTTCTTCTTCTTATATGGTTAAGCTCAGTTTTGTGGAACCGCCCCTTTCCTTATGAATCCTTTGATAGTTCAATCGAGTCCTCCCTTCGAATATTGGTCTCCTCCACGGGAAATCGGGTTGGTAAACACATTGTGTCGGAAAATCATGTACGAATATGGAGGTTGTCTGAGTGAGTATTGGAAGGTAGTTCTTGATGTCATTTTGAGTCGAGAGTAAGGTGTTTCTGAGGCTGTCCTTCTCAATCCTTATGATGACCAACCAGTGTCTCCTTGCTATAAAGAGTCGTTCCGGAGTCCCACGGGAAAGAGGGGTGATGAGTCGGTTGGGAAAAGTCAATGGTGGCCCTTAGGGGTCTCTGTCCGGTTGTAATGGTGACTCTCTCTGAATTGCATGACATGATTTTGTAACATCCTGCATGTACCTTGCGAATGCTTCTTAGTAAAATGTTGCTCATGTTATTACACCTATGGGTGGTTGCATTCCTTAGCCTCATGTTATTCCTTGCCTTCCGTCATGATTATATTGTTTAAGCTCGGGTTGTGATTATTTGCATTGCTTAGCCTCGTGTTACGCCTTACTTTCTATCATGGTTATATGTTGTCATAGCATGAACCACATGATATGAGTATATGATTGTTGCTTCTTCTGAATTAGGTCCATGATAGTGTGATCGACTCTACTTTATATGAATGCCTCATAAGATGTGCTCTTTAACATGCTAGCCGATGATGCCTCGATGCTCATCATTCATCTTGTGACAAGAATCTATATCATGCCCATCTACTTCGTAATCGTCAGATTAACTATTGTTGATTATTTACAAGTTAATATGGTGTGTGTTAGTTGTGTCGAACGGAGATTATGTGACATAATGGAGTCTTGGTGAATGCATGTTGACCCTAGTATGTGTTGATTTGTACTCATGCCCCGTATTCTAATTATGTTGCCCATTATTTAAACTTGTGTTATACATCATTAAACTTGCTCATGCTTCTATATTATTGGAATGTGATTGAGTGATTTCTTACGCATCGTCCGGATTAGTTTCATGCATGTATCGTACATCATGTTGAGCCTTTGGCATCATGTAGGATCCTTAGTTGTGACTTGCGCATATTTATATCTTGCTGACATTATCGCTGAATTCCTCTCTTGAGCTAGGTTCTTGATAGTGTGGTTCTCCCTCTTTCTACCCTCGTAAATGTTTTACTATCCGATTAGATTGATGTTAAATTCAATGATCGACTTGCCTTCCGTGAGGGTTGATCCTAGCATGCTTACATGTTATCGCCCGACGCTATTTCTCTATCACTCTATGATATCCTCTCGCCCTTGCATGAACATATGGCTTGACACCTCGCATGATCACACACCACTCTATATCATGATTTTGCACATACACGTCGCCTGAATATCGGAATGAACCTAGTTGAATTACTTTAATTGTACTCATGTTCGATGTGTGCTATTAGTATCATGTAAGGCTTATGGTTTCCAATATGACTCACTAAATGGTGACTTGCCATGCTTATTCTATTACGTGAATATGCTTGTCCTATAATGTGATAATTGTTATACCAATTTTATGTGCACTATGATAAGTTAGATCCTAGCATACATATAGTCTATTGTTGGTGATGTCCTCCTTGTTACTCTTTGTAATGATGTCTCATGCCCTATGAACACTATGTCGAATTCTTTTAGACGACTCTTGACTGTGCCCTTGTGTTATCATGTATCGCTAGTATCATGTAGGACCTATGCCCTCTAAATGTATCTCGTCATATGATTACGTGCCATGCTTGACCTAGTATATGATCATTGCGTCAGATGAGATAGTTACTATGTTGCCCTTATATGATCTTGTATGATGCACACACCAAACTCGTGCACTGTTCATATATGTGATACATACTATGCTGCTCTTATGTGTTCTCGTATGACGCTTCACTTGTTTGATACAACATACCTTGCCATGATATATTTGGACTCATTTGTTGATGTGTATACCATGCTTTTACATTGTTCATATGCATGACGCTCGTTATCTTCACTAGATTCCGCATGACTTCGAATTATATATGATCATTGTTGGTTCCGCCTATCTTGCTTAAAGTTACTAGGCATATCTGTTTCCATGGAATACTAGAGTGTTAGCTTGTTTCACATACATCAGCATATGACTTGATTGTGTCTTTGATATGAATACGAATGTTGCCCCGAGGTAGGTACATGTTAGTGTGGATTGATGTGATTGATATGCTCCATAATGAATTCATGCTTGTTTGTCACAAGTTGTAACCTAATGGACTCCATAAAGGCATCGTTTCTATTCCCGAGTCGGAGTCTTGTCTCTAGTCATGTCATCTTTAGCTTTGGTCTATTCCATCTCCGAAAGAAAACATTGGGTCGTCCGCCCTTGTCACTCCCCTATCTCCACTAACTTGAACTCCTACGCGTTACATTGGATGAGCGACCGCATGGAAAAAGGGATCGGGAAGTCGAATAGCGATAGAGCAGCGCAGCGGAAGCGTGGGCCCATAACCCACGGGCCTCAGGATCGATAATGTCGACGGAACAAGCTCGCTTCGAGGATTACGATTGTTGAGTACGATATGACTTGCAGGTGGGAGCGTCCTCTATTCGAATTGCTAACTCTTTCTGAGCTTGTTGATTGTGTACTGCACTGACTTAATGTAGGAAATTGCGTGTTGATGTGATGACTTGGTAATGATTGTTGCCTGATTATCCGTTGTCTATGATGAGATATATGATTCAATGCCTGACAGTCCTAATGTGCCATGATGACTTGATGTGATGCTATTCTGAGTTGCTAAGCATGATCTATATTCCTTTCCTATATAGTATGAACTGCAAATGCCGAGAACCTGAACTGTTTATTAACTAAGATCATGATGAAACTTGCTAGCTTGATTTGATTAGATTCATATATGATGGTTTACAATACTTGTTGAGCATGACGGTAATTTACGACTTTTGATACTTGTTGCAATGCTTAATGATGCTATTGATACAAATGTTAGTTGATATGATGTAGTTCTTATGTGTAATAATGTCCATGATTGCTTCTTCTTTGAACATGTGAGTGGGGTCCTTTTTGGTAGAGTGGTCAGAGAGTGGAGAAAGGTTTTGAGTGATTAGAAGGACTGGCGGTGGTAAGGGAAATTTGCAGAAGAGGGGTGTTGACTTAGGTTGGACCGAGTGGGTTCGGGAATTATAAGAGGTGATGATTGGTGGGTTCGATGAGCTCCTAGGTGAATCTCGGATAAGGGTATAATTAGGGATAGGCTGGTTAGGTAGTGACCGAGGAAACTTTATTGAAGATGCATGGTTAGAAGGGTTCTACGTTGCGATATCTTGGGAAGAGTGAGAAATGTAAGAAATGACCTTTGGGGGTATCGAGGACATAGTATGCAGGGGTGCTCGAGTGTGAGGATATAGATAGTAGTTGGATTCTTAGAGGTGGATTGCTAGTGAGAGTTCTTGGTGGAATGAGGGGCGAGATTAGGGTATTCAAATGAATTAGGACTTCTTTCGAGGATGTTACCTGAGCTGATGTTGGTGAATCTAGATGAGGCTGGTTTTGAGGTAGGAATTGAAATCGAGCGAGCGGGGTTGCGTTTATTTTGCCTGGTGGTGACGTGAAAGCTTTCTTGATTATGTGTTTTATTAAAATGAACTGGCATGATGTTAGATAGCGACCATGATGAACCTGATATGGCTTGATAATACATGTTGATATGCAATATTGGAAATCTAGTTGACAGTGGCAAGTGTTATTATGAAATAATGATAATTGCTATTCTGCTATGTTGTTCTAGAAGCATGTTGAGATGTGTTGTATGAATCATGAAATAATGATATGTTGCTATGTGAGAGCATGATGTTATATTATGATCAGGAGATGTTGAATGATGAATATTGAATTGGATCGTGAATATGACTTATATATATATATATGATATAATGGTGCGTGATTGCTAAGTGATCGTTATAGGGCATTGTACGAGTTGAGATGATGTTATGTGAGTATGTTGACGTTTTGGTGATTGATATATAGATTGACCTTCCCCTCTCCTAATTCTTAATAGTCTAACCTTGTTGTGTTGATGTGTTGACAATGGATTTTGGTTCATTGATTCTGTGATGAGAGATACTTTTATGATTTCTGGTGTGATGTTGAGACGTTGTTATGATTTTGTTATGTCGTTAAGATGCATATTACGACCGTTAGTATGATATAGAGATGTTGATATGACCTTGTGGCACTACTTTGGTATATGTTGAGACTTGTTGTGTGATGTGTTGATTGGAGATTGGATGGTTATATAGTTATGCATTTCTTATGGCTTATGCATCTTGCTTGAATTGAGACTGATAGATTGATTCGATTCTGGAAACTAGGGAGAGAATATGGGATTAGTCCTTAGAGGTGGATGATTCCACCTCCTACCTTCTGAATTTGATTGATTGGTTGCGTGAAGCTGATTTGGTTTTTGGGAGACTTTGACGAAATCTTGATTTGAGAGGATTTGACTTGTTTTGGTGTAAAGTTGCTTGATTAAAAAAAAAATTGAATTTGAAGATTTTGAGCGGTTTTAAAAATGGCCGACTTGAGGTTTTAAAGAGGTTGAGAGTTTCAATGATTTGGATGACAATCTTTCCATTTACAAAACGCTTTGGGGTTTTACGAACTGGATTTACATTATGACGTCTCACGAAGTGGATACAAGCATTGTATAGGGGCGCTTATAGATTGCTTGCTAAGACCTAGTCGGACGCTATAATGCTTTTAGGGTTGTGACACTTCCGAAAAGTCGAAGCGAGGATGTGATAAGGGCGCTTATTACACACTTGACAAGACCAATTGGAGATGTCACGACCGTGACCAGGATGTTGTGAGAATCCCAGAAGACGCAACCGAGATGATTGCAAGATCCTTGGACATGGTCCTCGGACTCACCGATCTCAAACTTCTTCCCATTGCGTTGAAATGATTTTAGTCTCGGGGATGAGACTTGTTTTTAGAGGTGGATAAATGTAAAGATTGAATATATATTTTATCTATATTATATTATTATTTTAATAAAAAAATGTTAGTATTTATTTCAATTTGTAAAAGCGGAGAAAAGTCGTCCTCGAGCACGAGTTCAATTTTAAATCATTCCGGCATCATTAAATTTCGGATTTTGATGGGATTTTATTTTCGCTTTCGAGATCGAGTATTAATAAAAATTTAATTAACTCCGAATTGATTGAAATTTATTTAATTCCGTTTATTTTGAAATTTAATTGAAAATTTAGTCGGGATTCGATCGGGCGAGCGGGATTCGGGTCTATTCCGCTAATTTGAATTTCTTTTGTAAGGACCATTCCTATTCTATTTTATTTACCTTTTCTTTTATCTCTCTCTCTCTCTCTGAGGTGCCGATGGGGGGAGACTTCCATTTTGTAGTGTACAGCTTGCTTGTCTTTTTCCCCTCCTAACCAAATTGCAGCCCTCCTCCCTGCAATTTCTGATTCCCCATCACGCCAAAGCCCACTCCCCCTTTTTGGTTTGTTACCTCTGAATTCAGAGCTTGTAACTCAGCACCTCCTCTCCCCCATTCCAATTCACACCTTCCCTTTCCAAATTCAAAAGAAACAACCCATTGTACCCAACCCTTATCCAAACTACACCCTTACCCTCCTCTCTTCCTCATGGGTGCCGTGAGCTCCTAAGAGCCCCAAGCCTTCTCCTTTCTTGAGCTGAGCACCACCCCTGCCGACGCACCACCATCACCATTGAAGCTCTCCTCCTACCAGCTGCGCCACCATCACCCATGTCCTCGTCGTCGTCCTTGTAACCAAGCTCCAACAGCTTCCACTCCCTCCTCCTTCCTCAGAGCAGTAGCAGCAGCAAACAGAAGGCCGGAGCCACCGTCGGAGTCGCAAGAACCCATCTCCCCTGTTTCATTGGTAAGGCCGGGCCTCCCTCTTTTGTTTTCGCTTTCCCCTCAAAACCACGAAAGGGTTCACCTTTAACCCTCGTTTAGTCATCCCAGGCCAAGCCAGTGCGTATCGTGTCTCCGACGAGCCCCGAAGAGCTCAGACGAACCTCCGACGAAGCTTCGAGCCCTCGGAGTCGCGCAATGTAAGTCACCTATCCTCCCTTGTTCCTTGCGTCGCTTCCTTCTCTTTGTGGGGGTTTAGGTCGGAATCCATGGTCGATCAGTTTGGGGGTGGCTGGGTTGAGAACGGAGCTCCGCCGGAGGTCTGGATTCCATCTCTTTCTTTCGTCTCCTCTGTCCATGGTGTCGGCGCTCAGTTGTTTTGATTTGGGAAGGAGGGTTCAATGAACCCGGTTTCCTCTATTCTTTTCTTATTCCCCCTTAGACCGGTTCAGTCATTATTCTCAGTTCTTTAATTCGGGTATGGGTTGCGGGTCGGATCCGGGTCTTGGGCTGGATCTTGGGTCATGGTTTGGGCCGGCTGGGTTTGACTTCGGGTTGGGTCTCTTCTTTTTCGGATGGGGCTTGATTTGGGTTGGCTTGGATGGTTATTGTGTGTTATGTTTGAACATATATGTTTAGTTATGTTATATTGATATATTATTTATATATTATGACTAGTAGTTAAATTTTGTTATATATTATCATCATAATTCAGTTTTTGTGATAATATATTTTGTGAAATTTTAATATACTTAAAGAGGTTTTAAAAGTGATATTAATTAATATTGGGTTATATATATATATGTTCTACCTTATATGATGTGGTATTTTAGTTTGATGGTAGATATTATAAAGGGACTAAAATTGGTATTATTTGATATATATTTATATTATTATGATTTTATGTGGTGTTTATTTAAATGTTTTAGAAATGATAAAGTAAGTTAGTATTGTGTTGTATAAAGGTGGGTTGTTAAAATGGATTGATTTTGGTAAATTTTCTATAACTAAATATTATTTGGAGTGCGTAATATTATATGTATTCTATAAATTGTTCTAGAAATGAATTATTGATTTTGATAAGGTTTTGGAATAAAATGCCAGAATGATTCCTATAATATGATTTTGGGAAATTGGTTAAGGCTTAAATGTTTAATGTCGGAATTTGGCCAAGTATGATTTGAGAAAGTATTTTGGACATGAGTCGACTTAAATTGGGATTTATGAGTTGAAAATAAGGTTGGTATGGTTTTATCGAGGAGTTTGATTGGAAGATGATTTTGGTCGATTTGATCGTATCGAAAAGGTTTTAGAAAACGGTTTTACTATCGGTTGGTTTTGAGGATGTTGAGAACTTGGGTTCCGTATGTATGAATGTGAACTGGTAGCTTATGGAAATGACTTGATGATAGGTGTGTATTGCTTTTGGATTGCTTTGGACTTGCATTTAGGCCCTTGCTTGTGTTATCTTGCTGTTATGCATCAACAGGTAAGTATCCTACGGGACTTACTCAGTAACCTGGACCTCCTGCCTGATGTGTCAGGTAATGTGTAGTTTTGTTGCATATTAAAGCATGCCATGTAGTATCATGCTAGGATTGCATTGAACTGAGCATGTGTTTACTTTGTTTGTTTGAAACAGAACGGCCGTTATCTGTGATAGTCCTAGAGTCTTTGCTAGGGTCATAGGGTAGCCTAGCCCCATCGGGCGCCCTGAGTCTATCGAGTCGATATGAGCATGATATGATAGCCCAGCACCATCGGGCAAGATTTACGTATTTTTTTTATATATGTTATGATGATACCGTGGGTGAGTGCACCACCACCAGGATATGCTATGCTATAGAAACGAACTGGCTAGTCTCTGCACTAATGGGAAGGGGTGCAGAGGTAGGAGAGGGATATGTAATGGCCCGGATATAAATATCCGGGATACGTTTCGAAAGTCGGATACCTTCGTTCGGATGTTGCAATTCAGGTACTGGTCGAGGTTTGAAACCTCTAATCAGTCGAAGTCTGAGAAATACAATTTAAGCGAAAATAAAGCGGAAGTACGGTTTAGATACAAAAGCCACGGCAGAGCCGGGTCAAAACCAAAACAAAGTGGGTGATTGCCATTTGGCGAGTTAGAATATATTAGCTGGATTCTTCGATTCGCCAAAAGGTTTCCCCGTCATAGAAGAATGGAGCAACAAGAGCGGTACCTAACACTATCCACGAAGTCAGGCCTGGTGATCGCCTGCGGGTCCTGTGACCGCGCTGAGGCCACATAACATACCTATACCTAAATAAAAGATGACTAATGCGGTACAAGATTTAAATCACACTATCATGCCCCTAGTATATATAATATGAGGAAAAGAACTGTAAAGGGCCCAAGACAATGCCAAGTGGCATATCCCTCTCCTACCTCTGCACCCCTTCCCGTTAGTGCAGAGACTGGCCAGTTCGTTGCTATAGCATAGCATATCCTCGTGGTGGTGCACTCACCCACGGTATAATCATCTTAACATAAATTAAATATAAATTAAACATGCCCGATGGTGCTGGGCTATCATCATGCTCATATCGACTCGATAGACTCAGGGCACCCGATGGGGCTGGGCTACCCTATGACCCTAGCAAAGACTCTAGGACTATCATAGATAACGGCCGTTCTGTTTCAAACACACAAAGTAAACGCATGCTCAGTTTAATGCAATCCTAGCATGATACTACATGGCATGCTTCAATATGCAACAAAACTACACATTACATGACACATCAGGCAGGAGGTCCAGGTTACTAAGTAAGCCCCGTAGGATACTTACCTGTTGATGCAGAACAACAAGATAACACAAGCAAGGGCCCAAATGTAAGTCCAAAGCAATCCAAAAGCAATACACACCTATCATCAAGTCATTTCCATAAGCTACCGGTTCTTCATACATACAAAACCCAAGTTCTCAACATCCTCAAAACCAACCGATAGTAAAACCGTTTTCCAAAATCTGAAATTCAAATTAAGTCAACTCATATTCAAAATAATTCTCAAATCATACTTGGCCAAATTCCGACATTAAACATTTAAGCCTTAAAGTCAATTCCCAAAATCATGTTATAAAATAATTCCGGCATGTTTCTTTTTTCAAAACATAAAATAAGTTCCAATATTAAACCATCAATATAATTCTAAGCTCACAAATAATACTTATAAATCAAAACCAACAATTTACTTTAAAAATTCCCAACTCACATGTTTAAATCCTCATAAAATGCATCAATTAAAAAATCCAATTAATATTATTTTAAAACAAACAAACAATATATAGAGATCAATTTCCAGAATAGTACAATTATAACCGAATTCCAAAACTATAATAATATTCAAATATTTTACACTTACTATCCATATAATCCCAAAATAATCCATAAATATATTTATAACTCCATATCAATTAATATTACTTTTAAAACCTTTTAAATATAAATATTAATAATTTCAGAACATATAAATATATAATCATTTTCCAAAATCAGAAAATAAAATATGTAACATATACACATATATATATATAAACACTACCGAAATAAAATAAAATAAAAACACAACTCACACCAGCCCACCCTTAACCTCAACCAGAAGCCCAAGACCCGGATCCTTAGCCCAAAACCCAAGCCCAGACCCGCACACCCCTATTCGGATGCCCCAACTCACCCTTTTAGTGAAAGACTGGACCGTCGACGACTCCTCCTTCTGACCCCCAACTCGTACAATCAGTCCGACTTGACATTCCGACCACCCCGACCCCAGAAAGACTCAAACGCGAGGGAAAAGAGAGGAAGAAAAGAGGTATTACCGAGATCGGCGCGATTCCGACAAGCCCCGGCTGCAATGGCGGATTCCGACTGCGATTGGAGGGGAAGGAGCCCCGTTCGAGCCCTAGGAGGAGGAGGAGTGATTAAGGATGCATTTCTATAGGGTTTGGAATCGAAACAAACACAAACGAAATCGACCTTATGAATCGGAAACAGGGGAAGGTGGTGGCGGCGTCGGCGACTTCGGCTCTCCTGGGTGGATGCTCGGCTCAGGGGGTTTGTGGACGTCGGAGGAGTTGAAGATGGCTGTCGCACTACTACTGCTGCTGCTCGTACAAGGGAGGGGGAAGGTGAGGTCACTTGGTGGTTTCCTTCGAACAGAGGAGGCGCTTGAGAGCTTGGACCTGTGTGCTCGGAGGTGGACAATGGGGATGTGTTTGGTTTTCAAATTAAAGAGAGGGGCTAGCTGGAATCGGATGAGAGAGGGGGAGAGGTGATGTTGCTCAAATATGAAAACGAGAGGGGAGAGAGAATAAGCAATGGGTTTGCTGGGCTTTGTTTTGAACAAGAAGGAAGGAGAGGAGGGTGAGGAGTTGTCTTCTAGCCAAAGACAGTGGCCACAGGACATAGAGGAAAAGGAGAGTGTGTGAGGGAGGGCAATGTGAGGTAGCTGTTGCAGGAGATGAAGACAAGGAGGGAGGGGGGACCAAATGTGTGCAGTGTGAGGCAGGGGACTGCCGAGAGAGAGAGAGAGAGAGAGAGAGAGAGAGAGAGAGAGAGAGAGAGAGAGAATTAAAAAAAAATAAAAATAAAATAGAAATTAAAAGAGGTCCCCAAAAGATATTTAGAATACCCGACAAATATCTCGAAACCCGCTCGCCCGGTCGAATCCCGACTAAATCGAATTTAAATAAAATTTCAATGACTAATTTTAAGATAACGGAATTAAATAATTTTTTCTATACTCGGAGCTTAAATTAATTTTATTAATACTCGATCTTGAAAGCGAAAATCGAATCCCGTCAAAATCCGAAATTTAAATGATGCCGGAGTAACTTAAAATCCAAAACTTACGCTCGAGGACGGTTTTATTCCACTTTTACAAATTGAAATTAATAATAATTTATTTAGTTAAACTAATCATAATATATAAATATACTCGGTCTTTACATTTATCCACCTCTAAAAACAAGTCTCGTCCCCGAGACTAAAATCATTTAAAACAATGGGGAGAAGTTTGAAGTCGGTGAGTCCGAGGACCATGTCCAAGGATTTTGTAATCGTCTCGGTTGCGTCTTCCGGGATTCTCACAACATCCTAGTCACGGTCGTGACATCTCCAATTGGTCTTGTCAAGTGTGTAATAAGCGCCCTTATCACATCCTCGCTTCGACCTTTCGGAAGTATCACAACTCTAAAAGCATTATAGCGTCCGACTAGGTCTTAGCAAGCAATCTATAAGCGCCCCTATACAATGGTTGTATCCACTTCGTGAGACACCATAATGTAAATCCAGTTCGTAAAAACCTCAAAGCGTTTTATAAATGGAAAGATTGTCATCCAAATCATTGAAATTCTCAACTTCTTTAAAACCCCAAGTTGGTCATTTTTAAAACCGCTCAAAATCTTCAAATTCAATTTTTTAATCAAGCAACTTTACACCAAAAACAAATCAAATCCTCCCAAATCAAGATTTCGTCAAACTCTTCCGAAAACCAAATCAGCTTCTCGCAAACCAATCAATCAGATTCAGAAGGTAGGAGGTGGAATCATCCACCTCTAAGGGCTAATCCCATATTCTCTTCCTAGTTTCCAGAATCGAATCAATCTATCAGTCTCAATTCAAGCAAGATGCATAAGCCATAAGAAATGCATAACTGTATAACCAACCAATCTCCAATCAACACATCATAAGGCAAGTCTCAACATATACCAACGTAGTGCCACAAGGTCACATCAACATCTCTAGATCATACCAAAGGTCATAAAAGTATCTCTCATTACAGAATTAATGAACCAAAACCCATTGTCAACACATCAACACATCAAGGTCAGGTTATTAAGATTCAGCAAAAGGAAAAGTCAGTCAATATGTGAATCACCAAAACGTCAGCATACTCGCAAAACATCAGCTCAACTCATACAATGTCATATAACGATCACTTAGCAATCACGCACCATTATCTCCTATATATATGTAAGTCAGATTCATGATCCGAATCAATATTCATCATTTAACATCCCTGATCATAATATAACATCAGGCTCTCACATAGCAACATATCATTATTTCATGATTCATACAACACATCATAACATGCTTCTAGAACAACATAGTAGGATAGCACTGCATCATTATATCATGATTATAGTTGTCACTACCAATTACGATTCAGTATTGTATATCAACATGGAATATCATGCCACAACAGGTTTATCATGGTCGCTATCTAATATCATGCCAGGTCATTTTAATAAAAACACATAATCAAGAAAGCTTTCACATCACCACCAGGCAAAATAAACGCAACCCCGCTCGCTCGTCCCCAACTCCCAAGCCAAAACCAATCCTTATCTAAACTCACCAACTCGGATAATATCCCCAAAGAACCCCAACTCATTTTGACACTCCAGTCTCTCCCCTCATTTCACCAAGCACGCCCACTAGCTATCCACCTCTAAGAATCCAACCCTCATCTCGGTTTTCACACCCGAGCACCCCTGCATACTATGTCCTCGATACCCCCAAAGGTCATTTCTTACAAACTCTTCCCAAGATATCACAACGTAGAACCCTTCTAACCACGCATCTTCAATAAAGTTTCCTCGGTCACTACCTAACCAGCCTATCCCTAATCATACCCTTATCCGAGATTCACCTAGGAGCTCATCGAAATCATCAAGCATTACCTCTTATAATTCCCGAACCCACTCGGTCCAACCTAAGTCAACACCCCTCTTCTGCAACTTTCCCTTACCACCGTCGATCATTCTAATCACTCAAAACCTTTCTCCACTCTCTGATCGCTCAACCAAAAGGACCTCACTCACATGTTCAAAAAAGAAGCAATCATGGACATTGTTGCACATAAGGACTACATCATATCAACTAGCATCATTAAGCATTGCAACAAGTATCAAAAAGTCTCAATTTACCGTCCTGCTCGAAATTATCACATAACACCATATATGAATAAAGTCAATTCAAACTAGCAAGTTTCATCATAATCTTAGCTAATAAACAGTTCAGATTCTCGGCATTTGCAATTCATACTATATAGGAAAGGAATTTAGATCATGCTTAGAAACTCAGAATAGCATCTCATCAAGTCATCAAGGCACATTAGGATTGTAAGGCATCGAATCATATCATCATAGTCAACAGACAATCAAGCAACAATCATCACATCAACAAGCAGCTTTCAACATCAAGTCAGTGCAATATCATCATCAACAAGCTCAGAAAGGGTTAGCAATTCGAATAGAGGACGCTCCCACCTGCAAGTCATATCGTGCTCAACAATCGTAACCCTCGAACTGAGCTTGTTCCGTCGACATTGTCGATCCTGAGGCCCGTGGGTTATGGGCCCACGCTTCCGCTGCGCTGCTCTATCGCTATTCAACTTTTCGTTCTCTTTTCCATGTGGTTGCTCATCCAAGGTAACGCGTAGGAGTTTAAGTTAGCGGAGATAGGGGAGTGACAAGAGCGGACGACCCAATGTTTCTTTCGGAGAAGGATTAGGCCAAGGCTAAAGACGACATGACTAGAGACAATACTCCGACTCGAGAATAGTAACGATGCCCTTATGGAAGTCCATTAGGGTACAATTGTGACAAACAAGCATGAATTCACTATGGAGCATATCCATCACATCAATCCATACTAACATGTACCTATCTCGGGGGAAACATTCGTATTCATATCAAAGACACAATGAAGTCCTACGCTGATGTATGTGAAACAAGCTAACACTCTAGTATTCCATAGAAACAGATCTGCCTAGTAACTCCGAGCAAGATAGGCGGAACCAACAATGATCATATATGATTCGAAGTCAAGCGGAATTTAGTGAAGATAACGATCATCATGCATATGAACAATGTAAAAGCATGGTATACAAATCAACAAATGAGTCAACATATATCATGGCAAGGTATATGATAACAATCAGATGACGCGTCATACAAGGACACATAAGAGCAGCATAGTAACTATCACATCTAACAACAATGATCACATATTAGGTCAAGCATGGCATGGAATCCTATGACGAGATCCATTTAGAGAGCATAGATCCTACATGATACTAGCGATACATAATGCGATACAAGCATAGTTAAGATTCATTAAGAGGAGTTCAACATAATGTTCACGAAACATGACGCATCATCAAAAGTAACAAGATGGACATCATGGATGCTAGGTTATAATCATGCTAAGAAAGAACCATCATAGAATACATATATGGTACGATAGCTGTCACATTATAGAACAAGCATGATATGAAATCATTCAGCAGGTCATATTGGAAGTCATAAGATCCACATGATACTAATAGCACACATCGAACATGAGTACAACTAGAGTAATTCAACTAGGTCCATTCCGATATTCATGCGTCATGCAGGTGCAAAATCATGATATAGGGTGGTGCGTGATCATGCGAGGTGTCAAGTCA
Organism: Persicaria maculosa; assembly: GCA_963922045.1. NCBI lineage: Eukaryota > Viridiplantae > Streptophyta > Magnoliopsida > Caryophyllales > Polygonaceae > Persicaria > Persicaria maculosa. The sequence continues at coordinate 41,516,642 of OY998261.1, forward strand.
TAGGTTCATGCAAGCACGAGGAGCCATCATAGAGTAATAGACATCTTTACCATGTAAGTATGCTAGGTTTGATCATCACGGAAAGCTAGTCTATCATCGAATTCAACAATAAACTCATCAGGACGAGTGAAACATGTTAAGAGAACAGAAAGAGGAAAGAGCCACACTATCAGGTACCTAGTTCAAGAGTGAGTCAACAATAACGTAGGCAAAGTAGAATTCGCACAAGTCACAACCAAGAGCCCAACATGTTACTAGTGGTTCAATATAACATATGGTACATACATGCACTCGACTGGTTAATACGACGGTATGCAAGAGTTTATTCAATCACATCTCAACGACATAGTGGCACGAGAGGAAAACGCAATGAGGTATAGAGCAAGTCTAAGCAACATGGAGACATGACTAGAATATGGGGACATGAGTTCAAGTTAATGTATACTGGGATAAAACATGTATTTGTCAAGACTCACTTACACTAACATATTCTCACCTTAGCACATTTAACACATAACAATACTCATTTGCAAAAGCATCAACACTAGTTAATCTGAGGAATACAAAATAGGTGGGCATGCTATAGATTCTTGTCACAAGATGAATGATAAGCATCGAGGCATCATCGGCTAGCATGTTAAAGAGCACATCTTATAAGGCATTCATATAAAGAAGAGTCGATCACACTATCATGGACCTAATTCAGAAAAAGTAGCAATCATATAGACTCATACCATGTGGTTCATGTTTCTAATCAATCATACGATCAATAGGCCAAGTAGACATGCGATGACAACATATAATCATGAGAGAAAGAAAGGCATAACATGGGACCTAAGCAATGGGACAAGCATGGGTACAGAATGTCATACAACTACGAATTCATATTAAAGATCATCATCATAACGTGTACTGAGGATAACGTAGCATATAAGGCATGTTGCCATGAAATTATAACATGTATCCATCAAGTAAGGGACTCACTCTATCATGATACTAGAATCGAACAATCACACTATCATGAACCTATTCACAGGGAGGTCATCAGTTAGACAACATCCTAGCATGTGACATATACATTCGTGCCCTAATATGACTATGCAATATGCAAAGTAGATCATGTCGGGATGATATGGATATGATAAATGTAGCTCAAAACTATACAATAGTCATTATGAACATTAAGGCACATAAGCACAACTTCACACTAAGGATCAATTGTAGGTCAAAAAGTAGTACCACATAGTATCAAGCAATAATGGACAGAGCAATCAAGATATCCCGATAGAGATCCATAAGAGCAACATTGACTCTTCCCAGCTGACTCATTACCCATCTTTCCCGTGGGACTCGGATACGAATTTTCCGTGACAAGAGGACACTGATGGATCGTCATAAGAATTGATAACGACAACCTCGTAAACATCTCACTCTCTAACTTGGAATTTCATCAAGGACCGTCTTCCAATACTCTCTCGGACAACCTCTATATTCAATCATGATTCCCGACACCATGTGTTTACCAACCCAATTCCCGTGGAAGACCGATATTCGAAGGGAGGACTCGATTGAATTGTCAAAAGGGTTCATAGGGAAAGGGGCGGTTCCACAAAAGCTGAGCTTAACCATATAAGAAGGAGGGTACTTCCGCTATTCCGTTCGCACAAATCGTTCAATATTCATTCAATAGTTAGAACATAACAATCAAATTTTTATCATATCAAGCACTCAATCATAGAATCAGTTAATGGCAATTATAACGACCTCCTTGGAGTCTTCCCGACCCATCTGTAAAGAACAAGCTAGTATTTCGCCTACCCATTCCCGAATACATCCAATAGGGATGGTCTAGCGCCTTTTCTACCCACTCGATCCCTTATTAGTTGGTTCTCCTCTTTTACCGTAAGCCAAGTTCATATTTAGTCCAATTGAGTTAGACATATTAAGTTCATTTTGCCCCTTTAAAACTCTTTCAAATCTTTCGAAATCCATAGGCGGTTTTCCAAAACATACACTCGACCCTTGCGTACCCGAATTGCACAACCTCGCTCTGATACCAACTTTGTAACGGCCCGGATATAAATATCCGGGATATGTTTCGAAGGTCGGATACCTTCGTTTGGATGTTGCAATTTAGGTACGGGTCGAGGTTTTAATCCTCTAATCAGTCGAAGTCTAAGAAAGATAATTTAAGCGAAAATAAAGCGGAAGTACGGTTTAGATACAAAAGCCATGGCAGAGCCGGGTCAAAACCAAAACAAAGTGGGTGATTGCCATTTGGCGAGTTAGAATATATTAGCCTGATTCTTCGATTCGCCAAAAGGTTTCCCCGTCATAGAAGCATGGAGCAACAAGAGCGGTACTTAACACTATCCACGAAGTCAGGCCTGGTGATCGCCTGCGGGTCCTCTGACCGCGCTGAGGCCACATAACATACCTATACCTAAATAAAAGATGACTAATGCGGTACAAGATTTAAATCACACTATCATGCCCCTAGTATATATAATATGCGGAAAAGAGCTGTAAAGGGCCCTAGACAATGCCAAGTGGCATATCCCTCTCCTACCTCTGCACCCCTTCCCGTTAGTGCAGAGACTGGACAGTTCGTTGCTATAGCATAACATATCCTCGTGGTGGTGCACTCACCCACGGTATCATCATAATAACATAAATTATATATAAATTAAACATGCCCGATGGTGCTGGGCTATCATCATGCTCATATCGACTCGATAGACTCAGGGCACCCGATGGGGTTCGGCTACCCTATGACCCTAGCAAAGACTCTAGGACTATCACAGATAACGGTCGTTCTGTTTCAAACACACAAAGTAAACACATGCTCAGTTCAATGCAATCCTAGCATGATACTACATGGCATGCTTCAATATGCAACAAAACTACACATTACATGACACATCAGGCAGGAGGTCCAGGTTACTAAGTAAGTCCCGTAGGATACTTACCTTTTGATGCAGAACAGCAAGATAACACAAGCAAGGGCCCAATTGTAAGTCCAAAGCAATCCAAAAGCAATAGACCTATCATCAAGTCATTTCCAAAAGCTACCGGTTCACATTCATACATACGGAACCCAAGTTCTCAACATCCTCAAAACCAACCGATAGTAAAACCGTTTTCCAAAATCTTAAATTCAAATTAAGTCAACTCATATTCAAAATAATTCTCAAATCATACTTGGCCAAATTCCGACATTAAACATTTAAGCCTTAAAGTCAATTCCCAAAATCATGTTATAAAATAATTCCGGCATGTTTCCTATATCAAAACATAAAATAAGTTCCAATATTAAACCATCAAAATAATTCTACGCTCACAAATAATACTTATAAATCAAAACCAACAATTTACTTTAAAAATTCCCAACTCACATGTTTAAATCCTCATAAAATGCATCAATTAAATAATCCAATTAATATTATTTTAAAACAAACAAACAATATATAGAGATTAATTTCCAGAATAGTACAATTATAACCAAATTCCAAAACTATAATAATATTCAAATATTTTACACTTACTATCCATATAATCCCAAAATAATCCATAAATATATTTATAACTCCATATCAATTAATATTACTTTTAAAACCTTTTAAATATAAATATTAATAATTTCAGAACATATAAATATATAATCATTTTCCAAAATCAGAAAATAAAACATGTAACATATACACATATATATATATATAAACACTACCGAAATAAAATAAAATAAAAACACAACTCACACCAGCCCACCCTTAACCTCAACCAGAAGCCCAAGACCCGGATCCTTAGCCAAAAACCCAAGCCCAGACCCGCACACCCCTATTTGGATGCCCCAACTCACCCTTTTAGTGAACCGAAAAAAAAAGAAAAGGAAAGACTGGACTAGACAAAATAAATAAGAAAAGAAAAGAAGGGGAACCGGGTTCTTGAACCCATCCCCAACCTCCGGACATGAGATTCGAAAGCAAGGGAAGGGGGAGGAAGAACAGACCCGCCGGCGACTCCTCCTTCCGACCCCCAACTCGTCCAATCAGTCCGACTTGACATTCCGACCACCCCGACCCCAGAAAGACTCAAACGCGAGGGAAAGGAGAGGAAGAAAAGAGGGATTACCGAGATCGGCGCGATTCCGACAAGCCCCGGCTGCAATGGCGGATTCCGACTGCGATTGGCGGGGAAGGAGCCCCGTTCGAGCCCTAGGAGGAGGAGGAGTGATTAATGATGCATTTCTATAGGGTTTGGAATCAAAACAAACACAAACGAAACCGACCTTATGAATCGAAAACAGGGGAAGGTGGTGGCGGCGTCGGTGACTCCGGCTCTCCTGGGTGGATGCTCGGCTCAGGGGGTTTGTGGACGTCGGAGGAGTTGAAGATAGCGGTCGCACTACTGCTGCTGCTGCTCGTACAGGGGAGGGGGAAGGTGAGGTCACTTGGTGGTTTCCTTCGAACAGAGGAGGCGCTTGAGAGCTCGGACCTGTGTGCTCGGAAGTGGACAATGGGGATGTGTTTGGTTTTCAAATTAAAGAGAGGGGCTAGCTGGAATCGGATGAGAGAGGGGGAGAGGTGATGTTGCTCAGATATGAAAACGAGAGGGGAGAGAGAATAAGCAATGGGTTTGCTGGGCTTTGTTTTGAACAAGAAGGAAGGAGAGGAGGGTGAGGAGTTGTCTTCTAGCCAAAGACAGTGGCCATAGGACATAGAGGAAAAGGAGAGTGTGTGAGGGAGGGCAATGTGAGGTAGCTGTTGCAGGAGATGAAGACAAGGAGGGAGGGGGGACCAAATGTGTGCAGTGTGAGGCAGGGGACTACCGAGGGAGAGAGAGAGAGAGAGAGAGAATAAAAAAAATAAAAATAAAATAGAAATTAAAAGAGGTCCCCACAAGATATTTTGAATACCCGACAAATATCTCGAAACCCGCTCGCCCGGTCGAATCCCGACTAAATCGAATTTAAATAAAATTTCAATGACTAATTTTAAGATAATGGAATTAAATAATTTTTTCGATACTCGGTGCTTAAATTAATTTTATTAATACTCGATCTTGAAAGCGAAAATTGAATCCCGTCAAAATCCGAAATTTAAATGATGCCGGAATAACTTAAAATCCAAAACTTACGCTCGAGGACGGTTTTATTCCACTTTTACAAATTGAAATTAATAATAATTTATTTAGTTAAACTAATCATAATATATAAATATACTCGGTCTTTACAGGATATGCCACTTGGCATTGTCTTGGGCCCTTTACAGTCCTTTTCCTAATATTATATATACTAGGGGCATGATAGTGTGATTTAAATCTTGTACCGCATTAGTCATCTTTTATTTAGGCATAGGCATGTTATGTGGCCTCAGCTTGGTCAGAGGACCCGCAGGCGATCACCAGGCCTGACTTCGTGGATAGTGTTAGGTACCGCTCTTGTTGCTCCATGCTTCTGTGAAGGGGAAATCTTTTGGCGAATCGAAGAATCAAGCTAATATATTCTAACTTGACAAATGACAATCACCCACTTTGTTTTGGTTTTGACCCGGCTCTGCCTTGGCTTTTGTATCTAAACCGTACTTCCGCTTTATTTTCGTTTAACTTGTATTTTTGAGACTTCGACTGATTAGAGGTTTGAAACCTCGACCCGTACCTGAATTGCAACATCCGAATGAAGGTATCCGACCTTCGAAACGTATCCCGGATATTTATATCCGGGCCGTTACATGTGACAAAACAGTAAAAAAAGTAGTAAATATTACAGTTGTAGCAGTGAAAAAGCAGTAATCAAGTGTATGTGAAGTTGAAGAGGCGCCAGAAAAAGCAGTAAAAAAATAAAAGAAGTTGAAGAGGCGCCACTGGAGGTTGAAGAGGGAAGTTGAAGGGGTTAAAGTACACATTGGAAACCGCCCTTTAAAAGACAAAAAAAACAGGAAGTTGGAAAGGGGCAATTAGCCTATAAAACTAGAATACCCTTCCTCCTCCCTTATCCATCAAAAATCATCTGCCAATATTTATTTACACTAAATCCCTCTTCCCCCGTAACAAACAATCATCTCCCCACCCACAAAAAACAATGGCTTTAATCAACCCAGTGCAGTTCTGCGAAGAGTACTATAGACTGAATGGGGACCTGGACGAGATCCTATACCCAGGTTATCACATCCATCTTTTAGAAGATGCATGTGAAACGAACACAGCAACCATTAGGAAGAATCTGATGGAAGCCACCGAGTTCCATCAAGACCACTCCTCTTCCATCAGAAGTCAGATAGATGCAAATGCATAGAAGATCCCAGAGGCAACGAGAGAAGATGATCAGCAACTTCTATAGACGGTAATTTATAGATATTTTATAGAATATGTTTTTAATCTAACTAAAATATTTAACTTTTAAATTTAAAAATGTATGTAGTTGGAAGAAAAAAAAAGAACAACTAGAGCAAGAACTAGAAGAGGTACAAGGCAACATAATCGACTGCATCAGGGAGGTCTTCCATGAAGAAGGCAAAAGAAGGCAGAAGATTGGTGACTTCTTGGGGATATAGTGCAGCAGCAAGAAGAAGAAGAAGAAGAAGGAGGAAGACCTCTTTTTGATTGTTAAATATTTTAATTTCTAGTTCAAATGTATGTATAAGACTTTATTTTGAAATAGTACTAAATTTTCTGTTATTAATTGTTCTACTTAAAATGTAAGACTTTATTAACTTTTCTTTACATATTCAGTTTGAATTATTATTACTGCACATCATCATACACCAAATGCACAATATTATGTTGTAATTGCACCACAATTTATATATCTGCAAAACTTAATGTTACCCCCTACACATAATGTTATTATTGCACAACACTAAATTATAAAAGCACAACAGAAACATATATGTGCACAAAATAAAGATACATTTGAAAACTTATACATCTGATATTATTAATAACAAGGTATTAGATTTTCAAAAAGAAAATTAAAAAGAGAAAACAATTTAAACATTTATATCTTTTACGTATAAAATAAAGTTTTCTTTGCATAATATATTTGAATTATTATTAGTGCACATCAACATACTGAATGTGCACACTATGGTGGTGTAATTGCACAACATGATTGTGTGCCTGCATAACATCATGCAATATATACACAACATAATCTTATAAATGTACAACAATAAATTATAACACCACAACATAAAATTTTATTATCACATTAAGGGAAATCTAATAGAAATAATAATCAGACTTTATGCTTGACTTATTATAAATGCACTTTATTATTTACCAAATATTGTAATTTCAGTTTTTTAAATTTTTTAATTTTTAGACAAATATAATGATTGCATTTATAGGAAGTTTAAGAGGTTAAAGTGCCTAGGAAAACCACCCTTTAGATAGAGCGAACCAGATGATAGCAGTTGAAGAGCCATAACTGTCTATATTACTCCCCTTCCCCTAAAAAACCATCACTCCTCCCCCATCAAATCGTACCCCATCAAAAATCTTCTGAAAATACTCACCTCCCCATCAAATCGTACCCCTTCAAAAATCGTCTAAAAAGAGTCACCCCCCATCAAATCCTACCCCCATCAAAAATCGTCTTTAAAGAGTCATAAAATTTATTACTCCCCTTCCTATCAAAAACCAACAAATCTCCACCCTCAACCCAAAAAATGAAGGCATTCAACCCAGTGAGTTCCTGCGAAGAATACTACAAAATCAATGGAGAGATCGACAATATCCTGTACTCAGGATACCATATATTTCTTTTAGAAGAAGCAGCAGAAACCAACACAGAGACCATCAGAAGGGACCTGATGTATGCCGCAGAGAAACATCAAGATTTCCTCTTTGCACTCATAAAGGAGAAAAATGCAAATGCTTACAAGATCTTGGAGGCAAGTGCAAATGGTGATCAGCAACTACTGGAAGCGGTAAGTTATAAAGCTTTTATACAGTATCATTTAAATAAGAATCCAATATTATTGAACTTCTGAATATATAAATTAATGTAGTTGCAAAAAAAAAAACAAGAAGAAGTGGAGGAAGAACTGGTGGAGTACATAGGATATGTCATTCAATGCATCAGGGAGGTCTTTGAAGATGAAGACAAGAGAAGGAGGAAGATTGCAACCTTCCTTGGAAAGTAGGCCATCAAGAGAAGGAAGAAGAAGAAAATGAAGAATGCAGATGTTACTTTTGCTATCTTAATTATCCATAATTTTAGTTAAAATGTCTGTATTTCTTTTTAATTTAAAGTTTAAATGTTTGGGACAATATTATTTTGAATTGTAGAATATTATGAATCTTAAATATTAATATGGGTTTGTGATATTGGTGTTCCATGGCATATTATAATGCACATCACTTCATTATTTTTGCACAATGTAATAGTGTATTTGCACAAAAATATTGTATAATTGCAAAACTTAATATTACCCCTATAATCATATGAGTGCACAACATTACATAAAAATAGAATAAAATAAACGTATATGCGCACAAAATAAACTTATATTTAAAAACTTATGCAACTTATATTATTTTAGGCAAAATATTATATTATTATAAAAACTGATTAAAAAAGAAAAGAACAAAAATTATAAAACCAACAAAAACAAAGGGAAAAAAAAATAATATATCCTTGATGTTCACCGATAATAAGTAAAACTGCAAACATACATCCTTGATGTTAACTGCTAATAAGTAAAAGTGCAAACATATATCCTTGATTTTCATTGATAATAAGTAAAAGTGCAAACAATGTTAAATCATAAAAAATAAGTGCTTCTGTGATCATCAGGTAAGTCTGTTTGTGAGTGCTCTCATTTTTTCTTTTCTGGGCATGTTCTGCTGTTGTGAGGAGCATATTGATTGCAGATAGAACATAATCTTTCCCCCTTTTTTGTGCTTCCATTGATGTCTCCTTTCCGCTTTTCAATCGCTTCCCGCTCCCCTTTGTTTTTGCTTGTTTTGCATCCTGTATTGTAACATTCTCAGGTCGGCGAACCCCAGCAAACTCATCGAATATATTTGGTTTTGAGTTTGATGAAGATTCTGAATTTGTTGTGGACATGAGGAGCTCCTGTTTTGCCTTTCTCAAGCTGTCTGTGAAACGTTTGATCTGCTCTCTGTTGTCCTTAATGATGTCTACACATGAATGAAATTCTGATAACATATATGTCAACATCAGTTTTTGTTCTTCCTTTTCCCTTGATTTTCTAACAACACTGTTATCCAGTGTAAACACATTGCTTAGTGTTGCTGCCTTTGTCCATCATCACAGTATCAGTGTTTCTGGAAACTTCTCCACTTGCAAATCTTTCAACACTGCTAATTTGATTCTGCAAGGGTAGCCATTTCTGATGAATAAGTTGCATGAACAGCTGTAGTGATGATTATCAATCTGGTGCTCAACAGTGTACAACTTTCTGTTTTGCTGCTTCAGAGTATATAACTCTATATCTTCAATCTCTGTCACATTGGTGACTCTACAGTTGTACAATGCAGCACTCAACTCTTCCTGAAATTTCTGCCATATTTTCAGTGTATACAATGTTGATGCATGCTTCTCCAACGGTAGTGGTGAGATCAGTTTTGGTTTCAGGATTGTGCAATTATAGTTATTCTTCCCTTGATTATGCCTTTGTGTTTCAACTGCACTGTCATAATATAACACAAATTCTATTAAATTTGCTGCGCAGTTGGAAAACTTACAGAAGAAGTGGTTCATGCTCTCTGAAATGGATGTTGTTCTCACTAATCCGCTGAGCTTGACATTTCTATAGTATGCAGGTATCCAATTTTCTCTGTTAAGAAACAAATCAGATAACCAAGAGTGGTTTGCCATTCCAAACTCTTCCATCAAATCTTTCCATTATTTTTCAAACTCTTCCGGTGTCATCTCCATGTTCCAAACAATGTTTCTCAGCCTGTTTGTGAATGTGGAGTAGCCAATCATTGTGTTGTCAATTTTCTGTGACACCTTCTCCATGATGTGCCACATGCATAGTCTTTGTCTTGTCTTAGGGAAGACCTTCTCTGCAGCTATCTTCATTGATGGGTCTTGATCTGTTGTGAATATTGTAGGGCAGTGACCCATTGCCTTCTTCAAATGATCAAACAGCCACACGTATGATTCAACATTCTCATTTCGCAGAAGTCCTGCCCCAAATAGCACACAAGTGTTGTGGTGGTCATATCCTGTGAATGGGCTGAAAACCATTTTGTACCTTCCAGACATCAAACAGATGTGTTTTAGTGTACTTACATTACGGAAATATGATAATGTACTTTTAAAAATGCAATATTATAAAAAATAATATAATAATAAGTGATTTCTTTCTGTTTACCTGTTCTTATTGTAGGTTGAGTCAAATGATACAATGTCTCCAAACAATGAGTAGTTCTTCCTAGAAACAACGTCACTTCAAAACAATCTGTTGAGCTGGTTCTCTTTATCCACATCATATGCAAAGTAAAATGCATTGCATGTTTCTTGCTTGTTGAAGAACCGATCAATAACTACCTGAGCATCAGACCCTTTAAAATAAGCTAGGAGATCTCTTCTTTGATTTTTAAAATCAATTGCCAAAGGCCCAACGTTGTTGTACCCTCCAACCATTTGTTGAAACAATCTGTAAGATCTTGCTGTCCCAACTCCTTGTTTTGCACAATCATGGACAAACTTTTGATGATGAGTATGCATCTTTCTATTTCTCTTCATGTAGACTTTTCCTAGTTCATCCACTAAAGGGTGTGTGTGTTTCTCTTCAAGTTTTGTCACAACAAACCCCTTACCCTCAAAATGCTTGATTATAATCCTAGCTGTACACCCAACTCTTCTAGACAATCGATTTCTCATATTTTTTGTTTTACTCTCATTCTTGTATCCTGACTTGTTGCAATACAAGTACTTCAGTCTAGTTAACCCTCCACCCTTAACTATTGCTCCATGTCTAACATCAAAACCAGCCCTATATGCATAATCAAAATATGCTTTGATTGCCTCCTCCATTTTCTCATAAACCTTATTTTCTGATGGCTTCAATTCCTCACTACATACTGGTATCCAGTACTTTGTACTATTTGGTGAGACAAAAATTCTATAAGGTAGGGGCTCTTGTGGTTGTGTCTGCTCAACATCACTTTCGGGAGGCAAAACAACAAGTGGTATTGCACTAGCAACAGTGTCAGTAGTAGATGCATCTGAACTTTGTCTATTTTCAGTGTTTGCTTCCATATCAAACTCCATTTTTAATATGCAATCTATGATGTAAAGAATGCATCTATTAATCAATGTGTGTATGGTGTAATCTGTATTTAACACAGCAAATCAAACTTATGTTTGAGCCTACCTATCGCTGTCATCATTTAACACATCCCAAAACTTAAAAACTAAATTGGTGTTATGGTGCATTATGAATCTCAAATGGATTCTATCTAGTTAAAGCAAGTACTGATGCATTTAATGTACTATGAATATGCTTGTATTTAATAACTAAATGTAGATCTATATGCATTTATTGAACTATCAATATGCTTGGCTTGAACGATTAAAAGAATCAGTACATATGAGTTTATCAATCGTTCTGTTAGGAATTTTTTTGGAAACCCTAGGTTGTTGTTCATATCCGATTACAGAAATTGGAGTTCGATTGTGAATGTGTGCTGTTAGAAATTGTAATTTACTTTGTAATTTTGTAGTGATATGCAATGTTTATCCAGCGATTCCAGAAATTAAGCATAATTATCAAGTTTATCGAAGTAATTGGTTTGCGTACCTTTGTGCCCTTTTTTCAAGCGATTTGTGTTTATCCAGCGATTGAATTGCGTCGCTCTGTGTGCTTTTGTGCCTTTGAATTACTTCGATGCCTTATTTCTGGAGATTATTTGCAGTTTTGCGGTTGATTATGTGAGAAGAATCCCCGATTCCGCCATGGCCGGGTGTGATCTTTGAGAGATTTTGGTCTCGCGGCGAGGAGAGAACGAGAGGAAGGAGATCCGGTCCGCTTTTGTTTTTTTTCTCTTTTTTTTTTCCGGTTCACCTCGGTTCAGTGTTTTTTTTTTTAAATGAACCGGACCGCGTGTCTTCTTTTCCTTCATTTTCATTTTAAGCATTTTTTCATTGTAAGACCCTTTTTCATTATAACCACACCCTATATATATATATATATATATATATCCACTTTTAGGGATTATATAACTTTTAATTCAAGTGAATAAGTGAAAGTGGATAATTAAAAATACACCTTGAAATAATTACATAAGTGGCATGTCAAAAACATGCAAATGCCTCTTAAAAAATAATTAACCATTTGATAACCGTGAAGAATAATTATGAAATTAATTAAGCAATACATGATTGGACATGCATTCTCCTTCCACCAAAGTGGATGGTTTGGAAAAATTATAATTTATTTTCCTTAAGCAATCGATTTATCCCCAAAAGCGGATGATTTATTTTTCGTACATTTTGGTTAGCTATCCCCGAAGTAGATGAGTCATCATATTTTAGTTTATTTTATTATATACTATTTTTTTTACTCATGTTTTTTCGTTTTGTGTTGTATATGTACTATTACATTGTTATAATTAAATCTAGACCTATCAGTTTTCTTGTTGGGTGTTTCCTGCATATGAAAAATGAAAAGGCTGGTAATGTATGCATTGCATACCCATCCAGGTGCATTACTTATATAGGCATATGAATACACAACACTAGTAGAAAATAGGCTTTTTAGCCCGGGCGTTTCGAATAATAGAGCCCGGATATATAGGAAATGGGGTCCGGGCATCAGCTTAATGTGATAATAGGTAAAGAGTCCGGACCCCAAAATCACACGCCCGGGCTAATAGAGTCCAGTCCAAATGTGGTTAAAAATCTCACAGATTTTATAGCCCGGATTGTATTTTAATATCCGGGTTATTTGGGGTATCAAATATCCCGGATATTTGTACTCCGGGTTATTTTCCCTATCAACAAGGCCCACGTATTTGAGGTTATATAGCCCGGACATTGGTAGATCCGGGCTATTTGGTACCTAAATTTTACAGCAATTTTGCATTGCTTATATTTCCCGGATTTAATAGTCCGGGCTCTTTTATATACATATTTTTTTTAATTGCCATTTTTGGTAGGCCCTATTCCACATGTACGTTTTTACATTGTTCCTATTCACCTATTTTACAAATATATTCTGCACATACAAACACCAACACAGTGCAAGATTGATTATAAACAAAAGAGTAAACATGTTCTCATTAAGATAAGCAAAAAACTAGTCAAATCCAAATCGATGTCCATGAACATGCTCAGTACAAGATCTTGTCTCTCCTTTGCATAGTAGAACCAATAGTCTGCTAATAGCTACAACAAAACATAACTAGAGTTCAGACGCCAAAAGACACAAATGATATGCTAGAATTGACCGGCAATCTCGGTGAGTTCTTCGTCTGACATGAAGCGCAACCTGCTGAAGCTAATATATCCTTCCATCCTGCAAAAATCAGCAGCAATAAGCACAACAAAAAAGCTAAATAAAACCCAACTAAGGTGCATTTGAATCATCTTTCATTTCTACCAATCAATATCAATTCGGCCTTGAAAAATCGACACTGAAATTGTTCGAATGCCTTTTTATGTAGCTGGATCAAATAGGGAGAGAATTCCAACGGAGGCAGCAGTCAACATGGGGAGGTGGAGACCAAAGCTAACTAGGATCAAATTACTAGGATCAAGTTCATATATTAACTAACTAGGATCAAGTTCATAAAATTGCACTTCAATGAGGGATTCTTCATTTGGGTATCAATTCCAAAATGAAGTGTTTAAAAAATACGTACCATTTTATAATCTACTTGTACGTGCAATAAACCGGCCGACTTTAGGTCCTGCATTTTTTTTTACCAACAATCAACAAACGCTCACAATGATTATTGATAAAATAATACATTACCAATGATGATTGAAGTTATTGAATGAATTAGGGAGAGAGAAGACGAGATAGGAAGACAATTTCTGGCAGCGGATTAGGAAGAGAGAAGGAGAGAGGAAGAGACAAGGCGAGAGAGCAATTACCTCGCTGAGACAACCGGATGCGAAGATGCCAACGTTTACGACGGGTGAACAGCGAAGACGGAAGACGACGGGCTAGACGGCGAGAATTAGGGCAAGCTCCCTCCTCTGAGCAACTGAGCTTTGGCGGCGGGCGAGGACAAAGGTGGTCGGCGAAGTTGGTGAAGACGGAGAGAGTTAGGGCGCCGAGGACAGAGCTCCCTTCGTGATTTCCCTTCGGCGGCAGGCGAGGACGAAGCTCCCTTCGGCGGCAGGCGAGGACAAAGTTGGTGAAGACGGGAATTGAATTCCAAGCCAATTAATTTCAGATTTTGCGCTTTTTTTTTCACTTTCGCGCCCCTGTTTTATGTCCCGAATGGTCATACGGGCTTTTTTTTAAGATTGGTTAATTGTGTACATATTAGCCCGGACCTAGAGGATTGAGGACACGCCCGGGTCATTAGATTATCATAATAACCCGGATATGTCTGATCCGGGTAATTTGATTTAGGTTGTAGGAAATTCACCATGAAATTTTAACCCGGGCGTGCCATATATCCGGGCTATATACTCTATAATTTTTTTTTAAAAAAAAGATAAAAGATTGGATGCATATTATAGCCCGGATTTCTCACATCCGGCCTATTATGTAGCATGCTATATTCACATTTTTCTACTAGTGCAGGGAGAAAGGCTTCATAAATCTATCAAGGAGTTTATGGAGGTGAAAAGGTTGGGAGGTGAACAACCACATATATTTTTTTAATTAGGTAAAAATTCGAGGTCAGACATATCTGAACCCCGAAGGCCGACAAGTCGGCAGACGGATATCCGTCTAAGCAAACATAAAATTACATAGATGGTGCAGAATACAGGCAAGAACTCTACAATAGCGAAACTAAATACAACTAAACCGAAAAAGACAAGGACGTAGACGAAGGACGAAGACAAGCGCTACCCAGAAGCAGCACCGTAGGCCAGCGGCACATGTGAACAACTGTAACGGCCCGGATATAAATATCTGGGATACGTTTCGAAGGTCGGATACCTTCGTTCGGATGTTGCAATTCAGGTACGGGTCGAGGTTTCAAACCTCTAATCAGTCGGAGTCTCAGAAATACAATTTAAACGAAAGTAAAGCGGAAGTACGGTTTAGATACAAAAGCCACGGCAGAGCCGAGTCAAAACCAAAACAAAGTGGGTGATTGCCATTTATCAAGTTAGAATATATTAGCCGGATTCTTCAATTCGCCAAAAGGTTTCCCCGTCATAGAAGCATGGAGCAACAAAAGCGGTACCTAACACTATCCACGAAGTCAGGCCTGGTGATCGTCAGTGGGTCCTCTGACCGCGCTGAGGCCACATAACATGCCTATGCGTAAATAAAAGATGACTAATGCGATACAAGATTTAAATCACACTATCATGCCCCTAGTATATATATAATATGCAGAAATAACTGTAAAGGGCCCAAGACAATGCCAAGTGACATATCCCTCTCCTACCTCTGCACCCCTTCCCGTTAGTGCAGAGACTGGCCAGTTCGGGCTATAGCATAGAACTCTCTTCGTGGTGGTGCACTTCACCACTGTATCATCATATCATATCATATCTCATCATCATATCATGTCTCATAATCAAATCATAAAATAAATAAAACATGCCCGATGGTGCTGGGCTAATCGTATCATATCAAATCATCTCATCTCTTGCCCGATAGTGCTGGGCTATTATATCATGCTCATATCGACTCGATAGACTCAGGGCACCCGATGGGGCTGGGCTACCCTATGACCCTAGCAAAGACTATAAGACTATCACAGATAACGACCGTTCTGTATTCAAACACACAAAGTAAACACATGCTCAGGTCAATGCAATCCTAACATGATACTACATGGCATGCTTTAATATGCAACAAAACTACACATTATATGACACATCAGGCAGGAGGTCCAGGTTACTGAGTAAGTCCCGTAGGATACTTACCTGTTGATGCAGAACAGCAAGATAACACAAGCAAGGGCCCAAATGCAAGTCCAAAGCAATCCAAAAGCAATACACACCTATCATCAAGTCATTTCCATAAGCTACCAGACCAACATTCATACGCACAAAACCCAAGTTCCCAACATCCTCAAAACCGACCGATAGTAAAACCGTTCTCCAAAATCTTCCCGATACGATCAAATCGACCAAAATCATTCTTTCAATCAAACCCTTTGATAAAATCATACCAACCATATTTTCAACTCATAAATCCCAATTTAAGTCAATTCATGTTCAAAATACTTTCTCAAATCATACTTGATCAAATTCCGACATTAAAAATTTAAGCCTTAGAGTCAATTTCTCAAAATCATGTTATAAAATAATTCCGGCATTTATCTCTTTAAAATCCTCATCTTAAAATCATCCTACAAATCATTATATAATACACATCTCAAGGAATATTTAAATATAATAAACTTGCCAAAATCACTTCATTTTAATAACCCACATTTATAAATCAAAATACTAAATTACTTTATAATTCTAAAACATATATTAACCACCATATTATATCAATATAAGATATATCAAATAATTCCAATTTTAAACACTTTTAAAGTATAAAAAAATTTTCCAGAAATATGATAATAATAATAAGCTAATAATTAAATACTAACATATACTATAACATATAATATATATATATATATATATATATATATATATATATATATATATATATATATATATATATATGTATGTATAACATGACACAAACCCTTATGAAAACCCACCCAAGAGCCCAACAGAAGGAGCCCAGACCCGGAAGAGGGTCCGAGCCCATGACCCGGCCCACACCCCATTTCCCAAACTCACTCCCAGCTCCCTTTTGTAATGACCCGGACGATTTAGTGCCTGAACCGGACAACAAAAATAAGAAAAAGAAAAGGAGGGAACCGGGTTCACCTGCCCTTCTTCATCCTCTGTTCGCGTTCGGAAACGCAAGGGAGAAGGAAAGAGGTTGAAGGCCTGCCGGCGGCCTTCCGGCCTGAGACTCACCCCACCGGAACTATAAGCTTCCCCGACCACATCCCACACAAAATGAACAAAGACTCACCCCACCGGAAACGCAAGGGAGAAGGAAAGAGGTTGAAGGAGGGAGAAAGAGAGAGATTACCGAAGTTTTAAAAGCTTCGCCGGAAACGTTGTCGGGCTCGATTTGGGTTCGCCGGAGGTGGATCCAAGCTGGAAATGGCCTAGATCAAAGGGGAACGTTATAAAGGTGTACCTTTGCTCAGGTTCGAAACGAAAGGAGGAAGAAGGGAGGCTCGACCTTGCTTGAACGGAAACAGGGGAGCGGAGAACTGGTGGCGGTGCTGGTGGCTCCGACGGTGGCTTCTGGCGGCGCTCCTAGGCTCGGCCTCTGGGATGCCATTGCTGCTGCTCAACTCCGGGAGGAAGAAGCAAGGCAAGGTGAGGTGAGGGTGTGGTGGCTTCTCGGCAAAACAGAGGAGATGGAGGTGGAGCTTGCAGCCGGGGAGTGTGGTGGTAGTGGTTTCCTCGACAACAAGAAGGAGAACAGAAAAGAGGAAGAAAGGGGAATGCTTGGGGAAGGTTGTTTTGAAATTGGAAATGAAGGGGAAAGGGAGGAGAGATCCTGCGGTAAGAAAAGAGAGAGAGAGGGGAAGGCTTGTGGGTTGTTTCTGAATGAGGAGGAATGGGTGAAGGAGTGAGGTAGGCCTGGGTGTGCAGTAATGGAAGAGGGGAGGTGTTGTGGTCCTTGCAATATGAAGGACCAAGGCGCAGCAGAATTCCAACAGCAACCGGGAGAGAAGGAGAGAGAGAGAGAGAGAGAAGAAAAGAAAAGAAAAGAATTTAAAATATATGTGGTCCCAATAAAACGCAATTCAAATTAGCGGAAAAGACCCGAATCCCGCTCGCCCGATCGAATCCCGACTAAAATAATTTTAATAAATCAAAGTTCGATCAAATTTCAAGATAATCGGAATTAAACAATTTCAATCAATTCGGAGCTTAATTAAATTTTATTAATACTCGGACTCGAAGTCGAAAATCAAATCCTAATTTAAATTGATGCCGGAATGATTTTAAATTTTGAAGTCGTGCTCGAGGACGATTTTCTCCCATTTTTATAAATTGAAATAAATAATAACATTTTAAATTAAAATACTAATAATATGATATCTAAAATATATTTGGTCTTTACATTTATCCACCTCTAAAAACAAGTCTCGTCCCCGAGACTAAAACCATTTTAAAGCAAAGGGGATGAAGTTTTAAAATCGGTGAGTCCGAGGACCATGTCCAAGAATCTTGTAATCGTCTCGGTTGCGTCTTCCGAGATTCTCACAACATCCTAGTCACGGTCGTGACATCTCCAATTGGTCTTGTCAAGTGTGTAATAAGCGCCCTTATCACATCCTTGCTTCGACTTTTCGGAAGTACCACAACTCTAAAAGCATTATAGCGCCCGATTAGGTCTTCTCAAGCAATCTATAAGCGCCCCTATAAAATGCTTATATCCACTTCGTGAGATGTCATAATGTAAATCCAGTTCGTAAACCTCAAAGTGTTTTGTAAATGGAAAGAATGTCATCCAAATCATTGAAACTCTCAACTTCTTTAAAACCCCAAGTTGGCCATTTTCAAAACCGCTCAAAGTCTTCAAATCCGATGTTTAATCAAACAACTTTATCCCAACACAAGTCAAATCCTTTCAAATCAAGATTTCGTCAAAAACTCCCAAAACCAAATCAGCTTCTCGCAACCAATCAATCAAATTCAGAAGGTAGGAGGTGGAATCATCCACCTCAAAGGGCTAATCCCATATTCTCATCCTAGGTTCCAAAATCATTCCATCATCATTCACAACTCAACATGAACAAAAGTAAACCAACTCATCAACTCATGACATCATCAACCACCTCTCATATGGCAATCCTCAACATCAATCATGATAATCTCAACCAATCGACATCTTAACCGCATAACATGTTTACCCATAGCATAAAGTATACCATTCTTTCAAACACATCAAAAGCAACAACAACATCTCAACGTCATATCACGAGTCATAAAGTGTATCTACCTCATACCGAAGGCATCACCAGTGCATCATCGAATTCTCATAACTCACGCAAGCACACATGTCAAGAGATCAAAGAGGTTAGGTGTCATGGAGTCAGCACTCTACTTCTAGTCAAATCTCACGATCGCATCTCAACATCGCACACTAGTGAAACAAGTCATAACAAGGGATCTTATTTAAAGCATAATTTCACATAGTTATCCTATCCAATTTCTATCCAGCATTATCATAACATATTATCACATCAATCCAACAAAATCATGCTATTAAGATTCAACCAAAAAGGGAAGATCAACAGTATATCAACATCAAAATGTCATCATGCTTTCCAGACATCATCTTAGCTCATCACAATGTCATATAATGATTATTAGCAATCATGCACCATCATCTTATATATACACATAAGTCATATCTATGTTCCAAGTCATATTCATCACTCACCTATTCATAATCAGGCTTATCAACCATATAGTATAACAGCATGCTTTCATATAACAACGTATCACCATCTCATGATTCATTCAACACATTATAACATGCTTTTAGAACACATAGTAGGATAGCAATGGATCATTATATCATGTTCATAGTTGTCACTACCAATTTTAACTCAGTATTACATATCAACATGTAATATCGTGCCATATAGGTTTATCATGGTTGCTATCTAACATCATGCCAATACATATTAACAAATCACATAATCATGAAGACCCTCACATCATACCAATCACTCAATTTCCTTATCTGCTCTCTAACAATTCTACCAAGGGACCTCACTCACATGTTTCAAGAAGAAGCAATCATTAACATTATTACACGGAAGGACTACATCATATCAATAAGCATTTATCAATAGCATCATTAGCTCATCATTAAGCATTGCAACTGTGTTTTTTAAAGTCTCAACCTACTGTCATGCTCAATAAGTATTGCAAAACATCATATATGAACCTAATCAAGTCAAGCTAGCACATCTCGTCATAGCCACATCTAATAAACAGTTCAGATTCTCAGCATTGGCAATTCACATCATAGGCAAGGACTTTAGATCATGCTTGGCATCTCAGAGTAGCATCACCTTAAGTCATCAAGGCACATTAGGATTGTAAGGCATCAAATCATGTCATCGCAGTCAACAGACAATCAAGCAACAGTCATCACATGAACAAGCAGCTTTCAACATCAAGTTAGTGCAATATCATCATCAACAAGCTCGGAAAGGGTTAGCAATTCGAATAGAGGACGTTTCCACCTGCAAGTCATATCGTACTCAACAATCGTGATCCTCGAAATGAGCTTCTTCCGTCGACATTATCGATCCTGAGGCCCGTGGGTTATGGGCCCACGCTTCCGCTGCGTTGCTCTATCGCTATTCGACTTCCCGATCCTTTTTCCATGCGGTCGCTCGTTCAACGTAACGCGTAGGAGTTCAAGTTAGCGGAGATAGGGGAGTGACAAGGGCGGACGACCCAATGTTTCTTTCGGAGACGGAATAGACCAACGCTAAAGACGACATGACTAGAGACAAGACTCCGACTCGGGAATAGTAACGATGCACTTAAGAAAGTCTATTAGGTTACGATTTTGACAAACACGCACGAATTCATTATGGAGCATATCAATCACGTCAATCCACACTAACATGTACCTATCTCGGGGCAACATTCGTATTCATATCAAGGACACAATCAAGTCCTACGCTGATGTTTGTAAAACAAGCTAACATTCTAGTATTCCATGGAAACAGATATGCCTAGCATTCTTCAAGCAAGATAGACGGAACCAGCAATGATCATATATGATTTGAAGTCATGCGGAATTTAGTGAAGATAACATTCGTATTCATATCAAGGACACAATCAAGTCCTACGCCGATGTTTGTAAAACAAGCTAACATTCTAGTATTCCATGGAAACAGATATGCCTAGCATTCTTCAAGCAAGATAGACGGAACCAGCAATGATCATATATGATTTGAAGTCATGCGGAATTTAGTGAAGATAACGAGCATCATGTATATGAACAATGTAGGAACAGGGTATACACATCAACAATTGAGTCCAAATATATCATGGCAATGTATATTATAACAATCAGATGAAGCGCATACGAGAACACATAAGAGTAGCATAGCAATTATCACATATATAAACAATGTACAAGTTTGGTGTATGCATCATACGAGATCATATAAAGGGCAACATAGCAACTATCTCACAATGATCATATGTTAGGTCAAGCATGGCACGGAATCATATGACGAGATACATCTAGAGAGCATGGGTCCTACATGATACTAGCGATATATAATGTGATACAAGCATAGTCAAGAGTCATTTAGAGAAGTTCAACATAATATTCACGAAACATGAGGCATCATCAAAAGTACAAGAAGGACATCATGGGTGCTAGATTATAATCATGCTAAGTACGAACCATCATAGAGTACATATATGGTACAATAGTTGTCTCATCATAGAGCAAATACATCACGTGATCATTTAGCGGGTCATATTGGAAATCATAAGCCCTACATGATACTAATAGCACACATCGAACATGAGTAGAATTAAAGTAATTCAACTAGATTCATTACGGTATTCATGCGTCATGTGTATGCAAAATCAGGATATAGAGTTGTGTGTGATCAAGCGAGGAGTCAAGTCATGGGTTCATGCAAGCACGAGGAGCCATCATAGAGTAATAGACATCTTTACCATGTAAGCATGTTAGGTTTGATCATCACGGAAAGCTAGTCAATCATCGATTTCAACATTAAACTAATCAGAACGAGTGAAACATGTTAAGAGAACCGGAAGAGGAAAGAACCACACTATCAGGTACCTAGCTCAAGAGAGAGTCAACAATAACGTAGGCAAAGTAGAATCCACACAAGTCAAAACCAAGGGCCCAACATGTTACTAGTGGTTCAATATAGCATATAGTACATACATGCACTTGACTGGTTAATACGACGGTATGCAAGAGTTCATTCAATCACATCTCAACGACATAGTAGCACGAGAGGAAAACGCAACGAGGTATAGAGCAAGTCTAAGCAACATGGCTAGAATATGAGGACATGAGTTCAAATTGATGTATACTAGGATAGAACATGTATTTATCAAGACTCGCTTACACTAACATATTCTCACCTTAGCACAATTAACACATAACAATACTCATTTGCAAAATCATCAACAATAGTAAATCTGAGAAACACAAAATAGGTGGGCATGCCATAGATTCTTGTCACAAGATGTATGATAAGTATCGAGGCATCATCGGCGAGCATGCTAAGGAGCACATCTTATGAGGCATTCATATAAAGAAGAGTCGATCACACTATCATGGACCTAATTCAGAAAAAGTAAAATCATATAGACTCATATCGTGTGGTTCATGTTTCTAATCAATCATACGAGCAATACAATAGGCCAAGTAGACATGCTATGACAACCTATAACCATGATAGAAAGTAAGGCATAACACGAGACCTAAGCAATGAGACAAGCATGGGTACAGAATGTTATATAACTACGAATTCACATTAAAGATCATCATCATAACGTGTACCGGGAATTACGTAGCATATAAGGCACGTTGACATCAAATCATAACACGTATCCATCAAGTAAGGGACTCACTCTATCGTGATACTAGAACTGAACAATCACACTATCATGGACCTATTCACAGGAAGGACATCAATTAGACGACATCCTAGCATATGACTTATTTATTCGTGCCCTAGTATGACGATGCAATATACTAAGTAAATCATGTTGGGATGATTTGGGTATGATAAATGTAGCTCGAACCCATACAATAGTCATTATGAACATTAAGGCACATAAGCACAATTTCAACTAAGGATCAAACTGTTGATCAAGGAGTAATGCATATAGAATCGCATAATCATGGACAGAGCGATCAAGATAACCCGATAGAAGTCCATAAGGGCAACATTGACTCTTCCCAACTGACTCATTACCCCTCTTTCCCATGGGACTCGGATACAGATTTTTCGTGACAAGAGGACATTGATGGATCGTCATAAGAATTGATAACGACAGCCTCGTAAACATTTCACTCTCTAGCTCGAACTTTCATCAAGGACCGTCTTCCAATACTCTCTCGGACAACCTCTATATTCAATCATGATTCCCGACACCATGTGTTTACCAACCCAATTCCCGTGGAAGACCGATATTCGAAGGGAGGACTCGATTGAATTGTCAAAGGGGTTCATAAGGAAAGGGGCAGTTCCACAAAAGCTGAGCTTAATCATAGGGAAATAAGGGTACTCTCGCTATCTCGTTCACAGATCATCCAATATTCATTCAATAGTTAGAACGTAACAATCAAATCTTTAGCATATAAAGCACTCAATCATAGAATCAGTTAACGACAATTACAGTGATCTCCTTGGAGTCTTCCCGACCCATCTGTAAAGAACAAGCTAGTATTTCACCTACCCATTTCCGACTACATCCAATAGGGATGGTCTAGCGCCTTCTCTACCCTCTCGATCCCTTATTAGTTGGTTCTCCTCTTTTATAACAAGTCAAGTTCATTACTTAGTCCAATTGGAGTTAGGCATCTTAAGTTCATTTTGCCCCTTTTTTAAATCTTCAAATCCTTTGAAATTCATGGGCGGTTTTCCAAAACATACACTCGACCCTTGCGTACCCGAATTGCACAACCTCGCTCTGATACCAACTTTGTAACGGCCCGGATATAAATATCCGGGATACGTTTCGAAGGTCGGATACCTTCGTTCGGATGTTGCAATTTAGGTACGGGTCGAGGTTTCAAACCTCTAATCAATCGGAGTCTCAGAAATACAATTTAAACGAAAGTAAAGCGGAAGTACGGTTTAGATACAAAAGCCACGGCAGAGCCGGGTCAAAACCAAAACAAAGCGGGTGATTGCCATTTATCAAGTTAGAATATATTAGCAGGATTCTTCAATTCGCCAAAAGGTTTCCCCGTCATAGAAGCATGGAGCAACAAAAGCGGTACCTAACACTATCCACGAAGTCAGGCCTGGTGATCGCCTGCGGGTCCTCTGACCGCGCTGAGGCCACATAACATGCCTATGCCTAAATAAAAGATGACTAATGCGGTACAAGATTTAAATCACACTATCATGCCCCTAGTATATATATAATATGCAGAAAGAACTGTAAAGGGCCCAAGACAATGCCAAGTGGCATATCCCTCTCCTACCTCTGCACCCCTTCCCGTTAGTGCAGAGACTGGCCAGTTCGGGCTATATCATAGCACTCTCTTCGTGGTGGTGCACTTCACCACGGTATCATCATATCATATCATATCTCATCATCATATCATGTCTCATCATCAAATCATAAAATAAATAAAACATGCCCGATGGTGCTGGGCTAATCGTATCATATCAAATCATCTCATCTCTTGCCCGATAGTGCTGGGCTATTATATCATGCTCATATCGACTGGATAGACTCAGGGCACCCGATGGGGCTGGGCTACCCTATGACCCTAGCAAAAACTCTAGGACTATCACAGATAACGGCCGTTCTGTATTCAAACACATAAAGTAAACACATGCTCAGTTCAATGCAATCCTAACATGATACTACATGGCATGCTTTAATATGCAACAAAACTACACATTATATGACACAGCAAGATAACACAAGCAAGGGCAAGATACTTACCTGTTGATGCAGAACATGATACTTTAGCTTCTTTACTGAGTAAGTCCCGTAGGATACTTACCTGTTGATGCAGAACATCAAGATAACACAAGCAAGGGCCCAAATGCAAGTCCAAAGCAATCCAAAAGCAATACACACCTATCATCAAGTCATTTCCATAAGCTACCAGACCAACATTCATACGCACAAAACCCAAGTTCCCAACATCCCAAAAACCGACCGATAGTAAAACCGTTCTCCAAAATCTTCCCGATACGATCAAATCGACCAAAATCATTCTTTCAATCAAACCCTTTGATAAAATCATACCAACCATATTTTCAACTCATAAATCCCAATTTAAGTCAATTCATGTTCAAAATACTTTCTCAAATCATACTTGGTCAAATTCCGACATTAAACATTTAAGCCTTAGAGTCAATTTCTCAAAATCATGTTATAAAATAATTCCGGCATTTATCTCTTTAAAATCCTCATCTTAAAATCATCCTACAAATCATTATATAATACACATCTCAAGGAATATTTAAATATAATAAACTTGCCAAAATCACTTCATTTTAATAACCCACATTTATAAATCAAAATACTAAATTACTTTATAATTCTAAACCATATATTAACCACCATATTATATCAATATAAGATATATCAAATAATACCAATTTTAAACACTTTTAAAGTATAAAAAAAATTTCCAGAAATATGATAATAATAATAAGCTAATAATTAAATACTAACATATACTATAACATATAATATATATATGTATAACATGACACAAACCCTTATGAAAACCGACCCAAGAGCCCAACAGAAGGAGCCCAGACCCGGAAGAGGGTCCGAGCCCATGACCCGGCCCACACCCCATTTCCCAAACTCACTCCCAGCGCCCTTTTTTAATGACCCGGACGATTTAGTGCCTGAACCGGACAACAAAAATAAGAAAAGGAAAAGGAGGGAACCGGGTTCACCTGCCCTTCTTCATCCTCTGTTCGCGTTCGGAAACGCAAGGCAGAAGGAAAGAGGTTGAAGGCATGCCGGCGGCCTTCCGGCCTAAGACTCACCCCACCGGAACTATAAGCTTCCCCGACCACATCCCACACAAAATGAACAAAATGCGCACAAGGAGGAGGGAGGAAGAGAGAGATTACCGAAGTTTTAAAAGCTTCGCCGGAAACGTTGTCGGGCTCGATTTGGGTTCGCCGGAGGTGGATCCAAGCTGGAAATGGCCTGGATCGAAGGGGAACGTTATAAAGGTGGACCTTTTCTCAGGTTCGAAACGAAAGGAGGAAGAAGGGAGGCTCGACCTTGCTTGAACGGAAACAGGGGAGCGGAGAACTGGTGGCGGCGCTGGTGGCTCCGACGGTGGCTTCTGGCGGTGCTCCTAGGCTCGGCCTCTGGGACGCCATTGCTGCTGCTCAACTCCGGGAGGAAGAAGCAAGGCAAGGTGAGGTGAGGGTGTGGTGGCTTCTCGGCAAAACAGAGGAGATGGAGGTGGAGCTTGCAGCCGGGGAGTGTGGTGGTGGTGGTTTCCTCGGCAACAAGAAGGAGAACAGAAAAAAGGAAGAAAGGGGAATGCTTGGGGAAGGTTGTTTTGAAATTGGAAATGAAGGGGAAAGGGAGGAGAGCTCCTGCGGCAAGAAAAGAGAGAGAGAGAGGGGAAGGCTTGTGGGTTGTTTCTGAATGAGGAGGAATGGGTGAAGGAGTGAGGCAGGCCTGGGTGTGCAGTAATGGAAGAGGGGAGGTGTTGTGGTCCTTGCAATGTGAAGGACCAAGGCGCAGCAGAATTCCAACAGCAACCGGGAGAGAGGGAGAGAGAGAGAGAGAAGAAGAAGAAGAAAAGAAAAGAAAAGAAAAGAAAAGAAAAAGAAAAGAATTTAAAATATATGTGGTCCCAATAATACCCAATTCAAATTAGCGGAAAAGACCCGAATCCCGCTCGCCCGATCGAATCCTGACTAAAACAATTTTAATAAATCAAAGTTCGATCAAATTTCAAGATAATCGGAATTAAACAATTTCAATCAATTCGGAGCTTAATTAAATTTTATTAATACTCGGACTCGAAGTCGAAAATCAACTCCTAATTTAAATTGATGCCGGAATGATTTTAAATTTTGAAGTCGTGCTCGAGGACGATTTTTCTCCCATTTTTAAAAATTGAAATAAATAATAACATTTTAAATTAAAATACTTATAATATGATATCTAAAATATATTTGGTCTTTACAACAACCATATATTATTAAAACAAAAATAAATACACTTAGCTCTTTATTATTCTTTTCTCTTTTTTTTCCTTTTTTTTTTCCTTTTTTCTTTTTTTTTTCTCGACATTTTCTTTTTTTTTTCTTTTTTTTTCTTGAGCCATATACATGAAATACAACTATGAGGGAAAATCAAGCACATAACATTACATCTTCTCTAAACCATAAATCATGAAACTCACACTTTAGCTTCTTTTCTCCACCACTCCAAAATAGATCCATAACCTATTAAAAATCTTAATTTCCCCGGAAAAGGGTAAGGCTTATCATAGGCTAGGAATAATGCAATTTTGTGGAGCTTGCAAATAAAATAGGCTAAAGGCTCGAATTGGCTTCAAAGCAAGATATAACATAAGGTAGACATGGATAAAATGTGGCTAAAAAGTTGCCTCTATCATTTGAACTTATCAAGCAATGATCATGTATATAATCGGTCTTGAAAATAGATAACCATGTCAATACTCAAAGATAAATGCGTAGGAAGAGTAAAGCAAAAAGAATATAGATGTATCCCTTACAAGGCCAAAAATATATCACAAGGACAAATTTTTGATGAATATCAAGCATGCTCACAAACTTAGATCATACATATTCAATTACCTATGCCTAACCATATTTTACATAAAACCAATTTTAGAGATAAGGTCAAATCATTCCAGAAATCCATGGGATTTATAAGATCATGTCAGCATAAAGTCAATAGGACAAACTCAAATTAGATGGGTATCTTTGATAACATAAGTATGCAATGCATGAGACTCTTCTTATTTTTTGGATTTTTTGACATTTTTCACTTTCTTTTTTTTTTCATTTTTTGACATTTTAACTAAAATAAATGTGATGCATTAATTACAAGAATATCGAAAATAAAATAAAATACTAGAAATCTAAATATGAAACAAAAATAAACATGAACTAATCTAACTAATTTACTTCACTTCTCCCCCACACACTTAAATGTTGCATTGTCCTCAATGCATGACCATATACACAAAGGAACAATGAAAAAGAAAATACAGGTTTGAAGAAAGCAAATAAACTAACCAATTACTGTGAAGGTAGGGTCTGGGATCCAGACTGCTGGTTCAATTGTTGCAATAACTGGACCCAGGGACTCATCAAACTGGTATGGATCTCATCTAACTTCTTGGCCAAGGTCAACTGATGATCATGTAACTCCTTCAAGTGTTGTGATTGTTGATCGTCTATCCTAGTCACGCGACGGTCAAGGCCCTTAATAAGCTCAAGAAAGGGGTCATTCTCAATGGGGATGTCAAAATCATCATCATCATCAGCCTTATCACCCATAAAGAATCTACTCGCAGAAGAAGCATCCACAACCATTCCAGTAGATGCTGGTATATGACTAACAAGGAAGGCATCCAAAGTAGGACCAATAGCTAGAGTCGCAGGAAGATACAGGTGGTGCTCACTCCTCGTGCCAGATAACTAACGGAAACACTCGCTGTTGTCCTGGAGGAATACCATTTTAACAAGACGAGCACTCAGCAAGGCAGACATATCATAATAGAAAGGCGATCGCATGGGCTTCAGAGAGCTCAAATCCATACCCAAATAGCGTGCTATGAGAGTCATCATCCCACCAAAAGTGACAACCTGAGCTTGCCTTCCATCTCTCTGGCAAAGTATCTCTTCACAAGTAGTTAGACACAATTGCACCTAATCTGGTACAAACTAAGCCTCCGGCGTCAAACAATATAACCACATCCACATCCTCTTGGCAACAATCTTCGGATCAGCCGAACCATAGAACGCAGGGCTCAACACCCTGTGACACAGACGGAGGGCAGGATGTGTAATCAAATAATCGTGATAGTCCTTAGGCCCATCAAGTAGTCCGGGCATTATAGCCCAAGTCTCAGCAGGAGTGGTTGATGACATAGTGCGATGCCAGGTAGTTGACCAATGTAGATGCATTCCCAAATCGAGAGACAGGAATTGCTTCTGGATGGAACATTCGGTACCCAGCAATATAAAATGAATTTCCCTATCAGAACGCACATGAAGATTTGCAAGGAACTCACGCACCAAAGTAGGATAGGTTGGCTCGGATCTCGAGACAAAGTTGGCAAGACCTCCATTCTTCAGTAAGGAAGAGACAAGACCAAGAAGACCCAGCCTTTGCAATGTTTCCAAATGGAAGAACCGAGTCGGTTGATAAGTAACATCCTTCAGGTGAAATCAGCGTTCCTTCTCAACTCCAGACAAATACTTAGGGGCCTCCATTGCGGGAGCACGAGACATAACTCACGAAAGTAAAGAAGAATGTGACAGAACACCACAACAACGACAAAAACAACCTCTCTGCAGGTGGCGGCGGGCGCCGGTCTCTACGGAACTAGAATCAGTGCACGACGTTGAAGAATCAACGTTCACAACTCCTCCAAACTTGAAACTTGACGACCAAACTTGGTTTCAAAGGCTTTCTTTGGTGGTAGATATGGGAGTGGTGTGGAAAAGATTTTAATTTAATGGATGAAGGTAGTGATGAATATGCTTGATGGGTAACAACTCAATTGAAACACAAGGCTCTTAGGTTTTTGGAATGGATTCAAGTAGGATCTCTTGGGGTTTATGTGTTTCCTTGGAGACAAAGCTTTGATTGATCCAAATTAGGGAGTGGGATTATATGGTGGTTTGGAAAGGGGAATTTCCATCTATCAAAAAGAAATAAAATATTAGAAAATAATATAATAAAATAAAATAGGTAAAAGGTTAAATTCTACCCCTAAAACAAATGGAAACTAATCCTTGATAGAACAATCTAATCCTAAGATAGATAAAATAGATAGAAGATAGATAAACTATCCTAAAATAAAATAAAATATAATCCTAAAGATAAATAAAATAAATCTACTTCCTAAAATAAAAAGATAGAACTAAATCTAATCCTAATGAAGATAGAAAATCAAATCTAACCTAAAATAACCGAAAATCAAATAAACATAAAGATAAAATAGGATATAAACTACTCCCTTCCAACGTAACCAAAAATCTGGAAGCGTTTGTAAACGGTGACTGGTGGTGGGCGCTGTGATTGAGGCAACAGGCGCCCTGTATGCAGAACGCCACTCCGTCATTCAATCAAGCAAGATTTATCTACCAAAAAGGTTCTAACACTACACTACTCCAATGTACAACAAAAGGACTTGTCCTACTTTATTGAATTGAAAAACTAAATGCGAAATGGAAACAATATTACCTAATCTAGCTTGGGTTGCCTCCCAAGAAGCGCCTTTGTTTCAAGTCTTTGGCTCGACGTGATGCATTTATTGATCAACTTATCCCATCAAGATCCTCCACACTTGTCCTTTTCTCGATAAGAGGGGGGAATTTAGGAATTTGTCCAATGTATCCATCAGTTGCACGAATCAATTCCTTCTTGAAATGAGTTCCTCCCGAAGGTTGCCCTGAAATTGCAAAAACCTCAACATTGTTAGGAATCGATTTCTCATAGGGAAGAACAATATCATCATTTGAGTTAGACACATTCTCATGTGACTTAAACAAATTCTCGATTTTCCTTTCAATGTCATCTTTCCCTAAATCAACTTTCTCTTTGTTAGAAGACTCAATAAGCAATAATTCATTCTCAATAGAAGCATCTAACAAACTATTTGATTCATTCCTGAGATCGCTATCATTAGAGTCAAGAACATCCACAAAATCATTGGTAGAAAGAGTAGGAGGCTCAAATATAGAAAATTCAATCTTTCTACCGTCAAACTCCATGGTTAGGGAATCTTCAAAGCAATCAATCTTAGTCTTAGACGTTCCCAAGAATGGCCTTCCCAAGATCATTGGGGTTTCAGGCGTACTTTGTTCCATATCCAATATAAATAAATCAACTGAAAATATCAAATCATTTACCTTTACCAAAACATCCTCAACAACTCCTCTAGGCTTAATGCTGGAACGATCAGCGAGTTGTATAGTAATACCAGTTTCGGACAAAGCGTTCAGACCAAAAAACATGGACAAGTTATATGACATTACATTGATTGAAGCACCTAGGTCTAGCATAGCTTTTGTGAAGATAGCATTACCTATTGCACATGGGATAGTAAACATACTTGGATCTCCCACTTTTCAGGCAATCTTTTCTGTAGCAAAGCAGAAACATTTTCATTTAAACTTACCTTTCCTTTCCTTCGCATCCTTTGCTTGCGTTTCATCGTGCATAACTCTTTCAAGAATTTTGCATAGCGAGGCATAGTTTTAATCAAGTTAAAAAGTAAAATATTTACCTCACAATGAGCAAAGGTGTCGTAAAGGATTTGTTCATCTTCCCACTTACGATCAGGTCTTAAGGCATGAGGAAAGGGTGGTGCAGGTCTTGAAACCTCAGAAGACCACTCCTTGGATGATTTCCTTGGGGATTGCACAATGTCAACATTCGGATCTGGGGCCTGAGGTGGCGGCGGGCGCCGGTCTGAAGGGCGACGGGCGCTGTCATCAACAGTGTGCATCTCCGAGCTTTTGTTGCCTTCCTCACCCATGTCTATCACTTCTCTCGACCTCTCTTCAACATTCCTAGTGGGCACATTCACTTGTTTTCCTCCTCTAAGGATCATGGCACTCACATTCTCCTTCGGATTAACTACCACTTGTGATGGCAACTTCCCCGAATCTTTTTCTTTTAATTCTCTAATCTCCTTAGCCATTTGACTCGTCAATTTCTCTTGAACACTCATCTTATCCAACAAGAACCTCAATGTATCATCTCTATCCTCTTCTTGAGTGTTTCTTTGATGATTCTCGAACTGTCCTCTTCCTTGGAAAGGAACTTGTTGTTGCTGACCTTTGCCGTTGAATTCGATTTGATAATTCGAATTGTAGCCCTGATTGTAACCATTGTTACCAAATTTGCGGCGAGGTCCATAATCCATATCACTCAAATCAGCAACATCATCTTGAATCAAAGGACACTTATCATTTGGATGAGTTGGATCTCCATAGACACCACAAGGTCTAGGCTACTGACGTTGATTCATTTGCATAGCCATCTTCCTTACTATCTCAGTAAGCCTATCTAATTCATCCTTGCGATCATCTCTAGAATTATCCAACGTATGCACTCCTCTAACTCCTTGGTGTTTCCCATATTGTTGCGATGCATGAGCTAACCCTTCGAAAATCTGCATTGCTTCCTAAGGTGTCTTATCTAAAATATCTCCTCCACTAGTAGCATTGATGAAACTCCTGTCGGTGTCAAGCGAGCCTTCATAAAGATATAGCACTAGATCATCTAATTGAGAAAAGAGTTTGCTTTACTTTATCTAATTGAGAATATAATCCGTGGCTTTGATGATAAAACTTACAATCCATGTCTTGAAAGGCGCATCCAATCCATGTTGCATTCCAGTCGATATCGACCAAGGTAATAGATATCGACTTCTCTGTTTCTGTGTGACAGATTCCATCTCACTCGATATCTATTACCATGTCGATGTCGACACCATCACTTGATATCGAGTGGTCTTCTAGGTTACTCTTTGTGGTCTGTCTCGACACTTAGAGTCTATGTTGAGGTCTTCAGTCGATATCGACCAGACATGTCGATTACGACTTCTTTTTAGCTTTACTTGGCTTCTTCATTTTGACCCCAATTCCGCTCCAATTCCTACATATTTAGAACAAAACTTGTGCATACTCTATTTCTTGCATGTTAGCTCATTCTACACAAATTTGCACTATTTTTAACCTTTACTTTGGGAATCGAATGAAATATGAAGTCAAAAGATGCAATAAAAAGGACTCTAAATATATACATCAAAACACCCTATACTTAGACTTGCTTGTCCTCAAGCAATAACCAACAACTACAACACACCCTTCAAGTCTTCGACCTTGTCAAAAGCAACATCATAAGTGGTAGCAAAGCAAAGCAAGTGAATTTAACGTCATCACACGTATTTGAGCGATCCATAGGCATATGCAATTTTGATCCAACCTCACAAGGATAATGTGTTTGCACTCTACTCTCATGTGTTTAGTCTATAAAGATCAACTGTCAACTCAATTCCATATACAAACTCATAAACATTGCAATTTATAATAATCCACTTCGCAACCAATTATGTAAATGCAATAAGAACCATCAGGAGGACTTTCGCTCAATGGAAGACTTCAAAGAAGACTCCATTCAGTGGGGTTGTAATGGGGCTTGGTATAAATTAAAGGGTATGAAATTATTTGGCTATGTGGTGCTTATAAAATTTGGGGATCAAGACTCCTAAACATTATCACTACTATGTCCCAACCATTTCTCTAAAATAATGCTCAACCAAACTTGCTTTCCATAATGATCATCAATCTTCTTTCAAAACCTAATAAACCTCTCAAAAATATAAATCTTGTATAAAATAAAAGAACTAAGGAATAATTGGCTCATGTACTAATATAACAATATTTTTTTTGCATGAAAATAAATAATAATAAATGTGCATTTATATGGTGAGCCAAAAATCCTTTTACAATGTATGACAAGATGCTAATATGTATCAACCCATAATTTTTCCTTTGCTCAAAACTAAACAATATGCACTTCCTTTCCACAATGCATTATTCTAACCAATCTAAGTCTCAATTCCCAAATGGGGGTCAGGCTCAATTCAGCTAGGGATAATTTTGTGGAGTTTGCAGTATAAGGGTCATGCTAATATTCTGGCTTCAAACAAAGATAATGCAAGGTAGGTAAAGAGAGGATAAAAATGGCTTAAAAGATGCATCCGTCATTTAATTCTCGTAAACATAAACATATATATGTATTGGCTTTGAATAACTATAACAACATTTAGAGATGCATAGGAAGAGTAAATACACTCAAGAAAGGAGAGGAATTTTTAATGATCTCCCTCTAGGCCAAAATTCTCACTAGGACAATTTTGTTGGATTTGCTTTTTTATCCTAGGATCATATATGCTCAATTTCAACACAAGTTCACAATCTACATAAAAACCATTTTAAGGACTTAGGCTAAACCATCCAAATATGCCATAGGATTTACATGATCAAGTCAGCTGTTGAGTTCTCATCATAGGACGTCTAAGTAGGGAAAAAACAACTTAACAAGGTAAACATGCATTTTTTTGTATTTTTGACATTTTCTATTTTTTTTTATTTCTATATTTTTTCTGTTTTTATAAAACTTTAAACATGAATGCAAATGCAAAAAGTAAAAGAAGAAAGCCAAATTGTGACCATAAGACATGTTTCATCCACACCCCATACTTAAAATATACAGTGTCTGTTCGCGGGGGGGCGCGGGGTGTGTATGTAAAGTAGGAGAATAAAATAAAGCACAACTAGACTATCTCCCTGTCCCAAACAAATAATACAAGAATCCCCTCCCTTGTAGTAGTAGGGTAATTCAGGATCGAATCCACGAGGAGGTAGGTCAGCGCTTCCTTTGTTGTACTCACGATCAAGGCTTTCGACCTCAGCAGACACTCGATATCGAGTATACAGGTCGATATCGACCTCAGTTCTGGTCGATTTCCTAGCGCAGTTCCTGCAGAAGACAAAACAGCAAGTCGACGTCGAGCAGAAACCTCGATATCGATGTTAGTCCTCGATATCGACCCTTAAGGTCGATTTCGATGCTTGTCACAGAAACTGTTTTTGTAACCAATTTGTCGGGAAAAGGATCCGAAGAAAATAAAATGGAGAGGGAAGATGAACAGAAACGAAACTAAGACTTTTATGAAGAATTTAATTAATTAAAAGGCTTCCAAAGTCGGGGTTTCATGCCACAATGATAACAATGCAAGTTTCATGCTAAAGATATGAACTTTAATGTCTTTTCGTCAAATAACTTTCGTTATCAACACTTAGGTGATTAGAGGCTTTCGCATAATTTCTAAGAGTTACTATCCGATTCATGAGTAATTCAAGTTCGCAATATGAGTGGCTTTCGCTTCAATAATGCAAATAATGAATCTCCCTAACTTTCGCAAAGGATCATGCATGGGGTAGAAGACAGAATCGCATAAAAGTCATACCTTTGATGCACTTACCTTACATTGCTATCGTCGGGCTCACCCCGACCCTAGAAGTGGGTTGACTACTCGCTCCTCATCATGCACATCATCATCATTGTTATTGAAAGAAAGCTACTTTGAATTAAAACTCCGAAAGAAAGTACAACCGAACAAGCCACTCCGCTCTCGCTTTACAACTCCACTCGGCCTCCTCTCTCTCTCTATTCTCTATTGCAACTGAATTGTGTCTAAAACGGAATACCTAAACTCAGCCCTATTGGCTTCTATTTATAGATGTCAATAAGGACTCGAAACCTTATCTTTATTCTCTATGATAAATTAAAACAAAGTAAAAGCTAAAACTTCATGGTGAAATCAGCCTCCTCATGATAGATCTGGTGTT
This sequence comes from Persicaria maculosa, assembly GCA_963922045.1. NCBI lineage: Eukaryota > Viridiplantae > Streptophyta > Magnoliopsida > Caryophyllales > Polygonaceae > Persicaria > Persicaria maculosa. The sequence continues at coordinate 41,552,177 of OY998261.1, forward strand.
GATGATAGGAAATCTCGACCTTTGGATAGATATTGCAAGCATTGGATATAATTCTATCGAAATCGGAGTCGAATTCCTCTGCTGGCATGGTCGATATCGACCCTTGGACCTCGATATCGACCCCTCCAAAATCTTATCTCGAGCTTCTCCTTCTCCTACTCGAACTGGCACTCGACTTCTATCAACTTGGTTGATCTGGCAGCATCGATATCGACCTGTATACTTGTTCGCTAGTAGGGGGAGGTGTATGTAAAATAGGAGAATAAAATAAGCACAACTAGACTATCTCCCTGTCCCAAACAAATAATACAAGAATCCCCTCCCTTGTAGTAGTAGGGTAATTCAGGATTGAATCCACGAGGAGGTAGGTCAGCGCTTCCTTTGTTGTACTCACGATCAATGCTTTTGACCTCAGCAGACACTCGATATCGAGTATACTGGTCGATATCGACCTCAGTTCTGGTCGATTTCCTAGCGCAGTTCCTGCAGAAGACAAAATAACAAGTCGACGTCGAGCAGAGACCTCGATATCGATGTTAGTACTCGATATCGACCCTTAAGGTCGATTTCGATGTTTGTCACAGAAACTGTTTTTGTAACCAATTTGTCGGAAAATGATCCGAAGAAAATAGAATGGAGAGGAAAGATGAACAGAAACAAACTAAGACTTTTATGAAGAATTTAATTAATTAAAAGGCTTCCAAAGTCGGGGTTTTATGCCACAACGATAACAATGCAAGTTTCATGCTAAAGATATGAACTTTAATGTCTTTCCGTCAAATAACTTTCGTTATCAACACTTAGGTGAGTAGAGGCTTTCGCATAATTCCTAAGAGTTACTATCCAATTCATGAGTAATTCAAGTTCGCAATATGAGTGGCTTTCGCTTCAATAATGCAAATAATGAATCTCCCTAACTGTCGCAAAGGATCATGCATGTGGTAGAAGACGGGATCGCATAAAAGTCATACCTTTGATGCACTTACCTCACATTGCTATTGTCGGGCTCACCCCGACCCTAGAAGTGGGTTGACTACTCGCTCCTCATCATGCACATCATCATCATTGTTATTGAAAGAAAGCTACTTTGAATTAAAACTTCGAAAGAAAGTACAACCGAACAAGCCACTCCGCTCTCGCTTTACAACTCCACTCGGCCACTCTCTCTCTCTATTTTCTATTGCAACTGAATTGTCTCTAAAAATCGCCTCCTCAGTCTTGCCTACCTAAACTCAGCCCTATTGGCTTCTATTTGTAGATGACGACAAGGACTCGAAACCTTATCTTTATTCTCTATGATAAATAAATAAATAAATAAAAAGTAAAAGCTAAAACTTCATGGTGAAATCAGCCTCCTCATGATAAATCTGATGTTGATGATAGGAAATCTCGACCTTTGGATAGATATTGCAAGCATTGGATATAATTCTATCAAAATCGGAGTCGAATTCCTCTGCTGGCATGGTCGATATCGACCCTTGGACCTCGATATCGACCCCTCCAAAATCTTATCTCGAGCTTCTCCTTCTCCTACTCGACTTCTATCAACTTGGTCGATCTGGCAGCATCGATATCGACCCCCAGACGTCGATATCGACCTCTTCTGTGTCGAGATGCTCTGTTTCCTTTCTGCTCGATTCCTATGTCTCGATGTACTCGATGTCGAGGTCTTCAGTCGATTTCGACTTCTTCAGAAGACTTCGAGTTCTTTTTCCGCTCTTCTGAATTCATCCATTTTCATCCTGTTTTCTGCGAAATCACATGGAAACTCGTGCAAACCCATATATTTGACATTTAAGCATAAACTACACTATTCCCATGTTTTCCCATTAATGTGCATGCAAAAGACAACAAAATGAATTCATATGTGCATAGAAAATATGGCAATATGCGCGCACATCAAACACCCCATACTTAAGCTTGCTTGTCCCCAAGCAATGCTCTTAATGGTCATTCAAGGGAAGAAAGTAAACCCTCAACATCATAGATTCATTTTTCATATGTCCCTACAATAAATTGCCATCCTCGAGAAGGTACTTATGTCAACCAAGTCCATGCCTGTGCATAAAAGCAATTTCATACTTATAAAGGAGGTAATATGCAAAAAACAATTTTAGCGACATTGCATTAATAATCCAGAGGACTTTCTTCAAGCTTGTGAGAAGTGGATTGGTAAAAGGCTAAAGGTGGGCTAATATTTGGCTATGTGGTGTTAAATCCGGGGAAGTACACTTTCTTTCCAAAATATTCCACATTCCTCCTTCATAATGTCTCACCTTTCACTCATCGTTCAATGCTTTTTTCACTTTAATGCTTTTACCTCTCTAACCTTAGCACTGCCTTCTCGCGAGTCGCAAACATGGGTGTCATGAATGGCCCCGGATACTTAGTACTTCGGACTCCTCACCTTTGTGTCCCATCTCGCCGAACTATTATCTCAGCGAGCAGGGTCGACCTACCTTTATCTCCTGAGGTGATCAGATTTTTTCTCGCTCATTTAATTTTCCATATTGTATCATTCCTGCCAACAACTTTATAAATGCACAACTCCATATAACTCCAAAGATGTCATCCATTCAAAAAAAAACTTTGTCCCCGGATAGGGTATAAGGTAAAAAATGGACAATATGTATATGTGGAGTAATAATGATCATAATAAGTCTACATATGGCTTTGTGAATATGCGTAGGTAAGGCTAGGATATGAACTTTGCTTGTATGGAATTTTTATAAAAAAATCCTCCATCATCTTATCATGCACATGTCAAAAGCAACTTCAAATTTTCATCTCCTTTATGATTTTCTCAATAAATTGCACTTCATTGGGACTTCCCTTAACTAGGCAATCTCATGTTATATCTCTAATGAATCTAATTTTGCATCATAGAGCTCTTTTTTATACTTCCATGACTCTCCTTTTTTTCAAAATTTTTGATGGGGGTCAATTTTTTTATGCATTAAAATAAATATGCAACCCTAAACTAAGTATGAATATGCAAATAAGCCTTTCCCCTACCCCATACTTAAAATCTACAGTGTCCTCACTGTATTAGAACTAGGGTTAAGAAGAAGACTTACTAAACCGTCACAAATTTCAGGAGTCGAAGAAGACAACAGGGAAGGTCGATATCGACCCTTTACATCGATATCGATGTCTTTCTTGTATTCTGCTCGGGCTTCAGGGTGATTCGCCCTCGATCACAAACCCTATCCATGTCGACCTTGAGGTCGATTTCGATGTCCGACATCGATTTTGATGCCTTTCTGGGTGCTTTCCTCTCTCCTGCAATTTGAAAACTAAACACAAAATATGTAAAACAATAAAGTGTCTAAAACCAAAACTAAGCTGTCTTAAAACCAAAACTAAGTCTTTGTTACAAGCTCTAGATTTTTAAGTCGCTAGGCCGACTTCTTCCCTTGCGCTTTTCAAGGTGGCATCTGCAGAGCCCATGTGGCTTGGGCCTCAAATATCACTCCTTTCTTGTCCCGCAGCTGCATTCCCCCGGGATTGATTTGATTCACCGTGAATGGACCTAAGCTCTTATCCTTGAATCTTGTAGGGAACCAATGGTCTTTAGATTTGGCAACATAGACCTTGTCTCCTATCTCATATTGGCTTGAACTATCATCGGATACCCTACATAAACGCACATGCCAAGGCACACCTCTTCCAAATAATGATAAGTCCTTAATTGTAATTGAACAAGAGGAATCCGTACCTTGACTTACCTTCTTCTCAGTCTGTGGTTCAGGTCGATGTCGATGTGTAGAGGTCGATATCGATCCCTGTTGTGCACCTATAGGATCAGTCGATTTGGGGAGTTTTGACTCGATATGATCAGGTCGATTTCGACCCTCAGAGGTCGATATCGAGGTCTCCTCGCCTCTCTTCTCAGCGCTGATGGTGGTCGATTTCGATAGGGTGTGGTCGATATCGACCCTTGACCCCGATTTCGATGCTTCCTCTTTTCCTCCGTCGACCCCATACTTATGACCTGTCACAGAATCTTGAACAATAGTGGTCGATATCGACTTACCTGGGTCGATTTCGATGTCCTGTTGAGCTCCTTCGTTCAAGATTGCTTCAACTTCCTCTACTTGGGCTTCTTTGATGGCTTTTATCTCCATTGGCCCTTGACTTTGCACCGTCTTGTTGAAGGAATACTCTATTACTTCATCACTAATTGTGAGTGAGAGCAATCCTTTCTTCACGCTAATGTTGGCATCGACGGTTGCTAGGAATGGCCTACGTAAAATAATTGGACAAGCAGGGTCCTCCGCTATGTCAACAACTAGGAAATCAGCAGGGACAAAGAATTTGCCTACTTGTACTGGCACATCTGTCACTATCCCAGTTGGAATAACTACGGTATTGTTAGCCATGTATAATCTTGCATCCACGGGCTCCAGAGGACCTATCTTTACCTTGTGCCAAATGGTTAGTGGCATCATGCTAACGCTAGCGCCCAAGTCAACTAAAGCATTAAATTTGAATTGACCTAGACCTATAGCGATAGACAACTTACCTGGGTCCGCCCGCTTTTGTGGTAGCTCCAACCTGTTGCATTCCTCTGCGATCTCAGAGAGCGATCGCTTCTTACCCAAGATATCCTTAAGGAACCTTACATAAGATGGCATCTCGTGAAGTGCCTCTATGAATGGTATAGAGACATTAAGCCCTTGGAGCATCTTCACGAACCGTTGGAACTTCTTTTCCGCTGGGTCCTTAGTCACTTTTCTAGTTGGGAATGGCAACACCTTCTTCCTTCCTGTGGCTGTAGTGAGGTCGATATCGGCAGCAGTGAGGTCGATATCGACTGGAAGAGTCGATTTCTGTGGTGACGCAGAATTAGGGTCGACATCGACAGGAGGGTCGACATCGATGTCACCTTGGTCGATATCGACAGGGGGGGTCGATATCGACGTCTGTTCTGGCTCCTTCTCCTCCACTTTTCGCTCGGGCGTTTGTAATTGACGCCCACTCCTTAGGTTTACTGCCGCGATATGACCTGTGGTTTTGCCCTTTTGGTTGGGCACAGTGGATCCAGGGAGTGATCCGGACGCTTTGGGCATTGCTTCCGCCAATTGACTCATTTGAGTCTCCATGTTGCGCTTCCAAACGTCGATCTCCCCAAGTCTAGAATTGATGCCCTGCAGCTGAGTATGGACGGGGTTATTGGCTTATTTGAACTCAGCGTGGTTCCTCCGCATCTCATCAAGGATGATTTGCAGGTCATCTTTCTTAGTCTCCCGCTCAGGGTGCCCTGGTGCCCTATAGGTTGGGGGATCCCTTTGATAGAACCTTTGATCACCCCAATTTTGTTGATTGCCCCCTCCATAGGGGCCTCTCGTCCATTTGACCTCCTCATGTTGTTCCGCCATAGATACTTGCTCAGTATGTGGACAGGCACTGGTGTTATGCCTTATTGAACCACACTTCTGACAAGGTTGATTGTTGCTCTGGAACCTTACTTGCTTTTGAAGGCGGCGTGTTTGATCGTTATGGAATTGTTGTCGTACTTCAGGATCTATCTCCCTTGGAGGCTCATATAGTGGCATAGATGGGGCAGGCCTTGCATCATAGGCCGCAGCAGCCCCATAGGTGTTGTCAAAGTTCACAAGCCTCTCAATGGTCTCCCATGCCTCCGTTGGTGTAAGCTCAATGTACCGATAGGAGGTATATGAATTGATCCTCTCCTTATTCGGCGCATCAAGGGCGTTATAAAAAATCTCTTGGATGACATATGGAAGTTGCCCATGCGTCGGGCATGATCTCAGCAAGTCTTTGAAGCGATCCCACGCCTGTGCTAGGGTTTCACCTGGCTTTTGTTTGAAAGTCGTGATCCTTTGTCGTAGCATTGCCGTTTTAGAAGGTGGGAAGAATTTGTTCAAGAATGCATCTTTCACTTCCGCCCATGTCCTCAGCGATCGTGGAGCCAAACTTTCAAGCCATTGTAATGCCTTTCCTGCCAAAGACCATCGAAAAGATTTTAGTCGCACGTACTCTAAGTTTACTCCATCAGCAACTGTTTCACATAAGTCCATAAAAGTAGAGATGTGTTGCAGGGGGCATTCATTATGTCTTCCTTCAAAAGTATTTCTTTTAATCTCAGATAGGAAGTTAATTTTCAGTTCATAATTGGAGTGAGGAATTATAATGGCAGATTCAGGAACATGAAGGGGCGGATGCATGTATTGCATCGCCGTCTGTGGATACTGATTTAGCCGCTCTTGGGCTTGTCTGCGCGCATCCTCCTCCCTATCAGCACGGGCTCGCTCAGCAGCAGCAGCGGCCCTTTCAGCAGCGATTGTAGCATTATGGTCCTCGATCTCCTTTCTCAACCGCTCTATGATCTCAGCCTGTGTCTCGTTGTCAGCCATGATGCGAATTGCTTTGTTGCGAAGATGGTAGAAACGTTCAGGCTCGTCAATTGGTTCCAGGATAGGTCCGCGATCAGAACGTCGCATAAACCTGCAAAATAAGCTTAGAAAAAGATCGTGATTAACTTAGCTGGCGATTGATTGCCTCCCCGGCAACGACGCCAATTTGTTCGCTAGTAGGGTGAGGTGTATCTAAATTAGGAGAATAAAATAAGCACAACTAGACTATCTCCCTGTCCCAAACAAATAATACAAGAATCCCCTCCCTTGTAGTAGTAGGGTAATTCAGGATCGAATCCACGAGGAGGTAGGTCAGCGCTTCCTTTGTTGTACTCACGATCAATGCTTTCGACCTCAGCAGACACTCGATATCGAGTATACTGGTCGATATCGACCTCAGTTCTGGTCGATTTCCTAGCGCAGTTCCTGCAGAAGACAAAATAGCAAGTCGACGTCGAGCAGAGACCTCGATATCGATGTTAGTACTCGATATCGACCCTTAAGGTCGATTTCGATGTTTGTCACAGAAACTGTTTTTGTAACCAATTTGTCGGAAAAGGATCCGAAGAAAATAGAATGGAGAGGAAAGATGAACAGAAACAAACTAAGACTTTTATGAAGAATTTAATTAATTAAAAGGCTTCCAAAGTCGGGGTTTTATGCCACAACGATAACAATGCAAGTTTCATGCTAAAGATATGAACTTTAATGTCTTTCCGTCAAATAACTTTCGTTATCAACACTTAGGTGAGTAGAGGCTTTCGCATAATTCCTAAGAGTTACTATCCAATTCATGAGTAATTCAAGTTCGCAATATGAGTGGCTTTCGCTTCAATAATGCAAATAATGAATCTCCCTAACTTTCGCAAAGGATCATGCATGTGGTAGAAGACGGGATCGCATAAAAGTCATACCTTTGATGCACTTACCTCACATTGCTATTGTCGGGCTCACCCCGACCCTAGAAGTGGGTTGACTACTCGCTCCTCATCATGCACATCATCATCATTGTTATTGAAAGAAAGCTACTTTGAATTAAAACTCCGAAAGAAAGTACAACCGAACAAGCCACTCCGCTCTCTCTTTACAACTCCACTCGGCCACTCTCTCTCTCTCTATTTTCTATTGCAACTGAATTGTCTCTAAAAATTCGCCTCCTCAATCTTGCCTACCTAAACTCAGCCCTATTGGCTTCTATTTGTAGATGACGACAAGGACTCGAAACCTTATCTTTATTCTCTATGATAAATAAATAAATAAATAAAAAGTAAAAGCTAAAACTTCATGGTGAAATCAGCCTCCTCATGATAAATCTGATGTTGATGATAGGAAATCTCGACCTTTGGATAGATATTGCAAGCATTGGATATAATTCTATCAAAATCGGAGTCGAATTCCTCTGCTGGCATGGTCGATATCGACCCTTGGACCTCGATATCGACCCCTCCAAAATCTTATCTCGAGCTTCTCCTTCTCCTACTCGACTTCTATCAACTTGGTCGATCTGGCAGCATCGATATCGACCCCCAGACGTCGATATCGACCTCTTCTGTGTCGAGATGCTCTGTTTCCTTTCTGCTCGATTCCTATGTCTCGATGTACTCGATGTCGAGGTCTTCAGTCGATTTCGACTTCTTCAGAAGACTTCGAGTTCTTTTTCCGCTCTTCTGAATTCATCCATTTTCATCCTGTTTTCTGCGAAATCACATGGAAACTCGTGCAAACCCATATATTTGACATTTAAGCATAAACTACACTATTCCCATGTTTTCCCATTAATGTGCATGCAAAAGACAACAAAATGAATTCATATGTGCATAGAAAATATGGCAATATGCGCGCACATCAATACTCGATATCGACCTCTTCTGTGTCGAAATGCTTTGTTTCCTTTTCTGCTCGATTCCTATGTCTCTGATGTACTCGATGTCGAGGTCTTCAGTCGATTTCGACCTCTTCAGAAGACTTCGAGTTCTTTTTTCGCTCTTCTGAATTCATCCATTTTCATCCTGTTTTCTGCGAAATCACATGGAAACTCGTGCAAACCCATATATTTGACATTTAAGCATAAACGACACCATTCCCATGTTTTCCCATTAATGTGAATGCAAAAGACAATAAAATGAATTCATATGTGCATAGAAAATATGGCAATTTGCGCGCACATCAGTGTCATCATTGTATTAAAAGAAAAACAAGGGTAGAGAGAGAAACTCAGAAAGCAACCTATAGAATTAGGTCGAGTCGATGCCAGAAGTCAATGTCGAGTAAGGTGGTCGATGTTGACTGCCTCTATCTATATCGAGGAAGAAGTTGAAGTTGAGGGTCGCTTGGATCTGGTCGATATCGAGTAGCTTGGTCGAGATCGACTGCAATTTTTACTTCTTGAGTCATCGTTGTCGACTCCCAGAGATGGCTCGACCCTAGGGTGGTCGATTTCGACTGGCCTGGTCGATTTCGACTAGCCTGGTCGTTTTCAGCTGCCTCTACAGAAGCTTCTTTTCTTCTTCGTCGTTCCTTTTGCTTTGTAACCTGAACTTCTTATTAGAATAATAAATAAATAGCCACGATATATCGAAGTTTCAAAAACCAAATTTAAAACCCTAAAAACCATCTAAGTGGAAAATTTTAAAGTTTATGTACATGCTCTAGATTTTTGAGTCGCTAGGCCGACTTCTTCTTCAATGCTTTATGAACCCTTAAGTTAGGGACCCTTCAAGCTTGTGCCTTCTCTTGGATCATCTAGGTCCTTTTGATATTAGCTAAGTTCGAAAACCAAGGCTTCTTCTTCCTTAGGCTCTTCTTTATTGGGCGCTTTCCTTCTCTTTCTTGACCTAACTTTAGAGATATGGGCAAACCATGGAGCTTTGACCCTCCCATTAGTTAAATCATCAATAATGGACAGAGAGGGTTAGGGATCATACTTGAGCTTACCTGTTCGGACCCAAAACAGAGATCTTCGGGCTGAGGGTCAGTCGATCTTGATAGAGGGAGGTCGATTTCGATTGCAGATGTTGATGTCGACTATGGGTGGTCGATGTCGACGTCAGGGACCCCATACATAAGCTCCTGCCAACTCGATGGATCATCATTCTCACTTGAAATTGAGTCACCCAGGTCGATATCGAGTTGATTGGTCGATTTTGACTGACTCTAGTGGATCTCCACTTTCTTTGCAGTTTCCGTCCTTGCCAACACAAATTTGCGAAGCTTTTCCTTTGCTGGTGAGAGGGCAACTTGTTCTAGCTGCTTTGTTTTGCTCATAGTAGGATTGAAGTGAAACTCCACGACCTCGTTGCCGATTGTGAATGTAAGGGTGTCATTCCTCACATTGATGTTGACATCCGCTGTTGCTAAGAATGGCCTACCAAGGATGATAGGCACAATAGGATCTTCTGGCATGTCCAACACGATGAAGTCCGTGGTTATGAAGAATTTTCCCACCTTGAAAGGGACATCAGCCACAACCCCAGTTGGTCTCACGATAACGACCAGACATGTCGATATCGACTTCTTTTCAGCTTTACTTAGCTTCTTGGTTTTGACCCCAATTCCGCTTCAATTCCTACATATTTAGAACAAAACTTGTGCATACTCTAATTTTTGGCACGTTAGCTCATTCTACACAAATTTGCACTATTTTTTACCTTTACTGTAAAGACCTAGATATTTTGAACTCATTAATAGTGATTTCATTAAATTATCAACTCTAGCAATAATATAAATTTATAAATATGATTGGAATTTTAAGAAAAATAAATTTAGTAGGTCACAATTTAAATATTTTGAGCACTTTTGGAAATTTTAGAGCTTTGAAATAAAAATTCTTATATTTGAAGTATATTAAGATGACTTTGAGAAGATCATTTTGGTGTTTCAAAATTTTCCTAAATTTATAGAGATGTTACCGGTAACTTAATTTTGAGTAGAATCCTTATAATTGATAGAATAGCGAATTGTTTTTGTAATTTCCCATAATTTAATTCTAACCCTAATTTGCGGGTATAACCCTTAGAACCCACTATTCATCATCCTCATCGGATCTGGGAGCCCCCTCTGTTCCTTTTCTTCACTTTAATTTTCAGATCTGAAAATGTCCTTCCCTCCTCCCAGCTTTCTCACTCTCGCTCCCCCCTTCCTTGTTCCACCTCCATGTCGATCCAAGCTCTACTCCCATGGCCTTCCTCTTTCTATCTCGCCCGCACTCGCCCCGCTATTTCGCTCTCTTGCTCTCACTGCTCCACTGCCGACAGCAGTGGTGGCCGCATGATCATCCGAAAGGTGGGGCGAAATTTCTAGTGTGTACTGAGATATTGGCCTTGAATAAACTCCTTTACCTAAGCTACGACTTTCAACTTAGCAATGTATTGTAGAAAAGTAGACTTACATTTGCTTGATTGCTATGGTAGTGATTTCTCGTCATTCATTGGAAATTCAGGCATTTATCATATTTAGGAGTGTAAACTTATCGAAATTCAATCATGCTAAATTCAAGGCTTTTGCATATTATCTAAGATTGTTAACTCATCAACTTTATAATATCTTTTGGTTCCCAAAGACATATAGGGTACGAAAATAAAAATACTGCATAAAGCTTCACAAATTCAATTAATAAATTTCATTCTCAAAATCACATATACACAATAATTAAAACACAAAATTTATTCTCAAAATCAAAAACTCTAATGAAAATTTCACAACATTTATTCTCATAATCAAATCCTAATTTCACCAATTTTATGGGGTTTAATTAGTTTATACCTAGATAATTTGTATATAATAGGGAGCTCGGGAAGTGGGAATATAATTAAATAAGGGGGTAGAAACATAGAGAGTGGGTGCAAGTTGAACAAAGAATAAAAAAACTTTTTTGAGGGAGGTGAATTTTTTTTTTAAAAAAAGAGGCTAATTTCACCAATTTTATGGGGTTTAATTAGTTATAGCTAGATAATTTGTATCTAATAGGGAGGTCCAGAAGTGAGAATATATTTAAATAAGTGGGTAGAAACATAGAGAGTGTGGTCAAAATTGAACAAAAAAATAAAAAAGCTTTTTTGGGGGAGATGAAATTTTTTTTAAAAAAGGAGGCTAGTAGGAATTGAACCACTGACAATTGGTTAAAACTAACTTTCCTTCCTTCCAACCAACCAACTAAACAAAGTAGATTTGTTGATTCTATATTTATCCTAGTTTTACTTATCATAACACTGCCATATATATAAATAATTTTTTATTTTTTTTTCCAAAGTTCGGGGACACGTGGGTCGAAGGGTGGGGCGGCCGCCTACGCCCGCCCCACCCTGGGGCCGCCCCTGGCCGACAGCACCAGGAGCTCCCATATGGCGTCACCTTTCTCTCCCGCTCTCCCTCGCACTTCTCTACCTCAATCTTGCTTCGCCGCCTCTGCTAGCCGGCCTCAATGGAGCTCGAAGAACCGGCCTCTCTCTTGACATCGTTGCTAGCCGAGCTCGCGGGATTGTCACCAACGCCGACGATGCCGCCCCCCCAACCCCCCCAATCTTCGATTTTCGCCCCCTTGTCGTGCTCAGCCCCTTCTAGGCTGGGGTGGTGCTCGAAGACCGACGTCAGCGACCCGAGGTCACCTGTGAGCTGGAATCGAACCTCGTCTATCCCGAACCTCTGAACTCCTTGTCGTAAATGAAAAATGGGATTTTGGGTATAATGTCTTTGATCCTTATGTTGAATCTGACTTTGTTTTCGTATGAATTTGGTGTTAATATGTTTTAAATTCTTGCGCTACTAGCTTGAATTTTGTTAATAATGTCGTACTCCGATACGGTGGGAATTAGATTTGCCTTGCTCTCGCTCCCGCCTAAAAAATCAGTAATTGAAGATTTAAGTTAAATTTATGAGGATTGAATTTCATTTGTTTAACAATTACTTTGCAAACAATTAGATTTCTTTTTTTTTTTTTTGTAAATGGATAAATTGACTTAGATGACCCGGTTATAAAAGTGTGACCTTGTTGTTGACTTGTCACTTGGAGAGTAAAAATATGAGTTAACTAAAATGGTGTGTTCATTAGATTATTTGGCTAGGTAAGATTTTAGAAAATTGTTTAACAAGCAACTTGACTTACTTTTGAGATGGAACGATTTTTTTTTTTTGAAATAACCTAATCTTGTCGGATTTATTTTGATAACATAATAATATAAGTAGATTAAAGAGCAATGAGTTATAAATGGATTTTCGGATGAAGTGGGATTTGGGAAAATATTTTGAATAAAGATTGATCTAACTTGAGATTTAAGAGTTAAGGGAATCTTGGGAAATCGATTTGCTTTATCTAATTTGTGAATGACTTGGTGAATCTTCTGTGTGAAATTTTGTAAAGCAAATTATGATATGTTGATATATGTTCTTGAATAATTTTGAGATCTTAACTTCATAAGCATGTACCTTGATTATATTTTAACTTGTAACTCGAGCATAGAATTATTGGTTGTTATATACGTATAGTATTATGATTATTAACTAAGTTCGGAGAATGAGAATACATGTTGAAACGTTAAAATAAATAAGATATGTGAATTATGGTATGACCGTTTTAGAATGAACCGACCGAGTAAACACTTGTTATAATTGGCTTAATAGATTAATAGTAGTATCATCAACTTTTATAATTAGAAAGATATAAAAGTATTTAAGATATGACTAAGTGTCTAAGATGATTAAAAGATGTCTTGTGAAACGGTGATGTCTTGTGACCTTGTTAAATGTGTAAATTAGTGAAGCTTGAAGTTGTTGAACTATATTATTTATTATTGTTGATTATGTGTTTATTTAGGAAACCCGCTTATTTAAATAAGATAGGATCCTTCTCATAGAAACCTAAATCTTATGTGTGAGTATCTTAATTCAATGTTTTATGACTAAGATACTTGATGAGTAAAATCTTGTAAAAGTAGCTATGATGTGATCTAGTGTATAAGGTTATATAAAAGACATCATGGAAACTTGTTATACATGTATCCTTGTTGTTGTGCTTATCGAGATATGAAATTGGTTCATTTGACTTGATATCACTACCTCATATATAAGCTGGTAATTCGGTTAACTAGAGTAATAATGTGGAGGCTTTTGGTTTATTAATTGGTTGAATTCTAGAGTAACTATGTAAGAAATGTCTTGAGAGCTTGATGCCTTGTGAACTTACTATACATGAGCTTCTTTGGTATGAATATGACCTTAAAATATGGCTCAGTTATGATTTAACCTTAGTTCATACATGTCAACTTACCTTGGTTTACTCTTTGAGCATGATTTATTATGCGAATTTGAGAAATAAGACTTGTTAATCCTTGGTTTTGGGAACTTATGATTTTGTTGAGTATTCGAGTATTTGATAATTGATGGTTACTTGAGAAAATATTTAAGGAAAACCTGAACTAGATATGAAGTAAGATGTTTTAAGTAATGATACTGATAAGGCTATGAACTAAGTTTAAAACTTGATGAGAACAAGGTTAAATGAGGATGATGGTTATGATGAGAATGCGAGGTCACTTGAATAAAATATTGTTAAGTCTTGTGTGTTGAGTAAATGTGTATTGATGAGTTGTTCCTTACTTATTACTTGCTAGTGTGATTGGATGGTACTCTGAGTGGCTTGTTTGAGGATGGATGATTTTCTGAGTGGTTTGTTTGCTGGCTAATTGGATGTGAAGACTTTAGGTAAGTCCTTCGGGGCTTGCTCAAGTGATTGGACCTCATGCCTGATGTGTCATATAGTACGTAGGTGTTGCATATGGATAAAAGCATGCCATGTAGTATCATGCTTAGGACCTGCACTTATGAATGAGCATCCCTATTCTCTATGTGTTTGGAACAGAACGACCATTATTTGTGAGTCCAAGAGTCTTTGCTAGGGTCATAGGAGAGCCCAGCTCCATCGGGTTGTCATGAGTCAGTCGTGTCGTTACATGAGATTATAGCCCAGCACCATCGGGCATGAGTGATGTACATATTTGTACCTCTTTTTATTGCATCTTTTGACATCATATTTCATTCGATTTCCAAATAAAAGGGTTAAAATAATACAAACTTGTGTAAGAATGGGCTAACGTGCAAGAAATAGAGTTTCAGGAGCTGGGTGGTGGATGGGTGTTTGCGGGTGAGACCGCGCGCAAGAATGTGATAATTGAAGAGGGCATCGACTTCACCTCTATGAAAAAACTGATTAGGCTCAAGGTTGGCCATGATTCTTCATATGAAGAGTGGTTGTTGTCTTACGTGGAAAAGGCGGAAGAATGGGGTCATCCGATCACGATTGCCGATGATGACGACCTTGAGGCATTTAAGTTTCTGAACTCGAAGTGTGGGGAACGACAATGGCCCATGGCGATATATGTGGGTCCATTTCTAAACGGGGGCGTTGATGTAAAGCAACCCGGCATCGGGGAAGAAGGCTTGAGTGAGCCACGTACCTCCCAAAAAGTGGACGACTTGGGTGAGATTGTCAGTGCCGAGGCAGGAGGTAAGGCACAACCAAACCCTTTGTCTGTAGATGTTGGGTTATATGGGGGAGGAGAGGGTAGCGAAGCCATAGGGAAGAGCAAGGAGGTGGGGATGATAGACATAAGTGACACGGGGTTAATAAGCGGTGTCACGCATAACTGTGTAAGTGACATGAGTAAGGGTCCGGATATGAACCAATTGGGTCAGGTGAGAGAGGTCGTAGGAAAGGGCAAAGAGCTGGGTGTGATAGACATTACCGACACGGGGGTTACAACGGGTGACATGCCTATATGTTTAGGTGACAAAGGTAAGGGTCCGGATGTGATCCACCTGGGTGAGGTGATGGAGACCATTACTGACAGGAGGAGTGAAACTGGTGACATGCATGTAGTTGTAGGTGACAAGGTTCAAGGACTGGATGTAATCCAATTGGGTGACACGGACAACTCTTCGGTTGACACGGTAAACGATGAAGGTGACACGTATCAGGGGTTAAAGGTCATATCCATAAGCAATCAGGAGGAGGATGAGGGCGAAGCTGTAGGAGTGAAGCGGGAAGAAGTATGGGATGATTTGGAGTGGCAGGGTGTTGAGGATGAGGTGGTGTGGGAACTTGAAAATTGGGTTCCGAGGTCCAGCATATCCCCAACTACGATAGAGAACATTGAAGCTTCGACGGAGGGGGTGGAAGTTGAGGATGAGGTGATGAGGGAACTTGAAAATAGGGCTCCGAGGTCGAGCATATCCCCAACTACAATAGAGAACATTGAAGCTATGGTGGAGAGAGCAACGCCTCGCACCCAGGACCCACGACGAAACATGATAGAACTTTCGGTGGGACAGTTATTCGCATCGAAGGCTGATATGCAGACTCAGCTTAGGTGGAATGCAGTGGAGAAGTGCTTCAAGTTTGTAGTGAAGAGGTCGACGAAATCGTTATATGTCGTTGGATGTGTGGACAGTAAGTGCAAGTGGATGTGTAGGGCCTCGACTTACCGGAGCACCACTATGTGGGTTATCCGAAAGTATATCCCGAAGCATACATGTGACATGAACATGAAGCACGACCATAACCGACATGCTACGTCGAACATGATTGGACAGAACCTCGTGTCCACGTAAGTGTTACTTTAGTTGTGAACATTGCTAGTTCTGTCACATGATAATATTCTACATAACTCCTTGTGTAAATGAACCTGTCACTTTTAGGTTCACCGGGACTCGAAAGAACCTCGTTCCCGAGCAAGTGCAGACAATGACGAAGTCCCAGTATGACATCACGTGTAGCTACTGGAAGGCACGAAGGGCTCGACAGGTGGCGAGGGAGGTGAAGCATGGGACCGACGAAGACAGTTACCGAGATATTATTCCATACTTGCACATGTTGGAACAGACTAACCCCGGGACATATACTAAGTTAGAGCTGGACTCATCCCAAAGATTCAAGTACGCCTTTGTTAGTTTGGGGGTATGGCGCAAGGCGACCCCCTACCTTCGAAAGGTAAAACTCCATGTCGGTTGTGTATTATTGCATGTCACCTTACACAGAAGCCCATGTCACCAAACCAACCGTCATCGACTTCCATGTACAGGTCTTTTCAGTGGATGGGAGTTTCCTGAAAGGGAAGTTCAGGGGCACCCTTCTCTTTGCCACAACCCAAGATGCAGACCACAAAGTATACCCGATCGCGTTTGCGATAGTCGATGGTGAGAATCATGGGTCATGGGGCTTCTTCTTTAAGAACATGCTACATGTTGTCGAGGACACACCGGATGTAATGTTTGTGTCTGATCGCCATCTTAGTATCGTCAAAGGTTTGAGGGACAACTATGTGTTTGCAAAGCAAGGGGCATGCATATGGCATCTATTTCAGAATGCGAGGTGCAGGTACAAGGGGGTCACGGGCCTGCAGATGTTGTTCTTCAAGATGGCGAAGGCATACACGAGGGTAGAGTTTGAGAAGCTCTTCGGTGATTTCTGCGCACATTCAGCCCCTACGGGCCAATACCTGAAAGAGGCTGGTTTCTAGAACTGGGTCCGGGCATACTTCTTGGGGATGCGCTACAACATAATGACGATGAACAACTCAGAGTGTCTAAACGCCGTCTTCAAGGAGCCCCACGACCTACCCATCATTGCCTTGATTGATGCTATCCTTGAAACCGTAGGCAAGTGGTTCTACAAGCATCGGGAAACCACCACCAAATCGGGTAAGTCGGTAAGCGACTACGTTGATGATGCTCTGAAAATGAACTATGCGATGGCAATATGCTTGGATGTCAGACCGCTCAGCCCACACGAGTACAATGTCCGCAAAGGGTTCTCCTCATGGGTTGTGAATTTGAGTGCCCGTACCTGCACATGCAAACGGTTCGACATTGACCAGTTCCCGTGCCCGCATGCCATAGCCGCTGCCAAGTTTGGAGGTACCAATATCTTCTCTCTAGTGAATGACTTCTACAAAGTTGCAGCATGGAAGGCGTGTTACGAGGATGTGATATATCCGCTTCCTCCAAGAGCTGATTGGAGAATCCCCCCAGCCATGTCAAGTGTCGTGTGCCTCCCCCCGGACGTGAAGCGGCGACCTGGTCGCCCTAAGACAACCCAGTACCCATCTCGGGAAGAATTTCCCCGTGTCAAGCGTCGTCGTTCGTAGTTGTGTTTCTACATTGGTGGTCCAACGCCTTACCGCAGAAGCTGGGTTTGCTTATGCATTTGCAGATTGGGGTCAGTGGTTGGACCATTTTTCTTCGTAGTGCTTTTGGGAACGGGTTAAGTACTTCGCATTACTTTTGGGGACAGTTTCTAGAAATAACCCGTGTCACAAGTTTGTGTTCCCGTGTCAGATGACAAGGGTAACGTGTCACTGGTTTGAATTTGATGTTTGACATTTCTGTGGTTGACACTTGATAAGGCAATCACACTTGCCTTGTCACCTTTTTGAAAACCTATGCCACCTGAATTATGTATCGTGTCACGTATTTGAATTATTCATCGTGTCACCTGAATTATGTATCGTGTTACGTATTTGAATGTGATGATACCCAAAGTTTCGAGCATAAGAACCTAGTCAACTAATGACCAATGGGCAAAGTACCACAATAACACCCTAGTCAACTAGCGTCAACAACTACAGGTTTTCAGCAACAAAGTTCATAACAACCTACGACAATATTCTACATGGTTCCACACTACCTATGACAATCCAAACCATCGAAGTTCATGACAACCTACTACAACAACAACAACAAAGTTGATAATAATGGCCAAGTCAATCCTTTTTGGCATGTGGTTTCTTCGCAGGGGAAGACATGTCTTGTCCATCACAACCCCATTGCCTTCCTAGTCCTCTTGCCTCGCTCACCTTCCACATTTGTAGCCCCTTCATCTGCACCACCTCCTTTCCCACGGGCATCTCGCATCCCATTCACAACATATTCCAGCCCCTTCATCTGCACCACACAATATTCTACATGGTTCCACACTACCTACGACAATCCAAACCATCGAAGTTCATGACAACCTACAACAACAACAACAACAACAAAGTTCATAATAATGGGCAAGTCAATCCTTTTTGGCACGTGGTTTCTTCGCAGGGGAAGACATGTCTTGTCCATCACAACCCCGTTGCCTTCCTAGTCCTCTTGCCTCGCTCACCTTCCACATTTGTAGCCCCTTCATCTGCACCACCTCCTTTCCCACGGGCATCTCGCATCCCATTCACAACATATTCCAGCCCCTTCATCTGCACCACACATAACGTAAAAGAAGGGTTGTACCTCCACTTGATCACATTCAATGGAATATACGTGTCACCTATTAGTTATGTCGTGTCACTAGTTTATATTGCCTTGTCATTGATGGTATGGATACTTGGCCGAAAACAAAGATAGACTAAGGATGTAACTTCTCATCCATGCTTCGAAGCCACGTTGTCATAGTTTCCAGCCTCTCCAACATCAGGTCAAGTGTCCTCCCCACTTTATCTTCCCCGACTTCCTTGTTCCCATCACGTATTCCCGAAGTTGCTCCAGCCTTGCCAGAGCCGTCCCCATAATAACGGGGAGCCAACACAGCTTGAACATCATCGTAGAAGAGGTCAGGCTCCTCATGCCTATAGAAGCACCCGTTCATCAACTCGTACTCGCCGTCAGTCGGAACTAGGATGGGGTTGTCTTCCACCGTGATGCTCTTCAATTTCTCTGGGTCCATGCGGGTTTCGATCGACTCGTAGCTTAGATTGTCGTCATTGGCAGCCCACCTCAACAAGCGAGGCAACGCCTTCGTCGATACCTTGTCAGCAAACTGGACCCCAATATCGGGAACAACTTCGTACAACCAAATCTACAACACCCATGCGTTCGACATAACAATATACGAAATGTGTGTAAATTGGGCTTGAAAATGAAAATTTAACTTCGATGTTGAAGGTTACCTGGAATACCAACGGATAACCCATTAGCCCATAACCATGGCGATCAACACCCGACTTCAAGTCTGCAACCCACCGTTCTATGACACCTCATAGGGACGCATGGGTGGCCTCGTAGACAAGCCTACCCCAAGGGAATGCCAAGAACCGATCGACGTTCTCAACAAGCCTCACAATCCACGCTGGTATAAGAGACCTGGGTTCCCGCCCAAGCAGTACACCTTCGATAATGAAGAGGAGAGCGAGCTTGAAACGCTTTCTTGCACTCGGTTCCTTCAAAATCGAGGTCTTCAACGCGTACTCTAGCTCACCCACGGTCACCCTGTTCGTTGAGAAAAAGTCCTTAATGGCATCCTTGTCGTCCTCCATATCTCCGTCCCGGTATCGACCACAACGCAACCCAGTCACGAGGGCAAACTCCTTGATCGAGAAGCGTCGGAGCTTTCCTTGCAACAAGTACCACGTCTCCCACTTCTTCTCTGTCTTAAGTTGCCGTTGTAAGACGTAATGCAGTAGTTGCGGTGAGAATTGAACTCGGTTTGCCGATTCCACAATTCCCCCAAGTTGGCTTCTCAGCAGCTTCTCCCAATCTAACGGGTGGATCAAGTCGTCCAAGTTCACAAGCATCGAGACTTTCGAACTTTGGTTGACTCGCCCCCGGAAGTGCTTCTCCTCTGGAACTGCATAGCGTGGATCTGCCTTTTCGGGTGGCTTCACTCCCTTCCTCCTTAAATTTTTTGACCTAACCATATCTTCCCTGCATTTAAGTAGACATGAACAGAATTAGAGAGCCATAGAAAATCGTCTCCTCCTACCACCAAACTATTAAACCCCCCCTCCCATATTGCTTTCCAAATACATAAACATGAACCATGTCACCCATGTTTCTAACCCATGTCATTGCCTCTTAAGGGTACCCCTTTTCTTGAATTCTAATTTCAGACATTTCTCCTGTCACCCATGAGAAACTGTTTGTCAAAACCGGCCAAACTCCATGGTTCTTCTTCTATCTCAACCCAGCCCAACCTCAGTCCTTCTTCTTAAATCTCAACCCCATACCACCCCACAAACCAAATTCCACTCCCTTCTTCACAAGCATGAAAACCCTAACTTCCTCTATCTTTCCCTTTATGTCCACCTTTATGATGCCACCAACTGTTCCCTTTTAAATTTGTTTATTTCCTCAACTGCAATAAATGCAAGTTGGTGAAAGATTCTCTATTTTCTTTTTGCTTTATTTTTCCAGTTTATTGTGGAGTTTTCCTTTTTTTTTTTTCATTTTATCAGAGGTGCGAAAAATAACGGTACCAGATAATTCCACGTCACCGCATACACATGTCATTTCATTGCCTCAGGGTGTGAGGTGATTAAAATACCATGTCACTTGTTTGACATCTTGTGTCACATGTTTAACGTAACATGTCACTACTGGGATTCTCACTTTTTTATTTCTTTTAGAGATAACCCCAATATTGTGCATACATACCTTCAAGGGGATGGCATGTACCTCTCCAAATGTGAAATGCACCAAGTTCAAACCAAACAAGTTGTATAATTTCAGAGCAACTACTTTTTATCTCTTTAAGGGCTAAACCCTGTCACCGGTCCAAATTCACATGTCACGTCACTGACTCACCGTGTCACATTAGGTGGCTACATTCTACCCTTAACTATATGCGTCGATTCAATTAGGCCCCACTATTGTGCATACATCACTTCAAGGGGATGACATGTACCTCTCCAAATGCGAAATGCACCAAGTTCAAACCAAACCAATTGTATAATTTCAGAGCAACTACTTTTTATCTCTTTAAGGGCTAAACCCTGTCACCTGTCCAAATGAATGTGTCACGTTACTGACTCACCGTGTCATATAAGGTGGCTACATTCTACCCTTAACTATATGCGTCGATTCAATTAGGCTCCACTATTGTGCATACATACCTTCAAGGGGATGAAATGTACCTCTCCAAATGCGAAATGCACCAAGAGCAAACCAAACCAATTGTATAATTTTAGAGCAACTACTTTTTATCTCTTTAAGGGCTAAACCCTGTCACCTTTCCAAATTAACGTGTCACGTTACTGACTCACCGTGTCACATAAGGTGGCTACATTCTACCCTTAACTATATGCGTCGATTCAATTAGGCCCCACTATTGTGCATACATACCTTCAAGGGGATGACATGTATCTCTCCAAATGCGAAATGTACCAAGTTCAAACCAAACCAGTTGTATAATTTCAGAGCAACTACTTTTCATCTCTTTAAGGGCTAAACCCTGTCACCTGTCCAAATTCACGTGTCACGTCACTGACTCACCGTGTCACATTAGGTGGCTACATTCTACCCTTAACTATATGCGTCGATTCAATTAGGCCCCACTATTGTGCATACATACCTTCAAGGGGATGACATGTACCTCTCCAAATGTGAAATGCACCAAGTTCAAACCAAACCAATTGTATAATTTCAGAGCAACTACTTTTTATCTCTTTAAGGGCTAAACCCTGTCACCCGTCCAAATTAACGTGTCACGTTACTGACTCACCGTGTCATATAAGGTGGCTACATTCTACCCTTAACTATATGTGTCGATTCAATTAGGCCCCACTATTGTGCATACATACCTTCAAGGGGATGACATGTACCTCTCCAAATGCGAAATGCACCAAGTTCAAACCAAACCAGTTGTATAATTTCAGAGCAACTACTTTTTATCTCTTTAAGGGCTAAACCCTGTCACCTGTCCAAATTAACGTGTCACGTTACTGACTCACCGTGTCACATAAGGTGGCTACATTACTATTGTGCATACATACCTCTCCAAATTGCATAAGTTTAGAGCAAATACTTTTTATAGTGAAAATGTACATCTCCAAATTCAAATTGTATCAACTTTAAACCAATTTCATAAGTGTAGAGCAATTACTTTTTTAGTCAAAAGTTTAAACCAACTACAACCATGTTCATACCTACACTGTCGTCAGCGCAAAACATATTCATGTCCACGTAAAAAAGGTACCAAGTTTAACAAAATATCCAAAGTGCTACTTCACTAAAATAGTGTTCATAAAAAAAGTTCAATCACCACTGTAACGACTAGCATCTGAGTCGTCCGTGGAAGACACCCACGGCTAGCATCTGCCGGTATGCCCCAATAAAATTGTCGTCCAATCCATCGAATGTGGGGGCGGTCTCCAGCAGGAGATCCATGAATCTAATCGTGTACGGGCCACAATCACCACTGCAATGGGGAACAATCCGTCAGAACTAGAACGCCGATACCACCTCAAATGAAATGAAATTGAAGCATGGGACCCAACTTACCTTAGCTTGTTCTGTGGAAGGCCCTTGTCCCGACGAAGGGCAAACGGGGTGGGGACCTTGTCCGCATACTTCCCTTTCAGCTCGGGGTGTGCAAGCATGATGACAGGGATTAGGTGGGTCACGGACATTAAGAGGGGGTGGAGATGGCGATCGGTCACGTAGTGGACATCGCAGTCATACACCCTCACCTCCCATTCCTTCAGATCAATAGCAAGTGCAACCCAATGCTTGTTCTTCAGGTTGAAGGGAAGGAGGACAAGGTCCGTACCTGACCACGGACGCCCCATCGTCTTCGGGGACCGGCCGTCTAAGTACGCCAACACAGCATCAGTAGGCTCGTAGCCTTCGGCGTTGTCATTGTACCGCTTCCATTCCCTATTCAGATACAGTCTCGTCAAGTACGAATCGACAACGATGACTCGACTGGCAATGTCATCTGCTTTGTCCGAGACCGCTTTACGCAGAAGGTAGCAACACTCCTCAATGTCCTGCATGAAGTGAACCCAGATGAAAATCCAGACTCATGACACGTGAAATTTCATAGGTGACACGTAGTCGTACCTTTGTGCCAAACCAGACTCGGGGCGTCTTGAGGGAGGTGAGGAAGTCCTTTGTTAGGTCCGTGCCGCAGGGTGACTTTCGTATCTCCACGCCCCCACTACACGGTAAATTTCTGTCAAGGTTAGTGGACGTTCACCTCTCTACCTTTTTTGTATATTGAAGAGTAAGACACAAAAGTGAGGTACCTTGCGAGCCAGCTGGCTAGGCCATCATTGTCTGCCACGGACACAATTCCTAGCGCAATGGCGTCAGCGAGACCTGTGGCTTCCTTCCCTTTATGGGCACGCGGTTTCTTGGCAGGGGGAGCCAGCTCCTCTCCATCACCCTTCTTCGTCTTCTTCGCCCCCTTAGTTGCATACACCTGGGATACCGGGGGCTTCCCCGTTTCATCACCATCGGCCACCTGGTAAACCAAGTCCAACATGGTATGTAAACTCAGATGTCCCGTGTCAGTCAACCAAATTCACTTGTCATCATGAATTCATTACTGTATTTGTTGACATAATCCAAAAGGTCAACCACAACTTACCTTACCACCTTCTCCTTGTAGGGGCTTCTCCCCGCCTTCAGATACAGTCGATGTAACCACATCGGCATGAACAACCTGAAACACATAGTGAAGAGTGAAAGTGGATCCCTGCCTTTCCGTGTCACTAAACACCAAAATGTATGTCACCTGAAAACAAACTTACCACGTTGCCCTTTCCTGCCCTCCCATCCCCTACCTTGACAGCTTCAGCTTCAGGGTGCTTGTCCCTGTCATTAGTACCAGACCCCTTCCCAACAACATCTCTCATCTGAAAATCAAAACAAACTTCAAATTGGGCTGACAAAATCCCGTGTCACTTAACATAAGATACCATATCATACAACTACATAAACCCTATCACTCAAATATCAATCCCACTGTTGTTTTCTCCTGTCACCTAACTATATTAACCTTGTAATTAAGGTTTCGTCCAACACTGATTCACATAATCGCAACGTGGAGACGAGAGGAGCTTACCTTCATAGTTTGTTCTGCTGTGGGCTTCTCCCCGCCTTCACCTTCAACCTTCTCAACCGTCTCAACTTCATCCTTCTCCCTGCCTTCCACTTCATCCTTCTCCTCACCTTCAACATCACCCACCTGCAAAATACATTCACACAATGCATTGGATCCCATATTTTCCTTATCATGTAAGATAAAACAGGATTTCACCGAATAACAAACTTACATCGTCATGACCATCTCTGTCCTGACCATCCCCTTCCTTATCGACTACGGTCTCTTTAAATCCCTTGTCTTCCTGGCCATCCATGTCCATATAAGTGTCAGTATCCCTTTATTGTTCTTGACCTACTTCTCCCATCCCTTGAGCATCTCGCAATCCATTTACAACATCCTCCAACACATTCATCTGCAAAGATTAGGTTCTTTAGCATCAACCCTCAATTATAAATCAGAAACAACTCCATTTCAAATTCAAACAAACAACAAATTATTCCCATCAAGTCATTAGAGAAGATTCCCATAATTATCAAAATGTTCTTGTCATGAGTTCAATTACACATGTCACCTGAGTTATACAACTATGCAGAAAACAAAGATATGAGAATGTACATACCTTCCCATCCATCTTCTCCATCCAACTTGACATGGTTGCGAGCCTCTCCATCATTGCTTCCAGTGTCTTGGCCACGTGGTCCCCCCGAGTGTCCTTGTCATCGGGTCCTCTCCGCGTAGTTGGGGCAGGCTTGGAGGAGCTCCCACCTGGGGCCTGAAAATGGCACACCAAGGGTGCCACAATGTCATCGAATAGGAGGTCGGCCACCTCTTTCCGTTAAAAGCATCCATCCATCAACTCCAGGTCAGCCTCATCCGGTATTAGAAGTGGGTTCTCCTGAACCTTAATTGCATCCTCGTCCTCAGGGTCCATGCATTTGAGTATAGTGTCATAAGAGAGGTTCTCATCTTTCGCGGTCCACCTGAGACAACGAGGTCGCGCCTTGTAGGATACTTTCGATGCAAACTGGACCCCAAAGTCTGGTATGGATTCGTACAACCAAATCTACAAGGCACCCGCTTGAATTACAAACTTATGCATCATATGAAGTACAACCGAACTTTCATAAATTCATTTTCAATGTAGACTAATATGAGTGTTACTTGGAAGGCAAGCGGATAACCCATCAGCCTGTAACCATTACGCTCGACGTCCGATTTCAAGTCAGCCAGCCGGCGCTTTACGGCGCCGTTCAGCGACGCGTGTGTGGTCTCATAAATCACCCTCCCCCATGGAAATGCCAAAAAGCGATCAACGTTCTCCACTAGCCTGACAACCCACCCCCGCAATGGTTTCCTACTTTCTTCGCCCATCAACACGCCTTCGACGATTAGGAGGAGAACGAGCTTAAATCTTCTTCTCGCGCTCCGCTCCTTCAACAGCGAATTCTTCACTTCGTCCTCCAACTCCCCCACTGTCATCTTGTCATTGTTGAAAAAGTCCTTCACAGCTTTTTTGTCTTCCTCCATCTCAAGCACCCTTGGTCGACCACACCGCAGCCCAGTGACTAGGGCAAACTCCTTCAGCGAGAACCGCTGGAGCTGCCCCTGTATCATATACCACGTCTCCCACAGCTTCTCAGTCTCAAGCTGGCGCTACAGTGCATAATGCACTAGTTGTGACGAGAATTTCACGCGGTTCGACAACTGGACAACCCCACTGAGTTGGCTGTCCAAGAGCTTATCCCAGTCGTAGGGGTCGAGGTAGTTGTCGATGTTTACTAGGACCGATAATCTTGATCCTTGGTTAACACGTGCCCGGAAGTGCTTATCTTTCGGGACTGCGTATCGGGCCTCCCTCTTATTGGAGGATACCTCTCCCCTCATCACATTTCTAGTCCGCACCATTTGTTTACTGCAATTTCGTTCAGACGAACAAAATCAGTTTTCCACATATATTCATATTCCCATGTCAGCTAATACTATATCCCCAGTCAACAAACTGTAAAACCCATGTCAGTACACCCCTCTCACCCAACAATTTCCAAATCAAACACACCTAAATCAAACACACTCATGTCAGTTTTCCCCACTCCTTCAATCGTCCACAAACCCACAAAATAACTTCCCATATCCCAATTGCCCCATATCGTAATACAAACACATAAAATCCAAAACCTTGTCACTCAATTGGACACCCCTGTCACTGAATTCGAAACCCATCTCACCCCTTATGTCTTCCAAACCATCAAATTTCAAATAAAACTCAACCAACACCTCAATCCTTCTTCAATCTCCCACCTACAACATCCTCATATCCCAATTTCCACATATCGTCATTTTCCCTTTTCCACTCCAAACCCTTTTCACCCACCTGGATAACCTTGTCACCCATTTCGAAACTCATGTCACCCCTTTCAAACCTTTAGAAATCAACTCAAACCCAACCAAAACCGCCATCCTTCTTCTTCAATCACCCGCCAAAAACATCCCTAACCCCCGATTCCCCCTTTCTTCAACACCCTTATTCCCCCTTTCTTCAATCATAACCCTAACACTCGACCCCCCCTTTCTTCAACCAGAGCCCTAACCCCCTATTCCCCCTTTCTTCAACACCCTCATTCTTCAACAGTAGCCACCATTTCCCTAACCCTTGTACCAACTACTTCCCCCACCCACACCCGCGCGCAGTACCAGAAAAGAGGGAAACGCAACGACGATGTGGAGAAGATAAAAAGGGGGGCGTACCTGTGTAATTTGGTGCGGCGTTCGTGGTTGTTCGACTCGACTCCGGCCTCTCGTCTTTAATATCCGAGGATGATCAACCGTCTCTCTATCTTCTCTCAACCCCGCTCTCTCTCCTTTCCTTTTCAATGGGGGCTCCTCTAACCGCTCTCTTGCTCTCCCTCTCCCTCTCCCTCTCCCTCTCTCTTTACTTTTCAGTTTTTTAAAAACAAAAAAAAATGGGGATAGGGGGTGTGATTTGATTGGCATTAAATGCCCTTCATCATTTCCCTTCCATTTTTATGGTTCCCGCCGGAATCCTCCCCCTTCACTCCCTTTTTTCTTTTTCTTTTTCTTTTTTTTTGTGTAATTTAAGGGATACAACCGGTAATGGGGGGTGTTTTTGACCGGCAGTTTTGTGCAATTTTTGGAGCAAAGTGGTTAGTTGTGCTATATTTCAAGGCCTAGATCCTAAAGTGCAAAGTTTTTTTTTGTGCTATTGACCTCCATTCTCTCATAATAATATAACTAGATTAAAGAGCAATGGGTTATAAATGGATTTTCGGATCAAGTGGGATTTGGGAAAATGTTTTGAATAAAGATTGATCTAACTTGAGATTTAAGAGTTTCGAGAATCTTGGGAAATCGATTTGCTTTATCTAACTTGTGAATGACTTGGTGAATCTTATGTGTGAAATTTTGTGAAACAAATTATGATATGTTGATATATATTCTTGAATAATGTTGAGATCTTAACTTGATAAGCATGTACCTCGTTTATATTTTAACTTGTAACTCGAGCATAGAATTATTGGTTGTTATATACGTATAGTATTATGATTGTTAACTAGGTTCGGAGAATGAGAATACATGTTGAAACCTGAAATAAATAAGATATGTGAATTATGGTATGATCATTTTAGAATGAACCGATTGAGTAAACACTTGTTATAACTGGTTTAATAGATTAAGAGTAGTATCGTCAACATATATTATTAGAATGATATAAGAGTATTTAAGATATGACTAAGTGTCTAAGATGATTAATAGATATCTTGTGAAACGGTGATGTCTTGTAACCCTATTAAATGGGTAAATTAGCGAAGCTTGAAGTTGTTGAGCTATATTATTTATTATTGTTGATTATGTGTTTATTTAGAAAACCCGCTTATTTAAATAAGATAGGATCCCTCTCATAGAAACCTAAATCTTAAGTGTGAGTATCTTATTTCAATGTTTTATGACTAAGATACTTGATGAGCAAAGTCTTGTAAGAGTAGCTAAGATGTGATCTAGTGTATAAGGTTATATAAAAGACATCTTGGAAACTTGTTATACCTGTATGCTTGTTGTTGTGCTTATCAAGATATGAAATTGGTTCGTTTGACTTTATATCACTACCTCATATATAAGCTGGTAATTCGGTTAACTAGAGTAATAATGTGGATGCTTTTGATTTGTTAATTGGTTGAATTCTAGAGTAACTATGTAAGAAATATCTTGAAAGCTTGATGTGCCTTGTGAACTTACTATACATGAGCTTCTTTGGTATGAATATGACCTTAAAATATGGCTCAGTTATGATTTAACCTTAGTTCTTACATGTCAACTTACCTTGGTTTACTCTTTGAGCATGATTTATTATGCGAATTTGATAAATAAGACTTGTTGATCCTTGGTTTTGGGAACTTATGATTTTGTTGAGTATTCGAGTATTTGATAATTGATGGTTACTTGAGAAAATATTTAAGGAAAACCTGAACTTGATATGAAGTAAGATGTTTTAAGTAATGATACTGATAAGGCTATGAACTAAGTTTCAAACTTGATGAGAACAAGGTTAATTGAGGATGATGGTTATGATGAGAATGCAAGGTCACTTGAATAAAATATTTTTAAGTCTTGTGTGTTGAGTAAATGTGTATTGATGAGTCGTTCCTTGCTTATTACTTGCTAGTGTGATTGGATGGTACTCTAAGTGGCTTGTTTGCGGATGGATGATTCTCTGAGTGGTTTGTTTGCTGGATAATTAGATGTGAAGACTTTAGGTAAGTCCTTCGGGGCTTGCTCAAGTGATTGGATCTCATGCTTGATGTGTCATATAGTATGTAGGTGTTGCATATGCATAAAAGCATGCCATGTAGTATCATGCTTAGGACCTGCATTTATGAATGAGCATCCATATTCTCTATGCATTTGGAACCGAACGACCGTTATCTGTGAGTCCCAGAGTCTTTGCTAGGGTCATAGGATAGCCCAGCTCCATCGGGTTGTCCTGAGTCGGTCATGTCGTAACATGAGATGATAGCCCAACACCATCGGACATGAGCATGATGAGATGATATGATATGAGCATGATGAGACGATATGATATGATATGATATGATATGATATGATATGATATGATATGATATGATATGATATGATATGATATGATATGATATGATATGATATGATATGATATGATATGATATGATATGATATGATATGATATGATATGATATGATGAGGTGAGATGATGATACCATGTTTATGTGCACAAATATAAGGAAATGGGTACCGTACTGGCCAGGTCCGCTCATGAAAAAGGGGGCGGAGTAGGAGAGGGATATGCCACTTGGCATTTTGTGTGGATCCAATTTATCGATTTCTGTATTATATAAACTGTCAACATGCTTGTGTGATTTAAATTTCACTATTGCATTAGAGCATCCTTTATTCTAGGTATAGGCGTATTATATGGCCTCGGTGAGGACTTCCGGTCCCGTATGAGTTGCTCGACTTTGACTCGTGGTATAGTTTCAGGTATCCGCTCCCTTTTGCTTGCTGATTTGCTTCTATGGCGGGGTTTTCTCATGGGACCAGAGTGTTAAGAAGACTTCGCACCTATTACAACTTGATTTTTCAAACGTTTTTTTTAAGTTTGTCATTTGGAAACACATTGTATTTACCTTGATATACAACTCGTACTTGGATTACAAGATCTAGCAGAGGGGTAATCTTTCCCTCTAAACGTAACTCGGATTTTAAAATCTGGGCCGTTACAATTACGTTGGGAATCAAATGAAATATAAAGTCAAAAGATGCAATAAAAAGGACTCTAAATATAGACATCATTGGCACTTTTGCCCTTTGCCAAATAGCAATAATATCCTAACTCAAAGCTCAAAACTAATAGATTATTAAATCAATGAATTGATCAACCAAACAACTACTAGTATAGCGATGATGTCCGGAGTCGAACCCACAAAGAGAAGCGGATTACTATGCAATATTTCTAACAATGACTCTTATGACAAAAGCAATGACCTGCGACAAATTGATAACAAAGTAAAGTGAATAAAACTAATGATTGCAAAGTGATTGATAATAAAGATAGAAGAAGCATTTCACCTGTAATTCTTTGACAATGGTTGAGATTCATGGTCCTAGGATTGATTCATCAATTATTCATAATCATATGTCTACTTGACTAAAGTTGAAGGATCTGCAGGCATACAATCACCTTATTCAATATTACTAAAGAATAGCATTAAACGTTCAAGCTTTTAGACCAATTGGCATATCGATTTGATGCAATTAAGACACAACCGGAACAACCCTAATCGGCATAATCAACATCTAACGATATAGATCAATCGAAATCATCCACTACAAAGACAAGGAAATATCACTACTTCAATACCTTTGTTTGCTATCGAGAAAACAATAACGAATTCATAGCCTAGATGCAAGTCCTAACATGGAGATCAATCATAGAAAGGAACACAAATATAATCAATAAACACAAGATGATAAATAAACTCATAAATAATGAAATAGAATAAAATCCTCACAATGTATTCAACCATGTCTTCGAATCACAGGCGAAACTATGAGTTTAGCAACTCATAGGCCAAAATAATTCAAATTTAAGTTGTTAATGATGAATTCCCCCAAAAAAAAGAACTAAAGGCCCACTTGCGGTGGGACCTTGGTGGATAGACTTGGATCACGCGGCCTCTGAACACGGACTTACCTGACTCATGGGTCATACGCCCTATGGTTTTACCTGGGTTGTGCCTTCGTCGCGTCATTAAATGCCTCTCCTATCCCACTTCTTGTATGGGAGATCATCTAACTTTATAGGGGTTTACCTGACCGCGGATGTTGTCTAGATCTGGCGTTGACGCGGTAAACGGGACCCTATTCTTGTCCCCCTGAATCCGGAATTACCTTCAATGTACATGTGAGTGGTCGCTGATCCTTTAGCTCTATCACCGAGATTAAAGGTTCTTCCGTCTTCTTTTTCTCTCTTTCTGTCTCTTTCTTCTTCTCGTAAAGCATTTCTTTTTTGCCAAAAAGTCCCCTCTGCCTCTGTTCATTCTCCCCTTTTTAGTGATTGGCGGGGTGTTTCTTATTGTGATACTTATCGCCATTGTGTGGACACATGTGACCTCCGTGGGTTGGGGGCATAGTGAACACGTGTCATTCTCTTATGTCCGCGTCCGTTTTATTCCGGGGGAATTTAGTTCTCTAATCGGCCGTAAATCATCCGCGAACGATTTCCTTATTTCGTTTTCCTGTTTCTTTGCTTTTGTGAGCATTTTTGTATGGTTTCATCACAGCTCCTCGGGTCGGGTTAAGCTCTTTCAGAGCTTGAGACGATTCGACTCTTTTCGCAGAAATGCTACCCTCTTTTGTGCTTTCTCCCGAGGGGCATAATTGTCATTCTAGCTTAATTGGTGTTGGGCCTGTTAGTGGCCTACTTCGGCCCATTAGGGTTTTACTTCAGCCCGTATATCTTAGGGGGAGTTGAACGGTCGATAATTTTCTATAAATTACCCCGTTCCATTTTTACTCTTTCATTTCCTTTTGTTTGTCTGTTTTAGGCTTTCCTCGATTCCTGCCTGTACAGAGTTTTTCCACTTGCTTTGCCCTTTTTCCGGTTAAACTTTCCGGCGGTGTTCTTGGCTCTTTGAGGTAAATCCCTTTCTTGTTCTTGAGTTCTTCAATTGTGTTCTTGCATTTTGCTTTGAGGTATCTTGAACTTTTTCATTTTTCATGAATCCGTCTACCTTTTTTGTTTTTTCAATCGTTAGATCTTTCAGAGTTTCCTTTGTGCTTTCCGATTTTGTTTTTTGGGTTCTTTTGATGTTTTGGTCTGCATACACGGGTCCCTTTTCAGATTTCCCTTTAGTTTTTCAAGGATGGCTAATTCTAGGGGAGATCATGACGCGTTGGAGGAATTCGAGAGGGAGGAAGGATGGAGGGTGGATTTGCCTTCGACCTCTCGAGCGGCACCCGCCGCAGTGATTTTACACTCCTCTTCTTCATCCTCTTCTGGGGATGCCGCGTCCAGCTCGGGGGACTCCTCTTCGAATTCCTCTTTTTCTTCGGGAGCCTCTACCCCAGACCGCGTGGGGTCCTCAGGGAGTCCGATTAAGATGAGAAGGCGACGAAAATGCTCTGACCCTGATTACTATTCCTCACCTTACTTAACTTCTTCTTCTTCTAAGGACGGCGATGGGGATGCTCTTTCATCAGATACGAAGCTTCAGGCTCATCCTGACACGCATACCTCTTCAACTTCCCATCCGTCAGTCAGTGGCTTGGACTCCGAGATATCTTGGGTTCCTTACGCTGATTCCCCCATTGGGTTTGCGAAGACATGTTCGAGGGTTCGTTCTAAGAAGGTTCTTAGCGATCTGGACATCCCTTCCTATACTTTGGGTGACCTATCCTCTTGTTCTTTTCGTGGGGATTTTTCCATCCTTGACCCCAAGCCGTGTCCCTTGGTGATTTATGAGAGGGTTCCCCCTCGGTGCTCCCCAAATCAGGAAGTGAGGGGTTGTACCACGCTGCTCGACCAGGCCAGCGTCGAGGCTATCGCTCGGATTTTTCCATGGCCGGGGGGGGGGGGGGGGGGGTGGAGTTATGTTTGCCTTCAGAAGGCGGGGGTTGTCTAGATGCTTACGAGGATTGTTTGGTCGTGTACACGGCGAGCTTGTCTCATGGATTTTGCTTGCCTCTTCACCCTTTATTTATTACATTTTTGTCCGAGTATAACCTTAGTCAAGCACAAGTCATGCCAAACTGCTGGATTTTCTTTAGCAGTTTCATCATGCGGTGCTTGGATATTGGGGTGCCCCGACGAAGGAGCTTATATTAAGTGTTTTTTCCATGAAGAGGGGGCCCCAGGACCCTAGGTTTTACCAGTGTAACTCTAGTTGTGGTTACATTGAGAGATTGTCGAGCAAACCGAAATGGAAGCATAAATGGTTCCTTGTCCGTGACAAAGCCGGCGTCTATCTTGGGTTCAAAACCGTCCCCGGTTGGTTTAGTGCCGTCAGAAAGCCTTGGGTCGCTGGACTTAACAAGTTTAAAGACTCCTTCATCCACGAGCCCAAGCTCCCTTGGCGCACTATGGTTTCAGCTCTTCGGCTTAAGATGGCAGGGCTAAGCTTGTCCCATCCGTGATTTGGTGTTGTCTTAGTCTTATACACACTTCATTTCCCGTGACTGCCGTGGTTTTGTGTCTTGTGGATTTTATTGGTATTATACGCGTCGACTCAATTCTGACATTCCTTGTTTCTCATTTTACTCTTGCAAATTTGATGGATCTCGGTTCCCTGGTTGCACGTCACCATTCTCAAGAAGGTGGCAAGAAGAAAAAGAAGCCAGCCGCGTGCGTACCTCTTCATCCTCCTACCCCTCAGGTTACAATAGCAGGTGAACCCGAGAAAGCGAGTGACCCAGTTGTAGATGCTGAGGTTGCTGCCTCCGAGCCTCACGAGAAACGTTATTGCATGTCCGATGCTACGAACCCTAGATCCTAGAAAGAAAAGGGGCTGAGAGCTCTTCGAGGCCCTTGGGCATCAGCGGGGAGGAGGAAACACTTTTCTTGTAGGGTGAAGCTACCCTTCCTACCTTCCGCATTCCTGGATTTGGGGTGGATGAACTTATTCACCTCCGTCTTTCGGACAAGGTGGCGCAGAACGAGCAGGCCTATCTGCGTCGCTTGGATGGCGATGATTTTTCCATCCAATTCGACCGCGTAGCCCAATGGGTGAGTCTGAGTGAAGCTTGATTCTTCTGTCTTTTTTGTTGTCTTCCCCCCCCCCCCCCCCCCCTCTTCCTTCTTACTTTTTTGCTAAGGAATGATTCTTTCCTGTCTTGTTCTGCCTGGTTTTTTCCTCTTCCCAGGTTAGGGGCTTTTAGGCTGAAGCGGAGCGTCATCTTTCTTTCCAGGAGAAGGAGATTTCTCAGAAGTCCACGGAGATCAAAGACTGGAACCACTGTGTGAGGACGCTAGGCAATACTGTTGGGGACCCAGCTTCGGTGGAAAAATTCAAGAAGTGATCCGTCGAACTGCATGAGAAGTTGAAGGTGGCCAATGAGCAGATATCAACGCTGACTAGGGAACGTGACGTGGCTTTATCCAGTTTGGAAGCATCGCGTTGCCAAGGGGAAGAGCTCCAACTCTCTGTTGGTGATTTGAAAAATTAGCTCGAGACTGTCGAGACGTCTTTCCGAAATCACCAGGGGGATTACTCTATTTTGGAGGAGGATCGTGCTCTGCTAAAGCAGGATTTAGAGAGATTTCAGTCTCACTCGGATCAGGAGGTGGCGCTTCGATGGCTAGAATCGCCCGCGGGTTTAAACTTTTTGGCTTCCGAGTGGGTTAAATCCAAGGCGGGCCTCTCTTTTCTCTCCTCAGTGGCCAAACCATGTTTTCATTCTCCAGAGGGTAGGGAGCTCTTGAAGGACAAATGCTTCAACTACTTTCGAAGGGGATGTCCGTGGACATTAATCAGAGTGTGGCTCGCTCTCAACCCAACCCAGGCGTCCCTTTGGAGAAATTTGAGGCGAGCTTGGTGAAGGAGGATTGGGGTCTCACCCCTGAAGATCTTGCTGGAGACGAGTCAGACGAGGATGAGGATGAAGTTAATGTCGATGCGGACCCTCATGATCAAGAAGGCTAATTTTCTCTTTTCCTGTTCGAGCAGTTTACTGGCACGGGCTAACTTTTGTAATTAACTTTGTTCGGGGGTTTTTGCTTTGCTTGGGGCGGTTCTTTTCTGTTTTCGGACAACGGGTTTTGGCCGCAATATTTTGGTGGTGTATATTTTACTCCATAACAGTTTCTTATAGCAAATGTTATCTTAGTATTTGTGACTGTGATGCTTCCCACGCGCTCGTCATGCGTTCAAGGTGGCATTTCGTCATTGTACAAAAAACTATGCCACCTGTCATCCATGCTCGAGCTTTCTTTTTATTTTTATAGTTTGGGATTCCCTTGTTCTTTTCGGGTTTTCTTTTCGTTCTCGGTGATAACCATGGCGCCTAAACATTCTAACCCCTGGGCGTTTTTTCAAGCTTTGGACCGCGTAGATCAGCTCTTTAGACTTGTAAGACTTCTCTGATCTTCATTCCATTACCTCCCCTTCTCTTCTTAATTTCGTCCAGGGTTCTTAATTTTTGCTGTTTTTGTCAGCCACTCCCGCCCCGGTTCGAGGTTGAGTGTCAGCCCGTCTTTCCACGGCGAGTCTTCCTTTCTTCTTATATTGTCACTAATTTTCAGGTCGAGGTGAGCAGGGATCAAGACGGTCGTCCGCAGTTTGGTCGTGGATGGAATGAATTTGTTGTTCATCACGGGTTCGTTGTTGGATCATCGATGACGTTTTTCCACATGGGCCGCGCTCATTTCAAAGTCTGTTCGCGTCGTGATCATGATTGTCGTGGTGTTGGATGTTGTCCCTCAACTTCTTCTTCCAATGGGTCTTGTTAGGCCTTTTGGGGTCACTTTCTCTTTCTAAAAAAAACGTTGTGGGTATAGATCTTGTAATAAAAGACATGTTTCGTTCATCCGGCCTTTAATTTAGAGACTAGAGATTTTTATTAAGGTCGAGGGCTTTACACAAAGTTTAAACTAGGCTTTACATATTGGGGGGTGCTTCCCAGCTAATACCTAGCGATTGTGGCCCCACTTCTTGCTTGGTCTCCTAGCTTTTACCCGCGTCCCATGACCCCATTGTAGTCGCAATCAGGATTGGCGATGTAGACTTCGAAGATGGAGTCTCCCTGGTACACGAAGATTAGGGCTACCCCGACGGATACCATGTTTGCCCTTGTGAATTCTGACCATCAATTAGTGAACCAGAAAATCCCGTCCGCGTCCCTTTCGACTTTGACTTCATGCTCTCGGTTGGACCGGGACCAGAGGTGTGCTAGACTATGGGCATCTTCCTCCAATAGTACGTACATTAATGGGAGTTGTAGGGAATGAAGCTGCCCTTCCGCGAGAATCACTCGGTAGAAGGCCTTGGGAGGTCCTTCAAGTTCCATCTTTTTATTTTGGGTGTGTCCTTAGTTTCGGGCCATATGGGGTTTTTGTACTCATTTTCTTTCGCCGCGTGTTAGATCCCTTTTCTGAGGGTAGCTCCAAGAGGTATTCTTATGGTTACATGTTCCCACAGGTCTCTCTTCGGTCTGGGTCGTGATTCCTTCAACTCAGTGTTGAGTGATGGGACATTTCGCTGCATCCTTCAACTTAGTGCATGTGAAGGTTAGGTCATTTCGGAAGATAAGGCGTTTTTCCTCCGAGGGAACCTTTTGACATGTGGTGTGCATGCCCGTTTTCATTCTTGGGTATAGGGAATTAACCCTTTTTATTTCATTATTCGACCAACCCTTTTTTCGTGTCTTCCCCTCTTCTTTCCTGAGGGTACAGGGGCCCTGATACGTAGTTTGACCATCGTTCCTCTCACTTCCTTTCGCACGAGCATGGTTTCCTCTAGCGCAGACAGATGGGCCTTCTTCCAATCGATCGACCGGCCGGAGCAGATGTTTCGTTTGGTAATTTTTATTGGTTTGACGGCTTTGTTTTGCTGATTTCTACTTTCATGGCCTATGCCATTTTTCTCATGTCTCTTTTGTTTCGTTCTTCCTGTCTTCTCAACTTTTACCGTTGCGCTTCGAGGAAGAATACGAGGAAGTTGTCCTTAAGCAAGTTTTCGTTTTGTCTCATATTTTACATGACTTCATAGTTCGTGTTTTCAGGGGTAGTTACCGAATGTACTGGCTTGAGCGGGGGTGGAATGATTTCGTTGAATCTCATGGATTCGCGGTTGGATCTTCCATGGTCTTCATTCATAGAGGGGATGCCCATTTTGAGGTCCAAGTCATGGGTTTGGAAGATGGGGATGAAGATGTTGGCCGCATACATTATGAGAATGCGGACCTTTCGACAAATGGCTCATACCCTTAATTTATCGTCTCCGGTTTAGTTGCTCAAGCGGAGTAGTTTTTTCTTTATCCACATGTTCTCAGAGGGTTTCCCTTTGCCGAGGTTTTCTAGTCTTGTAGCCTTTGATTTGGCAAGATGTACTTGAATATTTCCCGCGCACGCGTCGAATAAATATGATTTCTTTCGTTTCTTTATGGATATCGAGGTTTTTCTTGGGTTTTGTATGTTATAACTCTGATACCTCCAGTCATGTAACCTGCAAGTTTTTATTGTTACTGTTCTGACCTCTTTTTGAGGGCTTGTTTCGGAATCTTTAGAAACTCTTCGTGAATTTCTGTCCTGTGGTGCTCTTTATAAATGAGACCCCGTTCATTTTTGTTTCATGCTTTTGTCCTCTGAATGGCATCATCTAAACAGACTCCTTGGGCTTTCTACTTAGCTCTTGACTTCGAAGACCAAATGCAAGAACTGGTAATCTTTCTCAGTCTTTGTTTCGAATGTGTTTGAAAGTTCCCCCCCCCCCCCCTTTTTATTCAGCTTGTTTTGGTTTTGTGTAGTCACTCCAAGCCCTGTTTGAGAGTGAAGCAGCCGTCACGGATCCTTCTCAAGTTTTCTTATCCTTAGGCTCGATCGTGGATGTTCTTTTGGTTAGTCGAAGGTTGGATTGACTTTGTTTCGTCTCAAGGCTTGGAGATGGGAACAGTCATGATTTTTTGTCACAAAGGTGGCATTCATTTCGAGGCCCATGTGCTTAATGAGGACTCTATCAGTATGGAGAACCGTCATGTTGAGTCCCCACCTAGAGGGATCCTTCTTCCCGATCCTTAATTTCTTACCGCTCATATGTGTACTAGCCTTGATTGTTTTCTCTGGTTTGACTTGATTCTCTTGTTTGGACGCGTACACCCTTGTGGGGTCTTTTGCGTGTAATATTCCCAGTTTTTAGTGTTTGATTGCTGTGTTTGCTTCTCAAGAAACTTTGCGTTCATTATTTTTTGATCCCGGGAGAACGATTATCTCTATCAAGTTACCGTTGTGGAGGCAAGCTCCAGTGTCCTCGGCTGTAAGACGACCTATTTGATCCTGAGAGAACGAGTGTCTCCATCAGGTAGCCGACGCGAAGACAAGCTCCAGCGTTCAGGGCCTTAACGGGTCTTGTTTGATCCTGAGAGAACGAGTGTCTCCATCAGGTAGACGATGCGGAGACAAGCTCTAGCATTCCTGGCCTTAATATGATTTGTTTGATCTTGAGAGAACGAGTGTCTCTATCAGGTGGCCAACGCGTAGACAAGCTCCAGCGTTCCCAGCCTTATTATGACTTGTTTGATCCTGAGAGAACGAGTGTCTCTATCAGGTGGCCGATGTGGAGACAAGCTCCCGCGTTCCCAGGCTTAACGGGTCTTGTTTGATCCTGAGAGAACGAGTGTCTCTATCAGGTGGCCGACGCGGAGAAAAGTTCCAGCATTCCCGACCTTAATATGATTTGTTTGATCTTGAGAGAACGAGTCTCTCTATCAGGTGGCCGACGTGGAGACTAGCTCCAGCCTTCCCGGGCTTAACGGGTCCTGTTTGATCCTGAGGGAACAAGTGTCTCTATTAGGTAGCCGATCCGGACACAAGCTCCAGCGTTCCCGACCTTAATATGATTTGTTTGATCCTGAGAGAACGAGTATCTCTATCAGGTGGCCGACGCAAAGACAAGCTCCAGCATTTTTGGCCTTAGCATGATTTGTTTGACCTTGAGAGAACGAGTGTCTCTATCAGGTGGCCGACGCAGAGACAAGCTCCAGCGTTTCCGGGCTTAATGGGTCTTGTTTGATCCTGAGAGAACGAGTGTCTCTATCAGGTGGCCGGCGCGGAGACTAGCTCCAGCGTTCCCGACCTTAATATGATTTGTTTGATCCTGAGAGAACGAGTATCTCTATCAGGTGGCTGACACGGAGACAAGCTCCAGCGTTCTCGGGCTTAACGGGTCTTGTTTGATATTGAGAGAACAAGTGTATCCATTAGATAGCCGACGCGGAGACAAGCTCCAGAGTTCCTAGCCTTAATATGATTTGTTTGATCCTGAGAGAACGAGTGTCTCTATCAGGTAGCCGACGCAGAGACAAGCTCCACTGTTCCCGGGCTTAACAGGTCTTGTTTGATCCTGAGAGAATGAGTGTCTCCATCAGGTAGCCAACGTAGAGACAAGCTCCAGCGTTCCCGGCCTTAATATATTTTGTTTGATATTGAGAGAACGAGTGTCTCTATTAGGTGGCCGACGCGGAGACAAGCCCCAGCGTTCCAGACCTTAATATGATTTGTTTGACCATTAGAGAACGAGTGTCTCTATCAGGTGGCTGACGCGGAGACAAGCTCCAGCGTTCCCAGACTGAACGGGTCTTGTTTGATCGTAAGAGAACGAGTGTCTCCATCAGGTAGCCAACACGGAGAGAAGCTCCAGCGTTCCCGGCCTTAATACGATTTGTTTGATCCTGAGAGAACGAGTGTGTCTATCAGGTCGCCAACGCGGAGACAAGCTCCAGCTTTACCGACCTTAATATGATTTGTTTGATCCTGAGAGAACGAGTGTCTCTATTAGGTGGCCGATGCGGAGACAAGCACCAGCGTTCCCGCGCTTAATGAGTCTTGTTTGATCCTGAGAGAACGAGTGTCTTCATCAGGTAGCCGACGCGGAGACAAGCTCCAGCGTTCCCGGCCTTAATATGATTTGGTTGATCCTGAGAGAATGAGTGTCTCTATCGGGTGGCCGACGGGGATACAAGCTCCAGCGTTCCCGGCCTTAATATGATTTGTTTAACCTTGAGAGAATGAGTGTCTCTATCATGTGGCCTACGCGGAGACAAGCTCCAGCATTCCCGGGCTTAACGGGTCTTGTTTGATCCTGAGAGAACGAGTGTCTCCATCAGGTAGCCGATGCGGAGACAAGCTCCAGCGTTCTCGGCCTTAATATGATTTGTTTGACCCTGAGAGAATGAGTGTCTCTATCAGGTGGCCGACGCGATGACGAGCTCCAGCGTTCCCGGGCTTAATGGGTCTTGTTTGATCCTGAGAGAACGAGTGTCTCCATCAGGTAGCCGACGCGGAGACAAGCTCCAACGTTCTCGACCTTAATATGATTTGTTTGATCCTAAGAGAGCGAGTGTCTCTATCAGGTGGCTGACGCGGAGACAAGCTTCCAGTGTTCCCGGGCTTAACGGGTCTTGTTTGATCCTAAGAGAACGAGTGTCTCTATCAGATAGTCGACGCGGAGAGAAGCTCCAGTGTTCTTGACCTTAACGAGACTTGTTCATTTCCGTTTCTTCATGTTATTACAACAACGCCCGCTAACCGCTTTTATATTGTCCGCGGAGGCGATTCTCTTATTGATTTATTCCTGATCTTAGGTTTACATAGTATTTCTTCAGGCTGTCAGCATTCCAGGTCTTGTTCAGCGTTTCTCCATCTTTGTTCTTTAGTTTGTATGCATCGGTGTGGATGACGTCGGCCACAATATAGGGTCCTTCCCAATTGGCGTCTAGCTTCCCTCCTGCTTGTACTCACCGTAGGACCAACTCTCCCTTCTGGAACTGCCGCGGCTGGACACGTCGGTAATGATATCTGGCCGTTCGCCTCTTGTATTCCAGGGTCTTTAGCGCTGCCATCATCCTGTGTTCTTCTCTCAGGTGCATTTCCACTTCGAGTGGTTCTTCGTTGGTCTTTGGATCGAATCGGAGGACGCCGGCCGAGGGGATCATTCTTTGGATCGAAATTACCACGTCCACACCATAGACTAACAAAAAGGGGGTCTCTCCTGTTGGGGCCTTGGTCGTGGTTCTGTAGGACCATAGCACCAATGGAAGGAGTTCGGCCCATCGTCCTTTGGCTGATGTTCCTAGCTTCTTTCGTATCCCCTCTAGTAACTGACGGTTGGTGATTTCTGCTTGGCCGTTCGTTTGCGGGTGTGCTACTTATGAAAATTTGAGGTTGATGTTGAGGTCTTTGCAGAAACTGCGAATTGTTTTACAATCGAACTAGGGGCCGTGGTCAGTATTGATCGTCTCTGAAACCCCGAACCGACAAACCAGGTTTTTCCAGAGGAATTTCTTTACTTTCTCTATCGTGATTAGTCCCATGGCTTCAGCTTCGAACCACTTTGTAAAGTAATCTACAACCGCGAGCACATACTTCAACTGTCCGGGAGCGGTAGGGAATGGTCCCAAGATTTCCATCCCCCAGAGAGAAAAAGGGCAAGCTCTATGGATCCATTTCATTATTTCGGCGGGTTGGTGGATGGCATTTCCATGCTTTTGACACGCGTCACATTTTTGGACAAAAGCTTGGACGTCTTGCTTCATTGTGGGCCAATAATGCCCGGCCCTCATGGTTTTCGCCGTCAGAGTTCTCCAGCCTTCATGATGCACGCATACTCTGGAGTGTAATTCTTCTATGATGATCTTTCCATCTTCTGTGGAGACGCACATGAGGTCTGCCTGGGTGAAGCCTCTTTTGAAAAGCTTCCCGTCACGGATGGTGAACCTGGCCGCTCTGGCGGTGACTCGTCTTGCTTCGACACATTCTGCGGGGAGGATACCCTTTCCTATATATTCCGCGATAGGGGTCCTCCAATCGTTCTCTCTATTGGTTTTCACAAAAAAGACTTCTTTGATGAGCCCGCGACTTTCCTTTTTTTCAAAAACAACCTCTCGTCCAATTTCTGATGGCATTGTTGCGCCCATTTGTGCTAGGGCGTCTGCTTGTTGGTTCTCCTCCCTTGGGATGGCGGTTAGTTTGAAAGTTACAAGGGCCTTTCGCAGGGCTTGGACCTTCCTTAAGTAGTCTGGCATTAATCCAGTTCTGGCATCATATTCCCCTTCTACCTACATCATCAAGACTTCTGAATCAGTGTAGGCAGTTATTCCCCTCGCTCCGCGTACCAGGGCTACTTCTAGTCCTGCTATCAAAGCCTCATACTCAGCCTCATTATTCATTGCTTGGAATGCCAGTCTGTAGGCGTAGTTTGACTATTGTTCTTCAGGGCAGATCAAGGTAACTCCCCCCCCCCCACAACCAACCTGGTTGGCCGCTCCATCCACCTTGAGGATCCAGCCCTTTTCCTCAGATGACGCGTGTGCTTCGAAACTAGTTTCCCAGATGAAGTCGGCTAAAGTTTGTGCCAATGCTGCCTTCCGCGGTGCATACTCAATTTCAAACTCTGACAGCTCTACTGCCCACTTTGTTATTCGCCCTGAGAGGCACGAGGAGTGGAGGATCTATCTTAAGGGTAAGTTGGTTAGAACTTTTATGAGATGGTCCTGAAAGTACGGCTGTAGTCTCCTCGCTGCGAATACCAAACACAAGATTATCTTTTCAATCGGCTCAAATCTCGTCTCCGCGTCCTGCAAGACCCTGCTAATGTAGTAAATGGGGTACTTTTCGTCATGGGTGAGGACGACGCTGATGGTTGTACTTCTTACTGCCAGGTAGAGATGGAGAGCCTCAAGGTTCTCTGGTCAGTAGAGGGTCGGCAGCTTCATTAGGTAGACTTTCATTTCCTCGAAGGCTTGCTATAGTTCTGGGGTCCAGTGGATCGACCCTCTCTTTTTTAGTAATGCGAAGAAAGGTAGAGACCTGTCAGCGAGGCAAGAACAGAAACGGCTGAGATAGTTTATCGCCCCATTGAGGGCCTGGACTTCTTTGATTGTCTGTGGTGACTATATGTTCTATATGGCAAAAATTTTCTCTGGGTTCACATCTATCCCGCACTGGCTGACCATAAACCCTAGGAACTTCCCGAAATCCACCCCGAAGACACACTTCTCCGCGTTCAAGTTCAAACCTCCGCGTCGTAAGGAGTCAAAGGTCTCTTGCAAATCTGTCGCGTGATCCTCTGCTTTTTCGCTCTTTACGACGATGTCATCTGCATAGATCGACACATTCCTTCCTATCTGAGCGCGGAAGATCCGATCGACGGTCCTTTGGAAGGTGGCTCCCGCAATCCTTAGTCCGAACGGCATAACTCGATAGCAGAATATCCCTTGATTCGTGATGAATGTGGTGGCTTTTTTATCAAGCAGATCCATACGAATCTTATTATATCCTGACTACGCGTCCAGGAAACTAAGGACCACGTTCCCCACGGTCCTATCGACTAGTTCGTCTATGGATGAAATCAGGTAACTGTCCTTCGGGCACGATTTGTTGAGGTCAGAGAAGTCGACACACATCCGCCATTTTCCATTGGACTTCTTGACTAAAACCACGTTTGATAACTAGTCAGAATCTTCTACTTCCTCGATGAAGTCGGCATCAAGCAACTTCTCTGTTTCTTCTTTGGCAGTGAGTGCCTTTTCCGGAGCCATCTTTCTCTTCTTCTGTGTGATGGGCTTTGCATCATGTCGTATCATGAGTGTATGCAGGGCAATCGTCGAGGGAACTCCAAGTAAGTCTTTCGGTGTCCAGGCGAAGATGTACCGCGACCTCGCTATTATGCTCAAAACTTGACTCCTTTCTTCTGGCCTCAAAGCTTGTCCTAAATAAACCTTTTCTTCTGGATTTTGGAAGGGCTGGTACGTTGCTCTTTCATTCGCGGTGGGAACTTTTCTAGCTGCTGGCCTTACTTCCAGTTTTGCTTCGGTGGTGGTGCTTACAGGGTCATTCTCTGCTGTGGGTTCCCCCAATGGGTCTTCTCCTTCAACCTTCGTGGTGCTTGCGGTCACTCTTTCAATTTGCATTACTTCTTTCTTCCTTTTTAGGGAGGTCAAGTAACAGCTCCGACTCTCTATTTGTTGGCCATGGACCTCCTCGACTTCTCCCCCAACAACAGGGAATATGGCCAAGAAGTAGTAGATTGAGACTATCATCCGGAACTTGGAGAGAGATACCCTCCCGAGTAAAGCA
The DNA here is from genome assembly GCA_963922045.1 of Persicaria maculosa. Lineage (NCBI taxonomy): Eukaryota > Viridiplantae > Streptophyta > Magnoliopsida > Caryophyllales > Polygonaceae > Persicaria > Persicaria maculosa. The sequence continues at coordinate 41,596,182 of OY998261.1, forward strand.
TTATATACTGTCGGAACTCGGACAACAAGTAAGACAATCCTTTCCATTCTACGTCTCGGTGCGGTCCCTAAAACTACTTTCACTTCAATGGTTCCTGCAACTGGAATCTCATCTCCCGAAAAGGAAACCAAAGTCCCAGAATATGGCTTGACTGCAGTTGCGGACACGCCTAGCTGTGAAAAGGCTTCCCAAGAGAGGATGTCCACTAACGACCATGTATCTATAAAAACTCTCTTGACGATTTTGGTGGTGATTTGTGCGTTTATGATCAAAGGGTCAGAATGCGGCATACTTACATCCTCCGCGTCACCTACTGAAAACACGACTTCTGCATGAGGGGAGAGTGCAATTATTTTGCTTGTCGCAGATGGCTGTTGCTTTCCTTCCCATTCATAGTTTCTTCTTTCCTGGTTGCTGGCTCCGGAAAGAGATGGGCCTCCCACCAAAGTGTCGATGTACCCTTCTAGCTTTGGGGTGCGTTCCGTCTCGGACCTCACCCGTCCATCGCGGCCTCCCGGGGCTTGGTTTACTGATCCTTGTGGAGGAGGAGGTCAATTTTGGTGTCCTTGGTGCCATCATCGGCCTTGACTTCTCCCTCGGTTCGATTGGGGGACTTCTTCTCGACCTCTGTGCCGATCTTGGTCCCTGCTTTGTTGTCCGGGGTGAACCTCCTCCTTTGTTTGATGTTCGGCCTGATGTCTTTCATCTCTTCTATTGTCGTCCCGCCGTGGATGATAATCTTGGTGATGGCGATCTTGACCGTGGTAATCATTCCCTCGTGAATGATGAAGTCGGTCGCGATAATCGCCTTCTCTCCGATCATCTATTCGGTGACGAGGTCCTCCCCCTCAATCCGAGTTGAAATGGACTTCATTATTTTGTGGTTGGCGATGGTGTTCTGCTGACGGCTGCTTCGGTGGCTTCACTGCTCCTTTATCTCTTTTGAACTTCCCTGCTATTTTTCCGAAGAAACCTTGATGTCCGCCGTTAGCTCGTGAGCTTGACGCGACTGCTTCTTCCGCGTCTATCTGTCACAACACCAAATCCCTCAATTGATCATAGTCCCGGGGTTTCTTTCTGAACAGGTAGGTCTTAAAGTCTCCTTCCGCCAAGTTTTCCATGAGAATGATAGTCGCGGATTCGTGGTTGAAGTTGGGGATTTGGACTACTTAGTGAAGCGGGCAAAGAAATGCCCCAGAGTCTCATCCCTTCCTTGTCTGATTGAGTTCAAGTCCAGCATGGTCTTTTTTCGAGAGCGTGCGCTCCCGAAATGAGGTTGGAATATCCGTTTTAGCTCGGAGAAATTGGCAACTGCGTTTTTTGACAGGTTGGTGAACCAGGTCAACTATTTTTATTAGTGTAGACGGGAAGGTTCGGCACATCATTATGTCATTGTATTCGTTGATGCCCATTGCGGTCATGAAATGGCACAAGTGATCTTCAGGGTCCGTTGTCCCATCATACTTCATTAGGCTCATGTCCCTCCACCGTTTTGGTACTAGGGTTTTGCAGACGTCCTGGGTGAATACTGATGGTAAGGTCTCCGGGGGGTCAATCTTCATTTGCACCGAGCCTGATCTGGTGGAGGTGGAGACGTCGGTCGAGCGCTCCCCTCGATGATGTTTGTTGGGGGCATGTTTTTTCCTTGTGGCCCTTGGTGCAAAGGGTCAAATCCCAAGTCAGAGACGCCGTACAAGGGTTTCCCATAACAATTGGTATTGAAGTTATCTCTCGCGTATGGTTGGCCATACGCGTCATATTGAGGGCCGTGGAAAAAGGCTCGATGTTGGTTTTGATATGGGTCTCCGTACTCATAGTAGTGTTGAGGCTCCGACCCTGGTTGATAATAGTGAAGTGGGTCATGTGAGATCCCAAAGGGGACGTATGCCGGTGGGACATACTCTTGACGTGGGGAGAATTGAATCGAAATATATAATAAAATATAAACCAATACAACTCTTAGCCTCTTCAAATAAATTCAAGACTCCCCGCTATAGTAGTAGGGAATCAGGTTCGATCCACGAGGAAGCGAGTCAGCGGGATCCTAGTAGCGTTGAAGACACGTCCTTTATATTCGACCAGAAGCCTCGATCTCGATGTCAGACCTCGATGTCGACCTTGGCTGTCGATGTGGTCTGTAACAGAAAACCTGCAGAAACAAAAACGGTAGTCGATATCGACTGGTGGGGGTCGATATCGAGGTTAGTTCACGAAATCGACTGGCTCAAAAGTCTGCCAGTCGATACAGGGGGTCGATTTCGACACAAAGTGGTCGATATCGATGCTTGCAGAAGTTCCCAGGAGTCTCGAGATCGACTCAGAAAACCGTCGATCTATCAGTTTGGTCGATATCGACCTCTTCTGTCGATATCGATGTCTTTCCTGCAGTGGGTTAGTGGTTTTGTCGGCAAAGAAAAGGCCGAAGAATCAAGGATGGAAAGGAAGCAATGATCAGAAATAAGCAAAGGTGTTGGGTTTTTCGATGAATCAACGAACGGCGGGCAAATTTTAATGTAAACTCAAAGGAAAAGATCTTCCAAAGTCAAGGATTACCGCGACGACAACCATGATAGTAGAAATAAGGATCAACTAAAGAAGCATGCTTTTATCATAAAGGAAAAGGCTTTCACCTAAACCGACCAATAGGAAAAGAGATTTTTCAATTACTTAACCTAATTGGTGTCTACCTTAGTCATAATCGAGTTTATAATCTTTCGAAAAGAAACCCTAATTACTACCCAAGTTTTACAACATGAGTTCCTTAAATTCGCATTTAAAGATGAAGAACAAGGTAGAAGGAGATAAAAGATACATTCTTTAACGACGTACTTACCTTACCATCATGGCTATCGTCGGGCTCACCCCGACCCTAGAAGAAAGGGGAACTACTCACTCATGTTGGTCGTAGACATGTCTTGAATTGAAATAACTTGCATAAATGGAAAATTTCGAATCTTTACAATCTCAACGCCAACTATCGTAAGCGCTTGAAACTTTAAAGCTCAAAGTCAACTAACTATCTATTGCCTATTGTTCTTCTCTTCGATGATTCTATGATTGGATTATTAACAAATCGGCCTCTAAGGCTTTATTTATAGGCTACTAATCCTTGCTATCCGAGGATTGTAACTTCTATCTAAACTAATAACTCTATCCGAACAACTAGGATAGGTCTTTTATTTTGATAAACTTAAAGGAAAAGATAACAAACAACTGCTAATATCTAAAAGAACGAGATAACTCATGGCTTTGATGATAGACTTCACAATCCGAGCCTCAAAAATCGGATTTTATCTTCTGTCGATGTAGGGTCGATATCGACTCCAGAGGTCGATATCGAGGCTTGTGTTTCTGCTCGACTTGTCCCACTCCAGTCGATGTCTATGACGATGGTCGATATCGACGCATGTGTGTCGATATCGAGGATTCTAGTCTGGTTTGTGTGGTTATCTCGACACTCAGAAGTCGTGTCGAAATCCAGGGTCGATATCGATGTCTCCAGTCGATATCGACCTCTTCTCAGCGTCACTTGGCTTGCTCGTTTTGACTCCGATTTCATCGAATTCCTGCATGGTTAGCTCAAAACTCGTGTAGACTCTATTTCTTGCACTTTAGCTCATTCTTACACGAGATCATATGCTTTTGAAACTTTTGTTCGGAAATTAAATGAAATATGAAGTCAAAAGATGCAATAAACAATAGTACAATTATGTACATCAAAACACCCCATACTTAGACTTGCTTGTCCTCAAGCAATAACCGAGCAATAACCAACACCTACAACACACCCTTCAAGTCTTTGCCTTTGTCAAAAGCAACATCATAAGCGGTAGCAAAGTAAAGCAAGTGAATTTAACGTCATAGCACATATTTTGGCGATCCATAGGCATATGCAATCTTAATCCAACCTCACAGGGATAATGTGTTTGCACTCAACTCTCATGTGTTTAGGCTATGAAGATCACTCTCAACTCAATTCCATATACAATCTCATAAACATTGCAATTTATAAAAATCCACTTCGCAACCAATTATGAAAATGCAATAAGAATCATCAGGAGGACTTTCGCTCAATGGAAGACTTCATAGAAGACTCCATTCGGCGGGGTTGTAATGGGGCTTGGTATGAAATAAAGGGTATGGAATTATTTGGCTATGTGGTGCTTTTCAAATTCGGGAATCAAGACTCCTAAATCTCAACACTTGCATTACCCAAACCATAATTCTTCAATATAATGCTCTTAAAGATGTATTCCATCAACCCTTCTTCCAAGTTCTAATACACCTCTCAAAAGTATAACATTCGTATGAATAAAAACTTAAGGATTTTGGCTCATGCACTTTATACATATATTATTTTTTGGATTTTTTTTTTCGAACATAATACTAAACTATGTGCATTTATATGGTGAGCCAAAACATCCTTTTACAAAATATGACAAAATGTAAATATGTACCATCCTATAATTTCCTTGCTTACAACTAGACATTATGCTCTTTTCTTTCCACAAGGCATTAGTCCAACCAATCTAAGTCTCAATTCCCAAATGGGGGTCAGGCTCAATTCGGCTAGGGATAATTTTGTGGAGTTTGCAATTCAGGCTTAGGCTAATGTTCTGGCTTCAAGCAGGGATAATGCAGGGTAGGTAAAGAGAGGATAAAATTGGCTTAAAAGATGCCTCCATCATTTAATTCTCGTAAACACAAACATATATATGCATTGGTTTTGAATAACTATCACAACATTTAGAGATGCATAGGAAGAGTAAATTCACTCAAGAAAGCGGAGGGATTTCTGATGTTCTCCCTATAGGCCAAAATTCTCACAAGGACAATTTTTGTTGGATTTGCTTTTTAGCCTAGGATCATATGTGCTCAATTTCATCACAAGTTCACAATCTACATAAAAATTTAAAGACTTAGGCTAAACCATCCAAATATGCCATAGGATTTACATGATCAAGTCAGCTATTGAGTTTTCATCATAGGACATCTAAGTAAGGATTAAAGAAAAATAAACTTCAAATAAACATGCATTTTTTGTATTTTTGACATTTTTCTATTTTTTTGGATTTTTGACATTTTATAGACTCAACAAAATCAAACTAAACGGTTGAGAACTTAAACTTTAAAATGCATAAATGTTAAATATGATGCAATGCATACAAGTAGAATGTAAATAAAATACATGCCAAGTTTGCCAAATTTTAAACCCTACCACAACCAGATAAAGCAGTTTATAATGTCCAAGTTCAATCCCCACCCCATACTTAAAGATTACAGTGTCCTCACTGTTAGAAAAATAAAGTAAAGGGAAGGATCACTCACACTCACTTACGCTAGATGTATATCACTGCTCAGGGGGCGGGGGAGGTGGCAACAGCAAGGGCCAGCCTTGTGTAGGAGCTGCCCCTGAGTAGTCTGTCGGGGCGGCCTGTGGGAAAGTGGAAGATCCAGCCTGCGGATCGAAGGAAAAGCCCATATATGAGCCCAAACCCTCGGGGTACCTCCCATAGCATCGCTGCTCCTCGCGCATCTCAGAGACGGAGAGCTCCAACCTGGTAAAGCGGGCAGACATGTCTTCCTGCCAATCAGTGGTGTAGGCAGGCTGGAAGGGAGGAGGAGGTGGAGGTACATAGCTATGGTGGCTATGGTGACTGTGGTGGCTGTGGTGGGACCCCTGCGGGCCCTCTCCTCCCCCAATCGCATCATCACTGGCGTCATCATCGTTGTTGCCATCCATGCCACCCTGGTAGGCTGGGGGCTGCTCAGCTCCGTCGGAATGTGGATCAGCGTCCCAGGACATAGCATCCACTTCGGGCTCGTGGTTGTAGAGCGGGGGTCTCCTCCATAGGGTGGGGTCAGCGGTCGGATCTATATCCGTATGATATGGCTGCCCAGTCCAAGACTGGTACCAATCAGGGATATACAGCAGATCCATGAAATCGTGTCGCAGGCGCATCCCCGTTTGGGGGTGTCTCCATCCCTGGGCCCCTGGTGTGATGACTCCGCCCTGTCGCAATACTGCCGCGTCTAGGTACGTGAGCTGGTAGGCCGTGTACCGTTCAGTGTGGACGCCGAGAGCCTCAGCGAGGATGGCCACCATGCCGCCGTCCAAGATGTCTGTAGAGACCGTTCGTCTGCGGTCTACGATATGCTCAAGCCAGGAGTGGAGGTATGGTAGAGGGTCATCCTCGAAAAGCATCCTCCGTAGTGTCTCCATCTCACGGTGTGTCGGGCGACGGAGCTCAGGCCTGGCCCAAAGGGTACTCGCCAGGATCCTCAAGATCACCCTAAAAAGTGGGCTCACAACCCTAGATGTGAAGGAGTCTGTAGGGGCAGGGTAGGGTATACCTGATATGTAACTCCAGATGACATTGGGGTCGTGGACCCTGAAGGCGGCCGAAGTGTGGATGAACCCAAAGATATCGCTCATCTCCTCGAGCGATAGTCTGTGTCGCCTGTTGCCGAGCTGGAAGATGACTCGGCGGCAAGTCGAAGTGCGCTCGGGAACCTCCAATGTGGCCATAAACTCCCCAGTGAGAACGGGGTAGTGCGCCTCAAGGGGCTCGATCAGCCTGTGTAGAGAGACGTTCTCAAACGCCTCCTGAACGCCTGGGTGAAATCCTAGCTGGATCATGTCAGGGAGATGGTACCATCGTGCCCTGGTGGCTCGGGGAATCAACTCCTCAGCAAGGGAGCGCTGCTGATCATCCTCAATGCGGAGCGCGTCCTGAGGGATGTTCTTGGCTCTAACCATCGTCTGCAAAAGAAGCCAATACCAAAGATAATATTCCCTTTGATTAAAATGGGGAGAACCCCATACTTAGGTTCTAATTATGCTAGAAATTTTGTAAAAGTAAATGTCTAAGTGGAAGAAAGTACACAATTTCTTAAAGTTTTAACACAAAGGAACCTTATGACATAAATAAGTGTTGCCTAAAAAAAAAAATCAGATTTCAAATTATATAAAAAATCAGAATATGAACCCCCTAAAAAATCAGATTTACAAAATCAGCCCATATATATATAAAATTCAGATTCCTAGCCCAAACTTATGAAAAATTCAGATTATTGCCCCACATGAATTATAAAAGTCAGATTTTCCCCCTAATATATATATAAATCAGATTTCATGCCCATGTATAAACAAAACTCAGATTCATAGCCCCACATATATATAAAAAATATTCCATGCCATACAAATACTCTTTCCCGCGCAATCTACGTTTAAAACCTAAACACCCAATATGAAATTTCTTCCCAATCAACTAATTAAGTATGAAAAATCAGAAAAGATAGAGGAAGGGTGAAAAATCATACCAGAAAAGTGTTCGAATTAGGAGAGAAAGAGGCAAGCAACCGCAAAATCGAGAGAAAACCGACTGTCGACAGGGGGTGTCGATATCGATGCCCAGGGTCGAAATCGACCGGATGCTGTGTGTTGTCGGGGCTTCTGGTGGCTGTGGTGGGTCCTCCGGTGGTGTGGGGCGGCCGGATCTGGCGGTTCTTGGCCGGAGATGTGTAGATCTGGGCGATGAGGCTCGAAAACGAGGGAGAGAGAGAGAGGGCTAGGTCGAGGGAGAGAGGAAGGGATTTTGTGGCTCGGGGTGTTGCTGCACAGGACGAGGGAGGGTGTGGTGACAGTGGGTGGTTGCGGCGATGGGGGCTGTGGGGAGGGTGTGGGGAGGGTGATCGGAGGGAGAGGGATGAAGAAGAAGAAGAAGGGCGGCTAGGGTGTCGACAATGGGAGGAGGGTGTCGAAGTCGGGTATAAAGGGGATGAAAACCCCAAAAATTAAAAACTGAAAGAAATTAAATTCTGACCTGGCTTACCTCCATCTGTAGTCGATATCGACCTTAGAGGTCGATATCGACCCCCCTTCTGCATCCGTTTAACACGTCCTGTTACTCCTTCTGTCGGTTGATCGATATCGACCATATAGGTCGATATCGACCTCTCTTCTGGGCTGGATTTCTTTGTTGACTTTAGATAAAATAGCCACGAATGATCTCAAAAATATAAAATAAACAAAAAAAACTAAAAGAAAAAGAAAAAGGAAAAGAACGGGTTGCCTCCCGGAAGCGCTTGAGTTTAAGTCGCTAGCTCGACATACTTCCCTTTTTGCGCTAGTTCAACGCCAAGGTGGCGCGAATCTCTTCCTCTGGATCCTCCTTGTCATAATATTTCTTTACTCGGTGGCCATTTACCTTAAAGGTTGATCCATCGTCGCAAAATAACTCCACCGCTCCATGAGGGAATACTTTATGAACTTTGAAAGGTCCGCTCCATCTTGTCCTTAGTTTCCCTGGAAATAAGCGAAGCCTAGAATTGAAAACAAGGACTTTGTCTCCTACCTCATATGTTTTTGGCACCAACTTCCTATCATGCCATTTCTTAGTGCGCTCTTTGTAGATTTCGACATTCTCATATGCCTTTAGGCGCAACTCTTCCAAGGCTTGTAAGTCAATGAACCTCCTCTTTCCCGCTTCGTTGAAATCCATGTTAAGCTCCTTAAGAGCCCACATTGCTTTATGCTCAATTTCAACGGGCAAGTGACATGACTTACCATATACCAAGTTATAGGGAGTTGTGCGAAGCGGTGTTTTATAGGCAGTTCGGTAGGCCCAGAGCGCATCATCCAGTTTGGACGACCAATCTTTCCTTGAGCGGGAAACCGTCTTCTCCAAGATGGCTTTGATTTGGCGATTGGAGACTTCTACTTGACCGCTAGTTTGAGGGTGATAGGGTGTTGCCACCCTATGGTTTACCCCATACTTAGCTAAAAGAGCTTCAAAGCCTCTCTCAATGAAATGCGAGCCACCATCTGAAATAAGGACTCTAGGAACACCAAAACGAGGAAAGATGTTAGTTTTCATAAACTTAGAGACTACCTTTGCGTCGTTGGTCCTAGTTGCTACGGCCTCCACCCATTTAGAGACATAGTCCACCGCTACTAGAATGTATTTGTAGGGGCCTGAAGCAGGGAAGGGTCCCATGAAGTCAATACCCCATACATCAAAGAGTTCGACCTCTAAAATGCCTGTGAGTGGTGTCTCATTCCTCCATGTGATATTACCTGCACGTTGACACTCATCACAAGAAGTTACATAGTTTTGCACATCCTTGAAAAGGTTAGGCCAATAAAAACCACATTGAAGAATTTTCGCCGCGGTCTTGAATCCTTTAGCATGACCTCCTGTAGGGAGAGAATGACAATGGTGAATGACGCTCTCTACCTCGTCCTCCGGGATACAACGTCGAAAGATATGGTCTTTCCCCTGTTTGAATAAATAGGGTTCATCCCAATAATATTGTTTGACGTCGTGCAAAAACTTCTTCCTTTGTTGCGAAGTTAAGCTTGAAGGAATCTCGCCTCCTACAATATAGTTAGCAAAATCCGCATACCAAGGTACCTTTGCCCTTCTTACAGCAAATAGATCATGTAAAGGACTAGAAGGAGGTGTAAAGAAGAAATCCTCACCGAAGCTTACCTTTTCGTCACCTTCGGAGGGCTTTGAAGGTGGTCGATATCGACTTGCTGGGGTCGATATCGACTGGTCGGCATCGACAGGTTTAGTCGACATGGGCTTCACGATATGGGTCCTCGATGTCGACGTCAGGAGGTCGATTTCGACCTCTGCAATGGACAACCTGTGATCAAAATTGGTCGACATCGATGCAAGCTTTACCTTTGGGGCAGTCGATATCGACCTACGGGGGTCGATATCGAGTGGTTCTTCTGCCCGACTTACCTCTTGCCTCATTAAGTGCTCGTCGGGGCGGGAGTCATTGATTGGTATGTTGTCATGTGACTCTTCCAGAAGCCCCATGGGTAGCCGTGAAAGATGATCGGCTACGGAGTTCTCCGTTCCTTTCTTATCTTTAAGCTCAACGTCGAACTCTTGTAGTAAGAGCACCCATCGTAGGAGCCTAGGTTTAGCATCCTTCTTTGTCATTAAGTACCTAAGAGCTGCATGGTCAGTATGAACAATAACCTTAGAGCCCACTAGGTATGAGCGGAACTTCTCAAAAGCGAAGACTACCGCCAAGAACTCCTTTTCCGTCGTGGTGTACTTTGTTTGAACGGCATCCAGAGTCTTGCTTGCATAGTAGATGGCATGAAGCTTTTTGTCTCTCCTTTGTCCTAGGACAGCACTTACGGCATAATCGCTTGCGTCGCACATGATCTCAAAAGGTTGCGACCAATCGGGTGATTGAATGATTGGGGCGGATATGAGGGCTTCCTTCAACCTGTTGAAAGCTTCAAGACAATCACTAGAAAATGCAAACTTAACATCCTTCATTAGTAGGTTAGTTAATGGTTTGGCAATTTTAGAAAAATCTTGAATAAACCTCCTATAGAAACCTGCGTGACCAAGGAAGCTTCTTATGTCTTTAATTGATGAAGGTGGTGGTAATTTTTCAATAAGTTCTATTTTTGCCCTGTCCACCTCAATTCCCCGTTTAGAGACTTTGTGGCCTAGCACAATCCCTTCCCTTACCATAAAGTGGCACTTCTCCCAATTGAGAACCAAGTTTGTCTCTTCACATCGTGCAAGTACCCTGCGAAGGTTAGCAAGACAAATATCGAAAGTAGTGCCATAAACAGAGAAGTCATCCATAAATACCTCCACAATGTCCTCAATCATGTCGGAGAAGATAGCCATCATACATCTTTGAAAGGTAGCATGGGCATTGCAGAGCCCAAATGGCATTCTCCTATATGCAAAAGTCCCATAGGGACAAGTGAAGGTGGTCTTTTCTTGATCGTCAGGATGAATAGGGACCTGCCAAAAACCAGAATATCCGTCCAGGTAACAAAAATAATCATGTTCGGCAAGTCTCTCTAATACTTGATCAATAAAAGGAAGGGGAAAGTGATCCTTTCTAGTGGCATTGTTGAGTTTCCTGTAGTCGATGCACATTCGCCAACTAGTTGTGATTCGCTTTGGCACAAGCTCGCCTTTCTCATTCTCCTCAACGGTCATTCCGCCCTTTTTAGGCACCACATGGACTGGGCTCACCCATTCGCTGTCGGAGATGGCATAGATGATTCTTGCATCCAGCATGCGCATGATCTCCTTCTTCACCACCTCTCTCATGTTGGGGTTGAGCTTCCGTTGGTGTTCTATAGATGCCTTATGATCATCCTCAAGGAGGATTCTATGCATACAAGTAGCAGGTGAAATACCTTTTATGTCCTCAAGAGAGTATCCAATAGCCTTACGATGAGCACGAAGTACTTCCATAAGCTTATCTACTTCCTGTGTGGTTAGTGAAGCATTGATAATTACAGGGAAAGTAGAATTTGGACCAAGAAACTCATACCTAAGTGTGTTGGGTAGAGGCTTAAGCACCGGAGAGGGGCCTTGTGGGATAAGGATTGGCTCTACCTCTTCCGTCTTCATAATCTCACCAAGGTAATCCGTCTCAATTCTCTTGATAGAAGTTCCTAAATAAGTTATAGGAGTCGGTGTGGACCAAACATAGAGTGATGCTAACTTTGATTTGGACTCTTCAAAATATTCCTGCAGAAAGAAGGTCGAGGGCGAGTAGGAATAATCAATATCGACTGAGAGCTCAGCACATACCTCGGCTTCGGAGCTGTTTGGCGTCAAGTGGTAAAGGTCGATTTCGACTTCTGATGTCGATATCGACAGGTCGATTTCGACCTCTTCTGTCGATTTCGGCTGGTCGATTTCGGCCACTTCTGTCGACATGGGCTGGTCGATTTCGCCTGTAAGAGAAGAAGGGAGAACTTGACTTACTGAGTTTGTCGATGTCGACTGAGGGCACTCGATATCGAGTGGATTGGTCGATGTCGACCTGTCTTCGTCGATATCGACTTCGTCTTCGAGCTCCATGGATAGAGCATCGTCGAATATTTCCTCATCACTCGTGCATGTAGCCAGGAACTCTTCAATATCCTCGTCGGTAAGCTCCTCTGCAGCTAGGGCTAGGGCCTCTTCAGGAGTTAGGGCCCTTTCCGTCGGTTCTTTGCAATCCATGATGCTAGTGTAGACCGACTTGATTTCCATACCATTAACTTCCTTCATTGTGGGGTTGAAGGAGAATTCAATGACTTCGTTCCCTATAGTAAAGGTTAGTAATCCTCTACGTACATTAATATTAGCATCCGCAGTAGCTAAGAAAGGCCTACCAAGGATGATAAGTACAATAGGATCTTCAGGCATGTCTAATACAATGAAATCAGTAGGCACAAAGAATTTACCTACCTTTACAGGGACGTCATCAACCATACCTGTGGGTCTGACGAATGAATTATCAGCCATATAAAGTTTCATATCCACAGGTTCAAGTGCTCCAATGCTCACCTTTTGCCAAATCGAGAGAGGCATGAGACTTACACTTGCCCCTAGGTCACATAGGGCTTTGTAGCGATGTTGGCCAAGTCCCACGGTGATTGCAAATTTCCCTGGATCGCTCCTCTTCTCGGGGAAATCCATCTTGGAGCATTCCTCTGCGATCTCTGCCATGGATCGCTTCTTGCTAAGGATGTCTTTTAAGAATCGAACATAAGCGGGCATCTCGCTTAGGGCTTCTGTAAGAGGGATAGTAATGTTCAGTCCTTGGAGAATCTTTACAAAGTGCCTAAACTTGCTTTGAGTGGGGTCCTTCAATGCTTTGGAAGGGAAGGGTAGCGTCTTCTTTGGCGGAGAAGCCAAAACGGTGGTCGGAGGAGCCTGCTGAACCCCGATGTCGACAGGAGGGTGGTCGATATCGACCGGTAGGGTCGATTTCGACCTATGTTGTTCTCTCTCAGGTTCTGCAGTGTCTTCGACGTCGGCGAAGGGGTTGACAGTGGTGTCGATATCGACCTCAGGGTCGACATCGACTGGATTGTCGATGCCGACAGGCTCTGTTACTTCTTCCTCCGTCGCCTTTTGTGGCTTGTGAACTTTGGTGCCACTCCTCAGTTGCATGGCTGCAATGTGTCCTGACCCGGATTGCCCCTTAGGATTGGTAGTTGGTTGCCCAGGGAATGTTCCGGACGGTCTGGGGATTTGCGCCGCCAATTGACCCAGTTGGGTCTCTACGTTCTTCTTCCAAATGTCCATCTCTCCAATCCTTGTGGTAAGGTGATTGAGTTGAGAGTGGATAGCATGGTTGGATTGATCATTCTTAGCTTGGTTCCGCCTTATCTCGTCTAATACAAGTTGAAGATCATCCTTCTTTTGGTCTCTCTCAGGGTGCCCAGGAGCTCTATAGAGTGGGGGGTCCCTAGGGTTAACCTGGTTCCGCTGTGGTTGTTGGAACCTTTGGTCTCCCTAATATTGGCGATTGGGACCCCTCATGAAGTTGGCTTCCTCATGAGTCTCCGCTAGTTGTACTTGCTCAGCATGGGGACACTCAATGGTAGTATGTCGCTGTGATCCACATTCGATGCAATCCTGGTTTGCCGATAGGAATCTCACTTGTTTCTGGAGCTTTCTAAGTTGATCCCTATGAAATTGTTCTTTTACATCCGGATCGATCACCTTAGAGGGTTCGTACAATGGCATAGATGGGTCAGGCCTCGACGATGATGGTGCGTCGGAAGCCTCAGGAGTCCCATATGTATTGTCAAATTCCACCAGCCTTTCAATGGTTTCCCAAGCCTCTTGGGGAGCGAGTTCAAGGTAGCCATAGGCGGTGTATGTGTTGATCCTCTCCTTGGTTGCAGCGTCAAGAGCATTGTATATGATCTCCTGGATGACGTACGGTGGTTGGCCATGCGTCGGGCATGATCGTAGGAGGTCCTTATACCTCTCCCAAACAGTTGCCAGAGCCTCACCAGGCTTTTGTTTGAAAGCCGTGATTTTCTGTCGGATCAGCGCCGTCTTAGAAGGGGGAAAGAACTTATTGAGAAATGCGTCCTTGACTTCATTCCAGGTGCGGAGCGATCTTGGGGCTAAGCTTTCCAACCACTGCAATGCTTTTCCTGTAAGAGACCAACAAAATGCTTTCAGTTGAACATACTCAAGACTTTGTCCATTAGCAATTGTATCACAGAGGTCTAAGAAGGTTGATATATGTGCCATAGGGCATTCGTTAGGTTTCCCTTCATATTGATGCCTTCTTATTTCAGTTAAAAAGTTTGGCTTAATTTCAAAATTAGAAGTAGGGATTAGAATAGCCGATTCAGGCACTGTGAGCGATGGGTGCAAGTATTGCTTAGCATTCCGGGGGAGGGCGTTGATTTGAATCTCATATCATCTCCTGGCTTCCTCCTCCCTGTCAGCACGCTCTCTTAGTGCCGCTTCTCTGGTAGCGTAATCCTCTACTTGCTTCCTTAAGCATTCGATTTGTTGTGCCTGGGTCTCGTTGTCCGCCATGATTCTTTGGACTCGAGATCTTAGGTGAAGAAAGCGTTCTGGTTCGTCTAGTCCTTCAAATTCAGGTTGGTCACCAGTACGTCGCATACACCTATAAAATAACACTAAAAAGAACCGTGAAAATAAACTACTAGGGCGCGATTGATAGCCTCCCCGGCAACGGCGCCAAAATTTTACGTGGGGAGAATTGAATCGAAATATATAATAAAATATAAACCAATACAACTCTTAGCCTCTTCAAATAAATTCAAGACTCCCCGCTATAGTAGTAGGGAATCAGGTTCGATCCACGAGGAAGCGAGTCAGCGGGATCCTAGTAGCGTTGAAGACACGTCCTTTATATTCGACCAGAAGCCTCGATCTCGATGTCAGACCTCGATGTCCACCTTGGCTGTCGATGTCGTCTGCAACAGAAAACCTGCAGAAACAAAAACGGTAGTCGATATCGACTGGTGGGGGTCGATATCGAGGTTAGTTCACGAAATCGACTGGCTCAGAAGTCTGCCAGTCGATACAGGGGGTCGATTTCGACACAAAGTGGTCGATATCGATGCTTGCAGAAGTTCCCAGGAGTGTCGAGATCGACTCAGAAAACCGTCGATCTATCAGTTTGGTCGATATCGACCTCTTCTGTCGATATCGATGTCTTTCCTGCAGTGGGTTAGTGGTTTTGTCGGCAAAGAAAAGGCCGAAGAATCAAGGATGGAAAGGAAGCAATGATCAGAAATAAGCAAAGGTGTTGGGTTTTTCGATGACTCAACGAACGGCGGGCAAATTTTAATGTAAACTCAAAGGAAAAGATCTTCCAAAGTCAAGGATTACCGCGACGACAACCATGATAGTAGAAATAAGGATCAACTAAAGAAGCATGCTTTTATCATAAAGGAAAAGGCTTTCACCTAAACCGACCAATAGGAAAAGAGATTTTTCAATTACTTAACCTAATTGGTGTCTACCTTAGTCATAATCGAGTTTATAATCTTTCGAAAAGAAACCCTAATTACTACCCAAGTTTTACAACATGAGTTCCTTAAATTCGCATTTAAAGATGAAGAACAAGGTAGAAGGAGATAAAAGATACATTCTTTAACGACGTACTTACCTTACCATCATGGCTATCGTCGGGCTCACCCCGACCCTAGAAGAAAGGGGAACTACTCACTCATGTTGGTCGTAGACATGTCTTGAATTGAAATAACTTGCATAAATGGAAAATTTCGAATCTTTACAATCTCAACGCCAACTATCGTAAGTGCTTGAAACTTTAAAGCTCAAAATCAACTAACTATCTATTGCCTATTGTTCTTCTCTTCGATGATTCTATGATTGGATTATTAACAAATCAGCCTCTAAGGCTTTATTTATAGGCTACTAATCCTTGCTATCCGAGGATTGTAACTTCTATCTAAACTAATAACTCTATCCGAACAACTAGGATAGGTCTTTTATTTTGATAAACTTAAAGGAAAAGATAACAAACAACTGCTAATATCTAAAAGAACAAGATAACTCATGGCTTTGATGATAGACTTCACAATCCGAGCCTCAAAAATCGGATTTTATCTTCTGTCGATGTAGGGTCGATATCGACTCCAGAGGTCGATATCGAGGCTTGTGTTTCTGCTCGACTTGTCCCACTCCAGTCGATGTCTATGACGATGGTCGATATCGACGCATGTGTGTCGATATCGAGGATTCTAGTCTGGTTTGTGTGGTTATCTCGACACTCAGAAGTCGTGTCGAAATCCAGGGTCGATATCGATGTCTCCAGTCGATATCGACCTCTTCTCAGCGTCACTTGGCTTGCTCGTTTTGATTCCGATTTCATCGAATTCCTGCATGGTTAGCTCAAAACTCGTGTAGACTCTATTTCTTTCACTTTAGCTCATTCTTACACGAGATCATATGCTTTTGAAACTTTTGTTCGGAAATTAAATGAAATATGAAGTCAAAAGATGCAATAAACAATAGTACAATTATGTACATCAACTCTTCGTATGATGGCACGTATCCTTGATGAAAAGGAGGTGGGTAGGGTGAGGTCCATATATCTCCCTGAGTTTCCAGCTGAAGGGAGGATGGGTTGTACATGCTCATGGCTTCTTGCTCCGAAGCTGCGCTCTGGCTCATTTCATCCGAGTCCTCACTGTTGTATATTATTCCTGACCGTGAATGTTGTTCATCATTGTTAGTCAATCGAAATGGTGGTTTTAATTTTTTTGATGGACCTCTTTGCAACTCAAATGATGAGAGATGCCGCCCAATTTCCTATGTGCTCTAGCGAGTTGGGAGATCGCCGAGTTGAGCCATGGGCGTGAGTTGTTCATCACTTAATACATTTTTTAGCTATAATTAATAAGATAATAAAGAAAATTTAACTAGGAACCACTTAGTGCGAGTGGGTTCCTACAGACGGCGCTAGTGATGAATTCCTTCCAAAAATGATCTAAAGGCCCACTTGCGGTGGGACCCTGGGGGATAGACTTAGATCACACGGCCTCTGAACACGGACTTACCTGACTCATGGGTCATACGCCCTATGGTTTTTCCTGGGTCGTGCCTTCGTTGCGTCATTAAATGCCTCTCCTATCCCACTTCTCGTATGGGAGATCATCTAACTTTATAGGGGTTATAAAGGTTTACTTGACCTCGGATGTTGTATAGATCTGGCGTCGACGTGGTAAACGGGACCCTATTCTTGTCCCCCTGAATCCAGAATTACCTTCAACGTACGGGTGAGTGGTCGCTGATCCTTTAGCTCTATCACCGGGATTAAAGGTTCGTCCATCTTCTTCTTCTCTGTTTCTGTCTCTGTCTTCTTCTCGTAAAGCATTCCTTTTTTACCAAAAAGTCCTCTCTGCCTCTGTTCATTCTCCCTTTTATAGTGATTGGCAGGGTGTTTCTTGTCGTGACACTTGTCGCCATTGTGTGGACACGTGTGACCTCCGTGGGTTGGGGGCATGGTGGACATGTGTCATTCTCTTATGTCTGCGTCTGTTTTATTCCGGGGGAGTTTAGTTCTCTAATCGGCTGTAAACCATCCGCGAACGGTTTCCTTATTTCGTTGTCCTGTTTCTTTGTTTTTGTTGAGCATTTTCGTATGGTTTCATCAGCTAAGTCATTATCGATTCTGTGTTATTACAACAATCTATCTTCTTCGACATTTTATATGCTCTTCATCTCAAATTTTTTAAAATACCATTCACCCAGCATTTGTTGAATGTGTAGTCCACCTAACAAAGTATTTGGTTCTACATTCTAGCCTTTACGACAACAAATATTTGTTTAATGTTCAAAGTAACCAATCAACTTCCTAATAAACTTAGACGGCTAAAAAAATTGAATTCCCTTTGTTATGAAAAGGGAGAATTTCCTCATAAATTGACTTTTAGGCAAAAGAAATATTTAGTTGTATAATCTAGTTTTTGCTAATTAAGAATAATTTAAAAGTTCTTATTTTGAAATAAAATAAAATAATTTTAACTGCAATTTGTTATTAAAGTAATTTGGTGAAATGTCCATTTTAATATAAGTATTTTATTATAAGTCTTTTGTTAAATGTTCACCCTAATCTCACATTTTGTTAAATGTCCAATATATTTTCATAATACCCCTGTCCTAATTAAACCCTTTAACATGCCTTCTTCCTTGTTCTTCAACGTGAAATTGGCA
Organism: Persicaria maculosa; assembly: GCA_963922045.1. Classification (NCBI taxonomy): domain Eukaryota; kingdom Viridiplantae; phylum Streptophyta; class Magnoliopsida; order Caryophyllales; family Polygonaceae; genus Persicaria; species Persicaria maculosa. The sequence continues at coordinate 41,614,193 of OY998261.1, forward strand.
ATATGAGAAGAGAGAGCGCGCGTCTCATGACGATCAGAGGGAGTCATCGCCTTCATCGTTTCTCTATCCGAGATCGGTGCAATTATCGTCTTCATCGCATCCTTCAGAATCGACTTCTTCCGATCGTTCATCTCCCTTTGTGCCTCCGCTGACGACGATTGGTTCTCGTCATCACCGTCCTCCTCTCTCGAATCCAAGCTTGAGGGCTGCTTTTGAGCGGCCTTGATCAGGAAACCCTTGCCGTTCGATCTCAATCTCCATGTTGTCATCGTCATCTCCTTTGTTCTTCTCTGTGAATGTCCGATGCTACATCCGATCCTCTTCAATGGAGAGTCCTCACGGTTGTTGGTTGATCCCCCTCCTTTTTGATCCTCTCTGGTCTGATGGCAGCTTCTCTCCGGAATGTCTTCCCTGTTCTAGTTGTTCCAGGGTCGGTTGCCGCCGCCTTTTGATCCCTGCACCTCTCATCTTTGGTGTCTCCCTCCGTCACCTCCATCCTTGCCATTTGTCTTGTTGGACTTGAACCCCACAAATTAACCCCCTTGCTTTGCAATTTGGTTGTTTTGTCCCAATCGACGTCCGACCTTTTCTCCCATTGCCTCTGCCAGATTCAATCCCTTTAATCGTAAGTAATTTTATCACTAAAAAATTTGACTTTGAATTTGCCTTGGATAAATTTTCTAGGTCTTATGCCACATTCCGCTAAAGTATCTAATTTTATCCCAAACACATTAATTTTAAAATTCTTAAGATTTTAAAGTGATTTCCGTTGAAGGTTTCAATCTTTTAATAGGCAAATTTTTTTTGATAAAATTTGCGAAACCGGCCATATTTTAGGATCTAATTAGGAGAGTGTCCACCACCATTTCCAAATTAGCTAAATGTCCATCCCCTTTTTAGACCTAAATCTGTGCCCCCTCCCCCAAACCAATCGAGCGATACACATACGCTTAACTTGCTCTCTCCGATCATCAACCTCCAATCGATCATCATCTTCATCTTCATCAATCAGAGAATCTTCATCGATCTTCATCTTCATCGATCATCAAACTCGATCCCATTCAATGGAATCGAATCGGAGAATCTTTCTCGCAGCAGTCCGCATCGTCGAGATCCAAGGCGGAAACTCCAATCGATAGGCCTTACCACCACATATCTGTTCACGGAAGGAGAAGGGACCAACCTCTGCCGCTAGAAGAGCAGCTTGATCAATGCGCTACCCCCATCCCCAAGCTTCGACAGGTGGCCGACGCCATGGCCGCTGAGATGCGCTCTGGACTCTCGACTCGCTGAGATGACTCCTAGCCTTGCCAGATCTATCGCTTCCTCCCAACCGGACTTGAATCCAAGCTTTCAGCATCATCCAAATCGGCGTCATCACTTTCATTTTCAGCATCATCCAAATCGCCATCATCATCAGCATCATCCAAATCGCCATCACCATCCTTGTTTCAGCAAGATCCAGGGGAGAAAAGGGGAGCAAGGCTTGGATCTGGCCACGTTTCAGCAAGAAATCGATCCAAGGAGAAGGAATCGATCTGGCCACGTTTCAGCAAGTAAACGACAGCAAGGCTTGGATCTACTGAAATTGTATTGAAGGAGAAGCAATCGATCCAAGGAGAAGCAACCGGCCATCTCAGATTAATTTAAAGTGACATTAAAATGCTCTTGCGAATTGATTATTGAAGAAGAGCTTCTTGTATAATTTGTTTTTGTCCAGGTACTATATGTATAATGCTTTCCTGAAATTCCTATCACTTACTTAAGAGGTTTACTAATCCTGCTGCATTTTGCTTAGGCATATTTGTTTTTAATGGTGTTCTCTTTCCATCATTTTGATAAATGTCCTCACATCTCCTAATTTGCAGAGTTGTTTTCTCTTTTCTGCACTACCTATCTGTTTGCATTTTCTGCTCTTGTAATTGTGTACAACCTGTTTAACTCGATTTGAGTTTTCAATACTGGCTGATTTGCTGAAATTGGGGCTTTTGCTGAAATTCGATTTTAGTTTTTCAACTGTCATATCTCATCTATTCAAGTAGTTGCTAACCTCACCTTTATCTATATCTAACCTCACCTTTTGCTGAAATTGGGGCCTTTAAGTTTGCGATTGTGATTGTAAGTTAATTAATTGCTATGGTTCATCTGTAGAAAAAAAGTTTGTTCAACAATGAAAAGTGGTATTCCTTATGGTCTTCTGTGCAGTTATGATTTCTAATCTCCTCATTTTGCTTTCCTTTAGGATACATTGGAGAGTTCGAGTATGTTGATGACCATAGATTAGCTGTCTAGTTTCAGCAAATCAAGTTTGAGATTAGAAGCCAATACAGACATAATTTTCATATCTATTAAATAAAGCATTTAGTAAAGAATGTTTTATGGTATATAAACAAATCTTAAGTTCTAGCCAAGACCACATATCTGACATGTCACAGCACACAACCCATACATATAGTTAAATTTATAATAAATACATGATTAAATTCAATCATCATAATGCATATAATTAAATATGCATAGGAATTAATCACATGATCCCTATAATGCACGTAATAATACCTTATTCTCCATACATTAGTTTATTATTAGAAGAAAAAATAGAACCGGCTCGAATCTAAAAAGCACCTCCGGTTTCAGCAACTCCGGTGTCAAAGTGGTGACGCCAAAAAAAAAAAGCAACTCCGGTTCCAGCAACTCCAGTGTCGAAGTGGTGACGCGAAAAAAAAAAGAAAAGAAAAAAAGCAACTCCGGTTCCAGCAACTTCGGTGTCGAAGTGTTGACGCGAAAAAAAAAAAGAAAAAAGAAAAAAAAACGCAACTCCGGTTTCAACAACCCTGATTTCAGCAACTCCGATTTCAGCAACTTCGGTTTCAGCAAAACAAAAAAAAAAATAAAAATAATTTCAGCAATTACAGCAACAATTTCAGCAAACCCGGTGTCGAAGTGGTGACGTGAAAAAAAAGGAAAAAAGAAAAAAACAACTCCGGTTTCAGCAACACGGTTTCAGCAACTCCGATGTCGAAGCACTGACACGAAAAAATAAAAAACTAATTTCAGCAATTACAACAACAATTTAAGCAACTCCGGTTTCAGCAACCCTGGTTTCAGCAACTCCGATTTCAGCAACTTGGGTTTCAGCAACGCACGAAAACAAAAACTAATTTCAACAATTTCAGCAACTTCGATTTCAGCATCTTCGGTTTCAGCAACTTCAGTTTCAACATCTTCGGTTTCAGCAACGCGCGAAAAAAAAAACGCTGAAATAGGAGTTGCTGAAATCAAATGTGCTGAAAAGGGGGGGCACAGAGGGCGCGCGTGGGGGGGCAAAGGGGGCAAGGGAAGGAAGGTGGACATTTTGCCAATTTGGATGGGAAGGGTGGACATTTTACTAATAAAGGCCCTAATTATGGCCTATAGCACAATTCCCCCTTTTTTTTTCTCCTTCATATATATTGTATGATCATTGTCGTTCAATATTTTTAGTTTTTGATCAGCTAGCAATAGGAGTAGTTGCTCTCCATAGTGGGTACTTAATTTGTTAATTTTGTTTATTCCTTAATTATTGTACATGCCGGGTTGAAGAACAAAATGAAATGAAATTAGAAGACATGTCTTCTAATTAACTTAATTAAAGAATCAACAAAATGAAATGAAATTGGAAGACAGTAAAGGTTGAAGAACATCCGGTTTACATACATAACTTTGGTTTAGTTTGGTGACACATGTTTTATTGAGTGTTTGTCGGTGACATAATTTTAAAATTTATTGATAAGGGTGGTGACAGTAACAACTGATAAGGGTGGTGATAGTGACCACTGATAAGGGGGATGACAGCGATAAGAGTGGTGACAATGATAAGGGTGGTGACAGTGACCACTGACAAGGGAGGTGACTATAAAGGCCCAGATTATAAAATCCGGGTTACGTTTAGAGGGAAGAATTATCCCTCTGCTAGATCTTGCAATCCACGTACGAGTTGCTTATTTATTATCATCAAATTATAAAATGCTTATGTCTTAAGAATTTTAATGATATAGCTCAAGAAAAGGGGATTTCAAACCCTTAAATAGTCAAATGATGCAACATGATTTGGTACTTTCGCACGGGAACCTGTCCTAATTCATCTAGTCAAAACTCGAAAGAGATAAAACGAGTTTAAATCAAGATAAATATACAAGATGTTTCTAAATGACAAACTTAATCAAAACGTTTGTAAAGTCAAGTTGTAATGAGTGAAAAGTCTTCTTAACACTCTCGTCCCGTGAGAAAACCCCACCATAGAAGCAAATTAGCAAGCAAAAGCGAGCGACTACCTAAAACTATACCACAAGTCAAGGTCGAGCCACTCATGCTGTAACGGCCCGTATATAAATATCCGGGTTATGTTTCGAAGGTTGGATACCTTGGTTCTGATCTTGAAATTTGATGTAAATATTTGGAGTCCTTTTTAACGTATCTTTTGACTTTATATTTCATTCAAATCACAAAGAAAAGTTTGAAAAATAATACAAATTTGTGTAGAATGAGCTAACGTGCAAGAAATAGAGTCTGCACAAGTTTTGGTCTAAATATGTAGGAATTGGAGTGGAATCGGAGTCAAAACGAAGAAGCCAAGTGAAGCTGAAAAGAAGTCAAAATCGACTAGACTAGTCGATATCGACTGAAGATCTCGACATGGACTCTGAGTGTCGAGACAGACCAAAAAGACCAACACTGAAGAGAACTCGATATCGAGTGCCTGTATCGATATCGACTATGCCCTAGAGATCGAGTGTAACTGAGCTCGTCGAGCAGAAACGAAGAGGTCGATTTAGACCTGACTGGTCGATATCGAATGGATTTCAACACGGATTGGACGCGCTTTTCGAGACACGGATTGTAAGTCTATCATGAAGGCCACGGTTTATCTTCTATTTTAGATAAGATTATGTCTTAGGGTGATTTCCTTTTTACCCTAAGAACTTGATTAGATGTTTTAGATATTTACCTAAATAAAAGATTTATCCTACTTGTTGGGATAGAGTTTAGATAGAAGATAGGATCTACTTTCCTTGACTAGCAAGGATTAGTAGCCTATAAATAAAGCCCTAGGGGGCTGGTTTTTATTCATTCAACAACAGAGATCATATCTAACAATAGCAATAGAGTTAGAGAGAAGTTTTAGGGTTTGGCGTTTGAGAGAGCCGGCGTTGAGTTGTAAAGCTTCGATGTTTTATGTTTAATACAAGTTTTCTTCTTTCAATCAAAGATGTTGGTTGCAATGAAGAGTGAGTAGTCGCCCCACTTCTAGGGTCGGGATGAGCCCGACGGTAGCCATGTAAGTACGCTTATTCTATATTTGATTATGTGATCTCTTCTTCTACCGCTCAATCCTTTATGCAAGTTTAGGATTATTCCTTATTTACCTTATATGAAGCGAAAGTGGATTACACGTGTGAATTTGGATAGTAATTAGGTTTTGCCTGCGAAAGTTGACATAAACCCTAATTATAAAAAGGTAGAAACAAATTAGGTTTTTATGCGAAAGCCTCTATATTCCTAATTGGTGTTGAGAAAAGCTTAATATTTTATATGAATTTAGTCATAATACATGCATGGTTACCGTCGTGGTGAATCCCTATCCTAGGAGCCCTTTAGTTTATTGAGTTAAAACCCTAAAATCTGATGTCTTTATTTCTTTCTTTATTTTACTGTTTTTCTGCACTCGACATCGTCTGAGGAGCCACTCAATATCGACCATATCAGTCGATATCGACTACCCTGCATCGAGCAACTCTACGTCGCCAGTCTTTTGAGTCGACAGGAACTACTGATCCACTCGATTTCGACCATTCCAGTCGATATCGAGTTCTTATGTTGTTTTCTCTTCTTCGCAGGTTCTTCCCAGATCGACGTCACCACTAGGAATCGACTGCCCCTGTCAGTATCCACCTCTCAACCCAATATCGAGGTTTCTGGTCGACTTGCACAGAGTTCGCAGAGGCAATCCAGGTAGGGTTGACCCGCCTCCTCGTGGATCGATCCTGATTCCCTTCCACTACAACGGGAGGAAATCTTGTATTTTATTTACGTGGACTAGGATTCAGTTTGCTTATATTCTTTATATTTCTTTAAACTCGATTTCCTCCTACATCACAATTCAGTTATGGTTTGAGGTTTCAAACCTAAAAAGATTAGTGTTTTAAAGTGGGGATTTCGAACCCCAACACAATCGGAGGGCCATTGGGTACCCTTAACTTGTCCTATGGCTAAGTTGCGGATGTTCATTTGAGAGAAATGGTGAAAGCGGAAGTAAAGTACAACTTGGCACGGCGAGGCCGGATCAAAACCAAATCGGTAAAACATATAATCAGAAATCTTTTAGCCCAATTAGCAGAGATAGACAGGTTCTTTGCAATCGCCCGAGAGGATTCCCAAGCCACAGAAACATAAAACAATCATACCTAAAAACAATTTGTGCAAGCGGGGTCAGACCGAGTCCCACCAACGCACTCTATCCCGCAAGCAATAATACTCATACATTATACCTATAATAAAGATGCTCTAATGCAGTACGGAAATTTAAATCACACAAGCATGCTAGCAGTTTATATAATATGCAAAAAAAACTGTAAAGGCGCCCAAAGAATGCCAAGTGGCATGTCCCTCTCCTACTCCGCCCCCTATTTCATGAGCGGACCTGGCCAGTACGGTACCTATTCCATCATACATGTGTGCACATCATCATCATATCATATCATCATCCTATCATGCTCATCATCATATCATATCATCATCATATCATGCTCATGCCCGGTGGTGCTGGGCTATCTCATCATCATGCTCATATATCGACACTACTGACTCAGGGTAAACCCGATGTGGCTGGGCTACCCTATGACCCTAGCAAAGACTCTAGGACTCACAAATAATGGCCGTTCTGTTCTCAAACACACAAAGTAACAGAATGCTCATTCACAAGTGCAACCCTAGCATGATACTACATTGCATGCTTTAAATATGCTTATGCAACACCTAGTATGTCATATGATTAAAAGCAGGAGATTTCTCTTTCGAATCTATGTAAGCCCATAAAGGAACTTACCTGGAAGAGCATAAAATCCAAGCAATAAACACCAACAGGAAGCAATTCCAGGCATATCAAAGATTCATCTAGAAAGCAATAATTAAAACGGGTATAAGTCTATGTCTAAGTCACACAAGGCGCCCCTAACTATCATATATAACTTCACATATTTCATAGAACTCATCATCATATCTTCCATACCATCATCATCATTCAACTCGTCATATCCTATTTCGCATCTCATCATTGTATCATTCCATATCTCAACACATTTCATCTCATCAATTTCCATCTCAACATATATCATCACATAATGTCTCAACACATATCATCTTATTCACATTTCCATATTTTCTCAAACCGTCAACACATTGCATCTCATCAATATATCATATAATGACATTTATTAATCATGTATCATACTCTAATCAAATACTATCTTGCTCAACTCATCAGTTTAATATTCCATCATAGAACATATCATACTTTCATACCTAAAAATATATTAATAATCATGCTTCTCAACCACATAATATCACATCATGCCTTTGATGTGCGCACAAATTGCCATATTTTCTATGCACATATGAATTCATTTTGTTGTCTTTTGCATGCACATTAATGGGAAAACATGGGAATAGTGTAGTTTATGCTTAAATGTCAAATATATGGGTTTGCATGAGTTTCCATGTGATTTCGCAGAAAACAGGATGAAAATGGATGAATTCAGAAGAGCGGAAAAGGAACTCGAAGTTTTCTGAAGAGGTCGAAATCGACTGAAGACCTCGACATCGAGTACATCGAGACATAGGAATCGAGCAGAAAGGAAACAGAGCATCTCAACACAGAAGAGGTCGATATCGACGTCTGGGGGTCGATATCGATGCTGCCAGATCGACCAAGTTGATAGAAGTCGAGTAGAAGAAGGAGAAGCTCGAGATAAGATTTTGGAGGGGTCGATATCGACCATGATAGCAGAGGAATTCGACTCCGATTTTGATAGAATTATATCCAATGCTTGCAATATCTATCCAAAGGTCGAGATTTCCTGTCATCAACATCAGATTTATCATGAGGAGGCTGATTTCACCATGAAGTTTTAGCTTTTACTTTTTTTTATTTATTTATTTATCATAGAGAATAAAGATAAGGTTTCGAGTCCTTGTCGACATCTACAAATAGAAGCCAATAGGGCTGAGTTTGAAGATTGAAGATTCAAAAGAGGGTTTTTTTTAGAGACAATTCAGTTGCAATAAAGAGAGAGAGAGAGAGAGAGGAGGCCGAGTGGAGTTGTAAGGCGAAAGCGGAGTGGCTTGTTCGGTTGTACTTTCTTTCGGAGTTTTAATTCAAAGTAGCTTTCTTTCAGTAACAATGATGATGATGTGCATGATGAGGAGCGAGTAGTCAACCCACTTCTAGGGTCGGGGTGAGCCCGACGATAGCAATGTGAGGTAAGTGCATCAAAGGTATGACTTTTATGCGATTCCGTCTTCTACCACATGCATGATCCTTTGCGAAAGTTAGGGAGATTCATTATTTGCATTATTGAAGCGAAAGCCACTCATATTGCGAACTTGAATTACTCATGAATTGGATAGTAACTCTTGGGAATTATGCGAAAGCCTCTAATCACCTAAGTGTTGATAACGAAAGTTATTTGACGGAAAGACATAAAAGTTCATATCTTTAGCATGAAACTTGCATTGTTATCGTTGTGGCGTGAAACCCCAACTTTGGAAGCCTTTTAATTAATTAAATTCTTCATAAAAGTCTTATTTTGTTTCTGTTCATCTTCCCTCTCCATTCTATTTTCTTCGGATCCTTTTCCGACGAATTGATTACAAAAACAGTTTCTGTGACACGCATCGAAATCGACCTTAAGGGTCGATATCGAGGACTAACATCGATATCGAGGTCTCTGCTCGACGTCGACTTGCTGTTTTGTCTTCTGCAGGAACTGCGCTAGGAAATCGACTAGAACTGAGGTCGATATCGACCAGTATACTCGATATCGAGTGTCTGCTGAGGTCGAAAGCCTTGATCGTGAGTACAACAAAGGAAGCGCTGACCTACCTCCTCGTGGATTCGATCTTGAATTACCCTACTACTACAAGGGAGGGGATTCTTGTATTATTTGTTTGGGACAGGGAGATAGTCTAGTTGTGCTTTATTTTATTCTCCTATTTTACATACACCTCCCCCTTACCGCGAACAAATTGGCGCCGTTGCCGGGGAGGCAATCAATCGCCACCTAAGTTAATCACGATCTTTTCTAAGCTTATTTTACAGGTTTATGCGACGTTCTGATCGCGGACCTATCCTGGAACCAATTGACGAGCCTGAACGTTTCTACCATCTTCGCAACAAAGCAATTCGCATCATGGCTGACAACGAGACGCAAGCTGAGATCATAGAGCGGTTGAGAAAAGAGATCGAGGACCACAATGCTACAATCGCTGCTGAAAGGGCCGCTGCTGCTGCTGAGCGAGCCCGTGCTGATAGGGAGGAGGATGCGCGCAGACAAGCCCAAGAGCGGCTAAATCAGTATCCACAGACGGCGATGCAATACATGCATCCGCCCCTTCATGTTCCTGAATCTGCCATTATAATTCCTCACTCCAATTATGAACTGAAAATTAACTTCCTATCTGAGATTAAAAGAAATACTTTTGAAGGAAGACATAATGAATGCCCCCTGCAACACATCTCTACTTTTATGGACTTATGTGAAACAGTTGCTGATGGAGTAAACTTAGAGTATGTGCGACTAAAATCTTTTCGATGGTCTTTGGCAGGAAAGGCATTACAATGGCTTGAAAGTTTGCCTCCACGATCACTAAGGACATGGGCGGAAGTGAAAGATGCATTCTTAAACAAGTTCTTCCCACCTTCTAAAACGGCGATGCTACGACAAAGGATCACGGCTTTCAAACAAAAGCCAGGTGAAACCCTAGCACAGGCGTGGGAGCGCTTCAAAGACTTGCTGAGATCATGCCCGACGCATGGGCAACTTCCATATGTAATCCAAGAGATCTTTTATAACGCCCTTGATGCGCCGAATAAGGAGAGGATCAATTCATATACCTCCTATCGGTACATTGAGCTTACACCAACGGAGGCATGGGAGACCATTGAGAGGCTTGTGAACTTTGACAACACCTATGGGGCTGCTGCGGCCTATGACGCAAGGCCTGCCCCATCTATAGATCCTGAAGTACGGCAACAATTCCATAACGATCAAACACGCCGCCTTCAAAAGCAAGTAAGGTTCCTGAGCAACAATCAACCTTGTCAGGAGTGTGGTTCAATAAGGCATAACACCAGTGCCTGTCCACATACTGAGCAAGTATCTATGGCGGAACAACATGAGGAGGTCAAATGGACGAGAGGCCCCTATGGAGGGGGCAATCAACAAAATTGGGGTGATCAAAGGTTCTATCAAAGGGATCCCCCAACCTATAGGGCACCAGGGCACCCTGAGCGGGAGACTAAGAAAGATGACCTGCAAATCATCCTTGATGAGATGCGAAAGAACCACGCTGAGTTCAAACAAGCCAATAACTCAGTCCATACTCAGCTGCAGGGCATAAATTCTAGACTTGGGGAGATCGACGTTTGGAAGCGCAACATGGAGACTCAAATGAGTCAATTGGCGGAAGCAATGCCCAAAGCGTCCGGATCACTCCCTGGATCCACTGTGCCCAACCAAAAGGGCAAAACCACAGGTCATATTGCGGCAGTAAACCTAAGGAGTGGGCGTCAATTACAAATGCCCGAGCAAAAAGTGGATGAGAATGAGCCAGAACAGACGTCGATATCGACCCCCCCTGTCGATATCGACCAAGGTGACATCGATGTCGACCCTCCTGTCGATGTCGACCCTAATTCTGCGTCACCACAGAAATCGACTCTTCCAGTCGACATCGACCCTACTGCTGCCGATATCGACCTCACTACAGCCGCAGGAAGGAAGAAGGTGTTGCCATTCCCAACTAGAAAGGTGACTAAGGACCCAGCGGAAAAGAAGTTCCAACGGTTCGTGAAGATGCTCCAAGGGCTTAATGTCTCTATACCATTCACAGAGGCACTTCACGAGATGCCATCTTATGTAAGGTTCCTTAAGGATATCTTGGGTAAGAAGCGATCGCTCTCCGAGATCGCAGAGGAATGCAACAGGTTGGAGCTACCACAAAAGCGGGCGGACCCAGGTAAGTTTTCTATCGCTATAGGTCTAGGTCAATTCAAATTTAATGCTTTAGTTGACTTGGGCGCTAGCGTTAGCATGATGCCACTAACCATTTGGCACAAGGTAAAGATAGGTCCTCTGGAGCCCGTGGATGCAAGATTATACATGGCTAACAATACCGTAGTTATTCCAACTGGGATAGTGACGGATGTACCAGTACAAGTAGGCAAATTCTTTGTCCCTGCTGATTTCCTAGTTGTTGACATAGCGGAGGACCCTGCTTGTCCAATTATTTTAGGTAGGCCATTCTTAGCAACCGTCGATGCCAACATTAGCGTGAAGAAAGGATTGCTCTCACTCACAATTAGTGATGAAGTAATAGAGTATTCCTTCAACAAGACGGTGCAAAGTCAAGGGCCAATGGAGATAAAAGCCATCAAAGAAGCCCAAGTAGAGGAAGTTGAAGCAATCTTGAACGAAGAAGCTCAACAGGACAACGAAATCGACCCAGGTAAGTCGATATCGACCACTATTGTTCAAGATTCTGTGACAGGTCATAAGTATGGGGTCGACGGAGGAAAAGAGGAAGCATCGAAATCGGGGTCAAGGGTCGATATCGACCACACCCTATCGAAATCGACCACCATCGGCGTTGAGAAGAGAGGCGAGGAGACCTCGATATCGACCTCTGAGGGTCGAAATCGACCTGATCATATCGAGTCAAAACTCCCCAAATCGACTGATCCTACAGGTGTACAACAGGGGTCGATATCGACCTCTGCACATCGACATCGACCTGAGCCACAGACTGAGAAGAAGGTAAGTCAAGGTACGGATTCCTCTTGTTCAATTACAATTAAGGACTTATCATTATTTGGAAGAGGTGTGCCTTGGCATGTGCGTTTATGTAGGATATCCGATGATAGTTCAAGCCAATATGAGATAGGAGACAAGGTCTATGTTGCCAAATCTAAAGACCATTGGTTCCCTACAAGATTCAAGGATAAGAGCTTAGGTCCATTCACGGTGAATCAAATCAATCCCGGGGGAATGCAGCTGCGGGACAAGAAATGAGTGATATTTGAGGCCCAAGCCACATGGGCTCTGCAGATGCCACCTTGAGAAGCGCAAAGGAAGAAGTCGGCCTAGCGACTTAAAAATCTAGAGCTTGTAACAAAGACTTAGTTTTGGTTTTAAGACAGCTTTTGTTTTGGTTTTAGACACTTTATTGTTTTGCATATTTTGTGTTTAGTTTTCAAATTGCAGGAGAGAGAAAAGCACACAGAAAGGCATCGAAATTGATGTCGGACATCGAAATCGACCTCAAGGTCGACATGGATAGGGTTTGTGATCGAGGCCGAATCACCCTGAAGCCCGAGCAGAAATCAAGAGAGACATCGATATCGATGTAAAGGGTCGATATCGACCTTCCCTGTTGTCTTCTTCAACTCCTGAAATTAGTGACGGTTTAGTAAGTCTTCTTCTTAACCCTAGTTCTAATACAGTGAGGACACTGTAAATTTTAAGTATGGGGTGGGGGAAAGGCTTATTTACATATTCATACTTAGTTTAGGGTTGCATATTTATTTTAATGCATAAAAAAAATAATAATAAAAAAAAAATGACCCCCATCAAAAATTTTGAAAAAGAAAGAGTCATGGAAGTATAAAAAAGAGCTCTATGATGCAAAAATAGATTCATTAGAGATATAACATGAGATTGCCTGGTTAAGGGAAGTCACAATGAAGTGCAATTTTTTTGAGAAAACCATAAAGGAGATGAAAATTTGAAGTTGCTTTTGACATGTGCATGATAAGATGATGGAGGACTTTTTATAAAAATTCCATACAAGCAAAGTTCATATCCTAGCCTTACCTACGCATAATCACAAAGCCATATATGAGACTTATTATGATCATTATTGCTCCACATATACATATTGTCCATTTTTTACCTTATACCCTATCCGAGGACAAAGTTTTTTTTGAATGAATGACATCTTTGGAGTTATATGGAGTTGTGCATTTATAAAGTTGTTGGCAGGAATGATACAATATGGAAAATTAAATGAGCGAGAAAAAATCCGATCACCTCAGGAGATAAAGGTAGGTCGACCCTGCTCGCTGAGATAATAGTTCGGCGAGATGGGACAAAAAGGTGAGGAGTCCGAAGTACTAAGTATCCGGGGCCATTCATGACGCCCGTGTTTGCGACTCGCGAGAAGGCAGTGCTAAGGTTAGAGAGGTAAAAGCATTAAAGTGAAAAAAGCATTGAACGATGAGTGAAAGGTGAGACATTATGAAGGAGGAATGTGGAATATTTTGGAAAGAAAGTGTACTTCCCCGGATTTAACACCACATAGCCAAATATTAGCCCACCTTTAGCCTTTTACCAATCCACTTCTCACAAGCTTGAAGAAAGTCCTCTTGATTATTAATGCAATGTCGCTAGAATTGTTTTTTGCATATTACCTCCTTTATAAGTATGAAATTGCTTTTATGCACAGGCATGGACTTGGTTGACATAAGTACCTTCTCGAGGATGGCAATTGATTGTAGGGACATATGAAAAATGAATCTATGATGTTGAGGGTTTACTTTCTTCCCCTGAATGACCATTAAGAGTATTGCTTGGGGACAAGCAAGCTTAAGTATGGGGTGTTTGATGTGCGCACAAATTGCCATATTTTCTATGCACATATGAATTCATTTTGTTGTCTTTTGCATGCACATTAATGGGAAAACATGGGAATAGTGTAGTTTATGCTTAAATGTCAAATATATGGGTTTGCACGAGTTTCCATGTGATTTCGCAGAAAACAGGATGAAAATGGATGAATTCAGAAGAGCGGAAAAGGAACTCGAAGTCTTCTGAAGAGGTCGAAATTGACTGAAGACCTCGACATCGAGTACATCGAGACATAGGAATCGAGCAGAAAGGAAACAGAGCATCTCGACACAGAAGAGGTCGATATCGACGTCTGGGGGTCGATATTGATGCTGCCAGATCGACCAAGTTGATAGAAGTCGAGTAGAAGAAGGAGAAGCTCGAGATAAGATTTTGGAGGGGTCGATATCGAGGTCCAAGGGTCGATATCGACCATGCTAGCAGAGGAATTCGACTCCGATTTTGATAGAATTATATCCAATGCTTGCAATATCTATCCAAAGGTCGAGATTTCCTATCATCAACATCAGATTTATCATGAGGAGGCTGATTTCACCATGAAGTTTTAGCTTTTACTTTTTTTTTATTTATTTATTTATCATAGAGAATAAAGATAAGGTTTCGAGTCCTTGTCGACATCTACAAATAGAAGCCAATAGGGCTGAGTTTGAAGATTGAAGATTCAAAAGAGGGTTTTTTTTAGAGACAATTCAGTTGCAATAAAGAGAGAGAGAGAGAGAGAGGAGGCCGAGTGGAGTTGTAAGGCGAAAGCGGAGTGGCTTGTTCGGTTGTACTTTCTTTCGGAGTTTTAATTCAAAGTAGCTTTCTTTCAGTAACAATGATGATGATGTGCATGATGAGGAGCGAGTAGTCAACCCACTTCTAGGGTCGGGGTGAGCCCGACGATAGCAATGTGAGGTAAGTGCATCAAAGGTATGACTTTTATGCGATTCCGTCTTCTACCACATGCATGATCCTTTGCGAAAGTTAGGGAGATTAGTTATTTGCATTATTGAAGCGAAAGCCACTCATATTGCGAACTTGAATTACTCATGAATTGGATAGTAACTCTTGCGAATTATGCGAAAGCCTCTAATCACCTAAGTGTTGATAACGAAAGTTATTTGACGGAAAGACATAAAAGTTCATATCTTTAGCATGAAACTTGCATTGTTATCGTTGTGGCGTGAAACCCCGACTTTGGAAGCCTTTTAATTAATTAAATTCTTCATAAAAGTCTTAGTTGTGTTTCTGTTCATCTTCCCTCTCCATTCTATTTTCTTCGGATCCTTTTCCGACGAATTGATTACAAAAACAGTTTCTGTGACAAGCATCGAAATCGACCTTAAGGGTCGATATCGAGGACTAACATCGATATCGAGGTCTCTGCTCGACGTCGACTTGCTGTTTTGTCTTCTGCAGGAACTGCGCTAGGAAATCGACTATAACTGAGGTCGATATCGACCAGTATACTCGATATCGAGTGTCTGCTGAGGTCGAAAGCCTTGATCGTGAGTACAACAAAGGAAGCGCTGACCTACCTCCTCGTGGATTCGATCTTGAATTACCCTACTACTACAAGGGAGGGGATTCTTGTATTATTTGTTTGGGACAGGGAGATAGTCTAGTTGTGCTTTATTTTATTCTCCTATTTTACATACACCTCCCCTTTTTAACCACGAACAGCCTTCACATATAATCACATCATAACATGCTTCTCATAACTTGCACTCATACAAATTATCAAACCATTCAATAAGTTAAATCAAGTAAGTCAACTCGATAGTCAAACAATTATTTCAAAAATCATATTTAGTCAATCCCATTTATAAACATTAAACCATTGACTTATTTATAAAATCATACTAGTTAAAATAATTCTAGCATAACTTACTTTATTTTAAAATCATCATCTTAAAATCACCTTTATAAAACATTATATAATAACATTTCTCAAATAATATTACTTTTAAACACTTTTATAATATATATACTAATATTTTCAGAAATTATATAATCACCAAAATCATAATAATATAAAATAATAATACTAATTATATTAAACTAACAGTTATATACTAATCATATAATATAACATATATAACACATAACATATAATAAATAACAACTAATAATAACAACAATATAACCCAGTATCCCAATAGCCCACACCCGAAAAGAGGAACCCAGACCCACAAATAGGCCCAATCCGAAACCCGGAGAAACGGACCCGCCCCAGCCCAGAGCTGAGCCCAACCCGAAAGCCCCAGTCTCATTTTAAGTGAACCAAACCAAATTCAATAATTAAATGGATGAACTGGACCACAAAATCAAAGAAATTAAAACCAAACCCATAGTTTACTATTTATCTTCACCAACAAGGACCATTGATGTGCGCGCAAATTGCCATATTTTCTATGCATATAAAAGTCCATTTTATCGTCTTTTGCATGCATATTAATGGGAAAACATGGGATTAGTGTATTTTATGCTTAAATGTCAAATATATGGGTCTGCACGAGTTTCTATGTAATTTCGCAGAAAACATGATAAAAATGGACGGATTTGGAAGAGCGGAAAAAGAACTCGAAGTCTTCTGAAGAGGTCAAAATCGACTGGGGACCTCGACATTAAGTGCATCAGAGACGTAGGAATCGAGCAGGAAATGAAACAGAGCATGTCGACACAGAGGGGTCGATATCGACGTCAGGAGGTCGATATCGATGTTGTCAGATCGAGCTAAAAGATAGAAGTCGAGTGCCAGTTCGAGTAGGAGAAGGAGAGCTCGAGATAAAGTTTTGAAGGGGTCGATATCGATGTTTAGGGTCGATATCGACCATGCCAGCAGAGGAATCCGAGTCAGATTTTTGATAGAATTCTATCCGAAGCTTGCACGTCTATCCAAAAGTCAAGATTTCTTATCTTCAACACCAGATCTATCATGAGAAGGCTGATTCACCATAGTAATTTTAGTTTTTTTCTTTTATTTAAGTTTATCTTAGAGAATAAAGATAAAGTTTCGAGTCTTTATCGACATCTATAAATAGAGGCCAATAGGGTTGAGTTTAGGCATCCAAGCACATACAATTCCAGTTTTAAATTGAGTAGTAACGAGTTGGAGAGAGAAAGAGAGGGCCGAGTGAGTGGAGAGAAGCGAGAGCGGAATTTTGGCTTGTTCAGTTGTACTCTTTTGCAAAGTTTAATTCAAATTAGTTTTCTTTCAATAACAATGATGATGATGTGCATGATGAGGAGCGAGTAGTCAACCCAATTCTAGGGTCGGGGTGAGCCCGACGATAGCAATGTGAGGTAAGTGCACCAAAGGTATGACTTTTATGCGATTCCGTCTTCTATCCCATGTATGATCCTTTGCGAAAGTTAGGGAGAATCATTATTTGCATTATTGAAGCGAAAGCCACTCATATTGTGAACTTGAATTGCCCATGAATTGGATAGTAACTCTTAGGAAATATGCGAGAGCCTCTAAACACCTAAGTGTTGATAACGAAAGTTATTTGACGGAAAGGCATTAAATTTCATAATTTTAGCATAAAACTTGCATTGTTATCGTTGTGGCATGAAACCCCAACTTTGGAAGATTTTTAATTAATTGAAATCAACATAAAAGTTTTAGTTTTGCTTCTGATCATCCTCCTTTCCCATTCTATTTTCTTCGGACTCTTTTACGACAAATTGGTTACGGAAATAGTTTTTGTGACAAGCGTCGAAATCGATTGTAAGGGTCGATATCGAGGTCTAACGTCGATATCGAGGTCTCTGCTCGACGTCGACTTTGCTGCTTTTGTCTTCTGCAGGAACTGCGCTAGGAAATCGACCAGAACTGGGGTCGATATCGACCAGATTACTCAATATCGAGTGTCTTCTGAGGTCGAAAGCTTTGATCGTGAGTACAACAAGGGAAGTGCTGACATACCTCCTCGTGGATTCGATCTTGAATTGCCCTACTACTACAAGGGAGAGTTTTCTTGTATTATTTGTTATGGGCAGGGAGTTGGCCTAGTTGTGCATTATTTATTTGAATTATTTAGATATTTGAATCTCCTATACTCCACCCCCGCCTGCGAACAAATTGGCGCTGTTGCCGGGGAGGCAATCAATCGCCACCTAAGTTAATCATGATCTTTTGAGCATATTGTTGAAGGGTTTATTTTCAATCAAATAAATTTATAAGATCGAAACCCCGCTATAGTATAGTAGGGTCAAGTTTGTCCCCAGGGAGAAAGTCAGTGACTCAATTCTAGTTACCAAAGAGCAAGAAATAGCAAGAAAAGATGGAAAATTATAGAATTTTGGGGGTTTGTGGGCTGCTGTAATTTTTAGGAAAAATCAATAATAATGAAAGTCTAGGGCATAAGGATCACCACAACGATAATCATGCAAGCATTGCAATGAATCATATAAAAATTATGTTTTTATCTATTAAATAGGTCAATTTGCATCAACCCTAGCAAAGTAATCAATTTATTTTCACAAATTAATAAACTTTACTAACAATCTTAATTAGGTTATCAAACTTTCATTCAAAACCCTAATTATTATCCAATTCACAATTCAATCTTTCAATTCAATTGCAAAAAGGAATTTCCCCAAATTTTCATTGAGTACTTAAGCACATAAATAGATAAGAACCAATCAATTCACCAATTCATAGCAAAATGCAAGCATAACTATCGTTGGGATCACCCCAACCCTAGAAAAGGCGACTACTCACGCATATTCATGGTGAATAACTCAAAATTCATGAAATAACTAAAAATCAGAAATTTAAATTGAATAAAAACCTGAGAGTAATGTCAACAATGCGTCCCAAAAGCCTTACAAAACGTTCCTCAACTTTCGCCGAAGAAATCGCTTCAAAAAGCTCTCAAATCCGCTCACAAACGCTCCTAAACGAGTGCTGAGAAATCTAACGTAGGCTGAAAATTCGGTATGAAGAAGAGAGAGAGCTCCTCCAAACCCTAAAAATCCTATATATACTTAATATCCCATAAACCTAATTAGGAAATAACAAATATATGAATTTTTTCTAAATTCTATCTAAGGAAAATAGGTAAAAATAATTAAATCCGGGTAAATAAGCTCTACTGGGACCTATACCGAAGCGGAAGACCTCGGTACCGACCCCCCCTAGGGTCGGTATGGCCACTGTTGCTAATCTCGTCTTGCTTGTCCAGATCAGGCCTCGGTACCGACCCAGATGGGGTCGGTACAGGGTCGGTACAGCTCGGAAAAATGCTTATATCTCCTTCGTTTGAACTTCGATTGCTTCCGTTCTTTTTCCTATGCGCTCCAAATTCTTTTCCGCTTCTTTTCTTAGTTAAAAGTTTCTTCAAAAACAGCTCCCAAAATTCTGTAAAACACACAAAAGCTAGTGAAGACATCTATTTCTCATAAAATATGAAAACACATGCAAAAGACCTTAAACCCAATGCAAAACCCTATGAAAATGACTCAAATTGACATCAAAACATATGGGAAAATATAACTAAACACATGCACATCAAAATACCCCATACTTAAACTTGCTTGTCCTCAAGCAATAACCAAACTATGACCAAAACCCTTAACATGCCTTCGAGTCTTCGCCTTAGTCAAAAGCAACATCAATTTAGCATAGTGCAAATAAGAACAAGCATTGAACTATCATCACATATATTTAGATTACCTTAGGCAAAGCAATTAGAATCCAACCACTCAAGGGGAATAATGTGTTTTCACTCCCTTTCAAATGTGTTTAGGGTTGAAATACATCTCTCAACTCAATCCTTTATAACATTAAGCTACATAGAAATTGCAATTAATATCACCAATCGATTCACCGAGATGTCAAAACATGCATTAACCATCAAGAGGACTTTGGCTCAATGGCCTTCAAAGAAGGACTCATTCGGCTGGGTTGTAACTTGGCTTGGTAAGAAAATAAAGGTAGGAATCATTTAGGCTATGTGGTGCTTAATAAAATTCGGGAATCAAGACTCCTAAATTTCCAACACAACTCAACCAAACCATAACTCTCAATCATATGAATCAACCAAACTCTCCAACTCATCTTAATGAAGAACACAACCTCTCAAACTCAAATAACCTCTCAACAATATGAAGCTTGCAAAAGTAAAGGAAATAAGGTAAATTTGGCTCATGCACTTTATTCACAAACATGTAAACACAAACTATACTTGTTCTCTTCTTCTTCTTCTTTTTTTTTCTGAATTTTTTTTTTCGAAAAAGAAAAATAACATAATAAAAATAATAGTGCATTTATAGGGTGAGCCAAAAATCCTTTTACATAATATGCATAGCAAGATAAAAATATCAAACCAACCCATAACTCAATAAACTCGAAAATCCTTCTCACTTGAAATCAAACACAAGCTCATTCCTTCCATAAACCATCATTCCAACCAACTCTAAGTCTTAATTCCCAAATGGGGGTCAGGCTCAATTTGGCTGAGGATAATTTTATGGAGTTACAAGAATAGGCTATAAGGCTCAAAGTGGTTACAAGCAAAGGAAACATATATAAGGTAGGTAAAAGAGGATTAAAAG
The DNA here is from genome assembly GCA_963922045.1 of Persicaria maculosa. Taxonomy (NCBI): domain Eukaryota; kingdom Viridiplantae; phylum Streptophyta; class Magnoliopsida; order Caryophyllales; family Polygonaceae; genus Persicaria; species Persicaria maculosa. The sequence continues at coordinate 41,634,679 of OY998261.1, forward strand.
TGGCTAATAAAGAGTGCCTCTATCATTTGATTAAATTATGCAATGACTAGCTATCTCATATTGTTTTCAAGACTTAGATATACATCGCAATATCAAGAGGTAATGTATAAGGAGAGTAATACACACATAAAAAAGAAGGGAAAAATATATAAAGCACAATTCCCAATAGGCCAAGTAACTAACTAGGACATGTTGGATTCCAATCACCTAAATCCTAAAGTCATATATGCTCAATTTCATTTGCAAGTCAAACTTGACATAAAAACATTTTGTGCGACTTAGGCTAAACCATCCGAACTATGCCTTAGGATATTACATGATCAAGCTCAATTATTAGATTTCATCATAGGACATCTAAGTTAGGGTATAAACTCACTAAAACATAAGACAAAATGAAAATAAACATGCATTTTTTTCTTTCTTTTTCGACACCTTTTTTTTTTGAAACTAAAGTATGACAAAAGCAAGACTCAAGTGACTAAAATATGACAAAAGACTCAAATGCATAAAAAAAATTAAACATGAATGCATAACATAATCCAACTAAGGTAAAATGTAACACATAAACATAAATATAATACAAAACACCTATATAACCATAGTTTCTGAATCCCCCACCCCATACTTAAAAATAGACAGTGTCCCCACTGTCAAAAGAAAAATCAAAGTAAAAGGGAAAAGACTCAGAAACTCACAAAGGAATTCAGAAGTTGCTGAAGACATTCATAAACTCTACGGAGAAGGTGGTGGTGGTAATCGATGATGTGGAAAGAAAGAAGATGCCCAAGCCATGAAGGAATACTGGTGCGTTTCATGCTTGTCCATCCTCTTGTTCAAGCGTGCAAACTCCTCCATAAGAGCACCCTGCCCATTCTGTAGGGCTTCCTGGCCCAGTCTCAGAGATCTAAGCTCATCCATGACGTCAGTAAGGCTAGGAGAATACTGAGGCGCAGATCTACTCGGGCCAGCCCCGTCAGAAAAGGGACGGCTACTAGGCCTAGTGTCATGATCCATATAGTCAGTGTCGTGCTCTTACTGCCTATGCTCAGGGTAGGATCCTTGCCCAAAGGATCCAAAACCGTCAAATAAACTAGGTGGAGGCACCACCAAGGCAAAAGTGTTGTCCGGGCGGGGGTATCTAGATGGTCTCTGTCGTCTCAAAGGATTATTCAGAATATCCTCTGGAGTCGGTGAAGGTTCAGAAGCCCAAGTGATAATCCAGTTAGGGACGTACAACAAGTCCATATTCGGCTTGGTAATCTCCACCTCGTGATCATAAAAAACTGACAGAAACTTGTCTCCGTTGCGCTTGATCACATTAGCACCAATCAAGTACGCAGTGTCAATCATCAGAGTGGGCACAGCCTTGTATCTGGTGAAGTCAACCTCAAGGCGCCTGGCCAACAGCGCCACCAGGCCTCCATACCAGATTTCTTCCGTGCGTGCTCTATAGGCCAAGACATGCATAATGAACTCAAACCCCAAGTTCAAGGGTGTCTGCATCTCAAATAGTACCCCTCTCAAACAAGCCACCTCAGTTCTAGTTGGTCTAGATAATTCCTTCTTGGCCCATATAGTGCTACCAAAAATTCTTAAAATAATACGGAAAAGAGGGTTCGCAATGTCCTTACCCTGAAGTGCTCCTCGAGAAGGCCAATAGGGATTGCCCGTAATTAGAGTCCAAGTCTGAAGGGCCTTGCAGCTAAGATGATTGTATGATGCCCGTGGGTTAGGAAATCCCAGCAATGCATTAAATTGCTGCAAAGTGAAGGAGTGTTGAACATTCCCCAGCTGGAATGTAATAGGGCCCACAAAATCTGGACTAGCCATATCGCTTGCCAATGTAGCCGTGAACTCTGCAGTAAGAGCGGGGTAGTGGTGGTGGACATGATCCAGAAGACTAGTGGCGCCTAAGTAAGAGAAGGCCTCCAATAAGTCATTGATGTACATAATTGTACTATTGTTTATTGCATCTTTTGACTTCATATTTCATTTGATTTCCGAACAAAAGTTTCAAAAGCATATGATCTCGTGTAAGAATGAGCTAAAGTGAAAGAAATAGAGTCTACACGAGTTTTGAGCTAACCATGCAGGAATTCGATGAAATCGGAGTCAAAACGAGCAAGCCAAGTGACGCTGAGAAGAGGTCGATATCGACTGGAGACATCGATATCGACCCTGGATTTTGACACGACTTCTGAGTGTCGAGATAACCACACAAACCAGACTAGAAGCCTCGATATCGACACACATGTGTCGATATCGACCATCGTCATAGACATCGACTGGAGTGGGACAAGTCGAGCAGAAACACAAGCCTCGATATCGACCTCTGGAGTCGATATCGACCCTACATCGACAGAAGATAAAATCCGATTTTTGAGGCTCGGATTGTGAAGTCTATCAATGAAGCCATGAGTTATCTCGTTCTTTTAGATATTAGCAGTTGTTTGTTATCTTTTCCTTTAAGTTTAGCAAAATAAAAGACCTATCCTAGTTGTTCGGATAGAGTTATTAGTTTAGATAGAAGTTACAATCCTCGGATAGCGAGGATTAGTAGCCTATAAATAAAGCCTTAGGGGCTGATTTGTTAAGGATCCAATCATAGAATCATCGAAGACAAGAGCAATAGGCAATAGATAGTTAGTTTATTTTGAGCTTTAAAGTTTCAAGCGCTTACGATAGTTGGCGTTGAGATTGTAAAGATTCGAAATTTTCCATTTATGCAAGTTATTTCAATTCAAGACATGTCTACGATCAACATGAGTGAGTAGTTCCCCTTTCTTCTAGGGTCGGGGTGAGCCCGACGATAGCCATGATGGTAAGGTAAGTATGTCGTTAAAGAATGTATCTTTTATCTCCTTCTACCTTGTTCTTCATCTTTAAATGCGAATTTAAGGAACTCATGTTGTAAAACTTGGGTAGTAATTAGGGTTTCTTTTCGAAAGATTATAAACTCAATTATGACTAAGGTAGACACCAATTAGGTTAAGTAATTGAAAAATCTCTTTTCCTATTGGTCGGTTTAGGTGAAAGCCTTTTCCTTTATGATAAAAGCATGCTTCTTTAGTTGATCCTTATTTCTACTATCATGGTTGTCGTCGCGGTAATCCTTGACTTTGGAAGATCTTTTCCTTTGAGTTTACATTAAAATTTGCCCGCCGTTCGTTGAGTCATCGAAAAACCCAACACCTTTGCTTATTTCTGATCATTGCTTCCTTTCCATCCTTGATTCTTCGGCCTTTTCTTTGCCGACAAAACCGCTAACCCACTGCAGGAAAGACATCGATATCGACAGCAGAAGTCGATATCGACCAAAACTGATAGATCGACAGTTTTCTGAGTCGATCTCGAGACTCCTGGGAACTTCTGCAAGCATCGATATCGACCACTTTGTGTCGAAATCAACCCCCTGTATCGACTGGCAGACTTCTGAGCCAGTCGATTTCGTGAACTAACCTCGATATCGACCCCCACCAGTCGATATCGACTACCGTTTTTGTTTCTGTAGGTTTTCTGTTGCAGACGACATCGACAGCCAAGGTCGACATCGAGGTCTGACATCGAGATCGAGGCTCCTGGTCGAATATAAAGGACGTGTCTTCAACGCTACTAGGATCCCGCTGACTCGCTTCCTCGTGGATCGAACCTGATTCCCTACTACTATAGCGGGGAGTCTTGAATTTATTTGAAGAGGCTAAGAGTTGCATTGGTTTATATTTTATTATATATTTCGATTCAATTCTCCCCACGTCAAATTTTGGCGCCGTTGCCGGGGAAGCTATCAATCGCGCCCTAGTAGTTTATTTTCACGGTTCTTTTTAGTGTTATTTTGTAGGTGTATGCGACGTACTGGTGACCAACCTGAATTTGAAGGACTAGACGAACCAGAACGCTTTCTCCACCTAAGATCTCGAGTCCAAAGAATCATGGCGGACAATGAGACCCAGGCACAACAAATTGAACGCTTAAGGAAGCAAGTAGAGGATTACGCTACCAGAGAAGCGGCACTAAGAGAGCGTGCTGACCGGGAGGAGGAAGCCAGGAGACGATATGAGATTCAAATCAACGCCCTCCCCCGGAATGCTAAGCAATACTTGCACCCATCGCTCACAGTGCCTGAATCGGCTATTCTAATCCCTACTTCTAATTTTGAAATTAAGCCAAATTTTTTAACTGAAATAAGAAGGCATCAATATGAAGGGAAACCTAACGAATGCCCTATGGCACATATATCAACCTTCTTAGACCTCTGTGATACAATTGCTGATTGACAAAGTCTTGAGTATGTTCAACTGAAAGCATTTCGCTGGTCTCTTACAGGAAAAGCATTGCAGTGGTTGGAAAGCTTAGCCCCAAGATCGCTCCGCACCTGGAATGAAGTCAAGGACGCGTTTCTCAACAAGTTCTTCCCTCCTTCTAAGACGGCGCTGATCCGACAGAAAATCACGGCTTTCAAACAAAAGCCTGGTGAAGCTCTGGCAACTGTTTGGGAGAGGTATAAGGACCTCCTACGATCATGCCCGACGCATGGCCAACCACCGTACGTCATCCAGGAGATCATATACAATGCTCTTGACGCTGCAACCAAGGAGAGGATCAACACATACACCGCCTATGGCTACCTTGAACTCGCTCCTCAAGAGGCTTGGGAAACCATTGAAAGGCTGGTGGAATTTGACAATACATATGGGACTCCTGAGGTTTCCGACGCACCATCATCGTCGAGGCCTGCCCCATCTATGCCATTGTACGAACCCTCTAAGGTGATCGATCCGGATGTAAAAGAACAATTTCATAGGGATCAACTTAGAAAGCTCCAGAAACAAGTGAGATTCCTATCGGCAAACCAGGATTGCATCGAATGTGGATCACAGCGACATACTACCATTGAGTGCCCCCATGCTGAGCAAGTGCAACTAGCGGAGACTCATGAGGAAGCCAACTTCATGAGGGGTCCCAATCGCCAATATTGGGGAGACCAAAGGTTCCAACAACCACAACGGAACCAGGTTAACCCTAGGGACCCCCCACTCTATAGAGCTCCTGGGCACCCTGAGAGAGACCAAAAGAAGGATGATCTTCAACTTGTATTGGACGAGATAAGGCGGAACCAAGCTAAGAATGATCAATCCAACCATGCTATCCACTCTCAACTCAATCACCTTACCACAAGGATTGGAGAGATGGACATTTGGAAGAAGAACGTAGAGACCCAACTGGGTCAATTGGCGGCACAAATCCCTAGACCGTCCGGAACATTCCCTGGGCAACCAACTACCAATCAAAAGGGGCAATCCGGGTCAGGACACATTGCAGCCATGCAACTAAGGAGTGGCACCAAAGTTCATAAGCCACAAAAGGCGACGGAGGAAGAAGTAACAGAGCCTGTCGACATCGACAACCCAGTCGATGTCGACCCTGAGGTCGATATCGACACCGCTGTCGACCCCTTCGCCGACGTCGATGACACTGCAGCACCTGAGAGAGAACAACATAGGTCGAAATCGACCCTACCGGTCGATATCGACCACCCTCCTGTCGACATCGAGGTTCAGCAGGCTCCTCCGACCACCGTTTTGGTTTCTCCGCCAAAGAAGATGCTACCCTTCCCTTCCAAAGCATTGAAGGACCCCACTCAAAGCAAGTTTAGGCGCTTTGTAAAGATTCTCCAAGGACTGAACATTACTATCCCTCTTACAGAAGCCCTAAGTGAGATGCCCGCCTATGTTCGATTCTTAAAAGACATCCTTAGCAAGAAGCGATCCATGGCAGAGATCGCAGAGGAATGCTCCAAGATGGATTTCCCCGAGAAGAGGAGCGATCCAGGGAAATTTGCAATCACCGTGGGACTTGGCCAACATCGCTACAAAGCCCTATGTGACCTAGGGGCAAGTGTAAGTCTCATGCCTCTCTCTATTTGGCAAAAGGTGAGCATTGGAGCACTTGAACCTGTGGATATGAAACTTTATATGGCTAATAATTCATTCGTCAGACCCACAGGTATAGTTGATGACGTCCCTGTAAAGGTAGGTAAATTCTTTGTGCCTACTGATTTCATTGTATTAGACATGCCTGAAGATCCTATTGTACCTATCATCCTTGGTAGGCCTTTCTTAGCTACTGCGGATGCTAATATTAATGTACGTAGAGGATTACTAACCTTTACTATAGGGAACGAAGTCATTGAATTCTCCTTCAACCCCACAATGAAGGAAGTTAATGGTATGGAAATCAAGTCGGTCTACACTAGCATCATGGATTGCAAAGAACCGACGGAAAGGGCCCTAACTCCTGAAGAGGCCCTAGCCTTAGCTGCAGAGGAGCTTACCGACGAGGATATTGAAGAGTTCCTGGCTACATGCACGAGTGATGAGGAAATATTCGACGATGCTCTATCTATGGAGCTCGAAGACGAAGTCGATATCGACGAAGACAGGTCGACATCGACCAATCCACTCGATATCGAGTGCCCTCAGTCGACATCGACACACTCAGTAAGTCAAGTTCTCCCTTCTTCTCTTACAGGCGAAATCGACCAGCCCATGTCGACAGAAGTGGCCAAAATCGACCAGCCGAAATCGACAGAAGAGGTCGAAATCGACCAGTCGATATCGACATCAGAAGTCGAAATCGACCTTTACCACTTGACGCCAAACAGCTCCGAAGCCGAGGTATGTGCTGAACTCTCAGTCGATATTGATTATTCCTTCTCGCCCTCGACCTTCTTTCTGCAGGAATATTTTGAAGAGTCCAAATCAAAGTTAGCATCACTCTATGTTTGGTCCACACCGACTCCTATAACTGATTTAGGAACTTCTATTAAGAGAATTAAGACGGATTACCTTGGTGAGATTATGAAGACGGAAGAGGTAGAGCCAATCCTTATCCCACAAGACCCCTCTCCGGTGCTTAAGCCTCTACCCAACACACTTAGGTATGAGTTTCTTGGTCCAAATTCTACTTTCCCTGTAATTATCAATGCTTCACTAACCACACAGGAAGTAGATAAGCTTATGGAAGTACTTTGTGCTCATCGTAAAGCTATTGGATACTCTCTTGAGGACAGAAAAGGTATTTCACCTGCTACTTGTATGCATAGAATCCTCCTTGAGGATGATCATAAGGCATCTATAGAACACCAACGGAAGCTCAACCCCAACATGAGAGAGGTGGTGAAGAAGGAGATCATGCGTATGCTGGATGCAGGAATCATCTATGCCATCTCCGACAGCGAATGGGTGAGCCCAGTCCATGTGGTGCCTAAAAAGGGCGGAATGACCGTTGAGGAGAATGAGAAAGGCGAGCTTGTACCAAAGCGAATCACAACTAGTTGGCGAATGTGCATTGACTACAGGAAACTCAACAATGCCACTAGAAAGGATCACTTTCCCCTCCCTTTTATTGATCAAGTATTAGAGAGACTTGCCGAACATGATTATTTTTGTTACTTGGACGGATATTCTGGTTTTTGGCAGGTCCCCATTCATCCTGACGATCAAGAAAAGACCACCTTCACTTGTCCCTATGGGACTTTTGCATATAGGAGAATGCCATTTGGGCTCTGCAATGCCCCTGCTACCTTTCAAAGATGTATGATGGCTATCTTCTCCGACATGATTGAGGACATCGTGGAGGTATTTATGGATGACTTCTCTGTTTATGGCACTACTTTCGATATTTGTCTTGCTAACCTTCGCAGGGTACTTGCACGATGTGAAGAGACAAACTTGGTTCTCAATTGGGAAAAGTGCCACTTTATGGTAAGGGAAGGGATTGTGCTAGGCCACAAAGTCTCTAAATGGGGAATTGAGGTAGACAGGGCAAAAATAGAACTCATTGAAAAATTACCACCACCTTCATCAATTAAAGACATAAGAAGCTTCCTTGGTCACGCAGGTTTCTATAGGAGGTTTATTCAAGATTTTTCTAAAATTGCCAAACCATTAACTAACCTACTAATGAAGGATGTTAAGTTTGCATTTTCTAGTGATTGTCTTGAAGCTTTCAACAGGTTGAAGGAGGCCCTCATATCCGCCCCAATCATTCAATCACCCGATTGGTCGCAACCTTTTGAGATCATGTGCGACGCAAGCGATTATGCCGTAGGTGCTGTCCTAGGACAAAGGAGAGACAAAAAGCTTCATGCCATCTACTATGCAAGCAAGACTCTGGATGCCGTTCAAACAAAGTACACCACGACGGAAAAGGAGTTCTTGGCGGTGGTCTTCGCTTTTGAGAAGTTCCGCTCATACCTAGTGGGCTCTAAGGTTATTGTTCATACTGACCATGCAGCTCTTAGGTACTTAATGGCAAAGAAGGATGCTAAACCTAGGCTCCTACGATGGGTGCTCCTACTACAAGAGTTCGACGTTGAGCTTAAAGATAAGAAAGGAACGGAGAACTCCGTAGCCGATCATCTTTCACGGCTACCCATAGGGCTTCTGGAAGAGTCACATGACACCATACCAATCAATGACTCCCGTCCTGACGAGCACTTAATGAGGCAAGAGGTAAGTCGGGCAGAAGAACCACTCGATATCGACCCCAGCAGGTCGATATCGACTGCCCCAAAGGTAAATCTTGCATCGATGTCGACCAATTTTGATCACAGGTTGTCCATTGCAGAGGTCGAAATCGACCTCCAGACATCGACATCGAGGACCCATATCGAGAAGCCCATTTCGACTAAACCTGTCGATACCGACCAGTCGATATCGACCCCTGAAAATCGATATCGACCACCTTCAAAGCCCTTCGAAGGTGACGAAAAGGTAAGCTTTGGTGAGGATTTCTTCTTTACACCTCCTTCTAGTCCTATCCATGATCTATTTGCTGTAAGAAGGGCGAAGGTACCTTGGTATGCGGATTTTGCTAACTATATTGTAGGAGGCGAGATTCCTTCAAGCTTAACTTCGCAACAAAGGAAGAAGTTTTTGCACGACGTCAAACAATATTATTGGGATGAACCCTATTTATTCAAACAAGGGAAAGACCATATCTTTCGACGTTGTATCCCGGAGGACGAGGTAGAGAGCGTGATTCACCATTGTCATTCTCTCCCTACAGGAGGTCATGCTAAGGGATTCAAGACCGCTGCGAAAATTCTTCAATGTGGTTTTTATTGGCCTAACCTTTTCAAGGATGTGCAAAACTATGTAACTTCTTGTGATGAGTGTCAACGTGCAGGTAATATCACATGGAGTAATGAGACACCACTCACATGCATTTTAGAGGTCGAACTCTTTGATGTATGGGGTATTGACTTCATGGGACCCTTCCCTGCTTCAGGCCCCTACAAATACATTCTAGTAGCGGTGGACTATGTCTCTAAATGGGTGGAGGCTGTAGCAACTAGGACCAACGACGCGAAGGTAGTCTCTAAGTTCATGAAAACTAACATCTTTCCTCGTTTTGGTGTTCCTAGAGTCCTTATTTCAGATGGTGGCTCGCATTTTATTGAGAGAGGCTTTGAAGCTCTTTTAGCTAAGTATGGGGTAAACCATAGGGTGGCAACACCCTATCACCCTCAAACTAGCGGTCAAGTAGAAGTCTCCAATCGCCAAATCAAAGCCATCTTGGAGAAGACGGTTTCCCGCTCAAGGAAAGATTGGTCGTCCAAACTGGATGATGCGCTCTGGGCCTACCGAACGGCCTATAAAACACCGCTTCGCACAACTCCCTATAACTTGGTATATGGTAAGTCATGTCACTTGCCCGTTGAACTTGAGCATAAAGCAATGTGGGCTCTTAAGGAGCTTAACATGGATTTCGACGAAGCGGGAAAGAGGAGGTTCATTGACTTACAAGCCTTGGAAGAGTTGCGCCGAAAGGCATATGAGAATGTCGAAATCTACAAAGAGCGCACTAAGAAATGGCATGATAGGAAGTTGGTGCCAAAAACATATGAGGTAGGTGACAAAGTCCTTGTTTTCAATTCTAGGCTTCGCTTATTTCCAGGGAAACTAAGGACAAGATGGAGCGGACCTTTCAAGGTTCATAAAATATTCCCTCATGGAGCGGTGGAGTTATTTTGCGACGATGGATCAACCTTTAAGGTAAATGGCCACCGAGTAAAGAAATATTATGACAAGGAGGACCCAGAGGAAGAGATTCGCGCCACCTTGGCGTTGAACTAGCGCAAAAAGGGAAGTATGTCGAGCTAGCGACTTAAACTCAGGCGCTTCCGGGAGGCAACCCGTTCTTTTCCTTTTTCTTTTTCTTTTAGTTTTTTTTATTTATTTTATATTTTTGAGATCATTCGTGGCTATTTTATCTCAAGTCAACAAAGAAATCCAGCCCAGAAGAGAGGTCGATATCGACCTATATGGTCGATATCGACCAGCCGACAGAAGGAATAACAGGACGTGTTAAACGGATGCAGAAGGGGGGTCGATATCGACCTCTAAGGTCGATATCGACTACAGATGGAGGTAAGCCAGGTCAGAATTTAATTTCTTTCAGTTTTTAATTTTTGGGGTTTTCATCCCCTTTATACCCGACTTCGACACCCTCCTCCCATTGTCGACACCCTAGCCGCCCTCCTTCTTCTTCTTCATCCCTCTCCCTCCGATCACCCTCCCCACACCCTCCCCACAGCCCCCATCGCCGCAACCACCCACTGTCACCACACCCTCCCTCGTCCTGTGCAGCAACCCGACCCACAAAATCCCCTCCTCTCCTCCTCGACCTAGCCCTCTCTCTCTCCCTCATTTTCGAGCCTCATCGCCCAGATCTACACATCTCCGGCCAAGAACCGCCAGATCCGGCCACCCCACGCCACCGGAGGACCCACCACAGCCACCAGCAGCCCCGACAACACACAGCATCCGGTCGATTTCGACCCCGGGCATCGATATCGACACCCCCTGTCGACAGTCGGTTTTCTTTCTCGTTTTTGCGGTTGCTTGCCTCTTTCTCTCCTAATTCCAACACTCTTCTGGTATGATTTTTCACCCTTCCTCTATCTTTTCTGATTTTTCATACTTAATTAGTTGATTGGGAAGAAATTTCATATTGGGTGTTTAGGGTTTGAACGTAGTTTGCGCGGGAAAGAGTATTTGTATGGCATGGAATATTTTTATATATATGTGGGGCTATGAATCTGAGTTTTGTTTATACATGGGCATGAAATCTGATTTATTTATATATTAGGGGGAAAATCTGATTTTTATATATACATGTGGGGCAATAATCTGAATTTTTCATAAGTTTGGGCTAGGAATCTGATTTTTATATATATATGGGCTGATTTTGTAAATCTGATTTTTTAGGGGGTTTATATTCTGATTTTTTATATAATTAGAAATCTGATTTTTTTTTAGGCAACACTTATTTATGCCATAAGGTTCCTTAGTGTTAAAACTTTAAGAAATTGTGTACTTTCTTCCACTTAGACATTTACTTTTACAAAATTTCTAGCATAATTAGAACCTAAGTATGGGGTTCTCCCCATTTTAATCAAAGGGAATATTATCTTTGGTATTGGCTTCTTTTGCAGACGATGGTTAGAGCCAAGAACATCCCTCAGGACGCGCTCCGCATTGAGGATGATCAGCAGCGCTCCCTTGCTGATGAGTTGATTCCCCGAGCCACCAGGGCACGATGGTACCATCTCCCTGACATGATCCAGCTAGGATTTCACCCAGGCGTTCAGGAGGCGTTTGAGAACATCTCTCTACACAGGCTGATCGAGCCCCTGGAGGCGCACTACCCCGTTCTTACTGGGGAGTTTATGGCCACATTGGAGGTTCCCGAGCGCACTTCGACTAGCCGCCGAGTCATCTTCCAGCTCGGCAACAGGCGACACAGACTATCGCTCGAGGAGATGAGCGATATCTTTGGGTTCATCCACACTTCGGCCGCCTTCAGGGTCCACGACCCTAATGTCATCTGGAGTTACATATCAGGTATACCATACCCTGCCCCTACAGACTCCTTCACATCTAGGGTTGTGAGCCCACTTTTTAGGGTGATCTTGAGGATCCTGGCGAGTACCCTTTGGGCCAGGCCTGAGCTCCGTCGCCCGACACACCGTGAGACGGAGACACTACGGAGGATGCTTTTCGAGGATGACCCTCTACCATACCTCCACTCCTGGCTTGAGCATATCGTAGACCGCAGACGAACGGTCTCTACAGACATCTTGGACGGCGGCATGGTGGCCATCCTCGCTGAGGCTCTCGGCGTCCACACTGAACGGTACACGGCCTACCAGCTCACGTACCTAGACGCGGCGGTATTGCGACAGGGCGGAGTCATCGCAACAGGGGCCCAGGGATGGAGACACCCCCAAACGGGGATGCGCCTGCGACACGATTTCATGGATCTGCTGTATATCCCTGATTGGTACCAGTCTTGGACTGGGCAACCATATCATACGGATATAGATCCGACCGCTGACCCCACCCTACGGAGGAGACCCCCGCTCTACAACCACGAGCCAGAGGTGGATGCTATGTCCTGGGACGCTGATCCCCATTCCGACGGAGCTGAGCAGCCCCCAGCCTACCAGGGTGACATGGATGACAACGACGATGATGACGCCAGAGATGATGCGGTTGGGGGAGGAGAGGGCCCGCAGGGGTCCCACCACAGCCACCACAGCCACCACAACCACCATAGCCACCATAGCTATGTACCTCCACCTCCTCCTCCCTTCCAGCCTGCCTACACCACTGATTGGCAGGAAGACATGTCTGCCCACTTTACCAGGCTGGAGCTCTCCGTCTCTGAGATGCGCGAGGAGCAGCGACGCTATGGGAGGTACCTCGAGGGTTTGGGCTCATATATGGGCTTTTCCTTCGATCCGCAGGCTGGATCTTCCACTTTCCCACAGGCCGCCCCGACAGACTACTCAGGGGCAGCTCCTACACAGGGCTGGCCCTTGCTGTTGCCACCTCCCCCGCCCCCTGAGCAGTGATATACATCTAGCGTAAGTGAGTGTGAGTGATCCTTCCCTTTACTTTATTTTTCTAACATGAGGACACTGTAATCTTTAAGTATGGGGTGGGGATTGAACTTGGACATTATAAACTGCTTTATCTGGTTGTGGTAGGGTTTAAAATTTGGCAAACTTGGCATGTATTTTATTTACATTCTACTTGTATGCATTGCATCATATTTAACAGTTATGCATTTTAAAGTTTTTTTTAGTTTGATTTTGTTGAGTCTATAAAATGTCAAAAATCCAAAAAAATAGAAAAATGTCAAAAATCCAAAAAATGCATGTTTATTTAAAGTTTATTTTTCTTTAATCCCTACTTAGATGTCCTATGATGAAAACTCAATAGCTGACTTGATCATGTAAACCCTATGGCATATTTGGATGGTTTAGCCTAAGTCTTTAAATTTTTATGTAGATTGTGAACTTGTGATGAAATTGAGCACATATGATCCTAGGCTAAAAAGCAAATCCAACAAAAATTGTCCTTCTGAGAATTTTGGCCTATAGGGAGAACATCAAAAATCCCTCCGCTTTCTTGAGTGAATTTACTCTTCCTATGCATCTCTAAATGTTGTGATAGTTATTCAAAACCAATGCATATATATGTTTATGTTTACGAGAATTAAATGATGGAGGCATCTTTTAAGCCAATTTTATCCTCTCTTTACCTACCCTGCATTATCCCTGCTTGAAGCCAGAACATTAGCCTGAGCCTGAATTGCAAACTCCACAAAATTATCCCTAGCCGAATTGAGCCTGACCCCCATTTGGGAATTGAGACTTAGATTGGTTGGACTAATGCCTTGTGGAAAGAATAGAGCATAATGTCTAGTTGTAAGCAAGGAAATTATAGGATGGTACATATTTACATTTTGTCATATTTTGTAAAAGGATGTTTTGGCTCACCATATAAATGCACATAGTTTAGTATTATGTTCGAAAAAAAAATGATGGAAAAAAAAAAATATATATATATATAAAGTGCATGAGCCAAAATCCTTAAGTTTTTTATTCATACGAATGTTATACTTTTGAGAGGTGTATTAGAACTTGGAAGAAGGGTTGATGGAATGCATCTTGAAGAGCATTATATTGAAGAGTTATGGTTTGGGTAACGCAAGTGTTGGGATTTAGGAGTCTTGATTCCCGAATTTGAAAAGCACCACATAGCCAAATAATTCCATACCCTTTATTTCATACCAAGCCCCATTACAACCCCGCCGAATGGAGTCTTCTATGAAGTCTTCCATTGAGCGAAAGTCCTCCTGATGATTCTTATTGCATTTTCATAATTGGTTGCGAAGTGGATTTTTATAAATTGCAATGTTTATGAGATTGTATATGGAATTGAGTTGAGAGTGATCTTCATAGCCTAAACACATGAGAGTTGAGTGTAAACACATTATCCCTGTGAGGTTGGATTAAAATTGCCTATGCCTATGGATCGCCAAAATATGTGCTATGACGTTAGATTCACTTGCTTTACTTTGCTACCGCTTATGATGTTGCTTTTGACAAAGGCAAAGACTTGAAGGGTGTGTTGTAGGTGTTGGTTATTGCTTGGTTATTGCTTGAGGACAAGCAAGTCTAAGTATGGGGTGTTTTGATGTACATAATTGTACTATTGTTTATTGCATCTTTTGACTTCATATTTCATTTGATTTCCGAACAAAAGTTTCAAAAGCATATGATCTCGTGTAAGAATGAGCTAAAGTGAAAGAAATAGAGTCTACACGAGTTTTGAGCTAACCATGCAGGAATTCGATGAAATCGGAGTCAAAACGAGCAAGCCAAGTGACGCTGAGAAGAGGTCGATATCGACTGGAGACATCGATATCGACCCTGGATTTCGACACGACTTCTGAGTGTCGAGATAACCACACAAACCAGACTAGAAGCCTCGATATCGACATACATGCGTCGATATCGACCATCGTCATAGACATCGACTGGAGTGGGACAAGTCGAGCAGAAACACAAGCCTCGATATCGACCTCTGGAGTCGATATCGACCCTACATCGACAGAAGATAAAATCCGATTTTTGAGGCTCGGATTGTGAAGTCTATCAACGAAGCCATGAGTTATCTCGTTCTTTTAGATATTAGCAGTTGTTTGTTATCTTTTCCTTTAAGTTTAGCAAAATAAAAGACCTATCCTAGTTGTTCGGATAGAGTTATTAGTTTAGATAGAAGTTACAATCCTCGGATAGCGAGGATTAGTAGCCTATAAATAAAGCCTTAGGGGCTGATTTGTTAAGGATCCAATCATAGAATTATCGAAGACAAGAGCAATAGGCAATAGATAGTTAGTTTATTTTGAGCTTTAAAGTTTCAAGCGCTTACGATAGTTGGCGTTGAGATTGTAAAGATTCGAAATTTTCCATTTATGCAAGTTATTTCAATTCAAGACATGTCTACGATCAACATGAGTGAGTAGTTCCCCTTTCTTCTAGGGTCGGGGTGAGCCCGACGATAGCCATGATGGTAAGGTAAGTATGTCGTTAAAGAATGTATCTTTTATCTCCTTCTACCTTGTTCTTCATCTTTAAATGCGAATTTAAGGAACTCATGTTGTAAAACTTGGGTAGTAATTAGGGTTTCTTTTCGAAAGATTATAAACTCAATTATGACTAAGGTAGACACCAATTAGGTTAAGTAATTGAAAAATCTCTTTTCCTATTGGTCGGTTTAGGTGAAAGCCTTTTCCTTTATGATAAAAGCATGCTTCTTTAGTTGATCCTTATTTCTACTATCATGGTTGTCGTCGCGGTAATCCTTGACTTTGGAAGATCTTTTCCTTTGAGTTTACATTAAAATTTGCCCGCCGTTCGTTGAGTCATCGAAAAACCCAACACCTTTGCTTATTTCTGATCATTGCTTCCTTTCCATCCTTGATTCTTCGGCCTTTTCTTTGCCGACAAAACCGCTAACCCACTGCAGGAAAGACATCGATATCGACAACAGAAGTCGATATCGACCAAAACTGATAGATCGACAGTTTTCTGAGTCGATCTCGAGACTCCTGGGAACTTCTGCAAGCATCGATATCGACCACTTTGTGTCGAAATCAACCCCCTGTATCGACTGGCAGACTTTTGAGCCAGTCGATTTCGTGAACTAACCTCGATATCGACCCCCACCAGTCGATATCGACTACCGTTTTTGTTTCTGCAGGTTTTCTGTTGCAGACGACATCGACAGCCAAGGTCGACATCGAGGTCTGACATCGAGATCGAGGCTCCTGGTCGAATATAAAGGACGTGTCTTCAACGCTACTAGGATCCCGCTGACTCGCTTCCTCGTGGATCGAACCTGATTCCCTACTACTATAGCGGGGAGTCTTGAATTTATTTGAAGAGGCTAAGAGTTGCATTGGTTTATATTTTATTATATATTTCGATTCAATTCTCCCCACGTCAGTCATCATGTACCCCAAGGCGCTCTCCATCATCAGGGCTATACCATCGGGCCTTCAGATTGCCCTTCTTGTGGAACTCCTTGTAATCCTTCTTCAAACGAGAGTCGGAGATGATGACATTATCCAACAGAACTGTAGCGGATGACTCCCTAGCCCTCTTGCTACGTTGACGACTGAACATTTTCCTAGACAAGACAAACCAATTGAAAACTAAAATCCTTTCTAGAACAGTGAAACCAAACCAAATCAGCTAAACTCAAAAGAAGCTAACATCTAACCATGCAAATTAAGAATGATAATATGCACTAGAAAAACATATAAACACATAAAGCCCGAGTGCATATAAATAGCCAAGCGCAAGAGATACCACCTAAAGAAATAATTGCATATAAACAATATAAAATAAGCTCCGATGCATATAAAATCACCATCATGCAGAATAGAATGCATTACCCATATATGTAACCATAAGCTCTACATAGACTATATGAATAGGGAAAACAATATAGACAATATAGTCATCATGTAAGGTCACTATATTGCAACACCTAATCATAAAGCCATATACTCATGAAGGTAACATAAGTAATGCAAAACTCAATATGCACAAACCAACCATGACAACCCCATACTTAAGTTCAAAGCAAGTCAAATAAATATACGATAGACATATAACTTGTTTGCAATGTCAAATCATGCAAGGGAATAGATTTTATGCTAGAATAGAAGAAGCTAATCAACCAAAAAGCATAAAAATCAAATCCAAAATCAAGGCCTGAAACGGATCGCAATGAAATTCTAAAATTCAATTAGCGCACAATCCATAAAGAATTTGACATTGCCATGAACATGAAAGTAACTCTAAATCAACCCAACAACACAACCATGTCATCAATTTCGACCAAATTGGCTTTCGGCAAAAAGCCCCAAATTCCGCTCCTAAATCAAACCCTAGGTTTCATTCTCAACCTAAATCATCAAATCAATCTAAATAATTGAAATAAACAAGTTTAGGGTAAGAAATCATACCACAACCAAGTTTAATGAAGAAGAAAAATCGGGATTTCGAAGGTATAACGAGCCAAAAAGGTCGAACAGCGAATTTTTGGCAAAGTGGTTCGGTGGGGGCTCGCTTGGGCTCGAACCAGGGTGGTTCGGGGGTCAGGGGGTGCGCCAAGGAGGGGGGGTCGGGCTGTGGGGGTGGTGTGGCCGGAGGTGGCTCGTGGTCGGCGTGGGAAGCGCGGAGAGAGGAGTCGGGCTGGGCTGGGTGCGCAGTGGGAACCGAGGGCCGCTGTGGGGGCTGCAGGGCTCGAGGCGGGGTGGGTGAGGGCTCGCTGGGTGCGGCTGGGGCTGGTGGTCCGACCGGCTGGGTGGGGGTGGCCAGAGGTGGCTCAGCGGGGCTCGGGCATCGAAGAGAGAAGAGGAGGCTGGGTGCGCAGTGGGAACCAGTTGAAAGAGAAAGAAAGAGGAGAGAAGAGAAAGAAAAAAAAGAAAGAAAAGAAAAAGGAAAGAAAGAAAAAGAAATAAAAGAAAAAAGTAAAATAAATAAAAAAAATTAATTAATTTTTTTTTTCGGGTGGGGGTCGGTACCGAGGGAAGGGGGTCGGTATGGCCTCGGTATGCCTACTGGAATTTCTCGGTTTTCCGAGATTCACTTACCAGTCCGTCAGGAGGGTCGGTACCGACCCTAGGGGCCTCGGTAGGGCCTCGGTACAGCTACTGGAATTTCTCGGTTTTCCGAGATTCATTACCTGTCCGTCAGGAGGGTCGGTACCGAGCCTAGAGCCCTCGGTATAGCCTCGGTACAGCTTCTGTTGAGCTTCCTTTTCCGTTTTTCGCCCGTTTTCGCAGTGGTTCCCTCCTAAGACCTGCATGGTTAGTGCAATACGCTCCACCCCAACTGTCCTACCTATCCTAAAATTTAAAAACTAAAAATAAAACTTAGAAAGAAAAAGAAATAAAGCGGGTTGCCTCCCGTAAGCGCTACCTTTAACGTCGTTAGCTTGACGTGGTTACCTCATCTTCATTCCAATGTTGTAAGAGCCCAAGTAACTCTTATTTCTTCCTCCGGATCCACTCTATCATAGTACTTCTTGAGTCGGTGACCATTGACCTTGAATATGGCTCCTCCTTCATCAACTAGATCCACCGCTCCATGGGGATAGATATGATGAACCACGAATGGTCCACTCCATCGTGATCTAAGCTTCCCTGGGAACAAACGCAATCTAGAATTGAAAAGAAGAACCTTATCACCTACCTCATATGTCTTTGGTACCAACTTCTTGTCATGCCACTTCTTGGTGCGCTCTTTGTAGATTTCGGCGTTTTGATAAGCCTTGAGCCTCAACTCCTCCAACTCTTGCAAGTCCATGAATCTCTTTGCTCCGGCCGCATCGAGGTCCATGTTGAGCTCCTTAAGAGCCCATAATGCTTTATGCTCAAGCTCGACGGGCAAATGACAAGACTTACCGTAAACCAAGTTGTAGGGAGTTGTGCGCAATGGTGTCTTGTACGCTATCCTATAAGCCCAAAGTGCATCATCTAGCTTAGATGACCAATCCTTTCGTGAGCGCGACACCATCTTCTCTAGGATGCTCTTTATTTGCCGATTTGAAACCTCCACTTGGCCGCTAGTTTGAGGGTGATAAGGTGTTGCCACCCTATGAGTCACCTCATACTTAGCCAAAAGAGCCTCGAAGCCCCTTTCTATAAAATGAGATCCTTCATCGCTAATAAGAACCCTTGGGACTCCAAACCAAGGAAATATGTTAGTCTTCATAAATTTAGCTACAACTTTAGAATCATTAGTACGTGTAGCTATTGCCTCAACCCATTTAGAAACATAATCGACAGCTACCAAGATATATTTATAAGGCCCTGATGAAGGGAAGGGCCCCATAAAATCAATACCCCATACGTCGAAAAGTTCAACCTCCAGGATTCCGGTGAGAGGGTTCTCATGTCTCCAAGTGATATTCCCCGCTCTTTGGCATTCATCGCAACCTTCAATGTAAGCATGTACATCCTTGAACAAGGTAGGCCAATAGAAGCCACTTTGAAGAATCTTCGCCGTGGTCTTGAAGCTCTTTGCGTGGCCGCCCGTTGGAAGGGTGTGACAGTGCTTGATTATGCTCTCAATCTCTTCATCCAGTACACAACGTCTAAAGATGTGGTCGCTCCCCTGCTTGAATAAGTAGGGATCATCCCAATAGTATTGCTTGACGTCGTGGAGGAACTTCTTCTTGGCTTGCGAAGTCAAATCCTTAGGGATTTCTCCCCCTACAATATAACTAGCAAAATCCGCGAACCAAGGGGTCCTCGACCCTCTAATAGCACAAATATGATGAGAACTAGGAGAAGAAGGAGGGGTATAAAAGGAGTCCTCACCGGAACTTACCGAATCGTTTCTCATGAGGTTTACGTCCGGCCTGGAGTCATTGATTGGAACTTGATTTTCGGACTCCATGAGGTGGTCCAAGGGCAACCTAGACAGATGGTCAGCCACCAAGTTCTCTGCTCCTTTCTTGTCCCTAATGTCACAATCGAATTCCTGCAACAAAAGCATCCAACGAAGGAGCCTAGGCTTGGCATCCTTTTTAGTCATCAAATATCTTACCGCAGCATGATCCGTATAGACAATGACTTTAGAACCTACTAAATAAGTACGAAACTTTTCAAAGGCAAATACCACGGCGAGGAATTCCTTCTCCGTCGTGGTGTACTTACTCTGCGCTTCGTCAAGTGTCTTACTTGCATAGTAGATGGCATGAAGCTTCTTGTCCTTCCTTTGCCCAAGCACAGCACCTACGGCATAGTCACTAGCATCACACATGATCTCAAAGGGTAGGTTCCAATCGGGCGATTGCATAATAGGAGCGGAGACAAGGGCTTCTCTCAATTTGTTGAACGCTTCAAGATACTCAGCAGAAAACTCAAAAGCTACATCCTTCATAAGCAAGTTAGTTAAAGGTTTAGCAATTTTTGAGAAGTCTTGAATGAATCTCCTATAAAATCCTGCATGTCCTAGAAAGCTCCTAATATCTTTCACATTGGAGGGAGGAGGTAGTTTCTCAATCAATTCAATTTTAGCACGATCTACCTCAATTCCCCTATTTGAAACCAAATTCCCTAAAACAATTCCCTCTTGAACCATAAAGTGACATTTTTCCCAATTAAGCACCAAATTAGTTTTTTCACATCTTTCTAGCACCCTACTCAAGTTGGCAAGACATGAATCAAAAGAAGAACCATAAACAGAAAAATCATCCATAAACACTTCTACTATATCCTCAATCATCTCAGAAAAAATAGCCATCATACACCTTTGAAAAGTTGCAGGGGCATTACAGAGCCCAAATGGCATCCTCCTGTAAGCAAAAGTTCCATAAGGACAAGTAAAAGTTGTCTTCTCCTGATCATCCGGATGAATGGGAATCTGCCAAAAACCACTATAGCCATCCAAATAGCAAAAATAATTATGTTGTGCTAGACGCTCAAGAACTTGATCAATAAAAGGAAGAGGAAAATGATCTTTCCTAGTAGCACTATTCAACTTCCTATAATCAATGCACATGCGCCATTTAGTAGTGGTCCTAGTAGGTACTAACTCACCTTTCTCATTCTCTATCACAGTCATTCCCCCTTTCTTAGGGACAACATGAACCGGGCTCACCCATTTACTGTTAGAAATAGCATAAATAATTCCAGCATCTAACATTTTCAAAATTTCAGATTTGACTACTTCTTGCATATTTGGGTTAAGCCTACGCTGACGTTCTATGGTCGGCTTATGATCATCCTCCATGAATATTCGATGCATGCATAAAGAAGGTGAAATTCCAATGATATCATCCAAAGAATAACCAATAGCCTTCCTATAGGTTCTAAGCACATCAAGTAACTTCTCTACTTCTTCCTCATTCAATTTCGAATTAATGATCACAGGAAAAGTAGAATTAAGACCCAAGAAAACATACCTCAAACCTTCCGGAAGTGGCTTAAGCTCTGGGGAAGGCTCGATTGGAACAAGTTTGGGCTCTTCCTCATCCGTCCTCAATATTGCTTCTAGGACCTCTAAAGAATAAATTTCTTCTTGATCCGCCAGAAGACCTGGGACTGGGCCTGCAGACTCAAGACAATCAAAATAGCTTACCTCTACCATGTCCGTGGTTTCCTTCATCGTTGGATTGAAGCGAAACTCAACGATGTCCTCCCCAATCTCAAATGTTAGGAGTCCCTTCCTAACATCAATTATTGCTCCAGCGGTGGCTAAGAAGGGCCTTCCAAGAATGATAGGCACCACTGGATCCTCTGGCATATCCATAACAATAAAATCAGTGGGGACGAAAAACTTACCTACACGGACAGGCACATCATCAATCACCCCAGTTGGTGATACAACCGCTCCATTTGCCATGGATACTCTCATGTTGACCGGCTCTAGGGCTCCCAAGCTTGTCTTAGCCCATATCGAAAGGGGGAGAAGGCTTACACTTGCACCTAAATCACACAAAGCCTTGAAACGGTAAGATCCTACACCAATAGTAATGGCAAACTTACCTGGATCTCCAAGTTTCTCAGGGAGCTTCACTGAACGGACCTCGTCAGCAAGCTCAGACATGGATCTCTTCTTAGCTAAGATGTCTTTCAAAAACTTAGTGTAAGCTGGCATCTCACTCAAAGCGTCAGTGAAAGGAATAGATATATTCAAACCCTGAAGCATCTTCACAAACTTTTGAAACTTACCTTCCGCTGTGTCCTTTACCTTTTTCGGAGGATATGGGAGCACCTTCATCGGATTCAGGGCTGAAATAGGCCTTGTAGAACAATCCGTCGCTGCTGAGGGGGTCGGTACCGAGGCTGTGGGGGTCGGTACGGCCTCGGTATGGCTACTGGAATTAGGAGAAACGGGAGAAGAAGAGATCGTACCTGCTGGGGGGGTCGGTACCGAGGATGTGGGGGTCGGTACGGCCTCGGTATGGCTACTGGAATTAGGAGAAACGGGAGAAGAAGAGATCGTACCTGCTGGGGGGGTCGGTACTGAGGCTGTGGGGGTCGGTACGGCCTCGGTATGGACACTGTTATCCCCGTTTTCTTCCTCGTTTGGCGTGCTTTCTCGACCAGGCACCCCCTTTCCACTTCTTAGGTGTATTGCAGCTATTTGCCCCCTAGGGTTCTCGTCGGTGCGGCCTAGGAGCTTCCCTTGAGGCCGTGGGATTTGTGCCGCGAGATTACCAAGTTGGGACTCGACTCCCTTCTTCCAAGTTTCTAACTCTCCTAGTTGTGCATGAACTCCCTTGAATCCTTCCTTAAGCTCTTGTACCCATGATGGTGGTTCTTGATACCCAGGGGGCCTATATGGGGGAACCCTTTGATCTTGTTGCGGAGGAGGTTGACTCCCTTGTCCTTGTCCATAGTTACCCCAATTAGGGTAATTGTTGTTCCTCCCTACATAATTGTTATTTTGATTCCCTACATAATTATTATTATTATTGGGGTTCCTATAAGGAGCCCTCATATAACTCACCTCTTCGTAGTGTTCTGCCCTTTGTACCTGGCTAATATTATTGCAATCTATAGTATTATGAGCTAGAGAACCGCATTCTAAACAAGGTTGATTTCTAGATAGAAAACTTACTTGTTTCTTGAGGCGTCGGGTCTCATCCTCATGGAATTGCCTACGCACATCTGGGTCAATTTCATTAGCAGGCTCATAAAGTTTCTTACCTGACGGTCTCGCCACTGGGGTGCCATACATAGCGTCGTACTCCGTTAGCTTGTCCAATAGAGCCCATGCATCAGTTGGATTCATCTCGAGGAACCCACAATCGGTGTGTAGGTTCAATCGAGTCTTAGTCTCCGCATTGATGCCTTGGAAGAAGATTTCTTGGAGGACATACTCAGGTTGCCCGTGGGTAGGGCATTGTCTCTGCAACTCCTTGAATCTCTCCCAAGTCTCCAAAAATGTCTCTCCTGGCAATTGGTGAAAGGAGGTGATTTTCTTCCTAAGCTTCGTTGTCTTTGCCGGTGGAAAGAACTTTGTCATGAACAAGTCATACAAAGCCTTCCATGTAGTGATGGACCTAGGCGCCAAACTCTCCAACCAATTCAGAGCCTTTCCTGAAAGAGACCATTTAAATGCCTTTAGTTGCACATATTCCAACGATACATCATCAGCAGCAATTGTATCGCATAAATCAATAAAGTTCTTAATATGAAGCATAGGGCATTCATGAGCTTTGCCCTCAAATTGAGATCTTTTAATTAAAGAAATAAAATGGGATTTAATCTCAAAATTTCGCTCAATCTCGGGGAGGACGATTGCAGATTCGGGCACCCTCAGTTCTGGGTGCATGTATTGCTTTGCATTCCTTGGGATAGCATCCAACTGTTGTTGCAAACGAGCAGTCGCTTCCCTTTCTCTCGCTGCAGCCTCCCTTTCTCTTTCTGCAGTGAGCCGAAATTGCTCCATCTGACGACGGAGGTCAGCCATCTGCGCAGCAACGTCAACATTGTTTCCTGTGTTGTCTCCCATTGTCTTGGCTTCTCGTAGTCTACGATGGAAAGAGCGTTCCGGTTCGGGATCGATAGCAAAATCAAAATCAAGCCGACGTCGCCCCGATGGCATAAACTGAAACCAAAAACAAAAACAAAGACACCACAATTAAAAGCAAAGGGGATGGGCTATTCCCAAACCCTAATAGTAACTAAAACTTTGACACAATTGAAATCTCCCCGGCAACGGCGCCAATTTGTTGAAGGGTTTATTTTCAATCAAATAAATTTATAAGATCGAAACCCCGCTATAGTATAGTAGGGTCAAGTTCGTCCGCATGGAGAAAGTCAGTGACTCAATTCTAGTTACCAAAGAGCAAGAAATAGCAAGAAAAGATGGAAAATTATAGAATTTTGGGGGTTTGTGGGCTGCTGGAATTTTTAGGAAAAATCAATAATAATGAAAGTCTAGGGCATAAGGATCACCACAACGATAATCATGCAAGCATTGCAATGAATCATATAAAAATTATGTTTTTATCTATTAAATAGGTCAATTTGCATCAACCCTAGCAAAGTAATCAATTTATTTTCACAAATTAATAAACTTTACTAACAATCTTAATTAGGTTATCAAACTTTCATTCAAAACCCTAATTACTATCCAATTCACAATTCAATCTTTCAATTCAATTGCAAAAAGGAATTTCCCCAAATTTTCATTGAGTACTTAAGCACATAAATAGATAAGAACCAATCAATTCACCAATTCATAGCAAAATGCAAGCATAACTATCGTTGGGATCACCCCAACCCTAGAAAAGGCGACTACTCACGCATATTCATGGTGAATAACTCAAAATTCATGAAATAACTAAAAATCAGAAATTTAAATTGAATAAAAACCTGAGAGTAATGTCAACAATGCGTCCCAAAAGCCTTACAAAACGTTCCTCAACTTTCGCCGAAGAAATCGCTTCAAAAAGCTCTCAAATCCACTCACAAACGCTCCTAAACGAGTGCTGAGAAATCTAACGTAGGCTGAAAATTCGGTATGAAGAAAAGAGAGAGCTCCTCCAAACCCTAAAAATCCTATATATACTTAATATCCCATAAACCTAATTAGGAAATAACAAATATATGAATTTTATCTAAATTCTATCTAAGGAAAATAGGTAAAAATAATTAAATCCGGGTAAATAAGCTCCGCTGGGACCTATACCGAAGCGGAAGACCTCGGTACCGACCCCCCCTAGGGTCGGTATGGCCACTATTGCTCATCTCGTCTTGCTTGTCCAGATCAGGCCTCAGTACCGACCCAGATGGGGTCGGTACAGGGTCGGTACAGCTCGGAAAAATGCTTATATCTCCTTCGTTTGAACTCCGATTGCTTCCGTTCTTTTTCCTATGCGCTCCAAATTCTTTTCCGCTTCTTTTCTTAGTTAAAAGTTTCTTCAAAAACAGCTCCCAAAATTCTGTAAAACACACAAAAGCTAGTGAAGACATCTATTTCTCATAAAATATGAAAACACATGCAAAAGACCTTAAACCCAATGCAAAACCCTATGAAAATGACTCAAATTGACATCAAAACATATGGGAAAATATAACTAAACACATGCACATCACATATTTTGCAGGTTTATGCGACGTTCTGATCGCGGACCTATCCTAGAACCAATTAACGAGCCTGAACATTTCTACCATCTTCGTAATAAAGCAATTCGCATGATGGCTGACAACGAAACACAGGCAGAAACCATAGAGCGGTTGAGGAAGGAAATCGAGGACCACAATGCTACAATCGCTGCTGAAAGGGCCGCCGCTGCTGCAGAGCGAGCCCGTGCTGATAGGGAGGAGGATGCGCGCAGACAAGCCCAAGAGCGGCTAAATCAGTATCCACAGACGGTGATGCAATACATGCATCCGCTGCTTCATGTTCCTGAATCCGCTATTTTAATTCCTCACTCCAACTATGAAATAAAAATTAACTTCCTATCTGAGATAAAAAGAAATACTTTTGAAGGAAGACCTAATGAATGCCCCCTGCAACACATCTCTAGTTTTATGGACTTATGTGAAACAGTTGCTGATGGAGTAAATTTAGAGTATGTGCGATTAAAATCTTTTCGATGGTCTTTGGCAGGGAAGGCATTATAGTGGCTTGAAAGTTTGGCTCCACGCTCGCCGAGGACATGGGCGGAGGTGAAAGATGCATTCTTGAACAAATTCTTCCCACCTTCTAAAACGGCGATGCTAAGACAAAGGATCACGGCTTTCAAACAAAAGCCAGGTGAAACCCTAGCACAGGCGTAGGAGCAATTTAAGTACTTGCTGAGATCATGCCCAACGCATGGGCAATTTCCATATGTCATCCAGGAGATCTTCTACAATGCCCTTGATGCGCCGAATAAGGAGAGCATCAATTCATATACCTCCTATCGGCACATTGAGCTTACACCAACGGAGGCATGGGAGACCATTGAGAGGCTCGTGAACTTTGACAACACTTATGGGGCTGCTGCGGCCTATGATGCAAGGCCTGCCCCATCAATGCCACTATATGAGCCTCCAAGGGAGATAGATTCTGATGTGCAGCAACAATTCCATAACGATCAAACACGCCGCCTTCAAAAGCAAGTCAGGTTCTTGAGCAACAATCAAACTTGTCAGGAGTGTGGCTCAACAAGGCATAACACTAGTGCATGTCCACATACTGAGCAAGTATCCATGGCGGAACAATATGAGGAGGTTAAGTGGACAAGAGGCTCCTATGGAGGGGCAATCAACAATATTGGGGTGATCAAAGGTTCTATCAACAAAGGGATCCCCCACCATATAGAGCACCAGGGCACCCTGAGCGGGAGACAAGGAAGGATGACAAGCAAATCATTCTTGATGAGATGCGGAGGAATCACGCTGAGTTCAAACAAGCCAACAACTCCGTACATACTCAGCTACAGGGCATCAATTCTAGACTTGGGGAGATCGACGTTTGGAAGCGCAACATGGAGACTCAAATGAGTCAATTGGCAAAAGCAATACCCAAAGCGTCAGGATCATTCCCTGAATCCACTCTGCCCAACCAAAAGGGCAAAACCACTGGTCATATTGCAGCGGTGAACCTAAGGAGTGGGCGTCAATCACAAACACCCGAGCAAAAAGCGGAGGAGAAGGAGCCAGAACAGATGTCGATATCGACCCCCTTGTCGATATCAACCAGGGTGACGTCGAAATCGACCCTCCAGTCGATGTCGACCCTGATGCTGCATCACCACATAAATTGACTCCTCCAGTCGATATCGACCCTACTGATGTCGATGTCGACCTCACTACAGCCGCGGGAAGGAAAAAGGTGTTGCCATTCCCATCTAGAAAGGTGATTAAGGACCCAGCGGAAAAGAAGTTCCAGCGGTTCGTGAAGATGCTCCAAGGACTTAATGTCTCTATACCATTCACAGAGGCACTTCACGAGATGCCATCTTATGTAAGATTCCTTAAAGACATCTTAGGTAAGAAGCGATCGCTATCTGAGATCGCAGAAGAGTGCAACAGGTTGGAGCTACCACAAAAGCGGGCGGACCCAGGTAAGTTTTCTATCGCTATAGGTCTTGGTCAATTCAAATTCAATGCTTTAGTTGACTTGGGTGCTAGCGTTAGCATGATGCCACTAACCATTTGGCACAAGGTAAAGATAGGTCCTCTGGAGCCCGTGGATGCAAGATTGTACATGGCTAACAATACGGTAGTGATTCCAACTAGGATAGTGACGGATGTGCCAGTACAAGTAGGTAAATTCTTTGTCCCTACTGATTTCCTAGTTGTTGATATAGCGGAGGACCCTGCTTGTCCAATTATTTTAGGTAGGCCATTCCTAGCAACCGTCGATGCCAACATTAGCGTGAAAAAGGGATTGCTCTCATTCACAATTAGTGACGAAGTGATTGAGTATGCCTTCAACAAGACGGTGAAAAATCAAGGGCCAATGGAGATAAAAGCCATCAATGGTGTCTACATTGCATGTGGAGAGACAAAGGTAAGAAGTATGACACCGGAGGAGCTTGAGAAGAGGGCCATAGAAGCCCAAGTGGAGGAAGTTATGGCAATCTTGAACGAAGGAGCCCAACAGAACATCGAAATCGACCCATGTAAATCGATATCGACTAAAAATGATCAGGATTATGTGCCAGGTCATAAGTATGGGGTCGACAAAGGAGAAGAGAAAACATCGAAATCGGGATCAAGGGTCGATATCGACCACACCCTACCGAAATCGACCACCATCAGCGCTGAGAAGGGAGGAAAGGAGACCTCGATATCGATCTCTGAGGGTCGAAATCAACCTGATTATATCGAGCCAAAACTCTCCAAATCTACTGATCCTCCAGGAGTACAACAGAGGTTAATATCGACCTCTGAACATCGACATCGACCTGAGCCACAGATAGAGAAAAAGGTAAGTCAAGGTACGGATTCCTCTTGTTCCATTTCAATTAAAGATTTATCATTATTTGGAAGAGGTGTGCCTTGGCATGTGCGCTTGTGTAGGGTATCCGATGATGATTCGAGCCAATATGAGATAGGAGACAAGGTCTATGTTGCCAAATCTAAGGACCATTGGTTCCCTACAAGGTTTAAGGATAAGAATTTAGGACCATTCACGGTGAATCAGATCCATCCAGGCGGAATGCAGCTGCGGGACAAGAAAGGAATCATATTTGAGGCCCAAGCCACATGGGCTCTGCAGATGCCGCCTTGAGAAGCGCAAAGGAAGAAGTCGGCCTAGCGACTTAAAAATCTAGAGCTTGTAACGAAGACTTAAGTTTTGGTCTTAGACAATTAAGTTTTGGTTTTAGACATTTTATTGTTTTGCATATTTTGTTTTGGTTTTAAACAAGTTGCAGGAAAGAGAAAAGCACACTGAGAAGACGTCGAAATCGATGTCCGAGATCGACATCGACCTCAAAGTCGATATAGATGGGTTTGTGGTCGAGGCCGGATCACCCTGAGGCCTGGGCAGAAATCGATATGAACATCGATATCGATGTTAAGGGTCGATATCGACCATCCCTACTGTCTTCTTCGACTCCTGAAATTTGTGACGGTTTAGTAAGTTTTCTTCTTAACCCTAGTTCTAATACAGTGAGGACACTGTAAATTTTAAGTATGGGGTGGGGGAAAGGTTTACTTGCATATTCATACTTAGTTTAGATTTGCATATTTATTTTAATTCATATTTAAGTTTTTATTTTGAAAAAAAAAAGAGAGATAAAACGACCCCCAAAAAAATTTTGAAAAAGAGAAGAAAGAGTCATGGAAGTATAAAAAAGAGCTCTATGATGCAAAATTAGATTCATTAGAGATATAACATGAAATTGCCTAGTTAAGGGAAGTCCCAATGAAGTGCAATTTTTTAGAAAAAAATAAAGGAGATGAAAATTTAAAGTTGCTTTTGACATGTGCATGATAAGATGATGGAGGACTTTTTATGAAATTTCCATACATGTGCTCAAGTTCATATCCTAGCCTTACCTATGCATATTTGCAAAAGTCACAAAGCCATATATGAGCCTTATCATGATCATTATTGCTCCACATATATACATATTGCCCATTTTATACCTTATGCCCTATCCGGGGACAAGTTTGAGAATGGATGTCATCTTTGGAGTTATATGGAGTTGTACATTATTATGAAGTTGTTGGCACGAATGAAAGAATTATGAAATATGGAAAATTTAATGGGCGAGAAAAAATCCGATCACCTCAGGAGATAAAGGTAGGTCGACCCTGCTTGTTGAAATGTTAGTTCAGCGAGATGGGACACAAGGTGAGGAGTTCGAAGTACTAAGTATCCGGGGCCATTCATGAAACCCATGTTTGTGACTCGCGAGAAGGCAGTGCTAAGGTTAGAGAGGTAAAAGCATATATTGAATAAAAGCATTGAGCGATGAGTGAAAGGTGAGACATTATGAAGAAGGAATGTGGAAGTCTTGGAAAGAAAGTATGTTTCCCCGGATTTAACACCACATGGCCAAATATTAGCCCACCTTTAGCCCTTTTACCAATCTACTTCTCACAAGCTTGCAAAAGTCCTCTTGATTATTAATGCTATGTCGCTAAAATTGTTTTTGAATATTACCTCCTTTTATGAGTATGAAATTGCTTTTATGCACAGGCATGGACTTGGTTGACATAAGTACCTTATTGAGGATGGCAATTGATTGTAGGGTCATATGAAAAATGAATCTAAGATGTTGAGGGTTTACTGTCTTCCTCTGAATGACCGTTAAAGGTATTGCTTGGGGACAAGCAAGCTTAAGTATGGGGTGTTTGATGTGCGCGCAAATTGCCATATTTTCTATGCATATAAAAGTCCATTTTATCGTCTTTTGCATGCATATTAATGGGAAAACATGGGATTAGTGTAGTTTACACTTAAATGTCAAATATATGGGTCTGCACGAGTTTCTATGTAATTTCACAGAAAATAGGATAAAAATGGACGGATTTGGAAGAGCGGAAAAAGAACTCGAAGTCTTCTGAAGAGGTCGAAATCGACTGGGGACCTCGACATCGAGTGCATCAGATATGTAGGAATCGAGCAGGAAATGAAACAGAGCATGTCGACACAGAGGGATCGATATCGACGTCAGGAGGTCGATATCGATGTTGTCAGATCGAGCTAAAAGATAGAAGTCGAGTGCCAGTTCGAGTAGTAGAAGGAGAGCTCGAGATAAAGTTTTGAAGGGGTCGATATCGATGTCTAGGGTCGATATCGACCATGCCAGCAGAGGAATCCGACTCAGATTTTTGATAGAATTCTATCCGAAGCTTGCACGTCTATCCAAAAGTCGAGATTTCTTATCTTCAACACCAGATCTATCATGAGAAGGCTGATTCACCATAGTAGTTTTAGTTTTTACTTTTATTTAAGTTTATCTTAAAGAATAAAGATAAAGTTTTGAGTCTTTATCGACATCTATAAATAGAGGCCAATAGGGCTGAGTTTTGGCATCCAAGCACATACAATTCCAGTTTTATATTGAGTACTAACGAGTTGGAGAGAGAAAGAGAGGGCCGAGTGAGTGGAGAGAAGCGAGAGCAGAATTTTGGCTTGTTCGGTTGTACTCTTTTGCAAATTTTAATTGAAATTAGTTTTCTTTCAATAACAATGATGATGATGTGCATGATGAGGAGCGAGTAGTCAACCCACTTCTAGGGTCGGGGTGAGCCCGACGAGAGCAATGTGAGGTAAGTGCACCAAAGGTATGACTTTTATGCGATTCCGTCTTCTATCCCATGCATGATCCTTTGCGAAAGTTAGGGATATTCATTATTTACATTATTGAAGCGAAAGTCACTCATATTGTGAACTTGAATTGCTCATGAATTGGATAGTAACTCTTAGGAAATATGCGAGAGCCTCTAAACACCTAAGTGTTGATAACGAAAGTTATTTGACGGAAAGGCATTAAATTTCATAACTTTAGCATAAAACTTGCATTGTTATCGTTGTGGCATGAAACCCCAACTTTGGAAGATTTTTAATTAATTGAAATCAACATAAAAGTTTTAGTTTTGCTTCTGATCATCCTCCTTTCCCATTCTATTTTCTTCGGACTCTTTTCCGACAAATTGGTTACGAAAACAGTTTTTGTGACAAGCGTCGAAATCGACTGTAAGGGTCAATATCGAGGTCTAACGTCGATATCGAGGTCTCTGCTCGACGTCGACTTTGCTGCTTTTGTCTTCTGCAGGAACTGCGCTAGGAAATCGACCAGAACTGGGGTCGATATCGACCAGATTACTCGATATTGAGTGTCTTCTGAGGTCGAAAGCTTTGATCGTGAGTACAACAAGGGAAGCGCTGACATACCTCCTCGTGGATTCAATCCTGAATTGCCCTACTACTACAAGGGAGGGGATTCTTGTATTATTTGTTTGGGATAGGGAGTTGGCCTAGTTGTGCATTATTTATTTGAATTATTTAGATATTTGAATCTCCTATACTCCACCCCCGCCTGCGAACAACCATTCAACAAATCTGGGAGAAGGAAGGGAAAGGGTAAGGGCTCGCCGACGACGACAACATTTCGACCACTCAACCCAATACTAGGGACATCGAATCAAACAAGGAAAGAGAAGAAAGAGAGATGCTCACTGAGATCCTTGTTTCGCCCGGAAAATACTCGAAATCGCTCGGTTTGCCTCGTCAGAAACGAATTCTTGTCGGAGATGACCTAGGAAGGATGGGAGTGGGATAAAGCTCTGTCATTATGTTGTTTGGAGGTGAAAGGAAGTGAAAGAAATGAAATCGGATCCCTTACTGCTTGAAATCGAAAAACAGAGGAGGGAGGAAGAGATGTTGCTACTAGGTGGCTTCGGGATCTCTTGGGAAGCTTCCTTGGCTCGTCGGTGTTGAGGGAGGAAAGGTGAGCTTCTGGGCCATTACTCATCGAAAGAGGAAGGGGGAAACGGGTTGTGGGTGCCTGGCCTTGAGCTCCAAAATCAGGGAAGGGGAGAGTTGTTCTCGGTAGTGTTGGTGGCTCCGGCGGCCTTCTAGTCTCCCTCTAGACTCCTTGGGTGTTCGATTGCAGCATTGGCTAGCTGGTGGTGTCTTGGCTTTGGCAAAACAGCAAAGGAAAGGGTGGAACAACGTGGCGCAAGGGTGGGTGTGCAGCTCGGCAGAATAGGCGGAAAGGGGGATCCTTTGAGTTATGTTTGGGGCTTTCTTGGATGGGATTTTGAGAAATCTAGGAGGGGAGTAGAGGGTGAGGCTTGATGGTTGCTTACATTTGTTTGGATTCAAGAATGAGGTGCAAAGGGGAGCTACAGTGGCGTGGGTTGTGGGGTGTTGTTTGGCTCCAAATGGGTAGTGATAGGAGGGAGGGGGTACATCGGTACCGTGCGAGAGAGAGAGACAGAGAGAGAGGGAAAGAAAAGATAAGATTGGTCCCCACAATTCAAAATTCCGATACAATTTTCGAAAGCTGCTTAATCGATCCAATCCCGACTCACTCCGAAATAAATATAAATTTCAAAATCAAGGAAATTAATCCGATAAAATCTAGCCTGTATACTCAAATCTCATGTCAAAATAGCGGAATTGAAATCCGTCGGAAAAATCCGTTCAAAACAATGCCGGAACTCACTTTAGAAAGTTTTAAATAATTCAAAAGCTCGAGGACGGAAATTCTCAAAATTTTCAAAATCCTAAAATTTCTTTATTTTTAAACCATCATCCAATTAAATATTATTTAAATATTTCCGATCTTTACATCATCCACCTCTAAAAACAAGTGTCGTTCCCGAGCCCAAAATCCTTTTTAAAACCGATCAAGCTCTTCTCAAAACATAGAATCAAACAAAATCATTCAAAAACCCAAGTCATTTTTTTTCCTAAGTCAGTGCATCAAGTTTCGGAACTCAAGAGGTGGAAATCATCCACCTCTAAGGGCTAATCCCCTATTCTCTTCCTAAGTTCATCTTTCAAGGATCAATTTCAACTATCAATCTCAAGATATCATCGTGCTCAACGGCAATCAGCTCAAATTATATCAAAATCTCATATATCAAAATAATCAAGCCAAGCTATCAAGTTTCATTACGTACGCTAACAAACATGTCAACGGTGGTATCATACGAGCATCATGCAAGCAAGTCATCACTCATCAAGAGGCTCATCGCCAATCAAATCATATCATCGTATATTTTGCACATAACTATCAATCATATAAGCACAATGGCATAGAGATAGACATCAAAGCACGCATCTCAAAACAAGGTACTAGACTACACTCACCACTAGGTCAAGAGATCAAAGTCATGTCTACTCTAGGATCTACGTAAGACGTGAGTAGCTCATCTAAAGTATCTCCACAACTAGCCCAAATACACTCCTTATGACACTCTATCAAGTAATGATCGACTTAACATGGAGGTCAGAATAGTCAAGAAGGTGGCTAGGATCTGAAACATATCGACGAAGCTGAGACACAAGAAAGACATCGCGCACTCCATATAAGGACGTGGATAAAGCTAAGCGATAAGCTGCCTCTCCAAAACCTCAAAAGGATCAACAAACCAAGGGCTCGACTCGCCTATGATGTCAAACTGTCGGACCCTCAAGTGGTGATACTATCAGCCATATGTGTGCTTCCACATCGAAGATAATCTCGGTCTTGTCAATACCCCGGAACTCGTGAACATGCTGTCAAAATCTCGGAGTGAACCGTCCATCTCTATCGGGACTATCCTCTCAGGAACTTCTTAGAGCCTCGAAATCCGTCGGATGAACTCCTCAGCTAGCCTCGAAACATACCAAGTCTCCTGAATAGCAATCAAGTGCACCTCTCGCATAATCCTCTGCCTCGAGTCTTGGGACCGGTGGGTTATGGGCCCACCATGCTTCCGCTACGCAACTCAAGTACTACTAAACTGACCGTTCCCTTCTCCATGTCGTCGTTCATCGAAAGTAGCACAAGGTTTTGAAGATAGGGGAAAGACAAAAGCGGACAACCCAAATCCTTTACGGAACCAAACATGGCTAAGACTGACGATGACAAGACGAGAAGAAAAGATCCCAACCAAGAATGACAATGATGCCCTTATGGAATTCTATGAGATTATAATTGTGGCAAGCAAAACACATATCAATCAATCATGAAGCATACTAGTCACATCAATACATACTAACATGTACCTATCTTGATGAATAATGATAACACACATTGGTAGAAAGGAACACGATCGAGTTTTACACGGACATACATATGAGACAATCTAGCTACCTATCACTCCTCAAGTAATAGACAAGCTCAACATATTAATAATCACGTGTGCATGAATTCAATAATAGATTTGTTTGGTACAAGTCAGGCAAAATATATTATTATAACGGGTATCACATGTATAGGTGACTACTCATGTTCAACAAAATCCTAGAACATCATATATACCTATCATCATAATTAATCCAAGACTAAATCTGTATAAATCATGGAATCATAAATCGTCTTTAAATGCTTTTCTATCAAATTATATGGCATCACATAAGAATTTAAATCACATATATAAAATAAACCAACCGAGTTTAAACTATACTCGAGTCAACGCCCAAAGAAAGGAGAGAACCGGCTCCGGCCAAGAGCCCAGACCTGATTTTCGCCGCGGTGAATTGACCACTCGCCACGGCGAAATTGTTAGTTTTAGGTAATATTTTTTAATGGGTTGAAGGTAAATTCGGTTCTTATAGATCCTTATGGATAATCAAGACGATTTGAGTAGACCCAAAAAGGGTAATCTCATGGGTAAACCTCAAAAGGTAATCCCGAGGGAGTAGGCCAAAAAGGCAATCTCCACCGAATTCTTTTAGGTGACAAAAATAAGTTTTTAAGCCCTTTAGAAAAGATATATAAAATGTCTTAGATAATGGCAAACGAGTGACTTAAATAAATCGAGTTTTCCTTCAACGCTAATTGCCCCTATTTATGCCAAAGGGTTGCACTACAATAGCGTTGTGGGATAAAACGTTTTCTATAAAATAAAAGGGTATCATTCCATTTCATTGTTGCATATATACATACCTTGTTTTTGTTTCAAGTGTTTGTTCTTTCGATTGAAAGAGATATCGAAAAAAATCATGCCTTTCCAAGTGGATGACAAAGGCCTTTGATAGGCAAAATGGGGTGGTAGTTTTTGGGTGGTTATGGGTAGTTATTGGTAGTTATTGGTGGTTATGGTAGTTGTGGTGGTTGGGAGGTTACCTCTCAATGACTACCCCAACCACTAGCCCAATAAAGGCCCAATAAAAGCCCAATAAGAACCGGCCCAATTAAGGACAAACTAGCAAGACAGAGCTAGCATGGTAGAGCTAGTCACTCATAAAATATAAAATGTGCGTGACATTTACACGAAGCTGAGTGTAGCTACCATGCAACTAAAATGACGAAGCTAAAGCTTCAATGAAGCTAAAACCCTAATCAATCTCAAAATTAGAGCTAAGTCATTTTTGAAGTTTCGAAGCTCGGTTAGCTCTCAAATTTTGCATCAAAGATTTAGAGCTTAATATCATCCTTTTCAAATCATGAGATATTGGTTTAACTCACTATAAGTGATCAAAACTCGATCATAACCATATCAGATCAAGTGCCGAGCATATCCATATTGCTTACTTTTTATGGAAAACTTCCGAATAAGCTCGAGACCAACTTTGTCGATGTTGAGACTATTGCATGGGTCTTTCCTCATGATTTCCTTTTCCCTTAAAATCTTAGAATTACTTAGGGCCGATCACATGAGACGTGCCTCCCGCACACCCTAAGCCCGAGTGATGCTC
The DNA here is from genome assembly GCA_963922045.1 of Persicaria maculosa. NCBI lineage: Eukaryota > Viridiplantae > Streptophyta > Magnoliopsida > Caryophyllales > Polygonaceae > Persicaria > Persicaria maculosa. The sequence continues at coordinate 41,670,881 of OY998261.1, forward strand.
TTAGTAATTCTCACACTTAACATTTATGATTTCAGACAAATGGATTGATGACTTTTCACAAATCACCAACATTCCTCCCCCATTTGAGCAATGTCATAAATCTTTGAACAATTGACAAACTCTTTGTATAGACATAAATATCCATTGAATTTGAATTTATATCTTGTAAAAATTACAATCATGTACTAAAGAATCATGGTGTTCTAAGACTTGAACCACATCAACTTGTTTAAGCCACTACCACAATAAAGCTCAAAGGGTGCGGTTCATGGCAGAGGTTTTGCTAAGGAAGCGGTTTGTTTCGGTGGTTTAGTTTATAGCAGCGGTTGTGGCAGCGGTTTTTCAATCCCGGATCCATTGAGGCGGTTTAAATACCTTTAGAAACGGTTCATTAAATTAAAATCAACAAAGGCAGCGGTTCTATCGGTTGAACAAAAAACCCACTAAAATAGAACACCTATGGGGGCGGTTTAAGTGATAGGGGCTTACTAATATTTATTGCCCTGACCCACTCTATTTTCTAAAAATTTTCAAAACCCCGCTAAAATAAAACAAAATGTTTTTTTCCCAACAAAACCCATCTCATGAAGTATGAGGCTGATAGTCTAGGTTTAGCTTATGAGATGCGATTTGGGGGAGTGGCGCCTGGAGATGACGAGTCTTCAAGAGATTGGAAGCCTGACTAGGGCGCAACAGCATTTTTGGGGAGAAATTCAAAGCTTCAAGCATCTCGAGGGTTTCAAGATTCAAGCGATTTGGGGAATAAGTCATTTGCCGGTTCGATTTGATCGAGAGAAACATTCAAGTGACTCAAGTCCTTCAAAGCTTCAAATTGGAGGTCTGACTTGTTCTAGGGGAAGCAATATCTCCGGGTTAGTTAATTTCTAAAAGCCTTTACTGATTCAAAGACTTTGTTGATTTGCAACAGCTTCCATATGATTCAGAAGTTTCAATCTAGGGTTTTAATTCCGCCTCCATTGATGCTTCAAACCTAGGTTTAGGGTTCTTTAGTTTAAATCTAGGGTTTTCGATTTTGGTAAAGAATTTTCAATAGAGGGTTTCAATTTCTAAAGTTATCAAATACCATTTCATTGTTCTAGTTGCTTGTATCTAATCAGTCACGACTTCAATTTTTTGATGTTTCAAAGCTTCAACCGATTAAAATCCAGCAATCTGAGTGAGAGAAATTTGCTCTAAACTCCAAGTATTCGATTCTAGAAGTTGTTCTAAGCAATCTTTTCGAAGAGGTTTGGGTTTGAGAGATCTGGGTGAGACGAGGTTAGAGAAGCAATTTAGGTGAGAAAAATATGTTCCTAGCATCAAGTGATGGATTCCAGCAATTGTTTGAAGCTTTAACTAGATTTTTTATAGAATCAATTAGTTTTCTTATGGATGATTTTTTCAGCCCATCCATACACCATGGATATTATGGTACTAGTTCATTAATTGTCTTTAGATTGAAGTCTTACTAAGATAAATGACATTTCATTTCATGATATACTTTAAGTTCTTTATCTGACTTAGTTAAGCACCCACTTCTTATCATACCACTAGTGCTAGGCAGAGCAATAGAAGAGGCTCTCAGCTTGATGATGGTGAGTTGCAAGAACAGTTCCGTGAACACATCTCAGGTAAAGCTCTTCAATTTTTGCCCTCGTAGATTTGATTAAGTTTGTAGATAAAATTTTCACTTTGTTGTTGAGTGGTTGATTGATTTTCTTTTGTTGAATTTGAATTTTCATATCATATCAGTATAGCATTACTTCTATTGAATTTGAATTGCTAAATAGGTAAGAAAGGAAATTCTCCTCTGTCTGGACATGAATGCTTTTTATTTCAGTTATGCGGTTGTTCGTATATTTTTGGACATGGACATGAATGCTTTTCCCATATGCGGTTATAACTTGCAATTACTGATTGAACTCTGCTTTATTATTGACTAGTATGAGGCCCGTGTCTTAGACACAGGTATATTTTGAGTTCATGTCTTTTACATGTTAACATAGCTGAGTATGTTTTTGGAAACTAAAGAATATTCGTAATTATGAGCAAAAAAAAAATCTATCTTGGATAAATATGTGTCATGATTTAGATACGAAATGCTACATGGATTAAAAAAATGTACAAATAAATCATGAATTAAAGGTCAATACAAATTTGCTAAAAAAAGGGTCAATGCACCATCTTCGTTTGCATGCAATACAAGGAAGAATTAAAGAGGGAGATAGAGAACACCGTCATCGTCCTCGCTTTCTTCTCGACTCTGTATTTGTCATCTTGTCTTGCTTCTCCAGCGCAGCAGTGTTCTCCTTGAAGGGATTCTCCACTGCTATAGTCATCAATTAGCTTCTCCATCATCTCTGCCAATTTGCTTACAGACCTTCTTTTTGGCTGCTACTGTAATTAAAAATAACTTTATTTTCTTGGGATTTAAATTCATCTTAAACTAATTCTAAGATTCATTTGTTGGCACTTACTCTAGGAGCTTAAGCAGCTCTTTAATTGAAGATCCTTATTGCTGAGGCAAGATGAAATTCAAATTTCCTTTAACTAACGTTCCCGCCATATGCTTCATTACTATTACTAAGAGGGAATCGACCTGAAAATTTAAGCAAAATATCGTTTAATTAATTTCTTATGCAAAATCTGAATAAATCATCTTCTCTGAAGGTGTCAATATCCGGCTAGCTAGCAATTCCAAATATCTTTCATCTACGTGCTAGCAATTCCACACTTTACCGACACTTCGTTTGTCCTCCAAAGATACCCTTTTTATTCGATCTCAAGTTTTGTTGTTGGCAGGGGATTTTATCTATTTGTTGCTACCTCCCAAACATACATATATCTCAATAATAGTGGTTGTTTTCTTAAATTAAAATTCATGCATTAAATCAGTGTTGCTCACATTCAAAAATCCATTCCAACACACTATAAAATATATGGGTTTCACATCACTCTAATGGGACTTCTAAGTTCTAAGATGAAATTTTCCATGTTACAATCAAATTAAAGAGAACTACAATCAATTTAATTTGACAAAGATTAGAGAAAAGTTAGGTCATGATATGCTCTCAAATAGGATTGAGAATAAGAATAAATTATGACAATAGACAAAATAAAGCTCAAATAAGGGACTGTGTCATGGAGAATGGACCATGGCATTTGGATGGATCGAGACTGATGCTGCTGAAATGCTGGAGTCCAGGGATGTCAGTCACTTGGATTTTTGACAAAGTGCCATTGTGGGTCTGCTTGCCAGACCTTGACCCTATTTTGTTCAACACTAAGATGCTTGGAAAAATAGGAAGTGCAATAGGACGACCTGTATGTGTGGATGGATGCACATCTGCGAAAAGTCGGATTTCTTATGCTTGTCTAATGATTGAAGTTACTCCTGAGGAAAGTCTGATTAAGGAAATAGAAATTTTTGATGATAGAGGCCAAAAATGAAAGCAAGAAGTACGTTTTGAATGGCTACCATGGGTATGCTTTAAGTGTAAAAAGTTTGGGCACATTGAGGCAAAGTGTTGACAGGGTACTGCTGTTAAGAAGAGTGGGCTGGATGAGAGGAAAGGAATGCCGAGATTTGAGTGGAGAAGAAAGGCTGAAGAAGGGGTAAGCTCTGCTAGAGAAAATGAGCAGCAAAAGGAAGTTATGCACACAGATGACAGCCAGAATGAAAACGCTGATAATTTAGAGGGGGGAGAGGAGGTAAACCAACAGCAGAAAAAAATAGGAGACCACCCCTCTGAGAACGGATACACAGAAGCAACAGGTTGATGATGAGGGATGGTCTAATGTGGCTTTAAAGAGTGCAGCGAAGAGAAGAGGCAGAGGGCAAAATAGTGAGGCTGAATTTCAGATTAGCACGAGTAACTGGTTTACTAATGCAGCTATATTTGAGACCAGTAGAAGCAGTTTACAGAAAAAGAAGACGCAAAGCCAACAGACCATGGAACAGATGTATGCTAGAGAATTTTTGAGCGAAGGTGACCCAGGAGGTAGCAGCCTGAATGGAAAATGGAAATGACCAGCTTAAAAGTAGGCACTTGGAATGTCAGAGGATTCAATGACTCTGGCAAACACGATATGGTAAAGAATTTCATTCATAGTAATTCTATTAGTATCATGGCTATGCTAGAAACAAAGATGACTGTGAAAGGAGAAAAAAAGGAAGTAAAAAAAAGGATGCCGAGGGACTGGAAGAATGTTATTAACAGAGAGACCTCACAGGTTAAGGGGAGAATGTGGTTATGGTGGGATCCTTGGAACGCAGATGTTAGTATTCTGTCCATGGAGGAACAATTTATTCATTGTCATGTTGCTAGTCTTGATGGCAATTTCCAGTTTGTCGTTAGTTTTGTGTACGCCCAGAACAGTACAGCACGGCGAGAATGTTGGGACGCACTTCAGCAGCTGAAGCTGAATGTGGGTAATGCTATTCCCTAGCTTGTGGTTGGTGATTTTAATTGTATTTACGAAATGAGTGATAGATGGTCGCAAGTAGATGTGCCGACAGATGATTTATCTGAGCTAAGGATGATGGAATTGTGTGGCATAGCTGATCATGACTACACAAGATGTCGTTTGACTTAGAACAATAGCCAGATGGGGGATAGCAGAGTTGAAAGGAAGATAGATAGAGCGCTGGTTAATGAAAAATTGAGGGATGTCAGCCATTTACTAAAGCATCGTTTGATATGCCTTTGCTTTCAGATCACTCCCCTGTTGTTGTGACATATAGGGAGATGCAAAGGAGTAAAATTTTTCCATTCAGAATAAAAAATTTCTGGTGTGAAGAGCCAGAATTCTTAAAGGTGATGGCTCAAGTGTGGAGGGGCTATCATAGAGGGAGCACACAATATGTGTTAAGGTAAAAGCTTCAAAGTTTGAAAGAAATACTTGAAAGGTGGGACAGGAGAAAGTTTGCGAACTTGAGACAAGAGATTGATGAAAAAACAAAGAATCTGAGAGATGCACAGCTGGAGTATCAAGCGCAGAGGCACATAATTGATTTGCAGGCGAGGGTTAAACAACTTCAGAAGGATTTAGGAGATAAAATGAGGAGGATGACAAGCCTTTCTTCCCAGCAGGCGAAGCTACATTGGATTACTCATGGGGAAGAGACTTCGAGCATGTTTTACAGACAGTTGAAAGTCAGAAGGGGTGTCAATTCCAACATGTTCATGACAGATCAGTGGGGAAGGTGGAGCTTTCACCCAAGATTCATTTCTCCTTAGTTATCAACAATCAAACCTGTATCAAATATCTATAACAGTAATGCTTAAAACAACCAATTCGGGGAATTGACCAAGTTTAGGGAATTAACTTTGGATCTTATTCTAAGATTTTAATTAATCAACTAACCTCATCATCGTCATCATTATCTAGATTCTAATATGCCTTATGATCTATAGAGTGACACAAAATTTTTAGAAAATATACCCTATACATTTGATAAACAAAATTTAGAAGTATAAACACGGGGCAAATAAGATCGTCTAATCCACTTTTAAGGTTAGGGTGGGATCTCAATCACAATGCTGGTATATCTTCGGAAGTGATCTCAGGAAATCCAAAAAAAGGTCAAATCTAGAACAAAGACCATACAACACTGAGAATGCTTACACCATTCTTAGTGCTGTCTAAGCACGCTAGAATGATTGTGAAAGGGTTTATAGGAGTTAGAGTGGATAAGCTTCAAAGGCTATAAAGCCAATTTTGCAAATGAATGTCTGACACCCCTTCGTCTACCATAAGAGAAGGGAAAAAAATAAATTGAAAACCCACAACTTCCTCAAAAAATATTCAAATGCTAGCTTCTTCACAAAGAGAACATTTCATCAAATAGCCTATAAGAAAGCAACAACTATATAAAAAAAATCAACAACTAAAAATTCCAAACAACCTAAAAAAACAAAAAACCAGCAACATAAGTTACAAAACAACAACAACAACAACAACAACAACAAAAAATCAGCAAGGAAATAAAGAGATAGCAAAAAAAAAAGCAAAATATGAGAACATACCTAATAGTGAGACACCAAGGGAAAATAATCTTCAATCACTCTACAGAATGGAAGAAATAGACAATGAGGAAAGATTATGTATACAACAACATGATTTACTAAATTTCGAACCTTTTTTTTGCCTTCCAAAACAATAAGATTATGTTACGAAAAAAGTTTTTTTTCGAAATAAATTTATGTAATTAATATAAAAAAAAGAGCAGAAACAAAAGAACATGAATGATATTCGAAATTGATTGCGATCACGCTTTTAGAAATTAATGTTAAAAAGAAAAAAAAATAGGATTAGGAAATAATCCCTGAATTTAGAATAAGTGCGATCTAACTTTATGTAATTTATTTCTTTTAGAAATTGATGTTGTTTTGTCCAAACAAAAAAGAAACTAATACCGGAAAAGCAAAAAATGCTCACTGATTTTGCAGAAGATCACCTTTAGTAGCCCCTAAAGCTACTGAGAGCCTGTGCTTGAATTCTAGCTTCTCACGAGAACTTGGACTTGTCCTTGCAAAGTAACTTCAATATATCAGAGAGAGGAGCTCCAAAAGAAAACTAAAGTTTTTAGGCCGAAGTCATTACTATATAAGTGGCTTGAAAAACTTCCATTAGGAATGTACTCATACAGAAGAACTTGTAAATTGCTTTCCTGACAGTAACCCAAAAGAGTCACAATGTTCCTGTGTTGGATAGATGAAATATATCGTACTTGGATAAGATTGATCAGAAAAGCTGATCACATTATATAATAGAGAAAATCTCAATAGATAGGAAAGACAGTGATATCCATATATTGCAAAGCATATTTTACATCAGTTTACATAGGTAGATCTTTTTAACTTCCTCTCCATTTGATGTGTATCAAATGGCATTTGAACAGGTAAGTATTGTCTTTCCAAACAGAGTGTAAAAACCAAAGAATGTAACCTATTATAGGAATCAAAGCAGTGATAGTAGTATAAAATCATGGATGAAACCTTATGACCTTTGGTACTCCCTTCGTATCTCAATATTTGTCATTTTAGTATTCTTAATTTTTTCCTGAATACTCGCCTTCCTAAATCATTAAACGCTCTAACCTAACTAAAAATACGAAGTAGTTTGTAGGGGGTAGAAAAAGTGCATTACATGCACTGCAATGATTCAATTAGTACAATAAAAATTGACATCATTTACCTTTCCTTAGACAAAACCTTTTATTTCCAGCTTCCTTAATAACAGCAAAAACTGCTCAAAAGACAAGTATATTGAGATAAAGAGAGAGTCTGTCATAAATAAACATGTATAAAGTTAATGCTCTACCTCTTCAATAAAGTCCTGACTGGGAGCGCTTACTCGCTTCTTAATGGCAAAAAGCATTCCATCATTAAGTAATCACTTACAAACCTCCCCAAACTTTCCTGTACCTATCAAACTCTGGACGCTAAAGTTTTTGGTGGCCAAGGATAGCTCTTCCAGTGTGAATGATTTGGCTTCACGAAATGACAATTCAATGCCACCACTCCTTGTTGCTGCTATTCAAAAAATGAAACAAATAAATGAGGCGGTCAAACATTTAAGTCAACAAAACACCATCCACGTCCAAATTTTGATCTCTACCTTAATCGAATGTGGCGCTCTGCGCATCAACTACCAAAGAACGACGCTCCTCCATCTAGAGATTGATATGCATTATAGAACTAAAACAAAACCACTGAGTTTTTCTCATGATTCTCTCTATGACATTTCATCAAATAGGTGGAGTGCATGACTAAATGATATTTCAAACCCATAAATTTCAAGAGCTTTCCTCTAATCTTTAGATGTCATCAAACACATGTAAATATAAGTCCCAATATAATCAATTTCAAAATAATAAACATTTGTACAATGGAAAAAGCTACACCCATGAGAAACTTACCGTTGTGTGCATGTTTATGGTTGGGATGGTGGTCGTATCCTCTAGCACAGAGTCAAGCAAATTTGAAGGGACGATGGTCATAACGCCAAATCTTCCCAACGAATAATAGCGTCAACCAAATTGGATCCTCAATTTTGCAAGTTTTTTGTTGCAATGAGAGAGGGCTACAATTTGTGAATTCGTGTTGTTAGATCTTTCGATCTAGAGTGATTCGGAAATGTATGAGCCGATTAAAAAAGGCGGCAATCTCCACATCACTGAATCTGAAGCGGACGATGCAGAAAAGTCCTCTCAAAACCCTACCAGGCCTCCGCTGCTTCCGTCGGAGATGAGGAACAATAGGCGTCTCATTGGTGGGCAAAACCCCGGGAAGTTACATCTCTCTACCGCTCCAACAGTTACCAAATTGAAGACGAATCCGGAAGTTTGGCCTAAACTACCACGTTCGCCCACTATGCGATTGGGAAGTTGGAGGTGTGAACATGGGAGCTGATTATGGAGGGAGGAGTGGAGAACGTGGGAGGCCGATCTCTTTGCCACATGGGTGCCACATTGGTATGAGGTGGAGAGGCGAAGGAGGAACGCTCTTCATGCTTTCGACATCTGGAATGCTGCCAGAGCGTAGGAGGGAAGTGCTTCTGCTTTTAGATGTAGTATAGATAGATATAGAATATAGATGTAAGGCCTTTCAGTCAGGATGCATAGACAAGTTATCAAGTCATCAAGTAATGCATCTAAAACCTTCTCAAAGTAATTTTTTTATTGCCCTCCCTACTTTGATTCATTCTAAATTTCTTAATACCATGATGGGATATATTTTTCTTTGTAGAATTCTTTTAACTTTTTTTTTGTCCTTTTATCACATACTAAATTTATTTTTACTCTCAAATTATCCGTAGTTACTTACATTAATGGCAAGTAAGCACTTCCTTGTGGTTGTAGCGTCTCGGTCTCTCTCTCTTATCATCATTCAGGAGCAAGACTAGTGAGAAGAAGCTCAATAAACTAATATATATATAACTTCATATGAAAGCAAGGTTTGAGGAGAACTTTCTTCTCTTATGTCCAACATATTTGATCGGTGAATAAAATCCTACAGTCTAAGAAATCAGCAAGTGAAGTCTTATACTAGTTAGTTTTTGGTTTGATTGCAATTGTATTAAATTTCATTCTTCATTTTCATGCGAAAAAGAAAGAAGAACTTTTTCTACTTAAATTCGTTATGCACAGAGTGCTCAGGTGATTGTAATTGATAGAAAAGTTGAGATGTTTATAATTCGGATGCTTTTGTAGGTTGAATTAGATGGTGTTTGGATGCATAACTCTGGTTCCGAAAGGGCTCAGTTGCAGAGAACTCACAAGCTCTCAAACCGGTCAGTACATTCATACACGGTATGCTGCTCCTTAAGGTTCTATCCACAGTTGCTGATTTGCATTCAGTATAAGCTAAATGTGTACAATTTATCAAAAATATAAAATCCTCAAAATACTAATAAGCATCTCATTAGACATCGTTATTGAGATTCAAATTCAAAACATTTTTACTATAAACATCTCTCACTAGAACAGGACAGGATGTACATATCCTTTTTTTGTTTCCAGCCTCCATCTTCAATTTCTCTATTTTTAGGTATACATAAAAAAACTGACAATGTACCAATGCCTACTTAATTTTGATTCTTGGCATTCCTTGCCTTCTTTTTAGGTATACCAAAAAAAAACTGGCAATGTACCAATGCCTACTTAATTTTGATTCTTGGCATTCCTTGCCTTATTTTTAGGTATACAAAAAAAAAAAACTGATCGACAGTGTACCAATGCCTACTTAATTTCGATTTTTGGCATTGCTTGCCTTTAAGATATTTTCAGCAGAGAAGGTTCTTTATCAACACTAATTGGTGTTCAGTTTTATAGTTGATTTTTACCAAAGTAGCACCGATGATTTCCTAGTGTGAGTGCTGATTTATCATTATTCATAAATATCAGCATGTTGATGTCGCTATACTTGAGGTTTGGTTGGGGGACAGTTTAGAGCAAAAAATGTTCACTTCCCAAGTACATTCACAAGTGGTTTGTAGTATAACCTTTCTTGATTAGGACTGCGTGGAATTCTGGGTTAGTGTTCATTCTAAAACTAATCTAGTTGGTGGTAATTTTAAATTGGTGTATATTTTCTCATGAGTAAATGTTCTTTGTGAAAATTAAAAATCAATGTTGCTTTCTATGAAACTACCATTGACTGTATTTTAGAAATACTGAACTATAGAAGAGTCAAGTTGGTTGTAATTTAGTTGGTTGTAATTTTATCTAGTACTCATGCTACATCCAAAAGAGATACCTCATTGACATGATGTTTTTATCTTTATGATCAGTTCTATGTACTAGCTTGTTGCTCCTTTTTTTTCTAACTGCCTTGCATGCCAAACCTTTAAAAGAAGAGTGCTTAAATTTTAGTTTAGCTCTTAGATATACCTCAACAAGTTCAGACTATGGATTTTGACCTTCAGTGGCGAGCTTGACACACGAATTTCCAAACTTTGTTTTGTTTTGTAAAAATACCTTTATGTGGAATTATATATGGCTAATGATCCAAGTTTTCATGTACGTGCAGGTTGTCTTCGCACAGATTGATCCCGGTATCCAACTACGACTTGTCGTGTTATCACTATATTTTGGCTAGTTTACTTTTGTCAAATCTTTTGTTTACTAACTTTGTAAGCGAATCCAAGTAATGGATTGATATAAATGTAATGTAATACTCCGTATTACTTTTTGAGTCAATAAAAGTGTGGCATTTCAATTCTATACGTGGATGTTATAATAAATATTCAATATTTTTTTTATAATTGTAAGTAAATATAAATCAGATATTTAAAATGCAATTAAAAAGCTATAAAAAACCGCTGTCATATTATAGTAAAATCGCTTCATAAGATTGTGAGACCAAGTGTTTCTTTAGAGAAATAGGCAACGATTCTTCCTCATTTTCGGCAGCGGTTATCCCTTTGTTATGAAACCGCTTCCTTAGGTTAAAAAACCGCTGCAATAGGGCTAAGGCGACGGCAGCAGATCGGACTGTTCAAAAACCGCTGCCTTAGACCTTAGGTAGCGGTTAACCTATATATGGTGGCGGTTTTGGGCCGCTGCCAAAACTCTTACTTGTAGTAGTGAGCACACGTAATAAAATTACAACATGAGTTACATAATATATATATATATACTAAACTTGATGTTTTGAGGCGTTATGATGTGATCGTAGTTGCCCATGAGGTCGACTCTTTTTTTCTACAAAGGTCTGTCTTCGGAGCTGAACCTCAACTTTCATTTGTGAAAACTGTTTGGCGATACCTCGGTATTTTGGCTCGTTTTGGCTGTATGAAATTCCGATTGAAGCCAATGAAACCTTTTTGGAAACATATTTTAAGTGGCTACAACTTTATTGAAGGATGCAAACGTCAATTCAACTTGGAAGATGGCCGAAATCTGGGATCTTTGCAGCTGTCCGAAAATCTGGCAGCTTGTCGGAAATGAAATAAATGAAGACAGAATGCATTGAATAAAGTCGGATTAAATGACGGGGCTTTAGAGATTCTTCCATACTTAAATCTCTTTGATGGCAGCCAAGACCATTTGTTTTCCCCATTATGGTTGCCCATCTCTCCGTCATAAATCTCGGAAACCCTTTCGTGTTATCCGTCATTAGTTTATCGATTTATTTTAATTTGTTTTATTTTTCCTAGCATCAATATTTTCCTCTATAAAGGGATGTAAGAACTTCTTTTGAAACATGTTGAATTTGACAAGAAAAGTGAGCCTTTTAGCTTCCAGTGATTCGGGTCAAGAATCTCGTTCTTAGGTGAGAGGCCGAGAATAAAACCTTCAGCGAGAGGCTGAAGGAGATTCCTTAGTGAGAGACGACGGAATCAAAGGTTCGAAAACACTCGGAGTGTGAGGCCGAGAGTGTGGAAGATCGAGTGTTGGAGAGAGCTCGGAGTGCGAGGCCGAGAGCGATCTTGCATCACATATCCCTCACACCCCATCCCCTACCTTACCACCATTCTAAGGCCTTTCATAGCCCCATCATCACCCTCAAATCACCCCCAAAATGTCACTCCAAAAAAGCCTCTCAATCCCTCTCAAACGAGCCTCATTCAAAATCGTCTCTACTCAGGCGACGTCTCGGTAAAACATTGTTTCCTGCTTCGTTTGACCTCCGATTGATGAGATCTAACCCAATACGCGACCTCAACTTCAAGATCTACAAAAGTAGTACTCGCACGCCCTCAGAACCTAGACCAATAGACGAAAAATCGTAATTCTTTGATGACGGACCTGTTGCTTCAGAAACTGTCGACAACTTCCCGACTTCTCGGAACCCTCGTCGCCGGTCCTTTTGCTCGAGCCCAGCCCTGAGCGAGTCACTTTACGTCCCTTATCCATCACATATGCTTCGAGATGAATCATCCTTGAACTCTCTTGGAAGAAGCCTTGCACTTCCACATATGCTTAGTTGAATCTCTAATTTGCACCTACAAAATGCATTTGCCAAAATTCATTAAGAAACTATGTTTCAAATTTTCTTTTCATGTAGACTAGAGTAAATTACCTTGATGGGTTGTTGATTGCTCTAAAACTCTACGTCATTGGCCTACCACATTGAATTCTACCCTACACCTTTCGGTAAGGGGGAATTGGGCGTCCAAGTCATAGGTTCATTTAGGATTTTAACCCCATCCCTCGAGATACTTTTTACACCAACTCTTTTGCCAAACTCTTGGTTAAGTGATCGACAATATTGTTCTGTGTTTGCACAAAGACAACCTATATGACTCCTTGTGTGATTAGTTCTCGGATGGAACTATACCTCACACCTAGATTTCGTGACTTCCCGTTATATACTTGGCTATAGGTATTTGCCAAAGTACATTGGCTATCACAAAAAATAGCAATGGGGGATATTGGTTTTGGCCACAAAGGTATCTCATGTATGCGATTCCCAAGCCATTCCGCTTCCTTGCCGGCCTCGGCAAGTGCGACAAACTCCGACTCCATCGTCGAGGTTGTTATGCACGATTGCTTCTTAGATGCCCAAGAAATCGCACCACCGCCTAATAGGAATACTCAACCACTCGTTGAAGAGTGATATTCCATATTGGTGATCCAACTTGCATCGGTGTATCCTTTCAAAGTGGAGAGAGAACCCACATATGCAATTCCATAGGTCATTGTCCCTTTCAAGTACCTAAGTACTCTTCTAAGGGCCTTCCAATGACTCGAGCTCGGTCGCCTTGTATATCGACTAAACTTACCCACGGCAAATGCTATGTCAGGGCGCGTACTCGTCATGGCATACATTAGACGTCGTATCACTTGAGAGTACTCAAGTTGTGAGATTGGTTCTCCTAAAGTAGGGAGAAGTTTCTCACTTGGATCCATAGGTATACTAACCGGGGTGGATTTATCATATTTGAAACGTTTTACCACCTTTTCGATGTAATGAGATTGTGTTAGGGTTCAATCTTTTCTTTCTCGCTTGATCTTAATTCCCAAGATCATATCAGCTTCTCCTAGATCCTTCATGGAGAACTTAGTAGACAAGAACTCCTTTGTTTATTCCACTTCTATTTGGTTTGTACCGAATATAAGCATGTCATCAACATATAGACATATTATAACTCCTTGACCGAAATTATTAAACTTACTATATACTCACTTATCTGCTTGATTGATTTTGAAGCCATCACTCAAAATCACTTCATCAAACTTCTGATGCCATTGTTTTGGCGCTTGTTTGAGTCCATAGAGGGACTTGATCAATCGACACACTTTGTGTTCTTCACCTTTTACTATGAAGCCTTCGGGTTGCTTTATGTAAACCTCTTCATCCAAATCTTCATGGAGATTCCTTAGTGAGAGACGACAGAATCAAAGGGTTCAACGGTGAGAGGCCTGCGAATCTTGCTCCATATATCCCTCTTTTCAGTTTCCAAAAAGTCCCAAAATGTAGCCTCACAAAAAGAGTGATCGAAAGCTCGAGCCTTGGTCAATCCTGGTCCTCGGGTCTCATCAAGTGGTATCAGAGCTAATCGACTCGATTCCATCGAGCTTTCGATAATCGAGTTGTTTCTTCGTAGTCAAAATGTTCAAGAAATAGAGTTCCAAGCCTTTGTCCAAAGAGTACATCCGATGGGATATTCGAGCCTATGATGATGGGTATCTTCGTTAGAGTGATATGGATGGTGCTACATATGATGTAGTTGATCACGAGCTCCGGAGGAGATATCGAAGGAGAAGGGCTCGAGAGGATGAGGCTCGGCGTAAGAGGAAGGTTGAACCACCTTGGCAAAAGATCCGCAAGCTCGCGGAAGACTCAATGCAACAAGTACGGGAAATTCGAAAACTCGTCATCTCATTGGGGTCGATGATGTACATATTTGTACCTATTTTTTTCACAAGTTTTGACTTCATATTTCATTCGATTCCTCAAATAAAGGTTAAAAATAAGATAAATTTGTGTAGAATGAGCTAACGTAGAAATAGAGTCTGCACAAGCTTTGGTCTAAATATATAGGAATTGGAGCGAAATCGAAGTCAAAACCACGAAGCCATGTGAAGCTGAGAAGAGGTCGATATCGACCACCAACATCGATATCGACTTCAGTAATCGACACAACTTCTGAGTGTTGAGATAGACCACAAAAACCAACCAAGAAGGCACTCGATATCGACCACTCTGCTCGATATCGACCATACTTCGACAGAGGATAGACCCGTTTTTGAGACTCGGATTGGGGATTCTATCTTCTAAGGCCCGAATTATCTTGTAATACTAGATAGACTACAACAGAGATTACTTACTTTTACCTTAAAGATTTACTTAGTTGTTTTAGAGTTTTATCAAAATAAAAGATCTATCCTACTTGTTGTGCTAGACTTTAGAGATTAGATAGAAGATGCCATCCTTGGATAGCAAGGATTGGTAGCCTACAAATAAAGCCCTAGGGGCTGGTTTTTACATCATTGAAGCAAGAAAGACAATAGCATTAAGCAATAAAGTTAGAGTTTTAGGTTTTGAGCTTTAAGGTTTTGGCGCTTGCGATAGTTGGCGTTGAGATTGTAAAGATTCAAAGTTTTCCATTAATGCAAGTTTATTTCCATTCAATTCCAAGAATGTCTACTTTCAACATGAGCGAGTAGTCGCCCTTTTTTCTAGGGTCGGGGTGAGCCCGACGATAGCCATGGTGGTAAGGTTTGTATGTCGCTAAAGAAGGTATCTTTTATCTCGCTCTACCTTGTGCTTCATCTTTAAATGCGAATTTAAGTAACTCATGTTGTCAAACTTAGATAGTAATTAGGGTTTCTATTCGAAAGACCATAAACTCAATTATGACAAAGGTAGACGCAAATTAGGTTAATTTATTGCAAGATATCTTTTCCTATTTGCCGGTTTAGGTGAAAGCCTTCTCCTTTATGATAAGAGCACGCATCGTTAGTGGTTTCTTACTTATTCTATCATGGTTGTCGTCGCGGTAATCCTTGGCTTGTGAAGATCTTTTCTTTCTTAAGTTTACATCTATATTTGCCTGTCGTTCGTTGAGTTATCGAAAAATCCAACACCCCTGGTTTATTTCTGTTCATTAATCCTTTGCCATCCTTGTGTCTTCGGCCTTTCTTGCCGACAAAAAAACTAACCTTTCTATAGGACAACATCGATATCGACACCATCATCGATATCGACCACTGTGCCAGATCGACGGTCTTCTGTGTCGATCTCGAGTCTCCTGAGTTCCTGCTGCTGAAGTCTATATCGACCTCTGACATCGAAATCAACCACACTGTGTCGGCTGACAGTCTTCGGAGCCAGTCGATTTCATTTACTAACATCGATATCGACCTTCTCTAGTCGATATCGACTGCCTTTTTTGTCTCTGCAGGTCCTCTGTTGCAGAGAGCATCGACAACCAAGGTCGATATCGAGGTCTGTGCTCGAGATCGAGGCTTCTGGTCGAACATTCTTGACGTGCTTTTAACTCTACTAGGATCCCGCTGACTCGCTTCCTCGAGGATCGAACCTGATTCCCTACTACTATAGCAGGGAGTCTTGAATTTATTTGAAGAGGCTAAGAGTTGTATTGCTTTATATTTTATTATATATTTCGATTCAATTCTCCCCACGTCAAATTTTGGCGCCGTTGCCGGGAAAGCTATCAATCGCGCCCTAGTAGTTTGTTTTCACGTTCATTTTTAGTGTTGTTTTATAGGTGCATGCGACGTGCTGATCGCCCACCTGAATTTGAAGGATTAGACGATCCAGAACGCTTTCTCCATCTAAGGGCTCGAGTTCAAAGAATCATGGCGGACAACGAGACCCAGGCGCAACATATTGAACGCTTAAGGAAGAAAGTAGAGGATTTCACCACCAGAGAAGCAGCACTAAGAGAGCGTGCTGAAAGGGAGGAGGAAGCTAGGAGACGATATGAAGCTCAAATCAATGCCCTCCCGCGGAATGCAAAGCAATACATGCATCCATCGCTCACAGTGCCTGAATCGGCGATTCTAATCCCTACTTCTAACTTTGAAATTAAGCAAAATTTTCTTACTGAGATTAGAAGACATCAATATAAAGGAAAACCTAGGGAATGCCCTATGGCACATATATCAACCTTTTTAGATCTCTGTGATACTATTGCTGATGGACAGAGTCTTGAATATGTCCAACTAAAAGCTTTTCGTTGGTCCGTTACAGGAAAAGCATTGCAGTGGTTGGAGAGCTTAGCCCTAAGATCGCTCCGCACCTGGAATGAAGTAAAGGAAGTGTTCATGAACAAATTCTTCCCTCCATCCAAGACGGCGTTGATCCGACATAAAATCACGGCTTTCAAACAAAAGCCTGGTGATGCTCTGACAACTGTTTGGGAAAGGTTTAAGGACCTACTATGATCATGCCTGATGCATGGCCAACCACCGTATGTGATTCAGGAGATTATTTACAATGCTCTTGATGCTGCAACCAAGGAGATGATCAACACCTACACCTCCTATGGCTACCTTGAACTCACTCCACAAGAGGCTTGGGACACCATAGAGAGGTTGGTGGAGTTCGACAACACATATGGGACTCCTGAGGCTTCCGACACATCATCATCGTCGAGGCCTGCCCCATCTATGTCATTATATGAACCCTCTAAGGTGATCGATCCAGACGTGAAGGAGCAATTCCATAGAGATCAACTTCGAAAGCTGTAAAAGCAAGTAAGGTTCCTTTTAGCTAACCAAAATTGCATCGAATGTGGATCGCAGCGACACACCACCGTTGAGTGCCCCCATGCTGAGCAAGTGCAACTAGCGGAGACTCATGAGGAAGCCAACTACATGAGGGGTCCCAATCGCCAATATTGGGGAGACCAAAGGTTCCAACAACCACAAAGGAACCCGGTTAACCCTAGGGACCCCCCACTCTGTAGAGCTCCTGGGCACCCGGAGAGAGACCAACGGAAGGATGATCTACAACTTTTTCTAGATGAGATAAGGTGGAATCAGGCTAAGAATGATCAATCCAACAATGCAATCCATTCTCAACTCAATCACCTTACCACAAGGATTGGGGAGATGGATATTTGGAAAAAGAATGTAGAGACCCAACTGGGTCAATTGGCGGCACAAATCCCTAGACCGTCCATAACGTTCCCAGGGCAACCAACTACAAATCCTAAGGGGCAATCCGGGTCGGGCCACATCGCAGCCATGCAACTAAGGAGTGGCAACAAAGTACAAAAGCCACGAACGGAAGCGGAGGAGAAAGCAGCAGATCCAGTCGACATCGACAGACCAGTCGATGTCGAGCCAGACGTCGATATCGACCCTAAGCTCGACCCACTGGTCGACGTTGAGGCCACTACAGAGCCTTTAGAGCCACAACAGAGGTTGACATCGACCAGATCCCAGTCGACCTCGATGTTCAGCAGGCCCCTCCGACCACCGTTTTGGCTTCTCCGCCAAAGAAGATGTTGCCTTTCCCTTCCAAAGCATTGAAGGACCCCACTCAAGGTAAGTTTAGGCGCTTTGTAAATATTCTTCAAGGTCTTAACATTACTATTCCTCTTACAGAAGCCCTAAGTGAGATGCCCGCCTAAGTCCGATTCCTCAAAGACATCCTTAGGAAGAAGCGGTCCATGGCAGAGATCGCAGAAGAGTGCTCAAAGATGGACTTCCCTGAGAAAAGGAGTGATCCAGGGAAGTTTACAATCACTCTAGGCTTGGCCAACATCGTTACAAGGCCCTATGTGACATAGGGGCAAGCGTAAGTCTTATGCCTCTTTCTATTTGACAAAGGGTGAACATTGGAGCACATGAACCTGTGGATATAAAGCTCTATATGGCTGACAACTCATTCGTCAAGCCCACAGGTATAGTTGATGACGTTCCGATAAAGGTGGGTAAGTTCTTTGTGCCTACTGATTTCATTGTATTAGAGATGCTTGAAGATCCTATTGTACCTAACATCCTTGGTAGGCCTTTCTTAGCTACTGGTGATGCCAATATCAATATACGTCGAGAATTACTAACCCTTACTATAGGGAACGAGGTGATAGAGTTCTCCTTCAACCCCACAATGAAGGAGGTTAATGGAATGGAGATCAAGTCGGTCTACACTAGCATCATTGATTGCAAAGAACTGACAAAAAGGGCCCTAACTCATGAGGAGGCCCTAGCCTTAGCTGCAGAGGAGCTTACCGACAAGGACATTGAGGAGTTCCTAGCTACATGCACGAGTGATGAGGAAATCTTTGATGATGCTTTATCCATGGATTTCAAAGAAGAGATCGACATCGACGAGGAGAGGTCGAAATCGACCATATCACTCGATATCGAGTGCCCTCTGTCGACGTCGACTCACTCAGTAAGCCAGGTTTGTTATCCTGCTGTTACAGGCGATATCGAGGTACCCTCGTCGACTGAAGAGGTAGAAATTGACCAGCCGACATCGATACAAGAGGTCAAAATCGACCATGTCCACTCGACATCGGACAGCTCAAAAGCCGAGGTATGTGCTGAACTTTCAGTCGATATTGACTATTCCTATTTGACCTCGACTTCTTTTCTGCATGAATACTTTGATGAGTCCCAATCAAAGTTGGCATCACTCTATGCTTGGTCCACGCCAACCCCTATAGCTGATTTGGGAGCTTCAATCAAGAGAATTTAGACGGATTACCTAGGTGAGATCATGAAGACGGAGGAGGTAGAACCAATCCTTATTCCACAAGGACCTTCTCCGGTGCTAAAGCTTTTACCCGAAACGCTTAGGTATGAGTTTCTTGGTCCCAATTCTACTTTTCTTGTGATTATCAATGGTTCACTAACCACGCAGGAAGTAGATAAGCTTGTGGAAGTGCTTCGCGCTCATCGTAAGGCAATTGGGTACTCTCTTGAGGACATCAAAGGTATTTCACCCGCTACATGTATGCATAGAATCCTCCTAGAGGATGATCATAAGGCATCTATAGAACACCAGTGGAAGCTCAACCCCAACATGAGAGAGGTTGTGAAGAACGAGATCATGCGCATGCTGGATGCAGGAATCATCTATGCCATCTCCGACAGCGAATGGGTGAGCCCAGTCCATGTGGTGCCTAAGAAGGGTGGAATGACCGTTGAGGAGAATGAGAAGGGCGAGCTTGTGCCAAAGAGAATCACAACTAGTTGGTGAATGTGCATTGACTATCGAAAACTCAACAATGCCACTAGAAAAGATCACTTTCCCCTTCCATTCATTGACCAGGTATTGGAAAGACTTGCTGAACATGATTACTTTTGTTACCTGGATGGATATTCTGGCTTTTGGCAGGTCCCTATTCACCCTGATGATCAAGAGAAGACCACCTTCACATGTTCATATGGGACTTTTGCATATAGGAGAATGCCATTTGGGCTCTGCAATGCCCCCGCTACCTTTCAAAGATGTATGATGGCCATCTTCTCCGACATGATAGAGGACATCGTGGAGGTATTTATGGATGATTTCTCTGTCTATGGCACTACTTTTGATGTTTGTCTTGCTAACCTTCGCAGGGTACTTGCACGATGTGAGGAGACAAACTTAGTTCTCAATTGGGAAAAGTGCCACTTTATGGTAAGGGAAGGGATTGTGCTAGGCCACAAAGTGTCAAAAAGGGGAATTGAGGTGGATAGGGCAAAGATAGAGGTTATTGAGAAGTTGCCACCACCTTCATCTATTAAGGACATAAGAAGCTTCCTTGGTCACGCAGGTTTCTATAGGAGGTTTATTCAAGATTTTTCTAAGATTGTCAAACCTTTAAGTAACCTACTAATGAAGGATGTTAAGTTTGTGTTTTCTAGTGATTGTCTTAAAGCTTTCAACAGGTTGAAGGAAGCCCTTATATCCGCCCAGACCGCCCCTATCATTCAATCACCAGATTGGTCGCAACCCTTTGAGATCATGTGCGACGCAAGCGATTATGTCGTAGCTGCTGTCCTAGGACAAAGGAGAGACAAGAAGCTTCACGCCATCTAATATGCAATCAAGACTCTTGATGCCATTCAAACTAAGTACACCACGACAGACAAAATAGTTCTTGGTGGTGGTCTTTGCTTTTGAGAAGTTCTGCTCATACCTAGTGGGCTCTAAGGTAATTGTTCATACTGACCATGCAACTCTGAGGTACTTGATGGCGAAAAAGGATGCTCAACCTAGGCTCCTACGATGGGTGCTCCTACTATAAGAGTTCGACGTTGAGCTTAAGGATAAGAAAGGAATGGAGAACTCCGTAGCCGATCATCTCTCACGGCTACCCAAAAGGCTTCTAGATGAGTTACACGACAACATGCAAATCGATGACTCCCCGCCTGATGAGCACCTGATGAAGCATGAAGCAAAATGGCAGAAAGTCCACTCGATATCGACCAGACCAGGTCGATAACGACTGCCCCGAAGGCAAGTCCAAGGATGTTTCGATTGAGACTGCAAAGGTCATGCCTGAGCTTAAGAAAGATGAGGAAATCATCCAACTTCCTAATGTTGCACTTTCAATTAAGGAGAAACAGACGCAAACCGAGGTACCTATATTTTTTAATTCCATGTCAACTAAGTGGTTGGATGCGACCCCATTCATTCCGTCTTGCTTGCCTTTCACGATTCAAGAAGAAGAGGGGATTCAAGATCCATTTAAGGAAGAAGAGGCATGTTCGAAGAAGTCGCCCGTTTCTGTCACGGATTCGAGGACGAATCCTTTTCAAGGGGAGGAGGATGATGTGATCGTAGTTGCCCATGAGGTAGACTCTTTTTTCCTACAAAGGTTTGTCTTCGGAGCTGAACCTCAACTTTCAGTTGTGAAAACTGTTTGGCAATACCTCAGTATTTTGGCTCGTTCTGGCTGTATAAAATTTCGATTGAAGCCACTGAACCCTTTTTGGAAAGATATTTTAAGTGGCTACAACTTTATTGAAGGATGCAAACGAAAATTCAGCTTGGGAGATGGCCGAAATCTGGGATCTTTGCAGCTGTCCGAAAATCTGGCAGCTTGTCGGAAATGAAATAAATGAAGACGGAATGCATTGAATAAAAATCGGATTAAATGACGGGGCTTTAGAGATTCTTCTGAACTTAAATCTCTTTGATGGAAGCCAAGACCATTTGTTTTCCCCATTGTGGTTGCCCATCTCTCCGTCATAAATCTCGGAAATCCTTTCGTATTATCCGTCATTAGTTTATCGATTTATTTTAATTTCTTTTATTTTTCCTAGCATCAATATTTTCCTATATATAGGGATGTAAGAACTTCTTTTGAAACAAGTTGAATTTGGAGAAAAGTGAGCTTTTTGCTTCCAGTGATTTGGGTCAAGAATCTCGTTCTTAGGTGAAAGGTCGGGAACAAAACCTTCAGTGAGAGGCTGAAGGAGATTCCTTAGTGAGAGACGACATAATCAAAGGGTCGAGATCCTCGGAGTTTTATTCCGAGAGGATTGAGATTGAGTGTAGGGGGTTCAAGGGTGAGAGGCGTGTGAATCTTGCTTCACATATCCCACTTTTTAGTTTCCAAAAAGTCCCAAAATTTAGCCCCACAAAAAGAGTGATCGAAAGCTCGAGCCTTGGTCGATCCCGGTCCTCAAAGCTCATCACCTGGTGACCCTAGGTCCAAGTGCAGGCGTCGGATCCTCGATTTCCATTGGATCTGATGATGGGTCGACATCCTCTTGGTCTATCTCCCTAGGCCTAGGACTAGATGTGAACCTAGTCTCATTGAATATGGCATCACGTGATGCTATCACGGTCTTAACCGAGATGGCGTGATTTGGTTCTATGATGAAGAACCTATAGGCCTTAGAGTTATGTGCATATCCAATTAATATGAACTCAACACCACTATCTCCTAAGGTTTTACGCTTAGGGTCCGTTAGTCTAACAACCGCATGACAACCCCATATACGAAGATAATAGAGATTTGGTGTTCTTTTAAACCAAAGCTCGTAAGGTGATGGACGATTTCTCTTGCTCGATACCCTATTTAAGATATAGTTGGCCATTAAGATCGCCTCACCCCAAAACGAGTTCTTTAACCCGGAGTAAGACAACATGACATTAACCATGTCCTTAAGCACACGATTCTTTCGCTCCGCCACTCCATTTTGTTGTGGGGTATATGGAGCCGTCGTCTAATGAATTATGCCACTAGACTCGAAATAATCCATGTCCATGTATTCACCACTATGATCGGTTCATAGCCTTTTAATTTTATTTCCTGTTTGCAATTCAACTTCGGTCTTGTATGCTTTAAACCTATCTAGTGCATCACTCTTTGAATGAACTAAATAGACATAGCAAAACCTTATTACATCATCGATGAACGTTATGTAGTAACGTTTTTGACCCAATTATGGTGTTGCATGCAAGTCCCCTAGGTCCAAATGGACTAGGCCTAGGACCCCTTCCTCTCTTTCAATTGCCTTAAAAGGAAGCCTTGTTATTTTTGTTAACAAGCAAGTTTTACACTTTTCGTTCGTTGGTTCAAAGGCGGGAATTATATTTTCTTTAACCATATCTAACATACGCTTCATATGTACATGTCCCAACCTTGCATGCCAAAGATCATATAAAGAATCATTAGACACAATCATGTAATCAAATAATATTTTATTATTATTGATAACATTGAGTAGGAACATATTGTTTTTATAATGGTCGAAGCCTACAAATATTCCTGCCCTACTTATCACTAATCGATCGGCTTCGAAAACCAATCTATAACCTAACTTGTTAACCACACCGCCGCTTACAACATTTTTGCGGATAGCGGGTGCATATAATACATTATGTAATACAAGTTCCTTCCCACTAGTAAAGTTGAGATGTACGTCCCCTTTACCTAGGACTAGGGTTGTTGACTCATTTCCCATGTAAAGCACTAAACCGTCCTCTACATCCTTCATGTGTTTGCACCATTTCTTTTCCATGCACACGTGGGTGGTGGCACCCGAATCGAGCCACTGATGGGCGCGCAAATTGCCATATTTTCCATCAACTTTTATGTCCATTTTGTCAATATTTTCATGCATATTGGTTGGGAAAGCATAAGATGAGTGTAGTTTATGTTTATTTGCCAAATATAAAGGTCTACACGAGTTTTGATGTTATTTTGTAGAAATCGGGAAAAAAATGGAGCAATCTGGACAAGAGAAGAAGACCTGAAAAAGAACTCGAAGTCTACTAAGGAGTCGAAATCGACCAAAATACTCGACATCGAGTGAAACAGGACACCAGAAATCAAGCAGACAGAAGAATAGAGCACGTCAACACAGACTGGTCGATATCGACATGAAGTGGTCGATATCGAGTGCCCCAAATTGAGTGAAAAGATAGACTCCGAGTGCAAATATGAGGTCGAGTAGAGCTGGCTCGAGATAGAAAAGATGAGGTCGATATCGACATGTGCTGGTCGATATCGACTACTACTACAGACAGTTCCGACGCTGTTTTTGATAGAATTCTATCTGAAGGCATTACATCTATCCTAAAGTCGAGATCTTCTATCCATTATCATCAGACTTATTATCCTTTATAGTGAATTTGATATTTACCTAAAGAGATTTTAGTTATTTACTTTGTTTTAGTTTTATCTTAGGAATAAAGATAGATTTTCTTATCCTTGGATAGCGAGGTTTGAGATCTATAATTAGACGCCATTAGGGCTGAGTTTTATTCATTCAAGGACAGCAAGAAAAATGTTTCAATAAAGTAGAGAGAGAGAGAGTCGAGTGGGGTGAAGAGGAAGCGAGAGCGAAGGTTGGCTTTGTTCAATGTACTCTTTCTTTTGCAAGTTTAATTCAAAGTAGTTTCTTTTCCATGATGATGATGTCAATGATGATGAGGCACGAGTAGTCACCTTACTTTTAGGGTCGGGGTGAGCCCGACGATAGCTATGTAAGTTTGTGCATCAAAGGTATAATTTTTATGCGATTCCGTCTTCTATCCTATGCATGTTCCTTTGCGAGAGTTGAGGAATTTCCTAGTTTGCATTTTTGAAGTAAAAGCCAATCATATTGTGAATTTTGATTAGTCATGAAATTGGATAGTAACTCCTAGGTTTTATGCGAGAGCCTCTAATCACCTAATTTTTGGTAACGAAAGTTATTTGACGAAAGGCATCATCTTTCATGAATTTGGCATAAATGTTCGTAGGGGGAGGGATCACTAATATAATATCAATTAAAATATCAAACTAAACCAACTCCCTTATCCAAGCAAATAAGTTACAAGAATCCCTCCCGATGTAGTGGTAGGGTAATTCAGGATCGAATCCACGAGGAGGTATGTCAGCGCTTCCTAAGCTTGCATTCACGATCAAATTTCGACTCCAGAAGACCACTCGATATCGAGTAGACTGGTCGATATCAACCACAGTTCTAGTCGATTTCAACCACAGTTCTAGTCGATTTCCAGCTAATTCCTGTATAAGACAAAAGCACAATCACATCGAGTTGTTCACTCAATATCGATGTCAGCACTCGATATCGACCTCTGCAGTCGATTTCGAGTCTTCAAAAGAAACTGTAAACGTCACCAATTTTGTCGGAAAAGAGTCCGAAGAACGTAAGAATGATGATGGAAGGGTGGACAGAATAAAAACACAGATTTTATGAAATCAATAAACTTAAAAGCTTCAAAGATCGGGGATTCATGCCAAAACAATAATCATGCAAGACTTATGCCAAATTCATGAAAGATGATGCCTTTCGTCAAATAACTTTCGTTACCAACTATTAGGTGATTAGAGGCTCTCGCATAAAACCTAAGAGTTACTATCCAATTTCATGACTAATCCAAATTCACAATATGATTGGCTTTCGCTTCAATAATGCAAAATAAGGATCTCCTCAACTCTCGTAAAGGATCATGCATAGGATAGAAGACGCAATCGCAATAAAAATCATACCTTTGATGCACAAACTTACTCGCGCCTCCTCATCGTAGACATCATCATTATTGAAAAGAAACTACTTTGAATTAAACTTGCAAAAGAAAGAGTACAACCGAACAAAGCCAAATCTCCACCCTCGCTTCTTCTTCACTCACTCGGCTCTCTCTCTCTCTCTCTCTCTCTCTATACTACTGTAAATAAAAATGTTTTCTTGCTGGAATTCAATGCCTAAGCTCAGCCCTAATTGCCTCTAATTATAGACTTCTAACCTAGCTATCCAAGGATAAGAAAATCTATCTTTATTCCTAAGATAAAACTTAAATAAAATAAATAAAAAAATCACTTTAGGTAAATATTAAATTCACCATAAAGGATAACAAGTATGGTGTTAAAAGATAAGAGATCTCGACTTTAGGATAGATGCAATGCCTTCGGATAGAATTCTATCAAAAACAGCGTCGGATCTGTCTAGAGCAGCAGTCGATATCGACCAACACATGTCGATATCGACCACTTCATGTCAATATCGACCTCTCTCTACTCGATGTTGACTCAACTCCAGCCGCAGTGAAGAAGAAGGTGTTGCCATTCCCAAAGAAAGTTATTAAGGACTCGGCGGAAAAGAAGTTCCAGCGCTTTGTGAAGATGCTTCAAGGGCTCAATGTTTCAATTCCATTCACCGAAGCACTTCATGAGATGCCATCATATGTGAGGCTCCTTAAAGATATACTAGGTAAGAAGCGATCAATTGCTGAGATCGCAGAGGAGTGCAATAGGTTGGAGCTACCAGAGAAGAGAGCGGACCCAGGTAAGTTTTCTATCTCTATAGGCTTACATCAATATCGCTTTAATGCTTTATGTGATTTAGGTGTTTGTGTTAGCATGACGCCACTAACCATATGGTCCAAGATAAAGAGAGGTTCCCTAGAGCCTGTGGATGCTAAAATTTTTATGGCAAACAATACGGTGGTTATTCCAACAGGGATGGTGGATGATGTGCCAGTGCAAGTAAGTTCTTTGTCCCTGCTGATTTTCTAGTTGTTGATATGGCAGAGCACCCTGCTTGTCCCATTATTTTAGGAAGGCCATTCTTAGCAACCGTGGATGCCAACATAAGTGTATGGAAAGGATTGCTCTCATTCACCATTAGTAATGAAGTGATAGAGTACGCCTTCAATAAAACGGTAAGGAAGAATGAAGGGCCTATGGAGGTAAAGTCAATTACAGGTGTCTACATCACATGCGGGGAAGCAAAGGTAAGGAATATGACACTTGAAGAGCTTGAAAAGAGGGCTATAGAAGCCCAAGTGGAGGAAATCGTGGAAATCTTGAACAAAGGAGCCAAAAAGCCACTCGAAATCGACCCAGATAAGTGGATATCGACTAAAAATTGTTCAAGATTCTGTGCCAGGTTTTAAGTATGGGGTCGATGTCGTAGAAGAACACTTAAAATCGAGTACAGAGGTCAAAATCGACCAAATCCCTAAGTCGACGTCGACTGAACCAGAAGCTAAAGGAGGAAGCCATGACATTGGCAGCTAGCGTTGAGTTTCTTAAAGGGCTCAAAGTACTCATGAATCGACTCTGTAGCGTACTGCTCAATGCTGTTGATTGCCCTTTTAAAGGCATTAAGCTTTGTTGTAGGAAAGTACTTCTCCAGAAAGACTCTCTTCATCTCAGCCCATGTAGATATAGTCCCAAGAGGTAGGTAGAAGAACCATTCATTCACCTCATCCTTCAAAGAGAAGGGAAAGGCTCTCGGCTTGATTTAATCCTCAGTAATGTTCTCAGGCTTCATCCCATCTACCACTGTATGGAACTCAGATAGATGCTTGTGGGGGTCCTCCCCACTCAACCCATGAAACTTGGGTAGCAGATGAACCACCCCAGATTTCAGCTCAAAGTTCATTCCTTGCCCGAGTGCAGAAAATTGGATTGCCAGGGGTTGTTGTGTCAAGTCAGGAGCAGTAAGCTCCCTCGGAGTAAGATTGGCATTGTCAGCCATCTCTATAGTGCTTTCTCCTTGATCAGAAGAAGATTCGTGAAAGCGATCACGAGTTTCTCGCCGTAGGCAGAAAGGGACTTTTCGATCTCTGAATCAAACAATAGCAAAGATGGATTAGTAGCGCGGGTATAGACCGTATAATATGGTCCACACCAAAAATCAACACTAAAAACACACAAGAATAAATAAATCTCCACGACAACGGTGCCAAATTTGACGGAGGGAAAACCTGTCGTTGTTCCGTCAAAGTAAAACTCAAACTTATAACTAGTATAGCAATAAGCAAGAGGTCGATCCCACAGGGAAATTTCCTATTCAGGTGTGATTCAGATGCTAATTGAGTAACCGAATGGGGGGTTTGTGAGAATGCAAAATGATCCGCCTTTTATCAAAGCGGATTTATGGAGCAAAAGTAAATGAATTGGATTCAGACAATGATGAGAAGTAGTTCTACCTACAATTTTCCACTTTATTTGGTTGAAACGATCCTTATAACTTCTCCTGGTCCTATTAAGTTTCCTATGAATGCCCTTCTCCCTACCTAATATAGTTACTAGTCCAATCAGTCCTAGAAACCCTTATCAATCGAACAGTCCCTAAAGAAGGATTTAACCCAATTGATACCTTTAAGTTCAGAGATTAGCCAAGGTATTTGCAGTCCCTAATGAGGGATTTAACAACAAATCCAACTTCCTACATGTCCAATTAGTTCAATCAGCCCAAAAGGGATAAGTTTGTTACTTGGGTTGTGGTTCACAATCGGGAATCTACAAAACCCTAGCAATTGAATTGATCTAACAAGTTGGCCAGTCAAGATAGAACAAAACAATAATTCAATAAGCGCAAAGAAGTTGAAGCATTCAATAACGGAATTAAGGAACGAGAATTAGAAACTCACAATCAATCCAAATAAAGCTTCAAATTATAGGCAGAACAGATGAGTTTAGTTCCTCACGGAAAACATCTCTCAATCTCTAATTGTCTGATAGAATGTGGAATGGAATAGAAGTTTTTTCAAAACTAATAACAATCGGCCTTAAAAAGTCTAAGCCGAACCAATACGAGATAACAAACACTAGGGTTTCAATAAAATAAAACGCGGCACTTAGATGTCCG
Organism: Persicaria maculosa; assembly: GCA_963922045.1. Taxonomy (NCBI): domain Eukaryota; kingdom Viridiplantae; phylum Streptophyta; class Magnoliopsida; order Caryophyllales; family Polygonaceae; genus Persicaria; species Persicaria maculosa. The sequence continues at coordinate 41,699,361 of OY998261.1, forward strand.
ATGCGGCGGCCGCGGCATAGGTGCTGCGGCTGCTGCACGCGTGCTCAAATCAACTCACCACTCCAGCTCCTTGCGGCGGCCGCGGCATCTATGCTGCGGCCGCGACATTCATCTCGCTGCATATCATCGCTGCTAGAAGCCGAATGGTTCTCATCTCTTGTCTTTTCTTTCCAAGTCTTGCTTCTTGTACTCCACTCCAAGATCATTGCATCTCTCATTTGTGTTCGAATCTAACTCTGCAAAAATACTAACAAATTCGCGCAAAATCCGAACTCTTCCAAAATAATCGTCAGATGCACTTTAGCAATAAATTAAGAACTAAATGCAACCTAACTAGCCTAAAAATGCTTATAATGCCTATCTAAGATATGCATTATCAAATTGCCCCACACTTTGCCTTTTCTTGTCCTCAAGCAATGATAGAATGATCATAAATCAATACATCCCACAGGAAATCCCTTTAAGTCTGAACCTCATAAAAAAGCAACATTATAGCAAGTGCAACCATAAACCAAGCAAACAAATGTCATAGCATGTATCCAAGTGATCTAAGCTTAGAAGTAGAAATCATCCAACCTCACCAGAAATATGTGTTTCACTCATGCTCTCATGTGTTTAGGCTTTGAAGTACTACTCTCAACTCAATCCAAAATGCACTAAGCTCATAGACATTGACCACAATATCACCAAATCTCCACTGAAATGCCATTACTTGTGGGACACAATAAAGAAAAATAAACAAAATGTTAACTTTTTTTTTTTCTCTTTTTTTTTTCTATTTTTATCCTTGTTTTGGTGCTTTACTTACGTGAGGCGCAAACATGGGTGTCATGAATGACCTCGATCTATCAACACCTCAACCTACTAAAATGAAGTCCACTTGAACATCTTTTGACGCGAGTTGCAAACATGGGTCTCATGAATGAACCTGGTTACTTAATGATCAAGCTTCCTCTCTTAGTGGATAGTTTTCAACACTATTTTGCGCGAATCATACCCATGTGTGTCATGCATAGACCCGGTTACTAAGTGCATCAACCATTGCCACCTTATTTCACTAAATATGCACAAATTCAAACAAAAAACTCAAACTGTAAACATAAACTCCGCAAGCAACAAACATGTGAGTCGGTCTTGAAAAATAGATACTGAAGTCAATGCCAAGAGGTAGCAACACAAGGAGAGTAAATCACACAATTGAGCAAAAGAATTATAAATGATTGCAAATAAGGCTAAACATTCTCACAAGGGTCATGTTCATAGGATTTCAATCATACTTTAGCTCAATCATACATGATCAATTATGTTTACAAGCTCATGCTTCATATAAAATCAAGAATATAGACAAGGCAAAACATCCAGAACTCCATGGGATTTATATGATCATGCTGAAATTTCAATTAGCAGACAAACTAAGCCAGATGGGTATTTGAATAACACATATGGATGCAATGCATGATGTTTTTGGATTTCCGAATTTTTTTAGACAAAAATTAATGAAAATGATTGTAGAAATTTAAATATGGTGCAGAAAATTAAATATGATCTAACTATATGAATTATATATATACAGAATTCCTCTCCCCCACACTTAAAGTTTTCATTGTCCTCAGTGAAACAATAAAGGCAACAAAAGTAAATCAAATGTAATCAGAGTAAAAGAAAAGGAATTCAGAAAAAGTGAACAAAGGTTCACGGGCCCGTTATGCGGCGGCCGCTGCATATATCTGGCGGCCGCTGCAATTGGCATGATGCTGCGGGTGGGATGCGGCGGCCGCGGCATTAAGCTGTGGCCGCTGCATGTGTGCAGTAGCAACCTTCTATCTTCTTTGATTTGAACGACTCCAATTCCGCTTTTTCGTGAGTTGTTGGTCAAATTTCCAAACAAAACAAAAGCAAAACAACAAGAAAAAACTACCTAAGGATGATTAAATGAAAAGGAAAGAAAAACTTACTTCGGGTTGCCTCCTGAGAAGCGTCTTTGTTTCATGTCGTTGGCTCGACGTAATGGCCCTTGAGTGGCCTAGGTTCCTCCACCAGGGTCACCTATACTCGTCATTTCATTGACAAGTGCGGGCACCCTCGGAAGATGCAACTTTCTATCCAAGCATTCATCCAGCACCATTAACTTCTCTCCTTGAGCTAATCCTGGGGGTTGTCCTGAAATCGCAAAAGCTTCCATCCCATTTGAAATAAGTTTCTGATACGGTGAAAGAATGGGCTTAAGCGGATCAACATAATTATCAACACCTGACTTGAGTTCTTCTTTTCCTAAAGAATGCAATTTATTAGGTGGCTCAAATTTTAAGAAACTATTTTCCTTAGGAGTCTCTAACAAATCACGAAAATCATTGTTGCGATCAATGTTGTTAGCAACATGCATATCCAAAGAATTTTCAGGAGAAAGCTTAACATGATTAAAAAGAGAAACTCTATCTTTCTTCCATCAAACTCCATAGTCAATAAACCCTCACAACAATCAATTTTCGTTTTTGCAGTTTTCAGGAATGGTCTTCCTAGTATGATGGGTGTTTCTGGGGCTCCCTACTCCATATCTAAAACAAAGAAATCAACAGGGGAAAACAAATCATCAACCATAACCAAAAAATCTTCAACAACGCCTCTTGGCTTGATCTGTGATCGATCAGCAAGTTGCACTGTAACCCCATTCTCAGTCAGAGCACCCAAACCCAAAGATATGTACAAGCTATAGGACATAACATTAATTGAGGATCCTAGATCTAACATGGCTTGTTTAATCTAGTATTCCCAATTGCACATGGAATTGTAAACATACCTAGGTCTCCACACTTTTTAGGCAATTTCCTTTGCACCACAGCAGAGACATTTTCATTTAAGCTCACATTTTCCTTCTTTTTCAATCTTTGCTTCTTCTTTATGGTGACAATTCGTTCAACAATTTAGCATATCTAGGAATGCACTTAATCAAATTGAGTAAAGGAATGTTTACCTTGCACTTGCTGAATATCTCAAAGATCTCCTTATCGTTCTCATACCTTCGTGTATCCTTCAGAGCTTCCGGAAAAGGTGGAACCGGCTTCGGAGTGTGCAGAGTTAAGGAAGAAGGAGGAGAAGAAGAAGAAGGAGAGAAACAAAAAGAGAGGGGAATAGAAGGCTTACCTGACACTGGGGTACCGTCTGGGACAGTGGCGGCGGGCGCAGCAGGGTGCTGCGGCCACAGCTCCCCTGGTATGCCGCGGCCGCTGCATGGTTGCGGCGGCCGCTACACCGTGCAGCTACCGTCATCCTCTTCCAAAACCTCTATTTCCTCGTCCATGATTTTCTCGTCATCCTTTTTAGGTGTGGCAATCAGTTCCTTGCCACTCCTAAGCGTTGTTGCACTGATATTCTCTTTAGGGTTCGCAATAGTTTACGATGGAAGCTATCCTGAATCGTTTGCCTCTTTTGCACTTAGGACTTGAATGAGTTGACTCATTTGATTTTCCAAATTTGTTATCCGATCCGATTGTTGCTTCTCCACCTTTAAGACTAGCCGTGTCAAAGTCTACAGAGGATCCTCAGTAACCGTGTCAAATTAATGTTGGGGCCTTGCCTGTTGCCCCCCTTGCTGATTGAAAGGGGCTTGGGAGTTCTCATAGCCCTGTTGATAGCCTCTGTTGTAATTGTTATTGTTGAAGTACCCAGGATTTCCAAAATTGCCTTGTGTAGGCCTTTGTGGAGCAAAATTCCTAATGGCATTCACATCTACGCTAGGCTCTTGTAGAATTGGTCACATATCCATAGGATGAGTAAATTGATTACAATGCCCGCATGCCTTCAACTACTGAGGTGCTCTGTCAATTATCAACTTCTTCATCATCTCTTTCATTTCAGCCATATCAGTATGTAATGCAGCTGCTGGGGCCTCAATCGCAAGTACACCCCTAGCACGAGTGCTCTAGTTGAACTGCCTTGAGCCCTCAGAGAGCTCCTTAAACACATCCCAAGCTGCAGCAGGCGTCTTATTCAACATGTTTCCCCCACAACAGGAATTCACCATTTTGCGCTCATCATTAGTAAGCCTATTGAATAGAAATAACACCAAATCCTTCTGAGGGAAGCCATGACATGGGCAGCTAGCGTATAGTTTCTTGAAGCGCTCAAAGTACTCATGAATCGACTCTGTAGCGTACTGCTCAATGCTGCTGATTGCCCTTTTTAAGGCATTAAGCTTTGTTGTAGGAAAGTACTTCTCTAGAAAGACTCTCTTCATCTCAACCCAAGTAGATATAGTCCCAAGATGTAGGTAGAAGAACCATTCATTCGCCTCATCCTTCAAAGAGAAGGGAAAGGCTCTCATCTTTATTTGATCCTCAGTAACTGATGTGCGCGCAAATTGCCATATTTTCTATGCACATATGAATCCATTTAATTGTCTTTTGCATGCACATTAATGGGAAAACATGGGAATGGTGTAGTTTACGCTTAAATGTCAAATATATGGGTTTGCACGAGTTTCCATGTGATTTCGCAGAAAACAGGATAAAAATGGATGAATTCGGAAGAGCGGAAAAAGAACTCGAAGTCTTCTGAAGAGGTCGAAATCGACTGAAGACCTCGACATCGAGTACATCAGAGCCATAGGAATCGAGCAGAAAAGGAAACAGAGCATATCGACATAGAAGAGGTCGATATCGACATCTGGGGGTCGATATCGAGGCTGCCAGATCGACCAAGTTGATAGAAGTGGAGTGCCAGTTCGAGTAGGAGAAGGAGAATCTCGAGATAAGATTTTAGAGGGGTCGATATCGAGGTCCAAGGGTCGATATCGACCATGCCAGCAGAGGAATTCGACTTCGATTTTGATAGAATTATATCCAATGCTTGCAATATCTATCCAAAGGTCGAGATTTCCTATCATCAACACCAGATCTATCATGAGGAGGCTGATTTCACCATGAAGTTTTAGCTTTTACTTTGTTTTAAATTATCTTAGAGAATAAAGATAAGGTTTCGAGTCCTTATCGACATCTATAAATAGAGGCCAATAGGGCTGAGTTTAGGTATTCCGTTTTACACACAATTCAGTTGCAATAGAGAATAGAGAGAGAGAGGAGGCCGAGTGGAGTTGTAAAGCGAGAGCGGAGTGGCTTGTTCGGTTGTACTTTCTTTCGGAGTTTTAATTCAAAGTAGCTTTCTTTCAATAACAATGATGATGATGTGCATGATGAGGAGTGAGTAGTCAACCCACTTCTAGGGTCGGGGTGAGCCCGACGATAGCAATGTGAGGTAAAGTGCATCAAAGGTATGACTTTTATGCGATTCCGTCTTCTACCCCATGCATGATCCTTTGCGAAAGTTAGGGAGATTCATTATTTGTATTATTGAAGCGAAAGCCACTCATATTGCGAACTTGAATTGCTCATGAATTGGATAGTAACTCTTAGGAATTATGCGAGAGCCTCTAATCATCTAAGTGTTGATAACGAAAGTTATTTGACGGAAAGACATTAAAGTTCATATCTTTAGCATGAAACTTGCATTGTTATCGTTGTGGCATGAAACCCCGACTTTGGAAGCCTTTTAATTAATTAAATTCTTCATAAAAGTCTTAGTTTTGTTTCTTTTCATCTTCTTTCTCCATTCTATTTTCTTCGGATCCTTTTCCGACAAATTGGTTACAAAAACAGTTTTTGTGACAAGCATCGAAATTGACCTTAAGGGTCGACATCGAGGTCTAACATCGATATCGAGGTCTCTGCTCGACGTCGACTTGCTATTTTGTCCTCTGCAGGAACTGCGCTAGGAAATCGACCAGAACTGAGGTCGATATCGACCTGTATACTCGATATCGAGTGTCTACTGAGGTCGAAAGTGTTGATCGTGAATACAACAAAGGAAGAGCTGACATACCTCCTCGTGGATTCGATCCTGAATTACCCTACTACTACAAGGGAGGGGATTCTTGTATTATTTGTTTGGGACAGGGAGATAGTCTAGTTGTGCTTTATTTTATTCTCCTACTTTACATACACCCCCCACCCCTCAGTGAACAAATTGGCGCCGTTGTCGAGGAGGCAATCAATCGCCATCTAAGTTAATCACGATCTTTTTCTAAGCTTATTCTGCAGGTTTATACGACGTTCTAATCGCGGACCTATCCTGGAACCAATTAACGAGCCTGAACATTTCTACCATCTTCGCAACAAAGCAATTCCCATCATGGCTGACAACGAGACGCAGGCTGAGATCATAGAGCGGTTGAGAAAGGAGATCGAGGACCACAATGCTACAATCACTGCTAAAAAGGCCGCTGCTGCTGCTGAGCGAGCCCGTGCTGACAGGGAGGAGGATGCGCGCAGACAAGCCCAAGAGCGGCTAAATTAGTATCCACAGACGGCGATGCAATACATGCATCTGCCGCTTCATGTTCCTGAATCTACCATTATAATTCCTCACTCCAATTATGAATTGAAAATTAACTTCCTATCTGAGATTAAAAGAAATACTTTTGAAGGAAGACATAATGAATGCCCCCTGCAACACATCTCTACTTTTATGGACTTATGTGAAACAATTGCTGATGGAGTAAACTTAGAGTATGTGCGACTAAAATCTTTTCGATGGTCTTTGGCAGGAAAGGCATTACAATGACTTGAAATTTTGGCTCCACGATCGCTAAGGACATGGGCGGAGGTGAAAGATGCATTCTTGAACAAATTCTTCCCACCTTCTAAAACGACGATGCTACGACAAAGGATCACGGCTTTCAAAAAAAAGCCAGGTGAAACCCTAGCACATGCGTGGGAGCACTTTAAAGACTTGCTGAGATCATGCCCGACGCATGGGCAACTTCCATATGTCATCCAAGAGATCTTTTATAACGCCCTTGATGCGCCGAATAAGGAAATGATCAATTCATATACCTCTTATCGGTACATTGAGCTTACACCAATGGAGGCATGGGAGACCATTGAGAGGCATGTGAACTTTGACAACACCTATGGGGATGCTGCGGCCTATGATGTAAGGCCTGCCCTATCTATGCCACTATTTGAGCCTCCAAGGGAGATAGATCCTGAAGTACGGCAACAATTCCATAACGATCAAACACGCCGCCTTCAAAAGCAAGTAAGGTTCCTGAGCAACAATCAACCTTGTCAGGAGTGTGGTTCAATAAGGCATAACACCAGTACCTGTCCACATACTGAGCAAATATCCATGGCGGAACAACATGAGGAGGTCAAATGGACGAGAGGCCCCTATGGAGGGGGCAATCAACAAAATTGGGGTGATCAAAGGTTCTATCAAAGGGATCCCCCGACATATAGGGCACCAGGGCACCCTGAGCGGGAGACTAAGAAAGATGACCTGCAAATCATCCTTGATGAGATGCGGAGGAACCACGCTTAGTTCAAACAAGCCAATAAATCCGTCCATACTCAACTGCAGGGCATCAATTCTAGACTTGGGGAGATCGACGTTTGGAAGCACAACATGGAGACTCAAATGAGTCAATTGGCGGAAGCAATGCCCAAAGCGTCCGGATCACTCCCTGGATCCACTGTGCCCAACCAAAAGGGCAAAACCACAGGTCATATTGCGGCAGTAAACCTAAGGAGTGGGCGTCAATTACAAACGCCCGAGCAAAAAGCGGAGGAGAAGGAGCCAGAACAGACGTCGATATCGACCCCCCCCGTCGATATCGACCAAGGTGACATCGATGTCGACCCTCCTGTCGATGTCGACCCTAATTCTGCGTCACCACAGAAATCGACTCCTCCAGTCGATATCGACCCTACTGATGCCGATATCGACCTCACTGCAGCCGCGGGAAGGAAGAAGGTGTTGCCATTCCCAACTAGAAAGGTGACTAAGGACCCAGCGGAAAAGAAGTTCCAACGGTTCGTGAAGATGCTCCAAGGGCTTAATGTCTCTATACCATTCACAGAGGCACTTCACGAGATGCCATCTTATGTAAGGTTCCTTAAGGAGATCTTGGGTAAGAAGCGATCGCTCTCTGAGATCGCAGAGGAATGCAACAGATTGGAGCTACCATAAAAGCGGGCGGACCCAGGTAAGTTTTCTATCGCTATAGGTCTAGGTCAATTCAAATTTAATGCTTTAGTTGACTTGGGCGCTAGCGTTAGCATGATGCCACTAACCATTTGGCACAAGGTAAAGATAGGTCCTCTGGAGCCCATGGGTTCAAGATTGTACATGGCTAACAATACGGTAGTAATTGCAACTGGGATAGTGACGGATGTGCCAGTACAAGTAGGTAAATTCTTTGTCCCTGCTGATTTCCTAGTTGTTGACATAGCGGAGGACCCTGCTTGTCCAATTATTTTAGGTAGGCCATTCCCAGCAACCGTCGATGCCAACATTAGCGTGACGAAAGGATTGCTCTCACTCACAATTAGTGATGAAGTAATAGAGTATTCCTTCAATAAGACGGTGCAAAGTCAAGGGCCAATGGAGATAAAAGCCATCAATGAAGCCCAAGTAGAGGAAGTTGAAGAAATCTTGAACGAAGGAGCTCAACAGAACATCGAAATCGACCCAGGTAAGTCGATATCGACCGCTAATGTTTAAGATTCTGTGACAGGTCATAAGTATGGGGTCGACGGAGGAAAAGAGGAAGCATCGAAATCGGGGTCAAGGGTCGATATCGACCACACCCTATCGAAATCGACCACCATCAGCGCTGAGAAGAGAGGCAAGGAGACCTCGATATCGACCTCTGAGGGTCGAAATCGACCTGATCATATCGAGTCAAAACCCCCCAAATCGACTGATCCTCCAGGTGTACAACAGGGGTCGATATCGACCTCCGAACATCGACATCGACCTGAGCCACAGACTGAGAAGAAGGTAAGTCAAGGTATGGATTCCTCTTGTTCAATTACAATTAAGGACTTATCATTATTTGGAAGAGCTGTGCCTTGGCATGTGCGCTTATGTAGGGTATCCGATGATGATTCAAGCCAATATGAGAGAGGAGACAAGGTCTATGTTGCCAAGTCTAAGGACCATTGGTTCCCTACAAGATTCAAGGATAAGAACTTAGGTCCATTCACGGTGAATCAAATCAATCCCGGCGGAATGCAGCTGCGGGACAAGAAAGGAGTGATATTTGAGGCCCAAGCCACATGGGCTCTGCAGATGCCACCTTGAGAAGCGCAAGGGAAGAAGTCGGCCTAGCGACTTAAAAATCTAGAGCTTGTAACAAAGACTTAGTTTTGGTTTTAAGACAACTTTTGTTTTGGTTTTAGACACTTTATTGTTTTGCATATTTTGTGTTTAGTTTTCAAATTGCAGGAGAGAGAAAAGCACACAGAAAGACATCGAAATCGATGTCAGACATCGAAATTGACCTTAAGGTCGACATGGATAGGGTTTGTGATCGAGGCCGAATCACCCTGAAGCCTGAGCAGAAATCAAGAGAGACATCGATATTGATGTAAAGGGTCGATATCGACCTTCCCTGTTGTCTTCTTCGACTCCTGAAATTTGTGACGGTTTAGTAAGTTTTCTTGTTAACCCTAGTTCTAATACAGTGAGGACACTGTAAATTTGAAGTATGGGGTGGGGGAAAGGCTTACTTGCATATTCATACTTAGTTTAGGGTTGCATATTTATATTAATGCATAAAAAAAAATGAGAAAAATGACCCCCATCAAAAATTTTGGAAAAGAAAGAGTCATGGAAGTATAAAAAAGAGCTCTATGATGCAAAATTAGATTCATTAGAGATATAACATGAGATTGCCTAGTTAAGGGAAGTCCCAATGAAGTGCAAATTTTTAGAGAAAACCATAAAGGAGATGAAAATTTGAATTTGCTTTTGACATGTGCAAGATAAGATGATGGAGGATTTTTTTATAAAAATTCCATACAAGCAAAGTTCATATCCTAGCCTTACCTACGCATATTCACAAAGCCATATATGAGACTTATCATATTTCCGATTTTTTACCTTATACCCTATCCGGGGACAAAGTTTTTTTGAATGGATGACATCTTTGGAGTTATATGGAGTTGTGCATTTATAAAGTTGTTGGCAGGAATGATACAATATGGAAAATTAAATGAGCGAGAAAAAATCCGATCACCTCAGGAGATAAAGGTGGGTCGACCCTGCTCGCTGAGATAATATTTTGGCGAGATGGGACACAAAGGTGAGGAGTCCGAAGTACTAAGTATCCGGGGCCATTCATGACACCCATGTTTGCGACTCGCGAGAAGGCAGTGCTAAGGTTAGAGAGGTAAAAGCATTATATTGAAAAAAGCATTGAACGATGAGTGAAAGGTGAGGCATTATGAAGAAGGAATGTGGAATATTTTGGAAAGAAAGTATGTTTCCCCGGATTTAACACCACATGGCCAAATATTAGCCCACCTTTACCCTTTTACCAATCCACTTCTCACAAGCTTGAAAAAAAAGTCCTCTTGATTATTAATGCAATGTCGCTAAAATTGTTTTTTGCATATTACCTCCTTTATGAGTATGAAATTGCTTTTATGCACAGACATGGACTTGGTTGACATAAGTACCTTCTCGAGGATGGCAATTGATTGTAGGGACATATGAAAAATGAATCTATGATGTTGAGGGTTTACTTTCTTCCCCTGAAAGACCATTAAGAGTATTTCTTGGGGACAAGCAAGCTTAAGTATGGGGTGTTTGATGTGCGCGCAAATTGCCATATTTTCTATGCACATATGAATCCATTTTATTGTCTTTTGCATGCACATTAATGGGAAAACATGGGAATGGTGTAGTTTATGCTTAAATGTCAAATATATGTGTTTACACGAGTTTCCATGTGATTTCGCAGAAAACAGGATGAAAATGGATGAATTCGGAAGAGCGGAAAAAGAACTCGATGTCTTCTGAAGAGGTCGAAATCGACTGAAGACCTCGACATCGAGTACATCAGAGACATAGGAATCGAGCAGAAAAGGAAACAGAGCATATCAACACAGAAGAGGTCGATATCGACGTCTGGGGGTCGATATCGAGGCTGCCAGATCGACCAAGTTGATAGAAGTCGAGTGCGAGTTCGAGTAGGAGAAGGAGAAGCTCGAGATAAGATTTTAGAGGGGTTGATATCGAGGTCCAAGGGTCGATATCGACCATGCTAGCAGAGGAATTCGACTCCGATTTTGATAGAATTATATCCAATGCTTGCAATATCTATCCAAAGGTCGAGATTTCCTATCATCAACACCAGATCTATCATGAGGAGGCTGATTTCACCATGAAGTTTTAGCTTTTACTTTGTTTTAATTTATCTTAGAGAATAAAGATAAGGTTTCAAGTCCTTATCGACATCTATAAATAGAGGCCAATAGGGCTGAGTTTAGGTATTTCGTTTTACACACAATTTAGTTGCAATAGAGAATAGAGAGAGAGAGAGGAGGCCGAGTGGAGTTGTAAAGCGAGAGCGGAGTGGCTTGTTCTGTTGTACTTTCTTTCGGAGTTTTAATTCAAAGTAGCTTTCTTTCAATAACAATGATGATGATGTGCATGATGAGGAGCGAGTAGTTAACCCACTTCTAGGGTCGGGGTGAGCCCGACGATAGCAATGTGAGGTAAAGTGCATCAAAGGTATGACTTTTATGCGATTCCGTCTTCTACCCCATGCATGATCCTTTGCGAAAGTTAGGGAGATTCATTATTTGCATCATTGAAGCGAAAGCCACTCATATTGCGAACTTGAATTGCTCATGAATTGGATAGTAACTCTTAGGAATTATACGAGAGCCTCTAATCACCTAAGTGTTGATAACGAAAGGTATTTGACGGAAAGACATTAAAGTTCATATCTTTGCTGTTTTGTCTTCTGCAGGAACTGCGCTAGGAAATCGACCAGAACTGAGGTAGATATCGACCTGTATACTCGATATCGAGTGTCTGCTGAGGTCGAAAGCCTTGATCGTGAATACAACAAAGGAAGCGCTGACATATCTCCTCGTGGATTCGATCCTGAATTACCCTACTACTACAAGGGAGGGGATTCTTGTATTATTTGTTTGGGACAGGGAGATAGTCTAGTTGTGCTTTATTTTATTCTCCTACTTTACATACACCCCCCGCCCCTAAGTGAACAGTAACGTTCTCAGGCTTCATCCCAACTACCACCGTATGGAAATCAGATAGATGCTTGTGGGGGTCCTCCCCACTCAACCCATGGAACTTGGGTAGCAGAGGAACCACCCCAGATTTCAGCTCAAAGTTCACTCCTTGCCCGAGTGTAGAAATTCGGATTGCCAGGGGTTGTTGTGTCAAGTCAGGAGCAGTATGCTCCCTCAGAGTAAGATTGGCATCGTCAGCCATCTCTATAGTGCTTTCTCCTTGATCAGAAGAAGATTCGTGAAAGCGATCACAATTTTCTCGCCGTAAGGCAGAAAGGGACTTTTCGATCTCTAAATCAAACAATAGCAAAGATGGGTTACCAGCACGGGTAGGGACCATGTAAGATGGTCCACACCAAAAATAAACACTAAAAACACACAAGAATAAATAAATCTCCCCAGCAACAACGCCAAATTTGACGGAGGGAAAACCTGTCGTTGATCCGTCAAAGTAAAACTCAAACTTATAACTAGTATAGCAATAAGAAAGAGGTCGATCCCACAGGGAAATTTCCTATTCAGGTCTGATTCAGATGCTAATTGAGTAACCGAATGAGGGGTTTGTGAGAATGAAAAATGATCTGCCTTTTATCAAAGCGGATTTATGGAGCAAAAGTAAATGAATTGGATTTAGACAATGATGAGAAGTAGTTCTACCTACAATTTTCCACTTTATTTGGTTGAAACGATCCTTGTAACTTCTTCTTGTTCTACTGTGAGGGATGTGTGTAGGGATTCAAATAATTCAAAATAAACAATTCACAACTAGACTACTCCCTGGCTCAAACAAATAATACAAGAATCCCCTCCCTTGTAGTAGTAGGGTAATTCAGGATCGAATCCATGAGGAGGTATGTCAGCGCTTCCCTTGTTGTACTCACGATCAAAGCTTTCGGCCTCAGAAGACACTCGATATTGATGTGTCTGGTCGATATCGACCTCAGTTCTGGTCGATTTCCATTATAGTTCCTGCAGAAGACAAAAGCAGCAAAGTTGACATCGAGCAGAGACCTCGATATCGACGTTAGACCTCGATATCGACCTTTACAGTCGATTTCGATGTTTGTCATTGAAACTGTTTTTCATAACCAATTATCGAAAAAAGAGTCCGAAGAAAATAGAATGGTGAAGAAGGATGATCAGAAACAAAACTAAAACTTTTATATGTAAATTCAATTAATTAAAAGCTTCCAAAGTCGGGGTTTCATGCCACAACGATAACAATGCAAGTTTTATGCTAAAGTTATGAAATTTAATGCCTTTCTGTCAAATAACTTTCGTTATCAACACTTAGTTGATTAGAGGCTCTCGCATAGTTCCTAAGAGTTACTATCCAATTCATGAACAATCCAAGTTCAAAATATGAGTGGCTTTTGCTTCAATAATGCAAATAATGAATCTCTTTAACTTTCGCAAAGGATCATGCATGGGATAGAAGACAGAATCGCATAAAAGTCATACCTTTGATGCACTTACCCTACATCGCTATCGTCGGGCTCACCCCGACCCTAGAAGTGGGTTGACTACTCGCTCCTCATCATGCACATCATCATCATCATTGTTGAAAGAAAACTACTTTGAATTAAACTTTGAAAGAAAGTACAACCGAACAAGCCAAAACTCCACTCTCGCTTCTCTCCAACTCACTCGACCTTCTCTCTCTCTCTCTAACTCGAAACATTATCTTTATTCTCTAAGATAAAACTTAAATAAAGTAAAAACTAAAACTCATATGGTAAATCAGCTTCATATGATAGATCTGGTGTTGATGATAAGAAATCTCGACTTTTGGATAGACGTACAAGCTTCGGATAGAATTCTATCAAAATCTGAGTCGGATTCTTCTGCTGGGCAACATCGATATCGACCATGAACAACGATATCGACCTCTGTGAAACTCTATCTCGAGCTCTCCTTCTCCTACTCGGACTGGCACTCGACTTCTATCTTTTAGCTCGATCTGGCAACATCGATATCGACCTTCAGACGTCGATATCGACCTCTCTGTGTCGACATGCTCTGTTTCATTTCCTGCTCGATTCCTATGTCTCTGCTATACTCGATGTCGAGGTCCCCAGTGGATTTCGACCTCTTCAGAAGACTTCGAGTTCTTTTTCCGCTCTTCCAAATCTGTCCATTTTTATCCTGTTTTCTGCGAAATCACATAGAAACTCGTGTAGACCCATATATTTGACATTTAAGTGTAAACTACACTAATCCCATGTTTTCCCATTAATATGCATGCAAAAGACGATAAAATGGACTTTTATGTGCATAGAAAATATGGCAATTTGCGCGCGCATCAAACACCCCATACTTAAAATTTACAGTGTCCTCACTGTATTAGAACTAGGGTTAAGAAGAAAACTTACTAAACCGTCACAAATTTCAGGAGTCGAAGAAGACAATAGCCATGGTCGATATCGACCTTAACATCGATATCGATGTTTCTCATCGATTTTTGGCTCAGGCTTCAGGGTGATCTGGCCTCGACCACAAGCCTATCTAAATTGACCTTTAGGTCGATGTCGATCTTGGACATCGATTTTGATGTCTTTTCTGTGTGCTTTTCTCTTTCCTGCAACTTGTTCAAAAAATAAAACCAAAACAAAACATGCAAAACAATAAAATGTCTCAAACCAAAGTAAAACCTGTCCAAAATTAAAACTAAGTCTTTGTTACAAGCTCTAGACTTTTAAGTCGCTAGGCCGACTTCTTCCTTTGCACTTCTCAAGGCGGAATCTGCAGAGCCCATGTGGCTTGGGCCTCAAATATGACTCCTTTCTTGTCACGCATCTGCATTCCGGCGGGATGGATTTGATTCACCTTGAATGGTCCTAAATTCCTATCCTTGAATCTCGTAGGGAACCAATGGTCCTTGGATTTGGCAACATAGACCTTGTCTCCTATCTCATATTGGCTCGAATCATCATCGGATACCCTACATAAGCGCAAATGCCAAGACACACCTCTTCCAAATAATGATAAATCCTTAATTGTAATGGAACAGGAGGAATCTGTACCTTGACTTACCTTCTCCTCAGCCTGTGGCTCAGGTCGATTTCGATGTTCAGAGGTCGATATCGACCTCTGTTGTACTCCTGGAGGATTAGTCGATTTGGAGAGTTTCTGCTCGATATGATCAGGTCGATGTCGACCCTCAGAGATCGATATCGAGGTCTCCGTTCCTCCCTTCTCAGCGCTGATGGTGGTCGATTTCCGCTGGGTATGGTTGATATCGACCTTAGACCCCGATTTCGATGTTTCTTTTCCTCCTCTATCGGCCCCATACTTATGACCTGGCACAGAATCTTTAGCATTAGTGGTCGATATCGACTTACCTGGGTCGATTTCGATGTTCTGTTGGGCCCCTTCGTTCAAGATTGCCACAATTTCCTCCACTTGGGCTTCTATGGCCCTCTTTTCAAGCTCCTCCGGTGTCATACTTCTTACTTTGGCTTCTCCACATGCAATGTAGACACCATTGATGGCTTTTATCTCCATCGGCTCTTGATTATTCACCGTCTTGTTGAAGGCACACTCTATCACCTCGTCACTAATTGTGAATGAGAGCAATCCTTTCTTTACGCTAATGTTGGCAATCTTGAACGAAGAATTTACCTTCTTGTACTGGCACATCCGTCACTATCCCAGTTGCAGGTCATCTTTCCTTGTTTCCCGCTAAGGGTGCCCTGGTGCTCTATATGGGGGGGATCCCTTTGATAGACGTTCGCTAGGGGGGGGTAGTATTAGGAGATTCAAATATTCAAAGAAAACAATGCACAACTAGGCTAACTCCCTATCCCAAACAAATAATACAAGAATCCCCTCCTTTGTAGTAGTAGGGTAATTCAGGATCAAAGCTTTCGACCTCGGCAGACACTCAATATCGAGTATACTGGTCGATATTGACCTCAGTTCTGGTCGATTTCCTAGCACAGTTTCTGCAGAAGACAAAACAGCAAGTCGACGTCGAGACAAACCTCGATATCGATGTTAGACCTTGATATCGAACCTTGCAGTCGATTTCGATGCTTGTCACAGAAACTGTTTTCGTAACCAATTTGTCGGAAAAGAGTCCGAAGAAAATAGAATGGAGAAGGAAGATGAACAGAAACAAAACTTAAGACTTTTATAAAGAATTCAATTAATTAAAAGGTTTACAAAGTCGGGGTTTCATGCCACAACGATAACAATGCAAGTTTTATGCTAAAGTTATGAAATTTAATGCCTTTCCATCAAATAACTTTCGTTATCAACACTTATGTGATTAGAGGCTCTCGTACAATTCCTAAGAGTTAATAATGCAAATAATGAATCTCCCTATCTTTCGTAAAGGATCATGCATGGGGTAGAAGACGGAATCGCATAAAAGTCATACCTTTAATGCACTTACCTCACATTGCTATCGTCGGGCTCACCCCGACCCTAGAAGTGGGTTGACTACTCGCTCCTCGTCATGCACATCATCATCATTATTGTTGAAAGAAAGGTACTTTGAATTAAAACTTCGAAAGAAAGTACAACCGAACAAGTCACTCCGCTCTCGCTTTACAACTTCACTCGGCCTCCTCTTCTCTCTCTCTCTCTCTCTAACTCTCTGCGTGTCTATGTAAATTATATGTTATTGGATGCTCACTTGAATGTAAATTGAATGCCTAAACTCAGCCCTATTGGCCTCTATTTATAGATGTCGACAAGGACTCGAAACCTTATCTTTATTCTCTAAGATAAAACTAAAAAAAAACTAAAACTCCATGGTAACTCAGCCTCCTCATGATAGATCTGGTGTTGAAGATAAGAAATCTCGACTTTTGGATAGACGTTGCAAGCTTCGGATAGAATTCTATCAAAATCTGAGTCAGATTCCTCTGCTGGCATGGTCGATATCGACCCTGGACATCGATATCGACCCCTTCAAAACTTTATCTCGAGCTTCTCCTTCTCCTACTTGAACTGGCACTCGACTTCTATCAATTTGGTCGATATGGAAGCCTCGATATCGACCTCCAGACGTCGATATCGACCTCTCTGTGTCGACGTGCTCTGTTTCATTTCCTGCTCGATTCCTATGTCTCTGATGCACTCGATGTCGAGGTCCCCATTCGATTTCGACCTCAACAGAAGACTTCGAGTTCTTTTTCCGCTCTTTCAAATCCGTCCATTTTTATCCTGTTTTCTGCGAAATCACATAGAAACTCGTGCAAACCCATATATTTGACATTTAAGCGTAAACTACACTAATCCCATGTTTTCCCATTAATATGCATGCAAAAGATAAGTAAAATGGACTTTTGTGTGCATAGAAAATATGGCAATTTGCGCGCACATCAAATACCCCATACTTAAGCTTGCTTGTCCCCAAGCAATACCTTTAATGGTCATTCAGGGGAAGAAAGTAAACCCTCAACATCTTAGATTCATTTTTCATATGTCCCTACAATCAATTGCCATCCTCGATAAGGTACTTATGTCAACCAAGTCCATGCCTGTGCATAAAAGCAATTTCATATTCATAAAAGGAGGTAATATGCAAAAACAATTTTAGCGACATAGCATTAATAATCAAGAGGACTTTTGCAAGCTTGTGAGAAATAGATTGGTAAAAGGCTAAAGGTGGGCTAATATTTGGTCATGTGGTGTTAAATCCGGGAAATCATGCTTTCTTTCCAAAACATTCAACATTCCTTCTTCATAATGTCTCACATTTCACTCATCGCTCAATGCTTTTATTCAATATAATGCTTTTACCTCTCTAACCTTAGCACTGCCGTCTCGCGAGTCGCAAACATGGGTGTCATGAATGGCCCCGGATACTTAGTACTTCGGACTCCTCACCTTGTTTTCCATCTCGCTGAACTAACATCTCAACGACTTCATAAATAATGCACACCTCCATATAACTCCAAAGATGACATCCATTCTTGAACTTTGTCTCCGGATAGGGTATAAGGTATAAAATGGGCAATATGTGTATATGTGGAGCAATAATGATCATGATAAGGCTCATATATGGCTTTGTGGCTTTTGAAAATATGCATAGGTAAGGCTAGGATATGAACTTTGCTTGTATGGAATTTTTCCTAAAAAGTCCTCCATCATCTTATCATGCACATGTCAAAAGCAACTTCAAATTTTTCATCTCCTTTATTTTTTCTCTTTTTGCACTTCATTGGGACTTCCCTTAACTAGGCAATCTCATTTTATATCTCTAATGAATCTAATTTTGCATCATAGAGCTCTTTTTTATACTTCCATGACTCTTTCTTTCTTTTTCAAATTTTTGATGGGGGTCATTTTTTTTTTATATATGCATTAAAATAAATATGCAAATCTAAAACTAAGTATGAATATGCAAGTAAGCCTTTCCCCCACCCCATACTTAAAATTTACAGTGTCCTCACTGTATTAGAACTAGGGTTAAGAAGAAAACTTACTAAACCGTCACAAATTTCAAGAGTCGAAGAAGACAGCAGGAGTGGTCGATATCGACCCTTAACATCGATATCGATGTTCATATCGATATTCTGGATCAGGCTTCAGGGTGATCCGGCCTCGACCACAAACCCTATCTATGTCAACCTTGAGGTTGATGTCGATGTCAGACATCGATTTCGATGCCCTTCCTGTGTGATTTTTCTCTCTCCTGCAATTTATTAATAAACATAAAACCAAAACAAAATATGCAAAACAATAATAGTGTCTAAAACCAAAACAAAAGTGTCTAAAAATCAAAACTAAGTCCTTGTTACAAGCTCTAGACTTTTAAGTCGCTAGGCCGACTCTCCTTTGCGCTTCTCAAGGCGGCATCTGCAGAGCCCATGTGGCTTGGGCCTCAAATATCACTCCTTTCTTATCCCGTAGCTGCATTCCGCCAGGATTGATTTGATTCACCATGAATGGTCCTAAGTTCTTATCCTTGAACCTTGTAGGGTACCAATGGTCCTTAGATTTGGCAACATAGACCTTGTCTCCTATCTCATATTGGCTCGAATCATCATCGGATACCCTACACAAGCGCACATGCCAAGGCACACCTCTTCCAAATAATGATAAATCCTTAATGGAAATTGAACAAGAGGAATCCGTACCTTGACTTACCTTCTTCTCAGTCTGTGGCTCAGGTCGATGTCGATGTTCAGAGGTCGATATCGACCCCTGCTGTACTCCTAGAGGATCAGTTGATTTGGAGAGTTTTGACTCGATATGATCAGGTCGATTTCGACCCTCAGAGATCGATATCGAGGTCTCCTTTCCTCCCTTCTCAGCGCTGATGGTGGTCGATTTCGATAGGGCATGGTCGATATCGACCCTTGACCCCGATTTCGATGCTCCCTTTTCTCCTCCGTCGACCCCATACTTATGACCTGGCACAGAATCTTGAACATTAGTGGTCGATATCGACTTACCTGGTTCGATTTCGATGTTCTGTTGGGCTCCTTCGTTCAAGATTGCTACAACTTCCTCCACTTGGGCTTTTATGGCCCTCTTCTCAAGCTCCTCTGGTGTCATACTTCTTACCTTCGCTTCTCCACATGCAATATAGACACCATTGATGGCTTTGATTTCCATTGGCCCTTGATTTTTCACCGTCTTGTTGAAGGCATACTCTATCACTTCGTCACTAATTGTGAATGAGAGTAATCCTTTCTTCACGCTAATGTTGGCATCAACAGTTACTAGGAATGGCCTACCTAAAATAATTGGACAAGCAGGGTCCTCCGCTATATCAACAACTAGGAAATCAGCAGGGACAAAGAATTTACCTACTTCTTCTGGCACATCCGTCACTATTCTAGTTGGAATCACTACCGTATTGTTAGCCATGTACAATCTTGCATCCACGGGCTCCAGAGGACCTATCTTTACCTTGTGCCAAATGGTTAGTGGCATCATGCTAACGCTAGCGCCCAAGTCAACTAAAGCATTGATTTTGAATTGACATAGACCTATAGCGATAGAAAACTTACCTGGGTCCGCCTGCTTTTGTGGTAGCTCCAACTTGTTGCACTCCTCTGCGATCTCAGAGAGCGATCGCTTCTTACCCAAGATGTCTTTAAGGAACCTTACATAAGATGGCATTTCGTGAAGTGCCTCTGTGAATGGTATAGAGACATTAAGTCCTTGGAGCATCTTCACGAACCGCTGGAACTTCTTTTCCGCTGGGTCCTTCATCACCTTTCTAGATGGGAATGGCAACACCTTTTTCCTTCCCGCGGCTGCAGTGAGGTCGACATCGACATCAGTAGGGTCGATATCGAGTGGAGGAGTTAATTTCTGTTGTGATGCAGTATCAGGGTCCACATCGACTGGAGGGTCGACATCGACGTCACCCTGGTCGATATCGACAGGGGGGTCGATATCGACGTCTATTCTAGCTCCTTCTCCTCCGCTTTGTGCTCGGGCGTTTGTAATTGACGTCCACTTCTCAGGTTTACTGCCGCAATATGACCAGTGGTTTTGCCCTTTTGGTTGGGCACAGTGGATCCAGGGAGTGATCCTGACGCTTTGGGTATTGCTTCCGCCAATTGACTCATTTGACTCTCCATGTTGCGCTTCCAAACGTCGATCTCCCCAAGTCTAGAATTGATGCCCTGCAGCTGAGTATGGACGGAGTTGTTGGCCTGTTTGAACTCAGCGTGATTTCTCCGCATCTCATCAAGAATGATTTGCAGGTCATCCTTCCTTGTCTCCCGCTCAGGGTGCCCTGGTGCTCTATATGGTGGGGGATCCCTTTGTTGATAGAATCTTTGATCACCCTAATATTGTTGATTGCCCCCCCCCATAGGAGCCTCTTGTCAACTTAACCTCCTCTTGTTGTTCCGCCATGTATACTTGCTCATTATGTGGACAGGTACTAGATTTATGCCTTGTTGAGCCACACTCCTGACAAGTTTGATTGTTGCTCAGGAACCTGACTTGCTTTTGAAGGCGGCCTGTTTGATCGTTATGGAATTGTTGCCTCACATGAGGATCTATCTCCTTTGGAGGCTCATATAGTGGCATAGATGGGGCAGGCCTTGCATCATAGGCCGCAGCAGCCCCATATGTGTTGTCAAAGTTCACGAGCCTCTCAATGGTCTCCCATGCCTCCGTTGGTGTAAGCTCAATGTACCGATAGGAGGTATATAAATTGATCCTCTCCTTATTCGGCGCATCAAGGAAGTTATAAAAGATCTCCTGGATGACATATGGAAGTTGCCCATGCGTCGGGCATGATCTCAGCAAGTCCTTAAATTGCTCCCACGCTTGTGCTAGGGTTTCACCTGGCTTTTGTTTGAAAGCCGTGATCCTTTGTCGTAGCATCGCCGTTTTATAAGGTGGAAAGAATTTGTTCAAGAATGCATCTTTCACCTCCGCCCATGTCCTCAGCGAGCGTGGAACCAAACTTTCAAGCCACTGTAATGCATTCCCTGCCAAAGACCATCGAAAAGATTTTAATCGCACATACTCTAGGTTTACTCCATCAGCAACTGTTTCACATAAGTCCATAAAAGTAGAGATGTGTTGCAGGGGGCATTCATTGGGTCTTCCTTCAAAAGTATTTCTTTTTATCTCAGATAGGAAGTTAATTTTTATTTCATAGTTGGAGTGAGGAATTCAAATAGCATATTCAGGAATATGAAGCGGCGGATCCATGTATTGCATTGCCGTCTGTGGATACTGATTTAGCCGCTCTTGGGCTTGTCTGCGCGCATCCTCCTCCCTATCAGAACGGGCTCGCTCAGCAGCGGCGGCGGCCCTTTCAGCAGCGATTGTAGCATTGTGGTCCTCGATTTCCTTCCTCAACCGCTCTATGGTCTCGGCCTGTGTTTCGTTATCAGCCATGATGCGAATTGCTTTGTTACGAAGATGGTAGAAACGTTCAGGCTCGTTGATTGGTTCCAGGATAGGTCCGCGATCAGAACGTCGCATAAACCTGCAAAATAAGCTCAGAAAAGATCGTAACTTAGGTGGCGATTGATTGCCTCCCCGCCTACGGCGCCAATTTTGTTCGCTACGGGGTGGTAGTAGGAGATTCAAATATTCAAATAAAACAATGCACAACTAGGCTAACTCCCTATCCTAAACAAATAATACAAGAATCCCCTCCCTTGTAGTAGTAGGGTAATTCAGGATTGAATCCACGAGGAGGTATGTCAGCGCTTCCTTTGTTGTACTCACGATCAAAGCTTTCGCCCTCGGCAGACACTCGATATCGAGTATACTGGTCGATATCGACCTCAGTTCTGGTCGATTTCCTAGCACAGTTCCTGCAGAAGACAAAACAGCAAGTCGACGTCAAGACAGACCTCGATATCGATGTTAGACCTCGATATCGACCCTTGCAATTGATTTCGATGCTTGTCACAGAAACTGTTTTCGTAACCAATTTGTCGGAAAAGAGTCCGAAGAAAATAGAATGGAGAAGGAAGATGAACAGAAAAAAAACTTAAGACTTTTATAAAGAATTCAATTAATTAAAAGGTTTCCAAAGTCGGGGTTTCATGCCACAACGATAACAATGCAAGTTTTATGCTAAAGTTATGAAATTTAATGCCTTTCCGTCAAATAACTTTCGTTATCAACACTTAGGTGATTAGAGGCTCTCGCATAATTCCTAAGAGTTACTATCCAATTCATGAGCAATTCAAGTTCACAATATGAGTGGCTTTCACTTCAATAATACAAATAATGAATCTCCCTAACTTTCGTAAAGGATCATGCATGGGGTGGAAGACGGAATCGCATAAAAGTCATACCTATAATGCACTTACCTCACATTGCTATCGTCGGGCTCACCCCCACCCTAGAAGTGGGTTGACTACTCGCTCCTCATCATGCACATCATCATCATTATTGTTGAAAGAAAGCTACTTTGAATTAAAACTTCGAAAGAAAGTACAACCGAACAAGCCACTCCGCTCTCTCTTTACAACTTCACTTGGCCTCCTCTTCTCTCTCTCTCTCTAACTCTCTGCGTGTCTATGTAAATTGTATGTTATTGGATGCTCACTTGAATGCAAATTGAATGCCTAAACTCAGCCCTATTGGCCTCTATTTATAGATATTGACAAGGACTCGAAACCTTATCTTTATTCTCTAAGATAAAACTAAAACAAAGTAAAAAAACTAAAACTCCATGGTAACTCAGCCTCCTCATGATAGATCTCGTGTTGAAGATAAGAAATCTCGACTTTTGGATAGACGTTGCAAGCTTCGGATAGAATTCTATCAAAATCTGAGTCGGATTCCTCTGCTGGCATGGTCGATATCGACCCTAGACATCGATATCGACCCCTTCAAAACTTTATCTCGAGCTTCTCCTTCTCCTACTCGAACTGGCACTCGAGTTCTATCAATTTGGTCGATATGGAAGCCTCGATATCGACCTCCAGACATCGATATCGACCTCTCTGTGTCGACGTGCTCTGTTTCATTTCCTGCTCGATTCCTATGTCTCTGATGCACTCGATGTCGAGGTCCCCAGTCGATTTCGACCTCTTTAGAAGACTTCGAGTTCTTTTTCCGCTCTTTCAAATCCGTCCATTTTTATCCTGTTTTCTGCGAAATCACATAGAAACTCGTGCAAACCCATAGAAACTACACTAATCCCATGTTTTCCCTTTAATATGCATGCAAAAGATAAGTAAAATGGACTTTTATGTGCACAGAAAATGTGGCAATTTGCGAGCACATCAATAGAACCTTTGATCTCCCTCATATTGTTGATTGCCCCCTCCAAAAGAGCCTCTCGTCCACTTGACCTCCT
Source organism: Persicaria maculosa (assembly GCA_963922045.1). NCBI lineage: Eukaryota > Viridiplantae > Streptophyta > Magnoliopsida > Caryophyllales > Polygonaceae > Persicaria > Persicaria maculosa. The sequence continues at coordinate 41,723,214 of OY998261.1, forward strand.
CATGTTGTTCCGCCATGGATACTTGCTCAGTATGTGGACAGGCACTAGTGTTATGCCTTGTTGAGCCACACTCCTGACAAGTTTGATTGTTGCTTAGAAACCTGACTTGCTTTTGAAGGCGGCGTGTTTGATCGTTGTGGAATTATTGCCGCACATCAGGATCTATCTCCCTTGGAGGCTCATATAGTGGCATTGATGGGGCAGGCCTTGCATCATAGGCCGCAGCAGCCCCATAAGTGTTGTCAAAGTTCACGAGCCTCTCAATGGTCTCCCATGCCTCCGTTGGTGTAAGCTCAATGTTCCGATAGGAGGTATATCAATTTATCCTCTCCTTATTTGGCGCATCAAGGGCGTTGTAGAAGATCTCCTGGATGACATATGGAAGTTGCCCATGTGTTGGGCATGATCTCAGCAAGTCCTTAAATCACTCCCACGCGTGTGCTAGGGTTTCACTTGGCTTTTGTTTGAAAGCCGTGATCCTTTATCGCATCATCGCCGTTATAGAAGGTGGAAAGAACTTATTCAAGAATGCATCTTTCACCTCCGCCCATGTCCTCAGCGAGCGTGGAGCCAAACTCTCAAGCCATTGTAATGCCTTCCCTGCCAAAGACCATCGAAAAGATTTTAATCACACATACTCTAAATTTACTCCATCAGCAACTGTTTCACATAAGTCCATAAAAGTAGAGATGTGTTGTAGGGGGCATTCATTAGGTCTTCCTTCAAAAGTATTTCTTTTTATCTTAGATAGGAAGTTAATTTTTATTTCATAGTTGGATTGAGGAATTAAAATAGCGGATTCAGGAACATGAAGCGGCGGATGCATGTATTGCATCGCCGTCTGTGTATACAGATTTAGCCGCTCTTGGGCTTGTCTGCGCGCATCCTCCTCCCTATCAGCACGGGCTCGCTCTGCAGCAGCGGCGGCCCTCTCAGCAGCGATTGTAGCATTGTGGTCCTCGATTTCCTTCCTCAACCGCTCTATGGTCTCAGCCTGCATCTCTTTGTCAGCCATGATGCGAATTTCTTTGTTGCGAAGATGGTAGAAACATTCAGGCTCATTGATTGGTTCCAGGATAGGTCCGCGATTAGAACGTCGCATAAACTTGCAAAATAAGCTTTAAAAAGATCGTGATTAAACTTAGGTAGCGATTGATTGCCTCCCAGGCAACGGCACCAATTTGTTCGACTTTGAGGGATGTGTGTACGGATTCAAATAATTCAAAATAAACAATTCACAACTAGACTACTCCCTGGCTCAAACAAATAATACAAGAATCCCCTCCCTTGTAGTAGTAGGGTAATTCAATATCGAATCCACGAGGAGGTATGTCAGCGCTTCCCTTGTTGTACTTACGATCAAAGCTTTCGACCTCAGAAGACACTCGATATCGATGTGTCTAGTCGATATCGACCTCAGTTCTGTTCGATTTCCAGTACAATTCCTGCAGAAGACAAAAGCAGCAAAGTCGACGTCGAGTAGAGACCTCGATATCGATGTTAGACCTCGATATCGACCTTTACATTCGATTTCGATGTTTGTCACAGAAACAGTTTTTCGTAACTAATTGTCGGAAAAGAGTCCAAAGAAAATGGAATGGTGAAGAAGGATGATCAGAAACAAAACTAAAACTTTTATATGTAAATGCAATTAATTAAAAGCTTCCAAAGTCGGGGTTTCACGCCTCAACGATAACAATGCAAGTTTTATGCTAAAGTTATGAAATTTAATGCCTTTCCGTCAAATAACTTTCGTTATCAACACTTAGGTGATTAGAGGCTCTCGCATAGTTCCTAAGAGTTACTATCCAAGTCATGAACAATCCAAGTTCACAATATGAGTGGCTTTCACTTCAATAATGCAAATAATGAATCTCCCTAACTTTCGCAAAGGATCATGCATGGGATAGAAGACGAAATCGCATAAAAGTCATACCTTTGATGCACTTACCCTACATCGCTATTGTCTGGCTCACCCCGACCCTAGAAGTGGGTTGACTACTCGCTCCTCATCATGCCCATCATCATCATCATTGTTGAAAGAAAACTACTTTGAATTAAACATTGAAAGAAAGTACAACCGAACAAGCCAAAACTCCGCTCTCGCTTCTCTCCAACTCACTCGGCCTTCTCTCTCTCTCTCTAACTCATTACTACTGTAATTGGATCTGAAATTGAATGTAAATTGGATGCCTAAACTCAGCCCTAATGGCCTCTATATATAGATATCGAACTTTGCTATCCAAAGACTCGAAACTTTACCTTTATTCTCTAAGATAAAACTTAAATAAAGTAAAAACTAAAACTCCTATGGTAAATCAGCTTCATAAGATAGATCTGGTGTTGATGATAAGAAATCTCGACTTTTGGATAGACATGCAAGCTTCGGATAGAATTCTATCAAAATCTGAGTAGGATTCTCCTGCTGGGCAACATCGATATCGACCATGAACATCGATATCGACCTCTGTGAAACTCTATCTCGAGCTCTCCTTCTCCTACTAGGACTGGCACTCGACTTCTATCTTTTAGCTCGATCTGGCAACATCGATATCGACCTTCAGACGTCGATATCGACCTCTCTGTGTCGACATACTCTGTTTCATTTCCTGCATGATTCCTATGTCTCTGCTGTACTCGATGTCGAGGTCCCCAATCGATTTTGACCTCTTCAGAAGACTTCGAGTTCTTTTTCCGCTCTTCCAAATCTGTCCATTTTTATCCTGTTTTTTGGGAAATCACATAGAAACTCGTGCAGACCCATATATTTGACATTTAAGCGTAAACTACACTAATCCCATGTTTTCCCATTAATATGCATGCAAAAGACGATAAAATGGACTTTTATGTGCATAGAAAATATGGCAATTTGCGTGCACATCACTTCTCATCCTATTAAGGTTCCTATGAATGCCCTTCTCCCGACCTAATATAGTTACTAGTCCAATCAGTCCTAGAAACCCATATCAATCGAACAATCCCTAAAGAAGGATTTAATCCAATTGATAACTTTAAGTTCAGAGATTAGCCAAGGTATTTGCAGTCCCAAAAGAGGGATTTAACAACACATCCAACTTCCTACTTGTCCAATTAGTTCAATCAGCCCTAAAGGGATAACTTTGCTACTTGGGTTAAGGTTCACAATCAAGAATCTACAAAATGCTAGCAGTTGAATTGATCTAACAAGTTGGCCAGACAAGATAGAACAAAACAATAATTCAATAAGCGCAAAGAATTTGAAGCATTCAATAGCGGAATTAATGAACGAGAATTAGAAACTCACAATCAATCCAAATAAAGCTTCATATTATAGGCAGAATAGATGAGTTTAGTTCCTCATGGAACATCGCTCAGTCTCTAATTGTCTAATAGAATGTGGAATGGAATAGAAGTTTTTTCAAAACTAATAAAAATCGGCCTTAAAAAGTCTAAGCCGAACCAAAACGAGATAACAAACACTAGGGTTTCAATAAAATAAAATGCGGCACTCAGATGTCCGATGCGGCGGCCGTGACATAGGTGCTGCGGCCGCTGCATGCGTGCTCAAATCAACTCGCCGCTCCAGCTCCTTGCAGCGGCCACGACATCTATGCTGCGGTCGCGGCATTCATCCCGTTGCATATCATCGCTGCCAGAAGCCGAATGGTTCTCATCTCTTGTCTTTTCTTTCCAAATCTTGCTTCTTGTACTCCACTCTAAGATCATTTCATCTCTCAATAGTGTTCGAATCTAACTCTGCAAAAATACTCACAAATTCGCACAAAATCCGAACTCTTCCAAAATAATCGTCAGATGCAATTTAGCTACAAATTAAAAACTAAATGCAACCTAAATAGCCTAAAAATGTCTATAATGCCTATCTAAGATATGCATTATCAGCAGACGTCTTCGAATCATAATTTTCGCAAATTTTTAGTAAGTTTCTTTCTTAACCCTAGTTCTTATACAGTGAGGACATTGTAATCTTTAAGTATGGGGTGGGGGAAAGGCTTACTTACATATTTTTAGCATTTTTAGCATTGTTTTAAAATTTTTCATAGTTTTTGCTTATTTCTTTTTCATGTTTATGCATACTTATACATAGTTATTTAAGCATTGTTTATTTATCTTTATCAATCTGAAAAAAAAATGAGAAAAAAAAATCACCCCCATCAAAAAAACATTGAAATAAAGAATACAAGTCATGGAAGCTTTTATTGAACTCGACGATGCAAAAGTAGATTCATTAGAGATATAACATGAAATGGCCTAGTTCAGGGAAGTCACAATGAAGTGCGATTTTTTTAGAGAAAACCATGAAAGAGAGGTAAAATTTGAAGTTGCTTTTGACATATGCATGATAAGATGATGGAGGACTTTATAATTTCCATACATGTGCTCAAATTTATATCCTAGCCTTACCTATGCATAATTTGCATTACACAAGCCATATATGAGCCTTACATCATTATTGCTCCACATCTATTACATATTGCCCATTTTTTATACCTTTTATACCCTATCCGGGGACAATGTTGAGAATGGATGTCATCTTTGGAGTTGTTATATCAAGTCTGTGCATTATTATTGAAGTTATTGGCAGGAATGAAAGAAATTTTGAAATATGGAAAATTTAATGAGTGAGAAAAAAATCCGATCACCTCAGGAGATAAAGGTAGGTCAACCTTGCTCGTTGAGATGTTAGTTCGGCGAGACGGGACACAAGGTGAGGATTCCGAAGTACTAAGTATCCGGGGCCATTCATGACACCCATATTTGCGACTCGCGAGAAGGTAGTACTAAGGTTAGAGAGGTTAAAGCATTATAGTGAAAAAAGAATTGAGCGAAGAGTGAAAGGTGAGAAATATTATGAAGAAGGAATGTGGAATGAAAGTTGGGAAAGAAAGTTTATTTCCCCGGATTTAACACCACATGGCCAAAAATTTGCCCACCTTTAGCCTTTTACCAATCTACTTCTCATAAGCTTGCAAAAGTCCTTTTGATTATTAATGCTATGTTGCGTGAAATTGTTTATGCATATAACCCTCCTTTTGTGAGTATGATGTTGCTTTTATTCGCAGGAATGGATATTTTTGACATTAGTACCTCTTTGAGGATGGCAATTGATTGTAGGGACATATAACAATAAATCTATGATGATGAGGGTTTAGTTTCTTCCCCTGAATGACCATTAAAAGTATTGCTTGGGGACAAGCAAGCTTAAGTATGGGGTGTTTGATGTGTGCGCAAATTGCCATATTTTACATACCCTTGTATGTCCATTTTGACGATATTTGCATACATATTGGTTGGGAAAACATAAGATTAGTGTAGTTTATGATTATTTGTCAATTATAGAGGACTACACGAGTTTTTATGTTATTTCGCATAAATCGAGATAAAAATGGAGCAATTTGGACAAGAGAGGAAAAGCTGAAAAAGAACTCGATCGAGTTCTTTTTACGAAAATAACAAAATCACTTTACGAAATCACTTTACGAAAATATTAAATTTACCATAAAGGATAACAAGTCTGGTGTTCAAAGATAAGAGATCTCGACTTTAGGATAGATGCAATGCCTTCTGATAGAATTCTATCAAAAACAGCATCGGATCTGTCTGCAGCAGCAGTCGATATCGACCAGCACATGTCAATATCGACCTCTTCTCCTCTCTATCTCGAGCAGTTCTACTCGACCTCGGATTTGCACTCGTAATCTATCAATCCACTAGATTTGGGGCACTCGATATCGACATGAAGTGGTCGATATCGACCTCTCCCTGTCGACATGCTCTGTTCTTCTGTCTGCTCGATTTTTAGTGTTTCTGTTTCACTCGATGTCGAGTCTTTAGGTCAATTTCGACTCCTCAGTAGACTTTGAGTTCTTTTTCAGCTTTTCCTCTCTAGTCCAAATTGCTCCATATTTATCTCGATTTCTGTGAAATAACATAAAAACTCGTGTAGACCTCTATAATTGACAAATAATCATAAACTACACTAATCTTATGTTTTCCCAACCAATATGTATGCAAATATCGACAAAATGGACATAAATGTGTATATAAAATATAGCAATTTGTGTGCACATCAATAAGTCTTATATGGTTATCATTGTGTCATGAATCCCCGATCTTGGAAGCTTTTAAGTTTATTGAGTTAATAAAATATGTGTTTTTATTCTGTCCACCCTTCCATCATCATTCTTACCTTCTTCAGACTCTTTTCTGACAAAATTTGCTACGTTTACAGTTTCTGTTGAAGACTTGAAATCGACTGCAGGGGTTGATATCGAGTGGCTGACCCGATATCGAGTGAACAACTCGACGTCGACTGTCTGTTTTGTCTTCTGTAGGAAATTGACTGGAACTGTAGTCGATATCGATCAATCTACTTGATATCAAGTGGTCTTCTAGAGTCGAAATTTGATCGTGATTGCAGGCTTAGGAAGCGCTGACATACCTCCTTGTGGATTCGATCCTAAATTACCCTGCCACTACATCGGGAGGGATTCTGGTATTTTATTTGGTTGGACAAGGATTAGTAGCTATAAATAAAGCCCTTGGGGCCGAGCTTTAAGGGAATCAATCCTCAATCACACAACAAAAAATTACAATCAGTTTAGAGTTTTTTAGGGCTTTAGGAAGCTTTAGGGTTTTGGCGCTTGTGAGAGTTGGTGCTAAAATTTTGAAGACTTCAAGTTTGTTTATTTATGAAAGTTAAGTTTATTTCTTTTATTTCAATCATATCTTTTTCTACTATGAGTGAGTAGTCGCTTTTCTCTTAGGGTCGGGGTGAGCCCGATGTTAGCCATGCATGCTTGATGTGAATTTGGTGTTTATTATATTTTGATCATCTCCTACCTTTTTGTGTTTAGCCCTTATTGAAAGAAAGGGAATTCATTTAATAATTTGGATCATATACATTAATAAAAGTAGAGACAACTAGGTTTATTTGCTAACGCATGTACACTTATTTGTTGGAAAAGGTGAAAGCTTGTTCCTTTGATGAGAAAGCATAATTATCCGTCTTATTCTATCTTTGTGCATGTGTGGTTAACGTTGTGGTGAACCCTAGCCTTGAGAGATTTTTCCCAATTTATTTCAATCCCCTTAAAGTGTTTAAGTGATATCCCAAAACCTTATCTTTTTGTTCATATCTTCGTTTCCATCCTTTTTACTCTTCTGCTGCTCTTTGCCGACGTTTTTGAGTTTCTGTAAAAGTGCTCGATATCGACTACCCTGGGTCGAGATCGAGTGCCCTAATTTGATCAATGGTCTTTTGTGTCGATTGACGTTGCTGCTGATAATATACATATACTGCCATAGTCGACTTCGACTGTTGTTTTTGGTATCTTTATAGGTTTTCATTCAAGATCGATAGCCCTCAATCGACATCGACTGTTCTAGTCGACACCGAGGTCTTTTGGTTGACTTTTGCAAAATGTGTTTGCAAGCTACTTCGAATCCACTAACACGTTTCCTCGTGGATCGAACCTGATTCCCTTCCACTACAACGACAGAGTCTTGAATTTTATTTGATAGGCTAGAGTTGCTATTCTATTTATATTCTTATATGTTTGCATTTGATTCTCCCCTACATCAAATTTTGGCGCCGTTGCCAGGGAAGCAATCATTCGCACCCTAAGTAGTTTATCTCACATTCTACTTTGAGTGATATTTTATAGGTGTATACGACGCGCTAATCGCACACCAGAGTTCAAAGGATTAGACGACTCAGAACGCTTTCTCCATCTATGCTCTAGACTACACTACTAGAAAAATGCAATTGGACATCTGTTATCAACCGATGTCTTTGAAAAAAATTTCCGATCTTATTGTGCGTGTAGTAAAAGATCAAACTTTTCACATCGATTCTAAGCCGATGTCTTTTCCGAGGTAAAACATCTATTTTATTTTGAATATAGATATAAATCAACCCCTCAAATTTATTTTTGACATGTTCACTTGTTATTAAAGCCTCGTTATTTTTCATTTATAAGCTTTTGAAGATGTACACACCAAATCGAAATTTTACATTTACATCACTATTTTTAAAATAATCAATTTATTAAAATAAAATAGACATCTTTTTTATTACATTTACTTTTTGTATATTAAACTCATATATATAATTTTTTATTTTTTTGTTGTTTTAAAATAATCTATCGCATGAAATATGTACAAAACTGATGTATTAATATGACATATACATCGGTTTTTATTTTTACAATGATGTTATTGCTATTAATACATATCCATTTATGTTAGCATTTTAATGTAAAAAATGTGTTTTACACATTGATTTAGGTTAATAGGATGATGTCTGTAATAATATAAACATCTGTTTTTAAATAATAATTTGATTTCAAAGGTATGAAATCACTCTAATTTTCATTTATAATATGATGTTTTTTAGTTTGATACACAACACCATTTGTTCGATATAAGACATAATGTTTCTTATGAAAATGAAAGGATTTGTACTTTGATTAACTTATAAACATACAATACACCTACAATTAATAAGATACATTTTGCTCCGAGTTACAACCATGACCCGATAATAAGATAGATTTATAAAATCTAACTGGTATATACTGGTAAAAGAATAAAATATGTTACAAATACATTTGGACAAGATGAGACATTAAGCCCACCTAAGGGATGTCAAAAGCAGACATTAGGTACTTGATGTCTTGATGTATGCTGGATACTGGCCAAATGCATGTATATTTCTTTATATGAGCACAACGTCCAGTTGGATCAAGGAAGTGCTTTCCTTCAACTTGTTTGTACCAGTCGTAGAGTGTGTGGTACCCTAAATAAGAAGTCAATTTGTTCAGTGACAGCTTATCAATTTTATAGTGCTAAAGGGGGGCTCCAGACCAATTTTATGCAGAAATGCAGCACAAAAATCAAAAATTCTTTTGCTATATAATGAAAAGAATAAACCAAACAAAAAATGCAGAAATGTAACACATAAAATCAACTGACAAGGGCTGAATATGGAAAACATGCAGTATATATGACAATTAGCAGTTTCCTCATAAATTGGAAGTAGCATGCATCACAATTTACAAACAAAACGCTTAAGATGTCTTGAACATAATAGAAAAAGATCCCAACAACCATGATACATGAACTATGATCCAACTAAACCACACATGATAGGATGAAAAAGGAAAGGAGCATAACAAGGACTCTTAACAAGAAAAAGTTTCAAGCTAGCTTAAGTACCTTGAATGGTTATAGAGTCTCCTACTAGACGAATAATTTCACCTATAAAATTTTCATTTCCAACGCGAACCAAGTCATATATAGCAGCCTCAGCCATTCCATCAATCAGCAATAACCATTATCCAAGGGAGCGAGCTCAACTACAATAATAGATCAGAGTTCTCTCAATTAAAGAATAAATTTGGGAGATCTAATGTTCAAAAATCACCAAGAACTAGTCACCTCTCTTCAATAACACTTTAGTAGTATTTGTACAAGATGCTTAAAATCAGAAAATAAGCCCTCAATAGCTGCAGATAATCTGTGAATAGAGGATGAATACACCAACTTAACATTTATCTTTTACAAGAGAAATCTGATTGAGATTAATGAGCAGTTACACAAAGATTTTCAAATCCAGTGGGGAGCTCATTCATCAAGTTAAAAAGTCATTTTCTACATTGGAAAGGAGCAGCAACACAAAGATTTTCATTTAAAATGTCTTTTAGTGAGAAGCTCTTCAAGTATCTACATTGTAATGCCAAAAAGGTATCGATTCCTTAAGCATCCACCTCACATACTAGAATACTCTATTAAACAACCAGTAGAGCAAGCATCAAACAATAAACTTTTGAATTAAGACTGAATTAAACTTGTTTTAAAAAAACAAGTGACCTCACATAATGATAACTCAGCTACTGAAAAAGGAGGAAGATAATCAAACATTGATAATACACTATACTTTTTAAAGCAAATAGAAGAGAAATATCATCAGATTAGCAGACAGCACATGTCACCTCTATCAAAACCAAATTTAGAACCGAAATAGAAGGGAACAGAAAGCAACCATACATTGTTGTGAACAACAATAAGAGCTAACCAATCCTTCTTCGATCTGAACAACAATACAAGCAAAGGTTTTCTTTCTCTGTTCAGAAAACGCAGGTGAATGCTTGATAAGTTTCTTCATGGCCAAGTGGCTTCGGATGAGCTGGAGTAGCTTAATAAATTAAAATGTACATACAGAACATACTGCAGATCCATAAAAAATAGTTAATATTCAACTCATTTCTTTTCAATAACATTTGAAGTCTACTGGAGAATTCTGAAGTCGTTTGTAATCCCAAAATTTACTCAAAATTTAGTGTTCGAAATAATAATCAATAAAATATTGACACTGGTTTGCAATCAAACCAGTAATGTTTTCAATGTTCAGAAGCAATAGAACTCAGCTAGGACATTTGAATTACCTCATTTAACATACTAATATTTAATTGACTGCATTTAGATTACTTTAATGTTCAATGTAGACTCAATCAAATAAGAATTACTTACAATAATCATAAGTAAATGCCTCACAAGATCAACAAAAGCATTCATAAAATCACAAGAGCAAGTCTTAACAACAACAAAAAAAAAAGATGATAAACAATACACAAGAGCTCAAATTTAAAATAGACTGATTTGACAAGGTATCATCAAACAAGCCATTTTATGAGGCATTTTAGAATATTTGCCTTGATATATTTCAAGAAACGGATCACGTTGATACTAGTGGCACCTTTGCTAGAAGAATCTTTTATAGTCATCAGATCAAATGTAAGTTAAACCATTTTGATTTAGTGGTAAAATGTATGAGCTAGGTTGTTATTTGCTTTGTTGCTAAATCGTGAACAGAGGAACGAATCTTCATCTGTTGAAATAGATTTTTTTAAGTCCTAAACCCTAATTTCTGAAGCAAATGTTTCCAATCTAATCTCAAAGTAATAAAAGATCTCAAAACTCAAATCAGATAATTAACTATCCACATTAAGTTTGAACACATGAATGGAATTTTGATCAATAGAAATGGGATTTTTCAATTCCAAGTCCTTAATTTGTCAAGAACCTACGACAATCCAGTCAAATGACAAACGATCAACACTCAAATAAAATATTAAGCAAATACTAGGGATTGAGAGAGAGAGAGAGAGATTTAGAGGTGAGAGAAAGGTCAAATCTATGGAGAGAGAGGTCAGATCTGCGGAGAGACCTTAGATCTGTGATTAGGAGAGAGATACAATCTATAGAGGATAGCTTCTCGTCTCTTCCAAAGGTGTTTGTGGGTTTGGAATAAGGATTGGGAGAGAGGTCTCAGATCTGAGGAGAAAGTAGTGAGGTTTGGTAGCCGAGAATAAAAGTCGAGAGAAAGAGGAAAGGCGGAGGTGGCGGTAGTGGTCGCGGCGGTGGGCCAGAGTGGTAGTGGTGGCGGTGGTTGACACAGATCTTCGAATATGCGGAGTTCGAAGAAGAAATCAAAAGCGAGGGTTTTTTCATTCATGATAATAACAGAAATCAAAGCTGACATTATAGTCTAGGGTTTCAGAGAGAGAAGAAGAAGAGCTTACCAACGGCGCCGACCGATGATAGGGCCATCAAGAGCGACATTGCAGGCTATCTCTTGCCCATCTTTTCTCTTCCTCCTTCAATCTTGAAAATCTAAACAAAAAAAAACCAAATCAAAATTGATGGAAGATGACGGAGGAAGGAGTCAAAACTACCAGATCTATAGTAAAACAACTTAGATCTAGTGAAGAATCACTAAATCCATCCAACTCTAATGTGAAAAAGGGAAGATAGATCCATAAAAAAGTTGAGAGGAAAGAGAGCGGCCAGATCTACAAAAGGCGAGAGAGTGCTTACCTGTTAGGGTTCTGGAAGAGAGGACCTGCCATCTTTGAATTGTAGGCGCTTGTCAAAGGGAGAGAATGAAGGAGATGAGCTAATGAGACCAGCAGAGATCTGAAAGAGATGAACCTAGGAGAGGACGATCTAAAAATGGAGTGACTTTTTTTTCGTCTGGAGAGGACCTGGAGAGAGACTTTAGATCGAGAGAGATAGAGAGAGAGAAATATGGAGAGGGGGAGGGGAAATATTTTTTTCAAGTGTTGGATTTAATCTTTAGTTCTTTACCGCTTGAAAATATTCAATTTTTTGGGTTAAGTGTATTCCGCGCCTTGGGTGCTTTTTAAAAATTTTTTTGGAACTTATAATTTCATATCTGTCGAAAAAGGTGATCGTTTTCTAAACTTTGTTTAACATCGCAAATTTAAAAACTGATGTAACAGATTGATTTTAACATCGGGTATTTTTTGACAGACTTAAAACATATGATGTGTAATTGCATAATTCTAGTAGTGCTACAAAGAGTTATGTCTAACCAAGAGAACCAGGCTCCAGAGATTAAGTGTCTTAAGAAGCAAATAGAGGACCATGTCGCAAGAGAAGCGACGCAAAGGGCACGCGTCTATCGAGAGGAACAAGCTAGAAGACAATTTGATGCTCAGCCTAATCAATATCCTTAGACGGCCAAGCAATACATGCATCCTACATTGACCGTGCCTAAATCAGCTATTCTTATCCCTTCATCTAAGTTTGATATTAAAACTAGTTTCCTTACTGAGATAAGGAGACATACTTTTGAAGGGAAACAACATGAGTGCCCTATGGCACATATTACTACCTTCTTAGACCTATGTGATACTATTGCCAATGGACCTAATTTAGAATATGTTAAACTAAAGGCATTTTGTTGGTCTCTCATAGGGAAAGCATTGCAATGGTTGGAGAGCTTAACCCCACGATCACTCCGCACATGGAATGAAGTTAAGAACACGTTTCTCAACAAGCTCTTCCCTCCATCCAAGATGGAAATGATACGGAAGAAGATCATGGCTTTCAAAAAAAGCCTAATGCGACTCTGGTGCAAGTGTGGGAGTGGTTCAAGGAGCTACTCAGGTCTTGACCTACTCATGGGCAACCACCATACGTCATTCAAGAGAACATCTACAATGCTCTTGACATGGCGACTAAGGAGATGGTCAACACTTACACCTCCTATGGCTATCTAGATCTTACATTACAACAAGCTTGGAATACCATTGAGAGGTTGGTGGAGTTTGACAACATGTATGGGACTACTGCAGCCTCCGACTCAAGGCATGCCCCATCCATGCCCTTATATGAGCCATCCCAGGAGCTCGATCCCGACATCAAATATCAATTTATGAAGGATCAATTGCGGAAGCTCCAAAAGCAAGTCAAATTCCTCTTCGCCAACCAACCCTGCGTCGAATGTCGATCCGAGAAGCACATTACAGTCGCTTTCCCCTACACAGTGCAAGTGCACATCACGGAGACTCATGAAGAAGCAAGATTCATGAGGGGTCTTAACCATGGAGGATATCAACAAAATTAGGGCAATTCACAACCCCAATACAACACAAGGGACCCCCCACCATACAGAGCTCCAGGGCACCCAAAGAGAGAACCAAAGAAAGATGATCTACATCCCATCCTCAATGAGATGAGAAGGAACCAAGCTGAAACGAAGCAAGCCAACAACGTCATCCAAACTCAATTGCACGGGTTGAACGCTCGATTTGGAGGGATGGACACATGGAGAAAGAATGTGGAGACCCAATCGGGTCAATTAGCGGCGCATATCCCAAATCCACCCGGAACGCTCCCCGAGCAAACACAAGCAAATCCCAAGAAGCAATCCGGCCACATCACTACTATCAACCTAAGAAGTGGGCGTACATTGCAAAAACCAAATATCGGAGAAGAGAACAATGACACTAGAGAGGCAGTCGATGTCGACCACCCCCAGGTCGACGTCGAGCAGCCTGCAGTCAATGTTGAGCACACCCCAGTCGACGTCGACGGTACCCAGGTGCCCCATAAGAAGTTGACTGTGCCAGTCGATATCAACCAACCCCCGGTTGAAGTCGACCCCTCTACTTCAACTTCGAAGGTTGTTTTGGTTCCAAAACCAACAAAGAAGCCCCCCTTTCCCTTCAAGGCATTGAAGGACCCGACTGATAGCAAGTTTAGGCACTTGGTGAAAGTACTCCAAGGTTTGAACTTCACCATCCCACTCACGAAGGCCCTTAGCGAGATGTCGATGTACATGAGATTCCTAAAAGACATCCTGAGTAAAAAGAGGTCCATTGTAGAGATCGCCGGAGAATGCAAAAAGATGGAGTTCCTAGAGAAGAGGAGCGATCCTGGAAAGTTTGCCATCATAGTGGGGTTAGGGCAACATCGTTATAAAACCCTTTGTGATCTAGGGGCAAGTGTAAGTTTAATGCCCCTCTCCATATGGAAAAAGGTTGGTGTAGGAGCTTTGGAGCCCATCGACATTAAGTTATATATGGCGGCTAACTCCTTTGTGAGACCCATTGGATTGTGGATGATGTCTCTGTCAACGTGGGCAAATTCTTTGTGCCCACGGACTTCATCGTGTTGGACATGGCGGAAGATCCCATAGTACCTATCATTCTTAGTAGGCCTTTCTTAGCCACCACCAATGCCAACATCAATGTTAGGAAGGACATCCTTTCATTCACAATTGGCAATGAGATCGTCGAGTTTCGCTTCAAGCCGACGATGAAAGAGACTCACCGACTAGCTAGAGTTAAAGAGTATTGGCATAAGCAAGGACTATGTCCCTTGTGAAGAAGAAATACAAAGAGCTCCTACCTTTGAAATCTATGAAGAAAGTGGGCTCACACCTGAAGAGGAGCAGCTGCGAAGATATGTTGATGAAGTTAAGCACTGAAGAAGGAGTCGTTATCGACTGTCACTAGTTGATGTCGATCAGGCTAGTCGACATCGATCAACACCTCTGAAAGTCCACTACCATTGAAGAGTGCTAGAGTTACCAAGAGCCTAAGTATAGGGTTCTCACTAATGGAGCACTCAACATCGACCTTGAACAGTCGATGTCGATTAACCCCCATCCCGAAGATCGTTGTTTCGAGTCCGAAAAGGTAAGCTCAGGTATGGTTTCTAAAGTCCCTTAGTCCATAAATGATACTTATCCTAGGAAGAGGTTCAAGGCTCCGTGGTACATGTTAAGCAAAAGGAACGTCGAGTTCTTAAATACAAAGATGTATAAATGTAATTGTAAACCGACTCCTAGCCTATGCAAATAATTACAAGACTTCCTCCCGTTGTAGTGGAAGGGTAGTCAGGATCGATCCACGAGGAGGCGTGTCAGCGGGATCCTAGTAGCGTCAGAATCTCACGTCTTACGTCGATCAGAAGCCTCGATTTCGACCTTGGTGTTCAATGTCGACCTCGGCTGTCGATCCTTTCTGCAACAGAAGACCTGCAGAGACAAAAACGAGCAGTCGATATCGACTGAAAAGGTCGATATCGATGTTAGTCAACGAAATCGACTGGCTCAGAAGACTGTCAGTCGACACAGGTGGTCGATATCGATGTCTGGGGGGTCGATATCGATGTTCAGCAACTTAGCAGTGATGATCGTCGTGGACTCAGAAAATTGTCGACGAATTCAGTGGTCGATATCGACGTTTGTGGTCGATATCGATGTCTTCTCCTGCAAAGTCGTTAGCTTTTGTCGGGAAAGAAAGGTCGAAGTCTTTAGGATGGATGAGGATGTGATGAACAGAAATAAAACAGTGGTTTTGTGTGTATAAACTATGTAAAAAGCAACTCCTAGGATTAGGGTTTACCACAGCGTTAACTAATGCATGCGATAAGATAAATAAGACGGACAATTGCGCTATTTCACCCGAGGGATAAGCTTTCGCCGTACACCAACTCTTAGGATTACTCTTGCAAATAAACCTAATTGTCTCTACAAATTTTATGTTTATAACTCAAGTTGTTAGCATGAATCCCTTTTCATTTGATTAGGACTAAACATAGAATCGTAGGAGATGATATAGACACAACGATATCAACATCTAATACTTACCTCAAGCACGCATGGCTAATGTCGGGTTCACCCCGACCATAAGAGCTTTGGGAGACTACTCGCACCTCATCATGGAACTCATCATTGATTGAAAGAAATAAACTTGCATTTAACTATAAACTTCGAAGCTTTACAACTCAACGTCGGCTTTCGCAAACGACAAACCTTAAAACTTCTCGCTAACTCTATTGAATGTAATTGGATGTGTTGATGGATAATTGAATGCCAGCCCCCTAGGGCTTTATTTATAGGCTACTAACCCTTGCTAGCCAAGGATTGTAACTTCTATCTAAACTATGAACTCTATCCAAACAATTGGGATAGGTCTTTTATTTTGATAAAACTTTAGACTAACTTGATAAAACTTAAAGGTAAAAAGTAGATAAATCCCAGCTGCTATCTATCTATAAGTTACAAGATAAATCTGTGCCTCCTTGAAGATAAAGTTTCCAATCCGCGTCTCGAAATCGAATCAATCTTCTGTCGAGATAAGGTCGATATCGACGTTGAAGGTCGATATCGATGTCTGTGTTTTTGCATGACTTGTCCATCTCCACTCGATGTCTATATTGAGGTCGATTTGAAGGTCGATATCGATGTTGAAGGTCGATATCTATGTTAAAGGTCGATATCTACCTCTGCTCAGCTTCACTTTGTTTTCTCCGTTTTGACTCCGATTTCGCTCGAATTCCTGCATGGTTAGCTCAAAACT
The DNA here is from genome assembly GCA_963922045.1 of Persicaria maculosa. NCBI lineage: Eukaryota > Viridiplantae > Streptophyta > Magnoliopsida > Caryophyllales > Polygonaceae > Persicaria > Persicaria maculosa. Next base: position 41,739,890 of record OY998261.1, read on the forward strand.
CGTGCAGACTCTATTTCTTGTACTTTAGCCCATTCTTACACAAGTTTATATTCTTTTGAACCTTTTCTTTGGAAATCGAATGAAATATGAAGTCAAAAGATGCAATAAAAGGAGATATAAATATGTACATCAGTACACTAACCTCTGTAATATGAGATCTAGAAAGAACAAGAAGAAGGCCAAAGGGAGCGAACCAATGAGAAAAGATCCAGGCAAAGAGCCACATAAAGAAGATGCCTTAATCGCTGAATTTTGGCACTATGATGAGGACCTAGATGACCCAGGAGAAGGACCTAGCACTATTGGGCCATATCTTAAAGGGCCTTGAGCTTAATAGAAGAAGCCAGCCTAGTGACTCAAAAGTGTGGAGCATGTGCATAGAACCTCTTTAATTTCCTTTAGACGTTTAGGTTTAGGTTTTGGATTTTTGGATTTTGTTTCAAACTTTAAAAGGTTTGGCTTTAGTTTTTATGGGCTAACAAAGTTTCAGGTGCAAAGCATGACAAAAGGACACAACAAGGAGACAAATCAGAGTTTCAGAAAGCATTTGAGATCGACCTGATGAGGTCGATGTCGACCATGCCAAGGTCGAGCCATGGAGTAGCAGTGATCGACATCGATCACCCTGGAGCTGCTGAAAACAAAGAAGGAGGTCGACATCGACAAGACCCCATCGATGTCGACCACATATGGAGGCCATCGACTTCGACTACTCCTTGGGACCATAAAGTTGTTATCAACATCGACTGCATCTGTCGATGTTGACTTCTGACAATAGTCGACAGTACCTTATTCATGACCTCTGCACGTATATCTATGAGTTACTTCCTTTATACCCTTGTTTTCCTTGATTTTATGCAATGAGAACACTATAGATTTGAAGTATGGGTGGGGGAAGAGCTTATTAGCTTCACATGATCATATTTGCTTAGTTACTTCTTAAATTGCTTCATTAGAGATATTGCAACGCAATTGTCTAGTAAAGGGAAGTCTCAATTAAATGCAAATATTTGAGAAAACCACAAAGGGAGGTAAATCGATGTTGCTTTTGACATATGCAATGGTAAAATAGTTGAGGACTTTATATTTTCCATTCAAGCATTTTTACCCTAGCCATTCATACCTTTGAATTTATACCCTTCACAACATATCGAAGCCATATGTGCTTCACATGAATATTTTTGCTCCAAAATTCACAAATTGCCAATTTATATACCTTGTAACCCATCCAGGGATTGTGTTAAAAATGGAAGTCATATTATGGAGTTGCTGTATGGTTTATTATGTTGTGAAATTATATGATGTTTATTGGCAGGATGATGAAAATTATGGAAAATTTAATGAGTGAAAGAAAATCCGGTCACCTAGGAGTTAGGTGGATCGACCATGCTTGCTTGAGATGTTAGTTTGAGTGAGATGGGACACAAGGTGAGGAGTCCAAAGCACTAAGTATCAAGGGTCATTCATGACACCCATGTTTACGAATCGCGAGAAGGTAGTGCAAAGGAAAGAGAGGTAAAAGCATTATAGTAAAAATAGGTAAGAGAGAATCAATAGAGGATGAGGGATGTGGAAATATCATAACGGAGAAAGTGCATCAAAAAAATAAAGAAAGTTTGAAAGTTTCTCCCCAGATTAGCACCATATTGCCTTAAAATAGCTAGGGCATCATCAGTACAAAGCTTTGTGTGACCTTGGTGTCAGCATAAGTCTTATGCCGCTGTCCATTTGGCCCAAAATCAATATGGGACCTATGGAGCCAATTAATATGAAGTTGTACATGGTGAAACATTTAGTGGTGGAGCCCACGAGAGTGATGGATGATGTCACCGTAAAGGTGGGCAAGTTCTATGTGCCCAACGACTTCATTGTGCACAACATGCCGGAAGATCCCTTAGTACCCCCCATCCTTGGTAGGCCATTCTTAGCCACGTTGATGCAATCATAAGTGTGAAACAAGGTCTCCTCACTTTGAAGACCAAGGACGAGGTCATCGAGTTCAAGTTCAACCTAACCATGAAAGAAGCAAGGGGAACGGAGGTCAAGACGGTGTACACAAGCTTAGATTTCATCCTGTATGAGGAACTAAAGGGGAAAATCTTGATCCAAGAGGAGTCCGCTGCCATACCCATATCCAAGGAGGAAGTGGCTGCACTTGAAGATTTGATGGCTACTCTGGACGAGGAAGAAGAGTTCGAGGATACCTTGTCCTTGAGTGAAGTTGAAGAGTTATTAGACAAAGATGAGGTTGCTGAGGTGTCGATATTGACTACTTCTACTGAAGAAGCATCGCTATTGTTCGCAGACCATATTGAATGTCGAAAATGAGGTCCAGAAGATGGCGTTGTTTCCCACGGATTTCCTATTAAAGCCCAAAATGAAGAAGATGGCCCACCGATGTATGCATGGTTGGTGCTAATACCTATAGTTGACGTTGAAGCTTCTATATCGAGGATAGATGTGGACTACACTGGGGAGATAATGAAAACGGAGGAAGCGGATCCTATCTTGATTCCACAAGAACCTTCTTCAGAGCTGAAGGTATTACGAGATTCCCTCATGTACGAATTCCTTGGTCTAAATTCTACTTTCCCCATTATTATTAATGCTAAATTGAGTGCACATGAAGTACAAAAGCTATATTAGATGTTCTTAAGACTCATAGGAAGGGAATTGGATACTCCTTAGAAGACATCAAGGGTCTTTCACTCGCCTTGTGCATGCATCGGATTCACATGGAGGATGACCACAAGCCTACTATCAAGCCCCAATGTTGGCTTAACCCAAATTGAAGGACATAGTGAAGAAGGAGGTCATGCGAATGCTAGATGTAGGTATCATCTTTGCCATCTCGGATAGCAAGTGGGTGAGCCACGTTAATGTGATCACAAAGAGGGGTGGAATGATTGTTGAGAAGAATGACAAGGGAGAGCTTGTGCCAAAACGAACCACTACTAGTTAGTGTATGTGCATTGACTATAGAAAACTCAATAGCGCCACGGGAAGGACCACTTTCCACTCCCCTTCATTGACCAGGTACTCGAGAGACTAGCCCAACATAATTACTTTTGTTATCTAGATGGCTATTTTGGTTTCTGGCATATCCCTATTCATTTGGATGACCAAGAGAAGACAACTTTCACATGTCCTTATGGGACTTATGCTTATCGAAGGATTCCATTTAGGTTTTGCAATGCCCCCGCCTTATTCCAACAATGTATGATGGCCATCTTCTCTGACATGATGGAAGACATGATGGAGGTATTCATGGATGACTTTTCTGTTTATGGCACTACATTAAGAATTAATTTTGCGCAGGATACTTATGTAAAGACTCAGGATTCCATGATGAGGATGTCTAGTTGATCGAGGAAGCTTACATGAAGATCTAAAGAGGTCCTGAGAAGAAGAAGCGAGCTTAAACGAAGAACAAGTCTGCAGAAGTTGTCGCCAGACATGCTGAACTTGTTTTGCACTTTCTGGAGGCCTCGGTTGTCCAATTGACTATTATGACCATGCGTTGGAAAGCTCTTTCAGAGAGCTACAACTTTCCTGTTAACGTCTAGAGCTGATTTGACCTGAATTTTCCGTAAAAGACTGATGCAGCGGGCGCTGCCATATGCTGCGGGCGCAGCAATATGCCGCGGCCGCCGCATTTGCCCAGAGCGACGCGTTTCAATTAAGAAAACCCTAGTTTTATGTTGGATGTTTTATGGCCGACTTATTTTGTTATAAGGCCGACTTTAAGTTATTTTTCTATCACTTTTCACTTTCATTCTACGTTCATCAGACAATTTAGAGATTTGAGCGATGTCTTCCATGAGGAACTAAACTCATTTGTTCTACCTGCAATTTGACACTTTATTTGGATTGAATGTGAGTTTCTAATTCTCGTTCCTTGTTTCCTATATTTGAATGCTTCAACTTCTTTGTGCTTGATTGATTATTGTTTTGTTCTATCTAGCCCGCGCAACTAGTTAGGTCAATTCAATTGCTAGGGTTTTGTAGATTCCTGATTGCGAACCTTAACCCAAGTAGCAAACTTATCCCTTTAGGGCTGATTGAACTAATTGGATAGGTAGGAAGTTGAATGTGTTGTTAAATCCCTCTTTAGGGACTGCAAATACCTTGGCTAATCTCTGAACTTAAAGCTATCAATTGGGTTAAATCCTTCTTTAGGGACTGTTCGATTGATAAGGGTTGCTAGGACTGATTGGACTAGTAACTATATTAGGTTGGGACAAGGGCATTCATAGGAAACTTAATAGGACGAGAAGAAGTTACAAGAATCGCTTCAACCAAATAAAGTGGAAAATTGTAGGTAGAACTACTTCTCTTACTTGTTTGAATCAATACCAATTACTATTTCCTTTCATCATTCGCATTTTCTTTCACAAACACCCCCATTTGGTTACTTTAATTGGCACTTAAATCACATTTGAAAAACAAATCTCCCTGTGGATCGACCTCTTACTTATTACTATACTAGTTATAGGTTTGAATTTTCTTTGACGGATCAACGACAGGTTTTCCCTCCGTCACAAATAAACCTAATTGTCTCTACTAATTTTATGTTTATAACTCAAGTTGTTAGCATGAATCCCTTTTCTTTCGATTAGGACTAAACATAGATTCGTAGGAGATGATATAGACACAACGATATCAACATCTAATACTTACCTCGAACATGCATGGCTAACGTCGGGCTCACCCCGACCCTAAGAGCTTTGGGGGACTACTCGCTTCTCATCATGGAACTCATCATTGATTGAAAGAAATAAACTTACATTAAAATATAAACTTCGAAGCTTTACAACTCAACGTCGGCTTTCGCAAACGTCAAACCCTAAAACTTCTCTCTAAGTCTATTGCTATTGATTGTATTGATTGATGATTCAAAAGATAATTGAATGACAGCCCCCTAGGGCTTTATTTATAGGTTATTAATCCTCGCTATCCAAGGATTGTAACTTCTATCTAAACTATGAACTCTATCCAAACAATTAGGATAGGTCTTTTATTTTGATAAAACTTAAACTAACTTTAAGCTAGAAAGTAAATAAATCCCAGCTGCTATCTATCTAGAAGAACAAGATGATTCGTGGCCTTAATGATAGAATTCATAATCCGAGTCTCGAAATCGGATTTATCTTCTGTCGAGGTAAATTAGATATCGATAACAGAGGTCGATATCGATGTCTTTGTTTCTGCTCGACTTGTCCAGCTCTAGTCGATGTCTATGACGAGGTCGATATTGATGTCTGTCGATATCGATGTCTTCTTGGTTGGTCTGTGTGGTGTATCTCGACACTCAGAAGGCGTGTCGACAACTATGGTCGATTTTGATGTCTTCAGGTCGATATCGACCTCTGCTCAGCTTCACTTGGCTTCTTTGTTTTGACTCCGATTTCATCGAATTCCTGCATGGTTACCTCAAAACTCGTGCAGACTCTATTTCTTATACTTTAGCCCATTCTTACACAAGTTTATATTCTTTTGAACCTTTTCTCTGGAAATCGAATGAAATATGAAGTCAAAAGATGCAATAAAAGGAAGTACAAATATGTACATCAATGATGTTGAGACAAGATGTGAGATGATATGATTGAATGAACAAGATAATATGATAAGATATGAGAAGAGTTGATATGAGAGTGATGATGATAGTGAGACCTATGAAATATGTGAAGTTATGTATGATAGTTAGGGGCACCATGTGTGACTTAGATGTAGACTTATGCACATCTTATATTATATGCTAGGTGATTTGAGACATGATTGGATTGCTTGCTATTGCTGATTATTTCTTGGATTCCACGCTTCTCTAGGTAAGTTCCTTTATGGGCTTACTCAAATTCAAAAGAGAAATCTCCTGCTTGTGATCATATGATATACTAGGCGCTTCATATGCATTTAAAGCATGCCATTTAGTATCATGCTAGGATTGCACTTGTGAATGAGCATTCGGTTACTTTGTGTGTTTGAGAACAGAACGGTCGTTATTTGTGAGTCCTAGAGTCTTTGCTAGGGTCATAGGGTAGCCCAGCCTCATCGGGTTTGCCCTGAGTCAGTAGTGTCGATATATGAGCATGATGATGAGATAGCCCAGCACCACCGGGCATGAGCATGATATGATGATGATATGATATGATGATGATATGATGATCAGCATGATATGATGATGATGTGCACACATGTATGATGGAATGGGTACCGTACTGGCCAGGTCCGCTTATGAAAAAGGGGGCGGAGTAGGAGAGGGATATGCCACTTGGCATTCTTTGGGCGTCTTTACAGTTTTTCTGCATATTATATAACTGCCAACATGCTTGTATGATTTAAATTTTCATACTGCATTAGAGCATCTTTATTATAGGTATAGCGTATGTGTATGCTTGCTTGCAGGACAGAGTGCCTTAGGTGACTCGGTCTGACCCCGCTCGCACAAATCGTTTTTAGGTATGCTTGTTCCATGTTTTCATGATGTGGGAAATCCTCCTGGGCAAATACAAAGAACCGTACTGACCCGATAATTTAGCTAAAGTACTTTTCGACTTGTGTTTTATTGTCTTGGTTTTGATCTGACCTCGTTGTGGCAAGTTGTACCTTACTTTCATTTTCTGCTTAGTTTCAAATGAATTTTCGTGACCTAGGCTTTTAGGACAGGTTAAGGGTACCCTATGACCCTTCGACTGTTTTGGGGTTCAAAATCCCCGCTTTAAATACTAATCCTTTAGAGGTTTGAAACCTTGACCCGTACCCGAATTGCAAGATCCGGACAAAGGTATCCAACCTTCAAAACGTAACCCAGGTATTTATATCCGGGCCGTTACAACTTAAAAGATGCGAAGAGACGAGTTTGGTCTTAAATTGGGAGAAGTGCCATTTTATGGTTCAAGAAGGGATAGTGTTAGGCCACTTGGTGTCCAAAAGGGGAATTGAGGTAGACAAGGCCAAGATTGAGCTGATTGAGAAGTTGTCGCCCCCTTCATCGGTAAAAGATGTCCAGAGTTTTCTAGGACACGCATGCTTCTATCGTCATTTTATTCAAGATTTTTCTAAGATTGCCAAACCACTTACTAACCTATTAATGAAAGATTCAATGTTTGTGTTCTCTTTAGAATGTCTTCAGGCATTTAATAGGTTAAGAGAAGTCGTTGGCTCGGCACCCATCATGCAGTCACTAGATTGGACACCACCCTTTGAAATCATATGCAACGCGAGTGACTACGTCGTAGGAGCAGTTCTTGGCCAACGGAAAGACAAGAAAATGCATGTCATCTACTATGCTAGTAAGACGCTAGATGATGTCCAAACAAGGTACACTATGATGGAGAAGGAATTCCTAGTCGTGTTGTTCGCTTTCAAGAAGTTTCGCTCATATCTAGTGGGTTCCAAGGTGATCGTCTATACCGACCATGCGGCGTTGCGGTACTTGATGGAAAAAAAGGATGCTAAGCCTATGCTTCTACGGTGGATGCTCCTACTTCAATAGTTCAATTGTGAAATCAAGGACAAGAAAGGAGTGGAGAACTCGGTAATCGATCACCTCTCTAGACTGCCACCAGAGTATATCTCGGAGTCCAATAATGTTGTGTCGATCAACGACTCCTGACCAGACAAGAGTCTCACGATGATCGGGGCTCGGAGCACAATTAGGTTTTTTGGGCTGAAGATTTATGTTTCATCCCTGAATCAGTAAGTTTCGGTGAGGATTTCTTCTTTATCCCTCCATCTAGTCCTGCTCGTGATATTTATGCTGTTAGAGGGGCAAAAAATCCTTGGTATGTAGATTTTGCCAACTATATTGTAGGAGGCGAGATTCCAACAGGGTTGAATTCACAGGCCAAGAAGAAATTTTTCCATGATGTCAAACAATATTATTGGGATGATCCCTACTTGTTCAAGAAAGGGAGCGATCACATCTTTAGGAATTGTGTTCTGGAAGATGAAGTGGAGAGTATCATTTATCATTTCCATACACTCCCGACGGGTGGCCATGAAAAAGGATTTAAGACTACGGCAAAGATCATTCAAAGTGGGTTTTATTAGCCTAACCTATTTAAAGATGTGTAGGAATATGTGATGTCCTACAACGAATACCAAAGAGCGGGAAATATTACTTGGAGGTACGAGAATCCGCTAACAGGGATTCTAGAGGTCGAGCTCTTTGACGTTTGGGGGATCGATTTCATAGGGCCCTTTCCATCATCAGGGCCCTACAAGTACATCCTAGTGGCGGTCGATTAAGTCTCCAAGTGGGTAGAAGCAGTAACTATGAGGACCGATGATGCAAAGGTAATAGCTAAGTTTTTGAAAATTAATATATTCCCCATGTTTGGAGTCTCGAGAGTTCTCATTAGTGATGGCGGATCGCATTTCATCGAGAGGGGCTTTGAAGCTCTTTTGGCTAAGTATGGGGTGTCTCACCAGGTTGCTACACCTTACCACCCCCAAACTAGTGGCCAAGTGGAAGTGTCGAACCGACAAATCAAGGCCATATTGGAGAAGACGGTGTCCCGCTCTAGGAAAGATTATTTGTCTAAGCTAGACGATGCATTATGGGCATATCAAACGACATAAAAGACGCCCCTCTACAACACTACATACAATCTTGTGTATGGAAAGTCATGCCATTTGCCCATCGAGCTTGAGCACAAGGCAATGTGGGCTCTTAAAAAGCTCAACATGGATCTCTACTAGACCGAAAACAAGCACTTTATTGACTTGTAAGCACTCAAAGAGTTGAGGCTAAAGGCTTATGAGAATGTCGAGCTTTACAAAGAGCGGAAAAAGTAGTGGCACGACAAGAAACTAGTGCCAAAGATGTATTAGGTAGGGGATAAGGTATTGCTCTATAATGATGTGTGCGCAAATTGCCATATTTTCTATGCACATATAAGTCCATTTTAGCAGTATTTTGTATGCATATTAATGGGAAACATGAGAATAGTGTAGTTTATGCATAATTGTCAAATATATGGGTCTGCACGAGTTTCTATGTGATTTCGCAGAAAATAGGGCAAAAATGGACATATTTTGAAGAGCAGAAAAAGAACTCGAAATCTTCTGAAGAGGTCGAAATCAACTAAAGGACCTCGACATGGAGTGCAGTAGAGAGGCAGAAATCGAGCAAGAGTAAAGTAGAGCATGTCGACACACAGAGCTCGATATCGATGATCCATGGTCGATATCGAGTCGCCAGATCGAGATAAATGATAGAAGTCGATTGTCAATCCTAGTAGAAGAAGGGGAGCTCGAGATAAGATAAAGGAGAGGTCGATATCGACGTCCCTAGGTCAATATCGATGTTGTTTAGCAGAGAACTCCGACTGAGATTTTGATAGAATTCTATCCGAAGCTTGCACGTCTATCCTAAAGTCCAGATTTCCTATCTTCAACGTCAGAGCTATCACATGAGTTATTTTACCATGGAATTTTCAGTTTTTACTTATTTAAGTTTTATCTTAGAGAATAAAGTTTCGAGTCTTTGGATAGCAATGTTCGATATCTACATCTAGAGGCCGTTAGGGCAGAGTTTATTCATTCAGTTTCAGTTATTCAAACACATAGAACGCAGAGAATTTGTAGAGAGAGAGAGAGGAGAGTCGAGTTGAGGTTGGTGGAAGCGAGAGCGGACATTTGGCTTGGTTCGGTTGTAATCTTTCTTTCGTAGTTCAATACAAAGTAGTTTTCTTTCAATGATGATGATGAGTTGCATGATGAGAAGCTAGTAGTCAACCCACTTCTAGGTTCGGGGTGAGCCCGACGATAGCAATGTAGGGTAAGTGCAGCAAAGGTATGACTTTTATGTGATTCAGTCTTCTATCCTATGCATGATCCTTTGTGAAAGATAGGGAGATTCATTATTTGCATTATTGAAGCGAAAGCCACTCATATTGTGAAGTTGGATAACTCGTGAATTGGATAGTAACTCTTAGGAATTATGTGAGAGCCTCTAATCACCTAAGTGTTGGTAACGAAAGTTATTTGACGGAAAGGCATTAAATTTCATAACTTTAGCATCAAACTTGCATTGTTATCGTTGTGGCATGAAACCCCGATCTTGGAAGCTTTTAGTTTATTGAATTTCATATAAAAGTTAAGTTTTGTTTCTGACCATCCTTCTTTACCATTCTACACTCTTCGAACACTTTTCCGACAATAGGTTACGCTTTGCAGTTTCTGTGATAAACATCGAAATCGACTGTAAAGGTCGATATCGATCACTAACGTCGAAATCGAGGTTCCACTCGACGTCGAGCTGTGTTGCTTTTGTCTTCTGCAGGAACTTTGCTGGAAATCAACCAGAACTGAGGTCGATATCGACCAGACAACCTCGAGATCGAGTGTCTTCTGAGGTTGAAGGCTTGATCGTGATTACAACAAGGGAAGTGCTGACATACCTCCTCGTGGATTCGATCCTGAATTACCCTACCACTACATTGGGAGGTATTCTTGTATTATTTTCTTGGAACAGGAAGTTAGCATAGTTAGATTTTATATTGAATATTTTATTTGAGCAAAGAATCTACCTCCCGTTCATCGAACAAATTGGCGCCGTTGCCGGGGAGGCAATCAATCGCCACCTATGTTTTCTCACGGTCTTTTAGAGCTTATTTTACAGGTTTATGCGACGTTCTGATCGCGAACCTATCCTAGAAACCATTGACGAGCCTGAACGTTTCTTCCATCTTCGCAACAAAGCAATTCGAATCATGGCGGACAACGAGACGTAGGCTGACTCCATAGAGTGGTTGAGGAATGAGATTGAGGATCATAACGCTACCATCACTGCTGAGAGTGCCGCCGCTGCTGCAGAGCGAGCCCGTGCTGATAGGGAGGAGGATGCGCGCAAACAAGCCCAAGAGCGGCTCAATCAGTATCCACAGACGACAATGCAATACATGCATCCGCCGCTTCACGTTCCTGAATCCGCTATACTAATTCCTCCTTCGAATTATGAGATTAAAATTAACTTCCTATCTGAAATTAAAAGAAATACTTTTGAAGGGAGACCTAATGAATGCCCACTGCAACACATCTCTACTTTTATGGATTTATGTGAAACAGTTGCTGATGGAGTAAATTTAGAGTATGTGAGACTAAAATCTTTTCGATGGTCTTTGGCAAGGAAGGCATTACAATGGCTTGAGAGTTTGGCTCCACGCTCATTGAGGACATGGGCAGAGGTAAAGGATGCATTCCTGAATAATTTCTTTCCACCCTCTAAGATGGCGATGCTGCGACAAAGGATCACGGCTTTCAAACAAAAGCCAGGTGAAACGTTGGCACAGGCGTGAGAGCGATTTAAGGACTTGTTGAGGTCATGCCCGATGCATGGGCAACTTCCATATGTCATCCAGGAGATATTCTACAATTCCCTTGATGCGCCGAATAAGGAGAGGATCAATTCATATACCTCCTATCGGTACATTGAGCTTACACCAATAGAGGCATGGGAGACAATTGAGAGGCTCGTGAACTTTGACAACACCTATGGGACTGCTGCGGCCTATGATTCAAGGCCTGCCCCATCAATACCATTATATGAGCCTCCAAAGGAGATAGATCCTGATGTGCGGCAATAATTCCACAACGATCAGACACGCCGCCTTCAAAAGCAAGTTAGGTTCCTGAGCAACAATCAACCTTGTCAGGAATGTGGTTCAACGAGGCATAACACTAGTGCCTGTCCATATACTGAGCAAGATTCCATGGCGGAATAACATGAGGAAGCCAAGTGGACGAGAGGCTCCTATGGAGGGGGCAATCAACCATATTGGGGAGATCGAAGGTTCTATCAACAAAGGGATCCCCCACTGTTGAAGGGTTTGTTTTCAATCAAATAAATTTATAAGATCGAAACCCCGCTATAGTATAGTAGGGTCAAGTTCGTTCGCAGGGAGAAAGTCAGTGACTCAATTTTAGTTACCAAAGAGCATGAATAGCGAGGAGAGGTGACAAATGTAGAGATTTTTGGGGTTTTGTGGGCTGCTGGAATTTTTAGGGAATATCAATAATAATAAAAGTCTAGGGCATAAGGATCCCCACAACGATAATCATGCAAGCATTGCAATGAATCATATAAAAATCATGTTTTTATCTATTAAATAGGTCAATTTGCATCAACCCTAGCAAAGTAATCAATTTATTTTCACAAATTAATAAACTTTACTAACAATCTTAATTAGGTTATCAAACTTTCATTCAAAACCCTAATTACTATCCAATTCACAATTCAAACTTTCAATTCAATTGCAAAAAGGAATTTTCCCAAATTTTCATTGAGTACTTAAGCATATAAATAGATAAGAACCAATCAATTCACCAATTCATAGCAAAATCGCAAGCATAACTATCGTTGATCCCAACCCTAGAAAAGGCGACTACTCACGCATATTCATGGTAAATAACTCAAAATTCATGAAAAAACTAAAAATCAGGTATTTAAATTGAATAAAAACCTGAGAATAATGTCAACAATGCGTCTCAAAAGCCTTACAAAATGTTCCTCAACTTTCGCCGAAGAAATCGCTTCAAAAAGCTCTCAAATCCGCTCACAAACGCTCCTAAACGAGTGCTGAGAATTCTAACGTAGGCTCAAAATTCGGTATGAAGAAGAGAGATTGTCTTCCAAACCCTAAAAATCCTATTTATACTTAATATCCCCTAAACCTAATTAGGAAATAACAAATATATGAATTTTATCTAAAGTCTATCTAAAGAAAATAGGTAAAAATAATTAAATCCGGATAAAAATAGGTGCCAGCGAGCCCGTACCGACCCTAGTCCACCTCGGAACCGAACCCCCTTAGGGTCGGTATGACCACTGTTGCTCAGATTAGCTTGTTCTGTCAGATTATGCCTCGGTACCGACCCATGGAGGGTCGGTACAGGGTCGGTACAGCTCAATAAAATGCCCATATCTCCTTTGTTTGAACTCCGATTGCTTCCGTTCTTTTTCCTATGCGCTCCTTATTCTTTTCCGCACCTTTTTCTTGTTGAAAGTTTCTTCAAAAACAGCTTCAAAAATCCTGTAAATCATACAAAAGCTAGTGAAGACATCTATTTCTTATGAAACATGAAAATCTATGCAAAAGACACTAAACCCAATGCATAAACAATGAAAAAGACTTATATTAACACTAAAGTATATGGAAAAAGATGACTAAAAACATGCACATCAAAATACCCCATACTTAGACTTGCTTGTCCTCAAGCAATAACCGAACATGAGTCTTTCATCCCACAAACATACTTTTTTACGCACTAGCTTTTTCAATTTAGTGCAACATGAATAAAGTAGACAAACGTCCTAGCATGTACATGAGTGATCAAGTAGCTCGCATGCTTATCCATCCAACCTCACAGGGAAAAGTGTTTCACTCGCTCTCATGTGTTTAGGCTTTAAGAACAACTCTCAACTCAAATTCAAATGCAAAAAACTCTTAAATATTGAAACTTATATCACCAAATTCGCAACCAATTGATGCTAATGCAAATAAAAATTATCAGGAGGTCTTTCGCTCAATGGAGAACTTCAAAGAAGTCTCCATTCGGCGGGGTTGTAATGGTGCTGGGTATGAAATCAAGGGTATGGAATTATTTGGCCATGTGGTGCTTAATAAAGTTAGGGAATCAAGACTCCTAAATCTTCAATACAACTTAACCAAACCATAACTCTCAATCATCTAAATCAACCAAACTCATCAACATATCTCGTGAAGAACTCAACCCTTTTCCCAACTCTAGATACCTCTCAATAATATAACTCATGCACAAAAGAAAATAACTAAGAACTATTTGGCTCATGCACTTTATTCAACTACTAATAACTTAACCTTTTTTTTTCTTCTTTTTTTTCTGAATTTTTTCTGCTTTTTTTAGAACGAAAATAAAATAAAATAAAATAAAAATAGTGCATTTATAATGTGAGCCAAATATTCTTTTACATAATATGTAGCAAGATAAAAAATAAAAACCAACCCATTCTTCCATAAACTCAAAATTCTTCTCACTTGAACCCAAACATAAGCTCATTTTCTCCACTAAATCATTAATCCACCAACTCTAAGTCTTAATTCCCAAATGGGGTCAGGCTCAATTCGGCTAGGAAATAATTTTGTGGAGCTTATATAATATATAGGTCTCAAGCTAATTATTGGCTTCAAGCAGAGATAATGTAGGGTAGGTAAAGAGAGGATAAAATTGGCTCAGAAGGTGCCTCCATCATTTAATTCTCATTCACATCAAATTTATATATGTATTGGCATTGAAAAATAGATAACCATCGCAATACTCAGAGATAATATGCATATGACGAGTAAACTCACTCAATAAAGCAAGGGATTTAATTCTCACTCCTATAAGGCCAAAATTCTCACTAGGTAAAAGTTCTGTTGGACTTCAGTCATGCCTAAGAACTTAGATCATACATGCTCAATTATGTCTACTTAACCGTATTATGCTATGGGACTTATATCATCACGTTGGCCATTATTTATCATCATAGGACATCTAAGTTAGGATATAGGGCTAAAAATAACACATAAAATAAACATGCATTTTTCTTTTCTTTTTTTTCGACATTTTTTTTATAGCTTTAAGCAAGACTAAGATAATCAAAATATGACTAAGGACTTAAAATTTAAAATGCATAAGACTTAAATATGAATGCATAACATAATCCAAATAAAATGAAGTGCAGAACAACACATAGAAGAACAATTCTAAGAAATAATGACACATAAGTTTTCTGAATCCCCCACCTCATACTTAAAAATAGACAGTGTCCCCACTGTCAAAAGAAAATCAAAGTAAAAGGGAAAAAAACTCAGAAACTCACAAAAACAAGATGCAGAAGCTGGTGAAGAAATCAAGAAACTCTACTCAGAGGGCGGCGGCGGTGGGTATGGGTTATGTGGGAAGAGAGATGATACCCAAGATGTAAAAGAGGACGCGCGTGCTTCCTGTTGGTCCAACCTCTCATTCAGGCGTGTAAACCCACCCCTCAGCTCTTCCTGCAAGCTCTCTTGGCCTACTCTCAGATATTGCAGCTCGCACATAATATCATCAAAAGAAGATTGCTGCGTAGAAGGCCTACCCGGACCAGCCTCATCAGAAAAGTAGTGGCCACTAGGCATAGCGTCATGATCCATGAAATCAGTATGCTCCGGCTGGTGAACCACTAGACCTAATGTGTCCTCTGGATGGGGATACCTAGGCAGTCGCTGTCGTCTCAGAGGATCTCCCAAAATGACCTCTGAGATAGAACGATACTCCTCAGCCCAAGTGTTGCGCCAATTCGGTACATACAACAAGTCCAAGTTCCGCCTGAGAATCTCAACATCATAACCATGAAAAGTAGAAAAGTACCTATCCCTTTTCCTCGTGATCACCTTAGCACTTGTCAAATAAGCAATGTCTATAAGCTGAGTAGCCGCAGACTTGTATCTGGTTAGATCAACTTGGAGGCGCTTGGCCAAAAGCACAATCATACCACCAAACCAAATCTCATCGGCGTTCTTCGTGTAGTCTCTAACATGTGCAAGGAACTCATAACCCAAATTTGGGGGCGTCTCCATCTCGAATAACACCCCCCTTAAACAAGCAATTTCCATCCTTGTAGGCCTAGAAAGCTCTTTCTTTGCCCATATAGTGCTACCAAAAATCCTAAGGATAATGCGAAAAAGAGGGTTCGCGATATCCTTACCTGGAAGAGCTCTTTCAGGCCATCTGGGCATGCTGGTGATCAGTTTCCATGTATCCAAAGCTCTGTAGCTGACGACGTTGTATGGCTCTACAGGGTTGGGGAATCCCAACAGAGCGTTGAACTGCTGCAAGGTGAATGTGTGCACCTCATTCCCTAGTTGGAATGTAATAGGGCCCTCAAAATCCGGCCCATTGATGTCCGTCTGTAAAGTAGCCACGAACTCGGCAACGAGGGCGGGGTAGAAGCGCGGAACAGGATCCAGGAGACACGTGGCGCCTAAATAGGAAAAGGCCTCCACTATGTCATCATGTATTCCCAAGCTCACTCCATCTATAGGGTCATACCACCGAGCCCGAAGCTTGTGGTTCTTGAGGATGTCCTTGTACTCCTTCTTCTGACGGGCGTCGTATATGATCACATCATCCAAAGTAACCGTAGAAGATGACTCCCTAACTCTCTTGCTCTTAGAACGGAACATATTCTTGAAACAAAGTAAAGAAAACTCAAGCTAAATATCTGTCTATTATCATAAAACCAAGTTAAATATGATCAAGCTATACATACTACATATCCGAGTAGACACAAAAGAAATAAGATGCACTAAAAAAAATCCTATAAGCATATTAAACAATGGCAAATATAAAACCACATAACCATAAGTGCATTCTTGAAAATATCAAATGAACTCAAATGCACACTAACTCACCACCATATAGAAATAATATAATGCACTTCTTATATATAAAATATATGCTCAACTTAGAATATATGAAAAGGGGAAACAATATATATAATGTAATATCATGTAGATCACTAAGGTATCCCTTAATCATACAACAATATACCCAAGAAAAGTAATATAAGGAATGCATAACTCATTATACACAAATCAACCGTTACAACCCCATACTTAAGTTCAGAACAAGTCAAATAAAGATGCAATGGATATATAACTTGCTCGCAATTGCCAAATCATGTAAAGAGATAAATTTTTATGCTAAAATAGAAGAAATGAATCATCCTAAAGCATAAAATCAAATCAAAATCAAAACTCGAAACCAATCGCAAGAAAAGCATAATATCCAATTGGGTCACAATCTATAATCAATTTGACAATGCTATGAACACGAAAGATGCTCCAAATCAACCCAACAACACAACCACATCATCAATTTCGACCAATTCGACTTTCGGCAAAAAGCCCCAAATTACGCTTCTAAATCAAACCCTAGGTTTTCAATCTC
This sequence comes from Persicaria maculosa, assembly GCA_963922045.1. Lineage (NCBI taxonomy): Eukaryota > Viridiplantae > Streptophyta > Magnoliopsida > Caryophyllales > Polygonaceae > Persicaria > Persicaria maculosa. Next base: position 41,756,849 of record OY998261.1, read on the forward strand.
AACCCAAATCATCAAATCAATCCAAACAATTGAAATAAACAAGTTTAGGGTAAGAAATCATACCAATGTTGAGTAGAAAGAAGAATAAAAATTGGTATTTCGAAGGTATAACGAGCCAAAAAGGTCGAACAACGAATTTTGGCAAAGTGGTTCGGTGGTGGCTCGGTTGGGCTCGAACCAGGGTGGTTCAGGGGTCAGGGGGTGCGCACAGGGGTGGGGGTGCCAGCTGGGGTGGTGGTGTGGCCGGAGACGGGCTGAGGTGGTGGTGGGAGGCTTCGAGGGAGGGAGGGGCTGCTGCGGGGTGGGGTTCAAAACCGGGGCTGGGTATGTGATGAACGGGGGCTCGGTGTGGGCAGCTGGGAGCTCGAACCAGGGTGCAGCTGGGCTCAGAGGGTGCGCCAAGGAGGGGACAGTCGAGCGGCGGTGGTGGCTTGGCCGGAGGTGGCTCGGGCGGGGGGTGGGTGGCTTCGGAAGAGGGAGGGGCTGGTGGTGGGTGGGTTCGGAACCGAAGGGTGAGTTAACGGCTGGTGAAACAAGGGCAGGTAAGAAAGAAAAGGAAAAGAGGGAAGGAAAGAAAAAAAAAAGAAAAAGAAAGAAAGAGAAAAAAAAAAGAAAAGAATTTTAATATTTTTTTTTTTAATTTCGATTTTCTGTTTTTTTTTGTAGGGGGTCGGTACCGAGGCAAAGGGTCTCGGTACGGGGTCGGTATGCCTCCTGGAATTTCTTTATTTTCCGAGATTCGCTTACCTGTCCGTCAGGGGGGTCGGTACCGACCCTAGATGCCTCAGTACGGCCTCGGTACAGCTACTGGAATTTCTCGGTTCTCCGAGATTCACTTACCTGTTCGTCAGAAGGGTCGGTACCGAGCCTAGGAGACTCGGTATGGCCTCGGTATAGCTACTGTTGAGCTTCTTTTTCCGTTTTTCGCCCGTTTTCGCAGTGGTTCCCTCCTAAGGCCTGCATGGTTAGTGCAATACACTCCACCCCAACTATCCTACCTACCCTAAAATTTAAAAACTAAAAATAAAACTTAGAAAGAAAAGGAAATAAAGCGGGTTGCCTCCCGTAAGCGCTACCTTTAACGTCGTTAGCTTGACGTGGTTACCTCCTCTTCATTCCAAGGCCGTTAGAGCCCAAGTAACTCTTATTTCTTCCTCCGGATCCACTCTATCATAGTATTTCTTGAGTCGGTGACCATTGACCTTGAATATGGCTCCTCCTTCATCAACTAGATCCACCGCTCCATGGGGATAGATATGATGAACAATGAATGGCCCACTCCATCTCGATCTAAGCTTCCCTGGAAACAATCGCAATCTAAAATTGAAAAGAAGAACTTTATCACCTACCTCATAGGTCTTTGGGACCAACTTCTTGTCATGCCACTTCTTTGTGCGCTCTTTGTATATTTCGGCGTTTTCATAAGGTTTGAGCCTCAACTCCTCCAATTCTTGCAAGTCCATGAATCTCTTTGCTCCGGCCGCGTCAAGGTCCATGTTAAGCTCCTTGAGAGCCCATAAAGCTCTATGCTCAAGCTCGACGGGCAAATGGCAAGACTTACCATAAACCAAGTTGTAGGGAGTTGTGCGCAAAGGTGTCTTGTATGCCGTTCTATATGCCCAAAGTGCATCATCTAGCTTAGATGACCAATCCTTTCGTGAGCGCGACACCATCTTCTCTAAGATGCTTTTTATTTGTCGATTTGAAACCTCCACTTGGCCGCTAGTTTGAGGGTGATAAGGTGTTGCCACCCTATGAGTCACCCCATACTTAGCCAAAAGAGCCTCGAAGCCCCTTTCTATGAAATGAGATCCTCCATCGCTAATAAGAACCCTTGGGACTCCAAACCTGGGAAATATGTAGTCTTCATAAATTTAGCTACAACTTTAGAATCATTAGTACGTGTAGCTATTGCCTCAACCCATTTAGAAACATAATCGACAGCTACCAAGATATATTTATAAGGCCCTGATGAAGGGAAGGGCCCCATAAAATCAATACCCCATACATCGAAAAGTTCAACCTCAAGGATTCCGGTGAGAGGGTTCTCATGTCTCCAAGTGATATTCCCCGCTCTTTGGCATTCATCGCAACCTTCAATGTAAGCATGTACATCCTTGAACAAGGTAGGCCAGTAGAAGCCACTTTGAAGAATCTTCGCCGTGGTCTTGAAGCTCTTTGCGTGGCCACCCGTCGGAAGGGTGTGACAATGGTTGATGATGCTCTCAATCTCTTCCTCTGGCACACAACGTCTAAAGATATGGTCACTTCCTTGCTTGAACAAGTAAGGCTCATCCCAATAGTAGTGTTTGACGTCGTGGAGGAATTTCTTCTTGGCTTGCGAGGTCAAGTCCTTAGGGATTTCTCCCCCTACAATATAATTAGCAAAATCCGCAAACCAAGGGGTCCTTGACCCTCTAACGGCATAAATATGGCAAGATATGGGAGAAGAAGAAGGGGTATGAAAAAAATCCTCACCGGAACTTACCGAATCGGAGCGAATCAGCTTAAGGAGGCTCTCGTCCGGCCTGGAGTCATTGATTGGCACTTCATTTTCCGACTCCTTCAGGTGGTTTAAGGGCAACCTAGACAGATGGTCAGCCACCGAGTTTTCCGCTCCTTTCTTGTCCCTAATCTCACAATCAAATTCCTGCAACAAAAGCATCCACCGAAGGAGCCTAGGCTTGGCATCCTTCTTAGTCATCAAATACCTTACCGCCGCGTGATCCGTATAAACAATGACCTTAGAGCCTACCAAATAAGTACGAAACTTTTCAAAGGCAAATACCACGGCGAGGAATTCCTTCTCCGTCGTGGTGTACTTAGTTTGCGCTTCATCAAGTGCCTTACTTGCATAGTAGATTGCATGAAGCTTCTTGTCTTTCCTTTGCCCAAGCACGGCACCCACAGCATAGTCACTAGCATCACACATGATCTCAAAGGGAAGGTTCCAATCGGGCGATTGCATAATTGGAGCGGAAATAAGGGCTTCTCTTAACTTGTTGAATGCATCAAGACATTCTGCAGAAAACTCAAAGGCTACATCTTTCATAAGCAAATTAGTTAGAGGTTTAGCAATCTTTGAGAAGTCTTGAATGAATCTCCGATAAAAGCCCGCATGTCCTAAAAAGCTCCTAATATCTTTCACATTGGAGGGATGAGGTAGTTTCTCAATCAATTCAATTTTAGCACGATCTACCTCAATTCCCCTATTTGAAACCAAATGCCCTAAAACAATTCCCTCTTGAACCATAAAGTGACATTTTTCCCAATTAAGCACCAAATTAGTTTCTTCACATCTTTCTAGCACCCTACTCAAGTTGGCAAGACATGAATCAAAAGAAGAACCATAAACAGAAAAATCGTCCATAAACACTTCTACTATATCCTCAATCATCTCAGAAAAAATAGCCATCATACACCTTTGAAAAGTTGCAGGGGCATTACAGAGCCCAAATGGCATCCTCCTGTAAGCAAAAGTTCCATAAGGACAAGTAAAAGTTGTCTTCTCCTGATCATCCGGATGAATGGGAATCTGCCAAAAACCACTATATCCATCCAAATAGCAAAAATAATTGTGTTGTGCTAGACGCTCAAGAACTTGATCAATAAAAGGAAGAGGAAAATGATCTTTCCTAGTAGCACTATTCAACTTCCTATAATCAATGCACATGCGCCATTTAGTAGTGGTCCTAGTGGGTACTAACTCACCTTTCTCATTCTCTATCACTGTCATTCCCCCTTTCTTAGGGACAACATGAACCGGGCTCACCCATTTACTATCAGAAATAGCATAAATAATTCCAGCATCTAACATTTTCAAAATTTCAGATTTGACTACTTCTTGCATATTTGGGTTAAGCCTACGCTGACGTTCTATGGTCGGCTTATGATGATCCTCCATGAATATTCTATGCATGCATAAACAAGGTGAAATTCCAATGATATCATCCAAAGAATAACCAATAGCCTTCCTATAGGTTCTAAGCACATTAAGTAACTTCTCTACTTCTTCCTCATTCAATTTCGAATTAATGATCACAGGAAAAGTAGAATTAGGACCCAAAAAAACATACCTCATACCTTCCGGAAGTGGCTTAAGCTCTGGGGAAGGCTCGATTGGAACAAGTTTGGGCTCTTCCTCATCTGTCCTCAATATTGCTTCTAGGACCTCTAAAGAATAAATTTCTTCTTGATCCGCCAGAAGACCTGAAACTGGGCCTGCAGACTCAAGACAATCAAAATAGCTTACCTCTACCATGTCCGTGGTTTCCTTCATTGTTGGATTGAAGCGAAACTCAACGATGTCATCCCCAATCTCAAATGTTAGGAGTCCCTTCCTAACATCAATTATTGCTCCAGCGGTTGCTAAGAATGGTCGTCCAAGAATGATGGGCACCACTGGATCCTCTGGCATATCCATAACAATAAAATCGGTAGGGACAAAAAACTTACCTACACGGACGGGAACATCATCAATCACCCCAGTTGGTGATACTACCGCGCCATTGCCCATGGACACTCTCATGTTGACGGGGTCTAGGGCTCCTAAACTCGTCTTTGACCATATAGAAAGGGGAAGGAGGCTTACACTTGCACCTAAATCACACAAAGCCTTGAAACGGTAAGATCCTAAACCAATAGTAGTAGCAAACTTACCTGGATCTCCAAGTTTCTCAGGGAACTTCACTGAACGGACCTCGTCAGAAAGCTCAGACATGGATCTCTTCTTAGCTAAGATATCTTTCAAAAACTTAGTGTAAGCGGGCATCTCACTCAAAGCGTCAGTGAAAGGAATAGTTATATTTAAACTTTGAAGCATCTTTACAAACCTTTGAAACTTACCTTCTGCTGTGTCCTTTACCTTTTTCGGAGGATATGGAAGCACTTTCGTCGGATTCGGGGCGGAAATAGGCCCAAAAGAAGAATCCATCTCTGCTGGGGGGGTCGGTACCGACCCTAGGGGGGTCGGTACGGCCTCGGTACAGGTACTGGAATCAGGAGAAAAAGAAAAAAAGGATGTCGTACCTGCAGGTGGGGTCGGTACCGACCCTGGGGGGGTCGGTACAGCCTCGGTACAGACACTGTTTTCGCCGTTTTCCTCCTCGTTTGACGTGCTTTCACGTCCGGGCACTTCCTTACCACTTCTTAGGTGAATTGCAGCTATTTGCCCTTTAGGGTTCTCATCGGGACGGCCCGGGAATTTCCCTTGAGGTCGAGGGATTTGAGCCGCTAGATGCCCTAGTTGGGACTCCACTCCCTTCTTCCATGTTTCCAAGTCTCCTAGTTGTGCTTGAACGCCTTTAATTTGAGAATTCACATCGGAACGAAGCCCATTGAATCCTTCCTTAAGCTCTTGTACCCATGACGGTGGTTCTTGATAGCCAGGGGGCCTATATGGGGGAATCCTTTGATCTTGGGGAGGTTGACTCCCTTGGCCTTGTCCATAGTTACCCCAATTAGGATAATGGTTGTTCCTCCCTGCATAATTGTTATTTTGGTTCCCTGCATAGTTATTATTGTAATTGGGAGGCCTATAAGGGCCCCTCATGTAACTTACCTCTTCGTAATGCTCCGCCCTTTGTACCTGGCTAATATTATCGCAATCTATAGTGTTATGAGATTGAGAACCACATTCTAAACAAGGTTGGTTTCTAGAAAGAAAACTTACTTGTTTCTTGAGGCGTCGGGTCTCATCATCATGGAATTGCCTACGCACATCAGGGTAAATTTCATTAGAAGGCTCATAAAGTTTCTTACCTGACGGTCTAGCCTCCTGAGTGCCATACATAGCATCATACTCCGTTAGCTTGTCCAAAAGAGCCCATGCATCAGTCGGAGTCATCTCAAGGAACCCACAATCGGTGTGTAGGTTCAATCGAGTCTTGGTCTCGGTATTGATGCCCTGGAAGAAGATTTCTTGGAGTACATACTCGGGTTACCCATGGGTAGGGCATTGTCTCTGCAACTCCTTGAACCTTTCCCATGTCTCTAGAAATGTCTCTCCTGGCAATTGGTGAAAAGAGGTGATCTTCTTCCTAAGCTCCGTTGTCTTTGTCGGTGGAAAGAATTTTGTCATGAACAAGTCATACAAAGCCTTCCATGTAGTGATAGACCTAGGCGGTAGACTCTCCCCGGCAACGGTGCCAATTTGTTGAAGGGTTTGTTTTCAATCAAATAAATTTATAAGATCGAAACCCCGCTATAGTATAGTAGGGTCAAGTTCGTTCGCAGGGAGAAAGTCAGTGACTCAATTTTAGTTACCAAAGAGCAAGAATAGCGAGGAGAGGTGACAAATGTAGAGATTTTTGGGGTTTTGTGGGCTGCTGGAATTTTTAGGGAATATCAATAATAATAAAAGTCTAGGGCATAAGGATCCCCACAACGATAATCATGCAAGCATTGCAATGAATCATAAAAAAATCATGTTTTTATCTATTAAATAGGTCAATTTGCATCAACCCTAGCAAAGTAATCAATTTATTTTCACAAATTAATAAACTTTACTAACAATCTTAATTAGGTTATCAAACTTTCATTCAAAACCCTAATTACTATCCAATTCACTATTCAATCTTTCAATTCAATTGCAAAAAGGAATTTCCCCAAATTTTCATTGAGTACTTAAGCATATAAATAGATAAGAACCAATCAATTCACCAATTCATAGCAAAATCGCAAGCATAACTATCTTTGGGATCACCCCAACCCTAGAAAATGCGACTACTCACGCATATTCATGGTGAATAACTCAAAATTCATGAAAAAACTAAAAATCAGGTATTTAAATTGAATAAAAACCTGAGAATAATGTCAACAATGCGTCCCAAAAGCCTTACAAAATGTTCCTCAACTTTCGCCGAAGAAATCGCTTCAAAAAGCTCTCAAATCCGCTCACAAACGCTCCTAAACGAGTGCTGAGAATTCTAACGTAGGCTCAAAATTCGGTATGAAGAAGAGAGATTGTCTTCCAAACCCTAAAAATCCTATTTATACTTAATATCCCCTAAACCTAATTAGGAAATAACAAATATATGAATTTTATCTAAAGTCTATCTAAGGAAAATAGGTAAAAATAATTAAATCCGGATAAAAATAGGTGCCAGCGAGCCCGTACCGACCCTAGTCTACCTCGGTACCGAACCCCCTTAGGGTCGGTATGACCACTGTTGCTCAGATTAGCTTGTTCTGTCAGATTATGCCTCGGTACCGACCCATGGAGGGTCGGTACAGGGTCGGTATAGCTCAGTAAAATGCCCATATCTCCTTTGTTTGAACTCTGATTGCTTCCGTTCTTTTTCCTATGCGCTCCTTATTCTTTTCCGCATCTTTTATTTCTTGAAAGTTTCTTCAAAAACAGCTTCAAAAATCCTGTAAATCACACAAAAGCTAGTGAAGACATCTATTTCTTATGAAACATGAAAATCTATGCAAAAGACACTAAACCCAATGCATAACCAATGAAAAAGACTTATATTAACACTAAAGTATATGGAAAAAGATGACTAAAAACATGCACATCACCCACCATATAGAGCACCAGGGCACCCTGAGAGGGAGACAATTAAGGATGACATGCAGATCATTCTTGATGAGATGCGAAGGAACAACGCTGAGTTCAAACAAGCAAACAACTTCGTTCATACTCAACTGCAGGGCATCAATTCTAGGCTTGGGGAGATCGACATTTGGAAGCACAACATGGAGACCCAAATGGGTCAATTGGCGGAAGCAATACCCAAAGCTTCAGGATCATTCCCTGGATCAATTGTGCCCAACCAAAAGGGCAAGACCACTGGACACATTACGGCAATGAATCTAAGGAGTGGGCGTCAATTACAAACGCCCGAGCAAAAATCGGAGGAGAAAGGGCCAGAACAGACATCGATATCGACCCCCCTGTCGATATCGACCAAGGTGACATCGATGTCGACCTTCTTGTCGATGTCGACCCTGATGCTGAGTCACCACAGAAATTGACTCCTCCAATCGATGTTGACCCTACTGATGTCAATGTTGATCTCACTCCAGCCGTAGGGAATAAGAAGGTGTTGCCATTCCCAACAAAAAAGATGATTAAGGACCCAGCGAAAAAGAAGTTCCAGCAGTTCGTGAAGATGCTTCAAGGACTCAATGTCTCTATACCATTCACGAAAGCACTTCATGAGATGTCGTCCTATGTAAGGTTCTTTAAGGACATATTGGGTAAGAAGCGATCGCTTTCTGAGATCGCAGAGGAGTGCAACAGATTGGAGCTACCACAAAAGCGGGCGGACCCAGGTAAGTTTTCTATCGCTATAGGCTTAGGTCGATTCAAATTTAATGTTTTAGTTGACTTGGGTGCTAGCATTAGCATGATGCCACTAACCATATGGCACAAGGTAAAGATAGGTCTTCTGGAGCCCGTGGATGCAAGGTTATACATGGAAAATAATACGGTAGTGATTCCAACAGGGATAGTGACTGATGTGCCACTACAAGTAGGTAAATTCTTTGTCCCTGCTGATTTCTTAGTTGTTGATATAGCGGAGGACCCTGCTTGTCCCATTACTTTAGGTAGGTCATTCCTAGCAACTGTCCATGCCAACATCAGCGTGAAGAAAGGATTACTCTCATTTACAATTAGCGACGAGGTGATAGAGAATGCCTTCAACAAGACGGTGAAAAATCAAGGGCCAATGGAGATAAAGGCCATCAATGGTGTCTACATTTCATGTGGAGAAGCCAAGATAAGGAGTATGACACCGGAAAAGCTAGAAAAGAGGGCCATAGAAGCCCAAGTGGAGGAGGTTGTGGCAATCTTGAATGAAGGAGCCAAACAGAACATCGAAATCGACCCAGGTAAGTTGATATCGACTAATAATGTTCAAGATTCTGTGTCAGGTCATAAGTATGGGGTTGGCAGAGGAGGAGAATGACACTCGATATCGGGGATGAAGGTCGATATCGACCATGCCCTTGTGCAAACATCAACCACCACAGATGTTGAGAGAGGAGGAACAGAGACCTCGATATTGATCTCTGAAGGTCGAAATTGACCTAATCATGTCGAGGGAGAAGCCTCCAAATCGATTGAAGCTCCAGGAGAACAACAGAGCTCGATATCGAGTACTGAACATCGATGTCAAACTGAGCCACAAACAGATAAGAAGGTAAGTCAAGGTACGGATTCCTCCTCTTCCATTACAATTAAAGATTTATCATTATTTGGAAGAGGTGTGCCTTGGCATGTGCGCTTTTGTAGGGTATTCGATGTTGATTCGAGCCAATATGAGATAGGAGACAAAGTTTATGTCGCCAAGTTAAAAGATCATTGGTTCCCTACTAGATTCAAAGACAAGAATTTGGGATCATTCACGGTGAATCAAATCCATCCAAGCGAAATGCAGCTGCGTGACAAGAAAGGAGTAATATTTGAGGCCCAAGCCACATGGGCTCTGCAGATGCCGCCTTGAGAGCACACAAGGAAGAAGTCGGCCTAGCGACTTAAAAGTCTAGAGCTTGTAACGGATACACCTAGTTTTTTTTTTTTTTTGGATAGTTTTTACTTTATATTACTTTGCATTGTTTTTGTTTTGGCTTTAGTTTGTTTAATAAGTTGCAGGAAAGAGGAAAGAAAGAGCACAACAGAGACATCGATATCGATGTTAAAAATCGACATCGACCTTAAGGTCGATACAGATGCTTGTGGTCGAGGCCGGATCACCCTGAAGCTTGAGCCAGAAATCGATAACAAAGATCGATATCGATGTTGAAGGTCGATATCGACCATCCCTGCAGTCTTCTTCGACTCCTAAAATTTATGACGGTTAAGTAAGTTTTCTTCTTAACCCTAGTTCTAATACAGTGAGGACACTGTAAACTTTAAGTATGGGGTGGGGGAAAAGCTTACTTACATGTTTTAGCATATTTTCCATAGTTATTGCATAATTTTTACATATTCATACTTAGTTAATTTAGATTGCATATTTATCTTTAAGCATTGCATTCATACTTAGTCATATCTTTATTACATAGTTTTTATTTCGAAAAAGAAAGAAAAAAAAATGACCCCCATCAAAAATTGAAAATAAAAGAAAGAGTCATGGAAGTATAAAAAAAGAGCTCTACGATGCAAAATTAGATTCATTAGAGATATAACATGAAATTTCCTAGTTAAGGGAAGTCCCAATGAAGTGCATAAAGAAAAAAATAAAGGAGATGAAAATTTGAAGTTGCTTTTGATATGTGCATGATAAGATGATGGCGGACTTTTTATGAAATTTCCATACAAGTACTTACAAAAAGTTCATATCCTAGCCTTACCTAGGCATATTTGCAAAAGTCACAAGCCATATGTGAGCCTTACGATATATTATCATTACTGCTCCACATATATATCATATTGCCCATTTTTTATACCTTATACCCTATCCGGGGACAAGTTTGAGAATGGATGTCATCTTTACAGTTGTTAGATGAAGTTTGTGCATTATTTATGAAGTTGTTGGCAGGAATGAATCAATTTATGATTATGGAAAATTTAATGAGCGAGAAAAAATCCGATCACCTCAAGAGATAAAGGTAGGTCGACCCTGCTCGTTGAGATGTTAGTTCAGCGAGATGGGACACAAGGTGAGGAGTCCAAAGTACTAAGTATCCGGGGCCATTCATGAGACCCATGTTTGCAACTCGCGAGAAGGCAGTGCTAAGGTTAGAGAGGTAAAAGCATTATAAGTGAAAAAGCATTGAGCGATGAGTGAAAGGTGAAGGAATGTGGAATGAATGTTTTGGAAAGAAAGTATTATTTCCGCGGATTTAACACCACATGGCCAAATATTAGCCCACCTTCAGCTTTTTACCAATCTACTTCTCATAAGCTTGAAAAAGTCCTCTTGATTATTATCGCTATGTTGCTGAAAATGTTTTATGCATATAAACCTCCTTTTATGAGTATGAAATTGCTTTTATGCATAAGCATGGACTTGGTTGACATAAGTACCTTATCGAGGTTGGCAATTGATTGTAGGGACATATAAAAAATGAATCTATGATGTTGAGGATTTACTTTCTTCCTCTGAATGACTATTAAAGGTATTGCTTGGGGACAAGCAAGCTAAAGTATGGGGTGTTTGATGTGCGTGCAAATTGCCATATTTTCTATGCACATATAAGTCCATTTTATCAGTCTTTTGCATGCATATTAATAGGAAAACATGAGAATAGTGTAGTTTATGCATAATTGTCAAATATATGGGTCTCCACGAGTTTCTATGTGATTTCGCATAAAACATGGCAAAAAATGGACATATTTGGAAGAGCGGAAAAAGAACTCGAAGTCAAAATCGACTAAAGGACCTCGACATCGAGTGCAGTAGAGAGGCAGAAATCGAGCAAGAGTGAAGCAGAGCATGTCGACACACAGAGCTCGATATCGATGATCCATGGTCGATATCGAGTCGCCAGATCGAGATAAATGATAGAAGTCGAGTGTCAATCCTAGTAGAAGAAGGAGAGCTCGAGATAAGATAAATGAGAGGTCGATATCGACGTCCCTAGGTCGATATCGATGTTGTTCAGCAGAGAAGTCCGACTGAGATTTTGATAGAATTCTATCCGAAGCTTGCACATCTATCCTAAAGTCGAGATTTCCTATCTTCAACGTCAGAGCTATCACATGAGCTGTTTTACCATGGAATTTTTAGTTTAACTTATTTAAGTTTTATCTTAGAGAATAAAGATAAAGTTTCGAGTCTTTGGATAGCAAAGTTCGATATCTATATCTAGAGGTCGTTAGGGCTAAGTTTATTCATTCAATTTTAGTTATTCAAACACATAGAACGCAGAGAATTTGTAGAGAGAGAGAGAGAGAGAGAGAGAGGAGAGCCGAGTTGAGGTTGGTGGGAGCGAGAGCGGAGATTCGGCTTGGTTAGGTTGTAATCTTTCTTTCATAGTTCAATACAAAGTAGTTTTCTTTCAATGATGATGATGAGTTGCATGATGAGAAGCGAGTAGTCAACCCACTTCTAGGGTCGGGGTGAGCCCGACGATAGCGATGTAGGGTAAGTGCATCAAAGGTATGACTTTTATGCGATTTCGTCTTCTATCCTATGCATGATCCTTTGCGAAAGTTAGGGAGATTCATTATTTGCATTATTGAAGCGAAAGCCACTCATATTGTGAACTTGGATCACTTGTGAATTGGATAGTAACTCTTGGGAATTATGAGAGAGCCTCTAATCACCTAAGTGTTGGTAACGAAAGTTATTTGACGGAAAGGCATTAAATTTCATAACATTAGCATCAGACTTGCATTGTTATCTTTGTGGCATGAAACCCCGATCTTGGAAGCTTTTAGTTTATTGAATTTCATATAAAAGTTAAGTTTTGTTTCTGACCATCCTTCTTTACCATTCTACACTCTTCGGACACTTTTCCGACAATAGGTTACGCTTAGTAGTTTCTGTGACAAACATCGAAATCGACTGTAAAGGTTGAAATCGACTGTAAAGGTCGATATCGATCACTAACGTCGAAATCGAGGATCCATTCGACGTCGAGCTGTGTTGCTTTTGTCTTCTACAGGAACTTTGCTGGAAATCAACCAGAACTGAGGTCGATATCGACCAGACAACCTCGATATTGAGTGTCTTCTGAGGTCGAAGGCTTGATCATGATTACAACAAGGGAAGCGCTGACATACCTCCTCGTTGATTCGATCATGAATTACCCTACCACTACATCGGGAGGGATTCTTGTATTATTTGCTTGGAACAGGGAGTTAGCATAGTTAGAGTTTATATTGAATATTTTATTTGAGCAAAGAATCTACCTCCCGTCCATCGAACAACAATAGACTTCGCTTGTTTCCAAGGAAGCTTCGAACAAAATGAAGTGGGCCTTTCATGGTCTATCACATTTACTCCCATGAAGCGGTGGAGCTAATGGGCAAAGATGGAGCCATATTGAAGGTGAACAGGCACCGATTGAAGAAATACTATGACCTTTCCGAGATCGACAAGGAGATTCACATCACCTGGGCATTAACTACCTCAAAAATATGAAGAAAGGAAAGTAGGTCGAGCTAGCGACTTTAAATCTAGCGCTTACGGGAGGCAACCCGCTTTTTGTTTTTCTTTGTGTCTTTTGATTCCTATTTTATTTTCAAGAATAAAACAGGATTTCTACGCCCCTACCAAACCACGCTATCCACCATCCTCTCTTGGTAATGATCCAGAAAAGGTTCTCGTTCAGTGCTTCTCGACCAGATGTCAACGCTCCTATATCCTACTGCTAGATATCATTATGAGTTTCTTTTTCCCTTTTCCCTTGGTTTTATTTTATTCAAAGGGACACTGAAGTTTTAAGTATGGGGTGGGAGAATAGAAATTTGCAATATGCATATCGAGTCTCATGTTTATTTTGAGTTTATCATGTTTGTTTTAGGTCTACATATGAAAAATGTCAGAAATACAAAAAAAAATAGAAAATGTCAAAAATCGCAAAAAAAAATGCATGTTTGTCTCTTGTTTCATTTTGAGTCTCATAGCATGTTTGGAATGTTTAGCCTTGTCCTATACTTTGGTTTTTGTGTGAAACATAGTTAGGTAAACATAATTGAGCATGCATGATCTAAGTTCCTAGGCATGACTGAAATGCAACAAAAACTTTACCTTAGTAAGATGTTTAGCCTTATAGGGAGAACATAAAAAATCCCTCTGCTTTCTTAAGTAAATTTACTCTTCCTATGTATATTATCTCTGAGTATTGTGATGATTATCTATTTTTCAATGTTGATATACCTATATTTGGTGTGAATTAGAATTGGAGGACCGAGGCACACTTAAAGCCCTTTTTATCATCTCTTTACCTGCCCTACATTTTCCTATGCTTGAAACCACACATAAAAGCCTAAAGCCGTAATTTAGTAAACTCCACAAAAATCATTCCCTAGCTGATATGAGCATCACCCCTTATCCGAGAATTATGATTTAGTGTTGTTAAGATTGATGATTGTAGAGTGAGACATGGTTTGGTTCAAGTATGGGGTTTGTTGACATATTGGTTATTTTGACACATTACTATAAGGGTTGAATTTTATATTTTCCTTGCTATGCATATCATGTTAAAGGAATTTTTTGGCTCCCTTAATATATATATATATATATATATATATGCACTTATATTTTCGGATTTAAAAAAAAAAAGAAAAAAAGAAATGAAGAAAAGGAAAAAAAAGGAATTAATAAATCAGCTTGTGAATGAGTCAAATTTACCTTATTTCTATTTTGCGAGACTTATTGGGGATACATTGGGGTTGAGAGGAATTTTGTTCTATATTGATTAGTGAGTTTGGTTGATGTATTTTGAGAGAGTTATGGTTGAGATGTTGGTTGATGTTTAGGAATCTTGGGTCCCGGATTTTAAGCACCACTTAGCCAAAATAACCCCTTGCCCTTTATTTTGTACCAAGCCATATTACAACCCATCGAATGGAGTCTTCTTCGAAATCTTCCATTGAGTGAAAGATCTCCCGATGATTCTTGTTTGTATTGCCATTAATTGGCTACGAAATTGGTGATATAAATTTCAATATTTAAGAGTTTTTGCATTTGGAATTGAGTTGAGTGTTGTTCTTAATTAGAGCCTAAACACATGAGAGTGAGTAAAACACATTTTTCCCTGTGAGGTTTGATGGATGAGCATGTGGGCTACTTGATCATTCATATGCATTCTAGGATGTTTGTCTACCTTATTTACGTTTGCACTAAATTGAGATGTTGCTTTTCATAAGGCTAATGCGTGAAGAGTATGTTTGTGGGATGAATGATTCATGTTTGGTTATTGCCTGAGGACAAGTAAGTCTAAGTATGGGATGTTTTGATATCCATGTTTTTAGCCTATTTTATAGCTTTATTATGAGTGCATTTGCATTACATTTGAGTTAGAATCGAGTCGCTTTTGTAGGTTTTCGTATAATTTTCGATATGGATGTCTACACAAGTGTGTTTTGCATTTTATAGGATTATGGAGATATTTTGGAAAAGGTGTGACACATTAAAAAGCTTAAAGGAAGGTCAAGAAGATGTGGAAAAATCTAAAGAAGTGGAAGCGGAAGCGAACAAAGTCGACAAGATGGAGCAGCTGGAGAAACTCCCTTTTTTCACATTTTTACACTTCGAATCAAATTATGAATTCTTCATGAGAGTTGTAGTCCTCGAAAAGAGCTTTCCAATGCACATGAAGAGAGAGAGAGAGAGAGAGAGAGAGAGAGAGAGAGAGAGAGAGAGAGAGAGAGAGAGAGAGAGGTCGTTTGATGACAGTTTGTGACATTTTTCAAGATTTTTCTAGGTGTTTCCTTTCCTTTATGAATTTGTTTATGTTTTCTATCATGAATAGTGAGTAGTTTCCTTGACTTCTAGGTATCCAACTATAGACATGTGTGTTGAATTGATGATTTTATGATATTATTTGGTGTTTTTTTATCGTCATCTATCTATGTGCTTACCCTTGGATAAAAAGTTTAAGGAATTCTTGTTGCAGTTAGCTTGAGAGAGGAAATTGTGAACTTGGATAGTAATTAGGGTTTTATAATGTGAGTTAAAGATCCTAGTTAAAAATAGTAGAAACAAGTAAGTTGATTATATGGAAGTTGATTTATTTACTTGTTGATTAATGAAAGTTAATTGTTTGATGATAAAAGCACGAACTTATGTGAGATTCATTAATTTGCACATATGTTTATTGTTGTGGGGATCCCTATTCTTGGAAGTCTTCTCTTTATTGATTTTACCCGCGTTTGAGCCGTGAAAGTGTGTGTGAAGCAAAATCCCCCCGGCCATCGATACCTACAATCCCTCTCCCACCATTCTTGCTACCCTTTGCCCAAAAAAAACTAGGTTAGAACCGCTGACCTACTCCCTTTGGATCGACCCTAATCCCACTATACTATAGCGGGGTTTTGACAAATTTATTTGATTGCATGAGCCTAAGTCGAAAACCTTCACGTCATGTGCTATTGTATCATACATTGACGACCAAATCTTCAATTAGAAAAAGACTATAGAGCTTGAACAGGAACACATTCTAGAACAACAAAAAATGACCAGCGACTTACTAACAAACTCATGGAAAAAACGACAACGGTGCAAATGGAACAAACCAAATCATAAATAGTATAAATTAAAATTTGATGGAACACTTTCCACCTCCAAAAAAATAGGAACCTACGGTTACATTATTCGGGATAAAATCGGATCGATTATTCACACCGAATCTGGGGTATCCGCTTTTAACTGAGTAATAGGTGCTCGGGGGAGGTTGAAATGATTTTGTCTGACTCCCTGCTATAGCTTCAGAAGTTTATGAATTTTCATATACATCACAACTATAGTGCGAAAAATTGTGTAGCTAACCAACTCTCTCACCTGGGATTTGATAATGCATATTTTAGATAGGCATTATAGATAGTTTTAGTTGCATTTAATATAGTTTATTGTATGTTTTATAGTTAAATTGCATTATTATCTATTTGGACATTCGAGTTAGGAATCTACACTATGGTTGGTTGAATTGTGAGGTTTTGATTTCTATTTGTCATTCCATAGCTATTTCATTATACTTGTGCTCATATTGCTGATTGCATGTATTCTCTCTTGATTGATCAACTAGACAAAATTTGAACTCATGCTAGGTTTTAATGATTTCGCAAGAATAGTGACCATAGTAGCAAGCACGCGATATTGGTCCCTTGAAAGCATCAATTGGTTGTGTAGGGTAATGACACTTGATTAAATATCGGTTCGGAGGAGATCAGGGTTGAAGGGTTGGCAACCTTTGACACATACTAGTTGATTAGGAGGGTTGGTACTACCAAGACTATTAGGAATTTGTGCTGCTTTATATTTGAACCCAAACTAGGTAAGGGTCGCATAGAGTGTAAGGGGTTGGCATGTCGTGAGGGATAACAATCTAATTAAACCAAAGTCGCAATGACTCAAATATCAATTGCATTCATTGCATTAGAATAACAAAGAAATCAGGCCAAGGATCTTGAACATCAACTATTGTTGAGAATTGCAGGTGAAGCGCTTTCATCCCATTGGTAACAAACTCGCAATCATTCCATCCTTTATTTCATTTCAATTACTTTATTTCATTCAATGTTGTCATTTACTCAAGTTAGCAATAGAATACAATATAAATAGATCTCTTTGTGGGTTCAACTCTTTACTTACTCACTTTACTGATTTGTTAAATTTGGATTACAAATATTATTTTTGGGACAAGAATCAACTACCGGTTAATCCGTAAATCCTAGTATACTAGGATTCAATTATTTTTGCTTGATTCTTTCTAATGATGCGACGCTTATGAGTTTCATCCTTCATGACGTGGGCAAATTCTTTCCATTTCTTCTTCTATCAATATATAAAAGATCGGATCCTCTTAGGAACAGTAACATTCGGAGACAGGTGTCAATATTTTGTTTGATGAAATTGTTTTATTTGAGCTTCTCTCTACTTGGGCTTCTTTAAGTGGGTTTGAGTTGGCCCATTTATATCTGTCGAATTCTTTGCCTGACAACCTACCTCAACCATCTCACCTATCTTCACATCTCCTCGCCCTCCGCCTTTGGCCTTACCTTTCATGGCTGCTCATCCTGTTCCGTCTCCATCCCTAACTCCCAAACAGCGCAATCAGGTCTCCCTCTACATGACGCCTCCTCCAATGGACCCAGAAGATGAATCTCACCGCCATCAAGGACAAATCCGAGGTTAAGGAGAGACACGTACACGATTCGCTTGCAATCATACCTCCTATCCGCGATACCTATGGCGAGGGCAGTCTCAATCTCGTCGACGTTTGGTAGCGGCGGCGGCATTCCTGGTCTGATTCTGGCCATAGCTCGCCCAGATTGGGAGGTGACGCTCATGAAGTCCGTGAGCAAGCGCTGCTCATTTCAGTAAGTGATTCATCATTCATTCATATAGATTTCAACTTATTATTGTGTACTTTAAGTTACATAAGAAACATTTTTATTATGATCAAAATGTCACAGCTCTTCAATTTGAACATGAATCATTTCTCCATATGGTTTGTGTGTATTGGCCAATAATTTTAGTTTTAGATTTTGATCGTTCATTCATTCATATGGCTAAATCATGTTCAATTCGCACAATTAAAACGAGTATTCAATAGTAGGTGTCAATTTTTTTTTTTTATCCAGACGAGGTAATGGTATCGGTTTTCATAGGACTTTGCAAGATGACTGATGAGTTTTAATGGTTTTGCTGCTGAGGAATCCAATGGTATCGGTTTTCATAGAATTTTGCAAGATGATGTTTCGAATGCTTTCTCTAGGTTCGCTGATCAGTTTATGAAATTTGTTTAATGCATTCATTATGTGTGCCCGATTTCGGTTGAGATTATTCGATTACTTGCATACCTTGTTCAAATTGTGTGCAATCTTTCGTTTATGTGATCTCGAATTAATGAGATGGTTTGTAGCTGTAGATCAATTTTGGAGTGAGTGCTTGCTTTGGTTGATGACTTGCTTAATGATAGCAGTGAGTGATGCTTTCAAGGCTTGTGTCTTCAAAAAAAAAATTTAATTTAGGTTTGTAATAAGTTGATACGGAGTATATGTTAATGTTTTGTCGTATTTTTTTGGCAGCAAAATCCAGAAGAGCAAGATTATTTCATGATAAATCACTTGCTACAGAAGATTTATATGAACCTTTCAAAAGGTAAATGCTCACCGACTATAGTGGGAATGCTAAATCCTTGTGTTTGCATATCCCTATTTAATGCCGTATGTTTATCTTTGTTTAGAGACTTGGTGTCATGTTTTTCAAGTTTTTTAAAGTTGGTACTTTTTTTTGTGTGTTTGTATGGAAGGACATCTCTAATTTATTTGTTGTCAGCCAAGTCAAGTATGATTCCAACCTGTTGTAACCGTAAATACTCAAAAACTTTTTATTTTTATTGAGATTATAAGAATAAATTGAGAATGAATACAGTAGTGCAATTTTGAATTTTCGATGATTAAAGTTGGATTGAACTCTTCCTTTTTCATTCAACTTGATAAGTAAACTGATTACTGATACAACTCTCTCCATTTTAGGTTGTTTTGGAAGGGCGACTGGTTCACACAAGAAAAGAGCTGCAGGATACTTTGATTTGATGTATTATAAATTGGCATGGGTGAAAATGTACAGTAGGTGAAGTGCAGGCTGGTGTGATGTGGTATGGTGTATTGGTGTGAGTGAATGCCTCCAATAGAGGGTCAAAGAGTGTGTGAGCTTGTGTGGGAGTTGGTCTAGGGCGGTGTAGATTGAAGATATATTACCTGAAAGTTAATCTATTTTTTTATTTTCTTTACAGTTTTTACCATCTTCCCTAGAACTTAAAGCTCTATCCTTTTCAAGTCTCTTAAGCTATCCACGTGGAGACCTATCTGATTTTTTTTTCTTTCCTTTTTTGCCCTTCTCTCCTTCTTTCTTTCTGTCGCTCTCTCTCCCACGATCCCTTCCTCTTTCTAACCACCGTCACCGCTATCTTTCTCTGGGCGGTTTCTATTGACAATAAAAGGAGCGTTCAAGAAGAAGAACCGCTTACAGGAGCGGTTGAAGTTTTCTCCATCGAGTTTCTTCTCCCCGTTCTCCAATTTATGACGGTTCTCAATAAGGTGGGTTTAATCATCGAGATTGGATTCTTTTTTCTCACCCTCTATCTCTCTAAATCACTCCTTTCTGAATTAGGTTTACGGATTTTGGATCTGTGAGGCTGATTAGGGTTAAGGACAGCGGATTCTACCACCTGTTGCCGAGAATTAGGGTTCTGAAAGCGTCGGGCGAGGAGGTCGTGTTCATTGATCTCGATGAGGTGCGGAAGTGGTGCTGCCTGGTGTTACACACGGGGGGGAGCGGATGCAAGTTGTCTTTTATCCGATGACTGTTACTCGAAGCCATGGAAGTATGTAATTGAATTTGTTCTTCAAGTTTTTGTAATTAGGGTGTTGTAGGATGATATTAGGGATTTCGATTTCAATCAAGGGTTTTGCGATCTAAGGATAACATGAATCCTAGTATGCTAAGCTCTATCTAGATCATTCATTAGACTTCTTGAGTAATAGATTGTTTTAGAACTTCTTGAGTTCACCGATGTAGTTCACATATGTGATTTGTGAAGTTCTTGAGTTCACGTATGTAGTTTTAGAAACTGAATGGGTTTAAAAAAGTTCAACGACAAGGCAATTTTTGTGCAGCACATGATGTACTATAGTATTCATCAATGTGGATTAACGATTTCGAACCTATATGTGAACTCACAACTTCACAATAAGTAGTGCAGAAAGGCAATTCTGAATTTCACTCTTTTGGTGCTCTAATAGGTATTAATATCCATCAATTTTGCTATGATTCCAGCTAAGTTCATAGTGTTTGGATCTTATTTACTATCATGTAGGAAAAATCTGACAAGGAATTAAAAGATGCAAGGGAAACAGAACTGATGTACGCTGAAGATGGACCCGCAACTAGGAGAAGATTATCTTAGCAAAGTGGAGAGTTTGCGGAGCAAGGTTAGTACTTGTTTTTCAGCTGCCTGCTTATGGCATTAAATCAGGGATAATGGGCTTTCCTTAAAGAGTCTTGAGGTATTCATCATATTAGACCTTGGTTCTTACTTCCCTGCTGGCTGGTGTGCTGAGTTTTCTTGTATATATATTTCAGGTTTTATAAGATGAGAAATTATTGGCAATTCATTTTCACTATGGCAGCAGAGGCAACTTATTTGCAATTCTTCATCATTGAACCTTATATATGGTAATGAGGTTCATATCAACTTATCATCTCAATTTGTATCGATTAGCTTGTCATCCGTATGCCCTCTTCGTTTCATTTCTCTATATCTATCTCATATCCTTGAGCTTAACTGTTTAGTTTCCCCACATTCCTGATTTTATGATCTTTCATAAACTTACCTAAAACCAAACTGTGGATGTGCACTTGCTTTTAAGAAATATGAAAAATGGATAATAAATTCCTCCCGATGACTCTCCTATTGGTGATATCGTGAACTCTCTCGACAGCTGGTTTTGTATTGTAAGCATTATCATTACACCCCTCTTAATCCCATTTTTGGTTTAATTCATGTGCTGGTTTTGTTTATCCTGATTTAATAGCTTATATTTAGTTAAATTCTTTATTTAAGTTTAAGAATTTAGGCTTTAGTCAAATCCTAATATGTTTTTATGGAACCTATCTTATACTATTTGGTAGTATATAAAAGTGCACATTTGACATATCTTGGCCTTACAAGCACATGATTTTACAGAATTCTTTCTATTTAAATAATAATGACATCCAATTGTTTCTTGAATAATAATGACATTATTTTATAGAACTCCGCTTATCCGCTTTAAAGAAGCATGATTAGGCCAAGATACCAAACAATATCTTGGCCTTTGCCAGCACATTAAGGTCTTCAATTTCATGAAGCTACTTTCTATATATATATAAGGATTTTGACCTTATCATGCTTCTTTAAAGCATGTATATTTAGGAAATTGGCCTTATAATTAATCGTCATTATTGTGTATGTTTCCACATTGTATATATAAAATTAATTATTACTAATTATTTTACGGACGTTTTTTTTGTACCTATGAGTTTTGTTTTGTTGCATTGATGAACATGATTTGCATATGTTCTTTTAATTAGTAATATATGATTATATGGTGCCATTTCCTAAACGCAGTATAAAGGGAAAAATTCTTTTGTAGAGACTTTTTTCGACATATCTTCTTTAGATACACTTGAATCGCATCACTAAAACCACCACCTAATATCTGACAGTTGAAGGAAATGGCTGAATGGGTTAAAAAACGCAGCAATCAAAGTAGCAAAATTGACTCTCTAAATGCCTCAAACGATGCATATTGATAACATTTCCCTTAAAATTGTCCAGTGCCTCCAAGAAGTGAAGAACATTATCTAGTGGAACTAAGGCACAATTTGAGAAATCAGTATGGGTTTTACAGGATGAGATAGGGGTGTATATATGTAACACTTAGCGCGTGTTTGTTTGGGGCTTTCACCAGGTTTCAGGGGTTTCAAAAAAATTTAAGCTCTCTGGGGGGCGTTTGGTAGGAGCTTTCGGATGGGCTTCATGGAGTTCAAGTTGCAGGTTATTTTCTCCAATTTCATAAGCTTGGGGGGGTAGATTATGGAGTTTATTTCAAGGGCTTTCGGAAGTTGTTCAATATTGCCCCTCAGGTCGTCGTTCTTCGCTCTGTGGCGTCGTTCTTCGCTCAGCTGAAAACGCCTCCTCTTCTTCCTTGTTCCGTCGGCCTCCATCTTCATCATCCTTCTTCTTCTTCGTGTTGATGGTTGTGGGTTGAGATTGATGAGCGTTTGGCTTCCAGATCTGAAATCGAAAGGGTTAGGGTTTTGTGGAAACAGTGAAATCGATTGGGGGTTGTATTGGGCGGAAATGGATTGATTGAAATCTAGGGTTAGGGTCTTGTATTGTGGAAACACTGAAATCGATTGGGGGTTTAATTGGCAAACAATCTAGGGTCTTGTATTAATTGAAATCGAAAGGGTTAGGGTCTTGTATTGATTGAAATCGGGATAGAGAGTTAAGTTTGGTTGGACAGTGCCACCATAGCCCAGGAATGACACTGGGAATAGAGGGGAGTATATAACAGTGTTCGCCAAAACAACTGGTTAGATGATTATTGGTCTTCACCCTTCTGTGTACATTTACTGTCAAAATTGAACTGAGAAAATGTTGTATTTTTCATAAATTAGAGAGCAAATACAGTGAGGTCCCATTAGACTTTAAGGTCTCTGTGACAGCTTATCTTTCTATACAGTAGACAGCATAGCCAGAGCTTTTAACTCTCCATAAAACAATTAAAAAAGAGGGGGGAAATCAACTAAAGCAACTTGCAATGAGTTTGATTGAGCAAATAATACTATAATCCAACTCTGAACTGATGTGTTTCTATAATAGCAGTGGAGCACATGGTTTCATTGAAAATGATGCTTATATTCTGTGCTTTTCCGTCCACAGACATGTCAGACTCTTCCGGTAGTTGGCCGAGTGGTTGTCCCGAGAAGTACCCTTGGATCGGAGGGGAAGAGCCTATCGAACCATGGTGGCAAGCGGAGGTAACTTGCTTCTTTGTTCTTTCATTCACTTGATTGCTTCACTTTCTGTCACTTGCTTATATGAAGTCCTGAATCACTTGCTTTCACTGATGTCACTTGATACTTCACTTGCTTCATGGATTACTAGATTCTTGCATTCGACTGTAGTAACTATTTACCATCTTGCTAAGTTTTACACTCATTTCACTGTCTTGAATCACTTGCTGTCACTTGAGTATATGATGCATCTCTTTACCATTTTGCTTAGGAAGCATAGCTTTGAGTATAGGATGCAGCTCTTTTCATAAAGTGATTATAATCACTACTGAATGCTTAAGGACCACAACAGTGAGTTCATATTTATAAGATCCCTTGCATAAAAAAATGAAAACAAAGCTCCTTGTATAAAAAAAATGAAAAGAACTATCCCTTGTAAAAAAAACTGAAAAGAAAGATTGCATACGAGCTTCCAGAGGCCATTCCATTATTTATGACTTTGTAGTGTTTGCCATTGCCATAGATTGATTACCTTGAAGATTTCCTTTTTAGATGCATCTTCTTGTTCCTTTTTGGTGATGTTTGCCTTCTGCATACCAGTGGTGAAAAAAAAAAGGTGAATTTAGCTCCCTTAAGACCTCCTTCATGTTGTGTTTGTTTTTCAGTGGATGAATTACATCTCCTCTTATTTGACATTGTGTTCAACTTTGACATCTTATGATTGTGGAATAAACTTTGGTTTTTCATCAAAAAAAAAAATAGAAACATGGAGAATTACAAATCTGTGCAGTTTACTATCCAATAACAGGAAGATGCAAAGAAATCAAGGATTCTTTTTGTAGATTTCATTTTTGAATTACAAAATCAAATCTTGATATAATCACTTAACAAACAGATAATTCAAATGTAACAATAGATAATTAGGTGCACAAGAAACACAATACACATCCAACTTGATAGAAACAACAATGAACAGGCTAAGGGGAGACAGAGACACGTTTAATTAAATGGATTTCTAGAATCTCTGGGTTCTCTTTGCTTCATTCACTAGGCTGGTAAAATCAAGTTTGTTAGTATGATATAAGTACTTTTATTTTGTTTTTTTATAACTTTTTACCCCTTATAAAGAAAGTATAGTTTGCTACTTTCATGCTGTTGCTTTCATCAGTTGCTGATTTTCTTACTAGGTTAACAGTGACGAGCAAGATGATGCAACTAGCAGCCGAAACCCAACTCTCGTTCACTTGGAGAAGGTCAACCTGGATCTAAATGCAATCAACCGTGATCTGACGGAGCGCAACCAGGATCTCACTTCGTGCAACCGGGATCTCACCGAGCACAACCGAGAACTAACTACTCGCAACCTTGATCTCTCTGAACGGCTATATGCTACGGAAGACACCTTAGGTCGCCGCGATGAGGAGTTGATGAGGGAGACTTCCATGAACGAAGAACTCACAGATAGGGTTGCTTCGCTGAGCACCTACATTTGCAAGCTGTGAATTGAGCTCGCTACTTCCAAGGGTCGTGAGAGGAGGGCTCGTACAGCTATCATTGTGATGGTCTTTGTCTTCCTCCTTGCATTTGTCAAGAAGTAGACGTTTTTCGGTAGGATGTGGTGTAACTAGGGACGACTTTTGTCATTCGACTGACATGATTCGTTAGCCTTTTGGTGTAACTAGTGTAGGCATTTGTCATGCAGGTGAACCATGTTTCCGTAGGATGGTTTAACTAGGCAAGTCTTTTGTCATTCGGGTGAACTTTGTTTCGGTAGGATGGGTTAACTAGGACATGCTTTTGACGCACTGTTTTGTGGGCTAGCTGCAAATGATGGTTGGGTTTTGGTTAAAAACTTGTGTGATTTCTATGTTCGTAACCATGTATGTCAATACAAGTTGTTGTGTGATTTCTCATTGTTTTGTGTCTTGGAATTCAGGCCTATCATGCCTTGATGAAAGCTTGCATGGACCAAACTAATTTATGAATCTTTCTACACAGAATTCAGGCCTATGTTGTGTGATTTTACTTTGTGAATTGATTAGTTTGAAGTCAAAGTTTGTTTAGTGCCGGATCTCCATTTCACAAATCGTGAATTCTACCATACAATTGGTCACCCTTAGCAAAGGCAGAGTTTGACAAACTACTATCCGGTAGAGGACTCGTCCTCCGCCTCGTGATCGGCGTATGCATCATCATCGTCGTCCAGTTCGACATCATCCTCTGGGGGCATGACCACTTCGTCTTCATCCGAGCTTCGGCGCATGAAGTTATGTAATGCGAAGCATGATAAGATGATGTCAACCTGTTTCCGCACTGAGTACTTAGGCATAGTCCGTGTGATCTTCCATTGACCCTTGAAAATGCCGAATGTGCGCTCGATAGCTCTTCTCAGTGACGAATGCCTTGAGTTGAAGGCCTCCTTCTCATTGGTAGCTGGCTCTTCCACGAATGATGCGCGATGATACTTTGTCTTGGGGTAAGGCACCATGTACCCCTCACGATCGGGGTAGCCCTTGTCACACAGGTAGTATCTTCCTACATGTTCAAAGACATGTTTTACCAAATACGGGGCTGCTGATTTCGACGACCAAATTCAGCAGTAAGGTCGTCGAAATCATCCCCCAAGTCATATTCGGTATCCACTTATTGACTGTCAACACACCCAGTCATCTCACCAACGGCTGAGGACGGCGCTGGAGGTGGCGCATCCATCGAGGGAGCCACACAATGTTGCCCCGTGGCAACAATCCCTCCATATATTTGGTCCCACATGTCCTCTATGTCGGGTGCGACTCCCCTCTTTCGGAACTTTTTGAAATTGGCATTCTCCTACAGACAAACAAAGCTAAGATGATCAACAACTACTCGGATGAAATAAATCATATTCAACAGTAGCATTCTCCAATTGATATTCTAAAACATTCTCCATTGAGCTAATCATAATATTTTAGGTAATCAGAAAATTTATGTTGTGTCTACCTGAATTTTCTTCGTCCACCACTCCTTAGTTGCGGCGATTGTCCCACTAGCAGGGTCCCAACCAAGACCGGTCTCCCCATGTTTCAAGTCTTTCCATTCCCTCCACCGTTTTTGCATTATAGTATGCTTGTTCTTGAGAGTTTCTTTCCCACACTTCTTGCCTATAGCTTCCTCAAATTGGGTAGTAAGTTCAACCCAACTGAATAGCTGATCTCGACCATACTTGCGCTGATATGCGAGCATGAGATCCAGAAACTTTTGCACCAATTGCTCAGACCACACAAATGACTTGTCTTTTTCTTTTGGAGGGGGCTTGTTGCTCGACGACATGGTGAGCGTGACAAGCTGTATTGGAACCAACATATACACCAAATACAATTGCAACATCATAACAACAATAAAAAAAGATTTGTATGGATCGAGTATAGCATCATGATGAAAGACTTTACCATCTTATTACTAACAAAATGTGACTATCATTTCCTACTCCCAAAGCCATAACATCTTCTAAATCAGTAGAAACTCAATAATTCAATACCCCTACATCCTAGAATGTTGGCACAGTTTATATCTATGTTAACATACACAAGTTTTTCTCTTTGGCATTTCATCGAACATATGGTATGCATCCTCGAGTTACAAGCACAAACAGATGGAAAGCAAACAAACAAAGTATACAATATCAATTTCACATTTGGACAGCAAACAAACAACAAATAGCTCATTAAAAGTCAAATGAATATATTTTGATTGCAAAGAAACGAACTTAAGGCATCCATTGCAAACAAAACAGAACTCGAAGATCGTCACTGATTAGAGAGGGGAGATAAGCTGTTGTTCGCAAGAGCTTACATGGAGGTTGAGGAAAACGGCAACCGAACTCGAAGATCCGACGTGGCCTGCGTGCGGACACCAAACAAGTTGTTGTGTTACAAGCTGTTCGATTGAGGCTCATTCAACCACCATCCGGCCTCCCCTTTGATTTGATATCAGAAATTGTAGCAGGAGGAAGGAGGAATCACTTACCTTGGAGCAACCGGCCAGCACCCCCGACCTAGGGTTTTCGGCTTGAGCTTCGATCCAACACACAGCACAAATGAGGGCAATGGGTAAGGGATGAACAAATAAAAATGAGGGCATTAATGTCATTTTGCCCTTAAATATATCTCCAACCCCTTATATCCACCAAACACCAATTAGGTTTTTTTCAAGGTTATTTTTAAAAAAAAACTCCAACTCCCACACCTCCATAATACACCAAATAAACTCCAACTCCTAAAAAAAACCCAACCCCTAAAAAACCTCCGTTTTACCAAACACGCGCTTAATTAGCTCCTTGCTGGGAGGGCCAGGGCATTAACTCAAGCACCTCTGATTCAGGTAACTCATGGCTCTATTGTCTTCTAATTAATCACATTACTCACATGGTTTTCCTAATTATCAGAACTTGATAACATTTAAATTAGTATAGTTTCCTAATTCCACGAATCTCCATGTTAATGGTTGTACATTATATAATTTTTATGCCCTTTTTTATATTGCTTTAGTTTGTGGTTCTGCATCCATGAAAGTGTTGGGTGTGCAACCATAAAAATGTAGGTTGTATGTTTAGTGACACAGTATTAATGAATTATTTATAGGCTTACTATGCATTAAGTAGGAAGACAATCAGTTAGAAATTTCTTAATAAGTGAATCCTAGGTGAATGTGCTTCTGTAATCAACCATGGTGGAAGATATAAATTGTCCGAAGTACAACAGGTTCAAACCTATTCGAGTGAAGCCCAACCGATTTCAGTTTTATCTCCTTAACCACTCAGACATATTGACAGGTTTAATATCTAATATTTGCTTCATTCGTTACAGTGAACTTGGTTTTTGGTGATTTGTGAGAAGGAAATGTAGAGCTATGTGTACAACACAATTTTTTATATCCTCTGTGATAGAATTTGAGGGATAAACGGATTACCTCGAATAGCGGAAGCGGAATCTAGATCGTCTTGCCTTCGAATTTGATCACCAGGTAAATTTCCATAGCCCTAAATCTCGTTAGAGATTCGGGAGCAGGGGAGAACCTACGATTCACAGCCTACACACCATGGGAGAGCATTGGAGAGGAAGGAGACTCTCTCCACGGAGGAGAGTTCTCTGAGGGATTTCTCTTTTCCTGAGAGGAACGTCTGACGAACAGACTCTAGGGTTAGAGATTAGGAATCAAGATTAGGAGAGAGGAGTCTCTCCTATTTATCTCTTTATTTATTAGATAAATTAATATATAACGAATATATATTATTTATCCTAATATTAGTTAATTCTTAACGAATAAGAATTACTTACCTAATTACGAAAATTAGGCTATTTATCTTTTGGGCATATATTTAATAATGTCTGAATTATATCATATAATTCTAACATCTCCCACTCGCACAAAAGATCACATTCCTCCAAAACTCATTCTCATACTCGTCGTGTATAGGCCGTGCGACCCGGCAATACTACCTGCATAAAAAATCCCGTTGGAGACTAGGTCACAACGTTAGTTGAAAAGTATTGCTGCATCCCTAGGATTATCTTTCATCGGACTAGTTGACACACAAAACCGGATCCCTCTCAGTTTGGTTCAACTATAATGGTGATTCACCACAGTACGTAACTGTCGGATCTACCAAATCCCATTTCCGTCAACGATTACTCATAATACCTTCCTTTCGCTTTGGCATTACTTTCATGTAAATGATGACCACTTTCCCAGAAGTGCCCCACTTAGACCGCATCACTCATGGCCATCGGAACACAACCAAAGTAGCGCATCGTCATTACAATCAGTAACCCAAGCCGTTAGTCACTAAGGGTTGCCATGTTTTCATATATCTTAGCTCACACAGTGATAGAGATGGGATCGATCTATCACCACATAGGGTCGACTAGCACACACTAGTATGACAGCGTGCTACAGAGAGCGCTTCTCTAAAGCATTATCCACTCAACCTGTAAAGGTGTTCATCTCATAGTTACGCAGACTTGAGAACCATCTTACCCTACAACACCTTGCTTTTTTGAACCAATGGGCGCAGGAGCATAGTTACGAGTCATATGAATGACTAACTATAAATTACCCATTCAATCTTTCCCAACCGGAGAGACTTCATCTTGACATCGAAAGACAGTCAAGGCGGTTATCA
The DNA here is from genome assembly GCA_963922045.1 of Persicaria maculosa. Classification (NCBI taxonomy): domain Eukaryota; kingdom Viridiplantae; phylum Streptophyta; class Magnoliopsida; order Caryophyllales; family Polygonaceae; genus Persicaria; species Persicaria maculosa. Next base: position 41,786,144 of record OY998261.1, read on the forward strand.
TCTTATTCTGTTCCCATAAGAATTGAGATACTTTACACCTATAGTGTCACACACTTATAGGAACGTTTGTTCGTGTGAGAGAACAAACTATGGTTCAGTGACATGTAACATATTTCACATTTACATCACCAGTTTTCACCACATCAATGGCACAACATATGAGTTAAGACCAAAGTCTCCCACTTGCTAAAAAAACTCAATTCAGAGAGGTGGCTCGCATAACCATCAAGAGTCAAACATATTATGACAACGTTGTTCTTGAACAACTTCTCTCTAACTAGACAGGGTTTGATCTGAATATCATTTGATCTCTAACATCCTTTGGAAATCCTGGTATTGATAAAACTGGACAACCATGACATCTGCTCACCATGTTTCGTCACAACCAAATTTGTGTTTTCAGGAGAATCCTTTTTCTTAATCTCCTCGGAAGCTACTGATGATGTAAGAACCTCATTTTCCGTGGTGGAAGGACAAGCAAGACAGTTTCTTGCTAGACATCAATGTCTCTTCTCCTTAGAGATAAGACCTATAGACTGATATTTATACATACATCAGTGTCTCCTTTCTTAGATCACTAAGATCCATATCTGTGTTCTAAGATGGACACAGATATCATCCACCATAACACAATACACAGTCTACACGAGTGCTTTTGCAATCATTTACTGTGTTCAATGCTTAAGACTCGAATCAGTTTTGATAACTCCACTCCCTTGATGAAAATCGGAAATGGTTTCAAAGGCTTTGACACAAAGCTTGGGTCAAAGGTCTTGAAGTCAAAGCTGTATTGATGAAATTCAAAACCTATATTTTAGTTATTATCTTATATATATTATCTATGTATGGTTTCCAAATATTATTATACATATGTTATACTAACCATACAGCAAAGATTTCGAAGAAATCTCCTTCCTTAAAGCTGAAAGATATGAAGATCAAATCAGGTGGATGGTGGCATATGTTTCCCAAAATAGAAGATTGCGAAGATCCTTCCTAAGCCATGATCTCAAGTAGCCGTTGGGTGAAGATTCTTGTTTCAAATGGCGCCGATTTGATCAAGTATAAAAGGAGATAAAGAAGAAAGAAGAAAGAGAGTTGAACTCTGACGAACATTGATTTACAACGCACACTCAGCCCTCAAGTCAATCTTTCTTCTACGTGTACTCTCTGCTAGGTGTTAAGAGTCTTATCTTTTGTTTCAAAGCATTTGAGAGTTACACAGTGAGCTTATAGGATATATTCTGAGAGAGTGTTATACTCGAGAGTTTATAACTCAAGAAGTATGCACTAGGTTGTTGATTCACGAGTGTAAGAGGATTGTAATAGATAGCTGAGAGAGGTGGGGCTCTTCTAGATTGGTCTAGGACTCCAAGGGAACGAGAGTTGACTAGATTGCAATTGTATAGGAGAGAGGCTTCTCAGTGAGCTATTAGGATCCTAAGTTTTGTGAATCAATAAAGCCTGTTGAATCCTAGGGTTGTGGAAGAACCCTAGGCGGGGACTAAGCCTTAAAGGAGCCGAACCTCGTTAACAATTCATCGTGTTCTTTACTTATTCCTTTACCATTATTTTCGCACTTGATTCGAATTGTATAACTTTGTTGTGCTTCAGGTATCCCAATTGAAAGAATTGAGTTTACTCCCAAAGGTTTGAAAAGCGTTTCAAAAGTCTTGAGATTGTCAGCGAAAAGTTGGCATACTCTATTCAACCCCCCCCCCTCTTCTAGAGTATCTTTATTCTACTTAGTTATACATTATCGAACCTTCAATTGGTATCAGAGCCTTACTCACTACTTTTGATCTAACAATCTTATGAGTTTTGATCATGTTTGGTAAAGCAAGCGGAGGATTTGCACAAGGGAGGTCTACCAATAGACCACCGCTCTTTGTGGGAAACAACTTTGTCCACTGGAGGTCCTTGATGAAAATGTTCATTATAGATCAAGATCTGGAACTTTGGAACATTATAGAGAATGGTCCAAAGATTCCTGAGAAAGAAGGACCTAATGGAAGCAAAGTCGCGAAGACTGAGGACGAATACATCCAAGCGGATCTTGAACTCGTTTCCAAGAACTATAAGGCCATTAACTTATTATATTGTGGTCTTAGTACTGATGAGTTTAATCGTATTTCATCTTGTAGGTCGGCTAAAGAGATTTGGGACAAGTTAGTTGTCACCTACGAAGGAACCAGTCAAGTGAAGGACACCAAGATCAGTATCTTCCTTCGAAAGTATGAACTTTTCAAAATGAAGCCTGATGAGTCTATCAAGGCCATGTTCACACGATTCACGGAAATCACGAACAACCTTGACTCTCTCGGCAAGACCTTTGAAAATGTTGAGAAAGTAAGGAAGATATTGAGGTGCCTCCCAAAAGACAAATGGGGCCCTAAAGTGACAGTCATAGAGGAAGCCCAAAATCTCACCACTCTACCCCTTGATGACTTGCTTGGGAAGTTGATCACACATGAGATGATTCTCAAAGAAGACGATGGAGAAATCCCAACAAGCACTAAGAACTTGGCACTCAAGTCTAAGAAAGATGAGCCCAAAGATGTGTCTGATTCTGAAGATGAGGATGATGATGAGGATGATCCCTTTGCTCTCATTACAAGGGGTCTTTCTTGAATCCTCAAGATGAAGAAGCAATTCAAAAACAAAGATGGATCAGAGTCTTCTAAATTTCGAGGTAAGTCTCAATACAACAAATATGACAAGAAGACTAAACCTTTGTCTTGTTTTGAATGTGGTGAAACAGACCTTCTAGTGAAAGATTGCCCTCAAAAGAAGAATAGCCCGTTCAAGAAAGGTGATAGATGGAAAAAGAAAGTCATGGTGGCAGCTTGGAGTGATTCTGACTCAGGTGACTCAGATTCAGATGATGAGAAGGCCAACATTTATCTCATGGCCTCAGGAGATGAATCCCACGATGAGCAACTTGAGGTAACTGTAAGAGAACTTATGGCAAGTCCAAAAGAGGTACTATCGGAATTCCTTTATAATATGATTGTCAATGAAGAGAAGCTTATTGCCTAAACCAACACTCTTATTAAGAAAACCGTGGACCAGGAAAGAACTATTGAGGAACTGACAATGGGGGTCAAAAGTCTTGAAACCTCTTATTCGGGTCTTGACATTAAAGTCAAGACTCTTGACTCAGATAAATCTGAACTCAAGCAAGATCTCTTGTCTATAAGAAGTGAACATCATGACTTAGAGAGCGAGAAGATCTCCTTAAATAAGAAGATTCAAGACCAACAGACAGCCCTCATAAGTTTTACCAAGTCCAAGGGCACTCTTGATAGGATGTTGGGTGAGCAACAAAGTTCTCTAAATAGAAGTGGTATTGGTTACAACCCGAGGTTTTTAAAGAAGCAACACATTACCACTTTTGTAAAGGCAAAAGGAAGCAGAACCTCTCCTATATGTCACCACTGTGCAAGAAAGGGACATGTAAGAGAGACCTGCCTCTATAGAAGAAAGGATCCTCATATTATTCGCAATACATTTCGTGTTCACTTGAGAAAAGAACGGATAACGCAAGTTTGGGTACCCAAAGGCACTATTTTACCAAATATGGTTTATCTCAATAAAGAATCTAAATTTGCTTATTGGTCTAGCCACAAAGGTTGATTTTTGTTTTGCAGGAGATCACCAAGGTGAAAGAGAAAAAATGGATTATTGATAGTGGATGCTCTAGACATATGAGTGGGAAGAGGTCTCTCTTCCATGAACTGAAGAAGCAATCCACTGGAACAATCACTCTTGGTGACAAAGGAAAGTGTGACATCATTGGTATCGGTAGTGTTGGGAGTGATCCTAACCATAGTATTAAAAATATTTATCTTGTTGATGGTTTGAAGTATAATTTGCTTAGTGTTTCTCAATTATGTGATAATGGTAATGATGTTGGATTTAACAAGAAAAGATGTTTAGTGCGCAGAGAAGATACAGGTGAAATAGTTCTAATTGCCTATCGTTATAACAACATCTATGCCGTGAATGCTGAGCAAGTGGCACAAGGAAGCTTAACCTACCTAAAGGCTTTGACGGACGATCCAAAGCTCTGTCACAAGAGACTCGGTCATGTAAGCCCACATACACTACAAAAGCTTGTGTCCAAAGGGCTTGTAAGAGGACTACCTGAGATGGACTTCAAAGGTATTGAGATGTGCAAAGCATGCACACGAGGTAAACAAACACGCAGCTCTTTCAAACCCAAAAAGGTTGTAAGTACTTCTAGACCCCTTGAACTTTTACATATGGATTTATGTGGTCCTATGCGAGTCAAATCTCCCAATGGTAAAAAGTACATGCTTGTTGTTGTTGATGATTTTTCGAGATATACTTGGGTTGCATTTTTAAAAGAAAAATCAGAGGCTTTATTTGAGTTTTCAAAACTTTGTAAGGAGTTGCAAACTTTAAGAAACGAGCCCATAGTGTCAATTCGAAGTGATCATGGTAGGGAGTTTGATCAACTTCAGTTTGATTTGTTTTGTGCTAAATATGGCATCTCCCATAATTTTTCTGCTCCTAGAACACCTCAACAAAATGGGGTTGTGGAACGAAAGAACCGCACCCTAGAGGACATGGCCAGGACTATACTTTTAGAAAATGCACTACCTAAAACCTATTGGGCTGAAGTTGTTAACACAGCTAACTATATTTTGAATCGTTGTCTTATTCGTTCCATCTTAAAGAAAACTCCTTATGAACTTTTCAAAGGCCGCAAACCCCTTATATCGTATTTCAAACCCTTTGGCTGTACTTGTTTTGTTCATAAAAATGGAAAAGATAACCTTGGGAAATTTGATGCGCGTAGTGATAGATAACCTTGGGAAATTTGATGCGCGTAGTGATGAAGGTATATTTCTTGGCTACTCCTCAAGTAGCAAAGCATATAGAATCTTCAACAAAAGGACCAAGATGGTTGAGGAAAGTATTCATGTTATATTTGATGAATGCAATGACGATTCTTTAAGTGAAAATGTTACAGATTTAGATCTTAACAGCCATACAGAGAATGAGGATGGTGATGATATTGCTACTAAGAACACAGAGAAGAGGAACATGCAGGATCAGATTCTTAACACTAAGGAGTTGGCTCAAGGTCTTGAAGCTCAGTCCAAAGCTATTGAGACGTCAAATACTGCAGTAACTAAGCATAATGTATCCATGGAGTCAGATGGACCTCAAACAAATCCTGTTGATGTGAAGAACCAGGGAGCTGAGATTAGCAAGAGAAAGTTCAAATACTCCTCGTCACACCCATTACAAGATATCATCTCTTACCCTACATCTAGTGTTCACACTCGTTCTAAACTTAAAAATCTCTGTGCTTTTCACGCTTTTGTTTCACTTGTAGAACCAAAGAAGGTGGATGAGGCCATTCAAGAGCCAGACTGGATCATTTCTATGCAAAGTGAGCTTAACGAATTTGAAAGGAATAAAGTCTGGACCTTGAAGCCTAGGCCAAAGCATCAATCAGTCATTGGCACACGTTGGGTATTTCGGAACAAGCTAGATGAGAATGGTAAGGTCGTGAGGAATAAAGCAAGGCTTGTTGCTCAAGGCTACAATCAAGAGGAAGGTATAGACTACGAGGAGACTTTTGCTCCCGTAGCTAGGCTTGAAGTCATTCGCATTTTATTAGCATTTGCATCTTTTATGGGCATAAAACTATATCAAATGGATGTCAAGTGTGCATTTCTTAATGGTTTCTTAGAAGAAGAAGTTTATGTGGCTCAACCCCCAGGTTTTGAAAGTTCGGAATTTCCTAATCATGTTTCAAACTAGACAAAGTGCTATATGGTTTGAAACAAGCCCCAAGAGCTTGGTATGAGCGCTTGTCAAAATATCTTTTATAAAATGATTTTAAAAGGGGGTTGATCGACAAGACTCTTTTCATCAAGACCAAAGGAAAGGACATATTGGTTATCCAAATATATGTTGATGATATATTGTTTGGTGCTACTAACACATCTTTGTGCAAGGAATTTTCCGATATAATGTGCAGTGAATTTGAGATGAGCTTAATGGGAGAACTCAACTTCTTTTTGGGGTTGCAAGTTCATCAATCTAAGAGAGGGATCTTTGTCAACCAAAGCAAGTATACTAAGGATCTCTTGAAGAAGTTTAAGATGGATCAATCCAAAGCAGCCAAGACACCCATGAGCTCAACCTTGTCCTTAGATCAAGACAAGACCAAGAAGAGTGTCAATCAAAAGGAGTATCGAGGGATGATTGGATCTTTATTATATCTTACTGCTAGTAGACCTGACATCATGTTTAGTGTTTGCATGTGTGCTAGGTTTCAAGCTGACCCTAAAGAATCTCACCTCGTGGCTGTGAAGAGGATCTTTCGATATCTAAATGGCACCAAGGAGCTTGGCTTGTAGTACCCGAAGCAAAGAGATTTTACACTAATTGAGTATTTTGATGCAGACTTTGCAGGCTATAAGGTGGAAAGGAAGAGCACGTCGGGATGTTGCCAATTCTTAGGGGCATCCTTGATTAGTTGGCACTCAAAGAAACAAAACTTAGTTGCTCTTTCCACTGCCGAAGCCGAATACATAGTCGTTGGAGCATGCTACTCCTAAATCCTTTGGATTGCTCAACAAATGAGAGATCTTGGCATCGACCTCAAAAACATTCCCATTAAGTGTGACAACACAAGTGCCATCTCCATTACAAAGAATCTCGTTCAGCATTCAAGGATCAAACATATTGATGTGAGACATCATTTCATTAGAGACCATGTGGAAAAAGGTGATGTGTCAATATCATTTATATCAACTGATTATCAATGGGCTGACATTTTTACTAAGCCATTGGCAAATGACAGGTTCACCTTCATTAGACGTGAAATCGGAATGCTTAACAGGGATGCACTTTCGTAGGGGGAGCTTTCCCTTTACGAAAGAAAACTTCTACTCAGTGTCAAGACCTTTGAACCTCATTTCAAAGGTTGTGAACTGAATAGTAGAGCACATATAATGGATCATATATTTGGTTGGTATCTTTTTAGATATTTGATCAAATATTTTTTTTTAAAAAGGAAGTTTAAATATCTTTACTTCATTGTTACCTTCAGGAAAATCTTTTTTATTGCATGTTATCCGATTATATTTTTATTTGTGGAAATTTTTTTAAAATCGGATAAACATCTTGCCTTAATCATTAAGATTCAAACGGCTCTTTGTTTAAATTTTGAAATTATTTTGGTAAAACTGATTTTGAAAATATGGCAGTGATATGATGAGTTAGAGTTATTACCTTGGAAACTACCACCTTGTCCCATCAACTTACCTCACCCGCTCCCTTTTTAAAACACACAATCTTTACCCCCACTATTCACATCTTCAGAGCCCACCGATTCTCTCTATTCTCTCTGACCTTTAAACCATCTTCTTCATCTTTTCTTTGAAATTTTTTTACCGTTCGTATCCATGGCACCCAAATCCAAGAAAACCTCCACTCCCAAAAGACTTGGCGCTACCTCCAAAGGTCATCAGATCCCCCTCGTGACTTCCCCTCAACCCGAACCTGCCCCTGAGACCACTGTCCCGAGCACCGTCCTTGAGAGCACCCTTGCCGAAATCAAACAGGAGGAAGAGGAAGCTTAAGGGAAAGAAAAAGGTCATTGTTGAGGAAGAGGAGGAAGAGGAAGATCTTGAGGAGGTTCTAGAGAGAGATGCTGAAAAAAAGGCCGAGGAAGAGGCCCAGAAAAAGAAAAAGGCAGAGGAAGAGGTTGTGAAAGAAAAGAAAAAGGTCGAGGAAGAGGCCAAGAGAGAAGCGGAGAAGGAGGTTCCCGCAGGAGAGGAACCAGAGGAAGAGGAAACTGAGGAGGACGATGAGGTTGATGATGACGAGGAGGCCGAGGGAGATGAGGCTGAGGAGTCTGCTGAGGGCTCGGGGTCTGAGGAAGAAGAGGAAGAGGAGCCGGAACCTGTTCCCTCTCCTACTCCTCCTCCTCATCCCCCGTCCCCGAAGAAGCGCAAGGTCGTTAAAGCCAAGACGTCTCCACTTCCCAAGCGCTCCAGGAAAGCCACTCTCAAAAGATTTGAAGCGCCCGTCAAGTCGACCGCTCCAACAAAAGCCCGAAGAAAGAACGCTGAGCCTGCCGTCGATCCCCCTGCACTTATCCAGGTAAACCAATCCTTACCCTCCTCCTGGTTTGAGAATGCTGAGATGGCTGGCCAATGGGTAGACGAGTTCAAAACTCGTAGGATTTGTTTTTCTGATTTTATCGATTTTAATTTTTTAGAAGCTTTTAACCTACCCTACATCTCCCTTCTCAAACAAACCACTGCATGTACCCTGCTGAACCTTGAATCTGAGTACTACCCCCAACTCACCCATCTCTTCTACATAAACCTCAAAGCCAAGCACACCAATGAAGGCTGGACTCTGGAGTCAGTCGTCAAAGGGGTTAGAATCATGTTCAACTCCCTTGATTTCGCTGAACTCCTTGGTCTTCCCAAACCAAGTCCACCCTCCCCTCAAACCCCCACAAAAGACCAGTGTGTTACTCTTGCCCGTGCCAAATACCTGCTTCCCGAAGCATCAAGCAGCACCACCAAACAACTCACCCACTCGTCCCTCACACTTGAAGCCAAAATCATCTTTAACATTATTGTGAGATGTCTTTTACCCCGAATCAACTCTGGCTCCCTCCTCACTGAAAATGCTATGGTCCTCCTCTACCGCATATTGAATGACCATGATCTTGATCTGGCCAATACCATTTTAGGATCCATTGCTCACACCCGAAAAGCCAAAAAAGGAACTCCCCTCCCATTCGCAAACCTCTTGACCCGTGTCTTCAAAGCTTCTAAAATTGATTTTGAAAATGAAGAACAACAACATCATTCGGAAAAATTTGACTCCAAGAGCTTTGAGAAGATAGGCATAACTCAGACCCCTCAAGGGACTTGGAGCCTTGCCTCTTCTTCTTCAAAAGCTCTTCCCACTAGCTCTGCCATCGATGAATGAATGGAGAACCTGGAGTTGGGTTTGGAGGAAGTTCGCCTGGACGTCAAGGAGTTACGCCACGAGTTGATGGTTGAGATGAGAGAGATGGCCAAGCTGTTAAACGAGTTGAAGATGCTGATCAAGGATGGTGCTCAAGACGATGAACCCTAAACCCCTATCCTAACCCTTGATCTAACTCTCTAACACTGCTGGCCCTGTTTTCAAAACTTTTGGTGACTGTTGTCATACTCCTCCCTTTGTTGAAAGACAAAAAGGGGGAGATTGGTTAGACTTTAAACCACTTTGAACTATAGGGTCTTGGAAGACCTTATTTTGCCTTATTTTGTTGGATGCTTTTATCATTGGTTTTGAACTTATATGATCCAACATTTGTCTAACCCCTGCAGGTACTTAGTCCGATTCTTTATATGATATATTTGCTTGACTAAGTTACAGGGATGCACAGGTTTTATCTTTCATCAAGGAGGAGATTGATAACTCCACTCCCTTGATGAAAATCGAAAATGGTTTCAAAGGCTTTGACACAAAGCTTGTGTCAAAGTTCTTGAAGCCAAAGCTGTATTGATGAAATTCAAAACCTGTATTTTAGTTATTATCTTATATATATTATCTATGTATGGTTTCCAAATATTATTATACATATGTTATACTAACCATATAGCAAAGATTTCGAAGAAATCTCCTTCCTTAAAGCTGAAAGATATGAAGATCAAATCAGATGAATGGTGGCTTTGCAGTTTCCCAAAATAGAAGATTGCGAAGATCCTTCCTAAGCCATGATCTCAAGTAGCCGTTGGGTGAAGATTCTTGTTTCAAATGGCGCCGATTTGATCAAGTATAAAAGGAGATAAAGAAGAAAGAAGAAAGAGAGTTGAACTCTGACGAACATTGATTTACAACGCACACTCAGCCCTCAAGTCAATCTTTCTTCTACGTGTACTCTCTGCTAGGTGTTAAGAGTCTTATCTTTTGTTTCAAAGCATTTGAGAGTTACACAGTGAGCTTATAGGATATATTCTGAGAGAGTGTTATACTCGAGAGTTTATAACTCAGGAAGTGTGCACTAGGTTATTGATTCACGAGTGTAAGAGGATTGTACTAGATAGCTGAGAGAGGTGGGGCTCTTCTAGATTGGTCTAGGACTCCAAGGGAACGAGAGTTGACTAGATTGTAATTGTATAGGAGAGAGGCTTCTCGGTGAGCTATTAGGATCCTAAGTTTTGTGAATCAATAAAGCCTATTGAATCCTAGGGTTGTGGAAGAACCCTAGGCGGGGACTAAGCCTTAAAGGAGCCGAACCTCGTTAACAATTCATCTTGTTCTTTACTTATTATTTTACCATTATTTCCGCACTTGATTCAAATTGTATAACTTTGTTGTGCTTCAGGTATCCCAATTGAAAGAATTGAGTTTACTCCCAAAGGTTTGGAAAGCGTTTCAAAAGTCTTAAGATTGTCAGCGAAAAGTTGGCATACTCTATTCAACCCCCCCCCCCCCCCCTTCTAGATTATCTTTATTCTACTTAGTTATACATTATCGAACCTTCAAGTTTGTAAACAAACACATGTTCGCTTGTCTTATCTCAAAATACGACAGAATGCGAGATTGCACTCAGTTTCTCAAGTATTCCTCACTTCATCCACTTCCTTTTGAGTCCATGAGCCCATTTCCACATATGAGAGTGACATGTCTTGGATTATACGAAATAACCTTATATACAACTACCCATTTTCTATGCAACAGATTCAACTGACAATTGTATCAAAATTGTCGTCCTCGAATCACAACATAGTTGGCTATCAGTGTGTCATCTACTGCATCAGAAAGTTAACCTTTACAATATGACATACTTACAATGATTCATATTTCGAACACCAAGTACAAAACATCTTATCATTGTCATCTAGATGCAATGTTTCAATGCTTACATAGGTGTGAGCAAAAGACTAATGTCTTTCTCAAAACCTTAGCAGAAACTTTTTCAAGGAAACGAATTTCTAGAAGTCCTCCCACTGGGAAAAACTTTGCTATCTAGGTCAACTTGTAAATGAATACAAGCTTTTGTAGCCATCCATCGGTCTGATTGAACATAATCTAACCAAGTAGAGAGAAGGTTCCAACCTAACTCTCTTGTTATAGGGTATAATATCAGGTTGTAAACCTAATTTACTCTCAATGGATCATTCCACCTATAAAGCCTTAAGAACCCAATTATCTCATTGCTTTATGTCATGGCAGAATAGAAACCAATTCAAAAACATGGCTTCTTTTATAGACTCGTTATCTATCATCACCATCCGCTAGTTGAGTCTTAGATCTATCAACAGATCATAGACTCTAAGTGGTGATTGGTGTGGTGATTGGTGCTATCTCATTTGGATAATTTTGGAGCAACCACATCTAATGTGTTTCTGAGATATCTCGTGTTCAAAACAACTCCCACTCTAAAGTCGTTTCGATAGGCTCACAATTGCTCTAGATGAAAATCCTGAACGCGAAACACATTTGTTCAACAAGTTGTGAGCCAAGAACGAAACTTCTTTAGCTTTGAACATTCTCAGGAACACTAGATCACGATTGACCCATAATATCCTGAATGTTAATGTGGTAAGACAACTTGTATTACAACTATCATAGGATAATGTAATAATTGAACTACCAGAGGCTATGTTGTGGTTTCATCAATCAAAACTCATCCTAAGTTGTCTTAACAACTGTCTCACAATCACGATTAAGGATTTCTGAGCTACGAAACTCATCATCCTTACCAGATTGCTCCCATCAGTCTTAGAAGTTTGCATTTCCAAGATGGTTTAAGAATGTGATCATGTACCTAGCCTTATGCCTAGTACACACATTCTACATGATACCTTTTATCCAAATGGATTTGATGCAACCAAACAGATAAGGCTAAAATTTTCAAGAACTAGTTGTTAAGCTTATTCTATATCTTAAGGTTCACCACGTGACCCTCAATCATAAGTAATCTCCTAGAGATCCTCTTATGCCTTTAGCCTTTAACATGACACCTCATGTGCCATTTCCAGGAAGTAACTGACTAAGGATTGTCCAACAAATGAACCACTCCACAAATTAGCACAATACACACTCAATAGAAACCAATGCTTTGTGCTCGAATTTGACCATTTCGTACAATTTCAGTCAATAGAAGAATTTAAGACAGAAAACTTTTTGAATTTCACCTGATTTCTCCATCACTCAATGTGAGAGAAAGTATGGATATATGTTAACCAACAAGCTCACTTGTATATTAACATCCATTTATACACTCTTAGATCCATATTGATCTTAGGAGATCATGAAATTCAAACAGCACAATATAATTTGTGCTTTAAGCTTCTAAATTTTGTAGAAAGCAATCTACAAAAATGTAGTGATCTGTTACAAGTAACAGATTACCCTTGAAGCCTCAAGAGAAGTGCTTAACGCATAAGCATCTAATCTCTTTGGACAATCCCACAATGACCATCCTAGACATACCCCAAGGTGTGTCACATCATTTTCAGATAAAAAAACATCATCTTCTGACAACTCTGTCTTTTCTCAAGTTCCATTGAACCTATTCTCCCACTCACTAGTAGAATACCTTTTTAGAGTATGCATTTCATTTACCCTTTATCACTTTGCAAAGTGGTTAAACTATGCTTCCATAGTGACACTTCTCATGAATTACAACAATTCAGTGAGGATTGGAAAATGTCAAGATCTAAACTTGACATCATCTTATAAGATTGGCTTCAGCTAAACTTCGAAGTTCAACACCAATACTTCGGTATATCATCTGATCTATTTGCCTAGTGATCAACTTAAAACATGTAGATCGCAACTTTTTCATTTGGATCTAGCAACGACTTGCTTAATCCCAATGATCAGATTATGCATAAGTTACAAAACATATTTGCAACCATTATCACAAAAGTGACAAATTTTCCTCTTGTTACTGAACCAAAAATCAGTAAACTTGTGATCTTCACATTGGAACCGAAAATCCAATAAGATCTCAAGGTATGTTCCATTACTAGCATCATGACATCACATGGTCTATATAAGGAAACTTTAGAAGCCCCTGACATTTTCAAGAAAGCTAAACTTTTATTACTACGATATAAATCGATGTAATCTCAGTTCTGCTAACTTTTGATTCAGATCAGTGATATGAGTGTGTTGCCTGTCTATCACCATTGACCAGAAACATGTTACCGTTTATGCACGAAGCACAAACCAACACATATCATCATTTACCATGACCTTCGAAGCAAAAACATACTTGTAGCTTGTAATCAACTCCGTTAGAACACAGATTCATGACGACATAATCGTCCGTCTGACTATTTTCAAACAACGTATGTTTAAGGTTATCTTTTGAACTGTGCGAGTTAGTCTAAAGATTTGCTCCCACTAGGACCATGTCCTTAAGTGAAACAAAGTATACTGAATGACAATCTTCCTTAGCATGAAAATGCTTAGAACCATGAAATTCAGTTTTACAACTCTTTTGATCTGAGAAAATCCAAAATGAGCTTTACAAATTAGAAAATAATTTTTAAAGCCTATGACTCGAGAGTTGAATTCTCATCAAGTCCATCTGCTCATTTTCTAATTTTCAAGGGAACTACATTACTGTTTACGTACCCGAAGTACTCAACATCAGCTCACTTTATTTGTACGTCCAACGTATGGATATACACTAGAACAAATCTAGTCTAATCGAGCAAAGTCGGATAACATGTCTTCATTAGGACTATCGACTTTCAGGATCCTACACGTATAGGTCCTTACCCCTTAAGGGTTTATTCAGATTTTTAGAACTACGTTTAAAAACGCTATTCAAAATTATTGAATATTTTCATCCATTTAACAAATGGATTACTTGCTCGATTTCCTTGCAATCACACTCAAACAAATCATGTGTTTTTCCATAATTTCAAGTACATCACCACGTTAGTAGTAAAAACATGAAATTTTCCACAAGGTTTAGAGATGCATCCCAAATGCTTATCTCTTATACAATCTTTACATAAAAGATTTATTTCTCATATTTTAATTAACTCACATAAAGCCAATTTTCCATTTTAAGCTAATAAGTTATACGTAATAACTATCCGTTAACTCAAAATAATTTTAAACAACTCACGATTGAATTATTTAAATCCGCTCAATTTTCAAGTAAAACGATATTCAAACAAGGTTAAACATCCTTGAAAACAAATTCTTGGAAAAAGAATTTTAGAGAGCTCAGTCCATATGTGAACAAATCAACATAACTTAGGACTCATCATTGCTCGTTATTAGATAAGGGGCCACGTAGGTCGATATATCACATAACTTTCAAGTTCGTTCGCTTCTACAAAAAATTCAACCAGACACATAGTCCGATCAAAGTTTTGAGAGAAAACATAACCGAAAAACTGTTTCAACGAACCTAGTTCACATAACTTAGTCACAGCTTGGTCATATAAAAGCGATGATTCGTGTTTGAACCGAATTGGGCTAAGCCCAACTCATTAAACGCAACCCACCATGTCTCAGTCCGGGTCCGAACCCGACTAAGACAACTCCAACACTCGGTCAAACATGACAAGTCTCAGTCCAAAACGAATCCGGACAACTAGTCACGTTCAACACATATAACAACAAGTCCAATAAACATATGCTCAGCCATTTTTTTCCAACCAATTTGCTCATATAGAAATTAGGCCCAAACGAATTAGGCCCAATGTCCACACCCAACAACTACCTAGCCCAGGCGCGACCCGAAGCCCGTCCAAGCCCTGCTTGTTAGGTTACCAGCACTCGGCTCGGCCCGAAAGGAAGCCCGAAGAGACCTGATGAAGCTCCAGCCGCCATGGCTAGCTCAGAGCTGTGTTTGAGATCGCCGACAACTTCCAAAGGCGGAGGCGCCGGAGGCCGCCAGCACCCACGAGGGATGAGCAACGCCAAGCACCACCAAGCCCGGGAGTACATTGGCCACCATCGCATCTAGCTTGGGTCTCTTCTCCGGCTTGAACTCGCCGTTGAAATCCCAGGCGGTGGCGCCACCGCCTCCAAGTGCTCCTTCGAGGAGCATGGTGGCAGTGGCACCTCCATGCCCATGACTCCGACGAGGGCAGCCAGATCGAGAACGATGCAAGATGAGGAGCTGCCTTTGGTCGCGGTGCAAGCATCTCTCCTCCCCCGTTCTGTCACCGGTAAAGCCCTAAATCAAAAATTCCATGTCAAAATTCAATCCAAACGACCAAATTGAGCATGGTTTAGTCGATTCTAGGCAAGAATACTCAAACCCGTCCATCTCCATGCCAAAAAATGAGCCACGAAGTCTCAATTTTCAGATCTAGCGAAGTGCTGCGAGATCGAGAAGAAGGAGAGGCTTTCCTCACTCCCTTGTCGCCGACGACCCTAGGCAGTGGCGTCGTCGCCTCCAGTTGCTCCGTTAAGGAGGACGGTGGTAAGCCCGACGCCGCCATGCCCTAAGACTGGCTAGGAGATCCCAATCGAGGAGCACGAAGCTCCAATTTCAAGCCCTCGAATAACCCTTACTTCTCAGATCTAGTGAACCTATACTGCAAGTTCAGAAAAAACAAATTCTCCAAGCAATAGATTCATATATATTAAGCACACACACAAGTGATCGAAAACGAAATCGAATCCCCTCATAACCGCATGCTATCAAAGAAAATATCAAGGGAGCATGGAGAAGAAAAGAGGGCATGTGAAGGAGAAGACCTTCTCCAGATTGGGCAAACGGTACGGCTTCAACAAACAAATACGGAGCATATAATTTCCATAGCAAAAAAATTTGCAGTACCCTAGTTCATCATCGAACTCGGCAAAACAAGGAAAAATTGGACTTTTCAATTGAATTTAGTTCTAGGAACCTAATTCATCCTGTTATTCAATTCGATTTAACAAATTCAAAGGCAATTTGAGCCTAAAGCTCTGATACCAATGATAGAATTTGAGGGATAAACGGATTACCTCGAATAGCGGAAGCGAAATCTAGATCGTCTTGCCTTCGAATTTGCTCACCGGGTAGATCTCCATAGCCCTAAATCTCGTTAGAGATTCGGGAGCAGGGGAGAACCTACAATTCAGAGCCTACACACCATGGGAGAGCATTGGAGAGGAAGGAGACTCTCTCCACGGAGGAGAGTTCTCTATGGGATTTCTCTTTTCCTGAGAGGAACGTCTGACGAACAGACTCTAGGGTTAGAGATTAGGAATCAAGATTAGGAGAGAGGAGTCTCTCCAATTTATCTCTTTATTTATTAGATAAATTAATATATAACGAATATATATTATTTATCCTAGTATTAGTTAATTCTTAACGAATAAGAATTACTTACCTAATTACGGAAATTAGGCTATTTATCTTTTGGGCGTATATTTAATAATGTCTCAATTATATCATATAATTCTAACCCTCTGCATTGGTAACTTGTGTTTGGTGTTTTGCTTTCTTTACCCTTTTTATACTGCAATGGTCTGTCCAGTGAGAAAAAGAAATTCCTTTCCTTTTCTTCCTATTCTTTACCATTATTTTATAAACTGCACTACTTATTTTCGATAAGATGTTATGGAAGATCTAGGAACTGAAACCCACTCATATCTTTACTCTCGATCTCTCATCTGAAAATGTCCAGACAGGCAGACACCAGTCACGTTGGTGGATATATCTGAACGTCCACCACTCTCAAGTTTGGCATTTGTGGGGGCCCTGCAACAAATGTCTAGATACGAGCCAGTTGGGAGATCACAAGGACACAAGGACGATGACAACAACAACAACAACAACCAAAACAGACCCATCAGATGTGGTCAAATTAATGTCTACTAATCAATCTATAATGCAACAACACCTTTGGACTTTCGGAGAGCATTTGCAACAAATGCCTTGAGGTTTTAACTTGTATTCTCTTGAAGCTTTCGACCCTTGATGTGTTAATTTGTATTCTATTGAAGCTTTCGACTTATCTAACGTAGGAACAAAACAAATTTTTGTTTATTTTTGCTTATGTTCCATTTTCAATTCATGGTCCATACACATATAGTTGCCTTCTAAACTTCTTGAATACTCTATATAATGCTTTTGGTTTGATGTTGGTTACCATTACCCATTTTCATGTTTCTGTAGGTTGGTTTCTTAAATCTGGACCCATTTTGGTTCAAATTGGCATTTTCAGAATGTAGGTTGATACCTATTTTTAATGGTTTGATTTGTGTGTGTGTGTATATAAGTACGTATTGTATTTTTTTAATTAAAAAGATGTGCACATGTGTACATTTTGAACTTGTAAAAAGATGGTTGATCTAATTGGGAATTTTCATTGAGAAACACAAATTGAATTCCCCTACTCTTATTATAACAGGTCTAAATGTCTATTTATCAACAAAAAAATGTCATATCCTTCCAGTGGAGTTTTTCAAATTTGTAAAGATTTCACAAGATTAATTAATATAGCCAATTTTTTTATTAAAAAAAAATTTCACCCATTTCCATTTAGTATTTTCTTTCTTAATTAAGGATGCTTAACCAATGTCCCAAACATATATTGAAAAAAATTAATTAGTTGAACATGTATTAACACCTAATTTATTTAAATTAATATATATAGTGATAGTTAGAGTTTAATTTTTAATTTTAAATATTTTTTAAATATCCTTATAATATCAAATCATTAATATTAGTTTATATATATATATATAATGAGCTCTAATAAGTTTCATATTTTACTATCATGTAGTGATATATCATTGAGTTTTAAAAGTGTGAAATTTCCAAATAATAATATTACATATTCGTATATTTTTATATTAATTAATAATATTTATTCTGCATTTATAATAATTTCATGTAAAGTTTCGCTTAACATATTTGACATAAACTAGGTTAGTCACCGCGCGCGGTCTATTCGTATTTACATTGTACATGTTACATTTTATATATGCATAAATATTCATATATATGTGCAAATAGGTATGATTGAGTTATTTTCCATATAACTTAATTTCTATAGTAATAAAAACAATAATTGTATCATTATAAGAAACTGTAAGGATAGTCTTTTAAAATTTTCATCAAAGTAATAAGAATGATGTCTTTCAATTAAAAAAATAAAGAAGGGTAGTCTTTTAAAAGTTTATTAATCAAAACAAAAAAGAAATCCAAAACTATAGAATGCGAAAATCCTGATCATTACACATCAAAAAAATGATATTATAATTATATTATTATTATTATTATTATTATTATTATTATTATTATTATTATTATCTGATTAAAAATATAAAGTCGGTTTAATCTGAGAAATCTTTAAAGTTACAACTTGGATAGTTAAATGAAAAACACAAAGTATGGTTGATTTGAGAAAATCTTGTAATTGTAACTTGGATAGTTTAATTAAAAATATAAAGTAGAGTTGATTTGGGAAAACTTTCAAGTAGTAATTTGGGCATTTTAAGAAAACAATATAAAGTTAGGTGAAATTGATGAAACATGATAATTAATAATTTTGAAAAGACATAAAAGGACCTTGAAATAAAAAAATTAATATTTTTAAATTCAAACTCTTAGAGCATCTGCCACCATACCTTAAATTTGGTAGGCTATATCCTTAGTTTTAGCATATGGAAAAGGCTAACTTCAAAAATAGCTATACAGATGTTTTTAACTCCTCCCACCATAGTGTATAAAATGGTAGGTTATATATTTAAAATTATGAAGAACAGCTAGTTTACAAAACTAAATACCGGTTATATCATACATTACAAAATTATAATGTATAATATATATGTTATTTTAAGAAACCTTAAATAATGATTATGTATTAAATTAATTTGGTTCAATTATATTCAAATATTAGGCTCAAATTTACAAGCTTGTTATGAGTTTTGTAACGATATGATTTTTATAATTCGCTGACTCCGTCGACTATGATCGATCGAAAGATGTCATTATCAGGCTCAAATACATCATTATTAATGTATTGATTTATTGTATGGTTTTGTTATTTTTTCAAAGTGTTATGAAGATGTTTTTATCATATTGTGTAATTTTTTTTTATGTTGTATTACATTACGACACATTAATTAATGATTATGTATTAAAGTCATTTGGTTCGATTATGTTCAATATTAGGCTTATATGAAAAAACTTATTATGAATAATGTATTGGTATAATTTTTATCATTATCAAAATTTAATAGCATAAAATTAAAGGAGAAAAATAAAATTAACAAAATATACATGTGAATAAGAATAATAAAAAAGGGTAAAAAATGAAAAAATGAAAAAAGAATAATAAATAGAAGGATTATAGCATATGAATTGAAATGGCATATATAGCAAGTTCCTGTAGACAATTGGCAAAAAAAAATTTGGGGAGATGTGAGATACACTACGGTGGGAGGAGTTTATACGGTATAATTGGGGTTTTGGGGGGTTTTGGGGTACGGTGGCAGATGGTCTTAAAGGTAAAAAAGACATTTTATAAAAAAGATAGAAATTAATTAAAAGGACATAGTTAATATAAGATGAGAATATATTATGAGGGTAAAATAGGTATTTTTCACGAAAAAAACAATTAAAAGTTACAAGTGGGAAGTTACTATTCATTTGAAACTTCATACCTTTATAAAGAGTATGATATTATAAGTATTTATTCGTTTTTTTAATATAATAACATTATCAAAGTATGATAAGTCATTATTTTATTATTTTATTTATATTATAATAAGTACATTTGTATAAAATAATGTATAAATCTTGTGCGTTACGCGCGGATACTGTACTAGTTTCATTTTAATTACCCCTGCATATTAAAAGGTTGAGTACCCGAAGCACGTGGGATGCAACTAGTAAAAAAAAATGACAGGCCCATTACAGTGCACCGCTTTCGATTTAGTCTTGCGGCCGCAGCTATAAAATGGCCCTTCGGCCTTCCAATTTCCCCATTTCTCACTCTTTCCCCGTAACACCACCCCCCCCCCCCCCTCTCTCCTCCTGTAGGACAAATCGCCTAAAAAAACCGCAAATTTGTTTAGGGAAGAAATATGAATGGGGAGTATGAGTATGATGACCAGGAGGATCAAGGTATGGAGGACGAGGAGGAAGAAATCACCCAGGAAGACGCCTGGGCCGTTATTAGCGCATACTTTGAAGACAAGGGTTTGGTTCGCCAGCAGCTCGACTCGTTCGACGAATTCATCCAGAACACCATGCAGGAGATTGTAGATGAGTCTGCAGACATAGAGATTCGCCCCGAGAGCCAGCATAATCCCGGCCAGCAATCCGATTTTGCTGAGGTTCGGAATTGATTTCCAAAAACCCTAGTTATTGTGCCGGTTTGGATTTTGGGGTTTTTTTCTTGTAAGGCGTAGCAGGTCTGGACTATTCGTTCCTTAATTTTTGTGGATTAAGAGTAAATGTTGAAAACCTGGAGTTAGTCATGTTAGGGTTTGTGGTTTTGGTAAGTGAAGCCAAGAAAAAAAAATCCGTGGAGAGTAAATTCATTGCTGAAACTAGTTATTTTCAAATTAGTTGGAATTTATATGTTCTCGGAAGCACAAATTTAATGGAGAGAATGTATTCAATCATACAGCTGCTATGAAGCTTACAGAACTCCAGAACTTCATCATGAGATGACACTAAAACTTAAAAGAGTATGGTATTGTTGCTCTGAGTTTAAAGCTTATATGATAATGTGATAATGTGGTTCCGAGTTCCTTAGATAGATGTCTGTGTCATGATTCAGGAAAGAAAAAATGTTTCTGAGGGTTGCAACAATTTAGCTCAATCACTTTCTCAGTTAGGCTTCTTTTGATATAATTGCTTTGACATCAATTTTAAATGACCAAGTGATGGCTTGATGTGTTTGTTACAATGAATATACATGATCAATTATATTGTTTTGCATTTCTTTAAGATCATATGAAAGTGAAACCTTGATTCTTGTGATTGAGAATCAATGTTTTTTTGTTAACATGACACTTTTATTGCAGACTATATACAAAATAAGCTTCGGTCAAATTTACTTGAGTAAGCCTATGATGACAGAGTCTGACGGTGAGACTGCCACTTTGTTCCCAAAAGCAGCTAGGTTAAGAAATCTTACATACTCAGCACCTTTGTATGTTGATGTCACAAAGAGAGTTATAAAGAAAGGGCACGATGGTGAAGAGGTTACAGAAACACAAGACTTCACCAAAGTTTTCATCGGGAAGGTAATTACTTCTCCTTTTGGACTGGATATCTTGTGTCTAAGACTTGGAATATGTATTGGATTTTGTGAATAACAGAAATTTCTGTGATCAGGTTCCTATAATGCTTCGTTCTAGTTACTGTACACTGTACCACAATTCTGAGAAGGATCTTACAGAGCTAGGAGAGTGCCCTCTTGATCAAGGAGGGTACTTCATCATCAATGGCAGTGAGAAAGTTTTAATTGCTCAGGAGAAGATGAGCACAAATCACGTGTATGTCTTCAAGAAAAGGCAGCCAAACAAATATGCATATGTCGCAGAAGTGAGGTCCATGGCTGAGAATCAGAACAGACCACCCAGTACCATGTTTGTGCGAATGCTCTCTAGGGCTGGTGCCAAGGGGGTAATGAAACTTTTAGGCTCCCTGAAAATTTTTAAACAAGCATTCTTGTTTCTCCCATTATCATCTTATTTTGTTGCTCTCTACTTTTGTAACTCCAGGGTTCCTCTGGGCAGTACATACGTGCAACACTTCCATACATTCGCACAGAAATTCCTATAATCATCGTCTTTCGAGCATTGGGATTTGTTGCAGATAAAGACATCTTAGAACATATTTGCTACGACTTCTCCGACACACAAATGATGGAGTTGCTCCGACCATCATTGGAAGAGGCATTTGTGATTCAAAACCAACAAGTTGCACTAGACTACATCGGGAAAAGAGGGGCTACTGTTGGTGTCACTCGTGAGAAAAGAATCAAGTATGCTAGAGAGATTCTGCAAAAGGAAATGCTTCCACATGTTGGTGTTGGTGAATATTGTGAGACTAAAAAGGCTTACTATTTTGGCTATATAATTCACCGGCTTCTCTTATGTGCCATTGGGCGAAGGCCTGAAGATGATAGGGATCACTATGGAAACAAGAGGCTGGACCTTGCTGGTCCTTTACTTGGAGGTTTATTCCGGATGTTATTCAGAAAGTTGACGAGGGATGTGAGAGGATATGTGCAGAAATGCGTAGACCAGGGAAAGGATGTGAACCTCCAATTTGCAATAAAGGCAAAAACGATTACGAGTGGCCTTAAATATTCCCTTGCTACTGGGAACTGGGGACAAGCAAATGCAGCAGGAACAAGAGCTGGAGTTTCGCAGGTGCTGAATCGTCTTACCTATGCCTCCACTTTGTCACACTTGCGACGATTAAATTCTCCCATTGGACGTGAGGGAAAATTGGCAAAGCCTAGGCAGCTACACAATTCTCAATGGGGAATGATGTGTCCTGCTGAAACCCCTGAAGGGCAAGCTTGTGGACTTGTGAAAAATCTTGCATTAATGGTGTACATCACTGTGGGTTCAGCAGCCTATCCTATCCTGGAATTTTTGGAAGAATGGAGTACTGAAAATTTTGAGGAAATATCTCCTGCTGTTATTCCTCAATCTACCAAGATTTTTGTCAATGGTTGCTGGGTTGGCATTCATAGAGATCCTGATTTATTGGTGAAGACGCTGAGACAGTTGAGAAGGCGGGTGAGTGTCCTTGTTCCTTGCCAGCTATTTAAGACAACTTCCACTTGTTAGTAGTTATTGCATGGCTAAAATATTGCACTGGATGCACCACTCCAGTAACTATTACCAAGCATGGCCTTAGAATTCTATTGCATACTATGCAACATTCTTTTCACCTATCCACCACTGCTGAAACTGAAATCTTCTGCATAATTTGGGATATGAGAGCCAAGAAAATAGTTTTGAGTTAAGGCGTCACTCCTGATGAAACACAATCATCTCTCGCAATCCGTGAATGTGGCTGTTGGTTATATCATCTGTTACATTTGCTTGCTTTGATGTGAATGGAGGTTTCCCATTTCAAATTCTAGTTTCCTTTCTATTTGTCAAGAATTGTTGTCTTTGCTTTTTGCATGATCATTTTTTCATTAGGTTTCATATGCTTCCTTGTGCTTTTCACACAATTTAATTTGCCAATTGTCATGGGCAGGTCGATGTGAACACTGAGGTTGGTGTTGTACGCGATATCCGCTTGAAAGAGCTGCGTATATACACTGACTATGGTCGGTGTAGTCGGCCACTATTCATTGTTGAGAAACAAAAGTTGCTCATCAAGAAAAGGGACATCAGAGGGTTGCAGCAAAGGGTGAGTGTAGAAATGTTATTTGAACACTGATGTTGGTGTTACATGCTTGCTATAATGACTATATTTTACAATTTCACCCTATGTATCCTTCCAGGAGTCCCCTGAAGATGGTGGATGGCATGAGCTTGTTGCTAAGGGATACATAGAGTACATTGATACTGAAGAAGAAGAAACCACTATGATTTCTATGACCATTAATGTGAGTAACTCTATGGTTGGGGCTGGGTTTACTGCCAATCATATTGATGTGGGAAAACATGTTGGTAGAGAATTAAGATCCTTCAGTGTTATCTGATTAAAAGTTAAATCTTTTCAGGACCTTATTTCTGCAAGGATGAATCCCGATGAAGCATATTCTGAAACTTACACTCACTGTGAGATCCACCCATCTCTGATACTAGGTGTGTGTGCCTCTATTATTCCATTCCCTGACCATAACCAGGTATTCAATGTCTCTGATTCATGTATTTTGTGATTTAAAAATCACTTGTTTTTCATTCTACTCAGTACTAACTTGCTTCTTGCCTTAAGTCTCCCCGTAATACATATCAATCAGCTATGGGCAAACAGGCCATGGGTATTTATGTGACAAACTATCAGTTCCGCATGGTAATTCTCTTCCTTTTGATATGTAGATACATAATGCTCATCACTTTGGTATCTTTTCTATCATCAGTGTATCTCTATTTTGAAATCTTATCATTTTTTGGTCCTTCTGTTGGACTCTTTTTACTTGTTCAGGATACATTGGCCTATGTTCTCTACTATCCACAGAAGCCTCTTGTTACTACAAGAGCCATGGAACATCTGCATTTCAGGCAGCTTCCAGCTGGAATTGTAAGCATTCTTTCCTAGTATCTTAGCATGCCATCTATTGCCATAAGTTGATTTTCTGTTGACATTTTATTTATTGTTTTATGCTGTAGAATGCCATTGTTGCAATTGCCTGCTACTCTGGATATAATCAAGAAGATTCTGTTATCATGAACCAATCTTCCATAGATCGTGGGTTTTTCAGATCATTATTCTTCCGTTCCTACAGGTGCATAAATCTTTGTACATATCCTTGGGTGTTTTATTATGCATACTTGTTCTGCCTGATTATTGGTTCCCTCTTTTTTTAATTTCTCCTTTCAATTTTAGGGATGAGGAGAAGAAGATGGGTACCCTGGTTAAGGAGGATTTTGGCCGTCCAGACAGATCTAATACAATGGTAAGAATCAAGAATTGAAATTTACACTAGGCTTTCTTTGCATTCTAGATTTGGTATTAAACCTGTTGCTTCTGTGTAGGGTATGCGGCATGGTTCCTATGATAAATTGGATGATGATGGACTTGCACCTCCTGTGAGTATAATGCAGCTCCACATATATATTTATTTTGTGTTGACATAGTTGCTGTGAATTTCTACCAGTTTATCTTTCTAATCATTAAAATTATTTCAGGGCACTAAAGTTTCAGGAGAGGATGTCATAATTGGGAAGACCACCCCCCTGGCTCCAGATGAAGCTCAGGGTCCTAATGCTGCCCGTTATACAAGACGTGATCATAGTATCAGCTTACGACACAGTGAAAATGGGATTGTGGATCAAGTATTAAATTCACTTCACTGGATATTCATTTTTTGTCTTGGTGAATTCTCAACCTTTTCTTGTGTCACCCTCTTAACTAATTGTTTGGCCCTGTAGGTTCTACTCACTACAAATGCTGATGGGTTGAGGTTTGTGAAAGTAAGGGTGAGGTCTGTTCGGATTCCTCAAATTGGGGACAAGTTCAGTAGTAGACACGGTCAGAAGGGAACAGTCGGAATGACTTACACGCAGGAGGATATGCCTTGGACTGTTGAAGGAATCACTCCTGATATTATTGTGAACCCACATGCTATTCCCTCCCGTATGACCATTGGTCAGCTTATTGAGTGTATTATGGGAAAGGTGGCTGCTCATGTTGGAAAGGAAGGAGATGCTACACCTTTTACAGACGTCACTGTAAGTCACTTGATGAATTTGCTTTTCTGTTTTTTATTCTTGAAATCCTTTGAAGCATTATAGAGTGCTGCCTTTTTCTAAAGCCGTATCAAAATTCGTACAAGGTTTTACTGTTATCTGTTGTAAAATTGGTTTTTTGGTTTTCATTCAACTTGTGACACTTGTTCTCTCTATATCCAATCTCTTATATAATGACAATGAAATGATTAAAAGAAGGGTGTGGGTATAAAAGTTGTGTTAGAGGCAGAGGATGTTCTTCTTAGAGGTTTTCTACTATCAGTTACTTTGGTTGTTATAAGATTTACTGAACCAATTAAGCTTTTTGTGAAAGTATACTTGGACTATTTGCTGCAAGTCATATTTCTTGCTGTCACGAGTTTACTTTATCCCAATTGTATGTGACATGAATTTTCCTTAATGGTTTAACAGGTGGATAACATTAGCAAGGCTCTTCATAAATGTGGATATCAGATGCGCGGTTACGAAACCATGTACAATGGCCACACAGGGCGAAAACTAACCGCAATGATATTTTTGGGACCGACTTACTACCAGAGGCTAAAGCACATGGTGGATGACAAGATCCATTCCCGTGGACGTGGGCCCGTGCAGATCCTCACCAGGCAGCCTGCCGAAGGTCGGTCTCGTGACGGAGGACTGCGGTTTGGTGAGATGGAAAGAGACTGCATGATTGCTCATGGTGCTGCACACTTCCTCAAAGAGAGGCTGTTTGATCAGAGTGATGCATACAGGGTGCACGTCTGTGAACGCTGTGGTTTAATCGCAATTGCTAACCTTAAGAAGAGCTCTTTTGAATGCAGAGGTTGCAAGAATAAAACCGATATTGTTCAGGTGACTTTTCTACATTTAAGATTCTTAAATAAAAACTCACTACTGACAAGCCTCCAAGGTGACACACTTCCTCCAACTGTATGATGCAGGTTTACATCCCCTACGCCTGTAAGCTTCTCTTCCAGGAGCTGATGTCGATGGCTATAGCACCGAGAATGCTGACCAAAGATATCAAACCAGCCAAGGGCGGGAAGAAGGGAGCTTGATGCGGTTGCCGAAAACACATCCAGGACTCTTGGCACTATAAGATTCTGTATCTCTCCTGAGCCAAGGTATCGGCAAAGGCTTGTCTCCTTGAATAATCACCATAACCATCAAGGGTTGAAAGAAAAAGGGTGAACTTTGGGTGAAGGTTGAAGATGAATGTTTAGACTGCAGGGCAGATGAAGTCTGCCTTCCGGATTAAGGCTTTCCAGCAGAGTATCCTCCTTTCTATAGTTTATGGGCCAATGTGTCCGCCTCCTTTTAATTGACTAGCCGTGAACCGTGCTTTGCACGGTGTTTTTCTTGTTTTTTTTTTTTTTAACAAAATATGTGGTATGATATTTTGACCTAGATATGAGTAGTATTTCTTTGTGACTTTAATATGCCAATTTAAGAAACTAACACCCGGATGTTGGGTCTTCTTGAATCTTGATTGCTTCCTACAGGAATCACATTCGCCACCTATTTGGCCTTTAAGATTCCATTCCACTTCGTTGTCAAAACAAACCCAAATTTAACCATGTTTTTAGCCCCTTCCCCACCTTAAGAGTGTCCTCATCCCCAACAGAACTCTCCACTATCAAACTCACATAAAAATTTCAATATTTATACCATCCAATTACTTTTTATTAACTAATTGCTCCAATATCAACAGGGGTGGATATCTACACCGCTAATTTTTACTATATCACCGTAGACATGTGCGGTGGCTTTAATGACGTTTTGTGGCACCCACCGCTGTACATGACGGTGGGGTTGGAGTCGTATGTGAGTCTACCGTGGTATACAACGGTGACGTTGGGGGAAAGGGGGCCGTTATTTCAAAACCAACTACAGACTTACGCGGTGGGTTTTGAAATCCAAAAAAACCCACCATATTTGTCACTTCTCGCTTTCTCTCCATGGTAGAAGACGGAATCGCACAAAAGTCATACCTTTGATGCACTTACCTCACATTGCTATCGTCGGGCTCACCCCGATCCTAGAAGTGGGTTGACTACTCGCTTCTCATCATGCACATCATCATCATTATTATTTGAAAGAAAGCTACTTTGAATTAAAACTCTGAAAGAAAGTATAACCGAACAAGCCACTCCGCTCTCGCTTTACAACTCCACTCGACCTCCTCTCTCTCTCTCTACTCTCTATTGCAACTGAATTGTGTGTAAAATTGAATATGAAATTGAATACCTAAACTCAACCCTATTGGCCTCTATTTATAGATGTCGATAAGGACTCGAAACCTTATCTTTATTCTCTAAGATAAACTAAAACAAAGTAAAAGATAAAACTTCATGGTGAAATCAGCCTCCTCATGATAGATCTGGTGTTGAAGATAGGAAATCTCGACCTTTGGATAGACATTGCAAGCATTGGATCGAATTCTGTCAAAAATCGGAGTCGGATTCCTCTGCTGGCATGGTCGATATCGACCCTTAGACATCGATATCAACCCCTTCAAAACTTTATCTCGAGCTTCTCCTTCTCCTACTCGAACTGGCACTCGACTTCTATCAATTTGGTCAATCTGAAAGCATCGATATCGACCCCCAGACGTCGATATCGACCCCTTCTGTGTCGACATACTCTGTTTCCTTTTCTGCTCGATTCCTATGTCTCTGATGTACTCGATGTCGAGGTCTCCAGTCGATTTCGACCTCTTCAGAAGACTTCGAGTTCTTTTTCCGTTCTTCCGAATTCATCCATTTTCATCCTGTTTTCTGCGAAATCACATGGAAACTCGTGCAAACCCATATATTTGACATTTAAGCATAAACTACACTAATCCTATGTTTTCCCATTAATATGCATGCAAAAGACAATAAAATGGATTCATATGTGCATAGAAAATATGGCAATTTGTGCGCACATCAGACACCCCATACTTAAGCTTGCTTGTCCCCAAGCAATACCTTTAATGGTCATTCAGGGGAAGAAAGTAAACCCTCAACATCATAGATTCATTTTTCATGTCCCTACAATCAATTGCCATCCTTGATAAGGTACTTATGTCAACCAAGTCCATGCCTGTGCATAAAAGCAATTTCATACTCATAAAGGAGGTAATATGCAAAAACAATTTTAGCGACATAGCATTAATAATCAAGAGAACTTTTGCAAGCATGTGAGAAGTGGATTGGTAAAAGGCTAAAGGTGGTCTAATATTTGGTCATGTGGTGTTAAATCCGGGGAAACATAAAAACATTCTACATTCCTTCTTCATAATGTCTCACCTTTCACTCTTCGCTCAATGCTTTTTTCAATATAATGCTTTTACCTCTCTAACCTTAGCACTGCCTTCTCGCGAGTCGCAAACATGGGTGTCATGAATGGCCCCGGATACTTAGTACTTCAGAATCCTCACCTTGTGTCCCATCCTGCGGAACTATTATCTCAACCCAAGCAGGGTCGACCCACCTTTATCTTCTGAGGTGATCGGATTTTTTCTCGCTCATTTAATTTTCCATATTTCATAATTCTTCTATTCCTGCCAACAACTTCATATATGCACAACTCCATATAACTCCAAAGATGACATCCATTCTCAACATTGTCCCCGGATAAGGTATAAGGTATAAAATGGGCAATATGTATATATGTGGAGCAATAATGATCATGATAAGGCTCATATATGGATTTGTGACTTTTGCAATGATGCATAGGTAAGGCTAGGATATGAACTTGTATAAGTAAGCACTTGTATGGAATTTTCATAAAAAGTCCTCTACCATTTTATTATGCACATGTCAAAAGCAACTTCAAATTTTCATCTCCTTACTTAAAATTACTAAACCGTCACAAATTTATAGTGTCCTCACTGTATTAGAACTAGGGTTAAGAAGAAAACTTACTAAACCGTCACAAATTTCAGGAGTCGAAGAAGACAACAGGCATGGTCAATATCGACCCTTTACATCGATATCGATGTCTCTCTTGATTTCTGCTCAGGCTTCAGGGTGATTTGGCCTCAATCACAAACCTTATCCATGTCGACCTTGAGGTCGATTTCGATGTCTGACATCGATTTCGATGCCTTTCTGTGTGCTTTTCTCTTTCCTGCAAATTGAAAAATAAACACAAAATATGCAAAACAATAAAGTGTCTAAAACCAAAAAGTTGTCTAAAACCAAAACAAAAGCTTTGTTACAAGCTCTAGACTTTTAAGTCGCTAGGTCGACTTCCACTTTTGCGCTTCTCAAGGCGGCATCTGCAGAGCCCATGTGGCTTGGGCCTCAAATATCACTCCTTTCTTGTCCCGCAGCTGCATTCCGCCAGGATTGATTTGATTCACCGTGAATGGTCCTAAGTTCTTATCCTTGAATCTCGTAGGGAACCAATGGTCTTTAGACTTGGCAACATAGACTTTGTCTCCTATCTCATATTGGCTCGAATCATCATCGGATACCCTACATAAGCGCACATGCCAAGGCACACCTCTTCCAAATAATGATAAGTCCTTAATTGTAATGGAACAAGAGGAATCCGTACCTTGACTTACCTTCTTCTCAGTCGGTGGCTAAGGTCGATGTCGATGTTCAGAGGTCGATATCGACCCTTGTTGTACTCCTGGAGGATCAGTCGATTCGGAGAGTTTTGACTCGATATGATCAGGTCGATTTCAACCCTCAGAGGTCGATATCGAGGTCTCCTTGCCTCCCTTCTCAGTGCTGATGGTGGTCGATTTCGATAGGGTTTGGTCGATATCGACCCTTGACCCCGATTTCGATGTTTCCTCTTTTACTCCGTCGACCCCACACTTATGACCTGTCACAGAATCTTGAACATTAGTGGTCGATATGACTTACCTGGGTCGATTTCGATGTTCTGTTGAGCTCCTTCGTTCAAGATTGCTTCAACTTCCTCTACTTACGCTTCATCGATGGCTTTTATCTCCATTGGCCCTTGACTTTTCACCGTCTCGTTGAAGGCATACTCTATTACTTCATCACTAATTATGAATGAGAGCAATCCTTTCTTTACGTTGATGTTGGCATCGACGGTTGCTAGGAATGGCCTACCTAAAATAATTGGACAAGCAGGGTCCTCCGCTATATCAACAACTAGAAAATCGGCAGGGACAAAGAATTTACCTACTTGTACAGGCACATCCATCACTATCCCAGTTGGAATCACTATCGTATTGTTAGCCATGTACAATCTTGCATCCACGGGCTCCAGAGGACCTATCTTTACCTTGTGCCAAATTGTTAGTGGCAACATGCTAACGCTAGCGCCCAAGTCAACTAAAGCATTAAATTTGAATTGACCTAGACCTATAGCGATAGAAAACTTACCTGGGTCCGCCCGCTTTTGTGGTAGTTCCAACCTGTTGCACTCCTCTGCGATCTCAGAGAGCGATCGCTTCTTACCCAAGATGTCCTTAAAGAACCTTACATAAGATGGCATCTCGTGAAGTGCCTCTGTGAATGGTATATAGACATTAAGTCCTTGGAGCATCTTCACGAACCGTTGGAACTTCTTTTCCGTTGGGTCCTTAATCACCTTTCTAGTTGGGAATGGCAACCCCTTTTTCTTTCCCGCGGCTGCAGTAAGATCGACATCGACATCATTAGGGTCGATATCGACTGGAGGAGTCGATTTCTGTGGTGACGCAGAATTAGAGTCGACATCAACAGGAGGGTCGACATCGACGTCACCTTGGTCGATATCGACAGGGGGGTTCGATATCGACGTCTGTTCTGGCTCCTTCTCCTCTACTTTTTGCTTGGGTGTTTGTAATTGACGCCCACTCCTTAGGTTTACTGCCGCAATGTGACCAGTGGTTTTTCCCTTTTGGTTGGGCACAGTGGATCCAGGGAGATCCTGACGCTTTGGGCATTGCTTTCGCCAATTGACTCATTTGAGTCTCCATGTTGCGCTTCCAAACGTCGATCTCCCCAAGTCTAGAATTGATGCCCTACAGCTGAGTATGGACGGAGTTATTGGCTTGTTTGAACTCAGCATGGTTCCTCCGCATCTCATCAAGAATGATTTGCAGGTCATCTTTCTTAGTCTCCCGCTCAGGGTGCCCTGGTGCCCTATATGTTGGGGGATCCCTTTGATAGAACCTTTGATCTCCCCAATTTTGTTGATTGCCCCCTCCATAGGGGCCTCTCGTCCATTTGACCTCCTCATGTTGCTCCGCCATGGATACTTGCTCTGTATGTGGACAGACACTAGTGTTATGCCTTGTTGAGCCACACTCCTGACAAGGTTGATTGTTGCTCAGGAACCTTACTTGCTTTTGAAGGCGGCGTGTTTGATCGTTATGGAATTGTTGCCGCACCTCAGGATCTATCTCCCTTGGAGGCTCATATAGTGGCATAGATGGGGCAGGCCTTGCATCATAGGCCGCAGCAGCCCCATAGGTATTGTCAAAGTTCACAAGCCTCTCAATGGTCTCCCATGCCTCCGTTGGTGTAAGCTCAATGTACCGATAGGAGGTATATGAATTTATCCTCTCCTTGTTCGGCGCATCAAGGGCGTTATAAAAGATCTCCTGGATGACATATGGAAGTTGCCCATGCGTCGGGCATGATCTCAGCAAGTCCTTAAAGCGCTCCCACGCCTGTGCTAGGGTTTCACCTGGCTTTGGTTTGAAAGACGTGATCCTTTGTCGCAGCATCGCCGTTTTAGAAGGGGGGAAGAATTTGTTCAAGAATGCATCTTTCACCTCCGCCCATGTCCTTAGCGATCGTGGAGCCAAACTTTCCAGCCATTGTAATGCCTTCCCTGTCAAAGACCATCGAAAAGATTTTAGTCGCACATACTTTAAGTTTACTCCATCAGCAACTGTTTCACATAAGTCCATAAAAGTAGAGATGTGTTGCAAGGGGCAATCATTATGTATTCCTTCAAAAGTATTTTTTTAATCTCAGATAGGAAGTTAATTTTCAATTCATAGTTGGAGTGAGGAATTATAATGGCAGACTCAGGAACATGAAGCGGCGGATGCATGAATTGCATCGCCGTCTGTGGATACTGATTTAGCCGTTCTTGGGCTTGTCTGCGCGCATCCTCCTCCCTATCAGCACGGGCTCGCTCAGCAGCAGCGGCGGCCCTTTCAGCAGCGATTGTAGCATTGTGGTCCTCAATCTCCTTCCTCAACCGCTCTATGATCTCAGCCTGTGTCTCGTTGTCAGCCATGATGCGAATTGCTTTGTTGCGAAGATGGTAGAAACGTTCAGGCTCGTTGATTGGTTCCAGGATAGGTCCGCGATCAGAACGTCGCATAAACCTGCAGAATAAGCTCAGAAAAAAATCGTGATTAACTTAGGTGGCGATTGATTGCCTCCCCGGCAACGGCGCCAATTTGTTCGCAGCGGGGGTGGTAGTAGGAGATTCAAATAATTCAAAATAAAACAAAGCACAACTAGACTATCTCCTTGTCCCAAACAAATAATACAAGAATCCCCTCCCTTGTAGTAGTAGGGTAATTCAGGATCGAATCTACGAGGAGGTATGTCAGCGCTTCCCTTGTTGTACTCACGATCAAAGCTTTCGACCTCAACAGACACTCGATATCGATTATACTGGTCGATATCGACCTCAGTTCTGGTCGATTTCCTAGCGCAGTTCCTGCAGAAGACAAAACAGCAAGTCGACGTCGAGTAGATACCTCGATATCGATGTTAGACCTCGATATCGACCCTTATGGTCGATTTCGATGCTTGTCACAGAAACTGTTTTCGTAACCAATTTGTCGGAAAAGAGTCCGAAGAAAATAGGATGGAGAAGGAAGATGAACAGAAACAAAACTAAGACTTTTATGATGAATTCAATTAATTAAAAGGCTTCCAAAGTCGGAGTTTCATGCCACAACGATAACAATGCAAGTTTCATGCTAAAGTTATGAACTTTAATGTCTTTCCGTCAAATAACTTTCGTTATCAACACTTAGGTGATTAGAGGCTCTCGCATATTTCCTAAGAGTTACTATCCAATTCATGAGCAATTCAAATTCACAATATGAGTGGCTTTCGCTTCAATAATGCAAATAATGAATCTCCCTAACTTTCGTAAAGGATCATGCATGGGGTAGAAGACGGAATCGCACAAAAGTCATATCTTTGATGCACTTACTTCACATTGCTATCGTCGGGCTCACCCCGACCCTAGAAGTGGGTTGACTACTCGCTCCTCATCATGCACATCATCATCATTATTATTTGAAAGAAAGCTACTTTGAATTAAAACTCCGAAAGAAAGTACAACCGAACAAGCCACTCCGCTCTCGCTTTACAACTCCACTCGGCCTCCTCTCTCTCTCTCTACTCTCTATTGCAACTGAATTGTGTGTAAAATTGAATCTGAAATTGAATACCTAAACTCATCCCTATTGGCCTCTATTTATAGATGTCGATAAGGACTCGAAACCTTATCTTTATTCTCTAAGATAAACTAAAACAAAGTAAAAGATAAAACTTCATGGTGAAATCAGCCTCCTCATGATAGATCTGGTGTTGATGATAGGAAATCTCGACCTTTGGATAGACATTGCAAGCATTGGATCGAATTCTGTCAAAAATCGGAGTCGGATTCCTCTGCTGGCATGGTTGATATCGACCCTTAGACATTGATATCGACCCCTTCAAAAATTCATCTCGAGCTTCTCCTTCTCCTACTCGAACTGGCACTCGATTTCTATCAATTTGGTCGATCTAGAAGCATCGATATCGACCCCCAGACGTCGATATCGACCCCTTCTGTGTCGACATGCTCTGTTTCCTTTTCTGCTCGATTCATATGTCTCTGATGTACTCGATGTCGAGGTCTCCATTCGATTTCGACCTCTTCAGAAGACTTCGAGTTCTTTTTCCGTTCTTCCGAATTCATCCATTTTCATCTTGTTTTCTTCGAAATCACATGGAAACTCGTGCAAACCCATATATTTGACATTTAAGCATAAACTACACTAATCCCATGTTTTTCCATTAATATGCATGCAAAAGACAATAAAATGGATTCATATGTGCATAGAAAATATGGCAATTTGCGCGCACATCAATCGTCAACGTTAGCAGTGGCTGTCACCGTCAACCTATGTGGTGGCATTGACTGTCTCGAGATGCGGTGCAGAGGAGTGTCCCCTGCCCTTCAACACGTGGAGCCAACGATCATATTCTTACACCGTGACAATTAGCGGTGGAAAATAATCGCTATAAGAATGATCATCGTATGGGTGGTTCTCCATCCAAAAGTTCCTCTGATGGCAGTTGACACAACACTAACCACTCCAATGTCGGAAGGAAGTCCGCATACACCTGAACTGGTACGTACTCAAATCCGTATGTTTATACTTCTCGTATATCTATACGTACATTATTGATGTAATTGCATTGTTAGGGTCATTATATTCTCGTAACCAATAATTACATTTTTTCACGTAGGTTTATAAAGATCAAAATGTAGTCAATATCCATAGGATGAATTACTGATTCGTATATTGGTCATGTCATATATCTAAATACTTGTATTGACCGCCTCACAACAACCATTAAAAGAGCAGGCTGACCCGATGTCGGATCCGTGTAACGAAATGGACACCCGTCATCGGGTATTCCCCGATTACACAGTGGATTTCACCACAACACAAACGTGGTCAAATCGCGATGACTTGATGCGACATTGTCGTGACATTGCCATACTGCTACATATGGTTCTCACTATTAAGCGGTCATGGGCGAGCACTACTACAAGACGTGGCAGTGTGTTGCTCGCCTGTGAGAAGTAAGGTGAGTACATTCCGCGCAAGAGACCGAGAGTTGCCGGAAATGTGGCCAGTCGTCAATCGCAAAGCCATTTCGAAGCTAGAATGGTGTCTGTTTGCCTTGTCGGGTGTAGAATTCAAATAGGGCAAATGGGGGTTACACGTAATTCACGGAAGGCACAACCATGACCTTCCAACTACATTGGAAGGTCACCCATACATCGGCCGAATGGATAAAGAGCAACTGGAGACTACATTAGCCCTGACTGTAGTTGGTACACCACCGAAGCTGATTTTAGCAACCTTACATCAGACAGCTACGAAACTAAAGCAGTTGTTCGTAACATCATGGCGACAAGTGTACAATGGTAGGGCAAAATTCAAAGCTGAAGCTAGAGGAGAGCAAACAGTCACCCAAGAAGCACTCCACTTATTGCGAGAGAGGGGCTACTTCTACGCTACTAGGAGAGCCGTAGACGATGCGAACAGGCTACAAGATCTTCCCAAATTCGAATTTGGAGCATCTATCTCAACTTTCTCCACTAAGAATCCACAAACCCAAGGCCTGTAAAAAGAAAATTCTTAGTATGTGGAATGAGTCCTGTAGAAGATTAACTCTGAATAACTTCTTAGTATGTGGAATGAGTCCTCATGTTTCAGTTCTTTTCATTGTTTTCATATATGGAATGAGTCCTGTAGAAGATTAACTCTGAATAACTTCTATAAAGTCAAAAGGTTAGCCATCAGTATAAATCAATTTATTGAGATGTTTTCTCTTTTCCTACATGCCCTCCAAATAGCGTCCATTCATTATGAAAATAGAATGTAGAAATAATATATGAATCAAAGCAGATATCATCTACAAAATTAAAAGCGCTCCACAAACAGGTATAGAGGAGAGGATATTGAGAAGACACTACCTGATGAAGGAACACCTTTCATTTCCCAGTTTAAGTACTTCTAACCAAGGTGATAGGTCTTTGTAAGATCAAATCATTCAACTAAATTGAACCAACAACCAATCCACAAAAGCAAAATCAACACGAAATAAGAGTTGTAAAGGCAAAAAGCAAACCTAATCTAACAGCAGCAGGAGACGAAAGCAGAAGAAGGAAGTGAGGGGAGCAATTTCCGACCATCTACGCTCAGATTAACAACCAAAGTTCCAAGAACACCAAATTCGGGACACGAGAAGAAAAATTGCATGCAAAATTGATTTCAAAGTAGGAAAATCAAATCCTCTAATAAACCTAATCTGATTCATTGAAGCAATAAACAAAGTTAAAAAGAGGAAAAACGAGTAGGTCGAATTCATACGTGTGAATGAGACAGAAAAACTGGAATTGCGGACCCGCAAGGCTGACACAAGGAAGATGACTAAGATAGGGTAGCTGAGTAGAGGGGCAATGAACAACAATTGAATCAATATTATGAATTCCTGAATAAGAATAATTAAAAAAGACAAATTTCTAATGTATTAGAGAAAATCAATTTGAAGCAATACCTTATAAATTGTGAGGTACTTAAGATTTTAGGGTTCCCTCAGATGTGACTGATTAACCTGCAACTTGAGAAAGGAATCCATAATCAAGACCAAAGAGCTACTGTTTCATACATAAATTTAGAAACTGAATTTATTTTGCATTTGTCATTAATTGAAGTTGACTGCTGAAAATTTACAATTGAATTACAAGAAACGAGTTGTGTACAAATGAAATCTTACAACTAAATTACAACAAATTAGTTCCGTAAAGCTGAAATTTTACAGCTGAAAGTTTGAACTTAAAAGTTTACAGATCAGTTGCAACAAATTAGTTCTGAAAAGCTAAAATTTTATGTAAATGTCATTGCTCTTATGTTTGCTTATTTGATATTTAATCATCGTTATTGACCTTAAATCTCTATAAGAACTATTGATGAAACAATAGCATGCTCTGATAAATTTTTATTGAATAAATGAAATGAAAAGATCTTTGCCTACATGAAAGAACATGTAGAGTTTGGTATCATCAACAGTTGCCTATTATTTTTTGTCACCGAATAATATAAGCAAACATTCATGACAAGATTCAATCCAAACAACACCCATGATCTATCCAACCTTAAGCATTTTGAAAGACGTGGTTGGAGGCTTTTAAATGCAGACTTTTTATCAGATACCCCACTGTACAAACCTTAAAAATCATGACAAGTACAATCCTCCTACATACCTTGTTGTATATAGCCTGAAATAACTTGATCAGTGCATCAAGTCTGGGGTTCTCCATCAATGTTTGTTTCTTTTGTATCCTGGACGAACATGATCAACCTATAGATGAATACAGCAACCGAACCACTGCAACAGAAAAAGACATTACCTTATTAAGAACAGAAGAACATAAGGTATTACAAATCAATGGACATCTTCCAAACGTGAGGGCAAACTTAAAACAGATGTTTTATTTAATACTAGCAGTTTTGGTCCTTTAGGATATGCACTCATTAGCTTGATGTAGTATTCTACAAAGCCTGATCAAACATATTTCTTTATCTGTGTTTCGTTAAACTACACAGGTAAACAACTAAACAAGTAGGATGAAACTTCACAAGCATTTTAAAGAGGTGAATCGTAAAAGAAGCGGATATTAAGGAAATGACCCGATTGTTGTGCTTATTAGAACAGGAAATGATAGTTTCTGCATACAAGAAGGAAAAAAAATTATCATGAATTGGCACATAAGCAAGATAACAAGCAATTTGCTAAATGCAGTAACAGTGAAAGATCTTATCGGAGAGAAGAGACACAAATGCCTTAGAAAAAGAATTCAAGCAATTGCTGCATAGTCAAATTACAGAACACATAAGCTTGAGACATGCTAGTTGAGTAATCTCAAACTTGAACTACGAATTTAAGAGGATATGTGTGGCTGTTTTAAGATGTATATGAAACTCGAATCTCTGAGTACTAAGCTATTTCACATTTCAAGATCATACTATCTGACGTCTTTCCTTTTCTCCATGATCTTAAGCTGGATACACTCAAGGCCAAAAGAATGCCTCAAAGAATGACATCAAACCTAATAGCAGATGTGCTTCCCGTTACCATGAAGTTTAGGAAACCACCAACAGAAGAATCTCCCCTGCAGATGCAACACAAACATAAGAAACCAAACCACTTATGTAAACTATAAGGGCCGTTTGGTATAAAATTTGGAAAGGTAAACGGAAACAAGATAAATATAGTCTATTTTTAATTCAAGAATCATTGTTAGAAATTTTTATCATTACCCCCACTTCCCAATTTTTCATACAAACTTTGTTTTGTTTCCCCTTTCAATCACCCATTTGAACAAGGGTAACCATATTCACTATACTCCTCTAATTATCACCCCTCTTATCTTATTTTTCATGCAAAAAATGAGCATTTTTCTCTCATTTAAACTCACGAAACTTCTTTGCAATAGATTTTCCCAGACAAAATTTGTTTCCATTCCGTTTGCCTTATATAATCTTATACCAAGCGAGTCCTAAGTCTATAAGTACACAGTTTCTAAAATGAATATAATGTAGACACACTTTTGATATAAAAATCCAATATGATATACATTCATATCAGATGCATTAACTTTAGGCATTAGAATATTGATCATCCTAAAATGGCTACGTGCAACAAGAAAGCATCATACTTAACTTGTTATATTGGAGATAAGATGCTTACCGTATGGTACTCCAACGTAAAAGTCACGGATTTCAGAGACATCTTTAACATTTTCGGTTGATGATGCAATGGTTTCAACAGGTTCCTTCACAGGTTCAAGGAAGTTAAAAGCTGCTTGGGCAATATACTGATTACCCTCCTCCCCAAATTCTTGAGCAGTGATACTAAGATCATACTTGGCTTTAGTAGCCTCAATTTTCAATTTATGTGTGGTTTCTTTCAATACAACAATTGCCTTCTTCGAGTAAATTTCATATGCTTCTTGTGAAACACTCTGCAGCTTCAAGGCCTGCTTCTTGAAAGCAACCAATGCCTGTCCCCAAGCTTCATCAGATTCTTTGCCTTGTTTAAGCTCACTCCTTTCCTTCTCAAATTCAATGTCCAATGGGGTTTGCCGGCATGAACACCATAAACACCCAATCATTTCCATTTCAATTTATGATTACCAAAGTGAATTTCTCCATTTAATTTAAAATCAATCCATTTCGAAGAAAGAAAAGTAACTACCAGCTAACACAATCCAGAATTACATCGAAAACTACAAAGATTAAAGCTTGAGAATGTCAATAGTCAAATCAATTGCCACATCACAGCCTCAAAAGAAAAACAGAAGCACAAGATGAGATGATGAGAGAAAGATTGTAGAGCTCACCAAATCGTCATGAGGAGTAGCCAATGCCAATTGAAGGAAAGCACGACGATTGCTTAGAGAAAGCAAGGCAGAGCCGCAAATCCCTCTCGTCTTAATTTGTTGTTGGGACATACAAATGAAAACAGTAAATATGGAAGAAGAGTCTTACCTTCACCTGATGTTCCACAAAGATCATCATGGGTGTATTTTGTGTAACGGCTCCAACAAACTGAAACACATTGGGATAACGCACTTTTTCTAACAGTCTTAACTCTTGTCTGAATGCATTTCTGTAAAAGAAAGAATGTTTTAACACCCTAAGTCCCTAATGAACATACTTTTAGAATGTTAACATTCCGAATCCTTAAATATTGTCTAGATGTCATTACTGAGAATATCATTCCTTTCGTTCTAAATAAAGTTGCAAGTTTATAAGTTGGTATTTTAGCAACACAAACCAATAAAAAATGCAAGCCTTTGGAGATCTAAACAAGTGAGCTACCAAAATGGTTGATTATATAGCTAAGTTATATATTATAGCTACTGAAATATTGTCTAGATGTCATCCAATGAAGTCAACAAGGATAAATATAGCTAAGATTATATATTATATATAAAGATATGGCTACAATGTATATTGCACGCATGAAAGAGAGATTGGATGAGTGAAATGGTTGATTCTTGATTACCTTACAACTTCAAAAGTGTGGAATGTGTATGGCTTTGAACCAAAGCTGCAAATGTCATGTACTTCATGGTTTTGGATGAAATCCTCTTTTTGCAGGAGAGCTACTTCCTTTATTCCTCTTACTTGTGTTCTCCTGAGTCACACATACATCAACATACAAGTGCCTACCATCCAATTCTATACTAATACCAAAAACAAAAATAAAATATGCAAGTTCATCTCCTCCACAAAATATAAATATATATATATATATATATATATATATATATATATATATATATATATATATATATATATATATATATATATTGTAAAGTATTTGCTAAGTACTATAGCATAGAAATATAAAGAGAGATTCTCAGCCCAGTCAAGCACCACAACCCATCATGTGCCTTGCCCGATTCGAACCCTAAACTTGAAATTCCCAGCATAGTCAACCACCACAACCGAACCTTATACCCGAAATTCACAACCCAGTCGACCATAGAAGCAAAGGCAGTAAACCCTGAGAAAGCATAGAGATCGAATCCTAAACCCGAAACTCCAAGCCCAGTCGACCACCACAACGAATTAAAGGGAGGGGAGATTCCATTCACTTGCAACAACAATCCCAAATCGATCGATATGCCTATCTAATTCTAACCCTAAACTCGAAATATTGGAAAACACCAACTTAACAGAAAGAAAATGGAGAGACATCCATAGAGAAGAGAAGATCGAAGAGAAAGAAGAAAGAGATCAAAGAAAATCCTGGAGAAGAAGAAGGCGGCAATCAAGCTGGTTGAACAAATAGTAGAAAAGGTGGAAGGCAAAGGCAACACGAGGGAAGAAGGGGAAATAGGATATTGAGACCTAATGGGGCTTGTCATTTCCAGATTTGAGAACGAACAACGATGAATCTCCCCTGAAACATTTGCAATTTAATAACAACATTGATTTGGTAATGAAAATTTGGAAATTAGAAAACCTTTTTTTTTCCCTTTATTTCATGAAAGATTTAATTGGATTTACCATTGCTTCTGTAATTGACAAGACTTTTGTCTCTAACTTACAGGACATAAATCTCTCCATAGTCGACACACCATGTATCAAACGGAAATGAAGGAGACATTTCAATAAGCAAAACATGAGTACCTCAACGGCAGTTTGGCCACTTCAAACTCGTTCCTTGTCTATGTCCCATGAGAGGCATTCCGTATTTCGTCAGCCTTCCTGATCAATGAAATATATGTCTGGATTACCAAATCCAATTACTGTCACCCATTGTGGGAGAGGAATTTGCACACCATCACCAACATTGCCTCCACATTCATGGAAAGACATAACAACATGCAAATGTTTGCAAGTGTCTTATGGACATTAAGTTTTGTTAGGAAAATATCAAAGCATATACACCGACGTATAAAAAGAGAGCCTCGTCACAATTGAAAATTACAAAGCGGCAATTAAAAATCCAAGCTAAAGAAGTTTTAACCATTTAATAAGACTAAAGCATGCATAGGAGGTCACAATTATATGCACCGTCTTTTATTAGATGAATGTAAATATGATGTAATTAAAGAGAGGAAAAAATATATTATGCAAGATAGGATGTTGGACAAAAATGCGCGATAATTGTACAACACATTTTATTTGATTTTTTAATATTTGAGTTCGACCCCTTTTGGTTATCCTCTTGATTCGAAGTCGTATCGATACCAAGGTTTGAGAGGTTTTGGTGATTTGGGCTGCACCCGAAATTTAACAGGTTGCCTACGTATCTCTTGGAAGAGAATCAAGCCTCACGTAGTTCAAAGCTTTTTGAATTTCGTATTTGATTTGGATTTGGTTTTGTTTTCATGTATGCATTATAGGATGATGTTCAAACCTACCTTCTATGAAGGGTAGCTCGAACAACACTCCACCCGAGTAATCTGAGCCCACCTTCTCAGAAGGAAAACTCGAGTAACCCGCCTATCATTTGCATAGAAAACGGTTTGAGTTTTGTGTGGAGTTTGATTTGACTTGGGATTTGTTTTGACTTAAAGGTCAATTTGGGGATCGTGATTGAACTCGTTTGTGAGTTTCCTACGCACCCCTTTTGGAAGGGATCAAATCACACGTAGTTCTTGAAAAGGACAAATTTGAATTTGGTATTTGGGTTTTTGAAGTTTTGGTCGTAACTGAACTCGACGAGCGGAAGCTTTGTATCGAGTCGGAGGAGACACTTTGGATTTGCTGAGAATTTGATTTTTGGGATGACTTAGAGTCGGAAAATAAATTTGAGGAGATTTG
The DNA here is from genome assembly GCA_963922045.1 of Persicaria maculosa. Lineage (NCBI taxonomy): Eukaryota > Viridiplantae > Streptophyta > Magnoliopsida > Caryophyllales > Polygonaceae > Persicaria > Persicaria maculosa. Next base: position 41,828,559 of record OY998261.1, read on the forward strand.
ATTGAAAGTTTGGATGTGACTGGACTCGGTGAGAATTTGATTTACACCGGGTTTCCTACGTATCCACTTGTTTGGTGGAATCAAGTCATCGTAGTTTGGGACAAAGATGAATTTTGTATTTGGGTTTGATCGTGAGATCATTTTTGAATGGTGATTGAACTCGACGAGCAGAAGCTTTGTATCGAGTCAGAATGGAAATTTTGAACTTGATGAAAATTTGATTTTTGGGATGACTGAACTCAACGAGCGAAAGCTTTATATTGAGTTACAGTTGGCACTTTGATTTTAATGAAAACTTGAGATTTGATTTGGGACGACTGAACTCGACGAGAATTTGATTTTCATCAAGTTTCCTACGTAGCTCATGAAAGAGCATCAAGTCATGACGTAGTTCTAAAAGAAATTTTGTATTTGGATTTGATCATAAGGTCATTTGAGAAGGATGATTGAACTCGACGAGCAGAAGCTTTGTATCGAGTCGGAATAGGCAAATTGAATTTTTTTTTTTGGCGATTGAACTCGACAAGCCTTGGCTTTGTATCGAGTGTCCTACGTATCTCTTAGAAGAGAATCAAATCACTCGTAGTTCAAAAACGAAACAATTTAATTTGGATTTGGCGATTGAACCCGGCAAGCTTTAGCTTTGTGTCGAGCTTCCTACGTACCCGTTTGAACGGGATCAAATCACCCGTAGTTCTTTAAGAAGCCAATTTTAATTTGTTTTGGCGGGCGACTGAATCCGATATATATTAGATTTGATACCGGATTTCCTACGTAACTCGTGAAAGAGTATCAAGTCCTTACGTAGTTCTTTCTGAAAGAACAAATTTGATATTTGATATTTGGATTTTTGAAGTTTTGCTCATGACCGATCTCGACGAGCGGAAGCTTTGTATCGAGTCGGATGAGACACTTTGGAATTTGATGAAAATTTGAGATTGGTTTGGGATGACTGAACTCGATGAGAATTTGATTTGTATCGAGTTCGGAAAAACAGTTTGATTTGGTTTTGACCTCATATTCATTTAAGAGTGAATTTAGAGGTTGACGACTGTACCCGATATATTTTTAGGATTTAATATCGGGTTGCCTACGTAGCCGATATGAGGCGTCAAGTCTTTACGTAGTTCTAAACGGTAAACCAATTTGATTTTTTTTTTATTGGCGATTGTACCCGACAAACTTAAGCTTTATATCGAGCTACCTACGTACCCGTTTGAATAGGATCAAATCACCCGTAGTTCTTTCAAAAGGACAAAATTGATTTAATTTGAAAAGGGTGACTGAATTCGGTGTATGTTAAATTTTTTACCGAATTTCCTACGTAACTCGTAAAAGAGTATCAAGTCTATACATAGTTCTTTTTGGAACCAAGTTTGATTTGGTTTTAAAAATTTGATCGTTTGAGGATCGTGTGATTGAACCCGAATAGCGATAGCTTTGTATTGGGTTTCCTACATATATGCAAAACGGAATCAAATCTTATGTAGTTCTTTTACGAACCGATTGAATTTGGGTTTGTGATTGAATCCGAGATACATATGGTTTTACTGGATTTCCTACGTAACTCGTAAAGAGCATCAAATCTTAACGTAGTTCTATATGGAATTAACCAAGGTTATATTTGGTAAAACTTGGTTCGAGGTTTTGACTCCGTTTTATGTCGAAGCCGATTTGAGATTGACCCACTAGAATTAATTGACAAAGAATTTTATAAGCCAAAATTTATAGACTCGAATTCTTAACGTGCGCCAATTATAATTCTTATATTTTAGTGGGTTAATTTTGTAAAAAGGTTTCAAACATGCAAAGCATGTACATACGTGTATATATATGTATATAGCTGCTGAGTATGGTTTGATCTTCAAAAATGAATCACTCGGCTACAACATATACATATATACGGTTTGCCTAGATGGACCAAATTCCTCCTCATGTTTTAGGCTTTAGTTTTGCTGATTTCCTAAGGCCCACTTGATTAACAAAATTTGAAGCCCAAACTCAGCTCCTCTTTTAATTTTGTATTTTGACCGTAACCCAACAGCAATTGTGCGTGCCTTCCCCTCCATACACCCGACCTCTTTCACCGTCAGTCGCTGATGCCCTCTTCGACAACATCAGTACCTTACTCCCCCATTTCAAAGGTCTTCTTTGAGCAATTAAAACAGAAAGAGCTAGGCAATTGAAAGACAAGGACGAAGGGAGCAAGCATGTCTCCACCCGGTTGATTTCAACCTGAGGTATCCCTAAATTCATATTCTAGGGTTTTTTTTTTTTTTGTCTCAAATTTGCTATTTCAATTTGTGCCCCAAATCTCAAATTTCCTCTCACACCCACTTCCAATTGGGTGCTCAATTGCTTTGTTAAATTTCTTTTGCAATTTGCGATTTCCAGGTTTGCGATTTGATAATTTTTTGGGCTTTCGGTTTGGGTTGGCGGTAACCAAAGGAGCAGGAGCACTGGGGCTCGGGAATCTGATGAGGATCCAGAGGGATTCAGCTTTAAGGCTTCAAGAAGGAAGAACGGTGCAGCAAGGTCTCGCTTGAGTGCTAGAGCATGCTGCTGCAACTCCCGCGCAGACACGAGCCTGACGTCGCGAACTAGGTATGTTTGTTTCTCCCTTTCCCTGGTTTCTTCTGAATCGGGATCTCAATCAATCTGTGGTAGGCATAGCTTGATTTTGAGTTGGGTATATTAATTTTAGATTCATCAGTTTGCTATTTAAAAGCTTCTGATTTTTCTTTTAATACCCAATTTCTTGCCTGCATTTTTTCTATACTTCCGACAGAGTTTTTAGATCTCCAATTCATGTTCGCTTTGCCTTTGTGGCTGTTTGGGGTCTCTTGAAAACTTAGTGCCTCCTGCTTAAAATTTTTGCTGAAGAGGCTAAACTTCAACTTGTCTGACTTCGTGCTGCTGTCCCATATCGACTTTCATTTGTGACAGTCTATAGAATTCGGCATCTGAATTTTGGGCAAAATTTGGCAGCACTTCGTCCCAATATTCATTTTACTTATAGTTGGTGGAATTCGGCAATTCATTTGCTTGTGAATTCCGGGCAAAATCCGGCAGCCTTTCGGCGCAATGAGTCGATCCACGCCGGGATCGGGGTAGCGACGAGAGACTAAACTCTCGAGCCGCTGAGATTGGATCGAAGGTAGCGACGAGAGACTAAACTCTTGAGCCGCTGGGATCCGCTTGATGGCGCCACGTCCTTCATTCTCCTCTTTTTTTTTTACCTGCAAACAGAGAAAAAAAAACTGCTGTTTTGTTCTGCTGCTGCTTCTTCTTGCTTGCTGCTGAACTTTGCTTCTTCTGGGCTTGTATATTTTTTTGCTGATATTTGTTTTTGTTGTTTGTGTGTGCTGATTGCAGTTGCACTTTCAGGAAGCAGAGGTAAACCAGCCCGGAAAGGAAGCCGGAGAGAAGGAAGAAGATTTTGTTTGCTGCTTTTTCTTTTGCTGATGTTGGGAAGAAAGGGAAGCCAATCGGAGCGACCCAAGAAACTGCAATTGCAGTGTTTATATATGGGTGAAATGAAATAGGGTAGTTATCCCTCATCCACGTACTGTAGTTACAAGTACAACCCCACCTGTTTCCCCTTTTTTTTTTTTATGTATTTCTTTTTAACTGCTTTGGATGTATATTGTTACAACAACTGCAATCAAAAGCCAACAGGGAATGTGGATTGGATTTTTGTTTGGCGTGTTTGGGCCAAACGAGGATGGACTTGTAATGAGTTCAGGCCCAATTTCGGATTTGTAATCCTTATGTTTAATTTGAAGATCTCACACATTTTTTTTATATAATGAGTGTGATGATATTATTTAAGTAATCATGAATAAAAAAATTCATGAAATTTTACCCTCCAACAGTTGCCCCTCGAACTTTGTGCGTGTGAGATATTGAACGCGTTCAAAGTTCGACCGATGTGCCATTTATACACAATTTATGCTTCAAGCAGACGTTGCTTAAGAAAGCTTTTGATTTGTAGTCCGAAGAACATTGGAAGTTCCGATGAAGATTTGATCACATAAAAGCAATTCTACTTAGAACTTGCTTATGACCAATAAGATTTAATTTGGTATGGGTATATGAGAGTCAGAAGATTTTTCTTCTCAAAATTTGATTTCTGCCTTTGTGGCTTTTTCAACCAATTTGGCTTTTGAGCTTTCAAATTGAATGAATTTTTTTGGCTTGAGTCAATTTTGTTGCCGATTTGGCCTTTTGGCTTTCGGTCGGAGATTTTCGACTTTAAGCTGAACTTGGATTTGAGGGTTTTCTTGTGAGGGACAAGAATTTGGCTTTGAAGACTTGAAGTCATAGGTTTGAACTTTTGTCTTTTGACCGATTTCAGTTGGATTTCCGGTCTTAGACTAAATTTGGTTTTGACGAAATTGGTGTCGTAGGCTTGAGCTTTTGTAACCTTTGTGGTTGAAGCTTTGTGATCACAACATCATATGAGGTGATTTTGAAATAGAATACCCATATCATTTGAAGCCAAGACATTTGATGGCTTTTTTCTTTAAGTTTTAGTTTTGAATTTTGGGGGCTTCGAATGACCATACATATACAAATAATGCAGGCCAGTTTTTGTTTGGGAGGGTTTGAAGGGTTTAGGCCTTTTTGGTTTTGAGAGAGAAGAAAACATTGACTATTTGATTAGTCAAGTTTTGAGGCAACTTTTGGTTTATGGTTCCTTGGAAGGAAATTTTGATTTATAGGACTTGAATTGCTCACTACATTTGACCGTAATGATCAAAGTTGGGAATCTTAGGCATATGCCTTTTTTTCTCTCTGTGAGAATGTCCTTGAAAAACAGTTTCTTTCTTCTTCTCTCTTTGCTTTTGCCTCGTTTTCAATACAGGCACAAAATGTGCAAGTCTTCAGACTATATTTGATTTTTTTTCTCTATGTAGTCGAGACAACGCTCTTAGGACTACATAAGCAGAGGATTTGACTTCTTTTTTCTTCTTTGCTGAGAAAAGAAGATGTTTTGTTTGTTTTTGTGGCTGCACCTAGCACCTTGACTAGCTAGACTGCCTACGTACCCCCTTTATGAGGGATCAAGCCGCTCGTAGTTCTTTTTGAACCCATTTTCATAAATGCTTCCGGGTTGTTTGAATTTCGGACTAATTTGAAGTCCCATTTTTCAGTATGCATCACTCGAATTATTCAAGCACACCTTCTAGGAAGGGTTTCCCAAATAACTCGACTATCATTTGCAAACCGGGGTTTTTCCTTTTTCCTCTTTTTTTTTCTTTTTTTTTACCGCATCATTCAAATCATTCGGGCCCACCTTCTAGGAAGGGTTTCCCGAATAACCCGACTATCATTTGCGAACCCGGAAACTTTTTTTTTTGTGCGACTGAATTTGATACATATTTTTTTTGATGCCAAATTTCCTACGTACCCCATGTTGGGGATCAAGTCTGCACGTAGTTCTAGGCGAGAACTATTTGTTTTACTGCCTTGGAGACTACTTGATCATTTTGACACCCTTACTTGACTTTAGGTGTCCATGATTTGCTTGAGCTTGTGGACGAGAACTTTTGATTGTCTCTTCCGGAACTCTTGCTTTTGGTCCTTTTCATTTGGACCTTCTTGCTTTTAGACTCGTCAAATTTTCCAAGCCTTTTGCATATTGGAGCTTTAGATTCTCCACTTGTCGAGGCTATATTAAGCCTTTGAAACAACGAAGGTTTAGATTCTTCACTTGCCAAGGCCATATCAAGCCTTTGAAACACTGAAGATTCGGATGCTTCATTTGTCGAGGCTAGCTCGAGTCTTTCAAATACTGACGATTTCGGTGCTTCACATGTAGAGGCTATATCAAGCCTTTTAAACACCGAAGTTTTAGGAGTTCCCTTTGAAGTCGCCTCGAGCCTTTCGAATGCAGACACTCTCGGCTCTATCACACTTGCGGTTAGAACACCCTCTTCATATGAGATTTCAAATTTTTTGACGAAAGTCTCATCGACAAGTTTGTGTGGAGCTTTACCCTTGAAAGAGGGTTTTAGCTTTCGCACTTTAACTTTGTGCTTCTTGTGCGTTTTTGAAGCTCCACCGAATCTTGATTTCTTTCCCTTTGATTTCTCTCTTGATTTTGAGGAAAGAATTTGCTTTTTGGGGCGAAGAGTACTCTTATCAACTCTCGCTTTCTTTTTGCACATGTCGTCGGTCCATGAGGCCATACGACATTGAGCGATTTCTTTATCTTTTAAAAGCTCTTCTTTTGAAGGGTTATTTTTCACCAACGCTTTAAGATGCAATGAAATCGTGGGGCTGCCCCCAGTTTTAATAGCCATAGAAGACGCTTTTTCTGTTTGAGAAGATACTTGGAGTGAGGGAGTGGACTCTGCAAACTCTACCATTGAGATGGTATTTGATGAAGCTGCTTGAGTTGAGGATGTTGCCCCCTCGATTTCAATTTCTCCTTTGTTAATCATCTCCTCTATGATGTCTTTGAAGACATAGCAATCCTTGATTGGATGACTAACGAGCTGGTGGTACGAGCAATATTTTGGATCACTCGTCTTGCCAGCTTGTTTCGACCTTTTTGGCTTCGTGAGTGTTAAAAGCTTAGCACTCATTAATTCGTCAAATATCCCTTGTACATCGTCATCGTCAAAGGAATATTTCTTTTGCCTTCTTTCGTGAAGGGTGAGTCTCTTGGTTGGCTCTTTAGCTTTCACTTCTCTTTGAGCTTTAGAACCATTTCCATTATCAGACTCTCGATCATGTTTGGTGAAAGTCGCCATAGACTCTTCTTCGTCTTGTAGCTCATCACCATCATGTTCATTAATCTCACTATTTTGAGACCAATTGGATCCTCGTGCGAGTAGATCAGAAATCATATATAAATTGATTACACCAACACAAATTAGTTGGATTAAAACACAAAGCAACATACAAACCACTAAGGGAGAACCAATGGGGACAAGCCACAATTCTACCACTAAGCCACCAGCAGAACCATAAACGTTCTTGCCACAGAAAGCAAAGGCCTTACAATACTATTTTTTCTGGATACCTAAATTGGAGGCTTAATGACCTTATTGCTAAATGCAACCTACTGTGGCATTAGCAATTTCCGCCATAGCCTTAACCTAATTTAGCAATCTGAACCTCGCAGGGATTTGAATTCAATTAGTAAATCCTTTCCCCTCCAAATCAACATTCTCAATTGAGAGCAGATTTACAAAACCTAAAGAGAAATCGAAAAGATAAAATCAAACCTAGGAAATTCATTAACTAATTTGGCGCTTGACCTCTTGTTCATCTCCCTCGCCTTCGTCGGCGTCGCCTCCCTCGTCATCCTCATCGCCCTCTTCGTCTTCATCGTTGTCGACGTTGTGAATCGGAGGACCACCGGTGGACTGAAGAACCTCGATCTTGTCCATCATCATCCTCCTCCTCCTCGACAACGCTCCTCCTCCTCCTTATTGTGCTTTTTCCCGTTCGCAAGCCATACCCCCTTCTTCACCTCCTCTATTTGTGTCTCCTCCGCCATGGAATTCACCTTGCACATCATCTTCTTGCGGGACTCGAAGAAAAAACAAGAACATTTCAGGGGATGAAGCCGAAAAATTGGGGAAAACAAAGAGATGGAGAGAGCTTGCTGAATAGGGCTGTTATATGAACTGAACAGCTCGAGCTCAACTCGGGATCGGCTCGAAAAAAGCTCAACTCAAGCTCATTCACTTACTTAAACAAGCCAAGCTTGAACAAGATTTTAAGCTCGGTTAAAAGCTCGGCTAATTCAATTTAAGCTCGAATAGCTCGAATTTTATGGGATTTATAAAATTTCCCTTAAATTAATATGTTATGACCAAGTAGAACTGCTTAAAGCTCGATAAAAGTTTGGCTTGAGCTCGTTCATTTCCTAAACAAGCAGCTTGAACAAAAAAAATAAGCTCGTATGAAAATTGGACTCGGCTTGGCTTGAGCCCCTTTATCAAACGAACCAAGCTTCAACATGCTAGGCTCAGCTCGTTCGGCTCGAATAACACCCCTATGAAGAGATGAAAATCGGCAAGGAGTCAGGTTAGGCCACTAGGAGAGAGAAGAGATTAGATGAGAAGACCGAAAAGGCCATTGAAAAACAAAATGAACAATTTCAAATTCAATGTTGAAGGGGTAAATAAGACATTGCATACTTGAAGAGTTGTGAGCCATTGATAAAAACACGTATAAGTTATGAACGGTCTGGATTGATCCTACTCTCCCTCGTCTTTATAGTAAGTAGTATAGATTTTGTGTTTTATTCAAGGTTATATAAAAGTGAAGTATCTATATCTATATCTATATCTATATCTATATCTATATCTATATCTATATCTATATCTATATCTATATCTATATCTATATCTATATCTATATCTATATCTATATCTATATCTATATCTATATCTATATCTATATAATATACTAAAACAGAGGTCTGAAACGGCTTCTGGTGTGTTTTGCCTACGTGGCATTTTTTGGATTAAATTGGAATTAATATCGCATGCGTGTCATATTGTGGTTTAATTTTGATTATAAATATTCAACCTTATATTTTAATTCGTTAGAAAACTTATCTTTTTATACTTCATATCTAAGAAATAATCTTTACAATATAATAACTTAAATATTTACTATAACTTTATCTACATCTTAATTTGAAAGATTTGGTTAACTAACTTTTTTTTCTAAAACATATAATATATTTTGGTACGTGAGCAATTAATATCATTAATTCTTAAACAATTTATAAGGGTTACAAATAAATTATAAAAACATGACATGCCATAAATAAACTATTACTCCCTCCGATTTTTAATATAAGGCATTTGACTTTTGTACACGTAATTTAAGGAGCTAAAAACTATATAAAATATTGATTTTTTTAATTAATTTTTTTTACATTATAATACTTAATAAGTATTATAATGTAAAAAAAATTAATTAAAAAAATCAATATTTTATATAGTTTTTAGCTCCTTAAATTACGTGTACAAAAGTCAAATGCCTTATATTAAAAATCGGAGGGAGTATATTTTTGTACGTAGTAATATATAATGATGGGTTTTGAGAAATAAAATAAATAAATTTATAAGGGTTAAATTAGTTGATTAAGATCAGGTAATTTATAAGGGTTTTGATTTTTTTATACGTGTCATATTCTGGATTAAAATGATGTTGTATTTTTTTTATCTACATAATTAATATCGCATATGTGTTATAGTCTGAATTAATATGATATTATCTTTTATCTACATCAATTAATAAAACTTATCTTTTAGATCAAAAGAAAAATTATCTTTTTAAATCAAATTATCTATCCAATATTTGGCTGATTATAGTAAGTAAATATAATTTCGTATATATATCACAATATTTTCTTTCTTTATCATAATTTATCACCGATAAATATATTCAATATTTTTCAATATTAGTAGGATTTTTTTGCTAAGTGTCCATTTTGAACATGACATTTTGCAAAATATCCACTTTCATATTCCCTTTTGCAAAATGTCCATTATGACATTTTTGTCCTTCCTTCCCATTTTTAATTTGACTTCCTTCCTTCCCATTTTTATTTTGACTATTGACCAGTCAAGATCAATAACTTTAGCTACACAACTTTGGTGACACATGGTTATAAAACAAATTTTTTGGTGACAGTTTTTTTACAAGATTAGTGTCACCACCTTTATTAGTGGTGACACATGCAATGACAAATTTTTTTTGGTGACATCTTAGTTTTAAGATTTTTTTTACTAGGTCACTGTCACCACCCTATCGCTGTCACCACTCTTATCGCTCTCACCACCCTATCGCTGCTGTCACCACCCTTATCGCTGTCACCACCCCTATCGTTGTCACCGCCCCTATCGGTGTAACCGCCCCTATCGTTGTCACCGCCCCTATCGCTGTCACCGCCCCTATCGTTGTCACCACCCCTATCGCTGTCACCGCCCCTATCGTTGTCACCGCCCCTATCGTTGTCACCGCCCCTATCGCTGTCACCACCCTATCGTTGTCATCACCTTTGTCGTTGTCACCACCCCTATCGCTGTCACCACCCCTATCGCTGTCACCACCCTATCGCTGTCACCACACATATTGCTGTCACCACTCTTATCGTTGTCACCACCCTATCGCTGTCACCACCCTATCGCTGTCACCACCCTATCGTTGTTACCACTCCTACCGTTATCACCACCCTATCGCTGTCACCACCCTATCGTTGTTACCACCCTATCGCTGTCACCACCCATATCGCTGTCACCACCCATATCGCTGTCACCACCTTATCGCTGTCACCACCCATATGATATCGCTGTCACCACCCATATCGCTTTCACCACTCTTATCGTTGTCATCACCCTTATTACTTTCACCACCCTTATCACTGTAACCACCCTTACCACTCTAGTGACACTGTCGGTGGTGACACATGCGGTAACAACTTTTTTTGGTGATAAATTTGTTTTTAGAGTTTTTTTTATCGGATTACTGTCACCACCCTTATCGATCAATGGTGACACTGTTGGTGACACATGTAGTGACAACTTTTCTTTGGGTGACGGTGACATCTTTGTTTTTAGAGATTTTTTTTACGAGAACACTGTCACCAACAGTGTCACCCTAAATCCTAGAGGGCTCATTTTTTGATAACACAAGGGGGACACAACATCTAAAAATAATATTGTCACCAAAAGAAAAACATGTGTTGTTTAATTCTCATTTTGTCAATTTCAATTTTAATCTCCACTCTGGTGACACCAGTTGTATCACTGTTTTTATGGTGGTGACACCACTAATAACACTTTGGAAATGATTGAATTTGTTGATGAAAAGATATCACAAAAAAAAAATTGGTAAAAGAAAGTTGTCAACAACAATAAAAAAAAGTTGTCACCACGTATAAGGAGAAACATACGATCATTATAAAGTATCACACAAAATTATCACAAAATGGTGCCGCCAATAGATATAAATTCACCAAGTCATAACTATTCCAATAAATTAAAATATGCAGGCCATATTTCACTATATATAAAAAAATTTAAAATATATAAAGAGCAACATATATTGACAACAATAAACACCTAGGCCTGTCCACGGGACACGGGTCAACTCGTGACCCGGCGGGTTTGGTGGGTCATGGATCCGTTGGGTCATTGACCCGGCGGGTCTAGGTCAGATGGGTCAAGGATTATGATGGGTCACGGGTTCGGGTTAGGGTCGAGGGTTTTACGACCCGTGACCCGCCAGGTCGACAAATTTTTTTTTTAAAAGGACTGATTTTGGGTAAAATTAAAAAAAAAACGATTTTTTTAAAAAAACGGCTCGACCCATTGACCCGACGGGTCAACTCGTAACCCACCGGGTCACCTGACTTGCCGACCCGCCTATCCTACGGGTTCGGGTTCGGGTCCTGATTTCCCGACCCGGCGTGGCCGACCCGTTGACAGGCCTATAAACACCTTAGCTTTTCCTATTGGAAGGCAGAGATTAGAGTCAAGTGCTTCATCAGAAATTGGGAAAGATTCACCATATCTGCCACAAGATTAATAAAGACTAATGATGGTATGAAAATCGTTGATTCCCAATCAAGTAGCTCTCACTCTTACAATTAGTATAATTAGCAAGAAAAGGGTCGAATCCTCGGGAGACTTAAGATTTCACAATGCAATTTAATCACCAACAAGTAACAAAAGTGGGAAAAGATGCAATTTTTAAGTAATAATAAGCAAAATAAAGTAAAGACGGAACTTTGTAGTAAAGTCAAGAGTAGAGAATGGTTCCACCTACGAATTCTTTGACATTGGTTGGTTTATCGATCATCGAATCCTTTTCAAGTTATTAACTTTCCTACAAATTCCTCTCGTCTTGGTTTATATAGATTAAAAGTCCTATGAGTCCAATTAATCCTTTACACCCCTATGTAATCCTAACACGGTTAAGATTTAACAAAGAGATAGCAAAACGTCCCAAGAACTTGAGCACATAAATAACACCAATTAAACACGGTAAATCGATGTTTAAGATGTATGTCAACTTCCTACATAATCATGCTTCAAACACGGAATCCACAATCTTATGCATGCTACTATGGAAATAACACAAATACGAAAGTATTAAATCCTAGCACGAAATCAATATTATCTAGTTGGCCAAGCAAGATAACATCAATAACATAACAATAAGCACAAGGAAGTTGAAGGAATTATAATAGAGGAAAGATAACTTGAATTAAAAACTCACAATTCACCAACCAAGTCTCGAAAACGTAGGCGAAACACTAGGAAAATTAGCCGCTCATGACTTACCTATGCTCTCTTCTCTTCTATGGTGATTGCTCTAATTGAATGCCTTATAAAATTAACCCTAAACATCCTATTTATAAGCCTAAAGTTCTGAATAAACAAGATAAAAGATAGATAAACTCGATAGAAACTTCCTAAAACAAACTAGATAAAAGATAAAGCTTTCCTAAAATAGCCCGGCGGTGGATTTCGCTGGCAGCGAGTTGAGTTCCGCTGGCAGCGAGGCTTCGTGGATATCTTGATCAACCTAATGTTGGATTTTCGCCAGGAGCTCGCTACTAACCCGCTAGAAGTGACTCTTCATGCCTTAGTCTCTTGTCATCTTGGTGGAATCCGCTGGCAACGAAGCATTTTCCGCGGCCGCGGCTCCGCCCACTCGCTGGCGCGAAATTGGTCTCCCGCTGAAGGGAGACGACCCACTCGCTGGAGCGAATGGCCTGGCAGATGGAGTGGCTTCAGCGTCCTGGCGCCTCCCGCTGGCAGCGAGACTTCTTCCGCGGCAGCGACTGACTCGCTGCAGCGAGTCCATCCGCTGGCAGCGACTAGTGCCTTGGTTGCTTGGGCGCTTCCTTTGTGGCTTGGGTTCCCCTCGCTGGTGCCACCTCTCTCACTCGTTGGGCTCCTTCTCAGCTGACTCGACTCGCTGGCAGCAGAACTTGACTCGCTGTCAGCGAGTCTTGCCCAGAATCTTTGTTTCTCTTCGTTCTTTCCCCATTCTTTCTTTACTCCTTTCTTTCTCTTCTTAGCTTGATTTCTTGACTTCACTTGGCCATGTTTTGCAGCTTTCTCTTGCTTTCCACCATGTCGGATCTACGATTCTGCACAATTTAACCGAAATAACATAGATTCCGAACTTTTCCACAAAAAGTGTTTAATCTAACTTAACACTAAACATGCATATTCTACAATGTAAATGCATCTAAACTACCATATAATGCCTATTAAAAATATGAATTATCAAACTCCCCCGCACTTAACCTTTTACTTGTCGTCAAGCAATGCAAAAACAAGAGCAAAACCAACATCGGACATATATAATCTTCAAGCACTAACCTTGTCAAAAGCAACATCAAAGTGGAGAAGCCATGAACATGAAAGCTAACATCCTAGCAAGTATATGAGCGATTCAAAATAAAGCACATCTCATCCAACCTCACCGGGATTATGTGTTTGCTCTCAATCTCATGTGTTTAGGCTTAACCTGAATCTCTCAACTCAATCCAAAATGCAAAAAGCTACATAGAAATTGACACATATATCACATAATCTCCACCGAGAATGCCATTACTCATAAGCAACATCAAGAGGTCTTTTATCAAGGTTGTAGTGGGGCTTGGTAAAGAAATAAGGGCAAGGAAAATTTATGATCATGTGGTGCTTAAAATCCGGGAATTAAGATCCTAAATGATTAAAACATCAACCATCACTCTCTCAAAAACATCATCTTCAACTCAAGCTTACACAACAACTTCACAAAAGACATTCATCTCTCAACCAAAGATTATTTCCCATTCATCTCTCATTCATAATGAAAAAAAAAAACTCAACTTCATTTTCTTTCTTTCTCTCTTTTTTTTTTCTTTTTTTTCTTTCTTCTCTTTTTTCTCTCTTTTCCATTTTTTTTTCTTTTTTTTTTCTAGAGTCAAAACAATAATGCACAATGTGAGGAATGAACCAAAATCACATAATCATCCAAACTTGTAACTTTCTCAACAATATTCTCTTTTTCAATCAAATAAATCAACCATTCACCAATTCCAATCCTAATCCCCGGATAGGGTAAGGCTCATCATTGGCTAGGATAAATTTTGTGAAGCTTCAAAGAAAAGGCTAAGGCTCAAAATTTAGCTACAAGCAAAGGATACAATGTAAGGTGGATATGGATAATAATATGGCTAAGAAAGTCATGCCTCTATCACTTAAAACTCATAAGCAATAAACATATAAAATGCGGCCTCAATTATAGATAACAATGTCAATCTCAAGAGGTAAGTGCACAAGGAGAGTATAATGTCACACAAGAAAGCAAAAGGGAATAAATATGACGAAAAATCCCTATAAGGCCAAAGTTTCTCACTAGGACAAGTTTTGTTGGATTTCAATAATGCTTATAAGAATCATACTTGCTCAATTAAACTAACAAGTCATGCTCCAATGAAAATCACAAGTATAGGACAAGATTAGTCAATTCAAACATATCATGGGATTTATAAATTAAGCTCATGAACTCAAAAAGAATAGAGGACAATCAAGGCAAGATGGGTATTTGCAAGAATGCAATGCATGATTTTTTTAATTTTTTTTTCATTATGCAAATGCTTAAAAATAAATGCTAGAAAGTAAATATGAAATGCATGCGAAAATCTTAAATATGACCTAACTAATGCAATATGTACACTAAACCCCTCCCCCACACTTAAATATTTCATTGTCCTTAATGAAATAAGGATAACAAAAATTGAAACAATTTAAATAGGTGAGGGAGAAGAAGACTTACTAACTCAATATGGTGGTGGAAATTGGTTTTGCCAACCAAATGGTGCCCAAGCGGTGAATTGGGCCATGATCTCCTCATGATTCTTCCGTTGTTGCTCCATGAGAATGGTATGGTTTTCCTCAATGCATCGATCCATGGCATCTTAACGATCGGTGATATGACAGAAGGCATTTTCAAAATAGCCATGGGATGGATATCCATCATAAGACTCATGATACCCGCCATGTGAGGAACTAGCTCCCCCGCCATAGGACTCCCTTGGGTAGAGTGTCTCCAATTGCACCGGCTCATACTCCATCTCCACACCTTCGTCATAAGGTTCCTCATAAACTTCCTCGTTGGTTGCGGGAGGTGGTGCCAATGGTGGAGCGTCGGAGGGAATATATAAATCAGAGGGGGAGGGACCTGTGGGTAATGGGCGAGGGAGGAACAAGGTATGGGACCTATCATTCCCGGCATGCCAAGTGAAACTCCGGGCATCATCATTCACCCTCACTACGTTAGCCTTCTTAAGGGACACCAAGTCAAGCCGAAAGTTGTCCGCGAGAGGAATATAGGTGTTCAAATCAATATCAAGCTCGAGCGCAATCAATGTAATCAAACCTCCAAACCCAATCTTTACCTCTTCCTTCCTTGAATGGGTCTTGGTAGCCTCGTCACAAGCTCTAAAGAAGAGATCCACCCAATCAGGAGTCTCTTGCGCTCCTGGAAACAAACAAGTCATCCACGCCCAACTCCCTTTGCAAACGTTGCTAAGAACTCCCTAACCAAATCCGGATACGTGCGAACACACTTGTCTACCAACCCATCAATTTCTCCTATGTGCATAAAAGCCCGCACACTCTCCTTAAGTCCCAACAATCTCAATGTGTGAATATCAAAGAATTTCGTCGAAATGTACCGCCTAGGTCCAAGCTCTTCCCACTTAGTCCTTTGAGCTCTAGTCAATCCTCTAGGTCTAACCATGGAAAGAGAAGCCATGACAAATATAATAAAAAGGGGGAAGACCGAGGACTCACAAAAGAACCAAGGTTCTGCAGGAATCTCGCTGGCAGCGGGTGGGGCTCGCTGGCAGCGAATCGAGTTAGGCCGAGGAAGCTGCGCACTGGAGCTGGCAGGGCTCGCTGGTGGCGGATGGAGCTTGCTGGCAGCGGACGGAGTCGCTCCTAGGATGTTGCGTACTGGCAAGACTCGCTGGTAACGACTGGAGCTCGCTGGCAGCGACTGGAGCTCGCTGGTAGCGACTAGGATCACTTGGTTGGCCTTCTTGGCTTGGTGGTTCGCTGTCGGCGAAATTTGTCGCTGGCAGCGAAATTCTCCTGGAGGCGACTGTGGTGGCGGCGACTATTCCGCGGGAGCGATTCAGATCCTTCGAAACTCCGACGGCGTTGCACGGACGTCGGAATTCCAAAATTTCTTCACGAAAGTTTCCAAACACGACCCGATCTACGCGATGGTGGAAGAAAAGAAGGGATTGGTGTGATCTTGTGGTGATGGTGTGGTTGAGTGGTGGTCGGAATATGATGAATGTTGTGTGGTTACGTAGATCGGTTCGTCGGGAGTCGAAATTTGGTTTCGGAAGAAAAGAAGGGATTGATGTGATCCGGTGCCGGAATTTGGTTTCGGGGTATCGAAGGTGGTGGTGTGGCTATGGAGGTTTGAAAGCTTGGAGGTGCTTTAATGGAGTTTTTGGAAGGAGGAAGAAGATGGTAAAAGGGGAAAGATGAAGAATGGGTAATGGGTAAAGGAAAGTGGGTAAAAAAGAAAGTGGAAAAAGGGAATCTTTTTTTTTTCTTTTTTTTTTTCGGATCCAGGTGGGCCATGGGTAGTCTTCTGGGACATTAGAACCCGCTGGCAACGGGTCGGGTTCGCTGGCAGCGAGTCGAGCTGCTGTGCTTGGCTTTGAGACATAGGGACCCGCTGTTAGCGGGTCAGGCTCGCTGGCAGCGAGTCTTGCTGTTGTGCCCGGCTCCTCCTGGAATCCTTGCCTGCCTCTTCCGTTGGCAGCGAGTTGAGTTCGCTGTCAGCGAATCAAGCTCAGTGCTTCCTTTTTCTGACTTTTTCTCTTACCCCTGCGAGGTTAGCTCCACAACTATTCCAAAAACATCTATCTAGTATGATAAAGAAATTTCTAACAAAATAAGACTAATTTAACTAAAATAAAAGAAATAATTGCAAGACGAAAAACTTACCTCGGGTTGCCTCCCGAGAAGCGCCCTTGTTTTACGTCGTAGGCTCGACTGTATGACCCCTCAATGGGTCTCTTCGGTAGGATCTTGGAGGTTCATCTCTTCTATAATTTTGTCGGAGAAGCCATCATAGTAGCGCTTGAGGCGGTGGCCATTTACCTTGAACACGTGCGCATTCTCCTCATCCTTGATTTCTACCGCTCCATGTGGATATATGTGCATAATCGTATAGGGGCCTCTCTATCTTGAGCGTAGCTTTCATGGAAAAAGGTTAAGGCGAGATTGATAGAGAAGTAACTTATCGCCTACCTTAAAGTCCTTTCTCAAGATGTGCTTGTCCTGCCATGCTTTGGTCTTTTCTTTGTAAGTGATGGCATTGTCATAAGCATCCCAACGAATCTCCTCTAGTTCTTGAATTTGGAGCTTGCAAAACTCGCCAACCTCATCTACTCTCATGTTGCATTCTTTCATCGCCCAATAAGCTTTGTGTTGGAGCTCTACCGGAAGATGACATGACTTTCCATAAACCAAGCGGTAAGGGGACATACCAATTGGGGTTTTGTAGGCCGTGCGACTGTTCGCTACGGGGAGGTGTAGTAGGAGATTCAAATATTTAAAAACAAAACAAAGCACAACTAGACTATCTCCCTGTCTCAAACAAATAATAATCCCCTCCCTTGTAGTAGTAGGGTAATTCAAGATCGAATCCATGAGGAGGTATGTCAGCGCTTCCCTTGTTGTACTCACGATCAAAGCTTTCGACCTCAATAGACACTCGATATCGAGTATACTGGTCGATATCGATCTCAGTTCTGGTCGATTTCCTAGCGCAGTTCCTGCAGAAGACAAAACAGCAAGTCGACGTCGAGCAGAGACCTCGATATCGATGTTAGACCTCGATATCGACCCTTACAGTCGATTTCGATGCTTGTCACAGAAACTGTTTTCGTAACCAATTTGTCGGAAAAGAGTCCGAAGAAAATAGAATGGAGAAGGAAGATGAACAGAAACAAAACTTAAGACTTTTATAAAGGATTCAATAAATAAATAAAGCTTCCAAAGTCGGGGTTTCATGCCACAACGATAACAATGCAACTTTTATGCTAAAGCTATGAAATTTAATGTCTTTCCGCCAAATAACTTTCGTTATCAACACTTAGGTGATTAGAGGCTCTCGCATAATTCCTAAGAGTTATTATCCAATTCATGAGCAATTCAAGTTCACAATATGAGTGGCTTTCGCTTCAATAATGTAAATAATGAATCTCCCTAACTTTCGTAAAGGATCATGCATGGGGTAGAAGACGGAATCGCATAAAAGTCATACCTTTGATGCACTTACCTCACATTGCTATCGTCGGGCTCACCCCGACCCTAGAAGTGGGTTGACTACTCGCTCCTCATCATGCACATCATCATCATTATTGTTGAAAGAAAGCTACTTTGAATTAAAACTTCGAAAGAAAGTACAACCGAACAAGCCACTCCGCTCTCGCTTTACAACACCACTCGGCCTCCTCTCTCTCTCTCTACTCTCTGCGTGTCTAAGTGTTGAATAATTGAAAATTGAATCTAAATTCAATGTCTAAACTCAGCCCTATTGGCCTCTATTTGTAGATGTCGATAAGGACTCGAAACCTTATCTTTATTCTCTAAGATAAACTAAAAATAAAAGTAAAAGCTAAAACTTCATGGTAACTCAGCCTCCTCCTGATAGATCTGGTATGGACGATAAGAAATCTCGACCCTTTGGATAGATGTGCAAGCTTTGGATAGAATTCTATCAAAATCGGAGTCGGATTCCACTGCTGGCATGGTCGATATCGACCCCTAGACATCGATATCGACCCCTTCAAAACTTCATCTCGAGCTTCTCCTTCTCCTACTCGAACTAGCACTCGACTTCTATCTATTTGGTCGATCTGGCAGCATCGATATCGACCCCCAGACGTCGATATCGTCGATATCGACCTCTTCTGTGTCGACATACTCTATTTCATTTTCTGCTCGATTCCTATGTCTCTGATGTTCTCGATGTTGAGGTCCCCATTCGATTTCGACCTCTTCAGAAGACTTCGAGTTCTTTTTCCGCTCTTCCAAATTCGTCCATTTTTATCCTGTTTTCTGCGAAATCACATGGAAACTCGTGCAAACCCATATATTTGATATTCAAGCATAAATTACACTAATCCCATGTTTTCCCATTAAGATGCATGCAAAAGATGATAAAATGGATTCATATGTGTATAGAAAATATGGCAATTTGCGCGCACATCAAACACCCCATACTTAAGCTTGCTTGTCCCCAAGCAATACCTTTAATGGTCATTCAGGGGAAGAAAGTAAACTCTCAACATCATAGATTCATTTTTCATATGTCACTACAATCAATTGCCATCCTTGATAAGGTACTTATGTTAACCAAGTCCATGCCTGTGCATAAAAGCAAACATGGGTGTCATGAATGGCCCCGGATACTTAGTACTTCGGACTCCTCACCTTGTGTCCCATCCTGCGGAACTATTATCTTAACGCAAGCAGGGTCAACCCACCTTTATCTCCTGAGGTGATCGGATTTTTTCTCGCTCATTTAATTTTCCATATTTCATAATTCTTCCATTCCTGCCAACAACTTCATATATAATGCACAACTCCAAATAACTCCAAAGATGACATCCATTTTTAAACTTGTCCCCGGACAGGGTATAAGGTATAAAAAATGGGCAATATGTGTATATGTGGAGCAATAAAGATAATGATAAGGCTCATATATGGCTTTGTGGCTTTTGCAAACATGCATAGGTAAGGCTAGGATATGAACTTGTATAAATAAGCACTTGTATGGAATTTTCATAAACAGTCCTCCATCATCTTATCATGCACATGTCAAAAGCAACTTCAATTTTTCATCTCCTTTATTTTTTCTCTTTTTGCACTTCATTGGGACTTCCCTTAACTAGGCAATTTCATGTTATATCTCTAATGAATCTAATTTTGCATCATAGAGCTCTTTTTTATACTTCCATGACTCTTTTTTCTTTTCAAAATTTTTGATGGGGGTCATTTTTCTCTTTTATGGGGGTCATTTTTCTCTCTTTTTTTTTCGAAATAAACTTAAATATGCATTTAAAATAAATATGCAACTCTAAACTAAGTATGAATATGCAAGTAAGCCTTTCCCCCACCCCATACTTAAAATCTATAGTGTCCTCACTGTATTAGAGATAGGGTTAAGAAGAAAACTTACTAAACCGTCACAAATTTCAGGAGTTGAAGAAGACAACAGGCAGGGTCGATATCGACCCTTGATATCGATATCGATGTCTCTCTCGATTTCTGCTCAGGCTTCAGGGTGATTTGGCCTTGATCACAAACCTTATCTATGTCGACCTTAAGGTCGAATTGGATGTCGGACATCGATGTCGATGCCTTCTCAGTGTGCTTTTCTCTTCTCCTGCAACTTGAAAACTAAACACAAAACCAAATATGCAAAACAATAAAATGTCTAAAACCAAAACAAAAGCTGTCTAAAACCAAAACTAAGTCTTTGTTACAAGCTCTAGATTTTTAAGTTGCTAGGCCGACTTCCTCCTTCGCGTTTCTCAAGGCGGCATCTGCAGAGCCCATGTGGCTTGGGCCTCAAATATCACTCCTTTCTTGTCTCGCAGCTGCATTCCGCCAGGATTGATTTGATTCACCGTGAATGGTCCTATGTTCTTATCCTTGAATCTTGTAGGGAACCAATGGTCCTTAGACTTGGCAACATAGACCTTGTCTCCTATCTCATATTGGCTTGAATCATCATCGGATACCCTACATAAGCGCAGATGCCAAGGCACACCTCTTCCAAATAATGATAAGTCCTTAATCGTAATTGAACAAGAGGAATTCGTACCTTGACTTACCTTCTTCTCAGTCTGTGGCTCAGGTCGATGTCGATGTTCAGAGGTCGATATCGACCCCTGTTGTACTCCTGGAGGATCAGTCGATTTGGAGAGTTTTGACTCGATATGATCAGGTCGATTTCGACCCTCAGAAGTCGATATCGAGGTCTCCTTTCCTCTCTTCTCAGCGCTGATGGTGGTCGATTTCGATAGGGTGTGGTCGATATCGACCCTTGACCCCGATTTCGATGTTTCCTCTTCTCCTCCGTCGACCCCATACTTATGACCTGTCACAGAATCTTGAACATTAGTGGTCGATATCGACTTACCTGGGTCGATTTCGATGTTTTGTTGAGCTCCTTCGTTCAAGATTGCCTCAACTTCTTTTACTTGGGCTTCATTGATGGCTTTTATCTCCATTGGCCCTTGATTTTTCACCGTCTTGTTGAAGGCATACTCTATCACTTCATCACTAATTGTGAATGAGAGCAATCCTTTCTTTACGCTGATGTTGGCATCGACGGTTGCTAGGAATGGCCTACCTAAAATAATTAGACAAGCAGGGTCCTCCGCTATATCAACAACTAGGAAATCAGCAGGGACAAAGAATTTACCTACTTGTACTGGCACATCCGTCACTATCCTAGTTGGAATCACTACAGTATTGTTAGCCATGTATAATCTTGCATCCACGGGCTCCAGAGGACCTATCTTTACCTTGTGCCATATGGTTAGTGGCATCATGCTAACGCTAGCTCCCAAGTCAACTAAAGCATTAAATTTGAATTGACCTAGACCTATAGCGATAGAAAACTTACCTGGGTCCGCCCGCTTTTGTGGTAGCTCCAACCTGTTGCACTCCTCTGCGATCTCAGAGAGCGATCGCTTCTTACCCAAGATGTCCTTAAGGAACCTTACATAAGATGGCATCTCGTGAAGTGCCTCTGTGAAGGGTATAGAGACATTAAGTCCTTGGAGCATCTTCACGAACCGTTGGAACTTCTTTTCCGCTAGGTCCTTAGTCACCTTTCTAGTTGGGAAGGGCAACACATGTTTCCTTCCCGCGGCTGCAGTGAGATCGACCTCGACATCAGTAGGGTCGATATCGACTAGAGGAGTCAATTTCTGTGGTGACACAGAATTAGGGTCGACATCGACAAGAGGGTCGACATCGATGTCACCTTGGTCGATATCGACAGGGGGGTCGATATCGACGTCTGTTCTGGCTCCTTCTCCTCCGCTTTTTGCTCGGGCGTTTGTAATTGATGCCCACTCCTTAGTTTACTGCTGCAATGTGACCAGTGGTTTTGCCCTTTTGGTTGGGCACAGTGGATCCAAGGAGTGATCCTGACGCTTTAGGCATTGCTTCCGCCAATTGACTCATTTGAGTCTCCATGTTGCACTTCCAAACGTCGATCTCCCCAAGTCTAGAATTGATGCCCTACAGCTGAGTATGGACGGAGTTATTGGCTTGTTTGAACTCAGTGTGGTTCCTCCGCATCTCATCAAGGATGATTTGCAGGTCATCTTTCTTAGTCTCCCGCTCAGGGTGCCCTGGTGCCCTATATGCTGGGGGATCCCTTTGTTGATAGAACCTTTGATCACCCCAATTTTGTTGATTGCCCCCTCCATAGGGGCCTCTCGTCCATTTGACCTCCTCATGTTGTTCCGCCATGGATACTTGCTCAGTATGTGGACAGGCACTAGTGTTATGCCTTATTGAGCCACACTCCTGACAAGGTTGATTGTTGCTCAGGAACCTTACTTGCTTTTGAAGGCGGCGTGTTTGATCGTTATGGAATTGTTGCCGCACCTCAGGATCTATCTCCCTTGGAGGCTCATATAGTGGCATAGATGGGGCAGGCCTTGTATCATAGGCCGCAGCAGCCCCATAGGTGTTGTCAAAGTTCACAAGCCTCTCAATGGTCTCCCATGCCTCCGTTGGTGTAAGCTCAATGTACCGATAGGAGGTATATGAATTGATCCTCTCCTTATTCGGCGCATCAAGGGCGTTATAAAAGATCTCCTGGATGACATATGGAAGTTGCCCATGTGTCGGGCATGATCTAAGCAAGTCCTTAAAGCGCTCCCACGCCTGTGCTAGGGTTTTACCTCGCTTTTGTTTAAAAGCCGTGATCCTTTGTCGCAACATCACCGTTTTAGAAGGTGGGAAGAATTTGTTCAAGAATGCATCTTTCACCTCCGCCCATGTCCTTAGCGATCGTGGAGCCAAACTTTCAAGCCATTGTAATGCCTTCCCTGCCAAAGACCATCGAAAAGATTTTAGTCGCACATACTCTAAGTTTACTCCATCGGCAACTGTTTCACATAAGTCCATAAAAGTAGAGATGTGTTGCAGGGGGCATTCATTATGTCTTCCTTCAAAAGTATTTCTTTTAATCTCAGATAGGAAGTTAATTTTCAATTCATAGTTGGAGTGAGGAATTATAATGGCAGATTCAGGAACATGAAGCGGCGGATGCATGTATTGCATCGCCGTCTGTGGATACTGATTTAGCCGCTCTTGGGCTTGTCTGCGCGCATCCTCCTCCCTATCAGCACGGGCTCGCTCAGCAGCAGCGACGGCCCTTTCAGCAGCGATTGTAGCATTGTGGTCCTCGATCTCCTTCCTCAACCGCTCTATGATCTCAGCCTGCGTCTCGTTGTCAGCCATGATGCGAATTGCTTTGTTGCGAAGATGGTAGAAATGTTTAGGCTCATTGATTGGTTCCAGGATAGGTCCGCGATCAGAACGTCGTATAAACCTGCAGAATAAGCTCAGAAAAAGACCGTGATTAACTTAGGTGGCGATTGATTGCCTCCCCGGCAACGGCGCCAATTTTGTTTGCTACGGGGAGGTGTAGTAGGTGATTCAAATATTTAAAAACAAAACAAAGCACAACTAGACTATCTCCCTGTCTCAAACAAATAATACAAGAATCCCCTCCCTTGTAGTAGTAGGGTAATTCAGGATCGTATCCACGAGGAGGTATGTCAGCGCTTC
This sequence comes from Persicaria maculosa, assembly GCA_963922045.1. Taxonomy (NCBI): domain Eukaryota; kingdom Viridiplantae; phylum Streptophyta; class Magnoliopsida; order Caryophyllales; family Polygonaceae; genus Persicaria; species Persicaria maculosa. The sequence goes on from OY998261.1 coordinate 41,852,453, forward strand.
CCTTTTTGTACTCACGATCAAAGCTTTCGACCTCAGCAGACACTCGATATCGAGTATACTGGTCGATATCGATCTCAGTTCTAGTCGATTTCCTAGCGCAGTTCTTGCAGAAGACAAAACAACAAGTCGACGTCAAGCAGAGACCTCGATATCGATGTTAGACCTCGATATCGACCCTTACAGTCGATTTCGATGCTTGTCACAGAAACTGTTTTCGTAACCAATTTGTCGGAAAAGAGTCCGAAGAAAATAGAATGGAGAAGGAAGATGAACAGAAACAAAACTTAAGACTTTTATAAAGGATTCAATAAATATAAAAAGCTTCCAAAGTCGGGGTTTCATGCCACAATGATAACAATGCAAGTTTTATGCTAAAGCTATGAAATTTAATGTCTTTCCGCAAAATAACTTTCGTTATCAACACTTAGGTGATTAGAGGCTCTCACATAATTCCTAAGAGTTATTATCCAATTCATGAGCAATTCAAGTTCACAATATGAGTGGCTTTCGCTTCAATAATGTAAATAATGAATCTCCCTAACTTTCGTAAAGGATCATGCATGGGGTAGAAGACGGAATCGCATAAAAGTCATACCTTTGATGCACTTACCTCACATTGCTATCGTCGGGCTCACCCCGACCCTAGAAGTGGGTTGACTACTCGCTCCTCATCATGCACATCATCATCATTATTGTTGAAAGAAAGCTACTTTGAATTAAAACTTCGAAAGAAAGTACAACCGAACAAGCCACTCCGCTCTCGCTTTACAGCTCCACTCGGCCTCCTCTCTCTCTCTACTCTCTGCGTGTCTAAGTGTTGAATAATTGAAAATTGAATCTAAATTCAATGTCTAAACTCAGCCCTATTAGCCTCTATTTGTAGATGTCGATAAGGACTCGAAACCTTATCTTTATTCTCTAAGATAAACTAAAAATAAAAGTAAAAGCTAAAACTTCATGGTAACTCAGCCTCCTCCTGATAGACCTGGTATGGATGATAAGAAATCTCGACCCTTTGGATAGATTTGCAAGCTTTGGATAGAATTCTATCAAAAGCGGAGTCGGATTCCACTGCTGGCATGGTCGATATCGACCCCTAGACATCGATATCGACCCCTTCAAAACTTCATCTCGAGCTTCTCCTTCTCCTACTCGAACTAGCACTCGACTTCTATCTATTTGGTCGATCTGGAAGCATCGATATCGACCCCCAGACGTCGATATCGACCTCTTCTGTGTCGACATGCTCTATTTCATTTTCTGCTCGATTCCTATGTCTCTGATGTTCTCGATGTCGAGGTCCCCAGTCGATTTCGACCTCTTCAGAAGACTTCGAGTTCTTTTTTCGCTCTTCCGAATTCGTCCCTTTTTATCCTGTTTTCTGCGAAATCACATGGAAACTCGTGCAAACCCATATATTTGATATTTAAGCATAAATTACACTAATCCCATGTTTTCCCATTAAGATGCATGTAAAAGATGATAAAATGGATTCATATGTGCATAGAAAATATGGCAATTTGCGCGCACATCAGTGACATGCCCAGAGAGCATCATCTAATCATTGGCTCCAATCTTTCCGGTTTGGGGCAACCGTCTTTTCCATGATTCTCTTGATCTCTCTATTTGACACTTCGGCTTGCCTGTTGGTTTGAGGATGATAGGCGGTGGATACGCTATGTGTGACATGATATTTCCTCTAGAGAGCGGCCACCGTCTTATTGCAAAAGTGGGTACCTCGATCACTAATCAATGCACGTGGAACACCAAATCTAGTAAACAAGTCCTTAAGGAATCCTGAAACCACTTTAGAATCGTCAGTTTTGGTGGCCTTCGCCTCCACCCATTTGGAGACGCAGTCCACCGTAAGCAAAATATAAAGATTCCCAAAAGAACTAGGAAAAGGTCCCATGAAATCGATCCCCCAAACATCAAAAATTTCACAAAACATCATCCTAGTTTGAGGCATCTCATTCCTAGTTGCGATATTCCCTATGCGTTGGCACCGATCACAAGACTTACAAAAAGCATATGCGTCACGAAAAAGCGTAGGCCAATATAATCCTGAATCAAGTACCTTCCTAGCCGTTTTGTTCGGTCCAAAGTGTCCCCCACATGCATAAGAATGACAAAAGATAAGGACAGCCATTACCTCGTTATCTAGAAGGCAACGTCTAATGATTTGATCCGCACAATGCTTCCAAAGAAACGGATCATCCCACACATAGAATCGAGCGTTGTGGCGAATTTTTTCCTTCTTGTACTTTGGAAAGTTCGGTGGAAACTCCTTCTTGGCAAGAAAATTAACTATGTCCGTGAACCATGGCCGAGGAACGTTGGCTGCCATCAAAGACAAAGAGGTAAAAGAATCCGGACATACCTTCTGGGCAAGGTTCGCTGGCAGCGAGTCAAGTTCGCTGCCAGCGAATGGGGTTAGAATGTGGGCTGATGACGGCGACTGGAGAGGCTCGCTGGTGACTGGACTCGCTGTCAGTGGGCAAGGTTCGCTGGCAGCGAGTTTGGTTCACCGGGAGCCAGCAGGATTCGCTGGCAGTGAGTCTTCAGCAGAACTTGAAACGAAGTGCAAGGTTTCGTCTGGGAATTCTCCAAGTGCTTGCATCTTCTCCCCCACACTATCCGGGTGCACGATCCGGCTAAGGTGATCGGCCACATAGTTTTCCGTGCCCTTCTTGTCTTTGATTTCGATGTCGAACTCGCTCAAGAGCAAGATCCACCGAATAAGCCTTGGTTTGGCGTCCTTCTTCTTCATGAGTTACCTAAGAGCCGCATGATCGGAGTAGATTATTACTTTTGCGCCTAGCAAGTATGCGCGGAACTTGTCTAAGGCGAACACCACGGCCAATAGCTCCTTTTCTGTGGTTGTGTAGTTTCTTTGGGCTCCGTTTAGCATCATCGAAGCATAATAGATGGCGTGTGAGGCTTTGTCAACCCTTTGCCCAAGCACCGCTCCAACGGCGTAATCACTCGCATCACACATCAACTCGAATGGGAGGGTCCACACCGGGGCTTGCATGATTGGTGCGGAGACAAGGCGACTTCTCAACTCATGGAAAGCCTCCTTACACTTCTCATCAAACTCGAATGTGGTGTCCTTCTTGAGGAGTTCGCAAAGAGGTGCGGCGATCTTGGAAAAATCCTTGATGAACCCACGATAAAATTCTGCGTGACCAAGAAAAGAGAGAACTTTGCGCACATTAGTGGGGCAAGGCAAAGATTGAATGATGTCAATCTTTGCCTTGTCAACCTCAATTCCCTTTCGGGAGACGATGTGACCTAAAACAATCCCTTGCTCGACCATGAAGTGGCATTTTTTGGAATTTAAAACTAAATTTGTTTCAACACATCTCTTTCAAACTAGTGCCAAATGGTCTAAGCAAGAGTTGAAATCATCGCCATGAACGGTGAAATCATCCATAAAAACTTCGATGAACTTTTCAATGTATTCGGAGAAAATACTTACCATACACCTTTGGAATGTACCCGGAGCATTGCATAGTCCAAAAGGCATTCGCCGATAAGCAAAGGTGCCAAAAGGACATGTGAACATTGTCTTCTCTTGGTCCTCCGGTGCGATGGCAATTTGAAAGTAGCCCGAGTAGCCATCCAAGAAACAATAGTAGGCTTCCGGCGAGGCGCTCCACCATTTGGTCAATAAATGGGAGAGGGAAGTGGTCCTTGCGAGTCTCCGCGTTCAATTTGCGATAGTCGATGCAAACTCTCCATCCAGTTTGGACTCGCGTGGGCACTAGCTCTCCTTCTTTGTTATCGACGACCGTGATGCCTCCTTTCTTTGGGACCACCTGCGTTGGGCTAACCCACTTACTATCGGAGATAGGATAGATCATACTGGCTTGGAGTAGCTTTAGAACTTCCTTCTTGACCACCTCCATCATTGGTGGATTAAGTCTCCGTTGGGGTTGTCGTGATGGTTTGGCTCCTTCCTCCAAGAGTATGCGGTGCATGCATATAGTTGGGTTTATTCCTTTGATGTCCGCGATTGTCCATCCAAGGGTCGTCTTATGTTCCTTAAGCACCGCTACCAACCTCTCCTCTTGCTCAAGATTTAGCTTATTTGATATGATGACCGAAAAGGTATCTCCATCACCCAATAAGGCATACTTGAGGTGATTCGGCAATGGTTTAAGCTCTATCATGGGTGCCTGTACAATAGAAGGTAAAAGCTTCTCGCTTGGGAGGGTTAGTGTTAAGGCATCATTCCTTTGATGCGTATGTTGGGCCTCTAATGGCCCCAAAACTTCATGCAAGTAAGGTGAAATAGAATAATGAAGTGAAAGCTCATGTATAGGGGTTTCTAAGGCTACTTGCAATTCATCTTTTCCATTAAGATCAAAAATATCTTCTACACAAGGTTCAATAGTATCAATCGCAAATAGAGAGTGTTCATCAAGAGGATACTTCATTGCATCAAATATGCAATACTCTACCTTCTCTACATCGAACTCCATAGTAAGTGAACCTGCATAGACATCAATCTTTGTTCGGGCGGTCCTTAATAAGGGCCTACCCAATAGAATAGGCGCGTCCGCTACTCCATGCTCCATGTCCAAAACAAAGAAATCTGCGGGAAAGATTAGCTTGTCCACCATAACTAAAACATCTTCTACAAACCCCCTAGGATAGATTTGAGAACGATTTTCCAATTGGATCACAACTCTAGTTTCTTGCAAAGCACCAAGACCAAGAGATTTATAAAGGGAGTATGATATAACATTAATGGATGCTCCTAAGTCTAATAAAGCATGATTGAACTTAACATCTCCTATCGTGCAAGGGATAGAAAACATACCTGGGTTGCTACACTTTTCGGCCATACGCCTTTCTAACATAGCGGAGACATCTTCACTTACTTGTACCTTTTGCTTCCCCTTCAACTTTTGATTCCTCTTAACCGTGCATAATTCCTTCAAAAGTTTTGCATAACGAGGAATAGCTTTGACTAGTTTGAGTAGGGGGATGTTCACCTCACACTTGGCGAATGTCTCGAAGAGTTCGGTGTCACTCTCCGGCCTCCTTGGATTCCTCAAAGCCTCCGGAAAGGGTGCCACTAGCTTATAATCATCAAGAAGAGGTTTGGAATCAGCAGCGGCTTGTCCGGACTTAGCGACATTGGTTTTCTAAGCAGAATCCGCTGGTAGTGAATCTGGTTTTGCTGGTAGCGGGTTATGCTCGCTGTCAGCGAGTAGGGGTTCGCTCTCAGCAACTGGGATCAGCTCTGGTTCAGCAGTCGCATTCGCTGCCAGCGAGTCTGATTTCGCTGTCAGCGGAATTTGCCCATAATTTGTCGCCTCCTTATCTCCTTCTTGGCCTTCTTCCACGATCTCTTCTAAGGCTTCATTTTCACCCCTAGGTGCGGAAAAAAGTTCCTTGCCGCTCCTTAGGGTGATGGTGCTAACATTCTCCCTTGGGTTGACCACCACTTGTGATGGTAGCTTGCCCGAGTCTCTTGCTTGTAATTCTCCAATTGCTTGAGCCATTTGGCCCATCATCCTCTCTTGTGCATTCGTCTTCTCCGTTTGAGCCTTGAGGGTTTCTAGGATGAGCTTGTATAGATCCTCACCTTGTTGATTAGCTTGAGGAGGCCCCCTTTGGCGATTATCATAGGGTGCTCTATATTGGGGTCCTCCTTGTTGATAGGGAGGTTGTTGTTGTTGTTGTTGGTTGAACCGGCCACCATACCCTTGTTGGAAGTTAGAATTGTAAAAATTATTGTCGTAGTTGCGGTGAGGGCCGTAATCTCCCATAGCATTGACCTCCATGGTTTCTTCTTGCATCTCGAGGCATAAATCCATGGGATGGGATGGATCTCCACACCACCCACATGCTTTGAGTTGTTGTTGACCTCTTTGCATAGTTAGCTTCTTTAGGGCCTCTCAAATCTCCTTAAGCTCGTTTTGCATGCTTGATGTGGGGGAGTCCAAGTGTAAGACTCCTCTAGCTCCACTAGACCTTCGATATTGTTGAGAAGCATTAGCGAGCTCTTCAAATATCTCCATAGCTTCCTCCGGTGTTTTGTTGACGATGTTCCCTCCACTAGCCGAGTTAACCGTCCCAGATCATGATCAAGTAGCCCCTCATAAAGGTATATGACCAAATCGTCCTCCGAAAAGCCATGATAGGGGCAACTAGCTTTTAGGTTTTTGAACCTCTCCACATATTCGTAGAGAGTCTTCGTGGCCGATTGTTCGATACTTGATATCTCCTTCTTCAAGATATTGTGTCTAGTGGCGGGGAAGTATTTGCGCAAGAAGGCCTTTTTCATCTCCATCCATGTAGTGATGCTCTCCGTGGGTAGATAATAGAGCCAATCGTTGGCCGCATCCTTCAAGGTGGATGGGAAGGCCCTTAGCATCATTTGATCCTCCGTGATGCCTTGAGGTTTCAAATGATCGCATATTCCATGAAACTCCACAAGGTGCTTGTTTGGGTCCTCTCCACTCATGCCATGGAACATCGGCAAAAGGTGGACCCATGGTGACTTGAATTCAAACTTGGTGCCCTCCGGGAGCGCGAGGAGCCTAATAACCAATGGTTAAGTTTCCAAATTTGGCTCCTTTAGGTCCTTCAAAGTGCGCCTTGGTGTGGGCAAGATTGCATTGTTGCCCTCCATCTCTTCTTCGATTTCCGGGTTAGATGAGTGCTCTCTTCGCAACCAAGAAGTTGTCCTCTCGATTTCTAGATCAAAAGGTAAGAGATTGGAATTAGTAGAACGGGTGTGGACCATGCGAGTGGTCCACACAAAAGTTGATGATTAAACTACACAACGAAATCAAATTAATTCACCCTGGCAACGGCGCCAAAAACTTGACGGGATGAAAATCGTTGATTCCCAATCAAGTAGTTCCCACTCTCACAAATTAGTATAATTGGCAAGAAAGGGGTCGAATCCTCGGGAGACTTAAGATTTCACAATGCAATTTAATCACCAACAAGTAACAAAAGCGGGAAAAGATGCAATTTTTAAGTAATAATAAGCAAAATAAAGTAAAGACGGAACTTTGTAATAAAGTCAAGAGTAGAGAACGGTTCCACCTACGAATTCTTTGACATTGGTTGGTTTATCGATCATCGAATCCTTTTCAAGTTATTAACTTTCCTACAAATTCCTCTCGTCTTGGTTTATATAGATTAAAAGTCCTATGAGTCCAATTAATCCTTTACACCCCTATGTAATCCTAACACGGTTAAGATTTAACAAAGAGATAGCAAAACGTCCCAAGAACTTGAGCACATAAATAACACCAATTAAACATGGTAAATCGATGTTAAAGATATATGTCAACTTCCTACATAATCATGCTTCAAACACGGAATCCACAATCTTAAGCATGCTACTATGGAAATAACACAAATACGAAAGTATTAAATCCTAGCGAGAAATCAGTATTATCTAGTTGGCCAAGCAAGATAACATCAATAACATAACAATAAGCACAAGGAAGTTGAAGGAATTATAATAGAGGAAAGATAACTTGAATTAAAAAATCACAATTCACCAACCAAGTCTCGAAAACGTAGGCGAAACACTAGGAAAATTAGCCGCTCATGGCTTACCTATGCTCTCTTCTCTTCTATGGTGATTGCTCTAATTGAATGCCTTATAAAATTAACCCTAAACATCCTATTTATAAGCCTAAAGTTCTGAATAAACAAGATAAAAGATAGATAAACTAGATAGAAACTTCCTAAAACAAACTAGATAAAAGATAAAGCTTTCCTAAAATAGCCCGGCGGTGGATTTCGCTGGCAGCGAGTTGAGTTCCGCTGACAGCGAGGCTTTGTGGATATCTTGATCAAACTACTGTTGGATTTTCGCCAGGAGCTCGCTACCAACCCGCTAGCAGCGACTCTTCATGCCTTAGTCTCTTGTCATCTTGGTGGAATCCGCTGGCAGCGGCACATTTTCCGCGGCCGCGACTCCGCCCACTCGCTGGCGCGAAATTGGTCTCCCGCTGGAGCGAGACGGCCCACGCGTTGGAGCGAATGGCCTGGCAGATGGAGCGGCTTCAGCGTCCTGGCGCCTCCCGCTGGCAGCGAGACTTCTTCCGCGGCAGCGACTGACTCGCTGCAGCGAGTCCATCCGCTGGCAGCGACTGGTGCCTTGGTTGCTTGGGCGCTTCCTTGGTGCCTTGGGTTCCCCTCGCTGGTGCCACCTCTCTCACTCGCTCGGCTCTTTCTCAGCTGACTCGACTCGCTAGCAGCGGAACTTGACTCGTTGTCAGCGAGTCTTGCCCAGAATCTTTGTTTCTCTTCGTTCTTTCCCCATTCTTTCTTTACTCCTTTCTTTCTCTTCTTAGCTTGATTTCTTGACTTCACTTGGCCATGTTTTGCAGCTTTCTCTTGCTTTCCACCATGTCGGATCTACGATTCTGCACAATTTAACCGAAATAGCGTAGATTCCGAACTTTTCCACAAAAAGTGTTTAATCTAACTTAACACTAAACATGCATATTCTACAATGTAAATGCATCTAAACTACCCTATAATGCCTATTAAAAATATGCATTATCAACTAAGTAAAAAGATATTGAGTGGTTCAAATGCCAAAATCTGTAAACAATGGAACAAGTTAAAATCAACCACATACAATAACTCATTTTCAAGGAAAACAACAGAGTCCGACTGCATAACACTGCACAAAATGCATACTATATTAAGTTTCATTTTTCAACAATGAAAACAATCAATTAGTATTTAGAATTTATAACAGCAAATAAGAGAAGAAAATTTGAATGACTCTCCTAGGCAAGCTCACCTTTAAGTGGAAATCAATATGAAGTAATTAGTAATATATTCAACATAAGATGACAAGGGGGCATTAATCATAAATCCTATGACAATGAGAAATTACGAAGTTTCACAACAGAAATTTCACGCCATTCAAGTCTAATCTTATCAACGGTTAACACTAGAATAAACTGGTATCTTCCACTCTAGGACCAGTGTTCTTTAAACCATCTAACATAGCTATAACAATCAAAGTTTTAGTAGGAAATAGCACATATTATCAGAATTTATTTTCCACGTGGCTAAATGATCAACTAAAAACAGCAAGAAAATAAAACTTGGAATGTTCATGATATCACTTTATAGCATCAACTAAAGCCATTAGAATCATACTTGAGAATGCTGAGCGCCAACTTCAGCAGTAGCATCATTGGGTCCTCTAAACACAATTGGCACTGAAAGCTGACTAGCAGACATATAGTTGGAATTTGCTGTTGAATTAATTATGTGGTCAATCGTCTATAATCACAGGGTTCAATGATGTCATCAACATCGACAGTTGCCAAACTTCTTGTGTTCTTCGTCCCACTGTTCTCCCTCAACCATGTTTGCAACACATCGCAATTCATCGAAACCATTAGCAATTCCTGCTTCAGCCTCTCTATTTCACCCTACATTTCCTTTAAGCCGAAATCGATCTTCGATTCGCTAAGCATCAGCGCTTTATGCGGTCTAAATAGCATCTTCATTTGTGTCTCTTCCGCTTTCTTCAATTCCGCAATGTCGTCGTGCGCCTTCTCCACCAGCTTCAAGAGTATTTTCGGCAACCTCGATTTGCAGGTTCTCATAGATCCAACAACCGAATCTCGATTTGTGGCTTCTTGAAGATCGGTAGAAGCTTCATCGATTCGAGTTGATTTCTGATTGATTGATTTTCTAAAAAAAGTGATTGATGAGGATCGAGAAGATACTCAAAGGAACGAGCAGATCGAGTAGTCGAGAAAAGAGGCGGAGAGAGACGAGATCAGATAGGGAGATCGAGTGAAGAGGAAGTTGAATAAAGAGTTTAGGAGATGGAAACCTCCATGGGTGGACGGGAGGGATGAGCAGGAGGTGAGGGAAGCCATGGCTTCAAGGTCTCCTGCGTGGTGTGTGATCCGAATTACTAAATGGGGTGAAGGGGGATCGAAAGGGATAAAATTAAAATAGGGTTAAAATGGGTATTAAGAAAAGTTTTTGGACATTTACAAAAGGAGAGATTAGGGTGGACATTTAGCAAAATAAGGATATGAAAATGGACATTTTACCAAATATTTTCATATTAATACCCTATTTATGATTGTAACCTTATTAACACTACATAGTGTTAATATGTAGATATTCTAACATCTAATAAATAAAAGATAAATATATGACATTGATGAGCTTATAGGTATATTTCCAATTGCATCATACAATTAATGTCATGTCATATATATATATGACATTGACAATATTTTAGTAAATAAATGTTGAACCTCGATGAATTAATTCAGATTATAATGAATAGTCAATACCTCCGTTCATAAATAAGTTATAAGACTGAAGTGGTTTTTCATAAGATGAAATGAAGAACAAGAACTTAATAAATAAATAAATTATAAAATAAATAGGGTATTAAAAGTTTTTTACATGTGTATGTGTTAGGGAGGGAAACTGAAGGATAAATAATATCAAATATAAACTCAACCAACACCCTGTCCAAGCAAATAAATACAAGAATCCCTCCAGTGGTAGGGAATCAAGATCGATCCACGAGGAAGCGTGTCAGCGGGATCCAAGATAGTCTTTGAAAGTTCACGTCTGTATCGACCAGAAGCCCTGAGAGTTTAACGAGCACAACAGATGCACAGAAAACTACCAATAATGAGGCAATGCTTCAGGAGCAAGTAAATTTACAAAAATCCGCAAAAAACAATGATTGAATAGACATACCTATTCCCATGACAGTATATGACACATGTAATCTGAATCTAATGTATCCCACTACTGAAGTTGTATAAGTAGGAACTTACCTATTCCCAAAACAATGATTGAATAGACATACCTATTCCTTACTCTAGATCTCCGAATTCAGCCCACGTGGTATAAGTAGGAACTTAATTGTTGATATTCAGTTATATACTCAGATGCCTCTTTCTCCACTACTGAAGTTGTCCATTTAAAGATCCCACGTGGTGTAAGTAACCCTTTGAACATATATAATCATTATTCAGCTCAAAAACCATGTATAGTGGGATACAATAGTTTTTAGTGAATGAAATTGAGGTATGAAACTCCATGCAAAAAAGATTTAAGGTTTTGATGAATAGAAATTAGCATGAGAATAACAATCAGTGGACTAGTAATTATCTAGAATACAATATGTTTAGGTGTAGTTGTTGACTACTGGAGTAATGATTATTATGTTTAGAGTATTCTCAATTGGGAGTTTCATGTTTCAATAAAGAGTTTCGGACTGATATAAAGTTCGTTGAAGAAACAAATCTATAAAGAATAAGAGCAAATAAGAAGAGGAACTCCAATAGGTAAATTTGAACAACAAATTAAATATTAAGTTCAAAGACAAAGAAGAAACACACCAAAAACCTTAAATAATCTCTTGATAATTTGAAACACACATTAATCAAGCTATCAATCTCATTGACTAAAAATGTAAACCTATATTGACCCAATCAACCCAAAATATCTCTTAAGCATTTCTACGAACACCTTAAAGGCATAAAAGGAAACAATCACCAAGTTGCAATATGTAACCCAATTTTGTCGAACCTCTGTGCATAATCAAAAGGAGCAAATTCCCCAAATTTTAAGCAAGTAATTCGCACTTTGAGGGGAGTATGAGATTGGAGTTTATATGGTTGTGGAAGATGCTCACTTGAGACGTTGGAATTAAGCCCCAACCATGCTGTCCAATTTGAAATTGAGAGAGAGACTAGGATACAAAGTAATGAAGAACATGTCATTCCAATTAAAAACGAAATTCAATTCAGGAAACAACTCCAACTAAATCAAAACGAAAAACAAAAAATTAGGGTTCAAGTCTAATGTCACTGGGGGTAAATAATAACTTCAATTTGGACTAAACAAAAGTCGATCGGTGGAGAAATGAAATGCGCGAAATCGAACTGACCTCTAGTGTCGCATAAGAGAGGGACTACAGAAGAAAGAGATGAGCTAGGCAGTGGAGAAGAGCATAGAGCAAAGGCGGCGTGTAGCAGCGTAGCTATGATTTCAAAGGTGGCAATGAAGATGTACAGAAGAGAGGCAAAAAAAGAGACGAGGAAAGAGAATGAAAAAGAAACGGTGGAGAGGAAATCCTGCCCACATATTATAGTAGGAAGGAAAAGACGGATACACCCACAAAACTAAAAAAAATATATTATTTCAAATTCAAACTATGTAGGATAAATTAGTCATTATAACCAAAATTGACATGAAAAAGAAGCAGGCTCAATGTACACCGTAGATCAAAAAACATATATAATGTATTAAAGGTTAGGATTGTTTATACCCTTCACCATCTTTATAGTAGTATAGATTTGGCAGGGTAGGCGCGTGTGTCCAAGCGTGAGGAGCTGGGGAGATGCTTAATGTTGAGCGCTGGTACGGAAGTATTTTTTCGGTTTATTTTAATCCTGTATTGACCATTTAAATTACTTCTTTTCTTCTTATCGGACCGGTCCTTCTCACTTGAACCCAACCCTATATATATATGTAGGGTTCGGGTGAAAAACACTCTACTGGTGAGAAAAAAAGAAGTGATTTGATTGGTCCATATAACATTAAAATAATACAAAAGAATTAAATTTGTCTCGGACCCGCGCATTCCCTTGGCTCCTATGCCATTCCCCACTCACATGCAATCCCCCCACGCGTATTAACTATTTTGCGCTTACTATAATTAAAACAAATAGAAAAGGTACAAAAAGGAATCGAACCTGTAATTAATAACATTAATAACATCAATTTGAAACAAATAACTACTGAACTAACCCATCTTTCTTGTCACATTCTTTATTTTAATTAATGTTGACCATTCAATTAACCTAACTTTTTAAACCCCCATTTTAAACTAACCACTGATTTAATTTTACACCAGAAATGTACCAGACCTCCACCACCCACCCACCCAAACAACAACGTACAAACATTGCAAATCACTGGAAAAAACCCTCTACTGGCCAAATGAACCCGCCTCACGCGCCCCTCTTTTACGATCCCAAATCTCCTTCTCAACACCCAAGAGCTTCCCAAGAATCCCACCTTCTCCTGCAATCAAAATCATCTTTGTTCTATCCCTTTCGATTCATCCATCCTATTATCTACACCTATGGCGCCTACTTCTGGAGTGAATTTAGCCTTCTTTTCCACACTTACTCCTACATCTCCCCCTTTAATTGGATTAATTTCAATTCTAGGGTTTTCTGGTCTCTTTATCCCCCTTCTTTCGATCCCCCATCACCACCCCTAATTTGGGTCTCGTACACCCTATGCTGCTACTAATCATGCATAATCTATGTTGTTAGAGGTTGGACTGGCTACCTACAAACCCCTCTTGCTTGTTCGGCTCCATCTGAATGCTATCTTTACTTCAAAGCCATGATTACTGTTTATCCCTTCACTTACTCTCTCACACTTGTACGGTACAAACCCTCACAATAGCAACGATATTAAGAAATTCTTCAACTGGATTTGGAATTCCATCTCATGGCCTTGTTGTACTTGCGTATCCCCCTCATTCTCCTCTAAGTACGTTGAAGACGCCATCTCCCCTCCTTGTACGGATGACTCTACTCTTTTTGTTTGGAGGTCAGAGTGGATTTGTGGGCTCGTCGGCTCTGTGCTCTACTTCTGTCTCTGGGATTTGATTGTTCATGGTTGGTCTGCCTTTGCGTTCGTATCTCATCTTATATCAATATCTCATTGCATAACACCAGTAGAACTCATTAGACATCAACTCAACTAATTATTATACCATATACCCATCATTTAGAATCATGCATTATCATCTCATCAACAATCCTTATAGCATATATAGTCAAGTTTTTCATACTCATACTTAGCCAATTTCGCATGCTACCATTTTATAATCATACTTGGCACATATGCCAACTCATAAGGTACTACTCACATAACATGCTATAACACATCACCTCATTATCATGCCATTAGTCACACAACATCATGTTATTAGTCACACAATCATCATGCTATTACTCACACAATCATCATGCTATTAGTCACACCACATCATGCCATTTTAATAAGTTAGTCAACCCTTAAGTTAGTTCAAAACCCTTTTTAAAACATCTTGAAAACATGCTTCAAAACCCATCTCGAAAGGTTAACAAGGAATCCTCACAATCGGTTAAGAGCAATTTCGTCGTGGCGAAACCTGCTCAGCGAGCACCTCGTGAGAAGGGGGTCCTCGTGGCTGTGGGAAGGCACTCGCAGCGGCGAATCCAATTTCGACGTGGTGAGGTCCGGGTGCTCGGATGCCTAACTGGGCTCGTACTCACCGTGGAGACGAAGATCTCTCGCCATGGCGAGAGTGAACACTAAGGTGCTCAGGAGTGGCTTGCGGAGCCAAGGCCACGCCCGCACCCTTTGCCGCAGTGAAACTCAAGTTTTGCCACGGTGAAACTCAAATTTTGCCGCGGTGAAACTCAAGTTTTGTCGTGGCGAGAGCTACTCCCCTACGACTAGTTCTTGTTCGCGACAACGAGTTCTTACTTATCGCAGCAAACCGTAGTTTCGGGCTCTGTTTAAGTGATTGAAGGAGAAGTGCTCGGGTGGTGCTCACAAAACAAGGAAGGGAGCTCGAAAGTGGCTTGGTTTTTGGCTCTAATGGTGAGTGAAGGAGAAGTGAGAGAGGAGATGATGTTGTGGCTGAGTCAAGATGGTGTTTGATGAAGAAAAGGAGGTGCCTTTGGGCCCTAGGGCTCACGGCAAGAGCTAAAGGAGAGGAGGGTTCTTTGGGAGCTTTTTGGATATGATTTTGGTGTTTCTTGGCTAGGGTTGTGTTTCAATTTGTGTGATGAGTGAAATGAGCATCCAATTATGATTTTGTAGGATTCAATGAAGGGATGGAATGGGCCAAATCGGATGGGATAAAGAGGGTTTAAGACTCTTTTGTTTCCTTGCTTCTTTGGGGTGAACATGGCAAAAGAAGGAGAAAGGTGAGTGTAGGTGACTAGCCAATTTGGGTAGGAGTGGAAGCTTTATCTAATTCAAATTTTAGCTCATGGGAGGCTCATATAGGGTTGAGATTCGGTTGGGATAGAGGGAGACTAAGACGAGGAATGTGGCCCCGAAAGCGCTAGTTTGAATTTCCGACGTTGGATCCCGAAAGTTAGTTTCCCAATTCCTACTCTCTCGATTAATTAGATTTTTAAAATCTTAAAAAGGATATCGCAATCCGAAGTTCATTTTAATCTCGAGATGAAGGGTCGGAATCGCTCGCCAAGATTTAATTAAGGTCGGAATCCACTTCAAGAGGTTCGAAGTCAATTTACTAAGTTGAGGACGAGTTTTTCTCGAAATACCCGAATGAAACCCATTTTAATTTATTTATTTGGATTTATTATTTGAAAATACGAGGTCTTTAGATCATTCACCTCTACAAATATGTCTCGTCCTCGAGACAAAATCAATTTTCAACATCCAGGGTTTTCAAATCGAAGTTAATTCTCCTAAGTCAGTCCTAAACATATTTTTCAACATCCAATCATTCTATCATCCACCTCTCAGGGATAATCACATATTCTCTTCCTAGGTTCCAGTTTCAGAATCAGATTCTATCAAATCAAGATTGTTAGGAGGGAAACTAGTTATATAAATAAAATATGTAAATAAACCAACTCCTTCTTTAGCAAATAAATTCAAGACTCCCTCCCGATGTAGTAGTAGGGAATCAGGATCGATCATGGAGGAGGCGAGATCAGATCCACCGGAAAACGAAGGCTTGTACAAATTCTTGAAAGCCTTGAAAAAATCTATGACTAGAGAAAACCCTAGATCCGAAAAATCGAAGGCTTGTTGTACGAATTGGTTAAGGGCGAAGATAGATTCGAGATCCACGACTATGACTCAGCAAAAGCCCTAAAAAATTTGAGCTTTTGAACGGATGCAAAAGAAAGCGAGTTTCGTGCTCCTTGGCGGAGAACTAAACGCCAGCGACCATTGCATGGCGGTGCAACCCAACTCCGAGCACTAAGATAGAGCATCAGGAGGAGGCGGAGCAACCACCAATGGACTAGTATAGTCGACCGGAAAGTAAAAGCCCCGATGGGAGTTTGAAAACCTCTCTCTAAACTAGAGAGAAGAGAGATTTTTGCACATACTTATTAAACTCAATGACTAAAATGTATTTTAAAAAATTGCTGAAATTTTACAACTCCAAATTTCATTTTTAAAGTATCGAATTCGAAAGGAATCAACGTTTGGAGGAAGCTAGAAGAGAAGCTAGAAATAGAAGCAAGACTGCAAGACCGACGAAGACTGGGTGATCAGAGTGACACGTGTTAGAGGACTGATATCAGACGGTCAGGATCAGTTGCCCGCCCAGAGGGCCACGGTGGGTCCACCTTTTCACTTGGTTAGATTTGAAATACAAATACGGAATACTCTCCCACAGTCCTTTCACTTTCTTCTTTCCCCAATCTTTGTGAAATTCAGGAGAGAGAAATTCCACCTCCAACGGGCCGCCATTAATGCTCACCTTCCACCTCCACCACCTCTTCTTCCTCCCCCGCTTCCACTTCCTCACCTTATCCGTTTCTCCCTTCCTTGGAATCGCTTATTTCGCTCTTAGTTTCAGCTTCAATCTCTCCCGCTGGCCTTCTTCAATTTGTCTCTGCGTTTTCTCCCCTTCTTGTTCTGTAAGATCTGGCTCCGCTGTCCTCTCTTCCGTTTCTTTGATTTGAATTTTGAACGGGGATAGCTGCTGACCTGCATTCTAGGGTTTGTTCTTCCCTTTGGCTGGACATTTAATTTCATTTGATAATTTTGTTCCTAGCTGTCTCCTCTCTCCACTTTCTCCGATTTTACATAGAAGTCGAGGCCGCGCCACATCATTTTGGAAAAAAGAAGAAGATGTGTAGCTGATCGGAAATGGATCAGTATCGGCGGAAGAGGTCGCAATCTGCTAGGGTTCCGTCCCCGTCAAAGGTGACAAGAGCTGTTAATCGGAGCTCCGACGACAAGTTGATCGCTTGTGACGGACCTCACGGAGGTAGCATTCTCTCTCCACTGTTGTTATCTCTATCTTTCTGTCGGTGCTTGTTTCTGATGAAAACGGATCATAAATAGATATAAAATGGGGGAGGGAGGGTCAATTGGCGCTAGTTAGCATTGTTGTAGTGGGGTCGCCATGATATCTCCTGCCTTTGGACTGCAATTTTGATGCTATGATGAGGCACTGCCCCACTGCTTTTCCGGCCCCTGTTTATGCTGGTTTTGTTTCCGTCCGTAAGGTATTACATAAGAAAATTTCCCGCTGAGGAAAATGTTTGTAGATTTAATTTGTACATTTAACCTAGAAATCGCATTGAATTGAGGTAGTTTACTTTCGCTCCATTTGATCTTAATATCTTATGTGTTCTCTTTAGCCGCCTTAGCTATAGTCCAGTTCTAATTATAGCCTTTTCCAGGTTGTGTGCCTACAATACCTATAGTTTTTGCATTGGCTGCATAGATTAGATGCTTCCATTGAGGTTTTGTACATCCCTTTGCAGGTAGCTATCAAACTGCAAAACAGAAATTTCCAAAAGTAGCATCCAATTTGAGGTCTTGTGATCATGATAAGATTACAGATGAACATAGGGTAAGCTGGTCTCTTTTGCTTCCATATTCATTGTATGTGATTGTTCAACTGTGTACAGATTTAGATCGCCCTTATTGCTGATGGCTCATGTATTGCTTTCTCTTTACAGATTGCATTTGAATTAGGCCGGAGATCTTCAGATCCGACAGCCCTAATGAAGTGTTTATTAGCTGATGAGATGTCCGAAGAAACTGAATGCATGAGGGGAGCTCCAAGCGTGATTGCAAAATTGATGGGTCTTGATGGGATGCCTTCCCGGCCGAGTGCTTATAGCTATAAACAGCCTAAAAGATCTTCTGATGGTTTCCATGAGAAAGCTGTGTCAGCTGGATCATTCGGACATAGGAAAGCTTGTGATAACCAATCCTGTAGGAATATTGCAAGGGAACAGCCACAGTTCAAGGATGTTTATGAAGTCAGAGAGTGTCCAAGGGTTAGAACTAATGGCTGTAAATTTGTTGTGTCTCCCCATGTGAGGCACGCTGAAGTTGAGATGGACATGCTAACACGGAATTTGATGGATGCAAAACGTCTTTCTACTCATGAAAAGCTTCATGATTCGAAGGAATTAAATGGTGAAACTGAGGTTTGTGACACTGACAATTATCGTTTCCTGAAATTCCTCCATGAATGTGATTCATTGTTTGCAAAGCATCTACATAACCTACATGCTTCCCAGGAATCTCACTGTGAACATGTTCAGAATTTGAAGGATACCAATGCAATCAGACACCTCGCAGCTTCAAAGAAGATTGATATCAGCGTGTCTCGTGAATTTCAGGTGGGGGAACATCATCACATATCTCGGAGTCAGGCAAAGTCTTCAGATAAATCTGGAACTTTTCGTCCTAAAGCCAATGATTTAGTAAGTGATTTGCCAACCAAAATTGTCCTTTTGAAACCGAATCTTGAAGGATTAGGGAAAAGTGCCAAATTTATTTCATGCTCTAGTTCTCTTGAACTTGTATCTGATGGTGATAGTGACACACATGAGAATGGTGGGTGTAAGCAGGCTGAATTATGGGGCAAGAAAAGGTCCCCCATTACCATATCTGCCCATAAATCTCGAGAATCGAAGAAGTTAGCCAAAGAAATCACTCAACAAATGAGAAATAAATTGGGTGAGATTTCCTTCAATGTGCCTTTCCCGGGATATAGAGGATATAATGCGGACAAGAGTTCACATGAAGTCTCAGTTAATGACTCATCTTATGAGTCATATGCAGCATTTCTCACTTCCCATACATCCGGCCGCAGGCGTTTCCATAGAAAATCCTCAGCATTGTATAAAGGTTATGCTGGGTCATCAGTTAATACAGAAGGCAAGAAAAGACTGTCAGAGAGGTGGAAGTTGTCTCATGTGTCTGAAGATTTTGGAGTGGGTGCTAAGGGTAGTACATTAGGTGAAATGCTTGCTATCTGTGATAAGGACATCTGGTTGCCAAATTTAGATAGAAAAATAACCCAAGATAGGTCTCCAGGCCGCTTTGGTTGGAGCAGCAAGTTGTCAGGAGCAGCTGAACCTTCTGGTATCAGCACTAAGGAAGGTTGGAGGGATGGCTGTATTGGAACTGTGACAAGATCTAAATCTCATCAAACTAATGATCATTGTGGAAATTCTGAAACTCGCATTAAGTATGAAGCGTGTGGCACTGAGATGTTCTTAATCCTTAAAGAAGGTTCCAGGAATGGAAGGAAAAAGGAAGTAAATAGGGACTTTAGTTGGCAAGAAGGATCCTTAACTGGGATTATAAGATTGCGCGATAAAAAGTTAAATGATTCACAGGGATCTCCACTGAGAAGGAAAGTAAAGAAGAGTATTGCCGAAGAAAAGAACTCATCTGTACATGAACCTGTAATTCTGGAATCATCTACTTTTCGGCTAGATTCCGTATTGACCCTTGATTCAGAAACAGTGAGAGAACATGTGAAAATCCCTGGAAGTGTGGGTTCTGGTGATGATCAGATGCCTCTCCAAGAGTACACCACTACTGTACTAAATGATTCCAGCAGCAGTGGGTTGCATGAATCTACTCAGGTTTGCTACTCTTCACTACTTGTGATTCAACTGTTTTCTTATAGTCTAGAATACAAATAGGGTGCCTTTTCTGTATGGATTTCTTTCTCATACCATATAATTGGGACAAGAATTGTGTTCATGTCCTTTTAAGAATTCACGATCCATTGCTTTGCTAACACCTGAGCCAATTCAGATCAGCAGGATAATCTTTATGCAAATCACTAGCACCCTAAAAAATCATATATATTGAGAAAAAAAATGAGAAATATAAGCCTCTATGTGCCTTGTGTTTCTTGTACAAACAGGTTTTAGCGTATACAGGGGTACAGCCAAACCAAAATGTGTCTGTCTAGTGGCACATTATCCTGCTTATTTCTGCAGCACTAGGTTTCCTTGTTCATGCGCTTAACATAAAAAAAAAGAAAAAGAAAAGAAAAGAATGAACAAAAGAAAAGAAGAAAAGAAATAGGTTCCCTTATTTATGCTTAGGATTTTCTATTTCCCCTTTATTATATAATCCCTCTATTGTAAAATCTACTTTGCTGACTAATCACCATCATGGTCTTCTAATAGTACAGTTTATTTGAATGTCATTATAGGAGCCATCAAAGACATGCCACATTGACAATTCGCCTTATTCACAAGATCGTGGTGCTCAACCTGAATCGCCAGCTAACAACAGGGAGGCTGACCAGCCTAGTCCAATTTCAGTTCTGGATGCTCCTTTTGTGGAAGATCTTTCATCTGGCTCTGAATGTTTTGAAAGAGTCAGCGCTGAGCTTCATGGTACAACCTCTTTTCTTGGAAGTAGTTTTATTTGATTTTCCATTTGGCATTTGTTACTTTGTACTATGGTAATCTATTATGGCATTTGCTAGTTAAAGTGACATTACAGGTTGCTACTATCCTTCCACGTACCAAGAGTTCCTGGATTGTGAATCTGCCATATATCTAAACTTTCGGTTTTAAAAGAAAGTAGTATAATCCCCGCGTCACGACGCGATTAAAAAAAACATAATCTTAATAATATAACAAATTAATATTATATAACATTATTAAAAGTTTGGATAAAAATCACTGCCATAAAAGTATCTTAGAAATAATTTCATATTTTTTTTAAATCTCATTTAAAAAAGCATATATAGACATAGATATTTTAAATCACTCTTCTTGACGAGTAAAAAATAAAAATATCATTGTAACTTTGTTTTAAAATATAATAATATCATTAAAGGAAAAATATTTGAATGGTTTAACAAGCTAATTAAAAAAAGATAGAGGTAACACTTAGGCTATAACTCTTCTGTTTTAAGAATATATATATATATATATATATATATATGGTAAACTACATAAAACCACCCCTTATATATCTAATTACCGAAAACCACACTTTACAAACCTTCCGTTAGCAATCGACCACCCTTCATCCAAAGTTTCGTCCATTTTCCGTTAAATCCTTGAAATTACTCTTATACCCTTTGTATTTACAATTTAAAAAGAAAAATAAAACAAGAAGTTAATAAACATTGAAAATAAATCCTCCCTAATCTGTCATTCCCCCATCAACCTTCTTTTTAAAGCTTTTCCATGGAGGTTCATCTAAAATGGCAAAAAGGGTTAAATTTTTCATCTCTTTTCCTCATTTCCAATCAAATTCATCTCCCTAATTTTATTCATTCCCAATCTCCATCCACATCACTGGTCACCACACACCCCTAATTCAAGAACCCCCAGTCAAAACTCTAGCAATTGTTCTGCAAATTTTCAATTGAATCTGTCAATCAAAAGACTCAGCCCCATTCTCGGGGCTTCTCTTTGTCAATCGGATCTTTGGAAAAATCATCACTAATCAATGGAGGCTGGCACACCGTTGTCACCACCAAGGATGCTATCGTCGACATTCTCCCATAACATTCTCCCATATTTCTTCTATCCATCAATTGACATTCTCCTCTTTAGAGAAGAACTAAACTTCAACGAGGGATATAAATCGATTCCTTCAGTTTCTAATGCCATTAAACTTGGTTGATTGTTCAAAACAACACCTGTGAAAGCTCATTGTGATTTGGGTTTGAATGTTCCTTTCTTTGGATTACGACGGGGTAAAACGATTTGGGGGTTTTAATTCATTTTCTTATCAATATCTATATAAATTACTAAAGCAGAGGCCTGAAACGGTCTCTGGTGCGATTCGCTTACGTAGAAATTTCTGGATTAAAACGAGATTATTTTTGCATACGTGTCATTTTCTGAATTAAAATTGTATTATATTGCCACATCAATTAATAAGCCAATATAGTTATGTAAAAAACTTATTTTTTTAGATTAAATAATATATCCAATATAACCTTATATTTTAATTAGATAAATCTATCTATTAGTTTGCTGCAGCCAATTATAAACTATAATAAATAAAATGGATAAATCTATCTTAATACCCATCTCAATTGTGCGTATAAGCTATATATATTATTGCAAATTTCATACGCTAATCATTTTTTTTTCTGATATATTAATCATCACAATTGATTTGAATATTAAATTTTTAGATCAAATAATCTATCCAATATTTTGTCAATTATTCTATATTTTAGATATAATTGAATATAATATCAATTTGCACTTTAAATTCCAACAACCATTTATCAAATTACATTATTAATTTAGATTCAAACATGTTTAAATTATAAAAAATATAACACAATTGAAAACTATATATTTACTTTATATGGAGTATTAATTTATATTAATTCAAAGATGTTTTATATAATAAAATTTATGAAAAAATCGCACAACGGGCGAGTAATAAAACTAGTATAATACTAAAACAGAGACGTGAAAATCCTATGTGACGAGCTCTGGTGCGAATCGCTTACGTGTCGTTCTCTGGCGCAATCTAGCCCGGGTTTTTTGACACGTCAATTAATAATGATACAATAAATTTAATCCATGTCAAATTGTCAATTAAAGATTTTCTTTTAACCACCTATCATCTTGTGTGTCTACCCTATTAATATTTACCTAAAAGTTTTATATCAAATCTTTTAGCATATAACATTAGTAATATATCAAATTGATAAATTTTCATATCTAATTAAATTATATTTTAACAATACGTTATTAACTAATTGAATGGTTTTCATATCTAATTGAAGTATTACCTATCAAATCTTTTAATAATACGTTATTAAATTTAAATTTTACTCGGTGAAGAAAAAAAGAACCTGTTTGGAAATCTTTCATAAAACGCGAAAATGTACAACAACAACAACCCAGTATATCTCGCGATTAAGCAGGGTCTGGGGGGTCAGGATGTACGCACTCTTTCCCCGATAGACCCAAAAAAATAAGCCACTTAAATCGCAAGGAAGCAAGGCAAACAATAGAAAAGGAGGCAATAGGAGGTAGGTAGAAAGAAAGAAGAAAGAATAGGAGCGTAAACAATAGGACACAACGCCCAGGCTCGAACTACTAAACATCAGAAACCCGAATGCGCCACTAAATATAAAACGCGAAAATGTAATGCAACTAATTAAATATAGGGATTTAAAAAAAACCCACTAAATATAAAATTACAGAATTCTTATCATTAGATATTGAGTTGAAAATGCATAAATCTAAAATGATAGGTAATATTACATAGTTTTTTAATTAGTTTATGATTTAAATATACAATTCAAAGATATATTTTTATTATAGTAACTAAATGTAGTAATTTCATCTTTTGAAAGAATTTCTCAATAATATAGTTAAATCAATAGATAAATCTTTTTTAAGAATCTAGATAAATATTAAATGATACTCCGATATTTTTAGTTTATGATTTTAAAATATTCTTATTTTCAATTGTTATGATATAATAATTTATACTCCCTCCGTTAATTAAAACTTGACGTTTTACTATTCACGCATGCTTTTTGAGGTGTTAAAAACTATATAAAATAATGACTTTTTTAATATAATTTTTTAATAATTTCATACTTGTTACTATTAAGTATGAATTTATAAAAACAAATTTTAAAAAAAGTTAATATTTCATATAGTTTTTATCATTCTAAAAAAGCGTGCATGAATAGTAAACGACAAGTTTTAATTAACAGAGGGAGTATTATTTAAAAAATCTATTATCAATAGTATAATCACTTACAAGGATTGAAATTATAGAATTTTCAACTCAAACTTAAAAAGTTTATTAGAAATAAATTTAAAAAGTCTACGTATATTAAAAAAGATTTTGATAAAATTTTATACCTTATTTGAATAAATCTTACAAAAACATAACATTAATTAGGTTTGATATAATTATATCACTTTTCAATTGTGGTAGAATTCTTTTGATTTTTTTATGACGATTGTGGTAGAATTGTTATAGTACATTAATTATTTGTTTTAAAGTGATATTTTATTTCATGAGATTCTATCACAATATACCATCTACATAATTTTATTGATTACAATATCTTAATAAAAAAAACAACCTTATGACTTTGCGATTTTGATCAAATTATGGAGAGAAATACTTTATATA
Organism: Persicaria maculosa; assembly: GCA_963922045.1. Lineage (NCBI taxonomy): Eukaryota > Viridiplantae > Streptophyta > Magnoliopsida > Caryophyllales > Polygonaceae > Persicaria > Persicaria maculosa. The sequence continues at coordinate 41,876,636 of OY998261.1, forward strand.
TAAATGAAACGTGAGTACTTTATGTATAAATAAAAATATTATAAAAATTAATTTATTATTTTATTTAAATCTATGAAAAAATATTATTATATAAATAAAATTTATAAAAAAAAACCGCGTACGATGCGGGTAATAAGACTAGTTTTATTTTATTTTTTAAACTCATTAATTTTATTTTTGATATAATTAAACTCAATAATTTGTCTTTTCAATTTTCAAAGGAGTATAAATAAAGATCAAGATTTATTCATAGAAAACAATTAAAACATAGAATGTGGGTCCAGGTTTCACGGCTCCGTAAATGAACAGTGCTAGGGGTGGCTTTTGGCAACCAAAATTACTCTAAAGGGTGGTTTTCGGTAATTAGATATGTAAGGGGTGGTTTTGAGCAATATAGCATATTTTAGGGGTGGTTTCTTGCGGTTTACCCTATATATATATATATATATATATATATATATAGATAGATAGTAAATGTGTATAAATAAAAGAAAAAAATCTGATTGATTTAAAGAGATAAAAGAAAGAAGAACAAAATAATAAAAGAAAAAAAACATATTTGGTGGAAAGGAGCGGATAAAGTGGAAAGTGTTCAGTTTTAAGAATATATATAGAAAAAAAAATCAGTCATTGAAAGTATTTAGTAAACTTTTCTATGATAAGCAAGAGTGTTGGCTCTGGGTAAATAAAAATACTAAGTTAGTACAAAACATAGTATGTTGGTGCATCAAATGTTGCAACAAATTAAAAATTAGGGGATGCCCTCTTTAGGCAAGTGGATGGTTCAAGTATCTTATTTGTTCAAGTTTAAAAATGAGAATTGAAGTTCTAAGCATGTGGTCTTATTACTGAGAAATGATGGAGAATACCATTCCTCTTCCTTTGCCTATTGTGGGGCATGTTTGGAGAGTTTTATTTGCCGACATAGGAAAGATATCCCTGCAGATTTCTTTACTATCTTTTCTTGGAGTATGCTTTCGTTTACCAAGTTGCAGTTGGCTACAATTTTAGCTTCTTACTTTTCATTTTGCATTACAGATTCTTTAAAAAAGGACATACTACCATCTTGAGTAGACATTGGTTCTTCTGCCATTGTAGGCATTCTGTGGATCAACAAAATTCACCTCTGATGGTATATCCCTACTATTGCAGGTCTCAGAATGCAACTTCGGCTTCTCAAGCTGGAAACCGGAGCATATAACGCATCTTCTATGCTAGTCTCGGGTGATGAGGATGAAGGATCTGCCAAATCCTCAGAAGAAGCAAGACCTTCAGCTGGTTCTGAGAGCTGGGAGGCCTCATACACGGCTGACATGCTCGTTGAATACGAGTTCACCAACAGAAATCTTGACACCATCATGCCAGTGGGCCCCCATGCCTTTGAGAAGCTCGAGAAGAAGTACCAGTTAACTCGTTCCTTGAGATCAGATAGGAGACTCCTCTTTGACCAGATCAACTCTTGCATCCTAGAGATTGCAGAACACTTAACCGATTCACACCCATGGGTGAAGCCCCAGTTCGGCACTGGCACTCAGCCCAGCTGGAACAAGACCTGGTTCGAAGCTGAGCTGTGCAAACTGATGGAGATTGCTGTGAAGCAAGAGAAAGAAGACGGGGATGATATTGGGATGGAGCTGCTGGAGAGCAACACGGAGTGGATGAACCTTGGAAAGTGCATTGATGATATAGGCTGTGAAATCGGCAAGTTGTTGCTCGATGAGCTCGTGTCCGAGGCCTTGGCAATGTAGAGATGCTGCAGAGCAAGTTATAGTAGTAGATTAGTAGTTCTTCGTAGGCAGGGAGAGCATAATATGATGAGCTATAACGTAAGCGCAGATATAAAGCACAGTTGCCATCAATCCTTTTTTATAGCCTGCAAGTGTTATATTGACAATAATTAGTAAGCTTATAATTACCTGGATTTTGCTATTGCTCATACTATTTGTTAGTCACTCATCCGTACACAAATAAATGTCGTTTTGGTTACCATTTAAAAAAAAAAAAACGAATGTCGTTTTAGATATTGTCTTGCCACACATTAGTTAGTGTTTTAGGTAATATTTTCAATTTAACAGGTTTAGGGAGTATAGGTTCAATGGATGTGTTTGGATTCCAATTAGACCTATCAAAATACAACCCGACCCGGTCGACCCGACCCGAGCGCCCGGAAAATTTCCGACCCGAACTCGGAAATTTTGACCCGGAAATTTTTTCTGACCCGAACCCGAAAACCCGGAAATTTTCTGGGTAATCTGGGTTTTGACCCGGTGACCCGATTGACCCGGTAATTTTGACCCAATTGACCCGGTGACCCGATCGACCCGGTTGATTTATAATTATATATGATTAATTTTTTTATGGAGATTCCAATTTATTACATTTTATAATTACAATCACTTGATCTTTCATTTTCAAATCAACTTTTATATCTAATATAATACTAAAACACTTGTAAAATGAGACACGTGGCGGCCATACATTTAAAGTTAGAAATTTAAGATATATCCCCAATTGCTTCTCCAAATGTTTAAAAATCTCACCTTAAAAATAGATACTCTAACCAATCATAATTTAGTTTTAATCAATTACTTAATTTTAATCTATCTAATCTAATTCAATTAATTCCTAATTTAATTTTCTAATCACGCTCATGTCCATCTTTAATTAAAAATAATATCCATCTTTAATTAAAAATAATAATGATGGAACTTACGGTAAATTTTTGGCTTAGATTTAAAATTTTCTCACTAATCAAATTTGTTTTAAAAAATAATTTTTTATATATACAAATTAAGGCCTAACCATCTAGAATGAATTATTTCATCTATCTAGCATAAACCAATTCTCATTAATGATTAATCAATGATATTTAATAAATCATCTATCTATCTAATTTCTAAAACTTTATACTCCAAATAAAAAAAATCACGATTAAATCTTATTAATCAATTAAAAAACAAATCAAATCATTTATGTCAAGATAAAATTTGAACGTAAAAGGCAAGATTAAACTAAAAAAAAACTTTCGGATGGAACCTAATTAAATATGAACAGAAAAAGCACGAATATTTATTTGAATTTTATTTAAAGTTCAAATGTTCAAATCTTTAATTCTTAACAGTTTGCCTAATAAATAAAATAGTTGTTATTTGTCTTTATCCATTTTTAAACAACTTTGATGTGTTTTGATTAGAAAATATTTTTGAAACAATTATTTTCTATGTTTTTTGTGCACATATGAGTAAACTCTTTTCTAAATATATACATCTTTAACACTTTTTTAACTCACGGATAATCTACTTTACAAGCTATAAACTCTAATTTTAAGTTTTTTATTTAGTTTTATTTACAACTACGGTGTCATTTTTAATTTATCTCTTTGGCCATGTTTCGTTCTTTTGCATGAGTAGATAAGAAATCAATTTTTCCTTAAAATGATGATTTTGTTTGGTTGTTATAATCTCAAGTAGATAAGAATAAATTAATTAAAAAAACTAAAAAATGATTTATTCATTAATTACTTATCAATTTATATCATAAAATTATGTGTTTATAAATTATTAAATCTAATTAATTTATTTATAATATTTTTAAGAATAATTTATTTATAAGCTAACTACCAAGTAATATGTGCAAAACAATCTAATTAATTTATTTCTTAAATTAATAAATGTAATTTATTTATTTATTTATAATATTTTTAGAATAGTTTATTTACAAGCTAACTACCATGCACTCACACACACTAACACACGTAATCGGCAAAATATTGACTCAATTATTTAGAATTTCTCTATAAAATCTATTAATTTTCCTTAAAAATTACCTTAAGTTGTTTTTAATTTAAAAATGAATCGTTTAAACTTTATCTGGATTTAATGACTTGATATAAATTTTCGTTTCTTTTTGTCATCAAATCTTAAAAAAATAGTTAATCTTTTAATTTGTATTACTTTTATTTGATATTTGATTTTATTAGAGATTTTCTCCAATTCAAACTATAGCGGCACTTTTAAACTTTTCCAATTTCAATTTCAATCTCTTTTTAATTACAAAACTAATTCCATAAAAAAAATATAATCTACCAATGAAAGTTTTTAACCAATTTTCAAAATATTGAATTTTTTGATGGAGTAAAATAAAATCAATTTATTTATCTAATCTCTATCAATCTTGCAATAGAAGACTCTTTTTTTTTTATCTCTCTTCCTATATACAGTATAAAAGGCTTGGGTTTTGATTCACATCATACTAATCAGAATTTCAATTATCCACAATAAAATTCCAAACTCCTACTTTATGTTTGCTGTAAATTGTGTATCTGAGTTCAATTGATGGTTATGGACTTTGTTTTGATTCATCCGTGTATATATTTTCTTCTCATATATTACCATTTATATTCTGAAATTGAGTTCGTGTTTAATGCAAGATGGTGATGACGATAAATGGTTAATTTCCATAACCACAATGATCTAAAAAGAGAATTAACATATATACTCTACAAGATTAGAGTATGTATGCTTCAAAAATGAAAATTGAAGATTATTAGTATGATTAGAGTATGTATGTTTCCTTTAACCTAAAATAATTTAAAATTTAAAATTTCATATTTAAATGAAATATTAAATGGTTATTGTTGATTTTAGGCAAATAAAATTTTAAATTAACAATAACCATTTCATATTTGAATCCAAGTTCAAGATTTTCATTATCAATAGGTTATGAGCTCGATTCTCAATCCCCATTTTGTTTAATGATTTTTCATCCACCACCACTTCTCTTCTTCTTCTTCTTCTTTTTTACAAATGCATTGAAAATACAAGATCGAGATCAAAAAGATTTTCATTCATTTTTTATTTGTCATATGTTTTATAACACTAAGCTAACTATCCATGCTTAGGCCTAATATATATATATATAATAAAGCTTCGATTTAGACATTGCAAATCATATAACATGCTCAAATAAAACTAATAAAAAGATAATATTTGATAGAGTTTTTAGATTCTTGAAAAACATGTCAAAAAAATATATTGGCCTATATTTTGAGACGAACGGATTTGTTTTACTTTTAAGTTTATTAATACAATATATCATTTTTTATGTGCTCTTCATCCCAAAGTTCTGAAAATTCCATTCACCAGTTCTAAAAGTTTATTACAAGAATATTTCTTCTTCGACATTTTTATGTGCTCTCCATCCAAAAGTTCTAAAAACTCCATTCACCTAGAGTTTGTGTAATATGCAGTCGAACTACCAAATTATTTGGTCTTACCTTTCAATCCATTAACACATCAAAAAATAATAGTAGAGGGCCACATTTTTATATCTTGCCCCAGACATTTCAAATCTCAAATCCGACCCTGCTAGGAAGGTGAGACATTGACGTTTTTCCACATATATTATATATTGATATAATATAAGCATTTTTTTTTATCAAAATTTATGTTAATTTTCTATATCGTTTTCATATTATTATAATAGTATAATATATCTAATATATAATGTAAATAAACTATGCTAATATCTTCTATAAAATATAATATATTTTACAAATACCGTGCGTTACGCATGGGTACTACACTAGTATATATACTAGTTCAGTACCCGCACTGTGTGCGGTTTTTTTAATTTAAATAAATTTAATAATAAAACCCGTTTATTCAATTAATTAATTTCTTCCATACTTCTAATTTCTCAAATCTGAATGAATTTATACTTAATTAGTATAAAAGCTAATTTCTCCTTACTCCGGTCTTAATCCTTGCTAGCTAGTGCATATTAGTGGAAACAACATATGAAAAGCTATACTTTCTCAAATCTGAATGAATTTATACTTTATTGACAATATATGAAACAACATGTGAAAAGCTAGTAAATATTAGTGGAAACAACAAAATAACATACCTTGTAACCAATCAGCACATTATTTCGAAAAGACGTCAACGTTTGTGAAATAACATTAACAATCTAAACTATATATAGGTCAAAATCTAAAAATCTATAATTATATATGTATAAAATCCAAACATATATCTCATAAATATATCAATACCTTCAAGATATATAGGAAAATTTTGATTCTTATCGAATTCCATAAGTTGATAACTTTTACACGGCTAAGTATTATTTTTTCAATTTACCCAAAACCTTTTATCTTCTTCTTATTTATAAAGTTATTGATAAATTTATTTAATTATTATGACCATACTAAGTATTATTTCAATTTCGTCAAAACTTTTTATCTTCTAAAAATATTTTCATATTGACGAAGTTATTGATAAAGTTATTTAATTAGTATGTCCATATAATATATTGATAAAGTCATTATCTTCTAAAAATATGTCCATATATAATGAAAATAGGTAAAATCTTATCTTATATAATAGTCTTTAAAATTAGTTAATACGGAGTATCTTCTAAAAAATATATTCATATCTAATCAAATTGGGTCAAATTTTATCTTATGCATATATAGATAAATTGATTAAATAGAGTTAGAATAAAAATTTATCTTATGCATATATTTTAAAATTAGTTAATATCTTCTAAAAATATATCCATATTTAATCAAATTGGGTCAAATTTTATCTTAGGCATATATAGATATATTGATTAAATAGAGTAAGAATAAAATTTTATCTTATGCATATATTGATTAATTCAAAAAAAAATTATTGGTTCATACGACTACGATTAAGGAGAAGTCGCCATGTGTCTCAGACGACTTCTCCTTTATTATATATAATTGATATATATATATTTATTTATTTACAGTATGCAAACATTCGGAGCTATTACAAAAAATGTAAACGCGCTCCGGGATCATCCTGACGGATGATGGTACAAAGATCCCTATTAAAAGGGATTGTAGATCTATCACTAATGATGCCCCTCGTGGCTATATAATCTGCAACTTTGTTAGCTTTTCTATAGATGTGTTTGTATTCAACCGCTTCGAAGTCTGCTCCCGTAATCTTGATTTCTTCTGTGTGACGCATAATTTCCCATCTGCTGCCTTTTCCTTTAGTAAGAGTTCTATCAGCTCTTGGTTATCTCCCTCTATAACAATCTTTCGCAATCCCAATCTTCGAGCTATCTTCATTCCTATCAGAACTGCTGTCGCTTCAGTTTGAATAACCGTGCCTTGATCGACTCCCTGGTGGAAGATCTCAATTACATGGCCCCTAGAATTACGAATGGATCCCCCCACCTGACTTACGTCAGTGGGTTTGACAGAGCCATCTACGTTAATCTTGTAGATGACTCCTGCTGGTCTAGTCCACTTAGACGTAGACCTTCTTTTCCTTTTACTGATTTCTTTATTGTTTTTTCCTGTATTTGCCTCTCTCCAGTCTTGAATATTTATATTAATGCGCCTAATCATGTTCCCAAAGGAATCAGGGCTTGTTTGTTTAAAGATTACATTGTTTCTAGTTTCCAAGATCATTTGCCAAATGAACACTAGATCCTCAAGTGGTTGGTTTGCTTGTTTGATTAGACTTATGTTGTCGCAAAGAGGACCTTGCATAGAGAGATTGTTGAAGAATTTTCCTGTTGGTTGTTCAAACTGTCCTATTAGCTCCTTTGTAAATGAGCACTCCGTAAAAAGATGAGTGGCATCCTCGTTACTTTGGTTACAAAGGGAACATGTGCTTGGAACTCTGTTGATGTACCTATTAAGCCTGCTGGTGGTAGGAAGAGCGTCAACTTTAATTTTGTAACGGCCCAAATATAAATATTCGGGTTACGTTTCGAAGGTTTGGATACCTTCGTTCAGATCTTACAATTCGAGTACGGGTTGAATTTCTAAACAAAGTGTGAGTGCTAAAAGAAGGGATTTCATGCCCTAAATTCACGAGAGGTCCACTGGGGACCCTAACTTGTCCTACTTGACTAAGTCGCTCAAAATCAACTTTAGTTCAAAACATAAAGAAAGGATATTGACAATACAACTTGCCTCGGCGGAGCCGGGTCAAAACCAATATAGACGAATATAAACATCCAAAGCGCCAAGTCGGGTGGTAATTAAATCTCTCGGTCTGAACGTCCCAAAAGAAAACCCTCGTCATGGAAGCACGGAACAAGAAAGGATCAAATACCTGAAAATATACCACGAGTCAAGGTCGAGCCACTCATGCGGGCCCTAAAGACCTCGCTGAGGACATATAATATGCCTATACCTAAATAAAGGATGCTCTAATGCAGTGCGGAAATATTAAACACACAAGCATGCTAACAGTTTATACATATGCAGAAAGCGATTAAATAAGATCCCGCACAGAATGCCAAGTGGCATGTCCCTCTCCTACTCCCGCACCCATGCTCGTTAGTGCAGGAACCGACCGCGTTTTATACTCCCGCACCCATGCTCGTTAGTGCGGGAACCGGTCGCGTTCAATATCATAACATCATCAATCGTATCAATAGTCATGCTCGTCAATCTAACAGTCTGACTCGATGAGGACTAAGCCCGATGGGACTGGACCGTCCTATGACCCTATTAAATGACTCTAGGACTCACAATTTAACGGCCGTTCTACCATACGCAAAGAGAATACGGATGCTCGATTAATTTGTGCAACATAAGCATGATACTACATGAATATCCAGGATGCAACACCTACACACTATATGACACATCAGGCATGAGGTTCTAACTTGAGTAAGCCCCGGAGGACTTACCTGGATGCGCCGAACAGGAAAGTAAAACAGCAAAGGTAAGCAATCCAAACATATCAGAGGTCACCTAGTAAATATGAATAAACATTTATAAGTCTATGTCTACTTACACTAAGCATAATAAACACACATAAAAACTCCATAAAAGTAGGTAGGTTAAAACATCTCATTTTCACATTCCGACATCATCTCATCAGCATCAACTTTATCATCTCGTTTTCAATTTCTCGTCTCGTCTCATAATATCTCATATCAATTCCATCATGCCAACATTTCAAATTTCCACAATACCGATCCATTCCTTAGTCGAAGCCATTTTCATGATGAAGTTATAATCAAGTCCAATTCAGAGTCCAAACATTCCGGTTACGTTAATCGGGTCCAAGTTAGGTCAATCCGTCAAATGCTTTCCGTTAAAATATTATTTATCCAAAAAGCCTTTATCAAACATTTGAAGCTCTTTTTAAATACATTTCAACAAATCAAGTCATAAAAATGGTGACGAGATTTAGAAATACTTTAAACAACTTAAATAATTCAAATAACCATTTAAATGACAAGTCTTAACAAATAAGTTGTTCACATAAATAAATCTCAACAAGGCAAATTAAATAAGTGAATAATAAATTCAGAACATATAAATAATTTTTTTTAAGTAATAGAGAATTAACAAGCCAATGGGTTAGATAATTCACACTAACAACTTTAAAATAATATAAAACCAATTAAATAAACACCCAAATAAATCCATTTTTGAATAATCGTATAATAAATAAATTGCAAAATTAATTAATTTAATAAATAAATCAGAATAAATTTAATAATTTATATAGCACCTAAGATAATAGTATGTAAATAAATAGATAAAACCACATTTTTAACCAATTCTTAATCAAAACAAAAGAAGGCCCAAATAACAATCCAAAATCCAGATTCACTTGCCAGCCCAAACCCGGCCCAAAACACATTTTAAAATCTGATTTTAAAAAAGAACCGAACCGGACAAGAGAATAAAAGCTAGATCGGACCAGAAAAAAAAAGAGGGGAAAGGAGCGAACCGGACCTGAACAGGCCTTCATCCCCTTCCCCGCCTCAGTCCTCTGTTCGAACTTATCCCGCCCCCGTCTCCTCACACCCGCTCGCTCACGACTGCTCGCTCTCAGGACGACCCATCAACACTAGGAGACCTTGGTTCTAAGCGCAAGGGAAACGAAGTTGATGGAAGAAATGCTCACCGAGATCGAGGGTTCGATGGCTCGCCGGAGGTTCATCGGACTCGTCGGAAACTCAGAGCTGCGTTTCTTGGACCTGGGTCGAAGATGAAGTGAGAAAGGAGGAGTTTCACGAGGTTTTCGGACGAAAAAGGAGGAGAGGAGGCTTACCGAAGCTTGATTCGGGAAAACAGGGGACGGAGGTTCTCGGGGAATGGCGTCGGCGACTCCGAGTGTTCCTGGGCTCGGATTTGTCCTCGGAGGAAGGAGGGGCTAGAACTTGTTGGGTTCAATGGAAGGAGGAGGTGGGAGGTGTTCGTGTGGCGCCAGGCTGATTTCGAGAAAGGAGAAGCAGGGTTGTTCTTTTTGGACGAAAACAGGGGGAGCTTGGGTGTTTTTTAGGGCTGTTGGTGGCGCCTGGTGGCCGGAGACTCGGGGATAGTGGTGATGAAGGAGATGAAGAATGAGGTCAGGAGGATGGTGGTGCGGATGATGGAGTGTTCAAGGGGCAATGCAAGAGGTGTGGTGATGGGAAAATGAAAGATGAAGGAAGGGAGGGGATGGGTTGACAGATGAAATAGGGGAGGTAGCGGTGTTGCAGGAGTAAGGCTGGGTGAGAGTGAGGGAGTGGGTGTGTGAGGTTGAGTGTATGAGTGACTATAAAAGTCAAAATTAATACCCGGAAATAAATCTCGAAACCCGCTTTCCGACCTTAATCCAACGCAATTAAAATAAAATTTAAAATGACATCCGAATCCAAATCGAACAACGAAACCCAAAAATAGTTTCAAGCCTTGGAACAATAAAGCGAAATAAATCCGTTTTCAAAATGAATAACAAGTTCATGCCGGAATTTGTTCGAAAGAATTTAAAGTGAATCGCTTTCTCGAGGACAGAAACCTTTAAAAAAAATTTCAGAGTTTTAGAAATTAAATGAATTTTATATCGGGACGAAATATATAATTATAAAAATAATCCTTAAAAATCTCGCTCTTTACATCATCCACCTCTAAAAACAAGTCTCGTCCCCGAGACTAAAATCCTTTTTCAAAACTAGGGAAACTTTTCAAAACTCAAGTCATTTTTCCCACGTCAGTCAATCAAGTTTCAAAGACTCAAGAGGTGGCAGCATCCACCTCTAAGGGCTAATCCCATATTCACTCCCTATGTTCATGTTTCAAGATTAATTCCAACATTTCAAGGTTAAGATCACGACAAATTCAGATATCTCAAGACATCACACCACCGAATAGCACATCATATCAAGATTCATCATGTCAACCATTTACACACTAGAATATCATATATAAGCATATCGAAATATAAATGTAGTCAATTATCATCCCGTCGAGACATCACATGACAAAATTCATCATAACAAATATCGTCCAATCCAATATTAGTATAGTAGAATTTGTCATAACGGAACTTTCATTTTATCCCATTAGCAACATACTAACTCTCATTATTAACATCTCATAACAAACTCCATCATATCAACACATATTAATAGGCCATAACATTGAGAGAGTCTGCATATAGTTACTGATCAAAACAGAACACAACCATTACTCACACATCACCGTCAAATTCTCGAAGCCAGGGTCATACCTAAGATAGGTTCACTCAACTCATATCATACTAAAATCATCAAATACCACTGTATATTAGTTCCCTTCGAACCCACAGGTATCCTCTTTAATTCTTTCACAAGGGTCTCAAGGTAAAAGTCTAATCCAAATTCATCTACTACACCTCAAAGCTCTTGCGTCGGAACTCATAACTCTCCAAGAAATCATAAATCGAGCCCAATACTCCAAACTCTCGTCAGAACCTCTATCAGAAGTGTGATCAATCTAAGTGTTTCTTACCAAACTCATTCATTCCACCTATACCCTTAAGAATACATTCAATCATTATATTTACTAGATCCCAAATCGCTTCGATACTTCTTATCCTAATTATCATACCAATAAGCACACCTATTGCAAATCCACCTCTAAAAGACCAACTCCTACTGACAACCTCGTACAAAGAGTATTCCTACACCCTATATCTTCACTGTGTCACAAATCAAGCTTAATTCTTAAGCCACCTACGCATCCCAAGAACCATAAGCACTTCACTCAGCTAAGTCAGAAGGTCATAGCAATACTCAATCGTCTGCACTCACTGGATTCTAAGTCAGAGAGCCAACTAATGCTAAACCTGCAACACAACCCATCCAATCCCCTCAATTGCACCTATTCCCAAGCGGTCAAACGCACAAGTGTTACCCAAGTAAACTCATCAGGACATCTCTAAACTGAATCGCATCTCTTCATTTTCCAAAGACCACGACATTTTCACTTACTCCCAACATTAATTCACCGCTCGATTTCCACTATTTCCCAAAACAGTCACAGTCTCCCAAGACGTCTTATTCTAATTCCTTATTGTTGCACACTCCCAATTAGCCTTAGACCAAAATCCTCACCCAATGATAGCTTACCTCTAATTGACCATTATTACCAATCATTTGCTCAAAGAATCTCTACGTTATCCTTTTTCGAAATCATCCAAGGCATCATAAGCTATTTAAATTTCCCAAAGTTCTACAACCATTGGTATTCCTATATCTTCCGTCTGAACTAATTCCCACATTCACCATTCACGGTCTTTCTGCCTACACACCCAAGCAATCAAACTCATAAGTGCTTCTAACAATGTCCTTTACTCTTTCCTCAAAAAATTATTGTTTATTTCTTAGTCACCTCAAAATTCGAATAAATCCCACACATACCAATTTCAATTCTTCCCCATGCTAAATATCTTCCAATTATGCCCGATCTAGAATTTCTCCGATTACAACACTAGCAATCATCCTCAATATTACTCGAACAATACCTAAGTACAAATTCACATTAAGCCGCATATCATAAGGACAATGTAATTTCCAAGATTTACTAATCCTCAACCGTTCTAACCACTCAAACCTTAACAATATACACAACTCATTCCTCACCAAGTTCGTTTCCGCTTACAGTACGAATAACGTAAGTCCCAAGGTCCACAACTCCTCAAGCAATCCCATTTATTCATACATTTTCGCCATCAAGACTAGTTACTCAAAACATCGCTTCCACTCCTAGTACGACAACCTGTCTATCATCACATCCGCCCTATTAGAATCCTCAATCGTGCAAGCCCTAGTCTATTCATATCCTTTCTCAAAGATACCTAAACGAACTTACCCTGTCCTTCAGCAAAATTTCTCACCTACCCTACAATCTCATCTCCGTAATCTGGTTATTCTCATCCTATGCCCCACCTAATTCCTACCTAGAAGGCTCATCTGAAAATCCTTAACTACCATCTCTTATCAGCCTTAGAAATTCGCTCGGCCTATCTAAGCCAAGGTCTTCTACCTATGTTTCCATCTCTCACCATCAACGATCGAAACCTACTACTTCTAGTCCTCTTATACACCTCTCGAATCCTACTGCAAATGGGACCTTAATCCTTAAGAGAAGAAAGGAGAAGAAAGGAAAGAAAGGAAGAGGAAAGAAAAGGAAATAGAAGAAGGAAAGATCACCAAGCGTACCCACTACGTCAAAACTTGCTAACACATCAACAACAATCTACTAGCTAGCATGAGTAACCCATATCTCATATGCAAAGGCAACCGGTCCATACTTACCACTAACTCAAATATCAACCTAATAAAACCTCTACGCATCGGAATCATATCAGATCTAGGTCTATCGCACCACATCATGCTCAATCACCAGAGAGAAGGATAGTAGCTCGAATGGGGGAACGCCCCCCTTTCATAAGGCATTTCTGTGAATCCACTACATAATCATCCTCCAAGGCTGCGGATGACACCAATTCTGAGACTTGTGGGTTATGGCCTCACCATACTTCCGCTGCGCTGCTCTAGTGCTACCCGTCTGGTTTTTCTTTCCCTCATGTCCTCGTTCATTCCAAAAAGATAACACAGGGGTTCTAAGTTAACAGAGATAGAGGAGAGACAAAGGAGGACAACCCGGATTCCCTACGGAGTCACATATGGACCAAAGGCTAACGAGACTAGAGACAAGTTTCCAACCCGATAATGACAACGAGGCCCTTATGGAGATCTGTGAGGCATAATCGCAGCAAGCAAGATACACATATTTCATGAAGTACACTAGTCATATCAATGAACACTATCAAGTACCTATCGCAATGAACAAAGGTAACATATATTCATGACATAAAAGCATATAAGGGTGGTATAATAAGCTATCACATCCTACGATGACAATGTTCATATAAGGATGCACGCACGACTCAGAATCATATGATGAGTTATATTTGGAAAGCATAGTTGCTACATGACACTAATAATTCATGGCAAAGCATAGATACAATAAGGGGTGATCTAAATAAGTTTCATATAACCTTCATGGGTCATGTATACACGAAACCAGAACATATCATGGTGTGTGATCATGCGAGGTGTCAGACTAGTTGTTCACGGAAGCACGAAAGAACGATAATACTGTCAGGAACCTACGCCAAGAGAGAGCAAACAACCACGTGGATAAGGCACAGAATCGCTCAAATCACAATTCATCTATCCTATAATATGCATAACTTGTGACACCTTCATACATTTAGTCAGCTAGCACAAACATATGCAAGAGATCAAGTTAATCATGCTACAACAACATAGGAATATGGAGGAACACAACGAAGTATAATACGAGCCTAAAGCAATGTGGCTGAATATGAATATAAGGGTATAGGGACATGTATTTAGCATAATGAAATGTCAGGTCATGAAATCACAGATGGGACTACAATCATAACCAAACAGAAATCTCCAAGGGCAATGTCAACTCACTGACTCAAGAACCCATTTCCTGTGGAATACTTGTATGACTCATTTGGGTAAGGGAAAAAGCACTCAACTGTTTCCCGAAGAAGGATGGTCAAGCTTTGGATAAAGTCTTATGACAAAGGACACCTGTGAACCTTTACAAAAATCGAAAAGGATGGCTCTCTAAAACAACATGTTCTATAGACTCAAAATCATGTCGAGAATCTTAGATCATTCGAAGTTGATATTCTAGTACATTAATTAACTCGTGGCATGACCTATGGCGTCAATTACCATACTCCATCACACACTCAAGTAATCAATGTACCCGAACAAATATCCCGAATATGATCAGATGCCCAACCCAATTCCCGTGGAGGACGCCGATACCAAAAGAAGACTTGATAAGAAATCTCGAGAAGAAAATAAAAGAAAGGGAAGGAGAAGAAAGGAATAGTAAAGAATAGGAAAGAAAGGAAGGGAAAAGGAAGGAAAATGAAAGAATCGATAAGACATCATTTAAGGACACGAGAGGAGATAGAAGAAGAGAAAGCGGAATGAAAAGAATAGACACTCACCAACAATCCTCAGTCTTATCTAGAAATTTGTTGAACAGAAAGCGAAGTGGAAAGAAAATGACAAAGACAGTTGAATAACAGAAAAGATTGTTTGACAAGAATTGAAATCATAACTATAGAGTAAGGAAGGACTCCCCCGCTATCCCATCCGCGTAGAAGTTTAATTCATATCCAACTGATATCAAAGAAGTTAACAAACAGAATTCTTGCTCAAGCAAGAGACCACTCAACACAGAATCAATCAGTAACAATTAATCTGATCCCCTTCGAGGGGGAATCGCCCTTAGGCCCAATTTATATAAAATCACAGAATCTATCTAGAAGTTGTCCTTCGAGGGGCAACTGACCGGAGGGGCAACTATCCTCTCGGCCTCTATATTCTAACCCCACTACTCCAACCACCACGGTGCAAACTCCTTGGAGTCTTCTAGGCCCTCTGTAAAGCATAAAACTAAGTTTTGCCTACCTTTTCCCAAGTCTACATCCAATAGGGATGGTCTATCGCCTTTCTACCCACTCGAAATCCCTTTTTCCGATTTTTCCTTATTTTAAGTCAAGTTTATTAAGCTTTGTTCATTAATTTAGCCATATTAAATGCATTTTGCCCTTTAAAACTCTTTAAAATCATTTTAAAACAGTGGGAGGTTTTCAAAATCATACTTCAACCCATTTGTACTCGAATTGCGAAACCTGGCTCTGATACCACCTTTGTAACGGCCCAAATATAAATATTCGGGTTACGTTTTGAAGGTTTGGGTACCTTCGTTCAGATCTTACAATTCGAGTACGGGTTGAGTTTCTAAACAAAGTGTGAGTGCTAAAAGAAGGGATTTCATGCCCTAAATTCACGAGAGGTCCACTGGGGACCCTAACTTGTCCTACTTGACTAAGTCACTCAAAATCAACTTTAGTTCAAAACATAAAGAAAGGATATTGACAATACAACTTGCCTCGGCGGAGCCGGGTCAAAACCAATATAGACGAATATAAACATCCAAAGCGCCAAGTCGGGTGGTAATTAAATCTCTCGGTCTGAACGTCCCAAAAGAAAACCCTCGTCATGGAAGCACGGAACAAGCAAGGATCAAATACCTGAAACTATACCACGAGTCAAGGTCGAGCCACTCATGCGGGCCCTAAAGACCTCGCTGAGGACATATAATATGCCTATACCTAAATAAAGGATGCTCTAATGCAGTGCGGAAATATTAAACACACAAGCATGCTAACAGTTTATACATACGCAGAAAGCGATTAAATGGGATCTCGCACAGAATGCCAAGTGGCATGTCCCTCTCCTACTCCCGCACCCATGCTCGTTAGTGCAGGAACCGAGCGCGTTTTATACTCCCGCACCCATGCTCGTTAGTGCGGGAACCGGTCGTGTTCAATATCATAACATCATCAATCGTATCAATAGTCATGCTCGTCAATTTAACAGTCTGACTCGATGAGGACTAAGCCCGATGGGACTGGACCGTCCTATGACCCTAGCAAATGACTCTAGGACTCACAATTTAACGGCCGTTCTACCATACGCAAAGAGAATACGGATGCTCGATTAATTTGTGCAACATAAGCATGATACTACATGAATATACAGGATGCAACACCTACACACTATATGACACATCAGGCATGAGGTTCTAACTTGAGTAAGCCCCGGAGGACTTACCTAGAGGCGCCGAGCAGCAAAGTAAAGCAGCAAGGGTAAGCAATCCAAACAGATCAGAGGTCACCTAGTAAATATGAATAAACATTTATAAGTCTAAGTCTACTTACACTAAGCATAATAAACACACATAAAAACTCCATAAAAGTAGGTAGGTTAAAACATCTCATTTTCACATTCCGACATCATCTCATCAACATCAACTTTATCATCTCGTTTTCAATTTCTCGTCTCGTCTCATAATATCTCATATCAATTCCATCATGCCAACATTTCAAATTTCCACAATACCGATCCATTCCTTAGTCCAAGCCATTTTCATGATGAAGTTATAATCAAGTCCAATTCAGAGTCCAAACATTCCGGTTACGTTAATCGGGTCCAAGTTAGGTCAATCCATCAAATGCTTTCCGTTAAAATATTATTTATCCAAAAAGCCTTTATCAAACATTTGAAGCTCTTTTTAAATCCATTTCAACAAATCAAGTCATAAAAATGGTGCCGAGATTTAGAAATACTTTAAACAACTTAAATAATTCAAATAACCATTTAAATGACAAGTCTTAACAAATAAGTTGTTCACATAAATAAATCTCAACAAGGCAAATTAAATAAGTGAATAATAAATTCAGAACATATAAACAATTTTTTTTAAGTAATAGAGAATTAACAAGCCAATGGGTTAGATAATTCACACTAACAACTTTAAAATAATATAAAACCAATTAAATAAACACCCAAATAAATCCATTTTTAAATAATCGTATAATAAATAAATTACAGAATTAATTAATTTAATAAATAAATCAGAATAAATTTAATAATTTATATAGCACCTAAGATAATAGTATGTAAATAAATAGATAAAACCACATTTTTAACCAATTCTTAATCAAAACAAAAGAAGGCCCAAACAACAATCCAAAACCCAGATCCACTTGCCAGCCCAAACCCGGCCCAAAACACATTTTAAAATCTGATTTTAAAAAAGAACCGAACCGAACAAGGGAATAAAAGCTAGACCGGACCAGAAAAAAAAAGAGGGGAAAAGAGCGAATCGGACCTGAACCGGCCTTCATCCCCTTCCCCGCCTCAGTCCTCTATTCGAACTTATCCCGCCCCCGTCTCCTCACACCCGCTCGCTCACGACTGCTCGCTCTCAGGACGACCCATCAACACTAGGAGACCTTGGTTCTAAGCGCAAGGGAAACGAAGTTGATGGAAGAAATGCTCACCGAGATCGAGGGTTCGATGGCTCGTCGGAGGTTCATCGGACTCCTCGGAAACTCAGAGATGCGTTTCTTGGACCTGGGTCGAAGATGGAGTGAGAAAGGAGGAGTTTCACGAGGTTTTCGGACGAAAAAGGAGGGGAGGAGGCTTACCGAAGCTTGATTCGGGAAAACAGGGGACGGAGGTTCTCGGGGAATGGCTTCGGCGACTCCGAGTGTTCTTGGGCTCGGATTCATTCTCGGAGGAAGGAGGGGCTCGAACTTGTTGGGTTCAATGGAAGGAGGAGGTGGGAGATGTTCGTGTGGCGCCAGGCTGATTTCGAGAAAGGAGAAGCAGGGTTGTTCTTTTTGGACGAAAACAGGGGGAGCTTGGGTGTTTTTTAGGGCTGCTGGTGGCGTCTGGTGGCCGGAGACTCGGGGATAGTGGTGATGAAGGAGATGAAGAATGAGGTCAGGAGGATGGTGGTGCGGATGATGGAGTGTTCAAGGGGCAATGCAAGAGGTGTGGTGATGGGAAAATGAAAGATGAAGGAAGGGAGGGGATGGGTTGACAGATGAAATAGGGGAGGTAGGGGTGTTGCAGAAGTAAGGCTGGGTGAGGGTGAGGGAGTGGGTGTGTGAGGTTGAGTGTATGAGTGACTATAAAAGTCAAAATTAATACCCGAAAATAAATCTCGAAACCCGCTTTCCGACCTTAATCCAACGCAATTAAAATAAAATTTAAAATGACATCCCAACCCAAATCGAACAACGAAACCAAAAATATTTTCAAGCCTTGGAACAATAAAGCGAAATAAATTCGTTTTCAAAACGGATAACAAGTTCATGCCGGAATTTGTTCGAAAGAATTTAAAGTGAATCGCTTTCTCGAGGACAGAAACCTTTAAAAAAAAATTTCAGAGTTTTAGAAATTAAATGAATTTTATATCGGGACGAAATATATAATTATAAAAATAATCCTTAAAAATCTCGCTCTTTACAAATTTTCCAAACAAGATTTTTGAGGTGGGGTGGGAGGTTTAGGTTCCATATCCAGCAATGGTTATCTCTGTTGTGGTTTTGGATATTAGTAATTTTCTTCGCAGATTTAGTGGTAAAATTTCCTGTGGGATCAGGCATCCAGATTAACTTATCGTGAGTTTCCCAATTTGGGATTTTGAGAGATAGAATGATGTTGGCTATACTTTGAGGGAATAGTCTCTCAATGAGAGACTTATTCCAGTGCTTTTGAGGAGTAAAGAGATGGCTAACCTTCATGTTCGGATCATTGTTTCCCATGAAAGTTTTGAGATTTATGTTAGGAATCTAAGGGTCACTCCAAATATTTATGAGGTTACCATTTCCTATAATCCAAAGGAGACGTTTTTCAAATTTTTCTCTAAGAGATAAAAGTCTGCCAAATTGCCAGGAGGTGGCTTGATTTGGTTTGTCCTTGATGTCGTTATTTTGCAAATATTTTTCTGTAATGACATTAACCCAGATGTTATTATCATTAGAGTAGAGCTTCCACAATAATTTAAACTGAAGGTTTAAATCAACTTTTATATTTATTTGTATTGTGTAATACTCCATCCGATAGATAATATTTGATTTTTTGTTTTTCAATAGACTTTTTTAAGAAGATAAAAATTCTAAAAAATATTAAAATAATAAAAAAATTATATGCTTATTACTAATTGCATGAAATTATTTTTAAAAAATAATTTAAAATTTTGATATTTATATATTATTACATTTTATTAAAAATTACGAGAAATAATAAAAATTAAATATTTTAGATCAGATATAGTATATAATTACAAGCATTAGAACTTATGAATAATGTCTTTAATTTTAGATTTTTAAATTTATAGCAAAATTATCAAATTATGATTTTTTTAATTTAAAAAAGGAAAAATTGACCAACCCGAAATCGACCCGAAATGACCCGAAACCCGGTCAAACCCGGGTTCGAGTCAACCCGGAAATACCCGAAATCCGTATTACCCGGGACCCGAAGTGACCCGACCCGAATGACTCGTTTGACAGGTCTAATTCCAATGCATTTGGTTTATAATAGGCGCGGATATCTACGCCGCTAATTTTTACTAGTTCCACCGCTAATCACCGCAACTTCCTGCGGTGGGTTTAATCCGTATAATCAAAGTCACTGTAGCGTACAACGGTGGATATGATCCGGTTTGTGAACCGTTTCAAGCCACCACACCTTGTTATGGTGGGCTAATTAAAAAATACATTGTCGGGTCATAAACCCGACAGACAAGAACGTTTTTTTAAAAAAAATTTGGAAAAAAATACACCTGTCGGGACATAGGCCCGACAGGCAAAAATATTTTGTTAAAAAATGTAATTTAGTTTTTAAAAAAAATTGGAAAACAAATACACTTGTCGGGCTAAGGGATGGCAAAAATATTTTTTTTTTAAATTTAATTTAATTTAAAAATATATATTTTTGGAAAAAAAAGGCTCGACAAGCAAAAAATTTTTTAAAATAAAATTAGTTGTAATTAAATTAAAAAATATATAAATTAAATTCATTGTAATTAAATTCATTGTAGATTTAAATTAAATTAAAATAAATACATTTTAATTTAATTTATTCTAAAAAAATTCATTGTAATTAAAATTTATTTAAAAATTAAATTTTAATTTAATTTTTTCAATTCATTGTAATTTATTTAATGAAAATTAAAGTTGTAATTTTTTTATGAAAATTAAAGTTGTAATTTTTTGAAATTAAGTTGTAATTTTTTTTTTAAAAAAGCAAGTTGTAATAAAAAAACTCGTTTACGAATGAGTGATAACAAGAAAAAACACTTTTGAGAACGAGTTATAACTGGAAAATAGACATGCAATATGACACAGTACAAAACTATAAAGATACGAATAAGCCATAGAAAAAACACATCTACTGGCGAGAAAACCAACGATGCTGACTTGAGCCGTAGTATTCATTTTGGGTGGCCCTCCATTCTATGTGCACTTGTTGCAAGACTTCCTTACCGATTAGGGTCTCAAGAAGCACACGAAATTCCTCTTTGGTAGGAGCACCTACACTTTTATATCGGTCATATAACTCCAACGCAATGGCACTAGCATGTCGAGCGCGCTGCATCATTGACCAGAAGTGTGAAATTTCTACCTATGTTGTGGACATATTTCAATAATCACCCTTCAAATACAACAATTTTGGGGATACGTACCAAATTCACTTCAATATGCGGAGGGAGAGGACGTTGTGGACCCGACTCACTACTGTATGATGACTACAATAGAAAGGGCTTGCAGTTGGTCACGTACCATCTGAGATAATTTTCGTCTACTTCCCATGAACCCACTGTCGCAGGGCATTGCCAAACAAAATCACAATATGCCTCCCGTCGATGATCCCAACAATTGTAGTCATCAGTGTAGTCGCATACATACTCCTTCACGGTTCCTCTTTTCTCTTCATATGGTTTAATAGGCTCAAGCGGAATACACTGCATACGGCCAAATTGTCGTACAATGTGATCTGGATGATATGCCTCAAGCCAACGAAAGCACCTAATCAACCCTCTATAGGAAGAGACTACCACTCTCCCCTCCTGAATGTCAGGGGGACTCTATAGGGCCACCACTCCACATCGTCTGCTCTCAAACCATCTATCACTTGTCGATAAAGATAAGGCTTGTCAACTACTCTCAACGGAGTGCGCTCAACTTCTATGTGTTCATCAATGGGCCCACCTTCCACAACTTATGGTGACATGTTGACATTGCCTCGAAAAGTAGAGAAGTAGTGCCATATCCACATCTGAGAAAAAATGTCAGTTGTCATTTACTAAGCTAACAAATACAAAAACAAATAGTATTTTTCATTAAACTCAATATCACTTATGAATAATAGCGCATTGAGGCCACCCAAAGACTTGTAACTGGCTCGAGAAGCTTCTCCAAGTTGGCGATATAGTTATGCCAAAGCACGAGTACCCCATGCTAAGTTACCCCAGTAGTTGGGGTGGGTAACTATCACTAATGCCGCCACATGGCTCTTTATATTGTTCCCTGTCTTATCCAAAAGCAGTGTGATGCCGACAAAGAGAAACAACCAAGAACTCACTATAGCATAAGCGTTCCCATCAGCTTTAATCATCTCGGCCAATCGATCAAATAAAGGCTTATGTTGTATCCCTTGGCTTGTCCATTGTTCCTTCATTTCCTTTTCTTCAAAGCCCCAATAACCTCTCATCATGATTTTCAAATCATTCTCACTCATTGTCGTCTGAATGACATCTCCATCAACTTTGAGTCTCGTCAAGTGGAATACATCATGAAGTGTGATGGACATCTCCCCAAATGGGAGATGAAAAATATTCGTCTCTGGCATCCAGTGCTCCACGAATGATGCCACCACCAAATTATCAATATGTTGAATCTGGCACTGAAGCAAGTCGACTACTCCAGAATTTTCCACCATCTGCCTCCACTCAGGTTCCGTTGGGGCATCGTTAAGTAGCTTCGCTAGTGTTTTTATCCAAACATTACGTCTCAGCGCTGTAAAATTTTTCTTATGTACATGTCCAAATGAATACATTATTAACTAGTTATAATTGAAAGTAAACAAATTATATGAAATTACTTGTTAATAGAAATACAAATATAATTATGGAATTTTAATCACTTACCACTTTAGGATCCATCCAAATCTCCTTAGCGAAGTGAGTGTCGTAATCTTTGAGAAAATTGCCCTAAATAGGACCCCTGGTTGACATACTCACAACATGCCCATATATAGGGAGTTCAGCTGCAAGAGCGAGTGGAGGCATCGAAGTAGTTTGAGTGAACTGTGGACTGAGAGCTGACATACTCTGGGCCCTATATTGTTGCTCTTCATGTGCAGATGGTGGTGTAAACTGTTGAATGGGAGCTGATATAATTTGAGGACCCCACCACTGTTGATCCTGTGTAGGCGTCTGAGAAGGGGTGTAACCAGGTGACACTTGAGACCATCCCAATCTCAAATAGTCGGGTTCTACTTGACCCACACCAGATGGCCCACCACCAGATGGTCCAGCACCAGATGCTCCATCACTAGATGGGCCACACCATTCCATTTCTCCCATTGGAGGTGGCATCTGATGTTGTTCGTAACACTGTAATTGGCTTCCTGAACTTCCTAAATCTAGTGTTAAAAGAATTCACCTTGGGACTGAGAGCCGCCTTGGTCCTCCAATTGCCCCCATAGAGCCTGCGGATCAAAACTATATCTCGAGGGTTGGAATCCCTGGTCGATGCTAAATCTGGGGCTGGATACTGTTACATCGACGCTCATCCTGTAGGGGTCGAAGGCAGAAACTGATGGAGTTGGTTCCTCCCTTGAGGTGTAATACCCATGACCCGTCTCGGGCGACTCTTGATAAGGGGCATGTTCTGTCGGGAGCCCCTGCCTGATTCGGGATGCAACTCGTCGTTCACGGCCCGATGCAGTTACACCCCGTTCTGCAACTGCTCGGCGATCCTAAAATATTCAATAAACTATGAAATTATATTTTATTCAACTAATTATGTTCAATAAAATATTACTAAAATAATAAAATAATAAAAATTAAATTAGAATTATATTCAATCAACGACAAATATTTGTATATCCAAATATTTTCCATTAGTTCAATGAAAATTAACATATCAAATTAACGATCCTAAAATATTCAATGAAAAATAAAAAACTTTATATGATATTATAATATAAACACTATTTTATCCAACATATATTCAAATAGGGGAAATTTGTATATCCAATGCATTATAATATTTAACTAATGACAATTATTTTATTGAAACAATTACATTCAATAAAATATTCTACATATTATTTTAATAACGAAAATCATCATACTCCACACATTATATTTAGTGAAATATTCTACATATTTTACAACAAATTATATTAAATAAATTATTCAACTAATTATATTCCAATAACATATAAAAAAATATTTCACTCAACTAATTATACATATTCAATAAAATTAAATATTAAAATGTGGCTAATGAACTTTAAATACCTCTTGTTGTGCTCGTTCTTCTCGATTGTAATGCAAATTGCAGAATGGATTTGCACATTTTACAACTTTCTTAAGCTTCTTGAATCTATCAATATTTAATATCTAAAAATAAAAAATGGAGAAGGATGGAGATGGAGAATGAAATGGGTGAAGGCTTTCGAATGAAATGGGAAAGTCAAGGCTTTCAAATGAAATGAAATGGGAAAGTGAAATGGGAACATGAAATGGGTCCTCAAATTGCTGATGGATCAAGAATTTAAAAATTGGTGAAGTAGCTACGCAATGTACGCATGCATGAGTCTGCAGTCAAACGGGGGCATGGGAAATGCACAAAAGTCTGCAACAATGCAGCAACTTTTTTTTTTTAAAAACGCCTTATGGCCCGACAGTGTATTGTTGTAAAAAAAATTTTACAGTGTCGGGTCTAGGACCTGACAGTGTAATGTTAAAAAAAATTAAAATTTTTTTTAGGGTTGTAATTTCACCCATCGTAACAAGTTGCGGAGGTTATTTTTTTTTAAAAAATAATTCTCCTCACCGCACCATACAACGGTGGTTTGTCTCCATCTCTCTCATCCACCGCACTATACAATGGTGGGTTCGGTTATCCGTAATTAACTCACCGTAACATGTTGCGGTGATTAGCAGTGGAGATAGTAAAAATTAGCGGTGAAAATATCATCACCCGTTTATAATGCAATTATAATTATAAATACTTAAAATAATATTTGGTTAATTATTTTACAATACGTTTAAAATCATATAAATTTTAAATAAAATACCTTATAAATTGTGTCAATTAGTCATATTAAATTTACAATGTAATTATAAACTTTATACAATAGTGAGTGTTTAATTGACATAATTTATAAGATATTTTATTCAAAATTAACGTTATTTTAAACACATTATAAAATGGGTAACCAAACACTATTCAAGTGTTTATAATTATAATATATAATGCATTAGAATCCCAACACACCCGAGATTATTCCAATGCATTATGTGATTTGCTATGAATGCAATAATGGCCATTTTTTTTTTGGTTTTTTGGCTCAAATTTACCTTCAATAGACAATATTTATATACATTTACATGACATATTTATTTGGAAACCTGTTTGGCTAAAGTAAATGGACAGAAAAACAATAAAACAACGTGAAAGCTAAATACACCGCTAATTTTTACTGGATACACCGCTAATCTTTGCATCAGGCTGCGGAACTGTTTCCGCAAGACGATGCGAAGCGCACCTTGCATCAGCCCAAACACGCCCTAACCACCCCCCGCCAAACATTCCGCGACGGAATGCGAAACGCGGTACGCGGAAGAATGCAGAATGTCTGGGAATCAAACCAAACGCGGCATAAGGAATACGAAAGGACTCCGCATCGAGTTGCGTAATATGGTATTTGAAATTCAAAATGAGTTGCGTATCGGGGTGTGGAGAAGGGGGTGTACGAATTACCGCGTAGTAACCGCAATCGTTGTTACGACTTTCGAACTCCGATTCCGAGAGCGACGACGGTTTGTGATTCGGATAAAGAGTGCGAGAGAGAGTGATCGGCGGAGAAGAAAATGGCGGGTGAAAAGCGCGGCGGAGAGAGGGGTACATGAGGTGAGGGCGGCGGTGGAGCGCCGGTCGGTACGCCGGTGGTGCTGGTAGCCGCTAACGAGCCGACGATAGAGGAACTCTTTGATTCGTTGGACTGGAGAGACGGGGAGAGGGCGGCGATGGAGGCGGCGGAGTTGGCCACGGCGGCGGAGCAGGTGAGGACGACGTCGCCGAGGGAAATAGAGGTTGAGGGCGAGAGGCTGGCGGATGCGATCGAGGGGGAGGACGGGGTGGAGGCGACGGCGCTGTTAACACAATTAGGTAGCGGGGATTTGGTCGGTGATGGGGGCCGGAGTGGGGAGGCCGGAGAAGGGATTCGGCCGGGGGTCCTGGAGGTGTCGATTGAGACGGCGTGTGCGGTGATGGAGCGGGAGGAGGAGGAAGATGCGTACATTAACCGGGCAGCGGAGGAGGAAAGGGCGGCGAAGGAAGAAAGGGCTCGGGAGAGGGCAGTGGATGAGGAAAGTGCCGCGGCGGCTGCGGCGGAGGCGGAGGCGGATAGGGTTTCAGCGAGGGTGGAGGAGGCAGCGAGGGCGACGGCGGCGGAGGCGGACATGGTTGCAGCGGAGGAGACAGCGAGGGTGGCCGCGCCGGAGGCGGCGAGGGTTTCAGCGGAGGAGGCACCGAGGACGGAGGCGGCGAGGGTGGCAGCGGTAGAAGGGAAGAGAGTGTTGCGTCCGCGACCAAGAAAGGCATTACTGTCGGAGGTAAGTATTACGTTGATGATTGTTTTTAGTTTTCAATACTCTTCAATTATGCCTAAGTTTGAGTGTCATGTAAAACGTAATGTGAGAAAAAAATATGTTAGTATGTCTTACCTTAAGGTACCAAATAGAGGAAGAAAGAGCAGAATATGGGAAATATAGTGGTCGAAAAATAGAGAATTAAAATAATCGTTAGAAATTAGAGATACATACATTGTAAGTATATAAAGTTGAGCTGTAATTACATATGCGGAACAAAAAGCAGAGAATTCTATGACAAAATGGATAGTACAAATACAGAAATTACAATTCTGGAAAACGTTATAGTAAACAGAGTGAAATATACATTATAAGTAGAAAACTTTGAAGAGTAAAAAATAATTATAAACAATGAGAATGATTAAAATGACAGGAGAGGGACAAGTTCGTAGCGGAGTTGTACGAAAGCCGTAAGCGTGGGCTTGAGGGTGCCGGAGAAGGAGATCGGACTAGTGGACAAATTGTTTCAGCCTCAGCGCGTGGGAAGTTTGAGAAGAAGCTGAAGAGAGTTGTTGTAGTGACGACAGCTGTTGCAGTGGTGGAGTCGGAGATGGTGAAAGCGGAGTCACCTGCGGATGGCGACCAGCCCGACCCTGCACGAGTGGGAGAGTTGGTGGGAGAGTTGCAGGCTTGTATGAGTTCTAGAGCGCAGGGGCCAAACCTAGAGATGATTTTGCCGTTGGAGCCTCCTCCATGGGGGCCGCCGTCCTCGGTGAGAGCGCGCAGAAAAGGTTGGGTGAATGTGGGGGACCTTCCGCGAGGCGGGGACGATAGTGCGAAGAGGTCCCTTGAAGTGGGTTCTGTGTGCGGATCCGCAACAGAAGCGAGGACGTCTGCGTCTGTTGCGAGGGAGGGTGCGGTCGGGGAGAAGGACCATGCTCCCCACGATCAGGGTGCTCCCCATGAGCAGGATGCTCACCAGGAGCCGGATGGCCCGCAGGATCAGCATGACAGCGACGGTGGTGAGCAGGGTGGAGGCAGTTCGTCTGAGGAGGATGACCCGGATGAGGTGTTTGGCGGGGGGCCGGAAGATAAGTCGTTGCTGTTGAGCTTTGGCGCTCATGTGGCGCGGAGGATTTGGGCGGCTCCGGACAACCCACCGGTACTGTTGGACGTGCATAGACGGGGTAAGATGATTAGTTGGTTGCGGGAGGCCTTGGAGCACGGAAGGGAGACATGGGTTCCCTTAGTCGCGCAGAGCGGGCTGGTGGGGTTGTTGGATCTCAGTTGGAGCCACGTTGACCATGGGCTGTGTCAGATTTTCATGGAGCGGTGGCAGCCGGAGACGAACTCGTTTCACTTCGAGTGGGGTGAGATGACGATTGCTTTGCACGATGTGCAATTGTTGTTTGGGCTGGCTATAGAGGGTGCGCAGGTGATGATGGACGTAGACGTTTGGGGGCCGCTCAGTGGGTGTGGGTGGCGGAGAGCTTTGGGTGGCCGCTGCCTCGCGTGAACAAGTGGAGGACGACGGGTGGGATCCCACAGTTGCAGCTGAAGGCGAAGATAGCTGCGTACATCGACGTAGGCCTCCCAGAGGATGGGGTCGGCCGCCAAAGGGTCGCGACGTTGTGGTTGGCGTACCTTCTATCGTCAACGTTGATGATCGACAAGTCGAAGGATAGGATACGTGTACCATTGATCTACATGTGCAGAGACCCTGCAGCGACGGGGGGATATGCATGGGGGGCTGCGGCGTTGGCGTACCAGTACAGAGCCATGGGGAAGGGAACGCGAAGGAGGGCGAAAGGGATGGACGGCTGCCCGCTCCTGTTGCAGGTAATGGACATGATCATCGTAACGGGTCAAGTGTCTTTACAATGAAATGTAAGATGTTAGATAGTGGTTGACTTTGTTAAAATGAGTTTTCATGCAGGCCTGGATATACAACTATTTCCCTATTCAGCATGGCACATTTGCGCCGACGATGGAGATGAGGGTTGATGCGAGGTATGCGGCCCGGTTCGTCCCGACTGCGACCCCGAGGCGGGAGCAAGGGCGGATTAGAGCCCTACGCCGGGACATTGACCAGTGCGGACCCCGAGTGGTATGTGGACATTGGAGTGTGAATTATATATAATCGTTGACTATCAGAGTCGTAACAATGTTATTGTGTAACATGTATGTATACATTATGATCGCAGGTATGTTGGATGTTGTACGGGGACGACCTGGATCTTCAGGGGGTCCACAGAGTGTCGGCCTACCGCGGGACGATCACATGGGCGGAGGGGATAGAGCCGTACATGCCTGATAGGGTGGTACGACAGTTCGGCCGCATGCAGGGCATCCCGATGGACCCCTTCATTCCTGTGCGAGCGGTACGGAATGCGCGACCACACCGTCCGTACGAGCTAGTGATGCCGGGGGAGGCGAACCACTGGGCTGACCGCCATACGCACTTGGTTGACCTCGAGGCCACACCGATGGCTGTTGCAGAGCGTCCGTGGGCGTCGATGGAAGGGTACCTAGAGTGGTTTCGTCCGAGGTCACACGTCTGTATCCTACCTTCGTCCGTCATCCCTCCAAAACCGGAGCCGATTGTTCCGGAGGGGCCGCCGCCCGTTCCGGAGGAGGCGCAGCCCGTTCCGGCGGAGGGCCCATCTGGGACTGTCATCCTTCCACCCCGTGCCTCTGATGTGGCGGCTCGATATGACGCCGTGGGGGCTGAGTTGACCTGTCTTCTGTCGGAGCCGGAGGATACATGGAGGGCGGAGATTATGCGCATTCTAGGGCAGTACTACACTGCTGATCCGTCGTTTGTGCAGACGCAGTGACGTATGTGTACGCGTACATTTCTTGTGTTCTGTGTTGACTTTTGTGTTGATCTTTTGCGGAATTGGGGTTGTGCAGAACTGTAGTTGGATGTCTGTTTGCATGGCGGGTTTGAACTTTCGTACATACATGTGGTTGGTTTTGAATGGAATTGAACCGTGGTCATGCTTTCGATGGATGTGAATGCGTGGTTATGTTTGATACTTATATTAGATCGAGCGTATCGAAGTAACTTCTACATACTGCGTGTCGCCATTTGATTGTATTCGGAAAGTCTTGGTTATTATCGAAGATCTATTTGCATGTGACAATGACAATTGAAACTTAACAAACAACAAAATGAATGATGATATTTCGGATGTTCTAACGAGGACAGTATAAACGACTACAATGTTATACGAATCGGTTGAAAACGTTGTTTTGTAAATAGACAATGTAGTAAAGCAAATAACTTTGTTGTGCAAAGTGCTTCCATTATCTCAACAGTTTGTGCGAAAAAGGACATGCGAGTTACGTTGTTTACCGCGTAATGTTCCGCGGCTACACGCGGTAATGTCCGCACTAACATGCGGAGAGCAGTAAAATGCGAAACTCTCCGCATTAAACTGCGCAATTAATATCCGCATGTATCTAACTCAGACGTCTATACAAGGCAGGCAGCGTCGGAACGAGATGCTCCACCCCAGTGACCTCAGACATCTATACAAGGCAGGCAGCGTCGGAACGAGATGCTCCACTTCAGTAGCCCGAGGCGTGAAAATGGTATAGAGCTGATAAGGCGAGTGTCTGGTGACCTGTAATCTGCACATCTCCATAAGGGTTGTAATATGAAAATCTCCATAAGGGGTGAAATTGGTGTAGTTGATTTCAATGTTTGTGTGGTTGCAATATGTTTTCTGTTTGTAGTTAGTATGTGGGGGTCGCTAACTTTTACGAAGAACGAGTGAACTTGATTGTAGTTGATTTCAATGTTTGTGTGGTTGCAATATGTTTCTTGTGTGCAGTTAGTTGATTACAAAATATATCCTTGTAGACTACTACATACAGTGTGAAGTATGGACATGGCCACTTTCAGTGCTACATGTGATAATAGAAACAATTACAGAAAAAATTACAGAATAGACACTTCAAATGTGTAGAGCAGTGCTATATGTGATAATAGAAACAATTACAGAAAAAATTACAGAATGGACACTTCATATGTGTAGATGCCTCTTTTGCTTAGTAAAGTTTGGTATGGGTTCGAACCTCCATTCTCATTTGCTTAGTAAGCCTAGGTCATGGGTTCGCGTGACCACATTCACTCGCGAGTCGACCATGACTGGATATACTCGTTGCGCACTCAACTTTCCTGTCGATGTGGCTGTGGAATTCCATGAGTTTGCCCTACCAGTCCATGATTGAGTCGATCAGTGCCTGCGTTGGTTTCCTCTCGCCGTGGATATGGAGATCCATGAGCCTGCCCTCCACTTCCTCTTATGATGTTGCGGATCATTGCGGAGGCAAATGGCGCAGGCTGGAGAGAGTGTTGGGCCCCTCCGTGAACGTCTCGTTCCGTCATTTCAATCGAGTGAGTTCCACGAAACCCTAACCAAACCCCAAATAAACAATTGTCTTCAAAGTGCTTCCATGACCCTTACAGAACTTATATTTGGGGGATTGCGCCCCCTGTTGAACCCTTGAAAATAACCCATTGACCCGAACATGTACCGAACCTATGATACCGACAATGGCTCAGTGCTTCACTACACAATCGTCGGGTATTTATAATGGGGGAGCAATAGTTCGGTAACCCTGAGTATGTGTGTAGCCATATGCATAGACATACGTATTAATCCGTGATATGTTGCGTACATATATCAGAGGGCCCTTTAAGCTGCAAGCGTGCACTGGCCCGGGTTAGGCCCGTCAGATTTGTGTCGGGGGATCAGGTTCGGGAGCTACGCATGAAGCTGCGTATGTAGTGCAACTCCGACACAATACGCATGAAGCTGCGTAGTTACTGAGATAAAGTCCGATACAAGCGTGGACTGTCCTGACTCAGGCCCGTCAAATTTGTGTCGGGGGATCAGGTTGGTAAGCTACGCATGAAGCTGCGTATATAGTGAAACTCCGGCACAATACGCATGAAGCTGCGTAGTTACTGAGATAAAGTCCGACACAAGCGTGGACTGGTCGGGTCAGGCCCGTCAGATTTGTGTCGGGGGATCAGGTGGGTGAGCTACACATGAAGTTGTGTATGTACTGGAACTCCGACACAATACACATGAAGCTGCGTAGTTACTGAGATAAAGTCCGACACAAGCGTGGACTGGCCCGGGTCAGGCCCGTTAGATTTGTGTCGGGTGTTCAGGTGGGTGAGCTACGTAAAATGGTGCGTACCATTGGGGAGTTGTATATAAAAACCATCACTGACATACTGTTACTTTATCAAACACGACATACCATACGCACTTACAATGAACAACATATGTGGTGGTGTAGGGGTGGGCAACTCACTTCGCTCTGCAAAGTGGATGTATATGAACTTGCAAAGTGGATGTATATGAACATGGGAAAAGATCGGTGTAACACTTTGATTTGGGCGGTCTTTGAGGTGGGTACTTCGTATTCCGGTAACTGATAGTTGCTTAACATTATTTCGTTTCAAGTATTGGTGAACTAAGTTATTTGGTGTTTGTAGGTACGGTATGCAGAACAAGATACATGATCCATATGAAGACCCCCACCAATTCCGCCAACAACCAACGGTGATACAGTTCCGCCAACAATCTCGTCCTTCAGTCAATGTACCAAGTAGACATAACATAGGGTTGAAAATATAACGTACGGAACACACATGATGTATGACGTTGTATTGTAACCTATTGCCTAATGACAGAATATAACACAATCTCATTAACGACTGAAATCATTACAATATTTTCCTTTAACAATAACGCTCTGTAACAATAACAACGAGAACCAATTGTTTCCTGTAGCGACCTACAAACGGAAATACATTCTGATAGGGGTTGTCGTTATGGATGCTGTAAGCCGGAACGTGTTCGCCACAAAGTGCTTCCATGACCCTTACAACACTTGTAAATAGGGAATAAAATCAACTGACGAATGGCTGAATAACAACATTGACTTGAATTTTATGTCACCTACAATTTTCCGAAACTAACATCGTTCGTCACTCCTAAATATGCAGGGGAGACCTGCGGCACCTACAACTCCGCATGTCATGTTGGTGGGGTCCGCCTTACATTGCGGATATGTACGCATATCTATGTGTTGGTTTCCACGATATGTTACGGATCATTCATCGATGGGACCCCCACGGCAGGGGAACTACCACGCCGGAGCCATCCGCAACTAGGTGCGGAGAAGTCCGCAAGAAGGTGCGGAGGCATCCGCAACTAGGTGCGGAGGAATCCGCAAATAGGTGCTGAGGCATCCGGGTCCTAGGGCTTACCGTAGCTCGTTCGGAGGATGGCGTCATTTCACCCTATAAATAGACTCGGTCGTGCTCCGGAAGTTGCACCCATTTCTCGAAATGGTTGTTTCATACTCGTCCGAAATGTTTGTTGTTTCATACTCGTTCCAAATGGTTATTTCAAACAGGAAGGTGCTGAAGGATCGGTGAAACACTTTGAGTGCAATAATAGAAAACTCCCGTGGCAGGGGGCGAAGTCATCTAGTCGTCGTTACAGCTTTGAGGATCCAATGAGCTGGGATTACGACGTGACTTCGTCCGACAAAATTGGGAGGCTGAAATATCCCTGGGTAAGCACAATTTCACCCCTAACGCCGCCATGTGTAAATGTTGGTGTCTACCTGGATCAACAATGGCGGTTCAACAACAACCGGGTGAACCTCGTGCCTGCTCGTTGGTGTATCTGATGACAACAATGGCGGTTCAACAACAACTGGGTGAACCTCGTGCCTAGTCATTGGTGTATATGATGAGTGTGTGATAGAAACACGTTTGTTATATTTGTACTAATATTGTCAGAAACCATTAACTTTTGTTGTAGAATGAGTTCGATTGAATAAACTGTACTGTACGACGATTGGAATTGAATGCACACTTCATCAATTGGAGACGCAGGCTACGCATCCACCAACGACTACATACATTGATTTTGTAATTTACATTGGATATGACGTGTGTACAACAACATTGTAAGGATGGACATGAAATTTACTAAATAACAAAAGTAGTTAGTATGAGAACTCTTTAGCGTCTATCGCACGAATTGAGTGGCATTTCCAGGGGAGACGAGGAATTCGTCGTAGATATGTTTAGTTACGCATGAATATGCGTAATTCCTATGCAGGTCAAATGCACTGTCAGTCAGGGCATGCTGATTTGCGTCGGCCGTTTAGTTACGCATGGTGATGCGTAACTAAACGCCGACACATCTGGGAATGGTAGATGGCAGACTGGACGCCTATTAACAAGCAACTAGTTGGGCAACTAGTTACGCACATACCTGCGTAACAAGGCACCTCGTTGCGCACCTAGCTGTGCAAATATGCTGGACGGCTATAAATACGGCACGGACCAACCGTATCCCCAAATCATGGCTCAATGTACGGTATATTTCTCACCCATCTCTAATACGTATTCATATATTAACTATCAAAAGATCACGGAATCACTTTGATTTTGATGGATATGAAGCTGCTGGTGATGGAAATGAATCAGCTGGTTAGGGAGCTGCAGTAATCTCTCTTGGGATCCATACGAAATTGCGGTTCCAAGTGCGATTCAAGCTATCTTACACCTGCTGGTTCTCCATTCGCCTTGTCAAGTGCAGTGCTATTATGGTATGTTAAATCCATAGTTTAAGAATAGTTAAGAGTTTGTTGATGGACTAGTTCGTATTTACATCAATGTATTAATAATTTATAACAAATGTTATTTATTTTCTGTATCGATTACTTTATAGTATTTATGTTGTGACTGTAACAATGTAACTCATATCGAAATACAATTACCTGTTGACTTCCGAAACTTGAGATGTCAATACAGATTACTTTCAATTTGATTGTACTCTTAACTTCCGTCACAGTTTGCGAGATTTATTTTGCAATGTTACAAACGTCGAAAGATTTCACATTGTAAATGATATGTTTAGAACAACTTTGTAAGGGTATACATGAAATTAAGTAAATGACAAATTATCTAGTATGACTTCCACATCATGATGCGAAGTGAATGGACTTGGTGACCGGAAGATGCCTTCACTCTGCAACTTCATGCGTAGCTATGGTTGCGCATGACGCTGCGTAACGTGTGAATATTCGGGTCCTTCCCCTATAAATGAGGTATCATGGGGGCACACATCATATACAACGGAATGAAGGTTGCAAA
Source organism: Persicaria maculosa (assembly GCA_963922045.1). Classification (NCBI taxonomy): domain Eukaryota; kingdom Viridiplantae; phylum Streptophyta; class Magnoliopsida; order Caryophyllales; family Polygonaceae; genus Persicaria; species Persicaria maculosa. Next base: position 41,911,399 of record OY998261.1, read on the forward strand.
TGAATTCTCGCAATGTCAAATACATGTGGTCAAAGGGAGATCGGTGAAGCACTTTGCCATACAAATGCTCTGTACATCCAATTCAACGAAGGTGAAATTTTCTCGTCGAATACGACAACAATGAAAACCAAAACTGTCGGAGATCGGTGTAACACTTTGATTGCGGATACACCACTAGAGGCGTGTTACGTCAGTTCAAATTTGTCAGGTCAGTTCCAACTCGGGACTGTTCGCCGTGTATAATCATGAAGACAGAGGTTTGTGTATTTGTAGGAAATCGTGTTAAGCGTAGTTTCAATTAGATTATACGCATACAAAACGGGATTGTAAGGGTCCATCGAATACATTCCATGATAAAAAATGAAGTTTGTGATATGTGTTTGTATCTCCCACTACAAAACGGCATGTTTCGCATCATCCACTACAAAACGGCTCTTGATCAATGTATATTGCACGCATCCACTTTCCCGCTTCAGGCCAGTGTTTTCTATGTCATCAAGGTAATTATGCATAACACTGCGGAACATGTGGGATGTACCTATTCGGCTGGTCGCTGGATGGTGAGCGTCAATGGTGACACAAGTGATCCGAGACATTCTGAGATGAGGGATCCAAGAATGCAAACCGACGGTTTCTTTTTGTCACCATAATGTCAAAGTGCTTCCATGATCTTAACACCGGGTTGCTGGACTTTACAAATGTGGCGAGCATTGTGATTGAAAGAATGATAGTATGAAAATGATTGCGTGTGTAAGTGCCTAGCAACCAAGTGGCCCTATTTATACGCAGCTACAAAACAGTGGTGCGCAGCTACGTTCCGCTGCGGTTCCGGCGGTATGAGTGGTAAATTCCGCATTAACATGCGGAGATGAAACTCAAAAAAATGCGAAACGATCCGCATTAAAATGCGCAATGCATATCCGCATGTAGTTGCGGAACTTAGACGTCTATAAAAGGCAGCGGATGGGGATGCTCGACCTCATAAGCATATAGTGGAATTGTGTAATTCCCTTACAGCGATGCTTTACAAACCTTATATCTCCCATATGAAATAAACACTTTAAAGATCATGGAAGTACTTTGATTTTAGATATGCGGGGCGGAGTGGAAAGGTTGCGGAGGGGTAGTGGACAGGTTGCGGAGGGGAGCGGATAGGTGGGGTATCTGTAAGGTACAGTTGGCGTTTTCCTAACTTGGGAAATACCAGCTGAGCCAAGTCAGTATCCAGCTCGGTAGTGGCGGAAGTGGCGGCCACAGATTGTCTACGTAGGGGTTGGAGGGAAGGTGGTGGCCGGACGCAAGACGTTGGGTGTCTGGTGTCTATTAGACTAGCTTCGTCACTCCGGCCACAACATGTAAGCGGCCCAGACGAGCTTCGTACCTCCGGCCACGAATTGTAAGCGGCAAGACGGGTGTTTGGTGACGATGAGGCGGGTGTCTGCCCTCTCGAGCCTCGCTTCAGATCTGACGGTCGCGGTCGCTCTCGCTCGAAGCTCGCTTCAGATCCGCCCTCTTTTCTCCTCTCGCTCGCCCTCTCGCCCTCTCCTCTAAAATAAGACCTTTTCTTTCGTTGGATCTGGGCTGAAATTGAATATGAAGCATATCTTGTTTATGGAGTTTTGTTGTCTATCGATGTAGTTTGATTTGATGATAGTAGATAGTACACAACTGTTCGGACATTGTTCATTTTGAAGAAATTGAATAAATATCTATCAGTCGTGTTCGTGTATCCAACATATCTATCAGTTTTCGACACCGATTTCGGTGTCGGATACCCGGTACTTAGTCGTGTTCGTGTATCCGACATATCTATCAGTTTTAAAATTTTAATTATTCAATCGGGCTTCAGCTTTCAAATCAATTTACCAAACTAACCTTGAACCTCTATTCAATTACTAAACTAAACACTATTCCCAACTCTACGTCCTCTAATTACTGGCTTCGCACCGTATTGCGTAACTGTAGGGGGGACAATTCCCAGCGGCCTGAACTGGGACAGGGTATGCAGGCACGCATCGATAACCATCTCAATTTCACCAAACTCAAGTACAGCTACAGTAGGGCGAAATTATACCTATGAAAGAACGACCTCCGTTACGCAATGGGATGCGGATATAACCGCGGTTTCTCGAGGATGTCTCCGCACTTACTTGCGAAACATGTAAGCGCACAGATGCGTAACGCCTGGTGAGGACAATAATCCCTATAAATATGTGTCCATTTGCTCTCGATCCTCACATCCACACAAATTTGTCATTGGCAACGGTATTTCATTATATGTATGGTTTAAAGTCAATGTACGTTCGAAGTGTGTAGAGATCGGTGGAACACTTTGGAATTGAATAGACCAAGCGGCGCAGAATGGTGTAGCAGAGTGGTCGTATTCTGGCTCCCGATGCGAGGTTAGGCAGATGTAGAGCGCAAATGGTGTGGACGCCGAGTTTGGCTGCACATATACAACCAGCAGCAGACGCGCTTTCGGTGCATACCACGAAACAGTAGACATGTTACAATTGTATTAACTGTAGATTGTTTTCATGTTGTTTCAGTCGTAATGTAACGTAATTGTTTCAATGTAATGTACACGTATTTGTGATATGTGTCGTTAAAATTATATGTATTGTATATTGTTTTTATGTTTCGGTCGTAATGTTCTGAATTGTTTTAATGTAATGTACACGTATTTGTGATATGCGTCTTTATTCTCCCGTCATCGACCAACTATTTCATTTCGACAAAAGTCAGATTGTTGTATTGTTTCAAGAGAATAGAAACATGAGGGTTCGTTTGATTTAGGTTGTAGACAGCACCCCGACTGTTCCACAACCGGTTGCGGACCTTTAGCAGATTTCTATATAAGTGTTCCGCATGAAGTCGCGGTAGGCTCCGCATTGCCGTGCGGAGTCTTTAGCAGAAGTACGCAATGTTTTGCAGATTTACAATTGCCTGATGACGCGTGCAGTTGAAATGAAAATTGTCAACACAAGTTGTGGAGCTTTAAGAAAACAGGCAACATAACGACATGGTGAAATCAAAACACCAAAATATGGTGTTTAACAGCCCCACTTTCTTACAACTGGAAAGATGTAAATAAACAAAGTTTCACACACACAAAGGCAACTACAAATTATGACCGCCTATGACTTAGACCTTGTCGGAATGTTTGGTGGTGATGTGCCTCTTCAAATGTCCGTACTGTAGATTATTCGTCACTTTGTAGCGGTGGCCACAATGACGACATGTTGTGTGGAAGGTGCCACCTCCTACCACCTCCTTCTCGTAGTGACGGGTGAACAAGTGCTCCCGTGGAATTTCAACGTCGTTAGAAGACATTTTCAGAAAATTACGTCGTTGCAGATGTGAATGTGTATCGGCGTTAAATGCCCTGGTAGTTGTGGGAGGCTATGGTGTAGGTTTGGACTGCACTTCCCCCATGTGGGTCTTTATATAGGCAAATGAAGGTGCTATTGTAGTTCCGCAACCGGTTGCGGAGTGTATGAGAATTGAATGTAATGCATGGAACTCGGTGTTCGGACGATGGATACACTGCGCATCGACATACGGAACAATGTTTGTCGTGCCACGTATCGATGCATGCACCATAGCTCGCCCGATGCATGCACCCCAAAATTACATCCACGAATCGACGCATGCACTATCCAAGTCCAGAGCGCCATGTTCAAATGCTAGGTTACACATGGAGGTGCGGAATGCTAGTGATCCAAAAATACGCAGTTAGTTGCGGAGGTCGTGGCGGGGACCATGGATTCGCCCTATAAAATTGCCATCAACGGTCCACACATAGACATCACCAACAAGGTAGTGAGATATATATACTGGAAGCTCGCTAACGGTTGATAAACCCGGCGAGTTCTCCGATGGAACCCGTTTCATCGTTACGGTGGACAAACACCGTCGTCCACCTGAAAATTGCGCATGCAACTGCAAACACAACCAATATGACCATTCTTTCCGGTGCAGCCTACTGACCGTGCGTGGTGTTCGGATGTCTTCATCATCAACGCCATTGATGTTTGGCTGCAAGGAGTGTGACGACGACCCTGCGAATTACTTCCGATCTATCCACAAGAAGATAAAGAATATGCTGGCCGTTTTGTACAACGACCTTTCTGTCTCTCGAATTCGAGATGTCACATCTTTTGCAGTTGATTTAGCGGTACGCCCCACCCAAGAAGAGATGACGACGTACGCGTTCCAACAGATACAAATTCAGATCTACCCAAAGCCCCCAGAAGAGTCAGTCGGGAGCTTCTCTGTTGGATACACCAGCCCGTATTGAACTTCCATGTCCCGCATCGACAACGACAATGTTATTTCAATTTTTATGCGATATCCCGCATACAAAATAAAATTGTACGGGATACCTTTACATCAATTACTTTTGAAGTATGTAGTATTTGAAATATTGTTGTGTCTATCGTTCGCATGATTTCGAACTATTGAGAGTCGTCGCTACTTGTAGCCTTGTGACATTGTCGTTGGGAGATTTCGAACTATTGAGAGTAGGCACTGTCCCGGCTCATTCCCTTCTTGTATGTGTCGGTGGTTTTGTTACGCATGTACATGCGTATCGAATACAGAGGTCGTAGCCGATTGTACACGTATGTGTAGGCCGTTTTGATACGCATTTAGATGCTTAACATATGCAGAGGTCATCGCCCCCCTTTTACTGCAACCTTGCAGTGTCCCGGGTCAGGACCTTCAGGTTTTTGTCCGCCGGTTTGTTACGCAAGTAGATGCGTAACGTGTACAGAGGTCGTGGCCCCCCTTTTTACGCAAGCATGCAGTGTCCCGGGGCAGAACCTTCAGGTTTTTCTAGGCCGTATATATACGCATGCCGTTGCGCAATTGGTCGCGGAGCTATCCCCATCGACAGTAGGTGCGGAGCCAAATACGTAGTTTTCTACGCACGTCGGTGCAGAGCAACACGTATATATCTGCATCTTGCTGCGTAGCGTACCTTGTATGTAGGCATGTTTATGCGTAAGAATACGTACTCCTCACAAAGCGTACCTCGTACGTAGCGTACCTCCATCTTCTCCGTCCCAGAAGTGTGCTTGCAGGTACATGAACAATCGGAGAATGGACGACCCCCGTAGGTTTGGTTAAGAATACGTACTCCTCACAAAGCGAGACCATTTTTCTTATCTAGCATGAGAATCACAGTGCTTCACCGATCGTTAAACAACTTGGTACAACTTCGTAACATCATGATGGTGAAACTTGGGGAAATAAAACGGTACATGAAAGAACAATTAATACAATAGCAATACGATAGTTGTGTACACGTTTATTATGAAAGGTTCGGAGGTGCGGGGTGACACGATAGGGGAGGCCCCTACAAAGGTTACGCACGTACATGCGTAATAGTTACACGTGGGGACGCATATCTGTTACGCATGTAATTGCGCAGCTATTCCGCAAGATTTAGGGACACATTGTCCCAACGTGTCCCCAGTTGTGTAGGAGGAAGAGCCATTCGCTGGCGGTACGCACTCACATGTTAGTGCCCAACAGGCTATCTCGCTTCTTTTAGCACCCGAACAGTCCACCACATCCACCGGTCGACCCAACCCCTACAGGGCACGAGTTGGAAGTTAAACAACCGAAGGTGTATTTTCATCGTCCCTACCTCAAAGAGCTTTCCTGATCTTTACATTCGTATGTATGACTTTAGAAGGTGAGAGAATATAGCAGTGCAGTACATGTGAGTGACTGTTAGAGCATATGCTCAGGATGAATGGTGATGCATTTATATATATATATATATAAGGGATCCACGAAGAAGTGGCAGATTCCATTTATATGCGTCTACACGGAGATATGCGAAGCAGAATCTGCATATATCCGCGACTACATGCGTACATATACGCAATGTACTGCGTATATATCAGACTATCCCGGTTCCGCAATCAAACGCGTAACTTCACTGTAACGCACCATCCGAAGAACGCGTAACTACACTATATATGAGTTACTATTTTACTGCGGAGGATTCCGCGATCACCCGCGTAACTACACGCGTCAGCATGCGGATAGATCCGCTTCGAATTGCGGATTTACCCGCACACGCGGTATCTCGCGGAACACAGCGCATGCTATCGCCCCCGGTCCCTTATAAATACTTCCACTCCCCACCTCACTTCGTTGCACCCTTCGCTTTCTCTCTCACTAATTTCTATTTTCAATCGTCGTTTATGGATGCCCGTAAACTATCAAAGTGCTTCCATGATCTTTATATAATCTCTTTGAAGATTAGTCGAAGATCATGGAATACTTTGATAGATTATTCGGTATCCAATTGACCAACTTTATCGGCGGTTTTCATAGAACTCAAAATATTCATCCACAGTGGGTATACGTTGTCGAATATCAATATATTATCAAAGTGTTTCACCGATCTTTTGTTACGATTCCTACGAATTTAAGGAAAGATCGGTGAACATTTTGATGACATATCCGATTATTCGTTCAAATATCATCAATTCTACTTGCATGGTTGCGTTGCATCCACCACATCCCCTCTCGCCGTATACGATACAAACTTTGTTCGTTTGCGCCCTATTACGAATACCTGTGAACTATCTTACTGTTGTTTTATTATCTTGATTTTATCTCCTCCATTATTAGTGTAAGTTGGTCAATACATGTTGGTCATTCGTGGAATACACTACCGTAATAGTGTTTTTCATCTATCTTTTACTAACATTTCGATACATTTGTTATAGATCTATGATGAAATTGATAACATTTTTGCTTAGTCGTTTCGACGGTTTGTATTAATGCGTTATACAGTGCAAATATTTACATTGCGATGTTCTGCAATGTTCAATCTCACGCGGTCTGTCCTCATTTTCCAGAACTACCACGTGGCGCATCTGTATGAATGACATATAAAACATATCTAAGTGTTTATCCATTATATGTCTACTATTTTGCATAATATGATTAACCCACTTTAATAACATATATCTACAAAATAAACAACAATTACAAAATACTAATCAATTATGGACATTTTCTCAAATGTTTTTAGTTATTCAGTATCCATCGCCGTATCGATATTCACCATTGACAATCTGCACCGGTATTATTAACATGTTGTATCTATGTCGCGTATGGAAAATTCCTCCTATAATACAGACGCACTACGTTGCGGACCGTTTTAGCCGTTCAAAATTCAAATTTTTCCAGCGACAACGGCCGAATTCGTTACACATGATGATGCGTTACAGCACGCGCTTTCGCAACGGTCCACTTCCGTCCGCACCGTCATGCGGAGAATGGCCGTTGGTGCGTAATGGCTCGGCGAGGATCCATGGATCCGCTCTTTCCCGCGTAATATTATGCAACCTGCTCCGTACTGCATTCCCACAATTACGCTAGGGGTTGCGGAACTACACGCGCCTTTCAACGGTCCTGTCCCCTCACGTGGGCCCTTCATCACGCGTCGGTCCTCTCCGCAAGACGTTGCGGAGTAATTAGGCCCACTGACACATTCTATAATTGTCGATTACAGCTGACAGCAAATAGTAAGCGTCGCTTGGTTCCCCTATCCTCGAACCCTTTCCCTCCTCGTCTCTCAAATCCTTTCCCCCCTCATTTCCTCTTGCTTTGCGCCGCCATGTCGAGTTCTTCTGGCGATCCCGTCGATGACGTACCAATAGAACAGTTTTCCGTCGATGAGGTATGCTTCGTCTCCTATCATTTTCATCTAATTTACAACAAAAAATTTGTTATTCCCCCTCTCACATATTCACGCAAATCAAAAAATTCAATAGGACGCAGATGTCGACACCTCAGTAGAACTGTCGGATTTCACAGATATTTTTACAACCAACCGGGAGTGGACAAATCGCGATGAGATGGTTCGGACATTCCAAGAAGCAGCCGCTACCCATCTGAAAATGGTGCTAGTGATCAAGAGATCGTGGCCATCAACCGAACGGCTCCTCGGTAGTGTACTCCTCGTGTGTGAAAAATTAGGCATCTATGAACCGAGAAAGAAGGTGAGAGAACGTAGGGAGCGCGGCGAGGCAACGAAGAAGGGTAACACGAAACTCACAAACTGTCCATTCTCTTTAATGGGTCGGGAATTCGAACGCGGAAAGTGGCACATGTACGTTTTATCTGGAACGCACAACCACGACCTTCCAGATATTCTACTAGGTCACGCCTACCGTGGGCGTATCCACCCGCAGCTATTGGAGGTCATGAAGATGTTATCGTCGCATGGGACACCGCCAAAGCCGATATACTCGTTGCTACACTCATAAGAGGGATGTGTTACATCACGACGTCAGCTGTATAACGCCAAGGCCAAGCTTAAGTCCAAGGCTCGAGGTGACAGAACCATCACACAAGATGTACTACACCAGATGAAGGCAAAACGGTACTTCGACGTTGTAAGGAGGAAGCCTAACTCCGACGTGGTAGGAGGTCTTTTCTTCACCCACCCAGACTCCCTGCATTTGCTGAAACTATTTCCGTATGTCGTCGAAATCGACAGTACGTACAAAACCAACTAGTACGTATTCATGTCATTCCCTTTAACTGTTGTTGTTGCAATTTGTTCTAACTTTCATCTAATATTTGTCGCCTGAGTTTCACCTAACCTTTTTATTTGGCTGCCACATCTTAAGGTACAAAATGCCATTGGTTGAGTTCATCGGCTTCACATGCACGGGGATGAACTTCAGCATAGCATTCGCTTTCCTCTGCGATGAGACCGCAGAGTCTTACGCTTGGGCCCTCAACCATCTCCGCTTCCTGTACGGAGACAAGACACCAGAGGCTATCGTCACTGACAGGGAGCTTGGTCTAATTAGTGCGATTGTCGCTTCCTTCCCCACTGTCAACCATATATTATGTTGGGTCAACGTTTTGCGGGGGTGCGAGCAAGCGGCCTTCGAACGGACGCGCGACTTAGAAACAGCGCGAAAGTTCAAGAACGACTGTAGAGCTGTGTTCGAGTCGAGATCCCCCGAGTCATACGACAGTCGCCGCCGGTGGATATATGCCAAGTGGAACCACATCCCCGGATTGATGCAGTACCTCTCCTCCGCGTGGCTACTGCATCACCGAAACAAAATTGTCAGAGCTTGGGTGGACACCAGCCTTTACTTAGGGACGAGGACCACAAACATGTTTTACATCCACTGCCCTCCTCAATCTATACCTTTACGTGCTCACGTTTATATTTTATGCTAAGCTGGACAAAATGGAAATTTTTCTTTAAGGGTCGAGTCCGCACACTCAGTACTGAAAAACGCGTTGCAGTCCCCCATAGGAGACTTCGGTTGCGTGTTCGCAGCCATCGACTTAGTGATGAAGGATCAAATTTTAGAGGTCAGAGCGTCACTAAACAGGGACCGCAACACGTGGTGCACCGGCATGCACAACGTTGACATTTTTTGTAGGGTCCGAGATAGGATCTCAACGCGATGCTACGACCTCCTCAATGCACTATACCAGAAGGTTAAAGACACTGCACCGACCCAAGAATGCACCGACCAGTTTTAGAGAGTCACGTACGGGATACCATGTACTCACGACATATATCGTTGCATCCAAGATAGTACGCCTATTATGTCGAGCCAGATTCACACGTTTTGGAAGCAGTTGGATTGGAAGGGCATTCAGCATGACTCGTCGTCGGACTCCGTCCCCATGACCGAGGCTCAGATCGCCATCAACGACTTCTTGCAAAGGTACCAACGCGGTGAAGTGCCCCAGGACGAGTTGGCTAGAGTGGCAACTACGTTGGCGGACGGCCAGTTCCCTGCTACCACCAACCTAGTTCCACCCAATCCCCCTGAGCTATCGAGGGGCCGACCTCGAGGACGAGGGCGTCGTAACCCCTGTCAAACTAACCCCTTGGCATGGCACAGGCACCGCGTCCACGCGGAAGAGGCCGCGGGCGTGGCCGCGGCCGTGCCCAGAACGACTCTACAGATGTGTTGCGCGACGAAGAGGCGGCTTCCAACATAGCCGATGCGGAGGCCCCACCTACCGTACCGGTAGTGCAGACCCATTTCCCCTGGGCAGATGATGACATCGACCCATTCATGCCAATCTTCATCGACAGTGTCAAGAACGTCGGTTCTGACGGCCATTGCGGATATCGAGCTTTTGCTGAGCTCCTTGGTTTGGGCGAGAATGAGTGGAAACAAGTTCGCCTCGCCCTCGCACAGGAGATGATTGAGCATCGACACGTTTATAGCCACGAACCGTGACTGGACGACTACATTTATAAATGTACCTTCACCGGCCCCATTGCTGACCGAGAGTACTGGATGGAGTGTCCTATGATGGGTTTCGTCTTCGCCACAAGATTCCAGACGCCCTTGGTCATCCTCAGCAGGAACTATTCGATGCTTCTACTCCCTCTCGATGCACGCGACCCTCCCCCACAGAAAGCAAACTTGGGCAATCTGCATCATCAACAACAGAACCCATTGGGTGCCGGTGAGCTACCAATTACCTAACATATTTTTTTTCCGACTTCACAGCCACAAATACTGACGTATTCATTTTACTCTTTCCACAGGTATGGTTGCGTGACGACTCATTGCTCCCACCCATATACCCTGAGTGGTATCGGCACCGACAACAGAGTGTTTCTGGATGGGATCAACCGTTTATGGCAAAAATCAACCAATACCGTCCCTTCCGACTTCGAGATGGACCTCCCCTGTTCTACTTGTGATTTTCCGATGTGTTACTTGTGTCACTATCTTTTGTTTATTACAACTACAATTCAAAACAAACACTTATTCCGAGGATTATTTATGATTTTCTATGAATGTGTCACGTTGTCAACGAATTATTCTTTAACTAACATAACTGAAGTTATTATACCAAGCATAAGGAGTATAGTGCTTGTCATACGGCAAAACACTGTTGCCTTATGTCCGCATCAGATTGCGGAGAAACACCGGGTACCATAAGACGTTGTTTGGCAGACTTCTAAACAGTGCCCCCTAGTTCCGCAACCTTCTGCGTAATAACACTGTATCAAACACCCTGTTTGGCCTGACGCCCGCCGATGTACGCACGATGTTGCGTAGCGAGTTCCGCAGCTTGATGCGGAGATTAGCGGTGTATCCAGTAAAAATTAGCGGTGTATCGAACAACCCCTAAAACAACTCAAATTTCTCAGTTCACAAATATTCACAACTAGGGCGATGACACACTCCAAGTTAGGAGTATTATATGAGCCAATTTGCTTAGTTCACAAATATTCACAACTAGGCATCTACGCCGATGGCACACTCCAAGTTAGGCTTGTTATACGAGCTAAAAAGTTCGAGATCCGTTCATTTATTAAAAGAGTCGAATATAAGCACATTTTTAGCTTGATTCAAGCTTTTGATTTTGACATTATATAGTTTTAAATAAAATAAATATAAGATTTTAGTTTAATTAACTTTTAAAATCAGAGCGTTTTAATAGCTACTCATTCGAACTTTTTGTAACTTTTGGTTTTTCTATTCATATGTTTATATTAGCTACCTAACAATTAGGTTTATTAAACACCATACTAGCTCATTGAAATATATTTAAAACAAAAATAATCAATCAGTTTCAACTATCCTTTCACCAAACAAAGCTTTAGACTTGGCTCGAACTCGACCCATTTCTAAACAAACCAAATATAAACAAACAATACTAGACTTTCACCCGTTTCTAAACAAACCAATATAAACAAACAATACTAGACTTTCAGCTTGAATAACAGCCCTACCGGATAACAAAAATAATCAATCTGTTTGTCCAACTTGTCGCAAAATATGAATGTCGAGGAGGCAAAAGTAAAATAGGATATCTGCTAACCACGTCAATCAAAATCAAACAAGCATTGAAAAGTTGGAAATACAGATTTGAATCGATGATAAAATTATGTAAATTTATAAGGATACACTCGCTGACTCATGTAGTCATGTTAAACCTGAGCAAACATTTTTTCGGCGAACTACATGTTGCTGAATAAACCTGTATAAACAAGTGAACATTCAGAGACTGTAAAATTGGTACCCAAAACTCATTTTTTATCAAAGTACGGGTATCCTCAGGGCTCTTAACCTATTCAAAGCCGGGGATCTCCCCTTCTTCCAGTTCCTCATTGGCTACAGCGTCTCCAACTGCTGCTCCCAAACCCATCTCGAAATCAAAATATTCATCTGGATTGTAGTCTTCCATCAGTAACGAGCATGAATCAATCAAGTCTTGATCGAACTCAAACTGCTCTTCTAGAGCTTCGAAAACTTGAGTTTTGTTGCCATGGGCAATATCCTCTTCTGCTGTTTTCTGTATAGAATTTCGCTCTTGTGAGTGTGGTCTTACGTCTTTCATAAGATCTAGAATTTGGGGCTCAGGGAAGCTTTCATCTTCTTCGTCGTCTTCAATCTTTTCTTCCTTGAAATGAATGCCGTCTGATTGGCTAGGGTGATTATCTGCCTCGCATGGCTTTGGCTTTTCTTTAACTGGAATCGGCCGAAGGTCTCTAACAACTTCAAAATCATAGCATTCAGATGGGAGGAAGACGTGAATAACAGGATATTCCAGTACCACCATGTTGGATAGGAGGTGGGAAACCGGAGCATTTATGTCCAGCTCACGAAAAGCTGATCTGGAACCCTACAAAAAAGAAGGCAAAGGAAAGCAAGTTAATTGAAGTCCTCTATAGCTGCACGAAGGAGAGTGATCAAGATCAGAAGTTGACAAAATATTTTCAAGCTAGAGCACTCAAAATGGTCTTCTATTTCGATGAACATTAAAAATCAACAGGGGAAAAAATCATGCCCAATGGTTTGCATTCCCAGTTTATCTGAGGTGAGAAGAATAACAGACTCCGGATGTGCATGCCTCAATTCTTGCTATGAATGAAATACCATAATTTATGGGTAACTTGAGGTTACCACAAACTGACAAATAACGCTGAAAAACAAACGCAACAGTTTGCCAATTTGAAGAATACATTTTTTTTTAACTGAAAAGAATAGATGATAAACCTTTGGGTATTTGCAGATGAAAAACTTGAGGCTCTCCAGCTGCTCGTCACAAAATTTCCGCAGCTTATGATTCCATGGGCTTGGCTGGAAATGTTTTTCTATAACAGAGCGCAATATCATGTTCTCATGAATGCTGCAGGCAATAGAATTTGATGCTTAATAAAATAATAGCTAGGCAGTGTTAACAACAAGTTATGTACTTCTTAGGGAAAATGTTGAGAAAGTGACAAAGTCAGCTTACCCGTGTTCAAGTATAACAGCATCTGTAGAATGAAATCTCCACTCAATTGTCCAATGTATGGATTTCTTCCTGAAAAGGAGGCAGTCGAAAATTATAGATTCATCAATAGAGAAAAAAAAGCATACAATTACAATGCATTGAAGGAGAGGGAGTAATCAATTACATCCATCCATCAGCATTTCAATCTATCTGCCATTTTTCATTCTTGTTTCTTTCCAGAGAAATTATCAAGTATCGTAGGTAGTACTTCCTCTTAACCAAATGAGCCAAGTGAAGCCTCTAATTCTTATCATATCATAATAAAACAAATTTCCTCATAAAAGGGAGAATACTTAATAAAGTAAAACACCTCATGCTGAAGAGAGAACGTGGAAAGGACAAAAGACGATGGAGCCTGAAAATGTCTACATGGAGAACAGCTTTTAGACGAGTTATGTGCAAATTATGTGGGCAAAAATCACTATGCTATACCACAGATACGATCCATAGCACATCAGCATATTTGTCAGATGATGCATATTGCTTACTTTATATCACGTGAAACCAAATAACCATCAAAGAAAAAGAACGAACATTTAAATAAAAAAAATTCCCCATGAGAATCAAGGACCAATTATTTGTAACAGATGAGACATGATGAATACAGAAGGAATATAAAAATGCATAAAAGTAGCTGCATTTATAAGCTTAAGAATGTACACATCCATCCTTAAAAAAAAATACCAAAGGCCAATGTACAGTAACAACAATCCTAGTTTATCCCGCTTATGTAGGGTCTTGGGGGTCGAGTTGTATGCATCCATTCCGCAAACGAGTCAAGAAGATGTTTCCTGATGGACAATGATAAGGATACAACCCCAAGCTTCCCTACTCTGCACTGCCCTCCTCGACCCGAGTAGCTCTCCTCCACCAAAGGCCAAAGTGACAAACACAATATGGACTTCATAGAACACAAGATTTTTTTGCTTCACATTATAAAAGACTGGAAAGTAAAGGTAGTAGATTCTACTAGTTTAAATGCTAATCCTCTACATATCTAGAGGACTCCAAGAAATAATGTCGTAGTGTTGTACATATTATCCATGCTATAGGGAAGACTAGGCACAAGCTAAAATGGCACATTATATATTGAGCAAATGGAGAACAATCAACTGGCAGAAAATTAAACATCAAAATTACTTGTCATCAGAAAACATCTTGAACAAGAAAACAGATTAATATGATTAATATAACAAGAGAAACACACCAGCTTTTACCTATTGTTGTATCTGGATTTATTTCTCTCCCTTTTCAACATTCCACTAGGGAGAAACCAAAGCCTAGTTCTTCTCCTAGCAGCTGCGTTCTGAAGGCCCTTGAGATGAGCAGGCAGCCTAAACTTGGGATACCCACAGAGCTTTACACGAGTTCTCTGCGCTGATTCAGCTATCCTTTTCACATCCTCAAGCAAATTGAAATCTGATTGCAAGTAAAATAATCAGAAGCACATAAAAATTCAAGCACAAAACCTTCAAATAGGCAACTAAAACTTGTCTCATAGTCAACCCTGGATACCATAAAAAACTGAAATTCACAATTATTCAGCAAATTGGATGCCTAATTTAGTCCAATTTCCTCTTCTATTCAACCAAATTCACAAAATTGAACAATGGAAAAGGAGCAAAGGTAGAGATAGAGAACCTGAGAGGAGGATATTATCGTCGAATTTGGACAAGGGGACGAACTGGGTCTGATTCCTCTTGCCAGAACAAGATGTTCGCAGCTTGTGGGATTTGACACAGGTGAGGCTGCAGGTTTGCAAACTGCAGCAAGGGCATTTGTACTTTGAAGGGTTGGCTTTGCACTCTTCGCAAACTAATTGCCTTTCCTGCGCCGTGGAAGCTGCAGCTTCTGCCATCGGAGAGGAGGGTTTACAACGGTCGTCGTGTTGGTGGCTGCGTAG
The DNA here is from genome assembly GCA_963922045.1 of Persicaria maculosa. Lineage (NCBI taxonomy): Eukaryota > Viridiplantae > Streptophyta > Magnoliopsida > Caryophyllales > Polygonaceae > Persicaria > Persicaria maculosa. Next base: position 41,926,616 of record OY998261.1, read on the forward strand.
GGTTTAATAACATGCTCCAAAGTCCAAATTCGACGAGGACACCGTTGATTTGAGTTTGAGAGCGAGGCTGCAAACAAGGGTTTTGATTTTTCGAAGAAGGATAAAAATTACTACCTTTGTTTCTTTTTAATTGACTTTTTACTATTTATGTACGTTTTTAAGGTGTGAAAAACTGTATGAAATAATAATTTTTTAAAATATTTTTTTCGATAATCTCATACTTATTGGTGATAAGTATAATATTATTAAAAAAATATTATTAAAATATTAATATTTAATATAGTTTTGACCGTTCTAAAACTACGTGCATGACTTGAAAAAGTCACTTAAAAGGAAACGGATGGAGTAAGAAAGAAGCTGGACTTTTTTCCTCCGAGCGGACGAGAACGTGTAGTTTTGAATTGGAAACGAGGTTATCATCGACAAAGTTATTGTAGGTCAGACGTGCAATCAGCCAAAATAGTAGAATTCCTAAAATATGACGAATATCAACATTAGAAAATGAATATAGATCCATATGCATATCGGTAATTAAAAGCTCAATGTTCCAGAGATAATTCCAAATACACAGGAGAGCTTTTATCACCATTAAACAATCTCATTCGACAAGGAGATTATTTAAACCCAGATGTTTTGCCTTAGAAACTCCCATTCGTAGTCCTAACGCTGCAAAAGCGACGGAGTTATTTTTGCAAAGGCCAGCACCCATAGAGACTATTGCACCATTGTGATTGCGAATGACGTATCCATAGGAACCTTCCTCAGATTGGCAGAAGGAACCGTTGAAGTTTAGTTTGAAATAACCTACCGAAGGCTTCTTCCAAGGCTCTAAACGTTTTGAGATTCTTTATGTGGGATTCTATAGCCCTGTAGCGGACCTTGTGTAGAGCCGAAGGGTCAGAAGCACGAGGCTCACCATTTAGATGAATTTTTTTTTTGAAGAAGCCCAAGTATGGCCGTATTAACGTAGAACAAATCGATCGTTTTAACAGAGGCGTCAGTTGTGTGACTAAAGATAAGTTGGTTCCTAAAAAACCAGATAGCCCCACCAAGAAAAGGGCTAGACTAGCCATATTCCCGGTCCCCATAAAGGTGTATATATATTATTGAGAAGTAGGTTATATTTATAGTTGTTGTTAGCCCAGTTAATAGTCGGAGCCTTGATATGCAGTTCCCGATGTAATTGTTTTATCGTCAGGCACTCTAGAAAAAGATGAGATGTAGTCTCGTCTGTACAATCGTAGAAGCAGCATGTCGAGGGCACTAAGAAATGAGAACATTGTAATCTATCAGACGACGGTAGACCATCACAAGCGACCTTCCATAGGAAGTGTCTAACATTATGTGGGACATCTAATTTCCATGCCCATTGACAGGCAAAGTTTGGGTCCCCTGTATAATTTGGTACTATTGTTGTAGCCGATTTTGTAGAGAACCGACCATCCCTACTAGTGGTCCAGTAAAGACGATCAAAGAAGTTGTTAACCGGTAAATTGATGCTAGTAATATGCGAAATGATTGTAGGGTCTAACAGACCTTGTAAGTCTGATGTATGTTTTGTCACGTCCCATTGTTTGTTAGTAGAGATGAAACAACTGACGGACCAACTTGAGGTAGAAGCATCAATAGGGCTAAGTGCCAGTTTTTCAATGGGTGTCTTGTAAGCCCAATTATCCACCCAAAAGTTAACCGAGTGGCCGTTCCTAATAGACCAACGCACACCCGGTTTGAATAAGTGTCTAATCAAGATCATCTTCGACCATTGCCATGATGTATTACCCTTCTTATCGTAGTTCATAAGCGGTGTCCCTTTAACGTATTTCTTCGACACCACCTTAACCCAGATGTTATCCAGTTCGACGATTATTTTCCACAACAGTTTCATATACAAAGCAATGTTCATAGTCTTGGCTTTGTATAACCCAAGTCCTTTTGCTAGTGTGTCATTACAAATCTTATCCCAACTTATCAAGGGAGTGGATTTAGAATCTCCATTAAAAAAACCTGTATATAAACTTGGTCCAGCTCTCAAAGGATGGACGAAGGTAAAAGATAGGCTTGCAGTAGAAACAAGGGTTGGGCACTCAGGTTAGCCTTGATGAGAACCTTTTGCCCTTCATCAGAAAGAGTCAAAGCTTTCCATTTTGAAAGTTGTTGCTTTGTCTTAAGGACCACGTCATTGAAAGTGTCACAGTTAACCCTGCCATTGATAATCGTGCAGCATAGATATTTTTCCAAGTTATTTGCTTAAGGTATCCCTAAGGTGGCAATCACTGTTTGTATTGCATTAGACGAAGTTTTCGAGGAAACTTGAAAGGTGGATTTGTGCAAATTAACCCTTTATTTGGAAACCACGTAGAAACGTTGTAGGTTGTTGATAATTTGTTGTATGTTGTATGGTTAGCTTTTCCAAACAACATTATGTCGTCCACAAATGCCAAAAAAAAATTTTTAGGCTCCTTCTACCGAAGATAACACCCAAGTCTATTCATCTAGTAGCCTCTCATTGCAAAGTTCTGGCAAGAACCTCTGTTGTGAGGATAAAGAGGAAGGGAGACATATGATGTCCTTGTCTTAGGCCCTTCATAGGGATGAAAGGGGTAGAGGGCTCGTCATTGATGAGAATGGAATATGAAACTGTTTGGATGCATTCCCTAACCCAGTGAATGAACTTCGAGTCAAAAAATAAATTTTGTCATAGTGGAGAAGAGAAACGACTATTCAATTATGTCATAAGCTTTTTCCATGTCAAGTTTAACTGTTATTGAGCCGCACTTCGCCTTCATTGATCTGAAAGAGTGGAAAGCTTCTTGTGCAATGAGGATGTTATCCTGAATAGAACGACCTTTGGTGAACACACCTTGTAGAGGATGAATTAGTTTGTCAAAGACTGTCCAGAGGCATGTCGTTAGTATTTTAAACACGATTTTGTAAATGGTAGAGCAGAGACTGATTGATATGTAATTGTTTACTATAGTTGGCCATCCCGTTTTGGAAGAAAAGTGATGAAGGTATGATTAATCAAACGTAGCATTATGCCTGATAAGAAAAAGGACTTAACAACTTTGATGATTGAAGGACCAACCCTGTCCCAGTTTGTCTGGTAGATTCCGACTTGGTGCTTTGTCAACCTTAATAGAAAAAAGGGCATCCTTGATTTCTTAGGATGTTACTGGTGCAGTTAGCATCAAATTATCTGCATGGTTTATTTCTTTACCAATAACATCAAGTCATTATAAAAAGAATAGCTGTGGTTAAAAGAAGACTTGAAACGAGCTATAAAGTTAGTGACGAACTCTGTCTAGATTGCCTTGTGGTCAGAAAATCATCCCTGAATCACTTGTAATGAACTTGATTAATTTTTTCCCCTTTTAGCTGATGCTATACGGTGGAAGTAACTAGATTTAGTACTGTAATCAAGTTTAATGTATTTGACCTTATCCCATTGGCTCTAGTATCTTCTTTGGAAGTCCATCATATGTTCTCTTTTGTTAAGCAGCCTTTTATGCAGGTCAATGTCGTTGTTATTAGGGTTGGTGATAAGGGTTTGTTGTAAACACAGCAGAGCTTCATTAGTTTGAAAGACATGTTTATGGAAATTGTAGAAAGTTCTCTTATGCCATTTTTTTGCCAAAGTTGTAAGAAGTGTAGTCTTCTTAACAAGTTTGTACATATTTGAACCTGAGGGGTTTAGTCTTCATGCTCGTTTTACTAAATTTGTGAATTCAAGTTTGGTTGACCATACCATTTCAAAATGGAACAAACTTTTATTGATATGTGCTGGTGCCCGAAGATCGACCGAGATAGGAGCATGGTCCGAGCTAGTGAAGGGATGTATTCGCACCCGAAGACCATCATAAAGAGATATAATGTCATTTTGAGCGAGAAGCCAATCAAGTTTTGCGAAATTGTTATTTGGTAATCTGGCTTTGATAATCCATGATTTGCATAGGCTTTTTAGGTATTTCTTAGGTAGTTTAGGTTGCATTTAGACATGTTCTTAGCATAAACTGCATTCATTGTCCTTTGAGTGAAAGAAGTAGGAATCTACGCGTTTTTAGTGTTTACTTGCAGGAAATAGATTCAAGCTTTGAATGGTGGAGGAATCACAGATAAAATAGAGGTAAGGAGAGCTAGGACAAGCCATGAAAGAGCTAAGACAAGTCGAGGAACAGCGGAGCACGAAATCAAGGTCTAAGAGGTGAAACAACAGCGAGCCATGAAAGTTGTCCTCGCGACGAGCTGAACATAAAACGCAATTTTCCGTAGCCTCGGATGTCCGATCGACTATTATGACCATGTGTTGAAAATCTCTCAATGAGCTCTACAACATCACAAAGGTTGCATGAGTTTCCACAACGAAAGTTTGGATTCGCGGCTGTAAAACTATCGGCGCCCGCCGATCCTGTAGAGCACCCCCGGAAGGCGTGACGTCACTTTCTGAGTTGGCACCCGCTGACCTTGGATCTTTTAGATTCTACGCGTGGCCGAATCCGGCCCATTGGGCTTTACTTTCACACTAAGGATTGCCGACTCCTAGGGTTTTAGCACTATAAATATGGCTTTCTTCTAAGCCATTCAACACATAATTCACACATTCACAACTCATTCTCTTCTCTCTATTTTAGGGTTCTGCCTCCCTCATGGAGCGGAAAACAAGACAAGCTAGAAAAGCACTCGATCTCGAGACAAAGAGATCAACCTCGACCAAAGTGCTCAATGTCGACCGAAACCACTCGATGTCGACTGATGAAAAGTTTCCATTCAAAGACTAAGGCTAGAGGAGAAGCATCGATAGAAACCAACCAAGGTCGACCGATTGGAAGCACTCGATGTCGACCTGTCCTCTCGACATCGACTGGTACACAGACGCGCTGCATACGCGTAATGGATTGGGCCGAATCTTTGGGAGATTACTTAGCTGCGTCAATTATTTATCTTCTTCCTAAGATACTTCTATCCTTATGGGTGATTTCCACTTTATTTGTGTAGTTCATGTTTATTTGCGAGATATGGAGGTCTACACAAGTTTTGGTTTAATTTCACAGGATTTGGAACATTTTTATGCAAAAACAAGACAAGTTGGAAAAGCACTCGATCTCGAGACAAAGAGATCAACCTCGACCAAAGTGCTCGACATCGATAAAAACCACTTGATGTCGACTGATGAAAAGTTTCCATTCAAAGACTAAGGCAAGAGGAGAAAGCGTTGATCGAAAGCAACCAAGGTCGACCGATTTAAAGAACTCGATGTCGACCTGTCCACTTGACATCGACTGGCACACAGATGCCTTGTAAACGCGTAATGGATTGGGCCGGATCTTTGGGAGATTACTTAGCTGCAAAAATTATTTATCTTCTTCCTAACATACTTCTAACCTTATGGGTAATTTCCACTTTACCCTAGGGAATATATTATTTAGATAAACATTATATTTAGATAGGATTTATGTTTTCCAATTTAGATAGATTTTTATTTCTTAGTAGGTAAGTTTAGTTTACTATAAATAAAGGCATTAGGCCTAGGTGTTAATCATCCAATTTCTTGAAAAATCAAGCACCATAGAGAGTAGAGAGCAGCCGAGCAATAGAGAGAGAAGAAGTCAGTTGTAAAGCTTTGGTTGTTATGCAAGTTTTGAGTTTTATTTTTATGATGTTTTGCATGATAATGAGTGAGTAGTCGTCCTACTTCTAGGATCGGGGTGAGCTCGACAATAGCCATGTATGTGTACTTAAATCCCCGATTTTCTATGTGTTATCATCTTCTATCCCTTGCTTAATCCTTTACGAGAGTCGAGGATCATTCCTTATTTGCAATATATGAAGTGAGAGTGAATTAGTTTGTGAATTTGGATAGTAATTAGGATTTATTTGCGCAACTTGACTAAACCCTAATTATGAAAGGATAGAAACAAATAGGTTTTTATGTGAGAGCCTTTATATTCCTATTTGGTGATTGCAAAATTTGTCCTATGATGATAAAGGCATAAACCTTTCTATGGTTTGAGTGTATAACATGCATGGTTGTTGTTGTGGTGAATCACTACATTGGAAGCTTTAGTTAAATTAAGTTTACAACCCCAAAATCTTGCTTGATTCTAATCATAATTCCCTTAGCCATCCTACTTTCTTTTGACCTTCTTTGTCGAACACAACTTTTCTATTTTCTATTTAAATTAAGTTTACAGCCTATGCTGATGGGTATCTTCATTAAAGTCGAGAGTTTTCTGAGTCGACCGAAACTATTGAACTCACTTGACATCGACCCCCACAATCGACGTCGACCTCTTTGTTTGTGTTATGCATGTTCAGTGAAGCACTAGAAATTGACTGCCCTTGTAGATATCAACCTCCACTGTCGATATTGAGGCTTTTAGTTGACATTTACAGAGACGATTTGAAGACTTTCCAGGAACCGCTAACTCGCCTTCTCGTGGATCAATCCTGATTTCCTACCACTACAACGGGAGGGAGTCTAGCTTGTATTTTATTTACCGGGAACGAGGATTGGTTTAGTTTTATTTACATATTTGCTTCTTCAATTCCCACTCCTAACAAATATTTGCACCATTGCCGGTGAGGCATCAATCACGCAATGTTTAGTCTTTTTAATCTTTTTCTCTAGTGCTTTTTTGAAGGTGTATGCGACGCGCTGATCGCACAGCTGAATTTTCAGCTTTAGACAAACTGGAGTATTTCCTTCGTTTGCAAGAAAGAGCTAAAAAGATCATGGCTAACAAAGAGACCATGCAAGAAGAGCTCGAGAGGCTTCAAAAGCAAGTTGAAGAATTTAACACTGAACGCACTTGGGCCCAACAAAGAATGAAGGTTAGGATGAACCGTGAGGTCTAAGCCCGAAGAGAAGCCCAAGAGCTACTGAGCCAGATCCCACAGAAAGCTAAAGAGTACTTGTACCCTACGTTGGAAGTGCCCGAGTCTCCTATAATCCTCCCTACTATATCCTTTGAAATTAAAACCAGTGTTATAGCAGAGATTAAGAGACACACCTTTGAGGGAAAGGGCTCTGAATGCCCTATGACACATATTACTACCTATATTGATTTATATGACTCCATTGCTGACGGTGTTAATCTTGAATATGTGCGTCTCAAAGCTTTTAGGTTGTCATTAGCAGGAAAAGCCTTGGATTGGTTGGAAACCTTGGCCCCATGATCCATCCACACGTGGAGTGAACTTAGAGACCTATTTCTCAACAAGTTCTTTCCACCATCAAAGAAGACGCAGATTCGCCAAAAGATCATGTCTTTTAGGCAGAAGCCAGGGGAAACGCTAGCACAAGTCTTGGAACTATAAAGACTTTATGAGATCTTGCCCTACTCATGGGCAACCACCATATGTAATCTAGGAGATAATCTACAATTCCCTAGATGTGCCTACAAGAGAGCAGATCAACACCTACACCACCTAATGCTATCTCGAGTTTACACCACACCAAGATTGGGATACAATTGAAAGGCTCATGGAATTCGATAATACGTATAGGACTCTTGTGGCCCCCGATGCGAGGCCAGGCCCATCCAGGCCACTGTATGAGTCATCGAAGGAGGTGGATCCTGAGGTGAAGGATCAATTCACGAAAGACCAAGTAAGGCGGTTGTAAAAGTAAGTAAGATTTTTAACTAACAACCAGGCTTGTATTGAATGTGGGTCACAGAAACACAACACGACCGCTTGCCCCAACATGGAGTAAGTGCAAACAACGGAGACCCATAAAGAAGCAAAGTTTGTTAGGGGCCCTAATCATGGGGGCTACAAAGGAAATTGGGGATACCATCAACCCCAGCCATATCAAAGGGACCCTTCACCTTACAGAGCACTTGGCTGCCCAGAGAGGGAAAGAAGGGATGACTTACAACTCATCCTAGATGAAATGAGGAAGAACCAAGCCGAGAACAGGCAGTCCAATAACACAATCCACACCCAATTACATGGAATCAATTCCAAGCTTGGCGAAATAGATACATTGAGGAAAAGTGTAGATGGGTCAATTGGCGGCCAACATCCCAAGGCAAGCCGGATCGCTCTCAGGCCAAACTGATGCCAATCCCAAGAGGCAGTTGTCCGGCCACATCACCGCCATTTACTTAAAAAGTGGCAAGGAAGTGCAACAACAAGATCTAGATCCAGAAGACAAAGCTACTAGAGAAGCAGTCAACGTCGACCAACCAGTCGATGTCCACTATACTGCCGATGTCGACCATCCAGTCGATGTCGACCCTGTCCAGAAGCCTGACCTGAAGTTGACCACAACAATCAATGTCGACCCCACCCCTGTTTTCACTCAGAAACTAAAGAAGCCACTCCCATATCCCTCCAAAGCTTTAAGGGACCCTGCTGATCAAAAGTTCCAACGTTTTGTGAAGATGCTCTAAGGCCTTAACGTAACCATACCATTCATAGAGGCTCTTTATGAGATGCCACTTACATATGGTTCTTAAAAGATATATTGAGTAAGAAGCAATCAATTGCTGAGATCGCAGAGGAGTGCAGTAAGATAGACTTCCTAGAGAAGAGGAGTGATCCAGGAAGATTTGCCATAACAATCGGGCTAGGCCAACACCGCTACAAAGCTTTGTGCGATCTAGGGCCTAGCGTGAGCCTCATGCCTTTGTCCATATGGTCAAAGGTGAGTATAGAAGCCTGGGAGCCTATGGATATGAGGTTATACATGGCCGACAATAACTTTGTCAAGCCCACAGGAATCATCGACGACGTCCCGGTCAATGTGGGCAAATTCTATGTGTCTACGAACTTTATTGTGCTCGATATGGTAGATGATCCTACATGTTCTATCATCTTAGGTAGGCCATTCCTAGCTACGGCCGACACCAATATCAGCGTGCGAAAAGGACTCTTATCATTCATAATTGGAAACGATGTGATTGAGTTTTCCTTCACTCCCACCATGAAGGAAGTCAATTGAATGGAAGTCAAGTCCTTACATACAATGGGGAGAGTCATCCCTTGTGAGGAGCCCACGAAGAGGACTATGACTTCAAAAGAGCAAGCATTAAGGGCCATGGAGGCCGAAATGGAGGAACTTCTAGCAATTTGGCACCAAGCTGACGAGGAAGACGCTGAGACAACAATCGATGTTGACAAAACCTTATCGATGTTGATCAGAGAAGAGCCAATGACTATGCCAGAAGCTAAGTATGGGGTCAACGCAGACGGCCCCATCGAAGTCGACCCAATGCAGTCGATGTCAACACCGTCAGATCAACAAGCCTCCATCGACTACAACTCCAGAAGAACAGCTGCACTCAACGTTGACCCAGACTGGTCGATGTCGATCACCACTTTAGAAGATAGACATCTCGATGGTAAGCCTAAGTAAAGATCCCTATCCTTCAGAATTTATAGACAATATCCCTATGAGAAAAGTGCCTTTGTATGTTCGTCTTACTAAGGCTATAAGTGAGAAGACAAGAGAATACAAGGCGGGCGACAAAGTATTTATGGACCAATTTAACATAAAAGAATGTAAAAGAATGGATGCAAGAAAAGACGGAGTAGTGACCATACATAAAGTGTATCCAGAAAGGTTAGAGCTTAAAGACAAGAAGGGCATAGTTTTCAAAGTGGATCTTGGAAGCCCCGAAAAGGAGGCCAGGGCCATATGGTCCCTACATGTCCCAACTTGGATTAAAGTGCGAAAGAAGTCGGCCAACAACTTTAAAATCTAGAGCATGTACATAGACATCTTTTTGGATAATTTGGTTTTGGGTTTTAGGGTTTTTGGTTTTTGATTTTGAATATTTGGTTTGAGACTCATTATATTTTTGAGTTTTCATGAGAACTAACAAGATTTTAAGTGCGAAGAAGCTGTGAAGGCACTCGACGTAGACCAATGCAGTCGATGTCGACTATGCCAAGTCGAGAGGAATAGTTATGACAAATTTTGGATCACCCTGACTTGTGTTAGGAGGGGAATTGTATATTAAAATAAATATGTAAATAAAAGCTCAAACCTTTTTCCTATCAAATAAATTACAAGACTCCCTCCCGATGCAGTAGTAGGGAACCAGGATTGATCCTCGAGGAGGCGAGTCAGCGGTTCCTGAATGTCCTTCGCAAAGTTATTGTACGTTGACCAGAAGCCTCGATATCGACTAGTTTGGTCGATATCGACATGGGCTGTCGATTCTTAGTGTTCTTCTTTTGATCTACAAAGCCTGCACAACAAACAAAGCAGTTGACGTCGACTAAAGTGTTCAATATCGACTGGGTCAGAGCTCTCTTGTCCACATAGAATACCATCGACTCAGTTCCTTCAATGCAGTGGTGGTCGATCTCAAATGTGTTGGTCGATCTTGAGAGCGATTGCAGATTCATAACAGTAAAGTAACAGACAGAAAATAAAAGAATAATAAAAAGTGAATATTTTTGTGGGATTTTTAAACTTATAAAGTAAAAGCTTCCAAGGTAGGGATTTACCATGACAATAACCATGCATGCATAAACACTTAAATCACATAAAAGTTCATGTTTTTATCATCATATGACAACTTTCGTTAATCACCAAATATGAATATAGAGGCTTTCGCATAAATACCTAACTGTTTCTATCCTTCTCATAAGTAGGGTTTAGTCAACTTTCACAAAAAAATCCTAATTACTATCCAAATTTACAAATAATCCACTTTCGCTTCATATACGGTAAATAAGGAATTATCCTTAATTCTCATAAAGGATTAAGCACGAGATAGAAGATAAAAACACATATTCAAATTAGGGATACCTATATGGCAATTGGCAGGCTAACCCCGGCCCTAGAAGTAGGACGACTACTCACGCATGATTGGGGGAAATCATCATAATAAAATAAACAAACCGTTGCATAAAAAATAAACCTTCAAACGTTTAGTACCAAATAACACTTTCTCTCTATCTCTCTATCTCTATTCTCTTTCTTTGTGGGCACCCAATTCCTTGTGTTTTTGGATGATTGATAACTCAACCCCTAGGGTTTTATTTATAGCCTCACATTCTTTGCTAGCCAAGGACAAGAGACCTAATTCTACTAAGATTGGTACACTAAAATTCTATCTCAATATAAATTCTATCTAATTATAAAACTATCTAAAGATAATATTCCTTAGGGTAAATTGGAATATACCCATAAAGATAAAAGAATCTTTGAAGATGATAGATTAATGATGTGGCTAAGCAATCTCCAAAGGATTCGGCACATTACGCGTCTCCTACGCGTCTGTTGCTCTAGTCGATGTCGAGTGGACTAGTCGATGTCAAGTGCTGGATTTCGGTCGACATGTGTTGGTCTCGGTCGACGTTGCTTCTTTCATGCCTTAGTCTCAAATTTGCACTTTTTCTTCAGTCGACATCTAGTGATTTGGTCGAGGTCGATGGCTTTGCTCGATGTCGATGGCTTCGATCGACGTCGAGTGCTTCGCTCGAGATCGAGTGATTCTCCAGTGTCTTGTCATAGCTCTAAAACGTTCTATTTCATGCGAAATTAAACCAAAACTTGTGTAGACCTCTATATCTTACAAATAAACATAAACTACACAAAACCACTACTTTCTCAACCCAAAAGTATAAAATATGCATAAGAAATGGAATAAATGTAAGCATGAAACAGGGTAAAATAGGCGCACATCATGCTAACATAATGAAAGCGCTCGATGTCGATCTACCTTGTCGATATTGGCTGACCGAATCGAGATTGACTGCACCCACAGAAGCACCTATTTCGAGCCGTTACACTGATTTCTAGTAAGTTTTCTTTTGACTCCACTTCTAATTTTTTTTATAGCGCGGACACTATAGGATTTAAGTATGGGGTGGGGGAAAAGCTTACTTACATGTTCTTGCTCGATTCTTACTTGTTGGTTTATTAATCTTTGTTTGTTTATTAGTCTTGCATTGCATCACATGGTTATTTCTTAGATATTATAGGAATCATCTTTGGATTTGAGTTTTTCCTATGTGTTTAAAGTTTATGGTCCAAAGAAATTTTTCAAAGAGAAAAATCACCCCCATTGAAAAATTGAACAGTGTCATGGAAGTTTTAACAAGACTCGATGATGCAAAAAGTAGATCCATTAGAGATATTGCAATTAAATTGCCTAGTAAAGGGAAGTCTCAATGAAGTGCGATTTTTAGAGAAAACCATGAAAGAAGGTAAAATTGAAGTTGCTTTTAACATATGAATAATAAGATGATGGAGGACTTTACTTTCCATTTGAGCATTATTTGCCCTAAGACATTCATTACTCATGCTTATAACCTCACATCATATTCTAAGTTGATGTGCGCGTAAATTTCGATATTTTCTATACACATTTATGTCCATTTTGTCGAAAGAGCAAGAATTAAGGGCCATGGAGGCCGAAATGGAGGAACTTCTAACAATTTGGCACCAAGTTGACGAGGAAGACATTGAGACAACAATCGATGTTGACAAAACCTTATCGATGTTGATCAGAGAAGAGCCAATGACTATGCCAGAAGCTAAGTATGGGGTCAACGCAGACGGCCCCATCGAAGTCGACCCAATGCAGTCGATGTCGACACCGTCAGATCAACAAGCCTCCATCGACTACAATTCCAGAAGAACAGCTGCACTCAACGTTGACCCAGACTGGTCGATGTCGATCACCTCTTTAGAAGATAGACATCTCGACGGTAAGCCTAAGTAAAGATCCCCATCCTTCAGAATTTATAGACAATATCCCTATGAGAAAAGTGCCTTTGTATGTTCGTCTTACTAAGGCTATAAGTGAGAAGACAAGAGAATACAAGGCGGGCGACAAAGTATTTATGGACCAATTTAACATAAAAGAATGTAAAAGAATGGATGCAAGAAAAGACGGAGTAGTGACCATACATAAAGTGTATCCAGAAAGGTTAGAGCTTAAAGACAAGAAGGGCATAGTTTTCAAAGTGGATCTTGAAAGCCCCGAAAAGGAGGCCAGGGTCATATGGTCCCTACATGTCCCAACTTGGATTAAAGTGCGAAAGAAGTCGGCCCAACAACTTTAAAATCTAGAGCATGTACATAGACATCTTTTTGGATAATTTGGTTTTGGGTTTTAGGGTTTTTGGTTTTTGATTTTGAATATTTGGTTTGAGACTCATTATATTTTTGAGTTTTCATGAGAACTAACAAGATTTTAGGTGCGAAGAAGCTGTGAAGGCACTCGACGTAGACCAATGCACTCGATGTCGACTATGCCAAGTCGAGAGGAATAGTTGTGACAAATTTTGGATCACCCTGACTTGTGTTAGGAAGGGAATTGTATATTAAAATAAATATGTAAATAAAAGCTCAAACCTTTTTCCTATCAAATAAATTACAAGACTCCCTCCCGATGCAGTAGTAGGGAATCAGGATTGATCCTCGAGGAGGCGAGTCAGCGGTTCCTGAATGTCCTTCGCAAAGTTATTGTACGTTGACCAGAAGCCTCGATATCGACTAGTTTGGTCAATATCGACATGGGCTGTCGATTCTTAGTGTTCTTCTTTTGATCTACAAAGCCTGCACAACAAACAAAGCAGTTGACGTCGACTAAAGTGGTCAATATCGACTGGGTCAGAGCTCTCTTGTCCACATAGAATACCATCGACTCAGTTCCTTCAATGCAGTGGTGGTTGATCTCAAATGTGTTGGTCGATCTTGAGAGCGATTGCAGATTCATAACAGTAAAGTAACAGACAGAAAATAAAAGAATAATAAAAAGCGAATATTTTTGTGGGATTTTTAAACTTATAAAGTAAAAGCTTCCAAGGTAGGGATTTACCATGACAATAACCATGCATGCATAAACACTTAAATCACATAAAAGTTCATGTTTTTATCATCATATGACAACTTTCGTTAATCACCAAATAAGAATATAGATGCTTTCGCATAAATACCTAACTGTTTCTATCCTTCTCATAATTAGGGTTTAGTCAACTTTCACAAAAAAATCCTAATTACTATCCAAATTTACAAATAATCCACTTTCGCTTCATATAAGGTAAATAAGGAATTATCCTTAATTCTCATAAAGGATTAAGCACGAGATAGAAGATAAAAACACATATTCAAATTAGGGATACTGATAGAGCATTATTAGTATTGCATAATAGATTGCATTTAGTATAGTTTGGGTGTAAATATCGCATATTTTAGTTGCATTTACATGATTACTTATTGAGTTGGAAGATGCGGAATCTACACAACATTATGGTCTATTTCAGGAATCGTGATTCAAGGTGGAATGAATTTGAGGGGAGTTAAAGAGTTAAAGTTAATTGCATTATCAGCTACAGCAAATCACGTGGAGAGAAGCGGAAGAAATCGCTGGCCGCCCCGTCGCCTGACCTGGCCGCCCCGCGGCCCGAAGACATCTCGAAGGATTTCGCTGATCGCCAGGCCGCCCCGTCGCCTGAGCCAGCTGCCCCGCGGCCTGTCCAGAAACGCCGATTCAGTTATTCAATTTAATTAGGGTTTTAGTATTATTTTTTGGCCGATCCTTTGTAGGCCTTTAAAAGACATTTTTAGGTTATTCTATTATTGACCTTATGCACTTTTGAGAATTATTGAGAGCACGTTGAGCATGAGCAACTAAACTCTCGAAGGTTTCGCCTACAGTTTGGATCTTGATTGTTGAATTGTGAGTTTCTTAATCTAGTTCTTATTTCTATTTGAATGTTTTGACTTCTTTGCGCTTAATTCCTTGAATGTGTTTTATTCTCTCTGGCCTGATCAACTAGTTAGAGTAGATTCATTCAATTGCTAGGGTTTTGTAGATTCCTCGTAGCGAACCTTAACCCAAGTGGCAATCATATCCCTTTAGGACTCGTAGGACTAATTGGATGTGTAGGAAGTTGAATATATGTTAAATATCGACTCGTAGCTTGATATTGCATATACCTTGGTTAATTCATAGTCTTAATGCTATCTCTAGGTTAAATCTTAACCGTGTTAGGGTTATTTAGAGATAAGGATTACTAGGACTCGTAGGACTAGTAATTTACCTAAGATCTGGACAAGGACATTGATAGGAAAAGAAGAGAACTAGAGGCTGAAACAAGGATCAAATTCATCAATTAAAGTGACAAATTGTAGGTGAACCTATTTCTCTCCATTGCATCTTACAACCCACTTTAGTTTGTTTGTTTCGTTCCGCTTTGACAAAAGGCGGATCTTTTTCCCAAAAAAAACTCTCTTTTTGTTTACTTGCGATTAGATAACCACTTGAACTTACTAGATTTCCCTGTGGATCGACCTCTTTCTTACCAACTATACTAGTTGTAGGTTTGAGTATTTCTTTGGCAGGAACAACGACAGGTTTTCCTCTTGTCAAATTTGGCGCCGTTGCCGGGGAATATCTTTTTAATTTCTTGTGTTGTTTAATCGCTACCCTTGGTGTGGACCACGTTTATGGTCCGCACCCGTGCTACTAATCCATCTTTACTTCCTTTTGATTCAGAGATTGAGAGGACTCTTTCCAACCTAAGGCGGGAGGTTCGCAACAACTCTAGCGAATTACCTTTTGATCAAGAAGCCGAAGGAACTGCAGAGATGGGTGACAACGCGTTAGATAACGCGAACCAAACCTTAAGGCAACTCACCGCACCGAATCTTCAAACACAACCATTGGCGGTGCAGTTTCCAGCGCTTGCTGATGGGACCAAGTTCGAGTTTAAGGCTCAATGGATCCACTTTCTACCTAAGTTCCATGGGTTGAGTGGCGAGGATCCCAACAAACATTTCGCGGAGTTCCATGCTATCATTGAGAGCATGAGACCCGCAGATGTCACAGAGGACCAAATCAAGCTGCGAGCTTTTCCTTTCACATTAAAAGATTCAGCTAATGATTGGTTTTATTATTTACCTGCAGGGAGCATTACTACCTGGACAGAGATGAAAATGTTGTTCTTAGAGAAGTACTTCCCTGCGACAAAGCTGAACTTTCTCAAAAAGGCCATCAGCAACATCGAGCAATTAGCAACTGAGACCCTGTATGAGTATGTGGAGCGATTCAAAAAGCTCTGCTCAAGTTTCCCCTACCATGGTTACTCACAACAGGATTTGGTACTTTATTTGCATGGAGGTTTGCTTGATGATGAGCGTCGAATGGTGAATGCCGCTAGTGGGGGTAACATTCTCAACAAGACCCCAAATGATGCTATGGATTTGTTCTCAGAGCTTGCTGAAGGGTCTAGACAATATAGCAAGAGGGCAAACCCCCGTGGAGTACTGGCTGTGGATTCTTCAAGCTCCAATTTACAAGCTGATATGATGGAGATGAAGGAGATGATGAGAAGGATGATGCTAAAAGGGACCCCTCAGGAACTCAAAGCATGTGGGCTATGTGCTGATCCTTTACATCCAAACGATATGTGCCCGCTACTTCAGGATCCTAATGTTGAGCTCAACGCCATGGGAAACTTTGTCCCGCAGAAGCCCAGGCATGGTAACTATGGTAACCCAAATCAATTCAATAACAATTATAATGCAGGTTACCAGGGGTATGGCTATGGTAATAACCAAGCCCCTTACAATCCGCAAGGGGGATACCAACAAAGGCCTCAACAACAATTCGATTCGAGGCAGAGAGCACCCCCCGCAGAGGATTAATCAACTGAGGACCCTATTAAAACCCTCACTAGGATACTCATGAACCACGTTGAGCACTCAAAGAATCTTGAAAAACAGGTAGGCCAATTGGCTCAATCGGTAAGTGAATTGCAGGCTAAGGACTCAGGAAAGCTACCATCTCAAACGGTGGTGAATCCTAAGGAGAACGTCAGCGCAATAACGCTAAGAAGTGGTAAGGAACTGATTACTACTCACCAGGATGACGAAACCTATGGAGAACCTGAGATCCATCAAGACAAAGGAGAAGGAGAGCTGCGAAATCGCGAGCCGCCCCGTCGCCCCCATGAGCCGCCCCGCGGCCAAGGCGATTCTGCAGATGCAGAATTCGGCGAGCCGCCCCGTCGCCCTCATGAGCCGCCCCGCGGCCAAGGCGATTCTGTAGATGCAGAGTTCGGCGGGCCGCCCCGTCGCCACCCTGAGCCGCCCCGCGGCCTTGCCCCTGACGAACCTGCCGACTCCTATGTAAGGCCTGAATTCCCTCCTTTAAATTCTTACAAACCTGTTCCTCCTTTTCCTGAAGCTCTTAGAGATACAAGGAGGCCTGAGAATGACAAAGAGATCTTTGAGACATTTAGTAAGTGCGAGGTAAACATTCCCTTACTCAAATTGATTAAAAGTATTCCTCGTTATGCTAAATTTCTTAAGGAGCTTTGCACCATAAAGAGGAATCAGAAGTTGAAAGGGAAGCAGAAGATTAAGGTAAGCGAACATGTGTCTGCTGTGTTTCAAAAGCGTATGCCTAAGCAATGTAGCGACCCTGGCATGTTTACAATCCCATGTGTGATAGGTGAGACTAAGTTTGATAAAGCTTTGTTAGACTTAGGTGCATCTATTAATGTCTTGCCTTATTCTTTATATGAATCATTAGGCTTAGGACCTTTGCATGAGACTAGAGTGGTGATCCAACTAGCGGACCGCTCAAATGCTTATCCTAGAGGTATAGTAGAGGATGTTTTGGTTATGGTTGACAACTTGATCTTTCCTGCTGACTTTTTTGTCTTAGACATGGAGCATGGTAAGCAAGAGTCCCCTATTATCTTAGGAAGACCCTTTTTGAAGACTGCTAAGACAAAAATTGATGTGTATTCTGGCTCATTAACTATGGAATTCGATGGTGAGAAGGTTGAATATAATATTTATGATGCAATGAAATTCCCTTCTGATGATCCTTCCTTATGCTTTGTAGATGCCATTGATACTTGCATACAGGATACTTTTGACATGAGTTGTGTAGATGACCTGCAGGTTGCTTTAGAAGCTCCTATTGAGGAGTTGTCATTGAATTATGCTTTGTCTACTAACCTGCAGGAGACTATAAGAGACTTGTCCACCCTTCCTACTCATTTGCAAGTAGGTACGCATATGGAACTCACCGGTTCGAGCGAGAAGCTCTTACCTTCTATTGTGCAGGCACCCGTTGTTGAGCTCAAGCCACTTCCTGAGCATTTGAAGTATGCATTCGTGGGGGAAGGTGATACCTTGCCTGTCATTATCTCCAACAAGCTTACTAAGGAGCAAGAGGATAGGTTGGTGGCGGTGATCAAAGAACATAAGACCGCTCTGGGATGGACCATAGCGGACATTAAGGGAATCAGCCCAGCTACTTGCATGCACAGAATCTTGTTAGAAGAGGGAGCCAAACCTTCCAGGCAACCTCAACGGAGACTCAACCCACCTATGATGGATGTAGTAAAGAAGGAGGTGTTGAAACTCCTTCAGGCAGGTATGATCTACCCCATCTCTGATAGTCAATGGGTTAGTCCAACGCAGGTAGTACCAAAGAAGGGAGGCATAACAGTGGTTGAGAACAAAGAAGGTGAGTTGGTCCCTACCAGAGTCCAATCAGGCTGGAGAGTTTGTATCGATTATCGCAAGTTGAACGCGGTAACTCGAAAAGATCACTTTCCCTTACCTTTTATTGATCAGATGCTTGAACGGCTCGCTGGTCGTCCATATTATTGCTTTTTAGATGGATATTCAGGTTACTTTCAGATAGCCATCGCACCGGAGGATCAAGAAAAGACGACATTCACTTGTCCGTTTGGCACTTTTGCATATCGCAGGATGCCTTTTGGCTTGTGCAACGCTCCTGGGACATTCCAACGGTGTATGGTAAGCATTTTTTCTGAATATATAGAGCAATTTATTGAGGTTTTTATGGATGACTTTACTGTACATGGTGATAGTTTTGATGCTTGCTTAAACCATTTGGCACTTGTGCTTAGAAGGTGTGTGGACACTAACTTAGTGCTCAATTCAGAGAAGTGTCACTTTATAGTTGAGGAGGGCATTGTTTTAGGTCACATTGTCTCACATAAAGGGATTGAGGTTGATAAGGCAAAGATAGACATCATTCAATCATTGCCTTATCCTACTAATGTGCGTGAAGTGCGTTCCTTTTTAGGCCATGCAGGATTCTATCGCAGGTTTATTAAGGATTTCTCAAAGATCACCTCACCCTTGTGCGAGCTACTGAAGAAGGAGGTCACTTTTGCTTTTGATGAGAAGTGCAGGATGGCGTTTGATGAGTTGAAGACTGGTCTTACTAGTGCACCAATCATACAAGCGCCAAATTGGTCCCAACCCTTCGAATTGATGTGTGACGCTAGTGACTACGCCGTGGGAGCCGTGCTTGGACAAAAAGAGGGGAAGAGCTCTCATGTGATCTACTATGCATCTCTGACGTTGAATGACGCCCAAAGGAACTACTCAACTACAGAGAAGGAACTCCTTGCTATTGTTTTTGCCCTTGAGAAATTTAGATCTTATTTGCTTGGTACAAAAGTTATTGTGTATACTGACCATGCAGCGCTTCGTTACCTTTTGATGAAGAAAGAGGCCAAGCCAAGATTGATTAGATGGATCTTGCTTTTAAGCGAGTTTGACATCGAAATCAGGGACAAAAAGGGTGCGGAGAACCTTGTTGCAGATCATCTAAGTCGTATATTGCAGGGGAAGAATGGGCAGGACGAGCAATCACATATCTTGGGGAGTTTTCCTGACGAAGAGTTACTGCAGGTTTTCAGCGTCTCAAGCCGCCCCGTCGCCGGACTGGCCGCCCCGCGGCCACCTGTCGTCGGCCGCCCCGCGGCTGACCCTGGCCGCCCCGTCGCCTCTGCAGAATCTGATAATGAGCTTCTTTTGAAGGTAAGTTCTATTCCCCGCCCTTGGTTCGCTAATTTGGTGAACTTTTTAGTTTCACAGGAGTTTCCACCCAACTTTTCCAAGGCTCAAAAGGACAAGATACGCCATGATGCTCGCTTCTACGTTTGGGATGATCCATACCTATGGAAGCATTGCGCTGATCAAGTAATACGTCGGTGTCTTCCCGACGATGAGGTACAATATGTCCTTAATTTCTGTCATTCACATGAATGTGGTGGGCACTTTGGACCACAAAAGACAGCAAGAAAGGTACTTGAGGCAGGGTTCTTTTGGCCGCATATATTTCGTGATTCATATGCTTTTTGTAAATCCTGTGATCGCTGTCAGAGAGTTGGGAATCTTTCTAAGAGGAATGAGATGCCACAAACCCGCATGATATTTTGTGAGATTTTTGATGTTTGGGGCATTGACTTCATGGGACCATTCCCTAGCTCGTTTGAGAACTTGTATTTGCTTGCGGTGGACTACGTCTCCAAGTGGGTGGAGGCGAAGGCCACCAGGACTGATGATTCAAAAGTTGTTGCAGGTTTCCTCAAAGAGCTATTCTCTAGATTCGGAGTGCCGAAAGCATTGATCAGTGATAAAGGGACTCATTTCTGCAATAAGACGGTAAGTGCTTTATTAAAGAAATATCATGTTACGCAGAGAGTGTCTACTGCATACCACCCCCAGACTAATGGGCAAGCTGAGGTGTCTAATCGCGAGATTAAGACGATCTTGGAGAAGACTGTTGCCCCAAACAGGAAGGATTGGAGTGTAAGACTTGATGATGCTCTGTGGGCTTATCGAACGGCTTACAAGACTCCCATTGTGATGTCTCCATTTCGATTAGTTTATGGAAAGGCTTGCCATCTTCCTGTCGAGCTCGAACATAAGGCATACTGGGCGGTGAAACAATGAAATATGCAAATGGATGAAGTTGGGGAGTTCAGGAAACTTCAGCTGCAGGAGCTGGAAGAGTTGAGACTGGATGCCTATGACAACTCCGTCACTTATAAGGAGAAGACTAAGGCATGGCACGACAAGCATATTTTGCGAAAGGACCTCAAAGTTAGGGACAAGGTCCTTCTATTCCAATCGCGCCTTCAACTCTTCCCAGGTAAGCTTCGCTCTAGATGGGCAGGGCCATATGTGATTACTAATGTCTTTTCTCATGGTGCAATAGAGCTACTCAATGAGAGGATTGGAGACATCTTCAAAGTAAATGGCCATCGCGTGAAGCCATATTATGAGAACTTTGTCAAAGAGAATGGTGATGAGTTGGTTCTCCGTGAACCAAGCATTGAGGATCACTAGGGAGCAATGATGTCGAGCCAACGACGTTAACTAAAGGCGCTGCTTGGGAGGCAACCCAAGGTAAGTAGTTTAGATGTTATTTTCTTATTGCATTTAGTTACTTTCTTTTAGTTTAGTTGTGGTGTTTTCGGCATACTAACCCCGCAGGGTAAAAAGAAGTAGAGATGGTCAGAAAAGGGGCGGGCCGCCCCGTCGCCAGCCAGGCCGCCCCGCAGCCAGCGACAGCGAGCGAAATCTCTTCGCAATCGCTGGCCGCCCCGTCGCCCCTGACGGATGACAAAAAAAATATTGGGGCCCACACGACAGGTTTTCCTCTTGTCAGATACCTATATGGCAATTGGCAGGCTAACCCCGACCCTAGAAGTAGGACGACTACTCACGCATGATTGGGGGAAAACATCATAATAAAATAAACAAACCGTTGCATAAAAAATAAACCTTCAAACGTTTAGTACCAAACAACACTTTCTCTCTATCTCTCTATCTCTATTCTCTTTCTTTGTGGGCACCCAATTCCTTGTGTTTTTGGATGATTGATAACTCAACCCCTAGGGTTTTATTTATAGCCTCACATTCTTTGCTAGCCAAGGACAAGAGTCCTAATTCTACTAAGATTGGTACACTAAAATTCTATCTCAATATAAATTCTATCTAATTATAAAACTATCTAAAGATAATATTCCTTAGGGTAAATTGGAATATACCCATAAAGATAAAAGAATCTTTGAAGATGATAGATTAATGATGTGGCTAAGCAATCTCCAAAGGATTCGGCACATTACACGTCTCCTACGCGTCTGTTGCTCTAGTCGATGTCGAGTGGACTAGTCGATGTCAAGTGCTGGATTTCGGTCGACATGTGTTGGTCTCGGTCGTCGTTGCTTCTTTCATGCCTTAGTCTCAAATTTGCACTTTTTCTTCAGTCGACATCTAGTGATTTGGTCGAGGTCGATGGCTTTGCTCGATGTCGATGGCTTCGATCGACGTCGAGTGCTTCGCTCGAGATCGAGTGATTCTCCAGTGTCTTGTCATAGCTCTAAAACGTTCTATTTCATGCGAAATTAAACCAAAACTTGTGTAGACCTCTATATCTTACAAATAAACATAAACTACACAAAACCACTACTTTCTCAACCCAAAAGTATAAAATATGCATAAGAAATGGAATAAATGTAAGCATAAAACAGGGTAAAATAGGCGCACATCATGCTAACATAATGAAAGCGCTCGATGTCGATCTACCTTGTCGATATTGGCTGACCGAATCGAGATTGACTGCACCCACAGAAGCACCTATTTCGAGCCGTTACACTGATTTCTAGTAAGTTTTCTTTTGACTCCACTTCTAATTTTTTTTATAGCGCGGACACTATAGGATTTAAGTATGGGGTGGGGGAAAAGCTTACTTACATGTTCTTGCTCGATTCTTACTTGTTGGTTTATTAATCTTTGTTTGTTTATTAGTCTTGCATTGCACCACATGGTTATTTCTTAGATATTATATGAATCATCTTTGGATTTGTGTTTTTCCTATGTGTTTAAAGTTTATGGTCCAAAGAAATTTTTCAAAGAGAAAAATCACCCCCATTGAAAAATTGAACAGTGTCATGGAAGTTTTAACAAGACTCGATGATGCAAAAAGTAGATCCATTAGAGATATTGCAATTAAATTGCCTAGTAAAGGGAAGTCTCAATGAAGTGCGATTTTTAGAGAAAACCATGAAAGAAGGTAAAATTGAAGTTGCTTTTAACATATGAATAATAAGATGATGGAGGACTTTACTTTCCATTTGAGCATTATTTGCCCTAAGCCATTCATTACTCATGCTTATAACCTCACATCATATTCTAAGTTGATGTGCGCGTAAATTTCCATATTTTCTATACACATTTATGTCCATTTTGTCGATATTTTCATGCATATTGGTTGGGAAAACATAAGATTAGTGTATTTTATGCTTATTTACCAAATATAGAGGTCTACACGAGTTTTTATGTTATTTCGCAGAAATCGGGACAAAAATGGATCAATTTGGACAAGAGAAGAAGAGCTGAAAAAGAACTCGAAGTCTGCTGAGGAGTCAAAATCGACCTATAGACTTGACATCGAGTGAAACAGAGCACCAGAAATCGAGCAGAGGAAGAACAGAGCATGTGGACACAGAGAGGTCGATATCGACTGAACATGGTCGATATCGATTGCCCTAAATCGAGTGAGTTGATAGAGTTCAAGCGCCAATCTGAGGTCGAGTAGAACTGCTCGAGATAGAGAAAAGAAGTGGTCGATATCGATGTCCCATGGTCGATATCGACTGCTGCTGCAGACAAATCCGATGCTGTTTTTGATAGAATTCTATGCGAAGCGGTTACAAATTATCTAAAGTCGAGATCTTCTATCATATACCACCAGACATATTATCCTTTATGGTGAATTTGAGATTTACCTAAGGAGTTTTAGTTATTTACTTTATTAAGTTTTATCTTAGGAATAAAGATAGGTTTTCTTATCCTTGGATAGCGAGGTTAGAGATCTATAATTAGAGGCCATTAGGGCTGAGTTTAGGCATTCAATTTCAGTCATCCAAGCACAGACAATTTCAGTTTCAATTGCAGAGAATAGGTAGAGAGAGAGAGTCGAGTGGGGTGTAGGAAGCGAGAGTGGAGTGGCTTTGTTCGGTTGTACTCTTTCTTTTGCAAGTTTAATTCAAAGTAGTTTCTTTTCAACAATGATAATGATGTCTACGATGATGAGGTGCGAGTAGTCACATCACTTCTAGGGTCGGGGTGAGCCCGACGATAGATATGTAAGTTTATGCATCAAAGGTATGATTTTTATGCGATTCCATCTTCTATCCTATGCATGATCCTTTGCGAGAGTTGAGGAGATTCATTATTTGCATTATTGAAGCGAAAGCCAACCATATTGTGAATTTGGATTAGTCATGAAATTGGATAGTAACTCTTAGGTTTTATGCGAGAGCCTCTAATCACCTAATTGTTGGTAATGAAATTTATTTGACGGAAAGGCATCATATTTCATGAATTTGGCATAATACTTGCATAGTTATCGTTGTGGCATGAATCCCTGACTTTGGAAGATTTTAGTTTATTGAAGTCTATAAAAATCTGTGTTTTTATTCTGTCCACCCTTCTATCATCATTCTACATTCTTCTGACATCTTTTCTGACACAAATTGGTTACTTTTCTATTTCTGTTGAAGACTCGATTTTGACTGCAGAGGTCGATATCGAGTGCTGACATCGATATCGAGTACCCAACTTGACGTTGACTGTGCTTTTATCTTCTGCAGGAACTTTGCTGGAAATTGACCAGAACTGAGGACGATATCGACCAGTCTACTCGATATCGAGTTGTCTTCTAGAGTCAAAACATGATCGTGATTGGAAGCTTAGGAAGCGCTGACATACCTCCTCGTGGATTCGATCCTGAATTACCCTACCATTACATCGGGAAGGATTCTTGTATTTTATTTGCTTGGACAAGGGAGTAGGTGTAGTTTGTTATTTTATTTAGCGATCCCTCCCCCTATGAACAACTTGGCGCCGTTGCCGGGGAGGCAATCATTTGCGCCCTAAGCTTTTCTCACGTTCTTCTTTAGAGCTTATTTTGCAAGTTTATGCGACGCTCTGATCGCGAACCTATTCTAGAAAGTATAGACGAGCTAGAACGTTTACTCCATCTTCGAAACAAAGCTATCAGAATCATGGGGGAGAATGAGACACATGCTCAAATCATAGAGCGGTTGAGGAAAGAGATAGAGGACCACAATGCTACAATCGCTAATGAAAGAGTCGTTGTTGCTGTAGAGAGAGCCCACGCTGATAGAGAGGAGGATGCCTGCAAACAAGCCCAGGAGAGGCTCAATCAGTATCCGCAAACGGTGATGCAATACATGCATCCGCCACTTCACGTTCCTGAATCTGCAATTCTTATTCCTCCCTCTAACTATGAGATTAAAATAAACTTCCTGTCTGAAATTAAAAGAAATACTTTTGAAGGAAGAACTAATAAATGCCCCTTGCAACATATTTCTACTTTCATGGATTTATGTGAGACTATTGGTGATGGTGCGAACTTAGAATATGTTAGACTGAAGTCTTTTCGATGGTCTCTTGCAGGGAAGGCATTACAATGGCTAGAAAGCTTGGCTCCACGCTCGCTGAGGACAAGGGCAGATGTGAAGGATGCGTTCCTAAACAAGTTCTTTCCTCCATCAAAAACGGTAATGCTGCGGCAAAGGATCACGACTTTCAAACAAAAGCCTGATGAAACATTGGCACAGGCGTGGGAGCGCTTTAAGGATTTATTGAGATCATGCCCTACGTATGGGCAATTACTATATGTCATCCATGAGATCTTCTACAACTCCCTTGATGGGCCGAATAAGCAGAGAATCAACTCTTACACCTCCTATCGGTACATTGAGCTTACACCAACGGAGGCCTGGGACACAATTGAGAGGCTAGTCAACTTTGACAACACATATGGGACTGTTGCGGCCTATGACTCAAGGCCTGCCCCATCTATGCCACTTTATGAGCCTCCAAAGGAGATTGATCTTGATGTGAGGCAACAATTCCACAACGATCAGACACGCCGCTTACAAAAGCAAGTTAGGTTCCTCTCAAACAATCAATCTTGTCAGGAATGTGGCTCAACTAGGCACAACAATAGTGCCTGTCCACATCTTGAGTAAGTTAGCATGGCGGAACAACATGAGGAAGCTAAGTGGACGAGAGGCCCCTATGGAGGGGGCAATCAGCAGTATTGGGGAGATCAAAGGTTCTATCAACCTCAACATCAACAAAGGGATCCCCAACCTTATAGAGCACCAGGGCTCCCTGAGCGCGAACCAAGGAAGGATGACCTGCAGATCATTCTTGATGAGATGCGGAGGAACCATGCTGAATTCAAACAAGCAAATAACTCCATTCATACTCAGCTGCAAGGCATCAATTCTAGGCTCGGGGAGATCGACGTTTGGAAGCGGAACATGGAGACCCAAATGGGTCAATTGGCGGAACAAATTCCCAAACCATCAGGATCGCTGTCTGGATCTATTGTGCCCAATCAAAAGGGCAAGACTACTGGACATATGGCGGCTGTAAATCTAAGGAGTGGGCGTCAATTGCAAACGCCCGAGCAAAAAGCGGAGGAGAAAGCCCTAGAAGAGACATTGATATCGACACATCCAGTCGATATCGACCATGGTGAAGTCGACGTCGAGTCCCCTTTACTCGATGGTGACACAAAAGCTGAGATTCACCAGAAATCGACTCCTTCAGTCGATATCGACCACCCTCTACTCAATGTCGACTCAACTCCAACCGCAGTGAAGAAGAAGGTGTTGCCATTCCCTAAGAAAGTTGTTAAGGACCCGACGGAAAAGAAGTTCCAGCGCTTTGTGAAGATGCTTCAAGGGCTCAATGTTACAATTCCATTCACCGAAGCACTTCATGAGATGCCATCATATGTGAGGTTCCTTAAAGATATACTAGGTAAGAAGCGATCGCTTGCTGTAATCGCGGAGGAGTGCAACAAGTTGAAGCTACCAGAGAAGAGAGCGGACCCAGGTAAGTTTTTTTATCGCTATAGGCTTAGGTCAATATCGCTTTAATGTTTTATGTGATTTAGGTGCTAGTGTTAGCATGATGCTACTAACCATATGGTCCAAGATAAAGATAGGTGCTCTAGAGCCTGTAGATATAAAACTTTTCATGGCCAACAACACGGTAGTTATTCCAACAGGGATGGTGGATGATGTGCCAGTGCAAGTAGGTAAGTTCTTTGTCCTTGCTGATTTTCTAGTTGTTGATATGACAAAGGACCCTGCTTGTCCCATTATTTTAAGAAGGCCATTCTTAGCAACCGTGGATGCCAATATAAGGATGAGGAAAGGATTGCTCTCATTCACCATTAGTGATGAAGTGATAGAGTATGCCTTCAACAAAACGGTGAGGAAGAATGAAGGGCCTATGGAGATAAAGTTAATCAAAGGTGTCTACATCACATGCGGGGAAGCAAAGGTAAGAAATATGACACCTGAAGAGCTTGAAAAGAGGGCCATGGAAGCCCAAGTGGAGGAAGTCGTGGCAATCTTGAACGAAGGATACAAAAAGCCACTCAAAATCGACCCAGGTAAGTCGATATCGACTAACATAGTTCAAGATTTTGTGCCAGATTATAAGTATGAGGTCAATATAGGAGAAGAGAGCTTGAAATCGAGCACAGAGGTCGAAATCGACAAAAATCCTAAGCCGACGTCGACTGAACCAGAAGCTGAAGGAGGAAAAAGAAACTCGATATCGAGTAGTATAGGTCGACATCGACCGGACCATATCGAGCAGAAATCCTCCACATCGACAGAACCTCCAAGAGCTGAACAGAGGTCGATATCGAGTGATGCTGACCGATATCGACTAGACTCAGAGACAGAGAAGGTAAGCCAAGGTATGTATTTCTCTTTTTCTATTTCAATTAAAGATTTATCTCTATTTGGAAGAGGTTTGCCTTGGTATGTGTGCTTGTGCAGGGTATCCAATGATGATCCGAGCAAATATGAGGTAGGAGATAAGGTGTATATCTCTAAATCAAAGGATCATTGGTGCCCAAGTAGATTCAAAACAAAGAGGATGGGACCCTTTACTGTGAACCAGATCCATCCAGGCGGGATGTAGTTGAGAGATAAGAATGGAGTGCTTTTTGAGGCCCAGGCTACATTGGCTTTGTAAATGCCGCCTTGAGAGCATAACGGAAGAAGTCGGCCTAGCGACTATAAAGTCTAGAGCATGTACAAAGACAATTAATTTTTGGTTTTGAGCAATTTTGGTTTGTTTTAAGACTTTATACTTAAAATTTGTTTTGGTTTTGTTTTTATTTTTCTAACAAGTTTTAGGAAAGAGAAGGAGCACAGAAGAGAGATTGAAATCGAGTAAAATGCTCGATATCGACCTAAAGGGTCGATTTAGAGGAGTTGTGGTCGACACATGATCACCCTAAAGCTTTGAATCACCAGTAATCGAGTGAAACTGGTCGATATCGACTGGTCCACCCGATATCAACTGACCTTGCAGACGTCTTCGACTCTTGATTTTCGCAAATTTTTAGTTAGTTTCTTTCTTAACCATATTTTTTATACATTGAGGACATTGTAATCTTTAAGTATGGGGTGGGGGAAAGGCTTACTTGCATATTATTAGCATTTTTTTTAGCATGTTTTAAAATTTTTTTTCTTAGTTTTTTGCATATTGCTTTTTTTTTTGCATACTTTTACATAGTTATTTTAGAATTGTTTATTTAAGCACTTAATTTATCTTCATCATATTAATTTTTCGAAAAAAATAGAGAAAAAATCACCCCCATCAAAAATTTTGAAAGAAAAGAATAAGAGTCATGGAAGCTTTTATTGAACTCGTTGATGCAAAAGTAGATTCATTAGAGATATAACATTGATGTACATATTTAGCACCTTTTTATTTGCATCTTTTGACTTCATATTTCCTTCGATTCCCAAAGAAAAGGTTGAAAAATATTGTAAATTTGTGTAGAATGGGCTAACGTCCAAGAGATAGAGTCTGCAAAAGTTTTGATCTAATTATGTAGGAATTGGAGCGAAATTGGAGTCAAAACGAAGAAACCAAGTAAAGCAGAAGAGAGGTCGAGTTCGACCTATCTGGTCGATATCGACTACAGACATTTACACATACTCTGAGTGTCGAGACAGACAAGAACACCAGCAAAAGAAGAGCACTCGATATCGATCACCTGACATTAATATCGACCCAGTCCCAGAAATCAAGTGGAACTGAGCCGGTCGAGCAGAAACGAAGAGGTCAAAATCGACATGTCTGGTCGATATCGAATGGATTTCGATACGGTTGGACATGCTTTTCAAGATGCGGATTGCAATTCTATCCATAAGAGCCACAGATTATCTATCGATTTAGATAGATTCGACCTTGGGAATATGTATCTTTTTTACCCTAAAGGTTTATTAAGTTATTTAGATATTTACCAAAATAAAAGACCTATCCTACTTGTTGGGATAGAGTTTAGATAGAAGATACTATCCTTGGATAGTAAGGATTGGTAGCCTATAAATAAAGCCCCAGGGGGCTGGTTTTTATTCATTCAATTACACATTCAATCATTGATGTGCGCGCAAATTGCCATATTTTCTATGCACATAAAAGTCCATTTTATTGTCTTTTGCATGCATATTAATGGGATAACATTGGATTAGTGTAGTTTATGCTTAAACGTCAAATATATGGGTATGCACGAGTTTCTATGTGATTTCGCAGAAAACAGGATAAAAATGGACAGATTTGGAAGAGCGGAAAAAGAACTCGAAGTCTTCTGAAGAGGATGAAATCGACTGGGGACCTCGACATCGAGTGCAGCAGAGACATAGGAATCGAGCAGGAAATGAAACAGAGCATGTCGACACAGAGAGGTCAATATCGACGTCTGAAGGTCGATATCGATGTTGCCAGATCGAGCTAAATGATAGAAGTCGAGTGCCAGTTCGAGTAGGAGAAGGAGAGCTCGAGAGATAGATTTTCACAGATGTCGATATTGATGTTCAAGGTCAATATCGATGTTGTCCAGCAGAACAATCCGACTCAGATTTTGATAGAATTCTATCCGAAGCTTGCACGTCTATCCTAAAGTCGAGATTTCTTATCATCAACACCAGAGCTATCATATAAGCTGATTTACCATAGAAGTTTTAGTTTTTACTTTGAATAAAGTTTTATCTTAGAGAATAAAGATAAAGTTTCGAGTCTTTCGATAGCAAAGTTCAATATCTATATCTAGAGGCCAGTAAGGCTAAGTTTAGGCATTGAATTACATCCAATTTTAGTTGTTAAAAAACACATACACATAGAGAATTAGTAACGAGAGAGAGAGAGAGAGAGAGAGAAGGCCGAGTGAGTTGGAGAGAAGCGAGAGCGGAGTTTTGGCTTGTTCGGTTGTACTTTCTTTCAAAGTTTAATTCAAAGTAGTTTTCTTTCAACAATGATGATGATGATGTGCATGATGAGGAGCGAGTAGTCAACCCACTTCTAGGGTCGGGGTGATCCCGACGATAACGATGTAGGGTAAGAGCATCAAAGGTATGACTTTTATGCGATTCCATCTTCTATCCCATGCATGATCCTTTGCGAAAGTTAGGGAGATTCATTATTTGCATTATTGAAGCGAAAGCCACTCATATTGTGAACTTGAATTGCTCATGAATTGGATAGTAACTCGTAGGAACTATGCGAAAGCCTCTAATCACCTAAGTGTTGGTAACGGAAGTTATTTGACGGAAATGCATTAAATTTTATAACTTTAGCATAAAACTTTCATTGTTATCGTTGTGGCATGAAACCCCGACATTGGAAGATCTTAATTAATTGAATTTACATATAAAAGTTTTAGTTTTGTTTCTGATCATCCTTCTCTACCATTCTACGTTCTTCGGACTCTTTTCCGACAATTGGTTATGTATTACAGTTTCTGTGAAAAACATCGGAATCGACTGTAAAGGTCGATATCGAGGTCTAACATCGATATCGAGGTCTCTACTCAACGTCGACTTTACTGCTTTTGTCTTCTGCAGGAACTGTACTGGAAATCGACCAGAACTAAGGTCGATATCGACTAGATTACTCGATATCGAGTGTCTTCTGGGGTCGAAAGCTTTGATCGTGAGTACAACAAGGGAAGCGCTGACATACCTCCTCGTGGATTTGATCCTGAATTACCCTACTACTACAAGGGAGGGGATTCTTTTATTATTTGTTTGAGCCAGGGAGTAGTCTAGTTGTGAATTGTTTATTTTTGAATTATTTGAATCCCTACACACATCCCTCACAGTCGAACAAATTGGCGCCGTTGCTGGGGAGGCAATCAATCGCCACCTAAGTTTAATCACGATCTTTTTCAAGCTTATCTTGCAGGTTTATACGACGTTCTGATCGCGGACCTATCCTGGAACCAATCAACGAGCCTTAACGTTTCTACCGTCTTCGCAACAAAGCAATTCGCATCATGGCTGACAATGAGATGCAGGCTGAAACCATAGAGTGGTTAAGGAAGGAAATCGAGGACCACAATGCTACAATCACTGCTGAGAGGGCTGCCGCTGCTGCAGAGCGAGCCCGTGCTGATAGGGAGGAGGATGCGCACAGACAAGCCCAAGAGCGGCTAAATCAGTATCCACAGATGGCGATGCAATACATGCATCCGCCGCTTCATGTTCCTGAATCCGCTATTTTAATTCCTCACTCCAACTATGAAATAAAAATTAACTTCCTATTTGAGATAAAAAGAAATACTTTTGAAGGAAGACCTAATGAATGCCCCCTGCAACACATCTCTATTTTATGGACTTATGTGAAACAGTTGCTGATGGAGTAAATTTAGAGTATGTGCGATTAAAATCTTTTCGATGGTCTTTGGCAGGGAAGGCATTGCAATGGCTTGAGAGTTTGGGTCCACGCTCACTGAGGACATGGGCGGAGGTGAAGGATGCCTTCCTGAATAAGTTCTTTCCACCTTCTAAAACGGCGATGCTGCGACAAAGGATCACGACTTTCAAACAAAAGCCAGGTGAAACATTAGCACAGGCGTGGGAGCGATTTCAGGACTTGCTGAGATCATGCCCAACGCATGGGCAACTTCCATATGTCATCCAGGAGATCTTCTACAACGACCTTGATGCGCCAAATAAGGAGAGGATAAATTCATATACCTCCTATCGGTACATTGAGCTTACACCAATGGAGGCATGGGAGACCATTGAGAGGCTCGTGAACTTTGACAACACCTATGGGGCTGCTGCGGCCTGTGATACAAGGCCTGCCCCATCTATGCCACTATATGAGCCTCCAAGGGAGATAGATCCTGATGTGCAACAACAATTCCATAGCGATCAAACACGCCGCCTTCAAAAGCAAGTCAGGTTCCTGAGCAACAATCAAACTTGTCAGGAGTGTGGCTCAACAAGGCATAACACTAGTGCCTGTCCACATACTGAGCAAGTATCCATGGCGGAACAACATGAGGAGGTCAAGTGGACGAGAGGCTCCTATGGAGGGGGCAATCAACAATATTGGGGCGATCAAAGGTTCTAACAACAAAGGGATCCCCCACCATATAGAGCACCACGACACCCTGAGCGGGAGACAAGGAAAGATGACCTGCATAATCATTCTTGATGAGATGCAGAGGAACCATGCTGAGTTCAAACAAGCCAACAACTCTGTCCATACTCAGCTGCAGGACATCAATTCTAGGCTTGGGGAGATCGACGTTTGGAAGCGCAACATGGAGACTCAAATGAGTCAATTGGCGGAAGCAATACCCAAGGCGTCAGGATCATTCCCTGGATCCACTGTGCCCAACCAAAAGGGCAAAATCACTAGTCATATTGCGGAAGTGAACCTAAGGAGTGGGCATCAATTACAAACGCCCGAGCATAAAGCGGAGGAAAAGGAGCCAGAACATACGTCGATATCGACCCCCCCTGTCGATATCGACCAAGGTGACGTCGATGTCGACCTTCCTGTCGATGTCGACCCTAATGCTACGTCACCACAGAAATCGACTCCTCCAGTCGATGTCGACCCTACTGATGTCGATGTCGACCTGACTACAGCCACGGGAAGGAAGAAGGTGTTGCCATTCCCAACTAGCAAGATGATTAAGGACCCAGTGGAAAAGAAGTTCCAACGGTTCGTGAAGATGCTCCAAGGACTTAATGTCTCTATACCATTCACAGAGGCACTTCACGAAATACCATCCTATGTAAGGTTCCTTAAAGACATCTTAAGTAAGAAGCGATCTCTCTTTGAGATCGCAGAGGAGTGCAACAGGTTGGAGCTACCACAAAAGCGGGCGGACCCAGGTAAGTTTTCTATCGCTATAGGTCTAGGTCAATTCAAATTTAATGCTTTAGTTGACTTGGGCGCTAGCGTTAGCATGATGCCACTAACCATTTGGCACAAGGTAAAGATAGGTCCTCTGGAGCCCGTGGATGCAAGGTTGTACATGGCTAACAATACGGTAGTTATTCCAACTGGGATAGTGACGGATGTGCCGGTACAAGTAGGTAAATTCTTTGTCCCTGTTGATTTCTTAGTTGTTGATATAGCGGAGGACCCTACTTGTCCCATTATTTTAGGTAGACCATTCCTAGCAACCGTCGATGCAAACATTAGCGTGAAGAAAGGATTGCTCTCATTCACAATTATTGACGAGGTGATAGAGTATGCCTTCAACAACACGGTGAAAAATCAAGGGCCAATGGAGATAAAAGCCATCAATGGTGTCTACATTGCATGTGGAGAAGCCAAGGTAAGAAGTATGACACCGGAGGAGCTTGAGAAGAGGGCCATAGAAGCCCAAGTGGCGGAAGTTGTGGCAATCTTGAACGAATGGGCCCAACAGAACATCGAAATCGACCCAGGTAAGTCGATATCGACCACTAATGTTCAAGATTCTATGCTAGGTCATGAGTATGGGGTCGACGGAGGAGGAAAAGAAACATCAAAATCGGGGTCTAAGGTCGATATCGACCATACCCAGCCGAAATCGACCACCATCAGCGCTGAGAAGGGAGGAACGGAGACCTCGATATCGATCTCTGAGGGTCGAAATCGACCTGATTATATCAAGCAGAAACTCTCCAAATCGACTGATCCTCCAGGAGTACAACAGAGGTCGATATCGACCTCTGAACATCGAAATCGACCTAAGCCACAGACTGAGAAGAAGGTAAGTCAAGGTACGGATTCCTCTTGCTCCATTACACTCAAAGATATATCATTATTTAGAAGAGGTGTGCCTTGGCATGTGCGCTTATGTAAGGTATCCGATGATGATTCGAGCTAATATGAGATAGGAGACAAAGTCTATGTTCCCAAATCCAAAGACCACTGGTTCCCTACAAGATTCAAGGATAAAAATTTGGGACCATTCATGGTGAATCAAATCCATCCCGGTGGAATGCAGCTGCGGGACAAGAAAGGAGTCATATTTGAGGCCCAAGCCACATGGGCTCTGCAGATGCCGCCTTGAGAAGCACAAAGGAAGAAGTCGGCCTAGCGACTTAAAAGTCTAGAGCTTGTAACAAAGACTTAGTTTTGGTTTTAGACAGCTTTTACTTTGGTTTGAGACATTTTATTGTTTTGCATGTTTCGTTTTGGTTTTTTTTAACAAGTTACAGGAAAGAGAAAAGCACACAGAAAAGACATCGAAATCGATGTCCAAGATTGACATCGACCTTAAGGTCGATTTAGATAGGCTTGTGGTCGAGGCCGGATCACCCTGAAGCCTGAGCCAGAAATCGATGAGAAACATCGATATCGATGTTAAAGGTCGATATCGACCATGCCTGCTGTCTTCTTCGACTCCTGAAATTTGTGACGGTTTAGTAAGTTTTCTTTTTAACCCTAGTTCTAATACAGTGAGGACACTGTAAATTTTAAGTATGGGGTGGGGGAAAAGCTTACTTGCATATTTATACTTAGTTTAGATTTGCATATTTATCATAATGCATATTTAGTTTTATTTTCAATAAAATAAAAAAAAATATATGACCCCCATCAAAAATTTGAAAAAAAAAAAGAAAGAGTCATGGAAGTATAAAAAAGAGCTCTATGATGCAAAATTAGATTCATTAGAGATATAACATTAAATTGCCTAGTTAAGGGAAGTCCCAATGAAGTGCAAAAAGAAAAAAATAAAGGAGATGAAAAATTTGAAGTTGCATTTGACATGTGTATGATAAGATGATGGAGGACTTTTTATAAAAATTCCATACAAGTGCTTACATGTACAAGTTCATATCCTAGCCTTACCTATGCATATTTGCAAAAGTCACAAAGCCATATTTGAGCCTTACCATGATTATTATTGCTCCACATATATACATATTGCCCATTCTATACCTTATACCCTATCCGGGGACAAGTTTGAGAATGGAAGTCATTTTTGGAGTTGTTATATGGAGTTGTGCATTATTTATGAAGTTGTTGGCAGGAATGAAATTTTTTTTATGAATTATGGAAAATTTAATGAGCGAGAAAAAATCCGATCACCTCAAGAGATAAAGGTAGGTCGACCCTGCTCGTTGAGATGTTAGTTCAGCGAGATGGGACACAAGGCGAGGAGTCCGAAGTACTAAGTATCCAGGGCCATTCATGACACCCATGTTTGCGACTCGCGAGAAGGCAATGCTAAGGTTAGAGAGGTAAAAGCATTATATTGAATAAAAGCATTGAGCGATGAGTGAAAGGTGAGACATTATGAAGAAGGAATGTGGAATGTTTTGGAAACAAAGTATGTTTCCCTGGATTTAACACCACATGGCCAAATATTAGCCCACCTTTAGCCTTTTACCAATCTACTTCTCACAAGCTTGCAAAAGTCCTCTTGATTATTAATGCTATGTCGCTAAAATTGTTTTTGCATGTCACCTCCTTTTATGAGTATGAAATTGCTTTTATGCACAGACATGGAATTGGTTGACATAAGTACCTTATCGAGGATGGCAATTGATTGTAGGGACATATGAAAAATGAATCTATGATGTTGAGGGTTTACTTTCTTCCCCTGAATGACCATTAAAGGTATTGCTTGGGGACAATCAAGCTTAAGTATGGGGTGTTTGATGTGCGCGCAAATTGCCATATTTTCTATGCACAAAAAAGTCCATTTTATTGTCTTTTGCATGCATATTAATGGGAAAACATGGGATTAGTGTAGTTTATGCTTAAATGTCAAATATATGGGTCTGCACGAGTTTCTATGTGATTTCGTAGAAAACAGGATAAAAATGGACAGATTTGGAAGAGCGGAAAAAGAACTCGAAGTCTTCTGAAGAGGTCGAAATCGACTGGGGACCTCGACATCGAGTGCAGCAGAGACATAGGAATCAAGCAGGAAATGAAACAGAGCATGTCGACACAAAGAGGTCGATATCAACGTCTGAAGGTCGATATCGATGTTGCCAAATCGAGCTAAATGATAGAAGTCGAGTGCCAGTTCGAGTAGGAGAAGAAGAGCTCGAGATAGAGTTTCACAGAGGTCGATATCGATGTTGTCCAGCAGAAGAATCCGACTCAGATTTTGATAGAATTCTATCCGAAGCTTGCACGTCTATCCTAAAGTCGAGATTTCTTATCATCAATACCAGAGCTATCATATGAGCTTATTTACCATAGAAGTTTTAGTTTTTACTTTATTTAAGATTTATCTTAGAGAATAAAGATAAAGTTTCGAGTCTTTGGATAACAAAGTTCGATATCTATATCTAGAGGCCAGTAGGGCTGAGGTTAGGCATTGAATTACATCCAATTTCAGTTTTTCAAAAACACATACACGCAGAGAATTAGTAACGAGAGAGAGAGAGTAGGCCGAGTGAGTTGGAGAGAAGGGAGAGCGGAGTTTTGGCTTGTTCGGTTGTACTTTCTTTCAAAGTTTAATTCAAAGTAGTTTTGTTTCAACAATGATGATGATGATGCGCATGATGAGGAGCGAGTAGTCAACCCACTTCTAGGGTCGGGGTGAGCCCGACGATAACGATGTAGGGTAAGAGCATCAAAGGTATGACTTTTATGCGATTCCATCTTCTATCCCATGCATGATCCTTTGCGAAATTTAGGGAGATTCATTATTTGCATTATTAAAGCGAAAGCCACTCATATTGTGAACTTGAATTGCTCATGAATTGGATAGTAACTCGTAGGAACTATGCGAGAGCCTCTAATCACCTATGTGTTGGTAACGGAAGTTATTTGACGGAAAGGCATTAAATTTCATAACTTTAGCATAAAACTTGCATTGTTATCGTTGTGGCATGAAACCCTGACTTTGGAAGCTTTTAATTAATTGAATTTACATATAAAAGTTTTAGTTTTGTTTCTGATCATCCTTCTCTACCATTCTACATTCTTCGGACTCTTTTCCGACAATTGGTTACGTATTACAGTTTCTGTGACAAACATCGGAATCGACTGTAAAGGTCGATATCGAGGTCTAACATCGATATCGAGGTCTCTGCTCGACGTCGACTTTGCTGCTTTTGTCTTTTGTAGAAACTGTACTGGAAATCGACCAGAACTGAGGTCGATATCGACCAGATTACTCGACATCGAGTGTCTTCTGGGGTCGAAAGCTTTGATCGTGAGTACAACAAGGGAAGCGCTGACATACCTCCTCATGGATTCGATCCTGAATTACCCTACTACTACAAGGGAGGGGATTCTTGTATTATTTGTTTGAGCCAGGGAGTAGTCTAGTTGTGAATTGTTTATTTTTGAATTATTTGAATCCCTACACACATCCCTCACAGTCGAACAAACATACACACACATGCAATAGAAGTAGGTATAGAGAGAAGCTTTAGGGTTTGGCGTTTGCAAGAGCCGACGTTGGATTGTAAGGTTTCGGAGTTATTAATGCAAGTTTTCCTTTTCAAATCAATGATGTTTCCTATAATGAAGAGCGAGTAGTTTCCCAAGGCTTCTAGGGTCGGGGTGAGCCCGACGTTAACCATGCGTGCATGAGGTAAGTATTTGATGTTGATATCGTTGTGTCTATATCATCTCTTGCAATTCTATGTTTAGTCCTTATCGAAAGAAAAAGGATTCATGTTAACAACTTGAGTTATAAACATAAAATTGGTGGAGACAATTAGGTTTATTTGCAAGAGTAATCCTAAGAGTTGGTGTACAGCGAAAGCTTGTCCCTCAGGTGAAATAGCGCAATTGTCCGTCTTATTTACCTTATCGCATGCATTGGTTAACGTTGTGGTAAACCCTAGCCCTAGGAGTTGCCTTTTACATCTTTTATTCAGATAAAAATCCTAGTTTATTTCTGATCATTGCTCCTTATTCATCCTTCTTTCTTCGGCCTTTCTTCGCCGGCAAAAACTAACTATTTTTGCAGGAACAAGTCGATATCGACCAACACAATTGATATCGACCAACACAGTCGATATCGACCACATTGCTTAGATCGACGGTCTTCTGTGTCGATCTCGATCTCCCTGCACGAACTAGCTGAGGTCGGTTTTGAGTAATCCACTCGATATCGACCACCCTGTGTCGACTGGCAGTCTTTTGAGCCATTCAATTTCTGCCACTAACATCGATATCAACCACCCCTAGTCGATATCAACTGCTGTTTTTGTCTCTGTAGGTTTTTTGTTGCAGAAGGAATCGACAGCTAAGGTCAAATCGAGCACTTAGGTTGAGATCGAGGCTTCTAGTCGACTAAAGATTTGAGCTTTCAAGACTATCTATGATCCCGCTGACCTACTTCCTCGTGGATCGATCCTGACTACCCTTCCACTACAACGGAAGGAAGTCTTGTAATTATTTGCATAGACTAGGATTCAGATTCGCATCTATATCTTAATATTTGTTAAAAAATTGGATTTCCTCCTACTAACAAATTGGCGCCGTTGCCGGGGAAGCAATCAATCGCGCCCAAGTAGTCTATCTCACGTTTTTTTCTAGTTTTGCCTTGCAGGTGTATGCGACGCACTGATCGCCCACCTGAATTCGAAGGTATAGACGACCCTGAAAGCTATCTTCACCTTCGCGCTAGAATTCAAAGAGCCATGGCGCATCAAGCGACCCAGGCTGAGCAAATTGAGCAACTAAGGAAGCAAATCGAGCATTTAACAACTAGAGAGGCGGCACTTAAAGAGCGTGCAGACAGGGAGGAGGAAGGCCGGAGGAAAATAGAAGCCCAAATCAACGCCCTCCCTCAAAATGCCAAACAATACATGCACCCTGTGCTCTCAGTGCCTGAATCGGCTATTCTTATCCCTCCTTCTACTTTTGAGATTAAACCTAGCTTCTTAACTGAAATTAGGTGATGTCAATTTGAGGGGAAACCTAACGATTGTCTTCCTAATCATATCTCTTTATTCCTCAATTTGTTTGATACTATTGCAGATGGACAAAGCCTTGAATATGTAAAACTAAAGACTTTTCGTTGGTCTCTCACAGGGAATGCTCTAGCATGGTTGGAGAGCCTAGCCCCCAGATCGCTTCACACGTGGGATGAGGTCAAGGATACCTTCCTCAACAAATTCTTCCTACCATCAAAGACCTCGATGATGCGCCAGAAGATCACGACTTTTAAACAAAAGCCAGGCGAGTCATTGGCGCAGGCATGGGAGCGCTTTAAGGAGCTGCTGAGGTCTTTCCCTACGCATGGGCAACCACCCTACGTCATCCAGGAGATCATCTAAAATGCCCTGGACGTAGCAACAAAGGAGAGGATCAACACTTATACCTCCTATGGGTATCTCGAGCTCCAACCACAACAATCTTGGGATACTATTGAGCGGTTGGTCGAATTTGACAACACCTATGGGACTCCTGTGGCCTCCGACTCAAGGCCTGCCCCATCTAAGCAACTCTATGAGCCCTCCAAGGAGATTGATCCCGACGTTAGAGATCAATTCATGCAAGATCAACTCAAGAGGTTGCTAAAACAAGTCAAATTCCTCTCCGCCAACCAACCCTGCGCTGAATGTGGCTCTGTCAGGCATATCACCACTGAATACCCCCATACGGAGCAAGTAAAACTAGCAGAGATCCACCAAGAGGTGCGCTACATGAGGAATCCCAATTGCAAGGGGTACCAAAACTGGGGAAATCAACCACCCCAATACAATCCCAGGGATCCTCCGCCTTATAGAGCTCCAGACCATCCAGAGAGAGAACCACGATGAGATGATATCCAACTCATTCTTGAAGAATTGAGGAGGAACCAGGCTACAAATCAACAATCCAGCAACGCTATCCAGAACCAACTTCAGGGTCTCAACGCCCGAATGGGGGAGATGGATGCTTGGAAGAAGACGATTGAGACCCAACTAGGTCACTGGCGGCCCAAATCCCAAAGCCACCCGACAAACTCCCTGGAAAATCATAAGAAATTCCAGGGGGCAAGCCGGGAACATTGACGCTATCAATCTAAGGAGTGGAAGCACATTGCCCGAGCCAAGGAGCGAAGGAGAAGTCGCCAGAGACGCAGTCGATGTCGACCACCCAATCGATATCGAGGGCCTTGTCGACGTCGAACCTAGAGTCGATGTCGAGCCCACTGTGAAGCACAGAACGGAGCCAGAGAGGCACTCGATATCGAGTGACCAGGTCGATATCGACCACCCTACCGATGTCGACCCCTATGGAAATCGACCACAGCTTCAAACTCCCCCTAGGTCGATTAAACTAGTCGATATCGACCACCATGATGTCGATGTTGACCTGTCCAGAAAGCAGAAATCGACCACTTCACCTCTAAAGCCATCCAAAGCACTACCTTATCCTTCCAAGGCGCTGCGGGATCCAGGAGACACCAAGTTCAGATGCTTCGTGAAGATCTTACAAGGTCTAAATCTCACCATACCACTCACGGAAGCGCTCAACGAGATGCCTGCATACATGAGGTTCCTGAAGGACATCTTTTCCAAAAAGAGAACCATCCTATAGATCGTCGACGAATACAATTCAATTGAGTTCCCTGAGAAGTGCGGTGATCCAGGCAAGTTTGCGGTGACGGTAGGGGTTGGAAATCATCAATTCAAAGCCCTTTGTGATCTTGGGGCTAGTGTTAGTTTGACGCCCCTAACAATGTGGCAGCAA
This sequence comes from Persicaria maculosa, assembly GCA_963922045.1. Taxonomy (NCBI): domain Eukaryota; kingdom Viridiplantae; phylum Streptophyta; class Magnoliopsida; order Caryophyllales; family Polygonaceae; genus Persicaria; species Persicaria maculosa. The sequence continues at coordinate 41,967,396 of OY998261.1, forward strand.
GTAGGCGTAGAAGCATTGGAGCCCGTCGACATTAAGCTTTACATGGCGGACAACTCCTTTATGAGACCAACTAGGGTTGTGGATGATGTCCCAGTCAAGGTGGGAAAGTTCTTTATACCCACGGACTTCATCGTGTTGGACATGTCGGAGGATCCTATTGTGCCTATTATCCTTGGTAGGCCATTTTTAGAAACAGTGGATGCCAATATCAATGTGATGAATGGCACCCTTACATGCACAATCGGCAACGAGGTCGTGGAGTTTCACTTCAACCCTACAATGAGCGAAACAAAGCAGCTGGAACAAGTTGTCCCCTCACTGGCTAAGGAGAAGCTTCGCAAATTTTTGCTGGCGAGGACGGAGACAGCAAGAAGAGTCGTGTTGACTGGTAAAATTTAGTGCTTGTAAGCTAATATATATCATGAAATAAAATTATTTGATATAATTAAAGCGTTGCACTAAAGTTAAAAAAGTCCGTACAAATCTTGGATAAATATGCTACAAAAGCCGTAACTCTCGTTACTAAGGTGGGGTATTACTATATATTATACATATTATGGGTGACCATAATTAAATTATATAGGTAACATATACCACTATAATTTGTGACAAAAAGAGAACCAGTAAATGTCACCATCGGTTACGAGCAAGGTAACGTATGGGTCATTATGGAGTGCCACAAATGCATGACATAATGGCCACAAATACAATATTGGCAGTTACAAATGCAATGGTCTACTGCATATGTCAGTATATATATACATGCTTGCATGATGTTAAAAGAAAAAGGGTTGTTTTTTACACCCACAAAATTTACTATTTACACCCAAAATCCAAGTTTTTGTTTTTTTTTTTTAAATAAACCCTACGCCTCTTGAGTCATACCCTGCCCCTCAAGAGGCGCATCTATTTTTTTCTATATACATACCCTGCCCCTCTTTAGTCACACATCTATGACTCAGGAGGCGTAGGGTTTATTTAAAAAAAAAAGAAAAACTTGGATTTTGGGTGTAAATAGTAAATTTCGTGGGTGTAAAAAACAACACCCAAAGAAAAAGAGAGAGAAAAAAGGCCGATGCCAAAAGAAGAAAAAGAAGTAAAAAAAATTGAGGCAAAGAGAGCACTCAATACACAAACATCACACAAACATCCGTGAGAAAAAAGAAGCAGGTAAATTTCATTGTCTCTTTCTTCTATATGATTTGCAGGAACATGGCACGGGCTTGAAAACTAAAAATTTCGCCCGGGTTATAACCATTTGAAGAACGGTGGGATGTTAGGCTCGAAAGCTAAATTTTTCGCTTAGCGTCAAAAACAATTTTGTAGTTGGTTTGAAAGCTAAATTTTTCGTCACTACACCGATCCTACGGGGTCATGTACATTGGAACGAAATGCTGCCCAAAATTTGGGACGCTAGGCTCGAAAGCTAAAATTTTCGTCTAGGGTCAAAGCAAATTTGTAGTTGGTTTGAAAGCTAAAGTTTTCGCCACTACACCGATCTTACCGGGTCGATACACTAAGTCGAATTGCTACCAAAAGTTTACCAAGGCTGCTCGCGCTACACATCAGCTGGATTCCACCAAACTGGGTCACAAATGACCCCGCATAATTCTTATCAAGAAATTAAAAGAATGTTGGTGATGCCCGAATCTAAATTCTAAAACGAGTGTTCAGGAAGCATCTTGAGAAATTTGAAATCAAACCTGAATCTCATAAGATCAACATAAAATCAATTCCTCAAATCAATGGCTAATTAATTACACCTTATTAAAAAAAAGAAGAGGGGAAATAGTCACGAATACACCAAAATAGGGCTAAATAAAATAAAGAAAAAAGGTTGTCAGATTTTGAGCTGACCTTCTTTGAAACCGATTTGGTCCGAATCAAGTGTGGTTGATCTTCAAGCTCACTCAACCGGCTTGACTTTTGACCTGTTGCGTTGTTGAACGCTTGCAGCCACAAAGCCTTAATGGCAATAAAGATACTAATTCACTACCAGAATTATGCTATTTAATTTATTTACATCGGTCAGAAAAACCTGCCATGTTAAACATTTTTTTAACATCGGTTTTTAAATTTGAGATATTAAAAATAAAATAGATATCACCCTATATTTTAGACCGATGTTAAATATTTCTTTTGAATTTTTTTTATGAAATGCGCGGAATGAAGTCATGAATTAATTTGGGCAACAATTAGAGCGGCAAACAAAAAAAAACCCATAAATTTCCCCCTTTTCTTAATTTTCAGATCTATTCTCCTCTGTGGCTTCTGTGCCTCACCTCTTTCCCCCTGAAAACACAAGGTAACAATGGAGATCTATTGCCTCTCTCTCTCACTGGCAAGTTCTTCCATGGCGACCTCCTGCCCAAACTCAAACCGCTCGCTCTCCTTTAGCTCCTGCTCCTACGCCTGCGCCTGTCCCTGCGCCAACTCAAGCGGCGTCGTCTCCTTCCTCCTTGCCCTCTCCATCGGAGTTTCCTTCGCCCTCGCCACCGGAGTCGCCCTCGCCCTCTGGTAATTTCTCCTCTCCCTAACTGCCTGTGATTGAGCCTATTTAGATTGACCCTAACAGTCGCCCTCGCCCTCATTGATGCTCCTCTGCCCCTTCTCTGGTAAGCACTCACGTCCTCCGTCTCCCTTCGACTTTCCCTTGGGGTTTTGAGACCTCGAATGCTCCTCTCAAATTCAAATCTAGGGTTTTCGTGGTTTAATTTCATTCTCTAATTTTCAGAACTAGGGTTTTCATGGTCTAATTTCATTCTCTAATATTAAGATCTAGGGTTTTCGTGGTATATGTGCTTTAAACTATTGTTGAGGATCTAGGCACTGATGCTTTATTGCAACTGCAATGGGCTCGTTCGGAGTTGAGTCTGTGCTAAGATATTCCTGCAGCTCGTAGTGTTTGGGAACGATTGGTAAGACTTTTGAATGAGTTGAATGAGATTTTAGGTTATCAAGGGCAAATTTATTACTTCGATTTTAGGCATGAATTCTGCATGATTTTAGGTTGTATGCTTTTCTGTTCTTGATTCTAGATTGTGTTGAGATTATATGCTTTTAGCAAAACATAAAAAAATTATGTTCTTGCTTTTATTTTATATGCTTGTAGGTTGTATGCTTTTAGGTTATATGCTTTTATGTGCTTTTATATGCATTTCTGGTATTGTTGTTGAATGATTATGTTCTTTAGGAGCAGTTTATTTTCCTTCCTTTTTTTACCTTCATGGTGTTTAGAATATAAAGACCTTAGTACTGTAATAAATGAGTAAAGGTTGTTTGAGTTGAAATAGCATTTCTAGTTGGACAAACTCCATTATCCTGTTCAGGTTGTGAAACTTCATTGCAGTTGAAGGAGATTAGTTGGAAACTACACTCAAACCCCCAATTACCATACTTATAGAGAAGTATCATTCTAGATTGAATCAAATATGTTGAAGCACTAATGCAAATGTTACAGGAAGTGGGAACCAACCCTTACAGCATCTAGTATGAAGATTCAAATACTATCTTTCATTGAATCACGTAGTGTAGGAGCAACATATTAATCTTATTGGTTTATCCAGTATGATATATTGTACCTTGGAATCTTATAACTAAACTTAGCATGCTATTATGCCAAAGAGAGCATGTTATGCCGTAATCTCACATTTATTCCCTTCATTCAACAGGCTGACCAATCAGGGACAGTAGTTGAAATCCTTGCAGAAGATGCGAAGCCTGTCAGTTTTGATACGGTATGTTTGGTTATCGTATTATATACTCGTTTAGATCAATTTACCCTTGACTTTCCCATTGCTATTACTCACATACCTTTTGTTTTATATATATATATATATATATATATATATTTGCAGCCAATTCTAGTGATACAACCCTAGAGATACCGACGTATGGCTCAACCAAAGATGCATAACTATTGTCTGTCAAGGTACCTTTTATTTAAATCTCTACGAAATGTTCTGGTTGTAAAGGGTGGATACCGACCTTTGGCTTTCCTGTGTGTATCTGAAGTTTCATACTTGGAGAGGTTGTGAGAATTTCCCAAAATAGTTGGATAAAATAGATAGCACTTGTTTATTAGCTGATTGTCTGTTCTTTGTAGTTCCTTTTTTTTAAAGCACCTTCAATGGTAATAATCACAGTGCAATAAATTTGGATTTATTCTTAGTTGATGGTTTTGCTGTTTTGGTTGGATGTGGAGAGTGGGAATTCGGTTGATTCTAGTTTTCAAGAACTCAATAATATTACTGTAGTATGACAAGTAAAAATGATGATTACTTTGATTACTTGTTAGGCTTTTTTTGTTTTTTTTTGTTTTTTTTTCCTATATGCTTTAGAGAACAATGAGTTAGTACTACTGAAATCTAGGAATCCACTGGTAAACTAACACTCAAAAAATAATCTTCGACAAACAAACTAGATTATCACTGGTTTAGTCCGGATGTAAGTTACTATTTGCCTTATTCGACAAACAAACTAGATTATCTTAACAAGGCAACCGCGTCCCAAGGACGTTTCTAGATCTGCTATATGTTTTCAGGGTCTGTCCCAAGTGACAAAAAAAGTAAGTTAAGAATCAAAATTGAGATTCATGAGTCTCCTCTGAATAATATCCAAGCAGGTAGAGTGATAAAATCCAGAATGGTAGAGCTGTTGGCTGATTTATTTTGTGCTGCTTTTATATAATCTTGAGTAGCTTTCAAATGTAGGTCCAACGTGGCTGTGAGAAGGGAACTACATACCCCTGCTTCCGATCGCTCATGCACCCATTTAGAATTTGATACTTTAGACACTGGGCTCAAGTAAGTCTTTAAGCTTAATGAGAAATGACTTCTCCAGTTACTATCTAAAATTTCACCCATTTTTGACATAAATGTAATAGAATTTAGAAATAAATCAAGCTGCTCAAGGTGGTATTGATTGTCTATTGTTGTTTTTTTAAAAGAAGGTTGGTTATTGCTCAAGCTGCTCAAGGTGGTATTGATTGTAATAGAATTTAGATATGCAAATCTTCTAAATTCTCCAAAGAAGGTTGGTTATTGCTGAAAGTATATCTTCAAAATTTTTGTCAAGTATTACACATCATAGAGTTTTTTATGTACTAACATGTTCTTTCATGCTGCCCTGTTTGCTTTAGCAGCTCATGCTTCTGATCCAAGTGAAGCTGGCCGATTGAGATATCTTGCGTCCCCAGCTGGGAAGGTATTGCATTTTGTATGCTTAAAATGTCTGCCATAACCACAAGTATGTGAGTCCATCTTATATATGCATCTATATTTCTTTTGCAGGATGAGTATGCCCAGTGGATAGTTGCAAGTCAGAGGAGTCTTCTTGTACATCCATTTTGGGGTTCTTATTGTTTGTTTAAGTAAGTCTTGATTAATTAGCTAAAAACTAGAATGAAAAAATTGCTTTTTTTTGTACATCCATTTTTTCTGTTTATGAATCTGATTTTTATACATCCATTTTGTGGGTTCTTATTGTTTGTTTGAGTGGAAGAAGTGATCAATCAGTTAATTAGCTAAAAACTGAGTAGGATTTATCTCAAGTGTATCAAATGTGCGTGGATGTTATCTTGATCTAATTTTCATTTTTGAATAATTATTTATTAGGAATGATTGGCTTTATTTAGTGTCACATGCTGATTTTGCTACTATGTAAAAACATTCTATCTGATTTAAAGCCTATTAGCTCAAACGGTAGAGCGTTGCGTGTAAACACAAAGATGTGGGTTCAAATCCCTCATAGGATGTGATAACAAAAAAACCGCAAATATGTCATTTCACATCGGGTAATAGCCGATGTCTTTAAAAAAGAAATCGATGTCTATGTGGGGATGTAAAAAGTCAAAAGTTTTTAACATCGGGTAATAGCCGATGTCTTTGCATGTTATAACATCGGTTATATTTTATAATCGATGTTATAAGATAACAAAGACATTGGATTTAAAAATATAAACAATGTTATAACATACAAAGACATCGGGTTCTGGCCGATGTAAAAAACTTTTGACTTTTTACATCCCCACATAGACATCGATTTTTTTTGAAAGACATCGGCTATTACCCGATGTTAAATAACAAATTTCTAGTAGTGATTGCAGAGGTAAATTATCAAGTTGCAGACGAATTTGAGGATGGCTCTCCCGATGAATATATATATATATATATATATATATATATATATATATATATATATATATATATATATATATATATATATATATATATATATATTGCTAAGCTAGATTTTGAAATCCACAGGATCGTGATTTGATTCACCCGAATCACAGGTGAATAAAGACCATAAATGGTGATATATGACCAAATTAACGGGCAAGATTGATGCACTCGTACACAAGTTCATAACTCCTCAATGATCCGAAATGGTTACACGGTGCATTCTCCAAAATCCTGCAGCTCCAACAGTCACCCATGTGACGCTAAGATGATCTTCAAATGTAGATCAAAGGAGGGACGTGACATGTGTCAAACGATGCATCTTTCCGCGCCTCTCGATCGCTCACCGATGGTCCCGGTATGCCCGCGACCCAAGTTCTTCAGCCTATTCCATGCCATCTACCACCGTAGGCCAACAAATTCCTCCAAAGATCGGTCGAAGCAGCCCCGGGTACCCCACAAAATGAGCAATAAAAAAATGGGGAGAAAGAAAAAACTGCTCAAACAGTAAAGTTTTAGGCCATAGTATAAACAACTCGGGGCATATCCAAGTAAATTATAGTTGGGACCAAGAGAATCCTATACAAGGAGCATGTCGGAGGAAACCGCGGCAGAAACGGAGCTCTGTGATGGCAACAAATGATGCCAGAAGTTGGCCTGTTGACCACCTTTGGAGGATTCTTGCACAACATAGCATATTTTGTGCGCTCCTCGAGCACCCGACGATGATCTCTGCGTGCCCCCGACCTAATTTTCCGATATTAAGTCATGCCAACTTCATCCTAAGGCTCACAAATGCCCCCGAAGATCGATCGAGGCAGTCTCGAACACCATGCAAAGAGAGACACGAAAAAGCATATATATATATATATATGTTATATAACAAAAATATATATAGCAGTCAAGTTGGCGAGGCTTTCGTGAACAACTCAGGACCCATCTAAGTATACAAAGAATTTTGATCAATAGAGGGCACTGCAAAGTACGTGTCCGAATAAAGCCAGCAAAAACGGAGTTCTGTAACAACAGTGGTGAACGCCAAAACTCGATTGTTAATCACATTTCCATGCATATTTTCCAGCAGTACGTTGGGCTTCTTTCCAAGGAGCTGCTGCGATGGTTCTTGCCGGGAAGCCTCCAAGATGACAGGGGGATATAGTGGAGGTGATTGCCGGGAAGCCTGCAAAGTACCTTCTTTTATTGCATCTTTTGACTTCTTATTTCATTCGATCTCCAAAGAAAAAAAAGGTTCAAAAGAATATAAACTTGTGTAAGAATGGGCTAAAATGCAAGAAATAGAGTTTGCACATGTTTTGAGCTAACCATGCAGGAATTCGAGCGAAAACGGAGTCAAAACGAAGAAGCCAAGTGAAGCTGAGCAGAGGTAGATATCGACCCTAGACCCAGATATCGACCTCTGGGGTAGATATCGACCTTCAACATAGATATCGACCTCAACATAGACATCAAGTGAAGCTGAGAAGAGGTAGATATCGACCTTAGACCCAGATATCGACCCCCAGTGTCGATATCGACCCCCATATCGACCTCAACATAGAAATCTACCAGAGCTGAACAAGTCGAGCAGGAACAGAGACCTCGATATCGACCTCTGGTGTCGATATCGACCCCCTATCTCGACAGAAGATAGACTCGATTTCGAATGCGGATTGACACTATATCTTCAAGGAGGCACGGGATTATCTCATACTTTCAAGATAGAGGACAGCTGAAGTTTTATTTATCTTTTACCTTTAAGTTATTTAAAGTTTTTATCAAAATAAAAGACATATCCTAATTGTTCGGATAGAGTTATTAGTTTAGATAGGAGTTACAATCCTTGGATAGCGAGGATTAGTAGCCTATAAATAAAGCCCTAGGGCTGGGATCCAATCATCTTTCAATCATCCAATAATCGAATCACCCAAGACATAGACAATAGAGTTAGAGTTAGAGAGAAGTTTTAGGGTTTGACGTTTGCGAAAGTTGACGTTGATTTGTAAAGCTTCGAAGTTTAGTTTAATGCAAGTTTCTTCCTTTCAATTGACAATGATGAATCCCATGATGAGAAGCGAGTAGTTCCCCAAAGCTCTTAGGGTCGGGGTGAGCCCGACGTTAGCCATGCGCGCTTGAGGTAAGTATTTGATGTTGATATCGTTGTGTCTATCTCTCCTCCTACAATTCTGTGTTTAGTCCTAATCGAAAGAAAAGGGATTCATGCTAACAACTTGAGTTATAAACATAAAATTGGTAGAGACAATTAGGTTTATTTGAAAGAGTAATCCTAAGAGTTGGTGTACGGCGAAAGCTTGTCCCTCGGGGGAAATAGCGCAATTGTCCGTCTTATTTATCTCATCGCATGCATTGGTTAACGTTGCGGTAAACCCTAATCCTAGGAGTTGTTTTTACATATTTTATATTCACCAAAACCCACTGTTATTTCTGTTCATTGCTTCTCTCTCCATCCTTGATTCTTCGGCTCTTCTTTGCCGACAAGAAACTAACTCACTGCAGGGAGACATCGATATCGACCCCTGACGTCGATATCGACCACTGAGTTAGTCGACAGTTTTCTGAGTCGACGACGAACATCGCTGCGGAGTTTGGCTGACATCGATATCGACACCAGACATCGATATCGACCCCCTGTATCGACTGGCAGTCTTCTGAGCCAGTCGATTTCGTGAACTGACATCGATATCGACCCCCACCAGTCGATATCGACCACTTGTTTTTGTCTTTGCAGGTCTTCTGTTGCAGAGAACATCGACAGCCGAGGTCGACATCGAGGCCCAAGGTCGAAATCGAGGCTTCTGGTCGACGCAGACGTGAACTTTCCAAAGCTACTAGGATCCCGCTGACACACCTCCTCGTGGATCGATCCTGACTACCCTTCCACTACAACGGGAGGAAGTCTTGTAATTATTTGCTTAGGCCAGGAGTTGGATTACATTTATTTACATCTTTATATTTGTAATTACTTGACATATCAAGCCTCCTGCAACAACAAATTGGCGCCGTTGCCGGGGAGGCAATCAATCGCGCCCTAGTAGTCTATCTCACGTCTTTATCTAGATTTGCTTTGCAGGTGTATGCGACGTGCTGATCGCCCACCTGAATTTGAAGGAGTAGACGACCCTGAGCATCTAAGGGCCCTAGCTCAAAGAATCATGGCGGAAAACGCGAACCAAGCAGAACTCATTGAACAACTAAGGAGGCAGGTTGAGGACCTAACGACTAGAGAGGCGGCACTTAAGGAGCGTGCGGATAGGGAGGAGGAAGGCCGAAGGCAAATAGAAGCCCAAATCAATGCCCTCCCTAGGAATGCCAAGCAATATATGCACCCCGCTCTCACAGTGCCTAAATCGGCAATTCTTATCCCTGCCTCTAATTTCGAAATTAAACCTAACTTCTTGACTGAAATAAGAAGGCATCTATATGAAGGAAAACCTAATGAGTGCCCTATGGCACATATTTCCACCTTCTTAGACCTTTGTGATACTATTGCTGATGGACGTAGTCTTGAATATGTCCAACTAAAAGCCTTTCGATGGTCTCTTACAGGTAAAGCATTGCAGTGGTTGGAAAGCTTAGCCCCAAGATCGCTCCGCACCTGGAATGAAGTCAAGGACGCGTTCCTCAACAAGTTCTTCCCTCCTTCTAAGACGGCGTTGATCCGACAGAAAATCACGGCTTTCAAACAAAAGCCTGGTGAAGCTCTGGCGACTGTTTGGGAAAGGTTCAAGGACCTTCTACGATCATGCCCGACGCATGGCCAACCACCATATGTAATTCAGGAGATCATATACAATGCTCTTGACGCTGCAACAAAGGAGAGGATCAACACCTACACTCCTATGGCTACCTTGAACTCGCTCCACAAGAGGCTTGGGAGACCATAGAGAGGTTGGTGGAGTTCGACAACACATATGGGACTCCTGAGGCTTCCGACACATCATCATCGTCGAGGCCTGCCCCATCTATGCCCTTATATGAACCCTCCAATGTAATCGATCCGGACGTGAAGGAGCAATTCCATAGAGATCAACTTAGAAAGCTCCAAAAGCAAGTAAGGTTCCTTTCAGCGAACCAAGATTGCATCGAATGCGGATCGCAGCGTCACACCACCGTCGAGTGCCCCCATGCCGAACAAGTACACCTAGCGGAGACTCACCAAGAGGCGCGCTACATGAGGGGTCCCAATCACCAATATTGGGGAGACCAAAGGTTCCATCAACCACAAAGGAACCAGGTCAACCCTAGGGACCCTCCGCCTTATAGAGCTCCTGGGCACCCGGAGAGAGACCAAAAGAAGGATGATCTTCAACTAGTACTGGATGAAATCAGGCAAAATCAGGCTAAGAATGATCAATCCAACAATGCCATCCATTCTCAACTCAATCACCTTACCACAAGGATTGGAGAAATGGATATTTGGAAGAAGAACGTAGAGACCCAACTGGGTCAATTGGCGGCACAAATCCCCAGGCCGTCCGGAACACTCCCTGGGCAACCCACCACAAATCCTAAGGGACAATCCGGGACAGGCCATATCGCAGCCATACAATTAAGGAGTGGCACCAAAGTACAAAAACCACGGACGGAAACGGAGGAGAAAGCAGCAGATCCAGTCGACGTCGACAGACTAGTCGATGTCGACCCAGAGGTCGAAATCGACCCCCTGATTGACGTCGATGACATTGCAGAGCCATCAGAGCCACAACAGAGGTCGAAATCGACCATCCCAGTCGATATCGACCACATTCCAGTCGATGTCGATGTCCAACAGGCCCCTCCGACCACCGTTTCGGCCCCCCCACCAAAGAAGACGTTGCCATTCCCTTCCAAAGCATTGAAGGATCCCACCAAAGGCAAGTTTAGGCGCTTCATAAAGATACTTCAAGGACTCAACATCACTATCCCTCTTACAGAAGCCCTAAGCGAGATGCCCGCCTATGTACGATTCCTCAAAGACATCCTGAGCAAGAAGAGGTCCATGGCAGAGATCGCAGAGGAGTGCTCAAAGATGGACTTCCATGAGAAGAAGAGTGATCCAGGGAAGTTTGCAATCACCGTGGGACTTGGCCAACATCGCTATAAAGCCCTATGTGACCTAGGGGCAAGTGTAAGTCTCATGCCTCTCTCTATTTGGCAAAAGGTGAACATTGGTGCCCTTGAACCTGTGGACATGAAGCTTTATATGGCTGACAACTCATTCGTCAGACCCACAGGTATAGTTGATGACGTTCCGGTAAAGGTAGGTAAGTTTTTTGTGCCTACTGATTTCATTGTATTGGAAATGCCTGAAGATCCTGTAGTGCCTATTATCCTTGGTAGGCCATTCTTAGCTACTGCAGATGCCAATATCAATGTACGTCGAGGATTACTAACCTTTACTATAGGGAACGAAGTAATAGAATTCTCCTTCAACCCGACCATGAGCGAAACAAAGCACCTGGAGCAAGTAGTCCTCTCGCCGGCTAAGGAGAAGCTTAGAAAATTTTTGTTGGCGAGAACGGAAACAGCAAGCAGGGTCGACATCGACTGGAACCAGTCGATATCGACTAAAAGCATCGAAATCGACCCCCCTTGGTCGAAATCGAGTATGCCAGATCGACGTTAGGAGCTTAAGTATGGGGTCACAAAGGTCGATATCGACCCTCCTTGGTCGAAATCGACCACCCCTCAGCCTGAAGATTTCTGTTTCGGGCCCAAACAGGTAAGCCCAGGTATGACTCCTAACCCTCCTCCGTCCATTATTGATAAATCAAATAAGGTGGTTATTGATAATTCTACTAAAGAGAGGGTCAAAGCTCCATGGTTTGCCTATATTGCTAAAGTTAGGTCAAGAAAGAGAAGAAAAGCGCCCAAAGAAGAACCTAACATCAAAAAAGCCTTGGTCGCCGAACTTAGCTACTACCAAAAGGACCTAGATGACCCAGGAGAATGCTCAAGCTCGAAGGGTCCCTACATAAAAGGGTCATGAAGAATTGACGGAGAAGTCGGCCTAGCGACTCAAAAATCTAGAGCATGTACATAAAAACTTTTAAATTTTTGCATAGATGGTTTTTAGGATTTAATTTTTTGGCTGTTTGAAACTCTTAAAATTGAGATAATTCGTGCTTTATCTATATTACTAACAAAGATTTCAGGTTATCAAGCAAAAGGGACGACGAAGAAGAAAAGAAGCTTCTGCAGAGGCAGTCGAAATCGACCAGGCCAGTCGAAATCGACCCCCCAGGGTCAAGCCATCTCCTGGAGTCGACATCGAGGACTCAGGAGCAAAAAGCAGAGGTCGATATCGACCCTAATACTCGATATCGACCCCAATCAGGCAGCCCTCGTCTTCATTTTCTTCCTCGACTTCGACAGATGCAGTCGACATCGACCACTGACCTAGATATCGACTTCTGGCATCGACCAAACCTGAAATCGACCTAAATCCGCTGTAAGTCTCTCTCTACCCTTGTTCTTCTTTTTAATACAGTGAGGACACTGTATATTTTAAGTATGGGGTGGGGGAAAGACATGTCTTATGGTCTTAACTTGGTTTTCTTCTTCGCATTACATTCATGTTTAAATTTTTGTTCTTAGTTTTACTTTTATAAAATGTCAAAAATACAAAAAAAATGCATGTTTATTTTAAGTTTATTTTTCTTTACCCTACTTAGATGTCCTATGATGAAAATTCAATAGCTGACTTGATCATGTAAACCCTATGGCATATTTGGATGGTTTAGCCTAAGTCTTTAAAATTTTTATGTAGATTGTGAACTTGTGATGAAATTGAGCACATATGATCCTAGGCTAAAAAGAAAATCCAACAAAAATTGTCCTTGTGAGAATTTTGACCTATAGGGAGAACATCAAAAATCCCTCCGCTTTCTTGAGTGAATTTACTCTTCCTATGCATATCTAAATGTTGTGATAATTATTCAAAACCAATGCATATATATGTTTATGTTTACGGGAATTAAATGATGGAGGCATCTTTTAAGCCATTTTTATCCTCTCTTTACCTACCCTGCATTATCCCTGCTTGAAGCCAGAACATTAGCCTGAGCCTGAATTGCAAACTCCACAAAATTATCCCTAGCCGAATTGAGCCTGACCCCCATTTGGGAATTGAGACTTAGATTTGTTGGAACTAATGCCTTGTGGAAAGAAAAGAGCATAATGTCTAGTTGTGAGCGAGGAAATTATAGGATGGTACATATTTACATTTTGTCATATTTTGTAAAAGGATGTTTTGGCTCACCATATAAATGCACATAGTTTTAGTATTATGTTCGAAAAAAAAAAATCCGAAAAAAAATATATATATATAAAGTGCATGAGCCAAAATCCTTAAGTCTTTTATTCATACAAATGTTATATTTTTGGGAGGTATATTAGAACTTGGAAGAAGGGTTGATGGAATGCATCTTTAGAGCATTATATTGAAGAGTTATGGTTTGGGTATTGCAAGTGTTGAGATTTAGGAGTCTTGATTCCCGAATTATAAAAGCACCACATAGCCAAATAATTCCATACCCTTTATTTCATACCAAGCCCCATTACAACCCCGCCGAATGGAGTCTTCTATGAAGTCTTCCATTGAGCGAAAGTCCTCCTGATGATTCTTATTGCATTTTCATAATTGGTTGCGAAGTGGATTATTATAAATTGCAATGTTTAGGAGATTGTATATGGAATTGAGTTGAGAGTTGATCTTTATAGCCTAAACACATGAGAGTTGAGTGCAAACACATTATCCCTGTGAGGTTGGATCAAAATTGCATATGCCTATGGATCGCCAAAATATGTGCTATGACGTTAAATTCACTTGCTTTGCTTTGCTACTACTTATGATGTTGCTTTTTGACAAAGGCGAAGACTTGAAGGGTGTGTTATAGGTGTTGGTTATTGCTTGGTTATTGCTTGAGGACAAGCAAGTCTAAGTATGGGGTGTTTTGATGTACACATTTGCACCTTCTTTTATTGCATCTTTTGACTTCTTATTTCATTCGATCTCCAAAGAAAAAAAAGGTTCAAAAGAATATAAACTTGTGTAAGAATGGGCTAAAATGCAAGAAATAGAGTTTGCACATGTTTTGAGCTAACCATGCAGGAATTCGAGCGAAAACGGAGTCAAAACGAAGAAGCCAAGTGAAGCTGAGCAGAGGTAGATATCGACCCTAGACCCAGATATCGACCTCTGGGGTAGATATCGACCTTCAACATAGATATCGACCTCAACATAGACATCAAGTGAAGCTGAGAAGAGGTAGATATCGACCTTAGACCCAGATATCGACCCCCAGTGTCGATATCGACCCCCATATCGACCTCAACATAGAAATCTACCAGAGCTGAACAAGTCGAGCAGGAACAGAGACCTCGATATCGACCTCTGGTGTCGATATCGACCCCCTATCTCGACAGAAGATAGACTCGATTTCGAATGCGGATTGACACTATATCTTCAAGGAGGCACGGGATTATCTCATACTTTCAAGATAGAGGACAGCTGAAGTTTTATTTATCTTTTACCTTTAAGTTATTTAAAGTTTTTATCAAAATAAAAGACCTATCCTAATTGTTCGGATAGAGTTATTAGTTTAGATAGGAGTTACAATCCTTGGATAGCGAGGATTAGTAGCCTATAAATAAAGCCCTAGGGCTGGGATCCAATCATCTTTCAATCATCCAATAATCGAATCACCCAAGACATAGACAATAGAGTTAGAGTTAGAGAGAAGTTTTAGGGTTTGACGTTTGCGAAAGTTGACGTTGATTTGTAAAGCTTCGAAGTTTAGTTTAATGCAAGTTTCTTCCTTTCAATTGACAATGATGAATCCCATGATGAGAAGCGAGTAGTTCCCCAAAGCTCTTAGGGTCGGGGTGAGCCCGACGTTAGCCATGCGCGCTTGAGGTAAGTATTTGATGTTGATATCGTTGTGTCTATCTCTCCTCCTACAATTCTGTGTTTAGTCCTAATCGAAAGAAAAGGGATTCATGCTAACAACTTGAGTTATAAACATAAAATTGGTAGAGACAATTAGGTTTATTTGAAAGAGTAATCCTAAGAGTTGGTGTACGGCGAAAGCTTGTCCCTCGGGGGAAATAGCGCAATTGTCCGTCTTATTTATCTCATCGCATGCATTGGTTAACGTTGCGGTAAACCCTAATCCTAGGAGTTGTTTTTACATATTTTATATTCACCAAAACCCACTGTTATTTTTGTTCATTGCTTCTCTCTCCATCCTTGATTCTTCGGCTCTTCTTTGCCGACAAGAAACTAACTCACTGCAGGGAGACATCGATATCGACCCCTGACGTCGATATCGACCACTGAGTTAGTCGACAGTTTTCTGAGTCGACGACGAACATCGCTGCGGAGTTTGGCTGACATCGATATCGACACCAGACATCGATATCGACCCCCTGTATCGACTGGCAGTCTTCTGAGCCAGTCGATTTCGTGAACTGACATCGATATCGACCCCCACCAGTCGATATCGACCACTTGTTTTTGTCTTTGCAGGTCTTCTGTTGCAGAGAACATCGACAGCCGAGGTCGACATCGAGGCCCAAGGTCGAAATCGAGGCTTCTGGTCGACGCAGACGTGAACTTTCCAAAGCTACTAGGATCCCGCTGACACGCCTCCTCGTGGATCGATCCTGACTACCCTTCCACTACAACGGGAGGAAGTCTTGTAATTATTTGCTTAGGCCAGGAGTTGGATTACATTTATTTACATCTTTATATTTGTAATTACTTGACATATCAAGCCTCCTGCAACAACAAATTGGCGCCGTTGCCGGGGAGGCAATCAATCGCGCCCTAGTAGTCTATCTCACGTCTTTATCTAGATTTGCTTTGCAGGTGTATGCGACGTGCTGATCGCCCACCTGAATTTGAAGGAGTAGACGACCCTGAGCATCTAAGGGCCCTAGCTCAAAGAATCATGGCGGAAAACGCGAACCAAGCAGAACTCATTGAACAACTAAGGAGGCAGGTTGAGGACCTAACGACTAGAGAGGCGGCACTTAAGGAGCGTGCGGATAGGGAGGAGGAAGGCCGAAGGCAAATAGAAGCCCAAATCAATGCCCTCCCTAGGAATGCCAAGCAATATATGCACCCCGCTCTCACAGTGCCTAAATCGGCAATTCTTATCCCTGCCTCTAATTTTGAAATTAAACCTAACTTCTTGACTGAAATAAGAAGGCATCTATATGAAGGAAAACCTAATGAGTGCCCTATGGCACATATTTCCACCTTCTTAGACCTTTGTGATACTATTGCTGATGGACGTAGTCTTGAATATGTCCAACTAAAAGCCTTTCGATGGTCTCTTACAGGTAAAGCATTGCAGTGGTTGGAAAGCTTAGCCCCAAGATCGCTCCGCACCTGGAATGAAGTCAAGGACGCGTTCCTCAACAAGTTCTTCCCTCCTTCTAAGACGGCGTTGATCCGACAGAAAATCACGGCTTTCAAACAAAAGCCTGGTGAAGCTCTGGCGACTGTTTGGGAAAGGTTCAAGGACCTTCTACGATCATGCCCGACGCATGGCCAACCACCATATGTAATTCAGGAGATCATATACAATGCTCTTGACGCTGCAACAAAGGAGAGGATCAACACCTACACTCCTATGGCTACCTTGAACTCGCTCCACAAGAGGCTTGGGAGACCATAGAGAGGTTGGTGGAGTTCGACAACACATATGGGACTCCTGAGGCTTCCGACACATCATCATCGTCGAGGCCTGCCCCATCTATGCCCTTATATGAACCCTCCAATGTAATCGATCCGGACGTGAAGGAGCAATTCCATAGAGATCAACTTAGAAAGCTCCAAAAGCAAGTAAGGTTCCTTTCAGCGAACCAAGATTGCATCGAATGCGGATCGCAGCGTCACACCACCGTCGAGTGCCCCCATGCCGAACAAGTACACCTAGCGGAGACTCACCAAGAGGCGCGCTACATGAGGGGTCCCAATCACCAATATTGGGGAGACCAAAGGTTCCATCAACCACAAAGGAACCAGGTCAACCCTAGGGACCCTCCGCCTTATAGAGCTCCTGGGCACCCGGAGAGAGACCAAAAGAAGGATGATCTTCAACTAGTACTGGATGAAATCAGGCAAAATCAGGCTAAGAATGATCAATCCAACAATGCCATCCATTCTCAACTCAATCACCTTACCACAAGGATTGGAGAAATGGATATTTGGAAGAAGAACGTAGAGACCCAACTGGGTCAATTGGCGGCACAAATCCCCAGGCCGTCCGGAACACTCCCTGGGCAACCCACCACAAATCCTAAGGGACAATCCGGGACAGGCCATATCGCAGCCATACAATTAAGGAGTGGCACCAAAGTACAAAAACCACGGACGGAAACGGAGGAGAAAGCAGCAGATCCAGTCGACGTCGACAGACTAGTCGATGTCGACCCAGAGGTCGAAATCGACCCCCTGATTGACGTCGATGACATTGCAGAGCCATCAGAGCCACAACAGAGGTCGAAATCGACCATCCCAGTCGATATCGACCACATTCCAGTCGATGTCGATGTCCAACAGGCCCCTCCGACCACCGTTTCGGCCCCCCCACCAAAGAAGACGTTGCCATTCCCTTCCAAAGCATTGAAGGATCCCACCAAAGGCAAGTTTAGGCGCTTCATAAAGATACTTCAAGGACTCAACATCACTATCCCTCTTACAGAAGCCCTAAGCGAGATGCCCGCCTATGTACGATTCCTCAAAGACATCCTGAGCAAGAAGAGGTCCATGGCAGAGATCGCAGAGGAGTGCTCAAAGATGGACTTCCATGAGAAGAAGAGTGATCCAGGGAAGTTTGCAATCACCGTGGGACTTGGCCAACATCGCTATAAAGCCCTATGTGACCTAGGGGCAAGTGTAAGTCTCATGCCTCTCTCTATTTGGCAAAAGGTGAACATTGGTGCCCTTGAACCTGTGGACATGAAGCTTTATATGGCTGACAACTCATTCGTCAGACCCACAGGTATAGTTGATGACGTTCCGGTAAAGGTAGGTAAGTTTTTTGTGCCTACTGATTTCATTGTATTGGAAATGCCTGAAGATCCTGTAGTGCCTATTATCCTTGGTAGGCCATTCTTAGCTACTGCAGATGCCAATATCAATGTACGTCGAGGATTACTAACCTTTACTATAGGGAACGAAGTAATAGAATTCTCCTTCAACCCGACCATGAGCGAAACAAAGCACCTGGAGCAAGTAGTCCTCTCGCCGGCTAAGGAGAAGCTTAGAAAATTTTTGTTGGCGAGAACGGAAACAGCAAGCAGGGTCGACATCGACTGGAACCAGTCGATATCGACTAAAAGCATCGAAATCGACCCCCCTTGGTCGAAATCGAGTATGCCAGATCGACGTTAGGAGCTTAAGTATGGGGTCACAAAGGTCGATATCGACCCTCCTTGGTCGAAATCGACCACCCCTCAGCCTGAAGATTTCTGTTTCGGGCCCAAACAGGTAAGCCCAGGTATGACTCCTAACCCTCCTCCGTCCATTATTGATAAATCAAATAAGGTGGTTATTGATAATTCTACTAAAGAGAGGGTCAAAGCTCCATGGTTTGCCTATATTGCTAAAGTTAGGTCAAGAAAGAGAAGAAAAGCGCCCAAAGAAGAACCTAACATCAAAAAAGCCTTGGTCGCCGAACTTAGCTACTACCAAAAGGACCTAGATGACCCAGGAGAATGCTCAAGCTCGAAGGGTCCCTACATAAAAGGGTCATGAAGAATTGACGGAGAAGTCGGCCTAGCGACTCAAAAATCTAGAGCATGTACATAAAAACTTTTAAATTTTTGCATAGATGGTTTTTAGGATTTAATTTTTTGGCTGTTTGAAACTCTTAAAATTGAGATAATTCGTGCTTTATCTATATTACTAACAAAGATTTCAGGTTATCAAGCAAAAGGGACGACGAAGAAGAAAAGAAGCTTCTGCAGAGGCAGTCGAAATCGACCAGGCCAGTCGAAATCGACCCCCCAGGGTCAAGCCATCTCCTGGAGTCGACATCGAGGACTCAGGAGCAAAAAGCAGAGGTCGATATCGACCCTAATACTCGATATCGACCCCAATCAGGCAGCCCTCGTCTTCATTTTCTTCCTCGACTTCGACAGATGCAGTCGACATCGACCACTGACCTAGATATCGACTTCTGGCATCGACCAAACCTGAAATCGACCTAAATCCGCTGTAAGTCTCTCTCTACCCTTGTTCTTCTTTTTAATACAGTGAGGACACTGTATATTTTAAGTATGGGGTGGGGGAAAGACATGTCTTATGGTCTTAACTTGGTTTTCTTCTTCGCATTACATTCATGTTTAAATTTTTGTTCTTAGTTTTACTTTTATAAAATGTCAAAAATACAAAAAAAATGCATGTTTATTTTAAGTTTATTTTTCTTTACCCTACTTAGATGTCCTATGATGAAAATTCAATAGCTGACTTGATCATGTAAACCCTATGGCATATTTGGATGGTTTAGCCTAAGTCTTTAAAATTTTTATGTAGATTGTGAACTTGTGATGAAATTGAGCACATATGATCCTAGGCTAAAAAGAAAATCCAACAAAAATTGTCCTTGTGAGAATTTTGACCTATAGGGAGAACATCAAAAATCCCTCCGCTTTCTTGAGTGAATTTACTCTTCCTATGCATATCTAAATGTTGTGATAATTATTCAAAACCAATGCATATATATGTTTATGTTTACGGGAATTAAATGATGGAGGCATCTTTTAAGCCATTTTTATCCTCTCTTTACCTACCCTGCATTATCCCTGCTTGAAGCCAGAACATTAGCCTGAGCCTGAATTGCAAACTCCACAAAATTATCCCTAGCCGAATTGAGCCTGACCCCCATTTGGGAATTGAGACTTAGATTTGTTGGAACTAATGCCTTGTGGAAAGAAAAGAGCATAATGTCTAGTTGTGAGCGAGGAAATTATAGGATGGTACATATTTACATTTTGTCATATTTTGTAAAAGGATGTTTTGGCTCACCATATAAATGCACATAGTTTTAGTATTATGTTCGAAAAAAAAAAATCCGAAAAAAAATATATATATATAAAGTGCATGAGCCAAAATCCTTAAGTCTTTTATTCATACAAATGTTATATTTTTGGGAGGTATATTAGAACTTGGAAGAAGGGTTGATGGAATGCATCTTTAGAGCATTATATTGAAGAGTTATGGTTTGGGTATTGCAAGTGTTGAGATTTAGGAGTCTTGATTCCCGAATTATAAAAGCACCACATAGCCAAATAATTCCATACCCTTTATTTCATACCAAGCCCCATTACAACCCCGCCGAATGGAGTCTTCTATGAAGTCTTCCATTGAGCGAAAGTCCTCCTGATGATTCTTATTGCATTTTCATAATTGGTTGCGAAGTGGATTATTATAAATTGCAATGTTTAGGAGATTGTATATGGAATTGAGTTGAGAGTTGATCTTTATAGCCTAAACACATGAGAGTTGAGTGCAAACACATTATCCCTGTGAGGTTGGATCAAAATTGCATATGCCTATGGATCGCCAAAATATGTGCTATGACGTTAAATTCACTTGCTTTGCTTTGCTACTACTTATGATGTTGCTTTTTGACAAAGGCGAAGACTTGAAGGGTGTGTTATAGGTGTTGGTTATTGCTTGGTTATTGCTTGAGGACAAGCAAGTCTAAGTATGGGGTGTTTTGATGTACACATTTGCACCTTCTTTTATTGCATCTTTTGACTTCTTATTTCATTCGATCTCCAAAGAAAAAAAAGGTTCAAAAGAATATAAACTTGTGTAAGAATGGGCTAAAATGCAAGAAATAGAGTTTGCACATGTTTTGAGCTAACCATGCAGGAATTCGAGCGAAAACGGAGTCAAAACGAAGAAGCCAAGTGAAGCTGAGCAGAGGTAGATATCGACCCTAGACCCAGATATCGACCTCTGGGGTAGATATCGACCTTCAACATAGATATCGACCTCAACATAGACATCAAGTGAAGCTGAGAAGAGGTAGATATCGACCTTAGACCCAGATATCGACCCCCAGTGTCGATATCGACCCCCATATCGACCTCAACATAGAAATCTACCAGAGCTGAACAAGTCGAGCAGGAACAGAGACCTCGATATCGACCTCTGGTGTCGATATCGACCCCCTATCTCGACAGAAGATAGACTCGATTTCGAATGCGGATTGACACTATATCTTCAAGGAGGCACGGGATTATCTCATACTTTCAAGATAGAGGACAGCTGAAGTTTTATTTATCTTTTACCTTTAAGTTATTTAAAGTTTTTATCAAAATAAAAGACCTATCCTAATTGTTCGGATAGAGTTATTAGTTTAGATAGGAGTTACAATCCTTGGATAGCGAGGATTAGTAGCCTATAAATAAAGCCCTAGGGCTGGGATCCAATCATCTTTCAATCATCCAATAATCGAATCACCCAAGACATAGACAATAGAGTTAGAGTTAGAGAGAAGTTTTAGGGTTTGACGTTTGCGAAAGTTGACGTTGATTTGTAAAGCTTCGAAGTTTAGTTTAATGCAAGTTTCTTCCTTTCAATTGACAATGATGAATCCCATGATGAGAAGCGAGTAGTTCCCCAAAGCTCTTAGGGTCGGGGTGAGCCCGACGTTAGCCATGCGCGCTTGAGGTAAGTATTTGATGTTGATATCGTTGTGTCTATCTCTCCTCCTACAATTCTGTGTTTAGTCCTAATCGAAAGAAAAGGGATTCATGCTAACAACTTGAGTTATAAACATAAAATTGGTAGAGACAATTAGGTTTATTTGAAAGAGTAATCCTAAGAGTTGGTGTACGGCGAAAGCTTGTCCCTCGGGGGAAATAGCGCAATTGTCCGTCTTATTTATCTCATCGCATGCATTGGTTAACGTTGCGGTAAACCCTAATACTAGGAGTTGTTTTTACATATTTTATATTCACCAAAACCCACTGTTATTTTTGTTCATTGCTTCTCTCTCCATCCTTGATTCTTCGGCTCTTCTTTGCCGACAAGAAACTAACTCACTGCAGGGAGACATCGATATCGACCCCTGACGTCGATATCGACCACTGAGTTAGTCGACAGTTTTCTGAGTCGACGACGAACATCGCTGCGGAGTTTGGCTGACATCGATATCGACACCAGACATCGATATCGACCCCCTGTATCGACTGGCAGTCTTCTGAGCCAGTCGATTTCGTGAACTGACATCGATATCGACCCCCACCAGTCGATATCGACCACTTGTTTTTGTCTTTGCAGGTCTTCTGTTGCAGAGAACATCGACAGCCGAGGTCGACATCGAGGCCCAAGGTCGAAATCGAGGCTTCTGGTCGACGCAGACGTGAACTTTCCAAAGCTACTAGGATCCCGCTGACACGCCTCCTCGTGGATCGATCCTGACTACCCTTCCACTACAACGGGAGGAAGTCTTGTAATTATTTGCTTAGGCCAGGAGTTGGATTACATTTATTTACATCTTTATATTTGTAATTACTTGACATATCAAGCCTCCTGCAACAACAAATTGGCGCCGTTGCCGGGGAGGCAATCAATCGCGCCCTAGTAGTCTATCTCACGTCTTTATCTAGATTTGCTTTGCAGGTGTATGCGACGTGCTGATCGCCCACCTGAATTTGAAGGAGTAGACGACCCTGAGCATCTAAGGGCCCTAGCTCAAAGAATCATGGCGGAAAACGCGAACCAAGCAGAACTCATTGAACAACTAAGGAGGCAGGTTGAGGACCTAACGACTAGAGAGGCGGCACTTAAGGAGCGTGCGGATAGGGAGGAGGAAGGCCGAAGGCAAATAGAAGCCCAAATCAATGCCCTCCCTAGGAATGCCAAGCAATATATGCACCCCGCTCTCACAGTGCCTAAATCGGCAATTCTTATCCCTGCCTCTAATTTTGAAATTAAACCTAACTTCTTGACTGAAATAAGAAGGCATCTATATGAAGGAAAACCTAATGAGTGCCCTATGGCACATATTTCCACCTTCTTAGACCTTTGTGATACTATTGCTGATGGACGTAGTCTTGAATATGTCCAACTAAAAGCCTTTCGATGGTCTCTTACAGGTAAAGCATTGCAGTGGTTGGAAAGCTTAGCCCCAAGATCGCTCCGCACCTGGAATGAAGTCAAGGACGCGTTCCTCAACAAGTTCTTCCCTCCTTCTAAGACGGCGTTGATCCGACAGAAAATCACGGCTTTCAAACAAAAGCCTGGTGAAGCTCTGGCGACTGTTTGGGAAAGGTTCAAGGACCTTCTACGATCATGCCCGACGCATGGCCAACCACCATATGTAATTCAGGAGATCATATACAATGCTCTTGACGCTGCAACAAAGGAGAGGATCAACACCTACACTCCTATGGCTACCTTGAACTCGCTCCACAAGAGGCTTGGGAGACCATAGAGAGGTTGGTGGAGTTCGACAACACATATGGGACTCCTGAGGCTTCCGACACATCATCATCGTCGAGGCCTGCCCCATCTATGCCCTTATATGAACCCTCCAATGTAATCGATCCGGACGTGAAGGAGCAATTCCATAGAGATCAACTTAGAAAGCTCCAAAAGCAAGTAAGGTTCCTTTCAGCGAACCAAGATTGCATCGAATGCGGATCGCAGCGTCACACCACCGTCGAGTGCCCCCATGCCGAACAAGTACACCTAGCGGAGACTCACCAAGAGGCGCGCTACATGAGGGGTCCCAATCACCAATATTGGGGAGACCAAAGGTTCCATCAACCACAAAGGAACCAGGTCAACCCTAGGGACCCTCCGCCTTATAGAGCTCCTGGGCACCCGGAGAGAGACCAAAAGAAGGATGATCTTCAACTAGTACTGGATGAAATCAGGCAAAATCAGGCTAAGAATGATCAATCCAACAATGCCATCCATTCTCAACTCAATCACCTTACCACAAGGATTGGAGAAATGGATATTTGGAAGAAGAACGTAGAGACCCAACTGGGTCAATTGGCGGCACAAATCCCCAGGCCGTCCGGAACACTCCCTGGGCAACCCACCACAAATCCTAAGGGACAATCCGGGACAGGCCATATCGCAGCCATACAATTAAGGAGTGGCACCAAAGTACAAAAACCACGGACGGAAACGGAGGAGAAAGCAGCAGATCCAGTCGACGTCGACAGACTAGTCGATGTCGACCCAGAGGTCGAAATCGACCCCCTGATTGACGTCGATGACATTGCAGAGCCATCAGAGCCACAACAGAGGTCGAAATCGACCATCCCAGTCGATATCGACCACATTCCAGTCGATGTCGATGTCCAACAGGCCCCTCCGACCACCGTTTCGGCCCCCCCACCAAAGAAGACGTTGCCATTCCCTTCCAAAGCATTGAAGGATCCCACCAAAGGCAAGTTTAGGCGCTTCATAAAGATACTTCAAGGACTCAACATCACTATCCCTCTTACAGAAGCCCTAAGCGAGATGCCCGCCTATGTACGATTCCTCAAAGACATCCTGAGCAAGAAGAGGTCCATGGCAGAGATCGCAGAGGAGTGCTCAAAGATGGACTTCCATGAGAAGAAGAGTGATCCAGGGAAGTTTGCAATCACCGTGGGACTTGGCCAACATCGCTATAAAGCCCTATGTGACCTAGGGGCAAGTGTAAGTCTCATGCCTCTCTCTATTTGGCAAAAGGTGAACATTGGTGCCCTTGAACCTGTGGACATGAAGCTTTATATGGCTGACAACTCATTCGTCAGACCCACAGGTATAGTTGATGACGTTCCGGTAAAGGTAGGTAAGTTTTTTGTGCCTACTGATTTCATTGTATTGGAAATGCCTGAAGATCCTGTAGTGCCTATTATCCTTGGTAGGCCATTCTTAGCTACTGCAGATGCCAATATCAATGTACGTCGAGGATTACTAACCTTTACTATAGGGAACGAAGTAATAGAATTCTCCTTCAACCCGACCATGAGCGAAACAAAGCACCTGGAGCAAGTAGTCCTCTCGCCGGCTAAGGAGAAGCTTAGAAAATTTTTGTTGGCGAGAACGGAAACAGCAAGCAGGGTCGACATCGACTGGAACCAGTCGATATCGACTAAAAGCATCGAAATCGACCCCCCTTGGTCGAAATCGAGTATGCCAGATCGACGTTAGGAGCTTAAGTATGGGGTCACAAAGGTCGATATCGACCCTCCTTGGTCGAAATCGACCACCCCTCAGCCTGAAGATTTCTGTTTCGGGCCCAAACAGGTAAGCCCAGGTATGACTCCTAACCCTCCTCCGTCCATTATTGATAAATCAAATAAGGTGGTTATTGATAATTCTACTAAAGAGAGGGTCAAAGCTCCATGGTTTGCCTATATTGCTAAAGTTAGGTCAAGAAAGAGAAGAAAAGCGCCCAAAGAAGAACCTAACATCAAAAAAGCCTTGGTCGCCGAACTTAGCTACTACCAAAAGGACCTAGATGACCCAGGAGAATGCTCAAGCTCGAAGGGTCCCTACATAAAAGGGTCATGAAGAATTGACGGAGAAGTCGGCCTAGCGACTCAAAAATCTAGAGCATGTACATAAAAACTTTTAAATTTTTGCATAGATGGTTTTTAGGATTTAATTTTTTGGCTGTTTGAAACTCTTAAAATTGAGATAATTCGTGCTTTATCTATATTACTAACAAAGATTTCAGGTTATCAAGCAAAAGGGACGACGAAGAAGAAAAGAAGCTTCTGCAGAGGCAGTCGAAATCGACCAGGCCAGTCGAAATCGACCCCCCAGGGTCAAGCCATCTCCTGGAGTCGACATCGAGGACTCAGGAGCAAAAAGCAGAGGTCGATATCGACCCTAATACTCGATATCGACCCCAATCAGGCAGCCCTCGTCTTCATTTTCTTCCTCGACTTCGACAGATGCAGTCGACATCGACCACTGACCTAGATATCGACTTCTGGCATCGACCAAACCTGAAATCGACCTAAATCCGCTGTAAGTCTCTCTCTACCCTTGTTCTTCTTTTTAATACAGTGAGGACACTGTATATTTTAAGTATGGGGTGGGGGAAAGACATGTCTTATGGTCTTAACTTGGTTTTCTTCTTCGCATTACATTCATGTTTAAATTTTTGTTCTTAGTTTTACTTTTATAAAATGTCAAAAATACAAAAAAAATGCATGTTTATTTTAAGTTTATTTTTCTTTACCCTACTTAGATGTCCTATGATGAAAATTCAATAGCTGACTTGATCATGTAAACCCTATGGCATATTTGGATGGTTTAGCCTAAGTCTTTAAAATTTTTATGTAGATTGTGAACTTGTGATGAAATTGAGCACATATGATCCTAGGCTAAAAAGAAAATCCAACAAAAATTGTCCTTGTGAGAATTTTGACCTATAGGGAGAACATCAAAAATCCCTCCGCTTTCTTGAGTGAATTTACTCTTCCTATGCATATCTAAATGTTGTGATAATTATTCAAAACCAATGCATATATATGTTTATGTTTACGGGAATTAAATGATGGAGGCATCTTTTAAGCCATTTTTATCCTCTCTTTACCTACCCTGCATTATCCCTGCTTGAAGCCAGAACATTAGCCTGAGCCTGAATTGCAAACTCCACAAAATTATCCCTAGCCGAATTGAGCATGACCCCCATTTGGGAATTGAGACTTAGATTTGTTGGAACTAATGCCTTGTGGAAAGAAAAGAGCATAATGTCTAGTTGTGAGCGAGGAAATTATAGGATGGTACATATTTACATTTTGTCATATTTTGTAAAAGGATGTTTTGGCTCACCATATAAATGCACATAGTTTTAGTATTATGTTCGAAAAAAAAAATCCGAAAAAAAATATATATATATAAAGTGCATGAGCCAAAATCCTTAAGTCTTTTATTCATACAAATGTTATATTTTTGGGAGGTATATTAGAACTTGGAAGAAGGGTTGATGGAATGCATCTTTAGAGCATTATATTGAAGAGTTATGGTTTGGGTATTGCAAGTGTTGAGATTTAGGAGTCTTGATTCCCGAATTATAAAAGCACCACATAGCCAAATAATTCCATACCCTTTATTTCATACCAAGCCCCATTACAACCCCGCCGAATGGAGTCTTCTATGAAGTCTTCCATTGAGCGAAAGTCCTCCTGATGATTCTTATTGCATTTTCATAATTGGTTGCGAAGTGGATTATTATAAATTGCAATGTTTAGGAGATTGTATATGGAATTGAGTTGAGAGTTGATCTTTATAGCCTAAACACATGAGAGTTGAGTGCAAACACATTATCCCTGTGAGGTTGGATCAAAATTGCATATGCCTATGGATCGCCAAAATATGTGCTATGACGTTAAATTCACTTGCTTTGCTTTGCTACTACTTATGATGTTGCTTTTTGACAAAGGCGAAGACTTGAAGGGTGTGTTATAGGTGTTGGTTATTGCTTGGTTATTGCTTGAGGACAAGCAAGTCTAAGTATGGGGTGTTTTGATGTACACATTTGCACCTTCTTTTATTGCATCTTTTGACTTCTTATTTCATTCGATCTCCAAAGAAAAAAAAGGTTCAAAAGAATATAAACTTGTGTAAGAATGGGCTAAAATGCAAGAAATAGAGTTTGCACATGTTTTGAGCTAACCATGCAGGAATTCGAGCGAAAACGGAGTCAAAACGAAGAAGCCAAGTGAAGCTGAGCAGAGGTAGATATCGACCCTAGACCCAGATATCGACCTCTGGGGTAGATATCGACCTTCAACATAGATATCGACCTCAACATAGACATCAAGTGAAGCTGAGAAGAGGTAGATATCGACCTTAGACCCAGATATCGACCCCCAGTGTCGATATCGACCCCCATATCGACCTCAACATAGAAATCTACCAGAGCTGAACAAGTCGAGCAGGAACAGAGACCTCGATATCGACCTCTGGTGTCGATATCGACCCCCTATCTCGACAGAAGATAGACTCGATTTCGAATGCGGATTGACACTATATCTTCAAGGAGGCACGGGATTATCTCATACTTTCAAGATAGAGGACAACTGAAGTTTTATTTATCTTTTACCTTTAAGTTATTTAAAGTTTTTATCAAAATAAAAGACCTATCCTAATTGTTCGGATAGAGTTATTAGTTTAGATAGGAGTTACAATCCTTGGATAGCGAGGATTAGTAGCCTATAAATAAAGCCCTAGGGCTGGGATCCAATCATCTTTCAATCATCCAATAATCGAATCACCCAAGACATAGACAATAGAGTTAGAGTTAGAGAGAAGTTTTAGGGTTTGACGTTTGCGAAAGTTGACGTTGATTTGTAAAGCTTCGAAGTTTAGTTTAATGAAAGTTTCTTCCTTTCAATTGACAATGATGAATCCCATGATGAGAAGCGAGTAGTTCCCCAAAGCTCTTAGGGTCGGGGTGAGCCCGACGTTAGCCATGCGCGCTTGAGGTAAGTATTTGATGTTGATATCGTTGTGTCTATCTCTCCTCCTACAATTCTGTGTTTAGTCCTAATCGAAAGAAAAGGGATTCATGCTAACAACTTGAGTTATAAACATAAAATTGGTAGAGACAATTAGGTTTATTTGAAAGAGTAATCCTAAGAGTTGGTGTACGGCGAAAGCTTGTCCCTCGGGTGAAATAGCGCAATTGTCCGTCTTATTTATCTCATCGCATGCATTGGTTAACGTTGCGGTAAACCCTAATCCTAGGAGTTGTTTTTACATATTTTATATTCACCGAAACCCACTGTTATTTCTGTTCATTGCTTCTCTCTCCATCCTTGATTCTTCGGCTCTTCTTTGCCGACAAGAAACTAACTCACTGCAGGGAGACATCGATATCGACCCCTGACGTCGATATCGACCACTGAGTTAGTCGACAGTTTTTTGAGTCGACGACGAACATCGCTGCGGAGTTTGGCTGACATCGATATCGACACCAGACATCGATATCGACCCCCTGTATCGACTGGCAGTCTTCTGAGCCAGTCGATTTCGTGAACTGACATCGATATCGACCCCCACCAGTCGATATCGACCACTTGTTTTTGTCTTTGCAGGTCTTCTGTTGCAGAGAACATCGACAGCCGAGGTCGACATCGAGGCCCAAGGTCGAAATCGAGGCTTCTGGTCGACGCAGACGTGAACTTTCCAAAGCTACTAGGATCCCGCTGACACGCCTCCTCGTGGATCGATCCTGACTACCCTTCCACTACAACGGGAGGAAGTCTTGTAATTATTTGCTTAGGCCAGGAGTTGGATTACATTTATTTACATCTTTATATTTGTAATTACTTGACATATCAAGCCTCCTGCAACAACAACGGGTGCAGTCCAGATCATCAAAAAACCCAAATTCTTGTCCTTTTAAAGTATCCGCATAATTTAAAATTGTGAGGAAGTACAGATAAGGGTCGAACTTTAAAAATAAAATTCAAATTAAAATGTGTTATGCGAGATTGTTCCTTTAACAATTTTTGTTTAACATATTTTTGGCACGCCCAGTGGGACACTTTTCTTTCTTTGTAATTTTTATTTATGTGGATACTTATGTTTCTTTCTCTTTGTAGCAGGAAGAATATGGCCCAAAGAGCAGTGATCAATGTGAGCCAGCTCCCAGCAACCTTCGTTGTGAATGGGGGAAGATGGATGAGGAAACGCTCATTCAAGGTGATGTTTGATGTCACTCGCGAAATGATTTCCGCGACAATCCCAATGGAGAACCAGTTCGGACCTCTTCAAGGTCTCAAGGAAGAGAGGACATCTACCAAATTGGTGGCTGCTTCATCGCCTAACCAAACAGGCAGGAGGCCAGTGAAGGGTGGGGCATTTCAACCCACTATAACTGTCATCAAGAACAAGGGAGCTCCATCAGCATCAGGCCTACCGGCGAACACTCCTGTAAACAAGAAGAAGAAGTTACGAAGGCGAGGTTGCAAGAACGGATCTAAGCGCCGAATGAATAGTACTCGCGCTAAGCTGGCCGTGTCACCCGCCCTATAGTTGGCCAAGGTTACTCTACAAAAGGCTGCCCAAGAGCTGTAAAAAGGACTAGTCCCAAAGCCTCATATTATGGTAGGGGCTTTCCCTTGCTATATCAAACAAGTAGAAGAGGTGAACATGACCTCGCACTTGGAGGAGGGAGATGTTCAAGCTGGAATTGAGAAGGAGAAAGTAGTTGCCCCTCCTCAAACTAAGAAAGGAAAGGGGCAGCGGAAGCCTTTGGTCCAGGAGGATTCTAAGGCATACACCGGTCCAATGACTAGATCAAGGACCAAGGAGAACTCCTATATCGAAGTAGCTTCCCGACTATCAAATCCGTCTAAGCCAACAACCGAAGCTGGGGATAAAACAACGGAGAAGTGTTCGGATTCCTCACTTTTCAAGAGGGAGGAGTTCCCACCTGTTACAAGCAAGCAAGCACATGTCAAGACTACCTCACATGATGAGGCATATGTAATGACCACTGAGACCACCAGTGTTGAAGAGCAGATTCAAGAGTTGCAGAGAAAGCTGGAAGAAAAAGACCAGCAAATCGCAACATTAATGGCTCGAATTCCCGATCCGAATCAAGAAAGCAAGCATGAAGTGGGTGAAACTAATAACGAAGCTCCGAACAGTTCTTCAGGAACGGCCTCCGATGCAGCCATCTCAGCCTATGAGATTCGAGAGATGATTGCTCGGGGCATTAGAGATTTCCAAATCGCCCAGAATCCACCTGTGGTGGGATACAAAAAGCCATATCCTCCGCATTATGATACCGTGCCATTCCCGCCAGGTTATCAAAAGCCTAGCTTCGATAAGTTTGATGGTATACATGGGTCACCGCGCGAGCATCTTGCTTACTTTTACTCAGCATGCGGTGAAACGACCCTTATCGATGCTTTGTTGATCCGTCAGTTTGTTTAGTCCTTGAAAGGCTCCGCATTTACATGGTACACCCAACTCCCTCAAGGATCAATCGAGACTTAGGATGACCTGCAAAGAGCTTTCTTGGCTCAATTTGTGAGAACGAAGATAAAAGTCTTTATCATGGACCTGGCGAACACCATAAAAGGCCAAAATGAGAGCGCAAACGACTTCATTACAAGATGGAGAAGTTTAAGGTTGCAATGCCCGGAGCATCTAAGTGAGTTGGCTTGTGTCCAAATGTGCACAAATAACTTACTTCCTGACCTAGCCGTTCATGTGGGAAGTGCCGAGCCACTATCGTTTGATGCATTAGTGTCAAAGGCATGTAATGTAGAGCGACAACTCCAACGAAAGGTCACATCAAGTCGTTCTCAAGCAAATGAAAGTAGAAGGGAGGACACAAGGCGTCAACCTAAACGAGGAGAGTCTATGATGACTTTTGTCAAGACTGGTGGCAAGACAACCGGTGGTAGCAATAACAAAGCCCAAGAAAGGGGCAAAGAGCCGCCAAAAAGACTTTCCTTGCAAGAAAGGAAGTAAAAAAAGTACTCATTTGATGATAAGGATGTTTAAGGAATATTTGATCAGCTAATGGCGGTCAAGATGTTGAATCTCCCGGAGCCAAAAAGACCCGAAGTAGCCGGCCGAACAGAGGAGCCTAACTATTGCCCATACCATCGCATTCTTGGACATACAATCCGAGATTGTTATGTTCTAAAAGACAAGATAGAAGGAATGATTCATTCAGGAGAGATCGTGGTTGAAGGGGCAAAACCAAAGGCGCCTTCTGCCTCATCTAATACCATTTCAATGGTTGAGGTAGCGGAAGCACTTCCTTCACCAAATCAGGGATCGCATGAAATATCTTCAGAGGCATCATCCAAGGGCATCGGGAGTGGTGACATTCCCACGGTCTCCTTGCCTTTTATGGCTATACCGGTCCAATTCAAAGTCGGTGACAAGGTGCGCATTGTCTGGGCATATCCCGACATGCCAAGAGATGGTCCGGGGCAACCTACATTGTATGAGATCATGACGTGTTCCGATATTGAAGACCTATTCTCGAATGATGATGGCGATGATGAAAGTCTCTATGAATGGAAAACTGCCACGGGTCGGAATAAATCTCAATTGGCTGTCACTCGACATGTGGAGCATGAAGGTTGTAGAATCATTGGGAGAGGATCTGACAAGAAGAAAAATAAGAAAAGAAAGAGTGGAAAAAAAGCAAAAAAACCAAAAGTGGAGCTCGAAGAGGAGTATGTTCAACCCATCCGAGACCCTTTTACTTTAAAGGACTATGTCCCTAAGGACTTCACTACGGATGATATGTCTGACATTGACGATGAGCCATTTTGGGGAGAAGACGTGATTCAATGTTGCATGACAAGTTGGGCCGATGAGGTGGAGGAACAAGAAGAAGTGGATGAGATCGTGCTTCGATCTAGTCGTCAATTTCCTCCTCTCCCCTTAAAAGATAAAAAGAGGGGAAAGAGTTCAACCTCAAGTGAAGGAGAGGTGATAGGCTCCGAGGATCACACTATGCCTCAAGCTACTACTTCATTGGGTGTAGAGGACAAGACCATGCCTCAAAAAGACATGCTGGTAACAACGCCTATGGTGGCTCGAAGTGCACCGTATAAAGTATGGGTCAAGTACGATGTGGTCAATCACCTTAAGCGTATTCCATCACGTTTGAGCGTCTATGATGCTCTCCAAATGTCGAATGACTTGAGAAGGGCGCTAATTCAAGCTCTTATGGACCCCGAGCATTACAAAGATCAGGTGGAGCCGGTTGAGGTTGATAACACTTCAGTACCTGCAGTGACTCATTGTGATTCATGCATGGCGGCCATTACTTTCTCCGATGAAGATCTTCAATTAGGGAGCGAGCATCATAATAGGCCCTTATATGTGACAGGTACCATCGGAGATACTCAAATCAAACGCATCTTACTTGACTGCGGATCCGCGGTTAACCTCCTCCCGCTTAAATCTAGAAAGGCGATGGGTTTGACAGCCAGTCACTTGTCCCCGACTTTGCTCACTATCCAGGGTTTTAACCAGGTGGGGCAAAGAGCCATGGGCACCATTGCTTTGAAGGTGATGATGGATGATTTATATAAAGATGCCGTTTTTCATGTCATTGATGCAAACACGTCCTATAATGCATTGTTGGGATGACCTTGGCTCCATGCAAGTAGGTCCATTGCTTCAACACTTCACCAATGCTTGAAGTACACTGATGAGGGTGAGAATGAGAGGACCATTCGGGGAGACCCTAACCCTTTTCATGGGGAAAGTGTGAACTATGCCGATGCCAAGTTCTATAAATCGGTTAAGGGTGAACCATCTGTAAGAATGGAGGAGTCTACAAAGTGTGAAGGGATGGGGGCATCTCAAAATATCATCCGACCTCAACGTGTTACTCCCACAAGAAAGGTGGAGGAGAAGCCTAAATCTTAGGTGTTGTTCAAGTATGTCCCAAAGGACCAAAGGAGGGATGACGAAGGACCTTTGTCCCCCGTCGGGGAAGTTGTACAGTCCCTTGTGACAGAGTATGCTTTTCCCTTACGGAAAATTGACCAGGCAGCTCCGAGGGGAACGTTGGTCATTCATCCGGCCGTTGAAGGTAGCCAAAACAAGAATAAGAGAAGAGTGTCAAAAGGCTTTTCTAAAGCCATCGAAGAGTTTGTGACGACTTCTAAGGAGCCAAAGGGACCATTGGTGCAGGTGCAAAATGCTGGTTCTCGTCATAAGCCAGAGAGCTCACAAGGGTCACGCAAAAAAGCTTTCGCTCGATCATCTCCATGTCTCTTAAGAAGGAGGGCTCTTAACGGCAAGTGTTCAAAAGCCAATGACATTAACCTCAAAGGAACAAGATATGTTCTTAGAGGAGATGAAGCCTTTACCAAGAGTCTCAGTGTTTGAAAGACTCGACACGGCGTCCATAGTTGAATCCTCTAGGCCGTCAGTATTCCAAAGATTGGAGGGAGACATTAAACCAAATAAGTTGATTCTCCAGCCCAAGAAGACCAAGAAGTGGAAGGTCAAAAGGGGAAAACAGCCCAAGCTCATCATCCATGGCTCGGCTGAAGTCAAGACGGAGGAAACTAATGTGGTGACCTTCCTTGGCCAAGAGGAAGTCCCTAACACCCAAAACCCAAAATATGGCGATCATCAAGATAAGAGCCGCGAGGATGAGTCTCCAGATTTCATCACAGTAGCTCAGCCGGCACCACCTGAACTTGAAGATGGTGGCCAGGCCAAATAGACGATCTCCAAGAAATCAACTTGTGAACTCTCGAAGAGCCGAAGCCCGTCTTTGTTAGCGCATTGTTAACAAGTGAGGAGAGAGAAATTTATGAGAATCTGCTCAGGGAGTACAAAGATGTCTTCGCTTGGAGTTACCAAGATATGCCTGGGTTGGATCCACAAATCGCCGTTCATAAGTTGAATGTGGCAGAGGACAAAAAGCCGATAAAGCAAGCACAACGATGCTTTCGTCCGGAATTGACTGTCCAAATAAAGAGTGAAGTCAATAAGCTCAAAACAGCGGGTTTCATTAGAGAAGTTCAATACCCCATATGGTTGGCGAACATTGTCCCGGTGAGAAAGAAGAATGGACAATTGCGGATATGTGTGGACTTTCGAGACCTAAATAAGGCATGTCTAAAAGATGAGTTCCCGTTACCCATAATAGAGTTGTTGGTGGACGCCACGACAGGGTTTCAAGCTCTGTCCTTCATGGACGGGTTCTCCGGGTACAATCAAATCAAGATGCACCCAAGCGATGAAGAGTTGACAGCCTTTCGCACACCTCTAGGCACATTTTGCTATACAGTGATGCCTTTTGGGTTGAAAAATGCAAGGGCAACCTACCAAAGAGCCATGACAGTCATCTTTCATGATCTCATTCACAACACCGTTGAGTGTTACGTGGATGACTTGGTGGTCAAGACAAGGGAAAGAAAAGATCACCCTAATGATCTTCGGCTCATTTTTGAGAGGCTACACAAGAACCAATTAAAAATGAATCCACTCAAGTGTGCTTTTGGTGTCACATCGGGGAAGTTCCTTGGTTTCATCGTCCGATACCGTGGAATTGAAATTGATCCCAATAAGATCAAGGCTATAGCTCAAATGCCTCCCCCAAGGAATCTTCGTGAGCTTCGAGGATTACAAGGCCGACTTGCCTACATCCGTCGTTTCATCTCAAATCTGACAGGGAGGTGTTAGTCTTTCCTACGGTTGACAAAGAAAGACACACCGTATGTTTGGGATCGATCATGTCAAGAGGCACTTGACAACATAAGGCAGTACTTGACAAAGCCACCAGTCCTAATGGCACCAACACAAGGTCGACCTCTCATTTTGTACACGGCAGCTCTTGAGCATTCGTTGGGAGCCATGTTAGCACAAATCAATGATGAAGGAAAAGAAAATGCCTTATACTATATCAGCCGAACATTGGTCGGGGCAGAACACAACTATTCTGCGATGGAAAAAATTTGCCTAGCCTTGGTCTTTGCCATTCAAAAGTTACGACACTATTTGTTATCTCATCATATAACATTAGTCTCTAAGGCTGATCCATTGCGCTTCATCTTGTCCAAAGCAGTGCTGTCCGGAAGATTGGCTAAGTGGGCAATGTTACTCACACCATTTGACATTAAGTATGTGTCACAAAAGGCGGTAAAAGGGCAAGCCATTGCCGAATTTCTAGCTGCACATCCTGCTCCCGATGATGAGGAGGTGGTGAGTGATTTTACCAATGAAGAAGTTCTCACAATTGAAAAAGGCTGTTGGCAACTATACTTTGACGGTGCATCATGAAGGGAAGGAGCCGGCGTTGGAGTCGTCTTCATTACTCCCTCGGGCGGATTGATCCCTTATTCATTTTCCTTGTTAGAACCATGTACAAACAATGTTGCCGAATATGAGGCCTTGATCATTGGCCTTGAGATCGCCCTTGAGATGCATGTGGATCCACTACAAGTGTTCGGTGATTCTCAGTTGATCATCAAGGAAATGAATGGCGTATATGAGGTGAAGAATGAGGGCTTAATTCCCCTTCATCAAAGAGTTCAACAACTTTTGAGCCAGTTCTACCAAGTGGAAATCACACATGTGGTGAGGTCAGAAAATTCTAAGGCCGATGCTCTTGCCAAGCTGGCAGCGTCCCTCATATTCCCAAATGAAAGAGAAATTCAGGTTGTCATTGGAGAACGTCATGTGTTGGCTTCAACCTCAAAGCAATCAAAAGTAACCGAAGAAGCCAGTTTTGTTTCCGTCTACAAAATTGACGAAGAAACAAATTGGCGGCAACCCATGATTGAAGACTTGAAGCATGGGATTCTTCCCAAAGATTCAAGGCAAAGGGTGGATATCAAAAGAAGAGCACCAAGATTCTTGTTGCAAGATGATACTTTGTATCGAAGAGCATTCGATGGGATGCTCCTAAGGTGCTTGTCAAAAGAAGAGGCGAAGTACATTTTATCGGAGACCCATGCAGGGGTCTGTGGAGCACATCAAGCTGGCCCTAAGTTAGCCAACCAAGTCAAGCGTATTGGCAATTACTGGCCCACCATGATGAAAGACTCAATGGAGTTCAGAAAAGCATGTCATGCTTGCCAAATTCATGCGAACTTCATACACCAGCCTCTGCAGCTTCTTCACCCGATTACTTTGTCGTGGCCATTCAATGCCTGGGGTCTAGATGTAGTAGGGCCTATAAATCCATCATCCTCTCGAGGTCATCAATACATTTTGGCAGCAACATATTATTTCTCAAAATGGGCAGAAGCTTCAGCTTTGAAGAAAGTGGGAGCAAAAGAGGTGGCAGACTTCATAAGGATTCATTTGATCTACCGATATGGAGTTTCTTCAAAGCTCATTTCAGACAATGCTCTTTACTTTAAAAACAAGATGTTGGTGAAGTTAGCCGAAAAGTATGGGTATAAGCATAACTTTTCATCGAACTATAACCCGTCATCAAATGGTCAAGTCGAAGCATTTAATAAGGTGCTATAAAAAATTCTCAAGAAGATGGTGTCAAAGTCAAAAAGAGATTGGCATGACCGCTTACCCGAGGCCTTATGGGCGTACCGAACAATGGTAAGAACATCTACCAGGTGCACCCCTTATAGCTTGGTCTTTGGGTCCGAAGCAGTGTTACCTCTTGAGGTACAATTACCCTCTCTTAGGGTTGCAGTACAGCTCACCGATCCAGATGAGAGTGCCAAGATCCGGTTGTCCGAGCTTGAAGCATTGGACGAGCGTAGATTGGCCATCCAACCAAAGCTCGAAATCTATCAAGCCCAAGTGGCTGGGGCATTTAACAAGCGGGTCAAATTCCGCTCTTTCTCAGTAGGTGATTCGGTTCTTACAATAAGGAGGCCAATTGTCATCAATCGCAAGTCATAAGGGAAGTTTGAGCCAAAATGGGAGGGTCTGTATGTGGTCACTAAGGTCTTTCCAAAAGGTGCTTATGAACTCTCAGATGCAGAGGGTGATCTTGTGTATTCATGCATAAATGGAAAGTTCGTGAAAAGATACTTCACCTAGAGCTCTGTGATGGATAATTGAGTTGTACTGAACTACGAAAGGCTTGATCCCCTATACACATATAGTAGGGGTACGTAGGCAGTCTAGTCGGTCTATATGCTAGATGCAGCCCACCGCAAAAAAAAAAATCATAATCGGGTTCGCAAATAATAGCCAGATTATTTAGGAAACCCTTCCTAGAAGGCGGACCTAAATGATTTGAGTGATGCGGTAAAAAAAAAAGGTGTTCCCGATTTTCGGTGAAAAGTAAAGATGGACATAATGATGGTTCACGATTGAGGCCCCCTGAAGCATGTGTGAAAAATGGGTGCTATCAAAAGAACTACGAATGGCTTGATCGCTCGCTAACAGGGTACGTAGACAGTCTAACTAGTCAAAGTGCTAGGTGCAGCCCCAAAAACATACAAAACATCTACTTGCCTCGACAAGGGAAAAAAGAGTCAATTTCTCTGCTTTTATAGTCATATGAGTGTTGTTTCGACTACGGAAAAAAAATCAAATATATGAACCGGGAGCTCTTTGTGATCCGACTTCTCCATAGATCTTCTTTGCGGATACACAGCCAGCACAGAAACAATCATGTTAGTTGAAAGTGTGTCAAAACACACACACACACACAATAAAAAGGGCGAACTTTGTAGGCGTTCAGCAAATCCACACATACAAAGTTCGGGGGCATCTGTTGAGTGGTAAAATTTAGTGCTTGTAAGCTAATATATGTCATGAAATAAAATTATTTGATATAATTAAAGCGTTGCACTAAAGTTAAAAAATTCCGTACAAATCTTGGGATAAATATGCTACAAAAGCCGTAACTCTCGTTACTAAGGTGGGGTATTACTATATATTATACATATTATGGGTGACCATAATTAAATTATATATAGGTAATATATACCACTATAATTTGTGACAAAAAGAGAACCAGTAAATGTCGCCACCGGTTACCAGCAAGGTAACGTATGGGTCATTATGGAGTGCCACAAATGCATGACATAATGGCCACAAATGCAATGGCAGTTACAAATGCAATGGTCTAGTGCACATATGTCAGTATATATATACATGCTTGCATGATGTTAAAAGAAAAAGAGAGAGAAAAAAGGCCGATGCCAAAAGAAGAAAAAGAAGTAAAAAAAATTGAGGCAAAGAGAGCACTCAATACACAAACATCACACAAACATCCGTGAGAAAAAAGAAGCAGGTAGATTTCATTGTCTCTTTCTTCTATATGATTTGCAGGAACATGGCCCCGGCTTGAAAACTAAAAATTTCGCCTGGGTTATAACCATTTGAAGAACGGTGGGATGTTAGGCTCGAAAGCTAAATTTTTCGCCTAGCGTCAAATACCATTTTGTGGTTGGTTTGAAAGCTATATTTTTCGCCACTACACTGATCCTACGAGGTCATGTACATTGGAATGAAATGCTGCCCAAAATTTGGGACGCTAGGCTCGAAAGCTAAAATTTTCGCCTAGGATCAAAACAATTTTGTACTTGGTTTGAGAGCTAAATTTTTCGTCACTACACCGATCTTACCGGGTCGATACACTAAGTCGAATTGCTACCAAAATTTTACCAAGGCTGCTCGCGCTACACATCAACTGGATTCCACCAAACTGGGTCACAAATGACCCTGCATAATTCTCATCAAGAAATTAAAAGAACGTTGGTGATGCCCGAATCTAAGTTCTAAAACGAGTGTTCAGGAAGCATCTTGAGAAATTTGAAATCAAACCTTAATCTCATAAGATCAATATAAAATCAATTCCTCAAATCAGTGGCTAATTAATTACACCTTATTAAAAAAAAAGATGGGAAATAGTCACGAATACACCAAAATAGGGCTAAATAAAATAAAGAAAAAAGGCTGCCAGATTTTGAGCGGACCTTCTTTGAAACCGATTTGGTTCGAATCGGGTGTGGTTGATCCTCAAGCTCACTCAAACGGCTTGACTTTTGACCTGTTGCGTTGTTGAACGCTTGCAGCCACAAAGCCTTAATGGCAATAAAGATACTAATTGCAGAGGTAAATTATCAAGTTGTAGTCGAATTTGAGGATGGCTCTCCCGATGAATCAACATTAGCAATTGCCAAGTCAAGTGTATATATATATTGCTAAGCTAGATTTTGAAATCCACAGGATCGTGATTTGATTCACCCGAATCACAGGTGAATAAAGACCATAAATGGTGATATATGGCCAAATTAACGGGCAAGATTGATGCACTCGTACACAAGTTCATAACTCCTCAATGATCCGAAACGGTTACACGATGCATTCTCCAAAATCCTACAGCTCCAACAGTCACCCATGTGACGCTGAGATGATCTTCAAATGTAGATCAAAGGAGGGACGTGACATGTATCAAACGATCCATCTTTCCGCGCCTCTCAATCGCTCACCGATGGTCCTGGTATGCCCACGACCCAAGTTCTTCAGCCTATTCCATGCCATCTACCACCGTAGGCCAACAACTTCCCCCAAAGATCGGTCGAAGCAGCCCCGGGTGCCCCACAAAATGAGCAATAAAAAAATGGGGAGAAAGAAAAAACTGCTCAAACAGTAATGTTTTAGGCCATAGTACAAACAACTCGGGGCATATCAAAGTAAATTATAGTTGGGACCAAGAGAATCCTATGCAAGGAGCATGTCGGAAGAAACCGCGGCTTAAACGAAGCTCTGTGATGGCCACAACTGATGCCAGAAGTTGGCCTGTTGACCACCTTTGGAGGATTCCTGCACAACATAGCATATTTTGTGCGCTCCTCGAGCACTCGACGATGATCTCTGCGTGCCCCGACCCAATTTTCCGATATTACATCATGCCAACTACATCCTAAGGCTCACAAATGCCCCCGAAGATCAATCGAGGCAGTCTCGAACACCATGCAAAGAGAGCCACGAAAAAGCATATATATATATATATATATATATATATAACAAAAATATATATAGCAGTCAAGTTGGCGAGGCTTTCGTGAACAACTTAGGACCCATCTAAGTATACAGAGAATTTTGATCAATAGAGGGCACTGCAAAGAACGTGTCCGAATAAAGCGCAGCAAAAACGGAGTTCTGTAACAACATTGGTGAAGGCCAAAACTCGATTGTTAATCACATTTCCCTGCATATTTTCCAGCAATGCATTGGGCTTCTTTCCAAGGAGCTGCTGCGATGGTTCTTGTCGGCAAGCCTCCAAGATGACAGGGGGATATAGTGGAGGTGATTGACGTCCTTAATCCTGGTCATGGAATGATCGAGATGAGCCGCAATGATCGAAAAAAAATCAAGTCGATCAACATTATATATACTATATGTAGTGGAATGTCGAACAAGTCCCGGTTGACATTGTTTTCAAGGAGGACTCCACTGAGCTATGGAACGAGGCCGGGTCACCCATCAATGAACACAAGAGCATTCCAAGATATCAAAATTATTTTTGATCACTTGGAAATAAAAACAATTTCAAATGTCAAACAAGGCGGAACTACGAGCGATTTGATCCCTTTCAAAAGGGTACGTAGGACGCTCGATCCAAATCAAAACCCATCGAGTTCAATCGCCAAAATCAAACTAGATTTGTTCCATGAAAGAACTACGTAAAGACTTGATACTCTTTTGCGAGTTACGTAGGAAATCCGGTATCAAATTTAATATATATCGGATTCAGTCGTCCATTCCAAAATTAAAGCAAATTTGTCCTTCTACCCGAACTACGAAGGCTTGATGCTCTCAAACGAGCTACGTAGGAAACTCGATATCAAGTCATACAAATGTCGAGTCCAGTCGCAAGTTCCAAATCAAATTCATCCATTTGAACTACGAGTGATTTGATTCCATCATAACGGATACGTAGGAAACCCATATCCGGGTCCAATCACAAACCTCAAAGAAAACAAATCAAACCCGATGCTCTATCGAGTTGAAACCCAAACACATAAACCTAAACATATATAACCAAACACATAACCAAATTCAAATCAAACACCAAGTCCAAACAAAATCAAATCCAAACACCTTACGCCAAGCGAGACACAAAGTCTAACCAAACCAAACCCAAATACGGAAATCCTATATTGTCGAACTACGTTGGACTTGATCCTTCCCCTGAAGGTACGTAGGTAACCCTCATCCACGGGTGCAGTCCAGATCACCAAAAAACCCAAATTCTTGTCCTTTTAAAGTATCCGCATATATTAAAATTGTGAGGAAGTACATATAAGGGTCGAACTTGAAAAATAAAATTCAAATTAAAATGTGTTATGCGAGATTGTTCCTTTAATAATTTTTGTTTAACAAGTCGACATCGACTGGAACAGTCGATATCGACTAAATCACTCGGAATCGACCCTAATAACTCGATATCGAGTGAAATAGATGATTGCCAGGAGCTTAAGTATGGGGTCCCTGACGTCGACATCGACCACCACCTGTCGACATCGACTACTGAAGTCGAAATCGACCATCCTTTGTCGAAATCGACTGACCCTCAGCTCGAAGATCACTGTTTCGGGCTTGAACAGATAAGCCCAGGTATGATCCCTAACCCTCTTCTGCCCATTACTGATAATTCAACTAATGGGAGGGTCAAAGCTCTATGGTTTGCCCATCTTGCAAAAGTTAGATCAAGGAAGAGAAGAAAATAATTCAATAAAGAGCCTAACGAAGAAGAAGCCTTAGTTGCCGAACTTAGCTACTATCAAAAAGACCTAGATGATCCAGGAGAAGGCACAAGCTTGAAGGGTCCCTACCTTAAGGTTCATAAGCATTCATGGAGAAGTCGGTCTAGCGACTCAAAAATCTAGAGCATGTAACTAAAACTTTGATTTTTTTTCATAGATGGTTTTTAGGGATTTGAATTTTGGATTTTTAAACTGTGATAATTCATGGTTTTATCTATTATTCTAACAAAGATTTCAGGTTGTCAAGCAAAAGAAATGACGAGGAAGGCAAGAAGCTTCTGCAGAGGTAGTCGAAATCGACCAGGCCAGTCGAAATCGACCACCCTAGGGTCGAGCCATCTCTTGGAGTCGATGTCGATGACTCAGGAGCGAAACAAAACATTCAATATCGACCAAGCTAGTCGATATCGACCAGATCTAGGCGACCCTCGACTTCATCTTCTTCCTCGACATCGACAGATGCAGTCGACATCGACCACTGTACTTGACATCAACTACTGTCATCGACCAACTTGAAATCGACCTGAATCCGCAGGTTGCGCTATTAGTTTCTCTCTACCCTTGTTTTTCTTTTAATACAGTGAGGACACTGTATATTTTAAGTATGGGGTGGGGTAGAAACATGTCTTATAGTCATAACTTGGTTTTCTTCTTTGCATTGCATTCATGTTAAAGTTTTTGTTCTTAGTTTTTAGTTTCATAAAAAAAATACAAAATGTCAAAAAAAAATTCAAAAATACAAAAAATGCATGTTTACTTTCTAAGTTTGTTTTTAAACCCTGCTTAGACGTCCAATGATAAGAACTCAACAACTGACTTGATCATGTAAATCCTATGGCATATTTGGATGGTTTAGTCTAAGTCCTTAAAATTGTTTTATGTAGATTGTGAACTTGTTATGAAATTGAGCACATATGATCCTAGGCTAAAAAGCAAATCCAACAAAAATTGTCCTTGTGAGAATTTTGGCCTATAGGGAGAACATTAAAAATCCCTCTGCTTTCTTTAGTATATTTACTCTTCCTATGCATCTCTAAATGTTGTGATAGTTATTCAAAGCCAATGCATATATATATGTTTATGTTTACGAGAATTAAATGATGGAGGCATCTTTTGAGCCATTTTTATCCTCTCTTTACCTACCCTACATTATGTCTGCTTGAAGCCATAATATTAGCCTGATCCTAATATTGCAAACTCCACAAATTATGGAATTGAGACTTAGATTGGTTAGAATAATGCACTGTGGAAAGAAAGTGCATATTATCTAGTTTTGAGCTAAAGGAAATTATGGAATGGTACATATTTGCATCTTGTCATACTTTGTAAAAGGATTTTTGGCTCA
The DNA here is from genome assembly GCA_963922045.1 of Persicaria maculosa. NCBI lineage: Eukaryota > Viridiplantae > Streptophyta > Magnoliopsida > Caryophyllales > Polygonaceae > Persicaria > Persicaria maculosa. Next base: position 42,011,112 of record OY998261.1, read on the forward strand.
CCATATAAATGCACCTTTATTTTATTAATTTCGTGAAAAAAAAAATTATAGTGCATGAGCCAAATTCCTTAGTTCTTTATTTATTTATACAAGGTCTATATTTTTGGGAGCATATTAGGGTTTGAAAGATGGTTGATGAGCATTATGTAAAAGAAGTTTGGTTAAGCATCATTGTAAGAGTTATGGTTTGGATATAGTAGTGATAAGGTTTATGAGTCTTGATTCTGGAATTTTATAATCACCACATAGCCAAATAATTCCATACCCTTTATTTCTTACCAAGCCCCATTACAACCCCGCCGAATGGAGTCTTCTTTGAAGACTTCCATTGAGTGAAAGTCCTCCTGATGATTCTTATTGCATTTTCATAATTGGTTGCGAAGTGGATTCTTATAAATTGCAATTTTTATGAGATTGTATATGGAATTGAGTTGAGCATTAATCTTCAAAGCCTAAACACATGAGAGTTGAGTGCAAAAATATTATCCCTGTGAGGTTGGATCAAAATTGCATATGCCTATGGATCGCTCAAATATGTGCTATGACGTTAAATTCACTTGTTTTTCTTTGCTACCGCTTATGATGTTGCTTTTGACAAGGGCGAAGACTTGAAGGGTGTGTTGTTGGTGTTGGTTATTGCTTGGTTATTGCTTGAGGAAAAGCAAGTCTATGTATGGAGTGTTTTGATGTACATATTTAGCACCTTTTTATTTGCATCTTTTGACTTCATATTTCCTTCGATTCCCAAATAAAAGGTTGAAAAATACTGTAAATTTGTGTAGAATGGGCTAACGTGCAAGAAATAGAGTCTGCACAAGATTGATCTAATTATGTAGGAATTGGAGCAAAATTGGAGTTAAAGAAACCAAGGAAAGCAGAGGAGAGGTCGATTTCGACCTATTTGGTCGATATCGACTACATACATCGACACAAACTCTGAGTATCGAGACATACAAGAACACCAGCAAAAGAAGAGCACTCGATATCAATCACCTGACATCGATATCGACCAAGTCCTAGAAATGGAGTGGAAATGAGCCCGTCGAGCAAAAACAAAGAGGTCGAAATCGACATGTCTGGTCGATATCGACTGGATTTTGACACGGGTTGGACACTCTTTTTGAGACGCGGATTGCAATTCTATCCATAAGAGCCATGGATTATCTATAGATTTAGATAGATTCGACCTTGGGAATATGTATTTTTTTTACCCTAAAGGTTTATCAAGTTATTTAGATATTTACCAAAATAAAAGATATATCCTACTTGTTGGGATAAAGTTTAGATAGAAGATAAAAGATAATATCCTTGGATAACAAGGATTGGTAGCCTATAAATAAAGCCCTAGGGGGCTGGTTTTTATTCATTCAATTACACATTCAATCACACACACATAGGCAATTGAAGTAGAGTTAGAGAGAAGCTTTAGAGTTTGGCGTTTGCAAGAGCCGACGTTGGATTGTACAGTTTCGGAGTTATTAATGCAAGTTTTCCTTTTCAAATCAATGATGTTTCCTACAATGAAGAGCGAGTGGTTTCCCAAAGCTTCTAGGGTCGGGGTGAGCTCGACGTTAGCCATGCGTGCCTGAGGTAAGTATTTGATGTTGATATCGTTGTGTCTATATCATCTCCTGTGATTCTATGTGTCCTTATCGAAAGAAAAGGGATTCATGCTAACAACTTGAGTTATAAACATAAAATTGGTAGAGATAATTAGGTTTATTTGCAAGAGTAATCCTAAGAGTTGGTGTACAGCGAAAGCTTGTCCCTCGGGTGAAATAGCGCAATTGTCCATCTTATTTGCCTTATCGCATGCATTGGTTAACGTTGTGGTAAACCCTAGCCCTAGGAGTTGCCCTTTACATCTTTTATTCACATAAAAATCCTGGTTTATTTCTGATCATTGCTCCTTATTCATCCTTCTTTCTTCGGCCTTTCTTCGACCAACACAGTCGATATCGACCACATTGCCCAGATCGACTGTCTTCTGTTTCGATCTCGATCTCCCTACACGAACTAGCTGAGGTCGATTTCGAGTAATCCCCTCAATATCGACCACCCTGTGTCCACTGGCAGTCTTATGAGCCAGTCGATTTCTGCCACTAACATCGATATCGACCACCACTAGTCGATATCGACTGCCGTTTTTATCTCTGCAAGTTTTCTGTTGCAGAAGGAATCGACAACCAAGGTCAAAATCGAGCACATAGGTCGAGATCGAGGCTTCTGGTCGGCTAAAGACGTGAGCTTTCAAGACTATCTAGGATCCCGTTGACCTACTTACTCTTGGATCGAGGCTTCTGGTCGGCTTGTAATTATTTGCATAGGCTAGGATTCGGATTCACATTTATATCATTATATTTGTTTAAGAACTCGATTTCCTCCTACTAACAAACATGAAATTGCCTAGATAAGGGAAGTCACAATGAAGTGCATATTTTTTAGAGAAAACCATGAAAGAGAGGTAAAACTTGAAGTTGCTTTTGACATACGCATGATAAGATGATGGAGGACTTTATAATTTCCATACATGTGTTAAAAGTCCATATCCTAGCCTTACCGATGCATATTTGGAATTACACAAGCCATATATGAGCCTTACATCATCATTATTGCTCCACATATATTACATATTGCCCATTTTTATACCTTATACCCTATCCCGGGACAAAGTTGAGAATGGATGTCCTCTTTGGAGTTATTATATGGAGTTTATGCATTATTATGAAGTTGTTGGCATGAATGAAAGTAATTTTTGAATTATGGAAAATTTAATGAGTGAGAAAAAATCCGATCACCTCAAAAGTAAAGGTAGGTCGACCCTGCTCGTTGAGATGTTAGTTCAGTGTTGATAGGAGGAAATCGAGTTCTTAAACAAATATATGAAATATAAATGCCAATCGAATCCAAGCCTATGCAAATAATTACAAGACTTCCTCTCGTTATAGTAGAAGGTAGTCAGGATCGATCCACGAGGAAGCAGGTCAGTGGGATCCTAGTAGTGTTGGAAAGCTCACGTCTTTGGTCGACCAGAAGCCTCGATCTCAATCTTGGTGCTCGATTTCGACCTTGGTTGTCGATCCCTCTGCAACAAAAGACCTACAGAGACAAAAATAAGCAGTCAATATCGACTAGGAAGGTCGATATCGATGTTAGTACAGAAATTGACTTGCTTAGAAGATTGCCAGTCGACACAGAGGTGGTCGATATTGGGGATGGGGGTCGATATCGATGTCAGCTAACCATGAGCAGGGAGATCTACATCGACACAGAAGACCATCGATGAAGCATAGTGGTCGATATCGATGATATGAGGTCGATATCGATGTTGATTCCTGCAAAGTCGTTAGCTTTTGTCAGCAAAGAAGGGACGAAGAAATAAGGATGAAGGAGGAGCGATGAACAGAAATAAAGACATGGTTTTGATGAATAAAAGATATATAAAAGGCAACTCCTAGGATTAGGGTTTACCATAACCTTAACCAATGCATGCGAAAGGCAAATAAGACGGACAATTGCGCTATTTCACCCGAGAAACAAGCTTTCACTCTACACCAACTCTTAGGATTACTCTTGCAAATAAACCTAATTATCTCTACCAATTTTATGTTTATAACTCAAGTTGTTAGCATGAATCCCTTTTCTTTCGATTAGGATTAAACATAGAATCGTAGGAGATGATATAGACAACGATATCAACATCTAACACTTACCTCAAGCACGCATGGCTAACGTCGGGCTCCCCTCGACTCTAGAAGCTTTGGGAGACTACTCGCAACTCATCGTAGGAAACATCATTGATTGAATGGAAATTGGCATTAATAAAACCTTCAAAACTTTATAACTCAACGTCGGCTTTTGCAAACGCCAAACCCTAAAGCTTCTTCCTAACTCTAACTCTATTGCTCTTGTTGAATGTGTTTTCTTGGATGATCGAATGCCAGCCCCCTAGGGCTTTATTTATAGGCTACTAATCCTTGCTACTCAAAGGATAGTATCTTCTATCTAAACTATAAACTCTATCAAAACAAGTAGGATAGATCTTTTATTTTAGGTAAATATCTAAATAACTTAATAAAGCTTTAAGGTAAAAAATACATATTCCCCAGGTCGAAATCTATCTAAATCTATAGATAATCCGTGGCTCTTGAAGATAGAATGGCAATCCGCGTCTCAAAAAGCGTGTCCATCCCGTGTCAAAGTATGGTCGATATCGACCAAACAGGTCGATTTCGACCTCTCTGTTTCTGCTCGACGGGCTCAGCTCCACTCGATATCTGGGACTTTGGTCGATATCGATGATGGGTGATCGATATCGAGTGATTTTCCTCTGCTGGTCGATGGTCAGTCTCGACACTCAGAAGTTGTGTCGATGTGTAGTCGATATCGACCATGTAGGTCGATTTCGACCTCTTCTCTGCTTCACTTGGCTTCTTCGTTTTGACTCCGATTTCGCTTCAATTTCTACATAATTAGATCAAAACTTGTGTAGACTATTTTTCTTGCACGTTAGCTCATTCTACACAAATTTGCATTATTTTCAACCTTTTCTTTGGGAATTGATTGAAATATGAAGTCAAAGGATGCAAATAAAAGAGGTACAAATATGTACATCAAAACACCCCATACTTAGACTTGGTTGTCCTCAAGCAATAACCAAGCAATAACCAACACCTACAACACACCCTTCAAGTCTTCGCCCTTGTCAAAAGCAACATCATAAGTGGTAGCAAAGCAAAGCAAGTGAATTTAACGTCATAGCACATATTTAATCGATCCATAGGTATATGCAATTTAGATCCAACCTCACATGGATAATGGGTTTGCACTTAACTCTCATGTGTTTAGGCTATGAAGATCAACGCTCAACTTAATCCCATATACAATCTTATAAACATTGCAATTTATAAGAATCCACTTCGTAACCACTTATGAAAATGCAATAAGAATCATCAGGAGGACTTTCGCTCAATGGAAGACTTCAAAGAAGACTCCATTCGGCGGGGTTATATTGTGGCTTGATAAGAAATAAAGGTTATGGAATTATTTGGCTATGTGGTGCTTATAAAATTCGGGAATCAAGACTCCTAAACCTTATCACTACTATATCCAAACCATAACTCTTCAATGTTGCACTTTCCAAACTCATCTTCCATAATGATCATCAACCCTTCTTTCAAATCCTTAATATGCTCTCAAAATATAAACCTTGTATGAAATAAGTAAAGAACTAAGGCATTTGACTCATGCACATCATAATAATAAATAATGCTAAAAAGATATGCTCTTGCACATAATAATAAGTAATGCTAAAATAGTAAACAACTAAGGAATTTGGCTCATGCACATAATAATAAGTAATGCTAAAAAGAAAAAAAAATTATATATATATATATATATCTTTTTTTCTTTTTTGATTTTTTTTGCACGAAAACAATAATAAGTAATGCTAAAAAGTATGCATTTATATGGTGAGCCAAAAAATCCTTTTACAAAGTATGACAAGAAAATATTGATGTGCGCGCAAATTGTCATATTTTACATGCACATAAAAGTCCATTTTATCGTCTTTTGCATGCATATTAATGGGAAAACATGGGATTAGTGTAGTTTACGCTTAAAAATCAAATATATGGGTCTGCACGAGTTTCTATGTGATTTCGTAGAAAACAGGATAAAAATGGACAGATTTGGAAGAGAGTAAAAAGAACTCGAAGTCTTCTGAAGAGGTCTAAATCGACTGGGGACCTCGACATCGAGTACAGCAAAGACATAGGAATCGAGCAGGAAATGAAGTAGAGCATGTCGACACAGAGAGGTCGATATCAATGTCCAAAGGTCGATATCGATGTTGCCAGTTCGAGATAAAAGATAGAAGTCGAGTGCTAATCCGAGTAGGAGAAGGAGAGCTCGAGATAAAGTTTCACAGAGGTCGATATCGATGTTCATGGTCAATATCTATGTTGCCCAGCAGAGGAATCCGACTTAGATTTTGATAGAATTCTATCCGAAGCTTGCACGTCTATCCTAAAGTCGAGATTTCTTATCTTCAACATCAGGGCTTTCATATGAAGCTGATTTACCATAGGAGTTTTTAGTTTTTACTTTATTTAAGAGAATAAAGATAAAGTTTCGAGTCTTTGATAGCAAAGTTCGATATCTATATCTAGAGGCAATTAGGGCTGAGTTTAACAATCCAAGCACATACAATTCCAGTTTTACATTGAGTTTTAGCGATTTAGAGAGAGAGAAGGAGGCCGAATTTGTTTGGTGGAAGAGAGAGCGGAGATTTGGCTTGTTCGGTTGTAATTTCTTTCATAGTTTAATTCAAAGTAGTTTTCTTTAAATAATGATGATGATGATGTGCATGATGAGAAGCGAGTAGTCAACCCACTTCTAGGGTCGGGGTGAGCCCGACGATAGCGATGTAGGGTAAGTGCATCAAAGGTATGAGTTTTATGCGATTTCGTCTTCTATCCCATGCATGATCCTTTGCTAAAGTTAGGGAGATTCATTATTTGCATTATTGAAGCGAAAACCACTAATATTGTGAACTTGAATTGCTCATGAATTGGATAGTAACTCTTATGAACTATGCGAGAGCCTCTAATCACCTAAGTGTGGATAACGAAAGTTATTTGACGGAAAGGCATTAAATTTCATAACTTTAGCATAAACTTGCATTGTTATCGTTGTGGCGTGAAACCCCGACTTTGGAAGCTTTAAATTAATTGAATTTACATATAAAAGTTTTAGTTTTGTTTCTGATCATCCTTCTTTACCATTCTACGTTCTTTGGACTCTTTTTTGACAGTTGGTTACAAATTCAAATTTATGTGACAAACATCGGAATCGACTGTAAGGGTCGATATCGAGGTCTAACGTCGATATCAAGGTCTCTGCTCGACGTCGACTTTGCTGCTTTTGTCTTCTGCAGGAACTCTACTAGAAATCGACCAGAACTGAGGTCGATATCGACTAGACACATCGATATCGAGTGTCTTCTGAGGTCGAAAGCTTTGATCGTGAGTACAACAAGGGAAGCGCTGACATACCTCCTCGTGGATTCGATCCCTAATTACCCTACTACTACAAGGGAGGGGATTCTTGTATTATTTGTTTGGGACAGGGAGTTATCCTAGTTGTGAATTATTTATTTGAATTATTTGAATCCTATACTCATCCCTTAAGCGAACAAATTGGCGCCGTTGCCGGGGAGGCAATCAATCGCCACCTAAGTTTAATCATGATCTTTTTAAAGCTTATTTTCAGGTTTATGCGACGTTCTGATCGCGGACCTATCCTGGAACCAATCAACGAGCCTGAATGTTTCTACCATCTTCGCAACAAAGCAATTCGCATCATGGCTGACAACGAGACACAGGCTGAGACCATAGAGCAGTTGAGGAAGGAGATCGAGGACCACAATGCTACAATCGTCGCTGAGAGGGCCGCCGCTGCTGTAGAGCGAGCCCGTGCTGATAGGGAGGAGGATGTGCGCAGACAAGCCCAAGAGCGGCTAAATCAGGATCCGCCGCTTCATGTTCCTGAATCCGCTATTTTAATTTCTCACTCCAATTATGAAATAAAAATTAACTTCCTTTATGAAATTAAAAGAAACACTTTTGAAGAAAGACCTAATGAATGCCCTCTGCAACACATCTCTACTTTTATGGATTTATGTGAAACAGTTGCTGATGGAGTAAATTTAGAGTATGTGAGACTAAAATCGTTTCGATGGTCTTTGGCAGGGAAGGCATTACAATGGCTAGAGAGTTTGGCTCCACGCTCGCTGAGGACATGGGCGGAGGTGAAGGATGCATTCCTGAATAAGTTCTTTCCACCTTCTAAAACGGCGATGCTGCGACAAAGGATCACGGCTTTCAAACAAAAGCCAGTTGAAACACTAGCACAAGCGTGAGAGCGATTTAAAGACTTGCTGAGATCATGCCCGACGCATGGGCAACTTCCATATGTCATCCAGGAGATATTCTACAATGCTCTTGATGCGCCGAATAAGGAGAAGATCAATTCATATACCTCCTATCGGTACATTGAGCTTACACCAACGGAGGCATGGGAGACCATTGAGAGGCTCGTGTACTTTGACAACACTTATGGGGCTATTGCGGCCTATGATGCAAGGCCTGCCCCATCAATGCCACTATATGAGCCTCCAAGGGAGATAGATCCTGATGTGCGGCAACAATTCCACAACGATCAAACGCGCCGCCTTCAAAAGCAAGTAAGGTTCCTGAGCAACAATCAAACTTGTCAGGAGTGTGGTTCAACAAGGCATAACACTAGTGCCTGTCCACATACTGAGCAAGTATCCATGGCGGAACAACATGAGGAGGTCAAGTGGATGAGAGGCTCCTATGGAGGGAGCAATCAACAATACTGGGGCGATCAAAGGTTCTATCAACAAAGGGATCCCCCACCATATAGAGCACCAGGGCACCCTGAGCGGGAGACAAGGAAAGATGATATGCAAATCATTCTTGATGAGATGCGGAGGAACCATGCTGAGTTCAAATAAGCCAACAACTCCGTCCATACTCAGCTACAGGGCATCAATTCTAGGCTTGGGGAGATCGACATTTGGAAGCGCAACATGGAGACTCAAATGAGTCAATTGGCGGAAGCGATACCCAAAGCGTTAGGATCATTCCCTGGATCCACTGTGCCCAACCAAAAGGGCAAAACCACTGGACATATCGCGGCAGTAAACCTAAGGAGTGGGCGTCAATTACAAACGCCCGAGCAAAAAGCGGAGGAAAAGGAGCCAGAACAGACATCGATATCGACCCCCTGTCGATATCGACCACGGTGACGTCGATGTCGACCCTGATGTTGCGTCACCACAACTATCGACTCCGCTAGTCGATGTCGACCCTACTGATGTCGATGTCGACCTCACTACCACCGCAGGGAAGAAGAAGGTGTTGCCATTCCCAACTAGAAAGGTGATTACGGACCCATCGGAAAAGAAGTTCCAAAGGTTCGTGAAGATGCTCCAGGGACTTAATACGGTAGTGATCCCAATAGGGATGGTAGATGATTTGCCAGTGCAAGTAGGTAAATTCTTTGTCCCTGCTGACTTCTTAGTTGTTGATATGGCAGAGGACCCTGCTTGTCCAATTATTTTAGGTAGGCCATTCCTAGCAACCGTCGATGCCAACATTAGCTTGAAGAAAGGATTGCTCTCATTCACAATTAGTGACGAGGTGATAGAGTATGCCTTCAACAAGACGGTGAATAATCAAGGGCCAATGGAGATAAAAGCCATAAATAGTGTCTACATTGCATGTGGAGAAGCCAAAGTAAGGAGTATGACACCGGATGACCGTGAGAAGAGGGTCATAGAAGCCCAAGTGGAGGAAGTTGTGGCAATCTTGAACGAAGGGGCCCAACAGAACATCGAAATCGACCCAGGTAAGTCGATATCGACTAATAATGTTCAAGCCGAAATCGACGGAAGAGAAGAGGAAACATCGAAATAGGGGTTAAAGGTCGATATCGACCATACCCAGCCGAAATCGACCACCATCATTGAAATACCCCAAATTATTTTTGGGCTATTTCTTATTTTTATTTAATTAAATAAATCAATATTATATTAAATTATATTATATATATCTTGTGAACTTGGTCATTTAATAAATTCACCTAATATATATGGTATGGATTAGAATAATTAAATTATTCTAAAGAGAAATAATATATGAGTTGATTTAATTTCATAAATCCTTTAAATACTCTTATTCTTTAATTTATAAAGTTAAATTAAATAATATTTATCCCGCTAAAGGGAAGAAACCTATCTTCTCGATCTTTAATCTTTATCCACTTCTTTTATTTCTTTTCCTTAAAATTTATTATCTACCCATGATCTCTATCCTTAATTGATTCTTAATCCTAAAGAATCAAAACTCTATCTTTTACCTTTTATCTAAACCGAATTCAACGGTATAGATACACGTCAAAATCTTAGGGTTTCCCACAAACCCAAAATCAATTCAACCCACTCGTCATCGATCACCGTCCTCTCTCATCACCGTCTCCGATTCAACACATCACTCTCGTAAGCCAAGTCGACCTCCGCTGAGCCACCACAGCTGGCCATCGCCCATACCCGGAGAACGCAGCCCTTGCCCGTAGACGCGCCACGAGCCAAGCCGTAGCCTCCGCCCCTGCTCGCCGCCGTCGGAGATAGGAGCCATTGTAGTCGTCGCCTTCCATTGCCACACCCATGACAGCAGCCCTCGTTGCAATTGTCTCCGCGAGCCGCCGCCTTATCGCTTCCTTGCCGCTGCCCATTGTCACCCGAGCCGCCGCCGTCGATCGTAGCCTTCGACGCTAGCCCATCGACGCCGGAGGAGAAGAACGCCGAGCCGCCCCTGCACCCGTCTTCCTCCTCTGTACGCACCTGCTAAGATTTAGCAGAGATTTGATTTCTTTTATAAAAATTACAGAAAGCTCCCTTGTTTTATATAATTTCCGTTTTTGGCCCTGAGTTAATTACTTATTAAGTTAAGCGGCCAATATTTCTGAACTTTTCGATTCTTGCCCGTTTCAGCGACATCAAGAAATCTCGAAGCACCCACGCCGGATCCCGCTTCCCGAGGAATTCATATTGGTATAGAATATTTAACTTTATAGAATTAATTCAATTTCAAATTGAGTTAAGTAAAGTTAATTTCATAAAATATCAATATTGATATTCATTTTTCCGTGGGATTCAATAGGTGCTAAGATCTCGTCTCGTTGCCATCAACCGATCAACGAAGGTTAAAGCAAGTGATTTCGTTCAATGCCCTTTGCATGTTTCGTGATTTTCTTTTGGCGTGCCTTTTTATTCTTTTGTGTCGAATGCGGCCCTGTGGCCAATTTCCTTGCCAGTTTCGATAAATTGCATATCCGTCTGCTTGATGTAATTTATCTCCTTATTCATAAATTGGCATGAGTATTAATTAAATGGGCAATTATAAATATAAATATATATAATTGTATATATTAAATATGTTGTATATATATATATAACTTGAGATAAGTGAAAATTGTCCATTTTCATCTTCCTAATTGCATGAATTTCTGCTTGTTTCTTTCATGCAAATTAATAGCATGTGATATTAAGATCCTTTGAAATACCCGTGCTTGTACGTCCTTGTTGGTTTAATGTTGTGATTATGATTACCTAGTATTTAATGTTAAAGCTGTTATAGTTAAAGTGTGCATCTCACGTGGTGCGGATTGACTTAAAGTCAGTGCGAGGGCTAGCTCGCAGGTTGGGAATAGTGTAAAGCCCAGTCTAAAAGGTTCCATGGAATATCTAGACTTCAGACAGTCTCAGGTCGCAGTCCCAGTTGAGTCTGGACCCGTGTCCCTACGTACGATTAGACTTCAAAGTCTCAGGTCGCAGTCCTAGTTGAGTCTGGGCCCGTGTCACTACGTTTTATATTGTGTTATATACATATTTACATTATGATTATTATTATTGAGATTATTAATAGGTGATCAATTCAGTTATATTATACTTCAGTCTTGTTCGGGGTATAATTCCATTTCTTATCATACGATCGATCCCTATGATCATCCGAGTCGTGTTACGAATCTTTATTTCTTATTCAGTTTTCACTTTAAATACTCGCGTCTTTCCCTTAACCTATGCCATACCGTTTTATGGTCACTGTATGGTTAAAGTCTGAACATTTTCCCTATCATTTGCTAGTCTTAATTGTACTAACCATCCTATTTATTGGATGGCTGGTGTCCTTCGTTCTCACAAAACACCAGGCCATATTCCACAGGTTTAGTACGAGCAGTGGTGCAGGAGAGAGCTAAAGAGAGGACTATCAACCATGGATTTTTAAACTGTAGTTTCTAAACTTTTACAGTTTCCGAAATACTACGGTGGTTTTAGCTATTTTGAATGTTTATTTACAATTTATGGTTTTGATATTATGGATTGAATACTTCAAACTCCGATATTTGATTGACTTCCGCACTCTTTTAATCAACTGTTCGAAGTACCGTCTTGTTTATGGGAGCATGGTGGCATGTCCCTATAAGCCTCAGGTGAATTCAAAGACATTAAAGTCTGCGGATTCACTGGCGTTGTAACGTCCCCTCGGGATTTAAAAAGGGGGTGTTACAGAAGGTGGTATCAGAGCTGTAGGTTTTAAAAATGTTTTTATTCGAATTTCAAAATGATTTCTAAAAATGAATTTCAAAAAGACTTTTATCAAAACTATGTCCTATGTTCTATTTACAAAAGTAAGCAGTTTTGAAAATGATTTCAAGATACTAGTCCGATAGTCCTGCTCAAGCTCCTGCACTTGCCATAGACCAATCTTAAATGCGTTATTTCCAACCCTAATCTAGTCGAGTTTGAAGTTATTAATATTGCATCTTTGACCTTCAGATCATGAAAACTAGGATGCATGGGCTGAAGAACCGGACAACGTCCATGTCGATAAACCAAAAGCTCATCTCATATGAATAAGGCTGGCTAGTCTTGTCACAATGGTTGCCTTCAAAGCCACCCGGGCCGTTTGGCAACCTGGAAAAGGAAGCCAGATGGGGCTGAGACGAAAGCCAATGACAAGCTAGTTATCCCCGTTTCTTATGCGATGCGAGTTCACTTATCCAGAGCAACGGGAGTGAATATTACGAGATGTCTCTCAAAATTTTATTATCCTTATGATAGATACTTATAACGATAGGAATACACTATATTCATAGGATTAAAAATTTCAAACTTTGCCATTGAGGAGTTCGGAAAAGCAATGAGGTACTTTAGATGTAAGTCTCATCGCTCACGTATTTGATAAGTACATTAAGCGAATTATGCTTAAATTCTACCCATTCGAGAACCATTGTTAGATACACCTAGCTTTATTTTGGTCAATCTATATCTTCTCATCTATTTCAAGGTTACTATCCTATCTGCAATTCATTTCTCGTTTCTTTTCTAAGTTTCGGGACGAAACTTATTTTTAGTGGGGACGTATGAAATACCCCAAATTATTTTTGGGCTATTTCTTATTTTTATTTAATTAAATAAATCTATATTATATTAAACTATATTATATATATCTTGTGAACTTGGTCATTTAATAAATTCACCTAATATATATGGTATGGATTAGAATAATTAAATTATTCTAAAGAGAAATAATATATGAGTTGATTTAATTTCATAAATCCTTTAAATACTCTTATTATTTAATTTATAAAGTTAAATTAATTAATATTTATCCCGCTAAAGGGAAGAAACCTATCTTCTCGATCTTTAATCTTTATCCACTTCTTTTATTTCTTTTCCTTAAAATTTATTATCTACCCATGATCTCTATCGTTAATTGATTCTTAATCCTAAAGAATCAAAACTCTATCTTTTACCTTTTATCTAAACCGAATTCAACGGTATAGATACACGTCAAAATCTTAGGGTTTCCCACAAACCCAAAACCAATTCAACCCACTCGTCATCGATCACCGTCCTCTCTCATCACCGTCTCCGATTCAACACATCACTCTCGTAAGCCAAGTCGACCTCCGCTGAGCCACCACAGCTAGCCATCGCCCATACCCGGAGAATGCAGCCCTTGCCCGTAGACGCGCCATGAGCCAAGCCGTAGCCTCCGCCCCTGCTCGCCGCCGTCGGAGATAGGAGCCATTGTAGTCGTCGCCTTCCATTGCCACACCCACGACAGCAGCCCTCGTTGCAATCGTTTCCGCGAGCCGCCGCCTTATCGCTCCCTTGCCGCTGCCCATCGTCACCCGAGCCGCCGCCGTCGATCGTAGCCTTCAACGCTAGCCCATCGACGCCGGAGGAGAAGAACGCCGAGCCGCCCCTGCACCCGTCTTCCTCCTCTGTACGCACCTGCTAAGATTTAGCAGAGATTTGATTTCTTTTATAAAAATTACAGAAAGCTCCCTTGTTTTATATAATTTCCGTTTTTGGCCTGAGTTAATTACTTATTAAGTTAAGCGGCCAATATTTCTGAACATTTCCATTCTTGCCCGTTTCAGCGACATCAAGAAATCTCGAAGCACCCACGCCGGATCCCGCTTCCCGAGGAATTCATATTGGTATATAATATTTAACTTTATAGAATTCATTCAATTTCAAATTGAGTTAAGTAAAGTTAATTTCATAAAATATCAATATTGATATTCATTTTTCCGTGGGATTCAATAGGTGCTAAGATCTCGTCTCGTTGCCATCAACCGATCAACGAAGGTTAAAGCAAGTGATTTCGTTCAATGCCCTTTGCATGTTTCGTGATTTTCTTTTGGCGTGCCTTTTTATTCTTTTGTGTCGAATGCGGCCCTGTGGCCAATTTCCTTGCCAGTTTCGATAAATTGCATATCCGTCTGCTTGATGTAATTTATCTCCTTATTCATAAATTGGCATGAGTATTAATTAAATGGGCAATTATAAATATAAATATATATAATTGTATATATTAAATATGTTGTATATATATATATATAACTTGAGATAAGTGAAAATTGTCCATTTTCATCTTCCTAATTGCATGAATTTCTGCTTGTTTCTTTCATGCAAATTAATAGCATGTGATATTAAGATCCTTTGAAATACCCGTGCTTGTACGTCCTTGTTGGTTTAATGTCGTGATTATGATTACCTAGTATTTAATGTTAAAGCTGTTATAGTTAAAGTGTGCATCTCACGTGGTGCGGATTGACTTAAAGTCAGTGCGAGGGCTAGCTCGCAGGTTGGGAATAGTGTAAAGCCCAGTCTAAAAGGTTCCATGGAATATCTAGACTTCAGACAGTCTCAGGTCGCAGTCCCAGTTGAGTCTGGACCCGTGTCCCTACGTACGATTAGACTTCAAAGTCTCAGATCGCAGTCCTAGTTGAGTCTGGGCCCGTGTCACTACGTTTTATATTGTGTTATATACATATTTACATTATGATTATTATTATTGAGATTATTAATAGGTGATCAATTCAGTTATATTATACTTCAGTCTTGTTCGGGGTATAATTCCATTTCTTATCATACGATCGATCCCTATGATCATCCGAGTCGTGTTACGAATCTTTATTTCTTATTCAGTTTTCACTTTAAATACTCGCGTCTTTCCCTTAACCTATTCCATACCGTTTTATGGTCACTGTATGGTTAAAGTCTGAACATTTTCCCTATCATTTGCTAGTCTTAATTGTACTAACCATCCTATTTATTGGATGGCTGGTGTCCTTCGTTCTCACAAAACACCAGGCCATATTCCACAGGTTTAGTACGAGCAGTGGTGCGGGAGAGAGCTAAAGAGAGGACTATCAACCATGGATTTTTAAACTGCAGTTTCTAAACTTTTACAGTTTCCGAAATACTACGGTGGTTTTAGCTATTTTGAATGTTTATTTACAATTTATGGTTTTGATATTATGGATTGAATACTTCAAACTCTGATATTTGATTGACTTCCGCACTCTTTTAATCAACTGTTCGAAGTACCGTCTTGTTTATGGGAGCATGGTGGCATGTCCCTATAAGCCTCAGGTGAATTCAAAGACATTAAAGTCTGCGGATTCACTGGCGCTGTAACGTCTCCTCGGGATTTAAAAAGGGGGTGTTACAATCATCACTGAGAAGGTAGGAACAAAGACCTCGATATCGATCTCTGAGGGTCGAAATCGACCTGATCATATCGAGCCGAAACACTCAAAATCAACTGATCCTCCAGGAGTACAACAGAGGTCGATATTGACCTCTGAACATCGAAATCGACCTTAGTCACAGACTGAGAAGAAGGTAAGTCAAGGTACGGATTCCTCCTGTTCCATTACAATTAAGGATTTATCATTATTTGGAAGAGGTGTGCCTTGACATGTGCGCTTATGTAGGCTATCCGATGATGATTCGAGCCAATATGAGATAGGAGACAAAGTTTATGTTGCCAAATCCAAAGACCATTGGTTCCCTACAAGATTCAAGGATAAAAATTTGGGACCATTCACGGTGAATCAGTCCATCCAGGCGGAATGCAGTTGCATGACAAGAAAGGAGTCATATTTGAGGCCCAAGCCACATGGGCTCTGCAGATGCCGCTTTGAGAAGCGCAAAGGAAGAAGTCGGCCTAGCGACTTAAAAGTCTAGAGCGTGTAATAAAGACTTAGTTTTGGTTTTAGACAGCTTTACTTTGGTTTGAGACACTTTATTATTTTGTATATTTTCGTTTTATTTTTTAACAAGTTGCAGGAAAGAGAAAGGCACACTGAAAAGACATCAATTTCGATGTTCAAGATCAACATCAACCTAAAGGTCGACTTAGATGGGCTTGTGGTCGAGGCCGGATCACCCTGAAGCCTGAGCCAGAAAACGATGAGAAACATCGATATCGATGTTTAAGGTCGATATCGACCATGGCTGCTGTCTTCTTCGACTCCTGAAATTTGTGACGGTTTAGTAAGTTTTCTTCTTAACCCTAGTTCTAATACAGTGAGGACACTGTAAATTTTAAGTATGGGGTAGGGGTAGGGCTGTTATCTGAGCTGAACAGCTCGGGCTCGGCTCGAGCTCGTTCGTAAGGGGAAAACGAGCCGAGCTTGAACATATTTTTAGGCTCGAACTGAGCCTGAGCCGAGCTCGAGCCGAGCCCGAGTCAAGCTCGGAAGCTCGGTACAGGAATTTACTAAAATGCCCTTCGTGTTTTTAGATAGAAGCAGTTAGGGTTTCTCAATTGTAAAGGTCGGCCGCTCTTGAGGTCTGGCGTCTTCAAGTCCCTGGTGACTGGAGAAACTGAGAAAGGAGTAGCGTGTAGGTGTCGCAGCGTCTTCACTCCGGCCCTTGTTCGACCCTTCTTCCGAGCTCGGATTAGGCGCCGCCGTTGTTCGACATGTCTTCACTCCAGCCCTTGTTCGACCCGTCTTCACTCCGGCCCTTCCTTCCGTCCTTCGTTTGTTGGGTGTCTTCCTTCCACAGATCTGAAATCCCCGGGTGTCTTCCATCTTTCAGTGGAACAGGTGAGCACTTCGTTGCCTTCGTCCCTCAGATCTGAAATTGGAATTTTTCCCTTTGTGGATTCCTCCTCCTGCTGGTATATTCCTCGAATGGTTAGAGTACTGCTGCTTTTACTTTGCTCTTTTGCTGTTTGGCATTCCTCAAATGGTCGATCTGCTTTTACCTTCTGTTACTTTGCTCTTTTGTCCCTCAGATTTGAAATCTGAATTTGGCATACTGAATTTTTCCCGTGCCGGATTCATCTTCTTTGGCATACTGGGTTATTGGTTGTCGACCTGTCATCATCTTTGTGTTGAATGTTGAGTCAATGAGTGATACACTACATGGTCTACACCGTACAGATTATAAATGAATTCAAGTGATTAGTGAAATGTAAAGATTGACCTTTGTGTGGTTATAAATGAATTCAAATGAAATGTATTTGGCATACTGGGAAGTGACTTGTACAGATTATAAAATGTATCTTAGTTAAATTTAATAGATGGATTATGCTTTTGATAAATGAACTCCGTAGAGCACTAGATATATTATGCTTTATTAAAATTATCAAGTGAACTCTTCTTGTTAAATTCAATGAATTCAAGTGAAATATTATCTCATTTAGCAAAATATAAATGAACTATATTGTTGTGTTAAGCTGTAATTTCATTTAAGCCCAACTCGGAACCGAGCTTGAACGAGCATAACGAGCCCAGAAGACGAGCTCGAACGAGCCTAAGCTCGTTCGTTCGGATTGGTCGAGCCTTAACAAGCCGAGCTCAAGCTTTTCCCTGGGCTCGCAAGCCGAGCTTGAGCGCAAAAAAAAAACTCGAATAGATTTTAGGCTCGAGCTCGGCTCGGCTCGTTTACCGTTCGAGCCAAGCTTGAACATGTCAAGCTCGGCTCGTTCGGCTCGTATATCACCCCTAGGTGGAGGAAAGGCTTACTTGCATATTCATACTTAGTTTAGATTTGCATATTTATCTTAATGCATACTTAGTTTATTATTTACTATTTCGAAAAAAAATGATGACCCCCATAAAAAATTTGAAAAAAAAAAGAAGAGTCATGGAAGTATAAAACAGAGGTCTATGATGCAAAATTATATTCATTAGAGATATAACATGATATTTCCTAGTTAAGGGAAGTCCCAATGAAGTGCAAAAAGAAAAAAATAAAGGAGATGAAAATTTGAAGTTGCTTTTGACATATGCATGATAAGATGATGGAGGACTTTTTATGAAAATTCCATACAAGTGCTTACATATACAAGTTCATATCCTAGCCTTACCTATGCATAATTGCAAAAGTCACAAGCCATATATGAGCCTTATCATGATCATTATTGCTCCATATATATATATATCACATTGCCCATTGTATACCTTATACCCTATTCGGGGACAAAGTTTGAGAATGGATGTCATTTTTGGAGTTATATGGAGTTGTGCATTATTTATGAAGTTGTTGGCAGGAATGAAAAAAATTTATGAAATATGGAAAATTTAATGAGCGAAAAAAAAATCCGATCACCTCAGGAGATAAAGGTAGGTCGACCCTGCTCGTTGAGATGTTAGTTAAGCGAGTTGGGACACAAGGTGAGGAGTCCAATGTACTAAGTATCCGGGGCCATTCATGACACTCATCTTTGCGACCCGCGAGAAGGCAGTGCTAAGGTTAGAGAGGTAAAAGCATATATTAAATAAAAGCATTGAGCGATGAGTGAAAGGTGAGATATTATAAAGAAGGAATGTGGAATGTTTTGGAAAGAAAGTTTATTACCTCGGATTTAACACCACATGGCCAAATATTAGCCCACCTTTATCCTTCTACCAATCTACTTCTCACAAGCTTGCAAAAGTCCTCTTGATTATTAATGCTATGTCGCTAAAATTGTCTTTTGCATATTACCTCCTTTTATGAGTATGAAATTGCTTTTATGCACAGGCATGGACTTGATTGACATAAGTACCTTATCGAGGATGGCAATTGATTGTAGGGACATATGCAAAATGAATCTATGATATTCAGGGTTTACTTTCTTCCCCTGAATGACCATTAAAGGTATTGCTTAGGGACAAGCAAGCTTAAGTATGGGGTGTTTGATGTGCGCGGAAATTGTCATATTTTATATGCACATAAAAGTCCATTTTATCGTCTTTTGCATGCATATTAATGGGAAAATATGAGATTAGTGTAGTTTACGCTTAAATATCAAATATATGGGTTTGCACGAGTTTCTATGTGATGTCGCAGAAAACAGGATAAAAATGGACAAATTTGGAAAAGCGGAAAAAGAACTCGAAGTCTTTTGAAGAGGTCGAAATAGACTGGGGACCTCGACATCGAGTACAGCAGAGACATAGGAATCAAGCAGGAAATGAAGCAGAGCATGTCGACACAGAGAGGTCGATATCGACGTCCAAAGGTCGATATCGATGTTGCCAGATCAAGCTAAAAGATAGAAGTCGAGTGCTAATCCGAGTAGGAGAAGGAGAGCTCGAGATAAAGTTTCACAGAGGTTGATATCGATGTTCATGGTCGATATCTATGTTGCCCAGCAGAGGAATCCGACTCAGATTTTGATAGAATTCTATCCAAAGCTTGCACGTCTATCCTAAAGTCGAGATTTCTTATCTTCAACATCAGGGCTATCATATGAAGTTGATTTACCATAGGAGTTTTTAGTTTTTACTTTATTTAAGAGACTAAAGATAAAGTTTCGAGTCTTTGATAGCAAAGTTTGATATCTATATCTAGAGACCATTAGGGCTGAGTTTAACAATTTAAGCACATACAATTCCAGTTTTACATTGGGTTTTAGCGAGATAGAGAGAGAAGGAGGACGAATTTGTTTGGTGGATGCGAGAGCAGAGATTTGGCTTGTTCGATTGTAATTTCTTTCATAGTTTAATTCAAAGTAGTTTTATTTAAATAATGATGTTGATGATGTGCATGATGAGAAGCGAGTAGTCAACCCACTTCTAGGGTCGGGGTGAGCCTGACGATAGCGATGTAGGGAAAGTGCATCAAAGGTATGACTTTTGTGCGATTCCGTCTTCTATCCCATGCATGATCCTTTGCGAAAGTTAGGGAGATTCATTATTTGCATTATTGAAGCGAAAGCCACTCATATTGTGAACTTGAATTGCTCATGAATTGGATAGTAACTCTTAGGAACTATGCGAGAGCCTCCAATCACCTAAGTGTGGATAACGAAAGTTATTTGACGGAAAGGCATTAAATTTCATAACTTTAGCATAAACTTGCATTGTTATCGTTGTGGCATGAAACCCCGACATTGAAAGCTTTAAATTAATTGAATTTACATATAAAAGTTTTAGTTTTGTTTTTGATCATCCTTTTTTACCATTCTACATTCTTCGGACTCTTTTCCGACAATTGGTTACAAATTACAGTTTTTGTGACAAACATCGGAATCGACTGTAAGGGTCGATATCGAGGTCTAACGTCGATATCGAGGTCTCTGCTCGACGTCGACTTTGCTGCTTTTGTCTTCTGTGGGAACTCTACTAGAAATCGACCAGAACTGAGGTCGATATCGACCAGACACATCGATATCGAGTTTCTTCTGAGGTCGAAAGCTTTGATCGTGAGTACAACAAGGGAAGCACTGACATACCTCCTCATGGATTCGATCCTGAATTACCCTACTACTACAAGGGAGGGGATTCTTGTATTATTTGTTTGGGACAGAGAGTTAGCCTAGTTGTGAATTATTTATTTGAATTATTTGAATCCTATACTCATCCCTTAAGCGAACAAATATTTACCATCACATAATTTCCTTTGCTCAAAACTAAATATATGCTCTTTTCTTTCCACAATGCATTATTCCAACCATTCTAAGTCTCAATTCCCAAATGGGGATCAGGCTCAATTTGGTTAGGGATAATTTTGTGGAGTTTGCAATATCAGGCTCTGGTTAATATTCTGGCTTCAAGCAGAGATAATGCAGGATAAAAATGGCTTAAAAGATGCCTCCATCATTTAATTCTCGTAAACATAAACATATATATGTATTGGCTTTGAATAACTATCACAACATTTAGAGATGCATAGGAAGAGTAAATTCACTCAAGGAAGCAGAGGGATTTTTGATGTTCTCCCTATAGGCCAAAATTCTCACTAGGATAATTTTTGTTGGATTTGCTTTTTAGCCTAGGATCATATGTGCTCAATTTCATCATAAGTTCATAATCTACATAAAAACCATTTTAAGGACTTAGGCTAAACCATCCAAATATGCCATAGGATTTACATGATCAAGTCAGCTATTGAGTTTTTATCATTGGACGTCTAAGTAGAGTTAAAAAATAAACTTAAAAGGGCAAATATGCATTTTTTTTTTGTATTTTTGACATTTTATTTTTTGGATTTTTTTACTTTTTTTATGAAAGTAAAAACTAAGAACAAACACTTAAATATGAATGCAAGGCGAAGAAGAAAACCAAGTTATGACCATAAAACATGTTTTCCCCCACCCCATACTTAAAATGTACAGTGTCCTTACTGTATTAAAAGAAAAACAAGGGTAGAGAGAAACTCACAGCGTAACTTGCGGATTCAGGTCGATTTCAGGTTAGGTCAATGCCAGAAGTCGATGTTGAGTTCAGTGGTCGACGTCGACTGCATTTGTCGAAGTTGAGGAAGAAGGTGAAGTCAGGTTAGGTCAATGCCAGAAGTCGATGTTGAGTTCAGTGGTCGATGTCGACTGCATTTTGTCGAAGTCGAGGAAGAAGGTGAAGTCGAGGGCTGCCAGATGGTGGTCGATATCGAGTATAATGATCGATGTCGACACCAGGAGATGGTTCGACCCTAGGGTAGTCAATTTCGATTCGCCTGGTCGATTTCGACTGCCTCTGCAGAAGCTTCTTTTCTTCTTCGTCGTTCCTTTTTCTTGGCAACCTGAAATCTTTATTAGAATTATAGATAAAACCACGAATTATCACAGTTTCAAAAGTTTAAAAATCCAAAAATTAAAACCCTAAAAACCATCTATGGAAAAAAAATCAAAGGTTTAGTTACAAGCTCTAGATTTTTGAGTCGCTAGGCCGACTTCTCCGTCAATGCGTCATGAGCCTTTAATGTAGGGACCCTTTGAGCCTTCTCCAGGATCAACTAGGTCCTTGTGATAATAGCTAAGTTTAGCAACCAAGGCTTCTTCTTTGTTAGGTTTTTCTTCATTGGGCGCTTTCCTTCTCTTCCTTGACCTAACTTTTGCAAGATGGGCAAACCATGGAGCTTTGACCCTCCCATTAGTTGAATTATCAATAATGGACAGAGGAGGGTTAGAGATTATACCTGGGCTTACCTATTCGGGCCTGAAATAGAAATCTTCGGGCTGAGGGGAGGTCGATTTCGACATAAGATGGTGGATATCGAGTGCTTTAGTCGATGTCGACATGTGGGGGTCGATGTCGACGTCAGGGACCCTATACTTAAGCTCCTGGAAATCCGTTGGCTCACTCGATAACGATGTGGTATGGTCGATTTCGAGGTCTGCAGTCGATATCGACTGGTTCCAGTCGATGTCGACTCTCCTTGCTATTTCCGTCCTCGCCAATAAAAATTTGCGAAGCTTCTCCTTAGCCGGTGAGAGGACAACTTGTTCCAGCTGCTTTGTTCCACTCATTGTAGGGTTGAAGCGAAACTCCACGACCTCATTGCCGATTGTAAATGTAAGGGTGCCATTCCTCACATTGATGTTGGCATCCACTATTGCTAAGAATGGCCTACCAAGGATGATAGGCATAATAGGATCCTCCGGCATGTCCAACACAATGAAGTCCGTGGGTATGAAGAACTTTCCCACCTTGAAAGGGACATCATCCACAACCCCAGTTGGTCTCACAAAGGATTTGTCCACCATGTAAAGCTTCATGTCGACGGGCTCCAATGCTCCTACGCCCACTTGCTGCCATATTGATAGGGGCATCAAACTAACACTAGCCCCAAGATCACATAGGGCTTTGAATTGATGCTTACCAACCCCTACCATTACCTCGAACTTGTCTGGATCGCCGTGCTTCTCAGGGAACTCAATTGAATTGCATTCGCCGGCGATCTCTAGAATTGACCTCTTTTTGGACAAGATGTCCTTCAGGAACCTCATATATGCAGGCATCTCATTGAATGCTTCCATGAGTGCTATGACGAGATTTAGACCTTGTAAGATCTTTACGAAGCATCTGAACTTGGTGTCTCTTGGATCCCGCAATGCCTTGGAAGGAAAGGGTAGATTTTTGGATGGCTTCAGAGGCAAATTGGTCGATTTCTGCTTTCTGGAAAGGTCGATATCGACATCAAGGGGGTCAATATCGACTGGTTTGGTCGACCTCGAGTGAGGCTGAAGCTGTGTTTGCTTTCCAGAAGGGTCGACACCGGTAAGGAGGTCAATATCGACCAGGTCACTTGATATCGAGTGCCTCTCTGGCTCCATTCTGTGCTTCACAGTGGGCTTGATATCGATTGATGGATCGACGTCGACAGTGCCCTCGATATTGACCTGGGGGTCGACATCGACTGCGTCTCCAACGACTTCTCTTTCGCTCATTGGCTTAGGCAATGTGCGTCCACTCCTTAGATTGATAGTGGTAATGTCCCCGGCTTGCCCCCTTTGATTTTCTTGTGCTTGTCCATGGAGTTTGTCGGGTGGCTTTGGGATATGGACTGGCAGTTGACCTAGTTGGGTCTCAATCGTTTTCTTCCAAATATCCATCTCCCCCATTCGGGCATTGAGGCCCTGAAGTTGGTTCTACATAGTGCTGCTAGATTGTTGATTTGCAGCCGGGTTCCTCCTCATCTCATCAAGGATGAGTTGGACATCATCTGTTCGTGGTTCTCTCTCCGGATATCCTAGATCTCTAAAAGGCGGAGGATCCCTGGGGTCGTATTGGGTTGGTTGATTTCCCTAGTTTTGGTACCCCTGGCGATTGGGATTCCTCATTTAGTGCGCCTCCTGGTGTGTCTCCGCTAGTCGCACTTGCTCCGCATGGGGGCATTCAGTAGTGATATGCTTGACGGAGCCACATTCGGCGCAGGGTTTGTTGGCGAAGAGGAATTTGACTTGTTTTTGCAACCTCTTGAGTTGATCGTGCATGAATTGATCTCTGACGTCGGGATCAATATCCTTGGAGGGCTCATAGAGTGGCATAGATGGGGCAGGCCTTGAGTCGGAGGCCACATAAGTCCCATAGGTGTTGTCAAAATCTACCAACCTCTCTATAGTATCCCAAGCTTGTTGCGGTAGGAGCTCAAGATCCCCATAGGAGGTATAGGTGTTGATCCTCTCTTTAGTAGCTACGTCCAGGGCATTGTAGATGATCTCTTGGACGACGTAGGGTGGTTGCCCAGGCGTAGGGCAGGACCTCAGTAGCTCCTTAAAGCGCTCCCATGCTTGCGCCAATTACTCACCTGACTTTTGTTTAAAAGCCGTGATCTTCTGGCGCATCATCGCGGTCTTTGATGGTGGGAAGAATTTGTTGAGGAAGGCGTCTTTGACCTTGTCCCATGTGCGGAGTGATTTGGTGGCTAGACTCTCCAACCATGCTAGAGCTTTCCCTGCGTGAGACCAAAGAAAAGCCTTCTGTTTAGCATATTCAAGGCTCTGTCCATCAACAATAGTATCACATAAATCGAGGAATAGAGATATATGATCTAAAGGACAATCGTTAGGTTTCCCCTCAAATTGACGTCGCCTAATTTCAGTTAAGAAGCTAGGTTTAATCTCAAAAGTAGAGTGGGGGATAAGAATAGCCGATTCAGGCACTGAGAGCACAGGGTGCATGTATTGCTTGGCATTCTGAGGGAGGGCGTTGATTTGGGCTTCTATTTGCCTCCAACCTTCCTCCTCCCTGCCTGCACACTCTTTAAGTGTCGCCTCTCTAGTTGTTAAGTCCTCGACTTGCTTCCTTAGTTGCTCAATTAGCTCAGCCTGGGTCTTGTTGTCTGCCATGATTCTCTGAGCTTGGGCCCTTTGATGTGGATCAAGATGGCCTTCTGTGGGTCAAACAATGATCTTGATCCAGACGAGGTCTCAAGATCGATTCGAGGGCTATTGACGGCAAAGAGTGTCGTCCTCAAGAGGAAGAAGAAGGCGCACCATGGATTGAAGAAAAGATATTATTTAATTATTATTATTATTATTATTATTATTATTATTATTATTATTTTCAGTTATTTCCATATTTAGTAACTCCTATGTTAGTTGGAGCTATTTATGGAATGTCTTATTTTTAGTAATACTAAGTTAGGTGAATAAAGGGAAAAGAAAAGTTTATCTCTTTTAGATATTTTCCTTGTCCACTAAGTATGAATATTTATCTAGGATTATTATTAGGATTTAATATTTATCTAGGATTATTATTAGGATTTATGTATCTAAGCCAAAACTCTATCTTTGGCAAAGATAGAATTGGTATAGTTCCCTATTTAAACTCTTGTATTTAATTCAATTAAAATTAGATTGGAATTATATTGAGGAACCCCTTTTAGGATTAAAAGGGTTCTTCGATCTCCAATCCAAAAGCTTTGGATTCAAATTGTTATTCTTCCTCATTCATACTCAAAAAATCAAAACCCTAATTGCCCAAACACAACCGAAACAAGAAAGAAGAGAAAAGCTAAAAAACTGTCGCAGAACAGGGAATCCGTCGCTACTGCGGTGACCGCTGCAATATCTGCTGCGGGCGCAGCATCCTTCGCCGCCATTGTGGTCGTCACTGCACACCTCCAGATTCCGTCGCTGTTTCCTTTGTTGTCTTTTACTTAGTTTTATTTACTTGTTTTTCTTTCCTTTCACAATAGTTCAAAACCTTTATTGTAATTGATGGTAAACATCGAGAATAGCAAGGATAATTGCAAGATCGGGCCATCGACAAGTTGGTGTTGTTGATTCCGAGCCCACATGCAAAGGATCGGGAATAGCAACGCATCACAATTAGATGGAGATAGCATTCAGGGTCAGCTACTCCTTCGAATTCAAGTGGGCGATCAGCATGTCGCATACACCTACAAAGCCAAACTAGATAAAAACGTGAGATAGACTACTAGGGCGCGATTGATTGCCTCCCCGGCAACGGCGCCAATTTTTTTATAGGAGGAAATCGAGTTCTTAAACAAATATATGAAATATAAATGCCAATCGAATCCTAGCCTATGCAAATAATTACAAGACTTCTTCCCTGTAGTAGAAGGGTAGTCAGGATCGATCCACGAGGAAGCAGGTCAGCAGGATCCTAGTAGTGTTGGAAAGCTCACGTCTTTGGTCAACCTGAAGCCTCGATCTCGACCTTGGTGCTCGATTTTGACCTTGGCTTCCTCCCATTGTAGTGAAACACATCCCTTGTGAGGTGCAGAATTGACATGTTTGCTTGAGTTTATTGGTTACAAAATATGTGCAATCATGTTGTCAATTTATCATGTTTGCTTCCCTTCTATTTCTAAAGGAATAGTTGGGGTGGATGCATGAAGGGTTTTTCTGTAGGGGTGATTTGATGTTGTTTTCATTGCTTGAGGATAAGCAAAGGTTTAAGTGTGGGGCAATTTGATAGCACGCATTCATATAGGTATTATAGGACTTATTTCACTACTAGAATACTGCAATTAGAAATCATGTCATTTAAGTCTGTCAAAAAAACACCTGATGTTAAATTAATCTATTACAATAAATAATAAATTTGTGATGTTAAAAAAACTTAAGACAAGAGTTGAATTTTTTGACAGAGGTTAAATGGTTAATTTAAAAAAATTGAAACGCGCTCCTCATGAAATTTTACAAGTGTTTGAACGCCCGCTCGTACATGGAATTTTTTTTTAAACACTCGCCCACACTTGGTGAAAATAAGAGTGGAAAATAGGAGCTATCTTTTGGACCAGTGTGAATTGATTGAAATTCTCCCAACTCTCTGTCTCACCCTGAATATGTCACCACCACCACCACTAGTGCCACTGCCGCCACTACCGCCATGGCTCGCCGCTGCCACCACTACCACCACTGCCACCTCTTTTATTTCTCCCGACTTTCATCCTTGGCTACCAAACCTCACCACTCTCTCCACAGATCCGAGGTCTCTCTCCCGATCCTTATTTGATACCTTAAAATGCCTTTCAAAGAGATGAGAAGCCATACAAACTTAGCCGACCTCTCTCTCTCTCTCTCACCCGAGTCTCTCTGACCTTAGAATATATCTCTCTCTCAATCCCTAGATGTCAGATGCTGGAGAAGATGAAGATCGAGAAGGAGTAGATGGAAGAGCTTTTGATGAAGAAGGATGAGGTGTTGAGGACAAAGGAAGAGGAGCTCGGGAACAAAGTCAAAGAGCATGAGAAGCTTCAAGTCAAGCTTAAGAAGTTGTAGATGAAGGATTTCAAATCTACTATGGTTAGTATTTGCTTAATTTTTAGATTTGAGTGTCGATCTTTTATCATTTGACTGGATTGTCATAGGTTCTTGAGAAATTAGGGTTTTTGGAGTTGAAAAATCCTATTTCTAAGAACAAAATTCCATTCATATGTGTTCAAACTTAATATGGACAGTTAATTTTCTGATTTGAGTGTTGAGATCTTTTACTACTTTGAGATTGGACTGTAAACATTTGCTTCAGAAATTAGGGTTTAGGACTTTTAAAAATCCATTTCCATAGATGAAGATTCATTCTGTTGTTCATTATTTAACAGCAAAGAAAATAACAACCTAGCTCATACATTTTACCACTAACTCAAATAGAAAAGATTCTTCTAGCAAAGGTCCCACTAGGTTATCCCAAGGCCAAATTTCAGATTTCTGAATCGAATACTGGTCTAGTAAAAATTGGAACTTGATAACTCGCACCAAACTGTCAGAAGTATCAACATGATCCTTTTCTTGAAATATATCAAGGCAATTATTCTGAAATGCCTGAGAAAATGGCCTGTTTGATGATACCTTGTGAAATCAGACTGTCTTAAGTTTGCGCTCTGGTGTATTGTTTATCAATGTCACTTCAGCTTTACACTAGCTGAATCATATGGAGAGGAGTATTTGTTCTTTATCAGTCTTTCAAACAACCATACTTTCATCCTCTTTATACTTGCAAGTATGTCTTAAACTTTGGATATTGACACTTGATGTACATATTTGTACCTCCTTTTATTGCATCTTTTGACTACATATTTCATTCAATTTTAAAAGAAAAGGTTCAAAAGAATATAAACTTGTGTAAGAATGGGCTAAAATGCAAGAAATAGATTCTGCACAAGTTTTGAGCTAACCATGCAGGAATTCGAGCAAAATCGAAATCAAAACGAAGAAACCAAGGAGAGCAGAAAAGAGGTCGATATCGACCTTAAACATCAATATCGACCATAGTTGTTGACACACCTTCTGAGTGTCGAGATAGACCACACAGACCAACCAAGAAGGCACTCGATATCGATCAACCGACATCGATATCGACCTCAACATAGACATCGAGTGGAGATAGACAAGTCGAGCAGAAACAGAGACATCGATATCGACCTCCAACGTCGATATCGACCTTATCTCGACAGAAGATAGATCCGATTTCGAGACTCGGATTATGACTTCTATCCTCAAGGCCACGGATTATCTTGTACTTTTAGATAGTTAGCAGCTGAGATTTATCTTAAATTTAAGTTTTATCAAGTTGTTTAAAGTTTTGTCAAAATAAAAGACCTATCCTAATTGTTTGGATAGAGTTCATAGTTTAGATAGAAGTTACAATCCTTGGATAGCAAGGATTAGTAGCCTATAAATAAAGCCCTAGGGGCTGGTTTGTGAGGGAATCATCCAAGCAAGAAAGACAATAGCAATAGGCAATAGAAAGTTAGAGTTTTAGTTTTGAGCTTTAATGTTTCAAGCGCTTACGATAGTTGGCGTTGAGATTGTAAAGATTCAAAGTTTTCCATTTATGCATGTTTATTTCTTTCAATCAATGATGAGTTCCATGATGAGAAGCGAGTAGTCCCCCAAAGCTCTTAGGGTCGGGGTGAGTCCGACGTTAGCCATGCGTGCTTAAGTTAAGTGTTAGATGTTGATATCGTTGTGTCTATATCATTTCCTACGATTCTATGTTTAGTCCTAATCGAAAGAAACGAGATTCGTGATAACAACTTGAGTTATAAACATAAAATTTGTAGAGACAATTAGGTTTATTTGCAAGAGTAATCCTAAGAGTTAGTGTACGGCGAAAGCTCGTCCCTCGGGTGAAATAGCGCAATTGTTCGTCTTATTTATCTTATCGCATGCATTGGTTAACGTTGTGGTAAACCCTAATCCTAGGAGTTGCTCTTTACATAGTTTATACACACAAAAACAGCTGTCTTTATTTCTGATCATCACATCTTCATTCATCCTAAAGTCTTCGGCCTTTCTTTGCCGACAAAAAGCTAACAACTTTGCAGGAGAAGACATCGATATCGACCACAGACGTCGATATCGACCACTGAGTTCGTCGACAGTTTTCTGAGTCGACGACGATCATCACTGCTAAGTTACTGAACATCGATATCGACCCTTCAACATCGATATCGACCACCTGTGTCGACTGGCAGTCTTCTGAGCCAGTCGATTCTGTCTGCTAACATTGATATCGACCTTCCCCTGTCGATATCGACTTCTTGTTTTTGTCTCTACAGGTCTTCTGTTGTAGAGAGGAGCGATAGCCGAGGTCGACATCGAGCTCCAAGGTCGAAATTGAGGCTTCTGGTCGACGCAAGACATGAGATTTCCAACGCTACTAGGATCTCGCTAACACGCCTCCTCGTGGATCGATCCTGACTACCCTTCCACTACAACGGGAGGAAGTCTTATAATTATTTACATTGGCTAGGACTCCGTTTACATTTATACATCTTTGTATTTGTATTTGAGATACTCGACCTTCCTCTTATTAACAAATTGGCGCCGTTGCCGGGGAGGCAATCAATCGCGCCCTAGTAGTCTATCTCACGTTTCTATCTAGTTTGGCTTTGTAGGTGTATGCGACGCACTGATCGCCCACCTAAATTTGAAGGAGTAGACGACCCTAAGCGCTATTTCCATCTAAGAGCCCAAGCTTGAAGAATCATGGCAGACAACACGAACCAGGTTGAACTTATTGAGCAACTAAGGAAGCAGGTCGAGGACTTAACGACTAGAGAGGCGGCACTTAAAGAGCGTGCGGATAGGGAGGAGGAAGGCCGGAGGCAAATAGAAGCCCAAATCAATGCCCTCCCTCAGAATGCCAACCAATATATGCACCCCGCTCTCACAGTGCCTGAATCAGCGATTCTTATCCCCGCCTCTAATTTTGAAATTAAACCTAACTTCCTTACTGAAATAAGAAGGAATCAATATGAAGGAAAACCTAATGAATGCCCAATGGCACATATTTCAACCTTCTTAGACCTCTGTGATACTATTGCTGACGGACAGAGTCTTGAATATGTCCAACTAAAAGCCTTTCGTTGGTCACTTATAGGAAAAGCATTGCAGTGGTTGGAGAGCTTAACCCCAAGATCGATCCGCACCTGGAATGAAGTCAAGGACGCGTTCCTCAACAAGTTCTTCCCTCCTTCTAAGACGGCGTTGATCCGACAGAAAATCACGGCTTTCAAACAAAACCCTGGTGAGGCTCTGGTGACTGTTTGGGAAAGGTTTAAGGACTTACTACGTGAGGGAGCAATTCCATAAAGATCAACTTCGAAAGCTCCAAAAGCAAGTGAGGTTCCTTTCAGCGAACCAAGATTGCATTGAATGCGGATCGCAGCGGCACACCACCATCGAGTGCCCCCATGCTGAGCAAGTACAACTAGCAGAGACTCATCAGGAGGCGCGCTACATGAGGGGTCCCAATCACAAATATTGGGGAGACCAAAGGTTCCTTCAACCACAAAGGAACCCGGTTAACCCTAGGGACCCCCTGCCTTATAGAGCTCCTGGGCACCCGGGGAGAGACCAACGGAAGGAGGATCTTCAACTTGTGCTAGATGAGATAAGGCGGAACCAAGCTAAGAATGATCAATCCAACAATGCAATCCATTCTCAACTCAATCACCTTACCACAAGGATTGGGGAGATGGATATTTGGAAAAAGAACGTAGAGACCCAATTGGGTCAATCGGCTGCGCAAATCCCTAGACCGTCCGAACATTCCCTGGGTAACCCATTACAAATCCTAAGGGGCAATCCGGGATGGGCCATGTCGCAGCCATGGAATTATGGAGTGGCAATAAAGTATAAAAGCCACGAACGGAATCGGAGAAAGCAGCAGATCCAGTCGACATCGACAGACCAGTCGATGTCGAGGTAGAGGTCGATATCGACCACCAGATCGACCCAATGGTCGACGTCGAGGCCACTGCAGAGCCTCTGGAGCCACAACAGAGGTCGACATCAACCATTCCAATCAATATCGACCAGAGCTCAGTCTACATCGATGTCCAACAGGCTCCTCCGACCACCGTTTTGGCCCCTACGCCAAAGAAGACATTGCCATTCTCATCCAAAGCATTGGAGGATCCCACCAAAGGTAAGTTTAGGTGCTTTGTAAAAATTCTTCAAGGTCTTAACATTACCATTCCTCTTACAGAAGCTCTAAGCGAGATGCCCGCCTATGTGCGATTCCTCAAAGACATCCTTAGCAAGAAGAGATACATGGCAGAGATCGCAGAGGAGTGCTCAAAGATGGACTTCCCTGAGAAGAGGAGTGATCCAGGGAAGTTTGCAATCACTGTGGGACTTGTCCAACATCGCTACAAAGCCCTATGTGACCTAGGGGCAAGCGTAAGTCTCATGCCTCTCTCTATTTGGCAAAAGGTGAACATTGGCGCACTTGAACCTATGGATATGAAACTTTATATGGCCGACAACTCATTCGTCATGCCCACAGGTATAGTTGATGACGTTTCGGTAAAGGTAGGTAAGTTCTTTGTGCCTACTGATTTCATTGTATTGGAGATGCCTAAAGATCCTGTAGTACCTATTATCCCTGGTAAGCCTTTCTTAGCTACTGATGATGCCAATATCAATGTACATCGAGGATTACTAACCTTTACTATAGGGAACGAAGTGATAGAATTCTCTTTCAACCCAACCATGAGCGAAATGAAGCACCTGAAGCAAGTAGTCCTCTCGCCGGCTAAGGAAAAGCTTAAAAAAGTTTTGTTGGCGAGGACGAAAATAGCAAGCAGGGTCGACATCGCCTGGAACCAGTCGATATCGACTAAGAACATCGAAATCAACCCCCCTTGTTCGAAATCGAGTATGCCAGATTGTTGCCAGGAGCTTAAGTATGGGGTCACAGAGATCGATATCGAGCCACACATGTCGGTATCGACCACAGAACTCGAAATCGACCCACCTTGGTCGAAATCGACCACCCCTCAGCCCGAAGATTTCTGTTTCGGGTCCAAACAGGTAAGCCCAGGTATGGCTCCTAACCCTCCTCTGTCCCTTATTGATAAATCAATTAAGCCAATTATTGATAATTCAACTAAAGAGAGGGTCAAAGCTCCATGGTTTGCTTATATTGCTAAAGTTAGGTCAAGAAAGAGAAGAAAGGCGCCCAAAGAAGAACCTAACATCAAAGAAGCCTTGGTTGCCAAACTTAGATACTACCAAAAGGACCTAGATGATCCAGAAGAAGGCTCAAGCTCAAAGGGTCCCTACATAAAAGGGTCGTGAAGAATTGACGGAGAAGTCGGCCTAGCGACTCAAAACTCTAGAGCTTGTACATAAAACTTGATTTTCTTTCATAGATGGTTTTTTAGGACTTTGGTTTTTGCTTTTGAACTTTTAAAAATGAGATAATTCATGGCTTTATCTATATTTCTAACAAAGATTTCAGGTTTCTAAGCAAAAGGAACGACGAAGAAGAAAAGAAGCTACTGTAGAGGCACTCGAAATCGACCAGGCCAGTCGAAATCGACCCCCCAGGGTCAAGCCATCTCCTAGAGTCGACATCGAGTACTCAGGAGCAAAAAAACAGAGGTCGATATCGACCATAATCATCAATATCGACCATCCCTAGGTAGCCCTTGACTTCATCTTCTTCCTCGACTTCGACAGATGCAGTCGACATCGACCTCTGACATAGATATCGACTTCTGGCATCGACCCAACCTGAAATCGACCTGAATCCGTAGGTTGCGCTCTGAGTTTCTCTCTACCCTTGTTCTTCTTTTTAATACAGTGAGGACACTATATATTTTAAGTATGGTGTGGGGGAAAAACATGTCTTAAGGTCATAACTTGGTTTTCTTCTTCGCATTGCATTCATATAAAATGTCAAAAAAAAAAAAAATAGAAAAATTTCAAAAATACAAGAAATGCATGTTTACTTCTTAAGTTTATTTTTAAACCCTACTTAGATGTCTTATGATGAAAACTCAATAGCTGACTTGATCATGTAAATCCTATGGCATATTTGGATGATTTAGCCTAAGTCCTTAAAATTTTTAGGTAGATTGTGAACTTGTGATGAAATTGAGCACATATGATCCTAGGCTAAAAAGCAAATCCAACAAAAATTGCCCTAGTGAGAATTTTGGCCTATAGGGAGAACATCAAAAATCCCTCTGCTTTCTTGAGTGAATTTACTTTTCCTATGCATCTCTAAATGTTGTGATAGTTATTCAAAGCCAATACATAAATATGTCTATGTTTATGAGAATCAAATGATGGAGGCATCTTTTAAGCCATTTTTATCCTCTCTTTACCTACCATGCATTATCCTTGCTTGAAGCCGGAAAATTAGCCTGAGCCTGAAATTGCAAACTCCACAAAATTATCCCTAGCCGAATTAAGCCTGACCCCCATTTGGGAATTGAGACTTAGATTGGCTGGACTAATGCCTTGTGGAAAGAAAAGTGCATATTGTCCGGTTTTGAACGAGGAAATTATGGGTTGGTGCATATTTACATTTTGTCATATTTTCTAAAAGGATTTTTGGCTCACCTTATAAATGCACATAATTTTTAGTATTTATTTATTATTTTCGTCAAAAAAAAAGAAAAAAAAAAGAGATGTGTATACGTAGTGCATGAGCAAAAATCCTTAAGTCCTTTATTTATTTCATACAAGTGTTATATTTTTTAGAGGCATATTAGAGTTTGAAAGAAGGGTTGATAGTATGGTTTACATCTTTTAGTGCATCTTTAGAGCATATTATGGAAAGATGAGTTGAGAAAGAGCATTATGGAGAATTGAGCTTGGAAAGAGTAACATTGAAGAGTTATGGTTTGCATATTGTAAGTGTTTAGATTTAGGAGTCTTGATTCCCGAATTATATAAGCACCACATAGCCAAATAATTCCATACCCTTTTATTTCATACCAAGCCCTATTACGACCCCGCCGAATGAAGTCTTCTTTGAAGTCTTCTATTGAGCGAAAGTCCTCTTGATGGTTCTTATTGCATTTTCATAATTGGTTGCAAAGTGGATTTTTATAAATTGCAATGTTTATGAGATTGTGTATGGAATTAAGTTGAGAGTTGATCTTCATAGCCTAAACACATGAGAGTTGAGTGCAAACACATTATCCCTGTGAGGTTGGATCAAAAATTGCATATGCCTATGGATCGCCTAAATATGTGTTATGACGTTAACTTCACTTGCTTTGCTTTGCTACCGCGTATGATGTTGCTTTTGACAAGGGCGAAGACTTGAAGGGTGTGTTGTAGGTGTTGGTTATTGCTTGGTTATTGCTTGAGGACAAGCAAGTCTAATTTTGGGGTGTTTTGATGTACATATTTGTACCTCCTTTTATTGCATCTTTTGACTTCATATTTCATTCCATTTCCAAAGAAAAGGTTCAAAAGAATATAAATTTGTGCAAGAATGGGCTAAAATGCAAGAAATAGAGTCTGCACAAATTTTGAGCTAACCATGCAGGAATTCGAGCAAAATCGGAGTCAAAACGAAGAAACCAAGGAGAGCAGAAAAGAGGTCGATATCGACCTTAAACATCGATATCGACCATAGTTGTCGACACACCTTCTGAGTGTCGAGATAGACCACACAGACCAACCAAGAAGGCACTCGATATTGATCACCCGACATCGATATCAACCTCAACATAGACATCGAGTGGAGATAGACAAGTCGAGCAGAAACAGAGACATCGATATCGACCTCCAACGTCGATATCGACCTCCAACGTCGATATCGACCTTATCTCGACAGAAGATAGATCCGATTTCGAGACTCGAATTATGAATTCTATCCTCAAGGCCACATATTATCTTGTACTTTTAGATAGTTAGCAGCTGAGATTTATCTTTACCTTTAAGTTTTATCAAGTTGTTTAAAGTTTTATCAAAATAAAAGACCTATCCTAATTGTTTGGATAGAGTTTATAGTTTAGATAGAAGTTACAATCCTTGGATAGCAAGGATTAGTAGCCTATAAATAAAGCCCTAGGGGCTGGTTTGTGAGGGAATCATCCAAGCAAGAAAGACAGTAGAAATAGGCAATAGAAAGTTAGAGTTTTAGTTTTGACCTTTAAAGTTTCAAGCGCTTACGATAGTTGGCATTGAGATTGTAAAGATTCAAAGTTTTCCATTTATGCAAGTTTATTTCTTTCAATCAATGATGAGTTCCATGATGAGAAGCGAGTAGTCCCCCAAAGCTCTTAGGGTCGGGGTGAGCCCGACATTAGCCATGCGTGCTTGAGGTAAGTGTTAGATGTTGATATCGTTATATCTATATCATTTCCTACGATTCTATGTTTAGTCCTAATCGAAAGAAAAGGGATTCATGATAACAACTTGAGTTATAAACATAAAATTTGTAGAGACAATTAGGTTTATTTGCAAGAGTAATCCTAAGAGTTGTTGTACGGCGAAAGCTCGTCCCTCGGGTGAAATAGCGCAATTGTCCGTCTTATTTATCTTATCGCATGCATTGGTTAACGTTGTGGTAAACCCTAATCCTAGTAGTTGCTCTTTACATAGTTTATACACACAAAAATAGCTGTCTTTATTTCTGATCATCGCATCTTCATTCATCCTAAAGTCTTCAGCCTTTCTTTGCCGACAAAAAGCTAACAACTTTGCAGGAGAAGACATTGATATCGACCACAGACGTCGATATCGACCACTGAGTTCGTCGACAGTTTTCTAAGTCGACGACGATCATCACTGCTAAGTTACTGAACATCGATATTGACCCTTCAACATCGATATCGACCACCTGTGTCGACTGGCAGTCTTCTGAGCCAGTCGATTTCGTCTACTAACATCGATATCGACCTTCCCCTGTCGATATCGACTGCTTGTTTTTGTCTCTGCAGGTTTTCTGTTGCAGAGAGGAGCGACAGCCGAGGTCGACATCGAGCTCCAAGGTTGAAATCGAGGCTTCTGGTCGATGCAAGACGTAAGATTTCCAACGGTACTAGGATCCCGCTGACACGCCTCCTCGTGGATCGATCCTGACTACCCTTCCACTACAACGAGAGGAAGTCTTGTAATTATTTGCATAGGCTAGGAGTCGGTTTACATTTATAGATCTTTATATTTGTATTTGAGATACTCGACCTTCCTCCTATTAACAACACCCTTTTTTCCTTATTGTATGATTCTGACCTCTTACCCCACAAAAAGGGTAACATGTGGAGAAATTATAATTTTTTTATATGACAGTCTCAATATGCCAGGCTAAATATGTTTAAAGGGCTTGCATTTAGATTGAATGTGCAGTAGATTAAGATGGATATGAAGCAAATGTTTAAAGGGCTTGTGGAATGGTTTATAATCTCCTGAACATATCCATTCATGGTCAAGTTTGGCATTGCTAGAAAACCTTAACTTGATTTGAATTCATGCCTATACAAGCTGAGAATTTCACTTCATTTTGCATGCATCTTGTTGAAGTTTGACAATAGATAAATATCAGGTAGATGATTTACATGAGCTATCTCCCCACACCCCTAGAGAATAATGCATCTTGTATCAAGTAGATGATCACCTCCATTTTTGCAGGCATCTTGTTTGTTTATTTGGAGTATAAAACTTCTCCAAAAAAATGATAAAAGAAAAGGGGTTCCCTTTGTTAACCTTCCAACCACACCCGATGACAAGAGGAGGTTGAGATGGAAGGCATTTTGGATGAGCTTGTCATAGATGTTGATGGACGCGATTCAAAGGATCACCTTGCAGTAGTGGACTATCTGGGAGATATATATATGCTTACTGCAGAAAAATGGAGGTGATCTTTCAAAATCTCTCTTAATTTCGACTATGTAGTTTAATGTGATTGAGAAACAAGCACGTGAATAATTCCGGGCAGTACAGATCCATTCTAATTGACTGGCTAATTGAGGTAGTATAGATCTCATGTTAGTATTGGTTTTCATAATGTCAATACTTGAAACTATGAAAAATTGATTATGGCATTCAAGAAAAAGTACACAATAA
Source organism: Persicaria maculosa (assembly GCA_963922045.1). Classification (NCBI taxonomy): domain Eukaryota; kingdom Viridiplantae; phylum Streptophyta; class Magnoliopsida; order Caryophyllales; family Polygonaceae; genus Persicaria; species Persicaria maculosa. Next base: position 42,048,509 of record OY998261.1, read on the forward strand.
TGTCAATATATACTTGAACCCCAGTTGAGATGACCTTTTTTTTTAGGCGGCTCATTTGTCAATCATGAATCATCAACTCCCTTCTTTGTTCAATTTAGGTTTTTTTTGTAGTTGAACAGAGGTGACTAGTTCTTGTTGATTGTTGAACTTCTATGAGGCATCCTCTTTCCCTTTGTTAATCTAATTCAAAAGATGTTTCAAGATTTTGGGGTGCCTCTGTTTGATTGTTGCTTTGTTCAGTTGCGGGACTATGATGCTAGTGGTAGTAAGATTCTTCTCGATTCTTGTCTTAAGCTTCAAAATAAAGGTTGTAAAAGTGAACTTGTGATTGTAGATTTGGAGTTTTCCTTTGATATTTCATACTCCTATCATTCATATTTTAGATTCAGAGTGCTATTCAAAGTTTGATTTTTTTTGGCATAGTATTTGTGTTTGTAATTGTATTTAAAGGCTAGCTATTAAATGTGTGCATCGTTGGAGATGGATCGATACACACTTTTTTTTTTACCATCAATCTCTAATGAATACTGATATTTTTCTTGAACCCATGTATACTGATCCATTCATCTATGTCTTTTCTGTCTGTTGCTGATGTTGTTGAGGTACATAAGAGAACTCTTTATTACCCCTCATCTTATTTTTTACTAAATGAGAGAACAAGCATCTAGTATTCTAGCTATTGATCATTTCTCACTGGAGTTCATCGTCGAAAATTAGCTTCTAGTGGCCCATCTGTTGTTTATAATCACTATGTTATTTTAATATTATTGGTACTTGTTTTTCTCCTACCTCAAGAACTTGCTGGAATTATCAAACTCTCTGCCTTTTCTAGCTTCAGTTTGTTTGAATGCCGCAAAGTTGTCACTCGTTCCAAACAAAAAGATCCTGGAACTGGTATGTAGGTTCTTTGAATTGCTTTTTCAACCTAATTTTTACTTATCAACAAGCTAATTTGATTTTTTTTGACAGAGGAGTATATTGGACTAGATGATAATAAGTATATTGGTGATCTGCTTGCTGATTTCAAGGCAGCCAAGGATCGTAGCAAGGGAGAAATATTGCATTATAAACTTGTCTTCAAGAAAAAGTTCTTTAGGGAGTCCGATGAAGCTGTTACAGACCCTATGTTTGTTCAGTTATCATATGTTCAAGTAAGTAACCCTTCTATGTTCTAAGGTCTACTAGATGAAGTGTTGCTAATCTCACAAAAAAAGTTCATATTGTAGTTGCAACATGATTATATCCTGGGTAATACCCTATTGGAAGAGATGATGCTGTACAGTTGTCTACATTGCAGATCTTGGTTAAGATCGGATTTGTTGGTAACCTTGAATTGTGCACGTGAGTAATTAAACATGCAAATTGATGTGCGCGCAAATTGCCATATTTTCTATGCACATAAAAGTCCATTTTATTGTCTTTTGCATGCATATTAATGGTAAAACATGGGATTAGTGTAGTTTATACTTAAATGTCAAATATATGGGTTTGCACGAGTTTCTATGTGATTTCGCAGAAAACATGATAAAAATGGACAAATCTGGAAGAGCGGAAAAATAACTCGAAGTCTTCTGAAGAGGTCGAAATCGACTGGGGACCTCGACATCGAGTACATCAGAGACATAGGAATCGAGCAGGAAATGAAACAGAGCATGTCGACACAGAGAGGTCGATATCGACGTCTGGAGGTCGATATCGATGTTGCCAGATCGAGCTAAATGATAGAAGTCGAGTGCTAGTTCGAGTAGGAGAAGGAGAGCTCGAGATAAAGTTTTGAAGGGGTCGATATCGATGTCTAAGGTCGATATCGACCATGCCAGCAGAGGAATCCGACTCAGATTTTGATAGAATTCTATCCGAAGCTTGCACGTCTATCCAAAAGTCGAGATTTCTTATCTTCAACACCAGTTCTATCATATGAAGGCTGATTCACCATAGAGTTTTAGTTTTTACTTTTATTTAAGTTTTATCTTAGAGAATAAAGATAAAGTTTCGAGTCTTTATCGACATCTATAAATAGAGGCCAATAGGGCTGAGTTTAGGCATCCAATTTGACATACAATTCCAGTTTTATAGAGAGTATTAACGAGCTAGAGAGAGAGATAGGGCCGAGTGGAGTTTGTAAAGCGAAAGCGGAGTGGCTTGTTCGGTTGTACTTTCTTTCAAAGTTTTAATTCAAAGTAGCTTTCTTCCAATAACAATGATGATGATGTGCATGATGAGGAGCGAGTAGTCAACCCACTTCTAGGGTCGGGGTGAGCCCGATGATAGCAATGTGAGGTAAGTGCATCAAAGGTATGACTTTTATGCGATTCCGTCTTCTATCCCATGCAGAACATCGAAATCGACCCAGGTAATTCGTACATTGTTATATTAAGTTTATTTGAATCTCCTACTCCACCCCCCCCCCCCCCCGCCATTGCGAACACAAATATGCTTGTGCTTCTTTGCTGAAAAAGGGACTCTGGCTAGCAATCAGGGGACATAATAGTTATTTTATCTTGTAATATTTGTTTGCTAGAACTCTTTGTCAATTCTGGACTCATTGACTTTAATTATTAGTGATTGGACTTTAATTATATGTGTTCTTTTCACTTGTTGTTTTGTACTACTGCATTACGACTGGTTTTTGGTAGTGTTTTCTACTTTTTAAGGATATATGCATTCGTTTTTTGGGGTGATAATTTGTGATTGATGCTTCAGATTTTAATCCTTCTTTCTATTTTCTTCTTGCCCCCTAACTGTGATGCTTATGTTTCTTAGTTCCACAAAACTTGTTGATCATGCAACAAGTAATTACTTTTTATGAACACCTAAAGATTGTCCTAATGTTGTCATATCCATCTTGTATTGTCTTTGTTTTCATAATGACAAGTCATATTTTACTCGTGCTTTTAAGATTTAGTGGTCATCCGGAAGTGGATGAAGAGGTTAGTTTACTTGACATAATTGATGATAATATATGTTTCCGGTCTAATGAATCCTTCTTTCTATTTTCTTGTGTTTCTTATGTTTCTGATTTGATGATAATATGTGTTTCTTATGTTCTTAATTTTCTCCAGAATCTATTTATTTATATTTTTATGTTCAGAATTTATTTATTTACATTTTATTTATATGGTATTAGGCAATATCACTCCTTTTTAGTCCAAAATTTATTTATTTATTTATATTTTTATGTTGTTACTTTAGTGGCTATGCAATATGTCCCTTGACCTTGTAAAAAGTTTATATGCCAGATTTATTAATGGGGATCATGAAATCGTGAACCAAGAGAGAAACATCCTTGCCCATGTAGCAAAGTAGGACACAGATCGTGAACCAAGAGTGATTTCTGAATATGCTTGGCTCTTGGAGTGATTTCTGAATATGCTTGGCTCTTGGAGAGATTTCTGAATATGCTTGGCTGTTGGAGTAGAGTCCCGAGACTACATAGTTTTAGTTTTTGGAAGTGTGCCCAAACTATCTTTTGTACCCGTGATTTCAAAGTATTCATCATTTGTAAAGTGTATTTTTCAAGTACCTATCCTATGTAAAACATTTGTAAATGTCGATTTCACATTTATTTTAATGTATATGTTCTTTACGTACCTATCATTTCCGGAATCTTATTATATGAACAAAGGGTGTTGTGTATCGAATGAAAAAACATTGAATTATAGATGAAAGTGTTGTGTTTGAATAGCTATGAAATAGAATCATTACATAAAAACGGATGCTAGTATCATTATAGACATCGTCTAAATAATTTAAACCAATGCGTAACATATATTTTTACATCACAATGTTAATATAAATTGATATATACTACTAACAACAACATCTTTATATAAATCTGAAATGATGTCTATATCATATTAATACATCAGTTATGTACATATATCATACGATAGATTATTTTAAAACAATAAAAAAATCACAAATTATAAATATGAAATTAATATACACAATCAATATAATAAAAAAGATGTCTATTTTGTTTAATAGATTCATTATTTAAAAAATAGTGATGAAAATGTAAAATTTAGGCTTGGTGTGGACATCTTGAAAAGCTTATAAATGAAAAATAACGAGGCTTTAACAACAAACGAACATGTCAAAAATAAATTTGAGGGGCTGATTTATCTCTATATTCAATATAAAATAGATGTTTTAACCAAGAAAAGACATCGGCTTAAAACCGATGTGGAAAAGTTGATCTTTTACTACACGCACAATAAGGTCGGAATTTTTTTTAACGACATTTGTTCACAACAGATGTCTAATTGCATTTTTCTAGTAGTATTTAGCACATTTTAGTTGTAAATAATGTCCTTTCTGTATTAGAACTAGGGTCAAGAAGAAAATTTACTAAACCGTCACAAATTTCAGGAGTCGAAGAAGACAACAGGATTGGTCGATATCGACCATTCAACATCGATATCGATGTTTCTCATCGATTTCTGGCTCAAGCTTCAGGGTGATCCGGCCTCGACCAAAAGCCCATCTAAATCGACTATAAGGTCGATATCGATCTTTAACATCGATTTCGATGTCTTTTCTGTGTGCTTTTCTCTTTCCTGCAACTTGTTAAAAATAAAACCAAAACAAAATATGCAAAGCAATAAAGTGTAGTGTCTCAAACTAAAGTAAAACTGTCTAAAACCAAATCTAAGTCTTTGTTACATGCTCTAGACTTTTAAGTCGCTAGGCCGACTTCTTCCTTTATGCTTCTCAAGGCGGCATCTGCAGAGCCCATGTGGCTTGGGCCTCAAATATTACTCCTTTCTTGTCACGCAGCTGCATTCCGCCGGGATAGATCTGATTCACCGTGAATGGTCCCAAATTCTTATCTTTGAATCTCGTAGGGAACCAATGGTCCTTGGATTTAGCAACATAAACCTTGTCTCCTATCTCATATTGGCTTGAATCATCATCGGATACCCTACATAAGCGCATATGCCAAGGCACACCTCTTCCAAATAATGATAAATCTTTGATTGTAATGGAACAGGAGGAATCCGTACCTTGACTTACCTTCTTATCTGTCTGTGGATCAGGTCGATATCGATCTTCAGTCCTCGATATCGAGGTCTGTTGGACTCCTTCTTCTCCTCCGTCGACCCCATACTTATGACCTGACACAAAATCTTGAACATTATTAGTCGATATCGACTTACCTAGGTCGATTTCGATGTTCTGTTTGGCCCCTTCGTTCAAGATTGCCACAACTTCCTCCACTTGGGCTTCTATGGCCCTCTTTTCTAGCTCTTCTGGTGTCATACTCCTTACTTTGGCCTCTCCACATGCAATGTAGACACCATTGATGGCTTTTATCTCCATTGGCCCTTGATTTTTCACCGTCTTGTTGAAGGCATACTCTATCACCTCGTCACTAATTGTGAATGAGAGCAATCCTTTCTTCACACTAATCTTGGTATCGACGGTTGCTAGGAAAGGTCTAACAAAAATAATGGGACAAGCAGGGTCCTCCGCTATATCAATAATTAAGAAATCAGCAAGGACAAAGAATTTACCTACTTGTACTGGCACATCCGTCACTATCCCAGTTGGAATCACTACCGTATTGTTTGCCATGTATAACCTTGCATCCACGGGCTCCAGAGGACCTATCTTTACCTTATGCCATATGGTTATTGGCATCATGCTAACGCTAGCGCCCAAGTCAACTAAAGCATTAAATTTGAATTGACCTAAACCTATAGCGATAGAAAACTTACCTGGGTCTGCCCCCTTTTGTGGTAGCTCCAACCTGTTGCACTCCTCTGCGATCTCAGACGGCGATCGCTTCTTACCCAATATGTCCTTAAGGAACCTTACATAGGATGGCATCTCATGAAGTGCTTCTGTGAATGGTATAGAGACATTAAGTCCCTGAAGCATCTTCACGAACCGCTGGAACTTCTTTTCCGCTGGGTCCTTAATCACCTTTCTAATTGGGAATGGCAACACCTTCTTCCTTCCCGCGGCTTTATTGAAGTTGACATCGATATCAGTAGAGTCGACATCGACTGGAGGAGTCGATTTCTGTGGTGACACAGCATCAGGGTCGACATCGACTGGAAGGTCGATTTCGACGTCACCTTGGTCAATATCGACTGGGGGTCGATATCGATTTCTGTTCTGGCTCCTTTTCCTCCGCTTTTTGCTTGGGCGTTTGTAATTGACGCCCACTCCTTAGGTTCACTTCCGCAATATGTCCAGTGGTTTTTCCCTTTTGGTTGGGGACAGTGGATCCAGGGAATGATCCTGACGCTTTGGGTATTGCCTCCGCCAATTGACCCATTTGGGTCTCCATGTTGCGCTTTCGAACGTCGATCTCCCCAAGTCTAGAATTGATGCCCTAAAGCTGAGTATGGACGAAGTTGTTGACTTGTTTGAACTCAGCATGGTTCCTCCGCATCTCATCAAGAATGATTTCCAGGTCATCCTTCCTTGTCTCCCGCTCAGGGTGCCCTGGTGCTCTATATGGTGGGGGATCCCTTTGATAGACCTTTGATCGCCCCAATATTGTTGATTGCTCCCTCCATAGGAGCCTCTCGTCTACTTGGCTTCCTCATGTTGTTCCGCCATGGATACTTGCTCAGTATGTGGACAGGCACTAGTGTTATGCCTTGTTGAGCCACATTTCTGACAAGTTTGATTGTTGCTCAAGAACCTGACTTGCTTTTGAAGGTGGCGCGTCTGATCGTTATGGAATTGTTGCCACACATCAGAATCTATCTCCCTTCGAGGCTCATATAGTGGCATTGATGGGGCAGGCCTTGCATCATAGGCCATAGCAGTCCCATATATAGGTGTTATCAAAGTTCACGAGCCTCTCAATGGTCTCCCAGGCCTCCGTTGGTGTAAGCTCAATGTACCGATAGAAGGTATATGAATTGATCCTCTCCTTATTCGGCGCATCAAGGGCATTATAAAATATCTCCTGGATGATATATGGAAGTTGCCCATGCATCGGGCATGATCTCAGCAAGTCCTTGAATCGCTCCCACGCTTGTGCTAGTGTTTCACCTGGCTTTTGTTTGAAAGTTGTGATCCTTTGCCGCAGCATTGCCTTTTTAGAAGGTGGAAAGAACTTATTTAGGAATGCATCCTTCACCTCCGCCCATGTCCTTAGCGAGCGTGAAGCCAAACTCTCAAGCCATTGTAATGCCTTCCCTGCGAAAGACAATAAAAAAGATTTCAGTCTCACATACTCTAAATTTATTCCATCAGCAACTGTTTCACATAAATCCATAAAAGTAGAGATGTGTTGCAGTGGGCATTCATTGGGTCTTCCTTCAAAAGTATTTCTTTTAATTTTAGAAAGGACGTTAATTTTAATTTCATAATTGGAGTGAGGAATTAAAATAGCGGATTCAGGAACGTGGAGCAGCGGATGCATGTATTGCATCGCTTTCTATGGATACTGATTGAGCCACTCTTGGGCTTGTCTGCGCACATCCTCCTCCCTATCAACACGGCCTTGCTCTGCAGCAGCGGCGGCCCTCTCAACAGCGATTGTGGCGTTGTGGTCCTCAATCTCCTTCCTCACCCGCTCTATGGTCTCAGCCTGCGTCTCGTTGTCAGCCATTATGCGATTTGCTTTGTTGTGAAGATGGAAGAAACGTTCAGGCTCGTTGGTGGGTTCCAGGATAGGTCCATGATCAGAACGTCGCATAAACCTACAAAATAAGCTTCAAAAAGATCGTGAGAAAACTTAGGTGGCGATTGATTGCCTCCCCGGCAACGGCGCCAATTTGTTCGCTATAGGGGAGGGGGTATCGTGCAATTTTAAATATTCAAAGATAATTCACAACTAGGCTAACTCCTTGTCCCAAACAAATAATACAAGAATCCCTCCCAATGTAGTAGTGAGGTAATTCAGGATCGAATCCACGAAGAGGTATGTCAGCGCTTCTCTTGTTGCAATCACGATCAAGCTTTCGACCTCGGAAGACACTCGATATCGATGTGTTGTTGATATCGACCTCAGTTCTGGTCGATTTCCAGTAGAATTCCTGCATAAGCAAAATCAGCAAAGTCGACATCGAGACAGACCTCGAAATCGACGTTAGACCTCGATATCGACCTTTACAGTCAATTCCGATGTTTGTTACAGAAACTGTAATTCATAACCTATTGTTGGAAAAGATTCCAAAGAACGTAGAATGGTAAAGAAGGATGATCAGAAACAAAACTAAACTTTTATATGAATTCAATTAAATAAAAAGCTTCCAAAGTCGGGATTTCATGCCACAATGATAACAATGCAAGTTTGATGCTAAAGTTATGAAATTTAATGTCTTTCCGTGAAATAACTTTCGTTACCAACACTTAGGTGATTAGAGGCTCTCACATAGTTCCTAAGAGTTATTATCCAATTCATGAGTAATCCAAGTTCACAATATGAGTGGCTTTCGCTTCAATAATGCAAATAATGAATCTCCATAACTTTCGAAAGGAATCATGCATAAGATAGAAGACGGAATTGCATAAAAGTCATACCTTTGATGCACTTACCCTACATTGCTATCGTCGAGCTCACCCCGACCCTAGAAGGGGGTGGACTACTCACTTCTCATCATGCAACTCATCATCATCATTGAAAGAAAACTACTTTGTATAAACTATGAAAGAAATTACAACCGAACAAGCCAAATCTCCGCTCTCGCTTCCACCAACTCAATTCAGCCTCCTCTCTCTCTCTCGCTACAAATTCTCTGTGTGTATATGTGTTTGAATAACTGAAATTGGATGTAATTGGATGCCTAAACTCAGCCCTAATGGCCTCTAGACATAGATATCGAACTTTGCTATCCAAAGACTCGAAACTTTTTCTTTATTCTCTAAGATAAAATTTAAATAAAGTAAAAACCAAAAGTTCTATGGTAAAACTAGCTAAAGTGATAGCTCTGACGTTGAAGATAAGAAATCTCGATTTTTGGATACACGTGCAAGCTTCGGATAGAATTCTATCAAAATCTAAATCGGATTCCTCTGCTGGCAACATCGATATCGACCTTCAGACGTCGATATCGACCTCTATGAATCTCTATCTCGAGCTCTCCTTCTCCTACTCGGATTGGCACTCAACTTCTATCATTTATCTCGATCTGGCCACTCGATATCAACCTTCAGACGTTGATATCGACCTCTCTGGTGTCGACATGCTCTGTTCTCTTTTCTGCTCGATTCCTATGTCTCTACTGCACTCGACATCGAGGTCTCCAGTCGATTTCGACCTCTTCAAAAGACTTCGAGCTCTTTTTCCGCTCTTCCAAATCTGTCCATTTTTATCCTGTTTTCTGTGAAATCACATAGAAATTCGTGCAGACCTATATATTTGATATTTAAGCATAAACTACACTAATCCCATGTTTTCCCACTAATATGCATGCAAAAGAATGATAAAGTGGACTTATATGTGCATAGAAAATATGGCAATTTGCGCGCACATCAAAAACCTAATTACTCTCTAAATTCACATATAATCCACTTTTGCTTCATATAAGGTAAATAAGGAATGATCCTAAATTCTCATAAAGGATTAAGTGTGGGATAGAAGATGAAGACACATAATCAAATTAGGAATTTAGGCATACTTACATGGCTATTGCCGGGCTTACCCCGACCCTAGAAGTGGGACGACTACTCACGTATCATTCTTGTAGACATTGTTGAATAAAAGGAATAAACTTGTGTTAAAACTTTAAAATACTTTAATCGTACAACCAAACACCTCCTTCTTCTCTAACTCCTACACTCTAGTCGTCTTTATTTCTCTTCTTGGTGGTTGCACAATTGCTTGTGGATTGGATCCTTCCTAAAACTAGCCTCTAGGGCTTTATTTATAGCCTCCCTTTCCTTGCTAACCAAGGATAGGAGTCCTAATCCTACTTAGATTGGTAAATGAAATTCTATCTAAACCTAAATTCTATCTTAAAATAAATCTATCTAAAGGTAATATTCCCTAAGGTAAGTTGGAATATACCCATAAGGATAAATGATCTTGGAAGATGATAGGTAATTGATGTGGCTAAGCAAACTCCCAAGGATCCGGAAAATCATGCTTCTCTTACGCGTATATTGCTCCAGTCGATGTTCAGTGGACTGCTCGATGTCGAGTGCTTTATGTCGGTCGACATTGTTGGATTTTGGTGGACATTACTCTCCCATGCCTTAGCTTCTGATTTGTCTTTTTTCCTTCTATCGACCTCGGATGCTTTGGGTCGATGTCAAAGCATGTAGTCGAGATCTAGTGCTATACTCGAGATCGAGCTCTTCTCCAACCTCTTGTCTTTGCTCTAAAATGTCCATTTCCTGCGAAAGTAAACCAAAACTTGTGTATACCTCTATATCTTGTAAATAAAAATAAACTACAAAAATTCACTACTTTCCCAACCCAAAAGTATAAAATATGCATAAAAATTGGAATAAATGTAAGCATGAAACATGGTGAAATAAGCGCACATCATTTGCCCAAGTCTCTGATGGTGGAGTAAGAGACATATTACCTTGCCACACCTTTGACCATGGCCTGTCATACCAAAAGCAAGTGCCAGAACATTCTTAGCAACCAAACATTCGTTGTCTAGCATCCTGAATTGAATATCACTATCGGAGCACACTTCTAGAGTTGCAAGAAATTCGCGCACAAGTGCGCGGTAAGTTGGCGTACTCAGAGTAAGAAAGTTAATCAGACTTCCATTCTCTAATAAAGTCGAAACAGGACTAAGAAGTCCAAGTCAATACAATGTCTCTAAATGAAACAACCGAGTTGCTTGATAGCTCATATCTCATAAGCGATACCAACAATTCTCTTCAAGTTTAAAGAAATAATCAAGCTTTCCCACATTGAAGAGAGTATTCATAATGCACAAAACAACCGAAGAAGAATCGAAAGAACTCACAAAACTTGACTTTCAAGCTTTTGAGTGAAAAGGATGGGTGTGATGGTCAATAAGATTCGTTTTGGTGGGGGTTAACCCTATCCAAGGTCGAATCCGACATTGCATACCCTATGGATAGGGTTGCTAGGGTAGCAACCCTAAGCCCTTCACAATGCAACGTTGAATCCGACGTTGCATAGGGTTTAGCAACGTCTGATCCCACATTGCATACCCTATGCATAGGGTTGCATAGGGTATAAACCCTATGTATAGGGCAGACAACGTCGAATCAGACGTTGCTACACCCTATGCAACGTCGGATCCGACGTTGTATTGTGAAGGGCCTATAAAAGCAACACCCCACCCTAACAAACCATACACACAACCACTGTCGCTCTCCCACATATACCACCTAATGTCGGTCCCCAATAGACCCCCGAGTACCTTTTTAAAAGACGGAGAAACGTCCGATGGGACATGTTATCAAGTTAGAGGGACGAAACACCGTTTTCCGCCTGAGAGACCTACCAATTCGACATTGGCAATAGGATTACGGAAATACTGGACGAGTTCTACCATGATGTATGTCAGCATTGTATCCGTGAATTATGTGATGGAAAGGGTGGTAGGCCCGACCAACGATTGGTTGAGAACGTACGCGTTGATCGAGGTGCAAATCGACATCTACACAAATCTAAATGAGTCAGTTGGTAGTTGTACCACCATTTACGAAAGCACCCCGTAACTGGTGGTACAACTACCAAGTATGTAGTATCATTGTAGGCAATGTATGTATTATCATTTCAACTTTCATAATGAAGGAAGGGTTTGAGCTTTAATTTTATATAATAGTTAGTTTTATCTAAATTTTACATATTAATTTAATTTAGATTAGTCATATATGATGATATTGAATTAAATACAAAATACAATATATTGAAAAAAAAAAATATATATATATAAACAAATTGTTAAAAATAAAATAAAGTATAGATTAAATTGTTAAAAAATAAAACATTTTATAGAAAAAAATAAAATTTATTTATATATATAATGAAGTATAGAAAAAATTGTTAAAAAATTGTTAAAATTGTTAAAATAAAGTATATAAAAAATTGTTAAGAAATAAAATACAAATACAATATATTGAAAGCACAATATATCTAATACAATATATTGTAAGTATAATATAATGTATATCAAAATTGTACTGAACAAAATGCAAACATACAAAAAATAAAATGTTTAAAAAAGAACTACTGTAAGCGGATCGAAAGTTCAATTTTTAAATGAAATAGATAATTTAAATAGAGATTTGACTACAATTTACTGAAGTTAACATTCAACAAAAATAAAATAATATATTTAAAAACTACTTCGAAATTTAATAGGATTCCCGGATGAGGAAGAATGACGGGACTGTTCGGACCATTCTCGGTCGAGATCGCAAAGCGCCTTTGCCTACAGTAGCAGGGACCGTCGACTCGGCCGAGGTCATCATCACTGATACGTCGTCGCAGATAGTGTCATATCTCATGGCTCTTGCGGAGCAAGAGACTATGACAATGAGTGATACGGCGGTTGAGGCCGCTACGTCCCTGATGCAGATGACAGAAAGGACGTAAGGCCGATTAGACGTCGATTCTTCATACTTCGACATTGCTATTGGGCTTCAGGATTGCACCGGTGGTGCCAGTACCACCGGATAGGCACGGAGCGACGCTGATTGGGCTGAGGTCATTGCAGTAGCAAGTGGCTGCCTTACACCTGCTTCGGTAGGGGACGACACGCTGGAGGAGGATGTGGGGGATGTTCATTTCGACCGGAAGGATCTCGATGATGAGAGTGATCATGATGGGGAGGATCACGAGGAGGGGGGCACGATGCATGACAGGAGATGGCAGGCCAGGTGGCGGGTCAGGACACGAAGGGGGTGGGGCAGGTGGCGGGTCAGGACATACAGGGGCTAGCTTAGGACCCGTAGGGGGCAGGGCAGGTGGTGGTTCAGGACCCACAAGGGCCGGCTTAGGAGCCGCAAGGGGTGGTTCAGGAGGAGGGGGTCGAGGAAGAGGAGGAGGGGGGATCTGGAGGGGGCGGAGCAGGCTGATGATGTGGACAATGAGCTACCCGATGGTGAGTTGCCTCCAGGAGATCTTTTGGTCTCATATAGGTATCATAGGTCTCAATGGCTACGGACGGACCTTACCTTTCAGCATAAATTGTTGAAGGTTCATCATCGGGCTACACACCTCGATCCGTTTCGCCGCTACATATACGAGGGCCCGATGACATGAGTGCAGGATGCAGCTCAGTCTGGTCTACTGGGGCTGCTTGATTTGACCTCGGACAGAGTGGATGCCTAGTTATTGACTGTGTTCATTGAACACTGGCAGCCGGAGACGAGCTCTTTCTACTTTCCATGGGGCGAGATAACCATCACACTCCATGACGTCGCTTGTTTGATGGGTTTGCCGATTGACGGACTGCCTTGTGCCCCTTCCCCTTACCATTTGCCACTATAGTTGGAGCCTCTACTGTAGCAGAGGTATGGTTGGATTGCGACCGAGCTGAAGAAGCACAGGACCGCTTGCGGAGCGCCCCACCTGGAGTTGACGACTGCGTGGCGGGAGAGGTACAAGAGTCGTGGGGATCAGTTTGTCGGCCTCACTTCCGATGTTAGAGAGCGCCACCACTATCTCATTGTTGATTTTTTGGCTACACTGCTAGATGCGATGCTCTTCATCCACAAGTCCCAAAGTCGCTTACACTTCTTGTTGTTCGGGTAGTTTGGGACTTAGCGCACGCTTGGACACAAGCTTGGCGAGCAGGAGTGCTTGCCTTCCTCTACAGGGGGCCACGACAAGCGAGGCTAAGGTTTTACGTGGGTGTGCTACGCTGCTGCAGGTAAGTGTTGGTTTACTATGGTAAATATGTTGCTCTACTTGCGAGTTACATATAAAAAGTTCTCTAATGGTTTATACTGTTTACGCATGGATCTGGTCGTACTTCTCTTGTTTTACGGGTCCACTTCGCCCAGACAGGGATGCACTAGATGATCCCCGATATATGGCACGATTCAACCCGTCGAAGGCCACGAAGAGGGGGAATGACAGGGAGAGGCGAAAGCATGAGAGGAAGTTTCAGGCACAGCTTGAGCACATAACCATTGATCAGATGACGTGTTTCTCACTTTCCTTGATATTAGCTACATATGTCGAGTGGATGCCTTTTGGCAGAGACCTGGATTTTACAGATCAGTTTCGCTCCTCCACCTATCGGGGCACCATCAGCTTCGGTGGCGTCTTTGAGCCGTACATGCCAGATAGGGTACTCTGATAGTTTGGCCACGTGTAGGAGATCCCATTGGGCGTCATCCCTCCTACCCTGGTGCAGTGACCGTTTTGGCTTAAGAAGCATTACATCGTGTCGTTTGCCCATCCGCACGACCGTTTGTCATCACAGAACCCTGCTAGATTCTACCTCGTCACTGGTCACCGGAGGACGGACGAGAGCTGTCAGGGAGGCGACTCGGCTGACTACCTCGCTTGGTTCCAGTCCCAGAGTCGAGGTCATGTGTTGCCTACGACAGTAGTGCGAGATGATGGTCCACCAACTGCGTCTACACACCCAAACGACGTCATCGGGCCAGTTGAGTCTGCTGCGTGCCAAACCCGAGTCGACGAGATGACCCAGGGTATTCAGGCATTGGTCGGACATCCCCAGCTAGACCAGATGTACGAGCATATCATGAGCTACATTAGATCTTTTCAATAGATACGTACATTATATTTTGTTTGTTTATGACATACTATTCCTATTTGGTGGGTATACTTTATTTGTGTAGTTTGTGTTGATTGCATTAGTGTTTTTGATGGTTTCTACCTATTGAAAATAACAAACAATCATATGCAAACGCTTTACTTCATAGATAATGATTAGATAAAACATCAAGATTACTAAAACAAACAAATACACTACGGATAACAACACAATCGACCAGGCTTTACTTAATTCGTCTTTGGAATGAGTTCAATCTTTAACTCATTGAATGTAAAGCTTCGGACCTCCATATTTGCTTCCCTCAAAAGAATCCCTGCCTGTTGACCTACGTAAACGTGGTCATCTCTGCTTAAATCGGGGAAGAATGCCCTCTATATTTGCTTCCCTCAAAAGAATCCCTGCCTGTTGACCTACGTATGAGTGGAAGGTCTCCAACCCTCCACTCATACGCTCGAGGAATGCCCTGATGAAAACAGTTGCAGTACCTACACCCTAACTACAATGGTGTGGTAATGTGAGTCTCATTTTCACACTCGACCCGAAATAGGACGGAAGGATGAATGCCATTGTATCCTGGATTGCGGAAAGCACAGTCGGACACCACCGGGGCATTGGATACCGAACCCTTTTGATTACAAAATCAATGCGAGGGTTGATCCGTGATGTTCAGTTGTAACCGGCTCCATGGAAGGAATGAAAATATGGAATTATTGTATTGCATTTTCAAATGCGGTCCTCACCCCTTTTTATAAGGGTTGCTGATATTACTAGGCATACAACGTCCAAATTAACGTTGTAACAATGTCGGATCATACGTTGTTACAACGTCTAAATGGACGTTTCTAAGCCGGACGGAGCCTGGTTGGGTGCCAGCCTACAACGTCGGATTCCTTTTTCCTTGGGCAAATACACCACCACAAACAACGTCGGATTGGACGTTGTGGCAATGTTAAATTCGACATTGCTACAACGTTGGCCCTTTTGGGTCCTGACATAAATGTGCATATAACGTCAAAATTGCCATATTTTCTATGCACATTTATGTCCATTTTATTGTTATTTGCATGCATATTAGTGGGAAATCATAAGATTAGTGTAGTTTATGCTTAATTGTCAAATATAGAGGTCTACACGAGTTTTTATGATATTTCACAGAAATCGAGAGAAAATGGACGGAATCTGGACAAGAGAAGAAGAGCGGAAAAACAAGTCAAAGTCTACTAAGAGGTCAAAATCAATGATGAACCTCGACATCGAGTGAAACAGAGCAACTAGAAATCGAGCAGAGGAGAAACAAGCATGTCGACACAAAAGAGGTCGATATCGATGTTTGAAGGTCGATATCGAGTGGCCTGAATCGAGATAAAAGATAGAAGTCGAGTGCCAATCCGAGGAAGAGAAGGATGGCTCGAGATAAGATAAAGGGAGGTCGATATCAAGGTCTTATGGTCGATATCGATGTTGTTGCAGAAAGATTCGACTCAGTTTTTGATAAAATTCTATCCAAAGCGTTCGAGATAATCCTAAAGTTGATATCTTATATCTTCTATCACCAGACTTATCACTTTATGGTGCTTAACAAGGAGTTTTTAGTTTTTACCTTTATTAAGTTTTATCTTAGAGAATAAAGATAGGTTTTTGAATCCTTGGATAGCGAGGGTTGAGATCTATAATTAGAGGCCATTAGGGCTGAGTTTAATCATCCAAGAACAACAAGAATTCAGTTTTTACAATAGTAGTAGCGAGTTGAGAGAGAGAGAGGCCGAGTGGGGTGGTGAAGCGAGAGCGGAGTGGCTTTGTTCGGTTGTATTTTCTCTTTTGCAATTTCAATACAAAGTAGTTTCTTTTCCATGATGATGATGAGTTCAATGATGAAGCATGAGTAGTTAACCCACTTCTAGGGTCGGGGTGAGCCCGACGATAGCAATGTAGGGTAAGTGCATCAAAGGTATGATTTTTATGTGATTCCGTCTTCTATCCTATGCATGATCCTTTGCGAAAGTTAGGGAGATTCATTATTTGCATTATTGAAGTGGAAGCCAATCATATTGTGAATTTGGATTACTCATGAATTGGATAGTAACTCTTAGGTTTATGCGAGAGCCTCTAATAACCTAAAAGTTGGTAATGAAAGTTGTTTGACGAAAAGACATTAAATTTCATAACTTTAGCATCATACTTGCATGATTATCGTTGTGGCATGAATCCCCGACCTTGGAAGCCTTTAGTTTATTGAATTAATATAAAAAGTTTGAGTTTTTATTTTCTGCCCATACATCCCTCACCATTCTACGCTCTTCGGACTACTTTTCCGACACAATAGGTTACATATATAGTTAGTGTTGTTGACATCGAAATCGACTGGCAAGGTCGATATTGAGCACTAACATTGATATCGAGGTTCTTCTGGACTTTGATTGTGTTTGCTTTTGTCTTTTACAAGAAATTCACTGAAAATCGACCAGAACTGAAGTCGATATTGACCAGACACATCGATATCGAGTGTCTCCTGGAGTTGAAAGCTTGATGGTTATTGCAACTTAGGAAGCGCTGACATACCTCCTCGTGGATTCAATCCTGAATTACCCTACCACTACATCGGGAGGTAATCATTCGCCACCTAAGTTTTATTCACGATCTTTAGTGCTTATTTTGCAGGTTTATGTGACGCTCTAATCGCGGACCTATCCTGGAAAGCGTAGAAGAGCCTGAATGTTTCTTCCATCTTCGAAACAGAGCTATTCAAATCATGGCGGATAACGAGACACAAGCTGAGACCATTGAGCGGTTGAGGAGAGAAATTGAGGATCATAATGCTACAATCGCTGCTGAAAGGGCCGCCGTTGCTGCAGAGCGAGCCCGTGTTGATAGAGAGGAGGAGGAGCGTAGACAAGCCCAAGAGCGGATCAATCAGTATCCACAGATGGCGATGCAATACATGCATCCGCCGCTACATGTTCCTGAATCCGTTATTTTAATTCCTCCTTCTAATTATGAAATAAAAATAAACTTCCTATCTGAGATAAAAAGAAACACTTTTGAAGGAAGACCTAATGAATGCCCATTGCAACATATTTCTACTATTATGGACTTATGTGAAACTATTGCTGATGGTGTGAATTTAGAGTATGTTAGACTAAAGTCTTTTCGATGGTCTTTGGCAGGGAAGGCATTACAATGGCTAGAGAGTTTGGCTCCACGCTCGCTGAGGACATGGGCAGAGGTGAAGGATGCGTTCCTAAACAAGTTCTTTCCTTCATCTAAAACAGCGATGCTGCGACAAAGAATCACAACTTTCAAACAAAAGCCTAGTGAGACATTAGCACAGGCATGGGAGCGCTTTAAGGACTTGCTGAGATCATGACCGACGCATGGGCAACTACCATATGTCATCCGGAAGATCTTCTACAACTCACTTGATGCACCGAATAAGGAGAGAATCAATTCATACACCTCCTATCGGTACATTGAGCTCACACCAACAGAGGCCTGGGAGACGATTGAGAGGCTGGTAAACTTAGATAACACATATGGGACTGCTGCGGCCTATGACTCAAGGCCTGCCCCATCAATACCACTTTATGAGCCTCCAAAGAAGATTGATCCTCATGTGTGGCAACAATTCCACAACGATCAAACATGCCGCCTTCAAAAGCAAGTCAGGTTCTTGAGCAACAATCAACCTTGTCAGGAATGTGGCTCAACAAGGCATAACACTAGTGTCTGCCCACATCTTGAGCAAGTATCTATGGTGGAACAACATGAGGAAGCCAAGTAGACGAGAGGCCGCTATGGAGGGGGAAATAAACAATATTGGGGAGATCAACGGTTCTATCAACAAAGGGATCCCCCACCATATAGAGCACCAGGGCACCCTGAGCGGGAAACAAGGAAGGATGACCTACAGATCATTCTTGATGAGATGCGGAGGAACCATGCTGAGTTCAAACAAGCCGACAACTCCATTCATACTCAGCTGCAGGGCATCAACTCTAGGCTTGGGGAGATCGACGTTTGGAAGCGCAACATGGAGACCCAAATGGGTCAATTGGCGGAACAAATACCCAAACCGTCAGGATCGCTGCCTGGATCAACTGTGCCCAACCAAAAGGGAAAAACTACTGGACACATAGTGGCCATGAACTTAAGGAGTAGGCGTCAATTGCAAACGCCCGAGCAAAAAGCGGAGGAGAAAGAGCCAGAACAGACGTCGTTATCGACCCCCCTATCGATATCGACCAAGATGATGTCGATGTGGACCATACTCCATTCAATGTCGACATAGCTGATGAATCACCATAGAATTTAACTCTTCCAGTCGATATCGACCCCCTTCCAGTCGATGTCGACCTAACTCCAGCCGCAAGAAAGAATAAGGTGTTGCCATTCCCATCAAAGAAGGTAATTAAGGACCCGGCGGAAAAGAAGTTCCAGCGATTCGTGAAGATGCTTAAAGGACTTAATGTCTCAATTCCATTCACCGAAGCACTTCATAAGATTCCATCTTATGTAAAGTTCCTTAAGGACATATTAGGTAAGAAGCGATCGCTTGCTGAGATCGCAGAGGAGTGCAACAGATTGGAGCTACCAAAGAAGCGGGCGGACCCAGGTAAGTTTTCTATCGCTATAGGCTTAGGTCGATATCGCTTTAATGCTTTGGTTGATTTGGGCGCTAACGCTATCATGATGCCACTAACCATATGGCACAAGATAAAGATAGGTCCCCTGGAGCCCGTGGATGCAAAGTTATACATGGCGAAAAATACGGTAGTGATCCCAATAGGGATGGTAGATGATTTGCCAGTGCAAGTAGGTAAATTCTTTGTCCCTGCTGACTTCTTAGTTGTTGATATGGCAGAGGACCCTGCTTGTCCCATTATTTTAGGTAGGCCATTATTAGCAACCATCGATGCCAACATAAGCGTGAAGAAAGGATTACTCTCATTTACCATCAGTGACGAAGTGATAGATTACGCCTTCAACAAAACGGTAAGCAAGAATGAAGGGCCAATGGAGATAAAGGCCATCAATGGTGTCTACATCACATGCGGAGAAACAAAGGTAACACCAGAAGAGCTTGACAAGAGGGCCATAGAAGCCCAAGTGGAGGAGGTCATGGCAATCTTGAACCAATGAGCCAAAAAGCACATCGAAATCGACCCAGGTAAGTCAATATCGACTAACAAAGTTCAAGATTTTGTGCCAGGTTATAAGTATGGGATCGACGGAGGAGAAGAAACATCGAAATCGGCATAAAGGTCGATATCGCCCATAAGCCTATGACGAAATAGACTGCCCCAGAAGTTGAGAAAGAAGGAGGAGAGACCTCGATATCGAGGTTGGAAGGTCGAAATCGACCTACCCATGTCGAGCAGAACCACTCCAAATCGACAGGACCTCCAGGAGCACAACAGAGCTCGATATCGACTACTGATGATCGATGTCGACCTGAGCCACTGACAGAAGAGAAGGTAAGCAAAGGTACGAACTCCTCTTTTTCCATCTCTATTAAGGATTTATCACTTTTTGGAAGAGGTTTTCATTGGCATGAGCGCTTTTGTAGGGTATTCGATGATGATTCGATCCATTATGAAGTAGGAGATAAGGTGTTTGTCTCCAAATCAAAAGAGCATTGGTTCCCTAGTAGATTCAAAGACAAGATGATGGGACCATTCACGGTAAATCAAATACATCCAGGCGGAATGCACCTGAGAGATAAAAAAGGAGTTCGATTTGAGGCCCAAGCCATATGGGCTCTGCAGATGTCGCCTTGAGAGCAAAAGGAAGAAGTCGGCCTAGCGACTTTAAATTCTAGAGCTTGTAACGCAGACAACTAATTTTAAGTTTTAGACATCTTTTGGTTTTGTGTTGAGACATTAGACATTGTTATTTGTGTTAAGGTTTTAGTTTTTATTTTCTAACATGTTGCAGGAAGGAGAAAGAGTGCAAAAGAGACATCGAAATCGAGTGCTAAGCTCGATATCGACCTTAAGGTCGATTCCGAGGAGCTTGTGGTCGAGGTCGGATCACCCTGAAGCTCGAACCAGAAATCGATGAAACAAGTCGTTATCGACAGGTATGCTTGATATCGACCACCACTGCAGACTCCTTCGACTCCTGAAATTTGTGAAGTTTTAGTAAGTTTCTTTCTTAACCCTAGTTCTAATACAGTGAGGACACTGTAATCTTTATGTATGGGGTGGGGGAAAGGCTTACCTACATATTTTAGCATTTTTCAAGCATATTTTTCATAAGTTATTGCATAGTTTTTACATGTTAATGCATATTCATACATAGTTAGTCATATTTATCTTTAACCATTGCATATTTATCTTTATGCACATATAGTTTATTTTCGAGAAAAAAAAAGAAAAAATGACCCCCATCAAAAAAGAGAAAAAATGACCCCCATCAAAAAAATTTGGAAATAAGGAAAAGAGTTATGGAAGCTTATAAGGAACTCGGATATGCTAAAGCAGATTCATTAGAGATATAACATGAAATTGTCTAGTAAAGGGAAGTTACAATGAAGTGCAATTTTTTAGAGAAAACCATGAAAGAGAGGTAAAAGTTGAAGTTGCTTTTGACATATGCATGATAAGATGATGGAGGACTTTATAATTTCCATACATGTGCTCAATTTCATATCCTAGCCTTACCTATGCATATTTGCAAAAGTCACAAGCCATATATGAGCCTTACATCATTATTGCTCCACATATATTACATATTGCCCATTTTTATACCTTATGCCCTATCTGGGGACAAAGTTTGAGAATTGATGTCATCTTTGGAGTGTTATATGGAGTTTGTGCATTATTTATGAAGTGTTGGCAGAAATGAAAGCAAATATTTGAAATATGGAAAATTTAATGAGTGAGAAAAAATCTAATCACCTCAGGAGATAAAGGTACTTCGACCCTGCTCGTTGAGATGTTAGTTCAGCGAGATGGGACACAACGTGAGGAGTCCGAAGTACTAAGTATCCAGGGCCATTCATGACACACATGTTTACGACTCGCGAGAAGGCAGTGCTAAGTAGAGGTAAAAGCATTATAATGAAAAAAGCATTGAGCGATGAGTGAAAGGTGAGAAATATGATGAAGAAGGAATGTGGAATGTTTTGGAAAGAAAAGTTTTATTTCCCTGGATTTAACACCACATGGCCAAAAATTAGCCCACCTTAGCCTTTTACCAATCCACTTCTCTAAAGTTTGCAAAAGTCCTCTTGATTATTAATGCTATGTTGCAAAATTGTTTTTTATGCATACAACCCTCCTTTTGTGAGTATGATGTTGCTTTTATTCACATGCATGAATTTGGTCGGCATTAGTACCTTATCAAGGATGGCAATTGAGTGTAGGGACATATAAGAATGAATCTATGATGTTGAGGGTTTACTTTCTTCCCCTAAATGACCATTAAAAGTATTGCTTGGGGATAAGCAAGCTTAAGTATGGGGTGTTTGATGTGCGCGCAAATTGCCATATTTTCTATGCACATTTATGTCCATTTTATTGTTATTTGCATGCATGTTAGTGGGAAATCATAAGATTAGTGTAGTTTATGCTTAATTGTCAAATATAGAGGTCTACACGAGTTTTTATGATATTTTGCAGAAATCGAGAGAAAATGGACGGAATTTGGACAAGAGAAGAAGAGCAGAAAAAGAACTATAAGTCTACTGAGAGGTCGAAATCGATGATGAACGTCGACATCGAGTAAAACAGAGAAACCAGGCATTGAGCAGAGGAGAAACAAAGCATGTCAACACAGAAGAGGTCAATATCGATGTTTGAAGGTCAATATCGAGTGGCCTGAATCGAGATGAAAGATAGAAGTCGATTGCCAATCCGAGGAAGAGAAGGACTGCTTGAGATAAGTTAAAGGGAAGTCGATATCGAGGTCTTATGGTCGATATTGATGTTGCTGTAGAAAGATTTGACTCAGTTTTTGATAGAATTCTATCCGAAGCGTTCGAGATAATCCTAAAGTCGATATCTTATATCTTCTATCACCAGACTTATCACTTTATATTATTTACCAAGGAGTTTTTAGTTTTTACCTTTATTAAGTTTTATCTTAGAGAATAAAGATAGGTTTTCAAATCCTTGGATAGTGCGGGTTAAGATCTATAAGTAGAGGCCATTAGGGGTGAGTTTAATCATCCAAGAACAACAAGAATTCAGTTTTTACAATAGTAGTAGTGAGTTGAAAGAGAAAGAGAGGTCGAGTGGGGTGGTAAGGCGAGAGCGGAGTGGCTTTGTTCGGTTATACTTTCTCTTTTGCAATTTCAATACAAAGTGGTTTCTTTTCCATGATGATGATGAGTTCAGTGATGAAGCGTGAGTAGTCAACCCACTTCTAGGGTCGGTGAGCCCGACGATAGAAATGTAGGGTAAGTGCATCAAAGGTATGATTTTATGCGATTCTGTCTTCTATCATATGCATGATCCTTTGCGAAAGTTAGGGAGATTCATTATTTTCATTATTGAAGTGAAAGCCAATCATATTACGAATTTGGATTACTCATGAATTGGATAGTAACTCTTAGGTTTATGCGAGAGCCTCTAATCACCTAAAAGTTGGTAACGAAAGTTATTTGACGAAAAGACATTAAATTTCATAACTTTAGCATCATGCTTGCATGATTATCGTTGTGGCATGAATCCCCGACCTTGGAAGCCTTCAGTTTATTAAATTAATATAAAAAGTTTGAGTTTTTATTTTCTGTCCATACATCACTCACTATTCTACGCTCTTCGGACTACTTTTCCAATACAATAGGTTACGTATACAGTTACTGTTGTTGACATCGAAATCGATTGGCAAGGTCGATATCGACCACTAACATCGATGTCGAGGTTCTTCTCGACGTCGACTGTGTTTGCTTTTGTCTTCTATAGGAAATTCACTGAAAATCGACCAAAACTGAGGTCGATATCGACCAGACACATCGATATCGAGTGTCTCCTGGAGTCAAAAGCTTGATCGTGATTGCATCTTAGGAAGCGCTGATGTGAGCCTAATTTGCCATGTTATCTACTATCTTTTATATCGATTTCTGCAAACATTTCATACATTTGGGTTAGAATAGCACAGAATTTGTGTAGTTTATGCTTATTTGCAATATATGGAGGTCTACACAAGTTTTTGTTATATTTCACAGAAATCGGACGCACTTTGGAGCTTAAAGGAAAGTCATGAAGAAGCTAAGGATGGTGCAGCTGGAGGAAAGCCCACTTTTCGCCATTCATCATTCCAAATCAAGCTTTGAAGTATTCATAAGAGTTGTCGCCCTCGGAAAGAGCTTTCCAACGCATGCTCATATGCGTCAATCCGACGAACGAGGACTCGGGAAAGTGCGTTTCAAGAACAGAGCAGCATGCTGGAAACTGCAGAAGAGGTCGATATCGACCACATTTATGGTCGATATCGAGTGGATCAAATCGGCCAGAAAGCCCAGAAATTGACCAGAGAATGCTGAGAACTGAAGAGGTGGTCGATATCGACCAGTTTGGTTGATTTTCACTCCAGAGGCCAATATCGAGTGTCAGAGCTGAAGCTGAGAAGACGAGGTCAATATCGACCTATGTTGGTCGATATCGACTGGTGCCCAGTAGCCGATTTCGAGCATATCCGAGCGCTACTCAAAGTTCTATCCAAAGTCCAATGGATATATTTTCGAGAGAAGATTCCTTCCACATTTATCAAGTTCTATCAAGATGGAGAAGATTTATCTACTTTAGATATAGTTCCTTTAATTATTTATTTCCATGTTTTATCTTTATATAGATAGATAGAATTAGATAGAAGATATAGTTGTTCCTTTCGTAGAATAGCTAGATTGGAGCCTATAAATAAAGCCCTAGGGGGCTGATTTTTATTCATTCAAGCAAAGTCGTCTTCAGGCGCAAGGAGAGAGGAAGGAGCAAGGAGGAGGAGAGAGGAGAGAGAGAGGAGGAACGTTTGGAAGGTTTTGTAAGTTTTAGATTTAGTTTAATGTTAAAGTTAATTTCTTTCATCATGTTTGCTTTCTAATTTCCCTTCTTCTAGGGTTGGCGTGATCCCAACATAGATATGTGTGTTTGATTTATAAATCCATGAATTTATATGTCTTTATCATCATCTACCTATGTGCTTAATCCTTTGCGACAGTTGAGGACAATTCCTTATTTGCAATTATGAAGCGAAAGTGAATTAATTATGAATTTGGATAGTAATTAGGTTTTGCTCGCGTAAGTTGGTTAATCCTAATTAAGAAAAGGTAGAAACAAATTAGGTTTTTATGCGAAAGCCTCTATTACCTAAATTGTTGGAATTTGCGAAAGTCGATTCTTTGATATAAAGCATGCACCTTTATGTAATTTATGAGTTACATATATGTTTATTGTTGTGGTGATCCCTAACCTTGGAAGTTTGCATCTTTATTTATTTTATTTGATTATTTTTTTCCTGCAAAGCCACTCGACATCAAACCACCATTCCCTCTCCATCCCTCGACATCGACCAAGTCTTAGCCGACGTCGACAGCAACCTCCTCACCTTTTCCCACTATCCTTGAAACCCCAAAATACACTAAACCTAGAACCGCTGACTTCTCTCCTGAGGACGAACCTGACTCCACTATCCTATAGCGGGGTCTTGACTACAAATTTATTTGGTCGGGAAACCCTCTCGTCAAATTGGCGCCGTTGCCGGGGAGATATCAATCGCGCCTAGTTTAGTGTCTTTTTGTGTTTCGGAGTAGTCCATATCTTTTTTTTGTGTTTCTTTCTTTGCTCTGCTAATTTTGTTTTCAAAGTTAAGGCATAAGGATGGAAGATTGGGTCGAAGGAAATCCTGAATGGGAAAGATGGGTCGAGGATTTGAGAAGGAGAAACAGGATCGCCATAGAGGAGGCACGACAAAAGGAAATAGCCCGGATAAAAGCCAGGACCGAAGAGCTCAAGGCTATTCTTCGCGACGAGAAAGACAACACCTCCTCTGCAAGTGAGCTAATCGACATCGAGTCCTCTGCAAAGGAGCCAGTCGATATCGAGTCAATACCACTCGATATCGACCGACCACCACTCGATATCGACTGGTTCTCAGTCAATATCGAGTGCTCTGCAGAGACCAAGGTAATTCTTTCCCCGACTTTTTTTTCACCTGCATACCTTGTTTTTGATAACCAAATTGAAGGCACCCAAGCGCTGGAAAAGGAGAAGCCAGACATAGTTGCACAAGACGCTTCAAGATCACTTTTACCCTATAAGGTGAAGGCCATCCCAGACGATTTTGAGCAACTGATGTTTGTGTTTAAGTATGTGGTCCTAGCAAAGTGGCATCAAGCTCCACCAACTGAGGTGGACATATCTTTTCCGACTCAACCAGTCCGCTGTGGTGGAGATGAGCAACAAAACCAATATATAAATCGGGAGAGGTATGAAGATGAGAAATGTTTATCTGCTTTTATATCTTCCTTTATGCATGCTAGCTGGAGCCAGGGAAGATGAATGGGTGGAGCCATGGAGCATTCACTCGGGGAGATTCAAGCTTCTTCATACGATGCCCCCGGATGACATCCCACGCTTCCCACCACCGGAGGAACCACCAGATCCACCAATACCTCCGGATAAGGATGAGCCAGGCTAACACCCAAAGGGAAGTAGGTCGAGCTAACGACTTAAACCACAGCGCTTACGGGAGGCAACCCGATGTTTTTTATTTTATTATTTAGTTGAATTTATTTTTATTTTTTCTTACTTTACTTCGCGCAAGATTTCTTTTTGATGAATGTAGGTAATCTCGAGAACTGGAGGTGTAATTGGATCGATAATTTAGTCGACGGAATATGCGGGCGAAATGAAAAGAGCAAAGAAGCTGCGAAGGGACTCGATATCGAGTCATATGACTCGATATCGACCGAGCCAGATCGAGTGAACAGCTTGCGGTTGCGCGCGACCACCCTGAAGCTGAGCACCACTCGATATCGAGTGAACCCCAGTCGATATCGACTGAGTCACTCGATATCGACCCACCCTGCAGTCAACATTTGCACCTTTTTTCGCGATGCGACGACTATTTAGTGAGTTTCTTTTCTTCACCCTCGTTCTTATACAGTGAGGACACTGTAATGTTTAAGTATGGGGTGGGGGAAGGGCTTATTTTATGCATAGGTGATATATTTGACATTATGTGTGCATATCTAGAGTTTATTTCTTGAATTGCTTAGACATGGCTATTTTGGAATTCATCATTGATATCTATGTTCTTATATGCATGTTTTCCAAAGTTTGAAAAAATAACCCCCATTGAAAATTTTTTATTAGTGTCATGGAAGTTATATTGAACTCGACGATGCAAAAGTAGATTCATTAGAGATATAACATGAAATTGCCTAGTAAAGGGAAGTCATAATGAAGTGCAATTTTTTAGAAAAAAAAACCATGAAAGTGAGGTAAAATTTGAAGTTGCTTTTGACATATACATGATAAGATGATGGAGGACTTTATATTTTCCATACATGTGCTCAATTTCATATCCTAGCCTTACCTATGCATATTTGCAAGTACACAAGCCATATATGAGCCTTACATCATTATTGCTCCACATATATTACATATTTCCCATTTTTTATACCTTATACCCTATCCGGGGACAATGTTGAGAATGGATGTCATCTTTGGAGTTGTTATATGGAGTTTGTGCATTATTATGAAGTTGTTGGCAGGAATGAAAGAAATTTTGAAATATGGAAAATTTAATGAGTGAAAGAAAATCCGATCAAAGATCGACCCTGCTCGCTGAGATAATAGTTTGGCGAGATGGGACACAAAGGTGAGGAGTCCGAAGCACTAAGTATCCGGGGCCATTCATGACAACCATGTTTGCGACTCGTGAGAAGGCAGTGCTGAGGTTAGAGAGGTAAAAGCATAATATTGAAAAAAGCAATGAGCGATGAGAGAAAGGTGAGAAATCAAAGGAAGAAGGAATGTGGTATGAAAGTTTGGAAATTACTCCATTTCCCCGGATCATTAGCACCACATTGCCAAAAATTGCCCACCTTTAGCCTTTTACCAATCTACTCCTTATTTGAGCTTAATTAAAGTCCTCTTGATTATTAATCCTTTGTCACATGAATGTTTTTGCATAACCCTCCTTTTGTGAGTAGTTGTTGCTTTTATTATTGCACATGTATGGATTTATGACATTAGTACCTTTTCGAGGATGGTAATTGATTGCTGGGTTATATGGCAATGAATCTAAGATGTTCAGAGTTTTGATTTCTTCCCCTGTATGACCATTAAAAGTATTGCTTGAGGACAAGCAAGCTTAAGTATGGGGTGTTTGATGTGAGCCTAATTTGCCATGTTTTCTACTATCTTTTATATCGATTTCTGCAAACATTTCATACATTTGGGTTAGAATAGCACAGAATTTGTGTAGTTTATGCTTATTTGCAATATATGGAGGTCTACACAAGTTTTTGTTATATTTCACAGAAATCAGACGCACTTTGGAGCTTAAAGGAAAGTCATGAAGAAGCTAAGGATGGTGCAGCTGGAGGAAAGCCCACTTTTCGCCATTCATCATTCCAAATCAAGCTTTGAAGTCATCATAAGAGTTGTCGCCCTCGGAAAGAGCTTTCCAACGCATGCTCATATGCGTCAATCCGACGAACGAGGACTCGGGAAAGTGCGTTTCAAGAACAGAGCAGCATGCTGGAAACTGCAGAAGAGGTCGATATCGACCACATTTATGGTCGATATCGAGTGGATCAAATCGGCCAAAAAGCCCAGAAATCGACCAGAGAATGCTGAGAACTGAAGAGGTGGTCGATATCGACCAGTTTGGTCGATTTTCACTCCAAAGGCCAATATCGAGTGTCAGAGCTGAAGCTGAGAAGACGAGGTCAATATCGACCTATGTTGGTCGATATCGACTGGTGCCCAGTATCCGATTTCGAGCATATCCTAGCTCTACTCAAAGTTCTATCCAAAGTCCAATGGAGATATTTTCGAGAGAAGATTCCTTCCACATTTATCAAATTCTATCAAGATGGAGAAGATTTATCTACTTTAGATATAGTTCCTTTAATTATTTATTTCCATGTTTTATCTTTATATAGATGGATAGAATTAGATAGAAGATATAGTTATTCCTTTCGTAGAATAGCTAGATTGGAGCCTATAAATAAAGCCCTAGGGGGCTGATTTTTATTCATTCAAGCAAAGTCGTCTTCGGCCGCAAGGAGAGAGGAAGGAGCAAGGAGGAGGAGAGAGGAGAGAGATAGGAGGAACGTTTGGAAGGTTTTGTAAGTTTTAGATTTAGTTTAATGTTAAAGTTAATTTCTTTCATCATGTTTGCTTTCTAATTTCCCTTCTTCTAGGGTTGGGGTGATCCCAACATAGATATGTGTGTTTGATTTATAAATCCATGAATTTATATGTCTTTATCATCATCTACCTATGTGCTTAATCCTTTGCGACAGTTGAGGACAATTCCTTATTTGCAATTATGAAGCGAAAGTGAATTAATTATGAATTTGGATAGTAATTAGGTTTTTCTTGCGAAAGTTGGTTAATCCTAATTAAGAAAAGGTAGAAACAAATTAGGTTTTTATGCGAAAGCCTCTATTACCTAAATTGTTGGAATTTGCGAAAGTCGATTCTTTGATATAAAGCATGCATCTTTATGTAATTTATGAGTTACATATATGTTTATTGTTGTGGTGATCCCTAACCTTGGAAGTTTGCATCTTTATTTATTTTATTTGATTATTTTTATCCTGCAAAGCCACTAGACATCAAACCAACATTCCCTCTCCATCCCTCGACATCGACCAAGTCTTAGCCGACGTCGACAGCAACCTCCTCACCTTTTCCCACTATCCCTGAAACCCCAAAATACACTAAACCTAGAACCGCTGACTTCTCTCCTGAGGACGAACCTGACTCCACTATCCTATAGCGGGGTCTTGACTACAAATTTATTTGGTCGGGAAACCCTCTCGTCAAGCGCTGACATACCTCTTCGTGGATTCGATCCTCAATCACCCTACCATTACATCGGGAGGGATTCTTGTATTTTATTTGCTTGGTTAAGGGAGTTAGCTTAGTTGAATTTGAATATTTTATATCTGAGCAGAATCACCTCCCCCTACGAACACGCGCACATCAGAAGGCAAAAGTACCTTTGCGAGGATGACATATGGTTGTTAGGGAAATATGAGAGTGAGTTCACGATGTTGAGAGTTTTTGTTGGATTCCGTTGTGTGACCATGAACAGTATTGCTTGGTGACAAGCAAGCTTAAGTATGGGGTAATTTGATGTCCGTTAAATTGATCGTGTTTTATGCCTATCTTTTACTCCAATTTACGTCTTATATTTGCACTATGGTTTGGGATTACATTAAATTTGTGTGGTATATGCTTATTTGCAAGAAATAGAGATCTACACAAGTTTTGGTTTAAATGTGTAGAAATTGGAGCGGAATTGAAACCGAAACGAGAAGCTGAGGACCAATACAAAGCATTCGATCTCGACAGTGCCTCTTGAGATTGACTGAAGCAAGTGATTTGGAGACTAAGCACAAAATAAGTGAAGAAAGACCACCTATTAAAAGAGAGGTCGACATGCATTGAAATCGACCAAGTCACACGACATCGACATAGTTAAAATGGAGTCGAGGTCGAGTGGAAATGGAGCACTCGACGTCGACTACTCTGGTTGACATCGACTGGACCAGAGTGTAGTTGCGAAGCTTTTGAGCAATCCAAGTTTGAGGAGAGTTACACCTAGCCACGTTTAACATTTTTCTTTAGATAGATTTAATCCTTATGGGTATTTTCTTATCTACCCTAGGGATATGTTTCTTTTCTTATTAAGTTTATATCTTCTTCTATTTTAGTTTATCTTCTAGTTTTGATAGAATTACCTCTCCTAGGCTAGCTAGGATTGGTAGGCTATAAATAAAGCCCTTAGGGATGAGCTTTCATTATATCTCAACACACAAGCAATCAAACACACAATAGCAACAGAGTTTTTAAGGTTTTTGAGCTTTAAGGTTTTGGCACTTGTGAGAGCCGACGTTGAGATTTGTGAAGACTTCGGTTTGGTTTTATTTATGCAAGTTGTTTCTTTTATTTCAATTATGTCTTTCTCTTCTACCATAAGCGAGTAGTCGCTTTTCTCTTAGGGTCGTGTTGAGCCCGACGTTAGCAATGCATGCTTGATATGAGTTTGATGTTGATATTTATTGTGTCTTGATCATCTCCTACCTTTTTGTGTTTAGCCCTTATCGAAAAAAAGGGATTCATGCTAACAACTTGGATCATAAACATAAAATCGATAGAGCCAATTAGGTTTATTTGCGAGAGCCAATATATCTATTTGTTGGAAGAGGCGAAAGCTTGGTCCTTTGATGTGATAACATAATTTTCCGTCTTACTTTATCTTGTGCATGTGTGGTTAATGTTGGTGTAATCTCTAGCCTTGGGAGTTTCTTTTATATTGTCTTAGAACCCTTTAATTTGTCACCTTAAACCCTTGATTTTCTGTTTAAATCTTCTATACTTATCCTTTTATTCTTTGGCCTTCTTTGCCAACGCTTTCTGCTACTATTGGAGTAATTGATATCGACTGCACATGTCGAGATCCACTGCCCTATATCGATCGACATTCTTCTGTGTCGATCGACTGTTTGAACTAACTCGACATCGACTTTTCTAGTCAGCGTCGACTGCTTCTGTGTCTATGCAGGTTTACACTCGAGATCGACAGCTTCAATCGACATCAACTGTTCGAGTTGACATCGACAGCTTCTGGTGGACTTCTGCAGAACGTGTGTGCGAACTACTACGTATCCGCTGACCTCCTTCGTCGTGGATCGAACCTGACTCTACAACTACAGTAGGGGAGTCTTGAATTATATTTGATAGGCTAGGAGTTGCTCGTTTTTGTTTATATTCATATTTTCATATTCGATTCTCCCTTACATCAGTGCGCAGACAAGTGCTAGCGGATTGGGCCGCTAGTCGCGGGTCATTGCGGATGGGACTCATCGCCTTGGTTTCTTCTTCCTTTGGCTCGGCTATACTTCTATTGGTCTTGGCTTCACTCCTTATTTTATATTTCCTTCGTTGATTCCTTTCTCGGTTTCCGTGTCATTTCTTTCCACCACGTCGGATCTCTGAATCTGCACAGAAACCCCAAAATATCATAGTTTTCGAACTTTGCAAATAAAAGATAATCAACGCGTTTTATGCATAAAACATGTAAATATGCAGCCTAAACTACCATAAAACTACCTAAAATGCCTATACAAAACATGCATCATCAATCACGTTTTTTGTGAGATGCTAAAAACAAAAACCCTTTGGTAAGATGTCGAGGGAGACACCATAGAACCATAGTGAGAGGCGAAGGTGTCGAGGGGTCAAGATTCTCGATGTGTGATTTCGAGAGGATTGAGATCGTGTGTGGGAGGTTCAAGGGTGATAGGCTTGCGAATCTTGCCATGCATCTACATTTGGGAATAACTAGTAAAAAAATTTATCTCTTAAAATAATGGAGAAACCTCGTCGTAGTGGATCCTGCTACCTTGGAGAGTTCCTGAGCACATCACAAGTTATTTGCAATACCACGCTTTTTCTCAAAATATTCCAACACTGAAAGATTACCTTTGGGGAAACTATGTAGTAGTTGTTAAGATGCATAGATCGAGCACGAGAATGAGCCTGAAGGGTAGTCCATACGCTATCTTAGAACTCGCTACATAACCAAGGAGTGGAGAAGAGATTGTTGTGCGAAGCCAAATATATCAACACAAAATTGTCCTTGCGCTTCCAAGCAATAAATGAAAGATTGGAGACTGTTGATGCAGCAGAGGAATCAGTGGCCACAACATCAATCATCTTAGGTGGAGACTTACCAACAACACAAAGTCTTAAAGATTAGAAGCATGAAGAGCATCAAGCACATTAGACCTCCATATTGTGTAATTGGCACGTTCTAACTTGAACGAGAACATAAGAAATTGCAATCCAATGTTGGCAGAAGAAAATTCAAAGGCAACATTCAACAGATTGCTAGAAGAGGAACCTGAATTGGTATTGCCAAATGTGGAATCATTAGGGCAAAAGGCCATTGGATCGATGTTTTGCTCTGATGCCATGAAAGAATAACTGCAAAAATATATAATGCAGTTGGTGCTCTCTCTTTATCCACGGAGAGGCAAATAATGAATATATAGAGAGAGGATTACAATTACAAAATAGAGTTCTCTATTTATATAAGATAAGTAAATATCACAAATATACTTTTAAGTTAAAAAGCAGTATAATATCGTCCCCCCATTTGTCATAAATTATAGGAGTCATTTTATTAATTTTAAAAGCGGGCGTATAATATATATTATGGCGTTCCTCTTGAATGTAGGCATGTTTTGCTCCCCTTCATCTCTTCATCTTTAAGAGTCCACAAAGTTCTCCTAGCCTCTTATAGATCGCTTCTCCCCCAAAATCTTGATGTCTCACAATCTATGGCCTTTTACCCCAAATTTTCATTCCTCTTTTTCTGATTCTTTTGATTTCATTGTCTCGCTTATCCACCACCCCATTTGATATTTTTGTTAGAAAAATCTCAAATAAATAAATAACTAAATAAATAAATAAAGAAGAAGAAGAGAGGCCGGAAGCAATCTTAATGCATAGATCCAAACCCAGAAAAAAATTTGTAACTAAAACTCCAATTTGGGGTGAAAGTTTTTGTGGGTTTCTAATTGAGATATGATTTTGGAGACGTTTGAGGTGGAGAGTAGGTGTATTGGTTATCATAATGAAGGCAAAAAAGTTTTTTTTTTGTAAGGTTGGAAGTTATGTTTTGTGGGTGGTTTTCATTTTGAGCTTTTCGTTGCAAGCAAGGTGCCAAGATGCCAATTTGGATAATAACAATCCGGCGGCACGCAAGATTGTTACACAGGTCCTTTATAGCCAAATGTCGAATTTCACTGAACTATTTGGCCCTGAAGTCATCAAGCATTTAGGATTCTGCATAAAGGATGTGTAAGTTTGTTCCCACCACAGTTATTCCATCATTTTCTTATTTAATCTTTGGCCCTAAACTCATCAAGCATATATTTACTTTTAGATGTAAATATTTTAGAGCAAAGAACCAAGTATTTTTTACATTATAAAGTGTCTAGATTTAGCCTATGTATTTTTCTTAATCTCTCTGAATTTATGGAACAATGAGATATGTTTTACATGTCAATGCAATTTTATACAGGGACAAGGAATGGAACAAAGCTTTCAATTTTTCAGGGGATCTCACATTTCTAGACAATTGTTTGGCAAAGCAAAAAGGTAGTTGCAATGTGGGTTATATGGATTATTATTTAGCTCCTATATTGCTTAAATGTACGTGTAGTGTAGCTATGAAGTTGCAATGAATCTAGGATTTAACCAATTATTATGGTATATATATATATATATATATATATATATGGGCTTTTAGATCTTTCTCGACGAGTGTGCAACGCGGCAGAAGTCGGCTTCTACTTCACCAATTTCTTCGGAACAGGCCACAAGAACGCTAACTATTTGAAGCCAAACAAAAATTGTAACTTGAGCTCCTGGCCTGCTGGCTGTGAGCCAGGATGGGCTTGCAGTGTCGGCGATCAAAAGGTCAATATGAAGGATCGAGAAAATGCACCTTCTAGAACCGAAAGTTGCCAAATTTGTTGTGAGGGATTCTTCTGTCCGAAGGGCATCACCTGCATGATCCGTAAGTTTAAAATTTGCAAAAATTAAGAAATTTCATTTCTATGAATGAAACAAATTTAATTACTTTTTTATATCTATCTTGTGCTGAATGATAAGGCTTCATCTCTTTGTATTGCTAAGCATAGCTTGTCCGTTGGGTGCATTTTGCCCGTTGGCGAAACTTAATCCTTTCACTGGAACTTGCATGCCGTAAGTGGATACACACACACAAAGATATATATATATATTGTAGTTTTAGGAATATATATATTGGTTGCATTTATGTTTACGATTTTAGGAAATTTAAAATGCAGTTATGCATACCAAATTCCTCCCGGAAAAACAAATCATACATGTGGTGGAGCAGACATCTGGGCCGATGTTTTAGGGGGTAAAGAGCTATTTTGTTCAGGCGGATCATACTGTCCTACCACAATAAAAAAAGTCGGGTGCTCCAGCGGGTATTCAAACTCAAACATATATAGAACTACCTAGTCTTGTTTTATATATCGCAGTCGATCTATTTTTCATATGCATTAGTGTTTTAAAATCACACCTCACATGACTTTTATTTTCTTAATTTTTGGATGCAAACACCAGCCACTTTTGTAGATTGGGCTCGACATCACAAGCACGTAAGTTTTGCTCTTCTTGAGTTGTGTTATATTCATATATGTATTCGAAGATCTGATGTTATCCTAGCTGTACGTGTTAGATATTGTCTTTATACGTTGCTTGCTTTTATTGGTTTCTCCTACACTTTCATAGCATGCTTCCAGCTTGCTAAGTGCAATGCAAATACCGCGAATCAAAACATCACAGCGTATGGTCTCATTCTCATTGTAAGTGCTTGGAAACATAAACCACCGGTGAACATTAGTTTTGTCCAAAAAACAAGTCTAGCATTTGAAATCTAACATTTTTTAGTGTTTTTGTAGATTCTGGTATCGTTGATTTTGATCATTGTATATAATTGCTCTGATCATGTATTGACTACTCGAGAGAAGCGGCTTGCGAGATCTAGAGAGCGTGCAATAAGGAGTGCACGAGAAACAGCACAAGCCCGTGAAAGATGGAAAACTGCAAAAGATGTTGCAAGGAAGCGTGCTGTAGGCTTGCAAGATCAGCTATCACGCACCTTTTCAAAGAAGAAATCAGTGAAGAATGATCCCACGATGAAGGGGATTGGTCAGCCACCGAATCTTGGTAAGACGCAAGGTGGATCATCATTAGATTCCCATGAGAAGAAAAAGGAACCTAGTGATCTAACAAAAATGATGCATGACATTGAGGATAATCCCGAGGGTAGCGAAGGTTTCAACTTGCAAATAGGAGATAAAAACATCAAAAAGCATGCACCAAAGGCTAAAGAGTTGCATACTAAAAGTCAAATCTTCAAGTATGCATATGGGCAATTGGAAAAGGAGAAAGCCATGCAAGAGGAAAACAAGAACTTGACATTTTCGGGTATTATCTCGATGGCTACAGATGAAGAAGTCAAGAAACGACCTTTGTTGGAGGTTGCTTTTAAAGATCTAACCCTTACTTTAAGAGGAAAGAACATTCACATAATGCGATCTGTTACAGGAAAGCTTATGCCTGGACGAGTGTGTGCCGTTATGGGTCCTTCCGGAGCTGGGAAAACCACTTTTCTCTCTGCTCTTTCAGGGAAAATAACCGGGTGTGATATGATGGGCCAAATTCTCGTAAATGGGAAAAATGTATCGATTCACTCATACAAGAGGATAATCGGTTATGTTCCTCAAGATGATATTGTCCATGGTGACTTAACTGTCGAGGAAAACCTTCTATTTAATGCGCGTTGCAGGCTTCCTGCTAGAATGGATAGGGCAGAGAGGGTTCTTGTCCTTGAAAGAGTGGTTGAGTCATTAGGATTACAAGCAATCCGTGATTCTCTAGTAGGGACCGTTGAACAAAGAGGCATATCTGGGGGTCAAAGAAAGCGAGTTAACGTTGGAATAGAAATGGTTATGGAGCCTTCCCTACTGATTCTTGATGAGCCCACCTCTGGATTGGATAGCTCTTCTTCCATGCTGCTCCTTAGGGCACTTCGTCGTGAAGCCTTAGAAGGAGTAAATATTTGCATGGTCATTCACCAACCAAGGTAATTACTTGTGTCTAAAATTACACTTTTAATTGTACTATTCCAAGGTAACTTGTTATTGGACTTTGCAACTTCATATGATTACAAATACTTTGTAGGACATTGCGATCTTTCTATGTAATGTCATCTACTTTTTTTTTTTTCCTGCAATCGATATTACCATGAGTTGTTAATACTTTTGTTGGCTTTATCTATATATCTATCAGTTATTCTTTGTACAAGATGTTTGATGATCTAGTACTTCTAGCCAAAGGAGGCATTACCGCATACCATGGATCGGTTAAGAAGGTTGAAGAATACTTCGCTGGTCTTGGAATCATTGTACCTGATCGTGTTAACCCTCCAGATCACTTCATTGACATCCTTGAGGGCATAACTAAGACAAATGCGGATGTAACTCGTGAGCAGCTCCCTGTGAAATGGATGCTTCATAATGGATATGCAGTACCTCCGGATATGTTGCATCTTTGTGATCAAGGCTCTTCGAGTTCCTCTGGTAGTTTAGCGCGTGGTGGTGCTGATAAAGTTGAGAACTCTTTTGTAACTGATCTTTGGATGGACTTGCAAACTAGTTTGGGACAAAAGGGTGATAAGGTGATGCAGAACTTTGTGAATGAAACTGACTTGTCGAACAGAAAAACCCCCGGCGTGCTATGGCAATATAGATACTTCCTTGGACGGTACATAAAAATTACTCTCCATTGACTAATAAAACTATTTATAAATTCATATTAACAAATGAATCGTTTCGGCAGGGTTTCTAAGCAAAGATTACGCGATGCTGAAACACAAGCGGTGGATTATTTGATCCTACTACTTGCTGGTGCTTGCCTAGGAACTCTGGCTAAAGTAAGTGATGAGACATTTGGCTCGCTTGGATATACGTATACAGTCATTGCTATATGTAAGTATAAATCTCATACATCAATTTTCTTAAAACATACTAAATTTGATGAAAAATATATTCTCGACATTACATTTTATCTTTTGGCGACAGCTCTCTTGTGCAAGATCGCAGCCCTAAGATCATTCACAATTGACAAGCTACAATACTGGAGAGAGAGTGCTTCCGGGATGAGCAGCATGGCATATTTCCTTGCCAAGGATACATGTGATATGTTCAATGTAATTATTAAGCCTTTGGTTTACCTATCCATGTTTTACTTCTTCAACAATCCGAGATCAAGCTTCCTCGATAACTACATGATCTTGGTTTGTCTTGTTTATTGCGTTACTGGCATTGGGTATGCGTTGGCCATCTGCCTTGATCCTAGTCCAGCTCAACTGGTAATTCTACCTATAAGATTTATTTCATAGCATTTTTAAGTTTTTGCATTTTTAACATGTCAAACGTTCCATCTATCACAGTGGTCAGTTCTCCTTCCTGTTGTATTGACACTCGTAGCAAACCAGGATAAAGACAGTGGGACTTTGTATGAGCTTGGAAAGATTTGTTACACAAAATGGGCACTAGAAGCCTTCGTCCTCTCAAATGCTGAAAAGTATGTTTTATATTTCCTTCAAGTTAAGATTTCGTAGTTGCAAGATGCTTTTTTTTAATTAATTTATTGTCAATGGATTATCTCAAATAGGTATTACGGGGTGTGGTTGATCACCCGGTGCGGCTCATTGAATGCATATGGATATGATATTCGAAGGTGGAACTCGTGTTTGATCTACCTTCTTTTGGCTGGAATCGCGAGCCGCGTTATAGCTTTCTTCTTCATGGTGATGTTCCAGAAGAAATGAACTTGAATTTGTTGCATCTTGGGGACATCGAGTGTATTTCAAGAAAATCAAAAGGCGAATAATTTGAGCGAAGTTTTGGTGATTCCATACCTCCCTTGTATCATATGTAGAGGGGGTTTGCAAAGTTCAGGGAGAGAAATAGAAGGTAGGAAATGATCTCTAACCATGGAAACATGGAGTGCCATATATGTATAGTCATTTTGTTCTTTTGTATTGTTGAGCTTTTGGGTGTTAGAGATTGATTTCTGTTTCATGATTTTATAGTTTGTAAGTTTTCCATTATGTGAAGAGTTAAAAGAAAAAATTCACCTTTTTCAGAAAATGAATACTATAAGAATGGAACCAATAAAAATCGTACTAGATATCCATTGGCCAAGAGAAAATTTGTGCAGCAGGCACAAATTTTGGCTGTAATTTGAGGAGTGTCCTGTGTTTTGCACTATTTTGCAAAATGTTCATCTTATTATAACCCTAATTTGATTAACACTATCGCATCTCCTTCGTCAGCGTGAGGTGGCTCCCACCTTTCTCCGCCTTCGACAAATTCGTCGTCCTCTCCCTCTTCGACTTTGAGGCCTCCTGTTCCTCAATCGAGATCTGCTCCGTCTCCAACTCCACTCTCTATCGATCGAGGTCTGCGGCCTGGCTTCTGGCAAATCGACTGATTTTGGTCGATCTCCGACCTCGGCTCTCCGCCTACGCGGTTTCCGATTCTGCCTCCCTCGATTGTCAAAGATTTAGGGCTTCTGATTCAACGACATCTATGACATCACATATGTGTTGATGAGGTCGTAAATTATCCCTCGATTGGTGTTCTACGAATTTTTAGTGATTGGAACAAATTTGAGTTTTGATTGTTCTGGAAAGGCGATTGAAGATTTATAGGTGATCGGAGTAACAATCGAACGCCAAATGCGAGGGGTCACCGCTTTTCTTGCGTCGCCGCCGATGAATTCTCCCCCAGCATCTGCTCTCGTGGCCAAGGAGGAATCCGACGATACTCGCTCTCTGAGAATTGCGGGAATTCAAAACGATCTCGCAGAAATCAACGACATTTTCAAATCTTCTTTGTCGCTGGTTTCAAACAACAAAGCTGTTGTTGAGATTTCTAAATTGGCTTCGAATTTCATGCAGCTTAATGAAGGAGGGGAAGGGGAAGTGGAGGATGAGAAGGATCATGGTGTTGGGATTATCGATGAGGTTGTGGATTTCATGACCAAGGTTTCTGAGTGACCAAAGTGTTGGAAGGATTTTCCCCTTTCGCTAAATGACGATGGTAAGAGCATACCCAACAGGTTCTCTAAACAATTCTCCAAAATGGAGAATTATGAATCACATATTCTGGATTTTTTTGGACTGAAATCCAACAGATTCTCCATTATGGAGGTTACCCCAAAATATATAGAGTTTTCTCCAAATTTAGGGAAATATCTCTATTTTTTCTCCTCATTCTCTATTTTGGAGAATGTAATGGGGAAGCTGTTGGACCAAAATCAACCTTAATATTCTCCAAAAATTCATTATGGAGAACCTGTTGGAGTTGCTCTAATGTTTGAACTTTTCTTGTGTTTCTCTTGCGTTTCACTTGCTAACTGACTCTTGGAAAGCTTGAATTGATCGTTTATTTAGTAATGTATGTCCCTTATGAAATGAATTCAATTTTTCTATGCTTGTGTAATGGTTGAATTACAAATCCAGACTGCCATAAAAACATAGTTTCTGGGCATAATGGGTTGAGGATGATGGCTTAAGAAAGAAATTAATCAGCCAAAACCTTGAGTGCTTGTTGGTAACTCGTCTGGTGAGATTTAGTAGTCGTTCTCACCGGTGAGATTTTTCAGCAATATGTTTCCATATAAAGGGTTATTGTATATCATTTGAACTTTGCTGGTAACTAAAACAAATTATGCTTGTCTAGCATGCTGAAGACAAAAAGCGTCCTTTTGTTGGTAGACTTGGCTGGAAGTGAGCGTGTCGGAAAGATTGAAGTTGAAGGTGAAAGGTTGAAGGAACCACAGCCAGTGATTTCATAAAATCCAATGATTGATGAAGGTGAAAGATTGAAGCGTAAGCAGGTGCATTCTAGTAATTTATGGAACTCCTAGAAGGTGTTTGCATTTAGTACAAGTAAACTTTGATTCTTGGTCTTATACTACTTAGTTATATAACTTGAACTTTACTCTCATTGATGCATTATCCTTGAGAATCTTAAGTACTAGGAACAAAATCTCGCTTTTTAAAATTAAATCTCAACGCAACACTTTGGACGTTGTATAAATTCTACAGTGCTAAGCTTGCAGGAGTTTGGCCGTTGATGGATGTTGATTATGCAGTGCTAATCTTAAGTGATGCTTTCCACTATGGAGGGAATTTAGGGCTAAGTTGTGTTCAAGGAATCTTAAGTGATGCTTTCCACTCTAGTTTTTGGTGTCAGCAATATGTTGCCACATCTACTATATTTTTATTTTTCTCTATATATTTTCATATATGTTTCTAATTATCCATAATCAATCAAGTTGCTAATTAAAAATACTAATCCTTGTCACCTTAGTAGATTGCTAATTATTCATAATCAATCATTAAAATTATGTATGCACATTACATTATTAGATATGCAAAACATAATTTTATATTTACACAACAGAAAGTTATATTTGCACAATATAGTTATATTTGCACAACATGAAGTTATATTTGCACTTTATCATTTTATTTTCACAACATAACATCATATTTGCACCACATAAAGTTATATTTGCACAACATAATATTATATGTGCACAACATAAAGTTATATTTTGCACAACAAAAAGTTTATCCTGAGCGACACTTGTAAAATTTAACCCCTCGGTTACTTTTTACAAAAAAAAGTTTATTCTTGTAAATTTAGCATGTTTTATAATGTAAAAACATATTTTTTCAACATTCGATATTCACGTCAGCACTGTCGGCGTCACAGACATCCGTGTCAGCATCCCCATCATCGGCGTCAGCAACGTCGATGTTTCCGACATCGGCGTCAGGATTGTCGGTGTCGTCAGGGATGGCGCGAAGAAATAAAATGCTAACATGGAAAAAGTGCTGACGCATGAAAAAAAAAATGCTGACACGAAAAAAAAAGTGCTGAAAAATGCCAAAAAAAGTGCTGACACGAAAAAAAAGTGTTGACACGGAAAAATTGCTGACACGAAAAAAAATTATTATATTTGCACAACATAAAGTTATATTTGCACAACATAATGTTATATGTGCACAATATCAAGTTATATTTGTACGACAAAAAGTGCTGGCGCGAAAAAAAAAATGTTGGCACGAAAAAAAAAAATTTATTATATTTGCACAACATAAAAAGTTATATTTACACAACAAAAAATGTTTACTCGAAAAAAAAATGACACGTGAAGGGGGACACAGTGGGGGCACACGCAGGGTAGGGGCACATGGGATGGACATTTTACTAATTATATCAGGATGAACTTTTTGCTAAATAAACCAAGAATGTGGATACAATGCAAATTAAGACACAATATGGACACTTTGCAAACTACTCTAAATTTCTGTTCCATCAGCCCATAATGAAATTAACCACTAACGTACATTAGTTGTCGTTGAAATTAACCATGCACTAACGTACATTATTATCGTTTTT
Source organism: Persicaria maculosa (assembly GCA_963922045.1). NCBI lineage: Eukaryota > Viridiplantae > Streptophyta > Magnoliopsida > Caryophyllales > Polygonaceae > Persicaria > Persicaria maculosa. Next base: position 42,090,434 of record OY998261.1, read on the forward strand.
ATAACTAGTCAACAAAATTTTTACTATAAACACCGCTAAGCACCGGAAAAAAAATGCGGTGGATTCAATCTCAATTAACATACTCACAGTAGAATGATGCGGTGGTTCGGGGTGTATTAATTACCCCCCCCCCCCCCCCCCCCCGCAGTATGGTGCGGTGGAGTTATCTGTTCCGTTAGAATCCCACCACGTCACGGTGTGGTGGATTCCAATGGAATGAGTCTACCGTTTCGTGGGGAGGTGGGTTTGTGGCATTCAACAAACCTATATATATGTTGGACTAGATCGGACCGAACGACACATAAGTTGTGGAAAATTAACATGGACAACGACATGAAGTCTTTTTTCTACGGTCAAGATAAAAACTGCAAACACAAATTGTACGGAATTTGGGTCATAATACAAGAATAACAATAAGAAAGATGCAAATGAAATTGAAAAATAAAATGCTATTAGGGCAGCTGACGACCACCATCTCGTCGTTGGTATGCTCTGTATCGTACAATCCTTGCCACGAACTCATCATTCCACCGGTTGACATTGGGGTGGTGGTGCATCATCAATGTAGTATTTAACAACAGTAAAAGGCGATCCAGGCAACAATCAAATCGGCGCATAATGATGTACATGTTTCTAGCTATTTAGATACATATTTTGACTTCATATTCCATTCGATTCCTAAATTGTAGGTTGAGAACAATGAGATTTTTTGTAGAATGTGCTAACATGCAAGAAATAGAGTCTGCACAAGTTTTGGTTTAAATGTATGGGAATTGGAGTGGAATCGGAGTCAAAATAAGAAGCCAAGAACCACTGAAGTGCAGTCGATATCGACTAGATCAATCGACCCAAAGACTAAGTGTTGATAGCCAAGACCACAACCTACTGAAGAAGCACTAGACACAAGTTTATATCGAGTGGATAACTCGACATCGACACCTCATCTGAAGTCGAGTGGAACCAAGACAAGTCGAGCAGAAACAAGGCACTCGACATCGACTGGTCTGGTCGATATCGAGTAGAGATTCCCACGGTTTGTACGCAGTTTGGAGAATCCGAATTGAAGATCTATCAAGAGACCACATTTTTATCTTTTCTTTATAGATAAATTATGTCCTAAGGTACTTTCCTTTTTACCCTAGGATTTTTATTATTTACTTTAATAATGTTTTATCCTATTTGTTATAGGATAGAATTTTAGAATAGTAGTTTTACTAGGATTAGGACTCCTTTCCTTGGTTAGCAAGGATTGAGAGGTTATAAATAAAGCCCTAGGGGGCTGGTTTTAACCATTCAAGTTCAGAGATCACAATCTCACCAATAGTTAGAAGTAGTTTAGAGTTTGGAAAAGCTTTAGGGTTTTGGCGTTTACGAGTGCCGACGTTGGAGTTGTAAGGTTTCGGAGTTTATTTCAATGCAAGTTTCTTCCCTTATTCCAAAGATGTTTTCTTCCATGAAGAGCGAGTAGTCCCCCAAGCTCATAGGGTCAGGGTGAGCCCGACATTATCCATTCACGCTTGAGGTAAGTATTTTATGTTGATATCGTTGCATCTTGATAATCTCCTACGATTTTGTGTTTAATTCTTATCTCAAGAAAAGGGATTCATGTTAACAACTTTGGTTATAAACATAAAATTGGTAGAACAATTAGGTTTATTTGCAAGAGTATTCCTACTTGTTGGTGTACAACGAAAGCTTATCCCTCTGATGTAGGGAGAATTGAATTGAATAATATAATAAAATATAAAACAATGCAACCCTTAGCCTATTCAAATAAATTCAAGACTCCCCACTGTAGTACTAGGGAATCAGGATCGATTCACGAGGAAGCGTGTCAGCGGGATCTCAAAAGTCTTAGAAAGCTCACGTCTTAATCGACCAGAAGCCTCGATCTCGAGTAGGGTACTCGACGTCGACCTGGGATGTCGATTGCTACTGCAACAAAAAGCCTGCATAGACAAAAAAAAACAAGCAGCCGATGTCGACCAGGGGTGCTGATATCAATGTCAGCAACGTGGTCGACCTGGCTCAGAAAACTGTCAGTCGACACAAGGGAATCGATCTCGAGTAGATCACTCGGTATAAATCTCAGCAAGCAAGTGGAATGGACGTCGATATAGAAGACCGTCGACGTAGAGCAAAGTGGTCGATATTGACCTGTTGGGTCGATCTCGAGTTCCTGTAGTAGTTAGTGACAAAGTCGGCAAAGAAGGTCGAAGACTATAGAATGGATGAAGGAGTATTCGACAGAAAAGGCACATTTTTTATATGAAAATATATAAAGAAAGCAACTCCTAAGGGTAGGGTTTACCACAACGCTAAACAATGCATGCAATAAGGTAAATAAGACGAACAATTGCGCTATCTCATCCGAGGGACAAGCTTTCGTCGTACACCAATTCAATGATTAGGAATACTCTTGCAAATAAACCTAATTGTCTCTACCAATTTTATGTTTATAACTCAAGTTGTTAACAAGAATCCCTTTTTCTTGCGATAAGGACTAAACATAGAATCATAGGAGATGATATAGACACATAGATATCAACATCAAGTACTTACCTCAAACACGCATGGCAAACGTCGGGCTCACCCCGACCTTAGAAGCTTTGGGGACTACTCGCACTTCATCGCAATAAGAACCATTGAGGGAAAAGAAGAAACTTGCATTAATATAAACTCCAAAACTTTACAATCCAAGGCCGGCTTTCGCAAACGCCAAACCCTAAAGTTTCTCTCTACTTCTGTAGCTATTGTTCTTGTGTTTTGGAAGGTGAGATGAATGAAAAACCAGCCCCTAGGGCTTTATTTATAACCTACTAATCATTGCTAGCCAAGGAAAGTAGTTCCAATCCTACTAAAACTTCTATCTAAAATTCTATCTCATCATAGGTAGGATGAAACATTATTAAAGTAAATATAAAATATTGATAGCATGCATTTAGATGGTCATAATAGGTTTCATTTAGCTTAGTTAAGATCTATATCATGCATGGTTTAAGCACAATTTGCATATTTGCTCTCTATGTTGGTGGAGTCAGAATCTACACGTTTTTATTGATTATTTCAGGTAACTGTGGATCCGAGGAGGAGACATGAGTTGATGAAGCATTAGATGAGGATTGTCTAGTTAATCGAGGAAGCTTACATGAAGATCTAAAGAGGTCCTGAGACGAAGAAGCGAGCCTAAACGAAGAACAAGTCTCCAGAAGTTGTCGCCAGACATGCTGAACTTGTTTTACACTTTCTGGAGGCCTCGGTTGTCCGATGGACTATTATAACCATGCGTTGGAATGCTCTTTCAGAGAGCTACAACTTTTCTGTTGACGTCGAGAGCTGATTCAAAGTAGATTGTTCGTAAAAGAGCGATGCAGCGGCCGCCGCATTAGTGCAGCAGCGACGCATTTTGCGCAGCGACGTTTTATCTATCCAACCCCTATTTATCTATCGAATTGTCTTTTGGTCGAGGGTGGACAATTTTAGAGAGGGCTTAGCCCTAGGTTTCCATTGATTCATTAGATTAGGATTCAAGACAATTTGGTTTAGATTGAGAGCGATGTTCGCCATGAGCGACTAAACTCTCTTCGTTCTACTTACGATTTGAAGCTTTGTTTGGATTGAGTTGTGAGTTTCTAAATCATGATCCTTATTTCTTATATTGAATGTTTCGACTTCTTTGTGCTTGAATGTTTGATTGTTTTATTCTATCTCGCCCGATCAACTTGGTAGAATCAATTCAACTGCTAGGGTTTTGTAGATTTTTTATTGCGAACCTTAACCCAAGTGGCAAACTTATCCCTTTAGGGCTGATTGAACTAATTGGATGGGTAGGAAGTTGGATGTGTTTTTAAATCCCTCTTTAGGGACTGCAAATACCTTGGTTAATCTCTGAACTTAAAGCTATCAATTGGGTTAAATCCTTTTCTAGGGACTGTTCAATTGATAAGGGTTTCTAGGACTGATTGGACTAGTAACTATATTAGGTTGGGACAAGGGCATTCATAGGAAACCTAAAAGGATAAGAGGAAGTTACAATATCAATTCAACCAAATAAAGTGGATAGTTGTAGGTAGAGCGATCTTCTCTAAATTGTATTGCATCATTTGTTTTTATTTTATTTTGTTTTCTTTTCAATCTCAATCAACCAAAACCCCCCTTTCTACTAATTGGTAAATACACATTGATGAGAAATACTTGATTCTTTGTGGGATCGATCTCTTACTTACTTGCTATACTAGTTTGTAGGTTTGAGTTTTATTTTGATACGGTTTACGCGACTAAAAACCGTCCATCAAATATCCTAGGGTAAAAAGGCAAGTTCCCTAGGACATATTCTATCTAAAAAGAAGATAAAATCGTGGCTTAGTTGATAGATTTCCAAATCCGTGTCCTCGAAGCGCATGCAAACCGTGTCGATTTCCACTCAATATCAACAAGCTGAGTCGATATCGAGGTCTCTGTTTCGGCTCGACAAACTTCACTTCACTCGATATCGACTAGAGTGCACTCGATGTCAATGCTTCCACTTGATATCGACCAGGTGAGTCCATGTCGAGTGGTCTTCAGTGGTTCTTTGTGGTCTGTCTCGACGCTCAGGGTCCCCGTCGAGGTGGCATGTCGATCTCGACATACATGGTCGATATCGACCTCCTCAGTGCTTGGCTTGGCTTTCTCATTTTGACTCCGATTCCGCTCCAATTCCTACATATTTAGATCAAAACTTGTGCAGACTCTATTTCTTGCACGTTAGCTCATTATGCACAAATTTGCATTATTTGCAACCTTTACTTTAGGAATATGAAGTCAAAACATGTAAATAAAAATACACTAAATATGTACATCAAAATACCCTATACTTAGACTTGCTTGTCCTCAAACAATAACCAATACCTACAACACACCCTTCAAGTCTTCGCCCTTGTCAAAAGCAACATCATGAATGGTAGCAAAACAAGTGAATTTAACGTCATCACACATATATGAGCGATCCATAGGCATAGGCAATATTAAATCCAACCTCACAGGAATAATGTGTTTGCACTCAACTCTCAATGTGTTTAGGCTATGAAGATCAACTCTCAACTCAATTCCATATACAAACTCATAAACATTACAATTTATAATAATCCACTTCGCAACCAATTATGTAAATGCAACAAGAACCATTAGGAGGACTTTCGCTCAATGGAAGACTTCAAAGAAGACTCCATTCGACGGGGTTGTAACGGGGCTTGATAAGAAATAAAGGGTATGAAATTATTTGGCTTTGTGGTGCTTATAAAATTTGGGAATCAAGACTCCTAAAATTTGGGAATCAAGACTCCTAAACTTTAACACAACTCATGCACTAAATATAATAATAATATAATTTTTTCGGATTTTTTTAATGAAAATAAAATATGTGCATTTATATGGTGAGCCGAAATCCTTTTACAATATGTGACAAGATGCAAATATGTACCAACCCATAATTCTCTTCGCTCAAAACTAAACAATATGCATTTTCTTTCCACAATGTATTATTCTAACCAATCTAAGTCTCAATTCTCAAATGGGGGTCAGGCTCAATTTGGCTAGAGATAATTTTGTGGAGTTTACAATATAAGGCTCAGGCTAATGCTCTGGCTTCAAGTAGAGATAATGCAGGTTAGGTAAAGAGAGGATAAAAAAATGGCTTAAAAGATACCTCCATCATTTAATTCTAATAAACATAAACATATATATGCATTGGCTTTGAATAACTATCACAACATTTAGAGATGCATAGGAAGAGTAAATACACTCAAGAAAGTAGAGAGATTTATAATGTTCTCCCTATAGGCCAAAATTCTCACTAGGACAATTTTTGTTGGATTTGCTTTTTAGCCTAGGATCATATGTGCTCAATTTCATCAAAAGTTCACAGTCTACATAAAAATAATTTTAAGGACTTAGGCTAAACCATCCAAATATGCCATAGGATTTACATGATCAAGTCAGCTATTGAGTTCTCATCATAAGACATCTAAGTAGGGTTTAAAAACAAACTCAAAATGTAAATATGCATTTTTTGTTCTTTTTGACATTTTCTAAATTTTTTGGATTTTTTAGTATTTTTATGAAAGTAAGAACTGAGAACATAAACTTTAAACATGAATGCAATGCAGAATTAAAGAAAGCCAATATGTGACCATAAAACATGTTTCATCCCCACCCCATACTTCAAATATATAGTGTCCTCACTGTATTAAAAGGAAAACAAGGGTAAAGAAAGAAACTAATAGAGAAACCTACGGATTTAGGTCGATTTCAGGTTAAGTCGATGCTAGAAGCCGATGTCGAGTCAGGTAGTCGATGTCGACTGCATCTGTCTATGTCGAGGAAGAAGTTGAAGCCGAGGGTCGCCTGGGTGTGGTCAATATCGAGGGGCCAACTCGATATCGAGTACAGTTCTTTGCTCCTGGGTAGTCGATCTCGATCTCAGAAAGTGGCTCGACCCTAGGCAGTCGATTTCGACTGGCCTGGTTGATTTCAAGTGCCTCTGCAGTAGCTTCTTTTCTTTTTAATAAAGAATATAGCCACGATATATCAAAGTTTCAAAACCCAAAATCCAAAATTTAAAACCTAAAAACCATTTAAGCGGAAATTTAAAAGTTTTATGTACAAGCTCTAGATTTTTTAGTCGCCATGCCGACTTCTTCGTCAATGCTTCAAGATCAGTATTGCCGAGAGTTACATGCTCAACGAGGCAACTACATATTGTAGCCTATACCTAGGGATACAAAATGAGGGTAGTGAGAAGGCAACTACAGAGGCATCGAAATATGACACTAATGTTGTGTCTGACCTCGTGCGTCCACATGGTGAAATCACTCGTGGCCAAGGGTTAAGTGATGTTAGGATTGCAGAGGCTCACTGGCAGGTGTTGACTGATTGCCAGGAAGTTGACTTCTTCATGACAGCACATGTGGAACTCTACGAGCAGAAACATCCAGAGTCTGATGACAGGAGATGCAAAAGACATTTTCTTGAGTATTTTCACAAATGGGTAAGGATGTGTGAGGGTCTATTGTTCACATAATGTCGGTGTTCTCTTCCCAAACTCTAAATTGACATGTTCTATCATATAGGCGGCTAAGTTGCATAAGGATGGACACGGATTCCTTAAACCTGAGGTTCTGAACTTGGCAAAGAAGCCAATGCAATGCAAACTATACTCTAGTTGTGTTGTCAACAGGGTGAAGTTTGTGTCATGGAAAAAGATAAAGATTTGAGGACGCAAAATTCAGGGGTGATGGTGGAAACAACAGATGCACGCTACTACAGGGTACTTGAGCAAGTGGTTGAGCTACTAGATGCTACTCGCATGCCGATTGTGTTGTTCAATTGTAGGTGGTTTGACACTGATCCTGAAAATAGCGGTAGCACCCGACTAGATCTAGGCTTGCTATCGGTGGACATGAACACTAGCTGGTACGAGGACTCGCCGTTCTGTGTTGCACTCTCTGCAAGGCAAGTGTTTTACGTAGATGATCCAAAGGCGGGTGAGACATGGAAAGTAGTGAACGTAATGTCCCATAGAGGCGTTTACGATCGTCGGGCACTAGTAACACGCAGAGATAATCTCACCACTAATCTTGAAGAACCATATCAAGAATGGGGCCCGATGATCAGTTTCGAAGGTCTTACCTTAATATTTTTTTATAACTTACATTTTATAAGTTAAAATAATATGAATTATAGTTTATAACTTGAATTCTTTATGACTTATAGTTTATAACTTATAATTTCATCACTTATAGTTTATAACTTAAAATAATATGAATTATAGTTTATAACTTAAATTCTTTATAACTTTTAGTTTATAACTTAAATTTTTTATAACTTATAGTTTATAACTTATAATTTCATCACTTATAGTTTATAACTTAAAATAATATGAATTATAGTTTATAACTTAAATTCTTTATAACTTATAGTTTATAACTTATAATTTCATCACTTATAGGTTATAACTTAAAATAATATGAATTATAGTTTATAACTTAAATTATTTATAACTTATAGTTTATAACTTATAATTTCATCACTTATAGGTCTTTCTCTCCACATTGATCCTCCCTTAGAGGAAGAAGAAGACGATGAAGACGATGAAGCTGCGCAGAAGACGTAGAGGAAGAAGAAGACGAAGAGGAAGAAGAAGGCAACGAAGACAATGTAGATACTGGCACTGACGGTTGACAATATGTTCGACCTCTTTTAATCATAATGTCGGTGTATAACTTAGATATTTATATGAAATATACGTGTATTATGAGTCTTCATGCATTGTCATTTGTCATCTACTTCATATATATATATAGGGAGTACAAGCAAATACATACTTGGCATTTTTAATTCAAACCATTTCAGGCGACGGAGATAATGTATAGGTGGTCGCTTAAGGCGAAATTATGAATATCCCTCTCATTTTCATTGAAAATTCGCATTTCCCTCTTAAATTACATTCAGGAGAGGAACATGTTCAAACTCCATCGCCTGAGATTGGGGTAAGTATATCATCTCACATTTTCTGAGTGGCTAACTGTAGCCCCAAATCCTATCTCTCCTCTATCCCCGTTAAACCCTAAGCCCGAACTCCATTCCTAATCCTTCGTCCTCCCTCACCTTCTCTCCCATCTCTAGTCACCTTTCCCATATCCGGCCACTGCCATCCTGGCCCTTCCTCTCATCTCTCACTCTGCCTGACCTCCGCCATGCCTCCAAAAGCCCGACTCGTGAAAACTACCCTCAAGAAGAGGAAATCTCCCTCGTCCTCATCTGAACCGACGCCGACGCCTCCACCATTCCATGATGAAGTTCCAAGGCCTTCGTCTTCCGCCCCTGCTCCCATGACAACCCCAAACCCTAACCCCAATCTGAATCCCTCTCCCTCTCCTTCTCCCTGTCCTACGACAACCCCAAACCCTAACCCTAATCGTTCTCCCTCGGCTTCTCCTCTCCTCTCCTTGGAGGATGCTCCCACTCAATCGACAACCCCGGTGCCGCCTCCTCTCCAGGAAAAGGGAGTCATCTCCACAAATCCAGTAGAAGTAAACAGGTCGGAGGGCCCTCGCTCCATCAGAAGCAGGATCAAGAATGGTGAGTGTGGATTGATTTCGTTTTTGTCCATCTGTTTTGGTCAAATTTGTGTCTGTTTTTTTTTTTGGTTTGGGTTTGTGTGGATTGATTTGGTTTGTGTGGATTGATTTGGTTTGGGTTTGTGTGGATTGATGTGGTTTGTGTAATTTGCTTCTGCTGTAGTTTTACAAAACTAATTCTATGTTATATAACTTTGATGAAACTTTTATAACTTAGAACATATAAACCTAAGTTATTAATGAGTAACCGTTATAGATATAATATGAATGATGGAGGAAATTCAAATTATATAACATAGAACTTATATGAATGATGCAGAGCTAATTCAAATTACTCAATATAAGTTTTATAACATAAGTTATTAATGAGTAACCTAAGTTAGTACTAAGTTATTAATGAGTAAGTTTTATAAAACTAAAGAACTTTATAATCACTCTTAAGTATTAAACAACTTTAAAGTCAGTATGTTCACAACTTTAAGATATGTAAGTTTTAGTATCTATATATCCTTTATATGAATGATTAAATACAAATGATGAAAATCTTGTAGGTAAGGTGCGCAAAATTAAGAGCAGCAAGACTGCGCACATGATGTGGGCTCTAGGGGGAAAAGATCTCGGTTGAGTACTCCCTATTCCACAAGGGGCCTGACATCAAGGAGCTGTTTGACACATTCATTAAGAACCTCGGTTGCGCTGTCAGGGATAAAGTCCCCATGTTGGCCTCGACGTTTAGGGCACTCACGAAATAGCAACAAGCAATAGTGAGGGATTACCTGGAGGTATACATTACTTACATGTAGACGTACATTTAAGTTAACAAAAAAGTCCTTTACAAAACTTTATATAACTTACTGATAAGTTGTATGACTTATATTTACAAAATATTTGTAAATGATATTTGTTAATGAGATGTATACTCTCAGTATTTATGACTTATATTTAACACATCTATATAAGATTAATTGTGCCCTACTTGCTTCTAGGTGTATTATGAAATTACAAAAGGAAACCCTGAAGTTCAAGAACCAACCCCCATGGACAAGGTTCTGGAGAAGAAGTCAGCCAAAGCCTATTCGGCTTGGAAGTACGACTGCCATATGCACTTGAAGGAATACGGAGATGAAGTTCCATTGGAATTTGTCTATCACCCCGAGTAGTGGACATACTTGATCAACAATGAGTTCCTTGACGAAGACAAACATGTTATATCTGTACTCTTCTGTGTTTTTGGAACTAATTGCATATATCTTTACACATTTATAACTAATAATTGCATCCTTTTCTGCTTTCAGGCTATGAGCGAGAGAGACCGCCTGAACAGAACCAAGAACCCAAACCCCATCAACCACATGAGCTTCCGAGCTGCAGAGCTTATGGAGAAGAAGAAACATCGCGCAGGAGCTGTACAAGCTTGCATTAATGCTTACGAAAAGTGTCCAAATGCAAAGGACCGTGTTGTAAGTCAATAACTAACCCCACTACAAAAAAAAAACAAATTAGCAACGGCAAGTTACCATGGCAAAAAGTTGATTTGCTGTGGCCAAAGGGTGTTAGCAACGGCCGTAGCCACGGCAAACCAGGCGTAACCAAACCCGCGGTGGCAAAAGATTTATAGCAACGGCAACAGTCGTGGCTGCTCCTAGCCACGGCAAAGTGACGGCATACTACCGTTGCTAAATTATTTCTGGGAATTTTCAATATATACTACTTTTTAGTCCGGTTTCTTCAAGCCCGGGCTAAAAAGTCTCATATTTTATAAAAAAAAATATATATATAAACAAATGATTTCAGCCAGAGCTAAAACCCCTTCTGATTATTTCTAAAACCAAATATACAAATTTACTTATTTGAAAAAATTAATGAAATCCAAATACGTTGCTCTTGCTCTCAAAGCTAAGACCCTTCTACACACAAAAGTTTAGTTCTATTCTATCAACTATGCAAAAATTATGTAAATCTATGTCTTCCTCTGCTGGGCAAAATCCCATCAGTCGCACCTGAGTTTTGTCATGAAGCTTGGCTACTAACACGGCCTTGTTCTTGAATTCTTGTGCTGCTCGACCAACACCCTCTTTACAGCTACTTGTTGTCCATTTGGTAAAGTTGCCTGTAAAAATGGAAGAATCAAATACGTTAAATTAACCAAATATGCAATAAAGATTCTCCTTCTTTGTAAATCCAAAATGGACAACATCAATCCTAAGAGAATAAGGTGCCGAGCCTTCTTAATTGCTCACACAACATAAATTACATAACAAATAGAAACAAGGAGAGAATAATCACCATAAACAGGCCGTGTTGAAGCAAAACTGGGGGGCTAGTTCGCAAACGTAATTCCTAAAAATGAGAAGTCACTAGCTGCAAAGCCAATAGATAACCATCTTCCATATGAATCTAACCCAAGGACAAACACAATTTGAAACCCTAAAAGACAAAAGTACTAAAGAAGAGGAAATCAATCAAACAATGGAAACGAAATGAACCCCTATCCAAAGAGTAACTTTTCCCCAAATCAAACTCTACCCGAACAGTAATCAAGCTCTTCAACTGAAATGAAGGGGGTTTGGAGAGACTACCTGACATGGAGATGTCGAAGATTTGAGAAAGGTGTGAAACAAAATGCACCACCTTTTCAATTTAATTTTTGAATCTTTAACTCCCGTCTAATTGGTTTGAAGTGTGAAACCTTTACAAGAAAAAAACACATAAGGAAAAGTAAGAAAGGTAAAAATCCAATATTAAATTGAATCCCAAAATTTCCTTATGATAAGAATTAAAAAGAAAATAGATCAAAGCAAGAAAAAAGATCCAGTCACAATACAAACAGTCTCACTCACATGGTGGGTCTTCATCATAAGCCCTTCTTTGTTGCCTGTTCCTTTGCATCTTTCTAAAGATCAGTTTGATGAGCAACATCGTGTTGTATTTACCCTCAGCTCCATACCACTTTATGTGAGGGATTCTAGATGCAATTGATAACACTCATGTTAGATTGACAGTTAACTAAAAGAGATTATCTAAGCATGATAATTTTAGTTGAAATATAGAGAGAAGGTCAATAACCATCGAAATGTATCTTGAAAACATCCTCTTTCAACAAGTAATGAACATGAACATATTTCCACCTTGAACAAACTCTTTCCAAACCATAATTTAGGTTATTTTCAAGTCTGCACAGAAAACAAAAGGCAGATGCAGAAAAGGTCAAATGAAGCAACAAATTAGGTGAACACCGGTTTTGGATGATCAAAAAGTGTATTGCAACCAATCACAAACATTCTAATCATTTAGGCATAGTTTTTTTTATTATTTTAAGAGAAACAAAGATGTTAAGAGTAAAAATGAATCGGACATCCTACTGAAGTAGCATAATAAGTGTATCTTCGGCAAACATTCACATGATATTCATCTCTTTCCAACAGGGAAATATAAAAAAAAAAACTAACAACCAGCTCAATGAAATCTTATAAGCACAAAATGTATGAACTGTCTACATTCAAACACTCATATATATATATATATATATATATATATATATATATATATATATATATATAACTCCGGTGAAAATCTCAAATTGTGGTAAAAACCGTGAGAACTACTTTATAGCTTGGTTTATTTGAAACCCGTGCTAAAAACCTCAATTACACAGTGACTTTACAACTCGGTTCAACCTAAAAACCGTGCTAAAAACTCCAGTTTTAAAATGACAAATGACTTTATATCTCGGTTAAACCTAAAAATCGTGCTAAAAACTCATGTTTTAAAATTACATTAGTGACTTTATAGCTCGGTTTTATTCAGAACCGGGTTAAAATATGTGACTTTATAGATCGGTTCTATTCAAAACCGGGCTATAAAGCTAGTGAACCGAACTAAAAAGTCGGTCCTCACAGGTTTTTACCGCAATTTTGGTTTTCACCGGAGCGCAATCCTATATATATATAAACATTTTTATAATTCAAGGTCTTAAGGACCATTCCTGACCAATCTATTAATCGTAGGGCATGTATCTATATAATATCATTATATTTCTTCATCTTTTTTATTCTTTAAAGGGAAATTTGCAACGAACACTAGATACTTGTATTTTTTTTATCACAAAGCATACCGAATTGAGAAGAACCAATTCACCTTGTAGGTTTCTCGAAAACTCAAAACTGGCAGTGTTCATGTATATCTTAAATTGCAGATTCAACTTACTAAATTAAATCAAAAGTAAGCCAAATTTCAAATGTAGCAGACAAATCAGTGGTGTGAGAGAAAGAGGGCCAAATATGGAGTTTTACGCGAAAGCAATTTTAGATCTATGGGGATTTCGAACATAGATGACAAATCGGTAGCGTGAGAGATGAGAGATAGAGTTTTTCTTTGTAAAACCTCCATTGGGAACTTAAATTTACCAACATAAATCAAACCCTAATCTAGATCCAATTACCTGTTTCCCCAAATCAAACCCTAACCAAACCTATGAACTGAAATTAAAGGGGTTTGAAGAGATTACAAGAGATGCCGAAAACGTCCAATGTAGAGAGAGATGTAGAAGGTGCTGGAGATCCAAGGAAGAGAGAGATGTCGAAGTTGACAGCGTGAGGTCGAAGGTGTCGGAGAGACATCGAGCATTGCAAAGGTGGATTCACGGCGAGCTACCCACCGACGCCGTGAGGGCTAAAGCTCCGGTGCACAGGCTGATGTGAGGGCTTGGAAATGGAGAAGGGATGGAGACTGGAGAGACAGGAGAGAGAGAGAGGGGTGTTTACCTCTCGTTCAGTCTTTCTACTGATTTCTATATTACAAAAAAAATGGTTTTCTTTTTTCGTTTTTATTTTCAAAAAAAAAATTGTAAGCATTAGCCACGGGAACCCGATTGCCATCGTAAAATAATGTCGGGCTATAACAAATTAGCAACGGAAACTCCATTGCCGTGGAAAATTTAAGTGACCTCGTACAAGCCGTTGCTGCGCTGTGGCAAAAATCCACCCAATTATCATGGCAAATTCTTTTTTTTTTTTGATTAGGTAAGAATTCGAGTTCAGACATATCTAAAACTCGAGGGTTGGCCAGACCAGCAGACGGGAGAACCGTCTAAAGACAAACATACAACCATACATATGTGCAAACTCAGACGAACACAACCTACAAAAAAGCAAAACAAAGCAGACCTAAACCAAACTGGATGAGGACGAAAAAGACGGACGAAGCCAAGCCCCACAAGAAGCAGAACCGTAGGCCGGCAAATTCATGCCGTTGCTACTATCCGTGGCTAATTTGTTTTTTTTTTTTGTAGTGCCCTTTGCTTTATGATAACAGTTAGTTTTATAAATTATAGAACTAAGTTTTATAAAAAGTAAAACTTCAAAAACAAACAACTTTTAAAGATAAATCTTTTATAAAACTTATGAAACTGAAGCTATTAGTATCTAACTTATAAAACTTATAAATTATAAAACTAAAACTACTAAACATAGAAATCAGTATCTTTAATAAACCTTTTATAAAACTTAGAAATCAGTAAGTTTTATAACTTATAAAACTTAGAAATCAGTAAATTAGTAGCTTAGTATCTTATAAATCTTAGAAATCAGTAACTTATAAAACTTAGTAAATGAGTAAACTGTATAAAACTTAGATATGAGTATCTTTTATAAAACTTAGAAAGTATCTTTTATAAAACTTAGAAATCAGTAAGTTTTATAACTTATAAAACTTAGAAATCAGTAAATTAGTAGCTTAGTATCTTATAAAACTTAGAAATCAGTAACTTATAAAACTTAGTAAATGAGTAAACTGTATAAAACTTAGAAATTAGTATCTTTTATAAAACTTAGAAATCAGTAAATTAGAACTTTTATAACTTATAATAAAACTAAGTATTAGATAACTTATTTGAATTATTAGAAAACTTATATAAAATTAAGTATTGGAAATGAGTATGTTAGAACTATTAAAACTGTTAAAACTAAATCTTGTATAAATTATAAAATTGAAGCTAACTTTTATAACTTATAAAACTTTGATAAAAATTTTATAACTTATAAAACTAATTAAACTGAAACTTTTAAAAATTTTAGAAATCAGTAAGTTTTATAACTTATATATTATAAAACTAAATCTATTAAAACATTTAGAAATCAGTAAATTAGAACTATTAAAACTTTTATAACTTATAAAAGTAAGTATTAGAAAACTTAGAGTATCTATATATCCTTTATATGAATGATTACCTATAACTTTTAGAAATCAGTAGTTTTTATAACTTATAAATTATAAAACCAAAACTATTACAACATTTAGAAATCAGTAAATTAGAACTTTTATAACTTATAAAACTAAGTATTAGATAACTTATTTGAATGATTAGAAAACTTATATAAAATGAAGTATTGGAAATCAGTATGTTAGAACTATTAAAAATTTTAAAACTAAAACTTGTATAAATTATAAAACTATAGCTATGTTTTATAACTTATAAAACTTTGATAAAACTTTAATAACATATAAAAACTAAGTTATTAAACTGAAACTTTTAAAACTTTTAGAAATCGGTAAGTTTTATAACTTATAAAACTAAAACTATTAAAACATTTAGAAATCAGTAAATTACAACTATTAAAACTTTTATAACTTATAAAACTAAGTATTAGATAACTTATTTGAATGATTAGAAAACTTATATAAAATTAAGTATTGGAAATCTGTATGTTAGAACTATTATAACTTTTATAACTTATAAAAGTAAGTATTAGAAAACTTAGAGTATCTATATATCCTTTATATGAATGATTACCTATAACTTATAAAACTAAGTATTAGAAAACTTAGAGTATCTATCTTCTTTTGCATCTGAATTTTTGTAAACAGATTCTCTAAACAGATTCTCCCCTCTTGTCCGTAACTTTATAATCACTCTTAAGTATAAGAAAACTTCAAAATCATTATGTTTAGCACTTTAAGATATGTAAGTTTTATATGTATTCCAAATCTCTAGAAGATTATAAAACTAAAGCTAAAAATCAGTAAGTTATGTTAACTTTTATATGAATGATTAAATGTATTCCAAATCATTAAGTTATTTTATATGTATTCCAAATTAGTAAGGTATTATAAAACTTTTATATGAATGATGATATATCCTTTTATGTGAATGATTACATATTCTTTGTATATATCCTTTATATGAATGATTAAATATGAATCATTCTATATAAGTTTTATATGGATGATTATAAAACTTATATGAATGATTATAAAACTTATATGAATGATTGTATATGCATGTATAAAATCAGCAAGTTTTACAAGTATAGGAAACTTATATGTATGATTAAAATATGAATTACTCTATATAAGTTTGACTGATTATGTATGAATGATTATATTTGCATGACTTTATATTCATGATTATATTTGAATGATTATATATGAATGATTATATTTGCATGACTGTACAGATTATATTTTCATATTCTCCCCTCTCGTCTTTCTATTGCATTGAAATCCATTATAGCTCCTGAAAATCCATTTATTTCTGTTCAAATATTTCTTAATTGGTCAGTTTAATTTAGTTTTGGTCAGTTGGGCTAACTACCTTCTTTTGACAGGATAAATTGAAGGCCCGTGTTGTGGAGGTCCTTGCACCTAAAGAAGGAGAGGCTGACGACCCTAGCCAAGTGGAACCAATCCCCATGGAAGAACATACATCTATCATCTTGGAATGCCTCGGCGAGAGACAGGGAACAGAAGTCTAAGGTATATCCCTTATTGATATAGCCATTCGATTATTAGGATAATACATAAATTGAAATAAAACAAATTGTGTGTTATACTTGCATATATACATCACCATTTCAATACAACTTAAAACTTGCAACAGATTGTGTTCCTCAAAGCTTGCTAAATAGATATAATATACTTAAAATAGATTTGTGTCCCTCAAAACTTAAAACTTGCATATATAGATATGTTATTCTTAAAAAACATATTTGTGTGTGTTATACTTGCATATATAGATATGTATACATGATTATATATCCTTTTCTTGAAGGCATGGGTTGGGCTGGTGAGCGGCCTGCAAGGAAAGGGGGGGACCGTGGACTGTTAGGGCTAATGAGAGGCAGAAGGAGGTGGAGGAAGCAAAGCTCAAAGCTCAGCGGGCAAAGGATGAGGCTGCAACAGCAAAGGGTGAGGCTGCGGAAGCAAGGAAGGAAGCGAGGGAAGTTAGAACTGAGAACGAACAGTTGCGGGCGCGCACGTTAGACTTGGAGAAGAAGTTCTCTGATTTCCTAGTTGGACCTGCTAGCTCGCAGCCGTCATTCAACTCAGTTGCACAACCGTCTATACCATTTGACGCTCCTCTCGCGTCTTCTCAGCCCTCCTCCCAACAGGCCTCCCAACAGTAGAAGGTATGACTCAATGATCCTCGAATCTCCTAGTTTTGCATATATTGTTCGGATTGTTTTGGATTGCTTGTGTAGTTTGAATTATGTGTGAAGGATTTTATTTTGTGTATGTGTGGATTGAAGGATTGAATTTTGTGTATGTGTGGATTAAAGGTTGTAAATGTGTTTGGATTGCTAGTGTATTTTGATGTTTGTGTTTAGAATCTGTCAGATTGAATTACAGGTTTGGTGCAAAAAATATGCCCATGTTTTCTGCAAATTTTGGGTATAAATTAGGGGCAAAAAGCGATTCCAAATTATTTTTTTTTTAAATCTAAACGCAATCAGGCGTCGAACATCACCTTATCTTAACAAAAAAAAGCCTGACGGCTACTCAAGCGACGAACATCAACAAGTCCTTGTCTCTTTAACGTATTGAAGCCACAAACTTACAACAATATCCGTTGCCTGAATGTCTTACCGTCTGACCGGGTACATCGTCTGAGTTAGTATAGGTCTGTCACCTGAGCATTAAATTAATCATTTATACGTCTCAACCCACTGTAGAGCGAGGGACCGGGCTCGTAGTTTGAGCATGAATCTTCGTCGCCTGAGAGTTAATGGGCAGGTTTGGGAAGCCCTTGCGTCTGACAAGGTACCAAGGCGACGTGCGTAAAATTGGTCGCCTGAGTATATTCAGGCGACGAAGCTCATGAGGTCCGTCGTTTGAGGCCTCTAGGGATGACGTTCATCGGACTGTCATATAGGCGACGGATGTTCGTCTCCTGAGAGTTCAAGTGACAAAAATCCCTTTCAGACGACCGATTTGGTCCGTCGCGTGAGATGTTTTTTTTATTAGGTAAAAATTCGGGCGGATAACCTACTGATGTACATATTTGCACCTTCTTTTATTGCATCTTTTGACTTCATATTTCATTCGATTTCCAAATAAAAGTTTCAAAAGAATATAAACTTGTGTAAGAATGGGCTAAAATGCAAGAAATAGGGTCTGCACAAGTTTTGAGCTAACCAAGCAGGAATTCGAGCGAAATCGGAGTCAAAACGGAGAAGCCAAGTGAAGCTGAGCATAGGTAGATATCGACCCTAGACCCAGATATCGACCTCTGGTGTAGATATCGACCTTCAACATAGATATCGACCTCAACATAGACATCAAGTGAAGCTGAGAAGAGGTAGATATCGACCTTAGACCCAGATATCGACCTCTGGTGTCGATATCGACCCCCATATCGACCTCAACATAGAAATCGACCAGAGCTGAACAAGTCGAGCAGGAACAGAGACCTCGATATCGACCTCTGGTGTCGATATCGACCCCTTATCTCGACAGAAGATAGACTCGATTTCGAATGCGGATTGGTACTATATCTTCAAGGAGGCACGGAATTATCTCATACTTCCAAGATAGATAACAGCTGAAGACTTAGTTATCTTTTACCTTTAAGTTATTTAAGTTTTATCAAAATAAAAGACCTATCCTAATTGTTCGGATAGAGTTAATAGTTTAGATAGGAGTTACAATCCTTGGATAGCGAGGATTAGTAGCCTATAAATAAAGCCTTAGGGGCTGATTTGTTAGATCATCCATCCTAGAACAATCCAATCATCCAAGACAAAGACAAAAGACAATAGAATTAGAGTTAGAAAGAGGTTTTAGGGTTTGACGTTTGCGAAAGTTGACGTTGAGTTGTAAAGCTTCGGAGTTTATTTTTAATGCAAGTTTCTTCCTTTCAATTGACAATGAGTTCCATGATGAGAAGAGAGTAGTTCCCCAAAGCTCTTAGGGTCGGGGTGAGCCCGACGTTAGCCATGCGCGTTTGAGGTAAGTATTTGATATTGATATCGTTGTATCTATCTCTCCTCCTACGATTCTATGTTTAGTCCTAATCGAAAGAAAAGGGATTCATGCTAACAACTTGAGTTATAAACATAAAATTGGTAGAGACAATTAGGTTTATTTGAAAGAGTAATCCTAAGAGTTGGTGTACGGCGAAAGCTTGTCCCTCGGGTGAAATAGTGCAATTGTCCGTCTTATTTATCTCATCGCACGCATTGGTTAACGTTGTGGTAAACCCTAATCCTAGGAGTTTCCTTTTACATAGTTTATACACACCAAAACCCACTGTTATTTCTGTTCATTGCTTCTTTCTCCATCCTTAATTCTTCGACCTTTTCTTTGCCGATAAAACCACTAACTCACTGCAGGTAGACATCGATATCGACAGCCGAGGTCGATATCGACCAAAACTGATAGATCGACGGTTTTCTGAGTCGATCTCGAGACCCCTGGGAAACTTCTGCAAGCATCGATATCGACCCCCTTGTGTCGAAATCGACCCCTCTGTATCGACTGGCAGTCTTCTAAGCCAGTCGATTTCGTGGACTGACATCGATATCGACCCCCACTAGTCGATATCGACCACTTGTTTTTGTCTCTGCAGGTGTTCTGTTGCAGAAGAACATCGACAGCCGAGGTCGACATCGAGGCCCAAGGTCGAAATCGAGGCTTCTGGTCGACACAGACGTGAAATTTCCAAAGCTACTAGGATCCCGCTGACACGCCTCCTCGTGGATCGATCCTGACTACCCTTCCACTACAACGGGAGGAAGTCTTGTAATTATTTTCTTAGACCAGGAGTTGGATTACATTTATTACATCTTTATTATTTGTAATTACTCGACATATCAAGCCTCCTGCAACAACACCTACCCGAGAGCATCCTTACAGATGAGGTCATGAAGACCGTTATCATTATAGATGTCAAGACCCCTGGCAGAGCGGCAAAGGTGTGCAACCTTATCAGCCACTCTGTTGCCATTACGGGGTACGTGAGAGAAAGACACCTCTCTCACTCTTGACAGAAGGGTTTTAATGTCTGACATAGTCTTTTCGATTTCCCAAGGGCAAGTGGATTGCTTTCTAAGGTGGTTTATGATTATTTGAGAATCTCCTTTAATGTGTAATTTGTTTATACCCAGTTCCAAGGATTGGGTAATTCCTTGTCTTAGAGCAAAGGATTCTGCCCTAAGGGGGGTCTGGTTACCAATCATGTTGCAACTAATATGAATGGGTCGGCCCACCCAGTCTCAAATAATAAAACCAATCGAGCTGTTGTTATTCGCAAGCGTTGATCCATCAAAGTTGAGTTTGAACGTGCCAAAAGGAGGTTTTTTCCATTTGATTGTTTGTCGTTGAGGATTTATCTTAGTCCTCTGCTTAGTTTCCTTGGTGTAATTAATATCTGTATCGATATTTTATTCATAAAAGGTTGTTTGCAACCAATTTACCATGTGCATACTAGTTATTTGTTTGATGGCCTCTTTTGATGGTGGTGGTTCATTCCAAAATATAAATTGGTTTCTGACAAACCATGTTGTCCACCAAGTGAAAGCTAATTTTTCCTTGTCTGTTTTCATTAATTTGTTACCTAGTAGCACTAAGATAGGCTTAATTTCTCTTGATGTTGCGATCATGTTGTTGATGGCTTGGCGGATATCCGTTGCTATTAAGGATTGGATGCTATTGTATTGGCATTCTATGAAAAGGCGCGTGTCGCCTTCAGTCGCATGATTACATAGTTTGCACGTTGATGGGACTGAGACCCCTTTTTGGTAGAGTCGAGTTGCTGTTGGGAGTCCTTGTTGACTCAGTTTCCAAAGGAAGTTTTTGACCTTAGGGGGGATATTGATTTTCCAGATCCACGAGTTCTCATCATTTTCTGTACTGTTATGAGACGTAATTTATTTGTAGGCGCTTGCTGTTGCTAACCACCCTTCACTATCCGGCCACCAGTACAATCTATCCTCAAACTGATTTATTGGTAATGGAATGTCCATGATATCTTTCACAATGCTTTGTGGTAGGGTTGTATTTAGCTTTTCCACCCACCATTTTCCTCCTATAATATATTCACTAACAGTTTCCTCGGTTTATGTAATAGTAGGGCAGTCATCTCTGCTAGTAATTGGTGTCGTTGATAACAAGTTGTCTCTCTAGAAATTTATTGATTGACCATTGCCAACAGACCATATTAGACCAGTTTTGAATTTTTCGATAAGGGGGGACACTTTTGACCATTGCAAGGATGCATTGCCCTTTCTTTTGTAATTTAGTATGTGAGAGGTTTTAAGATATTTATATTGTATTAGTTTGACCCAAATGTTATCTGGTTCTGCTAAGATCTTCCACAAAAGCTTCATTTGAAGTGCTTCATTCATATCCCTTGTTTTCCTAATACCTAGACCTTCATTCTCTTTTGGTCTACAGATTCTATCCCAACTTATTAAGGGGAGGTGTTGTAGATCTTTGTTCCAAAAAAAAGTTCTGTTAATCTGGTCAAGTTCTTTGTGTATCCGGTATGGTAGCATGAAGTTTTACATCATGTAGACTGGTTTGGAGGTGAGATTGGTTCCAATTAAAACTGCACGACCTTGTTGTGACAATGCATTTGCACGCCATTTACTCAATTGTTCTTTTGATTTGCAAATGATTTCCTCAAACGTTCCGCTATTCACTCTCTCATTAATGATTGGGCACCCTAAATATTTTTCCATAATTCTTTCATGATAGATGTTTAAACAACTTTCAAGTTCACCAATCCTGGAGTGTGATATACCTTTAGTGGTTTGGAATGCAGATTTGTGAAAGTTAACTTTCTGCCCCGAAATTTTACAGCAATCATCAATGATTGTTTTGACTTTTAGGCACGCCGAAGAATTTCCTTTTGTGAATATAATGATATCATCTGGAAAAGCTAGAAATGGAATACGAGGGCCATCTCGACCAAATTTAAATCCAATGTGTCCATTCATTCTATTTGCTTCATGAGAGAGTTTTCTTGCCAATATCTCTGCACCTAGTATAAATAGGAAGGGAGAGAGAGGGTCTCCCTGTCGAAGACCCCTTGAGGGTCGAAATACATCTGTGGGACCATTGTTGATAAGAACTGAGAAAGAGACAGTAGTAACACATTCCATGATCCAATTGACAAACCTAGGGTGGAAACCGAATTTGTTCAGGATAGCCTTCGTAAATTGCCAGTAACCCCATCATAGGCTTTCTCCATGTCGAGTTTTATTGCCATCCATCCTTCATTACCCTTTCGACTTTTAAAAGAATGGAAAATCTCATGGGCTATTAGAACGTTATCCTGAATGGCTCTGTCTGAGACAAAAGCCCCTTGTAGGGGTGAATTAATTTACCCATCACTCTTTTTAGTCTTTCAGTAATTATCTTGGAAATGATTTTATAGATGATTGAACAGAGGCTAATATGTCTGTAATGAGATGTCATGGAAGGGTTTTCGCATTTAGGTAATAGCGAAATGAATGTGTGATTAATTTGTCGAAGGATTTTTCCAAAGAGAAAGAAAGCTTTATTGTTCCCAAGACTGAAAACTGCCTGTTTTATTTCACCATTTGTTGGTTGCTGATGTACACATTTGCACTTTCTTTTATTGCATCTTTTGACTTCATATTTCATTCGATTTCCAAAGAAAAGGTTCAAAAGAATATAAACTTGTGTAAGAATGAGCTAAAATGCAAGAAATAGGGTCTGCATAAGTTTTGAGCTAACCATGCAGGAATTCGAGCGAAAACGGAGTCAAAACGGAGAAGCCAAGTGAAGCTGAGCAGAGGTAGATATCGACCTTATACCCAGATATCGACCTCTGGTGTAGATATCGACCTTCAACATAGATATCGACCTCAATATAGACATCAAGTGAAGCTGAGAAGAGGTAGATATTGACCTTACACCCAAATATCGACCCCCGGTGTCGATATCGACCCCCATATCGACCTCAACATAGAAATCGACCAGAGCTGAACAAGTCGAGCAGGAACAAAGACCTCGATATCGACCCCCTGGTGTCGATATCGACCCCTTATCTCGACAGAAGATAGACTCGATTTCGAATGCGGATTGAAACTATATCTTCAAGGAGGCACGGAATTATCTTACACTTTCAAGATAGAGGACAGCTAAAGTTTTATTTATCTTTTACCATTAAGTTTTATCAAAATAAAAGACCTATCCTAATTGTTCGGATAGAGTTCATAGTTTAGATAGGAGTTACAATCCTCGGATAGCGAGGATTAGTAACTTATAAATAAAGCCTTAGGGGCTGATTTGTTAGAATCATCCAATCCTAGAACAATCCAATCCTAGAACAATCCAATCATCCAAGACAAAGACAATAGACAATAGAGTTAGAGAGAAGTTTTAGGGTTTGACGTTTGCGAAAGTTGACGTTGAGTTGTAAAGCTTCGAAGTTTATTTTAATGCAAGTTTCTTCCTTTCAAACAACAATGAATCCCATGATGAGAAGCGAGTAGTTCCCCGAAGCTCTTAGGGTCGGGGTGAGCCCGACGTTAGCCATGCGCGCTTGAGGTAAGTATTTGATGTTGATATCGTTGTGTCTATCTCTCCTCCTACGATTCTATGTTTAGTCCTAATCGAAAGAAAAGGGATTCATGCTAACAACTTGAGTTATAAACATAAAATTGGTAGAGACAATTAGGTTTATTTGCAAGAGTAATCCTAAGAGTTGGTGTACGGCGAAAGCTTGTCCCTCGGGAGAAATAGCGCAATTGTTCGTCTTATTTATCTCATCGCATGCTTTGGTTAACGTTGTGGTAAACCCTAATCCTAGGAGTTGCCTTTTACATAGTTTAATTCACAAAAACCCACTGTTATTTCTGTTCATTGCTTCTCTCTCCATCCTTAATTCTTCGGCCTTTTCTTTGCCGACAAAACCACTAACTCACTGTAGGAAGACATCGATATCGACAGCAGAGGTCGATATCGACCCAAACTGATAGACCGACGGTTTTCTGAGTCGATCTCGAGACTCCTGGGAAACTTCTGCAAGCATCGATATCGACACCAAACATCGATATCGACCCTTCTGTATCGACTGGCAGTCTTCTGAGCCAGTCGATTTCGTGGACTGACATCGATATCGACCCCTTCTAGTCGATATCGACCACTTGTTTTTGTCTCTGCAGGTCTTCTGTTGTAGAGAACATCGACAGCCGAAGTCGACATCGAGGCCCAAGGTCGAAATCGAGGCTACTGGTCGACGCAGACGTGAAATTTCCAAAGCTACTAGGATCCCGCTGACACGCCTCCTCGTGGATCGATCCTGACTACCCTTCCACTACAACGGGAGGAAGTCTTGTAATTATTTACATAGGCTAGGAGTCGATTTACATATTTACATCTTATTATTTGTACTCGACTTTACCTCCTTAACAAATTGGCACCGTTTCCGGGGAGGCAATCAATCGCGCCCTAGTAGTCTATCTCACGTCTCTACCTAGTGTGGTTTTGCAAGTGTATGCGACGCGCTGATCGCCCACCTGAATTTCAAGAAGTAGACGACCCTGAGCGTTATTTCCATCTAAGGGCCCAAGCTCAAAGAATCATGGCGGACAACGTAAACCAGGCTGAACTTATTGAGCAACTAAGGAAGCAGGTTGAAGACCTAACGACTAGAGAGGCGGCACTTAAGGAGCGTGCGGATAGGGAGGAGGAAGGCCGGAGGCAAATAGAAGCCCAAATCAATGCCCTCCCTAGGAATGCCAAGCAATATATGCACCCCGCTCTCACAGTGCCTGAATCGGCAATTCTTATCCCTGCCTCTAATTTTGAAATTAAACCTAACTTCCTGACTGAAATAAGAAGGCACCAATATGAAGGAAAACCTAACGAATGCCCTATGGCACATATTTCTACCTTCTTAGACCTTTGTGATACTATTGCTGATGGACGAAGTCTTGAATATGTCCAACTAAAAGCCTTTCGATGGTCTCTTACAGGGAAAGCATTGTAGTGGTTGGAAAGCTTAGCCCCAAGATCGCTCCGCACCTGGAATGAAGTCAAGGACGCGTTCCTCAACAAGTTCTTCCCTCCTTCTAAGACGGCGTTGATCCGACAGAAAATCACGACTTTCAAACAAAAGCCTGGTGAGGCTCTGGCGACTGTTTGGGAAAGGTTCAAGGACCTTCTACGATCATGCCCGACGCATGGCCAACCACCATATGTAATTCAGGAGATCATATACAATGCTCTTGACGCTGCAACAAAGGAGAGGATCAACACCTACACCGCCTATGGCTACCTTGAACTCGCCCCACAAGAGGCTTGGGAGACCATAGAGAGGTTGGTGGAGTTCGACAACACATATGGGACTCCTGAGGCTTCCGACGCACCATCATCGTCGAGGCCTGCCCCATCTATGCCCTTATATGAACCTTCCAATGTAATCGATCCGGATGTGAAGGAGCAATTCCAAAGAGATCAACTTCGAAAGCTCCAAAAGCAACTAAGGTTCCTTTCAGTGAACCAAGATTGCATAGAATGCGGATCGCAGCGGCACACCACCATCGAGTGCCCACATGCCGAACAAGTACACCTAGTGGAGACTCACCAAGAGGCGCGCTACATGAGGGGTCCCAATCACCAATATTGGGGAGACCAAAGGTTCCATCAACCACAAAGGAACCAGGTTAACCCTAGGGACCCTCCGCCTTATAGAGCTCCTGGGCACCCGGAGAGAGACCAAAAGAAGGATGATCTTCAACTAGTACTGGATGAAATCAGGCGAAATCAAGCTAAGAATGATCAATCCAACAATGCCATCCATTCTCAACTCAATCACCTTACCACAAGGATTGGGGAGATGGATATTTGGAAGAAGAACGTAGAGACCCAACTGGGTCAATTGGCGGCACAAATCGCTAGGCCGTCCGGAACACTCCCTGGGCAACCCACCACAAATCCTAAGGGACAATCCGGGATGGGCCATATCGCAGCCATACAATTAAGGAGTGGCACCAAAGTACATAAGCCACAAACGGCATCGGAGAAAGCAGCAGACCCAGTCGACGTCGATAGACCAATCGATGTCGAGGATGAGGTCGAAATCGACCCCCATGTCGACCCCCTGGTCGACGTCGATGACACTGCAGAGCCATCAGAGCCACAAAGAGGTCGAAATCGACCCTACCAGTCGATATCGACCCAACTCCAGTCGACTTCGATGTCCAGCAGGCCCCTCCGACCACCGTTTTGCCCCCCCCCCCCCACCAAAGAAGACGTTTCCATTCCCTTCCAAAGCATTGGAGGATCCCACCAAAGGCAAGTTTAGGCGCTTCATAAAGATACTTCAAGGACTCAACATCACTATCCCGCTAACAGAAGCCCTAAGCGAGATGCCCGCCTATGTGCGATTCCTCAAAGACATCCTGAGCAAGAAGAGATCCATGGCAGAGATCGCAGAGGAGTGCTCGAAGATGGACTTCCCTGAGAAGAAGAGTGATCCAGGGAAGTTTGCAATCACCATGGGACTTGGCCAACATCGCTATAAAGCCCTATGTGACCTAGGGGCAAGTGTAAGTCTCATGCCTCTTTCTATTTGGCAAAAGGTGAACATTGGCGCCCTCGAACTTGTGGACATGAAGCTCTATATGGCTGACAACTCATTCGTCAGGCCCACAGGTATAGTTGATGACGTTCCGATAAAGGTAGGTAAGTTCTTTGTGCCTACTGATTTCATTGTATTGGAGATGCCTAAAGATCATGTAGTGCCTATTATCCTTGGTAGGCCTTTCTTAGCTACTGCAGATGCCAATATCAATGTACGTCGAGGGTTACTAACCTTTACTATAGGGAACGAAGTGATAGAATTCTCTTTCAACCCAACCATGAGCGAAACCAAGCACCTGGAGCAAGTAGTCCTCTCGCCGGCTAAGGAGAAGCTTAGAAAATTTTTGTTGGCGAGGACGGAAACAGCAAGCAGGGTCGACATCGACTGGAACCAGTCGATATCGACTAAAAACATCGAAATCGACCCCCCTTGGTCGAAATCGAGTATGCCAGATCGCTGCCAGGAGCTTAAGTATGGGGTCACAGAGGTCGATATCGACCCTCACATATCGATATTGACCACAGCACTCGAAATCAACCCTCCTTGGTCGACATCGACCTCCCCTCAGCCCGAAGATTTCTGTTTTGGGCCCAAACAAGTAAGCCCAGGTATGAGTCCTAACCCTCCTCTGTCCATTATTGATAAATCAAGTAAGCCGATTGTTGATAATTCTACTAAAGAGAGAGTCAAATCTCCATGGTTTGCCTATATTGCTAAAGTTAGGTCAAAAAAGAGAAGGAAAGCGCCTAAAGAAGAACCTAACATCAAAGAAGCCTTGGTCGCTGAGCTTAGCTACTACCAAAAGGACCTATATGATCCAGGAGAAGGCTCACGCTCGAAGGGTCCCTACATAAAAGGGTCGTGAAGAATTGACGGAGAAGTCGGCCTAGCGACTCAAAAATCTAGAGCATGTACATAAAACATTTAAATTTCGCATAGATGGTTTTTAGGATTTAATTTTTGGCTGTTTGAAACTTTTAAAACTGAGATAATTCATGCTTTATCTATATTTCTAACAAAGATTTCAGGTTATCAAGCAAAAGGAACGACGAAGAAGAAAAGAAGCTTCTGCAGAGGCAGTCGAAATCGACTAGGCCAGTCGAAATCGACCCCCCCAGGGTCAAGCCATCTCTTGGAGTCGACATCGAGGACTCAGGAGCGAAAAGCAGAGGTCGATATCGACCCTAATACTCGATATCGACCTCAATCAGGCAGCCCTCGTCTTCATTTTCTTCCTCGACTTCGACAGATGCAGTCGACATCGACCACTGACCTAGATATCAACTTCTGGCATCGACCAAACCTGAAATCGACCTGAATCCGATGTAAGTCTCTCTCTACCCTTGTTCTTCTTTTTAATACAGTGAGGACACCGTATATTTTAAGTATGGGGTGGGGGAAAGACATGTCTTATGGTCTTAACTTGGTTTCTTCTTCGCATTGCATTCATGTTTAAATTTTTAGTTTTACTTTTATAAAATGTCAATAAAAAAAATCCAAAAAAAAAATATAGAAAAATGTCAAAAATACAAAAAAATGCATGTTTATTTTTAAGTTTATTTTTTAACCCTACTTAGATGTCCTATGATGAAAACTCAATAGCTGACTTGATCATGTAAATCCTATGGCATATTTGGATGGTTTAGCCTAAGTCTTTAAATTTTTATGTAAATTGTGAACTTGTGATGAAATTGAGCACATATGATCCTAGGCTAAAAAGCAAATCCAACAAAAATTATCCTTGTGAGAATTTTGACATATAGGGACAACATCAAAAATCCTTCCGCTTTCTTGAGTGAATTTACTCTTCCTATGCATCTCTAAATGTTGTGATAGTTATTCAAAACCAATGCATACATATGATTATGTTTACGAGAATTAAATGATGGAGGCATCTTTTAAGCCATTTTTATCCTCTCTTTACCTACCCTGCATTATCCCTGCTTGAAGCCAGAACATTTGCCTGAGCCTGAAATTGCAAACTCCACAAAATTATCCCTAGCCGAATTGAGCCTGACCCCCATTTGGGAATTGAGACTTAGATTGGTTGGACTAATGCCTTGTGGAAAGAAAAGAGCATAATGTCCAGTTTTGAGCAAGGAAATTATAGGATGGTACATATTTACATTTTGTCATATTTTGTAAAAGCATTTTTGGCTCACCATATAAATGCACATAGCTTTAGTATTATTTCCGAAAAAAAAAATCCGAAAAAAAAAAATATATATATATATAGTGCATGAGCCAAAATCCTTAAGTCTTTTATTCATACAAGTGTTATATTTTTGAGAGCATATTATGAAAAGATGAGCTGGGAAAAAGCATTATAGAGATTGAGCTTACATCGAAGAGTTATGGTTTGGGTATTGCAAGTGTTGAGATTTAGGAGTCTTGATTCCCAAATTATAAAAGCACCACATAGCCAAATAATTCCATACCCTTTTATTTCATACCAAGCCCCATTACAACCCCGCCGAATGGAGTCTTCTATGAAGTCTTCCATTGAGCGAAAGTCCTCCTGATGATTCTTATTGCATTTTCATAATTTGTTGCGAAGTGGATTATTATAAATTGCAATGTTTATGAGATTGTATATGGAATTGAGTTGAGAGTTGATCTTCATAGCCTAAACACATGAGAGTTGAGTGCAAACACATTATCCCTCTGAGGTTGGATCAAGATTGCATATGCCTATGGATCGCCAAAATATGTGCTATGACGTTAAATTCACTCGCTTTGCTTTGCTACCGCTTATGATGTTGCTTTTGACAAGGGCGAAGACTTGAAGGGTGTGTTGTAGGTGTTGGTTATTGCTTGGTTATTGCTTGAGGACAAACAAGTCTAAGTATGGGGTGTTTTGATGTACACATTTGCACTTTCTTTTATTGCATCTTTTGACTTCATATTTCATTCGATTTCCAAAGAAAAGGTTCAAAAGAATATAAACTTGTGTAAGAATGAGCTAAAATGCAAGAAATAGGGTCTGCACAAGTTTTGAGCTAACCATGCAGGAATTCGAGCGAAAACGGAGTCAAAACGGAGAAGCCAAGTGAAGCTGAGCAGAGGTAGATATCGACCCTAGACCCAGATATCGACCTCTGGTGTAGATATCGACCTTCAACATAGATATCGACCTCAACATAGACATCAAGTGAAGCTGAGAAGAGGTAGATATTGACCTTACACCCAGATATCGACCCCCGGTGTCGATATCGACCCCCATATCGACCTCAACATAGAAATCGACTAGAGCTGAACAAGTCGAGCAGGAACAAAGACCTCGATATCGACCCCCTGGTGTCGATATCGACCCCTTATCTCGACAGAAGATAGACTCGATTTTGAATGCGGATTGAAACTATATCTTCAAGGAGGCACGGAATTATCTTACACTTTCAAGATAGAGGACAGCTAAAGTTTTATTTATCTTTTACCATTAAGTTTTATCAAAATAAAAGACCTATCCTAATTGTTCGGATAGAGTTCATAGTTTAGATAGGAGTTACAATCCTCGGATAGCGAGGATTAGTAGCCTATAAATAAAGCCTTAGGGGCTGATTTGTTAGAATCATCCAATCCTAGAACAATCCAATCCTAGAACAATCCAATCCTAGAACAATCCAATCATCCAAGACAAAGACAATAGACAATAGAGTTAGAGAGAAGATTTAGGGTTTGACGTTTGCGAAAGTTGACGTTGAGTTGTAAAGCTTCGAAGTTTATTTTAATGCAAGTTTCTTCCTTTCAAACAACAATGAATCCCATGATGAGAAGCGAGTAGTTCCCCGAAGCTCTTAGGGTCGGGGTGAGCCCGACGTTATCCATGCGCGCTTGAGGTAAGTATTTGATGTTGATATCGTTGTGTCTATCTCTCCTCCTACGATTCTATGTTTAGTCCTAATCGAAAGAAAAGGGATTCATGCTAACAACTTGAGTTATAAACATAAAATTGGTAGAGACAATTAGGTTTATTTGCAAGAGTAATCCTAAGAGTTGGTGTACGGCGAAAGCTTGTCCCTCGGGAGAAATAGCGCAATTGTTCGTCTTATTTATCTCATCGCATGCTTTGGTTAACGTTGTGGTAAACCCTAATCCTAGGAGTTGCCTTTTACATAGTTTAATTCACAAAAACCCACTGTTATTTCTGTTCATTGCTTCTCTCTCCATCCTTAATTCTTCGGCCTTTTCTTTGTCGACAAAACCACTAACTCACTGCAGGAAGACATCGATATCGACAGCAGAGGTCGATATCGACCAAAACTGATAGATCGACGGTTTTCTGAGTCGATCTCGAGACTCCTGGGAAACTTTTGCAAGCATCGATATCGACACCAGACATCGATATCGACCCTTCTGTATCGACTGGCAGTCTTCTGAGCCAGTCGATTTCGTGGACTGACATCGATATCGACCCCTTCTAGTCGATATCGACCAATTGTTTTTGTCTCTGCAGGTCTTCTGTTGTAGAGAACATCGACAGCCGAAGTCGACATCGAGGCCTAAGGTCGAAATCGAGGCTACTGGTCGACGCAGACGTGAAATTTCCAAAGCTACTAGGATCCCGCTGACACGCCTCCTCGTGGATCGATCCTGACTACCCTTCCACTATAACGGGAGGAAGTCTTGTAATTATTTGCATAGGCTAGGAGTCGATTTACATATTTACATCTTATTATTTGTACTCGACTTTACCTCCTTAAGAGTTGCTAAATAAGGAATTGGTTTTCTTCCACAGTAATTGATGGGGAGATTAACTCAAGGTATTGACTAAGGAGGGTTTCGTTAATTTGTTCTTGTTTGAAACGTTTCTTGAAGTCCCGTCTTACTTCAGCTCTAATGTTATCTTCTCCGATAATCTGTGTTCCTTCACTGGTTGTAATTGCTTGGATAATTTTTCGGTTTCTTCTGCCCGTAGCTACTCGATGGAAGTAGGAGGTATTAGAGTCTGCTAATTTTAAGTGCTTGGTTTTAGCTCTTTGATTCCAATAATTTTTCTGGAACAATAATAGACTTTCTTTTTTCTTTATTAGATTCTTCTCTTTGAGTCTAAGACCAGGGTTAATTTGTTGTTGATTTTGAGATTGGATTTCAAGTAGACTATCCTCCATCACCTGAAGCTGGCGGAAGATATTTCCAAAAGGTTTTTTTTGTTCCATTCTTTTGCTTTTTGTTTGAGGATTTTTGTTTTAAAAGTCAGTTGAAACATGGATGAACCATTGCAGTTTGCTCGCCATGCTTGTTTGACAATATTTCTAAAGTGTTTTCTATGAAGCCAAATGTTTTCAAATTTAAATGGTGTGGCTTTAAAGGCTTCTCCATTGTTTAGTTCCATAGAGATTGGGCAGTGGTCCGATGTAGAGAAAGCATGATGGGTTATTTGTAGGTTTGGGTATTCTTCTATAATCTGATTTTGAACTAAAACTCTATCGAGTCTTTCATAAATGTTATCTGGGCCTGAATATTTCTTTCTTCGAGTATACAGATTGCCGCAAAAAGGTAGGTCTACCAGCTCACAATTGTTCTTTAGGTCAAGCAGTCAGTCAAAGCGGTTTGGATTGATTTATGCTCCACCAAGTTTATCTTCACTACTTGCGATATCATTCATATCCCCCATAATTATACACGGGATAACTGAGGCATTTATAACATTTTTTATCTCCAGCCAGAAGGCATTTTTTCTCTTTCATCGGGGGGAGCGTAGATGAAAATAATTTTACAAGTTAAGTTAGAGTTTGTATTTGTGTATTTGATTATAATGTGTCGAGGATATTGACCATCCAGTGTAATTATTTCATGGGTGAGCAGCTGAGACTTCCATAGGACCCCAAGACCACCCGCTTTACCAATAGATGGTGATCAAACAGCATTGTCAAACCCAACATTTCTCCATTTTTTCTCATCCGGGATTTTATCTGTTTTTGTTTCAAATAACGCAAATATCTGAATATGTTCGTTTTTGCTGAACGTATTAATCTCTGTCAAAAAGGTTGGTTTGCCAATTCCTCTACAGTTCCATGTACATATTTTCATTTAAACTTATCATAATACTTTCTCCTAATAATTGCTTCTTTATGCCAAGCAAGCCCCAAGAAAGAATACCTTGACATATGATAGACGGAGTTTTTAGTTATATTAGTTTTAGTTATAAGAGGCGAAGTTAACCAAACTCTTGTGGGAGTTTTGGCAGGGGGTGGATACCTATAGTTAGCCTTGTATGTCTTGAGAACCCAAGAGACCCTAAGGAGCAGATTAATACCTTTTTTAAGGGAGTGTGCAGTTTGGAGGCAAATTTTTTGTGCTTGAAAGAACTCGCAGTTTGATCGCCAACGTATATACAATACCTCTTGTACACAATGGTTGCTGCAAGACAGATGTATTTTTCCCAAGATGGGGGGTGTTAAAGTAGGGATGTTGTGCAAGAAAATCTTACAATTGGTCTTGCCGGGGTTGTGTAATAGACTAGATTTCGCACTAGATTTCATAAGGTTGTACACACTTGGGGAGGACACTACGGGAAGACCATTGGCCAAACCAATAGCCCACATTTTTATACAATACAGATTACTTGATGGAATTGGAGGTATTCTAATCAAATATATAGGCAAACCACTACGAAATTTTCCTTTGTTATGCCAACTTAGACTTGAACAGATGGTGAAGGAGAGCAGAGAGCGATGGACATAATTCCAGGTCTCATGAAACCATTCATCACAAACTAAAATGATAGATTACAAAGGTATTGAGCTTTTGGGCCCACTATACAATATATGCTGATAGATTACATAGACATATATATTGTATAGTGGGCCCAAAAGCCCAATACCTTTGTAACCTATATATATGATTATCAATGAATGGAAACCCTTAAGGAGGATTTTATGATCAATCTCGTGATCTTACATGGTATCAGAGCCTAAGATCCCTCAAGCCTAATCTTTTTCCAAAAAAAAAAACAAAACAAAAAAAAACCCTAGCCTACCCGCCACCCCCTTGCAAAACCCTAGCCGCCCCCCTCTCGGCACCCCCTCACAAACCCTAGCAGCCCCCCCCCCCCTCTCGGCGCCCCCCCTAGCGGCGCCCCCACCCCTCCCCAACGCCGCCACCCCCTAGCGGCGCCCCTCCCCACCTTCCGCCTCCCCTTCCTCTTTCTCGCACCTCTCTCTTGTTCGTCCTGATGGCCGACGCACCCACCACCAAACCGCCCTTCCACTCCGCTCTCACCATCTCTAATATCAAAAATTGCATCCCCATCATCCTTGATCACGAATCCAGTTCCTACACATGTGGTCGCACCTCTTCACGACCCATGTTAAGGCTCATAAGGTCCTCCACCACATCGACTCCTCCGTCGATCGCCCTGCTAGTGAAGACAACGATCTCTTCGCTCAACTCGACACCATTGTCATCCAATGGATCTTCAACACCATCTCAAAAGATCTATTGACAACCATCCTTGACCCCAAAGACTCCGCCTTGGATGCTTGGAACAAACTTCAGAACATCTTTCAAGACAACAAGTCCACCCGTGCTGTCTATCTTGAGCACGAATTCTCAAACTGCAAGCTTTCCTCTTTCCCATCGATATCCGCCTATTGTCAGCACCTCAAGACCCTATTCGATCAACTAGGTGCTGTCGACTCCAAACCCAGCGCCACCCGCCTGGTCCTCCAGGTACTTTCAGGTCTTCCCTCTGAATACAACGTCGCTGCTACTCATATCCAGCAGACAGAACCTCTCCCCACATTCGAAAAGACCCGGTCTCAATTGATCCTGGAAGAGACTCGCCTTCACCGTCAGACCACCGATGCCGCCAAGGACAAGATGGCATTGGTCTCGTTAAGCGACATTGACGAGACCTATGCCCCGCAGCACAGCCGCAGCGGTGACGCATCGACAAGAGGCGGCGGCCGTAGCAGGCCGACGCCTCTCGCTCCCCCTGGTATCCTAATCCCGGCTACCCGTCTTGGATGCCTTTTGGCTACCCCCCTGCGACGTACCGCCCACCGGCCCCCTATCCCAACCGACAGCAAGGAGCGGGCTTGTTGGATCCTGCTCCTCGTCCTGCAGGCCACCAGGCCTACCCCTCCTCGTCGAATTATGCCTACACTCCAACTGATGTGCAGCACGCCTTCTCTTCCATGCAGTTGGCACCTCCTGACTCTACTTAGTACATGGACACTGGCGCCACTTCTCATATGACGAACTCCTCAGGTACTCTCTCTTCTATTTCTTTTAAGGGTCCTGCACATTCTATTATCGTCGGCAACGGTGGTCGCCTCGCCACTTCGGGCATTGGCCACGCCACTTTACCAACCACAACCAACCCACTACACCTCACCAATGTCCTAATTGCCCCCAAACTTGTCAAAAACCTTATCTCTGTCCGTCGGTTTACCATTGACAATAATGTTTCTCTCGTGTTTGATCCGTTTGGTTTCTCTGTGAAGGATCTCACTACGGGGGTTACTCGCCTGAGATGTAATAGCACCGGAGAGCTCTATCCTGTGTCGTCGCCCTCACCATCCAGCCCGTCAAGTCCAGTCGCCCTCTCGGCATCATCATACGATCTTTGGCATGCCCGCCTTGGTCATCCTAGTCCTGCAGTTTTAGATTTACTTCGTTCAAAGAGTCTAGTCACATGTAATAAAGAGCGCCGCTCTACTTTATGTTCGTCATGTCAGTTAGGCAAGCATGCCAGACTCCCTTTTCAGCAGTCATTAAACACTACTTTTGCCCCATTTGATATTATTCATAGTGATATTTGGACTTCTCCTGTGCCTAGCAAGGAGGGTCATAAGTATTACCTTTTGTTTCTGGATGATTATACACATTGCTTATGGGTTTTCCCGTTGCACTTTAAATCTCAAGTGTTTTCCATCTTTGCCAAATTCCATGTTTATATCAAAACACAATTTCACACCTCTATCAAGTGTTTCCAATGCGACAATGGCCGTGAATTTGATAACAAAGAGTTTCACACTTTTTTCAACACCAATGGGATCTCCTATCGCTTGTCTTGCCCCTATACCTCCCAACAGAATGGCAAGGCCGAACGAATCATCCGAACCATCACCAATATGATGCGCTCTCTCCTCTTTCACGCATCTATTCCCCTTCCCTTTTGGCCTTACGCCTTAGCCACCACATGCTACCTCCTAAACATTCTCCCTTCCACTACCCTCCACCATCGCTCACCAACTCAGGCACTTTATTGCACCTTGCCTAGGTATGATCACCTTCGTACCTTTGGGTGCCTGTGCTTCCCCAATCAGTCATCCACCGCCCCTCACAAGCTTCACCCACGCTCCACTCCTTGTGTTTTTATTGGCTACCCGTCTGATCATCGCGGTTACCTCTACCTCGACATCAAATCCCACATGATCATTCTGTCTCGGCATGTCACCTTTGATGAATCTCGCTTTCCCTTCACATCACCTACCCCTCCTGTGTCTCATTCTGATTCAGAGTCCTCATTCCTACATTTTCTTATTCCCCAGAGCTCTCCCGGTGCTCCCGTCTCTCCCCCTCCTCCCACACCTCCACCCCCTACCACCAGACCACACACCCGCAGCGTCACCGGTGTCTTCCGACCCCGTCAGATCGTCTCCATGACCATCAACCATAGCCCCGACTCGCATCCACACCCACAGCCTCCCCGCCGCCAGATGTCGCGGCCGCAGCAAGATGTTGTGGCCGCAGCAATGCCCCCTCCCACACCCGCAGCTTACCCCGCTGCCGCGGCCGCGGCCGCAGCCTAGTGTTGCGCCCGCCGCCGCCCCTCCCACCGTCTCCCAACCCCCCTTACCTCCAACCCGTCCTCCATCTCCCCTATCCCCACCTCCCACAAAACAGCCCTCCTAGATCCGAATTGGCAGGCGGCTATGCTCGACGAATACAGGGCCCTTACAAAGAATGGTACTTGGGTTCTGGTTCCTCGCCCTCCTGATGCGAATGTCGTCCGATGTATGTGGCTCTTCCGTCACAAGTTCCGCTCCGACGGGACATTAGAGCGCTACAAAGCCCGTCTTGTGGTCAACGGTCGTTCTCAGCAGGTAGGTATTGACTGTGATGAGACATTCAGCCCCGTCGTCAAGCCGGCCACTATCCGAGTGGTGTTGAGTTTAGCTTTGTCACGCAACTGGGCCATTCATCAGCTGGATGTCAAGAATGCATTTCTTCATGGTCATCTGAATGAGACAGTCTACATGTTTCAGCCACCGGGGTTTGCTGACGCTGACCGTCCCAAGCACGTCTGTCTCCTGAAGCCATCTCTGTATGGGCTAAAACAGGCTCCGAGAGCATGGTTCCAGCGCTTTGCTTCTCATCTTCTACGCCTTGGCTTCATTGGCAGCCGCTCAGATTCGTCTCTGTTCATTTATCGCAGAGGCTCAGACACGACTTTTCTCTTACTTTATGTCGATGACATTATTATCACCGCCTCTTCTGATGCTCTTCGGACGTCGATTATTTCGCAATTGAGTGCCGAGTTCGCCATGTCTGATCTGGGTCAGTTATCCTACTTCTTAGGGGTTGCTGTTCAGCGTCATGCATCTGGTCTGTTACTTTCACAGAGCAAGTATGCTGCTGAGATTGTAGCTCGGGCTAAGATGGTTAACTGTAATCCTGTCGCCACCCCTGTCGATACATCCACCAAGCTCAGTGCTCATTCTGGTCCTTTGGTTGATGATCCGACATTATACAGGAGCCTCGCTGGTGCCCTTCAGTATCTCACCTTCACCAGGCCATATCAGTTACGCCGTTCAGCAGATCTGTTTGTTTATGCATGCACCTAGGGAACCACACTTTCAGGCCTTGAAGCGGATCATTCGGTACATCAGCGGCACCCTCGATCTAGGCACCACGATCACTCCTTCCGCTAAGCTTGACCTTGTTGCTTACACTGATGCGGATTGGGGTGGTTGTCTTGACACACGTCGCTCCACGTCTGGTTACTGTGTCTTCCTCAATGACACACTTGTCTCATGGTCAGCAAAGCGTCAGTCTGTCGTGTCTCGCTCCAGCACTGAGGCAGAATACAGAGGTGTTGCCAACGTTGTCTCCGAGTGCTCTTGGCTCCGCAATCTCCTGCTTGAGCTTCGTTGCCCTCTTCAGAAGGCCACTCTGGTCTACACTGACAACGTCTCCGCCGTCTATCTAGCTAGCAACCCAGTCTAGCATCAATGCACGAAGCATATTGAGCTTGATCTCCACTTCGTCAGGGACAAGGTTGCCATTGGACATGTCCGTGTTTGACATGTCCCGTCCTCCTATCAGTACGCTGATATATTCACCAAGGGTTTACCTAGACAGTTATTCATTGATTTTCGCTCCAGTCTGACTGTACGGCCCCTCCAGTTTCGACTGCGGGGGTTTGATAGATTACATAGGCATATATTGTATAGTGGGCCCAAAAGCCCAATACCTTTGTAACCTATATATATGATTATCAATGAATGGAAACCCTCAAGGAGGATTTTATGATCAATCTCGTGATCTTACATAAAAGAGTGATGAACAAGGTAGGAGACATGTGGCTCAACCAACACTCTAAAGACTTAGAGTAGGAATACACCCAAACTAACATCAGTGATATACAAAGAAAGCTTTCCATTGCTATATCATTATGATTTATATAAGGAGGTATCAAGACACACAAATATTTCATGTAAAGAATTTTGCACCAATTAAACGAGACTTTCCACCTTATAAAGATAGTTACGGGATGAAGTTGAATGGGTGAATAGGATGCACATTTGCATTCACAAATATAGAAAAAATTATATGATATTTGAAGTCCAACTGTAATAGAATGTGAATTAATTCTTATTTTTCTCATAATTGTTTTAGTTATATGGATTATCCAAGGTTGCCGCATATACCCATGACCATATTTGTTCCATTCAAGAACTTCTACATAGACCCAAAGTTTAATAGTTACACAGATTGACACAAGACCGACATAATTCCTAAGAGGGTCGCAAATCATGATTTTCCCTCTTATTACAACCACAACTAATTTAATTCTTTTTCTAGTTTCCATAGCTCCTGTAGCCACTCCAAATAAAGTTGCAAATACGGAGGTGAGATTGAGAACCTTTATATTCTCTTGGAATTTACCTTGAAGAGCCTTGAGTTTCTCCCTAACAACTGATCTTCGTTTGATCTTTTTTCCGGTCTTGTCGTCAAGATTGGCTTCCTCTCCATCATTGGGGATCTCATTACCCTTAGGATATTTTTTTCTAGCAGTTGTTTGAGTGCCCGACAAGCGGGGGGTGTTCAATGGGAGAGCAGACGAATCTGATCCCATGGTGTTTTTTACCTTTGTCCATGACCACAAGGATCATCTCGTTCACAACAAAGGAACACATATAAGCGAAAAGTTGTATAGAACATATCATAATATAGAAGAGAGGGGAAAGAGAACGGTGGGATCTAACAGCCGAATCCCAACCCCCAAAAAGGAGATGAATTGAGGAGAGAGAGGGAAAGAACTCAATACTAGGAGCCATACCATACCAGCCCTCCCAAGATTTTTTCCTCAAACCATAATCAACAATTTCATTCCAGTCAAAACAACAGGCCTGGTAGAAGTGCTATGTATAAAGAAGTGGTTACATCCAAACAAGCAATTCTTAATAATCAAGGCTACAATTACAAGAGAAAAGTGAACGAACCAAGGTTGTTTGTCGTTGATTCCTTTCAGCAGGAACGTAGCCAAGGAGGATTCACCTAGGCCACTTCCACCTTTGCTTGAATCAGAATTTGTTAATGCCAAAGCCTCCGACAGCACTAACTTACGCACAGCAGGGAGATACGCGTAAGGAGCACTAACGGAGGCAAGAGGCAGGTCTATATGAGTAACAACAGGATAGGTGATAATAGGTTGCATGGGAACTACTGAGAGGTCAAGAACAATAAACTTCACCACTTTGTCATTTTGTGAAAGCATATCAATCGCAAGTTTGTAATAGAAAAGTATAAACTCATCATTATTAGCATTTTGTGGGCATAAAGCTGCATGAGACTTAAAAACCTTATATTTAGATGTATACAGTGATGAGAAAGTAATAAGGTTAGACCATGCCATTAATGTATTGGATAAAATAATCAATTCCTTTACTTTAGTTGTTCAACAAATTAAATACGCAGGCCAATCACTAGTGATGGCACTTGGTAAGAGGAGAAGATTGTTATGGAGCCACTTATACACACCAACAAAATTATTCATATAATAAGGTTCCACACAGACCAAACTGGAGACAACAATGACAAACAGAAGGTTGGTTTCAAACCATGATCGCCTAACATAAATCAAATGCGATAGGCAGAACACATATTTACTCAAACAAGGACTACTAGAGATACCCTTAAGCCACAAATTGGACATGAGTCGCCCACCGAGTGTTGCAATGCAAATGGTGATGACTCCTGGTGACATTGAGGACAACGTTAAGGTGGCTTTTGATGGTCCGATCACTCGTGCAAAGGCCAAGAAGATGCAAAATGCTAACCAGGTGCTTATCATTCTTCGCCAAGGAGCTATATATGGAGAAAGGATTGAAGCCATCTTGGGTGCTTTGCCCAAAACCAGACCACCAGTCCAAGAGTTGAGCTTAAGACCTCACTCCAAGCTCATGAAGATGAGACTCGACCCACTATGAAGGCCCATTAAGGCCCATTTCGTGCCTCCTCCTAGGGCTGGCGCCATTTTTCAGATTTTTACTTATTTTTATTTTATTTATGTCATATTAGATAAATAAGGTAAAAAGGAAAGTCTATCTACTTAGATTCTTCTTTAACAACTAAGGTCTGACTTTTCAAACTAAATCTAGGGTTTTAATTAATTAATTATTATTATTAGTCAGTCATGTTGATCCTTTGCAAGGTGAGGATGGCTTATCAATTTCTATTTAACGTACGTTCGAGTCTTTAGGAAAAGTCAGATTGAATTATAGAATTGAGGAAACCCTTTGGCTAAAGGGTTCTTCAATCTTCAATCCAAACACTTGCGTCATAAATTTCAGATTGTTCTTCATACTTTGAATCATCCTTACAATTGTTATTCGAAACCTTGATCCAAACACAATCAAAACACACAAAACAAATTCCTGCATAATACCCTCGCAGAAACCCTAGGCCTTCCGTCGCAGAGGAGAGGAAACTGTCGCTGAAACCCTCACAGCCCAAGCCAGGCAGCGGCCGCCCCAAGCTTTGCCGCGGCCGCGGCAACTGAGCCCATCCCGCCACCTCAGTTGTTGCCTTCCCCGCGGCCTCCGTCGCCATCTCAGCTCCTTCCTTGTTTTACCTCGTTTTGTGTTGTTCTTTATTTCTTCGGTTTCGATTACTTTAGTTTCTCTCACTCATATTTGAATTAGAATTGTTCCAAATCAGGAGATATCAAATAATATTGCAAGATCGGGCAAATATACGGCATGGTTCTGGATCTTGAGCCCACATGCGAAGGATCGGGTGTGCCAAACATATCAAGTGGTATCGGATTCTCAGGTTTATGCAAGTTCTTTACTCTCTTGATTCCTTTTTGAGTGATTTATTTTCGTGCCATCCTTTTCACCATTCCCGCTGCATAAATTTTAGTTCTTTATTATTCACCCTAAAAAATTGGCACTTTATTTTAGTTATTTTCTTGTTTGGATCTTTAATTTGGAAGATATTGAGTTCTTGATTGCAAGTTTTGATTTTTATTCCTTTTTGCTACATATCATGCCTATGAATGTGATTCTTGGATTAAAGCATTATATGAACTTCCACCACTAAAGAACCCTAATTTTCCAGATTTCTAGCCTATTTCCCTTATTTTCTTTATTTTTGCTTACTTTTGGATCATCGTAGCTTAGATTTTTTTTTTAATTTTTTGTTGTTTCTGTCGCATTACAATAGATTCCAGCAGCGTTGTTTTTATTAAAAAAAAAACGGAAAAAGCCGAGAGCTTAAAAAAAACAGAAATAAAAAGCCGAGAGCTTCAAAAAAAAGAGCATTCATCTTACATTTGTTTGAGTTAGTAACTCATTGCATCTTGTTCTTTCTTTTATTTAGCTACTTGTTCGATGATCTGATTGGTTTTAAGCTTCATAAAAGAACCCCCTTGTGTGATTTTGTGTTGTGCCGACACAGGAGCCTTGGTCACACCCCTCTTTTTCTGAACTGTGTTGCAACCGTCAGATAATAGTTGACGGAGTGTGTGCACTTGCTTACCCTTATGATTGCATCGTGTATATTGCTACATATTATTATATTTTCGAGCATCACATTGTAGCTATTATTTTCTACAGTTTAGCCGCTTGTTTATACTTGCGATCCCTGCTATCCGACTTGTGGCTGATTTCTTTTGCAATTTAATCTCTACTTGCTATCTTCAATATTGCAAAATTATGTGTCTAGGGAAGATTACTTGAATTGAGTGCCTTGTTTTCTCGCCTCTTTGATTTCTAAAACTGAATCACTCTTAGGATCAAAAGGGCTTGCATTACTTGGTTTCTGGTCTTCTCCGTTTACTTGTTTCTCTTCTGATATTGTAGGAACATGTCGAATGGAAACGACCCAAACTCTTCCCCTCCCCCTCCTGCGCCACTTACTACAGCCAACATACAGTCCATCATTGCGACTGAAATTGCCTAATTGACCAATCGCTTGGCCATTGAAAGGGCCCAGGACCGTGCTGAATTTTCAGCCCAGATCAACCAAGCCATTGATCGGAGACTTGAGGAAAGGAAACAGAATGAGGCTTCTAGATCTACACCTCCCTCAGGTGGTAAGCCGCCTCCTACAGGTCATACACCTCCGTCAGGTAATCCACCCCCGTCTGGTCAATTACACTTTAAACTGCGATCTGCTATGCCTAACCCTTTTGCAGGAGAGAATGGCAATGATCCGTTATCTGGCTTTAACGGTAATGATGTCCGCCGAGACCATACCCCCCCCCTCGGCATCAGCAACATGGACGGCAACAGAAGTACCAACCACCTCACCAGGCTCACGCCAATCCTTTGTTTGTCAGAGCCAACTGGGACGACAGTTGTAGCAATGATGATCTGAACGACATGCCCCACTTGAAGGACGCTTACCAAGAGGTAGATCCTAACTTTGATGATTTACCTAACCCTAATTTTGGTCGTCCTAGATTTGATAATGCACAGGCTATCCAAAGGCGCGATGTTAAAATAAAATTGGAAACTTTTGATGGTACTAATAATCCTGAAGCTTATCTTGTTTGGGAAGATTATACTAATTTTGTTTTGGAACATCTGCGCTATGAGGAGACAGAGAAGTTAGAAGTTGTTATATTACATTTGATAGGTATGGCTCGCACTTGGTGGTTCCGCATTCGTGAGATCCGCCGTCGTCAAGGTAAGCAACTTGTTGAAACATGGCCCCAACTTCCCTATCTGTTGAAGAAACACCATGTGCCTGAGGAATACACACAAACAATGAGGATGCCCGCCTAGCTTCTTACCGCCAAAGAGCTCGCTCACCCATGGAATACAGAGATGAGCTTGAACGAATCGCTCATCAGGCTAATGTTTATCTTACTGAACGTGCTTTATGTACTCATTTTCTTGTTGGGCTTAATATCTCTTTAAAAAATCCTTTGGCTATTCATTCTATTAGGGATATTAACACTTTATCTCATAAGGCACAACTTCTGTATGAGCAGCAGCAGCAACAACAGCAGAGAACCAGGTTCGATCAAGCCTCCTAAGGTCGCAGGTTTGTTCCCTTTGCTTCTTCTAGTCAATCCAGACCTTCTACTAACCCTTCTATGCAGCAAAGGGGAGTTTCCAACTCACCCCAATAGAGTTGCTGCACCATCTAAGGAACGCACCAAAGACATCCGCTGCTTCACTTGTGGTAGTTCTGGACATGTTTCTCGCGAATGCCCTCAGAAAAAGAAGGTCATACTCAATGATTTAGGTGACCATTATTATAAGGAGGAGACTGTCGAGGACCATGTAATTTTGAGTGAAGTGGAGGAGGACCAGCCGATTGAGCCTAACGACGAAATAGACCCCAGTGACTTCCAAGAGACTCTCTGTCTTGTCAATCGTCGGGTCCTACACATCCAGGATGCTCCCATGGCTGATTAAGGGGAGAACATCTTCCACACCAACTATGTGGTTCGCGAGGCTACCTTGAATGTCATCATCGATGGAGGAAGTTGCTGCAACCTCATCAATGAAAAGGTAGTGGATTATCTTCATTTGACTACTACTCCTAGGGCTACTCATTATGGTCTTACTGGTATTACTGATGATGGTTCCGATATTATGGTTACTAAACAATTCTTAGTTTCTTTGTCTATTGGTTCCTATCATGATCAAATTTTATGTGATGTCGCTAGGATGGATTGTAGTCATATCTTACTTGGTCGTCATTGGCTTTATGATCGTTCTGTGTTGCATGATGGTCGTGCGAATACCTATTCTTTCACTTTTGAAGGGAGGAGAGTTACTCTCCTACCCTTGTCTCCTCAAGCTGTTTTGAAGGAACAAGTACGCAAGCAACAACACCAGGATGCTCAGAAGAAGGCCCAGAAACAAGCTGCTGCCCGCGAGGAGGAACTCGCTGCATCCAATGCAGCAGCCGCTGCACCACAGGCGGCGGCCGCCGCACTTGATCTCATGG
This sequence comes from Persicaria maculosa, assembly GCA_963922045.1. Classification (NCBI taxonomy): domain Eukaryota; kingdom Viridiplantae; phylum Streptophyta; class Magnoliopsida; order Caryophyllales; family Polygonaceae; genus Persicaria; species Persicaria maculosa. The sequence goes on from OY998261.1 coordinate 42,135,026, forward strand.
CCGCAGCTTCTACATCAACGTCTTCACCTTATTCCACTTTGGCGAAGGCCCCATCTACTTTCATTAAGGGCTCCGTCGAATAGAGGACACTTCTTTATCAGCCCCAGCAGGAGATGGTTCCTGGGAATGACCCCGCCGACGATTTGAGGATAAATTGTGTTCAAGTGGAGGAGAATGATGCAATGCAAATGGTGATGACTCCTGGTGACATTGAGGACAACGTTAAGGTGGCCTTTTGTTGTTGCAGGAGGCTTGATATGTCAAGTAATTACAAATATAAGGATGTAAATAAATGTAAACTAACTCCTGGCCTAAGCAAATAATTACAAGACTTCCTCCCGTTGTAGTGGAAGGGTAGTCAGGATCGATCCACGAGGAGGCGTGTCAGCGGGATCCTAGTAGCTTTGGGACTCTCACGTCTGTGTCGACCAGAAGCCTCGATTTCGACCTTGGGCCTCGATGTCGACCTCGGCTGTCGATGTTCTCTGTAACAGAAGACCTGCAAAGACAAAAACAAGTGGTCGATATCGACTGGTGGGGTCGATATCGATGTCAGTCCACGAAATCGACTGGCTCAGAAGACTGCCAGTCGACACAGAGGGTCGATTTCGACACAAGGGGGTCGATATCGATGCCCAGTAACTCCGCAGCGATGTTCGTCGTCGACTCAGAAAACTGTCGACGAACTCAGTGGTCGATATCGACGTCTGGGGTCGATATCGATGTCTCCCTGCAGTGTGTTAGTTTCTCGTCGGCAAAGAAAGGCCGAAGAATTAAGGATGGAAAGAGAAGCAATGAATAGAAATAACAGAGGGTTTTTGTGTGTATAAACTATGTAAAAAGCAACTCCTAGGATTAGGGTTTACCACAACGTTAACCAATGCATGCGATGAGATAAATAAGACGGACAATTGCGCTATTTCACCCGAGGGACAAGCTTTCGCCGTACACCAACTCTTAGGATTACTCTTTCAAATAAGCCTAATTGTCTCTACCAATTTTATGTTTATAACTCAAGTTGTTAGCATGAATCCCTTTTCTTTCGATAAGGACTAAACATAGAATCGTAGGAGGAGAGATAGACACAACGATATCAACATCAAATACTTACCTCAAGCGTGCATGGCTAACGTCGGGCTCACCCCGACCCTAAGAGCTTTGGGGAACTACTCGCTTCTCATCATGGGATTCATCATTGTCAATTGAAAGGAAGAAACTTGCATTAAACTAAACTTCGAAGCTTTACAACTTAACGTCAACTTTCGCAAACGTCAAACCCTAAAACTTCTCTCTAACTTCTAATTCTATTGTCTATATCTTGTTTGTTCTAGGATTGTATTATTGGATGATTAAAAGATGATCCAACAAATCAGCCCCTAAGGCTTTATTTATAGGCTACTAATCCTCGCTATCCAAGGATTGTAACTCCTATCTAAACTAATAACTCTATCCGAACAATTAGGATAGGTCTTTTATTTTGATAAAACTTAAATAACTTAAAGGTAAAAGATAACTAAGTCTTCAGCTGTCCTCTATCTTTGAAAGTGTAAGATAATTCCGTGCCTCCTTGAAGATATAGTGTCAATCCGCATTCGAAATCGAGTCTATCTTCTGTCGAGATAAGGGGTCGATATCGACACCAGGGGTCGATATCGAGGTCTCTGTTCCTGCTCGACTTGTTCAGCTCTGGTCGATTTCTATGTTGAGGTCGATATGGGGGTCGATATCGACACTGGGGGTCGATATCTGCCTCTAGGGTCGATATCTACCTCTTCTCAGCTTCACTTGATGTCTATGTTTTGACTTCGTTTTCGCTCGAATTCCTGCATGGTTAGCTCAAAACTTGTGCAGACTCTATTTCTTGTATTTTAGCCCATTCTTACTCAAGTTTATATTCTTTTGAACCTTTTCTTTGGAGATCGAATGAAATACGAAGTCAAAAGATGCAATAAAAGAAGGTGCAAATGTGTACATCACCTTTGATGGTCCGATCACTCGTGCAAAGGCCAAGAAGATGCAAAATGCTAACCAGGCGCTTATTATTCGTCGCCAAGGAGCTATGAAGCAAGGATTCAAGCCACCTTGGGTCGCTTTGCCCAAAACCAGACCACCAGTCCAAGAGTTGAGCTTAAGACCTTAGTCCAAGCTCATGAAAACGAGGCCCGACCCACCATGAAGGCCCATTAAGGCCCATTTCGTGCCTCCTCATAGGGCTGGCGCCATTTTTCAGATTTTTACTTATTTTTATTTTATTTATGTCATATTAGATAAATAAGGTAAAAAGGAAAGTCTATCTACTTAGATTCTTCCTTAACAATTAAGGTTTGACTTTTCAAACTAAATCTAGGGTTTTAATTAATTAATTATTATTATTAGTCAGCCATGCTGATCATTTGCAAGGTGAGGATGGCTTATCAATTTCTATTTAACGTACGTTCGAGTCTTTAGGAAAAGTCAGATTGAATTATAGAATTGAGGAAACCCTTTGGCTAAAGGGTTCTTCAATCTTCAATCCAAACACTTGCGTCATAAATTTCAGATTGTTCTTTATACTTTGAATCATCCTTACAATTGTGATTCCAAACCTTGATCCAAACACAATCAAAACACACAAAACAAATTCATGCACAATACCGTCGCAGAAACCCTAGGTTGTCCGTTGCAAAGGAGAGGAAACCATCGCTGAAACCCTCATAGCCCAAGCCAGGCGGCGGCCGCCCCAAGCCTTGCCGCTGCCGCGGCAACTGAGCCCATCCCGCCGCCTCAGTTGCTGCCTCCCCCGCGGCCTCTGTCACCGTCTCAGCTCCTTCCTTGTTTTACCTCGTCTTGTGTTGTTCTTTATTGCTTCGGTTTCGATTACTCTAGTTTCTCTCACTCATATTTGAATTAGAATTGTTCCAAATCAGGAGATATCAAATAATATTGCAAGATCGGGCAAATATACGGCATGGTTCTGGATCTTGAGCCCACAGGCGAAGGATCGGGTGTCCAAAACGTATCACCGAGGACACAGACCCGGTTACGAGGCCACACAAGGGAAAACATGTATACCCAACAGTTTTGTGAATGGATGTACACATTGCTATGCACCTATAATAATATATTTACACTAATCACCCTCCAATGAAGGGAGGTACTTAGTTGAGAAGCCCTAAGGCTGGTTGTCAATTGGTTTTTTATCAACACTGTAATCCAGTGAAGAGGGGATAAACAATAGAATAGTAGAAGATAAATTTGTTTGACAGCAAGGGATAGGAGGAAATTGTAGACAAAGAAAGAATAGAACTAACCACTTGCCTTTCACTTGGAGTGTCTTTAACTTCTTCCACACACAAGCCTCTCTCTTCAGTCTTTTGGCTCCACTGGCCTTGCAAGAACAAGCAACATTTTCACTGTCAAAGAGGACCGTAGCCATCTCAACGGGATTTTCTTTCTCAAATAAATTGAGACCCTTTCGGGGGGTGGACAAAGGAGGTACAGAGAACTCTGGCTCCATGGGTGGTTTGTCTTTGTCAGCCTCAGGGGAATCCATTAGCCAAAACAAAGAAGAAATGTTGTGAGTAATCAGTATGTGTTTAAGCAAATATGTTTGAGAGAGAGAGAGAGAAAGAAAGGAGAGGAGTGAGAAGAACCCTCCCTTGCCAGACCCTTATGATCGAAGGAGAAATACAGCAGAAAGAAGAGGAGAAAGAGAAAAACCCGGGAGATAGCCATACCTCCTAGCGATTTCCTTGAAGCCGAGAGAAAACCCAAAGCCCTCTTTCAATTTGAGCCAACCATCATAACCAATTGCCCCAAACAACGAAGAGATGAACCCTTCGTACAAATTCGGCCAAGGGGGAGGCTTAACACTATAACCTACACACCAGATCATCATTGTGGCCAAAAACCAAGCGATCGAAGGAGTTAAACTGAACAAGCTAGCCATAGAGACAAATGACGAAACACACCAAGCACATTTATTTTGGGCATATGGTGACATCTCGCCATCACAGGAACCCCGAAAGGTCCTCGATGCGAGAGGAGGAGGGACGAGGGTACAATCATCAATATTGGTTGGCAGGAATGAAGATTTGAGGGAGGATTGATCCCGATTTTTAGCTTGAACACCATTGAGGGCTAGGGTTTCCAGAGCGAAAAGCGAAAACCCCTTCCGATCGAGAGGGAGGATTTGGCTAGCGCGTGAGGCGCGTACTTCACCCGTCATTTTTTGTAATTTCTCTAGCCATTGTCGCGTGAGATGTGATTTGGCATAGTGTAGTTACAAAAATTTATTCCTTTTAAACAAAAAAAATTTTTATTCCTTAATCATGATTAATTTATAATATAATTCCATGTGGTTAGGTTGTGTATCCTGCCTACCTGATATTAACCGAATCGTTACGTACTGCGGACTTTTTGTACATATTCATCACCAAATTCCGCATAGGCTAATCCAATATATATAGCTTTTCAAACCGCCACACTATGGATGGTAAAGTGAGTTATATGGGGCCGCTTTATTCTTACTGGATGCTGGATTTGTAACTTGTATTTAATTTTTTATATACGGATCGGAGTATATGTTTTTTTTTTTACAGTATGCAAAGAGTTGGATGTGCTACAGACATCTATGATCATCTGAAAAGATGATGTTTTGGAACTTGTAACATTAGGAACCTAGGATAATATTACAATTTAAAGGAGATTTTGTAAGGAAATCGGCTGCGCGATTCGCCTCACTGTAGCAATGTTGAAAGTTGATCGATTCGAAGTCTTCTTTCAGATACTTGATTTCTTCGATTAATTATGCTACCTCCCATGAGATTTTGATTATGTGATTGATGACATTGATGATAGTTGCGTTGTCGCTTTCAATAATGATTCTTCTGATCCCAAGTCGTTTGCCTGTCTAATACCTGCATATATAGCCATAGCTTTTGCTAAAATAATAGAGTATTTTCTAATATTGCTTTTATATATATGAATTACCTGACCGTAGGTGTTTCTCAGATTACAGCCAATTTGAGTTTCACGGTTAGTTTTAACTGAGGCATCTACATTAATTTTGAATGTGTTAGGAGGTGGATGTTTCCAATGTAATTTATGAGGAAGTCTATTGATTTTAGGTTTTATATAATTATTATTTTCTTTGTTCCAGGAAGATATGTTGGATCGGAGTATATGTTAGAGCGATTCTTATACGTACATAAAAGTATAAAAGTTTGGAAAATTAGGTAAATGTTTGAATATATTTTCTACTCCAAAACTGCTTGTATATGTACGTATTTAATTTCAACTTAAAAAAACCGTACTTGATCTATTTATTTTATAATAAACTAGTGTAAGTCCCGTCCCGTGTACGGAGAATACATTAATGCAATTAATATAGATATAAATAAAATTAGTTCGGCGAATTATCATAAATTTAAATATTTTTTATTTATATTCTCTCAAAATATATATAGAATTTACATTTATAAGATAAATTTAAATAATCTAGATATAAATAAAATAACACTTATCAAATAGTACATATTCATCAATTAATATTTTTGGTAAGTATGACTATGAAATAGTTTTTATTTATATTTTTGTCAATTGACTAAAATATAGATAGATAGATTGTGGCTTATATAACTTTCTATAAACTATGATAATAAATTATTTTATTAATTTTTTTCCTAGAATCAACCACAACTCGCCACATAAGATTTTTTTTCTAAAATCAACCACAACGCGATACATAGGACGTTATGCATCGGCTTTAGTATATGTATATAGATGTCACTTTACTTTTTGGCACACGTTTTTAAAAGGTAAATATTGTATAAAATATTATTTTAATTATGAATTTTTTATATAATTTTATAGTTATTATTACAAGTATAAAATTATTACAAAATTAAATAAAAAATAATATTTTATATAATTTTTACTTTATTAAAAAACGTGTATAAAATTCCCAACGAGATAGAGGGAGTACTTTTTTCAAAAAATTATTGTTGATAAGCTCGAAGTACACTCTTCTCAGAGTTAGCATGAGTCCATGACGCCAATCTTCCTTTAAACCAGGGGTGTTTCCTGATGCCATATCTTTTGTAAATCCACCCGTCTATATAAAATCCGTTTATGCAAATTATTGGCTGTTTGGTTTTTTAGCGAGCTTATATCCTCATGGTTAGGTACTTGCTCTGCTAACTACCTCCTGTGCCCACTGCTATAATATATATATACCTATCTTAGCAGAAACTCTATGCTTCTTAAGCATTGGAAAAAACATTCTCAAAGGAAATAAATTTGATGAGAATATTAAATGGAGTATATGCCTATTTTTTTGTATTATGTACTCGTGCAAGCTGTGCATTACCCTCACCATGTAATATCATGTAATCTCAGCACATCAACCAAATCACCAAACAACGACTACAAAGTTCCCACTTATGTTAAAAATCAAAATGAATACAAACACTTAAGCAAAAGCAAAGGTGTTGGGATCAAACCTGTGATCGCTACACATGAAACTCCAAAGCGCAAGGTTTGATAAAGCAATCTGGTCTCCGGCCACTGGACGCTCTGGTGAGATTGGGTACTCTGGAAGTCACACTTCCTTACAAACGAAGAACTTTCTCTAGAAAGAAATATGAGAGAATCATTATGATCAAATACAGAAATTTTAACTCATGCATAATTATATTTGTGTATGGACCTCCTGAAGAAAGAGATAAAGACGATTTTTGGTTGACAATTAAAATTTTGATAAATTCCACAGACCTGCCATGTATGGTGATTGGAGATATGAACGAGATTAGTTATGGTGAAGACAAATTTGGAGGAGCAGAAATAAACTCTGCAGGATTTAGACGACTTCTTGATCTTAAAGGATCATGTGCTCTATTTGAAATACCATTTTAAGGGAACCCTTTCACATGGAGAAAGAAGATTTCAGGACCGGATAATATTCTTGAAAGACTTGATAGAGCAATTGTTCCGCATCAGTTTCTGAAGGAATAACCAAATCTACAAGTTATCCACCATGCATTCACATCGTCTGACCATTGCCCCATCTCCCTAGATTTGTGTAATGGTGAAATACATAAGGCCCCACCATTCAAATTTGAAAACATGTGGCTTCACAAGAATGACTATCGAAATATTGTTAAACAAGTTTGGAGAGCAAATTGCAATGGTTCAGCAATGTTTCAATTATCTTTTACGACAAAAATTTGAAAGGCGAAATCCAAGGAATGGAATAGTAAAACATTCGGAAACATTTTTCGACAATTAAATGAGGTCGAAAAAAGTCTTCTCGATATACAAAAGGATACACCAAATTGTCAAAACACTTTCATGTTGACAAAACAAACAAATCTTCTCAAGAAAAAGGAAGCGTTGCTAGCTTTTCATAAGAAATTCTGGAATCAAAGAGCAAAAACTAAACACCTAAAACTTGCTGACACAAACTCCGGATATTTCCATAGGACTGCAACCGGGAGAAGAAACAGAAAGATTATTAGAAACATTACAACTGCAAATGGAACCCAAATCATTGGAGAAGAAAACATTAAAAAGGAAATTCAAGTGGATTTTGAAAGACGTTTCAAAAAAGATGGGGAGAACAGATCAAATCTCTCAAATTACTTATCCTTGATAAATCCCTCTATTACGGAGTGTGAAAATGAGGGACTGATAAAACGGTTACAAATAGCGAAATTAAAAGAGCACTTTTCAGTATGGGCAAAAATAAGTCCCCGGGTCCTGATGGGATGACGGTAGAATTTTATAAATCGTATTGGGACATCGTTGGTCCCTTAGTGATAAGAGCAATCAAATTTTTATTCCAATCAGGTAAACTGCTTAAACAGATAAACCACACATTTATTACCCTCTTACCAAAATGTGATAACCCAAATACAACAAATAACTATAGACCAATCAGCCTTTGCTCGATTATATATAAGCCAATTTCAAAAATCATTACTGATCGCCTAAAAGGTGTGATTGGAAAGCTCATACATCCTTTACAAGGAGCTTTTGTATTCGATCGAGCAATTCAGGACAATATACTAATAGCACATGAGATCTTCCACACATTTTAAAACAGAAAAGGAAATGAAGGATGGATGGCGATAAAACTAGACATGGAAAAAGCATACGATCGACTTGACTAGGATTTCTCCCTTCAAGTTCTTGGTAAATTCGGTTTCCATCAAACTTTTATTTGTTGGATTAAAGAATGTGTAGAAACAGTCTCATTTTTCAGTTTTGGTAAACAATGTTCCTACAAACTTATTTAAACCATCTAGAGGAATCAGACAAGGAGATCCGTTGTCTCCTTTTTTATTCATCTAGGGCTCTGAAATCCTTGCCAGAAAATTACAAGCTGAGGCCTCAAAGGGTTAAGGAACCATCGGTTTTAGATTTGGTAGAGACGGTCTCTCTGTTCCTTTCCTTGCTTTCGCGAATGATATCATGATCTTTGCAAAAGCCACATCAAGTGCAAGTGAAAATATCAAGAAAATTATTGATGAATACTGCAAATTCTCGGGCCAAAAAGTTAATTTTCACAAATCCTCGTTCCAAACAACTTGTGGAGTACCTAGAACTAAAGTTCAAGAACTACAGCGAAGTCTACAAATTCCTCATACAAGATCACTAGAAAACTATCTGGGGTGCCCCATTATTAATGGAAAGGTAAATCGAGAGACCTTTGAAGGAATTGTTTGCAAATCAAAAGAGCAACTTTCTAAATGGAGGGCTAATTCCCTCTCCCAACAGGGTAGAGATGTTCTAATTAACTCAAATCTATCGTTAAAACGTCTCTACACAATGCAAAGCTTTATGTTGCCGACCAATATACACAATGAACTAGACCAAATCATCGAAACTTTTTTCTGGAACAAAGACCTCTAACATAAACCACTTATAAGCTGGGATAGAATCTGCAAGTCAAAAAGCAAAGGTGGAATCGGGCTTCGAAAGTCTAAGGATCTGAATGAGGCTTTACAAATGAAATTATTGTGGAAAATTCTTGCCGAACCAAATAACTATTGGGTAAAACTGATCAGATACAAATATCTGAAAAACACTGAGCTTCTACAATATAACATAAAGGGCAATACATCTTGGCAGTGGAGAAACCTGTGTAGGCTTATAGATAAATTAAAAAAAGGCCTAATTTGGTATGTAGGTGATGGGAGATTATTTAATTTCTGGACAGACAACTAGTTGTCAACGACCCCACTTTTGGAAAAGATAAACCCTCTACAAGGAGTACATGTTGACCAAAAGGTCAGCGACTATATAATGAATGGAAAATGGTGGATTGAGAAACTGAAAAATGAATTCAATAACACAATCGTAATGGAAATATCTGATGTTCCTCTCCCTATCTCGCCATTTCCCGATAGACTTTTCTGGTGGCCAGATAGAGAGGGTTGGTTCACAACAGCAAGTGCATTAAAACTCATTACAAACTCTACCAACGTGATAGACGATTCCAATTCATGGATATGAAATCTTAATATTCCCCCAAAGATTAAAAATTTCATGTGGAAGCTAGCTCAAAAGGGGCTCCCAACGAGATTTTGACTATCTCAAAGGGGTGTCTCTGTCCCTACTCCCTGTAAAATGTGTAACCACCATTTTGAAGATGAAGCTCATTTGTTCATGGAATGTCGTCTCGTAAAATATCCTTCTATGTAGATACAATCTATCCAAAATATCACACGTAACATTCTACGGAGCACAAGAGATATTAAAGTGATCATGAGTACCCTTGGAGATAAACTCAATATCACTGAGAAAGAAACACTAGCTTTCAAATGGTGGACCATTTGGTTTTACAGAAATTAAATAACCTTTCGGGATGATCACATACCTTCAAATATAGAAACACAATCCTTTGTCAACACACTCCGGGAGAACTGGAGAAAAGCATGTAAACAGGAGGAAAATTTAGGAATTGAAACTGGAAAGGTCAAGTCTAGTCGAAAAGTCAACAAATTAAAAATAAAATGGAGGTAACCGAGGATTGGTTTCATGAAACTGAACTTTGATGGATCATCTTCAATCGTGAATGAAAGTACCACGGGGTATGTTATCCGTGATTGGGAGGGAAAACCCGTTACTTTGGGATACAAACTTATAGGCAACCAAACTCCTCTTATGGCGGAAGCTCTCGCCCTGAGAGAAGGTCTACTTAAAGCCAGAGAACTCCAAATTAGAAAACTCGAGATAGAAGGAGACACACAGATTATCATCAATCACCTCGCAAATAAAGGAAAATGTCCTTGGGAAATCGAACTGACTATGGAAGATATCAAAACAATCTTTCAACATTTTGAACAAGTATCCTTCTCGCATGTCCCCCGCATTGGGAATAGAGTGGCAGATAAGGTTGCACACCTTAGCCGCTCTTTGAGGGGAAATGCACTTTCAACATATTCAGGTCTTGTAGACCTCATCCGTCATGATGCGATCGGCTAGGTCTCTGCCAGCCGAAATATTTCCTTATAAAAAAAAATAAAAATAAAAAGTCCATGGCGCTATAAATTGTTTTTATGCCAGACCTTCAATTATTATTTTGTTTGGGGGGTTCAAGTGATATATATATATATATATATATATATATATATATATATATATATATATATATATATAGGGTAGGGTAGGGTTTGGGCGAGAACACCCATACCGGTGAGAACGAAAGAAACATTTCTATTGGCTGAAATCGGGTATCTCCACGTGCCTGTTTTCGATGCCCACGCACACACATCGCGTGTTCCACACACGCTCAATATAAAGAGCTTTTCCCACCATTCGCAACACACAAATTCCCCCTTTCTCACATTTCTCTCTCGTTCATCCATAATCTTCGAATCTCTCCACAATTTTCATCAAATTTTCGAAACTCTCTCCAACTTTTCATCAGTTTTTTCTTCTCCAACGAGAATCTGAGCAAATATTTACCAGATCTGATACATTGAACATGAAAACCTTTCTTCGTATTTTCGCCAATGGAGAAAGGTATGAATAAAAAAAATTTCTTTTTCTTTTATTTCAAATTATGTTTATGCCTAAATCATGTCGTTGTTGGTTATTTGCTTTATTGAACATTGGTTCACTGAGATTGTGTGCACATGTTTTTGTCCTCACAGATTGGTTCACTGAGATTTGTTCAATTAAAATGGTTCACTGATATCTGTTCACTTAAATTGGTTCACTGATATTTGCATTGTCCACATGTTTTGGTTCACTGAGATTTGTTCAGTTAAAATGTTTAACTTATATTTGCATTCATCAAATACAATATATGTCAGGGTGTGGTTCACTAAGATTTGTTCACTGAGAATGGTGCACTGTGATTAGTTCACTTATATTTGCATTGATCAAATATTTGTTGATTCACTGAGATAGGTCCATTTGTTTTGGTTACATGTTTTGGTTCATTGATATTGGTTTCACTCATATTTGTTACATTTATATTGGTTCACTTATATTTGCATTGATCTAATATAATATATGTCAGGATGTGGTTCACTGAGAATTGTTCATTGAAATTGGTTCACTAAGAATTGTTCACTGAGATTGGTTCACTGAGAACTTAGGCAACATGTTTTGGTTCACTTAAATTGGTTCACTAGTATTTTCATTCATCAAACATCAGATATGTCAGGGTAGGGTTCACTGATATTTATCAATATCTTTTATGCCAACTTACTGCACCATCTTTGTTCAATATCTTTTATGCCAACTTACTGCACCATCTCTCTGTCATGCATGCTAAACCAAATTATTATATTTTACCTGAACCTACTTCTAATATGTGCAATGATTAAATCTCTTTTATGCAAGCGTGCTGCACCATTTCTATATCATGCAAACTAAACCACACTATAATATAGGAATTGATTAAGTGAGTGAACCCTATTATTTATACTAAATCAACTTTAATAAATCACATTATGATATGCCCTGTTTGATTTAAATCCTATTATATTTATTTTTTAACCATTTTCTTCCAATAAAGCTGAACCAACTAAATATTGTCTACTGTATATGCAGATTCAGAAACAGCAAACACTGTTACCCCCCAAGTCATACCAGCATCAGAGAGTGCTTCACAAACATACAAGAACTATGTATTGGAAATTTCACCAGGGAGTACAAAGTATTGGCTGCCACTGTGTAATGAAAAATTGAAACTTCCTGTTGGGATGATGTTTGATACACTTGACGAAGGGGTAGAAAAGTATGAGAAATATTCTCTAGAGTGTGGCTTTAAAACACGCAACAGTACGTGTATGAGAAGGGGAGTTGCTATCAGGGTTAAATATATTGTTTGCAACAGAGAAGGTATGAAAAATGGTGCAAATTCAACAGGAAAAAAGAATACAGTCTCTAATAGATGTAGCTGTAAAGCTAGAGTTATCTTTGGAAGAACAAAAGATGGGAAGTATAAGGTGATTGCATTTGAAGAACGCCATACACACGAGCTCATGAATAAGATCACAGGGCAGTATGCACAGACAAATTTCAAACTAGAAATGATCCACCGAAAGTTTATGATGGACTGTGCACAAACAAAAATCGGTACAATTAGAGCATTCAATCTTTATGAAATAATGATAGGCAAACAGTCAGAGAGTGGGCCAACTGTTATTCAATTCTAGAACTTCAAGTGAGATTTGATGGCTTTTATGAAGGATTCTGATGCACAAATGTTGATAAATAGATTGGCAACAAAGAAAGAGGTTTGTAGTGTTTTTTATTACAACTTTGTTGTGGACAAAGAAGACAGATTGACCATGGTATTTTCGGCGGATCCAGTATCAAGGAAAAATTATTCAATTTTTGGAGATGTTGTGATATTTGATTCTACGTACAGAACAAACAGGTAAATATTCATGCCTTAATTCTATTTAATATATAAATTATTTTATTTTGAAATTGTACTGAACCAGTTATTTTAATTCATAACAATGATAACAATATATACCCCAAAGCTACATAAAAAACAGTTAATCACAACCGGTTACCCGCACCCATTGAACCATACTTATATACATGATCACAAAAAATCTCACTGAGTGAACCACATCGAGTGAACCATACTTAAATAACTAAATAACTGATGAACCAATCTATCATCTATTACCTAAATCCCCTAATAAAGCAATTCTTGTTTAGTTTATGTAAGAATACTGAACACTATCTGTTATTTATGATGAACCACACCCATTGAACCATACTTATATACATGATCACAAACAATCTCCCTGAGTGAACAACACCAAGTGACACACACCCAGTGAACCAAACTTAAATAATTAAATAACTAGTGAACCAATCTATCATCTGTTACCTAAATCAACTAATGAACCAATTCTTTTGAACCAATCTATCAACTAGTGAACCAATTCTTGTTTAGTTTATGCAATAACTCGTGAACCAATCTATCAACTTTTGAACCAATTCTTGTTTAGTTTATGATGAACTGATGTGCGCGCAAATTGCCATATTTTCTATGCACATATAAGTCCATTTTATCATTCTTTTGCATGCATATTGATGGGAAAACAGGGGATTAGTGTAGTTTATGCTTAAATATCAAATATATGGGTCTGCACAAGTTTCTATGTGATTTCGCAGAAAACAGGATAAAAGTGGACGGATTTGGAAGAGCGGAAAAAGAACTCGAAGTCTTCTGAAGAGGTCGAAATCGACTGGGGACCTCGACATCGAGTACAGCAGCAAAGGCAGAAATCGAGCAGAAAGAGAACAGAGCATGTCGACACCAGAGAGGTCGATATCGAGGATGAAGGTCGATATCGAGTGCCCAGATCGAGCTAAATGATAGAAGTCAAGTGCTAATCCGAGTAGGAGAAGGAGAGCTCGAGATAGAGTTTCACAGAGGTCGATATTGACGTCTGAAAGTCGATATCAATGTTGCCAGCAGAGGAATCCGACTCAGATTTTGATAGAATTCTATCCGAAGCTTGCATGTCTATCCAAAAGTCGAGATTTCTTATCTTCAACGTCAGAGCTATCACTTTAGCTAGTTTTACCATGAAACTTTTGTTTTTACTTTATTTAAGTTTTATCTTAGAGAATAAAGAGAAAGTTTCGAGTCTTTGGATAGCAAAGTTCGATATCTATATCTAGAGGCCATTAGGGCTGAGTTTAATCATCCAATTACATCCACACATGCAGAGAATTCAGTTTTCAATAGAGAGAATTAGTAGAGAGAGAGAGAAGGGTCCGAATTGAGTTGGTGGAAGCGAGAGCGGAGATTTGGCTTGTTCGGTTGTAATTTATTTCATAGTTTAATTCAAAGTAGTTTTCTTTCAATGATGATGATGAGTTGCATGATGAGAGGCGAGTAGTCAACCCACTTCTAGGGTCGGGGTGAGCCCGACGATAGCGATGTAGGGTAAGTGCATCAAAGGTATGACTTTTATGCAATTCCGTCTTCTATCCTATGCATGATTCCTTGCGAAAGTTAGGGAGATTCATTATTTGCATTATTGAAGCGAAAGCCACTCATATTGTGAACTTGGATTACTCATGAATTGGATAGTAACTCTTAGGAACTATGCGAGAGCCTCTAATCACCTATGTGTTGCTAACGAAAGTTATTTGACGGAAAGGCATTAAATTTCATAACTTTAGTATCAACCTTGCATTGTTATCGTTGTGGCATGAAACCCCGACTTTGGAAGCTTTAAATTAATTGAAATCATATAAAAGTTTTAGTTTTGTTTCTGATCATCCTTCTTTACCATTCTACATTCTTCGGACTCTTTTCCGACAATAGGTTATGCAAAACAGTTTCTATGACAAACATCGAAATCGACTGTAAAGGTCGATATCGAGGTCTAACGTCGATATCGAGGTCTGTCTAGACGTCGAATTTGCTGCTTTTGTCTTCTGCAGGAACTCTATTGGAAATCGACCAGAACTGAGGTCGATGTCAACCAAACATATCGATATCGAGTGTCTTCTGAGGTCGAAAGCTTGATCGTGATTACAACATTGGGAGGGATTCTTGTATTATTTGTTTGGGACAGGGAGTTAGCCTAGTTGTGAATTATCTTTGAATATTTGAATTCCATCGATCCCCCCTCTCTATAACGAACAAATTGGCACCGTTGCTGGGGAGGCAATCAATCGCCACCTGAGTTTTCTCACGATCTTTTAGAGTTTGATTTGCAGGTTTATGCGACGTTCTGATTGCGGACCTATCCTGGAACCCATCAACGAGCCTGAACGTTTCTACCATCTTCGCAACAAAGTAATTCGCATCATGGATGACAACGAGACGCAGGCTGAGACCATAGAGCGGTTGAGGAAGGAAATCAAGGATCATAATGCCACAATCGCTGCTGAGAGGGCCGTCGCTGCTGCAGAGCGAGCCCGTGCTGATAGGGAGGAGGATGTGCACAGACAAGCCCAAGAGCGGCTCAATCAGTATCTACAGACGGCGATGCAATACATGCATCCGCCGCTCCACGTTCCTGAATCCGCTATTTTAATTCCTCACTCCAATTATGAAATTAAAATTAACTTCCTTTCTAAAATTAAAAGAAATACTTTTGAGGAAGACCTAATGAATGCCTCCTGCAACACATCTCTACTTTTATGGATATTTGTGAAACAGTTGCTGATGGAGTAAATTTAGAGTATGTGAGATTAAAATCTTTTCAATGGTCTTTGGCAGGGAAGGCATTACAATGGCTTGAGAGTTTGGCTCCACGCTCGCTGAGGACATGGGCAGAGGTGAAGGATGCATTCCTAAATAAGTTCTTTCCACCTTCAAAACGGCGATGCTGCGGCAAAGGATCAGGACTTTCAAACAAAAGCCAGGTGTAACACTAGCACAGGCGTGGGAGCGATTTAAGGACTTGCTGAGATCATGCCCGATGCATGGGCAACTTCCATATGTCATCCAGGAGATATTCTACAACGCCCTTGATGCGCCGAATAAGGAGAGGATCAATTCATATACCTCCTATCGGTACATTCAGCTTACACCAACGGAGGCCTGGGAGACCATTGAAAGGCTCGTAAACTTTGATAACACCTATGGGAATGATGCGGCCTATAATGCCAGGGATGCCCCATCAATGCCACTATATGAGCCTCCAAGGGAGATAGATCCTGATGTGCGGCAACAATTCCATAACGATCAGACGTGCCGCCTTCAAAAGCAAGTCAGGTTCCTGAGCAACAATCAAACTTGTCATGAATGTGGCTCAACGAGGCATAACACTAGTGTTTGTCCACATACTGAGCAAGTATCCATGGCCGAACAACAAGAGGAAGACAAGTGGACGAGAGGCTCCTATGGAGGGGGCAATCAACAATATTGGGGCGATCAAAGGTTCTATCAAAGGGATTCCCCACCATATAGAGCACTAGGGCACCCTGAGCGGGAGACAAGGAAGGATGACCTGCAAATCATTCTTGATGAGATGCGGAGAAACCATGCTGAGTTCAGACAAGCCAACAACTCCGTCCATACTCAGCTGCAGGGCATCAATTCTAGGCTTGGGGAGATCGACGTTTGGAAGTCCAACATGGAGACCCAAATGGGTCAATTGGCGGAAGCAATACCCAAAGCGTCAGGATCATTCCCTGGATCCACTGTGCCCAACCAAAAGGGCAAAACCACTGGACATATTGTGGTAGTAAACCTAAAGAGTGGGTATCAATTACAAACGCCCGAGCAAAAAGCGGAGGAGAAGGAGCCAGAACAGACATCGATATCGACCCCCCTGTCGATATCGACCACGGTGACGTCGATGTCGACCTTCCAGTCGATGCCGACCCTGATGCTGCGTCACCACAGAAATCGACTCCTCCAATCGATGTCAACCCTACTGATGTCGATGTCGACCTCGCTATAGCCGCGGGAAGGAAGAAGGTGTTACCATTCCCAACTAGAAAGGTGATTAAGGACCCAGCGGAAAAGAAGTTCCAGCAGTTCGTGAAGATGCTTCAGGGACTTAATGTCTCTATACCATTCACAGAAGCACTTCATGAGATGCCATCCTATGTAAGGTTCCTTAAGGACATATTGGGTAAGAAGCGATCGCTTTCTGAGATCGCAGAGGAGTGCAACAAGTTGGAGCTACCACAAAAGCGGGCGGACCCAGGTAAGTTTTCTATCGCTATAGGTCTAGGTCAATAAAAATTTAATGCTTTAGTTGACTTAGGCGCTAGCATTAGGATGATGCCACTAACCATATGGCACAAGGTAAAGATAGGTCCTCTAGAGCCCATGGATGCAAGACTATACATGGCAAACAATACGGTAGTGATTCCAACTGGGATAGTGACGGATGTGCCAGTACAAGTAGGTAAATTCTTTGTCCCTGCTGATTTCTTAGTTGTTGATATAGCGGAGGACCCTGCTTGTCCCATTATTTTAGGTAGGCCTTTCCTAGCAACCGTCGATTCCAACATTAGCGTGAAGAAAGGATTGTTGTCATTCACAATTAGTGACGAGGTGATAGAGTATGCCTTCAACAAAACGGTGAAAAATCAAGGGCCAATGGAGATAAAAAGCCTTCAATGGTGTCTATATTGCATGTGGAGAGGCCAAAGTAAGGAGTATGACATCGAAAGAGCTTAAGAAGAGGGCTATAGAAGCCCAAGTGGAGGAGGTTGTGGCAATCTTGAACGAAGGGGCCAAACAGAACATCAAAATCGACCCAGGTAAGTCGATATCGACTAATAATGTTCAAGATTTTGTGCCAGGTCATAAGTATGGGGTCGACGGAGGAGAAAGAGGAACAACGAAATCGAGCAGAAAGGTCGATATCGACCACGCCCTAGTGACGAAATCGATCCCCATTGAAGCAGAGGAGGGAGGAACAGAGACCTCGATATTGACCACTGAGGGTCGAAATCGACCTGATCATATTGAGCAGAAACACTCCAAATCGACTGATCCCCCAGGAGTACAACAGACCTCGATATCGAGGACTGAACATCGATATCGACCTGAGCCACAGACAAATAAGAAGGTAAGTCAAGGTACGGATTCCTCCTATTCCATTACAATTAAAAATCTATCATTATTTGGAAGAGGTGTGCCTTGGCATGTGCGCTTATGTAGGGTATCCGATGATGATTCGAGCCAATATGAGATAGGAGACAAAGTTTATATTGCCAAATCCAAGGACCATTGGTTCCTTACGAGATTCAAACATAAGAATTTGGGACCATTCACGGTGAATCAGATCCATCCCGGTGAAATGCAGCTGCGTGACAAGAAAGGAGTAATATTTGAGGCCCAAGCCACATGGGCTCTACAGATGTCGCCTTGAGAAGCGCAAAGGAAGAAGTCGGCCTAGCGACTTAAAAATCTAGAGCATGTAACAAAGACTTAGTTTTGGTTTTAGACAGTTTTACTTTGGTTTGAGACACTACACTTTATTGTTTTGCATATTTTTGCTTTGGTTTTATTTTTAACAAGTTGGAGGAAAGAGAAAAGAACACAGAAAAGACATCGATTTCGATGATGAAGATCGACATCGACCTAATGGTCGATTCAGATGGGCTTGTGATCGAGGTCGGATCACCTTGAAGCTTGAGCCAGAAATCGATGAGAAACATCGATATCGATGTTGAAAGGTCGATATCGACCATACCTGCTGTCTTCTTCGACTCCTGAAATTTGTGACGGTTTAGTAAGTTTTTCTTAACCCTAGTTCTAATACAGTGAGGACACTGTAAACTTTAAGTATGGGGTGGGGGAAAGGCTTACTTGCATATTCATACTTAGTTCAGATTTGCATATTTATCTTAATGCATACTTAGTTTATATATTATTTTCGAAAAAAAAAATATGAGCCCATCAAAAAAATTGAAAATAAAGAAAGAGTGATAGAAGTATAAAAAAGAGCTCTATGATGCAAAATTAGATTCATTAGAGATATAACATGAAATTGCCTAGTTAAGAGAAAAAAGAAAAAAATAAAGGAGATGGAAAATTTGAAGTTGCTTTAGACATATGCATGAGAAGATGATGGAGGACTTTTTATGAAATTCCATACAAGTGCTTACATATACAAGTTCATATCCTAGCCTTTCCTATACATATTTGCAAAAGTCACAAAGCCATATATGAGCCTTATCATGATCATTATTGCTCCACATATATATCATATTGCCCATTTTATACCTTATACACTATCCGGGGATAAGTTTGAGAATGGAAGTCATCTTTGGAGTTGTTATATGGAGTTGTGCATATATTTATGGAGTTGTTGGCAGGAATGAAAGAATTTATGAATTATGGAAAATTTAATGAGCGAGAAAAAATCTGATCACCTCAGGAGATAAAGGTAGGTCGACCCTGCTCGTTGAGATGTTAGTTCAGTGAGATGGGACACAATGTGAGGAGTCCGAAGTACTAAGTATCCGGGGCCATTCATGACACCCATGTTTGCAACTCGCGAGAAGGCAATGCTAAGGTTAGAGAGGTAAAAGCATTATATTGAATAAAAGCATTGAGCGATGAGTGAAAGGTGAGACATTATGAAGAAGGAATGTGGAATGTTTTGGAAAGAAAGTATGTTTCCCCCGATTTAACACCACATGGCCAAATATTAGCCCACATTTAGCCTTTTACCAATCTACTTCTCACAAGCTTGCAAAAGTCCTCTTGATTATTAATGTTATGTCGTTAAAATTGTTTTTGCATATAAACCTCCTTTTATGAGTATGAAATTGCTTTTATGCACAGGCATGGACTTGGTTGACATAAGTACCTTATCGAGGATGGCAATTGATTGTATGGACATATGAAAAATGAATCTATGATGTTGAGGGTTTTACTTTCTTCCCCTGAATGACCAATAACGGTATTGCTTGGGGACAAGCAAGCTTAAGTATGGGGTGTTTGATGTGCGAGCAAATTGTCATATTTTTTATTCACATATAAGTCCATTTTATCATTCTTTTGCATGCATATTGGTGGGAAAACATGGGATTAGTGTAGTTTACGCTTAAATATCAAATATATGGGTTTGCACGAGTTTCTATGTGATTTCGCATAAAACAGGATAAAAGTGGACAGATTTGGAAGAGCAGAAAAAGAACTCGAAGTCTTCTGAAGAGGTCGAAATCGACTGGAGACCTCGACATCGAGTACAGCAGCAAAGGCAGAAATCGAGCAGAAAGAGAACAGAGCATGTCGATCCCAAAGAGGTCGATATCAAGGATGAAGGTCGATATCGAGTGCCCAGATCGAGCTAAATGATAGAAGTCGAGTGCTAATCCGAGTAGGAGAAGGAGACCTCGAGGTAGAGTTTCACAAAGGTCGATATCGATGTTGCCAGCAGAGGAATCCGACTCAGATTTTGATAGAATTCTATCCGAAGCTTGCATGTCTATTCAAAAGTCGAGATTTCTTATCTTCAACGACAGAGCTATCACTTTAGATAGTGTTACCATGGAACTTTTGGTTTTTACTTTATTTAAGTTTTATCTTAGATGTACCGTTCCGGATATGAATACCCGGGTTACGTTTCGAAGGTCAGATACCTTTGTTCGGATGTTGCAATTCAGGTACGGGTCGAGGTTTCAAACCTCGAAGATCAGTATTCAAAGCGGGGATTTCGAACCCCAAGCAATCAAAGTCACAAAACCCAATTCAAACGAAATTAAAATGGAAGCAAGGTTTAGATACAAGAGCCACGGCAGAGCCGGGTCAAAACCAAAACATATATTCTAAAGTCGTATAGCCAAATTAGCGGGGTTAGACAGATTCTTTGCAATCGCCCGGGAGATTTTCCCACGCCATAGAGACAGGGAGCAATTATACCTAAAAACAAGTGGTGCGAGCGGGATCAGACCGAGACCCCAACACACCCTGTCCCGCAAGCAAATATACACATAAGCTATAATAAAGATGCTTCGATGCAATGCGGAAATGAAATCATACTAGCATATTCTTAAATCATAATATGCGGAAAAGAACTGTAAAGGCGCCCAAAGAATGCCAAGTGGCATATCCCCATATCTCTGTATTTCCCAAACCCACTCCGAGGAAGGGTGCTCGGCCTTAGCCGAACCGTAATAAATATATTCCCGTACCCACTCCGAGGTAGGGCGCTCGGTCTATGCCGAACCGTAACAGATATACTCCCGTACCCACTCCGAGGTAGGGCGCTCGGTCTATACCGAACCATATCAGATATATATATATATATATATATATATAGAGAGAGAGAGAGAGAGAGAGATCATACTCATCGACTCGATTGGGGACCGAAGCGGTATAAAACACGAATGCCCCCATGACCCTAGCAAAGACTCTAAGACTCACAGATAACGGTCGTTCTGTATTCAAACACACAAAGTAACCGAATGCTCATTCATAAGTGCAATCCTAGCATGATAATACATGGCATGCTTTAATGCTTATGCAACACCTAGTATGTCATATATTCACAAGCAGGTATTCTCTTTCGAATATGAGTAAGCCCATAAAGGTACTTACCTGGATAGGCGGAACAGCAAAAGGCAGAATCCATGTATACAGCAAGTCATACATCACAGATGATAACCTATCATATATAAGTAATGTATAAGAGTCTACTTCTAATTTACACTAAGCATATCTCAATCATACAAGGCGCCCCCAACTATCACATATAAGTTCACGAAATCATAGAATATCGCATCTTAACATGAATTCATCATTATCATCTCAAATCACCTCGTCACGCATCGCATACCATCTCACATCTCATCTCATCTCAATATCTAACATCCCATAATCTCAACATTTGATCATTTCAACTCATCATTAAACCATATATCGACCTTTTAGAAATCATGCATCATTATTATAAATATAAGTCATATTCATACTCTCAAGTACATTCATACTCTAATCGTCATATAACATATCATACTTCAACATTTAAGAACTTATCATGCTTCTTAATTCAACTCAAGATTCTAATAGGTCAAATAATGCTTCACTTCACATAAATCCATATCATAACTCATCACAACACAATTCGCACCATTTTCATAATTTAAGATTCAACAATTAATTTACCAAGTTAAATTGAGTAAGTCAATTCCCAAGTTTTTCCCAAACCCTTAAGTCTCAAAATAAGTCAACGCAATAAACAAAGAATTCCTTTAAATCTTACTTAGCCAAATCCCGACATGAAGCATTTGAATCCTTAAACCAATTTCTCAAAATTATATTATTAAAATAAATGCGACAAGATAAGGATATTTCCAAAATCTCTTTTTCAAGTGACTAATTCAATTTCCGACCCTTAAAATATTTTCCAAAATTCATTTTCAAATCCAAGTTTAACTAACATATTTTTAATCTCAACAATAATATAATATAATTTATTATATTTCATTTATTTTAAATCCCAAACATTTTAAAATTCATAACTTTATAATATATATATATATGATTCAATTATTTAATAATTTATTACTTAACCGAAAATACCTCAAGTGATTTGTACATAATATGCATTTACTTCCCAACAATTCAAGCCCAACCCTCAGCCCATAAAATAAGCCCTCTCGGCCCAGACACCGAACCCACAACCAAACCCGAACCCGGAATTCCCTTTAAAACAAAATCCGGATCCATCAACCCAAACTCCTAAAGGTGAACCGGTTCTTTATGAATAAACCCATGAACCGGCTCAAGTTAAAAAAAAGGAATCAAACCCTTCCCACTGTTCATTTCCCTTCCCAGCTGCTGCATACGAACAGAGAAGGAGGAAGGGGTCACCGGAGACCTTGCTCCGACCCGACCTCGCTCAATCTTTCCGAAGACCCATTCCGAAACCCATGGACACGGAAACAAACAAGAAAAAAGGAGAGAGAGAGGAAGAGGTTCTCACCGAGCGGTTCCGAGTGTGAGGGCTCGCCGGAGGCTCGTTGGAGTCGATTGGGCTGCGTCGGTGTTCGCTTTCAAAGCGAGCTTGGCCTAGATCGACAATATATGGTGAAAAGTGGATTCTTATGATCGTTTTGAGCGAAAGGAGGGCGACAGGAGTCTTACCGCTCTTCGGGTTCGAAAATAGGGCTCGGCCTCGGCGTCGGCGGCTCCTGGATGGCGCTCGGGGGCTTGTAGACATTGAGGGAAGGTGATGGTGCTGCTCGTTGAAGAAGGAAGAGAGAAGTAGCTAGGGTGCTCGGCTTGGGCTCGTGGAAAACAGGGGAAGCTCTCGGCTCTCACTTGCAATGGAGGTACGGAGCTGAAGTTGGGGGGTGGCTCGGGGGCTGAAGATGGTGGCGGTAGAAGACAGGGCAAGGAGGTACAAGGTGTTGCCTCTGCTTGTTGTTGTCAATGGAGAAAAACTCCATCCAGGGAGAGTGAATCCATGTGAGAGGAGTGTGGGAGATGGGTCATGGCTTCAACAGAAGAAAGAAGTGTTTGAAGGGTTTGTGTTGTTTTGATTTGAAATAGGAGAGGAGGGGGAGGAGATCTCCTGCAGATTCTGGCGTGGGGAGGTTAGACCATTGCCAAGATTGGTTAAACATGAGGTAGTGGGAGGAGGAGGGTTGTGTGTGCCTAGCCATAAGAGGTATGAGAAGGACAAGAGGGAGTAGAGGGGTGCTGCTACTTGGGTATGGGAGGAAAGAGACAAGGGTCTCAAGTGGTCCCAAGAATCATGATTCAAAATGCCCGAAAATAAATCCCAAAACCCGCTCTATCGACCCAATCCCGACTCATTCAATTTTTAAATCGAGATCTCGAAATCGAAATAAATAATGAAATCCAATTATATCTCCAATCTCGGAATCTAAGGCGGAAATAAAATTCGTTTTTAAATCAATCCAAGTTTATGTCAGAATTTGCTTTGAAAGATTTAGATTAAAATATATTGCTCGAGGACGGAATTCTTAAAATTTTTCAAAATCTTATAATTCAAATTCCAATTAAGTCAATATTAAATCGAAATTAATTCTTAATTTATAAAATAATATTTCAAAATCCCGAGTCTTTACATCATCCACCTCTAAAAACAAGTCTCGTCCCCAAGACTAAAACCCTTTTCAAAACCGATCAAGCTTTTCTCAAAACACAGAACCAAACAAAATCATGCAAAAGCTCAAGTCGATTCTATCCTACATCAGTCAACCAAGTTTTCAGAACTCAAGAGGTGGAATCATCCACCTCTAAGGGCTAATCCCATATTCTCTTCCTAGGTTCGTCCTTCAAAATCAGTTTCAACTATCAATCTCAAGCATTATCGTGCTCAATCATCAGTCATCTCAGAACAATCTCAGGATCTCATATATCAAGATAATCGGGCCAAGCTATCAAGTTCCATCACACTAATCAACATACCAAGGGTGTTATCCTACCAATATCATGCAGGCAAGTCATTACACATCAAGAAGCGCATCGTCAATCACATCATATCAACACATATTATGTACATCACTATCCATCATATAAGCACAACGGCACAAAGATAAACATCAAAGCACACATCTCAAAACAAGGTACCAAGGTATACCCATCACTAGGTCAAGAGGTCAAAGTAATGTCTACGCTAGGCTCCATATGAGACGCGAGTAGCTCATCTAAAACATCTCCACAACTAGCCCGAATACTCTCATCAGGATGCTCTACCAAGGAATGATCGGCCTCAACATGGAGGTCAGAATAGTCAAGAACGTGGATAGAATCGGAAACAAATCGACGAAGCTGAGTCACAAGGAAGACATCGTGCACTCCAATCTAAGGACGGGGATAAAACTAAGCGATAAGCTACCTCTCCAGAATCTCAAAAGGATCAACAAACCTAGGGTTCGACTTGCCTATGATGTCAAAACGTCAGACCCCTCAGAAGGTGATACTCTCAGCCATACATGTGCTCTCACGTCGAAGATAATCTCAGTCCTTGTCAATGACTCGGAACTCGTGAATATGCTGTCAGAATCTTAGAGTGAACTGTCCACCTCTGTCGGGAACTATCCTTTCAAGAACCCCATAGCGCCTCAAAATTCGTCGGACGGACTCCTTAGCTAGCCTCGAAACACGCCAAGTCTCTTGAGTAGCGATGAAGTGCGCCTCTCGCATAACCCTCTGCCTCAAATCCCGGGACCGGTGGGTTATGGGCCCACCATGCTTCTGCTGCGCCGCTCGAGTTCTACCCAGATGACCGTTCTCTTCTCAAAGTCGGCTCTCGTCGAAAGTAGTGCAAAAGATACTAAGCTATCGGAGATAGGGGAGAAATAAAAGCGGACAACCCGAATTCCCTACGGAACCAAACATAGACCAGAACTGACGACGACGAGACTGAAAGACAACATCCCAACCCAAGAACGACGATAGTGCCCTTATGGAATTCTATGAGGTTATAATACAGCAAGTAGGATACATATAAATCAATCATGAAGCATACTAGTCACATCAATACACACTAACATGCACCTATCTCGATGAATAATGACAACACACATGGGTAGCAAAGAACATGAGCAAGTTCTACACGGACGTACACATGAGACAACCTAGCCACCTATCATTCCTCAATTAATAAACAAGCTCGACATATTAAGAATCGCGTATGCATGAATTCAACAACAGATCTGTGTGGTACAAGCCAAACAAAAATTGTAATATAACAAGTATCACATGTATAGTTGACTCCTCATGTTCAACAAAATCCCAGAACATCACATATACCTATCGTCATAACTAATTCAAGTCAAAATCCGTATAAATCATGGAATCATAAATCATTTTTAAATCCCTTTTTCATCAAGTCATATAGCATCACATAAGAATTTAAATCACATATATAGAATAACCCAAACCGGGTTTAAACCAAACCCGAGTCAACGACCAAAGAAAGGAGAGAACCGGCTCCGGCCAAGAGCCCAGATCTGATTTTCGTCGTAACGAATTGGCCGCTCGTCATGGCGAAATCCAGTTCTTCGTCCCTCGTGAGTGATGCCTCTCGCTACGCGCGGCAAGCATCATTCTCTTCCTTTTGTTCCTAGTCCTTGTTTCGTCGCGGCGACCATGGTTTCGTCGTGGCGGAACAAGCAACTGTGAGCTCGCTTTTGATTTAAACTCGATCCTTTCCTTCCCAACTAATCTCATCATTTCCGATATCCTTCCCCGACCTCAAACAACATTTAAAATAATAATCCCGAATAATAATACAACTAACAATTTGATAGCCCCTTAAAACCACATTTTTAAATACCTCAAGATTTAATATAGGATATTCAAATAACAATTAATTACCCATGTCGGATACACACATAGATAAGTCATATCAATATAGAATCCGACACTAGATGCTCAAACATGTCATAGCACTATAAAAGGAACACATAAGGGGCATAATAACTATCACATCATACAACAACAAGGTCCACATGATAGGATAGGTATGACATGTAACCATATGATGAGCTATAATCGGAATGCATGTCCTACACGAGTCTAACCGATCATGACGTGGCATAAGTATAACCAAAGATTATTACTAAGGTCCAAGTTCAACATCGGATCATATTTCACGTATATGTGCATTTCGTCATGGCATAGTATGTAACATGCACCCAACTACTAATTAACACAATTACTAAATAATCACGCAAGATGTAACATGCATGGTGGCACCAATTAACATAAGACTCGCAATTATAAGTGCTCAACAAGATAAGCATAAATCGATGATATTTTCAAGGCAACATGATAAGGTGTGAACCTGGGCATGACCTTAACTATAATACGGGGCACGGAGTCGGATGAGGTACAAGCTACCATAATACAGTAAGCATCAAAAGAGCATCATATGGTAAGAACAATAATTTATGTGAGACACACCTATTAGCACATCCTTAGTCATATTAAGCATGATAGAAGGTTGTTGAGGCATAGCATGACAACTAGATTACCAACATCAAACATGCTCAGATAGTCATAAGATCATATAAAGAGGCATATCATGGCTATCACAACCTATGACAAGTGTACTAGACGATGATACAATTTGAGCATGGGATTATGCAAGTCACATTTCTAAGGGCTTAGATTCCAAATGATACTAATAGTGCATGACGAGTCCTAAATGGGTGAGAATAAGGTGCATCGAATAACATCACATAATAAAATAGGGAGTCATAGAGGCTTAGCTAGGCAAGGCTACCATCACAACGAACACCAATGCATATAAGGGGAATACAACCAAGTACAACATGTGAATCATGCGCACGTCATAATGCAGAACAAGGAAATGCTCTTAAGGTGTAATATTACAAAAGAACAATACGCTATATTCATATATATAACTATATTCGTTTACATAAAAGTAATCATGCGAGTATCTTACAACTATCGTGGTGGGTGTGTTCATGCAAAGGTCAGGATCTCCACACGTGTAAAGATAACATCTCAAGCAAGGGTGTAACAAGGGATGTAACATATCATGGTCGTACTGAGGTCATTAGAGTATAAGATCAATGATGGCAAGATGATCATTTAAGGTGCTACTAGATACTAAGATACAGGGAACAACATAACGTCATGAATGCTATGTTCAATTCGTATACATAAAAGGAGACAATTAGAGCACATATTCTCATGGTAAAATGCATTTTAGAAGACATACATCCTATATGATACTAATAGCATACACGGAATCTAAATACAATGTGGTGTGTGCATATGCAAGGTGTCAGTCTATTCATTCTTAAAAGTATAAAAGGATATCATGGGGCATGAAGGAACAACATCATGAGACCAGTACATAGGCATGATACTAGTTGGAATCACATAAGGTATAATGAGTATCGAGGTGTAACACAATTCATATTTCAAGGACATAAGGAACGAATGTCGATACTATCGGGGATCTATTTTAAGTAGGAGCATATCATAAAGCAAGTAAGGCATAAATGTACACAAGCCACAAGTCATGGGTCCTACAGGACACTAATATCTCGATGAAAGGCGTAGATGTACAACATGTGATACATGTACATTAAACAACTTAGCACCAACATACACAAGAGGCCAAGCCAATCATAACGCAACCATATGGGAACAAGGAAGAAAGATAGAGGGGGACGACATGAGCCTAAGAGGGTATAACACTATATGGATATAAAGGACGTACATATGCACATGGACACGACTCAATAAATATCAGTACACGTCATGTATTTAACTCAGTAATGTATCAAGTCATTCAACCTAGTAACATAGCAAGTCATGTAAACACATATAGGGCTACCATTATAACCAAACAGAGATTTCCAAGGGCAATATCGACTTATCCTCACAGACTCAAAAGCCCATTTCCCGTGGAATGCTTATGTGACTCATTTCGGGAACATAGTAGGGTACTCAAATTACTCCCAAAAGAAAATGGCAGAGTTCGTATAGAATCTCATGACAAGGGGACACTAGCTGACGAGAATCAAGGGGAATGACTTCACAACAACTCATGCAATCGACTCGGAACTATTCGAAGTTTGATACTCTAGCACAATGACCATCTCATGGCATGACCTATGGTGTCAAGTACCATACTTATCACACACTCAAGTAGTCAATGTTTTCGAACTTAATTCCCGACCAAGATTAGATTCCCAATTCCATTTCCCATAAAAGACATCGATACCATAATGAACAACTCGATCAGAATACCAATTGAGACATGGAAGAAGAGAGAAGGGGAGGAAATCAGAACGAAAGGAATAGACATCTCTCCACCATCACCAACCTCTAACCAAACTTGTCGAACCAGATGCAAAACGAAAGGCAAAGACACCAACAAGTGAATCATGGAGGAGACTGCTCTCTAAGACAGATATTCCGACTATACAGAAGGAAGGGCTCCCTCGCTTATCCCACTCACATAGAGATGCAACACTCAGTTCAAATATACAAATAGATTTCCAGCTCTAGCATAATAGCACTCAACACAGAATCAGTCAGTGACACTTATAATGTTCTCAGGCCCAATTAATACATAAAGCACATCAAGCTATCTAATGCCGCTCTTCGAGGAGCGACTGACCGGAGGGGCAAAAACCTCAAGATCTCTACCTAACTCGCCACTCCAACCACCTCGGTGCAATTCCTTGGAGTCTTCCAACCCACCTGTAAAGAATAAGGTAATATTTCGCCTAGCCATTCCCAACTACATCCAATAGGGATGGTCTAACGCCTTTTCTACCCACTCGATCCCTTTGGTTTGATTCCATCATATTTAATAAGCCGAGTTCATATTTAATCCAATTGAGTTAGGCATATTAAATTCATTTTGCCCCTTTAAAACATCTTCAAATCCTTTGAAATTCATGGGCAATTTTCCAAAACATACACCCGACCCTTGCGTACCCGAATTGCACAACCTCGCTCTGATACCAACTTTGTAACGACCCGGATATAAATACCCAGGTTACGTTTTGAAGGTCGGATACCTTCGTTCGGATGTTGCAATTCAGGTACGGGTCGAGGTTTCAAACCTCGAAGATCAGTATTCAAAGCGGGGATTTCGAACCCCAAGCAATTAAAGTCACAAAACCCAATTCAAACGAAATTAAAACGAAAGCAAGGTTTAGATACAAGAGCCACGGCAGAGCCGGGTCAAAACCAAAACATATATTCTAAAGTTGTATAGCCAAATTAGCGGGGTTAGACAGATTCTTTGCAATCGCCCGGGAGATTTTCCCACACCATAGAGACAGGGAGCAATTATACCTAAAAACAAGTGGTGCGAGCGGGATCAGACCGAGACCCCAACACACCCTGTCCCGCAAGCAAATATACACATACGCTATAATAAAGATGCTTCGATGCAATGCGGAAATTAAATCCCACTAGCATATTCCTAAATCATAATATGCGGAAAAGAACTATAAAGGCACCCAAAGAATGCCAAGTGGCATATCCCCAAATCTCTGTATTTCCCATACCCACTTCGAGGAAGGGCGCTTGGCCTTAGCCGAACCGTAATAAATATATTCCCGTACCCACTCTGAGGTAGGGCGCTCGGTCTATGCCAAACCGTAACAGATATACTCCCGTACCCACTCCAAGATAGGACGCTCGGTCTATGCCGAACCGTATTAGAGATATATATAGATAGATAGATCATACTCATCGACTCGATTGGGGACCAAAGCGGTATAAAACACGAATGCCCCCATGACCCTAGCAAAGACTCTAAGACTCACAGATAACATCCGTTCTGTATTCAAACACACAAAGTAATCGAATGCTCATTCATAAGTGCAATCCTAGCATGATACTACATGGCATGCTTTAATGCTTATGCAACACCTAGTATGTCATATATTCACAAGCAGGTATTCTCTTTCGAATATGAGTAAGCCCATAAAGGAACTTACCTGGATAGGCAGAACAGCAAAAGGCAGAATCCATGTATACAGCAAGTCATACATCACAGATGATAACCTATCATATATAAGTAATGTATAAGAGCCTACTTCTAATTTACACTAAGCATATCTCAATCATACAAGGTGGATTCTTATGGTCGTTTTGAGCGAAAGGAGGGCGACAGGAGTCTTACCGCTCTCCGGGTTCGAAAACAGGGCTCGGCCTCGGCGTCGGCGGCTCCTGGATGGCACTCGGGGGCTTGTAGACATCGAGGGAAGGTGATGGTGCTGCTCGTTGAAGAAGGAAGAGAGAAGTAACTGGGGTGCTCGTCTTGGGCTCGTGGAAAACAGGGGAAGCTCTCGCCTCTCACTTGCAATGGAGGTACGGAGCTGAAGTTGGGGGTGGCTCGGGGGCTGAAGATGGTGGCGGCAGAAGACAAGGCAAGGAGGTACAAGGTGTTGCTTCTGCTTGTTGTTGTCAATGGAGAAAGACTCCATCTAGGGAGAGTGAATCCGTTTGAGAGGAGTGTGGGAGGTGGGTCATGGCTTCAACAGAAGAAAGAAGTGTTTGAAGGGTTTGTGTTGTTTTGATTTGAAATAGGAGAGGAGGGGGAGGAGATCTCCTGCAGATTCTGGCGTGGGGAGGTTAGACCATTGCCAAGATTGGTTAAACATGAGGTAGTGGGAGGAGGAGGGTTGTGTGTGCCTAGCCATAAGAGGTATGAGAAGGACAGGAGGGAGTAGAGGGGTGCTGCTACTTGGGTATGGGAGGAAAGAGACAAGAGTCTCAAGTGGTCCCAAGAATCATGATTCAAAATGCTCGAAAATAAATCCCGAAATCCGCTCTATCGACCCAATCCCGACTCATTCAATTTTTAAATCGAGATCTCGAAATCGAAATAAATAATGAAATCCAATTATATCTCCAATCTCGAAATCTAAGGCGGAAATAAAATTCGTTTTTAAATCAATCCAAGTTTATGTCAGAATTTGCTTTGAAAGATTTAGATTAAAATATATTGCTCGAGGACGGAATTCTTAAAATTTTCCGAAATCTTATAATTCAAATTCCAATTAAGTCAATATTAAATCAAAATTAATTCTTAATTTATAAAATAATATTTCAAAATCACGAGTCTTTACATTAAAGAATAAAGATAAAGTTTCGAGTCTTTGGATGGAAAACTTCGATATCTATATCTAGATGCCATTAGGGCTGAGTTTAATCATCTAATTACATCCACACACGCAGAGAATTCAGTTTTCAATAGAGAGAATTTGTAGAGAGAGAGAGAAGGGGCCGAATTGAGTTGGTGGAAGCGAGAGCGGAGATTTGGCTTGTTCGGTTGTAATTTCTTTCATAGTTTAATTCAAAGCAGTTTTCTTTCAATGATGATGATGAGTTGCATGATGAGATGTGAGTAGTCAACCCACTTCTAGGGTCGGGGTGAGCCCGACGATAGCGATGTAGGGTAAGTGCATCAAAGGTATGACTTTTATGCAATTCTGTCTTCTATCCTATGCATGATTCCTTGTGAAAGTTAGGGAGATTCATTATTTGCATTATTGAAGCGAAAGCCACTCATATTGTGAACTTGGATTACTCATGAATTGGATAGTAACTCTTAGGAACTATGCGAGAGCCTCTAATCACCTATGTGTTGGTAACGAAAGTTATTTGACGGAAAGGCATTAAATTTCATAACTTTAGCATCAACCTTGCATTGTTATCGTTGTGGCATGAAACCCCGACTTTGGAAGCTTTAAATTAATTGAAATCATATAAAAGATTTAGTTTTGTTTCTGATCATCCTTCTTTACCATTCTACATTCTTCGGACTCTTTTTCGACAATAGGTTATGCAAAACAGTTTCTGTGACAAACATCGGAATCGACTGTAAAGGTCGATATCGAGGTCTAACGTCGATATCGAGGTTTGTCTCGACGTCGACTTTGCTGCTTTTGTCTTCTGCAGGAACTCTACTGGAAATCGACCAGAACTGAGGTCGATATCAACTAAACATATTGATATCGAGTGTCTTCTGAGGTCGAAAGCTTGAACGTGATTACAACAAGGGAAGCGCTGACATACCTCCTCGTGGATTCGATCCTGAATGACACTACCACTACATTGGGAGGGATTCTTGTATTATTTGTTTGGGACAGGGAGTTAGCCTAGTTGTGAATTATCTTTTAATATTTGAATTGCATCGATCCCCCCTCCCTATAACGAACATGAACCAAACTATTACTTTTGTTTTTAACTTAGAAATTACACTTTATTAAAGAACCAATTTCTGCATTATTACTTAACCAATTTTTTTTAGGTACAATATGGTTTTTGCTCCTTTCAGTGGTGTAGACAAACACAATAAATGTGTGACATTTGCTGCTGGTTTGATTCTGAACGAAGATATAGCGTCTTACGAATGGATGTTTGAGAATATCAAAGAAGCAAAGGTTGCTGAACCAAAACTTCTGATAACTGATCAAAATCCAGCTATGAAAAGTGCTGTTAAATCCGTTTTTCCATCAACAGAGCATAGATATTGCATGTGGCACATAATGTCTAAAATTTCTGAAAGAGTTGGTGCCATATTGAGTAAGTGTTCAAACTTTCGAAATAAATTAGATGCAGTGGTCTGGAATGATGAAATCGAACCATTTGTGTTCGACGCAATGTGGAACTCGGTTATTGAAGAATATCAGTTAAAAGATAATGATTTTCTGAAGAACATCTACAAAATCAGAGAGTCATGGATTCCAGCTTACAGTAAGCATATACTACTAAGTCGTGTTGGAAGAACTACATCTGTTGCAGAGTCCTAGAACAAGTTCTTCAAGACATATACAGATAGATTCTTCAACTTGATAGAGCTATTGATGCACTATGATACTACTATTGATACACAACGATACAAACAAACTCTACTCAATGTTGCTGATCATACAAAATCCCTTGATTTTTTTACTGATTTGGAGATTGAAAAATATTGTGCATCAATATTTACTTTGTATGCTTTTCGTAAAATACAGCTTCAGCTCCGAGCAAAGTGTCGTGTCACTAATGTTACAGAAACCGAGGAGAAGCATGTTATTGTATTGAGAGATGTTGGAAGCCAAGGGACAACATCATTCGAAGTGCAATATCATCCTAATAATCATAACATAGAGTGCAATTGTGTTATGTTTATGAGGGAGGGTTTACCTTGCTGCCACGTTTTCCAAGTATTCAAAGATCTGGGAGTAAAGGAGTTACCTCAGAATTTGATTTTAATGTGGTGGACGAAAGAAGCAGCACTATCTCCCATTTTCAATATTGATGATACAGTTGTTCAGCAATGTGAGCAGATAGATGTACGTAAATCATTGAAAAGTGATATACTTACAAAAGTGTATAATTGTTTGGCATTGATTGACCAAGATGAAAAGAAATTGAAGGATTTACAGGATTGGCTTGATGTGTATATAGACTCACTTAAAGAGGTTATTGCTAAAGAAGACAAGGATGTTGATAAACAGAAACTGATGGAAAACTTTGTAGGAGTGAAGGTACCAGAACAGATTGTCATCCGCGAACCAGTAAAGCCAAGCAACAAAGGGAGTGGAAAGAGACTAAAAGGTGGAAAGAAAAGGCAATAGAGTAGAAGAAGAAGAACAAGGTAAAAAGATTGTGCAAAGAATGCAATAAGTTAGCCTTCCATGACAGTAGGAATTGCAAAAAAATTCAGGCAGAGAAGAAAAAGCTGGAAGAACTCAACAAGGGTGCTTTATGATTTCATTTTATACTTCAAGTTACATTTTATATAAAAAATTGTAATTGCCACAATTTTATACTTAATGTTACGATTACATTTTATTCTATTATATTCTTGAACAAATCTTTAGTTACTTCTATTAATCACACTATTAAATTCGTAATGAACAACTTCAAGTGACTCATAACCAGTGAACTAGTGAGCCAGTGAACCAGTGAACCAAACTTGGATAACTGAATCCCACCTAGTACAACCAAAACTTGCCAGCTACACCCAGTGAATCGCAAACAGTGAACCAATTTGACCACAACCAATGAATCATATATTGATGTATATTGGGTCACATGTTTTGGTTAACTTATGTCAAGGTACTGCACCATGTCTCTGTCATGGTGAATAATTGATTCACTAAGATTGGGTCACATGTTTTGGTTCACTGAGATTGGTTCAATGATTCACTGAGATTGTTTTATATGTTTTGGTTCACTAAGATTGGTTCAATGATATTTGCATTGATTCACTGAGATTGTTTTACATGATTTGGGGCACTGAGGTTCCTGCACCATTTATTTGATTGGAACAATTGTTGACTGAGATTGTGTCACATATTATTAATTTAGATTGGTTCACTAAGATTTGTTCATTGAGATTTGCATTGATTTACTAAGATTATTTTACATGTTTTGGTGCACTGAGGTTGCTGCACCATTTATCTGATTAGATCAATTGTTCACTGAGATTGTGTCACATGTTGTAATTAACTTAGATTGGTTCACTGAGATATCTTTATATGCCAGTTTACTGCACCATTTCTCTGTCATGCATGTTGTCATTAACTTAGATTGGTTCAATATATGAGAAACAAACCCAATAAAACGCCACCAGTGAACAATACTTGAATATATAAAAATTAAATAAAACGCAAATACTGATTTTATAATAAAGAAACATTAAAATAAAATAAATACATAATATTTGAAATTTATAAATTTAAATATTCATTGATTTTGGCACGGCGGATTTGCTCTATATAGACAACTTCCTTCTTGAAGTCCTTGTGAATTCCTTTAAGTTCTTCAATCTGCACTTCAATCCTCCCCCTTTCGCCAGTCATCTGCAAAATAAACATATGTAAATAAAAAATAAAATTTTAAATACAAGAGAAACACGAAAATAATTTTTACATTTACCAGAATCACTTCGTTTGTGTTGCCATTTACAAGAGCAACTCTACGCCTCCTTTCAATCTCAGCCTTCTCCCTTAATGCCATTTTGAAATGCATTTCATGCACTGATGCAGCAGCAGCAAGCTTCTCTCTCTCTCTGCAGTAATGTTTGTTGCAACATCATCGTCAATAAATGACATATGATACCCAGGATAAAGCAAATCATCAAGCAGATCCATGTGTTCATGGATACCTTCAAGCCACCTAACTAACTCACACTTATATTCTGGGATATCAGTTAGGAAATAAGGTTTGAGCGAAGAAGTACAACTAGAATCGCTGCTCTCCATTGCCCAAAATGTGTTTTACAAAAACAGAAAGAAGATGAAATTATATGGTAAGGAAGAAATGTACAACTTGAATCGTTTGTATAAATGTCCAAAGTGTTTCCGTGGTTACTTATATAGAGGAAAATATGACGGTTCAGTTACAATGAATTTGAAATTTAAGATAAAAAATAGGTAATGACGGTTCAGTTACCCCCTGGGAGTACATGCACGAGGAGATGTGTACAGATATGATTTCATTTCCACGCTATTCCCTATAAAAAAATGTCTAAAAAATTGACCATTTAAAAAAATATTTAGTATACTGAACAAATTTCTAATGTCTTTCCTAATGTTGATGAAACAACCTCTATTTTTTTACTGAACCAATCTCTCGTAATGTTGATGATCGCGAACCAAACTATGATATAGTTTAATGAACCCAAACTCAATGTGGATGAGCCACATGTTTTTTTTCACTAAGATTTGTTTAGTTAAATTGGTTCATTTATATTTTCATTCATCAAGTATAATATATTTCAGGGTGTGGTTCACTGAGATTGGGTCCATTTGTTTTGGTTCAATGAGTTTGGATCCATTTGTTCACTTAAATTGGTTCACTGAGAATTAATCGTTGAAATTGGTTCACTGAGATTGTTCACTGATATTGGTTCACTGAGGACTTAGGCCACATGTTTTGGTTCGTCGAAGCTCTTGCTCTCCGGCCAGACGCCGGTGTCCAACACCCCAACAATAGACCACACAGATCTTACTCACAGATATTACAAATAATAGACTACACAGATATTACAAACAATCTCTAATGTTTAATGAACCAATCTCCCCTAATAAAGTTCCCTTCACTCAGATTACACTTTCAATAGTCTAGAGTTACATTTCTTCATATTTGCTTAAATAGTTTCCTTCACTTCATTTACTGGGGAATTGACAAGAGCAAGCATATAAAGTTCCCGAAGAGTGACAATAATTTTTTATATATCCTTTGTAAAAGGCTACCAATCAGATCCATTAGTGCCCATAAACATCTCCATATGTCGCATACAGAAGACATCGCAATCAACAACATTTTCAGTGGTCGCCCATGATAACTTCATACTGGATGGTTTTGATTTTCTAATAAGATCAACTTTCTTGTTAAGCTTCATTTGATCCAGTGCCCGGCTCAGAAAATTAACCTTGTTGAAAAAAATAATTTAGGTCCAAACAAATGTTAAATATTAAATAAAAGTAAATGAAAAAACACAACTATAAAAACTTATAACAACTCTTGGAATGTTGTGATATTTGTTTGCAAAACTAACTATGAGTACCATGTTGTCAATTACAAAGACTTCCGATGTCTTGAAATTGAAAGATATAAGATAGAAATGTTCAAACGCAAGAATTGGGAACAAAATCTGCACAATTGAATGGAAATTATTTTAAATATATTTAACATATAAATAAAATAAGAAAAATTAAAATTGATTATATAAATGAATAAATATACCAAAACAACTTCAGCAAGATTTTTAGGGCATGTCAATTTAACATATTGTTCAAATTTCTCCCAAAATCCAGCATATCTCTGTTCAATGTTACCCTCAGATGTATGAACAATTGTGTCCAACTGCAAATATATTATAACACATCAACTAATTTTAAGATACAATATATTTAAAAATAAAACAACATCAGAAGATTTTGAAGTTAAATAAAATACTTATTACATAAAACTTACACATAGAGTACAAAGAAGAAAATATCTCCTCATCGAACTATATCCAGAATGTTCTTCTTCACAATTCAACACTATTGCCCAGACATCTAAAATTACTGCGTCCACATACACATCGTATAGAAGTGACTGAAATGTAATTAGAGGTATAGGGACACCTTTGTACCTAAACATCTCTTCCCTTTTATAAAAAATAAAAAACAAATCAGAACAAACACTGAATCAAACCAAAATTACGTAACTCAATCAAACACAAATGTCTCTATGTGAACCAAATATCTCTAAGTGAACCAAACACTGCAAAAAACACATTAGCAATGAACCACACCCCAGTGAAGCCCACACAGTCAATAAACCACTACTAGTGAATCCCCCAAGTGAACCAATACTCTCTGAGTGAACCACACTCAGTGAACCACTCCAAGTGAATAAAAAGCAGTAAACCACTACCAGTGAACCAGTCATTAAACCATTACCAGTGAACTACACCCCAACTAAACCAAACTCTTTGAGTGAACCACACTCAATGAACCAAACTCTTTGAGTTAACCACACCCCAGTGAACCACACACAGTCAGTAAACCACTACAAGTGAACCCTCCAAGTAAACCAAACTATCTGAGTGAACCACACTCACTGAACAACCCCAAGTGAATCAAAAGCAGTAAACCAATATCAGTGAACCAAACTCTCTGAGTGAACCACACCCAGTTAATCATATCAAAGTGAACCAGCCCCCAAGTGAATCATACTTATGTAAATGAATAACAACCAATCATAAGTTGATAATGAATGATAAACTTACAGTGTAGGTCATTTTCCTCATTTGAAACATAATGGTAGAGCTTGATAGCAGCAACGGGCTTCCTGGCATTAGGGTTTACAAACCTATCATAGTATGGGCTTCTCATTTCTTTGAATGAATAACAACTCTTGATGATTGCTCCCTCCTTTTAGCATAAGCCTTTATATTTTTTTCCACTTTTAACAAAATTAATCAAACATTTAAGCATAAATAAACATGAATTTAAAACATGTCAATGTATATTACTTCAAACCTTCGAGATTAGCCTTTTATGCTTCCCCCTCTTCACATATCCTTTTTGAGCAGAATTTTGATCAGCAGCAGTACTGCTTTCAAAATTTGTTTGAGATGAATTATATGGTGAAATCCATATTACCCCATACTTTACTTTCATTCCAAACATTTTCCTCTTCGTTCTCCTTTCATCATTAACAATTTCCATGTCAATAATATTTCTGTTTCTACAAACCTTCAGGATTGGAATCTTCAAAATATTTTTCTTCTTTGGTGTTAAAGAGACTCCAACAACACCCTATATTTTAATTAAATAATAATCGAAATCAATATATACTTAAAATAAAAAGTAATAAAATATTAAAATACCTTAGAGGTGTCAACTTCAAGTGGGACACTAGAAATGGTATCAATGTTTAATAATTGATTATCAAAATCAACTCTTGCATCTCCCTGAATAATTAAAAATATTGATGTTAGAAGATTATTTATTTTTTTCTGATTGAATGTTTAATGTTAAAACTTACAGTATTAATTGAAGTTTGACATGCAGGAGCAGCTAAATTTTGAAGAGGATTGTTAAGAAAAGGAGTCATTGCACCCACATAGTCCACTGCATCCAAAGGTTGTACCTCAGGGAGATCCTGAAAAATAGAAGGGACATAAGCAAATGACTTTTCAATTGTGTTAAACATTTCCGTAAATGTGACTTCTTTCTCAGGTGGAGTAAGCCCGAAATTCCAACAAGGATCAGCTAG
Organism: Persicaria maculosa; assembly: GCA_963922045.1. Lineage (NCBI taxonomy): Eukaryota > Viridiplantae > Streptophyta > Magnoliopsida > Caryophyllales > Polygonaceae > Persicaria > Persicaria maculosa. The sequence goes on from OY998261.1 coordinate 42,174,171, forward strand.
GCGTAACTTGTCCATCTCTTGTTTCTTTGCAATTGCAACATCCACAATACGCATCAGCCTATCTAATTTAGGGTTGTTTTCCCAATCATCCGGTGGTATTGAAATAATCTCAGGAGTGCTTGAAGGCTGACCAACAATGCGCTTGTAAGCATGATTCATGTAATTCAACTCTGGATCAACCTCCTTCTCATCCAATGATTCTAAAGTCAACGCCACAACATCCTCCATAGTTTTGACTAATAAACATATCGCAGCTTTGTATCTTTCTTTCAGAGGCTGCAATACAAGGAAATATGAGGTTAACCACTACAATAATATAGTAAACAAGACAAATTCAATTTGTACTTAAAAAAACATACTTTTTTAGTAGGACTTTCGAACAACTTATCAAGTTGAGTTGTGGTTGCCTTGATATTTGGTTGATGCTCCTCATAAAACTATATATATAAAACATATCAGTGAACCAAACTCAGTGAACCACAAACTGTGAGCCCCAACTCAGTGAACCACACCCCAATGAACATATATATATATATATATATATATATATATATATATATATATATATATATATATGTTCATTGAACCACTACATCCAAAGGTTGTACCTCAGTGAACTAAACCCCAGTGAACCCCCCCAATGAACCTACCTATATATTGGTTCAGTGAAACCCACCCATGTGAACCATAACCTGGGGGCTACAACAACTGAAACACAACAAGGGGACCCATTTCTAACTATAAACTTAACATAAAAAATCTAAAAATGATAAACAAATCTATAATTTATACTTACATTTTCTCTATGACATTCGGTAGACTTATCAAGTCCACCTGTTGGCTCTTTGCCAATGGTTTGATGATCTTCAATAACCTATATATATAAAACTTATGAGTCCATGGATGAACCGTTTAATAAATAACTACTAAACCACAATGTAATAAAACTACTAAATCATAAAAATTATACTTACATTTTCACAAGGACCTTCAATAAGGTCAACTATGTCTGGCTCATTCAAAATATCTTGATTCGATGGGGCTGCTAGTAAACCATCCGACTGTAAGTCTATCCTAGGCAATACATGACCACAACCGAAACCACTACCATTTATCTCTTCTGTTTCCCTTGCCTTAATTGATGCAGCTGACCAATTACCAAGGGTTAGCACAGACCATCAACGATCTTTTCTCTGTAGTCGTACACGATCAAGATAAAGGAGCTGAAAAGAAAACAAATGTAAGATTAAATTATACTATTTGAACAATATTTAGATTGAGAACAAAAAATTCCATTATTTAAAATCACTTACCACAAGAAAAGGGAGAGAACCCGTGAACATGTAACATTTGTTGCGTGCCCATGTTTTTTTTTGCTTCAACCAGCCAATCTAACAAAAATCCACACAATTAATGTTTTTAACGTTTTCAATGTCATCAGCTACATTAAAGTAACTAAAATTTACAGTGCCATTGGTGTTGCTTTCAATCAAAGATGAAAAAACAAGAATTAGAAAACATGTCTTGAAAAATTTGCCTCCATCTTTAGCAGCTACCATCTTCTTCACAACATTAGACGCAAAAATCCTCTTACCACTAGGCATTATTGTTTTCTTCCCCACAGCTAAAGGTCTACAATTCCAACTATTTAATGAGCGGTTAAAAGGCATTGGAATATTCCCACGTGGCAACCCCAGTGTAATAGCCACATCAATATCTTCAATGAAAATTGAATCACTTTTGGATATTGTCAGAGCAACACGATCAGGATCAAAGTTCTCAACAAGCCAATAACACAAATAGAGTGGCATGTGGGTCATTTCAAGATGAAGGAGACCACCAAATCCCATCTCTTGTGTAGCTTTCTTCTGAACCTCATTCAGATTCTGAAATGAATCTATCAAGCAGTAGCAATGAGTGCGGGAATTAATACGAAAGTATGTAACATTTCCATTTCATGTTGTGATACTTTTGCATATAATCTTTGACTCCTCTTCTTTGACAAGATCTAAATCATCGCTGCTGTCATCCTCTGAATTTTTAGGAATCTTCTTCTTCTTTTAACTCTAGTCTTCTCCTCCTGGGACTGGGGTTTCCTTTTGAATTTTTTCATAACAATTGGCAGTGGGGTTTCATCTGAAAAAATCATAAAATGCATCAATAAAATAAATGACTGAACCAAAATCACTGAACCAAACTAAAAAAATGACCTAAACGACTGAACCGATAACACTGAACAACACTTAAACCAAAATAAACTTAGCTACACGTTTACCTTACAAAAACACACAGTCAAGTTAAAATGCTTTAAAAACAGTCAAACCACACTTTCAATTAATAAACTCACTGAACCAAAATCACTGAACCACACTTTCAACCTATTGAACCAAATTTAGTTAGCCGTTTACAAACCAAAAAAACTCAAAAGCGAAGATCAAAATCAAACGATTTGTTTACAATAATGATAGCAACTAAAACACAAAAGATTCAAACGGCTAAAATGAGGTATAAAAAATAAATTTATTACCGTCAATGTTGTGCTCATCCATTTTAAGCTCCGACAACGAAAAACTGTAAAACAAACAAAAATGTTAATAAATGGATATCAAACAACTAAAAATATAACATAGAACAAAAATCATCTTCGAATAATGCTTACTTTCAAAAGACAAAGAGAGATTTGAACTTGGGAGACGAAAAGACGAAAACTGAGTAGGGTTTAGTTGAAAAGACGGAGAAAATGTGTTTGAAAGTTGAAAATAATCTTACTCGAGAAAGAAGAACCGGAGATGAATAAAAAGACAGCACATGCAATGACAAAAAATACCCCTATAACCGCCTATTATAAAGTAACCACTCATTACTACTATAACTCCCTCATTTAATATTCGAGCAAGCAAATTTCAATAACAAACCCACTACATGAGTGAACCACAACTAGTGAACCAAAACTAGTAAACCATACCTATGTAACTGAATCCTAACAAATTCTACCTGATTCAACCATAACTAGTGAAACATTTCTAAATAAATGAATCACAACTAGTGAACCAAAACTAGTGAACCTTACCTTAATAACTGAATAACAACCAGTGAACCAAATACAGTGAACAACATCAAGTGAACAACACCCCATTTAACAATACATAAGTGAATCAAACCCCAGTGAACCACACACTGTGAACCAATCTTTTAGATACATTTACTCAACCAGTGAACCACACCCTGTGACCCAAACCCAGTGAACCAAATCCACTGAACAACACCCAAGTGACCAATACATAAGTGAATCACACCCCATTGAACCAAAACTAGTGAATCACAACCAGTGAACCACACCCCTGAGACCTATCCCCAGTGAAACACACAGTGAACCAAACTGTTAGATAGATTTACTCAACCAGTGAACCACACCCTGTGACCAAAACCCAGTGAACCACACACAGTGAATCAATCTTTTAGATACATTCACTGCCTCTATATATAAATGTACTGAACAATCATTAGTGAACCAAATATATATATTCATTGAAACAATATTATAGATAACATTCAACCAGCAAAATGATTAAATCATGATAAAAAATTATTTGCACATATCCCAAAAAAACTTACAACCATGATAACTGATCGCAACATAAAAGTTAATTGTTAACATCAACCTCCAAACATAAACTTACAACCACATATCCCCAAAAAACACAGATAATACCATCAACCTGTTTTACAAAAAAACCAACACCAAGCACCATTGTTCAAAGATGACAATTGTTCAGCTTCAAGACAATAGACTCCCTCTTTTCATTGCCGAGACAAGTAATAATTGTAGTAACATAGTGTGCACGAAGATCAATAAGCGTCTCGAAACAAAAGCGAGTGAATCCAGGCTGCCATTCATGTCCATTCTGCCCCACGTATGTCTCCAAATGCCGCATGCAGTAGATACCAGAATCAACATCATTTTCTTGTGTTGCCCACTCTAACTGAAGACAAAATGGGTTGCAATTACGGATAAGATCAGCTTTGTTAGAGAGTCCCACTCGATCTAAGTATCGGCACATAAGTTTCACCTACACAACACACAGAAAACACACAAAAAACCTATAAGAATATGGTAAAAAAACAAAATGATGACAAAAGATACTCCCTCCGTTGCAAAATATAAGGGCTTTTACTTTTTGGCACGTTTTTTAATGAGCTAAAAACTCGATAAAATATTATTTTTTTTAAATTTTTTTACATAGTATTATACATATTAACCTTATATTTTGCAACAGAGGGAGTATATGGAAAAACCTTACAGCAACATTTGGGATATCAGAATATTTGCATCCAAAGTCAACCAGAAGCTTCATATTATCAATGATAACAACTTCTTCTGATTTAAAGTTGAAACATATAACATAAAAATGATATGATGCAAGCACTGGCAAGAAAATCTGCAAAAAAAAAATAATAAAAAGTAACACTTTAATTAAATGATCTAATCCAAGAAAATGATCTGATGCAAGCACTAGAAAAAATTGTAATTACTTAAATAACTCACCAGATCAAAGACAGCCAAATCTGAAGTGCGTGTCGCTTTAAGCAGCTGATCAAATTTGGAACAGAAGATATTGAACCTCTTTTCAAACCTAACATCAGACTTTGAAACTACTGAACCAGACTAAAAAACATGAAGGGAAACGAATTAAATAATAAACAAAATATATCTAAAACATTAAACAAAATAACTAATAAAATATTCTGAACTTACACTGATACCAATGGTGCCATAATATCTCTTCACAGCCCCCGGAGTACGATGATATTCGACATGGTTAAGAACTCTAACCCAAGCATCAATAACTTGTACATCCACATATTGATTAGGGAGTAATGATTGAAACAAAATACGTGGGGCTATGGACTTTTTGAAGCTAAATAGAACCTCCCAATAAAAATAATATATGACATTAAAGATTCATAAACAAATTATTATTTTAATAAATTAACAAAATATTTGTTTACTTAAACTTACATTTCATCAAGATAAGGATCAGCAACATATTTGTTCAGCTTAACAAGGGAAGGTGATTTGCCTATAGATAGATTAACAATTTCCCTTCTCAATGCCATACTTGATTCTGCTACTTCTCTAGTATTTTCCATTGTTGTATGATCTACATATCAAAGGAGAAAAGAAACTTAGAAAAATACATACACCAAATCTAATCAAACAAACCAAGTGAACCACATACATTGAATAAGTGAACCAAATGTCTCTAAGTGAACCAAACACTGCAAAAAAAAAAATTAGCAGTGAACCACAGGCAGTCAATAAACCACTATCAGTGAACCCCCCAAGTGAATCAATACTCTCTAAGTGAACCACACTCAGTGAACCACTCCAAAGTGAATAAAAAGTAGTAAACCACACTCAGTGAACCACACTCAGTGAACAAAACTCTCTGAGTGAACCACACCTAGTGAACAACACACAGTCAGTAAACCACAACCAGTGAAACCCCCAAGTGAACCAAACTATCTGAATGAACCATACTTAGATAACTGAATAGGAACCCTATGAACCACAACGGCACAACTATTGAACCAAACCAGTGAACCAAATCCATTGAATCAAACTCCCCCCGGTGAACCAAACTAAAATCTCTGAAATCTCTAAAATACACTGCACCACACTCCATATAACAGGAAAAAAAAAAACCATTACGAAAAAAAAAAAACAAACACCATTACGAACAAATGCAATTATTACATCCCTAAAGCAAAAAACGACTCCATATAATAGGAAAAAAAACAAAATTAAGTTCGTAAAACAACTTAGAATCACAGATAATGAAGGATTTTCATATTCGAACAGGCAAAGAGAGAGAGAGAGAGAACTTGAAAGATTCAAGAGAGCGACTAGATCTGATTTTGCAAACGGAACTCTAGAGGAGGAAAAGAGAACAAGAGAGATAGAAAAGAAAAAAAATACCCTTAATATTTTACACGCGCCTCATGTACCCGTGCCAAAACCCACCCCAGGAGTGTAACGGCCCGGATATAAATATCCGGGATACGTTTCAAAGGTCGGATACCTTCGTTCGGATGTTGCAATTCAGGTACGGGTCGAGGTTTCAAACCTCTAATAAGTCGAAGTCTCAGAAATACAATTTAAATGAAAATAAAGCGGGAGTACGGTTTAGATACAAAAGCCACGGCAGAGCCGGGTCAAAACCAAAACAAAGTGGGTGATTGCCATTTGTCAAGTTAGAATATGTTAGCCAGATTCTTCAATTTGCCAAAAGATTTCCCCGTCACAGAAGCATGGAGCAACAAGAGCAGTACCTAACACTATCCACGAAGTCAGGCCTGGTGATCGCCTGCGGGTCCTCTGACCGCGCTGAGGCCACATAACATGGCTATGCCTAAATAAAAGATGACTAATGTGGTACAAGATTTAAATCACACTATCATGCCCCTAGTATATATAATATGCAGAAAAGAACTGTAAAGGGCCCAAGACAATGCCAAGTGGCATATCCCTCTCCTACCTCTGCACCCCTTCCCGTTAGTGCAGAGACTGGCCAGTTCGGGCTATAGCATAGCACTCTCTTCGTGGTGGTGCACTTCACCACGGTATCATCATATCATATCATATCTCATCATCATATCATAAAATAAATAAAACATGCCCGATGGTACTGGGCTAATCGTATCATATCGAATCATCTCATCTCTTGCCCGATAGTGCTGGGCTATCATATCATGCTCATATCGACTCGATAGACTCAGGGCACCCGATGGGGCTGGGCTACCCTATGACCCTAGCAAAGACTCTAGGACTATCATAGATAACTGCCGTTCTGTTTCAAACACACAAAGTAAACACATGCTCAGTTCAATGCAATCCTAGCATGATACTACATGGCATGCTTTAATATGCAACAAAACTACACATTACATGACACATCAGGCAGGAGGTCCAGGTTACTGAGTAAGTCCCTTAGGATACTTACCTGTTGATGCAGAATAGCAAGATAACACAAGCAAGGGCCCAAATGTAAGTCCAAAGCAATCCAAAGGCAATACACACCTATCATCAAGTCATTTCCATAAGCTACCAGAACAACATTCATACGCACGAAACCCAAGTTCCCGACATCCTCAAAACCGACCGATAGTAAAACCGCTTTCCAAAGTCTTCCCGATACGATCAAATCGACCAAAATCATTCTTCAATTAAACCCATTGATAAATCATACCAACCACATTTTCAAACTCATAAATTCCAAATTAAGTCAACTCGTATTCAAAATAATTCTCAAATCATACTTGACCAAATTCCGACATTAAACATTTAAGCCTTAAAGCCACTACCTCAAAATCATATTATAGAATTAATTCCGGCATTTTGGGTTTTCCAAACACAAATCCATAAAATACAATTCCGGAACTTGAAAATTCCTTTTTAAATAAGTTATCATAAATATATATATAATTAACATCAATTACTTTATTAATAATTCATTTCCAAAAATCCAAGAATCACATATTTAAATCATTACACAATAATTATCCCAATAATCTATTTCTAAAACAATATATATATATATAATATATATATTAAATTTTCTGGAAATTATTATTTATCTCGAATCTCAGAATAATATATAATAATAATTTAATCAACTAATATATATATATATATATATATATATATCAAACTATATAAAACATAACATATAAATATAACACCCAAACCCTTTACCCAATTCTCAGCCCATCAGGAAAGAGAAAGAAAATGAGTTGGCCCGAAATTAGGCCCAACCCAACCCGGAAGTATGAAAAGAATCCAACCCGAAATCAGAATAGGAAAAAAAAAGAAGGGGGCCCACGGGTTGATGTGGCGGATGAGGTGGAGCGGAGGGGCCCGCCTGGTCTTCTCCTTCTTTCCCCCTTGTCACAGACGAAGAGAAGCAGCTCTACTGCTGCGCTCGGACAGAAATGGAGGAGGACGAGGAGAGTTCCTCCGGCGACCGTGGTTCCCACTCCGACCACCCCCAGCCTCTTCGACACCCCATCCCGACACCCATAGATCCATAAAACAAACAAGGAAGGGAAGAGGAGCGAGGGCTCACCGAATCATCGTCGATCTCACCGAAAACTCGTCGGTGGCGCCTCAGTCCGTCGGGGATGGAAGAAGGGACTCCGAGGTGTCTGGGAGGGACGAATGTAGGTCAAAGGAAGCGGTTTACGTGGTTATTGAGTCGGGAAACAGAAGGTGGAGAACTCACCAAGGGCGTAGGTTGTTCGTGCTTGCTCGGGCTTCACCGGGGATAGCCGACCTCGTCGAGGACGGAGGAGGACTCCGGGGACTCCTTGCCATTGAAGAGATCCTGCAAGAGCTGTTGCACCTTTGGAATTTCGGGTGGAACCACCAACCAAGACAACATCGTCTCCTTGCGGCAAAACAGGGGAGGGGGGAGGCGATGGCGGTTCTGCTGCTCCTGGCGGCTCGACAACGAGGTAAAAGGAGGCTGAGTGATGGTGGAGATGCCAGCTGCTGGAAGGAGGGGTTTGGTAGTGTTTGGGGCGAAAGTGAGGGATGAAGATGGTGCTCAACACAATGCAAGACCAAGGAGCATCCATGGCTTGACAAAGGGCAAGAAAAGGGGAGATTTTGGGCTATTTGGATCTGAAAAGAGAGGGTGAGGGTGTGTAAAGACCGAGTATATTTATATATTATGACTATTTTATTAAATAAATTATTATTTTATTCAATTTGTAAAAGTGGAATAAAAACCCGTCCTCGAGCATCAAGTTTCGATTTAAAATCATTCCGGCATCAATTTAAATTTCGGATTTTGACGGGATTCGATTTTCGCTTTCAAGATCGAGTATTAATAAAGACTAATTTAAACTCCGAGTTTTGATTGAAATTAATTAATTCCGTTATATTGAGATTATAAATTTAATTTTATTTAATTCGATTTAGTCGAAATTCGATCGGGCGAGCGGGTTTCGAGCTTTTCCGCTAATTTGAATTCTTTGTGGGGACCCCCTTTTATTCCTATTTTATTTACCTTTTCTTTTATTTCTCTCTCTCTCTCTCTCGGTCCCCTGGCAAAGAATTTGGTCCCCCTCTCCTCTTTTGGCTTCTTCCCACCCCTGCCTCACCCTTGCAGCTCACCTGCACACATTACCCCCTCCTGCCTCACTTCCTCTTCACCCCTCCTCCCTCTCTCTTCCATTTCATCCTTCTCTGCACTCCCTCTCCAGTACCCACACAAACCCCCATTCTCCATTCTCCATTCAACCCAAACCCCCCTATCTCCTTCATGTTCTTCCGGTTCACCACCACTCCCAAGAACCACCACCCTCCTCTGCCCCGCTTCAATTCAACACCACAACTCCACCTTGACGCCACTACCAAGACCTCTTCTCTGTTCTGAGGCCCTTCCCTGCTTTCCGAGTCGAGACGGAGCCATCGCTGCGAGCCCAGGAACGTCGAAGAGGAGCGAATCCGAGGTCAGACAGGGCTGATCATGAGCCTAAGCCGCCAGCAGACCCTTCAACGACGACGAGCCAAACCCAGAAGCGGAGCCGAGCCGTCCGGTATTCCATCGCCGATGCCGTCCCCGAGCATCTTCGTTTCCCTGTCTTCCCGAGTCGAGTTCCGGTAAGCCTCTCCACCTTACTCGCGTTTTGCTCTCTTGGTCTTGAGTGAGGTCAGAGTCGGTTCGGGTGGGAGAGTCTTGGCCGGAAAGGAACCACCGGAGCCTGGGCTTCTTCCTCCTTCTCTCCGCTCCATTTCTCAATCGTAACAGAGCAAGATCTGAATTAGGGAGAGACGGGTAGTGGGCTTGGGCCTATTTTGGTCCGGGTTCGGATCCCCTTCGGATCCCCATCCGGATCTCTCCTATCTCTTTCCTTTCTTTCCCCTTTGGAATCGGTTTCGGGTTGGGTTTAATGAAGTGGGTTTGGGCTTGAGGATTTGGGCTTCAATTGTCGGGTCTAGGCCTCTCCCCTCCCTTTTCTTTTCTTTCCTTCCCTTCTGGATTCGGGTTTGGGTATGGGTACCCGGGCCTCTTCTTCTTCTTTCCTTGGGCTGGCCTTTTCGGGTTATAAAATGGGTTTTGTTTTAATTTCGGTTTTGAATTATATATATTGTTATATGTTATGTTATATATATATATATATATATATATATATATATGTGTTAGATGTTTTTATTTTTTTTCTGATTTTAGGAAAATGAATTTATATATTTATATATTCTGAAATTATTAATATTTATATTTAAAAAGGTTTTAAAAGGGGTATTAATTGATATGGTGTTATAAATATAATTATGGTTATTGTTTTGAGACTTTATGAATATTAAGTGTTAAATTATTTTGATATTAGAATTATTTTGGGATTTGGTTATAATTATAATATTCTAGAAATTTATCCTTATATATTGTTTATTGTTTAAAAATAATATTGATTGGATTATTTGATTGATGCATTTTATGAGAATTTCAATATGTAAGTTGGGAATTTTAAAGTGATTGTTGGTTTTGATTTATAAAATATGAATTGTGAACATAGGATTATTTTGATGATTTAATATTGGAGTTTATTTATATAATGTTTTGAAATGAGAAACATTCCGGAATTATTTTATAACATGATTTTGGGAAAATGAGCCATAAGGTTTAAATGTGTAATGTCGGGATTTGGATAAGCGACTTTAAAAGAGTTGGTTGATTTTCTAAGTTGAGTTCTTGAGAGGTTGTTTTGAAAATGAGATGATGAGATAAGACGGAATGATCTGAAATGAGATATGAGAAGAGATGTATGATAGTTAGGGGCGCCTTGTGTGAAATAGGTAGACTCATGCATTTATATGTTATTAGGTGTTTGTGAATGTTGGACATTGCTTGCTATCAGTGATTCATTTCTTGGATTCTGCTCTGCCTTGTTCTCTGCTGTTCGGCTTATTCAGGTAAGTTCCTTTATGGGCTTACTCAGATTCGAAAGAGATTACCGGCTTGTGAATGTATGACATACTAGGTGTTGCATAAGCATTAAAGCATGCCATGTAGTATCATATTAGGTTGCACTTATGATTGAGCATTCTATTTCTTTACGCGTATGAAACAGAACGGCCGTATCTGTGATAGTCCTAGAGTCTTTGCTAGGGTCATAGGGTAGCCCAGCCCCATCGGGTGCCCTGAGTCTATCGAGTCGATATGAGCATTATGATAGCCCAGCACCATCGGGCATGATTTATTTATTTTAAATTATGTTATGATGATGAGATATGATATGCTATAGCATCGAACCGGCCGGTCTCTGCACTAACGGAAAGGGGTGCAGAGGTAGGAGAGGGACATGCCACTTGGCATTCTTTGGGCGCCTTTACAGTTATTTCTCGCATATTGCAAATTAGGATCATGCTAGTGTGATTTAATTTACGCATCTGCATCATCTTTATTATTAGCGTATGTGTATGTTCGCTTGCTGGACAGAGCGTGTTGGGGCCTCGGTCTGAACCCACTCGCACCCATTGTTTTTAGGTATGATTGCTCCCTGTTTATATGGCGTGGGAAAGTCCCCCGGCGATTGCAAAGAAATCTGTCTAACCCCGCTAATCTGACCATACGACTTTAGAATCATGTTTTGGTTTTGACCCGGGCTTGCCGTGGCTTTTGTATCTAAATCGTATTTCCGCTTCACTTTTGTTTAAACTGAATTTATAAAACTTCGAATGATTAGGGGTTGAAACCTCGACCCGTACCTGAATTGCAACATCCGAACGAAGGTATCCGACCTTCGAAATGTATCCCGGATATTTATATCCGGGCCGTTACAAAGTTGGTATCAGAGCGAGGTTGTGCAATTCGGGTATGCAAGGGTCGGGTGTATGTTTTGGAAAACCGCCCACGGATTTCGAAGATTTGAAAGCGTTTTAAAAGGGGCAAATGAACTTAAAATGTCTAACTCAATTGGACTAAATATGAACTTGGCTTATGATAAAAGAGGAGAACCGACTAATAAGGGATCGAGTGGGTAGAAACGGCGTTAGACCATCCCTTTTGGATGTAGTCGGAAATGGGTAGGCGAAATACTAGCTTGTTCTTTACAGCTGGGTCCGGAGGGTTCCAAGGAGGTCGTTATAATTGTCATTAACTGATTCTATGATTGGGTGCTTGATATGCTAAAGATTTGATTGTATGTTCTAACTATGGAATGAATATTGATGATCTGTGAACGAGATAGCGGGAGTACCCTTATTTCCCTATGATTAAGCTCAGCTTTTGTGGAACCGCCCCTTTCCTTATGAATCCTTTGATAGTTCAATCGAGTCCTCCCCTCGAATATCGGTCTCCTCCACGGGAAATCGGGTTGGTAAGCACAGTGGTTCGGAAAATCATGGTTGGATATGAGGGTTACTTGGGGAGAGTATCGAAAGTTGGCTTTTGATGTCATTCCAAGTTAGAAAGTAAGTACTTCTGAGGTTGTCCTTATCAATTCTTATGACGATTCATTAGCGTCTTCTTACCATGAAAAGTCGTATCCGAGTCTCACGGGAAAGATGGGTAATGAGTCAGTTGGGAAGAGTCAACGTTGCCCTTATGGACTTCTATCGGGTTATCTTGATTGTCCTATTCATGATTGTGTGATTCTATATGCACTACTCCTTGACCTACAATTGATCCTTAGTGTGGAATTATGCTTATGTGCTTTAATGTTCATAATGACTATTGTATAAGTTTGAGCTATATTTATCGTATCCATATCATCCCAACATGATCTACTTAGTATATTACATTGTCATACTAGGGCACGAATAAATATGTCATATACTAAGATGTCGTCTAATTGATGTCCTTCCTGTAAATAGGTTCATGATAGTGTGGTAGTTCGGTTCTAGTATCATGATAGAGCGAGCCCCTTACTTGGTGGATACGTGTTATAAATTGATGTTGACGTGCCTTATATGCTACGTAACTCCCGGTACATGTTATGATGATGAGCTCTAATGTGAATTGGTAGTTGTATGACATTTTGTACCCATGCTTGTCCCATTGCTTAAGTCTCGTGTTGTGTCTTGCCCTCTATCATGATTGTATGTTGTTATAGCATGTTTACTTAGCATATTGATTGTATGATGGATTGAAAACATGAACCACATGATATGAGTCTATATGATTGTTGCTTCCCTTGGATTAGGTACATGATAGTGTGAACGAGTCTTGATAAATACATGTTCTATCCTAGTATACATCAATTTGAACTCATGTCCTCATATTCTAGCCATGTTGCTTAGACTTGCTCTATAACTCGTTGCGTTTTTCCTCTCATGCTACTATGTCGTTGAGATGTGATTGAATGAACTCTTGCATACCGTCGTACTAACCAGTCAAGTGCATGTATGTACCATATGTTATATTAGACCACTAGTAACATGTTGGGCCCTTGGTTGCGACTTGTGCGAGTTCTACTTTACCTACATTGTTGTTGATTCTCTCTCGAGCTAGGTACCTGATAGTGTGGCTTGTTCCTCTTTCTATTCTCTTAACATGTTTCACTCGCCCTGATGAGTTAATGTTGAATTCGATGTTTGACTAGCTTTCCGTAATAGTTAAACCTAGCATGCTTACATGGTAAAGATGTCTATTACTCTATGATGACTTCTCGTGCTTGTATGAACCTATGACTTGACACCCCGCTTGATCACACACCACTCTATATCATGATTTTGCACCTGCATGACACATGAATATCGGAATGAACCTAGTTGAATTACTCTAGTGGTACTCATGTTCGATGTGTGCTATTAGTATCAGGTGGAGCTTATGACTTCCAATATGACATGCTGAATGATTTCATATCACGCTTGTTCTATAATGTGACAGCTATTGTACCATATATGTACTCTATGATGGTTCATTCTTAGCATTTTATAATCTAGCACCCATGATGTCCTTCTTGTACTTTTGATGATGCCTCATGTTTCGTGAATATTATGTTGAACTCCTCTAAATGACTCTTGACTATGCTTGTATCACATATATATTGCTAGTATCATGTAGGACCCATGCTCTCTAGATGTATCCCGTCATATGATTCCGTGCCATGCTTGACCTAACATATGAGCATTGTGAAGTAGTTACTATGTTGCCCTTTATATGATCTCGTATGATGCATACACCAAACTTGTACATTGTTCATATATGTGATAATTGATATGCTACTCTTATGTGTTCTCGTATGACGCTTCATCTGATTGATATAATATATCTTGCCATGATATAGTTGGACTCAATTGTTGATGTGTATACCCTGTTCCTACATTGTTCATATACATGATGCTCGTTATCTCCATTAAATTCCGCATGACTTCAAATCATATATGATCATTGCTGGTTCCGCCCATCTTGCTTGAAGAATGCTAGGCATATCTGTTTCCATGGAATACTAGAATGTTAGCTTGTTTCACAAACATCAGCGTAGGACTGGATTGTGTCTTTGATATGAATACGAATGTTTCCCCGAGATAGGTACATGTTAGTATGGATTGACGTGATGGATATGCTCCATAGTGAATTCATGCTTGTTTGTCACAATGGTACCCTAATGGACTTCCGTAAAGGCATCGTTACTATTCCCGAGTCGGAGTCTTGTCTCTAGTCATGTCGTCTTTAGCTTTGGTCTATTTCATCTCCGAAAGAAACATTGGGTCGTCCGCCCTTGTCACTCCCCTATCTCCGCTAACTTGAACTCCTACGCGTTACGTTGGACGAACGACCGCATGGAAAAGGGATCGGGAAGTCGAATAGCGACTATGATGAACCTGATATGGCTGATATTACATGTTGATATGCAATATTGAATCATAATTGGTAGTGACAACTATACTCATGATATAATGACCCATTGCTATCCTACTATGCTGTTCTAAAAGCATGTTATAATGTGTTGAATGAATCATGAAATAATGATATGTTGCGATGTGAGAGCATGCTGTTATGTTATGATCAGGAGATGTTAAATGATGAATATTGATTTGGATCACGAATCTGACTTATATATATGAGTTAATGGTGCGTGATTGCTAAGTGTTCGTTATATGACATTGTATGAGTTGAGATGATGTTTTGCGAGTATGCTGACGTTTTGGTGATTCACACATTGACTAACCTTTCCTTTTGCTGAATCTTAATAACCTGACCTTGATGTGTTGATGTGTTGACAATGGGTTTTGGTTCATTAATTCTGTGATGAGAAATGCTTTTATGACCTTTGGTATGATCTGGAGATGTGATGTGACCTTGTGGCACTACGATGGCATATGTTGAGACTTGCCTTATGATGTGTTAATTGGAGATTGGTTGGTTATACAGTTATGCATTTCTTATGGCTTATGCATCTTGCTTGAATTGAGACTGATAGATTGATTCGATTCTGGAACCTAGGAAGAGAATATGGGATTAGCCCTTAGAGGTGGATGACTCCACCTCCTACCCTCGGAATTTGATTGATTGGTATGTGTGAAGCTGATTTGGTTTTCGGAAGATTTTTGACAAAATCTTGATTTGAGAGGATTTGACTTGTTTTGGTGTAAAGTTGCTTGATTAAAAATTGAATTTGAAGGTTTTAAGCGGTTTTGAAAATGGCCAACTTTGGGTTTTAAAGAAATCGAGAGTTTCAATGGTTTGGACGACAACCTTTCCGTTTAAAAACGCTTTGAGAATTTACGAACTGGATTTACATTATGACGTCCCACGAAGTGGATACAAGCATTTTATAGGGGCGCTTATAGATTGCTTGCTAAGACCTAGTCGGACGCTATAATGCTTTTAGAGTTGTGATACTTCCGAAAGGTCAAAGCAAGGATGTGATAGGGGCGCTTATTACACACTTGACTAGACCAATTGGAGATGTCACGACCGTGACCAGGATGTTGTGAGAATCCCGGAAGACGCAACCGAGATGATTGCAAGATCCTTGGACATGGTCCTCGGACTCGCCGATTTCAAACTCCTTTCCATTGTTTTAAATGATTTTAGTCTCGGGGACGAGACTTGTTTTAGAGGTAGATAAATGTAAAGACCGAGTATATTTATATATTATGACTATTTTATTAAATAAATTATTATTTTATTCAATTTGTAAAAGTGGAATAAAAACCCGTCCTCGAGCATCAAGTTTCGATTTAAAATCATTCCGGCATCAATTTAAATTTCGGATTTTGATGGGATTCGATTTTCGCTTTCAAGATCGAGTATTAATAAAGACTAATTTAAGCTCCGAGTTTTGATTGAAATTAATTTAATTCCGTTATATTGAGATTATAAATTAAATTTTATTTAATTCGATTTAGTCGGAATTCGATCGGGCGAGCGGGTTTCGAGCTTTTCCGCTAATTTGAATTCTTTGTGGGGACCCCCTTTTATTCCTAATTTATTTACCTTTTCTTTTATTTCTCTCTCTCTCTCTCCTGGCAAAGAATTTGGTCCCCCTCTCTTCTTTTGGCTTCTTCCCACCCCTGCCTCACCCTTGCAGCTCACCTGCACACATTGCCGCCTCCTGCCTCACTTCCTCTTCACCCCTCCTCCCTCTCTCTTCCATTTCATCCTTCTCTGCACTCCCTCTTCAGTACCCACACAAACCCCCATTCTCCATTCTCCATTCAACCCAAACCCCCCTATCTCCTTCATGTTCTTCCGGTTCACCGCCACTCTCAAGAACCACCACCCTCCTCTGCCCCGCTTCAATTCAACACCACAACTCCACCTTGACGCCACTACCAAGACCTCTTCTCTGTTCTGAGGCCCTTCCCTGCTTTCCGAGTCGAGACGGAGCCATCGCTGCGAGCCCAGGAACGTCGAAGAGGAGCGAATCCGAGGTCAGACGGGGCTGATCATGAGCCTAAGCCGCCAGCAGACCCTTCAACGACGACGAGCCAAACCCAGAAGCGGAGCCGAGCCGTCCGGTATTCCATCGCCGATGCCGTCCCCGAGCATCTTCGTTTCCCTGTCTTCCCGAGTCGAGTTCCGGTAAGCCTCTCCACCTTACTCGCGTTTTGCTCTCTTGGTCTTGAGTGAGGTCAGAGTCGGTTCGGGTGGGAGAGTCTTCGCCGGAAAGGAGCCACCGGAGCCTGGGCTTCTTCCTCCTTCTCTCCGCTCCATTTCTCAATCGTAACAGAGCAAGATCTGAATTAGGGAGAGACGGGTAGTGGGCTTGGGCCTATTTTGGTCCGGGTTCGGATCCCCTTCGGATCCCCATCCGGATCTCTCCTATCTCTTTCCTTTCTTTCCCCTTTGGAATCGGTTCCGGGTTGGGTTTAATGAAGTGGGTTTGGGCTTGAGGATTTGGGCTTCAATTGTCGGGTCTGGGCCTCTCCCCTCCCTTTTCTTTTCTTTCCTTCCCTTCTGGATTCGGGTTTGGGTATGGGTACCCGGGCCTCTTCTTCTTCTTTCCTTGGGCTGGCCTTTTCGGGTTATAAAATGGGTTTTGTTTTAATTTCGGTTTTGAATTATATATATTGTTATATGTTATGTTATATATATATATATATATATATATATGTGTTAGATGTTTTTATTTTTTTTTCTGATTTTAGGAAAATGAATTTATATATTTATATATTCTGAAATTATTAATATTTATATTTAAAAAGGTTTTAAAAGGGATATTAATTGATATGGTGTTATAAATATAATTATGGTTATTGTTTTGAGACTTTATGAATATTAAGTGTTAAATTATTTTGTTATTAGAATTATTTTGGGATTTGGTTATAATTATAATATTCTGGAAATTTATCCTTATATATTGTTTATTGTTTAAAAATAATATTGATTGGATTATTTGATTGATGCATTTTATGAGAATTTCAATATGTAAGTTGGGAATTTTAAAGTGATTGTTGGTTTTGATTTATAAAATATGAATTGTGAACATAGGATTATTTTGATGATTTAATATTGGAGTTTATTTATATAATGTTTTGAAATGAGAAACATTCCGGAATTATTTTATAACATGATTTTGGGAAAATGAGCCATAAGGTTTAAATGTGTAATGTCGGGATTTGGATAAGCGACTTTAAAAGAGTTGGTTGATTTTCTAAGTTGAGTTCTTGAGATGTTGTTTTGAAAATGAGATGATGAGATAAGACGGAATGATCTGAAATGAGATATGAGAAGAGATGTATGATAGTTAGGGGCGCCTTGTGTGAAATAGGTAGACTCATGCATTTTTATGTTATTAGGTGTTTGTGAATGTTGGACGTTGCTTGCTATCGGTGATTCATTTCTTGGATTCTGCTCTGCCTTGTTCTCTTCTGTTCGGCTTATTCAGGTAAGTTCCTTTATGGGCTTACTCAGATTCGAAAGAGATTACCGGCTTGTGAATGTATGACATACTAGGTGTTGCATAAGCATTAAAGCATGCCATGTAGTATCATGTTAGGTTGCACTTATGATTGAGCATTCTATTTCTTTACGCGTATGAAACAGAACGGCCGTATCTGTGATAGTCCTAGAGTCTTTGCTAGGGTCATAGGGTAGCCCAGCCCCATCGGGTGCCCTGAGTCTATCGAGTCGATATGAGCATGATGATAGCCCAGCACCATCGGGCATGATTTATTTATTTTAAATTATGTTATAATGATGAGATATGATATGCTATAGCATCGAACCGGCCGGTCTCTGCACTAACGGAAAGGGGTGCAGATGTAGGAGAGGGACATGCCACTTGGCATTCTTTGGGCGCCTTTACAGTTATTTCTCGCATATTGCAAATTAGGATCATGCTAGTGTGATTTAATTTACGCATCTGCATCATCTTTATTATTAGCGTATGTGTATGTTCGCTTGCTGGACAGAGCGTGTTGGGGCCTCGGTCTGACCCCACTCGCACCCATTGTTTTTAGGTATGATTGCTCCCTGTTTATATGGCGTGGGAAAGTCCCCCGGCGATTGCAAAGAAATCTGTCTAACCCCGCTAATCTGACCATACGACTTTAGAATCATGTTTTGGTTTTGACCCGGCCTTGCCGTGGCTTTTGTATCTAAATCGTATTTCCGCTTCACTTTTGTTTAAACTGAATTTATGAAACTTCGAATGATTAGGGGTTGAAACCTCGACCCGTACCTGAATTGCAACATCCGAATGAAGGTATCCGACCTTCAAAACGTATCCCGGATATTTATATCCGGGCCGTTACAAAGTGTGCTTGTATGGCTGCTGCAACGAGACAAAGGATGTGAGTGAGGGAGAGGGTGTGGGGGTGCTGTGAGGAAGAGGACAGTGAGGAAAGGGGACCAACATTGAGAAGAAGAAGACAAGGTGGTGGTGAAATTAGTAGGTGTGAGGCAGAGGCTGCCGAGAGAGAGAGTAAAAAAAAAGAGAATTAGGAGGAGAGTGGTCCCAACATAAAATGCAAGGAGAATATACCCGACATTCAAATTCGAAACCCGTTAATCCCGATTCTATCAAATCTCGACTAAATCAAATTTAATCAAATTTTAATTCAATTTCAAGATAAATCGAAATTAAATAAATTTCAATCAATACTCGTAGCTCAAATTAATTTTTATTAATGCTCGATCTCGAAAGCGAAAATAAAAATCCATTTCTAATACCCAATTCAAAACTATATAGAAGTCCGTTTCCGAAGGATTAATAAAATTCAGTTGTTCGAGGACGGAAATTTCAAAATTTCTAGAATCTTAATTTTAAAGTCGAACATAATTTAATATCTTAAGAAAATAATATTTTAAATTTTCCGGTCTTTACAAGGAGAGAGAGGTTGGGTCATGTGTTTCTATCCCTTACGGTGTTAAATGTTAACAGATTTGGACCTTTGATTGAATGAAATGGGTGGCTGAAATTATTTGGCAATTTTGACTTTTTTCTTTAATTAAAAATCAATGGGTCCCACTACTTTCCTTGCCCACTTGCTAAATTACGTGCGCGTGTGTTGTGCTCTTTTTTTTGTGGCTTGTGTTGTACTTTTTTTTTTGTGGCATAAATTTTTTTTGGTGGATAACGTTATTTTTTGTGTGGTGCACTGTGTGAACTATTCGATAAGGTGATATTAAATATTCGCTAACTTATAGTTATTATTCGTGTGTAAAGAGGAGTTATCGTTTAGATAATAGCAAGGGTTGGTCAAATATATATATATATATATATAGACAGAGAGAGAGGTTGGGTCATGTGTTTCTATCACTTACGGTGTTAAATGTTAACGGATCTAGACCTTTGATTGAATGAAATGGGTGGCTGAAATTATTTGGCAATTTTGGCTTTTTACTTTAATTAAAAATCAATGGGTCCCACCTCTTTCCTTGCCCACTTGCTAAATTACGTGCGCGTGTGTTGTGCTCTTTTTTTTTGTGGCGTGTGTTATACTTTTTTTTTGTGGCGTAAATTTTTTTTGGTGGATAACGTTGTTTTTTTGTGTGGTGCACTGTTTGAACTATTCGATAAGGTGATATTAAATATTCGCTAACTTATAGTTATTATTCGTGTGTAAAGAGGAGTTATCGTTTAGATAATAGCAAAAGGGTTGGTCAATTTCGCAACTATTCGCTAGGTTAATTGTAATTATTCGCTAAATTGATTGTTATTATTCATCTGTAAAGAAGACTTATCATTTAGATAATAGCAAAATAGTTTGTCAATTTTGCAACTATTCGCTAGGTTGATAGTAATTATTCACGAAGTTGATAGTAATTATTTGCTAGGTTGAAAGAGTGTAGATGTAATTTTTGATTTTCCACATCTAATTAACCATATACATATGAATAATTCAATATTATCAACGAATAGAAACTCTTAACTTGCCGAATAGTGACTCTGAACATGAAATTCAATGAATAGCTGGTTATTAGGCATTATTCATAGATACTTTTATTATGCAGTAAGATTTGGACAATTATTTGGTAATATGTTCAAATAATAACTAAATAGTAACGAATAATCTATCACATACCATAGAATAATCTATTGCATACCAATGAATAATCTATTACAAAACTGTGAATACTAATGAATAATATTATAATACAGATCGAAACCAATACAGATCGAAGACGGAGCCATGGAGTACGGAGCCGCAAGGAACTTGTCGTAGAACCTCGAGTACGGAGCCGGAGCCATGGAGGCCTGTAGGGAACCTTCGTAAATCCCTAATAACAATAGGGATCGAATATAGATCCATGGAGGTCCGCAGAGAACCTGTCGTAAATCAGGATCCGAAATCAATATAGATCGAAACCAAAATAGACCCCTAATTAACACTGAAAATCCCTAATTAACACTGAAAATCCGAAACCAATAAAAATCGAAATTTATAAACTTGCGATGCTTGAATGACAGATCGAGAGAGATGAAGTATGGAGAGATTCACCTGTTTGTTTATGGTGCAGATCGAGAGAGATGAAGTAGGTAGACGTTGAGTTGCAGCCAGATTTGAGAAGAATCGGGGTTAATTGAGATGAATTCCTCCCTAAGTCAACCTCCGTAGTGGATATATAATACGAGACAAAATTAATAAGCTAAAACGACGTCATGTATGAATTGCCAAACGGAGAGAATATATTACATATCTGCATAGTAACAAATTAAACTCATCCATTCTACAAATTAAAAAGCTTAAACATCAATGAAATTGGAGAAATTGAATCAATTACCGCTTAATAATCATGGTGATGATTTGGAGCAATGTGGTGGCATAGACCGGGCTGACATCCACCAAGAAGTTGTGAATATGCACCGACAGTGACATCTTCCGAAACCATTAGAGGTACGGATCAGCGAGGTTTCTGATCGGCAATGTGGTGTGATTGAGATTTTGGATTTGTGTTTAAATACAAGCGCTTTAGGGTTGAGTTGGGTTGGGGTGGGTTTTTTTATTTTCAATTTAATTTAGAATTAAATTAATATATTAGAATAATCTGTGTCATCCATCTTTCTTCAATCAGGGGCCCAGATTTGTTAACATTTAACATCGTAGGACTTGTTAACATTTGATCCATATTCTCTCTATATAATATATATATATATATATATATATATATATATATATATATATATATATATATATATATATATATATATATATATATATATATATATATATATATATATATCCTTACCACTATAAATCCTTACCACTATAAAACCATGGGAGAGAACTTGCAATCCGGACCGTTGATTGCTAAAACTTAAAATTTATCTACGGTCAGCATTTGCTCTCTTCAAATTTATCTACGGTGAGCATTTACTCTCTTCCCCAGCTGCTTATTTTGTTTTTATCTTTAAATTAATTCCAGCTCTTCATTAGGAATTTAGTATAGATTTCAAGGGTCCAGATCAAAAGCAAAGTGTATCCTTACCACTATAAAACCATGGGAGAGAACTTGCAATCCGAACTATTGATTGCTAAAATTTAAAATTTATCTACGGTCAGCATTTGCTCTTTTCAAATTTATCTACGGTCAGCATTTACTCTCTTTCCCAGCTACTTATTTTATTTTTATCGTTAAATTAATTCCAGCTCTTCATTAGGAATTTAGTATAGATTTCAAGGGTCCAGATCAAAAGCAAAGTGTATTCTCTAATTACACTCAAAAGTTTGAATTTAAAATGATTTTTTTTTTTCTTTAGATGGGCGTATCGGTCTTTACGTACTTACAATCGCTTTCTTCTTCACCGCTTTTCCTTTTTGGTCTGTGCAGCCTTTCTTTCCACAGCTTCCCATTCTCTTTCTTCGTCGTTTCTTTCTTTGCTTCTCCTGTGTCCATCTTCTTCTTTACTGTGAGAGATCAGTGCCGGAAAATGGACGGAGAGAGCGCCTTTCCTGGTTCTTTGTCAAGTCATCTGTCACCGCCCTTGCTTGGTTGCCACCGCCTCTTCCCTCGTGGTCTCTGGTTTGTGGTTCGCCGCCGCCGTCTAAGGCCAAGTACCACCATCCTCCATCGATTTCCCTTGTCCGCCGCCTCTTCCACTCGTAATCTCACATTTGAGACCTTTCCTTCTCCATCAGAAAGTATTTGGTCACCGCCTCTTCCACCAAAAAGCAAAGCGTAATTTGATTTTATATTTGTTCATGTTGTTGTTCTAATTTTCAATTGTGGTATTTGGTCACCGCCTCTTCCACCAGAAAGTAGCCCTTCTCTTCTTTCTCTACCGATTCAGTCAGTTATACATCGGCAAGCATGATTGAGGCTCGCTTCCGACGTTTTCCGCCACCGATATACTGATGAATCCGACCTAAGTGACGATCGGTTTGTATTGCCCTGTTCTCGGCTACCCCAACTCAGTCCCGCTCTCCAATTTCGCCTGCTTTGTCAACCAGGTAATCTCCTTCGATTTCTCGCCACTTGCTCTCATCTCTATTTGTCGGTTGTAGTTTCAAAGATTTAGGTTTCTTTTTTGCCCCCTCTCGTCTGTTTTATAGATTGCAAAGCTCTTCGTCCCAGGTAAATGAATTATTTTGGTAATTAGGTCAATATTCGTTGTTGTGTTTTTGCTCAGTTTCGATATTTGATGATCTTTGTGGCTGAAGCAAGATCTTAATGGGCTGCTTGTAGGAATTGATGAATTTACAGGGATTTGCTTCCCCTTGTAATTCTAACTAGGAATCATTTTTATAATCAAATTGCTCCCATTCCTTAATTTGGTTAATTTGCCTTTGTTCTGATTGGAATCCATGCATTCACTTGTCGTTGCTTTAAATCTTTTGTTCCTTTGTTGATGAATTTTGTGCTTATCGGATTCCACAATGGATTAGCTCAGGTTTATGCTTTCAATTTGAGCGATTAGAGCTCAGCAATGATCAGCTGATATCTATTTTGTTTCTTTATTAAGTGTGGTTCCTTGCAGAAGAGTTTAAAGCATTCAGAAGAAGAAGAAATGTTTCGCTTTGAATGAGACTATAGTGTCGAGCAATGAGTAATCGTGCAGAGCTCGGAAGACCCTCCTCAACCTCAGGTATCAGTTGGTATTCAGCAAAATATGAGATTCATGAGTAACTTGAGTATGTTATAAGGGTTTTCGTAACTTGATCCGTCTTCCAAGGGCCTTTTGTTGATATATTTGTCGTAACTTGACTTTCGGTGAAATGCTCCTGCGACCTGTTCCCTCTCTTGTTGCAGGAAAAAGAAGATTACGGGATTTGTTGCTTCAGACGGACAACCGCACGTGTGCTGATTGTGGTGCTCGAGATCCCAAATGGGCGTAAGTTTGTTGAATGTCAATCTTATGATCTTCTGTCGTGGTATCTGTTGGTTCAGTAGATCTTTCAGCTTGGTGCTTAATGTTATGGTGTGTCCTATTAGTATTTGTCTCACTTTAAAACGAAGGTGTTCATGGATTCAGACTCTACTATGGTACTGATCTTGATATCCATTTTCAAATCAGGATGCCTTTGTCTCACATTATAACTCACTTCATTCTCTTTTTTGAGTTGTGCTAATTAAATGGCTTATTTAATTTCAAAATTTTGAGTAAGCAGGTCTTTTGGGATTAAAATAATTACTGCAACAATCCAACATGAAGTTGTAGAGTCATTAGCTAGATAATAATTACGAAGTACTCTATTTCCTTAATTTGTGTGTCATTGCATTGAACAACAAATAATTAAGAATGGATGGAATCTATCCTATGCTATAACCCAAAAGACGCAAAATAACTATCATCAAACATGTAATTGGAGAAATGGAACACTTTTGCATAAAAAGAGAGTGATAAAGGTCACTCAAAGCCTGGCCCTAATTCTAAAAACTATTAGACGAATCGGGCAAGGTGGATGATGGATCTGAATTTTCTCTTTGAATGGGGCTTTGAGATCTCCTCCTCTTTCAATGGGGCTGCCCACCTAATTGCCCTGTTTTGTTCTTTTATACGTTTCAGTTTGGAGGAACTAGAATTTGGAGATTGCCTGCCACTCTCCTTCAAATTGAAGTTACATATTCGAATCCAGGGTATGTTACTATGTTGATTTAGTTGTTGCATTCATTTCTTTTGGTCTTAATCCTCGTTCTATAAGTTTGTTCAAATCCTCGTTCTCGCACCCACAGTTAGGAATACAGTCATCAGCCTTCGCCTTTCACCGCTTCCACCGACAAGTTTGATTGACCTTCATCTTCTCCACTGATTCGCAATTCTGCAGGTAATTTTGCTTCCCTGAGTTTCAAATCTAAATTTGTATTTTTCTTAATTTTACCAGCAAGTGTCTTTGGACCATTTGCATAGATATAGATGAAGGCAACTGACTTAATTACCTAAAAGGAATTAAGAGCGTCGAGTGATGAATTTTGCTGAAGTTGGCTTGTGATTGATGAATCATGTTTTGAAAACTATATGGTGGAGGATAAATGTATTTAACGATATATCTAATGTATTTCATTGTTATGAGTAAAGTTGAATTTCCTTGGGTGTCTTACGTGTCTTTTCTGAATAATCTACTGAAACTTATTGTGTTGCTTGTAAATTGATTAGGTTATGAATTTTAGCTTCTGCTACTAGCATATTTATTTATCCCGTTATTCTTTTCTTTAATGTCTTCGGGACTTGTCTTTTGATCTGTCATTGTCAACATTGTTGGGAGCCAATATATATAACTTTGGGGAGCTACTTGCTCATCCAATTGTAAGTGGTCTTGCTTTCCTAAGCCCTTTTGAAATTCTTGTACCTTTGTTTGGCTCCCTGGATTGTGCTTTTCCCTTTCTTTTGTAGCTTAGATTATTTGCTTTGTTGTAAGTGAGACCTTCAAACTGATTGTTGCTCCCTCTCCTTCAAAATTGCTAATTTTGTTATTTGTCTTCTTGTTACCTAATTTCCGAATTTGGATCTACTGGTCTCAGACTCTTGGTTAGGGTTAATTCTTCTTGCTTTAAACCCCTTCTCTGATTTCGTACTTATTTGGTCTGGTCAGGGGTTTTATAGGGCGTGTTTTGAAGTGAAATTCGTGGTTGAATTGTCGTCTATACTAATAGTTCTACCATATGTATATTCTTTTATTATCTTCTCAATAACGAATTTCATTTGATCACTCTTTATCTTATCAAAGTTATGACCTTAAATTCATTCTGATATTGCAAGCCAAATTTACCTCCACCCCTTGCACCCTTTTGGTAAATCTAAATAGGTTGTGGTGATTCTTAGGGTCTTTTATCCTCAATGCCTTTTCTCTGTCGAATTCAATTTCCCTTTTCCTCTCTGTTTTATCTTCTCTCCTCTTATTGCCATAGATCATGACTCGTTGCCGTCATCGTGGTTGTTTGAACTCTTTTTACAGAAATTTTGTTTAATTACAGCCATTCTTATTTTCACAGTCTGCTTGTATTAATGTAACAAGACAACATGTCATGGAACCTCTGGTGGACAATTAAAGTTTGGAGCAGTTCCATAGTTTAATTGCTGCAACAAATATATGCAGTGTTTTTTGATTCCTATATGAAACTTTTCTTTTATTATATCTGTGGTTCCCATATCCAGTATTTTTAAGGGGAATTCCCTACCATATAAAATGTGCAATCCATTAGGTACTAAATTTCTTTTCGTTTCCCAGTTTCTGGATTTTCTTGTTGCTGCAGAAAACTTTGCTTATTGAAGTCTCTTAAAAAATGTAAGAGAAGTTTCATATCCCTCCCACTTCTGCTGTATTATGATCAATGAGTGATGTCTTACTTTTAACTACTCATGAATCACTTTTAAGTACGTATACTGGGACTCTTTGTGTGTTCCTGAGAGGAGATAACTGAATTTTTTTTTATGTTAGCAGTATGTTTATTTGGTTTGATTCTCTTTATTGCTATTAGGCACTCATTCACTCAATAGTGTCATTAATGGTTCCGCCTTCATTACTTATTAGTACTCAGCCTTTTAAGTACTAATAACTAAAGCTTGAGAAACCCTAATTGCACCAACAACTTATTTGGATACTCTGTTCTTTTGTTTGAAGAGATGTTTCATGAACACCAACAACTTTTATGTTCATGATTGTCCAGTTTATGTTGTTTTGTAACTAAATATTTTGTGATCTTGGTGCGTAGTAATAATTTTAAGGAGAGTAAATATATTTTTAGATGGAATGGATCCATTTTTTTTTTATAGGATGCGTAGGGTGAACATCTACTTGCACTAACTCCATGTTTGGGATGGACTACCTCCAACTTTTTAAGCAGATATCAGATTCAATGGCAGAATTGGTTGATAATGCTGGAATTCAATTGCATCCTCACCAGCTGGATTATGAACCCAATGACAAAAGCGCAATGCAGTTTTTGGATTCACTTGATAATTACATTACAATACTTGATTCTCTTTCCTCCACACTTGGGTAGGTCAATCGATCTCTTGTCACCAATTGTATCTCAAATTTCATTTGATTATTTCTCGTTTCATCTGATGCATCTTGCCTTCTTATATTTTTTGAATGGGTAAATTCACATATATATATTTAGCAAACCACTTACAAAAGAGAGTCCATACCAAGAGATCTTGCCCTCTTTTTTAGTTTTTTTTTTCTTGAAGTAGTCCTTCCATGCGGCTTGTCCAATGTCATTGTTTTCTCATGCTAACCAATATTTGATGTTATAATAAGATCTAAATTGAATGTTTAAATGGAAGTTGTTGACAATGAAAATTGTTTTCAAACTCAGGGATGGCTCCAATTAGCCGGTGCTCGACATTCCATGGGAGCTACTCCCATCAACAGTGCCTTGCTCAACCTCCAACCCCACAATGCAGCTACAAAGTTGCAAGTGGCACGCGATCAGGGTAGCGTTTCGTCTTTCTCTCTTCTTTACTGTTTAGGTGATGTTTTGGGTTCTTAAGGCCAATCGTATTCCTTCTTGGAAAGAAGAGACGATATTGATGAAACCACATTTGAAAAGTGAACCTCCTTCCAAGTCCCGGTGGGGGAGGTGATCTACGTGTTGATTTTCAGTTGGTCGGCGGTCTTACCTAAAACCCCCTTCCTACTATTATCTATCCTAAATGGGGGCCTCGACCTGTGCCGCAGGACCTAGTGCTCGGCTCGTTCCACTTTTCGGGCGATGATCTCACCAAACGTCGGCTCATTTCTGAGTCGAGACGAACCCGCTCAGATAGGCTTGAAAAGCCCCCTATTCCCGGCCTATGCCCCTCGGAATATCATGGGAACCGACCCCTGTTAATGAGGCTTCGACCTCTTTTTATAATGCAAGTACTCCTATTTGCATGTCACTCATTTGCCACATGTCAAGTGTCTCCACCATGTGTGATGGGGGCATGGGTGCCATGTGTCCCGACATGCATGTGAGATCCGTAGGCGGTTTATCGTCCGCGGACATCCTGACTCTCAGTTTTTTACTTGCACTCGTCCATTTTTTAATGTTTATAAGGTTCTATTTATATAGCGGGAAACCTTATTTATTTATGATTTTTGAGAATATCATTATTTAATTCTCGGGCATCATCAATATCATTATTTAATTCTCGGACATCATCACAGCTCCTCGAACTTCAGTTAAGTCGTGGCTAAACTTGGGTTCGACAATGATGCATCGTATGATCTTGTTTTTTATTCATATCCATCGTTCGAGGAGGACCTTGTTCATACTCATTTTTAAAAGTTATCTCCGCGAGCTTGTAAAGCTACCAGCGGAGGCCATCTGTCACTCGAGAGGGACTTAGTTTATACTCACTTAAGAGTTATCTCCGCAAGCTTATAAAGCTACAAGCGGAGGCCCTCCGTCACTCGAGAGAAACTTAGTTTATACTCACTTAAGAGTTATCTCCGCGAGCTTATAAAGCTACAAGCGGAGGCCCTCCGTCACTTGAGAGGGACTTAGTTTATACTCACTTAAGAGTTATCTCCGCGAGCTTTTAAAGCTACAAGCGGAGGCCCTCCGTCACTCGAGAGGGACTTAGTTTATACTCACTTAAGAGTTATCTCCGCGAGCTTATAAAGCTACAAGCGGAGGCTCTCCGTCACTCGAGAGGGACTTAGTTTATACTCACTTAAGAGTTATCTCCGCGAGCTTATAAAGCTACAAGCGGAGGCCCTCCGTCACTCGAGAGGGACTTAGTTTATACTCACTTAAGAGTTATCTCCGCGAGCTTATAAAGCTACAAGCGGAGGCCCTCCGTCACTTGAGAGGGACTTAGTTTATACTCACTTAAGAGTTATCTCCGCGAGCTTATAACGCTACAAGCGGACGCCCTCCGTCACTCGAGAGGGACTTAGTTTATACTCACTTAAGAGTTATCTCCGCGAGCTTATAACGCTACAAGCGGAGGCCCCTCCGTCACTCGAGAGGGACTTAGTTTATACTCACTTAAGAGTTATCTCCGCGAGCTTATAACGCTACAAGCGGAGGCTCCTCCGTCACTCGAGAGGGACTTAGTTTATACTCACTTAAGAGTTATCTCCGCGAGCTTATAAAGCTGCAAGCGGAGGCCCTCCGTCACTCGAGAGGGACTTAGTTTATACTCACTTAAGAGTTATCTCCGCGAGCTTATAAAGCTACAAGCGGAGGCCCTCCGTCACTCGAGAGGGACTTAGTTTATACTCACTTAAGAGTTATCTCCGCGAGCTTATAAAGCTACAAGCGGAGGCCCTCCGTCACTCGAGAGGGACTTAGTTGATACTCACTTAAGAGTTATCTCCGCGAGCTTATAAAGCTCTCCAGCGTCCTGGGACTTAATAAAAATCATCGATCAGGGAGCTCAGTGCGTCCACCGGATGCCCGACGCGGAGCAAGCTAGCAAGCTCCAGCGTCCTGGGACTTAATAAAATCATCGATCCGGGAGCTCAGTGCGTCCACCGGATGCCCGACGCGATGCAAGCTCCAGCGTCCTCGGACTTAATAAAAATCATCGATCCGGGAGCTCAGTGCGTCCACCGGATGCCCGACGCGGAGCAAGCTCCAGCGTCCTGGGACTTAATAAAATCATCGATCCGGGAGCTCAGTGCGTCCACCGGATGCCCGACGCGATGCAAGCTCCAGCGTCCTGGGACTTAATAAAATCATCGATCCGGGAGCTCAGTGTGTCCACCGGATGCCCGACGCGGAGCAAGCTCCAGCGTCCTGGGACTTAATAAAATCATCGATCCGGGAGCTCAGTGCGTCCACCGGATGCCCGACGCGATGCAAGCTCCAGCGTCCTGGGACTTAATAAAAATCATCGATCAGGGAGCTCAGTGCGTCCACCGGATGCCCGACGCGGAGCAAGCTCCAGCGTCCTGGGACTTAATAAAATCATCGATCCGGGAGCTCAGTGCGTCCACCGGATGCCCGACGCGGAGCAAGCTCCAGCGTCCTGGGACTTAATAAAAATCATCGATCCGGGAGCTCAGTGCGTCCACCGGATGCCCGACGCGGAGCAAGCTCCAGCGTCCTGGGACTTAATAAAATCATCGATCCGGGAGGCTAGCTCTACGACCGGATGCCCGACGCGGAGCAAGCTCCAGCGTCCTGGGACTTAATAAAATCATCGATCCGGGAGGCTAGCTCTACGACCGGATGCCCGACGCGGAGCAAGCTCCAGCGTCCTGAGACTTAATAAAATCATCGATCCGGGAGGCTAGCTCTACAACCGGAGGCCCGACACGAAGCGAGCTCCTGCGTCATGGGACTTAATAAAATCTTCGCTCCGGGAGGCTCATGCTACGACCGGAGGCCCGACGCGGAGCAAGCTCAAATGTTGGGACAAAACATCTTCCCATATGCAATGCATAAAAGAGTATATATAAGTTATGCTCTGTTTTGCGTTGTTAAAGTGAGCATACTAACACCTGTGTTCTTGATTACAGTATGTAGCTTCTTGTATATGACATTCCATTGTATTGAAACAACTACCTCCATATATTAAATTCACTTCATATGTCAACATATGATGAATAATACAATAGTGGAAATATTTATATATGTATTCTATAGCTCATTGCATATGCTTCATATATTTATCAATTTAGATTTAATTCAACCTTGGATCAACAAATCTGATCAATGAGGCTAAATAAAAAATCAGTAGGTCCATTACCTGATCGATGGAACCCAATTATAAGCAATGAAAATATATACAGGAAGTTCCAAAGAGAGTACGGGTTGCGGGGTATGTGCTTAGCTACTAAACCCCTAAACTCGAAATCTACTCACAAATAAATTTTATGACGGTAGTACTCTCTCAATCATACATGATTTTTAACATAGGTAGATGTGAGAGCGAGGCTTCAAAAGATGTAGATCTCTAGTCGCATATGCCCATATAACAGACATACCCATCCTCACTCAAGTTGCTTGCTTGTTTAATTCTGACACTGGGGTCATTGAAGGATAACAGACCCATCACAAAGAGTCGAACGTGGTTACCTTAAAGTTGTCTTGAATCGGCAGCCAGCGTCATGAGATGCGGTCACCACCTCTAGCAGCAATCTTTGGTAGGAAATTAGAAAAATCAATACACTTAAATCGATTACGAGCCCTTCCACTGGATTGACCTGAAATTCGAGGTATTATCCATGTGCTGAAGTGCTGCAATATTTTTGTGTTACAATGCCAATTCCCTAGAGGCAATGGCAAGCTCGTCCCTCTTTGGACAACTTGAACCCCTACCCTAAGTGAAGATCACGCGTCAAACCAGTAAATTTCAATCGATCGGAGAGCTAGTCCTTTACACGGCCATCATGGAAGGACCTTGAAGAAAGTGATTCTTTGAATCCACAAGGATTTGCATACACAGATTTTGAAAGATTTGTCAATTTCCCTTCGTTTTTTGCGAGCTCTAAAGGTGATTAGCTCGTTCTTTTCTTTTGAGTGCAAACATCGATATGCATCCGATTCAAAACCCGAAGAACGCGTGTGATTCCTCCGCTGCTCACTTGGTTATTATCCTTGCATTTTAGTGTCTTGCGATCGATAACCCCAGAGTCCTAAGCTCCGCATTATGAGAGTGGCGAAGACGGTTTCTTCCATCTGGGCAACTACCAGTTGGTCTTGACCGCGAATGCCTTTGAATTTTTCAAGGTCTTGTCCTTTATTGCAATCGTCCACGGACGATGGCCGAGAAGCGCGTCACCTCTTTCCACAAGAGGCCAGCCGCAGACCAATCACCTGCCCGAGCGTGTTTCAGATTGAGATGGTAGAATACCAGCCCCCTATGCAAGCACATTGGCTGGGATTCGATCATCGTTCGAGATTGACGTGGAGATCGGAAACTCCTCAAACAACCTTGTTCGGGTCGTACTTTTGAGAGCGACCGCAATTCTTAAGTTTTAAAGAATATGTCATTCCTAGGACCGTCGCCGCGACCGCTTTTGGAATAAGATTTGAGATTTTTGGAAAGCCACACGTCCACACCACCACAAGGTGATGCGTCGCGGACACAGGGTGGATCGGCGCTCTGTTCCTCCGCGGATTGTACATCTTGGTGTCATCAAGATCATGGACCCATTGCTCACAAGAATCGTCATTCTTCCGAAGATGATAGTTCGTATTCCAAATAACAATTCTCAGTCCTGGTTTAAACTTCCTCGAGAAGCTCATTGTCGACGTTGGATCGAGATGCGCGGCTGACGATCGGCATCCTTACCTATCCCCAAGTCTCGCGAGTGGAACATGCCGCTTGTGACATCTATCTGTTGCAGTAGAATGGGCTGGGTCGATTCTTCTCAGGCTGACAATGGTGGTAATGACCCATAACATTGGGTCTTATCATCTTATGAAACCAGGGAAAATTGCTTTTCTGTAGTCCACCGAGTTTTAATTCAGAGTTTCCTGCTTGCTAATCTCCCATTCATGTACTTGGACTTAAGTCTCCCTTAGAGTCAAATGACAGCACATATATCCTCTGGCATGTATCCCTCTTGTATAGTCTCCTCTCGGCAACTATTTGCAGGTTCAATTTTGGATTTAACACCAACAAACCTTAATCGAAGTAAGATGAATGAATTAGTTACCTCGAAAAAATATCCATGTAGGACGATATTTCCAGGAAATTATCCAAGTACACCATCACCGGTTAACATGACGCGATGAAGGATCCCCCCACAAGCCGATGCAATCGAATACAGATTCAAAGATGTCGAATTGACGCGATTGGAAAAATGGAATTAATGCGATCGAAGATGCGCAACCGTCGATGTGAAGTTGCAGATGCGAAAACGACGCGATCTAGGATGCGGAATCATCAACGTGAAGCTGATATGATCGCAGATGCGGAAATGACGCGATCGAGGATTTGGAATTGACACGATCGACGATGCAGAGTAAATGCGAACTCATGCGCTAACCCACACCCATTTTAATCGACGTTTGCAGATAGTACCAACCCGCGGACGACATAATAAAAAGGATGGGCAGAGGGCGGCACCCAATAAGCTTCAGATCACTATTAGGCAGAAGCATACCTCCCTCCAAATTCCACGCAAGGATGACATTTTCTTAATTAAAGCATGCTGAGGTGCCCAACAAGTATTCTTGTATATGTATATATACAAATATTTAGAAATGCAGCTGCTAGGCACTTATATTATATATACTCAAAACAACAAATGTTTATTTTTTCAAGGAATCGAATTCGTCTTCAAGCTACTTCTTTTATCTAGAAGTCAAAATTCATAATATCGGGACCTTTATCAAAGCAAGATGGATAGATAAATTACTTTGAAACATTACCTCTTCGGGTGAGAGGTCCCCACAGACGGCGCCAGTGATGAAACCACATTTGAAAAGTGAACCTTCTTCCACGTCCCCGTGGGGGAGGTGATCTACGTGTTGATTTTCAGTTGGTCAGACCGCCTGAAACCCCCTTCCTACTATTATCTATTCTAAATGGGGGTCTCGACCTGTGCCGCAGGACCTAGTGCTCGGCTCGTTCCATTTTTCGGGCGATGATCTCACCAAACGTCGGCTCATTTCTGAGTCGAGACGAACCCGCTCAGATAGGCTTGAAAAGCCCCCTATTCCCGGCCTATGCCCCTCGGAATATCATGGGAACCGACCCCTGTTAATGAGGCTTCGACCTCTTTTTATAATGCAAGTACTCCTATTTGCATGTCACTCATTTGCCACATGTCAAGTGTCTCCACCATGTGTGATGGGGGCATGGGTGCCATGTGTCCCGACATGCATGTGAGATCCGTAGGCGGTTTATCGTCCGCGGACATCCTGAGTCTCAATTTTTTACTTGCACTCGTCCATTTTTTAATATTTATAAGGTTCTATTTATATAGCGGGAAACCTTATTTATTTATGATTTTTGAGAATATCATTATTTAATTCTCGGGCATCATCAATATCATTATTTAATTCTCGGGCATCATCAGATATAACTACGATCCTAGCTACTCATGGTTCTTTATCGTGTTTTTCTTGTTATTGCAGGTATATTTTTGTTGTTATTGTGAGTATTGAAGATTGCTCGTAATATTTTTTATATCATTTTCATGTCTTATATACGGAATCGCATGTAACAAAATCTTCACCGTGCAAAGCACGGTTCCAATGCCTAGTATATATATATAAGCGCCGGTAGTTTTTGATCAGGGAAGATCTCAGCCGTTCACTATAGCCTTTATCTACGGCCCATATTTGCTCTTGTGTTGGATTTTTAACTTCTGGCCTGAGAAGATCTCAACCGTTCATTACCTACGACCCATATTTAGTCTGTACACCTGCTTTTCTCCACCTCCTCCTTCCTTGTAGCCGCCTGCCTCCGCCTTCTTCCCTCGTGGCCGCCGTAGTTCCGTTTCCTCTCGTCATGGTCATCTGACTCACCTCTTCTTATGGGTCTTATCTTCTCCCTAACAGAGACTCCACCGCCATCCTCTCTCAGTGTTCAGCTCGGATTCAGACCCAGGTAACCTCATTCGACTCCTCTCTGTTCGCTCTCATGTCGGTTTGGTCTCAGGCTACGCAAGCCCTTGCGCCGCTCTTGAATCTTCTTCTTGTTGAATCTTTTTCCCCTTATCTCTTTGCTTTGTCTATTTTTGCAGTTTGTCTCTTGACGTTGGGTTAATTCGTTAACCTAAATCATTCGTCAGAGTTGCTTTCTATATTGTTGCACTTTAATTGAATTTGTGTGTTCTTCGCCTTTTGTTTTGTTGTAGCAAATCATCAATCATCCTGCTTCACCGAGCCGGTCGCAAATCCTCGAAAACACTGGGTCCCTTTCTCTCCATTCAATTTGAAGGTCTTTGACTAATCTTTCTAAATTTCAGTTCTCTTGTATTTGTTATTCACTTTGGAATTTCAGTTCCCTTGCCGCCTCTTCTCTGCGTCTTCTCGCGCTCTCGATTCAAATGAGTAGGAAGAGGTAGCAATTACAGTTTATCCCCCCCTCACTTTTTTTTTTCCATATACTGAAGTTCTTAATCGATTGTTGTTCTCTTCTATTCCTGCTGAGTTTCAATTAATTTGAGTTGGGAAAGTGAATTTGTATTTAGTTAGGGTTATTCTCACGTTAATTTCTACTTTGTCAAGTTTAATTGAATAATTTGGGGCTTTTTGGCATTGAATTTCTCTTTTTTTAGAGGTGGTTAAACTGTTGGTATTTTAGGTCATCCAACACCAGATAATGGGCGATGTTTGTCAACCTTCAACATTGGCAATCTAATTTGCAAGAAATCCGATCTCACAAGTATAAGTTTTTAGTTTCTTTTGCAGCTTCATTTTCTATGATATTTTTAATGGATTCAATCTGAGGCTATTATTTGGTTTGATGATTTCTTGGTTTTTCAATTTGAGCTTGATATTTGTTTTTGATGGTTTCTTGGGTTTCATTGATATTTGAATGGCGTATGACATAGTGTCTTTGTGGGTTTCTATAGGTGGAATCCTCCTATCGATCACCTAGGACCTATCATCTATTTTCGGATCATGTGATGCTTAAAATTTCCCTATAGCTATTACTAACATTATTACGGAGCTAATCATAAGATGTTTTGGAGTGTCTAAAATGTCTGAAGTGTGTAATTTAGGTTCCAGCAGATACATCAATACATGGATGCATGAGTCCGATCGTACATCAATACATGAGCCACTTATCAAACAACACATTATTTTATCTTTCCTTGAGATTGTTGTGGGTGAATCCAGTGATACTGCTCATCAATTCTTAGTGGTTACTTGCACCAAATTGTTGTTGGCTTTTAATTTCTCATTTACAATTTTAGGATTTCGTTTCCTAATTAAAGGTTGTACTTTAGAACATGTTTTTTATTTTATTTTTTTATTGACTACATCTGTGTTGTATTATTCACACTGTCGCAGCTCAGGTATTCTTATCAATTCTATTTGAAACATTTGGGTCTAAAATGTCAATACATATATGAATGCTCTGATATGTGCACTCACTAGAATCAATAAGAGGGAAACAGAGAAACGGAATTGAGGCCTCCCACCATTGTATTGCTTGTTTAATAGTAGTAACCTACTAACTACAAAGAATTAATTTAAGAGTCGTGTTCCTTATTTATTGGAACATGTGTATAATGGTGCATTAGTTTTCAAGGATTCATGAGAATTAGTTTAAGTGTTTTGTTCCTTACGTATTGGAATATGTGTATAATGGTGCATTAGTTTTTTAGGATTCATGAGTGAATATCTCAGTTGCTTAATAGGCTTTTTGATTGTGTGTGCAGGGTGGGATCAGTCCTTCTTTAGGTAACATGACAGAAGACGACTGGAATTGGTACACATATGACATAGTTAAGGGAAGTGGGTGACTAGGTACGTTGTTCTTTTACATACATTCGTTCTTATTGTTTGGTGTCTTTCGGCTTACACGGGAGCTCTAAATTCTAAGGTTAATTATTAGCCCTGAGCTCTTTCATCTCTTCATATGGCTATTTTAAGATTGCTTCAAATCATTGAGTAATGTTGCGTTTGCATCATTTTCCAGCAAATTGAAGCTAACCATGATAGATGCCATACCTTTCACCAAAAGAAGCGATCTGTACGTCTTCTGCCCAAGAATTTCCTCCTAACATAGTAGCTTTGGGAATGTATACCGGCACCACTGCATTCGGTTGTAAATTCTCGCAAGGTAAGTAAATGCTCAATGTATGAAATACCCTTTTAAAGTGTGACCATGCTCAGTCAACTTTCCCTGAAACCTTCTCTAAAATGCTTTCATTGCGGTTGAACGGATAAAGACCATTGTATCGTTTGCTCTTAGGTTGGTGGTAACTCAGTAGATATCCCTGTGGAAAATGACATCATTCAGATTTTATCACATGCTAGATCAAGATGTCATGAAACACCGTATTCGATGTTTGAGCCAAGGTTTTACCTTCGTTATTCATTAGTTTGTTTCGTAGTTTCATTATTTGTGCATTTTCCTCAGCCATGGCTTTTGCGTTCACTAGCATGTCCTCCGTTGGCTCCTTTGGCTGCCCCTAACGATCTATTGTCATTCACCTCTATCAGTTTAAATCTCCCTTGTGAGAGCCATAATGTGACCCTCTGTAGAAATAGAACCTGCCCTTCCAAAATCAATTCTATGGCGAAGGATCTCTACTTAAACAAGGAC
Source organism: Persicaria maculosa (assembly GCA_963922045.1). Classification (NCBI taxonomy): domain Eukaryota; kingdom Viridiplantae; phylum Streptophyta; class Magnoliopsida; order Caryophyllales; family Polygonaceae; genus Persicaria; species Persicaria maculosa. Next base: position 42,211,689 of record OY998261.1, read on the forward strand.
GGTTCCGCTATTAAAAATCTCTAGGTGTTTCACACTCTACATGATCGTTGATTGTTTAGTTTTCTTCATAGAAAAAATAATCAGTTTGTCTATATTAGTTTGTTCCCAAGGGATAATCCATGATTTATCTTTTTCTGGGCATCTTGAGTGACAACTACATTGCTTGACCTTTGCAATTATCTGAGTTCAATAATAATGTGATCAGATGGTTATTTCCTCTATAGAGTTAACTTGGTTCTATTATTTGTTCAACATCAACCAAGCTGCTGAATTCAATTTAATCTAACTACACAAGTACTTGCTTTTTTTTAACATGTGCAAATGAGTTCTCTAGAGATATTGGCAAAAACTTTAGTCTTTTCCAACTCTGGCTTGAGATAGTCTTCCAACTTCTCTTTCATTCTATTAACCGTAGGTCCGTAGGTACATTTATAATGGATCTTGCATAGATAGGCCCTCTTATCCGACAGAAATTGAAGGCTTCTCATATCTCTTATTTCAATTCCCTTGTCAATGCGCCTATGATTTGGAATCCGGTTTTGGTTTTTGACGTTCCATTTTGATAATTTAAAATTTTTCCTTTTTATTTGGTTCAGTTATATTATTCCATTTCTAATTTCATGACTGAAATCAAGGATGCGATTTTCCAAATTATGTGAGTGAATTGCTCCCCAAAGTTCCGTTCCCTTTAGTAGTTATCTATGACCCAAATCCCTCCTGAGGCCCAAATCCCTTCTGATAGTCATCGTCTTCCATGTTCCACCTCTCGGTTGTGGCCACTTCAACCTCCTGTCCAAACCCCTTCGGATTTTCACCAGCTTCAACCTCCTGATTGTCGCGGCTTCCACCTTCTGCTTCATTTCTTTGTGCTTCGTTCCCTCGTGGTCACCTTCTCCCTCATTCAACCTACCTTTGAACGCCTTTTCTTTGCTCTCCTCGTCCTCTTTGTGGCTTTGGCGTCTGTAAAATCTCAAATTGGCCTCCTTTCCAATGCTCTTTGTCTTCTTACGTAGTTCCATCTTCCAATTGAGAGTCAACTCGTAATAAGTGAAACAATCAGGGTAGACATTGCCTTGATCTTAGGCCAATGGAGGGTTAGATGGTGCAAAGCTGCAGCTAGGAGGTAGATGGATCTTATGCCCATTTTATGGTTTCGTTTGCTAGATTTACGACCACTAGGCACCAGGTCTAAGACTTCATACCACTGATTTCAAATGCTTGTTCCTGCATTATTCCTAATCAAAGTCAGTATTATTGATCAATTTTAAATTCCCCAAGAGGGCCATGACCGATGATAAGCAAATACTGCATTCTGACACATCTTAAAGCAGGCATTATATTCCGTGAGTAGTTTGTTGTAGTCTCCCAACTTTAGTTGATCCTCAATATTGGTGTCTTGTTCGTTTTGTATGCAGAGATTCGCCACTCAATATTTCATGGTAATTACTTTAATAAAGAGCTTCCTAAAATCTGGATTATGCCGCTTGGTTCCATTCTAGGTTTTCCAGTTATGTTGGCAAGACTTCTGGAATTCTCCGCTTCCTTGTCAGGTACTCATTTCTAGGGTTTGTTAAGTTTCTTGTTTTTTGAAGAATATAAGTTACATTCCCATGTTCTTTGGGGCATTGTTACATCTTTTTTGCCACTCCTTACTCCTTTCTCAGTGTTCATCATCTATTTCAAGTTCGCCATTTTTCCTCCCGGCCTCCTGTTTCGTTCTTCGTCTTCGCCACCTTATGCTCTCCTCTTATCTTTTTTCTTCTCTGTCTGCTTCAAGATCGACAACGCAGTCGAAGCCCATTTCTTCTCTGTTCGCTGCCCCAACTTATCTCTTTCCATTTTTGCTTGCCTCCGGTGCCGTCTTCTTCTTTCGTCCACGTCTACTGGTTCAATGTTCAGTGGCATATCTTATTCATTACTCTCCAAGGTTGTTGATTGGCATAGGTCATGAAATTAATGTTGTTGATTGGCATAGGTCATGAAATTAATCCTTAGTGTCATCTATACAAGATTATATGATCCCACTGATAAGAGATGGGATGGGATTTCCCTTCTTATACTCCATATTTTTCGACATTTTTTCTCCCTATTCAATGTATTGTTCTATATAGTCTTTCATATATACATGGCATTTTGTTAGTAACTTATATGGTAGAATGTGCTTGAAGCATATTGTACTCCCTAAACTTCTGTAATTTTAGTAGTGTCAGGTGTCTTAGTTATGATAAACTACTATGCTTGGTTTTTAGTTATTCATGTGTTCAAGCAAAACATTCATTTACATGTTTGAATCTTGACATTATGTATGGAACAGATTGGGTTCAGAGAATTACAGTATTTCATTTAGCTTTCTACAATACCTGAAACCAGATAAAAGAGCTTTAGACTGGATAGAAAAGGACACCTTTTTCCCTCAATAATCAAATCTCTTAATGTTTCATCTCCAGTGGGATCTAATCCAGTGGGATCTAATAACCTGAGAGGAGGAGAAACAATTAACAAATGAACTCATTCAATTAAGAAGTCTGTTCAATGTAGGGGAAACTTGCATTGTCGTTTTCATTCAATTTAGACAGTAAATGAACTTATTGCAGATGAAAGTGGGTAGCTACCTAAACAAATTAGCATTGTATACTGTCGTTATCAATCCTTCCACACATGTTTTTTTTTGAATTTTCATAACAGCTGCAAAATTGTACATAATTTTACTTGGGTGGAATTTATAACTATCGTTTTAAGCTTATGATTCTGTTACGTTTTAAGATGTTGATTCTGTTACATCCCAGTGTTCACATTGTAAATTAGTTTTTTTCCTTAAAACCATGCTTTGACATTTAATCTTGCTCATTGTGGTACATATATGACATTGCAGTTTTCCTTGATTTGAGGGTTTTGATTTCTTGTGTTTTGTTTTGAATTGATAGCTGCCGATGTTAAGACTCGTCCGGATTGATACTTGTTAATTTCGACCAGTGGAGGATTGAATCAAAAGAGAATAGGGGTGAGTTAAATTTATGTGAATTCGCTTCATTAGGAGACGTTATGAGTTTTTCCAATATTCTTCAATGATGCAAGAACTTCAATGTGTATGGGTTTGTGATGGATTTTTTTCTTCCACAACCTATGTTGTTCCAATCCTTCTTAGCTATTAATACCTATTGAAGGTGTCAAATGTGTCAATTGAAAAGTGATGTTGCCTCTGCACTCCCCTCCCTGATCTAGGCATCCTATATTCCTATTGCTGATGTTAGTGTTATAGCATTTAATATAATGATGGCCAGTGACAAATTTGGAAACATCTTGAAAATGTATGAAATCTAGGATGATGATCAAATACCCTATAGAAGGAAACCATGATGATGGACTTGATTAATCTTGATAATATTCAGTCTTATAGCTCATCTTATACAGTATTTAATTTATTCTTCGCTGATCGACTTATTGGAGTGTTTTCTATTGATAATGATGGCAACAGATTATAGATGTTGTTGTTGTAACCTATATTTTGAACGCCTTTCTTATCGTCCCCATGTTGGACCAGAATTCTTACTGGAAGGATGCCAGGTTTGTTTTCGACTTTCTAAACTACTAAAATTCACATCATATCCAAGATGAAAAGGATAGTATTCAGGATTTAACTAATATGGCCATTTTTCACGCATTGACTTCGATGATATCTTTGATGTTGATTGGTTTATATCGTTTTGAAGGATGTCAAAATAATAAAGCAGCTCCCACCTGAGGGGGAGAGGCTGTTATACCTTTGCGTTATCACATTCCAAGAAAATGTGCTCCCGACTGTTATCTGACCCGCGTCCTGCCTCTTCTCAATAAGAAACATGTAAGTGGCCATTTTTCACACAGTTCACCTTTGATTCTTAATATCATAAGTGAAATTTATAACTATCATATGGTCAGCTCCTTGTATTTCGACAAACAGCTCTTTCATTGACCAAATACCAAAAGTTGTAACAAAATTAATGAATATTATACTTTAGAACAACAGCTGTGTATTTCTTCTGCTATATTTTTTCATTGAAGTTTTGAAGGAACTATATTTCAGATGTCTGACCGAACAAATGCAGTAGCTTTGCGTATATATGATCTTGAATCAATTTCAGTTGAACTAAATCCATTTGTTCATGGGGCAGGTTGTCCAGCTTACGAAATTCCACTACAGAGGTGTAGAGTGAACTATCACGCATTACAATTTTTGCTTCTTGAGATGGCCATGATGTTGGTTGACATAATGAGGATGAAAATTAAAGCAAACACTTTATTGCTTTACGTTTGTGGTAGGAAAGCAACCGTAATCCTTAGATTCAGCGGAATACATATTATGCTTGTTGAACCCTGCAGTTACAAATTTATGTATTGGATCAAATGTCACAGTTTTGAGCCCAACATGCTAGCATTCTCTGGAGGTGATTATGGTGGAGGAGAGCAAGAAAGAACTGAGCTCAGGGCTCTCAAAAAGCATTGGAAAAACTTACATGTAAGTTAATCAATTCAAGACCAACTTGTTTGATCTGAATTAAGCATAAGAAGATCCTGAAATATTTATACTCAAATTTTAAGCAGAAACCTAGCCCGGAGAAGAAAACGAGGCAAGGAATGTGCCCTCTCAGTCTCTCACTCAGAGCATGTTGGACTAATGCTGAGAGCACTGGGGTACGTGAGTGACGTTCATATATACGTTGCCTCGGGTGAAGTGTACCGCGGAGAAGAGACATTGGCACCTCTTAAAGCATTCTGTCCAAATTTTCATTCTAAAGATATTATTGCAACCAAGGAAGAGCTAGCCCCATTTGCGCAATACTCAGCGCGCATGGCTACACTAGATTTCATCGTCTGTGATGAAAGCGACATCTTTGTCATCAATAACACTGGCAACATGGCTAGGATCCTTGCAGGGAGAAGGTATGTTTGGACAATTCAGTTTACATTGCAGACCTCCTGAATTTCCGCCTGAGCATCTCCGTTTTTGTATGCAGCAGATACTTTGGCAATAAGCCAACAGTACGTCCGAATGCAACTATAACATGGATATGATAGCTGGGCTTGCCAATATGAGGGCCAAGAACTATGGCATACCCGAAGTCGATAAGCTGAAAGCTAAATTCATTGCTGGAAGAATCATACTAGCAATTGCTACAGAAACTGCTAATGCCACTGGGTTCGTTTGTCTTGAGATTTACAAGGCCTTGGATGGAGGGCACAAGTTGGAGGCCTACAGGAACACATTTGCGAACCTCGCATCGTCTCTTCTCAACTGCTGAACTGGTTCCTCTCTAAGTAACAAAACACCAAGACATGAGCTTGCTTGAAGAGTATATACATGGGTTAGGTTATTCGTCCCCTTGGTTCTCACATATGACTTCTGCACGCCCCACTTACCTAGTATATATAAACACTTTTATACAATGGCGCAATTACATAAGTCCATAGATCTCTTCACATCTCAACAAATAACAACTTTGATTAGACAAACGCAACGGGTGGAATTAGGATTTCGACTAAGGATTGCTAAAAAACAATTATGGAAAATATATTTTGTGTGTGTATACTTATTAAAAAGTTTTTTTATTATTGAAAAAACATTTACCAGATAAGCTATCCAACACTTTTGCTTCGACTTTATTTAAATCTGTTATATATCCTCAAAATACTCAAAATACTAAATGTATGTAAAAAAAATTTTTAATTTTTTTTTCAGTCAGGGGGTCTCTACGACTCTCGAACACCCTCTAGCTCCGCCACTGCATACACATTTTAATAATAGATTTACTTATTTCGTTAATGGATTAAAATCATGTAGTAAGTAATACACTCTGATTGTTCGCTGTTTAAGAATCACTATTTATTTGTAAAGGCTCGGGTTTTCAAATCATACTTTTCAAATAAAGGAAATTAAAAACGGATTTAAATCGGATATTTCAAGAAAAACTCATCCTTAAACTAACAACTCGAGTTTAAAACGAGTGTTGTTATTTGCACCGTTAATTTTTACTATGTCCACCGCTAATCACCGTAGCATGTGACGGTGGCTTTAATGACGATTAAGGAAAACCACCGTTGCATGTGGTGGTGGGGGGACTGTACAAGTGAAACCACCGACGTACAGTGCGGTGGACACTCCGTCTTTTGTGGAAGATGCCGTTACATTAGGGATACCACCGTAGACTTATACGGTGGACCCACCACACAAACCTACGGTGGAGTAGAGGTCAGGACAACACAGGGAGACCAGCCCGGACGGCAAAGGTGGCGGCCCGGACTGGCCCGAACAACATCAATAATTCAAAAAAATGTATGAAATGAATTGTTGTCCGAACCGGATAACCTCATTTGTTGTAGCGCTTGTACTCCCCTAATCGAACTTCAAATATGCAATCAACATCCACAATTTAAAAAATAGCGTACATGAAACATGAAAATGCTAATGTCGCAGCTGACGACCACCATCTCACCGGCGATAGGCTCTGTATCGTGCAATTCTCGCCGCGAATTGCTAGTCACACCCATTGACTGTGGGATGGTGGTACTGCGTCCACGTAGAGTACATGGGAGGTAAAGGGGATCCAAGAAATAACCAAATCTGCGTAAAACGTATGGAAAAAATTAAATGATACGGGGTAAAACGATATGAGAAGGAAAAAACGGAATGTGAAGAAGGAAATTCATATGAAATTAGAAACATATCGGTACGAAGTGGTTGCTGTTGCTGACTAAAGCTATCCCATCTAACTCGTTGTACGATGATATGGATGGGACTCCCGTGGCATAAATAGGCAGGCACAACATCGGCATCATCTGTGACAATATCACCAACGGACGTTGATGCAGCGTGGCAAACACTGTGCCCATTATCGGAATCTCCATCCAATACGTAGCATCATGGCACGCACCAAAGTAGTTGACCCTCATAAGGAGCTCATCCAAGGTAGGGTAGTAATGGTAGCGATCTGCATGCAACTGTAACTCAGTCTGATCATGGGGTTTTTTCACGAGTCTTATTTAAACACAGTCTGATCATGTTGTGGAAGTGTGGAGTAATAAAAAAATGTGGATAACGAAAGTCTTCCATCGGTCTGCAGGTGATTTCGATTACACGGTCACAAGGCGTTACCGTGATGAGCCATATTTTTTGTTCGATTGTAATTGCCAGCATCGATATTTCCTGGAGGATAGTGTCTGCATCATTTTTCATTTTGACTGTGCAGACGACACTCGCCCGTCTTATCTGGTGGATATTGGTTGTGAGGAGTGTTATACTGGCTTGGGAGGATCCGATTTATATTACTTGGAAATCGAGACGGCTGTTCAATCGACATGCGAGAAGATTTTCCTTCAACGAGATCAAGGTTTTCTTATCGCCGAAGGAGACGTCGGTGTCAGTTGGTAGTTATTAGATTTTTATTTTCATGTATTTAATCCGAAAAATGTCGTGATTTGTCGAATGAAACTTTTGTAATCCGAGTAACTGTTACGAAGGAGTTTGCATTCGAAAAATTTTCAGGAAACCAAAACCCACCCCGCGTATAGTGCAGTTTCATTTATATTATAGAACTGCACCTAATACAACAAATACATATAACTCCCCCAAAACCAAAACTAACCATTTCAAAGCAACAGAATCAACTCCTGACATCATGCAGGTCTACAAAATACCCACAACTACCAACGGACTCAGCTCCAATACTCTGAAAGATCCTGATCTCCATTCTGTTGAATGCATACTTGCTCATGGTCTCGTTCTCTGACCGCACTCCTTTGTTTACATCGTACTTCGCTATGTGCATCATGCAACTCAGACGAACGTTGGGGAAGAACCCGCCTATCAGACCAATGAGTTCCCAAGTCGTCTTCTCGTAGTATAACTCAGGGTCGCCCGTGTACACAGTCTTGTCCTGCACGCAGTGCAGGTCAACGTACTCCGAACTCGTCCTTGCGTCCTCGTCGTAACATGACACCTGAAACAGACAACAGGGGTATTCTTTCCATCGTTTATGTTGACAATTACACAAATGGTGTTCCCTAGGCCGAGTGAACTTTTGAACCACCATTTTGAACCGTTTTCCCCTTTTTGTCTCGCCGTCAAATATTTCTGTTGTAGGCATGTTTGTCATTTTGCACCATCGCCGGAGGGGGGGGGGGGGGGGAGGGTCCACTTATAGGCATACCACCATTACAGACGACGATGGGTTTCCCCCTGTTTTCACCACCGTATGACGCAACGATGATATGCAAGTCCCGTCAGAGACACCCACCGTAACCCTAAACGGTGACCCCGTAGGGTTAGCCCGTACCCTTAGTGTTTAGCCACCATATTTCTAAACAGTGCTGTGTTAGGGTTAGGGTATTACACCGTCTCTACTAACGGTGGATATAGGGTTAAGGTTACCCACCAGATTTAGGGTTAGGGCACCGTAACAGGACACGGTGGGTGGCACGGTGAAGTTAGGGTTGCTGTAGTCAAGGAAAACACCACATATTTAGGGTTTTAAGAGTTTTTATTGAGGTAAAAATTGCTCATTACAGAGCTAAATATTACAAAATTCATCAATACAGTCCTCCATTAAAAACAATAAAACAATAAAATATTTTCTACAATCAATAAACTTCCAAAATCATTTGAATGTACCATCATCTATTCTAGTCCAGTTCCTACGGAACAACTACCAACAAACTCCTCCACACTATCCTTCAATATCTGAATCTCTAAATAATTCCACGCGTACTTCATTAGTCTCCTGTTCGCAGGACGCACTACTTCATTCACTGCGACTCTCGCTATCCCTAATGCGCAAGCTATCCGGACATCGTCAAAAGCATCTCTTATCAGGTCCTTGATCTTCTCAATAACATCTCGATATTACGCCTCCGGATCATCAGTGTACGACGACTCTCCCTCCAAGCAATCCAGGTCAACTGGCTCTGATGTCGAGAAACTGTCCCCATCGAAACAGACTACACGAAAAAGGCAGCATGGAAATTCCATCCATTTGTGATGCTTGCAGTTGCAGAAATAATCCTCAACTGGGCGAGTATATTTATCAACGGTTATTTCAAACCGCTTACCCTTCCTTGTCTCCCCTGTAAGTCGTACTGTTTTAACTGAAATTTTGATGCAAACAACATGGAAAAGAATGGGGTCAAACTTATAGGGATGGCTACTGTTTGACGCTACGGTGTGGACCGTCAAGTAATACGGTTGGCTGCACTGTATTACTACACGGTATTCTACACCGTGTATGCATACGGTGTGTACCGTATACATATGAGATGGGTACCGTATACACATGCGGTTCTTACCGTATGTACATACGGTGGATACCGTATAAATCTGCGGAACATATACCACCCCTACAAATAGAGGGTAGGGTTAGCCCATAACATATCCAAATTTGGAGATGTCAGACGATAGTAGTGACAACTCCAGCAACGCTGAAATACGTCGTGGGACAGTTGAAGAATTTGAGGGAGTGTTGTACACAGGGAGCCCACGTTCGAAGACGGTCAAGTCGATGATAAAGACGCTACGCGAGGAGAATCGTTCGTTGCTCATTGAAAACCAGCAACAACGGTGGCGCATCGATATGTTGGAGAGGCGTGTCGCAACGCTCGAAGAGGAGAATAGGAAATTAAATGTTCAGTTGCCACATTCAAGCTAATTATTATGAATTTTGTTCTTGTATTACTAGATCCATTTCAAGTATGTTTAGACAATGTTGTATTCAAGTTAATTATCATATATTTTGTTCGTGTATTTCTGAATTCATTTCAACTACGTTGAAGAAAATATTTATATATATATAGACGGGCAGTCAAAACCAGTCATCAAACAATGAAAAGGCCGAATAACGACTGATGTCCATACAACCAACAAAACCAACATAAAACAAACTAAAACGGTGCAATAATGTCTCACTGGGGACGATCTAACCAATACCGCTCGTTGATGCATCGAATGTGATGCTCTGCGAGAGCTACTCCCTGTGCCAGTAGCCGGTTGATCTCCTCACCGGCTGATACGTTGCTATTCCCGATCATTAGCCCGTGGGCTCGGAATCAAGAACAACGACTTGAGTTTGTCCCGATCTTGCAATTATCCTTGCTATATTCTCGATGTTTACAATCAATTACAATAAAAGAAACAACTATGATTGTATAATTAAATAGCGACAAATTTAACACTTGGAATAATTATAAAAACCACCCAGTAATGGCGACAGAAAAGCAGCAGCAGCGACGGTCGCTGGGATGGCCGCGGGGCGGCTAGGATGCTGGCGACGATTCTGGGCAGACAGCGACTAGAACTCTGGTTCAGTGGCGGTTTCTCAGGATGGGTTTCTCCTTTGTGTTTGGTTTGGGATTGTGTTCAGCCGAGTGATTGAATGTAGGTAAGGGTTTAGATCTTTGTGAACTTGAACAATAAGAACATAAGAAATTGTGAAGGCTTTTGGATTGTGGAATTGGGAAAACCTTTTATTCCTAAATATAATTTCCAATCTCATTAAAATTCAAAGCATACAAGAGTTTATATAGTAAAGCCTAACCAATTCCACCTTACAAAGGATAGAGGTTTGGTTACATAAAAGATAGATTAAATAAACTAAAGATATATAAAACCTAAGATAGATAAATCAAACCTAATAAAGATAGATAAAAAAATAACTTGATGGGAAAGGAATTTACCTAGATGAGATATAATTCCTCCCACATTATTTTCTTAAATAAAATAATTATATCTAACTTTAATAAAATAGTAAAACCGAAAACAATTAAATAAATATATAAAAATTCGTCCAAACAGTGACAGCTGCAAAGATGATGAATTTTGGCCAACTTCGAGTTTGATTCTGGGAAAACATTCAACAGCAAAGTTGTAGAACTTTTCGTCCACGTTCCAACAAAGTGTGGCACGACCCAATCCGATAAAGATTGACTCCTAACGACCCATTTTACTGAGACGTTAAAATGCTGTCAACCCATTACGAACGAACCAAACATGGACATTAGCTCACCTTTCTCCTTTGGGCCTTCTCCCATGGTGGAGCCTTCTTCTTTCTTTTGAGAATGACAGTCTTTGCCATCAATAGCCCTCAAATCGATCTTGAGAGCTCGCCTGGATCAAGATCATTGTTTGACCCACAGAAGGCCATCTTGATCCGCAGCATTCTCCCCCTCTTAGCTTTGATTCATCCTCGAATCGAGTCGTTGATGATCAGCGGGGACGCAGCAACCTTCAAAGAAGATGATGGAGGAACGGGTGGAATAGGTGCCAGGAGAATTCGAGGTATAGGAACCCCAAAAACAACACCTTCATGCGCGATCGTTGAACGGACTTGATCTTCAATAAGTATAGGATCAATGAGCACACAAATCTTAGAAACTTGAACATCATGAACATGGCCAAGAGGTACAATCGCTAACTCTTGAGACACGTCATCAAGTACCTAATCCTCGTCAACGGAACAAACATGCTCGTCCTGAACACTGTCGTAGTCTGATTGCAGCCCAGATTCGGAGACTTTACTTGAAGAGTCTGGCAGGGTATAACCCAACATTGGAAAGCTCGCCGAGTCAACTCCGCAACAAGACTGAGATGAGGCAAATCCGAGGTCGGACTCAACGGGAATCGGCGAAACAAAATCGTCGCGATGTACTGCATTCTGGGCAACGAATTTGTCCACAACCTCCGCAGCCTTTTGTCGAGCGTCTTCCTTCTCCCATCATTCGCGATCCTCTTCTTTTCTTTGGCGATGCTGATACGATGCATACCAAACATCCCAATCGACAATGTCAGATCTCCCAGTTTGAAATTCCTTCTCTATATGTTGTCGCAACCAATTTCGCTTGTACTCTCGTTGACGTGCTAGTTAAAGTTGTTCCCTAGCACGTTGTTGTTCTTCCTTCTGACGTTGAACAAAAGTTGGCATCTTTTGGCTTCGTGTTGATGCTCTAGGGTTTGTTGTTGTAGCCAAGCTCTCCGACGTAATTCTTATTGGCGTCGTTGTTGTTTAGCACGTTCCAAAGAGAAAAATTCATCCAATGGATCGGAATCATCATCACAATCACCCCAAATTTCCCACGCCATCATATCAAAACATTAGTAACATCAACTCAAAGAAACAAAAAGTGTAGCATAACATGTCTCTGAATACCACTTGATACGTTTGGGATACCCGATCCTTCGCCCGTGGGCTCGGAATCAAGAACAACGACTTGAGTTTGTCCCGATCTTGCAATTATCCTCGCTATATTCTCGATGTTTACAATCAATTACAATAAAAGAAACAACTACGATTGTATAATTAAATAGCGACAAATTTAACACTTGGAATAATTATAAAAACCACCCAGCAATGGCGACAGAAACGCAGCGGCAGCGACGGTCGCTGGAATGGCCGCGGTGCGGCCAAGGAAGCAGCGGGGCGGCCAGGACGCTGGCGACGGTTCTGGGCAGACTTAGCGACAGGAACTCTGGTTCAACGACGGTTTCTCAGGATGGGTTTCTCCTTTGTGTTTGGTTTGGGATTGTGTTTGGCCGAGTGATTGAATGTAGGTAAGGGTTTAGATCTTTGTGAACTTGAACAATAAGAACATAAGAAATTGTGAAGGCTTTTGGATTGGTGAATTGGGGAAACCTTTTAATCCTAAAAAGGTTCCTTAATATAATTTTCAATATCATTAAAATTCAAAGCATAAAAGAGTTTATATAGTAAAGCCTAACCAATTCCACCTTACAAAGGATAGAGGTTTGGTTAGATAAAAGATAAATTAAATAACCTAAAGATATAGAAAACCTAAGATAGATAAATCAAACCTAATAAAGATAGATAAATAATAACTTGGTGGGAAAGGAATTTACCTAGATGAGATATAATTCCTCCCACATTATTTTCATAAATAAAATAATTATATCTAACTTTAATAAAATAGTAAAACCGAAAACAATTAAATAAATATATAAAAATTCGTCCAAACAGTGACAGTTGCAAAGATGAGGAATTTTGGCAAACTTCGAGTTTGATTCTGGAAACACATTCAACAGCAAAGTTGTAGATCTTTTCGTCCTCGTTCCAAAAAAGTATGGCACGACCCAATCCGATAAATATGGACTCTGAACGACCCATTTTACTGAGATGTTGAAATGCTGTCAACCCATTACGAACGAACCAAACATGGACATTAGCTCACCTTACTCCTTTGGACCTTCTCCCATGGTAGAGCCTTCTTCTTTATTTTGAGAATGACAGTCTTCGCCATCAAAAGCCCTCAAATCGATCTTGAGAGCTCGCCTGGATCAAGATCATTGTTTGACCAACAGAAGGCCATCTTGATCCGCATCATTCTCCCCCTCTTAGCTTTGATTCATCCTCGAATCGAGTCGTTGATGATCAGCGGGGAAGAAGCAACCTTCAAAGAAGATGATGGAGGAACGGGTGTAATAGGTGCGAGGAGAATTCGAGGTATAGGAACCCCAAAAACAACACCTTCATGCGCGATCGTTGAACGGACTTGATCTTCAATAAGTATAGGATCAATGAGCACAAAAATCTCAGCAACTTGAACATCATGAACATGGCCAAGAGGTACAATCGCTAACTCTTGAGACTCGTCATCAAGTACCTAATCCTCGTCAACGGAATCAACATGCTCGTCCTGAACACTGTCGTAGTCTGATTGTAGCCCAGATTCGGAGACTTTACTTGAAGAGTCTGGCAGCGTATAACTCACCATTGGAAAGCTCGGCGAGTCAGCTTCGCAACAAGACTGAGATGAGGCAAATCCGAGGTCGGACTCAACGGGAATCGGCGAAACAAAATCGTCGCGATGTGCTGTATTCTGGGCAACGAATTTGTCCACAACCTCCGCAGCCTTTTGTCGAGCGTCTTCCTTCTCCCATCATTGGCGATCCTCTTCTTCTCTTTGGCGATGCTGATACGATGCATACCAAACATCCCAATCGACAATGTCAGATCTCCCACTTCGATATTCCTTCTCTATATGTTGTCGCAACCAATTTCGCTTGTACTCTCGTTGGCGTGCTAGTTGAAGTTGTTCCCTAGCACGTTGTTGTTCTTCCTTCTGACGTTGAACCAAAGTTGGCATCATTTGGCTTCGTGTTGGTGCTCTAGGGTTTGTTGTTGTAGCCAAGCTCTCCGACGTAATTCTTGTTGGCGTCGTTGTTGTTTAGCACGTTCCAAAGAGAAAAATTTATCCAATGGATCGGGATCATCATCACAATCACCCCAAATTTCCCACGCCATCATATCAAAACATTAGTAACATCAACTCAAAGAAACAAAGAGCATAACATAACCTGTCTCTGAATACCACTTGATACGTTTGGGATACCCGATCCATCGCCTGTGGGCTCGGAATCAAGAACAACGACTTGAGTTTGTCCTGATCTTGCAATTATCCTTGCTATATTCTCGATGTTTACAATCAATTACAATAAAAGAAACAACTATGATTGTATAATTAAATAGCGACAAATTGAACACTTGGAATATATATGAAAACCACCCAGCAATGGCGACAGAAATGCAGCAGCAGCGACGGTCGTTGGAATGGCCGCGGTGTGGCCAAGGAAGCAGCGGGGCGGCCAGGACGCTGGCGACGGTTCTGGGCAGACTCAGCGACAGGAACTCTGGTTCAATGACGGTTTCTCCTTTGTGTTTGGTTTGGGATTGTGTTTGGCCGAGTGATTGAATGTAGGTAAGGGTTTAGATCTTTGTGAACTTGAACAATAAGAACCTAAGAAATTGTCAAGGCTTTTGGATTGGTGAATTGGGGAAACCTTTTAATCCTAAAAAGGTTCCTCAATATAATTTCCAATATCATTAAAATTCAAAGCATAAAAGAGTTTATATAGTAAAGCCTAACCAATTCCACCTTACAAAGGATAGAGGTTTGGTTAGATAAAAGATAGATTAAATAACCTAAAGATATAGAAAACCTAAGATAGATAAATCAAACCTAATAAAGATAGATAAATATAATTCCTCCTACATTATTTTCCTAAATAAAATAATTATATCTAACTTTAATAAAATAGTAAAACCGAAAACAATTAAATAAATATATAAAAATTCGTCCAAACAGTGACAGCTGCAAAGATGATGAATTTTGGCCAACTTCGAGTTTGATTCTGGAAAAACATTCAATAGAAAAGTTGTAGAAATTTTCGTCCACGTTCCAACAAAGTGTGGCACGACCCAATCCGATAAAGATTGACTCCTAACGACCCATTTTACTGAGACGTTAAAATGCTGTCAACCCATTACGAACGAACCAAACATGGACATTAGCTCACCTTGCTCCTTTGGGCCTTCTCCCATGGTGGAGCCTTCTTCTTTCTTTTGAGAATGACAGTCTTTGCCATCAATAGCCCTCGAATCGATCTTGAGAGCTCGCCTGGATCAAGATCATTGTTTGACCCACAGAAGGCCATCTTGATCCGCAACATTCTCCCCCTCTTAGCATTGATTCATCCTCGAATTGAGTCATTGATGATCAGCGGGGACGCAGCAACCTTCAAAGAAGATGATGGAGGAACGGGTGGAATAGGTGCCAGGAGAATTCGAGGTATAGGAACCCCAAAAACAACTCCTTCATGCGCGATCGTTGAACGGACTTGATCTTCAATAAGTATAGGATCAATGAGCACACAAATCTCAGCTACTTGAACGTTATGAACATGGCCAAGAGGTACAATCGCTAACTCTTGAGACACATCATCAAGTACCTCATCCTGGTCAACGGAATCAACATGCTCGTCCTGAACACTGTCGTAGTCTGATTGCAGCACAGATTCGGAGACCTTACTCTAAGAGTCTGGCAGCGTATAACCCACCATTGGAAAGCTCGTCGAGTCAACTTTGCAACAGGACTGAGATGAGGTGAATCCGAGGTCGGACTCAACGGGAATCGGCGAAACAAAATCGTCG
Source organism: Persicaria maculosa (assembly GCA_963922045.1). Taxonomy (NCBI): domain Eukaryota; kingdom Viridiplantae; phylum Streptophyta; class Magnoliopsida; order Caryophyllales; family Polygonaceae; genus Persicaria; species Persicaria maculosa. Next base: position 42,227,651 of record OY998261.1, read on the forward strand.
CGATGTGCTGTATTCTTGGCAACGAATTTGTCCACAACCTCCACAGCCTTTTGTCGAGCGTCTTCCTTCTCTCATCGTTGGCGATCCTCTTCTTCACTTTGGCGATGCTGATACGATGCAAACCAAACATCCCAATCGAGAATGTCAGATCTCCCACTTCGAAATTCCTTCTCTATATATTGTCGCAACCAATTTCGCTTGTACTCTCGTTGGCGTGCTAGTTGAAGTTGTTCCCTAGCAAGTTATTGTTCTTCCTTATGACGTTGAAGCCAAAGTTGGCATCTTTTGCCTTCGTGTCGACGCTCTAGGGTTTGTTGTTGTAGCAAACCTCTCTGACGTAATTCTTGTTTGCGTCGTTGTTGTTTAGCACGTTCCGAAGCGAAAAATTCATCCAATGGATCGGGATAATCATCCCAATCACCCCAAATTTCCCACGCCATCATATCAAAACATTAGTAACATCAACTCAAAGAAATAAAGAGCGTAGCATAACCTGTCTCTGAATACCACTTGATACGTTTGGGATACCCGATCCTTCGCCTGTAGGCTCGGAATCAAGAACAACGACTTGAGTTTGTCCCGATCTTGCAATTATCCTTGCTATATTCTCGATGTTTACAATCAATTACAATAAAAGAAACAACTATGATTGTATAATTAAATAGCGACAAATTTAACACTTGGAATAATTATAAAAACCACCAAGAAATGGCGACAGAAACACAGCGGCAGCGACGGTCGCTGGAATGGCCGCGGTGCGGCCAAGGAAGCAGCGGGGTGGTCAGGAAGCTGGCGACGGTTCTGGGCAGACTCAGGGACAGGAAATCTGGATCAGCGACGGTTTCTTAGGATGGGTTTCTCCTTTGTGTTTGGTTTGGGATTGTGTTCGGCCGAGTGATTGAATGTAGGTAAGGGTTTAGATCTTTGTGAACTTGAACAATAAGAACATAAGAAATTGTGAAGGCTTTTGGATTGTGGAATTGGGAAAACCTTTTAATCCTAAAAAGGTTCCTCAATATAATTTCAAATCTCATTAAAATTCAAAGCATACAAGAGTTTATATAGTAAAGCCTAACCAATTCCACCTTACAAAGGATAGAAGTTTTGTTACATAAAAGATAGATTAAATAAACCAAAGATATATAAAACATAAGATAGATAAATCAAACCTAATAAAGATAGATAAAAAATAACTTGATGGGAAAGGAATTTACCTAGATGAGATATAATTCCTCCCACATTATTTTCCTAAATAAAATAATTATATCTAACTTTAATAAAATAGTAAAACCGAAAACAATTAAATAAATATATAAAAATTCGTCCAAACAGTGACAGCTGCAAAGATGATGAATTTTGGCCAACTTCGAGTTTGATTCTGGAAAAACATTCAACAGCAAAGTTGTAGAACTTTTCGTCCACATTCCAACAAAGTATGGCATGACCCAATCCGATAAATATGGACTCCGAACGACCCATTTTACTGAGACGTTAAAATGCTGTCAACCCATTACGAACGAACCAAACATGGACATTAGCTCACCTTGCTCCTTTGGGCCTTCTCCCATGGTGGATCCTTCTTCTTTCTTTTGAGAATGACAGTCTTTGCCATCAATAGCCCTCGAATCGATCTTGAAAGCTCGCCTGGATCAAGATGATTGTTTGACCCACAGAAGGCCATCTTGATCCGCAGCATTCTCCCCCTCTTAGCATTGATTCATCCTCGAATCGAGTCGTTGATGATCAGCGGGGAAGCAGCAACCTTCAAAGAAGATGATGGAGGAACGGGTGGAATAGGTGCCAGGAGAATTCGAGGTATAGGAACCCCAAAAACAACTCCGTCATGTGCGATCGTTGAACGGACTTGATCTTCAATAAGTATAGGATCAATGAGCACACAAATCTTAGCAACTTGAACATCATGAACATGGCCAAGAGGTAAAATCGCTAACTCTTGAGACACGTCATCAAGTACCTAATCCTCGTCAACGGAACCAACATGCTCGTCCTGAACACTGTCGTAGTCTGATTGCAGCCCAGATTCGGAGACTTTACTTGAAGAGTCTGGCAGCGTATAACCCACCATTGGAAAGCTCGCCGAGTCAGCTTCGCAACAAGACTGAGATGAGGCGAATCCGAGGTCGGACTCAACGGGAATTGGCGAAACAAAATCGTCGCGATGTACTGTATTCTGGGCAACGAATTTGTCCACAACCTCCGCAGCCTTTTGTCGAGCGTCTTCCTTCTCCCATTATTGGCGATCCTCTTCTTCTCTTTGGCGATGCTGATACGATGCATACCAAACATCCCAATCGACAATGTCAGATCTCCCAGTTCGAAATTCCTTCTCTATATGTTGTCGCATCCAATTTCGCTTGTACTCTCGTTGACGTGCTAGTTGAAGTTGTTCCCTAGCACGTTGTTGTTCTTCCTTCTGACGTTGAACAAAAGTTTGCATCTTTTGGCTTCGTGTTGATGCTCTAGGGTTTGTTGTTGTAGCCAAGCTCTCCGACGTAATTCTTATTGGCGTCGTTGTTGTTTAGCACGTTCCAAAGAGAAAAATTCATCCAATGGATCGGAATCATCATCACAATAACCCCAAATTTCCCACGCCATCATATCAAAACATTAGTAACATCAACTCAAAGAAACAAAGAGCGTAGCATAACCTGTCTCTGAATACCACTTGATACGTTTGGGATACCCGATCCTTCGCCCGTGGGCTCGGAATCAAGAACAACGACTTGAGTTTGTCCCGATCTTGTAATTATCCTTGCTATATTCTCGATGTTTACAATCAATTACAATAAAAGAAACAACTATGATTGTATAATTAAATAGCGACAAATTTAACACTTGGAATAATTATAAAAACCACCAAGCAATGGCGACAGAAACGCAGCGGCAGCGACGGTCGCTGGAATGGCCGCGGTGCGGCCAAGGAAGCAGCGGGGCGGCCAGGACGCTGGCGACGGTTCTGGGCAGACTCAGCGACAGAAACTCTGGTTCAACGACGGTTTCTCAGGATGGGTTTCTCCTTTGTGTTTGGTTTGGGATTGTGTTTGGCCGAGTGATTGAATGTAGGTAAGGGTTTAGATCTTTGTGAACTTGAACAATACGAACATAAGAAATTGTGAAGGCTTTTGGATTGGTGAATTGGGGAAACCTTTTAATCCTAAAAAGGTTCCTCAATATAATTTCCAATATCATTAAAATTCAAAGCATAAAAGAGTTTATATAGTAAAGCCTAACCAATTCCACCTTACAAAGGATAGAGGTTTGGTTAGATAAAAGATAGATTAAATAACCTAAAGATATAGAAAACCTAAGATAGTTTCACGATTTCTGTTTAGCGCATGGTGAAATTTCCGTTTAGCGCATGGTCATTTGGTCGCAATGACCAAATATCAATTGGTCGTTGCGACCAATTTTTTATTTTCAAAGTTCATATGGTCGCTGCGACCATATGGAGATTGGTCGCAATGACCAAACATTTATGGGTCGCAACGACCACCGCCTGTTTCAGTTTGTGTTGTCCAGCATCTCCGATTTGGTTTTTTGGGGCATACCCTAATTTTGCCGTCATATTAAATTCTACTTGTTGACTTATTTGCTCTTAAAATTTATGCCAAGTCTGCAAATTTCTCTAATTAATTGTATTTCAATTTTTTCAGTGTTATCTAATTAACTTAATTTTGTTTAGTTGGTGCCGATGGATTGTTTGATTGATTTTTTTGTGTTGCTCATATTTCTCAAATTAGGATTCTTTACCATCCTCTTGAATTTTGTTTGCCCACTCATTTGTTTTTTCGGTTTCTGCAACTATTTTTTTCAAAGTTGAAGAAATCTCAATTTTTAGAGATGGGGGATGTGAGAGAGAGAGGAGGGATGCGTGAGGGAGAGATGCTGCGTGAGGGAGTGCTGGGTGGGGGAGGGTTGTGGAGTGGTGGGTACATTTTTACAAGTATTAAGGGTATTTTGGTGTAGTTCTAAATAGCCTTTTTACCCTGCTCTAAAAAGTAGACCCCTAGATAAATCAAACCTAATAAAGATAGATAAATAATAACTTGGTGGGAAAGGAATTTACCTAGATGAGATATAATTTCTCCCACATTATTTTCCTAAATAAAATAATTATATCTAACTTTAATAAAATAGTAAAACCGAAAACAATTAAATAAATATATAAAAATTCGTCCAAACAGTGACAGTTGCAAAGATGATGAATTTTGGCAAACTTCGAGTTTGATTCTGGAAACACATTCAACAGCAAAGTTGTAGATCTTTTCGTCCTCGTTCCAACAAAGTATAGCACGACCCAATCCAATAAATATGGACTCTGAACGACCCATTTTACTGAGATGTTGAAATGCTGTCAACCCATTACGAACGAACCAAACATGGACATTAGCTCACCTTACTCCTTTGGACCTTCTCCCATGGTGGAGCCTTCTTCTTTCTTTTGAGAATGACAGTCTTTGCTATCAATAGCCCTCGAATCGATCTTGAGAGCTCGCCTGGATCAAGATCATTGTTTGACCCACAGAAGGCCATCTTGATCCGCATCATTCTCCCCCTCTTAGCTTTGATTCGTCCTCGAATCGAGTCGTTGATGATCCGTGGGGAAGCAGCAACCTTCAAAGAAGATGATGGAGGAACGGGTGTAATAGGTGCGAGGAGAATTCGAGGTATAGGAACCCCAAAAACTACACCTTCATGCGCGATCGTTGAACGGACTTGATCTTCAATAAGTATAGGATCAATGAGCACAAAAATCTCAGCAACTTGAACATCATGAACATGGCCAAGAGGTACTGATAGCATGCATTTAGGTAGGCATATTAGGTTGGATTTAGCATGATTTAGATTTATATAATGCATAGATTAAGCTAGATTTGCATTTATACTTGTGTTGTTGGTAGAGTCGGAATCTACACGCGTTTATGGATTATTTCAGGTATATGTGGATCCGACGAGGAATGAGGAAGCTCATGGATGAAGGGAGAGTGAAGAGGAGGTGGAAAAGTGAAGAGCACGGGAGCGAAGTCGAAGTTAGAGAGCCTAAGTGAAGAACAAGTCCGTAGAAGTTGTCGTTAGACATGCTGAACTTATTTTGCACTTTCTGCAGGCCTCGGTGGTCCGATTGACTATTATAAGCAAGCGTTGGAAAGCTCTTTCCGAGATCTACAACTTTCATGTTAACATCGAGATCAGATTCGAAACGGAAAAATCGCTGTGAACAGTAAAAGCCGTCCCGCGGCCCGAAGCTCTGACGAAGGATTTCGCTGATCGCCTGGCCGCCCCGCGGCCTAGGTTGGCTGCCCCGCGGCCTCTGCAGAAACGCCGAATCTACTGAATGGACTTTTTATCCACTTAATTAGGTTTTTAGAATTATTATTTCGCCGACTCTTTTGAGGCTTTTTAAGGACGTTTTAGGGTTTTATTTTAAAGATCTAATTCCTTAGTTTAGACACTTACAGATTATCAATTGAGAGAACCTTAGAGGGAAGCCTCCATGGCTATGGAGTGCTAAACTCTTCCGTTTCATCTATGGATTGAAGCTTTGGTTTGATAAAGTTGTGAGATTTCTATTCTTGTTCTATTCCTATTGATTCGTATTGATTCTTTTGCGAATATTGTTGATTTCTTCTAGTCCGTACAACTAGTTGAGATTATTGCTAGGATTTTGTAGATTCCTCATAGCGAACCTTAATCCATAGTAGCAATCATGCCTTTTTAGGACTCGTAGGACTAAATTGGTGTGTAGAGAATCAATTATATATTAAATGCTGACTCGTAGCTTGGCGTTGCATGTATCCTGGTTAATCCTTAATCTTAATGCTACTATTAGGTTAAATCTTGACCATGTTAGGGTTATCTAATTAGTAAGGGTTGCTAGGACTTGTAGGACTAGTAATTTACACAAGATCAGGACAGGAACAATAATAGGATGAAAAGAGAACTTGAAGCAGAATCGATGATCGACTAATCAAACTAAAGTGGATATTTATAGATGAAACTATTTTCTCTATTGTTATCTCTACTAACTTGTCTATAGTTTCCGTTATCTACTTCAATCACCAAATCCATCTTTTCTACTAATTGGTAAATATACATTGCTTAGAAATACTTGATTCTCTGTGGGATCGACCTCTTACTTGCTTGCTATACTAGTTTGTGGTTTGAGTTATACTTTGATAGGAACAACGACAGTTTCCTCCTGTCAAATTTTGGTGCCGTTGCCGGGGAATCAAAGTTTATTTCTTTGTTTTGTGTGTTTATCAATTATTGTATATAACTAACTCATCTCCATAGTCGGAGATGTTTGTGTTTTTGTGTTCGTGTGTCTAGGTGGTTCATTCTAAAGATGACTCAAGGTTTATATTGTGAGTTTTGCGGAGTTACTAATCACATATTTGAATATTGTCCGGTGTTTAGAGTTCCGATCCAAAAAGTTGAGGAAGTATACCATATGTGCAAAAATCAACTTTCTCGTGAGATGGATATCATACATGAGATTGCACAATTGGAGATCCATATTGGACAATTAGAGCCTCCATGTTTGACTCTGCAAACATCACAAGAATCGTCCATGTTGCCCCTTATGGAAGAACACTTTGCTGTAATGGAGTCCCAACTTACAATGATCCAAACAGATTTCAATAGTGAGATGAAGCGGATCCAAGTGGCTCAACAAATTACAATTCCAATTATTTCAGAGATTTTTCCTATGCAAACTGAGGTGGTTGTCAGTGACGACTGCGCTATCATCCCTTTTGGCAAGGAGATCTTAGAAGATTGGATAGATGAGCAAGATGAGGAAAATTTCACGAAGGGAATTCTATTGTTTGAATTTAAGGAGGGTGCAAACGGACAAAGACCTAAAAGAAGGCAATGGAGGAGTGCATATTTTTATAAGTCACCAATGGAACTGAACTGGTGGTATCATATTCCTCCATCAGAGAGTCATGCTCAACTCTTTGATAAATTGAAAAGGTTTTTAAGTGTTATATTATATAGTTTCAATTTATTATTGTGTTATTATGTCTTGTGTAAGATGTGTGCACATGAATATGATAGGTTGTTGAGAGCCTTGACGATGTCTGATAGGTAAAGAATTGTGATTGAGAATAAGTCATGCCAATGACATAAAAAAAGAGGCGCTGCTTGGGAGGCAACCCGAGGTATATAGTTTTAGATTTTATTAATTGCATCAATTTATTATAGTTTAGGTTTTTGTTTTGTGGGGCACTAACATGGCAGGGCTGGAAGTTGAAAAGGGAAAAGGCCGCCCCGCGGCTTGTACGGACCGCCCCGCGGCCATGTCACTTTCCCAGCCGCCCCACGGCCTAGCATGGCCGCCCCGCGGCCTCTGACAGGATTCATGAATCCACTTTTCTACCGCATTGTGAGTATTTCATTTATCTCTTCCTCTATGTTTTTATAATTTTGTTGTCTTTAATTTTCATTGAGGACAATGAAAGATTTAAGTGTGGGGGAGGGATTGCATTACATATAGATAGATTTTGCATATCATGTTTATTTATGTTTTCATGTTTATTTTTTCTTATAGATTGCATTTGTTTAAAAAAAACAAAATCAAAAAAATATCATACATTTCATATACTTTAGGTCTTATTTTCCCATCTAGGCTACTTGTCCTCTATATTTATATTTTGTTCTTATCATGTGCCCCATGACATGCTTGAAGTGTTTGAAGCTTTGAATTTTTTTTGTATACTTTTTGGGAATATGATTGATGAGATAATTGAGTATGTATAGTCTTTGGAATTTAACTAGTATTGAAGTTCCAACAAATTGACCCTGTGAGTTATTTTGGCCTTATTGCAACTACACATTCATAAGTCCTCTAGTTTCTTTGTGTGTGAATACTCTCCTTGATTACTTCCTCTTTAAATTGCGTTTAGATATCTTTATTGAGGCTGCATTTATATGATTTTTGCATGTAACTTTAAAGTGATTGAGGCATGATTTTCTTTTAGCCATATTATACTCTATCCACCCGTACACATTATCCTTTTCTTGAAGCCAATTTGAGCCTTATAAGCCTATTTTATTAGCTCTACAAAATCTTCCTAGCCGATTATTAGCCTGACCCATCCGGGAATTAGGAGAAGAGTTGGTGAATATCTTGATGTGTTGATGGAGTTGCTTTGAGTTGAGAAATTATGTTGGGTGACTCATTTGTACTATATAGATGTAAAGATCAAATATATTTTAGATATCGTATTAGTAGTATTTTAATTTAAAATGTTATTATTTATTTCAATTTATAAAAATGGGAGAAAAATCGTCCTCGAGCACGACTTCAAAATTTAAAATCATTCCGGCATCAATTTAAATTAGGATTTTTGACGGGATTTGATTTTCGACATCGAGTCCGAGTATTAATAAAATTTAATTAAGCTCCGAATTGATTGAAATTGTTTAATTCCGATTATCTTGAAAATTGATCGAACTTTGATTTTTTTAAAATTGTTTTAGTCGGGATTCGATCGGACGAGCGGAATTTGCGTCTTTTCCGCTAATTTGAATTGGTATTGTTGGGACCACATAAATATTAATTTCTTTTCCTTTTTCTTTTCTCTCTCTCTCTCTCTATCTCTCTCTCTCTCTCTCTCTCTCTCTCTCTCTCTCTCTCTCTCTCTCTCTCTCTCTCTCTCTCTCTCTCTCTCGGCTGCCCTGCCTCACCACAGACTGCAAACACAGCTTGCAAATTGCAATGGTCCCCCTCTCCCTCTTTTTCAATTTCGGATAGCTCCAGGGAGCCACCATCTCTCCTCCTTACCTCATCCTTCTCGTCTCTCTGAGCCACCACCACAGCTCCTCACCTCCTCCTCCACATCACCACCATCGTCACCTTCTTCCTCCTCCACCATTGGAGCCACAACCGAGCCCTCTTCGAGCCCTGTTTTGCCAACAATGAGCCAAGCTCCACCACACTCCGAGTCTGAGCAACAGCAGCAAGCATGAGCTCCATAGAGCTTCCCCTGAAGCCGAGTGCACCCCGGAGCCACCGTCGGAACAACAACAACACCCTCTGATTTCGAGCAATCCAGCGCGCACCTCGTTCTTTGTTTTGGGAGCTCTCGAGCACCACTGAGCGCCGGCTGATCCTCGTCGAGCGCCACTGAGCCCCGCAGCCGCCCAGGGAGAGCCCGGAGCCGCCCCTCCTCCCCCGCTTCCTCTGTTTTCTCAAATCCGGTCGGTATGTCCCTTTTCTCATCTCTTGTCGTTCGAAATAGCCTTAAAGGCGGACCTTTAATCCCGTTCCACCTTCCTAGACCTCCTCCGGCGAGCTTGAGGAAGCCACTCCGAGCAGCCCCGATTGCCCGAGCCCTCTTCTTCCTCTCCGTTCTCCGTCGCCGCGTCCGATCTGGAGGTTGAAGGTGAGCGCCCTCTCTCCTCTTTCCTTGTGTTGGGATAGGTTTGGGCCTATTTTGTGGGCCGGGTCACACTTCGGCCGGGTTACCGTTTTCCAAATTCGGATCCCCTTCTTTTCTTCTTCTAGGTTAGCCTCCTCCTTGGGCCGGGTCCCTCCCTTCTGAAGTCTCGGGTGGGCCGGACATTCTCCTTCCCCTTGGGCTTGCTAGTTGGGCCGAGTTTGCCTCCTCTTCTTCCTCTTTTTCTCTTGGTCCGGGTGTTGTTTTTGGGCTAAATTCGGTTATGTGTTATGTTATATACATATATATATGTTATGTTAATTGTAAATTCTGATTTTGGGAATATATATATATATTCTGAAGATTCTTTATTATATATTCGAAAAGGTTTTAAAAGTGATATTTATTGATATGGAGTTATATATATATTTTTAGATTGTTTTGAGCTTATATGGATAGTAAGAGGAAAATAATTGAATATTATTATAGTTTTGGAATTTGGTTATAATTGTACTATTCTGGAAATTAATCTCTATATATTGTTTATTTGTTTTAAAATAATATTAATTGGATTATTTAACTGGTGCATTTTATGAGGATTTAAACATGTGAGTTAGGAATTTTAAAGTGAATTGGGGATTTTGATTATAAATATTATTTTGAGCATAGGTTATTTTGATGATTTAATATTGGAATTTATTTATATTGTGTTGAAAGAAACATGCCGGAATAATTTCTATAATGTGATTTTGAGAGACTAGTTTTAAGGCTTAAATGTTTAATGTCGGGTTTCGGCCAAGTATGATTTGAGAAATTATTTTGAACATGAGTTGACTTAAATTGGGATTTATGAGTTTGAAAATATGGTTGGTATGATTTTATCAATGGGTTTGATTGAAAGAATGATTTTGGTCGATTTGATCGTATCGGAAAGATTTTGGAAAACGGTTTTACTATCGGTCGGTTTTGAGGATGTTGAGAACTTGGGTTCGTGTGTATGAATGTTGGTCTGGTAGCTTATGGAAATGACTTGATGATAGGTGTGTATTGCTTTTGGATTGCTATGGACTTGCATTTGGGCCCTTGCTTGTGTTATCTTGCTGTTCTACATCAACAGGTAAGTATCCTACGGGACTTACTCAGTAACCTGGACCTCCTGCCTGATGTGTCATGTAATGTGTAGTTTTGTTGCATCTTAAAGCATGCCATGTAGTATCATGCTAGGATTGCATTGAACTGAGCATGTGTTTACTTTGTGTGTTTGAAACAGAACGACCGTTATCTGTGATAGTCCTAGAGTCTTTGCTAGGGTCATAGGGTAGCCCAGCCCCATCGGGTGCCCTGAGTCTATCGAGTCGATATGAGCATGATGATAGCCCAGCATCATCGGGCATGTTTAATTTATATTTAATTTATGTTATGATGATGATACCGTGGGTGAGTGCACCACCACGAGGATATGCTATGCTATAGCAACGAACTGACCAGTCTCTGCACTAACGGGAAGGGGTGTAGAGGTAGGAGAGGGATATGCCACTTGGCATTGTCTTGGGCCCTTTTACAGTTCTTTTCCGCATATTACATATACTAGGCGCATGATAGTGTGATTTAAATCTTGTACCGCATTAGTCATCTTTTATTTAGGCATAGGCATGTTATGTGGCCTCAGCGCGGTCAGAGGACCCGCAGGCGATCACTAGACCTGACTTCGTGGATAGTGTTAGGTACCGCTCTTGTTGCTCCATGCTTCTGTGACGGGGAAATCTTTTGGCGAATCGAAGAATCCAGCTAATATATTCTAAATTGGCAAATGGCAATCACCCACGTTGTTTTGGTTTTGACCCGGCTCTGCCGTGGCTTTTGTAGCTAAACCGTACTTTCGCTTCATTTTCGTTTAAATTGTATTTATGAAACTTCGACTTATTAGAGGTTTGAAACCTCGACCCGTACCTGAATTGCAACATCCGAACGAAGGTATCCGACCTTCGAAACGTATCCCGGATATTTATATCCGGGCCGTTACAATAGAGATGATTTTTATGTGATTATTACTTGGGACCTAAGGAGGATAAAATTCACTTAGGGGTAAAAGTCAAGAAAAAAAAAGAGAAAAAAAGGAGAAAAAACAATCATAACAAAAAGCAAAAATGAATGAGTTTGTGTGGATATTTGAAAACTGTGTGCGAATTTGTATTGTGAAGGAGTACATGTTATTGGAATGGTATTTGAAGTGTTTGGTGTTGGTGTTTTTCTGGTTGTTTACTAACCCTTTTTCCCGGATTTTTAGCACCACATAGCCTAAATATTTTCCATACCCTATGTTCCTACCATGGCCCCATTACAACCTATTCAAAAGACCTCATGATTTTGGTTGCATGTGAAGTCACTCGCGGTGGAGATTTAGACCACTGACGCAATTTTGTTGTAGCTAAGTTTTCAAGGATTGAGTTTGAGCGCGAATGTTTAACCCTAAACACATGAGCGAGAGTGAAAACACATTTTCCTGGTGATGAGGTTGAATGAATATGCTTGCTTTATTCCTTAGATTGCACCTATACATATTATGACGTTATTTGTCAATCTTTGTTTCCCTCGTTTTGTGCTTAAGTGTTTTACCAAAGTGATTACATGGATTGCTTGTTTGTGGGGTGTTGATTTGATTTTGATTTTCATTGCTTGAGGACAAGCAAAGGCTTAAGTGTGGGGGAATTTGATAGCATGCATTTAGGTAGGCATATTAGGTTGGATTTAGCATGATTTAGATTTATATAATGCATAGATTAAGCTAGATTTGCATTTATACTTGTGTTGTTGGTAGAGTCGGAATCTACACGCGTTTATGGATTATTTCAGGTATATGTGGATCCGACGAGGAATGAGAAAGCTCATGGATGAAGGAAGAGTGAAGAGGAGGTGGAAAAGTGAAGAGCACGGGAGCGAAGTCGAAGTTAGAGAGCCTAAGTGAAGAACAAGTCCGTAAAAGTTGTCGTTAGACATGCTGAACTTGTTTTGCACTTTCTGGAGGCCTTGATGGTCCGATTGACTATTATAAGCAGGCGTTGGAAAGCTCTTTCCGAGATCTACAACTTTCATGTTAACATCGAGACCAGATTCCAAACGGAAAAATCGCTGTGAACAGTAAAAGCCGCCCCGCGGCCCGAAGCTCTGACGAAGGATTTCGCTGATCGCCTGGCCGCCCCGCGGCCTAGGTTGGCTGCCCCGCGGCCTCTGCAGAAACGCCGAATCTACTGAATGGACTTTTTATCCACTTAATTAGGTTTTTAGAATTATTATTTGGCCAACTCTTTTGAGGCTTTTTAAGGACGTTTTAGGGTTTTATTTTAAAGATCTAATTCCTTAGTTTAGACACTTACAGATTATCAATTGAGAGAACCTTAGAGGGAAGCCTCCATGGCCATAGAGTGCTAAACTCTTCCGTTTCATCTATGGATTGAAGCTTTGGTTTGATAAAGTTGTGAGATTTCTATTCTTGTTCTATTCCTATTGATTCGTATTGATTCTTTTGCGAATATTGTTGATTTCTTCTAGTCCGTACAACTAGTTGAGATTATTGCTAGGATTTTGTAGATTCCTCGTAGCGAACCTTAATCCATAGTAGCAATCATGCCTTTTTAGGACTCGTAGGACTAAATTGGTGTGTAGAGAATCAATTATATGTTAAATGCTGACTCGTAGCTTGGTTTTGCATGTATCCTGGTTAATCCTTAATCTTAATGCTACTATTAGGTTAAATCTTTACCGTTTTAGGGTTATCTAATTAGTAAGGGTTGCTAGGACTCGTAGGACTAGTAATTTACACAAGATCAGGACAGGAACAATAATAGGATGAAAAGAGAACTTGAAGCAGAATCGATGATCAACTAATCAAACTAAAGTGGATATTTATAGATGAAACTATTTTCTCTATGGTTATCTCTACTAACTTGTCTATAGTTTCCGTTATCTACTTCAATCACCAAATCCATCTTTTCTACTAATTGGTAAATATACATTGCTTAGAAATACTTGATTCTCTATGGGATCGACCTCTTACTTGCTTGCTATACTAGTTTGTGGGTTTGAGTTATACTTTGATAGGAACAACGACAGTTTCCTCCTGTCAGGTACAATCGCTAACTCTTGAGACTCGTCATCAAGTACCTCATCCTCGTCAACGGAATCAACATGCTCGTCCTGAACACTGTCGTAGTCTGATTGCAGCACCGATTCGGAGACCATAATGGAAGAATCTGGCAGCGTACAACCCACCATTGGAAAGCTCGCCGAGTCAGCTTCGCAACAAGACTGAGATGAGGCAAATCCGAGGTCGGACTCAACGGGAATCGGCGAAACTAAATCGTCGCGATGTGCTGTATTCTGGGCAACGAATTTGTCCACAACCTCCGCAGCCTTTTGTCGAGCGTCTTCCTTCTCCCATCGTTGGCGATCCTCTTCTTCTCTTTGGCGATGCTGATACGATGCATACCAAACATCCCAATCGACAATGTTAGATCTCCCACTTCGAAATTCCATCTCTATATGTTGTCGCAACAAATTTCGCTTGTACTCTCGTTGGCGTGCTAGTTGAAGTTTTTCCCTAGCACGTTGTTGTTCTTCCGTCTGACGTTGAAGCCAAAGTTGGCATCTTTTTGCTTCGTGTTGACGCTCTAGGGTTTGTTGTTGTAGACAAGCTCTCCGACGTAATTCTTGTTGGCGTCGTTGTTGTTTAGTACGTTCCAAAGAGAAAAATTCATGTAATGGATCGGGATCATCATCCCAATCACCCCAAATTTCCCACGCCATCATATCAAAACATTAGTAACATCAACTCAAAGAAACAAAGAGCGTAGCATAACCTGTCTCTGAATACCACTTGATACGTTTGAGATACCCGATCCTTCGCCTGTGGGCTCGAAATCAAGAACAACGACTTGAGTTTGTCCCGATCTTGCAATTATACTTGCTATATTCTCGATGTTTACAATCAATTACAATAAAAGAAACAACTATGATTGTATAATTAAATAGTGATAAATTTAAGACTTAGAATAATTATAAAAACCACCCAGCAATGGCGAAAGAAACGCAGCAGCAGCGACGATCGCTTGAATGGCCGCGGTGCGGCCAAGGAAGCAGTGGGGTGGTCAGGATGCTGGCGACAGTTCTGGGCAGACTTAGCGACTGGAACTCTGATTCAGCGACGGTTTCTTAGGATGGGTTTCTCCTTTGTGTTTGGTTTGGGATTGTGTTCTGCCGAGTGATTGAATGTAGGTAAGGGTTTAGATCTTTGTGAACTTGAACAATAAGAACATAAGAAATTGTGAAGGCTTTTGGATTGTGGAATCGGGAAAACCTTTTAATCCTAAAAAGGTTCCTCAATATAATTTCCAATCTCATTAAAATTCAAAGCATACAAGAGTTTATATAGTAAAGCCTAACCAATTCCACCTTACAAAGGATAGAGGTTTGGTTACATAAAAGATAGATTAAATAAACTAAAGATATATAAAACCTAAGATAGATAAATCAAACCTAATAAAGATAGATAAAAAATAACTTGATGGGAAAGGAATTTACCTAGATGAGATATAATTCCTCCCACATTATTTTCCTAAATAAAATAATTATATCTAACTTTAATAAAATAGTTAAACCGAAAACAATTAAATAAATATATAAAAATTCGTCCAAGCAGTGACAGCTGCAAAGATGATGAATTTTGGCCAACTTCTAGTTTGATTCTGGAAAAACATTCAACAGCAAAGTTGTAGAACTTTTCGTCCACATTCCAACAAAGTATGGCACAACCCAATCCGATAAATATGGACTCCGAACGACCCATTTTACTGAGACGTTAAAATGCTGTCAACCCATTACGAACGAACCAAACATGGACATTAGCTCACCTTGCTCCTTTGGGCCTTCTCCCATGGTGGAGCCTTCTTCTTTCTTTTGAGAATGACAGTCTTTGCCATCAATAGCCCTCGAATCGATCTTGAGAGCTCGCCTGGATCAAGATCATTGTTTGACCCACATAAGGCCATCTTGATCTGCAGCATTCTCCCCCTCTTAGCTTTGATTCGTCCTCGAATCGAGTCGTTGATGATCAGCGGGGAAGCAGAACCCTTCAAAGAAGATGATGGAGGAACGGGTGGAATAGGTGCCAGGAGAATTCGAGGTATAGGAACCCCAAAAACAACACCTTCATGCGCGATCATTGAACGGACTTGATCTTCAATAAGTATAGGATCAATGAGCACACAAATCTTAGAAACTTGAACATCATGAACATGGCCAAGAGGTACAATCGCTAACTCTTGAGACACGTCATCAAGTACCTAATCCTCGTCAACGGAACCAACATGCTCGTCCTGAACACTGTCGTAGTCTGATTGTAGCCCAGATTCGGAGACTTTACTTGAAGAGTCTGGCAGCGATAACCCACCATTGGAAAGCTCGCCGAGTCAGCTTCGCAACAAGACTGAGATGAGGCGAATCCGAGGTCGGACTCAACGGGAATCGGCGAAACAAAATCGTCGTGATGTACTGTATTCTGGGCAACGAATTTGTCCACAACCTCCGCAGCCTTTTGTCGAGCGTCTTCCTTCTCCCATCATTGGCGATCCTCTTCTTCTCTTTGGCGATGCTGATACGATACATACCAAACATCCCAATCGACAATGTCAGATCTCCTACTTCGAAATTCCTTCTCTATATGTTGTCGCAACCAATTTCGCTTGTACTCTCGTTGGCGTGCTAGTTGAAGTTGTTCCCTAGCACGTTGTTGTTCTTCCTTCTGACGTTGAACCAAAGTTGGCATCATTTGGCTTCGTGTTGATGCTCTAGGGTTTGTTGTTGTAGCCAAGCTCTCCGACGTAATTCTTGTTGGCGTCGTTGTTGTTTAGCACGTTCCAAAGAGAAACATTTATCCAATGGATCGGGATCATCATCACAATCACCCCAAATTTTCCACGCCATCATATCAAAACATTAGTAACATCAAATCAAAGAAACAAAGAGCATAGCATAACCTGTCTCTGAATACCACTTGATACGTTTGAGATACCCGATCCTTCGCCTGTGGGCTCGGAATCAAGAACAACGACTTGAGTTTGTCCCGATCTTGCAATTATCCTATATTCTCGATGTTTACAATCAATTACAATAAAAGAAACAACTATGATTGTGTAATTAAATAGCGACAAATTTAACACTTGGAATAATTATAAAAATCACCCAGCAATGGCAACAGAAACGCAGCAGCAGCGACGGTCGCTGGAATGGCCGCGGTGCGGCCAAGGAAGCAGCGGGGCGGCCAGGACGCTGGCGACGGTTCTGGGCAGACTCAGCGACAGGAACTCTGGTTCAATGACGGTTTCTCCTTTGTGTTTGGTTTGGGATTGTGTTTGGCCGAGTGATTGAATGTAGGTAAGGGTTTAGATCTTTGTGAACTTGAACAATAAGAACCTAAGAAATTGTGAAGGCTTTTGGATTGGTGAATTGGGGAAACCTTTTAATCCTAAAAAGGTTCCTCAATATAATTTCCAATATCATTAAAATTCAAAGCATAAAAGAGTTTATATAGTAAAGCCTAACCAATTCCACCTTACAAAGGATAGAGGTTTGGTTAGATAAAAGATAGATTAAATAACCTAAAGATATAGAAAACCTAAGATAGATAAATCAAACCTAATAAAGATAGATAAATATAATTCCTCCTACATTATTTTCCTAAATAAAATAATTATATCTAACTTTAATAAAATAGTAAAACCGAAAACAATTAAATAAATATATAAAAATTCGTCCAAATAGTGACAGCTGCAAAGATGATTAATTTTGGGCAACTTCTAGTTTGATTCTGGAAAAACATTCAACAGCAAAGTTGTAGAACTTTTCGTCCACATTCCAACAAAGTATGGCACGACCCAATCCGATAAATATGGACTCCGAACGACCCATTTTACTGAGACGTTAAAATGCTGTCAACCCATTACGAACGAACCGAACATGGACATTAGCTCACCTTGCTCTTTTGGGCCTTCTCCCATGGTGGAGCCTTCTTCTTTCTTTTGAGAATGACAGTCTTTGCCATCAATAGCCCTCGAATCGATCTTGAGAGCTCGCCTGGATCAAGATCATTGTTTGACCCACAGAAGGCCATCTTGATCCGCAGCATTCTCCCCCTCTTAGCTTTGATTCGTCCTCGAATCGAGTCGTTGATGATCAGCGGGGAAGCAGAAACCTTCAAAGAAGATGATGGAGGAACAGGTGGAATAGGTGCCAGGACAATTCAAGGTATAGGAACCCCAAAAACAACACATTCATGCGCGATCATTGAACGGACTTGATCTTCAATAAGTATAGGATCAATGAGCACACAAATCTCAGCAACTTGAACATCATGAATATGGCCAAGAGGTACAATCGCTAACTCTTGAGACACGTCATCAAGTACCTAATCCTCGTCAACGGAACCAACATGCTCGTCCTGAACACTGTCGTAGTCTGATTGTAGCCCAGATTCGGAGACTTTACTTGAAGAGTCTGGCAGCGTATAACCCACCATTGGAAAGCTCGCCGAGTCAGCTTCGGAACAAGACTGAGATGAGGCGAATCCGAGGTCGGACTCAACGGGAATCGGCGAAACAAAATCGTCGCGATGTACTGTATTCTGGGCAACGAATTTGTCCACAACCTCCGCAGCCTTTTGTCGAGCGTCTTCCTTCTCCCATCATTGGCGATCCTCTTCTTCTCTTTGGCGATGCTGATACGATACATACCAAACATCCCAATCGACAATGTCAGATCTCCTACTTCGAAATTCCTTCTCTATATGTTGTCGCAACCAATTTCGCTTGTACTCTCGTTGGCGTGCTAGTTGAAGTTGTTCCCTAGCACGTTGTTGTTCTTCCTTCTGACGTTGAACCAAAGTTGGCATCATTTGGCTTCGTGTTGATGCTCTAGGGTTTGTTGTTGTAGCCAAGCTCTCCGACGTAATTCTTGTTGGAGTCGTTGTTGTTTAACACGTTCCAAAGAGAAAAATTTATCCAATGGATCGGGATCATCATCACAATCACCCCAAATTTTCCACGCCATCATATCAAAACATTAGTAACATCAAATCAAAGAAACAAAGAGCATAGCATAACCTATCTCTGAATACCACTTGATACGTTTGAGATACCCGATCCTTCGCCTGTGGGCTCGGAATCAAGAACAACGAGTTGAGTTTGTCCCGATCTTGCAATTATCCTATATTCTCGATGTTTACAATCAATTACAATAAAAGAAACAACTATGATTGTATAATTAAATAGCGACAAATTTAACACTTGGAATAATTATAAAAACCACCCAGCAATGGCAACAGAAACGCAGCAGCAGCGACGGTCGCTGGAATGGCCGCGGTGCGGCCAAGGAAGCAGCGGGGCGGCAAGGACGCTGGCGACGGTTCTGGGCAGACTCAGCGACAGGAACTCTGGTTCAATGACGGTTTCTCCTTTGTGTTTGGTTTGGGATTGTGTTTGGCCGAGTGATTGAATGTAGGTAAGGGTTTAGATCTTTGTGAACTTGAACAATAAGAACCTAAGAAATTGTGAAGGCTTTTGGATTGGAGAATTGGGGAAACCTTTTAATCCTAAAAAGGTTCCTCAATATAATTTCCAATATCATTAAAATTCAAAGCATAAAAGAGTTTATATAGTAAAGCCTAACCAATTCCACCTTACAAAGGATAGAGGTTTGGTTAGATAAAAGATAGATTAAATAACCTAAAGATATAGAAAACCTAAGATAGATAAATCAAACCTAATAAAGATAGATAAATATAATTCCACCTACATTATTTTCCTAAATAAAATAATTATATCTAACTTTAATAAAATAGTAAAACCGAAAACAATTAAATAAATATATAAAAACTCGTCCAAACAGTGACAGCTGCAAAGATGATGAATTTTGGCCAACTTAGAGTTTGATTCTGGAAAAACATTCAACAGCAAAGTTGTAGATCTTTTCGTCCTCGTTCCAACAAATTATGGTACGATCCAATCCGATAAATATGGACTCCGAACGACCCATTTTACTGAGACGTTGACATGCTGTCAACCCATTACGAACGAACCGAACATGGACATTAGCTGACCTTACTTCTTTGGACCTTCTTCCATGGTGGAGCCTTCTTCTTTCTTTTGAGAATGAAAGTCTTTGCCATCAATAGCCCTCGAATCGATCTTGAGAGCTCGCCTGGATCAAGATCATTGTTTGACCCATAGAAGGCCATCTTGATCCGCATCATTCTCCCCCTCTTAGCTTTGATTCGTCCTCGAATCGAGTTGTTGATAATCAGAGGGGAAGCAGAAACCTTCAAAGAAGTTGATGGAGGAACGGGTGGAATAGGTGCCAGGAGAATTCGAGGTATAGGAACCCCAAAAACAACACCTTCATGCGCGATCGTTGAACGGACATGATCTTCAATAAGTATAGGATCAATGAGCACAAAAATCTCAGCAACTTGAACATCATGAACATGGCCAAGAGGTACAATCGCTAACTCTTGAGACACGTCATCAAGTACCTCATCCTCGTCAACGGAATCAACATGCTTGTCATGAACACTGTCGTAGTCTGATTGCAGCACAGATTCGGAGACTTTACTTGAAGAGTCTGGCAGTGTATAACCCACCATTGGAAAGCAGTCCGAGTCAGCTTCGCAACAAGACTGAGATGAGGCAAATCCGAGGTCGGACTCAACGGGAATCGGCGAAACAAAATCGTCGCGATGTGCTGTATTCTGGGCAACGAATTTGTCCACAACCTCCGCAGCCTTTTGTCGAGCGTCTTCCTTCTCCCATCGTTGGCGATCCTCTTCTTCTCTTTGGCGATGCTGATACGATGCATACCAAACATCCCAAACGACAATGTCAGTTCTCCCACTTCGAAATTCCTTCTCTATATGTTGTCGCAACAAATTTCGCTTGTACTCTCGTCGGCGTGCTAGTTGAAGTTGTTCCCTAGCATGTTGTTGTTCTTCCTTATGACGTTGAAGCCAAAGTAGGCATCTTTTGCCTTTGTGTTGACGCTCTAGGGTTTGTTGTTGTAGCCAAGCTCTCCGACGTAATTCTTGTTGGCGTCGTTTATGTTTAGCACGTTCCAAAGAGAAAAATTCATCCAATGGATCGGGATCATCATCCCAATCACCCCAAATTTCCCACGCCATCATATCAAAACATTAGTAACATCAACTCAAAGAAACAAAGAGCGTAGCATAACCTGTCTCTGAATACCACTTGATACGTTTGAGATACCCGATCCTTCGCCTGTGGGCTCGGAATCAAGAACAACGACTTGAGTTTGTCCTGATCTTGCAATTATCCTTGCTATATTCTCGATGTTTACAATCAATTACAATAAAAGAAACAACTATGATTGTATAATTAAATAGCGACAAATTGAACACTTGGAATAATTATGAAAACCACCCAGCAATGGCGACAGAAATGCAGCAGCAGCGACGGTCGCTGGAATGGCCGCGGTGCGGCCAAGGAAGCAGCGGGGTGGCCAGGACGCTGGCGACGATTCTAGGCAGACTCTGCGACAGGAACTCTGGTTCAACGACGGTTTCTCAGGATGGGTTTCTCCTTTGTGTTTGGTTTGGATTGTGTTTGGCCGAGTGATTGAATGTTGGTAAGGGTTTAGATCTTTGTGAACTTGAACAATAAGAACATAAGAAATTGTGAAGGCTTTTGGATTGGTGAATTGGGGAAACCTTTTAATCCTAAAAAGGTTCCTCAATGTAATTTCCAATATCATTAAAATTCAAAGAATAAAAGAGTTTATATAGTAAAGCCTAACCAATTCCACCTTACAAAGGATAGAGGTTTGGTTAGATAAAAGATAGATTAAATAACCTACAGATATGTAAAACCTAAGATAGATAAATCAAACCTAATAAAGATAGATAAATAATAACTTTAATAAAATAGTAATACCGAAAACAATTAAATAAATATATAAAAATTCGTCCAAACAGTGACAGCTGCAAAGATGATGAATTTTGGCCAACTTCGAGTTTGATTCTGGAAAAATATTCAACATCAAAGTTGTAGATCTTTTCGTCGTCGTTCCAATAAAGTATGGCACGATCCAATCCGATAAATATGGACTCCGAACGACCCATTTTACTGAGACGTTGAAATGCTGTCAAGTGTCAACCCATTACGAACGAACCAAACATGGACATTAGCTCACCTTGCTCCTTTGGAGCTTCTCCCATGGTGGAGCCTTCTTCTTTCTTTTGAAAATGACAGTCTTTGCCATCAATAGCCCTCGAATCGATCTTGAGAACTCGCCTGGATCAAGATCATTGTTTGACCCACAGAAGGCCATCTTGATCCGCATCATTCTCCCCCTCTTAGCTTTGATTCGTCCTCGAATCGAGTCATTGATGATCAGCGGGGATGCAGCAACCTTCAAAGAAGATGATGGAGGAACGGGTGGAATAGGTGCCATGAGAATTCGAGGTATAGGAACCCCAAAAACAACACCTTCATGCGCGATCGTTGAACGGATTTGATCTTCAATAAGTATAGGATCAAAGTGCACACAAATCTCTCCAACTTGAACATCATGAACATGGCCAAGAGGTACAATCGCTAACTCTTGAGTCTAGTCATCAAGTACCTCATCCTCATCAACGGAATCAACATGCACGTCCTGAACACTGTCGTAGTCTGATTGCAGCATAGATTCGGAGACCTTACTGGAAGAGTCTGGCAGCATATAACCCACCATTGGAAAGCTCGCTGAGTCAGCTTCACAACAAGATGGAGATGAGGCAAATTCGAGGTCGGACTAAACGGGAATCGGCGAAACAAAATCGTCGCGATGTGCTGTATTCTGGGCAACGAATTTGTCCACAACCTCCTCAGCCTTTTGTCGAACGTCTTCCTTCTCCCATCGTTAGCGATCCTCTTCTTCTCTTTGGCGATGCTGATACGATGCATACGAAACATTCCAATCGACAATGTCAGATCTCCCACTTCGAAATTTCTTCTCTATATGTTATCGCAACCAATTTTGCTTGTACTCTCGTTGGCGTGCTAGTTGAAGTTGTTCCCTAGCACGTTGTTGTTCTTCCTTCTAACGTTGAAGCCAAAGTTGGCATCTTTTGGCTTCGTGTTGACACTCTAGGGTTTGTTGTTGTAGCCAAGCTCTCCGACGTAATTCTTGTTGGCGTCGTTGTTGTTTAGCACGTTCCAAAGAGAAAAATTCATCCAATGGATCGGGATCATCATCCCAATCACCCCAAATTTCCCACGCCATCATATCAAAACATTAGTAACATCAACTCAAAGAAACAAAGAGCGTAGCATAACCTATCTCTTAATACCACTTGATACGTTTGGGATACCCGATCCTTCGCCTGTGGGCTCGAAATCAAAAACAACGACTTGAGTTTGTCCCGATCTTGCAATTATCCTTGATATATTCTCGATGTTTACAATCAATTACAATAAAAGAAACAACTATGATTGTATAATTAAATAGCGACAAATTTAACACTTGGAATAATTGTAACCACCCTGCAATGGCGACAGAAATGCAGCAGCAGCGACGGTCGCTAGAATGGCCACGGTGCGGCCAAGGAAGCAGCGGGGTGGCCAGGACGCTGGCGACGGTTCTGGGTAGACTCAGCGACAGGAACTCTGGTTCAACGATGGTTTCTCAGGATGAGTTTCTCCTTTGTCTTTGGTTTGGGATTGTGTTTGGCCGAGTGATTGAATGTAGGTAAGGGTTTAGATCTTTGTGAACTTGAACAATAAGAACATAAGAAATTGTGAAGGCTTTTGGATTGTGGAATTGGGAAAACCTTTTAATCCTAAAAAGGTTACTCAATATAATTTCCAATCTCTTTAAAATTCAAAGCATACAAGAGTTTATATAGTAAAGCCTAACCAATTCCACCTTACAAAGGATAGAGGTTTGGTTACATAAAATATAGATTAAATAACCTAAAGATATATAAAACCTAAGATAGATAAATCAAACCTAATAAAGATAGATAAAAAATAACTTGGTGGGAAACGAATTGACCTAGATGAGATATATTTCCTCCCACATTATTTTCCTAAATAAAATAATTATATCTAACTTTAATGAAATAGTAAAACCGAAAACAATTAAATAAATATATAAAAATTCGTCCAAACAGTGACTGCTGCAAAGATGATGAATTTTGGCCAACTTTGAGTTTGTTTCTGGAAACACATTAAACAGCAAAGTTGTAGATCTTTTCGTCCTCGTTCCTACAAATTATGGCACGACCCAATCCGATAAATATGGACTCCGAACAACCCATTTTACTGAGACGTTGAAATGCTGTCAACCCATTACGAACGAACCAAACAAGGGCATTAGCTCACCTTGCTCCTTTGGACCTTCTCCCATGGTGAAGCCTTCTTTTTTTTTTTTGAGAATGACAGTCTTTGCCATCAATAGCCCTCGAATCGATCTTGAGAGCTCGTCTGGACAAGATCATTGTTTGACCCACAGAAGGCCATCTTGATCCGTATCATTCTCCCCCTCTTAGCTTTGATTCGTCCTCGAATCGAGTCGTTGATGATCAGCGGGGAAGCAACAACCTTCAAAGAAGATGATGGAGGAACGGGTGGAATAGGTGTCAGGAGAATTCGAGGTATAGGAACCCCAAAAACAACACCTTCATGCGCGATCGTTGAATAGACTTGATCTTCAATAAGTATAGGATCAATGAGCACAAAAATCTCAGCAACTTGAACATCATAAACATGGCCAAGAAGTACAATCGCTAACTCTTGAGAGCTCGCCTGGATCAAGATCATTGTTTGACCCACAGAAGGCCATCTTGATCCGCATCACCGGCCGTGCAGTAGCGAATCTCCTCAAGTGTCGACGTCGTGGCATCAGATATCGGTGGGGGCGGTGGTGGCGGCAGAATGATCTGCTCGGGTTGTCCATTGTCGGGGAGCAGGTAAGGGTGACTAATCCCGTGAAACCACTACAGATAACCATCGGGAACATCGTAGGGGTACTCACTCCTAGTCTGCGGGTGTCGTATACGTGATGGAATTTGTCTGCCCAATGGTTGTCATCCTGCGCGAAGGTGGCCTCCTTCTTGCCCTTTAGTGACTTATGCCTGTATACTCACGTGGGTCTAATCAGGCAAGAGGGAATGCGCTGAATACGACCGAACTGACGCGACACACGGTCAGGCATGTACGGCTCGTCCTCGAACAACCAACGGATGGTGCCCCTGTACCATGACTACGGAGATGGTTGTCAAAGTCTAAATTCCAACCAAAGGGCATGAACTTGATCTGCAAATATAAGACAATGTTTATAAGTTTATACATGTAATGTAACAGTATACAAAGAAAATGTAGAAAGTGTACGTATATGTACATACCTCGTCGACAATCATCTCGTCTAATCTCCGTCGCAGCTCTGGCAACCGCAACACATGGGGGCCTCCATCTCTGTTCGAGGTCCATGGTGTCGCCAGCTCCAAATATTGCACACCATGATGTGGATCCCATGCAAGTCTCTGATCCAGCGTCATGTGGCCTTTAAACACTGGAAAATACAGCCATATCCATACCTACAAGGACATTGACCATCAGACCATTATTTAATATAAATGCATATGTGTACATTTGCTATTGATTACGGTGTCGATAAAGTACCTGCATGAGCAACGTACAGCCGTCCATGTCCTTGGTGAACTGTGTCGTTGCCTCGCCCAATCCCTGGTATAAGCAGGAGAGGATACCTGCTGCCAGAGATAACTGCGGAATCCGGTGGGGCTGTGTGAACCGAATAAGCACTTCCGGCCAGACTCAGCTGTTCGACTTCTCAATGAACAACGTTGCCGACGTAAGAATCCCCACAAATGCGACAACAATTCACTTCTTATCATGCTGGCGAGGGGCACCATCTCGAACCCTCTGGCACATTGGTGATATGGCCTCCAAGAGTGCGTTTACACTCGGACCTCCATGGTTGTCGAATGTCTTCTACTGCTGCAGCGTAAACCCATACATCACATCGTGCAATATAATCATAATCTCTCCCCAAGCAAAGTGGAAAGTGTTAGTCTCAGGGTGCCAGTGCTCAATAAATGCACTGAAGAGACTATGATCCATGTACTCCCATGAGAAGTCTCGCAACTGCCATAGCCCACTGTCCCAAACAGTAGTAAACCATGTATCCTCCCCATCATCCTCTACCAATTCCTCAACATGTACTATCATCTGACCCCGACGGTGCACACGCAACACCCTCACCAAGGCGGCTGCATCCTGTCTCCAAATAGCCTCAGCAATGTGTGACCCGTAATCATGCAACAATGATAGTGTCACAAGACTTCCTCCATATGAAGGGCCAAATGACCCTGAGCCGCTTGCCTCACCCCGCTACTGAGCACTCTCTCCATGCCTCAATCCACTCACCTCGGATCGATGCTGTGCGTCTGCGTGCCCATCAACAGACTCATCGTCCCCCCTCTGATGTTGTCCATCATCATGCTGCCCTATCTGCTCAGGGTCATACTGATGTGCGCGTAAATTGCCATATTTTCCATAAACTATTATGTCCATTTTGTCCATATTTGCATGCATATTGGTTGGGAAAGCATAAGATTAGTGTATTTTATGCTTATTTGTCAAATATAGAGGTCTACATGAGTTTTTATGCTATTTCGCAGAAATCGAGACAAATTTGGATCAATTTAGAGAAGGGAAGAAAAGCTGAAAAAGAACTCGAAGTCTACTAAGGAGTCAAAATCGACCTAAAGACTCGACATCGAGTGAAACAGAACACCAGAAATCGAGCAGACAGAAGAACATAGCATGTCGACACAGACTGGTCGATATCGACATGAAGTGGTCGATATCGAGTGCTGCTGCAGAAAGATCCGACGCTGTTTTTGATAGAATTCTATCCGAAGGCATTACTTCTATCCTAAAGTCGAGATCTTCTATCAATTATCATCAGACTTGTTATCCTTTATGGTGAATTCAATATTTAGCTAAAGAGATTTTAGTTATTTACTTTATTTTAGTTTTATCTTAGAAATAAAGATAGATTTTCTTATCCTTGGATAGTGAGGTTTGAGATCCATAATTAGAGGCCATTAGGGCTGAGTTTTATTCATCCAACATTCCAGGCACATTCAGTTCATAGTTACAGTAGAGAGAGAGAGCCGAGTGGGGTGAAGAGGAAGCGAGAGCGGAATTGGCTTTGTTCGGTTGTACTCTTTCTTTTGCAATTTTAATTCAAAGTAGTTTCTTTTCAATGATGATGATGTCTATAATGATGAGGCACGAGTAGTTCCCTTACTTCTAGGGTCGGGGTGAGCCCGACGATAGCCATGTAAGTTTGTGCAACAAAGGTATGATTTTTATGCGATTCCGTCTTCTATCCCATATATATGGTCCTTTGCGAGAGTTGAGGAGATGCTTGTTTGCATTATTGAAGCTAAAGCCAATCATATTGTGAATTTAGATTAGTCATAAAATTAGATAGTAACTCTTAGGTTTTATGCGAGAGCCTCTAATCACCTAGTTGTTGGTAACGAAAGTTATTTGACGGATAGGCATCATCTTTCATCAATTTGGCATAAGTCTTATATGGTTATCGTTGTGGCATGAATCCCCAATCTTGGAAGCTTTTTAGCTTATTGAGTTATAAAAATATGAGTTTTTATTCCGTCCACCCTTCCATCATCATTCTTACGTTTCTTCGGACACTTTTCCGACGCAAATTGGTGACGTTTATAGTTTCTGTTGAAGACTCGAAATCGACTTCTGTGGTCTATATCAAGTGGCTGACCCGATATCGAGTGAACAACTCGACTGGAACTATAGTGATATCGACTGCACTACTCGATATCGAGTGGTCTTCTGGAGTCCAAATTTGATCGTGTTTGCAAGCTTAGGAAGCGCTGACATACATCCTCGTGGATTCGATCTTGAATTACCCTACCACTACATCGAGAGGGATTCTTGTATTTTATTTGCTTGGACAAAGGAGTTGGTTTAGTTTGATATTTTATTGATATTTTATTAGCATCCCTCCCCCCACGAACAAATTGGCGCCGGTGACGGGGAGGCAATCATTCACGCCCTAAGCTTTTCTCACATTCTTTTTAGTGCTGAATTTGCAGTTTTATGCGACGCTCTGATTGCGAACCTATCTTGGTAAGTATAGATGAGCCCGGACATTTTCTACATCTTTGAAACAGAGCTATTAGAATAATGATGGAGAACGAGACACATGCTCAAATCATAGAGCGATTGAGGAAGGAGATAGAGGACCACAATGCTACAATCGCCAATGAAAGGGCAACCACTACTACAGAGAGAGCCTGCTCTGATAGAGAGGAGGATGCACACAGACAAGCACAGGAGAGGCTCAATCATTATCTGTAGATGGCGATGCAATACATGCACCCGCCGCTCCACGTTCCTGAATCTGCAACTCTTATTCCTCCCTCTAATAATGAGATTAAGATTAACTTCTTGTCTGAAATTAAACGCAATACTTTTGAAGGAAGAATTAATGAATGCCCCTTGCAACATATTTCTACTTTTATGGATTTATGTGAGACTATTGCTGATGGTGCAAACTTGGAATATGTTAGACTGAAATCCTTTCGATGGTCTCTTGCAGGGAAGGCTTTACAATGGTTAAAAAGCTTGGCTCCACGCTCGCTGAGGACATGGGCAGAGGTGAAGGATGTGTTCCTAAACAAGTTCTTTCCTCCATCTAAAATGGCAATGCTGTGGAAAAGGATCACGACTTTCAAACAAAAGCATGGTGAGACATTGGCACAGGCGTGGGAGCGCTTTAAAGATTTATTGAGATCATGCCCTACGCATGGGCAACTACCATATGTCATCAACGAAAATCTTATACAACTCCCTTGATGTGCTGAATAAGGAGAGAATCAACTCTTACACCTTCTATCGGTACATTGAGCTTACACCAACAGAGCCTTGGGACACAATTGAGAGGCTAGTCAACTTTGACAACACTTATGGGTCTACTGCGGCCTATGACTCAAGTTGGCTTGTTCAGTTGTAATTTCTTTCTTTTGCAAATACAAAGTAGTTTTCTTTCAATGATGATGATGAGTTGCATGATGAAAAGCGAGTAGTGAACCCACTTCTAGGGTCGGGGTGAGCCCAACGATAGCGATGTAGGGTAAGTGCATCAAAGGTATGACTTTTATGTGATTCCGTCTTCTATCCCATTCATGATTCCCTTACGAAAGTTAGGGAGATTCATTATTTCCATTATTGAAGCGAAAGCCACTCATATTGTGAACTTGAATTGCTCATGAATTGGATAGTAACTCTTAGGAACTATGTGAAAGCCTCTAATCACCTAAGTGTTGGTAACGAAAGTTATTTCACGGAAAGACATTAAATTTCATAACTCTAGCATTAAACTTGCATTGTTATCGTTGTGGCATGAAACCCCGAATTTGGAAGCTTTTAGTTAATTGAATTCATATAAAGTTTAAGTTTTGATTTCTGACCATCCTTTTTAATCATTCTACGTTTTTCGGACTCATTTCCGACAATAGGTTACGTTTTGAAGTTTCTGTGACAAACATCGAAACCAACTGGGTAAGGTCGATATCGAGGTCTAACGTCGATATCGAAGTCAAACTCGACGTCGATCTTTGTTGCTTTTGTCTTTTGCAGGAACTCTACTTGAAATCGACCAGAACTGAGGTCGATATCGACCAGACACATCGATATCTAGTGTCTTCTGAGGTCGAAAGCTTGATCGTGATTACAATAAGGGAAGCGCTGACACACCTCCTCGTGGATTCGATCCTGAATTACCCTACCACTACATCGGGAGGGATTCTTGTATTATTTGGTTGATAAGGGAGTTAGCATAATTGTGAATTATATTTGAATATTTGAATTGCACGATTCCCATCCCCTTAATGAAAAAATTAGCACCGTTGCCGGGGAGGCAATCAATCGCCACCTAAGTTTTCTCAAGATATTTTAGAGTTTATTTTGCAGGTTCATGCGACGTTCTGATCGCTGACCTATCCTGTAACCCATCAACGAGCCTGAACGTTTCTTCCATCTTCGCAACAAAGCAATTCGCATCATGGCTGACAACGAGACGCAGGCTGAGACCATAGAGAGATTGAGGAAGGAGATCGAGGATCATAATGCTACAATCACTGCTGAGAGGGCCGCCACTGCTGCAGAGCGAGCACGTGCTGATAGGGAGGAGGATGCGCGTAGACAAGCCCAAGAGCGGCTCAATCAGTATCCACAGACGGCGATGCAATACATGCATCCGCCGCTTCACGTTCCTGAATCCGCGATCTTAATTCCTCATTCCAATTATGAAATTAAAATAAACTTCCTTTCTGAAATAAAAAGAAACACTTTTGAAGGAAGACCTAATGAATGCCCACCGCAACACATCTCTACTTTTATGGATTTATGTGAAACAGTTGCTGATGGAGTAAATTTAGAGTATGTGAGACTAAAATATTTTAGATGGTCTTTGGCAGGGAAGGCATTACAATGGCTTGAGAGTTTGACTCCACGCTCGCTAAGAACATGGGTGGAGGTAAAGGATGCATTCCTGAATAAGTTCTTTCCACCTTCAAAAACGGCGATGCTGCGGCAAAGGATCACGGCTTTCAAACAAAAGCCAGGTGAAACACTAGCACAAGCATGGGAGCGATTTAAGGACTTGCTAAGATCATGCACGATGCATGGGCAACTTCCATATGTCATCCGGGAGATATTCTACAATGCCCTTGATGCGCCGAATAAGGAGAGGATCAATTCATAAGATTATCGGTACATTGAGCTTACACCAACAGAGGCCTGGGAGACCATTGAGAGGCTCGTGAACTTCGATAACACCTATGGGACTGCTGCGGCCAGTGTTCTAAAAAGCGCTAGGCGGATCCTAGGCGGTGAGAGGCCGCCTAGCGCCTAGGCGGTTAAGGCGGACACCTAGGCGTGCTTAGGCGGCCATTTAGCTCTAGGCGGAGGGGGGTCGCCTAGCGCCTAGGCGGTGCCCAGGCGGCGCCTAGGCACGATTTTTAGAACAGTGGCTGCGGCCTATGATTCAAGGCCTGCCCCATCAATGCCACTATATGAGCCTCCAAGGGAGATAGATCCTGATGTGCGGCAACAATTCCATAACGATCAGACACGCCGCCTTCAAAAGCAAGTCAGGATCCTGAGCAACAATCAAACTTTTCAGGAATGTGGTTCAACAAGGCATAACACTAGTGTCTGTCCACATACTGAACAAGTATCCATGGCGGAACAACACGAGGAAGCTAAGTGGACAAGAGGCTCCTATGGAGGGGGCAATCAACCATATTGGGGCGACCAAAGGTTCTATCAACAAAGGGATCCTCCACCCTATAGAGAACCAGGGCACCCTGAGTGGGAGACAAGGAAGGATGACTTGCAGATCATTCTTGATGAGATGCGGAGGAACCATGCTAAGTTCAAACAAGCCAACAACTCCGTCCCTACTCAGCTGCAGGGCATCAATTCTAGACTTGGGGAGATCGATGTTTGGAAGCGCAACATAGAGACCTAGATGGGTCAATTGGCGGAAGCAATACCCAAAGCGTCAGGATCATTCCCTGGATCAACTGTGCCCAACCAAAATGGCAAAACCACTGGACACATTGTGGCAATGAATCTAAGGAGTGGGCGTCAATTACAAACGCTCGAGCAAAAAGTGGAGGAAAAGGAGCCAGAACAGACATCGATATAGATCCCCCCTGTCGATATCGACCACGGTGACGTCGATGTCGACCTTCGAGTCGATGTCGGCCCTGATGCTGCGTCACCACAGAAATCGACTCCTCCAGACGATGTCGACCCTACTGATGTCGTTGTCGACCTAACTACAGCTGCGGGAAGGAAGAAGGTGTTGCCATTCCCAACTAAAAAATGATTAAGGACCCGGTAGAAAAAAAGTTCCAGCGGTTCGTGAAGATGCTTCAAGGACTTAACGTCTCTATACCATTCACAGAAGCACTTCATGAGATGTCATCCTATGTAAGATTCCTTAAGGACATATTGGGTAAGAAGTGATCACTTTCTGAGATCGTAGAGGAGTGCAACAGGTTGGAGCTACCATAAAAGCGGGCGGACCCAGGTAATTTTTCTATCGCTATAGGCTTAGGTCAATTCAAATTTAATGCTTTAGTTGACTTGGGCGCTAGCGTTAGCATGATGCCACTAACCATATGGCATAAGGTAAAGATAGGTCCTCTGGAGCCCGTGGATGCAAGGTTATACATGGCAAACAATACGGTAGTAATTCCAACAATGATGGTAATGGATGTGCCAGTACAAGTAGGTAAATTCTTTATCCCTGCTGATTTCTTAGTTATTGATATAGCGGAGGACCCTGCTTGTCCCATTATTTTAGGTAGGCCATTCCTAGCGATCGTCGATGCCAACATTAGCGTAAAGAAAGGATTGCTCTCATTCACAATTAGTGACGAGGTAATAGAGTATGCCTTCAATAAGACGGTGAAAAATCAAGGGCCAATGGAGATAAAAGCCATCAATGGTGTCTACATTGCATGTGGAGAGGCCAAAGTAAGAAGTATGACACCAGAAGAGCTAGAAAAGAGGGCCATAGAAGCCCAAGTGGAGGAAGTTGTGGCAATCTTGAACGAAGGAGCCAAACAGAACATCGAAATCGACCCAAGTAAGCCGATATCGACTAACAATGTTCATGATTTTGTGCCAGGTTCTAAGTATAGGGTCGACGGAAGAGGAGAAGGAACATTGAAATCGGGCAGGAAGGTCGATATCAACCATGCCCTAGAGCCGAAATCGACCACCATTGAAGCTGAGAAGGGAGGAACAGAGGCCTCGATATCGATCTCTAATGGTCGATATCGACCTGATCATATCGAGGGAGAACCCTCCGAATCGACTGGACCTCCAGGAGTACAATAGAGCTCGATATCGTGGACTGAACATCGATGTTGACCTGAGCCACAGACAGATAAGAAGGTAAGTCAAGGTACAGATTCCTTCTGTTCCATTACAATTAAAGATTTATCATTATTTGGAAAAGGTGTGCCTTGGCATGTATGTTTATGTAGGGTATCCGATGATGATTCGAGCTAATATGAGATAGGAGACAAAGTTTATGTTGCCAAATCCAAGGACCATTGGTTCCCTACGAGATTCAAATATAAGAATTTAGGAGTATGAAATTGCTTTTATGCACAGGCATGGATTTGGTTGACATAAGTACCTTATCGAGGATGGCAATTGATTGTGGGGACATATGAAAAATGAATCTATGATGTTGAGGGTTTACTTTCTTCCCCTGAATGACCATTAAAGGTATTGCTTGGGGACAAGCAAGCTTAAGTATGGGGTGTTTGATGTGCGTGCAAATTGCCATATTTTCTATGCACATATAAGTCCATTTTATCATTCTTTTGCATGCATATTAATGGGAATACATGGGATTAGTGTAGTTTATGCATTATTGTCAAATATATGGGTCTACACGAGTTTCTATGTGATTTCGCAGAAAACAGTGCAAAAATGAACAGATTTGAAAGAGCGGAAAAAGAACTCGAAGTCTTCTGAAGAGGTCGAAATCGACTGACAGGCCTCGACATCGAGTGCAGCAGAGACATAGGAATCGAGCAAGAATGAAGCAAAGCATGTCGACACCAGCAGAGGTCGATATCGAGGATTGATGGTCGATATCGAGGGCCCAGATCGAGCTAAATGATAGAAGTTGAGTGCTAATCCGAGTTGAAGAAGGAGAGCTCGAGATAAAGTTTTACAGAGGTTGATATCGACGTCTGAAGGTCGATATCGATGTTGCCCATCAGAGGAATCCGACTCATATTTTGATAGAATTCTATCCGAAGCTTGCACGTCTATCCAAAAGTCGAGATTTCTTATCTTCAACGTCAGAGCTATCACATGAACTGTTTTACCATGGAACTTTTAGTTTTTACTTTATTTAAGTTTTATCTTAACGAATAAAGATAAAGTTTCGACTCTTTGGATAGCAAAGTTCGATATCTATATCTAGAGGCCGTTAGGGCTGAGTTTATTCATCCAAGAACAGCAAGTTTTAGTATTTTATCGCAGAGAATTTTTAGAGAGGGAGAGAGGAGAGCCGAATTGAGTTTGGTGGAAGCGAGAGCGAAGATTTGGCTTGTTCAGTTGTAATTTCTTTCTTTTGCAAATACAAAGTAGTTTTCTTTCAATGATGATGATGAGTTGCATGATGAGAAGCGAGTAATCAACCCACTTCTAGGGTCGGGGTGAGCCCGACGATAGCGATGTAGGGTAAGTGCATCAAAGGTATGACTTTTATGCGATTCCGTCTTCTATCCCATGCATGATTCCCTTACGAAAGTTAGGAAGATTCATTATTTGCATTATTGAAGCGAAAGCCACTCATATTGTGAACTTGAATTGCTCATGAATTGGATAGTAACTCTTAGGAACTATGCGAAAGCCTCTAATCACCTAAGTGTTGGTAACGAAAGTTATTTGACGGAAAGGCATTAAATTTCATAACTTTAGCATTAAACTTGCATTGTTATCGTTGTGGCATGAAACCCCGACTTTGGAAGCTTTTAGTTAATTGAATTCATATAAAGTTTAAGTTTTGATTTCTGACCATCCTTCTTAATCATTCTACGTTCTTCGGACTCATTTCCGACAATAGGTTACGTTTTGAAGTTTTTGTGACAAACATCGGAACCAACTGGGTAAGGTCGATATCGAGGTCTAACGTCGATATCGAGGTCAAACTCGACGTCGATCTTTGTTGCTTTTGTCTTTTGCAGGAACTCTACTTGAAATCGACCAGAACTGAGGTCGATATCGACCAGACACATTGATATCGAGTGTCTTCTGAGGTCGAAAGCTTGATCGTGATTACAACAAGGGAAGCGCTGACACACCTCCTCGTGGATTCGATCCTGAATTACCCTACCACTACATCGGGAGGGATTCTTCTATTATTTGGTTGATAAGGGAGTTAGCATAGTTGTGAATTATATTTGAATATTTGAATTGCACGATTCCCATCCCCTTAACGAATAGCTAGTATGAAAATTAATATGACTGATATGCTCTGTGATGAATACATGCTTTCTTGCCGCAATTATAACCTCATCGACTTCCATAAGGGCATTGTTGTAACTCTCGGGTTAGGATCTTATCTCTGGTCTCGTCGTCTTCAGTGTTGGTCTGTGTCTAAATTTGTAAGGAAATTGTTGTTCACCATTGTCCTTCCCTATCTCCGTTGATTTGGAACCCTGTGTGATAGTTCTAGAATTGCTAATAAATGTTATAAAATATAAGAATGTAAACTCAGTTCAGGAAGATCTTTACCGATTCTAATGTTTAATAATGATTAGAATTTAATCCACGATCCAGTAAGATCAGATAGGTTTTTAATCCAAGAATAAGACATCCAGTTGTTCCAAGTAATTATTGATGTCCATATATCCATCTCTTCCCTTTGATATGACTTCAATTATTTTAATTTGTTATTTGCATGTTTCATTTTTTTGGTGACGGACGCATTTTTAAGGCTGACACTTTTATCTTGGTGGCAGTCAGCAATTCTATTATGATATCACGAGTAAACCAAATCAATGCAGGAAAGCTAGCTTGAAATAGAAATGGCACCTATGCTCAAGGAACAATTAGTTAAAGTCTTCACTTTGATGAAGGTGGCAATTGCCGGCTACTGCAAACAGAATGCACATTTACAATGAAAGTACCGATTCAGACGTTTACAATGAAAGTCTATTACTACTATAATCTAGATATATATACTCCTTGGTACTATAAAATTTGCATTTTTTATTTAAATTTTGTATTCATTTAGAGCTTTACTTGTAATTTTATCACCTTATTATCTTATATAAGTAATTATAACAACAAATTCACCGTGCAAAGCACGGTTGATACCTAGTTATATAAAAAACTTCATTATTAAAATAATATTTTATACCATTTTTACCTTATTAAAACGTGTGTCAAAAAGTAAAGTGACATTTATTATAAAATAAATAGATCAAGTACGGTT
The DNA here is from genome assembly GCA_963922045.1 of Persicaria maculosa. Classification (NCBI taxonomy): domain Eukaryota; kingdom Viridiplantae; phylum Streptophyta; class Magnoliopsida; order Caryophyllales; family Polygonaceae; genus Persicaria; species Persicaria maculosa. The sequence goes on from OY998261.1 coordinate 42,263,206, forward strand.
TTTTTTTTTTTAATTGAAATTAAATGCGTACATATACAAGCAGTTTTGGAGTAGAAAATATATTCAAACATTTAACCTAATTTGCCAAACTTTTATATTTTTATGTACGTATAAGAATCGCACTATCCGTATATAAAAAATTAAATACAAGTTACAAATCCAGCATCCAGTAAGAATAAAGCGGCCCCATATAACTCACTTTACCATCCATAGTGTGGCGGTTTGAAAAGCTATATATATTGGATTAGCCTATGGGGAATTTGGTGATGAATATGTACAAAAAGTCGTAACGATCCGGTTAATATCAGGTAGGCAGGATACACAACCTAACCACATGGAATTATATTATAAATTAATCTTGATGAAGGAATATTTTTTTTTTTTTTGGTTTAAAAGGAATAAATTTTTGTAACCAGTAGGCGGAAGACAACAAAATTAAGGTGGCAAGCCAATGGATTAGTGAGAAGTGTCCCGATTAGAATCGGATCGGGTTACAAGGCACATGTCCATTGGATGATGAAGACTATCTCAAAATCACGAGATCGATCATGGTCGCGAAACCTAATCCGAAAAGTTTTATTGACTAATCCACTATTACGACAATAATTAATTAGGGAATGTTGTATTAGGAAGGACACCTTGTTAGGAAGCAAAGGTACAGATATTATTTTAATGCTCAAAGCCAGACTGCATTACGTTTCTAATCTTTGTCAAATAATAATAGGGTGTGTAACAATAAAATAATCAAAAACAGATTCTAAGAAATCCGACGAAATAAATGACTTGTTGATTTTTTTTTTTATAACAAATGACTTTTTTTTTTTTTTTTTTTTTTTTACAGTGGACAAAAAGTGGGCGTGTCTTACGCACAACGTAAAACATAACCCTGACCATCCTGAAGAATGATGGAATACAGTTCCCTATTATAAGAGATTGTCGAGCTGTTACAAATAACACCACTTGTAGCTATGTAATCTGCTACTCTGTTTGCCTCTCGAAAACAATGGGCAAATTCTATATAATAAAAAGAAGAAGCTATGTTTATAATTTGTTCCACCTGATGGATGATCTCCCATTTCACTTCACTTCGTTTTGTAATTGCCTTAATCAGATCTTGATTATCACTTTCAATGATGACCTTTTTTAGTCCTTTCGATACGGCTTGTTGCATTCCAATGATGATTACGGCAACTTCAGTCTGTATGACCAAACCTGTTTGGACTTCTTGATAAAAAAAAAAATATCAGTCACACTACTCCTAGAGTCTCTGATGACCCCTCCTACATGGCAAGAGCCAGTGGGCTTAACCGAGACATCTACATTAACTTTGTAGATAGCCCCTTCTGGTTTTTTCAATCTAACCTTTTTCCTACAAGTCTTCTTTTGTTTTGGGGGTTGATTATTATCATTACTGTTATTCCAATTATTAATATCAACTGTAATTTGATGAACCAAGTCCTTAGTCGGTAGTGGGCTTTTATTTTTTAAGATTATCTCATTTCTAGTAAGCCAGATTTTTTGCCAGATAAAACCAAGATCTTTGAATATCGAGGTATTTGTTCTATAGTTTAGAAGGTCAGTTATATCCAGATTTTGTGAGTTGGTAATGCCAAGATTTTTGCCATAGGATCTCTCATAGTGAGCAATGACTTTTTTTGTATAATTACAATGAATAAAAAGATGGTTTGAATCTTCATCAAAGGAATCATAGAAGCTACAGTTGCTAGGGACCCTATTGATATATCTATTTAATCTAGTTTTGGTAGGTAGGCCATCAATTGAGATTTTCCATAGAAGATTTTTAATTTTGGTGGAATATCTAGCTTCCAAATCCATTTATAATCATTATTATTAATGTGTGTAAGATGATTTAGCAGTTTGGTAGATTTTGTTGTAAAATTACCATTAGGTTCTAGTTTCCAAATGAGTTTATTCGGAGTATCCCAATGAGGAACTTTGACCATTAAAATCTCAGAGACAATATTATATAAGAAGAGGTTACGGAGAAGATCCACATTCCAATGCTTATGGTTATTTAGTAAATGGAAAACTTTCATCTTTGGATCACTATCATTTCTAAAATTATTAAGATTATAATTCCCGAGCCAAGGATCATTCCAAACATTAACTGATTTTCCATTTCCGATTATCCAGAGTATACCTTGGTTAAATCTTTCATGAAGGGAAAGAAGCCTTCAAAATTGCCAAGAAGTGTTGTGATTGGTTCTTTGGTTTGTGTATTCATCCTGTAGATATTTTTCTTTGATGATTTTAACCCATATACTGTTGTTATCAGAATAAATTTTCCATAAAAGTTTTAACCGAAGGCTAATATTGACGTCTTCGGAGTTTCTAATACCTAAACCTCCAAACTTTTTGGGTTGACAAATCTTATTCGAGCTGATAATTGGGGTGTATCTTTCGGAGTTTACTTTATTCCAAATTTTTTTTTTTATTAATTTGATCTATTTGGTTGAGGATTCCTTTAGGAAGAAGAAAGTTTTGCATTAAGTAGTTGGTTTTGGAGCTTAGGTTGGCTTGGATGAGTACAGCTCTGCCAGCCTGGGAGAGAGAGGAGGCTTTCCTTTTGGTCAATTATTTTTTTAAGTTACTATGGCTTCTTCGAAAACACAGTTTTTAATTCTACCGTTAACTAGAGGAATGCCTAGATACTTCTCAATAGTTTTAGAGATGGGTATTCTCATGTGCTGAGAAATATCTTTTGCAAGATTCGGATTTATATTTAAAGAGAATTGAATCGAACTTTTGGAGTAATTGATTGTTAAACCAGAAATATTAGAGAAGTTATTCATTATGTTTTGGATGGTATTTAAGCTAGTATGGGCCGCTTCTGCGAAAATAATAGTGTCATCTGCAAAGGTAAGGAAAGGGATTGGAGATCCATTTTTTGTTATGCGGATACCAATAAGAGCATCATCCATTAGTGCTTCATGGTGAAGCTCTCTATCTAGATTTTCCATAACTAAAACAAAGAGATAAGGAGCTAATGGATCCCCTTGTCTGATGCCTCTGTTTGGTTTGAATTGTTCACCCGGGTAATTGTTAACAAGGATCGAGAAGGTAGTAGAGGTTACGCATTTCATGACCCAGGAGATCCAGATCGGGAGAAAACCATATTTGATGAGAGTAGCTTTGATATAAGACCAATATATCTTATCATAAGCTTTCTCCATGTCGAGTTTCAAGGCCATCCAGCCCTTCTTTCCTTTACGTTTATGAAAGCTGTGGAAAATTTCGTGAGCAATAAGAGTATTATCTTGGATTGATCTTCCTTCTACAAAAGCACCCTTGAAGGGGCTTATAAGCTTGGGAAGGATAGGTTTTAAACGATTAGCTAAAATTTTGGTAATTACTTTATAAATAGTGTTACACAGAGTTATCGGTCGATAGTGGTTGATATTTAACGGGTTATCAACCTTCGGGATAGGGGCAACAAAAGTTTGATTAATATCAGATACAAGGGATCCATAATGGAAAAAGGCTTTGACAGCTTTACAGAGTGAGGGTCCCACAATGTTCCAATATTTGTTGTAGAATTCAGGGGGCTAGCCATCCGGGCCAAGTGTTTTATTTTCAGCCATTCCTTCAATTGTGTGCTTAATGTCCTCAAAGGTGGGGGCTTGAATTAATTTGTTATTTTCATTTTCGATAACAAATGACTTGTTGATTTGATCTTAAAGATAAGCTTATTTCCAAAACTAGTATAATTCATACGCCATGACGCGATTTTTAATAACATAACAAATTAATATTGTAAAATATTATTAAAGTTAAGATAAAATAATGAAGGTAGATTTTAAATCTTTAACAAAATGGTGAAAATGTTTACCATAAAGTTAGGTTTCATCAAAAAGGTTTTTAAATTAAGATATTATATTGATATAGTTTATTGTTATTATAATATATAAAGATATATATATATATATATATGTATATATTAATAGTAAACATTAGATTTAATTAAATATTTTGAATTAAACCCAATGGTTAGTAAATAGGTAAAAAATAAAGGGAAAAAATATAAATGTATGAAAGAGATGATGATAAAAAGAAAAAAAATAATAAGAGAAAATTGTGATTACTTGAAAAACCTAAAATTAAGGAGGTGTTGACACATCATCAAAAAGTCTTCTAAATTAAGATATTATATAGAATATAGATATAGATGGTTAGTAAATGGCTAAAAAATAAAAGAGTAAAAATGTAAATGTACGAAAAAGATGAAGATAAAAAACATAATAATAAGAGAAAATTGTGATTAGTTGAAAAACCTAAAATTAAGGAGGTGTTCACACATCAACAAAAAATCTTCTAAATTAAGATATTATATAGATGGTTAGTAAATAGGTAAAAATAAAGCAAAAACTGTAAATGTATGAAAAAGATAAAGATAAAAAGAAAAAGAAATAATAAGAGAAAATTGTGATTAGTTGAAAAACCTAAAATTAAGGAGGTGTTGACATATCATCAAAAAGTCTTCTAAATTAAGATATTATATAGAATATAGATATAGATGGTTAGTAAATGGGTAAAAAATAAAAGAGAAAAAATGTAAATGTATGAAAAAAGATGAAGATAAAAATAATAATAACAAGAGAAAATTGTGATTAGTTGAAAACCTAAAATTAAGGAAGTGTTCACACATTATCAAAAAGTCTTCTAAATTAAGATATTATATAGATACTTATTAAAAAAAATGAGGGGAAAGGATATTGAGGAGATAAAAAAATTGGTTATTATTAAGATAATTTTAAGTAAATTAGTATATTTCCTGCGTCGTTTAGTGATTTAAAAAAAATATAGCAAATTAATATTATAAAACATTATTAAAAGATAGGATAAAAATCATTACCATAAAAATATCTTAGAAATAATTTTATAAAATTATTTTTGAAAAAATCTCATTCAAAGTAGCATATATAGATATAGATATTTTAAATCATTCTGATTGATTAGTAAAAAAATAAAAATATTATTGTAACTTTTTTTTTAAAATAATAATATCATTAAATGAAAAATATTTGATTGGTTTAAAGAGCTAATTGAAAAACGTAGAGTTAAAACATAGACTAAACTCTTCTATATAAATATATAATTTTTTTAAATATTCAAAGAAATATAAAATTTTAAAGAAAAATTCACCACTTAAAAATATTTACAAAAATATTCAACATCTGCAGGAATGTTAGAGAAACGCGGTGCGAGACCGCATTTCATTCACAAAATCTAAAATCTAAAATTGGGAAAAAACAATAAAAAGAAACGCGGTTTCAAACCGCGTTTTATAATTAATTGTGAGTAAAATGCGGTTTGAAACCGCGTTTATTCCCATTTATATTTTTAAACAAAAAAAAAGTGAAACACTGAATCAATTCGCGTTTCATTTGTAAACCGTCTTCTCCGCTTCCATGGTGCCCCACCTCCTCTCCTCTTGTTCCTCTTCTTTCACCTTCTTCGCTTATGGCCTCATCCATGGCACCCCCAACTTTCGTTGCCGATGGGAGAGATAGTAACGTTGAAAGAGAGTCCAAGTGGCTGGCGCTCAAGGTCTCGTCGTCTCGGCAAACGTGGTGGCTGAGTGCACCAAGGCGACTGTCAGTGTAGGCTCATGCTTCGACTGTCGGCCGGGCGACATCATCGATTGTCAAGGGAGCCAGGACCAAGAGGGATTTTTAAGAGGATCCATGGATGAGGGAGCAGAGAAGATCGAAAGGCAATGAGCATGCTGGAGAAGAGAAGAGCAGGAGGCAAGGAGGATGCTAGAGGGAGACAAATGAAACGCGACATCAATCCGCGTTTCATTCATTTTTCTTTTTTCTTTTTATGTTTTTCAGTTTAAAAATACAAATGGAAATAAACGCGGTTTCAAACCGCGTTTTACTCAAAATTAATTATAAAACGTGGTATGAAATTGCGTTTCTTTTGTTTTTTTTTCCACTTCCAGATTTTACATTGTGTGAATGAAATACGGTGTGAGACAGCATTTCTCTGACATTCCTACAAATTTTGAATATTTTTGTAAATATTTTCAAGTTGTGAATTTTTTGGTAAATTTTTATTTTTCTTTGAATATTTTGAAAAATAATATATATATATATATAAACACATACACATATATTACGGGTGGGTGCGGGACGGGATGTTCTCAACCCGCGTATTTTTTGCGGGACAAGACTCACTACTTATTTTTTCAATCCCGCACGGGCCTTGCCCCTCGCAGGGATGGGACGGGCCATGTTCCTCAAACAAAAAAAATTGTAAAAATATCTAAAATTCTTATATATTTTGCGGTTTTCAAAGCATAACATTTATAATTACACACACAAATTCTTATATATTGTTTGAGAACTTTGAAAAAGATGTAATGTTAATGTGCTTATTTTTATCATATTTGTATTTCATGCATATGGCTCAATCAAAAGAGAAAAGAAAAAAAAGGCAAAAAAAAAAAAGAAAAAGAAAAGAAAATGAAAAAAAAAGAAAGGAAAAAAATAATAGCTATATTATTTATTTTTGCATATGAGAGTTGAATTTTTTTCAAAATATTCACAATAAAATATTTATTTATCAAAATATTCACAACATCAAAATATTTACAAAAATATTCATTTTTTTGCAGATTTACTAGAGAAACGCGGTACAAAATCGCGTTTCTTGTTTAAATTATAAATTTGAATAAAGCGCCGAAGAAAAATTACATTTTCCTATAAAAACGTGGTTTGAAACCGCGTTTTTATTTTATTTTTAATTTAAAAGCCTAGTAATTGGTGCACGTCGTGCAACGTAATCGTCATCTCACCGAATGGCAGGTGAAATGTGTTCGTCTCTGGAAACCAGTGGTCCACGAACGCCTCGCACAACGTGTGATCAACACTGTGCAGCGGGAGCGTCAGCAAGCCAGGGATGGGGTGCGGTCAACCAGCTGCACCCATGCCTCCCCCTTTCCCCTAGCATCAGTGATAATAGCGCGTGGCTCCTCTACCTACTTCTCCCGTCTATAAACCTTCAACTTTCCGCCCCCTAATATGTTGGAATTAGCCAAAATGAATAAACTACTTGTGAAATTCTACACTACATATTAGGTTTATAACTAATTAAGTCGACAAACACGTACTCGGTTGGGGTCCTTCCAGAGCTCGGCCGCACAGTGGGTGGTGTACCATTCCTTCCGAAAGATTGCCTCGTCCAGGGGGCGACCATTCGTAGTGTCGAAATATTGTGCGAGAGCCCTCTGCACCCGGTCGGTGTGAGCTGGTGGTCTCGACGATGAAGGCCCTGCCGCAGGTGGTCTGATCGACGAAGGCCCTGCCGTAGGTGGTGGCGACATCGTCAGTTGCGAGGGCGGAGTAGGAGTGAAATCCATCGAGTCCAATGACTCGTACTGCGAAGCCACGTCGGGGGGTGAACTCCAAAGGTGTGGCTCCGACTCCGTTGCGGCAACATCCTCGACCCTTGTAGCACCCGTAGTGGGGGTCGGATCTTCTGGAGATGCGTCCTCCGAAGAACCGTAGTACCCTGTGCCACTATCTTGGGGCACCTGTGATGTAGATATATGGACGACCTTCCCAGCACGTGCTGAAGCCATCACGCCGCGACGATGAACGTCCCGCTTGTCCAACTGTTCAAATGGTTTAGTTGTATTAGTTCTTTATTATGTATGTACAAATGGTTTTACTGTATTATTTATGTGTTATTTCTTTGTTACAATATGTTACAGTATTATTTAATTTTTTTTATTATGTAGCTATACAAATGGTTTTGTAGTTGTATTATTTCTTTAGTATTTATGTACAATTGGTATCTTCATTTTATTATTTAGTTGTTGGATTAGTTAAGTTTTGTTATTGAGTTATTGAAGATTATCCGTCTGTTCATTTCATAACGGCGTGTCAAGGAACCAACAATAATTCTGATTTGTAGTATCTCAACAGTTTTATCAAAACAAGAGGGTCTGTAAATGAACAGATTATTTCTGTACAAATGTTTTAGTTTAATTATTTCTTTATTATTTATGTACAAGTTGTTTTTACTGTATTATTTATGTGTTATTTCTTTGTTACTGTAGGTTACTGTATAATTTATTTTTTTTATTACCTATCTGTACAAATGGTTTTTACTTGTATTATTTCGTTAGTATTTCTGTACAAATGGTATCTTCATTTTATTATTTTATTATTTAGTTGTTGGATTAGTTAAGTTGTATTTAATTTGATAATTATTATATTACATCCGCACAAACCAATTTCTCCCGACAAATTCATATAAGTAATTCCCCTAATCCCAACTCTACTTTTGATTTAATTTCTTTAATATTTCCTTTTTGATATTTTTTTGATATTTTTTAATTTATTTTTGTTATTTTGATATATTTTCTCATTTCTTTTTATAATTCATTTCTTTTTTTATGTGTTTTTAATGCTTAATGTAATTTAATTTCTTTATTATTTACTTTTTCAAAAAAATTTTAATTTGTTGTTTATTTTTTATATGTTTTTATTTTTTTTATAATTTTTATAATTTTTTTAAATTTCTTATTTATTTTTTTCATTTTTTTATTTTTTTTTTAATTCCTCCCCACGTGTGGTAGCACGCGGGGATTTGTGCGCGGGCGTACCACCTCCGTGCGTATGCGGGTGTGCGCATTCAGCATGCGCCCACGTTAGCCGTTAATTTATCTATCATGGATCTTGAATGAATGCGGTAGCTAGCTGGGGTTAATTACGATTACTCAAGATGATGAATGCTATGAATTGACAGTGGCAGTTATATGTAATACCAGTGTGGTGAATGTGATGTACTTTCATCTCATTTACCAGTGCTTGTCGATCTATACCATATATGTTGGCTGATAAACATCTTATATTTGACGTGCAATTGAATTATCTTAGTGCATATATAAAACCAAAATCTCTGTAAATTGATTCTAAAAGCATCTGTGACAGTTTCTCTATTATTGGGAAAATATATAAAATCTTGAGAAAATTTGGTGGTTAAGACCCCTAGAAACTTTTAATTAGGTGATTAGCCTTCTTAATTATTTTTTTAGGCGTTATAGACCCTTTTCAATGTTTATTAGCCGTTTGTACCCTTCTTCCTCCTCCCATCATCAGTCTGGACGATTCATCGGTCTCTCGCTCTCACTCCCGGCGATTCATCTGTCCTTTCTCTTTCACTGATTCATCTGCCCCAATCAAAATTATAGAGCCGCGTTGTACCCTAGGTCTTCAAAACACAGACGGTGGAATTGGAATTTAGAGGAAATTAAAGAAGATGAGAAGATGAAGAGCAGATCGGAGCACGCGAGGAGGCTGCCGGTGTGGAGAATTCGGAGGAAGGTGGTGAAGACGAGGAGGCCGCAGATGGAGAGGGTGGAGCGAGCCTTGGAGGTTGAACGATTCCTCCAATTTCGTCTAGAACGTCGCGGTTTCCTCGGAGGTTGAGCAGGAGGATGACGAGGAGTCGTTCAGTCAGCCTCAGTTCTCCGCTAACCTCAAGCTCTTCGTCGGTAACCTTCCCTTCAATGTCGACAGCGCTCAGCTCGATGGCTTGTTCGAGAGTGATGGTACTGCCGAGATGGTCTAGGTATTCGTTCAATTTCATATATTTGTAATCTCTTACTGGCCGACAAATTTCAATTGCTGTTGTTTGGGGATTTTGAACGTTTTAGTGCTTATTTATGGTTTCCGGCAAGGGGAAATTGAACTCGTTATTGCCTAATTGGGGTATTTTCTGGCTATGGATAGAGATTGTTCTTCCAATTGGACTGTGTATAGTGTATTTTGTTACTCATGCTATTTCATGAATGTTGTATTTGGTGCTGTGTTATTGTTGATGGAGATGGAGCTGTAATTAATGGGGGGAGTTCATGGGTTGCATTTCACTTTCATCTTTCTATGTGATTAGTATTTATTTATTTATTTATGGTTGTAGTCTTAGAATAGTGAATCATTGACTCAAACACATCTATCCTAACGTGTCGTCAAGTAAAAAAATGTCTTTAAAAATGAAAAAAATATGAAATCAAAACAATATCAAGTTAATGGAGCTATAAAAACACAAGATATTTAAAATATGGCATCAATATTAGTTGTGTATATAAAACCATGCATAATAATATGTCATCAAATTAAAAAAAGTTGCATCAATAATAAGTAATATAAGGTAGAATCAAGCAATATAATGTGGCATCAATATTTTTTTTTTGATACAAGACAATATATGTTGAGTGAATGTGGCATTAATATAATAACAAAAAAACTGGTATAAAATAATTGACATTAATATCAAAACAAAAAAGTGGCATCAAGTGATAACGAAAAAATGTCATCAAATAATAACAAAAAGGTAGCATCAAGTAAAAAAAATGTCATCAAATAATAACAAAAAAGGTGACATCAAATTATAATAAAAAAGTGGCATCAAACCACACAACAAAAATATGGCATCAAGTGATAAAGAAGTAGAATGAAAAAAATGTCATCAATGTGAAGTAAAAAAGAGTGGCATCAAAAAATGTCATCACAAAAAGTGAAATCAAATCATACAAAAAGTGTTAAAAATAATTCAAGTTATAATAAAAAGTTAGTATAGAAAAACTTTCATCACTATAAAAAAAATGGCATCAATAAAAAAAAAAGTGTCATCAAAAATAAAAATAAAATTATTTTTGTAAGAAAAAAAAAATCTGAACAATGGGTCAACGCTGAATAAAAAAAGTGGCATCACAAAAAAATGGCATCAATGGTCAAAGTTGGAGGAAGGAAGGGAAGGAAGGGAAAGTGGGAGGAAGGAAGGGAAGGGAAGGGTCATCCCACCTAATTTAATTTATTTGGGGTCTAAATAGCTAATTAGATTTTTCCAAAGGTCTAGTTACCTAAATCACCCTAAAATCTTCTCTAAATTGGAGAATTTCGATAGTTTAGAGGTGATCTTGTTTGTATAATTTCATGGACCATTATATCTCATCTTGTTGTCTATTTATGACTAAAACGCGGAGTTGATCCAATTGAATCTTACATCAAATAGCGGTAGGAGGGATTACTTGCATAAATCTCATGTCGTTTAAACGAAAGAATAAAAATTTTGGTTATGGAAAGGTAATTATAATGAAGAACTTGTGTCTACGTATGCAATGTCCATACATGGTGATAATATTGGTGTTATATATCCAAGTTTAAAGAGGTTGGTAAGCAATTTAATAACAAGAGGGTTATTTTTTTTTTTTTTCATTTTTCCCCTTTAGACCCATCTTCGGTTATTGTTACGCATAAGGGCAAAATATTTAATAACAAGAGGTAGAAAAAGTTGGTTGCATTGATTTAAAGGTTGTTTCTGATGTATGTTTCTGATGTATTTCCCTATTTTAAAGTGGCAGAAAAAACGGGTTGCATTGATTTTATGATATTTTTTCTATTAAAAAACTGCTGGTGTGAACTAGTTTGCAGGGCTTTAGTATGTGCCTAAAACAACTAATCTTATCCTAGATTTGGTGTCGCGGACCCTATATACACCGCAAATACTTTGTCGGATCCAACGTTGTAGCAACGTCAGAATTAACGTTGCCACAACGTCCAATCCGACGTTGTTAATGGTGGTATATTTGCCCAACGGAAAAGGAATCCGACGTTGTGACAACGTCTGATTAGACGTTGTCACAACGTCGAATTCGACGTTGTATACTGGAACCCATCGGGCTCCGTCGGGCTTAGCAACGTCCATTTGGACGTTGTAAATACGTATGATCCGACGTTGTTACAACGTCAATTTGGACGTTGTACTCCCAGTAATATCAGCAACTCCTATAAAAGGGGTGAGGACTGCATTTGAAAATGCAACACAACAATTCCACATTTTCTTTCCTTCCTGCCATGGAGCCGGTTAAAAATGAACATCGCGGATCAACCCCCAGCATTGATTTTGTAATCAAAAGGGTTCGGTATCCAATACCCCCGGAGGTGTCCGATTGTGCTTGCCGCAATCCAGAATACAATGGCTGTAATCTTTGCGCCCTGTTTCGGGTCGAGTGTGAAAAGGAGACTCACATTTCCGCACCCTTGCAGTTCGGGTGTAGGTACTGCAACCATTTTCATCAGGGCATTCCTGGAGCGTATGAGTGGAGGGTTGGAGACCTTCTCCTTCAACGTATTCGGTCATTCTTCCCCGATGTAAGCAGAGATGACAACGTTTACGTAGCTCAACAAGCAGGGATACTTGTGAGGGAAGCAAATATGGAGGTCCGAAACTTTGCATTCAACGAGTTAAAGATTGAACTCATTCCGAAAACGAATTAAGTAGAGCCTGGTCGATTGTGTTGTTATCCGTAGTGTATTTGTTTGTTTTAGTAAAATTGATGTGTTATCTAATTGTTATCTATGAAGTAAAGCATTTGCATGTGATTGTCTGTTATTGTCAATAGGTGGAAACCATCAAAAACACTAATGCAAGCAACAAGAACTACACAAATAAAGTATATCCACCAATTACGAATAGTGTGTCATAAACAAACAACATATAATGTATCTACTGAAAAGATCTAATGTAGCTCATAATATGCTCGTACATCTGGTCCAGCTGGGGATGTCCGACCAATGCCTGAATACCCTCGGTCATCTCGTCGACCCGGGCATGGCGCGCAGCAGACTCAGCTCGTCCGATGACGTCGTCTGGGTGTGTAGGCGCAGCCGGGGGATCATCATCTCGTACCATTGTCGTGGGCAACACATGACCTCGACTATAGGACTGGAACCAAGCGAGGTAGTTAGTTGAGACGCCTCCTTGACAGCTCTCGTCCGTCCTCCGGTGACCAGTGACAGTGTAAAATCTGTCAGGGTCCTGTGATGACCAACGGTCGTGCTAATGGGCAAACGTCACGATGTAACGTTTTTTCAGCCAAAACGGTCGCTGGGCCAGGGTGGGAGGGATAACGTCAATTGGGATCTCCTGCACGCGGCCAAACTGTCGGAGCACCCTATCTGGCATGTACGGCTCAACGACGCCACCGAAGCTGATGGTGCCTCGATATGTGGAGGAGCAAAACCGAGCTGCAAAATCCAAGTCTCTACCAAAAGGCATCCACTCGACCTAAGTTGTAAAAATGATATTAGGAAAACAATCATACTCGAGATATGTAGTTAATACAAAGAAAGTGAGAAACACGTTACCTGATCGATGGTCATGCGTTCAAGTTGTGCTCGAAGCGTCTGCTCACGTCTGCGCCTCTCCCTGTCATTCCCCCTCTTCGCTGCCTTCGACGGGTCGAATCATGTCAGGTATCGTGGATCATCCCCTTCACCCCTGTCTGGGCGAAGTGGACCCGTAAAACAAGGGAAGTACGACTAGATCCATGCCTATACAGTATAAACTATTAGAGCACTTTTTATATGTAACTCGCAAGTAGAGCAACATATTTATCATATTAAACCCACACTTACTTGCAAAAGCGCAGCACACCCACGTAGACCCTTAGCCTCGCCTCTCGTGGGCTCCCCTAATCCTAGGTAGAGGAAGGCAAGCACTCCTGCTCCCCAAGCTAGTCTCCCAGCGTGCTCTAAGTCCCAAACTAGCTCGAACAACGAGAAGTGTATGCGGCTCTGGGACTTGTCGATGAAGATAGACGCACCCAGCAGCGTAGCCAAGAAACCAACAGCGAGATAGTGGTGGCGCTCTCTGACATCGGCGGTGAGGCCGACGAACTGATCCCCACGGCTGCCGTGCCTCTCCCGCCACGCAGTCATCAACTCCAGGTGGGGCGCTCCGCAAGCTGTCCTGTGCCTCTTCAGCTCGGCCACGGTCCAACGATACCTCTGCTGCAGTAGAGGCTCCAACTGTAATGGCAGATGGTCAGGGGTAGGGGCGCAACGCAGTCCGTCAATCGGCAACCCCATCAGACAAGTGACGTCGTGGAGTGTGATGGTCATCTCGCCCTAGGGAATGTGAAAAGAGCTCGTCTCCTGCTGCCAATGCTTAAAGAACACAGTCAATAACTGGGCATCCACTCCGTCCCAGTTCAAATCAAGCAGCCCCAGTAGACCAGACTAAGCTGCATCCTGCACCCATGTCATCGGGCCCTCGTATATGTAGCGGCAGAACGGATCGATGTCTGTAGCCCGATGATGAACCTTTAGCAATGTATGCTGAAAGGTAGGGTCCTTCCATAGCCGGTGAGACCTATGATGCTTATATGAGACCGAAAGATCTCCTGGAGGCAACTCGCCATCGGGGAGCTCATCGTCCCCATCATCGGCCTGCTCGCCCCCTCCAGACCCCCTCCCCATCCTCCTCCTCCTCCTCGGCCCCCTCCTCCTGAACCGCCCCCTACGACTCCTGAGCTGGTCCCTGCGGGTCCTGACCCGCCACCTGCCCCGCCCCCTACGGGCCTTGAGCTGGCACCTGTATGTCCTGGCCTGCCACCTGCCTCGCCATCTCTTGTCCCGCATCGTGCCCACCCTCGTCGTGATCCTCCCCATCATGATCACTGTCATCATCGAGATGCTCTCGGTCGAAATGAATATCCCTCACATCCTCCTCCTGCGTGTCGTCCCCTACCGGAGAAGGTGTAAGGCAGCCACTTGTTGCTGCGATGACCTCAGCCTAATCAGTGTCGCTCCGCGCCTGTCCGGAGGTACTAGCACCACCCGTGCAATCCTGAACCCCAACACCAAGGCTGAAGAACGAAGTATCGGCGTGCAACCGTTGTATCACGTCTGGGACTGGGACGTAGCAGCCTCAACCGCCGTAATCTGCGTCTGGGACGTAGCAGCCTCAACTGCTGTATCACGCACGGTCATAGTCTCTTGCTCCGCAAGAGCCATGAGATCTGACACTGTCCGTGAAGATGAATCAGTGATGACGACCTCGGCCGCGTCGACGCTCCCTGCTACTGTAGGTAAAGCCGCATTGCGATCTCGACCGAGAACGATTCGAACAATCCCGTCATCCCTCCTCATCTGGGAATCCTATTAAATTTCGAAGTAGTTTTTAAATATATTATTTTATTTCAATTGAATATTAACTTCAATAAATTGTATTTGTATTTTATTTCTTAACAATTTTTTCTATACTTTATTCTAACAATTTTTTAACAACTTAAACAATTTTTTTAAAAAATTTTGTATACTTTAATTTATATATATAAGTACATTTTTTTTTCTATAAATTGTTTTATTTTGTAACAATTTGTTTCTATACTTAATTTTTTTTTATGTTTGCATTGCTAAACTAACCCTATTATCCGGAATCTTTGCATGAGTGACCCAATCCGAAAAAAATTTGCCTAAAAGTGGATATCCGGTTGCAAGCTTCAGCCGGTTGTAGGTAACCCAATGGGGGACAGCTGGACATGGATAGAAAAGCAGGAAAAGTGAGAGAGAGAGAGAGAGAGTGCTCTACGAAAAAGCGAAGACAAGTCAGAGAGAGAGAGATGGAGGAGGGAAAAAGTACACTTTGAATTTGCTGTTGCAAAGGACAGAAGAGAGAGAGAGGTGAAAAACAAAAGTGCAGTCTGAGAGGAGAGAGAGATCAGCGAGAGTGTCAGTGAGGGGGCATAAAAAGATACCTTCAATTAAATTTGAAGCTTCAGAGAAAACAATTGAAGTAGGAATGGGGCGGGGGTTTATTTGCAGAATCACGTGTAAGAAGTAAGTTTTAACTGGACGTCAA
The DNA here is from genome assembly GCA_963922045.1 of Persicaria maculosa. Classification (NCBI taxonomy): domain Eukaryota; kingdom Viridiplantae; phylum Streptophyta; class Magnoliopsida; order Caryophyllales; family Polygonaceae; genus Persicaria; species Persicaria maculosa. Next base: position 42,278,884 of record OY998261.1, read on the forward strand.
TATCGACAAAACATGTCACATATTGCATTTAACTGGACAAATTTGCTCGGAGAAACAGATCAATATGGCATGCGGAATCGACTGGAGAAGATTTGTGGGAGAAGCAGATTCACTATAATTACATCTACTATGCTTTAATATTTACCCATAGTTTGATGACATGATTTTGTTCTCTCATGTCGACACTACTATGCTTTAATGTGACTGGTCCAAGTGTAAGAGTCACAGTGAGGGTGAAATTGAGGGGGCAGAAATATACTTGTAATTAAATCTTAAGTTTCAGAGAAAAACCATCGAAGAAGAAGGTGGGTGGGAGGTAATTTGTAGGTTGACGTATAAGCTGTTAGCTTAAACTGGACAGTCAATGTAATACGACATGTCACATATTGAGATATACTGGACATAATATATGGGAGACAGATTCACTAGCATTAAACAAATACAACATCGGAGCAAACATTTAAAAGACAGTAGCAAATAGTAGAAAAATACACGACATTGAAATAGAAAATTACAGTAACAGGTAGCAAAAATGCGGATGCGTGGTGAATTTGGACCCATTCCACTCGAAGTGTGGGCGCATATCACGGGCACGATGATCAGTTGTCTCCCTGCTCAGTGGGAAGTGGACCGAGAAAGTTCGGTCATTCCCATAACCGGACACACGAACGACCCTGCCGGACCAATACCCATCGTTGACGTGACAGTCGACACGGTCGTCGACTACGTAGGCGGCATATGAAGTACGAGGCGGACGGGGACGAATTCGTAAAACCGGTATGATTTCCTTCAGCAGGTCTCTTCTGTTGTTCCGTAGGAGGGTCACATATTCCACCAACCAGTGGCTAGGATCCACTTTGCGTACAAGGGTCGCCTCATAGAATGACCCGAGCAGCCCAGCCTCACCGCCGACGATCTCTACCTTTTGATTTCGTCGGTATGGCGGCGACATTGGTCCTGCATAAAAAATAAAAATACGGTAGTATAATCATACAAGTAGCACAAATCTAAACCAATGAAATGCTTGACAAACCTGCAACCTCATTTCCATCGTCCGAGCTGTCGGATGATATAACGATAGGGACTGGTCGGGGAGGGAGGCCAGATGAGGAAGCAAGGTGGTGTGATGAGGATGCCATTTCATTGAAGGGGTGGTGAAATGGCAATGGGGATTTAACTTCACCGAATTTGGGGGAGTAGGGACACTGTTCAGCATGTGACCATTAACATGGCAGTGTGTTGGTATATACATGACACGTGTCACTGTTGACATGACATATAATGGTTTTGTACTGGACATATTGTCGGGGCGTTTTATTCAATGTTTGACCTTGGTATAAAACTGGGTTTTCCACTCACACTTCATACTCATTAAATGCAAATCCGTAGGAAAATGTAGCAATCAGTAATATTGAAACGATGAGAAGTTCAAACCAATGAATACAATTTCACCAAAAAAAATCAAAGAGAGAGGGATAGAAAAGCAAGGGGCATCCTGCAGAGGAGAGAGAAACTGTCAGAAAGGACAGTAGATAAGACAGGGGAGAGAGAGAGAGAGAGAGCGGGAGAGAGAGACCGTTTCTCACCCAGGCAATAGCGCCAAAAGGGATTAACAGGGAGAGGAGGGAGGAGGGGGAGAGTATAAACCCATTCAAGCGCCTGACACCTATTGGGGTTTACTGGACAACCACCGACATCTGATAGAAAATGAGTAAGTATTCCTTCTTTTTAGGTTATGGGATACGTTTCTACATAAAATATATTCATCTTCCTGTAAAAGTGAATGTGTCCCCCTATAACTAATGGAACATGGGACAAATCATTCGTCTGTATGACTGTAGTGTTTGGAGGATGGTGGGTATGTGAACAGCGCACTTGGGTCATGGAGGGGTCCAGGAGCGAGAACGCTGTCCTGCTAGACGAAAGTATTGACTACGTCTTCCTGAAGAAACAACTGATGGCCAAGTTTAATGTCGATGGGAGGAGGCATGACGTCCAGCTCACATATGCAAAGCCGCAAGTTAGAATATCCATCTGTCCAATTAGACTATCCACGTGTCCAGTTGGAGCCAAGTGGGAAGCAGGTAATTTGTGTCAGCAGTGACGTCGAAGATGTAGTCAGCCCATGGGATCACGAGGCGGAGCGAGCGGTGAGGGAAGTAGAGGAAGCATACCAACGCGAAAAAGGGAAGTCCGAAGCGTTTCCGATAACTGTCAAAAGTGAACCAATAGAGTGGGCGGGTGTAGATGAGAAATTGCAGAAGCGGCGCCGCACCAAGCGGTGGGATAGGAACTTTCAGAAGCGGCCCCGCACCTTTCGCAATTAAGTACGTAGTTACCCCATATGGACCAGCTTTTGCAATTCAGTATGTACCTTTGGTTTGGTCTGTGCTACTTTGTGGTTACCCCAATTTCAGAAGCGGCTATCCCAGTTTGTACCTTTGGTTTTGTCTGTGCTACTTTGTTCAACTTTGTTCTACTTTGTGTGGTTACCCCAATTTGTACCTTTGGTTTACATGACAGACAATGAACTTGGCATGACATATAATAAATTTGACATGACATCTAATGAATTTGACATGGCAGATAAGGAATTTGACATGACAGAAGATGCACTTCACTTGACATTGTGACTAACCAAGTCCACCTTTTGCAATTAAGTATGTAGCTATCCCAGTTTGTACCTTTGGTTTGCTCTGCCCTACTTTGTTCTACTTTGTGTGGTTACCCCAATTTGTACCTTTGGTTTACATGATAGACAATGAACATGGGATGACATATAATAAATTTGACATGATATCTAATGAATTTGACATGACAGATAAGAAATTTGACTTGACAGAAGATGCACTTCACTTGACATTGTGACTAACCAAGTCCACCTTTTGCAATTCAGTATGTAGCTATCCCAGTTTGTACCTTTGGTTTGCTCTGCCCTACTTTGTTCTACTTTGTGTGGTTACCCCAATTTGTACCTTTCGTTTACATGACAGACAATGAACTTGGCATGACATATAATAAATTTGACATGACATCTAATGAATTTGACATGACAGATAAGGAATGTGACATGACAGAAGATGCACTTCACTTGACATTGTGACTAACCAAGTCCACCTTTTGCAATTCAGTATGTAGCTATCCCAGTTTGTACCTTTGGTTTGCTCTGCCCTACTTTGTTCTACTTTGGCCGTGTTTGGCAACGGGGTGGGAGTAGGTAGATGAGGATGGGTTTTTGGGGGTGGACGGGGTGGGGATGGAATCTCGGGGTGGACGGGGTGGAGTTTTGAATCCCTTTTCATCCCTTCTCATCCCGTTTCGTGTTTGGTTGGGTTATAAAGTTTTGGTGGATGGATCCACTCAAAAAGACCGAATTACCCCCACTAAACCACATGAAATACCGATTATGCCCCTCCCCATTACCCTCACCCCCAACCCATTGCAGTTCCCGTCATAATAAGGAGCCAACTCTTCCAAAGAGCAAAGACCCGGACGACGCAGCTCGCGGTCCACCGCCGCCCTTGCCCCGAACTTCCGACGCCCTACAGAGCATCGCCGGCCACATGTAAGTTCTCCCGATCCCTAGTTCCATTATTTCAGTTTGAAGGTAGATTGGGGGTTCCCCTTTGAAGAGTCGGGCATACGTTGGGACAGGGTGCGAGTGGTGGAAAACCCCAATTTCTCCATTGTTGACGGAAGATGGCATGAACTGAAGTAGGGCGTAATTAGGGCTAGACTGATTTGGGGTTCCATGATTTGGGGTTTCATCATTTGGGGTTCGATGAATTTGGGGGTTAGGTACCGATTTGGGGGCGAATGAATTCCAAATTGACTACGAATTAGGGTTAGAGGTGTTCAGGTAAGGACTGATTAGCTATGAACACCATGTTGTGTCTACTGGTTTCTGTGATTTGTAGAATTCCTTATGCTGTTCGTTCATGGTTATAACTTGCTAAAGTTCTATACTTCGGCCACAACCTACCGAATTTTTGATTCCATTTACTCGCCACCCTCGACGACAAAACTATGCTCGAGAACCAAATGGATTCCCCTGCGACGACAAACGGGAAAGGTAAAGGAAAGGGTAAGAAAGCTAAGTCGGCTTCTGTCGAGAAGAACGCTGTGCCTGCTGCGTTCTATTTGTCATTTGATTTGACCAAGAAGTTGATGCTTGTGCTCCTTGCGTACCAGCGGGAAAATGGTAAGGACCAGTCCTTCAAATGGGGGCCAATTAATACTAGCTTCGAGGCAGCGACAGGGAAGAAGTGCAACCAGTACACCCTCAAGAACCGAACTCGCGACATGAAGCAAATCTTCCAATCTTGGAAGAAGCTGAAACAAGGGGAGACCGGCCTAGGATGGGATGAGGCCCGTGGTACCATTATGGCCCCCGACGAGTGGTGGGAGAAGAAAATCGCGGTATGTGCTCGTCTTCCCTTTGCCTTATATATTCCTGATCCAACGGACCCTTCAATGTCATCGTCATTGAACAACCATCACCCCCATTGCGCAGGAGGATAACAACTTCAGCAGGTTCCGGAAGAAGGGCATTCCTCCCGATCTTGAAGATCTGTGGCACCAAGTATTCGGAGGCACCGTCGCAATGGGTGAGTACTGCGTCACCCCCTCCATGGACCCTGAAGCACGTGCTGCGCAGGCGGCCATTGACCTTGACAAGGAGCAGCAAAATGACCCCCTACTGGTGACGACGACCCCGACCCAAGAGCTGAACCCGTTGGGTCACAATATTAGGGGGTTGATAAGGAGTTCGAAGCGCTCTTCGCCACCCCTCGTGACCAACGTGGAACGCCCTCTATGGAAGACGTTGTTCGGGGCCTTTGCAACGACGACGACACACCCCCACCTCAAGTGCCTGGCGCTTCTGGAGCAGGGCCTTCCCAACCATCGAGGTCTAAGCGCGGCCCAGGGTCATCCACTCCCTCCGCCCGTAGGAGTTCAAAGCGCAACATCCGTTCGTCGGAGGGGACCAGGCTGTTTGAAAGGAGCGTAGGGATCATGGAAGACAGGTCACAGCAAATCGTCAACATACTACAGCGGGATGAGGTATCGCCGAACGCCCCCCATGATACAACGAAGGAAGTGCTCGACGTTGTGAGGTCTATGGTTGGCGAGGGGCTTTTCGCCGAAGGTGACCCCCTATGGTGCTTCAGCTTAGCGATCATCAGGTCACCCGAACGACGCGAGGTCTTCGTTCAACTCGACAACAACGTGGCCAGGTTGAAGTGGCTTCAGTGGTTGTACTCCACCAACGACGGGCAGCAGCTGACGGCCATACCACCGTGACCAATGATTCACCCTCACCTTTCACGCACGTTGTAATGTGTCTGAACTTCGATCTTCATTTATTTTATGATGCTGAATAATCTGTCCGGACTCCATAGTGGTGATGTTTTACAATTATTTCATGTCGTTGTTGTTTGACAATCTCCTCGCGCCGTTCAGTTCCTGCGTTATATACAGTTTCCACCAGTTTGTAATAAGCATTTTATGACCCCCTGTATGCTATTTCATATTATGTTAGTTATGGTCTGCGCTGTGCTTTGGATACACTTTGTCGATCTAGGCAATTGTTGTATTCATCAACATGATCTTTGTCCCTGCAGGAACCAGGACACGGTGCGCGAGCGCCGTCGACGACGTCGTCGTACACAAGCGAAGGCCGTTACCGCCTTCTTCGATCTTCTTCGCACCTCGATCCCCATTGCGAAGCACTACTTCAAAAGGGTGCATAAGGTGCCGCAGTTTATAGGAGACTACACCGGAGCACGTTGGGTGGACCAGATCCTCACCCACCGTTCCCAATCTAGGAGCGTAAACGCATTCCGAATGGAGAAGGGTGCCTTCATCCGACTGTGCGGGATGCTGGAGCACCAGTATGGGCTTCGGGGTTCTGACCAACTTTCTGTCACGGAGAAGGTGGCCATCTTCGTCAACACCATGGCGTGGGGGTCGAGTCAGCGTAACTCCTGCGAGCGTTTCCTTCGTTCGACGTACACGATCTCGGAGTCCATTTCAGAAGTGCTAGAAGCCATATGTGGGGGGCCATCTAACGGGTACCGCGGACTAGCGGGGGACCTGATCCGGCCTCGAGTCCCTCATTTTGTCAAAGTACCAGAGCAGATCTGGAACGACAACCGATACTGGCCGTACTTCAAGGGTGCAATCGGCGCTATTGACGGGACGCATATTGAAGCACAAATACCGAGAGAGGACCAGATACAGTTCCGTTGCAGGAAGGGCACAACAACATACAATGTGATGGCCGTATGTGACTTTGAGCTGCGATTCACCTTTATATCCGTCGGATGGGAGGGCAGCGCACACGATGCTCGTGTGTTCGATCACGCATTGAAGACGAGCGCCCTTCGGTTCCCCCACCACCGCCAGGTAGGTACTACCTCTGCGACAAGGGATACCCGTTCCAAAATGGCTACATGATCCCTTTCTTGACGACGAAGTACCACCACCCGACGTTTGTGGCAAGCCAACCAAAGAACGAGAAAGAAGCTTTCAACAAGGCACACTCTTCCCTCCGCGGTGCAGTAGAGAGGTCATTTGGGATATTGAAGGCCAAGTGGAGGATCCTCCATCAGCTTCCCAAGTATCCGATACGTAAGCAAATTTCCATCATCATTGCATGCTTCGCCCTGCACAATTATGTTCGTGATACGCACGATCCATCAGACTCCGATGAAGAAGACGATCCCAGGTTCACAGAGCCTACGGGGAATGACATCCCGTCTGACGGGGATTGTGATGAAGATGCATACGACGCGGGAGAGGAGGTTGGACATGAGGACGATGACCCGTTTTTCCCAGACGACGTGGCACATGCTACAAACGCACAGATGAGAGCTTTGAGGGATGACATTGCTCAGCAGATATGGAACGACCGTGGTGGTCGCCTGTAAGGGTTGGTTGCCACTTTTGGTGGTTGACCACGTCTTATGTCCTTTTGGTGGTTCAATGGTTGGGTCATGGTAAGGAGCGCGATTATTTAAGGGAATTAACACTTTGTCCTTAACATTTCGTGGTTCGAAGGGAATTAACATTTTGTCCTTAACACCGTTGGTTCAATGGTTGGTTCAATGGCATGGACCGTGGTGATGTAAGGGTAGGTTGTCATACGCATGTAATGTGGCAATCATAGAAGCCATAAGTGTACATTTTGTCATGGATAATTGTATGTAATGTGGTAATGGATGAACAATGTTGAAATGCACAACAACAAGTGGAAATGTAAGCGAAATGCATTAATATAGGAGGGCCATAGCCCTATACATAACCTATCCGATCATACTTGCACCATTGTTAACGGTGCAACCACACTCGGCGTATCAAAAAACAACAACTAGCCGAGTGTGGGTGAGACATTGTTTCTACCAACCCTTACATAGGCCCCAAAATGTACAAAATGGGGGCCAACCACCACATACAGAGTTTGTCCAACAAGTCAAAAAACCACAACAGTTTGTCATCACATGAGTTTATGGCAACTACAACAACAACTGCGACAAGTTATAGCAAAAACGATTGAACTGGCTTCGGAGGTCCTAAGCCCTGGTCACCAGAGGCACCATCACACCCATCATGAGCACCAGAATCCACCCCAGCAGCCTGTTGCAGCGGGTGAGCTGGCGGGTTCGGAGCTGCTCGCTAGCGTGCCCCACCTATTGCCCACAGAGGAAGGAGCAGAGGTTGGCCACCTGCTGCACCAGGTGGTCGTTGCTAGCGTCGCTCCTCGCCAGCCTGTTGGCGAGGTCCACGTTGTGTTCCCTGGTGGCCTGCAACTCAGTAGTGGTGGCCTAGAGCTGTGTGTTGGCGGCCTACAGCTGAGTGTTCGTTGCGGCCATAACTTGCTCCCTAGCAGCATCCCGGTTCAGCAGCGACTGAACTCTCTCGCGGAGCTCCGTGAGCTCTGAGGCCGCGTAGTCCCAGAGAGCATTATCCTCAGCCTCTTCCTCGGGGTCCCTCCTGTCTGACTGAGCGTCATCCTCCTCCTCCTCTGCATGGTCCCGCCTGCTGCGCCCGTAGTCATAGTCCGTCCGCAGCCAGTAGTACTTCCTATCGTCACCGCTCTGGTAGCTCCGGTCACTGTCGGAGTCCGTGTCAACGTCGCTGTCTCCGTAAGGCCACATGGTTCCTACCAGTAGAAGGGAAATGAAACGTGAGATGGAACAAGACAAACCAATCATGACAAGAGCATCAAAGACAACAGCAAAGACAACAACAGCATATGCAAGATGGCATGAACAACCAAGCTGAAACAGAAGGGCCTATGTGTGATTTCTCAATGTCATAATATGGCTGTGTAATTTCTCTCATTGGATATATTTTTTGTAACCTGTTACATGAGTTCAAAAGGGGGACATTTAGAAGATGGAATTTCTAAGATGCCATTTCTAAGATGCCATGTGGCCAGTGATCAATAAATCTGATAACAAACTCATATCCATGAATTTAAGTTTTCACAAACCACAGACACCACAACCAAAGGGGTTGTGTAATATAACTGATAAGACAGACATGTATCAATTGTATTGACAAGGAGGGAAATCTGCATAATGGGTGGGAACCTTGAAGAAACTTATCATATGTTTGAAAGGGAAAGTATGCAACAGTGAGAAATAAAAAAATTATGCTAATGTGCAACCACTTCAGTACCATATTTTTTAACTGGAATGTATGCAACAGTCATCACATCAAAAATTATGCTAATTTGCAACCACTTCACTACCATATTTTTCACCAATAGGGTTCATCAACCTGAAATCTGAATGTGATAGCATCTATATTGTCAACAATGACAAAGCACCCAAGCAAGACATTGGCCATCCAGAAATTGATATGTCAAATTAACTTGTTATCTATATCCCTCCCAGAAAAAAAAATCCCCCTTTTTCACTGTCAAATGCAACTGACATTATCAGTTCCCAAGTTGTGTTTTGAAAGTGGGAAATCCCAACCACCCAGTACCCCCAAACCCCCAAACAGTGGCCATCTCAACCCTTTCTTGATTTGAGATTTGAACAAAGAGCTGTGCAAATTTCAATTGAGGGTGCTTAAAATGGAATACATGGGTGGATTTGGACCTGCACAGTAGTAATTTTGGGTTTGTGGGTGTTGGAAAAAAGATGGAAACTTTAGCTTTGGCTTTCTGGATTAACAAGCAATCTAAGCCCTTGATACTGATAGGGATAGAAGTTATAATATAGGAGTTAAATTTGAATTGATATAATTTTACATATATATGTGGAACTGACACAAAGCTGTCAAATTTGGGAAGGTCGAGCCCCAAACATATCACACTACTAGTTGATTAACAATGTACATACTTGTACAGTTATCTTTGAAGGATGTGGTTTTGTAAACTTCTTTATCATCACCTGATGATGAATCATGCCTAACAAAGTAGCAAAATTGGGATTCAAACTCACATAATTTGTTATAGTACAAGAATGGATTGGTGTGCCTCTATATATCTAGTACAACATGACCATATGTCTGAGAGAATGTAATCAATCCTTTGGAGATGAGATGAAAAACACATTGCTCGAAAACTCAACCTTAATCAACATATAAAAGACATATCATTCGTCATTCAAGCGAAACAACAGATATATCAATCAGATTTCCACAAAAAACCATATTATTGTCTATGAAAAACAGATTCATCATTCAAGCTAGAGCATTCGATCACAAAGACGCCAATCAGATTTTTCATTCCAAATAACAGATTTCCACATGAAGCCAAGAAGCCAAACAACAGATTCATCATTCAAGCTAAACCATTCGATTTCCACAAGAAACCATATTATTGTCTATGTCGAAAACCCTAACAACAATCAGATTTCATTCCAAACAAACTCAAAATCGATGAAACCCTAAAATCGAAACCGAAATCAATCACAAAGACGCAAATCGGCTTTGGACGTACCTGGAATTGGGAGGTTGATGAAGATGGAGCACCACTCGTGAAGCCAAACCCCCGATCGTCGCTTCTTCTTCTTCTTCTGGGAATTTTTCTGGCTTGCAACACACGAGTGGATCCGGCCTCGACGACTGGTGTATTTATGGAGGAGAGAGGGGCAAATCGGGGCGTTTCCACTCCCCACCCCCTCCCACCTCCCTCCAACGAGGTGGAGAAATCTCCTCATCCACCCCGTCCCACCCCCTAATTCGCACCCCATTCACCCCGTCCCACCCCCTTTCCAAACACCTCGGCTCGGAAATCGAAAACGCACCCCCACCCCATCGCACCCCTCCCACCCCCTCCCACCCCGTTGCCAAACACGGCCTTTGTGTGGTTACCCCAATTTGTACCTTTGGTTTACATGACAGACAATGAACTTAGCATGGCAGATAATAAATTTGACATGACATCTAATGAATTTGACATGACATTAAGACTAACTAACCAAGTCCACAAACCAATAACAGATGCAAAGTGAAATGTCTAAAACAAAACAACAACAGTCTAAAACGAACCAACAGAAATGTCTAAAACAGACCAATAACAGTCTAAAACCAACCAATAATAGTCTAAAACCAAGCACAACAGTCTAAAACCAAACGGAAAGTACTTTTAAGAGTCGGATGGGGGTGTAAGATGTCCCTGAAAGATGGCAGCACAAAGGAATTGGCGATACACCGCAATGAAGTCATCGTCAAGGCCACGGAACTTGGTGTCGCCGGTTGCGAGGAGCTGTATGAAGCGGGGCGTATGGACCACAGTCGCCCCTATATCACGACAACGAAACATGTTCACCCAACTTGCGACAATTGTTTATAATCGGAACAAGTGGAAATATCGACTTACGATTGTTTGTTTTTGGGAATCCCTTTCACCCTCTTGTATGCAAAGGGTTTTGGGACTTTGCCGACCCATTTAACCCGAAGTTCGGGATGGCTGTCCATCAGAATGGGGAGGAGGTGGGTCACCGGCTTTAGAAAGCCCGCCATGTGGCGTGCCATATGGCGCTCGGCGAGTAGGTTGATGTCGGGATCGTAGACGTTCAATTTCCACTCTGCGAGATTGATCTCTAGCGCCACCCAGTGCTCGTTCTTGACATTCCAAGGCGCCAACAGCCGATCGACAACGGCCCACTCTGTTGCAAACCTCTCCGGTGACTTGCCATCGAAGTAGTGGGACACCTTCTCGTCCCCCTTGACCACGTCAAGTTTCCCCTTCGCATCCGCCAAATGCTTCTACAGTAGATACCCCCAGAAGAAATCAAGGACGGCGACATCTTCATACTTGTCATCGTCCTTGATGTCCTTCCGCAAGAGGGCGCATGCCTGCTCGATATGCTGCACGCACAGAAAACCATTTATATGGAAGAGCATATGACGAGGAAGGTATTTCATAGAACCACGTTGTGGGAACCTAACCTCGGATGTGACCCATGTTGTCGGTGATTGGAGTATCGTGAAGAACTCCCTCTGCAGTAGGCTGCCTTCAACCGACCGGACAGGGTGAGTTCCGTCCTTCATCCAAGATGAAATCGCATCAACGTCTACCCTCATCGTCATGCCTAGGTCCACGACATCCACTGCTTGCGATGCCTTCTTGCCCACACGCGGCTTCTTCGCTGGCTGCTTTACTTCCCCCGGGGAGAATGTATCAGGATGTAGGCGGGTCCTCCTACCACGCCGTTCGAGGGGCACCTCAGCGTCAACATCAACCTCCACCTAGCACACCATAGTGCATATAACATGACAGATAATTAAATTGACAGGACAGTCAAATGTCCATACCTCACCGATGTTCAGAGTAGGTTTCTCCGACTGATTGTCCTCCTTGGTCGACTGTATCTCCTCCTCGTCTTTGTACTTGTCCTTTTCCTTCACTGCTCCATGAACCTATCCACATGACATCAAATTAAATTGACAGAAACTGATATTTTCATGACATGTGCTGACATTAACATGACACCTTACAATCTTGACATGACAGTGATATATAATTACATGACACTTTATATGATGGAATGACACACCAAAAGCCTTACCTCCTTCTTTGGCAGCACCTCCCCTTGCTCCTCCGACTCCCTAGTCCCCTTCCCCCTCAATGCCCTCTTCAAGTCTTTAATCGACTCCTCAAGTGTGGCCATCTTCGATCCTAACTCCACGGTTATGCTCCTCGCCATGTCGTCCAACTTTGCCAGTAATCTTGACTCGATCTTTAAGATGGCAGCTTTTATCTGCGTACCCTCCCCTGATTCTGGTGTTGACCCAGGTGCTTCCTTTGGTTGTTCCTTCCGTAGGGGTTTCGCATTTACTGCTACGAACGCCCGGACAATGTCGTCGAAGAAGTGGTCCCGTTTATCGTGACCGTATCGGGCAATGCGGTGCAAACGGGTAGCTTCCTCCACTTCGTCTGGGATGAGAACTGGCCTCACAACGTCAGGGTCATCAAAATATCCGAGCTCCTCCTTAGCCTCCCGCAGTCGGGTTTCGATGGCGGAATACTCGAGGTTCCCTTCCTTAGACTCGTATCGCACACACCTAGGGTACAACTTCTCATCTATGATGCTCTCACATTGGACGCCCACTGGAGGGACGACTTCGTACACCCAGAGCTGCAAATAACGTTTGTCCATTACAAGGTCAATTGTTGTCCAATATAAAGTATATGGATGACTAGTATTAATTCATTAGTCGTCCAGTGAGTTTTGTGAATGAACCTGGAAGGCGAGGGGGAATCCCATCAGCAAGTACGACAGACGTGGTGCAGTGGGGCTGCTGCGAGTGTGTTGGAGCTTTCTCTCGATTGCATGGTTCAGGAACACGTTCGTTCGCTCGTAGGAAAGCCAACCCCACGGATAGGCCAGGAACCTTTCAATGTCCAAGACGAGGTTGACCACCCACCCCTGAATGTAGTTCCGGGGTTCCTTCCCGAACAACATGCCCTCGACCAGCATCAGCAGGACAAATTTAAACTTTTTGGCTGATGATTTCTCAGATGCCATTTCCACATGGAACTTCACCTCGAACTCGGACATCTTCAACTTGGTAACTCCAAAGAAATCATACAATGCCGTCTCACACGCCGAGTCGTTCTTAGGTTCGTCGACATAGCCGCAGTTGAGACCGGTGACAAGGGCGAACTCAGGTATTGAGAACCTCACGACTGCATCATGGATCTTGTACCGCGTTTCATGCTTCTTCTTCGTCTTCAGTTTTCGTTGGAGAAGGTAGTGTACAAGCTGCCCGGAGAACTGGACCCTTGCGCTTATGCCCAGTCTTGCAACGTCCCCCAACGGGCTGTCCATCAGGCGCTGCCACTGGGACTCACTCAATCGGTTGTCAATGTTTACTAGGAGAGGCAACCAACAGTATTAGTTACATCGTGCTTTAAAGTGTCTGTCTTCCTCGACAGCGTACACAACATGCACATATTTCAACAAGTGAGAAATGCTGCACCACGACAATCATAACTTACATTACTCAACAAAAACCCATCACCCATCATACCGCGCCGGAGGTTTGAGATGCACGGTAGATGATGGACGGTTTTTAGTCGCGTAAACCGTATCAAAATAAAACTCAAACCTACAAACTATCATAGCAAGTAAGTAAGAGGTCGATCCCATAAAGAATCAAGTATTCTTTTGCAATGTGTATTTACCAATTAGTGAAAAGGGGGGTTTTTGGGTGATTGAAATAAGAAAGAAAACAAAATAAACTATAAACAAGTTGATGCAAAACAATTTAGAGAAGATCGCTCTACCTACAACTATCCACTTTATTTGGTTGAATTGATATTGTAAGTTCCTCTTGTCCTTTTAGTTTTCATATGAATGCCCTTGTCCCGACCTAATATAGTTACTAGTCCAATCAGTCCTAGAAACCCTTATCAATTGAATAATCCCTAAAGAAGGATTTAACCCAATTGATAGGTTTAAGTTCAGAGATTAACCAAGGTATTTGCAGTCCCTAAAGAGGGTTTTAACAACACATCCAACTTCCTACCCATCCAATTAGTTCAATCGGTGCTAAAGGGATAAGTTTGCCACTTGGGTTAAGGTTCGCAATCAGGAATCTACAAAACCCTAGCAGTTGAATTGATTCTACCAAGTTGATCACGCGAGATAGAATAAAACAATCAAACATTCAAGCACAAAGAAGTTGAAACATTCAATATAAGAAATAAGGAACAAGATTTAGAAACTCACAACTCAATCCAAACAAAGCTTCAAATCGTATATAGAACGAAGAGAGTTTAGCCGCCCATGACGAACATCGCTCTCAATCTCCCACTAAAATCGTTTTGAATCCTAATCTAATGAATGAATGAAAATCTAGGGCTAAACCCCTCTAAAATTGTCCTCTGAGTCGACCTCCAAAAGATAGATAAATAGGTTTTGGATAGAAAAAACCGCCGCTGCGCAAAAACCTTAAACGCGTCGCTGCAGTACTAATGCGGCGGCCGCGTCATAATACGGCGGCCGCAGCCTAATGCGGCGGCCGCTGCATCGGTCTTTGACGAAAAATTTCCTTTGAATCAGCTCTCGACATCAACAGGAAAGTTGTAGCTCTCTGAAAGAGCTTTCAAACGCATGGTCATAATAGTCGATCGGACAACCGAGGCCTCCAGAAAGTGCAAAATAAGTTCAGGATGTTTGGCGACAACTTCTGCAGACTTGTTCTTCGTTTAGGCTCGCTTCTTCTTCTTAGGACCTCTTTAGATCTTCATTTAAGATTCCTCGATCAACTAGACATCCTCATCTAATGTTTCATCAACCCATGTCTCCTCATCGGATCCACATTTACCTCAAATAATAAATAGAAACGTGTAGATTCCGACTCCACCAACATAGAGAGCAAATATGCAAATTGTGCTTAAACCATGCATGATATGCATCTTAACTAAGCTAAATGAAATCTATTATGACCATCTAAATGCATGATATCAGTTGACAACCTTGTTTCCACTCCGCTGCGACATTTTTGATATTTAGCAGATATCCTGCATGTTGGGAGACAAAAAATCAGTAATCTCGAAATCAATTCGTGTCCCTCAACCCACAGTTCCCTTCTCATCAGTCCCACAAACATTGTAGATTTAAATATGTACATGACAATTACTCATTCAGAACCTATGCATATCAAATGTCAAGATTGAATGCACCCAATGGTTCAATATGTACATGACAGTTACTTATTCATCTTAAGATTGAATGCACACAGTGGTTCCATATTCATCCCTGCAGTCTATCTTACATGACACCCAAACATTTATACATGACACTTTAATATTTATACATGACACCTTATTATTGATACATGACAGTCGACTTATTCAATTTGTACATCTCTAAATTGCACACGAGTGTCAAAATTTTTCATTAGAAATCTCGACCTACTGACATTAATATTCAGTTCCCCTGCCCAGTTTCAAACTACACATATGAAAACTCACCCTTTCTGACATTTCTCCTAACCCTAATTCGCCCCATTTCGGTCAATTTCCCCCCTAAACTGAACGTATCTACAGCTACCCTACTCTTCAAAATTTGAATTCGACATAAACGTTCCCCAATTTCCCCTTTCCCAATAATTCCCTCTCTCCGCACACCCTAGTTCCCAAACTTTCCACCCTTTGTTTTTAACTTGATGCCGATTACTTCCTACATGACAGGAGAAATTGTGAACTGTCAACCCATTCGACCCCTTTATCCCATTTTCACACAATAAAAAACAGTTTAGGTTCTTCCAATCGGTTCCTCCCCTACGAATCCAAGCAATAGGTAATTAATCGACCGAGTTAGGGTTTATTTACTTCAAAATCGCCTTGTTCAATGTCGGCTCACCTTCTTCTTCTCCTCTCTTGCACTGCACTGTCGTCTTCTTCCTATTCTTCCTCTTCTTCCTTCTCTTTTTCTTTTCCTTAGGTTTGCATGAGCGACTGTTGCCCTCTCTCTTCCTCTTTTGTAAGCCCCCGTGAGATAGTTTATTTACAGTTTTTTTAATAAAACTGTCCAAGTTTATCTTCCTCCCTCTCTCACTCTCTCTCCTCATTAACTTCCCCCGGTTCCCCCCTCTCTCTCTCTCCACATTCACTCTCTCTCTTCTCTGTCCCGGTTGCATTACCACTTTTTAACCGGATGGAGTGCAATTTTTTTTGGGTGGAGGGTTAGCCTTTGCAATTGTTTTGGATAGTGGGTTATGGGCGCAAAGGTGGCCGGATAAGGGGTTACATTGTGCAATTCCCTCTTTTATATTATATTCACAATATATTGTATTAAATATATTGTGCTTTCAATATATTGTATTTGTATTTTATTTCTTAACAACTTTTTCTATACTTAATTATAAAAATTTTAACAATTTCTTAACAATTTTTTTTATACTTTATTTTAAAAATTTTAACATTTTCTTAACAATTTTTTCTATACTTTAATTTATATATATAAATTTTATTTTTTCTATAAATTTTTTTAGTTTTTAACAATTTATTCTATACTTTATTTTATTTTTAACAATTTTTTTATATATATTTATTTTATCAATATATTGTTTTTTTATTTAATTCAATATTATCATATATGACTAATCTAAATTAAATTAATATGTAAAATTTAAATAATACCATCTAAAATTAAATCAACTAACTATTACTTTCGATAAACTAACTATTATCTAAAATTAAATAAACTAACTATTATTTCCGATAAATTAACTATTATCTAAAAATAAATAAACTAATTATTATTTATATATAAAATTAAACAATAAGGTAAAATGAAAATAAATGAATTGATTCTAACCGATGGAGTACTCGACAGGGGAGACACCTCCTGGGTACGCCTCTTTCGACCTGCACCCGCTCTCCCACCACCGCAGCCACCCCCATCACAGGCGCCACCATCGCCGCCACCAGCACCACCGACGCCGCCCCCTCCAAATCCACCAGCACCACCGGTGCCGCCCTCTCCAGATCCACCAGCACCACCGACGCCCCAACCTCGCCCAGATTCGACCACCACCGCCTCGCCCCCCTCCTCGCCGGCGCCACCTTCTCGTCCTCGCCCAACACCCCCGCCACCACCATCGCCACCACCGCCTCCTCCTCATCGCCCAACACCGCCCTTGCCTCGTTCTCGGGATCTCACCATCGCGCTGTCGCCGGATTTGGGAACGTCGAACTCGCCGGATTCGTGTTGAGGAAGAAGAATACCAACGTCGAATCCGATTTTTTGCTTTATATAAAAGGAAGCGCAACGTCGGATTCGACGTTGTGCGTAGTGGACACAACGTTCAATTGAACGTTGTGCTCCGCAACGTTTTGAATCACAACGTTCAATCGAACGTTGTGATTCAAATTACAACGTTGCATTTTGGGTGGGCTTTGTAATTGGGTTTACAACGTCAAATAGGACGTTGTGAAGTCCGACCAGAACGCGCAAATTGACGTCATGTATGGTCTCCCGTGATGCATTTATATACTTCCAACATGAGGGTGAATGAATGTCGTCTCTTCACCTCACAATTTCACACAATAGTAATTTTATCTATAGAGAGGAAAATGTCATCCTCAAAAAGTGAACAAGCGATGGAGGTGGCACGAGATGAAGCTCTCGCACCACAAATCAATGTCGCCCCACACGTAAAATGTTATGGATGTATTCTTTGCCTCTATGTTCTTATTTCTATCTAGTTTAAACTAAAGTAAGGATATACTTTCTGCCTCTATGTGCTTCTCTGTATCTATAAGGATATACTTTTTAAGTAAAATCAAGTTCATATACTTTCTTATGTCTTTATCCAGTATCGAGACTTTACAATTGTGTTTACCGACACCCGTACTTGGCATTGCCGTAAAGAAATGGTCGACCATTTTAAGCATATCGACGTGAAGCACAATATGGTCTTAGTAATCAAGCGATCGTGGTCTAGCGTTGCAAACCGACCGGGTGGCGTGTTGTTACCGTGCGAGCAATATGGGATGTTTCGCAGAAGGGGGAAGCAGATTCGCAGCACGTAGAGCAAACTAACCAACTGTCCGTTCTGCTTTTATGGCTCGCGAGAACGAGGACACGTACGCTTGGGTGCTCAACAACCCACGTGTTATTCTTCAGGGTAGGGTACCAGATTCGATCATGATAGATCGGGATCTGGGCCTTCTCGCTGCAGTTAGGGTCGTCTTCCTCGATGTGCAACATTTACTGTGCTGGTTACATGTAACTCGCAAGAGTGAAGAGGCCGCATTGAAGATTACCAAAATTTTGAAACTTGCACAACTATTCAAGAATCACGTGTGGGGTTTAATCTCGGCTTCTTCAGAAGAGTCGTTTGAACGGCACCGGCGATGGCTTTATGGCCAATGGTGGATAGCACCCGGGGTCATAGGGTATCTAGAATCAGTGTGACTTATCCATCGGACAAGCCTTGTGAGATGTTACACTGACCACGTCCTCAACTTTGGAACGAGGACAACCAATAGGTACACATATCGTTTTCGTTTTTACCCTTGTAACTCCTTTCCTAAATTTTGACATTCGTTCACCTCGAGCACATGATGCAATGTGGAGGGTTGAAGGCCAGCATAAAGCGTTGAAGGAAGCATTGGACTCGTCCACATGTGATTTTTTGTGTCGTGATGGATGCCATTCATCGCATTAATGAATGTCAGGTGCACGATCTCCAGACTGCCTTGGAGATAGATCCTTTCAAATGGCCATTAACGCACAAAACGTCCCCTTATTCGAAGAGGTTAAGCATGTGGTTTCGAAGAAGTGCTTCGAATATCTGTAAAATCATTGGAGGACCATTGTCGATGGAAAATTACCTGAAGAGTGCACGACGTTTAGTGTTGTGTCGCTGAAGGAGTTCCAATTTCACCAGACGACATCCACCCACTTTAGAGGGATCTGACATGGGATGAATCAGAAAATGCTACCTTACCCTATGCCATGTCGTCTTCGTACACTGCCTCCAATAAAGCATGTGACCCTGATTTGCACCCACTCGAGCGTGGTAGCGTATGTTCAAAGGGCAGACTTAGAGGGAGGAGGAACCCGTGCAGAACGAATCCCTTACAATATGAGGAATATCGGGCCAATTTTGAAATGGAGGAAGCGAGATCAGGTCACCGCGGTAGGGACCGACAATCCGGACTCCCGTCAGACGCACAGTACTTTGGTTTTGACTGGTGTCACAAAAATGTAGACCCTTTTATGTTAAGGCACATTGCGGGAGCCGTCAACTTTGTAGGAGATGATCACTGCGGATATCGGGCTTTGGCACAACTGATGTTACGGCCAGGAGAGGCACGGTTTCGAGATATGAAAGGGTTATTGACAGGACGAAATCGTTGGTTTTCCTATCAGAAGAATATCCAAACTGACCAACTAGTATAGCTAGTAAGTTCGGAGTCGATCCACAGGGAAATATCATGACTCTATGTGTTCTAATCACTAACAAGAGTAACCAAGGGGGTTTGTATAAAAACAAAATTGAAATGAAATGCAAAATGTAATTATTGGTGGGATTTATTGACAATGATGATTGAAAGGTTTCACCTACGATACTCGACTTTGGTTCATCTCCTTGATCCTAGTTCTTCATCCTAGTTGTATCTTTCCTACCATCTATTCTTATCTTGATTTGAATAGGTTATTAATCCTATGAGTTCTAATAACCCCTTATTCCTAGGCAAACTTAACACGGATTAAGGTTTAATCCTAGGAATAGCAGTAAGTCTCAAGATATATAAACCTTATAAGCAATATTAATTCCCTAAAGAACTAACATTTAACCTATAGTTAATCTCTCATACAATCAAGCTTTTCTACGAGATCTACTCAATTGTACTTGCTACTTTGGATTAAGATTCACAAACGTATGAATCGAAACCCTAGCGATGATGCAATTCCAACGATATCGCGAATCAAGATAGAATCAACATCCACAAACAACGAAAGCACAAAGAGATTGAAATAGATGATCGAATTAAACTAGAAATTCGAACTTACAATTCAACAAAACCAAGTCTTGATCGTAAGTGAAACACAATGAGTTTAGTTGCTTATTCTCCTAAACGTCGTTCTTCAATTCTTCAAAAGTCAAAAGATAACATAACATAAGCTAATTTCAGTCTTTAAAACCTAGGATTACCGTCAAAGAAACTTAGAAAACCGTCGTCCAAAAGACAGGGCCCAAATAGGTGAAGAAGAAATTTAGAACGGAACCGGCCCAGAAAAGTCGCGGGTAGGCCGCAGGCACCACCTATACTGTAGGTTCCTTCTTGTTGGTAGCGGGCGCTGCTTCCTTGGTCGTGGGCGCGGCTTGTCTGCTTCCCTTGTTCTTCTTAGGCTGCGGGTGCCGCCTCTCTGCTTGAACGTCTCTTCCTTCTTTCTTATGCATTCCACCTTGGCTTTTCTAGCTTGTTTTTACTTCCATATGGTCCCTCCAAGTCTCATCAATGACCCCTTATATCCTTTGAGTCTAGAATATGCAATTACGCAATACTCTTGTGTAGATTCCGCTCTTAAGCACCAAATGAGCAAACAAGTAAACTAACCCATTAACATGCAATATCTACATCGAAATGACCCTAAAAATACTTTATAATGCCTATCTGAATATGCATTATCAAACTCCCCTACACTTAGCCTTTTACTTGTCTTTGAGCAAAACAATTCATTTGTAAATCATTCATCCCACAACACTATCATTCATGCAATAGTCTCATAAAAAACAACGTCTCACAAGGTGCAAACATAGGCAAAGAAAACAAACGTCCTAGCATGTATTTGAGTAATCAAGTAGCCCGCATGCTTATCCATCCAACCTCACCGGGAATAAAGTGTTTTCGCTCTCACTCAAGTGTTTAGGCTAATCAAATAACACTCAAACTCCATCCAAATGCAACTAAGCTACATAAGAATTGAAATTGAATCAAAATTGCCATTGAGAATATCATTACTAGAGAGAATCATCATGAGGTCTTTTATGGGTTGTAATGAGGCTTGGTAAGAATATTAAGGTGGGGAGTACATTGGTCATGTGGTGCTTGCAAATCCGAGAACTAGAATCTACTGCACCTCTATAATCACCATACTCTCTAACCATCAAACTCAAGGCTCAAGCAACTCATCCAAAGACCATTTCCGTTAACCACAACATCCTCCAATTCACAACTAAACCAATGAAGTAGTTCCTTTATTTCACAAAATGTAAAGACACCACACACACACACACACACACACACACACACACACACACACACACACACACACACACACACACACACACACACACACACACACACACACACACACACACACACACACACACACACACACACACACACACACACACACACACACACACACACACACACACACACACACACACACACACACACACACACACACACACACACACACATATACTTCTCTTTTTTTTCTTTTCTTTTCTTTTCTTCTTTTTTTCTGATTTTTTTTTCTGATTTTTTTTTCTTTTTTCTTTTTTTTTGAAATAGATAATACACATACCTTAGAACCAACAACAACTCAAAGGCTCAAAGGCTCAAAGCACACTCAATATCACTCAAACCCATCTTCAAGCAACTCTACTCCTAGTTCCCGGATGGGTTTGGCTATAATTAATTAGGGATGATTTTTGTGGAGCTACAAAAAATAGGCTAATAGGCTCAAAGGCCTTCAAGCAATGGATCAACAATGTGAGGTAGATATGGAGAATATAAGGCTAATAGAAACATGCCTCAATCATATGAAACCACCAATAACGATCATAAAAGTGCGACTAGGCATAGATAAACAAAATCAATTCTAACAGGTAGAAGCATTGGAGAGTATTCACACATGAACAATAGCACAAGGACATCAATGAAGTGTAGTGCCAATAAGGCCAAAAATCAACTTACAAGGGTAAATTTTTGTTGGATTTCAGACATGCCTGGGAACTTAGATCATACATGCTCAATTATGTTCACCTAGCTATGTTTCACATAAAAACCGTAAATAGGATAAGGCTACTACAATTCAAACACCTCATGGGACTTATATGATCATTCTTTTGAACATACTTATAGGACTAATTAGGCTAGATGGTTGTTTGATAAATGACATATTCTATGCAAATGCAATGCATGCTATAATTTTTTTCTTTTTCATTCTTTTTCTCTTTTTTTTTTCAGTTTTTGTTTTTTCTGTTTTTTTAAAATTTTTTTTTCAGAAATAGAAAATATATACTCCTAACATGAAAATTCATAAAAATGCAATCTATGCATACTTTGAAGAATGAATGGTCTAAACATGCAAGATATGTACAGTAGATAACTAAACTCTCCCCCACACTTGTAACTTTCATTGTCTCAATGAAATTGCAACAATAAAAAGCATAAAGAATAAGGGAGGAGAAGAAAAAACTTACTTGCTCACTGGCAGGGCGGAGGTGGAGGTGGATGGTATGGCGGGAATCCTGGGTAAGCGAGATGGAAGAACTCCTGCTGGCGGAGACGCATCCGCTCAATCGCCTCCATCTGAGCTCTCTGGGCCTCGATCTGGTGCTGAAGAAGCTGACTCTGGGTCTCACGCACCGTCATAAGATCCATTGATAGGCCCTAAACGTCCTGACGGAGATAAGAGAACTCCTGGCAGATGTCCTACTGGTTCTCCCACAAACTGTGCTGCTCCACTCTCAACGACTCCATCTATCGATGAAGTGCCCATAAGGAGGGCTCATCTCCTCTAGAAGTGCCCGAAGAGCCAACACCCCCCTGAGATGGCCTAGGCTGGAAATCCATGCGCTCAGTAGGTGGAGCATCATCATCATCATCCTCTTCCTCCTCAGTTCCCCCTCATCATAGTCCGGTCCGAATCTAATGGCATGGGCCCCTATGGTGGCATCATGAGGAATAAAGAAGTCCGCTGCCGTCGGTCCGAAGGGAAGCGGGCGAGGTACCCTAATCTTGTGCACATTGTTTTTCCCCACATGCTAGATGAAGGAGGGCCCCTCTCCCATCAAATGGTTCGCTCTCCTCAATGCAGATAAATCCAAGCGATAGTTATCGCCCACCGAATCTTGAAGGTCCGACGTGTTGACACGATGTTCCCATGCAATCAATGTGACTAAACCTCCAAACCCGATGGGCGCTGTCTTCCTCTTCGTCCCATCCCCAATAGCATCATTGAAATGCTGCAGAAACAACTCCACCCAATCCGGAACTTGGTCTCCCTCCGGAGTCAAACACCAAAGATATGAGAGAGCACTTAAGGACACCTTGTTTATTTCCGCTTGCCCAAAGAAGGTGTTGTTCAACACATTGTGACAAAGGCGGAGGGATGGGTGAAGAATGCTATAATTGTATTCCCCCGCCTTGGGCCACATCACCCGTCCTGTTGCCCCATGCCAAAAATCGATGGTGGTGGCTTTGGGAATTCGATACCAATATTCAGTGGCTTCCGCATAAACTCTGAAAGCTTGAGCAAAACGGTCTTTTTTCGAATGGTAAGCCCTAACCCTAAGCCGAAAGTCTATACCACCCACTTGTCTAGCCTTCAACGTACTAAAAAACTCACGCACGAAAATTGGGTACGTCGGAGCATTCTTGTCTACAAACTCCCTCAAACCTCCTTTCTCCAACAATTGACGAACCGTTGGCTTGAAACCTAGCACTCTCAATGTCGGAACATCAAAGAACTTTGTTGATAAAATATCCCTTCCCTCAAGATCATTCCACTTCTGCTTCTGGTCATTAGACATTCCCGAAGGTCTTTCCATCGTCTATCAATCACTAATGGGCGGGAAAGAGCGGAAGAAGAAAACTTACACGATCGAGGGCGTCGAAAACAACAAATGAGGGCTAGAAACAGGGGTCGCGGGCGCCGCTTGAGGGGCCGCGGGCGCTGCCTATGTACTGAAGCTACTGTAAAGGCGGCGGGGAGGGCCGCGGGCGCCGCCTAGGGTGTGGCCTCTCTGGCTGCTCTTACTCATCTCCGTGGTCCCGACTTGTCTCCGGTGGCTCCGAAGTCAATGCCGGAGCGTCGATTCTCTAGAAACAAAGCCAAAAAGATCCTGTTTACCTCCTTGATGTACGTAAACACTGCGATCTTCACATTGTAGATGGATGGGGGTGTGTTTAGGATGGGGAAGTGGTGGATGATGGTTGTGGTTTGTGAATGTGGGTTGTGGAAAGAAAGTTTGAGTTTTTATGGGCGGAATGACGAACAGAGTGCGTGGTTGCGTAGATCGGGAGCGGAAACGTTGGAAAACGGGGTCGGTTTTATGATTGGACGATGGGAGGGTAGAGATGTGGTAGAGGGTGATGATGGTGGAGCTTGGAGGTTTTTCAATGGTGATAGCAAGAATAAAACAAGGAAAGAGAGTAGATAGGAAAGAAAAGAAAAGATAAAAGATGATGTATGGGGTATATGGAAAGAAAAAGGGATGTCACGTGAGGGGTGATAAAAGGACTGCAGGCCAGCAATTTAATTTTTTTTTTCTGCAGCTTTACGTTCTGGAACTGACATGGCCGCGGGCGCGGCTTTCTCTTGAGTGCTGCCCAAACAGCTGCGGGTGCAGTTTTTTCAGATTATCCCCTTCTTCATCCCTTTTTGCTCGTCCCCTGAAATGTTAGTACACTTTGGAGGAAAGCAAAATCCTAAGAATCTAAGACGGTCAAGTACTTTAGAAACAAAACAAACCCGAAAGACTAGGAACAAAAAGAAAAGAATGAAATCTACTTACATCGGGTTGCCTCCCGAGAAGCGCCTTTGTTTCTCATCGTTGGCTCGACGTAATAGCTCCTTACTGAGCCTCATCAGCTGGCTCTTGTAGAGCCATCTCTTCTTCTATTCCTGCGAAGAATCCATCAAAATAAACTTTAAGCCTATGACCATTTACCTTGAACACATTACCACTTTTCTCATCTTTGATGTCCACCGCTCTATGTGGGAAGATATGGACGATGGTGTACGGGCCTGCCCAACGAAAGCGGAGTTTTCCAGGGAAAAGTGTCAGGAGGGATTGATACAGAAGTACCTTATCCCCCACCTTGAAATCTTTCCTCAATATGTGCTTGTCGTGCCAAGCTTTGGTCTTATCCTTGTAGTTAGCGGCGTTGTCATAAGCATCCCATCTCAATTCCTCCAACTCCTGAAGTTGGAGTTTTCGGAACTCGCCAACCTCATTGATCCTCATGTTGCACTCCTTCACCGCCCAATATGCCTTGTGTTGAAGCTCGACTAGAAGATGACATGCTTTTCCATATACTAATCGATAGGATAACATACCTATTGGTTTTTTGTATGCCGTTCGACAAGCCCATAATGCATCATCCAATCGCAAACTCCAGTCCTTATGATTCGGGGCAACCGTCTTCTCTAAGATGGTTTTGATCTCACGATTTGATGTGTTTCCCCTTGAGGATCCTTAAATCTCAGTACAAAGTAAGTCGGAGCAAGCCTCGAACCAACCGGTGGAAGATGGATGATGGAGATAGATTTCGGTGGAATATTTTTGGTATTTTTGTGATAATGATAAAACTCAGATTTGGGGGAAAACAAACTGAATTTTATAAAGGATAGGTGAACAAAAACAAGTGGATATGACTCACCACAAGTTCTTGAACATAGTTCAAGTACAAACGGATATTACGCACCGAAAATACAAGATCGGACCTTCGATATGACTCACGAAGGAGATGAAGTTTTCAAGCTTCAAACTAAGGATATAAACCTGGTTTTTGATGATAAATGGCGTGCCTTCTAATGGCTACAAGGGCTGCATAATATAGAGGAAGTTTGTGGACAGCTTGTGCAAAAAGGTGGCTTGCATTAAATGCAATCTTGGAAGTTGTTCTCTTCACAAATGCACCAGCTGTATGGGGGATGTATTCCATGATGTCTTCTCTTCCCAATGTGCAATTAAATGCATGAGAAGTTTGAATTTGGATCTGATTTTCCTCCATAATAATCAGCTAGAACCGAGGCATTTCCGGGCTTCTTGGGCTGCGTGTTGTGATCTTCAATTTGTTGTAGACTTGTGAAAGCTTGAACTTGAACTTGATGGTTTATGGGAATGGTTAAGAGTCCTTAAAGAAGGTCATCTTGAAGCCACCTTGCCCGAGCTCGAGTGATGGAACCGAGAGGCAACTCGTTTGATGAGTCATTTGGAGCTTCGTCAAGTTTTGCTTCTTGATTGATCATAGGTGTGATCACATCATGATTTGACACCTCGTCTTGCCCATTGGTTTGGGGGTGATAAGCGGTGGACACCTTTTGCGTTTCATGATACTTCTTGAGTAATGCACTCACCGTCTTATTGCAAAAGTGTGTCCCTCTGTCGCTGATCAATGCTCTTGGAACACAGAAGCTAGAAAAAAGATTCTTCAAGAACCCTGCAACAACTCGTGAATCATCAGTTTTGGTGGCTTTTGCCTCCACCCATTTGGAGACATAATCCACCGCAAGTAATATATAAAGGTTCCTAAAGAAGCTAGGGAAAGGCACCATGAAATCAATGCCCCACACATCAAATATTTCACAAAACATCAAGCGCATTTGGGGCATTTCATTCCTACCTGACAAGTTCCCCACTCGTTGGCATCGATCACAAGATTTACAATAAGCATGAGCATCACGAAAAATATGAGGCCAAAAGAATCCTGAATCGAGCACTTTCCTAGCGGTTTTTCGTGGTCCGAAATGACCACCACAAGCATGTGAATGACAAAACTCAAGGACAGAAAGTACCTCGTCGTCGGGAATGCATCGACGAATTACCCTATCCGCACAATGTTTCCATAGAAAAGGGTCATCCCAGACATAGTACCGAGCATCATGACGGATCTTGTCCTTCTTAGCCTTCGGAAAGTTTGGCGGAAACACTCCTGTAACAATGAAATTCACAATATCCGCATACCAT
The DNA here is from genome assembly GCA_963922045.1 of Persicaria maculosa. NCBI lineage: Eukaryota > Viridiplantae > Streptophyta > Magnoliopsida > Caryophyllales > Polygonaceae > Persicaria > Persicaria maculosa. Next base: position 42,305,803 of record OY998261.1, read on the forward strand.
GGGTTAGGAGTGTGTGCAACCATCAATGACACCCTCGGAGAGTCAAAAAGGTCAGCCGCGGGGTTGGCAGCGGGTGCTGCCACCATGGCCCTAGGTGTTGCCTTTATAGTAGATCCCCCCTTAGGCCGCGGGCGCCACCTGTGGGGCTGTGGGCGCGACTTCCTGCTGAGTCCGAGATTTCCATTAAGCTTTCGTCTGGGAATTGGCCAAGGATGAGTGGGTGTTCTCCCACCCCATTCACATGTAATATTCGGCTTAAATGGTCGGCCACGAGGTTCTTCGCACCCTTTTTGTCTTTGATCTCCACATCGAACTCACTCAAGAGCAATACCCACCGAATCAACCTTGGCTTGGCTTCTTTCTTCGTCAAGAGATAACGAAGTGTTGCATGGTCAGTATAAATAATTACCTTAGCGCCAAGTAGGTAGGGTCTGAACTTCTCCAATGCAAACACCACGACAAGGAGCTCTTTCTCCGTGGTTGTGTAGTTCCGTTGAGCTCCATTTAACATCATGGATGCATAGTAAATCACATGTGAAGCTCGTTCAACCTTCTGCCCAAGCACGGCTCCCAACGCATAGTCACTTGCATCGCACATCAACTCAAAAGGTTTGGACCAATCTGGAGCTTGGATGATAGGTGCACTTGTAAGCCTAGGTCTCAACTCATTGAATGCCTCCTTGCATTGGTGATTGAAATCTAATGATGCCTCCTTCTTTAGAAGTTCACATAATGGTGCGGTGATCTTCGAAAAGTCCTTGATGAACCTGCGATAAAAGCATGCATGACCAAGGAAAGAGCGAATTTCTCGCACATTAGTAGGATAAAGCAATGATTGAATGATATCTATCTTTGCCTTATCAACTTCAATTCCCTTTTGGGAGACAATGTGTCCTAGAACGATTCCCTGCTGAACTATGAACTGACATTTTTCATAAATGAGGACTAGATTGGTCTCTACACATCTCTTAAAGACTAGTGTCAAATGGTACAAGCAAGACTCAAAGTCATTTCCATGAACCATGAAATCATCCTTGAAAACCTCTATAAAATGCTCAATGTACTCAGAAAATATGCTTACCATACACCTTTGGAAAGTACCGGTTGCGTTACACAATCCAAATGGCATTCTGCGGTATGCAAATGTGCCAAAAGGACATGTAATTGTCGTTTTGTCTTGGTCCTCTGGTGAAATGGCAATCTGGAAATACCCTGAGTAGCCATCTAAGAAACAATAAAAAGAGCGACCGGCAAGGCGCTCAAGTATTTGATCAATAAAAGGAAGGGGGAAGTGATCCTCACGAGTCACCGCATTCAATTTGCGGTAATCAATACATACTCTCCAGCCTGTTTGAACTCGTGTAGGTACTAGTTCGCCCTCCTTGTTCTCAACCACTGTGACGCCTCCTTTCTTAGGCACCACCTGTGTTGGACTCACCCAATTGCTATCCGAAATAGGGTAGATCATTCTGGCTTGAAGGAGTTTCAGCACCTCCTTCTTTACCACCTCCATCGTCGGTGGGTTGAGCCTCCTTTGTGGTTGTCGTGATGGCTTGGCTCCATCCTCCACCAGAATTCGGTGCATACACATGGCCGAACTAATCCCTTTCATGTCCGTAATTGTCCATCCCAGGGCTGTCTTGTTCTCCTTAAGCACCGTAACTAACCTCTCCTCTTGATCTTGGTTGAGCTTGTTCAATATGATGACAGGCAATATATCACCAACCCCCAAGAATGCGTACTTGAGGTGATCTGGCAAAGGTTTGAGCTCAACTTCAGGGTCCTGCACAATAGAAGGAAGGAGCTTTTCCTTCGGGAGAGTAAGTTCAAAAGGACCGCCATTATAGGGAGAAGTAAAAGAGGGTTGAGTCATTAGCTCCATCAAAGTTTCCTGCAGGTTAGTAGGAATAGCATAATCAATAGCAAACTCATCTAGAGGAGCCTCTAAAACCACCTGCAGATCATCATCATGACTAAGCTCAAACATATCTTCAACACATGGCTCTATAACATCAAGAAACCACAAGGAATGATCATCTGAAGGAAACTTCATGGCATCAAAAATATTATACTCTACCTTCATACCATCAAATTCCATAGTAAGAGAGCCAGCATGAACATCAATTTTCGTTCTAGCGGTCTTTAAGAACGACCTACCCAGGAGGATAGGTGCGTCAGGAGAGCTGTGTTCCATGTCCAAAACAAAAAAATCAGCAGGAAAGATCAAAGACTCAACCATCACAAGAACATCCTCAACAAAGCCTCTAGGATATATGTGAGAGCGATCCGCTAATTGAATCACTACCCTTGTTTCATGCAAAGTACCAAGTCCTAGAGTCTTATAAAGTGAGTAAAGTATGACATTGATACATGCTCCTAAGTCTAACATACCTCTTTCAAACTTAGTCTCACCTATTGTACAAGGAATGGTGAACATTCCTGGAAAAGGGCAAACTCTTTCGGAACATAGCGGATACATGCTCACTCACCTGTACTTTTTTCTTCCCCTTCAACTTTTGGTTCCTCTTTATCGTGCATAGTTCCTTCAAAAACATAGCGTATTGAGGAATACTTTTAATGAGCTTGAGAAGGGGGATGTTTACCTCACATTTGCTAAATACCTCAAAGATCTCCTTATCGCTCTCTGGCCTCCTAACGTCTTTCAAAGCATTCCTGAAGGGTGGAATAGGTTGATAGGGGTTGAGAAGTGAAGTTTTGGATGAACATTCACCCCCGGATAGGTGGTCGCGGGCACTGCCTTCAAGGCCGCGGGGTGCTGCCTTTACAGTACCCCCCACCCAGACTGGTCGCGGGCGCTGCCCCATAGGCCGCGGGCGCGGCTTTTGTGTGACGGTCCTCCATCTCGTACTTTTGTTCCTCCTCGACCTGGGAATCCACATCCTTCTTGTTTTCATCCTCTTTTCCACCATGAGAAGTGTCAAACAGTTCCTTGCCACTCCTAAGGGTGATGGCGCTAACGTTCTCCTTTGGGTTAACCACCGTTTGCGATGGTAGCTTCCCCGAGTCTCGAGCTTGATGTTCACCCACCGTTTGAGCCAATTGACTCACTTGCTTCTCCGTGGCTTTCAGTTCTTGTGCCAGTTGAGTATTCTGTTCTAGGATAGCCTTGAGCGTATCCTCTATGGACGAACCTCCTTGTTGAGGACCCCTCTGTCTATTGTCAAACTGTTGTCTGTATTGGGGTCCTCCCTGCTGATTGAAAAGAGGTTGTTGTTGCTGATTGTTTCTCATGCCATAGCCTTGTTGGTAACCTGCATTATAGTTATTTGAATTGAAATTGTTAGCAAAATTACCATACCTTTGCCCTCGTGGAACAAAATCTCCCACTGCATTCAACTCCATTTCTTGCTCCTCCAGCATGGGACAAGCATCCATGGGATGATTCGGATCAGAACAGAGCCCACTCGCCTTGAGTTGTTATGGTGTTCCTTTAAGCATCATCCGTCTCATCATCTCCTTCATTTCTCCCATATCGCTCTACAGAGTAGAGTTTGAGTCAATCGCTAGCACCCCAAGCGCATGTCAACTTTTGCTGAATTGCCTGAATCCCTCAGAAAGCTCTTAAAACACCTCCCAGGCAGCATTGGGTGTTTTGTTCAAAATGTTACCTCCACAGGCGGAGTTGACTGTCTTGCGCTCCTCGTCAAGCAACCCATTAAACAAGAAGAGCACCAAATCCTTGTTTGAGAAACCATGGTAAGGGCAGCTAGAGCAAAGTTTTTTAAAGCGCTCAAAGTATTCATAGAGGGTTTCCGTAGCCTGCTGGGCAATGCTGCTGATAGCCTTTTTCAGGCTATTTAACTTCATCGCAGGAAAATACTTCTCTAGGAAGAGACGCTTCAAATCAGTCCATGTGGTTGCACAACCTGGGGGCAAATAGTAGAACCATTCATTAGCGTCATCCTTCAGCGAAATGGGAATGCCCTCAATTTGATTTGCTCCTCCATGACGTTGCCTAGTTTCATTCCGACCACGATAGTATGGAACTCAGACAAGTGCTTGTGGGGGTCCTCACCACTCAACCCATGGAATTTGGGTAAGAGATGGACCACCCTAGATTTCAGCTCGAAGTTCACACCGTCCCCAAGCTCAGGGAACTCCACCGCCAATGGTTGTTGAGCCAAATCAGGTGTTGTGAGCTCCTTCAGTGTTCGGTTATCCTCGTTAGCCATCTCTATCCTTTCTCTTTCTACTTGATCGAAAGATAACTCGCGAAGGTGATCACGAGCTTCTCGCTTTAAACTAGATAGAGTCCTCTCGATCTCTGAATCCAAAGACAATAAAGATGAATTAGTAGAACGAGTGTGGACCATATACGTGGTCCACACCTAAGTTCGCAATCAAACACACAAAGTAAACAACTAATAGCTCCCCAGCAACGGCGCCAAATTTTTACAGGAGGAATCGTTGGTTTTCCTATCAAAAGAATTTCCAAACTAACCAACTAGTATAGCTAGTAAGTCCGGAGTCGATCCACATGGAACTATCGTGACTCTATGTGTTCTAATCACTAACAAGAGTAACCAAGGGGGTTTGTATGAAAACAAAATTGAGATGAAATGCACAATGTAATTAATGGTGGGATTTGTTGACAATGATGATTGAAAGGTTTCACCTACGATACTCGACTTTGGTTCATCTCCTTGATCCTAGTTCTTCATTCTAGTTGTATCTTTCCTACCATCTATTCTTATTTTGATTTGAATAGGTTATTAATTCTATGAGTTCTAATAACCCCTTATTCCTAGGCAATCTAAACACGGATTAAGGTTTAATCCTAGGAATAGCATTAAGTCTCAAGATATATGAAGCTTATAAGCAATATTAATTCCCTAAAGAACTAACATTTAACCTATAGTCAATCTCTCATACAATCAAGCTTTTCTACGAGATCTACTCAATTGTACTTGCTACTTTGGATTAAGCTTCACAAACGTATGAATCGAAACCCTAGCGATGATGCAATTCTAACGAGGTCGCGAATCAAGATAGAATCAACATCCACAAACAATGAAAGCACAAAGAGATTGAAATATATGATGGAATTAAAATAGAAATTCGAACTCACAATGCAACAAAACCAAGTCTTAATCGTAAGCAAAACACAATGAGTTTAGTTGCTCATTCTCCTAAACATCGTTCCTTAATTCTTCAAAAGTCAAAAGATAACATAACATAAGCTAATTTTAGTATTTAAAACCTAGGATTACCGTCAAAGAAACATAGAAAACCGTCGTCCAAAAGACAGGGCCCAAATAGGTGAAGAAGAAATTTAGAACGGAACCTGCCCAGAAAGGCCGCGGGTAGGCCGCGGGCGCCACCTATATAGTAGGTTCCTTCTTGTTGGGAGCGGGCACTGCTTCCTTGGCCGCGGGCGCGGCTTGTCTGCTTCCCTTCTTCTTCTTAGGTCGCGGGTGTCACCTCTCTGCTTGAACGTCTCTTCCTTCTTCCTTATGCATTCCACCTTGGCTTTTCTAGCTTGTTTTTACTTGCATATGGTCCCTCCAACTCTCATCAATAACCCCTTACTTCCTTTGAGTCTAGAATATGCAATTACGCAATAATCTTGTGTAGATTCCGCTCTTAAGCACCAAATGAGCAAACAAGTAAACTAACACATGAACATGCAATATCTACATCTAAATGACCCTAAAAATACTCTATAATGCCTATCTAAATATGCATTATCAGTTATTGTGCACCCATTTCGAACAGAATCATCAACTTTACGCTAGTTGTTACATAGGAGGGTATTCGGTGCGAGAGTTTGTCGACTTGCAGAGTTATTCCGGCATACTGGGAGGTGACCGAAGATACTGGATCGAGTTGTCGATCATGTGTCTTGTGTTCGTAACCGTCTACCAGGTGCCCCTTGTCGTCTAATCTTGGCACATGCCGTTCACATTCCTCCCTATGTACACCGAACAACCAAATGACGCCCCCAACGAGGCCATACTAGGCCTGGCCTACATCGGGAACCAAGATCATTTCGCTACAGTGAGTATGATATGTGTTATTCTCACTTCAACTGCATTTCATCCATAAATTACCAAACTTAACATTCTAATATACTTATTGCAGATATGGTTACATCGCAATGCTCCTTTACCTCCTCCAACGCATGAATGGACGGCATACCATCACCCGAGTGTCAACGGATGGGATACTCGCTTCCAAGACCAATTTGATAGATTTAGAGAATTGCGGGTTCAGGAAGGTCGTCCCCTATACCATGTTTAGGAGTCATGACACGATGTTCAGTTATCCTTGCCCTATTACATTGTCAGTCATCCTTGCACGTTTGTTTTTATCAAGACGTAGAAACCATAAAAAACAATCATTCAAGCAAAACGAACATCAGTTGGCACCAAATCGAAAATTACAAACATTTTTTAACTTAAAATTTCAGCAAGGATTACAAACATTTTTTAACTTAAAATTTCAGCAAGGATTACAAACATTTTTTAACTTAAAATTTCAGCAAGGGTTCTTATATTAAACGGAACAGCTATTGACGTTGTAAAGTGCCCGACCCGCCCCGTCATCCTCCAATTCACAACGTCGTGTATGGCATATGACAACGTCGGATTAGACGTTGTAACAACGTGACATTTCAACGTTGCTACAACGTTATATATGACGTTGTATTAGCAGTGCTAACCGCGGATTTGCTTTGTATATAGGGAGACCCTTTGGTGTTAGCTTATCTTTAGGGGTGACATTTATGCATGTTAGGTATTTGCACTTTTCTTGTTTGTTCGTGTTTAGTATTTAGAACTAGTGTTATTTGGCTAACTCAACTTATTGTTTCCTTGTGTTGGAGCTTGACACTTCTGTGCTTCAGTTTCAAAATTAGAAGGTGTGTCAAAAGCTAGAACTGCAAAGGATTGAGATTTCAACCCTTGAGAATAATTTTTCTTGACAGAAAGTGAAGCAACACTTGTACAACAAAAGACTAGTTGTTGATAAGATCTCTTGAGAGAGAGTGATGCTATATGTCACTATAACTTTCAATTTTTATTCTGGATTTCTATATGTTGTTATCTCATATTCTTGCATCTCTTTTTGAGACTATCCAAGTGATTAGATTTCAAGGTCTTGCTCTTTTTCTTTTGCATCTTTGTAGACTAAAGTAGCATGATTCTTGTAGCTATTATTTTTCGTATAAATATCGTTTGGCAGTAGTTTGCTACATCGTAAAGAAGGATGCTCATGCAAAATCCCATCTTACAAGGAGCCTTAAAGCCAACTAGTTTTCTTGAACTCTTCCCACTGAACGTAGGAAGGTAACTAATTTGGGACCTCTATAGGACACTTCTTGATCCGCTGTTTTCCTGCCACCTCTTCTCATTTAGCAGATTTTAGACTAACGGTTCATCTGATGTTCTGTTTTGACCTGCAGAATGCTTTCATCCAACCAATTATCCGAAGCACTGCTTGTAGCGTTTACTGGGCTAGAGAATTTGACAGATTAGTTAGTTCTGGTTATCACTTTGTCCCTAGCTTTCTTTGTCAGAGTGAATAATCCCCGTTGGGGTTGCCTTCGCTATCAATAGAATATATATATATATATATATATATATATATATATATATATATATATATATATATATATATATATATATATATTACATCATGACCTAATTACAATTGGGCCTTATGGGCTTATATTACATCTAACATACCACCTCAGTCGAAACAGGAGGGCAGCGGATAGTGAGACTGGATCTAAAATCAAGAAATAGTTGGTCAGGCAAACCCTTGGTGAAGATGTCAGCATACTGAAATGGGGATGGGACATGTAAGACACGCACATGACCCATGACAACCTTCTCACGCACGAATTGGATGTCAATTTCAACATGCTTGGTTCTCTGATGGTGAACTGGGTTGTGAGCAAGGTAAGTAGTACTGACATTGTCTGTATATATAACAAACACTTGGCTGAGCAGACAGTGGAGCTCAAGTAATAAGTTGCGAAGCCAAGAGCACTCAGCAACAACATTGGCAACACCACGATACTCCGCTTCAGCACTAGAGCGGGAGACAACATGTTGTCTCTTGGATGACCAAGAAACAAGAGAGTCGTTGATGAACACACAATATCCTGACGTAGTCCGTCTAATGTCCGGACAGCCAGCCCAATCAACATCCATGTTAGCAACCATGCAGAGAGGTGAAGCGGATGGGGTAATAGTGATGCCAAGAGAAGTAGTACCCTGAACAAACCTGATAATGCGCTTAAGAGCAGGAAAGTGAGACTCTCTGGGGTCATGCATAAAAAGAAAGACTTGTTGAACAACATAGCTAATATTAGGACGAGTAAATATCAAATACTGTAAAGTACCAGCTAGGCTATAATATAAAGTCGGATCAGACACAGGTTGACCCACAGCTTGGGCCAGTTTGGCAATGGTCTCAACAAGCGTTGCAGTAGGCTTAAAGTTAGCCATGTTAGCCTTGGCAATAATCTCCTTGGCCTATTTCTCTTGGGAGAGGAACAAACCAAATGCAGATCGAAATGTAGAGACGCCCAAAAAGAAGTTGAGAGGCCCGAGATCAGACATAGCAAACTCCTTGCTGAGTTGACTAATAATGGCAGCCCGAAGAGTCTCTGAAGATGCAGTAAGGATGATATCATCGACATATAACAACAAATAAGAAAGCTGATTACCTCAGCAAAAGACAAATAGAGAGGATTCGCTCTTGCTACTGACGAAGCCAAGCATGTGTAGGTAAGTAGCAAAGTGAAGATACCATGCCGGAGGTGCGTGTTTAAGGCTATACATAGACTTTTTCAAGAGACATACATGGCTTGGTTTGGTCCTGTCAACAAAAACAGGGGGCTGAAACATGTATATTGTCCCATTCAAATGACCATGAAGAAATGCTTTCTTGACATCAAGTTGATGAATAGGCCAATCCCTGGAGACAGCGAGATGCAAGACGGTACATATGGTTGTGGAAAGAGTGATGTTGATAAGACAGCATGCTGATTCAATAGCATATAGACAATACTGCAAGGGGACATGCCCATGGATAAGGAGAGTCCTCATGTAAGTGGTAAGGGTGCGAATGCTCCGTTCGGCTTTCCCATTCTAAGAGGAGGTAAGGGGACAAGAGAAGCGAAACTGAATGTCATGAGTACATAAGTGATGTACATATTTGTAGACTCTTTATTTACGTGTTTTGACTTCATATTTCATTCGATTCCAAAAGAAAAGGTTGAAGATAATGTAAATTTGTGTAGAATGAGCTAATGTGTAAGAAATAGAGTCTACACAAGTTTTGGTCTAAGTATGGAGGAATTAGAGCGGAATGGGAGTCAAAACGAAGAAGCCAAGTGAAGCTGAAAGGAGGTCTATATCGACTTGATATGTCAAAATCGACATGACAACTCGACGTAGACCCTGAGCATCGAGACAGACCACAAAGAACCATTGAAGCCCACTCGCTATCGATTGAAGATGTCAACATCGACATGGCTCCAGAGATCGAGTCAAATGAAGTTTGTCGAGCCAAAACAGAGACCTCGATATCGACTTACCTTGTCGATATCGAGTGGAAATCGACGCGGATTGCACGCGCTTTGAGGACACGGATTTTGAAGTCTATCACGTAAGCCACAGTTTTATCTTCTTTTTTAGATAGATTATGTCTTAGGGTTGTTGCCTTTTTACCCTAAGATATTTATTAGTTATTTAGATATTTACCTTAATAAAGATTCATCCTACTTATTTGGGATAGAATTTTATATAGAAATCTTAGTTGGATTAGAACTACTTTCATTGGCTAGCAAGGATTAGCAGGCTATAAATAAAGCCCTATGGGTTGGTCTTTTATTCATTCAAACACACAAGATACAATACACAATAGAGTAAGAGTTAGAGAGAAGCTTTAGGGTTTGGCGTTTGCGAAATGTGACGTTCAGTTGTAAAGCTTTGAAGGTTTATTTAATGCAAGTTTTCTTCTTTCAATTAATGGTGTTTATTGCGATGAAGAGCGAGTAGTTTTCCTACTAGGGTTGGGGTGAGCCCAACGGTAGCCATGTAAGTACGCTTTATTCCCTATTTGATTATGTGATCTCTTCTTCTACCCCACGCTCAATTCTTTATGCGAGTTTAGGATCATTCCTTATTAACCTTATATGAAGCGAAAGTGGATTATACATGTGAATTTGGATAGTAATTAGGTTTTGCCTGCGAAAGTTGACATAAACCCTAATTATGAAAAGGTAGAAACAATTGGGTTTTTATGCGAAAGCCTCTATATATTCCTAATTGATGTTGAGGAAAGTTTAATCTTTTATGTGAATTAAGTCATAATACATGCATGGTTATCGTCATGGTAAATCCTTATCCTAGGAGCTTTTAGTTTATTATACAAAAAACTCAAAAATCTGTTGCCTTTATTTATTTTCTTTATTTTCTTTACTTTAATTTCTGCACTCGACATCTTCTGTGAACGTACTCAAAATCGACCTATATAGTCGATATCGAGCACCTACATCGAGCAAACCCTACATCGATTATCTTCTGAGTCGACAGGAACCACAGATCCCACTCAAGATCGACCTTCTTAGTCGATATCGAGTGCTTCTGTTGTTTTCCCTTCTCTGTAGGTTCTTCATAGATCAACGTCACTCACTAGGAATCGACTGCCCCTATCGATATTGACTCTCCAACTCGATATCGGGGCTACTTGTTGACTTGCGCAAGAACCATAGAAACTATCCAGGTATCGCTGACCCGCCTCCTCGTGGATCGATCCTGATTCCCTTCCACTACAGTGGGAGGAAGTCTTCTAATTTATTTGCATAGACAAGAATTCGGTTCGATATTTATCTTTTATTTATTAGACTTGATTTCCTTCTACAATAAGTTTTGGCGTCGTTGCTGGGGAGGCTATCAATCGCGCCCTGTTTAGTCTATCTTACTTTTTTTCATAGTGTTGTTTTGAAGGTGTATGCGACGTACTGATCGCACGCCTGAGTTCGCAGCTTTTGACGATCCGAAACACTTTCATTCGTCTACAAGAAAGAGCCAAGAGGATCATTGCCAACGAGGAAACAATGCAACAAGAGCTCGAAAGGCTTAGGAAGCAAGTAGAGGGATTCAAAACCGAGTGTTCGATATAGGGGAGGGGGATCGTGCAATTCAAATATTCGAATTAAACACTAACTATGCTAACTCCCTGTCCTAAACATATAATACAAGAATCCCTCCCGATGTAGTGGTAGGGTAATTCAGGATCGAATCTACAAGGAGGTATGTCAGCGCTTCCCTTCTTGCAATCACAATTAACTTTCGACCTCAGAAGACACTCGATATCGATGTGTCTGGTCGATATCGACCTCATTTCTGGTCGATTTCCAGTAGAGTTCCTGCGGAAGATAAAAGAAGCAAAGTCAACGTCGAGACAGACCTCGATATCGCCGTTAGACCTCGATATCGACCTTTACAGTCGATTCTGATGTTTGTCACATAAACTGTTTTGCGTAACCTACTGTCGGAAAAGTGTCCGAAGAATGTAGAATGGTAAAGAAGGATGATCAGAAACAAAACTAAAACTTTTATGTCAATTCAATTAATTAAAAAGCTTCCAAAGTTGGGGTTTCATGCCACAACGATAACAATGCAAGTTTGATGCTAAAGTTACGAAATTTAATGTCTTTCCATCAAATAACTCTCGTTACCAACACTTAGGTGATTAGAGGTTCTCGCATAGTTCCTAAGAGTTACTATCCAATTCATGAGTAATCCAAGTTCACAATATGAGTGGCTTTCGCTTCAATAATGCAAATAATGAATCTCCCTAAATTTCGCAAAGAATAATGCATAGGATAGAAGACGGAATCGCATAAAAGTCATACCTTTGATGCACTTACCCTACATCGCTATCGTCGGGCTCACCCCGACCCTAGAAGTGGGTTGACTACTCGCTTCTCATCATGCAACTCATCATCATCATTGAAAGAAAACTACTTTGAATTTGCAAAAGAAAGAAATTACAACCGAACAAGGCCAAATCTCCGCTCACGCTTCCACCAACTCAATTCGGCCTCCTCTCTCTCTCTCTACTAATTCTCTGCGTTCTATGTGTTTGAATAACTAAAATTGGATGTGTGTGGATTCCTAAACTCAGACCTAACAGCCTCTAGATATAGATATCGAACTTTGCTATCCAAAGACTCGAAACTTTATCTTTATTCTCTAAGATAAAACTTAAATAAAGTAAAAACTAAAAGTTCTATGGTAAAACTAGCTAAAGTGATAGCTCTGACGTTGAAGATAAGAAATCTCGACTTTTGGATAGACGTGCAAGCTTCGGATAGAATTCTATCAAAATCTGAGTCGGATTCCTCTGCTGGCGACATCGATATCGACCATCATCCTCGATATCGACCTTTGTGAAACTCTATCTCGAGCTCTCCTTCTCCTACTTGGACTAGCACTCGACTTCTATCTTTTATCTCGATCTGGGCACTCAATATCGACCATCATCCTCGATATCGACCTTTGCTGGTGTCGACATGCTCTGTTCTCTTCTCTGCTCGATTCTTATGTCTCTACTCCACTTGATGTCGAGGTCTCCAGTCGATTTTGACCTCTTTAGAAGACTTTGAGTTCATTTTCCGCTCTTCCAAATATGTCCATTTTTATCCTGTTTTTTGGAAAATTACATAGAAACTCGTGCAGACCCATATATTTAATATTGAAGCGTAAACTACACTAATCCCATGTTTTCCCATTAATATGCATGCAAACGAATGATAAAATGGACTTATATGTGCATAGAAAATATGACAATTTGCGCGCACATCAAACACCCCATACTTAAGCTTGCTTGTCCTCAAGCAATACCTTTAATGGTCATTCAGGGGAAGAAAGTGAACCCTCAACATCATAGATTCATTTTTCATATGTCCCTACAATCAATTGCCATCCTCGATAAGGTACTTATGTCAACCAAGTCCATGCCTGTGCATAAAAGCAATTTCATACTCATAAAAGGAGGTTTATATGCAAAAACAATTTCAGCAACATAGCATTAATAATCAAGAGGACTTTTGCAAGCTTGTGAGAAGGAGATTGGTAAAAGGCTAAGGTGGGCTAATATTTGGCCATGTGGTGTTAAATCCAGGGAAACATACTTTCTTTCCAAAATATTCCACATTCCTTCTTCATAATGTCTCACCTTTCACTCATCGCTCAATGCTTTTATTCAATATAATGCTTTTAGCTCTATAACATTAGCACTGCCTTCTTGCGAGTCGCAAACATTGGTGTCATGAATGGCCCCAGATACTTAGTACTTCGGACTCCTCACCTTGTGTCCTATCTCGCTGAACTAACATCTCAACGAGTAGGGTCGACCTACCTTTATCTCCTGAGGTGATCGGATTTTTTTCTCGCTCATTAAATTTTCCATAATTCATAAATTCTTTCATTCCTGCCAACTACTTCATAAACATATGCACAACTCCATATAACAACTCCAAAGATGACATCCATTCTCAAACTTGTACCCGGATAGGGTATAAGGTATAAAAAATGGGCAATATGTAATGTATGTGTGGAGCAATAATGATCATGATAAAGCTCATATATGGCTTGTGACTTTTGAAAATATGCATAGGTAAGGCTAGGATATGAACATGTATATGTAAGCACTTTGTATGGAAATTTCATAAAAAGTCCTCCATCATCTTATCATGCACATGTCAAAAGCAACTTCAAATTTTCCATCTCCTTTATTTTTTTCTTTTTGCAATTCATTGGGACTTCCCTTAACTAGGCAATTTCATATTATATCTCTAACGAATCTAATTTTGATCATAGAGCTCTTTTTTTATACTTCCATGACTCTTTCTTTATTTTAATTTTTGATGGGGGTAATTTTTCTCTTTTCTTTTCTCTTTTTTTTCGAATTATATAAGACTTAAAAATAAATATTACTAACTAACTATGTAATATGCATGAACTATATAAATAAATATGCAATTTTTGTGAAATATGCTAAAACATGTAAGTAAGCTTTTCCCCCACCCCATACTTAAAGTCTAAAGTGTCCTCACTGTATTAGTATTAGGGTTAAGAAGAACTTACTAAACCATCACAAATTTCAGGATTCGAAGAAGACAGCAGGCATGGTCGATATCGACCATTAAACATCGATATCGATGTCTCTCATCGATTTCTGGCTCAAGCTTCAGGGTGATCCGGCCTCGACCACAAGCCCCTCTGAATCGACCTTAAGGTCGATGTCGATCTCTAACATCGATTTCGATGTTTCTTCTGTGTGCTTTTCTCTTTCCTGTAACTTGCTAAAAAAAAAACCAAAACATGCAAAACAATAAAGTGTAGTGTCTCAAACAAAAGTAAAACTGTCCAAAACCAAAACTAAGTCTTTGTTACATGCTCTAGACTTTTAAGTCGCTAGGCCGACATCTTCCTTTCATGCTTCTCAAGGCGGCATCTGCAGAGCCCTTGTGGCTTGAGCCTCAAATAGGACTCCTTTATTGTCACGCAGCTGCATTCCGCCGGGATGAATCTGATTCACCGTGAATGGTCCCAAATTCTTATCTTTGAATCTCGTAGGGAACCAATGGTCCTTATATTTGACAACATAAACTTTGTCTCCTATCTCATATTGGCTCGAATCATCATCGGATACCCTACATAAGCGCACATGCCAAGGCACACCTCTTCCAAATAATGACAAATCTTTAATTGTAATGGAACAGGAGGAATCCGTACCTTGACTTACGTTCTTATCTGTATGTGGTTCAGGTCGACATCGATGCTCAGAGGTCGATATCGACCTCTGTTTTACTCCTGGAGGATCAGTCGATTTGGAGTGTTTCTGCTCGATATTACCAGGTCGATTTCGATCCTCAGTGGTCGATATCGAGGTCTCTGTTCCTCCCTCCTCAGCTTCAATGGTGGTCGATTTCGGCTTTAGGGTATGGTCGATATCGACCTTAAACATCGATTTCGATGTTCCTTCTTCTCCTCTGTTGACCCCATACTTATGACCTGGCACAGAATCTTGAATATTATTAGTCGATATCGACTTACCTGGGTCGATTTCGATTTTCTGTTTGGCCCCTTCGTTCAAGATTGCCACAACCTCCTCCACTTGGGCTTCTATATCCCTCTTCTCAAGCTCTTCTGGTGTCATACTCCTTATCTTGGCTTCTCCACATGCAATGTAGACACCATTGATGGCTTTTATCTCCACTGGCCCTTGATTTTTCACCATCTTGTTGAAGACATACTCTATCACCTCGTCATTAATTGTGAATGAGAGCAATCCTTTCTTCACACTAATGTTGGCATCGACGGTTGCTAGGAATGGCCTACCTAAAATAATGGGACAAGCAGGGTCCTCCGCTATATCAACAACTAAGAAATCAGCAGGGACAAAGAATTTACCTACTTGTACTGGCACATCCGTTACTATCCCTGTTGGAATCACTACCGTATTGTTTGCCATGTATAGTTTTGCATCCACGGGCTCCAAAGGACCTATCTTTACATTGTGCCATATGGTTAGTGGCATCATGCTAACGCTAGCACCCAAGTCAACTAAAGCATTAAATTTGAATTGACCTAAACCTATAGCGATAGAAAACTTACCTGGGTCCGCCCGCTTTTATGGTAACTCCAACCTGTTGCACTCCTCTGCGATCTCAGAAAGTGATCGCTTCTTACCCAATATGTCCTTAAGGAACCTTACATAGGATGGAATATCATGAAGGGCTTCTGTGAATGGTATAGAGACATTCAGCCCTTGAAGCATCTTCATGAACCGCTGGAACTTCTTTTCTGCCGGGTCCTTAATCATCTTTTTAGTTGGGAATGGCAACACCTTCTTCCTTCCCGCGACTGTAGTTAGGTCGACACTGACATCAGTAGGGTTGAGATCGACTGGAGGATTTGATTTCTGTGGTGACGCAGCATCAGGGTCAACATCGACTGGAAGGTCGATATCGACATCACCTTGGTCGATATTGACGGGGGGAGTCGATATCGATGTTTGTTTTGGCTCCTTTTCCTCCACTTTTTTCTCAGGCGTTTGTAATTGATGCCCACTCCTTAGGTTTACTTCCACAATATGTCCAGTGGTTTTGCCCTTTTTGTTGGGCACAGTGGATCCAGGGAACGATCCTGACACTTTGGGTCTTGCTTCCGCTAATTGACCCATTTAGGTCTCCATGTTGCGTTTCCAAACTTCGATCTCCCCAAGTCTAGAATTGATGCCCTGCAGCTGAGTTTGGATGGAGTTGTTGGCTTGTTTGAACTCAGCATGGTTTCTCCGCATCTCATCAAGAATGATTTGCAGGTCATCCTTCCTTGTCTCCCTCTCAGGGTGCCCTGGTGCTCTATATGGTGGAGGATCCCTTTGATAGAATCTTTGATCGCCCCAATATTGTTGATTACCCCCTCCATAGGAGCCTCTCGTCCACTTGGCTTCCTCATGTTGTTCCGCCATGGATACTTGCTCAGTATGTGGGCAGGCACTAGTGTTATGCCTTGTTGTGCCACATTCCTGACAAGTTTGATTCTTGCTCAGGAACCTGACTTGCTTTTCAAGGCAGCGCGTCTGATCGTTGTGGAATTGTTGCCGCACATCATGATCTATCTCCCTTGGAGGCTCATATAGTGGCATAGATGGGGCAGGCCTTGAATCATAGGCCGCAACAGCCCCATAGGTGTTATCAAAATTCACGAGCCTCTCAATGGTCTCCCAGGCCTCCGTTGGTGTAAGCTCAATGTACCGATAAGTGCTATATGAATTGATCATCTCCTTATCGGTGCATCAAGGGCGTTGTAGAATATCGCTTGGATGACATATGGAAGTTTCCCATGCGTCGGGCATGATCTCAGCAAGTCCTTAAATCGCTCCCACGTCTGTGCTAGTGTTTCACCTGGCTTTTGTTTGAAAGTCGTGATCCTTTACCGTAGCATCGCCGTTTTAGAAGGTGGAAAGAACTTATTCACGAATGTATCCTTCACCTCCGCCCATGTCCTCAGTGAGCATGGAGCCAAACTCTCAAGCCATTGTAATGCCTTCCCTGCCAAAGACCATCGAAAAGATTTTAGTCTCACATACTCTAAATTTACTCCATCAGCAACTATTTCACATAAATCCATAAAAGTAGAGATGTGTTGCAGAGGGCATTCATTAGGTCTTCCTTTAAAAGTATTTCTTTTTATTTCAGAAAGGAAGTTAATTTTAATTTCATAATTGGAGTCAGGAATTAAGATAGCGGATTCAGGAACGTGAAGCGGCGGATGCATGTATTGCATCACTGTCTGTGGATACTGATTGAGCCGCTCTTGGGCTTGTTTGCGCGCATCCTCCTCCCTATCAGAACGGGCTCGCTCTGCAGCAACGACGACCCTCTCAGCAGCGATTGTGGCGTTGTGGTCCTCAATCTCCTTCCTCAACCGCTATATGGTCTCAGCATGCGTCTCGTTGTCAGCCTTGATGTGAATTGCTTTGTTGCGAAGGTGGAAGAAACGTTCAGGCTCGTTGATGGGTTTCAAGATAGGTCCGCGATCAGAACGTCGCATAAACCTGCAAAATAAACTCTAAAAGATCGTGAGAAAACTTAAATGGCGATTGATTGCCTCCCCGGCAACGGCGCCAATTTGTTCGATATAGGGGAGGGGGATCGTGCAATTCAAATATTAAAATTAAACTCTAACTATGCTAACTCTTTGTCCCAAATAAATAATACAAGAATCCCTCCCTATGTAGTGGTAGGGTAATTCAGGATCGAATCCACGAGGAGTTATGTCAGTGCTTCCTTTGTTGCAATCACGATCAAGCTTTCGACCTCAGAAGACACTCGATATCGACGTGTCTGGTCAATATCGACCTCAGTTCTGGTTGATTTTTAGTAGAGTTCCTGCAAAAGACAAAAGCAGCAAAGTCGACATCAAGACAGACCTCGATATCGACGTTAGACATCGATATCTACCTTTACAGTCGATTCCGATGTTTGTCACAGAAACTGTTTTGCGTAACCTATTGTCGAAAAAGTGTCCGAAGAATATAGAATAGTAAAGAGGGATGATCAGAAACAAAACTAAAAATTTTATGTGAATTAAATTAATTAAAAAGCTTCCAAAGTCGGGGTTTCATGCCACAACGATAATAATGCAAGTTTGATGCTAAAGTTATGAAATTTAATGCCTTTCCGTCAAATAACTCTCATTACCAACACTTAGGTGATTAGAGGTTCTCGCATAGTTCCCATGAGTTACTATCCAATTCATGAGTAATCCAAGTTGACAATATGAGTTGCTTTAGCTTCAATAATGCAAATAATGAATCTCCCTAACTTTCACAAAGAATCATGCATAGGATAGAAGACGGAATCGCATAAAAATCATACCTTTGATGCAATTACCCTACATCGCTATCGTCGGGCTCACCCCGACCCTAGAAGTGCTTGACTACTCACTTCTCATCATGCAACTCATCATCATCATTGAAAGAAAACTACTTTGAATTTGCAAAAGAAAGAAATTACAACCGAACAAGGCCAGATCTCCGCTCTCGCTTCCACCAACTCAATTCGGCCTCCTCTCTCTACTAATTCTCTGCGTTCTATGTGTTTGAATAACTGAAATTGGATGTGTGTGGATACCTACGGCCTCTAGATATTGATATCGAACTTTTCTATCCAAAGACTCGAAACTTTATCTTTATTCTCTAAGATAAAACTTAAATAAAGTAAAAACTAAAAGTTCTATGGTAAAACTAGCTAAAGTGATAGCTCTGACGTTGAAGATAAGAAATCTCGACTTTTGGATAGACGTGCAAGCTTCGGATAGAATTCTATCAAAATCTAAGTCGGATTCCTCTGCTGGCAACATCGATATCGACCATCATCCTCGATATCGACCTTTGTGAAACTCTATCTCGAGCTCTCCTTCTCCTACTCGGATGAGCACTTGACTTCTATTTTTTATCTCGATCTGGGCACCCGATATTGACCATCATCCTCGATATCGACCTTCGCTGGTGTCGACATGCTCTGTTCTCTTATCTGCTCGATTCCTATGTCTTTGCTGCACTCGATGTCGAGGTCTCCAGTCGATTTCGACCTCTTCAGAAGACTTCTAGTTCTTTTTCCGCTCTTCCAAATCTGTCCATTTTTACCCTGTTTTCCGCAAAACCACATAGAAACTCGTGCAGTCCCATATATTTGATATTGAAGCGTAAACTACACTAATCCCATATTTTTCTATTAATATGCATGCAAAAGAATGATAAAAGGGACTTATATGTGCATAGAAAATATGGCAATTTGCGCGCACATCACCGAGCACACTCAACATACCCAGACACAACAAAGAATGGCCTCTCTCTACAAACAAGAAGCCCAAGCTCGCCGAGATTCCTTAGAGCAACTATGCCCGATCCCACATAATGCGAAAGAATATATGCACCCCATCGTGGTGGTGCCCGAGTCTCCTATTGTTCTCCCTAATGTTGCTTTTGAAATTAAAACCACTTTTATTACGGAGATTAGGAGACATGCTTTTGAGGGAAAGGGCTCCGAAAGCCCTATACCGTACATAACTACTTATATTGATCTATGCGACACCATTGCTGATGGTGTCAATCTTGAATATGTGCGTCTAAAAGCTTTTAGATGGTCTCTTACATGAAAGGCACTACATTGGTTGGAAAGCTTGCTGCTATGATATATCTGCACCTAGGTTGAATTTAAGGACATCTAGCTTCCTTAACAAGTTCTTTCCACCATCAAAGACAGCGCAGATTCGCCAAAAGATTATGTCCTACAAGCAGAGAGCAGGGGAGACGCTAGCGCAAGTCTGGGGCGACAACCATATGTTATCTAGGAGATCATCTATAATGCCCTTGACGTACCTACTAGATAGTGGATCAACACCTATACCACCTATCGCTACCTAAAGCTTACCCCTACTCAAGCCTGGGAGATGATTGAAAGGCTAGTAGAGTTCGACAACACCTATAGGACTCCTACATCTTCCGATGTGAGGCCAGCCCCATCCATGCCACTGTATGAGCCTTTCATAGAGGTGGATCTTGAGGTGAAGGACCAGTTCATGAAAAACCAGGTAAAGCATCTTCAAAAACAAGTTAGGTTTCTTACTAACAACCAAGCTTGTTTAGAATGTGGGTCGCAGAAACACAACATGATGGCTTGTCCCTATATAGAGAAAGTACAATTGGAGGAGACCCATGACGAAGTAAGTATGTGCAGGGGCCCAACTATGGAGGTAACCAAGGGAATTGAGGTTATCAACAACCGTAGTATCAAAAATATCAGCAACCCCCACCATGCAGAGCACCTGGCCGTCCCGAGAGAGAAAGGAGGGATGATTTACAACTCATCTTAGACGAGATGAGGCGGAACCAAGCGGAGACAAAGCAATCCAACAATACCATCCAAATATCACTCCATGGTATTAACTCTAGGGTTGGTGAAATTGACACATGGAGGAGAAGCGTGTAGACCCAATTGGGTTAATTGGCGACATCTATTCCACGACAACCGAGAGGGCTCCTAGGACAACCACAGGCCAATCCGAATGGGCAACCATCGGGCAACATCGCCGCCATACGATTAAGGAATGGCAAGAAAATTCAACTCAACAATGATGAAACGGAGCCAGCGGAGAAAATCACTGGAGAGCCAGTCGATATCAACACCACCCAGCCGATGTCAACTGACCCACTCGATGTCGACCCACCTGTCGACGTCGACCCTGTCCAGGCGCCCTCGAGATCGACCACTGCAATCGATATCGACACCCCCCTGTCGATGTCGACCCTTCTTCAGCACCACCTCGGGCCAATCCCGCTCCACCAAGGAAGAAGCCATTGCCTTATCCCTCCAAATCTTCAAGGGATCTTGCGGAAGCGAAGTTCCAATGCTTTGTGATGGTTCTTCAAGGACTTAATGTCACTATTCCATTCACGGAGTCCCTTCATGAGATGCCATCCTACGTCCGGTTCCTTAAAGATATCCTGAGCAAGAAGCGATCAGTTGCTGAGATCGTAGAGGAGTGCAGCAAGGTGGACTACCCAGAGAAGAGGAGTGATCTTGGTAGTTTCGCCATCACTATTGGGCTTCGCCAACATCGCTAAAAGGCTTTGTGCGACCTAGGGGCTAGCGTGAGCCTCATGCCTTTGTCCATACGGTCAAAGGTCAATATTGGAGCCTTGGAGCCGGTAGATATGAAGCTATACATGGCCAATAACAACTTTGTAAGGCCCACAAGCATCATCGATGACGTCCTAGTGAAGGTGGGTAAGTTCTTTGTACCCACTAATTTTATTGTACTAGATATGGCGGAAGATCCTACATGCCAAATCATCTTAGGTAGGCCGTTCCTAGCTATGACCGACGCCAATATGAGCATGCGAAAGGGACTATTCTCATTCACCATTGGCAATGAGGTCATCGAATTCTCCTTAAACCCTACAATGAAGGAGGTAAATCAAATAGAGGTTAAGGCGATGCATGCAATAGGGAGAGTAATCCCTTGTGATGAACCAACGAAGAGAGCCTTGATCGACAAAGAGCTAGAACAGAGGACCATAAAGGCCCAAATGGAGGAGCTTTTGGAAATTTGGCACCAAGCCGATGATGAAGAGGAGCCTGATAAAGCACTCGATCTCGACACAACCTAGTCGATGTCGAGTACACTGGAGCCAAATCGAGTGCCAGAAGCTAAGTATGGGGTCAATGCCAACAGAGAACTCGAGATTGACCAGGGCCAGTCGATATCGACTGGACCCACTCGAGATCGACTCCTGCTACTCGACCTGCCTCCATCGATTGCACATCCAGAAAAGAAGGAACTCGATATCGACCCCCTGACTCGATGTTGAGTGATCCCTCAGAGAAAAACGGACTCGAAGGTAAGTCCAAGTAAAGATTCTCCACCCTTAGAGTTCAATTCTAATATCACTATGAAACGAGTGTCCTTATTTGTATGCCTTACTAACATGATAGGTAAGCCAATAAGTGAATACAAGGCAGGCGACAAGGTGCTTATGGAGCAATGGAACGCCTTGGGATGCAAAAGAAAGGATGGAAGGAAGGGAGCACTAATGATCTTAGGCGGATCCCACGTTAGCCCCAAGACGTTGGTCTCCAACTAGAAAATTAAATGCTTGAGCTTGAGAAGCTTCTGGTCCAATTGGACTGTAAAACTCACTAGGATAAGCGGTATTATTGAACCAAACAAAGACGATCTACAAAGTCTATCCAGGAAGGTTGGAACTCAAATACAAGAAGGGGACGGCGTTAAAAGTAGAGCTCGAAGGCCCTGAAGAGGACGTGAGAGCGATATGGTCCCTACATGTACCACCTTGGATAGAAGCGCGGAAGACGTCGGCCTAGCGACTATAAAACTTAGAGCTTGTACCTAAACCTTTTAAATTTCCTCTTAGATGGTTTTTAGGTTTTAAACTTTGGATTTTGGATTCTGAAACTTTGACATATCGTGGCTTTATCTATTATGCACTAACATGAATTTCAGGTTACAAAGTACAAGGAACGAAGAAAAAGAGGAGCTTCTGCATAGGCACTCGAAATCGACTAGGCCATTCAAAATGGACTGCCTAGGGTTGAGCCACTTCTTGGAGTCAACATCAGTGACTCAGGAGCCAAAGAGAGCACTCGATATCGAGCAAACCTCTCGATATCAACCTTACCTGGTGACTCTCGACTTCAACTTCTTCCTCGACATAGACAAATGCAGTCGAAATCGACTTTCTTACTCGACATCGACTACTGGCATCGACCTATCCTGAAATCGACCTAAATCTGTAGGTTTCTCTATGAGTTTCTCTCTCTACCCTTGTTTTTCTTTAAATGCAGTGAGGACATTGTATATTTTAAGTATGGGGTGGGGATGAAACATGTCTTCCGGTAACAACTTGGCTTTCTTTTGTTTCTGCATTGCATTCATGTTTAAAGTTTATTTTGTTTATTTTGTTTCTTTTTTTTTTACTTTTATAAAAATACAAAAATAAAAAAAAATTAGAAAATGTCAAAAAAATAAAGAACAAAAAAATTCATATTTACCTTTTTTTTTTTTTTTAAACCCTACTTAGATGTCCTATGATGAGAACTCAATAGCTGACTTGATCATGTAAATCCTATGGCATATTTGGATGGTTTAGCCTAAGTCCTTCAAATTGTTTTTATGTAGATTGTGAACTTGTGATGAAATTGAGCACAAATGATCCTAGGCTAAAAAGCAAAATCCAACAAAAATTGTCCTTGTGAGAATTTTGGCCTAGAGAGAGAACATTAAAAATCTCTCTGCTTTCTTGGGTGTATTTACTCTTCCTATGCATCTTTAAATGTTTTGATAGTTATTGAAAGCCAATACATATATATGTTTATGTTTATGAGAATTAAATGATGGAGGCATCTTTTAAGCCATTTTTTATCCTCTCTTTACCTACCCTACATTATCTCAGCTTAAAGCCAGAACATTAGCTTGAGCCTTATATTATAAACTCCACAAAATTATCCCTAGCCGAATTGAGCCTGACCCCCATTTTGGAAATTGAGACTTAGATTGGTTAGAATAATGCATTATGGAAAGAAAGTACATATTGTTTAGTTTTGAGCAAAGAGAATTATGGGATGGTATATATTTGCATCTTGTCATATATTGTAAAAGGATTTTTGGCTCA
The DNA here is from genome assembly GCA_963922045.1 of Persicaria maculosa. Taxonomy (NCBI): domain Eukaryota; kingdom Viridiplantae; phylum Streptophyta; class Magnoliopsida; order Caryophyllales; family Polygonaceae; genus Persicaria; species Persicaria maculosa. The sequence continues at coordinate 42,329,551 of OY998261.1, forward strand.
CCATATAAATGCACATTTTTTATTTCTTTGTGTAATTTTCCTTCGAAAAAAATCCGAAAAAAAATATTATATTAGTGCATGAGCCAATTATTCCTTAGTTCTTTTATTTTGCAACATTTATATTTTTGAGAGCCTATTAGGGTTTGAAAGAAGGTTGATGAGCATAATGGAAAGTAAGTTTGGTTGTACATTATTCTAGGAGATATGGTTTGGATGAGTTGTGTTAAAGTTTAGGAGTCTTGATTCCTGAATTTTATAAGCACCACATAGCCAAATAATTTCATACCCTTTAATTATTACCAAGCCCCATTACAACCCTGGCGAATGGAGTCTTCTTTGAAGTCTTCCATTGAGCGAAAGTCTTCCTGATGGTTCTTATTGCATTTACATAATTGGTTACAAAGTGGATTATTATAAATTGCAATGTTTATGAGTTTATATATGGAATTGAGTTGAGATTTGATCTTCATAGCCCAAACATCTGACAGTTGAGTGCAAACACATTATCCCTGTGAGGTTGGATTAACAATTGCATATGCCTATGGATCGCTCATATATGGGTGATGACGTTAAATTCACTTGCTTTGCTTTGCTACCATTCATGATGTTACTTTTGTCTAGGGCGAAGACTTGAAGGGTGTGTTGTAGGTGTTGGTTATTGCTTGAGGACAAGCAAGTCTAAGTATGGGGTGTTTTGATGTACATATTTGTAGTCTTTTTATTTACATGTTTTGACTTCATATTTCATTCGATTCCTAAAGAAAAAGTTGAAGATAATGTAAATTTGTGTAGAATGAGCTAACGTGCAAGAAATAGAGTTTGCACAAGATTTGGTCCAAGTATATAGGAATTGGAGCGGAATCGAGTCAAAACGAAGAAGCCAAGTGAAGCTGAAAGGAGGTCGATATCGACCAAATATGTCGAAATCGACATGACAACTCGAGGTAGACCCTGAGCATCGAGACAGACCACAAAGAACCATTGAAAGCCACTCGGCATCGAGTGAAGATATCGATATCGATATGGCTCCAAAGATTGAGTGAAATGAAGTTTGTTGAGCCAAAATAGAGACCTCGATATCGACTTACCTGGTCGATATCGAGTGGAAATCGACGCGGATTGCACGCACTTTGAGGACGCGGATTTTGAAGTCTATCACATAAGCCACGGTTTTATCTTCTTTTTTAGATAGATTATTTCTTAGGGTTGTTGCCTTTTTACCCCAACATATTTATTAGTTATTTAGATATTTACCTTAATAAAGATTCAACCTACTTGTTTGGGATAGAATTTTAGATAGAAATCTTAGTATGATTAGAACTACTTTCCTTGGCTAGCAAGGATTAGTAGGCTATAAATAAAGCCCTAGGGGCTGGTCTTTTATTCATTCAAACACACAAGATACAATACACAACAGAGTTAGAGTTAGAGAGAAGCTTTAGGGTTTGGCGTTTGTAAAAGCCGGTGTTGAGTTGTAAAGCTTTGAAGGTTTATTTAATGCAAGATTTCTTCTTTCAATCAATGGTGTTTATTGCGATGAAGAGCGAGAAGTTGTCCGACTTCTAGGGTCAGGGTGGGCCCGATGGTAGCCATGTAAGTATGCTTTATTCCCCATTTGATTATGCGATCTCTTCTTCAACCCCGTGCTCATTCCTTTATGCGAGTTTAGGATCAATGCTTATTTACCTTATATGAAGCGAAAGTTGATTATACATGTCAATTTGGATAGTAATTAGGTTTTGCCTGCGAAAGTTGACATAAACCCTAATTATGAAGAGGTAGAAACAATTAGGTTTTTATGCAAAAGCCTCTATATACCTAATTGATGTTGAGGAAAGATTAATCTTTTATGTGAATTAAGTCATAATACATGCATGGTTATAGTGGTGGTAAATCATTATCCTATGAGCTTTTAGTTTATTATACAAAAAGCCCAAAAATCTGTTGCCTTTATTTATTTTCTTTATTTTCTTTACTTTAGTTTCTGCACTCGACATCTTCTGTGAACGTATTCGAAATCGACCTGTATAGTCGATATCGACCACCTGGATCGAGCAAACCCTACATCGACGGTATTCTCAGTCGACAAGAACCACTGATCCCACGCGAGATCGACCTCCTTAGTCGATATCGAGTGCTTCTGTTATTTTCCCTTCTCTGCAGGTTCTTCATAGATTGACGTCACTCACTAGGAATCAACTGCCCCTGTCGATATCGACTCCCTAACTCGATATCGAGGCTACTGGTCGACTTGCGCAAGAACCCTAGAGACTATCCAGGCATCCCTGACCCGCCTCCTCTTGGATCGATCCTGATTCCCTTTCGCTACAGCGGGAGGAAGTCTTGTAATTTATTTGCATAGCAAAGGATTCGGTTTGATATTTATCTTTTATTTATTAGACTTGATTTCCTCCTACATCAAGAAGAAGGATTTAATGGCATTGTTGTTAAACTCACCGCCCATGTCACATTGAAAGGATTTAATGGGGAGGTTGAATTGGGTGCGGACAAGGCTATGGAAGGCCATAAGATGAGTAACAACTTCAGTTTTGTACTTTAGGGGAAACACCCAAAAATAATCAGAGAATGCATCAACTAGCACAAGCGCATAACGAAAACCATCATGACTGATAATGGGAAAAGTCAATAGATCACCATGAATGATGTCAAATGGAGCATGCACCTGAGTATACGACGTGGCAAAAGGCAATCTAGTGTGTTTGCCAAGCTGGCATGCCAGGCAACTAGTGGAGGGAGGGGCTTTATTGCAGGGAATAAGCCTGGACCTGAGAGACTCAAAACTCGGAGAGCCTAGATGACCAAGACCGGCATGCCAGAGAGATCTAGAATGGGAAACTATTGATAAATTGGTTGCTGCAAGAGAGGTGACAGGATGCATGTTTTTGGTGACGGGATATATATTTAAGGTGAAAGGATAAACGTCTCCAGTGCTATTACATCCCATGACCGGGGCCGTAGTTGTGAAATCTTTGACAGCGAACACAAAGCGGTCAAACTCAATGGGGATATTATTGTCTGTGGTAAGGTGACGAATGGACACAAAGTTCTTTATTAATACGGGGGAGACGAGGATGTTGTTAAGGCTTAGGTCGGTGGTAGGGGTCAATAATGTAGTTTTTTCATGACCCAAGGTTGGAATGCGTTCACCATTGCCGACAATAATGGATGTAGCAAGGGTCTTAGAAGCAGGGACGAAAATTAACTATGTTATTTTTCCCTCTTTTTTCATATTATACCTGGGTTGTGCGACATGTGCGTAGTGGCTCTACTATCCATGTACCAATTCAGATCGGCAGGTGACACGCCCATAGGTGTCAGGGTGGCTGGTTGCCTGTGTTGGGATGATGGCGATGATCCCGCTGTGAAGGCATGATTCAGATGGTGCGAAGAGGGCCCGAGGAGTCCCTGTTGGCTCGGGTATGGCCTCGTTGGAGAGACGGAAGGGGGACGTGGAAGGGCATAGGTCAGGTTGCCCTGGAGATGGGCTCCAGTGGGGGAATACCCCCTCTGTAAATGACTTAGAGGGGCGATAACCACGACGGGAGGATGTTGTATATTGTAGAAAGCTATAATCGTCGTAGATCTACTGATGCGAGGTAGATTACCGTCACAAAGAGGGTTATAGGACACAGTGGCAAGGGTGACAGGACGCTGTTCCGATGGTGACAGGACACAGTGTCAGATCCGCCGAATTAGGGTTTGGCGGAAAAGGAAGAGCAATTGAGAGAGGGGAAAACAGAAGGCGGAGAATCTGGGTAGTTGGCAAACTGTCAGGGGACAGAGAAGCCAACGGAGGGAGGCTCGGCGACAGAGAGGGAGGCCAACGAGTGGTGGTCGGTGACAGAGAGGGTGGAGGAGAATCCGGGTAGTTGGAAAACTATCATGAGACGGAGAAGCCAATGGAGGGAGGATCGGCGATAGGGAGAGGAGTGGTCGGCGACAGAGAGGGAGGGAGAAGGATGAGAGGATCGATGGTAGGCTAGGGAAAAATTTTGGAAAACCTTAGAGAAAACATGATACCATGTCAAGTGAATAATCCTCATTGGGGTTGCCTTCGCTATCAATAGTATATATATATATATATATATATATATATATATATATATATATATATATATATATATATGTACATATATTTATGTGTACATATATATACATATACATATATATATATGTACATATATATACATATATATATATATATATGTATATATATGTACATATATATATGTATATATATATAAATGTATATCTATATGTGTGTGTGTGTGTGTATATATATATATGAGGTTTACATCATGATCGAATTACAATTGGGCCTTATGGGCTTACGCTACTAGAAAAATGCAATTAGACATCTTTTTTTAACAGATGTCTTTCAAAAAAAATTTCGATCTTATTGTACGTGTAGTAAAAGTTCAACTTTTTTACATCGGTTTTAAGCCGATGTCTTTTTTTGGTTAAAACATCTATTTTATTTTGAATATAGATATAAATCAACCCCTCAATTTTATTTTTGACATGTTCACTTGTTGTTAAAGCCTCATTATTTTCCATCTATAAGCTTTTGAAGATGTCCACACGAAGCCTAAATTTTACATTTACATCACTATTTTTAAAATAATCAATGTATTAAAACAAAATACACATCTTTTTTAATATATTGATTTTGTGTATATTAGTTTCATATATATAATTTTTGATTTTTTATTATTTTAAACAATCTATCGTATGAAATATGTACATAACTGATGTATTAATATGATATAGACATCATTTTAGATTTTTATAAGGATGTTGTTGTTAGCAATATATATAAATTTATATTAATATTTTGATGTAAAAATATATGTTACACATTGATTTAGAGTATTTAGACAATGTCTATAATGATGCTAATATCCGTTTTTATAAAATGATTCGATTTCATATCTATTCAAGCACAACATTTTCATATGTAATCCAATGTTTTACAAATGACAACGTACTTTAATGAACATGCATATATATATATATATATATATATATAAATGCGAAATCAACATTTACAAATGTTTTACAAATGATAGGTACTTAAAAGATACACTTTTACAAATGATGAGTACTTTTAAATGATTGGTACAAAGGATAGTTTGGTAGCCCTTACAATGACTGGGCATACCTCAAAGTAGGTTCTCACTTTTGTTTGATCCTATGTACTCTTCTCACCAACCCTTTGTTTCCTTAACTAGTTCCAAAGCAGTAGACATGCAGCCACAAGAAGATACAAGGTAGGCACTTTGCTTCAGTGATGTTTGAAAATAGGGATATTGTCTCCTGGACACAAGGTATCAGATTAAAGATTCTGATAAATATTGAGCATTAACAATAACAGAAAAGGAACCATCGGCCATCACAATACAAAGGATCAGTGACAGCCCTGTGGTCATCCCCAAAGGCAATACAAATCAATAACCTTTATATATATATAAGTTGAATTGTTACCCACCTAGTAGGACAAAGACACGTGACATGAAAGATCCAAGAATATTGAGCTGAATGTAGAGGAATGATAAAATTATTGAAACAGTTTAAAAAACACACACCATGATTCACAAATTCAGAAGGATTACATAAATTTCCAAGTGGATGCACATTTAAGGGAACAAAGTATAGGTTTTAAGCAATTGCAAAATCTATTTTCCATCATCAAAATCTGGGGGCACGACTACTGTTTGTGCAAGCTATAGAAAAATCGACTGCCATGTATCAACTTTGCCATATTTTTTCAATGGAAAATGATGTAGGCAAAGTGTTCACTAGTGTATAGAAGGTTACTCATAGTTTAAAGTTTAGGATATTATAATTAATTTCCACAATGAAAAAGGTACAAAAGATGATGAGTTTCATATTTACAAAAAGACATTCTAAGCTGCACTATAGATAGAAAGCTCCCTACCCTTGTAAGCTGTCCCTCATCATAGCCTTCCACTTTCCTCTCCCTTATCCTCCCTCCCTCTCTCTTATCATTTCAAACATTCACTCATTCAGAGAATAAAAGGAGCTATTATTAGATCTTGACAACCAGCACATACCTTTAAGGTTATGGAAATCCAGCAGAAGAACAACAATAGAGGGAGTGAGTCAGAGAACACAAACACAAACACAAACACAAACACAAACACAAACACAAACACAAACACAAACACAAACACAAACACAAACACAAACACAAACACAAACACAAACACAAACACAAACACAAACACAAAGGACTTGCAGAAACAAGCTGCATCACCTACTGCAAATCAAAACCGATGGAACAATGAAAAATCAAATATACAATAACCAAGTTTGGAGGCAGTGACTTGTGATTTTATGAATGATAGGAAGGCAATGCCTATGCCTTGGAGGCAGTGACATGGAAATCATTTAGCAACTAACAAGTATTTTATAACTAAACAAAGTAAACAAACTAATAGCACAAGTGCACAAGTAATAAATGTTACAATATCAATCAAGGAAAAACATTATGAATGTTGTTACATAGAAATTTTAGCTGATTTAGAAGGACATGCCCGACAACAACAACTCAGCAGCACAAAGGCAACTCCACGAACTCAGCAGCACAACAACTCCATCAAAAGGAAGAAGTGCTGAGAAAGGAGGGAGAGAAGTAGAGTGAAGAAAAGGAGAATAGGAGGAAGAATTAAGAACAAACTAAACATTTACGAAGAAAAAAGATGATAAAATGTTCAAAAAAATCAACAAAATATTTTCTAAATAAAAAAATATATATGGAAAGATTGTATCCAAATTAGCTGAAACATGATCAACCAAAATAAAGAAAAAAAATAGCCCATCACCTTGAGCTTTTCAACGCTTGGGCTTAAGTAGTGCTTTGTGCACTTTGGGTGAGCTTTTCCACCCTTGTTGCGCATTGACCAAGGAAGGCGCTAGAACCAGCACCTTGGGCTTAAGCGGGCTTAAGCACACCTGGGCTTGGCTTTTTAAACAATGAGGTCAACACATATCTAGATCCAAGCAACATGCCAACAAGGTGATGGGATCCGAAGGTCAGACACACAAAGTTTCTATAATTTCAGAAGTCGCCATGACCTTGCAGAAACTTGTCATACAACTACTAATAGTACGATGAGTCAATAAAAATGCGCAACTACAATCATGCAAACTCCATTTTTTTTGGTAAAAAGAATGGTAAGGCAATTCCAGTTGATTGCACAAGCTAAATTACCCAATGAAAAGCATGAAATTGAATCAAGTACAAAACACAAATCAGTGAAGGATTCAATTGAGACTCCACTAACATGATTTAGTAGAAGCTCGGGGCTAGTCCTGCAAATAAAAAGCCATTCAAAAATAAATATACAAAAATATAGGAATGGCAGTGAAGGCATGAATACAGCAGTCCCACTTCATTAAACAGCTTTCAAATCCAAGAACTTAGTTATGTCATTGGTGTCATAAACATACAAATGTCAAAGGGTGTCTTAGCAGTTGCAACAATAATTACTGGTGAGCATCAACCTAGTAACCACAACAAATAGCAGCAAGTTAAAGAAAAAATATGGATTTAAGCCACCCAAAGTCAAATGTTTGAGAAAAAAAGTAGTCAATGACTACTTAAAATACTATCATTTTCATTCTGTGCAAAGAGAAAAGAGAAAATTTGACCTTTGTAAAGCATTGTATGCACATGAGTTAGAAAGAACCAGAAGAGTTTAGAGACCTTGCAAGGAGGTGGATGATAATTGGATGTAAGAGATTCTTTATTTTCTATTGAGCATAACCTACCACTTGTATGCTTTTATAAATGAAGTGTAAATTTGACAGGTTTTATCCTTTATTTAAGACAATGCTTCCTTATTGAAGGCTAAACTTAAACCATATCACTGCAGATAAAAAGATAAGAAAAGCATGCCCTTGCATGTAAAAACATTCTAAAACTGCAGCCTCAAAAAAAATTTAGCCTCAAGCACTTCTATAATAAAAAAAAAACCCCATCAAACCCAAACTAATTTTGTGAGCACTGAGCTCAAATAAACTCTATATAAGCACTTGAAAACATTTAGTTTGAATTTAGAAAAGTACACTTATTTATTGCCCTACTGGAAGCGGTTTATTAATGACGTCACATACCATATTGCACAATTCATAATGCTTGATGAGGAAGCAGAGATGGATTGAATAGATTTTAGTTCATTATATAACATATTTTTATGTTCTAATACTCAATCCTCAAGCTATCATTACACTTTGATCATGATTTATTAAAGTTCTTGCAGAAGCTAGATTTCTACTCTTCTCTTTCCTTTTCACCCTCTCATTGACTTACTCCTTGCCACACTTGTCCTAAATTAAGGAAGTGAGCTCTCTTGACAACAATGCATGGTAATGTAAAATACAAATTTACTCTTCAACAAAGACACAAAACTATAAACAAATGGACTAAAAAAGCTAACCTTCACTCACAAGTATTTTGATAAATTGAGTTCTTAACTAGTTGGATCAATCACTTAAAGCACAAAGATTCTATGAACGTGAAAGTGCAAATTGAGTTCTTAACATCATGGACTATTCAAGATTATGCAGCCAATGATAGAACTTATAAAGTGAAAATGCAACAACTCAATACCAATCTAGAAAAGCATATACCAATAAACCAAGAAACTGTATAAGTAGGAAGCACCCTCAGCAACACCCAAAGCAAAGCGTTTGAATTTTAGAATTATAAGAATAAGAATTAGAAGAAAATCTTTAGATCTAGAAAAAATTGTGATAGTCTACATTTTTGGCAGCTTAAACTCCAAGATGAAATGTCCATCTCCACTAGGAATACAATTTTCCAATATCATGGAACAAATATAAGAATTATATCAGTGCAAGTTTTGATATGAATTTTAAAAACGCTAATTCGAATGATTGCTGATATCAGCTAGAGTAATAGCTACCATGTCTAGGCGATTCAAGGTTATTGCTGTCATTGGGGGCTCTATATATATCTTGTAAGATCTTAGCAGTCATTCAAATTAGGGATTTATTAGGCTCCTACTTTTGGGAAATGAAGTTGAGTAGAAGCTTAAAAAATCTGTAATAAATGCAAGCATATATAAGAATTTAGGGTACAAATGAACAATAATTTATAAGAAGAAATTTGCAAAGTCGTGATAGAGACTAACCAGAACTAGGGATAGAGGATGAAGATTCGTCACTTCGGTTCGGATTCATGGAGGTGGATTTGAAGACAAATCCCGAGTTCATCATAGATAGAGGGAGAATCACCAAAAGGGTTAAATTGTAGCTAATTCGAGATTTGGAGTAAAAGGGAAGAGGGGAGAAGGCTTACCAGTGACTGGTTGAGCATTCACCAAATTCGATGAGGCCATGCGGCGTGAGCACTCATCAATGGAGAAGAAGCCGATCCTCTCTATCACCTTCACAAATCTGGGAGATTGAAAGATTTAGAAGACTGTGAATGAGAGATAGGAGATCTGAAGAGCGAGAGGTCATAGATGAAAGGAGATCATGGGAGAAAGCTCCTAGATCTGAAAAATGAAATCTGTTAGAGAAGAAGATCGAGGAGTGATTTTTAGGGTTCTTCAACTAATATCCATTGTCATAGCAAAGTCGGGGTCGGGATGGGCTTGAAGAAGATGACGGGAAATTGAAGGAAGGAAACCGGAGCAGAGAAAAGGAGGTCGAAGAAAGGACGTCGGAGAGGGAGGAAGTCGAAGCAGGTGATCGATTTGGGGGTTCTCGGAGCAGGAGATCGATTTGGAAATTCCTCCAAATAAAATTTGAAGTGTTTCAAACCCACGCGTCTCTACTTAGTGAATTCAAACCCGCATATTTACAAAATTTTCAGAATGAATAATTTTACATCTGGCAAAATATTTAACTATTGTCCGAATTGGTTTCAACATCACAAATAAAATAACACATGTAACAGATTAATTTAAAATCGGGTATTTTTTGACAGACTTAAAACACGTGATTTATATTTGCATAATTCTAGTAGTGTTATATTACATCTAACATTCTTTTCCATTGTCTGGTTTTTTTTAACCACATTGTTAACTTACACCTAAATACTTTAAACATGCAGTAGGATTAAGGTTAGTAACTTGAGAGGGGTAATCCCTAGCTTTTGGGGTCTTGCTGCGATTTTTTGGAGCAGGAACAACAAGAAGAATATGGGATTTTGGGTTTCTTAACACAGGAATTAAGCAAGGAACATAGTTAAGTCTTTGAATTACATTTTGCATTTGGCTTGTGTGAATTTCATCAGTTTTGGTCGTTTTGGAAATGTTTACTACATTTGGAGCCTTTTATCTTTAAAAGTGATATGATATCAAGTGGTATAGGGGACTACTAATCATTGAATCTGCTTGTTGCAGTGTTTTGGTTCTTGATGTCTGCTGAAGTTGATCCAAGCCCGTGGAGAGATAATAATAAATGATCCATAGCATATATTTACAAGCCATGTTTTGTGAAAACATGGAGCTGGGTAATGGGATCAGATATGGTGAAAAATTGCAATGGTGCTTATTTGTGTGTTCATGTTATATTTTGATTGATGAGTGCTTAGTGCAGGGCTCTAATATGTAGAATAATTCATATTATTTACAGCTGAAGTGAAATGGGCATGTGAACTGCTAGATATTAGCAATGGAATTTCCAAAAGAGGCTATAATCATTAAAAAGCTTTCCATAATCACCAACTTAGATAAACTACTTTGTTATATTTCATGATTGTCAAGAGTCACATTTCAAATTCTTCATTGGAAATCCATGAATTGAGATTATCTTTCTTTTCTATTTTGTTTTTAGTTGGTCCCAGCTGTTACCGAGATGGGTGAATCAGTGAGTATAATTTAGTGTTTTATATACCTCTGATCAGATTAATGAGCTTGAGGCAAAGTTAAAGTAGCAAGAACAGTTTGAAGAAGACTCTTCTAAGCTTTGTGAAAAGGTACTGGTATTTCTATAATGTTATTTTCATTTATTTTCTATTTTGTTGGTTGTGAATTGTTGATTACAAAAATGTTCTCTTTTACCTCAATTTGCACATAGTGAGATTTTTAGACCATCTATCTTGAAAATCAAACCAATGAAAATAATCACCAACTTAGATAAACTACTTTGTTATATTTCATTATTGTCAAGAGTCACATTTCAAATTCTTCGTTGGAAATCCATGAATTGAGATTATTTTTCTTTTCTATTTTGTTTTTAGTTGGTCCCAGCTGTTACCGAGATAGGTGAATCAGTGAGTCTAATTTAGTGTTTTTTATACCTCTGATCAGATTAATGAGCTTGAGGCAAAGTTAAAGCAGCAAGAACAGTTTGAAGAAGACTCTTCTAAGCTTTGTGAAAAGGTACTAGTATTTCTATAATGTTATTTTCATTTATTTTCTGTTTTGTTGGTTGTGAATTGTTGATTACAAAAATGTTCTCTTTTACCTCAATTTGCACATAGTAAGATTTTTAGACCATCTATCTTGAAAATCAAACCAATGAAAATAATCACCAACCTAGATAAACTACTTTGTTATATTTCATGATTGTCAAGAGTCACATTTCAAATTTTTCATTGGAAATCCATGAATTGAGATTATTTTTCTTTTCTATTTTGTTTTTAGTTGGTCCCAGCTGTTACCGAGATGGGTGAATCAGTGAGTCTAATTTAGTGTTTTTTATACCTCTGATCAGATTAATGAGCTTGAGGCAAAGTTAAAGCAGCAAGAACAGTTTGAAGAAGACTCTTCTAAGCTTTGTGAAAAGGTATTGGTATTTCTATAATTTTATTTTCATTTATTTTCTCTGTTATTGGTTGTGAATTGTGGATTACAAAAATTTTGGTTAGTCAAGTGCCTATAGTCAATCCTTTTGACTGTCAAAGGTCCTCTTATATTTGTTTTTTTTTTTTAGGTTAAAGTGTGTGTTACATTGTAATTAATGGTTATGTGTTTAATGTAGTTGCTTATATTTTTGGATTTTTTGCCTTGTAATTGTTCAAGGCCTCCCGTTGATGTTTTGCCCTTGTGTTGTTGTTTTTCTAGTTGCTGTTGCATATTATTGTGAACATAGTAGTTGGTTTTTTTGCATTTCGATTCTAATTAACATTAGTGCTCTGACATATATCATGTAATGCATCATCTAAAGAGTAACGAGCGCTCGAGTTTTCTAGCTCGTTATAATGCGCTGCTTTTGGGGGGCTACACCTGCACACACAGAACTTATCAAAACTTAGATAATATGAGAAGAGAGAAGAATAGAGAACTTTTCAGAACTTAGATAATAAAATCACAAAACTTAGATAATAAACACTTGTACAAAATAAAGGGAAGAAAACTTAGATAACAGCTTATCGAAACTTATCAGAACATCGAGAGAGGAGGGAAACTTATCAAAACTTAGATAATAAACACTTGTATGAATTTCTCAATGAAGATCACACATGAATAAACAGTTGCAAAAGCTACTGACATGAATTTCATAAAATGCTACTGAGATGAAAGTCACATGATTTTGCCATATGATTTTGCCATATTAAAAGCTACTGACATGAAAAATTTAGGCACAAAGTTTGTCCAACTAAACAAGTTTGTGTCAAAAAATTCTATTAAAATGCTACTGAGATCAATAAACAATAAGGAAATAATAAGGAAATTAACACATCTTAGCTCAACCAATCAAGGAGATGTGAAATCAAGAAAACCGAGGATCTTACTTGAACAAATTTCAAGTACTAAGACTAAATCAACCTAAACTAAAAACGACATAGGAAGCTTTGTAGATTTTAATCAATCAATATGGGTTTTTGAGATCATGTACATTCCACCAACTGTATTTACAATTTTGGGTTACATGCAGCATCATCCCTCTCTGCCTTTGAGTTTATGATTATTTGACGCTTTGTAGATTTTAATCAATCAATATGGCCCTTCTTCCTTCTGCCCATACGCGTTCACGTTTCTTGCTGCTGCAGCAGCATCCCTCTCTGCCTGTGCCCAGCTGGCCAGCTGACTAGTTGAGTCCCTTTGTAGCAGTCAAGGTTGCAGCTTTGATCTTTTCAGTGGCAACCTGAGATTTCTCTTCCTTCTTACACGACATGATTAAATCACAAAGGGAAACTAACAACTCACAAACAGTAATTTCTACCTCTTCTCAAAAACTTGACACCCAAAGCTTTATCCAATAGAAACACTTCAACAAACCTAGAAAAGTAGAGATATTTACTCCTTACACAATAATAATGTGGGAAAATTGCATAAAATAACACCGACTTTATGGGTCTGTATCTGCTGCCAGAGTACAGATTACTATTTATACAAATTTTTTTTATAATGATAAAAATTATATAAAATATCATCCAACATTAATAGCTCAACATTAACCAAACAATGAATAGCAAAATACCATAGGATTACACAACAACGACACAAACATTTAAATCATCCAACAAACAAGGAAGCAAATACAGACCCATAGCAATGAGTAGGAAAATACATAACAATCGATAGCAACATCCGATAGGATTAAACAACAATGACAGAAATAGTTCAAACCCTTCAACAAACCACAATGTCCATAAAAACCAGTAGGATTAGACCAATAAAACACTTATCAGAACATAGAAATTCCTCGTAACATGAAGCGAAAATGCGGCTGCGTGGTCCATTTGTATCCATCCCGGTCGAAGTGTGGGCGCAATCTGTTGGGACGATAAAGCTGGATGTCCCCGGTCAGAGGGAATTCGACCCTGAAAGTTGGGTCATTCCCAAAATAACACACTTCAACCACCTTACCTGACTAGTACCCTTCTCTTGCGCGACAATCCACACGGTCATCGATCGTGTAGGCATCATATGAAACATGAGGTGGGAGGGGACGAATTCGGAGAACGGGAAGGATTTCCTTTAGGTTATCTGTTCTGTTTTCGTCTAGGAGGGTTACATATTCCACCTCCCAGTGGGTTGGATCCACTTTGCGTACAAGGGTCGCCTCGAAGAACGACCCTAGCATCCCACCCTCGCCCCCGACAACCTCCACTTTTTGATTTGGTCGGTATGAGTGCGGCGTTGGTGCTGCATAAAAAACAAATAAACAAGCTATTATAATCATACACGTAGCAATATTAAAATGTAAACCAACAAAATAAGTGACTAACCTGAACTCTCACTCCCATCGTCCGAGCTATCGGATGGTATATTGATGGGCACAGGGAGGGAAGGAGGCCTGATGACGAGCCGTGGTGGTATGATGAGTATGCCATTTCCTTTAAGGGGAGATGCATGTGGGAGAGAGGGTTAACTGTGAGGAAGATGGGAAAGTGATAAAACACACACACACACACACACACACACACACACACACACACACACACACACACACACACACACACACACACACACACACACACATATATATATATATATGGAAAGAGATAGTGTTTGGTGTGTTTGGCCGTGGTGGTTGTTTCCATCTATTTGGATGCTTTTATTTGTTTTTGTTGGATATGGTGTTGTTTGTTTCCAAAAAAAAAAAACAGTCACCATGCTTGTCTATGTCCAAATTGATTGTTTCCAAGAAAAAGTAGGGTTTTTTCTGTTTTTTTCCCTTTTTTTTCTGAGTTTTTGAGTTTTTTTTTGTTTTTTCTGTTTTTGTCTTTTTTGGTGAGCATGTTTCCTGTTTTTTTATGTTTTTTTTGTTTTTCTATTTTGTATGTCACTTGCATTGATAGATGATAAGAAATTTAGAAAGCTCACATTTTTCTTCTGTTTTCTGTTTTCCTTTTTTTTTTCTATTTTTCTGTTTTTTTCCTATTTTATTTTTTTGTTTTTGTCTTTTTTGGTCAGCATCTTAGCTGTTTTCTTCTCTTTCTGTTTGTTTTGTTATGTCACTGTTTTTCTGGTTTCACTTTTTCTGATTTCACTGTTTTTTCCCAGTTTTTTATGTCATTGTTTTTCTTAGCTGTTTCTTTTTTTCTGGTTTCACTGGTTTTCTGATTACACTGTTTTTCCCATTTTTTCCCATTTTTTTATGTCACTGTTTTCTGATTTAACTGTTTTTTCCCATTTTTACTGTAATTGTTTCACTGTTTTTTGTTTTTTTCCTTTTTTCCAAAATCTTTCCTGTTGTTTCTGTTTTTTTTTTGCTGTTTTTTGAAGGGAGCAAAAGTTGCTGAATCTTGTACTTATCATACATCAGAAAATGTAATGTCATAGGGTAGATGAAAGCACATATTCAAATTTGTCTATTTTTTTTGTTCCAAAAATTATTCAAACTTGATTATCATCAACTAATCCATCAGATTTCAGAATCATTATCATCAACTATTTGCTGTAGTTGAACCCTACTGAAGGAACGTCCATCCTTGATGAAGTTGTTCCCCATCTCTGATGATGGATCCATCCATAAATATAAAATCCATAAAGAAATGAAAGCTTACCAAAAAGAAATGAAAGCTTACTTTTTTCACAAATCTTGCCATTGCCATTGCAATTGCCAAGAGAAATACAATGCAAACATGTACAGCCACTGCCCCTGCCAAGGTCTAACCATCTAAAAACGTACTTACACAAACTTACCATTTACAATCACCTACCTTAGCTACTTCATTATTTAGCCATTCCATTCCCAACTCTCAATCTTGCAGTTGCGACCGCCTAAACGTACTGCCAAGTGCCAATCTTCTCCAACCATGATTGGATTTGGATCTGAGTAAGACCACCACTGTGGAACTGAAATGGAACCTCCTCTCTGTTTCTTCTAGTTCAAGCTCATGACTTTATGAGACCCAGATTGAAGAGGAACTTCTCTGATCGAGATTTAAACAGATTCCCAAACGAGAATCTTTCCTGTGGAGTGGATTTCACGAACTCTTCCTCCTCCTTTATTCGGAGTATGGTTAGTCCAATCTGCTTTCTGATAGACTCCACAATCTCGCTCTTCACCGGGTTCCCACACGTATCTACCATAACTCTTGTACTTATCATACATCAGAAAATGTAATGTCATAGGGTAAGATCAACAAGAATCTCTTCTATCAATCCACCAAAGATCACTGTGAACATCTCCTTTATGGCAACCCACAGCCACAGTCCCAGAAAGAAAGAGGGTATCTTGTGATATTCAGTAGTAATAGTAAGTTGTTATTGAAATGACTCATTATGATGTTTTTTTGTAATTGGAATGTCATAAAAATGTTTTTCTATAATAACTTAAAATATAGTTATTATAGAAATGAATTATAGAAAACATTCCAATTTTCTATAATAACTTCAAATTGGAATTATAGAAAACATAAAAACTCTTTTTCTATAATAACTTCAAATTGGAATTATAGTTTCACCATATTGTCATGCATACTTATACCATTCCAATATTCTGTATAATAGGAAATGGCAATTCATGTAGACAAGTCATGGATCGATTGGGGTACTAGAGTATCTGATGCATATTTTGCAAAGCTAGATGAATTTCTAGACTTTGCATATGCCAACAAGGATGCTAGGACTCGCATATATTGTCCTTGTAGGAAATGTAAGAATAGGGGAATGTTTGATAGAGGAGTTGTGCAGAAGCATCTTAGGGAAAACGGTTTTTTGGTTAGTTATAAGTTATGGACTAAACATGGGGAGACGATCCGTGATCTGATCGAGGAGCCACAACTGAGGGGTGAAGTGCTAGCTGAGCCAGATGGTTTCATGGATGTGGATATGACGCGATTGGTGGAAGATGCACTTGGTAGGACCGACGTTCCTGAACCGGAAATTCTGGAAGATGACGGCGTTCATGAGCATGCTACTACTACGCAAACAGAGTGTACTCACGAGTTCCTGAAGCTAATGGAAGCTGCTAACTTGCCTTTGTATCCGGGATCTAAGAAGCACACTGCCCTGTCGTTCGCTGTGCGTCTCTTACAAGCAAAGAGTTTACACGATTGGACAGATCACTCATTCAAAGAGCTGCTAGAGATCTTTGCTGAGACTTTGCCTGAAGGGGTCAACCTCCCTACATCTTATTATCAAGCCCAGAAGTTAGTGGACGATTTAGGATTCACCTTCACCACTTTGGACGCATGTCCTAATAGTTGCGTGCTCTTCCGAAATGAAAATGCAAACCTAGATCAATGTCCAGTCTGCAATGAATCGCGATGGAGGCCAACCGTTGAGGGTTTTGAATTAGGCACGCGAAAAGCTGCAAAACAAGCTCGGTATTTTCCGTTGACGCCACGCCTCCAAAGGCTATTTGCGACAGCCGAGTCTGCCACCCTAATGAAATGGCATTGCTTGAAACGTGTTGATGACGGTGTGTACCGACATCCTGCGGACTCCCCTGCTTGGAAGCATCTAGATGTTAAACACCCGAGTTTTGGATCTGAGATGAGGAATGTACGCCTTGGTATTGCTTCTGATGGATTTAACCCTTTCGGGAATCAAAATGTGAATCACAGTACATGGCATGTTGTCATTGTTCCTTACAACTTACCACCTATGTGTATCATGAAGCAACCGTATATATACCTTTCTGTGCTGATTGATGGACCAAAAGGACCCGGAGATAAGATAGATGTATATTTGGAGCCTTTGATAGAAGAGTTAAAGGAATTATGGGAAGTGGGCGTACAAACATTTGATGCTTCCATGAATGAAATGTTTCGAATGCGGGCTGCCATACTTTGGACCATCAACGACTTTCCAGCCTACGCGAATTTGTCTGGGTGGAGTACTAAAGGTGAGTATGCCTGTCCAAATTGCAATAACAAGCCAGGGGCAACGTACTTAAAAGCTAGCCACAAGTGGTCGTACAGGAGGAGTAGGCGTTTCTTGCCCTATACTCACAAGTATCGACGAGACTCAAAGTCATTTTATGATGGACGAGAATTTGATCTTGCACCTCCTCGACTGACTGCGGCTGATCACCTCTCCCAGCTTGAAGCTAACAAAGTGCTTACTTGTTATAAAAAAAGAGGACATGATATTGCGAAAGGAGATGGGAAAAGATAGACCGGAAAGGGATCCAGCAAAAAAAAAGCATAATTGGAAGAAGAAGACCATCTTCTTTGAGCTACCGTATTGGAAAGACAATTTGTTGCCATACAACATAGATGCGATGCACTCCGAGAAGAACTTCACCGAAAATGTTCTAAACACAATCATGGGACTGAAAGGTAGAACAAAAGACAATGTCTCTGCCCGTCACGACCTTCAGAGTCTTGGGATTCGCAAGGAATACCATGTCAAGGTCACGGAATCAGGTCGTTAGGTGTACGAGAGAGCTGAATTTGAGATGGACAACATCGGGAAGGATAAGTTCCTGTTAGCATTATCGAAGGCAAGAATGTGGGATGGTTCAGGTTCTAATATTGCCCGGAGGGTTAACTTGAAGGATCGAACCATTGGGGGCCTGAAAAGCCATGATTACCGCATCCTTTTGCAGCAACTAATTCCGCTCTGTGTACGGAGTTCATTGCCTCCGAATGTGGTTTCTGTTTTGATTGAAGTAGGGAAGTTCTTCAAGGTATTGAGCTCGAAGGTTAATACAAGCGCTTCATTGGAAGAGGCACGTTCTCAGATCACCCTAACCCAATGTGAGATTGAGAAGATATTTCCGCCATCTTTCATGGATGTCATGGAGCATTTACCTGTGCATCTCGCGGAGAAAGCCTTAATCGGTGGACCTGTATAGTTTCGATGGATGTACCCTATCGAGAGGTTCTTGCTAACTTTGAAGAATTATGTACGCCAACAAGCTTGGCCAGAAGCATCACTAGCCAAAGGTTACATTATGGAAGAGTGCATGAACTTTTGCTCTCAATATTTAGAAGATGTGGAGAGCAAGGCACAGAGACCACCAAGAAGAAAAGATGATGCCGATAAAAAGGGAAAGGGATTCATTCTACCAGAAGTGACACGTTCCCAAATTCACCGATGGGTGTTGTTCCATTCAACTGCAGTCACACCGTATCTAGAGTAAGTCATGTTTAACATAGCTTCAATTTGGGCTGCCTGGTTATGTAAGCATAATTGTTCCTTCATAACAATTTCTGAATTCTAAACATTGAAGGGAACATTTGGCGTCCCTTAAACATCAACATCCCACGACAAATGATGGATCATTGGCATTAACCCAGTTCAGCACCTTCCCGGAATGGTTCAAGTCACATGTGAGTCTATACTCCGACATTCCGAGTCAAAATCTTGTGCTTTATCTGTTTGACTAATATGTGAAGCACAATGGCTGTCCCACCTACATTCTCAGGTCGCAATGTTGCGTCGGGTAGGGGATGTGGCATTAAGCGATGAAGTCGTGGCTTTGTCGACCTTCCCTTCTCCGGTGGCTTCACGGCTGACCTCATACACCTCCAATGGCTATTTCTTTCGTGTCAAAAGTGCTGACATGAAACGAACTAGACAGAATTGTGGGGTGTATTTGCATGGAGATACTGTACCCTATTATGGGAGATTAATAGATATTATAAGGGTTACATATGCCTTAAATATCGAGTACGTATTATTTAGGTGTGAGTAGGCACATCCTTCGACAGGGGTTAAGCTAGACCCTTTTAAATTACCCTTAGTAAACTTTGGGAAGTTACTGTACCCCCATGATCGTTTGGAGGATGAGCCTTTTATCTTAGCATCACAAGCACGACAAGTTTGGTACAATGAAGATCCTTCTGGACATGGGTGGTTAAATGTTGGGGAAGTTGAATCTAAAGCGTATGACCATGTGGTCGATGACATTGTGGATGATGACAATGTCGACGATGAGTTGTGAATATATCTCATTACTAAAGTGTATACCCTTTTGTATAGAAATCATTTTGTTGTGATACCTTGATGCTATGTTTCCTGTAAATAACTAGATATTCATGACGAAACGAAAGGGTGTACCCACCAAACCGCGAACCGTGGCTGAATTCCTAGCGTCTACTGAGTCACATGCCTCTCAGACTAGCTCGTCATCATCCATAGCAGCAATTGGAACAATGCTGCTCACAGCTCCACAACCAGCTCCACCATCGACTCCGCTTCCGGATGCAAGTCCATAAGTAGGTCCGGTTGCGACTATAGCCGCGGTGAAGGTACGTTGGCGAGATCCAACCGTTGTTATAGAGTAAGCTACGTGTTTTTTATTTGTTTTCGGTTGGCACTGAAGATGTCCGTATTCGTATAGGCACCCCTGAAGAAACGCAAGGTCGGAGTAGGCAGACCGCGAAAAATATTTGATTTTCTACAGCCTACAAGCTCGACATCCTCCCAGCTGAGTGGGTCCTCCCCACCCACATCAGGAGCACTCCCTCTCACTGATCCAACATCAACTGCAGCTGCTACTCCAGTCCCCCCACAGCCACAGCCTTCTCTTCCTACAACACAAGCTGCGTTACCCAGTACTCCGCATCCAGAGGTAGCATCCGCATCGGGATTGATGGCGGCAGATGATCTAGAGACGGACAATCATTCATCTGGTAAGGATATGAATTCATCCTTTTATATAGTAGTGTATTCTCCTGATTATGCACGTGTGTTCATTAATTATTAAATATTTGTTGTGTCAAGATGAAGAGGCACTTGTCGTTATTCGTAGAGGTCACAATCAGGGTGTGCCAGGGTGGAACACCGGAGCCAAGTATGAAGTCGAATTCAATGAAGTGTTCGTTCCAGTTGGGGTTAACGCCAAACGTCTCAGGTCGCAACTGGGGATATTAGTGCGTGACGGGCAACGACTTCCGCTGACTGTACTCGAGTGAACATCTTTTGGAGAAGATGTGATGGATGGTATATGGGAAGAAGTGAAGGTATTTAAGTTATCACATTCAATTGAAATTTTGAGGCAATTTATAGTAGAAGCATATATGTTAATTGATAAATACAAGGGCAAACCCCCAGCTTTGCATTTTAGGCAATTAGTCGGAAAATCTTTGCTGCTGGTCTTTGCTCATCCTCAGTTTCCGAATTCGAGCTATAATGTTGGTTGACATTGTCTTGGTCCTTAATTTCAGAATACATCTTCATAGAAGCTAAATCAAAACTAACATAAGCCAAAAAAAATAAATAAGTGATAACATGATATATAATCAAAGCACAATCTTCAAGTAAATCTAGATTGTAGATGAATATGTAAAGTTTTTTTCTCACCTGATGCCTTTCTTTCCATCTTAAAATATATAGGGTGCCTAGATCTTGACCCATGTAGTACTTCACAATTGCATATACTCATGATCGATTATCAAATACGAAGAAAAATATATAGTTAACAGTTGGGGAAGGAAAACAGAAGGGATAGATTGGATTAATGGTGAGAGTTGAAGAGGGAGAGTAACCTGTGGTTTCTTTGCAGAAGTTCAACCTTCAACTTAAGTTTGACATATTCATAGGTCCAATGTCCCTATAAACCAAATAAATATAAATAAATAAATGTTATTTAACACTGACTAAACTAAATTAGAGAAATATGACTTACATTTATTCTATAATGAAAATATGTTTAAGAAGCTCCCTCTAATTTAGCATGTTAGTTTGAATTTTCAAATTTCTAAGAAATGCTTCTAATGCAATTTAGATGTGTCAGATCTTTTGTTTTCATCCTCTACATTTGAGTAAAAATTATATTTGAGTAAGTTAAAAATAAAGCCTCTAGGCAATTCTTGCATAAATATTCATCTTTGAAACTTGTAAGTCGTAATTAATCATCTAACCTGATTCAGTGACAACTACAGTGTGTGTTCCACAATAGCAATATGTGTTATCTTCTCATTCAAAGATCCTTCCACTAACAGAGAAATCAATTCTCTAGAAAAAATAGTACACCCAAGAGCAGTTGTAAATATAGGGGCAAATTGGTAACTCTGCTTTGTGGCAAAGCTTCCCTTTTATATATATAGATGTGCAATTGAATGATGTTTTTATAGCTGTATATGTAGCTCTTTATGGCCTTCATGTTGTGTTTTATTTTGGTGTAGAGAAATTTATTGAATCCTCCCGACGAGTTCAAAGAGGTTTGCTTGCACATGTGCAACCTTATGTGGAAAGACTATAAGTCAAAAATAAAGGCAAAATATTTTACTGCGGTCATGAATAAGCCTGATCTAGAGAAGTTCTGTCCTCCGAATGTCCTGCCGGCTGATTGGGTTCTGCTTCTTGCATATTGGAGAAGTGAATATGCTCAGGTATTCTTTATTTCCTTCTCATGTTCAATGGTCCATATGCAAAAAATGTGCAGCCTCTTTGTAAAGTTTTGTTATGTACAGAAACAATCTCAGCAGAACACAAAGAATCGAGATAAGCATGGACCGGCGCATGTCACTGGGCGAAAGTCATTCGCTGAAGTAAGACATGAGGTTCGTATGGTTTACGTTGCCAGATTGTATGCATTTCTTTTGTTTTTAATGACTGAATTTTTTAATGACATAGGTTCATATGTAATCTGACTTGGATTTGTTTCATTTAAATAGAGGCGCAAATCCAACCAACCAACTGATAAGATGAGCATGTGGATTTCATCCCGAAATGCAGATGATCCTGACGTTATTGAGACCATTGTAAGGTTCTTCAACCTTTTCCTTTTCTCCATGAGATATGTACTGAATTTTAGCTTCATATGTTGAACTCCTTTAATAATGTAGCAAGACTACAACAACCTCTTAGAACTAGAACCCGAGGATCAGCGAGGACTAGACTCCGTGAAAAATAGGATATTCCATGAGATCATTGGACCTGATGGTCATGGATATTGCCGCACATATGGTGCTAGTGCCCCTCCACGTTTGGTCTATAACTCTTCATCAAACACGGGTCAAATCAGTGTTAGAAAGATGCGAGAGATTGCCCAACAGCTGGAAGTCAACATAAAAACCCACATAGAGAGTAGACTTCAAGACTTCAGAGCTGAATGGATGGCGAGTTGCCCATGCCATGACGGGAGTGGCTCACGTTCACACGGACAAGTAAGTAAGGACTTGTTTTAAATGAATGCTAAGGAAAGTGGCTGCTGCATTACTGATTTTTTGTTCACTTCATTCCTTCTATTATCTAACTCGAAATTGCACTTTTCAAACTTAGCTCCTTTGTTTGGTTGTTGTTGGCATTTTTATAATGTTATTTTTCTTATTCTGATACCTAACTAGTTCTCATCTTCTTGTGGATTGTTGATATAGGATTATTTTAGTTAGTTGGTTTCATTTCAAATTGTTCTAGGTTAGAGACTTAGAGGAGAATTTGTGCATTTGATTAAATGTTCTTTCCAGTTTTCCAAACAGAACTCGCAAAGCTAGTTGGTTTGATTTCATATTGGTTGACTGATATTTAGGTCTGTCTCTTAAGTAATGCATTTAGGGGAATGACTTCCATTTTTCAGACCACTTCAAAAGTTTCTTGAGTTTTACAAGTCAATCGGTTAGGTGTTATTGTTTGTTACCTTTGATTTAAGTCAATTTTGTGCTTTTCAATTGTAGGCAAGTGTTCATCAGACAAATCGGAGGGAATCAATTGGAGATGGAACTGTTATCCTATCCAACAATGAGCAAGCTGTTGTCAACACCTCAACTGAACGAGAAGAAGACACCGAACAATCTGCCCACGGTGTGAATGACGGCGGTGTTGTCTGACATGGTGAATATGACGCAGTTTAGCATCAGGTTTTATGGGCTTTTTTAGGCTATATGTATGGTAATTAGGTCGTTTGAATTAACAGCTTCAAGTAGATTTGGGACTTCGTAGTGTTTGTTATAGCTATATGCATGGATGTTTCCGTCTTCTATTGGCTGGAATTAGTTGTTGGACTTCAAACATGGTGTTTGTAGGATGTATTGGAATGGACCTTTATATATGGTATTTAGGAGAATTTATATTGGTGTACATGCAGCTAGTAGATATATACAGGTCGACCTGGAGCAACGACTTCTAGCCGTGGCAACCATATTACAAATATTGGCATTGTTACAAAAAAAAAAACAAGCCACGGGGTCTAACCGTCGCAATATTGTCATATTGATTGCTTTAGTAGCTTCGGCTACAAGCCGTGGCAAACTCGTAGCCACGCCGATTTTGGTGCGAAAACTCTCCCTCCAAATTTTGGGCGCCAAAAGTTTTGCCACGCCAACTCCCGTGGCAAGTGAAGGAACATGGCGCCAAATTTTTCCCGCCTTCAATTTCACTAGCGACGGCACCCAACCGTCGCCTAATGGTCGTCGTTTCCAACAGGGGTCGCTTGCGTTGCTTTTGCCATGGCTACTAACCTTGCCACGGCACGTACCCGACGCTAGTAGATTTTGCCACCGCCCGGTTAGCCACCCCCATTTGTCGTCGCAGTGCCGAAGCTAGAACCCTTTTGCCACCACACAAATGCCTTTTGCCACGGCATTTTTCCGAAGCAAATTTAATTTTTTTTGTAGTGAATCTTCATTTAAATCGCCAAGCTTGATTCGATCACAGAAAGCCTGAAACTCTGCGAGATGTTTATTGGGATCTTTTTCGCCCATACCATGTAAATATGGCAACATGTTTTTCCATCCTGACTCGTACTTGAACATCAAACCATCCCTCTTATGCTTTCCAGGTTGGATGAGGGTTCTCTTTTCAACCTAGAAAAAGTTCACTCGAATTCTGGATCCAAATACAAAAGAAATGCATCAGTAGTACGAGTGCGACGTTTAAACTACACCAAGAAAATCAACTAGATCTCCCCGGCAACGACACCAAAATTTAATCGGGGTAGAATCGTTGGTTTCCCATCAAAAGAAATTCCCACACAAAAGCCAGTATAGAAATAAGTGATGTGCTCGGGCCCGGGCTTGAGCAAAAGGACCGGCGACGAGAGTTCCGAGAAGTCGGGAAGTCTTTGGTAGTTTTTAAAGCAACAGATCAATCATTAAAGAATGTTGATTTCTCGTCGATTGGCTTGGCTCCTGAGGGCGTGAGAGTACTACATTTGTAGATCTTAAAGTCACGGTCGTGTATTGGGGTAAATCTCATCAATCGGAGGTCAGACAAAGCAGGAAATAACATTTTACCAAGACATCACCTGAGTAGAGACGATTCTGGATGGGGCTCTTTTGAGAGGGATTGAGGGAATGTTTTGGAGTGACGTTTTGGGGGTGATTTGAGGATGATGATGGGGTTGTGGAAGGCCTTAGAATCATGGTAAGGTAGAGGATGGGGTTGAGGGATATGTGATGCAAGATCGCTCTCGGCTTTGCACCCCGAGCTCTCTC
Source organism: Persicaria maculosa (assembly GCA_963922045.1). Lineage (NCBI taxonomy): Eukaryota > Viridiplantae > Streptophyta > Magnoliopsida > Caryophyllales > Polygonaceae > Persicaria > Persicaria maculosa. The sequence goes on from OY998261.1 coordinate 42,354,794, forward strand.
CAACACTCGATCTTCCACACTCTCGGCCTCGCACTCCGAGTATTTCCAACACTTTTATTCCATTGTCTCTCACTAGGGAATCACTCTTAGCATCTCACCAAGAAGTTTTATCCGGCATCTCACCAAGATAGATTTTGTTTCTTAACCCAAAACGAAGGAAGCACAATGCTTAGTTTTTCTCAAATTTAACTTGTCCAAAACAAATGTCAAGCTTACATATTTATAGGACTTGTATGAAGCCATAAAGCTAAAAGAAACCAAAAGACAAATGCAACATAAATAAGGACAGCCATATATTCGGACTTGGCAAAGCCTTTGGGTTGTCCGAACAAGGCTATATTTAGTCTCATTTGCATGAAAAAAAATGCAAGTAAAATCCCATCCCTTCTAAATAAGTCTCGGTCGATGCCAATTCAGACTTAACTTGTAGCAAATTGACTGTGTGTGGTGGTGACTCCTCAAAGATAAGAACTGATTGACCAAGTAGGCGAGCTCGAGCTCTTGTCAATGGTGGGGTAGCTCGAGGTAAAAGTGGCTCCTCTTCATTCTCTTCATCGTTAGCATCTTCAATATCATCCGTCGGAGCTCCAACACTAGTATCTAGACCTCCAACCCGATCGTCGGACAAGCTAGCTCCGTCGAGGATCACATCAATAAGTGCAAGGTCGAACCCATAGGGAGATCTAAGATTTGAAATGTAGTTTAGTCGCTACTAAATAACCAAATATGGGAAAATAAAGTAATTTAGAATGCAAAGAAAGTGGTGAAGCATAAAGTAAAGGTTTTGAAATCAATACATTGGAGAAAAACGTTCCACCTATGCAATCTCCAACATTGGTTGTTTTATTGGTCCTAGACTCAAACTCAAGTTATTATATATATTTCCTATCATTTATAGTCCTCCCATCTTGTTTTATATAGATTAAAATACAATGAGTGAAATTAATCCCTTACACCTCTATGCAATCAAAGCACGGCCAAGATTTAACATAAAGATAACACAAATTTCTAAGAATCTAGGCACATAAATAACACCAATTAAGCAAGGTAAATCGATGTTTAAGGCACATGTCAAATTCCCCATTTAGTCATGATTCAATAACGGTCTACATATCCTAAGCATGTTGATAATGCATGATTTGTAAAAGCATTCTAAGTCATTCTTAAGTAATTTATGTTGCATTTAGTTAGGTTTTTAGCATAAAGTACGATCATTTCCTTGAAATTTGTGTTGGGTAGGAGGAATGTCGAGTTCTTTAAACAAATATATAAAATAGATGCAATCCGATTCCTAGCCTAAGCAAATAATTACAAGACTTCCTCCCATTCTAGTAGAAGGGTAGTCAGGATCGATCCACGAGGAGGTAGGTCAGCGGGATCCTAGTAGCGTTAAAAAGCTCACGTCTTTGGTCAACCAGAAGCCTTGATCTCGACCTTGCTGCTTGATTTCCACCTTTGTTGTCAATCCTTTCTGCAACAGAAGACCTGCAGAGACAAAAACAAACAGTCGATATCGACTAGGGAAGGTCGATATCAATGTTAGTGCTGAAATCAACTGGCTCAGAAGACTGCCAGTCGACACAGGGTGGTCGATATCGAGGATGGGGGTCGATATCGATGTTAGCTAACTCGTGTAGGGACAACTACGTCGACACAAAAGACCGTCGATGAAGCACAGTGGTCGATATCGACGTCTGGGGGTCGATATCGATGTTGTTTCCTGCAAAGTTGTTAGCTTTTGTCGGCAAAGAAAGACCGAAGATATAAGGATGAATAAGGAGCGATGATCAGAATAAAGATTGTATTTTTATGAATAAAAGATATATAAAAGGCAACTCCTAGGATTAGGATTTACCACAACGTTAACCAATGCATGCGATAAGGCAAATAACACGAACAATTGCGCTATTTCACCCGAGGGACAAGCTTTCGCTGTACACCAACTCTTAGGATTATTCTTGTAAATAAACCTAATTATCTCGACCAATTTTATGTTTATAACTCAATTTGTTAGCATGAATCCCTTTTCTTTCGATTAGGACTAAACATAGAATCATAGGAGATGATATAGACACAACGATATCAACATCTAACACTTACCTCAGGCACGCATGGCTAACGTCGGGCTCACCACGACCTTAGAAGCTTTGGGAGACTACTCGCACCTCATTGCAGGAAACATCATTGATTGAAAGGAAATTTGCATTAAAAACTCCAAAACTTTACAACTCAACGTCGGCTTTCGCAAACGCCAAACCCTAATGCTTCTTCCTAACTCTAACTCTATTGTATGTATTGAATGTGTTTTCTTGGATGATTGAATGCTAGCCCCATAGGGCTTTATTTATAGGCTACTAATCCTTGCTACTCAATGATAATATCATCTATCTAAACTATAAACTCTATCCAAAGAATTAGGATAGATCTTTTATTTTATGTAAATATCTAAAACAATTTAATAAATCTTCAAGGTAAAAAACAAATATTCCCCAGCTGCAATCTATCTAATATCTATAGATAATCCGTGCTTTAGTTGATAGAATTCCCAATCTGTATCTCGAAAAGCGTGTCCAACCCGTGTCAAAGTATGGTCGATATCGACCAAACAGGTCGATTTTGACCTCTCTGTTTCTGCTCAATGGGCTCAGCCCTACTCGATTCCTGGGACGACGTCGATATCGATGTCAGGTGATTGATATCGAGTGCTTTTCTTCTGCTGGTGTATGGTCTGTCTTGACACTCAGTTCTGTGTCGATGTCTAGTCGATATCGATTAGATGGGTCGATTTCGACCTCTTCTCTGCTTTCCTTGATTTTTTTCGTTTTGACTCTGATTTTGCTCGAATTCCTACATAATTAGATCAAAACTTGTGCAGACTCTATTTCTTGCACGTTAACTCATTCTACACAAGTTTACGTTATTTTTAACCTTTATTTCGGGAATCGAATGAAATATGAAGTCAAAAGATGCAATAAAAAGAGGTACAAATATGTACATCAAAACACCCCATACTTAGATTTGCTTGTCCTCATGCAATAACCAAGCAGTAACCAACACCTACAACAAACCCTTCAAGTCTTCACCCTTGTCAAAAGCAACATCATAAGTGGTAGCAAAGCAAAGCGAGTGAATTTAACGTCATAGCACATATTTGAGCAATCCATAGGCATATGCAATTTTGATCCAACCTTACAGGGATAATGTGTTTGCACTCAACTCTCATGTGTTTAGGCTATGAAGATCAACGCTCAACTCAATCTTATAAACATTACAATTTATAAGATTCCACTTTGCAACCAATTATGTAGATGCAATAAGAACCATCAAGAGGACTTTCGCTCAATGGAAGACTTCAAAGAAGACTCCCTTCAACGGGGTTGTAATGGGGCTTGGTATAAAATAGAAGGTATGGAATTATTTGGCTATGTGGTGCTTATAAAATTCGGGAATCAAGACTCCTAAACCTTATCACTAATATATCCAAACCATAACTCTTACAATGTTGCACTTTCCAAACTCATCTTCCATAATGTTCATCAACCCTTCTTTCAAACACTAATATGCTCTCAAAATATAAACCTTGTATGAAATACGTAAAGAACTAAGGAATTTGGCTCATGCACATCATACATATATATATATATATCTTTTTTTTTTGAACAATAATAATAATAAATAATACTAAAAAGTGTGCATTTATATGGTGAGCCAAAAATCCTTTTACAATATATGACAAGATGCAAATATGTACCATCCTATAATTTCCTTTGCTCAAAACTGAATAATATGCACTTTTCTTTCAACAAATGCATTATTCCAACCAATCTAAGTCTCCATTCCCAAATGAGGGTCAGGCTCAATTCAGCTAGGGATAATTTGTGGAGTTTGCAATATATGGCTCAGGCCAATATTCTGGCTTCAAGCAGAGATAATGAAGCATAGGTAAAGAGAGGATAAAAATGGCTTAAAAGATGCATCCATCATTTAATTCTCGTAAACATAAACATATATATGCATTGGCTTTGAATAACTATCACAACATTTAGAGATGCATAGGAAGAGCAAATGCACTCAAGAAAGCAGAGGGATTTTTTATGTTCTCCCTATAGGCCAAAATTCTCACTAGGACAATTTTTGTTGGATTTGCTTTTTAGCCTAGGATCATATGTGCTCAATTTCATCACAAGTTCACAATCTACATAAAAACCATTTTAAGGACTTAGGCTAAATCATCCAAATATGTCATAGGATTTACATGATCAAGTCAGCTATTGAGTTCTTATTATACGAAATCTAAGTAGGGTTTAAAAACTAAACTTATAAAGTAAATATGCATTTTATTGTATTTTTTATATTTTTCTATTTTTTTTGGATTTTTGACATTTTTTAGAAACGTAAAACTAAGAACAAAAACATAAACATGAATGCAATGCGACAAAGAAAACCAAGTTGTGACCATAAGACATGTTTTTCCCCCACCCCATACTTAAAATATACAATGCCCTCATTGTATTAAAAGAAGAACAAGGGTAGAGAGAAACTTACAGTGCAGCCTGCGGATTCAGGTCAATTTCAGGTTAGGTCGATGCCAGAAGTCGATGTCGAGGTCATTGGTCAATGTCGACTGCATCTGTCGAAGTCAAGGAAGAAGGTGAAGTCGAGGGCTGCCGGATTGTGGTCGATATCAAGAATTATGGTTGATATCGACCTCTGCTTTTTGCTCCTGAGTCCTCGATGTCGACTCCAGGAGATGGCTCAACCTTAGGGCGGTCTATTTCGACTGGCCTGGTCGATTTCGACTGCGTCTTCAGAAGCTTCTTTTCTTCCTCGTCGTTCCTTTTGCTTGGTAACATGAAATCTTGGTTAGAATTATAGATAAAACATGAATTATTATAGTTTCAAAAGTTTAAATATCCAAAATTCAAAACCCTAAAAACCATCTATGGAAAAAAAATCAAAGGTTTATGTACACGCTCTAGATTTTTGAGTCGCTACTCCATCAATGCATCATGAGCCTTTAAAGTAGGGACCCTTCAAGCTTGAGCCTTCTCCTGGATCATCTAGGTCCTTGTGATAATAGCTAAGTTCGGCAACCAAGGCTTCATCTTTGTTAGGTTCTTCTTTATTGGGCGCTTTCCTTCTTTTTCTTGACCTAACTTTTGCAAGATGGGTAAAACATGGAGCTTTGACCCTCCCATTAGTTGAATTATCAATAATAGACAGAGGAGGGTTAGGAATCATACCTGGGCTTACCTGTTCAGGCCTGAAACGGAAATCTTTGGGCTGAGGGGAGGTCGATTTCGACTAAGAAGGGTCGATATCGAGTTCTGTAGTCAATGTCAATATGTGGGGGTCGAAGTCGATGTTAGGGACCCCATACTTAAGCTCCTAGCAATCATCTGGCTCACTCAATATGGATGTCGTATGGTCGATTTCGAGGTCTGCAGTCGATATCAACTGGTTCCAATCGATGTCGACCCTGCTTGCTGTTTCCGTCCTTGCCAACAAAAATTTGTGAAGCTTCTCATTTGCCAGTGAGAGGACAACTTACTCTAGCTGCTTTGTTTGACTCATTGTAGGGTTGAAGCGAAACTCCACCACCTCGTTGCCGATTGTGAATGTAAGGGTGTCATTCCTCACATTGATGTTGGCATCCGCTGTTGCTAAGAATGGCCTACCAAGGATGATAGGCACAATAGGATCCTCTGGCATGTCCAACACGATGAAGTCCGTGGGTATGAAGAACTTTCCCACCTTGACAGGGACATCATCCACAGCCCCAGTTGGTCTCACAAAGGAGTTGTCTGCAATGTAAAGCTTCATGTCGACGGGCTCCAATGCTCCTATGCCCACTTGCTGCCATATTGATAGGGGCATCAAACTTACACTAGCCCCAAGATCACATAGGGCTTTGAATTGATGGTTACCAACCCCTACCGTCACCGCAAACTTGCCTGGATCGCCGCGCTTTTTAAGGAACTCAATTGAATTGCATTCGTCGGTGATCTATAGGATGGACCTCTTCTTGGACAAGATGTCCTTTAGGAACCTCATATATGCAGGCATCTCACTGAGCGCTTCCGTGAGTGGTATGGTGAGATTTAGACCTTGTAAGATCTTCACAAAGCGTTTGAACTTGGTGTCTCCTGGATCCCGCGGCGCCTTGGAAGGAAAAGGTGAAGTTTTGGATAGCTTTGGAGGTGAAGTGGTCGATTTTTGCTTTCTGGACAGGTCGATATCGACATCAGGGGGTCAATATCGACTGGTTTGGTCGACTGGTTTGGTCGGCCTCGAGGGAGCTTCACAGTGGGCTCGACATCGACTGTAGGATGACGTCGACAAGGCCCTCGATATCGAACTTGGGGTCGATATCGACTGCGTCTTCAGTGACTTCTCCTTCGCTCCTTGGCTCGGGCAACGTGCGTCCACTCCTTAGATTGATAGCGGCAATGTGCCCAGCTTGCCCCCTTGGATTTTCTTATGGTTGTCCATGGATTTTGCCGGGTGGCTTTGGGATTTGGGCCATCAGTTGACCGATTTGGATCTCAATCGTCCTCTTCTAAGCATCCATCTCCCCCATTCGGGCGCTGAGGCCCTGAAGTTGGTTCTAGATAGCGCTGCTGGATTATTGATTTGCATCCTGGTTCCTCCTCATCTCATCAAAAATGAGTTGGACATCATCTCGTCGTGGCTCTCTCTCCGGATGGCATGGAGCTCTATAAGGTGGAGGATCCCTAGGGGTGTATTGGGGTGGTTGATTTCCCCAGTTTTGATACCCCTGGTGATTGGGATTCCTCATGTAACGCGCCTCTTGGTGAGTCTCCGCTAGTTGCACTTGCTCCGTATGAGGGCATTCAGTGGTGATATGCCTGACGGAGCCACATTCGGCGCAGGGTTGGTCGGCGGAGAGGAATTTGACTTATTTCTGCAGCCTCCTGAGTTGATCGTGCATGAATTGATCTCTGATGTCGGGATCAATCTCCTTGGAGGGCTCATAGAGGGGCATAGATGGGGCAGGCCTTGAGTCGGAGGCCACAGGAGTCACATAGGTGTTGTCAAATTCTACCAACCTCTCTATAGTATCCCAAGCTTGTTGTGGTAGGAGCTCGAGATACCCATAGGAGGTATAGGTGTTGATCCTCTCCTTAGTAGCTACGTCCAAGGCATTGTAGATGATCTCTTGGATGACGTAGGGTGGTTGCCCATGCGTAGGGTAGGACCTTAGTAGCTCCTTAAAGCGCTCCCATGCTTGCGCCAATGAGTCGCCTGGCTTTTGTTTAAAAGTCGTGATATTCTGGCGCATCATTGTGGTCTTTGATGTTGGGAGGAATTTGTTGAGGAAGGCATCCTTGACCTCGACCCACGTGCAAAGCGATCTGGGGGCTAGGCTCTCCAACCATGCTAGAGCTTTCCCTGTGAGAGACCAACGAAAAGCCTTTAGTTTTACATATTCAAGGCTTTGGCAATCAGCAATAGTATCGCACAAATCAAGGAATAAAGATATATGCTCAAGAGGACAATCTCTAGGTTTCCCCTCAAAATGACTTCGCCTAATCTCAGTTAAAAAATTAGGCTTAATCTCAAAATTAGAGTGGGGGATAAGAATAGCCGATTCAGGCACTGAGAGCACAGGGTGCATGTATTGCTTGGCATTCTGAGGGAGGGCATTGATTTGGGCTTCTATTTTCCTCCGACCTTCCTCCTCCCTATCTAGACACTCTTTAAGTGGCGCCTCTCTAGTTTTTAAGTCCTCGACTTGCTTCCTTAGTTGCTCAATTACCTCAGCCTGGGTCTCGTTGTCTGCCATGATTCTTTGAGCTTGGGCCCTTAGATGGAGATAGCGTTCAGGGTCGTCTACAACTTCGACTTCAGGTGGATGATCAGCACGTTTCATACACCTGCAAGGCCAAACTAGATAAAAATGTGAGATAGACTACTAGGGCGCGATTGATTGCCTCCCGGCAACGGCGCCAATTTGTTGGGTAGGAGGAATGTCGAGTTCTTTAAACAAATATATAAAATAGATGCAATCTGATTCCTAGCCTAAGCAAATAATTACAAGACTTCCTCCCGTTGTAGTAGAAGGGTAGTCAGGATCGATCCACGAGGGGGCATGTCAGCGGGATCCTAGTAGCGTTGGAAAGCTCACGTCTTTGGTCGACCAAAAGCATCGATCTCGACCTTGGTTCTCGATTGCGACCTTTTCTGTCAATCCTTTCTGCAACAGAAGACCTGCAGAGACAAAAACAAGCAGTTGATATTGACTAGGGAAGGTCGATATCGATGTTAGTGCAAAAATCGACTGGCTCAGAAGACAGCCAGTCACACAAGGTGGTCGATATCGAGGATGAGGGTCGATATCGATGCTGGCTAACTAATGCAGGGACATCTACGTTGACACAAACGAACGTCGATGAAGCACAGTGGTCGATATCGACGTTTGGGGGTCGATATCGATGTTGTTTCCTGCAAATTTGTTAGCTTTTGTCGGCAAAGAAAGGCCGAAGATATACGGATGAATAAGGAGCGATGATCAGAATAAAGATTGTATTTTTATGAATAAAAGATATATAAAGGCAACTCATAGGATTAACGTTTACAACAACGTTAACCAATGCATGCGATAAGGCAAATAGGACGAACAATTGCGCTATTTCACCCGAGGAACAAGCTTTCGCTGTACACCAACTCTTAGGATTATTCTTGCAAATAAACTTAATTGTCTTGACCAATTTTATGTTTATAACTCAAGTTGTTAGCATGAATCCCTTTTCTTTCAATTAGGACTAAACATAGAATCGTAGGAGATGATATAGACACAACAATATCAACATCTAAAACTTACCTCAGGCACGCATGGCTAACGTCGGGCTCACCCCGACCCTAGAAGCTTTAGGAAACATCATTGATTGAAAGGAAATTTGCATTAAAAACTCCGAAACTTTACAACTCAACGTCGGCTTTCGCAAACGCCAAACCCTAAAGCTTCTTCCTGACTATAACTCTATTGTATGTATTGAATGTGTTTTCTTGCATGATTCAATGCCAGCTCCCTAGGGCTTTATTTATAGGCTACTAATCCTTGCTACTCAAGGATAGTATCTTCTATCTAAACTATAAACTATATCCAAACAAGTAGGATAGATCTTTTATTTTAGGTAAATATCTAAAACAACTTAATAAATCTTCAAGGTAAAAAACAAATATTCCCCAGCTACAATCTATCTACTATCTATAGATAATCCGTGCTTTAGATGATAGAATTCCCAATCCTCGTCTCGAAAAGCATGTCCAACCTGTGTCGAAGTATGGTCGATTTTGACCTCTCTGTTTCTTCTCGACGGGCTCATCTCTACTCGATTCATGGGACGAGGTCGATATCGATATCAGGTGATCGATATCGAGTGCTTTTCTTTTGTTGGTGTATGGTCTGTCTCGACACTCAGTTCTGTGTTGATGTCTAGTCGATATCGACTAGGTTGGTCGATTTCGACCTCTTCTCTACTTTCCTTTTTTTCGTTTTGACTTCGATTTCGCTCGAATTCCTACATAATTAGATCAAAACTTGTGCAGACTTTATTTCTTGCACGTTAGCACATTCTACACAAGTTTACATTATTTTCAACCTTTATTTCGGGATTCGAATGAAATATGAAGTCAAAAGATGCAATAAAAAGAGGTACAAATATGTACATCAATTTGTATAGTTCAAAATCTACGCGTTTTATGCCTATCTATGCAGATTCCTGGAAATCAAGCTGAAAAAGACAGAGGAAAGCTAACATATGAAGCTTGAGAAGCATAAGGAATGATAAAGGAAGAAGATGGAAAGAGAAACGATGAAGACAAGACAAGAAGAAGAGAAAAAGAGTCACTGCAGAAGCGACGCCCGCAACCAAGGAAATGACGCCCGTCGATCTTCAGCACATACTCCAGGCTTCCACGGACTATAGTGGTCGGCGCCCACCGATGCAGATTCTGGTAGATCTTCTCCGAGGGCGAAACTGGCCCATTGGGCTTTTCTACTACCTTAAGAACTCTGAACCCTAGCTCTCCTATTCCTATAAATACAACTCTCTTCATACCCCAATTCACACACCACAATTCACAACACATCTCTCTCTTTTCCCGTTTCCGCTATTTCGGTAAGCCATGCTCGGCTAAATCTTTTATAGCTTTGCTTATATTTTATGCATTGGTTAGAGACATGTGAGGGTTGTTTGAATACTATTTTATATTTATTATTTGGTTTATGCATATTTGGTTATTCATTATTCTTGTTCTTTATATGTTAAGTTGTTTACTTGTGTTAATTGGCAACTAAGATAGATAATCAACATGCTAAGTGATTATAGCTAAATCGTTATTGCGGGCATTAATCCGACATAGTAGCAAACATATCTGTTTGAGGTTAGGATTCATGAATATGAAAGAGTAATGGCATATAGTTTAGTGTTATTCTTAGCGAATGCGATAGCTGGGTTGACAATCAGGTGACACTTCGAATATGCGAGAATTATATGAATTATATGTTTATATGATTAGGGAATTATTGCTTCTCGAACCCCGTGCATAAGTTTAGGGAGTTGGTAGTGATCGAATTAGGAAGCTATTCAACTATGTGTATAAACCGACACTAAGATAGCCAAGCATAACCAAACAACCCGATGATCATGAATCTACTAATGTTGTGAATATAAGTGAAATTATATACTTATTACATATTATTTTCTTTTGTAATCATTATTTCATTTACTATTTTCCATTCACTAGTACCATTGCCTTCTTTACAAACTGCTTGCTTACTTACTACATTTGGCCAATGTCGCGCGCACTTTCTTTGGGATTGACCTGTACTTGCTGCTAATACTCGTTATTAGTTAAAAGTAAAGATTTACTATTTAGGGTGTAGAACACATAACATTCTACGAGCACCACATGCTACTATGAAATTCATTCAAATTCGATAGAATAAAAACCTAGCACAAGATACTATCATGGTGATCAAGCACAATAATATCGGAATATGAATAAGAAAATTCAAAGGAATTATAGGAAAACAATTGAATTCAAGTCTAACAAATCACCAACCAAGTCTCCAAAAATATAGGCAAAATAAATAGTGGAATTAGCCACTCATGGCTTACCTAAATCTCCTTTGACTTGAAAGGAAAATAAGCAACCTTGAAAATCAAAAAACCTACGGTCTTTGAGCACGAAATTGTTGTAAAAAGTCTGAACATATGAGTGGATCCTAGAACTGATGTTCTGCCAACTCTATCACTATAATGAAATCCTTCTCGCAGCCGCGACCAGCAGCGAATCTCGCGGGCTCTCGTTGGCAACTCACTATGGCGACAAGGAACATCACGTCGCAATGACTCAAATCTTTCACTGCGATTACTAGATGTAATCTTCATCCCTTCCTCGTGACTCCTCACCACGGCAACCAGAGCCTTTCGCCATGGCGATACATAGATCTTACGCCCGCGATAATGAATTGAGACTTCTTGTGTTCTTATTTTAACCCGTCGCGAGGACTCTGGTGACCATATCGAAAGTAAGCATCTGCATAAATTCAATAAAATAGCGTAGTTTCTGAACTTTACCACAAAAAGAGCAAAATGTGAAATTAACTATAAAACATGATTATATGACAATAAAATTCATCTAAAACTATCCTATAAGGTCTACTAAAATATGCATTATCACCATGCTCGGCTAAACCTTTTCTATAGTTTTGTTTATATTCAATGCATTGGTTTAGGACATGTGAGGGTTGTTTCTATACTATTCTATAGTTAATATATGGTTTATGCATATTGGTTATTCATTACTCTTTGTTCTTCAAATGTTTATGTTATTTATTCATCTTAACTGACCATTAGGATAGATAAGCAATGTGCTAAGGATTATAGTTATTTCCATTATTACGGGCCTTAGTCCTATAGAGTAGCTAACATATCTTAAGGAATAGGTTGGAAATCATGCATATGTGAGAGTATTGATAGATAATTAAATGTTATTCTTAGCGGAAGCAATAGCTGGGTTGACAACTAGGTGACAAGTCGAATATGCAGGAAGTACAGGAATTACATGCTTAGATGATTAGGGACTTATTGCTTCTCGAACCCCATGTAAAAGTTTAGGGAGTTAAATAGTGATCGAATAGGAAGCTCTGCAACTCTGTGTACAAACCGATACTAAGATAACAAAGCATAACCAAAACAACCTGATGATCATTAAGTTACCAATGTTGTGATCATAAGTATGGCTATATTCTCATCATCACTATCTCTTATTATAATCAGTGCTACTTTTACTCTTATCTCTCTCTTGTTATTATTACGATTCTCTTCCTTACACACTACGCTTATCCAAAGTTGCACGCACTCTTTGTGGGATCGACCTTTACTTACTATTGATACTATGTTATTAGTTGAAGGTATAGATATTCCTATTTGGTAGTTATATCACACGACATTCTAGCCTCACCACTTATCATCATATTATTCTCATTTACAACCATTGCTACTTTTATTTCCATTTGTTTACTTGCATTGTTTACAATCATTTGCTATTGTTCTTGTTCTCTTGCTTACATACTACACTTAGCCAAGTCGCGCGCACTCTCTATGGGTGACTATGCCCAATTAAAATAGCCTCCTCGAAATTCGTCATATATACATCATTAGTATGAAATCCAATATAAAATGATGGAATATTCACCTTTCTCACCATCTATACTTTGCGATCTAAATGTAAGAGGAATATTCACCTTTCTCGCCATCTATACTTCACGATCTAAATTTAAGAGTTTCCCCTCTAACGAACTTCCCCCAAAGGGATGTTCGTCATCCCATATACAAGATCGCGAAATATGGTTAGGGAAGAAGATTATGCATTTTAAGTAAGGCAGGTTATCACTTAACATTGCAATTTATTCCCCTTTCCTTGCCTTCCTAAATAACGACATTTGTTCATTTATACTCAACATAATAACGCGAAACTATCTCAAAATCCTTACCACTTGTAAATGTAAAGCCTCGGTTTTTGAAATAGTAATTTTCAAACAAATAAATTAAAATGGATTTAATTCGAATATTTTCAGAAAAACTCTTCCTCAACTTAATAAATCGACTTCGAAACTCTTAAAGCGGAATCCAACGAAATTTGAACTTTTGAAGGGCAATTTCATCCATTCACCTCAAGATTTGAAATGGGCTTTGGATGTTGACATCCTCATGATTTTAAAATACTAATATGATCAAGTCAGGATTAGATCGAGAGAGAGCGGGATTCGGAAAACTAACTTTCCAGAGCTAACGTCGAAAATTCAAACTAGCGCTTTTGAGACCACGCACCTTGTCTCATCCTCCCGTGTGGATCCAAAAATCTCAGCCCTATGGACCCTCCCATGAGCTGAATTTTGACCTTGGGAAAAGCTTCCATCCTTACCCAAATTGGCTAGACACACACAACTCTCTTTTCCCTCGCTTTTGCCTTGTATACCCCAAAAAAAGCAAGAAAACAAAATAGTATTCAACCATCCTTATCCCACCATGTTTTGCCCCAATTCAAGCCCTCCCTAGTCTCCTACAAAATCAGATTGGATCTCTCATTTGCCTCAACACAAAATAAAAACGCAAACCCGATCTAAGAGCTTCAAACCTTATCCTTTCACTCTCTCTTCTCCCTCCTTTCTCCCATGACGTTTGAAAAAAGAGCCAAGGCTCCTCCTTTCTCAGCTGAGAACAACCCCAAACACCACCACAACATCCCAAACAACATCATCTTCTTCCTCCTTTCCTCCATTGAACACCAAGAACCCAAACCCAGCTCTCTAGCTCACTTCCTCCATGTTTGTGTCCAAGGAAGGCCAAGCTAGCTCCTTTTCCCTTCTTTCCTTCAAGAAACAACAGTAGCAACCCTTCCTCACCTCCTTGACGTCCTCCAAACAACATCTCGAGCCCATGGACCTGGAGACGCAACCGAGAAGCCCTTGAAGACCCCATCTCGCTGTTTTCGGTTTTAGGAGCGGTAAGAGCTCGTTTTCCCTACATTTTACCTTCTACTAACTCAAAGGTCTAACCTTAACATCTCCACATACATCCTAGGCACCTTGGTTTGAAGATCCAGCCCAGGAGCAGCCCGGAAGAGCCCCGACGAGCCAAAGGACAGCCCCTCAACCTCTCTCCTCTAATTTTTGGTTTTGAGCTAGGTAAGGGTCGTTCACCCTTTCTTTCACCTCAAAACTGAGTAAGACACTTCCTTTAACACCCTCACATGCCACCTAGGCACCCTCGTGCAAGATCTAGCTCAAACAAAGCCCGGATGAGCCTCCATGAGCAAACCGAAGAAGAACTTTGGGTGAGCATCCATGTTTTTCTCGATTTTTTGTGTCGTTTTGTGCTAATTTTTCAAAGGTTCTATAAATGGATTTTGAAATGAACTTGGGTTTTCAAATAGGTATTTGTGAGATGTTTTCAAGGGCCGAAAAATCCTTTTGACTACTTTAAAAAGGGGTTATTTTGGAAGACGGACTTAAACTAACTTAGGAATCTCTTTTTGGACTAACTCTTTGAGTAATTATGATATGTTGTGATATGCTATGATATGTTGTGATGTGTGATATGAGTATATGACTTGAACATGATATCTGAGTAAGATAATGTTATGATGATATATGCTATATGAATGCAAGCATGATTATTGATATGATCTTAAGCATGATATGATACATGATGATGTGAGTATAAATGTGAGTTATGTTATGAATATCTTATGATATGAACTTATGTTAAAGCATGTCTTATGTGAGATCTTGACTTGATGAATATGAAAGTATGGTGTATATATGAATTGATTATGATGTGCTATAGGAGTATAAATATGATAATGTTGTAGCCATGGAATATGATGAATGACTATGAAGCATGCAATGTTATATGGCCCATGAGATGTTACTATATGTTGAACTTATATGACAATGATCATGATTGGTACTTGATGAGCTATATGAGGTTGTGATACGAAATGCGAGATGGTATATGATGATGGATGGGAGGAATTGGGATTATGATGAGGAGACTTTCGATACGTGGAATTATATGAAATCATGTGTGCTTGTATGTTTGAATAGATAGACTTATATTTTCATTGTGACTACTAGGTGATCTTAAACTGTATGATTGCTACCTTGCTGTTCTGCACCACCAGGTAAGTTTCTTCGGAACTTACTCATATTTATCGGAAATCCTCCCTACTTATATGTGCATGATATACTAGGTGTTGCATATCATAATAGCAAGACATGTAGTATCACGCTAGGATTGCATGAATGACTGAGCATCCTTATTCTGAATGCATATGTAAACAGAACGGTTGTTATTTGTGAAGATAACTAGAATCATTGCTAGAGTCATAGGACAGCCCAGTCCCATCAAGTCTTGTCCTGAGTCATATGAGTCATGAGCAACACCTTATTATTATTACAAGCATGATGATGATGATTACGAGCATGATGATGATGATTGTGAACATGATGATTATATAAATGAATTGGAAATGGAATGCATCCTCGAGCTGGAAAGTCTTCATCCTTACGAGGGGGTGTTGATAGGAGAGGGATATGTCACTTGGCATTCTGTGTTAGGGATCCCAATTTACTGTTTCTGCATTATATATATTTATATATGAACTGCTAGCATGTTTGAGTGTTAAATACTATCCTACATTAGAAGCATTATATTAGAACTAGCGTATATGTGTGCTTATATGTGGGGAACATCAAAGTGTGGGCCTTTATTTGATCCTATGCCCCCTTAAAATTTTTAGGTATATATGCATGATCCTACCTAGTGTTGTGTGTTGTTTGGTGTGGGATGTTCATGGCGAATAATTGGAAATGAATTGTCACTCGGCCATATAAAATTGTAGTAGATTAACCACATAATAAACATGTTTTGACCCGGCTCAGTCGTGGCACCTTGTATGTACGCGATTGTTGGTTTAAGCAGAGTTGTTTTCCCCAACTTAGTACTTAGGACATGTACAGGTGTCTTAACATCAGGTCTCCAACAGACCTCATGAGAACTTTGGGTATGAAATCCCCCTTTCAACACTAAACTTTCGAATTTCAAACTTTCAACCCGTACTTGGTGCGTAAGATCCGAACGAAAGTACCCGGCCTTCGAAAGGTAACTTCGATTAATAAACTCATTGCATTACAGTAAACGCCATCCTGATGCCACATCATCATCTGCTTCGCCAGCACACCGAGAAGCTAACACCTCGCTGGCGGCTCCTCAAAAGATGCAAGACGCGCTGGCATGAGGGCATGTGTTACACGCGTCATTTTCCACTCACGAGGTCCCCACCAGCTACTAGCTTAAGAATCCTATAAATAGCCCCATCTTCCTACAAAAAAAGGATCCGATTTTAGAAGAAGAAAAGGGAGCTCTGCAAAATCCCCTTGGAATAAAGCCCTTGGAGTTGAGTTCTTAAGTCCTTTAATCGGAGAAGAAACCTCTTTAAAACAAGACCATCATCTTCAAGTTATCTCGAAGATGACAATTTAATAGTGTTATTAGGGTATAATTACTTATATTGTGAAACAAACCTATAATGGCCCAAATATAAATATTCGAGTTATGTTTCGAAGATTGGATACCTTCGTTCGAATATTCCAATCCAGGTACGGGTCGAGGTTTCATAACCTCAAGTAAGAGTGTTAAAGTGGGGATTTCGAACCCCAATTAAAGCATAGGGTCATTGGGTACCCTTATCCTATCCTAAGAGACTATATCGCGGAAACAGTTTGTCCAAGATTGGCGAAAAACAGAAATAGAGTACAACTTACCACGGCGAGGTCGGGTCAAAACCAAAACCACGAAATACTTCAAACATGTGAAATACTCATAAGCCTGATATAAGTGAGGTTGATTTGATCGTCCGAGCAAGTCCCCGTCAAGGAAGCATGGAGCATACATGATCTGAAAACAAACCTAAAAAAATATCTGCAGGGCATGGGATCAGACAGAGGCCATATGTGCACTCTATTCCCACAAGCAAGCATATACATACGATATCCCTGATAAAGATGCTTCTAATGCAGTGCGGAATATTTAAACACTCAAGCATGCTGACAGTTTATATATATGCAAAAAGAGATAAAAGGCCTCAAAGAATGCCAAAAGTCATATCCCACTTCTACCTCCACCCTCCTTCCCGTTAGGGTAGACACTGGCCAGCTCGGGCTATAGCATAGCAATTTCCATCCACATATGGTATAAGTGTGCATGTCAATAGTCTCAAAATCATGCTCATATGGTGAGAAGAGTCCGCAAGCTCTACTCTAATCGGGCTCGATGGAGGAATAAGCCCGATGGGACTGAGTCGTCCTATGACCCTAGCAATGACTCTAAGAGTCACATAGATCATGGCCGTTCTCTTTTCATACGCAATAAGTAAACAGATGCTCAATTCAATGTGCAACCTAAGCATGATACTACATGGCATGCTTCAATTCTTATGCAACACCTAGTATGTCATACAACTACAAGCAGGAGGGTGTGTTTGATCAGTCTGAGTAAGTCCATAAAGGAACTTACCTGATAAGTCGAACATCAAAAGTATCACAAGCAAAGTCCACACAAGCAACCAATCCACTCAAGCAATCCAAGCACAATCACTTATGATAATAGTACGAAAGCGATAAGGAACAAGACCACTAGTCATACACACACTCAAGGACCAAGTCCTAAAACCATTTTCAAAACCAATTCTCAAATCGTTCTCAAATCGTTCTCAGAGCGGAAACCTTAAAAGCCAACTCAACCAATTATGCCAATTCTGTAGTACTCAAGTTCATTTCCAAGTCCAATTGTTCATCATTTAATTAATTTTAAGGATCCCAACATTTGAAACCATGTTCTCAAATCATTTTCCAAGCATTCAAACCAACATTTCAAATTCCGTCAAAATCCCCTTTTTAATATTAAAATAATCATTTTTATTCCGAAATCCCGTTATTAAATTAATATTCTAAAATCCCATTTTTTGAAATAATCTCAAACTCGGATTCGATTAAAAAGGATCGAAAACAAAAACCAATATCGTAAGCCAATGGGGGACAAGGGGTAGCTCGGCCAAGCCACTAGGGGGATTTCGTGGCGGCGAGAGGTTCGGTCGCTGACCGCGACACAGGGGTTTCACCATAGCCAAAACCACGGTCACAGCCCTGAACTGTCTTCTTCCTCCTCTAGTCATGTTCTAACTCGCAGCGGTGACCATGGTTTCGCCACGGCAAGATTTGAACTTGGATGCTCGTTTTTGCTTCAAATCCCACTCATTTTGCTTTAAATTCAAAACCATTTTAACTCAAACTTGTTTTAAAACAGTTATAAAATAAAACCGACCTCAAACAACCATGTAAGACTCAAACGTGGATTAGAGGGGAGAGCGGAAGAGGGATTACCTAGCCTCTTGGAGGCTTTCTTCAAAAACTTGAAGGAGGTGAGTCCTTAGGCTCCGATCCAATGAGATCTTGCTACATGGTAGATCTTTGTTAAAATGGAACCTTTACGTATATCTAAATCCAAAATGGGATGATGGAAGGAGGATAGTTTACCTTGCTCAAAAACAGGGGAAGGTAGGAGAAATGAGTTCGAATCCACTTCACAAGATGTTAGATTTGACATTTCTTCACCTTTAAGGTAGAGGAAAGAGTGAGGATTAAGCAAGAATAAACGGGGAAGAGAAAGGAGTTAAGATGAGGGAGAACGAGGCAATTTACCGAGAAAATTATGGACGAGGTTAAGGACGACGAGGAAATCATGGACGAGGAGAGAGAAATATTAGAAGAGGATGGGAAATGCACGGTGCGGCGGCCGCTGCACACATGCCGCAGCCGCAGCACAATGCTGCGCACGCAGCCGCGGCCCCAGCCGGAACCCCGCCGCCAGGTACGCCCTTTGTCCCTCCTTCTTCTTCTTTACCTTCTTCTTCTCCTTCTCTTCCTTCTTCTTCTTCTTCCTTACCTTTCAAGACTCCGAAGCCTATCCCACCTTTTCCCGAAGCTCTCAAGGATACACGGAAATTTGAGACGGACCAGGAGATTTTTAAGACATTCAGCAAGTGCGAGGTAAATATTCCTTTACTCGAATTGATTAAGAGCATTCCTAGATATGCTAAATTCTTGAAAGAATTGTGCACCATCAAGAAGAAGCAAAGATTGAAAAAGAAGGAAAAGGTAAGCTTGAATGAAAATGTCTATGCTGTGTTGCAAAAGAAATTGCCTGAAAAGTGTGGAGACCCAGGTATGTTCACAATTCCATGTGCAATTGGGAATACTAGATTCAAACAAGCCATGTTAGATCTAGGAGCCTCAATTAATGTTATGTCCTATAATTTGTACATGTTTTTGGGTTTGGGTGCTCTAACTGAGACTGGGGTTACAGTGCAACTCGCTGATCGATCACAGATCAGGCCAAGAGGCGTTATTGAAGATGTTTTGGTTATGGTAGATGATTTGATTTTCCCTGTTGATTTCTTTGTTTTAGATATGGAACAGGGAGCCCTAGAAACACCCATTATACTAGGAAGACCATTCCTGAAAACTACAAAAACGAAAATTGATTGTTGTGAGGGTTTATTGACAATGGAGTTTGATGGAAGGAAGATAGAGTTCTCTCTCTTTAATCATGCTAAGCTTTCTCCTAAAAATTCTTTAGATATGCCTGTTGCTAACAATATTAATCGCAACAATAATTTTCGTGATTTGTTAGAGACTTCTAAGGAGAATAGTTTCTTAAAATTTGAGCCCCCTAACAAATTGCAATCTTTAGGAAAAGAAGAACTCAAAATAGGTGTTGAAAGTTATGTTGCTCTGCCTAAGCCCATATTTTCACCTTATGAGAAACTAACTTCAAATGGTGTTGAAGCTTTTGCGATTGCAGGACAACCCCCAGGATTAGCTCAAGGAGAAAAGCTAATGGTAATGGATGAGTGCTTGGACAGAAAGCTACACCTTCCAAGGGTGCCCGCACTTGTAAAGGAAATGACAAGTGGAGGTGACCCTGGTGGAGGAACCTAGGCCAATCAAGGGCCATTGCGTCGAGCCAACGACGTAAAACAAAGGCGCTTCTCGGGAGGCAACCCGAGGTGAGTTTTCTTTCTTTTTCGTTTAGATTTCTTTAGTTAGGTTTTATTTTTGTTTTGCATTTGCTTTGTTTGAGTTTGATGACTAACAAGAGAGGAGAGCTAGCGAAATTGGACATCAAGGCAAAAGGAGCCGCTACTGCATATACGGCGGGCGCCGCCAAAGGCTGCGGCAGCTGCCCCAATACGAGCCCTTTTGCCCCATTCTGACGTTCCTCAGCAAGTGGTTAGTCTTCCTTCTCCCTCACCTTGTTCTATTTTGTTATTTTTGTTGTCTTTTATGTTTCATTGAAAACAATGAAAGGCTTAAGTGTGGGGGAGGGATTTAGTGCGTCTAGTTAGGTCATGTTTCAATTTCAGTTGTGTTTTTATTCTTATTTATGAATTCAAAAAAAAATAGAAAATGTCAAAAAAAATCCCATAAATATCATGCATTGCATCCATATGTGTTATTCAAATATCCATCTGGCTTAGTTTGTCCTCTAATTTAAATTTCAGCATGATCATATAAATCCCATGGAGTTCTGGATGTTTTGGCCTTGTCTATATTCTTGATTTTATATGAAGCATGACCTTGCAAATATAATTGAGCATGTATGATTGAGCTAAAGTATGATTGAAATCCTATGAACATGACCCTTGTGAGAATGTTAGCCTTATTTGGAATCATTTATAATTCTTTTGCTCAATTGTGTGATTTACTCTCCTTGTGTTGCTACCTCTTGGCATTGACTTCAGTATCTATTTTTCAAGACCGACTCACATAGTTGTTGCTTGCGGAGTTTATGTTTATATCTTGAGTCTTTTTGTTCTAGTTTGTGTATATTTAGGGAAATAAAGTGGAAATGGTTGATACACTTAGTAACCGGGTCTATGCATGACACCCATGTGTATGATTCACGCAAAATGGTGTTGAAGACTATCCACTAAGAAAGGAAGCTTGATCATTGAGTAACTAGGTTCATTCATGACACCCATGTTTGCAACTTGCGTCAAAAGATGTAAGTGGACTTCATTTTAGGAAGTTGAGGTGTTGATAGACCGGGGCCATTCATGACACCTATGTTTGCGCCTCGCGTAAGGAAAGCACCAAAACAAATAAATAAAAAAGAAAAAGAGAAAAAGAAAGAAAAAGAAAAGTGTCACATTTTGCTTATTCTTTTTCTTTATTGAGTCACGCAAGTAATGGCAATTCGGTGGAGATTTGGTCATATTGTGGTCAATGTCTATGAGCTTAGTGCATTTTGGATTGAGTTGAGAGTTGTACTTTAAAGCCTAAACACATGAGAGCATGAGTGAAACACATATTTCTGGTGAGGTTGGATGATTTCTACTTTTAAGCTTTGATCACTTGGATACATACTATGACGTTTATTTGCTTGGTTTGTGGTTGCACTTGTTATAATGTTGCTTTTTGATGAGGTTGAGACTTGAAGGGATTTCCTATGGGATGCATTGATTTATGTTCATTCTATCATTGCTTGAGGACAAGCAAAGGCTAAGTGTGGGGGAATTTGATAATGCATATCCTAGATAGGCATTATAGACATTTTTAGGCTATTTAGGTTGCATTTAGTTAATGATTTGGAGTTAAAGTGCATCTGACGATTATT
The DNA here is from genome assembly GCA_963922045.1 of Persicaria maculosa. Taxonomy (NCBI): domain Eukaryota; kingdom Viridiplantae; phylum Streptophyta; class Magnoliopsida; order Caryophyllales; family Polygonaceae; genus Persicaria; species Persicaria maculosa. The sequence goes on from OY998261.1 coordinate 42,376,567, forward strand.
TTGGACGAGTTCGGATTTTGCGCGAATTTGTGAGTATTTTTACAGAGTTAGATTCGAACGTTATTGGGATGCATAATTTTGGAGACTTGAAGAAAGAAGAAACAAGGAATTGGAGCTGATCTCGTCTTCTGGCAGCGAGGCATGCAGCGGGATGAAAGCAGCGGCCGCATCATACATGATGCGGCCGCCGCAAAGAAGAGAAGCGGCGAGTTGGACGACCTCGCGTGCCGCGGCCACAGCATACCTGCCGCGGCCTTCGCATTGGTCACCTGAGCACCGTGTTTTATTTTATTGAAACCCTAGTGTTTGTTATCTCATTTTTGGTTCGGCTTAGACTTTTTAAGGCCGAGTGTTATTAGTTTTCAAGGACTTCATTTTCTATTCCACGTTCTATCAGACAATTAGAGATTGAGCGATGTTTTTCATGAGGAACTAAACTCATCGGTTTTGCCTATAATTTGAAGCTTTATTTGGATTGATTGTGAGTTTCTAATTCTCGTTCCTTAATTCCGCTATTGAATGCTTCGACTTCCTTGTGCTTTGATTGCTTTATTGTTTTATTCTATCTTGTCTGGCCAACTAGTTAGAATCAATTCAATTGCTAGGGTTTTGTAGATTCCTGATTGTGAACCTTAACCCAAGTAGCAAAATTATCCCTTTAGGGCTGATTGAACTAATTGGACAAGTAGGAAGTTGGATGTGTTGTTAAATCCCTCTTTAGGGACTGCAAATACCTTGGCTAATCTCTGAACTTAAAGCTATCAATTGGGTTAAATCCTTCTTTAGGGACTCTTCGATTGATAAGGGTTTCTAGGACTGATTGGACTAGTAACTATATTAGTTCGGGACAAGGGCATTCATAGGAAACTTAATAGGACGAGAAGAAGTTACAAGGATCGTTTCAACCAAATAAAGTGGAAAATTGTAGGTAGAACTGCTTCTCTCATTTGTTTGAATCAAAACCATTTACTCTTTCACACTCTTAAAAACCCCCCATTTGGTTACTTAATCGGCAATTGACTCATACTAGAGCAACAAATCTCCCTGTGGATCGACCTCTTACTTATTGATGTACTAGTTATAGGTTTGAGTTTTACTTTGACGGATGAACGACAAGTTTCCCCTCCGTCAACTGTTAATCTAGCTAAGGCCACCTCCTAGTGGGTCTCCCTGCTGAGCGTATCTGCCACCACGTTGGCCTTCCCAGGATGATATATGATGTCTAGGTCTTAGTCATTCAGGAGCTCCAACCAACACCACTGTCTTATGTTGAGCTCCTTTTGTGTGAAGATGTACTTAAACTCTTGTGATCTGTCATCACTCTGCATGAAGTACCGTACATGTAGTGCCTCCAGATCTTTAAAGCATGGACTATAGCTGCCAACTCAAGATCGTGTGTACGGTAAGTCTCCTCACCAGGCTTCAACTGGCCGGCGTGAAGCATAAGTGATAACTTGATCCCTCTGGTGCTGAACAAAACCCAAACTAGCTCGGGAAGCATCGATGTAGATCACGAAATCCTCAGTCCCGTCAGGTAGAGCCAACACTGGTGTGGTCGTCAGCTTCTCCTTAAGAAGCTCAAAACTGGCTTGGCACTCCTCATTTCAAACGAAAGGAATGTTCTTCAACGTCAACTGCGTCATCGGTCGGGCAATCCTTGAGAAGTCTTGGACAAAGCGACGGTAGTAGCTAGCCAAACCCAGAAAGGAGCAGATGTCTCGTACGTTCTTGGGCACCTCGCAAGCAACAATGGCATCAATCTTTGCCGGATCCACGTCGACTCCTGCTATTGAGATCACATGGCCTAAGAAGGTCACCTCGGGAATCCAAAACTCGCACTTGCTGTACTTGCCGAACAACTAATGCCTCCTCAAAGTCTCCAAGACAATCCTCAGGTGTTGCTCATGCTCCTCATGGCTCCGCGAGTATACCAAGATGTCATCGATGAATACCACAATAAATCTGCCCAGATAGTCTATAAACACCCTGTTCATAAGCTCCATGAAGGTTGTTGGCACGTTGGTCAGCCTGAAAGGCGTGACCACAAACTTGTAGTGTCCATACCGCGTCCTGAAAGCGATCTTCTGGATGTCCTCTGATCTCACTCTGAGCTGATGATATCCCGATCTTAAGTCGATCTTCAAATAGATCACTGCACCCGGAAGTTAGTCCATCAAGTCGTCGATCCTTGGAAGCAGGTAATGGTTCGTCCCCATCACCCGGTTCAACTCGCGGCAATCAACGCACAACCTCAACGAACCATCTTTCTTCTTGATGAATAACACTGGAGCTCCCCATGGCGATGCACTTGGATGAATATAGCCTTTCTCGGCTAACTCCTCAAGTTGAGCCTTAAGCTCGGCCATCTCTGTGGGTGCCATCCTGTAAGGTACTCGGGAAATGGGCCTGGTTCCCGGCTCCATCTCGATAGAGAAGTCGACCTCTCTCTGTGGGGGTAATCCTAGTAGCTCCTCGGGGAAGACTTCAGTGAAGTCTCAAACTACGAGCACCTCGGTCATACTAGGTCATCCTCGATCCACCTCTAAAGTATAACACCAATATCCCATGCAACCCTGATTAAGATGTCTCCCTGCTTGAACTGCGCTAATCAGTGCCCCGTTTCGTTTGGGGTCACTACCCCAAACCTGGTTCTCGGTGCCATCATCTGCTAGAATCGACAAGGTCCTCATCTGTAAGTCAATGATCGCTACATAATGGTCCATGAAATCCATGCCAAGGATCAAGTCGTGGGTCCCCAATGCCATAACGATCAGGTCGACGGGCCACTCTCGCAGACCTATACGGATGGGGCAACCTAGGATCTCACGACTCGTCCTCATCCTAGCTCTATCTGGCATACCCACAGTTAGGGACGGACCCCTCGTGCAGCTCAGGCTCAGCCTAGAGATGCACGACTCTGCTATGAAGCAGTGTGTGGCACCCGTGTCAAAGAGAATACTTAAGCACTCATCACAAAGAAATATAGTACCTGAGGCACTCGAAGTTGATCGATCCTCAACTCTCATCTGGAAGACGCGGGGCGGTGGGGGAAATACAGAACCAGATCCTCCAGAATTCTGTCCTCGCTCAAAAGTGGACCTAGATGCCCTACTAATGAAGATCCTCTGCCCGTACCGGACCTAGATGGTCCACATCCTCCTCTGGCCGAACCTTTGCCTCGACCTCTAGATCTGCCTCTAGCTGATGTGTCTCCTCTCCCCTGTCCCTGAGGATACACCAAAAGTGGGGGACGGGGAGGTGTGGGTAGTCTCGGTGCAGATGTAGCTGGTGGGGTCCTACCACCCTGAGGGCAACGAGCAGCTCGATGTTCGGTACCTTCACAAGTATAGTATCTAATGGCTCTATCTGGGCAGTCTACCACATAATGTCCTCACTCGAAGAAACCATGGCACGTGATGTTCCACACACTAACCCATCGACTGTCAGCTGATTGTACAGGTGGTGGTGATGCTCTCGGTGGTCCTCCTCTAAACCCTCCCCTAAATCCTCCTTTGGCAGGTCCTCGATGTCACACATCCTCTCGGTGGTCTGGTGGCCTTGACCTCTTTGCCTCAGGGCAAGAGGGAGGATAGACAGTCTCGGAGAGAATCCTCTGCTGGTCGTAAGGGAGTATGACCTCTAGAAATCTGTCGAATGATACTGCTCCTAAGCTTGAAGTGTGAAGAAGAATTGCGGGTGTTAGCATCATATATAGCATCCTGATACGAATCTCGTCTGTGGTACAGAGGTGAGCACAATAGATCAACTCCCTTTTGAACAAACAAATGATCTCAGATATGGAACGTGAAGGGTCGTAAGTCGTCCTCATTAAAGTGACCTCTCGAGCGGTCTGTGTCCCAGGTGGACAATACTCTCTAAGTAGCAAGGCACAAAAGTCCTCATAGCTCCACTCAGCTCGGTCCGCCTTATAGACGGACCATCTGTCGAAGGCGTCCTTCTGTAAAATGTCTTGCGGACAGCCTCTATCTCTCAATAGTAGGAGCTTCAATGAAGTCGAATATGTTATTGATCTGCCTGAGCCATGCCTCAAAGTCCTCTCCGATCGCTCCAAGGAAGTGTGGCGGGTCGCAATGTCCGAGCGCTCGTAACCAATCGACGCACTTCTTTGGGCGAGCATCCATGACCATGGGCTCTGCTGGCTATGTGGTGGGGATCTCGACCTCTGGCCTAGATGGCTGCTCAACGTTGATTTGAGCCTTTGGTGGAGGATTTACAACAAGTCCTCTCAACTTCTCGATTAGCGTCGCTCGATCTAACTGTCCCAATACATCCTCTGGCTAAGGAGCCGGAATCTTTTCTCTCTCGGGGACCTTAACCTCTTCACCTCTCTCATCTATCATAGCTCGACGGGGTTGTCCACGGCCTCTACATGCTGGGCCCCCACCCCAACTAGTCCACGTCGTTTATCGACCATAACTGCTGCATATTTGTATATCAGTCTAACACTCAGCATAGAAGCACTCAACAATAATTATAATGATCCCCTTCGAGGAGGATCACCCTCGAGCCCAGTTTATATATCACGCAAGCTATCTAGAAGCCACTCTTCGAGGAGCGACTGGTCGGAAGGGGGCAACTACCTCCCAATCTCTATGTCCTACCCCGCTTCTCCAACCACCACGGTTCAACTCCTTGGAGTCTTCTAGGCCCATTATAAAGTTCAAGCTAAGTTTTGCCTACCCAATTCCCAAGGTCTACATCCAATAGGGATGGTCTACCGCCTTTTCTACCGACTCGTTTTTCCCTTGTCAATTTTATTTTCCTAAGTCAACGTTTATTAGGTTGAGTCCTTTTATTATTCTAGCCATATTAAATTCATTTTTCCCTTTTAAAAACTTTGTCGAAACCATTTGAAATTCATGGGCGGTTTTCAAAACATACTCTCGACCCTTTGATAGCCGAATTGCACAACGTGGCTCTGATAGCAACTTTGTAACAGCCCAAATATAAATATTCGGGTTAGGTTTCAAAGGTTAGATACCTACGTTCAGATCTTACAATCCATGTACGGGTCGAGGTTTCAAAACCTCAAGTAAGAGTGTTAAAGTGGGGATTTCGAACCCCAAACTATATCGCGGAAACAATTTATCTAAGAACGGCGAAAAACAGAAATAGAGTACAACTTGTCACGGCGAGACCGGGTCCAAACCAAAACCACGAAATACTTCAAACACATGAAATACTCATAAGTCCGATATAAGTGAGGTTGATTTGATCGCCCGAGCAAGTCCCCGTCAAGGAAGCCTGGAGCATACATGATCTGCAAACAAACCTTAAAAAATATGTGCATGGCATAGGATCAGACCGAGGCTCTATGTGCACTCTATTCCCTCAAGTAGGCATATACATATGATATACCTAATAAAGATGCTTCTAATGCAGTGCGGAATATTTAAGCACTCAAGCATACTAAGAGTTATATATATATATATATATATATATATATATATATATATATATATATATATATATATATATATATATATATATATATATATATATACATACATATATATATACATACATATATATATATATAGAAAGCGATATAAGGCATCAAAGAATGCCAAAAGGTATATCCCTCTCCTACCTCCACCCCATTCCCGTTAGGGTGGACACTGGCCAACTCGGGCTATAGCATAGCAATTTTCATCCGCAGATGGTATAAGTGTGCATGTCAATAGTCTCAATTAAAATCATGCTAATATGGTAAGAAGAGCCCGCAAGCCCTACTCTAATCTAAATCGATGAAGGAACAAGCCCGATGGGACTGGGCCGTCCTATCAGCCTAGCAACGACTATAGGACTCACATAGATCACGGTCGTTCTCTTTTTATACGCAATAAGTAAACAGATGCTCAATCAATGTGCAACCTAAGCATGATACTACATGGCATGTTTCAATACTTATGCAACACCTAGTATGTCATACAACTACAAGTGGGAGGGTGTCTTTGATCAGTCTGAGTAAGTTCATAAAGGAACTTACCTGATAAGTCGAACATCAAATGTATCGCAACCAAAGTCCACACAAGCAACCAATCAACTCAAGCAATTCAAGCACAATCACCTATGATAATAGTACGCAAGCGATAAGGAACAAGACTACTAGTCATACACACACTCAAGGACCAAGTCCTAAAACCATTTCCAAAACCAATCCGACGTTCACCCATCTCAAACAATTCTCAAATCGTTCTTCGAGCGAAAACCTCAAAAGCCAACTCAACCAATTATCCCAATTCTATAGTACTCAAGTTCATTTACAACTCTAATTGTTCATTATTTAATCAAGTTTAAGGATCCCGACATTTGAAACCATGTTCTCAAATCATTTTCCAAGCATTCAAACCAACATTTCAAATTCCGTCAAAATCCCCTTTTTAATATTAAATTAATCATTTTTTCTAAAATCTCGTTATTAAATTAATATTCTAAAATCCCATTTTCTGAAATAATCTCAAACTCGGATTCGATTAAAAAGAATCAGAAATCAAAAACCAACATCGTAAGCCAATGGGGGTCAAGGGGTGGCTCGGCCAAGCCACTAGGGGGGATTTCGCGGCGGCGAGAGGGACGATCACGGCCGCGAAATCTCCTCAGAGTTCCCTCACGAGAAGGCACTCGTTTGCCGCGACATAGGGGTTTCATCGTGGCAAAAACCGCAGTCGCGGCCATGAAATGTCTTCTTCCTCCTCTGGTCATGTTCTAACTCGCCGCGGCGACTATGGTTTCACCGCGGCAAGATTTGAACCTGGATGCTCATTTTTTATTTAAATTCAACTTAATTTTCTTTGATTCAAAACCATTTTAACTCAAACTTATCTCAAAACATTTCTAACATAAAACCGACCTCAAACAACCATGTAAGACTAAAACGTGGACTAGAGGGGAGAGCGGAAGAGGGATTACCTAGCCTCTTGGAGGCTTTCTTCAAAAACTTAGAGGAGGTGAGCCCTTAGGCTCTTATCCAATGAGATCTTGCTATGACCAGGCCTAGGAGTGGTAGATCTTGGTTAAAAGAGAACCTTTATATATATCTAAACCCAAAAACGAAAGGATGGAAGGAGGAGAGTTTACCTTGCTCAAAAACAGGAGAAGAGAGGAAAAATGAGCTCGAATCCACTTCAAAAATGTTAACTCTGATGTTTCTTGACCTTAGAAGGTAGAGGAAAGAGTGAGGATCAAGAGAGAATAAACGGGGAAGAGAAAGGAGTTAAGATGAGGGAGAACGAGTCAATTTACCGAGATAACGACGCAGAACTGGGCACGGTCGCGATGGCGAAAATGGGTCTCACGACCGCGAGTAAGAACACTGGTTTCTGGGCTCGAGTGTTGCGGCTGCGACTCAAAACTCACAGGCATGACAAGGAACTCGCGAGCACGACTAGAGGACTCACGGCGGCGAAATGTGGACAGATGGTGATTTGTGTGGAAAATGCTTTCCGATTCAGATTTTTGGGTTATTTCTTTGAGAAGAGGTCTTCTGGGATGTATTTTTGGGTGTTTTTGTGAGGGCGAAATAAGAAATGGAGAATGGAGAGTGAGGGGAATGGATTGAAAGGAGAAAAGGTGAGAACTTTATTTAGGGTTTTGATTTTGTGGAAAATATGGTGAGATGAGAGAGAGGGTTTGATGGCTCAGATTTTCATGTTGATTTTGGTAAGAATTTTGGGGATGAGTGCATACTATATATAGGATCCTCTTAGGGTTTAATGAGAGTAAAGACAAAAATATTAATGTGTAGTGGGATGAGGAGAGAGAATGAGTGGAAGAGTGGAGAGAAGAGAGGGAGGGAGGCCGACCCAAGGAGAGGGAGAGAGAGAGAGAGAGATCCCTCTCTTTCGACCCTAAGTCCAACTATCTATCCAAAAATCCGACACAAGTTTCAAATCCGTTTCAAATGACTCACAAGGCTCTATATTTTTGTAACGGCCCAAATATAAATATTCGGGTTACGTTTCGAAGGATTGGATACCTTCGTTCGGATCTTGCAATTCGAGTACGGGTTGAGTTTCAAAACAAGGTATGAGTGCTAAAAGAAGGGATTTCATACCCAAAATTCACGAGAGGTCCACTGGGGACCATTACCTGTCCTACTTGACTAAGTCGCTCAAAACCATTTATAGTTCAAAACATAAAGAAAGGAAATTGACACTACAACTTGCCTCGGCGAAGCCGGGTCAAAACCAATATAAACGGGTATTAAACCTTTAAAGTGTCGAGTATGGTGGTAAGTCGGTCTCTCGATTAGTTCAAGGCCCCAGATGAAACCCTCGTCATGGAAGCACGGAACAAGCAATGATCAAATACCTGAAACTATACCACGAGTCAAGGTCGAGCCACTCATGCGGGCCCTGAAGACCTCGCTGAGGACATATAATATGCCTATATCTAAATAAAGGATGCTCTAATGCAGTGCGGAAATATTAAACATACAAACATGCTAAAAGTTTATATATATGCAGAAAGCGATTAAAGGGGATCCCACACAGAATGCCAAGTGGCATGTCCCTCTCCTACTCCCACACCCATGCTCGTTAGTGCAGGAACCGGCCGCATTTTCTACTCCCGCACCCATGCTCGTTAGTGCGGGAACCAGCCGCGTTCAATATCATAATATCATCAATCGCATCAATAGTCATGCTCATCAATTTAACAGTCTGACTCGATGAGGACAAAGCCCAATGGGACTGGACTGTCCTATGACCCTAGCAAATGACTCTAGGACTCACAATTTAACGCCCGTTCTACCATACACAAAGAGAATATGGATGCTCGATTAATTGTGCAACCTAAGCATGATACTACATGATTATGCAGGATGCAACACCTACACACTATATGACACATCAGGCATGAGGTTCTAACTTGAGTAAGCCCTGGAGGACTTACCTGAAGAAGCGCAGAATCCAAGGAAACAACAAAGTCATAGCAAGTCCAGATAGATCAGAGATCACCTGGTAATTCAATAAATAACATAATAAGTATACTGCACAGAACGGGATCCATTTGCCACTACACATAATTTATCATCAATTATTAGTCATAACATCATCATCATTATCTCCACTATCTCATATCGTCATATGTCATCTCATTCTCATATCATATTATCTCAAGTCATCATATCTTTTCATATAACATCTCGCATCATCACATCATCTCATAATCTCAAGCTATCTCATAACATCAATTTCCTTAACTCATTTCCATCAATTACTTGAAGTCCACATCTCATTCATGCTTCCAATTCACATATGTATCATTATAACTCATACAATTCACAAGTAAAGTTCTTCAACCAATTTTCCAATTTAAGTCCAAATAAGTCGGTTTCAAAGTTAGTTAGAGTCATTTAAATCTCAATGAAATCAACTCGATATTCAAACAATTCTTTTAAAATCATACTTAGCAAAATCTCGAAATTGAACATTTGAATCCTTAAACGAATTTCCCAAAGTTATATTATTATTAAATTCTGACATTTTAGAAATATATTAACTACTTAAATAATCCAACTGACCAAATAAATATATCAGAGAAAAGATAATTAAATAAATTATGCATATAATGAATCACAAACCATAAAGTAGTTAAATGACCTTCACACATTAAAACAATATAATCAATTAATTAAATAATATTGAAAAAAATCAGATTTTTAATAAAATAAAATAATAATTTAAATACTCAGAATATTTCTTAATAATTTTTATAATAATATTTCAAAATTAAATTAAATAATGATTAAAAACATAAGTCATATAATAATTATAATTATAACCTAGCAAAACAACTAAATCAAACATATAAAACACAAATAAAACAAATAAAACAACAAATCAGGTTGGCCCACCCGAAAAAAGCCCAAACCAGAATTCAAAACCCGGCCCAGAACCCAAGCCGAACCCGGATTTAAAACCAAACCCACCCAGACCGGACCAAATAAGAAAAAGAAAGAACCGGACCAAAAATCTTAGAAAAAGAAAGGAAGGAAACCGGGTTTAGAGCCTCCATCTTCAACCTCTGCCCTGCTCGACGGAAGAAGGAAGAAGAAGAGGAGGACTCCGCTGGCCGGCCTTGCCCCTCATCTCTCCCGTCTCCCTCGCTCACCGCACTCGCCCGTGCTCTCCTGCTCTCTCACCGACGCTCTCAGCTCAAAAAAAAACGAGAAGGAAAGGGAAACAAAACAAGGGTTCGAAGAGAACGAGAATTGAAGGTGGATTCAGGGGTGCTCACCGTGGGGGATTTCGATCGGAGCGGAGGTCATCGGAGCTCGGGGTGTGGCCGGCGACTGTGGGAGTTCTCCCTTGGGCTCCTTCGGACTTGGCTCTGTCTGTCTTCACGAGCAGAGCTCGGAGGCGGAGGCGGAGGAAGCGTGCGGCAACTGTGGTGGCTTTCGTTGGATAAAACAAAGGAGGCGGAGGCGTGTCTCGGCATCCTCATGAGATGCTGAACACAGGTCCTCGGTGGCCTGCTGCTGCTTGAAGGAAGCGAGGAAGAGAGCAGCGGAATGAGGTGGTGGTGTGGTGGTCCGGCGGGTGGCAAAAACAGGGATGAGGGTGAGCTCGATGTGGATTCGATAGGAGGGGAGTGGGTGCGGCTTGGAGCTAGATGTAATAGAGGGAGCCTTGGGGTTTGATTAAAAAAAAAGAGAAAGAAAGATGTTGGATGTCGCCAAGTAAGGAGAGGGAGGGGGCAATAGGGGAGGGTGAATGAAAGATTAGTTAGGGTGGGTAGGGGTTGTAGGGTGAGGCCAGTGTAGGGAGTGAGGGAGTGGGTTTGATTGAGTGTAGAATTGGTAAAATAAAGTCAAAATTTCTACCCAAAAATAAATCTCAAAACCCACTTTCCGACCTTAACTCGACGCAAATAAAATAAATTTAAAATAAATATTTGAATCCGAATTAAATAACGAAACCCAAAATATTTCCAAGCCTCAGAGTGATAAAGCGGAATAAATTCGTTTTCAAATTCAAATAACAAGTTTATGCCGAAATTTGTTCGAAAGAATTCTATAAGTCGTTTACTCGAGGAACGAAATATTCAAAAAATTTTGGAGTCTTAGAAATACAAATAAATTTTAAATTGAACTGAAATTTATAATTATAAAAATACCTTTTAAAAATCTCAGTCTTTACATCATCCACCTCTAAAAACAAGTCTCGTCCCCGAGACTAAAATCTCTTTAAAACAACAAAGCCTCTCAAAATTCAAGTCAGTTCTTCCCACGTCAGTCAATCAGGTTTCAAGAAATCAAAAGGTGGCAACATCCACCTCTAAAGGCTAATCCTATATTTGCTTCCTAGGTTCATTTCTCAAATATATGTTTTGATCTATCAAGCTCAAGATATCATCAAAATCAACGTTAATCATCTCAAAATATCATATATTAACATACCAAAGTCAGTCCATCAAGATTTATCATGTCATTAATCACAATAAGAATAACAACCTACCCGATCATAACTAACATAACCAATCATCATCTATCGAAATATTAACATAGCAGAATTTGTCATAACTGGAATGTCGTTTTATCAAAAGGGCAACGTATCAACACATCAAATCTCACCTTCAGCAGATCATAAAATCAGAGAAATTTGTACATTGTTACTAATCAGAACAGGACACAACGATCATACTCACACATCGCCATCAAGCTCCTGAAGCTAAGGTCAAGTCTAAGTTAGGTCCACCAACTCAATTCGGGTTAAACTCTCCAAATACAACCATATCTCGCCTCTCTTAAACCATAACCTATAGGTATCCTCTTCAATTCTTTCATAAAGGTCTCAAGGTTAGAGCCCATTCCAAATTCATCCATTATACCTCAAAGCTCATGTAAACGAGTCATCTAAGAATCAGTTTACTCAAGATCTCAAGCTCACAATCCCAACTTCCTACCTAACCAATTAAATCTCATATATATGAATTCATAACTCTCTAAGAAATCATAAATCGAGCCCAATACTCCAAACTCTCTTCAAAACCTCTATCAAGCGCACGAGAAATCTAGATGTTCCTTCTGAATTCATTCATTCTACCTATATCCTTAAGATTTCATCCGATCAATATCCCTACGAGAAAACTCTTAAATTGTTTCCATACCTTGAACTGACTTCCCATACCAACAAGCACACTTACTGCTAATCCACCTCTAAAGAAGCAACTCCTATTCCCAACCTCATACAAGGGCATCATCACATCCTATATCCTCAATGTGTTGTAAGCAAGGTTCATCTCCTAAACCACTTACGTATCCCAAGCATATAAGCACTCTACTCAGTTATATCAAAAAGTCCTAGCAATACCAAAACATTCGCACTCGTCATATTTCAAGCCAGGGGGCCAACTAGTGATAAACCTTTAATTATAAATCATCAAGCTCTTCCTCGAAATATTACTATTCCCAAGTGGTCAACTACATGTATTTCTCATCTAGCTCACCAGAATATCTCCAAACCAAATCGTATCTCTACATCGTCCTAAAGGTCATAGAAATTTCACCCATTCGCCATACCAATTTACTATTCAGAGTCCCACTATAGCCTAAATCAATCACGAGCCCTCAAGCCATCTTATACTAGCTCCTTATTGCCACATACTCCTAACGCACCTTAGACTACAATCCTCAACAACGACGCCTTACCTCATGATGACCCTAAACACTAACCCTCTTTCCAAGAGAAATTCTATATCGTTCTTATTCAAATTCACCCAAGGCATCACAATTTATTGAATGAACAAAATCCCGTGATTATTAGTATCATCATGTCCTCCACCTGAACTAGTCCCCATATTCGTCATTCGGAATCTTCCTATCTCTAAACCCAATCAATCAAACTCATGATCAGCTTAACTATACGTTTTCTTCGCTATAGGCCTTTCCTCAAATCTCATTTGTCTTTTCCTAGCACATCACCATTCAAATCACTGTCACGCATACCAACCACAATTTCTTCCTATTCAAAAAAATCTTCCAATCTGGCCTCTAGTGTTTTTTTTCCAATTACAATTCTAACAAGCATCCTGAATTCCCATGAGCAACCTCAATATCGATCTCACATCCTGTCCTTTATTATATAAACAACTCGAATCCCACGATCCACAAATTTCCAAGCAGTCCTAATCACTCAAACATTAACGATATCCATAATTCATTCCTTACAAGGGTCGTTCCTATTCACAGTACGAATAACCTAAGTCCTAAGGTCTACAATTCCTCAAGTCAACCTAGTCACCTAAGCATTAACGTCATCCACAATTCACTCCTAACAACACCATTTTTTTCCCATTACACGAACAACCTATTTATAATCGTATCTTCCCTACCAGAATCATCATGTCTAGTCCCCTCATACCTTCCTCATTCCTGCCGAACGGATTCACCCTAATCTTCATCAAGAATTGATCACCTATACTACGATCTCATTTCCACAATCTCGTCATTCTCGTCCTATGCCCCACCTAAGGCTTACCTAGAAGGCTCATCTAAAAATTCCTAACTACCGTCTCCCACCGGTCCTAGAAACTCACTCGATCCTGCCTAATTCAATGTCTCAATCCTATGACTATCCTACACCAACATCGATCGAAACCTATGACTCCCAATTCTCCCATCACTCTCCAGACTATCCCACAAGAGAACCTCAACTCTCATGAATAGGAAAAGGAAACAGAAGAGAAGGAAAAAAAATCATCAAGCATACACACTACATTATAATTAGCATATTAATAACTATCAAATCATTAGCATCGGCAACCACCACATCATTCCTAATCATCTCAAAGAAGATCAGTAGCTCGAATGGAAAACGCCCCTTTCCTAAAGCATGTCTATGAACTCTGTTCAATGATCGCGGTCTCTAAACGTACTTGCCCTTCATTGCTGCTGATGATGTCGATTCTGAGACCTCTGGGTTATGGGCCTACCATGCTTCCGTTGCGCCACTATAGTATTACCCGGCTAGTTGTTCCTTCTCACATGTCGTCATTCGTTCTAAATAGATAACACAAAGGTTCTAAATTAACAAAGATAGGGGAGAGACGAAAGCGGACAATCCAGAAAACTTACGGAGTCACTTAGGGACGGAGACTGAGGATAACGAGACTAAAGACAAGGTCCCAACCCGAGAATGGAAATGAGGCCCTTATGGAGATCTATGAGGTACAATCACAGCAAGCAAGATACACCTAGTTCATGAAGTACACCAGTCATATCAATGAACACTATCATGTACCTATCGCAATGAATGACGTCAACATATATTCATGACACAGAAGTATATAAGGACGGTATAGTTGGCTATCACATCCTACGAGGACAACGTTCACATAGGGATGCACGCACGACTCGAAATCATATGATGAGTTATATTTGGAAAGCATAGTTTCTACATGACACTAGTAATTCATGTCAAAGCATAGGTATAGTAAGGGGTGTTCTGAATAAGTTTAATATAACATTTATGTGTCATGCATACACGAAAACCAGAACATATCGTGGTGTGTGATCATGCAAGGTGTCAGACCAGTTGTTCATGAAAGCATGCTAGCAGATCGATTATCGAGTGCAACATTAATCTAATCGAGATAAGTAATTCATATAATGAAAATATAAAGAAGGAATGATCACACTATCAGAAACCTATTTAGGGAGGGAGCAAACAATAATGCGACATAGCACGAAATTATACAATCACAATCAAGGGTCCTACATGATACTAATCGCTCGACATAATGTACGATACATATATACATTGAATCAATTAACACAACGATATGCAAGAATTTGATTAACTCATATTACATTGATATAGAAGTATGGAAGAAATGTACTAATGCATAATATGAATCCCAAATAACGTGGCAATATAAATAAATACAAAGAAATGTGTTCAAATCAATAGATATCTGAATAAGACATGCATTTATCATGATACTACATCAAATAATGTGACCACATTTGGGACTACTATTATAACCTAGCAAAATCTCCAAGGGCATTATTGGCTTACTGATTCAATAGTCCATTTCCCGAGGAACGTGCGTACGACTCATTTTGGGTAAAGTAAAAGAATACCCAAGTTGTTTCCCGAGGAAGGATTGTCAAGCTCTAGATAAAATTTTATGACAAAAAGACACCTATGAACCTTTACAAAAATCGAAAAGGATGGCTCTATAAAACAACATGTTCTATAGACTCAAAATCATGTCGAGAATCTTAGATCATTCGGAGTTGATATTCTAGTACATTAATTAACTCGTGGCATGACCTATGGTGCCAAGTACCATACCCCATCACATACTTAAGTGATCAATGCATCCGAAGAAAAATCTCGAATATGATCAGATTCCCAACCCAATTTCCTGTGGGCGACACTAATATCATAGAGAGAAGACTCGATAGGAACATCTATGGAAGAAGGTAAAAGAAAGGGAATGAGAAGAAAAGAATAGTAAAGGAGAGAAAAGAAATGAAAGGAAAAGGAAGGCAAATAAGGAAAAGGAAAGGATCGATAAGACATCACTTAGAGGATGAGCGATGAGGAAAATGGAATGAAAGGAATACACTCTTCAACAATGATCAACCTTAGAAATCTGTTAAACAGAAGGCGAAATGAAAAGGAAATGACACAGACAGTTGAATAATGGACAAGATTGCTTCACAAGAAATGAAATCCCGACTATAGAGTAAGGGAGGACTCTCCCGCTATCTCGTTCACACAGAATTTCAACTCATATTCAACAGGGGTTTAAACATATTAACAGAATTCTCGCTCAAGGAAGAAAACACTCAGCACAAAATCAAGCAACAATAATTAATCTGATCCCCTTCGAGGAGGATCGCCCTCAGACCCAATTTATATAAAATCACAAAATCTATCTAGAAGCTGCCCTTCGAGGGGCAACTGACCAGAGGGGCAACTATCCTCTCGGCCTCTATATTCTAACCCCGCTACTCCAACTGCCACGGTGCAAACTCCTTGGAGTCTTCATGGCCCTCTGTAAAGTACAAAGCTATGTTTTGCCTACCCTTTCCCAAGTCTACATCCAATAGGGATGGTCTATCGCCTTTCTACCCACTCGATTTCCCTTTTTCCGATTTTCCTTACTTTAAGTCAAGTTTATTAAGCTATATTCATTAATTTATCCATATTAAATTCATTTTGCCCTTTAAAACTTTGAAAAATCCTTTAAAAACATTGGGCAATTTTCAAAATCATAATTCAACCCATTTGTACCCGAATCGCACCACCCAAGCTCTGATACCACCTTTGTAACGGCCCAAATATAAACATTCGGGTTACGTTTTGAAGGATTGGATACCTTCGTTCAGATCTTGTAATTCGAGTACGGGTTGAGTTTCAAAACAAGGTGTAAGTGCTAAAAGAAGGGATTTCATACCCTAAATTCACGAGAGGTCCACTGGGGACCATAACTTGTCCTACTTGACTAAGTCGCTCAAAACCATTTATGATTCAAAACATAAAGAAAGGAAATTGACACTAAAACTTGCCTCGGCGAAGCCGGGTCAAAACCAATATAAATGGGTATTAAACCTTTAAAGTGTCGAGTATGGTGGTAAGTCGGTCTCTCGATTAGTTGAACGCCCCAGATGAAACCCTCGTCATGGAAGCACGGAACAAGCAAGGATCAAATACCTGAAACTATACCACGAGTCAAGGTCGAGCCACTCATGCGGGCCCTGAAGACCTCGCTGAGGACATATAATATGCCTATACCTAAATAAAGGATGCTCTAATGCAGTGCGGAAATATTAAACATACAAACATGCTAACAGTTTATATATATGCAGAAAGCGATTAAAGGGGATCCCACACAGAATGCCAAGTGGCATGTCCCTCTCCTTCTCCCGTACCCATGCTCATTAGTGCAGGAACCGCTCGCGCTTTCTACTCCCGCAGCCATGCTCCTTAGTGCGGGATCCAGCCGCGTTCAATATCATAATATCATCAATCGCATCAATAGTCATGCTCGTCAATTTAATAGTCTGACTCGATGAGGACAAAGCCCAATGGAACTGAACTGTCCTATGACCCTAGCAAATGAATCTAGGACTCACAATTTAACGGTCGTTCTACCATACACAAAGAGAATACGGATGCTCGATTAACTGTGCAACCTAACCATGATACTACATGATTATGCAGGATGCAACACCTACACACTATATGACACATCAGGCATGAGGTTCTAACTTGAGTAAGCCCCGGAGGACTTACTTGGAGAAGCGCAGAATCCAAGGAAACAACAAAGTCATAGCAAGTCCAGATAGATCAGAGATCACCTAGTAATTTAATAAATAACATAATAAGTATACTGCACAGAACGGGATCCATTTGCCACTACACATAATTTATCATCAATTATTAGTCATAACATCATCATCACTATCTCAACTATCTCATATCGTCATATGTCATCTCATTCTCATATCATATTATCTCAAGTCATCATATCTTTTCATATAACATCTCGCATCATCACATCATCTCATAATCTCAAGCTATCTCATAACATCAATTTCCTTAACTCATTTCCATCAATTACTTGAAGTCCACATCTCATTCATGCTT
This sequence comes from Persicaria maculosa, assembly GCA_963922045.1. Taxonomy (NCBI): domain Eukaryota; kingdom Viridiplantae; phylum Streptophyta; class Magnoliopsida; order Caryophyllales; family Polygonaceae; genus Persicaria; species Persicaria maculosa. The sequence continues at coordinate 42,394,194 of OY998261.1, forward strand.
CCAATTCACATATGTATCATTATAACTCATGCAATTCACAAGTGAGGTTCTTCAAACAATTTTCCAATTTAAGTCCAAATAAGTCGGTTTCAAAGTTAGTCAAACAATTCTTTTAAAATCATACTTAGCAAAATCTCGACATTGAACATTTGAATCCTTAAACGAATTTCCCAAAGTTATATTATTATTAAATTCTGACATTTTAGAAATATATTAACTACTTAAATAATCCAACTGACCAAATAAATATATCAGATCAAAGATAATTAAATAACTTAACCATATAATGAATCATAAACCATAAAGTAGTTAAATGACCTTTGCACATTAAAACAATATAATCAATTAATTAAATAATATTGAAAAAAATCAGATTTTTAATAACATAAAATAATAATTTAAATACTCAGAATATTTCTTAATAATTTTTATAATAATATTTCAGAATTAAATTAAATAATGATTAAATGCATAAGTCATATAATAATTATAATTATAACCTAGCAAAACAACTAAATAAAACATATAAAACACACAAAATAAATAAAACAACAAATCAGGCTGGCCCACCCGAAAAAAGCCCAAACCCGAATTCAAAACCCGGCCCAGAACCCAAGCCCAACCCGGATTTAAAACCAAACCCACCCAGACCGGACCAAATAAGAAAAAGAAAGAACCGGACCAAAAATCTTAGAAAAAGAAAGGAAGGAAACCGGGTTTAGAGCCTCCATCTTCAACATCTGCCCTGCTCGACGGAAGAAGGAAGAAGAAGAGGAGGACTCCACTGGCCGGCCTTGCCCCTCATCTCTCCCGTCTCCCTCGCTCACCGCACTCGCCCGTGCTCTCCTACTCTCTCACCGACGCTCTCAGCTCAAAAAAAACGAGAAGGAAAGGGAAACAAAACAGGGGTTCGAAGAGAACGAGAATTGAAGGTGGATTCAGGGGTGCTCACCGTGGGGGATTTCGATCGGAGCGGAGGTCATCGGAGCTCGGGGTGTGGCCGGCGACTGTGGGAGTTCTCCCTTGGGCTCCTTCGGACTTGGCTCTGTCTGTCTTCACGAGAAGAGCTCTGAGGCGGAGGCGGAGGAAGCGTGCGGCGACTGTGGTAGCTTTCGTTGGATAAAACAGAGGAGGCGGAGGCGTGTCTCGGCATCCTTCTGAGATGCTGAACACGGGTCCTCGGTGGCCTGCTGCTGCTTGAAGGAAGCGAGGAAGAGAGCAGCGGAATGAGGTGGTGGTGTGGTGGTCCGGCGGGTGGCAAAAACGGGGATGAGGGTGAGCTCGATGTGGATTTGATATGAGGGGAGTGGGTGCGGCTTGGAGCTATATGTAATAGAGGGTGTCTTTGGGTTTGATTAAAAAAACAAAGAAAGAAAGTTGTTGGATGTCGCCAAGTAAGGAGAGGGAGGGGGCAATAGGGGAGGGTGAATGACAGATCAGTTAGGGTGGGTAGGGGTTGTAGGGTGAGGCCGGTGTAGGGAGTGAGGGAGTGGGTGTGATTGAGTGTAGAATTGGTAAAATAAAGTCAAAATTTCTACCTAAAAATAAATCTCGAAACCCACTTTCCGATCTTAACTCGACGCAAATAAAATAAATTTAAAATAAATATTTGAATCTGAATTAAATAACGAAACCCAAAATATTTCCAAGCCTCAGAGTGATAAAGTGGAATAAATTCGTTTTCAAATTCGAATAACAAGTTTGTGCCGAAATTTGTTCGAAAGAATTCTATAAGTCGTTTACTCGAGGAGCGAAATATTAAAAAAAAATTTGGAGTCTTAGAAATACAAATAATTTTAAATTGAACTGAAATTTATAATTATAAAAATACCTTTTAAAAATCCCGGTCTTTACAATTTTAAATTCGAATAATATAGCAGAATTTAGCTCGAATCTATGTTTTAAAACATGTCGTGATTATTTTCAAAGACTTTCCATTTTTAGAAATCCACTCGGGGATGGGTTTTCCAAAACTTTCCAATTTTAACAATTAAATACTTATTTAAAATTCCGGTCTTTACAAAACCTGTCACACTAATTAAATTACATCAAGACTAAACAAAAGCAAGTTCCCCACGCATTACAGGTAAAAATAGAATATATGTCATCATTATGAGGTAATTGGTAAAGGTGATTTTCTAGAAACGCTTCAGTGGGATCGACCTTTACTTGCTACTAGTACTAGTTTATTAGTTGAAGGTTGAGTATATTATTGTTTGGGAGGTTAGAACCATGACATTCCGACCGGCACCACCTCGCCTTCTAAATCCTCTCTTCTTCTCTCTTTGCACTTCCTTCTGGCGCAAAGTGTAAATGGGAAGACTGAAGCGCCACTTGCCTAATTTATAGCCTTTGAGGGCCCCATGCCAAGTAGCCCCCACAATAGGCCTCAAGGGCCTGTGCCGTTTTTGCCCCTTTTTAAAAAAATTGCACAAGGCCCAAGCCCAATATAAACGTATAACTAATATCGTTTCTTATTGAAATCCACTTGATCCAAAAAAATATTCGCAATCGAGTCCCAAGGAGACATGACGATATCCTATCAAACATGCACCTCGTATAAATCACACATACGTCATAAATAGGTTACCAAATACAAAAATAGCAAGGCAAGAAATGTATGATAGCGATAACTATCATTTGTGATCGCGATAACTATGTACCACATGCTATACACTATCTAAATCGGGATCATGCTCATTAGACCTTTGTGATCATCATGTTAATGAGCTCTCTACTCCTACTTCGCATTTTTGGCCAGTCCAAATCCACTTGCTCATCTCACTATCAAACTCACATTCGCTTGTATTACATGGTGCCACCTACCTAGGCAACGTCACTCCATAGCCTTGCTGATATGCACTTACAAGACTGCCCACGCTACTAATCCCACCCCTATGAAGGTGGATGTCACGTGTTATCATGCTGGCGGCTTCTCAGTGGCTCCTACTCCAGGGTTCCCCCATGAGGTCTCACCGACTGCACACACCCTTACCCTATAAATACCCCCTATAACTATTTTCTGGAGTAAAAACCTAGGAATTTGAGTATCCAAGTTTCCTAACGGCAACGAAATATTTCCAAGATAACCCAATCAGTCAAAGTTATACTCACTGTGACGGTTGAACAATAAACACAATGCAAATCTCATCGCAAACTTAGCAGAGTAATATCGCGAAGCATGGCCAGGTTCCATCGCGATCATTACCCCAAACTACAACTATACAAGTATTATCCACCTTATTTCAATAAAATAGGGAACATATCAGCTAAGTGAGGTAATAAAGATAAATGATTTTCTAGAAAAGCTTCAACATGGATGCCAAAGAAAATAAATAAATTGGATACATCAAAGAAATAAACATGTGTCACACCTAACTCATTTAGCATGAAAGAAAAAGAATAAAACATCCTTTAATGAAAGGTGGGTATATTATGTATTACCTATTAAGATGGTGGAGTAGTGTAGACCACCTATCGCTTTAACAATTTTTAACTAACAACTCACTAAAACTCTTAATTAATCCATCTAAGTTCTTGATTTCTAACCTTAAAGTTTTTAGTTTATTTGAGATTTACTCATTTAGTTATGATTTGATTCTTAATTAATTAGGCTCTGTTTCTAAATTATAGGATCACTGACAATGGGAGGGATGCTAGTTCAAATAAATTTAAATAGATATCAAACTGAATCCTAGTCCACGCAAATAAATTACAAGACTTCCTCCCGTTGTAGTGGAAGAGAATCAGGATCAATCCACGAGGAGGCGAGTCAGCGGTGCCTGGATAGTCTCTGCGAACTCTGCACAAGTCGACCAAAAGCCTCAATATCGAGTTGAACAGTCGATATCGACAGGGGCAGTCAATTCCGAGTGACGACGTCGATCTGGAGAGAAAACCTGCGAAGAGAGAAAACAACAGAAGAACTCGATATCGACTGGAATGATCGATTTCGAGTGGGTCAGTAGCTCTGTCGACTCAGAAAACTATCGACGATGAATCGCTCGATGCAGGGTGGTCGATATCGATAGAAGAGGTCGATATCGAGTGGCTCTTAGTCGATGTCGATTTGCAGAAAACAAGAAAATAAAGAAAAGGAAATAAAAACATCAGTTTTTTAGGGTTTTAACTTCAATAAACTAAAGGGCTCCTAGGATAGGGATTCACCACAATGGTAACCATGCATGTATTATGACCAATTCACATAAAAGATTAAACTTTTCTCAACACCAATTAGGGATATAGAGGCTTTCACAAAAAAACCTAATTGTTTCTACCTTCTTCATAATTAGGGTTTAGTCAACTTTCGCAGGCAAAACCTAATTACTATCCAAATTCACATATATAATCCACTTTCTCTTCATATAAGGTAAATAAGGAATGATCCTGAACTTGCATAAAGGATTGAGCGCGGGGTAGAAGAAGAGATCGCATAATCAATATAGAATAAGCATACTTACATGGCTACCGTCGGACTCACCCCGACCCTAGAAGTGGGACGACTACTCGCTCTTCATCGCAACAAACATCTTTGATTAAAAAGAAGAAACTTGCATTAAACTTTAAACCTTCGAAGCTTTACAACTCAACGCCAGCTCTCGCAAACGCCAAACCCTAAAACTTCTCTCTAACTCTCTACTTCTCTAGCTATTGTTGTTGTGTGATTGAATGACTAAAAACCAGCCCCGTAGGCCTTTATTTATAGGCTACTAATCCTTTCTATCCAAGGAAAGTATCTTCTATCTTCTATCTAAACTCTATCCAAACAAGTAGGATAGATCTTTTATTTAGGTAAATATCTAAAATAACTAATAGAAATCTTAGGGTAAAAAGGAAACTACCCTTAAGACATAATCTTATCTAAATAGAGGATAAATCGTGGCTTATGTAGATAGACTTGCAATCCGCGTCTCGAAAAGTGCATCCAACCTGTGTCGAAATCCAATCGATATCGACCATATAGGTCAATTTCGACCGCTTTGTTTCTGCTCGACGGGCTTCATTCCACTCGATCTCTAGGTGCTCAGTCGATATCGACCTCCTTCACTCGATATCGAGTGCTCTTCTTTGATGGGGTTCTTGGTCTGTCTCGACACTCAGAGTCTGTGTCAATGTCTTCAGTCGATATCGACCTCCTCTCAGCTTTACTTGGCTTCTTCGTTTTGACTCTAATTTCGCTCCAATTCTTACATAATTAGACCCAAACTTGTGCCGACTCTATTTCTTGCACGTTAGCTCATTCTACACAAATTTGCACTATTTTTCAACCTTTTCTTTGGAAATTGAATGAAATATGAAGTCAAATGATGCAATAAAAAGGACACTAAATATGTACATCAATCACTAATTAAAAAATAAAGTACAAAATTAAAAATGCATAATTGGAAAAATATAAGGTTAACGCAAATCAAATATATGTACGATGGTTCACGGACAACCATTAGGACGTCAACTGGAGATTGAGAACACTTTCAGGTTCGAATGGGGCTACATTAGGGATCAGCTCTTAGTCCACTCCTGTTCACTCTTGTTTTATGCATGTACTATCCACTATACTCCAAGAAGATATTTCTTGGTGCATGTTATTTGCAGACGACATAGTGTTAGTGGACAACTCAGGACCGGGTTTCGCTCGCAGGTTAGAAAACTGGAGGCCAGGAGGCGAGGATGTTCAACGGTTTTTTGTTTAAGTAGGACAAAGATAGATTATGTGCAATTTAATTTTGGAGAGTTCGAAGATTCAAAGGCTTCAGTTGTGTTGGGGGAAGATCTTGTTCCTAGGAAAGAGTATTTCAAGTACCTAGGCTCGTTTGTTCAAAGCGTCATGGGAGTTGATAAGGATATCGATCTTCGAATTCGGGCGGGATGGCTACGATGGAGAAGGGTGTTGGGTGTGCTTTGTGATAAGAAAGTTCCTGCAAAACTAAAAGGGAAATTCTACAATGTGGTTGTTCGACCAACGTTATTGTATGGCTCTGAGTGTTGGTCTATTACAAAAGCTCAAGAAGAGAGGATGTTAGTGGCTGAGATGAGGATGTTGCGCTAGATCAGTGGGCACACGAGGCTGAACAGAATCATAAATGTCTACATCAGGAGCGAGGTTGGAGTTACGAGTATCGTGGATAAGCTGCCGAAGTCCAGTTTGCATTGGTTTGGGCACGTTCGGAGGAGACCTCCTTCGGCACTGGTTTATAGGAGCAAGAGTTTGGATTTGGGAGCTGTCTATAAGGGGAGAGGTAGACTGAAGAAGAGTTGGATAGAGGTCATCAAACATGACCTCAATCTTCTGAACCTTTCGTAAGATATGACTCTGGATAGAGATCTCTAGCGGAGGTGCATCCGGGTGGCAGAAACACTCTAAAATTTATGCATCTTTACTTTTTTTTTCTAACTCAAAATTTCATTATTGTCTTACCTGTTATCATTCTATTTTTGTGTTCTGTTTTTTCTGTTATTTGTAGATTTATCATAAACACTCTCTCATCTTGTTCGAGAAAAGAATGTGTACATCCTGACCCCAAACCCCTCTTAATTGCGGGATATATTAGGTTGTTGTTGTGCTTTATGTGTGAAGCAAGTGACCCACGACTTTTTGGGAAAAAAAGGAGAAAATAGAGAATTTATGGTGTATTTAGTAAATTTTGATGGTATATCGATAGAACGCATTGGAAGACAGTCATCCACGTCGGAGAGGGTTAAACTACGCCACAATGGAGTGACAGAGGCCCTATCCCCCATTCGTACACCATCCTATTATCTTTTTAGTTTCGCGTGTTTCATTTGTCCTTTTGTTTTTCTATGAGTTTTTATTTGTTGATTTCTGGGCCACTAGGAAACACTCTCTCAACAACGTCGGAGAAAGAGTGTGTACAATTTGGCCCCCCAGACCCTGCTCCGGCGGGACATACTGGGTATGTTGTTGTTGTTGTTGTTGTTATTGTTGTTGTTGTTGTTGTTGTTGTTGTTTATTTAGTACAATGGTTATCTATATAAAATACTAAAGCAGAGGTCTGAAACGGCCTCTGGTGCGATTTCGCATCCATGGAATTTTGTGGATTAAAACGGGATTATTTTTGCTTACGTGTCATTTTCTGAATTAAATTGGTATTATATTTTTGGGTCATATCAATTAATAAATCAATATAGTTAGGTAAAAAAAATTATCTTTTTAAATTATAATACGTATTTATACCGAAGTGAATTAATGATAATAATCTTTAAAGATAATTACTTCGTACTTATCAATTGGATAAATTCAATTGATCGAGAATACTCAAGTTTTTATGACATACCGAAGTAAATTCAATTGGATAAATCTTTAAATTTATGTTCGCATAAAATATATATATATATATATATATATATATATAATAAAAAATATTAAAGTAAATAGGGTACTAAGTTTTATGACATATGTATTATATATATGTATGTATACAAATAGATTTAAAATTTTTTTTTAACAAGAGATCGAAGATGCATAATTAATTGAGAAACAAACATATATTTACATTCTTAAATAACGTAAAATTGAAAATTATATTATTATCTTATATGGAATATTAATTTAATGGTTTATATAATAAAATAAAATTTATTAAGAAGAGTAAAATACTAAAACAGAGGCCTGAAACAGCTTCTGGTGCTATTCGCATACGTGGAATTTTCTGAATTAAAACAGCATTATTTTTGCATACGTGTCATATTCTGGATTAAAATGGTATTATATTTTTGAGTCACATCAATTAATAAGCCAATATAGTTAGATAAAAAAAGTTATGTTTTTAAATCAAATAATCTATCCAATATAATCTTATATGGTAATTAGTTTTTTATATAAATATTCAACCTTATATCTTGATTAGGTAGAAAAATCGTTTTAGTTAAATCTATGTAATATTATTCTCACCCACACCATATTAGTTCGCAACGTTCCTAATTAAGGATGGATTGCTAAATGCTCTGTAATAAAGACATTCAAGTTTATGTAGTATTAATTATCTTTAATTATTATGAGACAAAGGATGATAAATAATTCACAAAAAGTTAAAATAAGAGGTTTTAAGTCATCTTGCACCTTTTTTGGCTAAATTTGATTCCTAATATTTTTACTCGATCCATTAAAAATATAAATCATTATAATTTTGTCATCTCATTTAACGATCCTACTTATTTTTATAAATATCCAACCTTATATCTTAATTAGTTAAAAAATTTATCGTTTTATCAAATAAACTAATCAATAAAAATTGAACATAATATATCTATATATAAACATATAGCATATTTTCCATTTTTTATAAAGGGAAAATTAATCTCAGTTTTGAGATAAATATAAAAAAATTGAATTTTCTATCGTATTCCCCTAAATCTAATTATCTAATTATTCCCTAAAATTTTTTTATTTTTAGCTATTTTTTAATTGAATTAAAAGGTTTAATAGAAATAAATTCAAAAAGTGTACGTATATTAAAAAAGATGACAAGAATGCAATTTTTCATTATTTTAAACATTACTGTCAATTTTATAGATTTTATCTCATAACTTTTACATTTTTATCAAAATGTAAGCTTTATCTCATAAATTTATTTTTTTTACTAAAAAATACTGACATATATGCACAAGGAAAAAATTATTCATCTATTGTTCTCTAATAAATGTAATGTGAATAAATATAATAAATATGAAGAAAAGCGAGGTAAAACTATACATTTTTTTACAAAATTAGAAATTAAAGTTAGTCATTATCCATTATCTCTCTATATATTTATAAAAAAAAGAATTTATCACCAATAATAAATTAATAATAATTTAAAGCTATTTCAGAAAATTAAATATAAAATCAAGTAAAATTGACCCAAAAGACAAATAAAAAATTGACCCAAAAGACAAATAAAAAATTATAAAAAATTCTTTTTATTAAAGGTTTATTGGGATTTTATATAGTTAAAAAAAATTGACCCAAATCTACTTTATTAGGTGAAATAAAATAACCACTTAGTTTATTTTATAGTTAGATGAAATCTTCCTTTAAATATTTCAAGGAAACTATTTTAACCTTCACACTTTAATAAAAAAAAACCTTAATATAAAAAATACATAGTATAATTATAAAAAAACCGCACAACGGGCGGATAGTAAGACTAGTCTATATAAAATACTAAAGCAGAGGCCGTTTTTGTACGATCTCGTGTCCATGGAATTTTCTGGATTAAAGCGGGATTATTTTTGCTTACGTGTCATTTTCTGGATTAAAGTGGTATTATATTTATGGGCCACATCAATTAATAAATAAATATAATTAGGTAAAAAATTTATCTTTTTAAACCAAATAATCTATCCAATATTTGGTTGATTGTTAATAAATTAATATTTGGTTGATTATTAATTAATTATATATAAAATAATAAAATCTCATCATCAAAAGAAATACTCCGATTGCAGGGACGGGGGCTCTATCGAGCATGCAAGGAATTCGAGTATATATATATCCTGTACTTTGATTTAGCATTTTATAATTAAAACCAACTAATTAGGAATTTTTAGTTTGTGATTTTAATACTGGCATTTTAACATACAATTGTCCTAGATGGTATAATAATTAAATATAGTATTATTTTATAATATTAAAACAGAGACGTGAAAATCCTATGTGACGGGCTCTGGTCGAATTCGCTTACATGTCAATCTCTGGTGCAATTTGACCGAGTTTTTTTTTACACGTCAATTAATAAATATCCAATAAATTTAAGTCAAGTCATACAATAACCTAATCTATTTATCTACGTGTCATTCTATGTGTATAAAACATTAATCTATTTTCATAAATATATTTCCAATCATTTATTCAAAATATCAAATTCTAACTAATTGAAGATTTAGGCGTAATGTTTGTATATTATATATACACATAATAGATAAGTAATTATGAGTTTTAAGATAAACTATTCCAATTAGTTATTTTTTAATATCACGATGAAGTTGTTGGTATTAGTTTATCTTGATTAAGATGTTATATTAAATTTTAATATAAAAGATGAAATATCATATCTTAAATTGTTATAAAACCTATTACTGATAGAATATTTTATCTTAAGTTATTTTGTATAATCTTTTTATACTACGATATATTAAAAGATTAAAAGATTTCAACTAAACTATTATAACCTTCAAATTTCAGAAAGAAAATATAAATTAAACATTATTTAGTTTATTAAGAAATCGCACAACGGACGGGTATATAAAACTAGTAACTTATAAATCATAAGCCTTAAGTTTAAGGTGAGTTTTCTATTCTCCGAATTTATGTGAATTTATACTACGAGTTACTTCAAAGTTAAAGCCATTTACGTGTCAAGTAGAATCAATTGAGAAACTAATCAAAGTTTTAAAGCTTGATCACATTCTGACACGTTTAATTAAGATGGATCATCTGGCATAACTCTTAATTAAATTAAAATTAAATTAAAGAAAGGTTGACCAAAATGCCCTTCATCCTCTCCACAGTCCACAGGAGACCACCAAATCCTCTTTATAAAACACCCACATATCAAACCTCCCCCTCTGTTTTTTCTCCCATCGCCTCCTCAATCGATTCAATCAACACAGTGAGGAAAACTAACTGAAGAAAACGCTATCAGAGTCTGATACGCATCGTTATAATCCCTCTTTCACGCAAAACGAACAACCTCGATCGGGTCCATTGTAAGTCAAACCTCTCTTCCTCCTCTGTTAATCCAGAACCCCCGGCTTCCATCTTTGATCCTGCTTTCCCCCCTTTCCATTTGAAATTTTTTCACTCTTTTCTGTTTATTGTTCACATTTCTGGAAGCCAAAAGGCAGAAAGGTAGACAGATCTACCTTGATCGATCTCAGTCCAAAACTTTAAACACAAACTTAAAATGGCATTAAAAAGGTTGGAACTTTATCTATTGCCCTTTTTTATTTGACAACCAAGGCTGAATTTTCAATCCCTTGAATGTTCATTGTATTTGCCTCCCACTCCCTGTAAAGTGTTTTCCAGCAAAAAAAAAATATTTAAAAAAAATATCTTCTTCACGAAAAGGCATGAATCTGCCTTTTCTTCCATCTCCCTCTGTAACAAATGTTTGATTTTGATCATAAAGATTTGACCTTTAGATACCTTAACTCAGCTAATCTGGTTTCATTAATACGGAGTATCTCCATTGCAATTTTTTGGAGTTTACATACTGTACTAGTTATGTCTGACTCTCTTGGAACCTGCAACTTGCCCACTTACTTGAACGTTTATATATATTGGTTTGACAAATGATTCCTATTCATAATAATGGCCTTTATCTTAATTGTATTTTCTGTGCAATTACAGTGAGTTTGTCATTGGAGGGAGGGTTTCTAAAATGAAGATGGAAATGCAGTCCCAGGGTTCAAAGGTACGTAGGATCGTCAACTGCAGGTTTCGGATCGATCTTTTGGAAATCGGGTAACCGTGTTTTTCAGCCATTAGTGACTCCATCCGATCTTAGTTTAATAGTTTTGGTGGATATCCAGGTCAAATCGTGGCCCAAAACCGTGGTGAAAAAATGGCTGAATATCAAGAGCGGCACTCATGAATTTCACTCCGATTACTCTTCAAGAGGTATCTTCCGATTTAGTTATATTTGGGACACTTGGACCGGTTTGATATAATTTTTTTTTTTTACAAAAGGCGAAGATTTGGGTTTGATATAAGATTATACTTCCTCAGTCTCAATAAAATTATTGTTTTACTTTTTTGGGTTAATTGAGCAATAGGTTATAATTAGGGCATTTATTAAGAAAATGTTCACCCATCCTTTCAAATCCATCCTTTCAAATTGGCAAAATTTCCACCTCCCTTCTCTTGCCCCCTTTGCCCTTGTGCCCCCACGCACGCCCCATGTGCCCCCCTCTTGTTTCAGCACCTTTGGTTTCAGCAACCCCTGTTTTAGCGTTTTTTTTTCGCGCGTTGCTGAAACCGAAGTTGCTGAAATCGGAGTTGCTGAAACCAGGGTTGATGAAACCAGAGTTGCTTTTTTTTTCTTTTTTTTTCGCGTCACCACTTCGACATCGGAGTTGCTGAAACTGAAGTTGCTGAAATTGTTGTTGTAATTGCTGAAATTAGTTTTTTTTCGCGTTGCTGAAACCGGAGTTGCAGAAACCGAGGTTGCTTTTTTTTTCCTTTTTCTTCGCGTCACCACTTCGACACCGGATTTGCTGAAATCGAAGTTGCTGAAACCGTGTTGCTGAAGTCAGAGTTGTTTTTTTTCCTTTTTTTCTTTTTTTTTCGCGTCACCACTTCGACACCGGAGTTACTGAAACCGTTTTGCTGAAACCGTGTTGCTCAGCACTTCGACATCGGGGTTGCTGAAACCGAAGTTGTTTTTTTTTCTTTTTTTTTTTCTTTTTCCGCGTCGCCACTTCGACATTGGAGTTGCTGAAACCTTGTTGCTGAAACCGGAGTTGCTTTTTTTTCTTTTTTTTCTTTAGTGTCACCACTTCGACACCGGAGTTGCTAAAATCGTGTTGCTGAAAACAGATTTTTTTTCGTGTCAACACTTCGACACCGGATTTGCTAAAACCGGAATTGTTGAAACCGTGTTGCTGAAATTGTTTTTTTTTTCGCGTCAGGACTTCAACACCGGAGTTGCTGAAACCGCATTGTTGAAACCGGATTTCAGCAAATTAAGAGATTTCAACAAGATATTATCCCTTTTTCTATCAGATTAAATAGAGCTAATCCTCAACAACTATCCCTTTTTTCTAATAGATTATCCCTAAATATCAATTTGCAACCAAATTTTTTTCATTCCAATCAACCAAACGATAAAAATCAATCCGAACAAAATTAAACAAGAAATTGAAATTGGACCATATAATTGTTTAAATATATACGTACTAATAATTGTTTAAAAAAATAAATATAATTTTAATTTGAAGATTTTTTAATAGCATTGTTGCAACATATCTTCCCTTAATTAATTAAGGCATTGTCTTCTTCAACATATCAATTTCAGCGGGACTTCTCTGTTTTCCTCCATGGCCGCAGATCGATCGAGCGCGGAACAAGGCTAAATCGAGCGAGCACGAGATCAATTCCGTCCACGACAATCCTCTAATCGACGTCTCCCGGAACAAGGAGGCGCGATTTTCAGATCTCCTCCGATCGGAATCGAGTTGGCTTCGAGAGAATACCTGAAATCTCCTCCGATCGGAATCGAGGTGGCTTCGTATATCTCTCCACCGAGCGCCATCTGTTTCCCGGATCTCCTCGGATCTCGATCCAACGTTTTCTCAATATCTGTCGGATCTCCTCGGATCTGAGCGATGAGTAGGGGGTCGCTCCTCTCAATCGGCTTTCAATCACAATTTGGCCCACTGCCTCTCCTGGCTGCTCTACTCCGTTCTCCTCCGCCGCCAGGGGATCTTCCTCCTCTCCTATCAGTTGGATCTTCCTCCGCTCCTCCGCCGTTAGGCGCCATTGTAGCGGAGAATGTGATGGAGGCGGAGGCTGAGGATGGATGTGAAGGGGGCACACAGAGCTTGATTAAAAAAAATGGCCTTTAACTTAATTTGGATAGGTCCATGGACATTTGTCTAATTTAGGCCCAAAAAATGGCGTTTTAGGCAAATTAATTCTACTTTTTTTGGCAAATTTATTACAAAGTAAAGGTTTTATAAAATATTAATTTTTTAAATAGTTTTTTCAAATTATTTCATAGATAATTGTACTAATATGAAATTATTTTTTAAATTTAATAAAATCATTAATATTTTATATAGTTTTGACCGTTCTTAAAAAACGTGTCAAAAGTAAAACAACTAAATTCAGACGGAGGTAGTATAAGATAAATGAAATAAAACTAAATTTCATATATGAGAAAATATATTGCATAGAAGTTTTATTAGTCTAGATGAGAAAAGAATACACATTTTTCATAAAAAAAAATACTCCCTTGGTTTTAAAATATAAGTCATTTTACTTTGTGATACGTTTCTTAAGTAGTTAAAAACTATATAAAAATATTTTTTTTTTATTCATTTTTTAAAATAATATTATCCTTAGCATTAATAAGTATAATATTATTTTAAAAAATTAATATTTTATATAATTTTTAGCTCCTTAAAAACATGTCAAAAAGTCAAACGACTTATATTTTAAAATGGATGGAGCAAGATAAAAGAGTTAATGATTACAATAATACAAAAAATATAGTTACCCTTTATTTAAATAGGTAATTAAATGAGAAAAATAAAATAAATTCTATATGAAAAATTAAAAAATAGGATAATTATTTAAATTTGTCAAACGGGCCCCTAGGTTCAATTTAGTTGGTTTCCTAAATTAATTTGTTACTAGTTTTTTTACTCGCCCGTTGCGCGATTTGTTAATAGATTTTATTTTATAAATCAACTTGAATTAATATAAATTACTACTCCATATAAAGTAAATATATAATCTTCAATTGTGTTATTATTTTAGAATGTGAATAAATATAAAAATTGATAACAATTATAACAAAATATTATCAAAATATAACTAATTAAGATATGATAATAACTTATTAACTGATGTAATATTGGATAGATTATTTAATCTAAAAAGATAAGTTTTCTAACTAATTAAGATAAGTGAGATGACTGGCTAAAAAAAATAATATCATATTAGTCCAAAATATGACACGTATGCGAATCGCAAGAAACGACATCTGTTTTAGTATTTTATATAGATTTATATAGATATAGATAAAGTTATTCACAATCTATCTATATATTTTATTTTATTTATTGATTCATAAAAAATATAAATCAAAATTATTTTATAGTCATACTCACCAAAAATATTAATAGATAAATATTTTATAGGTGTTATTGTATTTATATATAGATTATTTTAGGGTGAAAATTTTATTTATATAGAAATTAATTACTTGATATCTTTTATTTTATTTGTATATATTATTTTTCGTAGAATGAATTATTTATATCTATACTAATTTTTATTTTATATTTTTTCACACACTTTGATTGTTATTAGTTTAATTCTCGCATTGCAATTCCATTAAAAGAAAAAGAAACAGATGTATGCTCTCCTAATTAATGGAAAATATCAATCAATATATAATACTAAAACACTAAAACAAAGACATGGAAATCCTATGTGGCGGGTTCTGGTGCGATTCGCTTATGTGTCGTTCTCTGGCGCAATTTGGGCCAGGTTTTTTTTGCCACGTCAGTTAATGATGATCCAATAATTTTAAGCCACGTTAGACGATAACCTCATCTATTTATACATGTGTCATCCTATGTGTTCATTTTAATTACTAATTAAATTAATTTTTATTATAAATATTCAACCGCATATCTTACAAATCTTATTGTTTTACCTTAAATTTTTTATAAATATTTTATCTAGAAAAACAATATTCAAACATATTATTTGAAGAATAAAATCTTACTCCATATTAATTGTCAATTAATCAATGACTCCTTTCCCTTTGACCAAATCCATTTCACAAACGGTTTATATAAAAAAAAATCCAATCCACAACCTTACAAGTGAAACTCAAGATATTAGGTTATATATATTTTGATGATAAGATTTTAACTCAAGGTAAAAGGATAGGTTTTGTAATCACTTAAGATATTTTGATGATAAGATTTTATTGTTCACATGATAAAAATTAATTATAGTTATTAGTTTGTAGACACATAATTTGTCACATGGATAAATAGATGAGGTCATCATATGACATATCTTAAATATATTGGAAATTATTAAACAATCACATTAACCAGTAGAGATAATTAAAATCAATAAGTGTTTATCTTTAACAAACAATTAATTTATAAACCAAATTTATGAAAATATTGCTCACGTACAAAATAATTTTGTTTTATCTTTAAACAATCACATTATAAAATAGAAATAATTCAAATCAATAAGTGTTTATCTTTACCAAACACTTAATTTATAATCCAAATTTATGCAAATATTGCATAAATTTGGTTTATGTAAAAAATATTTTTGTTTTATGAAAAAATAGGAAAAGAATAAAGAAATTACATCATACAAATTTGAAATTAAATGCCCTTGCCTTAATCCATCCTATAGATTAAATTTTACCATTACGTACTCATATATATATATATATGAAATTATAAAGTCAAAAAATAATTTATATATAATTTTTATGATCTTACATAATTTGTGTATGAATAATAAAAAGTAACATAAAAAACCCGCGAAGATCGCGGGCAATAAAACTAGTGAATTCTATACAATAGTATTTAGTTCTTTCAATTTAAACAATTAATCTTTCAATACGTTTCACACATTATATTTTATTGTTATTAGATTATTATAAATTGATATTCATATTTAACAACTTAATTAATTTAATTTATATAATTGTTGATTCATATTTATCGATATGAATAAGGACGGGGAAGGAACAAAAACAACCGATCAATTCTTCTTAAAGATGGGAATTTGGCGTAATAATGTATTGCTTGAATTAAATAAATATTTGCCGGCATGAATAATATTAGATAGATTTATCTAAAATGATAAGTTTTTTAAAGTTTTTATATTGGATAGATTATTTGATCTAAAAAGATAAATTTTTTACCTAACTATATTGACTTATTAATTGACGTGGCTCAAAAAGATAATACCATTTTAATTTAGAATTTGACTCATGTGCAAAAATAACACCGTTTTAATCTAGAAAATGTCACGTATGCGAACAAGAGAGAAGGAAAAGTTGCTCGGATTTTTCTTAAAGATGGGAATTGATGTTTTATTATTTTATATAGATTCTAATTAATATTCCTCTATTTGTTTTTATTTTATTAGATTTGGAAAGCAAACAAGAGAGAAGGAAAAGTTGCTCGGATGGGAATTCTTATACGTGCGTGCCTCCAGATATTTCAAGTAATATTCCTTTAATATGTTAATCGGTACATTTAGATAGCATATGAATTACATTATAATCATATTATTTTATTTTGGTTTTTATAATTGTCCGATGCTTACTATTTTTATAAGTGGTTTATATATTTGTTCAATAAAACACTCTTTTATACTATGCATTTTAATTGTAAATAATAAACATACATTCCAAATTGAAAATATTCAAAATAATAAACATACTTTTGTAAAATGTGACTTTATTTTATGAAAATATCAAATAATTTCTAAAAAAACGACATATTTGTACTCGGTATTTGTGTGTAAGAGAGAGAAGGGTTGATGTTGAAATATGGGTATTTAAAACTTAAAGTCACACATTAGAAAAATAAGGAAAAAAACCAATCACATGTGGTGTAGTGGTTGTGGGGATACACTCCATGTCAATAAGTTCGAAATTCGAATCCCTTTGAAAACATAGACTCGTGTAACGGCCCGAATATAGATACCCGGGTTACGTTTCGAAGGTTGGATACCTTCGTTCGGATCTTGCAATTCGAGTACAGGTCGGGGTTTTGAAATTCAAGATTAGTATTTAAAAGTGGGGATTTCGGACCCCAAAATAGCCTGATGGCCACGCGGAGTCTTCGAGCCGTCCTAAATCTAAGTCGCGGAAATTCGTTTGCAAATGAAAGAATAAACGGAAGTAGAGTACAACTTGCCACGGCAAGGCCGGGTCAAACCAAAACACATAATTATTAAATGGTAAGGCCGAGTTAGCGGGGTTAGACAGATTATTTGCAAGCGCCCGGAGTTTCCCACGTCATAGAGACAAAGAGCAATCATACCTAAAAACAATTGGTGCGAGAGGGGTCAGACCGAGGCCCCAACACGCTCTGTCCAGCAAGCAAACATACACATACGCTAATAATAAGGATGATGCAGATGCGGAAATTAAATCACACTAGCATGATCCTAATTTACAGTATGCGAGGAATAACTGTAAAGGCGCCCAAAAAAATGCCAAGTGGCATGTCCCTCTCCTACCTCTGCACTCCTTTCCGTTAGTGCAGAGACTGGCCAGTTCGATGCTATAGCATATCATATCATATCTCATCATCATAACATAAATTAAATAAACGTGCCCGATGGTGCTGGGCTATCATCATGCTCGTATCGACTCGATAGACTCAGGGCACCCGATGGGACTGGGCTACCCTATGACCCTAGCAAAGACTCTAGGACTATCACAGATAACGGCCGTTCTGTTTCATATGCGTAAAGAAATAGAATGCTCAATCATAAATGCAACCTAGCATGATACTACATGGCATGCTTTAATGCTTATGCAACACCTAGTATGTCATACATTCACAAGCCGGTAATCTCTTTCGAATCTGAGTAAGCCCATAAGGAACTTACCTGAGTAAGCCGAACAACAGAAGATACAACAGAAGCAGAATCCAAGAATCAACAAACACCTAATATATAAGCGAATAAGGCGCCATGAGATACTATTCTACTATTTAACACATAGGAACCTTTTCACAAGATACTCACAAAGGAAACAACTAAATTCCGAGAAAATATCCGAAATATCCAATTTTTGGTCAAACTCGGTCAAAGTCGTTATTAGATAATTCCGTCATCTTGGTTCTTAACACAATTCTCAAAAGATATTTCCAAACCATAGAAACTCCTTCTTTTAAATAATTACTCTAATATACATAAATAACTAATATAACACGCCTTCAAATTTATAAATAAATCCTTTCAAGTTTCTCAACTAAAACATTTTAAATTCAACACAAAGGCACTTATACAAATCATTTTATAATATAACACTTTCCCAACTTTATTTTCATAAAATCAGATTTGTCATAATAACAACAATAATAATAAGGATACTAATAATAATAATAACAATAAGTAAAATAACGTTACTATAGAATATATATAACATATTCATATATATATATATATATATATATATATATATATATATATATATATATATATATATATATATATATATATACAGCCCACCAAAAACAATTAACCCAAACCAGCCAGCCCAGCTGATGGAATTGGAAGGTAAGCCCAACCCGCTTGAGTCCAGCCCATCACCCAACCTTGCAACCCCGACCCAGACCCGAATAGAAACATCACAAGGGGGGGATACGGGTTGTGGGCTGAAGCAAAGAAGGAAGGGGGGATCCGGGTTCTTAAACGGTATAACCCGTTTCCCTGTGAACCCGGCCCAAGAAACAGGCCCACGAGGGCCTCCCATCGTCTTCAACCTCAGACGCAGCAGAGGAAGCGGGAAAGCGACGGGAAGAGAGGGAGAAAGCTCTAGCTAGGGCTCTCTTCGACTCGACCTCTACCCCAAGGGATTGGATGGCGATTCCGACCCCAACCATGGTAGAGAGGAGGGAACGAAGTCAAGAAAGGAGAGAGGAGGAAGAGGATTACCGAGTCCAAGTTGCAGCTCCGCCGAAGTGCTCCGGGTGGTGCCTGGTGCCGCAATGGGGGGAAAGAGGCTTGCTCCGGCCTAGGACGATGGGGAAAGGGGTTAAAAGTGCGACTAATACACCGATTGAAGGCAAGGGACGAGGATCGAATGAGTTACCTTTTCGGCTCCAAAACAGGGGAGAGAAGGGGTGGCGGCTCCGACGATAGCTCCTCCGTGGCCGCAAGGGGCTCTACTGTGCCTAGGAATATATTTGGTCTTTACATTTATCCACCTCTAAAAACAAGTCTCGTCCCCGAGACTAAAATCATTCTAAAGAAAGGGAAAGAATTTGAAAGAGGTGAGTCCGAGAATCATGCCTTCGATTCCGTAAGTATCTCATAAGGGCCCATATGAGATTCTCGCAGTATCTTTGACGTGATCATGCTACTCCCAATTGGTTGGAGCAAGTATGGGATATGGGCCCTTATCCCATCCCTGCCCCGACTTCTCGGGTGTATCATAACTCAAAAGCATATAATATGGTTTGGGAGGGTTCAAAACCGTTTTAAATGGAAAGTTTGACCTCAAATCACGGAATTTTAGATAGCGTTTAATCTTTAATAAAACCCAAAATGGTCCTTTTCAAAACTGCTCAAGTTTTCAAATCCGATGCAAATTCCAGAAATTTCAGATTGCGAGAGGTGGAGTCATCCACCTCTAAGGGCGAATCCCAGATTCTCTTCCTCTGTTCCAAGTCATTCAATTACCAATTCTAACTCATCAAGAATCAAAATGTCGTAATCAACTCAAGCATAGATAACTACCATAATATCAACCACCTCTCACGTGGTAAGTCTCAACAGGTCAAACCGCTCATCACAAACGGTCTAAAACACAACATGGGAAATACTAATGTCTCAAAACGTGCCAAAATTGCGATAAGGTCTAGTCATACTACGAGTAAGGTATCTCAATATCCTAAAAAGTATCATAAGTACCAACGGACGTCACATCAGCATATCATCACGCAAGCCACGAGAACCGATCTCTAGCCATATCGTCTCAGCATAGAATCTGCACAGAGAAAGCAATCATAAGCACACAAAATCACAGAAATGCCCAATTCCCGAAATAAAAGGCTACTAAGGCTCACCACTAGCTCACGAGGTCAAGGATAGGTCAACACTCGGCTCCACATAGGATGCTAAGAGCTCGTCTATGACACTCCCATAGCTCGACCGAAGGCTATCCTCAGTCTCCCAAGTCGCCTCCTCGAGACTCCTCCTAGACCACTGGACCAGAAGAAGAGGAACCTCCTTGGTCCTCAACTTCTTGACTCGACGGTCAAGTACCCTAACTGGGCTCTCTACATAGGTGTGGTCGGGCTCTATCCAGAGATCAGAATGGTCAAGGATATGACTCGGATCGGGGACATATCGCCGAAGCTGGGACACATGGAACACATCGTTCACTCCGGCTAACGATGGGGGTAGGGCTAAACGGTACGCGACCTCACCGACCCTCTCGAGAATCTCAAACGGTCCCACAAATCTAGGGCTCAGCTTGCCCTTGATGCCAAAGCGGCGAACTCCTCTGGTCGGTGACACCCTAAGCCATACATGCGATCCGACCTCAAACTCGAGCTCTGTCCGTCTGCGGTCCGCATACTTCTTCTGCCGGTCCTGGGCGACCCTCATATGCTCCCGTATGCGTCCGACCTGGTCGACTGTCTCTCGAACCATCTCTGGCAACGAAGCTGTGGTGTTAGCGAACTCGTCCCAACATACTGGCGACTTGCAGCGCCTCCCATACAGTGCCTCATAGGGTGCCATCTCGATCGAAGAATGGTAGCTGTTGTTGTACGAGAACTCGACCAACGGTAAGAATCTGACCCAACGGTCGCCCCACTCCAAAACGCAGGATCTCAGAATATCCTCTAGAGTCTGGATCGTCCGCTCACTCTGTCCATCTGTCTGCGGATGATAAGCAGTGCTGAAACGCAAGCGAGTCCCCAAAGCATCATGAATCTGCTGCCAGAACCTCGACGTGAAGCGGCCATCTCTGTCAGAAACTATCCTCTCGGGAACCCCATGGAGTCTCACAATCTGTCGGATGAACTCGTCTGCTAGCCTCGCAACCAGCCATGTCTCCTGAATGGCGATGAAATGGGCCGACTTGGTCATTCTGTCGACCACGACCCAGATAGCATCGAACCCTCGGACATCTCTCCTCAATCCAGTGACGAAATCCATGGAGATGTCCGTCCACTTCCACTCGGGAACTGGAAGTGATCTGACCAAGCCACACGGTCTCTAATGCTCAATCCTGACCTGCTGACAGATCTGACATCTGGCGATGAAATCTGTAATGTCCGCTCGCATCCTCTGCCACCAATAGGATCTCCTCAAATCCTGATACATCTTATTCATCCCTGGATGGACCGAATAAGGGGTGGTATGAGCCTCCTGCATAATCCTCTGCCTCAGATCTAACGTAGAGGGTACTACCACTCTGCTCTGAAAAGTCAGCAACCCATCGGCTCTCTCCATAAGCTCTCCAGCTCGTCCCTGTGCCATCCGCTCTCTCAGGGCTGCCACCTCAGGGCAATCTGCCTGTCCTCTACGAATCTCATCGGTCAGCTCTGAGTAAATCTCGAGGAAGGATAGCTGACCCCTCTCTCGCTGAATCCATACCTCTATGCCACATGACATCAACTCTGCCTGCAGTCTACGCTGTGCTGTCAGTCTGGCCACAGTCACCTCCTGATGAGTCTTCCGACTGAGCGCATCGGCCACCACATTGGCCTTCCCGGGATGATAGATGATCTCCAAATCATAATCCTTCAGGAGCTCTAACCAGCGTCTCTGCCTCATGTGGAGCTCCCTCTGGGTGAAGATGTACTTCAAGCTCTTGTGATCTGTCATCACCTTGCATGAAGTACCATATAGATAGTGTCTCTAGATCTTCAGAGCATGCACTACAGCTGCCAGCTCAAGATCATGGGTGGGGTAGGTCTCCTCTCCAGGCTTCAACTGACGTGAAGCATAAGCGATAACTCGATCCCTCTGGTGCAGAACGCATCCCAGACCAGCTCGCGAAGCATCGGTATAGACCACGAAGTCCTCGGTCCTATCAGGTAGAGCCAAAACTGGTGCGGTCGTCAGCTTCTCCTTGAGAAGCTCAAAACTGGCCTGGCACTCCTCACTCCACACGAAAGGAACGTCCTTCCGTGTCAGCTGTGTCATCGGTCGAGCGATCCTCGAGAAGTCCTGAACAAAGCAACGGTAGTAGCTGGCCAATCCTAGGAAGGAACGGATATCTCGGACGTTCTTGGGCACCTCCCAAGCAACGATGGCATCAATCTTCGCCGGATCCACGGCGACTCCAGCTGCTGAGATCACATGACCTAAGAAGGTCACCTCGAGAATCCAAAACTCGCACTTGCTGTACTTGCCGAACAGCTGATGCCTCCTCAACGTCTCCAGAACAATCCTCAGATGCTGCTCATGCTCCTCGTGGCTCCGTGAGTACACTAAGATGTCATCGATGAATACCACGACAAATCTGTCCAGATAGTCTATGAACACCCTGTTCATAAGCTCCATGAAGGCCGCTGGCGCATTGGTCAGCCCGAAAGGCATGACCACAAACTCATAATGCCCATACCGCGTCCTAAAGGCGGTCTTCTGGATGTCCTCTGATCGCACTCTGAGCTGATGATACCCCGATCTCAAGTCGATCTTCGAAAATATCACTGCACCCTGAAGCTGGTCCATCAGGTCATCAATCCTCGGAAGCGGGTAATGGTTCTTCACCGTTGCCCGGTTCAGCTCGCGGTAATCGATGCACAACTTCAACGAACCATCCTTCTTCTTGACGAACAGCACCGGAGCTCCCCATGGTGATGCGCTCGGACGAATATAGCCCTTCCCGGCTAACTCCTCAAGCTGAGCCTTAAGCTCAGCCATCTCTGTGGGTGCCATCCTGTAGGGTACTCGGGAAATGGGCCTGGTGCCCGGCTTCAACTCGATAGCGAAGTCGACCTCTCTCTGCGGGGGTAGTCCGGGTAACTCATCGGGGAAAACGTCGGTGAAGTCTCGAACAACGGGTACCTCAGACATGACGGGTCGGCCTCGATCCACCTCCAAAGCATAACACCAATATCCCGTACAACCCTGGTCCAGAAGTCTCGCTGCCCGAACTGCGCTGATCAGTGCCCCGTTCCTCTTGGGGTCGCTACCCCAAACCTGGTGCTCGGTGCCATCCTCTGCTAGAATCGATACGGTCCTCGTCCGCAAGTCGATGATCGCCCCATAGTGGTCCATGAAATCCATCCCAAGAATCAGGTCGTGGGTCCTCAAGGCCATCACGATCAGATCGGCGGGCCACTCTCGCTCTCCTATACGGATGGGGCAACCTAGGATCTCACGACTCGTCCTAATCCTAGCCCCATCCGGCATACCCACAGTTAGGGGCGGACCCCTCGTGCAGCTCAGGCTCAGCCTAGAGACGCACGACTCTGCTATGAAGCAGTGTGTGGCACCCGTGTCAAAAAGAATATTCAAACAGTCATCTCGGAGAAATATAGTACCTGAGGCACTCGGAGCGGATCGATCCTCAACTCTCATCTGAAAAACGCGGGGCGGTGGGGGCAATGCAGAACCAGAAGCTCCAGATGTTTGTCCTCTCCCATAACCTGACCCAGACGGTCCTGCGGATGATGATCCTCTGCCTGTCCCGGGCCCAGATGGCCCACGGCCCCCTCTAGCTGAACCTCTGCCACGTCCTCCGGATCGACCTCTAACAGTGGTGCTGCCTCTCCCCTGCCCCGGGGTATAAGTCAGAAGCGGGGGCTGGGGAGCAGCGGGAAGTCTCGGTGCGGGTGGAGCTGATGGGGTCCTACCACCCTGAGGGCAGCGGGTAGCTCTGTGTCCCATACCTCCACAAGTGTAACATCGGGTAGATCTATCAGGGCAGTCTCTCTGGTAATGACCGAACTCAGAACAACCATAGCAGGTAATGCTCTGGACGCTAGCACCTCGACTAGCCACTGGTGGTGCTAAGGGTGGCATAACTCTCGACATCCCTCCTCTGAATCCTCCGCGGAAGACTCCTCGGGAGCTCGTATCCCATCTCGTGTCAGCGGGCCTCTTCGCCGTAGGGCGAGGGGGGGGCATACACAGTAGTAGTCAAAATCCTCTGCTGCTCATACATCATCACGACCTCCAGAAAGCGATCGAACGGAACAGCTCCCAAACTAGATGCGTGTAGAAGGATCTCTAGCGGCAGCCTCATGGATAACAAGCGGATACGACTCTCATCAGTGGGACAGAGGTGAGCGCAATGGACCAGCTCCCTCTTGAACTGGCGAATGACCTCCAATACAGCGCGGGATGGGTCGTAAGTAGCACGCATGAAGATAACCTCCCTAGCTGTCTGTGTCCCTGGCGGACAATACTCCCGGAGCATCAGTGCTCGAAACTCCTCGTAGCTCCACTCTGTCTGGCCCGTCTTACAGACGGTCCAGCGAAGAAAGGCGTCATCTCTCAGAAGTCCCGCTGCCAACCTCTGACGCTCAGAAGTCAGAGCGCCGATGAAGTCAAAGATGCTGTCGATCTGTCGAAGCCATGCCTCGATGTCCGCCCCGTCCTCTCCCAAGAAATGTGGCGGGCTGCAGAGTGCCAAGGATCGAACCCAGTCGATGTGCTTCTCAGGGCGCACATCGACGGGGGCTGGTACGACTGGCTGTCCAACAGGGGTCTCTCTAACCGGCTCAGCTGGCGGCTCGACAGGGGTCGGTAACTCAGGTACACCTGGTGGAGGGTCTCCGACCAGCCCTCTCAGCATCTCAATCAGGGTCTCCCGATCCATCTGTCGCAGGATCTCCTCTGTCTGGGGGGCGGGGACCTCCTCACCCCCGAGATCCTGAACGTCATCGTCTGTCCTGTCAGGTACAACTCGGCGAGGTAGTCCTCTGCCTCTACGCACTGGGCCCCCACGCCCGACGGTCCCACGTCGTATGTCGACCATGCTGCATACCCAGAACCATCACTCAGCACAGAAGCATTCAAGAATGTTTGCAATGATCTCCTTCGAGGGAGATCGCCCTCAGGCCCAATTGGTATAAATACACACGTCAATCTACCTAAGGTCGCTCTTCGAGGAGCGACCGACCGGAGGGGCAAATACCTCACGACCTCTACCTAACTCGCCACTCCAACCACCGTGGTGCAATTCCTTGGAGCCTTCTAAGCCCATCTGTAAAGAGTAAGCTATGTTTTGCCTACCCATTCCCGATCTACATCCAATAGGGATGGTCTAACACCATTCTACCCACTCGATCCCCATTGGTTGATTTTCACTCCATTTTAAGGCCAAGTTCATATTAAGTTCATTTGTGTTAGACATATTAAGTTCATTTTGCCCCTTGAAACTCGTTCGAAACTTTTGAAATTCGTGGGCGGTTTTCAAAACATACACTCGACCCTTTGGTACCCAAATTGCAAAACCTGGCTCTGATACCAACTTTGTAACGGCCCGAATATAGATACCCGGGTTACGTTTCGAAGGTTGGATACCTTCGTTCGGATCTTGCAATTTGAGTACAGGTTGGGGTTTTGAAATTCAAGATTAGTATTTAAAAGTGGGGATTTCGGACCCCAAAATAGCCTGATGGCCACGCGGAGTCTTCGAGCCGTCCTAAATCTAAGTCGCGGATATTCGTTTGCAAATGAAAGAATAAACGGAAGTAGAGTACAACTTGCCACGGCAAGGCCGGGTCAAACCAAAACACATAATTATTAAATGGTAAGGCCGAGTTAGCGGGGTTAGACAGATTATTTGCAAGCGCCCGGAGTTTCCCACGTCATAGAGACAAAGAGCAATCATACCTAAAAACAATTGGTGCGAGAGGGGTCAGACCGAGGCCCCAACACGCTCTGTCCAGCAAGCAAACATACACATACGCTAATAATAAGGATGATGCAGATGCGGAAATTAAATCACACTAGCATGATCCTAATTTACAGTATGCGAGGAATAACTGTAAAGGCGCCCAAAAAAATGCCAAGTGGCATGTCCCTCTCCTACCTCTGCACCCCTTTCCGTTAGTGCAGAGACTGGCCAGTTCGATGCTATAGCATATCATATCATATCTCATCATCATAACATAAATTAAATAAACGTGCCCGATGGTGCTGGGCTATCATCATGCTCGTATCGACTCGATAGACTCAGGGCACCCGATGGGACTGGGCTACCCTATGACCCTAGCAAAGACTCTAGGACTATCACAGATAATGGCCGTTCTGTTTCATACGCGTAAAGAAATAGAATGCTCAATCATAAATGCAACCTAGCATGATACTACATGGCATGCTTTAATGCTTATGCAACACCTAGTATGTCATACATTCACAAGCCGGTAATCTCTTTCGAATCTGAGTAAGCCCATAAGGAACTTACCTGAGTAAGCCGAACAGCAAAAGATACAGCAGAAGCAGAATCCAAGAATCAACAAACACCTAATATATAAGCGAATAAGGCGCCATGAGATACTATTCTACTATTTAACACATAGGAACCTTTTCACAAGATACTCACAAAGGAAACAACTAAATTCCGAGAAAATATCCGAAATATCCAATTTTTGGTCAAACTCGGTCAAACCAGCCAGCCCAGCTGATGGAATTGGAAGGTAAGCCCAACCCGCTTGAGTCCAGCCCATCACCCAACCTTGCAACCCCGACCCAGACCCGAATAGAAACATCACAAGGGGGGGATACGGGTTGTGGGCTGAAGCAAAGAAGGAAGGGGGGATCCGGGTTCTTAAACGGTATAACCCGTTTCCCTGTGAACCCGGCCCAAGAAACAGGCCCACGAGGGCCTCCCATCGTCTTCAACCTCAGACGCAGCAGAGGAAGCGGGAAAGCGACGGGAAGAGAGGGAGAAAGCTCCAGCTAGGGCTCTCTTCGACTCGACCTCTACCCCAAGGGATTGGATGGCGATTCCGACCCCAACAATGGTAGAGAGGAGGGAACGAAGTCAAGAAAGGAGAGAGGAGGAAGAGGATTACCGAGTCCAAGTTGCAGCTCCGCCGAAGTGCTCCGGGTGGTGCCTGGTGCCGCAATGGGGGGAAAGAGGCTTGCTTCGGCCTAGGACGATGGGGAAAGGGGTTAAAAGCGCGACTAATACACCGATTGAAGGCAAGGGACGAGGATCGAATGAGTTACCTTTTCGGCTCCAAAACAGGGGAGAGAAGGGGTGGCGGCTCCGGCGATAGCTCCTCCGTGGCCGCAAGGGGCTCTACTGTGCCTAGGAAGGGAGAGGAACAAGTAAAGGAACCGCTTTTGAGGTTAGAAGCGAAGATGCGAGAGGGGAGACGTTTTACCGAGGCTTGAACCGAACAGAGGAGGGAGGCGCTTCCGTCAGCACGGCGGCGGCTCCGGCGACGTTTGGCGTTTCCCCTGAGCTCCGGAGGTGTGAGGGAGAGTCGCTAGCTGCCTGGAGGAGAGATTTGGAGGAGGAAAGGTGATTTCTTGGTGATGGAATGTGTGATGGAAATGGGGGTGTTTTGTGGGTTTCCTCCTGGGTTTTTTTTGTGGGTTTTCTGCGGAGGGAGCGGTGAGGGAGAGAGTGTGATGATGGAATGAAGAGGAGGGGGAGGTAGGAACGGTTTTAAGGACAGATTCAGGGGTGTGGGTGTGTGGAGAGGGAGGTTGGAGGGGCTGTGTGTGGGTGTCTGTTGTAATGCAAGGGAAGGAGGGGGGGGACCGATAGTAACAGCTGGGAGAGAGAGAGAGAATTAAATAAATAAAATTAATAATATATATAAAAATATATATTATTTATATATAAAATATAATTAATGATAAATGAGGTGGGAGGATCCCATTCGCCTTGAAATTTCGAATTTCCGACGTTAAGAATTTAAATTGAATTACAACATTTCGAGTAAGAAATAAATTTTTAAAATTCAAATACTCAAGAACGGAATTCGATTCCGAGTAAAATCTAATTTAAAATAAAGTCGGAAGGATTTATAAAATTGACCTTGCTCGGGGACAAGTTTTCTTCCAATCACACGAATAAAATAGTCATAATTCAAATAATTTTAACTAAAATAATAATTATATAATACGGAATATATTTGGTCTTTACAACTCGCTTGTGAGTGGAAGAGTCAATCCCTTAAATGGGTCACACAGTACCATATCAAGATGTAGAGCGGTTGAGTCTATCGAACTAGACTAAGATAAAATAAAATAAAATAAAATGTAGTGAATTATAAGGGTAGGGTGAAACCTTATACATTGGCTTAAGTTTTTAGGTTAGAAAGTAAATCTCAATTTCTTGTAACCATAAAATGTAAAGACGATATGATTTGACACTTGATCTCTGTGTAACCCATTGTCAAAATAATTTCACAATTGATATTCAAGCTTAACGAGTCGAGTAGTGGTAGTTCGTATTCAGCTCATTTAAAAATGAGTTGAGCTCAAATCAAATCTAAATTTAAACTCGAAC
Organism: Persicaria maculosa; assembly: GCA_963922045.1. Lineage (NCBI taxonomy): Eukaryota > Viridiplantae > Streptophyta > Magnoliopsida > Caryophyllales > Polygonaceae > Persicaria > Persicaria maculosa. The sequence continues at coordinate 42,423,080 of OY998261.1, forward strand.
TTTAAAATTTATTTATAATTGACTTATTTAATAAATGAACAATATTTGAGCCTCAATTTAATTCAAGTTTAAAAATGTGTTTATAATCCCTCCTGTTTGTTTAACAATTAAGCAAACTTAAGTATAGTTTCTTTTTTTTTGAGCGAGTTCTTCTTAAAAGGAATTTTTTTTCAAATTGGCCAAAAATCCAAAAGAAATTCGGAGAATAGGCAAAATGTGAAAGTATTTTGACGATTAGCCAAAGTGGGGTAAAGTCGCTTTTTCAAACAACGACTTTACCCCAAGTTTTAAAAAAAATAGTATAATATGTAAGTTGTTGTTTATAACAGTGACTTACTATTTAAAAAAATCAATTTCAATGGAAAATAGAAAAAAAAAGCTGGATTTTTTTTTAAAAAAAAAGATATAGGGAGAGTCGCTCTTATAGGGGTGTGAAAATCAAATGGCCCAGGACTCCAAAGAACAGCCCAAAACATTTTTTTTTACTTTTTTTTTCTCTTTTTGTTTTCATCTTCTTCTTCCTTGAAGAAGCCAAGACAACAGCACCACAAACGCCATGGAGGCACCATCGGGAGGAACGACGACATCAAGGACAGCGATGAAGCGGCACCGAAACCAAGTGATGGCGACCACCAGAGGAGCGACGGATGATGAGGAGGACAATGGATCGGAAGGTGACCGGAGGAGGAAACCGATGGGGATGGAGGAGGCGTACCATAATAACCAACAACGGCGGAGGCGGTTAGTGAAGCCAGATTGGAGTACTCATCCTCTCCGCTTTTCACTTTCTCCGAACAGCCTCCGACATCCGCTTTTCAATTGGATCAAAGCCAGTAACTTAGGGTTTCCTCGCCTTCGAATTTGGCTTCATCCACTGCAAATACGTGAATTCGTCGGCGGCGCTGGTGGCTCTGCGGTATGGGCTCCTCCTGTTCCATCTCTAGTCTCCGCCTCCTGTTCGACCTTCCGATCCTCTGCTCCTCCAAACAAATTTCCGGCTAAGGGCCAGTGTCCATTGTTTTCCTGTTTCAACCGGTTTTTAAAAAAAAATAAAAAAGGGAGAGTCACTGTTTCAAACAGCGACTCTCCCTGTATGTATTCTTTTACAATTTTCAGTTAAATTAAAACCCAAAATTAAAAAAAATAGAATACCGGTAAGTCGCTGTTACAAACAACGACTTACCTATTTTATTATTATTTTTTAAAGCTTTGTGCAAAGTTGTTGTTTGAAACAGCGACTTTGCCCCGTTTTGGCTATTTTCCTAATAACTTTCAAGTTTTGGCTATTTCGATAAAAAGTTTCCGATTTTTGGCTATTTGGAAAAAAAAAATCTCTTAAAAGAGAGTAATGAATGTATTGGTAAATCTGACAAGTGATGAGAGCCGTCCGATGGAGTAGTGATAGTGAGGATTTGGTAGACGGGACATATGTCGCCTTAAAATACTTATTTTTACTGCCACTGCTAGTAAGCATAAATCCCGCAAATCCTGGGTCCGTCCCGGTTTCGTTCCGGGCCCGTCCCGATCCCGGTGGGATTTGGAAAAAAATAGTAAATCCCGTCCCAGTCTCGTCCCGCAAAAATTATGCGGGACAGGACGCGGGACGAAGATTCCGTATCACGCAAATCCTGTCCCGTCCCGCATATATGTATATATATAGGAGTGCGCTCCGGTGAAAATCAAAATTGCGGTAAAAACCTGTGAGGACCGGCTTTTTAGCCCAGTTCACTAGCTTTATAGCCCGTTTTTAAATAGAACCGATCTATAAGGTCACATATTTTAGTCCGGTTCTGAATAAAACCGAGCTATAAAGTCACTATGTGATTTTAAAACATGAGCTTTCAGCACGGTTTTTTAGGCTTAACCGAGCTATAAAATCATGTATTATTTTAAAACTGGAGTTTTTAGCACGATTTTTAGGTTGAACTCAGTTTTAAAGTCACTGTGTAATTGAGGTTTTTAGCACAGGTTTCAAATAAATAAAGCTATAAAGTAATCATTACGGTTTTTACCACAATTTGAGGTTTTCACCGGAGTCAATCCGTGTGTGTGTCTATATATATATATATAGAATACGGATCAAATGTTAACAAATCTTACGGTGTTAAATGTTAACAAACCAATATTCGGCAAAATTTATCAAATATTCATCACAGTCACTCAATTATTCATCAAAGCTTTTCGACAACATTTAAGAGATTCATTTCAATTAATAATTATTGCCAATTAAAAAAAATTATCACCCAAAAAACTCAAAACCCTTGCGCGTGTATCCACCTCCAATCCCGTAATTGTGTTACTGTGATGAATATTTCTTAAATGTTGCCGAATATTGATGAATATTTGGGAAATTGTGAATAATTGAGTGACTGTGATGAATATTTGATAAATTTTGTCGAATATTGATTTGTTAACATTTAATACCGTAAGAGTTGTTAACACATGACCCAACCTCTATATATATATATATATATATATATATATATATATATATATATATATATATATATATATATATATATATATATATATATATATATATATATATACTCATTGTATATATTGTGTATACACACGTACTTTTACAGCTAGTGTGTGTACCGTGTGTGTATATATATGGGTTGGGTCATGTGTTCCTATCCCTTACGGTATTAAGTGTTAACAAATATACACCATTGATTAATTAGAAATGGATGGATGATATTAATTGAGATTTTCCCTTTTTATTTAAATAAAAAAGAGTAGGCCCCACCACTTTAATAGCTAAATTGCTGAAGCGGAAGCGCGTGTATTGATTTTTTTGTGTGATGTAACGTTTTTTTTTGGATGAGGAGATTTTGCTTGCACTCTGTGTTCGTTGAATAATGATGAACAAATTACTGAATAATTCTATATTATCAACGAATAATTACTCTGAACTTCCAGATTTTGTTTGCACTTTGTGGCATAACGTTTTTTTTGGTGGGGTAACGTTGTTTTTTTGTGTGGTGCACTGTTTGAACTATTCGATAAGGTGATATTAATTATTTGCTAACTTATAGTTATTATTCGTGTGTAAAGAGTAGTTATCGTTTAGATAATATCAAAACGGTTGGTCAATTTTGCAACTATTCGTTAGGTTAATAGTAATTATTCGCTAAATTGATCGCTATTATTCGTCTGTAAAGAGGAGTTATCATTTAGATAATAGCAAAAGGGTTGGTCAAATTTTCAACTCTTCGCTAGGTTAATAGTAATTATTCGCTAAATTGATAGTAATTGTTCGCTAGATTGAAAAAGTATGTAAATGTAATTTTTGATTTCCCACATCTAATTACCCACATACATACAAATAATTTCTTATTATCAATGAACAGTAACTCTGAACTTGTCGAATAGTCGATAAATTCATAAACAATTTTAGACAAAGTAATACAAAAATCAGTGCTCCAATCTCAACTAAAACTAATCCTAAAATAATACAGGGATCAGGGCTCCAATCTCAATTAAAACCATAATAATGTAATACAAAAATCTCAATGACATACGCACCAAATCTAACAACGGTACGAGGAGAAACCTTGGCTGAACCCGAACCGAAAGCATCTCAAATGCTAACTTGAACAAAGTCAACCCCCTTGTCATCCAAAGAAGAGGACTAGAATCCCCAATTGAAAGGACAAAGGTTTCCAATTTCACCGATCATTAGAAATTAATAAGAGAAAAACCGATGCCTCTCTACGATTATACTCTTGGACAACAAAACAAGTGGGTCCTCCAATCTCAGCGTTGTATGCCTCCAATCTCCTTGCAACAAGGCGAGGACTAGAGGCTGTAACTGTAAGCAACAAGACAAATATATCTACAAGAACAAAAGAATGATATATAATGCTCCATATGCACTGATCATGAAGGCAATTGCTTCCAAATCAAATGAATCAAATGCTTCAAATAATGTTTACTATGTCAATGAAACTTGAAAGTATGCCAAATCAGATGAATCAATGCCAGATGAATGTATTTCCTCTGAAGGGTACGCACTACCTATTCATCTATATCTATTGTTGACCAAAGTATGCCAAACCAAATGCTTTATGAACAATGACAAATTGAATTCTTATTCAATCTTACAAAATACCGATTAACATAGTTAAACTCAGCAACAACACAAATCACCAGCAAATGAAGGAAGCACATGCATTGAGAGCAAGGGAGACTGCGACGAGAAGACATCGAGGACCGAAGGCAGTGAGCGACGGCGTGATCCACCAGATCTGACACTAGACTTGAGGGCGAGAGAGGGCAACGAGGACAAGAGGCAACGAGCGAGGGCCCATCGGTCGTCCGCCTTCGCCGACCACTGTCGATGTACCTCGCGACTCCCATCGCTGCACCTCACGGCGGCTCCACCTTCGCTTCCGCCATCATCGGCCGCCATAGCTTCAGCCATCTCCTTCGATTCGCGAGTTCTGAATCTCTCTGTCTCAATTTGTATGATATGGTGAGAGAGATGAGACCGAAGTTGATTGAGATTAAATAAAAGAAGGTTAGGGTTTTTGTACGTGAAGGAGGAAGATTGAAACACACGCTCTAACAATGAGAATGATATCAGATAATTAGTGGGGCTCATCTTTTTTTTATTTAAAAAATAAAAAAAAATCTAATTAATCTGGGTCCTCCATCATCTAATAATTAGTGGGCTAGATTTGTTAACATTTAACACCATATGACTTGTTACCATTTGATCCATATATATATATATATATATATATATATATATATATATATATATATATATATATATAGGGATTGACTCCGGTGAAAACCTCAAATTGTGATAAAAACCGTGAGAACTACTTTATAGCTTGGTTTATTTGAAACTCGTGCTAAAAACCTCAATTACACAGTGACTTTACAACTCAGTTCAACCTAAAAACCGTGCTAAAAACTCCAGTTTTAAAATAACACATGACTTTATATCTCGGTTAAACCTAAAAACCGTGCTAAAAACTCATGTTTAAAATTACATTAGTGACTTTATAACTCGGTTTTATTCAGAACCAGGTTAAAATATATGACTTTATAGATCGGTTCTATTCAAAACCGGGCTATAAAGCTAGTGAACCGGGCTAAAAAGTCGGTCCTCACATGTTTTTACCGCAATTTTGGTTTTCACCGGAGCGTATCCATATATATATATATATATATAATATTAATATACTATACAGTGTATATATACACCACTTTACACATACAGTGTGTATATGTGTATTACTATATATATATATAAAGAAAAATCATAAAATTATATAAATATAAATATATGTGTGTGGGTGTGTTATGCTTTTGAAAATCACAAAATATATTGGAATTTTAGAATTTTTTTTATAATGTTTTTTATTTGAGGGATAGGGTCCGTTCCGTCCTGGTCTTATCCCGTCTCGTGAGGGATAAGGCCCGCATGGGATTAAAAACAAAATAGTGAATTCCGTTCCGGTCCCGTTCCGTAAAAATTACGCTGGACGACTCTCATCCCGTCCCGTCCCGTCCTGTCCCATGCCCACCCCTAACTGCCAGTGACTGCCTATAACTATATACTCAATCCGTCTAAAAAATTAAGTCGTTAAGATAAAGGTACCCAATTTAAGTATCATATCTTACATTGTTTCTTATCACATCATTTTAAAATACTTAAATGCACAACCATTATACTCACAAAAGTATCTTAACATATATTTCATTTTATTTTTACATTTTTGTGGGTGTAGAAGAAAAAAGTAGTTCTCATATGTTATTGTTCATTGGATAAAACTAATGATATTGTGTAAGAGTGAGTATCATCTAAAGGTACTCACTTGTAATGATCGTCTTGATTTCAAGACAAACTCTTACATTTATTTTTATTTTTTATTTAAAAATAGGGTTATGGTATTCCAAGTACCACCGTTAAAATTGGTTTAGACCATCTTTAATGATGGTACTTGAAGTGCCATATTTTTATTTTTAAATAAAAAATAAAAATATATGTAAGAGTTGGGGTGACAATCAAGACAATCATTACAAGTGAGTACCATTTAAAACTTTTACAGAAACCCGCTTTAGCACTTTCTCCCACTTTTATAAAAATTAGTACGTAATTAAGATTAATAATCTTTCTTAGTTAAGTGAGTACAACTTTTAAATTTTTTATTGAGTTTCTGGAATTGTTTTTAAAAGGAATCATAATTAATTAATAAGCTGGTGTGTATTGCATGCATACAGGGTGGTTGATGGACACGACGACTGATGGCCTAAAACGACCCAAAACTGAGTCGGTTGATAGTTTGAATCTCAGGTCAGAAGGCATGCTTTCATCTTAATTGTGTTTATTACCTTAATTAATTGCTTCTTTCATATATTAATTAGGAAATTAATTAATTAAATCTTTAATAATTTTAAATGATTTTTAATCTATGTTCAAAGTTAAAATTCACTGGTAAGTGGTAAACATGGCATCTTTCTAAAATTTACTTCAATTCACCGGCGATTTAGTATATATTACTAGTCTAAACGAAATTTTGATCCATTTCAAATTGAACATCATTCTATATATCTATATAATACAATATTAATATATACTTGTTTACAACAAAATTAATATGTATAAAATATTTTTTTAATTTATAATTAGTTGAAAAGAGATACAATATAAAATTTTGAAATGATTTAATAAGGTAAAGTAGTAATAAAACTCAAACACACCATCTATTGTAATTTGAAATATAGATATAATTATTATCATTAGGATAAAACTAAAAAAAATAAAAGTTGTGATATAATGATTAAAAATAATCACAAGCACATGATTGTCTGGATTTCAAGACAAGTAATGCTTGTAAGTCTTAATTAACTTCTGAAATAAGTAAATTGTAAAAAAAAAACTTTTTTGGCTTTAATTGATTTTTATAATTAATTTTTGAAAACGAATATTCACAAATTAATTATTTTTAATAACTTTATTAAAAAAAATTACAGGTTTTAAAATATTGAAATTATAATAAGGGTCATCTATGGTGTATTAAATAAATATAGATGTAAAATATTCATTTTGGGGATAAATATTTTTTTTCTTTGATATTTGAAGCCAAACACCCAAAATTAATCATACACGAGTGTTTATTTATTTTGAAATGATAATATATGCAAATTTCACGTTTTCATTTCTCAAAATTCTTCAATTTAAGATGTATGTAGATCTTAAAATGTTATTTTTTGTATTCCAAATAGTCATTTAAGATGTTTAGAATAAATGTAACTTCTCTCTAAAAAATCTTATGTTAAAAATTTATATAGATGTCATGTAGAATGTGCAGAGTAAGTATATATAGAATTAAAATATTGAAAATATTTGGCAAAATGTCCATTTTGGTATACCTCTTTTGCTAAATGTCCACCTAAAACTACCATTTTGCTAAATGTCCAAATTTTTTTTGCAATCCCCAATCTACCCATATTATTAATTACCCTTCTTCTTGCCCTCCAAGCTCCCCTTCTCCATCCAGATCTGAGATCTAGATCTTGTCTCTCCTCTCCTTCTCTATCTCGTCCCTCCGCCTCCAGATTTGAGAGCCGGATCTTCCTCCTCCCACTACAAAAAAAACAATTTAGCAACGACTGTTTACCATGGTTGAAAGTCCATTTGCATTGGAAAAAGAGTAGTAGCAACGACTATAGCCACGGGAAACCAGCCGTGACGAAACCTTTGGTGGCAAAAGAGTCTAGCGACGGCTAGAGCCGTGGCCAGGGGCAAAGCGACGTCAAGTTGCCGTTGCTAAATTATTACTGGAAAATAAAAAAACACCAATTTTTAGCTCGGATTCTTCAAGTCCGGGCTAAAAAGTCTTCATATTTTTTTTTTAAAAAACTAGTAGACCACAAATTCTATTCTAAATACATTAGAATAATACACCACAAATTTCACATCATGAATCATAATTCATCAGTTCTTTTCATTCAATAGGGGGCTTATACAACTATACAAGCTTAAAAACAACTTATAAAACCATACAAGCTTCACAACAACTTATAAAACCAGACAAGGTTAACAAATAACAGCGGCTATGTAAGGAATCAATCTTTGGACTAGTGTAAATACATCTCTCTGCAAAAGGTGACCTTATAATTGATTTCTAAAGATCAAAGTAAGCATAAAACCAGAATGAAGAGGTGATGAATTTGATAGGAGATCCCAACTCTTCAGTATAATTATGCGGATTTCGATCATCAAAAAATTTTCATGTCACCACCGATAAGAGTGGTGACAGTGACCCGGTAAAAAAACTCTTGAAACAAAACTGTCATCAAAAAATTTTCATGTCACCACACACGTGTTACCACTGATAAGGGTGGTGACAGTGACCCCGTAAAAAAAACTTTTGAAACGAAACTGTCATTAAAAAATTTTCATGTCACCACACACGTGTCACCACTAATAAGAGTGGTGACAGTGACCCCGTAAAAAAAACTCTTGAAACGAAGCTGTCATCAAAAAAATTTCATGTCACCACTGATAAGGGTGGTGACAGTGACCCCGTAAAAAAACTGTTGAAACGAAACTATCATCAAAAAATTTTCATGTCACCACACACGTGTCACCACTGATAAGATTGGTGACAGTGACCCGTAAAAAAACTCTTGAAACGAAGCTGTCATTAAAAAACTTCATGTCACCACACACGTGTCACCACTGATAAGGGTGGTGATAGTGACCCCGTAAAAAAAACTCTTGAAACGAAGTTGTCATCAAAAAATTTTCATGTCACCACACACATGTCACCACTGATAAGATTGGTGACAGTGACTCCGTAAAAAAACTCTTGAAACAAAGTTGTCATCAAAAAATTTTCATGTCACCACACATGTGTCACCACTAATAAGGGTGGTGATAGTGACCCCATAAAAAAGATTCTTGAAACGAAGTTGTTATCAAAAAATTTTCATGTCACTACACACTTGTCACCACTAATAAGGGTGTTGACAATGACCCCGTAAAAAAATAACTCTTGAAACGAAGCTGTCATCAAAAAATTTTCATGTCACCAAACACGTGTCACCACTAATAAGGGTGGTGACAGTGACCCCGTAAAAAAAACTCTTGAAATGAAGCTGTCATAAAAAAATTTTCATGTCACCACACATATGTCACCACTGATAAGGTTGGTGACAGTGACCCCGTAAAAAAAACTCTAAAAACGAAGTTGTCACCAAAAAATTTTTATGTCGCCACACATGTGTCACCAAAAGTCATTGCCCTTGACTGGTCAATGGTTAATGGTCAAATTAAAAAATGGGAAGGAAGGAAAATGAGAAGGAAGGACAAAATTGTCAATTTGGGACAATCACCTAATTACTTCATGAAAATGGACAAGGAGCAAAAAAATGAGGTATCAAATGGACATTTCCCAAAATTTCCCATAACTAATTATCTTTTTTTTTTATTTAAAAAAATATCCCAAATGTTAATTAGGACATTGGTGGGCACATGGAATGTGGGAGGGACGCCACCCCACGAAGGATTAAACCTTACGAACTGGCTGAATACGTCTGCTCCTGCTGACATCTATGTTCTTGGGTAATTATAATAATAATAATAATAATAATAATAATAATTATTATTATTAGTATATTTTCTTTACTTTAATTATCTATTTTCATAAAATTAATTTCATTTTTTTGGGGACTAATGCAGCTTCCAAGAGATCGTCCCACTAAACGCAGGCAATGTGCTGGGAGCAGAAGACTACGCCCCGGCCAGCAAGTGGCTCTCCCTCATTCGCCAAGCTCTAAATAACCCTAACCCTGACCCCAAACAAACTGACCCTGATTTCCCCCAAAATTACCAAAACGCCACTACCACACTCGGCGCTAACCACCTCCATGATGAGCAAGATCAACATGGAAGCTCGGCCAAAACCCGGATCAGCTTCTCTGACCTCCTCACCCTTGAAGAATACCTCCCGAAGGACGATTTTGACCGCTTTATGAGCTCATACTCCAACCCTCCTTCAACCACCGGTCGAACCAGTGATCAAAGCCCCAAGGGGCAAGATAGTAACTTCACCAGCAAGAATCGTCGATATTGCCTAGCGGCTAGCAAGCAGATGGTAGGGCTGTTGTTGTGTGTTTGGGTCCGGGCCGATCTTTACCCAGATGTTAGTAACTTGAGAGTTTCGTGTGTCGGGACCGGAATCATGGGCTACCTTGGCAATAAGGTACCTAGCTATAATGTTATCAAGTACATTAAGTTATTATTATTATTATTATTATTATTATTATTATTATTATTATTATTATTATTATTATTATTATTATTATTATTATTATTATTATTATATATGTGGTAAAACTTTATTTTTCGCCATATCCAAGTTGTAACAATATGTGCATCTTTGATTTTCTCATTGTATTTGTAGGGATCTGTATCGATCAGTATGACATTATATCGCACTGCCTTTTGTTTTGTGTGCACCCACTTAACATCGGGGGAGAAAGAAGGGGATGAGATGAGACGAAACTCAGATGTCATTGAGATCTTAAGGAGGACAAGGTTTTCTCGAACGTGTAGGATGGTTCAAGCACAGTCATTTCCTCCTGAGAACATATTGGAGCACGAGTAAGTCTCAATTTCCAAAAATCAATAGATGCCTATACGTATGATTTTTGCTCCATATATATATATATATATATATATATATATATGACGCTAACATCTATCGTTTTATGAATGTAGCAATGTAATTTGGCTAGGTGACCTAAACTATCGGCTAGTATCATCCGGTAGTGAGGACATATTCAAGCTTTTGGAGAAGGAGGATTGGCAAGCATTGCTTGACAAAGATCAGGTATATAACTATGTCTCAATTTGATCAGTACAGACTTTATACACATAACTTAATTTGTCAAGGTGAAACTAATTAAAATAACCCAATCTTTGGAGGGGTGTTAAAAAAATATCCTCACTTTTCAGCTCTAAGAAAAATAACCCGACCTTTGGGAGAGATGGTAACAAAGTATCTAAACTCATTTTTTCGACCATAAATTGAGCCAAAACAATGACATAAAATAAGTTAAGTGGTCTCATTTTCATTAAAACAAGTCAATATTATCCAAAATTCACCAAAATCTTAATTTCGTCAATTATATGTCATCATCTTTGCCCATATTTATAGTCATTAAAACAATTGGGATACTTTGTTACCACACTTCCCAAAATTTTGGGTTATTTTTTTTACTGTTGAAAGGTGGAGATATTTTTTTAACACCCCTTCAAATGCTGAGTTATTTTAATTAGTTTTGCCATTTATCATGAGCATGTGGCTAATTTATAAGTGTTTTGGACAGTTGGGAATAGAACAAAGAGCTGGGAGGGTATTCAAAGGGTGGGAAGAAGGAAGGATTGAATTCGCCCCAACTTACAAATATGTAACCAACTCCGACGACTATACTGCCCTAAATTCCAAGTCTAAGGAGAAACGCCGAACCCCTGCCTGGTAAGGATGCTTGCCCTGATTAATAATCTCCATATATTTCTCCTAAATTTAAATATGAGGAGAGAATCAATCAAAATTTTTATATATTTTAAAGCACATCAAGCAATGCAGCTAGGTATCTACCTTGTAGAAATTTGAGTTTAATCGAACCAAACTTGATAAACTACATAGTTTTTTTTTCAATTAACCTTCATGTCAGTATCCTCTACTATCTTCAGTGTAAATACAATGAGAGAGTTGAATCAAAATTTACAACTAGGTAAGTAGCTAGGTAACTAACTTGTACAAATGTGAGCTTAATCAAACCAAACTCGTTAAAGGGTGATAATATTTACACCCATAAATTTTACTATATGCACCATACCTACGCCTCTTGAATCACACCTCTGCTCCTCTTGAGTCACACACCTGCCCCTCAAGAGGCGCAAGGTATTTTAATGTAAAATACCCTGCGCCTCTTGAGGGGCAGGTGTGTGACTCAAGAGGAGCAGGGTGTATTTTAAAAAAAATATAAAAAGTGAGATATGTGGTGTAAATAGTAAATTTTGTGGTGTAAATAACATTGGCTTAAACATAATACAACAAGACCTAGATGTACACGTAACTGATATGATACGTCAAACTAGAAATCGAGTCGTATGCTAATTGTAACTTTTGGAATGTTTTGATTTGTTGCTTGTTCGTTAAGTGGCTTTTTAGAGTTTCATGATCAGATTTACTAACCTCAAATGCAAAGAGCAAGTAGGAATTAAGCTGTGAATATATATATATATATATATATATATATATATATATGTATGTATGCAATGGAGATGTTAATTTGTTGGGCGGTTATGGCGGCTTTATTTGGTTTAAACATTTGCTTAACCCCCTTATCCTCCTTCCTAATGTTTTGCGCTAATTACGTCAATTTTAAACCTAATCCTGTTTTCTAGTAAGCCCATCACTTACATCATAAATTTAGATTACTTTGTACGTACAGGTAACAAAGTACATTCAATATATAACAATGCATGATCAATTAAGTTGGAGCCGACTTACTAAATAATACTCCCTCCGTTCGACAAAACATGTCGTTTACTATTCATGTACGTTTTTTTAAAATGATAAAAACTATATAAAATATTTATTTTTTAATAATTTTTTTAACAAGTTTGTACTTATTAATAATAACTATAAAATTGTTAAAAAAATTATTAAAAAACTAAATATTTTATACTCCCTCCGTTCGGCAAAACATGTCGTTTACTATTCACGCACACTTTTTTAGAATGATAAAAAATATAAAAAATATTTATTTTTTATAAAAAAATTTTAACAAGTTTGTACTTATTAATAATAATTACGAAATTGTTAAAAAAAATTACTAAAAAACTAGATAGTTTATATAGTTTTTATCCCCTAAAAAAACGTGCGTGAATAGTAAAGTGACATGTTTTGTCGAACCGAGGGAGTATAGTTTTTATCCCCTAAAAAAAGCGCGTGTTAATAGTAAAGTGACATGTTTTGTCGAATGGAGGGAGTATAATTTTTTTTTAAACTTTAAACCTTATGTTTTTAAATTAAAGATTAGAAATTACATACCTAACATCACCATATATGAAGTATCAACAACGTTAATTGTTTTTTTTTCGATAAAGTAAGAATTCGATTGGAAATCCTAACCGATAGCATCCCGACGGATGGGACCTTGAAGATCTATATGTGAAACCGGTGCGGACCCGCTAACAAAGCGGAAAAGGTGAGCAACCTTATCAGCCGCCTTGTTACCCTCACGGGGCACATGGGAATATAGCACAACCTGGAAAGACTGAAGAAGCCTTTTGATATCGCCCATTAGTAATTCGATTTCCCAAGGGCAGGGGCCATATGATTTCAGGTGGTTTATAATAATTTGTGAGTCTCCCTCCACCATAATCTTTGCATGCCTAATCTCTTTTGCATAGTTAATGGCTTCTCGAAGAGCAATAGTCTCAGCCAACATCGGAGAGAGATTCCCAAGAAGACTGGAGCCGATTTTTGTGACATTGCCTTCCCAATCTCTAATAATATACCCATAACTAGCACACACTTCAGAGCTCATTGCACCATCAAAGTTAATTTTAAGGAAACCTCGTTCAGGTTTTCTCCATTTGACATTTTTTCTACTCAATTTACGCTTCTGGGCCAGATGTAATCCTTTATCCACATTTTCTTCCTCGAGCATTTCCCCGGATGCTTTCCTCCAATTATCTTTGGTGGAACTGAAAAAAGACCGAATCTCCATATTAGAAGGTTTATTGTGATTTCTTAAAGAGATTTGATTCCTATAAAATCAAGTTATCCACCATTTAAGTGCCATCTCTTCTTTCTCTTCCTTTTTTAGATGTAGTCTAATCTTTTCATAATAGAATTGCCACTCCTATCAAGAACAGGGAGTGTATTCGCTAATTCTCGGACTCTTTGAGAGTGAAGACATGAGTTTTTTAACAAAAGGGCAATCTACAAATAAGTGATATTCATTCTCTGAGGGATGGTCGCATAAGGTGCAATAATTTGGGACCGAAATACCTCTCCTACTAAGTCGTTGTCTTGTAGGTAACCCATTTTGAGAAATCTTCCATAAGAAATTTTTAATCTTCGGAATCGAATCCACCTTCCACGTGATTAGATACCAATTTCATTGCACTGGAAGTAGTAAACCAGCCAAGCTTATCTGGCCACTAGTATAATCTATCAGAGGTAGGTATGATGGGGAGAGGCAAATCCAAAATCTTTTTGACCAAGTGTTGATCAAGGACTGTACTAAGTTTTTCCTCCCACCACTTTACTGCAACAATAAATTCACTAACTTTCGAATTTAGATCTAAATTATGGATATCGTTTCGTTGGAGGAACAAGGGTTTTTGAGAAAACTAGTTATCCATCTAGAACTTGACAGATTCACCATTTCCAATTGACCATATAAGACCCTCTTTAAACTTTTCGATGAGAGTAGTAACCTTTCTCCATTGCCATGAGGCATTATTAACCTTTTGATAACTTAGAATATCGCTCTCCCTTAGATACTTATGCCTAATGATTTTGACCCAAATATTTTCAGGCTCTGCTAGAGTTTTCCATAACGTTAATTGTTTTAAAATAATTGAAATTGATTTGACCGATTTTTATTCATAGAAAAGATTTATGTTGTTCTTGAAAGAGTTGATTGTGATTTAAATTGGGTGAATAACATTGCAGGTGTGATAGGATATTGTGGAAAGGAGAAGGTGTAAAGCAAATGTGTTACATGAGAGGAGATTCCAAGTTCTCAGACCACAGGCCTGTCTCCTCTCTCTTCTCCATCTTAGTTGACTCCCGAAATGCCCCCAACCCACACCGCCAGTCCGTTGCTCTGCCACCATTAGCAATGGCATCATCCACCAGCGCCACCACTGCCATTCTGTTGTCGCTAACATCCTGCAAAGCCAAGATCCAGGCGGAGGAGATTTTGCTACAAAGACACACCACCTGAGGGCTGAGGTTTTTTTTATAGGATTAACAAGGGAAATCCAATAAAGGCAAATTGAGTAATCTTATTGGACTTGTATTAATGGGCGATCGTTATTGGAGGCCCATTGGTCTAAGCTGCAATTGGGCTACCTTTTTCACCCATGAGAGTTTTGAGAATTACATCTTCGATTTACCCATTTTGTGAAGAAGTTTCACTTTTTACTGTGAAACTGTCTGTATAAAGGAATTTTATATTATAACCTCATGTTTGGGTTCAAGTTGAAATCTTCACTTTGTAAATACTAAAAACAGATTTTGTGTGCTTAGTGCTAGTACAAGTTGTACACATTGAAGAAAAAGTTGATCAAGGAAACAACTCAAAGTACTTCAGACTCATTGCCTTGATCAGACAGGAACCTCCTTGATGGCTTCTTGGTTTGCAAGATTGTACTCTACAAGTTCTTCTTGCACTACTGAGGCCTTCTCCTCATCAATTGACGCCGGTATCACAGATTTATCGTAATCTCTAGACATTCCCCACACAACCAGATACAACCCAACAACTATAACAAAAGAACCAGTCATCCTGCAAGAAGATGGATAAGTTAGTCCGATAATGTCATTGTACGTTTTATATAGTTTCTTTTCTATACAAATTAACACATTGCGCTAAACAAACCCTTGTATTCTTAACCCCCAAAGTCACAACTAGAAGTTCCTTCTATCTATGAAGATGTTCTCAAATTTATGCATACCTTCTCAAGTTCAGCTCGTCAGCCAAGATGAAGAAACTGATGACTGCAACGAATACCATGCACAACGGGCTAAACATGGCTAAGAAAACCGGACCTCCGTCCTTCATTACCACTCCTTGCACATAGTATGCTAAACATGAGCAAAATATCCCCTGCGTTTTTCCTTCCTTAGAACTGTCATGCACAAATTGAGGAAAGGAAAACGAGTCCAGTCTCTTACGCTATAAACAGCTGCTAGAAGCTTGATGTCAAAACGTATAGACCAGACACTTGATTTTTCCACTATGATACCAACAATGGCATTCCAAGCTGTGACAAGTAGGCATATCCAAGCGGTGAGAGATAGGTCAGCAGGGTATGTCTTCAGAGTAATCGCCTTGAAATTGCATCCGTAAATGAAAACAAATAGTCTAATCAGTTCTCTAAGAAAAATGGATTTTTTCAGACATGAAGTGAAATACAAAATTTTGGAAGGGTAAAAATTCAAGTACCTGCAAGATCAAAAAACAAGCACAGCTAAAGCTGATGCTGATCAGGACAGAACCGTTTATGGTGTCATAAAGGCTTATCTTAATCCTTACAGTGTCATGGCCAATGCTGGTCTGATCTGACCATCCATGGATTATCAAGGGCCCACGCACGATCGTCATGACCATGGCTCCTCCTACTGTAATGCATGTTTCAAGCACCTTGCCTTGGCTGGGGACGTTCCTCATTCGTAAGCTTTCAAGCCTGTTGAAGGAAGGGTGTACAACTTCGCTTGCATAATTTTTTTTTCTTTTTTTTGGTGGGGGGCATGCACTACAAAAAAATAAAGAAATTTGCCACGCTACCTAGCTTCGGCAAGGGCTTGTCGTGGCAAATGATACCTTTTGCTACCGATGGTAGCTTCGACAAGCGTTTCCGTAGCTATTGGGTCGATTTTGCTACCCTTGATAGCTACGGCATTGACCCCGTTGCAAAATTTTATGACAATCAGGCAGCGACATTGCTCGTTTTATGACATTTGCGACGACTAGTAGTAGTTGTCGTCGCTAATGTTAATTAAAAAAAAGAACAAAAGAGAGGAAAGTATAACCCTAGCTACTACCCATACCCACTCAGTCCGTCAGTCGCTCTTCTTCCTCCACCTCCCTCAGTTGCCATCAAGAGTGAGAGAAATTAGGGTTTGAGAGACGGCGACTGATCTGAGATCGAGCGTTTGAGAAAGCTCGAGGGAGCTTCCATGGCAGACAAGTGCTTAACGCAAAAAGCTTCAATGAGAGATACCTCAAAGTGCGAGCCATCCTGGGAGCGATTATTGAGCCCGAGATCCAATCTATGAGGGAAGAAAAACTCGAGGAATAGTTCTTCTAGCCTCGCTCCTCCTCTCGCGTGATTCTCTAGCGCCTCTCGGCCTTTCTCGCAGCCCCATCCGCCCTCTCTTTACCCAGGCCACCATCGTTCTACTGTGCATCTCTGCCTGCTATTCAGATTCCAAATTCCCCTCAGGTAAGTGCAGGTATGTAGTCTCCCTATTCCCTTCCAAGTTGCTAATTTATTGAATTGCTGATAACTTGTTGGTGAGATTTAAAATTGGATGTTCCGTTGAAGTTTCTATGTCAATGGGACTAATGTGTTAGAAATTGCATCTTGGGACTCTGCTCGATTTAGTCTGATGATGTTGTCCATTTACTTGATCAGATTTTAGTTATGTAGGATTAACAAATGTGAATATGATAATCTAATTTGTGAATTGCAAAATATGGCTGAGATTCGGGGTGTTTGGTTCTTGCTTCTCTTGAAAACTTGTTACATGTTGCATTTACATTGGAATATACCTTCAGATTGAATCGTACTTCATGAAATTTCAAGAAACAAGTTTACAAAAAAAAACACATATATATGTATCCATTTTTACAGATCAATATAGCTCTTGTGAAAGCCATTTTTTAAAAAACTAAAGGTAAAGAGGAATGCATGAACTGAAATCAACAACCCCAAACAAGCTAAAGAAACATCTTAGCCAAGCAAGAATCTAATGGATTGTTTAGAGATGAAACTCGTTTAGTTTTCATTGTTTATTTATGCAAATTTAACTTCTTCTGGATGGGATGATGATGATGAATAGGTACAAGCACTTTGGACAGTTTGCACCTTTAGAAGGGGAACAAGCAACTATTGAACTTCTAGAGGATTGGGTATCCATGGGTCACAACACCCAATGGCTTTGATATTATGTTTATGCAAGGTACCTTTCCAGCTTTCCTTTCATTCCACTCAATTGCTCCACATATTTATTTATATATTTATAGTTTCCATGGTAACATTGTATGTGTATATGTATCCCTCTCTCCACACAGCAAACAAGAAAGTTGTAGGACAAGGCTTCTGGTGATTTTTTATTAGACAAAGCGCTTCATTTTCAATAGAGATTCCAGTCGCATTTGAGAGACGAACTCTAAAAAGTAAAAACTGCCGAGTACATAAGATGTGAGTTGTATTTTTTTGGTGACTTTGTGAGTTGTGCTTAAGTTATATTCCAATGTAAATGCAAGCCTTTTGAATTGAGTAAGTTGTCTCCTTAACCCTCTATTTTATTTAAAGTGTTTTTTCATCCATTTGAATTTCCTTGCTAATATTCTAATTCCCATAGCTGAACATATGAAATCTTCTTTGTTTCAGGCTCTATTTGATATCCGTTACAAGGAGGACAAACTTATTTGCTTATTCTCAATTTCTCAAAGGTAAAATATGTAAAATCTCTCACCTTTTTTTCTTCCCATTGCATCGGCTATAGATTGGGCTATAAATGGATATATAGAGAGAGCTATTGATCTTGATATTTTATTTTTAATTAGTCAACTTATATTACATATTAGGGCATGGATATATGTAGAGATTAATTATCATATTTACATGGAAACTATATTTTCTTAGTCTTAGATGGTTGCAACTTGGATAAGACTAGTTGTAAGGAGGATGTCCACTGGTTGCCACCTGATAGTAATTTGATTGATTTTTTTCTTTCCATAAATGTCTTTATGATTGTGGAATGAAATCCTACTTTGTGATGAGACATTTGGTTTATTTTAGTCTGGCAGATGTTCAAGATGAAATATGGTTTTTAATCGGCAATTCTTGGTGCTGAATAATTAAGTTCTATAAATAGTTCTACTTTGTTGTGATTCTATGAGCATATAAACTTAAGTGATATAATCTGATTTCTTCTTTTTTGTGATTCTATAGATTTATATGTTAACCCTTATTCATTACAAGGAATGTTTGTGGTATAATAAAAGTGGCTGATTCTGGGTACAAGACAAAGGCAAAGTGTGATGTGCTGGATGACCTGGATCTACATCCTTCTCAATGCGGCAAGCATTTCTTAGTTTGATGTGCTATTGCCAGAGTCTTGCTATGCAAATTCAATCATGGAGAGTGGAACAGATTTACTTGCTTAAGGGCTTCTTGTTATTGGTGAAAACACTTCAATGATATTTTACATATGCATGTTAGAAGAAAGTGTATGCTTGTTGAGCAGTTTTCAGAAGTGTTAGTTTGTTGATATGTAGTGTTTCTTTCCTTTCCTCGCATCTTTCTTTGCTAAACAATTCCTGTAAGAACATACACCATAAAAAATGGGCTGAATAGCAGAGAAGGATGCCTAAAGCATAAAGAAAATGGCATCTTGACATTGGAACTCCTGTTGAATTTATTACATTGGAACATGTTCTCCCCTTGGTTCAGAGTCCTATATGAATTTATAGGAGAGGAACATCTAATTGGCGCACAAGATCTGCTGCACTAACATACCTTTGGACATTCATGTATAGGTACTATACTACATGCAACAATGCCATGTTGATTGGTCATTTAGATACAATGCTTTATAAACTGCGAATGTGTTAACCTTTATACAGGCATACATTTATCTGTTCTTTTGAGGAGAAAGAACAGATTTGGACCAATATTGAGAGGTTGATGACAAATAGTCAGATAGAGGTATTCTCACTCCCCCTACCTCTCCTCCTATCTCTCTCCCATCCTCTCCTTTTTTTGGACCCTGATGTCTTCTCTTAAATTTTGGTTGGCATGAAACTTGCATTTTATTGAGTGCTTTGGTTAAAATACATTTCTTGTCATCAACAAATTTACCATTTTTTTTATATAGATTTTAAAAAAAAAGATGCAAATACAATATCAGCCTTTGACCATTTTTTACATGATGTCTATATTCTTTACTAAATTTGTGTTGATTTTCTTGGTTTATTGGCTGCTCTTGAAAGACTGTCCTTGTGAAACTGAGACTGAGAGTCTCGAAGTCAATTTTGTGCTGATATAAAGATGAGTTCAGTAATCATATGGTGTATGATGTGAGTTTCCTTAAGGGATGGTGCATTGGTGCTTATGTCAACTTAAAAAAAAACCTGTTAACTTATCTTTAATATTATTTAAGAATGAGGTTTGCTCGATTATCTTTTTTTTATTGGCAAAGAGTTGATCAGTTATGCCCCATATTTTAACCTGTCATGAAACCAGATGATAGACATAGAGATGTGGATGAAGTTCTTTCTACCCCTGATGCCTTTATATATGTTTCATATAGAGTTCTTTCTCAATATTCATTTTGTTTTCAAACCAAACAATGTTTTTTTTAATTGATTTTGAATGGATTTTTTATTCTTGAAATGAAATGAATTTATTTCCCTAGACTCTGAAAGGGGTCATTATGCTGCTGAACACAGATGGGTACGTTATTGGGGACTGATTAGAAATTAACGTGTAAAATATATATTTTCAGCCCTGTGTTTATGTGCAAATATTGTGCCTGTTTTCTGGATTTTGTTAATTTTGAAATTTGTACTGCTTTATCAGGTAAGAGAGTATGCTGCAGGAGTTTTGGCTGGCCTGATGAAGGGTGGTGATGAAAATCTAGCAACTGAGTTTCGTAATCGAACATTTAAGGAGGCAAGCCTTATCTGGCAATGTAGTCTTTGGGGGTAAATTTGTATAAATAATGTAAATTTATATAATTAATGTAAATTTTATTGTATATGTAAATTTGTAAATTAGGTAAATTTTTGTAATTAATGTAGATTTATATAATTATGTATATATAAATTTGTATAAATTAATAAAATTTTATTAATAGGTAAATTGTATGTGTATTGTTTTTTTTTAAATATGGGACTTTTTAGCTTGGGTCTGAAAAATCCGGGCTAAAAAGCAGTTTTTTTTAATTTTCCATAAATAAATTAGCTACGGCAGCTTGCCGTGGCAAACGTGTTGTCTTTCATAGGGTAGCTTCGCCGTCTCTTAGCTACGACTCTTTGCCGAAGCTATTTTTTTTGCTACGGCTCTTTGCCGAAGCTACCAAAATTTGCGACCCCTAAATTCGCCACGCCCCCAATTGCCGTCGTTTGGCCGAAGCTAGCATGCTTTTGCCACGGCAGATTAGCCTTTTGCCACGGGAAATTGCCGAAGCAAATTTCATTTTTTTTGTAGTGATGATATATGTGCGAGTACTTGAAAACGCAAGCCATGAGAAAGGCGACTGCAGGGAGAATGTTGTACATGGAAGCTGCAAACATTGCAGATGTGTACTTCATTCTGAGGAAGTACATGTTTTGGTCAAGCACTGGCCTGTTATATAACACAAAGTAGACTTGCAAGTTTATAGAGAAAACAAAGAAGACTTGTAAGTTTAGAAAGACATACTCGAATAAGCTGAGCAACATGATCTTGGTGAAGATTGCCATAGTCATCCTTGGTCGTACCTTCCCGCTTCCAAGATTCAAGCCAGAAATGATTGATGCCATGAAGTTGTAAAATTTGTTTCAAAATAAGATATCTATTATGTATGTGTCATACTTTTCAAGAATGAGGGCAAAAGGTGCAAGTAACATAGTAGCCACAGCACGACGATAGGTCACAAACACGAAATTGTTCATTCCGTGATCAAGAGCAACTTGGGAGACGACATCCATCCCCGCAAGCCCGAGTTGTAAGAAGATCACCACCATGAAAGGCTTCAATCGCTTCAGCATTTCTCCCCCCTTCATCTTGTGTTCCCAGTAGATGTATGTATGTATGTATGTATTCGTAATTCATTGAAGCTAAAGCCTTTCTACCCCTTTTATCTTGGCTTCCCTTTGGAGCTGTCTCTCACACAAAGAAGATTCCTTTGATTTTGCTTGATAGGACGAAATTTTGATGCCTTACAAGCCAACACTGTTTGCAGACAAGTATGATGTAATAATTGTAAGGCCAGACCGATAATCTCCTGAAATTGCGGCCTCTCTTTTGCTCTAAGTATATCCCTCAAGTAACCTCATTAACAAGATTCAACTAGTATTGAATCTTGCCTATCACAACATCAATCATGGAAGAAATCTGTAGTAGATGCAAACCTTGACAATGAACTGGTTGGGGAAAGACACCAGGAAGAATTTCAGTATGTTGCTCTCCAGAGCATGAATTCTATATTTCTTATTATTGTTTATGTACAAGCCACCATGAGTATTTGTATTGGTGGTGGAGGGGTTGTTATAACCCTTATTTACACTACTGACCACTCTAACAAAACTCTAACTAACTACTGACGTCATCTCATATACACACTACACCCCCCCTCAAGGTGGACGCGTGGGATGGAACACAAGGCCCAGCTTGCAAGCTAAGAAAAGATGTTGATCTGTGCCCAAAGCCTTGGTCATGATGCCAGCCAATTGAAGATGAGAAGGAACGTGGACAGTAGAAACAAACCCATCTAAAACCAAATCCCGAACGAAATGGCAATCTAGCTTGAGGTGCTTGATTCGCTCATGGAAAACGGGGTTAGTAGCCAAATACTGTGCCGCTTTGTTGTCGCAACATAACGGAATTGGAAGTCCCACAGTTACACAAAGATCCTCCAGAATCCTAGCTAACCAAACCAATTCACTCTCGGTCATGGACATACTTCGATATTCACTTTCCGCAGACGATTTAGAAACCGTTTTCTGCTTCTTTGTCTTCCAAGAGACCAAGGAGTCCCCCAAAAAGATGCAGTAACCTGTTAACGAACGACCAGAAAACGGGCATGTGCCCCAATCCGCATCTGAGTATGCTCGAAGACCCAAACCAGAAGAACGAGGGTAGTAAAGCGAGCAATTAACAGTGCCTTCCAAATACCGCAGTAAGAATCTCATGATTAGATGTATGCTTGGATGTGATCTCTTTTTGTCTTTCAATCTGTAAAACATGTGAAAGGCACGGTTGATAGTAGGCAGTGGATCCATGGCCAAGATGCTACTACGAATGTTCTCAAAGGGATCATTCAGGCCCATGAGAAATGGCATGAGCTGTGTCGTGGCCTCCCTTGCAAGCAATTTCTTCAAGATAAGACAGGTACAAGCCTTCATAATCCCACAAGTGCACACAGGAATACCTTGGAGAGATTGCAATTCATCCCATACTCTCTTCCTTTTCCCATAGTATGCTGAAACAGAGGAGTTCTCCTGTTTTAAATCACTAAGTTCCTTCTGCAACTGGTACACCAAGGGAGCATTAGATTCAGAGAAGCGTTCCAGAATCTCATCCCACAGCTCACGAGCAGAAGAAACGTACATAAACTGCTTGACAATTTCTAGCTTCATGGAATTAACCACCCAGCACATAACCATGAAATCGCACCTAATCCATTTCTCAAGATCCTCTGAACCATCCTCAGGTCGAGCACAAGTACCATTAATAAATCCGAGCTTGACCTTCACTCCGAGGGCCATACGAACAGCACGACTCCAGCTAAGGAAATTTGTACCAGAAAACTGAACCGCTACTAGTTGTAGCTCTGGATGATCGGAGTTAGTAAGGTGCAGAGGATCTGTAAATGTCACATTCATAGCAGTTTGACGCACAGATCGACCAGAATCATCAACGTTCTCAGCATTCATATTCGAACCTGTAGACATGCTGTAAAGATGAAGGAGCTCAACACCTCAGCAAGAGGCAACCATGAGTTCACAAGTCACAAAAGCTCAACGACGAGGAAACACGAACATATACTCACAGGAAAACAAAATCAAAGCGACAAAAGCCAACTGAATCTCAGTAAAATGCACAAACCAGAGAGATACTGAATAATCTACAAGGAAAACGAAACCGCAGACCTACAATTGCACAGATCTGACACGAAAACCAAAGAAAACTGCAACTGCGAAAAATGACGAAAATGAGCGCGCAAATCGCACACGAAGAACACTGATCGCAAATAGAGTACAACCAGATCACCAGAGTAACGCAGAAGGCAGATCAAACCAGTAAAACGCAAATAAGGAAAACAGAACACCGAAAACATCCAGATCAGAGAGCAAATCAAGCAATCGATTAACATGCAACCAGATCAACACAACCGAAATCGCTCCAAACGAATTCGCTCGGTCTGATACCATAACAAGATTCAACTAGTATTGAATCTTGCCTATCACAACATCAATCATGGAAGAAATCTGTAGTAGATGCAAACCTTGACAATGAACTGGTTGGGGAAAGACACCAGGAAGAATTTCAGTATGTTGCTCTCCAGAGCATGAATTCTATATTTCTTATTATTGTTTATGTACAAGCCACCATGAGTATTTATATTGGTGGAGGAGGGGTTGTTATAACCCTTATTTACACTACTGACCACTCTAACAAAACTCTAACTAACTACTGACGTCATCTCATATACACTCTACACTCATACTAAGACAATAAAAGTGTGGTGATTAGGACGACAATGACCAGCAATCACTGGTGACTGAAAACCTGGCTTCAGACCATATTCACATACATCACAAGCAAGGAAAACTTTGTTTAGCTGGCCATGCTATGCACCCACACTTTAACACATTTATGTGCATCTGATAATGTAGGGGCAGGGCGAAGGGAAGACGAAACCATCTAACAGAAAACAAAAGGTTGACATCATGTCAGATGGTTGTGGAGGATGACAACATGGGATATGGTATGGTAAAGGAGAGCTTGAAACAGAAATCATTGGCTTTCTTTTAGGATGGTTGACGCCTCTAGTGGATCAATTTGTCGAATCATTCATCTGTTTCTGGAGGCTTTCATTTCATTTGAACAAAATCTTGTGTGGCAACCTATATACGTTCTGAAAATATGGCTCATTAAGCATTGACTCTATGGTAGTTTGAACTCCTAGTAAAACCATAAATGACTCGAATCGGGCTTGATCTAAACAAGACGAGCTCATGAGCCAAAATTTAGAATCAGGTATAAAAATGTGTTCATACTCGACTCATTTTGTAAATGAATAAGCTTGAGTTAATCTTTTTCCAAACTAAGTCCAAACTACTCGATTCATAGTACAGCCGCCCTACTTGCACATGACTAGTATGGCTAGGGGAAATTTTGTCCATTCCACTAAATTCGAGCTATTAAGCTTGAGTCGAGGTAAGTCGCAATTTAAATCGAGCTTAAAATTGTGTTTATAATCGGCTGATTTAGTAAATGAACGAGCCTGAACTGAACTTGAACTACTCGGCTCATATAACATCCCCATCCGTGAAAGTCTGCAACAAGAAATCTCAACTTTCACAAGAAAATCCAGACAGGAAAACAAAATACTGCTGTGTTGAACAATCTGCAATCTGTTAGTGAAGATATTAAATCTATATAGTATAACGCTCTACTTAACACTAAAATAAAATTGAAATATGTATATTTTTGCAATTCTATGTATTATATGAACAACCCATTTTGTCAGCTAAGAAGAGGGACAAAAGACCTCCCCTTCATACCACACCATTAAGCTATATGAAGTAATTTGCACAACAGAAAATGGCTCTCTGTTTTCTACATCAAAATGCAGAAATTCTCCCAACAACAAAGTCTCAAAAGAAGCTAAAGGGAGAGATAATAATATAATTTTCAAATCGATGAGAGCTACCACTGACCTAGAATGGATATGTTGATTAAGAAATTAATGGGCAGGAGAAAGATACAAAGCACCTTCCTGAACATTTCCCTTTTTCCCTATATTTCTTGGTTGGAGGGAACTTCTAGGTTTTCTTCATCTGCCCAAGACGGTTACCCAAGAAGAATAGAAGATGTTGAATGTTTCCGATGTTAGTCAACATAAATTCATATTTGTGCAAGTGTTTCTATGTGGGATATAGGAACATATATGGCAATGATCCTCAAGATTCTCAAATCGCCTTCTTGGTTTCATCGCAGCCTCAAATGGTGTAAAGATATGAGGCACAGTCTATTTGAGACGGATAAAACTTCACACACATTGTGTATGTTTATCCACCTACCTTTTTCATTTAATTAATGTGCATGACTCATTTTTTATCATTTACTAGGCAAGTCATACCCGTGCTATACACGGGACATATAAGTTTTGATATTTTATAAGATTATTTAAGAGATTATTTTATGTCATATGGTTGAATAATTATTCCCTAATTTAAAATATTTATGCGTACAACCAGTAAATATTGATATTATATGCTTCATAACAATTTGGTTTGGGTTATTTGTAAAATGATTATTTTTTTGTATGTCTAATATTTAATTTTGTTAAATATTGTTATGCAATTGTTAATGACACATATTATGATATATTTTTTTTATATGATATAGTTAATGTCCTAGTTTGGTATCTTACATGAAATTCATTTCATAATTTTATCTGTTTATATTTTTTCTATTGATTATCCTATCATCTGCAAATTGTAAAAGTTAATGGTTTTATGTTGGATTAAACTATTGATTTTGTTTTCACTTCAAAACCAAAATATAAATTTTGTTGGCTTGGGTATATATAGATATATCATATATTTATACAATCTTTATGATACACGAAAACTATAAAATAATGCACAAATAGTAAATCTTGATTTTATATGTATATAGTTTTAAGTTATTTATAAAAAAAATTTTGTATGTCTTATATTTTAATTTTTAAGAAATATTATTATATTTAATGTCTTCATTTTCATCTTTAAATCAAACATTACATTTTTTTGTTCATCTATATTTTAATCTTAAAATCAAATGAAAATGATTTTTTTCCCAATTAAAAAAAATGATTATACTCAAACTACTGAAGGCATTGCTAAAAAAAACATTAAAAAAAAGTAATTTTTGGTTTTCAAACCAAATGCTAATATTGATATTTAGTTCATAAAAGATAAAATTATATAGATATTTTGAAATTACATATAGATTTTATGAGCCAAAATTTCAAGTTAATAACTAAATGAGCAATTATCAAATTATAAAGAAAAAATTTGATGAAATATCCATTTAGAATTGTTAATTAAGTAATTGTCTACATTGAGATGGATATTAAGTAAATGTCCATAAATTTTACTTAATTCCAACACTACCCCTAGGTATAAAGTAATTGTTAATTAATTAATTGCCCTCCTTCTTCCTTTTTAGTTGCTGCTTCAACCGTGCTCTAATTTCGTCAATTTAGGTCTCGTGATTTCAGAAGTATTTGCCGCAGATGCCACCCTGTAAGAGGACATTACTATCGATAATACTAACACCATTTTTGTGACAAGCCACGTACTGCACACTAATCATTTTTTGTAGGCAATTTTATTTTGCTAGATTGTTCTAATTAATTGATTTGCTTAATTTGTCGTTTGAGCGTACCGTGTTGTGTATAAATATTTGGATGGATGAACGAGATATTGCTCCCTCTAGGATCTATGCTCCGCTCGTTTCAGGGTTTCAGTTTGGTGACAAAAGTGAGTTAATATTAGGTGACAAAGGTGATGACATTAATATTATACACACAAGTTTGGTGACAGTGTTTGTAGTTGGTGAAAATAGGTTGGTGACACTATTTTAGTGATAATTTCAGGTGAGAGAAACTAGTCAAACTTTTAAAATTTTATTTGGTGACAATATTTGAAGATATATAATTTAGTGGTGACATTTATTACTGTTTGCTTAGTTTTAGTCGCTCTACGGTATAATGTTTTGTCATCGGTGACAATAGATTACTATCTTGGTGATATTTAGTATGGTGATGACAGTTTGTTTGTGATTACATGGTCTTGGTGACAAACATTTGTTGAAATAATATTTTGATGACAATAGGTTGATGACACTATTTTATTGTTGGTAACAACAGATTACTAAAGTAGGTTGGTGACAATAGAGGGTGGTGATAATGTTCTCTGTTTAGGGATAATAGATTGGTGGCAATGTTTTTTAGTTGGTGACAATGTTTGGTGACAGTGTTCACTTGTTGGTAAAAATAATTTGATGACATTGTTTCCTAGTTGTTGACAATAGGTTGGTGACAATATTTTGTAGTTGGTGATAGTATGTAGTTAGTAAAAATTGGTGGTGACAATATTTTATAGTAGGTGACAAAAAGTTGGTGACAATATTCTATAGTTGATGACAATAGGTTGGTGATAGTGTTCACTAGTACTAGAAAAAAATTCCGTTAAATGTCACTAGAAAAAAATAAAATGTCACCAAAATAATTATCACAAATAACTGTCACCGGAAAAATATACACAACTATCACCAAAAAACTGTCACCAAATGCAGGCGTTCACCGAAATGGTCATTGTTGACTAATCAATGTTAAAATGAAAAATGGTCAAGGGGGAAGGAGGAAGGGTTAGGGATGGGGAAAGAGGGGTATTTTTGGAAAAAATGGACATTTACTTAATTATGTAAAAAATGGACATTTACTTAATTTTCACTTCTAAAATGGATATTCACCAAATTTAACCATTTTATAATTCAAATAAAAGGAAAAAAAAAGCATTGAAGTGATCTTTGGTGAGAGAATCATTAAGATGAGCCAGTAAGGTTGAGAGCCATTAAGGTGCCTAGGACACAATTTTTATAAATACTAGGCAAGTCATGCCCGTGCTACGCACGGGACATATAACTTTTGGTATTTTATAAGATTATTTAAAAGCTTATTTTATGTCATATTGTTTCCTAATCTAAACTATATGTTCGTAACTGGTAAACCTTGGTTTTATATGCTTCATAACAATTTCGCTTAATTTATTTATAAAATGTTTACTGGTTTATGTCTGGCATTTAATTTTAATAAATATTATTATGTAATTGTTAATGTCCTAGTTTGGTATCTTAAATGAAATTCAACTAATAATTTTATTTGTTAATTTTTTTGTTGATTATCCATATCATCTTGTAAAAGTTAATTTCTTTATGTTGGATTAAACTATTGATATTATTTTCACTTCAAAACCAAAATATAAAATTGGTTGGCTTGTGTATAGATATATCATATATTTATACAGTTTTTAGGATACACAAAAACTATAAAACAATGTACAAATAGTAAATCTTGATTTTATATGTATCATGATTTGGTTTAAGTTATTTATAAAAATATTTATATTTTTGTATGCCTTATATTTTATTTTTTAATAAATATTATTATAGTTAATTGTTAATGACACATATTGTGGTATATTTAATGCCCTAGTTTGGTATCTTATATTTGCATGAAATTCAATTCACATTTTATTTTTTCAATATTTTCTCTATTGACTATCCATATCCTCTCCAAATGGTAAAAGTTAATTATTTTATCTTGTATTAAATTGATGACTTTTTTTTTTACTTTTAAACTAAAATTTAAAATTGGTTGGCTTGACTAAGAAAAGATTAGTATTTTGTATATACTATACTATTCAACTTTTTCTTTTTGATAAAATTGTACTATTCAATTTAATTACTAAGAAAATAGTTATATTTTAAATAAAACATTATATTTTTTTCGTATACATCATTATATATAGAAATTTGTAGATAGACTTATAGAGATTAAAATAAACAACGTAATAGATAACTACAATATTATGTCTTTATTTGCATCTTTAAATCAAACATTATATTTTTTTTGTTCATCTATATTTTAATTGCAAAATCAAAATCAAATGATTATTTTCCCAATAAAAAAAGAAAGAAAGTGATTATACACAAACTATTGATGGCATTGCTAAAGAAACAGAAAAAAAATATTTTTTGGTTTTGAAATTAATCAAATGCTAATATTGATATTTAGTTACAAAAAAGAAAAAAATTATATAGATATTTTGAAATTTAGTATATAACTAAATGAGCAATTATCAAATTATAAAATCAAATAAAAGGAACAAAATAAAAAACATTGAAGTGATCTTTGGTGAGAGAATTATTAAGATTGAGATTTAAGAGTTATGGGGGAGAGTCATTAAGGGGCCTTGGGACACAATTTTTATAGGTATATAGATAGATATAGATAGATTAAGTAATAATGAATAGTCATAAAGTTGTTGATTATTACTACCTAATATTCTCCTAATATCCCAATATTTAAGGGTAATTGTAACTAACACCCGTACCTTTTCATATTTTACATAATATCATAACTATTTTTTTGCTCGGAAAAATATCCTAATTTTAAGGGATCGTTGTGGTCTGATTTATGTGGCCACTTGCTCTCGTTTTCTCCAAATTAAGTTATTGTCTTTTGTGTTTAATTGGTGAATTCATCCGCTATTTCAACCATGTTCATGTCAGCGGCAATGGTGCAGGGCGGTGATCGGCTTTTTTTTTGGCGAGGCTCCGGTCTAAAATCGAATCTTGCGATTTTGTGTGGTTTTGTGTGAAATTTTGGTATGGGTAGATTTCTGGAAGTGATTACAACGCGATGGAATACTTTAGAGGAGTGGCTATGCAGAGAAATGGTAGCGGTGTGTTTCGAAAGTGTACCCGGAATGGGTAATGACAGGGGAAGGGTTCGGGGAAGATTGACTACAATATAGTTCTGCAAGTCACGTTGAGAATCCATAACAGAGCCATAAGGATCACCAATTTGACCGATTCATTCGATTTGGCTGGATTTGGGAAAAAAATTCAGATTTGGAGATAATCATATTCGAGCTTTTTTATTCGAATTTTTCGAATTGTTTATGTAAATCTCATTAGAAACACATGAGGAAGGTTGTAGAATAGTTTGTTTTAGATTTGGGGCGAAAAAGATGAATTCAAAATCCATTATTTTTCACATAAGAAGCGCATGTGCTTTAGGTTGAAGAGAGGGTTCGGGTGAACTGGTTCTCTTCAATTTATTTTTTGGGGTTCGGTTTGGTTCACTTAAACCGGTTCAAGGACAAAATTACCTTATATTATATATATGCACATATATACACCCGAAATCATATCTTTTATATTTTAATTTAAATTACATCAATTAAATAATGAGAATAATTAAATATCTTACTTAATAAATAAGTTCGTTTTATTTTATTTAGAGTAATAAATTATTTTTAAATTTTTTTTATCAAATACTTTATGTGAATTGAAATTAAATATAATTATGAATCTTCTTATTTTGGAACACACACTTATAGTATTCTCATAAGAATTTATTGGATAATATAAGGTTTTATCCAACAATTATTAGTTACTTATATGATTTTTCCTTAAAACACACACTTATAGTATTCTTATGACAATCAATCAATATCTAATATAATACTAAAACAGTTGTTGTAAGTGCCACATGGCAGCAACTCCTTAAAAATAGGCTATGTGGCAGCTTTACATTTAACATGTTCCCACTTTTAATTAATTAATAAATTAATTATTTCTTTTTTCTAATTGTTAAATATTATTATTGGTTGAAAGTTATTTATGTATTTGTTTAAATTAATCAATTAGTGATATTTATTAAATATTAAAAAAATAAAAATTTCTTTTCATTCTAATATTTGTTAACTTTGTAATCTTCTCTGAGAAGCTTTTCATCCAAATAGGTATTCTTACATTTTTTTTATCAAATAATTTATTTTTATGAGTGTATTTGACAAAAAAAATTAAAAATTTATTGTTTTATACTTATTTATGGATCCCACTTTATCCATTAGTAATTAAATAAATAAATTTAACAAATTATAAATTTAGTTGTTTGTATTACCAATTCTCTATATTTTTTAATTAACTAAATAATATCTAAAATAATTACTGATATATTAAAATAGTAATGGAGCTTATCTCCATATTCCAAATTATCTTACAAATAAACAATTGTTTGAACTTAAGTACTGTACAAATAACTTTGACTCATAATTATAATTTTCTCACTAATCCAATTTTTTGAAAAAAAAATTACATATTATTTCATCTATCTAGCATAAACCAATTCTCATTAATGATTAATCAATGACATTTAATCAAATCATCTATCTGTCTAATTTCTAAATCTATATACTCCAAAAAAAATTAAGATTAAATCTTATTAATCCATTAAAAAATTAAAAAAAAAATCAAATGAAACAAATCAAATCATTCATGTCAAGATAAAATTTGAACGTAAAGTGCAAGATTAAATTTAAACAAAACGAATCTCTCAGATGGAACCTAATTAAATACTCCCTTCGTTTCACAATAAATGTCATTTTATTTTTCAATACGCTTTTTAAAGAGTGAAAAACTCTATAAAATATTATATTTTAATTAATTTTTTGATATAATTTGATATTTATTACTAATAAGTATCAAATTATATAAAAAATTAATTAAAAAAAAGATTTTATAGAGTTTTTTCTCTTTAAAAAACGCTCCGAAAAGCAAAAGGACATGTATTGTGAAACGGAGGGAGTATTAACAAAAAAAAGCACGAATATTTATTTGAATTTAATTTATAGTTAAAATGTTCAAGAATTTTAAACTAATTCTTAATAATTTGCCTAGTAAATAAAATAGTTATTACTTATCTTAATCCATTTTTAAACAACTTTGATGAGTTTTGATTAGAAAATATTTTTTATAATTATTTTCTATGTTATTGGTGCAAATATGAGTAAACTCTTCTATATCTACATCTTTGACATTTTTTTTTCTCTCGATCGATCTACTTTGCAAGCTTTAACTCTATTTTCAGGTTTTTTATTTCACTTTATTTGCAACTATGATTTTATTTTTATCTCTTTGGACATGCTTCATTCTGTAAAGGCCGAATTTATTTTTACAGTATTTTAAAATTATTTTAAATAAGTATATTATTATTTTATTAAATATGTGAAAGTGGGATAAAACTCGTCCTCGAGCACCAGTGTCGATTTTAAAATCCTTCCGGCATCGTTTTAGAAATTGGGTTTTGACGGAATTTGATTCCGCTTTCGAGCTCCGAGTCGTGATAAACTATTTTACTTCCGATAATGATTTAAAATTCAATTTAATTTCCTAGTGTAAGGTTTTGTTTTAGTGAGCGGGATCGAAGTCGAGCGAGCGGGTTTTGGGTCTATTTCCGCTATTTTGAATTCTATTGTGAGAACCATTCCTATTTTATTTTATTTTCTTCTCTCTCTCTCTCTCTCTCGCTGAAGGTTGTTACTCCCTCCCCTGCATTCCCCATTTCACATTGCAGTACACCACACACATATGGTCCCCTCTTTGTCTTCTTCCTCTCCTACCCCTGCTCCCTTATCCTCCCTCTGCAGCTTTGCACCCACAAACCACCCCCACACATACCTCCTCTCTCTCTCTCTCTCTCTCTCTCTCTCTCTCTCTCTCTCTCCCTCTTTTCTGTTTTGTAAACCACAGCAAAACCACTCCTTTCTCCTCAGGACTGCCGAGCCACCACCATCTCACCTTCTTTCCCTTCCGTTTCATTCTACAGGAGTTAGAATCCACCATCAACACCTCCATTTCTATTTGATAGCATGCATTTAGGTAGGCATAATAGGTTGCATTTAGCTTAGTTAAGATGCATTTCCTGCATGATTTAATTACGATTTGCATATTAGTTCTCTATGTTAGTGGAGTCGGAATCTACACACTTTTATTGATTATTTCAGGTAATCGTGGATCCGATGATGAGACAGGAGTTGTTAACGCATTAGATGAGAATGTCTAGTTGATCGGAGAAGCTTACATGAAGATCTCAAGAGGTCCTGAGAAGAAGAAGCGGACCTAAACGAAGAACAAGTCTGCAGAAGTTGTCGTCAGATATGCTGAACTTTTTTGGCACTTTCTGGAGGCCTCGGTTGTCCGATTGACTATTATGACCATGCGTTGGAAAGCTCTTTCAGAGAACTACAACTTTCCTGTTGACAAGAAGAGCAAATTCGGGATATATTTTCCGTGAAAAGCCCCTGGCTGCGGCCGCAGCATGTATGCCGCGGGCGCCGCCAATTAATTTGCAGCGGGGTACGAAGAAACAGTGTGCTGCGGCCGCAGCATATATGCTGCGCCCGCAACATTGGTCGTCAGCGTATTTACGCGTCGTTTTGATTATAAAAAAAAACCTAGAACCTATTACTTTATTTTATGGCCGACTTTGGATGATATTTAAGGCCACTTTTAGTTAATTTTCCAGGACTTCTATTCTATTCTTTCATCAGACACTTTAGAGATTTGAGCGATGTCTTCCATGAGGAACTAAACTCATCTATTCTGCCTGCAATTTGAAGCTTTATTTGGATTGATTGTGAGTTTCTAATTCTCGTTCCTTGTTTCCTATATTTGAATGTTTCAACTTCTTTGTGCTTAATTGATTATTGATTTGTTCTATCTTGTCTGGCCAACTTGTTAGATCAATTTAATTGCTAAGGTTTTGTAGATTCCTGGTTGTGAACCTTAACCTAAGTGGCAAACTTGTTCCTTTAGGGCTGGTTGAACTAATTGAATGAGTAGGAAGTTGAATGTGTTGTTCAATCCCTCTTTAGGGACTGCAAATACCTTGGCTAATCTCTAAACTTAAAGCTATCAATTGGGTTAAATCCTTATTTAGGGACTGTTCGATTGATAAGGGTTGCTAGGACTGGTTGGACTAGTAACTATATTAGGTCGGGACAAGGGCATTCATAGGAAACCTTAATAGGACGAGAAGAAGTTACAAGGATCGCTTCAATCAAATAAAGTGGAAAATTGTAGGTAGAATTGCTTCTCCTAATTGTCTAAAACAAATTCCTTTACTTTGCTTTCTTTACTTCGCTTTGATAAAAGGCGAAACTTTCACATAAAAAAAACCCCCAAACTGGTTACTTTGATTGACACCTGAATTACACTTGAGTTATAATTTTCCCTGTGGATCGACCTCTTGCTTATTGCTATACTTGCTATAGGTTTGAGTTTTCTTTGGCGGAATCAACGACAGGTTTTCCCTCCGTCAAATTTGGCGTTGTTGCCGGGGAATTTTTATTAATTCTTGTGTGTTTTTGGTGTTGATTTTGGTGTGGACCGTCTTATAGGGTCCATACCTGTGCTACTAATTCTTCTCTGTAGAAAGCATTGCAGAGATGGCGAACGACGCAAATCGTACTCTAAAGGAGCTTACTGCTCCTGATCTGGCACAACAACCCTTAGCAATCCAATTCCCTGCGCTGGGGGAAGGAGTCAACTTTGAGCTTAAGTCTGGGGTAATTCATCTTCTACCCAAATTCCATGGGTTGAGTGGGGAGGACCCCCACAAGCATCTGTCTGAATTTCATAGGGTGGTTGTTGGGATGAAACCAGAGAACGTAACCGATGAGCAAATCAAGCTGAGAGCTTTTCCCTTCTCTTTGAAGGACGAGGCAAATGAATGGTTCTTCTATCTACCACCTGACTCTATTTCTACCTGGGCTGAGATGAAGAGAGTCTTCCTAGAGATGTACTTCCCTGCAACAAAGCTCAATGCTTTGAAAAGGTCAATCAGCAACATTGAGCAGTACGCGACGGAGTCTATTCATGAGTACTTTGAGCGTTTCAAGAAACTCTGCGCTAGCTGCCCATGCCATGGGTACTCTCAGAAGGATCTGGTTCTCTTCTTGTTCAATGGGCTTACTGATGGAGAGCGCAAAACGGTGAATTCCTGTTGTGGGGGAAACATGCTGAATAAGACGCCTGCTGCAGCTTGGGAAGTGTTTAAGGAGCTCTCTGAGGGCTCTAGGCAGTTCAACAAGAGCACTCGTGCTAGAGGTATACTTGCTATTGATGCCCCAGTGGCTGCATTACAGACTGATATGGCAGAGATGAAAGAGATGCTCAAGAAGCTGGTAGTTGACAGAGCATCTCAGCAGTTGAAAGCATGTGAATCCTACAGCGATCCACCCCACCCTATGGATATGTACTCAACTTTACAAGATCCTAGTGTTGAGTTGAATGCAATTGGGAATTTTGCTCCACAAAGGCCTAGGCAAGGCAACTTTGGTAATCCTGGGTACTTCAACAATAATAACTACAATGGAGGCTATCAGCAGGGTAATGGTTATGGCAACTACCAAGAACCTTTCAATCAGTAAGGGGGGCAACAGGCAAGGCCCCACCAACAATTTGAACCTCGACAGGGAGGCCAACCACAATCCAATGAGGCTATTGAGGATCCAATACAGAAATTGTCACGGTTGGTCTTGAAGGTTGAGAAACAACAATCAGACCGGATCACAAATTTGGAGAATCAACTGAGTCAGCTCATTCAGGTCTTAAGTGCGAAGGAGGCAAACGATTCAGGGAAGCTTCCATCGCAAACGATTGAGAATCCTAGGGAGAATGTCAGTGCAATAATGCTTAGAAGTGGCAAGGAACTGATTGTCACACCTCAAAAGGATGATGGGGGAATCATGGACGAAGATATGGAAGTAATGAACGAAGAAGACGGAGGCAATACGGTGCGGCGCCCGCAGCAACCTTGCGGCGCCCGCAGCCAATCAAACATGCTGCGCCCGCAGCATAATGCGGCGCCCGCCGCCAGTGAGCTCGCCGATCCGTCGGTGCCAGGTACGCATTTTCCGTCTTTCTCCCCTTCTTCTTCTCCTCCTCTTCCTCCTCCTTCCTCTCCTCCTTCTTCTTCCGTACCTATGGAGACTCCAAAGCCGGTTCCACCTTTTCCGGAAGCCCTAAAGGATACACGAAGGTATGAGAACGATAGGGAGATCTTGGAGACGTTCAGCAAATGCGAGGTAAATATTCCTTTACTCAAATTAATTAAGAGCATTCCTAGATATGCTAAATTTTTGAAGGAATTGTGCACCATCAAGAAGAAGCAAAGACTGAAAAAGAAGGAAAAGGTAAGCTTGAATGAAAATGTCTCTGCTATGTTGCAAAGGAAATTGCCTGAAAAATGTGAAGATCCAGGTATGTTTACAATTCCATGTGCAATTGGGAATACTAGATTCAAACAAGCCATGCTAGATCTAGGAGCCTCAATTAATGTTATTTCCTATAACATGTACATGTCTTTGGGTTTGGGTGCTCTGACTGAGACTGGGGTTACAGTGCAACTTGCTGTTCGATCACAAATCAGACCAAGAGGCGTTGTTGAAGATGTTTTGGTTATGGTGGATGATTTGTTTTTCCCTGTTGATTTCTTTGTTTTAGATATGGAGCAGGGAGCCCCTGAAACACCCATTATACTAGGAAGACCATTCCTGAAAACTGCGAAAACGAAAATTGATTGTTGTGAGGGTCTATTGACTATGGAGTTTGATGGAAGAAAGATAGAATTCTCTCTTTAATCATTCTAAGCTTTCTCCTGAAAATTCTTTAGATATGCCTATTGCTAACAATATTGATCGCAACAATAATTTTCGTGATTTGTTAGAGACACCTAAGGAAAATAGTTTATGGAAATTTGAGCCTCCTAACAAATGGAAACCTTTTGTGATTTCAGGACAACCCCCAGGCATAGCTCAAGGAGAGAAGCTGAGGGTCATGGATGACAGCTTGGACAGAAAGCTACACCTTTCAAGGGTGCCCGCATTTGTCAATGAGATGACAGGTGTTGGTGACCCTGGTGGAGGAACCTAGGCCAATCAAGGGCCAGTACGTCGAGCCAAAGACTTGAAACAAAGGCGCTTCTCGGGAGGCAACCCGAGGTAAGTTTTTCTTTCTTTTTCCTTTTTCTTTTCCTTCACCCTGATTATATTTGATTTACTTTTCTTGTCTTTATTGTTTCATTGAGGACAATGAAAACTTTAAGTGTGGGGGAGAGGAATTCTGTATATATAGATGCATATAGGAGATCATATTTAATTTTCTGCATCATGTTTAAGTTTCTGTAATTTCTGTTTAGTTTAGTTAATTTTTAATTTTTAATTTTCGTATTTAAAAAAAAAATCGAAAAATCCAAAAATAAGCATGCATTGCATACATATGTGTTATTCAAATACCCATCTAGCTTAGTTTGTCCTCTAATTTAAATTTCAAGCATGATCATATAAATCCCATGAAGTTCTGGATGTTTTGATTTTATCTTTATTTGATTTTTGTGGAACATGAGCTAGCAAATATAATTGAGCATGTATCATTGAGCTAAAGTATGATTGAATCCTAAAAACATGAACATGTGAGAATGTTTGGCCTTATTTGAATTCTTTTGCTCAATTGTGTGAATTACTATCCTTGTGTTGCTACCTCTTGGCATTGACTGCAGTATCTATTTTTAAAGACCGACTCACATGTTTGTTTCTTGCGGAGTTTATGTTTATATTTTGAGTCTTTTGTTTGAATTTATGTATATTTAGTGAATAAGGTGGCAATGGTTGATGCACTTAGTAACCGGATCTATGCATGACACCCATGAGTATGATTCGCGCAAAAAGGTGTTGAAAACTATCCACTAGGAAAGAAAGCTTGATCATTGAGTAACCAGGTTCATTCATGACACCCATGTTTGCAACTTGCGTCAAAAGATGTTCAAGTAGACTTCATATTAGTAGGTTGATGTGTTGATAGACCGGGGCCATTCATGACACCCATGTTTGCGCTTCGCGTAAGGAAAGCACCAAGACAAGAAAACAAAAGAAAAAAAAAGTGTCGCATTTTATCTTCTTTATTGTGTCCCGCAAGTAATGACATTTCGGTAGAGAATTGGTGATATGGTGGTCAATGTCTATGAGCTTAGTGCATGATTGGTTTGAGTTGAGAGTTGTATCTTAAAGCCTAAACACATGAGTGAAACACATATTTCTGGTGAGGTTGGATAATGTCTACTTCTAAGCTTTGATCACTGAAATACATGCTATGACGTTTGTTTGCTTGGTTTATGTTTTCACCTGCTATGATGTTGCTTTTTGATGAGGTTGAAACTCGAAGGGATTTCCTGTGGGATGCGTTGATTCATGTTCATTCTATCATTGCTTGAGGACAAGCAAAGGTTAAGTGTGGGGGAATTTGATAGCATGCATTTAGGTAGGCATAATAGGTTGCATTTAGCTTAGTTAAGATGCATTTCATGCATGATTTAATTACGATTTGCATATTAGTTCTCTATGTTAGTGGAGTCGGAATCTACACACTTTTATTGATTATTTCAGGTAATCGTGGATCCGATGATGAGACAGGAGTTGTTAACGCATTAGATGAGAATGTCTAGTTGATCGGAGAAGCTTACATAAAGATCTCAAGAGGTCCTGAGAAGAAGAAGCGGACCTAAACGAAGAACAAGTCTGCAGAAGTTGTCGTCAGACATGCTAAACTTGTTTTGCACTTTCTGGAGGCCTCGGTTGTCTGATTGACTATTATGACCATGCGTTGGAAAGCTCTTTCAGAGAACTACAACTTTTCTGTTGACAAGAAGAGCAAATTCGGGATATATTTTCCATGAAAAGCCCCTGGCTGCGGCCGCAGCATGTATGCCGCGGGCGCCGCCAATCAATTTGTAGCGGGGTACGAAGAAACAGTGTGCTGCGGCCGCAGCATATATGCTGCGCCCGCAGCATTGGTCGTCAGCGTATTTACGCGTCGTTTTGATTATAAAAAAAAACCTAGAACCTATTACTTTATTTTATGGCCGACTTTGGATGATATTTAAGGCCACTTTTAGTTATTTTTCCAGGACTTCTATTCTATTCTTTCATCAGACACTTTAGAGATTTGAGCGATGTCTTCCATGAGGAACTAAACTCATCTATTCTGCCTGCAATTTGAAGCTTTATTTGGATTGATTGTGAGTTTCTAATTCTCGTTCCTTGTTTCCTATATTTGAATGTTTCAACTTCTTTGTGCTTAATTGATTATTGATTTGTTCTATCTTGTCTGACCAACTTGTTAGATCAATTCAATTGCTAAGGTTTTGTAGATTCCTGGTTGTGAACCTTAACCTAAGTGGCAAACTTGTTCCTTTAGGGCTGGTTGAACTAATTGAATGAGTAGGAAGTTGAATGTGTTGTTAAATCCCTCTTTAGGGACTGCAAATACCTTGGCTAATCTCTGAACTTAAAGCTATCAATTGGGTTAAATCCTTCTTTAGGGACTGTTCGATTGATAAGGGTTGCTAGGACTGGTTGGACTAGTAACTATATTAGGTCGGGACAAGGGCATTCATAGGAAACCTTAATAGGACGAGAAGAAGTTACAAGGATCGCTTCAATCAAATAAAGTGGAAAATTGTAGGTAGAATTGCTTCTCCTAATTGTCTAAAACAAATTCCTTTACTTTGCTTTCTTTACTTCGCTTTGATAAAAGGCGAAACTTTCACATAAAAAAAACCCCCAAACTGGTTACTTTGATTGACACCTGAATTACACTTGAGTTATAATTTTCCCTGTGGATCGACCTCTTGCTTATTGCTATACTTGCTATAGGTTTGAGTTTTCTTTGGCGGAATCAACGACAGGTTTTCCCTCCGTCACTGTTGTTCCTCAGCACACCAGCGCCCTCCCTCCGTTCGCTTTCCACCTCCAGCAGCTTCTGACCGAGCCCTCGTTCTCCTTCCTCCCACCCGAGGCACTAGCAGCAGCAACCCCGACGCCACCTTGGAGATGCCATTAGCCGCGGCAGCAGCCCTGGGTTCCCCCCGGAGACCCGAGAACGCCACTCCCTTCACTCCTTCCCCTGTTTTCCGTTAGCCGCGGTAAGCTTCGTTCTTTCCCTCTCTTGACTTCCAAACCGAGCAAAGATCCATCCTTTTGACCTTATATCCCCGATCCAGACCGAGATGAACACAACCCCACCTCCGAAGAATCCTAATCGATCTCCGACGACCTCGAAACCTTCCATCGAAACAAACTACCTCGGTGAATTTCCTCCTCCTCCCTCCTCTCCTTGCTGCGCTGGATCTTCGTGTATGGGTCTTGGTCGGGGAAGGATTTTGATCAGTTAGGAGCGGGTTTGGGGCGGAGAGAGAGAGAGCTGCCGGAGAAACTGAGCTTCTCCTTCCTTTCTCGTCTTTTCCGACAGAACAGGGGTTGGGGGCTTGGGGAGAGACGGGTTCGGTTTCTATTTTCTTTTCTTGAACCGGTTCCCCCCCTTTTCTATTCCTTCCCTCCAAACCGGCCAGCTGGCCTAAATTTTCTGATTTTTTTAAAACAACTGGGTGGGCTTCCTACTGGGTTCGGGTTTGGGCCTTTTCTCTTCTTTCTCTTCGGGTTGGGCCTCCCTTCCGGATTGGGTTCGGTTTGGGGCTTTTGGGTGAGTTTTTAAAAGAGTCTTTTTGTTATGTTATACATATATTTATATATATACATATATATATATATACATACATATATATATATATATATGTTAAGTGTTAATATGTTATGTTATTTATATATATAAGTTTTATTATATGATTTTGGATATGTATATATATATATTCTGAGAATATTAATATATATTATAGAAAGGTTTTAAAAGTAATATTAATTGATGTTGGGTTATCAATATATTTATGGTTATTGTTTTGAGATGATATGAATAGTAAGTATTAAATTATTTGAATATTATTATTATTTTGAGATTTGTTTATAATTATAATATTCTGGAAATTAATCGTTACATATTGTTTATCAGTTTTAAAATAATATTAATTGGATTATTTAATTATGATGCATTTTTTTGAGGATTTAAACATGTGAGTTAGGAATTTTAAAGTGAATTGTTGGGTTGGATTTATGAATATGATTTGCGAACATAGGTTTATTTTGATGATTTAATATTGGGATTTATATATATAATGTTTTTGAAATAAGAAACATGCCAGGATGATTTCTATAATATGATTCTGGGAAATTGGTTTTAAGGCTAAAGGTTTAATGTCAGGATTTGGATAAGCGATTTTAAAAAAAATTGTTTGATTTCTAAGTTGAGTTCTTTGAGAGATTGTTTTGGAAATGAGATGATGAGATGAGATGAACATGAAATGATATATGAACTGTGATGAGATAAGATGGAATAATCCGAAGTGAGTTAGGTGAAGATATGTGTGATAGTTAGGGGTGCCTTGTGTGAATTAGATAGACTTATGCATTTGTATGTTATTAGGTGATTGTGATATGTTGGCCATTGCTTACTACTGGTGATTCATTGCTTGGATTCTGCGTTTGCCTTGTTTCTCTACTGTTCGGCTTATTCA
The DNA here is from genome assembly GCA_963922045.1 of Persicaria maculosa. Lineage (NCBI taxonomy): Eukaryota > Viridiplantae > Streptophyta > Magnoliopsida > Caryophyllales > Polygonaceae > Persicaria > Persicaria maculosa. The sequence continues at coordinate 42,465,103 of OY998261.1, forward strand.
GGTAAGTTCCTTTATGGGCTTACTCAGATTCGAAAGAGAATACCTGCTTGTGAATATATGACATACTAGGTGTTGCATAAGCATTAAAGCATGCCATGTAGTATCATGCTAGGATTGCACTTATGAATGAGCATGTAAAGACTGAATGTATTTTATATTATTATATTATTATTTTGAGTAATATATTATTATTTTATTCAATCGGTAAAAATGTGAGAAAACCCGTCCTCGAGCGTAAGTTTGATTTTAAAGACATTCCGGCATCGTTTCGAGAATTTAGATTTTAACGGATTTAATTCCGCCTTCGAGCTCCGAGTTTGATAAAATTTACTTAATTCCGATTATCTTGAAATTGATTTAATTTTATATAAATTTGATTTAGTCGGGATTCGATCGGGCGAGCGAGTTTGAGTCTTTTCCGCTAATTTGAATTGGGTTGTGGGAAAACAAATTCCATATATTTTCAATTTACCTTTTCTTCTCTCTCTCTCTCTCTCTCTCTCTCTCTCTCTCTCTCTCTCTCTCTCTCTCTCTCTCTCTCTCGGATAACTGTTTCATTGGTCCCCCTTTCCTCACTTATCCTCTTCCTCATAGCACCCCACATCCCCCTGCCTCACCCTCCCTCTCCATTGTAAAGACCGGAATTTAATCAATATTTATAAAATATCCTTAGGATAATCCGAATATTATCCTCCCCTATGATTATGAAAACTCGAAAAATTTAAAATTTTTATGCACGGCTTTACATTGATTTAATGATAGAAACACATTCCCGAGCCACCTTTTCTCGGCTTTTATGAACTTAACGGATTTTAACGCATCTCAGGCTCGAGATTTACGTCTTTGATTTACAAGGCCAGTCGTCCATACTTAATTTTACCAACATTGATCACCACCCACTCCTTGACTTGACTTTGACTTGTGGCTTGCTTGTGATGATAGGTGTCCAACCACTCCCATCCCTTCCATTTAATCACTCCCCATCTTTAACACATGAACCACTCCTTTCTCTCCTTTATAACTGACCCAAGCTCAGTTTAGAACTCATTCACAAAGAGCCCCACCGTCACTTTGAGAGAAAACCAACGAGAGAAGAAGCCTTCACCATTTTAGGTCCATTTTGGTGACCTTGCACAAGAAAAGCCATATCTCCCTCAATACTACTCCGAATTGAGCAAACTCGGTGGCCTTAGAACCGTATTGAAACCAACTTTCCAACCATACATTATAATCCAAAATCCAAGCTCGTTTTTGCATCCAAAATCGTCCATCATTGAGGCTGCAGAAACTGTCTTTTGAAGGATCTTGAGGTTTTGCGTTGTTTTCTTGGTAAGCTCCATTATTTCCTTCCAAAACTGAGTTTAAACCTTTTATATGACTTCTTTGCTTCATTTCTAAACAAAGTCCTGACCCTTTTGCTTGGGGTTTTGGAAAATATATTGCAAGGTGTTTGGAGGTGTCCCCAAGGTCCCCGAAGTGAGAATTTTCGAGCCATTTGTGTTCCATTTGCCTAGGTAATCTCTCTTCCACCTTCCTCTCTCTAGGATAGCTTGAGTTGATGTGAAAAGTCTTAGGATAGTGGATCCTATAATGTGTTTAAATCGGTTTTAGCTAGCAAAACGTGTAAAAGACACAAAACCGAATACCTTAATCTCAGCATTTAAATTATCGAATATTGTTTTACCTATAACTCTCGGTCCCCTGCTTGGATTTTTCATGGAGATGTTATCTAATTGCCCTCCAAAAATGAGGACGATCCAACGGTTGGATCAAGAGTTATGATAATTTTAGTAAACAATGTTTATAATGACTCGATTAAAAACTTGGTTAAGGGAATGCTACAAATATTGTTAAATATATGATGGCATAACCGAACCTTAGAGCATGTATAATACAGAAATGAAGTATACCAATAACTTGGCTTATGATCCGATAAGAATAAACTTGGATTTTGAAACGGGTTGGGAACTAACCGGAAAATTCTACTTGTTCGGTGAATAACTAGCATGATAATTTGATCGTTTGATTAACGGTATGATTGAATTAACTAATAGCATGATATTGTGGTGATTATTAGACGAGATTAAATATCAGACTTTGATGATGATGATGATGATGATATATATATATATATATATATGATAAGAGATAATTATCATGATGAACTTTTAAGATATACGATCATGCGAATATATGAGTATTATTGCGGATATATGGAAGTGGTTGAATGAAATGATGAGAAGGATATAGTCTTATGGAATGTGGTGAAATGATGACTGATTGAGTAGATGGAATGATGATTATGATGCGGTTGATTCTATTAAATGATATATGCTTGTATGATTGAGTGGTTAGATGTAGACTTATATGAATGTTCTGATATGAATTTAGGCGATATCGTCTGACTGCTCGTGTTACTAGCTGGGATTATATTTTGCTGTTCTGCTTACTAGGTAAGTCTCTTCGGAGCTTACTCAGATTGATAGAGAGATATTCCCTGCTTTATGTGCATGATATACTAGGTGCTTGCATTCATGATCAGCATGCCATGTAGTATCATGCTAGGTTGCATTGACCGTTGAGCATTCTATTTCTTTATGCGTATGTAAACAGAACGGCCGTTATCTGTGAAGTAATTAGAGTCTTTGCTAGGGTCATAGGATGGCCCAGTCCATCGGGTTCCGTCCTGAGTCGATCGAGTCATGGAACTTCCTTTACTTATATTATGAGCTGCCTGCGGGCTTTATTTATTGTGGATATGGGTTGGGTCTGCGGACCGCCCGATGATAAAGGAATGCATTCATGAACTGGCCAGTCTCCGCCCTATCGGAAGGGGGTGGAGGTAGGAGAGGGACATACCATTTGGTATTCTTTGCTGGGGCCCTATCTATTAATAAGCACTTGATCTAGGGACATGCTAGTGTGTTAATATTATGCCTTGCATCTAGAAGCATCTTTATAAGGTATAGCGTATATGTGTGCTTAGAGCCGGGATGCAGCAGGTGGGCATCATTCTGATCCCGCTCACCATTACCATTTTTAGGTATTATTTATGTTCATCCCATTGGTGCTGTTTGCATATTGCGCGGGTCATTTTGTTCGGCGGAGAGCGAGCGCTGGAGTTATCTACTTCACCAAACTCTGACCATGGTTTTGGATTTATACTTTTAGACTCCGTTTTGACCCGGCTCTGCCGTGGCACCCTATTGTATTACACTTGATTTCGCTATTTGCATGACTACTGGTTTTCCACTCATAGACTTACGATAGGTACAGGGGACTTCCCCGGGGATTTCAACGATACATTTCGAATTTGGGTATGAAATCCCACTTTGGAAACATTAGATTAGGCTTTCAAACCTTCAACCTATACTCGGGGCGCACGATCCCAACGAGGGTTTTCATCCCTCGAAACGTAACCCAGGAATTATAATCCCGGGCCGTTACAAAGTGGTATCAGAGCCAGGCGTTGCAATCCGAGTACAATAGGTTGAAAATGGTTTTGAAAATCGCCCAATGATTTCAATTGGTTTTGGAAAATGTTTAAAGGGCAAAATGAATTTAATTGGACTTAAAACTTAAATGAATTAAGGGGAAACAATCTCGTGGGTAGAGACCAAAGCGATAGACCTCCCTTATGGATGTAGAACTCGGGGAACGGTAGGCAAAATACTAGCTTTCTATTTACAGGTGGGCTTGGAAGACTAAGGAGTTTGCACCACAGAGGTTGGAGAAGCTGGGTTAGGAGGCCGTGAGGTATTTGCCCCTCCGGTCGGCTGTCCCTCGAAGGACAACATAGATCGTCTCCTTGCTTATATATTTAATTGGGCCTGAGGGCCATCCTCCTCGAAGAGGATCATATTATCTCGTTGATTGCTCCCGTGCTGAGTGATATTATGCCTAGGCTAGAGAACTAATCGATATACCCTAATTTGAAACATGAAATGAATGTCTGTGCAAACGGGATAGTGTAAGCAAAACATGTGCCTATGTACTCGAATTCCCCATATTGTCAAGTCGTCCTTCCACGGTTCGACCCTCCTTGGTGATCCTGATTCTGTCATCCTTTCCACGAAACATCTAAGCATGTTAGTAAAGGTTGAGAGGGGCCTGCTCTCCTCGTTTCGTGTCCTGATTCATATCCCAACCATTTATGCCCTATGGAGTCTCTTACCCAGGAATTATAATCCCGGGCCGTTACACCTATCTGCATCCCTCAGCTCTCCTCCTGCTAAATTTCTAAAACCCCAAACAACACCCCCCTCTCCCTCTTTTTTGTCTTACAGGCCCACCCATCCCTCCTCCTTGCACTCTGCCTCTCCTCCTCTCTGCCGACACACCACCACCATTCCACCTCCTACCTCCTACCTCCTTCCCTTTCATCTTCTGTTGCCTAGCCAAAACCGCACCGGGGCTCTGTCTTGAAGACCAGCGCCGCCGTCGTCGGCCCCCAGGGCAGCCAGCAGCACCGACAAACCCACCCCACCACCTTGCTTCCTCTGTTTTTCGGAAGAGTCAAGCCAAGCACACCCCACCTCTTTCCTTCTCTGAGCTCGAGCAGAAGCTGTAACAGCACCTCCGAGCTCCAAAATCGACGAAGTGAAGCCGCGCATCCAGGAGCTCCTAGCCACCGGCGCCGCCCCTTTCTTCTCCTCCATCCCTGTTTTCCGATTCAAGCATGGCCATGAGCGCGCTGTTCACGTCTCCAGCGAACCGAAGGAGCACCGATCGAGCTCTCCGACGTCATTCCTCATTCCTTCGGTGAGTCTCCTTCCTCCTTTCTTATTCCTTGGGTTGTGGGTCTTCCTGGGTAGCGATGGTTGAGAGAGCGGGAGTGGTCGGGGAGGGCGAGAGACCGCCGGAACCTGGGATTCCTCTTCTTCTCTCCGTTTCGTCCCATCGTCGTTATTGGTTCGGGTCCTGTAGGTTGAAGATGGGGTGTGAACTGGTGGGCTTGGGCCTAAAACTTGTAGGATCCGAATCCTTTTCTTTCCGGGTCGGGTCTCCTCTTCTTTCCTTCTGGGCAGGCCCTCTCTTTCTTTCCTTGCGGGTTTGGGCATGTGGGTATGGGTTTCTGAGCTGGGTTGATTCGGTTGGGCTGGGGTTAATTCGGCTGGGCTGGGTTAAATTTGTTGGGTATTTATTTTGTATGTTGTGTTTTATTTTATGGTTATTATAATTGTTAAGCTATTATTAGTTATTATTATTATTATTATTATTATTATTATTATTATTATATTTATGGGATTTAGTGAGTTAAATATATATTCTAAAAATATTAATATATTATTTTACATGGTTTAAAGGTAATGTTATTTGAAATGGATTATTATCTGATATATTTTATAAGGGTGATTTTAAGATATGGATAGTAAGTGTAAATTATTTGAATATTATTATTATTTTGTGATTGGTTATAATTATAAATTCTGGAAATTTATCGTTATATATTATTTATTGTTTTAAAATAATATTGATTGGATTATTTAATTGATGCATTTTATGAGGATTTAAACATGTGAGTTAGGAACTTTAAAGCGAATTGTTGGTTTTGAATTATAAATATGATTTGTGAGAATAGAATTATTTTGATGGTTTAATATTGGAACTTATTTTATGTTTTTGAAATAAGAAACATGCCGGAATTATTTTATAACATGATTTTGGGAGATTGACTGTAAGGCTTAAATGTTTAATGTCGGAATTTGGCCAAGTATGATTTGAGAATTATTTTGAATATGAGTTGACTTAATTTGGATTTAAGATTTTGGAAAACGGTTTTACTATCGGTTGGTTTTGAGGATGTTGAGAACTCGGGTTCCGTATGTATGAATGTGAACCGGTAGCTTATGGAAATGACTTGATGATAGGTGTGTATTGCTTTTGGATTGCTTTGGACTTACATTTGGGCCCTTGCTTGTGTTATCTTGCTGTTCTGCATCAACGGGTAAGTATCCTACGGGACTTACTCAGTAACCTGGACCTCCTACCTGATGTGTCATGTAATGTGTAGTTTTGTTGCATATTAAAGCATGCCATGTAGTATCATGCTAGGATTGCATTGAACTGAGCATGTGTTTACTTTGTGTGTTTGAAACAGAACGGCCGTTATCTGTGATAGTCCTAGAGTCTTTGCTAGGGTCATAGGGCAGCCTAGCCCCATCGGGTGCCATGAGTCTATCGAGTATATATGAGCATGATATGATAGCCCAGCACCATCGGGCAAGATATGATATGATATGATGATACCGTGGGTGAGTGCACCACCACGAGGATATGCTATGCTATAGCAACGAACTAGCCAGTCTCTGTACTAACGGGAAGGGGTGCAGAGGTAGGAGAGGGATATGCCACTTGGCATTGTCTTGGGCTCTTTACAGTTCTTTTCCGCATATTATATATATATATACTAGGGGCATGATAGTGTGATTTAAATCTTGTACCACATTAGTCATCTTTTATTTAGGCATAGGCATGTTATGTGGCCTCAGCGCGGTCAGAGGACCCGCAGGCGATCACCAGGCCTGACTTCGTGGATAGTGTTAGGTACCACTCTTGTTGCTCCATGCTTCTGTGACGGGGAAATCTTTTGGCGAATCGAAGAATCCGGCTAATATATTCTAACTTGACAAATGGCAATCACCCACTTTGTTTTGGTTTTGACCCGGCTCTGCCGTGGCTTTTGTATCTAAACCGTACTTCCGCTTTACTTTCGTATATATTGTATTTCTGAGACTTCGACTGATTAGAGGTTTGAAACCTCGACCCGTACCTGAATTGCAACATCCGGACGAAGGTATCCAACCTTCGAAACGTATCCCGGATATTTATATCCGGGCCGTTACAAAGTTGGTATCAGAGCGAGTGTGTGCAATTCGGGTACGCTAGGGTCGAGTGTATGTTTTGGAAAACCGCCCATGGATTTCATAGATTTGAAAGCATTTTAAAGGGGCAAAATGAACTTAATATGTCTAACTCAATTGGACTAAATATGAACTTGGCTTATGATAAAAGAGGAGAACCAACTAATAAGGGATCAAGTGGGTAGAAAAGGCGCTAGACCATCCCTATTGGATGTAGTCGGAAATGGGTAGGCGAAATACTAGCTTGTTCTTTACAGATGGGTCGGGAAGACTCCAAGGAGATCATTGTAATTATCATTAACTGATTCTATGATTGAGTGCTTGATATGCTAAAGATTTGATTGTTATGTTCTAACTATTGAATGATATTGAACGATCTGTGCGAACGGGATAGCGGGAGTACCCTTCTTCTTCTTATATGGTTAAGCTCAGTTTTGTGGAACCGCCCCTTTCCTTATGAACCCTTTGATAGTTCAATCGAGTCCTCCCTTCGAATATCGGTCTCCTCCACGGGAAATCGGGTTGGTAAAAAATAGTGTTTCGGAAATCATGGTTGGTTATGAGGGTTGCTTGGGGAGAGTATTGAAAGTTGGCTTTTGATGTAATTCCAAGTTAGAAAGTAAGTGTTTCCGAGGTTGTCTTTCTTGATTCTTATGACGATCGACCGGTGTCACCTTGCCATAAAAGTCATATCCGAGCCTCGCGGGAAAGATGAGTGATGAGTCAGTTAGGAAGAGTCAATGGTTGCCCTTAGGGATCTCTGTCCGGTCGTAATGGTGACTCTCTCTGAATTTCATGACAGAATTTTGTAACATCCTACATGTACCTTGCGAATGCTTCTTAGTAAAGTGTTGCTCATGTTATTACACTTGTGGGTAGTTGCATTCCTTAGCCTCATGCTGTGCCTTGCCTTCCGTCATGATTATATTGTTTAAGCTCGGGTTGTGGTTAGTTGCATTACTTAGCCTCGTGTTATGCCTGACTTTCTATTACGGTTATATGTTGTCATAGCATGTCTACTTGGCCTATTGTATTGCTCGTATGATTGATTGGAAGCATGAACCACATGATATGAACCTATATGATTGTTGTTTCTCCTGGATTAGGTCCATGATAGTGTGATAGACTCTTCTTTGTATGAATTCCTCATAAGACGTGCTCCTTAGCATGCTCGCCGATGATTCCTCGATGCTTATCATTCATCTTGTGACAAGAATCTATAGCATGCCCGTCTATTTTGTCTTCCTTAGATTAACTATTGTGGATTACCTTGCATATGATGGTGTTGTGTGTTCCTTGCATTAAATGGAGAATATGTGTTATAATTGAGCCTTGATGAGTGCATGTTTTGTCATATTATGTGTTGATTCGAACTCATGTCCCCATATTCTCGTCACATTGCCCGTTACTTAGACTTGCATTATACATCGTTACATTCCTTCCCATGCTTCTATATTATTGGAAGTTGACTGAATTGAAGTCTTGCTTAATGTCGAGTAATCAATCAAGTGCATGTATGTGTCCTGTGTTAGGTTGAGTCATTAGTAACATATAGACCCCTTGGTTGTGACTTGTTCAAATTTATGCCTTGCCTACATTATTGTTGATTCTCTCTTGAGCTAGGTCCCTGATAGTGTGGCTCTTTCCTCTTTCTGTTCTCTTAATATGTTTCACTCGTCCTGATTAGCTTAATGTTGAGTTCTATGATTGACTAGCTTTCCGTGATGATCGAACCTAGCATGCTTACATGGTTAAAATGTCTATTACTCTATGATGGCTTCTCGTGCTTGTATGAACCTATGACTTGACACCTCGCTTGATCACACACCACTCTATATCCTGATTTTGCATATACATGACGAATGAATATCGGAATGAATCTAGTTGAATCACTTTAGTTGTACTCCTGTTCGATATGTGCTATTAGTATCATGTAAGACTTATGGTTTCCAATGTGGCCCGCTAAATGATCACGTGTTGTACTTGTTCTATGATGTGACAACTATTGTACCATATATGTACTCTATGATGGTTCGTTCTTAGCATGATTATGATCTAGCACCCATGATGTCTTTCTTGTTACTTTTGAGGATGCCTCCTGTTTCGCGAATATTATGTTGAACTCCTCTAAATGACTCTTGACTATGCTTGTATCACATTATGTATCACTAGTATCATGTAGGACCCATGCTCTCTGAATGTATCTCGTCATATGATTCCGTGCCATGCTTGACCTAATATGTGATCATTGCTGTTAGATGTGATAGTTACTATGTTGCCCCCGAGATAGGTACATGTTAGTGTGGATTGATGCGATTGATATGCTGCATAATGAATTCGTGCGTGTTTGTCACAATTGTAACCTAATAGACTTTCTTAAGGGCATCGTTACTATTCCTGGGTCAGAGTCTTGTCTCTAGTCGTGTCATCTTTAGCTTTGGTCCATTTTGTCTCCGAGAGAAACATTGGGTCGTCCGCTCTTATCACTCCCCTATCTCCGCTAACTTAAACTCTTACGCGTTACCTTGGATGAGCGACCGCATGGAAAAAGGGATCGGGAAGTCGAATAGCGATAGGGCAGCGCAGCGGAAGTGTGGGCCCATAACCCACGGACCTCAGGATCGACGAGGTCGACGGAACAAGCCTGATTCGAGGTTTACGAGTATTGAGTACGATATGACTTGCAGGTGGGAGTGTCCTCTATTCGAATTGCTAACCCTTTCTGAACTTGCTGATGGTGTATTGCACTAACTTGATGTTGAAAGTTGCTTGTTGATGTGATGACTGTTGCTTGATTGTCTGTTGACTATGATGATATGATTCGATGCCTTACAGTCCTAATGTGCCATGATGACTTGATGTGATGCTATTCTGAGTTGCTAAGCATGATCTAAATTCCTTGCCTATAAGTATGAACTGCAAATGCTGAGAATCTGAACCGGTTATTAGCTAAGATTATGATGAAATTTGCTAATTTGATTGATTAGGTTCATATATGATGTTTTACAATACTTGTTGAGCATGACGGTAATTTAAGACTTTGATACTTGTTGCAATGCTTAATGACGTTATTGATATAAATGTTAGTTGATATGGTGTAATCCTTATGTGTAATGATGTTCATGATTGCTTCTCCCTTGAACATGTGAGTGAGATCCTTTTGGTAGAGTGGTCAGAGAGGGGAGGAAAGGTTTGAGTGATTAGATTGGTCGGCGATGGTAAGGGAAAAGTTACAGAAGAGGGGTGTTGACTTAGGTTGGACCGAGTGAGTTCGGGAATTTTAAGAGGTAATGCTTGATGATTTCGATGAGCTCTTAGGTGAATCTTGGATAAGGGGTATGGTTAGGAATAGGTCGGCTAGGCGGTGATCGAGGAATTTTACTAGAGAATGTGCGGGTAGCAGGGCATGATGCTTGTGAAATCTTGGGAAGTGTGGAAGTGTAAGAACTGGCTTTTAAGAGTATGAAGGATATAGTATGAGAGGGCCCTCGAGTATGAGGTTAGAGATAGTAGTGGATTCTTAGAGGTGGATTGCTAGTGAGAGTTCTTGGTGTAATGAGGGGCGAGATTAGGGTATTGAAATGAATAAAGACTTCTCTTGAGGATGCTACCTGAGCTGATGTTGGCGAATCTAGATGAGGCTGGTTTTGATGTAGGAATTGAAATCAAGCGAGCGGGGTTTGCGTTTATTTTGCCTGGTAGTGATGTGAAAGCTTTCTTGATTATGTGATTTATTAAAATGACCTGGCATGATATTAGATAGCGACCATGATAAACCTGTTGTGGCATGATATTACATGTTGATATACAATACTGAATCATAATTGGTAGTGACAACTATAATCATGATATAAGGATACCTTGCTATCCTACTAAGTTGTTCTAGAAGCATGTTATGATGTGTTGTATGAATCATGAAATAATGATATGTTGCTATGTGAGAGCATGATGTTATATTACGATCAGGAGATATTAAATGATGAATATTGATTTGGATCATGAATCTGACTTATATATATATATATATATATATATATATATATATATATATATATATATATATATGAGATAATGGTGCGTGATTGCTAAGTGCTCGTTATATGACATTGTATGAGTTGAGATGATGTTTTGCGAGTATGCTGACGTTTTGGTGATTTACATATTGACTGACCTTCCCCTTTGCTGAATCTTAATAACCTGACCTTGTTGTGTTGATGTGTTGATAATGGGTTTTGGTTCATTGATTATGTGATGAGAGATAATTTTATGATTTCTGGTGTGATGTTGGGACGTTGTTATGATTTTGTTATGTCGTTGAGATACATATTACGACCTTTAGTATGATATGGAGATGTTGATGTGACCTTGTGATGCTACTCTGGTATATGTTGAGACTTGTTGTGTGACGCATTGATTGGAGATTGGAAGGTTATACAGTTATGCATTTCTTACGGCTTATGCATCTTGCTTGAATTGAGACTGATAGATTGATTCGATTTTGGAACCTAGGAAGAGAATATGGGATTAGCCCTTAGAGGTGGATGATTCCACCTCTTACCCTCTGAATTTGATTGATATGCGAGAAACTGATGTGGTTGTTGAGAGATTTTGACAAAATCTTGATTGGAAAGGAATTGACTTGTTTTAGTGTAAAGTTGCTTGATTAAACATCGAATTTGAAGATTTCGAGCGGTTTGTAAAATGGCCAACTTAGGATTTTAAAGAAGTCGCGAGTTTCATGATTTAGATGACAACCCTTCCATTTACAAAACGCTTTGAGGATTTAGGGACTGGATTTACATTATGACGTCTCACGAAGTGGATACAAGCATTGTATAGGGGCGCTTATATATTGCTTGCTAAGACCTAGTCGGACGCTATAATGCTTTTAGAGTTGTGATACTTCCGAAAGGTCGAAGCGAGGATGTGATAAGGGCGCTTATTACACACTTGACAAGACCAATTAGAGATGTCACGACCGTGACTAGGATGTTGTGAGAATCCCGGAAGACGCAACCGAGACGATTACAAGATCCTTGGACATGGCCCTCGAACTCACCGATTTCAAACTTCTTCCCATTGTTTTAAATGATTTTAGTCTCGGGGACGAGACTTGTTTTTAGAGGTGGATAAATGTAAAGACTGAATGTATTTTATATTATTATATTATTATTTTGAGTAATATATTATTATTTTATTCAATCGGTAAAAATGTGAGAAAACCCGTCCTCGAGCGTAAGTTTGATTTTAAAGACATTCCGGCATCGTTTTGAGAATTTAGATTTTAACGGATTTAATTCCGCCTTCGAGCTCCGAGTTTGATAAAATTTACTTAATTCCAATTATCTTGAAATTGATTTAATTTTATATAAATTTGATTTAGTCGGGATTCGATCGGGCGAGCGAGTTTGAGTCTTTTCCGCTAATTTGAATTGGGTTGTGGGGAAACAAATTCCATATATTTTCAATTTACCTTTTCTTTACTCTCTCTCTCTCTCTCGGATAACTTTTTCATTGGTCCCCCTTTCTTCACTTGTCCTCTTCCTCACAGCACCTCACATCCCCCTGCCTCACCCTCCCTCTCCTATTTGCATCCCTCAGCCCTCCTCCTGCTAAATTTCTGAAACCCCAAACAACACCCCCCTCTCCCTCTTTTCTGTCTTACAGGCCCACCCATCCCTCCTCCTTGCACTCTGCCTCTCCTCCTCTCTGCCGACACCCCACCACCATTCCACCTCCTACCTCCTACCTCCTTCCCTTTTATCTTCTGTTGCCTAGCCAAAACCGCACCGGGGCTCTGTCTTGAAGACCAGCGCCGCCGTCGTCGGCCCCCAGGGCAGCCAGCAGCACCGGCAAACCCACCCCACCACCTTGCTTCCTCTGTTTTCCGGAAGAGTCAAGCCAAGCACACCCCACCTCTTTCCTTCTCTGAGCTCGAGCAGCAGCAGCAACAACACCTCTGAGCTCCAACATCGACGAAGTGAAGCCGCGCATCCAAGAGCTCCTAGCCACCGGCGCCGCCCCTTTCTTCTCCTCCGTCCCTGTTTTCCGATCCAAGCATGGCCACGAGCGCGCTGTTCACGTCTCCGGCGATCCGAAGGAGCACCGATCGAGCTCTTCGACGTCATTCCTCATTCCTTCGGTGAGTCTCCTTCCTCCTTTCTTATTCCTTGGGTTGTGGGTCTTCCTGGGTAGCGATGGTTGAGAGAGCGGGAGTGGTCGGGGAGGGCGAGAGACCGCCGGAACCTGGGATTCCTCTTCTTCTCTCCGTTTCGTCCCATCGTCGTTACTGGTTCGGGTCCTGTAGGTTGAAGATGGGGTGTGAACTGGCGGGCTTGGGCCTAAAACTTGTAGGATCCGAATCCTTTTCTTTCCGGGTCGGGTCTCCTCTTCTTTCCTTCTGGGCAGGCCCTCTCTTTCTTTCCTTGTGGGTCTGGGCATGTGGGTATGGGTTTCTGGGCTGGGTTGATTCGGTTGGGCTGGGGTTAATTCGACTGGGCTGGGTTAAATTTGTTGGGTATTTATTTTGTATGTTGTGTTTTATTTTATGGTTATTATAATTGTTAAGCTATTATTAGTTATTATTATTATTATTATTATTATTATTATTATTATTATTATTATTATGGGATTTTGTGAGATAAATATATATTCTGAAAATATTAATATATTATTTTACATGGTTTAAAAGTAATGTCATTTGAAATGGATTATTATATGATATATTTTATAAGGGTGATTTTAAGATATGGATAGTAAGTGTAAATTATTTGAATATTATTATTATTTTGGGATTGGTTATAATTATAAATTCTGGAAAATTTATCGTTATATATTATTTATTGTTTTAAAATAATATTGATTGGATTATTTAATTGATGCATTTTATGAGGATTTAAACATGTGAGTTAGGAACTTTAAAGCGAATTGTTGGTTTTGAATTATAAATATGATTTGTGAGAATAGAATTATTTTGATGGTTTAATATTGGAACTTATTTTATGTTTTTGAAATAAGAAACATGCCGGAATTATTTTATAACATGATTTTGGGAGATTGACTGTAAGGCTTAAATGTTTAATGTCGGAATTTGGCCAAGTATGATTTGAGAATTATTTTGAATATGAGTTGACTTAATTTGGATTTAAGATTTTGGAAAACGGTTTTACTATCGGTTGGTTTTGAGGATGTTGAGAACTCGGGTTCCGTATGTATGAATGTGAACTGGTAGCTTATGGAAATGACTTGATGATAGGTGTGTATTGCTTTTGGATTGCTTTGGACTTACATTTGGGCCCTTGCTTGTGTTATCTTGTTGTTCTGCATCAACGGGTAAGTATCCTACGGGACTTACTCAGTAACCTGGACCTCCTACCTGATGTGTCATGTAATGTGTAGTTTTGTTGCATATTAAAGCATGCCATGTAGTATCATGCTAGGATTGCATTGAACTGAGCATGTGTTTACTTTGTGTGCTTGAAACAGAACGGCCGTTATCTGTGATAGTCCTAGAGTCTTTGCTAGGGTCATAGGGTAGCCTAGCCCCATCAGGTGCCCTGAGTCTATCGAGTCGATATGAGCATGATATGATAGCCCAACACCATCGGGCAAGATATGATATGATATCATATGATGATACCGTGGGTGAGTGCACCTCCACGAGGATATGCTATGCTATAGCAACGAACTGGTCAGTCTCTGCACTAACGGGAAGGGGTGCAAAGGTAGGAGAGGGATATGCCACTTGGCATTGTCTTGGGCCCTTTACAGTTCTTTTCCGCATATTATATATATATATACTAGGGGCATGATAGTGTGATTTAAATCTTGTACCGCATTAGTCATCTTTTATTTAGGCATAGGCATGTTATGTGGCCTCAGCGCGGTCAGAGGACCCGCAGGCGATCACCAGGCCTGACTTCGTGGATAGTGTTAGGTACCGCTCTTGTTGCTCCATGCTTCTGTGACGGGTAAATCTTTTGGCGAATCGAAGAATCCGGCTAATATATTCTAACTTGACAAATGGCAATCACCCACTTTGTTTTGGTTTTGACCCGGCTCTGCCGTGGCTTTTGTATCGAAACCGTACTTCCGCTTTACTTTCGTATAAATTGTATTTCTGAGACTTCGACTGATTAGAGGTTTGAAACCTCGACCTGTACCTGAATTGCAACATCCGAACGAAGGTATCCGACCTTCGAAACGTATCCCGGATATTTATATCTGGGCCGTTACAGAGCATTCGGTTACTTTGTGTGTTTGAATACAGAGCGGCCGTTATCTATGATAGTCCTTGAGTCTTTGATAGGGTCATAGGGTAGCCCAGCCCCATCGGGTGCCCTGAGTCTATCGAGTCGATATGAGCATGATATGATAGCCCAGCACCATCAGGCAAGAGATGAGATGATATGATATGATATGATATGATGATGCCGTGGTTAGTGCACCACCATGAGGATATTGCTATGCTATAGCACCGAACTGGCCAATCTCTGCACTAACGGGAAGGGGTGCAGAGGTAGGAGAGGGATATGCCACTTGGCATTCTTTGGGCGTCTTTACCGTTCTTTTCGTATATTGTAAATTAGGATCATGTTAGTGTGATTTAATTTCCACATTTGCATCATCTTTATATTACCGTATGTGTATGTTTGCTTGCGGGACAGGGTGTGTTGGGGTCTCGGTCTGATCCCGCTCGCACCACTTGTAGTGTCCACTTTGATGAGTTTTGATTAGAAATACTCATGCATCCAATTGCGTTCGAATCTAACTCTGTAAAAATACTCACAAATTCGCACAAAATCCGAACTCTTCCAAAAGAATCGTCAGATGCACTTTAACTCCAAATCATTATCTAAATGCAACCTAACTAGCCTAAAAATGTCTATAATGCCTATCTAGGATATGCATTATCAGCCTGTATACTAATAGCACATATCGAACATGAATACAATCAAGGTAATTCGACTAGATTCACTCTAATATTTATGCGTCATGCGTATGCAAAATCATGATATAGAGTGGTGTGTGATCATGCGAGGTGTCAAGTCATACATTCATGCAAGCACAAGAGAATATCATAGAGTAATAGGGAAATAGCACCGAGCGATAACATGTAAGCATGCTAGGATCAACCCTCACGGAAAGCAAATCGATCATCGAATTTAACATCAACCTAATCGGATAAGTAAAACATTTACGAGGATAGAAGGAGGGAGAGCCACACTATCAAAGACCTAGTTCAAGAGGGAATCGACAATAATGTAGGCAAGGTATGAATTCGCACAAGTCACAACCAAGGGTCCTGCATGATATTAATGGCTCAGCATGACATATGATACATACATGTATTTAGTTGATTAACATGACAATATGCAAGAATTCAATCAGTACTATTCCAACGATATAGTAACATGAGAGGAATATAACGATGTATAAAGAAAGTCTAAGCAATGGGGCAACATGACTAGCATACGGGGACATGAGTCCAATTCAATGTATACGGGGAGGAAACATGTGTTTATCAAGACTCATTCACACTAACATATCCTCAATTTAGCACAATTATCACATAACAATACAAATTATAGAATAATCAACAATGGTTAATCCGAGGAATATAAAATAGATTGGCATGTTATAGATTCTTGTCACAAGATGAGTGATAAGCATCGAGGCGTCATCGGCGAGCATGCTAAGGAGAATATCTTACGAGCATTCATACAAGAAGAATTGATCACACTATCATGGACCTAATCCGAGAGAAGCAACAATTATATAGACTCATATCATGTGGTTTTTGCTCTCAATCAGTCATCAGCAAGATCAATACGATAGGTCCAGTAGACATGCTATAACGACATCTAACCATGATAGAACACGAGACCTAAGTGATGTGCCCAGCATGGATACAAGATGTCATACAACCACGAATTTACATTAATGACCATTATCATAACATGTACTGAGGATTACGTAGCATATACGGCATGTTGACATCAAATCATAACACGTATCCATCAAGTAAGGGGCTCACTCTATCATGATACTAGAACTGAACGATCACACTATCATGAACCTATTCACAGAGAGGACACCAATTATACAACTTCCTAGCATATGGCATATATATATATATATATATATATATATATATATATATATATATATATATATATATATATATATATATATATATATATATATATATATATATATATATATATATATATTCGTGCTCTAGTATGACAAGGCCATATACTAAGTAGATCATGTCGGGATGATAGGGCGTAACATATGTACTCGGGCTCACACAATGGTCATCATGGACATCAAGCATGTAAGCACAGTTCCAAACTAAGGAGCAAATTGTAGGTCAAAGAGTAGTGCATATAGAATCACACAATCATGGACAGAGCAATCAAGGTAATCCGATAGAGGTCCATAAGGGCAAACATTGACTCTCCCTAACTGACTCATCACCCATCTTTCCCGTGAGACTCGGATACGAATTTTCATGGCAAGAAGACACTGGTTGATCGTCATAAGAATTCAAGAAGGACACCCTCAGAAACACCTAACTTTTGACTCAAGGGAACAGCAAGAACCACCTTCCAATACTCACTCAGACAACCTTCACATCCATACATGATTCTCGAAACAATATGTTCACTGACCCGATTTTCGGTGGAGGAGACCGATATTCGAAGGGAGGACTCGATTGAACTGTCAAAAGGATTCATAAGGGAAGGAGCGGTTCCACAAATGCTGGGCTTAACCATATAAGGAGAAGAAGGGTACTCCCGCTATCCCATTCGCACAGATCATTCAATATTCATTAAATAGTTAAGACATACCAATCAATCTTTACCATATCAAGCACTCAACATAGAATCATTCAATGCTAAGTATAACGGCCTCCTTGGAGTCTTCCCGACCCATCTGTAAAGAACAAGCTAATATTTCGCCTACCCATTCCCAACTACATCCAATAGGGATGGTCTAGCGCCTTTCCTGCCCTCTCGATCCCTTATTAGTTGGTTCTCCTCTTTTATCATAAGCCAAGTTAACATTTAGTCCAATTGAGTTAGGCATATTAAGTTCATTTTCCCCTTTAAAACACTTTCAAATCTTTTGAAATTCATGGGCGGTTTTCCAAAACATACACTCGACCCTTGCGTACCCGAATTGCACAACCTCGCTCTGATACCAACTTTGTAACGGCCCAGATATAAATATCCGAGATACGTTTCGAAGGTTGGATACCTTCGTTCGAATGTTGCAATTCAGGTACGGGTCGAGGTTTCAAACCTCTAAAGATCAATCAGTATTCAAAGCGGGGATTTCAAACCCCAATCGATCGAAGTCACAGAAATTCAATTTAAACGAAAGTAAAGCAGAAGTAAGATTTAGATACAAGAGCCACGGCAGAGCCGGGTCAAAACCAAAACATATATTCTAAATTCGTATAGCCAAATTAGCGGGATTAGACAGATTCTTTGCAATCGCCCAGGAATTTTCCCACGCCATAGAGACAGGGAGCAATCATACCTAAAAATCTAATATAATACTAAAACAGTTGTTGTAAGTGCCACATGGCAGCAACTCCTTAAAAATAGGCTATGTGGCAGCTTTACATTTAACATGTTCCCACTTTTAATTAATTAATAAATTAATTATTTCTTTTTTCTAATTGTTAAATATTATTATTGGTTGAAAGTTATTTATGTATTTGTTTAAATTAATCAATTAGTGATATTTATTAAATATTAAAAAAAATAAAAATTTCTTTTCATTCTAATATTTGTTAACTTTGTAATCTTCTCTGAGAAGCTTTTCATCCAAATAGGTATTCTTACATTTTTTTTATCAAATAATTTATTTTTATGAGTGTATTTGACAAAAAAAATAAAAAATTTATTGTTTTATACTTATTTATGGATCGCACTTTATCCATTAGTAATTAAATAAATAAATTTAACAAATTATAAATTTAGTTGTTTGTATTACCAATTCTCTATATTTTTTAATTAACTAAATAATATCTAAAATAATTACTGATATATTAAAATAGTAATGGAGCTTATCTACATATTCCAAATTATCTTAGAAATAAACAATTGTTTGAACTTAAGTACTGTACAAATAACTTTGACTCATAATTATAATTTTCTCACTAATCCAATTTTTTGTAAAAAAAAAATTACATATTATTTCATCTATCTAGCATAAACCAATTCTCATTAATGATTAATCAATGACATTTAATCAAATCATCTATCTGTCTAATTTCTAAATCTATATACTCCAAAAAAAATTAAGATTAAATCTTATTAATCCATTAAAAAATTAAAAAAAATCAAATGAAACAAATCAAATCATTCATGTCAAGATAAAATTTGAACGTAAAGTGCAAGATTAAATTTAAACAAAACGAATCTCTTAGATGGAACCTAATTAAATACTCCCTTCGTTTCACAATAAATGTCATTTTATTTTTCAATACGCTTTTTAAAGAGTGAAAAACTCTATAAAATATTATATTTTAATTAATTTTTTCATATAATTTGATATTTATTACTAATAAGTATCAAATTATATAAAAAAATTAATTAAAAAAAAAAGATTTTATAGAGTTTTTTCTCTTTAAAAAACGCTCCGAAAAGCAAAAGGACATGTATTGTGAAACGGATGGAGTATTAACAAAAAAAAGCACGAATATTTATTTGAATTTAATTTATAGTTAAAATGTTCAAGAATTTTAAACTAATTCTTAATAATTTGCCTAGTAAATAAAATAGTTATTACTTATCTTAATCCATTTTTAAACAACTTTGATGAGTTTTGATTAGAAAATATTTTTTATAATTATTTTCTATGTTATTGGTGCAAATATGAGTAAACTCTTCTATATCTACATCTTTGACATTTTTTTTTCTCTCGATCGATCTACTTTGCAAGCTTTAACTCTATTTTCAGGTTTTTTATTTAACTTTATTTGCAACTATGATTTTATTTTTATCTCTTTGGACATGCTTCATTCTGTAAAGGCCGAATTTATTTTTACAGTATTTTAAAATTATTTTAAATAAGTATATTATTATTTTATTAAATATGTGAAAGTGGGATAAAACTCGTCCTCGAGCACCAGTGTCGATTTTAAAATCCTTCCGGCATCGTTTTAGAAATTGGGTTTTGACGGAATTTGATTCCGCTTTCGAGCTCCGAGTCGTGATAAATTATTTTACTTTCGATAATGATTTAAAATTCAATTTAAATTCCTAGTGTAAGGTTTTGTTTTAGTGAGCGGGATCGAAGTCGAGCAACCGGGTTTTGGGTCTATTTTCGCTATTTTGAATTCTATTGTGAGGACCATTCCTATTTTATTTTATTTTCTTCTCTCTCTCTCTCGCTGAAGGTTGTTACTCCCTCCCCTGCATTCCCCATTTCACATTGCAGTACACCACACACAAATGGTCCCCTCTTTGTCTTCTTCCTCTCCCACCCCTGCTCCCTTATCCTCCCTCTGCAGCTTTGCACCCACAAACCACCCCCACACATACCTCCTCTCTCTCTCCCTCTTTTCTGTTTTGTAAACCACAGCAAAACCACCCCTTTCTCCTCAGGACTGTCGAGCCACCACCATCTCACCTTCTTTCCCTTCCGTTTCATTCTACAGGAGTTAGAATCCACCATCAACACCTCCATTTCTATTTTTCCTCAGCACACCAGCGCCCTCCCTCCGTTCGCTTTCCACCTCCAGCAGCTTCCGGCCGAGCCCTCGTTCTCCTTCCTCCCACCCGAGGCACTAGCAGCAGCAGCCCCGACACTGTTGCCGCGGCTAATGACAAGACCTATTGGAGATGTCACGACCGTGACTAGGATGCTGTGAGAATCCCGGAAGACGCAACCGAGATGATTACAAGATCCTTGGACATGGTCCTCGGACTCACCGATTTCGAACTTCTTCCCATTGCTTTAGAATGATTTTAGTCTCGGGGACGAGACTTGTTTTTAGAGGTGGATGAATGTAAAGGCCGAATATATTTTTACAGTATTTTAATATTATTTTAAATAAGTATATTATTATTTTATTAAATATGTGAAAGTGGGATAAAACTCGTCCTCGAGCACCCGTGTCGATTTTAAAATCCTTTCGGCATCGTTTTAGAAATTGGGTTTTGACGGAATTTGATTCCGCTTTCGAGCTCCGATCGTGATAAATTATTTTACTTCCGATAATGATTTAAAATTCAGTTTAAATTCCTAGTGTCGGGTTTTGTTTTAGTGAGTGGGATCGAAGTCGAGCGAGCGGGTTTTGGGTCTATTTCCGCTATTTTGAATTCTATTGTGAGGACCATTCCTATTTTATTTTATTTTCTTCTCTCTCTCTCTCTCTTTCTCTCTCTCGCTGAAGGTTGTTACTCCCTCCCCTGCATTCCCCATTTCACATTGCAGTACACCACATACATATGGTCCCCTCTTTGTCTTCTTCCTCTCCCACCCCTGCTCCCTTATCCTCCCTCTGCAGCTTTGCACCCACAAACCATCCCCACACATACCTCCTCTCTCTCTCTCTCTCTCTCTCTCTCTCTCTCTCTCTCTCTCTCTCTCTCTCTCTCTCTCCCTCTATTCTGTTTTGTAAACCACAGCAAAACCACCCCTTTCTCCTCAGGATTGCCGAGCCACCACCATCTCACCTTCTTTCCCTTCCGTTTCATTCTACAGGAGTTAGAATCCACCATCAACACCTCCATTTCTGCTGTTCCTTAGCACACCAGCGCCCTCCCTCCGTTCGTTTTCCACCTCCAGCAGCTTCTGGCCGAGCCCTCGTTCTCCTTCCTCCCACCCGAGGTGCCAGCAGCAGCAGCCCCGACACCACCTTGGAGCCGCCATTAGCCGCGGCAGCAGCCCTGGATTCCCCCCGGAGACCCGAGAACGCCGCTCCCTTCACTCCTTCCCCTGTTTTCCGTTAGCTACGGTAAGCTTCGTTCTTTCCCTCTCTTCACTTCCAAACCGAGCAAAGATCCATCATTTTGACCTTATATCCCTGATCCAGGCGGAGATGAACACAACCCCACCTTCGAAGAATCCTAATCGATCTCCGACGACCTCGAAACCTTCCGACGAAACAAACGACCTCGGTGAGATTCCTCCTCCTCCCTCCTCTCCTTGTTGCGCTGAATCTTCGTGTATGGGTCTTGGTCAGGGAAGGATTTTGATCAGTTAGGAGCGGGTTTGGGGTGGAGAGAGAGAGAGAGCCGCCGGAGAAACCGAGCTTCTCCTTCCTTTCTCGTCTTTTCCGACAGAACAGGGGTTGGGGGCTTGGGGAGAGACGGGTTCGGTTTCTATTTTCTTTTCTTTAACCGGTTCACCCCCTTATCTATTCCTTCCCTCCAAACCGGCCAGCTGGCCTAAATTTTCTGATTTTTTAAAACAAACGGGTGGGCTTCCTACTGGGTTCGGGTTTGGGCCTTTTCTCTTCTTTCTCTTCGGGCTGGGCCTCCCTTCTGGATTGGGTTCGATTTGGGGCTTTTGGGTGAGTTTTTAAAAGAGTCTTTTTGTTATGTTATACATATATATATATATTTATATATATATATATATGTTAAGTGTTAATATGTTATGTTATTTATATATATAAGTTATATTATATGATTTTGGATATATATATATATATATTCTGAGAATATTAATATATATTATAGAAAGGTTTTAAAAGGAATATTAATTGATGTTGGGTTATCAATATATTTATGGTTATTGTTTTGAGATGATATGAATAGTAAGTGTTAAATTATTTGAATATTATTATTATTTTGGGATTTTGTTATAATTATAATATTTTGGAAATTAATCGTTACATATTGTTTATCTGTTTTAAAATAATATTAATTGGATTATTTAATTATGATGCATTTTTTTGAGGATTTAAACATGTGAGTTAGGAATTTTAAAGTGAATTGTTGGGTTGGATTTATGAATATGATTTGCGAACATAGGTTTATTTTGATGATTTAATATTGGGATTTATATATATAATGTTTTTGAAATAAGAAACATGCCGGGATGATTTCTATAATATGATTCTGGAAAATTGGTTTTAAGGCTAAAGGTTTAATGTCGGGATTTGGATAAGCGATTTTAAACAAAATTGTTTGATTTCTAAGTTGAGTTCTTTGAGAGATTGTTTTGGAAATGAGATGATGAGATGAGATGAAGATGAAATGATATATGAACTTTGATGAGATAAGATGGAATAATCCGAAGTGAGTTAGGTGAAGATATGTGTGATAGTTAGGGGCGCCTTGTGTGAATTAGATAGACTTATGCATTTGTATGTTATTAGGTGATTGTGATATGTTGGACATTGCTTACTACCAATGTTCCAAAAAACGCTTGGCGGATGCTCGGCGGCTAGATAGGGTCAAGGGTCTAGGCGGATTGTGCGGGGTCTAGGCGGATTACTATTTTGAAATGTATTTTTTAATCCTAGTACATATTCAATACGTATATAAAATAATAAAGTTTAATTCATAACAGATATAAACAAATAAAATTTAATTAATATTCTAGGCGTTAACAATGGGAGTTAGGTCTCGAGTTAGAGGACTATGGGAGTGAGGGATCAAGAGTAAGAGAGAGTATAGAGGTTGAGAACTAAGAGAGAGATCGACATGTGGGGGTTTTAGGAGTTAAAACCTCAAAATGGTTTTTTTACTAACTCGCCAAACCCACAAGGCCGCCAAGACCTTGCGGGTGACCTTCAAGGATCTAGGTGACTAAACTCAAAGGTGGGGGACCTTCAAGGGTCTAGGCGGGGTCTAGGCAGAGGTCCAGGCCTTTTTTTGGAACAATGCTTACTACTGGTGATTCATTGCTTGGATTCTGCGTTTGCCTTGTTTCTCTGCTGTTCGGCTTATTCAGGTAAGTTCCTTTACGGGCTTACTCAGATTCGAAAGAGAATACCTGCTTGTGAATATTTGACATACTAGGTGTTGCATAAGCATTAAAGCATGCCATGTAGTATCATGCTAGGATTGCACTTGTGAATGAGCATTTGGTTACTTTGTGTGTTCGAATACAGAATGGTCGTTATCTGTGATAGTCCTAGAGTCTTTGTTAGGATCATAGGGTAGCTCAGCCCCATCGGGTGCCCTGAGTCTATCGAGTCGATATGAGCATGATATGATAGCCCATCACCATCGGGCAAGAGATGAGATGATATGATATGATATGATGATGCCGTGGTTAGTGCACCACCACGAGGATATTGCTATGCTATAGCACCAAACTGGCCAGTCTCTGCACTAACGGGAAGGGGTGCAGAGGTAGGAGAGGGATATGCCACTTGGCATTCTTTGGGCGCCTTTACCGTTTTTTTCGTATATTTTAAATTAGGATCATGTTAGTGTGCTTTAATTTCCGCATTTGCATCATCTTTATATTAGCGTATGTGTATGTTTGCTTGCAGGACAGGGAGTGTTGGGGTCTCGGTCTGATCCCGCTCGCACCACTTGTTTTTAGGTATGATTGCTCCCTGTCTCTATGGCGTGGGAAAATCCCCGGGCGATTGCAAAGAATCTGTCTAACCCCGCTAATTTGGCTATACGACTTTAGAATATATGTTTTGGTTTTGACCCGGCTCTGCCGTGGCTCTTGTATCTAAATCTTACTTCCGCTTTACTTTCGTTTAAATTGAATTTCTGTGACTTCGATCGATTGGGGTTCGAAATTCCTGCTTTGAATACTGATTGATCTTTAGAGATTTGAAACCTCGACCCGTACCTGAATTGCAACATCCGAACGAAGGTATCTAACCTTCGAAACGTATCTCGGATATTTATATCCGGGCCGTTACACAATCTTTCGCAATCCTTGGGACAAAAGTTCCAATAAGTCTTGCTAGGATTTACGGAAATATGATTATGGTATATAATGTTAAGTAGGTTTTTTGTACAAAATATCCATATAAATAGTCATGTACTATATCCATAGACTTACTGTACACTACTTTTATCCTTTTCCTTTCAGTGAATTCTGGATAAATGAGGTTGGAGTTGTGTAGTCGAATCAATGGTTAAAATCTTATTTAAAAAAAGAAACCATGTCTACCATAATTTTTTGACAGAAATTTCAAACCATCTAAGTTGTCCTGTTTATATCTTTTACTAACCTTTACAATTAGCATTTATTTAGGTATTTCTCTTCGACCATCAGTCTAAATTAGTTGGTTGTATTCTTAAACCATGTCTACCATAATTTTTTGACTTTTTACTATTCATGCACGCTTTTTTAGCAAAGAGTATTTGATTCATAAATTGCATTCATTTTTTTTTGTCAAAGAGTTATGTTAGAAGTTTTGTATTTTTAAGTTAATAAATCTAATTAATTTATTTATAATATGTTTTTAGAATATTTTATTTATAAGCTAACTACCATGTAATACGTGTAAAACAATCTAATTAATTTATTTCTTAAATTAATAAATCTAATTAATTTATTTATGATATTTTTTTAGAATAATTTATTTACAAGCTAATTATAACTACCATGCACTCACACACACGTAATTGGGAAATTATTGACTCAATTGTTTAGAATTTCTTTATAAAATCTAATAATTTTCCTTTAAAATTATCTTAAGTTGTTTTTAATTAAATAAGGAATTGTTTAAACTTTATCTGAATTTAATGACTTGATATAAATTTTTGTTTCTTTTTGTCATAAAATCTTAACAAAATAGGAAATATTTTAATTTGTATTACCTTTATTTGATATTTGATTTTATTAGAGATTTTCTCCAATTCAAACTATAGCCGCACTTTTAAAGTTTTTCAATTTCAATTTCAATCTCTTTTTAATTACAAAACTAATTCCATGAAAAAATATATAATCTACCAATGAAAGTTTTAGTTAATTAATTATTATTTTTAATCAACAATTATGTATAATAATAATAATAAAAATAATCAAATAGAAAATATTATTCTTTGGATTTTTAGGTAATATTGCAATTTTTTATTATTCATCTTATGAAGTTTTTAACCAATTTTCAAAATATTAAATTTTTTGATTGAGTAAAATAAAACCAATTTATTTATCTAATTTCTATCAATCTTGCAAGGGAATACTCTTTTTTTTTTTAATCTCTCTTGCTATATATAAGGGCTTGGGTTTTCATTCACATCATACTAATCAAAATTTCAACTATCCACAATAAAATTTCAAACTCCTACTTTATGTTTGTTGTAATAAATTGTGTATTTGAATTCAATTGATGGTTATGGACATTGTTTTGATTCATCCGTGTGTATATTGTCTTCTCATATATTAACGTTTATATTCTGAAATTGATTTTGTGTTTTTTTAATGCAAGATGGTGATGACGATGAATGGTTAATTTCCATAACCGCAATGATCTAAAGAAAATTAACACGTATACTCTACAAGATTAGAGTATGTATGCTTCAAAAATGAAAATTGAAGATTATTAGTATGATTAGAGTATGTATGTTTCCTTTAACCTAAAACAATTTCAAAATTTCATATTTAAATGAAATATTAAATGGTTATTGTTGATTTTAGGCAAATAAAATACTCTTCTGAAATATAAAATTTGAATCCAGGTTCAAGATTTTCATTATCAATAGATTATGAGCTCGATTCTCAATCCCCATTTTGTTTAATGATTTTTCCTCCACTTCTTCTTCTTCTTCTTTTTTACAAATGAATTGAAAGTACAAGCTTAAAATCTAAAGTAGTGTATCATTCATTTTTTTATTTGTCATATGTTTTATGACACTAAGCTAACTATCCATCCTTTGGCCTAATATATAATAATAAAACTTCTATTTAGACATTGCAAATCATGTAATATGCTCAAATAAAACTAATAAAAAGATAACTTTTGATAGAGTCTTTAGCTTTTTAAAAAACATGTCAAAAAATAAAATTCCATTCACCAGCATTTGTGGAATATTTAGTCTTTAGCTTTTTTTAATATAATATATCTTTTTTATGTGCTCTCCATCCTAAAGTTCTGAAAATTCCATTCACCAGCGTTTGTGGAATATGTAGTCCAACTACCAAATTATTTGGTTGTACCTTCCAACCCATTACCACAACAAATGTGTGTTTAATGCTCAAAGTAATCAATCAACTTACTAAAAAACTTAGAAGGCTAAAAAAAACTCATTCTCAAACAATAGTGGTGACTATAAATTTTATACTGCCTCTGTCTCAAAATATCTGTCATTTTACTTTTTAGCACGTTTTTAAGGAGCTAAAAACTTTATAAACTATAAACTTTTTTTATTAGTTTTTAAAAATAATACTATATACTTATTATTAATAAGCATAATATTATTTTTAAAAACCAATAAAAAATATAATATTTTATAGAGTGTTTAGCTTCTTAAAAAATGACAAAAAAAATAAAATGACCTATATTTTGAGACAGATGAAGCAATTTTTTTTACTTTTAAGATTATTACAAGAATATTTCTTCTCCGACATTTTTATGTGCTCTTCATCCAAAAGTTCTTAAAGCTCCATTCACCTAGAGTTTGTGTAATATGTAGTCGAACTACCAAATTATTTGGTCTTACCTTCCAATCCATTAATACAACAACAACAAAAAATAGTAGAGGGCCACATTTTTATATCCTGCCTCGGTCATTTCAAATCTCAAACTCGACCCTACGAGGAAGATGAGACATTGACGTTTTTCTACATATATTATATATTGATATAATATAAGCATTATTTTTTTTATCCAAATTTATATTATTTTGCTATATTGTTTCCAGATTATTATAATAATATAATATATCTAATATATAATGTAAATAAATTATGGTAATAACTTCTATAAAATATAATATATTTTACAAATCTCGTACGTTACGCACGAGTACTACGCTAGTATAATACTAAAACAGAGACGTGAAATCCTATGTGGCGGGCTCTGGTACGATTCGCCTACGTGTCGTTCTATGGTGCAATCTGACCGAGTTTTTTGACACCTCAATTAATAAGTATCCAATAAATTTAAACCACGTTAAACAATAACTCTATCTATTTTATACAAATGTTATCTTACGTGTCTAACTTAATGGATTTTTATCATTAATTTTTTATATCTTAAATGATTATAAATTCTATCATTTGAAACAAAATCTCTTGAAACAATATCAACCATGTTTTTTTAGCAAACTGAATTATCTTACGAGGTGATTCAATATTTCATTTTATATTTTTCACATATTTTATTCAATTACGTCCAGAATTGTTTTTTTTTTTAAATCAATTACGCATTATGGCAATCGAGTGACTACAACCTTTGTAATTTATACCCTCGTTAGTAAAAATCCTAAACCTTTGTAATTTATACATTAAACACAGTCTTCATATATTTCTTGATTATATAACAAATATAAACAGTAGCTTCAATGGAAATCAACCAAACATGGTTGATATTATATATATTTTATTAAATTATCTCTATTGGCTACTTTGAATTAATTTTATATTTACATTTAGAAGTAATTCACGTGAATTACTTATTGTTGATGCATGTAATACTGTTATTTGTCGGTTGAATAATCTATAACAATAATGTTTACCAAAAAAAATCTATAACATGGAAATCAATCATCATTAAACAAGTGAATTGTATATATTTTATTAAATTATTAAATAATCGCATTAACTAATAGATATAATTCAAATTAATAAATGTTTATCTTTAATAAATAATTAATTTATAAACCAAATTTATGCAAATATTGCTCACGTACCAGTTAATTTATAAACAAAATTTATACAAATATTAGATCCATTATACATATTACTTTGTTTAGCGATAAAATAATTTTGTTTTATGAAAAACAATAGGAAAAGAATAATGAAATTACATCATATAAAGTTGAAATTCAATGCCTTTAATCTGGCCTATAGATTAAATTTTACAATTAAGTATATATATATATAATCAACCATTCAATATAATTATATCTTTATTTTTCTATAGCAATGATTTATTTTTATAGATGTGTGTGATATTAAAGTGTATATATATAAGAGAAAGTATGTATTTTATAATATTTTAGCGATTAAAGTTAGTCGTTCAAAAAAATTATCACCAATAATAAATTGATAACCAGTAGGAAATTAAAAGTCAAAAAATAATATTTTATATAATTTTTATGATCTTATACAATTTGTGTATGAATAATAAAAGTTATATAAAAAAAAGGTGAAGATCGCGGGCAATAAAAGTAGTATATTTGTTAATATAAGGTTTTGTCCAACAATTATTAGTCATTTATATGACTTTTCCTCAAAACACACATTTATAGTATTATTATAAGAATGTATTAAATAAGAAAAGGTTTTATTCAACACTTATTAGTTACCTATATGATTTTTTCTCCAAACTTGCTCTTACAGTATTATTATGAGAATTTATTATATAATATAAGTTTTTATTCAACACTATTAGTTCCTATATGATTTTTTTCTCAAAACTTGCTCTCATAGTATTCTCGTAAGAATTTATTAGATAGTATAAGATTTTATTCAATAATTATTTGATTTTTCCTCAAACACATTATATTTATATAAAATATAATCAAATCAAATACAATTTCATAAATTACATATATATACTCATATTTATGAGAATTTTTAATTCATATGGACTTATACGATAACCTCGTATATAAACCAACTAGTAATAGTAAATTATATACTCGTATTTATGAGAATTATACTTTTAATTATATATAGATTAAAAGAATCTCACTTTGATAAATTAATATCTATATTTTAATTTATATATACTCGTATATTTATTATATTCGTAAAAGAAGAGAAATGGTAGGTGGAACAATGGGATATTGAAAAAAAAGACGAAGTGTCCCCAAGGGGGGTCGAACCCAGGTCTCCACCACCTTCCTCCCAATACCAATCCATTATGCTAGATTATGTTATTGTCTTTTGATAAACGTATTTAATCCATCTATTAAATTTAACAGCTTGATAGGGTTTTGGCTCATCAAGATTGTAACGGCCCGGAAAGTAAGGATCTTCTTTCTCTTATTTGCCCCTCCCTTGGGCTTAGTTACCTTCCAACTAGATCTTACAACCCGAGTACGAGTCGCAAGTTTTCGCAATAAAGAGAAGTAAGGTTTGAAATAGGGATTTCGAACCCTTAAAGATCGCGGGTCCATTGGGGACCATGTATCTGTCTTAGTCTAATCGTGAAATGAGCGGAAACAGAAGTAACGTTTAAATCGAAATACAATCCAAAAGGGTGCCACGGCAGAGCCGGGTCAAAACGACGCAAAAATTTTTGAAAGAGAGAGTTTAGTGGTCTCTCAAGCTCTCGATCTAACGCCAAGAGTCCGAACCCACCGAGCATCAATATAAGCAAAGATAGCGGCTAACAGTTACCTGATTCTAAAAAAAAAGAAGGGGATCTGGGTCAATCATTAGAGCACTCCTGCGCGTGTGTAAACACACTCTGAGAGGCATATAATAAGCATCCTACTCCTAAGATGAAATGCGTAATGCCAAACAGAAATGAAACAGATAAGCATGCGGATAAGTAAAGGCAGAAGTAAATAAAGATGCGCGATAGTTACAAGAAATGCCAAATAGCATGTCCTTCTAGGCTCCTAAAACTTATAGCAACTCACCATCAAATGAGCTACCTTACCCGACGGTGCAGGCCAACCCCACGTAATGAGCCTACTAACTATGAAAGAAAGGCAAGCAACGACACTTATATAAGGCCTAAGGCTCTAAGAGTCCTATGACACTTACTACCAAAAAGCCTACCGCATTATCGAGTGCAAATAACTTTCTATACCAAAAGCCTACCGCATCACCAAGTGCAAGAAACTTTCTATAATAAGCACTGATGTGCGTGTAAATAGCCATATTTTCTATGCACATTTAAGTCCATTTTATCATCATTTGCATGCATATTAGTGGGAAATCATGAGATTAGTGTAGTTTATGCATTATTGTCAAATATATGGGTCTACACGAGTTTCTATGTGAATTTTGCAGAAAACAGGATGAAAATGGACAGATTTGGAAGAGCGGAAAAAAACTCGAAGTCTTCTGAAGAGGTCGAAATCGACTATGAACCTCGACATTGAGTGCAGCAGAGAGGCAGGAATCGAGCAGTGCACACAACAGAGCATGTCGACACAGACGAGGTCGATATCGATATCTGATGGTCGATATCGAGTGGCCCAGTTCGAGCTTATTGATAGAAGTCAAGTGCCAGTCCGAGGAGAAGAAGGAGAGCTCGATAATAGAGTTAAAGAGAGGTCGATATCGATGTCCCTATCTCGATATCGATGTTGGCAGCAGAGAAGTCCAACTCAGATTTTGATAGAATTCTATCCGAAGCTTGCACGTCTATCCAAAAGTCGAGATTTCCTATCTTCAACACCAGACTTCATCCTTTAGATGTTTTACCATAGAATTTTTAGTTTTTACTTAATTAAGTTTTATCTTAGAGAATAAAGATAAAGTTTCGAGTCTTTGGATAGCAAAGTTCAATATCTATATCTCGAGTCCATTAGGGCTGAGTTTAATCATCGAAGAACAACAAGTTTTACAATATAGAACGCAGAGAATTTGTAGAGAGAGAGAGAGAGGAGAGCCGAGTGAGTTGTGTGGAAGCGAAAGCCAATCATATTTTGAACTTGGATTACTCATGAATTGGATAGTACCTCTTAGGAATTATGCGAGAGCCTCTAATCACCTAAGTGTTGGTAACGAAAGTTATTTGACGGAAAAACATTAAATTTCATAACTTTAGCATCATACTTGCATTGTTATCGTTGTGGCATTAATCCCCGACTTTGGAAGCCTTTAGTTAATTGAATTCATATAAAAGTTTAAGTTTTGTTTTTGTTCATATTTTCTTTACCATCCTAAGCTCTTCAGACGACTTTTCCGACACATAGGTTACACTTTGCAGTTTCTGTGACAAACATCGAAATCGACTGTAAGGGTCGATATTGAGCACTAACGTCGATATCGAGGTTCCACTCGACGTTGATTTGGCTTGCTTTTGTCTTCTGCGGGAATTTTGCTGGAAATCGACAAGAACTGAGGTCGATATCGACCAAACACCTCGATATCGAGTGTCTTCTGAGGTCGAAAGCTTGATCGTGATTACAATAAGGGAAGCGCTGACATACCTCCTCGTGGATTCGATCCTGAATTACCCTACCACTGCATCGGGAGGGATTATTGTATTATTTGGTTAAACAGGGAGTTAGCATAGTTGAGATATATTTGAATATTTGAATCGCACCTCCCCTAAACGAACAAATTGGCGCCGTTGCCGGGGAGGCAATCAATCGCCACCTAAGTTTTCTCATGATCTTTTAGAGCTTATTTTGCAGGTTTATGCAACGTTCTGATCGCGGACCTATCCTGGAAACCACAGACGAGCCTGAACATTTCTTCCATCTTCGCAACAAGGCTATTCAAATCATGTCGGACAACGAGACACAGGCTGAGACCATAGAGCGGTTGAGGAAAGAAATTGAGGACCATAACGCAACAATCGCTGCTGAGAGGGCCGTCGCTGCTGTAGAGTGAGCTCGTGCTGATAGGGAGGAGGATGCGCGCAGACAAGCCCAAGAGCAGCTATATCAGTATCCACAGACGGCGATGCAATACATGCATCCGCCGCTTCATGTTCCTGAATCCACTATACTTATTCCTCCTTCAAATTATGAAATTAAAATTAACTTCCTATCTGAAATTAAAAGAAATACCTTTGAAGGAAGACATAATGAATGCCCACTGCAACACATCTCTACTTTTATGGACTTATGTGAAAATATTGCTGATGGTGTAAATTTAGAGTATGTGAGACTAAAATCTTTTCGATGGTCTTTGGCAGGGAAGGCATTGGAATGGCTAGAAAGTTTGGCTCCACGCTCGCTGAGGGCATGGGCAGAGGTGAAGGACGCATTCCTAAACAAATTTTTTCCTCCCTCTAAGACGGCGATGCTGCGACAAAGGATCACGACTTTCAAAAAAAAGCCAGGTGAAACATTGGCACAGACGTGGGAGCATTTTAAGGACTTTCTGAGATCATGCCCGACGCATGGGCAACTTCCCTATGTCATCCAGGAGATATTCTATAATTCCCTTGATGCGCCGAATAAGGAGAGGATCAACTCATACACCTCTTATCGGTACATTGAGCTTACACCAACGGAGGCCTGAGAGACTATTGAGAGGCTCGTGAACTTTGATAACACTTGTGGGATTGATGCGACCTATGACTCAAGGCCTGCCATATTGATGCCACTTTATGATGCCTCTAAGGGAGATAGATCCTGATGTGCGGCAATAATTCTACAACGATCAGACACGCCGTCTTCAAAAGCAAGTCAGGTTCTTGAGCAACAATCAACAATGTCAGGAATGTAGTTCAACAAGGCATAACACTAGTGCCTGTCCACATACTGAGCAAGTATCTATGGTGGAACAACATGAGGAAGCCAAGTGGACGAGAGGCTCCTATGGAGGGGGCAATCAACAATATTGGGGGAGATAAAAGGTTCTATCAACAAAGTGATCCCCCACCATATAGAGCACCAGGGCACCCTGAGCGGGAAACAAGGAAAGATGACCTGCAGATCATTCTTGATGAGATGCGGAGGAACCACGCTGAGTTTAAACAAGCCAACAACTCCGTGCATACTCAGCTGCAGGGCATCAACTCTAGACTTGGGGAGATCGACGTTTGTAAGCGTGATGTGCGCGCAAATTGCCATATTTTCTATGCACATATGAATCCATTTTATCGTCTTTTGCATGCATATTAATGGGAAAACATGGGATTAGTGTAGTTTATGCTTAAATGTCAAATATATGGGTTTGCACGAGTTTTCATATGATTTCGCAGAGAACAGGATAAAAATGGACGAATTCGGAAGAGCGGAAAAAGAACTCGAAGTCTTCTGAAGAGGTCGAAATCGATTGGAGACCTCGACATCGAGTACATCAGAGACATAGGAATCGAGCAGGAAATGAAACAGAGCATGTTGACACAGAAGAGGTCAATATCGACGTCTGGGGGTCGATATCGAGGCTACTAGATCGACCAAATTGATAGAAGTCGAGTGCTAGTTCGAGTAGGAGAAGGAGAAGCTCGAGATGAAGTTTTGAAGGGGTCGATATCGATGTCTTAGGGTCGATATCGACCATGCCAGCAGAGGAATCCGACTCCGATTTTGATAGAATTCTATCCAAAGCTTGCACGTCTATCCAAAAGGTCGAGATTTCTTATCATCAATACCAGATCTATCAGGAGGAGGCCGAGTTACCATGAAGTTTTAGCTTTTACTTTTATTTTTAGTTTATCTTAGAGAATAAAGATAAGGTTTCGAGTCCTTATCGACATCTATAAATAGAGGCCAATAGGGCTGAGTTTAGGCATTCGATTTACAACACAATTCAGTTTCAATAGAGAGTAGAGACGAGTAGAGAGAGAGAGAGGAGGCCGAGTGGAGTTGTAAAGCGAGAGCGGAGTGGCTTGTTTGGTTGTACTTTCTTTCGAAATTTTAATTCAAAGTAGCTTTCTTTCAACAATAATGATGATGATGTGCATGATGAGGAGCGAGTAGTCAACCCACTTCTAGGGTCGGGGTGAGTCCGACGATAGCAATGTGAGCTAAGTGCATCAAAGGTATGACTTTTATGCGATTCCGTCTTCTACCCCATGCATGATCCTTTGCGAAAGTTAGGGAGATTCATTATTTGCATTATTGAAGCGAAAGCCACTCATATTGTGAACTTGAATTGCTCATGAATTGGATAGTAACCCTTAGGAAATATGCGAGAGCCTCTAACCACCTAAGTGTTGATAACGAAAGTTATTTGACGGAAAAACATTAAAAGTCATAGCTTTAGCATGAAACTTGCATTGTTATCGTTGTGGCATGAAACCCCGACTTTGGAAGCCTTTTAATTAATTGAATTCTTAATAAAAGTCTTAAGTTTTGTTTCTGTTCATCTTCCTTCTCCATTCTATTTTCTTCGGACCCTTTTCCAACAAATTGGTTACGAAAACAGTTTCTGTGACAAGCATCGAAATCGACTATATGGGTCGATATTGAGGTCTAACATCGATATCGAGGTCTCTACTCGATGTCGACTTGCTGTTTTGTCTTCTGCAGGAACTGCGCTAGGAAATCGACCAGAACTGAGGTCGATATCGACCAGTATACTCAATATTGAGTGTCTGCTGAGGTCGAAAGCTTTGATCGTGAGTACAACTAGGGAAGCGCTGACATACCTCCTCGTGGATTCGATCTTGAATTACCCTACTACTACAAGGGAGGGGATTCTTGTATTATTTGTTTGGGACAGGGAGATAGTCTAGTTGTGCTTTGTTTTGTTTTAAATATTCGAATCTCCTAGACTAACACCCCCCTAGCGAACAAAGCGTAACATGGAGACCCAAATGGGTCAATTGGCGGAAGCAATACCCAAAGCGTCATGATCGTTCCCTAGATCAACTGTGCCCAATCAAAAGGGCAAGACTACTGGACACAAAGCGGCGATGAACTTAAGGAGTGGGCGTCAAGTACAAACGCCCGAGCAAAAATCGAAGGAGAAAGGGCCAGAAGGAACATCGATATCGACCCACCCTGTCAATATCGACCAAGGTGACGTCGATGTCGACCCTGCTGATGAGTCACCATAGAAATCAACTCCTCCAGTCGATGTCGACCCCCATCCTGTCGATGTCGACCTAACTCCAGCCGCAGGGAATAAGAATGTGTTGCCATTCCCAAGGAAGATGATTAAGGACCCGGCGAAAAAGAAGTTCCGGCGGTTCGTGAAGATGCTTCAAGGGCTTAATGTCTCAATACCATTCATTGAAGTACTTCATGAGATGTCGTCCTATGTAATGTTCATTAAGAACATATTGGGTAAGAAACGATCGCTTTCTGAGATCACAGAGGAGTGCAATAGATTGGAGCTACCACAAAAGCGGGTGGACCCAGGTAAGTTTTCTATCGCTATAGGCTTAGGTCGATATCGCTTTAATGTTTTAGTTGATTTGGGCGCTAGCGTTAGCATGATGCCACTAACCATATGGCACAAGATAAAGATAGGTCCTCTGGAGCCCGTGGATGTAAGGTTATACATGGCAAATAATACGGTAGTGATTCCAACAGGATTGGTAACTGATGTGCCAGTACAAGTAGGTAAATTCTTTGTCCCTGCTGATTTCTTAGTTGTTGATATAGCAGAGGACCCTGCTTGTCCAATTATTTTAGGTAGGCTATTCCTAGCAACCGTCGATGCCAATATAAGTGTGAAGAAAGGATTGCTCTCATTCACCATTAGCGACGAAGTGATAGAGTATGCCTTCAACAAGACGGTAAGGAACAATGAACGGCCAATGGAGATTAAGGCCATCAATGGTGTCTACATCGCATGTGGAGAAGCCAAAGTAAGGAGTAGGACACCGGAAGAGCTAGAAAAGAGGGCCATAGAAGCCCAAGTAGAGGAGGTTGTGGCAATCTTGAACGAAGGAGCCAGACAGAACATCGACATCGACCCAGGTAAGTCGATATCGACTAATAAAGTTCAAGATTTTGTGCTAGGTCATAAGTATGGGGTCGACGGAGGAGAAGGAACCTCGAAATCGAGCATGAAGGTCGATATCGACCATGCCCATATGCCGAAATCGACCATCATTAAAGCTGAGAAAGGAGGAGCAAGAGCATCGATATCGATCCCTGAAGGTCGAAATCGACCTGATCATGTCGAGCAAAAAGCCTCCAAATCGACTGAACCTCCAGGAGTACAACAGAGATCGATATCGACCACTGAATATCGATGTCGACCTGAGCCTCAGACAGAGAAGAAGGTAAGTCAAGGTACGGATTCCTCCTGTTCCATTTCTATTAAAGATTCATCATTATTTGGAAGAGGTGTGCCTTGGCATGTGCGCTTGTGTAGGGTATCCGATGACGATTCGAACCAATATGAAATAGGAGACAAGGTTTACGTCGCCAAATCAAAAGGGTCAATGGTTCCCTACTAGATTCAAAGATAAGATGATGGGACCTTTCACGGTAAATCAAATCCATCCAGGCGGAATGCAGCTGGTGACAAGAAAGGAGTGATGTTTGAGACCCAAGCCACATGGACTCTGCAGATGCCGCCT
Source organism: Persicaria maculosa (assembly GCA_963922045.1). NCBI lineage: Eukaryota > Viridiplantae > Streptophyta > Magnoliopsida > Caryophyllales > Polygonaceae > Persicaria > Persicaria maculosa. Next base: position 42,502,198 of record OY998261.1, read on the forward strand.
TGAGAGCGGAAAAGGAAGAAGTCGGCCTAGTGACTTAAAAATCTAGAGCTTGTAACAAAGACACCTAGTTTTTGGTTTTGAACATTCTTTTTACTTTGTTTTAAGACTTTACATTATTGCATGTTTTTATTTGGTTTTTATTTTCTAATAAAGTGCAGGAAAGGAGAAAAAGAGCACGGAACATAGATCGAAATCGATGTTACAGATCGATATCGACCTTCAGGTCGATTCCGATGGGCTTGTGATCGAGATCGGATCACCCTGAAGCTTGAGCCACAAATCGATGACAGAGATCGATTTCGATGTTGCAAGGTCGATATCAACCACCACTGCAGTCTTCTTCGACTCCTGAAATTTGTGACGGTTTAGTAAGTTATTTCTTAACCCTATTTCTAATATGGTGAGGTGTTCGCTACGGGGGTGGTAGTAGGAGATTCAAATAATTCAAAATAAAACAAAGTACAACTAGACGATCTCCCTGTCCCAAACAAATAATACAAGAATCCCCTCCCTTGTAGTAGTAGGGTAATTCAGGATCGAATCCACGAGGAGGTATGTCAGCGCTTCCCTTGTTGTACTCGCGATCAAAGCTTTCAACCTCGGCAGACACTCGATATCGAGTATATTGGTCGATATCGACCTCAGTTCTGGTCGATTTCCTGGCACAGTTCCTGTAGAAGACAAAACAGCAAGTCGATGTCGAGCAGAGACCTCGATATCGATGTTAGACCTCGATATCGACCCTTATGGTCGATTTTTATGCTTGTCATAGAAACTGTTTTCGTAACCAATTTGTCAGAAAAGAGTCCAAAGAAAATAGGATGGAGAAGGAAGATGAACAGAAACAAAACTGAGACTTTTATGAAGAATTCAATTAATTAAAAGGCTTCCAAAGTCGGGGTTTCATGCCACAACGATAACAATGCAAGTTTCATGCTAAAGATATGAACTTTAATGTCTTTCCGTCAAATAACTTTCGTTATCAACACTTAGGTGATTAGAGGCTCTCGCATATTTCCTAAGAGTTACTATCCAATTCATGAGCAATTCAAGTTTACAATATGAGTGGCTTTCGCTTCAATAATGAAAATAATGAATCTCCCTAACTTTCTCAAAAGATCATGCATGGGGTAAAAGACGGAATCTCATAAAGGTCATACCTTTGACGTACTTACCTCACATTGCTATCGTCGGGCTCACCCCGACCCTAGAAGTGGGTTGACTACTCGCTCCTCATCATGCACATCATCATCATTATTGTTTTGAAAGAAAGCTACTTTGAATTAAAACTCCGAAAGAAAGTACAACCGAACAAGCCACTCCGCTCTCGCTTTACAACTCCACTCGGCCTCCTCTCTCTCTCTCTCTCTCCTCTCTATTGCAACTGAATTGTCTGTAAAAATTGAATACCTAAACTCAGCCCTATTGGCCTCTATTTATAGATGTCGATAAGGACTCAAAACCTTATCTTTATTCTCTAAGATAAACTAAAACAAAGTAAAAGCTAAAACTTCATGGTGAAATCAGCCTCCTCATGATAGATCTGGTGTTGATGATAAGAAATCTCGACCTTTGGATAGACATTGCAAGCATTAGATCGAATTCTATCAAAAATCGGAGTCGGATTCCACTGCTGGCATGGTCGATATCGACCCTTAGACATCGATATCGACCCCTTCAAAACTTCATCTCGAGCTTCCCCTTCTCCTACTCGAACTGGCACTCGACTTCTATCAATTTGGTCGATCTGGTAGCATCGATATCGACCCCTAGACGTCGATATCGACCCCTTCTGTGTCGACATGCTCCGTTTCCTTTTCTGCTCGATTCCTATGTCTCTGATGTACTCGATGTCGAGGTCTCTAGTCGATTTCGACCTCTTCAGAAGACTTCGAGTTCTTTTTCCGCTCTTCCGAATTCATCCATTTTCATCCTGTTTTCTGCGAAATCACATGGAAACTCATGCAAACCCATATATTTGACATTTAAGCATAAACTACATTAATCCCATGTTTTCCCATTAATATGCATGCAAAAGACGTCGATTTCGATGTTCTGTTGAGCTTCTTTGTTCAAGATTGCTTCAACTTCCTCTACTTGGGCTTCATTGATGGCTTTTATCTCCATTGGCCCTTGACTTTTCACCGTCTCGTTGAAGGCATACTCTATTACTTCATCACTTATTGTGAATGAGAGCAATCCTTTCTTTACGCTGATGTTGGCATCGACGGTTGCTAGGAATGGCCTACCTAAAATAATTGGACAAGCAGGGTCCTCCGCTATATCAACAACTAGAAAATCGGTAGGGACAAAGAATTTACCTACTTGTACTGGCACATCCGTCACTATCCAAGTTGGAATCACTACCGTATTGTTAGCCATGTACAATCTTGCATCCACGGGCTCCAGAGGACCTATCTTTACCTTATGCCAAATGGTTAGTGGCATCATGCTAACGCTAGCGCCCAAGTCAACTAAAGCATTAAATTTGAATTGACCTAGACCTATAGCGATAGAAAACTTACCTGGGTCCGCCCGCTTTTGTGGTAGCTCCAACCTGTTGCACTCCTCTGCGATCTCAGAGAGCGATCGCTTCTTACCCAAGATGTCCTTAAGGAACCTTACATAAGATGGCATCTCGTGAAGTGCCTCTGTGAATGGTATAGAGACATTAAGTCCTTAGAGCATCTTCACGAACCGTTGGAACTTCTTTTCCGCTGGGTCCTTAATCACCTTTCTAGTTGGGAATTGCAACACCTTTTTCTTTCCCGCGGCTGCAGTAAGATCGACATGGACATCAGTAGGGTCGATATCGACTGGAGGAGTCGATTTCTGTGGTTACACAGAATTAGGGTCGACATCGACAGGAGGGTCGACATCGACGTCACCTTGGTCGATATCGACAGGGGGGGTCGATATCGACATTTGTTCTGGCTCCTTCTCCTCTGCTTTTTGCTTGGGCGTTTGTAATTGACGCTCACTCCTTAGGTTTACTGCCGCCATGTGACCAGTGGTTTTTCCCTTTTGGTTGGACACAGTGGATCCAGGGAGTGATCCTGACGCTTTGGGCATTGCTTCCGCCAATTGACTCATTTGAGTCTCCATGCTGCGCTTCCAAACGTCGATCTCCCCAAGTCTAGAATTGATGCCCTGCAGCTGCGTATGGATGGATTTATTGGCTTGTTTGAACTCAGCGTGGTGCCCTATTTGTTGGGGGATCCCTTTGATAGAACCTTTGATCACCCCAATTTTGTTGATTGCCCCCTCCATAGGGGCCTCTCGTCCATTTGACCTCCTCATGTTGTTCCGCCATGGATACTTGCTCAGTATGTGGACAGGCACTAGTGTTATGCCTTGTTGAGCCACACTCCTGACAAGGTTGATTGTTGCTTAGGAACCTTACTTGCTTTTGAAGGCGGCGTGTTTGATCGTTATGGAATTGTTTCCGCACCTCAGGATCTATCTCCCTTGGAGGCTCATATAGTGGCATAGATGGGGCAGGCCTTGCATCATAGGCCGCAGCAGCCCTATAGGTGTTATCAAAGTTCACAAGCCTCTCAATGGTCTCTCATGCCTCCGTTGGTGTAAGCTCAATGTACCGATAGGAGGTATATAAATTTATCCTCACCTTGTTCGGTGCATCAAGGGCGTTATAAAAGATCTCCTGGATGACATATGGAAGTTGCCCATGCGTCGGGCATGAGCTCAGCAAGTCCTTAAAGCGCTCCCACGCCTGTGCTAGGGTTTCACCTGGCTTTTGTTTGAAAGCCGTGATCCTTTGTCGCAGCATCGCCGTTTTAGAAGGTGGGAAGAATTTGTTCAAGAATGCATCTTTCACCTCCGCCCATGTCCTTAGCGATCGTGGAGCCAAACTTTCCAGCCATTGTAATGCCTTCCCTGCCAAAGACCATCGAAAAGATTTTAGTCGCACATACTCTAAGTTTACTCCATCAGCAACTATTTCACATAAGTCCATAATAGTAGAGATGTGTTGCAGGGGGCATTCATTATGTCTTCCTTCAAAAGTATTTCTTTTAATCTCAGATAGGAAGTTAATTTTCAATTCATAGTTGGAGTGAGGAATTATAATGGCAGATTCAGGAACATGAAGCGGCGGATGCATGTATTGCATCGCCGTCTGTGGATATTGATTTAGCTGCTCTTGGGCTTGTCTGCGCGCATCCTCCTCCCTATCAGCACGGGCTCGCTCAGCAGCAGCGGCGGCCCTTTCAGCAGCGATTGTAGCATTGTGATCCTCGATCTCCTTCCTCAACCGCTCTATTATATCAGCCTGCGTCTCGTTGTCTGCCATGATGCGAATTGCTTTGTTGCGAAGATGGTAGAAACGTTCAGGCTCGTTGATTGGTACCAGGATAGGTCCGCGATCAGAACGTCGCATAAACTGCAGAATAAGCTCAGAAAAAGATCGTGATTAACTTAGGTGGCGATTGATTGCCTCCCCGGCAACGGCGCCAATTTGTTCGCTACGGGGGTGGTAGTAGGAGATTCAAATAATTCAAAATAAAACAAAGCACAACTAGACTATCTCCCTGTCCCAAATAAATAATACAAGAATCCCCTCCCTTGTAGTAGTAGGGTAATTCAGGATCGAATCCACGAGGAGGTATGTCAGCGCTTCCCTTATTGTACTCACGATCAAAGCTTTCGACCTCAGCAGACACTCGATATCGAGTATACTGGTCGATATCGACCTCAGTTCTGGTCGATTTCCTGGCGCAGTTCCTGCAGAAGACAAAACAGCAAGTCGATGTCGAGTAGAGACCTCAATATCGATGTTAGACCTCGATATCGATCTTTATGGTCGATTTCGATGCTTGTCACAGAAACTGTTTTCGTAACCAATTTGTCGGAAAAGTGTCCGAAGAAAATAGGATGGAGAAGGAAGATGAACGAAACAAAACTAAGACTTTTATGAAGAATTCAATTAATTAAAAGGCTTCCAAAGTCGGGGTTTCATCCCACAACGATAACAATGCAAGTTTCATGCTAAAGATATGAACTTTAATGTCTTTCCGTCAAATAACTTTCGTTATCAACACTTAGGTGATTAGAGGCTCTCGCATATTTCCTAAGAGTTACTATCCAATTCATGAGCAATTCAAGTTTACAATATGAGTGGCTTTCGCTTCAATAATGCAAATAATGAATCTCCCTAACTTTCGCAAAGGATCATGCATGGGGTAGAAGTCGGAATCTCATAAAGGTCATACCTTTGATGTACTTACCTCAAATTGCTATCGTCGGGCTCACCCCGACCCTAGAAGTGGGTTGACTACTCGCTCCTCATCATGCACATCATCATCATTATTGTTTTGAAAGAAAGCTACTTTGAATTAAAACTCCGAAAGAAAGTACAACCGAACAAGCCACTCCGCTCTCGCTTTACAACTCCACTCGGCCTCCTCCTCTCTCTCTCTCTCTGTCTCTCTCTCCCCTCTCTATTGCAACTGAATTGTCTGTAAAAATTGAATACCTAAACTCAGCCCTATTGGCCTCTATTTATAGATGTCGATAAGGACTCGAAACCTTATCTTTATTCTCTAAGATAAACTAAAACAAAGTAAAAGCTAAAACTTCATGGTGAAATCAGCCTCCTCATGATAGATCTGGTGTTGATGGTAGGAAATCTCGACCTTTGGATAGACATTGCAAGCATTGGATCGAATTCTATCAAAAATCAGAGTCGGATTCCTCTGCTGGCATGGTCGATATCGACCCTTAGACATCGATATCGACCCCTTCAAAACTTCATCTCGAGCTTCCCCTTCTCCTACTCGAACTGGCACTCGACTTCTATCAATTTGGTCGATCTGGTAGCATCGATATCGACCCCTAGACGTCGATATCGACCCCTTCTGTGTCGACATGCTCCGTTTCCTTTTCTGCTCGATTCCTATGTCTCTGATGTACTCGATGTCGAGGTCTCTAGTCGATTTCGACCTCTTCAGAAGACTTCGAGTTCTTTTTCCGCTCTTCCGAATTCATCCATTTTCATCCTGTTTTCTGCGAAATCACATGGAAACTCATGCAAACCCATATATTTGACATTTAAGCATAAACTACATTAATCCCATGTTTTCCCATTAATATGCATGCAAAAGACAATAAAATGGATTCATATGTGCATAAAAAATATGGCAATTTGCGCGCACTTCAAACACCCCATACTTAAGCTTGCTTGTCCCCAAGCAATACCTTTAATGGTCATTCAGGGGAAGAAAGTAAACCCTCAACATCATAGATTCATTTTTCATATGTCCCTACAATCAATTGCCATCTTTGATAAGGTACTTATGTCAACCAAGTCCATGCCTGTGCATAAAAGCAATTTTATACTCATAAAGGAGGTAATATGCAAAAACTATTTTTGCGACATAGCATTAATAATCAAGAGAACTTTTGCAAGCATGTGAGAAGTGGATTGGTAAAAGGCTAAATGTGGGCTAATATTTGACCATGTGGTGTTAAATCCGACGAAACATACTTTCTTTCCAAAACATTCCACATTCCTTCTTCATAATGTCTCAACTTTCACTCATCGCTCAATGCTTTTTTCAATATAATGCTTTTACCTCTTTAACCTTAGTACTACCTTCTCGCGAGTCGCAAACATGAGTGTCATGAATGGCCCCGGATACTTAGTACTTCGGACTCCTCACCTTGTGTCCCATCCTGCGGAACTATTATCTCAACGCAAGCAGGGTCGACCCACCTTTATCTCCTGAGGTGATCGGATTTTTTCTCGCTCATTTAATTTTCCATATTTCATAATTCTTCTATTCCTCCTAACAACTTCATATATGCACAACTCCATATAACTCCAAAGATGACATCCATTCTCAACATTGTCCCCGGATAAGGTATAAGTTATAAAAATGGGCAATATGTGTATATGTGGAGCAATAATGATCATGATAGGGCTCATATATGGCTTTGTGACTTTTGTAATGATGCATAGGTAAGGCTAGGATATGAACTTGTATAAGTAAGCACTTGTATGGAATTTTCATAAAAAGTCCTCTATCATCTTATTATGCACATGTCAAAAGCAACTTCAAATTTTCATCTCCTTTATTTTTTTCTCTTTTTGCACTTCATTGGGACTTCCCTTAACTAGGCAATTTCATGTTATATCTCTAATGAATCTAATTTTGCATCATATAGCTCTTTTTTATACTTCCATGACTCTTTCTTTTTCAAATTTTTTGATGGGGGTCATATTTCTCTCTCTCTTTTTTTTTCTTTCGCAATTAAAATATGCATTAAAATAAATATGCAACTCTAAACTAAGTATGAATATGCAAGTAAGCCTTTCCCCCACCCCATACTTAAAATTTACAGTGTCCTCACTGTATTAAAACTAGGGTTAAAAAGAAAACTTACTAAACCGTCACAAATTTCAGGAGTCGAAGAAGACAACAGGCATGGTCGATATCGACCCTTTACATCGATATCGATGTCTCTCTTGATTTCTGCTCAGCCTTCAGGGTGATTTGGCCTTGATCACAAACCTTATCCATGTCGACCTTGAGGTCGATTTCGATGTCTGACATCGATTTCGATGCCTTTCTGTGTGCTTTTCTCTTTCCTGCAATTTGAAAACTCAAACACAAAATATGCAAAACAATAAAGTGTCTAAAACCAAAACAAAATTAGCTGTCTAAAACTAAAATTAAGTCTTTGTTACAAGCTCTAGACTTTTAAGTCGCTAGGCCGATTTCCTCTTTCGCGCTTCTCAAGGCGGCATCTGCAGAGCCCATGTGGCTTGGGCCTCAAATATCACTCCTTTCTTGTCCCGCAGCTGCATTCCGCCAGGATTGATTTGATTCACCGTGAATGGTCCTAAGTTCTTATCCTTGAATCTCATAGGGAACCAATGGTCTTTAAACTTGGCAACATAGACCTTCTCTCCTATCTCATATTGGCTCGAATCATCATCGGATACCCTACATAAGCGCACATGCCAAGGCACACCTCTTCCAAATAATGATAAGTCCTTAATTGTAATGGAACAAGAGGAATCCGTACCTTGACTTACCTTCTTCTCAGTCTGTGGCTCAGGTCGATGTCGATGTTCAGAGGTCGATATCGACCCCTGTTGTACACCTGGAGGATCAGTCGATTTGGAGAGTTTTGACTCGATATGATCAGGTCGATTTCGACCCTCAGAGGTCGATATCGAGGTCTCCTTTCCTCCCTTCTCAGCGCTTATGGTGGTCGATTTCGATAGGGCATGGTCGATATCGACCTTTAACCCCGATTTCGATGTTTCCTCTTCTCCTCCGTCGACCCCATACTTAAGACCTTGCACAAAATCTTGAACATTAGTGGTCGATATCGACTTACTTGGGTCGATTTCGATGTTCTGTTGAGCTTCTTTGTTCAAGATTGCTTCAACTTCCTCTACTTGGGCTTCATTGATGGCTTTTATCTCCATTGGCCCTTGACTTTTCACCGTCTCGTTGAAGGCATACTCTATTACTTCATCACTTATTGTGAATGAGAGCAATCCTTTCTTTACGCTGATGTTGGCATCGACGGTTGCTAGGAATGGCCTACCTAAAATAATTGGACAAGCAGGGTCCTCCGCTATATCAACAACTAGAAAATCGGCAGGGACAAAGAATTTACCTACTTGTACTGGCACATCCGTCACTATCCCAGTTGGAATCACTACCGTATTGTTAGCCATGTACACTCTTGCATCCACGGGCTCCAGAGGACCTATCTTTACCTTGTGCCAAATGGTTAGTGGCATCATGCTAACGCTAGCGCCCAAGTCAACTAAAGCATTAAATTTGAATTGACCTAGACCTATAGCGATAGAAAACTTACCTGGGTCCGCCCGCTTTTGTGGTAGCTCCAACCTGTTGCACTCCTCTGCGATCTCAGAGAGCGATCGCTTCTTACCCAAGATGTCCTTAAGGAACCTTACATAAGATGGCATCTCGTGAAGTGCCTCTGTGAATGGTATAGAGACATTAAGTCCTTAGAGCATCTTCACGAACCGTTGGAACTTCTTTTCCGCTGGGTCCTTAATCACCTTTCTAGTTGGGAATGGCAACACCTTTTTCTTTCCCGCGGCTGCAGTAAGATCGACATCGACATCAGTAGGGTCGATATCGACTGGAGGAGTCGATTTCTGTGGTTACACAGAATTAGGGTCGACATCGACAGGAGGGTCGACATCGACGTCACCTTGGTCGATATCGACAGGGGGGGTCGATATCGATGTTTGTTCTGGCTCCTTCTCCTCTGCTTTTTGCTTGGGCGTTTGTAATTGACGCTCACTCCTTAGGTTTACTGCCGCCATGTGACCAGTGGTTTTTCCCTTTTGGTTGGACACAGTGGATCCAGGGAGTGATCCTGACGCTTTGGGCATTGCTTCCGCCAATTGACTCATTTGAGTCTCCATGCTGCGCTTCCAAACGTCGATCTCCCCAAGTCTAGAATTGATGCCCTGCAGCTGCGTATGGATGGATTTATTGGCTTGTTTGAACTCAGCGTGGTGCCCTATTTGTTGGGGGATCCCTTTGATAGAACCTTTGATCACCCCAATTTTGTTGATTGCCCCCTCCATAGGGGCCTCTCGTCCATTTGACCTCCTCATGTTGTTCCGCCATGGATACTTGCTCAGTATGTGGACAGGCACTAGTGTTATGCCTTGTTGAGCCACACTCCTGACAAGGTTGATTGTTGCTCAGGAACCTTACTTGCTTTTGAAGGCGGCGTGTTTGATCGTTATGGAATTGTTTCCGCACCTCAGGATCTATCTCCCTTGGAGGCTCATATAGTGGCATAGATGGGGCAGGCCTTGCATCATAGGCCGCAGCAGCCCCATAGGTGTTATCAAAGTTCACAAGCCTCTCAATGGTCTCTCATGCCTCCGTTGGTGTAAGCTCAATGTACCGATAGGAGGTATATAAATTTATCCTCACCTTGTTCGGTGCATCAAGGGCGTTATAAAAGATCTCCTGGATGACATATGAAAGTTGCCCATGCGTCGGGCATGAGCTCAGCAAGTCCTTAAAGCGCTCCCACGCCTGTGCTAGGGTTTCACCTGGCTTTTGTTTGAAAGCCGTGATCCTTTGTCGCAGCATCGCCGTTTTAGAAGGTGGGAAGAATTTGTTCAAGAATGCATCTTTCACCTCCGCCCATGTCATTAGCGATCGTGGAGCCAAACTTTCCAGCCATTGTAATGCCTTCCCTGCCAAAGACCATCGAAAAGATTTTAGTCGCACATACTCTAAGTTTACTTCATCAGCAACTGTTTCACATAAGTCCATAATAGTAGAGATGTGTTGCAGGGGGCATTCATTATGTCTTCCTTCAAAAGTATTTCTTTTAATCTCAGATAGGAAGTTAATTTTCAATTCATAGTTGGAGTGAGGAATTATAATGGCAGATTCAGGAACATGAAGCGGCGGATGCATGTATTGCATCGCCGTCTATGGATACTGATTTAGCTGCTCTTGGGCTTGTCTGCGCGCATCCTCCTCCCTATCAGCACGGGCTCGCTCAGCAGCAGCGGCGGCCCTTTCAGCAGCGATTGTAGCATTGTGATCCTCGATCTCCTTCCTCAACCGCTCTATTATATCAGCCTGCGTCTCGTTGTCTGCCATGATGCGAATTGCTTTGTTGCGAAGATGGTAGAAACGTTCAGGCTCGTTGATTGGTACCAGGATAGGTCCGCGATCAGAACGTCGCATAAACTGCAGAATAAGCTCAGAAAAAGATCGTGATTAACTTAGGTGGCGATTGATTGCCTCCCCGGCAACGGCGCCAATTTGTTCGCTACGGGGGTGGTAGTAGGAGATTCAAATAATTCAAAATAAAACAAAGCACAACTAGACTATCTCCCTGTCCCAAATAAATAATACAAGAATCCCCTCCCTTGTAGTAGTAGGGTAATTCAGGATCGAATCCACGAGGAGGTATGTCAGCGCTTCCCTTATTGTACTCACGATCAAAGCTTTCGACCTCAGCAGACACTCGATATCGAGTATACTGGTCGATATCGACCTCAGTTCTGGTCGATTTCCTGGCGCAGTTCCTGCAGAAGACAAAACAACAAGTCGATGTCGAGTAGAGACCTCAATATCGATGTTAGACCTCGATATCGACCTTTATGGTCGATTTCGATGCTTGTCACAGAAACTGTTTTCGTAACCAATTTGTCGGAAAAGTGTCCGAAGAAAATAGGATGGAGAAGGAAGATGAACAGAAACAAAACTAAGACTTTTATGAAGAATTCAATTAATTAAAAGGCTTCCAAAGTCGGGGTTTCATCCCACAACGATAACAATGCAAGTTTCATGCTAAAGATATGAACTTTAATGTCTTTCCGTCAAATAACTTTCGTTATCAACACTTAGGTGATTAGAGGCTCTCGCATATTTCCTAAGATTTACTATCCAATTCATGAGCAATTCAAGTTTACAATATGAGTGGCTTTCGCTTCAATAATGCAAATAATGAATCTCCCTAACTTTCGCAAAGGATCATGCATGGGGTAGAAGTCGGAATCTCATAAAGGTCATACCTTTGATGTACTTACCTCAAATTGCTATCGTCGGGCTCACCCCGACCCTAGAAGTGGGTTGACTACTCGCTCCTCATCATGCACATCATCATCATTATTGTTTTGAAAGAAAGCTACTTTGAATTAAAACTCCGAAAGAAAGTACAACCGAACAAGCCACTCCGCTCTCGCTTTACAACTCCACTCGGCCTCCTCCTCTCTCTCTCTCTCTCTCTCTCTCTCTCTCTCTCTCCTCTCTATTGCAACTGAATTGTCTGTAAAAATTGAATACCTAAACTCAGCCCTATTGGCCTCTATTTATAGATGTCGATAAGGACTCGAAACCTTATCTTTATTCTCTAAGATAAACTAAAACAAAGTTAAAGCTAAAACTTCATGGTGAAATCAGCCTCCTCGTGATAGATCTGGTGTTGATGGTAGGAAATCTCGACCTTTGGATAGACATTGCAAGCATTGGATCGAATTCTATCAAAAATCAGAGTCGGATTCCTCTGCTGGCATGGTCGATATCGACCCTTAGACATCGATATCGACCCCTTCAAAACTTCATCTCGAGCTTCCCCTTCTCCTACTCGAACTGGCACTCGACTTCTATCAATTTGGTCGATCTGGTAGCATCGATATCGACCCCTTCTGTGTCGACATGCTCCGTTTCCTTTTCTGCTCGATTCCTATGTCTCTGATGTACTCGATGTCGAGGTCTCTAGTCGATTTCGACCTCTTCAGAAGACTTCGAGTTCTTTTTCCGCTCTTCCGAATTCATCCATTTTCATCCTGTTTTCTGCGAAATCACATGGAAACTCATGCAAACCCATATATTTGACATTTAAGCATAAACTACATTAATCCCATGTTTTCCCATTAATATGCATGCAAAAGACAATAAAATGGATTCATATGTGCATAAAAAATATGGCAATTTGCGCGCACATCATGAGGACACTGTAATCTTTAAGTATGGGGTGGGGGAAAGGCTTACTTGCATATTTCTAGCATATTTTGAAGTTTTACATAGTTATTGCATAAGTTTTTACATGTTATGTCATATTGCATACTTAGTTTTTATATTTCGAAAAAAAAAGAGAAAAATGACCCCATCAAAAATTGAAAATAAAGAAAAGAGTCATGGAAGTATAAAAAAGAGCTCTAAGATGCAAAATTAGATTCATTAGAGATATAACATGAAATTGCCTAGTTAAGGGAAGTCCCAATGAAGTGCAAAAAAAGAAAAGAATGAAGGAGGTAAAAAATTTGAAATTGCTTCTGATATGTGCATGATAAGATGATGGAGGACTTTTATATATTTTCATACATATGCTTACAAAAGTTCATATCCTAGCCTTACCTATGCATATTTGCAAAAGTCACAAGCCATATATGAGCCTTACTATATCAATATCAATATTGTTCCACATATATTACATATTGCACATTGTTTATACCTTATACCTTATCCGGAGACAAGTTTGAGAATGGATGTCATCTTTGGAGTTGTTATATGGAGTTTGTGCATATTTTGAGTTGATGGCAAGAATGAAACAAATTATGAAATATGGAAAATTTAACGAGCGAGAAAAAATCCGATCACCTCAGGAGATAAAGGTAGGTCGACCCTGCTCGTTGAGATGTTAGTTCAGTGAGATGGGACACAAGGTGAGGAGTCCGAAGTACTAAATATCCGGGACCATTCATGACACCCATGTTTGCGACTCGCGAGAAGACAATGCTAAGGTTAGAGAGGTAAAAGCATTATAACTGAAAAAAGCATTGAGCGATGAGTGAAAGGTGAGAGACATTATGAAGGAATGTGGAATGTTTTGGAAAGAAAGTATATTTCCCCGGATTTAACACCACATGGCCAAATATTAGCCCACCTTTAGCCTTTTACCAATCTACTTCTTACAAGCTTGAAAAAGTCCTCTTGATTATTAATGCTATGTCGCTGAAATTGTTTTTATGCATATAAACCTCCTTTTATGAGTATGAAATTGCTTTTATTGCACATGCATGGATTTGGTTGACATAAGTACCTTATCGAGGATGGCAATTGATTGTAGGAACATATGAAAAATGAATCTATGATGTTGAGGGTTTACTTTCTTCCCCTGAATGACCATTAAAGGTATTACTTGAGGACAAGCAAGTTTAAGTATGGGGTGTTTGATGTGCGCGCAAATAGCCATATTTTCTATACACATTTAAGTCCATTTTATCATCATTTGCATGCATATTAGTGGGAAATCATGAGATTAGTGTAGTTTATGCATTATTGTCAAATATATGAGTCTGCACGAGTTTCTACGTGATTTCGCATAAAACAGGATGAAAATGGACAAATTTGGAAGAGCGGAAAAAGAACTCGAAGTCTTTTGAAGAGGTCGAAATCGACTATGAACCTCGACATCGAGTGCAGCAAAGAGGCGGGAATAGAGTGGTGCACAGAACAGAGCATGTCAACACAGACGAGGTCGATATCGATGTCTTATGGTCGATATCGAGTGGCCTAGATCGAGCTTATTGATAGAAGTCGAGTGCTAGTCCGAGGAGAAGAAGGAGAGCTCGATGATAGAGTTAAAGAGAGGTCGATATCGATGTCCCTACCTCGATATCGATGTTGCCAGCAGAGAAGTCCGACTCAGATTTTGATAGAATTCTATCTGAAGCTTGCACGTCTATCCAAAAGTCGAGATTTCCTATCTTCAACACCAAACTTCATCCTTTAGATGTTTTACCATAGAATTTTTAGTTTTTACTTAATTAAGTTTCATCTTAGAGATAAAGATAAAGTTTCGAGTCTTTGGATAGCAAAGTTCGATATCTATATCTAAAGGGGATTAGGGCTGAGTTTAATCATCGAAGAACAACAAGTTTTACAATATAGAACGTAGAGAATTTGTAGAGAGAGAGGAGAGTCGAGTGAGTTGTGTGGAAGCGAAAGCCAATCATATTGTGAACTTGGATTACTCATGAATTGGATAGTAACTCTTAGGAATTATGCGAGAGCCTCTAATCACCTAAGTGTTGTTAACGAAAGTTATTTGACGGAAAGACATTAAATTTCATAACTTTAGCATCATACTTGCATTGTTATCGTTGTGGCATTAATCCCCGACTTTGGAAGCCTTTAGTTAATTGAATTCATATAAAAGTTTAAGTTTTGTTTCTGTTCATATTTTCTTTACCATCCTAAGCTCCTCGGACGACTTTTCCGACACATAGGTTACACTTTGCAGTTTCTGTTACAAACATCGAAATCGACTGTAAGGGTCGATATCGAGCACTAACGTCGATATCGAGGTTCCACTCGACGTCGATTTGGCTTGCTTTTGTCTTCTGCAGGAATTTTTCTGGAAATCGACCAGAACTGAGGTCGATATCGACCAGACCCCTCGATATCGAGTGTCTTCTGAGGTCGAAAGCTTGATCGTGATTACAACAAGGGAAGCGCTGACATACATCCTTGTGGATTCGATCCTGAATTACCCTACTACTGCATCGGGAGGGATTATTGTATTATTTGGTTGAACAGGGAGTTAGCATAGTTGAGATATATTTGAATATTTGAATCGCACCTCCCCTAAACAAACAAGCACCAACTAAGATGACAAGAATAAAGAAAAAGGTCACAACCGATAAACACCTATAATGGTCGTTTTCTAGTAAAGACAGATAACAAGTCATATGGTTTCCGTTTTAGATCATAAGCTTGATTCTAAGTCGTATGGTGCATGAACACTAGTCTACTATATAGCAACCAGTGCATAAAGCGCCCATCATGAGTAAATTCAAGTAACTTACCTGGAAAAACGCATAATACAAGCAATACAGCAATCAAGCAAATCCAGACATATTAGTAATAACCTAAAAGGTAAGTACTATAACGGCCCGAATATAGATACCCGGGTTACGTTTCGAAGGTTGGGTACCTTCGTTCGGATCTTGCAATTCGAGTACAGGTCGGGGTTTTGAAATTCAAGTTTAGTATTTTAAAGTGGGGATTTCGGACCCCAAAATAGCCTGATGGCCACGCGGAGTCTTCGAGCCGTCCTAAATCTAAGTCGTGGAAATTCGTTTGCAACTAAAGAATAAACGGAAGTAGAGTACAACTTGCCACGGCAAGGCCGGGTCAAAACCAAAACACATAATTATGAAATTGTAAGGCCGAGTTAGTGGGGTTAGACAGATTAGTTGCAAGCGCCCGGAGTTTCCCACGTCATAGAGACAAAGAGCAATTATACCTAAAAAAATGTGGTGCGAGCGGGATCAGATCGAGACCCCAACGCACCCTGTCTAGCAAGCGAACATACACATACGCTAATAATAAAGATGATGCAGATGCGGAATTTAAATCACACTAACATGATCCTAATTTACAATATGAGATAAATAACTGTAAAGGCGCCCAAAGAATGCCAAGTGGCATGTCCCTCTCCTACCTCTGCACCCCTTTCCGTTAGTGCAGAGACTGGCCAGTTCGATGCTATAGCATATCATATCATATCTCATCATCATAACATAAATTAAAATAAACATGCCCGATGGTGCTGGGCTATCATCATGCTCATATCGACTCGATAGACTCAGGGCACCCGATGGGGCTGGGCTACCCTATGACCCTAGCAAAGACTCTAGAACTATCACAGATAACGACCATTCAGTTTCATACGCGTAAAGAAATAGAATGCTCAATCACAAGTGCAACCTAGCATGATACTACATGGCATGCTTTAATGCTTATGCAACACCTAGTATGTCATACATTCACAAGCCGGTAATCTCTTTCGAATCTGAGTAAGCCCATAAAGGAACTTACCTGAGTAAGCCGAACAACAAAAGATACAGCAGAAGCAGAATCCAAGAATCAACAAACACCTAATATATAAGCGAATAAGGCGCCATGAGATATTATTCTACTATTTAACACATGGAAACTTTCCCCAAGCTAATCACAAAAGAAAATAACCAGATTCCGAGAAATTATCCGAATACCCAAATCTAGGTCAACCCGGTCAAAGTTGTTATGATAGAATTCTCTAATACATCGTTTTCCCACAAAATCCTCAAAAGAATATTTCCAAAACATAGAAACTCCTTTTAAAACAATTACTTATAATATAATGTTAATTAAAATAATACCTCCCATTTTATAAGTAAATCCTTTTAAGTTCCCAAACTAGAACATATTATATTCATTTTATAATATAATACTTCCAACTTTATTTTCTTAAAACTCAGGTTAATAATAATATAATAATGCATATAATAATAATATTAACAATAAATAAATAAAACAAATAAGTGTGTAACTATATACATATACATATATACCATATATGAGTCAAAACAAAACAAAAGACCAAACCTAGCCGGCCCAACTGAATTATCCGGAAGCAAAGGCCCAACCCGCTTGAGCCCAGAACCCAGATCCCACCCGGATGGAGGTAAGGAAGGAAAAAGGGTAACCCGGATCCGGGTAGGTTGAAGGCAAAAGGGAGGGGTCCGGAATGAATATGATATAACCCGTTTTAGGGGTTAACCCGGCCCAAGAAACAGGCCCAAAGCCCCCCTTCGTCTTCAACCTCGGCTGCAGCAGGGGATCGACGCAAAGAAGAACGGGGGAAAGGGAGGAGAAGAACTCCGGCTAGGGAGCGTCGTTCCGCTCCAAATTTCACCCAAAGAATCGACGAGAAATTTCGACCAAGACCCACCCCGAAACGGAGAAACGACGCAAGGAAAAGGAGGAGAAAGAGGACACTTACAGCCGCGACTCCAAGGGCCAAGCGCTGGCAGAGGTGGCGGATTCCGAGAGTAACGATGGAGGAGGGCCTTGCTCCGGCCTAGGATGACGGGAAGAGAGATAAAAGAGTGACTTTTACGCAACTATAGGCCGAAACACAAAAGAATCGAAGGTTTTACCGCTTGTAAACGAAACAGGGGAGGGTGTTCCCTCGGCGGCACTGACGCTTCCGGCGACGTCGTCGGGGCTCCTGGCTCCTGGAGTGGGTGGCTGCAACCCTGGAGGGACGGAAGAGGAGGATGAAAGGTGGTAACTTTGGGGATGGAGTGTGTGATGAAATGGGTGTGTTTCCTTGTGGGTTTCTCCGAATGACAGTTCAAGAGGGAGAGAGAGGCTGCGCAGAAGAATGAGGGTGAGAGGAGAGGAGGGTCGGTTTATAAAGAGGATTTGCAATGAGGGTGGGTGTGTGGGTATGCAGTGCAATGCGGGAAGGGGAGTGCAGAGGTGGTGGGTGCAGGGGTTGTGAGGGGGAGAGCTGGTGCAGAGAGGGGTGTAGCAGGGGGGAGGGGACCAACGCAGAGAGAGAGAGAGAGAGAAATAAATAAATATATATATATCATATAAAAAAATTATAAACAAGGTGGAAGGGTCCCACTCGCCTTGCAAATTCGAATTTCCGACATTAAGAATTTAAATTGAATTACAACATTTCGAGTAAGAAATTAATTTTTACAATTCGAATACTCAAGAACGGAATTCGATTCCGAGTAAAATCTAATTTAAAATGAAGTCGGAAGGATTTATAAAATTGACCTTGCTCGGGGACAAGTTTTCTTCCAATCACACGAATAAAATAGTCATATTTTAAATAATTTTAACTAAAATAATAATTATACGTTCCGGCTATATACACCGCAAATCCCCACGTCCTTAAGGACGTGCATGCACGTCCTTAACGATGTGCTTGCACGTCCTTAAGGACGTGCAAGGTATTATGCAGCCACCCGAGCCCGGACGTGCAAGCACGTTTTTAATTTTTGTTAAAAACGTGCTTGCACGTCCTCAGGGACGGGCTTGCACGTCCTTAAGGACGTGCAAGCCCGTCTACAAAAGACGAAGAGGACGTGCCTCTTCGTCTTCCCATTTCGCTCAGAGAAATCGATAGAGAGAGCGATCGAGAGCTTGCCGGAGAGATCGAGACTGAGAGAGAGATGGAGCCGGAGAGATCGATGGAGCTTGCCGGAGTGGGGGAGGGGGTGGCGGTGGAGGGGGTGGCGGTGGAGCCTGTGGTCGGGGGTGGTGGTGGGGCGGCGCCCATGGAGGTTGAGGGGGGTGGTGGTGGTGGAGCAGCGGCGGCGGCGGATTAATAACATAATAAGTCTAAGTCTAACTTTCACAAGGCAGATCAATAACACACACAAGATTCACATAAATCATATATGAGTTAACCATTCCATCATCATCAACATTAATGGCTCAATTCAATTCCTCATCTCGTTTCCACAACTTGCGCATATTCTTATCATCACATCTTATTCATACCATCATCATCATCATTCATCTTAACTTATCTCAACATCTTATATCATCACAATTCCATTCTCATTTCCATAAATCATCTCAAAGTGTCAACATATCAACTCATTTCCATATCATACTTGGCATAAATTCACAAGTAGGATTCATCAAGCAATTTACCAAGTGAAGTCTAAATAAGTCGGTTCTAAAGTTAGTCAGAGCCATTTAAATCCCAAGGAAATCAACTCAATAGTCAAATAATTCTTTTAAAATCATACTTAGCCAAATCCCGACATATTGCTTTCTCAAAAAGCATTATCTAATTAAATTCCGACACTTAAGAAATATCTTAAACAACCTATATAATTCAAAACTAACCATTTAAATGTCAAAACATAACAAATAAATTATTCACATAAATAAAACCCTAACAATCAGATTAAATAAATCAGAATGTATATTTAAATAATTTAATCAATAATAACTAATAACGAGTTAATAAGCTAAGGAACTATATCTTAATGACATTATCAACCTCAAAACTATATATATATAACAATTAAATAAACACTCAAATAAATCATATTTTAAATAACTTATAATCATTAATTAAATAATTAACTAATAAATAAAACAGAATAAAATAATAATAATAATTAAATAACAATTATATAATATATATATATATAATTAATTAATTAAACCCTTAAAACAATTCCCCCAACTGGATGTCAAACCCAAAACAAAAGGCCCAAACCAATTGGATTTTCTTAAAACTGAATTTAGGTCCAATTTATTTCAGATTGTTCAAATTAAAAGAAAAGGCCCTGCTCCCTTTACACAATTCTAGCCCAAATCTCCTTCCAAGCCCAAATCCATTCTCTTCTTCCATTTCAGATTTTCGGCTGACAATCAAAATAATTTATAAAAAATACTAAAGCAGAAGCCTGAAAAGGGCTCTGGTGCGATCTCGCATCCACGGAATTTTCTGGATTAAAACGGGATTTTTTTGCTTGCGTGTCATTTTCTGGATTAAAATGGTATTATCTTTTAGAGTCGCATCAATTAATAAACCAATATAGTTAGGTAAAAATTTTATTTTTTTAGATCGAATAATCTATCTAATATAACCTTATATCTTAATTAGATTTCTTTATTTATAAATATTTAACCTTATGTCTTAATAAGTTAGAAAACTTATAATACTATAAATGATAACCATATAATATCAACTAATACTAACACTTTCAATATATATTTTTTCCAATCAAACTCAAAAAGCATCGTCATACTCATATCAACCATTAACCTATCAAATATTACTTTCAATATTAACCTTCCAATATACGGTAAATTTTATCTTTTTAGATGAAATAACCTATCCAATATTTGGTCAATTATTTTTATAAATATTCAACCTTATATCTTAAATAGGTAGAAAATTTATCTTTTTAGATCAAATAATCTATCCAATATTTGGTTCTTTATTAATAAGCTAATATAATTTTACCACATAATTTAAAAACATATTGCGTGAAGTTTTAATTTTATTCAAAATTTTTTTTTAACTTAAGTTATATCCACGAGCAAAACTTTGAAATTTGAAAATTATGTGGTAAAATTATATTTTATCTTAAGATTTGGAAACTACCTTAAGAAGTTTCCAAAAATTTTTGAAATTACCTTAAAGTGGTTCATTTTGAAAATATTTTTTCCACGGGCAAAACCTGACTAAAAAAATTTGATTTTGATAAAGTTACTATGCATATACATGTAATTTCATTGTATGTTTAGAAGTTAAGTCATTTCATATTAGTTTTTTCCTAGATTTTGCTGTTTAGATTGATTATTATCTTTAGTATGAAAGTAATTATGACTCTTTTTGTTTAAAAACAAATCTTATTTATGGGTCTTCTATTCATGTTTTTGTGAAAGATATCAAAATAAAGACTAATCTATGTACTCTCTCCGTTTCCTTTAAATGACTTTTTAAAGTCAGGTACGTAGTTTTAGAACGGTAAAAATTATATTAAATATTAATATTTGAATAATTTTTTTAATAATATTACTTATCATTAATAAGTATGAGATTATTGAAAAAAATTATTATTTTATACTGTAGTTTTTCACACTTTAAAAAGCGTGCATCAATACTAAAAAGTCACTTAAAAGGAATTGGAGGGAGTATATATCTATATCTATATCTAACTATATCTATATCTATAATTAATTTTTTTTCTTAAAAAAAGTTAGTTAAATTATTGGCATAAAATCTCATATCTTAAATGTTACAAAAGCTATTATCGATATATGTTTTATCTTAAGTTATTTTGTATAATTGTTTTTACTACGATGTATTAAACGATCAAATATTTCAACCAAACTATTATAACCTTTAAATTTAAGAAAGAAAATATAAATTAAACATCATTTTATTTAGTAAGAAAGCGCACAACAGGTAAAGTAAAACTAATAAATAAAGAAAAAGTGGAGCCCACGTCTCAAAAAAAAACAAATCCCGGGCGGGCCCCACTTTCCTCTGCCAAATGGGTCATATTTGTAAGAAAAGAAATATGCGGGCCCCACCGCTGTTCATCTCCTACCTCCGGTCTTTGTTCAACTGCAGGCCTCCCCGTCTTCATTCCTCCTCGTCTCCGGCCAGGGCCAGCAGCCACGCTTACTCCCTCTCTCGCTCACGCCCGACCTCGCTCACCACTCCCTCGGTCTCGCCACTCTCGTTCGTATTCTCGTGCTCCGTCTCCCTTGCTACTCACTCACGCTCGGCCGCTCGTCCCACACTCTCAACCTCGATCTCGCTGACCTCACTACACTCGCTCTTCCCGACCACCCAGGAATCAAAAGGACTCAGAAAGATTCACGAGAAAGGAGAGAAGGGGAATAGAAGCTCACCGAGAGGGGATCGATGTTCGTCGAGAATTCGTCGGAATTTCGATGTGCCCGCCGGAGTTCGATTGGGCTCGTCGAAGGACATGGGAATGCTCCGGGCTGCTCCTGGGCTCGTCTTCGTCGGCCCGGCGTCCTTGTACAGGGTAGTGCTGGTGGTGTCGAGGAGCTCGAAGGCTGCTGCTTCCGTTGGGAGGTCTTGGCGTCGGGGCGAGTTCGGACCCACGAAGAGGCGCCGTTTCTCCGGATCTGCGATGGGAATGAAGCTCCTCTGGGTGGCGACAACGCTTGGACGGAGGTGTCGGGGCTGTTGAGTTTGGTGACCGAGGAGATGAAGGTGGTGTGGAAAGGGGTTCTGAAGATGAAATGGGTTTTGTCTTGGTCTTGTTTGGTCACTGCCGAGGGAAGAAAGAGAAAGGAGGGAGGAGTGTGAGGTGATGGCGCTGGGAATCCAAACAAGAAAGGGGAGGGATGTGGAGTGGTTGTATAGCAAGAGATATAGGGAGAGGGAGAAGGGGTTGCAGAGTTAGCAAGGTGAGGCAGGGGTAAAGGTGAGGGGGTTTGGAGTGTAAGAGTGGTTGAGTATTTAAGTGGATAAAAAGGTCAAAATTAATACCGAAAATAAATCTCGAAACTCGTTTTTCGACCGTAACCCGACCCAATTTAAATTAAACTTTCAAATTCAAAATAATAAAATCCGATAAATATTTTCAAGTCTCTTATAAGGAAGCGGAATAAGTCCGTTTTAAAATCAAATTCAAGTGTATGTCGGAACTCGCTTCGAAGAAATTAAATTCAAATTATTTGCTCGAGGATGGTGATTTTTAAAATTTTCCGAATCCTTGGGAATTAAATCGAGACAAAATAAATATTAAATTAAAAATTAAATCTTAATTTAGAAAATAATATTTTAAAGTTCCGAATCTTTACAAATATATTATTTTCAAATTTACTAACCTTCGTGTTCAACATCACTCCTTCTCTTCTTCTGACCATTGTCCGATTACTATCCAAATAGGTGATAAGGAAAGACCGAAAGGAGCCCCTTTCCGCTTTGAAATGGGCTGGACCAATGACCCGAACTATGAAACCATTGTCAAAAGAGTGTGGGAGAACAAGTTCATTGGCTCCTTTGCTTACAAATTTATGCAAAAACAAAAACTCCTAAAAAAAATCCAAGGACTGTTGCAAAAAAACATAAAAACAACATTCTTAAACAACATTCAGAAGTTGATCGATAAAAATATTCAGCATCTTCAATTAAATCTGCCATGGGGATTGCTCTCGGAAATTGAAAACAAAAACCTCAACACACTAGAAAATAAAAAACGGGTCCTCCTTGATTACAATTTCAGATTCTGGAAGCAGAAAGCCAAAACTAGACACTTACAACTGGGTGATAAAAATATTAAATACTATCAAACGATTGTTAAAATCAAGAACTTTAAGAATTCTACCTCTTCCTTTGTTACTAAGGACGACATAACCCTCACGGACCCGCAAGAGATAACAAACCAAATCACTAAAGAAATGGTTGCTAGATTTATAAAACAACCCCGTTCTTCTATAACTCAAGAACATCTACCTCACATCCACGCCCAGATTACGACAGGTGATAATGACAGACTCCTTAAACCTCCCTTGAATTTGGAAATCAAAGATACAATTATTTCCATTGCAGAAGATAAAACACCAGGTCCGGATGGTTACCCTTTTGAGTTCTATCACAAATATTGGCACATTGTCGGACAGTCTCTCTGCAAAACTATCAAAGCCTTCTTCGACTTTGGAAACCTCCTATCCCAAATCAACCAAACATTTATAGCCCTCATACCCAAATATGATAATCCTTCAAACATAAACCATTATAGGCCAATCAACCTTTGCAATATTATCTATAAAATTATCACCAAAATCATTGCTAATAGACTCAAACCGATACTTCCTCGACTCATTAATCCTTATCAAAGGGCCTTTATAGAAGGTCGATTTATCCAGGATAATACCTTAATAGCCCATGAAATCTTTCATAATTTTCATAAGCAAAAAGGGAACAAAGGCTGGATGGCTTCAAAACTTGACATGGAAAAAGCATAAGACAAAATCAGTTGGGATTATATAAAGGCTACACTCCTCAAATTTGGCTTTCACCATCAATGGATAAAACTGGTTATGAACCGTATAACCACAACCACTTTCTAGGTCTTGGTTATTAATCGCCCGGGCACTCAATTCAAATAGGAAAGGGGTATCCGTCAAGGAGATCCTTTGACCCCTTACATTTTCATCTTAGTAATGGAAAATTTGGCTCGACAACTTCAAGAAGAAGCAGCTATGAAAGATGGTTTAGTTGGTATTAAACTCACAAAAAACGACACCCCTATTCCCTCCTAACATTTGTTGATGATACAATAATCTTCGCTCGACCCTCTCATTAAAGCATCCACATAATCACAAAATATGCTCAACAACTTTTCTAATCTCTCTGGCCTGACTATTGTAAAGATTGGGATTTTTAAATAGTATTTTTATAATTATAAATATTATTTTGATTTAAAATTTATTTAATTTCTAAGACTGCAAAAAATTTCGAGAATTTCCGCTTACGAGCAAACGACTTATTTAAATTCTTTCAAACAATTCCCGCATAAACTCGTTATTCAAATTTGGAAAACGAAATAATTCCGCTTTAATATTTCGAGTCTTGAAAATATTTTCGGGTTTCGTCATTTAATTCGGACTCGAATGTCTATTTTAAATTTATTTTAGTCACGTCGGGTTAAGGTCGGAAAGTGGGTTTCGGGATTTATTTTTGGGTAGTATTTTTAACCTTCTTTTACCATTCCCACACTCAATCTCACCCTTCCCCCTATGGCCATTCCCTACCCCTAGTTCGAATGTTAGGCCATCTCCCACCCTGTTCATTCACAGTCATCACCCGGTTACCACCAACCCTCCATACCCTCCATTTCTTCAGTCTTCATACTCACCTCCTGCATTCTCCCATCTCCCACTTCAAACTCCACACACCATCTCCAGCCTCCTCGTTCTTCAATTCCTAGGACCACCGCTCCACCCCGTCACCTCCTCTGTCCACCATCAAGGGCCGAGGCCCCTTTCCCACGCCTCTGTTTCTTCAAAGATCCAATCCCCTTCCCTTGTTTCTCTTGTTTCCATCTCGACTCCGCCAAGCTCCACCTTATCTTCTCCTCGATAAGAAGCAGCTGCAACACAAGCACGCAGGAGTTCCCAGAAGCCTCCTCCTTCATCGTCAGAGCCCAGGAGCACCGCCACCGAGCCGCCCTTGCCTCTAATTCCTCTGTTTTTCCGTTCAAAACCCCCAGTAAGTTTCCTCCCCCTTTCCCCATCAAAACCATTGTAAAGCTCCACCTCTAACCTTCCTTCACTCTTCCCAGGCCTGTCCCGAGAATCGTCCCTCTTTGACGCAATAAATCGAGCCTCCGACAAGCTCCGACGAAGCTTCGGCGCGCCCGACTACCTCGAAATCTCTCGGTGAGCCCCAACCTTCTCTCCCTTCCTTTGGTTTGTTCTGGGTTCGTTTGGGTTGGGGAGTGTGAGCTCGAGAGCGGAGTGGGGTGAGCCAGTCGCCGGCAGGACATCCTCTCTCCCCTCTTTCCTTCGCGTCGAATAGAGTATTTGAACGGGGGAGGGAGATGGGTTCAGTCTGGTTTCCTTTTTCTTTTCCTTTTCTTTTTCCGGTTCACCCATAAACTTCCGATTCACTTAAAAGGGTTGGGGGTTTGGCAGTGGGCTTGGATTTCGGCCGGAAATGAAACTGAGTTGGGCTTGTTTCGGGTGGGCCGGTTGGATTGGGTTGTGTTTAAGGGTTATTTACTTATTTAATGGTTATTTATATTGTTTAAATGTACTATATAATTGTTATCTAATTATTATTAAATTTATTTTTCTGATTTATTTATTTAATCAATTCATTATTTATTTATTTATTTATTATAAGTTACTAAAATTTGATTTATTTAAGTGTTTAGTTAATTATATTATTTTAAGATTGTTTGTAACGGCCCAAATATAAATATTCGGGTTACGTTTCGAAGGATTGGATACCTTCATTTGGATCTTGCAATTCGAGTACGGATTGAGTTTCCAAACAAAGTGTTATTACTAAAAGAAGGGATTTCGTATCCTAAATTCCCGATAGGTCCATTGAGGACCATAACCTGTCCTACTTGACTAAGTCGCTCAAAACCATTTTTAGTTCAAAACATAATAAAAGGAAATAAATGATACTACTTATCTCGGCAGAGCTGGGTCAAACCCAAAATAAACGAGTGTAAACATCCAAAGCGTCGAGTCTGGTGGTAAATCAGTGTTTTGGTTAGTTGAACGTCCCAAAAGAAACCCTCGTCATAGAAGTACGGAACAAGCAAGGATCAATTACCTGAAACTATACCACGAGTCAAGGTCGAGCCACTCATGCGGGCCTTGAAGACCTCACTGAGGACATATAATATGCCTATACTTAAATAAAGGATGCTCTAATGTAGTGTGGAAATATTAAACACACAAACATGCTAAAACCTTATATACATGTAGAAAACGATTAAATGGGATTTTGCACAGAATGCCAAGTGGCATGTCCCTCTCCTACTCCCGCGCCCATGCTCGTTAGTGCAGAAACCGGCCGCGTTCAAAGCTATATAGCAACATCTCATCATGTCATATATCATGTCTCATTTCATATATCATTATTTTCTTTCTTTCTTTCTCATGGTATGATATCAGACTCTATTAGGAACAACCTGATGAGACTGGGTCATCCTATGACCCTAGCAAATGACTCTAGGACTTACAATTTAATTGTCATTCTACCATACGCAAACAGAATACGGATGCTCGATCAGTTGTGCAACCTAAGCATGCTACTACATGAATATGCAGGATGCAACACCTACACAATATATGACACATCAGGCATGAGGTTTGAACTTGAGTAAGCCCCGAAGGACTTACCTGGAGGTGTATAGCAGCAAAGTAAGGCGGCAAGAGTAATCAATCCAACAGATTAGAGATCATTGTTCGTAAGGGGAAGGATCGCTAGTTTCAAAATATAAATATCAAATAAAATATCAAACCAAACCAACTCCCTGTCCAAGCAAATAAAATACAAGAATCCCTCCCGATATAGTAGTAGGGAATTTAGGATCGAATCCACGAGTAGGTATGTCAGCGGTTCCTAAGCTTGCAGTCACGATCAAATTTTGACTCCAAAAGACCACTCGATATCGAGTAGATCAGTCGATATCGACTACAATTCCAGTCGATTTCCAGTAAATTCCTACATAAGACAAAACAGACAGTTGACGTCGAGTTGTTCACTCGATACCAGGTCAGTCACTCGATATCAACCTCTACAGTCGATTTCAAATCTTCAACAGAAACAGAAACGTAACCTTTGGTGTCGGAAAAGTGTCCGAAGAAAGTAAGAATGATGATTGAAGGGTGGACAGAATAAAAAATCAGATTTTATAGACTTCAATAAACTTAAAAACCTCCAAGATCGGGGATTCATGCCACAATGATAACCATATAAGACTTATGCCAAATTCATGAAAGATGATGCCTTTCCGTCAAATAACTTTCGTTACCAACTATTAGGTGATTTAGAGGCTCTCGCATAAACCCTAAGAGTTACTATCCAAATTCACAATATGATTGGCTTTCGCTTCAATAATGCAAATAAGGAAATTCCTCAACTTTTGCAAAGGATCATGCATAGAGGATAGAAGACGAAATCGCATAAAAATCATACCTTTGATGCACAAACTTACATGGCTATCGTCGGGCTCACCCCGGCCCTAGAAGTAAGGGAACTACCCGCGCTTCATCATCAAAGACATCATCATCATCGAAAAAAATCTACTTGAATTGAAATTGCAATGAAAGAGTACAACCGAACAAAGCAACCTTCCGCTCTCGCTTCTCCTACTCCACTCGGCCTCTCTCTCTCTCTCTATACTAAATCTCTGCGATTGTATGTGTTTGAATAACTGAAATTGAATGTTCTTCGATGAATAAACTCAGCCCTAATGGCCTCTAATTATAGATCCCAAACCTCGCTATCCAAGGATAAGAAAATCTATCTTTATTCCTAACATAAAACTAAATAAAGTAAATAATTAAAATCACTTTAGGTAAATATCAAATTCACCATAAAGGATGTAATTTCTGTTGATAAAAGATAAAAGATAAAAGATCTCGACTTTAGGATAGATGTAAACTCATGGTCGATTTCTACTCCTTAGTAGACTTCGAGTTCTTTTTCAGCTTTTCTTCTCTTCTCCAAATTGCTCCATTTTTGTCTCGATTTCTGAGAAATAACATAAAAACTCGTGTAGACCTCTATAATTGGCAAATAAACATAAACTACACTAATCTTATGCTTTCCCAACCAATATGCATGAAAATATCTACAAAATGGACATAAAAGTATATGGAAAATATGGCAATTTGCACGCACATCAAACACCCCATACTTAAGCTTGCTTGTCCCCAAGCAATACTTATGGCTGTCATTCAAGGGAAGAAACTAAACCCTCAACATCATAGATTCATTGTTATATGTCCCTACACTCAATTTCCATCCTCGAAAGGTACTAATGCCAATAATTCCATGCATGTGAATAAAAGCAACATCATACTCACAAAATGAGGGTTATGCACATAAAACAATTTGACGCAACATAGCATTAATAATCAAGAGGACTTTTGCAAGCTCATGAGAAGTAGATTGGTAAAAGGCTAAAGGTGGGCTAATTTTTGGCCATGTGGTGTCAAATCCGGGGAAATAAACTTTCTTTCCAAACTTCATTCCACATTCCTTCTTCATAATATTTCTCACCTTTCACTCTTCGCTCAATGCTTTTTTCACTATAATGCTTTTACCTCTCTAACCTTAGTACTGCCTTCTCGCGAGTCGCAAACATGGGTGTCATGAATGACCCCAAATACTTAGTACTTCGGACTCCTCACCTTGTGTCCCATCTCGCCGAACTAACATCTGAACGAGCAGGGTCGACCCACCTTTATCTCCTGAGGTGATCAGATTTTTTCTCACTCATTAAATTTTCTATAAGTCAAAATTTCTTTCATTCCTGCCAACAACTTCAATAATGATATGCACAAACTCCATATAACAACTCCAAAGATGACTTCCATTCTCAACATTGTCCCCGGATAAGGTATAAGGTATAGAAAATGGGAAATATGTAATGTATTGTGGAGCAATAATAATGATGTAAGGCTCATATATGGCTTGTGTAATCGCAAATATGCATAGGTAAGGCTAGGATATGAAATTGAGCACATGTATGGAAAATTATAAAGTCCTCTATCATCTTATCATGCATATGTGAAAAGCAACTTCAAATTTACCTCTCTTTCATGGTTTTCTCTAAAAAATCGCACTTCATTGTGACTTCCCTTAACTAGGAAATTTCATGTTATATCTCTAATGAATCTACTTTTGCCTCGTCGAGTTCAATAAAAGCTTCCATGAGTCTTTTTCAATAATTCAAAAATTTTTGATGGGGGTGATTTTTTTTTTCTTCGAAAAATAAATATGATGCATAAAATAAACATATCTAAAGTTTCTATGTAAAAGTATGCATAAACATGAAAAAGAAATATGCAAAAACTATGAAAGATTTTAAAACATGCTCAAAATATGCAAAAAAATATGCAAATAAGCCTTTCCCTCACCTCATACTTAAAGATTACAGTGTCCTCACTGTATAAGAACTAGGGTTAATAAGGAAACTTAATAAAAATTAGCGAAAATCAGGAGCTGAAGACGTCTGAAGTGGCAGTCGATATCAGGTGGACCAGTCGATATCGCCTAGTTTCACTCGATTCCTGGTGATTATGAGCTTTAGGGTGATATCAGTCGACCACAATGATGGACGATTTTTAGTCGCGTAAACCGTATCAAAATAAAACTCAAACCTACAAACTAGCATAACAAGTAAGTAAGAGGTCGATCCCACAAAGAATCAAGTATTCCTTTGCAATGTGTATTTACCCATTAGTGAAAAGGGGGTTTTTTGGGTGATTGAAATAAGAAAGAAAACAAAATAAACTATAAACAAGTTGATGCAAAACAATTTAGAGAAGATCACTCTACCTACAACTATCCACTTTATTTGGTTGAATTGATATTGTAACTTCCTCTTGTCCTTTTAGTTTTCCTATGAATGCCCTTGTCCCAACCTAATATAGTTACTAGTCCAATCAGTCCTAGAAACCCTTATCAATCGAACAGTCCCTAAAGAAGGATTTAACCCAATTGATAGCTTTAAGTTCAGAGATTAACCAAGGTATTTGCAGTCCCTAAAGAGGGATTTAACAACACATCCGACTTCCTACCCATCCAGTTAGTTCAATTAGCCCTAAAGGGATAAGTTTGCCACTTTGGTTAAGGTTCGCAATCAGGAATCTACAAAACCCTAGCAGTTGAATTGATTCTACCAAGTTGATCAGACAAGATAGAATAAAACAATCAAACATTCAAGCACAAAGAAGTCAAAACATTCAATATAGGAAATAAGGAACAAGATTCAGAAACTCACAACTCAATCCAAACAAAGCTTCAAATTGCAAGTAGAACGAAGAGAGTTTAGTCGCCCATGGCGAACATCGCTCTCAATCTCCAACTAAAATCGTCTTGAATCCTAATCTAATGAATGAATACCTAGGGCGAAGCCCTCTCTAATTTCATGCCGTTTTCGTGTCCAAGTCGGCCTCCAAAGAACAAAGATAGGTAAATAGGGTTTAGATAGATAAAACCGTCGCCGAACGCAAAACGCGTCGCTCTGGGCAAATGCGGCGGCCGCAGCATATTGCTTCGCCCGCAGCATATTGCAGCGCCCGCTGCATCAGTCTTTTACGCAAAATTCAGGTCGAATCAGCTCTCGACGTCAACAGGAAAGTTGTAGCTCTCTGAAAGAGCTTTCCAACGCATGGTCATAATAGTCAATCGGACAAACGAGGCCTCCAGAAAGTGCAAAACAAGTTCAGCATGTCTGGCGACAACTTCTGCAGACTTGTTCTTCGTTTAGGCTCGCTTCTTCTTCTCAGGACCTCTTTAGATCTTCATGTAAGATTCCTCGATCAACTAGACATCCTCATCTAATGTTTCATCAACCCATGTCTCCTCCTCGGATCCACAGTTACCTGAAATAATCAATAAAAACGTGTAGATTCCGAATTCACCAACATAGAGAGCAAATATGCAAATTATACTTAAGCCATGCATGATATGCATCATAACTAAGCTAAATGCAACCTATTATGTGTACCTAAATGCATGCTATCAAACTCCCCCACACTTAAGCTTCTGCTTGTCCTCAAGCAATGAAAA
The DNA here is from genome assembly GCA_963922045.1 of Persicaria maculosa. Taxonomy (NCBI): domain Eukaryota; kingdom Viridiplantae; phylum Streptophyta; class Magnoliopsida; order Caryophyllales; family Polygonaceae; genus Persicaria; species Persicaria maculosa. The sequence goes on from OY998261.1 coordinate 42,533,317, forward strand.
ACAAATATAGAATTAATCATCCCACAGTTAAGATCTTCATGCTATAATTTTATAAAAGCAACATCAAGCAATAGGAGCCATGAATAAGAGAACAAATATCCTAGCAAATATATGAGCGATCCAATAGTAAAGGCAAATTTAATCCAACCTCACCGGGATAATGTGTTTCACTCAAGCTCTCATGTGTTTAGGTTTTAAAGTCCAACTCTCAACTCAATCCAAAATGTTCTATACACCGTGAAAGTCATCACTTGCAAACAACATCATGAGGACTTTTATAGGGTTGTAATGGGGCTTTGGTAGGAACATAAGGCATGAGAAATATTTAGGTTTGTGGTGCTAAAAATCCAGGAAAAAGGAACAACAACCAACCAGAACAACACCAAAACTTCCATACTTTGCGAACCATTCCAATAACATAAACTCCAATACACATCAATAAGCACTCTTCGATTTCAATAACCATAAAACTCATGCAATTTTTCCATTTGGATGATGACTTCTTTTCTTTTCTTTTATGCTTAATTTTGCCCCTAGGTGAATTTTATCCTCCCTAAGTCCAAGCTTACTAGACTTTTACTCCTAAGTGAATTTTATCCTCCTTAGGCCCCTAGTAATAAGTAATCTCTATTGTGCAAGAAGGGTTACCATATTTCGGCTATGCCTCTCACAATGCACAACCATACATACATCATCTCCACTCAAAGCAACTCCAACATAAAGATTTTTCACCAATTCTCCTCCTAATTCCCGGATAGGGTCAGGCTAATCATTGGCTATGATATCTTTTTGTGGAGCTATTAAAAAGAATAGGCTTTAAGGCTCAGTTGGGCTTCAAGCAAAGGATAATGCAAAGGGTAGACACGGTATAATACGACTAAAGAAAACATGCCTCAATCATTTGAAATTCACAAGCAACAAACATGTGCAATACGGTATTGAAATAAGAAGCATATGGAGAGTATAATCACACAATAAAAGCAAAATGGAATAATATGTAAAGTCCCTATAAGGCCAAAACAAACTCACAGGGGTTATATTTTTGCTAGATTTCACTTAAACCTCAACTATGAACCATACTTGCTCAATTATATTCTCAAATCATGCTCCAAAAATCATTTTCAAGCAATTCAATCAAATCATGGGATTTATGCAATAAGATCATAAAAAGAAATTAGAGGACAAACTAAACCAAGATGGGTATCTTTAATAACACCTAAATGCAATGCATGATATTTTTGTGATTTTTTTTAATGTGATATATGAGTAAAATAAATATGAAAACATAAATAAACATGATATGCAAATTCTATCTATATGCAATGCAATCCCTCCCCCACACTTGAACTTTTCATTGTCCTCAATGAAACATAAAAGACAACAAAAAAATAAAAACATAGAGGGAGAGATGAGTGAAATATGCACAATGTGGTGGAAGGATCTCCTTTCAAATAGTAGGATGATACATCGGATCTGAGCATTGCGGCGGGTTAAAGGTGGCGACCTTTCCTGAAAGGTTAGTCTATCCAAAAACTAAAAACAACCATCTTATGCCTAATGGAAAACCTAATTTATTGAAAAGAAAACTAGCTAACTAAGAATTGAAATAACTAAATTAGAAAACTTACCTCGAGTTGCCTCCCGAGAAACGCCTTTCTTTAATGTCATTGGCTTGACTTATTCTCAATCTCAAGATCTTATCTATTAGACATCATCAAGGCCCTCAGTAGCCTATCATATTCCTGTGCACACATCTTACAAAGAACATCATAGCACAATAAATTGAAAGCATAAAATGTGGAACTCAAGAACCCTTTCAATCTATCAAAGAGTCTAGCGTGACTCTCTACAGAAGGAATATGATACTACCAGCACAGTTCCGCTGATGGCTTTTCAAAATAGCAATCAAAAGGATCAACATAATCACCATTACCTTCAAAATTGCAAAAGTTTACCTTTATTACCTCTTGAGCCTCAGCTGATGGCTCTAGACTTGGTTCATCAATGGGCAAGCTCAGAATGGATGTTGCAGATGGAGTAGGAGACACATCACATGTAACCTCATGCGTCGACTCATGAGATTCCAAGTCAGGAAGCACTAGACCCTCTCCTCCATCGTCGAAGACACTATCGTTGTCTGCAGCCAATTCCTCCTCTTCTTCTTCGAAGCTCCTTTCTTTCTCACCTTTTTCACTTAAAAGTTGAATGAGTTGGCTCATCTGATTCTCCAATTTTCCGATTCGGCTCACTTTTACTTCCTCCAACTGCTGCACCACTTGTGTGAGAGTGTGGAATGGATCCTCCAGGTGTGTGACAAAGTCCTCCATTGGCAGAGAAGATGAGGCAAGCAATTCTTCCTGTACAACATGGTAATCCATGTAACAGAAAAAATCCCACAACCCCGACAATCCTCCTAACCGCTTCAGGTCTCCGTTACTCAGGTGCTCAACAAGTGCTCGCGTCTCAATAGTCATCCCATCCATTATGTACATAATCATATCTCGGATGCAGAATTGATAACCCCATGAACCAAGGTCGTCAACATACTCATGCAATCTAGTGAAGTCTTGGTGAAAGTTCTCACCTTCAAACTGCGCTAACCTCAACATCTTGAAAAAGTTAGTAGCAAAGGCGTCGTGAACCGTAAGATAGGATCACAACGGGTTAGATATATGAACAAAAATCAATAAATACACAAAACAAAGAAATAAACTTGATTCCCCGGCAACGGCGCCAATTTGATGGACGATTTTTAGTCGCGTAAACCGTATCAAAATAAAACTCAAACCTACAAACCAGCATAGCAAGTAAGTAAGAGGTCGATCCCACAAAGAATCAAGTATTCCTTTGCAATGTGTATTTACCAATTAGTGAAAAGGGGGGTTTTTGGGTGATTGAAATAAGAAAGAAAACAAAATAAACTATAAACAAGTTGATGCAAAACAATTTAGAGAAGATCACTCTACCTACAACTATCCACTTATTTGGTTGAATTGATATTGTAACTTCCTCTTGTCCTTTTAGTTTTCCTATGAATGCCCTTGTCCCAACCTAATATAGTTACTAGTCCAATCAGTCCTAGAAACCCTTATCAATCGAACAGTCCCTAAAGAAGGATTTAACCCAATTGATAGCTTTAAGTTCAGAGATTAACCAAGGTATTTGCAGTCCCTAAAGAGGGATTTAACAACACATCCGACTTCCTACCCATCCAGTTAGTTCAATCAGCCCTAAAGGGATAAGTTTGCCACTTTGGTTAAGGTTCGCAATCAGGAATCTACAAAACCCTAGCAGTTGAATTGATTCTACCAAGTTGATCAGACAAGATAGAATAAAACAATCAAACATTCAAGCACAAAGAAGTCAAAACATTCAATATAGGAAATAAGGAACAAGATTTAGAAACTCACAACTCAATCCAAACAAAGCTTCAAATTGCAAGTAGAACGAAGAGAGTTTAGTCGCCCATGGCGAACATCGCTCTCAATCTCCAACTAAAATCGTCTTGAATCCTAATCTAATGAATGAATACCTAGGGCGAAGCCCTCTCTAATTTCGTGCCATTTTCGTGTCCAAGTCGGCCTCCAAAGAACAAAGATAGGTAAATATGGTTTAGATAGATAAAACCGTCGCCGAACGCAAAACGCGTCGCTCTGGGCAAATGCGGCGGCCGCAGCATATTGCTTCGCCCGCAGCATATTGCAGCGCCCGCTGCATCAGTCTTTTACGCAAAATTCAGGTCGAATCAGCTCTTGACGTCAACAGGAAAGTTGTAGCTCTCTGAAAGATCTTTCCAGCGCATGGTCATAATAGTCAATCGGACAAACGAGGCCTCCAGAAAGTGCAAAACAAGTTCAGCATGTCTGGCGACAACTTCTGCAGACTTGTTCTTCGTTTAGGCTCGCTTCTTCTTCTCAGGACCTCTTTAGATCTTCATGTAAGATTCCTCGATCAACTAGACATCCTCATCTAATGTTTCATCAACCCATGTCTCCTCCTCGGATCCACAGTTACCTGAAATAATCAATAAAAACGTGTAGATTCCGAATTCACCAACATAGAGAGCAAATATGCAAATTATACTTAAGCCATGCATGATATGCATCATAACTAAGCTAAATGCAACCTATTATCCGTACATAAATGCATGCTATCACACAACTCTCTAAATCAACTTGCTTAGTCGATATCGAGCACATTACTCGAATTCGAGTTCTCTTTCTCGCTACTTCTTTCCTGAAATTCATTAGAAAGATAAAACCAAAACAAAAACAAAAATATAAAGTCTCAAAACAAACCAAAAGTGTCCAAAACCTAAAAACTAATTGTCTTGTTACAAGCTCTAGACTTTATAGTCGCTAGGCCGACTTCTTCTTTCATGCTCCTATGACGGCATCTGCAGAGCTCATGTAGCCTGGAACTCAAATAGCACTCCATTTTGTCTCTCAGCTGCATCCCGCCTGGATGGATTTTATTTATAGTGAAGGGACCCATCTTCTTTGTTTTGAATCTACTTGGGAACCAATGATCTTTTGATTTTGAGACATACACCTTATCTCCTATTTCATAGTTGCTCGGATCATCACTGGATACCCTGCACAAGTGCACATACCAAGGCAAACCTCTCATAACTAGAGATAAATCCTTAATTGAAATTGAGAAAGAAGAATCCGTACTTGGCTTACCTTCTCGGAGCTTTCTTTTGTCTGTGGGTCCAGTCGATATCGACCAGTATCACTCGATATCAACCTATGTTCTACTCCTGGTGGTTCTATCGATGTGGAGGAATTCTGCTCGATCTGTTCTACTCAATTTCGACTGGTGGTACTCGATATCGAGTGGCTTTTCTCTCCTTCATCTTCTGGTGCATTCGATGTCGGCTTAGGGTTTTGGTCGATTTCGACCACTGTACTCGATTTCGTGTGCTCTTCTCCGACGTCGACCCCATACTTAGAAGCTGGCACATAATCTTGAACTATGTTAGTCGATATCGACTTACTTGACTCAATTTCGAGTGGCTTTTTGGTTCCTTCATTCAAGATTGCCACGATTTCCTCCACTTGGGCTTCTATGGCCCTCTTCTCAAGCTCCTCAGATGTCATATTTCTTACCTTTGCTTCCCCGCATGTGATGTAGACACTTTTGATTGACTTTACCTCCATAGGTCCTTCATTCTTCTTCACCGTCTTATTGAAGGTGTACTCTATCACTTCATCGCTAATGGTGAATGAGAGCAATCCTTTCCTTACGCTTATGTTGTCATCGACGGTTGCTAAGAATGACCTTCCTAAAATAATGGGACAAGCAGGGTCCTTTGCTATATCAACAACTAGAAAATCAGCAGGGACAAAGAACTTACCTACTTTCACTTGCACATCATCTACCATGCCTGTTGGAATAACCACCGTGTTGTTGGCCATGAAAAGTTTTGGATCCACATGCTCTAGGGCACCAATCTTTACCTTCGACCATATGTTTAGTGGCATAACGCTAACACTATCCCTTAAATCACATAATGCATTAAATCGATATTGACCTAAGCCTATAGTGATAGAAAACCTACCTGAGTCCGCCCTTTTTTCTGGTAGCTCCAACTCGTTGCATTCCTCTGCAATCTTAGCAATTGATCGCTTCTTACCAAGTATATCTTTAAGAACCTTACATAAGATGGCATCTCATGAAGAGCTTCGTTGAATGGAATTGTAACATTGAGCCCTTGAAGCATCTTCACAAAGCGCTGGAACTTCTTTTCCGCCGGGTCCTACATAGCTTTCTTAGGGAATGGCAGCACCTTCTTCTTCACTGCAGTTGGAGTTGAGTCAACATCGAGTAGGGTCTGGTCGATATCGATTGGAGGAGTCGATTTCTAGTTGTGCTTAGATTCGATATCGACATCGAGTAAAGGGGACTCGACGTCGACTGCACCTTGGTCGATATCAACTGGAGTAGTCGATATCGAGTCCTCTTATGTGGCTTTCTCCTCCTCTTTTTGCTCGGTTGTTCACAATTGACGCCCACTCCTTAGATTCATAGCCGCTATTTGTCCAGTAGTTTTGCCCTTAAAGTTGGGCACAGTATATCCAGACAGCGATCCTGACGGTTTGGGAATTTGTTCAGCCAATTGACCCATTTGGGTGTCCATGTTCCTCTTCCAAATGTCAATCTCCCCGATCCTAGAGTTGATGCCTTACAACTGAGTATGGACGGAGTTGTTGGCTTGTTTAAACTCAGCGTGGTTCCTCCGCATCTCATCAAGTATCATTTGTAGGTCATCCTTCCTTGGTTCCCGCTCAGGGTGCCCTGGTGCTCTATAAGGTTGGGGATCCCTTTTTTGATGTTGAGGTTGATAGAACCTTTGATCCCTCCAATACTGCTGATTGCCCCCTCCATAGGGGCCTCTCATCCACTTAGCTTCTTCATACTGTTCTGCCATACTGACTTGCTTAAGATGTGGGCAAGCGTTGGTGTTATGCCTTATAGAACCACACTCATGGCAAGCTTGGTTGTTTGAGAGGAATCTAACTTGCTTTTGAAGGCGGCGTGTCTGATCATTGTGGAATTGTTACCGCACATCAAGATCAATCTCCTTTGGGGCACATAAAGTGGCATAGATAGGGCAGGCCTTGAGTCATAGGCCGCAGTTGTCCCATATATGTTGTCAAAGTTGACGAGCCTCTTAACTGTGTCCCAGGCCTCCGTTGGTGTAAGCTCAATGTACCGATAAGAGGTGTAAGAGTTGATTCTCTCCTTATTCAGGGCATCGAGGGAGTTGTAGAAGATCTCCTGGATGACATATGGTAATTGCCCATGCGTAGGACAAGACCGCAATAAGTCTTTGAAGCGCTCCCACGCCCGTGCCAATGTTTCGCCAGGCTTTTGTTTAAAAGCCGTGATCTTTTGCCGCAATATCGCCGTTTTAGATGGAGGAAAGAACTTGTATAGGAACGCATCCTTCACCTCTGCCCATGTCCTCAGTGAGCATGGAGCCAAGCTTCCAAGCCATTGTAATGCCTTCCCTGCAAGAGACCATTGAAAGGATTTCAGTCTAACATATTCTAAGTTTGCACCATCAGCAATAGTCTCACATAAATCCATAAAAGTAGAAATATGTTGCAAGGGGCATTCATTAGTTCTTCCTTCAAAAGTATTGCGTTTAATTTCAGAAAGGAAGTTAATTTTAATTTCATAATTAGAGGGAGGAATTAAAATCGCAGATTCAGGAACGTGAAGTGGCGGGTGCATGTATTGCATCACCGTCTAGGGATATTGATTAAGCCTCTCCTGAGCTTGTCTGCACGCATCCTCCTCTCTATCAGAGCGAGCTCTTTCTGTAGAAGTAGCGGCCTTTTCATTAGCGATAGTAGCATTATGGTCCTCAATCTCCTTCCTCTATCGCTCTATGATTTGAACCTGTGTCTTGTTCTCCGCCTTGATTCTGATAGCTCTGTTTCGAAGATGGAGAAAATGTTTGGGCTCGTCTAGACTTTCCAAGATAGGTTCGCGATCAGAGCGTCGCATAAACCTGCAAAATCAACACTAATAAGGAACGTGAGAAAAGCTTAGGGCATGATTGATTGCCTCCCCAGCAACGGCGCCAATTTGGTCGTAGGGGGAAGGATCGTTAGTTTCGAAATATAAATATCAAATAAAATATCAAACCAAACCAACTTCCTGTCCAAGCAAATAAAATACAAGAATCCCTCCCGATGTAGTAGTAGGGAATTCAGGATCGAATCCACAAGGAGGTATGTCAGCGGTTCCTAAGCTTGCAGTCACGATCAAATTTCGACTCCAGAAGACCACTCGATATCGAGTAGATCAGTCGATATCAACTACAGTTCCAGTCGATTTCCAGCAAATTCTTGCAAAAGATTAAACAGACAGTCGACGTCGAGTTGTTACTCGATATCGGGTCAGTCACTCGATATTGACCTCTGCAGTCGATTTTGAGTCTTCAACAAAAACAGAAAATGTAACCTTTGGTGTCGGAAAAGTGTCCGAAGAAAGTAAGAATTATGATGGAAGGGTGGACAGAATAAAAAATCAGATTTTATATACTTCAATAAACTTAAAACCCTCCAAGATCGGGGATTCAATAATGCAAATAAGGAAATTCCTCAACTTTTGCAAAGGATCATGCATAGAGGATAGAAGACGGAATCGCATAAAATCATACCTTTGATGCACAAACTTACATGGCTATCGTCGGGCTCACCCCGACCCTAGAAGTAAGGGAACTACTAACGCTTCATCATCATAGACATCATAATCATCGAAAAGAATCTACTTGAATTGAAATTGCAACGAAAGAGTACAACTGAACAAAGCAACCTTCCGCTCTCGCTTCTCCTACTCCACTCGGCCTCTCTCTCTCTCTATACTAAATCTCTGCGATTGTATGTGTTTGAATAACTAAAATTGAATGTTCTTCGATGAATAAACTCATCCCTAATGGCCTTTAATTATAGATCTCAAACCTCACTATCCAAGGATAAGAAAATCTATCTTTATTCCTAAGATAAAACTAAATAAAATAAATAACTAAAATCACTTTAGGTAAATATCAAATTCACCATAAAGGATATATTGTCTGATGATAAAAGATAAAAGATTTCGACTTTAGGATAGATGTAAACTCTTCTGATAGAATTCTATCAAAAACAGCGTCTGATCTGTCTGCAACAACACTCGATATCGACCAGGTCATGTCGATATCGACCTCATCTCTTCTATCTCGAGCCAGTTCTACTCGACCTCGGATTAGCACTCGACCTCTATCTTTTCACTCGATTTGGCGCACTCGATATCGACCACTTATGTCGAGATCGACTAGTTTGTGTCGACATGCTCTTTTCTTCCTCTGGCTCGATTTCTGGTGTTCTGTTTCCACTTGATGTCGAGTCTCATTGTCGATTTCGACTCCTCAGTAGACTTCAAGTTCTTTTTTAGCTTTTCTTCTCTTCTCCAAATTGCTCCATTTTTGTCTCGATTTCAGCGAAATAACATAAAAACTCGTGTAGACCTCTATAATTGGAAAATAAACATAAACTACACTAATCTTATGCTTTCCCAACCAATATGCATGAAAATATCGACAAAATGGACATAAAAGTATATGGAAAATATGGCAATTTGTGCGCACATCAATCACCTAGTAATCCCATGAATAACATAAAAAGTCTAAGTCTAATTTACACAAAGCATGTCAAATAACACACGATTTACATATGAAACATATAAGATACACATAAATAATATAACTCAACTATTTCGTCATTATCAACATTATCATCTCATCTCGTGTCATCATATCTCTTAATCCAACAACTTTCTTGATTCGGTCATAATATCATCATCATCATTAGTCAACTAAACTCATCACCATCACCATCACCATCATCATTATTATCATTTATCTCAAAGTTCCAATAGATCATAGCATGTTTCAAATTCATATTTTACTCATATCTCCATACCTATAAAATCTCAAGCAAGTTCATAAAAAATTTACTAAGCCAAGTTCCGGACAATCACTTCACAGGGTTCTAAAAGCCATTAATTAAAATAACACTTAGTCAAATTCCGAAATTAGTCATTTAGGTCGTTGAACGAATTTCACAAGGCCATATAGTCAATAGATTACAGCGCAAGTCAGTTTTATCTCAGAACCTTAAGCTAATCTCATAATATAGTATTAATAAAACATTCCAGCATAAGTTAGAATATTTCAAAATCGTTATTCTAATTCTTTAAATAAATTCCGACACCTTGATAAATATTCCCAAATAACATATTTTAATTTCTTTAACCATTTAAATACCATCACATAATCAACCAACTAACCAATTTATTAACATTCAAATATTATGAAAATACTTAAATAAATAAACAATTCAGAATTTAATTAAATATATTAATAAGTATTAAATAATAATAATTAAATACATAATAATATAGAAAACCGACCCAAAATTCCCAAAACCAAACCCGAGCCCAACACTATGCCAAAACCGGGTCCAAAATAAATTAAAAAAAAAAGAAACTCAGGCCCGTGGCCCCCACTCGAAAGAAAGTTGAAGTGGGCCCCTCCATCTTGTCAGCTTCATTTCCTACCCCACACCCCTGCTCTACCCGCCTTCAACCTCCCCCGTCCCTAGTTCGCCCTCAGCCTCTTCGACTCGCTGCTCTCTCATCCCCGCTCGCTCGGATTCCCGCTCTCGATCCCGTCCATTCTCGTTGGAGATCTCAAGCTCGTCGGAGCTCTCGAGCTCGCCTACTCCTATCCGACCCATCCCCATCTCTCTCCCGACCACCCGAGGATAAAGAAAGGAACCGAAATGAACCAAGGACAAGGAAGAATATTTGAACCCTCACCGAGGTCTTCGAGGCTCGCTGGAAAGCTTATTGGAGGTCTTTCAAACTTTATCGGAGGTGGATCGACGTGAGAATAGTCTAGGGCAAAAGAAGAAGGGTTAAAGGTGGTCCTTCAAGAACTTGCGGAGCGAAACGAGGAGGGATGGGTGGCTTACCATCCGGTTTAAGGGAGAAAAGGGGAACGAGGAGGAGGTGGCTGCGTGGGAGACTCCGGGGCTCTCCCAGCTGCTCGTGATCTTTGGAGGAGATGAAGGAGGGGTGCTATTGGTTGAAGGAGGCAGAGGAAGAAGCTAATGGTTGCTCCGACTGGGCTGGGCACGTGTCGCAAAATAGGGCCCGGAAGGTGCTTGGAGATGCGCTAGGGTGTGCTCAGGGATGTCGTCTAGGGCTCGGGGCTGCTGGTGTTATTGGAGGCTGGTGAAAAAGGGAGGTGGAGTTGTTGTGGTAGCCACGACAAAATAGGAAGGAAGGAGAGGGGGTGTTTGTGTGCTTTCGGCTTCTTTGAAAGAAAATAGAGGGCTAGAGGAAAGGGAATGGAGGAGCTTGTGTAGGTGATGGCAGGGATGATGGGAAAATACAAGAGAGTGGAGGGAAATGAATATAAAGCAATAGGGAGGGGATGGGTTACAAAATAGGGGGTAAGGTGAGAGTATTGTAGAGTTAGGTGGTAGGGTGGCTTGATGGGAGGTGTAATGGGTGCAAAAGTCAAATTTTAATTACCCGAAAAATAAACCTCGAAACCCGCTTTTCGACCTTAACCCAACGCGATTAAAATAAATTAATAATAATCATCCGAACCCGAATTACATAACGAAGCCCAAAAATATTTTCAAGCCTCGGAATAATAAAGCGAAAATAAATTCATTTCAAATCGAATATTAATTTAATGCCGGAATTCATCTCGAAAGAATAAAATAAAATTGCTTGCTCGAGCTATGAATCTCAAGAATCACCAAAATCTTACACATCGACATAATTAAGCTATATCATATCGAAATCAAGTCAATCATCAAGGGAGGTCATGCCACAATCATAGCATGGGTAGTCTCATACTAACATCATAACTAACACATCATTATACATGAACAGGGTTAATCTCAATATATTATCGCAAAACCTACACAGAATTACCAATCAAATTTCAGGTATCGCATGCCAAAGTCGAAATCATCGATCTTACCATAATACCAGCCTTTTGAAATATCAATAAATTCAAACATTAGCATTTCAAGTTCCACGTGTCAACAAGTCATAATTCATCACAACAGGTGATGTACATATTTGTACCTCTTTTTATTGCATCTTTTGACTTCATATTTCATTCGATTTCCAAAGAAAAGGTTCAAAACAATATAAACTTGTGTAAGAATGAGCTAACGTGCAAGAAATAGAATCTGCACAAGTTTTGATCTAATTATGTAGGAATTCGAGCGAAATCAGAGTAAAAATGAAGTAGCCAAGGAGAGCAGAAGAGAGGTCGAAATCGACTCACATGGTCGATATCGACTACAGAACATCAACATAGATCTGAGTGTCGAGACAGACAACAACAGAGTAGAAGGAAAGCACTCGATATCGATCTCCATACATCGATATCGACCTGAACCCAGGAATCGAGTGAAGCTGAGCTTGTCGGGCAGAAACAAAGAGGTCGAAATCGACCTTCCTGGTCGATATTGACCATACTTCGACACGGGGTGGACACGCTTTTTGAGACGCGGATTGGCTATTCTATCTTCAAGGAGCACAGATTATCTATAACTTTAGATAGACTACAGTTGAGGATATTTACTTTCTTACCTTAGATATTTATAAGGTTATTTAGAGTTTTATCAAAATAAAAGACCTATCCTAATTGTTTGGATAGAGTTCATAGTTTAGATAGAAGTTACAATCCTTGGATAGCAAGGGTTAGTAGCCTATAAATAAAGCCCTAGGGGGCTGGTATTCAATGATCCATCAACACAACCAATTTTAGAATCGAATTACATTCAATAGAGTTAGGAATAAGCTTTAGGGTTTGGCGTTTGCGAGATCCGACGTTGAGTTGTAAAGTTTCGAAGTTATTAATGCAAGTTATTTCTTTTCAATCATTGATGAGTTCCATGATGAGGTGCGAGTAGTCTCCCAAAAGCTTGTCCCTCGGGTGGAATAGCGCAATTGTCCATCTTATTTATCTTATCGCATGCATTGGTTAACGTTGTGGTAAACCCTAATCCTAGGAGTTGCCTTTTTTATATAGTTTATACTTCAAAAACACTGTCTTTATTCTGTTCATCGCTCCTCATTCATCCTTAAGTCTTCGGCCTTTCTTTGCCGACAAAAAGCTAACAACTTTGTAGGAGAAGACATCGATATCGACCCCATACGTCGATATCGACCATTGAGTTTCGTCGACGATTTTCTGAGTCAAATACAATCATCCCTGCAAGAGTTACTGAGATCGATATCAACCCTCCAACCTTGATATCGACCATACTGTATCGACTGGCAGTCTTCTGAGCCAGTCGATTTCGCAGACTGACATCGATATCAACCTCTCCTAGTCAATATTGACTGCTTGTTTTTGTCTTTACAGGTCTTCTGTTGCTGAAAGCATCGACAATTAAGGTCAAAATTGAGGACCAAGGTCGAGATCGAGGCTTCTGGTCGACCAAAGATGTGAGCTTTCCAACGCTACTAGGATCCCGCTGACACGCCTCCTCGTGGATCGATCCTGACTACCATTCCACTACAACGGGAGGAAGTCTTGCAATTATTTGCATAGGCTAGGAGTCGGTTTGCACTTATTTCATATATTTGTATATAAGAACTCGATTTCCTCCTATTATCAAATTGGCGCCGTTGCTGGGGAGGCAATCAATCGCACCCTAGTAGTCTAACTCACGTTTCTATCTCGTTTGGCCTTGCAGGTGTATGTGACGCGCTGATCGGCCACCTGAATTGGAAGGAGTAGACGACCCTGAACACTATTTTCATCTAAGAGCCCAAGCTTAAAGAATCATGGCAAACAATGGTGTGCTCGGGCGAGATCTCGAGCCAACGGATTGTCGACAAAGTCCTCCGGATCAGATCTACACAAGGATGGCAAGGCCAAGGTATCGGATGGATGATGAAAGAGGGTGTGGGCGTCGATGGACGTGGAGGGAGTGGGGCTGCGGAAGTGGCTGCGGACGGAGTTGAAGGATATGTGAAGCACGGTTCCGTGGGTATCGCGCCCTTGGAATCTGCAACACTCGATCAATGACACCCTCCGAATCGCATTTCGGGTGTTGTTGATCCTTGTTGTCATTAGTATCGCGCCTAGGACAACTTTCTCGTAGGTATCGCGCTTATGAGAGATCAATTTAGAATCACACTAAATTTGATTTTGTGAACACAAAGAGAGTTCTTTTCTTATTTCAATTTAACTTGTCCCATATAGCTTTGTTCATACAATATATATATATATATATATATATATATATATATATATATATATATATATATATATATATATAGTGTATGGATCATTTGTACACAACCCTTAAAGTGTACATTGTTCACAAATATTATTCGGTGAAATGTGAAACATTATTCGTTGAAATTTGAAGCATTATTCGGTGAAATGTGAAACATTCTACCAAATACTGTTGTGTTTTCTTTTTTTCGTTTAGATCAGATGAAAATGTTCCAATTCCACTGAATAATTTGTAACATAACAGTATTCGGTAGAATGTTTCACATTTCACCGAATAATGCTTCAAATTTCACCGAATAATATTTCACATGTCACCGAATAATATTTGTGAACAAGGTACACTTTAAGGGATGTGTACAAATGAACCACACCCTATATATATATATATATATATATATATATATATATATATATATATATATAGGAAAAACAAAAGAAAAATGCAAGAACGAAGGAAAAAGGTAGCCGGCCTCTAGGGATGGGGAAGGGAATGGTCTTTGATGTGTGGCCATGAAGTTGGCTAGGGGAAAGGGCTGCCGACCATGAAGAGGAAAGGTGAGTGGTTGCTCTCATTAAAATGGCAAGTGGACTTTCAATGAGCCTATGGTGAGTGGATTTTTAATGTGAGAGAAGGGATTTATTTGAAATGGTTCATGGGCAAGGTTGGGGTTGGCATGGCTCCGTGATTGGCATCGAGGTTGGCTCGCTCGCGTCTCGTAGCATGGTGAGGATTAGAACCGGCAAACTTTTATTGTCGAAAAGTCCGGGGGCTAGGGCCACATGACCAAGTGCGCGTGCTCGGGCACGAGTGAGAGGTGGCGTGGTCCTTCCGAGAGGAGGGGCCTGAGTAGCAAGCTCACCCTTGGTCTCTTCGATGTCCAAGTCTAAGGAGGGGCCTGAGAAGCAAGCTCGCCCTCGGTCTCGTTGGTGCTAGATGGGATGATCACATCATCCTCCTCCACTTGGAAAGCATTCGACCCCGAATCCGCGAGTTGGTCAAGCAATCCATCACCTGCAAGAAATGGGGTTAAGTCGGCAACATTAAAGGTCGGATGGATGCCATAGTGATCCGGGAGCTCAATGCGGTAGGCATTGTCGTTGATCTTCTCGAGGACCCGAAAAGGACCATTGGCTCGTGGTCGCAACTTGGATTGTCGGTGAGTAGGAAAGTGATCCTTACAAAGATGGCCCCACACGAAATATCCGGCCTCGAAAAGGACCTTTTTGTGGTGCTTGTTAGCTTGGCGCACATATTAATCTGTGCGGTGCTCCAGTTGGTGCCGAACCTGATCATGGAGGGCGCGAATAAACTCAGCCCTCGCCACACCTTCAAAGTGTTCTTGCACCTTAGGGGGCTGCGGAATAAAGTCAAGAGGAGTGATAGGATTGCGCCCATAAACTATCTAAAATGGAGAGCGTTTGGTAGTGGAATGGCCAGCTTGATTGTAAGCAAACTCTATGAAGGGCAAGCACTCTTCCCACCTATGCAAGTTAGTGGACAACATAGTACGAAGCAAAACACCAAGAGTATGGTTAACAACATCGGTTTGCCCATCAGTTTGGGGATGACAAGAAGTCAAAAATAGTAGTTTCGTCCCCAATTTAGCCCAAAGAGATCTCCAAAAATGGCTCAGAAATTTTAGAATCCCTATCCGAAACAATTGTTCGTGGGATCCCATGCAACCGCACAATGTTATCAAAGAATAAGTTGGCTACATTGGAAGCATCATCGGTGTTTCAACAACCCACAAAATGTGCCATTTTAGAGAATCTATCTACAATCACAAAAATAGAATCATGGCCTCTCTTAGATCGAGGCAAACCCATAATGAAGTCCATAGAAATATCCTCTTAAGGAGCATGAGCAATAGGCAAGGGAAGATACAAACCTGTCGAGTTTAATTGGGACATAGCTTTCTTACACACAACACAACTTGCACAACACTTCTCGACGTCTGATTTCAACTTTGGCCAATAGAAATGTTCCTTGAGGATGCCAATGGTTTTCGTGACCCCAAAATGCCCCATCAAACCGCCACCATGTGCCTCTAAAACAAGCAAACCACGCATAGAACAAGAAGGAATACACAAGCGGTTGGACTTGAAAAGATAACCATTATGCACGAAGTAGTGACGATCATGGGTAGATCCAGTAGGTAGCAAGCATTGGGCATAAATATCAGCAAAGTCAGCATCATGGGCAAACAAATCCCGTATCAAAGAAAAACCCAACACTCTAGCATCAAGAGAAGAGATCAAGGTATACCTCCGAGACTAAGTGTCGGCGACGACATTGTCCTTACCCGTCTTGTACTTAACCACGTATGAAAAGGCTTTGATGAACTCAACCCAGTGAGCATGCCTTTTATTCAGCTTGGCTTGCCCTCTCAAGTATTTCAAGGCCTCGTGGTCAGAATGGATGACGAACTCTTGCGGTAGAAGGTAGTGTTGCCAAGTTTGAAGAACTCGGACAAGGGCGAAGAGTTCCTTGTCATAGGTGGGGTAGTTGAGGGTGGCTGCTCCTAACTTCTCGCTGAAATAAGCCACTGGACGCCCTTCATGTGTGAGAACACCCCCAAGTCCAATCCCTGAAGCATCACACTCGATCTCGAATGTTTTTGAAAAATCCGGCAGCACTAGCAATGGTGTATGCGTGAGGCGCTCCCGAAGGGTGGAGAAGGACTGATATTGGGTAGGCCCCCATTGAAAGATCACGTTCTTCTTGGTTAGTTCAGTGAGGGGGGCTGCAATGGTGCTAAAGTTGTTGATGAAGCGACGATAGAACCCGGCTAACCCAAGGAAACTCCGGACTTGTGACATGGACGTGGGCCGCGGCCAATCCCGTATGGCCTTGATCTTTCCTTCATCTACACGAAGTCCTTCCTTTCCGACAACAAATCCAAGGAACTCAATAGATTCGGAGCAAAATTCGCATTTTTGAAAGTTAACATATAAGTGCTCGGCTCTAAGGACTAGCAACACGCTTCGTACATGCTCAACATGCTCATCAAGATGTTTGCTATAAATCAGAATATCATCAAAGTAAACGACAATAATTTTTCCTAAGAACTTTCTAAGCACGTGATTCATCAACCTCATAAATGTGCTAGGGGCATTAGTGAGTCCGAAGGGCATAACCAACCATTCATAGAGTCCATACTAAGTTTTAAAGGCGGTGTTCCACTCATCGCCCTCCTTCATTCAAATTTGGTGATAGCCACTTCATAAATCAATTTTAGAAAAACTCGAGCACCATATAATTCATCCAACATATCATCTAAGCGTGGAATGGGATGTCGGTACTTAACTTTGATTTGATTGATCGCTCGACAATCCACACACATTCTCCACGTGCCATCCTTCTTAGGCACTAATAGAAACATAACCGCACAAGGACTAAGGCTCTCTCGGATGTAACCTTTCTTCAAGAGCTCCTCCACTTGCTTCTGGAGTTCCTTGGTCTCATCAGGATTAGCTCTATAAGCTGGACGGTTCGGTATAGCAGCTCCGGGAAGGAAATCAATTTGATGCTTTATCCCACGATTGGGTGGCAATCCTTCGGGCATGTCGTCGGGAAGCATGTCCTTGAACTCAACTAGCAATTCTGCGACGGGTGAGGGCAAATCAGCCACACAATTAGATGAAATCAGGGATAAATTATTAGTACACACAAGGAGAAAGCAAACGGAACCCCCCTGAATAGCTTTGCGGGCATCATGAATCCGAGCAACAAGAAGATTGCGAGGATCGGAGACGGTTCCTAGCTCATTTTTTCCCTTCAAAGCCGTTTTTGCGACTTCTTCCTTGGCGAGTTTCCATTGTTCTCGAGCCACATGGTCGACCATAATCTCGTGGGGAGTGGATCACCTTGCGGTCGAATTGCCATGGACGTCCAAGGAGGAGATGGCAGGCATTAATAGGAAGGATGTCGCAGCTCACAACATCATGGTAACCTCCAATGGAAAAGGCTACATTAGCTTGGTGCTTCACTTGGAGAGGAGAGTCGGCGTTAAGCCACTGGAGAGTGTAAGGAAGCGGATGTGCTCGAGTGGGAAGCGCAAAGCGGTCAACCACCTCCTGGCTAATAATATTACAACAAGATCCACCATCAATAATAATCGTACATAGAATGTTATTAATCAAACAACGGGTGTTAAAGAGGTTTTCTCGCTGCGACGTATCCGGAGATTTCTCACAAGTACTCAACGCACGCTTTACTAGAAAACATTCTCCGGTAGAGGCATGAGCAATGATCTCATCGGCCTCTTCACATGTCTCAAGGGGAGGATCATCAACACTAGTTCCGGAGACCTCGGTCAACATATCACCAAAAGCATTATAAAGTACCTTTTTGGGATTAGGACACTCACGAGCATAATGGCCATACTCGTAGCATCAGAAGCATTTGGTAGAGCTAGTGCCTTTGATAGGCTCGGGCCTAGGTGGTGGAGGAGGCGGCAGCGTAAAGGGAGAGGGGACAACTGCCTTGGAGCCAGAGGGCACCGAGGGGCTAGGTGACAAGGGCGTATAGGGCTGCTGCGAACAACGTGTGCCACAGGGATGCTCGGTACCGGTCTCCTGCGGGTTCCATTGTGGGGACGAAACCGTAGCTTTCTTGCTTTGAATCCGGTCATAGGCGTGTGTGGCATGATGGAGGGCAGCCACTATGTCGGTGTGACGCAATTGCTCCACGATCTCGGACACATCGGAGTTGAGATCTGAAAGGAACTTAGCAAGCACATAGGTATCACTATGTCTAGAATTAGAACATTGCAAAAGAGTTCTAAGTTCCTTATAGAATTCATCGGGAGAACGGGGGCCTTGTCGGAGTCGTTCAACCTTGAGCAAGAGCTATTGCTCGTAGTCGATTGGAATGAACCGAGTCCGCATCATTCTCTTAAGTTCAACCCAAGACTCTACGGGCATCTCACGGTGGTACTCACGATCATCACGCTCCTCTCGCCACCAAGTCAAAGCAAAATCAGTAAAATGGATAGTGGCAAGCTCCACTTTCTCAATCTCGGTATAGCGATAATACCGGAAGACTTGTTCCGCTTTGGCTTCCCAATCTTGGTAGACACCTGCATCTGAATCACCTGCAAAATAAGTAATGTTAAGTTTCAAACCATGGTGTCGACGGTGGCGGTCATCTTCCTCATGGCGGCGGCGATGGTCATCCTCATCAAGATCGTTGTACACATGGTGGTCGTTGGCCTCTCGCCTGTTGTGCTCACGATAGTGCCCACGTGGAGGTCGGTTCCGCCCACTTCTCGGAGTGTCGTTGGCATTCAGATCCGCATTGACATTCCGGGTGAGGGCTTCCATAGAAATCCTAAGTCGCTCAATGGTCTCCCCTAATGTCAATTAAACCGCTCTTGTGTCCCCTCGTTCTTGCTCCATTCGGGTCATTCGGTCATCAAGAGTGGCTGCGTGGGTCTCCTCGTTGCCATGGACACTCGAATGGTCATCAGCCATTGCAATACAGACACAACAAAAAATAAGCAAACACGTAAGGTTAGGCAAAACCGAAAACACTCACACTCGTGTGTTTTGGAGGTGTTTGTCCTCTCAAGCACTCACGCTCCTCGCTATAGGTGATGCTCTCGACTCACGATCACTCGCTCTCTTCTCACCTTTTCCAACGCAGGCGCTGGCGCCTTCAATTACAAGTGGTAAGTTCGCAACGATGGCGCCTTACAATTCTCACACGATAAACAAACTAGAGTGCTCCCAAGTACCGCAGCAATGGTACAATTCAGTCCATGCCAACGCATAACTCCGAGCAATGAAGGAGTATCACAGCAACGATACTCAAGGAACGTTCAATCTTTGGCTGATCTCCGAACTCCTTTGTACCTGCGAGCAAAGTAATACCAAAGAGAAACAAACACAAGCGTTCCGACGAGTATTTGCAAGATCTAAGGCCTTGACATAGCCGACACTATCAAGTACAAATCCGGAAATTTGAGATCGATTGAATATGTGGAAGGGTTGGAAGATCAAGTGAGTAACAACACAAGAACAGCAACACTTAGAAGCAAATTGTTTTTTTATCAAATACCGATTTTTTTTGTAATTCGGTTTCTGTTTTTTTTGAAGAGTACCAACACAATATGATATGGAGAAGTATGAAGATGGAATACAAAGGCTTAGGAAATACCGATTAGCAAATACCGATTCTTCTTCTTTTTTTTTTTAATTCGGTTTTGCTCTTTTTTTTAAGGGCAATAACACAATATGACAAGACTAATATGGAAGAGTATGAAGATGGAAGACATGGAGAGGGAATTTCTTATGGATCGAAGTTGATTATGGTGGTGATTTTCCCGAAAAATGCACAAGTAGATCTAGCAATTCGAAGGCACAAAGACAAGCAATATGTACCTCGGAATCCATGAGGAACTTGTGTCGGTCAGCTCTGATACCACTTGGTGTGCTCGGGCGAGGTCTCGAGCCAACGGATCATCGACAAAGTCCTCCGAATCAGATCTATGTAAGGATGGCAAGGCCAAGGTGTCGAATGGACGATGAAGGAGGGTGTGGGCGTCGATGGACGTGGAGGGAGTGGGGCTGCAGAAGTGGCTACGGACGGAGTCAAAGGATATATGAAGCAAGGTTCCGTGGGTATCGTGCCCTTGGAATCTCCAACACTCGATCAAAGACACCCTCCGAATCGCACTTCGGGTGTTGTGAATCCTTGTTGTCATCGGTATCGCGCCTAGGACAACTTTCTCGTAGGTATCGCGCCTATGAGAGATCGATTTAGAATCACACTAAATCTGATTTTGTGAACACAAAGAGAGTTTTTTTTCTTATTTCAATTTAACTTGTCCCATATAGCTTTGTTCATACAATATATATAGGAAAAACAAAAGAAAAATGCAAGAGGGAAGGAAAAAGGTGGCCGGCCTCTAGGGAAGGGGAAGGGAATGGTCTTTGATGTGTGGCCATGAAGTTGGCTACGGTAAAGGGCTGCTGACCATGAAGAGGAAAGGTGAGTGGTTGCTCTCATTAAAATGGCAAGTGGACTTTCAATGAGCTTATGGTGAGTGAATTTTTAATGTGAGAGAAGGGATTTATTTGAAATGGTTCATGGGCAAGGTTGAGGTTGGCATGGCTCCGTGATTGGCATCGAGGTTGGCTCGCTTGCGTCTTGTAGCATGGTGAGGATTAGAACCGGCGAACTTTTGTTGCCGAAAAGTCCAGGGGCTAGGGCCACATGACCAAGTGCGCGTGCTCGGGCACGAGTGAGAGGTGGCATGGTCCTTCCAAGAGGAGGGGCCTGAGTAGCAAGCTCACCCTCGGTCTCTTCGATGTCCAAGTCTCGAGGAGGGCCTAAGAAGCAAGCTCGCCCTCGGTCTCGTCGGTGCTAGATGGGATGATCACATCAGACAGCGCAAACCAGGCTGAGCTAATTGAGCAACTAAGGAAGCAAGTTGAGGACTTAACAACTCGAGAGGCGGCACTTAAAGAGCGTGCAGATAGGGAAGAGGAAGGCCGGAGGTAAATAGAAGCCCAAATGAATGCCCTCCCTCGGAATGCCAAGCAATACATGCGCCCCGCGCTCACAGTGCCTGAATTGGTAATTCTTATCCCTACTTCTAACTTTTAAATTAAGCTAAACTTTCTTACTGAGATTAGAAGGCATCAATATGAAGGAAAACCTAATGAATGCCCTATGGCACATATATCAAACTTCTTAGATCTCTGTGATACTATTGCTGATGGACAAAGTCTTGAATATGTCTAACTAAAAGCTTTCCGTTGGTCCCTTACAGGTAAAGCATTGCAGTGGTTAGAAAGCATAGCCCCAAGATAGCTCCGCACTTGGAATGAAGTCAAGGACGCGTTCCTCAACAAATTCTTCCCTCCTTCCATGATGGCGTTGATTCGACAGAAAATCACGGGTTTCAAACAAAAGCCTGGTGAGGCTCTGATGACTGTTTGGGAAAGGTTTAAGGACCTACTACGATCATGCCCAATGCATGGCCAACCACCGTACGTGATTCAGGAGATTATTTACAATGCTCTTGATGCTGCAACCAAGGAGAGGATCAACACCTACACCTCCTATGGCTACCTTGAACTCGCTTCACAAGAGGCTTGGGACACCATAGAGAGGTTGGTGGAGTTCGACAACACATATGGGACTCCTAAGGCTTCCGACACATCATCATCGTCGAGGCCTGCCCCATCTATGCCATTATATGAACCATGTAAGGTAATCAATCCGGATGTGAAGGAGCAATTCCATAGAAATCAACTTCGAAAGCTCCAAAAGCAAGTGAGGTACCTTTCAGCGAACCAAGATTGCATCGAATGCAGATCGCAGCGGCACACCACCATCGAGTGCCCCCATGCTGAACAAGTACAACTAGCAGAGACTCACCATGAGGCACGCTACATGAGGAATCCCAATCGCCAAGGGTACCAAAACTGGGGAAATCAACCACCCCAATACAACCCCAGGGATCCTCCGCCTTATAGAGCTCCTGGGCAGCCGAAGAGGAACCAACGGAAGGATGATCTACAACTTGTGCTGGATGAGATAAGGCGGAAGCAGGCTAAGAATGATCAATCCAACAATGCAATCCATTCTGAACTCAATCACTTTACCACAAGGATTGGGGAGATGGATATTTGGAAAAAGAATGTGGAGACCCAACTGGGTCAATTGGCGACACAAATTCCTAGACCGTCCGGAACATTCCCTGGGCAACCAACTACAAATCCTAAGGGGCATTCCGAAACGGGCCATGTCGTAGCCATGCAACAAAGGAGTGGCAACAAATTACAAAATCCACGAACGGAATTGGAGGAGAAAGCAGCAGATCTAGTCGACATCGACAGACCAGTCGATGTCGAGGCAGACGTCGAAATCGACCCCCAAGTCAACCCACTGGTCAATGTCGAGGCCACTGCAGAGCCATCAGAGCCACAACAGAGGTTGACATCGACCATCCCGGTCGATATCGACCATGTCCCAGTCGATATCGATGCCCAGCAGGCCCCTCAGACCACCGTTTTGGCTCCTCCACCAAAGAAGACGTTGCCATTCCCATCCAAAGCATTGGAGGACCCCACCAAAGGTAAGTTTAGGCACTTTGTAAAGATTCTTCAAGGTCTTAATGTTACTATTCCTCTTACAGAAGCCCTAAGCGAGATGCCCGCCTATGTGCGATTCTTCAAAGACATCCTTAACAAGAAGCGGTCCATGGCAGAGATCGCAGATGAGTGCTCAAAGATGGAATTCCCTGAGAAGAGGAGTGATCCAGGAAAGTTTGCAATCACCGTGGGGCTTGGCCAACATCGCTACAAGGCCCTATGTGACCTAGGGGCGAGCGTAAGTCTTATGCCTCTTTCTATTTAGCAGAAGGTGAACATTGGCGCACTTGAACATGTGGATATGAAACTCTATATGGCCGACAACTCATTCGTCAGCCCCATAGGCATAGTTGATGATGTTTCGGTAAAGGTAGGTAAGTTCTTTGTGCCTACTTATTTCATTGTATTGGAGATGCCTGAAGATCTTGTAGTACCTATTATCCTTGGTAGGCCTTTCTTAGCTACGGCTGATGCCAAAATCAATGTACGTCGAGGATTACTAACCTTCACTATATGGAACGAAGTGATTGGTTTCTCTTTCAACCCTACCATGAGCGAAACAAAGCAGCTGGAGCAATTTGTCCTCTCACCGGCTAAGGAGAAGCTTAGAAAAATTTTATTGGCGAGAACGAAAACAGCTAGCAGGGTCGACAACGACTGGAGCCAGTCGAAATCGACTGAAAAGCTCAAAATCGACCATAAATCATCGATGTTGAGTAAGCAAAATGATGGCCAGGAGATTAAGTATGGGGTCACCTACATTGATATCGACCCCCACATGTCGACATCACCCAAAGCACTCGAAATCGACCGCCCTTGGTCGAAATCGACCTCCCCTCAGCACGAAGATTTCTGTTTCGAGCCCGAAAAGATAAGCCCAGGTATAATTCCTAACCCTCCTCTTTCCATTATTGATAATTCAATTAATAGGAGGGTCAAAGCTCCATGGCTTGCTTATATTGCAAAAGTTAGGTCAAGAAAGAGAAGGAAAGCGCCCAATAAAGAACAACCTAACAAAGAAGAAGCCTTGGTTGCCGAACTTAGCTATTATCAAAAAGACTTAGATGATCAAGGAGAAGGCTCAAGCTTGAAGGGTCCCTACATTAAAGGCTCATAAAGAATTGACGGAGAAGTTGGCCTAGCGACTCAAAATTCTAGAGCGTGTATATAAAAATTTAAATTTTTAGGTTGTGTCTAAAAACGGAATCCCTAAACTCAGCCCTATTGGATTCTATTTGTAGATGTCGATAAGGACTCGAAACCTTATCTTTATTCTCTATGATAAATAAATAAATGAAAAAAAACAAAGTAAAAGCTAAAACTTCATAGTGAAATCAGACTCCTCATGATAAATCTGATGTTGATGATAGGAAATCTCGACCTTTGGATAGATATTGCGAGCATTGGATATAATTCTATCGAAATCGGAGTCGAATTCCTCTGCTGGCATGGTCGATATCGACCCTTGGACCTCGATATCGACCCCTCCAAAATCTTATCTAGAGCTTCTCCTTCTCCTACTCGAACTGGCACTCGACTTCTATCAACTTGGTCGATCTGGCAGCATCGATATCGACCTGTATACTCGATATCGACCTCTTCTGTGTCGAAATGCTCTGTTTCCTTTTCTGCCCGATTCCTATGTCTCTGATGTACTCGATGTCGAGGTCTTCAGTCGATTTCGACCTCTTCAGAAGACTTCGAGTTCTTTTTCCGCTCTTCTGAATTCATCCATTTTCATCTTGTTTTCTGCGAAATCACATGGAAACTCGTGCAAACCCATATATTTGACATTTAAGCATAAACTACACCATTCCCATGTATTCCCATTAATGTGCATGCAAAAGACAATAAAATGAATTCATATGTGCATAGAAAATATGGTAATTTGCGCGCACATCAAACACCCCATACTTAAGCTTGCTTGTCCCCAAGCAATACTCTTAATGGTCATTCAGGGGAAGAAAGTAAACCCTCAACATCATAGATTCATTTTTCATATGTCCCTACAATCAATTGCCATCCTCGAGAAGGTACTTATGTCAACCAAGTCCATGCCTGTGCATAAAAGCAATTTCATACTTATAAAGGAGGTAATATGCAAAAAACAATTTTAGCGACATTGCATTAATAATCAAGAGGACTTTCTTCAAGCTTGTGAGAAGTGGATTGGTAAAAGGCTAAAATTGGGCTAATATTTGGCCATGTGGTGTTAAATCCGGCGAAGTACACTTTCTTTCCAAAATATTCCACATTCCTCTTTCATAATGTCTCACCTTTCACTCATCGTTCAATGCTTTTTTTTTCAATATAATGCTTTTACCTCTCTAACCTTAGCACTGCCTTCTCACGAGTCGCAAACATGGGTGTCATGAATGGCCTCGGATACTTAGTACTTCGGACTCCTCACCTTTGTGTCCCATCTCGCCAAACTATTATCTCAGCGAGCAGGGTCGACCTACCTTTATCTCCTGAGGTGATCGGATTTTTTCTCGCTCATTTAATTTTCCATATTGTATCATTCCTGCCAACAACTTTATAAATGCACAACTCCATATAACTCCAAAGATGTCATCCATTCAAAAAACTTTGTCCCCGGATAGGGTATAAGGTAAAAAATGGACAATATGTATATGTGGAGCAATAATGATCATAATAAGTCTCATATATGGCTTTGTGAATATGCGTAGGTAAGGCTAGGATATGAACTTTGCTTGTATGGAATTTTTATAAAAAATCCTCCATCATCTTATCATGCACATGTCAAAAGCAACTTCAAATTTTCATCTCCTTTATGATTTTCTCAAAAAATTTGCACTTCATTGGGACTTCCCTTAACTAGGCAATCTCATGTTATATCTCTAATGAATCTAATTTTGCATCATAGAGCTCTTTTTTATACTTCCATGACTCTCTTTTTTCCAAAATTTTTGATGGGGGTCATTATTTTTTTTTTTATGCATTAAAATAAATATGCAACTCTAAACTAAGTATGAATATGCAAATAAGCCTTTCCCCCACCCCATACTTAAAATTTACAGTGTCCTCACTGTATTAGAACTAGGGTTAAGAAGACTTACTAAACCGTCACAAATTTCAGGAGTCGAAGAAGACAACAGGGAAGGTCGATATCGACCCTTTACATCGATATCGATGTCTCTCTTGATTTCTGCTCGGGCTTCAGGGTGATTCGGCCTCGATCACAAACCCTATCCATGTCGACCTTGAGGTCGATTTCGATGTCCGACATCGATTTCGATGCCTTTCTGTGTGCTTTTCTCTCTCCTGCAATTTGAAAACTAAACACAAAATATGCAAAACAATAAAGTGTCTAAAACCAAAACAAAAGTTGTCTTAAAACCAAAACTAAGTCTTTGTTACAAGTTCTAGATTTTTTAAGTCGCTAGGCCGACTTCTTCCTTTGCGCTTTTCAAGGTGGCATCTGCAGAGCCCATGTGGCTTGGGCCTCAAATATCACTCCTTTCTTGTCCCGCAGCTGCATTCCCCCGGGATTGATTTGATTCACCGTGAATGGACCTAAGCTCTTATCCTTGAATCTTGTAGGGAACCAATGGTCTTTAGATTTGGCAACATAGACCTTGTCTCCTATCTCATATTGGCTTGAACTATCATCGGATACCCTACATAAACGCACATGCCAAGGCACACCTCTTCCAAATAATGATAAGTCCTTAATTGTAATTGAACAAGAGGAATCCGTACCTTGACTCACCTTCTTCTCAGTTTGTGGCTCAGGTCGATGTCGATGTGCGGAGGTCGATATCGATCCCTGTTGTACACCTGTAGGATCAGTCGATTTGGGGAGTTTTGACTCGATATGATCAGGTCGATTTCGACCCTCAGAGGTCGATATCGAGGTCTCCTCGCCTCTCTTCTCAGCGCTGATGGTGGTCGATTTCGATAGGGTGTGGTCGATATCGACCCTTGACCCCGATATCGATGCTTCCTCTTTTCCTCCGTCGACCCCATACTTATGACCTGTCACGGAATCTTGAACATTAGTGGTCGATATCGACTTACCTGGGTCAATTTCGATGTTTTGTTGAGCTCCTTCGTTCAAGATTGCTTCAACTTTCTCTACTTGGGCTTCATTGATGGCTTTTATCTCCATTGGCCCTTGACTTTGCACTGTCTTGTTGAAGGAATACTCTATTACTTCATCACTAATTGTGAGTGAGAGCAATCCTTTCTTCACGCTAATGTTGGCATCGACGATTGCTAGGAATGGCCTACCTAAAATAATTGGACAAGCAGGGTCCTCCGCTATGTCAACAACTAGGAAATCAGCAGGGACAAAGAATTTGCCTACTTGTACCGGCACATCCGTCACTATCCCAGTTGGAATAACTACGGTATTGTTAGCCATGTACAATCTTGCATCCACGGGCTACAGAGGACCTATCTTTACCTTGTGCCAAATGGTTAGTGGCATCATGCTAACGCTAGCGCCCAAGTCAACTAAAGCATTAAATTTGAATTGACCTAGACCTATAGCGATGGAAAACTTACCTGGGTCTGCCCGCTTTTGTGGTAGCTCCAATCTGTTGCATTCCTCTGCAATCTCAGAGAGCAATCGCTTCTTACCCAAGATATCCTTAAGGAACCTTACATAAGATGGCATCTCGTGAAGTGCCTCTGTGAATGGAATAGAGACATTAAGCCCTTGGAGCATCTTCACGAACCGTTGGAACTTCTTTTCCGCTGGGTCCTTAGTCACCTTTCTAGTTGGGAATGGCAACACCTTTTTCCTTCCTGCGGCTGCAGTGAGGTCGATATCGGCATCAGTAGGGTCGATATCGACTGGAAGAGTCGATTTCTGTGGTGACGCAGAATTAGGGTCGACATCGACAGGAGGGTCGACATCGATGTCACCTTGGTCGATATCGACAGGGGGGGTCGATATCGACGTCTGTTCTGGCTCCTTCTCCTCCACTTTTCGCTCGGGCGTTTGTAATTGACGCCCACTCCTTAGGTTTACTGCCGCAATATGACCCGTGGTTTTGCCCTTTTGGTTGGGCACGGTGGATCCAGGGAGTGATCCGGACGCTTTGGGCATTGCTTCCGCCAATTGACTCATTTGAGTCTCCATGTTGCGCTTCCAAACGTCGATCTCCCTAAGTCTAGAATTGATGCCTTGCAGCTGAGTATGGACGGAGTTATTGGCTTGTTTGAACTCAGCGTGGTTCCTTCGCATCTTATCAAGGATGATTTGCAGGTCATCTTTCTTAATCTCTCGCTCAGGGTGCCCTGGTGCCCTATAGGTTGGGGGATCCCTTTGATAGAACCTTTGATCACCCCAATTTTGTTGATTGCCCCCTCCATAGGGGACTCTCGTCCATTTGACCTCCTCATGTTGTTCCGCCATGGATACTTGCTCAGTATGTGGACAGGCACTGGTGTTATGCCTTATTGAACCGCACTCCTGACAAGGTTGATTGTTGCTCAGGAACCTTACTTGCTTTTGAAGGCGGCGTGTTTGATCGTTATGGAATTATTGCCGTACTTCAGGATCTATCTCCCTTGGAGGCTCATATAGTGGCATAGATGGGGCAGGCCTTGCATCATAGGCCGCAGCAGCCCCATAGGTGTTGTCAAAGTTCACAAGCCTCTCAATGGTCTCCCATGCCTCCGTTGGTGTAAGCTCAATGTACCGATAGGAGGTATATGAATTGATCCTCTCCTTATTCGGCGCATCAAGGGCGTTATAAAAGATCTCTTGGATGACATATGGAAGTTGCCCATGCGTCGGGCATGATCTCAGCAAGTCTTTAAAGCGCTCCCACGCTTGTGCTAGGGTTTCACCTGGCTTTTGTTTGAAAGCCGTGATCCTTTGTCGTAGCATCGCCGTTTTAGAAGGTGGGAAGAACTTGTTCAAGAATGCATCTTTCACCTCCGCCCATGTCCTTAGCGATCGTGGAGCCAAACTTTCAAGCCATTGTAATGCCTTTCCTGCCAAAGACCATCGAAAAGATTTTAGTCGCACATACTCTAAGTTTACTCCATCAGCAACTGTTTCACATAAGTCCATAAAAGTAGAGATGTGTTACAAGGGGCATTCATTATGTCTTCCTTCAAAAGTATTTCTTTTAATCTCAGATAGGAAGTTAATTTTTAATTCATAATTGGAGTGAGGAATTATAATGGCAGATTCAGGAACATGAAGCGGCGGATACATGTATTGCATTGCCGTCTGTGGATACTGATTTAGCCGCTCTTGGGCTTGTCTGCGCGCATCCTCCTCTCTATCAGCACGGGCTCGCTCAGCAGCAGCAGCAGCCCTTTCAGCAGCGATTGTAGCATTGTGGTCTTCGATCTCCTTTCTCAACCGCTCTATGATCTCAGCCTGCGTCTCGTTGTCAGCCATGATGCGAACTGCTTTGTTGCGAAGATGGTAGAAACGTTCAGGCTCGTCAATTGGTTCTAGGACAGGTCCGCGATCAGAACGTCGCATAAACCTGCAAAGTAAGCTTAGAAAAAGATCGTGATTAACTTAGGTGGCGATTGATTGCCTCCCCGGCAACGGCGCCAATTTGTTCGCAGGGGGGAGCGGGGTGTGTATGTAAAGTAGGAGAATAAAATAAAGCACAACTAGACTATCTCCCTGTCCCAAACAAATAATACAAGAATCCCCTCCCTTGTATTAGTAGGGTAATTCAGGATCGAATCCACGAGGAGGTAGGTCAGCGCTTCCTTTGTTGTACTCACGATCAAGGCTTTCGACCTCAGCAGACACTCGATATTGAGTATACTAGTCGATATCGACTTCAGTTCTGGTCGATTTCCTAGCGCAGTTCCTGCAGAAGACAAAACAGCAATTCGACGTCGAGCAGAGACCTCGATATCGATGTTAGTCCTCGATATCGACCCTTAAGGTCGATTTCGATGCTTGTCACAGAAACTGTTTTTGTAACCAATTTGTCGGAAAAGAATCCGAAGAAAATAGAATGGAGAGGGAAGATGAACAGAAACAAAACTAAGACTTTTATGAAGAATTTAATTAATTAAAAGGCTTCCAAAGTCGGGGTTTCACGCCACAACGATAACAATGCAAGTTTCATGCTAAAGATATGAACTTTAATGTTTTTCCGTCAAATAACTTTCGTTATCAACACTTAGGTGATTAGAGGCTTTCGCATAATTCCTAAGAGTTACTATCCAATTCATGAGTAATTCAAGTTCGCAATATGAGTGGCTTTCGCTTCAAAAATGCAAATAATGAATCTCCCTAACTTTCGCAAAGGATTATGCATAGGGTAGAAGACGGAATCGCATAAAAGTCATACCTTTGATGCACTTACCTCACATTGCTATCGTCGGGCTCACCCCGACCCTAGAAGTGGGTTGACTACTCGCTCCTCATCATGCACATCATCATCATTGTTATTGAAAGAAAGCTACTTTGAATTAAAACTCCGAAAGAAAGTACAACCGAACAAGCCACTCCGCTCTCGCTTTACAACTCCACTCGGCCTCCTCTCTCTCTCTCTCTCTATTCTCTATTGCCACTGAATTGTGTCTAAAAACGGAATCCCTAAACTCAGCCCTATTGGCTTCTATTTGTAGATGTCGATAAGGACTCGAAACCTTATCTTTATTCTCTATGATAAATAAATAAATAAAAAAAACAAAGTAAAAGCTAAAACTTCATAGTGAAATCAGCCTCCTCATGATAAATCTGATGTTGATGATAGGAAATCTCGACCTTTGGATAGATATTGCGAGCATTGGATATAATTCTATCGAAATCGGAGTCGAATTCCTCTGCTGGCATGGTCGATATCGACCCTTGGACCTCGATATCGACCCCTCCAAAATCTTATCTCGAGCTTCTCCTTCTCCTACTCGAACTGGCACTCGACTTCTATCAACTTGGTCGATCTGGCAGCATCGATATCGACCTGTATACTCGATATCGACCTCTTCTATGTCGAAATGCTCTGTTTCCTTTTCTGCCCGATTCCTATGTCTCTGATGTACTCGATGTCGAGGTCTTCAGTCGATTTCGACCTCTTCAGAAGACTTCGACTTCTTTTTCCGCTATTCTGAATTCATCCATTTTCATCCTGTTTTCTGCGAAATCACATGGAAACTCGTGCAAACCCATATATTTGACATTTAAGCATAAAATACACCATTCCCATCTTTTCCCATTAATGTGCATGCAAAAGACAATAAAATGAATTCATATGTGCATAGAAAATATGGTAATTTGCGCGCACATCACTATCCCAACTTTTTCGGAAGTTCTAAAGGATACACGGAAGTTTGAGAATGATAAGGAGATCTTTGAGACATTCAGCAAGTGTGAGGTAAACATTCCTTTACTCAACTTTATTAAGTGCATTCCTAGATATGCTAAATTTTTGAAGGAATTGTGCACCATAAAGAAGAAGCAAAGATTGAAAAACAAGGAAAATGTGAGCTTAAATGAAAATGTCTCTGCTGTGTTGCAAAGGAAATTGCCTGAAAAGTGTGGAGACCCATGTATGTTTACAATTCCATGTGCAATTGGGAATACTAGATTCAAACAAGCCATGTTAGATCTAGGAGCCTCAATTAATGTTATGTCTTATAACTTGTACATATCTTTGGGTTTGGGTGCTCTGATTGAGACTGGGGTTACAGTGCAACTTGTTGATCGATCACAGATCAAGCCAAGAGGCGTTGTTTAAGATGTTTTGGTTATGATTGATGATTTGTTTTTCCATGATGATTTCTTTGTTTTAGATATGGAGGATGGAGCCCCAGAAACACCCATCATACTAGGAAGACCATTCCAGAAAACTGCGAAAACAAAAATTGATTGTTTTGAGGGTTTATTGACTATGGAGTTTGATGGAAGAAAGATAGAGTTCTCTCTTTTTAATCATGTTAAGCATTCTCCTGAGAATTCTTTGGATATGCCTGTTGCCAACAACATTGATCGCAACAATGATTTTCGTGATTTATTAGAGACTCCTAAGGAAAACAGTTTCTTAAAATTTGAGCCCCCTAACAAATTGCAATCTTTAGGAAAAGAAGAACTCAAGTCAAGTGTTGAAAGTTATGTTGACCCGCTTAAGCCCATTCTTTCACCTTATGAGAAACTTATTTCAAATGGGGTGGAAGCTTTTGCGATTTCAAGACAACCCCCAGGATTAGGTCAAGGAGAGAAGCTAACGGTGCTGGATGAAAGTTTGGACAGAAAGCTGCATCTTCCGAGGGTGCCTGCACTTGTCAATGAGATGACGAGTATAAGTGACCCTAGTGGAGGAACCTTGGCCAATTGAGAACCATTACGTCGAACCAACGACGTGAAACAAATGTTAGGCTAAACCATCCAAATATGCCATAGGTTTTACATGATCAAGTCAGCTGTTGAGTTCTCATCATAGGACATCTAAGTAGGGTTTATAAACAAACTTAAAAAGTAAATATGCATTTTTTTTTTGTATTTTTGACATTTTCTAATTTTTTTTGGATTTTTGCATTTTTTTAGAAAAGTAATAAACTAAGAAACATAAACCTTAAAATGCAAAAAATTTAAACATGAATGCAATGCAGAAAAGTAAAACAGAAAGAAAATAAAGAAGTTATTACAAGCCAAGTTTTTCAGTTTTAACCAAAATAAACCACAACCAGATAGAAAAGTAATAACGTCCAATTTTAGTCCCACCCCATACTTAAAGATTACAGTGTTCTCAATGTTGAAAATCAAAGTAAAAGAGAAGGGGAACACTCACTCTCACTTAATCTCAAAAAATCACTCCTCAGGAGGCGGAGGTGGCGGAAGAAGCATGGGCCAGTCCTGTGAAGCTGACGACCCAGGATAGTAGGATGGGCCACCCTGCCGAAGGTAGAGCTGTCGGGATCATACTGTTCTTTAAAGCCAAAGCTAAAGGCAGAGCTGAATCCCTCTAAGATCTTCCTGAATCATCGCTGCTCATTGCGAACCTCGTTCATAACCTGGGACATCCTACCACTCTCCACTCTACCCTGGAGAGGCGTGCGGTCACATCCTTCTACCACTCAGGAGTGTAGGCAGGCTGAAAGGGCGGAGGGGGTAAAACCTAGCTGTGGTGAGAGCCTTGCGGGCCTTCACCACCACCAACAACATCATCAGCATCATCATCATCAGCGTAGCCTGCCTGATAAACTAGGGGCTGATGTGCTCCAATGGAGTGTGGGTCGGCGTCCCACGACATAGTGTCCATTTGTGGCTCATGATTTAGAGCAATAGCCTCCTCATCAGCATCGGGTCAACAATAGGATCTATGTCCATGTGATATGGCTGACCAGTCCAGGACTGGTACCAATATAGGACATACAATAGATCTAAGTAGTCGTAGCAGAGAGGCATCCCCATGTGGGGGTGCCTCCATCCAGCTGGTCCTGCTACAATAACGCCTCCCTATCATAGTATACTAGCATCTATATATGTAAGCTCATATGTAGTATACCTGTTGACGCATACGCCCAAGGCATGGGCTAGGACAGCCACCATGCTGCCGTCTAGGATCCCGCCGTTCGTAGTGCGATGGCGCTCCACGATGTTCTCGAGCCATGCATATAAAATAGGCAATGTACCGTCCTCAAACAGCATCCTCTGCAGCGTCTCCGTCTCACGGTGAGTAGGGCGGTGGAGCTTAGGTCTCGCCCAGATGGTTCTCGCCAGAATACGGAGAATGACTCTGAAGAGTGGGCTGGCGACCCTGGTGGTGAGGACATCCGTGGGAGTGGGGTATGGGATCCCGGAGATGTAGCTCCAAATGACGTTCGGATCCTCTATCCTGAAGTGCGCTTGGGTGTAAGCAAACCCAAAAAGGTTTCTCATCTCCTGGATGGTGAAATGGTACATCTTGTTGCCGAGTCGGAACGAGAATCAGCCGATAGAGGACACAGGATCTGGTATCTCCAAATGATCCATGAACTCCCCAGTCAGGACGGGGTAGTGTGCGTCCAGGTCGCCTATGAGCCTCTACAAAGAGACATACTCGAGTGCCTCCTGGACTCCAGTATGGAAACCCAACTACACCATGTCTGCGTAATGGTACCATCGGGCTCTTTGAGCTCGGTCACTAAGGCTTATAGCCAAGGCCATCTGGTCATCATCTGGGATGTGATGGGAGTCTCTCGTAACGTTCTTGGCTCGCACCATTTTCTGCAAAGAAAACAGTGTCCAAGATAATGACCTTTTTCAAACAATATAGAGAAACCCCATACTTAGGTTCAGAAACTAGCCTAAAAATTTGCAATATCAACATCGGCAAATT
Source organism: Persicaria maculosa (assembly GCA_963922045.1). Lineage (NCBI taxonomy): Eukaryota > Viridiplantae > Streptophyta > Magnoliopsida > Caryophyllales > Polygonaceae > Persicaria > Persicaria maculosa. The sequence goes on from OY998261.1 coordinate 42,567,529, forward strand.
TTAGTGCTAAATCTTGCAATTAAATTTATTGCTCAAACTAAAGATTAATAATCAATTTTCTAAACATAAAAAATAAGGATGATGAAAGAACTTCAAGAAATTCCATAAACTTATCAAATTCATAAACCAAATTTCTTCAATTTTTAGCACCTATCCAAACCTAATCAAATCTCAAATAAACTCATCATATCAAAAAAATCAGATCCAACACAAGCCCTAAATCATACAATTTCAATTTCCCGTGCAAAATATTCAAACTCTAAAATCGTTCATAAACACTATGAAATTTCAACCCTAAATTCAACATTCATGCACCAAGAACTATAAATAAAGATAAGGGGAAGAAACCATACCAAAAGAGTGCTTGAAATCGGGTGGAAATGGGAGAAATTGAAAGAAATCGAACAAAGTAGTCGAAACTGGAAGCGCGGTCGAAATTGAGCTACCAGGTCGAAATCGAGTCGATCTGGGCACTTGTCGAGTTATTGTCGTTGCTGCAGGCTCGTCGGAGTTGTGGAGGTGGCTGGATTTGGGGAGTTGATGTGCGCGCAAATTGCCATAATTTCTATGCACATTTATGTCCATTTTGTCGATATTTGCATGCATATTGGTTGGGAAAACATAAGATTAGTGTAGTTTATGCTTATTTGCCAAATATAGAGGTCTACACGAGTTTTTATGTTATTTTGCAGAAATGGAGACAAAAATTGAGGAATTTGGACCAGTGAAGAAGAGCGGAAAAAGAACTCGAAGTCTACTCAAGAGTCGAAATTGACCTAAAGACTGGACATCGAGTGAAACAGAGCACCAGAAATCGAGCAGAGAAAGAACAGAGCATGTCGACATGGAGAGGTCGATATCGATGTTACATAGTCGATATCGAGTGGCCTGAATCGAGTAAAAAGATAGAAGTCGAATGCCAATCCGAGGTCGAGCAGAACTGCTCGAGATAGAGAAAAGAAGAGGTCGATATCGAGGTTCATGGTCGATATCGACCGCTGCTGCAAACAGATCCGATGCTATTTTTGATAGAATTCTATCCGCTGGTGAATTTGTTATTTACCTAAGGAGTTTTACTTGTTTTACTTTATTTAAAGTTTTATCTTAGGAATAAAGATAGGTTTTTGAATCCTTGGAAGCGAGGTTTGAGATCTATAATTAGAGGCCATTAGGGCTGAGTTTAGGCATTCAATGATAGTAAGAACAATTCAGTTTTTACAGTAGAGAATAGCGAGAGAGAGATAGAGAGCCGAGTGAGGATGAGTGGAAGCGAGAGCGGAGAGTTGGCTTTGTTCGGAGTACTTTCTTTCTTTTTGAAAGTTAAATCAAAGTAGTCTCTTTTCAATAATGATGAGTTCAAAGATGATGAAGCGTGAGTAGTTCACCCACTTCTAGGGTCGAGGTGAGCCCGACGATAGCAATGTAAGTTTGTGCATCAAATGTCTGATTTTTATGCGATTCCGTCTTCTATCCTATGCATGATCCTTTGCGAAAGTTGAGGAGATTCATTATTTGCATTATTGAAGTGAAAGCCAATTATACTGTGAATTTGGGTTTGTCATGAAATTTGACAGTAAGTTTTAGGTTTTATGCGAGAGCCTCTAATCACCTAATAGTTGGTAACGAAAGTTATTTGACGGAAATGCATCATCTTTCATGAATTTGGCATAATACTTGCATGGTTATCATTGTGGCATGAATCCCCAACCTTGGAAGCTTTAAGTTTATTGATTCATAGAAAAAGTTGTGCTTTTATTCTGTCCACCCTTCTATCATCATCCTACGTTCTTCGGACATCATTTCCGATGCAAATTAGCTTAGTTTTACAGTTTCTATTGAAGACTAGATTTCGACTGCAGAGGTCGATATCGAGTGCTAACATTGATATCGAGTACCCAACTCGACGTCGACTTTGTTTTTGTCTTCTGCAGGAATTCGCTGCAAATCGACCAGAACTGAGATTGATATCGACCAGTCTACTCGATATCGAGTTGTCTTCTAGAGTCGAAACTTGATCGTGATTGCAAGCTTAGGAAGCGCTGACATACCTCCTCATGGATTCGATCCTGAATTACCCTACGACTACATCGGGAGGGATTCTTGTATTTTATTTGCTCGGACAAGGGAGTCGGTTTAGTTTGAGATTATATTGATATTTTATTTTAGCGGATACCCCTCCCCTTCACGAACAAATTGGCGCCGTTGCTGGGGAGGCAATCAATCGCGCCCTAAGCTTTTCTCACGTTCTATTTTTAGTGCTGATTTTGCAAGTTTATGTGACGCTCTGATCACAAACCTCTCTTGGAAAGTATAGACGAGCCCGAACGTTTTCTCCATCTTCGAAACAGAGTTATCAAAATCATGGCGGATAACGAGAAACATGCTCAAATCATAGAGCGATTGAGGAAGAAGATAGAGGACCACAATGCTACAATCGCTAATGAAAGGGTCTCTGCTGCTGCAGAGCGAGCCCGCGCTGATAGAGAGGAGGATGCACGCAGACAAGCCAAGGAGAGGCTCAATCAATATCCAAAGACGGTGATGCAATACATGCATCCGCCGCTACATGTTCCTAAATCTGATGTTTTAATTTCTCCTTCTAACTATGAAATGAAAATAAACTTCCTGTCTGAAATTAAATGAAATACATTTGAAGGAAGAACTAGTGAATGCCCCTTGCAATATATATCTACTTTCATGGATTTATGTGAGACTATTGCTGATGGTGCAAAGTTGGAATATGTTAGACTAAAGTCTTTTCGATGGTCTCTTGCAGGGAAGGCATTACAATGGCTAGAGAGTTTGGCTCCACGCTCACTGAGGACATGGGCAGAAGTGAAGGATGCATTCCTAAACAAGTTCTTTCGTCCATCAAAAACGGCGATGCGGCGGCAAAGGATCACGACTTTCAATCAAAAGCCTGGTGAGACACTGGTACAAGCGTGGGAGCGCTTGTGCCAATGTCTCAAATAAATAATACAAGAATCCCTTCCCAATGTAGTAGTAGGATAATCCAGGATCGAATATGCGAGGAGGTATGTCAGCGCTTCCCTTGTTGTACTCACGATCAAAGCTTTCGACCTCAGACGACACTCGATATCAATGTGTCTGGTCGATATCGACCTCAGTTCTGGTCGATTCCCAGAACAGTTCCTGCAGAAGACAAAAGCAGCAAAGTCGACGTCGAGTAGAGACCTCGATATCGACGTTAGACCTCGATATCGACCTTTACAGTCGATTCTGATGTTTGTCACAAAAACTGTAATTCGTAACCAATTGTCGAAAAAGAGTCCGAAGAAAGTAGAATGGTGAAGAAGGATGATCAGAAACAAAACTAAAACTTTTATATGTAAATTCAATTAATTAAAAGCTTCCAAAGTCGGGGTTTCATGCCACAACGACAACAATGTAAGTTTTATGCTAAAGTTATGAAATTTAATGCCTTTCCGTCAAATAACTTTCGTTATTAACACTTAGGCGATAAGAGGCTCTTGCATAGTTCCTAAGAGTTACTATCCAATTCATGAGCAATCCAAGTTCACAATATGAGTGGCTTTCGCTTCAATAATGTAAATAATGAATCTCCCTAACTTTCGCAAAGGATCATGCATAGGATAGAAGACGGAATCGCATAAAAGTCATACCTTTGATGCACTTACCCTACATCGTTATCGTCGGGCTCACCCCGACCCTAGAAGTGGGTTGACTTCTCGCTCCTTATCATGCACATCATCATCATTATTGTTGAAAGAAAACTACTTTGAATTAATCTTTGAAAGAAAGTACAACCGAACAAGCCAAAACTCTGCTCTCGCTTCTCTCCAACTCACTCGGCCCTCTCTCTCTCTAACTCATTACTCTCTATTGAAACTGAAATTCTCTGCGTAATTGGATCTGAAATTGAATGCCTAAACTCAGCCCTAAAGGCCTCTAGATATAGATATCGAACTTTGCTATCCAAAGACTCGAAACTTTATCTTTATTCTCTAAGATAAAACTTAAATAAAGTAAAAACTAAAAACTCCTATGGAAAATCAGCTCATATGATAGCTCTGATGTTGGAGATAAGAAATTTCGACTTTAGGATAGACGTGCAAGCTTCGGATAGAATTCTATCAAAATCTGAGTCGGAGTCCTCTGTTGGACAACATAGGTATCGGCCATGAACATCGATATCGACCTCTGGCACTCGACTTCTATCTTTTAGCTCGATCTGGAAAAATCGATATCGACCTTTAATCCTCGATATCGACCTCTCTGGTGTCGACATGCTCTGCTTTATTTCCTGCTCGATTCCTATGTCTCTACTGCACTCGATGTCGAGGTCCCCAGTCGATTTCGACCTCTTCAGAAGAATTCGAGTTCCTTTTTCGCTTTTCTAAATTTGTCCATTTTTATCCTGTTTTCTGCGAAATCACATAAAAACTCGTGCAGACCCATATATTTGATTTTTAAGCATAAACAACACTAATCCCATGTTTTCCAATTAATATGCATGCAAAAGACGATAAAATGGACTTTTATGTGCATAGAAAATATGGCAATTTGCGCGCACATCAATGTCGATATCGACCACTGAGTTCGTTGACAGTTTTCTAAGTCGACGACGATCGTCACTGCTGAGTTACTGAACATCAATATCGACCTTTCAACGTCGATATTGACCACCTGTGTCGACTGGCAGTCTTCTGAGCCAGTCGATTCCGTCTGCTAACATCGATATCGACTTTCACCTGTCGATATCGACTGCTTATTTTTGTCTCTGCAGGTCTTCTGTTGCAGAAAGGATCGACAGCCGAGGTCGACATCGAGCACCAAGGTTGAAATCGAGGCTTCTGCTCGACGCAAGACATGAGATTTCCAACGCTACTAGGATCCCGCTGACACGCCTCCTCGTGGATCGATCCTAACTACCCTTCCACTACAATGGGAGGAAGTCTTGTAATTATTTGCATAGGCTAGGAGTCGAATTACATTTATACATCTTTATATTTGTATTTGAGATATTAGACGTTCTTCCTATTAACAAATTGGCGCCGTTGCCGGGGAGGCAATCAATCGCGCCCTAGTAGTCTATCTCACGTCTCTACCTAGTTTGGTTTTGCAGGTGTATGCGACGCGCTGATCGCCCACCTGAATTCGAAGGAGTAGACGACCCTGAACGCTACATCCATCTAAGAGCCCAAGCTCAAAGAATCATGGCAGACAACGCGAACCAGCCTGAGTTGATTGTGCAACTAAGGAAGCAGGTTGAGGACTGAACAACTAGAGAGGCAGCACTCAAGGAGCGTGCTGACAGGAAGGAGGAAGGACGGAGGCAAATAGAAGCCAAAATCAATGCCCTCCCTCGGAACGCCAAGCAATACATGCACCCCGCGCTCACAGTGCCTGAATCGGCGATTCTTATCCCTGCCTCTAATTTTGAAATTAAACCTAACTTCCTTACTGAAATAAGAAGGCATCAATATGAAGGAAAACCTAATGAATGCCCTATGGCACATATTTCAACCTTCTTAGACCTCTGTGATACTATTGTTGACGGACAGAGTCTTGAATATGTCCAACTAAAAGCCTTTCGTTGGTCTCTTACAGGAAAAGCATTACAGTGGTTGGAGAGCTTAGCCCTAAGATCGCTCCGCACTTGGAATGAAGTCAAGGACGCGTTCCTCAATAAGTACTTCCGTCCTAATACGGCGTTGATCCCACAGAAAATCACGGCTTTCAAAGAAAAGCCCGGTGAGCCTCTGGCGACTGTTTGGGAAAGGTTTAAGGACCTACTACGATCATGCCCGACGCATGGCCAACCACCGTACGTAATTCAGGAGATCATTTACAATGCTCTTGATGCCTCAACCAAGGAGAGGATCAACACTTACACCTCCTATGGCTACCTTGAACTCACCCCACAAGAGGCTTGGGAGACCATAGAGAGGTTGGTGGAGTTCGACAACACATATGGGACTCCTGAGGGTTCCAACAGATCATCATCATCGAGGCCTGCCCCATCTATGCCCTTATATGAACCCTCTAATGTAATCGATCCGGACGTGAAGGATCAATTCCATAGAGATCAACTTCAAAAGCTCCAAAAGCAAGTGAGGTTCCTTTCAGCGAACCAAGATTGCATTGAATACGGATCGCAGCGGCATACCACCATCGAGTGCCCCCATGCTGAACAAGTACAACTAGCGGAGACTCACCGAGAGGCGCGCTACATGAGGGGTCCCAATCACCAATATTGGGGAGACCAAAGGTTCCATCAACCACAAAGGAACCCGGTTAACCCTAGGGACCCCCCACCTTATAGAGCTCCTGGGCACCCAGAGAGGGACCAACGGAAGGATAATATTCAACTAGTGCTGGATGAGATAAGGTGAAACCAAGCTAAGAATGATCAATCCAGCGATGCAATCCATTCTCAACTCAATCACCTTACCACAAGGATTGGGGAAATGGATATTTGGAAAAAGAACATAGAGACCCAACTGGGTCAATTGGCAGCGCAAATCCCTAGACCGTTCGGAACATTCCCTGGGCAACCAACCACCAATCCTAAGGGGCAATCCGGGACGGGCCATGTCACAGCCATGCAATTAAGGAGTGGCAACAAAGTACAAAAGCCACGAACAGAATCGGAGAAAGCAGCAGATCCAGTCGACATCGACATCCCTGTCGATGTCAAGGAAGACGTCGATATCGACCCCCAGGTCAACACCCAGGTCGACGTCGACGCCACTACAGACCCTGTGGAGCCACAACAAAGGTCGACATCGACCATGCCGGTCGATATCGACCACATCCCAGTCGATGTCGATGCCCAGCAGGCCCCTCCGACCTCCGTTTTGGCCCCTACGCCAAAGAAGATGTTACTATTCCCATCCAAAGCATTAGAGGATCCCACCAAAGGTAAGTTTAGGCACTTTGTAAAGATTCTTCAAGGACTTAACGTTACCATTCCTCTTACAGAAGCCCTAAGTGAGATGCCCGCCTATGTACGATTCCTAAAAGACATCCTTAGCAAGAAGAGATCCATGGCAGAGATCGCAGAAGAGTGCTCAAAGATGGACTTCCTTGAGAATAGGAGTGATCCAAGGAAGTTTGCTATCACCGTAGGACTTGGCCAACATTGTTATAAAGCCTTATGTGACCTAGGGGCAAGCGTAAGTCTCATCGTCATAAAGCCCTATGGGACTTGGCAAAAGGTGAACATTGGCGCATTTGAACCTGTGGACATGAAACTCTATATGGCTGACAATTCATTCGTCAAGCCCACAGGTATATTTGATGACGTTCCTGTAAAGGTAAATAAGTTCTTTGTGCCTACTGACTTCATTGTATTGGAGATGCCTAAAGATCCTGTAGTGCATATTATCCTTAGTAGGCCTTTCTTAGCTACTATTGATGCCAATATCAATGTACATCAAGGATTACTAACCTTTACAATAGGGAACGAAGTGATAGAATTCTCTTTCAACCCAACCATGAGCGAAACGAAGTATCTGGAGCAAGTTGTCCTCTCGCCAGCTAAGGAGAAGCTTAGAAAATTTTTGTTGGCGAGGACGGAAACAGCAAGCAAGGTCGACATTGACTGGAACCAGACGATATCGACTAAAAATATCGAAATCGACCCCCTTGGTCGAAATCGAGTATGCCAGATTGTTACCAGGAGCTTAAGTATGGGGTCACAGAGGTCGATATCGAACCCCACATGTCGGTATTGACCAAAGCTCTCGAAATCGACCTACCTTGGTCAAAATCGACCACCCCTCAGCCCGAAGATTTCTGTTTCGGGCCCGAACAGGTAAGCCCAGGTATGACTCCTAACCCTCCTCTATCCCTTATTGATAAATCAATTAAGCCAATTATTGATAATTAAACTAATGAGAGGGTCAAAGCTCCATGGTTTGCCTATATTGCAAAAGTTAGGTTAAGAAAGAGAAGGAAAGCGCCCAAAGAAGAACCTAACATCAAAGACGCCTTGGTTGCCAAACTTAGCTACTACCAAAAGGACCTAGATGACCCAAGAGAATGCTCGAGCTCAAAGGGTCCCTGCGTTAAAGGCTCATAAAGAATTGACGGAGAAGTTGGCCTAGCGACTCAAAACTCTAGAGCATGTACATAAAACCTTTAAATTTTTCATAGATGGTTTTTAGGATTTTTGGATTTTTAAACTTTTGAAACTAAGATAATTCGTGGCTTTATCTATACTTCTAACAAAGATTTCAGGCTTCTAAGCAAGAAGAAACGACGAAGAAGGAAAGAAGCTTCTATGGAGGTAGTCGAAATCGACCAGGCCAGTCGAAATCGACCCCCCCAGGGTCAAGCCATCTCCTAGAGTCGACATCGAGGACTCAGGAGCGAAAAGCAGAGGTCGATATCGACCATAATCATCGATATCGACCATCATCAGGCAGCCCTTGTCTTCACTTTCTTCCTCGACTTCGGCAGATGCAGTCGACATCGACCACTGACATAGATATCGACTTCTGGCATCGACCCAACCTGAAATTGACCTGAATCCGCAGGTTGCGCTGTGAGTTTCTCTCTAACCTTGTTCTTCTTTTTAATACAGTGGGGACACTATATATTTTAAGTATGGTTGGGGGAAAAACATGTCTTATGGTCATAACTTGGTTTTCTTCTTCGCATTGCATCCATGTTTAAATTTTTGTTCTTAGTTTTACTTTTATAAAATGTAAAAAAATCCAAAAAAATATAGAAAAATGTCAAAAATACAAAAAAAATGCATGTTTACTTCTTAAGTTTGTTTTTAAACCCTAGTTAGATGTCCTATAATGAAAACTCAATAGCTGACTTGATCATGTAAATCATATGACATATTTGGATGGTTTAGCCTAAGGCCTTAAAATTTTTATGTAGATTGTGAACTTGTGATGAAATTGAGCACATATGATCCTAGGCTAAAAAGCAAATCCAACAAAAATTGTCCTTGTGAGAATTTTGGCCTATAGGGAGAACATCAAAAATCCCTCTGCTTTCTTGAGTAAATTTACTCTTCCTATGCATCTCTAAATGTTGTAATAGTTATTCAAAGCCAATATATAAATATGTCTATGTTTATGAGAATTAAATGATGGAGGCATCTTTTAAGCCATTTTTATCCTCTCTTTACCTACCCTGCATTATCCCTGCTTGAAGCCGGAAAATTAGCCTGAGCCTGAAATTACAAACTCCATAAAATTATCCCTAGCCGAATTGAGCCTGACCCCCATTTGGGAATAGAGACTTAGATTGTCTGGACTAATGCCTTGTGGAAAGAAAAGTGCATATATCGTCCAGTTTTGAACAATGGAAACTATGGGTTGGTGCATATTTACATTTTGTCATATTTTGTAAAAGGATTTTTGGCTCACCGTATAAATGCACATGTTTTTTAGTATTATTTATCATTTTTGTCAAAAAAATCCGAAAAAAAAGAGAGAGAGATATATGTATACGTAGTGCATAAGCCAAAATCCCTAAGTCCTTTATTTATTTCATGCAAGTGTTATATTTTTGAGAGGCATATTAGAGTTGAAAGAAGGGTTTGTAGTATGGTTTACATCTTTTAGTGCATCTTTAGAGTATATTATGGAAAGATGAGTTGAGAAAGAGCATTATGGAGAATTAAGCTTGGAAAGAGCAACATGGAAGATTTATGGTTTGGATATTGCAAGTGTTGAGATTTAGGAGTCTTGATTCCCGAATTATAAAAGCACCACATAGCCAAATAATTCCATACCCTTAATTCCTTACCAAGCCCCATTACGACCCCGCCGAATGGAGTCTTCTTTGAAGGCTTCCATTGAGCGAAAGTCCTCCTGATGGTTCTTATTGCATTTTCATAATTGGTTGCGAAGTGGATTTTTATAAATTGCAATGTTTATCAGATTGTGTATGGAATTGAGTTGAGAGTTGATCTTCATAGCCTAAACACATGAGAGTTGAGTGCAAACACATTATCCCTGTGAGGTTGGATAAAAAATTGCATATGCCTATGGATCGCCTAAATATGTGCTATGACGTTAAATTCACTTGCTTTGCTTTGCTACCACTTATGATGTTGCTTTTGACAAGGGCAAAGACTTGAAGGGTGTGTTGTAGGCATTGGTTATTTCTTGAGGACAAGCAAGTCTAAGTATGGGGTGTTTTGATGTAAATATTTGTACCTCTTTTTATTGCATCTTTTGACTTCATATTTCATTCGATTTCCAAAGAAAAGGTTCAAAAGAATATAAACTTATGTAAGAATGGGCTAAAGTACAAGAAATAGGGTCTGCACGAGTTTTGAGCTAACCATGCAGGAATTCGAGTGAAATCGGAGTCAAAACGGAGAAACCAAGGAAAGCTGAGCAAAGGTAGATATCGACCTTCAACATCGATATCTACCATAGTTGTCGACATACCTTCTGAGTGTCGAGATAGACCACACAGACCAACCAAGAAGGCACTCGATATCGACCTTACATCATCGATATCGACCTCAACATAGACATCGAGTGGAGATGGACAAGTCGAGCAGAAATACAGACATCGATATCGACCTCTGTGGTCGATATCGACCTTATCTCGATAGAATATAGATCCGATTTCGAGACTCGGATTATGAATTCTATCCTTCAGGCCACAGATTATCTTGTACTTTTAGATAGTTAGCAGCTGAGATTTATCTTTACCTTTAAGTTTTATCAAGTTGTTTTAAGTTTTATCAAAATAAAAGACCTATCCTAATTGTTTGGATAGAGTTTATAGTTTAGATAGAAGTTACAATCCTTGGATAGCAAGGATTAGTAGCCTATAAATAAAGCCCTAGGGGCTGGTTTGTTAGAATCATCCAAGCAAGAAAGACAATAGCAATAGGAAATAGAAAGTTAGAGTTTTAGTTTTGAGCTTTAAAGTTTCAAGCGCTTACGATAGTTGGCGTTGAGATTGTAAAGATCCAAAGTTTTCCATTTATGCAAGTTATTTCAATTCAAAGCATGTCTACATTCAACATGTGTGAGTAGTCCCCCAAAGCTCTTAGGGTCGGGGTGAGCCCGACGTTAGCCATGCGTGCTTGAGGTAAGTATTAGATGTTGATATCATTGTGTTTATATCATCTCCTACGATTCTATGTTTAGTCCTAATCGAAAGAAAAGGGATTCATGCTAACAACTTGAATTATAAACATAAAATTGGTAGAGACAATTAGGTTTATTTGCAAGAGTAATCCTAAGAGTTGGTGTACATCGAAAGCTTGTCCCTCGGCTGAAATAGCACAATTGTCCGTCTTATTTATCTCTTCGCATGCATTGGTTAACATTGTCGTAAACCCTAATCCTAGGAGTTGCCTTTTACATAGTTTATATTAATCAAAACCTCTGTTTATTTCTGTTCATCGCATCCTCATCCATCCTAAAGTCTTCGGCCTTTCTTCGCCGACAAAAAGCTAACAACTTTGCAGGAGAAGACATCGAAATCGACCACAGACGTCGATATCAACCACTGAGTTCGTTGACAGTTTTCTGAGTCGACGACGATCATCACTACTGAGTTACTGAACATCGATATCGACCTTTCAACATCGATATCGACCACCTGAGTCGACTGGCAGTCTTCTGAGCCAGTCGATTTGGTCTGCTAACATCGATATCGACCTTCACCTGTCGATATTGACTGCTTGTTTTTGTCTCTACAAGTCTTTTGTTGCAAAAAGGATCGACATCCGAGGTCGACATCGAGCACCAAGGTCGAAATTGAGGCTTCTAGTCGACGCAAGACGTGAGATTTCCAACGCTACTAGGATCCCGCTGACATGCCTCTTCGTGGATCGATCCTGACTACCCTTCCACTACAACGGGAGGAAGTCTTGTAATTATTTGCATAGGCTAGGAGTCGATTTACATTTATACATCTTTATATTTGTATTTGAGATACTAGACGTTATTCCTATTAACAGCCTGCCCCATCTATGCCATTATATGAACCTTCTAAGGTGATTGATCCGGACGTGAAGGAGCAATTCCAAAGAGATCAACTTCGAAAGCTCCAAATTAAAGTGAGGTTCCTTTCAGTTAACCAAGATTGTATCGAATGCGGATCGCAGCGGCACACCACCACCGAGTGTCCTCATACTGAACAAGTACAACTTGCGGAGACTTCTGAGGAAGCCAACTACATGAGGGGTCCCAATCGCCAATATTATGGAGACCAAAGGTTCCATCAACCACAAAAGAACCCAGTTAACCCTAGGGACCCCCCACTCTATAGAGCTCCTGGGCACCCGGAGAGAGACCAATGAAAGGATGATCTACAATTTGTGCTAGATGATATAAGGCGGAATCAGGCTAAGAATGATCACTCCAACAATTTAATCCATTCTAACCTCAATCAGCTTACCACAAGGATTGGGGACATGGATATATGGAAAAAGAATGTAGAGACCCAACTGGGTCAATTAGCGGCACAAATCCCTAGACCATCCGGAACGTTCCCTGGGCAACCAACTACAAATCCTAAGAGGCAATACGGGTCGGGCCACATCGCAGCCATGCAACTTAGGAGTGGCAACACACTACAAAATCCATGAACGGAAGCGGAGGAGAAAGCAGCAGATCCAGTCGACACCGACAGATCAGTCGATGTCGAGCCAGACATCGATATCAACCCATAGGTTGAAATCGAAGCCACTGCAGAGCACTCGGAGCCACAATAGCAGTCAAAATTGACTACCCCGATCGATATCGACCAAGTTCCAGTCGACATGACACCCAGCAGGCCCCTCCGACCACCGTTTTGGCTTCTCCGCCAAAAAAGACATTGTCTTTCCCTTCCAAAGCATTGAAGGGTCCAACCCAAGGTAAGTTTAGGCGCTTTGTAAAAATTCTCCAAGGTCTTAACATTACTATTCCCCTTATAGAGGCCATAAGCGAGATGCCCGTCTATGTTCGATTCCTCAAAGACATCCTTAGCAAGAAGCGGTCCATTCTAGAGATCACAGAGGAGTGCTCAAAGATGGACTTCCCAGAGAAGAGGAGCGATCCAGGGAAGTTTGCAATCACCGTGGGGCTTGGCCAATATCGCTACAAGGCCCTATGTGACCTAGGGGCAAGCGTAAGTCTTATGCCTCTTTCTATTTGGCAAAGGGTGAACATTGGCGCACTTGAACCTGTGGATATGAAGCTCTATATGGCTGACTACTCATTCGTCAGGCCCACATGTATAGTTGATGACGTTCCGGTAAAGGTGGGTAAGTTCTTTGTGCCTATTGATTTCATTGTATTAGAAATGCTTGAAGATACTATTGTACCTATCATCCTTGGTAGGCCTTTCTTAGCTACTGTTGATGCCAATATTAATGTACGTCGAGGATTAATAACCTTTACTATAGGGAACGAAGTGATAGAATTCTCCTTCAACCCCACAATGAAGGAAGTTAATGGAATGGAGATCAAGTCGGTCTACACTAGCATCATTGATTGCAAAGAACTGACGGAAAGGGCCCTAACTCATAAGGAGGCCCTAGCTCTAGCTACAGAGGAGCTTACCGACGAGGATATTGAGGAGTTTCTAGCAACATGCATGAGTGATTAGGAGATCTTTGACGATGCTTTATCCATGGAGGTCGATATCGACCATCTCACTCGATATCAAGTGCCCTCTATCGACATCGACCCACTCAGTAAGTCAGGTTTGTTGTCCTTCTTTTACAGGCGATATCAAGCATCTTACGTCGACTGCAGGGGTCGAAATCGACCAGTCTATATCGACTGTAGAGGTGGAAATCGACCAGCCGACATCGACAAAAGGGGTCGAAATCGACCAAGTCCTCTCCACATTGGACAGCTCAGAGGCCGAGGTATGTGCTGAACTTTCAGTCGATATCGACTATTCCTACTCGACTTCTACCTCTTTTCTTCAGGAATACTTTGAAGAGTCCCAATCAAGGTTGGCATCGCTCTATGCTTGGTCCACACCAACTCGTATAGCTGATTGAGGAGCTTTAATCAATAGAATTGAGACAGATTATCTACGTGAAATCATGAAGACGGAGGAGGTAGGGCCAATCCTTATCCCACAAGGACCTTCTCTGGTGCTAAAGCCTTTACCCGACACGCTTATGTATGAGTTTCTTGGTCCTAATTCTGCTTTTACTTTGATTATCAATGCTACACTAACCACGCAAGAAGTAGATAAGTTTATGAAAGTGCTTCGCGTTCATCGAAAAGAAATTGGGTACTCTCTTGAGGACATAAAAGGTATTTCACCTGCTACATGTATGCATAGAATCCTCCTAGAGGATGAACATAAGACATATATAGAACACCAACGGTAGCTCAACCCTAACATGAGAGAGGTGGTGAAGAAGGAGATCATGCGCATGCTGGATGCAGGGATCATCTATGCCATCTCCGACAACGAATGGGTGAGCCCAATCCATGTGGTGCCTAAGAAGGGTGGAATGACCATTGAGGAGAATGAGATGGGCGAGCTTGTGCCAAAGCAAATCACAACTAGTTGGTGAATGTGCATTGACTATAGGAAGCTCAACAACGCCACTAGAAAGGATCACTTTCCCCTTCCATTCATTGACCAGGTATTGGAAAGACTTGCGAACATGATTACTTTTGTTACCTGGATGGATATTTTGGCTTTTGGCAGGTCCCTATTCATCCCGACGATCAAGAGAAGACCACCTTCACATGTCCCTATAGGACTTTTGCATATAGGAGAATGCCATTTTGGCTCTGCAATGCCCCCGCTACCTTTCAAAGATGTATGATGGCCATCTTCTCCGACATGATAGAGGACATTGTGGAGGTATTTATGGATGATTTCTCTGTCTATGGCACTACTTTTGATGTTTATCTTGCTAACCTTCGCAGGGTACTAGCGCGATGTGAGGAGACAAACTTGGTCCTTAATTGGGAAAAGTGCCACTTTATGGTAAGGGAAGGGATTGTGCTAGGCCACAAAGTCTCAAAAAGGGGAATTGAGGTGGAAAGGGAAAAGGTAGAGCTTATTGAGAAGTTGCCACCACCTTCATCTATTAAGGACATAAGAAGCTTCCTTGGTCATGCAGGTTTCTATAGGAGGTTTATTCAAGATTTTTCTAAGATTGCCAAACCTTTAACTAACCTACTAATGAAGGATGTTAGTTTTTGTTTTCTAGCAATTGTCTGGAAGCTTTCAAAAGCTTGAAGGAAGCCCTTATATCTGCCCCTATCATTCAATCACCAAATTGGTCGCAACCCTTTGAGATCATGTACGACGCAAGCGATTATGTCGTAGGTGCTGTCCTAGGACAAAGGAGAGACAAGAAGCTTCACGCCATCTACTATGCAAGCAAGACTCTTGATTCCATTCAAACTAAGTACACCACGACGGAGAAAGAGCTCTTGGTGGTGGTCTTCGCTTTTGAAAAGTTCCGCTCATACTTAGTGGGCTCTAAGGTAATTGTTCATACTGACCATGCAGCTCTTAGGTACTTGATGGCGAAGAAGGATGCTAAACCTAGGCTCCTACGATGGGTGCTCCTACTAAAAGAGTTCGACATTGAGCGTAAGGATAAGAAAGGAATGGAGAACTCCGTAGCCGATCATTTCTCACGACTACCCAAAGGGCTTCTGGATGAGTCACATGACAACATGCCAATCGATGACTCCCGCCCTGACAAGCACCTGATGAAGCAAGAAGCAAAACGGGCAGAAAGTCCCCTCGATATCGACCATACCAGGTCGATATCGATTGCCTCTGGGGTATGTTTTCTGCAGATTTTGACTATTTCTGACAACAGGTTTATAAATGGAGTGGTTGAAATCAACCACTAGAAGTCGAAATCAAGTGCCAGAATTAAGAAGCACAAATCGACTGACATAGTCGATGCAGACCAGTCAAAATCGACCTTACCAGGTCGAAATCGACCACCTTCTAGTGACTCCGAAGGTGACGAAAAGGTAAGCCCCGGTGAGGATTTATTCTTTACTCCTCCCTCCAGTCCTATTCATGAGTTCTTTATTGTAAGAGGGGTGAAGGTGCCTTGGTATGCGGATTTTGCTAACTATATTGCAGGAGGCGAGATCCCTTCAGGCTTAACTTCGCAGCAGAAGAAGAAGTTTTTGCATGACGTCAAGCAATACTTTTGGGATGAACCCTACTTGTTCAAGCAGGGAAAAGACCATATCTTTTGACGCTGTATCCCGGAGAAAGAGGTAGAGAGCGTGATTCGCCATTGTCATTCTCTCCCTACAGAAGGCCATCCTAAAGGATTCAAGACCGCGGCGAAAATTCTTCAATGTGGTGTTTATTGGCTTAACCTTTTCAAGGATGTGCAAAACTATGTAACCTCTTGTGATGAGTGTCAACGTGTAAAAAATATCACATGGAGGAATGAGACACTGCTTACAGGAATTCTGGAGGTAGAGCTCTTTGATGTATGGGGTATTGACTTCATGGGACCATTCCCTGCCTCAGGCCCCTACAAATACATTCTAGTAGCGGTGGACTATGTCTCAAAATGGGTTGAGGCCGTGGCAACTACGACCAACGATACGAAGGTAATCTCGATGTTTATGAAAACTAACATCTTTCCTCGCTTTGGTGTTCCTAGAGTTCTTATTTCAGATGGTGGCTCGCATTTCATTGTGAGAGGCTTTGAAGCACTTTTAGCCAAGTATGGGGTGACACATAGGGTGGAAATTCCCTATCATCCCCAAACCAGCGGTCAAGTTGAAGTCTTCAATCACCAAATCAAAGCCATCCTAGAGAAGCCGGTCTCCCGCTCGAGGAAGGATTGGTCATCCAAACTAGATGATGCGCTCTGGGCCTACCGAACGGCCTATAAGACACCACTTCGCACAACTCCTTACAACTTGGTAAATGGTAAGTCATGTCATTTGCCCGTCGAATTTGAGCATAAGGTGATGTGGGCTCTCAAGGAGCTTGACATGGATTTCGACGAAGCCGGGAAAAGAAGGTTTGTTGACTTGCAAGCCTTGGAGGAGTTGCCCATAATGGCATATGAGAATGCCAAAATCTACAAGGAGCGCAAAAAGAAGTGGCACGATAAGAAATTGGTGCCAAAATCATATGAGGTAGGGGACAAAGTCCTTGTTTTTAATTCTAGACTCCGCTTATTTCCAGGGAAACTAAGGACAAGATGGAGCGGACCTTTCAAGGTTCATCAAATTTTCCCTATTGGAGCGGTGGAGTTACTTTGCGATGATGGTTCCACCTTTAAGGTAAATGGTCACCGGGTAAAGAAATATTATGACAAGGAAGACTCGGAAGAATAGATTTGCGCCACCCTGGTGTTGAACTAGCGCAAAAAGGGAAGTATGTCGAGCTAGCGACTTAAACTCAAGCACTTCTGGGAGGCAACCCGTTCTCTTCTTTTTCTTTTCCTCTTAGATTATTTTATATTTCTTTTAGATTATTCGTGGCTATGTTATCTAAAGTGAACCAGGAGATCGAGTGCCCCAGAGGAGAGGTCGATATCGACATACTGAGTCGATATTGACGGCTGACACCAATATTGTAGGTCAACCACACTCAATCAACTCAGAAGGAGAGGTTGAAATTGACCTTTGACGTCGATATTGACTGGCCGACAGGAGAACAGGTTGATCAGATTCAATCGACTCATAGAGTGAGGTCTATATCGACCACTATGGTCGATATCGACTACAGTCGGAGGTAAGTTCCAGATCAGATTTTCTTTTCATTTTCCTTTTTTATTTTGTTTTTATTTCCTTTTAAAAAGCCGACTTCGACATCTCCCCCTTACCTAGAAATCGACAGAACCCAAACCCTCGCCGCCTCTCATCTCCTTCATCTCTACTCTCTCTCTCCTCTCTTTCTCTCTGTGCTACCACCACAGCCTCACCGTCGCCATCACAGTCCCACTGTCACACAGTTTCGGCCTCCACTATCACAGATCCAGCGGCCTCGTAGCCCAGAACCCGACAGCTACTTCTTCTTCCTTCTTTTTCTATCTCTCCAATCCCATTTCGTTGTTTTTCAACCTACCTCGCCCACATCCACTTAGATCCGACCAAGATCTAACAGATCCGGCCGACCTGGAGCACCGCTGAAGCTCGCAGCAGCACCAGCGAAAAAACAGTCGCCCAGATTTGACCGATATCGACCTTAAGGTCGATTTTTACCACCGCAACAGTTCGACAATGCTTTACTTTGATTTCTTGTGATTTCTTTCCCTTTCCCACCTGATTTTCGACACTCTTCTGGTATGATTTTTGGGTAGAAATTTCATATTGTGTGTTTTAGGTTTGAATATTATTTGCACGGGAAATTGAAATTGCATGTTTAGGGCTCATAATTAGATCTGATTTTTTTTTATATGTGGGGTAAAATCTGAATTTTTAATAGGTTTGATAGTGTTAAATATTCAAGAAATTTGTTTGTAAAATTTGAAAAGTTTATGGAATTTCTTGAATTATTTTTAGATAATCTTTATTTTTGATGATTAAAAATTGGTTATTTATCTTTAATTGATCATTAAAATTAGGATTGCAAGATTTAGCACTAAGATTAGCCAATGTTAATATTGTAAATTTTTAGGCTAGTTTTTGAACCTAAGTATGGGGTTCTTTCTGTTATTTACATAAGGGAATTATCTTTGGCATTGTTTTTTTTTTGCAGACAATGGTGCGAGCAAAGAACGTTCCACATGATTCCCTTTACATTGAGGATGCACAGCAGATGGATCTCGCTACTGACTTGATTTGCCAAGTAGGCAGAGCCCGCTGGTACCACTACCCTAATATGGTCCAGTTGGGCTTCCACACTGGAGTGCAGGAGGCATTTGAGAATGTCTCCCTGGAGAGATTGATCGATGGCTTGGAGGCTCATAACCCCGTTCTGACAGGCGAATTTATGGCCACATTGGAGATCCCTGACCGCACCTCCTCAACCTGCCGAGTCACATTCCAGCTCGGCAACAGACGGTTCATGCTTTCACTTGAGGAGATGAGCAACCTCTTTGGGTTCGCTCATAATCCAGCACATTTCAGGGTCCATGACCCCAACGTCATCTGGAGTTACATCTCGGGTATCCCATACCCCGACCCCACCGACTCCTTCACTACCGGGGTCACTAGCCCAATGTTCTACATCATCTTGCGCATCCTACCGAGCACTCTCTGGCTAGACCTGAGCTTCGCCGCCCCACACAGTACGAGACTGAGACTTTGAGATGGATGATGTTCGAGGATGAGCCCTTACCTTTCATGTATGCCTGGCTCGAGCATATACTGGAGCGCCGACGCACGACCAACACTGAGATCCTGGATGGCTGCATGGTGGCAGTCTTGGCCCAGGCTTTAAGCGTACGCGTTGATAGGTATACCGCCTATGAGCTCACTTACCTTGATTCTACTGTTTTACGACAGGGAGGAGTGATCACAGCAGGCCCACTTGGATGGAGGCACCCCTAAACAAGGATACCCCTCCGCCAGGACTACATGGATCTTCTGTATGTCCCTGATTAGTACCATTCCTGGACTGGGCAACCATATCACACGGACATAGATCCTACTGCTGATCCCAGGCTTAGGAGAAGGCCCCCGCTTTACAACCATGATCAAGACCTAGAGGCCATGTCCTAGGAGGTAGATCCCCACTCTGATGAAGCGCAGTAGCCCCCAGCCTACCAGGGGGCGATGACGATGATGACACCGTAGACGATGCAGCTGGTGGTGGAGATGGCCCGCAAGGGTCCCACCACAGCTATGTGCCTCCACCTCCTCCGCCCTTCTAGCCTACTTTCTTCACTGAATTGCAAGACGACGTGACTGCTCGCTTCTCCAGGCTAGAGGTGTTTGTAGTTGAGATACGCGATGACCAGCGCCGCTTTGGTAGGATGCTGGAGGGATTGGGCTCCTACTTGGACTACAACTTCGATCAGCAGGGTCCCAGCAGCTCTACATTTCATCAGGGGGGCCCATCCTACTACCTAAGGTCGGCCCCTACATAGGACTGGCCCATGCTTCTGCCGCCTCCTGAGCAGTGATTTTTAGAGTAAGTGAGAGTGAGTGTTCCCCTTTCCCTTTACTTTGCTTTTCAATAGGGAGTACACTTTAATTTTTAAGTATGGGGTGGGATTAAAATTGGACATTATAACTTCTCTATCTGGTTGTGGTTATGGTTAAAACTTGGCAACTTGGCTTGTATTTACCTTTTATTTGCTTTATGTTTTATTTTTCTGCATTGCATCATGTTTAGTTTAAGCCTTTAGTCTTTTAGTTTATTAAGTTTTTAAAAAATGTCAAAATCCAAAAAAATAGAAAAATGTCAAAAAGACAAAAAAATGCATATGTACTTTTTAAGTTTATTTTTAAACCCTACTTAGTTGTTCTATGATGAATACTCAATAGCTGATTTGATCATGTAAATCCTATGGCATATTTGGATGGTTTATCCTAAGTCCTTAAAATGGTTTTTATGTAGATTGTGAACTTGTGATGAAATTGAGCGCATATGATCCTAGGCTAAAAAGAAAATCCAACAAGAATTGTCCTAGTGAGACTTTTGGCCTATAGGGAGAACATCAAAAATCCCTCTGCATTCTTGAGTATATTTACTCTTCCTATGCATCTCTAAATGTTGTGACAGTTATTCAAAGCCAATGCATATATATGTTTATGTTTACGAGAATTAAATGATGGAGGCATCTTTTAAGCCATTTTTATCCTCTCTTTACCTACCCTACATTATCTCTGCTTGAAGCCAGAATATTAGCCTGAGCCTGATATTGCAAACTCTATAAAATTATCCCTAGCCGAATTGAGCCTGACCCCCATTTGGGAATGGAGACATAGATTGGTTGGAATAATACATTGTCGAAAGAATAGTGCATATATTTAGTCTTGAGCAAAGGAAATTATTGGATAGTACTGTAACACCCCCTTTTTAAATCCCGAGGGAACGTTACAGCGCCAGTGAATCCGCAGACTTTAATGTCTTTGAATTCACCTGAGGCTTATAGGGACATGCAACCATGCTCCCATAAACAAGATGCTAATTTAAGCAATTAAAATAAAATAGGCGGAAGTCAAATAAATATCATAGTTTAAAATATCCGATCATAGTAACATAAAAATACCAAAACCATAAAGTAAAAATGACTCCAAAATAGCTAAAACCAAAGTAGCATTGTGGAAACCTCAAAGGTTCAAAACTTGTAGTATAAAGATTCATAAATGATAGCCCGCTCTTCAACTCTCTCCTGCTCCACTGCTCGCACTAAACCTGTGGAATATGGTCTGGTGTTTCGTGAGAACGAAGGACACCAACCATCCAATAAATAAGATGGTTAGTACAATTAAGACTAGCAAATGATAGGGAAAATGTTCAGACTTTAACCATACAGTGACCATAAAACGGTATGACATAGGTTAAGGGAAAGACGCGAGTATTTAAAGTGAAAACTGAATAAGAAATAAAGATTCGTAACATGACTCGGATGATCATAGTGATCGATCGGTATGATAAGAAATGGAATTATACCCCGAACAAGACTGAAGTATAATATAACTGAATTGATCACCTATTAAAAATCTCAATAATAATAATCATAATGTAAATATGTATATAACACAATATAAAACGTAGTGACACGGGCCCAGACTCAACTAGGACTGCGACCTGAGACTTTGAAGTCTAATCGTACGTAGGGACACGGGTCCAGACTCAACTGGGACTGCGACCTGAGACTGTCTGAAGTCTAGATATTCCATGGAACCTTTTAGACTGGGCTTTACACTCCCAACCTGCGAGCTAGCCCTCGCACTGACTTTAAGTCAATCCGCACCACGTGAGATGCACACTTTAACTATAACATCTTTAACATTAAATACTAGGCAATCATAATCACGACATTAAACCAACAAGGACGTACAAGCACGGATATTTCAAAGGATCTTAATATCACATGCTATTAATTTGCATGAAAGAAACAAGCAGAAATTCATGCAATTAGGAAGATGAAAATGGGCAATTTTCACTTATCTCGAGTTATAAACAAATAACATATTTAATACACATATCACTATAATTAAATTAATAATTGCCCATTTATTTATACTCATGCCAATTTATGAATAATGAGATAAATTACATCAAGCAGACGGATATGCAATTTATCGAAACTGGCAAGGAAATTGGCCACAGGGCCGCATTCGACACAGAAGAATAAAAAGGCACGCCAAAAGAAAATCACGAAACATGCAAAGGGAATTGAATGAAATCACTTGCATTAACCTTCGTTGATCGGTTGATGGCAACGAGACGAGATCTTAGCACCTATTGAATCCAACGGAAAAATGAATATCAATATTGATATTTTATGAAATTAACTTTACTTAACTCAATTTGAAATTGAATTAATTCTATAAAGTTAAATATTATAGACCAATATGAATTCCTCGGGAAGCGGGATCCGGCGTGGGTGCTTCGAGATTTCTTGATGTCGCTGAAACGGGCAAGAATGGAAAAGTTCAGAAATATTGGCCGTTTAATTTAATAAGTAATTAATTTAGGGCCAAAAACAGAAATTTTATAAAACAAGGGAGCTTTCTGTAATTTTTATAAAAGAAATCAAATCTCTGCTAAATCTTAGCAGGTACGTACAGAGGAGGAAGACCGGTGCAGGGGCGGCTCGGCGTTCTTCTCCTCCGGCGTCGATGGGCTAGCGTCGAAGGCTACGACCGACGGCGGCGGCTCGGGTGACGATGGGCAGCGGCAAGGAAGCGATAAGGCGGCGGCTCGCGGAGACGATTGCAACGAGGGCTGCTGTCGTGGGTGTGGCAATGGAAGGCGACGACTACAATGGCTCCTATCTCCGACGGTGGCGAGCAGGGGCGGAGGCTACGGCTTGGCTCGTGGCGCGTCTACGGGCAAGGGCTGCGTTCTCCAGGTATGGGCGATGGCCAGCTGTGGTGGCTCAGCGGAGGTCGACTTGGCTTACGAGAGTGATGTGTTGAATCGGAGACGGTGATGAGAGAGGACGGTGATGACGAGTGGGTTGAATTGGTTTTGGGTCGTGGGAACGCTAGCATTTTGACGTGTATCTATATTGTTGAATTAGGTTTAGATAAAAGGTAAAAGATAGAGTTTTGATTCTTTAGGATTAAGAATCAATTAAGGATAGAGATCATGGGTAGATAATAAATTTTAAGGAAAAGAAATAAAAGAAGTGGATAAAGATTAAAGATCGAGAAGATAGGTTTCTTCCCTCTAGCGGGATAAATATTATTTAATTTAACTTTATAAATTAAATAATAAGAGTATTTAAAGGATTTATGAAATTAAATCAACTCATATATTATTTCTCTTTAGAATAATTTAATTATTCTAATCCATACCATATATATTAGGTGAATTTATTAAATGACCAAATTCACAAGATATATATAATATAGTTTAATACAATATAGATTTATTTAATTAAATAAGAAATAGCCCAAAAATAATTTGGGGTATTTCATACCTCCCCACTAAAAATAAGTTTCGTCCCGAAACTTAGAAAAGAAACGAGAAATGAATTGCAGATAGGATAGTAACCTCGAAATAGATGAGAAGATATAGATTGACCAAAATAAAGCTAGGTGTATCTAACAATGGTTCCCGAATGGGTAGAATTTAAGCATGATTCGCTTAATGTACTTATCAAATACGTGAGTGATGAGAATTACATCTAAAGTAACTCATTGCTTTTCCGAACTCCTCAATGGCAAAGTTTGAAATTTTTAATCCTATGAATATATTGTATTCCTATCGTTATAAGTATCTAACATAAGGATAATAAAATTTTGAGAGACATCTCGTAATATTCACTCCCGTTGCTCTGGATAAGTGATTTCGCATCACATAAGAAACGGGGATAACTAGCTTGTCATTGGCTTTCGTCTCAACCCCATCTGGCTTCCTTTTCCAGGTTGCCAAACGGCCCGGGTGGCTTTGAAGGCAACCATTGTGACAAGACTAGCCAGCCTTATTCATATGAGATGAGCTTCTGGTTTATCGACATGAACGTTGTCCGGTTCTTCAGCACATGCATCTTTGTATTCTTCATAAAATTTTGCATCCTAGTCTTCTTCATAACCATAAAACCCGCATATCTATATTTAAAATTATAATTCTCAAGCTTTTTACCAATGAGAGTTCGGTTTGCTCGATCATGGCAAGGAGAAATGAAATATGTAACCCATGATCGTTTTAATCCTATCAAGATTTAAGAAAGGTGAACCTACCTACCTAAAAAAATTACTAATTATCTTCCTGAAGAACCTTACGTATGACATATATCGAGGGGGGCGAAGAGTCATCAGTACTCGAGCGTGATAATCCCAGAAAGCGAGATTTTGAGGAAACAAGAATAAAGAAGATAAGATTAGTCTATGGCAGGTGCAGGAGCTTGAGCAGGACTATCAGACAAGTATTTTGAAATCATTTCCAAAACTGCTTACTTTTATAAGTAGAAACTTATTTTTGATAAAAGCCTTTTTGAAATTCACTTTAGAAATCATTTTGAAATCTGAATGACAACGTTTTAAAACCTACAGCTCTGATACCACCTTCTGTAACACCCCCTTTTTAAATCCCGAGGGAATGTTACAGCGCCAGTGAATCCGCAGACTTTAATGTCTTTGAATTCACCTGAGGCTTATAGGGACATGCAACCATGCTCCCATAAACAAGATGCTAATTTAAGCAATTAAAATAAAATAGGTGGAAGTCAAATAAATATCATAGTTTAAAATATCCGATCATAGTAACATAAAGATACCAAAACCATAAAGTAAAAATGACTCCAAAATAGCTAAAACTAAAGTAGCATTGTGGAAACCTCAAAGGTTCAAAACTTGTAGTATAAAGATTCATAAATGATAGCCCGCTCTTCAACTCTCTCCTGCTCCACTGCTCACACTAAACCTGTGGAATATGGTCTGGTGTTTCGTGAGAACGAAGGACACCAGCCATCCAATAAATAGGATGGTTAGTACAATTAAGACTAGCAAATGATAGGGAAAATGTTCAGACTTTAACCATACAGTGACCATAAAACGGTATGACATAGGTTAAGGGAAAGACGCGAGTATTTAAAGTGAAAACTGAATAAGAAATAAAGATTCGTAACATGACTCGGATGATCATAGTGATCGATCGTATGATAAGAAATGGAATTATACCCTGAACAAGACTGAAGTATAATATAACTGAATTGATCACCTATTAATAATCTCAATAATAATAATCATAATGTAAATATGTATATAACACAATATAAAACGTAGTGACACGGGCCCAGACTCAACTAGGACTGCGACCTGAGACTTTGAAGTCTAATCGTACGTAGGGACACGGGTCAAGACTCAACTGGGACTGCGACATGAGACTGTCTGAAGTCTAGATATTCCATGGAACCTTTTAGACTGGGCTTTACACTATTCCCAACCTGCGAGCTAGCCCTCGCACTGACTTTAAGTCAATCCGCACCACGTGAGATGCACACTTTAACTATAACAGCTTTAACATTAAATACTAGGCAATCATAATCACGACATTAAACCAACAAGGACGTACAAACACGGATATTTCAAAGGATCTTAATATCACATGCTATTAATTTGCATGAAAGAAACAAGCAGAAATTCATGCAATTAGGAC
This sequence comes from Persicaria maculosa, assembly GCA_963922045.1. Taxonomy (NCBI): domain Eukaryota; kingdom Viridiplantae; phylum Streptophyta; class Magnoliopsida; order Caryophyllales; family Polygonaceae; genus Persicaria; species Persicaria maculosa. Next base: position 42,593,194 of record OY998261.1, read on the forward strand.
GATGAAAATGGGCAATTTTCACTTATCTCGAGTTATAAACAAATAACATATTTAATACACATATCACTATAATTAAATTAATAATTGCCCATTTATTTATACTCATGCCAATTTATGAATAATGAGATAAATTACATCAAGCAGACGGATATGCAATTTATCGAAACTGGCAAGGAAATTGGCCACAGGGCCGCATTCGACACAGAAGAATAAAAAGGCACGCCAAAAGAAAATCACGAAACATGCAAAGGGCATTGAACGAAATCACTTCCATTAACCTTCGTTGATCGGTTGATGGCAACGAGACGAGATCTTAGCACCTATTGAATCCAACGGAAAAATGAATATCAATATTGATATTTTATTAAATTAACTTTACTTAACTCAATTTGAAATTGAATTAATTCTATAAAGTTAAATATTATATACCAATATGAATTCCTCGGGAAGCGGGATCCGGCGTGGGTGCTTCGAGATTTCTTGATGTCGCTGAAACGGGCAAGAATGGAAAAGTTCAGAAATATTGGTTGCTTAATTTAATAAGTAATTAATTTAGGGCCAAAAACGGAAATTATATAAAACAGGGGAGCTTTCTGTAATTTTTATAAAAGAAATCAAATCTCTGCTAAATCTTAGCAGGTACGTACAGAGGAGGAAGACCGGTGCAGGGGCGGCTCGGCGTTCTTCTCCTCCGACGTCGATGGGCTAGCGTCGAAGGCTACGACCGACGGCGGCGGCTCGGGTGACGATGGGCAGCGGCAAGGAAGCGATAAGGCGGCGGCTCGCGGAGACGATTGCAACGAAGGCTGCTGTCGTGGGTGTGGCAATGGAAGGCGACGACTACAATGGCTCCTATCTCCGACGGCGGCGAGCAGGGGCGGAGGCTACGGCTTGGCTCGTGGCGCGTCTACGGGAAAGGGCTGCGTTCTCCAGGTATGGGCGATGGCCAGCTGTGGTGGCTCAGCGGAGGTCGACTTGGCTTACGAGAGTGATGTGTTGAATCGGAGACGGTGATGAGAGAGGACGGTGATGACGAGTGGGTTGAATTGGTTTTTGGTCGTGGGAACGCTAGCATTTTGCCGTGTATCTATATTGTTGAATTAGGTTTAGATAAAAGGTAAAAGATAGAGTTTTGATTCTTTAGGATTAAGAATCAATTAAGGATAGAGATCATGGGTAGATAATAAATTTTAAGGAAAAGAAATAAAAGAAGTGGATAAAGATTAAAGATCGAGAAGATAGGTTTCTTCCCTCTAGCGGGATAAATATTATTTAATTTAACTTTATAAATTAAATAATAAGAGTGTTTAAAGGATTTATGAAATTAAATCAACTCATATATTATTTCTCTTTAGAATAATTTAATTATTCTAATCCATACCATATATATTAGGTGAATTTATTAAATGACCAAATTCACAAGATATATATAATATAGTTTAATACAATATAGATTTATTTAATTAAATAAGAAATAGCCCAAAAATAATTTGGGGTATTTCAAGTACATATCGGCATCTTGTCATATTTTGTAAAAAGATTTTTGGCTCACCATATAAATGCACACTTTTTAGTATTATTTATTATTATTTTGGTGCAAAAAAAATTCGAAAAAAAAAAGAGAAAGATATATATGTATCATGTGCATGAGCCAAATTCCTTAGTTCTTTATTTATTTCGTACAAGGTTTATATTTTGAGAGCATATTAGCATTTGAAAGAAGGGTTGATAAGCATTATGGAAGATTGAGCTTGGAAAGTGCAACATTGCAAAAGTTATTGTTTGGATATAGTACTGATAACGTTTAGGAGTCTTGATTCCCGAATTTTATAAGAACCACATAGCTAAATAATTTCATACCCTATATTTTATACCAAGCCCCATTAAAACCCCGCCGAATGGAGTCTTCTTTGAAGTCTTCCATTGAGCGAAAGTCCTCCTGATAGTTCTTATTGCATTTTCATAATTGGTTGCGAAGTGGTTTCTTATAAATTGCAATGTTTATGAGATTGTATATGGAGTTGAGTTGAGCGTTGATCTTCATAGCCTAAACACATGAGAGTTGAGTGCAAACACATTATCCCTGTGAGGTTGGATCAAAATTGCATATGCCTATGGATCGCTCATATATGTGCAATGACGTTAAATTCACTTGCTTTGCTTTGCTACCACATATGATGTTGCTTTTGACAAGGGCGAAGACTTAAAGGGTGTGATGTAGGGATTGGTTATTGCTTGTTTATTGCTTTAGGAAAAGCAAGTCTAAGTATAGGGTATTTTGATGTACATATTTGTAACCATTTTATTCACAAGTTTTGACTTCAAATTCCATTCGATTCCTTAAATAAAGGTTGAAAATAATATAAATTTATGTAGAATGAGCTAACGTGCAAGAAATAGAGTCTGCACAAGTTTTGGTCTAAATATGCAGGAATTTGAGCGAAATCGGAGTCAAAATGAAGAAGCCAAGTGTAGTTGGGAAGAGATCGATATCGACCACCAACATCGATATCGACTACAGACATCGACACAGAATCTGAGTGTCGAGATAGACCACATAGACCAACCAAGAAGACACTCAATATCGGCTACGTGAGGTCGATATCGACTTGACACCAAAAAACGAGTGGAAATTAAAGAACTCGTCGAGCAGAAACAGAGACGTCGATATCGACTAGGAGAGGTCGATATTGACCACACTTCGACACGGGATAGACACTCTTTTCAAGACTCAGATTGGGAATTCTATCTTCTAAAGCCCGAATTATCTTGTAAATTTAGATAGATTACAGCTGAGATTATTTACTTTCTACCTTAAAGATTTATTAAGTTGTTTTAGATTTTTACCAAAATAAAATATCTATCCTACTTGTTGGGATAGAGTTTAGAGATTATATAGAAGATACTATCCTTGGATAGCAAGGATTAGTAGCCTACAAATAAAGCCCTAGGGGCTAGTTTTTATTCATTCAAGCAAGGAAGCGACAATAGCATTAAGCAATAAAGTTAGAATTTTAGGTTTTGAGCTTTAAGGTTTCGGCGCTTGCGATAGTTGGCGTTGACAATGTAAAGATTCAAGTTTTTCCATTAATGCAAGTTTATTTTCATTCGATTCCAAGCATGTCTTCTTTCAACATGAGCGAGTAGTCGCCTTTTCTTCTAGGGTCGGGGTGAACCTAATGATAGCCACGGTGGTAAGGTTTGTATGTCGCTAAAGAAGGTATCTTTTATCTCGTTCTACCTTGTGCTTCATCATTAAATGCGAATTTAAGGAACTCATGTTGTGAAACTTGGGTAGTAATTAGGGTTTCTATTAGAAAGATTATAAACTCAATTATGACAAAGGTAGATGCAAATTATGTTAATTTATTGCAAGATATCTTTTCCTATTTGCCGGTTTAGTTGAAAGCCTTCTCCTTTATGAAAAAAGCATGCATCTTTAGTGGTTTCTTACTTATACTATTACGGTTGTCGTCGCGGTAATCTCTGGCTTTGGAAGATCTTTTCTTTATTAGTTTATATCTTTATTTGCCTGTCGTTCATTGAGTTATCGAAAAACCCAAGACCCCTGGTTTATTTCTGTTCATTGATCCTTTTCCATCCTTTTTTCTTCGGCCTTTCTTCGCCGACAAGAACTAACTTTTCTGCAGGAACAACATCGATATCGACACCCAACATCGATATCGACCACTGTGCCAGATTGACGGTCTTCTGTGTCGATCTCGAGTCTCCTGCATGAATTAGCTGAAGTCGATATCAGCCCCCATCATCGATATCGACCACTATGCCAGATCGACGGTCTTTTGTGTCGATCTTGAGTCTTCTGGACGAAGTAGTTGAAGTCGATATCGACCCCCAATGTCGAAATCGACCACACTATGTCGACCGGCAGACTTCTGCGCCAGTCGATTTCGTTTACTGACATCGATATCGACCTTCCCTAGTCGATATCGACTGCTTATTTTTGTCTCTACATGTCTTCTATTACAGAAAGCGTCGACAGCCAAGGTCGACGTCGAGGTCTGTGCTCGAGATCGAGGCTTCTGTTCGAAGATTCAGGACGTGCTCTCAACTCTACTAGGATCCCGCTGACTCGCTTCCTCGTGGATCGAACCTGACTCCCCACTACTATAGCGGGGAGTCTTGAATTTATTTGAAGAGGCTAAGAGTTGTATTGTTTTATATTTTATTATATATTTGATTCAATTCTCCCCACGTCAAATTTTGGCGCCGTTTCGGGGAAGCTATCAATCGCGCCCTAGTAGTTTATTTTCACGTTCCTTTTTAGTTTTGTTTTATAGGTGTATGCGACGTGTTGATCGCCCACCTGAATTTGAAGGATTAGACGATCCATAATGGCTTCTCCATCTAAGGGCTCGAGTTATCAGAATCACAGCGGACAACGAGACCCAGGGGCAACAAATTGAACGCCTAATGAAGGAAGTAGAAGATTTCACCGCCAGAGAAGCGGTACAAAGAGAGCGTACTGAAAGGGAGGAGGAAGCTAGGAGACGATATAAAGCTCAAATCAACGCCGTCCCGCAGAACCCAAAGCAATACATACATACATACATACATATATATATATATATATATATGAGTTGCAAGCATGATTCATGTTTGAAGTCTTGAGCATGATTATAAAGCATGATGCGATATATCAGTTATGTTGAGATGATGATGATAAAATGTTAAGATGGGGGGGGGGGTTCTATGATTATGTGAACTTATATGTGATAGTTAGGGGCTCCTTGTGTAAATTATAGACTTATGCATATTTGTGTACTCGTTACGTAATTTGTGGACTGGTTGGATATTTCTTGTTGTATTGCTTGGATTCTACTCGCCTCCTGGTAAGTCCTTCGGGGCTTACTCAAGTTAGAACCTCATGCCTGATGTGTCATATAGTGTGTAGGTGTTGCATCCTGCATATTCATGTAGTAGCATGCTTAGGTTGCACAACTGATCGAGCATCCGTACTCTCTTTACGTATGTTAGAGCGGTCGTTAAATTGTGAGTCCTAGAGTCATTTGCTTGGGTCATAGGACGACCCAATCTCATCGGGTTTGTTCCTAATCGAGTGTGATATCATACCATGAGAAAGAAAGAAAGAAAATAATGACATATTAAAAAATGAGACATGAGGCATGATATATAACATGATGAGATGTTGCTATATAGCATTAAATGCGGCCAGTTCCTGCACTAACGAGCATGGGTGCGGGAGTAGGAGAGGGACATGCCACTTGGCATTTTGTGCGGGATCCCATTTAATCGCTTTTTGCATATATATAAACTGTTAGCATGCTTGTGTGTCTAATATTTCCGCACTACATTAGAGCATCCTTTATGTAGGTATAGGCATATTATATGTCCTCAGTGAGGTCATCAGGGCCCACATGAGTGGCTCGACCTTGACTCGTAGTATAGTTTCAGGTATTTGATCCTTGCTTGTTCCGTGCTTTCATGACGAGGGTTTCATCTGGGACGTTTAACTATCCGAGAAACGGACTTACCAATAGACTCGACCATGTAACGGCCCGGATATAAATACCCGGGTTACGTTTCGAAGGTCGGATGCCTTCGTTCGGATCTTGCAATTCAGGTACGGGTCAGTCCGGTTCTTCGCTTTCATCCAGCAGGATCCCTCGCCATAGAAGCACAGAGCAACAAAAGGGCGGGTACCTAACACTATCCACGAAGTCAGGCCCAGAGACGCCTGCGGGCCCTAAAGACCGCGCTGAGGCCATATAATATGCCTATTCCTAGAATAAAGTATGGTCTAATGCGGTACACAATTAATTTAAATCACTCTAGCATGCTCCTAGTGGAAATAATGTGCAGAAAAACTGTAAAGGCGCCCAAAGAATGCCAAGTGGCATATCCCCATATCTCTGTATTTCCCGTACCCACTCTGAGGTAGGGCGTTCGGCCTCAGCCGAACCGTAATAGATATATTCCCGTACCCACTCCGAGGTAGGGCGCTAGGTCTATACCGAACCATAACATATATATTCCTGTACTCACTCCGATGTAGGACGCTCGGTCTATGCCAAACCGTACAGAGATACATATATAGATCTTACTCATCGACTCGATCGGGGACCAAAACGGTATAAAACACGAATGCCCCCATGACCCTAGCAAAGACTCTAAGACTCACATATATAGATCATACTCATCGACTTTGTGTGTTCTCAAACACACAAAGTAACCGAATGCTCATTCATAAGTGCAATCCTAGCATGATACTACATGGCATGCTTTAATGCTTATGCAACACCTACATACTATATGACACAACAGGCAGGAGGTCCGAGTTATTGAGTAAGCTCCCGTAGGAAACTTACCTGGAGGCGCGCAGAATCCAAGCAATCAACACCAATAATAAGCAATGTCCCCTAGATCACAAATCACCTAATAAACATACAAATATGCATAAGTCTATCTAAGTCACACAAGGCGCCCCTAACTATCATACATAACTTCATATGTTTCATAGAATATCATATCTTAACATTTCATCCTTATCATCTCAACTCATCTCATCATTTTTCTTATTCATTTCCATCAATCAACTCATATCATCTTAATCCTTCCATTTTATCTTAACTGTCCTATTTCATCATATCTCATCTTATAAATCATCATATCGCATCTTCTATATCATCTCAACACATGTCATCACATAATATCATGTAAGATCTCATCATGCTTCATAATTCAATTCAAGATTCTAACAGGTTAAATCATGCTTCAATTCACATAAATCCATATCATAACATAGCTTCACATATCTCATTTCAGATTATTCCATCTTATCTCATTATGCTCATTTCATGTTCATCTCATCTAAACATATCATATCTCATAATCTGAAAACACTTGACCATTTCAACTCATCATTATACCATATACCCATCATTTAGAATCATGCACCATTAGTATTATATATAAGTCATATTCATACTCTAAGGTATTTTCATACTCAAATCATCACATCATATAACATATCATAACAATATCAACATATCATAATTTATATACACACAAGGTAGACAAGTAAGTCAATTCCCGAGTTTCCCGAAACTCTTCTAAAATCACAACTTAGATCAAATCATTAACCAAAACACTTTCCAAATTTATATACTTAACCCAAAAATCCATTCATAAAACATTGCTCTTTAATCAACTTACTTTATTATTTTATCCAAATAAATCTGACAAGGTTAGGTCATCTCCAAAAATCCTCTTTTTAATTGTATTACATCCATTCCCAATATTTAAAACCTTTTCCAATTCGAGTCCAAATATATATTTAAATCTCAATAATATTATATCATATATATATATATATTTAAAACCTTATCAATAATATTATATAATATATACTACCCTATTTATTTAATATATTTCACAAAATCTATTTATATACCTTTAAAATCCTTTATCCAATTTCATTTCTTTTTGCAATCCAAATCTCATAATATTATATTTTAAATCATCATAATAATATTATATCTTTATATCTCAACAAAATAAAAGGTCATAATAGTATATAATCTATAAACTCCATTTATTTTAATATTTAATTATATAACATATAAATAGTGGGTAATATAAGTTAATAAAATTGTCTAGCAATTCATGAATCCCAAAAAAAAGGCCCGACCCAAAGAACCAGCCCACCCAGATCTAATCCGGCCCACACCCCAAAAGCCCGACCCCTCCCTTTCTTCTTCCCATATAAAAAAAAACGTGGGCCCCACACGACTGATGTGGCCAGGCGGGCCCCAGCTCTTCTTCTTCTTCCCTCGCCCAGGCCCTTCAGTTCGGCCTCATCCCTTGTCCGTGTAGCCATTCTCTCGCTCTCACACACTCGCCCTCAGCTCGCTACTCTCTCTTTCTCTCTCACCTTCCTCCTCGCACCTCCTCGCTCGGGCTAACCCACCACTCGATCACACACTCCCGCATCTCTCCTGCTGCTCTCACTCTTACTCGCTCGCTCGTCCACCCCTCCCCCCCCCCCCCCCCGCCGGCCTCGCTCTCACTCACCAGAGCTCTTGAGCTCGCCCCTCACCCCGACCATTCAAACAAAGAAAGAAGCAAAAAAAAAAGTAACCGAAATCGGAGAAGGGAAGGAGGGGATTCGAAAGCTCACCGAGAGAGGGGGTTCGAGCACACCGGAGGTTCGATCGGAACTCTTCAAGGTTCGGCGGCAGCTCGAGGAGGTTATCTCAGACCTGGGTCGAAGGTGGGAGTCATAAAGGTGAAGCTTTCTGTCCTATTGAGTGAAAGGAGAGGAGTGGGTGGCTTACCGATAGAAAAAGGGAAAAACAGAGGGGGGGAAAGGCCCGGCGGCTGCTCCAGTGGCTTCGGTGCTTCTGGGTGGCTCATAGATGTCGGATTGAGAAGGAGCTGGAGGTGCTGCTTCAATGGAAAGAGGAGGTGGGAGGTGTTTGTGGGCTCAGCTGGCTTAACAAGGACGAAGAAGGAAGCGGGGAGGTGGTGGCTGCTGGCTGTGCTTGGAGGCGCTTCGGCGGAGCTGCTGATGGGGCTGGGTCAGAGACAGAGGTGATGGTGGTGTTGTAGTGGCTACAAGAAAACAAGAAGGGAATAGGGGTCCTTGGTTTGAAATAGAAAGGTGGGAGCTCGGGTTTAAATTTTGGAAGAGGATAAGGCAGGGAGGAAAAGAGAATCAAGAATCTGTGTTGTGTGTGTTTGTGTGGATTGTTTGGATGTGAATTCGGATATTAAAGGGAGGAAGTGAGGAGATGCTTGCACTGCTGCCATCGGTCAGAGGGAGGGTCGAAGATTTTTGGCATTTTGCCATCTTTGGAGGGGCAAGAGGAGAGGGGGAGAATGAAGAGGAGTGGGGGTTGATCATGAAATAGGAAAGGCAGGTCTGTTGAGCTGCAATCGAGAGGGGGTACTTGAGCTAGGTATGATAAAAAAAAAAAAGGGGGTAGAAGACAAAGTGGTCCCAATAAACATAAAATTTGAATACCCGGAATTAAATCTCGAAACCCGTTATCTCGACCTTAACCCGTCTCAACGAAATCTAAATCGAAATCTCAAATCCGACATAAAATAATAAAATCCCAAATTATTTTTCCAAAACTCTTCTAAAATAAAGACGGAACTTGTTTCAAAAGGTTTAAAATAATATAAATTGTTTGAGGACGGAATTTCAAAATTTCCCGAAATGTCATAATTCAAATCCCAATTAGGTCAATATTAAATCGGAATTAATTCTTAATTTACAAAATAATATTTTAAAATCCCGAGTCTTTACAGACCATTTTGAGGTTTTATACTCGTTTGTATTGGTTTTGACCCGACTCCGCCAAGGCACTTTGTATCATCGATTTCCTTACTTTATGTTTTGATCTATAAATGGTTTTGAGCGACTTAGTCAAGTAGGACAGGTTATGGTCCCCGATGGACCTCTTGTGAATTTAGGGTATGAAATCCTTCTTTTAGCACGAACACTTTGTTTTGAAACTCAACTCCTACTCGAATTGCAAGATCCAAACGAAGGTATGCAATCCTTCGAAACGTAACCCGAATATTTATATTTGGGTCATTACATCAACAGCTCAATGTCGGTTTTAACTTCTAACGTGGAAAGTCAGGAAGATATGAATCTTATATTGATGAATCTTCAGCTGGAGACATTTTTTAAATTCAACATAAAGATTCCAGTAAACAACAATAGCACCCTGTTAATTTTGTGGATCATTTGCGATTTTGCATCTTTGAATCTTATCATACATTGAATAATATACGAAAACAAGATGCAATGTGCAACAAGTAGTTTACCTTATATATATGTGAAACTACCTGCTTAGGAAGTCGTATTATCTGAAAGTGAAGAGTAGTGCTTTCTCCAATGTCACTAAAAGAGGTAATTTTCACACTAACATCTTCATTGGTAGGCTGGTAAGTGGAAGTCACTCCAATTTCTAATTGTTCCATCAAATTTGAGGGCCTAGAACGGTGCCAACAAGAGCTTATGAGATCCAAAGTTTCTCGGCAACATAGATTGGTTACATAGATTGACTATTACTCAGTACATGGCTGGCTTGAATTTCCTTTAGAACAAATTGAATCTTCTTCAAAGTGAAGCTTAGAGGTATACTTTAGGCTAGAGTTTTACTTGTAAAATATGAAAATGTTATGATCTCGTTTGATATCGATATGATTTAGTATCAGTTATTGGCTTATATGATTAATTCGAGGCAACTTAATATTTTGGCCAAGAAATATGTAACGGCCCGAGATTATGATTCTCGGGTTACGTTTCGAGGGATAAAACCTCTCGTTGGGACCTTGCGCCCCAAGTACAGGTTGAAGGTTTGAAATCAATAATTGCGCTTTTGAAAGTGGGATTTCACACCCAAAAACCGAGAGGGACCGTTGGAATCCCCGGGGTAAGTCCCTTGTACCTGCCCTATGGCCTAAGTCGTAAAAACCATTTGTCATACAACCTAGTAAAGTTTTCAATATCATACGTAAGGTTGCCATGGCTGAGCCCGGTCAAAACATAATCCTAAAATATAAGTTCAAACCATTATAATTTAGTGTAGTCGGAGTCTCAACTCTCTCTTTCCGCCGAGTCAGAACCCCACGGTCATGGAGCCAAATTAGCATCAATAGTAGTAAGCATAATGGATACCTAAAAACATTAATAGTGGGAAGGATCAGATGATGCCCACTTGCTCTTTCCCGACCCTAAGTACACACATACGCTACACCAAATAATCATGTTTCTAGAATGCAAGGCGGAAATCTTAACACACTAGCATGCCCCTAATTCTCAAGTGCATAATAATAATGAAGGCTTTAGCATAGAATACCAAATGGTATATCCATCTCCTACCACCACCCCCCTTCCCGATAAGGTGGAGACTGGCCAGCTCATAAATGCATTCCATTCCATCATATTAGATCAAGCCCGTATTGGTGCCTAACCCAAGCATGCTTATTTGGTTATCATATTCACCATCATATTCATCATCATATTCCTTATCATTTTGCTCATAATTATCATGCTCGATATAACAAAGATAGTGCCATATGACTCGATTGACTCAGGACGAGACCCGATGGGACTGGGCCGTCCTATGACCCTAGCAAAGACTCTAGATACTTCACAGATAATGGTCGTTCTATTTACATACGCATACAGAAACATAATGCTCAATGGCCAATGCAACCTAGCATGCACGTAAAGTAGGGAGTTCTCTCTATTGATCTGAGTAAGCTCCGAAGAGACTTATCTGGCTATGCAGAAAAACATAATAGAAGATCTGGCACACATCAATGATAATCACAAAGTATTACATAGATACATATCATAACATATATATAAGTCTATGTCTAATCATCCAAGCACTCAAAGCATATATCATTCAACGAGAATAGCAACCACATCGCAATCGTCATTCCATCAAGTTCAACCATACATCACATCTCCACATTCCATAAGACCACATCATTCTCATCATTCCATTCAGCCACTTTCATATGCTCATAATAATCATATATCCGCATAGTCATATATCTCAAAAGTTCATCATAGTTCACAAGGGATAAATCCAACGATACATAACTCTAACATCTCAACATGCCATTAGCCATTCATACATGCCATTAGTCCACACAAGTCATGATATTAGTCAATCAGTTATATCAACATGCTAGTTAGTCATTGATCACATAATTCCACGAGTTAGTTCCGAAAGCCGTTTTGAAATCTGAGTCAAATAGTTAGAAATTCCTACCTTAGAAATACCTGTCAAATTCCTTTTTGAAAAATCCAAGTCTCATAATATTATATTCGTTCTAATCACCATAATATTATATCTTTAATCCCAATATAATATTTTATATTTTAAATCCCAATAATATTATATAATATTTTAAATACTATTTTCTTTTAAACACTTCCATAAATATTTCTAAATCCCTTAAAAATCATAAACATATTTATTTAATAAAATCTTCCCTTTCTAATTTACCAAACCGACCTTATATTTGTAAAATCCAAAACCGACCCTTCTTATTCTATAATTACCAAACCGAGCCCTCATTTTCTTAAACCCCAACCGAATCCCCTTTTCCCAATTTTCGTTAAGGATTCTAGGAACATGTTAGAACAAGGATTAAACATAAGAATCGAGGTTTGAAGGGTTTTCTCACCCAAGTTCCTTCTTTTCCTTCGGTTTGCTCGTGAAGCTTCATCCGGGCTCCGATTGAACTCGTTCTTGCACGAGGGTGCCTAGGATTGTTAGACGGTGTTAAAGGTATAAACTTTGTGTTAGTATGAGGTGGGAGGAGGTAAAAACTAGCTGTTACCTTCTTGAATGTGAGAATAGAGAGTTTGAGTCTTCTAGGGCTTCTCGGGGCTTCTCCGGCTTCTCCGGGCTGTTGGGGCTTCTTCTTCCACTTGAGGATCTCATGGGGAGGTTAAGGGAGTTTTTGTTGCTGTTCATGGAGGGAGGAAGAGAAAACGAGCTTTCTTTGCTTGCTTTGAGCTCAAGAGGTGGAATGGAGCTCCTTTGGCATGGAATGGAGGAGGGAGTTGAAGGGGATGATGAAGTAGGGATGTTGTTGACGTGGGGAGAATTGAATCGAAATATATAATAAAAATTAAAGCAATACAACTCTTAGCCTCTTCAAATAAATTCAAGAATCCCTGCTATAGTAGTAGGGAATCAGGTTCGATCCACGAGGAAGCGAGTCATCGGGATCCTAGTAGTGTTGAAGACACGGCCTAAATGTTCGACCAGTAGCCTCGATCTCGAGCTCAGACCTCGATATCGACCTTGGATGTCGATGCTTTCTGCAACAGAAGACCTGCAGAGACAAAAACTGTAGTCGATATCGACTGGAAAGGGTCGATATCGATGTTAGTCCACGAAATCGACTAGCTCAGAAGTCTGCCAGTCGATACAGAGGGTCGATTTCGACGTTGGGGGTCGATTTCGATGTTCAGCAGCAGTGACCCAGAAGTCTCGAGATCGACTCAGAAGACTGCCGATCTATCAACGTGGTCGATATCGATGTTTAACCTCGATATCGATGTTCTTCTGTAGTGGGTTAGTTCTTCGTCGGCAAAGAGAGGCAGAAGATTTAAGAATGGAAAGGATGCAATGAACAGAAATAAAACAGAGATTTTGTGTGTATAAAATATGTAAAAGGCAACTCTTAGGATTAGGGTTTACCACAACGTTAACCAATGCATGCGATAAGGTAAATAAGACGGACAATTGTGCTATTTCACCCGAGGGACAAGCTTTCGTTGTACACCAACTCTTAGGATTACTCTTGCAAATAAACCTAATTGTCTCTACCAATTTTATGTTTATAACTCAAGTTGTTAGCATGAATCCCTTTTCTTTCGATTAGGACTAAACATAGAATCGTAGGAGATGATATAGACACAACGATATCAACATCTAACACTTACCTCAAGCGTGCATGGCTAACGTTGGGCTCACCCCGACCCTAAGAGCTTTGGGGACTACTCGCACCTCATCATGGAACTCATCATTGATTGAAAGAAATAAACTTGCATTAAACTATAAACTCCGAAGCTTTACAAATCAACGTCGGCTTTCGCAAACGCCAAACCCTAAAACATCTCTCTAACTCTATTGAATGTAATTGGATGTGTTCATGGATGGATTGATGATTGAATGCCAGCCTCCTAGGGCTTTATTTATAGGTTACTAATCCTCACTATCCAAGGATTGTAACTTCTATCTAAACTATGAACTCTATCCAAACAATTAGGATAGGTCTTTTATTTTGATAAAACTTAAACTAACTTGATAAAACTTAAAAGTAAAAAGTAGAAAAATACCAGCTGCTATCTATCTAGAATTACAAGATAATCCGTGGCCTTGATGATAGAATTCATAATCCGAGTCTCAAAATCGGATCTATCTTCTGTCAAGATAAGGTCGATATCGACGTTGGAGGTCGATATCGATGTCTCTGTTTCTGCTCGACTTGTCCAACTCCCCTCGATGTCTGTGTTGAGGTCGATTTGGAGGTCGATATCGATGTTGAAGGTTGATATCTATGTTGAAGGTCGATATCTACCTCTGCTCAGCTCTCCTTGGTTTCTCCGTTATGACTCCGATTTCGCTCGAATTCCTGCATGGTTAGCTCAAAACTTGTGCAGACTCTATTTCTTGTATTTTAGCCCATTCTTACACAAGTTTATATTCTTTTGAACCCTTTTCTTTATAAATCGAATGAAATATGAAGTCAAAAGATGCAATAAAAGGAGATACAAATATGTACATCAAAACACCCCATACTTAGACTTGCTCTCAAGCAATAACCAAGCAATATCCAACACCTACAACACACCCTTCAAGTATTCGCCCTTGTCAAAAGCAACACCATAAGCGGTAGTAAAGCAAAGCAAGTGAATTTAACGTCATAACACATATTTAGGCGATCCATAGGCATATGCAATTTTGATCCAACCTCACATGGATAATGTGTTTGTACTCAACTCTCATGTGTTTAGGCTATGAAGATCAACTCTCAACTCAATTCCATATACAATCTCATAAACATTGCAATTTATAACAATCCACTTCGCAACCAATTATGAAAATGCAATAAGAACTATCAGGAGGAATTTCGCTCAATGGAAGACTTCAAAGAAGACTCCATTCGGTGGGGTTGTAATGGGGCCTGGTAAGGAATTAAGGGTATGGAATTATTTGGCTATGTGGTGCTTTTATAATTCGGGAATCAAGACTCCTAAATCTCAACACTTACAATATTCAAACCATAACTCTTCAATGTTGCTCTTTCCAAGCTCAATCTCCCATAATGCTCTTTCTCAACTCATCTTTCCATAATATGCTCTAAAGATGCATTAAAAGATGTGAACCATACTACCAACCTTTCCTTTCAAACTTTAATATGCCTCCCAAAAATATAACACTTGTATAAATAAAGGACTTAAAGATTTTGGCTCATGCACTACGTATATATATCTCTTTTTTTGACGAAAATAATAAATATGACAAAATATGTGCATTTATATGTTGAGCCAAAAATCCTTTTACAAAATATGACAAAATGTAAATATGCACCAACCCATAATTTCCTTGCTCAAAACTGAATATATGTACTTTTCTTTCCACAAGGCATTAGTCCAGCCATTCTAAGTCTCAATTCCCAAATGGGGGCCAGGCTCAATTCGGCTAGGGATAATTTTGTGGAGTTTGCAATATCAGGCTCAGGCTAATATTCTGGCTTCAAGCAGAGATAATGCAGGGTAAGTAAAGAGAGGATAAAAATGGCTTAAAAGGTGCCTCCATCATTTAATTCTTGTAAACATAGACATATTTATGTATTGGCTTTGAATAACTATAACAACATTTAGAGATGCATAGGAAGAGTAAATACACTCACGAAATCGGAGGAATTTTTTATGTTCTCCCTATAGGCCAAAATTCTCACAAGGACAATTTTTGTTGGATTTGCTTTTTAGCCTATGATCATATGTGCTCAATTTCATCACAAGTTCACAATCTACATAAAAATTTAAAGGACTTAGGCTAAACCATCCAAATATGCCATAGGATTTACATGATCAAGTCAGCTATTGAGTTTTCATCATAGGACATCTAAGTAGGGTTTAAAAACAAACTTAAAAATAAACATGCATTTTTTTTGTATTTTTTACATTTTTCTATTTTTTTGGATTTTTTGACATTTTATAAAAGTAAAACTAAGAAAAAAAATTTAAACATGAATGCAATGCGAAGAAGAAAACCAAGTTATGACCATAAGACATGTTTTCCCCCCACCCGATACTTAAAATATACAGTGTCCTCACTGTATTAAAAAGAAGAACAAGGGTAGAGAGAAACTCACAGTGCAACTTGCGGATTCAGGTCGATTTCATATTAGGTCGATGCCAGAAGTCGATATCTATGTCAGAGGTCGATGTCAACTGCATCTGTCGAAGTCGAGGAAGAAAATGAAGTCAAGGGCTGCGTGGTGAAGGTCGATATCGATGATTATGGTCGATATCGACCTCTGCTTTTTCGCTCCTGAGCCCTCGATGTCGACTCCAGGAGATGGCTTGACCCTGGGGGGGTCGATTTCGACTGGCCTGGTCAATTTCAAATGCCTCAGCAAAAGCTTTATTTCTTCTTCGTCATTCATTTTGCTTAACAACCTGAAATCTTTGTTAGAGATATAGATAAAGCCACGAATTATCTCAGTTTTAAAAGTTTAAAAATCCAAAAATCCTGAAAACCATCTATGAAAAATTCAAAGGTTTTATATACATGCTCTAAAGTTTTGAGTCGTTAGGCCGACTTCTACGTCAATTCTTTATGAGCCTTTTACGCAGGGACCCTTCAAGCGTGAGCCATCTCCTGGATCATCTAGGTCCTTTTGGTAGTATCTAAGTTCGGCGACCAAGGCTTCTTCGATGTTAGGTTCTTCTTTGGGCGCTTTCTTTCTCTTTTTTGACCTAACATTAGCAATATAGGCAAACCATGGAGCTTTGACCCTCTCATTAGTAGAATTATCAATAATTGGCTTAATTGATTTATCTATAATGGATGCAGGAGGGTTAGGAGTCATACCTGGGCTTACCTGTTTGGACCCGAAACAGAAATCTTCGGGCTGAGGGGTGGTCGTTGTCGACCACGGTGGGTCGATTTCGAGTTCTTTGGTCGATATCGACATGTGGGGGTCGATATCGACCTCTGTGACCCCATACTTAAGCTCCTGACAACAATCTGGCATGCTCGATTTCCACCAAGGGGGCTCCATTTCGATGTTGTTAGTCGATATCGACTGGTTCCAATCGATGTCGACCCTGCTTGCTGTTTCCGTCCTTGCCAACAGACATTTTCTAAGCTTTTCCTTAGCCGGCGAGAGGACAACTTGCTCCAGATGCTTCGTTTCGCTCATGGTTGGGTTGAAAGAGAATTCTATCACTTCGTTCCCTATAGTAAAGGTTAGTAATCCTCGACGTACATTGATATTGGCATCAGCCGTAGCTAAAAAAGGCCTACCAAGGATAATAGGCACTACAGGATCTTCAGGCATCTCCAATACAATGAAATCAGTAGGCATAAAGAACTTACCTACCTTTACTGCAACGTCATCAACTATACCTGTGGGCTTGACGAATGAATTATCAGCAATATAGAGTTTCATGTCCATAGGTTCAAGAGCCCCAATGTTCACCTTTTGCCAAATAGAGAGAGGCATGAGACTTGCACTTGCCCCTAGGTCACATAGGGCTTTGTAGCGATGTTGGCCAAGTCCCACGGTGATTGCAAACTTCCCAGGATCACTCCTCTTCTCAGGGAAGTCCATCTTTGAGCACTCCTATGCAATCTCTTCCATGGATCTCTTCTTGCGAAGGATGTCTTTGAGGAATCGAACATAGGCGGGCATCTCGCTTAGGGCTTCTGTAAGAGGGATAGTAACGTTAAGACCTTGAAGAATCTTTACAAAGCGCCTAAACTTACCTTTGGTGGGATCATCCAATTCATTGGATGGGAATGGAAATGTCTTCTTTGGTGGAGGGGCCAAAACGGTGGTCGGAGGGGCCTGCTGGACATCGACATCGACTGGGACGTGGTCGATATCGACCGGGTTGGTCGATGTCGACCTCTGTTGTGGCTCTAATGGCTCTGCAGTGGCCTCGACGTCGATCTGGGTGTCGACCAGGGGGTTGATGCCTTCTTATTTCAGTTAGAAAATTTGGTTTGATTTCAAAATTAGAAGTACGGATTAGAATAGCCGATTCAGGCACTGTGAGCGATGGATGCATGCATTGCTTTGCATTCCGGGGGAGGGTGTTGAGTTGAGTCTCATATCGTCTCCTGGCTTCCTCCTCCCTATTAGCACGCTCCCTTAGTGCCGCTTCTCTGGTAGTGAAATCCTCTACTTGCTTCCTTAAGCGTTCAATTTGTTGTGCCTGAGTCTCATTGTCAGCCATGATTCTTTGAAGTCGAGCCCTTAGGTGGAGAAATCGTTCTGGTTCGTTTAGTCCTTCAAATTCAGGTTGGTCACCAGTACGTCGCATACACCTATAAAACAACACTAAAAACGACCGTGAAAATAAACTACTAGGGCGCGATTGATAGCTTTCCCGGCAACGGCGCCAAAATTTGACGTGGGGAGAATTGAATCGATATATATAATAAAATATAAAGCAATACAACTCTTAGCCTCTTAAAATAAGTTCAAGACTCCCCGCTATAGTAGTAGGGAATCAGGTTCCATCCACGAGGAAGCGAGTCAGCGGGATCCTAGTAGCGTTGAAAACACGACCTAAATGTTCGACCAGTAGCCTCGATCTCGAGCTCAGACCTCGATGTCGACCTTGGCTGTCGATGCTTTCTGCAACAGAAGACCTGCAGAGACAAAAACTGTAGTCGATATCGACTGGAAAGGGTCGATATCGATGTTAGTCCACGAAATCGACTGGCTCAGAAGTCCACGAGGAAGGGAGTCAGCGGGATCCTAGTAGCGTTGAAGACACGGCCTAAATGTTCGACCAGTAGCCTTGATCTCGAGCTCAGATATCGATGTCGACCTTGGCTGTCGATGCTTTCTGCAACAGAAGACCTGTAGAGATAAAAACTGTAGTCGATATCGACTGGAAAGGGTCGATATTGATGTTAGTCCACGAAATCGACTAGCTCAGAAGTCCGCCAGTCGATACAGAGGGTCGATTTCGACGTTGGGGGTCGATTTCGATGTTCAGCAGCAATGACCCAGGAGTCTCGAGATCGACTCAGAAGAATGTCGATCTATCAGCATGGTCGACATCGATGTTTAACCTCGATATCGATGTTCTCCTGTAGTGGGTTAGTTCTTCGTCGGGAAAGAAAGGCCGAAGATTTAAGAATGGAAAGGATGAGATGAACAGAAATAAAATAGAGGTTTTGTGTGTATAAAATATGTAAAAGGCAACTCTTAGGATTAGGGTTTACCACAACGTTAACCAATGCATGCGATAAGATAAATAAGACGGACAATTGTGCTATTTCACCCAAGGGACAAGCTTTCACTGTACAGCAACTCTTAAGATTACTCTTGCAAATAAACCTAATTGTCTCTACCAATTTTATGTTTATAACTCAAGTTGTTATCATGAATCCCTTTTCTTTCGATTAGGACTAAACATAGAATCGTAGGAGATGATATAGACACAACGATATCAACATATAATACTTACCTCAAGCATGCATGGCTAACGTTGGGCTCACCCCGACCCTAAGAGCTTTGGGGACTACTCGCACCTCATCATGGAACTCATCATTGATTGAAAGAAATAAACTTGCATTAAACTATAAACTATGAAGCTTTACAAATCAACGTCGGCTTTCGCAAACGCCAAATCCTAAAACTTCTCTCTAACTCTATTGAATGTAATTGGATGTGTTCATCGATGGATTAATGATTGAATGCCAGCCCCCTAGGGCTTTATTTAAAGGCTACTAATCTTCGCTATCCAAGGATTGTAACTTCTATCTAAACTATGAACTCTATCCAAACAATTAGGATAGGACTTTTATTTTGATAAAACTTAAACTAACTGGATAAAACTTAAAAGTAAAAAGTAGAAAAATCCCAGCTGCTATCTATCTAGAATTACAAGATAATTCGTGGCCTTGATGATAGAATTTATAATCCGAGTCTCGAAATCGGATCTATCTTCTGTCGAGATAAGGTCGATATCGACGTTGGAGGTTGATATCGATGTCTCTGTTTCTGCTCGACTTGTCCAGCTCCACTCGATGTCTGTGTTGAGGTCAATTTGGAGGTCGATATCGATGTTGAAGGTCGATATCTATGTTGAAGGTCGATATCTACCTCTGCTCAGCTCTCCTTGGTTTCTCCGTTTTGACTCCGATTTCGCTCGAATTCTTGCATGGTTAGCTCAAAACTTGTGCAGACTCTATTTCTTGTATTTTAGCCCATTCTTACACAATTTTATATTCTTTTGAACCCTTTTCTTTAGAAATCAAATGAAATATGAACTCAAAAGATGCAATAAAAGGAGATACAAATATGTACATCAGTTGTGGTGATGATTTGGGCATGAAATGATGTGTTTGGGGCTACTGGAATTCTCATAAATGGAGGAGGAAAGGGGGAGGAAGAAGGGAGATGGAAGAGGGCTTGAAGATAAGGATTTTGTGGGACTTTTTGGATAAGGTTTTGTGGGGTGTGTCTTAGGTTTATGTTTGAATCTTGTGTTGGGTTTGTGAGGAGACAAATCTGATTTTTAAAGAGAAAGTGAGGGTGTGGGAAGGTCTAAATCGGATATCACATGGGAGAGGGCATGGAGCTTGTCTCCCTTGGCCATTTTGGGCATAGTCAGAGGTGGAAGGGAGAAAAAGTGAGGGGTGGGTGTCTCCCCCAATTTTGGTAAGGAATCTTGTTTGAATTTCAAAGCTCACATGTCTCCAATCTTGGCTTGGAGTTTTCGGTTTGGCTTGGGAGAGTGTGAGGGCGAGAGTCTTTAATCCCGAACACGCGAATCGAGTCCCGAAATTAGTTCCCAAGAGTTAGTTTTCCGATTCCCGCTCTCTCGATAAATTAGGTTTTTGAAAATCCGAGTATGGATGTCGCCATGCCAAGTTAGTTTCTAAAACTTTATTTTAGGTCGGAAATCCGTTCCATGGGTTTTAAATCCGATTTGTTAGGTTGAGGACGAGTTTTTCTTGAAATATCCGATTTAATTTCATTTTTCCAAAAATCATGATTTGAAAACCCGAGCTTATTCAAAATCCTTAACAACATTAGGAATGAAATGAAAGAAGGAGAGAGACAACAAAAATAGGTCAATCTATTAATTTATTTTGGACTTCTGAGTCTAATTCTTCATCTAATTGTGACCAAATGCAGCATCCATAAAATCAAAGCTCTTCTAGTACTTGATTCTTCCTGTGCTTAAAGCTTATTTATGAAACTTATCTAACTAATTGCCATAGTAAGGAATCCACATGGATTATAACTAAAGATCTCAATTCAAGGAATCTTGTTTAGTTTTGAAAAAAAATTCAATTCATGGAATCAGTAAGTAAACCATAAATATGCACTGGATTTTCTCTTCCCTTAATTCCCTAGGATAGTGACCATAACTCAAAACATCATCGGATGTAGATGGTTAGATCAAATTTAATGTCCAACCTCGAATCATAACTATGAATCCTCAATAAATCGCAAAAGAATTTCAAGCCATGATCGATTTGGACTAAAATTACATCTCAAGAAACATTTCTAATAGATCAAATTTTATACCTAATTAAATTACTCAAACAGATAAGATTAATACACAAATCATAGAAAGAAGAATGAGATTCATGAGCTATGAGATGATTGGTGGCTCAAACCTTTTCTCTATGGCAAAGAATTTCTGATGACTCATTGATCGAGTACTGGGATTACTATATTTTCTTATTTCTCTACTTTCTTCTTCTTTCTCATTAAGCAATGAAACTTTTCCATTTTAACAACTTATAAATTAAAAAAAAATAAAAAAGAGCAGGGCATATCATAAAAAAAACCACTCAAGCGAACTTTGATCAATCAAATGAATAAGATGTGACGACACCTAAACCCTCAATTCCAATCCTAAATTTTCAAATTCGATTGCCCATTACTCAAAACAAACTCCAAAGTTCCATTAATCAAATTCTTCAATTCGAACAACTAAACCCTAAATTATGGAAATTTCAAAAGAAAAATCGAAAGCACACCTTCTATTGGGCGAAAGATCGTTCGTCGATGCCGCCCCTCACACTTCACTTGCTCGTCGGCGACTTCGTCTCCATTGGAAGGCAGTGGTTGTCACACCTTCTGTAGGGCGAAAGATCGTCCGTCGATGCAACCCTCACACTTCACTTACTCGTCGGCGACTTCGTCTCCATTGAAAGGCAGTGGTTGTCAAATAATTCAATTTCGGAAGAGGGGATGGCAAGAGATTGATAAACAGAGATGGAAGGCCGAGAAGTGGAGGAGGAGAGCAATGAGGAAGCAACAGATGAAAGGTAATGGAAATTTAATAAAGACCATGGGTAAAAAGGTAATTTTACTGTATAAGTTGCTCATTCTCTCTTTTTATATATAGATATATATAGATGTATATTTTTAATTATTTGTTTATTTGTTTTTGAAATAAAATGGTTGAAAAACCAATACTATTTATTTCATGAAAAATATTATTCATTTGATGAACTACTACTCTCTATTTATTTGATGAACCACTTGTTATAAAAACTTTGAACCACTTAGTATAAAAACCATGAACCACTTGGTATTAAAACCTTGAACCACTTGGTATAAAAACTCTTAACCACTTGGTATTAAAACCCTGAACTACTTGGTATAAAATCATGAACCACTTGGGTTAAAACCCTAAATCACTTGGTATAAAAACCATGAACCACTTGGTATAAAAACCCTGAACCACTTGGTATGAAAACTTTGAATCACTTGAGTTATCCTCTTTAATATAGATTTTTTTATAATTTATAATTTTATTTATTATGTTTTACTATTTGTTGCATCCTACGAAATTATACATCGAAATCATCCAAACACACAATTAACTAGAAAATGAAATCGAAAGGCAAAGCTACAGACACGGTTGAATTGAAGGTAAAATACAATTGAATAGGCATGGTTGAATTGAAGGTCAAATACTGAAATACAATTGAAGGTCCAAACACAACGGAATAGGCATGGTTGAACCTATATTATTTATTTCAAGTGTATTTTATATTATTTTCTCCTCTTTAACATAGATTTTTTTTATAATTTATAAATTTATTTATTATATCTTAATATATATTTCATCCTAAAAATTTACAAATTTTATAATTTCAAATTAAATAAAATTTACAGTACAAATTGGGTAAACCAACTACAACCAATTGGGTAAAACAACTACCCTGTTTGGCATGAGGTTATTTGGGGTTATTGGGGGTCAAGGTGATTTTTTTTAAAAAAAATCACCTTGGCTTCAGCTCTTTAGCAGGAGATGAGAGGGGGAGGTGGAGGTGGTGAAGGTGATTTGGGGTGATAATATTGCGAGAACACCACCCCGGAAATCGAAGGTGGAGGTTGTTCTCCCGCAAATAACCCCGACAATGACCCCTATACCCCTTCTTCCTTCTTCATCGGCTACACTGGTTGAGCTTCTTCTTCTTCTACACTGGTCGAGCAAGGTGGAATGACGGTATCAGCTTGAGGTAATTGGGGTTGTAAGGTGGACGGCGGTGAGGCAGAGGTGGTGAGGCGGCGGAGGCGGTGGGCGGAGGGGATTGTGGGGGAGTAATTGGGGGTGAAGAAGGAGGGAGTGGTGAGTCTAGAGGCGGCGACGACGGTTTTTGGGCGTAGACAACCATTGCCATGGGAGGAGGAGCTTGAACGTGAAACAGTTTTGCTGCACTCATATGAGGTTAGGGTATTCAGAGAGGGTGGGTTAGATGAAGAACACAACATATGAGGGCATTTTTGTCTTTTATGTTTAAAAGAAAAAAATAACCTTCTAACCACCAAATACTCTACCGTGTTATGTCGGGATTATTTTAAAAAAAAAAATCTCCACCTCTTCCGCCTTCATAACCCATACAATAATCTCCACCTAAATTAACCCCTGAAAAAATAATCTCCACCCCTTAAAAAATAAAATTTTGCCAAACAGGACCTAAGTGACTAACTTTGTTATGCATTTCTTCAATAGATATAAATACCATCACATAAACGGTTCCATCAATGAGAAAATGAAAACTAACAGCATAATAATAAATCGACATTACTAACAGACAGGAAGGATTCCAATTCCAATTCGCCGCTGATCCAAACTGATAACAGATCCGAACCAAAAAATAGCAGAGGGAGTCAAAGTCCTCATCTTTACCTCAGATTCCGGCATACTAGGGGCCGAATCCGATGACATGTACTCCTGCCCCATCAATCGCGCGCGCCCCCGTAGATTTGAAAATTTTGGGGTTTTCTCCTCGTTGTTCTTCGTCACGGTTTCCCGCCGTCGATTTGAGGCTTGGCGGAGATCCGAACTACTGCCATGGTGGCCAAAATATCCCACATCAAGGGCATAACTCCAAAACACAACATCTCTCATTTAAAACATTTCTCATACTATCAAACATAATAGAAATAGACTCATTATAAAACAAGGTATAAAAGAACATTCACGCCCATCAAATCAATACATCAATACATAATACTAAAAGAGAAGTCGCTTACGTTATGTGGCGGCTTCTCCTTTAAGGTAGGGTTTTTATGTTAGCAATTTAATTGCCTATAATCCTATTAAGAATCTTATTGTTTGGATTTTTTTTTTTAATTCCCTATAAATACGAAATCAGTTTGGATATTCTGGATATTATGGTTAGTTGGTTTAGATATTCACTAGATAAGATCAAAATAAAATAATATTTATTTTTGTAATATAAATAAATTGGTATGGATTTACCTATTTTGATTTTTAAGGTTTTAGCCTTCCTTCGCACACTATTTCTTTGTATATAATCTTTGTTTTTCTTTTCTTCCAATTATTTGATACAAATCAATTAGAATAAATCAATTAGAAAATGAATAAAGATTTGAAAAAATCAATATTTTATACAAATCAATTAGAAGATGAGTGATTTAATCATTTTTATTTTAATCGCAGGCAATGGTATGGTTAATACTCATCAAATAGGATCATAAAAGTTAATAAGTCTTATGGTGGAGTTAAATTAATTATATTGAGAATATCACAATTGATCAAGCTGTTATTTTCACATGACGCCCATCCCAATTGTGCTAAATATAAATGAGGACACTTTATAAATTATTTTTACACAACATTATTTGAATTTCCAACCTATTTTACTTAAAACCGAATTTGATTTTTTGTTTATTGAACAAATAAAAATCTTATTTTGTTAAATTAGAAAAATGAAAGTCAAATATTTTTTATTGAGCAAAATTTAACATAATGGGCTAAAATCTTTGGAGTTGTGTTATTATTATTATTATTATTATTATTATTATTATTATTATTATTATTATTATTATTATTATTATTATTATTATAAAACCATATTACAAGAAATTATTATTATTATGATTATTATTATTATATTAAAATTCAAATACGGAATAGCTTTATATGGTGTTTAGCTGAGGGAAAGAAGGTAATAAGACATTGACCTAATCCTAACAATATCTGAAGATTGTAATTTTTTTTTCAAATTTACCATCTTAATGACGATCGATTATCCTAACAATATCTTTGATTTTTTTTATATCTAGATTTGAAAAAAATGATCAATTTTATTTTCTTATAATAAACACTCATGCAATATATCTATTTGACATGCAAAAGATAAACTAACTCATTTCAAACAAATGAAAAAACAATAAAGCAAAGAACTGAAATATGACAATTTATTAACCTACTATAGCCAGTGACAGAGACTTAAAAAAAAAATTTTTTTAAAGAAATTTCGCACAAGGTGCAGGTTACTATACTAGTACATTCTACATCATAAACAACAATTCAATTCCAAAGAACACAAGGTCATCAAATCTCAAAGCTTGATTTAGAACCTTATCAAATAACAACTCAAGACATGTATTTTAAGCTCGGATTTTCGTTACACAAGGAAACGATATATCTTTAAAACCTTGAAAGAATTCAAGAAGTACTGTATTTAAGAAATCAGTATTGATAATCACTCAACCAATCACGTTCAAAGAATATGCAAGGCAAGTCAACATTTTAAGAAATCCTTTATAACTTCGTTGGTAAATTAACCAGTCAATCACGTTCAAAGAATATGCAAGGCATGCAAGTCAACATTTTAGGGTGTGCTTGGCAAATGAGAGGTTTTTAGGGGTTGTGTCTTTTTTAGGAGGTGAAGTTTATTTTGTGTATTATGGAGGTGTAGGAGGTGGAGATTTTTTTTTAATAACCTTGTAAAAATGATGAAGGGTGTTTCATTCCTTCCTCAATTTTCAATGGAAAATCGAAGATGCAGAAACTGATTGCAGAGACCCAAATTAAACCAGTCCACCTCAACGTTCGGACCTCTCGACCCTCTCCATACATTCCCTCTCTCTCTCTCCATCGACCGCCATATCAAAACCTCTCGAGCCTCTCTCCCAATTTCCATGGCTTCCTCCCAATTTCCATCGACCGCCATATCAAAACCCCTATTTGTAAAGATTTCCAGCAGCTGAAACGGATCTTATTCGCCGCAGTTGGGTTCGGAGTGGCTCCAATTCCGGCTATTTTATCTGCGCATGGATTGATCTCTGATCTTTATCACCTTCGGGACTCCCATTGCTGGCCTGCCTGGTAAGTTCACGATTTTTAGATCCAATTCAGAATGTCTGGTTTGGGCGTTTTTCGTTTGTGTACAAACGAAAGCCATTACTCCGGCTTGAAACCATGGAAGAATGGGGTTTGAAGGTGAGAGGGAGCATAGACGAGGAGGATGAACTAATATTCCTTCAGATATGGAGGGGATCGTTTTCAATGGTTCTGAAGGGGAAAAAATGAACTAATTTTCCAAACCCCACAGATAAACTCCATAAGCTTTCCCCCTACAACTCCATAAACTTCACCTAAAGCTGCATCCAAACACGCCAGCCAAGAGCTCCAATTTTTTGTCAACCACCATAACCTCCATAACCTCCTCCCAAAGCTATGCCCAAACGCGCACTTAAGACACCAGAAGTATCAAGCTTAATTTTAACACTATCAAATAGTAGCTCAAGACATTATTAAAATAAGATCGGTTCTATTTTCCTACATTATCAAAATATGAAGGAGTTAACTAAGACCTCGTTTATCAATCCAGGTAGACGTGGCCACGGGTCACAGGTTGGTCGGGTCAACCCGTGACCCGCCGGGTCGGTAACCCGCCAGGTCCGGGTCAATGGGTCAGAGAGTCGTCTCGGGTTAAGGGTTAGGGTTAAGGTTGGGAGAAAGTGAACCCGTGACTCGGCGGGTTGACCCGACTACAACCCGGTGGGTCAACCCGCCGAGTCAACGCAATGGGTCAGCAAATTTTTTTAAATTTTTTAATAAAAAACTAGAATTTATATTTATAATTATTATGAATTTTATTTATTCATAATATATAAATTCTCATGCATTGCATGTTGTGAAAATCCTACCCAACCTTTGTTTCTTTTATAGGCTTAGCACCCTTCCTCCCCCCCCCCCCCTTCTAATTTTCAATGTGGGATGGGATGTGAGACAAAATTAAGTAGAAACTAAATCATGTCTTCAATCTCTACCATTCAGTTTTTTCATGTTAATCCATACTTATAAATTTTTATCATATACAAACACTAGTACTACACTTTATATAAATATTATTTTTTTTGAAAAATATTTACCTATCAATTATGAAAGATTAAAATAACGAACGGGTAACAAGAAAGTGTGAAGTTCAACACAATATCTTAAACATTTGTGTTATTTGGTGGATCCACTGTGAAATCATTCTATATGATACTGAGTTAGGAGTCTTTATGATATAATTTCAAATAATACAAATATTGTTGTTGATAAAGTTGTCACACTTGTATGGTATCCTTAATGTCGACTTTTCACTTATTTTGAAAATGATATAGAACTTCGGATTTTCAAGCACAAGAATGAAATATATTATTGGGTAATACAGTTCCAAGGTGTATTCATTCATAAAAAGCAACACAAATAGGTAATCCAATAACATCATCATTACGTGTATACACAAAATGTGGCTAATTCAACTTTAAACGATAAAATTTATCATATATCTATATGAAGATGAGCCTATATTTGGAATCAATAACTAAGAAATTAACATAATGCAAGTAAAATAAAACATTTATGGTTCAGCAATGGATCAACACAACTATAACGGCCCAAATATAAATATTCGGGTTACGTTTCGAAGGTTGGATACCTTCGTTCGGATCTTGCAACCCAAGTACGGGTTGAGTTTTCAAACCTCGAAAAGTTAGTTTTGAAAGAGGGGATTTCTAACCCCAAAATACGCGAAGGACCGTTGGGTATCGAGAACCTGTCCTATTTAACTAAATCGCTTAAATTCGTTTAATTGGAAAACATGCAAAGCTGAAATCAGGGTACAACTTGCCACGACAGGACCGGGTCAAAACAAAAATACGAAAATACGAGTATAGAAAACAACCATGTTTATAAGTCGAAAAGTCAGTCTCTCGGTCCACAATCGTCCAAAAAAGGTACCCCGTCATATAAGAGCAAGCATCAACCTATAGACATACCTAAAAAAAAATATAGGCGGGCATGGGATCGGATTGAGGCCCGCACTTGGCTGCTCCCCACAAATAGGCACACATATACACTAATTTTAAATAAAGATGCTTCTACTATAAGACGGAAATTACACACACAATACAAGCTGACAGATATATAGATAAAATGACAAAAATGCAGTAAATGGGCCCACAAAGAATGCCAAGCGGCATGTCCCGACTCTCGCCCGTGGGACCCTCACCGCTATCGGGACAAGGCATATGTAACGCAATGTCTGTACCTAACATCGAGGTCGGACCACTTATGATCTATTTAACGCACCGTCCGCACCTAACATTGAGATCGGAGTACATAGGGTGAGTGGGGTCTATGTAACATACCGTTCGTAGCTAACATTGAGGTCGGAGTACATAGCATCTATGTAACGCACCGTCTACACCTAACATCGAGGTCGGAGTACATAGGTATGAATGGGATCAGGTTTTGCCCTCACCGACTCTATCAGGCTAACCCGATGGTGTTGGACTGTCCTATGACCCTAGTAAAGACTCTACGACTCACATATCACGGTCGTTCTCTTTTCAAACACATAAAGTAAACACATGCTCATTCAATTAGTGCGACCTAAATAGGATACTACATGATCATGCTTTTATGCATATGCCACACCTAGTATATCATGCGACTACATGCATGGGAATTAATCTGATCAATCTGAGTAAGTTTCACAAGGTACTTACTTGGAATAGCATAACAGCAAAAGTAATATCCAGCAATAAGTAAGCCAAATCATGTCACATATCATCTAGTAATTTAATAGGAAACGAGTATAAGTCTAAAGCACAATAGGACCCACTTACCACTACACAGAATCTAAGTAAGAGCAAAGAACTCATTTATCATCAACATAGTCTCATCTCGTCTCATATCCGTATCATCTCATTATCAACTCATCATCTCGAATTCTCCAACTATCTCATAACATCAATTTCCTCAAACATTTCCATTAGGCATCTCAAAGTTCTAATATATCATGTGTCATCTCATAATATCTCATCAATTTCCATAATTCCATACAAGATTCTATGATATCAAATCATGCTTCAATTCACATATATTCATATCTCATATCATAATTCTCAAGTTCAAATAGCACAATGATTCCTTCTAAAAGTCTCAACATTTTAAATATCGCCAAACATCACATGAACATATAATTATATAACCACTACTCAAAGAATTAACATTAATATAAATATATATTTAAACGCACATATAAAATCATTATATAATAACCCACATTTATAAATTAACATCACTAATTAACTTTAACACTTTTTAAAACACATTTCAAAATTATCATATAACATCATACTATAACCCAATTAATCTACATTCAAAGTAATTTATAATATATATATAATATTTTAAAAATATATATTATCTCACCATATCAGAAAATGATATAATAATAGTAATAATAATCTAATAATAATTTAACCATTACTGACAGTATAATATAACCCAAAACATATAATAAAACAACTACCAACATCAACAATATAACCCGATAGGCCCAACCCGAAAACTAAATCCAATACCCGAGCCCAGAACCCGGATCCGACCCAAATCTCAGATATGTTTTTAAGTGAACCGGATCAACCATGTTTTCTCTTTTTATTTATTTTTTGAACCGGACAAAGAAATAATAAAAGAAAAGAAGGAACTGGGTTCCCAAACCCATCTTCAACCTTCTGCTCAACGGGAAAAGAAAGAGAGGAGGAGCCCCTCACCTGCGGTGTCCCAGCTACCACTCTGAGCTCACGTCCCCGCCCAGAAATGAAAGAAATGAAACCAAAGAAGAGGAAAGTTGAAGCTCACCGAGGGGATTTAATTCGGAGTCGAGGGCTCGTCAAAGATGCTTGTAGCTTCGTTCGACTTCGTCGGAGTCGGAATCAAAGATTTCTTGGCCTAGATCGGAGATATGAGGTAAAAAGTTGGATCTTTAGGAAGTTTCAGGCCGAAACAAAGAGGAAGGAGGCTCACCATGGCTGCTCAGACCAGGACAGGGGAAAGGAGGAGGATTTTACGTCGATGGCTCAAGCACGGGCTTCGTCGGTCATCGCACGGAGGGGGGAGTTGGGGCTGCTGAGCTCAATCTCAAATGAAGGAGGAGATGGTCGGGCGTGGTGGATGTCCTTCGAAGACAGGGGTGTTTGGCCTCCATTGAGGAGACAGGGGAGGCGCTCGAGAAACGGAGGGAGGGTGGCGATGTTGGAGACGAGGACAGAGGACAGAGTGGAGGCGATGTAGATGCTGCTGCTACTGCATGTTGAAGAAGAAAGAGGTAACAGAGTTGTGAGGGGCTTGACTCTCGGCCTTGACTTGAGGAAAACAGGGGTGGCTCGTGTGTCTCGGTGGTGCTTGGCTCTTTGGGGCTACGAAAACGGGGGCGCTCGGGAGGTGCCCAATGTGCTCGGACTGATGCTCATAGGTGGTGCTGCTTTGGCGATGGTTCTTGGTGGTGAAAGAAGGAGGTAGAGGTATTGTGTCCTTGGCAAAACAGTGAGGAGTCAAGGGAGAAAGGAAGGAAGAGAGGAGTGTTTGATTTTGTGGGTTTGAACTGGGGAAATCAGAGAGAAGGGAGAGATGGAGAGGGGAATGTGTAGGTGTGATTGTGGGTTTGAGATGAAATAAGGAATGAAGAGGGAGTATATAGGGTTAGAGTTTTTAAAGAATGAAAAATGGGGGGGGGGGGGGGGGGGGGGGGGAGCTGTGACAATCAGAAAAGGAGGAAGGGGTCTGTTGGTGCGGAGCTACAGGCGCGGTGGTGCTCTGAAATGGGGTAGAATGGTCAATTGGCCTCTTCCCAGAGAGGGTGAAATAGTGCAGTGAGGAAGGGTGGTGGAAGGAGGGGTTATTTGCCAAATTTGGTAAAAGTAACGCTAGAGAGATCTGCTGGACGCAGATTGGAAGTGGAGAGGGAAGAAGACAAAACACACTAAATGGTCCCAAAGACCCAAATTCAAAATACCCGAAATTTAAACCCTGAAACTCGCTCACTCGACCTGATCCCGAACCAATCCAAATTAATAAATAATCTGATAAATGTTTTCAAGTCTCGGGCTAAAATTAGCGGAATAAAATCCGTTTTTAAATCTAATTCAAAATTATACCGGGATTCACTTTGAAAGATGTATAATAAAATATATAATGCGCGAGGACGAAATTTAAAAAAAAATTCGAATATCAAAATCTAGTCAAATATAATTAGTTATTTTAATAAAATAATAATTTAAAAATTTTCAGTCTTTACATCATCCACCTCTAAAAACAAGTCTCGTCCTCGAGACTAAAATCATTTTTAACACCAAAAGGGTTTTTCAAAATCCGAGTCAATTCTCCCTATGTTAGTCAAACAAATCTTCAATAGTCAAGCATCACATCATCCACCTGTAAAGGCTAATCCCATATTCTCTTTCTAGGTTCCATTCTCATAATCAAGTTTGCAAGATCGAATCCACGATGAGGTATGTCAGTGCTTCTTAAGCTTGCAATCACGATCAAATTTCGACTCCAGAAGACCACTCGATATCGAGTAGACTGGTCGATATCAACCTCAGTTCTGGTCGATTTTGCAGCAAAGTTTTCTTGTAGATACAGAAGCAAGCAGTCGACGTCGAGTTGGGTACTCGATATCAATGTCAACACTCAATATCGACCTCTGCATTCGAAATCGAATCTTCAACAGTAACTTAAAATGTACCAAATTGCGTCGGAAAAGATGTCCGAAGAACGTAGGGTGATGATGGAAGGGTGGACAGAAATAAAGACAGAACTTTTTATATGAATCAATAAACTAAAAGCTCCAAGGTCGGGGATTCATGCCACAACGATAATAATGCAAGTATTATGCCAAATTCATGAAAGATGTTGCTTTTCCGTCAAATAACTTTCGTTACCAACACTTAGGTGATTAGAGACTCTCACATAAAACGTAAGAGTTACTATCCAATATCATGACAAATCCAAATTCACAATATGATTGGCTTTTGCTTAAATAATGCAAATAATGAATCTCCTCAACTCTCGCAAAGGATCATGCATAGGATAGAAGACGGAATGGCATAAAAATCATACCTTTGATGCACAAACTTACATTGCTATCGTCGGGCTCACCCCGAACCTAGAACTGGGTGAACTACTCGCGCTTCATCATCATTGAACTCATCATCATAGAAAAGAAACTACTTGTATTAAAATTGCAAAGAAAAGAGTACACCGAACAAAGCCAAATCTCCGCTCTCGCTTCCCTCCAACTCAACTCGGCTCTCTCTCTCTCGCTATCCTCTACTATAAAACTAAAATTGATTGCTTGTGTGTGATCCTAACTCAGCCCTAATGGCCTCTAATTATAGATCTCAAACCTCGCTATCCAAGGATTCGAAAACCAATCTTTATTCCTAAGATAAAACTTAAATAAAGTAAAAACTAAAACTCCTTAGGTAAATAACACATTCACCATAAGGGATAACAAGTCTGGTGGTTAATTTATAGAAGATCTCGACTTTAGGATAGATGTGAACGCTTCAGATAGAATTCTATCAAAAACAGCGTCGGATCTGTTCCGCATTAGCAATCGATATCCACCATGAACCTCGATATTGAACTCTTCTTTTCTCCATCTTGAGCAGTCCTACTCGACCTCGAATTGGCACTCGACTTCTATCTTTTATCTCAATTCAGGCCACTCGATATCGACCTTGGGACATCGATATCGACCTCTTCATGTCGACATGCTCTATTCTTCCTCTGCTCGATTTTTGGTGCTCTGTTTCACTCGATGTCGAGTCTTTAGGTCTATTTCGACTCTCCAGTAGACTTCGAGTTCTTTTTCCGCTCTTCTTCTCTTGTCCAAATTCGTCTATTTTTGTCTCGATTTCTGGGAAATAACATAAAAACTCGTGTAGACCTCTATATTTTGCAAATAAGCATAAACTACACTAATCTTATGATTTCCCAACCAATATGCATTCAATTAACGACAAAATGGACATAAATATGCATAGAAAATATGGAAATTAGCGCGCACATTAAACACCCCATACTTAAGCTTGCTAGTCCCCAAGCAATACTTTTAATGGTCATTCAGGGGAAGAAAGTAAACCCTCAACATCATAGATTCATTCTCATATGTCCCTACACTCAATTGCCATCCTCGAAAAGGTACTAATGTCAACAATATCCATGCCTGTGAATAAAAGCAACATCATACTCACAAAAGGAGGGTTATACGCATAAAACCATTTCAGGCAACATAGCATTAATAATCAAGAGGACTTTTGCAAGCTAGAGAGAAGTAGATTGGTAAAAGGCTAAAGGTGGGCTAATTTTTGGCCATGTGGTTTTAAATCCGGGGAAGTAAACTTTTTTTCCAAAACATTCCACATTCCTTCTTCATCATATTTCTCACCTTTCACTCTTCGCTCAATGCTTTTTTCACTATAATGCTTTTACCTCTCTAACCTTAGTACTGCCTTCTCGGGAGTCGCAAACATGGGTGTCATGAATGACCCCTGATACTTAGTACTTTGGACTCCTCACCTTGTGTCCCATCTCGCTGAACTAACATCTCAACGAGCAGGGTCGACCTACCTTTATCTACTGAGGTGATCAGATTTTTTCTCACTCATTAAATTTTCCATAATTCAAAATTTTATTTCATTCCTACCATTACTTCAATAATATGCACAAACTCCATATAACAACTCCAAAGATGACATCCATTCTCAACATTGTCCCCGGATAGGGTATAAGGTATAAAAAATGGGCAATATGTAATGTATTGTGGAGCAATAATAATGTAAGGCTCACATATGGCTTGTGTAATTGCAAATATGCATAGGTAAGGCTAGGATATGAAATTGAGCACATGTATGGAAAATATAAAGTCCTCCATCATCTTATCATGCATATATCAAAAGCAACTTCAAATTTTACCTCACTTTCATGGTTTTCTCTAAAAAATTGCACTTCATTGTGACTTCCCTTAACTAGGCAATTTCATGTTATATCTCTAATGAATCTACTTTTACATCGTTGAGTTCCTTAAAAGCTTCCATGACTCTTTTCTTTATTTTCAAAATTTTTGATGGGGGTCATTTTTTTCGACACATAAATAAATATGATGCTAAAGATAAATATGTAATGCTTAACGATAAAATATCTAAAGTAACTATGTATGAATATGCATAAACATGTAAAAGAAATATGCAAAAACTATGAAAATTTTTAAAATATTCAAGTAAGCCTTTCCCCCACCGCATTCTTAAAGATTACAGTGTCCTCACTGTATAAGAACTAGGGTTAAAAAAGAAACATACTAAAAATTCATGAAAATGAGGAGTCGAAGACATCTGCAGGTGAGGTCGATTTCGGGTGGACCAGTCGATTTCGACCTATCTCACTCAATTTCTGCTAGTTCCAGGCTTCAGGGTGATCCGGCCTCGAACACAAGTTCCTCTAAATCGACCTTTTAGGTCGATATCGAGTACTTTACTCGATTTTGATCTCTGTTTTATGCCCTTTCTCTTTCCTGAAACTCGTTAGAAAATAAAAAACTAAAACCAAACATAAATAATGATAAAGTCTCAAAACCAAAAAGATGTCTAAAACCAAAAAAACTAAGTGTCTTGTTACATGATCTAGACTTTAAAGTCGCTAGGCCGACTTCTTGTTTCAGCTCTCAAGGCGGCGTCTGCAGAGCCCATGTAGCCTGGGCTTCAAATAGAACTCCATTCTTTTCTCTCAGCTGCATCCCGCTTGGATGGATTTGATTCACGGTAAAGGGGCCCATCCTCTTCGTTTTGAATATACTCGG
This sequence comes from Persicaria maculosa, assembly GCA_963922045.1. NCBI lineage: Eukaryota > Viridiplantae > Streptophyta > Magnoliopsida > Caryophyllales > Polygonaceae > Persicaria > Persicaria maculosa. The sequence goes on from OY998261.1 coordinate 42,628,404, forward strand.
GAACCAATGATCTTTTGACTTGGAGACATACATCATATCTCCTACTTCATAGGTGTTTAGATCACCATTGGATACCCTGCACAAGCACACATACCAAAGCAAACCTCTTCCAAAAAGTGATAAATCCTTAATTGAAATGGAAAAAGAGGAATCCGTACCTTGTCTTACCTTTTCCTTCTCTGAGTCTAGTTGATATCGATCAGTGTCACTCGATATCGACCTCTGTTCAGCTCCTGGAGGTCCTGTCGATGTGGAGGATTTCTTGCTCGACATGTTCTGGTCGATTTGGACCTGTAGTACTCGATATCGAGGTTCCTTCTCCTCCTTCAGCTTCTGGGGCAGTCGATTTTGGCTTAGGGTTGTGGTCAGTTTCGACCTCTGTGCTCCATTTTGAGCTCTCTTCTGCTACGTCGACCCATACTTAAAACCTGACACAGAATCTTGAACAATGTTATTGATATCGGCTTATCTGGGTCGATTTCGAGTGGCTTTTTGGCTCCTTCATTCAAGATTGCCTCGACTTCCTCCACTTGGGCTTCTATGACCCTCTTTCCAAGCTCCTCATGCATCATATTTCTTAACTTTACTTCCTCCACTTCCTCCTCGACTTATCTGGGTAGACACCTTTGATTGACTTTATCTCCATAGGCCCTTCATTCTTCCTCACTATCTTGTTGAAAGCGTACTCTATCACTTCATCACTAATGGTGAATGAGAGCAATCCTTTCCTCACACTTATGTTGGCATCGAATGTTGCTAAGAATGGCCTACCTAAATAATGGGACAAGTAGGGTCCTCTGCCATATCAACAACTAGAAAATCAGCAGGGACAAAGAACTTACCTACTTGCACTGGCACATCATCCACCATCCCTGTTGGAATCACCACCGTATTGTTGGCCATGTAAAGCTTTGCATCCACAGGCTCCAGGGGACCTATCTTTATCTTGTGCCATATGGTTAGTGGCATCATGCTAACACTAGTGCCTAAATCACATAATGTATTAAAGCGATATTGACCTAAGCCTATAGCGATAGAAAACTTACCTGGGTCCGCCCGCTTCTCTTGTAGTTCCAACCTGTTGCACTCCTCTTTGATCTCAGCAAGCGATCACTTCTTACCTAGTATATCTTTAAAGAACCTCACATATGATGGCATCTCATGAAGTGCTTCGGTGAATGGAATTGAAATGTTGAGCCCTTGAAGCATCTTCACAAATCGCTGGAACTTCTTTTCCGCCGGGTCCTTAAAAGCTTTCTTTGGGAATGGCGACACCTTCTTCTTCACTGCGGCTGGAGTTGAATGGACATTGAGTGGATGGTGGTCGATATCGACTGAAGGAGTCGATTTCTTGTGCAGATCAGCTTTCGTGTCAACGTCGAGTACAGGATGCTCGACATCGATATCACCACGGTCGATATCGACTCGGTTAGTCGATATCTATGTCTCTTTTGGGGCTTTCTCCTCCGCTTTTTGCTCGGGCGGTTGCAATTGACGCCAACTCTTTAGATTTATAGTCGTTATATGTCCAGTAATTTTGCCCTTAAGATTGGGCATAGTAGATCCAGGCAGCGATCCTGATGGTTTGGGAATTTGTTCCGCCAATTGACCCATTTGGGTCTTCATGTTCCGTTTCCAAACGTCGATCTCCCCGAGCCTAGAGTTGATGCCTTGGAGATGAGTATGAACACAGTTGTTTGCTTGTTTGAACTCAGTGTGTTTCCTCCACATCTCATCAAGAATGATCTGCAGGTCATCCTTCCTTTGTTCGCGCTCAGGGTGCCCTGGTGCTCTATAAGGTGGGGGATCCCTTTGTTGATGTTGAGATTGATAGAATCGTTGATCTCCCCAATACTGCTGATTGCCCCCTCCATAGGGGCCTCTCGTCCATTTAGCTTCCTCATGTTGCTCCGCCATGCTTACTTGCTCAAGATGTGAGCAGGCACTAATGTTGTGCCTTGTTGAGCCACATTCCTGACAAGGTTGATTGTTTGAGAGGAATCTAACTTGCTTTTGTAAGCGGCGTGTCTGATTGTTTGGGAATTATTGCCGCACATCAGGATCGATCTCCTTTGGAGGCTCATAAAGTGGCATTGATGGGGTAGGCGTTGATTCATAGGCCGCAACAGTCCCATAAGTGTTATCAAAGTTGACGAGCCTCTCAATTGTTTCACAGGCCTCCGTTGGTGTAAGCTCAATGTACCGATAGGAGGTGTAAGAATTGATTCTCTCCTTATTCGGCCCATCAAGGGAGTTGTAGAAGATCTCCTGGATGACATATGGTAATTGCCCACGCGTCAGACATGATCTCATCAAGTCCTTAAAGCGCTCCCATGCTTGTGCCAACGTCTCACCAGGCTTTTGTTTGAAAGTCGTGATCCCTTGCCGCAGCATCGCCATGTTAGATGGAGGAAAGAACTTGTTTAGGAATGTATCCTTCACCTCTCCCCATGTCCTCAGCGAGCGTGGAGCCAAACTCTCTAGCCATTGTAATGCCTTCCCTATAAGAGACCATCGAAAGGATCTTAGTCTAACATACTCTAAGTTCACACCATCAGCAATAGTCTCACATAAGTCCATGAAAGTGGAAATATGTTGCAAGGGGCATTCATTAGTTCTTCCTTCAAAAGTATTTCTTTTAATTTCAGACAGGAAGTTATTTTTAATCTCATAGTTAGAAGGAGGAATTAAAATAGCAGATTCAGGAACATGTAACGGCGGATTCATGTATTGCATCGCCGTGTGTGGATACTGATTGAGCCTCTCCTGTCTTATCTTCGCGCATCCTCCTCTCTATCAGTGCGGGCTTGCTCAGTAGCAGTGGCGGCCCTTTCAGCAGCGATTGTAGTGTTGTGGTCCTCTATTTCCTTCCTCAACTGCTCAATGATTTGAGTCTGTGTCTCATTATCTGCCATGATTCTGATAGCTTCGTTGCGAAGATGGAGAAAACATTCGGGCTCGTCTATCCTTTCCAGGATAGGTTCGCGATCAGAGCATTGCATAAACCTGCAAAATAAGCATTAAAGAAGATCATGAATAAAACTTAGGGCGCAATTGATTGCCTCCCCGGCAATGGAGCCAATTTGTTCGCAGGGGGAGGGATCGCTAAATAAAATATCAAGTATAATCTCAAACTAGACCGACTCCCTTGTCCAAATAAATAAAATACAAGTATCCCTCCCGATGTAGTGGTAGGGTAATTCAGGATCGAATCCAAGATGACGTATGTCAGCGCTTCCTAAGCTTGCAATCACGATCAAATTTCGACTCTAGAAGACCACTCGATATCGAGTAGACTGGTCGATATCGACCTCAATTCTGGTCGATTTCCAGCAAAGTTTCTAGCAGAAGACAGAAGCAAGCAGTTGACATCGAGTTGGGTACTCGATATCGATGTCAGCACTCGATATCGACCACTGCAGTCGAAATCAAGTCTTCAACAGTAACTTAAAACGTACAAATTGTTTCAGAAAAGATGTCCGAAGAATGTAGGGTGATGATGGAAGGGGGTCGGGGACAGAAATAAAGACACCTCTTTTTATATGAATCAATCAACTAAAAGCTTCCAAGGTTGGAGATTCATGCCACAACGATAATCATGCAAGTATTATGCCAAATTCATGAAAGATGTTGCTTTTCCGTCAAATAACTTTCGTTACCAACACTTTGGTGATTAGAGGCTCTCACATAAAACCAAAGATTTACTATCCAATTTCATGACGAATCCAATTTCACAATATGATTGGCTTTCGCTTCAATAATGCAAATAATGAATCTCCTCAACTCTTGCAAAGGATCATGCATAAGATAGAAGACGGAATCGCATAAAAATCATACCTTTGATACACAAACTTACATTGTTATCGTCGGGCTCACCCCGACCTTAGAAGTGTGTGAACTACTCGTGCTTCATCATCATAAAACTCATCATCATGGAAAAGAAACTACTTGTATTAATATTGCAAAGAAAAGAGTACACCGAACAAAGCCAAATCTCCGCTCTCGCTTCCCTCCAACTCAACTCGGCTCTCTCTCTCTCTCTCTCGCTATCGTCTACTGTAAAACTAAAACTTATTGCTTGTGTGTGATCCTAACTCAGCCTTAATGGCCTCTAATTATAGAACTTAAACCTCGCTATCCAAGGATTCGAAAACCTATCTTTATTCCTAAGATAAAACTTAAATAAAGTAAAAACTAAAACTCCTTAGGTGAATAACACATTCACCATAAGAGATAACAAGTCTGGTGGTTAATTGATAGAAGATCTCGACTTTAGGATAGATGTGAATGCTTCAGATAGAATTCTATCAAAAACAGCGTCGGATCTATTCTGCAGCAGTCGATATCGACCATGAACCTCGATATCGACCTCTTCTTTTCTCTATCTCGAGCTGTCCTACTCGACCTCGGATTGGCACTCGACTTCTATCTTTTATCTCGATTCAGGCCACTCGATATTGACCTTGGGACATCGATATCGACCTCTTCATGTCGACTTGCTCTGTTCTTCCTCTGCTCGATTTCTGGTGGTCTGTTTCACTCGATGTCGAGTCTTTAGGTCGATTTCGACTCTTCACTAGACTTCGAGTTCTTTTTCCGCTCTTCTTCTCTTGTGCAAATTCGTCCATTTTTGTCTCGATTTCTGCGAAATAACACAAAAACTCGTGTAGACCTCTCTATTTTGCAAATAAGCATAAACTACACTAATCTTATGATTTCCCAACCAATATGCATTCAATTAACGACAAAATGGACATAAATTTACATAGAAAATATGGCAATGTTGCACGCACATCAACATTATAACAAGCCCAATATATCAATCTCTCATCAAGAATTCGATCAAGTGCATAACCAACTACTTGCTTTACCGAGTCCATTCAAGCTATCTATGTACTCAAGAATCCATCAGGTCATTATCCCTGAGAGAGAGCTTCCCTAATTCCTTCAATTCCCTGATCTTACTCCCATCTATGCAAGCATACTCACTGTTAATCCACCTCTAAAGAATAGACTCATATTGCCAACCGCAACAAAAACATTCTCACAGTCTATATCCTCGGTATTTAGAAACAAAGGTCCATCTCCCAACTCTCTTATACAACCCAAGACAACACAATCACCTCACTCTGCAAACTATACTCAACCACCCGCACTCGTCCGATTCTAAGCCAAGAGCCAACTAATGAAATCCCGTAAATCATACATCATCAAGTTCCTGCTCACCTGTATCTATTCACAAATGACCAACAAACATATTCTAGCCAACTAACTTATCAGGACATATCTAATTCAATCCGTATCGCTTCATTTCCCAATAAGAACAAAACAACTTACCTATTTACCGTACCAATTTACCATTTAGAGTCTCAATCTATCTGTAACCAAACAAAATTCTCAAGTTTTACTCTAGCCACTCATCTCCACATATTCCTAGTTCACCATAGATTACAATTCCTCAAATAACGACATCTCGCCGCTTAAAGCTTCTATTTACCACTCACTATCTCTAGAGAATCTCTATGTCATCCTTATCCGAATTCCCTAGCATCACCTTTTCATTGAACTTTTCCACTTACTTAACACAATAACTCACCATCCTAAGTTTTACTATTGCCCCAAGCAATCATGGTCCCAAATGTCGTTTCCCTTGAGTCTCTTATCATCGTACCAATCTATCTTGCGTTAGACTACCATCCTCGAGCACAATACCTTTCCTCTCAAAAACTTTTATCACCAATCATTTCCCAAGGATTTCTACACCATCCTTATTCGAAATTTCCCAAGGCATCACAATTTATTCGTATTTCCAAACTTCTCGACCACTATTATTCCCACACTTTTCATTTAAAATCCTTAATTAACAAGCTTATGATCAATCCTAACGATATCCCTTACTTAGCGACATACTCTTCCTTAAGGATTCATCTTTCATTCCCTAAGCACTTCAAGGTTCAATCATTTCCACGCATATCCACTTTGATTTCCTTCATGTTCTAAAAGTCTCCCAACACGCCTCTAGTGATCCTCCAATTAATGACCTAGTAAGCATCCTCAATCTCAACGATAGCTAGAATTCGTTCTTTTCCAAAGCCAGTTCTATTCACAATACGGATACCTAAGTCCCAAAGTCCACAATCCCTTAACCAACCATGTAGAGTCTACTTATACCTTAGCATCCATACATACTTAAACAGAGCTACCTTCTCCTTAACCCAAATTTTCTCACCTATAATACAACTCTATTTCTTAGATCTTACTCCTCTCATCCCATAACCCACTTAAGGCTCACCTAGAAGGCCCACTCGATCCCGCCTAAGCCAAAGTCTCGTTCCTACAACTCTACCACATACCCTCTCCGAAACAACCTAAGGCTTCCAATCCTCCTAACACTCCCCATGACATTCTAAAAAAAAAACCCCGACTCACATACACTAGACAAGAATATCATGTAGAAGATAATCATCAAACATACGCACTAAGGCATAACATGCTAGTACATCCTAATCATAACATTATTAGTACATCATCAATCATCTCAAAATAATTCATGTCATAAATCTCAGATACCATTATCCTCAACAGTATTGCAGAATATCATGTATTGGCATAATTAAGCTAAGTTATCAAGTTTCATCATGCTAGCAACCAAAACAAGAATAGTATCATGCCAGCATCATAATAGCAGATCATCACATATCAACAAGACCGAATTTAAAATAACACAATCAAGCTATCTAGAAGTCGCTCTTCGAGGAGCGATTGACTAGAGGGGACAACTACCTCTCGACCTCTACATCCTACCCCGCTACTCCAACCACCACGGTGCAAACTCCTTGGAGTCTTCTAGGCCCTCTGTAAAGTATAAGGCTAAGTTTTGCCTACCCTTTCCCTAATCTACGTCCATAGGGACGGTCTATCGCCTTTCTACCCACTCGATTACCCGTTTTCAACTTTCTCACTTTAAGTGAAGTTCATTAAGTTAGGTTCATTATGTTAGCCTTATTAAATTCATTTTTTCCTTTAAAACTCTTCAAAAACACTTGAAATCCATGGGCGGTTTTCAAAACATACGCTCAACCCTTTTGTACTCGGATTGCAGAAACCTCGCTCTGATACCAACTTTGTAATGGCCCAAATATAAATATTCGGGTTCTGTTTCGAATGTTGGATACCTTCGTTCGGATCTTGCAACCCAAGTACGGGTTGAGGTTTCAAACCTCGAAAAGTTAGTTTTGAAAGAGGGGATTTCGAACCCCAAAATACGCGAAGGGTCGCTGGGTACCCAGAACCTATTCTATTTAACTATGTCGCTTAAATTCGTTTAATTGGAAAACATGCAAAGCTGAAATCAGGGTACAACTTGCCACGGCAGATCCGGGTCAAAACCAAAATACAGAAATATGAGTATAGAAAACAACCATGTTTATAAGTCGAAAATTCAGTCTCTCGGTCCACAGTCATCCAAAAAAGGTATCCCGACATAGAAGAGCAAGCATCAACCTATAGACATACCTAAAAAAATATAGGCGGGCATTGGATCAGATTGAGGCCCGCACTTGGCTGCTCCTCACAAATAGGCACACATATACGCTCATCCTAAATAAAGATGCTTCTAATGCAAGACGAAAATTAAACACACAAAACATGCTGACAAATACAGATAAAATGACGAAAATGCAGTAAATGTAGTAAATGGGCCCACACAGAATGCGAAGCGGCATATCCCAACTCTCGCTCGTGGGACCCTCGCCTCAATCGGGGCGAGGCATATGTAACACAACATCCGTACCTAACATTGAGCTCGGAGTACATATGATCTATGTAATGCACCGTCCGCACCTAACATCGAGGTCGGAGTACATAGGGTGAGTAGGGTCTATGTAACACACTTTCCATACCTAACAATGAGGTCGGAGTACATAGCATTTATGTAATTCACCGTCCATACCTAACATCGAGTTCGGAGTACATAGGTATGAATGGGATCAGGCTATGCCCTCATCGACTCTATCAGGACAACCCGATGGTGTTGGACTGTCCTATGACCCTAGCAAAGACTCTACGACTCACAGAATCACGGCTGTTCTTTTTTCAAACGCATAAAGTAAACAGATGATCATTCAATTAGTGCAACCTAAATAGGATACTACACGATCATGCTTTTATGCATATGTCACACCTAGTATATCATGCGACTACATGAAAGGGAATCAATCAGATTAATCTGAGTAAGCTCCACAAGGAACGTACCTAGAATAGCATAACAGCAAAAGTAATATCTAACAATAAGTAAGCCAAGCCACGTTATAGATCACCTAATAATTTAATAGGTAACGAGTATAAGTCTAAAGCACAACAGGACTCATTTACCGCTACACAGAATATAAGTAAGAGCAAAGAACTTATTTATCATCAACACATTCTCATCTCGTCGCATATCCATATCATCTGATTTTCAACTCATTATCTCAAATTCTCCAACTATCTCATAACATCAATTTCCTCTAACATTTCCATTAGGCATCTCAAAGTTCTAATATATCATGTGTCATCTCATAATATCTCATCAATTTCCATAATTCCATACAAGATTCTATCCTATCAAATCATACTTCAATTCACATATATTCATATCTCATATCATAATTCTCAAGTTCAAATAGCACAATAATTCCTTCTAAAAGTCTCAACATTTTAAATATCGTTAAACATCACATGAACATATAATCATATAACCCCTACTCATATATTAACATTAATATAAATATATATTTAAACGCACATACAAATTCATTATATAATAACCCACATTTATAAATAAACATCAATAATTCAGTTTAACACATTTTAAAACACATTTCAAAATCACCATATAACATCATACTATAACCTAATTAATCTACATTTAAAGTAATTTATAATATATATAATAATAGTAATAATAATGTAATAATAATTTAACAATTACTAACCATATAATATAACCCAAAACATATAATAAAACAACTAACAACATCAACAATATAACCCAACAGGCCCCACCCAAAAACAAAGTCCAATACCCAAGCCCAGAACCCGGATCCGGCCCAAATCTCATATATGTTTTTAAGTGAACCGGCTCACCCATGTTTTCTTTTTTTTTTAACCGGACAAAGAAATAAGAAAAGAAAAGGAGGGAACTGGGTTCTCAAACCCATCTTCAACCTTCTGCTCAATGGGAAAAGAAAGAGAGGAGGAGCCCCTCGCCGGCGGTGTCCCAGCTACCACTCTGAACTCACGTCCCCGCCCAGAAATGAAACCAAAGAAGAGGAAAGGGGAAGCTCACCAAGGGGATTTAATTCGGATGCGAGGGCTCGCCGAAGATGCTCAGAGCTTCGTTCGGCTTCGTCGGAGTCGGAATTGAAGAGTTCTTGGCCTAGATCGGAGATATGAGGTCAAAAGTTGGATCTTTAGGATGTTTCAGGTCGAACAAAAGAGGAAGGAGGCTCATTATGGCTGCTCGGATCAGAACAGGGGAAAGGAGGAGGATTTGATGTCGGCGGCTCAAGCTCGGGCTTCGTCGTTCTTCGCAAGGAGGGGTAGTCGGGGTTGTTGAGCTCGATCTCAAATGAAGGAGGAGATGATGGGGCGTGGTGGATGTCCTTCGAAGACAGGGGTGTTTGGGCTTCGTTGAGGAGACAGGGGAGGCACTCGGGAAACAAAGGGAAGGTGGCGATGTTGGAGACGACGACAGAGGACGGAGTGGAGGCGATGTAGATGCTATTGCTGCTGGATATTGAAGAAGGAAGAGGTAACGGAGTTGTTAGGGGCTTGACTCTCGGCCTTCACTTGAGGAAAACAGGGGCGGCTCGTGTGTCTCGGTGGTGCTCGGCTCTTTGGGGCTGCTGATGTGCGCACAAATTGCCATATTTGCTATGCACATTTAAGTCCATTTTATAATCATTTGCATACATATTAGTGGGAAATCATAAGATTAGTGTAGTTTATGCATAATTGTCAAATATATGGGTATGCACAAGTTTCGATGTGATTTCGTAGAAAACAGGATAAAAATTGACAGATTTGGAAGAGCGGAAAAAGAACTCGAACTCTTTTGAAGAGGTCAAAATCCACTATGAATCTCGACATCGAGTACAACAGAGCAGGCAGGAATCGACCAGAGAAGAACAGAGCATGTCGACACAACAAGGTCGATTTTGATGTTTGATGGTCGATATCGAGTGGCCTAGATCGAGCTTATTGATAGAGGTCAAGTGCCAATCCGAGGAGAAGAAGGAGTGCTCGACATAGAGTTAAAGAGAGGTCGATATCGATGTCCTGAGCTCGATATCGATGTTGTCCAGCAGAGAAGTCCGACTCAGATTTTGACAGAATTCTATCCGAAGCTTGCACGTCTATCCAAAAGTCGAGATCTTCTATCCACATCACCAGACTTCATCCTTTACTAGTTTTACCATGGAGTTTTTAGTTTTTACTTTATTAAGTTTTATCTTAGAGAATAAAGATAAAGTTTCGAATCCTTGGCTAGCAAGATTTGATATCTATATCTAGAGGCCGTTAGAGCTGAAGAGAATTTGTAGAGAGAGAGAGAGGAGAGCCGAGTGAGTTGGGTGTAAAGCGAGAGCGGAGATTTGGCTTGGTTCGGTTGTAACTTTCTCTTTAGTTTAATCAAAGTAGTTTTCTTTTTAATGAGGATGATGAGTGCAATGATGAGACGCGAGTAGTCAACCCACTTCTAGGGTCGGGGTGAGCCCGACGATAGCAATGTAGGGTAAGTGCATCAAAGGTATGATTTTTATGCGATTCCGTCTTCTATCCTATGCATGATCCTTTGCGAAAGTTAGGGAGATTCATTATTTGCATTATTGAAGCGAAAGCCAATCATATTGTGAACTTGGATTTTTCATGAATTGGATGGTAACTCTTAGGAATTATGCGAGAGCCTCTAATCACCTAAGTGTTGGTAAGAAAAGTTATTTGATGGAAACACATTAAATTTCATGACTTTAACATCATATTTGCATTGTTATCGTTGTGGCATGAATCCCAGACCTTGGAAGCCTTTAGTTTAATTGAATTTCATAAAATGTTGAGTTTTGTTTCTGTCCATCTTTCCTTTACCATTCTACGCTCTTTGGACACTTTTCCGACACATAGGTTACGCTTTACAGTTTTTGTGAAAAACATCAAAATCGACTATAAAGGTCAATATCGAGCACTAACATCGATATCGAGGTCTGTCTCGACGTCGACTGTGTTTGTTTTTGTCTTCTGCATGAACTTTGCTGGAAATCAACCAGAACTGAGGTCGATATCGACCAGGCACCTCGATATCGAGTGTCTCCAGAGGTCGAAAGCATTGATCGTGATTACAACAAGGGAAGCGCTGATAAACCTCATCGTGGATTCGATCCTAAATTACCCCATCACTGCATCGGGAGGGATTCTTGTATTTATTTGTTTGAACAGGGAGTTAGCATAGTTGAGATATATATTTGAATATTTGAATCACACCTCTCGTTCTCCGACCAAATTGGTGCCGTTGCCGGGGAGGCAATCAATCGCCACCTAAGTTTTCTCACGATCTTTTAGAGTTTACTGTGCATGTTTATACGACTTTCTGATCGCGGACCTATCCTGGAAACCATAGACGAGCCTGAACGTTTCTTCCATCTTCGCAACAAAGGTATTCAAATCATGGCGGACAACGAGACGCGGGCTGAGACCATAGAGCGGTTGAGGAAATAGACAGGGACCATAATGCTACAATCGCTGCTAAGAGGGCCACAACTACTGCAGAGCGAGCCCGTGCTGATAGGGAGGTGGATACGCGCAGACAAGCCCAAGAGCGGCTCAATCAGTATCCACAGACGGCGATGCAATACATGCATCCGCCGCTTCATGTTCCTGAATCCGCTATACTTATCCCTCCTTCGAATTATGAAATTAAAATAAACTTCCTATCTGAAATTAAAAGAAACACTTTTGAAGAAAGACGAAATGAATGCCCACTGCAACACATCTCTACTTTTATGGATTTATGTGAAACTATTGCTGATGGTGTAAATCTAGAGTATGTGAGACTGAAATCTTTTCGATGGTCTTTGGCAGGGAAGGCGTTACAATGTCTAGAAAGTTTGGCTCCACGCTCGCTAAGGACATGGGCAAAGGTGAAGGATGCATTCCTAAACAAATTATTTCCTCCCTCTAAAACGGCGATGCTGCGACAAAGGATCACGACTTTCAAACAAAAGCCAGGTGAAACATTGCCACAGGCATGGGAGCATTTTAAGGGCTTGTTGAGATCATGCCCGACGCATGGGAAACTTCCATATGTCATCCAGGAGATATTCTACAATTCACTTGATGCGCCGAATAAGGAGAGGATCAATTCATATACCTCTTATCGGTACATTGAGCTCACACCAATGGACGCCTGGGAGACTATTGAGAGGCTAGTCAACTTTGACAACACCTATGGGACTGTTGTGGCCTATGACTCAAGGCCTGCCCCCATCGATGCCATTATATGAGCCTCCAAAGGAGATAGATCCTGATGTGCAGCAACAATTCCACAACGATCAGACACGCCGCCTTCAAAAGCAAGTCAGGTTCCTGAGCAACAATCAACCTTGTCAAGACTGTGGCTCAACAAGGCATAACACTAGTGCTTGTCCACATATTGAGCAAGTATCTATGGCAAAATAACATGAGGAAGCCAAGTGGATGAGAAGCTCCTATGGAGGGGGCAATCAACAATATTGGGGAGATCAACGCTTCTATCAACAAAGGGATCCCCCACCATATAGAGCACCAGGGCACCCTGAGCGGAGGAGAAGGCCCCAGAACAGACGTCGATATCGACCCCCTGTCGATATCGACCAAGGTGACGTCGATGTCAACCCCACTGCAGTCGATGTCGACCCTGCTGATGAGTCACCACAGAAATCGACTCCTCCAGTCGATGTCGACCCCCATCCAGTCGATGTCGATCTAACTCCAGCCGCAGGGAATAAAAAGGTGTTGACATTCCCAACAAAGAAGATGATTAAGGACCCAGCGGAAGAGAAGTTCCAGCGGTTCGTGAAGATGTTCAAGGACTTAATGTCTCAATACCATTCACCAAAGCACTTCATGAGATGCCATCTTATGTGAGGTTCCTTAAGGACATATTGGGTAAGAAGCGATCGTTTTCTGAGATCGCAAGGGAGTGCAACCGATTGGAGCTACCACAAAAGCGGGCGGACCCAGGTAAGTTTTCTATCGCTATAGGCTTAGGTCGATATCGCTTTAATGCTTTAGTTGATTTTGGTGCTAGCGTTAGCACACTACAAAAAAAATTATATTTGCCACACTACCTAGCTTCGGCAGGGGCTTACCGTGGCAATTGATACCCTTTTGCCACGCCATTAGCCACGGAAAGCCTTCAATTAAAAAAAAACTCACTGATTGTAGCTTCGGCAAGGGTTGTCGTGGCAATTGATACCTTTTGCCACCGATTGTAGCCACGACTCGTCTACCGTTGCTGAAATTTGCCACGACAATGCAGTTGTCGAAGCTAATTTTTCTATAGCCAAGTGATAGTTGTGACGGCAAGATGATGCCGTGGCAAACAAAAAATAGTGAATTCGGGTAATTTGCCACCCGATAGGGTTTCGTGGCTAAACCCTAGCTTATAGTCGGCAACCTCTGTTGCCTCCTTTTCAGATCTAAAACTGATTGGGGTGAAAATGAGAAGAGAGAAGGAGAAGAGAAACCCTAGCTCTCGAGCCGCTGCCACCCACGATCCCGCTTTGCCGGCCCTAATCAGACCACCAAGCGCTGCCTCCGACCACCCCAGACCACCCCTCAAACTAGAAACCCAAGAACCACAAAGATAACCCCTAGACGGGAATACAAAACCCACACCTTTCAAAGTAAAGCTCGAGCAAAGAACAACACAATTTCTAAACACCTAGATCTGGAAATTCCATTTGCACATCTCCAACTTCTCACTTCCAAAAACCCCGGATCCACAAAGGGAAAAAAACAAAATGGGTGGGAGTGAGAGAAGAAGAAACAAAGAGCGTAAGAGAAAGAAAAGATGGAGGGATAGAGAGGTTGAATCTGAGAGATGTACGCAAAATATCAGAAAGAGAAGAACGAGTGTTTCGTTTGATGGGGAGTTTTTCGGGTGGTGGCGCCTCTATCGGTGTGATAGGGCCTGGCGGTGGCGACACTGGCGACGGCTCGGTTCCGGGAAGCTGCTTGAAGGCTGCTTTGGTGGCCTGGGTTCCTTGGTGGCATCAATTTGGCCCAAGGCTTGCGGGTTTTTCTGGCCCCAAGCAACAGAAGAACGAGGCTTACAAGAAAAGATGTTGACCCTCAGTGCCGACATCCATAGCACATACAAGACGGGAGTAAAAATCGACAGTCGATATTTAGATTGAAGGAGCTAAAGCTACAAATCAGGTATTTTTGCTTCATTATAACACTTGTATTTCTCCTTTGCAACTTCTTTGACTGGATTGGGCATAAACGGACATACGTAGAAAAATCAACTATGAATCCTGGGAACAAAAGAAGAAAAATGAACCACTGCATTGATGTTTTTTGTTTGTGCTATTTTAGTCGGAACTCTTACTGTGCTTTTTCTTTCAATTGTCATTTATAGTCATCATATCAAACCAGAACAGAGCCTATGCTGCTAAACGAAAGCAAAAAAGGTGAATAAACATGACTATGTGCCCTATCTTGTGTATTGATTGCTTGGGAAATTTCGGAAAAAATCTGACCAAAAAAGAATATGGAAAGCAAAACCGAAAACATGAAACTGAAAGGATATTTGAACAAAATGTCGACTCTTGGCATGATTTGTGTCCTTTATGGAATAGAAATGTTGTGTGTTTTGATCACTATGAAGAGACTCTGATGACCAAGAAAGTTAACTATGGTAAAAGCACTAAAAGAAAATCTAAGAATGAGAAGATAGAACTAGGAAATGAATATATACTTTAAACCCCTTGAAATTATTGTTATAAGGAGAGGAAGTGCTCTTGATGATTGTGATATGCTCACTGATGGTTATGATATGTTCTTGATAGTTTTATGTAATTACTTGTTGTGGAATACAGAGAACAAGGAAAAAATAACTAAGCATGTACCTTACTTTCGAAAACCGATGACAAGTGAACATTTGCCAAGCAGGGAGAACTATATTCGGATCCCTACGACCACAATTGCTACTTATCTCACTGTAGTTCTGCTTGCTAGGAGTGTTATTCTCCACCAACTTGATTATATTACGACTTCCTCACCCAATAAGCCAGGCACCCTCAATCTCATTCTCATATGTCTCTCTATTTCTTTGCTATCCGTTTTCCTTCTCTGGATCTCATTGTTTCTGTTTTCTAGGATCAAAGAAAATAAGAGTCTAAAGAAGACTGCATTGACAAGGTGATACTCAATCTCATTCTCATATGTCTCTCTATTTCTTTGCTATCTGGTTTCCTTCTCTGGATCTCAATGCTAAGGTGATACTCAACGGCGAGCAGAAAGGTACCTTCATGAGACTTGATGGTTACTTTTCATTTGTATCCTTCCTTAATTATGCATCAGACTGCATTGACATTTCTTATCTTCATTCCTCATTGCGCATTTTCTTTAAAGCTTAGTAGAATTGTTTATTTGGAGCTCCTTTGTTGCTCCCAAGATAAAATGCAGGGAACGATACTTCTCCTTAACTTTTCTTGAAGATCAAATGTGTCAGTAGGGACTCATTTAATCAAAATTGATGCAACTGTTATTTCTTTTCTCCGGCGCGACTCTCTTTATCTGCCTACTATTGAGTCAAATTGCCAATATTATGTTGTGTTTAATTTATAACTTTGTTTTTATTCCTTCTTTATTTATTTTTTCTAGGTTCGTGTTGACATCAGCTCCAGGAATCCTGCTAAGGTTCATGCAACATTCACCAAGACCGGAAGGGGCCTCCTTGAGTTGGTTCTAGAGCCTTCAAGAGAGGATTTTTTTCTAGGTGTGTACTTCAGTGTCTCTTAAATCAAATATGTCATTCTACGTGCTATAAGGTTTTTCAGGGTATTGATCGATAAGTTAATGTGACCACCAAAAATGTGTTATTTTTTAAATCAAATATGGCATTCTTGTTTGTGTTTTTTCTTTTTTAAAATCTGAAAGTTGGTTATTACTCCGTATAAGTTTCATTTGAAACCCTAAAGCAATTTATGGATTTGGTGATCTAAATTATCTGATAAGATGGTATTCATTTTATTTGGCCTTTTCAATTTTTTTGTTTTATTTTATATTTTATTATAATCTGATTGAGGTCCTTTTGATTCTTGACAGCTCTCACACTCACACTCCTTTCAGAACAAGGGATGGTGGGAAGAGATTGACAAGCAATGCCAAGCATGGCCACGCACTGTTGGACTACCAGTTTTCATAGTAAATCTCTCTTTCTCTCCCTGGCTGTTCAACTCTCACGATTTCTAAGCATACATCCACTGTTCAACTCTCTCTTTCTAGTAAGATATCTTAGTCTAGCTCAACATTCTATGCTATAGCTTGTTAGACAGGGCTTTAATTTCTTCACTAAATAAGTTAGGATGAAATTGCGTAATGACTACACCAATAAAATGTGGAATAGAAGTCTATCTCAACATTCTTTGCATTGAAACTCTGTGCCAATGTAAGTATTGGTTATTTGCTGTTCGTTTTTTCTTTTGTTGATTTTGTACAGTTGTGGATGCATTTCTCTCTTCAAACCCCTGCCTACTTTAAACAAATCAGTTTCATCATCCTTGTTTGGAATCTCAGCACATATAACTTTTCACTTTCAAATCTTATTCTTTGATTTTGGTTTTTAGGGTTTTAGAATTGGGTGTTCAATTTGTTGGGTGCTGAGCAAATGAGGATAGATTATATCATGTATATATTCATGCTTTGACGGATTTCCTGAAAGCCATTTAGTGGGCTGTTGTTTAGCATTCATATTTTTCTACAAAATTAGATGATCTACAAGGCTTAATGCCAATTATCAGGTGTATCAATGTGAGAGAATTGAATATTTGAAGTGCAATTCATCAAGAAGACTATCTATATAATTAAATTGACAATTGAGATTGACTTCATCCTTTCTATTGGCAGCTGGTGAAGAACCCATGAATCTTTGACGTGTTGGTTATGCCTAACCTTTATGAAGACATTATCAGTGAACAAGGCTTGATTGGAGGTCTTGGGCTAACACCGAGGTATTATCTCTTTAGCTTCGGTTCACTTTCTGTTGCACACTTACAGAGTTTTAATTTTCTTTGAAGCTAGCAAGATTTGTTACTTCTATTAATGTAGCAGTAATATTGGTGTAATCTTTCCAATGCAGTTGTAATATTGGTGGAGGAGGGATTGCTCTAACTGAGGCTGTTCATGGTTAAAATGTAGCAAGATTTTCATATTGCTTCATTTTATATCAGTTGAGGTTTTTTTTTGGGTAAAATGTAGTGTTGGACATTTTATTATTATGGAAATTTTATAATTATGTATATTTATTGTATATAAATTATGTAGTTTTTTGACATTTTATTATATATATAAATTTTGTATAATTAATGAAATTTTATTTATACATGTAAATATGTTTATTATTTTATTTTTTTAAAAAAAATATTGAACTTTTTAGCCCGGGTCTGAATAATCCGGGCTAAAAAGTAGGTTTTTTTTTAATTTTTCATCCACACTTTAGCTACGGCAGGTTGCCGTGGCAAATGTGTCGTGTATTTCATCTGACGTCGCATTGCCGTCGCTTAGCGTGGCTAACTTTCTTGCCACGGCTAGTAGCCGAAGCTACCAAATTTTGCCACCGCCCTCTTCGCCATGCCCCCATTTGCCGTCGCAGAGCCGAAGCTACATGCCTTTTGCCACCACAAAATGGCCTTTTGCCACGGCTTTTTGCCGAAGCAAATTTAATTTTTTTTTGTAGTGGCATGATGCCACTAACCATATGGCACAAGGTAAAGATAGGTCCTCTGGAGCCCCTGGATGCAAGGTTATACATGGCAAATAATACGATAGTGATTCGAACAGGATTGGTAACTGATGTGCCAGTACAAGTAGGTAAATTCTTTGTCCCTGCTGATTTCTTAGTTGTTGATATAGCGAAGGACCCTGCTTGTCCCATTATTTTAGGTAGGCCATTCCTAGCAACCGTCGATGCCAATATAAGCGTGAAGAAAGGATTGCTCTCATTCACCATTAGCGACGAAGTGATAGAGTATGCCTTCAATAAGACATTAAGGAACAATGAAGGGCCAATGGAGATTAAAGCCATCAATGGTGTCTACATCGCATGTGGAGAAGCCAAATTAAGGAGTATGACACTGGATGATCTTGAAAAGAGGGCCATAGAAGCCCAAGTGGAGGAGGTTGTGGAAATCTTGAACGAAGGAGCCAGACAGAACATTGACATCAACCCAGGTAAGTCGATATCGACTAACAAAGTTCAAGATTCTGTGTCAGGTCATAAGTATGGGGTCGACAAAGGAAAAGGAACCTCGAAATCGAGCATGAAGGTCGATATCGAACATGACTATGTCTCTAAGAAATCAACCACCATTGATGCTGAGAAAGGAGAAGCGAAGTCCTCAATATCGATCTCCGAGGGTCGAAATCGACCTGATCATATCGAGAGTAACCACTCCAAATCGAATGACCCTCCAGAAGCACAACAGAGCTCGATATCGACTACTGATCATCGATGTCGACCTGAGCCACACAAAGAAGAAAAGGTAAGTCAAGGTACGGATTCCTCCTATTCCATTTCAATTAAAGATTTATCATTATTTGGAAGAGGTGTGCCTTGACATGTGTGCTTGTGTAGGGTATCCGATGATGATTCAAACCAATATGAGATAGGAGACAAATTTATGTTGCCAAATCAAAAGATCAATGGTTCCCTACTAGATTCAAAGACAAGATGATGGGACCTTTCATGTTGAATCAAATCCATCCGGGCGGAATGCAGCTGCGTGACAAGAAAGGAGTGTTGTTTGAGGCCCAAGCCACATGGGCTCTGCATATGCCACCTTGAGAGCGCAAAGGAAGAAGTCAACCTAGCGACTTTAAAGTCTAGAGCTTGTAACAAAGACAATTCATTTTTGGTTTTGGACAATTTTGGTTTTGACACTTTACATCATTATTGCATATTTTTGTTTTGGTTTTGGTTATAACAAGTTGCAGGAAAGAGAAAGAGCATGAAAACAGAGATCCAAATCGAGTGCAAAGCTCGATATTGACCTTAAGGTCGATTCCGAGGGGCTTGTGGTCGAGGCCGGATCACCCTGAAGCCTGAGCCAGAAATCGATGAACAGATATTGATTTCGATGTTAAAGGTCGATATCGACCATCCATGCAGTCTTCTTCAACTCCTGAAATTTGTGACGTTTTAGTAAGTTGTTTCTTAACCCTAGTTCTAATACAGAGAGAAAGGAGAAGGGAGAGATGGAGAAGGGAGTGTATAGGTGTGATTGTGGGTTTGAGATGAAATAAGGAATGAAGAGGGACTATATGGGATTGGAGTTTATAAAGATTGGAAAATGAGGGGGGGGAGCTGTGACAATCAAAGAAGGAGGAGGGGGTCTATTGAGGCGGAGCTACAGGCGGGGTGGTGCTCTGAAATGGGGTGGAATGATCAGTTGGCCTCTTCCCAGAGAGGGTGAAACACTTTAGTGAGGAGGGGTGTTTTGATGTATGCATTTTTAGTCATATTTTGCATCATGTTTTCATCTCATTTAAGTCATTTTATTTGCTTTTGTATTGGGAAAGTGTGTCGTTTGTGTTAGTTTTCGTATTATTCAAGATATGGAGTCTACACAAGCTTTGGTGGTGTTTTTGTAGGTTTTGAAGCTGATTTGAAGGAGTTTGGACGCACTTTAGAGCTTAATGAAAAATCATGAAGGCAATGGAGATGCCAAGCAAAAGCAAAAAAATGCTGCAGCTGGAGAAAAGCCTTATTTTCGTCATCCAACACTTCGATTAAAGTTCTGGAGCCTTCATAAGAGTTGTAGTCCTTGAAAAGATCTTTCCAACGCATATTCATATGCGTCAATCGGATAAACGAGGACTCGGAAAAGTGTGTTTGAAGTCATAGTCGAAAAGCTAAAGAAAAACAGAAGTTACTGCATTCAAACAGACCCTCGGCGCCGACACCCCAGACCTCAGCGCTGAGGTATCTGCGAGCAGGAGAAGATTTTACGGGCTGATTTTATTACTTAATGGGCTTTTTAATTAGGATTTTCATCTGAATTTCTTTTAGAATCTTTTAGTTAGATAGACTTGGGATATGTTATCCTTCCTTAGACAGATTTTATTATTTTCCTAAGATAAAATCTATTTTCCTTGGGGATTAAGTCTTAATTTTTATCTTTTAAATAAAGGCTATTAGGGGTTGATTTGGAGGACGGACAGCGCAGGGCTGCGCGCAGCAGCTGTAGGACGAGTTTTAGGGTTTTTGTTTGGCGTTTGGGCGAAAGCTTGGGCGTTTGTTGTTGCGATTGAACGCTTATTTCCAGGTTTTATATTATTGCAAGTTTGGTTTATGTTTTCTTCTCTTAAATTCATGTTTTCCATTGTCATGTTTGAGTAGTTATCTTCCTTCTAGGGTTGGGGTGTGCCCAACAATAGGCACGTGTGTGATGGATGAATCTATAATTGTGTGATGTTTTTATTGTCTTCTACCTATGTGCTTAACCTTTGATGAAAGTTTAAGGAATTCATAGTTGCAATTGAACTTGAAAGAGGAAATTGTTAACTTGATAGTAATTAGGGTTTTCTAATGAAAGTTAAAAGATCCTAATTAAGAGAAGGTAGAAACAAGTAGGTCTTTTATGCAAAAGTGAATGGATTTACTTGTTGATTGATGAAAGTCAATTGTTGATGATAAAAGCATGACCTTTTATGTGATTCATTGATTTTCCCATGTGTTTGTTGTTGTGGCGATCCTTTGCCTTGGAAGTTTTCCCTTTTATTAATTAAAAATTCATATTTTATTCTCTTATCACCACCCATCTCTCTTCCATCTCTTTTGTTAGTTTCAACCCGACAAAGCAAACTAAATAAGAAACGCTGACTCTCTCCTGTGGACGATCCTGACTCCCTATGCTATAGCGGGGTCTTGACTACAAATTTATTTGGTCGAGAAACCCTCTCATCAAATTGGCGCCGTTGCCGGGGAGATTTCAATCGCGCCTTGTTTAGTTGTTTTTAGGGTTTTGGAATAGCCCACCTCCTTTATTTTGTAAATATCATTTTATTTTCTTTTATTTTCTTTATTTTAGTTTTTATTTTTTATTTTTTAGAATACCACACCTCCCACCACTCGCCTCCTCGGTACCGACTTGGTGTCGAGCCCTTGCTATTTGATTTGTGCGCTTGTTTGAGTTTTCAAGATTAGGTGCAAGATGCAGTACACATATGATTATTTTGAAACAAGGGCTGAACAAGAAAGACGACAAGCAAGGAAAAAGGAGTATGCGAGCTATCTAGCCGAGGTTGATGAGGAGGATGAAGATTTCATTGATTTTGATAGTTGGAAAGCAAAGAAGTCCTCCGAGGATTCAACCAAAACCCAAGAGTCGTATGGGTCCTATCAACCAACGGAGAGGTATTATGCTCAACATGATTATAAGGACTCGTATGAGCCCTCCCAACCATGGAATCTCTATCATGAACCACCTCCTCCTTATGAGCAATGGGAGCGGCCTCCGGAACCATCACTGGAGGTCGACGCTAAAGAGTGTAGGCACACCATAGATGATGAAACCAACAAGCAAATGAGGGCTGAGATGGCGGAATTACGACGCCAGATAGAAGCTGAAGCCGCTGAAGTACGACGACTAAGGGAGTACAACACAATCATGCGTGAACAACTAGACGCATGGAATAAGTTGTAGGACTTGTCAGAATCACCCTTAGAAGATGTAGCCCCCCAACCAATAGAGACGGTGTATCTGCATGAGGTTGGTTCATATGATAACGTTATCTTTTGCGAGCTTGTAGGTGAAGAAGAGACTGAGGAGGAGTTGGTACCTATCCCAACCAAGTCAACATACACTTGTGCTAACTCTACTCAGGCCCCTGACGACGCAATTGCATGTCCTAATGAGGAAGAAGAGAGTTGCCATGATCCTACAGAGCTACAGGTAAGGTTAGATATGGTTTTCAACCTCTTTTCTCATGATGAACATGTTGGTATCGAGACATTTCAGGAGAAGCCATGTGAGGAACCCCTGGAGGAAGAAGAAGAAGTGATAAAGGAGGAGCCAAAAGTCATTGTTCGATGCATTACACCGCCACCTTTACCATTCCAGGGAAAGGTGATTCCCGACGATCTCAAACAATCGACTTTTGCATTTAAGTATGGGGTACTCGCGAAATGGCATGTTGAAGATGAGGCACAAGAAGAAGAACTGGAGGAATCTCTTCCCCCTCCACCATTGTACACCGAACTCAACAAAGAAATACATCTATTTGTGTATGATGGCGAGGAAGCTCAAAAAGTCAATTCAATAAAGAGGAAGAGAGGCGCAAATGAGGAACACACGTTTGCTAAGTGCTTTCCAAGACAGTTGCTAGCTAGATCCAAGAGAGATGAATGGGTGGAATGTTGGAGTGTCCACTCGGGAAGGTTCAAGCTCATCCATAAGGAAAGGAGGAGAGGCATAAAAAGGTACAAGGAGCAAGAGCCATATCACTTGACAATCTATCCCGATGTACCACCGGAGGATGTTCTCCCACCGTCTCCACCAGCGGAACCACCGGAACCACCACCTCCCCCTGACTCGGATTGAAGAAAAAAAGGGAAGTAGGTCAAGCTAGAGACTTTAAACCTAGCGCTTACGGGGGGCAACCCGCTTTATCTCCCTTTCTTTTTTTTAAGTTTTATTTTAAATTTTTTTTTAAATTTCATAGGGTTTAGGATAGGTAGGATAGTTGGGGTGGAGTATATCGCACTAACCATGTAGGGCTTAGGAGGAAACCACTGTGAAAACGGGCGAAAAACGGAAAAAGAAGCTCAACAGTAGCTGTACCGAGGCCATACCGAAGCACCTAGGGTCGGTACCGACCCTCCTGACAGACAGGTAAGTGAATCTCAGAAAACCGAGAAATTCCAGTAGCTGTACCGAGGCCGTACCGAGGTCCCTAGGGTCGGTACCGACCCCCGTGACGGATAGGTAAGTGAATCTCGGAAAATAGAGAAATTCCAGTGGGCATACCGACCCCGTACCGAGGTCCCTTGCCTCGGTACCGACCCCCTACCAAAAAAAAATATTTTCAGAAAACCTTTTTTTTTCTTTCCTTTTTTTTTATTTCTTCTTTCCTTCCCTCTTTCCTTCTCTTAACTGTCTATCCAGCCCTCGTTTCACAGCCCCCACCTCGGTTCCTAGCCCCCACACCCAGCCCCTCCCTCTCTCGAAGCCTCCCACCACCACCTCAGCCCATCTCCGGCCAAGCCACCACCACAGCTCGACCCCCCCCCTCCTTGGCGCACCCCCTGAGCCCAAACTCACCCCGGTTCGAGCCCTGTAGCCTCCCCACCGAACCACTTTGCCAAAATTCGCTGTTCGACCTTTTTGGCTCGTTATACCTTCGAAATCCCGATTTTTCTTCTTCATTCAACTCGGTTGTGGTATGATTTCTAACCCTAAACTTGTTTATTTCAATTATTTTGATTGATTTGATGATTTGGGTTGAGATTGAAACCTAGGGTTTGATTTAGAAGCGGAATTTGGGGCTTTTTACCGAGGGCCGAATTGGTCAAAATTGATGATATGGTTGTGTTGTTGGGTTGATTTGGAGCAATTTTCATGTTCATAGCATTGTCAAATTGTTTATGGATTGTGAGCTAATTAGATTTTAAGATTTCATTGCGATCCGTTCGGGGCTTTGATGTGTGAATTGATTTTTATGCTTTAAAGTTGATTAGTTTCTTCTATTTGAACATGAAAATTATATTCTTGCAAGATTTGACATGTGCAAACAAGTTGTATATATTTCATATTTATCTTACTTGTTTTGAACTTAAGTATGGGGTTATGGTGGTTGACTTGTTCATATTGATTTACATTACTTATATGGTTTATATTGAGAATATTTTTATAGGTGATGTATTATATTTTAAATGGTGGTGAGTTTGGGTGCATTTGAGCTTATTGCTATTTTTAAGAATGCCCTTGAACTTATATTATTGCACTTGCTTTCTATGCTTATATGATTTATTTAGTGCATACTATTCTTGTTATTTTGCTTGGTTTACATGGTTATTAGGTGTGGCCTGGGCATATATTGGTTTGACCCGCCGCCCCCTTTCCATAGAGAGCTTATTGATCTTCAGCAGCTTCTGAATCTTGATTTTGTGAGTTTCGGAATCTTTCCCTTTTACTTTGATTTTCTTTTGACAGTGGGGACACTGTCTATTTTTAAGTATGGGGTGAGGGATTCAGAAACTTGTTTGATATGTTTTGGATTATGTTTATGTTTATGTGTTGTATTTTACTTTATTTGGATTATGTTATGCATTCATGTTTAAAATATATGCATTTGAGTCTTTTGTCATGTCTTTAGTCATGCTTTTAGTTTCATAATCTGAAAAATCCCAAAAAAAAAAAATTTTTAAATGTCGAAAAAAAAAAATATACAAAAATGCATGTTTATTTTTATTTTGTCTTATGTTTTAGTGAGTTTATACCCTAACTTAGATGTCCTATGATGATAAATAATGACTAACTTGATCATGTAATATCCTAAGGCATAGTTTGGATGGTTTAGCCTAAGTCGTACAAAATGTTTTTTTTATGTCAAGATTTGACTTGCAATTGAAATTGAGCATATATAACTTAGGATTTAGGTGATTGGAATCCAACATGTCCTAGTGAGTTACTTGGCCTATTGGGAATTGTGCTTTATATATTTTTTCCCTTCTTTTTGATGTGTGTATTACTCTCCTTATACATTACCTCTTGATATTGATGTGTATATCTAAGTCTTGAAACCAATATGAGATAGCTAGTCATTGCATAATTTGATCAAATGATAGAGACACTCTTTATTAGCCACTTTTTATCCTCTTTTACCTACCTTATATATGTTTCCTTTGCTTGTAACCACTTTGAGCCTTATAGCCTATTCTTGTAACTCCACAAAATCTATCCTAGCCAATGATTAGCCTTACCTCCTTATCCGGGAATTAGGACTTAGTGATTGGTAGAGATTGATGTTTGACGAGTAGAGACCTATGATTTGGTTGAAGTGTGGAACACATTTTTTGGTGGGTATTTTATTTTCTCGCCACTTGATCTATTGTAAAAGGTATTTTTGGCTCTTATATTTAAATAAATGCACATGAGATTATGAAAGAAAAAAAAGAGAAAAAACAAAACCGAAAAAAAAAGAGAAAAAAAAAAAGAATAAATGAGAAGTTGTGCATGAGCCAAATTTATCTTTGTTTATTTTATGTGAGATGTATTGGATATTTTGGGGATTTTTGAAGAGGTGTGTCATATTAGATAAGTTTGGAAGTGTTATTATATGATGGAATTGTTTGGATGAGTTGAGTTGGAAATTTAAGAGTCTTTGGTTCCCGGATTTCTAGCACCACATAGCCTAAATAATTCCTACCTTTATGTTCTTACCAAGCCAAGTTACAACCCGGCCGAATGAGTCCTTCTTTGAAGGCCATTGAGCCAAAGTCCTCTTGATGGTTAATGCATGTTTTGACATCTCGGTGAATCGATTGGTGATATTAATTGCAATTTCTATGTAGCTTAATGTCATAAAGGATTGAGTTGAGAGATGTACTTCAAGCCTAAACACATTTGAAAGGGAGTGAAAACACATTATTCCCCTTGAGTGGTTGGATTCTAGTTGCTTTGCCTAAGGTTATCTAAATATATGTGATGATGGTTCAATGCTTGTTCTTATTTGCACTATGCCAAATTGATGTTGCTTTTGACTAAGGCGAAGACTTGAAGGCATGTTAAGGGTTTTGGTCATAGTTTGGTTATTGCTTGAGGACAAGCAAGTCTAAGTATGGGGTGTTTTGATGTATGCATTTTTAGTCATATTTTGCATCATGTTTTCATCTCATTTAAGTCATTTTATTTGCTTTTGTATTGGGAAAGTGTGTCGTTTGTGTTAGTTTTCGTATTATTCAAGATATGGAGTCTACACAAGCTTTGGTGGTGTTTTTGTAGGTTTTGAAGCTGATTTGAAGGAGTTTGGACGCACTTTAGAGCTTAATGAAAAATCATGAAGGCAATGGAGATGCCAAGCAAAAGCAAAAAAATGCTGCAGCTGGAGAAAAGCCTTATTTTCGTCATCCAACACTTCGATTCAAGTTCTGGAGCCTTCATGAGAGTTGTAGTCCTTGAAAAGAGCTTTCCAAGGCATATTCATATGCATCAATCGGATAAACGAGGACTCGGAAAAGTGCGTTTGAAGTCAGAGTCGAAAAGCTGGAGAAAAACAGAAGTTACTGCATTCAAAAAGACCCTCGGCACCGACACCCCAGACCTCGGCGCCGAGGTATCTGCGAACAGGAGAAGATTTTACGGGCTGATTTTATTACTTAATGGGCTTTTTAATTAGGATTTTCATCTGAATCTCTTTTAGAATCTTTTAGTTAGATAGACTTGGGATATGTTATCCTTCCTTAGACAGATTTTATTATTTTCCTAAGATAAAATCTATTTTCCTTGGGGATTAAGTCTTAATTTTTATCTTTTAAATAAGGGCTATTAGGGGTTGATTTGGAGGACGGACAGCGCAGGGCTGCGCGCAGCAGCTGTAGGACGAGTTTTAGGGTTTTTGTTTGGCGTTTGGGCGAAAGCTTGGGCGTTTGTTGTTGTGATTGAACGCTTATTTCCAGGTTTTATATTATTGCAAGTTTGGTTTATGTTTTCTTCTCTTAAATTCATGTTTTCCATTGTCATGTTTGAGTAGTTATCTTCCTTCTAGGGTTGGGGTGTGCCCAACAATAGGCACGTGTGTGATGGATGAATCTATAATTGTGTGATGTTTTTATTGTCTTCTACCTATGTGCTTAACCTTTGATGAAAGTTTAAGGAATTCATAGTTGCAATTGAACTTGAAAGAGGAAATTGTTAACTTGATAGTAATTAGGGTTTTCTAATGAAAGTTAAAAGATCCTAATTAAGAGAAGGTAGAAACAAGTAGGTCTTTTATGTGAAAGTGAATGAATTTACTTGTTGATTGATGAAAGTCAATTGTTGATGATAAAAGCATGACCTTTTATGTGATTCATTGATTTTCCCATGTGTTTGTTGTTGTGGCGATCCTTTGCCTTGGAAGTTTTCCCTTTTATTAATTAAAAATTCATATTTTATTCTCTTATCACCACCCATCTCTCTTCCATCTCTTTTGTTAGTTTCAACCCGACAAAGCAAACTAAATAAGAAACGATGACTCTCTCCTGTGGACGATTCTGACTCCCTATGCTATAGCGGGGTCTTGACTACAAATTTATTTGGTCGAGAAACCCTCTCATCAAAGGGTGATGGAAGGAGGGGTTGTTTGCCTAATTTGGTATAAGTAACGCTGGAGAGATGTGTTGGATGCAGATTGAAAGTGGGGAGGGGAAGAAGACAAAACACACTAAAAGGTCCCAAAGACCCAAATTCAAAAACGGAATTTAATCCCCGAAACCCGCTCACTCGACCTGGTCCCAAACCAATCCGAACTAATAAATATTATGATAAATATTTTCAAGTCTCGAGCTAAAATTAGCTGAATAAAATTCGCTTTTAAATCTAATTTGAAATTATACCGGGATTCACTTTTGAAAGATGTAAAATAAAATATATATTGCTCGAGGACGGTATTTTCAAAAAAAAATTGAATCTTGAAATCTAGTCAAATATAATTAGTTATTTTAATAAAATAATAATTGAAAAATTTTCGGTCCTTACAACAACTATCAATTGAATTAAATAGAAAGATTAATCCAACAAATTTGATATAATGTATCATGATGTTCCATCACCATGTGTTATTCGTTTCATTAAATTCTAAGAGGTAAAGACTTTAATTATATAATATGTTACATCATATAATCCAAAGACTTAAATTATATTATATATTCCACCATAAATCCAAAGACTTTAATTACATTACATTTTACATCATATAATTCGATTCGTCGAAACATTAATTTCTACAATTTCTTTCGTATCCCATATTTCTATCTCACATCGAAAGTGAGACAAAGTGATTTAGTGCATTGGAGATATATATATCTTCTCATATCCCTACTTGTCGTTCCCATAATCGAACTTTTTCTTTCCCACAAGTGTTATGAAATGATGGAGTGAAATGAAGATATATATATCTTTCCACAGACCATGTTTTGTCCACCTTAAATATTTCCATTTCGAAAGTGTGGTGAATGTTAAAAGTACCCGATGGGTTGAGTTTTTTTCTTTAAAACC
Source organism: Persicaria maculosa (assembly GCA_963922045.1). Classification (NCBI taxonomy): domain Eukaryota; kingdom Viridiplantae; phylum Streptophyta; class Magnoliopsida; order Caryophyllales; family Polygonaceae; genus Persicaria; species Persicaria maculosa. The sequence continues at coordinate 42,656,900 of OY998261.1, forward strand.
AAATTTTTTTTAAATGGTTGACCCGCCAAACCCGGCGGGTACCCGGTTCCCTGCCACGTGTCTCATCCCGACGGGTCGACCTGTCAACCCGCCGACCCGCCGGGTGACCCGAACCCGTCGACCCGTTTAATTTCCGATTTAGGGTTCGGGTCATGTCCACCGGGTTCTCGACCCGACAGGTCCGATCCGTTGACTCGGTGGATCGGACCCGTGGCTACGTCTAAATCCATCTAATTCATCTTACTCTTATCCGCATAAGAGTATTAAGTTTGATAGCATGCTATCGATATATTGATGATATATATGATGAATTAACTATTAATCAAACTTACTACTATTATGCGCATAAGAGTATTAAGTTTGATTAATAGGCAATACCCCAACTCTACTCCTACCCTTCACTATCTCGATATTTCAACTCATTAGTCTATTATAACTCCTCTTATAGTATGATTGATAAAACAGTTTATTTATTGAACAAGTTTATCCTACAGTTGTTTTATTTTGTTAGGACAAGGCAAAATAGGAGAGGACACATCACTTGGCACATAAAAGATTCGACAAACACCCAGAATAACCCCTCTAGTTGAGAACACAACCCAAACTTACCGCATTCAATTAGATCGATACAACCGAGGCTAGTTTTGACTCAAAACCAATTCAGACCAACATCAATTCCAAACCAACGCAACAAATTTGATAAAATCCCATTCCAAATTCAAATTAAACTAGTCAATTAAGATGACAAGGCCCTGATTTCATACCCCTATTCCCACAGAGGTCGAGGGTCGACGGAATCAGGGCTGTAGGGGGTCGTCGGTGTCGATCCCGTGCCTACATCCACGAGACGTAGCATTTGGCGTCGACAGGCTGGGGTCGAAGACGTTATTGTTGAGGAGGGCAACTCACCGGCGTTGACTCGTTTCGGCGATATCAAGGATGAGAGGGCGCCTATATCGAGCGAGAGTGGCCCGGGGGCTCGAGTTTGGGGCGACCACGAAGGCGCGGGCACCATTTGGGGAAGGAGGGTCGAGAGAGAGGACGAGGAGGGTTTTGAACCCGCTAACTCGATGGGTCGGACCCATCTAGGGTAGGTTGTGGGTTACGTTTAGGGTCGGAGGGTTTTGAACCCGCTAACTCAATGGGTCGGACCCAACGGGTCGATCCGGCGGGTCGACCTATTTAAAAAAAACGGTCGTTGCATGTGGGCCCCACCACTAGGACAGATATTTTAAAAAAATAGCCGTTGGCCTAGGCCGGGCGCCGGGGCTAAAAATACCCGTCAATCTGTCATGTCACTCATCACATATTTATATCCCATCCCACATCAACTTTCATTTTATTTTCATAAGCTCGTTATCATGTCCGACCAATCCGCCGATAATTTTCGTACGACGTTGTTCCATGACCATTTCGAGCAGGGTCGGGCAAGCCCCGGGAAGGTCGAAGCGGTTTGTCGTCATTGCGGTCACAAGTAAAAGTTGACAAACAACATGGGCTATGGAAATATGAAGCTTCATATCACGAAGAAGCACCCTGACAATATGAAGATCGGTGGTGCATCGGGCTCGGGTGGTAACTAGTACTAGACTACTAGTAGTGTAGTAGTGAGTAGTCTAGTAATTATAAGTTCTAATATGTTTTATTGTGATGTTCGTCAAGTTTAAAATCTGAAGCTCGATCCCTACCGAGACAATAAATCCAATCCGGGTTGTAATCGTAGTTCGGTTTGTAATAAACTTGTGTTTCATGTAATTGTGGTTTATAAGATTGTGTAGTTTTCTAATTACCAACAATTTTTGAAAAAAATTAAACAATGAAATAAAATCCGTAAAAAATCGAATAAACATTCAATATAAATTTTAAAAATGCCAAAAAAAATTACAAACTCTATAAAAGAGGTATGTATTAATTTTTTTGAACATATGTCGAGAAAACAGAAAAAAAAATTGTCCGAAGATCCAAACGGCTAGTTTCCAATGGCGGGTCGACCGTTGCCCAACGGTCGAAACCGACCCCAAAGGCTCGATTTTTCCCATATAAATACCCCATTTCCAACCCACACCTCACTCATCTCATCTTCATCTCTCTAATCGCTCTCTAATCACACTCTAAGTGCTCGATATTCTCTCTCGTAGTCCCGGTTTCCTAATCTCTCTCTAATCTCTCTTATCGCTTCTAAGCCTCTTGAATTCATAATGTCAAACATGTTCACCCAAATTACCCGAGGTCGCAAGAGTGTTAGTCGATCCCCATCCTCGAGCGGCGGAGGCAAAACCGGCCAAGTCCCAGTCGCGGCGGCACCAAGACTTCGTTGTAGTGCCTCGGTCTCCGCGGGGAGCGGATCCCAACGGCGTCGAGAGGACGATCTATTGGCAGACCACGTTGATGATATTATAGAGGAGGGGACAGTCCAAGGAACGCCTTCGACGGTCCCGATACAAGAGTCTGAGTTGGGAGGCGATGGGACTCCGGTTGAGGACGATGACCCGAGGGCCTTTCCAACCACGGCCCAAATACGAGTCGGCGAGCCGTTACGTGCAAGTACTGGTTCACTAAGGGCCCGAGGGATCTGAGCTGGGAGGAAACCAGTTGCTTGGCCAAGTGCAACTTTTGTGGGACGGTCTACAAACACCCGAAGGGAGGCGGATATGGAAACTACGGTCGCCATATGGCAACGAAGAATCCAGAAGAGCTCAGTCTCACCAAAGGACAGACTCAACTAACCGGGTACGCATTCTCTCACTCTCAACCCGCTGGTTTATGGTCTTATGATTACCGTAGTTGTCATGATAACTATGCGGAAATTAATAGATGCCGAAGGTTTAGCTTATAGTTTTTCACAACGTTTATGTTTCAATGAATTTATAACAAAAAAATGTTCAACCTTCATGACAAGGTATTAGTCGAAACACTGTTAAGAGGAAAGTAATTAGATGGTTTAATGCACGTAAAAATGAATTAGTAGAATATTTTCAAAAAAACACGATTTACAAGTATCAATTTGTAGTGACTTTTGGACCGACCATTGGCAGCATCACTCATATATAGGTGTTACTTGTCATTGGGTTGATCAACGTTTTCAATTGCACAAATGTGTTTTGTCTTTTCGAGTTTTCGGCAATGCTCACACGGCACGGAACATAGCACGTGTCCTGTTAAATGTTTTACAAGAATATAGATTGACTCAAAGAGTTTTCAGCATCGGTTTTGACAACGCTTCTGCCAACACCGCATCTATTTCGGAATTAATCCAATATTGTCAACCCGGGATAGGCGGTAGGTTTTTCCACATCCATTGCGCCCCTCATATTTTAAAATTATGTGTCCAAGATGGGTTAACATTTTTACATTCTGTTGTTGAACCAATTCGATTTGTTTTACGGGCACTTTGGCGAAGCAAACAGCTTCGCAAAGACTGGAGCGCCTATTGCCGCTCTCACCAAACACGTCTGAAGCAGTTCCCTAACGATGTTTGCACTCGGTGGAACTCTACTTACAAAATGATTTATGAATCCATGGCTTATAAAGATCTTCTTTTCGGTTTTGCAATATAAAACATCAAAGGGTCATACATCTTTGCGGACGTGTGGACTCAGGCTCGGGATGTTGTTGAAGTTTTTAAAGTTTTTTACGATGCAACTCGGACTTTTAGTCATTCTTACATGCCTAAATCAAACCTTTTCTGTTTTGTTGCCATGAACGTAGCCCTCGCCCTTCAAGATGGGGTTAATGTGCCTTAAATATCCTTGGTTGTTTTAGAGATGCGGCCGAAATGGTAGGCATATTACAAAGTTAAACCGGATATTTTCCTCGTAGCTTGTTATTTCGACCCTAGGTATAAATTAAACGGGGTTATTAGAAAACTATTTTCAGACTTTATAAATTGAGAATCATCCCGAATGCAATGTTCAACTTATAGTTTCTAGCCTTAGAAGTATATATTAGAAAAATTATATACTCATTATTATACAGGCGATAGAGCGCCCTCCGCTCGTCCTTCTGTACCTTCCAATTCGAGCGGGTCATGACCTAGCATAACCGCTAGAACTAAGGCACTTGCTAGAGATATTTTTGGCTCAAAGAGGTTGAGATCTTCGTCGAGCCCCCACTCGGAACTCGACGAATATTTTTCTACTAACTTTGTTTTCCACAACGATGAGGAAGAAGATTTCGATGTCCTAGAATGGTGGAGCCGTCCTAAAAGACAAAATTCCCAACATTGCAGGTCATCGCATGACAAATACTTGGGGCCCATTGCTCCACCGTCGCCACCGAGCAGCTCTTCAGTCGTGGAGGCCAGATTCTGTCAGAGAAGAGATCAAGATTGCTTCCCGAGAACCTCGAAGCTCAAGTTTGCCTTGCAAATTAGAAGAGGGCAGATATGCGGATGTAGAATAACATCTTATCTACTGAATTCGAGGACAATGATGGAGTGGATACACAGTCCGCTGGGAGCTCCATCGACGGCGCGATCACTTACGGAGACAATTTAGCTGGGGGTTGTTGGTAGGAGGAAATCGAGTTCTTAAATACAAATATAAAGATATATAAATGTAAACCGACTCCTAGCCTATGCAAATAATTACAAGACTTCCTCCCGTTGTAGTGGAAGGGTAGTCAGGATCGATCCACGAGGAGGCTTATTAGCGGGATCCTAGTAGCGTTGGAAATCTCATGTCTTTCGTCGACCAGAAGCCTCAATCTCGACCTTGGTGCTCGATGTCGACCTCGGTTGTCACTGTTCTCTGCAACAAAAGACCTGCAGAGACAAAAACGAGTAGTCGATATCGACTAGTGTAGGTCAATATCGGTGTTAGTAGATGGAATCGACTGGCTCAGAAGACTGCCAGTCGATATAGGTGGTCGATATCGACGTTGAGGGGTCGATATCGATCTCAGTAACTCGGCAGGGATGCTCTTCGTCGACTCAGAAAACTGTCGGCAAAGCTCAGGGGTCGATATCGATCTCTGGGGTCGATATCGATGTCTTCTCCTGCAAAGTTGTTAGCTTTTTGTCGGCAAAGAAAGGCCGAAGACTTAAGGATGAATGAGGATGCGATGAACAGAATAAAGACAGTGTTTTAATGAATATAAACTATATAAAAAGCAACTCCTAGGATTAGGGTTTACCACAACGTTAACTAGTGCCTGCGATAAGATAAATAAGACGGACAATTGCGCTATTTCACCCGAGGGACAAGCTTTCGCTGTACACCAACTCTTAGGATTACTTTTGCAAATAAACCTAATTGTGTCTACCAATTTTATGTTTATAACTCAAGTTGTTAGCATGAATCCCTTTTCATTCGATTAGGACTAAACATAGAATCGTAGGAGATGATATAGACATAACGATATCAACATCTAACACTTACCTCAAGCACGCATGGGTAACGTCGGGCTCACCCCGACCCTAAGAGCTTTGGGGGACTACTCGCTTCTCATCATGGAACTCATCATTGATTGAAAGAGAAATTGCATTAAAAACTATCGAAACTTTACAACTCAACGTCGGCTCTCGCAAACGTCAAACCTTAAAGCTTCTTCTAACTCTGTTGAATGTAAGTGAACTCTAAAATTGGATGTAAACTGAATGTGTGTCTGTGGATGATTCAATGCCAGCCCCCTAGGGCTTTATTTATAGGCTACTAACCCTTGCTAGCCAAGGATTGTAACTTCTATCTAAACTATGAAATCTATCCAAACAATTAAGATAGGTCTTTTATTTTGATAAAACTCTAACAACTTTGATAAATCTCTAAGGTAAAAAGTAGGTAAAACTTCAGCTGCCGTTTATCTATAGTTACAAGATAATTCGTGCTCCTTGAAGATAGAATATCCAATCTGCATATCGAAAAGCGTGCTTATCTTGTGTCGAAGTATGGTCGATATTGACCAGGAAGGTCGATATCGATATCTCTGTTTCTGCTCGATGAGCTCAACTTCTCTCGATTCCTGGGTTCAGGTCGATATCGATGTATAAAGGTCGATATCAAGTGCTTTTCTCTATTGTGCATGGTCTGTCTCGACACGCAGTTTTGTGTCGATGCTCTGTAGTCGATATCGACGTTATGGGTCGATTTCGACCTCTACTCTGCTCTCTTTGGTTTCTTCGTTTTGACTCTGATTTCGCTCGAATTTCTACATGATTAGCTCAAAAGTTGTGCAGACTCTATTTCTTGCACGTTAGCTCATTCTAACACAAGTTTACATTATTTTCAACCTTAAATTTGGAAATCAAATGAAATATGAAGTCAAGAGATGCAAATAAAAGAGGTACAAATATGTACATCAAAACACCCCATACTTAGACTTGCTTGTCCTCAAGCAATAACCAACACCTACAACACACCCTTCAAGTCTTCCCCATTGTCAAAAGCAACATCATAAGCAGTAGCAAAGCAAAGCAAGTGAATTTAACGTCATAGCACATATTTAGGCGATCCATATGCATATACAATTTTTTATCCAGCCTCACAAGGATAATGTGTTTGCACTGAACTCTCATGTGTTTAGGCTATGAAGATCAACTCTCAACTCAATTCCATACACAATCTCATAAACATTGCAATTTATAATAATCCACTTCGCAACCAATTATGAAAATGCAATAAGAACCATCAGGAGGACTTTCGCTCAATGGAAGACTTCAAAGAAGACTCCATTCGGCGGGGTTGTAATGGGGCTTGGCATGAAATAAAAGGGTATGGAATTATTTGGCTATGTGGTGCTTATATAATTCGGGAATCAAGACTCCTAAATCTCAACACTTGCAATATCCAAACCATAACTCTTCAATGTTGCACTTTCCAAGCTCAATTTCCCATAATGCTCTTTCCAAACTCATCTTTCCATAATATACTCTCAAGATGCACTAAAAGATATAAATCATAATATCAACCCTTCTTTCATACTCTAATATGCCTCTCAAAAATATAACACTTGTATGAAATAAATAAAGGACTTAAGGACTTCGGCTCATGCACTATGTATATATATCTCTTTTTTTTCTTTTTTCGGATTTTTTTTGGACGAAAATAATAAATAAACACTAAAAATATGTGCATTTATATGGTGAGCCAAAAATCCTTTTACAAAATATGACAAGCTACAAATATGTGCCAACCCATAATTTCCTTGCTCAAAACTGGACAATATGCACTTTTCTTTCCACAAGGCATTAGTCCAGCCAATCTAAGTCTCAATTCCCAAATGGGGGTCAGGCTCAATTTAGCTAGGGATAATTTTGTAGAGTTTGCAATTTCAGGCTCAGGCTAATTTTTCGGCTTCAAGTAGAGATAATGCAAGGTAGGTAAAGAGAGGATAAAAATGGCTTCAAAAGATGCATCCATCTTTTAATTCTCGTAAACATAGACATATTTATGCATTGGCTTTGAATAACTATCACAACATTTAGAGATGCATAGGAAGAGTAAATACACTCAAGAAAGCGGAGGGATTTTTAATGTTCTCCCTATAGGCCAAAATTCTCACAAGGACAATTTTTGCTGGATTTGCTTTTTAGCCTAGGATCATATGTGCTCAATTTCATCACAAGTTCACAATCTACATAAAAATTTGAAGGACTTAGGCTAAACCATCCAAATATGCCATAGGATTTACATGATCAAGTCAGCTATTGAGTTTTCATCATAGGACGTCTAAGTAGGGTTTAAAAATAAACTTAAAAAAGTAAACATGCATTTTTTTGTATTTTTGACATTTTTCAGTTTTTTTGGATTTTTGACATTTTTTAGAAAAGTAAAACAAAGAACAAAAATTTAAACATGAATGCAATGCGAAGAAGAAAACCAAGTTATGACCATAAGACATGTCTTTCCCCCACCCCATACTTAAAATATACAGTGTCCTCACTGTATTAAAAGAAGAACAAGGGTAGCGAGAAACTCACAGCGCAACCTGCGGATTCAGGTCGATTTCAGGTATGGTCGATGCCAGAAGTCGATATCTATGTCAGAGGTCGATGTCGACTACATCGGTCGAAGTCGAGGAAGAAAGTGAAGACAAGGGCCGCCAGATTGGGGTCAATATCGATGATTATGGTCGATATCGACCTTTGCCTTTTTCTCCTGAGTCCTTGATGTCGACTCAAGGATATGGCTTGACCCTGGGGGGTTGATTTCGACTGGCCTGGTCGATTTCAACTACCTCTACAGAAGCTTCTATTCTTCTTCGTCATTCCTTTTGCTTAACAACCTGAAATCTTTGTTAGATTTATAGATAAAGCCACGAATTATCTCTGTTTTAAAAGTTTCAAAATCCAAAAATCCTAAAAACCATCTATGCAAAATTTAAAGGTTTTATGTACATGCTCTAGAGTTTTGAGTCTCTAGGCCGACTTCTCCGTTAATTCATCATGAGCCTTTAATGTAGGGACCCTTCGAGCTCGAGTCTTCTCCTGGATCATCTAGGTCCTTTTGGTAGTAGCTAAGTTCGGCGACCATGGCTTCTTCTTCGTTAGATTCTTCTTTATTGGGCGCTTTCCTTCTCTTTCTTGACCTAACTTTTGCAATATAAGCAAACCATGGAGCTTTGACCCTCCCATTAATTGAATTATGAACAATGGACAGAGGAGGGTTAGGAATTATACCTGGGCTTACCTGTTCGGGCCCGAAACAGAAATCTTCGGGCTGAGGGGAGATCGATTTCGACCAAGGTGGGTCGATTTCGAGTATTTTGGTCAATGTCGACATGTGGGGGTCGATATCGACGTTTGTGACCCCATACTTAAGCTCCTGGCAATAATCTGGCTTCCTCGATTTCGACCAAGGGGGGTCAATTTTGATGTTTTTAATCGATATCGACTGGTTCCAGTCGATGTCGACCCTGCTTGCTGTTTCCGTCCTCGCCAACAAAAATTTTTGAAATTTCTCCTTAGCCAGCGAGAGGACAACTTGCTCCAGATGCTTCGTTTCGCTCATGGTCGGGTTGAAAGAGAATTCTATCACTTCGTTCCCTATAGTAAAGGTTAGTAATCTTCGACGTACATTAATATTGGCATCAGCAGTAGCTAAGAAAGGCCTACCAAGGATAATAGGTACTATAGGATCTTCGGGCATCTCCAATACAATGAAATCAGTAGGCACAAAGAACTTACCTACCTTTACCGGAACGTCATCAACTATACCTGTGGGCCTGACGAATGAGTTATCGGCCATATAAAGCTTCATATCCACAGGTTCAAGTGCTCCGATGTTTACCTTTTGCCAAATAGAAAGAGGCATAAGACTTATGCTTGCCCCTAGGTCACATAGGGCCTTGTAGCGAAGTTTGCCAAGCCCCACGGTGATTGTAAACTTCTCTGGATCACTCCTTTTCTCAGGGAAGTCCATCTTTGAGCACTCCTCTGCGATCTCTGCCATGGACCTCTTCTTGCTAAGGATGTCTTTGAGGAATCGAACATAGGCGGGCATCTCGCTTAGGGCTTCTGTAAGAGGAATGGTAACGTTAAGTCCTTGAAGAATCTTTACAAAGCGCCTAAACTTACCTTTGGTGGGATCCTCCAATGCTTTGGAAGGGAAGGGTAATGTCTTCTTTGGTGGAGGAGCCAAAACGGTGGTCGGAGGGGCCTGCTGAGTGTCGATGTCGACTGGATTCTGGTCGATATCGACTGGGATGGTCGATGTCGACCTCTGTTGTGGCTCCAGAGGCTCTGCATTGGCCTCGACGTTGACCTGGGTGTCAACCTGGGGGTCAATATCGACATCTGCCTCGACATCGATTGAGCTGTCGATATCGACTGGATCTGCTGCTTTCTCCTCCGCTTCCGTTCGTGGCTTATGTACCTTGTTGCCACTCCATAGTTGCATGGCTGCGACGTGCCCCGTCCCAGATTGCCCCTTAGGATTTGTAGTTGGTTGCCCAGGGAACGTTCCGGACGGTCTAGGAATTTGTGCTGCCAATTGACCCAAATTGGGTCTCTACATTCTTTTTCCAAATATCCATCTTGATGTGCGCGCAAATTGCCATATTTTCTATGCACACATGAATCCATTTTATTGTCTTTTGCATGCATATTAATGGGAAAACATGAGAATAGTGTAGTTTATGCTTAAAATGTCAAATATATGGGTTTGCACGAGTTTCCATGTGATTTCGCAGAAAACAGGATGAAAATGGATGAATTCGGAAGAGCGGAAAAAGAACTCGAAGTCTTCTGAAGAGGTCAAAATCGACTAAAGACCTCGACATCGAGTACATCAGAGACATAGAAATCGAGCAGAAAAGGAAATAGAGTATATCGACACAGAAGGAGTCGATATCGACGTATGGGGGTCGATATCGATGCTGCTAGATCGACCAAATTGATAGAAGTCGAGTGCCAGATCGAGTAGGAGAAGGAGAAGCTCGAGATAAGGTTTTGGAAGGGTCGATATCGATGTCTAAGGGTCGATATCGACCATGCCAGCAGAGGAATTCGACTCCGATTTTGATAGAATTATATCCAAAGCTTGCAATATCTATCCAAAGGTCGAGATTTCCTATCATCAACACCAGATCTATCATGAGGAGGCTGATTTCACCATGAAGTTTTAGCTTTTACTTTGTTTTAGTTTATCTTAGAGAATAAAGATAAGGTTTCGAGTCCTTATCGACATCTATAAATAGAGGCCAATACGGCTGAGTTTAGGTATCTAATTTTACACACAATTCAGTTGCAATAGAGAGTAGAGAGAGAGAGAGGAGACCGAGTGGAGTTGTAAAGCGAGAGTGGAGTGGCTTGTTCGGTTGTACTTTCTTTCGGAGTTTTAATTCAAAGTAGCTTTCTTTCAATAACAAATGATGATGATGTGCATGATGAGGAGCGAGTAGTCAACCCACTTCTAGGGTCGGGGTGAGCCCGACGATAGCAATGTGAGGTAAGTGCATCAAAGGTATGACTTTTATGCGATTTCGTCTTCTACCCCATGCATGATCCTTTACGAAAGTTAGGGATATTCATTCTTTGCATTATTGAAGCGAAAGCCACTCATATTGTGAACTTGAATTGCTCATGAATTGGATAGTAACTCTTAGGAATTATGCGAGAGCCTCTAATCAACTAAGTGTTGATAACGAAAGTTATTTGACGGAAAGACATTAAAGTTCATATCTTTAGCATGAAACTTGCATTGTTATCGTTGTGGCATGAAACCCCGACTTTGGAAGCCTTTTAATTAATTGAATTCTTCATAAAAGTCTTAGTTTTGTTTCTGTTCATCTTCCTTCTCCATTCTATTTTCTTCGGACTCTTTTCCGACAAATTGGTTACAAAAACAGTTTCTGTGACAAGCATCGAAATCGACCATAAGGGTCGATATCGAGGTCTAACATCGATATCGAGGTCTCTGCTCGACGTCGACTTACTGTTTTGTCTTCTGCAGGAACTGCGCTAGGAAATCGACCAGAATTGAGGTCGATATCGACCTGTATACTCGATATCGAGTTTCTGCTGAGGTCGAAAGCCTTGATCGTGAGTACAACAAAGGAAGCGCTGACATACCTCCTCGTGGATTCAATCCTGAATTACCCTACTACTACAAGGGAGGGGATTCTTGTATTATTTGTTTGGGACAGGGAGATAGTCTAGTTGTGCTTTGTTTTATTTTAAATATTTGAATCTCCTACTTACCACCCCCATTACGAACACATCTCCCCAATCCTTGTGGTAAGGTGATTTAGTTGAGAATGGATTGCATTCTTTGATTGATCATTCTTAGCCTGATTTCGCCTGATTTCATCCAGCACAAGTTGTAGATCATCCTTCCGTTGGTCCCCCTCCGGGTGCCCAAGAGCTCTATAAGGCCGGGGGTCCCTAGGGTTAACCGGGTTCCATTGTGAGTGATGGAACCTTTGGTCTCCCCAATATTGGTGATTGGGACCCCTCATGTAACCGCCTCCTGGTGAGTCTCCGCTAGTTGTACTTGTTCAATATGGGGGCACTCAATGGTGGTGTGCCGCTGCGATCCGCATTCAATGCAATCTTGGTTCGCTGAAAGGAACCTCGCTTGCTTTTGGAGCTTTCGAAGTTGATCTATATGGAATTTCTCCTTCACGTCCGGATCGATTACCTTAGAGGGTTCATATAATGACATAGATGGGGCATGCCTCGACGATGATGATGTGTCGGAAGCCTCAGGGGTCCCATATCTGTTGTCGAACTCCACCAACCTCTCTATGGTCTCCCAAGCCTCTTGTGGAGCGAGTTCAAGGTAGCCATAGGAGGTGTAGGTGTTGATCCTCTCCTTGGTTGCAGCATCAAGAGCATTGTAAATAATCTCCTGAATCACGTATGGTGGTTGACCATGCATCGGGCATGATCGTAGTAGGTCCTTAAACCTTTCCCAAACAGTCGCCAGAGCCTCACCAGGCTTTTGTTTGAAAGCCGTGATTTTCTGTCGGATCAACGCCGTCTTAGAAGGAGGGCAGAATTTGTTGAGGAACGCGTCCTTGACTTCATTCCAGGTGCGGAGCGATCTTGGGGCTAAGCTCTCCAACCACTGCAATGTTTTTCCTGTAAGGGACCAACGAAAAGCTTTTAGTTGGACATACTCAAAACTCTGTCCATCTGCAATAGTATCACAGAGATCTAAGAGGGTTGATATATGTGCCATAGGGCATTCATTAGGTTTTCCTTCATATTGATGCCTTCGTATTTCAGTAAGGAAGTTAGGTTTAATTTCAAAATTAGAGTCCGGGATAAGAATCGCCGATTCGGGCACTATGAGCGTGGGGTGCATATATTGCTTGGCATTCCGAGGGAGGGCATTGATTTGGGCTTCCATTTGCCTCCGGCCTTCCTCCTCCCTATCTACACGCTCCTTAAGTGCCGCCTCTCTAGTTGTTAAGTCCTCAACCTGCTTCCTTAGTTACTCAATTAGTTTAGCCTGGTTCGCATTGTCTGCCATGATTCTCTGAGCTTGGGCTCTTAGGTGGAAATAGCGTTCAGGGTCGTCTACTTCTTCAAATTCAGGTGGGCGATCAGCACGTCGCATACACCTGCAAGGCCAAACTAGATAGAAACGTGAGATAGACTACTAGGGCGCGATTAATTGCATCCCCGGCAATGGCGCCAATTTGTTGGTAGGAAGAAATCGAGTTCTTAAATACAAATATAAAGATATATAAATGTAAACCGACTCCTAGCCTATGTAAATAATTACAAGACTTCCTCCCGTTGTATTGGAAGGGTAGTCAAGATCGATCCACGAGGAGGCGCGTCAGCGGGACCCTAGTAGCGTTGGAAATCTCACGTCTTTCGTCGACCAGAAGCCTCGATCTCGACCTTGGTGCTCGATGTCGACCTCACTTGTCTCTCTTCTCTACAACAGAAGACCTGCAGAGACAAAAACAAGCAGTCGATATCGACTAGTGTAGGTCGATATCGATGTTAGCAGATGGAATCGACTGGCTCAGAAGACTGCCAGTCGATATAGGTTATCGATATCGACGTGGAGGGGTCGATATCGATCTCAGTAACTCGGCAGGGATGCTCGTCGTCGACTCAATGAACTGTCGGCAAAAATCAGGGGTCGATATCGATCTCTGGGGTCGATATCGATGTCTTCTCCTGCAAATTTGTTTCTTTTTATCGGCAAAGAGAGGCCGAAGACTTAAGGATGAATGAGGATGCAATGAACAGAATAAAGACAGTGTTTTGAGGAATATAAACTATATAAAAAGCAACTCCTAGGATTAGGGTTTACCACAACGTTAACCAGTGCATGCGATAAGATAAATAAGACGGACAATTGCGCTATTTCACTCGAGGGACAAGCTTTCGCTGTACATCAACTCTTAGGATTACTTTTGCAAATAAACCTAATTGTCTCTACCAATTTTATGTTTATAACTCAAGTTGTTAGCATGAATCCCTTTTCTTTCGATTAGGACTAAACATAGAATTGTAGGAGATGATATAGACACAACGATATCAACATCTAACACTTACCTCAGGCACGCAAGGCTAACGTCGGGCTCACCCCGACCCTAAGAGCTTTGGGGGACTACTCGCTTCTCATCATGGAACTCATCATTGATTGAAAGTGAAATTGCATTAAAAACTATCGAAACTTTACAACTCAACGTCGACTCTCGCAAACGCCAAACCTTAAAGCTTCTTCTAACTCTATTGAATGTAATTGAACTCTAAAATTGGATGTAAACTGAATGTGTGTCTATGGATGATTCAATGCCAGCCCCCTAGGGCTTTATTTATAGGCTACTAACCCTTGCTAGCCAAGGATTGTAACTTCTATCTAAACTATGAACTCTATCCAAATAATTAGGATAGGTCTTTTATTTTGATAAAACTCTAACAACTTTGATAAATCTCTAAGGTAAAAAGTAGGTAAAACTTCAGCTGCCATTTATCTTTAGTTACAAGATAATTCGTGCTCCTTGGAGATAGAATAGCCAATCTGCGTCTCGAAAAGGGTGTTTATCTTGTGTCGAAGTATGGTCGATATCGACCAGGAAGGTCGATATCGATATCTCTGTTTCTGCTCGATGAGTTGAACATCTCTCAATTCCTGGGTTCAGGTCGATATCGATGTATAGAGGTCGATATCGAGTGCTTTTCTCTGTTGTGCATGGTCTGTCTTGACACTCGGTTCTGTGTCGATGCTCTGTAGTCGATATCGACGTTATGGGTCGATTTTGGACCTCTACTCTGCTCTCCTTGGTTTCTTCATTTTGAGTCCGATTTCGCTCGAATTCCTTCATGATTAGCTCAAAACTTGTGTAGACTCTATTTCTTGCACGTTAGCTCATTCTAACACAAGTTTACATTATTTTCAACCTTAAATTTGGAAATCGAATGAAATATGAAGTCAAAAGATTCAAATAAAATAGGTACAAATATGTACATCAGGGGTGGAGGAGGATTCGACGATCAAGTAGAATAGTTAAGCGGGGTTCAGACGTACATAGGTAAAAGGAACTACATGGGCTTTGATTCCTCAACCCTGGGTGGATACGTAGGCAATTGGGAAACCGATTCAAGCCCTTCTTCCTTTTTTTCTCCCAACTCAAATATACGTAATACGTAAACAGAAAACACGAAACGGTATTTTAAAAAGTCAAAACATCGCAAAGGCGCAAACCTAGCAAACCCGGGCCCTAATAACCCGTCGGGTAACCCATCGACCCTGGGACCTACCGGGTGACCCGAACCCGCCAACCCGTGGGAATCTCGGGTTAGGATTCGGGTCACCCCTCTTCGACCCTTGACCCGGCGGAGCCACGCCTCGACCCCAGGCATCGAGGAGGGAGGCAGAGTGCTCATCGTTCTTCTCACGAGGCTTAGGCATCATAGTTGGACAGGAGGGCGTTGTCATCGCAACAAGCTTGTTCAAGCTTCACCATCTCCAGGGACGCTCCCTTGGAGCTCGCCATCGCCCTTTGCCATCGTTTGTAATCGATCCGCCAGGAGAGGGAGAGTGTGGTTGGAGTCGATGACGAGAATGGTAAATCGAGAGGGATAGGAGGCGTCGCGTCGGTGGATGGAGAGAGATACAAAGGACGAGAGGAGAAGGGAAAAGAGGATTTCACTTGACTGATCCGGAATCGAGGAATGAGGAGAGGGTAGGTCTATCTTAGACCTGTCAATCGGGTCATTCGGGTCAGGTTCGGTTTCGAGTGATTCGGGTCTCGGGTAAATCAAGTTTCAGATCAAACGGGTTACCGATCATTATGGTGCCAAACCGGGTTTGTCCCGGGTTCGGGTCGACCCACCGGGTCAAAAAACTCAAACTTTTTAAAGAATTTTTAAAATATTAAAATGATATCAAAATTAAATTACAATAAAAATATGTCAAATTAAACTAAATAATAATATTATAATTCAATTTATAAATATTATAATAATATTATTATTATATTAATATTTTAAGCAATAATCATATTTATACAAATAAGTGTTATAGACAAACTACAAGTGTAAAATATATAAGTCATTTATCTTATGAGTGATCTTAACGAATACAATTGCATGACGAATCTGTGTGGGGTCAATTTGGTGCTTATGTGGCGTCTACATGGTGCTGACTCACCGAGTCGATTTTGACCCTAAAAGTCCCGGATAATTCGGGTTCGGGTCAATTTCGGGTCCCGGTTCTAAAATACTGGGTTCAAACCCGTAAAATTACTGGGCATATAGGTAGGGTTTTTCGAGTTTGTTTTGTTTTGACAGGTCTAGTCTGTCTAGTGGAAATACACCTGTTTGGTAATGAGATTTGAAGGGATTTTTAAGAATGGAAGTGAAGGGAAAATAAATTATGTGTTTGTATGAACAATTTAAGGAAAAGAAATGGATCTCAAATTTGAGTAAGTGGTCAATTTGGTGGGATTTCACAACCCACTAAAAGGGTGGAATTTGGTGGAAAAGTGAAATTCCTCCCTTTTCCTTCACTCCCCCTTATCAATTTCCCCCTTCTTCCTTCTTCTAAAAACCCTATAAACCAAACAGAGTAACATATGGGACGGATAAGCTAGGGTTTGGGTTGAATTTACAAAATTACCCTTTTACTCCTTAAATAATAATACTATCTGCACATAAAATTATAAAATAATTCAATCAAAAGTAGGAAATTAGTAAAAATTCCAATTACAAATAAAAATCAGATTATCAAAATTTAGATTATGTTACAAGTAATATAATATGAAATCAATAATTCAAGAAAACCATTTATAATTAAAAATTAAATTTTATGCCTTTACATTCGCCGCATTGAACTCCTTTGTCACCGCTGTCGTCGCCTCCGTCGAGCTCCCTCACCGCCGCCCGCCGTCGTCAAAACAAATGGAAACGACATTGTCTCCCTTTATCACTTATAAAGATTGGTGGATGAATCAACTCTCCCACCACCCATGTTCAATCGCATACAAAATGCAGAGGTGCCCTGATTGCCATGGAAGGCGGAGGTGGAGGTGCCCTGATTGCCAGGGAATTGGAGCTCTTTTGGCACATTGAGCACGTCTCAAGGAAATTGGAGTGATTGTCATGGAATTGGAGCTCTTCGGGTTCGCAGTGGAACAAAACGGTAGCCATTAATGAGATTGGACGAGAAGCTTTGAGAAATTGATCAAAATTTGATGGTGTTTAGCTTCACAAAATGTTGATTAACACACAGGAGGGCGCGCATACTGTTTTCAGCAGACTAGGAATAAAGAGTGAGGGCAAGGGATGAAGAGGACGATGGGCTGAAGTGCTACCACACAGATGCGATTGTCGACAACGGCTCAGAGATGAGAGAGGTAGGAGAGGAGGGGTAAGAATGTAAGGGCAATTTTGACATTTTCATCCTTAAAAAACACTTCAAAAAATTATAAATACCAAACATCATTCAATTTTTTGTACAAGATTTTTTTACAAAAAAATCTCAAAACTCCAAAATCTCTGTAAACTATTAAAAAAAATCTCAAACTTCAAAATCTCTATAATCTACAAAAAATCTCTCATTTATAATCTACTGTCAAACACACCCTAAAGCTAGTATGTTGTTTGGTAAAACTAGCAGTTAAGGTAACCGATGAAAACTTGTAAATAAAAAAACCAAAAGCTCCGAAAAACTTATATAAATAGTTGTTAAAAACTGAAATTTCAAAAACTAATTAAACCAAAATCTTATATTTATTTCATTTGAAACTATATAACATCAAAATTATAAACTCTGAAAAGCTATTCACTGTTGTCAAACATAGCAAAGTCTTTTATACATCCATATCTACTAAAGAACGTTAACAATAATACGAGGAAGTTTAAATCTCAACTTTTCTTAAAGTTGATTGTATAAACCATAAGGGGAACTAGATGCAAATCAGGGTCTAAAAGTTAGTGTGACCTGCAAACCAAATCTGAAGATCAAAACATTATAACTAGATGCAAATAAGGGCAAGACTAAAACAATCAAATATAATAAAGCACATTATATATACAAGCGGTTAGATAGATGTCTAGGGTGTAAAAGCATGAAATTTCCAGGCACTAGAGGGTAGAAACTGCCTCAGTTGCATCATCACAAAATTACACTGATGGACAGATGATTAATAAATCCTGATAAAGTCACCCTCTGCACATAAGAAACTAATATCTGAACTGTATTTACAGAAAAGAAAACGGTTCAAGCCAAAAATAAAAGGTTGTTAGTAATGCACAAAGTGCATCATCTAGCCTAATGAATTGCACCCTTCTGTAGGGCAGCTATGAAAATGAGTGAAATCCAGCATTTTTCAACATTGCTAAATGGTTCTGTGCAAAATTACACTGGACTATGAGAAAACCGAAATTCAAGAGATTTGCTTCCTCTTCACCAGGTTTTAGTATGGTGCTTCAAGGGGAAGCTTATATGCACATAACATGAGCTTCCAAGCCTGTATAGAGTTGGAGATCTTGCATAATGATGGTCTCCTCCATCCTTACTCCTTGCCGTAGATGCGCTGAAGCTCACGCGTTGCAGCTACGAAGGAATCTGGGATGGTCAAGAAAGAAATCATGAGAATAGCCGGCTTAGTATTCAAAGCCTGAGCCTTTTAACTGGAGCAACTAGTTTAGTTACCTTTCCATAGACGGAAGGACTTCTGATTGATGGGTGAACCGGTAATTGTTTGAATGACATCAAACAACATGTTCTGTGGTGTACTCCTAAGCTCCTGAACAATTCCATAAATGGTCTTCCCATTCTCAAAATAGATGTGATTGTTCGGATGCTTTGTTTTGCATCCAGCATGACGCTCAAACTCGTAAGCATTAATGACCTACAAAAACAATTGAACATGTGATTCTCAAAACAAAATCCCAATTCAGTCAGATGTTCAACAAATACAACCTATTGTGCCTTACCTTACTCATGTTGCATGACTGGCAACCACAGAGATATCCAGAACCTCTTATTATAGCAGGAAGTTCCTTCTACCATTGATAAAACAACAAAATCACATTAAGATATAATATGCAGCATAACTAACTTTCATTTACCACAGATAAAACACGCCTCTCACATTAAGATATAAACGTATCATAAACTATAAACAAACGGTAGCAAGAATTTACCTCCCGTGACCAAGCAATATATTTCACCGGCACTCCATCGAGTATACCAGTAGACAATAAACTTCTCACATTTGATGGGAAATTATTGGATGGTGACTTCTTTGATGACTTCTGACAATCCTTCTTTTTAGAACCACTGTCTGTCCCAGAAACACACATGGATGAAGTGCTTGCTAGTGCATTAGCATCTGATAAAATCAAATCCTTCTGGTGTAGCAGATCTGTACCTTGCAATGAAGGCTGAGCCATCAGCAAGTCATAATTGGAAATGAGTCTCCCAGAGGCATTTGCATCATCATCGTCATTGAAGCTGCCAAAGGATATGATATTACTCTCTCCCTTCTCAAAAGCATGGCCCATAGATAAACCATTGTTATCAACTTTGTTGTTTGTGTTACAAAAGGAAATCGGATTATCACCCACTTTGTTGTAGCTGTTACCAATAGATATGGCATTATCATTCATCCTATTGTAGCTCTGACTCATAGATATCATATTGTCATCCCCCTTTGTGAAGGCCTGGCTCAAGGAAATAATATTGTTGTCCCCTTTACTGAAGCTTTGACCAACAGTGAGAAGAGAATTATCAACTTTACTGAAGGAAGTAGGTAGCAACATATGATTCTCACCCTTGTAACTGTGCCCCATAGATAGCATACTATCTCCATTACAGGGCTGATTCATAGATATGAAAGCATCAGCTTCCCTGCTGAAGGAATCACCAATTGCAATCGCGCTATCTTCCCCTCGGCTATAAGCAAGAGCTGTGGATACTGTACAACCATCACTGTCCTTGTTAAAATCATCAGCTACTGGCATCACACTGCTATCAGCTCTAGTAACACAAGGCCCTACCGGTACAGAAATCGTGTTCTCAGAGTCCTTTACTTGGCTTACTTTGACCTTCCTAATGGAACCATAGTTGAGGGTCGCTCTGGAATCATCTAAATGGGAGATAGATAAGCCAAAAGGGGTATCATTGAATACAGAATCAATCATCTTTCTCCCCATGTTCAAATTCCCAGGACTAATTGATGGGATGTTCCTCTCATCAAAATCGATGGCTCTGGTGGGTTCAGGATCAAATAGTCGATCATTGAAATGGGAAGGGACTGAATTAAAACTGGGAATGTTTACCCAAGGAGGAAGATTAGTGTTTGGAATTCCAGAAAAAGAGCTACTGCCTGGAACCTCTACTGTTTGCTTTTTATTTGGAAATAGCTCTGCTTCATCCCCATCCATGTACCATTGATGTGCACGCTTGGGTTCAATCCTTGAGTTATCATAAGTCATCTCACCATCAGGTAAACATGGACCATCTTTGGGCATCCAAAACCCCTTGCCCTGGAAAGACTGCCAAACCAAAACAATCATTTAAGATCTTCTAATAGTAATGAACCCACATCTACAAGTACTACAACAACAACACCATCAACCCAATGGATCCTGCCAAAGCAGGGTCTTGGGGGAATAGGTGTACACATACATTCCCCGAACAAGTCGAGAGAATGTTTTTGAGTGGCCCAATGTGGGTAGGAACAGGTGAACAATATGATCAAAATTTAAAAAATGAACAAACAGCAATGAAAATTACTAAAGCAGACACATATAAAAAACTGGAGGTCACACTCCTCTCAAAGCTACACCACTATCCTAAAAGCACACAGACGAGACCCAAGCCTAGTCTCTAACCCTCAAAGCCCACCATCCAAGCCCATAATGACTCCAGCTTAGATTTCCTCACTCAACCCACATCCTACCGTGTATAACTTTATAGATTCAGTAGCCTCCATCTACTATTAGTTGCCCTAGAAAGACTGCCAAAACAATCATTTAAGATCTTCTAATAGTAAATAAGTAAATAACCCACTTCTGCGTTACTGTTGCAAACAGTTTACAGAAGTACTTTTAATACACCATAAAGCTCTACACATTTCATCTGTCCCATTCAGTTACTTCACCACATTTGATAAGTTCTGTAATATTGTGATGATGATGTTAGCTCCCTACTATCACCAAAAACTAAAATACAATTTGTGTTGAACCAAAATATATGTGGAATTTGTTCCATTCAACGAGTGCTCCTCTCCATATTGCGTTTTTACTCTTGGATAATGTCAAAGTACCCTGTTGTATCTAATTAAGGAAAAGAGAAAAAGTTTATTGGTCCGCTTAGTTGTAGTTCGCTTCATTCTGTGTGCAGGATTAGTGAGCACAAATATACAACATGACAAAGATAGGTTACAGGAAAAGTTTTTTGAGATTATATATAAAAATATATTCAGGATGAGCATTGGAGGTAAACCAGTATGTTCGCAAAAACAAGTATTTCCTTATTATTGTCACTTACTATAGATGGTTACTTCATAATTGCTTCCTTAATATTGACACTTGCTATAGATGGTTACTTCATCATTGCTATCAATTTTAAAGTGTTGTTTGTAAAATGGAATTTGCCCTGTTTACAACGATGATAATCACATTTATGGTAATTTTTATCATAACAATCAAAAGCAATATACATTCATTAAGAGAACATAAAGTGAAGTATTATGTTTTGGAACTTGTGATCATTGCTATGTGTGGTGACCAGCATATTAACTAGTTCTCCAAAGTAGCAAGGAAATTAAACATAAACACAACTGGGAAAGAACATCCAATGAAGTAGGAAATAGGAGAAAAGAAGTTGTATAGCATGTTTTCCATCGTCAAACAAAACCCATATAGAATAATCACTTAAGCGGTCACTTCATCATTGGAATAAAATCATCTTTCATCCAACCATACGAAATAAAAGAAGCTGATTTAAATGAATATATAATAATTGCTAAATAAAGATAACAGAGATCAAAAGAAGTAAGCTTTATTTTCAAATGAAAATCCAGACCATATACCCTGGAAGGCTCCACTTGGTAACATATGTGCATAAAGGAAAAGCGGAAGCCATATAGAGTGAGCCAATGGCTTAGTAATGCTAAGTAGCTAGGCTGTGAAGGGAAAGGATAATGTTTCTTATAGGTGCAATAATGAAGGTTTTGCTACAGTGTAAAAAGACGAGGCCAAGGTGTGCTTGGGCATGGTGATCGCCTCCCTTGGCCAAGGCATCTATGAAGTGGAAAGGAAATCCTAAGGTGCCAGGCACGAAAAGGCGACAAGCAGCTCACCTTTTTTTTAAGGAAAAAAAAACACACCTAGTCACCTATGCATCTGTCCTTCGGAAAGTTTTCATTTCAAATATTTTCATATCTTTTTTCTTTTGGAAAATATCTCTTAAACAATTTTTATGATTTTAGAAAGTAGAAATGACTCCCCTCCCTTTGTTCTACATATGCGTCTGTCCCCTTCCTCCCTTCTTTTTTGCCTATGTCTGCCACTCTACTTCGCTCCCTCCTTTCCTACACTTCTCCCTTAAGGTTGAGTTGATTGCTGTTGTTGAGTTGCCGGAATATGGTGCTCTTCGGGTCACATCATTCATCTGCTCTTCAAGGTCTTCTAAAACACTACAACATACAAGTATGTTGACGGAGGTGGTGGGGACTTCGTTGCATCTATCAACACTCAAGAATAAGATGATGCAAATTACATTGATGATTATGCTTGACCAACTCCCTAAACATCCGCCCCATTCATCTTGATGTCTTTCTTTTCTTAATCTCCTATGCTTTAGACTTGCATTAATTACTTTAAGATGCTTTAGACTTGGTTTTCTTACTTGCTTACTACATAAAACTTGGTTTTATTACAATATTATGTTTTCAATTTGGTTTTATTTCATTGTGGACATGTTTTATAGTATTAAACTTTTAAGGTGTTTTGAGTTGTCTATCTTTGTAATCAGCTACTTGCCTAAAGGCCTGGAAGTTGCTCTCTTGCTCATTATGGGAATTGATTTATGGCAACCATCTTGTTTTCTTTTCCCCCTTTTCAAGTTTGAAACATCTTGAAGCCCTCTTTTTTCAGTTTTCGAATATTTTAAATCATACCAAAGCTCAAAGCTTCATTAGTTAGAATCTAAAGCTACCATAAAGGAAAGCCTTCAAGTGTTTCCATCAATAGTGCAGAGTCATAAATATGCGAGCAACTACAAACATTTTTCATAAACACAATCATCAAACTCGAAGGTTATAAGCACCATAAATCCGAGACAGCAAAAAGGCTATATTCGGAGCCCCAATTCGCAATCAATAACACTTCGACAAAGCATCAAGCGAGTAAGCATCACTCTCTTTATCATTCCAATTTTATCAGATGTCTCCAAAGAGAGAAGAAAGCATCACTTTCAGAAAGACGCAAAAAAACAGAACCAATTATACGGCTACAAGCATTCAATAAGACCAATGGAGGAACCTGCCACATACTTCAATCTCATTTGCCGATTCTCACAAAAACACGAACATTTCGATGAAACCGTATGAGCTGTTACTCTTGAACCATCTAAAACCTAAGCAAACAGATCTCGCGCGATCAACGACAGATCAGGCGAGCGCAGAGGGCGACGATCGAGAGATGGAAGCGAAAACCCTAGCAACAAAAACCGAAATGTAAGGAGAAAGAGAGGACTCACCATTCGAGCATTACTTGGATAGGCGGAGGCGAGGGGAGGGAGAGCACAACAGATCTCGGGGAAGCAATGGAGATGGGACGGGGGGAGGGGGTGGAAGCTTTGTAAGAGAACGTGTTGGGGTTTTTTTTGAAAACAAAAAGAGAACCGTAGGGAGAGAGTGGGTTGCAGTGTGGAGCGGACTGCGGACGGGTATTAAATCCAGGAGAGGGGCAATACGGTCGGAGTTGTGTTAAGTCAACAGCGTATTAATCCTCGTCATTGTCTGATTGGGGCCATCCTATATATACTCATCTAAAAACATAACACAACCCGAAAATCAGATCTAAAGTCTTAAAAAAAATTTAGATTCGAACCTGTTATTTAGTAGAGTTGTGCAGAAAAATACGACATGATCGACACGATACGAAACTGCAACAAAATGATACGAAAAAACATGAAACGATATAGATACGACACGATTATGACACGAACCGGTAAAATACGACAATAATCGTGTCGTGTTCGGATCGGCATATTTTCCCTTGTCAGGTATCCGACACGACACGGTAAAAAAAATAATATTAATATTATGTGATAATACAAATATAATAAATGTCTAAAGGTATCATGAAGAAAAGCAGTTTACCCAGTTGGTGGGGCGTGACTACTTGATGTCCGCTTATTTGACTATGTTTTATGTGTACTTTTACTTCGATTTCTGTCATTTATTTATATTATGAGTTGGAAATGCTATGAATCTGTGTAGAATATGGTTTATTTACAAGATATAGAGGTCTACATAAGTTTTGGTTTAATTTTGCAGAAATTGGAGCTGAATCGAAGCCAAGACAAGAAGAGGAGAACCGTCGAAGAGCACTCGACAACGACTGGAGGCTCTCGACATCGACTGCAAGGAATGGCAAAAAATTCTAATTGTTGAAAAGGCAAGCTATTGGAATTACATTAAGAGTGGTCGATATTTGTCCCTTACGTTCACTACCACTCGACATCGACAGCACTACTCGATTTCGACTAAGCCAAAAGACTGCCCGAGATCAAGTATGTTGAGGACCATTCGACATCGATTGCTCTGATTGGCGTCGATTGCTCTGGTCGACGTCGACTGCTCTGGTCGACGTCGATTGAAGAGTTTCGCGCAGCAGACGCGGTTTGAGAAATCCGGATTTGAGGAGGGTTAATTTGCCACGGTTTTATCAATTCTTTTCCATTATAGATAAACTCTTTCCTTGTGGGTAATTGCCTATTTACCCTAGCTAGGAATTTTTATATTTAGATAAAGTTTTAGATAGAGGTTTTTATCTTCTAGTTTAGATATGATTTAGTTTTTCTTGGAGAGTAAGGATTAGTCAACTATAAATAAAGCTCCTAGGGCTGGTTTTTTATTCATTCCAATACATAACTACAAACAAATAGAGAGTTTTAGGGTTTTGAAGTTTAGAGTTTTGGCGTTCTTGCGAGAATTGGGCGCTACAATTTTGAAGACTTCGGAATTTTTATTTATGCAAGTTAGTTTCTTTATTATTTCCATCATGCTTTCTTCTACCATGAGTG
Organism: Persicaria maculosa; assembly: GCA_963922045.1. NCBI lineage: Eukaryota > Viridiplantae > Streptophyta > Magnoliopsida > Caryophyllales > Polygonaceae > Persicaria > Persicaria maculosa. Next base: position 42,682,069 of record OY998261.1, read on the forward strand.
AGTATAGTCGCTTTTCTCTTAGGGTCGGGGTGAGCTCGACGTTAGCCATGCTTGTTTGATGTGAATTTGATGCTTTTATCATGTTTTGATTATCTCTTACCTTTTTGTGTTTAGCCCTTGCACGAAAGTAAAAGAAATTCATGCTAACCACTTGGATCATAAACGCAAAAACGGTAGAGATAAATTAGGTTTATTTGCTAGCGCTAATATATCTATTTGTTGGAATGTGTGAAAACTTGTTCCTTGATGATAAAGCATGATGAATCTATCTTATTCTATCTTTTGACTTGCATGGTTAACGTTGTAGTAAACCCTAGCCTTGAGATATCTTTTTTATCATATTGTTTAAATCCTTCTTTCGTGTGTGTGAAACCAAAACCTTTTCCTTTCTAGACCATTGCATCTTTTTCCATTTTTTTATTCTTCGAGAACTCTTATCGACGCTTCTGTTTTACTATTTTCGCTCTCAATATCGACTGCCTTTAGTCGACATCGATTTTCCTATATCAATCGATAGTTTTCTGAGTCGATTGATTGTTCTACTTACTCGATATCGACTAGCCTTAATCGACGTCGACCGCTTATGTTTGATGTTTTTGTGTTCTATGTAGGTTGTATTCGACGTCGAGGTCTTCTGTTCGACGTGAAATGCTTTTGTCACCTGCTGCTGAGTTGCTTTGATCGAGATCGACTATCCTTGATTGACATTGACTGCTTCCAGTCGACGTCGAGTGACTCCTGGTTGATTATAAAACGTTGTTCGAGGACTACTTGGGATCTTCTAACACGTTTTCTCGTGGATCGAACCTAATTCCCTTATACTACAGTGGGGGAGTCTTGAATTTTATTTGATAGGCTAGAGTGATTGCTTGTGTTGATATTTATTTATTTTCATATTCAATTCTCCTCTCACATCAAATTTTGGTATCGTTACCGGGGAAGCAATCAATCGTGCCCTAAGTGGTCTATCTAACATTCTTCTTGAGTACTATTTTATAGGTGTATGTGATACACTGATCACACACTAGAGTTTGAAGCCTCAGACGAACCAGAGTGTTATTTCAAGATAAGAGAAAGGCTACAAAGAGCAATGACCAACGAAGAGACTACTTAACAAGTGCTTGAGAGGCTCCGTAGGCAAGTGGAAGAGCTTACCAAAAGAGAAACCGAGCACACTCGGGCTACACAATGGGCAGAAGCAAGGTCCGAATGAGAAGCCCAAGCCAGGAGAGTGGCCCAAGCCCAATTGAATCTTATCCCTAAAAAATCTAAGGATTACTTGCACCCTAAACCAACCATGCCAGAATCCGCTATTATAATTCCTAAGTCTAGGTTTAAGATTAAAACAAGTTTTATTTCTGAAATTAGACGCCATGCTTTTGAGGAAAAACCCACTGAATACCACATGGCACATATTTCTACTTATTTAGATTTATGTGATACCATTTTTGATGGGGCTAATCTAGAATATGTAAAACTAAAATCATTTTGAAAATCATTTTGATGATCTCTAGTAGGGAAGGCACTACAATAGTTAGAGAGCTTGACCCCACGATCCATCCGCACCTAGAGTGAGCTTAGAGACTTTTTTTTTAAACAAGTTCTTCCCTCCATCGAAGACGGCGCATATTTGGCAAAAAATCATGGTATTCAAACAAAGGCCTAATGAGACGATGGCTCAAGTTTGGGAACGATACAAGGACGTGTTGAGATCGTGTCCTACTCATGGGCAACCACCGTATGTGATCCATGAGGTGATCTACAATGCTCTAGATGTGGTAACCAATGAGAGGATCAATACATATACTTCCTATGGTTACCTTGAGCTTACTCTACAATGAGCTTGGGATACCATTGAGAGGTTGGTGGAGTTCGACAGCACATATGGGACTCCTGTGGCTTCCGATACGAGGCCTGCCCCATCCTTTCCCCTATATGAGTGTTCATGGGGGGAGGTATGCTAATATAATATCAAATAAAATATCAAACGAAACCAGCTACCTTGTCCATGCAAATAAAATACAAGAATCCCTCCCGATGTAGTAGTAGGGAATCCAGGATCGAATCAAAGAGGAGGTATGTCAGCGGTTCCTAATCTTCCAGTCACGATCAAATTTCGACTACAGAAGACCACTCGATATCGAGTAGATCAGTCGATATCGACTACAGTTCCAGTCAATTTCTAGCAAATTCCTGCAGAAGACAAAAGCACAATCGACGTCGAGTTGTTCACTCGATATCGACCTCTGCAGTCGATTTCGAGTCTTCAACAGAAACTATAAAGTAACCAAATTTTGTCGAAAAAGAGTCCGAAGAAAGTAAGAATGATGATGGAAGGGTAGACAGAATAAAAGCTAAGATTTTTATAAATCAATAAACTTAAAAGCTTCTAAGATCGAGGATTCATGCCACAACGATAACCATATAAGACTTATGCCAAATTCATGATAGATAATGTCTTTCCGTCAAATAACTTTCGTTACCAACAATTAGGTGATTAGAGGCTCTCGCATAAACCCTTAGAGTTACTATCCAATTTCATGACTAATCCAAATTTACAATATGATTGGCTTTTGCTTCAATAATGCAAATAAAGAATTTCCTCAACTCTCGCAAAGGATCATGCATATAGGATAGAAGACAGAATCACTTAAAAATCATACCTTTGATGCACAAACTTACATGGCTATCATCGGGCTCACCTCGACCCTAGAAGTAGGTGAACTACTCACGCCTCATCATCATTGACATCATCATCATTGAAAAGAAACTACTTTGAATTGAAATTGCAACGAAAGAGTAAAACAGAACAAAGCAATCCTCTGCTCTCGCTTCCTCTTAACTCCACTCGGCTCTCTCTCTCTCTCTCTCTTTACTGTAATTGAAACTGAAAACTGAATGTTCTTGGAAGTTTAAACTCAGCCCTAATGGCTAATGTACATATTTGTACCCATTTTTATTGCATCTTTTGACTTCATATTTCATTCGATTCCTTATATAAAGGTTGAAAATAATATAAATTTGTGTAGAATGGTCTAACATGCAAGAAATAGAGTCTGCACAAGTTTTGATCTAATTATATAAGAATTGAAGCGAAATCGGAGTCAAAACGGAGAAACCAAGTAAAGCTGAGAAGAGGTCGAAATCGACCCCCATGGTCGATATCAACTACACATCAACACAACTTCTGAGGGTCGAGACATACCATACACCAATAGAAGAAAAGCACTCGATATCGATCACCCAACATCGATATCGACCTAGTCCTGGAAATCGAGTGAAGCTGAGCCCGTCGAGCAAAAACAGAGGGGTCGAAATCGACATGTTTGGTCGATATCGACTAGACTTCGACACGGGTTGGACACGCTTTTCGAGACGCGGATTGCTATTCTATCTTCAAGAGCCGCGGATTATCTTGTAAATTTAGATAGATTACAGTTGAGATTATTTACTTTTTACCTTAAAGCTTTATTAAGTTATTTAGATAAGTTACTTAAAATAAAAGATCTATCCTACTTGTTTCGATAGAGTTTATAGTTTAGATAGAAGTTACAATGCTTGGCTAGCAAGGGTTAGTAGCCTATAAATAAACCCATAGGGGGCTGGCATTCAATCATCCAAGAAAACACATTCAATCATACAATAGAGTTAGAGTTAGAGAGAAGCTTTAAGGTTTGGCGTTTGCGAAAGTCGACGTTGAGTTGTAAAGTTTCAGAGTTATTAATGCAGATTTCTTTTCAATCAATGATGTTTCCTGCGATGAGGTGCGAGTAGTTTCCCAAAGCTTCTAGGGTCAAGGTGAGCCCGACGTTAGCCATGGTGCCTGAGGTAAGTGTTAGATGTTGATATCGTTGTGTCTATACCATCTCCTACGATTCTATGTTTAGTCCTAATCGAAAGAAAAGAGATTCATGTTAACAACTTGAGTTATAAACATAAAATTGGTAGAGACAATTAGGTTTATTTGCAAGAGTAATCCTAAGAGTTGGTGTACAGCAAAAGCTTGTCCCTCGGGTGAAATAGCGCAATTGTCCATCTTATTTGCCTTATCGCATGCATAGGTTAACGTTGTGGTAAACTCTAACCCTAGGAGTTGCCTTTTATATATCTTTTATTCATCAAAACCCTGTCTTTATTTCTAATCTTCGGTCCTTATTCATCCTTATATCTTCGACCTTTCTTCGCCGACAAAAGCTAACAACTTTGCAGGAACCAACATCGATATCGACCCTCAAACATCGATATCGACCACTGTGCTTCATTGACGGTCTTTTGAGTCGACGTCGATCATCCTGCCCGAACTGCTGAAGTCAATATCGAACCCCATCCTCGATATCGACCACCCTTGTATCGACTGGGAGTCTTCTGAGCCAATCGATTTCTGTACTAACATCGATATCGACCTCCCTAGTCGATATCGACTGATTGTTTTGTCTCTGTAGGTCTTCTGTTGCAGAAAGGATCGACAGCCAAGGTCGAAATTGAGCACTAAGGTCGAGATCGAGGCTTCTGGTCGACCAACGACGTGAGTTTTCCAACGCTACTAGGATCCCACTGACCTGCTTCCTCGTGGATCCATCCTAACTACCCTTCCACTACAATGGGAGGAAGTCTTGTAATTATTTGCATAGGCTAGGATTCGGATTTACATTTATATATCTTTATATTTGTATTTAAGAACTCGATTTCCTCCTATCAATAAATTGGCGCAGTTGCCGGGGAAGCAATCAATCATGCACTAGTAGTCTATCTCATGTTTTTATCTAGTTTTGCTTTACAGGTGTATGTGACGCGCTGATCGCCCACCTGAATTCGAAGGTATAAACAATCCTGAAAGATATCTTCACCTTCGAGCTAGAATTCAAAGAGCCATGGCGGATCAAGCAACCCAGGCTGAGCAAATTGAGCAACTAAGAAAGCAAATCGAGGATTTAACAACTAGAGAGGCGACACTTAAAGAGTGTGCAGATAGGGAGGAGGAAGGTTGGAGGTAAATAGAAGCCCAAATCAGTGCCCTCCCTCAGAATGCCAAGCAATACATGCACCCTGGCTCCGTCAGGCATATCACCACTGAATGCCCCCATAGAAGCAAGTATAACAAGCGGAGACTCACTAGGAGGCGCGCTACATGAGGAATCCCATTCGCCAGTGGTACCAAAACTAGGGAAATCAACCACCCCAATATAACCCCAGGGATCCTCCGCCCTATGGAGATCCAGGCCATCCGGAGAGAGAACCACGAAGGGATGATGTCCAACTCATCCTTGATGAGATGAGGAGGAACCAGGCTGCAAATCAACAATCTAGCAGTGCTATCCAGAACCAACTTCAGGGCCTCAACGCCCGAATGGGGGAGATGGATGCTTGAAAGAAGACGATTGAGACCCAAATGGGTCAACTGCTGGCCCAAATGCCAAAGCCACCCGGCAAACTCCCTGGACAACCACAAGAAAATCCAAGGGGCCAAGCCGGGCACATTGTCGCTATCAATCTAAGGAGTTGACGCACATTGCCCGAGCCAAGGAGCGAAGAAGAAGTCATTAGAGACGTAGTCGATGTCGACCCCCAGGTCGATATCGAGAGCCCTGTCGATGTCGGACCAGCAGCCGATCTCGAGCCCACTGCGAAGCACAGAACGGAGCCAGAAAAGGCACTCGATATCGAGTGAACATGTCGATATCGACCACCCTGTCGATGTCGACCCCTCTGGAAATCGTCCAAGGCTTCTTTTCAGAATGGGTGATGGAGTTAGTGGGGATGAGTCGATTTTGCCCTGGGAAACTTCTAATTGGTTATAATGGTAGTCTTGTTTGTGTTTCATGTTTAGATGTATCATTGTGTTATATACTTGTTCTATTTGGATCTATGTTGATACGTATATCTATCCTCTTGCACTTGATCCATCCATGCCTTATACACATTATCTTAGGATCTTATTACCTTCCATAGAACTTATTTTGTGTTCTCTCGCCTTGTTATATGATTGGTTTGGCTTCTGATATATTTCCATGTTAGCTCATATCCATGCATACCACATATTTATGTACTCGTGGCTTATTTGGTGGTACTAGTGCCATATAGGATCCATGACTTGTGAACTACAAGATTTTATTCTCCATCTATATTATTGTTTATTACTCTTAATCATAGATTCATGATAGTCTTTTCATTCTTTCTTTTGTTACCGCTAGCCCTTTTGGATTATTAAGAATGTCAGGTATAATTGAATTAGTTATGTTGTGCATGTATGCCCCATCTGCATCGTGCCTTTATTATTTCTATCGTGGGTTCATGGTAGACTTGTCATCCTTCTTGGATAGTACCATTTTCTCGTCATACGACACCATCATACTCTATTTTACATGGATAGTACCATGCGTAGGCCATAATATTGCACATGCTCACTTTTACCTATTACATGATGTTTTTATATACTCGTTATGCATAAATAGTTTTAAGCCTCGTATGCTCGCACGTCAACCCCTATAGTTTAAATTGCACTTGCATGTTTATGCACCATATTTTGCTTAAGAATTGTTGATATTACACTATCTACCATGTTGAGCTTATAGTGGTATGAAATATGTGTTGATGTATGCCTTGGTGACACAAATGCATGAAGCACACACTTAAACTTGTCTTTTTCCAATGAACTATATGATATTTCTTTCGAGATGTTGATGTTATTCCTTTCATGTTATGTTTAGTTCCCTTACACTATAGTGGCATATAGGATTCCCCTACGCATGTACTGAATCAATTTAGTATATTTGGGTAACAGATTATTAGATCTATCTTGTGTATATCTAAGAATATTGAACCTTAATAGCATTTTCTAGTCATCATAGGTGATATCCCTTTCTAGTGAGGATTTGATTTGATAATAGTATGTGTATTGATATTGCTACGATCGTGATAGGTTATATACCTTGTACTTCCCCACACGTTCTGACACTCACACTGATATTGTATTGTCATTGCATCCTGAGATAGGTCCATGTTAGTGTTCAAGATTACAACGTTGCGTGTTATGACATGATGTGTTACATGATGATTTGAGTGATACGATTGTAACCTTAAGGGTTTCCCATGGGCATCGGCGGAATTCTCGTGTTTAGTCTTATCAGATACTATCCGAGTCTATCTTCATGTCCAAGTTAGTCAAATTGTCCCTTAGCGTCTCTTTCCTTCGATTACAACTTAGGTCTTGCGTCATCATTGTATAATCGTGTACGGAGTGATCAAGAGTGGGTCGTTTAGTTTGATCAGAGTGGCGTAGCAAAAGCATGGTGGGACAACAAGCTAACTTTTAACATACTGATTTATGTTTTCCCTTCTGAGTGCACATGTTATTTATGATGATCGTGTTCTTTTCTGGTTGATAAAAATGTGTCGCTTTCTGTGATTATATGGTGTGCTGATGATGTGATATGCTGATGATGAATTTCGCTATGATGATATTTAGGATATGTTAATATTTGGGTTTGATGTTGAGATCGATCATGAGAAATGAACTTAGGAAGTGAAATCTGGGATTAGCCCTTAGCTAGAGGTGGATAAACTACTTCTTAAATCCTTGAAAATCTGGTTGACTGACAAAGCAGTAGATGACTCGAGTTTCAAAAGGTTTTGTTGCTCTTAAAAAGGATTTTAGTCTCGAGGACGAGACTTGTTTTTATAGGTGGATGATGTAAAGACCTAGAAATTTTTGGAAAAAAATTCATTAAATTATCGACTCTAAACCCTGTTAGAAGTTTTATAAACTATAAGTTTTCTTAACTGTATTGAATTAAAATCTAATCGTTTTCAGCTTATGAAATTGTGGTTGATAGTTTTGTGGTATTATAACTTATATAGAATATTAGCCATTCAAATCTAATTTTTTCTGGGATAGAAATTTTTAACCAAAAAATAGTGGAATGATTTTTGTAATTTTTCCTAATATAAAGCTAACCCTAATTTCCCGGTATATAAACCCCTCATCCGCCCCCATCCTTACAAACCTACTTCATTATTCACCCTCCTCCTTCCTTTTTTCGGATTTGAGCTCAAGAGAGAGCTTCCATGGTTACTCTTTCCGAAACCTGCCTCGTTCCTCCTCCCTTCTGTTCATCTCTCTCTCTCCCTCTCTCTCTCATCAGCACTGAGGTCCCTTGATGCCGTCCTCCCATGTCAGTCTCATCAACCTTCCCTCTCATGACTACCATTGGAGGGCTGAAACCGAGCTTTCAAGGCATGAGCAGCCGTGGCCTGAACCGAAGGAAAGAAAGAGCCCGACTCTAGACCCTAGACGTCCTCCCTCTTCTTGTAGATTAGACCCTTTGAACCTAGAGATGGATCTCACCGATGTGTTGTCGGACCCACGAAGTCGGCCCAGGCTGATGCTGGTGTCAAGCCGAGCCCTTGAAGGTGACGACGCCGAGCCACCTCCGAGTTGAATCTAGCAGCTGCCGACCACCACCTCCAATCCTGCTTAGGGCTGATCCGATTCCCTCCTCCAACCCTCAATTTGATCAATTCCAGAATTGGTGTGATTGGATGGTTATCTAAGTGGCTTAATTGCTGATAGATGATTCTTTGGGTGGCTTGTTTGCTGGCTAGTTGGATATGAAGACTCCAGGTAAGTTTCGTACGGTAGCTTACTCAGTGACCGGACCTCATGCATGATGTGTTATATAGTATATAGGTGAAGCAGGTCATGTAGTATCATGTTTAGGATTTGCACTTATGAATGAGCATCTCTATTCTCTATGTGTTTGAAACAAAACGACCATTATATGTGTGTCCTAGAGTCTTTGCTAGGGTCTTAGGATAGCCCAGCTTCATCGTGCTGGTCCTCATCGAGTCTGTATCGAGTCGAGCTTGCGGGCTCGATTCACCATATGAGATATAATGATGAGCTATGATGATGAGATATGATATCCTATGATGAGACATAATATGCTATAGCATCGAACTAGCTAGTCTCTACACTAACAGGAAGGGGTGCAGAGTTACGAGAGAGATATGCCACTTGACATTCTTTGTGGGTCCAATTAATCGCTTTCTGCATATATGTGTATATATATATAAACTGCATGTTTGTGTGATTTAAATTCCCGCACTACATTAGATGCATCCTTTATTTAGGCATAGGCGTATTATATGTCCTCAGTGAGGTCTATAAGGCCCGCATGCGTCTCTTGGCCTGACTTTGTGGTTAGTTTCAGGTACCCGCTCCCTTTTGCTTGCTGAATTGCTTTTATGGCAGGGTTTTCTCATAGGACGAGAGTGTTAAGAAGACTTTGCACATCTTACAACTTGATTTTATAATTGTTTTGGTTAATTTGGTTATTTAGAAACAACATATATTTATTTTGATTTAAACTCATTTTGTTCCTTTGTGAGTCTTCACTAGTTGAAATAGGACAGCTTCCGTGAGAAATCACAAAATCATGTTGAATTTTTCCAATTTTTTTGAAGGTTGAAATCTCCTTTCTTTTAAATACTTGCATTCAATCATTTAAGACTTAACAGGGTTATAATTTGACAATAATAAATAAGCAACTCGTACTTGGATTGTAAGATCTGGTAAAGGGATACTTCTTCCCTCTAAACGTAACCCGGATTCTATAATTTGGGTTGTTACAGGTATAGAATTCAGATTTAGAGTGTAGAACACACGACATTCTACATGCACCAAACACCTTTTACATTATATTGTAACATTATTTAAAATGACGTTGAATTTCCTTTTTGAGATGTTTATGTCAATTTTTTTTGCTTTATTAAATTTATTTTAAATAAATCCAATCTAGGATATTATTTTTTATGTACAATAATTTTATAGATTACATCTATCTATTAATAATATTGAAATAGATGCGAATGATGCCACATGGCATCTCCTACTTAAACGGGCCTATGTGACAGCTTCTCATTCAATGTGTTCCCACCTAAATATTCAATTTAATCTATTATTAATTAAAATATCTAATGATAATTAATTTAACAAATTTATTATAATATTAATTTCTCCTAAACTTTTTTTTACCCATTTGAATTAAAGTAATTTAAATGTTTATAATTAAACTAACCAATTAATTAATTTCTATTACATCTTTAATTTATTTAATCAATTATTAATTTAGTAATTTGCATATTAATCTCAATTTTCTTATTTGATTGTATTTAAATTTTTATTTGATAGCAATCGTATTTTAATTAATCTCTTTGATCATATTTTAGTTTTGCTAGAACAATCATATTTTGATTAATCTCTTTGTTTATTCTCATATTAACCTAGACCATTTAAACAGATTCACATTAATATAATTAATTTGATCGATTTTTTCTAATCTTTTGGTTTCCACCAAAATCAATCTCTTTTTTTTGACAGTAGACAAGAAGTAGATCGAACAAGCGATCTTAAAACCATTAAAAGATGGCTTGAAAGACCCGTCGAATGGCTGGCCTTCCTCTCAGTCCCTCCCCCTACCTCGCTGCAAAGAAGAAACCACCAAAGGGTTGGCTTTCCTCTTAGTCCCTCTCCCATGAATACTCGGACTTCTCCGACCCTGACATAGGGCCATACCTCCGCATCCTTCTACTTGCTCCGAACCCAAAGCCTCTCAAAAGTCATCAGCCTACGGAGCTGCCACTAGGCCGCCGCCCTTGCCCATCCCTAAAACCACCATATCCAACCACTTCCAGTCCGGACCCATCCCTCCTTGACTCAAATGTCTCAAATCTTAGCTACGTAACCACCATGGCTTCATTTTCACTCTACCTCGTGTTCATGCCTTTCCGACGAGGCCAAGAGCCACCGGTGATCTCCATTTCCCCTCACCTCTTAAGCTCCTTCTCTCATCAGATCGATCTGCCCCTAAAGCTCCACAATATAGATGCCTAAACTTTCCCTCCCCCAGCCCGCGATTTGAAGAAGTCCCGCTTAGCGCCGCCCTAGGTGGTGGCTGGAGGTTCCTCCACCACTCTTCGCCTTCCTGGCCCCCTAGCTTCCAGATCCAGCCTTCACCTTCCCAAATTCAATTGGTTAAGGCTTAGAACATGATTTTTGCTCGTGTCGTCTCACGGTCTGCACGATGTTAGGTCCTTGTTCTCTCTTTTGCCCGAGTTGACACTGCACCATAGGAAACCATGTGAGCAAAGCCCGAGCCATCCCTAGGTTGTAAGTTGGCCATTCCAAAGCTCGATCAGGTTTACACTATTCTTAATTTAAAGTCAACTTCTGATTTTTTTATTAACTAGTGCAGTACCCGCGCATAACGCACGGGATTTATAAATTATTTTATATAGATGCACCTATTGTAAATGAAATACGATAATGACATATCATATTTTGAAAATGTTATTAAATTGAAAAAACGAACAAATACTTGTAATATTTATACCAAATAACGTGGGCGAACTTTATCTATAATATTATTACTAGTTAAGTATCCAGAATTCTGTGCGGTTTTTGTAATACTAATTAGTTGATATTAAAAAACATATAAAATAACTTATAATTAAACATTAACTCTAACTACATTTTTATGTTAATTAGTAGACATTTAGGCCCATTATAATAAGAGGGGAATTAAATTTTTTCATGTGTTTCTCGATCAAAATTCGCAATTAGACAACCTTGTTGCAAATTCAAAATGCTAAAATTTAAAGTGTGTAACTTACTATAAATGATTAAAAATGTGACAGAATATTACAATAGTCAAGGCAAAAGGCAAAAACAACGAAAAATAAATATAAGTCCAAATCGGTAAATCCATAATTTAACACTTATATCACTAAAATAATCCAAGACATCACAAAATATATAGAAAATCACTCATATTTTCATCTTTCATTTTCAAGACGTGGTTGTGCATCCACCTGCTTGATTGGTTTTATCATCCTCTCTCGCGGGCTCCCCTTGACCTTGGATGGTGAATCTATATGACTGAAACCTTGAATATTTTATGTTCCTCTTACCATTGATTCCAGATGTAATGCAGGTTGCACTAAATGTAATGCAAGGGCAGGAAGGAGATCTCACATTCATTCCTCTCTAAACTCTAAAGGAGCAAAGAGGTTACTCATTAACTCATAATAATTCAACAGAACCACCACATGATTGTCCCTCTTTGTGTTGGTTGTAAATAGCTCCACCACCCTGTTAGCTTCTTTCAAATCCATTCACAAACAAAACATTTTAATTCACAACAATAATAAAACCATAGGCATATAAGTGCATTTTATGATTATGAAAAACACAACAATACAACATCATTGAGTGCAATACTCTATCAACAGCAAAAAGCAAAAAATAGGACGTTAAACTCATAAAAATCAGCAACAATTAGGTTCCCAATTCAAAATAGTAGGTTTCATATTTTTATCAAGGCTCAAATGAAACCATCTACATGTAAATAGTAGAACATGAACGTGTGGCAAAAGGATCCTACACATAAACTGAAAACATCTACATGTAAACAATATTGTTGCAATCAAAGGTTGTCAAAGATTGAGGTAATGAAAAGGTTATCACCAATTCACCACTAGTGAATTACCTTGAACCGATTAAGAAATTTGGACAGAGGAAAAAAAAACAAACACATCAATTTTAGGAGGAGAAGGCGATTCCAAGTTCCAGCAGAAATGAAGCATGTTGATTGCTCTTCCTGTATGCCATTTACCAACTGCAAGTGACTTGTTTATTTGATGTACAAGCCAATCAAAGTAGGAGAAGAAGGTGATTCCAAGTTCTAGCAGAAATCTGTACCTGGGAATGGGAGAGGAATCGAGAAGAATAGGTAGCTTGAGACTTGGGAGGGGACCACGACACGCTAACACCAGCCCTGCATTAATAGGCATCATGGCATGGATAGATCTGGAGGAACAACCCGAATACAATCAATGTCAAAGTCTCAAAGATAAACAAATAAGGTATGATTCAACCTTCAATTCCAATGGATATCATCACTGACCATTTTGAATTATTTAAGTTTTTTGCTAAGTTTTCTTTTTTCATAGTCTGTAGGTTCTCTAAGAAAAAGAGTGAAACAAACATGTCACAAGCTAGGATCAACTACAATGTGGCCTATGTATGAAAGACACTGGAACAGAACATGCACAAACATTACATATATAGCTCCATGTAAAGAACACAATCAGAAATCATTCTCCAAACAACATGACAACCGAATTGGTTTTGTGACAAACTATCATTTGTCAAACCTGGAAATACCAGTGGTAAGTCTGAAGTTCATCTTTCACACTAATCATGCTACTTCTGTTCGTTTGATCTTGATCTCAACATTCCTAAAAATGAAAGATTTAGTAACAGCAAACAAACAAATGGAAAAAATAATAATTCATTGCACCAAAAAGCTAAAGATGAAGAGAGGGGAAAAGAAGTGTGGTCTTACAAACTCCCTCGGTACCAAATCTCCTGAAATCGAACAAATCATGGAAAACAAATAATTCAAAAACTAAATGGAAAAGATAACTGGAACAGTGCTCCTTAATCCTTATGTCCCATTAAAAACAGTGGAACTTGGAGAGTTGCTATGATAATATATCATCTTGCTGTTAGTCTTTTTAGCCCGAAGATGGTTAGGAGCCTTAAAAAAACAGGAAATGGAATGAATTGATAATGAACCTTAGTGTCATTCAAGGAAAGCATAGATATTAATTTGTATTGCCTCGATGAGTTTCAGCAAGTGATTCAATTGTTATTTGTATATTTCTCCTTGTTCATCTCCCTTCTTTACATCAAATGATTCAATTGCTATTTGTTGAAGATCACTCCACTCCTAATGTAAAGCTAAACTGATAGTTATGACAAGTTACTTTTTTACCCTGCATATGCTTTAGATGGAAAGTTTAAGTTCCTAAAAGATATTTTCGTCACAATTTGTATACTTAACCACAGATAATGTAATTGTATGATGAAAATCAGAAACCGAAAAGGAGGATACCTGTATCATTCGGTGGAAGGTCTGGTGTATCATCAGCAGAAAATACAAAGCATATATGTAAAAAAAAAAACAAAGCAACATAGAGAAGAAAACATGAATGCAATGTTTCCAAATCCAAATCCCTACTTTGAAGGCATCAAATTTGGATGAGAATAAACCTACAACAGTCAAAAAAAAATTTGAGATTAGAGCTGTTGTAACAAAAATTGCCTTTTGCATACAACCTATCAAACAAAAAAAAAACAGTGATATCAAATTCAAAACTCAATCTCATAAGTTAGAATTCAATTTTTTTTCACCTAAACTCTGATTTAGGTGTAAATAGAAGTTAAATATAGTGTAAATGATTGAGTCAAGGATCCTAAACGTTTTGATGAGCCTGAAATCTCATCCCAGAATGTACAAAATTTAGAAAACTCTCTTGGAGTAAACAAAACCTAAATTAACACCCCCAATAGTTTAATAGGCAACTAATTTCATAATCAGTGGCAATTACAATCAGTGAAATATTAGAAACCTCTAAAAGAAGAGATAAACACTTGGTAATTTCACCAACCTCTAGAGTTGGGTTTGTGAAATCTTGATTTAACATGTAAACTGCAGTAAACATTCAAAAATTGAATGAAGAGTAAAACCAGTTACATGACACTTGATCAAAGAGAGAGAGAGAAATCACAAACAATAGGGAAAAATTACTCACCTAGACAACTAAAAGTAAAGGCTAAAAAAATCAGCAAGTTTTACATAATAGAAAAATTCAGCAAGTATGTCTTTAAAAAAAATTGTTTATGTGTAAAAAAATCAGCAAGTTTGAAAAAATAATAAAATTTTGAAGCTACATACCAAGATCAAGATCAATGTTGTCATCAACTTTCACATAGAATTCTACATCCCAACTCTGAACTGCAGTGCTAAAAAAAATTTTGTTTTCTTGGGTAGCTCTTCCTCAGCTTCCTCGTGGCCTTCCTGAAATCATGACAACACAAGCTTATCGCCAACTCTTAATAAAATCAAATCAAGTTTAGACCTGAAAGAAATTCATTGCCAACTCCTCTATACTGAGTGTATCAAAGGAGTTGCTCTCACATTTAAAATACTGAATCTCTGTTTGCAACTCTGCAATACACAACTCAGGGAAGATTGATTTGGCCGGAGAAGACTAAATTAGGTTAGGGATAAAAATCACTCATTTCCTTCACTTTTCTCTTCCAGAGAAGACTATAGTCTCAATCTCAATTTCAATATCGATAGCCTCAATCTCAATTTCAATAGCCTCAATCTCAATTTAAATTTCCTGATTCCATTCTAGAGGAGAAGGTTATCAATAGGTTACTGCTTACTACACAAAATCATTCATCTACAACCAATATCAATCATTCAATCTCAATTCTCAACCAACCAGATTAGACTGAAGATCATACCTTTCGATAATCTCAATTTCAGTTTTCTTTCGGATTTCCTTCTAGAGGTCGAGGAGAAGGTCGATTCCTTTATGTTCGCATGTGACCATCGGAGTTGGGTAGAAATCTACAAGTAGAAGGTGCAGATCTGGAATCTCTCGTTTCCGCCAACACCAGTAGCTTTTGTCGCCTTCGTGACTTCGTCGGAGAGGCTCCGCCACTAGAGGAGAGAACTCCTTCCTTTGTTTGAGTCTTGTACAGAGAGTAGAGGGACCTGCGAAAATAATTATGGAATACCTTGATCGGCGACGGACGACGGTGGCGCTAGCACTAGTGGCGACGACAAAGGTTCTCTTGAGACTCTCCCTTGAAAACCGGTACACCCAGCCCCGATTCCGATTTCCGCCCCTTCTGGTTGTGTTCAGATCGAGAGATCGTGGGAGAGAGAGCGGGTAGAGAAGGAGAGAAAGAAAAGGGTAAAAAAGGAAAGAAAAAAAAATCAGAGAAGCCTCCACGTGGATAGCCTGAGAGGTCTGGAAAGGATAGAACATTAAGTTCTAGGGAGATGAATTCATTGTGTCTTTGTTTTTAAACAAAAAAATATCTAAAATTGAAGAAGAACAACGAAGATGGAGACAACCTTACTTAATGTGAGGGTAATTGTTAGTGGTGCTCCAATGAGTAAGTGGGTACCAAGCTTTTTTTTTCTTCAATGTGTGATGAATCTTAACAACTTGAGTTAATTTATGACTCATTATGATTTTACAAGTGATTTTGATGTCTGCTTAGGTTGGTTCAAGTAACTCTATGCAACATGAAGTGTCAACAAGAAACTGAATGTTTGATTTCTTCCTTTGTAGTTTGTTTCTTTTGTATATAGAATATGTTCTTTATTTTTGTACTCCATTTATGTATATTTGGATTTGTAATGTTTTGGATGTATCAATAAAAGTTTTGTATATTTATATGTATAATTGCAATCAACCTATTTAGATTAGTCACAATTAAGGCTTTCGAGTGGTCACAAACGTTGCAACGAACTTAGCCCAATACACTACAACAAACTTAGCCACACATTACAGTTGGTAACTAAGCTGACCTTCAAACCATCCATGAAATCAGCAATGGATGTTGCCTTAAAATTAGCAATGAAATCAGCCACTCATTTTGCAATGACAATATTATGTTGTTGACTTCGTTGCTATAGCCACGACATTCATGAGGTCATCCCTTGCCACAGAGTTAGCCACGACCACTAAACCAGTTGCTACATATCTGTAGCTATTAGTCACGACACTAGTACAAAATTGATCTAATATCACGGATATTTAGAGCCTAATATCACGGATTTAGAGAAATAAACGTCCGAGCTTCAACTCAGTGGGCTAATAGGTACGACACTCTAATATCACGGACTGAATTTGGACACACCCGGCCAGGATACTAGGAGTAGGTTTTTTCATGTTCCAACCCTAATATCATAGATGTCTTTTGGACAAGTCCGGGATATTAGCTTAAAGATTTCTCAAGTTACAAGTCTAATATCTAGGATATAGAAAATAGAAGCTCATGATATTAGACCCTTTTTTTAAATTAAAAAACAGTGACTTTACAACCCGGTTTCATCTAAACCGGGCTATAAAGTGCCTTTATAAAAGAAAAAAAAAGGTCACTTTACAGCCCGGCAGGCTGGCCTGGGCTATGAAGTGCCTTCTCCTTGCAATCCAGCCCATCAACATACATGCATGCCAAGAAGTTTTCTCAAAGAAGAATTTCAGTAGGATATAATATTCCAATTTACCAATCCATTACAAAACTAACGAATTTGGGTTCACATATTACAACGAATTTTAGCTACTTCATAATACTTGGGGAATCAGATCATAATGCTAATAGTTTCATTTTAATAGAAACTAGTGATAGACCACCTGCGAATTACAAATCGTGTATAAAGGTAACTAAGATCTCCCTGCTCACTATTTTGATCTTTTTGAGTTCTCTTCTATCACCACTGCACGGTACCTCAATGCACACAAAATAACAATGGATGAGTTGCTGACATCTTCCCAATCACAAGTAGAAAGACTTGCAACAATATCCAGGCGAACATCTTCCCAATCACAAGTAAGCAACTTTCCGGACCTCTCAATCCCAAACTATCTCTTCTATCACCACTGCAAGTAAAAAGCACCATGGAATACTGATAGATGCCTACTTTTGAATGTCCACATATATTTTTTGTGAAACCAGTCGATTTGAATACATTCCAAGCTGCCAATCAAAAGAAACAAAAGCTAGTTTCATTAGGAAAAAGTTCATAATCATGAGGATATCAGGAAATTGAAATTCCCATAACCTTAAGGAAGACAACTGAACATGCATAATATATGTCATATATCAAACCTCCTCGGGTAGCTAAGGTGGCTAGCTTCGTCAAAATTGAATGCTTCCAACATGCCAAGAAAACATCTTGATTTTTCAGCACTCTTCGTTATGTACATCAATGCTTCATCAATGCTTCATATCCAGGAATATAACTGTATATGAAGAAATAAGTCAATGTAAAAAAAATTATAAGGAAAAGGTAGCCAGAATGAGTTAATCATGAGAAAATATGAAAGATTGCTCAGAATCACCTAAAATCACTCACTTCACAACTTGAAGCCCTAATTCGACCAAAATGTAATTTATATCTTCTGCTTTATAGGAACTTATCATACCAGCATCCTTTCCTTGAAAAGGACCCAATGTGGAAATACTTCAGTCGCAGGTTCAGAAATAACAAGGCAAAGGCAATCAGGGGGAAGAAATCTTGACAAGAGTTCATACCAACAACAAATCTAACCTAACCAATAAAAT
Organism: Persicaria maculosa; assembly: GCA_963922045.1. Classification (NCBI taxonomy): domain Eukaryota; kingdom Viridiplantae; phylum Streptophyta; class Magnoliopsida; order Caryophyllales; family Polygonaceae; genus Persicaria; species Persicaria maculosa. The sequence goes on from OY998261.1 coordinate 42,700,283, forward strand.
ATGGCATTACCAAGTACTCGTATTGAATATAGCTTCCCTTCACTGCTCAGCACCACAAAAACTTCCATGTGGATTAAGTAGAGAGGAAAAAAAAATTTACTATTACAAATCAGGTAAAGAGCATCACGCTGACTCAAAGTGCTAAACATGAGTGAGAAACCATCCATTAATTTGAAGATTTAGTGATGCGTAAGAAGATACAAAATAAAAATGATAGGAGAAGTAGATAATAAAATAAACAAAAACAATATGATTAGTTGGAATGATGAGATAGATCCATGTTATAGTACTTTACAATTAAAAGACTCTCCAAAAGTGCCATAAGAAAACTATATGAGAATGAAGAGAATGTCGGGTTAAGTCACACGAAACTCACTGTAATAATAAAAAAGACATTTTTTTTTAATGTTTCGCATCTCTATTGAGAACTATGAAATAGAAAATTTTAAGTCATGTATAGTAAGAGAATCATAAGCAGCATAACTTTTTTTTTTTTGGATGAAACAGCAGCATACCTTTCTTAATTCTGCATCTCTTGTTCAACTATGCAACTGCAAAGAAAAAAATCCTTGCACATCTTATGAACTCCGGAGTCTGCAATGACTGAGTTGAAATAATGTTCAACACAGTTTTCTAGCTTCTTACCATGAGGATGAGAACGGACAGGACAAGCTTGGTCATCCAATGGGAATGTATTTCTGCACATCTTTCCACACTCACAAGCAAATGCTAACCCCACACCCCCCCACCCTCCAATCAATGACTCAAAAGCCCACAGAGCTATCAAATAATCACCGACTCAAAAACCACCATTTCTGTGTGTAGCCTAATCCATGACTCAAAACCCACCGAGCTTTCAAATAATCACCAACTGAAAAACCCACCTATTCTCTTGCTGGCTGTTTTAAGTCCAATTCACTATGCAATTTCACCGTTAATGTGTGCATCCTAATCTGCCAAATAGATCAATTTGAAGCTTAAGGTAAGCAAGTAAGATTACCCTATTTTGCCCCATAATTGATGTTGGAGAAATGTTCATGTGGGGGGTTTTTCCAAAGTGTCTTTTGAACTTCTTTGAGTCCCACATTGATTGTAAAAGGAGTTGAGGGGTTGTTTTTAAGGAGGAGTTTTGAAGGGGCTATTAAGAGTTGGGATAGGAGTCCCACACGCGCGCACCACCCCCGCCGCCGGTTCGGTCCGTGTTCGTGGCACGTGCGCGGTGTGGTGTTGGTCACCTTTTACATCGGGTTTTAATTTTTATCAATTAATTGGCCTCGGATAGGGTTGAATTAGGGTTTTGACTAATTCAATTCTGTCACACGTTTTGAAAAACGGTTTCAGATTCTTCCGAGATTTTAGCAAGGTGGAGCGTCTCTTTTCGTTTTAAAATTTGACGTTCTCTTCAGTTTTCACACACTCAATCGTTCTCCTTCTCCTCTCTTCTTCTTCTTTTGTAAGTCGTTCTGAGTCCTGGGTGGTTCCATTACTTCGACGGCGAGTGCACGCCTGAGAAGTCCGCTGTGTATCCTTGGGGGGCGACGCCTGTAGCCGACCTGCACCACGGTGTCGGGGCGATTTCGCTTCTAAGGCAGTGGTTCCCTTTATACCACGCCACAGCCTTCAAACACGTTTTTCACAGTCTTTTTCCAAGCGGTTTTACATAAATTGAGGCCTACATTCGTCATCGCACCAACAATTTAGAAGCGAAATCGATCGTTTGTCTCTGCGATGGCGTTTCAATTCTTCAAGCTGCTTTTGGATCTCACCAAATTGGAGCCGCTGGACGGAACCAACTACAAGAGATGGTCGCAGAAGATGCTCATCTTCTTCGAACAATTGGAGGTCGACTACGTCCTCCTTCAGGACGTCCCCGCTGCTGCTGCAACCGCTTCATCCACCTTTGTCGCCGGCGCTGTTGCTGATGTCGGTACTGCTGCAGATGCCGCTAACAAGGGTAAGAAAATCGCCATCCACAATGGTGATGATGCTGTCGAAAAAAGTAAGCAGGTTGCAGACGATGACCTCGCACGGGCAAAGCAATATGAGTCCGACAACAAAACTGTGCGAGGACATCTTCTCAGCCACGTCTCGAACCCTATTTTTGATCTGATCTCTGTTCATAAATCTGCAAAATTTATTTGGGATCTGCTGGAGAAGAAATATGGGGCTGACGATGCAGGGAAAAAGAAATATGCTTGTGGAAAATTTATGCAATTCAAGATGGTCGATGATAAACCAATCATGGACCAAGTGCACGAGTATGAGAACCTGGTGGCTGACATTCTCTCCGAGGGCATGAAGATGTGCGAGGTCCTATAGGCAAATTTCCTGATCGAAAAGTTGCCTGACTCGTGGGCTGGCTACCGCAATCACCTGAAGCACAAGAAGAAGGATCTCACTCTAGAAGAGCTCGTCGGTCACAGGAAGATCGAAGAGGCAAACTGCCTCAAGGACAAACCTAAGCCCAAATCTGCTGATTCTGTGAAAGCTAATTTGGTTGAGTCCTCTGTGAAATCTGACAGGTCCAAGCAGGGAAACAAGGCTGGAGGTTCTAAGCCAAACATGAAACCAAAGAAGGGCCAGAAATTCAAGAAGTCTGGCAACCAGCCAGACAAGCAGCAGAAACAGGGAGAGACTGGAATCGGCTGCTACGTTTGTGGCAAGCCAGGCCATAAGGCTTGGCAGTGTCGCAATCGGGCTGACCTCCAGAACCAAGGACAGTAGCAGAACAAGCCCGCAGCTCCAGCCCAGCAGCAAGCCAATGTTGTCCAGGACAACAACCAGCTGATAGCCATGATCACTGAAGTCAACCATGTGGGCAGCCAGGTTTATTGGCTCCTGGACAACGGAGCTACTCGTAGGGTGGCTCAAAATGGACCCGACCCGGAAAACCGACCCGACCCGGCCCGGAAAACACGGGGTCGGGGTTGACCCGAGACCCCTAGGGGTCGGGTCTCGGGTCTCGGGTCGAATTTTAAGAAATCTCGGGTCAACGGGTGGGTCGGGGTCAGACCCCGCGGGTCTCGGGGTTTGACCCGACCCGGATTTAAAAAAAAATTATTGTTGTGTGTGCTCTATTAGACACCCCACCCTTAATATATATATATATATATATATATATATATATATATATATATATATATATATATATATATATATATATATATATATATATATATATATATATATATATATATATGCGCAGATGAAAAGTAAAAAACAAATCCTATTTATTTAATTTTGATTACAAATTTACAATTACATATACAAATAATACGATTCACGAATCACGATCGCATTTTTATTTAATTTTGATTGCAAATTTAATTTTGTAACAACTAACATGCGGATGAAAAATCCTTTTTATTTACAATTACAAATTTACAATTACATATACCCTTAAAAAATCTTTTTTATTTAATTTTGATTCACGAATAATGCGGATGAAAAGTAAAATAAAATCCTTTGTAATTTTGTAACAACTAACAAAATTTTAAAACTCGGGTTTTCGGGTGAACCCGTGACCCGACCCGGAAAACCCGGAATTACAAATCTCGGGTTCGGGTCGGGTGACGGGTCGCATTTTTAAAAATCCCGGGCCTTCGGGTTGACCCCCACCCGGAATGTTCGGGTCGGGTCGGGTCGGGTCGACCCGGATGAGCCACCCTAGCTACTCGACACTTCTGTGCCAATAAGGACCTGTTTGCTGAGTTCGAGGATGTTACAGACATCGACCAGGTCTACATGGGTAACTCGAGCATCTCTCGAGTGCTTGGCAAGGGGAAGGTTACACTCAAGCTCACCTCAGGGAAGTCTCTTACCCTAGTGAATGTGCTTTATGTTCCTTCTCTACGCCGAAATCTGATTTCATGTGGTTTGCTTGAGATAGCTGGAATTAAGCAAGTGACTGATGCTGGCAAAATGGTTTTAACCAAAAATGGAGAATTTGTAGGAAAGGCTTATAGGGCTGATTTTCTGTATGTGCTTGAGACCATGATTGAGAATAATGAGAATGCTTCTACTTCTGCTTATATTGCTGAGTCTGTTGATTTATGGCATGCTAGACTAGGACATGTGAATGCGAAATCTATATGTCGATTGCATGATATGGGTTTGATTCCTAGCCTATCCAAACATGACCATAGCAAATGTGAAATATGTGTTGAGGCCAAGTTCCATAAACAACCTTTTAAAACGGTGTTAGAAAGGACAACTGAATTATTGGAGTTAGTCCATTCTGATTTGGCTGATTTTAAGAACACTGAGAGTAGAGGTGGCAAGCGCTACTATATCACATTTGTGGATGACCATTCTAGATATACTAAGGTATACTTGCTTAGGTCCAAAGATGAAGCAGAAAGCATGTTTTATGTGTATAAAGCTGAAGTAGAAAACCAATTAAATTGCAAAATTAAAAGGCTTAGATCTGATAGAGGCGGTGAATATGTCACTCATTCTTTGAGAGAATTCTGTGAACAAAATGGCATTATTCATGAATTTACAGCTCCCTATAGCCCACAACAAAATGGTATTGCTGAAAGGAAAAACAGAACTTTAAAGGAAATGATGAATGCTATGCTTTCTAGTTCTGGTTTGCCTGATAATATGTGGGGGGAAGTTGTATTGTCCGCAAATCATATTTTGAATAAGGTACCTCATAAGAAGCTTGACAAAACACCTTATGAACTTTGGAAAGGGCATCCGCCTAATCTGAAATTCTTGAAAGTGTGGGGGTGTCTAGCTAAGGTGGGGTTACCTTCATTCAAAGTTGATACTATTGGATCTAAGACTTTTGATGCAATTATGATTGGTTATGCTAAAAACAGTGCTGCATATCGTGATGCTGTTTTCTTTGAGCATGTGTTTCCTTTAAAGAAATTTGCATTACCTGCTAATGATTCTTCATCTCATGATGCATCTTCATCCATGCCTAATACTGTTGTGCCTAATGCTCATGCTGATCATGATGAACCTAGGAAAAATAAAAGGCGTAAGAAGGAAACTAGTTTTGGTCCTGATTTTGTGACTGCATTTCTAGTTGAACTTAGTGATTTAAATGAACTAGATGAGAGGTTCATTAGTCTTCATTTGATAGAAGATGATCCTAAGACCTATGAGGAGGCAATAAGTTCATTAGATGCTAGTTTCTGGAAAGATGCTATTAATAGTGAGATAGAATCCATTATGTCTAATCACACATGGGAACTAGTTGATATGCCTAAAGGAAATAGGGCCATTAGCTGTAAGTGGATCTTTAAGAAGAAGCTTAAAGTGGATGGCTCAGTGGATAGATATAAGGCAAGACTAGTCATAAGGGGATTCACTCAAAGATATGGCATTGACTTTTTTGACACTTATTCTCCTGTCACAAAAATTGCTACCATTCGTGCATTGTTTGCTTTGGCTTCTAGCCATAAAATGCTTGTTCATCAGATGGATGTTAAAACTGCATTTTTGAATGGTGATCTAAATGAGGAAATTTATATGGAACAGCCTCCAGGGTGCATTGTTCCAGGACAGGAAAACAAAGTGTGCAAGCTGAAGAAGTCACTGTATGGACTCAAGCAAGCACCAAAGCAATGGTATGAGAAGTTTCACACAACTATCCTAAGCTTTGGATTTGAGGTAAACGGATCTGATGCCTGTGTCTACTCTAAGAGGTTTGGTGCTGATTGTGTGATTATATGTTTATATGTGGATGACATGTTGTTATTTGGATCACACATAAATGCTATAAACACAACCAAACAGTTTTTGTCATCTAAGTTTGAGATGAAAGACATGGGTGAAGCTGATGTCATTCTAGGAGTTAAAGTAACTAGAAAGGAAAATGGCTTCATTTTATCACAACCTCATTATGTAGAGAAAATGTTGAAAAGGTTTGATAAGTTTGATATTTTGCCAGTTAGAACTCCTTATGATGCTAGCATGCAATTGAAGAAAAATTTTGGAATTGGTGTGTCCCAAAATGAGTATGCTAAAATAATTGGGAGTCTAATGTTTCTGATGAATTATACTCGGCCTGATATTGCATATGTTGTTAGTAGACTCAGTAGATATACCCATAACCCCAGTAGTGAACATTGGATTGCACTTAATAGATTATTGAGATATCTTAAAGGCACCTTTGATTGGGGTTTACATTATGTGGGTTTCCCTCAAGCTTTGGAGGGATACTGTGATGCAAACTGGGTCACTGACAATGATGAGGTTAGCTCCACTAGTGGTTATGTGTTCACTTTATGTGGTGGTGCTATATCATGGAAATCATCAAAACAAACTTGCATTGCTAGATCAACTATGGAATCTGAGTTCATAGAACTAGATTTAGCTGGTCAAGAGGCTGAGTGGTTGAGAAGCTTACTGGCTGACTTACCTTTGTGGGGGCATAAGACCCCAACTATTTCTCTACATTGTGACTCACAATCTGCTATCTGTGTACCTAACAGCAATACTTACAATGGTAAGAAGAGACACATACGGATTAGACATGAAGCTGTGAGACAGCTGATTGCTACCGGTGTCATTTGCTTGGAGTATGTGAAGTCCGAGAGGAATCTAGCAGATCCGTTGATGAAGGGGCTGAATAGAAGGATGGTCCTTGAATCGTCTAAGGGAATGGGGCTCAAACCCACGTGAGCTGAGATACACCATACCCATTCCCAGGACAGGTGTATGAGAAAGGATGAGTCGCGAACTCTTAATAAGTCCATAGCCCAGAGTTGGGTGGTCCTATTGAGAAGGACTTGATGGATTCACCGAAAATTGTAGAGGTTGAGCTTTATGCTCTTAATGATGCCATAGCCCTATAAGGGTGGTCCTATTGAGAAGGACTTGATGGAATCACCTACGAGAGTGTGAAGGGTTGGTCGCCTTCTGTGGAAGACTAGGGTTGTCTTTCTAGAGCACTCTTTAGCACCCAAGGTATGAGATGACCATTACAGTTGACAGTTAGATCGCAGAACCACCAGGGCAGTGGTGAAGGTATGTGCTGTTGAGGTCAACTCGCGAGTCTGAAAGTTCAAGATTTGTTCACTACCATGACAAGCGAGGCACTCAGCTTCACTATGTGTTGGTTCAAGATTCGTTCACCAGCATTTAAGTACTTTCTCCACGAAACCAGCTCAGAACGATGTTTTTGTTTTAAAAACCCTAGTTCCTCACATTTGTGGGGGACTGTTGGAGAAATGTTCATGTGGGGGGTTTTTCCAAAGTGTCTTTTGAACTTCTTTGAGTCCCACATTGATTGTAAAAGGAGTTGAGGGGTTGTTTTTAAGGAGGAGTTTTGAAGGGGATATTAAGAGTTGGGATAGGAGTCCCACACGCGCGCACCACCACCACCGCCGCCGGTCCGGTCCGTGTTCGTGCGCGGTGTGGTGTGGGTCACCTTTTACATCGGGTTTTAATTTTTATCAATTAATTGGCCTCGGATAGGGTTGAATTAGGGTTTTGACTAATTCAATTCTGTCACACGTTTTGAAAAACGGTTTCAGATTCTTCCTAGATTTTAGCAAGGTAGAGCGTCTCTTTTCGTTTTAAAAACTGACGTTCTCTTCAGTTTTCACACACTCAATCGTTCTCCTTCTCCTCTCTTCTTCTTCTTTTGTAAGTCGTTCTGAGTTCTGGGTGGTTCCATTACTTCGACGGTGAGTGCACGCCTGAGAAGTCCGCTGTGTATCCTTGGGGGGCGACGCCTGTAGCCGACCTGCACCACGGTGTCGGGGCGATTTCTCTTCTAAGGCAGTGGTTCCCTTTATACCACGCCACAGCCTTCAAACATGTTTTTCACAGTCTTTTTCCAAGCGGTTTTACATAAATTGAGGCCTACATTCGTCATCGCACCAACAATTGAGATTACCCCAAATTTTCCCAACGTATTTGAATCAGGGCTCTAACGGCACTGATTTTCTTACTTTACCAAATACAAAACAACAAAAATATTTAACCAAAAAGAGCGTTAGTGAAAATAATATCACTGTATATTTGCATTACAAAATTCAATATATCTCATATTCCATTGTATTCTTGTTGCGTCCATAATAGTACTCCACATATCATTGCAACCTAATATCCCATCTTTCAATTAATATAGCCTATTTTTTTGGTTTGGGTTTATGATGTTTAATGTTTGACCTATTTAGCTATAGGTTTGGGAGGCATCAATTATTGTCACCAATTGCCAATATAATATGGCCAAGCACCCTCCCCCGGCCCAAAAGCTCTCTTCCTAAAAAACCCTAAACACTTTAACCAACCTTCCAACCCTTCCTCTTCCTACTCCTCCTCCAACCCGCCGCCGCCTCCTCCTCTCTTCCCTCCGTCGGCCTTAGCGGCTGGTTCACCAGCCCTCTCCCTCGGTTCTACCCCTCGTCCTCTCTTCAACACTCCCTTTAGACCCTCCCAAAACCTAAAACCTTCTCTCTTTAACCCTAGCCACCAACCTCACCGCCTCTCAGCGCCGCCCTCTGCCCTGTCGCTCCGCCCCGGCGCCGCCGTAGTGGATTACCCTACCCACCGTTCACCATCCCTCAGCAACCACACCCACAGAATCCCATGTCGGCTCTTCCCCTCCAATCGGACACCCAAGTTTTTGGTGCCCTGAGCACCGCCTCATCCGCCGGGTTCATCTCTAGCCGCTTGAGCATCATCTTCTTCGGTGGGTGTCTCTCCGGCGACCTCAGCTTCAAAACCTTCGGCGGCATGAACCCCTATGGCTTCCCCTTCTCTTTGTTGGCTGTCTCCTTCATCCTCCCTCCTCAGCCTGCCTCTGCCGAACCTCTGTCATCTACTCATTCTCATACCCTCCCTCTTCATCCTATTTTCTGTCAATTTCAGGGGATAGCTACCCCTTTCTTTGATTTCATTTTCTTTGTTTTTTTTCAGATTTCTATTCCTCCTAATTTTGGCCTCGTTTTTGCAGTACTTTCAAGTCGATTTTCGATCTATGGGGTCGGCTTCTGCTGGCTCGTTATGAGACTAATAGCAGCAGGAGATCTCTCTACAACCACTGCTGATGGTCATATGGAGATTTGGGCTGATCAGATTAACTGTCAAGTAGCGAGGGCTGACAAGAAGAAGACAAAAGCATCTTCAGTGCTTCAGAGCGGCCTCAACTTCAACAACCTCGGCGGTTTGAGCAAGCCTCTTCGTTCTCTTGTTCCTCGGACTCAGGCGCTTACGAGTTGGTTTTCGATCTTCGGCCTTGGCATCTGCTCTCCTTTTACAAGACGGGTCATTATGATTCAATTTCAACAGCATCTTGTTTTTGATCCAGGCATCCTTTACAGATCAGTAACTTCTCTCCGGTTTTCATTTGCCTCCTGGTTTTCTTTTAGATTTCGTCTTCTGTTATTTGTTAATTTGTTTTGGCTTTGTCCTGTTAGTGTTTTTTGGTCAATTCCTGCTTGTATAGTTGTTCCACAGAGCATCCATGAATTTGTTTCTCAGATGGGTGTCTCTTTGATCGCTTGGCTTAGGGGCTTTGTGTGGCTTCTGCTTGTTTTCACAAGCTTTTTTTGTTGTCCTTCTGGTTTGCTTTTGTACATCTTTCTGCAGCTATGGCTTAACAGCCCCCAATAAACTCAAATTTATGTTATGAAAGACAGGCCTAACAGCCATTTTCGTATCAATATACAGAAAAAATATAATAATCAAAGCCCAACAGCTATACAAAATCATATAGATCTTCTGAAACTAAACTGGTCTTCTCAAAAAATCTCATCGGCACTAATGACAGAAAACAAGGTACCACTGCAAGAGATCAAAAAATGCACAAAAATTCCAATCTGGTACAAACACCATCAAAATTACATACTCACCGTCCATAACTATCATAATACCCTCATAAAGATCATCAAGATAAACAATAGAGAAATTTCGATAAATTTAACTTATAACAATTATACTTGCCTACTAAACAAAAGACACCACAAAGAGAAAATTATATCCGACAAAAAATATGGTAAATCAAAACTAAATATTTGTTTCAACAAACATAATCTATCATATATTTATTATCTAATATACCACATATACTATATAAAATTACATTGGTTAAAATCACCAAAACAAATTGCACAAATCAATGACCAATCCTTTACCAAAAAGGAATACCAAAAAATGTTAGAATGGCTCAAAAAGCTGATACACGCTATAAATTTTTTAAAATGACAAACATAGGATACTGGAACATTAGAGGCGTCAAAAAGCCTAATATTTGGCAAGACTTAGCCTATATCCAAAAGAAAAATAACTTAGACATCCTTGCCCTATCTGAAACTAAAACAACTAACGCACCAATGGAAAATCTATATAAAAAATCTGGATTTAATAAGGCCCACCACATTGCATCAGATGGATCAAAAGGAGGAATGTGGATCCTTTTCAAAACCTCTGAATTTACAGACAATTTAGAAGAAATAACTAGATCAGATAACTACATAATGTACCTGGCTAATATCAACAACTTTAGATTTATTCTCAATTTTATTTATGCACCATCAAATCAAACTGACAAAAATAGCTTTTGGGACAAAATAATCACAGCAACACGACAATTTATCTATCCATCCCTACTAATGGGAGACTTCAATGAAATAGAATCAATAAATGACAAAATAGGTGGAACAAATCCACAAAATAATAGACTCACCCGTATTCAACAAATTAATGAAGAACTGGATATTCATACTGTCCCCTACACTGGCAGCGCAGTCACTTGGAGAAAAAGACAAACCCCTATTGACAATATCTATGAACGTTTAGATAGAGTCATGATCCATACAGACATTTCTAAACAATTCCCCAACCTAATTGTACATAACCATCCTTTTACAAGCTCAGATCATTCCCTAATATCTATCTCAATAGGAACGAAATCAATTAGAGCAGGATCACCCTTTAAATTTGAAATGGCTTAGACAAACAATGAAAATTATAACAAACTAGTCAAATCAACCTGGGAAAATAAACTTAATGGATCATTCATGTTTACACTACTACAAAAACAAAAATTGCTCAAGAAAAACACAAATATTTGGTGTAAATCACATCCAAATAATAATATTAGACAGTTAAAAGACATTGAAGATCAACTCTTATTGTTACAAACCAAACAAATTAGTGGAAACTATGATAATATTACAACAAACAAAAGACAAAGACTTCTAAATAAACGAGAAGCACTCATGAACTTTAATAACACCTTTTGGAAACAAAGAGCCAAATCTAACTTCCTTAATTTTGGAGACAGAAATACCAAATACTACCAATCAATCTCTAAAATCAGGAATTCTAAAAACATCACTCGTAATTTTACAAATAAAAACGGGTTAGTCATTAAAGATGAAAAACAAATCAGAGATGAAATAACGAATGAATTGGCTGAAAGATTCATTTCAAATAAACAAACAAACAATCAATACTTTCCAGACTTAATAAAACACACAATAACTGACTCAGAAAACTTAAGCCTAACTCAACCATTCACAGATAAAGAAATCAAGGACACTCTATTCTCAATGAAAGAAGACAAATCTCCTGGCCCTGATGGATTCCCCCCCGAATTCTATAAAAAATACTGGAGCATTGTAGGAAGCCTGCTTTGTAAAGCTATCAAATCATTTTTTCATTCTAGCATTCTTCTCAACAAAGTTAACACAACATTCATTGCACTCATTCCAAAAATTGATAACCCCACTAATATTAACCATTATCGTCCCATTAGCCTCTGCAACACCATCTATAAAATTATATCAAAACTCCTAGCCAACCGTTTAAAACCAATTTTACCTCGTATCATCAACCCTTTTCAAGGAGCCTTTGTTCAGGGCAGAAATATTCAGGATAACATCCTAATAGCCCACGAAGTCTTCCACTCCTTCCATAACAAAAAAGGGAAATACGGTTGGATGGCAATTAAACTAGACATGGAAAAAGCTTATGATAAAATAAATTGCGACTACATACGCATCGTTCTGACTAAATTCGGATTTCATCAAAAGTGGATAAACTGGACCATGACATGTCTAACTAAAACCAACTTTTCTGTTCTAGTCAATAACTTACCAGGCAAAACATTCCAAACTTCTCAAGGTATACGACAGGGAGACCCCCTTGCACCATATATTTTTGTCATAGTTATGGAACTCTTAGCCAGAATGATACAACAAGAATCATTAGAACTTGACCCGCTAATTGGAATCAAACTAACAAATAACAGTAATCATATCCCTTTTCTCTCCTTTGCAGATGACACACTCATCTTTGGAAAAGCCAATGAACTAAGTCTCCACACAATAAAAAACCTTCTAAACAACTTTTGCAACATATCAGGCCTTTCCATAAACTACGATAAAAGCTCCTTACAAGTCTCTAAGAACATCTCCGTTCAAAAAGCCCAAAGTCTTGCTCAACAGCTAAACATCCCTGTAACTAAAACATTAGAAAAATATCTAGGAATACCACTCATCAGTGGCAGAGTAAATAACAATGTCTTTGATGATGCCATCACAAACCTAAAAAAACAATTATCAAAATGGAAATCGAACACCCTATCTCAAGCAGGAAGATCTGTTCTCATTCAAGCCAATCTCAATTCTAAAACCAATTATCTTATGCAATCTTTCCTTCTTCCAAAAGGAATTCTTGACAAAATTGATCAGATCAACAAAAACTTCTTCTGGAACAAACTTCAATCTGACAACTATCACCCACTAATTAGCTGGGAACGGTTATGTACCCCAAAAAAGGATGGTGGATTAGGCTTTAAAACAGCTGAACAAATCAACCTAGGTATGCAAATGAAACTTCTTTGGAGGATAGTAGCAAACCCTGACAATATCTGGTCAAAGATCATCACTGAAAAATACCTATCAAAAGAACCTTTAATGGAAAGAACCAAAGCCAAAACCTCATGGCAATTTGGACGACTCTTAAACATTAGAGATACCTTTTATAAAGGCTTACTCTGGCTAGTTGGTAATGGAAAAACCATTAATGTCTGGTCAGACATCTGGATAAACGCTCAGAAACTTGAAATGTTTAGAAACAACCACAACCCTAACCTAAAAGTCTGTGAATTATTCACAAACTTAAACAAATGGGATACTAAGAAACTAAATGACATATTCCCACCATACATTACTGAAATGATATCCAACATCTACATCCCCAGAATTGATATCGCGGACAGACTAATTTGGATCTACAATAAAAAATGGAATTTTTTCAGTTAAATGTACCTCTTCTCTCTTTAACACAAGAAACAACTATAATACTTCTGGAGACTGGATATGGAAATTAAATATCGCTCCAAATATCAAAAACCTCATTTGGAAAACTACATTAGATATCCTACCTACCGCTGAGCGCCTAAACAGATACATAAATAGGGTACCCAGTATCTGTTCTCTGTGCAACTATCAACCAGAGGACGCATATCACTTGTTTTTTAACTGTCAAATCACCAGATCGCTAATCCAAAATTTGGGTATTAGATTACACAAAACCTTTAGCATCCCCAATATAACAAATAATATCTCTAAAAATATCTTAAATACTAAGAGCCAAAATAGAGACTTCACAGACCTCTGCCATCTATGGCACTCAATCTGGGAACTCCGAAATAAAATCATCTTTCAAAAAAACTCTATCAATAACATAGCATACACTCTCACTCAAACTATTGATAAAATTCTCTGCTGGAAAAAAAGAGGTTTCAATAAAAAACTCTCCCAACCATACTAGGCCCCGTGAAAAACTAAACTGGAAACATCCTACCAAAAATGTTGTGAAAATAAATGTTGATGCCTCTGTCAAAAATGGAATACAATCTCAGATTGGTTGTATAGCAAGAAATAATCTAGGACAAATAATTAGAATACATAAATGTAATGGTAAAACATTTTCTGTTATCCAAACAGAATGCTTTGCAATACTTGCAGGTATAAGACTAGCAGCAGAACTTGGAATACAGAGAACGATCATCGAAGGCGACTCCGCAATCATCATCAATGCCATCAATCAGAAAATCTGCCCACCATGGGAGATTACACAAATAGTAGAAGAGATTCAAATTCTAAGCAAAGATTTTGAACTCATCAAATTCCAACACTGCTACAGAGAGGCGAATAGTGCAGCAGACTTCATCGCAAAATCTCAACTGAGCTGTAACTCTATCCTTAATTATAGCTGTAATTTCCAAAACATCATCATGCTTGATGATCATGGATACTTAGAAGTATCCTAAATTTTGCCTACTGTAAAAAAAAAATTGCCAATATAATATACAAAGCAGATCATATAAAAACCAATTCCACACAAACCAATGAACTATCACCAAAATTGTAAAAGTACTAAAACAATAACACCACACAAACCAGCACTAGCAGCAGCGGGGAAATTTAAAGAGATGAACAAATTAGTGTTCATTGCTTTGTTGACATAAAACATGCATCCGAAAATGCAAAGTTGCCCGCACTAGCAATCAGATGCAAACTTGCACTGACAGTGCTTCAGAGAAGAAACAACAAACACAAGTATATCATATAAACCAGAAATGTTTCACAATCGTAGAATAAGTGACAAGATCCAATTAAAAGAAAGGAGCTCACATTACTGGATAGAAAACCCCTTTAATGTCAATGTGAAGATAAGTTGAGAGCACTAATAGCTTTAATTTGCTCAAGGGCATGGACTACACAATAATGAACAAAGATTTCAGGCAGAAAGTTGCAAACAATTGGAAGCACCCTAACCGGACAAAACATACCTCAGAGATGAACGAGAGGGATTGGACGAGGCGGATTCTAAGGGGAATACGAATGAGGCAGATCTGGAAAGAAGACAGGTCGCTTATGAGAGGAATACAAACGAGATTTGCAAACAATTGATGAATTCGAGATTTACTTACCAAAACCCTAACAGTGTGTTTGGCAACTGGGTTTTTTAGGGGAAGGAAGGGGTGGAAAATTGAGAAGGGGAAAGGAAGTGAAGGGAAGGGGATGATTTTCACTTTCCCCCAAATTCTACCCTTTTGGTGGGTTGTGAAATCCCACCAAATTGAGCAGTTACTCAAATTTAGGATCTCTTCATTTCTTTAAATGGTTCATCCAAACGCATAATTTACTTTCCCTTCACTTCCCTTCTTAAAAAATCCCTTCAAATCCCATAATCTAAACAGGGTGTAACTGGACGACACTGAAAGAGGTGGTTCGAAAGGGATACAGGAGTGACCAGAGGCGGAGGTGGTGGAGATGTTGCGGGAGATGGCGGAGGTGGTGGAGTGATCGACGAGAGTCAAAGATGGAAGAGGCGCCGAAGGCCGGAGGTGGTGAGCGAAATCGCTAGTCGAACAAGCGTGTGAGAGAGAAACCTGTGGCCAGAGTTTCATTCTGTCAAGAGCGAAATCGCCAGTCGCCATTCGAACAAGCGATAAAGGGCCGGAAGCTGAAGTGGTGAAGTCGCAAGTCGAGGGTGGCGGATTGATAGAGGGCCGGAGGAGGAGGTGGTGATTGGTGGAGAGGAGAGAGAGAATGGTGGATATTAAGAAATAGTATCGACTTAATATCCCGTTTTGCTTAATCCGTGATATTTTTCCGTGATATTTTTTGCCCCGGAATATCCCGCTTTGCTCAATTCGGGATATTCGATTTTCTGTGATATTTTTTGCCCTAGAATATTCGACTTAATATCCCATTTTGCTCAATACGGGATTTTTTTTGCCCCGAAATATTCGATTTTATCACATTATTCTATCTACCCCTAATATTCTGGTTTTATTTATTAATATCCGTGATATTAGCTCTTTACCCATTAAACTTTTCTTTCCCTGGCCTTGAAAGGCCTAAAATTACGGATATAATACTGATATAGCTAAAGTAAACCTGTCAAGAACTTGGGGGCACGATCGTCTTTTATTTGGTACATTTATTGAAACCCTAATCTCCGTTATATATAAAGGAGAATTAGCTAGGGTTTAGAGAGGTCCCCCTTTCAACCCAAAAACTCTGACTTGAGCGTCGGAGGCTTCTCTTGGGGAACGAGCCCCGCCTCTTCATCTCCTTCTATGCAGGGAAAATGGATCGACACAAAGAAAGATCGAGATGCAAATTTTCTCCCAAAACATTTGGCGCCATCCGTGGGAAATTCGATCAAAGAGCTACAAGATAGGATCTCCCTAAAAAAAAATCCATCGGGGTGCAGCCTCTTCGGGGAAGGGTCACGGCTTCGACACCATCTCCGCTCGGAGCAATTTTCACAATCGAAGTCACCTCGACACCATCCCCAAATCAAACAAAGGATCTTGAAGCACAAGGAAATCCTCGTGTCTCACCACACCCTAATCTTTAACGGTCGAGTCGACGATGATTCCGACATCAAAAAATCGCGCCTCCGCCTCATCATCGGCCATCTCGCGAATCACAAATCTTGAAAGGAATCGATCTACAGTGAGGAGGGGGGACCTTGATTGAAAATGGAATCTCAAAGCGAAGGAGGGAGAGAGAATGAACCAGATCTGGTGATCTCCTCGGCGGCGATTTTGACATCGAAAAGTTGCAAGTCCTCAACAACTCCCGCCTCCGCCTCATCATCGGCGCCGCCGCGTCTCTCTCACCCCGGCGCCGGCGTCGCATCCTCCGCCGCCTGTCGCGAGGCGGATCCAGATCCTTCTTAGGCTGTCATGGTCGACTCCGCAGCCCTCCGTGGAAGTCGATTGGAATAACTTTGTTGAGCAGCTCAAGGAGAAGACTGTTACCGAAATTGAAGTGATCAATCAACCTCAGGCTTATCAACTTCACAGTTCCTGACCTCGACTCCATCCCTGTTCAGGTAAGTGCAGGTTTGTGCCCTCTCATTTGATTTTCATTGTTAAGATATATTGGCGAGTGCAGGTGTACGCTCTTACATACTACAATGGATCCATATCGCACTTACTTTTTAATAATTGACTTGAATCTGTGGGTTGGTCATATTGATTGTGATGGAGTTGGATGGGGAAATATACTCATCCTTCTCTTAAACTGTTGCTTGATGCGATTATTTGTTGTTCCTGGTCAAAGTAATTCTCATTACTAGGTCAAATCGCCTTTGTTGTTGTAACTTAATTGGTTCTCAATTCTTGTCTTGAATTTCTAGTCGAAGCTATTAATATTGGATTCCTAAAAGCAACTGTATATATTTAGAAATAGGATTTGCCTTAATGCCTTTTTGCTCTTTGTACATCCGATTTTCATGACACTATTTTGCGAATATATGAATAAGTTTGAATGGCGGACTAACCTATATATGTACATATTACTTGGTCCGATTATGTGGTTGAGCCTAATTGATTAAATCTCTGCTCGTATTGTACGAGAAGTGGTTAGTGTCTCTTGTTTGTCTTTTTGGCTTTCTCTGCTTTCTTTGCTATTTTTGCATAGGTAACAATAGAAGCTAGGGCATGAGCATGAAGCAGTGGCTTTGCTACTAAACGAAGCAACGACATGCCCACGAGATCCGGTGTTACGAACCACACTGGGGTAAGGGTGATCCCAATCTTCAGGGATAACTCGAGGACATGAAGCAATACGAGGGGTACCGAACTCAAAATAGTTGAATTTATCCTGGATGATCGAGACACTACTGGTTCAACTCACGCAGGATGTATGAGAACCCAGAAGCTAAGTTTTCCAATTCATCCATTTATTTATATGATAAAATATCTCATCTCTTAGCCCTAGTGCAAAATATGCCATAAAAAAACCATTGCATGCTTTTTAATCTTTTGAGTGATGCTCTAGTAATGCAATCACAAACTAATGGTTCATGGAAAAGGTGTCCTGCATTTTATTTCTATAAAACCTCGATACAATTCTTTAGTTATTTACGGAGAGTCAAGGCTATAAATTTATGGAAAGTTGGTGCTTCAATGGGCATTACGGCAAGCAAGGAGGTTATACACGACTCAGGGGGACGTTTTGTCACGGAGGTCGTCGAATTCATGACGAATATTAGGAACAACATTCTTTAAGATTTCAAGCGTTACAATCGACACAAGAGCACGAATTTCAAATGTGCCTCAGACGATGGCACCTAGGCGTATAACCGATGCCCTCGAGCAAGTTCACTCATATTGTCATTTATCTGATTTGCAGGAACAATAGTCCATTGAGCACCTGATGACAGGAGCTAGCTATACAAGGAACAAAGAATTAAAGAAGCTTGCTAATCAATTGATTATAAATTATATTGAAGTGCAACATCTTCAGATTTGGAACATAGCAACAAAAGTGTCATCTCCTTCGTCAATGTCCAGCTATGAATGAGCAAAGCCGATGATATACCCCTTGCGTCTATCAACTCTGCTAGGTCTACCTAAATGAAACGTCACTTAAGGCCAAAAGTACGCCAATTTCAAGCCACGAGTACGCCACTTAAGGCTAAAAGAATGCCAATTTCAATCCACGAGTACGCCACTTAAGGCCAAAAGAATGCCAATTTCAGGCTACGAGTATGCCACTTAAGGCCAAAAGAACGCCAATTTCAGGCCACGAGTATGCCACTTAAGGCCAAAAGAACGCCAATTTCAGGTCACGAGTACGCCACTAAAGGCCAAAAGAACGCCACTTACGGCCAAAAGATCGCCGCTCCTGGCCAATAAAAGCCAATTGTTAGGCCATAATAACCTCGTTAAGGGCCAACGAAAGTCAAAATCAAGCAATAAGAGCGTCATTTAAGACGAAATGTTCAACTCTTAATTAAAACCACAAAATTGTCAATCATAAATAAAGGTTAAGCAAGAATGTCATCAACTGTCTCTCACTTATGGCCAAAAATTTATCTAACCATTTTGAGCAATAACTTTCGCTTGATTAGCTAATAATACACTAATTACACTTCATATTGTGTTTATGGGTTGAGAATCCTAAGCGTGCATGATACAATTAAGGCAAAAGGTAAAATTAAGAACATGCATTAGCGGTTGTCGTCAACCATGGAAAGTGAAGAGCATCGAATTAATCGTCTTCCCTCATCACTAGATCGTGAAGAGGAAACCCGAGGGGCAATTGATATAGCTAAAGTAAACCTGTCAAGAACTTGGGGGCACGATCATCTTTTATCAGGTACATTTATTGAAACCCTAATCTCCGTTATATATAAAGGAGAATTAGCTAGGGTTTAGAGAGGTCCCCCTTTCAACCCAGAAACTCTTACTTGAGCGTCGGAGGCTCCTCCTGGGGAGCAAGCCCCGCCTCTTCATCTCCTTCTATGCAGGGAAAATGGATCGACATGAAGAAAGATCGAGATGCATATTTTCTCCCAAAACAAATACGTTCGTGATATTAGAGTTATGTGATAAAATTGAACTTTTGTACTTAGTGACGGAGCCAGAAACTTATGGAGGGGGGGGGGGGGGGCCAAAGTTTTGTACAAATTGTTGATTCACTTTTCCATAGATTTTTCTATAGTTTAGCGAACCAAAATTATGATATTTTAGATTAAAAATGATATTTTAGTCTAAGACAACGTTTTTTCTCTTTTAATGAAAAAAGTGATATATTTTAATCTATAACAACATTATTTTCGTCTAAAAATATATCGTTTGAAACCTACAAAATCAATATGTAACTTGTTATTCTCTTAGCATGCAATAACGTGTAACAAGATATGCAAACTTTAAACTTGCATAATTTCTTATATAATTATCGAATTTAATTAGTGATATAACCTCTTGTTTCGAAGCTCTTGGGTTGAATTATATTACCAAAATATCAAATTAAGTAAAATATAAAAGCATTGTGATTTATTAAAAGATATTTGAAATAAATTATTTGTGTTTAACTTTCAAACGTTCATAACTTTTTACTCGGATATCGGATTGAGGCTTATAATATGTCTATGAATAGCCCGTCTGTTGCTAATGTTGTCGCTAAATAGGTTAGCCATGGACGTTCGTGGCTAAGTCATTGTTATTGTTCGTAACTATTTTCTGCGTTTTCAGTAGTGTTGTATATTCTAATATAACACCCATATAAATTTATCAATATTTAAATACATAAAAACTTTTCCCACCCTTGATATATACAGAAGTAATCCTAAATCCTAGAAAGAGTTCATACACCTCGGACAGTCATATATTGACTTAATCTTGCTTAGTACACACACAATTAGCAAGAAAAATTAGGTCCAACTATATCTAACCAACTCCCATCTAAAAACCGACTTAATATGGGCTTCCCCTTGTGGGTAGTGTAGTTCAACTACAATACCCAGGACCTCCATTCCTTTCTGCCACATACCTCTATATCCCGAAACGACACCGTTTCATCTTGAGCTGCATCTTTTATTTATATCTCATTGAGTTTTTTTTTGATCCGTATTTATATCTCATTGACTAATCACGACTTAAACCTATTATTTTTCACAAGTGGTTACAAAATTTGACTATACAGTACAATTCTCTATATATCCGCCTCCTCTATCATCACCAAAAATTTCCGGCCATCTCCGCTATTAAACACCTTTATTGCTTAAATTCACAAATTCGATCTCAAAGTGTCAATATTATATATTTCCAAGCTCTGATCGGATCTGGCCATGGCGAAGATAAACACCATAGTGAGTATTTTGATGAGGGCTGTAGCCGCTGGAGCTGCCATCGCTGCAACCATTGTCATGGCCACTGCCCATGACACGGCCGAGATCCTTACCCTCAAGTTCGAGGCCAAATATACTAACTCTCCCTCCTTCAAGTAATCAATCTTTTTACTTCTATACGTTTCTCTTTTACCGATCATTCGGTGATTGAATGGTCTATATATATATATATATATATATATATATATATATATATATATATATATATATATATATATATATATATATATATATATAAATGCAGGTATTTCGTGATTGTGAATTCGATCGTGAGTTGCTACACCGTGATAGTCCTCTTCCTTCCTTACAAAGCCATGCTCTGGCGCCTTATTCTCTTACTAGACACGGTACTTAGTTTCATGATAATAGCTAGGTACTCTCTACCAATTAAGTTGGACAGATTTATTTAACATGAACTTGAATGCTTGGATTTGAATTATAGGTTGTGACAGTGGTGTTGGCATCGGGGTTTTCGGCTGCGATGGCAATAGCATACGTGGGGAAGAAAGGCAACAACAGTGCGGGGTGGCTGCCGATATGCGAGCGGGTGCCCAAGTTCTGCAACGGGGCAACCGGAGGACTCATGTCGGGGTTCATAGCAATGGTGGTTTACTTGCTGTTGGTCGTCTATTCGCTTCATGGGGCGGTTAGCCCCCTGCTTTGTTTCAAGGAGTAGGTGAATTTTTTAGAATTTATACACTCAGCATTCATCCACGGAAGATACGGTCGAATAGAGATCGCATGTATCTATTATAGGTGAATACATATTGTTTTTTTTTTTTTTTGGCCTTTTGAATTAATGTATGCTTGGTTACTTATGGTTGAATTAGAGAGGTGGTAAAAACGACAGATGCAAAGATTGTTAAAGAAGAAAGCGATGAACAATGAGGCTGATAAAGATGGCGGTAGAAATTTAGCGTAGTGAAAAAACAAAGAAACTCAACAGCGGACGAAGTAGTGGAAAGACAAACGCTACCGAAGTAGCTCTTGTCTTCAAGGAAGCCCTTTTTTTATATAAGGTAAAAATTCGGCTGGTGGTAAACCTAGTCGATTGATTGCATCCCGACGGGTCGGGATGAGATTGAGAAGATCTGTGTTGGATACAGTCGAGCGCCCGTCAACAGAGCAACCAAGAGGTGCAATCTTGTCTGTGACTCTGTTATCTTCACAGGGCACGAACCAAGGAAGCGCTTTATGAAACAAGTACAATCCTTAAACAAAATTAATAACTCTTAATTTTTTTCAAGCCTTACTAGCTAACTAGTGGACGGTCCCGTGCTATGCACGGGTTTACTTTTTAAAAATTTTGATAAAATTTGATACTATATATTTCATATAAACAATAATTTAGATTACTCGTATTAATTTATATAGTTTCAATCTTACAACTAGTATTCGTTACCCGCGCGGTTGCGCGTTTTGTTAATAAATTATATTTTATTATATTAATTATATTAAAATAGTATATTAGATTATTAATTGCCGTGGCTCAAAAAAATCATATAAAAATATATTATATTCAATTTGATCTAAAAGGTAGAATAATTGATCAAATACTCCTTCTTCATCTTCTAGAATCTTGACGGCGTGGTACATATTTATGTTTGATTTATACTATATTTTATAATAACAAAAAATTTACATTGATTAACTTCGTAAAATCGTACTTCATAAAAAAAATATCTGCATGATCTTTTTATAAGTTGGTTAAATCTTAAATTTAGTTTAAATGGCTAATCTAAAATATTAATATCTATTAATCAACAAAGTAGATGTACAATAATTAAATATTATATTTGTTTTAGATTACAAAGCTAAATAATATTTTACAAATAAAAATAATAATGGATAGATTATTTGATCTAAAAAGATAAGTTTTAATTTTTATCTAACTATATTGACTTATTAATCGATGTGGCTAAAAAAGATAATACCATTTTAACATAGAATATGACACGTAAGCAAAAATAATCATGTTTTAATCCAAAAAATTCCATGGATGCGAAATCGTACCAGAGGCTATTTCATGCCTCTGTTTTAGTATTTTATATAGATATATAGATATAAATATAGATATAGATATAGATAGATATATAGATAGATAGGTTATCTAATTGTAACAACTAAAAATTATTTTGATGTGCAATTTGCCATATTTGATCACCCTTTTTATATATTTTGATAAAAAAATATTTTATTATTCAATATATAATTAATTAATAAAGAAAATCTTAACAATACAAAGGATAAACTAACTGGCCACACACAGCGTCAGGGCATATAAAAACTAATTCTATTAACCCTACCGCTATGAAACACAACGCGCTCCACGCGCCCCCGTTACCTTCCTCTTTGCGCCGCCGACAACTGTTTTCTTCCCTCTACATCCATCAGATCCACCGCCTGGGAGGCTAGGACACCAACCTTACCCTAATCAAGGGATTCGACGCCCGCCCATGGAGGTAGCTCCCTCCCTTGGTGCTCGGTTTCCATCCATTAGCAAAATGGGTATTCAACACTCAAACCCGACGCTTAGTTTACAGATTAAACGTAATAAAATCCTCAGAACGTATGAGAAGTTAAATCAGATATCAAACTTCAATCACATAAAATCATGCAGATTTCTCCAACTCATCTTTTTGGTCTTATTTCTCCTGCAGACGAACAGAAGTCAAATAACTCGCCTACACCGCTCCTGCTCCTTGGATAGCCCTTGTGGCTGGGCGTTTCGTGCTGTGCTATCTGGCCCCAATTCGCCCATTTTCTCATACACAAATGAAAAGCAAGTTCCTCCAAAAGGGATTAAGGTCGTCTCAATCAGCCTGGGTGCGTCGGATCAGTGGATTTGTACCTTTGGAAGGCTCTGTCGGTTCAGCCGGTGGCGGGGGTGGGTCTTCTCCGTCCTTGTCGATTCAGCTTGCAGTTTGTCTCATATCTACCCTTACTCTCTGACCTCTTTACACCAGGTTTTCTCCTCATTTGAATTGCTTTACCACCACCTAAGTCTTTACTGTTGCATACTTAACTCCTTTTTAACCCCTTGCCAGGGATGCCGATTTTATTCATATCATTGCCTACTTCTTTACTCCTTTTACCTACCTGCTTGTTGTTGTTTTGTGGTGTGCTCTCGGTATTATGGGTGAGAACTCTCGACCTTTTTGTGTTTATGGTTATTGAGGATAACCCTCCCATCGGCCTTACTTCAAATTCTAATCCTAAACACAATCATGTTACTATTCATGAACCTGTTGATCCTTATATGGATGCATCCAAAGCTAAAATTGGTCCTACTGATTCATATATAAACCCTCGCCGGGTTAGTTTTCTGGAATCGCATCCCTCTTCCGTAATTGGTTGCAATTGCTATTTTGATTCTCATTTCCGATTGCTTCTTGTTTGTGTGTATTGCTATCTGTGTGCTATGGGTGAGGGAGCTCGCTCCATTGTTGGCATAATTCTTGATAGCCATGAGCTTAATAGCACACAAGGTTATGAGTCCCTCTCGTCGGAGACCCCAACTATGATTGTAATACTCAATAATAAACGAGTGCTTGTAGTTGTTTTGTTTCTTTCTTTCAATTATGGCTGCCTACACATTTTGGTCTTGCACATCTATCATTCAGGTGGTATTGATGCTGCTGATTGTTTCCTTTGTTGCCTTGTTGTATCACTTGGCGCTATGGTCTACTCCGTCGCCCAGGGTATTTTTGTTTCGTGGTCTTCTCTTCGTTTCCTTTCTCTTGACAAGATCAGAGTCCCTTCCATTGACAACCAGCTTATAACTAGTGTTTGGGTGATCACCCGTATGAGCTCACTTGATCACGTGAGTCATTGGCCACATCATCGCTGCACACGACTTGTTTCCCTCGGCTTCGCATCACAAAAATGGATACCCCCCATCTTATGTATGCACTATCACTACCCTAACTAAGTTTCATTTTATTTTCAATTTAGTAGTTATTTCTTACGGTAGGACCCTCTACTACCTTGCCAGTGCTACAAAATTTGTAAGTTTGCATTTTGCTACCATGTGTATTATGCACTCGTTGTGTGTGTTTTGCTTCTCTCCTTTCGACAGGGTTGGAGGTTCTTTCATAGAGCTTTTGTGTTACTTTCAGCTTACATACTTAACAATGATTGCTCATATGACACTCCTCGAACGTGTATATCCTACACCAAAATCGGGTTGTTCACAAAATGTTTTCTTAGGCTTCACAAGCCATAATTGGATAATACAAACTCTTTCGCCTCACCTTACAAGCATTACAAATACAAACTCTTTGTGGGGTACAATCCTTACAAACATTACAAATACAAACTCTTTCGCCTCACCGGCTGATATGTACACTCGCACGGGATTTTTTGATACAATGACTTGTCAGCAGTAACTTACAAACTCCTTATTTATGATCATTTCGGCTTGTCTGCTTACGGTTCATTATCCTTCTTTGTTCTTGGTTATGTATATTACATATGACCTATGTACTATTCGAACTATGGCTTCTTCATATAATGTTCAATTAGCACCTTATATACGTTGTTTTTTGACTTTACAGGTTGTTTGCCTTTACTTTGCTTGGGTCTCTCGCTTAGCAGTTTTTCACTCACATATGGCCTACCAATGGTTACAAACTAAAGATTGTTTTTAAATGAATATTTGCACTTGGAATTGTAGGGGTATTAAGAGACGTAATTTCTGGACTAACACGAAATTTTTTTTGTAAGAATAACTCGATAAATGTCTTGGCTCTTCTTGAAACCAAAGCGAGCATTGCTCCACCGGAAAATCTATGGTGCAAATGTAGCTTCACAAACATCGCATTTGATCCTGCTAATGGTTATGCGGGAGGCATTTGCCTTCTTTGGAAAGACATTCCGCCGGCTGAGGGTGAGATTACTCTCATCAACGTAAGCCCACGGTTCATTCACATAAACTATCACGACAATTCTAAAAATAAAACTATTGCCTTTCTTTTGATTTACGCGCCGCCAGACTACAATTCTAAACCTGCCTTTTGGGTTAACCTGCAACAATATACAACACATATCTTCACCCCCTTCTGCATCATGGGCGATCTTAATGACATCGTCATTCCAGGTGACAAATTGGGCGGTATCTCGCCATCTCACTCTCATTTTCAACGTCTACAGACTATTAAAAATGACCTCTCACTTTTAGACGTCCCAACCCATGAGGGGGGGGGGGGGGGGTGGCAATTCACTTGGCAAAAGAAGAAAACTTGCAAACCAAATAATAGTTTCGCAAAGCTTGATCGCCTACTAGCTCAATAGGAGATTATATCTCTGTATGATGGTCTGCGTGTTAGGATCCATCCTTTCACCTCTTCCGACCATACTCCTATCTCGATCGACCTTAGGCAGGAGGATCACGCTAGCAAAAGGCATTTCCAGTTCGAAATGGCTTGGACGACAAAACCAGAATTTACAAACATCGTGAAACAAGCTTGGCGTCTTAATCCGCATGGGTCCAACATGTACAAACTGGTAAAGAAGACTACTTTGCTTAAGTCGTTGGCGAAGAAATGGCATAAGAGGACTTTCTGTAATATAAACAAACAGGTTTTTCAGACAGATGAGGCTCTGCTTCAACTGCAACACAAACTAATTACCAACTCAAATGTAAATGATATTGACTTACACAGAAGACTTCTTAATAAACGCGAACGCATGTTGGACTTCCAACGATGTCACTAGAGTCAACGAGCTAAGGTTAAACACATGAAACTGAACGACACTAACTCGACCTATTTCCATCGTGTTGCTTCTGCCAAAAGAGCCAGGAAACTGATCAAACTAATTACAACAGAATCTGGGATTTTTCTTTCTGGTCATCACTCTATTCAAACAGAATTCATAACCAACTTTGTGGCTCGTTTCAAGTCATCCTATAACCATAGTCTCTCTTTCGCTTCTGATCTTGTGGTTATTAGTACTGAGATTACTCAAAATGACAATTTAATGCTAACGACACCAGTCTCTAATAAAGAGATTAAAGAAGCTCTTTTTTCTATCAAACCTGATAAAGCTCTTGGGCCTGACGGTATGCCTGCATGTTTCTACCAAACTGATGTACATATTTGCACCTTCTTTTTATTGCATCTTTTGACTTCATATTTCATTCGATTTCCAAAGAAAATGTTCAAAAGTATATAAACTTGTGTAAGAATGGGCTAGAATGCAAGAAATAGGGTCTGCACAAGTTTTGAGCTAACCATGCAGGAATTGGAGCGAAATCGGAGTCAAAACGAAGAAGCCAAGTGAAGCTGAGCAGAGGTAGAAATCGACCTCCAGCATAGATATCGACCTCTTGTGTCGATATCGACCCACATATCGACCCTCATATCGACCTCAACATAGACATCGAGTGGAGCTGGACAAGTCGAGCAGGAACAGAGACCTCGATATCGGCCTCTGGTGTCGATATCGACCCATTATCTCGACAGAAGATAGACTCGAGTTCGAGGTGCGGATTGGGAACTTTATCTTCAAGGAGGCACGGATTATCTCATACTTTCAAGATAGATGGCAGCTGAAGACTTAGTTATCTTTTACTTTTAAGTTATTTAACTTTTATCAAAATAAAAGACCTATCATAATTGTTTGGATAGAGTTCATAGTTTAGATAGGAGTTACAATCCTTGGATAGCGAGGATTATTAGCCTATAAATAAAGCCCTAGGGGGCTGGCAATCAATCATCCAATTTTAGAGTTCAATTACATTCAATAGAGTTAGAGAGAAGTTTTAAGGTTTGACGTTTGCGAAAGCCGACGTTGAGTTGTAAAGCTTCGGAGTTTATTTCAATGCAAGTTTCTTCTTTTCAATCAACAATGAGTTCCATGATGAGAAGCGAGTAGTTCCCCAAAGCTCTTAGGGTCGGGGTGAGCCCGACGTTAGCCATGCGCGCTTGAGGTAAGTATTTGATGTTGATATCGTTATGTCTATCTCTCCTCCTACGATTTAGTCCTAATCGAAAGAAAAGGGATTCATGCTAACAACTTGAGTTATAAACATAAAATTGGTAGAGACAATTAGGTTTATTTACAAGAGTAATCCTAAGAGTTGGTGTACAGCGAAAGCTTGTCCCTCGGGCGAAATAGTGAAATTGTCCGTCTTATTTATCTTATCGCTTGCATTGGTTAACGTTGTGGTAAACCCTAATCCTAGGAGTTGCTTTTTATATAAGTTTATTCATCAAAACCACTGTATTATTTCTGTTCATTACTTCTTTTCCATTCTTAAGTCTTCGACCTTTCTTTGCCGACGAAGAACTAACCCACTGCAGGAGAACATCGATATCGAGGTTAACGTCGATATCGACCACGGTGATAGATCAATAGTCTTCTGAGTCGATCTCGAGACTCTTGGGTCACTGCTGCTGAACATCGAAATCGACCTCCAACATCGAAATCGACCTTCTGTATCGACTGACAGCCTTCTAAGCCAGTCGATTTCGTTGACTAACATTGATATCGACCTCTCCAGTCGATATCGACTACCGTTTTTGTCTTAGCAGGTCTTCTGTTGCAGAGAGGATCGACAGCCGAGGTCGACATCGAGAACCAAGGTCGAAATCGAGGCTTCTGGTCGACGCAAGATGTGAGATTTTCGACGCTACTAGGATCCCGCTGACACACCTCCTCGTGGATCGATCCTGACTACCCTTCCACTACAACGGGAGGAAGTCTTGTAATTATTTGCATAGGCTAGGAGTTGGTTTACGTTTATTACATCTTTATTATTTGTAATAACTCGACATATCATCCTCATATCAACAAATTGGCGCCGTTGCCGGGGAGGCAATCAATCGCCACCTAAGTTTAATCACGATCTTTTGAGCATATTTTGCAGGTTTATGCGACGTTCTGATCGCGGACCTATCCTGGAACCAATCAACGAGCCTGAACGTTTCTACCATCTTCGTAACAAAGCAATTCGCATCATGGCTGACAACGAAACACAAGCTGAGATCATAGAGCGGTTGAGGAAGGAGATCGAGGACCGCAATGCTACAATCGCTACTGAAAGGGCCGCCGCTGCTGCTGAGCGAGCCCGTGCTGATAGGGAGGAGGATGCGCGTAGACAAGCCCAAGAGCGGCTAAATCAGTATCCACAGACGGCGATGCAATACATGCATCCGCCGCTTCATGTTCCTGAATCTGCTATTTTAATTCCTCACTCCAACTATGAAATAAAAATTAACTTCCTATCTGAGATAAAAAGAAATACTTTTGAAGAAAGACCTAATTAATGCCCCCTGCAAGACATCTCTACTTTTATGGACCTATGTGAAACAGTTGCTGATGGAGTGAATTTAGAGTATGTGCGATTAAAATCTTTTCGATGGTCTTTGGCAGGGAAGGCATTACAGTGGCTTGAAAGTTTGGCTCTACGCTCGCTAAGGACATGGGCGGAGGTGAAAGATGCATTCTTGAACAAATTCTTCCCACCTTCTAAAACGGCGATGTTGCGACAAAGGATCACGGCTTTCAAACAAAAGCCAGGTGAAACCCTAGTACAAGCGTGGGAGCGATTTAAGGACTTGCTGAGATCATGCCCGACGCATGGGCAACTTTCATATGTCATCCAGGAAATCTTCTACAACGCCCTTGATGCACCGAATAAGGAGAGGATCAATTCATATACCTCCTATCGGTACATTGAGCTTACACCAACGGAGGCATGGGAGACCATTGAGAGACTTGTGAACTTTGACAACACTTATGGGGCTGCTGCGGCCTATGATGCAAGACTTGCCCCATCTATGCCCCTATATGAGCCTCCAAGGGAGATAGATCCTGATGTGTGGCAACAATTCCATAACGATCAAACACGGCGCCTTCAAAAGCAAGTAAGGTTCCTGAGCAACAATCAACCTTGTCAGGAGTGTGGCTCAACAAGGCATAACACTAGTGACTGTCCATATACTGAGCAAGTATCCATGGCGGAAAACAATGAGGAGGTCAAATGGACGAGAGGCCCCTATGGAGGGGGCAATCAATAAAATTGGGGTGATCAAATGTTCTGTCAAAGGGATCCCTCACCATATAGGGCACCAGGGCACCCTGAGCGGGAGATAAGGAAGGATGACCTACAAATCATTCTTGATGAGATGCGGAGGAACCATGCCGAGTTCAAACAAGCCAATAAATCCGTCCATACTCAGCTGCAGGGCATCAATTCTAGACCAGGAGAGATCGACGTTTGGAAGCGCAACATGGAGACTCAAATGAGTCAATTGGCGAAATCAATACCCAAAGTGTCAGGATCACTCCCTGGATCCACTGTGCCCAACCAAAAGGGCAAAACCACTGGTCATATTGCGGCAGTAAACCTAAGGTGTGGGTGTCAAATACAAACGCCCGAGCAAAAAGCGGAGGAGAAGGAGCCAGAACAGACGTCGATATCGACCCTCCCTGTCGATATCGACCAAGGTGACATCGAAATCGACCTTCTTGTCAATGTCGACCCTGAAGCTGCGTCACCACAGAAATTGACTCCTCTAGTCGATATCGACCCTACTGATGTCGATGTCGACCTCACTACAGCCGCAGGAAGGAAGATGGTGTTGCCATTCCCATCTAGAAAGGTGATTAATGACCCAGCGGAAAAGAAGTTCCAACGGTTCGTGAAGATGCTCCAAGGACTTAATGTCTCTATACCATTCACAAAGGCACTTCACGAGATGCCATCTTATGTAAGGTTCCTTAAAGACATCTTGGGTAAGAAGCGATCGCTCTCTGAGATCACAGAGGAGTGCAACAGGTTGGAGCTACCACAAAAGCGGGCGGACCTAGGTAAGTTTTCTATCGCTATAGGTCTAGGTCAATTCAAATTCAATGATTTAGTTGAGTTGGGAGCTAGCGTTAGCATGATGCCACTAACCATTTGGCACAAGGTAAAGATAGGTCCTCTGGAGCCCATGGATGCAAGGTTGTACATGGCCAATAATACGGTAGTAATTCCAACTAGAATAGTGACGGATGTGCCAGTACAAGTAGGTAAATTCTTTGTCCCTGCTGATTTCCTAGTTGTTGATATAGCGAAGGACCCTGCTTGTCCAATTATTTTAGGTAGGCCGTTCCTAGCAACCGTCGATGCCAACATTAGCATGAAGAAAGGATTACTCTCATTCACAATTAGTGACGAAGTGATAGAGTATGCCTTCAATAAGACGGTGAAAAATCAAGGGCCGATGGAGATAAAAGCCATCAATGGTTTCTACATTACATGTGGAGAAGCAAAGGTAAGAAGTATGACACCGGAGGAGCTTGAGAAGAGGGCCATAGAAGCCCAAGTGGAGGAAGTTGTGGCAATCTTGAACGAAGGAGCCCAACAGAACATCGAAATCGACCCAGGTAAGTCGATATCGACCACTAATGTTCAAGATTCTGTGCCAGGTCATAAGTATGGGGTCGAAGGAGGAGAAAAGGAAACATCAAAATCGGGGTCAAGGGTCGATATCGACCATGCCTTATCGAATTCGACCACCATCAGCGCTGAGAAGGGAGGAAAGGAGACCTCGATATCGATCTCTGAGGGTCGAAATCGACCTGATCATATCGAGCCAAAACTCTCCAAATCGACTGATCCTCCAGGAGTACAACAGGGGTCGATATCGACCTCTGAACATCGACATCGACCTGAGCCACAGACTGAGAAAAAGGTAAGTCAAGGTACGGATTCCTCCTGTTCCATTTCAATAAAGGATTTATCATTATTTGGAAGAGGTGTGCCTTGGCATGTGCGCTTGTGTAGGGTATCCGATGATGATTCGAGCCAATATGTGATAGGAGACAAGGTCTATGTTGCCAAATCTAAGGACCATTGGTTCCCTACAAGATTCAAGGATAAGAACTTAGGACCATTCGCGGTGAATCAAATCAATCCTGGCGGAATGCAGCTGCGTGACAAGAAAGGAGTCATGTTTGAGGCCCAAGCCACATGGCCTCTACAGATGCCGCCTTGAGAAGCGCAAAGGAGAAGTCGGTCTAGCGACTTAAAAGTCTAGAGCTTGTAACAAAAGGTCGACGTCGAGGCCACTGTAGAGCCTTCAGAGCCACAACAGAGGTCGACATCGACCATCCCAGTCGATATCGACCAAGTCCCAGTCGACATCGATGTCCAACAGGCCCCTCCGACCACCGTTTTGGCTCCTCCACCAAAGAAGGCGTTGCCCTTCCCATCCAAAGCATTGGAGGACCCCACCAAAGGTAAGTTTAGGCGCTTTGTAAAGATTCTTCAAGGTCTTAACATTACGATTCCTCTTATAGAAGCCCTAAGCGAGATGCCCGCCTATGTGCGATTCCTCAAAGACATCCTTAGCAAGAAGAGGTCCATGGCAGAGATCGTAGAGGAGTGCTCAAAGATGGACTTTCCTGAGAAGATGAGTGATCCAGGGAAGTTTGCAATCATCGTGGGGCTTAGCCAACATCGCTATAAGGCCCTATGTGACCTAGGGGCAAGCGTAAGTCTTATGCCTCTTTCTATTTGGCAAAAGGTAAACATCGGAGCACTTGAACCTGTGGATATAAAACTCTATATGGCTGACAACTCATTCATCAGGCCCACAGGTATACTTGATGACGTTCCGGTAAAGGTAGGTAAGTTCTTTGTTGCTACTGATTTCATTGTATTGGAGATGCCTGAAGATCCTATTGTACCTATCATCCTTGGTAGGCCTTTCTTAGCTACTGCTGATGCCAATATCAATGTACGTTGAGGATTACTAACCTTTACTATAGGGAACGAAGTGATAGAGTTCTTCTTCAAACCTACTATGAGCGAAAAAAGGCAGCTGGAGCAAGTTGTCCTTTCACCAGCTAAGGAGAAGCTTCGAAAATTTTTGTTGGTGAGAACGAAAATAGCAAGCAGGGTCGACGTCGACTGGAACCAGTCGATATCGACTGAAATGCTCGAAATCGACAATAAATCATCGATATTGAGTAAGCCAGATTGTTGACAGGAACTTAAGTATGGGGTCCTTGACGTCGATATTGATCCTCACATGTCGACATCGACTAAAACACTCAAAATCGAACCCCCATGGTCAAAATCGATCCCCCCTCAGCCCGAAGATTTCTGTTTCGGGCTCGAACAGGTAAGCCCAAGTATGATTCCTAACCCGCCTCTGTCTATTATTGATAATTCAACTAATGGGAAGGTCAAAGCTCCATGGTTTGCCTATATTGCAAAAGTTAGGTCAAGAAAGAGAAGGAAAACGCCCAATAAAAGAGAACCTAACGAGGAAGAAGCCTTGGTTGCCAAACTTAGCTATTATCAAAAGGACCTATATGATCCAGGAGAAGGCTCAAGCTTGAAGGGTCCCTACTTTAAATGGAATATACCCCTAAGATAGATGAATCTTGGTAGATGATAGATGTCTTCATGGCTATGCAATATCCTCCAAAGATTCGGCCCAATCCGCGTTTCTCACACGTTTGTTGCACCAGTCGATGTCGAGTGCACATGTCGATATCGAGTGACTTATGTCGAGTCGAGTTGGTTTGGTGTGGTCGACATGGCTTTGGCTCAATCTTCTCTTTTCTCCTCAGTCGATCTCGGTTTCTTAGGTCGATATCGAGTACTCATATCGAGATTGAGTGCTTTGCTATCGAGATCGAGTTCTTCTGTCCTGTCTTGTTTTCACTCCAAAATGCTCCGTTTTCTGCGAAATCAAACCAAAACTTGTTTAGACCTCTATATCTTGCAAATGTACTCAAACTACACAAATCCACTACTTCCCTAACCCGAAAGTATATAATATGCATGAAAACAGAAAAGATGTAACCATTGAACATGGTGAAATATGCGCACATCAAAACACCCCATACTTAAGCTTTCTTATCCTCAAGAAATAATCTTATTGGTCATTCAGGGAAAGGACTAAACTCTTAACATCGTAGATCCATTCTTATATAATCATACAATTAATTACCATCCTCGCAAAGGTACTAATGCCATCAAATCCATGCTTGTGAATGAAAAGAAACATCTCGCACAAAAGAAGGGTTATGCAAAAACAAAATTTGTAACATATCAATAATAATCAAGAGGACTTTTATGCAAAATGGTGAAGAGTGGGTAAAAGCTATAATGGTGGACTATATTTGGCAATGTGGTGCTTAATCCGGGGAGAAATTTCCAAACTTCTTTCTTTAATGCACTTTCTCCTTTGTGATTTCCACTTTCCTCTTCCTCATAATGATCCTTGCTTTTTTCATTTATATGCTTTTACCTCTCTAACATTGAAGTTGCCTTCTCGCGAGTCGCAAACATGGGTGTCATGAATGGCCCCGGATACTTAGGGCTTTGAACTCCTCACCTTGTGTCCCATCTCGCGTGAATTTTATCCTCCACAAGCTGGGTCGATTCACCTAACTCCTAGGTGACTGGATTTTCTTTTCACTCATTAAATTTTCCATATAAAATTCCTACCATCAACTTCATAATCGCTTTACAACATAGCAGATGTGCGCACAAACTGCCATATTTTCTATGCACAGAAAAGTCCATTTTATCGTCTTTTGTATGCATATTAATGGGAAAACATGGGATTAGTGTAGTTTATGCTTAAATATCAAATATATGGGTCTGCACGAGTTTCTATGTGATTTCGCAGAAAACAGGGCAAAAATGGACATATTTGGAAGAGCGGAAAAAGAACTCAAAGTCTTCTGAAGAGGTCGAAATCGACTGGGGACCTCGACATCGAGTGCAGCAGAGACATAGGAATCGAGCAGGGAATGAAACAGAGCATGTCGACACAGAGAGGTCGATATCGATGTTCAAGGTCGATATCGATGTTGCCCAGCAGAAGAATCCGACTCAAATTTTGATAAAATTCTATCCGAAGCTTGCACGTCTATCCTAAAGTCGAGATTTCCTATCATCAACATCAGATCTATCATATGAAGCTGATTTACCATATAACTTTTAGTTTTTACTTAAGTTTTATCTTAGAGAATAAAGATAAAGTTTCGAGTCTTTGGATATCAAAGTTCGATATCTATATCTAGAGGCCATTAGGGCTGAGTTTATGCATTCAATTAAATCCAATTTACATTCAATTTCAGATCCAATTACAGTAGTACCGAGAGAGAGAGAGAGAAGGTCGAGTGAGTTGGAGAGAAGCGAGAGCGGAGATTTGGCTTGTTCAGTTGTACTTTCTTTCAAAGTTTAATTCAAAGTAGTTTTCGTTCAATGATGATGATGATGTGCATGATGAGGAGCGAGTAGTCAACCTACTTCTAGGGTCGGGGTGAGCCCGACGATAACGATGTAGGGTAAGTGCATCAAAGGTATGACTTTTATGCGATTCCGTCTTCTATCCCATGCATGATCCTTTGCGAAAGTTAGGGAGATTCATTATTTGCATTATTGAAGCGAAAGCCAGTCATATTGCGAACTTGGATTGCTCATGAATTGGATAGTAACTCTTAGGAACTACGCGAGAGCCTATAATCACCTAAGTGTTGATAACAAAAGTTATTTGACGGAAATGCATTAAATTTCATAACTTTAGCATAAAACTTGCATTGTTATCGTTGTGGGATGAAACCCCGACTTTGGAAGATTTTAATTAATTGAATTCAATATAAAAGTTTTAGTTTTGTTTCTGATCATCCTTCTTTACCATTCTACGTTCTTCGAACTCTTTTTCGACAATTGGTTACAAATTACAGTTTTTGTGACAAACATCGGAATCGACTGTAAAGGTCGATATCGAGGTCTAACGTCGATATCGAGGTCTCTGCTCGACGTTGACTTTGCTGTTTTTGTCTTCTGCACGAACTGTAATGAAAATCGACCAGAACTGAGGTCGATATCGACCAGACACATCGATATCGAGTGTCTTCCGAGGTCGAAAGCTTTGATCGTTAGTACAACAAGGGAAGCGCTGACATACCTCCTCATGGATTCGATCCTGAATTACCCTACTACTACAAGGGAGGGGATTCTTGTATTATTTGTTTGAGCCAGGGAGTAGTTTAGTTGTGAATTGTCTATTTGAATTATTTGAATCCTACACACACCCCCCTCTAGTCGAACAAATTGGCGCCGTTGCCGGGGAGGCAATCAATCGCCACCTAAGTTTAATCACGATCTTTTTTCAAGCTTATTTTGCAGGTTTTTATGACGTTCTGATCGCGGACCTATCCTGGAACTAATCAACGAGCCTGAACATTTCTACCATCTTCGCAACAAAGCAATTCGCATCATG
The DNA here is from genome assembly GCA_963922045.1 of Persicaria maculosa. NCBI lineage: Eukaryota > Viridiplantae > Streptophyta > Magnoliopsida > Caryophyllales > Polygonaceae > Persicaria > Persicaria maculosa. The sequence continues at coordinate 42,736,162 of OY998261.1, forward strand.
GCTGACAACGATACACAGGCTGAGACTATAGAGCGGTTGAGGAAGGAGATCGAGGACCACAATGCTATAATCGCCGTTGAGAGGGCCGCCACTGCTGCAGAGCAAGCCCGTGCTGATAGGGAGGAGGATGCGCACAGACAAGCCCAAGAGCGGCTAAATCAGTATCCACAAACGGCGATGCAATACATGCATCCGCCGCTTCATGTTCCTGAATCCGCTATTTTAATTCCTCACTCCAACTATGAAATAAAAATTAACTTCCTATCTGAGATAAAATACTTTTGAAGGAAGACCTAATGAATGCCCCCTGCAACACATCTCTTCTTTTATGGACTTATCTGAGACAGTTGCTGATTGAGTAAATTTAGAGTATGTGCGATTAAAATCTTTTCGATGGTCTTTGGCAGGGAAAGCATTACAATGTCTTGAGAGTTTGGCTCCATGCTTGTTGAGGACATGGGAAGAGGTGAAAGATGCATTCCTGAATAAGTTCTTTCCACCTTCTAAAACGGCGCTGCTGCGACAAAGGATAACGACTTTCAAAAAAAACCAGGTGAAACACTAGCACAGGCGTGGGAGCGATTTAAGGACTTGCTGAGATCATGCCCAACACATGGGCAACTTCCATATGTCATCCAGGAGATCTTCTACAATGCCCTTGATGCGCCGAATAAGGAGAGGATAAATTCATATACCTCCTATCGGTACATTGAGCTTACACCAACGGAGGCATGAGAGACCATTGAGAGGCTCGTAAACTTTGACAACACTTATGGGGCTACTGCGGCCTATGATGCAAGGCCTGCCCCATCTATGCCACTATATGAGCCTCCAAAGGAGATAGATCCTGATGTGCGGCAACAATTCCACAACGATCAAACACGCCGCCTTCAAAAGCAAGTCAGGCTCCTGAGCAACAATCAAACTTGTCAGGAGTGTGGCTCAACAAGGCATAACACTAGTGCCTGTCCACATACTGAGCAAGTATCCATGGCGGAACAACATGAGGAGGTCAAGTGGACGAGAGGCTCCTATGGAGGGGGCAATCAACAATATTGGGGTGATCAAAGGTTCTATCAACAAAGGGATCCCCCACCATATAGAGCACCAGGGCACCCTGAGCGGGAGACAAGGAAAGATGACCTGCAAATCATTCTTGATGAGATGCGGAGGAACCATGCTGAGTTCAAACAAGCCAACAACTCCATCCATACTCAGCTGCAGGGCATCAATTCTAGACTTGGGGAGATTGACGTTTGGAAGCGCAACATGGAGACTCAAGTGAGTCAGTTGGCGGAAGCAATACCCAAAACGTCAGGATCATTCCCTGGATCCACTGTGCCTAACCAAAAGGGCAAAACCACTGGACATATTGCGGAAGTAAACCTAAGGAGTGGGCGTCAATTACAAACGGCCGAGCAAAAAGCGGAGGAAAAGGAGCCAAAACAGACGTCGATATCGATCCCCCTATCGATATCGACCAAGGTGACGTCGATGTCGACCTTCCAGTCGATGTCGACCCTGATGCCGAGTCACCAAAGAAATCGACTCCTCCAGTCGATGTCGACCCTACTGATGTCGATGTCGACCTCACTACAGCCGTGGGAAGGAAGAAGGTGTTGCCATTCCCAACTAGAAAGATGATTAAGGACCCAGCGGAAAAGAAGTTCCAGCGGTTCGTGAAGATGCTCCAAGGACTTAATGTCTCTATACCATTCAAAAAGGCACTTCACGAGATGCCATCTTATGTAAGGTTCCTTAAAGACATCTTATGTAAGAAGCGATCGCTCTCTGAGATCGCAGAGGAGTGCAACAGGTTGGAGCTACCACAAAAGCGGGCGGACCCAAGTAAGTTTTCTATCGCTATAGGTCTAGGTCAATTCAAATTTAATGCTTTAGTTGACTTGGGCGCTAGCGTTAGCATGATGCCACTAACCATTTGGCACAAGGTAAAGATAGGTCCTCTGGAGCCCGTGGATGTAAGGTTGTACATGGCTAACAATACGGTAGTGATTCCAACTGGGATAGTGACAGATGTGCCAGTACAAGTAGGTACATTCTTTGTCCCTGCTGATTTCCTAGTTGTTGATATAGCGGAGGACCCTGCTTGTCCCATTATTTTAGGTAGGCCATTCCTAGCAACCGTCGATGGCAACATTAGCGTGAAGAAAGGATTGCTCTCATTCACAATTAGTGAAGAGCTCATAGAGTATGCCTTCAACAAGACGGTGGAAAAATTGAGGGCCAATGGAGATAAAAGCCATAAACGGTGTCTACATTGCATGTGGAGAAGCCAAAGTAAGAAGTATGACACCGGAGGAGCTTGAGAAGAGGGCCATAGAAGCCCAAGTGGAGGAAGTTGTGGCAATCTTGAACGAAGGGGCCCAACAGAACATCGAAATCGACCCAGGTAAGTCGATATCGACTACTAATGTTCAAGATTCTATGCCAAGTCATAAGTATGGGGTCGACGGAGGAGAAAAAGAAACATCGAAATCGGGGTCTAAGGTCGATATCGACCATACCCAGCCGAAATCGACCACCATCAGCGCTGAGAAGGGAGGAACGGAGACCTCGATATCGATCTTTGAGGGTCGAAATCGACCTGATCATATCGAGCAGAAACTCCCCAAATCGACTGATCCTCCAGGAGTACAACAGAGGTCGATATAGACCTCTGAAAATCGACATCGACCTGAGCCACAAACAGATGAAAAGGTAAGTCAAGGTACGGATTCCTCCTGTTCCATTACAATTAAGGATTTATCATTATTTGGAAGAGGTGTGCCTTGGCATGTGCGCTTATGTAGGGTATCCGATGATGATTCAAGCCAATATGAGATAGGAGACAAAGTTTATGTTGCCAAATCCAAGGACCATTGGTTCCCTACGAGATTCAAAGATAAAAATTTGGGACCATTCATGGTGAATCAAATCCATCCTGGCGGAATACAGCTGCGTGTCAAGAAAGGAGTGATATTAGAGGCCCAAGCCACATGGGCTCTGCAGATGCCGCCATGAGAAGCGCAAAGGAAGAAGTCAGCCTAGCGATTTAAAAGTCTAGAGCTTGTAATAAAGACTTAGTTTTGGTTTTAGACAGATTTTACTTTGGTTTGAGACATTTTATTGTTTTGCATATTTTGTTTTGGTTTTAACAAGTTGTAGAAAAGAGAAAGGCACACAGAAAAGACATCGAAATCGATGTCCAAGATCGACATTGACCGTAAGGGCGACTTAGATGGGCTTGTGGTCGAGGCGGGATCACCCTGAAGCCTGAGCCAGAAATCGATGAGAAACATCGACATCGATGTTGAAGGTCGATATCGACCATGGCTGCTGTCTTCTTCGACTCCTGAAATTTGTGACAGTTTAGTAAGTTTTCTTCTTAACCCTAGTTCTAATACAGTGAGGACACTGTAAATTTTAAGTATGGGGTGGGGGAAAAGCTTACTTGCATATTCATACTTAGTTTAGATTTGCATATTTATCTTAATGCATATTTAGTTTTAAAAACGAAAAAAAAATGACCCCCATCAAAAATTTGAAAAAAAAAGAAGAAGAGTCATGGAAGTATCAAAGAGCTCTATGATGCAAAATTAGATTCATTAGAGATATAACATGAAATTGCCTAGTTAAGGGAAGTCCCAATGAAGTGCAAAAAGAAAAAAATAAAGGAGATGAAAAATTTGAAGTTGCTTTTGACATGTGCATGATAAGAAGATGGATGACTTTTTATGAAAATTCCATACAAGTGCTTACATATACAAGTTCATATCCTAGCCAATGGTCTAAATATCGTGTATCGGGGTCTTATAGGTTGGGGTAAAAAGGATATATCGGGGATATATCGGGGATATATCGGGATATGTCGGATTTATGGGATTTGCTAATTTTTAAATATAAATATTATATTTATACTTTAATATTTAAAAATACAAATGAAAAATTAATTTTTAAATTGTTAAATTACCAAATGAACTTGAAAATCAGGGGAGAAGATCTTGTATGTGCCGATTAGAATCAAAATTAGCTCCCAAAATTGCACATATTCCAAATTGCCGAACTCAAAATGTATTCAAAATCAAAATGCTCCCAAAATTGCTCTGAAATCACAACACAATTACACACAAGACTCCAAATTGCTCCCATATTCAATCTAAAAAGAAGTCCGACGGATTTTGTATCTGCCGAACTGCAGAGGCGGCTGGAGAAGAAGCAAGGCTGATCGGAGATGACATAACCTGAGAGAAAACTGAGGTGGCTGCGGCGGAGAAGACAGCCGGAGAAGATCGAGCATTCGCACGGTCGGAGAAGAAGCAAGGGAGCAGGCCGCGCCGGAGAAGAAATCGAGGTGGCCGCCGACCGGAGAAGAAGCAAGTGAGCAGGCAAAGGCCAGCCGGAGAAGAGGACTAGCACTGATTCGCCTCTCGCAAGTAACGTCGCAAGCCCTAGGTTTGGGTTTGGAACTTTGGATCGATTTCATGAACCTCTCAGATCTTATTCACAGCGTCTTCTTCTTCTTCTTCTTTTTAATTTTTTCGTAAAAAAAAATACAAAACGACGTCGTACACTACCAGTGATAAATCGGTCAACCCGATATTGACCGATATATCGGTCGTTGACCCGATAAATAGCGTTGACCGATATTATCCAACCGATATCCCGATATCGTATCGTGTTCTAAATATCCCCGATATATCGCCGATATATCGGCCGATATATCCGATATTTAGAACACTGATCCTAGCCTTACCTATGCATATTTGCAAAAGTCACAAGCCATATATGAGCCTTATCATGATCATTATCGCTCCACATATATACATATTGCCCATTTTATACCTTATACCCTATCCGGGGACAAGTTTGAGAATGGATGTCATTTTTGGAGTTATATGGAGTTGTGCATTATTTATGAAGTTGTTGGCTGGAATGAACAAAATTATGAATTATGGAAAATTTAATGAGCGAGAAAAAATCCGATCACCTCATGAGATAAAGGTAGGTCGACCCTTCTCGTTGAGATGTTAGTTCAGCGAGATGGGACACAAGGTGAGGAGTCCGAAGTACTAAGTATCCGGGGCCATTCATGACACCCATGTTTGTGACTCGCGAGAAGGCAGTGCTAAGGTTAGAGAGGTAAAAGCATTAGATTGAATAAAAGCATTGAGCGATGAGTGAAAGGTGAGACATTATGAAGAAGGAATGTGGAGTATTTTGGAAAGAAAGTATGTTTCCCCGGATTTGACACCACATGGCCAAATATTAGCCCACCTTTAGCCTTTTACCAATCTACTTCTCACAAGCTTGCAAAAGTCCTCTTGATTATTAATGCTATGTCGCTAAAATTGTTTTTGCATATTACATCCTTTTATGAGTATGAAGTTGCTTTTATGCACAGGCATGGACTTGGTTGACATAAGTACCTTATCGAGGATGACAATTGATTGTAGGGACATATGAAAAATGAATCTATGATGTTGAGGGTTTACTTTCTTCCCCTGAATGACCATTAAAGGTATTGCTTGGGGACAAGCAAGCTTAAGTATGGGGTGTTTGATGTGCGTGCAAACTGCCATATTTTCTATGCACATAAAAGTCCATTTTATCGTCTTTTGCATGCATATTAATGGGAAAACATGGGATTAGTGTAGTTTACGCTTAAATATCAAATATATGGGTCTGCACGAGTTTCTATGTGATTTCGCAAAAAAGAGGATAAAAATGGACAGATCTGGAAGAGCGGAAAAAGAACTCGAAGTCTTCTGAAGAGGTCGAAATCGACTGGGGACCTCGACATCGAGTGCAACAAAGACATAGGAATCGAGCAGGGAAAGAAACAGAGCATGTCGACACAGAGAGGTCGATATCGATGTTCAAAGTCGATATCGATGTTGCCCAGCAGAAGAATCCGACTCAGATTTTGATAGAATTCTATCCGAAGCTTGCACCTCTATCCTAAAGTCGAGATTTCCTATCATCAACATCAGATCTATCACATGAAGCTGATTTACCATAGAACTTTTAGTTTTTACTTTATTTAAGTTTTATCTTAGAGAATAAAGATAAAGTTTCGAGTCTTTGGATAGCAAAGTCTTTGGATAAAGTTTCGAGTCTTTAGAGGCCATTAGGGCTGAGTTTAGGCATTCAATTACATCCAATTTACATTCAATTTCAGATCCAATTACAGTAGTAGCGAGTTAGAGAGAGAGAAAGAAGGCCGAGTGAGTTGGAGAGAAGCGAGAGCGGAGATTTGGCTTGTTTGGTTGTACTTTCTTTCAAAGTTTAATTCAAAATAGTTTTCGTTCAATGATGATGATGATGTGCATGATGAGGAGCGAGTAGTCAACCTAATTCTAGGGTCGGGGTGAGCCCGACGATAACGATGTAGGGTAAGTGTATCAAAGGTATGACTTTTATGCGATTCCATCTTCTATCCCATGCATGATCATTTGCGAAAGTTAGGGAGCTTCATTATTTGCATTATTGAGGCGAAAGCCACTCATATTGCGAACTTGGATTGCTCATGAATTGGATAGTAACTCTTAGGAACTATACGAGAGCCTATAATCACCTAAGTGTTGATAACGAAAGTTATTTGACGGAAAGGCATTAAATTTCATAACTTTAGCATAAAACTTGCATTGTTATCGTTGTGACATGAAACCCCGACTTTGGAAGATTTTAATTAATTGAATTCAATATAAAAGTTTTAGTTTTGTTTCTGATCATCCTTCTTTACCTATCTACGTTCTTCGGACTCTTTTCCGACAATTGATTACAAATTACAGTTTCTGTGATAAACATCAGAATCGACATTAAATGTCGATATCGAGGTCTAACGTCGATATCGAGGTCTCTGCTCGACGTCGACTTTACTGTTTTTGTCTTCTGCAGGAACTGTACTGGAAATCGACCAGAACTGGAAATCGACCAGAACTGAGGTCGATATCGACCAGACACATCGATATCGAGTGTCTTCTGAGGTCGAAAGCTTTGATCGTGAGTATAACAAGGGAAGCGTTGACATACCTCCTCGTGGATTCGATCCTGAATTACCCTACTACTACGAGGGAGGGGATTCTTGTATTATTTGTTTGAGCCGGGGAGTAGTCTAGTTGTGAATTGTCTATTTGAATTATTTGAATCCCTACACACACACCCCTCTAGTCGAACAATATCAAACCATATAACAACTCCATAATATGACATCCATTTCATAACATAATCTCCTGGATGGGTAAAAAGGTATAAAAATGGGCAACTTAAGAACTTGTGGAGCAAATATGACAATAAGCATATATGGCTTAGAATATGAAGTAAAGGTAATAGGTATGGGTAGTGGTAGGGTAAATAATTCTTGAATGGAAAATAAAGTCCTCCGTCCTGTTATCATGCGTATGTCAAAACCAACTTCAAAATTTACCTCATTTCATGGTTTTCAAGAAATAATGCACTTCATTGAGACTTCCCTTTACTAGGCAATTTAATTGCTATATCTCTAACAGATATACTTTTGCATCGTCGAGCTTTGTATCTGCTTCCATGACACATTTCAATTTTTTAATAGGGGTACTTTTCTAAAAAATATGACTTTATGCTCATGTGAGAATATATATATATATATATATATATATGATGCAAATATGTAAGAACTAACCATGTGTGCAAAAACAAGACTTTATGCATTAAACTAACAATTATGAGCGAAATAATGTAAGTGTGCTAAACTTTTATCCCACCCCATACTTAGATCCTACATTGTCCTTACTGTAAAAACAAAATAAGAAGTGGAATTAAAGAGAACTTACTAGAAAACGTCGCAACGGCTCAAATCAGGTACGTTTGCAAGCGAAGTCGATTTCGAGTATGGATGTCGATATCGACTGGGTTTGTCGATATCGATCTTCTGCTTTTACTCAGGGTGATCTCAGTGTCAATCACATTCGCTCCTTTTGATTCCCTTGGTCGATATCGACTGGTTATGTCGATATCGAGTGCTTTTGCATATTCCTTCGTACCTGAAATTGTTAGTCCTTCTCGCTAAACCTTAAAAAGTTCAAAGTTTCAAAGTTTTAACACAAAACCAGAAATTCAAAACCCTAAAATTTTAAAAATTCTATATACAAGCTCTAGGCTTTATAGTTGCTAGGCCGACTTCTTCCATGCTTTTATCCAAGGTGACACATGTAGGGACCATATTGTTCTCATGTCCTCTTCAGTGCCTTCAAGCTCTACTTCAAACACCGTCCCTTTCTTGTCTTTGAGTTCCAATCTCCCTGGATAGACTTTGTAAATTTTCATTAAGCTTCCTTTCCTTCCATCCTTTCTCTTGCATCCCACGGCGTTGCATTGCTCCATAAGCACCTTGTCGCATGCCTTGTATTCACTTATTCGCTTACCTATCATGTTAGTAAGGCATACAAACAAGTATACTCGCTTCATAGGGATATTTGAATTATGCTAAAAAGGTGGAGGATCTTTACTTGGACTTACCTTCGAGTTCGTTATGCTCTGAGAGATCACTCGACATCGAGTCAGGGGGTCGACATCGAGTGGCTTTTCTCTTGAGGGTGCAGTTGATGGAGACAGGTTGAGTAGGGGGAGTCGATCTCGAGTGGGTCCCATCGATATCTACTGGCCCTGGTCGATCTCGAGTGCAGTGTCGACCCCATACTTAGCTTCTGGCACTCGGTTTTGCTCCAATGTACTCGACATAGACTAGGTTGTGTCGACATCGAGTGCTTTTTCAGGCTCCTCTTTGTCATCGGCTTAGTGCCAAATTTCCAAAAGCAACTCCATTTGGGCCTCCATGGCCCTCTCCTCTAGCTCTTCATCGGTTAAGGCTCTCTCCATTGGTTCAACGCAAGGGATTACTCTCCCTATTGCATGTATCGCCTTGACCTCCATTTGATTCACCTCCTTCATGGTAAGGTTGAAGGAGACGTCGATGACTTCATTTCCAATTGTGAATGACAATAGTCCCTTCCGCACGCCGATATTGCCATCGGCCGTAGCTAGGAACGGCCTCCCTAAGATGATTCGGCATATAGGATCTTCCACCATATGTAGCACAATAAAGTCAGTGGGTACAAAGAACTTACCCACCTTCACTAGGACGTCATCGATTATGCCTGTGGGCCTATCGGCAATATATAACTTCATATCTACCGGCTCCAAAGCTCCAATGTTGACCTTTGCCCATATGGACAAAGGCATGAGGCTCACGCTAGCCCCTAGGTCGCACAAAGCCTTGTAGCGATGTTGTTCAAGCCCAATTCTTATGGCGAATCTACCAGGATCACTCATGAAAGGCCTCCTTGCTGCACTCCTCTATGATCTCAGCAATTGATCGCTTCTTGCTCAAGATATCTTTCAGGAACCGGACGTAGGAGGGCATCACATGAAACGCCTCCGTGAATGGTATAGTGACATTAAGGCCTTGGATTACCTTCACAAAGCGTTGGAACTTTACATCCACAGGGTCCCTTGAAGACTTGGAGGGATAAGGTAATGGCTTCTTCTGCGACGGAGCGGGATTGGTCCGAGGTGGTGATGATGATTGGTCGACGTCGATAGGGGGTGTCGACATCGACTGCTGTGGTCGATCTCGGGGGTGCCTGGACATTGTCGGCATCGACAAGTGGGTCAACATCGAGTGGGTCAATCGACATCGACTGGGGGGGTGTCGATATCGATTGGCTCTCCAATGACTTTCTCCGCTGGCTCTATTTCTCTAACGTTGACTGGTATCTCCTTGCCATTCCTTAAGCATATGATGGCAATTTGAACCGCTAGTTGCCCCTTTGGATTGGCATGTGGTTGGCTTTTGAGCCCTCCGTGTTGTCATGGAATAGATGCTGCCAATTGACCCAGTTGGGTCTCCATGCTTTTCCTCCATGTGTCAATTTCACCAAGCCTAGAGTTAATGCCATGTAGTGATATTTGGATGGCATTATTAGATTGCTTTATCTCCGATTGGTTCCTTCTCATCTCGTATAAGATGAGTTGTAGATCATCCCTCCTTTTTCTCTCGGGATGGCCAGGTGCTCTATATAGCGGGGGTTGCAGATATTGTTGATATTGGGGTTGTTGATATCCCCAATTCCCTTGATTGCCTCCATAGTTAGGCCCCCGCGCAGATTTCACTTCATCGTGGGTCTCTGCCAATTGTACTTGCTCCGTGTAGGGACAAGCCATCATGTTGTGTTTCTGCGACCCACATCCTAAACAAGGTTGGTTGTTAGTAAGAAACCTAACTTGCTTTTGAAGACGCTTTACCTGGTTTTGCATGAACTAGTACTTCACCTCAGGATCCACCTCTTTTGAAGGCTCATATAGTGGCATAGATGGGGGCGGTCTAGCATCAGGTGCTGCAGGAGTCCCATAGGTGTTGGTGAACTCCACTAGCCTTTCAATCGTATCCCATCCATGATTAGGGGTAAGCTCCAGGCAGCGATACGTGGTATAGGTGTTAATCTGCTCTCTAGTTGGCACATCTAGGGCATTGTAGATGATCTCCTGGATAACATATGGCCGTTGGCCATACGTAGGGCATGACCTCAAAAAATCCTTGTAGCGCTCCCAGACTTGCACTAGCCTCTCACTTGGTCTTTGCTTGTATGACATGATTTTCTAGCAAATCTGCGCTGTCATTGATGGTGGGAAAAACTTGTTAACGAAGATGTCACTAAGTTCCCCCCAGGTGTAGATAGTTCGCGAGGGCAAGCTCTCCAACCAATGTAGTGCCTTTCATGCAAGAGACCATCTAAAGGCTTTTAGACGCACATATTCAAGATTGACACTCTCGGCAATGGTATCGCAAAGATCAATATATGTAGTTATCTGTGTCATATGGCATTTGGAGCCCTTTCCCTCAAAAGCATCTCTCCTAATCTCCGCAATAAAAGTAATTTTAAATTCAAAAGAAACATTAGGGAGAACAATAGGAGACTCAGGCACCGCCACGGTGGGGTGCATATACTCTTTTGAATTCTGCGGGATATGGCGTAGTTGCTCTTGGTCTTCTCGGCGAGCTTGGGCTTATTGTTCGTAGTGGGTGGCCATTCTTTGTTGTGCCTGGGTGTGTTGATCGCGCTCGGTTTCGAACCCCTCCACTTGCTTTCTAAGCCTTTCGAGCTCTTGTTGCATTGTTTCCTTGTTGGCCATGATCCTCTTAGCTCTTTCTTGTAGATGAAGGAAGCATTCCGGATCGTTTAAAGCTGCGAACTCAGGTGTGTGATTAGCGCATCGTATACACCTTCAAAACAACACTAGAAAAAGAAGTAAGATAGACTAAACAGGGCGCGATTGATAGCCTCCCCGGCAACGACGCCAAAATTTTGATGTAGGAGGAAATCGAGTCTAATAAATATAAATATAAATCGAACTACATCCTAGTCCATGCAAATAAATTACAAGACTTCCTCCCGCACCAGTGGAAGGGAATCAGGATCGATAGACGAGGAGGCGGGTCAACGATGCCTGGATAGTCTCTAATGTTTCTGCACAAGTCGACCAATAGCCTCGATATCGAGTTGAGGATTCAATATCCACAGGGGCAGTCAATTCCTAGTGCTCAACATCGATCTCTGAAAAATTACAAAGAAGAGAAAACCACAGAAGCACTCGATATCGACAAAGATGATCGATCTCGAGTAGGGTTAGTGGTTCTTGCGACTCAGAAGAACGTCGACGTAGGGTAGGCTCGATGCAGGGTGGTCGATATCGACTATATTCGTCAATTTTGTGTGTGTTCACATACAGTAGATATCGAACAAAAATAAAGAAAGAAAATAAAAGAAAATAAAAAACAGCAGAATATTTTTGGTTTTTTGTTTTAATAAACTAAAAGCTCCTAAGGTGGATATTTACCACGATGATAAGCATGCATACATTATGACTTTCTTGCAAGAGACTATCTAAAGGCTTTTAGACGCACGTATTCAAGATTGACACCGTCAGCAACGATGTCGCAAAGATCAATATAATTAGCTATGTGCATCATAGGGCATTAGGAGCCCTTTCCCTCAAAAGCATGTCTCCTAATCTCTGCAATCAAAGTAGTTTTAATTTCAAAAGCAACATTAGGGAGAACAATAAGAGACTCAGGCACCGCCACGGTGGGGTGCATATACTCTTTCGCATTCTGCGGGATATGGCGTAATTGCTCTTAGGCTTCTCTGCGAGCTTGAGCATCTTGTTCGTAGCGAGCGTTCATTCTTTCGAACCCCTCCACTTGCTTTCTAAGCATTTAGAGCTCTTGTTGCATTGTTTCCTTGTTAGCCATGATCCTCTTAGCTTTTTCTTGTAGACGAAGGAAGCGTTCCGGATCGTCAAAAGCTGTGAACTCAGGCATGCGATTAGCACGTCACATACACCTACAAAACAACACTAGAAAAAGAAGTAACATAGACTAAACAGGGCGCGATTGATAGCCTCCCCGGCAACGGAGCCAAAATTTTGATGTAGGAGGAAATCGAGTCAAATAAATATAAATATAAATCAAACCAAATCCTAGTCCACGCAAATAAATTACAAGACTTCCTTCCACTGTAGTGGAAGGGAATCAGGATGGATCCATGAGGAGGCGGGTCAGCGATGCCGGGATAGTCTCTAAACATTCTGCTTAAGTCGACCAGTAGCCTCGATATCGAGTTAGGGAGTCGATACCAACAAGGGCAGTCGATTCCTAGTGCTCAACATCGATCTGTGATGATACGTTTGGGCCACCCGATCCTTCGCTTGTGGGCTTAAGATCAAGAACAACACCGTATATTAGCCCGATCTTGCAATGCTCTTTGATATCTTCTAATTGGAACAAATTAACAAGTAATTAATATTATGATTTTAGTGATATAACCACACTTGAAATAATTCCAGCAAAACAAAATAGCGACAGAAAGAGAGAAGGGAAGCGAGACAAAGGCCGCAGATGCAGCGACGGGGTGGCTGGAATGCAGCCGCCGCTGCAGGCCTGGGGCGGCCGCCACCTAGGGTTTGTGGGTGAGGCGCGGCGACGAATTCCTTCTCTTTTCAGCGACAGGGGCACCTGCCTTTTAGCGACCATTTACGGATTGTGTGTTTGTTTGTGATTCGGTGATGATGATTGTGGTGCCGAGGGATATCGATCACAAGAACAAGAATGCTTAAGGGATTGAAACCGAAGATCCCTTATTCCATAAATAGAAATTCTAGGAACCAATTCTAGGAACCAATTGATTCAAAGGGGATTACAATGATTAAATAGAAATTCTAGGAACCAATTCTACCATGCAATATAGAATTTAGGTTGATAAAAGATATAATTAAAATCCTACAGATAAATAAACCTAGAAGATAAAAATTTAGTGGACAAGAATTACATCTAGGTAAGATATAATTAATTCCACCTTATTAATTTAAGTTGCATAAATTAATAACTTAATTAAATTAAGAGAACCGGCCCACACATCACAAGGTACTCGACATGGGCCTCCCTTTCACTCGACATCCTCCTTGGCCCACTCGACATGAGATGGCCTCGAGTGGCCCATGTTGGTGCTGAGCATGGTTATGGCACGGAGGGTGCTGACGAGTCTTCATGAGCTCCGTTTGTGGACATAAGCTCACTTCCTGTGCCTGTGGTGTAGTCCTGAGCAAAGTGATCCAGGGTGGCCTGAACCCCTACTCCATAGTTCCTTGGTAACGGACAAGAAGAGCTCTAGTTACATCTTGAATCCTCTTGGCCCTTGCACGAGTGATAGGACCATCGAATGGAACCTTCATGTTGTCCTCAATGTCACTAGGAGTCATCGACAATTGCACTGCATCATTCTCCTCCACTTGATTTCGATTTGTCCTCAAATCGTCGTCAGAGTCATCGTTAGGTATGAACAAAGATAGATCAGCGACGTTGAAGGTAGAATGAACACTGTACTTGTTGGCAGGGAGATCCAGCTTGTAGGCATTAGGATCCATCTTCTGAACCACTCGAAATGGTCCATCTCCCCTGCGGTCCAGCTTAGATTTCCGTTGTTGGGGAAAACTTTCCTTCATGAGATGCAGCCATACCAGATCACCAACGTTGAACTGCACATCCTTGCGACGCTTGTCCTTCGCTGCCTTGTATTGCGCAGTCTTTCTTTCCAGCTGCGCCTTGGTACGCTCATGCAAGCGCTTGATGAAGTCCACTTGCTTAGCTGCATCCACGCTCTCTTTCTCCTTGAGAGGTCGTTGCATCATGTCCACTTGGGTGAGTGGATTTCGGCCATATACAACCTCAAATGAAGTCTGCTTGGTTGCTGAGTGCCTGGACCTATTATAAGCAAACTCAATAAATGGTAGGCATTCTTCCCACCTCCGAAGGTTAGTTCACAGCATGACTCTAAGGAGAGCCCCCAGAGTTCTATTTGTAACCTCAGTTTGGCCATTAGTTTGGGGGTGACAAGAAGTAGAAAATAATAATTTTGTACCCAACTTAGACCATAAAGTTTTCCAAAAACAGCTTAAAAATTTAGAATCACGATCAGACACAATAGAGAATGGCAATCCATGTAAGCGAACAACATCTTTAAAGAATAAATGAGCAACATGAATAGCATCATCAGTTTTGTGACATGGTATGAAATGAGGCATTTTGAGAATCTGTCTACAACAACAAAAATAGAATCATGACCCTTAGAAGTTCTAGGCAAGCCAACAATGAAATCCATAGATACATCTTCCCAGGGTGCATTCAAAATAGGTAAAGGTTGATATAGACCATTTGCATTAGCTTTCGATTTTGCCTTAGCACATGTGACACAACTTTTGACAAATCTAAGCACATAATTAGACATTTTAGGGCAAAAGTAATGTTCCTTAAGTCTAGCCAATTTTTTTTCGAAACCTCCATGCCCTCTAGACTCATGAATTTCTTGAGTTAACAATCGTCTAATAGAAGAAGATGGGATACAAAGCTTGCCCATCTTAAACAAATAACCATTATCAAGAAAATATGAATCAACTTCACCTTTGGACACACATTGAGCATAAATAGTTTTAAAGAAACCATCAGAAGCATACAGTTCCTTAATCAAAGCAAAACCCATAACATGTGCATCCATATGGTTTAGGAGGACATACCTGCGTGATAGCCCGTCAGCTACCACATTATCCTTTCCCTTCTTGTGGTAAACCAAATAGAAAAAGGTCTCCAGAAACTCCACCCAACGAGTAAGTCGCCTGCTGAGCACTGACTGACCTTTGAGGTACTTCAGAGCTTCATGATCCGAATGAATCACAAACTCCTTAGGCCAAAGGTAGTGATGCCATGTCTGTAAGCATCGAACTAGGGCAAACAATTCCTTGTTATAGGTAGAATAGTTGAGCTCAGCGGGGCCCAACTTCTCGCTGAAATAGGTAATGGGGCGCCTATTCTGTAGCAGAACCCCACCAATGCCAGTGCCAGAAGCATCACACTCGAGCTCGAATGGTTGTGCGAAGTCAGGTAGTTGCAGCACTAGGGCATGGGTGAGATGATCCTTGAGAGCATTGAATGCCCTCTGATGTGCGTCTGTCCAGTGAAAGGTCACATCCTTCTTGGTCAGCTCATGTAGGGGGTGGCAATGGTGCTGAAGTCTTTGACGAAGCGTCGATAGAAGCCAGCAAGGCCCAAGAATGAGCGAACATGAGTGGGGGTATGTGGCTGGACCCACTCTTGATTAGCACGAACCTTCTCCTCATCTACTTTTAAACCAGAAGTAGAAACAACAAATCCAAGGAAAATAGTAGATGCGGAAGCAAAAGAGCACTTTTTCAAATTGCCATATAGTTTTTCTTTTCTGAGACAATCAAATACCAATTTTAAGTGACTAAGGTGGTCATGCATGTTCTTGCTATAAATTAAGATATCGTCAAAATAAATAACGACAAATTTTCCTAAGCAACGTCTAAGCACATGGTTCATAAGCCTCATGAATGTAGAAGGAGCATTTTTCAAACCAAAAGGCATTACTAACCATTCATATAAACCATACTTAGTCTTAAAAGCCATTTTCCATTCATCTCCCTGTTTCATCCTAATTTGATGATAACCACTTTTAAGATCAATTTTAGAGAAAATGCATGTGCCATACAATTCATCAAGCATATCATCTAAACGAGGAATAGGGTGACGATACTTAACTGTTATTTGGTTGATCGCCCTGCAATCAACACACATGTGCCAAGAGCCATCCTTCTTTGGAACTAATATGACAGGCACGGCACAAGGGGATAGGCTCTCTCGAACAAACCCCTTGTCCATCAGCTCCGTGACTTGGCGTTGCAGCTCATTTGTTTCCTTAGGGCTAGCTCTATAGGCCGCGCGATTAGGCAAGGCTGCGGCAAGGATGAAGTCAATCTGATGCTCAATCCCTCGAATAGGCGGCAATCCTTGTGGTAGATCAACTGGAAGGACATCCAAATAATCCTGCAAAAGAGCAGCAATAGGTGCAGGAATATGACTCAAATCCACAGTATTAAGTAATACCTCTTTCATGATCAAAAGGATATGAGGTCGATGAGCATTCCAGGTGATAGTCTCTTTCTGAGGTTGAGAGACCAATGAACGTCGTTCAATAGAGCCCTGAAGTGGAGTATGAGAGGGCTGTGTTGATGTAGAAGGAGAGGGGATAGGCGCCGAGGTGGCCGCGGGCGCGGGTGACTGGGCCGCGGGTGCCGAGGTGTGTCTTGTCGAGCCCTAATGTTGCTTCCCCTTCCATTGGGCCTCCTTTTGAGCGTCCTGCTGTTGTTTTTTGCGAATCTGTTCCTTCAAAACAACTTGAGGCGAAAGGGGTAGGAGTGTAACTCTCCTCCCATCAAAAGTGAAGGAATATGTATTCGCGCGACCATCATGTATAACAGAACGATCATATAACCAAGGGCGGCCTAGCAAAATATGACTACAATCCATTCTAGCAACATCACATAAAACTTTATCATGATACGAGCCAATAGAAAATGAAACTAAACATTGTTTAGTCACCATAATATCAAATCCATCATCAGTTATGCCATTTGAACCATAGTGAGTCGTCCTAGGAGTAGTAGTCAAGTGTAAGAAGTCCACTACATTTTCATTGATGAGGTTGCAGCAACTCCCACCGTCGACGATGACGCTCAAGGTAGCCTCGCGAACCACACACTTGGTGTGGAAGATGTTCTCCCTTTGATCAGCCATGGGAGCTTCCTGGATGTGTAGGACCCGACGATTGACAAGACAGAGAGTCTCCTGGAAGTCACTAGGGTCTATTTCGTCGTTAGGCTCAATCGGCTGGTCCTCCTCCACTTCATTCAAAATTATATGGTCCTCGACAGTTTCCTCCTCATAATAATGGTCACCCAAATCATTGAGTAGGACCTTCTTTTTCCGAGGGCATTCGCGCGAGACATATCCAAAACCACAATAAGTGAAGCAGCGGATGTCTTTGGTGCATTCCTTACATGGTGCAGCAACTCTTCTAGTTTCAACCTGATAACCCTGTTAAGGTGAGTTAGAAACTCACTTTTGCTGAATAGAAGGGTTAGTAGAAGGTTTGGATTGACTAGAAGAAGCAAAGGGAACAAACCTACGACCTTGGGAGGCTTGTTCGAACCTGGTCCTCTACTGTTGCTGCTGCTGCTGCTGCTCATACAAAAGCTGTGCCTTATGAGATAAAGTGTTAATATCCCTAATAGAATGAATATCCAAAGGATTTTTAATAGAGATATTAAGCCCAGCAAGAAATTGAGTACATAAAGCACGTTCAGTAAGATAAACATTAGCCTGATGAGCGAGTCGTTCAAGCTCGTCTCTGTATTCCATGGGTGAGTGAGCTCCTTGGCAGCAAGAAGCTAGGCGCATCCTCATTGTTTTTGTGTATTCCTCAGGCACATGGCGTTTCTTCAGAAGATAGCGGAGTTGGGGCCAAGTTTCAACAGGCTGCTTACCTTGACGACGGCGGATTTCACGAGTGCGAAACCACCAAGTGCGAGCCATACCTGTTAAATGTAATATAACAACTTCAAACTTCTCTGTTTCTTTATAGCACAGATGTTCCAAAATATAATCAGTATAATCTTTCCAAACACGATAAGCTTCAGGATTATTAGTACCATCAAAAGTTTCCAATTTTATTTTAACATCGCGCCTTTGGATAGCCTGTGCATTATCAAATATGAGACGACCAAAATTAGGATTAGGTAAATCATCAAAGGTAGGATCTACCTCTTGGTATGCGTCCTCTAAGTGGGGCATGTCGTTCAGATCAGCATTGCTACGACTGTCGTCCCAGTTGGCTCTGACAAACAGAGGATTGGCGTGAGCCTGGTGAGGTGGTTGGTGCTTCTGTTGCCTTCCATGTTGCTGATGCCGAGGGGGGGTATGGTCTCGGTGTACATCATTACCGTTAAAGCCAGATAACGGATCATTGTCATTCTCTCCCACAAAAGGGTTAGGCGTAGCAGATCGCAGTTTAAAGTGTAACTGACCAAACGGGGGTGGATTACCTAACAGTGGGGTATTACCTGAGGGAGGTGTATGACCTATATGAGGCGGCTTACCACCTGAGGGAGGTGTAGATCCAGAAGCCTCATTCTGCCTCTCCTCGAATTGCAGAGCAATTGCCTGGTTGATTTGGGAAGAGAAATCAGCACGATCCTTGGCCCTTTCAATGGCCAAGCGATTGGTCAACTGGGTGATTGCATTTGCAACAATGGCCTCCATATTAGCTGTAGTAAGGGGGGCCGAAGGGGTAGGGGAAGATTTTGGGTCGTTTCCGTTCGACATGTTCCTACAATATCTGAAGAGCAACAAGTAAACGGAGCAAAGACCAGAAACCAAGTAATGCAAGCCCTTTTGATCCTAAGAGTGATTCAGTTTTAGAAATCAAAGAGGCGAGAAAACAAGGCACAATATTCAAGTAATCTTCCTTGGACACAAAATTTTGCAATATTGAAGACAACAAGTAGAGACTAAATTGCAAAAGAAATCAGCCACAAGTTGGATAGCAAGGATCGCAAGTATAAACAAGCAGCTAAAGTGGAGAAAATAATAGCTACAATATGATGCTCGAAAATATCATAATATGTAGCAATAGACACGATGCAATCACAAGGGTAAGCAAGTGCACACACTCCGTCAACTATTATGTGACGGTTGCAACACGGTTCAGAAAAAGAGGGGTGTGACCAAGGCTCCTGTGTCGGCACAGCACAAAATCACACAAGGGGGTTCTTTTGTGAAGCTTAAAACCAATCAGATCATCGAACAAGTAGCTAAATAAAAGAAGGAACAAGATGCAATGAGTTACTAACTCAACAAAAGGTAGGAGGAATGCTTGTGTTTTTTTTGAAGCTCTCAGCTTTTCTGTTTTTTTTTTGACTAGAAACGCTGCTGTAAGGGACTGTAATGCGACAGAAACAGCAAAAAATAAAAAAAATCTACGCTACGATTATCCAAAAGTAAGCAAAAATAAAGAAAATAAGGGCAATAGGCTAGAAATCTGGAAAATTAGGGTCCTTTAGTGGTGCAAGTTCATATAATGCTTTAATTCAAGAATCACATCCATAGGCATGATATGTAGCAAATAGGAATAAACATCAAAACTTGCAATCAAGAACTCAATATCTTCCAAATTAAAGATCCAAACAAGAAAATAACTAAAAAAAAGTGCCAATTTTTTGGGTGAACAATAAAGAACAAAAATTTATGCAGCGGGAATGGTGAATATCAGGGCACGAAAATAAATCACTCAAAAAGGAATCAAGAGAGTAAAGAACATGCATAAACCTGAGATTCCGATACCACTTGATACGTTTGGGACACCCGATCCTTCGCCTGTGGGCTCAAGATCAAGAACCACACCGTATATTTGCCCGAACTTGTAATGCTCTTTGATATCTCCTGATTGGAACAAATTAACAAGTAATTAATATTCAGATTTTAGCGATAGAACCATACTTAGAATAATTCCAGCAAAACAGAATAGCGATAGAAAGAGAGAAGGGAAGCGAGACGAAGGCCGCGGACGCAACGACGGGGCGGCTGGAATGCAGCGGCTGCTGCAGGCCTGGGGCGGCCGCCGCCTAGGGTTTGTGGGTGAGGTGCGGTGACGGATTCCTTCTCTTTTCGGTGATAGGGGCGCCTGCCTTTTAGCGACGATTTGCGGATTGTGTGTTTGTTTGTGATTCGGTGATGATGATTGTGGTGCCGAGGGATATCGATCACAAGAACAAGAATGCTTAGGGGATTGAAATCGAAGATCCCTTATTCCATAAAGGGGTTCCTCAATTCTATTCAATCTAATTAATTCAAAGGGGATTACAATGACTAAATAGAAATTCTAAGAACCAATTCTACCATGCAAGATAGAATTTAGGTTGATAAAAGATATATTTAAAATCCTAAAGATAAATAAACCTAGAAGATAAAAACTTAGTAGACAAGAATTACATCTAGGTAAGATATAATTAATTCCACCTTATTAATTTAAGTTGCATAAAATAATAACTTAATTAAATTAAGAGAACCGGCCCACACATCACAAGGTACTTGACATGGGCCTCCCTTTCACTCGACATCCTCCTTGGCCCACTCGACATGAGATGGCCTCGAGTGGCCCATGTTGGTGCCGAGCATGGTTATGTCACGGAGGGTGCTGACGAGTCTTCATGAGCTCCATTTGTGGATGTAAGCTCACTTCCTATGCCTATGATGTCGTCCTGAGCAAAGTGATCTAGGGTGGCCTGAACCCTTGCTCCATAGTTCCTTGGTAACGAACAAGAAGAGCTCTAGTTGCATCTTGAGTCCTCTTGGCCCTTGCACGAGTGATAGGACCATCTAATGGAACCTTCATGTTGTTCTCAATGTCACCAGGAGTCATCGACAATTGCACTGCATCATGTGAAAACCTGGAAAGAAGAGAAAACCATAGAAGCACTCGATATCGACGGAGAAGGTCGATCTTGAGTAGGGTCAGTGGTTCTTGTCGACTAAGAAGACAGTCGACGTAGGGTTGGCCTAATGGAGGGTCATCGATATCGAATATATAGTTCGATTTCGAGTGTGTTCACAAACAATAGATATCGAACAAAATAAAGAAAGAAAATAAAATAAAATAAAAAACAGCATAATATTTTTGGGATTTTGTTTTAATAAACTAAAAGCTCCTAAGGTAGGGATTTGACACGACGATAACCATGCATGCATTATGACTTTCCACCAAGAGACCATCTAAAGGCTTTTAGACGCACATATTCAAGATTGACACCGTCAGCAATGGTGTTACAAAGATAAATATAAGGAGTTATGTTCGTCATAGGGTATTCGGAGCCCTTTCCATCAAAAGCATGTCTCCTAATCTCTGCAATAAAAATAGTTTTAATTTCAAAAGCAATATTAGGGAGAGCAATAGGAGACTTAGGCACCGCCATGGTGGGGTGCATATACTCTTTCGTATTCTGTGGGATATGGCGTAGTTGCTCTTGGTCTTCTCGGCGAGCTTGGGCTTATTGTTCGTAGCGGGCGGCCATTCTTTGTTGTGCCTGGGTGTGTTGATCGCGCTCGGTTTAGAACCCCTCCACTTGCTTTCTAAGCCTTTCGAGCTTTTGTTGCATTGTTTCCTTGTTGGCCATGATCCTCTTTGCTCTTTCTTGTAGATGAAGGAAGCATTCCGGATCGTTTAAAGCTGCGAACTCAGGTGTGCGATTAGTGCATCGTATACACCTTCAAAACAACATTAGAAAAAGAAGTAAGATAGACTAAACAGGGCGCGATTGATAGCCTCCCCGACAACGGCGCCAAAATTTTGATGTAGAAGGAAATCGAGTCTAATAAATATAAATATAAATCGAACTAAAGCCTAGTCCATGCAAATAAATTACAAGACTTCCTCCCGCAACAGTGGAAGGGAATCAGGATCGATAGACGAGGAGGCGGGCCAACGATGCCTGGATAGTCTCTAATGTTTCTGCACAAGTCGACCAAGAGCCTCGATATCGAGTTTAGGAGTCAATATCAACAGGGGCAGTCAATTCCTAGTGATCAACATTGATCTGTGAAAACCTACAAAGAAGAGAATACCACAGAAGCACTCGATATCGACAAAGAAGGTCGATCTCGAGTAGGGTCAGTGGTTCCTATCGACTCAGAAGACCGTCGGCATAGGGTTGGCTCGATGCAGGGTGGTCAATATCCACTATATAGGTCAATTTCGAGTGAGTTCACATACAATAGATATCGAACAAAAATAAAGAAAGAAAATAAAAGAAAATAAAAAACAGCAGAATAGTTTTTAGTTTTTGTTTTAATAAACTAAAAGCTCCTAAGGTAGATATTTACCACGACGATAAGCATGCATGCATTATGAATTTCTTGCAAGAGACCATCTAAAGGCTTTTAGAGGCACGTATTCAAGATTGACACCGTCGGCAACGGTGTCGCAAATATCAATATAATAAGCTATGTGCATCATATGGCATTAGGAGCCCTTTCCCTCAAAAGCATGTCTCCTAATCTCTGCAATATAAGTAGTTTTAATTTCAAAAGCAACATTAGGGAGAACAATAAGAGACTCAGGCACCGCCACGGTGGGGTGCATATACTCTTTCGCATTTTGCGGGATATGGCGTAGTTGCTCTTGGGCTTCTCGGCGAGCTTGGGCATCTTGTTCGTAGCGAGCGCTCATTCTTTGCTGTGCCTGGGTGTGTTGATCGCGCTCGGTTTCGAACCCCTCCACTTGCTTTCTAAGCATTTTGAGCTCTTGTTGCATTGTTTCCTTGTTAGCCATGATCCTCTTAGCTCTTTCTTGTAGACGAAGGAAGCGTTCCGGATAGTCTAAAGCTGCGAACTCAGGCATGCGATTAGCGCGTTGCATACACCTTCAAAACAACACTAGAAAAAGAAGTAAGATAGACTAAACAGGGCGCGATTGATAGCCTCCCCGACAACGGCGCTAAAATTTTGATGTAGGAGGAAATCGAATCAAATAAATATAAATATAAATCAAACTAAATCCTATTCCATGCAAATAAATTACAAGACTTACTCCCAATGTACTGGAAGGGAACCAGGATCGATCCACGAGGAGGCGGGTCAGCGATGCCGTGATAGTCTCTAAACTTTCTGCATAAGTCGACCAGTAGCCTCGATATCGAGTTAGGGAGTCGATACCAATAAGGGCAGTCGATTCCTAGTGCTCAACATCGATCTGTGAAAACCTGGAAAGAAGAGCAAACCATAGAAGCACTCGATATCGACAGAGAAGGTCGATCTAGAGTAGGGTTATTGGTTCCTGTCGACTAAGAAGACTGTCGACGTAGGGTTGGCCTGATGGAGGGTGGTCGATATCGAATATATAGTTCGATTTTGAGTGTGTTCACAAACAATATATATCGAACAAAATAAAGAAAGAAAATAAAAGAAAATAAAAAACAACAGAATATTTTTGGGATTTTGTTATAATAAACTAAAAGCTCCTAAGGTAGGGATTTGCCACGACGATAACCATGCATGCATTATGACTTTCCACCAAGAGACGATCTAAAGGCTTTTAGACGCACATATTCAAGATTGACACCGTCAGCAATGGTGTTGCAAAGATCAATATAAGGAGTTATGTGCGTCATAGGGTATTCGGAGCCCTTTCCATCAAAAGCATGTCTCCTAATCTCCGCAATAAAAATAGTTTTAATTTCAAAAGCAATATTAGGGAGAGCAATCGGAGACTTAGGCACCGCCATGGTGGGGTGCATATACTCTTTCGTATTCTATGGGATATGGCGTAGTTGCTCTTGGTCTTCTCGGTGAGCTTGGGCTTACTGTTCGTAGCGGGCGGCCATTCTTTGTTGTGCCTGGGTGTGTTGATCGCGCTCGATTTCGAACCCCTCCACTTGCTTTCTAAGCCTTTCAAGCTCTTGTTGCATTGTTTCCTTGTTGGCCATGATCCTCTTAGCTCTTTCTTGTAGATGAAGGAAGCATTCCAGATCGTTTAAAGCTGCGAACTCAGGTGTGTGATTAGCGCATCGTATACACCTTCAAAACAACACTAGAAAAAGAAGTAAGATAGACTAAACAGGGTGCGATTGATAGCCTCCCCCGCAACGGCGCCAAAAATTTGATGTAGGAGGAAATCGAGTCTAATAAATATAAATATAAATCGAATTAAGTCCTAGTCCAAGCAAATAAATTACAAGACTTCCTCCCACAGCAGTGGAAGGGAATCAAGATCGATCCACGAGGAGGTAGGTCAGCGATGCCTGGATAGTCTCTAAAGTTTCTACGCAAGTCGACAAGTAGCCTCGATATCGAGTTGGGGAGTCAATATCGACAGTGGCAGTCGATTCCTAGTGCTCATCGTCGATCTGTGAAAACCTGCAAAGAAGAGAAAACCGTAGAAGCACTCGATATCGATAGAGAAGGTCGATCTCAAGTAGGGTCAGTGGTTCCTGTCGACTCAGAAGACTGTCGACGTAGGGTTGGCTCAATGCATGATGGTCGATATCGACTATATAGTTCGATTTCAAGTGTGTTAACATACAATAGATATCGAACAAAAATAAAGAAAGAAAATAAAAAATAGCAGAATATTTTTTGGGTTTTGTTTTAATAAACTAAAAGCTCCTAAGGTAAGGATTTACCACGACGATAACCATGCATGCATTATCACTTTCACCACACAAAAGATTAGGCTTTTCTCATAATCAATTAGGAATATTGAGGCTTTCGCACAAAAACCTAATTGTTTCTACCTTTTGATAATTAGGGTTTATGTCAACCTTCGTAGGCAAATCCTAATTACTATCCAAATTCACATTTATAATCCAATTTTGCTTCATATAAGGTAAGTAAGGAATGATCCTAAAATTCCATGAAGGATTAAGCGTGGAGTAGAAGATGAAATCGCATAATCAAATAGAGAATAAAGTGTACTTACATGGCCACAGCCGGGCTCACCCCGACCCTAGAAGTAGGACGACTAATCGCTCTTCATTGGGGAAAACATCATTGCATAAAAATAGAAACTTTGCATTAAACTGCGAAATAAGCTAATCGTACAACCACCGCCTTCTTCTCCATTATCTCTGACTTTCTCTCTCTCCTTTGGTTGCACAATTGTTTTGCCTAAGAATGAATAAAAACCAGCCTCTTAGGGGTTTATTTATGGCCTTCTAACCCTTGCTAGCCAAGGATAGGAGTTCTAATCCTACTAAGATTGCTATAAGGAAAGTTTATCTAAACTAAATTATATCCTAAATAAAATATTAAAATAGATAATATTCCCTAACATGCTTGAAATATACCCCTAATATAGATGAATCTTGGTAGGTGATAGATGTCTTCGTGGCTAAGTAATATCCTCCAAAGATTCGGCCCAATCCGCTTTTCTCACATGTCTGTTGCACCAGTCGATGTCGAGTAGACGGGTTGATATCGAGTGACTATTTTATCGAGTCAAGTTGGTTTGGTGTTGTTGACATGGCTTTGGCTCAATCTGCTCTTTTCTCCTCAATCGATCTTGGATACTTCGGTCAATATCGAGAACTCATATCGAGATCGAGTGCTTTCTTGTCGAGATCGAGTTCTTCTATGTTGTCTTTTTTTCACTCCAAAATGCTCCGTTTTCTGTGAAATCAAACCAAAACTTGTGTAGACCTCTATAGCTTGCAAATGTATATAAACTACATGAATTCACTACTTCTCCAACCGAAAAGTATAAAATATGCATGAAAACGGAAAATATGTAGGTATTGAACATGGTGAAATATGCGCACATCACATATAAAGAGGAATTGCAATGTGTGGAAGAAGAAAAGAGAGGAGATGAAAATCAAAAGGGTACAACGTCAGTTCTGCAGGAAAGTGATGATGAGCGGGTGGTTCTCACATGCTTGAAGGATCACGATGGTGAACCTATTTCTTGTGTAGAGTGGACTTTTGATAGAGCTGCATCCTTCCATGCTACATCAAGTAGGAAAGCCTTTGCTTCATACCGAGCAGGATGCTTTGGCAAAGCAAAGATGGGGAACGGAAGCTTGTCTGATGTATTTGGTATGGCAGATGTTTGTGTGATAACACACACAAGTTGCAGAATTACATTTACATGTGTACGACACATACCAGATCTGCAGAAAAATTTGATCTCTCTTCAAGTCTTGGATAAAAAGGGGCCATGATAACTTCTTTGGAAGTAGGAAGTGGAAACTCAGGAAAGGGTCAATGGTGATCGCTAGAATTAATTTGAGCGGTACATTGTACAAGACTTAGATGGAAGAAATCAAATAAGCTATGACAGAGGTTCATGGTGATGCTTCGCTTGATTTGGTACAAGGGCCTATAGGATGCTTGAGTAGGAAGTGGCTGCCGAATCAGAAGAGAAAGGCTCTCATTTCTTTTGTTGATAAGGAGATGATGAGCACTTGTGATTTGTCTGGATTGCAAACAAGATTTAGCAGAACTTCTGAGACATCAGAAGATGATGGCACAAGTGTGGAGTTTGCTTAATAGGATTGTACTAATGGGATAGCCGTGTCAGAGGAAAGTTTAGCAGGTGCTATGACTGGTGGCAGATCTGAGCACGATGAGCCAACACAGATACAAGAAACTACAAGAGGGTCAGATAGAGGAGGTCATGCATTCACCGGGAGTTCTACCTCGGAGTACT
Organism: Persicaria maculosa; assembly: GCA_963922045.1. Lineage (NCBI taxonomy): Eukaryota > Viridiplantae > Streptophyta > Magnoliopsida > Caryophyllales > Polygonaceae > Persicaria > Persicaria maculosa. Next base: position 42,762,804 of record OY998261.1, read on the forward strand.
AGAGAACTACGGAGGAGTGGGAGCTAGAGGGTGATGGTGACATCTGACGAGCATCAGTTTTGCGTCTTAGGGGTGAGACAGGACTGGGATGCGAATGAGGCCAGGGAAAATAGGAACATCTTCCCCTTGGGTTGGAGGGGGAGATTGTTGGGCCAAGTGGCCCATGAAGAGTCCAGCCCATGTTTGTGTTAATAATTACTATGTTATATAGTAATTGTCTAACCAAATGAAGATAAGTAGCAAAAGTTGCTTCAGGAGTGCAGCTGCTGCAGTAACCAAAGAAAGAGGAGAGAGAAAGAAAAGAGTGAGGAGGGAGAAAGAAGAGGAAAGATAGGAGTCTGAGCGGGTGTTTCGTCTCTTGATATGGTGATCCATCTTCTTCCTTCGGCAAGTCAACAATGGATGTTTGTTGACAGTTATTTTCTCTTGTTGGAAATCTAATCTAATTACAAGTGTTTAGCTAGGTTTTTGGAGATAAATCCATCCTAGATCCAGGTTCCATTTAGATTGGTGTTTGAGATCCCCATGTTTTTTTGTCTCGGCCTGAGACTGGATTGTTAAACACTTGTACCGATTTATTGATTAGTGGATTGGTTGCTCTAGTGGGCAAAAGGTGAGTTTTTTTATCCACTGCATAGAGAGGGTTTTTCCCACGTAAATCTTATGTCGATATTTGTGCTTTTATCTGTGTTTGTGGTTGCCTGCTTGTTTGGTTTCCAGATAGGATATTATCAATTGGTCATTGGTTTGCTAGTTAATTGTTGTTGATTCTCTTATTACCCAAATTCACTTCCGGGTATGGCTGGAAAGTGGTTTTCAGCCAAACAAAAACAAGGATTAGAAGGTCATGAAAATCGATTTGGGTTCCGAGTAATGAAAGCTGGTTATGATTAATTCCTTTGATGTCTTAACTAACTTCTAGCAATCGCATTCACTTCACTCCTCTATTTTTTGCGACGATGGTGTTGGTGTATGCATATTTGACCAGCAAAACAAAGCTCGATTGCGATCGATGGCATTTACAATTTCAACATCAACAGGAAGGGTGACAAGCAAACACCCCTCGCTGTCGTGAAAAATGATGGTTTAAATTGGAGATTCAATTGTTTTCAACTATAAAAATACATGTGGTAACATGGTGTGTTTTTGGCCTGATGAAACTCAGTTCCGCACCATATCTCTGTCTTGTGCTATACAATCATTTATGACAGGATTATCGCGAGCAACTGCAAGTGAAGCATCCTCGTGTTGGAAGATTTAAGAATTACATTTCTATGAGGTTCACAAGCAAGTGATGCACCTTATGTGAAGGTGGCAGAGATAGGCACAGAACGATGGTTGCGATGTCTATCACCAAGTAAACAACAACAACATCCTAGGCATTGCGAATCTACTAAGCCCGATATCAATCGCGAAACCCAGTTTAAGCATTTGCTAGATCATTCTAATCGCAAAGAGAAGGGTTTTTCCTAATCCACCGAAAGTGCAAGAGCTTATTCGCAAAGGTTAAAATGTGATACCGGGCAATAATGGGTGTTATTCATGTTATGCGTTTTATTAGTGAACCAACCCGGTTCGTTTATTTTATATTTTCTTTTGTTAAACCGATTTCCACTCACTTGTATAAAGGTTGTATTTGCAATTTCAGATTTAGCTAATGAAAATATCATCTTCTTCCTACCAATCTTCTCTACTATCTAACTCTTAACTAAGTTCTCATATCTCATTCCAAATTGGCAGTCTCTTGCTCGATCGGGGATTTCTACCTCACATCCTCCAATCCTCAGTGATTGTACGCCTCTTCCAAACTCTTGCAGTCCCTAATGGGCTCTATCAATTCATGAACCGCATCAAAATGTGAATAAATTTATCATTCATAAGGAAGGGGAATCTTGGCCTCGCTAGTTGGTTACTGATTCCTTATGCGAGAGTCGCTTCAACCAACTTGAGACTAACATTAGGGCTTTCAGTTTGCGATCAATTTCATTTTTCATTCGCGATTCGCAAATAGAGATTGAGTCGGTTGAATTTCTATCCATTGGCAAAATCTTTGGCATCGATCGCGAGTAAACTTTCGCATCGACAACATCAGCAATCAAGACTGAAATTTTATTTTTCACCTGTTTCTACCCGTGAGGCGAGAATAGGTTGCTGTCAGAAAAGCACGTGTACTAGCTTCCAAAGAAGGTGCAAGGGTCGCGAGTGGTTTGCCTACAATTCGCAACATTGGTTGATTTACTTGATCCTTGAGGTGATTTCAATATTATTCCTAAGTCTCTGTTGACTTGACTAAAGTTGAGAGTTCCGCAAGGATACAATCATCTATACAATATTACTAAAGAATAGTCATTAAGCACTCAAGTTCTAACACTAATTGGCATATCGATTCAATGCAATTAGAAATCAATGGGATTAAGTGGGATTCAAAATATATTATTTGAGACTTGAAGTTTTAAAAGAAATTTGGAAAATAATCTCAAGGTTGGAAAATGATTAATAAATAAATTGAAAAGGAATGTTTGCGAGCATTTTAAAAGGTCGGAATTCTTAACTAGTTGACGCAGTTTTTGAAACAGTTTGGAACTAAATTGAGAATCTGACTTGACTGGTGACTGACTCGCATGATGTTCTGATATGTGAGACTAATAGCATGACTTATGGTGATTCATTATAAGAGGATTAAAATGTTAGATAATTATGACGAGGTAGTAGAACTATGTTATCGCACGAATTATACTTTATGATTTTGATGAACTGTTGGGGTGGATATGCGGATGTGATGAATACGAGCATGCAGAATTGGTCGAGTGATATATGGAGAATGATGTGGTCTTAAGGGACGTATGATGCGATGGAATGGCAATTACGATGTGTTTACGATCCTATTGAATGATGTGTGCTTTGAGTGATTGAATGGTTAGATGTAGACTTATATATATGTTCTGATGTATATCTAGATGATACTGTTTGATTATTGTGCTGCATGCTGGGATATCACTTTTGCTGCTCTGCACCTCTAGGTAAGTCCTCCGGGGCTTACTCAAGTTAGAACCTCATGCCTGATGTGTCATATAGTGTGTAGGTGTTGCATCTTGCATATTCATGTAGTATCATGCTTAGGTTGCACAAATTAACAGAGAATCCATATTATCTTTGCGTATGGTAGAACAGCCGTTAAATTGTGAGTCCTAGAGTCATTGGCTAGGGTCATAGGACAGTCCAGTGCCATCGGGCTTTGTTCTCATCGAGTGAGACTTTATATTACGAGATGAGTAAGATTTATTAACGAGCATGACTATTGATGCGATTGATGGTGTTATGGTATTGAACGCGGCCGGTTTCCGCACTAACGAGCATGGGTGCGGGAGAAAAAAATGCGGCCGGTTCCTGCACTAACGAGCATGGGTGCGGGAGTAGGAGAGGGACATGCCACTTGACATTCTGTGCGGGATCCCATTTAATCGCTTTCTGCATATATATATATATATATATATATATATATATATATATATATATATATATATATATATATATATATATATATATATATAAACTGTTAGCATGCTTGTGTGTTTAATATTTCCGCACTACATTAGAGCATCCTTTATTTAGGTATAGGCATATTATATGTCCTTAGCGAGGTCTTCAGGGCCCGCATGAGTGGCTCGACCTTGACTTTATGGTTAGTTTCAGGTACCCGTACGTACCCTTGCTTGATCATGTGCCGTTATGGCGGGGGATATCCTATTGCGCAGTGAGAGGGAGAGAAAGACCGACTATGAACTCCACACTTTTGCTACTTATTTTGCTCGTGTTTGGATTTGACCTGGTCAAGCCGTGGCAAGTTGTATTATGAGATTTCTTTCTTTATGCTTTTCGAACTTAAAATGTTTTGAGCGGCTTAGTCAAGTAGGACAGGTTCGGGGTACTAACGGCCCTATCTCGAACTTAGGGTGCGAAATCCCTTCTTTGAGTACTAAACACTTTGTTTTGAAACTCAACCCGTACTCGAATTGCAAGATCTGAATGAAGGTATCCAATCCTTCAAAACGTAACACGGATATTCATATTTGGGCCGTTACAGAAATGGCATGAGAACGTTGGGGGGCCTGGGAGTGGGCGAGCTTGAGAGCTCCGCTGAGCTCAGGAGCGGGTAGGGCAAGCGAGAGCGGGAGGAGAGCGGCAACGAGGGCGGGGAGGTGAGTTCGAGAGAGAGTTGGGAGAACGAGTGAGCCATGGAGGCGGGAAGGAGGAGCCGAGGCCATGGGAACCTGAGGAGGAGACGAGGAGGCGTCGCAGTCGCCATTGGGTAAATTGACTTCCTTGAGATTTAATGGCTCTGAGAAACTATTGAATTGACTCACTTGGACTTAACTAGGTAAATTGCTTGATGAATCTTACATGTTAAATTGTGTGAATTATGATATGAATATATGTGAATTAAAAGCATGATTTGATATATTGGAAATTCGAGTTGATTTATGGAAATGAGAACGGAATTGTGAGGATGAGAATATGCCCAAGTCGTGGAAACGAGATGAGAAATGGAATTGAGACATCAATGTTGATGATGATGGGATGGTTAACTTATATATATGTTTTATGTGAATCTTATGTGTGTTGTTTGATATGCTTTGTGTAAGTTAGACTTAGACTTATACATGTTCATTAGTAATTACTAGGTGATCTGTGACCTGATTGGATTGCTTGCTATTGTTGACTATTACTTCGATTCCGCGCTTCTCCAGGTAAGTTCCTTGAACTTACTCATGATGGGCGCTTTATGCACTGGGTGTTATATAGTAGGCTAGTGTTCATGCTCCATACGACTTAGAATCAAGCTTAGGATCTAAAACGGAAACCATATGACTTGCTATCTGTCTTTGCTAGAAAACGGCCGTTATAGGTGTTTATTGATTGGGACATTTTGCTTTATTCTTGTCATCCTAGTTGGCGCTTATCATAGAAAGTTGCTTGCACTCGATGATGCAGTAGGCTTTTTGTATAGAAAGTTGCTTCCACTCGATGATGCGGTAGGCTTTTTAGTAAGTGCCATAGGATTCTTAGAGCCTTAGGCCTTATATAAGTGTCGTTGCTTGCCTTCCTTTTATAGTTAGTAGGCTCATTGCGTGGGGTTGGCCTGCACCGTAGGGTGAGGTAGCTCCTTTGATGGTGATTTACTATAGGATTTCTTAGGAGCCTAGAGGGACATGCTATTTGGCATTTCTTGTAACTGGCGCGCTTCTTTATCTATTTTTGCATTTACTTATCCACATGCTTATCTGTTTAATTTCCGTTTTGCATTATGCATTTCATCTTAGGAATAGGATGCTTATTATATGCCTCTCAGAGTATTTACACACGCGCAGGAGTGATCCGATGATTGACCCAGATCCCCCTCTTTTTTTTTTTAGATTCAGGTAACCGTTAGCCGCTATCTTTGCTTATATGGATGCTTGGTTGGTTTAAACTTTTGGCGTTAGATCGAGAGCTTGAGGGACCACTAAACTTCCTCTCTTTTAATCTCTTTTACGTTGTTTTGACCGGGCTCTGTCGTGGCACCCTTTTAGATTGTAATCTGGTTTATACTTTATTTCCGTTTCCGCTTGATTTCATGATTAGACTAAGGCAGGTACTTGGTCCCCACTGGACCTATGATCTTTAAGGGTTTAAAATCCCTATTTCAAAACCTTGCTTCTTTTTATTTTGAAAACTTGTGACTCGTACTCGGGTTGTAAGATCTAGTTGGAAGGTAACCTTGCCTTCTTAAACATAAGTCGGATAATTAGGTTTTCTTTCCTAGGCCCAAGGGAGGGGCAAATAGGGGAAAGAAGATCCTTATTTTCCGGGCCGTTACAGAAGTGGTATCTGAGCCTAGGTTGTTCAATCCGAGTACATATGAGTTGTAAAATAATTTCAAAACCGCCCACTGATTTACTATTTTGAATAAGTTTCGAAAATCATTTCAAAAAGGGCAAAGCAAATTTCAGAATAAAACTGATAGGATCTTTTAGTTGAGAGATAGGATCGCTTGGGTAGAACAAGGCGATAGCCCATCCCTCATGGATGTAGACTTGGGGAATGGGTAGACAAAACATAGCTTATATTTTACAGATGGGCCTAGAAGACTCCAAGGAGTTTGCACCGCGGTAGTTGGAGTGGTAGAGTTAGGATATAGAGACCGAGAGGTAGTTGCCCCCTCCGGTCAGTTGCTCCTCGAAGGGCAGCTTTTAGGTAGCTTCGGTGAACTTGTATGATCTAAGCCCGAGGGCGATCCCCCTCGAAGGGGATCAGATTAAACCGTGATGATCGCTTCTGTGCTATAGCCTCGCCCTTCTCTTGTGCAGTAGTTATGGTTGACATACGTCACGGAGTAGTTGGGTGTGGGGGCCCAGTACGTCGGGGCAAGGGACGACCCCCTCGTCGGGTAGTCGCTGACGAGGCTACTAATGGAGTTCCGACACACGAGACAAAGTAGGTCGAGATACCTATACTGCCACCGCAGATGCGTACGGACAGAGTAGGCCTTGAGGAGATGATTACAGCTATGATTCGAGGAGTTCTTCAGGAGGCGTCAGAACGTCAGACTCCAGAGGGTCCACAGAGAGTTGTTGCACCAGAGGATCAGGTTCAGCAGCCGATGCCCACAGATCAGGCTGGACTCGAGCAGATGGTGGGCGAGTTGCTTCAGAGGACCCAACAGGTGATGCCAGAGTCCCCTACTCAGCAACCGATGCTAGCAGACAGGGCCGGATTCGAGCAGGCGATACTAGAGATGATTTAAAGGCAGAGGGGACAGCGACAGGCACCATAGCCAGTGGCAGATGCGACCGCAATTGGGATTCGAGCAGAGAGGCACATTGATTGGTTGAAGAGGTTTTCACAGAGCAACCCGCCTCTATTCACTGGAGATCCGACGGCAGACATCGAGGTATGGTTTAGAGTCATAGATGGACTCTTTGAGCTGATCGAGGCACCACCAGGGGAGCGCCAGAGATTGGCATCTGGCCAGCTACGAGACGATGCTTTCGACAGATGGTCCATATACAAGACGGAACGAGCAGATTGGAGGTATGATGAGTTCAGATCCTTGATGCTTCGCGAGTACAGCCCGCTCGGACTACAGACTGCTAGAGAGGTCGCCTTCTACAGGGGGAGTTATGATGAGACGCTATCAGTTGCGGAGGTTGTTCGCCAGTTCAAGAAGGAGCTGGTATATTGCGGGCATTTATGCCAGACGTACACGAGTCGTATTCGACTACTATCTATGAGGCTTTCACCAGTCGTGCTTCTACATGCTTCCAACTTGGGCGACGTCCCTTTTGATAGATTCTTAGAGGTTATCTTGCGTTACGATACACAATGTCTTCTGTCAGCTGCGACCTATCAGTATTCTCACTCTCCTCGAGGTGAAAAGAGGTCGAGAGCTATAGAGTCGAGCCGGGATATGGTTGATAGAGGAGACCATTTCAGAGGAGCGTTCAGGAGAGATACACGTCGGGCACCAGCAGTACCCCTCCAGAAGATACGAGTTCAGAGCATTACATTCCAGGGATGTTATGAGGATGGACACCCCACAGAGAGATGCCCGAGGAGACAGATGGTGTGTTACACTTGTGGAGTTAGAGGACACCGAGCAACTTATTGTCCCCAGGATGGAGGGTCTATAGATGCACCAGTACCTCGACTTCAGGAGCTGCCTAGACCAGCCCAGCTGACATACCCCCAGGGACAAGGGAGAGGGGAACCGGCCGACAGAGGCCGAGGAGATGGAGGAGCTAGAGGCGGCCGAGGTAGCGGCCGAGGAGGCCGAGGATCTACTGTAGGGCTTGCGCATTTATCAGTTGAGTCATTTAGATTAGCTTGAGAGGGAGGACAGACATCAGGAGGTATAGATCTTGGCTTGCCCCCACCGCCCCGCGTCTACCACATGGGAGCTTCAAGATGCTCCGACCCTTCTACATCAGGTATTATGACATGAGGTGTTTATCTCGATGCTTACGTGCGCGTACATGGTTGATGATGATGTGTTCCATGCCTTATTATTGATGTTTGATATGCTTGGCATGACATGTGTGATGACTTGCTAATAGGATGCCAGTACGATGTTATCATTGATGTGCTTTTGATGAGTTCTATGGCTTATGGTTCATGATATGGCTTGAGATTGATATAATTGAAACTGATTTCTGAAAGATGAACCTAGGAAGATAATATGAGGTTAGCTCTTAGAGGTGGATGACTCCACCTCTTGAGTTCTGAAATTTCTTGACTAACGTCGGATTTGAAGGATTTTGAACAATGTTGAAAATAACTGACCCGGATTTCAAAAGACCAAACGCGATCGAGAATTTCAAAGATTTTGAGGCAAATCTTTTCCATTTGCGGAACCCTTTTGAAACTTCCATATCCCGTGTAAATCTATGATACTTCACGAAGTGGATACAAGCATTTTATAGGGGCGCTTGTAGGGTGCTTGCTAAGACCTAGTGATGATATTGTAGAACTTTTAGAGTTGTGGCACTTCCGAAAAGTCGAAGCGAGGATGTGATAGGGGCGCTTATTGCATACTTGTCAAGACCAATTGGAGATATCACGACCGTGACTAGGATGTTGTGAGAATCCCGGAAGACGCAACCGAGATGATTGCAAGATCCTTGAACATGGTCCTTGGACTCGCATTATAAAACTTCCTCCTCTTACTTTGAAGTAATTTTAGTCTCGGGACGAGACTTGTTTTTAGGGGTGGATGATGTAAAGACTCGGAATTTTAAATCATTATTTTCTAAATTAAGAATTAATTTTTGATTTAATATTTACTTAGTTTCGATTTAAACTGCTAAGGATTCGGAAAATTTTAGAAAAACCACCGTCTGTGCAAATAATTTGAATATAATTTCTTCGAAGCGAGTTCTGTTATAAACTTGAAATTGATTTAAAAACGAATTCATTCCACTCTATTATTTTGGGACTTGAAAATATTTTCGGAATTTGCTATTTAATTTAGATTCGAATGTTTATTTTAAATTTTAATGCGTCGGGTTAAGGTCGGATAGCGGGTTTCAGGATTTGTTTCCGGGTATTATAGTTGACTTTCACCACAATTAATATCCCCTTCCTAGCCACCTAAGACCCCTACCTAGCAGCCTTAGGCCCCCCTTTTCCCACACCAGCTAGCTGCACTCCAGCTCCTACCCGACACCACCTTCCCTCCCTCTTTCAAATCTACCTCACCTCCATCCCTCCCTTTTATTTTTGTTCAACCTCTTTTGTACAAGCCTACCTCCTCCCAATGTCGATAGCAGTGCCCCCTACCTCCCTCCTTTATCAGTTTTGAACCCCAAACATACCCTCTCCATCTTCACTCCCTTTTGATTCAAACAAACACCCAAAAGCCTCCTGTTTTCCACCTAATCGAACCACCACACTCCACCTTCTTTCTCCCTTCGATCCAGAAGCAGTAGCAGCCATGCTCAGCTAGCCGAGCCGCCAGGAGCAGCCCCGGACCCACTGCTGGCGTCAACTCTTCCCCTCCCCTGTTTTTCTGATTTCAGCTTGGTAAGCTTTCTTCCTCTTCGTTTCACACTAAACGGATGTGAAGGCACGCCCTTAAGCCTTCTATTTCCTTACCAGGCCAAGCTAGCACCTCCCTGAGTCCCCGGCAAGCCAATCGAATTCCGGCGACCTCAAATCCTCTCCAACGAAGCTTCGACCCTCAGTGAGCATTCGAACCTCCCTTCCTCTTCCTAGCTTCGATTCCTTTCTTTTTCATTCGAAATGGCATGATCACGTGGGGGGGGGGGGAAGGGGCCTAGGAGTGGGCGAGCTTGAGAGCTCCGCTGAGCTCGGGAGCGGGCAGGGCAAGCGAGAGCGGGCGGAGAGCGGCAATGAGGGCGGGGAGGTGAGTTCGAGAGAGAGTTGGGAGAACGAGTGAGCCATGGAGGTGGAAAGGAGGAGCTGAGGCCGAGGGGGCCTGAGGAGGAGATGAGGAGGCGTAGCAGTCGCCGTCGGGCCTCCTTCTCCGGGCGACGTTGAGCAGCGCAGGCGGGAGCGAAGGCTGGAGGTTGAAGGAGCACTCGGCTGGGCCCCACTGCTTGCCCCGTCAGCTCCAGGGCCCACTCATCTTTTTTCTTTCTTTCTTCTTCTGCTTTCGGGTTCAGGGTGAATGGGCTGGGCCAGCCCACTCTTTCTTTTCCTTTCCTTCTTCTTTAACAGATTTGGGTTTGGGGTTTTAAATGGGATCCGATTTAAATAGTAAGAATGGGCTTTTTATTTTGGTTGGGTTTTATGGGCCGGGTTTGATTTTGTTTAATGGGTTTACTTAGTTCTTATATTATAGATTTGTTATATAATCATTTATAAAATTATTAGTTAATTATTATTAAAATTATTTTGAGTTATTTATTTATTTAATTATTCCTTATTATCTATTTTAAGTTATTTAAAAATATGATTTTAAGTGTTATCTAATTGTTTACTGAGATTGTTTTGATGATGTGGGTGATATTCAAATAATCCATGAATTTGTTGATTCCTTATTTTTGTTAAATTTCTTATATTTTTCTAAAATATTTATTTAGTTATTTAATTTGATTTGTTGATAATTATTTATGTGAATAATTTATTTGTTATGTTTTGAAAGATATAGGTTGTTTCAGATATTTCTTAAGTTTTCAAATTTAATTAGATAATGATTTTGAGAAAGGAATATGCCGGGATTATTTTAATAATAACATAATTTTGGAAAATTTATTTAAGGATTCAAATGTTTAATATCGGGAGTTGGCTAAGTATGATTTTAAAGGAATTGTTTTGGATATTAAATTGACTTCCTTGAGATTTAATGGCTCTGAGAAACTATTGAATTGACTCACTTGGACTTAACTAGGTAAATTGCTTGATGAATCTTACATGTTAAATTGTGTGAATTATGATATGAATATATGTGAATTAAAAGCATGATTTGATATATTGGAAATTCGAGTTGATTTATGGAAATGAGAACGGAATTGTGATGATGATAATATGCCCAAGTCGTGGAAACGAGATGAGAAATGGAATTGAGACATCAATGTTGATGATGATGGGATGGTTAACTTATATATATGTTTTATGTGAATCTTATGTGTGTTGTTTGATATTCTTTGTGTAAGTTAGACTTAGACTTATACATGTTCATTAATAATTACTAGGTGATCTGTGACCTGATTGGATTGCTTGCTATTGTTGACTATTACTTGGATTCCGCGCTTCTCCAGGTAAGTTCCTTGAACTTACTCATGATGGGCACTTTATGCACTGGGTGTTATATAGTAGGCTAGTGTTTATGCACCAAACGACTTAGAATCAAGCTTAGGATCTAAAACGGAAACCATATGACTTGCTATTTGTCTTTGCTAGAAAACGGCCGTTATAGGTGTTTATTGGTTGGGACCTTTTGCTTTATTCTTGTCATCCTAGTTGGCGCTTATCATAGAAAGTTGCTTGCACTTGATGATGCGGTAGGCTTTTGGTATAGAAAGTTGCTTGCACTCGATGATGCGGTAGGCTTTTGGTATAGAAAGTTGCTTGCACTCGATGATGCGGTAGGCTTTTTAGTAAGTGCCATATGATTCTTAGAGCCTTAGGTCTTATATAAGTATCGTTGCTTGCCTTCCTTTCATAGTTAGTAGGCTCATTGCGTGGAGTTGGCCTGCACCGTAGGGTCAGGTAGCTCATTTGATGGTGAGTTGCTATAAGATTTTTTAGGAGCCTAGAGGGACATGCTATTTGGCATTTCTTGTAACTGGCGCGCATAGGAATAGGATGCTTATTATATGCGTCTCAGAGTGTTTACACATGCAGGAGTTGTAAAGACCCAAAATTTTAAAATATTATTTTATGACTTATGATTAAAATTAAGTATTAAATTTCTGAGATTTCGAAAATTTTGAAAATCTCCGTCCTCGATCAAAATAAATTTTTTTATTTATTTATTTTGATTAAAATCAAATTCCGGCGTATACCCGATTACAAAGAAATAAATATTGTTGTGAACCTGTCAAGGCGAGTATGATAAATTTTATGGCATATTTAGATTGAATAAAATTGATTGAGTCAAATTTTGTTAATTTGGTGTCAATATTTCCAAAACCTAGAAATAGCGGGTTTATTTTATGATTTCTCATAGCTCAATTTAATCCTAATTGAGGTAGTATATATATCCCTCTTCAGCCTTACACTGTAGAGCCGCCCTTGCCATTGTAATTTCACTTCCAGATCTACTTCCCGTTCATTTCACTTCCAGCCCTGGCCATTTCATTTCTCCTCCCCATTCACAAGCTCCAAGCTTGAAGACCTCCTCATCCATGGCTGCGCCCTCCATCTCTCTCGTTGTTCCTTGATTTTGAAGCTCTTCCTAGCCTCCTCAACCATGGCCGCCCTTCTTCTCTCAGATCTGAGCGCCGCCTCCAGGGTCGCTGCCCTCGCTCCTAGTCGTACCAGCCCCATCGAAGCCGAGGTCGGCTAACGCCGCTGCCTCCATAGTCGTCGGCGAACCCAAGGTCGCCTCAGAGCACCTATCGACGCCATCCCGACCGATTTGTTCGGCTTTGCTCCTCACCTCACTGCCACGACCCCATTCTTCCTCCATTTTAGATCTGGCACCCCTGGACGTCAGCCATCATTCTCCATCCTCTCTCTCACGAGCCTCCGCCTTCCCCGCCGTCGAGCTCTCTTGCTGCAGACGCGAGGCTTGGGCCCAGCAGCTCGACTCGGAGCCATCTTCTACAGCCCTGACACTGACGAGGTCGTGTGAGCGTCGGGCCTGGTAGCTGCAACTCGGGACCGGAGCCGACTCAGCCTCAAACCCTCCTTCCAAGCCTCGATCCCTTTCGTTTCTTTGGGAATCTGGGTATACCTCCTTGGGATCCTTCTTCTCTCTTCAATTCAAATTTGTTTTCATTTGATTGATGAACTAACTTTTTCATTGGATTTGGCCTTGAATTTAATCGAATTGATTGGCTTAGCGGAATTGGGTAACTTTTGTACTCTCAAAGTTAGTGCCTTGCTAAATGGAATTGTGTTATTTGCGTTACTATGAAATCACCCTTCCTAAATGGAAAACAAATGATGTTGATTAGTAGTTGGGCTCATGAACTTCACTTATTAGGAACAATAACTTATTAGCACATACATGCTTATATGTATTAAATAACTAGAGTGATGCTTCCTTTAGGGGTTTTGGCTGTAAATTAAGTGGTTTAGTAGGATTTAGTTACCGGACAAATGAACAAAAAAAGAGTTAAAGGTGTGGTGGTAATTACTTTACTTTCAAAAAGGATTATCGGAAATGTCGACTTGTCCTTGTTTACTCTTTAAATATGAATGAATAAATGATCCTTGATAAAATAATTAGATAAAAGAGACCTTGTTGACTCTCCTTGAGATTCTTAGAATTTATGGTTTAACTTGAGTAATTGATTTAATAATCTCGAGCTTCGTTTTAAGTATGAATGTTTTAGAGTTTCTATTTCAACATGGATTTATAAATGATGAGATGTTATATGATGATATATTTGATGATGATGAATCACTTAAGAAAATGTGTAAGGAAAACCTGAGCTTGAATTGAAGTAAGATGTTTTGAGTGATGATATTTGTAAGACTTCGAGCTAAGTTTCATACTTGATGAGAGCAAGGTTAATTGGGAATGATGGTCATGATGAGAATGCTAGATTACTTGAATAAAATATTATCTACTTAGCCTTGTGATGACTTGGAAACATGCTTGTGTGTTGATTAAATATGTATTGATGAGTTGTTCCGTGCTTATTACTTGCTAGTGTGATTGGATGATTATCTGAGTGGCTTGTTTTCCGATGGATGATTATCTAAGTGGCTTGGTTGCTGATTAATTGGATGTGAAGACTCTAGGTAAGTCCTCCGGGGCTTGCTCAAGTGATTGGACCTCATGCCTGATGTGTTATATAGTATGTAGGTGTTGCATATGCATAAAAGCATGTCATGTAGTATCATGTTAGGACTTGCACTTATGAATGAGCATCCCTATTCTTTATGCGTTTGAAACAGAACGGCCGTTATCTGTGATAGTCCTAGAGTCTTTGCTAGGGTCATAGGGTAGCCCAGCCCCATCGGGTGCCCTGAGTCTATCGAGTCGATATGAGCATGATGATAGCCCAGCACCATCGGGCATGTTTAATTTATGTTATGATGATGATACCGTGGGTGAGTGCACCACCACGAGGATATGCTATGCTATAGCAACGAACTGGCCAGTCTCTGCACTAACGGGAAGGGGTGCAGAGGTAGGAGAGGGATATGCCACTTGGCATTGTCTTGGGCCCTTTACAGTTTTTCTGCATATTATAACTGTCAAAGCATGCTTATGTGATTTAAATCTTGTAATGCATTAGTTATCCTTTATTCTAGGTATAGGCGTATTATATAACCTCAGCGAGGACTTCCGGTCCCGCATGAGTGGCTCGACCTTGACTTGTGGTATAGTTTCAGGTACCCGCTCCCTTTGCTTGCTGACTTGCTTCTATGGCGGGGTTTTCTCACGGGACGAGAGTGTTAAAAAGACTTCACCTATTCTGGCTTGACTTTACAAATGTTTTGGTTAAGTTGTCATTTAGAAACATGTTGTATTTATATCGATTTAAACTCGTTCTATCTCTTTTGAGTTTTGACTAATTGAATTAGGATATGTTCTCGTTTTATCTCTTTTGACTGTCTCGAGGGTTTGAAATCCCCTTTTTCTTCATTAAATTCTTAAGACATAAACAGGGTTATAACTTGAAGTTAATAAATAAGCAGCTCGTACTTGGATTGCAAGATCTGGCAGAGGGATAATTCTTCCCTCTAAACGTAACCCGAATTTATAATCTGGGCCGTTACAGGAGTGATCCGATGATTGACCCAGATCCCCCTCTTTTTTTTTAGATTCAGGTAATCGTTAGCCGTTATCTTTGCTTATATGGATGCTTGGCGGGTTCAAACTTTTGGCGTTAGATCGAGACCTTGAGAGACCACTAAACTTCCTCTCTTTTAAACTCTTTTACGTTGTTTTCACCCGGCTCTGTCGTGGCACCCTTTTAGATTGTATTCTGGTTTATACTTTATTTTCGTTTCCGCTTGATTTCACGATTAGACTGAGGCAGGTTCTTGGTCCCCACTGGACCTATGATCTTTAAGGGTTCAAAATCCCTATTTCAAAACCTTACTTCTTTTTATTTCGCAAACTTGCGACTCGTACTCGGGTTGTAAGATCTAGTTGGAAGGTAACCTTGCCTTCTTAAACGTAACTCGGATAATTAGGTTTCTTTTATAGGCCCAAGGGAGGGGAAAATAGGGGAAAGAAGATCCTTTTTTTCCGGGCCGTTACAATGTCATTAGTGGAACTTCAGATAGTAAGAGATGAGCATATATCCAAGGTTAAACTTTTTTTTTTGTTTCCTTTTTTATTGCTTTGATATTATTTTCATTTGTTTATGGTTTCAATGAAAGGAGCTTCATTCTTTTTCAGGATTGACCTCAAAAAAAAATCTGACTGATATACCTTACTAAAGCTCATAAGTTGTATGTGTGGTGTCAAACCTGGTGTACTGTATTTCTTTGAATATTTCCATGGTAATCTCAAATATCATTTTGTGACAAGAATGAAAACTAAATGAGAAGATAAAATTTTGAAGACGACAGATCGTGGTGATTGGTGACCATGTATGTACGACTTAAATGCAAGATTTTGATTTAATAACAAATATACATTGTTCCTATCATAATTCATACACCTTAAATAGCCCTTGTAACGATATTGAAGAAGCCAGGACATGATATAAATAAGAATTAAAGCAATGCCAGAACATTACTTGGAAGTGCACATAGCATAACAGTTTATTCTCCATTTGCTAAAATCCCATTATGTAACACTAAACCATCCAACGAACAATACCAACTAAAATTTGAACCTATTTGAACATGCATGAAAAATCTTACACACCAAATCGAAGCTTAAACTTGGATAATCGAATAGAAATTTATATCGATAGCTCGCACCAACTAAATGCCTTCTCACTTTTCGTCTTCCCTCTTACCATGGGCAGATTGTTTTCTTGAAGGATGATGATGATGGTTTGGAAGATGGATCGTCACCGGAAAGGAGAGACGAAGAAAATAATTAAATGGGAATAGAGATTGCAAATTTTTTTGAGGAAGTGATGAGTTTGGAGAGGCAAAGCTCCGTACTAAGCAGAGGTACATGGAGACTCATGGTAAAAGAGACAGCGTCAAATAGACCAAGTCAAAATTGGATAGTGGAGGAGGGGGGCGCGACCTTGTTCGGGCCATAAGATGGAAAGGTCTGTTCTCATTTTAGTTATCCCTTCTTTTACAATATGTGAACTCAACTTCAATTATCTATGTGGAATTTTTTAATACTGTAGTAAATCTCAAAATTCTTAATTGTGATTCAAATGTGGGTTTTTTTTTTTTATGATTTTTATGTTCTTTTGCCTAAGCAATTGATCTACTTTTGTGTATAATTTATTGGTGTTCAAATTGTTAACTCAACTTCAATGTTTATTGTCAATTATGATCCAACTTATTGAAGAATACACTTGTATTGGATGAGAATTTATGGATCTCATTCTACCTTTAACATTATTTAATTGTTTGTTATTTTCATTTATATTTGTTATGTGGTAGTTCTCTTTTGGCTCCGAGATTTAGCTCATTTATCTTATGTTGGTGTAGATGTGTGCCTGTGAAGGAATTGAGTTAACTAATCCTCTAAAAGACTAGACAATGAATCTACTCATCATTTTGGAGCTAATACTTTCAAATTGCTCAAGCTATTCATGAATCATTGTCTGTCAATTCAATGTTATAATGTTGATTCATCTGTTTAGTGGGTGATATTTTTTTGATGCATGTATCCTGACAAGTTCGCTAATCGCTACCATTGTCTCCTAAAATTTTGAATGGGTATTAATTATGTTTTACTGTTTGAGTTTTGAATGTGCACTTCTTCAAATATTTTGTGTGGGAATTTTCTACCATTTAATCTTCAGGATGAAAGTCTCAAGTTTTGAACTAGCATTGAGAGTCTGAACGTGGTCCACCATATACGATAAGACCGCGCGCTTAAGCGCGCGACGCTTCACCTAGTATATATATTTACACACACACACAAAAACAGAAACTTAAAACGGCTTCTGATGCAATTCGCATACGTGTCATATTCTAGATTAATATGATGCTATATTTTTTAGGCACATCAATTAATATTCCAATATAATTATGCCACATCATTTAATGGTTCCACTTATTTCATATCCACATCATCCTATGAGTTAACCTTATTTGATAACTCTATTTATTTTTTATTATAAATATTCAACCTTATATCTAATTATATTAGTTAAAAAACTTATCTTATACTTCATATCTAAAAAATTATCTTTCCAATATAATAACTCAAATTGTATATCTATTGATAAATATTTTACCTCAATATAATATATTTATATATAAATATATACCATCGATGCCGTCGGTGAGATACCACCCGTTCTATTGATTAACCATGCTTTTGTTGAAATAACTATCATTTTTATCCAATCTTCCTTTAATTACTACATATTGTTAAAAAAACATAAAATATGGATATACTACGTTTGATTTTATGTGAAAAAATTGAATATTTGCAACAATTATGCACAAATGAATAAAGATGGACCTAATCATCAATCAACATCATCAATACCTACATTTATATCTTTTTATTTATTTTATCAATATATATAATATATATATATTATATATAATAAAACAGAGGTCTAAAACATGTTTACATTCTCAAAAATATAACACAATTGAAAACTATATATTTACTTTATATGGAGTAGTAATTTATATTAATTCAAAAATGTTTTATATAATAAAATTTATTAAAAAATCACACAACGGGCAAGTAATAAAACTAGTATAATACTAAAACAGAGACGTGAAAATCCAATGTGGCGGGCTCTGGTCGATTTCGCTTACGTGTCGTACTCTGGTGCAATCTGGCCCTGGTCTTTGACACGTCAATTAATGACGATCCAATATATTCAAGCCACGTCAGATGATTACCCCATCTATTTATACACGTGTCATCCTATATATCGATTTTAACTAGACCTGTCAAAACGTAACCCGACCCGACCGCCCAGAATTTTTTTGGTCAAGACCCGAAAATTTTGACCCGGAAAATTTTTTGGACCCGAACCCGAAAAACCGATATTTTTCTGGGTCAAATGGGTTTCGACCCGGTGACCCGATGACCCGCCCGATTTGTGAAAACAAAACTTTCACTAATTAATAAAAAGCCAAGAAAAACTCAAAGTCATATTAGGGTAAGTTTAGTAATTAATATATTATTAAAATTAATTAATTTATAATTATGTGTTATTAAAATTATTCGTGGAGATTCCAAGTTATTGCATTTTATAATTACAAACACTTAATCTTTCCTTTTCAAATTAACATTTATATTTATTTTTTATTTTTCAACATGTTTTTAAAAAGCTAAAATAACTCTATAAAATACTAAAATTTTTAATTAAAATTTTATACTCATTAGTCATTACTAATCTATATGTAATAATTTCAAAAAGTTAATTAAAACTTTAATATTTTACAGAGTTATAAATTTTGTCAAAAATAATGACTAATAGTAAAAATCAAATGTTTTAGACCGAGCTTAGATGACATCTTCTAATAAGTATAGCGCCCAAAAAGAACAACTTACCAATCACATCTTTAAATTTACGTTTTGAAGTTATCATAAAGTCATCAAAATACGATTTTTTTATTAAAAAATAATAAAATTGACCAACCCGAAATTGACCCGAAACCGGGTCAAACCCGGGTTCGAGTTAACCCGATCTACCCGAGACCCGTTTTACCCGTAACCCGTTTTACCCGAAACCCGAAATGACCCGACTCGAACCCGACCCGAATGATCCGATTGACAGGTATAATTTTAACTGAAGATTAAATTTCATTTTTAATATAAATATTCAACATCATATGTTAAGTGGTAACAAAACTTATCATTAAAGGAACCTGTATTCCCATTAACTTAATATAAAAAAAACTAGAGTTATTTAAAAATATTTTATCTTGAGTTATTTTATCTTTAGTCATTAAAATTAGTTACAATAATTATATAAAATATTATTTTGAATTACCCGCATAACATCAACAAGTGGATTGAACTTTACATAAAGAATATAGAATAAAAATCTTATCAATATAACAAAAATCTTACCCAATATCTACGTTAATATTTTGGGATTTAATAAAAAAATTGCATTTTCCTTATAGACGCTTTCAACATTTGTTCCGCGGTGTCTTATTTTATAATTTGAAAAGAAATTAATTAGTTTCTTTAAAAATGATTATATGTTCTCGGATTTATTTTGATAGTTTGGATTTAATCATCCAAGTCATAAAATGAATTTGTTTGCAATTAGGAATAGGGGCAATTTGCGAAATGTCCATAAAATAGGTACTAATTGGTGAAATGTCCACGTTTTGGGACAAATTGGTGAAATGTCCTAAATATAAACCCCCTCCCTTCTCCCACCCGCCTTTCTCTCTCCTCACGCTCTCTCTCCCGTCCATCTCTGCGAGCTCCAGGCGACGATGACAATTGATGGAGATGGCTACGGCTTGAGGTACATCTCCCTTTCTCTCTCCGAATTTGTTGCAGTTCCTCATCCCGCTCCTTCAATTCGCTTACTGTGTCGTGCTTCTCTCCGAATTTCGATCTCCGACCTCGGCATCAGATCTCCGGCGCCGGATTCATGTCCTGCAAGCTTCCGCCGGTACTCTCTCTCTACTCCACTGTGCTGAATGTTGATGTGCTTCCTTCCATCAAGAACAAGGTTACTTCTTCTTTCTTTACATATATCTTCAATTCCTGCTTTTCTTCTCCCAATTGGAGCTAGGGTTTGTTCTTTCGTTGATTTGTGCTTCGATTTCCCCTTCAATTTGATTTTCTTGCTTCGATTTTGGGGATTCTGGATCTGATGCGCGAAGCAATGAAATCCTTCAATTGCTCAATTGATCCTATGGCACTGTACGCCTGCGATTCACAACTGTTGTACGAAAATCAACTAACATGTAATTGCAAAATTAATGGCTTTGATTTGTGAATGAATAGAACGGATAATCATTTTCGTGTAGAATGTAAATGTGATGTTGTTGTTCCGACTGTTTTCCTTCTGCTGACTTTGCTTCTTTGCTTGCAGGATCACCGTTGATCAAAGGTTTCAGTTCAGCAGTTTGTGGCTTGAACTTGTGGTATGTAGGATGTATATTAGAAGAAATTGCAGTTGGTAGGGATTTCATAATGCAAGCATGGTGATTTTCGGAAGGTAAATAGTACAAGAAAGTATAAAACAGATTTATCTCAAGTCCTAGATGAATCTGAAGCTGAAATTCACAATATAATTTCAGCACTTGGTGATCAAACCTCTTACTGGAAGGTTAGCTCTTCTCTATCTAAAGTATGCTACCTATTTCTTAGCGTTTCCTAAAACTTTACTGCTCTGATTTCTGATAATTCTGCTGCATTTTTTGCTTATTCTTCTATCGAAGCCAATTAAAGGGCACATTATAAGAACAAATCTCCTGTGTGGAGCCTATATTGGAGGATTTAAGGTTGAAGAAAGAACAAAGGGTCAAAGAGTTTTCACAATTGCAGTCCAAAATTATTGGCATCTGTGCTGAAATAGCAGGAAATTATCAGTACAACAATAATACAGAGCCACAAGTTGATGAGCTTGATTTAACAACCAAGCGCTTAGGAGAACTTAAATTGCACCTTGAATAGCTTAATAAGGAGAAGGTAACTCTATCATTTGGTTTTATTTCTTCCTTTAAGAGCTGTTCAACTTTGATATTGACCTTGTTGATCCTAATTCCCCAACATGTTCTGTCTTTCAGGATCTTGATTTCCTTTAGCAAGCGAGCGAGTTAGCAAGTGAGGTCGATGTCGAGCGAGCGAGGGAGCGAGGGAGGCCGAGCAAGCGAGCCCTGGTGGTTTCGGATCTAAGAGAGGCGGTGTCTGGTGGCGAGAGCGAGCGAGCGCCGGAGGCGGTCGCTAGATCCGTGTTCTTCATCTGAAGCAAGGCTGAGATCTATGGCGACATCGTCGCCTTCTCCCTCTCCCACTGCAGATTCTCTGTGTTCCTCATTCTATGTCGCTCGAGTTATTCGGATTCCAACTCCAATCGAGTTCGGCAACTACATTGATTGGACAACTACATCGAGATCTGCTCGATTTTGGCTTTTTGTGCTCAATTTTTGCTCGAGTTCTCCAACTCCACATGCTCAGAACTTGGCTAAATGCTAAAACTAGCAATTTAGGCGGTAGGGACTAACAATTTAGTTAGCATCTCTGGATCACCTTCATAAGTGATTATTGTTCATTTCCTATATGATTGATTGATAACCTGGTAGAATTTATCATTCAGTTTCCACTTAATAAACATTGATTGCATCTTCAATCTTCACGCAGAAAGCAGCGTCTAGTATTCGACGCATTAATCTGGAAGGACTGCGGTGGAAAGTCTTTGATGCTCAAGGTCAGGTCAGTAGCAGCTAATCTATTGTAATAAGCTTATCTTCTGATTCTTCCTATCACAATGCATCACTTCACTGTTTCTAGAATGAAAATTGACTTTAGTGGATGGCTTTGAAATTGGCTAATTTGATTCCCATTGAAAAGAATATTTTGGCTATCAATTTGAGTTAGGCTGATTGAGATTGCACAAATTCTATTTTTTCGGCTTCTTGAATTTCATTTGCAGTTAGTTCTGATGCTTCTTAAGGTGATGCTTTCTCATGCCTTCACTTGTAGATACCTGGAAGGCTGGCCTCACAGCTATCTATTGTGCTCCAAGGGAAGGATAAGCCAACATATGCTCCCTACCGAGATGATGAGGACATGTGTGTTGTCCTTAATGCGAAGGATATCGCTGTCACAGGGCGGAAACATACCGATAAAGTCTAGTACTGGCATACTGGGCAAGTATTACTGATCAATTTGCAATTCTTATATTATGTTTGGGTTGTTCAAATTTCCCCTTTTAATGTAGGTTAATGTTATTGTTTTTTCAACTTTTGTGAAGAAATTTATCCAAATCCTGAACCCATAGGTAGAGACATAATGTGGATTAACCTAGGTTTCTATATAGGATACCATTTCAATCGTGGAAAAAAGTTCTACATTGAATGAGGCCTCGTGCAAGACGAGCCATGATTCGAGCACAGAAGAAAGCGGAGCAACTAGAACAAAAGCAGAAGCAGCCACAACAGCAGTGACATCATTTGACGTATCTATCGAGTTTTTCTAAGTTGATTTTGGTTTCGAACTTGCGACTATTCCCTTTCAACCGGAAATTCGCCGTTGTGTTCTTCATCTTCAAAGAGGGCTTGATTAGAAATGGTTTTGTGCGTTGCCTGAATTATTGTACGAGATATATTGCCATGGACAAATACAATATACTCAAAAGTCTAAATGGTTGCTTGCATCGAGAGAAAAAAAAAGGTGTTTGTATTCTCAATCTTTCTTATAATTAGGAGTGTTTTGACTATTTTCTAAACAAAAGGAAATAGTATAGGCAGAGCTTTTGTGATTAAACAAAAGAAAATGTAGTAACCAAAATAACTTATTTTATTCGTGCCTCAATAGATCATGTTGAGCAATAATTTATTGAGCAAAAATATAATCTATTGTTGTGCAATAATCTATTGAGAAAAAATAAGATCATTTTGAATACAATTTCACAAGTCTCAATTGTTGTGCAAATATAATCTATTGTTGAGCAAAAATCAGATCACGTTGAGCAAATTTCCACCAATCTCCCATGTTGTGCAAACATAGTCTATTGATGAGCAAAAATAAGATCATGTTGTGCAATAATCTATTGAGAAACTATAAAATAATATTGAGTAAAAATAAGATTATGTTGAGCACAATTTCACAAGTCTCAATAGTTGTGCAAAAATAATCTATTGTTGAGCAAAAATAAGATCACGTTGAGCAAATTTCCACCAATCTCCCATCTTGTGCAAAACATAGTCTATTGATGAGCAAAAATAAGATCATGTCGTGCAATAATCTATTGAGCAACTATAAAATAAAATTGAGAAAAATAAGATCATGTTGAGCACAATTTCACAAGTCTAAATAGTTGTGCAAAAATAATCTATTGTTGAGCAAAAATAAGATCACGTTGAGCAAATTTCTACCAATTTCCCATGTTGTGCAAACATAGTCTATTGATGAGCAAAAATAAGACCATGTTGTGCAATAATCTATTGAGCAACTATAAAATAATATTGAGAAAAAATAAGATCATGTTGAGCACAATTTCACAAGTCTCAATAGTTGTGCAAAAATAATCTATTGTTGAGCAAAAATAAGATCATGTTGAGCAAATTTCCCCCAATCTCCCATGTGCAATTATAGTCTATCGATGAGCAAAAATAAGATCATGTTGAGCACAATTTCACAAGTCTCAATTGTTGTGCAAATATAATCTATTGTTGAGCAAAAATAAGATCATGTTGAGCAAATTTCCACCAATCCCCCATGTTGTGCAATTATAGTCGATTAATGAGCAAGAATAAGACCATGTTGTGCAATAATCTATTGAGCAACTATAAAATAATATTGAGAAAAAATAAGATCATGTTGAGCACAATTTCACAAGTCTCAATTGTTGTGCAAATATAATCTATTGTTGAGCAAAACTAAGATCATGTTGAGCAAATTTATTTTACAATTGCACAACTTTATTTTACAATTGCACAATTATCCAACTAGAAAAGATGTTGACACACACCAATAATATGTTAACAAAATATTATTGGTGACACAACCCTTAATTTATGAATTTGAGATATTAATCTTTCATGTATTGATCAATTTGATTCTTTATAACTCTGTCAGCACTAAAATTGCGAACATCGCTGACACTCGTTGTTTTCTCTAATTAACAAAATAGAAAAGATGCTGACACAACCTTAATTTCTGAAATTTGAGCTAGTAATCATTCTAACTTTCGGCAATCACATCTCTTGTCCTGCCAGAAAAAGCACAAAAGGCTCCAATTTGATACACAAAACTGGGGATCCAGATAACATGTAATCCGCTAAGCAAAAGCTAAAAAAAAGGGCTAGGCGAAAGGACTATTGAACCAAAATCTAAAATAGCAAAATCCTAAAGACAGCTTTTGGCGCTGATCATGCTATCATAAAACAGAACTAGAAAGGGAGACAGCTTTTGGCTGATCATGTCCTCAACTCCTTGACTTGCTCCTCAAATCCTGTTCCTTCACTAATTATATTCTCATTTTATTTTATTGTGGTTGGTAATTGCTTCTATATGTAGTGTTTGAGACAAGTGTAGTACCTTATCTTTTATAAGTTTCTCTGTTCCTTCACTAATTATATTCTCATTTTATTTTATTGTTCATATGACTGTTATTCAGTGTCAGATTAGTCATATTTTTCTTTTCAGGTTGGTGCCCGCTTGATTCAGCTGCTGACAGAGACAACTTTTATAAAGCCTCCAGCTGCTGACAGTGACATTTTTATTTTCAGATTAGTCACATATTATTGCATTTGGAGAGGGATCTACCTACCTAAATCTCTGTTTCGTTTGCTAATTGTTTGAATAATAAAATGATGGTGCAAGAATAATAATTTTACAATTGCACAACTGTATTTTAAAATTGCACAACTGTGTTTTGGAGTTGCACAACTGCGGTTTAGAGGTGCACAACTGTATTTTAGAGTTGCACAACTTTAGTTTAGAGTTGCACAACTTTAGTTTAGAGTTGCACAACTTTAGTTTAGAGTTGCACAACTGTATTTTAGAATTGCACATTTGATATTAATTCCAGAAAATGGTGCTGACATGAAAAGATCCCACTTTCATTTGCTAAAAATAAAATTTCCATTGTCAGATTATATATTTAAACTGATTCTGCTAATTGATTTGATGAATTAGGATTTAGTGTGCTTTGTCATCACTTCGAGATGAATTAGGATTTTATTGTAAATGTTAGTGGTTTTTTGCTTCTAGATTTTTTTTAGAAATATGAACTTACTGGTAACCTATATTCATCCAAAATGTCGTGGTTTTGCTGAGTTTTGTGTTGTTCCTATATGCACATGTGATTTTTTCTGGCTACGTTCCTAATAAACATGTTCCGAATGTTTATGCTTTTTAGGAGAATGGTGCTTTTATTTGTTAGTTGAAATGCACCCCTCTTCTTGCTCAAAAGGAGAAGCTGGAACATGCTCGATATCAACATTTGAAGGTATATAATTCCCAAAAAGTGGATGCTGACGCCGATGAGTCTGCTGAGTCTGCTGGCTGCTGAAAGGAGCTTGAGCTTGACTGAGGCGCATAAAATTGGGGCTGCTGAAAGGGGTTGTGATTCTTAACACTGGCCATTCTTACCGATTTGTACAACCCTGCTAGTTGTAATTTTTATGATAACAAAAGAGCTTATTTTGAGATTAGACTTCGATGTAAACTGTATCTCTTTGTCTACATGATATATTGACTTACCTGCTAGTTCCAACAGATGGAACTGTATGCATTCAATCCAGGACCCCTGGATGAGTCAATCCTTTATGATTAGGAGAAGCATGTTTCTTCGGCAGTTTGGGAGGGACAGGTGCTTCAAATTTAATTCTGATTTGGTTTTAATACTTTTTTTTCAGTGTGATTTTTATACTAATCATGTGAGTGGAAATTTACAGGAGCGTGGGGCACATAGATGTCATGAGCACACCTCAAAACTTGATCAATGGATTCTTTCATCAAGGCAGATTCAATTAATTGAAAAAGCTGGATTCGGGTACTTAAGATGCATCCCAGTGGTGGGATGGTGAAACTTAGTTGGATGAAAGAGTGCTTCTCTCATTGCCCTGAAGATGTATCCTTTGAGGATGTAGAATGACGTGCTTATCTCCTTTACCTTCTCAGTAGCACTATATTTTCAACTACTACTGGTAATAAGGTTTCGTTCATGTCCCTTCCTCTGTTTGAGAATTTTGATCAGTCTGGAGAGTATGCTTGGGGTGCTGCTGCATTGGCATTTTTGTACAGAGCACTTGGTAATGCTTCCTTAAGATCACAGAGCACTGTCAGTGGCAGCTTAACACTGCTTCAGGTGATTGCTAGTGCTATATTTGTTTATTTCTTCCTTTGAATTATTGTGTGCATCATCTTTTCTTTTCTTTTGGTCTAGATTTTGGTTTGTCTATATTTGATTAGGAAGTTCTTTATCCTCCTTTTCACCCCATCTACAAAATAGTGTTGGAGTTACTACCACCTAAATATCGGTTTACCAAAGCTCTCACCATCCCTTCATGATCAGTTTCCACTTGTTCTCAACTAGAAAGGAAAGCAAAAAAAAAAAGAGACAAGCATAAATAGCCTATGCGGGATTTGAAACCGCATCATTGTGCGTATGCACATTGCTCTACCATTTTGAGCTAATAGGCTTTGGTGCAAAAAAAAAACACATCGACCTATGTGGGGAACAAACTCCATTCAGTTCCTCGTCATATCTACACTCGTAAAATTCATCTCTTGGGCTCTAGATCTCAAAGCTTGAAGTAAGATATAAGTACAAGACCAAAATCAAAATAATTCTCAATGTCATATTGAAACAAGATCTCAAAGGGAACAACCACACTCTTGACAACTTCTGTTAACACCTAGGACAGAAGGCTATGCCAAATTGCAATACCAGAGTACATAACTAGTAAACTGATATATTAACGAATGTGCATCCAACAATGAGAAATTGAAAACCATGAAATATGCTAACAAGAATTAAGTTGTCAGCACAAGGAATCTCAAATTCGATGGGAAGCACAAGTAAATAGATTTGAAAGGAAAACCGAAGGAAATAGAACAAGGATTCAAATATCTTGTTTGCACAAGCAAATCTCAGTTGCACATCAGGACATCGATGGTTATTCGCTCACATTCCCTACTGGATGATCATGCTCATAAACTTGTTTGCATCTCTGTGAAAATGATAGGGAAATCTTGCAAAAGGTTTTTTGAATGTTCTGCAATCCCAAACACAAGTGCAGATTCAAATATCTAAATAAAACTATAAATTGCATGAATAACACTCTAAAATGAATAAATAGATCTAGGTGGAGTCAAACCACCAACCTCCTGAACAATAATTTGTCCAGGCGCTCTTTCTTATTGAGCTTATAGATCTTGGTGCTAGGATATCATTATAAAGTGCAAAAATAAGATTATAAAGTGCGTAAAAAATATTGGAAAGTACATTGCTAAAAGGTTTTTTGAATGTTCAGCAATCCCAAACACATGTATAATTTTCTAGCAGCAAATTGTTTTATAATTGATTTTACAAAAGAGCTGAGTTTGCTGACATCAATGGAGTGCAATATACCAAATTTGCAGTGAATAGAAATAACAGATTCGGAAGCAAAAAAAGACAGTAAAGACAGCAGAAACACAAACATAAACGATTCAATCCAATTTCTGTTTCCTTCAAAAACCACTTGCATCAACTGAGATCTCCAAGCCTATTCATATAACATTCAAAATCAAGAACAATGCACCATCCCCCCCCCCCCCCAATTGCAGAGAGGAATCAGTAGAACATAGCATTTCACAAAGAGAAAGAGACTAACAGAGGATGCGGCAATGGAACATTCAAATTCATACTTGTATAAAATTCAGCCATTGCAACCAAGTTCACAGGACACGCTACTGTTGAAGATCAATTGCAGCAATTGCAGCCATAACAGATAATATTGCAACCAATTGCAGGTGCGATTGAACGATGCGGAAATGGCAATTGAAGATCAAAACTCCCAAATTAAAGATCAAAATTCGAATTTCATGAAGGGGAAAGTGTTAATCGCAAAATCAAACCTGTTGCTGGACGTGCTACTGTTGTGGTTGCTACTTGCTACTGCAGCTACTGGTGTGATGTACACATTTGCACCTTCTTTTATTGCATCTTTTGACTTCGTATTTCATTCGATTTCCAAAGAAAAGGTTCAAAAGAATATAAACTTGTGTAAGAATAGGGCTAAAATGCAAGAAATAGAGTTTGCACATGTTTTGAGCTAACCATGCAGGAATTTGAGCGAAAACGGAGTCAAAACGAAGAAGCCAAGTGAAGCTGAGCAGAGGTAGATATCGACCTTCAACACAGATATCGACCTCTGGGGTAGATATCGACCTTCAACATAGATATCGACCTCAACGAGTGAAGCTGAGAAGAGGTAGATATCGACCTTAGACCCAGATATCGACCCCTGGTGTCGATATCGACCCCCATATCGACCTCAACATAGAAATCGACCAGAGCTGAACAAGTCGAGCAGGAACAGAGACCTCGATATCGACCTCTGGTGTCGATATCGACCCCTTATCTCGACAGAAGATAGACTCGATTTCGAATGCGGATTGGCACTATATCTTCAAGGAGACACGGGATTATCTCATACTTTCAAAGATAGATGGCAGCTGAAGTTTATTTATCTTTTACCTTTAAGTTATTTAAAGTTTTTATCAAAATAAAAGACCTATCCTAATTGTTCGGATAGAGTTATTAGTTTAGATAGGAGTTACAATCGTTGGATAGCGAGGATTAGTAGCCTATAAATAAAGCCTTAGGGCTGATTTGTTAGATCATCCAAGCATCCAAGAATCCAATAATCGAATCACCCAAGACAAAGACAATAGAGTTAGAGTTAGAGAGAAGTTTTAGGGTTTGACGTTTGCGAAAGTTGACGTTGATTTGTAAAGCTTCGAAGTTTAGTTTAATGCAAGTTTCTTCCTTTCAATTGATGATGAATCCCATGATGAGAAGCGAGTAGTTCCCCAAAGCTCTTAGGGTCGGGGTGAGCCCGACGTTAGCCATGCGCGCTTGAGGTAAGTATTTGATGTTGATATCATTGTGTCTATCTCTCCTCCTACGATTCTATGTTTAGTCCTAATCGAAAGAAAAGGGATTCATGCTAACAACTTGAGTTATAAACATAAAATTGGTAGAGACAATTAGGTTTATTTGAAAGAGTAATCCTAAGAGTTGGTGTACGGCGAAAGCTTGTCCCTCGGGTGAAATAGCGCAATTGTCCGTCTTATTTATCTCATCGCATGTATTGGTTAACGTTGTGGTAAACCCTAATCCTAGGAGTTGCTTTTACATATTTTATATTCACCAAAACCCCCGCTTTATTTCTATTCATTGCTTCTCTCTCCACTCTAAAATCTTCGGCCTTTCTTTGCCGACGAACCACTAACCCCCTGCAGGAAAGACATCGATATCGACAGCAGAGGTCGATATCGACCAAACTGATAGATCGACGGTTTTCTGAGTCGATCTCGAGACTCCTGGGAACTTCTGCAAGCATCGATATCGACCACTTTGTGTCGAAATCGACCCCCTGTATCGACTGGCAGACTTCTGAGCCAGTCGATTTCGTGAACTAACCTCGATCTCGACCCCCACCAGTCGATATCGACCACTTTTTTTGTTTCTGCAGGTTTTCTGTTGCAGACGACATCGACAGCCAAGGTCGACATCGAGGTCTGACATCGAGATCGAGGCTTCTGGTCGAGTAGAAAGGACGTGTCTTCAACGCTACTAGGATCCCGCTGACTCGCTTCCTCGTGGATCGAACCTGATTCCCTACTACTATAGCGGGGAGTCTTGAATTTATTTGAAGAGGCTAAGAGTTGTATTGGTTTATATTTTCTTATATATTTCGATTCAATTCTCCCTACGTCAAATTTTGGCGCCGTTGCCGGGGAAGCTATCAATCGCGCCCTAGTAGTTTATTTTCACGGTTCTTTTTAGTGTTGTTTTATAGGTGTATGCGACGTACTGGTGACCAACCTGAATTTGAAGGATTAGACGAACCAGAACGCTTTCTCCACCTAAGATATCGAGTCCAAAGAATCATGGCGGACAACGAGACCCAGGCACAACAAATTGAACGCTTAAGGAAGCAAGTAGAGGATTACGCTACCAGAGAAGCGGCACTAAGAGAGCGTGCTGACAGGGAGGAGGAAGCCAGGAGACGATATGAGATTCAAATCAACGCCCTCCCCCGGAACGCTAAGCAATACTTGCACCCATCGCTCACAGTGCCTGAATCGGCTATTCTAATCCCTACTTCTAATTTTGAAATTAAGCCAAATTTTTTAACTGAAATAAGAAGGCATCAATATGAAGGGAAACCTAACGAATGCCCTATGGCACATATATCAACCTTCTTAGACCTCTGTGATACAATTGCTGATGGACAAAGTCTTGAGTATGTTCAACTGAAAGCATTTCGCTGGTCTCTTACAGGAAAAGCATTGCAGTGGTTGGAAAGCTTAGCCCCAAGATCGCTCCGCACCTGGAATGAAGTCAAGGACGCGTTTCTCAACAAGTTCTTTCCTCCCTCTAAGACGGCGCTGATCCGACAGAAAATCACAGCTTTCAAACAAAAGCCTGGTGAGGCTCTGGCAACTGTTTGGGAGAGGTATAAGGACCTCCTACGATCATGCCCGACGCATGGCCAACCACCGTACGTCATCCAGGAGATCATATACAATGCTCTTGACGCTGCAACAAAGGAGAGGATCAACACATACACCGCCTATGGCTACCTTGAACTCGCTCCCCAAGAGGCTTGGGAAACCATTGAAAGGCTGGTGGAATTTGACAATACATATGGGACTCCTGAAGCTTCCGACACATCATCATCGTCGAGGCCTGCCCCATCTATGCCCTTATATGAACCCTCCAATGTAATCGATCCGGATGTGAAGGAGCAATTCCACAGAGATCAACTTAGAAAGCTCCAAAAGCAAGTGAGGTTCCTTTCAGCGAACCAAGATTGCATCGAATGCGGATCGCAGCGGCACACCACCATCGAGTGCCCACATGCCGAACAAGTACACCTAGCGGAGACTCACCTAGAGGCGCGCTACATGAGGGGTCCCAATCACCAATATTGGGGAGACCAAAGGTTCCATCAACCACAAAGGAACCAGGTCAACCCTAGGGACCCTCCGCCTTATAGAGCTCCTGGGCACCCGGAGAGAGACCAAAAGAAGGATGATCTTCAACTAGTACTGGATGAAATAAGGCGGAACCAAGCCAAGAAGGATCAATCCAACAATGCCATCCATTCTCAACTCAATCACCTTACCACAAGGATTGGAGAAATGGATATTTGGAAGAAGAACGTAGAGACCCAACTGGGTCAATTGGCGGCACAAATCCCAAGACCGTCCGGAACACTCCCTGGGCAACCCACTACAAATCCTAAGGGACAATCCGGGACGGGCCATGTCGCAGCCATACAATTAAGGAGCGGCACCAAAGTACACAAGCCACGGACGGAGACGAAGGAGAAAGCAGCAGACCCAGTCGACGTCGACAGATCAGTCGATGTCGACCCAGAGGTCGATATCGACCACCATGTCGACCCCCTGGTCGATGTCGGTGACACTGCAGAGCCATCAGAGCCTCAACAGAGGTCGAAATCGACCATCCCAGTCGATATCGACCACATTCCAGTCGATGTCGATGTCCAACAGGCCCCTCCGACCACCGTTTTGGCCCCTCCACCAAAGAAGCCGTTGCCATTCCCTTCCAAAGCATTGGAGGATCCCACCAAAGGCAAGTTTAGGCGCTTCATAAAGATACTTCAAGGACTCAACGTTACTATCCCTCTTACAGAAGCCCTAAGCGAGATGCCCGCCTATGTGCGATTCCTCAAAGACATCCTAAGCAAGAAGAGGTCCATGGCAGAGATCGCAGAGGATTGCTCAAAGATGGACTTCCCTGAGAAGAAGAGTGATCCAGGGAAGTTTGCAATCACCGTGGGACTTGGCCAACATCGCTATAAAGCCCTATGTGACCTAGGGGCAAGTGTAAGTCTCATGCCTCTTTCTATTTGGCGAAAGGTAAACATTGGTGCCCTTGAACCTGTGGACATGAAGCTCTATATGGCTGACAACTCATTCGTCAGACCCACAGGTATAGTTGATGACGTTCCGGTAAAGGTAGGTAAGTTCTTTGTGCCTACTGATTTCATTGTATTGGAGATGCCTGAAGATCCTGTAGTGCCTATTATACTTGGTAGGCCATTCTTAGCTACTGCAGATGCCAATATCAATGTACGTCGAGGGTTACTAACCTTTACTATAGGGAACGAAGTGATAGAATTCTCTTTCAACCCAACCATGAGCGAAACAAAGCACCTGGAGCAAGTAGCCCTCTCGCCGGCTAAGGAGAAGCTTAGAAAATTCTTATTGGCGAGGACGGAAACAGCAAGCAGGGTCGACGTCGACTGGAACCAGTCGACATCGACTAAAAGCATCGAAATCGACCCCCCTTGGTCGAAATCGAGAATGCCAGATCGCTGCCAGGAGCTTAAGTATGGGGTCACGGAGGTCGATATCGACCCCCACATGTCAGTATCGACCATAGCACTCGAAATCGACCCTCCTTGGTCGAAATCGACCATCCCTCAGCCCGAAGATTTCTGTTTTGGGCCCAAACAGGTAAGCCCAGGTATGAATCTTAACCCTCCTCCGTCCATTATTGATAAATCAATTAAGCCGATTATTGATAGTTCTACTAAAGAGAGGGTCAAAGCTCCATGGTTTGCCTATATTGCTAAAGTTAGGTCAAGAAAGAGAAGAAAAGCGCCCAAAGAAGAACCTAACATCAAAGAAGCCTTGGTCGCCGAACTTCGCTACTACCAAAAGGACCTAGATGATCCAGGAGAAGGCACAAGCTCAGAGGTTCCTTACAAAAAAGGGTCATGAAGCATTGACGGAGAAGTCGGCCTAGCGACTCAAAAATCTAGAGCATGTACATAAAACATTTAAATTTCGCATAGATGGTTTTTAGGATTTAAATTTTTGGCTGTTCTGAACTTTTAAAACTGAGATAATTCGTGCTTTATCTATATTTCTAACAAGATTTCAGGTTATCAAGCAAAAGGAACGACGAAGAGGAAAAGAAGCTTCTGCAGAGGCAGTCGAAATCGACCAGGCCAGTCGAAATCGACCCCTCAGGGTCAAGCCACCTCCTGGAGTCGACATCGAGGACTCAGGAGCGAAAAAGAGAGGTCGATATCGACCATTATACTCGATATCGACCCCAATCAGGCAGCCCTTGTCTTCATCTTCTTCCTCGACTTCGACAGATGCAGTCGACATCGACCACTGACCTAGATATCGACTTCTGGCATCGACCTCACCTGAAATTAACCTGAATCCGCAGGTTGCGCTGTAAGTCTCTCTCTACCCTTGTTCTTCTTTTTAATACAGTGAGGACACTGTATATTTTAAGTATGGGGTGGGGGAAAGACATGTCTTATGGTCATAACTTGGTTTCTTCTTCGCATTGCATTCATGTTTAAATTTTTGTTCTTAGTTTTACTTTTATAAAATGTCAAAAATCCAAAAAAATAGAAAAATGTCAAAAATACGAAAAAATGCATGTTTATTTTTAAGTTTGTTTTTTAATCCCTACTTTGATGTCCTATGATGAAAACTCAATAGCTGACTTGATCATGTAAACCCTATGGCATATTTGGATGGTTTTGCCTAAGTCTTTAAATTTTTATGTAGATTGTGAACTTGTGATGAAATTGAGCACATATGATCCTAGGCTAAAAAGTAAATCCAACAAAAATTGTCCTTGTGAGAATTTTGGCCTATAGGGAGAACAAAAAAATCCCTCCGCTTTCTTGAGTGAATTTACTCTTCCTATGCATCTCTAAATGTTGTGATAGTTATTCAAAACCAATGCATATATATGTTTATGTTTACGAGAATTAAATGATGGAGGCATCTTTTAAGCCAATTTTATCCTCTCTTTACCTACCCTGCATTATCCCTGCTTGAAGCCAGAACATTAGCCTGAGCCTGAATTGCAAACTCCACAAAATTATCCCTAGCCGAATTGAGCCTGACCCCCATTTGGGAATTGAGACTTAGATTGGTTGGACTAATGCCTTGTGGAAAGAATAGAGCATAATGTCTAGTTGTAAGCAAGGAAATTATAGGATGGCACATATTTACATTTTGTCATATCTTGTAAAAGGATGTTTTGGCTCACCATATAAATGCACATAGTTATTTCAATTCGAAAAAAAAAAAAATCCGAAAAAATATATGTATATATATATAGTGCATGAGCCAAAATCCTTAAGTTTTATTCATACGAATGTTATACTTTTGAGAGGTGTATTAGAACTTGGAAGAAGGGTTGATGGAATGCATCTTTAAGAGCATTATATTGAAGAGTTATGGTTTGGGTAATGCAAGTGTTGAGATTTAGGAGTCTTGATTCCCGAATTTGAAAAGCACCACATAGCCAAATAATTCCATACCTTTTATTTCATACCAAGCCCCATTACAACCCCGCCGAATGGAGTCTTCTATGAAGTCTTCCATTGAGCGAAAGTCCTCCTGATGATTCTTATTGCATTTTCATAATTGGTTGCGAAGTGGATTTTTATAAATTGCAATGTTTATGAGATTGTATATGGAATTGAGTTGAGAGTTGATCTTCATAGCCTAAACACATGAGAGTTGAGTGCAAACACATTATCCCTGTGAGGTTGGATTAAAATTGCATATGCCTATGGATCGCCAAAATATGCTATGACATTAAATTCACTTGCTTTGCTTTGCTACCGCTTATGATGTTGCTTTTGACGAAGGCAAAGACTTGAAGGGTGTGTTGTAGGTGTTGGTTATTGCTTGGTTATTGCTTGAGGACAAGCAAGTCTAAGTATGGGGTGTTTTGATGTACACATTTGCACCTTCTTTTATTGCATCTTTTGACTTCGTATTTCATTCGATTTCCAAAGAAAAGGTTCAAAAGAATATAAACTTGTGTAAGAATAGGGCTAAAATGCAAGAAATAGAGTTTGCACATGTTTTGAGCTAACCATGCAGGAATTTGAGCGAAAACGGAGTCAAAACGAAGAAGCCAAGTGAAGCTGAGCAGAGGTAGATATCGACCTTCAACACAGATATCGACCTCTGGGGTAGATATCGACCTTCAACATAGATATCGACCTCAACGAGTGAAGCTGAGAAGAGGTAGATATCGACCTTAGACCCAGATATCGACCCCTGGTGTCGATATCGACCCCCATATCGACCTCAACATAGAAATCGACCAGAGCTGAACAAGTCGAGCAGGAACAGAGACCTCGATATCGACCTCTGGTGTCGATATCGACCCCTTATCTCGACAGAAGATAGACTCGATTTCGAATGCGGATTGGCACTATATCTTCAAGGAGACACGGGATTATCTCATACTTTCAAAGATAGATGGCAGCTGAAGTTTATTTATCTTTTACCTTTAAGTTATTTAAAGTTTTTATCAAAATAAAAGACCTATCCTAATTGTTCGGATAGAGTTATTAGTTTAGATAGGAGTTACAATCCTTGGATAGCGAGGATTAGTAGCCTATAAATAAAGCCTTAGGGCTGATTTGTTAGATCATCCAAGCATCCAAGAATCCAATAATCGAATCACCCAAGACAAAGACAATAGAGTTAGAGTTAGAGAGAAGTTTTAGGGTTTGACGTTTGCGAAAGTTGACGTTGATTTGTAAAGCTTCGAAGTTTAGTTTAATGCAAGTTTCTTCCTTTCAATTGATGATGAATCCCATGATGAGAAGCGAGTAGTTCCCCAAAGCTCTTAGGGTCGGGGTGAGCCCGACGTTAGCCATGCGTGCTTGAGGTAAGTATTTGATGTTGATATCATTGTGTCTATCTCTCCTCCTACGATTCTATGTTTAGTCCTAATCGAAAGAAAAGGGATTCATGCTAACAACTTGAGTTATAAACATAAAATTGGTAGAGACAATTAGGTTTATTTGAAAGAGTAATCCTAAGAGTTGGTGTACGGCGAAAGCTTGTCCCTCGGGTGAAATAGCGCAATTGTCCGTCTTATTTATCTCATCGCATGCATTGGTTAACGTTGTGGTAAACCCTAATCCTAGGAGTTGCTTTTACATATTTTATATTCACCAAAACCCCCGCTTTATTTCTATTCATTGCTTCTCTCTCCACTCTAAAATCTTCGGCCTTTCTTTGCCGACGAACCACTAACCCCCTGCAGGAAAGACATCGATATCGACAGCAGAGGTCGATATCGACCAAACTGATAGATCGACGGTTTTCTGAGTCGATCTCGAGACTCCTGGGAACTTCTGCAAGCATCGATATCGACCACTTTGTGTCGAAATCGACCCCCTGTATCGACTGGCAGACTTCTGAGCCAGTCGATTTCGTGAACTAACCTCGATCTCGACCCCCACCAGTCGATATCGACCACTTTTTTTGTTTCTGCAGGTTTTCTGTTGCAGACGACATCGACAGCCAAGGTCGACATCGAGGTCTGACATCGAGATCGAGGCTTCTGGTCGAGTAGAAAGGACGTGTCTTCAACGCTACTAGGATCCCGCTGACTCGCTTCCTCGTGGATCGAACCTGATTCCCTACTACTATAGCGGGGAGTCTTGAATTTATTTGAAGAGGCTAAGAGTTGTATTGGTTTATATTTTCTTATATATTTCGATTCAATTCTCCCTACGTCATGGTGCCGCTGTAGCTACTCGACAGGCACCCGCTGATGTCACTCTCGTTCAGTTTCTTCCTCCACCAATCCTTCTCGGCGCTCTTCGCAGCCATGGCCGCCACCGACGTCGCTCCGGCCTTCAAGCTTCCGGTGGAGATCAGCAGCAGCAAGCGGCGTAATCAGAAAGCGTCGGAGAGCTTCTCCCGCTCCTGGCGGAGCTGAGCCTGCGTCGGGTTGGATCCGAGGGATCGAAGGAGATCGACGTCGGAATCTGCAGCGAGAGATCGAGGGAGAAGGCGACGATGTCGCCATAGATCTCGTCCTTGCTTCAAATGAGGAACACGGAGCAGATCTCGGCTTTGTTTCAGATCGGCGCCGAATTTCGACATAAATCTGGCAGCCGCAGGAGGGAGGGAGTACAATGAGCGAAGGAGCTTCGTCGGATTCCGACGTCGATCAACAAATGAAGAGAGATCGAGATAGAAGATTGAGCGACAGGGACATATGAAGAGAGATCAACAGATGAAGGGAGATTGAGCGAGAGAGAAGAGATCGAGAGAGCATGAGAGAGTGGAGAGATAGGGTTAACCAAATTAGGTCAAATTTTCTCTTATAAAGTGGACAGTTTTCCAATTTGTCCAAAAAGGTAGACAATTCACCAATTTAGCCAAAAAAAGTGCCTGTTGGGCAAATTTTTTCTTAGGAATAAAACTCACTTGATATTTTGGAACCCATCATCGAAATGTTTTCTTCCCAAACATATATTTTATAAAATTAAAATTATTAAACATAAAAATATATTAAGAAAAACACGCATGTTTATATTAAAAAATAACACAACTGATGATATAAAAATTTATTCACCAAAGGAAATATGGGTGAAGAATATTTTCCTTATTAATTTATTTAAATTAATAAAAATTATTTTATATAAATAAAAGTTATAAAAAAACTGCGTACGACGCGGGTAATAAGACTAGTATAATACTAAAACAGAGGCGTAAAATAAATTTAAGCCATATCAATTAATAATTTCCTATCTTTTAGCCACATCATTTAACTTCTCGTTAGTAACAATCACAATTAATTTAATAATAAAATTTTATCATATCTCGATTAGTTATATTTTGAGAATTTTTTTAAATAAATCTAAGGACAAATTGTAAAAAATATCATGAACTTTAGGGGTAGTTGCGTTTAATGGCATAAACTTTTAAAATTTTAAAAATAATCACCAACTTTGGTTCTGGTTGCAATAATTGGCACATCTATTTTTTTTTAAATATCACATCTTATTAACCTTCTTTGTAGAAAAAAAATCATCCAATTTTGAATTTAAAAAAAAATACCCATATTTCATTTTTAAAAATAATCCATTTTCATCTTTAATTTTAATAAATATAATTTATTTTATAAAACACTACTTTTTCCTTTTTTTAAAAAAAGAATACACTCATTATTTACACCCGGTTAAAAAAAGAACTAATTTTATTTTCTCCATAAACTCAGTTTTTTTTCAAAAAATTAAATAATAAGTAATGTCTTTAAAATGAAAAATGAGTGTCTTAAAAAGATACCAATTAATATCACAATTATATTTAAAAAAATGATTTTTTTTGAAAAATTGAAATTGGGTTTATAAACATGAAAATTGTTTTTTTAAAAGAAGAAAATTGTGAGTGAGTTTAAAAAACAATGGAAAAATGTGATTTTTTTTGTAAACAAAATGTTATTAAGGGGTGCACTTTTAAAATAAAATGGTTGTGCTACTAACCACAAACACCCTTCAAAGTTGGTGATTATTATATAATTTTTGAAAGTTGGTGCCACCGAACGCAACCACCCCTAAAGTACGTGTTATTTTTTTGCAATTTGCCATAAAATTTTTTGAATTTTGACAAAATAAAAAATCTTATAAATATATATTAATCCATCAATATTAAAATGATAATCTATCACAATCTAATTAGTTAAAGTAAGATATATATATATATATATATATATATATATATATATATATATATATATATATATATATATATATATATATATATATATATATATATATATATATATATATATATATATATATATATATATATATATATTAATCGAAATACTCGGATTATTGAGGAATCATGTCGGATTGGGGAATTCCAATCGATATGTATATATGCTTCAAGAGCAAAACAAACCCCAGCTTAATCTATTCTATAAAACATCGATCTCCACACCAAATTATTCACCGTTTTCAATTTAGAGTAACAAGACTTCAATAAATAAATACTTCATTCGTTAAGCAAAATATGTCATTCTAAATAGCACAAAACGATTATTTAATATTATATACCTAAGTAAAAAAAATGATATGATTTATAGCCTAAAAAAATGATAGTATGATTTTTTAGCACAAAATAATATAGCGTTCTTTATTTTTTTTATGAACTACATAGATAATATCATACTTATTAATATTATAAATACATAATAATTTAAATACATTTATAAAAAAAATTAAAAATCACAAAGAAATAAATTTTAGAAATTAATCAAAATTAAAATATTCAAGTTAAAATCTATAATAGCTTTTTAAATCAAAATTATTTTAAAATTTTATACTATATAATTTTTTAATAATTTTTTAAAAATAAATGTATATGAATTATCATTTACAGAATAAATATATTTTTTTTAATTATTTTTAACATTTTAAAATATAATATTATGGGGCAACAATTTCAAATAGTCTAATATTCCCTCCTTTAATAAAAATATGTCACTTTGATTTTTAACACATTTTTTAACAAGTTAAAAACTATATAAAAAATTTGTTTGATTTTTTGATAATTTTGTACTTATTAATACTTCGTAATAATTATAATAAAATAATATATAATTAATTAAGAAACCGCGAATAACACGGGCAATAAAACTGGTGCGATTTGCCTATGTGTCGTTTTTTAGTGCAATCTAACCTGATGATTTTGTCACCTCAATTAATGACGATCCAATATATTTAAGTCACGTCATACAATAATCCATGTCATCTTATGTGTCAACCCTAATTGATAACTACAATTAGTTTTTATCATTTGAATTTCACTCATCAATTTGACAAAAATTTATCATTTGAGTTTAATTAATTATTTTTAATATAAATATCAACATCATATCTAATTAGTTACAAAATCTATCATTTTACCTTTAATTATTTGATCATTTTACCTTCAATTATTTTATCTTTAGGAATCAATATTGATTATATTAATTGATCATTAGATACAAGGGCGGAGCTAGGGGGTCCTGGGGGGTCACGTGCCCCTCCTCTCATACTACGAACTACCTAGGTGTATTCTCCTCATGGATAGCTTCGTTTTGATATATAATACGCTTTAATCCGACATCTGAGTAAAAAGTTATGAATGTTTAAAAATTAAAGGTATATTAATCACTTTAATTTTGTTTCAACATACTATAATGCTTTTATATTTTACTTAAATTAACATTCACATACTATAATTCATCTCGAGAGCTTCGAAATGAGAGGTTATACTAATCATTTCGACAATTAGATAAGAAGTTACGGAAGTTTAAAAATGTTATATATGGTTATGCATTATTATATGTTATGAGTGCAACAAGTTATATACTCCGTATTGACTATGGTTGTTATTCGAGCCAAAAAAGTCTAGTATTGCTTGATTATATTTAGCTCATTTAGAAACGAGTCGAACCTATATTTGAACTTGAGCTGATACTCGACTTGTTTAGTAATGAACGAGCTTGAGGTGAGTTTTTTTTCCAAGTATTATGCAACCTTACTTGCTCATGACATAGTAACTTAAAAGAAAATATGTAAATTTCACAAAATTTGTGCTAATTGAGTTATAATCGAGCCGAGCTTTGAATAGAGCATAAAAATGAGCTCATAATAAGCTCATTTTGTAAATGATGCTTGAGTCGAGCTTTTATTAATCAAAACTCAAGCCAAGCTCTAGCTATTCAGCTCATAAAACGACCATAATCTTCACTTAATATTTATTATATTGCATTTTCTATACTTATTTAGTTAATTTTTTTTTTCCGGATATTTCATTTATATCTTTATATTTCTTTTTCTTAGGTGCGGAAAAAATGATAGCGTTTTATCATAAACCGATGACATTTTATCTTAAAATAACATAGTTTATTATTGTATTATATATTATTCTTTATGCCAATTTAATCCAAAACTATATCGCATAAACAATTGCACTCCCCTTCGAAATTTTTCTGGCTCCGCCACTGTAAACGTATACATAGCATATACAAATATAGATGACGAACATAGGTGATGGAGGATTTGCACAGGTGATTGAGGATTTGCACAAGGAAAATCTGTAAGGACCAAATATATTTTAGATATCATGTTAGTAGTATTTTAATTTAAAATATTATTATTTATTTCAATTTATAAAAATGGGAGAAAAATCGTCCTCGAGCACGACTTCAAAATTTAAAATCATTCCGGCATCAATTTAAATTAGGATTTTTGACGGGATTTGATTTTCGACATCGAGTCCGAGTATTAATAAAAATTAAATTGAGCTACGAGTATTGATTGAAATTTATTTAATTTTCGATTATCTTGAATTAAAAATTTTATTAAATTTGATTTAGTCGGGATTCGATCGGGCGAGCGGGTTTCGAGTCTTTTACGCTAATTTAATTCTTTAGTGGACCCCAATTCTTTTATTTCCTTTCCCTTTTCTTTTATTTCTCTCTCTCTCTCTCTTTCTCTCTCTCTCTCTCTCTCTCCCCCTGCGGTCCCCCTCCCTCTCACCCTGCAAAATCACCCAGCTACATACACCCTCCCCTGCCTCCTTTCAGTTACAGCATCCCTCTCCTCTACTCTCCTTCATTCACCATAGAACCCACAAACTCACACATCTTCCTCCTACCCTCTCTCCTCCTCGTTCTTTTGCGCAGCCACCTCCATAACCACATATGCCACCACCCTTCACCTCCTCTTCCGCCCAGCAACACCATCCTCGCCGCCAAGAACCAGCAGCAGCCACCGAGATGCACCCTCTGCCACAAGCACCCACCAAATGCCTCTGTGTCGCCGAGCTCGAGTCCCCTCCTCTGAGCTCTCTGTTCTTCGAAGCCAACACCCCGAGCGAGCACCCGGGCGCCTCCCTAGACGCCGATGACCCAAGGAAGTAGCCCAGGGAAGCTGGAGACGCCGAGCAGCACCATCACCCTCCCTCGACGTCTACAGGTCCCCGAGCGCCGCCCAGGAACCACCTGAGCTCCGACGAGCCTCGTTTCTCCTCCATTTCCCCTGTTTCATTCCGAAAATCCGGTAAGGCTTCGATTCCTTCCCTTTCGCTTCGAAACACTGTAAAGCCGCACCTTTACTCCCTTTTCATTCGTCCTAGGCCAAGAGCTGCTCGAATCCACCACTAACGGAGCTAAATCAAACCTTTCTTCCGGCGAATCTTCGAGCCCCGGTGAGCCCCTTTTCCTCCCCTCGTTCACTCCTCTTTGAGTTCTAGTGTTGTCTTGTCCTTGTTGCTTGAGATTGCCGAGAGAGAGTGAGAGAGGCTGAGCGGCGAAGAGAGCTGGGCAAACGGGGCCTCGAGCCTTCGGACGAGCGAGCAGAGAGGGAGGTGAGGGAGAAGGAGATGAACAGTAGGGTTTGGGTATTGGGCCTAATTTTCCGGGTTGGGCCTCAGCTCTCGGACCCGGACTCGGGTTCTTCTTTCCTTTTGGGCTGGGTTTGCTTCCGGGTTGGGCTTCCCTATTCAGTCTTTTTTTTGGGTTTTCTGGGTTGTGGGTTACATATATATGGGTTGTCTTCTTTATTTATTTATTTCGGTAGTGTGTTTATATATATATATATATATATATATATATATATATATATATATATATATTATGTGTTATATATCATAAGTTTTATATTTTATTGTTGAACACTTTATTAATTATTATTATATTTATATTATCCTGTTGAGAGGATATATTACTGAAATTTTGATATATTTAAAAAGGTTTTAAAAGTGATATTAATTGATATGGAGTTATAAATACATCTATGGATTGTTTGAGATTTTATGGATAACAAGTGTTGAATTATTTGAATATTATTATTTTGGGATTTGTTATAATATTCTGGAAATTTATCATTTTATATTGTGGTTGTTTTAAAATAATATTAATTGGATTATTTAATTGATGCATTTTATGAGGATTTAACTATGAGAATTGGGAATTTTTAAAGTGAATTGTTGGTTTTGATTTATAAATATGAGGAGTTATGAGGATTTAAATATGACTTTTGGAAATTGATTTTAAGGCCCAAGTGTTTAATATCGGGATTTGGATGAGCGATTCCAAAAGAATTGCTTGATTTTCTAAGTTGAGTTTTGAGAGATTGTTTTGAAAATGAGATGATGAGATGAGATGAACATGAAATGAGATATGGTTTGTGATGAAATGAGATGGAATAATCTGAAATGAGATATGAGAAGAGATGTATGATAGTTAGGGGCGCCTTGTGTGAAATAGGTAGACTTATGCATTTATATGTTATTAGGTGTTTGTGAATGTTGGACGTTGCTTGCTATCGGTGATTCATTTCTTGGATTCTGCTCTGCCTTGTTCTCTGCTGTTCGGTTTATTCAGGTAAGTTCCTTTATGGGCTTACTCATATTCGAAAGAGATTACCGACTTGTGATTGTATGACATACTAGGTGTTGCATAAGCATTAAAGCATGCCATGTAGTATCATGCTAGGTTGCACTTGTGATTGAGCATTCTATTTCTTTACGCGTATGAAACAGAACGACCGTTATCTGTGATAGTCCTAGAGTCTTTGCTAGGGTCATAGGGTAGCCCAGCCCCATCGGGTGCCCTGAGTCTATCGAGTCGATATGAGCATGATGATAGCCCAGCACCATCAAGCATGTTTATTTTAATTTATATTATGATGATGAGACATGATATGATGATGAGATATGATACAATGATGAGATATGATATGCTATAGCATCAAACTGGCCAGTCTCTGCACTAACGGGAAGGGGTGCAGAGGTAGGAGAGGGACATGCCACTTGGCATTCTTTGGGCGCCTTTACAGTTATTTCTCGCATATTTTAAATTAGGATCATGTTAGTGTGATTTAATTTCGCATCTGCATCATCTTTATTATTAGCGTATGTGTATGTTCGCTTGCTGGACAGGGTGTGTTGGGGCCTCGGTCTGATCCCGCTCGCACCAATTGTTTTTAGGTATGATTGCTCCCTGTTTATATGGCGTGGGAAAGTCCCCCGGCGATTGCAAAGAAATTTGTCTAACCCCGCTAATCTGGCCATACGACTTTAGGATTTTGTTTTGGTTTTGACCCGGCCTTGCCGTGGCCTTTGTATCTAAATCGTATTTCCGCTTCACTTTCGTTTAAACTGAATTTATGAAACTTCGACTGATTAGAGGTTTGAAACCTCGACCCGTACCTGAATTGCAACATCCGAACGAAGGTATCCGACCTTCGAAACGTATCCCGGATATTTATATCCGGGCCGTTACAAAGTTGTTATCAGAGCCAGGTTGTGCAATTCGGGTACGCAAGGGTCGGGTGTATGTTTTGGAAAACCGCCCATGGATTTCGAAGATTTGAAAGCGTTTTAAGGGGGCAAAATGAACTTAATATGTCTAACTCAATTGGACTAAATCTGAACTTGGCTTATGATAAAAGTGGAGAACCAACTAATAAGGGATCGAGTGGGTAGAAAAGGCGATAGACCATCCCTATTGGATGTAGTCGGAAACGGGTAGGCGAAACACTAGCTTGTTCTTTACAGCTGGGTCCGGAGGGTTCCAAGGAGGTCGTTATAATTGTCATTGACTGACTCTATGTTGAGTGCTTGATATGCCTAACTACTTATTGAATATTGAACGATCTGTGCGAATGGGATAGCGGGAGTACCCTTCCTCTTATATGGTTAAGCTCAGCCTTTGTGGAACCGTCCCTTTCCTTATGAACCCTTTTGACAATTCAATCGAGTCCTCCCTTCGAATATCGGTCTTCCACGGGAATTGGGTTGGTAAACACATGGTGTCGGGAATCATGATTGAATATAAAGGTTGTCCGAGAGAGTATTGGAAGACGGTCCTTGATGAAATTCCGTGTTAGAG
The DNA here is from genome assembly GCA_963922045.1 of Persicaria maculosa. NCBI lineage: Eukaryota > Viridiplantae > Streptophyta > Magnoliopsida > Caryophyllales > Polygonaceae > Persicaria > Persicaria maculosa. The sequence continues at coordinate 42,807,671 of OY998261.1, forward strand.
AGTGAGATGTTTACGAGGTTGTCCTTATCAATTCTTATGACGATCCATTAGTGTCTTCTTACCACGAAAAGTCGTATCCGAGTCTCACGGGAAAGATGGGTGATGAGTCAGTTAGGGAGAGTCAATGTTGCCCTTATGGACCCCTATCGGGTTATCTTGATTGCCCTGTTCATGATTGTGTGATTCTATATGCACTACTCCTTGACCTACAATTGATCCTTAGTGTGAATTTGTGCTTATGTGCTTTGATGCTCATGATGACCATTGTATAGGTTCGAACTACATTTATTATGTCCATATCATCCCGACATGATCTGTTTAGTATATTACATTGTCATACTCGGGCACGATTATAGATGTCATATGTTAGGAAGTTGTACAATTGATGTACTCCCCATGAATAGGTTCATGATAGTGTGATCGACTCTTCTTTATATGAATGCCTCATAAGATGTACTCTTTAGCATGCTAGCCGATTATGCCTCGCTGCTTATCATTCATTATGTGACAAGAATCTATAGCATGCCCACCTATTCTTTGATTAACTGTTGTGGATTATTCTAGTAACTGCTATGCGTTAATTGTGCTAAGTGAGAATATGGTAGTGTGAACGAGTCTTGATAAATACATGTTCTATCCTAGTATACATCAATTTGAACTCATGTCCTCATATTCTAGCCATGTTGCTTAGACTTGCTCTATACCTCGTTGCGTTTTCCACTCGTGCCACTATGTCGTTGAGATGTGATTGAATGAACTCTTGCATACCGTCGTATTAGCCAGTCAAGCGCATGTATGTACCATATGTTATATTGAACCACTAGTAACATGTTGGGCCCTTGGTTGTGACTTGTGCGAATTCTACTTTGCCTACGTTATTGTTGATTCACTCTTGGACTAGGTACCTGATAGCGTGGCTCTTTCCTCCTTCTGTTCTCTTAACATGTTTCACTCGTCCTGATGAGTTTAATGTTGAATTCGATGATTGACTAGCTTTCCGTGATGATCAAACCTAGCATGCTTAAATGGTAAAGATGTCTATTACTCTATGATGGGTTCTCGTGCTTGTATGAACCTATGACTTGACACCCCGCTTGATCACACACCACTCTATATCATGATTTTGCACCTGCATGACGCATGAATATCAGAATGAACCTAGTTGAATTACTCTAGTTGTACTCATGTTCGATGTGTGCTATTAGTATCATGTGGAGCTTATGACTTCCAATATGACCTGCTGAATGATTTCATATCATGCTTGTTCTAGAATGTGACAGCTATCGTACCATATATGTACTCTATGATGGTTCTTTCTTAGCATGATTATAACCTAGCATCCATGATGTCCATCTTGTCGCTTTTAATGATGCCTCATGTTTCGTGAACATTATGTTGAACTCCTCTTAATGAATCTTGAGTATGCTTGTATCGCAGTATGTATCGCTAGTATCATGTAGGATCGATGCTCTCTAAATGGATCTCGTCATAGGATTCCGTGCCATACATGACCTAATATGTGATCATTGCTGTTAGATATGATAGTTACTATGCTGCTCTTATGTGTCCTTGTATGACGCGTCATCTGATTGTTATAATATACCTTGCCATGATATATTTTGAATCATTGTTGATTTGTATACCATGCTTTTACATTATTCATATGCATGTTGATCGTTATCTTCACTAAATTCCGATTGACTTCGAATCATATATGACCATTGTTGGTTCCGCCTATCTTGCTCGAAGTTACTAGGCAGATCTGTTTCCATGGAATACTAGAATGTTAGCTTGTTTCACATACATCAGCGTGGGACTTGATTGTGTCCTTGATATGAATGCGAATGTTGCCCCGAGATAGGTACATGTTAGTGTGAATTAGTGTGATTGATGTGCTCTATGATGAATTCATCTTGTTCATCACCGTTGTAACCTAATAGACTTTTATAAGGGCACCGTTATTATTCCCGGGCCGGAGTCTTGTCTCTAGTCATGTCGTCTTTAGCTTTGGTCTATTCCGTCTCCGAAAGAGACATTGGGTCGTCCGCTCTTGTCACTCCCCTATCTCCGCTAACTTAAACTCCTATGCGTTACCTTGGATGAGCGACCGCATGGAAAAAGGGATCGGAAAGTCGAATAGCGATAGAGCAGCGCAGCGGAAATGTGGGCCCATAACCCACGAGCCTCAGGATCGATAATGTCGACGGAACAAGCTCGTTCGAGGATCACGATTGTTGAGTACGATATGACTTGCAGGTGGGAACGTCCTCTATTCGAATTGCTAACCTTTTCTGAGCTTGTGATGATGATATTGCACTGACCTGATATTGAAAGTTGCTTGTTGATGTGATGACTGTTGCTTGATTGTCTGTTGACTATGATGATATGATTTGATGCCTTACGGTCCAAATGTGCCATGATGGCTTGATGTGATGCTATTTTGAGTTACTAAGCATGATCTAAATTCCTTTCCTATAAGTATAAACTGCAAATGCTGAGAATCTGAATTGGTTGTTAGCTAAGATCACGATGAAACTTGCTAACTTGATTCGACTAAGTTCATATATGAAGTTTTACAATACTTGTTGAGCATGACGGTAATTTAAGACTTTGATACTTGTTGCAATGCTTAATGATGCTATTGATATAAATGTTAGTTGACATGATGTAGTCCTTATGTGCAATAATGTCCATGATTGCTTCTTCTTTGAACATGTGAGTGAGGTCCTTTTGGTTGAGCGGTCAGAGAGTGGAGAAAGGTTTTGAGTGATTAGAATGATCGACGGTGGTAAGGAAAAGTTGCAGAAGAGGGGTGTTGACTTAAGTTGGACCGAGTGGGTTCGGGAATTATAAGAGGTAATGCTAGATGATTTCGATGAGCTCCTAGGTGAATCTCGGATAAGGGTATGATTAGGGATAGGCTGGTTAGGTAGGACCGAGGAAACTTTATTGAAGATGCGTGGTTAGAAGGGTTCTACGTTGTGATATCTTGGGAAGAGTGAGAAATGTAAGAAATGACCTTTGGGGGTATCGAGGACATATTATGCAGGGGTGCTCGGGTGTGAAAACAAAGATGAGGGTTGGATTCTTAGAGGTGGATTGCTAGTGGGAGCGCTTGGTGAAATGAGGGGTGAGACTAGAGTATCAAAATGAGTTGGGGTTCTTTGGGGATATTATCCGAGTTGGTGAGTTTAGATGAGGATTGGTTTTGGCTTGGGAGTTGGGGACGAGCGAGCAGGGTTGCGTTTTATTTTAACTTGTATGATGTGCAAATTTTCTTGATTATGTGATTAGCTAATATGTACTGGCATGATGTTAGATCGCGACCATGATAAACCAAATACAACCTGATATTACATGTTGATATGCAATATTGAATCATAATTGGTAGTGACAAACTATACTCATGATATAATGACCCATTGCTATCCTACTATGTTGTTCTAAAAGCATGTTATAATGTGTTGAATGAATCATGAAATAATGATATGTTGCTATGTGAGAGCATGATGTTATAATATGATCAGGAGATGTTAAATGATGAATATTGATTTGGATCATGAATCTGACTTATATATATGAGATAATGGTGCGTGATTGCTAAGTGTGCGATGTTGAGATGCGATCGTGAGATTTGACTTGTAGTAGTGTACTGACTCCATGACACCTAACCTCTTTGATCTCTTGACATGTGTGCTGGCATGATTATGAGAATTCGATGATACACTTATGATGCCTTCGGTATGATATAGATACACTTTATGACTCGTGATATGACGTTGAGATTTTGTTGTTGCTTTTGATGTGTTTGAAAGAATGGTATGCTTTATGTTATGGGTAAACATGTTATGCGGTTACGATATCGATTGATTGAGATTATCCTGATTGATGTTGAGGATTGCCATATGAGAGGTGGTTGATGATGTTATGAGTTGATGAGTTGATTTACTTTTGTTCATGTTGAGTTGTGAATGATGATGGAATGATTTTGGAACCTAGGAAGAGAATATGGGATTAGCCCTTAGAGGCGGATGATTCCACCTCCTACCTTCTGAATTTGATTGATTGGTATGCGAGAAGCTGGTTTGGTTCTGGGAGATTTTGATGAAACCTTGATTTGAAAGAATTTGACTTGTTTGGTGTAAAGCTGCTTGATTAAACATTGGATTTGAAGATTTTGAACGGTTTTGAAAAGGGCTGACTCGGGGTTTTAAAGGAGCTGAGAATTTCAATGATTTAGATGACAATCCTTTCATTTACAAACGCTTTGAGGATTTACGAACTGGATTTACATTATGACGTCTCACGAAGTGGATACAAGCATTGTATAGGGGCGCTTATAGATTGCTTGCTAAGACCTAGTCGGACGCTATAATGCTTTTAGAGTTGTGACACTTCCGAAAAGTCGAAGCGAGGATGTGATAGGGGCGCTTATTACACACTCGACAAGGCCCATTTGGAGATGTCACGGCCGTGACCAGGATGTTGTGAGAATCCCGGAGGACGCAACCGAGATGATTACAAGATCCTTAGACATGGTCCTCGAACTCACCGATTTTAAAACATCATTCCCTTTGCTTTAAAATAATTTTAGTCTCGGGGACGAGACTTGTTTTTAGAGGTGAATAAATGTAAAGACCAAATATATTTTAGATATCATGTTAGTAGTATTTTAATTTAAAATGTTATTATTTATTTCAATTTAAAAAATGGGAGAAAAATCGTCCTCGAGCACGACTTCAAAATTTAAAATCATTCCGGCATCAATTTAAATTAGGATTTTTGACGGGATTTGATTTTCGACATCGAGTCCGAGTATTAATAAAAATTAAATTGAGCTACGAGTATTGATTGAAATTTATTTAATTTTCGATTATCTTGAATTAAAAAATTTATTAAATTTGATTTAGTCAGGATTCGATCGGGCGAGAGGGTTTTGAGTCTTTTACGCTAATTTAATTCTTTAGTGGACCCCAATTCTTTTATTTCCTTTCCCTTTTCTTTTATTTCTCTCTCTCTCTCTCTCTCTCTCTCTCTCTCCCTGCGGTCCCCCTCCCTCTCACCCTTCAAAATCACCCAGCTACATACACCCTCCCCTGCCTCCTTTCAGTTGCAGCATCCCTCTCCTCTACTCTCCTTCATTCACCATAGAACCCACAAACTCACACATCTTCCTCCTACCCACTCTCCTCCTCGTTCTTTTGCGCAGCCACCTCCATAAACACAGATGCCACCACCCTTCACCTCCTCTTCTGCCCAGCAACACCATCCTCACCGCCAAGAACCAGCAGCAGCCACCGAGATGCACCCTCCGCCGCCAGCACCCACCAAATGCCTCTGTGTCGCCGAGCTCGAGTCCCCTCCTCTGAGCTCCCTGTTCTTCGAAGCCAACACCCCGAGCGAGCACCCGGGCGCCTCCCTAGACGCCGATGACCCAAGGAAGTAGCCCAGGGAAGCTGGTGACGCCGAGCAGCACCATCACCCTCCCTCGACGTCTACAGGTCCCCGAGCGCCACCCAGGAACCACCTGAGCCTCCAACGAGCCTCGTTTCTCCTCCATTTCCCCTGTTTCATTCCGAAAATCCGGTAAGGCTTCGATTCCTTCCCTTTCGCTTCGAAACACTGTAAAGGCGCACCTTTACTCCCTTTTCATTCGTCCTAGGCCAAGAGCTGCTTGAATCCACCACTAACGGAGCTAAATCGAACCTTTCTTCCAGTGAATCTTCGAGCCCCGGTGAGCCCCTTTTCCTCCCCTCGTTCACTCCTCTTTGAGTTCTAGTGTTGTCTTGTCCTTGTTGCTTGAGATTGCCGAGAGAGAGTGAGAGAGGCTGAGCGGCGAAGAGAGCTGGGCAAACGGGGCCTCGAGCCTTCGGACGAGCGAGGAGAGAGGGAGGTGAGGGAGAAGGAGATGAACAATAGGGTTTGGGTATTGTGCCTAATTTTCCGGGTTGGGCCTCAGCTCTCGGATCCGGACTCGGGTTCTTCTTTCCTTTTGGGCTGGGTTTGCTTCCGGGTTGGGCTTCCCTATTTTGTCTTTTTTTTTTGGGTTTTCTGGGTTGTGGGTTACATATATATGGGTTGTCTTCTTTATTTATTTATTTCGGTAGTGTTTATATATATATATATATATATATATATTATGTGTTATATATCATAAGTTTTATATTTTATTGTTGAACACTTTATTAATTATTATTATATTTATATTATCCTGTTGAGAGGATATATTACTGAAATTTTGATATATTTAAAAAGGTTTTAAAAGTGATATTAATTGATATGGAGTTATAAATACATCTATGGATTGTTTGAGATTTTATGGATAACAGGTGTTGAATTATTTGAATATTATTATTTTGGGATTTGTTATAATATTCTGGAAATTTATCATTTTATATTGTGGTTGTTTTAAAATAATATTAATTGGATTATTTAATTGATGCATTTTATGAGGATTTAACTATGAGAATTGGGAATTTTTAAAGTGAATTGTTGGTTTTGATTTATAAATATGAGGAGTTATGAGGATTTAAATATGACTTTTGGAAATTGATTTTAAGGCCCAAGTGTTTAATATCGGGATTTGGATGAGCGATTCCAAAAGAATTGCTTGATTTTCTAAGTTGAGTTTTGAGAGATTGTTTTGAAAATGAGATGATGAGATGAGATGAACATGAAATAAGATATGGTTTGTGATGAAATGAGATGGAATAATCTGAAATGAGATATGAGAAGAGATGTATGATAGTTAGGGGCGCCTTGTGTGAAATAGGTAGACTTATGCATTTATATGTTATTAGGTGTTTGTGAATGTTGGACGTTGCTTGCTATCGGTGATTCATTTCTTGGATTCTGCTCTGCCTTGTTCTCTGCTGTTCGGTTTATTCAGGTAAGTTCCTTTATGGGCTTACTCAGATTCGAAAGAGATTACCGGCTTGTGAATGTATGACATACTAGGTGTTGCATAAGCATTAAAGCATGCCATGTAGTATCATGCTAGGTTGCACTTGTGATTGAGCATTCTATTTCTTTACGCGTATCAAACAGAACGGCCGTTATCTGTGATAGTCCTAGAGTCTTTGCTAGGGTCATAGGGTAGCCCAGCCCCATCGGGTGCCTTGAGTCTATCGAGTCGATATGAGCATGATGATAGCCCAGCACCATCGGGCATGTTTATTTTAATTTATGTTATGATGATGAGACATGATATGATGATAAGATATGATACGATGATGAGATATGATATGCTATAGCATCGAACTGGCCAGTCTCTGCACTAACGGAAAGGGGTGCAGAGGTAGGAGAGGGACATGCCACTTGGCATTCTTTGGGCGCCTTTACAGTTATTTCTCGCATATTGTAAATTAGGATCATTTTAGTGTGATTTAATTTCCGCATCTGCATCATCTTTATTATTAGCGTATGTGTATGTTCGCTTGCTGGACAGGGTGTGTTGGGGCCTCGGTCTGATCCCGCTCGCACCAATTGTTTTTAGGTATGATTGCTCCCTATTTATATGGCGTGGGAAAGTCCCCCGGCGATTGCAAAGAAATTTGTCTAACCCCGCTAATATGGCCATACGACTTTAGGATTTTGTTTTGGTTTTGACTCGGCCTTGCCGTGGCTTTTGTATCTAAATCGTATTTCCGCTTCACTTTCGTTTAAACTTAATTTATGAAACTTCGACTGATTAGAGGTTTGAAACCTCGACCCGTACCTGAATTGCAACATCCGAATGAAGGTATCCAACCTTCGAAACGTATCCCGGATATTTATATCCGGGCCGTTACAAAATCGATCTTACGAGTTTTATCATCTTGTGAGTTTTATCATGTCTAACATAGGTGATGGAGGATTTGCACAAGGAAGATCGATCTTACGACCACCACTCTTTTGTGGTAACAATTTTGTGCATTGGAGATCACTAATGAAAATGTTTATTATTGATCAGGACTTGGAGCTTTGGAATATTGTTAGGCAAGGACCAAGGGTTCCAACTAAGATGAATGCGGCCGGAGCTGTAGTTCCCAAAGAAGAAAATGAATTCAATCAAGCCGACTTGGAGAGCATGGCTAAGAACTACAAAGCCATGAATTTACTTTATTGCCGACTAGATGCTAATGAATTTAATCGTGTTCCTTCTTGTAGAAGTGCCAAGGACATATGGGAAAAATTGGTGGTTACTTATGAAGGAACTAGTCAAGTCAAGGAGACCTAAATTAGCATCTTCCTCAGCCAATATGAGCTATTCAAGATGACCTTCAACGAGACGGTGAAAGAGATGTTCACAAGGTTCATTCAAATTGTGAACAATATGGAATCCCTCGGCAAAGTCTTCACAAACGAGGAGAAAGTTCGGAAGGTCTTTAGAAGCCTCCCTAAGTCCAAATGGGGACCAAAGGTGACGGCCATCGAGGAAGCTCAAGACCTTAGAACTCTACCTCTAGACGATCTACTCGGAAAGCTCATTACTCACGAGATGATCCTCAATAAAGAGGATGGAGAGCTATCCTCCAATATGAAGAATCTAGCCCTCAAAACCACAAAGAAGGATAGTTCATCAGACAATGAAGAAAGCGAGGATGATGAAGAAGACCCATTTGATTTGATTGCAAGAGGACTTGCTCAAATCCTCAAGATGAAGAATCAGTTCTCAAATCGAGAATATTCCGGATCTTCAAAGCAACGAGGTAAGTCTTCTAACCCTAGTACGAAATCAAAGATATTAACTTTCTTTGAATGTGGTGAAACAGATTACTTGGTAAAGGAGTGTCCTCAAAAGAAGAAGAACAACCATCGGAAGGATAATTAAAAAAAAAAGAGCGATGAGCGACTCAAATTTCTCTAGCAAATCAGATTCTGAAAATGATCAAATAAATCTCTTCTTAATGGCTGATTAAGAAGAAAATCCTAAACGGCATCTTGAGGTAGTGAGAAACTTAATCTCTAGTCCTACTACAGTTTTCTCTGAATTTTTGCAAAATCTGATTATCAACGAGGAGAATTACATCATGGAAACTAACTCTTTAAAACAAATGCTTTTCGAACAGGAGAAAAGTATGAGTGAATTGTCGTAGGAAATGAAATATCTCAATGCCTCTCAGTCATCTCTTGACATTAGAGTCAAGGCTTGGAATCGGAAAACTCCGATCTCAAGCATGATCTAAGACACTGTAATAGTGAATTGGAGAATGAAAAGATTAAGTTGACTGAAAAGTGTAGATGTAACGGCCCGGATATAAATATCCGGGATACGTTTCGAAGGTCGGATACCTTCGTTCGGATGTTGCAATTCAAGTACGGGTCGAGGTTTCAAACCTCTAATCAGTCGAAGTCTCAGAAATACAATTTAAGCGAAAGTAAAGCGGAAGTACGGTGTAGATACAAAAGCCACGGAAGAGCCGGGTCAAAACCAAAACAAAGTGGGTGATTGCCATTTGTCAAGTTAGAATATATTGGCCGGATTCTTCGATTCGCCAAAAGATTTTCCCGTCACAGAAGCATGGAGCAACAAGAGCGGTACCTAACACTATCCACGAAGTCAGGCCTGGTGATCGCCTGCGGGTCCTCTGACCGCGCTGATGCCACATAACATGCCTATGCCTAAATAAAAGATGACTAATGCAGTACCAGATTTAAATCACACTATCATGCCCCTAGTATATATAATATGCGGAAAATAACTGTAAAGGGCCCAAGACAATGCCAAGTGGCATATCCCTCTCCTACCTCTGCACCCCTTCCCATTAGTGCAGAGACTGGCCAGTTCGTTGCTATAGCATAGCATATCCTCGTGGTGGTGCACTCACCCACGATATCATTATCATAACATAAATTAAATATAAATAAAACATGCCCGATGGTGCTGGGCTATCATCATGCTCATATCGACTCGATAGACTCAGGGCACCCGATGGGGCTGGGCTACCCTATGACCCTAGCAAAGACTCTATGACTATCACAGATAACGGTCGTTCTGTTTCAAACACACAAAGTAGTCACATGCTCAGTTCAATGCAATCCTAGAATGATACTACATGGCATGCTTTAATATGCAACAAAACTACACATTACATGACACATCAGGCAGGAGGTCCAGGTTACTGAGTAAGTCCCGTAGGATACTTACCTGTTGATGCAGAACAGCAAGATAACACAAGCAAGGGCCCAAATGCAAGTCCAAAGTAATCCAAAAGCAATACACACCTATCATCAAGCCATTTCCATAAGATACCAGACCAACATTCATACACACGAACCCAAGTTCCCAACATTCTCAAAACCGACCGATAGTAAAACCGTTTTCCAAAATCTTAAATCCAAATTAAGTCAACTCATATTCAAAATAATTCTCAAATCATACTTGGCCAAATTCCGACATTAAACATTTAAGCCTTAAAGTCAATTTCCCAAAATCATGTTATAGAAATCATTTCGGCATTTTATTCCAAAACCTTATCAAAATCAACAAATCGTTTCTAGAACCATTTATAACATATATAATAATATAAATAATAACCTAACCATAATTTAACAATAATATTTATCTAAAATTAAAACACCAAGATAAATCCATTTTTTACAATCCCCATTTACAAAACAACATCAATAAATCATTCTACCATTTTTAAATCACATGCTAAAACACTACATAAATACATCCCAATTAATTCTATTTTTTCAAAACAACTTATAACATATATATTCTCAGAAATACATTTGTTTTTCCACAAAACTCATATTATAATAATAATAATAATAGACTAAAAAAAATGATTTACGATTATAACATAAGTTGGTAAATTATGTGAACATTAACAACCCAAAACAATAAACAATAACCCAAAACAATTAAGCCAAATCAGCAAAAAAAATCCAGCCCAACCCGTTATCAAACCCAGCCCGTTCCATTACCCGGATCCGGCCCAGAACCCGGCCCAAGGGGGAAACCAAATGGAATGTTAAGTGAACCGGAAAAAAAGGGCTGAACCGGCCAAGAAAAAGAAAGAAAAGAAGGACTGAACCGGTTCAAGTGAACCCACCTTCCCCAATTCACAGTGCGACAGAGGAGTTTCAATGGAGGAAGAAGGGGAACAGGCCCCTGACGGCGGCGATGGAAGCTTTCCCCGACCCCCCATCCGCTCTCCGACGACCCACCCCGACAACCCAAGAAGCAAGGAATCGACAAGAAAGGGGAAGAAGAGGGAGATGCTCACCGAGATGATTCCGAGGTGGTCGGCTTGCCGGAGTTCGTTTGGCCTTGTCGGAGACTCAAGAGGCAACTCCTCAGCCTAGATCGGAGACATGGGGTCAAAAGGTGCAATTTTACGAAGATTTCGAGTAGAAAACAGGGAGGACGAACTCACCGTCCTTCGAATCGGGAAAACAGGGAAAGGAGGAAGAAGGGCCAACAGCTCCGGCTCGGCTTTGCTCCGGTGCTTCCTGGCTGTGTCTCCGGACGTCGGGGGAGAGGACTCGGGTTGCTCGAGTGCTTGGAACTTCCGAAAGCAGGGGATAGGAGGGGAGCCTGGCTTGCGGCTGCAATGGGAACGGAGGAGAAGAAGGCGAGGGCAGCGTGGTGGGGGAGTGGAGGAGCTGTGGTGGTGTTGGTGTGGGTGGTTGTTCGATGGGGGGAGGAGGTTGAGCCTGTGGCCGCTTTGGCCTGAAAGAAGAGGAGGAGGAAGTGTCTGCTGAAGAAGAAGAAGAAGGGTGAAGAGGGCTGCTGTGGGGGGGGGTGAATCAGAATGAGGGAGAGGGCTATGTAATGGAGAATGAGGACAAGCAGTTTAGGATGGTCCCCCAACGGCAACTGTGAGAGAGAGAGAGAGAGAAAAGGAAAAGATACAAAAAATAGAATTGGTCCCCACAAGATATTTTGAATGCCCGACAAATATCTCGAAATCCGCTCGCCCGACCGAATCCCGACTAAATCAAATTAAATAAGATTTAAATTACGAATATCAATATAACGGAATTAAATAAATTTTATCAAACTCGGAGCTCGAAGGCGGAATTAAATCCGTTAAAATCTAAATTCTCAAAACGATGCCGGAGTGTCTTTAAAATCAAACTTACGCTCGAGGACGGGTTTTCCCACATTTCTACCGATTGAATAAAATAATCATTTATTTACTCAAATATATTAATATAATAATATAAAATACATTCAGTCCTTACATTTATCCACCTCTAAAAACAAGTCTCGTCCCCGAGACTAAAATCATTTTAAAGCAAAGGGGTGAAGTTTTAAAATCGGTGAGTCCGAGGACCATGTCCAAGGATCTTGTAATCATCTCGGTTGCGTCTTCCGGGATTCTCACAACATCCTGGTCACGGTCGTGACATCTCCAAATGGGCTTTGTCGAGTGTGTAATAAGCGCCCCTATCACATCCTCGCTTCGACTTTTCGGAAGTGTCACAACTCCAAGAGCATTATAGCGTCCGACTAGGTCTTAGCAAGCAATCTATAAGCGCCCCTATAAAATGCTTGTATCCACTTCGTGAGACATCATAATGTAAATCCATTTCGTAAATTCTCAAAGCGCTTTGTAAAGGGGAATGTTGTCATCCAAATCATTGAAACTCTCAATTTCTTTTAAACCCCAAGTTGGCCATTTTTAAAACCGCTCGAAATCTTCAAATCCGATGTTTAATCAAGCAACTTTACATCAAAACAAGTCAATTCTTTTCAAATCAAGATTCCGTCAAAATCTCCCAAACACCAAAACAGCTTCTCGCATACCAATCGATCAAATTCAGAAGGTAGGAGGTGGAGTCATCCACCTCTAAGGGCTAATCCCATATTCTCCTCCTAGTTTCCAGAATCATTTATCATCATTCTCAACTCAACATGCACGTAAGTAAATCAACTCATCGACTCATAACATCATCAACCACTCCTCAGATGGCAATCTCAACATCAATCATGACAAACTCAACCAATCGACATCTCAACCGCATAACATGATTACCCATAAAATAAATCATACCATCCTTTCAGAACACGCCAAAAGCAATAACAAAGTCTTAATGTCGTACCATGAGCCATAAAGTATATCTACCTCATACCGAAGGCATCACAAGTGCATCATCGAATTCTCATAAATCACGCAAGCACACATGTCAAGAGGTCAAAGAGGTTAGGTGTCATGGAGTCAGTACACTACTTCTAGTCAAATCTCACGATCGCATCTCAACATCGCACACTAGGGGAACCAGTCATAACAAGGGATCTCATGTATGGCATAAATTCACATAGTCATCCTATCCAATTTCTATCCAGCATTATCATAACATATTATCACATCAATCCAACAAAATCATGCTATTACGATTCAACCAAAAGGGAAGATCAACAGTATATCAACATCAAATGTCATCATGCTTTCCAGACATCATCTTAGCTCATCACAATGTCATATAACGATTATTAGCAATCATGCACCATCATCTCATATATACACATAAGTCATATCTATGCTCCAAGTCATATTCATCACTTACCTATTCATAATCAGGCTTATCAACCATATAGTATAACATCATGCTTTCACATAACAACGTATCATCATCTTATGATTCATTCAACACATTATAACATGCTTTTAGAACAACATAGTAGGATAGCAATGGATCATTACATCAAAATAACACTTGCCACTGCCAACTAGATTTCCAATATTGTATATCAACATGTAATATTAAGCCATATCAAGTTCATCATGGTCACTATCTAACATCATGCCATTACATATTAGCTAATCACATAATCAAGAAAATTTTGCACATCATACAAGTTAAAATAAAACACAACCCCGCTCGCTCGTCTCCAACTCTCAAGCCAAAATTAATCCTCATCTAAACTCACCAACTCAAATAATATCCTCAAAGAACCCCAACTCATTTTGATACTCCAGTCTCACCCCTCATTTCACCAAGCGCTCTCACTAGCAATCCACCTCTAAGAATCCAATCCTCATCCCTGTTTTCACACCCGAGCACCCCTGTATACTATGTCCCCGATACCCCCAAAGGTCATTTCTTACTTCTTCTCACTCTTCCCAAGATATCACAACGTAGAACCCTTCCAACCACGCATCTTAAACAAAATCTTCTCGATCACTACCTTACCAATCTATCCTACCCATATTCCTTATCCAAGATTCACCTAAGGGCTCATCGAAAACCACCAAACATTACCTCTTATAGCTCTCAACACTCACCCTCTCCTGCTTAAGCCAACCCCCTCTTTGGCAACTCTCCCTTACCACCGTCAATTATTCTACTCATTCAAAACCTTTCCCCACTCTCTGACCGCTCAACCAAAAGGACCTCACTCACATGTTCAAAAAAAGAAGCAATCATGGACATTATTGCACATAAGGACTACATCATATCAACTAGCATCATTAAGCATTGCAACAAGTATCAAAAGTCTCAATTTACCGTCATGCTCGAAATTATCACATAACACCATATATGAATAAAGTCAATTCAAACTATCAAGTTTCATCATAATCTTAGCTAATAAACAGTTCAGATTCTCGGCATTTGCAATTCATACTATATAGGAAGGAATTTAGATCATGCTTAGCAACTCAGAATAGCATCACATCAAGTCATCATGGCACATTAGGACTGTAAGGCATCGAATCATATCATCACATCAACAAGCAGCTTTCAACATCAAGTCAGTGCAATAACATCATCAACCAGCTCGGAAAGGGTTAGCAATTCGAATAGAGGACGTTCCCACCTAAAAGTGATATCGTACTCAACAATCGTGATCCTCGAAACGAGCTTGTTCCGTCGTCATTATCGATCCTGAGGCCCGTGGGTTATGAGCCCACGCTTCCGCTGCGCTGCTCTATCGCTATTCGACTTTCCGATCCCTTTTTCCATGCGGTCGCTCATCCAAGGTAACGCGTAGGAGTTCAAGTTAGCGGAGATAGGGGAGTGACAAGAGCGGACGACCCATTGTCTCTTTCGGAGACGGAATAGACCAAAGCTAAAGACGACATGACTAGAGACAAGACTCCGACTCGGGAATAGTAACGATGCCCTTAAGAAAGTCCATTAGGTTACAATGGTGACAACAAGCACAGTTCATTATAGAGCACATCCATCACATTAATCCACACTAACATGCGCCTATCCCAGGGCAACATTCGTATTCATATCAAAGACACAATCAAATCCGATGATGATGTATGTGAAACAAGCTAATATTCTAGTATTCCATGGAAACAGATATGCCTAGCAACTTCAAGCAAGATAGACGGAACCAGCAATGATCATACATGATTCGAAGTCAAGCGGAATTTAGTGGAGATAACGATCATCATGCATATGAACAATGTCAAAGCATGGTATACAATCAACAAATGAGTCAAAATATATCATGGCAAGGTGTATGATAAAAATCAGATGACGCGTCATACAAGGACACATAAGAGCAGCATAGTATCTATCACATCTAACAGCAATGATCACATATTAGGTCAAGCATGGCACGGAATCCTATGACGAGATCCATTTAGAGAGCATAGATCCTACATGATACTAGCGATACATAATGCGATACAAGCATAGTCAATATTCATTAAGAGGAGTGCAACATAATGTTCACGAACCATGAGGCATCATCAAAAGTCACAAGATGGACATCATGGATGCTAGGTTATAATCATGCTAAGAACGAACCATCATAGAGCACATATATGGTACAATAGTTATCACATCATAGAACAAGTACAACACGTGATCATTTAGCGGGTCATATTGGAATCATAAGTCTTACTTAATACTAATAGCACATACCGAACAGGTGTACAACCAAAATGATTCAGCTAGATTCATTCCGATATTCATGCGTCATGTATATGCAAAATCAAGATATAGAGTGGTCTGTGATCAAGCGGGGTGTCAAATCATAGGTTCATGCAAACACGAGAGAATAACATAGAGTAGTAGACATTTTAACCATTCAAGCATGCTAGGTTCAACCATTACTGAAGGCTAGTCAATCGTCGAATTCAACATTAAGCTAAACAAGACGAGTGAAACATGTTAAGAGAACGGGAAGAGGAAAGAGCCACACTATCAAGGACCTAGTTCAAGAGAGAATCAACAATAAGGTGGGCAAAGTAGAACTCGCACAAGTCACAACCAAGGGCCCGACATGTTACTAACGGCTCAGTATAACATATGGTACATACATGCACTTGATTGATTACTCGACACTAAGTAAGACTTCAATTCAATCACATTCCCATAATATAGAAGCATGAGCAAGTCTAACAATGTATAACACAAGTTTACATAATGGGCAACAAAGTTAGAATACGGGGTATGAGTACAAATCAACACATACTAGGGTAAACATGCATTCGCCAAGACTCCATTATGCCACATAATCTTCGTTCAACACAACTAACACACACAGTATTAACTTGCAAATAATCAACAATAATTAATCTGACGAATACGAAGTAGATGGGCATGATGTAGATTCTTGTCACAAAAGGAATAATGAATATCGACACGTCATCACCCAGCATGTTAAAGAGTACAATCTCATGAGGCATTCATATAAAGAAGAGTCGATCACACTATCATGAACCTATTCACAGGGAGGACATCAATTATACAACTTCATAGCATATGACATATTTATAATCGTGCCCTAGTATGACAATGTAATATACTAAACAGATCATGTCGGGATGATATGGACATAATAAATGTAGTTCGAACCTATACAATGGTCATCATGAGCATCAGGGCACATAAGCACAAATTCACATTAAGGATCAATTGTAGGTCAAGGAGTAGTGCATATAGAATCACACAATCATGAACAGGGCAATCAAGATAACCCGATAGAAGTCCACAAGGGCAACATTGACTCTTCCCAACTGACTCATTACCCATCTTTCCCGTGGGACTCGGATACGAATTTTCCGTGACAAGAGGACACTGATGGATCGTCATAAGAATTGATAACGACAGCCTCGTAAACATCTCACTCTCTAGCTCGGACAACCTCTATATTCAATCATGATTCCCGACACTATGTGTTTACCAACCCAATTCACGTGGAAGACCGATATTCAAAGGGAGGACTTGATTGAATTGTCAAAAGGGTTCATAAGGAAAGGGGCAGTTCCACAAAAGCTGAGCTTAATCATAGGGAAATAAGGGTACTCCCGCTATCTCGTTCACAGATCATCAATATTCATTCAATAGTTAGAACATAACAATCAAATCTTTAGCATCTCAAGCACTCAATCATAGAATTAGTCAATGACAATTACAATGATCTCCTTGGAGTCTTCCCGACCCGTCTGTAAAGAACAAGCTAGTATTTCTCCTACCCGTTTCCGACTACATCCAATAGGGATGGTCTATCGCCTTTTCTACCCACTCGATCCCTTATTAGTTGGTTCTCCTCTTTTATCATAAGCCAAGTTCATATTTAGTCCAATTGAGTTAGGCATATTAAGTTCATTTTGCCCCTTTAAAACGCTTTCAAATCTTTTGAAATTCATAAGCGGTTTTCCAAAACATACACTAGACCCTTGCGTACCCAAATTGCACAACCTGGCTCTGATACCAACTTTGTAACGGCCCGGATATAAATATCCGGGATACGTTTCGAAGGTCGGATACCTTCGTTCGGATGTTACAATTCAGGTACGGGTTGAGGTTTCAAACCTCTAATCAGTCGAAGTCTCAGAAATACAATTTAAGCGAAAGTATAGCGGAAGTACGGTGTAGATACAAAAGCCACGGCATAGCCGGGTCAAAACCAAAACAAAGTGGGTGATTGCCATTTGTCAAGTTAGAATATATTAGCCGGATTCTTCGATTCGCCAAAAGATTTTCCCGTCACGGAAGCATGGAGCAACAAGAGCGGTACCTAACACTATCCACGAAGTCAGGTGATGTACATAATTGTACTATTGTTTATTGCAGCTTTTGACTTCATATTTCATTTGATTTCCGAACAAAAGTTTCAAAAGCATATGATCTCATGTAAGAATGAGCTAAAGTGAAAGAAATAGAGTCTACACGAGTTTTGAGCTAACCATGCCGGAATTCGATGAAATCGGAGTCAAAACGAGCAAGCCAAGTGAAGCTGAGAAGAGGTCGATATCGACTGGAGACATCGATATCGACCCTGGATTTCGACACGACTTCAGAGTGTCGAGATAACCACACAAACCAGACTAGAAGCCTCGATATCGACACACATGCATCGATATCGACCATCGTCATAGACATCGACTGGAGTGGGACAAGTCGAGCAGAGACACAAGCCTCGATATCGACCTTTGGAGTCGATATCGACCCTACATCGACAGAAGATAAATCCGATTTTTGAGGCTCAGATTGTGAAGTCTATCATCAAAGCCATGAGTTATCTCGTTCTTTTAGATATTAGCAGTTGTTTGTTATCTTTTCCTTTAAGTTTATCAAAATAAAAGACATATCCTAGTTGTTCGGATAGAGTTATTAGTTTAGATAGAAGTTACAATCCTCGGATAGCGAGGATTAGTAGCCTATAAATAAAGCCTTAGAGGCTGATTTGTTAATCATCCAATCATAGAATCATCGAAGACAAGAACAATAGACAATAGATAGTTAGGTTTTTTTGAGCTTTAAAGTTTCAAGCGCTTACGATAGTTGGCGTTGAGATTGTAAAGATTCGAAATTTTTCATTTATGCAAGTTATTTCAATTCAAGACATGTCTACGATCAACATGAGTGAGTAGTTCCCCTTTCTTCTAGGGTTGGGGTGAGCCCGACGATAGCCATGATGGTAAGGTAAGTATGTCGTTAAAGAATGTATCTTTTATCTCCTTCTACCTTGTTCTTCATCTTTAAATGCGAATTTAAGGAACTCATGTTGTAAAACTTGGGTAGTAATTAGGGTTTCTTTTCGAAAGATTATAAACTCAATTATGACTAAGGTAGACACCAATTAGGTTAAGTAATTGAAAAATCTCTTTTCCTATTGGTCGGTTTAGGTGAAAGCCTTTTCCTTTATGATAAAAGCATGCATCTTTAGTTGATCCTTATTTCTACTATCATGGTTGTCGTCGCGGTAATCCTTGACCTTGGAAGATCTTTTCCTTTGAGTTTACATTAAAATTTGCCCGCCGTTCGTTGAGTCATCGAAAAACCCAACACCTTTGCTTATTTCTGATCATTGCTTCCTTCCCATCCTTGATTCTTCGGCCTTTTCTTTGCCGACAAAACCACTAACCCACTGCAGGAAAGACATCGATATCGACAGCAGAAGTCGATATCGACCAAAACTGATAGATCGACGGTTTTCTGAGTCGATCTCGAGACTCCTGGGAACTTCTGCAAGCATCGATATCGACCACTTTGTGTCAAAATCGACCCCCCTGTATCGACTGGCAGACTTCTGAGCCAGTCGATTTCGTGAACTAACCTCGATATCGACCCCCACCAGTCGATATCGACTACCGTTTTTGTTTCTGCAGGTTTTCTGTTGCAGACGACATCGACAGCCAAGGTCGACATCGAGGTCTGACATCGAGATCGAGGCTTCTGGTCGGACATAAAGGACGTGTCTTCAACGCTACTAGGATCCCGCTGACTCGCTTCCTCGTGGATCGAACCTGATTCCCTACTACTATAGCGGGGAGTCTTGAATTTATTTGAAGAGGCTAAGAGTTGTATTGGTTTATATTTTATTATATATTTCGATTCAATTCTCCCCACGTCAAATTTTGGCGTCGTTGCCGGGGAAGCTATCAATCGCGCCCTAGTAGTTTATTTTCACGGTTCTTTTTAGTGTTATTTTATAGGTGTATGCGACGTACTGGTGACCAACCTGAATTTGAAGGACTAGACGAACCAGAACGCTTTCTCCACCTAAGATCTCGAGTCCAAAGAATCATGGCGGACAACGAGACCCAGGCACAACAAATTGAACGCTTAAGGAAGCAAGTAGAGGATTACGCTACCAGAGAAGCGGCACTAAGAGAGCTTGCTGACAGGGAGGAGGAAGCCAGGAGACGATATGAGATTCAAATCAACGCCCTCCCCCGGAATGCTAAGCAATACTTGCACCCATCGCTCACAGTGCCTGAATCGGCTATTCTAATCCCTACTTCTAATTTTGAAATTAAGCCAAACTTTTTAACTGAAATAAGAAGGCATCAATATGAAGGGAAACCTAACGAATGCCCTATGGCACATATATCAACCTTCTTAGACCTCTGTGATACAATTGCTGATGGACAAAGTCTTGAGTATGTTCAACTGAAAGCATTTTGCTGGTCTCTTACAGGAAAAGCATTGCAGTGGTTGGAAAGCTTAGCCCCAAGATCGCTCCGCACCTGGAATGAAGTCAAGAACGCGTTTCTCAACAAGTTCTTTCGTCCTTCTAAGACGGCGCTGATCCGACAGAAAATCACGGCTTTCAAACAAAACCCTGGTGAGGCTCTGACAACTGTTTGGGAGAGGTATAAGGACCTCCTACGATCATGCCCGACGCATGGCCAACCACCGTACGTCATCCAGGAGATCATATACAATGCTCTTGACGCTGCAACCAAGGAGAGGATCAACACATACACCTCCTATGGCTACCTTGAACTCGCTCCTCAAGAGGCTTGGGAAACCATTGAAAGGTTGGTGGAATTTGACAATACATATGGGACTCCTGAGGCTTCCGACGCACCATCATCGTCGAGGCCTGCCCCATCTATGCCATTGTACGAACCCTCTAAGGTGATCGATCCGGATGTAAAAGAACAATTTCATAGGGATCAACTTAGAAAGCTCCAGAAACAAGTGAGATTCCTATCGGCAAACCAGGATTGCATCGAATGTGGATCACAGCGACATACTACCATTGAGTGCCCCCATGCTGAGCAAGTGCAACTAGCGTAGACTCATGAGGAAGCCAACTTCATGAGGGGTCCCAATCGCCAATATTGGGGAGACCAAAGGTTCCAACAACCACAACGGAACCAGGTTAACCCTAGGGACCCCCCACTCTATAGAGCTCCTGGACACCCTGAGAGAGACCAAAAGAAGGATGATCTTCAACTTGTATTGGACGAGATAAGGCGGAACCAAGCTAAGAATGATCAATCCAACCATGCTATCCACTCTCAACTCAATCACCTCACCACAAGGATTGGAGAGATGGACATTTGGAAGAAGAACGTAGAGACCCAACTGGGTCAATTGGCGGCGCAAATCCCCAGACCATCCGGAACATTCCCTGGGCAACCAACTACCAATCCTAAGGGGCAATCCGGGTCAGGACACATTGCAGCCATGCAACTAAGGAGTGGCACCAAAGTTCACAAGCCACAAAAAGCGACGGAGGAAGAAGTAACAGAGCCTGTCGACATCGACAATCCAGTCGATGTCGACCCTGAGGTCGATATCGACACCACTGTCGACCCCTTCACCGACGTCGATGACACTGCAGAACCTGAGAGAGAACAACATAGGTCGAAATCGACCTTACCGGTCGATATCGACCACCCTCCTGTCGACATCGAGGTTCAGCAGGCTCCTCCGACCACCGTTTTGGCTTCTCCGCCAAAGAAGACGCTACCCTTCCCTTCCAAAGCATTGAAGGACCCCACTCAAAGCAAGTTTAGGCGCTTTGTAAAGATTCTCCAAGGACTGAACATTACTATCCCTTTTACAGAAGCCCTAAGCGAGATGCCCGCCTATGTTCGATTCCTAAAAGACATCCTTAGCAAGAAGCGATCCATGGCAGAAATCGCAGAGGAATGCTCAAAGATGGATTTCCCTTAGAAGAGGAGCGATCCAGGGAAATTTGCAATCACCGTGGGACTTGGCCAACATCGCTACAAAGCCCTATGTGACCTAGGGGCAAGTGTAAGTCTCATGCCTCTCTCTATTTGGCAAAAGGTGAGCATTGGAGCACTTGAACCTGTGGATATGAAACTTTATATGGCTGATAATTCATTCGTCATACCCACAGGTATAGTTGATGACGTCCCTGTTAAGGTAGGTAAATTCTTTGTGCCTACTGATTTCATTGTATTGGACATGCCTGAAGATCCTATTGTACCTATCATCCTTGGTAGGCCTTTCTTAGCTACTGCGGATGCCAATATTAATGTACGTAGAGGATTACTAACCTTTACTATAGGGAACGAAGTCATTGAATTCTCCTTCAACCCCACAATGAAGGAAGTTAACGGTATGGAAATCAAGTCGGTCTACACTAGCATCATGGATTGCAAAGAACCGACGAAAAGGGCCCTAACTCCTGAAGAGGCCCTCGCCCTAGCTGCAGAGGAGCTTACCGATGAGGACATTGAGGAGTTCCTGGCTACATGCACGAGTGATGAGGAAATATTCGACGATGCTCTATCCATGGAGCTCGAAGACGAAGTCGATATCGACGAAGACAGGTCGACATCGACCAATCCACTCGATATCGAGTGCCCTCAGTCGACATCGACACACTCAGTAAGTCAAGTTCTCCCTTCTTCTCTTACAGGCGAAATCGACCAGCCCATGTCGACAGAAGTAGCCAAAATCGACCAGCCGAAATCGACAAAAGAGGTCAAAATCGACCAGTCGATATCGACATCAGAAGTCGAAATCGACCTTTACCACTTGACGCCAAACAGCTCCGAAGCCGAGGTATGTGCTGAACTCTCAATCGATATTGATTATTCCTACTCGCCCTCGACCTTCTTTCTGCAGGAATATTTTGAAGAGTCCAAATCAAAGTTAGCATCACTCTATGTTTGGTCCACACCGACTCCTATAACTGATTTAGGAACTTCTATCAAGAGAATTGAGACGGATTACCTTGGTGAGATTAT
Source organism: Persicaria maculosa (assembly GCA_963922045.1). Lineage (NCBI taxonomy): Eukaryota > Viridiplantae > Streptophyta > Magnoliopsida > Caryophyllales > Polygonaceae > Persicaria > Persicaria maculosa. The sequence goes on from OY998261.1 coordinate 42,830,533, forward strand.
GAAGACGGAAGAGGTAGAGCCAATCCTTATCCCACAAGGCCCCTCTCCGGTGCTTAAGCCTCTACCCAACACACTTAGGTATGAGTTTCTTGGTCCAAATTCTACTTTCCCTGTAATTATCAATGCTTCACTAACCACACAGGAAGTAGATAAGCTTATGGAAGTACTTCGTGCTCATCGTAAGGCTATTGGATACTCTCTTGAGGACATAAAAGGTATTTCACCTGCTACTTGTATGCATAGAATCCTCCTTAAGGATGATCATAAGGCATCTATAGAACACCAACGGAAGCTCAACCCCAACATGAAAGAGGTGGTGAAGAAGGAGATCATGCGCATGCTGGATGCAGGAATCATCTATGCCATCTCCGACAGCGAATGGGTGAGCCCAGTCCATGTGGTGCCTAAAAAGGGCGGAATGACCGTTGAGGAGAATGAGAAAGGCGAGCTTGTGCCAAAGCGAATCACAACTAGTTGGCGAATGTGCATTGACTACAGGAAACTCAACAATGCCACTAGAAAGGATCACTTTCCCCTTCCTTTTATTGATCAAGTATTAGAGAGACTTGCCGAACATGATTATTTTTGTTACCTGGACGGATATTCTGGTTTTTGGCAGGTCCCTATTCATCCTGACGATCAAGAAAAGACCACCTTCACTTGTCCCTATGGGACTTTTGCATATAGGAGAATGCCATTTGGGCTCTGCAATGCCCCTGCTACCTTTCAAAGATGTATGATGGCTATCTTCTCCGACATGATTGAGGCTTCTCCGACATGATTGAGGACATCGTGGAGGTATTTATGGATGACTTCTCTGTTTATGGCACTACTTTCGATATTTGTCTTGCTAACCTTCGCAGGGTACTTGCACGATGTGAAGAGACAAACTTGGTTCTCAATTGGGAAAAGTGCCACTTTATGGTAAGGGAAGGGATTGTGCTAGGCCACAAAGTCTCTAAACGGGGAATTGAGGTAGACAGGGCAAAAATAGAACTCACTGAAAAATTACCACCACCTTCATCAATTAAAGACATAAGAAGCTTCCTTGGCCACGCAGGTTTCTATAGGAGGTTTATTCAAGATTTTTCTAAAATTGCCAAACAATTAACTAACCTACTAATGAAGGATGTTAAGTTTGCATTTTCTAGTGATTGTCTTGAAGCTTTCAACAGGTTGAAGGAGGCCCTCATATCCGCCCCAATCATTCAATCACCCGATTGGTCGCAACCTTTTGAGATCATGTGCGACGCAAGCGATTATGCCGTAGGTGCTGTCCTAGGACAAAGGAGAGACAAAAAGCTTCATGCCATCTACTATGCAAGCAAGACTCTAGATGCCGTTCAAACAAAGTACACCACGACGGAAAAGGAGTTCTTGGCGGTGGTTTTCGCTTTTGAGAAGTTCCGCTCATACCTAGTGGGCTCTAAGGTTATTGTCCATACTGACCATGCAGCTCTTAGGTACTTAATGGCAAAGAAGGATGCTAAACCTAGGCTCCTACGATGGGTGCTCTTACTACAAGAGTTCGACGTTGAGCTTAAAGATAAGAAAGGAACGGAGAACTCCGTAGCCGATCATCTTTCACGGCTACCCATAGGGCTTCTGGAAGAGTCACATGACAACATACCAATCAATGACTCCCGCCCTGACGAGCACTTAATGAGGCAAGAGGTAAGACGGGCAGAAGAACCACTCGATATCGACCCCAGCAGGTCGATATCGACTGTCCCAAAGGTAAGTCTTGCATCGATGTCGACCAATTTTGATCACATGTTGTCCATTGCAGAGGTCGAAATCGACCTCCAGACGTCGACATCGAGGACCCATATCGAGAAGCCCATGTCGACTAAGCCTGTCGATACCGACCAGTCGATATCGACCCCTGAAAGTCGATATCGACCACCTTCAAAGCCCTCCGAAGGTGACGAAAAGGTAAGCTTCGGTGAGGATTTCTTCTTTACACCTCCTTCTAGTCCTATCCATGATCTATTTGCTGTAAGAAGGGCGAAGGTACCTTGGTATGCGGATTTTGCTAACTATATTGTAGGAGGCGAGATTCCTTCAAACTTAACTTCGCAACAAAGGAAGAAGTTTTTGCACGACGTCAAACAATATTATTGGGATGAACCCTACTTATTCAAACAGGGGAAAGACCATATCTTTCGACGTTGTATCCCGGAGGACGAGGTAGAGAGTGTGATTCACCATTGTCATTCTCTCCCTACAGGAGGTCATGCTAAGGGATTCAAGACCGCGGCGAAAATTCTTCAATGTGGTTTTTATTGGCCTAACCTTTTGAAGGATGTGCAAAACTATGTAACTTCTTGTGATGAGTGTCAACGTGCAGGTAATATCACATGGAGGAATGAGACACCACTCACAGGCATTTTAGAGGTCGAACTCTTTGACGTATGGGGCATTGACTTCGTGGGACCCTTCCCTGCTTCAGGCCCCTACAAATACATTCTAGTAGCGGTGGACTATGTCTCTAAATGGGTGGAGGCTGTAGCAACTAGGACCAACGACGCGAAGGTAGTCTCTAAGTTTATGAAAACTAACATCTTTCCTCGTTTTGGTGTTCCTAGAGTCCTTATTTCAGATGGTGGCTCGCATTTCATTGAGAGAGGCTTTGAAGCTCTTTTAGCTAAGTATGGGGTAAACCATAGGGTGGCAACACCCTATCACCCTCAAACTAACGGTCAAGTAGAGGTCTCCAATCGCCAAATCAAAGCCATCTTGGAAAAGACGGTTTCCCGCTCAAGGAAAGATTGGTCGTCCAAACTGGATGATGCGCTCTGGGCCTACCGAACGGCCTATAAAACACCGCTTCGCACAACTCCCTATAACTTGGTATATGGTAAGTCCTGTCACTTGCCCGTTGAACTTGAGCATAAAGCAATGTGGGCTCTTAAGGAGCTTAACATGGATTTCGACGAAGCGGGAAAGAGGAGGTTCATTGACTTACAAGCCTTGGAAGAGTTGCGCCTAAAGGCATATGAGAATGCCGAAATCTACAAAGAGCGCACTAAGAAATGGCATGATAGGAAGTTGGTGCCAAAAACATATGAGGTAGGTGACAAAGTCCTTGTTTTCAATTCTAGGCTTCGCTTATTTCCAGGGAAACTAAGGACAAGATGGAGCGGACCTTTCAAGGTTCATAAAATATTCCCTCATGGAGCGGTGGAGTTATTTTGCGACGATGGATCAACCTTTAAGGTAAATGGCCACCGAGTAAAGAAATATTATGACAAGGAGGACCCAGAGGAAGAGATTCGCGCCACCTTGGCGTTGAACTAGCGCAAAAAGGGAAGTATGTCGAGCTAGCGACTTAAACTCAAGCGCTTCCGGGAGGCAACCCGTTCTTTTCCTTTTTCTTTTTCTTTTAGTTTTTTTTATTTATTTTATATTTTTGAGATCATTCGTGGCTATTTTATCTAAAGTCAACAAAGAAATCCAGCCCAGAAGAGAGGTCGATATCGACCATATAGGTCGATATCGATCAGCCGACAGAAGGAGTAACAGGACGTGTTAAACGGATGCAGACGGGGGGTCGATATCGACCTCTAAGGTCGATATCGACTACAGATGGAGGTAAGCCAGGTCAGAATTTAATATCTTTCAGTTTTTAATTTTTGGGGTTTTCACCCCCTTTATACAACCCGACTTCGACACCCCCCTCCCACTTTCGACACCCTAGCCGCCCCTCTTCCTCTTCATCCCTCTCCCTCCGATCACCCTCCCCACAGCCTCCCATCGCCGCAACCACCACACCCACCCACTGTCACCACACCCTTCCTCGTCCTGTGCAGCAACACCCCGAGCCACTAAATCCCTTCCTCTCTTCCTCGACCTAGCCCTCTCTCTCTCTCCCTCGTTTTCAAGCCTCTTCGCCCAGATCTACACGTCTCCGGCCAAGAATCGCCAGATCCGGCCGCCCCACACCACCGGAGGACCCACCACAGCCACCAGCAGCCCCGACAACACACAGCATCCGGTCGATTTCGACCCTGGGCATCGATATCGACACCCCCTGTCGACAGTCGGTTTTCTCTCTTGATTTTGCGGTTGCTTGCCTCTTTCTCTCCTAATTCCAACACTCTTCTGGTATGATTTTTCACCCTTCCTCTATTTTTTTTTCTGATTTTTCATATTCAATTAGTTGATTGGGAAGAAATTTCATATTGGGTGTTTAGGTTTTGAACGTAGATTGCGCGGGAAAGAGTATTTGTATGGCATGGAATATTTTTATATATATGTGGGGCTATGAATCTGAGTTTTGTTTATACATGGGCATGAAATCTGATTAGGGGGAAAATCTGACTTTTATAATTCATGTGGGGCAATAATCTGAATTTTTCATAAGTTTGGGCTAGGAATCTGAATTTTATATATATATGGGCTGATTTTGTAAATCTGATTTTTTAGGGGGTTTATATTCTGATTTTTTATATAATTTGAAATCTGATTTTTTTTTAGGCAACACTTATTTATGTCATAAGGTTCCTTTGTGTTAAAACTTTAAGAAATTGTGTACTTTCTTCCACTTAGACATTTACTTTTACAAAATTTCTAGCATAATTAGAACCTAAGTATGGGGTTCTCCCCATTTTAATCAAAGGGAATATTATCTTTGGTATTGGCTTCTTTTGCAGACGATGGTTAGAGCCAAGAACATCCCTCAGGACGCGCTCCGCATTGAGGATGATCAGCAGCGCTCCCTTGCTGAGGAGTTGATTCCCCGAGCCACCAGGGCACGATGGTACCATCTCCCTGACATGATCCAGCTAGGATTTCACCCAGGCGTTCAGGAGGCGTTTGAGAACGTCTCTCTACACAGGCTGATCGAGCCCCTTGAGGCGCACTACCCCGTTCTCACTGGGGAGTTTATGGCCACATTGGAGGTTCCCGAGCGCACTTCGACTAGCCGCCGAGTCATCTTCCAGCTCGGCAACAGGCGACACAGACTATCGCTCGAGGAGATGAGCGATATCTTTGGGTTCATCCACACTTCGGCCGCCTTCAGGGTCCACGACCCCAATGTCATCTGGAGTTACATATCAGGTATACCCTACCCTGCCCCTACAGACTCCTTCACATCTAGGGTTGTGAGCCCACTTTTTAGGGTGATCTTGAGGATCCTGGCGAGTACCCTTTGGGCCAGGCCTGAGCTCCGTCGCCCGACACACCGTGAGACGGAGACACTACGGAGGATGCTTTTCGAGGATGACCCTCTACCATACCTCCACTCCTGGCTCGAGCATATCGTAGACCGCAGACGAACGGTCTCTACAGACATCTTGGACGGCGGCATGGTGGCCATCCTCGCTGAGGCTCTCGGCGTCCACACTGAACGGTACATGGCCTACCAGCTCACGTACCTAGACGCGGCGGTATTGCGACAGGGCGGAGTCATCGCACCAGGGGCCCAGGTATGGAGACACCCCCAAACGGGGATGCGCCTGCGACACGATTTCATGGATCTGCTGTATATCCCTGATTGGTACCAGTCTTGGACTGGGCAGCCATATCATACGGATATAGATCCGACCGCTGACCCCACCCTACGGAGGAGACCCCCGCTCTACAACCACGAGCCCGAGGTGGATGCTATGTCCGGGGACGCAGATCCCCATTCCGACGGAGCTGAGCAGCCCCCAGCCTACCAGGGTGGCATGGATGGCAACGACGATGATGACGCCAGAGATGATGCGGTTGGGGGAGGAGAGGGCCCGCAGGGGTCCCACCACAGCCACCACAGTCACCATAGCCACCACAGCTATGTACCTCCACCTCCTCCTCCCTTCCAGCCTGCCTACACCACTGATTGGCAGGAAGACATGTCTGCCCGCTTTACCAGGCTGGAGCTCTCCGTCTCTGAGATGCGCGAGGAGCAGCGACGCTATGGGAGGTACCTCGAGGGTTTGGGCTCATATATGGGCTTTTCCTTCGATCCGCAGGCTGGATCTTCCACTTTCCCACAGGCCGCCCCGACAGATTACTCAGAGGCAGCTCCTACACAGGGCTGGCCCTTGCTGCTGCCACCTCCCCCGCCCCCTGAGCAGTGATATACATCTAGCGTAAGTGAGTGTGAGTGATCCTTCCCTTTACTTTATTTTTCTAACAGTGAGGACACTGTAATCTTTAAGTATGGGGTGGGGATTGAACTTGGACATTATAAACTGCTTTATCTGGTTGTGGTAGGGTTTAAAATTTGGCAAACTTGGCATGTATTTTATTTACATTCTACTTGTATGCATTGCATCATATTTAACATTTATGCATTTTAAAGTTTTTTTAGTTTAATTTTGTTGAGTCTATAAAATGTCAAAAATCCAAAAAAATAGAAAAATGTCAAATACAAAAAAATGCATGTTTATTTTTCTTTAATCCCTACTTAGATGTCCTATGATGAAAACTCAATAGCTGACTTGATCATGTAAATCCTATGGCTATTTAGATGGTTTAGCCTAAGTCTTTAAATTTTTATGTAGATTGTGAACTTGTGATGAAATTGAGTGCATATGATCCTAGGCTAAAAAGCAAATCCAACAAAAATTGTCCTTGTGAGAATTTTGACCTATAGGGAGAACATCAAAAATCCCTCCGCTTTCTTGAGTGAATTTACTCTTCCTATGCATCTCTAAATGTTGTGATAGTTATTCAAAACCAATGCATATATATGTTTATGTTTACGAGAATTAAATGATGGAGGCATCTTTTAAGCCATTTCTATCCTCTCTTTACCTACCCTGCATTATCCCTGCTTGAAGCCAGAACATTAGCCTGAGCCTGAATTGCAAACTCCACAAAATTATCCCTAGCCGAATTGAGCCTGACCCCCATTGGGGAATTGAGACTTAGATTGGTTGGACTAATGTCTTGTGGAAAGAAAAGAGCATAATGTCTAGTTGTAAGCAAGGAAATTATAGGATGGTACATATTTACATTTTGTCATATTTTGTAAAAGGATGTTTTGGCTCACCATATAAATGCACATAGTTTAGTATTATGTTCGAAAAAAAAAATCCGAAAAAAAATATATGTATATATATATAAAGTGCATGAGCCAAAATCCTTAAGTTTTTTTATTCATACGAATGTTATATTTTTGAGAGGTGTATTAGAACTTGGAAGAAGGGTTGATGGAATGCATCTTTAAGAGCATTATATTGAAGAGTTATGGTTTGGGTAATGCAAGTGTTGAGAATTAGGAGTCTTGATTCCCGAATTTGAAAAGCACAACATAGCCAAATAATTCCATACCCTTTATTTCATACCAAGCCCCATTACAACCCCGCCGAATGGAGTCTTCTATGAAGTCTTCCATTGAGCGAAAGTCCTCCTGATGATTCTTATTGCATTTTCATAATTGGTTGCGAAGTGGATTTTTATAAATTGCAATGTTTATGAGATTGTATATGGAATTGAGTTGAGAGTGATCTTCATAGCCTAAACACATGAGAGTTGAGTGCAAACACATTATCCCTGTGAGGTTGGATTAAAATTGCATATGCCTATGGATCGCCAAAATATGTGCTATGACGTTAAATTCACTTGCTTTGCTTTGCTATCGCTTATGATGTTGCTTTTGACAAGGGCGAAGACTTGAAAGGTGTGTTGTAGGTGTTGGTTATTGCTCGGTTATTGCTTGAGGACAAGCAAGTCTAAGTATGGGGTGTTTTGATGTACATAATTGTACTATTGTTTATTGCATCTTTTGACTTCATATTTCATTTGATTTCCGAACAAAAGTTTCAAAAGCATATGATCTCGTGTAAGAATGAGCTAAAGTGAAAGAAATAGAGTCTACACGAGTTTTGAGCTAACCATGCAGGAATTCGATGAAATCGGAGTCAAAACGAGCAAGCCAAGTGAAGCTGAGAAGAGGTCGATATCGACTGGAGACATCGATATCGACCCTGGATTTCGACACGACTTCTGAGTGTCGAGATAACCACACAAACCAGACTAGAAGCCTCGATATCGACACACATGCATCGATATCGACCATCGTCATAGACATCGACTGGAGTGGGACAAGTCGAGCAGAGACACAAGCCTCGATATCGACCTCTGGAGTCGATATCGACCCTACATCGACAGAAGATAAATCCGATTTTTGAGGCTCGGATTGTGAAGTCTATCATCAAAGCCATGAGTTATCTCGTTCTTTTAGATATTAGCAGTTGTTTGTTATCTTTTCCTTTAAGTTTATCAAAATAAAAGACATATCCTAGTTGTTCGGATAGAGTTATTAGTTTAGATAGAAGTTACAATCCTCGGATAGCGAGGATTAGTAGCCTATAAATAAAGCCTTAGAGGCTGATTTGTTAATCATCCAATCATAGAATCATCGAAGACAAGAACAATAGACAATAGATAGTTAGGTTTTTTTGAGCTTTAAAGTTTCAAGCGCTTACGATAGTTGGCGTTGAGATTGTAAAGATTCGAAATTTTTCATTTATGCAAGTTATTTCAATTCAAGACATGTCTACGATCAACATGAGTGAGTAGTTCCCCTTTCTTCTAGGGTTGGGGTGAGCCCGACGATAGCCATGATGGTAAGGTAAGTATGTCGTTAAAGAATGTATCTTTTATCTCCTTCTACCTTGTTCTTCATCTTTAAATGCGAATTTAAGGAACTCATGTTGTAAAACTTGGGTAGTAATTAGGGTTTCTTTTCGAAAGATTATAAACTCAATTATGACTAAGGTAGACACCAATTAGGTTAAGTAATTGAAAAATCTCTTTTCCTATTGGTCGGTTTAGGTGAAAGCCTTTTCCTTTATGATAAAAGCATGCATCTTTAGTTGATCCTTATTTCTACTATCATGGTTGTCGTCGCGGTAATCCTTGACCTTGGAAGATCTTTTCCTTTGAGTTTACATTAAAATTTGCCCGCCGTTCGTTGAGTCATCGAAAAACCCAACACCTTTGCTTATTTCTGATCATTGCTTCCTTCCCATCCTTGATTCTTCGGCCTTTTCTTTGCCGACAAAACCACTAACCCACTGCAGGAAAGACATCGATATCGACAGCAGAAGTCGATATCGACCAAAACTGATAGATCGACGGTTTTCTGAGTCGATCTCGAGACTCCTGGGAACTTCTGCAAGCATCGATATCGACCACTTTGTGTCGAAATCGACCCCCCTGTATCGACTGGCAGACTTCTGAGCCAGTCGATTTCGTGAACTAACCTCGATATCGACCCCCACCAATCGATATCGACTACCGTTTTTGTTTTTGTAGGTTTTCTGTTGCAGACGACATCGACAGCCAAGGTCGACATCGAGGTCTGACATCGAGATCGAGGCTTCTGGTCGGACATAAAGGACGTGTCTTCAACGCTACTAGGATCCCGCTGACTCGCTTCCTCGTGGATCGAACCTGATTCCCTACGACTATAGCGGGGAGTCTTGAATTTATTTGAAGAGGCTAAGAGTTGTATTGGTTTATATTTTATTATATATTTCGATTCAATTCTCCCCACGTCATCAGGCCTGGTGATCGCCTGCGGGTCCTCTGACCACGCTGAGGCCACATAACATGCCTATGCCTAAATAAAAGATGACTAATGCAGTACCAGATTTAAATCACACTATCATGCCCCTAGTATATATAATATGCGGAAAATAACTGTAAAGGGCCCAAGACAATGCCAAGTGCCATATCCCTCTCCTACCTCTGCACCCCTTCCCGTTAGTGCAGAGACTTGCCAGTTCGTTGCTATAGCAAAGCATATCCTCGTGGTGGTGCACTCACCCACGGTATCATCATCATAACATAAATTAAATATAAATAAAACATGCCCGATGGTGCTGGGCTATCATCATGCTCATATCGACTCGATAGACTCAGGGCACTCGATGGGGCTGGGTTACCCTATGACCCTAGCAAAGACTCTAGGACTATCACAGATAACGGCCATTCTGTTTCAAACACACAAAGTAGTTACATGCTCAGTTCAATGCAATCCGAGCATGATACTACATGACATGCTTTAATATGCAACAAAACTACACATTACATGACACATCAGGCAGGAGGTCCAGGTTACTGAGTAAGTCCCGTAGGATACTTACCTGTTGATGCAGAACAGCAAGATAACACAAGCAAGGGCCCAAACGCAAGTCCAAAGTAATCCAAAAGCAATACACACCTATCATCAAGCCATTTCCATAAGATACCAGACCAACATTCATACACACGAACCCAAGTTCCCAACATTCTCAAAACCGACCGATAGTAAAACCGTTTTCCAAAATCTTAAATCCAAATTAAGTCAACTCATATTCAAAATAATTCTCAAATCATACTTGGCCAAATTCCGACATTAAACATTTAAGCCTTAAAGTCAATTTCCCAAAATCATGTTATAGAAATCATTTCGGCATTTTATTCCAAAACCTTATCAAAATCAACAAATCGTTTCTAGAACCATTTATAACATATATAATAATATAAATAATAACCTAACCATAATTTAACAATAATATTTATCTAAAAATAAAACACCAAGATAAATCCATTTTTTACAATCCCCATTTACAAAACAACATCAATAAATCATTCTATCGTTTTTAAATCACATGCTAAAAACTACATAAATACATCCCAATTAATTCTATTTTTTCAAAACAACTTATAACATATATATTCTCAGAAATACATTTGTTTTTCCCCAAAACTCAGATAATAATAATAATAATAATAATAATAATAGACTAAAAAAAATGATTTACAATTATAACATAAGTTGGTAAATTATGTGAACATTAACAACCCAAAACAATAAACAATAACCCAAAACAATTAAGCCAAATCAGAAAAAAAAAATCCAGCCCAACCCGTTATCAAACCCAGCCCGTTCCATTACCCGGATCCGGCCCAAAACCCGGCCCAAGGGGGAAACCAGATGGAATGTTAAGTGAACCGGAAAAAAAGGGCTGAACCGGCCAAGAAAAAGAAAGAAAAGAAGGACTGAACCGGTTCAAGTGAACCCACCTTCCCCAATTCACAGTGCGACAGAGGAGTTTCAATGGAGGAAGAAGGGGAACAGGCCCCTGACGACGGCGATGGAAGCTTGCCCCGACCCCCCATCTGCTCTCCGACGACCCACCCCGACAACCCAAGAAGCAAGGAATCGACAAGAAAGGGGAAGAAGAGGGAGATGCTCACCGAGATGATTCCGAGGTGGTCGGCTTGCCGGAGTTCGTTTGGCCTTGTCGGAGACTCAAGAGGCAACTCCTCAGCCTAGATCGGAGACATGGGGTCAAAAGGTGCAATTTTACGAAGATTTCGAGTAGAAAACAGGGAGGACGAACTCACCGTCCTTCGAATCGGGAAAACAGGGAAAGGAGGAAGAAGGGCCGACAACTCCGGCTCGGCTTTGCTCCGGTGCTTCCTGGCTGTGTCTCCGGACGTCGGGGGAGAGGACTCGGGTTGCTCGAGTGCTTGGAACTTCCAAAAGCAGGGGATGGGAGGGGAGCCTGGCTTGCGACTGCAATGGGAACGGAGGAGAAGAAGGGGAGGGCAGCGTGGTGGAGGAGTGGAGGAGCTGTGGTGGTGTTGGTGTGGGTGGTTGTTCGATGGGGGGAGGAGGTTGAGCCTGTGGCCGTTTTGGCCTGAAAGAAGAGGAGGAGGAAGTGTCTGCTGAAGAATAAGAAGAAGGGTGAAGAGGGCTGCTGTGGGGGGGGTGAATCAGAATGAGGGAGAGGGCTATGTAATGGAGAATGAGGACAAGCAGTTTAGGATGGTCCCCCAACGGCAACTGAGAGAGAGAGAGAGAGAGAGAAAAGGAAAAGATACAAAAAAATAGAATTGGTCCCCACAAGATATTTTGAATGCCCGACAAATATCTCGAAACCCGCTCGCCCGACCAAATCCCGACTAAATCAAATTAAATAAGATTTAAATTATGAATCTCAATATAACGGAATTAAATAAATTTTATCAAACTCGGAGCTCGAAGGCGGAATTAAATCCGTTAAAATCTAAATTCTCAAAACGATGCCGGAATGTCTTTAAAATCAAACTTATGCTCGAGGACGGGTTTTCCCACATTTCTACCGATTGAATAAAATAATCATTTATTTACTCAAATATATTAATATAATAATATAAAATACATTCAGTCCTTACAGTAGAGACGAACAGACTGCACTCATTCGATTCACCCTCTCCAAGGCCAATCTTGATAAGATGTTGGGTGAACACCAATCGTCTCTAAACAAAAGTGGTATTGGAAGAATTTTCCAAAGAAATATACAACAACTTTTGTGAAAGATAAAGGATATTGGCGTTCACATACATGTCTCTTTTGCTGTAAGAAGAGTCATGTCAAAGAGAATTGTCCATATATATGAAAGAACCCTTATATCATTTGAAATACTTTTCCTTTACGTTTGAAAGAACAGGTGAAGCAAATTTGGGTTCTTAAAGGAACAAGAGCACCAAACATGGTCTATCGCAATTATGAATCTGAATTTGTATATTGGTCTAGCCAGAAAGGTTGAAGTTTGGTTGTTTTGCAGGATATCACCAAGATCAAAGAGCATAAATGGACTGGAACAATCGCTCTTGGTGATAAAGGAATTATATATATATATATATATATATATATATATATATATATATATATATATTGATGATATTTGTTTTGTGGTGCTAATGATTCTCTTTGCTTAGTATTTCTCTTTGATGCTTGGTATGTTGAATAGGGAAGCATTATCGTAGGGGGAGTAATGGCTGCTGACTTTCAATTTTTATAATGTTGTCTGCTAACATCTCAAGGCCTTGAGATCAGTTTTAAGGTCTTGCTTGTCTGCTGAATTGTTAAACTCAATTTCTTCCCTTACTTGTTGGAAGACAAAAGGGAGGAGAAATGCTATATGGTCATGTGCTTATGATTATGCTTGTTATATGATGCTTATTTGTATATGTTGCAATGCTATATTTATTTGCATATAATTGATATTTGTTTTGTCTTCCATCAATGGGGAGATTGTTGACTCTATCTTGATAGTAATATTATATGTTTTTTTTTAAGTATGATGGAAGATAAAGAAAGGTAGTATTTATTTTATACATATATCAATTAGATTATTTATTTGATTTATTTTAATCTATTTTTGATTGATATATTTTGGGTTTAAGATTTGTTTGGATAAAGATAGTGTGCAGATTTTTTGGAAGGAGAATTCAAATTCAAACCGGCTGGAAAATTGTAGATATGGTGAAGATTCTGTGCAATCGAAAGATCTCATTTTATGGGATTATTGTCTGAATTTCATGGCTGTAAATCAAGCTAAATTAAGGGGATTCAAACATTAAAAAATCAGCCCCTGCAACCTATAAAAAAAGAAGGTGCAAGCGGAGAAGAAGAACACAACTCGAGCATTCAATCTACAAGCAAAGCGTTCTCCATTGCAATCATCCTCCATAGTTCCTCTCTTTCTCCATTGTTGTTCTTGCTTTATCTTTTGAGTGTTTTAGAGTTTCTAGAGCTTTATTGTACAAGTCTAAAGTGTTATACTAAGAGTATACAACTACTCAACATATTCACTAGACTATTATTTCACGAGTGTTTTGGGTTGACTAGATAGTAACGGGTGAGGCTATGAGTTGAGAGGAGAAGGATTGTTCTTCTAAGTTGTATCTAGGACTCTAAGGAATCTGAGTTGACTAGATAGAAGTGGGTGAGGTATTGAGTGTTTAGAAGAAGGAAAAATCTTATCGGTTGTATCTAGGATCCATAAGAAGTGAAATAATAGTGCTTTTGAATCATACGGGTTGGACAACCCTAGGCGGGGACGTAGGCCAAGTTTGTGCCGAACCTCGTTAACAATTCCTGTGTCCTTTGTTTTACTGTCATATTTAAATTCCGCATTATACTTTGATGAGTTTTATCTTCGTACAGGTTTCTAGAACTATTTCAAGACCTTGACATCCACCAGTTCAAGACTTTGAAATCCATTTCAAGGCCTTAAAGTTTCTTCTGCAGAAAGTTTGCGAAAATTGTCTAGAGTTTTTCTATTCTATTTACATCATCTATTACAACTCTTCAGTTACCTTCAAAGAGATCTTGCAATCCAAGTACGAGTTGCTTGTAAAAATGAAGAGTTAGTTTTAATAGAAGGGAGTTCACACCCTAAAATGTTCGAAGTTCATTGGGGAGTTGGTGCTTTCACACCAGTACATGTCTTGATTGCCACTACACGCGAAATCATTTAAAGTCAAACAAAAGCATAGGAAGTTCAAAGAAAAGCATAGGGTAAAGGTGTGCAAAAGTAATAGGTCAGTCACTCTCTCTAGCGCTAAGGCTCAAACCCGTCATGACAGTATATCAACAAGCATTAAAAGGGTGTGGGGTACTTGAAAGTAATCATAGAGTCAAGGTCGAGCCACATCACGCGTGTGCTGAAGACACAACTGAAGGCTATATAATATACATCCTAGTCCTAGATATCGTGTCTAATGTACTATGAAAATTTAAATCACACAAGCATGCTAATACAGGATATAAAGAAAATGCAATAAATGGGCCCACAAAAAATGTCAAGTGGCATGTCCCTCTCCTACTACCACAACCATTCTGCTAGTGTGGTAACCGCCTGTGTTCAAAGCTATAGCAATCAATTTCATTCTCATTTCAATGATTATTTTTCTTTTCTTTTTTCATGCTTTCTTATTTCAAAAGTACTCGATTAGATACGAACCAGATGAGGCTTGGTCGTCCTATGACCCTAGCAAAAGACTCCTAGACTGTAATGGCCTAACTATAAATATTTGGGTTACGTTTCGAAGGATTGGATACCTTCATTCGGATCTTGCAATTCGAGTACGGGTTGAGTTCCAAAACAAAGTGTTAGTACTAAATCCGCTATAGGTCCATTGGGGACCATAACCTGTCCTACCTTCTAAGTCGCTCAAAACCATTTAAGTTCAAACCACATAATGAAAGGAAATCGAAGATATAACTTGCCTCGGCAGAGCCGGGTCAAAACCAAAATAAACAAGTATAAAACATCCAAGGGTCCAATAGGTCTGTCTGTTAAATAATTTTCGTTGAAATACCATTGTCACAAAAGTCATCATCGAAACATTCAAATCCCTTTTCAACTCATTTTAACAAGTCCGTTTAACAAAATAATTTCGGCATTTAAAAATATTTTAACAAACCAATAGTTCAAACTTACCAGTTAGATGCCAATTAAAATATTTATGCAACGATTCTCAATAAAATAAGGAAATAAATAATTCAGGAAAATAATATACTTAAACAACTAAATAGTTAATAAAGAATTAACAATTCAAATGATTATTTAAATAACACTCCCAATATCAAAACAATATAAATAAATATTTATATAAACACTAAAATCATATCTTTAAATAGCTCAAAGTAGATAATTAAATAAAGAATATCTAAATAATAATTAAATAATAATCAAGTAAATAGCTAAATAAATATATAATTACATAAATACACCAAAACCGGGAAGAAGGCAGCACAATGATGTCGCGCTCGCGACAGAGTCGTCTTCTTCGCTCGTCTTAGTGGCCTGGGCTGTTTTCCTAGACGGAGCTCAGCTCGTTCCCACTCCCACTCACTCTCATCCTCTCCGACTCTCCTCCCTGACCACAAAGAATGTGAAATAAGTGAAATGAGTCTAAGGAAAGTAAAGAAGCTCACCAAGGTGTTTGCGGGCGTCGAAGCTTTGATCGGAGTTTTGGGCATCGCCAGAGACTCAGGAAGACTTCTCGGACTTGTATTGGGTGTGGGTGAGTGTGATGGCGGAGCTCAAGGGTGGTTTCAATTGAAAACGGATGGAAATGACTTACCGGAAGATTGTTCACGGTCGAATGGGGCGACGGAGCTTCGGTGGCTCTGTGGTGGCACTGGGAGCTCCGGGGCTGCTTGGCTTGCTAGACATCGCTAGGAGGAGGGAGGATGCTCGAGCTTTGGGTGACGGAGGTGTGTGTGGTGTTGTTGCTTGTTAGTTACCGCGGAAAAAAGGAACGGGGTGAGTGATGTGTGTTTTGGAATCGAAAAGGGAAGCTTGGCGATGACGATGAAGGTGCATGGTGGTGTTGTTGGTGATGAAAGAGGAGAGCAGGAGGATGGGCGGTGGTGGTGGTGTTGCTGAAGCACAAAGGGGAGTAGAAGGAGGGATGGGTGATGATAAATGAAAGAAGGAGGGATGAAGTGCAGGAGAATGGAGGTGACGAGGTAAAGATGGGAGGGTGTGTGTGCAACTGGGTTTATGGGCAAAGGAGATTAGCTTTATAGCTAGGAGTAGGGGGGTTAAGGGGGGGGTTGCAGGGCTTTAGGTTGGCTGAGATGTGAAGGGTATATGATAGAGCTCATTTAGGTAGCCATAATAGGTTGCATTAATCTTAGTTAAGGTGCATAACATGCATAAGTTAAGTAGAATTTGCATATTTACTCGCCATGTTGGTGGAGTCGGAATCTACACGTTTTTATTGATTATTTCAGGTAGATGTGGATCCCGACAAGGAATGAGGAGGCTCATGGATTAAGGAAGAGTCAAGAAGAGGAAGCTACAAGAAGAGAATGAGAGCGGAATTGAAGTTCGATAGCCTAAGTGAAGAACAAGTCAACAAAAGTTGTCGCCCGACAAGCCGAACTTGTATCGCACTTTCTGGAGACCTCGATGATCCGATTGACTATTATAACCATGCGTTGGAAAGCTCTTTTCGAGAGCTACAACTTTTATGTTGATGTCGAGACCAAATTCATAATGGAAAAATTGCTACATACTGGAAAAGCCGCGCCCGTGGCTCAAGAGGCCGCACCTGCGGCCAGAACTTGGGCAGCCGACATCATATTCTGTAAAGGCCGCACCCGCGGCTTCGGGGGAGCGCCCGCGGCCTTTCTGGGCCGAATCATTGCCGAATTTATCCGATAACTCTATCTTTCCTTATTTGAACTCTATCTTTTAAGAACGTCTTCTAGGGTTTTAGGTCGGTTCTTAGTCTTATTTAATGGCTTGTTTTAGGTTGTTGTAGGCATCTAATCTTTTGACAATCGTTTGACAATGGATGGCTAAACTATTTGGTTTCGCCGACGATTTGAGACTCCGTTTGGTTGAATTGTGAGGTTTCTATTCTTGTTCTTATTTCCGTCATATGTTTCATCTTCTTTGTGCTTGAATTCTTTAGTGTGTTTGATGCTATCTTGATAAATCACCTCGCTAGGATCTCATCATTTCTAGGGTTTTGAATTGTTCGTTATGATTCTTAATCTTTCTTAGCAAACATGTTCTAGTGGACTTCGTTAGAAAGCTTGAATGTGTAGTAAGTTGACTATAGGTTAAATATTAGTTCTTTAGGGAATTGATATTGCTTATAAGCTTTATACATCTTGATACTTATTGCTATTCCTAGGATTAAACCTTAATCCTTGTTAAGATTGCCTAGGAGTAAGGGATTATTAGAACTCATAGGGATAATAATCTAATTCAAATCAAGATAAGAACATTTGATCGGAAAAGGAAAAGAATTTGAGTAGGAAACAAGGATCGAATTCACCAAATAGGGTTGAGAATTTTAGGTGAAACTATCTCTTAATTATTGATTCTCCTAACTTGTTAATATTTCTCATTCTCAATCACTCAAAACCCCTCTTTTCTACAAATTGGTAAATACACACTACATGGGAATACTTGATTATCTGTGGGATCGACCTCTTACTTGCTTGCTATACTAGTATGTAGGTTTGAGTTTTATTTTGATAGGAAACACAACGATTTCGTCCTGTCAAATTTTGGCGTCGTTGCCGGGGAATCAAGTTTATTTCTTGTGTATTTATTGATTTTTGTGCATATATCTAACCCATTGTCAACCTATCTTACGGTTCACGATGCCCTTGCTACTAAATTTTTACGATGTTGAGATTAGCGCAGTTTGAAGGTGAGAACTTTCACCAATATGTCACTACATTGCAGAAGTATGTTTATGACCTTTGTTCATTGGGTTATCAATATGGAATGCAGGAAATGTGTGTGTGCATATTTGATGGGATGACTGCTGAAACACGAAGCCTTGCTGAGCACATGAGTAATGGAGGCCTATTGGATATGGGACTCTCTGAGATTGGGATTTTTTCTGTTATATGGATTGCCATGTTGCTCAGGAAGAATGGATCGCCACGTTTGAAAACAACGATAGTTTCTTCGGCGATGGAGAAAAGGATCTAGTGCTTCTTGACATGGAATCTCATGAGTCGACGCATGAGGTTATATGTTATGTGTCTCCTACTCCATCTGCATCATCCATTCCGAGCTCGCCAACTGATGAACTAGGTCTAGAGCCATCTGCTGAGGCTCAAGAGGTAATAAAGGTAAACTTTTACAATTTGGAAGGTAATGGTGATTATGTTGATCCTTTTGAATGCTATTTTGAGAAGCCACCAGCGGAACTGTGTTGGTGGTATCATATTCCTTTAGGAGAGAGTCATGCTAGACTGTTTGATAGATTGAAAGTGTTTTTGAATTCCATATTTTATACTTTCAATTTATTGTGCTATGATGTGCTTTGTAAGATGTGTGCACAGGAATATGATAGGCTCCTGAGGGCCTTGATGATGTCTGATAGATAAGATCTAGAGATTGAGAATAAGTCAGGCCAATGACATAAAGAAAGGCGCTTCTCGGGAGGCGACCCGAGGTAAGTAGTTAGGTAAGTTTTGGTTTTCTTTTTCAATAAATAAAGAGTTGGATTTTTGTGTTTTAGGCTAACCCGCAGGGAAACAATGAGAAACGTAGCTGCTGAAAAAGCCGCTGGCGAAACCGCACCCGCGGCCATCCCGCGGCCAAGCATCCTGAAAAAGCAGCACCCGCGGCCACCTAACCAGGCAGCTCCATATGCTTAGATTGCGTCTTCTCTTGGCTCGTCCATTGTCTTTGTTGTTCATGGCTTCTTTTCCTTTGATATACACTACATTGTGAGTCTTCGCATCACCTTTTCTCTCATGTTTTTTTCCTTTTCTTGTCTTTGATTTTCATTGAGGTCAATGAAAAGTTTAATTGTGGGGGAGGGTTCTATTCATGTAGTTCGTGCATTCATGTTTAATTTCCATTTTCATTCATGTTTAATTTTCATTCTTATATTGCATTGAAAAGAAGAAAATTTGAAAAATGAAAAAAAAATACAAAATGAAAAAAAAAATCCAAAAATATCATGCATTTAGGTCTCATCTCCTCTCATGTAGACCGCTTGTCCTCATTAATTGTTATGTATAGTCTTGTCATGAAATCCCATAACTTGTTTGAGATGTTTAAGCCTTTATTCAATTATGGAGCATGATTTGATGATATTAATTGAGCATGTATAACTCATAGACATTGTAATATTGAAATCCAACAAAATATACCCTTGTGAGTATTTTTGGCCTTATTGGGACGATCTTCATATTCATGTCCTCTTGTTTTGTTGTGTGTGATACTCGTCCATGTTACTACCTCTTAGAATTGCGAATGATATCTATGTTGAGGTTGTATTATATTGATCATTACTTGTGATTTTCATGTGATTGAGGCATTACTTTTTCTTAGCCATGTTATTCCCTTTCCACCTTACATATTATCCTTTGCTTGAAGCCATTTTGAGCCTTTTAGCCCATCTTTTGTAGCTCCACAGAAATATCTCATATCCAATTTTAGCCTTACCCTATCCGGGAATTAGGGAGAAGATTGGTGAAAATGTATATTAGTGGAGTGTCTTGAGCATTTTGGGTATGATGTTAGGTATTATTTCTTTTTGGTACTTCATATGGATGATTATTGTGCTTAATACTTGGGGCCTAAGGAGGATAAAATTCACTTAGGAGTAAAATTTGAGGTAAATACATAAAAAGAAAAGAAGAAAAAGACGAAAAATCATCGAAAAATCAAAAGAGAAAAAAGAAGAAAGAAAGAGTGATGTAGTTAATAAGAGTTGTGTTTAAGCTTGTCATGAGTTTATGGAGTTGAGTTTTATGGCATTAGCGGTATAAGAAGTGTTTGGTTTTAGTGTTCTTTCGGTTGTGTAAAATACTAACTCTTTTTCCCGGATTTTTAGCACCACAAGCCTAAATGTTTCTCTACCTTCATGTTCTTACCAAACCCCACTACAACCCTATACAAGACCTCATGATGTTTATTACTTGTAATATCATTCACAGTGGAGATTTGTGATGTTAATTTCAATTTTTATATAGCATAGTTTCATGGATTTGAGTTTGAGTGATATTGATTAACCTTAAACACATGAGCGAGAGAGAAACACTTATTTCCTGGTGAGGTTGGATGTAGATATTACTTTGTTCTTTGAGTTGCTAAATACATGCTATGATGTTATGCATTATTTTATGTTCCAATATATTTTCAAACCTTGTGGTTTATGAGGTGAAAATATCGATAACTTGTTGGTGAGATAAGTGGTTTGATTTGGTTTTGTTTGCTTGAGGACAAGCAAAGGTTCAAGTGTGGGGGATATGGTAGAGCTCATTTAGGTAGCCATAATAGGTTTCATTAATCTTAGTTAAGGTGCATAACATGCATAAGTTAAGTAGAATTTGCATATTTACTCGCCATGTTGGTGGAGTCGGAATCTACACGTTTTTATTGATTATTTCAGGTAGATGTGGATCCCGACAAGGAACGAGGAGGCTCATGGATTAAGGAAGAGTCAAGAAAGGAAGCTACAAGAAGAGAATGAGAGCAGAATTAAAGTTCGAGAGCCTAAGTGAAGAACAAGTCAACAAAAGTTGTCACCCGACAAGCTGAACTTGTATCGCACTTTCTGGAGGCTTCAGTGGTCCAATTGACTATTATAAGCATGCGTTCGAAAGCTCTTTTCGAGAGCTACAACTTTTATGTTGATGTTGAGACCAAATTCATAATGGAAAAATTGCTAAATACTGGAAAAGCCGCGCCCGCAGCCAGAACCTGGGCAGCCGACATCATATTCTGTAAAGGCCGCACCCGCGGCTTCGGAGGCAGCGCCGGCGGCCTTTCTGGGCCGAATCATTGCCGAATTTATCCGATAACTCTATCTTTCCTTATTTGAACTCTATCTTTTAAGAACGTCTTCTAGGGTTTTAGGTCGGTTCTTAGTCTTATTTAATGGCTTGTTTTAGGTTGTTGTAGGCATCTAATCTTTTGACAATCGTTTGACAATGGAGGGCTAAACTATTTGGTTTCGCCTACGATTTGAGACTCCGTTTGGTTGAATTGTGAGGTTTATATTCTTGTTCTTATTTCCGTCATATGTTTCATCTTCTTTGTGCTTGAATTCTTTAGTGTGTTTGATGCTATCTTGATTGATCACCTCGCTAGGATCTCATCGTCGCTAGGGTTTTGAATTGTTCGTTATGATTCTTAATCCTTCGTAGCAAACATGTTCTAGTGGACTTCGTTAGAAAGCTTGAATGTGTAGTAAGTTGACTATAGGTTAAATATTAGTTCTTTAGGGGATTGATATTGCTTATAAGCTTTATACATCTTGAGACTTATTGCTATTCCTAGGATTAAACCTTAATCCGTATTAAGATTGCCTAGGAGTAAGGGATTATTAGAACTCATAGGGCTAATAATCTAATTCAAATCAAGATAAGAACATTTGATCGGAAAAGGAAAAGAATTTGAGTAGGAAACAAGGATCGAATTCACCAAATAGGGTTGAGAATTGTAGGTGAAACTATCTCTTAATTATTGATTCTCTTAACTTGTTAATATTTCTCATTCTCAATTACTCAAAACCCCTCTTTTCTACAAATTGGTAAATACACACTACATGGGAATACTTGATTCTCTGTGGGATCGACCTCTTACTTGCTTGCTATACTAGTTTGTAGGTTTGAGTTTTATTTTGATAGGAAACACAACGATTTCGTCCTGTCAGTATAAAATGTGAGAAAGTCAAATTAAATACCCGAAAATAAATCTTGAAACCCACTTTCTGACCTTAATCCGACGCGATTAAAATAAATTTAAAATAAATAATCGAATCTGAATTAAATAATGAAATTCAAAAATATTTTCAAGCCTTGGAATAATAAAGAGAAATAATTTCATTTTTAAATTTGAATAAAAAGTTTATGTCAAAATTTATTCGAAAGAATTCAAATAAATTGTTTGCTCGAGGATGGAATTATTCAAAAAAATTTTGACTCTTTGAAATTAAATAAATTTTACTTTGGAATAAGATATATAATTATAAAAATAATATTTAAAAATCTTGATCCTTACAACAGATTCGGACTCGAATGGTTGGTTAAGAGGGCAATGCTGGAGCCTCTGAGCTGCTAGAGCTACTAAGGATGGCTAAGCATGTTTAGGTCGAGCCACAGAAGAGAGGATAAGAGTCAAGAAGACATTTAAATTATTTTAATGTTGTATTTATGTTCTAAATTTCCTAGATACATTGTATAAGAGTTTTAACTTTTTTTTTTTCTAAAAGCTTCTGTTGTATTATTGTAAAAGTACAAAGTTATTGGATATTGTAATTTGAATCCTCAGTTTTTTAGAGAAGAGTTTAATAAGAGTTTTCTTTATTTGCAAGTCTCTCCCGGAATATGTTGTCAAGTAAGTTTCCCTAGTGTTAGTTGAAAGCTAGGGATCAAAAGTTTCAATTTACTTTACATATTATTTATTTGTTATCATCTTGTTTGTGAGAGCATAGTTACATGTCCCTATAAATCTATGGTGGTTACGAAGACATGTAATGTCCGAGTAATCACTAGCGATGTGACATTTTTTAGTTTATAACGTAGGGTGTTACAATAACGTCATTCGATTCCATGTTCGAAGGCAAGTTTGGTAGTGTCCAATTCCTTGTCCCACCTGCGAGAATGGAGGCAAGGGCGATGCCGTTCGATTCCGTGTTCGAGCACTATGTTGTGGGCCTCACCAATTTGATTTCTTGTGTATAAAAAAAGCACATGCAAATTCCTCTCTTCTCATTGCAAATTCCTATAAATCTGTTTTTTTAATTCCTCCATCCTTCTTCCCAGATCGAGCACCTGCAAATTAATATGAAGAGACGCGTTCGCTTTAGGCCCGTTATGACCCGGGTTCTAATGCTTTGGGCCCAAGGCTTGTCCTTGGGCCCGAAGGCTGGCCCGTTTGGAAGGAAAATATATATAATAAATAATATTTACATATATACATATATATTTAGATATATATATAATCTAATTAAAAAATTTTCGGGTCACTTTCGTATATTACAATAATTGCTTTTAATAAATTTCTTTAAAAAATTCCGGAATCCTCTTGCGCTCTTCGCCCTCTCGCGGTCGTGCTTCATTTTCTCGGGTTGGTTGGAGTTCTGTTTGTTGGTTCATGGTTAGTTTCGGTTGAGGAGCAGTTCTGCGGCCCTGGTTGATCGAAGTGATCGTGTTGGTGGTGTTCGTGGTCTCCGAAGATCCTTCATCTAGGTGGAGGGAACGTCGTGTGATCCACACTTCCCCAGGTGTCGTCTTTGCCCTACGTGGATTTCTGCTTTCCGTCTTTCCGCGGCGAGACATCGTGTCAGTTGTGCTGTCCCATGCGCTCGCTATCCACTTCACCACGCCGGGTCTCCATATTCTCGTTGTTGTGTCCGCTTGTTTGCTTAGGGTTTGGGGTTTTCCGGGTTTTTTAGTGTGTTTCTTTTGTTGTATTTCTTTTGCTATGTTGTATGTTTAGACGGCTTGCCGTCTGCCGACTTTGTCGGCCTCTCGAGGTCCGGGCATGTCTAGCCTCGAATTATTTCCTTATCAAAAAAAAAAAATATGAAGAGACGCGTTTTAGTGCAAATTAATATGAAGAGTGCAAATTAATATGAAGAGACGCGTTTTAGAGCCGCGTCTCTCGTAAATTTTATATATATATATATATATATATATATATATATATATATATATATATATATATTTAATCTGGAAATAAATTAATGAAAAAAAGTTGTTTTAAAAAGCATTTTTAGTTTATATTACTGATTTACATAAGAAATGCGGGTTGAGACTGCATGTGAGAAGCCTACAAAAATTATTTTTGTAAATAATTTGGTAAATAAATATTTTTTAGTGAATATTTTGAAAAGAAATTCTAAAAAGTAAGGTTTTTGTTATATGTACCATGTACGGGTGCTAAATCTACTCAACACAAATGGATCTAGGATTCGTTTGATCCTTAACTTGACACGTGTCCAACATTAAATATGTTTGACATTGAAATTTTTGGAAGTTGTTGCTACTACTAATGTTGAATGTTCTAAGAATTTGTGCTTGGCGCGCTTGCCCTACTAGATGAAATTCTACATATAAAATGTTTGTAGAGGGTTGATATATCATGTGCCTCTTTCAAAGAGATCCAATATAGACTATCCTCATGTTCTAAGTGAGGAAAAATGGTGCAGAATAGAAAAGATTTGTGCACTTCTGAAGCCATTTGCTAAACTGACAACTTATATATCAAGAAAGAAGTATCCATCATTCAATCTCTATTTGAAAACAATGTGGAGAATCGAGCTTCTATTACTTGAGTATACATTTTCTAGAGAACCGATCTTGATAGACATGGCAATGCTGTTGAAAGAGAAGTTTGTCAAATATTGGGAATCTTATAGGGTTTTTTTCTCCTTTCCTGCGATATTGGATCATCGTTACAAGTTTCAGTTTGTGCTATATTGTTTCCAAGAACTAGATAAAGTATTGAATACATAAATAGGTACAATGAGGGTAGTGTTCATTTAGGGGAGGTAGGTTATGCTCAAATAAAATATTCAAATATAAACTCTAACTATGTCAACTCCCTTATCCAAGCAAATAAATACAAGAATCCATCCCGATGCAGTGGTAGGGTAATTCAGGATCGAATCCACGAGGAGGTATGTCAATCACGATCAAGCTTTCGACCTCAGGAGACACTCGATATTGAGGCGTCTGGTCGATATCGACCTCAGTTCTGGTCGATTTCCAATGAGTTTCCTGTAGAAGACAAAAGCAAAGTAGTCGACGTCGAGTTGAACCTCGATATCGAAATCGACTTATTTCATCGATTTTCTGGCTCAAGCTTCAGGGTGATCCGACCTCGACCACAAGCCCCTCAGAATCGACCTTAAGGTCGATATCGAGCTTCTTACTCGACTTCGATGTCTTTTTTTTCCTTCTTTCCTGCAACTTGTTGGAAAAATAAACCAAAACCAAAACAAACCTTATGCTCAAGGTGGCATCTACAGAGCCCATGTGGCTTGGGCCTCAAATAGCACTCCTTTCTTATCTTTCATCTGCATCCCGCCTGGATAGATTTGATTCACCGTGAATGGTCCCATCCTCTTATCTTTGAATCTATTAGGGAACCAATGATCTTTTGACTTCGCGACATAAACCTTGTCTCCTATCTCATAGTGGCTCGGATCATCATCGGATACCCTACAAAATCGCACATGCCAAGGCATACCTCTTCCAAATAATGATAAATCTCTTATTGAGATAGAAAAGGAGGAATCCGTACCTTAACTTACCTTTTCTTCTTTCTGTAGCTCAGGTCGACATCGATCATCAGTAGTCGATATCGAGCTCTGTTGTGCTCCTGGAGGTTCAGTCGATTTGGAGTGGTTCTGCTCGACATGATCAGGTCGATTTCGACCTTTAGGGATCGATATCGAGGTCTCTCCTCCTTCTTTCTCAGCTTCTATGGCAGTCGATTTTGGCAATGGTTTATGGTCGATATCGACCTCTATGCTCGATTTCGAGGTTCCTTCTCCTCCGTCGACCCCATACTTATGACTTTGCACAGAATCTTGAACTTTGTTAGTCGACATCGACTTACCTAGGTCGATTTCGATGTTCTCTTTGGCTCCTTCGTTCAAGATTGCCATGACCTCCTCCACTTGAGCTTCTATGGCCCCCTTTTCAAGCTCTTCTGGTGTCATACTCCTTACCTTTTCTTCCCCGCATGTGATGTAGACATCATTGATGGCCTTTATCTCCATTGGCCCATTGTTCCTCACCGTCTTGTTGAAGGCGTACTCTATCACTTCGTCACTTATTGTGAATGAGAGCAATCCTTTCTTCACACTTATATTGGCATCGACGGTTGCTAGGAATGGCCTACCTAAAATAATTGGACAAGCAGGGTCCTCTGCCATATCAACAACTAAGAAATCAGCAGGGACAAAGAATTTACCCACTTGCACTGGCACATCGTCTATCATCCCTGTTGGAATCACTACCGTATTGTTCGCCATGTATAACTTTGCATCCACGGGCTCCAGGGGACCTATCTTTATCTTGTGCCATATGGTTAGTGGCATCATGCCAACGTTAGCGCCCAAATCAACTAAAGCATTAAAGCGATATTGACCTAAGCCTCGTGACATAAAACTTACCTGGGTCCGCCCGCTTCTGTGGTAGCTCCAATCTGTAGCACTCCTCTGCGATCTCAGAAATTGATCGCTTCTTACCCAATATGTCCTTAAGGAACCTTACATATGATGGCATCTCATGAAGTGCTTCGATGAATGGTATTGAGACATTAAGTCCTTGAAGCATATTCACGAACCGTTGGAACTTCTTTTCCGCCAGGTCCTTAATCACCTTCTTTGATGGGAAGGGCAACACCTTCTTTTTTCCTGCAGCTGGAGTTAGGTCGACATCGACTGGATGGGGGTCGACATTGACTAGAGGAGTCGATTTCTGTGGTGACTCATCAACAGTGTCAACATCGACTACAGGAGGGTCGACATCGACGTCACCATGGTCGATATCGACAAGGGGGTCGATATCGACGTCTATTCTGGGGCCTTCTCCTCCGCTTTTTGCTCGGGCATTTGTAATTGACGCCCACTCCTTAGAGTCATCGCCGCTATGTGTCCAGTAGTTTTGCCCTTTTGGTTGGTCACAGTGGATCCAGGCAATGCTCTTGACGCTTTGGGTATTGCTTCTGCCAATTGACCCATTTGGGTCTCCATGTTGCGCTTCCAAACGTCTATCTCCCCAAGCCTAGAGTTAATGCCCTGCAGCTGAGTAAGAATGGAGTTGTTGGCTTGTTTGAGCTCAGCATGGTTCCTCCGCATCTCATCAAGAATGATATGCAGGTCATCCTTCCTTGTTTCGCGCTCAGGGTGCCCTAGTGCTCTATATGGTGGGGGATCCCTTTGTTGATAGAATCTTTGATCTCCCCAATATTGTTGATTGCCCCCTCCATAGGGGCCTCTCGTCCACTTGGCTTCCTCATGTTGTTCCGCCATAGATACTTGCTCAAGATGTGGACATGCACTAGTGTTGTGCCTTGTTGAGCCACTTTCCTGACAAGGTTGATTGTTGCTCAGGAACCTGACTTGCTTTTGAAGGTGGCGTGTTTGATCGTTGTGGAATTGTTGCCGCACATCAGGATCAATATCCTTTGGAGGCTCATAAAGTGTCATAGATGGGGCAGGCCTTGAATCATAGGTCGCAGCAGTCCCATACGTGTTATCAAAGTTGACTAGCCTCTCAATAATCTCCCAGGCCTCCGTTGGTGTGAGCTCAAAGTACCGATAGGAGGTGTATGAATTGATCCTCTCCTTATTGGGCGCATCAAGGGAGTTGTAGAAGATCTCCTGGATGACATATGAAAGTTGCCCATGCGTCGGGCATGATCTCAACAAGTCCTTAAAGCGCTCCCACGCATGTGCTAGTGTTTCACCTGGCTTTTGTTTGAAAGCCGTGATCCTTTGCCGCAGCATCCCCGTTTTAGATGGTGGGAAGAACTTGTTTAGGAACACATCCTTCACCTCTGCCCATGTCCTCAGTGAGCTTGGAGCCAAACTCTCTAGCCATTGCAATGCCTTCCCTGCCAAATACCATAAAAAAGAATTTAGTCTAACATACTCTAGATTTACTCCGTCAGCAATATTTTCACATAAGTCCATGAAAGTAGAGATATGTTGCAGTGGGCATTCATTAGGTCTTCCTTCAAAAGTGTTTCTTTTAATCTCAGATAGGAAGTTAATTTCTATTTCATAATTGGAAGGAGGAATTAAAATAGCGGATTCAGGAACATGTAGCGGCGGATGCATGTATTGCATCCCGTCTGTGGATACTGATTGAGCCGCTCTTGGGCTTGTCTACGCATCCTCCTCCCTATCAGCACGTGCTCGCTCTGCAGTAGCGGCGGCCCTTTCAACAGCGATTGTAGCATTATGGTCCTCAATTTCTTTCCTCAACCGCTCTATGGTCTCAGCCTGTGTCTCTTTATTCGCCATGATTTGAATAGCTTTGTTGCAAAGATGGAAGAAACGTTCAAGCTCGTCTATGCTTTCCAGGATAGGTCCGCGATCAGAACGTCGCATAAACCTGCAAAATAAGCACTAAGAAAAGATCGTGAGAAAACTTAGGTGGCAATTGATTACCTCCCCGGCAACGGCGCCAATTTGTTCGTTTAGGGGAGGTAGATTCTGCTCAAATAAAATATTCAAATATAAACTCTAACTATGCCAACTCCCTTATCCAAGCAAATAAATACAAGAATCCCTCCCGATGCAATGGTAGGGTAATTTAGGATCGAATCCACGAGGAGGTATGTCAACGCTTCCTTAGTTGCAATCACGATCAAGTTTTCGACCTCAGGAGACACTCGATATCGAGGCGTCTGGTCGATATCGACCTCAGTTCTGGTCGATTTCCAGTGAGTTTCTTGTAGAAGACAAAAGCAAAGTAGTCGACGTCGAGTTGAACCTCGATATCGATGTTAGTGCTCGATATCGACCTTGCCAGTCGATTTCGATATCTGTAACAGAAACTGTGTACGTAACCTATTGTCGGAAAAGAAGTCCGAAGATTGTAGAATGGTAAAGGAACTGTGGACAGAAATAAAAACTCAAACTTTTTATGTAATTCAATTCACTAAAAGCTTCCAAGGTCGAGGATTCATGCCGCAACGATATTCATGCAAGTATGATGCTAAAGTTATGAAATTTAATATCTTTCCGTCAAATAACTTTCGTTACCAACTTTTAGGTGATTAGAGGCTCTCGCATAATTCCTAAGAGTTACTATCCAATTCATGAATAATCCAAGTTCACAATATGATTGGCTTTCGCTTCAATAATGCAAATAATGAATCTCCCTAACTTTCACAAAGGATCATGCATAGGATAGAAGACGGAATCATATAAAAATCATACCTTTGATGCACTTACCCTACATTGCTATCGTCGGGCTCACCCCGACCCTAGAAGTGGGTTGACTACTCGCGCTTCATCGTTGAACTCATCATCATCATGTAAAAGAAAGCTACTTTGATTAACTTCGAAAGAAGGTACACCGAACAAAGCCACTCCGCTCTCGCTTACACAACTCCACTCGGCCTCTCTCTCTCCCCTAAATCTCTACTCTCTATTGAAACTGAATTCTATGCGTAATTGGATGTGTGTGGATGCTTAACTGAAATCGAATGCCTAAACTCAGCCTTAATGGCCTCTATATATAGATCTCAAATCTTGCTAGCCAAGGACTCGAAACTCTATCTTTATTCTCTAAGATAAAACTTAATAAAGTAAAAACTAAAAACTCTTTGGTAAATAACATAAAGTGATAACTCTAGTGATGATTGTATAGAAGATCTCGACTTTAGGATAGACGTGCATGCTTCGGATAGAATTCTATCAAAAACTGAGTCGGACTTCTTCTGCAGCAACATCGATATCGACCTTGGTCATCGATATCGACCTTTCTTTATCTCTATCTCGAGCACTCCTTCTCTTCCTCGGATTGGCACTCGACTTCTATCAATATCATCAATCTAGGCCACTCGATATCGACCTTTAGACATCGATATCGACCTCTTCTGTGTCGACATGCTCTGTTTCTCCTCTGCTCGATTCCTGGTTGCTCTGTTCACTCGATGTCGAGGTTCATAGTCGATTTCGACCTCTTCAGTAGACTTCGAGTTCTTTTTCCGCTCTTCATCACTTGTCAGAATCTGTCCATTTTCGTCTTGATTTCTGCGAAATCACGTAGAAACTCGTGCAGACCCATATATTTGAAAATAATGCATAAACTACACTAATCTTATGATCTCCCACTAATATGCAATGCAAATGATGATAAATTGGACTTAAATGTGCATAGAAAATATGGCAATTTGCGCGCACATCAGGTAGGACATGCAAAGGAACAATTTTTCAAAATTTTTAACGAGTATGCAACCTATAATGGTACTCAAGCAACCGAAGGAAGCATGAACCCAAACCAAGATCACGATGACAATTATATTTCGGTAAATTAATCTAAATTACTATTTTGAATTTCCTTATGCATACAATTTTTTTTATTCATAACATCTTTAGTTTTTACTATTGTTTATTATTTATATTGCCCAATACTCCATCCGTTTCCTTTTAAATGACTTTTTCAAGTCAAGCACGTAATTTTAGAACGGTAAAAACTATATTAAATATAAATATTTTAATAATTTTTTTTAAATAATATTATACTTATCACTAATAAGTATGAGTTTATTGAAAACAATTATTTAAAAAATTATTATTTTATATAGTTTTTCACACCTTAAAAAACGTGCATGAATAGAATAGTAAAAAGTCAATTAAAAGGAAACGGATGGAGTATTAGTTATTGACTTATTATTAGACCTGTCAATCGGGTTATTCGGATCGGGTTCGGGTCGGGTCATTTCGGATTTCGGATAAAACAGGTTCCGGGTAAAACGGGTCCCGGGTAGATCCGGGTTGATTTGAACTCGGGTTTGTCCCGGTTTTGGGTCAAATCGGGTCAATTTCGGGTTTGTCAAATTTTTCTTTTTTAAATTAAAAAAATCATGATTTGGTAATTTTGCGATAATTTTAAAATGCTAAAATAAAAGACGTGGTTTATAAGTTCTAGTGCTTGTAATTATATACTATATGTGATAAAAAAATATTTAACTTTTATTATTTCTCATAATTTTTAATAAAATTTAAAAATATATGGAATATCAAATTTTTAAATAAATTTTTAAAAATAATTTCATTCAATTAGTAATAAGCATAGAATTATTTTAATATTTTTTAGAGTTTTTATCTTCTTAAAAAATGTGATGAAAAATAAAAAAAATCAAATACTATGGGTTGGTGGGAGTATTACACAATACAAATAAATATAAAAGTTGATTTGAAAATGAAAGATAAAGTGATTGTAGTTATAAAATGTAATAAATTGGAATCTCCATAAAAAATTTAATCATATATATATACGTATAAATCAATCGGCTCAATCGGATAACCGGGTCAAAATTACCGGGTCAATTGGGTCACCGGGTCTAAACCCAGATGACCCGGAAAATTATCGGGTTTTCGGGTTTGGGTCATAAAAAATTTCCGGGTCTTGACCCAAATTTTACCGGGTGTTCGGGTTGGGTTTTCGGGTCGGGTTACGTTTTGACAGGTCTACTTATTATGCTTAATTGAATGTTATTTTTTATAATTTTAAATTATTTTTTCCATGTACTAATGTACATGTTTTAATGTTTGATGTTCTTTTGTTAGGTATTTTCTAATTTTGATGATTTCTTTGAAGAAAAAACTAAGATAGAAATGTATTTAGAGGTGGCGAGGTTAAATTAAACTCTTATTTAGATGTACTCGTGTGGTGGAAGGAAAATTCTACCAAATATCCCATACTTGCTCATATGGCAGAAGATATCTTAGCCATTCCCATAACTACATACCGTGGAGTCTGAGTCCTCTTTTAGTGTGGGAGCCCGAGTTCTCACGAAATAGAGATCCTCCCCACATCCATATACTACAAATACACTTCGCACTTGGTTATTCAATTTTCATGTGGAAGAAGGTAAGTTTACTTTGTGTGGCACTAAGTTGATATTTTGAATTTTATAGTTGATAGTCAATATTCTATTGTAACATTTTTATTTTATCGCGTTTATCGCAAAATTTGATTGCACAAAAATGCCAAACCCAAAATTGGCCCGCTTGACCTGAAACCTGGTCAAACCTGAGCAGACCTGGGCTAACCCGCCCGGCCCGCCCAACCTGCCCGGAAAAAAGGCGGGCTTGGGTAGAACAATCGGCCCGAGCGGGCCGACAGGCCCGGCCCGGTAGGACCACTGGGCTGGGCTTGGGCTGATTATGCGGCCCAAGCGGGCCGGTAGGCCCGGTCCGGTATATATTAATATTATAATATTATACGTATAATTATATATATAATAATTTTTTATTAACATAATACAAACTATATATATATATATATATTTATACAGTGTGCATATTTTTTTTGAACTATATATATTTATACAGTGTGTGTATATATATATATATATATATATATATTTATACAGTGGATGTATATATATGTAGATTTATACAATATATGAATATTGTGTGTATTATATTATGTTATATATATATATATATATATATATATATATATATATATATATATATATATATATATAAGAAAACCCATAAAATATGTATAAAAAAGTATAGATTTATATGTGTTATGTCTTTAATTGACTTTGCTTCTTGGATATTAGTTAAAAGGAAAATTTTGTAACATAACCGGTTATGCTATCGGGTAGGGTTCCCCGTTCCGAATCCTTTCCTAAAAAAAAAAGCCTGCTAGGCCCGGTGGGCGGCCCGATGGGCGGCCCGTCAACAAGGGCGGGCTTGGACAAGGTAGTAGGCCCAAAAACCGGGTCTGGCCCAAGCCCGGCCCGGTACAATGAGCCTCTAAAATGCCCGAGGCCCGGCCCATGCCCGCCCGGCCCGGCCCATGTTCAGGTTAAGAGTCAACCCACATATATCCGAGACCCATTTTACATGAAACCCGAAGTGACCCGACCAGAATCCGACCCGGCCAAATGACTCGATTAACAGGTCTATATTCAGTTCTTTTCTTCTTCGAGAGATTAAAAAGGTAAAATAGTTGTTAAGGCTCGGATTTTAAAAATCCTAAATTTCGGAAAAAGAAAAATTAAAAATATATTTAAAATGGATTTAATCGGATATTTTAAGAAAAAACTCGTCTTTAATTTAATAAATCTAACCTGGAGCTATTAAAACGAATTCCGACCCAATCTTGAACCTTTTAAGATCGATTCCGTCTTTTTCTCGGGATCCGAAAATTTTCTTAGAATAACGCTATCCTTCCGGCTTTAAAAACCTAATTGATTGAGATAGTGTGATTCGAAAAACCAACCATCGAAAATTTGAATCTTCGACTCCGGGAACATAAGTTCTCGTCTTTTCTTCCATACTTATCCAAAATTCAACCTTTGTCCCCCATATTGTGAGATTGAATTTGAATTTTCTTTATCTCTTTCTCTCTTTCCCCAATTAGCCCAACACCCACACACCCCTTTTTCTTCCCCTTTACTTGAACTCACCAAGAATGGAAATGGAGACAAATCCTTGCCCATGCCTTATCCGATTCTTACAGCCAAGGAAACCCACCTTTTTGTCCCATAAAATCAGAATCTTTGACCACGATTTCACCTACCCAAATCCAAACCCAAACACACCCGAAGCTTCTTATCTCCCTTGCCTGTGACTCCCCTGAGCAAGGCTGCTCCTTCCTCCATTGTTCAGACACCACCACTTCGCAGCCACAACACCACCACCGTCACCTCATCATCCTCCTTGTCGTCGTCATCGTTCACCTCTAGCCAGAGTCAAGCCGCAACCCCATGTTTTCCCCTGTTTTACCGAGCCCAAAACCAACCACCACCACCTCCAATCCTCCTCCTCCTTCTGCGAGCCGCCCTCCACAGCACCTTTATGCCACCTCGGGGCCACGACGAGCTGCGACGCCGCCCAGAAGGCCTCGGAGATCCGAGAGTGCAACCGTTGTCCTCTTCCGCCCTGTTTTTGATTTTGAGCTCGGTAAGTTTTGTCTTCCCTTCCTTTTGACCCCAAGCTGCGAAAAGCTTTTTCTTCATAACCCTCACCTTCGACCCAGGTCCGAGACAAGCTTCCCGAGCCGCTGGCGAGCCCCGAACGACTCCGATCAAACTCCGACGACGTTCACCGGCGAGATCGAAATCCTTCGGTGAGCACCCTTCCCTCTTCTCCTTTCTTGCTCGTTTCTTGACCCTATGTCATCGGGATGGGGTGTCGGAGATCTTGTGAAGGTCGAAGTGAGAGTGAGCCGCTGGCCGACCTTCCCTTCCTTCTTCCTCCTCTCCATTGTCGAGCGCATTGAGGTTTGGGGAGATGGGTGAACAATGCCCTTCCTTGGTCCGGTTCTGTTTTAAGAAAATGGGTTAGGTTCTTTTTTCTATTGGTCCAGTTCACCTTTAATTAAAAGAAAACCGGTTTTGTTTTAAAGAGAAATCAGATTCACCTTGGGCCGGACTGGATGCGATTTTGGAATGGGTTTGGGCTTGGGGTGTTTTGGGCCTAACCTTGGTGTGAATTAAGTTAAGACTCACTTATATATTAACATTATTATATAAATATCTAATTATTAAATGAATGGGATATAGAATATTATATGATATTATTTATGAGATTTAAAAATATAATATTATATTTGAGTTTTGAAGATAGTATATTATGTGACTTGAATTTTAAAGAGAACATGGAAAATAGGTTTTAAAGGATGGAAACTGATTTGCGATATGAAATTGGAATAATAAGATTTAAAAAGAGGAATTTTTGAAAATATTCTAACATTGTCGGAATTGTTTTAATAAAATAATAAGATAAGTTGAATTAAAGGGTAATGTTTTGCAAGTGGATTTTTTTTAGTCAAGTATGATTGGGAAAGTGTTTGGATAATGATTTGAGCTAACTTGAGAGTTTAAAAGAGTTTTGGAAAATCTTTGGAAAATGACTTACCTTACCTAACTTGATGAATAACTTGATAACTTGTGTGAGTATAAATTATGATATGTTGATATTGCTATGATATGATATGATATAGGATCTATAATGATATCTTGATCGGATAAGCATGTTTTGATGTGTTATGATTGTTAATTATGAATTATGAGATGCAATGTTGATATATGCCCTTAAACATGAGATTATGTTGATATATTAAAGTGTGATATGACTTAGAGTATGAATATGACTTATATATATGTGAGATAATGATACATGAGTACTAAAAATGTTATATGATATGATAATGAGTTAAAGCATGATGAAACATTGAGATGAGATATTGATATGACGAGTTGAGATAATACATTGAGATGATGAGTTATATTAAGGTATGAGATATGAGATGAACCGATGGTGATGAGGAAATGATAACGATGAGATATGTAGAATTATGTGATGAAATCGTGTGTGCTTATATGTTTGAATAGATAGACTTATACTTCCATTATGACTACTCGGTGACTTTGAACTGTGTGATTGCTACAATGCTGTTCTGCACCGCCAGGTAAGTCTCTACGAACCTTACTCAAATCGAATAGATATCCCCTGCCTTATGTGCATGATATACTAGGTGCTTGCATTCATGATCAGCATGCCATGTAGTATCCTGTTAGGTTGCATTGATCGTTGAGCATTCTATTTCTTTATGCGTATGTAAACAGAACGACCGTTATCTGTGAAGTAACTAGAGTCTTTGTTAGGGTCATAGGGCGACCTAGTCCCACCGGGTCCCGTCCTGAGTCAATTGAGTCATATTGAACTTCCTTTACATATATTATGGGCATGATTGCGAAAGCTGCATGCATGCTTTATTTTTCTTGTGGTTATGGGCTGGGCTTGCGGGCCACCCGATTATAATGGAATGCATTCACAAATTGGCCAGTCTCCGCCCTATCGGAAGGGGGTGGAGGTAGGAGAGGGATATACCACTTGGTATTCTGTGATAAGGCCTAATTATTATTATTATGCATTTGATCATAGGGGCATGCTAGTGTGTTCATATTCCGCCTTGCATCTAGAAGCATGATTATTAGGTATAGCGTATGTGTGTAAATATTGTCGGGGCAACACCCTTAAGGAAGGGACAGACCCATGTGGACATCATCTGATCCCGCCCACTATTAACGTTTTTAGGTATTCATTATGCTTACCACTGTAGATGCTGGTTTGGCTCCATGTCCGCGAGGTTGTGACTTGGCGGAAAGAGATAGTTGAGACTCTAACTACACTGAATTAATAACGGTTTGTATTTACGTATTTGGATAATGTTTTGACCCGGCTCCGCCGTGGTAACCTTATGTATGATTTTGGAAACTTGACTGGTTGTATGATAAATGGTTTTACGACTTAGGCCATAGGGCAGGTACATGGGACTTACCCCGGGGATTCCAATGGTCCCTCTCGGTTTTTTGGTGTGAAATCCCACTTTCAAAGCGCAATTGTTGGTTTCAAACGTTCAACCTATACTCGAAGCGCAAGATCCTATCGGGGGGTTTCATCCCTTGAAACGTAACCCGGGAATCATAATCCCCTACCGTTACAATAGTAGTTTATATAGGGTACCCAACAAAAAAAAGCTTGGGTAGAAAACCCACATACATAAATGTACAGGGGTGGAGCTAGGGGGTCCTGGCTGGTCACGTGCCCCTCCTTTCATACTACAAACTACCTAGGTGTATTATCCTCGTCGATAGCTTCCTTTTGATATATAATACACCTTAATCGAAATGAGAGGTTATACTAATTATTTCGACAATTAGATAAGAAGTTATGGAAGTTCAAAAATGTTATATATGGTTATGCATTATTATATGTTATGAGTGCAACAAGTTATATACTCCGTATTGACTATGGTTGTTATTCGAGCCAAACAAGTCTAGTATTGCTTGATTATATTTAGCTCGTTTAGAAACGAGTCGAACCTATATTTGAACTTGAGCTGATACTCGACTTGTTTAGTAATGAACGAGCTTGAGGTGAGTTTTTTTCCAAGTATTATGCAACCTTACTTGCTCATGACATAGTAACTTAAAAGAAAATTTGTAAATTTCACAAAATTCGTGCTATTTGAGTTTTAATCGAGCCGAACTTTGAATCGAGCATAAAAATGAGCTCATAATAATCTCATTTTGTAAATGATGCTCGAGTCGAGCTTTTATTAATCAAACTCAAGCCAAGCTCTAGCTATTCAGCTCATAAAACAACCATAATCTTCACTTAATATTTATTATATTGCATTTCGTATACTTATTTAGTTAAATTTTTTTTCCGGATATTTTATTTATATGTTTATATTTCTTTTTTTAGGTGCGGAAAAAATGATAGCGTTTTATCATAAACCGATGATATTTTATCTTAAAATAACATAGTTTATTATCGTATTATATATAATTCTTTATGCCAATTTAATCGAAAACTATATCGTATATACAATTGTGCCCCCTTCGAAATTTTTCTGGGTCCGCCACTGTAACGTATACATAGCATATACAAATACAGATGACGAAACTTCTCATGATTCGGGATCACCTAGTAGACTTTCATGACAGCCATGAGGGTAGCCACTCGGAGCCGTTGATGAAGCCGACGTTAAGGAAAGGCGCAGCTTGTTTATCGTTAAGCACCTTGGTCCAGTCGGCTCGGTTTTCAGTACCGGATCCAGGTCCCAAGCACTTGTACTCCGCGTGAAACAAATTACTGTCACATTTTTCAGTTAATTTGTTAGAAATTTCATCAAATCAATTGAAAAACACAAAATCAATTTTGGATTAAACATACTCGGTTTCGCCATCATAGCTCCAGCTGGTCCAGCCTAAAGGGGTGATGGTATTGGACAAATAACTCAGTGCAAAAACCACCCTCGAGAACTCATTTTTTGCCCTCCCTAAGTAAACATCATCAGTTCCGTACACGGTTGTGTTCACAAACGAGAACCCGCTGTCTTCGTGCTCGCTTTCTCTACTCTGTGCTGTGATCGATCCATGTATCGACATCCTCCTATCTCCTATCACAAACAGGTCGCAGTTCTGCACCCATCCCAAAGACATGTATGATTGCAAGAATAGACGTTCATTCATGCAGTTTGCACATACAAACCAAACCACTAACATGTGTGATTGCTGAAATTAGTTTAGGTTTATATTCACCAATATGGTCCTTCAAAGATAATAGTTCTGGGTATAGTTTGTGAGTGGATATGCGCAACGATCCTGATATACAATTCCGATGAAGTTTTATCTTTAAACAAATTAACTCGATCAACCTTGTGAATTCATCATACCTTGAAAAGAGACTTGGCTCGACCAAATATGAAGTCAATGGAACCTTGGATGTAGCACTCCTCGTAGTAATGCCTTCCCTTGTAATCGAACAATGTGTTGTGGGTGCTGAAAAACCCGCAGTGGTAGAAAGCCACCTTGTCTGCTGCCACAAATGCTGCAACTGACTGGTTTTGCGATGTTTGGGCGACACCAGTTGGGGCATCATTCTACGAAAATGAACTATTATTAGGCTCGTTTGGTTAATTAACCACCATCACCACCCCCCCTCTCCCCCACCCAAAAAAAAAGAAAAGAAAAAAAGGGAAGAAACAAGAGGGGTGGTATATAGATGTTACCTTGAAGCTTATCCCAAAGGCAACAACGTTGGAGGCATCAACTTTGAAGGTGGCGGAATCGATGTTGTTCGTTGAGCTTTGGGAGAATTGGATGAAGCTTTTACCAAGACCGTTTCCTCTCATGAATATGAAGGGCTTGCTCTTGGGGATGTGCACCTTTTCCCTTTCAAATTTAGAAATCAAGTCATCACCACAACGAATGACTACAATGTATTGCAATTAACACTTGAATGATGTACCAAATATTGAAAAATGTTTGAATTACAAGATTAATAAATTCTGAAAAAGGTTACTTTAACCTGTATGTAGGCTTTAAGAATTTTGATTTGAGATTTTTTTTTTCCAATTTAGGAAAACAATTTCTAAAATATGAACCTCTTAAAATATAGGCTGAAAAGACTAATTATAAAATAAGGATTTTAACACAGATAAAATTTATAGTATAGTCACATATTATTATGCTTAGAGTAATGCATCACGTTCCCCATATACACCGCAAATTAACGTCCAATCCGACGTAGTAACAACGCCCAATCCAACATTGTTAATTGTGTGCTAATACGGGTTGGGCAACAACGTCGGATTGAACATTGCTAATACGAGTCAAATTGGGCCTAATATAAGATATTAAAAAAAACAAAAAAAATTGATTTACAACGTTCGGACGTTGTAGTTTTTTTGGGGTGTGTGTGAAAAATTGTGTAATATTTACCCTAGCAACGTCTGATCCGACGTTGTAATATAATTAACGCTACAACGTCGAATCCGACGTTGATTAGCAGCTCTAATTCGCTGATTTACAGTAGGGACACCAATAGCGCAGAGTTGCCTATTCTTTGTATTATTAATGTTTATTATATCACAAGGTTCAAATTCATACTTAAAACTAAAAAAATTTAAACAAATGTGCATATATGGCTTGCCGAACCTTATAGTTTAGTTTATATATCCCCTTTATTAACAATGAAGATCATTTAGTTGGAAATTAATCATAAAGGTCAAGAGTGGGGATATATAAGCAAAAGAAATTCAAATACGGACAGGTATCTTCCTTTGCGGACATGGATGACCACCCATTTGGTGTTCCCCTCAGGAACAGAATCAATGGCAGCCTGAACAGATTTGAAATGCCCCTTGCCCTCAATATCGACGATGATCGCATCTTTCGCTCCGATCTTCTTCGTCAGCGTCGGAGCATCGTTCACCATATCAGGGTGGATATCGCTTGTGAAAATGGCGGAGCTCCCACCCAAGAGAGCCAACAGCATTAGCGCCACCACAGGCAAGGCGCCATCGGCAGCAGATGATGCACCCTGACACATGCTTTCTGGATTGCTCGATCGGTTTCACAGAGAAATCAATCGATGCCGACTGCCCAAGAGGTGTTGCTTTGTTTGTGAATTTCAAGTTTGACTTTTTTTTTTGTTTGGCGAAATTAATGCTAAATTTTGTTTAATTCTATTTTGGAAGGACAATACAGGCGCTCTATTTCGTTTGTGGCTGATTTGATTTGCAGAGAAACTATTTTGGCAATTATTCAAAATTCAGGTAACAACGGGTGTAGCTCAAGTTCCGAAAAAAAAACTACAGTAAAGTTATTGTTATAAATAGCAACAAGTGTAATTCCGGCGGCATGACGCGTTTGTATAAAAAATAGAAAAAATAATTTATTGTCTGTTATATTAGATACATTATATTTGATGAATTAACAAATAACAATAAATATGAAAAAAATACAATCCCTAAAATGTTTATTGAAGTTAACCACAATCATTTAGATTGAGGTAAATTTGAATTGAAATAAAATGAATGAAACCATTGCTTCATTACCGTACATATTTTTTTTATAGTGGTACTGCAAAATAAATTAAAATATAAGATAACAAAATATATGACATAAAATACCAAAATATATAACATAAGATAAACTTTCCTTGATGTCTGCTTCAATTCGACATCCCTATAGTAGAGAACAAATGAAATTACATCAAATGAAATAGCACAAACATAATTGAATTTAAAAAATTGAATTAAACAAAAAAAGTGTAATTAGATCAATTAGTCATAATGTGATTTGAGATGAGAGGAAAAAAGAATAAAAAAATAAAAGGAGATTCAAAAAAGATTTAAAATAAAAAAATGAAAGGAAAAGTGCAGTTGGTTGAAATTCCTAAATTAAGGGTGGGAATGACACATCATAATAAACTCTTCTAAATCAAGAGTCTATATATCATAATAAACTCTTCTAAATCAAGAGTTTATATAGATTGAAGTTAACCACAATCATTTAGATTGAGGTAAATTTGAATTGAAATAAAATGAATGAAACCATTGCTTCATTACCGTACGTATTTTTTTTATAGTGGTACTGCAAAATAAATCAAAATATAAGATAACAAAATATATGACATAAAATACCAAAATATATAACATAAGATAAACTTTCTTTGATGTCTGCTTCAATTCGACATCCCTATAGTAGAGAACAAATGAAATTACATCAAATGAAATAGCACAAACATAATTGAATTTAAAAAATTGAATTAAACAAAGGGTAAATTGCAACTAATATCCCAACCTTTAGGGATAGTTGCTTTTAATACCCTAACCTTGTAAAATTTCACAAAATATCCTAACATATACTATTAGTTGCACTTAACACCCTGGATGAGATTATTAAATTTTAAAAATTACCCACATCATACAAAAATTACAAAAAATCACCCATATTCATAAAATGTTTTCAATAAACTCCTAATATATTTTAAAATTTGAAATTAAAAAAATCTCTTACAATTTCAGGCCACCCAACCCACCATCCAAAAATAATTATAACAGGTATATAAAATCTACACCTTTAAAAATATAATATAATTATTTTAGCATTTACTCATTTAATATTTTAATATAATTACTCAAAAGAATTAATTATTTATATTAAACATAATACTTTTACAAAAATAAAATAATGTAGATTTTAATAAATAAATGATATGAGATATGGAATTTTTTTTCGAAATATTCATAGAAAAATAAATATTTACGTAAATATTCAATGGTTTAAACTAATTACAAAAATATTCATTTTTTGCAGGTTTTGCAGAAAAACGCGGACCCAGTACGCGTTTTATGTACAAAACTCGAAAGAGAATTGGCGCCGGGGGTTGGTTTTGAATGTTACAAAAGAAACGCGGCCTCAGGCCGCGTTTCTATTAAAAAATAAAATGAAATTGTACGTATATTTACAGGTGCTGAGTTGGCATTAGAAACGCGGCCTCAGGCCGCGTTTTTTCTCTGGACTTGGGCCCCAGTTGCTGACTGGATGGGACGCCAAGCAAAAACACGGCCTGGGGCCGCGTTTCTATATAATTCCAGAAAAAAAAATGATGGTCAAAGCAATTACTGCAGTTGGTGGCAGTTACACCAAAAACGCGGCCTGGGGCCGCGTTTTTAGTGCTTTTAACCCTAGGCCAACCGGCCTCCTTCTCCACTTCATCTTCTTCATTCGTTTCACATCTTCTGCGTTCGACATTGGCCTTCCTCTTGCTCGTTCATCCTTCGTCGTCCCCTCCTCGTTCACCTTCATCATCCCCTCATCGTTCATCTCTTCTTCGGTCATCGGAAAATCGCCAGTTGAAGGTAGGTTTTTTTTTTGAACGAATATGGATGGTGATAGATTGATTTTGGTCGGAATGGATGAGGGTTTGGTGTTATTTGTATGTTTGTTATTGTTGATTAGTGATTATTATATATAGTTGAAATTGTGTGATAGTTGTAGATCGATTTAATCCAAAATTTAGAAAGTTGTATTTGATGATAGTTGTATGTTTTGATAGATGATAAAATTTTTTGATATTTGTATGTTTGTTTGAACGAATATAGATTAATGATTATTATAGATCCGAAATTGTGTGATGTTTGTCATATAGCAAATATTGTATGATTATTAGAAGAGAAAACATTTTAGGAGTCATGAAATAATAGAAAATTAGATTTTGATTGTGTATATATATACTTGAAAGATTGTATTATATAATAGTAGAATAGATTTAGAAAACATTATTGATTGCATAAAATAATAGTAGAATAAATTGTATATAAGAAAAAAAATTATAGAAGTTTAGAATTGAATTAGGGAAAAAATAAAAAAAAGGAGAAGAACATTTAAAAGATTTTGATTGCTAAGGATGGTAGGATAAGTACTTTTGAATTGTATAAATGCAAAATTAAGATTCAGAATTTCATTAAGTCATTCTGCACAAATTATGTGTTCTGTCTTAGGGTACAAATGGCCATGCAATTGAATCCCGGTCCGCTGGTGAATGAGGTGCTCCACAGACAACATCTCCATAGGTCAACTGACGTCTAGAATCGCGAAGAATATGTAAGTACATGTTGTTATCGTGAAGAATATGTAAGTATATGTTACAAATAGATCAGAAACTAATGTTTGTTTGCGTTATATTTATAGACGAATCTGGACTCACAACTGTCCTTCCTATCACAAACAACTGTGTACGAATCTGGACTCGCCTTCTTTGTCCTGTATGGCTTACTCAAACGCACAGAATACTCGGTCAAATCACATTTCAACTCCTCCAGCGAGTTGAACATTTGTCCGCGAAAAAAACTGTCTTCCATCATCTAATTGGACAAGTGGATTGAACCCTTGCCATGAAGTTGTTATCATTGGATCAGCTTCAACAATATTCCAGTTGGGATTAGAGGCCTCGGCCCTAATCGCCGCCTCCCTAGTAGCATCATCGTCCTCTTCAGAATTATCCAAGTCGTCTTCGTGATCAACACCAAGAGCATCAACATAGATCTCATTCACTTGTTCGATCCCTTGTTGAGATGTGTTGTTATACTCATTCATCCTATAATATAATTAACTGTAAGTTAGTTTATCAGAAATATTAAACGTTTTCACGAATTAATTACAATGAAAACTACGTACTCCTACATAATCCTACAAGTTAAACAAGTATTTCAATCTATTTCATCAACAAATATTACCTAAATAATCCTACAAGTTAAACAAGTTAATCACGAT
This sequence comes from Persicaria maculosa, assembly GCA_963922045.1. Lineage (NCBI taxonomy): Eukaryota > Viridiplantae > Streptophyta > Magnoliopsida > Caryophyllales > Polygonaceae > Persicaria > Persicaria maculosa. Next base: position 42,874,083 of record OY998261.1, read on the forward strand.
AATAAGTACAAGTTCATATAACAAAACTATATTCTCGACCAAAAAAATGAAAAGCAACAACACAACTACATAATCCTACATCATAATCATGATAGTAACTACATCATAATTAAAGATTCAAAACTCATAGAAGATTATTAAGGATTTCAAGCCTCTTACTCATTCAAATAAAAGTGAAAAACTTAAATAAGAGTGCAAAACTAACCTTAGCCAAGCCTTGATCAAATATGAGACAATATGTAATTTGAAGAAGAAGCAAATGCAAAGAAAAGATGATATGAAGAAGAAGGAAATGCAATAGAAAGAGGATACGAAGAAGAACCAATGCAAAGGAAAGAGTACTTGAAGACGGGTAAAGACAATGGTGAATTTGCTGAGTTGAGGAAATGAATAAAACGCGGCCCCAGGCCGCGTTTTATGTATATCACACTCAAAGAATAAGAATCTTTGACTGTGTGTTTCTGAAACACAGAAAAACGCGGCCTGGGACCGCGTTTTTGCCTTGCGTCCCATCCAGTCAGCAACTGGGGCCCAATTCCAAAGGAGAAACGCGGCCTGAGGCCGCGTTTCTAATGCCAACTCAGCACCTGTAGATATACGTACAATTTCATTTTATTTTTTTAATAGAAACGCGGCCTCATGCCGCGTTTCTTTTGTGACATTCAAAACCCAAACCCGGCGCCAATTCTCTTTCGAGTTTTGTACATAAAACGCGTACTGGGTCCGCGTTTTTCTGCAAAACCTGCAAAAAATGAATATTTTTGTAATTAGTTTAAACCATTGAATATTTACGTAAATATTTATTTTTCTATGAATATTTCGAAAAAAAATTCTGAGATATGATAACCATTTGTAATAAATAGTTACATAATAAAGATATATTAAAAATAATATGGTAAAATTATTATTTTTTTACCATATTATTTTTAATATATCTTTATTATATAATTATTTATTGCAAATGGTTATCATATATTTTACCATTTATTTTTTTAAATCTAGTTTATTTTATTTTTGTAAAACTATTATGTCAAACATTTCTTATAGAATCATTTTTTTAATACCATGAAATTTATGTGTGATACATTATAAGATGTTATGTATTAGTTTTAGTATATATAACATAATATTAACAAAAAAAGACAGTATATATCGTATCAAATAATATACAGGGAATATATAGATGCACAAATCGGCATGTATCGAGACAGACTTATATAAATTTAGATTTTAATTATAATGTATGTTTTTTAGATAAATAATTAATTATTTTGATTGATTATATTAAAATTTTAAATGAGTAGATGCTAAAGTAATTATATTATATTTTAAAGGAGTATATTATTTATATATATATATATATATCTATTATAATTATTTTTGGATGGTGGGTCAGATGGGGTTAAATTGTAAGAGATTTATTTAATTCTCATTTTTTTTAAATGTATAAGGGATTCATTGAAAATATTTTATGAATATAGGTGATTTTTTATAATTTTTGTTTGATGTGGGTAATTTTTTAATTTAAGAAACTTATTTAGGGTGTTAATTGCAACTAATGGTATAGGTTAGGATATTTTGTGAAATTTTACAAGGTTAGGGTATTGAAAGCAAATATCCCTAAAGGTTGGGATATTAGTTGCAATTTACCCTTAAACAAAAAAAAAGTGTAATTAGATCAATTAGTCATAATGTGATTTGAGATGAGAGGAAAAAAGAATAAAAAAAATAAAAGGAAATTAAAAAAAGATTTAAAATAAAAAAATGAAAGGAAAAGTGCAGTTGGTTGAAATTCCTAAATTAAGGGTGGAAATGACACATCATAATAAACTCTTCTAAATTAAGAGTTTATATAGATATATAGATATAGATTTAGGAATTTTAGGGCTGATTTAGCATAGGAGTGTGGACTCAAATGCTACGTCAACTCTAAGAAAACAGAGTGTATACGCGTTAATAAGAAATCTAAGAAAAGAGAGAGTATGCGCCTCCAAAACCCTAGCCACCAATCTGATAATCGATAATCCCAATCAACCCAACAATCTGCCAAATCTCATAACAACAACCATAATTCAGAAAAAAAAACACCCCAAATAAAAAACAAGGACCACCAAATCTGAAAGAAAAGCGAATCCTAACACAATCACCGCCGAAAAATGCTACCTAATCAGAAACAATACCAAAAGGAAACATTTAAGATCGGTGAGAGCTGATGTGGTCCGTCGATCAAGCAATCAGGAAGAAAGATGGGGCAAAATAGTGAAAAATTGGTGGAACCCACAATGAGATCTTGTTTTAGTGTGTTCTTTTTGCTAACCAAAATAAATAAATAACAAGATTGAGAGATATAAACTAGTGCAAATAAAATAAAGAACGAAATGATTACGAAATTGTTACCAACGTGATGAAATCGTTTCACCTGCAATTCTCAACAATGGTTGGTGTTTAAAATCCTTGACCCGATTTCTAGTTATTCTAATATAATGAATGCAATTGATGTTAATCCGACTTTGGTTTAAATAGACTAACACTCCTCAGTGACATGCCAATCCCTTACACGATATGCAACCCTCACCCTATTTGGATTCAACATAAAGTAGGAAAAATTCCCAATGTCCTCGTAGTATGGCAGTACCAACCCCTCTAAGCCACTAGTTTGAAATTAAGACGTGTCACTTCCTTAACCCTAACAAATTAGAGACCAATATTTAACCAAGTGTTATTACCCTACACTACCAAATGATGCTTTTATCGGATCAATTACTTGTGTTTGCTACTACGGTCTAACTATTCTAGCAAATCAATTAAAACCTAGTAAGAATGCAATTCTATCGAGTTGATCAATCAAGAATGAATTAACAATCAAAGAGATGAGCACAAAGGTAATAAAATAACTAATGGAATAATATAGAAATCAAAGCCTCACAATTCAACCAACCATCTCTTCGAATCTCAGGAGAAACAATGAGTTTAGTTGCTCATACTGTAACGAATGATGAATGAATTAATGATAAGATTCTTGGTGTTCTTCTCTAAAGCTAATGCGAACTGGCCTAAACCCAATTCTGCCTCCTTACAAAAACCTACCCATATTGTCTTCAAGCTTCAACCCAAATTGATCTTCACCAGTTTGGCTCGCTGTATCTTCCCTCGAGTTCAAATGCCATTAACTTGTGACAGAAAGTTTTCTTGAGATTCTTTTCCTTGTCATGAATGGGTATGAGCCGAATCTCCCCAAACTTATCATTAACTACATGCTTCATGCTTCCATGTCCTCTCGACCCATGCAACTCCCCTATGCAAATCTCCTCCATAAAATCTTTGAATTCTATGAGGTCAACACATCCTTAGAAGAAAAACAAACTTACAGTAGTGTCATTGACGAGGGTTGCCTTGAGAGATTGGGGATTGTCAAGAATCTACGAGGGCAATGGATGTTAAAACAAGAATCTAAAGGGAAAGAAGCTTTGGGACAGAACATTTCACAGGAATGACTTGCTGCTCTCAAATATGATATTCAAGACCTTTGTCTGGACATAGGAAGAATGTGGACAGACATTGTCTCACGATAGGACATCACCCATCAACTACTCTCCATCATGGACCGCAAGATGAACTAGATGCTTGTTCGTGAGGGGAGGGATCGCTTAAATAAAATATTAAACTAAAATATCAAACTAAACCGACTCCTTTGTCCAAGCAAATAAAATACAAGAATCCCTCCCGATGTAGTGGTAGGGTAATTTAGGATCGAATCCACGAGGAGGTATGTCAGCGCTTCCTAAGCTTGCAATCACGATCAAGTTTCGACTCCAGAAGACCACTCGATATCGAGTAGTACAGTCGATATCGACCTCAGTTATGGTCGATTTCCAGCAAACTTCCTGCAGAAAACAAAAGCAAAGTTGACGTCGAGATTTTCACTCGATATCGATGTCAGCACTCGATATCGACCTCTGCAGTCGAAATCGAGTCTTCGTAGAAACAGTAAAAGTCACAAATTTGCTTCGAAAAAGATGTTCAAAGAAAGTAGAATGATGATGGAAGGGTGGACATAATAAAAACACAGATTTTTATATCACTCAATAAACTAAAAGCTTCCAAGGTCGGGGATTCATGCCACAACGATAACTATGCAAGTATTATGCCAAATTCATGAAAGACGATGCTTTTCCGTCAAATAACTTTCGTTACCAACTATTAGGTGATTAGAGGCTCTCGCATAAAACCTAAGAGTTACTATCCAATTTCATGACAAATTCAAATTCACAATATGATTGGCTTTCGCTTCAATAATGCAAATAATGAATCTCCTCCACTCTCGTAAAGGATCATGCATAGGCTAGAAGACGGAATCGCATAAAAATCATACCTTTGATGCACAAACTTACATTGCTATCGTCGGGCTCACCCCAACCCTAGAAGTAGGGGAACTACTCGCACCTCATCATTGTAGACATCATCATTATGGAAAAGAAACTACTTTGAATTAAACTTGCAAAAGAAAGAGTATAACCGAACAAAGCCAATTCTCCGCTCTCGCTTCCTTTTCACCCCACTCGGCTCTCTCTCTCTCTCTCTCTCTCTCTCTCTCTCTCTCTCTCTCTCTCGCTACTGTAAAAACTTAATTTTTCTTGGATGGATTGTTGGATGATTGAAACTTAGCCCTAATGGCTTCTAATTATAGACTTCTAACCTCACTATCCAAGGATAAGAAACTCTATCTTTATTCCTAAGATAAAACTTAAATAAGTAAATAAATAAAACTCCTTAGGTAAATATCAAATTCACCATAAAGGATAACATGTCTGATGTATATTGGATAGAAGATCTCGACTATAGGATAGATGCGTTGCCTTCAGATAGAATTCTATCAAAAACAGCGTCGGATCTGTCTGCAGCAGCAGTCGATATCGACCAGGGGACATCAATATCGACCTCTTCTTTTCTCTATCTCGAGCAGTCCTACTCGACCTCGGATTGACACTCGACTTCTATCTTTAACTCGATTTAGGGCACTCGATATCGACCATGTTCAGTCGATATCGACCTCTCTCTGTCAACATGCTCTGTTCTTCGCTCTGCTCGATTTCTAGTGTTCTGTTTCACTCGATGTCGAGTCTTTAGATCGATTTCGACTCATCAATAGACTTCGAGTTCTTTTTCAGCTCTTGTTCCTTTGTCCAAATTGCTCCATTTTTGTCTCGATTTCTGCAAAATAGCATAAAAACTTGTTTAGACCTCTATATTTGGCAAATAAGCATAAAGTACACTAATCTTATGCTTTCCCAACCAATATGCATGCGAATATCGATAAAATGGACATAATGTGCATTGAAAATATCGCAATTTGCACGCACATCAAACACCCCATACTTAAGCTTGCTTGTCCCTAAGCAATACTTTTAATGGTCATTCAGGGGAAGAAAGTAAACCCTCAACATCATAGATTCATTGTTATATGTCTTTACACTCAATTGCCATCCTCGCAAAGGTACTAATGTCAACAATATCCATGCATGTGAATAAAAGCAACATCATACTCACAAAAAGAGGGTTATATGCATAAACAATTTCGTGTAACATAGCATTGATAATCAACAGAACTTTTTTTTCAAGCCTATGAGAAGTAGATTGGTAAAAGGCTAAAGGTGGGCTAATTTTTGGCCATGTGGTGTTAAGTCCAGGGAAATAAACTTTCTTTCTAAAATTCCACATTCCTTCTTCATAATATTTCTCACCTTTCCCTCTTTGCTCAATGCTTTTTTTTCTATAATGCTTTTACCTCTCTAACCTTAGTACTGCCTTCTCGTGAGTCACAAACATGGGTGTAATGAATGGCCCCGAATACTTAGTACTTCGGACTCCTCACCTTGTGTCCCATCTCGCTGAACTAACTTTTCAACGAGCAGGGTCGACCTACCTTTATCTCCTGAGGTGATCGAATTTTTTCTTCACGCATTAAATTTTCCATAATTCAAAAATATTTTCGTTCCTACCAACAACTTCATAACAATGTACAAACTCCATATAATAACTCCAAAGATGACAACCATTCTCAACATTGTCCCCGGATAGGGTATAAGGTATAAAAAATGGGAAATGTGTAATATATGTGGAGCAATAATGATGATATAAGGCTCATATATGGCTTGTGTAATTGCAAATATGCATAGGTAAGGCTAGGATATGAATTTGTAAGTACATGTATGGAAATTATAAAGTCCTCCATCATTTTATCATGCCTATGTCAAAAGCAACTTCAAATTTTACCTCTCTTTCGTGGTTTTCTCTAAAAAATCGCACTTCATTGTGACTTTTCTTAACTAGGCAATTTCATGTTATATCTATAATGAATCAACTTTTGCATCGTCGAGTTTAATAAAAGCTTCCATGACTCTTTTTTTTATTTTTCAAAATTTTTGATGGGGGTCAATTTTTTTCTTTTTTTCATTTTTTTGAAACATAAATATATGATGTATAAAAATAAATAAATAATGCTTTAAGATAAAGATAACTAAAGTAACAATGTAAAAGTATGCATAAATATGTAAATGAAACATGCGATAACTATTGAAAAATTTTAAAATTGTTAAAAAAAAATGCTAAAAATATGCAAGTAAGCCTTTCCCCCACCCCATACTTAAAGATTACAGTGTTCTCACTGTATAAGAACTAGGGTTAAGAAAGAAACTTACTAAAAATTGGCGAAAATCAGGAGTTAAAGATATCTGTAGGGTGGTCGATATCGGGTGGACCAGTTGATATCGACCTGTCTCACTCGATTCATGGTGGTTCAAAGCTTCAAGGTGATCTCATGTCGACCACAACTCCTCTAAATCGACCATTTTTGGTCGATATCGAGTACATTACTCAATTTCGATCTCTCTTTTGCATTTCTTCTTTCCTGAAACTCTCTAGAAAAATAAAAACAAAAACCAAACAAAAACTTAAAGAGTCTCAAAACAAACCAAAAGTGTCCAAAACTAAAAAAAAAACTAATTGTCTTGTACAAGCTCTAGACTTTATAGTCGCTAGGCCGACTTCTTCCTTTATGCTCTCAAGGCGGCATCTGCAAAGCCCATGTAGCCTGGGCCTCAAATAGCACTCCATTCTTATCTCTCCGTTGCATTCCGCTTGGATGGATCTAGTTTATAGTAAAGGGACCCATCCTCTTTGTTTTGAATCTACTCGGGAACCAATGATCTTTTGATTTAGAGACATACACCTTATCTCCTACTTCATAATTGCTCGGATCATCATTGGATACCCTGCGCAAGTGCACATACCAAGGCAAACCTCTTCCAAAAAGTGATAAATCTTTAATTGAAATAGAAAAAGAGGAATCCATACCTTGGCTTACCTTTTCTGTCTCTGATTCTAGTCGATATCGATCAGCATCACTCGATATCGACCTCTGTTCTGCTCTTGGAGGTTCTGTCGATGTGGAGGATTTCTGCTCGATTTATTCTGGTCTTGTACTCGATATCGAGTTGCTTTTTCCTTTTTCAGCTTCTGGTTCAGTCGACGTCGACTTAGGGTTTTGGTTGATTTCGACAACTGTACTCGATTTCAAGTTGCTTTCTTCTACGTCGACCCCATACTTTAAACCTGGCAAAGAATCTTGAACTATGTTAGTTGATATCGACTTAACTGGGTCGATTTCGAGTGGCTTTTTGGCTCCTTCGATCAAGATTGCCATGATTTCCTCCACTTGGGCTTCTATGGCCCTCTTTTAAAGCTCCTCAGGTGCCATATTCCTTACCTTTGCTTCCCCGAACGTGATGTAGACACCTTTAATTGACTTTACCTCCGTTGGCCCTTCATTCTTCCTCACCGTCTTGTTGAAAGCATATTCTATCACATCATCACTAATGGTGAATGAGAGCAATCCTTTCCTCATGCTTATGTTGGCATCGATTGTTGCTAAGAATGGCCTTCCTAAAATAATGGGACAAGCAGGATCCTCTGCCATATCAACATCTAGAAAATCAATAGGGACAAAGAACTCACCTATTTGCACTGGCATATCATCCACCATCCCTGTTGGAATTACCACCGTGTTGTTGGCCATGAATAGTTTTGCATCCACATACTCTAGGGGACCTATCTTTATCTTGTGCCATATGCTTAGTGGCATCATGCTAACACTAACACCTAAATCACATAAAGCATTAAAGCCATATTTCCCTAATCCTATAGCGATAGAAAACGTACCTGGGTCCGCTCTCTTCTCTGGTAGCTCCAACCTGTTGCACTCCTCTGCGTTCTCAGCAATTGATCGCTTCTTACCTATTATATCTTTAAGAAACCTCATATATGATGACATCTCATGAAGTGCTTCGGTGAATGGAATTGTTACATTGAGCCCTTGAAGCATCTTCATAAAGCGCTATAACTTCTTTTCCGCCGGGTCTTTAATAACTTTCTTTGGGAATGGTAGCACCTTCTTCTTCACTGCGTCTGGAGTTTAGTTGATATCGAGTAGAGGATGGTCGATATCGACTGGAGGAGTCGATTTCAAGTGAGTATCAGCTTCTGTGTCGACATCGAGTAAAGGGGACTCGACATCGATATCACCTTATTCGATATCGACTAGATGTGTCGATATCAATGTCTCTTCTGTGGCTTTCTCCTCCGCTTTTTGCTCGGTCGTTTGCAATTGACGCCCACTCCTTAGATTTACAGCCGCTATATGTCCGGGTAGTTTCGCCATTTTGGTTAGGCACAGTAGATCCAGGCAGCGATCCTGACGGTTTGGGAATTTGTTCCGCCAATTGACCCATTTGGGTCTCCATGTTCCGCTTCCAAACATTGATCTCCCCGAGCCTAGAATTGATGCCTTGCAGCTGAGTATGAATAGAGGTGTTGGCTTGTTTGAACTCAGCGTGGTTTCTTCCGCATCTCATCTAGAATGATCTGCAGGTCATCATTCCTTGGTTCGCGCTCAGGGTTCCCTGGTGCTCTATAAGGTGGGGGATCCCTTTGTTGGTGTTGAATTTGATAAAACTTTTGATCTCCCTAATACTGCTGATTGCTCCCTCCATAGGGGCCTCTCGTCCACTTAGCTTCCTCATGTTGCTCCGCCATGCTAACTTGCTCAAGATGTGAGCAGGCATTGGTGTTGTGCCTTATTGAGCCACACTCCTGACAAGCTTGATTGTTTGAGAGGAACATATCTTGTTTTTGTAGGCGGAGTGTCTAATCATTGTGGAATTGTTGCCGCACATCAGGATCGATCTCCTTTGGAGGCTCATAAAGTGGCATAGATGGGGCATGCCTTGAGTCATAGGCTGCAGCAGTCCCATAAGTGTTATCAAAATTGACTAGCCTCTCAATTGTGTCACATGCCTCCGTTGGTGTGAGCTCAATGTACCGATAGGAGGTATGAGAGTTGATTCTCTCCTTATTTGGCCCATCAAGGGAGTTGTAGAAGATCTCCTGGATGACATGGTAATTGCCCATGCGTAGGGCATGATCTCAATAAATCCTTAAAGCGCTCCCACGCCTGTGCCAATGTCTCACCAGGCTTTTGGTTAAAAGCCGTGATCCTTTGCCGCAACATCACCATTTTAGATGGAGGAAAGAACTTGTTTAGGAACGCATCATTCACCTCTGCCCATGTCCTCAGCGAGCGTGTAGCCAAGCTTTCTAGCCATTGCAATGCCTTCCATGTAAGAGACCATCGAAAGGATTTCAGTCTAACATATTCTAAGTTTGCACCATCAACAATAGTCTCACAAAAATCCCTTAAAAGTAGAAATATGTTGCAAGGGGCCTTCATTAGTTCTTCCTACAAAATATTTCTTTTAATCTTAGACAGGAAGTTAATCTTAATCTCATAGTTAGAGGGAGGAATAAGAATCGCAGATTCAGGAACGTGAAGCAGCGGATGCATGTATTGTATCGCCGTCTGTGGATTCTGATTGAGCCTCTCCTGGGCTTGTCTGCACGCATCCTCCTCTCTATCAGTGCGGGCTCGCTCTGCAGCAGCGGCGGCCCTTTAATTAGCGATTGTAGCATTGTGGTCCTCTATATCCTTCCTCAATCGCTCTATGATTTGAGCCTGTGTCTCGTTCTCCCCCATGATTCTGATAGCTCGGTTTCGAAGATGGATAAATCGTTCTGGCTCATCTATACTTTCCAGGATAGGTTCGCTATCAGAGCTTCGCATAAACCTGCAAAATAAGCACTAAAGAAGAACGTGAAAAAAAGCTTAGGGCGCGATTGATTGCCTCCCCGGCAACGGCGCCAATTTGTTCGTGAGGGGAGGGATTGGTTAAATAAAATATTAAACTAAAATATCAAACTAAACCGACTCCCTTGTCCAAGCAAATAAAATACAAGAATCCCTCCCGATGTAGTGGTAGGGTAATTCAGGATCGAATCCACGAGGAGGTATGTCAGCGCTTCCTAAGCTTGCAATCATGATCAAGTTTCGACTCCAGAGGACCACTCGATATCGATTAGTACAGTTGATATCGACCTCAGTTCTGGTCGATTTCCAGCAAAGTTCCCGCAGAAGACAAAAGAAAAGTGGAAGTCAAGATTTTCACTCGATATCGATCTCAACACTCGATATCGACCTCTACATTCGAAATCGAGTCTTCGTACAAACAGTAAAAGTCAGCAATTTGCGTCGAAAAAGATGTCCGAAGAAAGTAGAATGATGATGGAAGGGTGGACAGAATAAAAACACAGATTTTTATATCACTCCATAAACTAAAAGCTTCCAAGGTCGGGGATTCATGCCACAACGATAACTATGCAAGTATTATGCCAAATTCATGAAATATGATGCTTTTCCATCAAATAACTTTCGTTACCAACTATTAGGTGATTAGAGGCTCTCACATAAAACCTAAGAGTTACTATCCAATTTCATGACAAATTCAAATTCACAATATGATTGGCTTTTGCTTCAATAATGCAAATAATGAATCTCCTCAACTCTCACAAAGGATCATGCATAGGATAGAAGACGAAATCGCATAAAAATCATACATTTGATGCATAAACTTAAATTGTTATCGCCGGGCTCACCCGACCCTAGAAGTAGGGGAACTACTCACGCCTCATCATCGTAGACATCATCATCAAGGAAAAAAAACTACTTTGAATTAAACTTGCAAAAGAAAGAGTACAACCGAACAAAGCCAATTCTCCACTCTCGCTTCCTTTTCACCCCACTCGGCTCTCTCTCTCTACTCTCTCGCTATTTTAAAAACTGAATTTGGATTGTTGGATGATTGAAACTCTGCCCTAATGGCCTCTAATTATAGACTTCTAACCTCACTATCCAAGGATAAGAAACTCTATCTTTTTTCCTAAGATAAAACTTAAATAAGTAAATAACTAAAACTCCTTAGGTAAATATCAAATTCACCATAAAGGATAACATGTATGATGTATATTGGATAGAAGATCTCGACTTTAGGATATATGCATTGCCTTCGGATAGAATTCTATCAAAAACAGCGTCGGATATGTCTGCAGCAGCAGTCGAGATCGACCAGGGGACATCGATATCGACCTCTTCTTTTCTTTATCTCGAGCAGTCCTACTCGACCTCATATTGGCACTCGACTTCTATCTTTAACTCGATTTAGGGCACTCGATATCGACCATGTTCAGTCGATATCGATCTCTCTCTGTCGACATGCTCTGTTCTTCGCTCTACTCGATTTCTGGTGCTTTGTTTCACTTGATGTCGAGTCTTTAGGTCGATTTCGACTCATCAGTAGACTTCGAGTTCTTTTTCAGCTCTTCTTCCTTTGTCCAAATTGCTCCATTTTTGTCTCGATTTCTGCAAAATAGCATAAAAACTCGTGTAGACCTCTATATTTGGAAAATAAGCATAAACTACAATAATCTTATGCTTTCCCAACCAATATGCATGCGAATATCGACAAAATGGACATAAATGTGCAATGAAAATATGGCAATTTGCACGCACATGATACACCCCATACTTAAGCTTGGTTGTCCCCAAGCAATACTTTTAATGGTTATTTAGGGGAAGAAAGTAAACCCTCAACATCATAGATTCATTCTTATATGTCCCTACACTTAATTGCCATCCTCGCAAAGGTACTAATGTCAACAATATCCATGCATGTGAATAAAAGCAACATCATACTCACAAAAGGAGGGTTATATGCATAAACAATTTCATGTAACATAGCATTGATAATCAAGAGGACTTTTTTTCAAGCTTATGAGAAGTAGATTGGTAAAAGGCTAAAGGTGGGCTAATTTTTGGCCATGGTGTGTTAAATCCGGGGAAAAAAACTTTCTTTCCGAAATTCCACAATCCTTTTTCATAATATTTCTCACCTTTCGCTCTTCGCTCAATGCTCTTTTTTCTATAATGCTTTTACCTCTCTAACCTTAGTAATGCCTTCTCGCGAGTCGAAAACATGGGTGTCATGAATGGCCCCGGATACTTAGTACTTCGGACTCCTCACCTTGTTTCCCATAATTCAAAAATATTTTCATTCCTACCAACAACTTCATAACAATGCACAAACTCCAAAGATGACATCCCACTACTAGAAATATGTCATTTAACATCGGGTAATAGCCGATGTCTTTCAAAAAAAAATCGATGTCTATGTGGGTGATGTAAAAAGTCAAAAGTTTTTCACATCGACTATAACCCGATGTCTTTATATATTATAAAAGTGTTTATATTTTTAAATCTGATGTCTTTGTTATCCTATGACAGTGATTATAAAATATAACCGATGTTATAATATACAATGACATCGGGTTATAGCCGATGTGAAAAACTTTTGATTTTTTACATCACCCACATAGACATCGATTTTTTTAAAGACATCGGCTATTACCCGATGTTAAATGACATATTTGCAATTTTTTTTATTATCGTAGCCTATGCGGGATTTGAACCCGGATCTTTGTGTTTGAATACAACGCTATACCATTTGAGCTAATAGGCTTTAGATGAGATAGAATGTTCTTACATAATAGCAAAAAGAGCATGTGAAACTTAGGAAAGGCATTTATTAAGCTTCAACGCATATAAGTTGTTCAAATGTAAGCTTCAATGCATAAACAAAAATATTTCCATAATCCTTTACAAGGAAAGAGTAGAGTGCTCTATAAAAATGAATTTTTAATCATGTTAAATATTTCTTAACTTGAACAATTCATACCAATCAATCCATTTCATATATAAGTTTCACAGACAAGCAATTAGAAATTAATGCAGAAATGAAAGAGATATAGAGAAGCTGCATTTTCATACTCTGTTTCATGGACAAAAATATCAACATCAAAATAAAAGCCAGCATAGCCTAGGCTCCTAGCTCCTGACTATAACAGTTGATGATCTAAACTTCTGACTATAGCATAGCTAGCCTTTCCCCCACCCCACACTTAAAGATTACAGTGTCCTCACTGTATAAGAACTAGGGTTAAGAAAGAAACTTACTAAAAATTGGCGAAAATCAGGAGGTAAAGATATCTGTAGGGTGGTCGATATCGGGTGGACCAGTTGATATCGACCTGTCTCACTCGATTCATGGTGGTTCAAAGCTTCAAGGTGATCTCATGTCGACCACAACTCCTCTAAATCGACCATTTTTGGTCGATATCGAGTACATTACTCAATTTCGATCTCTCTTTTGCATTTCTTCTTTCCTGAAACTCTCTAGAAAAATAAAAACAAAAACCAAACAAAAACTTAAAGAGTCTCAAAACAAACCAAAAGTGTCCAAAACTAAAAAAAAACTAATTGTCTTGCACAGGCTCTAGACTTTATAGTCACTAGGACGACTTCTTCCTTTACGCTCTCAAGGCGGCATCTTCAAAGCCCATGTAGCGTGGGCCTCAAATAGCACTCCATTTTTATCTCTTAGCTGCATTCCGCCTGGATAAATCTGGTTTACAGTAAAGGGACCCATCCTCTTCATTTTGAATCTACTCGGGAACCAATGATCTTTTGATTTAGAGACATACACCTTATATCCTACTTCATAATTGCTCGGATCATCATTGGATACCCTGCACAAGCGCACATACCTAGGCAAACCTCTTCCGAAAAGTAATAAATCTTTAATTGAAATAGAAAAAGAGGAATCCGTACCTTGGCTTACCTTTTCTGTCTCTGATTCTAGTCGATATCGATCAGCATCACTCGATATCGACCTCTGTTCTTCTCTTGGAGGTTCTGTCGATGTGGAGGATTTCTACTCGATTTGGTCTAGTCGATTTTGACCTGTTGTACTCGATATCGAGTTACTTTTTCCTCTTTCAGCTTCTAGTTCAGTTGACGTTGACTTAGGGTTTTGGTCGATTTCGACCACTGTACTCGATTTCGAGTTGCTTTCTCCTACTTCGACCCCATATTTGAAACCCGACACATAATCTTGAACTATGTTAGTCGATATCGACTTACCTGGGTCGATTTCGAGTGGCTTTTTGGCTCCTTCGTTCAAGATTTCCACGATTTTCTCCACTTAGGCTTCTATGGCCCTCTTTTCAAGCTCCTCAGGTGTCATATTCCCGACCTTTGCTTCCTCGCATGTGATGTAGACACCTTTAATTGACTTTACCTCCACTGGCATTTCATTCTTCCTCACTGTCTTGTTGAAAGCGTATTCTATCACCTCATCACTAATGGTGAATGAGAGCAATCCTTTCCTCACGCTTATGTTGGCATCGACGGTTACTAAGAATGACCTTCCTAAAATAATGGGACAAGCAGGGTCCTCTGCCATATCAACAACTAGATAATCAGCAGGGACAAAGAACTTACCTACTTGCACTGGCACATCATCCACCATCCCTGTTGGAATTACCACCGTGTTGTTGGCCATGAATAGTTTTGCATCCATAGGCTCTAGGGGACCTATCTTTAACTTGTGCCATATAGTTAGTGGCATCATGCTAACACTAGCACCTAAATCACATAAAGTATTGAAGCAATATTGACCTAAGCCTATAGCGATAGAAAACTTACCTGGGTCCGCTCTCTTCTTTGGTAGCTCCAACTTGTTGCACTCCTCTGGGTTCTCAGTAATTGATCGCTTCTTAACTAGATTATCTTTATGGAACCTCACATATGATGGCATCTCATGAAGTGCTTCGGTGAATGGAATTGTTACATTGAGCCCTTGAAGCATCTTCACAAAGCACTGAAACTTCTTTTCTACCGGGTCCTTAATAACTTTCTTTGGGAATGGTAGCATCTTCTTTTTCACTACGACTGGAGTTGAGTTGATATCGAGTAGAGGATGGTCGATATCGACTGGAGGAGTCGATTTTTGGTGAGTATCAGCTTCTGTGTCGACATCGAGTAAAGGGGACTCGACATCGATATCACCTTGGTCGATATCGATTAGATGTGTCGATATCGATGTCTCTTCTGTGGCTTTCTCCTCCACTTTTTGCTTGGACGTTTGCAATTGACACCCACTCCTTAGATTTACAGCTGCTATATGTCCAGTAGTTTTGCCCTTTTGGTTGGGCATAGTAGATCCAGGGAGCGATCCTGACGGTTTGGGAATTTGTTCCGCCAATTGACCCATTTGTGTCTCCATGTTCCGCTTCCAAACGTCGATCTCCCCGAGCTTAAAATTGATGCCTTGTAGCTGAGTATGAACGGAGTTGTTATCTTGTTTGAACTCAGCGTGGTTCCTCCGCATCTCATCTAGAATGATCTATAGATCATCCTTCCTTGGTTCACACTCAGGGTGCCCTGGTGCTCTATAAGGTGGGGGATCCCTTTGTTGATGTTGAGGTTGATAGAACCGTTGATCTCCCTAATACTGCTGATATCCCTAATAAGGGCCTCTCGTCCACTTAGCTTCCTCATGTTGCTCCGCCATGCTAACTTGCTCAAGATGTGGGAAGGCATTGGTGTTGTGCCTTGTTGAGCCATACTCCTGGCAACCTTGATTGTTTGAGAGGAACCTATCTTGTTTTTGTAGGTGGCGTGTCTGATCATTGTGGAATTGTTGCCGCACATCAGGATCAATCTCCTTTGAAGGCTAAAAAAGTGGCATAGATGGGGCATGCCTTGAGTCATAGGCCGCAGTAGTCCTACAAGTGTTATCAAAGTTGACTAGCCTCTCAATTATGTCCCAGGCCTCCGTTGGTGTGATCTCAATGTATCGATAGGAGGTATAAGAGTTGATTGTCTCCTTATTCGTCCCATCAAGGGAGTTGTAAAAGATCTCCTGGATGACATATGGTAATTTGCCCATGCGTAGGGCATGATCTCAATAAATCCTTAAAGCGCTCCCACGCCTGTGCCGATGTCTCACCAGGCTTTTGTGTAAAAGCCGTGATCCTTGACCGCAGCACCGCCGTTTTAGATGGAGGAAAGAACTTGTTTAGGAACGCAACCTTCACCTATGCCCATGTCCTCAGCGAGCGTGGAGCCAAGCTTTCTAGCCATTGCAATGCCTTCCCTGCAAGAGACCATCGAAAGGATTTCAGTCTAACATATTCTAAGTTTGCACCATCAACAATAGTCTCACATAAATCCATAAAAGTAGAAATATGTTGCAAAGGGCATTCATTAGTTCTTCCTTCAAAAGTATTTCTTTTAATGTTAGACAAGAAGTTAATCTTAATCTCATAGTTAGAGGGAGGAATAAGAATTGCAGATTCAGGAATGTGAAGCGGCGGATGCATGTATTGCATCGCCGTCTGTGGATACTGATTGAGCCTCTCTTGGGCTTGTGTGCGTGCATCCTCCTCTTTATTAGCGCGGGCTCGCTCTGCAGCAGCGGCGACCCTTTCATTAGCGATTGTAGCATTGTGGTCCTCTATCTCCTTCCTCAATCGCTATATGATTTGAGCCTGTGTCTCGTTCTCCCCCATTATTCTGATAGCTCTGTTTCAAAGATGGAGAAAACGTTCTGGTTCGTCTATACTTTCCAAGATAGGTTCGCGATCAGAGCTTCGCATAAACCTGCAAAATAAGCACTAAAGAAGAACGTGAAAAAAAGATTAGGGCGCGATTGATTGCCTCCTCAACAACGGCGCCAATTTGTTCGTGAGTGGAGGGATCACTTAAAAAAAATATTAAACTAAAATATCAAACTAAATCGACTCCCTTGTCCAAGCAAATAAAATATAAGAATCCCTCCCGATGTAGTGGTAGGGTAATTAAGGATCGAATCCACGAGGAGGTATGTCAGCGCTTCCTAAGATTGCAATCACGATCAAGTTTCGACTCCAGAAGACCACTCGATATCGAGTAGTACAGTCGATATCGAGCTCAGTTCTGGTCGATTTCCAGCAAAGTTGCTACAGAAGACAAAAGCAAAGTCGACGTCGAGATTTTATCTCGATATCAATGTCAGCACTCGATATCGGCCTCTGCAGTCGAAATCGAGTCTTCGTAGAAACAGTAAAAGTCACCAATTTGTGTCAGAAAAGATGTCCGAAGAAAGTAGAATGATGATGTAAGGGTGGACAGAATAAAAACACAGATTTTTATATCACTCAATAAACTAAAAGCTTCCAAGGTCGGGGATTCATGCCACAACGATAACTATGCAAGTATTATACCAAATTCATGAAAGATGATGTTTTTCCGTCAAATAACTTTCGTTACCAACTATTAGGTGATTAGAGGCTCTCACATAAAACCTAAGAGTTACTATCCAATTACATGACAAATTCAAATTCACAATATGATTGACTTTCGCTTCAATAATGCAAATAACGAATCTCCTCAACTCTCGCAAAGGATCATGCATAGGCTAGAAGACGGAATCGCATAAAAATCATACCTTTGATGCACAAACTTACATTGCTATCGTAGGACTTACCCCGACCCTAGAAGTAGGGGAACTACTCGTGCCTCATCATCGTAGACATCATCATGATGGAAAAGAAACTACTTTGAATTAAACTTGCAAAAGAAAGAGTACAACCGAACAAAGACAATGCTCCGCTCTCGCTTCCTTTTCACCTCACTCGGCTCTCTCTCTACTCTCTCGCTACTGTAAAAACTGAATTGTTCTTGGATGGATTGTTGGATGATTGAAACTCAGACCTAATGGCCTCTAATTATAGACTTCTAACCTCGCTATCCAAGGATAAGAAACTCTATCTTTATTTCTACGATAAAACTTAAATAAGTAAAGAACTAAAACTCCGTAGGTAAATATCAAATTCACCATAAAGGATAACATGTCTAATGTATATTGGATAGAAGATCTCGACATTGGGATTGATGCATTGACTTCGGATAGAATTCAATCAAAAACAGCGTCGGATCTGTCTGCAGCAACAGTCGATATCGACCAGGGGACATCGATATCGACCTCTTCTTTTCTCTATCTCGAGCAGTCCTACTCGACCTCGGATTGGCACTCGACTTTTATCTTTAACTCGATTTAGGGCACTCGATATCGACCATGTTCAGTCGATATCAACCTCTCTCTGTCGACATGCTCTGTTCTTCGCTCTGCTCGATTTCTGGTGCTCTGTTTAACTCGATATGGAGTCTTTAGGTCGATTTCGACTCATCAGTAGACTTCGAGTTCTTTTTTAGCTTTTTTTTATTTGTCCAAATTGCTCCATTTTTGTCTCGATTTCTGCAAAATAGCATAAAAACTTGTGTAGACCTCTATATTTGGCAAATAGGCATAAGCTAAACTAATCTTATGATTTATCAACCAATATGCATGCAAATATCGACAAAAGGGACATAAATGTGCATTGAAAATACGGCAATTTGCGTACACATCAATGCTGCTCCTCAATGCGCTCATGTTTACTGCAACAAGTTCTATCATGCCCTTAGATGTGGAGGCTGCTGATCATGTCAGGGAGAAGAGAGGAAATATCATCCTCAACTGTGAGAACTTGGTGAAGATGAAACCCATCCTGCACCCCACTTACACTGAACCCACCATTCTCACTGTTGAAGAATATCGTGTGGTTAAGAAGTACAGGGACGTAGGGCACCAGAGAAAGCTTTCACAGATACTGAAGGATAAGATCACCAAAGAGGCGATGCAATGGTGGAAAGGGAAAGTTCGAGACAGTGTTCGCGGAAAGTACATTGGCCCAGACAAGCAGTACCCTACCTTTGGACAATGGCATGATGAAGACACTACAACTGAGAAGACTCTGAAGAAGACATTTGCCAAGAAGTCATCTGCCAAGAAGTCCTCTGCCAAGAAGTCCTCTGCTGGTGCTTCCTCTTCAAGGCCTTGATCTCACATTTTCTGTTTTAAAACCTATGACTCTTTTTCTCAAAAACTCTCTTTTTTGGTTAAAACTTCTGGTGGTCATTTGACGGTTGAAACATTTTACTCTATGCCCTTTGTTGGAAGACAAAAAGGGGAGAGGTTTTACGGTTTTATCTAGTCTTATGGTTTGTTTATGATCTTTGATGTTTTAAACCTTTTGATCCAAACATTTTATATGCATAATATTAGTCTCATATGCTTTTCCTATTATGCCTGATATCTGATCATATATGCATTATGTTTTGTCTTCCATCCAGGGGGAGATTGAAGACTCCACCTTGATTGCAAGACCTTGAGATACTAACTTGCAGATCTATATGAAAGGATGATGAAAGACAAAACAGGACTTGGTATCAAGGTCTTGAAGCCAAGGAGAAAATGTTTGGTTTTGGTCTCGTATTAATCCTAAGATGCATAGTTTATATGATAATGTTTTTGCAGAGAATGTTATAAGGTAAGAACGTTGGGCCATATGGGTTTACACATATGGGCCTTATCTCTTATTGAATTCGGCTAATCAAATATATTTATATACACGTCTTTCCTAACTCGTTTTGTAGAAAGTTTAGATATTGTGAGATCTTTCAGATTTGGACCCAAGATACAACTCCTACACATTGCTTCATCACATATTTCAGAAGCATGAATAACAAGGATATTGAAGATTTGTTGAGGATCGTGTGGAGAAGATTTAGAAAGAAAAGATGTGGTTCCATATCATCCCGGGTGATTGAAACATCTATAAAGAGATGAATGCAAGAAGAGACAGACACGACACTGCAATACAAGCTTAAGTCGATCACATCCACTCCATATCACTCGTTACATTTGTGTCTCCCTAGTTCTCATTGTTATTAGCTAGCTTCATTAATTTGTTAAGAGTTGAGGGAAACACGTGAGCTCATAGTACAATTCATTTGTCTTACACTAAAGAGTATTTTATACTCAAACTAAACACACTTAGGTGTGTCGTGAGGGCTTTTATTTCATTGGTAAGGTTGAGTTACTAGAATAGAAGTATGAGGCTTTGTATAGAAGAAGGAAAAGTTCTTCTAGGATATTCTAGGGCTTAAGAGGAAGTGAAATAAAGAGCTGTTGAATCCTACGGGTTGGAGAACCCTAGGCGGGGACGTAGGCCAAGTTGGTGCCGAACCTCGTTAACAATTCACTTGTTCATTTACTTTTCCGCAATTACTTTTGTTTCCTTGGTTTTCACTTTGTCAGGTTTTTATAGCCATATCAAGGTCTTAACAAATTATTTTTATAAAACTGTGAAAAGGTTTTTGTTTTGCAAAAATCGTGCATACTCTATTCATCCCCCTTTCTAGAGTATTATCTATCTCCTTATAGACTCTTAACAAAGAACAATGAAAATTAAATTGAGGGTGAAGGAAGCTAATAACTAACCTATCAATGTGAAGATGGGGTCTGAGATTTAGACCGATGACGAAGACTATCTATTATGCGCAATAGTAGTGTCTGAAGACCAGTAATATTGGTAGATATACTCAAGAGCTTTTATTCATTCCTTCTTTCCAAATCAGCAAATTGATGCTGAAGATCTTCCATAGTAGCATAAATAGGGCCAGCGTCATCAACAGTGACATCCTCCTCTTCTTCATTCTCATTCTGCTCATCCCCTACTACCAAATCAGTTTCCTTAGGATCAAGTCCCTCAGAATCATCCTCAAGTGGCTCCAGTGGAAAGGGAAAACTATTATGGCTTACGTTGAAATCAGTCAGCCCGAAAAATTAAGGTAGTTCTGCAGGAAGGTATAGATGCTCTTCATGATCTCCTGCCATCCATATGAAACACTCCACTCCGTTGGAATGCCGAACTGCTATAGTAATGCCGCCCCAGTTTAAAGTAACAATATTGTAGACCGAGTCACCATCAGTAGAGTGTAAATCATCAAGACGAACTTCCAAGTGTCAAGCAATCAGCGACACCAAACCTCTAAAAGCAATAGTATGATCCGATCTCACATGGGTAGCCCTAATCATCTCAGTACAACTTCCCAGAAATAATTGAACCCAGTCAGGATTTGGAATACATCAGGGGTCAAACAATAAGTGTAACTCCAAGCTCTCATAGTAACCAACTCAGGATCAACTATCCCAAAGAAAGACGTACACAGTACCCTGTAGCATATCCTCAAAGTAGGGTGGGTAATCATATAATCGAAAAAGTTACCGCCCGACCCACAAGATCGACCAGTAGCCTCCTTCTAAGTATCATGCATAGGTGGGTCAGCCAATTCAAATCCCCATGCATTTGCAGAAATCTTGGTGACTCCAAAAGCTTGTGCGATAAAGTCCTTAGTCACCACGAACTCCTTACCTCTCATGTAGAAATGAATCTTCAAATCAGAATGGTAGTCCGGGGTAGCCAGGAATTCTCTAACCAACATAGGATAAGTGAATGCGGCTAGATCCATAAAATCACCCAAACCACCTTTTTCCAGAAGTCGAGAAACGTGCTGAAACAATCCCAAACGATGCAGAGTTACCGGATCAAAGAATATCATAGTGAGGTATTCCCTTTTCTCGAGATTGATCCAACGATCCTCTTGCTTTTTCGACAGGTAGAAAGGCTTCTCCATAGCGGGAACAATAGGCATGATGATCGAAATCAAAGAAGAACGTGATAGAGCTCATGAGAAACGACGGAATCTCCCATCCTACAGGGGACGGCGGGCGCCGGTGTTTAGGCGACAGGCACCGGTTGGTGCAGAATCATGAATCCGAGTGAAGACGTTGAAGGGTCAACGTCCCAAACTCCTCCAAACTGATAATTGACGAACAAACTTGGTTTCAAGGTCTTTCTTTTGTGGTAGGGATTGTAATGATGTGGAAAGAATCGAATTTGATGGATGAATGGTAGTGACATATGTGTTTGATGGGTGATTGAAAGAAAGGCATTTGATTGAAACACAAGGCTTAGGTTTTTGGAATTGGGATTCAAGTAGGAAAATTAGGGTTTTTGTGTTGCTTGGAGACAAAGGCTTTGCAAGATCACAATTTAGGGGATGGAAAGTATATGATTTTTGGGATTGGAAATAGATCATCTATAAAAAGAAAAATAAATAATTAGATATAAAAGAAATAATATAATGCATATAATTTATTTAGATAGATAGATATCTATACATATATTCTTAATTTAGAAAAATTTACGCTTATATGTCAATCTTACCTTTATTTTAGGGATTTCCATGAATTACATTTTTCCATTTAAATTTTTTTACTCCTTTTTTCTTTTATTTTTATTTTTTAATTATCCCATTTATCTCTTTAAATCAGTCACATTTATTTTCTTTTATTTTAACTCATTTACTAACTATTGAACTTAATTCAAAACATTAAATCCAATCTAATGTCTACTATTAATCTATAGTTAAATATTTTAAACACATTTACTAACTATTCGATCAAATTTTCACACGTTCACAAATAAAGATTAAACGAGGGAGAATGAAATAAGATGGGTTTTATTGATTGTGTTTTTGTTTCTTGCACTTGTTAAAAACGAAAGTGGTTCAGCCTTTTAATACCAAGTGGTTCAGAGTTTTTATACCAAGTGGTTCAGAGTTTATATACCAAGTGGTTCAGCACATATAAATAAAAGTGGTTCACGAAGTAAATAGTATTGGTTCATGAACCATTTTATTTTAAAAAAATCAATAGTATTGGTTCATGAAATAAATAATTAAAGAGTAGTGGTTCATGAAATAAATAGTATTGGTTCATTAAAATAAATAATTAAAAATAAATAAGTAATTAAACATTAAACATTCAAAGAAAATAAATATAATCGGGGGATTTTTATACCAAGTAGTTCATGGTTTTTATACCAAGTGGTTCAGAGTTTTAAACCAAATGGTTCAGGGTTTTTATACCAAATGGTTCAGGGTTTTTATACCAAGTGGTTTATCAAATAAATAAAGAGTAGTGGTTCATCAAATAAATAGTATTGGTTTCATGAACCATTTTATTTTAAAAACAAATAAATAAATAATTAAAAATAAACATTACAAGAAAATAAAAGAAAAATGAAAATTTTACAATTATTAAATAGTAGTGGTTCATCAAATAAAGAGTAGTGGTTCATCAAATAAATAGTTCAGTAAATAAATAAATAAAATAATTAATTAATTAATTAAAAAACCTTACAAGAAAACAAAGAAGAATAAAAATTTTACAATTAATAAATAGTAGTGATTCATGAAACAAAATCTAGTGGTACATGGAGTGACTTTATGAACCACTTCTTTATAATTTTATTAACCACATCTTTATAACTTCATGAAGCACTTCTTTATAACTTCTTTATAGTAGTGGTTCAACAAATAAAGAATAGTGGTTCATCAAATAAAAAGTATTGGTTCATTAACCGTTTTATTATAAAAACAAATAATTAAAAAAATTAAAAAAGAACAATTAAAAGAAAATAAAAGAAGAATGAAAAAGAAAATAGTATTGATTAATTAAATAAATAAAGCAAATAAATAATTAAAAAATAAACATTAAAAGAAAATAAAGAAAAATAAAATTTTTACAATTATTATATAATAGTGGTTCATGAAACAAATTATAGTGGTTCATGGAGTAACTTCATGAACCACTTCTTTAAAACATAATGAACCACTTCTTTACAACTTCATGAACTACTTTTTTATATGAAGTGGTTCAGTGCTTTTATATCAAGTGGTTCAGGGCTTTTATACCAAGTGGTTCAGTGACTAAATAGAGAGCGGTTCAGTGGCTAAATAAAGATTGGTTCAGTGACTAAATAGAGATTGGTTCAGTGACTAAATAGAGATTGGTTCAGTGACTAAATAGAGATTGGTTCAGTACTAAATAAAGAGTGGTTCAGTAACTAAATAGAGAGTGGTTCAATGACTAAATAGAGAGTGGTTCAGTGACTAAATAGAGATTAGTTCAGTGACTAAATAGAGATTGGTTCAGTGACTAAATAGAGAGTGATTCAGTTACTAAATAGAGATTGGTTCAGTACTAAATAAAGAGTGGTTTAGTGACTAAATAGAGAGTGGTTCAGTGACTAAATAGAGTGGTTCAGTGAGTAAATAGAGAGTGGTTCAGTGACTAAATAGAGATTGGTTCAGTACTAAATAAAGAGTGGTTTGGTGACTAAATAGAGATTGGTTCAGTGACTAAATAGAGAGTGGTTCAGTGACTAAATAGAGTGGTTCAGTGACTAAATAGAGAGTGGTTGAGTGACTAACTAGAGATTGGTTCATTGACTAAATATAGAGTGGTTCAGTGACTAAATAGAGAGTGGTTCAGTGACTGAATAGAGATTGGTTCAGTGATTAAAAATAAATTCTAGTGGTACATGAAATAAATTAATAGTAGTGGTTCATAAAATAAATAGTATTGGTTTATGAAATAAATTAATAGTAGTGGTTCATGAAATAAATAGAGATTGGTTCAACACATATAAATAGAAACCCTCCCACTAAAATATTAATAACAAATACGTACCAAATTTCCTTTTAACGAAAATATTTTACTTTAATATATTTATTATCATTTTTTAAATAAAAAATTCAATTATAAAATTGTGAAAATTTTAAGAACCGAAATATATATTAATATATTAATTTGTCAATTAATGTTTAATTAGTAAATTTATGTGGAAGTATTTTAATTATAAATAGAAAATATATTTATTATCAATTTTTAATTAAAAAATTCAATTATAAAATTGTGAAAATTTTAAGGGCGAAATATATATTAATATGTCAATTAATGTGTAATTAATAAATTCATGTGGAAATATTTTAATTATAATTAGAAATTATATATATATACTAAAAGTGATTTTAGGCAAAAGGTACTAGATTATAATTGATGTATTTAATGACATGAGATGGTGGCAGGTTCAATGGTAGAAGGTGTTGGGGCTTGCGGCAAATGACGCGTTGGATTCTCAATTAAAATAGACAAAAAGCTGTTTTCATTAATTTTGTAAAAATGTGAGTGTGTGGGACGCGCGGACATCCGGGTTTGTGCGAGTGGGATTCGCATGGATGCGCCAGATGGACAGATGTGGGAGTGGGGTCCGAATTTTTTTTCAGCCTTTTTAATTGACGTGGACCAATCACATTATTTCTTAGACCAATCAAATCACTTCTTTCGTTCTCACCGGTAGTATGCTTCTCACTCGAACTCAACCATATATATACTAGTTTTACTTTACCCGCCCGTTGTGCGGTTTGTTAATAAATAAAATTATAATTAATTTATATTGGATATAAATAAGATATAAGGTTATATTGGATATATTGGATATATTGCCGTGAAATTTAGCTCAATTATAAACATCTACCGGTTACGAAATACTCTATGATAATGTGTTAGGTCTAAGGATGTGCATGTCTTTTCTTTTTAAATCATTGGTTCTCTTTTAAAAAAATTATTAGAAGTTTGAATTAGTTTTTGCATGATCTTTTTATGTTAAATATTTAATTATTTTGCATGATCATATCATATCTTTTATATTATATATTTTTAAAATTAATTTGTAACCTAAAATATATCTAAAATATAATTAAAATATAAGGTTGTATTAGATAGATTATTTGATCTAAAAAGATAAGTTTTTCACCTAACTATATTGACTTATTAATTGATGTGGCCCAAATAAATAATATCAATTTAATTCAGAATATGACACGTAAGCAAAAATAATCCCGTTTTAATCCAGAAAATTCCACATAGGCGAATCGCACCAGAGCCCGTTTCATGCCTCTGCTTTATTATTTTATATATATATATATATATATATATATATATATATATATATATATATATATATAGCTAGATAGATAGAATCTCCTGTTCCAATGTTACCAAAAATAAAACGCATCTAGGCACTAGCGGCAGGCGCCAGTATTCAAGCGGCGGACGCCGGTATTCAGGCGGCGTGCGTCGGTTATGGAAGAACTCCACTCCCTCATTTTGATCGAATAAATTTGCCTAACTAATAAGTTCTAATACAAAGATATTACAATGTGCAGCAAAATAGACTAGTCCTACTTTATTGAATTGTAAAAATAATGCAATGATTAAATAATATTACCTATTTTTAACTTGGGTTGCCTCCCAAGAAGTGCCTTTGTTTCATGTCTTTGGCTCGACATGTTGCTCTTCTTGATCATGTTACCCCAGCAAGATCCTCCACACTTGTCCTTTTCTTGACAAGAGGGGGAACCTTAGGAATTTTTCCAATGTGTTCATCCATTTCATGAATTAATTCCTTTTCCTTAGTATGAATTCCTCTTGGAGGTTGCCCTGAAATTGCAAAAACCTCAATATTTTCATGGATCAATTTCTCATAGGGAAGAATAATAGGTTCATTTGAATCAGGCACATTTTCATGTGGTTCAAACAAATTTTCAATTTTCATTTCAATTTCATCTTTCCCTAATTCAGGTTTCACATTGCTAGAAAACTCATTATTCAATCATTCATTAACATTAGAAGCATCTAACAAATCATTTGATTCATTCCTGCAATAAACATTATTAGCATCAAGAATATCCAAAGAATCATTAGGAGAAAGAGTAATAGGATCAAAAATAGAAAATTCAATCTTTCTACCGTCAAACTCCATGGTTAGAGAACCTTCAAAGAAATCAATCTTAGTTTTGGCCGTTCGCAAGAATGGCCTTCCCAAGAAAATCGGGGTTTCAGACGTACCCTGTTCCATATCTAATATAAAGAAATCAACAGGAAATATCAATTCATTAACCTTAACTAAAACATCTTCAACAACTACTCTAGACTTAATACTAAACGATCAACGAGTTGTATAATGACACCAGTTTCGGACAAAACATCGAGACCCAAAAACTTGTACAAATTGTATGACATGACATTAATTGAAGCTCCTAAGTCCAACATAACTTTATTGAATTTTGTATTACCAATTGCACATGGGACAGTGAACATACCCGGGTCTCCGCATTTTTCGAGCAATCTTTTCAGTAACATAGCGGAAACATTCTCATTCAAACTTACCTTTTTCTTTCATCTCATCCTTTTCTTTCTTTTCATAGTACATAATTATTTTAAAAACTTAGCATAACGAGGCACAATTTTCATTAAATTCAAAAGCGGAATATTTACCTCACAATGAGCAAATGCATCATATATAATTTGTTCATCCTCCCACTTACGATAAGGTTTTAAGGCATGGGGAAAGGGTGGTGCAGGTTTTGGAACCTCAGAAAACCAATCCTTCGATGATTTCTTCGCAGATGGATCGTCGTAAAAAATCGGATCACTTACTGGCAGGGGCGGAGGGCACCGGGTCTCAAGCGGCGGGCGCCGGTCTTTACATAAGATTGATTCTGAGTTGTTTTCACCTTCTTCACCCACGCCAATTACCTCTTTAGGCCTTTCTTCTACAATTTTAGTGGGTACTTTCACTTCTTTACCTCCTCGAAGGACCATGGCACTTACATTCTCCTTTGGATTGACTACCACTTGTGATGGCAACCTGCCCGAATCCTTAGCTCTCAATTCTCCAATCTCTTTAGCCATTTGACTCAACAATTTCTCTTGAACACTCATCTTGTCAAATAACAACCTTAAAGTTTTATCTTTGTCCTCTTGTTGAGTGTTTCTTTGACGATTCTCATATTGGCCTCTTCCCTGATATGGGACTTGTTGCTGCTGGCTCCTACCGTTGAATGCACTTTGATAGTTCGAATTGTATTTTTGATTTTAGAAGTTGTTACCAAAGTTGCGGCGAGGTCCATAATCCATAGCATTGAGATCAACAACATCCTCTTGAATCAATGGGCACTTATCATTCGGATGGTTTATATCTCCGCAGACACCGTAGGGTATAGACTGTGGTGATTGATTTAGTTGCATAGCCATCTTGTTGACGATCTTAGTAAGCCTATCTAAATCATCTTTGCGACTATCTCTAGAATTATCAAACTTGTGTACTCCTCATACTCCTTGGTGTTTCCCATATTGTTGCGACACATTAGCTAAACCTTCAAAAATTTTTATTGCTTCTTGAGATGTTTTATCCAAAACATCTCCTCCACTAGTAGCACTGATAACACTCCTATCCCTATCAACCAAGCCTTCATAAAGATATAGCACTAAATCATCCTCGGGTATTCCATGTTGTGGACAACTACCCTTAAGCCTCTTGAATCTCTCAACATACTCATAAAGACTCTCCATAGATGATTGCTCAATACTAGATAGCTCCTATTTTAGTTTGCTAAGGCGAGCAGTAGGGATATACTTTTGAAGGAAAACTCTCTTTAACTCAACCCAAGTAGTAATGCTTTCGGGTGGGGGGGGGGAGAGGAGGTAATATAACCAATCGCTATCCGCATCTTTTAAGGTAAAGGGGAATACTCTAAGCATAAATTGATCATCGGTTAGGCCTTGGGGTCTAAGTCTATCACATACGCTAGCAATGTTTCCAAGGTGTTTGTTTGGTTCCTCCCCAGGCAATCCGTGAAAATTGGGTAAAATAGTAGACCGATTTGATTTGTATTCGAATTTGGAACCCTCAGGGAGAGAGGGAAGTCTAATTGCGAGCGGTTGTGGATTCAAATTAGATTCCTTCAAGCTTCTCAGGGTCCTTCTTGGTGGATTGATGATGCCGTTTTGTTGTTTTCGTTGTCTGCCATCTCCTTGTTTTGATCAAAATCGAGCCTCCTTTTCAACCTAGAAAGAGATCTTTCAATCTCCGGATCAAAAGATAAATGTGTTGAATTAGAAGAGCGATTTTGAACCATGCAAGAATAAGACAAACCTAAAGAAAAAAAAGCTAAAATAAAAATAAAGATAAAAAGAAATCAATGATAGGAAAATTAAAGCAAACTCTTTTCTCCCCGGAAACGGCGCCAAGAATTTGGTGGTCAGCGAACGTCGTTAGCTTTCGCTTCGCCAAAATAATAATAATAATATCCTATCTCAATGCTTAAACCAATAGATTAGTAAACCAATAAATTGATAAACTAATAGATTAGTATAGCGAGGAAGTCCGGAGTCGAACCCATAGAGAGAACGGTTGCAATGATAATATTCCCAACAATGATTTCTAAAGACAATGGCAATGGTTTGTAGCAACTTAATGACAAGATAAAGTAAATATGATGATGATTATGAAGTATTGATAATAAGATAGAAAAGCATTTCACCTATCTCGACAATGGTTGAGGTTCAAGATCTTAGGATTGATTCAATAGTATTTATAAGATATATGTCGACTTAACTAAGGTTGATTGTTCCGCAAAGATACAATCTTCTTATTCAATATCACTAAAGAATAACATTAACGATTCAAGTTCTTAGACCAATTGGCACATCGATTCAATGCAAATAGAAGACAAGGGAACAACCCACTCAGCCTTATAAACACCTACTCGACATAGATCAATCGATATCACCCACTACAAAGACATAGAAATATCACTAAATGAATGAATTTGTTTGCTATCAAGAAACCAACAACGGATTCATTGCATAGATGCAATTCCTAACACGGTGATCAATCATAGAAAGGAACACAAATTCATATCAATAAGAACAAGATGATAAATATAATTATAAATAAATAATTGAAATCAAATCCTCATAATTCATTCAACCATTTCTTCGAATCACAGGCAAAACTATGAGTTTAGCAACTCATAGCCAATGTAACGCTCATCTCTCTCTCTCTCTCTCTCTCTCTCTCTTTCTCTCTCTCTCTCTCTCTCTCTCTCTCTCTCTCTCTCTATATATATATATATATATATATATATATATATATATTGTACGGCATAACCTAAACTCTCACTCCGCTTCTTGGCTAAATGAAAATAACCTAAATAGATTCGTGAAAAACCCTAGAGAATAAAATAATAATAATAAGAAAATTAGACTATTTGGGATAAAATAAACAATCGCTGAACACGAGACACCGGCGGGCGCCGGTGGAATAGCGGCAGACGCCGTCCCTAACAGACTTCGTAATTCTTCTTAGCTTCGACGTTGTGATTACTTGCTCCTTTGGTTCTACTTCCTTAGCCTTCATATGCTCCTAAATCATCCTTTTAAGCTCCTCTAAGATCCCATCCATGGTCTAAATGTATGACTGCAGAATAAATACTAAAAAGGCGTAGATTCCATACTCGAATACTTCACAAGAAAGATATAGAATTAGACTAAAACATATGCAAAAATCCTATCTAAATGCAATAAGAACTACCTATAATGACTATATGTAATTTGCATTATCACTTCCTCAGGTGTCTTGTCTAAAATATCTCCTCCACTAGTAGTGTTGATGACGATGCACTCATGGTCAAGCAGCCCTTCATAGAGATAAAGAATCAAATCTTCTTCGGGTATACCATGTTGTGGGCAACGTGCCTCGAGTTTCCTGAATCTCTCAATGTAGTAATAAAGACTCTCCCTAGGGAGTTGCTCTATGCTTGTCAATTGCTTCTTCAGTTTACTCAAGCGTGTAGCAGGGAAATATTTCTGCAAAAAGCCTTCTTCAAACCTAACCAGGTTGTAATGCTTCTTGCAAGAAAGTAGTGAAGCCTATCGCTTGCTGTGTCTTTTAGAGTGAACAAAAATAGTCTTAGCATAAATTGATCATCAGTAAATCCATGCGATCTGATTGTGTCACAGACATTGATAAATTTTATGAGATGCTTGTTTGGCTCATCACCAGTCATTGTATAGAAGACTGGAAAGGCACTGATTAACTTAGGTTTGTATCCTAACTTGGATCCTTCTAGGAGTTCAGGAAGTCCAATTGCAAGAGTTTGAAAATTGAGATCAGGTTCCTTCAAATCTCTCAATGTCGTTTTGAGAGGGGGATTGTTGATCTTGTCTATCTTTGCTTAGTCCCAAGAGACCTCAAAGAGAACTGAAATAACAAAGCGAATAAAAATCTAGATAGCAATAAAAGTAATAAAGAAAATCTAGGTAGTAAATGGAGTAATGGTGAATTAGTTGAAATCAATAATAAGGAAGTAGCTCCACCAGTAATTCATCAACAACGGTTAGATTATTGATCCTTGACCCAATTCTAATTACTCTTAATGGATTAATCTGATGTGATCATATTACCATATGAGCCTGAACCACACGAAATCTCAATTGAAAAAACAGGTTGGCGATACATCGGTATTTTGGATCCACCAGATTGTGTAAAATTCCGATTGATGCCTATGAGCACATGTTGGAAAGCTATTTTAAGTGGCTACAACTTCCGTGAAGAACACGTTCGCTAAATCAGCCTTGAAGATGACCGAAAATGTTGTTCTTTACAACTGTTCAAATTCTGGCAGCTTATGGGAAACACATTTATTGAAGACGAAACGCATTCATTGAAATCGTATAAAGGGTGTTGAAATCAAGACACATATTTTAATATGCATTGATGATCTTGAAGGTTTCCGACTCTTTGCTTTTCTGCCACTTGATTGCCCACCTCCTTTTCCATCATTTCAAGGGACCTTTCATATTATCCCCTCAATGAATGTGTTAGCTAGCATTTGACCTTTCATTTTGCATTACTTTTATTATATAAAGAGCTTGTATTCTCACTTAGAAATCAGATTTGAGAGAAGAAAAGTGTCTTTCCTTTGAATTGAGATGATTCTAAATTGTTGTTGGTAAGATGCCTTCAACGTCCTCTAAGGTGAGATGCCAAAGAGAAACCCGTTTGTTGAATCATTACCGGTGAGATGCTTTGTGATTGATTCCCAAACATAGACTCAATCATTTGAAAGTGAGATTCCGACGTTTGAGAGAGTGAGTTTTGTAGATCTTGTGGTGAGATGCTCCAAGATCTAGCAATCCATATCCTTGTCTTTTATTTCCTATAAATCC
Source organism: Persicaria maculosa (assembly GCA_963922045.1). Taxonomy (NCBI): domain Eukaryota; kingdom Viridiplantae; phylum Streptophyta; class Magnoliopsida; order Caryophyllales; family Polygonaceae; genus Persicaria; species Persicaria maculosa. The sequence continues at coordinate 42,906,215 of OY998261.1, forward strand.
CCAAAAATCATCCCAACAAAAAGAGTGTTCCAAAGCTCGAGCTTTAGTCGATTGTTCCCTCGGGTTGCATCAATTGGTATCAGAGCTAATCGACTCGAGTACCTATAGCTTTTCTTATTTTATTCATTTGTTATTTTCTGAAATGTCTAGGAGATTAAGATTGGAGCCATTGTCTAACGAATACACCCGGTGGGCTATTCGGGCATATGATGATGGGTATCTTCAATGGGAAGGCATGGATGGGGGCTACCTATGATATCGTAGATCAAGAACTCCGTAGGAGATATCGAAAGAAAAGAGCTCGGGAGATCGCTCAACAACAAGAAGTCGAACGGAGGGCTGCGTTAGAAGATGTTCGTGTCATTGTGGAAAATCTCATCGCCGAAATAAATACGGGATCACCTCTTTAGAACAACACCCTCGACCCTGTACCCCCATCAGCGGCTCACTCGTCGACATGTGATTCTTTGGTGCCCATAGCTCCACCACCCCCTCCTTCGAAGCCCGTAGAGATCGTGGTTCCTACCCTTGATGTCCCTATACATATTGTTGATATCAAGGCCCCTGGAATCTCAACGCCCATGTCCAAAACATCTCTAATCACCCCAAAATTTCTCAAAATCATGGACACCCCATGGATGGATGCCGTTATTGTTGTTTTCGTTGTTTGCCATCTCTATTGATGATGCCGTTATTGTTGTTTTTGTTGACTGCCATCTCCTTGTTTTGATCAAAATCGAGCCTCCTTTTCAACCTAGAAAGAGATCTTTCAATCTCAGGATCAAAAGATAAAGGTGATGAATTAGAAGAGCGAGTTTGAACCATGCAAGAATAAGACAAACCTAAAGAAAAAAAAAGCTAAAATAAAAATAAAGATAAAAAGAAATCAATGATAGGAAAATTAAAGCAAACTCTTTTCTCCCCGGAAACGGCGCCAAGAATTTGGTGGTCGACGAACGTCGTTAGCTTTCGCTTCGCCAAAATAATAATAATAATATCCTATCTGAATGATTAAACCAATAGATTAGTAAACCAATAAATTGATAAACCAATAAATTGTAGCAACTTAATGACAAGATAAAGTAAATATGATGATGATTGAGAAGTATTGATAATAAGATAGAAAAGCATTTCACCTAATTCGACAATGGTTGAGGTTCAAGGTCCTAGGATTGATTCAATAGTATTTATAAGATATATGTCAACTTGACTAAGGTTGATTTTTCTGCAACGATGCAATCTTCTTATTCAATATCACTAAAGAATAGCATTAATGATTCAAGTTCTTAGACCAATTGGCACATCGATTCAATGCAAATAGAAGACAAGGGAACAACCCACTCGACCCTATAAACACCTACTCGACATAGATCAATCGATATCATCCACTGCAAAGACATAGAAATATCACTAAATCAATGAATTCGTTTGCTATCAAGAAACCAACATCGGATTCATAGCATAGATGCAATTCCTAAAATGGTGATCAATCATAGAAAGGAACACAAATTCATATCAATAAGAACAAGATGTTAAATATAATTATAAATAACTAATTGAAATCAAATCCTCATAATTCATTCAAACATTTCTTCGAATCACAAGCAAAACTATGAGTTTAGCAACTCATAGCCAAAGTAACATTCATATCTGTCTCTATTGTACGGCATAACCTAAACTCTCATACCACTTCTTGGCTGAATGAAAATAACCTAAATAGAGTCGTGCAAAACCCTAGAGAATAAAATAATAAAATAATAAAAAAATAGAATCTTTGGGCTAAAATCAACAATTGCTGAACACGAGACACCGGTGGGTGCCAGTAGAATAGCAGTGGACGCCATCCCTAACAGACTCCGTAATTCTTCTTAGCTTCGACATTGTGATTCCTTGCTCCTTTTGTTCTTCTTCCTTAGCCTTCATATGCTCCTAAATCATCCTTTTAAGCTCATCTAAGATCCCATCCATGGTCGAAATGTATGACTGCAGAATAAACACTAAAAAGGCGTAGATTCGAAACTCGAATACTTTACAAGAAAGATATAGAATTAGACTAAAACATATGCAAAAATCCTATCTAAATGCAATAAGAAATACCTATAATGCCTATACGTAATATGCATTATCACTTCCTCAGGTGTCTTGTCTAAAATATCTCCTCCACTAGTAGGGTTGATGACGAGGCACTCATGGTCAAGCAGCCCTTCATAGAGATAAAGAATCAAATCTTCGTCGGGTATACCATGATGTGGGCAACTTGCCTCGAGTTTCTTGAATCACTTAATGTAGTAATAAAGACTCTTCCTAAGGAGTTGCTCTATGCTTGTCAGTTGCTTCTTCGGTTTACTCAAGCGTGTAGCAAGGAAATATTTCTGCAAAAAAGCCTTCTTCAAACCTAACCAGGTTGTAATGCTTCTTGCAGGAAAGTAGTGAAGCCTATCGCTTGCTGTGTCTTTTAGAGTGAACAAAAACAGTCTTAGCATAAATAGATCATCTGTAAATCCCTGCGGTCCGATTCTGTCCCAGACATTGATAAATTTTTATGAGATGCTTATTTGGCTCATCCCCAGTCATTGTATAGAAGACGGGAAAGGAACTGATTAACTTAGGTTTGTATCGTAACTTGGAGCCTTCTAGGAGTTGAGGAAGTCTAATTGCAAGAGTTTGAAAATTGAGATCAGTTTCCTTCAAATCTCTCAATGTCGTTTTTGAGAGGGGGATTGTTGATCTTGTCTATCTTTGCTTAGTCCCAAGAGAACTCAAAGAGTATTGAAATAACAAAGCGAATAAAAATCTAGATAGCAATAAAAGTAATAAAGAAAATCTAGGTAGTAAACGGAGTAATGGTGAATTGGTTGAAATCAATAATAAGGAAGTAGTTCCACCAGTAATTCATCAACAATGGTTAGATTATTGTTCCTTGACTCAATTATAAATACTTTTAATGGATTAATCCGACTAGGGTTCACACCCACAATCCTTCGGTAATTTGGCAATATCAAAACTCTCAACTAATTAGGAATAGAAAATCACTCTAATACTCCTAATTACCAATCGACAATATCCCACACCATAAATTGATATTTTCACGGGATCAGTTGGTTGTGTTTGCTACTTGGGTTCAGTCGTATCGCAGGAAATAATCAAACTAGCAAGAAAGCAAATTCCGTGAAGGTAGCAAATCAAGAGGAAATACATGCAATCAATATGGAAGAACAAAGATATTCTTTCAACCATGGAATAACATAGAAATTAAGTCTCACAAATCATCCAACCATGCGTCTGAATCGCAGATGAAACAAATAAGTTTAGTTCTTCATGCCAAAGTGGAAAACCATCCTTATTCCTCTAATTTTGTCTACTGAAAATTAGGTCTTCTCAACCTACTTAAAGTCGGCCGAAAATAAACCCTAAAAACATAACAGAAAGTACCCAAAATGAAATCTGGATAAACTTGTGTTCGCTCAGACCGGTGGGCGCCGATTGTTGATAGGAGGAAATCGAGTTCTTAAAACAAATATAGATGCAAACCGATTCCTAGCCTATGCAAATAATTACAAGAATTCTTCCCGTTGTAGTAAAAGGGTAGTCAGGATCGATCCACGAGGAAGCAAGTCAGCGGGATCCTAGATAGTCTTGAAAGCTCACGTCTTTTGTTGACCAGAAGCCTCGATCTCGACCTAAGTGCTCGATGTCGACCTTCGCTGTCAATTTCTACTGCAATAAAAAACCTGCAGAGACAAAAATGACACTCGATATCGACTAGGGTGGTCGATATTGATGTCAGTAGCAGAAATTGATTGGCTCAGAAAACTGCCAGTCGATAAGGGGCAGTCGATATCGAGTAGACAACTCAAAATTGACCTCAACAGTTCGTGAAGGGAGATTGAGATCGACACAGAAGACCGTCGATCTGGGCTAAGTGGTCGATATCGACTAGTAGGATCAATATCGACTGGATCCTGCAGAAGCGTTAGTTTTTGTCGGTGAAGAAAGGCCGAAGAAACAAGGATGAAGAAGGGAGCAATGGACATAATAAAGACCGTATTTTTATGTGAATAAAAGATATAAAAGGAAACTCCTAGGGCTAGGGTTACCACAACGATAACCAATTCATGCGATAAGGCAAATAAGACGGACAAATGCGCTATTTTATCCGAGGGACAAGCTTTCGCTGTACACCAACTCTTAGGATTACCCTTGCAAATAAACCTAATTGTCTCTACCAATTTTATGCTTATAACTCAAGTTGTTAGCATGAATCCCTTTTCTTTCGATAAGGACTAAACATAGAATCGTAGAAGATGATATAGACACAACGATATCAACATCAAGTACTTTCCTCAAGCACGCATGGCTAACGTTGGGCTCACCCCGACCCTAGAGGGTTTGGGAAACTACTCGCTCTTCATTGTAGGAAACACCATTGATTTGAAAAGGAAAACTTGCATTAATAACTCCGAAACTTGACAATCCAACGTCAGCTCTCGCAAAAGCAAAACCCTAAAGCTTCTCTCTAACTCTACTCTATTTATATTGTTGTTGTATGATTGAATGAATGAATGTCATCCCCATAGGGCTTTATTTATAGGCTACTAATCCTTTCTATCCAGGAATAGGATCTTCTATCTTCTATCTAAACTCTATCCAAACAAGTAGGATAGATCTTTTATTTAAGGTAAATATCGAAATAACTAAATAAACATTTAGGGTAAAAAGGAAAAATCCCCAAGGTATAATCTATCTAAATTACAAAGGATAAACTGTGGCTCTTGTTGATAGAATGGCAATCTGTGTCTCAAAAAGCGTGTCCAACCCGTGTCGAAATCCAGTCGATATCGACCAGATAGGTCGATTTCGACCTCTTTGTTTCTGCTCGACAGGCCTCAGTTCCACTCGATTTCTGGTGTCCAGTCGATGTCAACACCTACACTCCATATCGAGTGTCCTTCAGTGGTGGTCTTTGTCTTCTTTGTCGATGCTTCAGTCGATATCGACCAGATAGGTCAATTTCGACCACTTTTCTTCTTTCTTTGGCTTCTTCGTTTTGACTCCAATTTCGCTCCAATTCCTACATAATTAGACCAAAACTTGTGCAGACTCTATTTCTTACACGTTAGCTCATTCTACACAAATTTATATTATTTTCTAACCTTTTATTTGGGAATCGAATGAAATATGAAGTCAAAAGATGCAATAAAAATGGTACTAAATATGTACATCAAAACACCCTATACTTAGACTTGCTTGTCCTCAAGCAATAACAAATACCTACAACACACCCTTCAAGTCTTCGCCCTTGTCAAAAGCAACATCATAATGGTAGGAATGCAAAGCAGGTGAATTTAACGTCTTAGCACATATTTGAGCGATCCGTAGGCATATGCAATTTTGATCCAACCTCACAGGGATAATGTGTTTGCACTCAACTCTCATGTGTTTAGGTTATGAAGATCAACTCTCAACTCAATTCCATATACAAACTCATAAACGTTGCAATTTATAAGAATCCACTTCACAACCAATTATGAAAATGCAATAAGAACCATTAGGAGGACTTTCGCTTAATGGAAGACTTCAAAGAAGACTCCATTCGGTGGGGTCGTAATGGGGCTTGCTATAAAATAAAGGGTATGAAATTATTTGGCTATGTGGTGCTTATAAAATTCAGGAATCAAGACTCCTAAACTTTATCACTACCGTATCCAAACCATATCTCTGACAATTTTGCACTTTCCAAACTCATCTTCCATGATACTCATCAACCTTCTTTCAAACCCTAATATGCTCTAAAAAATATAGGACTTGTAAAAAATAAAAACTAAGGAATAATTGGCTCATGAACAACACACACACACACACATATTTGCACGAAAATAAATAATATAGGTGCATTTATGTGGTGAGCCAAAAATCCTTTTACAATATATGACTAGATGCAAATATGTACCATCCCATAATTTCTTTTGCTCAAAACTATGAATATGCACTTTTATTTGCACAATGCATTGTTCTAACCAATCTAAGTCTCAATTCCCAAATGGGGGTCAGGCTCAATTCGGCTAGGGATAATTTTGTGGAGTTTGCAATATAAGACTTATGCTAATATTTTGGGTTCAAGCAGAGATAATGCACGGTAGGTAAAGAGAGGATAAAAATGGCTTAAAAGATGCCTCCATCATTTAATTCTCGTAAACATAAACATATATATGTATTGGCTTTGAATAACTATCACAACATTTAGAGATGCATAGGAAGAGTAAATACACTCAAGAAAGCATAGGGATTTTTAATTGTCTCCCTATAGGCCAAAATTCTCACTAGGACAATTTTTTTTGGATTTTCTTTTTAGCCTAGGATCATATGTGCTCAATTTCATCACAAGTTCACAATCTACATAAAAACCATTTTAAGGACTTAGGCTAAACCATTCAAATATGCCATAGGATTTACATGATCAAGTCATCTATTGAGTTCTCATCGTAGGACATCTAAGTAGAGTTTAAAAACAAACTTAAAAGTAAATATGGATTTTTTTTGTATTTTTGACATTTTCTAATTTTTTTTAGATTTTTGTATTTTTATGAAAGTAAAAAATAAGAACAAAAACTTAAACATGAATGCAATGCGAAGAAGAAAACTAAGTTGTGATCATAAGACATGTTTCACCCCCACCCCATACTTAAAATATAAAGTGTCCTCACTGTATTAAAAGAAGAACAAGGGTAGAGAGAAACTCACAGCGCAACCTGCGGATTCAGGTCGATTTCAGGTTGGTCGATGCGAGTAGTCGATGTCGAGTACATTGGTCGATGTCGACTGCATCTGTCGAAGCCGAGGAAGAAGGTGAAGTCGTGGGTCGCTTGGATCTGGTCGATATCGACTACGTTGGTCGATATCGAGTGCTCCTTTTGGCTCCTGAGTCATCGATGTCGACTCCATTTCGACTGCCTCTGCAGTAGCTTCTTTTCTTCCTCGTCGTTCGTTTTGCTTGGCAACCTAAAATATTTGTTAGAATAATAGATAAAACCACGAATTATCTCAGTTTCAAAAGTCCAAAAATCCAAAATCCAAATCCCTAAAAACCATCTATGAAAAAAAATCAAAGTTTGATTTACAAGCTCTAGATTTTTGAGTCGCTAGGCCCACTTCTCTGTCAACGCTTCATGAACCTTTATGGTAGGGACCCTTCAATCTTGTGCCTTCTCTTGGATCATCTAGGTCCTTTTGATAGTAGCTAAGTGTTAATAGGAGGAATGTCGAGTTCTTAAATACAAATATAAAGGTATCTAAATGTAAACCGACTCCTAGCCTTTGCAAATAATTACAAGACTTCCTCCCGTTGTAGTGGAAGGGTAGTTAGGATCGATCCACGAGGAGGCAGGTCAGCGGGATCCTAGTAGCGTCGGGAATCTCACATCTTACATCAACCAGAAGCCTCGATTTCGACCTTGATGCTCGATGTCGACCTCGGCCGTCGAACCTTTCTGCACAGAAGACCTGCAGAGACAAAAACAAGAAGTTGATATCGACAGGGGAAGGTCGATATCGATGTTAGCAGACGGAATCAACTGGCTCAGAAGACTGCCAGTCGATACAGGTGATCGATATCGACGTTGGGGGGTTGATATCGATGTTCAGTAACTCAGCAGGGATTATCGTCGTCGACTCAGAAAACTGTCGACGAACTCAGTGGTCGATATCGACGTCTGTCATCGATATCGATGTCTTCTCCTGCAAAGTTGTTAGCTTTTGTCGGCAAAGAAAGGCCGAAGACTTCAGGATGGATGAGGATGCGATGAACAGAAATAAAGACAGCGGTTTAGATGAATTAACTTATATAAAAAGCAACTCATAGGATTAGGGTTTACCACAACGTTAACCAATGCATGCGATAAGGTAAATAAGCCGGACAATTGCGCTATTTCACCCGAGGGACTAGCTTTCGCTTTACACCAACTCTTAAGATTACTCTTGCAAATAAACCTAATTTTCTCTACAAATTTTATGTTTATAAATCAAGTTGTTAGCATGAATCCCTTTTCTTTCGATTAGGACTAAACATAGAATAGTTGGAGATGATATAGACACAACGATATCAACATCTAACACTTACCTCAAGCACGCATGGCTAACGTCGGGCTCACCCCGACCCTAAGAGCTTTGGGGGACTACTCGCACCTCATCACGGAACTCATCTCGGATTGAAAGAAATAAACTTACATTAAACTATAAACTCCGAAGCTTTACAACTGAACGTCGGCTTTCACAAACGCCAAACCTTAAAACTTCTCTCTAACTCTATTGAATGTAACTGAACTCTAAAATTGGATGATTGAATGCCAGCCCCTTAGGGCTTTATTTATAGGCTACTAATCCTCGCTATCCAAGGATTGTAACTTCTATCTAAACTATAAATTCTATCCAAACAATTAGGATAGGTCTTTTATATTGATAAAATTCTAAACAACTTGATAATACTTAAAGGTAAAAAAGTAGATAAATCCCAGCTGCCATATATCTATATTCATAAGATAATCCGTGCCTCTTTGGAGATAGAATTGCCAATCCGAGCCTTAAAATTGAATCTATCTTCTGTCGAGATGAGGTTGATATCGACCAGTAAGATCGATATCGATGTCTCTGTTCCTGCTCGACTTGTCCATCTCCACTCGATGTCTATGTTGAGGTCGATATCGATGATGTAGGGTCGATATCGATGATGTAGGGTCGATATCGAGTGCTTTCCTCTGTGGTGTGATGGTCTGCCTCGACACTCAGTTCTGTGTCTATGTACTGTAATCGATATTGATGTTGAAGGTCTTTATCGACCTCTCTTCTGCTCTCCTTGGTTTCTCCGTTTTGACTCAGATTTCGCTCGAATTTCTGCATGGTTAGCTCAAAACTTGTGCAGACTCTATTTACTTCTAGGGTCGGGGTGAGCCCGATGATAGCCATGTAAGTTTATGCATCAAAGGTATGATTTTTATGCGATTCCGTCTTCTATCCCATTTGCATTATTCTTCTACGAAAGTAGTTGGCAATCCTTATTTGCATCATTGAAGCGAAGGCCAATCATATTTTCAATTTGGATTGATTATAAAATTTGATAGTAACTCTTAGGTTTTATGCGAGAGCCTCTAAATTTCCTAATTATTAGTAACAAAAGTTATTTGACGGAAAAGCATCATCTTTCATGAATTTGGCATAAGTCTTACATGGTTATCGTTGTGGCATGAATACCTGATCTTGGAGGTTTTTAAGTTTATTGAGTTTATACAAATCACTGTCCATCCTTCCCTCATCATTCTGACTTTCCCTTATCATTCTGACTTTCTTCATTATTCTGACTTTCCCTCATTATTAGTAACAAAAGTTTTTATTCTGTCCATCCTTCCCTCATCATTCTGACTTTCTTCGGAAACTTTTTCGATAAAATTTGGTTACGTTTACAATTTCTGCGAAGACTCGAAATCAACTGCAGAGGTTGATATCGAGTGACTGACCCGATATCGAGTGTTCTACTCGACGTCGACTGTTGCTTTTGTCTTTTGCATGAATTTGCTGGAAATCGACTGGAACTGTAGTCGATATCCATCGATCTACTCGATATTGAATGATCTTCTAGAGTCGAAATCGAACGTGATTGCAGGCTTAGGAACCGCTGACATACCTCCTCGTGGATTTGATCCTGAATACCCTACTACTACATTGGGAGGGATTCTTGTAAATTTATTTGCTTGGACAAAGAGTTGGTTTGGTTTATATTTTATTTGGTATTTTATTTTGAACTAGTTTCCCTCCCCTAACAAATTTTGGCACCGTTGCCGGGAATCAAATCATTCGCGCCCTAAGATTTATTCACGTTCTTTTCTTGTGCTAATTTTGCATGTTTATACGACACTCTAATCGCGAACCTATCTTCGAAAGTCTAGACGAGCCGGAATGTTTCTTCCATCTTCGAAAAAAAGAAATCAGAATCATGGCGGAGAACGAGACACGGGCTCAAATCAAAGAGCGATTGAGGAAGGAGATTGAGGACCACAATGCCACCATCGCCAATAAAAGGGCAACTGCAACTGCAGAGAGAGCTCGCGCTGATAGAGAGGAGGATGCACGCAGACAAGCCTAGGAGAGGCTCAATCAGTATCCACAGACGGCAATGCAATACATGCACCCGCCACTCCACGTTTCTGAATCTACGATTCTTATTCCTCCCTCTAATTATGAAATTAAAATTAACTTCCTTTCTTAGATTAAACGAAATCCTTTTGAAGGAAGATCTAATGAATGCCCCTTGAAATATATTTATACTTTTATGGATTTATGTGAGACTATCGCCGATGGCGCAAACTTAGAATATGTGAGACTAAAATCCTTTCGATGGTCTCTTGCATGGAAGGCATTGCAATGGCTTGAAAGCTTGGCTCTACACTCGCTGAGGACATGGGCAGAGGTGAAGGATGCGTTCCTAAAAAAAGTCTGGCAAGACATTGGCGCAGGCATGGGAGCGCTTTAAGGACTTATTGAGATCATGCCCTACGCATGGGCAACTACCTTATGTCATCCAGGAGATCTTCTACAACTCGCTTCATGCGCTGAATAAGGAGAGAATCAACTCTTACACCTCTTATCGGTACATTGAGCTTACACCAACGGAGGCCTGGGAAGCAATTGAGAAGCTTGTCAACTTTGACAACACATGTGGGACTACTGCGGCCTATGATGTACATATTTGTACCCTTTTTATTCGCAAGTTTTGATTTAACATTCCACTCGATTCCTAAAATAAAGGTTGAAAATAATATAAATTTGTGTAGAATGAGCTAACGTGCAAGAAAGAGAGTCTGCACATGTTTTGTTCTAAATATGTAGGAATTGGAGTGGAATCGGAGTCAAAACAAAGAAGCCAAGTGAAGCTGAGAAAAGGTCGATATCGATAGGACTGGTCGATATCGACTACAGACATTAACAAAGACTTTGAGTATCGAGATAGACCACAAAGACCAACCAAGAAGACACTCGATATCGACTACCTGAGGTTGATATCGACTTGACACCAGAAATCTAGTGGAGAAGAACCCGTCGAGCAGAAACAGAGAGGTCGATATCGACCACTCTGGTCAATATCGACTATACTTCGATACGGGTTAGACGCGCTTTTCGAGATGCAGATTGGGAATCTTATCAACTAAAGCCCGAATCGTCTTGTAATATTAGATAGATTACAGCTGAGAGTTATTTGTTTTTACCTTAAAGATTTATTCAGTTATTTTAGATATCTAACAAAATAAATGATCTCTCCTACTGGTTGGGATATAATTTAGATAGAAGATAGAAGATACTATCCTTGGATAACAAGGATTAGTAACCTACAAATAAAGCCCTAGGGGCTGTTTTTTATTGATTCAAGCAAGAAAGACACAATAGCATTAAGCAATAAAGTTAGAGTTTTCGGTTTTGACCTTTAGCGTTTCGGCGCTTGTGATAATTGGCGTTGGGATTGTAAAGATTCAAGTTTCTTCATGAATGCAAGTTTATTTCCTTTCAATTTCAAGCATGCCTTCTTTTAACATGAGCGAGTAGTCGCCCTTTCTTCTAGGGTCGGGATGATCCCGACGATAGCCATGGTGGTAAGGTTTGTATGTCGCTAAAGAAGGTATCTTTTATCTCGCTCTACCTTGTGCTTCATCTTTAAATGCGAATTTAAGGAACTCATGTTGTGAAACTTGAGTAGTAATTAGGGGTTCTATTTGAAACTTTATAAACTCAATTGTGACAAAGGTAGACGCAAATTAGGTTAATTTATTGCAAGATATCATTTCCTATTTGCCGGATTAGGTGAAAGTCTTCTCCTTTATGATCAAAGCATGCATCTATATCGGTTTATTACTTATACTATTATGGTTGTCGTCGTGGGAATCCATAGCTTTGGACGATCTTTTCTTTATTAGTTTACATCTTTATTTTCCTGCCGTTCGTTGAGTTATCGAAAAACCCAACATCCCTGGTTTATTTCTGATCATTGCTCCTTTGCCATCCTTCTTTCTTCCGCCTTTCTTTGCCGATAAGAACTAACTTTTCTGTAGGAACAACATCGATATCGACCACCATCATCATTATTGACCATTGTGCCCAGATCGACGGTCTTTTGTGTCGATCTCGAGTCTTCTGCATGAATTAGCTGAGGTCGATTTTGAGTCACCTACTCGATATCGACCACCCTGTGTCGATTGGAAGTCTTCTGAGCCATTCGATTTCTGCACCAACATCGATATCGACCACCCTGTGTCGACTAGCAGTCTTCTGAGCCAGTCGATTTCTGCACTAACATCGATATCAACCTCCATAGTCGATATCGACTGCCATTTTTGTCTCTACAGGTTTTCTGTTGCAGAAGGAATTGACAGTCAAGGTCGACGTCGAGGTTCGTGCTCGAGATCGAGGCTTCTGGTCGAACATTCAAGACGTGCCTTCAATGCTACTAGGATCCCGCTGACTCGCTTCCTCGTGGATCGAACTTGATTCCCTACTACTATAGGGGGGAGTCTTGAATTTTTTTTGAAGAGGCTAAGGGTTGCATTGTTTTATATTTTACTATATATTTCAATTCAATTCTCCCCAACATCAAATTTTGACGCCGTTGCCGGGGAAGCTGTCAATCGCGCCCTAGTAGTTTATTTTCACGTTCCTTTTTAGTTTTGTTTTATAGGTGTATGCGACGTGCTGATCTCCCACCTGAATTCAAAGGAGTAGATGACCGAGAACGTTAGCTTAATCTAAGGGCTCGAGTTGAAAGAATCATGGTGGACAACGAGACCCAAGCTCAAACAATTGAACGCTTAAAGAAGGAAGTAGAAGATTTCACTACCAGAGAAGCGACACAAAGAGAGCGTGCTAAAAGGGAGGAGCAATCTAGGAGACAATATGAAGCTCAAATCAACGCCCTCCCATAAAATGAAAAGCAATACATGCATCCATCGCTCATAGTGCCTGAATCGGCGATTCTTATCCCTACTTCTATCTTTGAAATTAAGCCTAATTTCCTTACTGAGATTAGAAGACACTAATACGAAGGAAAACCTAATGAATGCCCTATGACACATATATCAACCTTCTTAGATCTCTGTGATACTATTGCTGATGGACAGAGTCTTGAATATGTCCAACTAAAAGCTTTTCGTTGGTCCCTTATAGGTAAAGCATTGCAGTGGTTGGAAAGCTTAGCCCCAAGATCGCTCCGCACCTGGAATGAAGTCAATGACACGTTCCTCAACAAGTTCTTCCCTCCATCCAAGACGGCGTTGATCCGACAGAAAATCACCGCTTTCAAACAAAAGCCTGGTGAGGCTCTGGCGACTGTTTGGGAGAGGTTCAAGGACCTACTACGATCATGCCCGACGCATGGCCAACCATCGTACGCGATTCATGAGATTAGTTACAATGCTCTTGATGCTGCAACCAAGGAGAGGATCAACACCTACACCTCCTGTGGCTACCTTGAACTCGCTCCACAAGAGGCTTGGGACACCATAGAGAGGTTGGTGGAGTTCGACAACACATATGGAACTCCTGAGGCTTTCGACACATCATCATCGTCGAGGCCTACCCTATCTATGCCGTCGAAATCGACCAAGAGAGGTCGAAATCTACCATCTCACTCGATATCGAGTGCCCCCTGTCCACATCGACCCACTCAGTAAGTCAGGTTTATTCTCCTTCTTTTACAGGCGATATCAAGGTACCCTCGTCGACCGCAGAGGTCGAAATCGACGAGTCTATATCCACTGCAGAGGTGGAAATTGACCAGCCGACATCGACAGAAGGGGTCGAAATCGACCATGTCCCCTCGACATTGGACAGCTCAGAGGCCTAGGTATGTGCTGAACTTTCAGTCGATATCGACTATTCCTACTCGACGTCGACCTCTTTTCTGCAGGAATACTACGAAGAGTCCCAATCAAAGTTGGCATCGCTCTATGCTTGGTCTACACCAACTCTTGTAGCTGATTTGGGACCTTCAATGAAGAGAATTTAGATGGGTTACCTAGGTGAGATCATGAAGACGGAGGAGGTAGAGCCAATCCTTATCCCACAAGGACCCTCTCGGGTGCTGAAGCCTTTACCCGACACGCTTAGGTATGATTTTCTTGGTCCTAATTCTACTTTTCATGTGATTATCAATGCTACACTAACCACGCAGGAAGTAGATAAGCTTATGGAAGTGCTTCGCTCTCATCGAAAGGCAATTGGGTACTCTCTTGAGGACGTCAAAGGTATTTCACCCGCTACATGTATGCATGGAATCCTCCTAGAGGATGATCATAAGGCATTTATAGAACACCAACGAAAACTCAACCCCAACATGACAGAGGTGGTGAAGAATGAGATCAAGCGCATGCTGGATGCAGGAATCATCTATGCCATCTCCGACAGCGAATGGGTGAGCCCAGTCCATGTGGTGCCTAAGAAGGGTGGAATGACCGTTGAGGAGAATGAGAAGGGAGAACTTATGGCAAAGCGAATCACAACTAGTTGGCGATTGTGCATTGGCTATCGAAAGCTCAACAACGCCACTAGAAAGGATCACTTTCCCCTTCCATTCATTGATTAGGTATTGGAAAGACTTGCTGAACATGATTACTTTTGTTACCTGGATGGATATTCTCGCTTTTGGCAGGTCCCTATTCATCCAGACGATCAAGAGAAGACCACCTTCACATGTACCTATGGGACTTTTGCATATAGAAGGATGCCATTTGGGCTATGCAACGCCCCCGCTACCTTTCAAAGATGTGTGATGGCCATCTTCTCCAACATGATAGAGGACATCATGGAGGTATTTATGGATGATTTCTCTGTCTATGGCACTACTTTCAATGTTTGTCTTGCTAACCTTAGCAGGGTACTAGCGCGATGTGAGGAGACAAACTTGGTTCTCAATTGGGAAAAGTGTCACTTTATGGTAAGAGAAGGGATTGTGCTAGGCCACAAAGTCTCAAAAAGGGGAAATGAGGTGGACAGGGCAAAGATAGAGCTTATTGAGAAGTTTCCACCACCTTCATCTATAAAGGACATAAGAAGCTTCCTTGGTCACGCAAGTTTCTATAAGAGGTCAATTCAAGATTTTTCTAAAATTGCCAAACCTTTAACTAACCTACTAAAGAAGGATGTTACGTTTGTGTTTTCTAGTGATTGTCTTGAAGCTTTCAACAGGTTGAAGGAAGCCTTTATATCCGCCCCTATCATTCAATCGCAAGATTGGTCGCAACCCTTTGAGATCATGTGTGATGCAAGCGATTATGCCGTAGGTGCTGTCCTAGGACAAATGAGAGATAAGAAGCCTCACGCCATCTACTATGGAAGCAAGACTCTTGATGCGATTCAAACAAAGTACACCACGACGGAGAAAGAGTTCTTGGCGGTGATCTTCGCTTTTCAGAAGTTCCGGTCATACCTAGTGGGCTCTAAGGTAATTATTCATACTGACCATGCAGCTCTTAGGTACTTGATGGCGAAGAAGGATGCTAAACCTAGGCTCCTACGATGGGTGCTCCTACTCCAAGAGTTCGACGTTGAGCTTAAGGATAAGAAAGGATCGGAGAACTCCGTAGCCGATCGTCTCTCATGGCTACCTAAAGGGCTTCTAGATGAGTTACAGGATAACATGCAAATCGATGACTCCCGCCCTGATGAGCACCTGATAAAGCAAGAAGTAAAAAGGGCAGAAAGTCCACTCGATATGGACCAGACCAAGTCGATATCGACTGTCCCTGAGGTAAGTTTTCTACCGATTTTGACTATTTCTGACGATAGGTTCACAATGGCAGAGGTCGAAATCGACCACCAAATGTCGAAATTGAGTGCCAATCTCGAGCAGCCATATCGACTGAACATGTCGATGCCGACCAGTCGAAATGGACTAACCCATGTCAAAATCGATCACCTTCTAGTGACTCCGAAGGTGACAAGAAGGTAAGCTCCGGTTAGGATTTCTTCTTTACTCCTCCCTCTAGTACTTTTCATGAGTTCTTTACTGTATGAGGGGCGAAGGTACCTTGGTATGCGGATTTTGCTAACTATATTGCAGGAGGCGAGATCCATTCAGGCTTAACTTCGTAGCAGAAGAAGAAGTTTTTGCACGACTTCAAGCAATACTATTGGGATGAACCCTACTTGTTCAAGCAGGGAAAAGACCATATCTTTTGACGTTATATCCCGCAGGAAGAGGTAGAGAGCATGATTCGCCATTGTCATTCTCTCCCTACTGGAGGCCATGCTAAAGGATTCAAGACCGGGGCGAAAATTCTTCAATGTTGTTTTTATTGGCCTAATCTTTTCAAGGATGTGCAAAACTATGTAACCTCTTGTGATGAGTGTCAACGTGTAGGAAATATAACATGGAGGAATGTGACACCGCTCATAGGAATTCTCGAAGTGAGCTCTTTGATGTGTGAGGTATTGACCTCATGGGACCATTCCTTGCCACAAATACATTCTAGTAGCGTTGGACTATGTCTCAAAATAGGTTGAGACCATGTCAACTAGGACCAATGATGCGAAGGTAGTCTCTAAGTTTATGAAAACTAACATCTTTTCTCGCTTTGGTGTTCCTAGAGTTCTTATTTCAGATGGTGGCTCGCATTTCATTGAGAGAGGCTTTGAAGCACTTTTAGCCAAGTATGGGGTGACACATAGGGTGGAAACACCCTATCATCCCCAAACATGCGGTCTAGTAGAAGTCTCCAATCGCCAAATCAAAGCCATCCTAGAGAAGACGATTTCCCGCTCGAGGAAGGATTGGTCATCCAAACTAGATGATGCGCTCTGAGCCTACCGAATGGCCTATAGGACACCACTTCGCACAACTCCCTATAACTTGGTATATGTTAAGTCATGTCATTTGCCCGTCGAACTTGAGCATAAGGCGATGTGGGCTCTCAAGGAGCTCAACATGGATTTCGACGAAGCCGGGGAAAGAAGGTTCGTTGACTTGCAAGCCTTGGAGGAGTTGCGCCTAATGACATATGAGAATGCCAAAATCTACAAGGAGTGCACAATGAAGTGGCACGATAGGAAATTGGTGCCAAAAACATATGAGGTAGGTGATAAAGTCCTTGTTTTTAATTCTAGACTTCGCTTATTTCTAGGGAAACTAAGGACAAGATGGAGCGGACCTTTCAAGGTTCATAAAATTTTCCCTCATGGAGCGGTGGAGTTACATTGCGATGATGGTTCCACCTTTAAGGTAAATGGGCACCGGGTAAAGAAATACTATGACAAAGAAGACCCGGAAGAAGACATTCGCGCCACTCTGGCGTTGAACTTGCGTAAAAAGGGAAGTATGTCGAGATAGCGACTTAAACTCAAGCACTTCCGGGAGGCAACCCGTTCCTTTTTTTCTTTTCTTTTTAGTTTATATTTATTTTATATTATTCGTGGCTATTTTATCTAAAGTAAACCAGGAGATTGAGTGCCCCAAAAGAGAGGTTGATATCGACATTCTGAGTTGATATCGATGGCTCTCACCGAAGTTACAGGTCGATTACACTCAGTCGACCCAGAAGTAGGGGTCGATATCGACTGGAGAGATTGATATTGATAGGCCGATAGGAGAGCAGGTCGAGCAGATTTAATCGACTCAGAGAGGGAGGTCGATATCGACCACAGAGGTCGATATCAACTACAGGTGGTGGTAAGTGCCAGGTCAGTTATTCTTTTCTTTTTCCTTTTTTTTTTAATTTTCGTTTTTTTTCCTTTTAAATCCCGATTTCAACACCCCTCCCCTTTACCCAGAAATCGATACCCTTGCCCTCTCTCATCTCTTAGTCGCCATCTCCTTCATCTATACTCTCTATCCTCTCTTTCTCTCTGTGCTACCACCACAGCCTCACTGTCGCCATCTCAGCCCCACTGTCACGCAGATCCGGCCGCCTGTCGACCAGATCCGGAGCCTCCTTGCCCAAATCCGACAAATCTTGACCAATCTCGCTCCCTCTCGCTCTCCTGCTCCGTGTCTCTCTTGCTTCATCCTCCCTCACCCAGATCCACTTAGATTCGGCCATAGTCCACCGGATTTGGCCACATTTGATGTCCGGCATACCCGCAGCATCACAAATGAGCCCCATTGCCGCCCAACTCGAGTCGGTTTCGACCATAGTAGCAGTTTCAACAGTGTTGTTCATTTTTATCGCGATTTCTTGCCTCTTTCTACCCGATTCTAGCCTCTCTTCTGGTATGATTTCTTACTCTTCATCTTTCTCTATAGTTTTATATATGATTATTTGATGATTTTTGGGTGAAAATGGCATATTGAGTGATTTAGGGTTTGAATATTATTTGCGTGGGAAATTGAAATTGCATGATTTAGGGTTCATGTTTGATCTGATTTTTTTATATGATGGGAAAAAATCTGAATTTCTATTAGGTTTGATAGTGTTAAATGCTCAAGAAATTGGGTTTATGAAATTTTTAAAGTTTATGGAATTTCTTGAATTATTTTTAGATAATCTTTATTTTTGATGATTAAAAATTGGTTATTTATCTTTATTTGATCATTAAAATTAGGATTGCAAGATTTAGCACTAAGATTATCCATTGTTAAAATTGCAAATTTTTAGGCTAGTTTCTAAACCTAAGTATGGGGTTCTTTCTTTTAAGGGAATTATCTTTGGCGTTGTTTTCTTTTGCACACAATGGTGCGAGAAAATAATGTTCCACAGGATTCCCTTTACATTGCGGATGCACAACAGATGGCTCTAGCTACTGATCTGACTAGCCGAGCACGCCGAGCCCGTTGGTACCACTACCCTGATACGGTCCAATTGGGCTTCCATACTGGCGTCCAGGAGGCATTTGAGAATTTCTCCCTGGAGAGGTTGATCGACGACTTGGAGGCCCATTACCCCATTCTGACAGGGGAGTTTATAGCCACACTGGCCGACCGCACCTCCTCCACTAGCCGAATCACCTTCCAGCTCGGCAACAAGCAGTTCAGGCTTTCACTTGAGGAGATGAGCAACCTATTTGGGTTCGCTTATAATCTAGCACACTTCAGGGTCCATGACCCCAACATCGTCTGGAGCTATATCTCGGGTAACCCATACCCCGCCCCCACCGACTCATTCACTACTAGGGTCGCTAGCCCACTGTCCCTCATCATCCTGCGCATCTTGGTGAGCACTATTTGGGATAGACCTGAGCTCCGCCACCCCACACAACGCGAGACAAAGACATTGCGGCGGATGCTGTTCGAGGATGAGCCCTTTCCGTTCATGTACGCTTGGCTCGAGCACATACTAGAGTGCCGACGCACGACGAACACTGAGATCCTGGATGGCTGCATGGTGGCAGTCTTAGCCCAGGCCTTGGGCGTGCACGTTGAGGGGTATATTGCCTTTGAGCTCACTTATCTTGATTCTACTGTATTGCGACAAGGAGGAGTGATCGCAGTAGGTCCACTTGGATTGAGGCACCCCCAAACAGGGATGCCCCTCCGCTCCGACTACATGGATCTTCTGTATGTCTCTAATTGGTACCAGTCCTGGACTAGGCAGCCATATCACATGGACATAGATCCCACTACTGATCCAACACTTATGAGGAGTACCCCACTCTATAACCATGACCCAGACCTGGAGGCCATGTCCTGGGAGGCAGATCCCCACTCTGATGGAGCCCATGTCCCGCAAGGGTCCCACCACAGCTATGTTCCTCCACCTCCTCCGCCCTTCCAGCCTGTTTACTCTATTGAGTGGTAGTACGACGTGACCACGCGCTTCTCTAGGCTCGAGCTGACGGTTGCTGAGATGCATTACGATCAGTGGCACTTTGGCAGGATGCTGGAGGGATTGGGCTCCTACATGGGCTACAACTTCGATCAGAAGGGTCCCAGCGGCTCCACATTTCAGCAGGGCGGCCCATCTTACTACCCAGGGTCGTCCACTACACATGACTGGCCAATGCTTCTGCCGCCTCCTCTGCCTCCTAAGCCGTGATCTTTAGAGTAAGTGAGGGTTATTGTTCCCCTTCCCCTTTACTTTGGTTTTCAACAGTGAGGACACTGTAATTTTTATGTATGGGGTGGTATTGAAATTGGACATTATAACTTCTCTATGTGGTTGTGGTTATGGATAAAACTTGGCAAGTTGGCTTATAATTATTTTTATTGACTTTATGTTTTATTTTTCTGCATTGCATCATGTTTAAAATTTGTGCACTTTAAAGTTTAAGTCTTTAGTCTTTTTAGTTTATTAGTTTTATAAAAATGTAAAAAAAAACAGAGAATGTCAAAAATTCAAAAAAAATGCATGTTTACTTTTTTTAAGTTTGTTTTTTAACCCTACTTAGATGTCCTATGATGAGAACTCAATAGCTGACTTGATCATGTAAATCATATGGCATATTTGGATGGTTTGGCCTAAGTCCTTAAAATGGTTTTTATGTAGATTGTGAACTAGTGATGAAATTGAGCACATATGATCCTAGGCTAAAAAGAAAATCCAACAAAAATTATCCTAGTGAGAATTTTGGCCTATAGGGAGAACATCATAAATCCCTCTGCTTTCTTAAGTATATTTACTCTTCCTATGCATTTGTAAATATTGTGATAGTTATTCAAACCTAATGCATATATATGTCTATGTTTACGAGAATCAAATGATGGAGGCATCTTTTAAGCCATTTTTATCCTCTATTTACCTACCCTGTATTATCTCTGCTTGAAGCCAGAATATTAGCCTGAGCCTTATATTGCAAACTCCATAAAATTATCACTAGCCGAATTGAGCCTGACCCCCATTTGGGAAGTGAGAGTTAGATTGGTTAGATTAATGCATTGTGGAAAATAAGATGAATTTGTGTAGAATGAGCTAACGTGCAAGAAAAAGAGTCTGCACAAGTTTTGGTATGAATATTCAGGAATTTGAGCGGAATCGGAGTCAAAACGAAGAAGCCAAGTGAAGCTAAGAAGAGGTCGATATCGACCCACATGGTCGATATCGACTACAAAACATCGACACAGAACTGAGTGTCAAGACAGGCCATCACAACAGCAGAAGAATGGCAGTCAATATCGATCTCCTATCACCAATATCGACCACAACCTAGGAATCGAGTGAAAGCTGAGCTCATCGAGCAGAAACAGAGAGGTCGAAATCGACCTTCCTGGTCAATATCGACCATACTTCGACATGGGTTGGACACGTTTTTCGAGATACAGATTGGCCATTCTATCTTCAAAGCCACGGAATATCTTGTAACTTTAGATAGATTGCAGCTGAGATTATTTACTTTTTTACCTTAAAGATTTATTAAGTTGTTTAGGGTTTTATCAAAATAAAAGATCTATCCTACTTGTTTGGATAGAGTTTACAGTTTAGATAGAAGATACAATCCTTGGATAGCAAGGATTAGTAACCTATAAATAAAGCCCTAGGGGGCTGGCATTCAATCATCCATAGACACACATCCAATTACACACATTCAATTTACAATAGAGTTAGAGTAGGAAGAAGCTTTAGGGTTTGGCGTTTGTGAGAGCCGACATTGAGTTGTAAAGTTTCGAAGGTTTTAATGCAAGTTCTTTCTTTTATATCAATAATGTTTCCGACGATGAAGTGCCAGTAGTCTCCCAAAGATTCTAGGGTCGGGGTGAGCCCGACCCTAGAATCTTTCTTTTATATCATCTCATACGATTCTATGTTTAATCCTAATGGAAAACCAAGGGATTCATGCTAACAACTACAGTTATAAACATAAAATTGGTAGAGACAATTAGGTTTATTTGCAAGAGTAATCCTAAGAGTTGGTGTACAGCGAAAGCTTGTCCCTCGGGTACAATAGCGCAATTGTCGGTCTTATTTGCCTTATCGCATGCATTGGTTAACGTTGTGGTAAACCCTAATCCTAGGAGTTGCTTTTTACATAGTTTATTCATATCAAAACACTATCTTTATTCTGATCATCGCTCCTTATTCATCCTTGAGTCTTCGGCCTTTCCTTGCCTAAAAAAAGATAACAACTTTGCAGGAATAGACATCGATATTGACCCCCAACCTCGATATCGACCACCCCTGTGTCGACTGGCAGTCTTCTGAGCCAGTCGATTCCGTGTACTGACATCGATATCGACCTCTCCTAGTCGATACCGACTGCTTGTTTTTGTCTCTGCATGTCTTCTGTTGCAGAAAGGATCGACAACCAAGGTCGACATCGAGCACCAAGGTCGACATCGAGGCTTCTTTTCGACCAAAGACGTGATCTTTCCGATGCTACTAGGATCCCGCTGACCTGCCTCCTCGTGGATCGATCCTGACTACCCTTCCACTACAACGGGAGGAAGTCTTGTAATTATTTGCAAAGGCTAGGAGTCGGTTTGCATTTATATTTCATATATTTGTATTTAAGAACTCGACATTCCTCCCGCTCAACAATATTATCTAGTTTTGAGCAAAGGAAATTATGGGAGGGTACATATTTGCATCTTGTCATACATTGTAAAAGGATTTTTGGCTCACCATATAAATGCACACTTTTTAGTATTATTTATTATTATTTTCGTGCAAAAAAATTCGAAATATATATATATATATATATATATATATATATATATATATATATATATATATATGTTGTGCATGAGCCAAATTCCTTAGTTATTTATTTTATACAAGGTCTATATTTTTGAGAGAATATTAAGGATTTGAAAGAAGGGTTGATGAGCATTATGGATGATGAGTTTGGAAAGTGCATCATTGTAAGAGATATGGTTTAGATATAATAGTAATAAGGTTTAGGAGTCTTAATTCCCAAATTTTATAAGCACCACATAGCCAAATAATTCCATACCCTCTATTTCTTACCAAGCCCCATTACAACCCCGTCGAATGAAGTCTTCTTTGAAGTCTTCCATTGAGCGAAAGTCCTCCTGATGGTTCTTATTGCATTTTCATAATTGGTTGTGAAGTGGATTCTTATAAATTGCAATGTTTATGAGATTGTCTATGGAATTGAGTTGAGAGTTGTTCTTCATATACTAAACACATGAGAGTCGAGTGCAAACATATTATCCATGTGAGGTTGGATCAAAATTGCATATGCCTATGGATCGCTCATATATGTGCTATGACGTTAAATTCACTTGCTTTGGTACCGCTTATGATGTTGCTTTTGACAAGGGCGAAGACTTGAAGGGTGTGTTGTAGGTGTTTGTTTTTGCTTGGTTATTGCTTGAGGACAAGCAAGTCTATGTATGGGGTATTTTGATGTACATATTTGTACCCTTTTTATTCTCAAGTTTTGACTTTATATTCCATTCGATTCCAAAAATAAAGGTTGAAAATAATATAAATTTGTGTAGAATGAGCTAACGTGCAAGAAATAGAGTCTGCACAAGTTTTGGTCTAAATATGTAGGAATCGGGGCAGAATCGGAGTAAAAACGAAGAAGCCAAGTGAAGCTGAGAATAGGTCAACATCGACAAGTTGATATTGACCTCGATATCGACTACCTGAGGTCGATATCCACTTGACACTTGAAATCGAGTGGAGAAGAAATCGCCGAGCAGAAACAGAGAGGTCGATATCTACCACTCTGGTCGATATCGACTAGACTTCAACACGGGTTAGAGGCGCTTTTCGAGACGCGGATTGGGAATTTTATCAACTAAAGCCCGAATTATCTTGTAATATTTGATAGATTACAGCTGAGAGTTATTTGTTTTTACCTTAAAGATTTATTCAGTTGTTTTAGACATTTAACAAAATAAAAGATCTGTCCTACTGGTTGGAATATAATTTAGATCGAAGATAGAAGATAGAAGATACTATCCTTGGATATCAAGGATTAGTAGCCTACAAATGAAGCCCTAGGGGGCTTGTTTTTATTGATTCAAGCAAGAAAGACACAATAGCATTAAGTAATAAAGTTAGAGTTTTAGGTTTTGACCTTTAGGGTTTCGCCACTTGCGATAGTTGGCATTGGGATTATAAAGATTCAAGTTTCTTCATCAATCCCAGTTTATTTCCTTTCAATTTCAAGTATGTCTTCTTTCAACATGAGCAAGTAGTCGCCCTTTCCTCTAGGGTCGGGGTGAGCCCGATGATAGCCATGGTGGTAAGGTTTGTATGTTGCTAAAGAAGGTATCTTTTGTCTCGCTCTACCTTGTGCTTCATCTTTAAATGCGAATTTAAGGAACTCATATTGTGAAACTCAATTATGACAAAGGTAGACGCAAATTAGGTTAATTTATTGCAAGATATCTTTTCCTATTTGCCGATTTAGGTGAAAGCCTTCTCCTGTATGATCAAAGCATGCATCTATATCGGTTTCTTACTTATACTATCATGGTTGTCGTCGCGGTAATCCCTGGCTTTGGAAGATCTTTTCTTTATTAGTTTACATCTTTATTTGACTGTCGTTCGTTGAGTTATCGAAAAACCAAACATCCTTGGTTTATTTCTGATCATTGCTCCTTTGCCATCCTTCTTTCTTCGGCCTTTCTTTGCCGACAAGAACTAACTTTTCTGCAGGAACAACATCGATATCGACCACAATCATCGATATCGACCACTGTACCAAGATCGACGGTCTTCTATGTCAATCTCGAGTCTTCTGCATGAATTAGCTGAGGTTGATTTCGAGTCACCTACTCGATATCGACCACCCTATGTCGACTGGCAGTCTTTTGAGCCAATCGATTTCTGCACCAACATCGATATCGACCACCCTATGTCGACTGGCAGTCTTCTAAGCTAGTCGATTTCTACACTAACATCGATATAGACCTCCATAGTCAATATGGACTGCCGTTTTGTCTCTGCAGGTTTTCTGTTATAGAAGGAATCAACAGCCAAGGTCAATGTTGAGGTCTGTGCTCGAGATCGAGGCTTCTGGTCGAACATTCAGGACGTGCCTTCAACGCTACTAGGATTCCGCTAACTCACTTCCTCGTGGATCGAACCTGATTCCCTACTACTATAGCATGGAGTCTTGAATTTATTTGAAGAGGCTAAAGGTTTTTATATTTTATTACATATTTCGATTCCATTCTCCCCAACGTCAACCTATGACTCAAGGCTTGCCCCATCAATGCCACTTTATGAGCCTCCAAAGGAGATCGATCCTGATTTGCGACAATAATTCAACAATGATCAAACCCGCCTCCTGCAAAAGCAAGTTAGATTCCTCTCAAACAACCAAGCTTGCTAGAAATATGGTTCTACCAGGCACAACACCAATGCCTGCCCACGTCTTGAGCAAGTTAGCATTGCGGAGACATATGAGGAAGCTAAGTGAATGAGAGGCCCCTATGGAGGGGGTAATCAGCAGTATTGGGGGGGATCAAAGGTTCTATCGACCTCAACACCAACAGAGAGATCCCCCAACTTATAGAGCACCAGGGCACCCTAAGTGGGAACCAAGGAAGGATGACCTGCAGATCATCGTAGATATGATGCGGAGGAACCACGCTGAGTTTAAATAAGCCAATAACTCAGTCCATACTCAGCTGAAAGGAATCAACTCTAGGCTTGGGGAGATCGACGTTTGGAAGAAGAACATGGAGACCCAAATGGGTCAATTGGCTGAACAAATTCCAAAACCGTCAAGATCGCTGCCAATATCTATTGTGCCCAATCTTAAGGGCAAAACTATTGGTCAATTAGCGGTTAAAAATCTAAGGAGTAGGCATCAGCTGTGAATGCCCGAGCAAAAAGTAGAGGAGAAAGCTCTAGAAGAGGACTCGATATCGACTTATCCAGTCGATATCAACGAAGATGCAGTCGACGTCGAGTCCCCTTTACTCGATGTCGATCTAGAAGCTGAGCATCACCAGTAATTGACTCCTTCAGTCGATATCGACCAGACCCTACTCGATATCGACTCAACTCCAGCCACAGTAAAGAAGAAGGTGCTGCGATTCCATAAGAAAACTATAACGGACCCGGCAGAAAAGAAGTTTTAGGGCTTTGTGAAGATGCTTCAAGGGCTCAATGTTACCATTCCATTCACCGAAGCTCTTCATGAGATGCCATTATTGTAAGGTTCCTTAAAGACATACTAGGTAAGAAGCGATCAATTGCTGAGATCGCAGAGGAATGCAGCAAGTTGGAGCTACCAGAAAAGAGGGCAGACCCTGGTAGGTTTTCTATCACTATAGGCTTAGGTCAACACTGATTTAATGCATTATGTGATTTAGGGGCTAGTGTTAGCTTTATGCCACTACCAATATAGTCGAAGGTAAAGATTGGTGCCCTAGAGCCTATGGATGCTAAACTTTTTATGGCAAACAACACGGTGGTTATTGCAACAGGCATGGTGGATGATGTGCCAGTGCAAGTAGGTATGTTCTTTATCCCTGCTGATTTTCTAGTTGTTGATATGGCAAAGGACCCTGCTTGTCCAATTATTTTAGGAAGGCCCTTTTTAGCAATCGTTGATGCAATTATAAGCATAAGGAAAGAATTGCTCTCATTCACCATCATCGATTAAGTAGTAGAGTACGCCTTCAACAAGACGGTGAAGAAGAATGAAGTGCCTATGGAGGTAAATTCAATAAAAGGAGTCTACATCGCATGCGGGGAAGCTAATGTAAGAAATATGACCCCTGAAGAGTTAGAAAAGAGGGCTAAAGAAGCCCAAAAGGAGAAAATCGTGGCAATCTTGAACGAAGGAACAAAAGCACCACTCAAAATCGACTAGACTTCAACACGGGTTAGATGCGCTTTTCGAGACGCGAATTGGGAATTTTATCAACTAAAGCCGGAATTATCTTGTAATATTTGATAGATTACAGCTGGGATTTATTTGTTTTTACCTTCAAGATTTATTCAGTTGTTTTAGATATTTAACAAAATAAAAGATCTATCCTACTTGTTGGGATATAATTTAGATAGAAGATAGAAGATATTATCCTTGGATAGCAAGGATTAGTAGCCTATAAATGAAGCCCTTGGGGGGCTGGTTTTTATTGATTCAAGAAAGAAAGACACAATAGCATTAAGTAATAAAGTTAGAGTTTTAGGTTTTGACCTTTAGGGTTTCTCCACTTGCGATAGTTGACATTGGGATTGTAAAGATTCAAGTTTCTTCATCAATGCCAGTTTATTTCCTTTCAATTTTAAGCATGTCTTATTTCAACATGAGCGAGTAGTCGCCCTTTCTTCTAGGGTAGGGGTGAGCCCGACGATAGCCATGGTGGTAAGGTATGTATGTTGCTAAAGAAGGTATCTTTTAACACACTCTACCTTGTGCTTCATCTTTAAATGCGAATTTAAGGAACTCATGTTGTGAAACTCAATTATGAAAAAGGAAGACGCAAATTAGGTTAATTTATTGCAAGATATCTTTTCCTATTTGCCGGTTTAGGTGAAAGCCTTCTCCTTTTTGATCAAAGCATGCATCTATATCAGTTTCTTACTTATACTATCATGGTTTCCGTCGCGGTAATCCCTGGCTTTGGAAGATCTTTTCTTTATTAGTTTACATCTTTATTTGACTGTCGTTCGTTGAGTTATCGAAAAACCAAACATCCATGGTTTATTTCTGATCATTGCTCCTTTGCCATCCTTCTTTCTTCAGCCTTTCTTTACCGACAAGAACTAACTTTTTCTGCAGGAACAACATCGATATCGACCACAGTCATCGATATCGACCACAGTGCCCAGATCGACGGTCTTTTGTGTCAATCTCGAGTCTTCTGCACGAATTAGCCGAGGTTGATTTTGAGTCACCTACTCGATATCGACCACCCCGTATCGACTGGCAGTCTTTTGAGCCAGTCGATTTCTGCACCAACATCGATATCGACCACCCTATGTCGACTGGCAGTCTTCTAAGCCAGTCGATTTCTGATCTAACATCGATATAGACCTCCATAGTCAATATGGACTGCCGTTTTTGTCTCTGCAGGTTTTCTGTTACATAAGGAATCGACAGCCAAGGTCAATGTCGAGGTCTGTGCTCGAGATCGAGGCTCCTGGTGGAACATTCAGGACGTGCCTTTAACGCTACTAGGATTTCGCTGACTCACTTCCTCATGGATCGAACCTGATTCCCTACTACTATAGCAGGGAGTCTTGAATTTATTTGAAGAGGATAAGGGATGCATTTTTTATATTTATTACATATTTTGATTCCATTCTCCCCAACGTCAACCTATGACTCAAGGCATGCCCCATCAATGCCACTTTATGAGCCTCCAAAGGAGATCGATCCTGATTTACGACAATAATTCAACAATGATCAAACCCGCCTCCTGCAAAAGCAAGTTAGATTCCTCTCAAACAACCATGCTTGCTAGAAATATGGTTCTACCAGGCACAACACCACTGCCTGCCCACGTCTTGAGCAAGTCAGCATTGCAGAGACATATGAGGAAGCTAAGTGAATGAGAGGCCCCTATGGAGGGGGTAATCTGCAGTATTGGGGGGGGATCAAAGGTTCTATCGACCTCAACACCAACAGAGAGATCCCCCAACTTATAAAGCACCAGGGCACCCTGAGCGGGAACCAATGAAGGATGACCTACAGATCATCCTAGATGAGATGCGGAGGAACCACGCTGAGTTTAAATAAGCCAATAACTCAGTCCATACTCAACAGAAAGGCATCAGCTCTAGGCTTTCGGAGATCGACGTTTGGAAGAAGAACATGGAGACCCAAATGGGTCAATTAGCTGAACAAATTCCAAAACCGTAAAGATTGCTACCAAGATCTACTGTGCCCAATCTTAAGGGCAAAACTACTGGTCAATTAGCGGCTAAAAATCTAAGGAGTAGGCGACAGCTGCAAACACCCGAGCAGAAAGCGGAGGAGAAAGCTCCAGAAGAGGACTCGACATCGACTTATCCAGTCGATATCGACCAAGATGCAATCGACGTCGTGTTCCCTTTACTCGATGTCGATCTAGAAGCTGAGCATCACCAGAAAATGACTCCTTCAGTAGATATCGACCAGACCCTACTCGATATCGACTCAACTCCAGCCACATTAAAGAAGAAGGTACTGCCATTCCCTAAGAAAACTGTAACGGACTCGGCAGAAATCGTGGCAATCATGAACGAAGGAACAAAAGCACCACTCAAAATCGACCCAGGTAAGTCGATTTCGACTAACAATTTTCAAGATTCTGTGCCAGGTTCTAAGTATGGGGTCGATGTTGGAGCAGACAGTGTTGGTGATTTGTGAAAAGTCATCAATCCATTTGTCTGAAATCATAAATGTTAAGTGTGAGAATTACTAAGAGCATCACTCGGGCTTAGGGTGTGTGGGAGGCACGGCTCATGTGATCAGCCCTAAGTAATTCTAAGATTTTAAGGGGAAAGGAAATCATGAGGAGAGAACCATGCAATAGTCTCAACATCGACAAAGTTGGTCTCGAGCTTATTCGGACGTTTTCCATAAAAGTAAGCAATAGGGATATGCTCGGCACTTGATCTGATGTGGTTATAATCGAGTTTTGATCACTTATAGTGAGTTAAACTACTATCTCATCATTTGTAAAGGAAGATGTTAAGCTCTAAATCATTAATGCAAAATTTGAGAGCTAACCGAGCATCGGAACTCCAAAAATAACCTAGCTCTAATTTTGAGCTTGATTAGGGTTTTAGCTTCATTGAAGCTTTAGCTTAGTCATTTTAGCTGCATGGTAGTGACACTCAGCTTCGTGTAAATGTCACGCACATTTTATATTTTATGAGTGACCTAGCTCCACCATGCTAGCTCCGTCATGCTAGCTTGTCCTTAATTGGGTCGGTTCTTATTGGGCCTTTATTGGGCCAGCGGTTGGGTTAGTTATTGGGTGGTAACCGCCTAACCAACATAACTACCATAACCACCAATAACTACCAATAACTACCCATAACCACCGAAAACTACCACCCCATTTTTGCCTATAAAAGGCCTTTGCCATCCACTTGGAAAGGCATGAGTTTTTCGATAGTTCTCTCAATCGGAAAAACAAACACTTGAAACACAAACAAGGTATGTATATATGCAATAATGAAATGGGATGCCACCCTTTTATTGTATAGGAAATGTTTTATCCCACAACGTTATTGTAGTGCAACTCTTTGGCATAAATAGGGGCAATAAACGTTGAAGGAAAACTCGATTTATTTGAGTGACTCGTTGGCCATTATCCAAGACATTTTATATATCTTTTCTAAAGGGCTTAAACAATTAGTTTTGACGCCTAAAAAGAATTCGGTGGAGATTGCCTTTTTGGCCTACTCCCTCGGGATACCTTTCAAGGTCTACCCATGAGATTACCCTTTTTGGGTCTACTCAAATTCTCTTGATTATCCGTAAGGATCTATAAGAACCGAATTTACCTTCAACCCATTAAAACAACATTACCTAAAACTAACAATCTTCAACATTTATTTATTGTTTGGTTTTGTTGTTTTGAAACAAGGTTGGAATGGCAAGAACCAAGGAATTACCAATGGCGGAGATAACATCCAAATTTGCGAAACTCGAGAAGTTTGAAGGGCAAGAATTTCGTCGATGGAAAAAGAAGATGCATTTCATGCTTACTTCATTTAAGGCGGCGTACGTGCTCTCAATGCCATGTCTCGAAGAGCCACCTCCGATTTCGGAAAAAGTAGACGGAGAGACTGAGGCTCAAATCGCCGAAAGGGAGGCTATAATGCTTCAAAATAGGCATGTTGGGAAGTGGGAGAACGACGACTACATTTGTTGTGGACACATACTCAATGGTATGGCCGACTCCCTATTCGATGAGTATCAAAATCATGAGACATCACAGATTTTGTGGGAAGCACTCGTAGCCAAGTACTTGGCGGAAGATGCCTCTTCAAAAAAGTGTCTTGTGTCTAACTTCAACAACTACAAGATGGTTCAAAGTAGACCGGTAATGGAGCAATACCATGAATTGCTCCGAGTGTTGGGTCAACTAACCCAACATGGGATCACCTTGGATGAGAATTTCACCGTTTCATCCATAATCGATAAGTTACCTCACTCATGGAAGGAGGCGAAACATCTCTTGAAGCATTCGAAGGAGGACATGGACCTTGTCCAATTGGGTTCTCATCTACGTATAGAGGAGGAATTCAAGGCAAATGACAAGGGAAAGAAAGGCGAAGACAAACCAGCCCTCTCAATAAACACAATGGAGGCGGGCAATGGTAAACGCACCATGGGCGCTAAGGGCTCCAAGCGACCCAAATCAGGAAACGGCGGCAAGCAAGGACCTAGTAAGAAGGCTAAGGTCAAAGGGACTTGCTGGAAGTTTGGAAAGGCAGGACACATGAAAAGGGACTGTAGATCCAAGGGGTCAAAGGACAAAGGTGTCATGACACCGGCGTCGGGCTCGGGCACAAGCCCCGGGCAAGGTAAGGGCACTTCGGTGTCTTTAGTTACAAATGAGTCATTATTCTTTGTATCTAACATTGATCAATGTCTTGTTATAAATGATGAAAAACTCCTTTGATGGCTCGACTCGGGTGCCACCACCCACGTGTGCATGGAAAGGAATTGGTTCAAGCACATGAAAGATGTAGAGGACGGTTTAGTGCTTTACATGGGAAACGAGTCAACAACACCGGTCCTAGGTAAAGGGGACGTACATCTCAACATTACTAGTGGGAAGGAACTTGTATTACATAATGTATTGTATGCACCCACCATCCGCAAAAATGTTGTAAGCGGTAGTGTGCTTAACAAGTTAGGTTATAGATTGGTTTTCGAAGCCGATCGATTAGTAATAAGTAGGGCAGGAATATTTGTAGGCTTCGGCCATTATAAAAACAATATGTTCCTACTGAATGTTATCAATAATAATAAAATATTATTTGATTACATGGTGGTGTCTAATGATTCTTTATATGATCTTTGGCATGCAAGGTTGGGACATGTACATATGAAGCGTATGTTAGATATGGCTAAGGAAAATATAATTCCCGCCTTTGAACCAACGAATGAAAAGTTTAAAACTTGCTTGTTAACAAAAATAACAAGGCTTCTTTTTAAGGCAATTGAAAGAGAGGAAGAGGTCCTAGGCCTAGTCCATTCGGACCCAGGGGACTTGCATGCAACGCCATCGTTGGGTCAAAAACGTTACTACGTAACGTTCATCGATGATGCAACTATGTTTTGCTATGTCTATTTAGTTAACTCGAAGAGTGAGGCACTAGAAGGGTTTAAAGCATATAAGACCGAAATTGAATTGCAAATAGGAAATAAAATTAAAAGGCTACGAACCGATCGAGGTGGTGAATACATTGACATGGAGTATTTCGAGTCTTGTGGCATAATTCATGAGATAACGGCTCCATATACCCCACAACAAAATGGGGTGGTAGAGCGAAAGAATCGTGTGCTTAAGGACATGATTAATGCCATGTTTTCCTACTCAGGGTTAAAAAACACGTTTTGGGGTGAGGTGATGTTAACGACCAACTATATCTTAAATAGGGTGCCAAGCAAGAGAAATCTTCAATCACCATACAAGCTTTGGTTTAAAAGAAAACCGAATCTCCATTATCTTCGTATATGGGATTGTCGTGTGGTTGTTAGACTAACAGATCCTAAGCGTAAAACCTTAGGAGATAGAGGTGTTGAGTGCATATTCATTGGATATGCACAAAACTCTAAGGCCTATAGGTTCTTCGTCATAGAACCAAATCACGCCATCTCGGTTAACACCGTGATAGAATTACGTGATGCCATATTCGATGAGACTAGGTTTACATCGAGTTCGAGGCCTAGGGAGATAGACCAAGAGGATGTCGACCCATCATCGGATCCAATGGAAACCGATGATGGGTCACCAGGTCTATGACACGCGCTAGCTTGCTGCAAGCACCAAACATCGACGTCGTTGGCTTAAAGCCACCAATTAACAAAGACTCCCCAGTTGCAGAGCCAACGTCACTAAAACGCATGGCCATGGCAGTACCAGGGGAAGACACTAGCGATGGCAGCGATGGTGAGGATGTACACTCAATGCATGCGAGCAACAACGAGGCTGAAGTTCCTACTTCGACATCCCATACACCCAAGCGACAACGAGTGCACTCCGCACTCTTAGTCGGACATACGTATCCTGAACCAATATTTCAAGTTTTCTTGATGGAGGGTTCTAGGAATAAAGAAGGTCAAATCATCTAATATCTAAATATAGATGAGGATCCTAAGACCTTCACCGAGGCAATGAGTTCTCAAGATGTCACATTTTGGAATGAAGCAATCCAAAATGAGATGGACTCTATTGTTGGAAACAACACTTGGGAGTTGTCAGACCTTCCAACCGGGTGCAAACCTCTAGGTTGTAAATGGATCTTCAAAAGGAAAATGAAGGCCGATGGGTGCATTGACAAATTTAAAGCCCGATTGGTAATCTAAAGTTTTAGACAAAGAGAAGGAGTCGATTATTTTGACACCTATGCCCCCGTGGCTAGAATCACCACTATAAGACTTTTAATTGCCTTAGCAAGCATTCATGATCTACTCATCCATCAAATGGACGTAAAAACGGCCTTTCTCAATGGAGATTGGGATGAAGAGGTTCACATAAAGTGTTCGT
This sequence comes from Persicaria maculosa, assembly GCA_963922045.1. Taxonomy (NCBI): domain Eukaryota; kingdom Viridiplantae; phylum Streptophyta; class Magnoliopsida; order Caryophyllales; family Polygonaceae; genus Persicaria; species Persicaria maculosa. Next base: position 42,939,765 of record OY998261.1, read on the forward strand.
CTCTTAAAGAGCGGGAGGTATAGATTCAAATAATTAAAGATAATTCACAACTATGCTAACTCACTGTCCCAAACAAATAATACAAGAATCCCTCTCGATATAGTGGTAGGGTAATTCAGGATCGAATCCACGAGGAGGTATGTCAGCGCTTCCCTTTTTGTAACCACGATCGAAGCTTTTGACCTCAGACTACACTCGATATCGATGTGTCTGGTCGATATCGACCTCAGTTCTGTTCGATTTCTAGTAAAGTTAATGCAGAAGACAAAAAACAGCAAAGTCAACTTTGAGACAGACCTCGATATCGACGTTAGACCTCAATATCGACCTTTATAGTCAATTCCGATGTTTATCACAGAAACTGTAATTCGTAAGAGTCCGAAGAATGTAGAATGGTCAAGAAGGATGATCAGAAACAAAACTAAAACTTTTATATGAATTCAATTAATTAAAAAGCTTCCAAAATCGGGGTTTCATGCCACAACGATAACAGTGCAAGTTTTATGCTAAAGTTATGAAATTTAATGTCTTTCCGTCACATAACTTCGTTACCAACACTTAGGTGATTATAGGCTCTCGCATAGTTCCTAAGAGTTACTATCCAATTCATGAGTAATTCAAGTTCACAATATGAGTCTCTTTCGCTTCAATAATGCAAATAATGAATCTTCCTGACTTTCGCAAGAAATAATGCATAGGATAGAAAACGGAATCGCATAAAAGTCATACTTTTGATGCACTTACCCTACATTGCTATTGTCGGGCTCACCGCGACCCTAGAAGTGGGTTGACTACTCGCTTCTCATCATGCAACTCATCATCATCATTGAAAGAAAACTACTTTGAATTGAACTATGAAAGAAAGATTACAACCGAACAAGCCAAATCTCCGCTCTCGCTTCCACCAACTCAATTCGGCTCTCTCTCTCTCTCTACTAATTCTCTCTGTTAAAACTACTAAAACTTGTTGTGCTTGGATGGGTGTTGATGATTAAACTCAACCCTAATGGCCTCTAGATAAAGATATCAAACTTTGCTATCCAAAGACTCGAAACTTTATCTTTATTCTCTAAGATAAAACTTAAATAAAGTAAAACCTAAAAATTCCATGGTAAATCAGCTCATATGATATCTCTGATGTTGAAGATAAGAAATCTCGACATTTGGATAGACGTGCAAGCTTCAGATAGAATTCTATCAAAATCTGAGTCGGATTCTTCTGCTGGGCAACCTCGATATCGACCATCAGACGTCGATATCGACCTTTGTAAAACTCTATCTTGAGCTCTCCTGCTTCTACTCGGATTGGGACTCGACTTCTATCTTTTAGCTCGATCTGACCACTCGATATCGACCTTTAGACGTCGATATCGACCTCTGTGGTGTCGACATGCTCTGTTTCATTTCCTGCTCGATTGCTATGTCTCTGCTGCACTCGATGTCGAGGTCCCTAGTCGATTTTGACCTCTTCAGAAGACTTCGAGTTCTTTTTCTACTCTTCCAAATCTGTCCATTTTTATCCTGTTTTCTGCGAAATCACATAGAAACTCGTGCAAACCCATATATTTGATAATAAAGCATAAACTACACTAATCCCATGATTTCCCATTAATATGCATGTAAATATGGCAATTTGCGCGCACATGAAACACCCCATACTTAAGCTTGCCTGTCCCCAAGCAATACCTTTTATGGTCATTCAAGGGAAGAAAGTAAACCCTCAACATCATAGATACGTTTTTCATATGTCCCTACAATCAATTTCCATCCTCGATAAGGTACTTATGTCAACCAAGTCTATGCCTGTGCATAAAAGCAATTTCATACTCATAAAAGGAGGTTCATATGCAAAAAACAATTTTAGCGACATAGCATTAATAATCAAGAGGACTTTTGCAAGCTTGTGAGAAGTAGATTGGTAAAAGGCTAAAGGTGGGCTAATATTTGGCCATGTGGTGTTAAATCTAGGGAAACATACTTTTTTTCCTAAACATTCCACAATCCTTCTTCATAATGTCTCACCTTTCACTCATCGCTCAATGCTTTTTTTCAATATAATGCTTTTGCCTCTCTAACCTTAGCACTGCCTTCTCGCAAGTCACAAACATGGGTGTCATGAATGGCCCCGGATACTTAGTACTTTGGACTCCTCACCTTGTGTCCCATCTAGTTGAATTAACATCTCAACGAGCGGGGTCGACCTACCTTTATCTCCTGAGGTGATCGGATTTTTTTTCACTCATTAAATTTTCCATAATTCACAAATTCTTTCATTCCTGCCAACAACTTCATAAATATTGCACAACTCCATATAACTCCAAAGATGACACCCATTCTCAAACTTGTCCCCGGATAGGGTATAAGGTATAAAATGGGCAATATTTAATATATGTGGACCAATAATGATCATGATAAGGCTCATAGATGGCTTGTGACTTTTGCAAATATGCATAGGTAAGGCTAGGATATGAACTTGTATATATAAGCACTTTGTAAGGAAATTTCATAAAAAGTCCTCCATCATATTATCATACACATGTCAAAAGCAACTTCAAATTTTCATCTCCTTTATTTTCTTTCTTTTTGCACTTCATTTGGACTTCCCTTAACTAGGCAATTTCATGTTATATCTCTAATGAATCTAATTTTGCATCATAGAGCTCTTTTTTATACTTCGATGACTCTTTTTAAATTTTTGATGGGGGTCATTTTTCTCATTTTTTTTTCGAAATATATAAACTAAGTATGCATGAGCTATATAATAAATATGCAATAACTTATAAAATATGCTAAAACATGTAAGTAAGCTTTTCCCCCCACCCCATACTTAAAACCTACAGTGTCCTCACTGTATTAGAATTAGGGTTAAGAAGAAAACTTACTAAACCGTCACAAATTTCAGGAGTCGAAGAAGACAGCAGCATGGTCGATATCGACCTTCAACATCGATATCGATGTCTCTCATCGATTTCTGGCTCATGCTTCAGGGTGATCCGGCCTCGACCAATAGCTCATCTGAATCGACCTTAAGGTGGATGTCGATCTCTAACATCGATTTCGATGTCTCTTCTGTGTGCTTTTCTCTTTCCTGCAACTTGTTAAAAACCAAACCAAAACAAAATATGCAAAACAATCGAGTGTAGTGTCTCAAAACAAAGTAAAAGCTGTCTAAAACCAAAACTAAGTCTTTGTTACAAGCTCTAGACTTTTAAGTCGCTAGGCCGACTTCTTCCTTTTGCGCTTCTCAAGGCGGCATCTGCAGAGCCCATGTGGCTTGGGCCTCAAATATCACTCCTTTCTTGTCACGCAGCTGCATTCCGCCAGGATGGATCTGATTCACCGTGAATGGCCCCAAATTCTTGTCCTTGAATCTCGTAGGGAACCAATGGTCCTTGGATTTGGCGACATAAACTTTGTCTCCTATCTCATATTGGCTTGAATCATCATCGGATACCCTACATAAGCGCAGATGCCAAGGCACACCTCTTACAAATAATGATAGATCTTTAATTGAAATGGAACAGGAGGAATCCGTACCTTGACTTACCTTTTTCTAAGTTTGTGGCTCAGATCGATTTCGATGTTCCTTCTTTTCCTTCGTCGACCCCATACTTATGCCCTGACATAGAATCTTGAACATTATTAGTCGATATCGACTTACTTGGGTCGATTTCCATGTTTTGTTGGACCTCTTCGTTCAAGATTGCCACAACCTTCTCTATTTGGGCTTCTATGGCCCTCTTTTCTAGCTCTTCTGGTGTCATACTCCTTACTTTGGCTTCTCCACATGTAATGTAGACACCATTGATGGCTTTTATCTCCATTGGCCCTTGATTATTCACCGTCTTGTTGAAGGCATACTCTACCACCTCGTCACTAATTGTGAATGAGAGAAATCCTTTCTTCACGCTAATGTTGGCATCAACGGTATCTAGGAATGGCCTACCTAAAATAATGGGACAAGCAGGGTCCTCCGCTATATCAACAACTAAGAAATCAGCAGGGACAAAGAATTTACCTACTTGTACTGGCACATCCGTCACTATCCCAATTGGAATTACTACCGTATTGTTTGCCATGTATAGCCTTGCATCCACGGGCTCCAGAGGACCTATCTTTACCTTGTGCCAAATGGTTAGTGGCATCATGCTAACGCTAGCGCCTAAGTCAACTAAAGCATTAAATTTGAATTGACCTAAACCTATAGCGATAGAAAACTTACCTAGGTCCGCCCGCTTTTGTGGTAGTTCCAACCTGTTGCACTCCTCTGCGATCTCAGAAAGTGATCGCTTCTTACCTAAGATGTCCTTAAGGAACCTTACATAGGATGGCATCTCATGAAGTGCTTCTGTGAATGGTATAGAGACATTGAGTCCTTGAAGCATCTTCACGAACCGCTGGAACTTCTTTTCCACTAGGTCCTCAATCATTTCTCTAGGTGGGAATGGCAACACCTTCTTTATTCCCACGGCTGTAGTGAGGTCGACATCGAAATCAGTAGGTTCGACATCGACTGGAGGAGTCGATTTCTGTGGTGACGCTGCATCAGGGTCGACATCGACTGGAAGGTCGATTTCGACGTCACCTTGGTCGATATCGACAGGGGGGATCGATATCGATGTCTATTCTGGCTCCTTTTCCTTCGCTTTTTGCTCGGGCATTTGTAATTGACGCCCACTCCTTAGGTTTACTGCCGCAATATGTCCAGTGGTTTTGCCCTTTTGGTTGGGCACAGTTGATCCAGGGAATGATCGTGACGCTTTGGGTATTGCTTCCGCCAATTGACTCATTTGAGTCTCCATGTTGCGCTTCCAAACGTCGATCTCCCCAAGCCTAGAATTGATGCCCTGCAGCTGAGTATGGAGGAGTTGTTGGCTTGTTTGAACTCAGCATTGTTCCTCCGCATCTCATCAAGAATGATTTGCAGGTCATCCTTCCTTGTCTCCCGCTCAGGGTGCCCTGGTGCTCTATATGGTGGGGGATCTCTTTGATAGAACCTTTGATCACCCCAATATTATTGATTGCCCCCTCCATAGGAGCCTCTCGTCCACTTGGCTTCCTCATGTTGTTCCGCCATGGATACTTGGTCAGCATGTGGACAGGCACTAGGGTTATGCCTTGTTGAACCACATTCCTGACAAGTTTGATTATTGCTCAGGAACCTGACTTGCTTTTGAAGGCGGCGTGTCTGATCGTTATGGAATTTTTGCCGCACATCAGGATCTATCTCCCTTGGAGACTCATATAGTGGCATTGATGGGGCAGGCCTTACATCATAGGCCGCAGCAGCCCCATAGGTGTTGTCAAAGTTCACAAGCCTCTCAATGGTCTCCAAGGCATCCGTTGGTGTAAGCTCAATGTACCGATAAGAAGTGTAAGAAAATATCCTCTCCTTATTCGGCGCATCAAGGGCGTTGTAGAATATCTCCTGGATGACATATGGAAATTGCCCATGCGTCGGGCATGAACTTAGCAAGTCCTTAAATCGCTCCCACGCATATGCTAGTGTTTCACCTGGCTTTTGTTTGAAAGCCGTGATCCTTTGCTGCAACATTACCATTTTAGAAGGTGGAAAGAACTTATTCAAGAATGCATCCTTCACCTTCGCCCATGTCCTCAGCGAGCGTGGAGCCAAACTCTCAAGCCATTGTAATGCCTTCCCTGCCAAAGACCATCGAAAAGATTTCAGTCTCACATACTCTAAATTTACTCCGTCAGCAACTGTTTCACATAAATCCATAAAAGTAGAGATGTGATCCAGAGGGCATTCATTAGGTCTTCCTTCAAAAGTATTTCTTTTAATTTCAGAAGGGAAGTTAATTTTAATTTCATAATTTGAGTGATGAATTAAAATAGCGGATTCATGAACGTGGAGTGGCGGATGCATGTATTGGGTCGCCGTCTGTGGATACTGATTGAGCCACTCTTGGGCTTTTCTGCACGCATTCTCCTTCCTATCAGCACAGGCTCGCTCTGCATTAGCAGCGGCCCTCTCAGCGGCGATTGTAGCATTGTGGTCCTCGATCTCCTTCCTCAACCGCTCTATGGTCTCAGCCTGCGTCTCGTTGTCAGCCATGATGCGAATTGCTTTGTTGTAAAGATGGAAGAAACGTTCAGGCTCGTTGATGGGTTCCAAGATAGGTCCGCGATCATAACGTCACATAAACTTGCAAAATAAGCTTCAAAAAGATCATGAGAAAACTTAGGTGGCGATTGATTGCCTCCCCGGCAACGGCGCCAATTTGTTCGTCTTTTAAAGAGCGGGAGGTATAGATTCAAATAATTAAAGATAATTCACAACTATGGTAACTCCCTGTCCCAAACAAATAATACAAGAATCCCTCACGATGTAGTGGTAGGGTAATTCAGGATCGAATCCACGAAGAGGTATGTCAGCGCTTCCCTTGTTCTAATCACGATCGAAGCTTTCGACCTCAGAAGACACTCGATATCGATGTGTCTGGTCAATATCGACCTCAGTTCTTGTCGATTTCCAGTAAAGTTCCTACAGAAGACAAAAAACAACATCGTCGACTTCGAGACAGACCTCGCATAGTTCCTAAGAGTTACTATCCAATACATGAGTAATTCAAGTTCACAATATGAATGGCTTTCGCTTCAATAATGCAAATAATGAATCTCCCTAACTTTCGCAAGAAATCATGCATAGGATAGAAGTTGGAATCGAATAAAAGTCATGCCTTTGATGCACATACCCTACATTGCTGTGGTCGGGCTCACCCCGACCCTAGAAATGGGTTGACTACTCGCTTCTCATCATGCAACTCATCATCATCATTGAAAGAAAACTACTTTGAATTGAACTATGAAAGAAAGATTACAACCAAACAAGCCAAATCTCCGCTCTCGCTTCCACAAACTCAATTCGGCTCTCTCTCTACTAATTCTCTCCGTTAAAACTACTAAAACTTGATGTGCTTGGATGTGTGTTGATGATTAAACTTCGCCCTAATGGCCTCTAGATATAGATATCCAACATTGCTATCCAAAGACTCCAAACTTTATCTTTATTCTCTAAGATAAAACTTAAATAAAGTAAAAAATAAAAATTCCATGGTAAATCAGCATATATGATATCTCTGATGTTGAAGATAACAAATCTCGACTTTTGGATAGACGTGCAAGCTTAGGATAGAATTCTATCAAAATCTGAGTCGAACTCTTCTGCTGGGCAACCTCGATATCGACCATAGAACTTTGTTATCGACCTCTGTGAAACTCTATCTCGAGCTCTCCTTCTTCTACTCGGATTGGCACTCGAATTCTATCTTTTAGCTTGATCTGGCCACTCGATATCAACCTTCAGACATCGATATCGACCTCTGTGTTGTCGACATGCTCTATTTCATTTCCTGCTCGATTCTTATGTCTCTGCTGCACTCGATGTCGAGGTCCCCAGTCAGTTTCGACCTCTTCAGAAGACTTCGAGTTCTTTTTCTGCTCTTCCAAATCTGTCCATTTTTATCCTGTTTTCTGCAAAATCACATAGAAACTCGTGCAAACCCATATATTTGATAATAAAGCATAAACTACACTAATCCCATGTTTTCCCATTAATATTCATGCAAATGAATGATAAAATGGACTTATATGTGCATAGAAAATATGGCAATTTGCGCGCACATCATGAAGCAACCCAAAGGCTTCATAGTAAATGGTCAAGAACATAAAGTGTGTCGATTGATCAAGTCCCTCTATGGACTCAAACAAGCGCCAAAACAATGGCATCAAAAGTTTGATGAAGTGATTTTGGGTGATGGCTACAAAATCAATCATGCAGATAAGTGTGTATATAGTAACTTTAATAATTTTGGTCAAGGAGTTATAATATGTCTATATGTTGATGACATGCTTATATTTGGTACAAAACAAATAGAAGTGGATAAAACAAAGGAGTTGTTGTCCACTATGTTCTCCATGAAGGATCTAGGAGAAGCTGATGTGATCTTGGGAATTAAGATCAAGCGAGAAGGAAAAGGTTTAACCCTAACACAATCTCATTACATTGAAAAGGTGGTAAAACGTTTCAAATGTGATAAATCCACCCCGGTTAGTGCACTTATGGATCCAAGTGAGAAACTTCTCCCTAACTTAGGAGAACCAATCTCACAACTTGAGTATTCTCAAGTGATAGGATGTCTAATGAATGCCATGACGAGTACGCGCCCCGACATAGCATTTGCGTGGGTAAGAGTAGTCGATATACAAGTTGACCGAGCTCGAGTCATTAGAAGGCCCTTAGAAGAGTACTTAGGTACTTGAACGGGACAATGACCTATGGAATTGCATATGTGGGTTGTCCCTCCACTTTGGAAGGATACACCGATGCAAGTTGGATCACCAGTATGGAAGATCGCTCTTCAATGAGTGGTTGGGTATACCTATTAGGTGGTTGATAATGCATATTTAGATAGGCATTATAGAGTAGTTTTAGGGTCATTGAGATGTAGATATTGCATGTTAATGAGTTAGTTTACTTGTTTGCTCATTTAGGGGTTAAGAGTGGAATCTACATAAGATTGTTGCGTAATTGCAGATTCTATACTCAAAGGAGGTAAGGGATCATTAATGAGAGTTGGAGGGACCATATGGAAGTGAAAACAAGCTAGAAAAGCCAAGTTTGAATGCATAAGGAAGAAGGAAGAGACGTTCGAGTAGAGAGGCGGCACCCGCGGCCTAAGAAGAACAAGGGAAGCAGACAATCCGCGCCCGCGGCCAAGGAAGCAGCGCCCGCTGCCAACAAGAAGGAACCTACTGTATAAGCCGCGCCCGCGGCCTATGGGGCGGCGCCCGCGGCCTTACTGTGCCGGTCCAATTCTATTTTTCCTTTTCACCTATTTGGGCCCTGTCTTTTAGACGACGGTTTTCTAAGTTTCGTTGACGGTAATCCTAGGTTTTTAAGAGTGAAATTAGGTTATGTTAGGTTATCTTTTGACTTTTGAAGAATTAAAGAACGACGTTTAGGAGAATGAGCAACTAAACTCATTGTGTTTCGCTTACGACCAAGACTTGGTTCTATCGAATTGTGAGTTTGAATTTCTAGTTTATTTCCATCATCTATTTCAATCTCTTTGTGCTTTCATTGTTGTGGATGTTGATTCTATCTTGATTCGCGACCTCGTTAAAATTACATCATCGCTAGGGTTTCGATTCATACGTTTGTGAAGATTAATCCAAAGTAGCAAATACAATTGAGTAGATCTCGTAGAAAAGCTTGATTGTGTGAGAGATTGACTATAGGTTAAATGTTAGTTCTTTAGGGAATTAATATTGCTTATAAGCTTCATATATCTTGAGACCTAGTGCTATTCCTAGGATTAAACCTTAATCTGTGTTAAGATTGCCTAGGAATAAGGGGTTATTAGAAGTCATAGGATTAATAACCTATTTAAATCAAGATAAGAATAGATGGTAGGAAAGATACAACTAGAATGAAGAACTAGGATCAAGGAGATGAACCAAGGTCGAGTATCATAGGTGAAACCTTTCAATCATCATTGTCAACAAATCCCACCATTAATTACATTGTGCATTTCAATTCCATTTTGTTTTCATACAAACCCCCTTGGTTACTCTTGTTAGTGATTAGAATAATAGAGTCACAATAGTTCCCTGTGGATCAACCCCGGACTTACTAGCTATACTAGTTGGTTAGTTTGGATATTCTTTTGAAAGGAAAACCAACGATTTTGTCCTATCAAAATTTGGCGCCGTTGCCGGGGAGCTATTAGTTGTTTACTTTGTGTGTTTGATTGCTAACTTAGGTGTGGACCATGTATATGGTCCACACTCGTTCTACTAATTCATCTTTATTGTCTTTGGATTCAGAGATCGAGAGGACTCTCTCTAGTTTAAGGCGAGAAGCTCGTGATCACCTTCGCGAGTTATCTTTCGATCAAGGAGAAGGAGAAAGGATAGGGATGGCTAACGAGGATAACCGAACACTTAAGGAGCTCATAACACCTGATTTGGCTCAACAACCATTGGCGGTGGAGTTCCCTGAGCTTGGGGACGGTGTGAACTTCGAGCTGAAATCTAGGGTGGTCCATCTCTTACCCAAATTCCATGAGTTGAGTGGTGAGGACCCCCACAAGCACTTATCTGAGTTCCATACTGTCGTGTTCGGAATGAAACCAGGCAACGTCACAGAGGAGCAAATCAAATTGAGGGCATTCCCATTTTCGCTGAAGGATGACGCTAATGAGTGGTTATACAATTTGCCCCCAGGTTGTGCAACCACATGGACTGATTTGAAGCGTCTCTTCCTGGAGAAGTATTTTCCTGCGACGAAGTTGAATAGCCTAAAAAAGGCTATCAGCAGCATTGACTAGCAGGCTATGGAAACCCTTTATGAATACTTTGAGTGCTTTAAAAAGCTTTGCTCTAGCTGCCCTTACCATGGTTTCTCAAAGAAAGATTTGGTGCTCTTTTTGTTTAATGGGTTGCTTGACGAGGAGCGCAAGACAGTCAACTCCGCCTGTGGAGGTAACATTTTGAACAAAACACCCAATGCTGCTTGGAAGGTGTTTTCAGAGCTTTCTGAGGGATCTAGGCAATTCAGCAAAAGCGGACATGCGCGTGGAGTGCTAGCAATTGATTCCAACTCCACTCTGCAGAGCGATATGGCGGAAATGAAGGAGATGATGAGACGGATGATGCTTACAGGAACCCCACAACAACTCAAGGCGTGTGGGCTCTGTTCTGATCCAAATCATCCCATGAATGCTTGTCCCATGCTGCAGGACCAAGAAATGGAGTTGAATGCAGTGGGAGATTTTGTTCCACGAGGGCAAAGGTATGATAGTTTTGCTAACAATTTCAATTCAAATAACTATAATGCAGGTTACCAACAAGGCTATGGCGTGAGAAACAATCAGCAGCAACAACCTCCTTTCAATCAGCAGGGAGGACCCTAATACAGACAACAATTTGACAATAGACAGAGGGGTCCTCAACAAGGACGTTCGTCCATAGAGGATACGCTCAAGGCTATCCTAGAACAGAATACTCAACTAGCACAAGCGCTGAAAGTCACGGAGAAGCAAGTGAGTCAATTGGCTCAAACGGTGGGTGAACTGTAAGCTCGAGACTCGGGGAAGCTACTGTCGCATACGGTGGTTAATCCAAAGGAGAACGTCAGGGCCATCACCCTTAGGAGTGGCAAGGAACTGTTTGAGGCTTCTCATGGTAAAAAAGAGGATGAAAACAAGAAGGATCTAGATTCCCAGGTCGAGGAGGAGGAAAAGTACGAGATGGAGGACTATGTATATGGTCCACACTCGTTCTACTAATTCATCTTCATTGTCTTTGGATTCAGAGATCGAGAGGACTCTCTCTAGTTTAAGGCGAGAAGCTCGTGATCACCTTCGCGAGTTATCTTTCGATCAAGGAGAAGGAGAAACGATATGGATGGCTAACGAGGATAACCGAACACTTAAGGAGCTCACAACACCTGATTTCGCTCAACAACCATTGGCGGTGGAGTTCCCTGAGCTTGGGGACGGTGTGAACTTCGAGCTGAAATCTGGGGTGGTCCATCTCTTACCCAAATTCCATGGGTTGAGTGGTGAGGACCCCCACAAGCACTTATCTGAGTTCCATACTGTCGTGGTCAGATTGAAACCAGGCAACGTCACGGAGGAGCAAATCAAATTGAGGGCATTCCCATTTTCGCTGAAGGATGACGCTAATGAGTGGTTCTACTATTTGCCCCCAGGTTGTGCAACCACATGGACTGATTTGAAGCGTCTCTTCCTGGAGAAGTATTTTCCTGTGACGAAGTTAAATAGCCTGAAAAAGGCTATCAGCAGCATCGACCAGCAGGCTACGGAAACCCTCTATGAATACTTTGAGCGCTTTAAAAAGCTTTGCTTTAGCTGCCCTTACCATGGTTTCTGAAAGAAGGATTTTGTGCTCTTTTTGTTTAACGAGTTGCTTGACAAGGAGCGTAAGACAGTCAACTCCGCCTGTGGAGGTAACATTTTGAACAAAACACCCAATGCTGCTTGGGAGGTGTTTTCAGAGCTTTCTGAGGGATCCAGGCAATTCAGCAAAAGCGGACATGCGCGTGGAGTGCTAGCAATTGATTCCAACTCCACTCTGCAGAGCGATATGGCGGAAATGAAGGAGATGATGAGACGGATGATGCTTACAGGAACCCCACAACAACTCAAGGCGTGTGGGCTCTGTTCTGATCCAAATCATCCCATGAATGCTTGTCCCATGCTGCAGGACCAAGAAATGGAGTTGAATGCAGTGGGAGATTTTGTTCCACGAGGGCAAAGGTATGATAGTTTTGCTAACAATTTCAATTCAAATAACTATAATGCAGGTTACCAACAAGGCTATGGCGTGAGAAACAATCAGCAGCAACAACCTCCTTTCAATCAGCAGGGAGGACCCCAATACAGACAACAATTTGACAATAGACAGAGGGGTCCTCAACAAGGACGTTCGTCCATAGAGGATACGCTCAAGGCTATCCTAGAACAGAATACTCAACTAGCACAAGCGCTGAAAGTCACGGAGAAGCAAGTGAGTCAATTGGCTCAAACGGTGGGTGAACTGTAAGCTCGAGACTCGGGGAAGCTACTGTCGCATACGGTGGTTAATCCAAAGGAGAACGTCAGGGCCATCACCCTTAGGAGTGGCAAGGAACTGTTTGAGGCTTCTCATGGTAAAAAAGAGGATGAAAACAAGAAGGATCTAGATTCCCAGGTCGAGGAGGAGGAAAAGTACGAGATGGAGGACTATGTATATGGTCCACACTCGTTCTACTAATTCATCTTCATTGTCTTTGGATTCAGAGATCGAGAGGACTCTCTCTAGTTTAAGGCGAGAAGCTCGTGATCACCTTCGCGAGTTATCTTTCGATCAAGGAGAAGGAGAAACGATATGGATGGCTAACGAGGATAACCGAACACTTAAGGAGCTCACAACACCTGATTTCGCTCAACAACCATTGGCGGTGGAGTTCCCTGAGCTTGGGGACGGTGTGAACTTCGAGCTGAAATCTGGGGTGGTCCATCTCTTACCCAAATTCCATGGGTTGAGTGGTGAGGACCCCCACAAGCACTTATCTGAGTTCCATACTGTCGTGGTCAGATTGAAACCAGGCAACGTCACGGAGGAGCAAATCAAATTGAGGGCATTCCCATTTTCGCTGAAGGATGACGCTAATGAGTGGTTCTACTATTTGCCCCCAGGTTGTGCAACCACATGGACTGATTTGAAGCGTCTCTTCCTGGAGAAGTATTTTCCTGCGACGAAGTTGAATAGCCTGAAAAAGGCTATTAGCAGCATTGACCAGCAGGCTACGGAAACCCTCTATGAATACTTTGAGCGCTTTAAAAAGCTTTGCTCTAGCTGCCCTTACCATGGTTTCTCAAAGAAAGATTTGGTGCTCTTTTTGTTTAATGGGTTGCTTGACGAGGAGCGCAAGACAGTCAACTCCGCCTGTGGAGGTAACATTTTGAACAAAACACCCAATGCTGCTTGGGAGGTGTTTTCAGAGCTTTCTGAGGGATCCAGGCAATTCAGCAAAAGCGGACATGCGCGTGGAGTGCTAGCAATTGATTCCAACTCCACTCTGCAGAGCGATATGGCGCAAATGAAGAAGATGATGAGACGAATGATGCTTACAGGAATCCCACAACAACTCAAGGCGTGTGGGCTCTGTTCTGATCCGAGTCATCCCATGGATGCTTGTCCCATGCTGCAGGAGCAAGAAATGGAGTTGAATGCAGTGGGAGATTTTGTTCCACGAGGGCAAATGTATGGTAATTTTGCTAACAATTTCAATTCAAATAACTATAATGCAGGTTACCAACAAGGCTATGGCATGAGAAACAATCAGCAGCAACAACCTCCTTTCAATCAGCAGGGAGGACCCCAATACAGACAACAGTTTGACAATAGACAGAGGGGTCCTCAACAAGGAGGTTCGTCCATAGAGGATACGCTCAAGGCTATCCTAGAACAGAATACTCAACTAGCACAAGCGCTGAATGTCACGGAGAAGCAAGTGAGTCAATTGGCTCAAACGGTGGGTGAACTGTAAGCTCGAGACTCGGGGAAGCTACTGTCGCATACGGTGGTTAATCCAAAGGAGAACGTCAGGGCCATCACCCTTAGGAGTGGCAAGGAACTGTTTGATGCTTCTCATGGTACAAAAGAGGATGAAAACAAGAAGGATCTAGATTCCCAGGTCGAGGAGGAGGAAAAGTACGAGATGGAGGACTATGTATATGGTCCACACTCGTTCTACTAATTCATCTTTATTGTCTTTGGATTCAGAGATCGAGAGGACTCTCTCTAGTTTAAGGCGAGAAGCTCGTGATCACCTTCGCGAGTTATCTTTCGATCAAGGAGAAGGAGAAACGATAGGGATGGCTAACGAGGATAACCGAACACTTAAGGAGCTCACAACACCTGATTTCGCTCAACAACCATTGGCGGTGGAGTTCCCTGAGCTTGGGGACGGTGTGAACTTCGAGCTGAAATCTGGGGTGGTCCATCTCTTACCCAAATTCCATGAGTTGAGTGGTGAGGACCCCCACAAGCACTTATCTGAGTTCCATACTGTCGTGGTTGGATTGAATCCAGGCAACGTCACGGAGGAGCAAATCAAATTGAGGGCATTCCCATTTTCACTGAAGGATGACGCTAATGAGTGGTTCTACTATTTGCCCCCAGGTTGTGCAACACAATGGACTGATTTGAAGCGTCTCTTCCTGGAGAAGTATTTTCCTGCGACGAAGTTGAATAGCCTGAAAAAGGCTATCAGCAGCATTGACCAGCAGGCTACGGAAACCCTCTATGAATACTTTGAGTGCTTTAAAAACCTTTGCTCTAGCTGCCCTTACCATGGTTTCTCAAAGAAAGATTTGGTGCTCTTTTTGTTTAATGGATTGCTTGACGAGGAGCGCAAGACAGTCAACTCCGCCTGTGGAGGTAACATTTTGAACAAAACACCCAATGCTGCTTGGGAGGTGTTTTCAGAGCTTTATGAGGGATCCAGGCAATTCAGCAAAAGCGGACATGCGCGTGGAGTGCTAGCAATTGATTCCAACTCCACTCTGCAGAGCGATATGGTGGAAATGAAGAAGATGATGAGACGAATGATGCTTACAGGAACCCCACAACAACTCAAGGCGTGTGGGCTCTGTTCTGATCCGAATCATCCCATGGATGCTTGTCCCATGCTGCAAGAGCAAGAAATGGAGTTGAATGCAGTGGGAGATTTTGTTCCACGAGGGCAAATATATGGTAATTTTGCTAACAATTTCAATTCAAATAACTATAATGTAGGTTACCAACAAGGCTATGGCATGAGAAACAATCAGCAGCAATAACCTCCTTTCAATCAGCAGGGAGGACCCCAATACAGACAACAGTTTGACAATAGACAGAGGGGTCCTCAACAAGGAGGTTCGTCCATGGAGGATACGCTCAAGGCTATCCTAGAACAGAATACTCAACTAGCACAAGCGCTGAAAGTCACGGAGAAGCAAGTGAGTCAATTGGCTCAAACGGTGGGTGAACTGTATGCTCGAGACTCGGGGAAGCTACCGTCGGAGACGGTGGTTAATCCAAAGGAGAACGTTAGGGCCATCACCCTTAGGAGTGGCAAGGAATTGTTTGACGCTTCTCATGGTAAAAAAGAGGATGAAAACAAGAAGGATCTGGATTCCCAGGTCGAGGAGGAGGAAAAGTACGAGATGGAGGACCGTCATACAGAAGCCGCGCCCGCGGCATGTGGGGCGGCGCTCGCGGCCAGTCTGGATGGGGGTACTGTAATGGCAGCACCCCGCAGCCCTGAAGGTAGCACCCGCGGCCACCTCTCCGGGGGTGAATGTTCATCCAAACCTTCACTTCTCAACCCCTATCAACCTATTCCACCCTTCCCGAATGCTTTGAAAGACGTTTGGAGGCCAGAGAGCGATAAGGAGATCTTCGAGGTATTTAGCAAAAGTGAGGTAAACATTCCCCTTCTCAAGCTCATTAAAAGTATTCCTCGATACGCTAAGTTTTTGAAGGAACTATGCACGATTAAGAGGAACCAAAAGTTGAAGGGGAAGCAAAAAGTACAGGTGAGTGAGCATGTATCCGCTATGTTCCGAAAGAGTTTTCCCGACAAGTGTAGCGATCCAGGTATGTTCACCATTCCTTGTACAATAGGTGAGACTAAGTTCGAAAGAGCTATTTTAGACTTTGGAGCATCTATCAATGTCATACCTTACTCGCTTTATAAGACTCTAGGACTTGGTACTTTGCATGAAACAAGGGCAGTGATTCAATTAGCGGATCGCTCTCACATATATCCTAGAGGCTTTGTTGAGGATGTTCTTGTGATGGTTGACTCTTTGATCTTTCCTGCTGATTTTTTCGTTTTGGACATGGAAAATGGCTTTCCTAACGCACCTATCCTCCTGGGTAGGTCGTTCTTAAAGACCGCCAGAACGAAAATTGATGTTCATGCTGGCTCTCTTACTATGGAATTTGATGGTGTGAAGGTATAGTATAATATTTTTGATGCTATGAAGTTTCCTTCATATTATAATTCCCTGTGGTTTCTTGATGTTATAGAGCCATGTGTTGAAGACATGTTTGAGCTTAGTAATGATGATGATCTGCAGGTGGTTTTAGAGGCTCCTCTAGATGAGTTTGCTATTGATTATGCTATTCCTACTAACCTACAGGAAACTTTGATGGAGCTAATGGTTCAACCCTCTTTTACTTCTCCCTATAATGGTGGTCCTTTTGAACTAACTCTCCCGAAGGAAAAGCTCCTTCCTTCTATTGTGCAGGCCCCTGAAGTTGAGCTCAAACCTTTGCCTGTCATCATATCAAACAAGCTCAACCAAGATCAAGAGGAGAGGCTAGTTACAGTGCTTAAGGAGAACAAGACAGCCCTGGGATGGACAATTGCTGACATCAAAGGGATTAGTCCGGCCATGTGTATGCACCGAATTCTGCTGGAGGATGGAGCCAAGGCATCACGACAACGACAAATGAGGCTCAACCCACCGATGATGGAGGTGGTAAAGAAGGAGGTGCTGAAACTCTTTCAAGCAGGAATGATCTACCCTATTTCGGATAGCAATTGGGTGAGTCCAACATAGGTGGTGCCTAAGAAAGGAGGCGTCACAGTGGTTGAGAACAAGGAGGGCGAACTAGTACCTACACGAGTCCAAACAGGCTGGAGAGTATGTATTGATTACCGCAAATTGAATGCGGTGACTCGTAAGGATCACTTCCCACTTCCTTTCATTGATCAAATGCTTGAGCGCCTTGCCGGTCGCTCTTTTGATTGTTTCTTAGATGGCTAATCAGGGTATTTCCAGATTGCCATTGCACTAGAGGACCAAGACAAAACGACATTTACATGACCTTTTGGCAAATTTGCATACCGTAGAATGCCATTTGGATTGTGTAACGCACCCGGTACTTTCCAAAGGTGTATGGTAAGCATATTTTCTGAGTACATTGAGCATTTTATAGAGGTTCTCATGGATGATTTCACCGTTCATGGAAATGACTTTGAGTCTTGCTTGCACCACTTGACACTAGTGCTTAAGAGATATGTAGAGACCAATCTAGTCCTCAATTATTAAAAATGTCACTTCATGGTTGAGCAGGGAATCGTTTTAGGTCACATTGTCTCCCGAAAGGGAATTGAAGTTGATAAGGCAAAGATTGATATCATTCAATCATTGCCTTATCCTACTAATGTGCGAGAAATTCGCTCTTTCCTTGGTCATGCAGGCTTTTATCGCAGGTTCATCAAGGACTTTTCGAAGATCACCGCACCATTATGTGAACTTCTAAAGAAGGAGGCATCATTCGATTTCAATGACCAATGCAAGGAGGCATTCAATGAGTTGAGAGCCAGGCTTATAAGTGCACCTATCATCTAAGCTCCGGATTGGTCCAAACCGTTTGAGTTGATGTGCGATGCAAGTGACTATGCGTTGGGAGCCGTGCTTGGGCAGAAGGTGGAACGAGCTTCACATGTGATTTACTATGCATCCATGATGCTAAATGGAGCTCAACGGAACTACACGACCACAGAGAAAGAGCTCCTTGCCGTGGTGTTTGCATTGGAGAAGTTCAGACCCTACCTACTTGGCGCTAAGGTAATTATTTATACTGACCATGCAGCACTTCGTTATCTTTTGACGAAGAAAGAAGCCAAGCCAAGGTTGATTCGGTGGGTATTTCTCTTGAGTGAGTTCGATGTGAAGATCAAGGACAAAAAGGGTGCGGAGAACCTCGTGGCCGACCATTTAAGCCGAATATTACATGTGAATGGGGTGGGAGAACACCCACTCGTCCTTAGCCAATTCCCCGACGAAAGCTTAATGGAAATCTCGGACTCAGAAAAAGCCGCGCCCGCGGCCCCTCAGGCGGCGCCCGCGGCCTTGTTCGTACGGTAGGGGGAAGGTGTATGTATGTAAAATAGGAGAATAAAATAAAGCACAACTAGACTATCTCCCTGTCCCAAACAAATAATACAAGAATCCCCTCCCTTGTAGTAGTAGGGTAATTCAGGATTGAATCCACGAGGAGGTAGGTCAGCGCTTCCTTTGTTGTACTCACGATCAATGATTTCGACCTCAGCAGACACTCGATATCGAGTATACTGGTCGATATCGACCTCAGTTCTGGTCGATTTCCTAGCGCAGTTCCTGCAGAAGACAAAACAGCAAGTCGACGTCGAGCAGAGACCTCGATATCGATGTTAGTCCTCGATATCGACCCTTAAGGTCGATTTCGATGTTTGTCACAGAAACTGTTTTTGTAACCAATTTGTCGGAAAAGGATCCGAAGAAAATAGAATGGAGAGGGAAGATGAACAGAAACAAAACTAAGACTTTTATGAAGAATTTAATTAATTAAAAGGCTTCCAAAGTCGGGGTTTTATGCCACAACGATAACAATGCAAGTTTCATGCTAAAAATATGAACTTTCATGTCTTTCCGTCAAATAACTTTCGTTATCAACACTTAGGTGATTAGAGGCCTTCGCATAATTCCTAAGAGTTACTATCCAATTCATGAGTAATTCAAGTTCGCAATATGAGTGGCTTTCGCTTCAATAATGCAAATAATGAATCTCCCTAACTTTCGCAAAGGATCATGCATGGGGTAGAAGACGGAATCGCATAAAAGTCATACCTTTGATGCACTTACCTCACATTGCTATCGTCGGGCTCACCCCGACCCTAGAAGTGGGTTGACTACTCGCTCCTCATCATGCACATCATTATTATTGTTATTGAAAGAAAGCTACTTTGAATTAAAACTCCGAAAGAAAGTACAACCGAACAAGCCACTCCGCTTTCGCTTTACAACTCCACTCGGCCACTCTCTCTCTCTCTCTCTATTGCAACTGAATTGTGTCTCAAACTGAATTCGGAATCTTCTTCCTTTTTTTGAAAATTGAATACCTAAACTCAGCCCTATTGGCTTCTATTTGTAGATGTCGACAAGGACTCGAAACCTTATCTTTATTCTCTATGATAAATAAAATAAATAAATAAAAAGTAAAAGCTAAAACTTCATGGTGAAATCAGCCTCCTCATGATAAATCTGATGTTGATGATAGGAAATCTCGACCTTTGGATAGATATTGCAATCATTGGATATAATTCTATCAAAATCGGAGTCGAATTCCTCTGCAGGCATGGTCGATATCGACCCTTGGACCTCGATATCGACCCCTCCAAAATCTTATCTCGAGCTTCTCCTTCTCTTACTCGACTTCTATCAACTTGGTCGATCTGGCAGCATCGATATCGACCTCCAGACGTCGATATCGACCTCTTCTGTGTCGAGATGCTCTGTTTCCTTTCTGCTCGATTCCTATGTCTCGATGTACTCGATGTCGAGGTCTTTAGTCGATTTCGACCTCTTCAGAAGACTTCGAGTTCCTTTTCCGCTCTTCTGAATTCATCCATTTTCATCCTGTTTCCTGCGAAATCACATGGAAACTCGTGCAAACCCATATATTTGACATTTAAGCATAAACTACACTATTCCCATGTTTTCCCATTAATGTGCATGCAAAAGACAACAAAATGAATTCATATGTGCATAGAAAATATGGCAATTTGCGCGCACATCAAACACCCCATACTTAAGCTTGCTTGTCCCCAAGCAATACTCTTAATGGTCATTCAGGGGAAGAAAGTAAACCCTCAACATCATAGATTCATTTTTCATATGTCCCTACAATCAATTGCCATCCTCGAGAAGGTACTTATGTCAACCAAGTCCATGCCTGTGCATAAAAGCAATTTCATACTTATAAAGGAGGTAATAAAAAACAATTTTAGCAACATTGCATTAATAATCAAGAGGACTTTCTTCAAGCTTGTGAGAAGTGGATTGGTAAAAGGCTAAAGGTGGGCTAATATTTGGCCATGTGGTGTTAAATCCGGGGAAGTACACTTTCTTTCCAAAATATTCCACATTCCTCCTTCATAATGTCTCACCTTTCACTCATCGTTCAATGCTTTTTTCACTTTAATGCTTTTACCTCTCTAACCTTAGCACTGCCTTCTCGCGAGTCGCAAACATGGGTGTCATGAATGGCCCCGGATACTTAGTACTTCGGACTCCTCACCTTTGTGTCCCATCTCGCCGAACTATTATCTCAGCGAGCAGGGTCGACCTACCTTTATCTCCTGAGGTGATCGGATTTTTTCTCGCTCATTTAATTTTCCATATTGTATCATTCCTGCCAACAACTTTATAAATGCACAACTCCATATAACTCCAAAGATGTCATCCATTCAAAAAAACTTTGTCCCCGGATAGGGTATAAGGTAAAAAATAGACAATATGTATATGTGGAGCAACAATGATCATGATAAGTCTCATATATGGCTTTGTGAATATGCGTAGGTAAGGCTAGGATATGAACTTTGCTTGTATGGAATTTTTATAAAAAAATCCTCCATCATCTTATCATGCATATGTCAAAAGCAACTTCAAATTTTCATCTCCTTTATGATTTTCTAAAAAATTGCACTTCATTGGGACTTCCCTTAACTAGGCAATCTCATGTTATATCTCTAATGAATCTAATTTTGCATCATAGAGCTCTTTTTTATACTTCCATGACTCTCTCTTTTCCAAAATTTTTGATGGTCGTCATTTTTTTTTATGCATTAAAATAAATATGCAACCCTAAACTAAGCATGAATATGCAAATAAGCCTTTCCCCCACCCCATACTTAAAATTTACAGTGTCCTCACTGTATTGGAACTAGGGTTAAGAAGAGGACTTACTAAACCGTCACAAATTTCAGGAGTTGAAGAAGACAGCAGGGAAGGTCGATATCGACCCTTTACATCGATATCGATGTCTCTCTTGACTTCTGCTCGGGCTTCAGGGTGATTCGGCCTCGATCACAAACCCTATCCATGTCGACCTTGAGGTCGATTTCGATGTCCGACATCGATTTCGATGCCTTTCTGTGTGCTTTTATCTCTCCTGCAATTTGAAAACTAAACACACAATATGCAAAACAATAAAATGTCTAAAACCAAAACAAAAGCTGTCTTAAAATCAAAACTAAGTCTTTGATACAAGCTCTAGATTTTTAAGTCGCTAGGCCGACTTCTTCCTTTGCGCTTTTCAAGGTGGCATCTGTAGAGCCCATGTGGCTTGGGCCTCAAATATCACTCATTTCTTGTCCCGCAGCTGCATTCCCCCGGGATTGATTTGATTCACCGTGAATGGACCTAAGCTCTTATCCTTGAATCTTGTAGGGAACCAATGGTCTTTAGATTTGGCAACATAGACCTTGTCTCCTATCTCATATTGGCTTGAACTATCATCGGATATCCTACATAAACGCACATGCCAAGGCACACCTCTTCCAAATAATGATAAGTCCTTTATTGTAATTGAACAAGAGGAATCCGTACCTTGACTTACCTTCTTCTCCGTCTGTGGCTCAGGTCGATGTCGATGTTCAGAGGTCGATATCGACCCCTGTTGTACACCTGTAGGATCAGTCGATTTGGGGAGTTTTGACTCGATATGATCAGGTCGATTTCGACCCTCAGAGGTCGATATCGAGGTCTCCTCACCTCTCTTCTCAGCGCTGATGGTGGTCGATTTCGATAGGGTGTGGTCGATATCGACCCTTAACCCCGATTTCGATGCTTCCTCTTTTCCTCCGTCGACCCCATACTTATGACCTGTCACAGAATCTTGAACAATAGTGGTCGATATCGACTTACCTGGGTCGATTTCGATGTCCTGTTGAGCTCCTTCGTTCAAGATTGCTTCAACTCCCTCTACTTGGGCTTCTTTGATGGCTTTTATCTCCATTGGCCCTTGACTTTGCACCGTCTTGTTGAAGGAATACTCTATTACTTCATCACTAATTGTGAGTGAGAGAAATCCTTTCTTCACGCTAATGTTGGCATCGACGGTTGCTAGAAATGGCCTACCTAAAATAATTGGACAAGCAGGGTCCTCCGCTATGTCAACAACTAGGAAATCAGCGGGGACAAAGAATTTGCCTACTTGTACTGGCACATCTGTCACTATCCCAGTTGGAATAACTACGGTATTGTTAGCCATGTATAATCTTGCATCCACGGGCTCCAGAGGACCTATCTTTACCTTGTGCCAAATGGTTAGTGGCATCATGCTAACGCTAGCGCCCAAGTCAACTAAAGCATTAAATTTTAATTGACCTAGACCTATAGCGATAGAAAACTTACCTGGGTCCGCCCGCTTTTGTGGTAGCTCCAACCTGTTGCATTCCTCTGCGATCTCAGAGAGCGATCGCTTCTTACCCAAGATATCCTTAAGGAACCTCACATAAGATGGCATCTCGTGAAGTGCCTCTGTGAATGGTATAGAGACATTAAGCCCTTGGAGCATCTTCACGAACCGTTGGAACTTCTTTTCCGCTGGGTCCTTAGTCACCTTTCTAGTTGGGAATGGCAATACCTTCTTCCTTCCTGCAGCTGTAGTGAGGTCGATATCGGATGCAGTGGGGTCGATATCGACTGGAAGAGTCGATTTCTGTGGTGACGCAGAATTAGGGTCGACATCGACAGGAGGGTCGACATCGATGTCACCTTGGTCGATATCGACCGGAAGAGTCGATATCGACGTCTGTTCTGGCTCCTTCTCCTCCACTTTTCGCTCGGGCGTTTGTAATTGACGCCCACTCCTTAGGTTTACTGTCGCGATATGACCTGTGGTTTTGCCCTTTTGGTTGGGCACAGTTGATCCAAGGAATGATCCGGACGCTTTGGGCATTGCTTCCGCCAATTGACTCATTTGAGTCTCCATGTTGCGCTTCCAAACGTCGATCTCCCCAAGTCTAGAATTGATGCCCTGCAGCTGAGTATGGACGGAGTTATTGGCTTGTTTAAACTCAGCGTGGTTCCTTCGCATCTCATCAAGGATGATTTGCAGGTCATCTTTCTTAGTCTCCCGCTCAGGGTGCCCTGGTGCCCTATAGGTTGGGGGATCCCTTTGATAGAACCTTTGATCACCCCAATTTTGTTGATTGCCCCCTCCATAGGGGCCTCTTGTCCATTTGACCTCCTCATGTTGTTCCGCCATGGATACTTGCTCAGTATGTGGACAGGCACTGGTGTTATGCCTTATTGAACCACACTCCTGACAAGGTTGATTGTTGCTCAGGAACCTTACTTGCTTTTGAAGGCGGCGTGTTTGATCGTTATGGAATTGTTGCCGTACTTCAGGATCTATCTCCCTTGGAGGCTCATATAGTGGCATAGATGGGGCAGGCCTTGCATCATAGGCCGCAGCAGCCCCATAGGTGTTGTCAAAGTTAACAAGCCTCTCAATGGTCTCCCATGCCTCCGTTGGTGTAAGCTCAATGTACCGATAGGAGGTATATGAATTGATCCTCTCCTTATTCGGCGCTTCAAGGGCGTTATAAAAGATCTCTTGGATGACATATGGAAGTTTCCCATGCGTCGGGCATGATCTCAGCAAGTCTTTAAAGCGCTCCCACGCCTGTGCTAGGGTTTCACCTGGCTTTTGTTTGAAAGCCGTGATCCTTTGTCGTAGCATCGCCGTTTTAGAAGGTGGGAAGAACTTATTCAAGAATGCATCTTTCACCTCCGCCCATGTCCTTAGCGATCGTGGAGCCAAACTTTCAAGCCATTGTAATGCCTTTCCTGCCAAAGACCATCGAAAAGATTTTAGTCGCACATACTCTAAGTTTACTCCATCAGCAACTGTTTCACATAAATCCATAAAAGTAGAGATGTGTTGCAGGGGGCATTCATTATGTCTTCCTTCAAAAGTATTTCTTTTAATCTCAGATAGGAAGTTAATTTTCAATTCATAATTGGAGTGAGGAATTATAATGGCAGATTCAGGAACATGAAGAGGCGGATGCATGTATTGCATCGCCGTCTGTGGATACTGATTTAGCCGCTCTTGGGCTTGTCTGCGCGCATCCTCCTCCCTATCAGCACGGGCTCGCTCAGCAGCAGCAGCGGCCCTTTCAGCAGCGATTGTAGCATTGTGGTCCTCGATCTCCTTTCTCAACCGCTCTATGATCTCAGCCTGCGTCTCGTTGTCAGCCATGATGCGAATTGCTTTGTTGCGAAGATGGTAGAAACGTTCAGGCTCGTCAATTGGTTCCAGGATAGGTCCGCGATAAGAACGTCGTATAAACCTGCAAAATAAGCTTAGAAAAAGATCGTGATTAACTTAGGTGGCGATTGATTGCCTCCCCGGCAACGGCGCCAATTTGTTCGTACGGTAGGGGGAAGGTGTATGTATGTAAAATAGGAGAATAAAATAAAGCACAACTAGACTATCTCCCTGTCCCAAACAAATAATACAAGAATCCCCTCCCTTGTAGTAGTAGGGTAATTCAGGATCGAATCCACGAGGAGGTAGGTCAGCGCTTCCTTTGTTGTACTCACGATCAATGATTTCGACCTCAGCAGACACTCGATATCGAGTATACTGGTCGATATCGACCTCAGTTCTGGTCGATTTCCTAGCGCAGTTCCTGCAGTAGACAAAACAGCAAGTCGACGTCGAGCAGAGACCTCGATATCGATTTTGTCCTCGATATCGACCCTTAAGGTCGATTTCGATGTTTGTCACAGAAACTGTTTTTGTAACCAATTTGTCGGAAAAGGATCCGAAGAAAATAGAATGGAGAGGGAAGATGAACAGAAACAAAACTAAGACTTTTATGAAGAATTTAAT
Source organism: Persicaria maculosa (assembly GCA_963922045.1). NCBI lineage: Eukaryota > Viridiplantae > Streptophyta > Magnoliopsida > Caryophyllales > Polygonaceae > Persicaria > Persicaria maculosa. The sequence goes on from OY998261.1 coordinate 42,965,022, forward strand.
TAATTAAAAGGCTTCCAAAGTCGGGGTTTTATGCCACAACGATAACAATGCAAGTTTCATGCTAAAAATATGAACTTTCATGTCTTTCCGTCAAATAACTTTCGTTATCAACACTTAGGTGATTAGAGGCCTTCGCATAATTCCTAAGAGTTACTATCCAATTCATGAGTAATTCAAGTTCGCAATATGAGTGGCTTTCGCTTCAATAATGCAAATAATGAATCTCCCTAACTTTCGCAAAGGATCATGCATGGGGTAGAAGACGGAATCGCATAAAAGTCATACCTTTGATGCACTTACCTCACATTGCTATCGTCGGGCTCACCCCGACCCTAGAAGTGGGTTGACTACTCGCTCCTCATCATGCACATCATTATTATTGTTATTGAAAGAAAGCTACTTTGAATTAAAACTCCGAAAGAAAGTACAACCGAACAAGCCACTCCGCTTTCGCTTTACAACTCCACTCGGCCACTCTCTCTCTCTCTCTATTGCAACTGAATTGTGTCTCAAACTGAATTCGGAATCTTCTTCCTTTTTTTGAAAATTGAATACCTAAACTCAGCCCTATTGGCTTCTATTTGTAGATGTCGACAAGGACTCGAAACCTTATCTTTATTCTCTATGATAAATAAAATAAATAAATAAAAAGTAAAAGCTAAAACTTCATGGTGAAATCAGCCTCCTCATGATAAATCTGATGTTGATGATAGGAAATCTCGACCTTTGGATAGATATTGCAAGCATTGGATATAATTCTATCAAAATCGGAGTCGAATTCCTCTGCTGGCATGGTCGATATCGACCCTTGGACCTCGATATCGACCCCTCCAAAATCTTATCTCGAGCTTCTCCTTCTCTTACTCGACTTCTATCAACTTGGTCGATCTGGCAGCATCGATATCGACCTCCAAACGTCGATATCGACCTCTTCTGTGTCGAGATGCTCTGTTTCCTTTCTGCTCGATTCCTATGTCTCGATGTACTCGATGTCGAGGTCTTTAGTCGATTTCGACCTCTTCAGAAGACTTCGAGTTCCTTTTCCGCTCTTCTGAATTCATCCATTTTCATCCTGTTTCCTGCGAAATCACATGGAAACTCGTGCAAACCCATATATTTGACATTTAAGCATAAACTACACTATTCCCATGTTTTCCCATTAATGTGCATGCAAAAGACAACAAAATGAATTCATATGTGCATAGAAAATATGGCAATTTGCGCGCACATCAAACACCCCATACTTAAGCTTGCTTGTCCCCAAGCAATACTCTTAATGGTCATTCAGGGGAAGAAAGTAAACCCTCAACATCATAGATTCATTTTTCATATGTCCCTACAATCAATTGCCATCCTCGAGAAGGTACTTATGTCAACCAAGTCCATGCCTGTGCATAAAAGCAATTTCATACTTATAAAGGAGGTAATAAAAAACAATTTTAGCAACATTGCATTAATAATCAAGAGGACTTTCTTCAAGCTTGTGAGAAGTGGATTGGTAAAAGGCTAAAGGTGGGCTAATATTTGGCCATGTGGTGTTAAATCCGGGGAAGTACACTTTCTTTCCAAAATATTCCACATTCCTCCTTCATAATGTCTCACCTTTCACTCATCGTTCAATGCTTTTTTCACTTTAATGCTTTTACCTCTCTAACCTTAGCACTGCCTTCTCGCGAGTCGCAAACATGGGTGTCATGAATGGCCCCGGATACTTAGTACTTCGGACTCCTCACCTTTGTGTCCCATCTCGCCGAACTATTATCTCAGCGAGCAGGGTCAACCTACCTTTATCTCCTGAGGTGATCAGATTTTTTCTCGCTCATTTAATTTTCCATATTGTATCATTCCTGCCAACAACTTTATAAATGCACAACTCCATATAACTCCAAAGATGTCATCCATTCAAAAAAACTTTGTCCCCGGATAGGGTATAAGGTAAAAAATGGACAATATGTATATGTGGAGCAACAATGATCATGATAAGTCTCATATATGGCTTTGTGAATATGCGTAGGTAAGGCTAGGATATGAACTTTGCTTGTATGGAATTTTTATAAAAAAATCCTCCATCATCTTATCATGCATATGTCAAAAGCAACTTCAAATTTTCATCTCCTTTATGATTTTCTAAAAAATTGCACTTCATTGGGACTTCCCTTAACTAGGCAATCTCATGTTATATCTCTAATGAATCTAATTTTGCATCATAGAGCTCTTTTTTATACTTCCATGACTCTCTCTTTTCCAAAATTTTTGATGGGGGTCATTTTTTTTTTATGCATTAAAATAAATATGCAACCCTAAACTAAGCATGAATATGCAAATAAGCCTTTCCCCCACCCCATACTTAAAATTTACAGTGTCCTCACTGTATTGGAACTAGGGTTAAGAAGAGGACTTACTAAACCGTCACAAATTTCAAGAGTTGAAGAAGACAGCAGGGAAGGTCGATATCGACCCTTTACATCGATATCGATGTCTCTCTTGACTTCTGCTCGGGCTTCAGGGTGATTCGGCCTCGATCACAAACCCTATCCATGTCGACCTTGAGGTCGATTTCGATGCCTTTCTGTGTGCTTTTCTCTCTCCTGCAATTTGAAAACTAAACACACAATATGCAAAACAATAAAATGTCTAAAACCAAAACAAAAGCTGTCTTAAAATCAAAACTAAGTCTTTGATACAAGCTCTAGATTTTTAAGTCGCTAGGCCGACTTTTTCCTTTGCGCTTTTCAAGGTGGCGTCTGCAGAGCCCATGTGGCTTGGGCCTCAAATATCACTCCTTTCTTGTCCCGCAGCTGCATTCCCCCGGGATTGATTTGATTCACCGTGAATGGACCTAAGCTCTTATCCTTGAATCTTGTAGGGAACCAATGGTCTTTAGATTTGGCAACATAGACCTTGTCTCCTATCTCATATTGGCTTGAACTATCATCGGATATCCTACATAAACGCACATGCCAAGGCACACCTCTTCCAAATAATGATAAGTCCTTTATTGTAATTGAACAAGAGGAATCCGTACCTTGACTTACCTTCTTCTCCGTCTGTGGCTCAGGTCGATGTCGATGTTCAGAGGTCGATATCGACCCCTGTTGTACACTTGTAGGATCAGTCGATTTGGGGAGTTTTGACTCGATATGATCAGGTCGATTTCGACCCTCAGAGGTCGATATCGAGGTCTCCTCACCTCTCTTCTCAGCGCTGATGGTGGTCGATTTCGATAGGGTGTGGTCGATATCGACCCTTAACCCTGATTTCGATGCTTCCTCTTTTCCTCCGTCGACCCCATACTTATGACCTGTCACAGAATCTTGAACAATAGTGGTCGATATCGACTTACCTGGGTCGATTTCGATGTCCTGTTGAGCTCCTTCGTTCAAGATTGCTTCAACTCCCTCTACTTGGGCTTCTTTGATGGCTTTTATCTCCATTGGCCCTTGACTTTGCACCGTCTTGTTGAAGGAATACTCTATTACTTCATCACTAATTGTGAGTGAGAGCAATCCTTTCTTCACGCTAATGTTGGCATCGACGGTTGCTAGAAATGGCCTACCTAAAATAATTGGACAAGCAGGGTCCTCCGCTATGTCAACAACTAGGAAATCAGCGGGGACAAAGAATTTGCCTACTTGTACTGGCACATCTGTCACTATCCCAGTTGGAATAACTACGGTATTGTTAGCCATGTATAATCTTGTATCCACGGGCTCCAGAGGACCTATCTTTACCTTGTGCCAAATGGTTAGTGGCATCATGCTAACGCTAGCGCCCAAGTCAACTAAAGCATTAAATTTGAATTGACCTAGACCTATAGCGATAGAAAACTTACCTGGGTCCGCCCGCTTTTGTGGTAGCTCCAACCTGTTGCATTCCTCTGCGATCTCAGAGAGCGATCGCTTCTTACCCAAGATATCCTTAAGGAACCTCACATAAGATGGCATCTCGTGAAGTGCCTCTGTGAATGGTATAGAGACATTAAGCCCTTGGAGCATCTTCACGAACCGTGGGAACTTCTTTTCCGCTGGGTCCTTAGTCACCTTTCTAGTTGGGAATGGCAACACCTTCTTCCTTCCTGCAGCTGTAGTGAGGTCGATATCGGATGCAGTGGGGTCGATATCGACTGGAAGAGTCGATTTCTGTGGTGACGCAGAATTAGGGTCGACATCGACAGGAGGGTCGACATCGATGTCACCTTGGTCGATATCGACCGGAAGAGTCGATATCGACGTTTGTTCTGGCTCCTTCTCCTCCACTTTTCGCTCGGGCGTTTGTAATTGACGCCCACTCCTTAGGTTTACTGCCGCGATATGACCTGTGGTTTTGCCCTTTTGGTTGGGCACAGTTGATCCAGGGAATGATCCGGACGCTTTGGGCATTGCTTCCGCCAATTGACTCATTTGAGTCTCCATGTTGCGCTTCCAAACGTCGATCTCCCCAAGTCTAGAATTGATGCCCTGCAGCTGAGTATGGACGGAGTTATTGGCTTGTTTGAACTCAGCGTGGTTCCTTCGCATCTCATCAAGGATGATTTGCAGGTCATCTTTCTTAGTCTCCCGCTCAGGGTGCCCTGGTGCCCTATAGGTTGGGGGATCCCTTTGATAGAACCTTTGATCACCCCAATTTTGTTGATTGCCCCCTCCATAGGGGCCTCTCGTCCATTTGACCTCCGCATGTTGTTCCGCCATGGATACTTGCTCAGTATGTGGACAGGCACTGGTGTTATGCCTTATTGAACCACACTCCTGACAAGGTTGATTGTTGCTCAGGAACCTTACTTGCTTTTGAAGGCGGCGTGTTTGATCGTTATGGAATTGTTGCCGTACTTCAGGATCTATCTCCCTTGGAGGCTCATATAGTGGCATAGATGGGGCAGGCCTTGCATCATAGGCCGCAGCAGCCCCATAGGTGTTGTCAAAGTTCACAAGCCTCTCAATGGTCTCCCATGCCTCCGTTGGTGTAAGCTCAATGTACCGATAGGAGGTATATGAATTGATCCTCTCCTTATTCGGCACTTCAAGGGCGTTATAAAAGATCTCTTGGATGACATATGGAAGTTGCCCATGCGTCGGGCATGATCTCAGCAAGTCTTTAAAGCGCTCCCACGCCTGTGCTAGGGTTTCACCTGGCTTTTGTTTGAAAGCCGTGATCCTTTATCGTAGCATCGCCGTTTTAGAAGGTGGGAAGAACTTATTCAAGAATGCATCTTTCACCTCCGCCCATGTCCTTAGCGATCGTGGAGCCAAACTTTCAAGCCATTGTAATGCCTTTCCTGCCAAAGACCATCGAAAAGATTTTAGTCGCACATACTCTAAGTTTACTCCATCAGCAACTGTTTCACATAAATCCATAAAAGTAGAGATGTGTTGCAGGGGGCATTCATTATGTCTTCCTTCAAAAGTATTTCTTTTAATCTCAGATAGGAAGTTAATTTTCAATTCATAATTGGAGTGAGGAATTATAATGGCAGATTCAGGAACATGAAGAGGCGGATGCATGTATTGCATCGCCGTATGTGGATACTGATTTAGCCGCTCTTGGGCTTGTCTGCGCGCATCCTCCTCCCTATCAGCACGGGCTCGCTCAACAGCAGCAGCGGCCCTTTCAGCAGCGATTGTAGCATTGTGGTCCTCGATCTCCTTTCTCAACCGCTCTATGATCTCAGCCTGCGTCTCGTTGTCAGCCATGATGCGAATTGCTTTGTTGCGAAGATGGTAGAAACGTTCAGGCTCGTCAATTGGTTCCAGGATAGGTCCGCGATCAGAACGTCGCATAAACCTGCAAAATAAGCTTAGAAAAAGATCGTGATTAACTTAGGTGGCGATTGATTGCCTCCCCGGCAACGGCGCCAATTTGTTCGTACGGTAGGGGGAAGGTGTATGTATGTAAAATAGGAGAATAAAATAAAGCACAACTAGACTATCTCCCTGTCCCAAACAAATAATACAAGAATCCCCTCCCTTGTAGTAGTAGGGTAATTTAGGATCGAATCCACGAGGAGGTAGGTCAGCGCTTCCTTTGTTGTACTCACGATCAATGATTTCGACCTCAGCAGACACTCGATATCGAGTATACTGGTCGATATCGACCTCAGTTCTGGTCGATTTCCTAGCGCAGTTCCTACAGAAGACAAAACAGCAAGTCGACGTCGAGCAGAGACCTCGATATCGATGTTAGTCCTCGATATCGACCCTTAAGGTCGATTTCGATGTTTGTCACAGAAACTGTTTTTGTAACCAATTTGTCGGAAAAGGATCCGAAGAAAATAGAATGGAGAGGGAAGATGAACAGAAACAAAACTAAGACTTTTATGAAGAATTTAATTAATTAAAAGGCTTCCAAAGTCGGGGTTTTATGCCACAACGATAACAATGCAAGTTTCATGCTAAAAATATGAACTTTCATGTCTTTCCGTCAAATAACTTTCGTTATCAACACTTAGGTGATTAGAGGCCTTCGCATAATTCCTAAGAGTTACTATCCAATTCATGAGTAATTCAAGTTCGCAATATGAGTGGCTTTCGCTTCAATAATGCAAATAATGAATCTCCCTAACTTTCGCAAAGGATCATGCATGGGGTAGAAGACGGAATCGCATAAAAGTCATACCTTTGATGCACTTACCTCACATTGCTATCGTCGGGCTCACCCCGACCCTAGAAGTGGGTTGACTACTCGCTCCTCATCATGCACATCATTATTATTGTTATTGAAAGAAAGCTACTTTGAATTAAAACTCCGAAAGAAAGTACAACCGAACAAGCCACTCCGCTTTCGCTTTACAACTCCACTCGGCCACTCTCTCTCTCTCTCTCTCTATTGCAACTGAATTGTGTCTCAAACTGAATTCGGAATCTTCTTCCTTTTTTTGAAAATTGAATACCTAAACTCAGCCCTATTGGCTTCTATTTGTAGATGTCGACAAGGACTCGAAACCTTATCTTTATTCTCTATGATAAATAAAATAAATAAATAAAAAGTAAAAGCTAAAACTTCATGGTGAAATCAGCCTCCTCATGATAAATCTGATGTTGATGATAGGAAATCTCGACCTTTGGATAGATATTGCAAGCATTGGATATAATTCTATCAAAATCGGAGTCGAATTCCTCTGCTGGCATGGTCGATATCGACCCTTGGACCTCGATATCGACCCCTCCAAAATCTTATCTCGAGCTTCTCCTTCTCTTACTCGACTTCTATCAACTTGGTCGATCTGGCAGCATCGATATCGACCTCCAGACGTCGATATCGACCTCTTCTGTGTCGAGATGCTCTGTTTCCTTTCTGCTCGATTCCTATGTCTCGATGTACTCGATGTCGAGGTCTTTAGTCGATTTTGACCTCTTCAGAAGACTTCGAGTTCCTTTTCCGCTCTTCTGAATTCATCCATTTTCATCCTGTTTCCTGCGAAATCACATGGAAACTCGTGCAAACCCATATATTTGACATTTAAGCATAAACTACAATATTCCCATGTTTTCCCATTAATGTGCATGCAAAAGACAACAAAATGAATTCATATGTGCATAGAAAATATGGCAATTTGCGCGCACATCAGGCCTACAGGGGAAGGCTACTGTAAAGGCAGCACCCGCGGCCATGGAGGCAGCACCCGTTGCCAACCCCGCGGCGGACCTTTTTGACTCTCCGAGGGTGTCATTGATGGTTGTACACACTCCTAACCCATGGTATGCGGATATTGTGAATTTCATTGTTACATGAGTGTTTCCGCCAAACTTTCTGAAGGCCAAGAAGGACAAGATCCGTCATGATGCTCGGTACTATATTTAGGATGACCCCTTTATATGGAAACATTGTGCGGATCAGGTAATTCATCGATGCCTTCCCAACGACGAGGTACTTTCTGTCCTTGAGTTTTGTCATTCACATGCTTGTGGTGGTCATTTCGGACCACGGAAAACCGCTAGGAAAGTGCTCGATTCAGGATTCTTTTGGCCTCATATTTTTCGTGATGCTCATGCTTATTGTAAATCTTGTTATCGATGCCAACGAGTGGGGAACTTATCAGGTAGGAATGAAATGCCCCAAATGCGCTTGATGTTTTGTAAAATATTTGATGTGTGGGGCATTGATTTCATGGGGCCTTTCCCTAGCTCCTTTGGGAACCTTTATATATTACTTGCGGTGGATTATGTCTCCAAATGGGTGTAGGTAAAAGCCACCAAAACTGATGATTCACGAGTTGTTGCAGGGTTCTTGAAGGATCTCTTTTCTAGATTCGGTGTTCCAAGAGCATTGATCAGCAACAGAGGGACACACTTTTGCAATAAGACGGTGAGTGCTTTACTCAAGAAGTATCATGTAACGCAGAAGGTGTCCACCGCTTATCACCCCCAAACCAATGGGCAAGCCGAGGTGTCAAATCGTGAGATCAAAACCATCTTAGAAAAGACGGTTGCCCGGAATCGTAAGGACTGGAGTTCGCGATTGGATGATGCATTATGGGCTTATCGAACAGCATACAAAACACCAATAGGTATGTCTCCTTATCGATTAGTATATGGAAAAACGTGTCATCTTCTAGTCGAGCTTCAACACAAGGCTTATTGGGCGGTGAAGGAGTGCAACATGAAGATCAATGAGGTTGGCGAGTTCCAAAAACTCCAACTTCTGGAGTTGGAGGAATTGAGATGGGATGCTTATGACAACGCCGCCAACTATAAGGATAAGACCAAAGCTTGGCACGACAAGCACATATTGAGGAAAGATTTCAAGGTGGGATATAAGGTACTTCTGTATCAATCCCGCCTGACACTTTTCCCTGGAAAACTCCGCTCTCGTTGGGCAGGCCCGTACACCATCGTCCATATCTTCCCACATGGAGCGGTGGACATCAAAGATGAGAAAAGCGGTAAGGTGTTCAAGGTAAATGGTCATAGGCTTAAAGTCTATTTTGATGGATTCTCCACAGGAATAGAGGAAGAGATGGCTCTATATGAGCCAGCTGACGAGGCTCAGTAAGGAGCTATTTCGTCGAGCCAACGACGAGAAACAAAGGCGCTTCTCGGGAGGCAACCCGAGGTAAGTAGATTTCAATTTTCTTTCTTTTCATTCCTAGTCTTTCGAGTTTGTTTTATTTTTTAAGAGTACTATACCGTCTTAGATTCTTAGGATTTTGCTTTTCGCCATAGTGTACTAACCTTTCAGGGGACGAGAAAAAGGGATGAAGAAAGGGATGATTTGAGCAAAAAAGCCACGCCCGCGGCCCCTCCGGCGGCGCCTGCGGCCTACAGGGGAAGGCTACTGTAAAGGCCGCGCCCGCGGCCTACAGGCGGCGCCCGCGGCCCTATCGGATCCGGAACTGAAAAAGCTGCACAACAAAAAAATAACAAAGAAAAACCTGAATTTCATATTTCCACCACTCACAGGAGACTTCTCTTTTGTCCATATCCCATCTCTTCTATCTTTCTTTTCTTTCCTATCTAATTTCTTTCCTTCTTTCTATCTTCCCATCACCATTAAAGGGAACCTCCAAGCTCCATCATCACCCTCTACCACATCTCAACCCTCTCATCCTCCAATCACAAAACCGACCCCGTTTTCCGACATTCCCGCTCCCGATCTACGCAACCACGCACTCCGTTCGTCATTCCGCCCACAAAAATTGAAACTTTCTTTCCACAACCCACATTCACAAACCACCACCATCATCCACCACTTCACCACCCCAAAACACACCCCATCCATCTACATTGTGAAGATCGGAGTGTTTATGTACATCAAGGAGGCAAACGGGATCTTTTCGGCTTCGTCTCTAGAGAATCGATGCTTCGGCATTGAAGTCGGAGCCCCCGGAGACAAGTCGGAGCCACCGGAGACGAGGAGAAGCAGCCAGAGAGTCCGCACCCCAGGCGGCGCCCGCGGCTCTCCCCGCCGCCTTTACAGGAGCATTATTCACGCAGGCAGCGCCCGCGGCCTCTGAGGCGGCGCCCGCGGCCCCTGTTTCCAGCACTCACTTTGTTGTTCCGACACCCTCGCTCGTGTAAGTCTTCTTTTTTCTGCTCTTTTTCGGCTATTAGTGATTGATAGACGATGGAAAGACCTTCGGGAATGTCTAGTAACCAAAAGAATAGGTGGAATGATCTTGAGGGAAGGGATATTTTGTCAACAAAGTTCTTTGATGTTCCGACATTGAGAGTGCTAGGTTTCGAGCCAACGGTTCATCAATTGTTAGAGAAAGAAGGATTGAGGGAGTTTGTAGACAAGAATGCTCCGACGTACCTAAGTTTGGTGCGTGAGTTTTTGAGTACGTTGAAAGCTAAAGAAGTGGGTGGTATAGATTTTCGGCATAGAGGTAGGGCGTACCATTCCGATAGAGACCTTTTTGCTCGAGCTTTCGGAGTTTCTGCGGAAGCCACCGAATATTGGTATCGGATTCCCAAAGCCACATCCACCGATTTGTGGCATGGGGCAACAGGACGGGTGATGTGGCCCAAGGCGGGGGAATACAATTATAGCATTCTTCACCCATCGCTCCGCCTTTGTCACAAGGTGTTGAACAACACCTTTTTTGGGCAAGCGGAGATAAACAAGGTGTCCTTAAGTGCTCTCTCATATCTTTGGTGTTTGACTCTGGATGGAGACCAAGTTCCGGATTGGGTGGAGTTGTTTCTGCAGCATTGCAAGGATGCTCTTGGGGATGGGACGAAGAGGAAGACAGCGCCCATCGGGTTTGGAGGTTTAGTCACATTGATTGCTTGGGAACATCGTGTCAACACGTCGGACCTTCAAGATTCGGTGGGCGATAACTATCGCTTGGATTTAGCCGAATTGAGGAGAGCGAACCATTTGGAGGGAGAGGGACCCTCTTTCATCTGGGAAGCGGGGAAAACAATGTGCACAAGATTAGGGTGCCTCACCCGCTTCCCTTCGGACCGACGGCAGCGGACTTCTTTATTCCTCATGATGCCCCCATAGGGGCCCCTGCCATTGGATTCGGACCGGACTATGATAAGGGGGGAGCCGAGGAGGAAGAGGATGATGCTCCCACCAACTGAGCCCATGGGTTTCCAGCCTGGGCCATCTCAGGGGGGGTGCTGGTTCTTCGGGCACTTCTAGAGGAGATGAGCCCTCCTTATGGGCACTCCAGCGACAGATGGAGTCGTTGTGAGTGGAGCAGCACAGTTTGTGGGAGAACCAGCAGGACATCCACCAGGAGTTCTCTTATCTCTGTTAGGACATTCAGGGCCTCTCACTGGATCTTATGACGGTGCGTGAGACCCAGAGTCAGCTTCTTCAGCACCAGATTGAGGCCCAGAGAGTTCAGATGGAGGCGATTGAGCGGATGCGTCTCCGCCAGGAGGAGTTCTTCCATTTCGCTTACACAGGATTCCCGCCATACCATCCTCCTCCACCTCCGCCATACCAATGAGCAAGTAAGTTGTTTTTTTCTCCTCCCTTATTCTTTATGCTTTTTATTGTTGCAATTGCATTGAGACAATGAAAGTTACAAGTGTGGGGGAGAGTTTAACTAGCTAACGTACATATCTTGCATGTTTAGATCATTCATTCTTCATAGTATGCATAGATTGCATTTTTATGAATTCTCATGTTAGGAGTATATATTTTCTATTTCCGAAAAAAAAACAGAAAAAAACAAAAAACAGAAAAAAAAATGGAGAAAAAGAATGAAAAAGAAAAAAAATATAACATGCATTGCATTTGCATAGAATATGTCATTTATCAAACAACCACCTAGCCTAATTAGTCCTATAAGTATGCTGAAAAGAATGATCATATATGTCCCATGACATGTGTGAATTTTATTAGCCTTATCCCATTTATGGTTTTTATGTGCAACATAGCTAGGAAAACATAATTGAGCATGTATGATCTAAGTTCCTAGGCATGTATGAAATCGAACAAAAATTTACCCTTGTGAGTTGATTTTTGGCCTTATTGGGACTACATATCATTGATGTCCTTTTGCTTTCGTTCATGTCTAAATACTCTCCAATGCTTGTACCTCTTAGAATTGATTTTGTTTATCTATGCCTAGTCGCACTATTATGATCATTATTGGTGGTTTCATATGATTGAGGCATGTTTCTATTAGCCGTATATTCTCCATATCTACCTTACATTGTTCCATTGCTTGAAGCCCTTTGAGCCTATTAGCCTATTCTTTGTAGCTACACAAAAATCATCACCTAACTAATTATAGCCTAACCCATACGGGAACTAGGAGTAGAGTTGGTTGGAGATTGGTTTGAGTAATATTGAGTGAGCTTTGAGAGTGGAATGATATGTAATGGTGGAGTTGTCACCTTGAGCCTTTGAGTTGTTGTTGGTTCTAAAGTATGTGTATTATCTATTTCAAAAAGAAAAAAAAATGAAAAAAAAATCAGAAAAAAAAGAGAAGAAAAGAAGAAAAAAAAAGAAGTATATATATGTCTTTACATTTTGTGAAATAAAAGAACTACTTCATTGGTTTAGTTGTGAATTGGAAGATATTTTGGTTGATGAAAATGATCTTTGGATGAGTTGTTTGAGCCTTGAGTTTGATGGTTAGAGGGTATGGCGATTATAGAGGTGTAGTATATTCTAGTTCTCGGATTTGCAAGCACCGCATGACCAAAGTACTCCCCACCTTAATGTTCTTACCAAGCCTCATTACAACCCATAAAAGACCACATGATGATTCTCTCTAGTAATGATATTCTAAATGGCAATTTTGATTCAATTTCAATTCTTATGTAGCTTAGTTGCATTTGGATGGAGTTTGAGTGTTATTTGATTAGCCTAAACACTTGAGTGAGAGCGAAAATACTTTATTCTCGGTGAGGTTGGATGGATAAGCATGCGGGCTACTTGATTACTCAAATACATGCTAGGACGTTTGTTTGCTTGGCCTATGTTTGCACTTTGTTGAGATGTTGCTTTTGATGAGGCTATTGCATGAATGATAGTGTCGTGGGATGTATGATTTACAAATGAATTGTTTTGCTCGAGGACAAGCAAAAGGCTAAGTGTGGGGGAGTTTGATAATGCATATTTAGATAGGCATTATAGAGTAGTTTTAGGGTCATTTAGATGTAGATATTGCATGTTAATGAGTTAGTTACTTGTTTGCTCATTTAGGGGTTAAGAGCGGAATCTACATAAGATTGTTGCGTAATTGCAGATTCTATACTCAAAGGAGGTAAGGGATCATTCATGAGAGTTGGAGGGACCATATGGATGTGAAAACAAGCTAGAAAAGCCAAGGTTGAATGCATAAGGAAGGAGGAAGAGATGTTCGAGCAGAGAGGCGGCACCCGCGGCCTAAGAAGAACAAGGGAAGCAGACAAGCCGCGCCCGTGGCCAAGGAAGCAGCGCCCGTTGCCAACAAGAAGAAACCTACTGTATAAGCCGCGCCCGCGGCCTATGGGGCGGCGCCCGCGACCTTACTGGGCCGGTCCAGTTCTATTTTTCCTTTTCACCTATTTGGGCCCTGTCTTTTGGACGACGGTTTTCTAAGTTTCTTTGACGGTAATCCTAGGTTTTTAAGACTGAAATTAGGTTATGTGAGGTTATCTTTTGACTTTTGAAGAATTGAAGAACGACGTTTAGGAGAATGAGCAACTAAACTCATTGTGTTTCGCCTACGATCAAGACTTGGTTCTATCGAATTGTGAGTTTGAATTTCTAGTTTAATTCCATCATCTATTTCAATCTCTTTGTGCTTTCATTGTTGTGGATGTTGATTCTATCTTGATTCGCGACCTCGTTAGAATTGCATCATCGCTAGGGTTTCGATTCATACATTTGTGAAGCTTGATCCAAAGTAGCAAATACAATGGAGTAGATCTCGTAGAAAAGCTTGATTGTGTGAGAGATTGACTATAGGTTAAATGTTAGTTCTTTAGGGAATTAATATTGCTTATAAGCTTCATATATCTTGAGACCTACTGCTATTCCTAGGATTAAACCTTAATTCGTGTTAAGATTGCCTAGGAATAAGGGGTTATTAGAACTCATAGGATTAATAACCTATTTAAATCAAGATAAGAATAGATGGTAGGAAAGATACAACTAGAATGAAGAACTAGGATCAAGGAGAGAACCAAGGTCGAGTATCATAGGTGAAACCTTTCAATCATCATTGTCAACAAATCCCACCATTAATTACATTGTGCATTTCAATTCCATTTTGTTTTCATACAAATGTTCGCAGAGGGGGGAGTGGTAAAGTAGGAGATTCAAATGAAACAAAGCACAACTAGACTATCTCCCTGTCCCAAACAAATAATACAAGAATCCCCTCCCTTGTAGTAGTAGGGTAATTCATAATCGAATCCACGAGGAGATATGTCAGCGCTTCCCTTGTTGTACTCACGATCAAGGCTTTCGACCTCAGCAAACACTCGATATCGAGTATACAGGTCGATATCGACTTTAGTTCTGGTCCATTTCCTAGCGCAGTCCATGCAGAAGACAAAACAGCAAGTCGACGTCGAGCAGATACCTCGATATCGATGTTAGACCTCAATATCGACCCTTATGGTCGATTTCGATGCCTGTCACAGAAACTGTTTTTGTAACCAATTTGTCGGAAAAGAGTCCGAAGAAAATGGAATGGAGAAGGAAGATGAACAGAAATAAAACTAAGACTTTTATGAAGAATTTAATTAATTAAAAGACTTCCAAAGTCGGGGTTTCATGCCACAACGGTAACAATGCAAGTTTCATGCTAAAGATATGAACTTTAATGTCTTTCCGTCAAATAACTTTCATTATCAACACTTAGGTGATTAGAGGCTCTCGCATAATTCCTAAGAGTTACTATCCAATTCATGAGCAATTCAAGTTCACAATATGAGTGGCTTTCGCTTCAATAATGCAAAGTATGAATCTCCCTAACTTTCGTAAAGCATCATGTATGGGGTAGAAGACGGAATCGCATAAAAGTCATACCTTTGATGCACTTACCTCACATTGCTATCGTCGGGCTCACCCCGACCCTAGAAGTGGGTTGACTACTCGCTCCTCATCATGCACATCATCATCATTGTTATTGAAAGAAAGCTACTTTGAATTAAATCTCCGAAAGAAAGTACAACCGAACAAGCCACTCCACTCGGCCTCCTCTCTCTCTCTCTACTCTCTATTGCCACTAAATTGTGTGTAAAATTGAATCTGAAATTGAATATGAAATTGAATACCTAAACTCAGCCCTATTGGCCTCTATTTATAGATGTCGTTAAGGACTCGAAACCTTATCTTTATTCTCTAAGATAAACTAAAACAAAGTAAAAGCTAAAACTTCATGGTGAAATCAGCCTCCTCATGATAGATCTGGTGTTGATGATAGGAAACTCGACCTTTGGATAGATATTGCAAGCTTTGGATATAATTCTATCAAAATCGGAGTCGAATTCCTTTGCTGGCATGGTCGATATCGACCCTTAGACATCGATATCGACCCCTCCAAAACCTTATCTCGAGCTTCTCCCTCTCCTACTCGAACTGGCACTCGACTTCTATCAATTTGGTCGATCTGGCAGTATCGATATCGACCCCCAAACGTCGATATCCACCCCTTCTATGTCGATATGCTCTGTTTCCTTTTCTGGTCGATTCGTATGTCTCTGATGTACTCGATGTCGAGGTCTTTAGTTGATTTCGACCTCTTCAGAAGACTTCGAGTTCTTTTTCCGCTCTTCCGAATTCATCCATTTTCATCCTATTTTCTGCCAAATCACATGGAAACTCGTGCAAACCCATATATTTGACGTTTTAAGCATAAACTACACTATTCCCATGTTTTCCCATTAATATGTATGCAAAAGACAATAAAATGGATTCATGTGTGCATAGAAAATATGGCAATTTGCGCGAACATCAAACACCCCATACTTAAGCTTGCTTGTCCCCAAGCAATACTTTTAATGGTCATTCAGGGGAAGAAAGTAAACCCTCAACATCATAAATTCATTTTTCATATGTCCCTACAATCCATTGCCATCCTCGAGAAGGTACTTATGTCAACCAAGTCCATGCCTGTGAATAAAAAGCAATTTCATATTCATAAAGGAGGTAATATGCAAAAAACAATTTTAGCGACATAGCATTAATAATCAAGAGGACTTTTTTTCAAGCTTGTGAGATGTGGATTGGTAAAAGGCTAAAGGTGGGCTAATATTTAGCCATGTGGTGTTAAATCCGGGGAAACATACTTTCTTTCCAAAACATTCCACATTCCTTCTTCATAATGTCTCACCTTTCACTCATCGCTCAATGCTTTTTTCAATATAATGCTTTTACCTCTCTCACCTTAGCACTGCCTTCTCGCGAGTCGCAAACATGGGTGTCATGAATGGCCCCAGATACTTAGTACTTCGGACTCCTCACCTTGTGTATCCCATCCTACGGAACTATTATCTCAACGCAAGCAGGGTCGACCCACCTTTATCTCCTAAGGTGATCGGATTATTTCTCGCTCATTTAATTTTCCATATTTCATAATTGTATCATTCCTGCCAACAACTTTATAAATATATAACTCCAAAGATGACATCCCTTAAAAAAAACATTGTCCCCGGATAGGGTATAAGGTAAAAAATGGGTAATATGTGTATATGTGGAGCAATAATGATCATGATAAGTCTCATATATGGCTTTGTGAATATGCATAGGTAAGGCTAGGATATGAACTTTGCTTGTATGGAATTTTTATAAAAAGTCCTCCATCATCTTATCATGCACATGTCAAAAGCAACTTCAAATTTTCATCTCCTTTATGGTTTTCTCTAAAAAATTGCACTTCATTGTGACTTCCCTTAACTAGGCAATCTCATGTTATATCTCTAATGAATCTAATTTTGCATCATAGAGCTCTTTTTTTATACTTCCATGACTCTTTCTTTTCCAAAATTTTTGATGGTGGTCATTTTTCTCATATATATATATATATATATATATATATATATAGGGTCGGATTCAGGTGAGAAGAGGTGAACCGGTGAGAAGGAAAGAAGTAATCTGATTGGTCCACGTGCCCAAAAATAAATTAAAAATACGAGACACGCGTATTCCCCTAATTAATTAGTAACACCCACCCAAATTAATTAGTAACACCCCCACTCTCACAGGTAACGCTAATTAATTGCACGTGTCAATCAACAAAACTTACTAATTAATTAGACAATGTACGTACATATGAAAAGTGTTTACATGGACTTTTAAAAATTATTTTTTGGCATTTTCACTTGTTAAAAAAATATAAAAAATATATTTTTGGGTGTATTTTAATTTTATCTGCACATAGACACCCACTTTATATATATTTTGTTGAAAAAAATGTGGTTCATAAGCTATAAAGAAGTGGTTTATGAAGTTACCAAGAAGTGTTTCAGCCCTTTTACTCTTAGTGGTTCAGCCCTTTTATTCATAGTGGTTCAGCCCTTTTTACTCTCAGTGGTTCAACCCTTTTACTCTCACTGAACCAAAATCTATTTTGTCACTGAACCACTCTCTATTAAGACACTGAACCACTCTCTATTAAGTCACTGAACCACTCTCTATTTAGTCACTGAACCACTCTCTATTTAGTCACTGAACCAATCTCTATTTAGTCACTGAACCACTCTCTATTTAGTCACTGAACCACTCTCTATTTAGTCACTGAACCACTCTCTATTAAGTCACTGAACCAATCTCTATTTAGTCACTGAACCACTCTCTATTTAGTCACTGAACCACTCTCTATTTAGTCACTGAACCACTCTCTATTAAGTCACTGAACCAATCTCTATTTAGTCACTGAACCACTCTCTATTTAGTCACTGAACCAATCTCTATTAAGTCACTGAACCACTCTCTATTTAGTCACTGAACCACTAGGTATAAACCTCTGAACCACTTGGTATAAACCTCTGAACCATTTAATATTAAAACCTTGAACCATTTGGTTTAAAACCTTGAACCACTTGGCATATATAAATTAAAAAATAAATTACAATATAATTTCATAATATTTGGTCTTGTGTTTTTTTTTTTAAAAAAAGCTGCACGACATTCCAAAGTTAAAGATTACTTGGATGAAGCAGTTTCCCTTTCCCATGTCAAGTTAACTTATCTTGCTTCAAATGCCAATCTATAATCACATGTTTAAAAAGATCTACTTCATACATGTACAACTCATCATAACTGATAAAAAAAGAATGAAAATTTGTTGTATCGGTCGGTCTTCGAAGACAAACAAAAATCAAGGCCAAAATGTCTGATACCAAATACCAGTAGTGTTAGGAGCCCTCAGATCTGTAGGAGTTCTTCCTCCTCCCGACGGGGCAGCGCAACCTCGTGGTGGTCTCGTCGCCTGAGCTCGCAAAGGATAGACAAACAAGGCCACACAACTCACAAGGGTTTGCTAATGGATACACCGTCTAAACAAAACCCCAAAATTTGGCAAAATTATTTCAATCCCAGATCTGTGGCTCCGGTGAGGGAGAGGGAGAGAGAAATTCTCAGATCTGGCGCCACCAGATGCGGGTGGTCGGAGACCTAAAGCTTGGCCTTGGATGTTCGACGACGATGTGAAGGGATGAATCAGCGACATCGACGTGAAGGGATGGAAGCCATGGGAACTCGGGCGCTCAAGGGTCCGCTAACTGGTTTCGCAGATCTGAGGAGGAGGATCGGTGGTGTCCTCCAAATACAAACAATGAGGCAAGGCAAACGGAGGAGAGGGAGGGATGACCGGAGGAAGCCATGGGTGAGGCTGAGCACGAGAAGAAGAAGGAGAAGCCAGAAGGAGATCCGACATCTGATAATTAGATCAGATGTCGGAGGAGATAAAAGAGAAGGAGGCAGATCGAACAGAGAGAAGATAAAGGTTGAACGAGCGTATTGAAGATGGAGAGACGGAGGAAGAACGGAGAAAAGACGTTCAGATCTGACTCTGAGTAGAGGGAGGTGGAAAGAAGTGCCTGAGCTTTTTTTTTATTATTTAATTTAGATCTGTATCAGCCAATCAGAACGCTTCTTTTCTTCTCACCGGATGGAGCGCTTCTCACCTGATCTCGATCCTATATATATATATATATATATTTATGCATTAAAATAAATATGCGACCCTAATCTAAGTATGAATATGCAAGTAAGCCTTTCCCCCACCCCATACTTAAAATTTGCAGTGTCCTCACTGTATTAGAACTAGGGTTAAGAAGAAAACTTACTAAACCGTCACAAATTTCAGGAAGGTCGATATCGATCCTTTACATCGATATCGATGTCTCTCTTGATTTCTGCTCAGGCTTCAGGGTGATTTGGCCTCGATCACAAACCCTATCCATGTCGACCTTAAGGTCGATTTCGATGTCTGACATCGATTTTGATGCCTTTCTGTGTGCTTTTCTCTTTCCTGCAATTTGCAAAAATAAACACAAAATACGCAAAACAATAAAGTGTCTAAAACCAAAACAAAAACTGTCTAAAACTAAAACAAAGTCCTTGTTTAGAAGCTCTAGATTTTTAAGTCGCTAGGCCAACTTCTTCCTTCGCGCTTCTCAAGGTGGCATCTGCAGAGCCCATGTGGCTTGAGCCTCAAATATCACTCCTTTCTTGTCCCGCAGCTGCATTCCGCTGGGATTCATTTGATTCACCGTGAATGGACCTAAGTTCTTATCCTTGAATCTTGTAGGGAACCAATGGTCCTTAGACTTGGAAACATAGACCTTGTCTCATGTCTCATATTGGCTTAAATCATCATCGGATACCCTACATAAGCGCACATGCCAAGACACACCTCTTCCAAATAATGATAAGTCCTTAATTGTAATTGAACAAGAGGAATCCGTACCTTGACTTACCTTCTTCTCTATCTGTGGCTCAGGTCGATGTCGATGTGCATAGGTCGATATCGACCCCTGTTGTACACCTGGAGGATCAGTCGATTTGGAGAGTTTTGACTCGATATGATCAGGGTGATATCGACCCTCAGAGGTCGATATCGAGGTCTCCTTGCCTCCCTTCTCAGTGCTGATGGTGGTCGATTTCGATAGGGCATGGTCGATATCGACCCTTGACCCCGATTTCGATGCTTCCTCTTTTCCTCCGTTGACCCCATACTTATGACCTGTCACAGAATCTTGAACATTAGTGGTCGATATCGACTTACCTGGGTCGATTTCGATGTTCTGTTGAGCCCCTTCGTTCAAGATTGCTTCAACTTCCTCTACTTGGGCTTCATTGATGGCTTTTATCTCCATTGGCCCTTGACATTGCACCGTTTTGTTGAAGGAATACTCAATTACTTCATCACTAATTGTGAGTGAGAGCAATCCTTTCTTCACGCTAATGTTGGCATCGACGGTTGCTAGGAATGGCCTACCTAAAATAATTGGACAAGCAGGGTCCTCCTCTATGTCAACAACTAGGAAATCAGCAGGGACAAAGAATTTACCTATTTGTACTGGCACATCCGTCACTATCCCAGTTGGGATCACTACCATATTGTTAGCCATGTACAATCTTGCATCCACGGGCTCCAGAGGACCTATCTTTACCTTGTGCCAAATGGTTAGTGGCATCATGCTAACGCTAGCGCCCAAGTCAACTAAAGCATTAAATTTGAATTGACCTAGACCTATAGCGATAGAAAACTTACCTGGGTCCGCCCGCTTTTGTGGTAGCTCCAACCTGTTGCATTCCTCTGCGATCTCAGAGAGCAATCGCTTCTTACCCAAGATGTCCTTAAGGAACCTTACATAAGATGGCATCTCGTGAAGTGCCTCTGTGAATGGTATAGAGACATTAAGCCCTTGGAGCAACTTCACGAACAGTTGGAACTTCTTTTCCGCTCGGTCCTTAGTCACCTTTCTAGTTGGGAATGGCAACACCTTCTTTCTTCCCGCGGCTGCAGTGAGGTCGATATCGACATCAGTAGGGTCGATAACGACTAGAGGAGTTGATTTATGTGGTGACGCAGAATTAGGGTCGACATCGACAGGAGGGTCGAGATCGATGTCACCTTGGTCGATATCGACAGGGGGGTCGATATCGACGTCTGTTCTGGCTCCTTCTCCTCTGCTTTCTGCTCGGGCGTTTGTAATTGACGCCCACACCTTAGGTTTACTGCCGCAATATGACCAGTGGTTTTGCCCTTTTGGTTAGGCACAGTGGATACAGGGAGCGATCCTGACGCCTTGGGCATTGCTTCCGCCAATTGACTCATTTGAGTCTCCATGTTGCGCTTCCAAACGTCGATCTCCCCAAGTCTAGAATTGATGCCCTGCACCTGATTATGGACGGATTTATTGGCTTGTTTGAACTCAGCGTGGTTCCTCCGCATCTCATCAAGGATGATTTGCAGGTCATCTTTCTTATTCTCCCGCTCAGGGTGCCCTGGTGCCCTATATGTTGGGGGATTCCTTTGATAGGACCTTTGATCACCCCAATTTTGTTGATTGCCCACTCCATAGGGGCCTCTCGTCCATTTGACCTTCTCATGTTGTTCCGCCATGGATACTTGCTCAGTATGTGGACAGGCACTGGTGTTATGCCTTATTGAACCACACTCCTGACAAGGTTGATTGTTGCTCAGGAACCTTACTTGCTTTTGAAGGCGGCGTGTTTGATCGTTATGGAATTGTTGCCGCACTTCAGGATCTATCTCCCTTGGAGGCTCATATAGTTGTATAGATGGGGCAGGCCTTGCATCATAGGCCGCAGCAGGCCCATAGGTGTTGTCAAAGTTCACAAGCCTCTCAATGGTCTCCCATGCCTCCGTTGGTGTAAGCTCAATGTACCGATAGGAGGTATATGAATTGATCCTCTCCTTATTCGGTGCATCAAGGGCGTTATAAAAGATCTCTTAGATGACATATGGAAGTTGCCCAAGCGTAGGGCATGATCTCAGCAAGTCCTTAAAGCGCTCCCACGCCTGTGCTAGGGTTTCCCCTGGCTTTTGTTTGAAAGCCGTTATCCTTTGTCTTAGCATCGCCGTTTTAGAAGGTGGGAAGAATTTGTTCAAGAATGCATCTTTCACCTCGGCCCATCTCCTTAGCGATCGTGGAGCCAAACTTTCAAGCCATTGTAATGCCTTTCCTACCAAAGACCATCGCAAAGATTCTAGTCGCACATACTCTAAGTTTACTCCATCAGCAACTGTTTCACATAAGTCCATAAAAGTAGAGATGTGTTGCAGGGGGCATTCATTATGTCTTCCTTCAAAAGTATTTCTTTTAATCTCAGATAGGAAGTTAATTTTCAATTCATAGTTAGAATGAGGAATTATAATGGCAGATTCAGGAACATGAAGTGGCGGATGCATATACTGCATCGCCGTCTGTGGATACTTATTTAGCCGCTCTTGGGCTAGTCTACGCGCATCCTCCTCTCTATCAGCACGGGCTCGCTCAGCAGCAGCAGCGGCCCTTTCAGCAGCGATTGTAGCATTGTGGTCCTCGATCTCCTTCCTCAACCGCTCTATGATCTCAGCCTGCGTCTCGTTGTCAGCCATGATGCGAATTGCTTTGTTGCGAAGATGGTAGAAACGTTCAGGCTCGTTAATTGGTTCCAGGATAGGTCCCCGATCAGAACGTCGCATAAACCTGCAGAATAAGCTTAGAAAAAGATCGTGATTAACGTAGGTGGCGATTGATTGCCTCCCCGACAATGGCGCCAATTTGTTCGCAGAGGGGGGAGTGGTAAAGTAGGAGATTCAAATGAAACAAAGCACAACTAGACTATCTCCCTATCCCAAACAAATAATACAAGAATCCCCTCCCTTGTAGTAGTAGGGTAATTCAGGATCGAATCCACGAGGAGGTATATCAGCGCTTCCCTTGTTGTACTCACGATCAAGGCTTTCGACCTCAGCAGACACTCGATATCGATTTCCTAGCGCAGTCCCTGCAGAAGACAAAACAGCAAGTCGACGTCGAGCAGATACCTCGATATCGATGTTAGACCTCGATATCGACCCTTATGGTCGATTTCGATGCCTGTCACAAAAACTGTTTTTGTAACCAATTTGTCGGAAAAGAGTCCGAAGAAAATAGAATGGAGAAGGAAGATGAACAGAAATAAAACTAAGACTTTTATGAAGAATTTAATTAATTAAAAGACTTCCAAAGTCGGGGTTTCATGCCACAACGATAACAATGCAAGTTTCATGCTAAAGATATGAACTTTAATGTCTTTTTGTCAAATAACTTTCATTATCAACACTTAGGTGATTAGAGGCTCTCGCATAATTCCTAAGAGTTACTATCCAATTCATGAGCAATTGAAGTTCACAATATGAGTGGCTTTCGCTTTAATAATGCAAAGGATGAATCTCCCTAACTTTCGCAATGGATCATGTATGGGGTAGAAGACGGAATCGCATAAAAGTCATAGCTTTGATGCACTTACCTCACATTGCTATCGTCGGGCTCACCCCGACCCTAGGAGTGGGTTGACTACTAGCTCCTGATCATGCACATCATCATCATTGTTATTGAAAGACAGCTACTTTGAATTAAATCTCCGAAAGAAAGTACAACCGAACAAGCCACTCCACTCTCGCTTTACAACTCCACTCGGCCTCCTCTCTCTCTCTCTACTCTCTATTGCCACTGAATTGTGTGTAAAATTGAATATGAAATTGAATCTTAAATTGAATACCTAAACTCAGCCCTATTGGCCTCTATTTATTAATGTCGATAAGGACTCAAAACCTTATCTTTATTCTCTAAGATAAACTAAAACAAAGTAAAAGCTAAAACTTCATGGTGAAATCAGCCTCCTCATGATAGATCTGGTGTTGATGATAGGAAACTCGACCTTTGGATAGATATTGCAAGCTTTGGATATAATTCTATCAAAATCGGAGTCGAATTCCTCTGCTGGGATGGTCGATATCGACCCTTGGACATCGATATCGACCCCTCCAAAACCTTATCTCGAGCTTCTCCTTCTCCTACTCGAACTGGCACTCGACTTCTATCAATTTGGTCGATCTGGCAGCATCGATATCGACCCCCAGACGTCGATATCGACCCCTTCTGTGTCGATATGCTCTATTTCTATTTCTGCTCGATTTCTATGTCTCTGATGTATTCGATGTCGAGGTCTTTAGTCGATTTCGACCTCTTCAGAAGACTTCGAGTTCTTTTTCCGCTCTTCTGAATTCATCCATTTTCATGCTGTTTTCTGCGAAATCACATGGAATCTCGTGCAAACCCATATATTTGACATTTTAAGCATAAACTACACTATTCCCATGTTTTCCCATTAATATGTATGCAAAAGACAATAAAATGGATTCATGTGTGCGTAGAAAATATGGCAATTTGCGCGCACATCAACTAACCCCCTTGGTTACTCTTGTTAGTGATTAGATAACATAGAGTCACAATAGTTCCCTGTGGATCGACTCCGGACTTACTAGCTATACTAGTTGGTTAGTTTGGATATTCTTTTGATAGGAAAACCAATGATTTTGTCCTGTCAGTGGTGGTGCGATTTCTTGGGCTTCTAAGAAGCAATCGTGCATAACAACCACAACGATGGAGTCGGAGTTTGTTGTACTTGTCGCGACCGGCAAGGAAGCGGAATGGCTTAGGAATCTCATACATGAGATACCCTTGTGGCCAAAACCAATATCCCCTATTGCTATCTTTTGTGATAGCCAAAGTACTTTGGCAAAGGCCTATAGCCAAGTATATAACGGAAAGTCATGACATCTAGGTGTGAGGCATAGTTCCATCCGAGAACTAATCACACATGGAGTCATATCAGTTGTCTTTGTGCGAACACACAACAATCTTGTTCATCACTTAACCAAGAGTTTGGCAAAAGAGTTGGTGTACAAAGCATCTCGAGGGATGGGGTTAAAATCCTAAATGAACATATGACTTGGATGCCCAATTCCCCCTTACCGAAAGGTGTAGGGTAAAATTCAATGTGGTTGGCCAAGGACGTAGAGTTTTACAGCAATCAACAACACATTAAGGTAATTTGCTCCAGTCTACATAAAAAGAAAAGTGGAAACAAAGTTTCATAATGAATTTTGGCAAATGCATTTTGTAGGTGCAAATTAGAGATTCAACTAAGCATATGTGGAAGTTCAAGGCTTCTTCGAAGAGAGTTCAAGGATGACTCGTCTCGAAGCATGTGTGAAGGATAAGAGATGTAAAGCCTCAAAACGTCAAGTTTAGTTTATATACATTATGTAACTCATGTTGTAATTTTTATTACATGTGCTTAAACAAGTTGATGTCGTTCAAGTCTTACAACACCACGATTCTTTAGTACATGATTGTAATTTTTATAAGATATAAATTCAAATCCAATGGATATTTATATCTATAGAAAGAGTTTGTAAATTGTTCAAAGATTTATGACATTGCTCAAATGGGGGAGGAATGTTGGTGATTTGTGAAAAGTCATCAATCCATTTGTCTGAAATCATAAATGTTAAGTGTGAGAATTACTAAGAGCATCACTCGGGCTTAGGGGGTACGGGAGGCACGACTCATGTGATTGGCCCTAAGTAATTCAAAGATTTTAAGGGGAAAGGAAATCATGAGGAGAGAACCATGCAATAGTCTCATTATCGACAAAGTTGGTCTCGAGCTTATTCAGACGTTTTCCATAAAAGTAAGCAATAGGGATATGCTCGGCACTTGATCTGATATGGTTATAATCGAGTTTTGATCACTTATAGTGAGTTAAACTACTATCTCATGATTTGTAAAGGAAGATGTTAAGCTCTAAATCATTAATGAAAAATTTGAGAGCTAACCGAGCTTCGGAACTCCAAAAATAACCTAGCTCTAATTTTGAGCCTGATTAGGGTTTTAGCTTCATTGAATCTTTAGCTTAGTCATTTTAGTTGCATGGTAGCGACACTCAGCTTCGTATAAATGTCACGCACATTTTATATTTTTTGAGTGACCTAGCTCCACCATGCTAGCTCCGTCATGCTAGCTTGTCCGTAATTGGGCTAGTTCTTATTGGGCCAGCGGTTGGGGTAGTTATTGGGTGGTAACCGCCTAACCACCATAACTACCATAACCACCAATAACTACCAATAACTACCGATAACCACCCAAAACTACCACCCCATTTTTGCCTATAAAAGGCATTTGCCATCCACTTGGAAAGGCATGAGTTTTTCGATAGTTCTCTCAATCGGAAAAACAAACACTTGAAACACAAACAAGGTATGTATATATGCAATAATTAAATGGGATGAGACCCTTTTATTGTATAGGAAACGTGTTATCCCACAACGTTATTGTAGTGCAACCCTTTGGCATAAACAGGGGCAATAAACGTTGAAGGAAAACTCGATTTATTTGAGTGACTCGTTGGCCATTATCCAAGACATTTAATATATCTTTTCTAAAGATCTTAAACAATTCGTTTTGACGCCTAAATAGAATTTTGTGGAGATTGCCTTTTTGGCCTACTGCCTCGGGATTACCTTTCATGGTCTACCCATGAGATTACCCTTTTTGGGTCTACTCAAATTGTCTTGATTATCCATAAGTATCTACAAGAACCGAATTTACCTTCAACCCATTAAAACAACATTACCTAAAACTAACAGACAACTCGAAATCGAGTGCAACATTGGAAATCGACAAAATTTCAAAGTCGACGTCGACTGAACCAGAAGCTGAAGGAGAGAAAAGTCACTCGATATCGAGTAACCCTAGTTGAAATCAAGTTGAGCATGTTGAGCCGAATTCCTCCACATCGACAGAACCACCATGAGCAGAAGATAAGTTGATATCGAGTGACAGTAGTCGATATCTACTAGACTCACAGACGGAAAAGGAAAGCTCCGAAAAGGTAAGCCAAGGTATGGATTCCTCTTTCTCAATTTCAATAAAAGTATTTATCTCTATTTGGGAGAGGTTTGCTTGGGTATGTGCGCTTGTGAAGGGTATCTAGTGATGATCTGAGCAACTACGAAGTAGGAGATAAGGTGTATGTCTCCAAATCAAAAGATCATTAGTTTCCAAGTAAATTCAAAACAAAGAAGATGGGTCCCTTTATAGTGAACAAGATCCATCCGGGCGGGATCCAGCTGGGAGACAAGAATGGAGTGTTATTTGAGGCCCAGGCATTATGGGTGACGTGCGCGCAAATTGCCATATTTTCTATGCACATTTATGTCCATTTTGTCGATATTTGCATGGATATTAGTGGGGAAATCATAAGATTAGTGTAGTTTATGTTTATTTGCAAAATGTAGAGGTCTACACGAGTTTTTATGTTATTTCGCAGAAATCGAGATGAAAATGGACGAATTTGGACAAACAGAGGAAGAGCGGAGAAAGAACTCAAAATCTACTGAGGAGTCAAAATCACCAAAAGATTCGACATGGAGTGAAACAGAGCAACCAGAAATCGAGCAGAACAGAGAACAGAGCATGTCGACATGACAAGGTCGATATCGATGTTACAAGGTCGATATCGAGTGGCCGAGGACGAGAACAAAGATAGAAGTCGAGTGCCAATCCGAGGTCGAGTAGGATTGCTCGAGAAAAAGAAAAGAGGAGGTCGATATCAAGGTTCATGGTCGATATCGACTGCTGCAGTAGAACAGATCCGATGCTGTTTTTGATAGAATTCTATCTGAAGTGTTCAAGTCTATCCTAAAGTCGAGATCTTCTATCCAATACCACCAGACACTTCATCCTTTATGATGTTTATCTAGAGTTTTAGTTATTTACTATATTAAAGTTTTATCTTAGGAATAAAGATAGAGTTTTGAATCCTTGAATAGCGAGGTGAGAGATCTAAAATTAGAGGCCATTAGGGCTAAGTTAGGCATTCAGTTTTTCATCCAAGAACCATTCCATTATAGTAGTAGCGAGATAGAGACAGAGAGAGAGAGAGAGAGAGCCAAGTTGAGTTGGAGTGAAGCGAGAGCAGAGTGTTGGCTTTGTTCAGTGTAATCTTTCTTTCAAAGTTTCATTACAAAGTAGTTTCTTTTAAATGATGATGAGTTCAATGATGAAGCGCGAGTAGTCAACCCACTTCTAGGGTCGGGGTGAGCCCGACGATAGCAATGTACGTTTATGCATTAAAGGTATGATTTTTATGCGATTTCGTCTTATATCCTATACATGATCCTTTGCGAGAGTTGATGAGATTCATTATTTGCATTATTGAAGTGAAGGCCAATCATATTGTGAATTTGGATTTGTCATGAAATTTGATAGTAACTCTTAGGTTTTATGCAAGAGCCTCTAATCACCTAAGTGTTGGTAACAAAAGTTATTTAGCGGAAAGGCTTCATCTTTCATGAACATGGCATAATACTTGTATGATTATCATTGTGGCATGAATCCCCGACCTTGGAAGCTTTTAGTTTATTGATTCATATAAAGTTTGTGTTTTTATTTCCGCCTATCCTTCCATCATCATCCTACGTTCTTCGGACATCTTTTCCGACGCAAATAGGTTCGTTTTCTGTTACTGTTGAAGACTCGATTTCGAATGCAGAGGTCGATATCGTGTGCTGACATCGATATCGAGTACCCAACTCAACGTCGACTTGCTTTCTGTCTTCTGTAGGAACTTAGCTTGAAATGGACCAGATTTGAGCTAGATATCGACCAGGCACCTCGATATCGAGTGGTCATATAGAGTCGAAACTTGATCATGATTGCAAGCTTAGGAAGCGCTAACATACCTCCCCGTGGATTCTGTCCTGAATTATCCTACCACTACATTGGGAAGGATTCTTGTATTTTATTTGCTTGGACAAGGGAGTCGGTCCAGTTGTGATATTTATTTGAATATTTTATTAGGGATCCCTCCCCTTAAGAACAAATTGGTGCCGTTGTCGGGGAGGCAATCAATCGCGCCCTAAGCTTTCCTCACGATTTTCTTTTAGTGCTTATTTTGCTGGTTTGTGCGACGCTCTGATCGCGAACCTATCCTGGAAAGTATAGACAAGCCAGAACGTTTTCTCCATCTTCGCAACAAAGCTATCAAAATCATGGGATAGAACGAGACACATGCTCAAATCATTGAGCGGTTGAGGAAGGATATAGAGGATCACAACGCTACAAACGCTGCAATACATGCATCCGTCGCTTCATGTTCCTGAATCTGCTATTTTAATTCCTTCTTCTAACTATGAAATTAAAATAAATTTCCTATCTGAAATTAAAAGAAATACTATTGAAGGAAGACCTAATGAATGTCCCCTGCAAAATATTTCTACATTTATGGACTTATGTGAGACTATTGCTAATGGTGTAAACTTGGACTATGTTAGACTAAAGTGTTTTCGATGGTCTCTTGCAGGGAAGGCATTACAATGGCTAGAGAGTTTGGCTCCACACTCACTGAGGACATGGGCAAAGGTGAAGGATGCGTTCCTAAACAAGTTCTTTCCTCCATCTAAAACGGCAATGATGCTGCAAAGGATCACGACCTTCAAACAAAAGCCTGGTGAGACATTGGCATAGGCGTGGGAGCGCTTTAAGGACTTGCTGAGATCATGCCCTACGCATGGGCAATTCTATAACTCCCTCGATGGGCCGAATAAGGAGAGAATCAACTCAAAAACCTTCGATCGGTACATTGAGCTCACACCAACTGAGGCATGTGAGACAATTGAGAGGGTTGTTAACTTTGATAACACATATGGGACTGCTGCGGCCTATGACTCAAGGCCTGCCCCATCCAGGCTACTTTATGAGCCTCTAAATGAGATTTATCCTGATGTGCGGCAAAAACTCCACAACGATCAAACACGCTGCCTTCAAAAGTAAGTTACATTCCTCAGCAACAATCAACCTTGTCAAGAGTGTGGCTCAACAAGGCACAACACTAGTGTCTGCCCACATCTTGAGCAAATATCTATGGCGGAGCAACATGAGGAAGCTAAGTGGACGAGAGGGCCGTATGTAGGGGGCAATCAGCAATATTGGGGATATCAACGGGTCTATCAACCTCAACATCAACAAAGCGATCCCCCACCATATAGAGTACCAGGGCACCTTGAGCATGAACCAAGGAAGGATGACCTGCATATCATTCTTCATGAGATGTGGAGGAACCACATTGAGTTCAAATAAGCAAATAACTCCGTTCATACTCAGTAGCAAGGTATAAATTCTAGGCTTAGGGAGATCGGTGTTTGGAAGCGGAACATGGAGACCCAAATGGGTCAATTGGCGGAACAAATACTCAAATCGTCAAGATCTCTGCCTGGATCTACTGTGCCCAACAAAAAGGGTAAAACTATTAGACATATAGCGGCCATGAATCTAAGAAGTGGGCGTCAATTGCAAACGCCCTAGCAAAAAGAGGAGGAGAAAGCCCCAGGAGAGACGTCGATATCGACACACCCAGTCGATATCGACCAAGGTGATATCGATGTCGAGCCCACTGTCCTCGATGTCGACATAGATGCTGAATCACCACAGAAATCGACTCCTCTAGTCAATATCAACCCCCATCAAGTCGATGTCGACTCAACTCCAGCCGCAGGCAAGAAGAATGTGTTGCTGTTCCCGTTGTAAGCTGTTAAGGACCCGGCGGAAAAGAAGTTCCAGCGATTCGTGAAGATGCTTCAAGGGTTTAATGTCTCAATTCCATTCACCTAAGCACTTCATGAGATTCCATCATATGTAAGGTTCCTAAAAGATATACCAGGTAAGAAGCGATCACTTGCTGAGATCGCAGAGGAATGCAATAGATTGGAGTGACCAGAGAAGCGGGCGGACCTAGGTAAGTTTTCTATCGCTATAGGCTTAAGTCAATATCGCTTTAATGCTTTATGTGATTTATGCGCTAGTGTTAGCATGATGCCACAAACCATATGGAACAAGATAAAGATAGGTCCCCTAGAGCCTGTGGATGCAAAGCTATACATGGCAAACAACACGGTGGTGATTCCATCAGGGATGGTAGATGATGTGCCAGTGCAAGTAGGTAAGTTTTTTGTCCCTGCTAATTTTTTAGTTGTTGATATGGCAGAGGACCCTGCTTGTCCAATTATTTTAGGTAGGCCATTCTTAGCAACCTTCGATGCCAACATAAGTGTGAGGAAAGGATTGCTCTCATTCACAATTAGTGATGAAGTGATAGAATACGCTTTCAACAAGACGGTAAGAAAGAATGAAGGGCCTATGGAGATAAAATCAATCAAAGGTGATTACATCACTTGCGGGGAAGCTAAGGTAAGAAATATTACACCTAAGGAGCTTGAAAAGAGGGCCATAGAAGCCCAAGTAGAGGAAGTCGTGGCAGTCTTGAACGAAGGAGCTAAAAAGCCCCTTAAAATTGAACCAGGTAAGTCGATATCGATTAACATAGTTCAAGATTCTGTGCCAAGTTATAAGTATGAGGTCGACAGAGTAGAAGAAACCTCGAAATCGAGCACAAAGGTCGATATCGACAAGGACTCTAAGCCAAAATCGACTGCCCCAGAAGCTGAAAGTGGAGAAGGTACCTCGATATTAAGGTCAGAAGGTCGAAATCGACGAGACTAAAACTAGCAGAAATCCTCCACATCGACAGGACCTCCAGGAGCTGAACAGAGGTCTATATCGAGTAATGTTGATTAATATCTACTAGACTCAGAGAAGAAAAAGGGAAGCCAATGTACGGATTCCTCTTTTTCCATTTCAATTAAAGATTTATCATTATTTGGAAGAGGTTTGCCTTGGTATGTGCGCTTGTGCAGGGTATCCAATGATTATCCAAGGAGCTACGAAGTAGGAGATACGGTGTATGTCTCTAAGTCGAAATATCATTGGTTCCCGAGTAGATTCAAAACGAAGAGGATGGGACCCTTTATATTGAATCAAATCCATCCAGGCGGAATGTAGCTGAGAGATAAGAACGTAGTGTTGTTTGAAGCAAAAGCTACATGGGCTCTGCAGATGCCACCTTGAGAATGCGAAAGGAGAAGTCGGCCTAGCGACTATAATGTCTAGAGCTTGTAATGGACAAGTAGTTTTTGGTTTTGGACATTTTTACTTTGTTTTGAAACATTAGACATTATGCTTTATTTTTTTGGTTTAGTTTTATTTTCTAACAAGTTTCCGGAGAAAAGGAGTGCAAAAAGAAATATCGAAATCGAGTCAGGTGCTCGATATCGATCCAGATGGTCGATTTAGATAGTTGTGGTCGACATGGATCGCCCTAAAGCTTTTGAACACCCAGAAATCGAGTGAGATAGGTTGATATCGATCGGTCCACCCAAAATCGACCTCACCTGCAAACTACTTCGACTCCTGATTTTTGTGAATTGTAGTAAATTTCTTTCTTAACCCTAGTTCTTATACGGTGAGGACAATGTAATCTTTAAGTATGGGGTGCGGGAAAGGCTTACTTACATATTTTTAGCATTTTTCGAGCATATTTTAAAAAAGTTTTAGTTATTGCATATTTGTCTTACATGTTTATGCATACTCATACATAGTACTTTTATCTTTATGCACATTATTTATCTTTTAAGCATGTTTATATTTTCGAAAAAAAATAATAAAAAAAGAAGAAGAAAAAGTTACCCCCATTAAAATTTTTGAAATAAAGAATAAGTGTCATGGAAGCTTTATTGAACTCGACGATGCAAAAGTAGATTCATTAAAGATATAACATGAAATTGACTAGTTAGGGGAAGTAATAATGAAGTGCAATTTTTTTTTTATAGAAAACCATGAAAGAGAGGTAAAATTTGAAGTCGCTTTTGACATATGCCAGATAAGATGATGGAGGACTTTATATTTTCCATACATGTTCTCAAGTTCATATCCTAGCCTTACCTATGCATATTTGCAATTACACAAGCTATATATGAGCCTTACATTATCATTATTGCTCCACATATATTACATATTGCCCATTTTTTATACCTTATACCCTATCCGGGGACAATGTTGAGAATGGATGTCATCTTTGGAGTTGTTAAATGGAGTTTGTGCATATTATTCTTGAAGTTGTTGGCAGGAATGAAAGAAATTTTGAAATATGGAAAATTTAATGAGTGAGAAAAAATCTGATCACCTTAGGAGATAAAGGTAGGTCGACCCTGCTCGTTGAGATGTTAGTTCAGCCTGATGGGACACAAGGTGAGGAGTCCAAAGTACTAAGTATCCGGAGCCATTCATGACACCCATGTTTGCGACTCGCGAGAAGGCAGTGCCAAGGTTAGAGAGGTAAAAGCATTACAGTGAAAATAAAAGCATTGAGCGATGAGTGAAAGGTGAGAAATATTATGAAGAAGGAATGTGGAATGAAAGTTGGAAAGAAAGTTTATTTCCCCGGATTTAACACCACATAGCCAAAAATTAGCCCACCTTTAGCCTTTTACTAATCTACTTCTCATAAGCATGCAAAAAGCAGAGCTCGATATCGACCATAATCATCGATATCGACCCCAATCAGGCAGCCCTTGTCTTCATTTTCTTCCTCGACTTCGACCAATTCAGTCGATATCGACCTCTGACATAGATATCGACTTCTGGCATCGACCTAACCTAAAATCGACGTAAATTCGCAGGTTGCGCTGTAAGTTTCTCTCTACCCTTGTTCTTCTTTTTAATACAGTGAGGACACTGTATATTTTAAGTACGGGGTGGGGGGAAAACATGTCTTATGGTCATAACTTGGTTTTCTTCTTCGCATTGCATTCATGTTTAAATTTTTGTTCTTAGTTTTACTTTTATAAAATGTCAAAAAAAATCCAAAAAAATAGAAAAATGTCAAAAATACAAAAAAAAATGCATGTTTATTTTTAAGTTTTAAACCCTACATAGATGTCCTATGCTGAAAACTCAATAGCTCACTTGATCATATAAACCCTATGGCATATTTGGATGGTTTAGCCTAAGTCCTTAAATTTTTATGTAGATTGTGAACTTGTGATGAAATTGAGCACATATGATCTTAGGCTAAAAAGCAAATCCAACAAAAATTATCCTAGTGAGAATTTTGGCCTATAAGGAGAACATCAAAAATCCCTCCGCTTTCTTGAGTGAATTTACTCTTCCTATGCATCTCTAAATGTTGTGATAGTTATTCAAAACCAATGCATATATATGTTTATGTTTACGGGAATTAAATGATGGAGGCATCTTTTAAGCCATTCTTATCCTCTCATTACCTACCTTGCATTATCCCTGCTTGAAGCCGGAAAATTAGCCTGGGCCTGAAATTACAAACTCCATAAAATTATTCCTAGCCGAATTGAGCCTGACCCCCATTTTGGAATTAAGACTTAGATTGGCTGGACTAATGCCTTGTGGAAAGAAAATAAGTGTATATCGTCCAGTTTTGAGCACGGAAATTATGAGTTGGCGCATATTTATATTTTGTCATATTTTGTAAAAGGATTTTTTGGCTCACCATATAAATGCACATATTCTTTTAGCATTTATTAAATATTTTTGTCAAAAAAAAAAGAGATGTATATATATAGTGCATGAGCCAAAATCCTTAAGTCTTTTATTCATGCAAGTGTTATATCTTTGAGAGGTATATTAGAGTTTGAAAGAAGGGTTGATAGTATGGTTTACATCTTTTAGTGCATCTTTAGAGCATATTATAGAAAGATGAGTTGGGAAAGAGCATTATAGGAGATTGAGCTTGGAAAGAGTAACATTGAAGAGTTATGGTGTTGAGATTTAGGAGTCTTGATTCACGAATTATAAAAGCACCACATAGCCAAATAATTCCATACCCTTTTATTTGATACCAAGCTCCATTACAACCCCGCCGAATGGAGTCTTCTTTGAAGTCTTCCATTGAGCGAAAGTCATCCTGATGGTTCTTATTGCATTTTCATAATTGGTTGCGAAGTGGATTTTTATAAATTGCAATGTTTATGAGATTGTATATGGAATTAAGTTGAGAGTTGATCTTCATAGCCTAAACACATGAGAGTTGAGTGCAAACACTTTATCCCTGTGAGGTTGGATCAAAATTGCATATGCCTATGGATCGCCTAAATATGTGCTATGACGTTAAATTCACTTGCTTTGCTTTGCTACCGCTTATGATGTTGCTTTTGACAAGGGCGAAGACTTGAAGGGTGTGTTGTAGGTATTGGTTACTGCTTGGTTATTGCTTGAGGACAAGCAAGTCTAAGTACGGGGTGTTTTGATGTACATATTTATATCTCCTTTTATTGCATCTTTTGGCTTCATATTTCATTCGATTTCCAAAGAAAAGGTTCAAAAGAATATAAACCTGTGTAAGAATGGGCTAAAAGTACAAGAAATAGAGTCTGCACGAGTTTTGAGCTAACCATGCAGGAATTCGATGAAATCGGAGTCAAAAGGGAGAAGCCATGTGAAGCTGAGCAGAGGTCAAAATTAGCCACATAATTGCAAGTACAAGATCCACAGGAACATGACGGCAGGTTTCTTATACTGTCTAGCTCATCCCAGAGTATCTTTACTTTAGTGAAATAATCAGAGAAAGAACTCGTACCTTGCTTCGTGGTCACTAATTCTTGTTGGATTGCATATAGTTGCGTGCCTCCAACTTTGTTGAATCTAGCATCTAACTGACGCCAAACCGCTTGAGCTGTGTCATTGTAGATCACACTTCGCTTGATCTCTGGACTCAAACTGTTGGTGATCCAGGAGAACACCATGGCGTTACACTTCTCCCAAAGCCTGAACCTCGGTGAATCTGCAGCTGGCCTCGCGATCGATCCATTGATGAAACCAACCTTATTCTTGGCTGACAGTGCAATTCGGACCGACCGACGCCACTCACCAAAGCCTTTCCCATTAATGGAAGGTGTGACGTGTACTAAACCGGGATGATCACTTGGATGGATGAAATAGGAATCGTTGGGATCCAGTTTTAACTGCTCCTCTGCCATAACAGATCTTGCTAGGAAAAGATGTGCAAAAGTGCAGAAATACCAAATCGGGCCTCAAAACCAACTCAGATCACCAGATCTGCTCTGATACCATGTTGGATACAACTTTGATTTGGGATTTGAGTTGGAGTTTTCGTTGAACTGAAATATGACGATGAAGATGAGTTTAGATGCAGAAACCAATTTCTTTTTTGTGTTCTAATCAGTGATTTACAATTGAGAAATGGGTATATATATAACCCAACGTCACAACACAGGCCCAATACAAGTAAATGAAAGTATAGCCCAATATACCCGGGTCCTAGTCCACTACAATCGGATATACCCGGATCCTAACATTTATTATTAATTCTATTTGAGTTCATGGAATTGAATTATCTTTACTTCGAATTGGTTCGCAGTTGTAGAGTATATTAGGGTTCCTCTTTGTTTTCTTAGTTGAATATGAATATTTTTCAGGTGTTTCTTTGATTTGTATCGTCTTGTTTAGCTTTATTATGATTTTCATGTGAGTGAGTTTTATGCTTAGATATGATTTTGAAGAGATCTTAAGTTTGCTATCATCCTGTAAAGACCGAGTATATTTTATATATTATGATTATTTTAATTAAATAAATTATTATTTTATTCAATCGGTAAAAATGAGAGAAAACCCGTCCTCGAGCGTAAGTTTTGATTTTAAAGTCATTTCGGCATCATTTTGAGAAATTAGATTCTAGCCGATTTTAATTCCGCCTTCAAGCTCCGAGTTTTGATTGAAATTTATTTAATTCTATTTATCTAAAATTGAATTGAAATTTGATTTAAATTTGATTTAGTTGGGATTCGATCGGGCGAGCGGGTTTCGAGTCTATTCCGCTAATTTGAATTCTTAGTGGACCAATTTCTTTTATTTTGATTCCCCTTTTTCTTTTATCTCTCTCTCTCTCCCTCTCTCGGATTCTGCCCATTTGGGAGTGGTCCCCCTCCCTCTCCTTGTCTTCTTCCCATTTTCAGCTCACACACTCCCACCCCTCTCCTGCATTGCACCCTCACACCCATTTCCCCTTTTGTTTGCTTTAGGAATTGAAACCCTCAGCCTCTCCTCTCCTCTCTTTCATTCACCCTAAAACCCCTTTTTTTCCGTGAGCCTCAAAAGCTCCTCCATTTCCATCGGCCACCACCACCACACCTACACCCTTCCTCCAATACATTCTCACCTCACCGCTACACTCACCATCACCACTTCTTCGACCACTAGAACGCCACCTCCAGGAACCGCCTTCACCTCCACCTTCTTCCTCCACCTTCTTCCTCCACCTTGAAGCTAGCGACATTCAAGCTCCTCTTCTCCTTCTTCATGTCCGAGCAACAACAGTAGTTACCCGACGGCGGAGGACGAGCCTGAGCCGCCCAGAAGCACGTAGGAGATGCCGCCGTGCCACCCTCTTTCTCCTCCTTCCCCTGATTTCCGTCCGTACCTCATGGTGAGTTCCTCTCCTCCACCTTTCTCCCTAAAATGGTGAAAAGCTCCACCTTTAAGCCCTCACTCCTCTCCCAGGCCTCCTTGGTTGAAGAACCTAGCTCGACACGCTCAGACGCCACCACCCCGAGCTCGTTTCCGGCGACGTCGAAGGCCCTCTTTGTTAGCCTATTCTTTCCTTCTTTTTCCCTTCGTCTCTTGTTTGTGTGTTGGGTAGTCGGCTAGGTGGTCGAAATCCGGGAGCGCCACCGCCGACCTCCTCTCTCTCTCTTCCTTCAGTTTTCCGAGCATTGGCGCACAGGGGAGCCTCTGCTCTTTCTTTCAATTCAGGCTGGGGAAGGAGAAGAGGACGGTGGGCCCTTGCCACCTCCTCCGCCATGTCACCTGTGGACCCCCTTCTTTTTTAATTTTGTCTCGGGCTGGGTTATATGAAAAGGGGAGGTTTTGGGCCTATTTCTGTTGGGTCGGGTCCTTTTCATTCTTCTGGGTTGGTCTTATTTTCTTCTTTTCTTTTTTGTCCGGGTTGGGTATGCATTCGGGCCTATTCTTCTTTTCTAATGGCTTCTGGGTTTAGTTGGGGCGGGTATGGCCTGAGAGTAGACTCGGGAAATGGGTTTCAGTTGGGCTTGTTTTGTCTCGGGTTGTGGCCTAAATTTCTGGTTAAGAATATGGGCCTTTTTGGTTGTTATCAAGTTTTATTGTTAATGTGTTATATTAGTGTTATGTTTCATAGTATTATACAATTGTTAATTCATTCTTGGATTATTATTATATATTATTCCGGGTTTTGTGATAAATATAAATTCTGGAAAATTAAATAGATTATATGAGATATTGGGAGTTGTAAAATGATTTATTGATTTTGATAAGGTTTTGAAATAAAATGCCGTAATTATTTCTATGATGTGATTTGAGAAATTGGTTTAAGAATGAGTTGACTTAACTTGAGATTTAAGAGTTTGAAAAACTTTGGGAAATGATTTTTGAAATATTATTTTAATATTCAATATTAAAGAAGGGATTTGGCGGAACTATTTGATCTTGAGCTTGAAGTAATGTTAAAAGTGTCATTTCAAATGTCGGGATTTTGTCTTGGCTTGATGATGTTGGTTTTGAGAAGGAAATTGGAAGAATGATTTTGGTTGATGTTGATCATATCGGAAAGGTTGGAAAACGGTTTTACTATCTGTTGGTTTTGAGTATATTCAGAACTTGGGTTTCGTGCGTATGAATGTTGGTCCGATAGCTTATGACAATGGCTTGATGATATGTGTGTATTGCTTTTGGACTTGCATTTGGGCCCTTACTTGTGTTATCTTGCTGTTCTGCATCTTCAGGTAAGTATCCTACGGGACTTACTCAGTAACCTGGACCTCCTGCCTGATGTGTCATGTGATGTGTAGTTTTGTTGCATATTAAGACATGCCATGTAGTATCATGCTAGGATTGCATTGAACTGAACATGTGGCTACTATATGTGTTTGAATACAGAACGGCCGTTATCTGTGATAGTCCTAGAGTTTTTGCTAGGGTCATAGGGTAGCCCATCCCCATCGGGTGCCCTGAGTCTATCGAGTCGATTGAGTATGATATGATAGCCTAGGACCATCGGGCAAGCGATGAGATGATATGATATGATATGATATGATGATGTCGTGGTTTGTGCACCACCACGAGGAAATTGT
Source organism: Persicaria maculosa (assembly GCA_963922045.1). Lineage (NCBI taxonomy): Eukaryota > Viridiplantae > Streptophyta > Magnoliopsida > Caryophyllales > Polygonaceae > Persicaria > Persicaria maculosa. Next base: position 43,003,972 of record OY998261.1, read on the forward strand.
TATGCTATAGCACCGAACTGGCCAGTCTCTGCACTAACGGGAAGGGGTGCAGAGGTAGAAGAGGGATATGCCACTTGGCATTGTCTTGGGCACTTTACAGTTTTTTCGCATATTATAACTGTCAAGCATGCTTATGTGTTTTAAATCTTGTACTGCATTAGTCATCTTTTATTTAGGCATAGGCATGTTATGTGGCCTCGGCGCGGTCAGAGGACCCGCAGGCGATCACAGGGCCTGACTTCATGGATAGTGTTAGGTACCGCTCTTGGTTATTGCTTGAGGACAAGCAAGTCTAAGTACAGGGTGTTTTGATGTACATATTTATATCTCCTTTTATTGCATCTTTTGGCTTCATATTTCATTCGATTTCCAAAGAAAAGGTTCAAAAGAATATAAACCTGTGTAAGAATGGGCTAAAAGTACAAGAAATAGAGTCTGCACGAGTTTTGAGCTAACAATGCAGGAATATGATGAAATCGGAGTCAAAAGGGAGAAGTCATGTGAAGCTGAGCAGAGGTCGATATCGACTTGAAGACATCAATATCGACCATAGTTGTCGACACGTCTTCTGACTGTCGAGATAGACCACACAGACCAACTAAGAAGACATCGATATCGACATACTACATCGATATCGACCTCAACATAGACATCAACTGGAACTGGACAAGTCGAGCAGAAACACAGACATCGATATCGACCTTTGGTGTCGATATCGACCTTACCTCGACAGAAGATAAATCCGATTTCGAGACTCGGATTATGAACTCTATCATCAAGTCCACATATTATCTTGTTCTTCTTGATAGTTAGCAGTTGAATTTATCTTTTCCTTTAAAGTTTTATCAAGTTAGTTTAAGTTTTATCAAAATAAAAGACCTATCCTAATTGTTTGGATATAGTTCATAGTTTAGATAGAAGTTACAATCCTTGGATAGCGAGGATTAGTAGCCTACAAATAAAGCCCTAAGGGGCTGGCATTCAATCATCTTTCAATCATCCAATTTTTAGAACACAATCGATAGCAATAGAGTTAGAGAGAAGTTTTAGGGTTTGGCGTTTGCGAGAGCCAACGTTGAGTTTTAAAGCTTCGAAGTTTATATTTTAATGCAAGATTCTTTATTTCAATCAATGATGAGTTTCATGATGAGAAGCGAGTAGTCCACCAAAGCTCTTAGGGTCGGGGTGAGCCCGGTGTTAGCCATGCGTGTTCGAGGTAAGTATTAGATGTTGATATCGTTGTGTCTATATCATCTCCTACGATTCTATGTTTTGTCCTAATCGAAAGAAAAGGGATTCATGCTAACAACTTGAGTTATAAACATAAAATTGGTAGAGACAATTAGGTTTATTTGCAAGAGTAATCCTAAGAGTTGGTGTACGGCGAAAGCTTGTCCCTCGGGTGAAATAGCACAATTGTCCGTCTTATTTATCTTATCGCATGCATTGGTTAATGGTGTGGTAAACCCTAATCCTAGGAGTTGCCTTTTACATAGTTTATACACACAAAAACATCTATTTTATTTCTGTTCATTGCTTCTTTCCCATTCTTAAATCTTCAGCCTTTCTTTGCCGACGAAGAACTAACTCACTGCAGGAGACATCGATATCGAGGCTAGACGTCGATATCGACCACGTTGATAGATCGACAGTTTTCTGAGTCGATCTCGAGACTCCTGGGTCACTGCTGCGAACATCGATATCGACCCCAGTCGTCGAAGTCGACCCTCTGTATCGAATGGAAGACTTCTGAGCCAGTCGATTTCGTGGACTGACATCGATATCGACCTTTCCAGTAGATATCGACTACTTGTTTTTGTCTATGGAGGTGTTTTATTGCAGAGAGGATCGACAGCCGAGGTCGACATCGAGCTCCAAGGTCGAAATCGAGGCTTTTGGTCGACGCAAGACGTGAGATTTCCAACGCTACTAGGATCCCGCTGACACGCCTCCTCGTGGATCGATCCTGACTACCCTTCCACTACAACGGGAGGAAGTCTTGTAATTATTTGCATAGGCTAGGAGTCGGTCTACATTTAAACATCTTTATGATTTATAACTTTAGATACTCGACATTTCCTCCTATCGACACCCCATAATCAATTTCCATCATCGATAAGGTACTAATGTCAACCAACTCCATGCCTGTGCATAAAAGCAATTTCATACTCATAAAAGGAAGTTTATATGCAAAAAACAATTTCAGCGACATGGCATTAATAATCAAGAGGACTTTTGCAAGCTTGTGAGAAGTAGATTGGTAAAAGGCTAAAGGTGGGATAATATTTGGCCATGTGGTGTTAAATCCGGTGAAACATAATTTCTTTCCAAAACATTCCACATTCCTTCTTCATAATATCTCACCTTTCACTCATCGATCAATGCTTTTTTCAATATAATGTTTTTACCTCTCTAACCTTAGCACTGCATTCTCGCGAGTCCCAAACATGGGTGTCATGAATGGCCACGGATACTTAGTACTTTGGACTCCTCACCTTGTGTCCCATCTCGTCGAACTAACATCTCAACGAGCAGGGTCGACCTACCTTTATCTCCTGCGGTAATCGGATTTTTTCTCGCTCATTAAATTTTCCATAATTCATAAATTCTTTCATTTCAGCAAACAACTTTATAAATATATATGCACAACTCCATATAACAACTCCAAAGATGACATCCATTCTCAAACTTGTCTCCGGATAGGGCATAAGGTATAAAATGGGCAATATGTAATATATGTGGAGCAATAATGATCATGATAAGGCTCATATATGGCTTGTGACTTTTGCAAATATGCATAGGTAAGGCTAGGATATGAATTTTTTTTTATAAGCATAAGTATGGAAATTTCATAAAAAGTCCTCCATCATCTTATCCTACACATGTCAAAAGCAACTTCAAATTTTTCATCTCGTTTATTTTTTTATTTTTTCACTTCATTGAGACTTCCCTTAACTGGGCAATTTCATGTTATATCTCTAATGAATATAATTTTGCATCGTAGAGCTCTTTTTTTATACTTTCATGACTCTTTACTTTATTTTAATTTTTGATGGGGGTCATTTTTTTCGAATTATATAAAACTTAAATATAAATGACTAACTAACTATGTAATATGCATGAAAATTATAACTAAAATATGCAATAACTTATAAAATATGCTAAAACATTTAAGTAAGCTTTTCGCCCACCCCATGCTTAAAGTTTACAGTGTCCTCACTGTAGTAGAAATAGGGTTAAGAAAAACTTACTAAACCGTCACAAATTTCAGGAGTCGAAGAAGTCAGCAGGCATGTTCGATATCGACCTTGCAACATCGAAATCGATCTCCGTCATCGATTTTCTGGCTCAGGCTTCAGGGTGATCTGGCCTCGACCACAAGCCTATCTAAATCGACCATAAGGTCGATGTCGATCTTTAACATCGATTTCGATGTCTCTTCTGTGTTCTTTTCTCTTTCATGCAACTTGTCAAAAACAAAACCAAAACAAAACATGCAAAACAATAAAGTTTAGTGTCTCAAACCAAAGTAAAAATTGTCTAAAACCAAAACTAAGTCTTTGTTACACGCTCTAGACTTTTATGTCTCTAGGCCAACTTTGTCCTTTTGCGCTTCTCAAGTCGGCATCTGCAGAGCCCATGTGGCTTGGGCCTCAAATATTACTCCTTTCTTGTCACGCAGTTGTATTCCGCCGGGATGGATCTGATTCACCGTGAATGGTCCCTAATTCTTATCTTTGAATCTCTTAGGGAACCAATGGTCCTTGGATTTGATGATGTAAACTTTGTCTCCTATCTCATATTGGCTCGAATCATCATCGGATACACTACACAAGCGCACATGCCAAGGCACACCTCTTCCAAATAATGATAAATCTTTTATAGAAATGGAACAGGAGGAATCCGTACCTTGACTTACCTTTTCCTCTCTCTGTGGCTCAGGTCGACATCGATGTTCAGTACTCGATATCGAGCTCTTTTGTACTCTTGGAGGTTCAGTCGATTTGGAGAGTTTCTGCTCGATATGATCAGGTCGATGTCGACCATCAAAGATCGATATCGAGCTCTCCTTTCCTCCTTTCTCAGCTTCAATGGTGGTCGATTTCGGCTTTAGGGCATGGTCGATATTGACCTTCATACCCGATTTCGATGTTCCTTCTCCTCCTCTATTGACCCCATACTTATGACCTGACACAGAATCTTGAACATTGTTAGTCGATATCGACTGACCTTTGTCGATTTCGATGTTCTGTTTGGCTCCTTCGTGCAAGTTGCCGCAACCTCCTCCACTTGGGCTTCTATGGCCCTCTTTTCTATCTATTTAGATGTCATGCTCCTTACTTTGGCTTTTCCACATGCAATGTAGACACCATTGATGGCTTTAATTTCCATTGGCCCTTGATTTTTCATCGTCTTGTTCAAGGCGTACGCTATCACCTTGTCACTAATTTTGAATGAGAGCAATCCTTTCTTCACGCTAATGTTGGCATCGACGGTCGCTAGGAATGCCTCCCTAAAATAATGGGAAAAGCAGGGTACTCCGCTATATCAACAACTAGGAAATTAGCAGGGACAAAGAATTACCTACTTGTACTGGCACATCAGTCACTATCCCTGTTGGAATTACTACCATATTGTTTGCCATGTATAGCCTTGCATCCACGGGCTCTAGAGGACCTATCTTTACTTTGTGCCACATGGTTAGTGGCATCATCCTAACGCTAGCGCCCAAGTCAACTAAAGCATTAGATTTGAATTGACCTAAGCCTATAGCGATAGAAAAATTACTTGGGGTCCGCTTTTCTGGTAGCTCCAATCTGTTGCACATCTCTGCGATCTGAGAAAGCGATTTCTTCTTACCCAATATGTCCTTAAGGAACCTTACATAGGACAGCATCTCATGAAGTGCTTCTGTGAATGGTATAGAGACATTGAGTCCTTGAAGCATCTTCACGAACCGTTGGAACTTCGTTTCTGCCGGATCCTTAATCATCTTTTTAGTTGGGAATGGCAACACCTTCTTCCTTCCCGCGGCTGTAATGAGGTCGACATTGACATCAGTAGGATCGACATCGACTGGAGGAGTCGATTTATGTGGTGACGCAGCATCATGGTCGTCATCGACAGGAAGGTCTACATCGACGTCACCTTGGTCGATATTGATAGGGGGTCGATATCGATGTCTTTTCTAGTCCTTTCTCCTTCGCTTTTTGCTTGGGCGCTTGTAATTGGCGCCCACTCCTTAGATTCATTGCCACAATATGTCTAGTTGTTTTTCCCTTTTGGTTGGGCAAGGTTGATCCAGGGAATGATCCCGACGCTTTGGGTATTGCCTTCGCCAATTGAGCCATTTGGGTCTCCATGTTGCGCTTCCAAACGTCGATCTCCCCAAGTCTAGAATTGATGCCCTGCAGCTGAGTATGGACGGAGTTGTTGGCCTACTTGAACTCAGCATGGTTCCTCCGCATCTCATCAAAAATGATCTACAGGTCATTCTTCCTTGTCTCCCGCTCAGGGTGCCCTGGTGCTCTATATGGTGGGGGTCCCTTTGTTGATAGAACCTTTGATCTCCCCAATATGGTTGATTGCCCCCTCCATAGGAGCCTCTCGTCCATTTGGCTTCCTCATGTTGTTCCGCCATGGATACTTGCTTAGTATATGGACAAGCACTAGTGTTATGCCTTGTTGAACCACATTCCTGACAAGGTTGATTGTTGCTCAGGAACCTGACTTGCTTTTGAAGGCGGCGTATCTGATCGTTGTGGAATTGTTGCTACACATCAGGATCTATCTCACTTGGAGGCTCGTATAGTGGCATTGATGGGGCAGGCTGATGTGCGCACAAATTTCCATATTTTATATGCACATATGAATCCATTTTATCGTCTTTTGCATACATCTTAATGGGAAAACATGGGATTAGTGTAGTTTATGCTTAAATGTCAAATATATGGGTTTGCACGAGTTTTAATGTGATTTTGTAGAAAACAGGATAAAAATGGACGAATTCGAAAGAGCGGAAAAAGAACTCAAAGTCTTCTGAAGAGGTCGAAATCGACTGGGGACCTCGAAATCGAGTACATCAGAGAGATAGGAATCGAGCAGGAAATGAAACAGGGCATGTCGACACAGAAGGGGTCGATATCGACGTCTAGGGGTCAATATCGAGGCTGCCAGATCGACCAAACTGATAGAAGTCGAGTGCTAGTTCGAGTAGGAGAAGGAGAAGCTCGAGATGAAGTTTTGAAGGGGTCGATATCGATGTCTAGGGGTCGATATCGACCATGCTAGCAGAGGAATCCGACTCTGATTTTGATAGAAATCTATCCAAAGCTTGCACGTCTATCCAGAGGGTCGAGATTTCTTATCATCCATACCAGTTCTATCATGCGGAGGCTGAGTTACAATAGAGTTTTAGTTTTTTTTTTCTTTTATTTTTGGTTCATCTTAGAGAATAAAGATAAGGTTTCGAGTCCTTATCGACATCTATAAATAGAGGCCAATAGGGCTGAGTGTAGGAATCTAATTTTTACACACCATTCAGTTTCGATAGAGAGTAGTGACGAGTAGAGAAAGAGAGAGGAGGTCAAGTGAAGTTATAAAGCGAGAGCGGAGTGGCTTGTTCGGTTGTACTTTCTTTCGAAGATTTTCATTCAAAGTAGCTTTCTTTCAACAATAATGATGATGATGTGCATGATGAGGAGCGAGTAGTCAACCCACTTCTAGGGTCGATGTGAGCCCGACGATAGCAATGTGAGGTAAGTGCATCAAAGGTATGACTTTTATGCGATTCCGTCTTCTACCCCATGCATGATCCTTTACGAAAAGTTAGGGAGATTCATTATTTGCATTATTGAAGCAAAAGCCACTCATATTGTGAACTTGAATTGCTCATGAATTGGATAGTAACTCTTAGGAAATATGCGAGAGCCTCTAATCACCTAAGTGTTGATAACGAAAGTTATTTGACGGAAAGACATTAAATTTCAAAGCTTTAGCATAAAACTTGCATTGTTATCGTTGTGGCATGAAACCCTGACTTTGGAAGCCTTTTAATTAATTGAATTCTTCATAAAAGTCTTAGTTTTGTTTCCGTCCATCTTCCTTCTCCATTCTATTTTTTCTTCGGACTCTTTTCCGAAAAATTGGTTACAAAAACAGTTTTTGTGACAAGCATCGAAATTGACCATAAGGGTCGATATCGAGGTCTAACATCGATATCGAAGTCTGTCTCGACGTCGACTTGCTGTTTTGTCTTCTGCAGTAACTGCACTAGGAAATCGACCAGAACTAAGGTCGATATCGACCAGTATACTCGATATCGAGTGTCTGCTGAGGTCCAAAGCTTTGATCGTGAGTACAACAAGGGAAGCGCTGATATACCTCCTCGTGGATTCGATCCGGAATTACCCTGCTACTACAAGGGAGGGGATTCTTGTATTATTTGTTTGGGATAGGGAGATAGTCCGGTTGTGCTTTGTTTTGTTTTAAATATTTGAATCTCCTACTACCACCCCCCTACCAAAACAAATTGGTGCCGTCGCCGGGGAGGCAATCAATCGCCACCTAAGTTAATCACGATCTTTTTCTACAAGTTTATGCGACGTTCTGATCGCGGACCTATCCTGGAACCAATCAACGAGCCTGTACATTTCTACCATCTTCGCAACAAAGCAATTCGCATCATGGCTGACAACGAGACGCAGGATGAGATCATAGTGCGGTTGAGGAAGGAGATCGAGGACCACAATACTACAATCGCTGCTGAAAGGGCCGCCGCTGCAGCTGAGCGAGCCCGTGCTGATAGGGAGGAGGATGCGCGCAGACAAGCCCAAGAGCGGCTAAATCAGTATGCATAAACGGCAATGCAATACATGCATCCGCCGCTTCATGTTCCTGAATCTGCCATTATAATTCCTCACTCCAACTATGAATTGAAAATTAACTTCCTATCTGAGATTAAAAGAAATACTTTTGAAGGAAGACATAATGATTGCCCCCTGCAACATATCTCTACTTTTATGGACTTATGTGAAACAGTTTCTAGATGGAGTAAACTTAGAGTATATGCGACTAAAATCTTTTCGATGGTCTTTGGCAGGGAAGGCATTAAAATGGCTTGAAAGTTTGGCTCCACGATCGCTAAGGACATGGGCGGAGGTGAAAGATGCATTCTTGAACAAATTCTTCCCACCTTCTAAAATAGCGATGCTAAGACAAAGGATCACGACTTTCAAACAAAAGCCAGGTGAAACCCTAGGACAGGCGTGGGAGCGCTTTAAGGACTTCCTAAGATCATGCCCGACGCATGGGCAACTTCCATATGTCATCCAAGAGATCTTTTATAACGCTATTGATGCGCCGAATAAGGAGAGGATCGATTCATATACCTCCTATCGGTACATTGAGCTTACACCAACGGAGGCATGGGAGACCATTGAGAGGCTTGTGAACTTTGACAACACCTATGGGCCTGCTGCGGCCTATGATGCAAGGCATGCCCCATCTATGCCACTATATGAACCTCCAAGGGAGATAGATCCTGAAGTGCGGCAACAATTCCATAACGATCAAACACGCCGCCTTCAAAAGCAAGTAAGGTTCCTGAGCAACAATCAACCTTGTCAGGAGTGTGGTTCAATAAGGCATAACACCAGTGCCTGTCCACATACTGAGCAAGTATCCATGGCGGAATAACATGAGGAGGTCAAATGGACGAGAGGCCCCTATGGAGGTGGTAATCAACAAAATTGGGTTGATCAAAGGTTCTATCAACAAAGGGATCCCCCAACATATAGGGCACCAGGGCACCCTGAGCGGGAGAATAAGAAAGATGACCTGCAGATCATCCTTGATGAGATGCAGAGGAACCACGCTGAGCTCAAACAAGCCAATAACTCCGTCCATATTCAGTTGCAAGGCATCAATTCTAGACTTGGGGAGATCGACGTTTGAAAGCGCAATATGGAGACTCAAATTAGTCAATTGGCGGAAGCAATGCCCAAAGCGTCAGGATCACTCCCTGGATCCACTGTGCTCAACCAAAAGGGTAAAACTACTGGACATATTACAGCAGTAAATCTAACGAGTGGGCATCAATTACACACGCCTGAGCAAAAAGCGAAGGAGAAGGAGCCAGAACAGACGTCGATATCGACCCCCCCTGTCGATATCGACCACTGTGACATCAATGTTGACCCTCCTGTCGATGTCGACCCTAATTCTGCGTCACCACAGAAATCGACTCCTCCAGTCGATATCGACCCTACTGATGTCGATGTCGATCTCACTGCAGCCGCGGGAAGGAAGAAGGTGTTGCCATTCCCAACTAGAAAGGTGATTAAGGACCCAGCGGAAAAGAAGTTCTAACGGTTTGGGAAGATGCTCCAAGGACTTAATGTCTCTATACCATTCATAGAGGCACTTCACGAGATGCCATCTTATGTAAGGTTCCTTAAAGACATCTTAGGTAAGAAGCGATCGCTCTCTGAGATCGCAGAGGAATGCAACAGGTTGGAGCTACCACAAAAGCGGGCGGACCCACGTAAGATTTTTATCGCTATAGGTCTAGGTCAATTCAAATTTAATGCTTTAGTTGACTTGGGTGCTAGCATTAGCATGATGCCACTAACCATTTGGCACAAGGTAAAGATAGGTCCTCTGGAGCCCGTGGATGCAAGGTTGTACATGGCTAACAATACGGTAGTAATTCCAACCGGGATAGTGACGGATGTGCCCGTACAAGTAGGTAAATTCTTTGTCCCTACTGATTTTCTAGTTGTTGATATAGCGGAGGATCCTGCTTGTCCAATTATTTTAGGTAGGCCTTCCTGGCAACCGTCGATGCCAACATCAGCGTAAAGAAAAGATTGCTCTCATTCACAATTAGTGATGAAGTGATAGAGTATGCCTTCAACAAGACGATGAAAAATCAAGGGCCAATGGAGATAAAAGCCATCAATAAAGCCCAAGTAGTGGAAGTTGAGGAAATCTTGAACGAAGGAGTTCAACAGAACATCGAAATCGACCGAGGTAAGTCGATATCGACCACTAATGTTCAAGATTCTGTGCCAGGTCATAAGTATGGGGTCGACGGAGGAAAAGAGGAAACATCAAAATCGGGGTTAAAGGTCGATATTGACCATGCCCTATCGAAATCGACCACCATCAGCGCTGAGAAGGGAGGAAAGGAGACCTCGATATCGACTTCTGAGGGACGAAATCGACCTGATCATATCGAGTCAAAACCCTCCAAATCGACTGATCCTCCAGGAGTACAACAGGGGTCGATATCGACCTCTGAACATCGACATCGACCTGAGCCACAGACTGAGAAGAAGGTAAGTGAAGGTACGAATTCCTCTTGTTCCATTACAATTAAGGACTTATCATTATTTGAAAGAGGTGTGCCTTGGCATGTGTGCTTATGTTGGGTATCCGATGATGATTCAAGCCAATATGAGATAGGAGACAAGGTCTATGTTGCCAAATCTAAGGACCATTGGTTCCCTACGAGATTGAAGGATAAGAACTTAGGACAATTCACGGTGAATCAAATCAATCCTGGCGGAATGCAGCTGCGGGACAAGAAAGGAGTAATATTTGAGGCCCAAGCCAGATGGGCTCTGCAGATGCCGCCTTGAGAAGCGCGAAGGAGGAAGTCGGCCTAGCGACTTAAAAATCTAGAGCTTGTAACAAAGACTTAGTTTTTGGTTTTAGACAGCTTTTTGTTTTGGTTTTAGACACTTTATTGTTTTGAATATTTGGTTTTGTGTTTTGTTTTCAAATTGCAGGAAAGAGAAAAGCACACAGAAAGGCATCGAAATCAATGTCAGACATCGAAATCGACCTTAAGGTCGACATAGATAGGGTTTGTGATCGAGGCAAAATCACCTTGAAACCTGAGCAGAAATCAAGAGAGACATCGATATCGATATCAAGGGTCGATATCGACCCTGCCTGTTGTCTTCTTCGACTCCTGAAATTTGTGATGGTTTAGTAAGTTTTCTTCTTAACCCTAGTTCTAATACAGTGAGGACACTGTAAATTTTAAGTATGGGGTGGGGGAGAGGCTTACTTGCATATTCATACTTAGTTTAGAGTTGCATATTTATTTTAATGCATAAAAAAAAAGAGAAATATGACCCCCATCAAAAATTTTGAAAAAAAAAGAGTCATCGAAGTATAAAAAAGAGCTCTATGATGCAAAATTAGATTCATTAGAGATATAACATGAGATTGCCTAGTTAAGGGAAGTCCCAATGAAGTGCAAAAAGAAGAAAAAAATAAAGGAGATGAAAATTGAAGTTGCTTTTGACATGTGCATGATAAGATGTTGGAGGACTTTTTATGAAAATTCCATACAAATGCTTATTTATACAAGTTCATATCCTAGCCTTACCTATACATGATTGCAAAAGCCACAAAGCCATATATGAGCCTTATCATTATCATTATTGCTCCACATATACACATATTTCCCATTTTTATACCTTATACCTTATCCGGGGACAAGTTTGAGAATGGATGTCATCTTTTGGAGTTATATGGAGTTGTGCATTATATGAAGCTGTTGTCAGGAATGAAAGAATTATGAAATATGGAAAATTAAATGAGCGAGAAAAAATCCGATCACCTCAGGAGAAAAAGGTAGGTCGACCCTGGTTGCGTTGAGATAATAGTTCTGCGAGATGGGACACAAGGTGAGGAGTCTGAAGTACTAAGTATCCGGGGCCATTCATGACACCCATGTTTGCGACTCGCGAGAAGGCAGTGCTAAGGTTAAAGAGGTAAAAGCATATATTGAAAAAAGCATTGAGCGATGAGTGAAAGGTGAGACATTATGAAGAAGGAATGTGGAATGATTTGGAAAGAAAGTATGTTTCCCCGGATTTAACACCACATGGCCAAATATTAGCCCACCTTTATCCTTTTACCAATCCACTTCTCACAAGCTTGCAAAAGTCCTCTTGATTATTAATGCTATGTCGCTAAAATTGTTTTTGCATATTACCTCCTTTATGAGTATGAAATTGCTTTTATGCACAGGCATTGACTTGATTGACATAAGTACCTTATCAAGGATAGCAATTGATTGTAGGGACATATGAAAAATGAATCTATAATGTTGAGAGTTTACTTTCTTCCCCTGAATGACCATTAAAAGTATTGCTTGGGGACAAGCAAGCTTAAATATGGGGTGTTTAATGTGCACCCAAATTTCCATATTTTCTATGCACATATGAATCCATTTTATCATCTTTTGCATACATCTTAATGGGAAAACATGGGATTAGTGTAGTTTATGCTTAAATGTCAAATATATGGGTTTGCACGAGTTTCCATGTGATTTTGCAGAAAATAGGATAAAAATGGACGAATTCGGAAGAGCGGAAAAAGAACTCGAAGTCTTCTGAAGAGGTCGAAATTGACTGGGGACCTCGACATCGAGTACATCAGAGACATAGGAATCGAGCAGGAAATGAAACAGAGCATGTCGACACAGAAGGGGTCGATATCGACGTCTGAGGGTCGATATCAAGGCTGCCAGATCGACCAAATTGATAGAAGTCGAGTGCTAGTTCGAGTAGGAGACGGAAAAGCTCGAGATGAAGTTTTGAAGGGGTCGATATCGATGTCTAGAGGTCGATATCGACCATGCCAGCAGAGGAATCCGACTCCGATTTTGATAGAATTCTATCCAAAGCTTGCACGTCTATCCAAAGGGTCGAGATTTCTTATCATCCATACTAGTTCTATCATGAGGAGGCTGAGTTACCATAGAGTTTTAGTTTTTTTTTTCTTTTATTTTTTAGTTTATCTTAGAGAATAAAGATAAGGTTTCGAGTCCTTATCGACATCTATAAATAGAGGCCAATAGGGCTGAGTTTAGGAATCTAATTTTTACACACAATTCAGTTTCAATAGAGAGTAGTGACGAGTAGAGGGAGAGAGGAGGCCGAGTGAAGTTATAAAGCGAGAGCGGAGTGGCTTGTTCGGTTGTACTTTCTTTCGAAGATTTTAATTCAAAGTAGCTTTCTTTCAACAATAATGATGATGATGTGCATGATGAGGAGCGAGTAGTCAACCCACTTCTAGGGTCGGGGTGAGCCCGACGATAGCATTGTGAGGTAAGTGCATCAAAGGTATGACTTTTATGCGATTCCGTCTTCTACCCCATGCATAATCCTTTGCGAAAGTTAGGGAGATTCATTATTTGCATTATTGAAGCGAAAGCCATTCATATTGTGAACTTTGAATCTCCTACTACCACCCCCCTAGCGAACAAAGGCCTTGCGTCATAGGCCGCAGCAGTCCCATAAGTGTTATCAAAGTTCACGAGCCTCTCAATGGTCTCCCAGGCCTCTGTTGGTATAAGCTCAATGTACCGATAAGAGGTATATGAATTGATCCTCTCCTTATTCGGCGCATCAATGGAATTATAGAATATCTCCTGAATGACATATGAAAATTTCCCATGCGTCGGGAATGATCTCGGCAAGTCCTTAAACCGCTCCTACGCCTGTGCTAGTGTTTCACCTGGCTTTTGTTTGAATGCCGTGATCCTTTGTCGCAGCATCACCATTTTAGAAGATGGAAAGAACTTATTCAGGAATGCATCATTCACCTCCGCCCATGTCCTCAGCGAGTGTGGAGCCAAACTTTCAAGCCATTGTAATGCTATCCCTGCCAAAGACCATCTAAAATATTTTAGTCTCACATACTCTAAATTTACTCCATTAGCAATTGTTTCACATAAGTCCATAAAAGTAGAGATGTGTTGCAGAGGGCATTCATTAGGTCTTCCTTCAAAAATATTTATTTTAATTTCAGAAAGGAAGTTAATTTTAATCTCATAATTGGAAGGAGGAATAAGTATAGCGGATTCAGGAACGTGAAGCGGCGGATGCATGTATTGCATCGCCGTCTGTGGATACTGATTGAGCCGCTCTTGGGCTTGTCTGCGGGCATCCTCCTCCCTATCAGCACGGGCTTGCTTTGTAGCAGCGGCAGCACTTTCTGCAGCCATTGTGGCATTGTGGTCCTCGATCTCCTTCCTCAACCACTATATGGTCTCAGCCTGCGTCTCGTTGTCAGCCATGATTCAAATTGCTTTGTTACGAAGATGGAAGAAACGTTCAAGCTCGGCAATGGTTTCCAGGATAGGTTCACGATCAAAACATCGCATAAACCTACAAAATAAGCTTTAAAAGATCGTGAGAAAACTTAGGTGGCGATTGATTGCCTCCCCGGCAACGGCGCCAACTTGTTCGATTAAACGGGAGGTAGATTCAAATATTCAATATAAACTTGAACTATGCTAACTCTTTGTTCCGAGCAAATAATACAAGAATCCCTCCTGATGCAATGGTAGGGTAATTCACGATCGAATCCACGTCGAGGTATGTCAGCGCTTCCCTTGTTGTAATCACGATCAAGCTTTTGACCTCAAAAGACACTCGATATCGATGTGTCTAGTCGATATCGACCTCTGTTCTAGTCGATTACCAGCCAAATTCCTGCAGAAGACAAAAGCAGCAAAGTCGATGTCGAGTGGAACCTCGATATTGATGTTAGACCTCGATATCGACCTTTACAGTCGATTCCGATGTTTGTCACAGAAACTTCAAAGCGTAACCTATGATCGAAAAAGTGTCCGAAGAACGTAGAATGGTTAAGAAAGATGGTCAGAAATCAAAAGTTAACTTTTTATGTAATTCAATATACTAAAAGCTTCCAAAGTCGGGGTTTCATGCCACAACGATTACAATGCAAGTATGATGCTAAAGTTATGAAATTTAATGTATTTCTGTCAAATAACTTTCGTTACCAACACTTAGGTGATTTGCGGCTCTCGCATATTTCCTAAGAGTTACTATCCAAGTCATGTGTAATCCAAGTTCACAATATGAGTGGCTTTCGCTTCATTAATGCAAATAATGAATCTCCCTAACTTTCGCAAAGGAATCATGAATATGATAGAAGACGAAATCACATAAAAGTCATACCTTTGATGCACTTACCCTACATTGCTACAGTCGGGCTCACCCCGGCCCTAGAAGTGGGTTGACTACTCGCTTCTCATCATTTCACTCGTCATCATCATTATTGAAAGAAAACTACTTTGTATTTGCAAAAGAAAGAAATTACAACCGAACCAAGCCAATTCCGCTCTCACTTCCAACCTTACTCGGCCTCCTCTCTCTCCCTCTCTACAAATTCTCTGCGTTCTTATGTGTTTGAATAACTGAAATTGGATGTAATTGAATTATTAAACTCAGCCCTAACGGCCTCTAGTAAAAGATGTAGTCTAGTGTTGATGATAAGAAATCTCTACTGGACAACATCGATATCGACCTAAAGCCTCCATATCGACCTCTATTTTATCTTATCTGGAGCTATCCTTCTTCTACTCGTATTGGCACTCGACTTCTATCATTTATCTCGATCTAGGCACTCGATATCGACCATGCATCCTCGATATCGACCTCTGCTGGTGTCGACATGCTCTGTTCTTCTCTCTTGCTCGATTTCTACCTCTCTGCTGGACTCGATGTCGAGGTCCTTTAGTCGATTTCGACCTCTTCAGAAGACTTCGAGTTCTTTTTCCGCTCTTTCAAATCTGTCCATTTTTTTCCTGTTTTCTGTGAAATCACATAGAAACTCGTGCAGACCCATATATTTGATAATAATGGATGAACTACACTGATCCCATGTTTTCCCACTAATATGCATGTAAAAGAATGATAAAATGGACTTATATATGCATAGAAAATATGGCAATTTGCGCGCACATCACTTATCTATTGGTTTATCAATTTATTAGTTTAATAATTTATTGGTTTAAGCATTGAGTTAGGATATTAATATTATTTGGGAGAAGCGAAAGCTAACGACATTTGCCAATCACCAAATTCTTTACCCATTGCCGGGGAGAAAAGAGTATGCTTTATTTTTTCTATCATTGATTTCTTTTTATCTTTATTTTTACTTTAGCTTTTTCTTTTTCTTTAGGTTTGTCTTATTCTTGCATGGTTCGAAACACACTCTTCTAATTCATCACCTTTATCTTTTGATCTTGAGATTGAAAGATCTCTTTCTAGGTTGAAAAGAAGACTCGATTTTGATCAAAAAAAGGATATGACAGACAATGAAAACAACAATCACGACATCATCAATCCGCCAAGAAGGATCTTGAGAAGCTTGAAGCAACCTAATTTGAATGCACAACTGCTTCCAATTAGATTTCCCGCTTTCCCTGAGGGTTTCTAGCTTCGAATATAAATCAAATTGGTCTACTACTTTACCCAATTTTCATGGATCGCTTGGGGAGGAACCAAACGAACACCTTGCAAACTTTTCTAATGTATGTGATAGACTTAGACCCCAAGGCCTTACCGATGAGCAATTAATGCTTAGAATGTTCCCCATTACCTTAAATTATGCGGCTAGCGATTGGTTATATTACCTTCCCCCAGAAAGCATTACTTCTTGGGTTGAGCGAAAGAGTATTTTCCCTCAAAAGTATTTCCTTGCTACCCACCTTAGCAAACTCAAAAAGGAGCTATCTAGTATTGAGCAATCACCTATTGAGAGTCTTTATGAGTATGTTGAGAGATTCAAGAGGCTTAAGGGTAGTTGTCCACAACATGGAATACCCGAGTATGATTTAGTGCTATATCTTTATGAAGGCTTGCTTGATAAGGATAAGAGTGTTATCAATTCTTCTAGCAGAGGAGATGTTTTGGATAAAACACCTCAGGAAGCAATGCAAATTTTTGAAGGTTTAGCTAATGCGTTGCAACAATATGGTAAACACCAAGAAGTAAGAGGAGTACATAAGTTGGATAATTTTGGAGAGAGTCATAGAGATGATTTGGATAGGCTTACGGAGATTTTCAACAAGATGGCTATGCAACTAAATCAATCACAACGGCCTGGACCCTACGGTGTCTGCGGAGATCCAAACCATCTGAATGATAAGTGCCCATTGATTCAAGAGGCCATTGTTGATCTCAATGTTATGGATTACGGACCACGCCGCAACTTTGGTAACAACTTCTACAATCAGATCTACAATTCGAATTATCAAAGTGGATTCAACGGTAGGGGCCAGCAGCAACAAGTGACATATCAAGGAAGAGGCCAATGGGAGAATCGTCAAAGAAACACTCAATAACAGGACAAAGATAAAACTTTAAGGTTGTTATTGGACAAGATGAGTGTTCAGGAGAAATTGTTGAGTCAATGGATAAAGAGATTGGAGAATTGAAAGCTAAGGATTCGGGCAAGTTGCCATCACAAGTGGTAGTCAATCCGAAGGAGAATGTAAGTGCCATGGTCCTCATAGGAGGTAAAGAAGTGAAAGTACCCACTAAATGTTTAGAACAGAGGCCTAACGAGGTAATTGACATGGGTGAAGAAGGTGAAAATAACTCAAAATCAAGCTTCTATAAAGACCAGTGCCCACCGTTTAAGACTCGACACCCGCCGCCCCTGCCAGTAAGTGATCCAAATTTGACGTCAATCCATATGCGAAGAAATCATCGAAGGAGTGGTCTTCTGAGGTTCCAAGACCTGCACCACCCTTTCCTCATGCCGTAAATCCTACTGATTTCTTTATATTACATATGGAATTGGGTACGCCTGAAACCCCAATTATCTTGGGAAGGCCATTCTTGCGAACGACCAAAACTAAGATTGAATGCTTTGAAGGTTCCCTAGCCATGGTGTTTGACGGTAGAAAGATTGAATTTTCTATTTTTGAGCCTATTACTCTTTCTCGTAATGATTCTTTGGATGTTCTTGATGCTAATAATGTTGATTGCAACAATGAATCAAATTATATGTTAGAGGCTTCTAATGATAATGAATTATTTAATAATCAGTTTTCTAGCAATGTGAAACTTGAATTAAGGAAAGATGAAATTGAAATGAAAATTGGGAATTCATTCGAGCCACAAGAAAATGTGACTCATCCAAAAAACCTATTATTTTTCCCTATGAGAAATTGATTCCTAATAGTATTGAGGTTTTTGCAATTTTAGGGCAACCTCCAGGAGGATTTCGTACTAAAGTAAAGGAATTAATTGATGAAATGGATGAACACATCGGAAAAGTGCCTAAGGTTCCCCCTCTTGACAAGAAAAGGTCAATTGTGGAGGATCTTGATGGGATAACTTGATCAAGAAGAGTAACACGTTAAGCCAAAGACTTGAAATAAAGGCACTTTTTGGGAGGCACATTTGTTCGATCAAAATGAAGGAGTGGAATTCTGCCATGACTGGCGCCCGCCGCCTGAATACCGGCGCCCGTCGCTAGTGCTTGGACACATTTTTATTTTTGGTAACATTGGAACGGGGGATTCAATCTATCTTTTTATATATCTATATTTATTTACGGTTTTATGTTAGTTTTATCTATCTATATTTATATATTTCATATCTATATTAGGATTTTTATATCTATATAATAATTATATCTATCTGTCTATATATTATTATTTATTTAGGATTAAATAAATCTAGTCATATTTATTTCTATATTAAGGATAGAATATCTATCTATCTAAATAAATTATATCCATTATATTATTTCTTTTATATCTAATGATTTATTTTTCTTTTTATAGATATCCCTTCCCAAATCCAATAATCATACACTTTCCATCCCCTAAATTGTGATCTAGCAAAGCATTTGTCTCCAAGCAACACAAGAACCCTAATTTTCCCACTTGAATCCCAATTCCAAAAACCTAAGCCTTGTGTTTCAATCAAAAGCCTTTCTTTCAATCACCCATCAAACACATCCATCACTACCATCCATCCATCAAAAATTCGATTCTTTCCACACCATTACCATCCCTTCCAAAAAAGAAAGACCTTGAAACCAAGTTTTTTCATCAATTATCAGTTTGGAGAGTTTGGGACGTTGAGCCTTCGACATCCTCACTCGGATTCGTGATTCTGCACCAACCGGTGCCCGATGCCTAAAAACCGGCGCCTGGCCACTCCTGTAAAAAGGGAGATTCTTTCATTTCATGTGAGTGTTTACACATTCTTCTTTTGCTTTATGCGTCATTGAAGGATATCTTAGGAGAGATATGCCAATTTACTTTGATGACATTGAGAAGGATTGTTGGACTGAGCTTGGAAAGTCAATCTACATGCAAACTAGGTTCTTCAATGTGGATGCTTTAAAAAGATTGGGTTTGCTAGAGTCAGTTATGACTTTGATGGCACATGAAGGGCTAAGAGATTTTGTTTGTTGGAATACGCCAACCTATCCATATCTCGTCAATGAATTCCTAACCACTTTGGAGGTGCGATCACATAATGATGTTCGATTCAAATTAAAGGGAAGAGAGTGTATGCTACTTATGCGACAACTGCTTGTGCCCTTGGGATATCAAGGAAGTGTTTGAGAAAGTGGGAACGCGCTATGTCGAGTAGGTGTTTATAGGGCCGAGTGGGTTGTTCCCTTATCTTCTATTTGCATTGAATCGTTGTATCAATTGGTCTAAGAACTTGAATCGTTAATACTATTCTTTAGTGATATAATAAGAAGATTGTATTTTTGCAGAACAATCAACCTTAGCCAAGTCGACATATATCTTACAAATACTATTGAATCAATCCTAGGACCTTGAACCTCAACCATTGTCGAGAATTACAGGTGAAATGCTTTTCTATCTTATTATCAATATTTTACAATCATCATCCTATTTACTTTATTTTGTCATTAAGTTGGTACAAACCATTGCTATTTTCATTAGAAATAATTGTTATGAATATTACCATTGCAATCGTTCTCTCTGTGGGTTCGACTCCGCACTTCATCACTATACTAATGTATTAGTTTAACAATTTATTTATTTACTAATCTATTAGTTTAAGCATTAAGTTAGGATATTATTATTATTTGGGAGAAGCAAAAGCTAACGACTTTTCCGATCACCAACCCATAATGATTAAATCTATATACAAAAGATGTAAAAACGCGGCTTTTTGTCTTCTCCTCAAACTCGGATTGCTCAGCGCATCTGTTACTGTCAACAGGTACAGTCGACGTCGACAGCTTCACTCGATGTCGAGTGCTCGACTTTATGCTTCATTTCACTCATTCTCAGTCGACCTCGGGCACATCTCATCTCGAACGACGTCAACCACTTTGGTCGATCTAAATGCATGTCAAGCATTCCTCTAGTAGCTTGTGTTTCTGTCTTGTCTTATACTTAGTCACTTGGCCCTTTCACCAGTCGATATCGAGAGGGTCAGTCCAGATCGACTACTCTGTTCTTGTTCTTAGCGTCTCGTTTCGGGTTCGATTTCACTCGAATTTCTACACAATAAAACAAAAACTTGTGTCGACTTCTATTTTTTGTAAATATGAAAATACTACACTAATTCAAAGGATTCCCAAACCATAATGCAATTATAAGATAGAAATTGGCATAAAGGTAGGCATAAAACATTGTCATTTTAGTGGACATGAAATCACCTAATACTTAAGCTTGCTTGTCCCCAAGCAATACTTTTAACGGTAGCGGAAGGACTAAGCTTTGAACAACATAGATCCATTTTTATATAACCCTACAATAAATTACCATCCTTGCAAAGGTACTATTGCCTTCAAATCCATGCCTGTGAATGAAAAGCAACATCTCACAGAAAAGGAGGGTTTATGCAAAAACAATATTGTAACATAGCATTAATAATCAAGGGGACTTTTATGCGCATGGGGAAGTGAGGGAAAAAGGTATAATGGTGGGCTATATTTGGCAATGTGGTCCTTAATTCGGAAGAAACTTTGAAACATTGTTTCATTGATGCACTTTCTCCTTTGAAATTTCCACATTCATCATCCTCTCATAATGATATTTGCTTTATTCACTTATATGCTTTTACCTCTCTAACCTTGATGATGTTTTCCCACGAGTCACAAACATGGGTGTCATGAATGGCCCTGGATATTTAGCGTTTCGAACTCCTCACCTTGTGTCCCATCTTGCGTGAATTTTACCCTACGCAAGGAGGGTCGATCCACCTAACTCCTAGGTGACCGAATTTCTTTCCCTCATTAAATTTTCCATAAAAATTCTCCTGCCATCAACTTTATAATAATCTCACAACATATTGATGTCACCTGAAATGAACATGTTTTATGCCAATTTCTAAATTATATTTTCATTATGGTTTGGGAATGCATCGAATTTGTGTAATATGTGCATATTTACAAGATATAGAGGTCTAGACAAGTTTGGTTTAAATGTGCAGAAATTGGAGCAGAATCGAAGCCGAAACAAGAAGCGAAGGACCAAAAGAGTGGTCGATTTCAACTCATACACTCGACATCTAATGATGAAATTGACCCCTGACTAAGTACAAAGACATGGAGAATATCAAGCCACTGGAGGAATGCTCGACCTAACATTAGATCAAGTAAAGAGCTCGACATCGACAGTGTACTCGAGGTCGAGTGGAAACAAGTGAGATCGAGCAAAATCAAGGCACTCGACATCGGGAGGATTGTTCGATATCGACTGAAGATATCCACGGTTCAGACGCGGTTTGATGAATCCGAGTTGAAGAATTATCACAAGCCACGATTTTATCCTATATTTTAGATAGATTCCTTACTATGGGTACTTTCTATTTACCCTAGGATTTTATTATTTACCTTATTAATATTTATCCTTTACTTTACTAGATAGAATTTACTTACACAAGTTTTAGGAGGATTAGGACTTCATCTTCTAGGCCAGCAAGGAGTTGTGAGGCTATAAATAAAGCCCATGGGGGCTGGTTTTAGGTTTCCAATCTCAGTAAGAAACACAACAAAAAAGTAGTAGTTTTAGGGTTTTAGTTTTGAGAAACTTTAGGGTTTTGGCGTTTGCGAAAGCCGACGTTGGGATTGTGAAGACTTCAAAGTTTGTTCTTTTGATACAAGTTTATTCTTTTTATACAAAGATGTCTACTTCAGCCATGAGCGAGTAGTCACTTATCTCTTAGGGTCGTGGTGAGCCCGACGTTAGCCATGTATGCTTAAGGTGAGTGTTTGATGTTGATATTTGTTACGTCTTCATCATCTTCTACCCTTTGTCTGTTTAGCCCTTATTGCAAGAAAAAGAATTCATGCTAACAATGTGGATTATAACTATAAAATTGGTAGGGATAATTAGGTTTCTTTGCAAGAGTATTCTTACTTGTTGTTGTACAACAAATGCTTATCCATTTGATGAGATAGCGTAATTGTCCGTCCTTCTTATCTTATACAGGTTTGGTTAACATTGTTATGATCCTTTGCCTTAAGAGATTCTTTTTATTACTATTTAAACTCTCTTATTTGCGACCTTAAACCCCCTGGAATTTTTTATCATGGTTTCTTATCCATCTTACATTCTTCGATCTTCTTTTCCGACTTTTTACTTTCGGTTTGAGAGGACGAGATTGACTGCTTAGGTCGATATCGATTGCCTCCCATTGATCGACGGTCTTCTGTATCAATCGATCATTGGAACTAACTCGATGTCGACTGCCTTTGTTATTGATTACAGGTACAACAACACTCGAGATCGACTGCTACACTCGAGATCGACTGGACAGGTTGACGTCGAGAGCTCCTAGTCGACTTCTACGGAACGTTTGTGCGTATTACTTTGGATCCGCTGACACGCTTCATTGTCGATCGATCCTGATCATTCCACTACAGTGGGGGTGTCTTGAATTTATTTGAAAGGCTAGGGTTAATTAATTGGTTTATATTTCTAGATATTTTTATAATCAATTCTCCCCTATTATCAAATTTTGGCGCCGTTGTCGGGGAAGCGATGATTTGCGCCTTAGGTAGTTTGTTCTAGCATTCTTGTTGAGTGTCGTTTTATAGGTGTATGTGACGCGCTGATCGCACACTTGAATTCGAAGGCTTAGAAGACCCTAAGATATTTCTACATCTACGGTCAAGGGTCCAAAGAATTATGGCCGACCAAGACGCCCAAGCTCAAGAGATCGAGCGTCTCCAAAAGCAAATAGAAGACCATGCCACTAGAGAGGCTGAAAAAAGGGTATGCGATGATAAGGAGGAGGAAGCAAGAAGGCGATATGAAGCCCAACTCAGTGCACTGTTGTTGCAGGAGGCTTGATATGTCAAGTAATTACAAATATAAAGATGTAAATAAATGTAAACCACTCCTGGCCTAAGCAAATAATTACAAGACTTCCTCCCGTTGTAGTGGAAGGGTAGTCAGGATCGATCCACGAGGAGGCGTGTCAGCGGGATCCTAGTAGCCTTGGAAATCTCACGTCTGCGTCGACCAGTAGCCTCAATTTCGATCTTGGGCCTCGATGTCGACCTCGGCTGTCGATGTTTTCTGCAACAGAAGACCTGCAGAGACAGAAACAAGTGGTCGATATCGACTGGTGGGGTCGATATCGATGTCAGTCCACGAAATCGACTGGCTCAAAAGACTGCCAGTCAACACAGAAGGGTCGATATCGATGTCTGGTGTCGATATCGATGCTTGCAGAAGTTTCCCAGGAGTCTCGAGATTGACTCAGAAAACCGTCGATCTATCAGTTTTGGTCGATATCGACCTCTGCTGTCGATATCGATGTCTTTCCTGCAGTGAGTTAGTTTCTCGTCGGCAAAGAAAGGCCGAAGATTTTAGGATGGAAAGAGAAGCAATGAATAGAAATAACAGTGGGTTTTTATGTGTATAAACTATGTAAAAAGCAACTCTTAGGATTAGGGTTTACCACAACGTTAACCAATGCATGCGATGAGATAAATAAGACGGACAATTGCGCTATTTCTCCCGAGGGACAAGCTTTCGCCGTACACCAACTCTTAGGATTACTCTTTCAAATAAACCTAATTGTCTCTACCAATTTTATGTTTATAACTCAAGTTGTTAGCATGAATCCCTTTTCTTTCGATTAGGACTAAACATAGAATCGTAGGAGGAGAGATAGACACAACGATATCAACATCAAATACTTACCTCAAGCGCGCATGGCTAACGTCGGGCTCACCCCGACCCTAAGAGCTTTGGGGAACTACTCGCTTCTCATCATGGAACTCATCATTGTCAATTGAAAGGAAGAAACTTGCATTAAACTAAACTTCGAAGCTTTACAACTTAACGTCAACTTTCGCAAACGTCAAACCCTAAAACTTCTCTCTAACTCTAACTCTATTGTCTTTGGTTGTTCTGTGATTGGATTGTTGGATGATCTAACAAATCAGCCCTAGGGCTTTATTTATAGGCTACTAATCCTCGCTATCCAAGGATTGTAACTCCTATCTAAACTAATAACTCTATCCGAACAATTAGGATAGGTCTTTTATTTTGATAAAACTTAAAGGAACTTAAAGGTAAAAGATAAATAAACTTCAGCTGCCATCTATCTTGAAAGTATGAGATAATTCCGTGCCTCCTTGAAGATATAGTTCCAATCCGTATTCGAAATCGAGTCTATCTTCTGTCGAGATAAGGGGTCGATATCGACACCAGAGGTCGATATCGAGGTCTCTGTTCCTGCTCGACTTGTTCAGCTCTGGTCGATTTCTATGTTGAGGTCGATATGGGGGTCGATATCGACACTGGGGGTCGATATCTGGGTCTAAGGTCGATATCTACCTCTTCTCAGCTTCACTTGATGTCTATGTTGAGGTCGATATCGATGTTGAAGGTCAATATCTACCTCAGAGGTCGATATCTGGGTCTAGGGTCGATATCTACCTCTTTTCAGCTTCACTTGGCTTCTCCGTTTTGACTCCGTTTTCGCTCGAATTCCTGCATGGTTAGCTTAAAACATGTGCAAACTCTATTTCTTGCATTTTAGCCCATTCTTACACAAGTTTATATTCTTTTGAACCCTTTTCTTTGGAAATCGAATGAAATGCGAAGTCAAAAGATGCAATAAAAGAAGGTGCAAATGTGTACATCAAAACACCCCATACTTAGACTTGCTTGTCCTCAAGCAATAACCAAGCAATAACCAACACCTACAACACACCCTTCAAGTCTTCGCCTTTGTCAAAAGCAACATCATAAGCGGTAGCAAAGTAAAGCGAGTGAATTTAACGTCATAGCACATATTTTGGCGATCCATAGGCATATGCAATTTTAATCCAACCTCACAGGGATAATGTGTTTGCACTCAACTCTCATGTGTTTAGGCTATGAAGATCAACTCTCAACTCAATTCCATATACAATCTCATAAACATTGCAATTTATAATAATCCACTTCGCAACCAATTATGAAAATGCAATAAGAACCATCAGGAGGACTTTCGCTCAATGGAAGACTTCATAGAAGACTCCATTCGGCGGGGTTGTAATGGGGCTTGGTATGAAATAAAGGGTATGGAATTATTTGGCTATGTGGTGCTTTTCAAATTCGGGAATCAAGACTCCTAAATCTCAACACTTGCATTACCCAAACCATAACTCTTCAATATAATGCTCTTAAAGATGCATTCCATCAACCCTTCTTCCAAGTTCTAATACACCTCTCAAAAGTATAACATTCGTATGAATAAAAACTTAAGGATTTTGGCTCATGCACTTTATATATATACATATATTTTTTTTTCGGATTTTTTTTTTTTCGAACATAATACTAAACTATGTGCATTTATATGGTGAGCCAAAACATCCTTTTACAAAATATGACAAAATGTAAATATGTACCATCCTATAATTTCCTTGCTTACAACTAGACATTATGCTCTTTTCTTTCCACAAGGCATTAGTCCAACCAATCTAAGTCTCAATTCCCAAATGGGGGTCAGGCTCAATTCGGCTAGGGATAATTTTGTGGAGTTTGCAATTCAGGCTCAGGCTAATGTTCTGGCTTCAAGCAGGGATAATGCAGGGTAGGTAAAGAGAGGATAAAATTGGCTTAAAAGATGCCTCCATCATTTAATTCTCGTAAACATAAACATATATATGCATTGGTTTTGAATAACTATCACAACATTTAGAGATGCATAGGAAGAGTAAATTCACTCAAGAAAGCGGAGGGATTTTTGATGTTCTCCCTATAGGTCAAAATTCTCACAAGGACATTTTTTGTTGGATTTGCTTTTTAGCCTAGGATCATATGTGCTCAATTTCATCACAAGTTCACAATCTACATAAAAATTTTAAAGACTTAGGCTAAACCATCCAAATATGCCATAGGGTTTACATGATCAAGTCAGCTATTGAGTTTTCATCATAGGACATCTAAGTAGGGAAAAAAAACAATCTTAAAAATAAACATGCATTTTTTTTTTTTTTTTTTTTTTTTTTTTTTTTGGATTTTCTTGACATTTTATAAAAGTAAAACAAAAATTTAAGCATGAATGCAATGCGAAGAAGAAACCAAGTTATGACCATAAGACATGTCTTTCCCCCACCCCATACTTAAAATATACAGTGTCCTCACTGTATTAAAAAGAAGAACAAGGGTAGAGAGAGACTTACAGCGGATTCAGGTTGATTTCAGGTGAGGTCGATGCCAGAAGTCGATATCTAGGTCAGAGGTCGATGTCGACTGCATCTGTCGAAGTCGAGGGAGAAGATGAAGACAAGGGCTGCCTGATTGGGGTCGATATCGATTATTAGGGTCGATATCGACCTCTGCTTTTCGCTCCTGAGTCCTCGATGTCGACTCCAGGAGATGGCTTGACCCGGGGGGGTCGATTTCGACTGGCCTGGTCGATTTCGACTACCTCTGCAGAAGCTTCTTTCTTTCTTCATCGTTCCTTTTGCTTGACAACCTGAAATCATGGTTAGTAATATAGATAAAGCACGAATTATCTCAGTTTTAAAAGTTCAAAACAGCCAAAAATTAAATCCTAAAAACCATCTATGCGAAAAATTTAAAGGTTTTATGTACATGCTCTAGATTTTTGAGTCGCTAGGCCGACTTCTCCGTCAATTCTTCATGACCCTTTTATGTAAGGACCCTTTGAGCTTGAGCCTTCTCCTGGATCATCTAGGTCCTTTTGATAGCATCTAAGTTCGGCGACCAAGGCTTCTTTGATGTTAGGTTCTTCTTTGGGCACTTTTCTTCTCTTTCTTGACCTAACTTTAGAAATATAGGCAAACCATGGAGCTTTGACCCTCTCTTTAGTAGAATTATCAATAATAGGTTTAATTGATTTATTAATAATGGACGGGGAAGGGTTAGGGGTCATACCTGGGCTTACCTGTTTGGGCCTGAAACAAAAATCTTCGGGCTGAGGGGTGGTCGATTTCGACCAAGGAGGGTCGATGTCGAGTTCTGTGGTCGATGTCGACATGTGGGGGTCGATATCGACCTCTGTGACCTCATACTTAAGATCTTGGCAGCGATCTGGCATACTCGATTTCGACCAAGGTGGGTCGATTCCGATGTTTTTAGTCGATATCGACTGGTTCCAGTCGATGTCGACCCTGCTTGCTATTTCCGTCCTCGCCAACAAAAATTTTCTAAGCTTCTCTTTGGCCGGCGAGAGGACTACTTGCTCCAGGTGCTTTGTTTCGCTCATGGTTGGGTTGAAAGAGAATTCTATCACTTCGTTCCCTATAGTAAAGGTTAGTAATCCTCGCCGTACATTGATATTGGCATCTGCAGTAGCTAAGAATGGCCTACCAAGTATAATAGGCACTACAGGATCCTCAGGCATCTCCAATACAATGAAATCAGTAGGCACAAAGAACTTACCTACCTTTACCGGAACGTCATCAACTATACCTGTGGATCTGACGAATGAGTTGTCAGCCATATAAAGCTTCATGTCCACAGGTTCAAGGGCACCAATGTTCACCTTCTGCCAAATAGAGAGAGGCATGAGACTTACACTTGCCCCTAGGTCACATAGGGCTTTATAGCGATGTTGGCCAAGTCCCACGGTGATTGCAAACTTCCCTGGATCACTCTTCTTCTCAGGGAAGTCCATCTTTGAGCACTCCTCTGCGATCTCAGCCATGGACCTCTTCTTGCTCAGGATGTCTTTGAGGAATCGCACATAGGTGGGCATCTCGCTTAGGGCTTCTGTAAGAGGGATAGTAACGTTGAGTCCTTGAAGTATCTTTATGAAGCGCCTAAACTTGCCTTTGGTGGGATCCTCCAATGCTTTGGAAGGGAATGGGAACGTCTTCTTTGGTGGAGGGGCAAAAACGGTGGTCGGAGGGGCCTGTTGGACATCGACATCGATTGGAATGTGGTCGATATCGACTGAAATGGTCGATTTCGACCTCTGTTGAGGCACTGATGGCTCTGCAGTGTCACCGACATCGACCAGGGTGTCGAAATGGTGGTCGATATCGACCTCTGGGTCGACATCGACTGGTCTGTCGACGTCGACTGGGTCTGCTGCTTTCTCCTCCGTCTCCGTCCGTGGCTTTTGTACTTTGGTGCCACTCCTTAATTGTATGGCTGCGACATGGCCCGTCCCGGATTGTCCCTTAGGATTTGTAGTGGGTTGCCCAGGGAGTGTTCCGAACGGCCTAGGGATTTGTGCCGCCAATTGACCCAGTTGGGTCTCTACGTTCTTCTTCCAAATGTCCATCTCTCCAATTCTTGTGGTAAGGTGATTGAGTTGAGAGTGGATAGCATGGTTGGATTGATCGTTCTTAGCTTGGTTCCGCCTTATCTCGTCCAACACAAGTTGAAGATCATCCTTCTTTTGGTCTCTCTCCGGGTGCCCAGGAGCTCTATAAGGCGGAGGGTCCCTAGGGTTGACCTAGTTCTTTTGTGGTTGATGGAACCTTTGGTCTCCCCAATATTGGTGATTGGGACCCCTCATGTAGCGCGCCTCTTGGTGAGTCTCCGCTAGGTGTACTTGTTCGGCATGTGGGCACTCGATGGTGGTGTGCCGCTGCGATCCGCATTCGATGCAATCTTGGTTCGCTGAAAGGAACCTCACTTGCTTTTGGAGCTTTCTAAGTTGATCTCTGTGGAATTGCTCCTTCACATCCGGATCGATTACATTGGAGGGTTCATATAAGGGCATAGATGTGGCAGGCCTCGACGATGATGGTGCGTCGGAAACCTCAGGAGTCCCATATGTATTGTCGAACTCCACCAACCTCTCTATGGTCTCCCAAGCCTCTTGTGGAGCGAGTTCAAGGTAGCCATAGGCGGTGTAGGTGTTGATCCTCTCCTTTGTTGCAGCGTCAAGAGCATTGTATATGATCTCCTGAATTACATAGGGTGGTTGGCCATGCGTCGGGCATGATCGTAGAAGGTCCTTGAACCTTTACCAAACAGTCGCCAGAGCCTCACCAGGCTTTTGTTTGAAAGCCGTGATTTTCTGTCGGATCAATGCCGTCTTAGAAGGAGGAAAGAACTTGTTGAGAAATGCGTCCTTGACTTCATTCCAGGTGCGGAGCGATCTTGGGGCTAAGCTTTCCAACCACTGCAATGCTTTCCCTGTAAGAGACCAGCGAAAGGCTTATGGTTGGACATACTCAAGACTTCGTCCATCAGCAATAGTATCACAAAGGTCTAAGAAGGTAGAAATATGTGCCATAGGGCATTCATTAGGTTTTCCTTCATATTGATGCCTTCTTATTTCAGTCAGGAAGTTAGGTTTAATTTCAAAATTAGAGGCAGGGATAAGAATTGCCGATTCAGGCACTGTGAGAGCGGGGTGCATATATTGCTTGGCATTCCTAGGGAGGGCATTGATTTGGGCTTCTATTTGCCTCCGGCCTTCCTCCTCCCTATCTGCACGCTCCTTAAGTGCCGCCTCTCTAGTCGTTAGGTCCTCAACCTGCCTTCTTAGTTGTTCAATAAGTTCTGCTTGGTTCGCGTTTTCCGCCATGATTCTTTGAGCTTGGGCCCTTAGATGGAAATAACGCTCAGGGTCGTCTACTCCTTCAAATTCAGGTGGGCGATCAGCGCGTCGCATACACCTGCAAGATCAAACTAGAAAAAGACGTGAGATAGACTACTAGGGCGCGATTGATTGCCTCCCCGGCAACGGCGCCAATTTGTTGTTGCATGAGGCTTGATATGTCAAGTAATTACAAATATAAAGATGTAAACAAATGTAAACCACTCCTGGCCTAAGCAAATAATTACAAGACTTCCTCCCGTTGTAGTGGAAGGGTAGTCAGGATCGATCCACGAGGAGGCGTGTCAGCGGGATCCTAGTAGCCTTGGAAATCTCACGTCTGCGTCGACCAGTAGCCTCGATTTCGACCTTGGGCCTCGATGTCGACCTCGGCTGTCGATGTTTTCTGTAACAGAAGACCTGCAGAGACAGAAACAAGTGGTCGATATCGACTGGTGGGGTCGATATCGATGTCAGTCCACGAAATCGACTGGCTCAGAAGACTGCCAGTCAACACAGAAGGGTCGATATCGATGTCTGGTGTCGATATCGATGCTTGCAGAAGTTTCCCAGGAGTCTCGAGATTGACTCAGAAAACCGTCGATCTATCAGTTTTGGTCGATATCGACCTCTGCTGTCGATATCGATGTCTTTCCTGCAGTGAGTTAGTTTCTCGTCGGCAAAGAAAGGCCGAAGATTTTAGGATGGAAAGAGAAGCAATGAATAGAAATAACAGTGGGTTTTTATGTGTATAAACTATGTAAAAAGCAACTCTTAGGATTAGGGTTTACCACAACGTTAACCAATGCATGCGATGAGATAAATAAGACGGACAATTGCGCTATTTCTCCCGAGGGACAAGCTTTCGCCGTACACCAACTCTTAGGATTACTCTTTCAAATAAACCTAATTGTCTCTACCAATTTTATGTTTATTACTCAAGTTGTTAGCATGAATCCCTTTTCTTTCGATTAGGACTAAACATAGAATCGTAGGAGGAGAGATAGACACAACGATATCAACATCAAATACTTACCTCAAGCGCGCATGGCTAACGTCGGGCTCACCCCGACCCTAAGAGCTTTGGGGAACTACTCGCTTCTCATCATGGAACTCATCATTGTCAATTGAAAGGAAGAAACTTGCATTAAACTAAACTTCGAAGCTTTACAACTTAACGTCAACTTTCGCAAACGTCAAACCCTAAAACTTCTCTCTAACTCTAACTCTATTGTCTTTGGTTGTTCTGTGATTGGATTGTTGGATGATCTAACAAATCAGCCCTAGGGCTTTATTTATAAGCTACTAATCCTCGCTATCCAAGGATTGTAACTCCTATCTAAA
The DNA here is from genome assembly GCA_963922045.1 of Persicaria maculosa. NCBI lineage: Eukaryota > Viridiplantae > Streptophyta > Magnoliopsida > Caryophyllales > Polygonaceae > Persicaria > Persicaria maculosa. The sequence continues at coordinate 43,035,129 of OY998261.1, forward strand.
CTAATAACTCTATCCGAACAATTAGGATAGGTCTTTTATTTTGATAAAACTTAAAGGAACTTAAAGGTAAAAGATAAATAAACTTCAGCTGCCATCTATCTTGAAAGTATGAGATAATTCCGTGCCTCCTTGAAGATATAGTTCCAATACATATTCGAAATCGAGTCTATCTTCTGTCGAGATAAGGGGTCGATATCGACACCAGAGGTCGATATCGAGGTCTCTGTTCCTGCTCGACTTGTTCAGCTCTGGTCGATTTCTATGTTGAGGTCGATATGGGGGTCGATATCGACACTGGGGGTCGATATCTGGGTCTAAGGTCGATATCTACCTCTTCTCAGCTTCACTTGATGTCTATGTTGAGGTCGATATCGATGTTGAAGGTCGATATCTACCTCTTCTCAGCTTCACTTGGCTTCTCCGTTTTGACTCCGTTTTCGCTCGAATTCCTGCATGGTTAGCTTAAAACATGTTCAAACTCTATTTCTTGCATTTTAGCCCATTCTTACACAAGTTTATATTCTTTTGAACCCTTTTCTTTGGAAATCGAATGAAATGCGAAGTCAAAAGATGCAATAAAAGAAGGTGCAAATGTGTACATCATGCACTCCCTCAAAATGCAAAACAATATATGCATCCATCGCTTAGCGTGCCCGAATCGACTATTATTATCCCTCATTCTAATTTTGAAATTAAAAAAAGTTTTCGAACCGAGATTAGGAGATATAATTTTGAGAGGAAACCTAATGAATGCCCTCTACCGCACATTACTACTTTCCTAGACTTATGTGCTACTATTGCCGATGGAAAAAGCTTAGAATATATCAAACTAAAGGCATTCCGTTGGTCTCTCGCAGGGAAAGCATTGCAATGGTTGGAGAGACTAACACCAAGATCGCTCTGCACATGGAATGAAGTCAAGGATGCGTTCCTCAACAAATTCTTCCCTCCATCCAAGACGGCGCATATTCGTCAAAAGATCATGGCTTTCAAGCAAAAGCCTAAAGAGACATTGGCGCAAATGTGGGAGTGATTCAAATAGCTATTGAGGATTTGTTCTACACACGGGCAACCACCCTACGTCATCCAAGAAATCATATAGAACGACCTTGATGTAGCTACCAACTAGATAATTTACACCTACACCTTCTATGAGTATCTTCACCTCCCACCGCAATGTGCTTGGGATACCATAGAGAGGTTGGTGGAATTTGACAATACTTATAGGACTCCTGCGACCTCCGACTCAAGGCCCACTGATGTACATATTTATAGTCTTTTTAATTGCATGTTTTGACTTCATATTACATTTGATTCCTAAAGTAAAGGTTAAGAATAGTGCAAATTTGTGTAGAATGAGCTAACGTGAAAGAAATAGAGTCTGCACAATCTTTGGTCTAAATGTATAGGAATTGGAGCGAAATCAGAGTCAAAATGAGAAAGCCAAGTGAAGCAGAAAAGAGGTCGAGATAGATGAAGAACTCGAGATCGGCTATATGACTCAATGTAGACAACCAGAGTTGACATCTAGACAACACAGACCTATTGGAGCACTTGACATGACATGGGATCGAGTGAAGATATTGGCATCGATTGGACACTAGAGAGATCGAGTGAAGTCAAGACCCATCGAGCAGAAATGAGACACTCGATATCGAAGGACTTTGTCGATATCGAGTAGAAGTTGAGATGGATTGGACACGGTTTTGAGACACGGATTGGAAGATCTATCTAAGTGGCCACGGTTTATCATATCTTTTTAGATAGATTATGTCCTAGGGATGCCTCCTTTTTACCCGAGGATATTTATTAGGATATTTTATATTTACCATAATAATATTTTATCCTAATTGTTTAGGGATAGAATTTATAATAGGAGTTTTAGTAGGATTAGAACTACTTTCCTTGGATAGCAAGGATTAGTAGGCTATAAACAAAGCCCTAGGGGGCTGGTTTTTAATCATTCAAGCAAAGAATTCCATTCCACAACACAATAATCAATAGAGTTAGAGAGTAGAAGAAGCTTTAGTGTATGGCATTTGCGAAAGCCGGTGTTGAGTTGTAAAGATTCGAGTTTGAAGTTAATGCATGTTTCCTTATTTCCAATCATGGTGTCTCTTACGATGAAGTGCGAGTACTTGATGTTGATATCATTGTGTCTTGATCATCTCCTATGATTCTATGTTTAGTCCTTATCACAAGAAAAGGGATTCATGTTAACAACTTGGGTTATAAACATAAAATTGGTAGAGACAATTAGGTTTATTTGCAAGGGTATTCCTAATTGTTGGTGTACGGCGAAAGCTTTTCCCTCAGGTGAGATAGCGCAATTGTCCATCTTATTTACCATAAGCATGTGTTGGTTAACGTTGTGGTAAACCCTAGCCTTAGGAGTTGCCTTTCATCTATATTCATCAAAATATTGTTTATTTCTATCCAACCTTCTATACCATCCTATTGTCTTCGGCCTTCTTTGCCGACAAACCCTAACCTTCTACAGAAACCACTCGATATCGACATATCAGGTCGGTATTGACACACTCAGCCTACATCAAGTGCCCTTGAGTTGACCGATAGTCTTCTACGTCGATTGATGTTGCTACTAATACTCGATATTGACACCCATGGTCAATATCGACTACTTTTTTTTGTCTCTTCGGGTCTTCTGTTGCAGTAGAAATCGACATCCAATGTTGACATTGAGTAACCTACTCGAGATCGAGGCTTCTGGTCAATATAGGCGTGTGATTTCAGGACTATCTAGGATCCCGCTGACATGCTTCCTCGTGGATCAATCATGATTCCCTACAACTACAGTGGGAGGGATTCTTGTATTTATTTGCTTGGATAGGAAGTTGGTTGAGTTTACATTCTATATTATTTATTCACTGGTTTCCCTCCTAACAAATTTTGGCGTCGTTGCCGGGGAAGCAATCAATCGCGCCCTAGTAGTCTACCTCACATCTGGTTGTGAGTACTGCTTTTTAGATGTATGAGACACGCTGATCGCACACCTGAATTCAAAGGAGTAGAAGACCCCGAGAGTTATCTCCATCTTCGTTCTAGAGTCCTAAGAGCTATGGCCAACGCAAAAGACCAGGCTCAAGAGATTGAGTACTTAAAGAAGCAAATCAAGGACTTCAAAACTAGAGAGGTGGAACAACGAGAGCATGGTCACATGGAGAAGGAAGTAAGGAGGCGATACGAAGGCTAAAACAATGCCCTCCCTCACAACGCAAAGCAATATATGCACCATGTGCTCTTTATGCCTGAACCGGTGATTCTTATGCCTCACTAAAACTTTGAAATTAAACATAGCTTCCTAACTGAAATTATGGGACAAAAATTTGAGGGAAAACCTAATGATTGCCCTCTACAACACATAACAACATTCCCTGATCTTTGTGACACTATTGCTGATGGACAAAGCCTTGAGTATGTAAAACTAAAGGCTTTTCATTGGTTTCTTGAAGGGAAAGCACTAGCATGGTTGGAGAGCCTAGCCCCAAGATCGCTACACATGTGGGATGAAGTCAGGGATGCCTTTCTAAACAAGTTTTTCCCATCCAAGAGGGCAGTGATTCATCAGAAGATCATAGCTTTCAAATAAAAGCCTCATGAAACCCTAACGCAAGTGTGGTAGCGATTCAAGGAGCTTCTGAGGTCCTACCATACGCACGGGTGATAGAACGCATTTAGATGGTCATAATAGGTTGTATTTAGCTTAGTTATGATGCATATCATGCATGGGCGAAGTATAATTTGCATATTTGCTCTCTATGGTGGTGGAGTCGGAATCTACACGTTTTTATTGATTATTTCAGGTAACTGTGGATCCGAGGAGGAGACATGGGTTGATGAAGCATTAGATGAGGATGTCTAGTTGATCGAGGAAGCTTACATGAAGATCTAAAGAGGTCCTGAGAAGAAGAAGCGAGCCTAAACGAAGAACAAGTCTGCAGAAGTTGTCGCCAGACATGCTGAACTTGTTTTGCACTTTCTGGAGGCCTCAGTTATCTGATTGACCAGTAAGACCATGCGTTGGAAAGCTCTTTTAGAGAGCTACAACTTTTCTGTTAACGTCGAGAGCTAATTCGACCTGACTTTTCCGTAAAAGACTGATGCAGCGGGCGCTGCCATATGCTATGGGCGCAGCAATATGCCGCAGCCGCCGCATTTGCCCAGAGCGACGCGTTTCAAAGTTCAGCGACTTCTTTTCTATCCAAAACCCTATTTATTCTATCTTTGTCTTTTGGCCGAAAAGGACACGAAAAGGGCGCGAAATTGAGAGAGGGCTTAGCCCTAGGTTTCCATTCATTTATTAGATTAGGATTCAAGACGATTTTAGTTGGAGATTGGGAGCGATGTTCGCCATGAGTGACTAAACTCTCTTCGTTCTATCTACGATTTGAAGCTTTGTTTGGATTGAGTTGTGAGTTTCTGAATCTTGTTCCTTATTTCCTATATTGAATGTTTCGACTTCTTTGTGCTTGAATGTTTGATTATTTTGTTATCTCTTGCCTGATCAACTTGGTAGAATCAATTCAATTGCTAGGGTTTTGTAGATTCCTGATTGTGAACCTTAACTCAAGTAGCAAACTTGTCCCTTTAGGGCTGATTGAACTAATTGGATAGGTAGGAAGTTGGATGTGTTGTTAAATCCCTCTTTAGGGACTGCAAATACCTTGGTTAATCTCTGAACTTAAGTTATCAATTGGGTTAAATCCTTCTTTAGGGACTGTTCAATTGATAAGGGTTTCTATGACTGATTGGACTAGTAACTATATTAGGTTGGGACAAGGGCATTCATAGGAAACCTAAAAGGACAAGAGGAAGTTACAATATCAATTCAACCAAATAAAGTGGATAGTTGTAGGTAGAGCGATCTTCTCTAAATTGTATTGCATTATTTGTTTTTATTTTATTTTGTTTTCTTTTCAATCTCAATCAACCAAAACCCCCCTTTCTACTAATTGGCAAATACACATTGCTGAGAAATACTTGATTCTCTGTGGGATCGACCTCTTGCTTACTCGCTATACTAGTTTGTAGGTTTGAGTTTTATTTTTAATACGGTTTACGCGACTAAAAACCGATCATCAAATTGGCGCCATTGTCGGGGAATCAAGTTTGTTTCTTTGTTTTGTGTATTTATTGATTTTTGTGCATATACCTAACTCGTTGTGAACCTATCTTACGGTTCATGACGCCCTTGGTACTAACTTTTTAAGATGTCGAGATTGTTGCAGTTTGAAGGTGAGAACTTTCACCAATATTTCACTAGATTGCATGAGTATGTTAAGGACCTTGGTTCATGGGGATATCAATATGGTGTGCGAGAGATGTGTGTTTGCATATTTGATGGGATGAATGCTGAAACACGGAGTCTTGCTGAGTCCATGAGTAATGGAGGCCTATTGGATATGGGACTCTTTGAGATTTGGGATTTTTTTTGCAACATGAGTCACCAGGGTGAGCGGGAAGTATCAATCCGAACTCTCACACAAGTATTGCAGCAGTTGGAGGAAGAAAAAATGAGTCGACTTGGAAAATTGGAGAATCAGATGAGCCAACTCATTCAACTTTTAAGTGCAAAAGGTGAGAAAGAAAGGAGCTTCGAAGAAGAAGAGGAGGAATTGGTTGTAGTCAACGATAGTGTCTTCGACATTGGAGGAGAGGGTCTAGTGCTTTCTGACTTGGAATCTCATGAGTCGACGCATGAGGTTACTTGTGATGTGTCTCCTACGCCATCTGCAACATCCATTATGAGCTTGCCCATTGATGAACCAAGTCTAGAGCCATCAGCTGAGGCTCAAGAAGTAATAAAGTTAAACTTTTGCAATTTGGAAGGTAATGGTGATTATGTTGATCCTTTTTATTGCTATTTTGAGAAGCCACCAGCGGAACTGTGTTGGTTGGATCATATTCCTTCAGCAGAGAGTCATGCTAGACTCTTTGATAGATTGAAAGTGTTTTTGAATTTCATATTTTATGCTTTCAATCTATTATGCTATGATGTTCTTTGTAAGATGTGTGCACAGGAATATGATAGGCTACTGAGGGCCTTGGCGATGTCTGATAGATAAGATCTTGAGATTGAGAATAAGTCAAGCCAATGACATTAAAGAAAGGCGCTTCTCGGGAGGCAACTCGAGGTAAGTTTTCTAATTTAGTTATTTCAATTCCTAGTTAGCTACTTTTCTTTTCAATAAGTTAGGTTTTCCATTAGGCATTAGATGGATGTTTTTAGTTTTTGGATAGACTAATCTGTCAAGAAAGGTCACCGCCTTTAACCCGCCGCAATGCTCAGATCCGACGTATCAGCCTACTATTTGAAAGGAGATCCTTCCACCACATTGTGCGTATTTCACTCATCTCTCCCTCTATGTTTTTATTTTTTTGTTGTCTTTTATGTTTCATTGAGGAAAATGAAAAGTTTAAGTGTGGGGGAGGGATTGCATTGCATATAGATAGAGTTTGCATATCATGTTTATTTATGTTTTCATATTTATTTGTACTCATATATCACAATAAAAAAAATCACAAAAATATCATGCATTGCATTTAGGTGTTATTAAAGATACCCTTCTTGGTTTAGTTTGTCCTCTAATTTATTTTTATGATCTTATTGCATAAATCCCATGATTTGATTGAATTGCTTGAAAATGATTTTTGGAGCATGATTTGAGAATATAATTGAGCAAGTATGGTTCATAGTTGAGGTTTAATTGAAATCTAGAAAAAATATAACCCTTGTGAGTTTGTTTTGGCCTTATAGGGACTTTACATATTATTCCATTTTGCTTTTATTGTGTGATTATACTCTCCATATGCTTCTTATTTCAATACCATATTGCACATGTTTGTTGCTTGTGAATTTCAAATGATTGAGGCATGTTTTCTTTAGCCGTATTATACCTTATCTACCCTTTGCATTATCCTTTGCTTGAAGCCCAGCTTAGCTTTAAAGCCTATTCTTTTTAATAGCTCCACAAAAATATATCATAGCCAATGATTAGTCTGACCCTATCCGGGAATTAGGAGGAGAATTGGTGAAAAATCTTTATGTTGGAGTTGCTTTGAGTGGAGATGATGTATGTATGGTTGTGCATTGCGAGAGGCATAGCCGAAATAAGGTAATCCTTCTTGCATAATAGAGATGACTTATTACTAGGGCCTAAGGAGGATAAAATCCACTTAGGAGTAAAAGTCTAGTAAGCTTGGACTTAGGGAGGATAAAATTCACCTAGGGGCAAAAGTAAGCATAAAAGAAAAGAAAAGAAGTCATCATCCAAATGGAAAAATTGCACGAGTTGTATGGTTATTGAAATCGAAGAGTGCTTATTGATGTGTATTGGAGTTTATGTTATTAGAATGATTTGCGAAGTATGGAAGTTTTGGTGTTGTTCTGGTTGGTTGTTGTTCCTTTTTCCCGGATTTTTAGCACCACAAGCCTAAATATTTCCCATGCCTTATGTTCCTACAAAATCCCCATTACAACCCTATAAAGGTCCTCATGATGTTGTTTGTAAGTGATGACTTTCACGGTGTATAGAGCATTTTGGATTGAGTTGAGAGTTGGACTTTAAAACCTAAACACATGAGAGCTTGAGTGAAACACATTATCCCGGTGAGGTTGGATTAAATTTGCCATTACTATTGGATCGCTCATATATTTGCTAGGATATTTGTTCTCTTATTCATGGCTCCTATTGCTTGATGTTGCTTTTCTAAAACTATAGCATGAAGATCTTATTTGTGAGAGGATTAATTCTACATTTGTTTTTCATTGCTTGAGGACAAGCAAAAGCTTAAGTGTGAGGGAGTTTGATAGAATGCATTTAGATGGTCATAATAGGTTGCATTTAGCTTAGTTATGATGCATATCATGCATGGGTTAAGTATAATTTGCATATTTGCTCTCTATGGTGGTGGAGTCGGAATCTACACGTTTTTATTGATTATTTCATGTAACTGTGGATCTGAGGAGGAGGCATGGGTTGATGAAGCATTAGATGAGGATGTCTAGTTGATTGAGGAAGCTTACATGAAGATCTAAAGAGGTCCTGAGAAGAAGAAGCGAGCCTAAACGAAGAACAAGTCTGCATAAGTTGTCGCCAGATATGCTGAACTTGTTTTGCACTTTCTGGAGGCCTCGGTTTTCCGATTGACTATTATGACCATGCGTTGGAAAGATCTTTCAGAAAGCTACAACTTTCCTATTTACGTCGAGAGTTATTCAACCTGAATATTCTGTAAAAGACTGATTTTAACGTCGAGACCTGATTCAACCCTATTTATTCTATCTTTGTATTTTTGGCCAAAAAGGACACGAAAAGGGCACGAAATTGAGAGAGGGCTTAGCCCAAGGTTTCCATTCATTTATTAGATTAGGATTCAAGACGATTTTAGTTAGAGATTGGGAGCGATGTTCGCCATGAGCGACTAAACTCTCTTCGTTCTATCTACGATTTGAAGCTTTGTTTGGATTGAGTTGTGAGTTTCTGAATCTTGTTCCTTATTTCCTATATTGAATGTTTCGACTTCTTTGTGCTTGAATGTTTGATGATTTTGTTCTATCTCGCCTGATCAACTTGGTAGAATTAATTCAATTGCTAGGGTTTTGTAGATTCCTGATTGCGAACCTTAACCCAAGTAGCAAACTTGTCCCTTTATAGGGCTGATTGAACGAATTTGATAGGTAGGAAGTTGGATGTGTTGTTAAATCCCTCTTTAGGGACTGCAAATACCTTGGTTAATCTCTGAACTTAAAGCTATCAATTGAGTTAAATCCTTCTTTAGGGACTGTTCAATTGATAAGGGTTTCTAGGACTGATTGGACAAGTAACTATATTAGGTTGGGACAAGGGCATTCATAGGAAACCTAAAAGGACAAGAGGAAGTTACAATATCAATTCAACCAAATAAAGTGGATAGTTGTAGGTAGAGCGATCTTCTCTAAATTGTATTGCATTATTTGTTTTTATTTTATTTTGTTTTCTTTTCAATCTCAATCAACCAAAATCCCCCTTTCTACTAATTGGTAAATACACATTGCTGAGAAATACTTGATTCTCTGTGGGATCGACCTCTTACTTACTTGCTATAGTAGTTTGTATGTTTGAGTTTTATTTTGATACGGTTTACGCGACTAAAAACCGATCATCAACGGGCAACCACCCTACTTCATCCAGGAGATCATATACAATGCCCTGGATGTAGCTACCAAGGAGAGGTTGGTAGAATTTGACAACACATATGGGACTCTTGCAACCTCCGACTCAAGGCTTGCCCCATCGATGCCACTCTATGAGCCTTCCAAGGAGATTGATCCCGACGTCAAAAAGTAATTCATGAAAGATCAACTCAGGAGACTTCATAAACAAGTCAAATTCCTCTCTGCTAACCAACCCTGCGCCGAATGCGGATCCAAGAGGCACATAACCACCGCTTACCCCTACAGAAAGCAAGTTGACCTAGTGGAGATTCACCAGGAGGTGAGGTATATGAGGAATCCCAATCGCCAAGGTCACCAAAATTGGGGAAATAAACCAACCCAATACTACCCTAGGGATCCTCTGCCTTACCGAGCTCTAAACCACCTGGAGAGAGAACCAAGAAGGGATGATGTCTAACTCATCCTCGATGAGTTAAAGAGGAACCAAGCGGCGAGTTAACAATCAAGCAACGCCATCTAGAACCAACTACAAGGGCTCAACGCCTGCATGGGAGAGATGGATACATGGAGGAAGAACATGGAGACCTCATTGGGTCAACTAGCGGCCCAAATTCCAAAGCCACTCGGCACGCTCCCAGGAAATCCACAAGAAAATCCAAACGGGCAAGCCGGACACATTGTCGCTGTCAATTTAAGAAGTGGACGTCAATTGCATGAGCCACGGAGAAAAGGAGAAGTCGATAAAGATGCAGTCGATGTAAACACACCATTGGATGTCGAGGTCCCTGTCAACATCGGCCACACTATCGATATCGATCCTACTGCAGAGCCCACCACAGCAGCAAGGCACTCGACATCGAGTGCCCCACTCGATATCGACACCCATGTCAATGTCGAGTCCTTTGTAAATCAACATCATCTTCATTATATTCCTCCGAGGTTGACCAACCATATCGATATCGACCCCTCTGACGATGTCGACAAGTCCATGATGTGCGCACAAATTGCCATATTTCCTATGCACATTTATGTCCATTTTATCATAATTTGCATGCATATTAGTGGAAAATCATAAGATTAGTGTAGTTTATGCATTATTGTTAAATATAGAGGTCTGTACGAGTTTCTATGACATTTCACAAAAATCGAGGTGAAAATGGAGAGATTCGGACAAGAGAAGAAGAGCGGAAAAAGAACTCTTAGTCTACTGAGAGGTCAAAATCGATGATTCACCTCGACATCGAGTGAAACAGAGCACCAGGAATCGAGTAGAGGAGAATAAAGCAGTCGACACAGAAGAGGTCGATATCGATGTTGTTGCAGGAAAGATTCGACTCAGATTTTGATAGAATTCTATCCGAAGCTTGCACGTCTATCCTAAAGTCGAGATCTTCTTTTTATCTTCTACTACCAGACTTATAACTTTATGAGTTTTACCAAGGAGTTTTTAGTTTTTACCTTTATTAAGTTTTATCTTAGAGAATAAAGATAGGTTTTTCGAATCCTTGGCTAGCAAGATTTGAGATCTATAATTAAAGGCCATTAGGGCTGAGTTTATTCATCCAAGCAATCAGTTTTTACATTATAGAACGTAGATATTTAGGAGAGTGAGAGAGAGAGAGAGAGGCCGAGTGGAGTTTGTGTAACCGAGAGCGGAGAGGCTTTGTTTGGTGTACTTTCTTTCTTTTGCAATACAAAGTATTTTCTTTTACATTATGATGATAAGTTCAACGATGAAGTGTGAGTAGTCAACCCACTTCTAGGGTCGGGGTGAGCCCGACGATAGCAATGTAGGGTAAGTGGATCAAAGGTATGATTTTTATGCGATTCCATCTTCTATCCTATGCATGATCCTTTGCGAAATTTGAGGAGATTTATTATTTGCATTATTGAAGCGAAAGCCAATCATATTGTGAACTTGGATTACTCATGAATTGGACAATAACTCTTAGGTTTTATGCGAGAGCCTCTAATCACCTAAGTGTTGGTATCATAAGTTATTTGACGGAAAGACATTAAATTTCATCACTTTAGCATCATACTTGCATGATTATTGTTGTGTCATGAATCCCCGACCTTGGAAGCTTTTAGTTTATTAAAATCTTATAAAAAGTTTGAGTTTTTATTTCTGACCATCTTTCCATAACCATTCTAAGCTCTTCGGACTTCTTTTCCGACAATAGGTTACGTATACAGTTTCTGTTGCTGACATCGAAATCGACTAACAAGGTCGATATCGAGCACTAACATCAATATCGGGGTCTATCTCGACGTCGACTGCTTTGCTTTTATCTTTTGCAAGAAACTCACTGGAAATCGACCAGAACTGAGGTCAATATCGACCGGACACCTCGATATCGAGTGTCTCCTGGAGTCAAAAGCTTGATCGTGATTGCAACTCAGGAAGCGCTGACATACCTCCTCATGGATTCGATCTTGAATTACCCTACCACTGCATTGGGAGGGATTCATGTATTTTATTTGCTTGAACATGGAGTTGGCTTAGTTGTGATATTTATTTGATATTTTGTTTAAGCGAATCTACCTCCTCTTACGAACAGTCCAGTAAGCAAAAGTCGACCACTTTGGCTCCAAAGCCGACCAAAGGACTTCCGTTCCCCTCCAAGGCACTGAAAGATCCAGCAGAAACCAAGTTCAGGCGCTTCGTGAAGATCCTCCAAGGTCGTAACATCACCATCCCATTCATGAAATCGCTTAACAAGATGCCGGGATACATGAGGTTCCGAAAGGACATCTTATCCAAAAAGAAGTCCACCATTGAGATCGCCGGTGAATGCACTTCTATTCAGTTCCCTGAAAAGCGCGACGATCTAAGCAAGTTTGTTATGACGGTAGGGGTAGGTAAGTATCAATTCAAAGCCCTTTGTCACCTTAGCGCGAGTGTTAGCTTGATGCCCTTATCGATATGGTGAAAAGTAGGAGTCAGGGCACTGGACCTTGTCGACATGAAGCTATACATGGTGGGCAACTCCTTCGTGAGACCCATAGGGGCTGTGGATGATTTCCCTGTCAATGTGGGAAAGTTCTTCATACCCACGGATTTCATTGTGTTGGACATGCCGGAAGATCCCATTGTACCTATCATCCTTGCCAGGCCATTCTTAGCAACCGTTGGTGCCAACATCAATGTGAGGAATGACACCCTTACATGGTCGACTTCACCCAGTCGAAATCGACGAAGATACTCGATGTCGACCCATCTGACTCGATGTCGAATGCCACTGATGATCACCCGAGTTTCCTGGAGCCTAAGTATAGGGTCCCCACTGCTGACATCGACCACACCTACTTGATCTCGATAGCAGCACTCGAGATCGACACCCCCTGTCAATGTCGACTGACCCCCAGCCCGAAGATCGCTATTTATGGCCCAAAAAGGTAAGGTTAGGTATGATTCAGAACCCTCCTACGCCTATTAGTGTTAATTCCACTAATGTGAAGGTCAACTCTCTATGGTTTGCTCTTGTTACCGAAATTAGGTCAAGGAAGAGAAGGAAAGATCCCAATAAAGATCCTAATCAAGAGGAAGCCTTAGTCGCTAAGCTTGGGTACTACCAAATGGACCTAAATGGTCCTAGAGAAGGAATATGCCTGAAGGGGCCCTACCTTAAAGGGTCTTAATGCATTGACGGAGAAGTCAGCCTTGCGACTCAAAAATCTAGAGCTTGTACATACAACTTTAAATTTTCCACTTAGATGGGTTTTAGGATTTAAAGTTTGGATTTTGGTTTTGAAACTTTGATAACAATGGCTATATTTTTTATATTCTAACAAAGAATTTCAGGTTTCATAGCAAAAGGAAAGACGAAGAAGAAAAGAAGTCTTTGTAGAAGCACTCGAGATTGACTAGGCTAGTCGACATCGACTGCCTAGGGTCGAGCCATCTCCTGTGATCGACATCGATCACTCAAGAGCCAAAGAAATCACTCGATATCGAGTAGGCCCCTCGATATCGACACCCACTGGCGACCCATGACTTTGACTTCTTCATGATAAAGACAGATGCTGTCGACATCGACACTCTGACTCGACATCGACTCTTGGCATCGACATAACCTGAATTTAATATCCATCCATAGGTTGTTTAGTGAGTTTCTCTCTTCACCCTTTGTTTATCTTTTAATACAGTGAGGACACTGTATATATTTTAAGTATGGGGTGTGGAAGAAACATGTTTTACTTGGTTTTTAATTTTCGCATTGCATCCATTTTTAATGTTTATGCATAGTCTTTAGTTTATAAACATGCAAAAATTAAAAATAAAAAAAATAAAAAAATGCATATTTACCTTTATTAGTTTGTTTTAAGCCCTATTTATATGTCCTATGATGAAAACTCAATAGCTGACTTGATCATGTAAATCCTATGGCATATTTGGATGGTTTAGCCTAAGTCTTTAAAATTGTTTTTTTGTAGTTTGTGAACTTGTGATAAAATTGAGCACATATGTGATGTGCGCTCAAATTACCATATTTTTCATATACTTTTATGTACATTTTTGTTTATATTTGCATGCATATTGGTAGGGAAAGCATATGATTTGTGTAGTTTATATTTATTTGCCAATTATAGAGGTCTACATGAGTTCTTGTGTTATTTCACATAAATCGAGGCAAAATTGGAACGATTTAGAGAAGAGAAGAGAAGCTGGAAAATCACTCGAAGTCTACTGAGGAGTCAAAATCTAACAAATGACTCGACATCGAGTGGAACTGAAGAGCAAAAATTGAGCCAGAAGAAGAACAAATCTACTCGATACAAACTAGTCGATATCGACTAAAGCTGGTCGATATCAAGCGTCCCAAATCGAGTGAAGTGATAGAGATCGAGTGCAAAGTCGAGGTCGAGTAGAGCTGGCTCGAGATAGAAGAGAAGTGGTCGATATCGACTAGATCTAGTTGATATCGAGTAACGCTACAGACAGATTTGACGGTTTTGATAAAATCTTATTCGAAGTGGTTTACTTCTATATTAAGTCGGAGATCTTTTATCTTTCTATCAGACTTTATATCCTTTAGGGTGAATTCATATTTACCTAAACTGATTTTATTTATTTACTTTAGCTTGTTTTATCTTATGAATAAGATAGATTTTCTTATCCTTGGATAGTGAGGTTTTGAAGTCTATGATTACAGCCACTAGGGATGAGTATTTCATCATTCAAGCAAGAAAGAACATTTCAATTCAGTTTAGGAGAGAGAGGAAACCGAGTGGAGTAGAGAGAAGCGAGAGCGGATTTTTTCTTTGGTCGGTTGTAATCTTTCGACAATTTCAATCTAAGTTAGTTATTTCCCAACAATGATGATGATGTCTGTGGCTATGAAGCGCGAGTAGTTCCCTTACTTCTAGGGTCGGGGTGAGCCCGAAAATTGCCATGTAAGTTTCATCAAAGGTATGATTTTTATGTGATTCTGTCTTCTACCCTATATGCATGATTCTTCTACGAAAGTTGTAGCCGATCCTTATTTGCATTATTGAAGCGAAAGCCATCTTATTGTGAATTTATGTGAGAGCCTCTTATCGAGTAATTGTTAGTTACGAAAGTTATTTGAAAAAAGGGCATAAGCTTTCATGAATTTGGCATAGGCTTATACGGTTATCGTTGTGGCATGAATTCCCCGATCTTAGAAGTTTCTAGTTTATTGAATTTATAAAAATCAGTGTTTTTATTCTGTTCATCTTTCCCTCATCATCCTCATATTCTTCGAACGCTTTTCTGGCAAATTGGTTACGTTTACAATTTCTGCGAACACTCGATATCGAGTGGTTGGCCCGATATCGAGTTCCCTACTCGACGTCGACTGTCTATTTCTGTTTTGCAGGAATTTGCTGGAAATCGACTAGAACGGTAGTCGATATTGACTGATCTACTCGATATCGAGTGCTATTCTGGAGTCGAAATTGAACGTGATTGCAAGCTTAGGAACAACTGACATACCTCCTCGTGGATTCGATCCTGAATACCTTACTACTACATTGGGAGGAAGTTGGTTTCATTCATATTTATATTTATTCAATCCAGTTTTCCTCCCACAACAAATTTTGGTGTCGTTGTCAGGGAAGCAATCATTCGTGCCCTAAGCTTTTCTCATGTTCTTTTCTAGTGTTGATTTTGTAGGTTTATGTGACGCTCTGATCACGAACCTATCTTGGAAAGTCTAGACGACCCCGAGCGTTTCCTGCACCTTTGAAACAAAGCAATCAGAATCATGGTGGAGAACGAGGCACATGCTCAACTCATTGAGAGATTGAGGAAGGAGATTGTGGACCACAATGCCACCATTGCCAAAGAAAGGGCAACTACATTTGCACAGATTGAGGACCACAACGCCACCATTGCCAATGTTAGACTGAAATCTTTTCGATGGTCTCTTGCAGGGAAGACATTGCAATGGCTTGAAAGCTTGGCTCCACGCTCTAATAAGGACATGGGCAGAGGTGAAGGATGCGTTCCTAAACAAGTTCTTTCCTCCATCAAAAATGGCGATGTTGTGACAAATGATCACGGCTTTTAAACCAAAGTCTGGCGAGACATTGGCACAGGCATGGGAGCTCTTTAAGGACGTATTACAATCATGCCCTACTCATGGGCAACTACCTTATGTCATCCAGGAGATCTTGTACAACTCCCTTGATGCACCGAATACGAAGAGAATCAACTCTTACACCTCCTATCGGTACATTGAGCTTACACCTACGGAGGCCTGGAACACAATTGAGACCGAGGCTTGTCAACTTCGACATCACATATGGGACTACTGTGGCCTATGACTCAAGGCCTGCCCCATCTACGCCACTTTAGGAGCCTCCAAAGGAGATCGATCCGGATGTGAGGCAACAATTCAACGATGATCAGGCACACCACCTGCAAAAGCAAGTAAGGTTCCTCTCCAACAGCCAAGCTTCCCATGAATGTGGGTCTACTAGGCACAACACCAACGCCTGTCCACATCTTGAGCAAGTCAGCATTGCAGAGACACATGAAGAAGCTAAATGGATGAGAGGCCCCTATGGAGGGGGTAATCAACAGTATTGGGGGGATCAAGGATTCTACCAACCTCGATTAGCACCAACAGAGGGATCCCTCACCTTATAGAGCACCTGGATACCCAGAGCGGGAACAAAAGAAGGATGACCTGCAGATCATACTTTATGAGATGCAGAGGAACCACACTAAGTTTAAACAAGCCAATAACTCATTCCATACTAAGCTGCACGGCATAAACTCTAGCCTCGAGGAGATCGCCGTTTGGAAGAAGAACATGGAGACCCAAATGGGTCAATTGACTGATCAAATTCCTAAACCGTCAGGATCGCTGCCAGGATCTAATGTGCCCAATCATAAGGGCAAAACTACTGGTCACATAGCGGCCATGAATCTAAGGAGTGGGCGTCAGCTACGAACACCTGAGCAAAAAGCGGAGGAAAAAGCCACAGGAGAGGACTCGATATCGACTCATCTAGTTGATATTGACCAAGATGCAGTCGACATCGAGTCCCCTTTACTCGATGTCGATCCAAAAGTTGAGCATCACCAGAAATCGACTCCTCCAGTCGATATCGACCAGACCCTACTCGATGTCGACTCAACTCTAGACGCAATGAAGAAGAAGGTGCTACCATTCCCTAAGAAAACTTTAAAGGACCCGGTGGAAAAGAAGCTCCAGTGCTTTGTGAAGATGCTTCAAGGGCTCAACGTTACCATTCCATTCACCGAAGCTCTTCAATAGATGCCATCTTATTTAAGGTTTCTTAAAGACTTACTGTGTAAGAAGTGATCAATTGCTGAGATCGCAGAGGAGTGCAACAAGTTGGAGCTACCAAAGAAGAGGCCAGACCCAGGTAGATTTTCTATCACTATAGGCTTAGATCAACATCGATTTAATGCATTATGTGATTTAGGGGCTGGTGTTAGCATTATGCCACTAACATTATGGTCAAAGGTAAAGATTGGTGCCCTAGAGCCTCTGGATGCTAAACTCTATATGGCGAACAACACGATTGTCATTCCATCAGGCATGGTGGATGATGTGCCAATGCAAGTAGGTAAGTTCTTTGTCCCTGCTGATTTTCTAGTTGTTGATATAGCAGAGGACCCTGCTTGTTCAATTATTTTAGGAAGGCCCGTCTTAGCAGCCATTGATGCAAACATAAGCGTAAGGAAAGGATTGCTCTCATTCACCATCAGCGATGAAGTTATAGAGTACGCCTTCAACAAAGCGGTGAAAAAGAAAGAAGGGCCTATGGAGGTAAAATCAATCAAAGGTGTTTACATCGCTTGCGGTGAACAAAAGGTAAGAAATATGACCCTCGAGGAGTTAGAGAAGAGTTCTGTAGAAGCCCAAGTGAAGGAAATCGTGGCAATCTTGAACAAAGGCACAAAGGTACTACTCGAAATCGACCCAAGTAAGTCGATATCGACTAGAGATTTTCAAGATTCTGTGCCAGGTTTTAAGTATGGGGTCGATATCGAAGCAAATCACTCGAAATCAAGTACAGCACTTGAAATCGACAAAAATTCAAAGCCGACATCGACTGAACCAAAAGCTGAAGGAGATAAAAGTCACTCGATATCGAGTAACCCTATTCGATGTCGAGTTGAGCAGATCGAGTCAACTTCCTTCATGTCGACATAACCACCAGGAGCAGAAGATAAGTCGATATCGAGTGACGGTAATCGATATCGACTCGTGATAGAGCATTATTAGTATTGCATAATAGATTGCATTTAGCATAGTTTGGATGTAAATATTGCATATTTTAGTTGCATTTACATGATTACTTGTTGAGTTGGAAGAAATCGCTGGCCGCCCCGCGGCCGAGCTAGCCGCCCCACGGCCCGAAGACTTCTCGAAGGATTTCGCTGATCGCCAGGCCGCCCCGTTGCCTGAGCCTGCCGCCGCGCGGCCTATGCAGAAACGCCAAATCAGTTATCCACTTTAATTAGGGTTTTTATTATTACTTTTGGCCGATCCTTTGTAGGCCTTGAAAAGACATTTCTAGGTTATTTTACTATTGACCTTATGCACTTTAGAGAATTGTTGAGAGCACGTTGAGCATGAGCAACTAAACTCTCGAAGGTTTCGCCTACAGTTTGGATCTTGATTGTTGAATTGTGAGTTTCTTAATCTAGTTCTTATTCCTATTTGAATGTTTTGGTTTCCTTGCGATTAAATCTTTGAATGTGTTTTATTCTCTCTGGCCTGATCAACTAGTTAGAGTAGATTCATTCAATTGCTAGGGTTTTGTAGATTCCTCGTATCGAACCTTAACCCAAGTGGTAATCATATCCCTTTAGGACTCGTAGGACTAATTGGATGTGTATGAAGTTGAATATATGTTAAATATCAACTCGTAGCTTGATATTGCAAATACCTTGGTTAATTCATAGTCTTAATGCTATCTCTAGGTTAAATCTTAATCGTGTTAGGGTTATTTAGAGAAAAGGATTACTAGGACTCGTAGGACTAGTAATTTACCTAAGATGTGGACAAGGACATTGATAGGAAAATAAAAGAACTAGAGGCTGAAACAAGGATCAAATTCATCAATTGAAGTCACAAATTGTAGGTGAATCTATTTCTCTCTGTTGCATTCTACAACCTATATTTCCTTGTTTACTTGTTTCCGCTTTGACAAAAGGCAGATCTTTTTCTCACCAAACAAACTCTTTTTTTTTTGTTAATTGCGATTAAATTGATACTTGGAGTTAATAGATTTCCCTATGGATCAAACTCTTTCTTACCAACTATACTAGTTGTGAGTTTGAGTATTCTTTGGCAGGAACAACGACAGGTTTTGCTCCTGTCAACTTGACTCACAGACAGAAAAGGAAAGCTCCGAAAAGGTAAGCCAAGGTATGGATTCCTCTTGCTCAATTTCAATAAAAGATTTATCTCTATTTGGGAGAGGTTTGCCTTGGTATGTGCGCTTGTGCATGATATCCAGTGATGATCCAACCAATTACGAAGTAGGAGATAAGGTGTATGTCTCTAAATCAAAGGATCATTGGTTTCCGAGCAAGTTCAAAACAAAGAAGATGGGTCCATTTAAAGTGAACAAGATCCATCCAGGTGGGATGAAAATGCAAGCCAAAAACGGAGTGTTATTTGAAGCCCAGGCTATGATGTACTTATTTGTACCTCTTTTTGTTGCATCTTTTGACTTCTTATTTCATTCGAATCCTAAAATAAAGGTTCAAAATAATGTAAACTTGTGTAGAATGAGCTAACGTGCAAGAAATAGAGTCTGCACAAATTTTGATCTAATTATGTAGGAATTGGAGCGAAATAGGAGTAAAAAAGGAGAATCCAAGTGAAGCTGAGAGGAGGTCAAAATCGACCCACAAGGTCGATATCGGCTACAGAACATCGGCACAAAACTGAGTATTGAGACAGATCATCACACAGTAGAAGAAAAGCACTCGATATCGATCTTCTAACATCGATATCGACCTAGTCCCAGGAATCGAGTCGAGCTGAACCTGTCGAGCAGAAACAAAGAGGTCGAAATCGACCTATCTGGTTGATATCGACCATACTTCGACACGGGTTGGACACGCTTTTCGAGACACATATTGGGAATTCTATCTTCAAAGAGCCACAGAATATCTTGTAAATTTAGATAGAGTGCAGCTGAGATTTATTTAGTTTTTACCTTAAAGCTTTATCAAGTTATTTAGATATTTACCTAAAATAAAAGATATATCCTACTTGTTTTGATAGAGTTTATAGTTTCGATAGAAGATACTATCCTTGGATAGCAAGGATTAGTAGCCTATGAATAAAGCCCTAGGGGGCTGGCATTCAATCATCCAAGAAAACACATTCGGTTTACAAACAATATAGTTAGAGTTAGGGAGAAGCTTTAGGGTTTGGCGTTTCCGAAAGTCGACGAGGTGCAAGTAGTCTTCCAAAGCATCTAGGGTATGGGTTTCCTCTTTTAAATCGATGATGTTTCCTGCGATGAGGTGCAAGTAGTCTTCCAAAGGTTCTAGGGTCTGGGTGAGCCAGACCTTAGCCATGCGTGCCTGAGGTAAGTGTTAGATGTTGTTATCGTTGTGTCTATATCATCTCCTACGATTCTATGTTTAGTCATAATCGAAAGAAAAGGGATTCATGCTAACAACTTGAGTTATAAACATAAAATTGGCAGATACAATGAAGTGCGAATTGTGTAGTTAAGGGAAGTCACAATGAAGTGCGAATAACATGAAATTGTGTAGTTAAGGGAAGTCACAATGAAGTGCGAATTTTTAGAGAAAACCATAAAAGAGAGGTAAAATTTGAAGTTGCTTTGGACATGTGCATAATAAGAGGATGGATGACTTCATAATTTCCATAAGTGTGCTCAATTTCATATCCTAGCCTTACCTATGCATATTTGCATTACACAAGCCATATACGAGCCTTACATGATTATTGCTCCACAATACATATTGCCCATTTTTTATACCTTATACCCTATCCGGGGATCGTGTTGAGAATGGATGTCATATTTGGAGTTGTTATATAGAGTTTGTGCATATTATTATTGAAGTGGTTGGCATGAATGAAAGAAAATTTGAAATATGGAAAATTTAATGAGTGAGAAAAAATCCGATCACCTCAGGAGATAAAGGTAGATCGACCCTGCTCGTTGAGATGTTAGTTCGGCGAGATGGGACACAAGGTGAGGAGTCCGAATAAGTATCCCGGGCAATTAATGCCACCCATGTTTGCGACTCGTGAGAAGGCATTGCTAAGGTTAGAGAGGTAAAATCATTATAGTGAAAAAAGCATTGAGCGAAGAGTGAAAGGTGAGAAATATTATGAAAAAGGAATGTGGAATGAGAGTTTGGAAAGAAAGTTTATTTCCCCGCATTTAACACCACATGGCCAAAAAATTAGCCCAACTTTAGCCTTTTACCAATCTACTTCTCCATAAGCTTACAAAAGTCCTCTTGATTATTAATGCTTTGTCGCACAAAATTGCTTTTTGTATATAACCCTCCTTTTATGAGTATGATGTTGCTTTTATTCACAGGCATGGATTAGATGACATTAGTACCTTTTCGAGGATGAAAATTGAGTGTCGGGACATATACCAATTGAGTTTCTTCCCCTGAATGACCGTTAAAAGTATTGCTTGGGGACAAGCAAGCTTAAGTATCGGGTGTTTGATATGCGCTCAAATTACCATATTTTTCATATACTTTACTGTCCAGTTTTGTCTATATTTTCATGCATATTGGTTGGGAAAGCATAGGATTTGTGTAGTTTATGTTTATTTGCCAATTATAGAGGTCTACATGAGTTCTTGTGTTATTTCACAGAAATCGACGCAAAATTGGAGCGATTTGGAGAAAAGAAGAAAAGTTGGAAAATAACTCGAAGTCTACTGAGGTGTCGAAATCGACCAAATGAATCGACATCGAGTGGAACTGAAGAGCAGAAATTGAGCTAGAAGAAGAACAAATCTACCCGATACAGACTAGTCGATATCGACTAAAGATGGTCGATATCGAGTGCCCCAAATTGAGTGAAGTGATAGAGATCAAGTGCAAAGCCGAGTCGAGTAGAGCTGGCTCGAGATAGAAGAGAAGTGGTCAATATCGACTGGAGCTAGTCGATATCGGGTGATGCTGCAGACAGATCCAACTATTTTGATATAATCTTATCCGAAGTGGTTTACTTCTACATTAAGTCGGAGATCTTTTATCTTTCTATCAAACTTTATATCTTTTAGGGTGAATTCATATTGTTGGAGATATGGTTTGGATGAGTTGTGTTAAAGTTTAGGAGTCTTGATTCCCAAATTTTATAAGCACCACATAGCCAATTTGCAAATAATTCCATACCCTTTATTTCTTAGCAAGCCCCATTACAACCCCATCCGAATGGAGTCTTCTTTGAAGTATTCCATTGAACGAAAGTCCTCCTGATGGTTCTTATTGCATCTACATAATTGGTTGCGAAGTGTATTATTATAAATTGCAATGTTTATGAGATTGTGTATGGAATCGAGTTGAGAGTTGATCTTCATAGCCTAAACACATTTAGAGTTGAGTGCAAACACATTATCCCTATGAGGTTGGATTAAAATTGTGTATGCCTATGGATCGCTCCTATATGTGTGATGATGTTAAATTCACTTGCTTTGCTTTGCTACCTCTCATAATGTTGCTTTTGACAAGGGCACAGACTTGAAGGTTGTGTTGTCGGTGTTGGTTATTGCTTGAGGAGAAGCAAGTCTAAGTATGGGGTGTTTTGATGTACATATTTAGTGTCTTTTTATTTTCATGTTTTTACTTCATTTTCCATTCGATTCCTAAAGTAAAGGTTAAAAATAATGCAAAATTGGGTAGAATGAGCTAACATGCAAGAAATAGAGTCTGCACAAGTTTTGGTCTAAATATGTAGGAATTGGAGCGGAATCGGAGTCGAAACGAAGAAGCCATGTAAATCTGAAGAGAGGTCAAAATCGACATGACTGGTCGAAATCGACTAAACAACTCGACGTAAACTCTGAGCGTCAAGACAGAACACAAAGAACCACTGAAGATCGCTTAGTATGAACTTAACTGGTGGAGATCGAGTAGATATATCGACATCGACATTGCCCTAGAGATCGAGTGAAGTGGAATCTGTCGAGCCAAAACGAAGACCTCGATATCTTCTTCACTTGTCGATATCGATTGGAATTTCACACGGATTGCACGCGCTTCGAGGACGCAGAATTAAAGATCTCTGATATGAGCCACGATTATATCTTCTATTTAGATAAAATATGTCTTAAGGGTAGTTGCCTTTTTACCCTAAGATGGTTATTAGTTATTTATATATTTACTATATATAATAAAGATTTATCCTACTTGTTAAGGATATATTTTAGATAGAAGATTAGAACTACTTTCCTTGGCTAGCAAGGATTAGTAGGCTACAAATAAAGCCCTAGGAGGCTGTTTTTTATAAATGGAATTCAACAACACAAGATACAATCAATAAAGTTAGAGTAGAGAAAAGCTTTAGGGTTTGGCATTTGCGAAATCCGACGTTGGATTGTAAAGTTTCGAAGGTTTATATTAATGCAAGTTCTTTCCTTTCAATAAAGTTAGAGTAGAGAGAAAGCTTATCCCTCGAGTGAGATAGTGCCATTATCTGTCTTATTTGCCTTATTGCATGCATTTGTTAATATTGTGGTAAACCCTTCTTTGTCGTTCTTATTGCTTGATAATCTGAAGTTGTTAGTGCATAAAGAAATATCCACAATATATCAACGTCTCAAAATCCCAAAATCCAAAATTTTAAAACCCTAAAAACAATCTATGAAAATATTTAAAGGTTTATGTACGCGCTCTAGATTTTTGAGTCGCTAGGCCTACTTCTCCTTCAATACTTCATGGACCCTTAAGGTAGGGGCCCTTCATGCTTGTGCCTTCTCCTGGATCATCTAAGTCCTTTTGATAGTAGCTAAGTTCGGCAACCAAGGCTTCTTCTTTGTTAGGGTCTTCTTTATTAGGCACTTTCCTTCTCTTTCTTGACCTAACTTTAGAAATATGGGCAAACCATGGAACTTTGACCCTCCCATTAGTTTAATCATCAGTAATGGACAAAGGAGGGTTAGGGATCATACCTGAGCTTACTTGTTCGGGCCCGAAACAGAGATCTTCAGGTGGAGGGTCAGTCGATCTCGATAGAGGTATGTCGATTTCGATTGCAGAAGTCAACGTCGATTGGGGGTGGTCGATGTCGACGTCAAGGACCCCATACTTAAGCTCCTGGAAACTCGGTGGATCA
Source organism: Persicaria maculosa (assembly GCA_963922045.1). Lineage (NCBI taxonomy): Eukaryota > Viridiplantae > Streptophyta > Magnoliopsida > Caryophyllales > Polygonaceae > Persicaria > Persicaria maculosa. The sequence continues at coordinate 43,059,105 of OY998261.1, forward strand.
TCTGTGTCACTCAATATCGAGTCAGAGAGGTCGATTTTGAGTGATTCAGTCGATTTCGACTGGTTCTAGTCGATCTCGACTCTCCTTGCTTTTTCCGTCCTCGCCAACAAGAATTTTCAAAGCTTCTCCTTTGTTTCGCGCATTGTAAAGTTAAAGCAAAAATCCACGACCTCGTTGCCGATTGTGAATGTAAGGGTGTCATTCCTCACATTGATGTTGGCATTCGCTGTTGCTAAGAATGACCTACCAAGGATGATAGGCACAATAGGATCTTTTGACATGTCCAACATGATGAAGTCCGTGGGTATGAAGAACTTTCCCACCTTGATAGGGACATCATCCACAACCCCTGTTGGTCTCACGAAGGAGTTGTCCGCTATATAGAGCTTCATGTCGACGGGCTCTAATGCTCCAATGCCCACTTGTTGCTATATTGATAGGGGCATCAAACTAGCACTAGCCCCAAGATCACAAAGGGCTTTGAATTGATGCTTACCAACCCCTACCATTATTGCGAACTTGCCTGGATCGTGGCGCTTCTCAGGGAACTCAATTGAATTACATTTGATGACGATCTCTAAGATGGACCTCTTTTTGGACAAGATGTCCTTCTGGAACCTCATGTAGGCAGGCATCTCATTAAGCGCATCCGTGAGTGGGATGGTGAGATTGATACCTTGTAAGATCTTCATGAAGCGTCTAAATTTGGTGTCTGCCGGCTCTTGCAGCGCCTTGGAAGGATATGGGAGTGCTTTGGATGGCTTTGGAGGCAAAGCGGTCGATTTCTGCTTTCTGGACAGGTCATCATCGACATAAGTGTGGTTGATATCGACTCGTTTGATCGACCTCGGGGGAGTCTGAAGTTGTGGTCGAGTTGCAGAGGGGTCGACATCGAGGAGGTGGTCGATATCGACCGGGTCACTTCATATCGAGTGCTTCTGTGACTCTATTTTGTGCTTCTATTGGGCTCGACATCGATAGTGGGTTTGACATCTACGGGACCCTTGATATCGACTAGGGTGTCGACACCTACTGCATCTTCTCCGACTTCTCCTTCGCTTCGTGGCTCGTGAAATTTGCGTCCACTCCTTAGGTTAATAGAGGCAATGTGCCCAGCTTGCCCCATAGGGTTTTCCTGTGGTTGCCTAGGGAGTTTGCCGGGCGGCTTTGGTATTTGGGCCTGATGTGCGCACAAATTGTCATATTTTCTATGCACATTTATGTCCATTTTGACATTATTTGCATGCATATTAGTTGGGAAAACATAAGATTTGTCAAATATAGGGGTCTACACGAGTTTTTATGATATTTCGCATAAATAAAGACAAAAATGGACGAATTTGGACAAAGGATGAAGAGCGGAAAAAGAACTCGAAGTCTACTGAAGAGTCGAAATCGACGTAAAGACTCGACATCCACTAGTACAAAAAAGGTCTTAGACAACGGTTATTTCTCAACATAGACAACGGTTATTGCACTGTTGTCTATGTCAGTGCGTTTTTAGGTAAAACAATGGTTTGACCTATGACAACGGTTCTTTAAGACAACGGTTATAACCGTTGTGAAAGATGCTCCATTACCGTTGTCCATGCGACTCCAAAATTTGGAACAATCAATATTAAACAGTTATAACCGTTGTTTATGTGTCATGTAACCGTTGTGTATGTATTATATAACTGTTGTCTATGTACAATCTAATTGTTGTCTATGTAACCATAACTGTTATCTATGTGCCATATAATCGTTGTTTATGTCATATATCCCCGTTGTCTAAATTCCTTTTTAACCGTTGTCTAAATACAATTGAACCGTTGTCTATATACGATTTCATTGTTGTCTAGGTACACCATAACCGTTGTGTGTATCATATAACTGTTGTCTAAATTTCATTTTAACCGTTGTGTAAATACAATCGAACCGTTGTCTATATGTAATCTAATTGTTGTCTAGGTACCACTAAAACCGTTGTCTATGTACATTTTACCCGTTGTGTTAATATTATTGAACTGTTGTCTATGTACCCTTTAACCATAGTTTAGGTATACGTTAATCGTTGTCTATATACTTTTTAACTGTTGTGTAAGAAAATTTTAAACATTGTCTAAATACTATTTAACCGTTGTCTAAAAAAAATTCCCTAAATTCACATTTTGCCTAATTTTATAGTCCTTCATTTGAAGTTCGATACATGTATAGATGAATAAAATCACTCAAATATGTATGTATATATACACACCAGTAATAACGTGAACCCATTATCGGGCATTCAGGCTATGTCTAAATGACCAGCTAACTATGTAAAAGGGCATACGTCATTAATTGACACCCCAAGAAATACACATGTGGCTATGTAATGCACCAAACATGAAGAAAAAATGCAAAACTATTTACCTTTCCTTGCAAATTTGCTCAAAAACCCATTTCACTTGGAAGATATTTTCTTATTCTCAAGAGTATGGAATCCTAGCTATAACCAATATCATTATTGCACACCGAATCTTCTTACTTGTCTTCATGACAATGTCTCTCAAGAGCTGGAGCAACCGATGCAATCACCTTCCTTTTGTCATTTCCATTGACTGCTATACCGAAAAGAGAAGGAATAATACCCTTCACCTTGGCCAAATTAAAGCATTCTTCATATTGAGAACACAAAGGATGCATTGCTGCCATTGTAAAAGTGTTTGAAACCGGGAACTGCGAGGAGCAAGAGCATGCACTCTCGAATATGCATGGCAATGGGTGGTCTGATCAAAATTCAAATGACTTGTGAGGAACCTCTCAAATTAACAAAGACATGGATAAGTGTTCTCACATATAAAGGATAAGACAAATTGAAAGCAAACCTCTCAAGAACTAAAAAAACAAACCAATTTTTAAGGACTCAAGCATACATATATACCTTCATATATAATATCCAACTAAAAACGATGTCAACGCATAAAAATACGCATAAAAACGATGAGTGCAATAGTAAGGTAAATATTTTCAATTACAAAGAATTAAATTGAACGAAGTAGCACCCAAAGGTAAATATAGTAGCAATTAGATCTCCCTTTATTAAGCATTTTATCTAAAACCCTAAGAGTTGAAATTTATGCAGTATTGTCCACTGATTTTAGGCCACATTTGCCCCTCAAATATTAAAAATCAATTAAAATTAATATTAGCTTTTAAGGAGAAAGAAATGCATAAGCAGATTTACTAATTACTAAATTAGACTCATTAGTAAATCAAGATAAAAATCAAATTAAAGTGGTATTACGAGCATTTTTCTTTATCTTTTCGTGCAATCTATCTATTCTAGATATATATAATGGAATGGAATATTGATGAATAGCAAGAGCCAACCATTATAAAGGAATATATCAAGATAAACAATGGCATTTCTCAGACTATCAAACAAAAGCTTGAGCAATCAGAAGAGATCACAATGACAGCAAAAGTAGCAGTAGAATAAGTATGACAGCAAGTTACACACAAATATAATGGAACTTATGACAGCAAAATCCAACAACAAGTTCCATTATAATGATTAGTATTAGAAAATGAGTTGAAAAAAGATTAGTAAAATGCCTCATGCTTGATCTCATTCAAAAGGATGCTATCGACTAGGTCCTACCATATAAAAAAATATAAAAAAAAATTAGAAACTAGCAATTAAGGGAGGAACATATATGTATTGACTTACATCGGCAAGAAGCTGATCAAGAAGGGGTAAAGCGGGGGTCTCTCTGAAATCGATCTTATGGGCAACCCCTGCTCTCTCAATCACAGGCAACCCTAGTTCATAGTTCTTTCTATTTATGTCGATCACCAAAATCTGCCCCATTCCAAATTAACAAGTTAGGTACATATAAAAATCAAATGGCCAGCCATAAGTATATATACTCAATAATCGATAATCGCATAGGTATATACCTTGCCATCATCAGGGAGGGCGAGGGCGGTTGCAAGGAGAGAGTAGCCAGTAAAGACGCCGATCTCCATCGTGTTCTTGGCGCTCATCAGCTTAAGCATCATCATCAACAACTGTCCTTCGTCTGGTGGTGTCGCCATTACCCGCCTTGGATCGATATATATGATGGAGGTAAGGTTAGAAAAAATAAAGCCCATTTAATCTTAAATAAAAGAAAGAAATTAAGATGATGGAATAAAGATTTGACGTATACATCGGATGATTGGCAGTGATCTCACGGATCTCCTTCACGGAGTCTGGCTCTCTGGGGTACACACTTGTATCCAAGATATACTATATCTCAAAATAAATGAATTTAATTAGTAAGTACAGTTGAGATCGAGCGACTGCACTCGATGATCAAGTAGACGACGTACTGACCTGGTAGAGGGCATCGATTCGAAGAAGGCTGCCCTTGTGTTTGTTGCTTCCATCCACACCCATCTTCTGATGTTCTGCGTTTCCATCCATTTGTATGAATGAGTAAAGATCTAATTAAGAAACACAAAGCACCGAATTCATTGAGGCTAATTGAAACCGAAACTTACCAGCTAAATGAGTAAAGATCGGGCACCGCCTTCAATCTCCGTTGCTGACATGAAATTAGATCGAGCAAGGAGAGATTGGGAAGAGGACATCACCGAATCTGCCTATACCGAACAAAAACAAGAGGAGGAGGAAGAGGACACCACCAAATCTGGAAAGCAACGACAAGTAGCAAGAATTGCACAGAGCATCAGCCTCTCCCCAAAGCGGCCGTCGTAATCATCCAAGTCTAATTCGGGGAGGAAATAAGACGCTCTCATCACGGATCCGTCATCGCCCAAGGTCTCGTGTATAGAAAGAGTGAGATCGAGGAGAGATCAGAGCCTACCGACTGAAAGAAGGTGCGATGATGGAGAGCGAAGGCGCGCGACCGCAGATCGGCTCAGCGCCATAGGCGGCGACGGAGGAAGGTGCGGCGATGGAGGGCGATGGAGAGCGGGAAGGAGGTGAGCCTTCAATCTAGAAATCGCCTTCGATATTAGGCAGTTGAGCGAGAGAGGTGAGAGAGAGAGAGAGAGGTGAGGAAGGAGATACAAATAAGATTGGGGTTTATTTCTTTTAAAGTGGACACTTTCCTAATTATTTTAAAATTATGGACACTTTTTTAATTTGGCCAAAAATTTGCGCTTTCGGCGCAAATTTTCTCTTATTTATATATTAGTTATCTTTGTAATTATAAAGACAATGGTTTTAATTGGACATAGACAACGGTTCCGTCAATCATATTCTATGAGGTGTCTTCTATATCTATGACAACGGTTCTTTATATATTTATTGTCTTTTGTAAATACAAAGACAACGGTTTCAATTGGATATAGACAACGGTTTTGTCAGCCGCATTTTTTGAGATGTCTTCTATATGTATGACAACGGTTCTTTATATATTCGATGTCTTTGAAATTACAAAGACAACGGTTTTAATTAGGCATAGACAACGGTTCTGTCAATCGTATTCTTTGAGATGTCCTCTATATCTATGACAACGGTTCTTTATATATTCGTTGTCTTTGTAATTACAAAGACAACGGTTTCATTTGGACATAGACAACGGTTCTGTCAACCGTATTCTCTGAGATGTCTTCTATATGTATCACAACGGTTCTTTATATATACGCTGTCTTTGCACTTACAAAGACAACGGTTATATCTAATAACCGTTGTGCGTCCCCAAAAACTCTAATTTTTGCCAATATAGACAACATTATTTTAAAAACCGTTGTCTATAAGGCGTTGTCTAAAACCATTTTTGTAATAGTGATCGAGTGAAACAAAGCAACTAGGAATCGACCAGAGCAGAGAACAAAGCATATCGACACAACAAGGTCGATATCGATGTTGCATGGTCGTTATCGAGTGGCTGTTTCGCTTACGGGGAGTTGCGGGGTATAGGTGTATGTAAAATAGGAGAATCAAATAAACACAACTAGACTATCTCCCTGTCCCAAACAAATAATACAAGAATCCCCTCCCTTGTAATAGTAGGGTAATTCAGGATCGAATCCACGAGGAGGTATGTCAGCGCTTCCTTTGTTGTACTCACGATCAATGCTTTCGACCTCAGCAGACACTCGATATCGAGTATACTGGTCGATATCGACCTCAGTTCTGGTCGCAGTTCCTGCAGAAGACAAAACAGCAAGTCGACGTCGAGCAGAGACCTCGATATCGATGTTAGTACTCGATATCGACCCTTAAGGTCGATTTCGATGTTTGTCACAGAAACTGTTTTTGTAACCAATTTGTCGGAAAAGGATCCGAAGAAAATAGAATGGAGAGGGAAGATGAACAGAAGCAAAACTCAGACTTTTATAAAGGATTTAATGAATTAAAAGGCTTCCAAAGTCGGGGTTTTATGCCACAATGATAACAATGCAAGTTTTATGCTAAAAATATGAACTTTAATGTCTTTCCGTCAAATAACTTTCGTTATCAACACTTAGGTGATTAGAGGCTCTCGCATAATTCCTAAGAGTTACTATCCAATTCATGAGTAATTCAAGTTCGCAATATGAGTGGCTTTCGCTTCAATAATGCAAATAATGAATCTCCCTAACTTTCGCAAAGGATCATGCATGGGGTAGAAGACGGAATCGCATAAAAGTTATACCTTTGATGCACTTACCTCTCATTGCTATCGTCGGGCTCACCCCGACCCTAGAAGTGGGTTGACTACTCCCTCCTCATCATGCACATCATCATCATTGTTATTGAAAGAAAGCTACTTGAATTAAAAGTCCGAAAGAAAGTACAACCGAACAAGCCACTCCGCTTTCGCCTTACAACTCCACTCGGCCACTCTCTCTCTCTCTATTAATTCTCTCTATTGAAAACTGAATTCTCTGCGTGTGTGGATTATGAATTGAATTCCTAAACTCAGCCCTAATGGCTTCTATTTGTAGATGACGATAAGGACTCGAAACCTTATCTTTATTCTCTATGATAACTAAAATAAATAAATAAAAAGTAAAAGTTAAAACTCCTTGGTGAAACCAGCCTCCTCATGGTAAACCTGATGTGGATGATAGGAAATTTCGACCTTTGGATAGATATTGCAAGCATTGGATATAATTCTATCAAAATCGGAGTCGAATTCCTCTGCTGGCATGGTCGATATCGACCAGTATACTCGATATCGACCCCTCCAAAATCTTATCTCGAGCTTCTCCTTCTCCTACTCGACTTCTATCAATTTGGTCGATCTGGCAGCATCGATATCGACCTCCAGACGTCGATATCGACCTCTTCTGTGTCGAGATGCTCTGTTTCCTTTCTGCTCGATTCCTATGTCTCGATGTACTCGATGTCGAGGTCTTCAGTCGATTTCGACCTCTTCAGAAGACTTCGAGTTCTTTTTCCGCTCTTCTGAATTCATCCATTTTCATCCTGTTTTCTGCGAAATCACATGGAAACTCGTGCAAACCCATATATTTGACATTTAAGCATAAACTACACTATTCCCATGTTTTCCCATTAATGTGTATGCAAAAGACAACAAAATGAATTCATATGTGCATAGAAAATATGGCAATATGCGCGTACATCAGTGGCCGAGATCAAGGATAAAGATAAAAGTCGAGTGCCAATCCGAGGTTGAGTAGGTGTGCTTGAGATAGAGAAGAGATAAGGTCGATATCGAGGTCTGAGGTCGATATCGACTGCTGCTGCAGACAGATCCGATGCTGTTTTTGATAGAATTTTATTCGAAGCGTTCAAGTTTATCCTAAAGTCGAGATCTTCTATCCATCTACAAAAGACTAATCAGTTTTTGATATTTACCTAAGGAATTTAGTTATTTTACCTTTATTAAGTTTTATCTTTGGAATAAAGATAGGTTTTCGAATCCTAGTATAGTGAGGTTTGAAATCTATATTTAGACGCCATTAGGGCTGAGTTTATTCGTTAAGTTTTACATCCAATTCTAGCAAGAAAACACATAGTTACGCAGTAGTAGTAGGAGAGAGAGAGAGGGTCGAGTGAGTTGGCGGGAAGCGAGATCGGAGATTTAGCTTTGTTTGGTGTAATCTTTCTTTCGAAGTTTAATACAAAGTAGTTTCTTTTACATGATGATGATGAGTTCAATGATGAAGCGCGAGTAGTTCACCCACTTCTACGGTCGGGGTGAGCCCGACGATAGCAATGCATGTTTGTGCATCAAAAGTATGATTTTTATGCGATTCTGTCTTCTATCATATGCATGATCCTTTGCGAAAGTTGAGGAGATTCATTATTTGCATTATTGAAACGAAAGCCTATCATATTGTGAATTTGGATTTGTCATGAAATTGGATAGTAACTCTTAGGTTTTATGTGAGAGCCTCTAATCACCTAAGTGTTGGTACAGAAAGTTATTTGACGGAAAGACATTAAATTTCATAACTTTAGCATCATACTTGCATGATTACCGTTATGGCATGAATCCCCGACCTTGGAAGCTTCTAGTTTATTGAAGTTCATACAAAAAGTTGCGTTTTTATTTCTGTTCATCCTTCCTTCACCATTCTACATTCTTCGGTCATCTTTTCCGACACAATTAGGTTCGTTTACAGTTACTCTTTGAAGACTCGAAATCGACTACAGAGGTCGATATCGAGTGCTAACATCGATATCGAGTACCAACTCGACATTGACTTGTTGCTTCTGTCTTCTGCATGTACTTAGTTGGAAATCGACCAGAATGAGGTCAATATCGACAAGACACCTCGATATCGAGTGGTCTCCTAGAGTCAAAACTTGATCGTGATTGCAAGCTTAAGAAGCACTGACATACCTCCTCGTGGATTCGATCCTGAAATATCCTACCACTACACCGGGAGGGATTCTTGTATTTTATTTGCTTGGATAAGGGAGTTAGCTTAGTATGATTTGAATATTTTATTTAAGTAATAAACCCCTCCCCCAAACGAACAAATTGGCGCCATTGCCGGGGAGGCAATCAATTGCGCCCTAAGCTTTTCTCACGATTTTCTTTTAGTGTTTATTTTGCCGGTTTATGTGACACTCTAATCGCGAACATATCTTGGTCAGTATAGAAGAGCCTGAAAAGTTCTTCCATCTTCGCAACAAAGCTATCAGAATCATGGCGGATAACGAGACACAGGCTCAGACCATTGAGCGGTTGAGGAAGGAAATAGAGGATCACAATGCTACAATCGCTGCTGAAAGGCCGCCGCTGCTGCAGAGCGATCCCGCGCTGATACACAAACAAGCCCAGGAGAGGCTCAATCAGTATCCATAGACGGCGATGCAATACATGCATCAGCCGCTATATGTTCGTGAATCTGCTATTTTAATTCCTCCATCTAATTATGAAATAAAGATAAACTTCCTATCTGAGATTATAAGAAATGCTTTTGAAGGAAGACCTAATGAATGCCCTTTGCAACATATCTCTACTTTCATGGACTTATGTGAGACTATTGCTGATGGTGTGAATCTAGAATATGTTAGACTAAAGTCTTTTCGATGGTCTCTTGCAGGGAAGGCATTGCAATGGTTAGAGAGTTTGGCTCCACGCTCGCTGAGGATATGGGTAGAGGTGAAGGATGCGTGCCTAAACAAGTTTTTTCCTCCATCTACAACGACGATGCTACGGCAAAGGATCACGGCTTTCAAACAAATGCCTTGTGAGGCATTAGCACAAGCGTGGGAGCGCTTTAAGGACTTGTTGAGATCATGCCCTACGCATGGGAAACTACCATATATCATCCAAGAGATCTTCTACAACTCCCTCGATGGGCCGAATAAGGAGAGAATCAACTCATACACCTCCTATCGGTACATTGAGCTCACACCAACGGAAGCCTGGGAGATAATTGAGAGACTAGTTAACATTGATAACACTTATGGGACTGCTGCGGCCTATGACTCAAGGCCTGCCCCATCTACGCCACATTATGAGCCTCCAAAGGAGATTAATCCTGATGTGCGGCAACAATTCCACAACGATCAGACACTCCATTCATACTCAGCTATAGGGCATCAACTTTTGGCTAGGGGAGATCGATGTTTTGAAGCGCAACATGGAGACCCAATTTGGTCAATGATAAGGGAGGTAAGTCGAGTACAAATAATAACGATGTAAATGTAAACCGACTCCTAGCCTAAGCAAATAATTACAAGACTTCCTCCCGTTGTAGTGGAAGGGTAGTCAGGATCGATCCACGAGGAGGCGTGTCAGCGGGATCCTAGTAGCTTTGGAAATCTCACGTCTGCGTCGACTAGTAGCCTCGATTTCGACCTTGGGCCTCGATGTCGACCTCGGCTGTCGATGTTCTCTGCAACAGAAGACCTGCAGAGACAAAAACAAGTGGTCGATATCGACTGGTGGGGGTCGATATCGATGTCAGTCCATGAAATCGACTGGCTCAGAAGACTGCCAGTCGATACAGAAGGGTCGATATCGACGTCTAGGGGTCGATATCGATGCTCAGCAAACTCCGCAGCGATGCTCGTCGTCGACTCAGAAAACTGTCGACGAACTCAGTGGTCGATATCGACGTCTGGGGTCGATATCGATGTCTCCCTGCAGTGGGTTAGTTTCTCGTCGGCAAAGAAAGGCCGAAGGTTTGAGAATGGAGAGAGAAGCAATGAACAGAAATAACAGTGGGTTTTGGTGTGTATAAACTATGTAAAAAGGCAACTCCTAGGATTAGGGTTTACCACAACGTTAATCAATGCATGCGATGAGATAAATAAGACGGAGAATTGCGCTATTTCACCCGAGGGACAAGCTTTCGCCGTACACCAACTCTTAGGATTACTCTTGCAAATAAACCTAATTGTCTCTACCAATTTTATGTTTATAACTCAAGTTGTTAGCATGAATCCCTTTTCTTTCGATTAGGACTAAACATAGAATCGTAGGAGGAGAGATAGACACAACGATATCAACATCAAATACTTACCTCAAGCGCGCATGGCTAACGTCGGGCTCACCCCGACCCTAAGAGCTTTGGGGAACTACTCACTTCTCATCATGGAACTCATTGTCAATTGAAGAAAATAAACTTGCATTAAAATAAACTTCGAAGCTTTACAACTCAACGTCAACTTTCGCAAAAGTCAAACCCTAAAACTTCTCTTTAACTCTAACTCTATGGTCTATTGTCTTTGTCTTGGGTCAATGGATTGTTCTGGGATGGGATGATCTAACAAATCAGCCCCTAAGGCTTTATTTATAGGCTACTAATCCTCGCTATCCGAGGATTGTAACTCCTATCTAAACTATTAAATCTATCCGAACAATTTAGGATAGGTCTTTTATTTTGATAAAACTTAAGTAACTTAAAGGTAAAAGATAAATAACTCTTCAGCTGCCATCTATCTTGAAAGTATGAGATAAATCCGTGCCTCCTTGAAGATATAGTTCCAATCCGCATTCGAAATCGCGTCTATCTTCTGTCGAGATAAGGGGTCGATATCGACACCAGGGGGTCGATATCGAGGTCTCTGTTCCTGCTCGACTTGTTCAGCTCTGGTCGATTTCTATGTTGAGGTCGATATGGGGGTCGATATCGACACCGGGGGTCGATATCTGGGTCTAAGGTCGATATCTACCTCTTCTCAGCTTCACTTTGATGTCTATGTTGAGGTCGATATCTATGTTGAAGGTCAATATCTACACCAGAGGTCGATATCTGGGTCTAGGGTCGATATCTACCTCTGCTCAGCTTCACTTGGCTTCTTCGTTTTGACTTCGATTTTGCTCGAATTCCTGCATGGTTAGCTCAAAACATGTGCAGACCCTATTTCTTGCATTTTAGCCCATTCTTACACAAGTTTATATTCTTTTGAACCTTTTCTCTGGAAATCGAATGAAATAAGGAGTCGAAAGATGCAATAAACAAAGGTACAAATATGTACATCAAAACACCCCATACTTAGACTTGCTTGTCCTCAAGCAATAACCAAGCAATAACCAACACCTACAACACACCCTTCAAGTCTTCGCCCTTGTCAAAAGCAACATCATAAGCGGTAGCAAAGCAAAGCAAGTGAATTTAACGTCATAGCACATATTTTTGCGATCCATAGGCATATGCAATTTTGATCCAACCTCACAGGGATAATGTGTTTGCACTCAACTCTCATGTGTTTAGGCTATGAAGATCGACTCTCAACTCAATTCCATATACAATCTCATAAACATTGCAATTTATAAAAATCCACTTCGCAACCAATTATGAAAATGCAATAAGAATCATCAGGAGGACTTTCGCTCAATGGAAGACTTCAAAGAAGACTCCATTCGGCGGGGTGGTAATGGGGCTTGGTATGAAATAAAAGGGTATGGAATTATTTGGCTATGTGGTGCTTTTATAATTCGGGAATCAAGACTCCTAAATCTCAACACTTGCAATACCCAAACCATAACTCTTCAAAGTAAGCTCAATCTCTATAATGCTTTTTCCCAACTCATCTTTCCATAATATGCTCTCAAAAATATAACACTTGTATGAATAAAGGACTTAAGGATTTTGGCTCATGCACTATATATATATATCCCTTTTTTTCGAAAATAACAAATAAATATGTGCATTTATATGTTGAGCCATAAATCCTTTTACAAAATATAACAAAATGTAAATATGCGCCATCCTATAATTTCCTTGCTCAAAACTAGACATTATGCTCTTTTCTTTCCACAAGGCATTAGTCCAACCAATCTAAGTCTCAATTCCCAAATGGGGGTCAGGCTCAATTCGGCTAGGGATAATTTTGTGGAGTTTGCAATTCAGGCTCAGGCTAATGTTCTGGCTTCAAGCAGGGATAATGCAGGGTAGGTAAAGAGAGGATAAAAATGGCTTAAAAGATGCCTCCATCATTTAATTCTCGTAAACATAATCATATATATGCATTGGTTTTGAATAACTATCACAACATTTAGAGATGCATAGGAAGAGTAAATTCACTCAAGAAAGCGGAGGGATTTTTGATGTTCTCCCTATAGGTCAAAATTCTCACAAGGACAATTTTTGTTGGATTTGCTTTTTAGCCTAGGATCATATGTGCTCAATTTCATCACAAGTTCACAATCTACATAAAAATTTTAAGGACTTAGGCTAAACCATCCAAATATGCCATAGGATTTACATGATCAAGTCAGGTATTGAGTTTTCATAAGAGGACATCTAAGTAGGGTTAAAAAATAAACTTAAAAATAAACATGCATTTTTTTGTATTTTTGACATTTTTCTATTTTTTTGGATTTTTTTGACATTTTATAAAAGTAAAACTAAAAACAAAAATTTAAACATGAATGCAATGCGAAGAAGAAAACCAAGTTAAGACCATAAGACATGTCTTTCCCCCACCCCATACTTAAAATATACAGTGTCCTCACTGTATTAAAAAGAAGAACAAGGGTAGAGAGAGACTTACAGCGGATTCAGGTCGATTTCAGGTTTGGTCGATGCCAGAAGTCGATATCTAGGTCAATGGTCGATGTCGACTGCATCTGTCGAATTCGAGGAAGAAGGTGAAGACGAGGGCTGCCTGATTGGGGTCGATATCGAGTATTAGGGTCGATATCGACCTCTGCTTTTCGCTCCTGAGTCCTCGATGTCGACTCCAGGAGGTGGCTTGACCCGGGGGGTCGATTTCGACTGCCTCTACAGAAGCTTCTTTTCTTCTTCGTCGTTCCTTTTGCTTGATAACCTGAAATCTTTGTTAGAAATATAGATAAAGCACGAATTATCTCAGTTTTAGAAGTTTCAAACAGCCAAAAATTAAATCCTAAAAACCATCTATGCAAAAATTTAAAAGTTTTTATGTACATGCTCTAGATTTTTGAGTCGCTAGGCCGACTTCTCCGTCAATTCTTCATGACCCTTTTATGTAGGGACCCTTCGAGCGCGAGCCTTCTCCTGGATCATCTAGGTCCTTTTGGTCGTAGCGAAGTTCAGCGACCAAGGCTTCTTTGATGTTAGGTTCTTCTTTGGGCGCTTTTCTTCTCTTTTTTGACTTAACTTTAGTAATATAGGCAAACCATGGAGCCTTGACCCTCTCTTTAGTAGAATTATCAATAATTGGCTTAATTGATTTATCAATAATGGATGGAGGAGGGTTAGGAGTCATACCCGGGCTTACTTGTTTGGGCCCGAAAGAGAAATCTTCGGGCTGAGGGGAGGTCGATTTCGACCAAGGTGGGTCGATTTCGAGAGCTGTGGTCGATGTCGATATGTGAGGGTCGATATCGATCTCTGCGACCCCATACTTAAGCTCCTTGCATCGATCTGACATACTCGATTTCGACTAAGGGGGGTCGATTTCGATGTGTTTAGTCGATATCGACTGGTTCCAGTCGATGTCGACCCTGCTTGCTGTTTCCGTCCTCGCCAACAAAAATTTTCTAAGCTTCTCCTTAGCCGGCGAGAGGACTACTTGTTCCAGGTGCTTTGTTTCGCTCATGGTTGGGTTGAAAGAGAATTCTATCACTTCGTTTCCTATAGTAAAGGTTAGTAACCCTCGACGTACATTGATATTGGCATCCGCAGTAGCTAAGAAAGGCCTACCAAGGATAATAGGCACTACAGGATCTTCAGGCATCTCCAATACAATGAAATCAGTAGGCACAAAGAACTTACCTACCTTTACCGGAACGTCATCAACTATACCTGTGGGCCTGACGAATGAGTTGTCAGCCATATAGAGCTTCATGTCCACAGGTTCAAGTGCACCAATGTTCACCTTTTGCCAAATAGAAAGAGGCATGAGACTTACACTTGCCCCTAGGTCACATAGGGCTTTATAACGATGTTGGCCAAGTCCCACGGTGTTTGCAAACTTCCCTGGATCACTGTTATTCTCAGGGAAGTCCATCTTTGAGCACTCCTCTGAGATCTCTGCCATGGATCTCTTCTTGCTCAGGATGTCTTTCAGGAATCGCACATAGGCAGGCATCTCGCTTAGGGCTTCTGTTAGAGGGACAGTGATGTTGAGTCCTTGAAGTATCTTTATGAAGCACCTAAACTTGCCTTTGGTGGGATCCTCCAATGCTTTGGAAGGGAATGGCAATGTCTTCTTTGGTGGGGGGGCCAAAACGGTGGTCGGAGGAGCCTGCTGGACATCGATGTCGACTGGGATCTGGTCGACATCGACTGGGATGGTCGATTTTGACCTCTGTTGGGACTTCTCAGGCTCTGTAGTGTCATCGACATCAACCAGGGGGTCGACATGGTCGTCGATATCGACCTCTGGGTCGACATCGACTGGTCTATCGATGTCGACTAGGTCTGCTGTTTTCTCCTCCGATTCCGTTCGTGGCTTGTGTACTTTGGTGCCACCTCTCAATTGTATGGCTGCGACGTGGCCCGTCCCGGATTGTCCCTTAGGATTTGTAGTGGGTTGCCCAGGGAGTGTTCCGGACGGTCTAGGAATTTGTGCCGTCAATTGACCCAGTTGAGTCTCTACGTTCTTCTTCCAAATATCCATCTACCCAATCCTTGTGGTAAGGTGATTGAGTTGAGAATGGATGGCATTGTTGGATTGATCATTCCTAGCTTGATTCCTCCTTATCTCATCCAGTACTAGTTGAAGATCATCCTTCTTTTGGTCTCTCTTCGGGTGCCCAGGAGCTCTATAAGGCGGAGGGTCCCTAGGGTTAACCGGGTTCCTTTGTGGTCGATGGAACCTTTGGTCTCCCCAATATTGATGATTGGGACCCCTCATGTAGCGCGCCTCTTGGTGAGTCTCCCCTAGGTGTACTTGTTCGGCATGTGGGCACTCGATGGTGGTGTGCCGTTGTGATCCGCATTCGATGCAATCTTGGTTCGCTGAAAGGAACCTTACTTGCTTTTGGAGCTTTCTAAGTTGATCTCTGTGGAATTGCTCCTCCACATCCGGATCGATGACATTGGAGGGTTCATATAAGGGCATAGATGGGGCAAGCCTCGACGATGATGGTGCGTCGGAAGCCTCAGGAGTCCCATATGTGTTGTCGAACTCCACCAACCTCTCTATGGTCTCCCAAGCCTCTTGTGGGGCGAGTTCAAGGTAGCCATAGGAGGTGTAGGTGTTGATCCTCTCCTTAGTTGCAGCGTCAAGAGCATTGTATATGATCTCCTGAATTACGTACGGTGGTTGGCCATGCGTCGGGCATGATGGTAGAAGGTCCTTGAACCTTTCCCAAACAGTCGCCAAAGCCTCACCAGGCTTTTGTTTGAAAGCCGTGATTTTCCAACCACTGCAATGCTTTCCCTGTAAGAGACCAGCGAAAGGCTTTTAGTTGGACATACTCAAGACTTCGTCCATCAGCAATTGTATCATAGAGGTCTAAGAAGGTTGATATTTGTGCCATAGGGCATTCGTTAGGTTTCCCTTCATATTGATGCCTTCTTATTTCAGTTAAAAAGTTTGGTTTAATTTCAAAATTAGAGGCAGGGATAAGAATTGCCGATTCAAGCACTGTGAGAGCGGGGTGCATATATTGCTTGGCATTCCTACGGAGGGCATTGATTTGGGCTTCTATTTGCCTCCGGCCTTCCTCCTCTCTATCCGCACACTCCTTAAGTGCCGCCTCTCTAGTCGTTAGGTCCTCAACCTGCCTCCTTAGTTGTTCAATAAGTTCTGCTTGGTTCGCGTTTTCCGCCATGATTCTTTGAGCTTGGGCCCTTAGATGGAAATAACGCTCAGGGTCGTCTACTCCTTCAAATTCAGGTGGGCGATCAGCGCGTCGCATACACCTGCAAGACCAAACTAGGTAGAGACGTGAGATAGACTACTAGTGCACGATTGATTGCCCCCCCGACAACGGCGCCAATTTGTTAAGGGAGGTAAGTCGAGTACAAATAATAACGATGTAAATGTAAACCGACTCCTAGCCTAAGCAAATAATTACAAGACTTCCTCCCGTTGTAGTGGAAGGGTAGTCAGGATCGATGCACGAGGAGGCGTGTCAGCGGGATCCTAGTAGCTTTGGAAATCTCACGTCTCCGTCGACCAGTAGCCTCGATTTCGACCTTGGGCCTCGATGTCAACCTCGGCTGTCGATGTTCTCTGCAACAGAAGACCTGCAGAGACAAAAACAAGTGGTCGATATCGACTGGTGGGGGTCGATATCGATGTCAGTCCACGAAATCGACTGGCTCAGAAGACTGCCAGTCGATACAGAAGGGTCGATATCGACGTCTAGGGGTCGATATCGATGCTCAGCAAACTCCGCAGCGATGCTCGTCGTCGACTCAGAAAACTGTCGACGAACTCAGTGGTCGATATCGACGTCTGGGGTCGATATCGATGTCTCCCTGCAGTGGGTTAGTTTCTCGTCGGCAAAGAAAGGCCGAAGGTTTGAGAATGGAGAGAGAAGCAATGAACAGAAATAACAGTGGGTTTTGGTGTGTATAAACTATGTAAAAAGGCAACTCCTAGGATTAGGGTTTACCACAACGTTAACCAATGCATGCGATGAGATAAATAAGACGGACAATTGCGCTATTTCACCCGAGGGACAAGCTTTCGCCGTACACCAACTCTTAGGATTACTCTTGCAAATAAACCTAATTGTCTCTACCAATTTTATGTTTATAACTCAAGTTGTTAGCATGAATCCCTTTTCTTTCGATTAGGACTAAACATAGAAACGTAGGAGGAGAGATAGACATAACGATATCAACATCAAATACTTACCTCAAGCGCGCATGGCTAACGTCGGGCTCACCCCGACCCTAAGAGCTTTGGGGAACTACTCACTTCTCATCATGGAACTCATTGTCAATTGAAGAAAATAAACTTGCATTAAAATAAACTTCGAAGCTTTACAACTCAACGTCAACTTTCGCAAACGTCAAACCCTAAAACTTCTCTCTAACTCTAACTCTATGGTCTATTGTCTTTGTCTTGGGTCAATGGATTGTTCTGGGATTGGATGATCTAACAAATCAGCCCCTAAGGCTTTATTTATAGGCTACTAATCCTCGCTATCCGAGGATTGTAACTCCTATCTAAACTATTAACTCTATCCGAACAATTTAGGATAGGTCTTTTATTTTGATAAAACTTAAGTTACTTAAAGGTAAAAGATAAATAACTCTTCAGCTGCCATCTATCTTGAAAGTATAAGATAAATCCGTGCCTCCTTGAAGATATAGTTCCAATCCGCATTCGAAATCGCGTCTATCTTCTGTCGAGATAAGGGGTCGATATCGACACCAGGGGGTCGATATCGAGGTCTCGGTTCCTGCTCGACTTGTTCAGCTCTGGTCGATTTCTATGTTGAGGTCGATATGGGGGTCGATATCGACACCGTGGGTCGATATCTGGGTCTAAGGTCGATATCTACCTCTTCTCAGCTTCACTTTGATGTCTATGTTGAGGTCGATATCTACACCAGAGGTCGATATCTGGGTCTAGGGTCGATATCTACCTCTGCTCAGCTTCACTTGGCTTCTTCGTTTTGACTCCGATTTCGCTCGAATTCCTGCATGGTTAGCTCAAAACTTGTGCAGACCCTATTTCTTGCATTTTAGCCCATTCTTACAAAAGTTTATATTCTTTTGAACCTTTTCTTTGGAAATCGAATGAAATAAGGAGTCGAAAGATGCAATAAACAAAGGTACAAATATGTACATCAGTCAATCGGCGGAACAAATACCCAAACCGTTAGGATCGTTACCTGGATCAACTGTGCCCAACCAAAAGGGCAAAACTACTAAATAATTAGTGGCCATAAATCTAAGGAGAGGGCATCAATTGCAAATGCCCGAGCAAAAAGAGGAGGATAAAGCACCAGAACAGATATCGATATCGACACACCCAGTCGATATCGACCAAGGTGATATCAATGTCGAGGCCACTGTGGTCGATGTCGACACAGATGCTGAATCACCACAGAAATTGACTCCTCCAGTCGATATCGACCACCATCCAGTCGATGTCAACTCAACTCCAGCTGCAGGGAAGAAAGTGGTGTTGCCATTCCTGTCAAAGAAAATTGTCAAGTACCCGGCGGAAAATAAGTTTCAGCGATTTGGGAAGATGCTTCAAGGGCTTAATGTCTCAATTCCATTAACCGAAGCACTTCATGAGATTCCATCATATGTGAGGTTCCTTAAGGACATCCTAGGTAAGAAGCGATCAATTGCTGATATCGTAGAGGAATGCAACAGATTGGAGCTACTAGAGAAGCGGGCGGACCAGATAAGTTTTCTATCGCTATAGGCTTACGTCAATATCGCTTTAATGCTTTAGTTGATTTAGGCGCTAGTGTAAGCATGATGCCACTAACCATATGGCACAAGATAAAGATAGGTCCCCTGGAGCCTGTGGGTACAAAGCTATACATGGCGAACAATACGGTGGTGATTCCAACAGGGATGGTAGATGATGTGCCAGTACAAGTAGGTAAGTTATTTGTCCCTGGTGATTTTCTAGTTGTTGATATGGCAAAGGACCCTGCTTGTCCTATTATTTTAGGTTGGCCATTCTTAGCAACCGTCGATGCCAACATAAGCGTGAAGAAAGGATTGCTCTCATTCACAGTGAGGAACTAATAGAGTACACCTTCAACAAGACAGTAAGGAATCATGAAGGGACAATGGAGGTAAATTCGATTAAAGGTGTCTACATCACATGAGGGGAAGCAAAGGTAAGGAATATGACAACTGAGGAGCTTGAAAAGAGGGCCATAGAAGCCCAAGTGGATGAAGTCATGGAAATCTTGAACGAAGGAGCCAAAAAGCCACTCAAAATCGACCTAGGTAAGTCAATATAGACTAACAAAGTTCAAGATTCTGTGCCAGGTTATAAGTATGGTGTCGACATAGGAGAAGAAACATCAAAATCGAGCACACCTGTCGAAATTGACCAAAAACCTATGCCGCAATCGACTGCCACAAAAGTTGAGAAAAAAGGAGGAGGAACCTCGATATCGAGTATGACAGGTCAAAATCGACCACAACAGATCGAGCAGAAACCCTCCAAATGGATAGAACCTCCACGATCACAACAGAGCTCAATATCGAGTTCTGCTAATCGATATCGATCTAACCCACTGACAGAAGAGAAGGTAAGCCAAGGTACGGATTCCTCTTTTTCGATTTCAATTAAGAATTTATCATTTTTTTGGAAGAGGTTTGCCTTGGTATGTGCGCTTGTGTAGGGTATCCGATGATGATCCAAGGAGCTATGAAATAGTAGATAAGGTGTATGTCTCCAAATCAAAAGAGCATTGGTTCCCTAGTAGATTCAAAGACAAAAGGATGGGACCATTTACGGTGAATCAAATCCATCCAGGCGGAATGCAGCTGAGAAATAAGAAAGGAGTTATATTTGAGGCCCAGACAACATAGGCTCTGCAGCTGCCACCTTGAGGAGCGTGAAAGGAAGAAGTCAACCTAGCTACTATAAAGTCCAAAGCATGTAAAAGACAACTAGTTCTAGGTTTTGGACATTTTTACTTTGTTTTGAGACATAAGACATTATTATGTGTTTTAGTTTTTATTTTCTAACAAGATTCATGAAAGAAGGAGAGCATAACAGACATTGAAAACAAGCAAAGAGCTCGATATCGACCCAGATGGTCAATTCAGAGGAGCTTGTGGTCGAGGCCGGATCACCCTGAAGCTCAGAACTAACCAGAAATCGACGTAACTACTCAATATCGACTAGTATGCCCGATATCGACCTCTACTACAAATGCCTTCAATTCCTAATTTTCGTGAATGTTTAGTAAGTTTCTTTCTTAACCCTAGTTCTTATACAGTGAGGAACTGTAATTTTTAAGTATGGGGGGTGGGGGAAAGACTTACTTGCATATTTTTAGCATTTTTTTAGCATTTTTTTGAAAATTTTCACTAGTACAAAATCATGAATATACCCCGGGCGTTTTTACACATATAGCCCGGATCTGACAAAATTATACTCCGGGCTTCAGGTTGGTTGAGCTAAAATGTATGTGAGACTTTATAGCCCGGATATTTGAAAAACATATCCGGGGTATATACTCAAGCAAATATTCAAGTGAAAAAAAATGCCCGGGGTATATACTATCAATATCCGGGGTATATACCACTAATATCCGGGGTATATACTCAAGCAAATTTTCAACTAAAAAAAAGCCCGGGGTATATACCTCTAGTATCCGGGGTATAAAATTGAAAAATCCGGGGTATATACCTCTTGGGAGTTTATTCTTGTCAGGTATATAGCCCGGAGGTCTAAATAAAAATCCGGGGTATATAGTGTTTTTTTTTTAAAAAAATTAATATCTATTTGTATATTACCATATTAAACCTACTATTTAACATGTAACTCCCATCCATTCAGAGTTTCAGACCAATATATTTGCAACCAAAAACCCACAATTGAATGGAACATGAAACAAATCTGTACAATTTCAAATCTTCAAAGGACCAAGTGCAATCTTGTTTGAAATTCGGAACAAACTAAGGCAGTGCAAAACGTAGTACATGTTCAACAACAAATTATAGAAGATAGTCATCACCCAATCTCCACCTTGCATAGACTGAGTACCAGAGCCTGACTGCTGTAGCCTATGGATGCCCAATCTCCGGGAAGCTGAGCTATTGTTTGCTTTCCTCCCAGGGGTGCAAACTGTCCAAAGTTTTTGTACCTGAAGGGATGGAATCTGTGCAGCCTTCAGCTCTGAATTGGACGGAGCCTTCTGGATTCTTTTCACAATCGTCCATGCGGTTAAAGCAATCAGCAAGATAGGACCCTTGTTGAGCGGCGACCTGGAATGAACCAAACAAAGTGAAGATGTGAAAATCTTAACCCTTGTAGAAAAGTCACAGTAACCTAGACTTTTATCCAGCTAAATTTTAACACTTGGAGATGTGAAAATCAAAGTAGCTAATGCTAACACTCAAAATGTGCAATGAGAAATTTGAGAATCCAAAGAGTTGTATTTTCAGCACACACATTCAGGTATCATAGAAACAAAACAAGTAGCACTCTATATGTATGGCAAGTAATGTACCTGATGCAGTTTCTAATGCTTTGCTGCTTTCAGCACATCCAAAGAAGGAGAGTTGCTAAATATCGATGTCAAACTTTCATTAGTTATTTTTCTCAATATCTTCAGCGGTCTACGCCTCTACGGTTCCTCTTTCAGAATTTCCTAAGTGTAATGGAACTTCCTCCAAACCAGAGACATCTCAATTAGCTTGCCTAAAAAAAATCAGAAAAAAACAATGTTGAACAAGATAAGTAATTAAGCACCTATCCCCATAAATACCAATTGGATGACACTGTAAAAGTTCAAGGTCTTCCAAAGATGATATACGTAAATAGCATAATAAATCATACTGGTTCTAGCGGACATCAACCTACAAAAGAAAGGTAGAGCTGAACATGGATTAAAGCAAGAAAAGTAATCAACCTTGGCCAGCATGCTACTAATGACATCATTTTCAGAAAGACCAAAGAAATCACCATTTTGTACAAAAATATTACACTATTAGAGACAAAGGAGATTTAACAAAAAAAAAGGATCAGTTCATTTAAAACACTCACAGAAGAACTTCCAAGTCATATTTTGGTTATTCAAATGTCATGAGTTATTTGTGTTAGAAATCTTTTTTCTCATCCAACTTTAACTTATAAAGATCAAAGATGTTAAAGAAATGGCCATCTATAGTCAGCTAGAATTTGCAAAGGGGTAGTTTTACTTCATTCACATGCATCGAAAACGTAGAAAAATTGAGGTTTAGTGTCAGTTATACATGTACCTGAATACAAGGTTCAGTCCGCAGCAAATGAAAGGCATTATAAACTCAGCCCATTTCTTGACACACTCTGATTGTCGACTAATGGAGTTACCAAAGGTCGAGAACAAATCCATTTGTGATGGAGGGAGACCATGATCATATAAAAACGGCATGCAATGAAAAAACAGGGAGAAAAATGAGAACATAAAACTTCTAAAGAAGCAATTTCCATCTCCTATGAAGAACAAAATTCAGAACTCGTAACCAGAAAAAACAAATAAATAATGTACTCCAAAATTAAGCTTATAAGAATCACTGCAAGTCATACATTGCAAGTTAAATATTTCAAGTCCTAGCTATAGTTGAAATTTATCCAATCTAAAAAAGAAGAATTATGTTATAAATGAAATTAGAGAAGCCTAGAATAAAAATTGTAATGCATTAGTTTCAAGTTCTAGAAACACCCATGAGTGGGGCACTTTAGATTGAATTTGTCTCCAAGAAAGTAATGGGTGCCAATTACAAATAAATCTATAAGGTAATGGTGAATACCTAGTAAAAAGTAGACCAACTACCAAATTAGTGGCATGTGGACATATGGGGTACTTTAGATGAAGTCACTGTAAAAAAAAATCCAAGAATCAACTACTTTGTATCAAGCTAGTACTACATAACATAAATTTTAATTCTTACACTCAGCTTGACGTACATTAATAGATTTCATATTTTAAATTTCATATATCACATGATATGCAGTAAAAGTATAGTTACTCTAGAACACACTGTGGTAGGATTGATTGAAAGTTGAAAGTGATCCCCAATTAGTTAGATCATATATAACTCAACTACCCCGCCTTCAGTTGGTTGTCACTTTGCAGCCTACCTATCTCCGGTTCAAGAGAAGGCATAGCATAATTTGAGTCAAACAAATCAAGAAAGAGGAAAACACTAGTGAGGCTGTGTGTGTAAAACGTGCAATTTAAGGTAGATTCATTCATCAAAGGTGGATAAGTATTCATAGAATGGTGTTCTCTCAAACCAAACAGTTAGTTTGGAGCTCTTTTTTCCCTTTTCCCCTGCATAAAGCACCAGACATCCACAAACGGAAATGAAGGGTGGATGACAGTAAGAGCAAAGTTAAAGCAACATTAAACTCACAACCATACAGGAACCTTGGAAATCTTGATAAACTCAAAACAGTAACAAATAGGCAACAATCACAAGCCCAAAGGATGAAAAACGAAATTAAAGGAAAGCATTTACCTCCATAATTTCCATTTCTAACATACAAACATTGACGTTCAGATCTTCGACGAGGCATGGTCTCCGACAGTCAATAGTGGTATCGCCCACAATGTAACGGCGTCGGGTTGAGCGAGAGAGAGATTGACGGTAAAGAGATGTAAGCGGGAGGTAGAAATCGAATCAGACTAGAGATTGAGGGAGGTCGAGCAACGGAATTCTCAAATCTACAAATGGGGACGATGAAGGAGATCGAAGGGGGAAATTCCTGATCTGGAATGGGGAAGATGAGAGGGGGGTATTCCTGATCTGGAATGGGGAAGACGAGAGGGAATGTGATAGAGGAGGGATCGAGTTTAGGGTGTCTTCAATGGCAGAGGCGCGAGGTTGAGTACACGAAGAGGACGAGATAGGTCGAGGGGAGGAGGGCGAAGGGCTTAAGATCTCAGATCTGTTAGGGAGATGGAAAGGCAGCGTTGGTCGGGTTCTTCTTCTCCATTATCTAGGGCGAGATGCGGGAGCGAGACAGAGAGAGAGAGACAGTCGAGAGTTGAGAGTGTTAGAGAGATCTCCATGGGAGGTAAGTTTGGGCATGGAAATGGAGATTTGTCCTCAGTGAGAGCGGGCCGAGTGGCACACACAGGACTAGGGCAAGAACAACAGGTTTTAGATTTTTTAATAAAATAATAATATATACCCCGGATATTTGTGCTCCAGGCTATGTAGCTATGGTATTAGGACAAATTATAAGTTTATACCCCGGATATTGACTTGTTAAAACGCCCGGGGTATATAAATGAAGTCACATATTATCGCGTTTAAATATAGCCCAGGGATTTTCATATTATTCGGGATAAATAAATTTATAAGTATCTGAAAATAAAAAATAATGTATTTTGACCCTTTATACCCCGTGATTTTGTGATCCGGGCTAATAGCCTATGAGCTAAAATCCAGTTTTTGTACTAGTATTTCATAAGCTATTGCATAGTTTTTACATGTTTATACATATTCATACATAGTTAATTTAGATGTATTTATCTTTAAAGAAAAGAGTCATGGAAGCTTATAAGGAACTCGACAATACAAAAGTAGATTCATTAGAGATATAGCATGAAATTGCCTAGTTAAGGGAAGTCACAATGAAGTGCGATTTTTTAGAGAAAACCATGAAAGTGAGGTAAAATTTGAAGTTGCTTTTGACATGTGCATGATAAGATGATGGAGGACTTTATAATTACCATACATATGCTCAAGTTCATATCCTAACCTTACCTATGCATATTTGCAATCACACAAGCCATATATGAAGCCTTATATCATTATTTCTCCACATATATTACATATTGCCTATTTTTTGTACCTTATACCGTATCCGGGGACTAGTTTGAGAATGGATGTCATGTTTGGAGTTATTATATGGAGTTTGTGCATTATTTATTGAAATTGTTGGCAGGAATGAAACAATTTTTTTAATTATGGAAAATTTAATGAGTGAGAAAAAATCCGATCACCTCAGGAGATAAAGGTAGGTCGACCCTGCTCGTTGAGATGTTAGTTCAGCGAGATGGGACACAAGGTGAGGAGTTCGAAGTACTAAGTATCCGGGGTCATTTATGACACGCATGTTTGCAACTCGCGAGAAGGCAGTGTCAAGTTTAGAGAGGTAAACACATTATAGAGAAAAAAAAACATTGAGCGATGAGTGAAAGGTGAGAAATATTATGAAGAAGGAATGTGGAATGATTTTGGAAAGAAAGTTTATTTCCCCGGATTTAACACCACGTGGCCAAAAATTATCCCACCTTTAGCCTTTTACCAATCTACTTCTCATAAGCTTGCAAAAGTCCTCTTGATTATTAATGCTAAGTTGCGAAATTTTTTTATACGTATAAATCTTCTTTTATGAGTATGATGTTGCTTTTATTCACAGGCATTGATTTGGTTGATAATAGTACCTTTTTTAGGATGGAAATTGAGTGTAGGGACATATAAGAATGAATCTATGATGTTGAGGGTTTACTTTTGTCCCCTGAATGACCATTAAAAGTATTGCTTGGGGACAAGCAAGCTTAAGTATGGGGTGTTTGATGTGCGCGCAAATTGTCATATTTTCTATGCACATTTATGTCCATTTTGACATTATTTGCATGCATATTGGTTGGGAAAACATAAGATTAGTGTAATTTATACTTATTTGTCAAATATAGAGGTCTACACGAGTTTTTATGATATTTCATAGAAATCGAGATGGAAATGGACGAATTTGGACAAAGGATGAGGAGCAGAAAAAGAACTTGAAGTCTACTAAAGAGTCGAAATCGACCTAAAGACTCGACATCGAGTGAAACAAAGCAACCAGGAATCGAGCAGAGCAGAGAACAGAGCATGTCGACACAACAAGGTCGATATCGATTTTGCATGGTCGATATCGAGGAAAAAGATAAAAGTCGAGTGCCAATTCGAGGTCGAGTAGGTGTGCTCGAGATAGAGAAGAGATAAGGTCGATATCGAGGTCTGAGGTCGATATCGACTGCTGCTGCAGACAGATCCGACGCTGTTTTTGATAGAATTCTATCCGAAGCATTTAAGTTTATCCTAAAGTCGAGATCTTCTATCCATCTACACCAGACTTATCAGTTTTTGATATTTACCTAAGGAATTTAGTTATTTTACCTTTATTAAGCTTTATATTATGAATAAGGATAGATTTTCGAATCCTTGGATAGTGAGTTTTGAAATCTGTAATTAGAGGTCATTAGGGCTGAGTTTATTCATTAAGTTTGACATCTAATTCCAGCAAGTGACAGATAGTTACGCAGTAGTAGGAGAGAGAGAGAGGGGGCCGAGTGAGTTGGCGGGAAGCGAGAGCGGAGATTTGGCTTTGTTCGATGTAATCTTTCTTTTGAAGTTCAATACGAAGTAGTTTCTTTTACATGATGATGATGAGTTCAATGATGAAGCGCGAGTAGTTCACCCACTTCTAGCGTCTGGGTGAGCCCGACGATAGCAATGTAAGTTTGTGCATCAAATGTATGATTTTTATGCGATTCCGTCTTCTATTCTATGCATGATCCTTTGCGAAAGTTGAGGAGATTCATTATTTACATTATTGAAGTGTTGCATGATTATCATTGTGGCATGAATCCCCAACCTTGGAAGCTTCCAGTTTACTGAAGTTCATATAAAAAGTTGTGTTTTTATTTCTGTTCATCCTTCCATCACCATTCTACATTCTTCGAACATCTTTTCCGACACAATTAGGTTCGTTTACAATTACTGTTTGAACACTCGAAATCCACTGCAGAGGTCGACATCGAGTGCTAACATCGATATCGAGTACAAACTCGACGTCCACTCGTTGCTTCTGTCTTCTGTAGCTACTTAGCTGGAAATCGTTTAGAACTAAGGTCGATATGGACAAGACACCTCGATATCGAGTGGTCTCCTGGAGTCGAAATTTGATCGTGATTGCAAGCTTAGGAAGCGCTGACATACCTCCTCGTGGATTCGATCCTGAATTACCCTACCACTACATACGGAAGGGATTCTTGTATTTTATTTTCTTGGATAAGGGAGTTAGCTTAGTTTGATTTGAATATTTTATTTAAGCAATACACCACTCCCCTTCGCGAACAGGGCCGCCAATTGACCCAGTTGGGTCTCAGTGATCTTTTTCCAAGTGTCCATCTCCCCCATGCGGGCAGTAAAATGGTTGAGTGCTCCTTTATTCTCGGCATGGTTCCACCTCATCTCATCAGGGATGAGTTGGACATCATCACTTCATGGTTCTCTCTCCGGATGACCTGGAGCTCGGTAAGGTGGTGGATCCTTGGGGTGGTATTGGGGTGGTTGATTTCTCCAGTTTTTGTACCTTTGGCGACTGGGATTCCTCATGTAGCGGGTCTCTTGGTGAGTCTCCGCTAGTTGTACTTGCTCTGTGTGGGGGCAATCGGTGGTGATGTGCCTTACGGAACCACATTCGGCGCATGGTTGGTTGGCGGAGAGGAATTTTACTTGCTTTTGAAGCCTCCTGAGCTGATCTTGCATGCATTGCTCTTTGACGTTTGGATCAATCTCCTTGGAGGGCTCATAGAGTGGCATTGATGGGGCAGGCCTTCAGTCGGAGGCTATAGGAGTCCCATAGGTATTGTCAAATTCGACCAACCTCTCTATAGTATCCCAAGCTTGTTGTGGTAGGAGCTCAAGATACCCATATGAGGTATAGGTGTTGATCCTCTCCTTAGTAGCTACATCCAGGGCGTTGTAAATGATCTCCTGGATGATGTAGGGTGGTTGCCCATGCGTAGGGCAGGACCTCAGCAGCTCCTTGAATTGCTCCCACACTTGAACCAGGGTTTCATGAGGCCTTTGTTTGAAAGCCATGATCTTATGGCTTATAACTGTCATCTTGGATGGTGGGAAGAACTTGTTTGGAAAGGCATCCTTGACTTCATCCCATGTGCGGAGTGATCTGGGGGTTAGGCTCTCAAACCATGCTAGTGCCTTCCCTGCGAGAGACCAACGAAAAGCCTTTAGTTTAACATAATGAAGGATTTGTCCATCAGCATTTGTATCACATAAATGGAGGAATAAAGAAATATACTCAAGAGGACAATCACTCAGTTTTCCCTTAAATTGATGTCGCCTAATTTCAGTTAAGAAGCCAGGTTTAATTTCCAAATCAGAGTGAGGGATAAGAATGACCGATCCAGGTACTGATAGCACAGCGTGCATGAATTGTTTGGCATTCTGGGTGAGGGCATTGATTTGGGCTTCAATTTGCCTCCTTGCTTCCTCCTCCCTGTCAGCACGCTCTTTTAGTGCCGCCTCTCTAGTTGTGAAGTCCTCGACTTGCTTCATTAGACGTTTAATCTATTGAGCATGGGTCTTTTGGTCTGCCATGGCTCTTTGAATTCTTGCTTCAGGGTGGAGATAGCTTTCTGGATCATCTAAACATTCGAATTCGGGTGTGCGATCAGCGCGTCGCATACACTTGTAAAGCAAAACATAAAAAGAACGTGAAAATAGACTACTAGGGCGCGATTGATAGCTTCCCCGGTAATATAAATCAAACTAATTCCTTATTCGTGCAAATAATTATAAGACTTCCTCCCGTTGTAGTAGAAGGGTAGTTAGGTCGAACCAAGAGGAAGCGTAGTAGCGAGATCCTCGATAGTTTCCAATTCACGTCCTGTATGTCGACTAGAAGCCTCGATCTCGAGTGAAGGACTCGACATCGACCTAGGCTTTCGATTTCTACTGCAACAGAAGACCTTCAGAGAAAAAAACGGTAGTCGATATCGATGTTAGTGGCAGAAGTCGACCTGGCTCAAAAGGCTGCCAGTCGACACAGGGCAATCGATATCGAGTAAAGCACTCAAAATCGACCTCAGCAGTAGATGCAGGAAGATAGGGATCGACACAAAAAACCGTCGATCTAGGGCAATGTGGTCGAGATCGACCTGTTTGGTCGAAATCAACTAGTCCTGCAGAAATGTTAGAGTCGGCAAAGAATG
This sequence comes from Persicaria maculosa, assembly GCA_963922045.1. Classification (NCBI taxonomy): domain Eukaryota; kingdom Viridiplantae; phylum Streptophyta; class Magnoliopsida; order Caryophyllales; family Polygonaceae; genus Persicaria; species Persicaria maculosa. The sequence goes on from OY998261.1 coordinate 43,088,534, forward strand.
GCCGAAGATATAGAGGATGGTAAAGGAGGATGAATGGAAAAGAACAGATTTTTATGATTCAAATAATATATTAAAAGAAACTCCTGGGGTCGGGGTTAACCACAACGTTAACCAATGCATGCAACAAGGCAAATAAGACGAACAATTGCGCTATTTCACCCGAGGGACACGCTTTTGCCGTAGACCAACGATTAGGAATACTCTTGTAAATAAACCTAATTGTCTCTACCAATTTTATGTTTATAACTCAAGTTGTTAGCATGAATCCCTTTTCTTGCGATAAGGACTGAACATAGAATTGTGGGAGATGATATAGACACAACGATATCAATATCAAGTACTTACCTAAAAAACGCATGGCTAACGTCGGGCTCACCCCGACCCTTGAATATTTGGGAGACTACTCGCTCTTCATTGCAATAGACACCATTGATTGAAAGAAAAGAACTTACATTAATTGAAACTCCAAAGCTTTACAATCCAACGTTGGCTTTCTCTCTAAATTAACTCTATTGATTGTGTGTCTTTGAATGAATAAGAACCAGCCCCCTAGGGCTTTATTTATAGGCTACTAATCCTTGCTAGCCTAGGAAGGCAGATCTAATCTTCTATCTAAACTATATCCAAACAAATAGGATAAGTCTTTATTAAAGTAAATATCTTAGTAACTAATATACATCTTAGGGTAAAAAGGAAACAACCCTTAAGACATAATCTATCTAATTGGAAGAGATAAAACGTGGCCTTGATGATAGAACATGCAATTCACGTCTCAAAAAGCGCGTCTAATCCACGTTGCATTCCAGTCAATATCGACCAGCCAGGTCGAAATCGACCTCTCTGTTTTTTGCTCGACCTGCTTGATTCTACTCGATTTCTGGGGCAAGGTCGATATTGATTCATCTACTCGATATCGAGTAGTCTTCTATGCTGGTCTTGTGGTCTATCTCGACACTTAGAGTCCATGTCGAGGTATTTAGTCGATATCGACCATACATGTCGATTTCGACCTCTTTTCAGCTTCTCTTGGCTTCTTCGTTTTGACTCCGATTCCGCTCCAATTTCTACATATTTAGACCAAAAATTGTGCAGACTCTATTTCTTGCACATTAGCTCCTTCTACACAAATTTGCATTATTTTTCACCCTTTAATTTAGGAATCGAATGAAATATGAAGTCCAAAGATGCAATAAAAGAGACTCTAAATATGTACATGATGAACGGTTTTTAGTCGTGTTAACCGTATCAAAATAAAACTCAAACCTACAAACTAGTATAGCAAGTAAGTAAGAGGTCGATCCCACAAAGAATCAAGTATTTCTGAGCAATGTGTGTTTACCAATTAGTAGAAAAGGGAGGGTTTTGGTTGATTGAGATTGAAAAAGAAAACAAAATAAAATAAAACAAATTGATGCAAAACAATTTAGAGAAGATCGCTCTACATACAACTATCCACTTTATTTTGTTGAATTGATATTGTAACTTCCTCTTGTTCTTTTAGGTTTCCTATGAATGCCCTTGTCCCAACCTAATATAGTTACTAGTCCAATCAGTCCAAGAAACCCTTATCAATCGAACAGTCCCTAAAGAAGGATTTAACCCAATTGATAGCTTTAAGTTCAGAGATTAGCCAAGGTATTTGCAGTCCCTAACGAGGGATTTAACAACACATCCAACTTCCTACTCATTCAGTTAGTTCAATCAGCCCTAAAGGAACAAGTTTGCTACTTGGGTTAAGGTTCGCAATCAGGAATATACAAAACCCTAGCAATTGAATTGATTCTACCAAGTTGATCAGGCAAGATAGAATAAAACAATCAAACATTCAAGCACAAAGAAGTCAAAACATTCAATATAGGAAATAAGGAACAAGATTCAGAAACTCACAACTCAATCCAAACAAAGCTTCAAATTGCAAGTAGAACGAAGAGAGTTTAGCCGCCCATGGCGAACATCGCTCTCAATTTCCAACTAAAATCGTCTTGAATCCTAATCTAATGAATGAATACCTAGGGCGAAGCTCTCTCTCAATTTCGTGCCCTTTTCGTGTCCAAGTCGGCCTCCAAAGAACAAAGATAGGTACATAGGGTTTAGATATATAAAACCGTCGCAGAACTATGAAACGCGTCGCAGTGGGCAAATGTGGCGGCCGCTGCATATTGCTGCGCCCGCAGCATATGGCAGCGCCCGCTGCATAAGTCTTTTACGGAAAATTGAGGTCGAATCAGCTCTCGGCGTTAATAAGAAAGTTGTAGCTCTCTGAAAGAGCTTTCCAACGCATGGTCATAATAGTCAATCGGACAACCGAGACCTCCAGAAAATGAAAAACACGTTCAGCATGTCTGGCGACAACTTCTGCAGACTTGTTCTTCGTTTAGGCTCACTTGTTCTTCTCAGGACCTCTTTAAATCTTCATGTAAGCTTCTTCGATCGACTAAACATCATCATCCAATGCGTTATCAACCCATGTCTCATCATCGGATCCACGATTGCCTGAAATAATCAACAAAAGTGTGTAGATTCCGACTCCAACAACATAGAGAGCAAATATGCAAATTGTACTTAAACCATGCATGATATGCATCATAACTAAGCTAAATGCAACCTATTATGCCTACCTAAATGCATGCCATCAAACTCCCCCACACTTAAGTTTCGCTAGTCCTCGAGCGAACAATATAAAAGCAACCTATACCTACGTTTTCCTTCTTCATGCATTAGCCCAAATCAAAAGCAACATCAATTTTAAATGAACACAAGACCAAGTGAATAAACATCATAGCATGTATTTAGCGATCAAAGCATAGAAGTAGAAATCATCCAACCTCACCAGGAATATGTGTTTCGCTCATGCTCTCATGTGTTTAGGCTTTAAGGTTCAACTTTCAACTCAATCCAAAACGCACTAAGCTCATAGACATTGACCACTATATCACCAAATCTCCACCGAAATGCTATTACTTGCGGGACACAATAAAGAAAATAAGCAAAATTGACTCTAGTAATTCATTTTTTTTGTTTTCATTTTCGATATGGGTGTCATGAATGGGTGTCATGAATGGCCCCGGTCTATCAACACCCCAACCTACTAAAATGAAGTCCACTTGAACATCTTTTGACGCAAGTTGCAAACACGGGTGTCATGAATGAACCTGGTTACTCAATGATCAATCTTTCTTTCCTAGTGGTTAGTTTTCAACACCTTTTTGCGCGAATCATCCCCATGGGTGTCATGCGTAGACTCGATTACTAAGTGCATCAACCATTGCCACCTTATTTCACTAAATATGCACAAATTCAAACAACAGACTCAAAACATAAACAGAAACTCCGCAAGCAACAATCATGTGAGTCGGTCTTGAAAAATAGATACTGCAGTCAATGCGAAGAGGTAGCAACATAAGGAGAGTAAATCACACAATTGAGCAAGATAATTATAAATTATTCTAATAAGGCTAAAAACATTCTCACAAGGGTCATGTTTGTAGGATTTCAATCATACTTTAGCTCAATCATACATGCTCAATTACATCACAAAATCATGCTTCATAAGAAAACATTTCATGGATATTAGGCTAAGCAATTCAAATTCATCGTAGGATTTACAAGTTCATGCCATAAGAATATATAATTTTCCTAACTAAGGTGGGTATTTGAAATCTATGTATATGCAATGCATGATATTTTTTGATTTTTTTAAGTGCAATATATGAATAAAAATAATCATGACAACATAAATAAACATGATATGCAAACTCTATCTATATGCAATGCAATCCCTCCCCCACACTTAAACCTTTCATTGTCCTCAATGAAACATAAAAGACAACAAAAATGATAATAAAACATAGAGGAAGAGATGAACAAAATACTCACAATGTGGTGTACGAATAGGCTCATGGACTTTCATAAACAACCAAATGGTTCGACTGGGCCTTGCGGCGGCTGCTGCCTGTCTACGGCGTCGCCGCCCTTACTTCAGCTGATTCCGGCGACTTTTCCTGAAAAGTTAGTCTATCCAAAAACTATCTAATGCCTAATGGAACACCTAATTTATTGAAAAGAAAAATAGCTAACTAGGAATTGAAATAACTAAATTAGAAACTTACCTCGGGTTGCCTCCCAAGAAGCGCCTTTCTTTAATGTCAGTGGCCTGACTTATTCTCAATCTAAAGATCTTATCTATCAGACATCGTCAAGGCCCTCAGTAACCTATCATATTCCTGTGCACAAATCTTACAAAGAACATCATAGCACAATAGATTGAAAGCATAAAATGTGGAACTCAAGAACCCTTTCAATCTATCAAAGAGTCTAACATGACTCTCTACAGAAGGAATATGATACCACCAGCACAGTTCCACTGGTGGCTTTTCAAAATAGCAATCAAAAGTATCAACATAATCACCATTACCTTCAAAATTGCAAAAGTTTACCTTTATTACCTCTTGAGCCTCAGCTGATGGCTCTATACTTGGTTCATCAATGGGCGAGCTTAGAATGGATGTGTCAGATGGAGTTGGAACCAAAACACATGAAACCTCATGTGTCGACTCATGAGATTCCAAGTCAGGAAGCATTAGACCATCTCCATCGTCAAAGAAACTATCGTTGTCATCAAACAATTCCTCCTCCTTTTGAACATCCTTATTATGTTGAAACCACCTAGGAGGGAATGAATTCAGCACAATGACTTCGATAGGATCCCCAACCCTTTCATCCTTCAATTCTTCAAGGGATGGTGGGATGGGTTTCTCAAAATCAAGAGAAGAAGACGTTGGGGGCTCCTCAGTAGCACTGCGGCGGTCGTCGCCTGGCTGCGGCGGTCGCTGCTCCTCAGATCTTTCACCCTCAGTTACGACTTCATCTTCTTCTTCTTCTAAGCCCCTTTCTTCCTTACCTTGGGGACCAACAATTATTTTTCCAATTTGGCTCATTAGTTCCTCCAAGGTCTTGTTTCGCTGAGCCATATGATTTTCCAAATTCCTATTGCGCTCATCTAGCTGCTGCACTAATTGTGTAAGGCTCTGGAATGGATCCTCTATATGTGTGATAGAGTCCTCCATTGGTGGAGAAGACTTGGCGAGCAATTCTTCCTGTACAGCATGGTAATCCATATAACATAAAAAATCCCACAACCCCGACAATCCTCCTAACCGCTTCAGGCCTCCGTTACTCATGTACTCAGCAAGCGCTCGCGTCTCAATAGTCATCCCATCAATTATGCACATAATCATATCTCGGATGCTGAATTGATAACCCCATGAACCAAGTTCGTCAACATACTCATGCAATCTAGTGAAGTATTGGTGAAAGTTCTCACCTTCAAACTGCGCTAACCTCAACATCTTGAAAAAGTTAGTAGCAAGGGCGTCGTGAACCGTAAGATAGGTTCACAACGAGTTAGGTATATGCACAAAAATCAATAAATACACAAAACAAAGAAATAAACTTGATTCCCCGGCAACGGCGCCAATTTGATGAACGGTTTTTAGTCGTGTTAACTATATCAAAATAAAACTCAAACCTACAAACTAGTATAGCAAGTAAGTAAGAGGTCCATCCCACAGAGAATCAAGTATTTCTGTGCAATGTGTGTTTACCAATTAGTAGAAAAGGGAGGGTTTTGGTTGATTGAAATTGAAAAAGAAAACAAAATAAAATAAAACAAATTGATGCAAAACAATTTAGAGAAGATCGCTCTACCTACAACTATCCACTTTATTTTGTTAAATTGATATTGTAACTTCCTCTTGTTCTTTTAGGTTTCCAATGAATGCCCTTGTCCCAACCTAATATAGTTACTAGTCCAATCAGTCTTAAAAACCCTTATCAATCGAACAGTCCCTAAAGAAGGATTTAACCCAATTGATAGCTTTAAGTTCAGAGATTAGCCAAGGTATTTGCAGTCCCTAAAGAGGGATTTAACAACACATCCAACTTCCTACTCATTCAGTTAGTTCAATCAGCCCTAAAGGAACAAGTTTGCTACTTGGGTTAAGGTTCGCAATCAGGAATCTACAAAACCCTAGCAATTGAATTGATTCTACCAAGTTGATCAGGCAAGATAGAATAAAACAATCAAACATTCAAGCACAAAGAAGTCAAAACATTCAATATAGGAAATAAGGAACAAGATTCAGAAACTCACAACTCAATCCAAACAAAGCTTCAAATTGCAAGTAGAACGAAGAGAGTTTAGCCGCCCATGGCGAACATCGCTCTCAATTTCCAATTAAAATCGTCTTGAATCCTAATCTAATGAATGAATACCTAGGGCGAAGCCCTCTCTCAATTTCGTGCCCTTTTCGTGTACAAGTCGGCCTCCAAAGAACAAAGATAGGTACATAGGGTTTAGATACATAAAACCGTCGCTGAACTATGAAACGCGTCGCTGTGGGCAAATGTGGCGGCCGCTGCTTATTGCTGCGCCCGCAGCATATGGCAGCGCCCGCTGCATCAGTCTTTTACGGAAAATTCAGGTCGAATCAGCTCTTGACGTTAACAGGAAAGTTGTAGCTCTCTGAAAGATCTTTCCAACGCATGGTCATAATAGTCAATCGGAAAACCGAGGCCTCCAGAAAGTGAAAAACAAGTTCAGCATGTCTGGCGACAACTTCTGCAGACTTGTTCTTCGTTTAGGCTCACTTCTTCTTCTCAGGACCTCTTTAAATCTTCATGTAAGCTTCTTCGATCGACTAAACATCATCATCCAATGCGTTATCAACCCATGTCTCATCATTGGATCCACGATTACCTGAAATAATCAACAAAAGTGTGTAGATTTCGACTCCACCAACATAGAGAGCAAATATGCAAATTGTACTTAAACCATGCATGATATGCATCATAACTAAGCTAAATGCAACCTATTATGCCTACCTAAATGCATGCCATCAGTACATCAGCATACATATGTGTTATTAAAGATACCCATCTAAGTTTGAGTTTGTCATATCAATTTTATTCTAGCATGATCTTATATATCCCATGGAATTTTTGAATGATTTGACCTTGTCTTAAAATTATTTTTATGTGAAATGTGAGTTTGCATAGGTAATTGAGCATGTATGATATAAGTTCTTAAGCATGTTGATAGAGCATGATTAGTATTGCATAATAGATTACATTTAGCATAGTTTGGGTGTAAATAATGCATATTTTAGTTGCATTTACATGATTACTTGTTGAGTTGGAAGATGCGGAATCTGCACAATGTTTTGGTTTATTTCATGAATCACAAATTCAAGGTAGAGTGAACTTAAGGAGAGTAAGAGAAGTAAAGAATATTGCATTAGAAGATAAAGGAAACCACGAGCATAAAAGCGGAAGAAATCGCTGGTCGCCCCGTGGCCGAGCTAGCTGCCATGCGGCCCGAAGACTTGTCGAAGGATTTCGCTGATTGCCTGGCCACCCCGCGGCCTAATGTAGCCGCCCTGTGGCCCGTGCAGAAATGCCGAATCAGATCATAACTTTAATTAGGGTTTTTATTATTATTTTTTGCCGACTCTTTAAAAGCCTTTAAAAGACATTTCTAGGTTATTATACTATGCACCTTATGCACTTTTAGAGAATTATTAAGAGAACGCTTGAGCATGAGCAACTAAACTCTCAAGGGTTTTGCCTACAATTTGGATCTTTGATGGTTGAATTGTGAGTTCCTTAATCTAGTTCTTATTCCTATTCCAATGTTTTGACTTCTTTGCGCTTAATTCCTTGATTGTGTTTTATTCTTTCTGGCCTGATCAACTAATTAGAGTAGATTCATTCAACTGTTACGGTTTTGTAGATTCCTCATAGCGAACCTTAACCCAAGTGTCTATCATATCCCTTTAGGACTCGTAGGACTAATTGGATGTGTAGGAAGTTGAATATATGTTAAATATCAACTCGTAGCTTGATATTGCATATACCTTGGTTAATTCATAGTCTTAATGCCATCTCTAGGTTAAATCTTAACCTTGTTAGGGTTATTTAGAGATAAGGATTATTGAGACTCATAGGACTAGTAATTTACCTAAGATCTAGACAAGGACATTGATAGGAAAAGAAAAGATCTAGAGGCTGAAACAAGGATCGATTTCATCAATTGAAGTGACAAATTGTAGGTGAACCTAACTCTCTCTACTGCATTCTACAACCCACTTTAGTTTGTTTGCTTGCATCCGCTTTGATAAAAGCCAGATATTTCCATCAACCAACTCACTTTCGCTCTCACTTGCGATTGAATTGATACTAGAATTTACTAGATTTCCCTATGGATCGACCTCTTTCTTACCAACTATACTAGTTGTAGGTTTGAGTATTTTTTGGCAAGAAGAACGACATGTTTTCCTCTTGTCAAATTTGGCGCCGTTGCCGGGGACTTCTTTTTTATTTCTTGTGTTGTTTAATTGCTATACTTGGTGTGGACGACGTTTATGGTCTGCACCCATGCTACTAATCCATCTTTACTTCCTTTTGATTCAAAGATCGAGAGGACTCTTTCCAATCTAAGGCGGGAGGTTCGCAACAACTTTAGCGAATTACCTTACGATCAAGAAGCCAGAGGGAATGCAGAGATGGGTGACAACGTGTTGGATAACGCGAACCAAACCTTAAGGCAACTCACCGCACCGAATCTGCAAACTCAACCATTGACGGTCCAGTTTCTAGCGCTTACTGATGGGACCAAGTTTGAGTTCAAGGCTCAATGGATTCAATTTCATCCTAAGTTCCATGGGTTGAGTAATGAGGATCCCAACAAACATTTAGAGGAGTTCCGTGCCATCATTGAGAGCATGAGACCCGCAAATGTCACAGAGGACCAAATCAAGCTGCGAGCTTTTCCTTTCACATTAAAAGATTCAGCTAATGATTGGTTTTACTATTTGCCTGCAGGGAGCATTACTACCTGGACAGAGATGAAAAAGTTGTTCTTAAAAAAGTACTTCCCTGCTACAAAGCTGAACTTTCTTAAAAAGGCCATCAGCAACATCGAGCAATCAGCAACTGAGACCATGTATGAGTATGTGGAGCGATTCAAAAAGCTCTGCTCAAGTTGCCCCTAACATGGTTACTCACAACAGGATTTGGTACTTTATTTGCGTGGAGGTTTGCTTGATGATGAGCGTCGAATGATGAATGCCGCTAGTGGGGGTAACATTCCCAACAAGACCCCAAATGATGTTATGGAGTTGTTCTCAGAGCTTGCTGAGGGGTCTAGATAATATAGTAAGAGGGCAAACCCTCGTGGAGTACTGACTGTAGATTCTTCAAGCTCCAATTTGCAAGCTGATATGATGGATATGAAGGAGATGATGCGAAGGATGATGCTCAAGGGGACACCTCAAGAACTCAAGGCATGTGGGCTCTATGATGATCCCTCACATCCAAACGATATGTGCCCACTACTTCAGGAGCCTAATGTTGAGCTTAACGTCATGGGAAACTTTGTCTCGCAGAAGCTCAAGTATGGTAACTATGGTAACCCCAATCAATTCAATAACAATTATAATGCAGGTTACTAGGGGTATGGCTATGGTAATCACCAAGCCCCTTTAATTCCACAAGGGAGACACTAACAGAGGCCTCAACAACAATTCGATTCTAGGCAGAGAGCACCTCCCGCAGAGGATAAATCAACTAAGGACCTTATCAAGACCCGCACTAGGATACTCATGAGCTAGGTTGAGCACTCAAAGAACTTTGAGAAGCAAGTGGGCCAATTGGCTCAATTGCTAAGTGAATTGTAGGCTAAGGACTCAGGAAAGCTACCATCTCAAATGGTGGTGAATCCTAAGGAGACCATCAGCGCAATAATGCTAAGAAGTGGTAAGGAACTGATTACTACTCACCAGGATGATGGAAACCATGGGGAATCTGAGCTGCGTAAAGAAGAGGAGAAAGAAGAGCTTCGGAATCGCCAGCCACCCCGTGACCCCCCTGGGTCACCCCGCGGCCGAGGCGATTCTAGAGAAGCAGATTTCGGCTAGCCGCCCCGCGGCCACAACGAGCCGCCCTGCGGCCCTGCTCTTGACGAACCCTCCGATTCTTATGTACAAACCCGTTCCTCCTTTTGTTGAAGCCCTAAGAGACACAAGGAGGCATGAGAATGATAAAGAGATCTTTGAGACGTTCAGTAAGTGCGAGGTAAACATTCCCTTACTCAAATTGATTAAAAGTATTCCTCGTTATGCTAAATTTCTTAAGGAGCTTTGCACCATAAAGAGGAATCAAAAGTTGAAGGGGAAGCAAAAGATTAAGGTAAGCGAACATGTGTCTGCTGTATTTCAAAAGCGTATGCCTAAGAAATGTAGCCACCCTAGCATGTTCACAATCCTATGTGTGATAGGTGAGACTAAGTTTGATAAAGCTTTGTTAGACATAGGTGCATCTATTAATGTCTTACCTTATTCTCTGTATGAATCATTAGGCTTAGGACCTTTGCATGAGACTAGAGTGGTGATCCAATTAGCGACCGCTCAAATGCTTATCCTATAGGCATAGTAGAGGATGTTTTGGTCATGTTGGACAACTTGATCTTTCCTGCAGACTTTTTTGTCTTAGACATGGAGCATGGTAAACAAGTGGCCCCTATTCTCTTAGGAAGGCCCTTTTTTAAGACTGCTAGGACAAAAATTGATGTGTATTCTGGCTCATTGACTATGAAATTCGATGGTGAGAAGGTTGAATACAATATATATGATGCAATGAAATTCCCTTCTGACGATCCTTCCTTATTGATGCAATCAAGGATGAGCTTCTTTGGGTCAAACAATGACCTTGATCCAGGCGAGCTATCAAGCTCAATTCGAGGGCTATTGAAAAAGAAGTGTGTCATTTTCAAAAGAAAGAAGAAGGCTCCAACATGGAGATGGTCAAAAGGTGCAAAGCTTGGTCATGTTTTAGTTCGTTCAGAATTGTTTGACAGCATTTCGACGTCTCAGTAAAATGGGTCGTTCGGATTCCATATTTATTGGATTGGATCGTATGATACTTTGTTGGAACGAGGACGAAAAGATCTAAAACTTTACTGCTGAAGGTTTTTCCAGAATCAAATTCAAAACTGGCTGAAATTCATCATCTTTGCAGCTGTCAATGTTTGGACGAATTTCTGTATATTTATTTAATTATTTTCAGTTTTTTACCTATATTATTTAGATATAATTATTTTATGTAATTAGGAAAATAAAGTGTGGGAGGAAAATATCTCATCTAGGTAAATTCCTTTCCCACCAAACTATTGTTGATCTATCTTTAGCTAGATTGATTTATCTTACTTAGGATTTATCTATCTTTAGGAATTTTTATCTATCTTTTATCTAGCCAAACCTATATCCCTTGCAAGGTAGAATTGGCATAGCTTGTCTATTTAAACACTTTTCATTCGTTGAATTAATTTAATTGGAATTAATATTGTGGAACCTTTATAGGATTATAGGTTTCTACAATTCCCCAATCCCAAAAGCTCTCAAACACTTATGTTCTTATTTTCTTTCGGCAATCACAAGATCTCTTTCCCAATTCACTTACACAACCCAAACACAATCTTCCACCAATTCCTTCGGCAAACACAAAAACCAAATACAAACCCAAAATTCCGTCGTTGGAACAGAAGAACGGTCGTAAGAGAGAAGGCAGCCGATGTGTGCTTGCACCCGGTGCTGCCCCCGCGGCGTATTGGTGCGCCATCAGCCTCTTGCTGCGCCTGCGGCATTCTCATCGCTGCTACTGTTGTGTCTTGTCTTTGCTGAATCTGCTTAAGTGTTAATCGTCGCTAGTGCTATCCTTAATCATACTTATCTTAATTGTTGATCATCAAGAGAAATCAAGGAATTACGCAAGATCGCGCATTTATTTTAGCAATTGGCCGTCCTAGCCAATGGTTATACATCAATTGGTATCAGAGCCGTAGGTTTCACAAGTTCTTGTATTTTTTTTATGTTAGTAATCATTTGATTCAATGGTTTGCGCTATCTGGGGCGATTGGGATGATGATCCCGATCCATGGAATGCACAACAACGACGCCGACGAGAGTTGCAGAGATGAGCTTTGCAACAACAACAAGACGTAGAGAGACAACGAGAGGCTCAAAGGCGCCGCCTTTGGCTTCAACGGCAAGCGGAGATCGAAGATGAGAGGTGTCGATGTCGCCGTCAGATTGGGCTTCTCCAACAAAGAGAGGCTGAGGAGGCACGACGACGAGAGGAGGAGGAACGACGCCGAGCGGAGGAAAAACGCCGAGAGTGGGAGGCTTGGTTTGCGGACTTTCAAGTTCACTACAGTCAAGCATTTCCGCCACCGTCCACACCGGCTTCCAGGTTTGTTATTGCTCCCGCCAACGAGGAGGTCGTGGACTTTGAGACCAATGACGCAGCCCAGGTTGAGAACGAAGTCGTTGCCCAGAAGACAACTCAGCACAACGATTTTGTTTGGCAGATTTCTGTTGACTCCGACTCAGAATTGAGTCAAATTAGTCTTGTTGCGATGCTGACTCAACGAGCTTTCCAACGGTGGGTTACACGCTTCCAGAATCCTCAGGGAAGACCTCCAAATCTGCACTGAAATTCGACTGTAGTGTTGCGCAGGAGGTGGTGGATGTCTCCATTGTTGACGAATGTGAGGTAATTGATGAAATTTCTCTTGAGTTAGCTATTGTACCTCTTGGGAAACGTTCCTGAAGTTATCCATGCTGAAGTTGAAGTGTTTGTTGAGCCTATTCCCATTAAAGATCAAGTCCGTTCAACAATCGTGCCTAAAGATGTTGTTTTTGGGGTTACTATACCTCGAAATCTTCTGGCACTTATTTTCCCCATCCCTCCATCGTCATCATGTCTGAAGGTTGCTGATCCTTCGCCACTGATCATCAACGACTCGATTCGAGGACGAATCGAAGATAAGAGGGGGAGAATGATGCAATCAAGGATGAGCTTCTTTGGGTCAAACAATGACCTTGATCCAGGCGAGTTATCAAGATCAATTCGAAGGCTATTGGAAGAGAAGTGTGTCGTTCTCAAAAGAAAGAAGAAGGTTCAACCATGGAAGAAGGTCCAAAGGTACAAAGCTTGGTCACGTTTTGGTTCGTTCAGAATTGTTTGGCAGCATTTCGACATCTCAGTAAAATGGGTCATTCGGAGTCCATATTTATCGGATTGGATCGTGTCATACCTTGTTGGAACGAGGACGAAAATATCTATAACTTTTTTGTCGAAGGTTTTTCCAGAATCAAAAAGAAAATTAGCCGAAATTCATCATCTTTGCAGATATCAATGTTTGGACGAATTTCTATATATTTATTTAAATATTTTCGATTTTTCACCTATATTATTTAAATATAATTATTTTATGTCATTAGGAAAATAAAGTGTGGGAGGAAAATATCTCATCTAGGTAAATTCCTTTTCCACCAAACTATTGTTTATCTATCTTTAGCTAGATTGATTTATCTTACTTAGGATTTATATATCTTTAGGAATTTTTATCTATCTTTTATCTAGCCAAACCTCTATCCCTTGCAAGGTAGAATTGGCATAGCTTGTCTATTTAAACACTTTTCATTCATTGAATTAATTAGATTGGATTTAATATTGTGTAACCTTTATAGGATTAAAGGTTTCTACAATTCCCCAATCTCAAAAGCTCTCAAACACTTATGTTCTTATTTTCTTTCGGCAATCACAATATCTCTTTCCCAATTCACTTACACAACTCAAACACAAACCCAAACACAATCTTCCACCAATTCCTTCGGCAAACACAAAAACCAAATACAAACCCAGAATTCCGTCGCTGGAACAGAAGAACCGTCATAAGAGAGAAGGCAGCCGCTGCGTGCTTGCACCCGGTGCTGCGCCCGCGGCGTATTGCTGCGCCCTCAGCCTCTTGCTGCGCCCGCGGCATTCTCGTCGCTGCTACTGTTGTGTCTTGTCTTTGCTGAATCTGCTTAAGTGTTAACCGTCGCTAGTGCTGTCCTTAATCATACTTGTCTTAATTGTTGATCATCAAGAGAAATCAAGGAGTTACGCAAGATCGCGCGTTTATTGTAGCAATTGGCCAACCTAGCCAATTGCTATACATCAATCGATATCAGAGCCGTAGGTTTCGCATGTTCTTGTATTTTTCTTGATGTTACTAATCGTTGGATTCAATGGTTTGCGCTATCTGGGGCGATTGGGATGATGATCCCGATTCATGGGCTACACAACAACGACGCCGACGAGAGTTGCAGAGACGAGCTTTGAAACAATAACAAGCCGTAGAGCGACAACGAGAGGCTTAAAGGCGCCGCCTTTGGCTTCATCGCCAAGCGGAGATCGAAGATAAGAGGTATCGACGTCGCCGTCAGATTTGCCTTCTCCAACAAAGAGAGGCTGAGGAGGCACGACGACGAGAGGAGGAGGAATGACACTGAGAGGAGGAAAAAGGCCGAGAGGAGGAAAAACGCTGAGAGTGGGAGGCTTGGTTTGTGGACTTCCAAGTTCGCTATCGTCAAGCATTTCCTCCACCGTCCACACCGGCTTCCATAGTTGTTATTGCTCCCATCAATGATAAGGTCGTGGACTTTGAGACCAACGACGCAGCCCAGGTTGAGAACGAAGTCGTTGCCCAGAAGACAGCTCAACGCGACGATTTTGTTTCGCAGATTTCCGTTGACGCTGACCTCGAAATTGAGTCAACTTAGTCTTGTTGCGAAGCTGACTCAATGAGCTTTCCAAGGTGGGTCACACGCTGCCAGACTCCCACGGGAATACCTCTGAATTTGTGCTGAAAGTCGACTGCAGTGCTGCACAAGAGGAGGTGGATGTCTCCATTGTTGACGAAGGTGAGGTAATTGATGAAATTTCTCTTGAGTTAGCTATTGTACCTCTTGAGAACGTTCATGAAGTTGTCCATACTGAAGTTGAAGTGTTTGTTGAGCCTATTCTCATTGAAGATCAAGTTCGTTCAACAATCATGCCTAAAGGTGTTGTTTTTGGAGTTCCTATACCTCGAAATCTTCTTGCACCTATTTTCCCCATCCCTCCATCGTCATCATGTCTGAAGGTTGTTTCTCCTTCCCCGCTGATCATCAACGACTCGATTCGAGGACGAATCGAAGATAAGAGGGGGAGAATGATGCAATCAAGGATGAGCTTCTTTGGGTCAAACAATGACCTTGATCCAGGCGAGCTATCAAGATCAATTCGAGGGCTGTTGTAAGAGAAGTTTGTCGTTCTCTAACGAAAGAAGAAGGCTCCATCATGGAAGAAGGTCCAAAGGTGCAAAGCTTGGTCATGTTTTGGTTCGTTCAAAATTGTTTGACAGCATTTCGACGTCTCAGTAAAATGGGTCTATCGGATTCCATATTTATCGGATGGGATCGTCTCATAACTTGTTGGAATGAAGACGAAAAGATCTACAAATTTTCTGTTGAAGGTTTTTCTAGAATAAAAATAAAAATTGGTCGAAATTCATCATCTTTGCAGCTGTCAATGTTTGGACGAATTTATATATATATATTTATTTATTTTCGGTTTTTTACCTATATTATTTGGATATAATTATTTTATGTAATTAGGAAAATAAAGTGTGGGAGAAAAACATCTCATCTAGGTAAATTCCTTTCCCACCAAACTATTGTTTATCTATCGTTAGCTAGATTGATTTATCTTACTTAGGATTGATCTATCTTTAGGAATTTTTATCTATCTTTTATCTAGCCAAACCTCTATCCCTTGCAAGGTAGAATTGGCATAGCTTATATATTTAAACACTTTTCATTCATTGAATTAATTAGATTGGAATTAATATTCTAGAACCTTTATAGGATTAAAGGTTTCTACAATTCCCCAATCCTAAAAGCTCTCAAACAATTTTGTTCTTATTTTCTTTCGGCAATCACAAGATCTCTTTCCCAATTCACTTCCACAACTCAAACACAAACCCAAACACAATCTTCCACCAATTCCTTCGGCAAACACAAAAACCAAATAGAAACCCAGAATTCCGTCGCTAGAACAACAGAACCGTCGCTAGTGAGAAGGCAGCCGCTGCGTGCTTGCACCCGGTGCTACGCCCGCGGCGTATTGCTACGCCCATGGCGTATTGCTGCGCCCGCGGCGTATTGCTGCGCCCACAACCTCTTGCTGCACCCACGGCATTCTCGTCGCTGCTACTGCTGTGTCTTGTCTTTACTGAATCTGCTTAAGTGTTAACCTTCGCTAGTGCTGTCTTTAATCATACTTGTGTTAACTGTTGATCGTCAAGAGAAATCAAGGAGCTATGCAAGATCGCGCTTTTATTTTAGCAATTGGCTGGCCTAGCCAATTGCTATACATCAATTGGTATTAGAGCCGTAGGTTTCGCAAGTTCTTCTATTTTTCTTGATATTACTAATCATTTGATTCAATGCTTTGCGCTATCTGGGGCGATTGGGATGATGATCCCGATCCATGGGCTGCACAACAACGACGCTGATGAGAGTTGCAGAGACGAGCTTTGCAACAACATCAAGCCGTAGAGCGACAACGAGAGGCTCAAAGGTGCAGCCTTTGGCTTCAACGGCAAGCGGAGATCGAAGATGAGAGGGGTCGACGTCGCCATCAGATTTGGCTTCTCCAACAAAGAGAGGCTTAGGAGGCATGACGACGAGAGGAGGAGGAACGCCGAGAGGAGGAAAAACGTCGAGAGGAGGAACAACGCCGAGAATGGGAGGCTTGGTTTGCGGACTTCCAAGTTCGCTACCATCAAGGATTACCTCCACCGTCCACACCGGCTTCCAGGGTTGTTATTGCTCCTGCCAACGAGGAGGTCGTGGACTTTGAGACCAACGACGCAGCCCAGGGTTGTTATTGCGCGACTATTTTGTTTCGCAGATTTCTTTTGACTCCGACCTCAGAATTGAGTCAACTCAGTTTTGTTGCGAAGCTGAATCAACGAGCTTTCCAACGGTCGGTCAAACGCTGCTAGACTCCCTAGAAAAGACCTCCGAATCTTTGCTGAAATTCGACTGTAGTGCTGCACAGGAGGTGGTGGATGTCTCCATTGTTGACGAAGGTGAGGTAATTGATGAAATTTATCTTGAGTTAGCTATTGTACCTCTTGGGAACGTTCATGTAGTTTTCCATGCTGAAGTTGAAGTGTTTGTTGAGCCTATTCCCATTGAAGATCAAGTCCGTTCAACAATCGCGCCTAAAGGGGTTGTTTTTGGGGTTCCTATACCTCGAAATCTTCTGACACCTATTTTCCCCATCCCTCCATCGTCATCATGTCTGAAGGTTGTTTCTCCTTCCCCGCTGATCATCAACGACTCGATTCGAGGACGAATCGAAGATAAGAGTGGGAGAATGATGCAATCAAGGATGAGCTTCTTTGGGTCAAACAATGACCTTGATCCAGGCGAGCGATCAAGATCAATTCGAGGGCTATTGAAAGAGAAGTATGTCATTCTCAAAAAAAAAAAGAAGGCTCCACCATGGAAGAAGGTCAAAATGTGCAAAGCTTGGTAAAGTTTTGGTTCGTTCAGAATTGTTTGACAGCATTTCGACGTCTCAAAAAAATGGGTCGTTCGGAGTCCATATTTATCGGATTAGATCATGTCATATCTTGTTGAAACGAGGACGAAAGGATCTACAACCTTTCTGTTGAAGGTTTTTCCAGAATCAAACTCGAAATTGGCCGAAATTCATCATCTTTGCAGCTGTCAATTTTTGGACGAATTTCTATATATTTATTTCATTATTTTCGGTTTTTTACCTATATTATTTAGATATAATTATTTTATGTAATTAGGAAAATAAAGTGTGGGGGAAAATATCTCATCTAGGTAAATTCCTTTCCCACCAAACTATTGTTTATCTATCTTTAGCTAGATTTATTTATCTTACTTAGGATTTATCTATCTTTAAGAATTTTTATCTATCTTTTATCTAGCCAAACCTCTATCCCTTGCAAGGTAGAATTGGCATAGCTTGTCTATTTAATCAGTTTTTATTCATTGAATTAATTAGATTGGAATTAATATTGTGGAACCTTTATAGGATTAAAGGTTTCTACAATTCCCCAATCCCAAAAGCTCTCAAACACTTATGTTCTTATTTTCTTTGAGCAATGACAAAATATCTTTCCCAATTCACTTACACAACTCAAACACAAACCCAAACACAATCTTCTACCAATTCCTTCGGCAAACACAAAAACCAAATCCAAACCCAGAATTCCGTCGCAGGAACATCAGAACTGTCGCAAGAGAGAAGGCGGCCGCTGCGTGCTTGCACCCGGTGCTGTGCCCGCGGCGTATTGCTGTACTCGTAGCCTCTTGCTGCGCCCACGACATTCTCATCGCTGCTACTGCAGTGTCTTGTCTTTGCTGAATCTGCTTAAGTGTTAACCGTCGCTAGTTCTGTCCTTAATCATACTTGTCTTAATCGATGATCATCAAGAAAAATAAAGGAGCTACGCAAGATCACGCATTTATTTTAGCAATTGGCCGGCCTAGCCAATTGGTATACATCACTTATGCTTTGTAGATGTCATTGATACTTGTATGCAGGATACTTTTGATATGAGTTGTGCTGATGACTTGCTGGTTGCTTTAGAAGCTCCTATTGAGGAGTTGCCATTGAATGATGCTTTGTCTACTAACCTGTAGGAGACCATGAGAGACTTGTCCACCCTCCCTACTCATCTGCAGGTGGGTACCCTTATTGCATTAATCGGTCCGAGCGAAAAGCTCTTACCTTCTATTATGCAGGCACCTGTTGTTGAGCTCAAACCACTTCCTGAGCATTTGAAGTATGCATTCGTGAGGGAAGGTGATACCTTGATTGTCATCATCTCCAACAAGGTTACTAAGGAACAAGAAGATAGGTTGGTGGCAGTGCTAAAAAAACATAAGACCGCTCTGGGATGGACCATAGCGGACATCAAGGGAATCATCCTAGCTAGTTGCATGCAAAAAAATCTTATTAGAAGAGGGAGCCAAACCTTCCAGGTAACCTCAACGGAGACTCAACCCACCTATGATGGAGGTAGTAAAGAAGGAGGTGCTTAAACTCATTCAGGCAGGTATGATATATCCCATCTCTGATAGTCAATGGGTTAATCCAACGCATGTAGTACCAAAGAAGGGGGGCATAACAGCGGTTGACAACAAAGAAGGTGAGTTGGTCCCTACCAGAGTCCAATCAGGCTAGAGAGTTTGTATCGATTATCGCAAGTTGAATGCGGTAACTCGAAAGGATCACTTTCCCTTACCTTTAATTGATCAGATGCTTGAAAGGCTCGCTGGTCGTCCCTATTATTGCTTTTTAGATGGATATTCAGGGTAATTTCAGATAGCCATTGCACCATAGGAGTTGTAGTTCTCGAATAGGAGCTTTCCAACACATATTCATATGCGTAAATCAAATGAACAAGGACTCAGAAAAGTGCATTCAAAGAGGGAGCTGAATGCTGAAAGCTGCCAGCAGTGCTCGAAATCGACCAACTTACTTGACGTCGATCCGAAATCCAGAGACACACGAGTGCATGCGGATGAATCCAAATCTAAGGACGATTGCTTAGCCATATTTTTATTCTATCTTTTCTATTTTAGATATTTATTTCCTTATGGGTATTTTTCAATTTACCCAAGGGAATTTAATTAGATAAAGTTTAGATAAAAGATTTACTTTCCTAATTTCATAGATTTTAGATATTCTATTTATCTTAGGATTATAATTACTTTTCTTGGCTAGCAATGATTAGTCTACTATAAATAAAGGCCCTAGGCCTAGAATTTTATTCAATTGAAGCCAAGTCGTCTTCGGACGCAAGTAGTTAGGAGGAGAGCCTAGAGTGAAAAGTGAAGGTTTTGTAAGTTTTAGTTTTAATTTAAAGTTAGTTGTTTATTTTCATGTTTTGTTTCTAATTCCTCTTTTCTAGGGTTGAGGTGAGCCCAACGATAGGCATGTGTTCTTAATCGATGAATTCATAATTGTGTGTCTTTCTATCATCATCTACCTCTATGCTTAACCCTTGGATGAAAGTTCAAGGAATTCATGATGAAAACTTCGATAGTAATTAGGGTTTTTATTCGTGAGGTTATTAATCCTAATTAAGAAAAGGTAGAAACAATTAGGTTTATTTTCGAGAGTTGATTTACCTAAATTGTTGGAATTAGCGAAAGTTGATTCTTTGATGTAAAGCATGCTATTTTATGTTATTCGTGATTTACACATATGTTTATTCTTGTGGTGATCCCTTAGCTTGGAAGTTTGCACTTTTATTATTTTATTTTATTATTTAAATTCTGTAGAAATTCTATCCAACACTAACCACCACTGTCTTCTCCATCCCTCGACGTCGACCAAGTCTTGGTCGACATCGACATCAACCTTACACCTTTTCCTCATTTCCCAAAACCCGAAACACTAAACTAGAACTGCTGACTTCTCTCCTAAGGATGAACCTGACTCCACTATACTATAGCGGGGTCTTGACTATAAATTTATTTGGTCGAGAAACCCTCTCGTCAGTAAGCACATTGCATTATCCAATCCATCATGTTCAACCACTCATCAAATCATAACACCTCATAAGACCACAATAATCTCCACAACTCACTCAGCCCATTTCGCATGCTCATAAGATCATATCCTCATATAAAATCTCAACATATATATAATAGTTTGTAAACATTACTCATATGAGAGTACCTTACTTCTACATTATGCCATTAATCACATCACACATGCTATAAGTCACCCATATATGTTGTTAGTCAATCAATCATATCATCATGTTAATTACTCACCAATCAAGTCTAATTCCTAAGTTAGCCTTGAAAACCGTTTCGAAAATGAAGTCATATATTAGGATCTCCGACATTAAAATACTCATGAAGTTCATTTTTCCAAAACCCAAGTCAAGTCAGTAGATTAGTCATTTAAATCCCCAAAATCGCCGAATATGGTTCTTGAAAACGTTTGGCAAAGCTTAGAGAAACAAGGGTTTAAAGCTCTCGTCCAAGGGGTGTCTCTCCGCGGCGATAAGGGCTTTTGCCACCGCGACTCATCCTAGTGAGCACCCCGCGAAAGACAGGGGTGTCACATTCGTGAGATGTCCACTCGCCGCTATGGAAGCCTCGTGCTCGCGAGGGTTGGTTCGTCACCATGAGGGGTCTCTTACCCGCGAAACATCATTTTACGGTCGCGAGACTAGGAACCCTAGTGCATCCCAGGTGATTTCACTCGCCATGGTGAAATGGGTCACTCGCCACAGCAAGTCAGAACCCTTAGGCCTTGTTCTAACTCGCGGCGGCGAGTTGCTTTTCGTGGCGGCGAGTCCGGGTCTGAATCGTCAATTCAAGCACTTTTTCGTCCTTGTTTGTTGTTGTTAGAACTTCCCCCTTTTCCCAAACCTTACCATGACTTCTAGAAACATGTTATTACTCATTTTGAACGTAAAAATCGAGGGAGGGAGCGATTTCTCACCGAAGCTCCTTCTTTCTCTTCTTTTCTTCCCCGGGGTGGCTTGATGGCGATTCTCCGGATTGTTCCTTTTGGATCCGCTTGTTGATTGAGATGGGGAGGTGATAGGGAGGTTAAAAGTGAAAACTTTGGAATGGTGGAGGTGAAAGGAGTGGAAAAAGGATCTCTTACCCTTGCTAGACCAAGAATGAACCAAGGTGGCTCTAGGGCTTCGATCTCGGTCTTCCGGGCTGTTGAGTGGCTTCAAAATGGTTTGTTGGACACCAAGGGAGGATGAAGAAGTTGTTGGGGTGGTTGGCTCTCAAGGGGGAACAGAGGAGAGATGGTGGCTGGAGCTTGGTGCTCAAGGCACAAGGAGGAAAGAAGGAGAGAGAGGGGCGACGTTTGGTGGTTGTGGTGGCGGTGAGGGTGAATAGAGGTAGCGACGTTTGGAGCTGGAGGTGGTGATGTGTGGTAGCGTCAAGGAGGAGAGGAGAGAGAGATGGATTGTTTTTTCTTTTATGCTTCACTTTTTAGATCAGGTTTTTGTGTTTAGGTTTTGTGTTTGAATGAGAGTGAGTGTAGGACAAAATCAGATTTGAGGGGTATAGGGGCTGATTTGCTTATTGGATGGGATGGTGGTGTCTAGGCATGGAGCTTATCTCCTTACAAATCAAGGGGTGCAAGGGAGTGGGAATGAAAAAGAAAAATGTCAGTGTCTCCCCCATTTAAAAAAAGCATCTTGACCATCTAAAGTCAAATTGATCTCAAGCTTCAAGAGCTAGGGTTTGCGGTAAGGGTTGGCCGGCTAGGCTAGGAGAGTGAGGGCGAGTGTTTTCATCCAACGTTGTGAGCTCGAGTCCGAGGTTAGTCCCAAAATTAGTTATCGACGTTAGTTTCCCAATTTCCCGCTTTCATGCTCAATTAGTTTTTTTTTTCAAAATTTTATTTAGGTCGGAAATTCATTCCATAAGTTTTAAATCCACATTAGCGAATTTTTCATGAACTATCTATTTTAAATTCAAATTTTAATATCATTTTTCCGAAAGTTAGGATTTGAAATTCCGAGTCTTTACATCATCCACCTCTAAAAACAAGTCTTGTCCCCGAGACAAAAATCCTTCGAAAGTAGGGGATGCAGTTTTCAGTAGGTGAGTCAAAGGATGACGCATTAGATTCCTTAAATACCTCATTAGTGCCCTCTTGAGACCTCACAGTACCCTTGCCATGATCATAATATCCCTGATCGGTCATAGCAAGAATGCAGTATGGGCCCCTACCACTTCCTTACTTCGCCTTCTCGGGTATACCATATATCTAAAAGCATCATAACGTCACCACTAGGTCTTAACAAACACTTAGATGTGGCCCCATAAATACTTGTATCCACTTCATGGGGCGTGATAATGAACTTGGATTGCGTCAATATTTTATCAAAATCTAAGTTAGTACTTTTAAAACACCGTTCGATTTCCTTCAAATCCGACATTAGTCTAAAAGCATTTCCAACTCCCCAATCATCCTACCATCCACCTCTAAGGGCTAGTCCCACATTCTCTTCCTAGGTTCCAAGTCAGGATCAGAATTCCATGGTTCAATAATCATTTCTATCATCAATCAGTCATGAATAAAGAATAGCAATCATATTTCACGATCAATAGCATGTCATAAGCACGTCAAGGGTAGTTGAATCCCATAATATCTTAGCAAATCATCACATCAGCAAGGCTCATCACATCATATCACCAAGGATCTGCACACAACTACCAAGCATAAGCACGCAATCAAAGAGATACTACTAACCTATTTCCAATCTAACTAGATAAAACTCACCCCACTCGCGAGGTCGAGGAAATATCTACACTGGGCTCGACGTAGGATGCAAGCAACCCGTCTAGGACATCCCCCTAGCTAGCTCGATTATTCTCCTCGATCTCCCGTATAGCCTCCTCAGGACTCCTCCTAGACCACTAGACTAGAAGCAAATGAACCTCCTTGTTCCTAAGCTTCTTGACAAGACGATTAACAACCCTCACTAGACGCTCTATGAAGGTGTGGTCAGGTTCAATCCTAAGGTCAGAATAGTCAGGGACGTGACTAAAGGCAGGGACATACTGGCAAAGCTGGGAGACGTGAAAGACGTCATGGACGTCAGCCAAGGATGGGGGCAAAGCTAAGTGGTAGGCTACCTCGCCAACTCTGTCCAGAATCTCGAACGGGCCAATATACCTCGTACACAAATTTCCCTTGATGCCGAACTATCGGACCCCTCAAGTAGGCGAAACTCAAAGCCACACATGGGAACCCACATCGAACTCTATCTTAGTCCTCTGTCTGTCTTCATATTTCTCTGACGGTCCTATGTAACTCTCATGTTCTCCTAAATGTGACCCACCTGATCTACTGTCTCCTTAACTAACTATGGAAGGGACGATACTGTATATGTGGGCTCATCCCAGCAAACTAGCGGCTTGAATAATCTCCTATACAGTGCCTCATACGGAGCCATCTTGATCGACCCGTGGTAGCTGTTGTTGTACGAAAACTGCACCAAAGGTAGGAATATGACCTAACAGTCGCCCCACTATAATACACACGATCACAGCATATCCTCTAAGGTCTGAATCGTCCTCTTACTCTGGTCGTCTATCTGTGGATGGAAAGTTGTGCTGAAGTGCAGTCTGGTACCCAGTACCTCCTGAACCTAATGCCAAAATCTTGCGGTGAAGCATCCATATTTGTCGGATACAATCCTCTCAGGTGAAGCCTCACTACCTGAAGAATGAACTCCTCAGCTAACCACGATGCTGGCCATATATCCAAAATCGCAATGAAGTGAGCCGACTTAGTCAATCTATCGACCACAACCCAATTGGCATCAAACTCTCTAATGTCTCGTCTCAGCCCAGTGACGAAATCCATAGAGATGTCCATCCACTTCCACTCCGGAACTAGAAGCGATCTAAAAAGTCCTCTTGGTCTCAGGTGCTCGATTCGAACCTACTGACAAACCTGACTTTTGGCTACGAAATCTGTAATGTCGGCGCACATCATCTGCCGCCAATAACTCCTCTTCAAGTCCTGATACATCTTATTTGTCCCTTGGTGGACAGAATAAAGAGTTGCGTGAGCCTCCTATATGATCCTCTACCTCCGATCTTACGTCGATGGTAACACAACTCTGCCCTAAAAGGTCAGCATCCCATCTACTCTCTCTACAAGCTCTCTGGCTCAACTCTGATCCATCCTCTCCCTTAGAATGGCGATCTCCGAACAATCTGTCTAGCATTTGTGAATATCCTCTGCCATCTCTGTCTGAACCTCGAGGAAGGACAATTGTCCACTCTCTTGCTAAATCCATACCTCGAAGCCGCATCTATGCAAGTCTGTCTATAATTCTCTCTAAACTGTGAGCCTTGCTACCAACGTCTCTTGATGACTCTTCCTACTGAGCGCATCATCCATCACATTGGCCTTCCCTAGGAGGTAGACTATATTAAAGTCATAGTCCTTCAAAAGCTCGAGCCACCGTCTCTACCGCATGTTGAGCTCCTTCTGAGTGAAGATGTACTTCAAGCTCTTGTGACCCGTCATCACCTTGCATGAAGTGTCGTACAGGTAATGCCTCTAAATCTTCAAAGCGTGCCCAACAGTTGCCAACTCAATGTCATGGGTAGGATAAGTCACCTCTCTAGGCTTCAACTGGAGTGAAGCATAAGCAATGACCCGATCTCTCTAATGCAGAACACACCCTAATCCAAATCGTGAAGCGTCGGTGTAGATGACGAAGTCCTTTGTCCCATCTAGTAGTGCCAAAATTGGAGTGGTTATCAGCTTCTCCTTCATAAGCTCGAAACTGGCCTGGCACTCTACACTCCAGTCGAACAGAACATCCTTCTGTAACATCTGTGTCATTGGCCTCGCAATGCTCAAAAATCCCAGGACGAATCTCCGATAGTACCTGGGTAGCTCCAGAAATGAGCGGATATCTTTGACGTTCTTGGGCACCTCCCAAGCAACCATGACATAAATCTTCACCGGGTAAAGGACGACTCCCTCTGTTGAGATCACATGGCCTAAGAAGGCTAACACTGTGAGCCAAAAGTCACACTTGTTGTACTTCCCATACAGTTGATGCTACCTCAGCGTCTCCAAGATGATCCGTAGGTGCTCCTTATGCTCTTGTCGGCTCCACCAGTACACCAGTATTTTATCTATTAAGACGACGACGAATCTGTCTAAGTAGTCAATGAACACATGGTTCATAAGTTTCATAAAGGCCGTGGGTGCATTGGTCAACCCAAAAGGCAAGACAACAAAATCGTAGTGGCCATAATAATTTCTAAAGGATGTCTTCTGTAAATCCTCTAGCTTCACTCTCAACTGATGGTAACCGGATCTCAGATCAATCTTCGGTCAAGCAGATTATCGATCGTTGGAAGCGGGTAACGGTTCTTCATCGTCGCCCGGTTCAGCTCCCGGTAGTCTACACATAACCTCAAAGAGCCATCTTTCTTCTTGACGAACAGCATAGGCGCTCCCCAAAGTAATGCACTCGGCCGAATATATAGCCCTTCTTGGCTAGCTCCTCCAACTGAGCCTTCAGCTCCACCATCATTGTCGGGGCCATGCAGTAAGGAACTCGAGATATGGGTCTGGTGCCCAGCTCTAACTCGTTCGTAAAGTCGCCCTCTCTTGGTGGGGGGAAGTCCTGGTAGCTCCTCAGGGAAGATATCTGCGAAGTCTATGACGATAGACACGTCTGACATGTGGGTTCGCTCAAATCCACCTCTAAAGCGTAGCACCAATACCCGGTACATCCCTGATCAATAAGTCTGGTAGCTCTGACTACGCTAATTAGTGCCTCGTTCCTCTTAGGGTCGCTCACCCAAACCTGGTGATCAGTCCCGTCGTCTTCCAAGATAGACACCGTCCTCGTCCTCATATCGTTAATCGCACTATAGCGATCCATGAATCCATGCCCAGAATGAGATCCTCTAGAGTCACCAGAATGACGATGTGGTCAACAGGCTACTCTCGTTCACCTATATGGATAGGGCACCCTAATATCTCCTGACTCATTCTAATCTTACCCCCATCTGGCAGACCAATAGTAAGGGGTGAACCACTAGTGCAGCTCAGGCTCAGCCTGGCCACACACGCCTCTACTATGAAGCAGTGAGTCACAACACTGTCAAATAGTATAGCTAAGCACTCATCATGGAAAGGAATAGTACATGCGGAAGTAGGGGCGGAATGTTCATCAACTCTAATCTGGAACACATGTGGCGTTGGGGGTAATGCTGGTCCTCGGCCTCCCAAACTCTGACCTCGATCATACCCGGACCCAGATGGTTTATAAAATTTAATGTCTTTCCGTCAAATAACTTTTGTTACCAACTTTTAGGTGATTAGAGGCTCTCTCATAAAACCTAAGAGTTACTATCCAATTCATTAGTAATCCAAATTCACAATATGATTGGCTTTCGCTTCAATAATGCAAAGAATGAATCTCCTCAACTTTCACAAAGGATCATGCATAGGATAGAAGACGGAATCGCATAAAAATCATACATTTGATGCACTAACTTACATTGCTACCGTCGGGCTCACCCCGACCCTAGAAGTGGGTTGACTACTTGCGCTTCATCATTGAACTCATCATTGTCATTTAAAACAAACTACTTTGTATTGAAATTGCAAAGAAAGTACACCGAACAAAGCCAACTCTCCGCTCTCGCTTGCACTCAACTCCCTTGGCTCTTTCTCTCTCCTACTCGCTATTTTTTATGATAAAACTAAAACTTGTTGTGCTTGGATGATTGAAACCAACCCTAATGGCCTCTAATTATAGATTTCAAACCTCGCTATCTAAGGATTCGAAAACCTATCTTTATTCCTAAGATAAACTAAATTAAAGTAAAACAACTAAATTACTTGGTAAAATATCATAAACTGATAAGTCTGGTGTTTAATGATAGAATATCTCGACTTTAGGCTAAACTTGAACGCTTCGGATAGAATTCTATTAAAAACAGTGTCGGATCTTTTCTGCAGCAGACATCGATATCGACCTCAGACCTCGATATCGACCTGGTCTTTTCTCTATCTCGAGCAGTCCTACTCGACCTTGGATTGGCACTCGACTTCTATCTTTAACCTCGATCTCGTCCACTCGATATCGACCCTTGGACATCGATATCAACCTTGTTGTGTCGACATGCTCTATTTCTCCTCTGCTCGATTCATGGTTGCTCAATTTCACTCGACGTCGAGTCTATAGGTCGATTTCGACTCTTCAGCAGACTTCAAGTTTTTTTTTTTGCTCTTCTTCTCTTGTCCAAATTCGTCCATTTTCGTCTCGATATCTACCAAATTACATAAAAACTCGTGTAGACCTCTATATTTGACAATTAAGCATAAACTACACCAATCTTATGATTTCCCCACTAATATGCATGCAAATAACGTCAAAATGGACATAAATGTGCATAGAAAATATGGCAATTTGCGCGCACATCAAGCAATAGCCGTCTCTGGCAAACTCGGGGCCCTGTCGTCAATTGGCGGTGGCGAAGCTCACTCCTCAGTGCGATCCTCAAGAGCTCGCTCGTCTGTCTGTTCGTCAACAACTCCCTCCTCGATGTGGTCATCATCAACCCTCTCCTTTGCGCAATCAGCGACAACTCGGCGAGGGGGACCTCCCTTGAATCATCGTGCTCTACCCCCATGCCCCACAGACCCTCGTCGTGTGCATACCATAATCTCTGCATGGGGGTTAAGTTTAACACTCAGTACAGAAGCACTCAACAAATTTAATATGATCCCCTTCGAGGGGGATCACCCTCTGGCCTAATTTATATAAGCATAGAGACGATCTATGCTGTCCTTTGAGGGACAGCCGACCAGAAGGGCAAAACCTCACAGCCTCCTAATCCATGCTACTCTATCCTCCTTGGCATACTCCTTGGAGTCTTCTAGACCCATCTGTAAATGGAAAGCTAGTATTTTTCCTACCGTTCCCCGAGTTATACATTCTTAAGGGATGCCTATCGCTTTGGTCTCCACCCACGAGTTTTCTTCCTACAGTTTGGTCAGTCTAGGGTTAGGTCCAATTAAATTCATTTTGCCCTTTTTAAAAACATTTCCAAAACCATTTGAAATCGTTGGGCAGTTTTGAAAATCCTCTTCAACCTATCATATCCGGATTGTAAAACCTCGCTTTGATACCAACTTTGTAACAGTCCGGGCTTATGATACCCGAGTTACATTTTGAGCGATGAAACCCCACATTGAATCTTGCGCTCCGAGTACAAGTTGAAGGTTTGAAAAACAAACATTAGTAGTTTAAAGGTGAATTTAGAACGCAAATTTGTGAGGTCCATTGGAAACCTCAGTACCTGTCCTAAGACTAATAGCAAAAACCATTTAGCATGCAAACCAAAGCATAAGTCTAAAATGATACATACGGTGCCATGGCAGAGCCAGGTTAAAACATACTCCAGGTATAAAGAAATCCCAAAGTCACAAGAGTGGTAAAGTCAGTATCTCAAGGTGCTCTCTCTCCACCATGGAAAAGTCCCTCGCTCAAAGACTCAAACATCATTAGCAATCACACATAATCATATAACTAAAAAATAAAGCGGGCATAGGATTAGATCGAAGCCCGCATGGCTGATCCTAACATATAAATACACATGCACGCTATACCTAATAACATGCTTCTAATGCAGGACCGTAATATTAACACACAAGCATGCTCAAAATTATAAAACATATGGGGAATATTAAATAGGGCCCTAGCACAGAATACCAAGTGTTATATCCCTCTCCTACCACCACCCCCTTTCCCAATAGGATGCATTCCATTTCATTTTAGTTTAATCAAGCCCATATTGGAGTCTAACCCAAAGCATGCTTTAAAAGAAAGTAATAGCCCGTATTCGAGCTTTAGAGGAGTCACATGTTGCGCATTATCAGGAATTTCAGACTTTTTGTGGTGAGTTTCAAGAATACACTACTTCTCATGATAGGATGCGCCACCAGATCGATGAGTAGGGTCGATTACTTGATGGGATGAATCGCCATTCCAATGAGATGGATCACCAATCATTTGAGATGTACTGGTTCTACCAACAGTTCCAGTTGTATTATGCATTTCAACCACCACCACAGTGATCGAGTTTGTTTCCTTTTCCCTCACTTGTGATTTATTTTAATTTTTGTTGTCTTTGTTTTATTTTCATTGAGGACAATGAAAGGTTATACTCTAGGGGAGAGGTTTAGTGTTTTAGGTAGTCTTTAGGTAGTTCATATTTCAATTTCAGCATATGCATCTCATGTTTAAATTTATGTCTCATGTTTAACCTTTATTATGTCGTTATTTTAGTGCATTAGAAAGGAAAAAAATGAAAAATGTCAAAAATCCAAAAATATCATGCATTGCATATATGTTGTTATTCAGACTCCCATCTAGCTTAGTTTGTCCTCTAATTCATTTTTATGATCTTAAGTGCATAAGTCCCATGATTTGATTGAATTGCTTAAAATGAATTTTGGAGCATGATTTCAGAATATAATTGAGCAAGTATGGTTCATAGTGAGGTTAAATTTAAATCTAGCAAAAACATAACCCTTGTGAGTTTTTTTGACCTTATAAGGACTATTCAAAATATTTCCCTTTTGCTTTTATTGTGTGATTATGTTCTCCATATGCTTATTTTCATGACCGTATTGCAGATGTTTGTTGCTTGTGAATTTCACATGATTGAGGCATGCTTTCTTTAGCCATATTATGACCTTATCTACCCTTTGTATTATCCTCTTCTTGAAGCCAATCTGAGCCTTAAAGGCTATTAATTTTGAGCTGCATAAGAACTTATCCTAGCCAATGATTAGCCTGATCCTATCCTGGAATTAGGAGGAGAATTGTTAAAAAATAATCTATATGTTGGAGTTGCTTTTAGTAGAGAATGTATGATTGGGTGGAATTTGAGCGTAATAGAGATAATGTATGTATGGTTGCGCATAGCAAGAGGCATAGTCGAAATAAGGTAACCTAGGGGCAAAATTCACATAGGGGTAAAAGTCAGGAACCTTAGACCTAGGAAGGATAAAATTGACCTAGGGGCAATAGTAAGCATAAAAGAAAAAGAAAGAAAAGACAACATCATCATAAATGAAAGAATTGAAAAGTTGTTGTGTGGTTATTGAAAATTAAGAGCTTATTTTTATTTGATGGAGTTTATGTCATTGGAATGGTTTCTAAAGCATTAAAGTTTTGGTGTTGTACTGGTTGTTTATTAACCCTTTTTGTTGGATTTCTAGCACCACAAGCCTAAATGTTTCTCATGCCTTGTGTTCCTACCAAAGACCCATTACAACCCTATAAAATTTCTCATGATGTTATTTGTAAGTAATGACTTTTACGGTGAATGAAGCATTTTCGATTGAGTTGATAGTGTAGTTTAAAGCCTAAACACATTGAGAGCGAGAGAAAAACATTATCCCGGTGAGGTTGGATTAAATTTGTCTTAACTATTGTATCGCTCGTATATTTGCTAGGATGCTTGTTCTTCTATTTATGGCTCCTACTACTTAATATTGCTTCGATGAAATTAGCATGAAAATCTTATTCGTGGGATGACTAATTCTATATTTGTTTTTTATTGCTCGAGGATAAGCAAGAGCTTCAGTGTGGGAGAGTTTGATAATGCATAGTTTGTTTGGGCATTCTAGGTAGTTTTAGTATAGTTTTAGGATGCATTTGATAGGTTTTTAGAGCTAATTCACATCTTGATCATTTAGTATTCAAAGACTCAGAATGTACACATTTTATTGGTTAATTTCAGGATTAGATATTTGAGTTGGAAGATGGAATGTTGGTGGAAGAAAGGAATCAAGAAGGAAGCCAATGGATCCAATGAAGCACCGCTGAAGACGATATGAGAACATGAAAAAACAGAGAGTCGCGCCCCGACTAGGTCTGACGCGTCCGCGGCTGTACGGACAGAAGAGATCTGCGAGAATCTATCGAGACCTTATCTTTCATATTATAATATTATTATTTTATCACGATTTTATTCAAGGGTTTGGCTGTCTATAAGGCTATATATTAGACATGTTCTATTAGTTTTGAATCATCTAACAATTCATTATTCATTCATCCAATCCAATTAACTCATGGAACGCTTTGGAGGATTGAAGTTTAGAAATCTGAGGTCCGCAAGTACTTAGGGTTCTTGTGGTTTCGCTCTAATTCAAGACTTGGTTGGTTAAATTGTGCGATTTGATTTCTATGTTATTCCAATAGTTATTTCATTATCCTTGTTCTCATATTATTGATTGCATATATTCTCTCTTGACTGTACACCTTGACAGAATTTCCATTCATGCTAAGTTTGAATTGATTCGCAAGAATAGTTAACCCATAGTAGCAAGCAATAGATAATTGATCCCGTGAAAGCATCAATTGGATATGTAGGGTAATGACAATTGGTTAAATATCAGTTCGTTTGAGATTAGGGTTGGAGGGGTTATAGTCTTTGACAATCTAATTGCTTAGGAGGGTTGGTACTGCCAAACTGGCAAGTACTTTGGGATTTTATGTTGTTGTGTGTTTTGAGAATCCTTCAGGATCACATTTAGTTTAAGGGATTTGGAAGCCTATAAGGGATATCAATCTATTTAAACCAAAGTCGGAATCACTAATGATATCAATTGCATTCGTTGCATTGCATTAGAATAACTAGGGATTGAGTCAAGGATCAAGTAGACCAACCAACATTGCGATTGTATGCGAAACCACACTCTTCTCTTTTATTTTCTATTTATTCCTATTAACATCTCCATCTTATTTTATTTGCATTGTCTATCTTTATTCACATCCATATCCTATCTTTATCTTCATAATTAATAAACACACATTGCGATAGAAATACTTGTTTCTTTGTGGGTTCGACCCCGTACTTGCTTACTATACTTTAGTTAGCATGTTTGGGTTATTATTATTCTTTTGGCAAGGTGAAACTCACCACATTTCCTCCTGCCAACCGTCCTTTTAATTTTGTGAAAGTGACGGATACTAACCAAATTTATTGTAGTAATGCTTTGTAGGAAGGCCTATGGTTAGTTTTAAGCATAAAGGAAGGACTTTGAAGGGTTTTAGATGTCCAAACACTGGCGTCATATTTAGAGTTCATGCCAGACGTTGTCTAAGAAATAACAGTGCCCGTTGTTCCTAGTCCGACACCCGCCGTTCCCTACATTTGGTTGTTTTCTATGGTTTTGTGAGTTTCATTCGATCACTCCTCTCGTTTGTTTTATTATAACTGTTGTAAATGCCATTGTTAAGCCTGCATACTTGACGGGGATAGAAGAGGAACGATTGATTAAGTTTGGGGACAGAAGCTACCAATCGACGAGGTTCTTTCACATGAAGATGTTGCAAAGGCTTGGGCTTCTTGGTCTTGTGTCTGCATTGCATGGGCATGGTGGCTTGGGAAATTTTATGATGGTTAGCATTCCAACTTATCCAGCATTGGTGTGTTAGTTCCTCATAACTCTAGATGTATGTTTCAATAGAGTTGTTCAATTTTGATTAATAGGGAGAGAGTGTCTAGAGAACAAGGACATATTGACCCTTGCTTTTGGGTTGACTAGGCGTTGGACTTCTGCTTGGCTAGGCGCTATGGCCCGCCCTCCACCAACGGAGACCTGGACGGCAGTGACTGGATTGCTAAAGGGGTATGAGGGTGGTGAGTAAGACTATCTAATTACGCACCCTACTCTCCACTTTTGCCACCGATTCTTGAGCTCGACTTTCTACAACATGGTAGACCCATGCTATGTCACGATAAGGATGTGGGTTTAGTTTTACTATTTGACGTCGAAGTCTACAGTGATCCTAGACTTGGTCAGCTATTCTTGGGCACCTGCGCTAATATGCTTCGCTAGGACTTTATGCCTCGTCCTCGCATTATTCCCTTCGAAGGCATGATTACAATCATTGCCAATTGCATGGAGATTTACCTGAACACACAACAACCACTGAGTTCTTTCTATTTCTATGACATTTGAACACTCATAGGAGCTCGCATTCTTGAGAGGGTTAGCTTTCCCCATTCTAGTATGGGAATCCAGTGGATATCGGGGCCGTGCGGAGAGCATCATCAGTACCTTCCATCTCATGTGCCTATTGGTCCCACTTTGGCAGCTTTTTGCATCCGTCATATTGAGCCTAAAGATGATTTAATCCTCCCTGAGGCAAATTTGGAGACGTCAGCAAAAAAAAGACATCCGATAGAGGATGGGCCCCGGGATGTTGTAACGGCCCCGAAAATGAGTATCTTCTTTCCCCTATTTGCCCTCCCTTGGGCCTAGAAAAGAAAACCTAATTATCCGAGTTACGTTTAAGAAGGCAAGGTTACCTTCCAACTAGATCTTACAACCCGAGTACGAGTCGCAAGTTTTTGCAATAAAAATAAGCAAGGTTTAAATCGAAATACAATGCAAAAGAGTGTCACGATTGAGCTGGGTCAAAACGATGCAAAAGATTTTAAAAGAGAGAAAGTTTAGTGGTCTCTCAAGCTCTTGATCTAACGCCAAAAGTCTGAACCCACCAAGCATCCATATGAGCAAAGATAGCGGCTATCGGTTACCTAAATCTAAAAAAAAGAAGGGGATCTGGGTCAATCATCGGGTCACTCCCGCGCGTGTGTAAACACACTCTGAGAGACATATATAAGCATCCTATACCTAAGATAAAATGGGTAATGAAAAACGGAAATAAAACAGATACGCATGCGGATAAGTAAATGCAAAAATAGATAAAGAAGCGCGCCAATTACAAGAAATGCCAAATAGCATGTCCCTCTAGGCTCCTAAGAAATCCTATAGCAACTCATCATCAAAGGAGCTACCTCACCCTACGGTGCAGGCCAACCCCACGCAATGAGCCTACTAACTATGAAAGGAACGAAAGCAACGACACTTATATAAGGCCTAAGGCTCTAAGAATCCTATGGCACTTACTAAAAAGCCTACCGCATCATCGAGTGCAAGCAACTTTTATATCAAAAGCCTACCGCATCATCAAGTGCAAGCAAATTTCTATAATAAGTGCCAACTAGGGTGACAAGAATAAGGAAAAAGGTCTCATTCGATAAACAACTATAACGACCGTTTTTATAGCAAAGACAGATATCAAATCATATGGTTTCCGTTTTAGATCCTAAGTTTGATTCTAAGTCGTATGGTGCATGAACACTAGCCTACTATATAACACCTAGTGCATAAAGCGCCAATCATGAGTAAGTTCAAGGAACTTACCTGGAAAAGCGCAGAATCCAAGCAACCAACAAAAGTAATAGCAAGTCCAGACAATTTAGAGATCACCTAGAAGATAAGTATCTTAATAAGTCTAAGTCTAACTTACACGAAGCATATCAAATAACACACATATGATTCACATAAAACATATCTAAGTTAACAATCCCATTTCCACAACTTGGGCATACTCTCATCATCACATCTTATTCATATCAACATCATCATCATCACCATCATCATCTTAACTTTACTCAACATCTTATATCATCACAATTTCATTCTCATTTCCATAAATCATCTTGAATTTCCAACGTCTCAAATCATGCTTTATAATCATGCTCATAATTAACTCAATAATCAAACAATTCTTTTAAAAACATACTTAGCCAAATCCCGATATTAAACATTTGAATCCTTAAACCAATTTTCCAAAATTATATTATTATTAAAATAATCCCGGCATATTCCTTTCTCAAAAATAATTATCTAATTAAATTCCGAAACTTAAGAAATATTTTAAACAACCTATATCATTCAAAACTAACTATTTAGATGTCAAAACATAACAAATAAATTATTCACATAAATAATTCTCAACAAATCAAATTAAATAACTAAATAAGTATTTTAGAAAAATATAAGCAATTTAATAAAATAAGGAATCAACAATTTCATGGATTATTTGAATATCACCCAAAACACCAAAACAATATCAATAAACAATTATATAAACACTTAAAATCAGATTTTTAAATAACTTAAAATAGATAATAAGGAATAATTAAATAAATAAATAACTCAAAATAATTTTAATAATAATTAACTAACAATTTTTTAAATAATTATATAACATATATAAAGTAAGTAAATAAAACAAATAAACATAATTAATCCAGTCCGACCCAAACCAAACCACTCAGCCCAATACCCCTTTTCGGCCCAACTCGACCCAAAGTTTGGTGAAATTCAAACCGGCCCAGATCTCCTTCCCACAACCCAATCCATTCTCACCTTTCCATTTCAAATTTTCGGCACTTCTCAATCAAAATAATAATGTTCACAAAAAAACAATCAAAATATTAATAAAAAAAGGAGCCCACATCTCTTAAAAAATTCCTGGGTGGGCCTCACTTACTGCTTCTTTAACCTCCGGATCCCTTACCCTATTTCGCTACACTCCTGCGCTCCCCCATAGCCCATTCGCTCGGTGCTCCCACACCCTCGCTGCTCGCTCACCCTCAGGCCCCTCTCGCACTCACAGTACCTCTCTCTCCCTCACGCTGGTTCTCGCACTCTCGCTCACTCTGTAAAGACCGGAATTTAATCAATATTTATAAAATATCATTAGGATAATCCGAATATTATCCTCCCCTATGATTATGAAAACTCGGAAAATTTAAAATTTTTATGCACGGCTTTACATTGATTTAATGATAGAAACACATTCCCGAGCCACCTTTTCTCGGCTTTTATGAACTTAAGGGATTTTAACGCATCTCGGGCTCAGGATTTACGTCTTTGATTTACAAGGCCGGTCGTCCATACTTAACTTGACCAACATTGATCACCACCCACTCCTTGACTTGACTTGACTTGTGGCCTGCTTGTGATGATAGGTGTCCAACCACTCCCATCCCTTCCATTTAATCACTCCCCATCTTTAACACAAGAACCACTCCTTTCTCTCCTTTATAACTGACCCAAGCTCATTTTAGAACTCATTCACAAAGATCCCCACTGTCACTTTGAGAGAAAACCAAAGAGAGAAGAAGCCTTCACCATTTTAGGTCCATTTTGGTGACCTTGCACAAGAAAAGTCATATCTCCCTCAATACTACTCCAAATTGAGAAAACTCGGTGGCCTTAGAACCGTATTGAAACTACCTTTCCAACCATACATTATAATCCAAAATTCAAGCTCGTTTTCTCATCCAAAATCGTCCATCATTGAGGCTGCAGAAACTGTCTTTTGAAGGATCTTGAGGTTTTGCATTGTTTTCTTGGTAAGCTCCATTATATCCTTCCAAAACTGAGTTTAAACCTTTTATATGACTTCTTTTCTTCATTTCTAAACAAAGTCCTGACCCTTTTGCTTGGGGTTTTGGAAAATATATTGCAAGGTGTTTGGAGGTGTCCCCAAAGTCCCCGAAGTGAGAATTTTAGATTCATTTGTGTCCCATTTGCCTAGGTAATCTCTCTTCCACCTTCCTCTCTCTAGGATAGCTTGAGTTGATGTGAAACGTCTTAGGATAGTGGATCCTATAATGTGTTTAAATCGGTTTGGTTCGGTTGGGTTTGGTTCGGTTGGGTTTGGTTCGGTCGAGTTAATCGGTTATTTATTTAATTGGTTGCAGTCTTTAAAATACTATAATATTATTCGAGGATTTAAATATAAAATATTATTTTGGGGATTTTATAAAGAGATGGTTTATTAAATAATAAAGGGTAATTAAAATATCATATTATATTATTTGGGATTTTAAAATATATTATTTGGATTGAATAATTGAAAAAGGATTTTAGCAAGTATTTTCAAGGTTGGAATTCTTAACTGATTAATTCGGATTTTTAAACGGTTTTGGAACTAACTTGGGAATAAGACTTAGTCGATGACTAACTAGCATGATGATCTAATCGTTTGACTAACGGTATGATATGTGTGACTAATAGCATGATATTGCGGTGATTTTTAAAAGAGATTAAATATTCGATACTTATGAAAATGATGAATTGGAGAATTATATGGAATATGGTATGAGTTGTGAGATGATGGATTATGAGATAAAGTTAAGATGATGAAAATGATGATGTGACGGTTATTGTGTTAGGTTGTGTAGTTGTGTGTGTGATACTTTCATGCTTTGTGTGCCTTAGATATAGACTCATTCATGTGCTTATACTTATTAGGTGACCATCTGTGACGTGTCGGATTTCATATTGCCTGGTTGATTGCCTTTTGCTGTTCTGCTTACCAGGTAAGTCTCTTCGGAGCTTACTCAGATTGATATAGAGATATTCCCTGCTTTATGTGCATGATATACTAGGTGCTTGCATTCATGATCAACATGCCATGTAGTATCATGCTAGGTTGCATTGACCGTTGAGCATTCTATTTCTTTATGGGTATTTAAACAGCACGGCCGTTATCTCTGAAGTAATTAGAGTCTTTGCTAGGGTCATAGGATGGCCCAGTCCCATCGGGTTCTGTCCTGAGTCGATCGAGTCATGGAATTTCCTTTACTTATATTATGAGCTGCCTGCGGGCTTTATTTATTGTGGATACGGGTTGGGTCTGCGGACCGCCCGATGATAAAGGAATGCATTCATGAACTGGCCAGTCTCCGCCCTATCAGAAGGGGGTGGAGGTTGGAGAGGGACATACCATTTGGTATTCTTTGCTGGGGCCCTATCTATTATTAAGCACATGATCTTAGGGACATGCTAGTGTGTTAATATTATGCCTTGCATCTAGAAGAATCTTTATAAGGTATAGCATATATGTGTGCTTAGAGCCGGGATGCAGCAGGTGGGCATCATTCTGATCCCGCTCACCATTACCATTTTTAGGTATTATTTATGTGCATCCCATTGGTGCTGTTTACATATTGCGCGGGTCATTTTGTTCGGCGGAGAGCGAGCGCTGGAGTTATCTACTTCACCAAACTCTGACCATGGTTTTGGATTTATACTTTTAGACTCCGTTTTGACCCGGCTCTGCCGTGGCACCCTATTGTATTACACTTGATTTCGCTATTTGCATGACTACTGGTTTTCCACGCATAGACTTACGATAGGTACAGGGGACTTCCCCAGGGATTTCAACGATACGTTTCGAATGTGGGTATGAAATCCCACTTTGGAAACATTAGATTAGGCTTTCAAACCTTCAACCTATACTCGGGGCGCACGATCCCAACGAGGGTTTTCATCCCTCGAAATATAACCCAGGAATTATAATCCCGGGCCGTTACAAAGGTGGTATCAGAGCGAGGCTTTGCAATCCGAGTACAATAGGTTGAAGATGGTTTTGAAAATCGCCCAATGATTTCAATTGGTTTTGGAAAATGTTTAAAGGGCAAAATGAATTTAATTGGACTTAAAACTTAAATGAATTAAGGGGAAACAATCTCGTGGGTAGAGACCAAAGCGATAGACCTCCCTTATGGATGTAGAACTCGGGGAACGGTAGGCAGAATACTACCTTTTATTTACAGATGGGCCTAGAAGACTCCAAGGAACACCGCGGAGGTTGGAGTGTCGAGTTAGGAGGCCGTGAGGTTTTGCCCCTCCGGTCAGCCGTCCCTCGAAGGACGGCATAGATCGTCTCTATGCTTACATATATATATATATATATATATATATATATATATATATGCAATTGGGCCTGAGGGCGATCCTCCTCGAAGAGGATCATATTAATTGTTGAGTGCTTCTGTGCTGAGTGTTTAAATTAATCGTTCATGTAGCCATCATGGTCGATATTAGACGCGGTTCAGATGGGCGTGGGGGTAGGGCACGTCGTGGCAGGGGACGCCCCCGCCGAGTTGCTGTTGAGAGAGTCGAGGAGCTTTCCGCTAACGATCACGCCGAGGAGTGCGCTGTTGACGACCATGCTGAGGAGCGAGCTTCGCCACCGCCAGCTGATGACCGAGTTCCAGTTTCCACAGAGACTAGGATTGGCCAGTTAGAGGCGACACTTCATGACATTCTGAGTGAGTTACGAGGAGGAGCTCGATCTACGGCACCAACGCCAGAGGTTTCAACTCAGCAGCCAGCCGAGCCCGTGATTGATGCGCACCCCGAGAAGCGCATCGATTGGGTCAAGACGCTATCTCAGTGCCGCCCACCGACATTTGCTGGAGAGGCTGGAGAGGACGTTGAGAGGTGGTTCCGTGAGATGGAGGGATTGTTCGGCCATGTTGCCATACCAGCTTATGAGCGACAGAGTACTGCCCTCCTGGGATTCAGACAGCCCGAGAGGTATCTTTTTTGCGTGGCCGCTACGACAGATCAGCTTCTGTCTCTACCATTGTTTGCCAGTTCAAGAAGGAGCTAGTCTACTGTGCTCACTTGTGCCCTTCCGATGAGAGCCGTATTCACATGTTATCGATGAGGCTGCCGTCTCCCGTGCTTTTGCATGCGTCCAGTTTAGGGGCTGTTAGCTTTGACAGATTCCTTGAGGTCATTCTTCTTTATGACCAGCAGAGGATTTTGTCTGAGACCGCCTATTCCACGTCCCGCCCCGAGGCGAAGAGGGCGAGGCCAGCGGAGGTCCGAGGAGAGGACAGATTCCGGAGGAGTGGCTATGGAGGAGGATTTAGAGGAGGATTCAGAGGAGGGTACCATGGAGTTGCACCGAGGGTACCCCAGCCACTAGTTCCAGCTGTGTACGGAGGAGATGCGCGAGTGAGGAGTGTCACTTGCCATGGATGTTACGAGAGTGGTCATTATGTTTCTTCTTGTCCAGATCGTTCGACGGTCTGCTACGCTTGCGGCACTATGGGACACAGAGCTGCTCGTTGTCCCCATAGTGGGAGAGCACCACCGTCTACACAGCCACTGAGACTTCCTGCGGCTCCTCAGCCGCCACTTCTGACATATCCCCAGGGACAGGGGCGAGGAGATACTTCTGGTAGAGGTCGAGGCGGAGGTAGAGGAGGTAGAGGGTTCGGACGAGGAGGTAGAGGACCATCTAGGTCAGGTCAGGGTGGAGGATCAGTTTCAGGGGGACCATCGGGGTCTGGGTATGATCGAGGCCAGAGTTCTGGAGGCCGAGGACCATCATTACCCCCACCGCCCCGCGTATTCCAGATGAGAGCTGATGACCGTACTGCCCCAACTTCCGCAGATACTATACACTTCCATGATGAGTGCTTGTCTATATTGTTTGACACTGGTGCTACTCACTACTTTATAGCAGAGGCATGCATTGCTAGGCTGAGCCTGAGATGCACGAGTGGTTCACCCCTTACTATTGGTCTGGCGGACGGGGCAAAGGTTAGTTCGAGTCGGGAGATTTTAGGGTGCCCCATCCGTGTAGGTGAGCGTGAGTGGCCAGCCGACCTTATTGTCATGCCGATGAGGATGGAAGATCTCATTCTGGGTATGGAATTCATAGACCACTACGGAGCCATCATCAACCTTCGGACGAGGACGGTGTCCATCTTGGCAGACGACGGGACTGAGCACCAGGTTTGGGGTAGCGACCCCAAGAGGAAAGGGGCGCTCATCAGCGCAGTCAGAACCGCCAGACTTCTCGATCAGGGCTGCATTGGATATTGGTACTACGTTGTAGAGGTCGATCGAGCAGACCCCAGTATATCAGATGTCCCCATTGTCAGAGACTTCGCCGACGTGTTTCCAGAGGAGCTGCCGGGACTTCCCCCACCGCGAGAGGTCGACTTTTCGATTGGGTTGGAGCCGGGCACTAGGCCCATTTCGCGAGTCCCTTATCGCATGGCGCCGACGGAGATGGCCGAGCTGAAGGCTCAGCTAGAGGAGTTAGCTGAGAAGGGTTACATCCGCCCTAGTGCATCACCTTGGGGAGCGCCAGTTTTGTTCGTCAAGAAGAAGGATGGGTCGCTGAGGCTTTGCATCGACTATCGGGAGCTGAATCGGGCGACGGTGAAGAACCGTTATCCTCTTCCTAGGATTGACGATCTGTTAGATCAGCTGCAGGGTGCCGTTGTCTTCTCGAAGATTGATCTGAGGTCGGGTTATCACTAGCTGCGGGTGAAGCCAGAGGATGTGCAGAAGACTGATTTCCGGACTCGTTATGGACACTATGAGTTCCTGGTCATGCCGTTTGGGCTGACCAATGCGCCAGCTGCTTTCATGGAGCTCATGAACCGTGTGTTCATTGACTACCTCGACAGATTCGTCGTCGTTTTCATCGATGACATCTTAGTCTACTCGAGGAGTAGAGAGGAGCACGAGGAGCACTTGAGGATTGTGCTAGAGACGCTGAGGAAGCATCAATTGTATGGGAAATACAGCAAGTGTGAGTTCTGGCTCACAAAGGTGGCTTTCTTGGGCCACGTGATTTCAGCTGATGGAGTTGCCGTGGATCCGGCGAAGATTGACGCCATCGTTGCTAGGGAGGTGCCCAAGAACGTCAGAGACATCCGCTCGTTTCTAGGTTTGGACAGTTACTACAGGAGGTTCGTACAGGGTTTCTCGAGTATCGCTAGACCGATGACATAGTTGCTGAGGAAGGACGTTCCCTTTGAGTGGAGTCCAGAGTGCCAGTCCAGTTTCGAGCTTCTGAAACAGAAGCTGATGACCGCTCCAGTGTTAGCCTTGCCTGATGGAACTGAGGATTTCGTCGTTTATACGGACGCTTCGCGTTCCGGCTTGGGATGCATTCTGCATCAGAGGGATCGAGTCATCGCTTATGCTTCGTGCCAGTTGAAGCCTGCAGAGGTGTCTTACCTCGTCCATGACTTGGAGTTAGCAGCGGTTGTCCATGCTCTGAAGATCTGGAGGCATTATCTGTACGGTACTTCATGCAAGGTGATGACGGATCACAAGAGCTTGAAGTATATTTTCACGCAGAAGGAGCTCAACATGCGACAGAGGCGGTGGCTAGAGCTTCTGAAGGACTATGACTTGGACATAGTCTACCACCCAGGGAAGGCCAATGTAGTTGCAGATGCACTCAGTAGGAAGACTCACCAGGAGGCATCAGTGGCTAGAGCTTATTGATGAGGTGTTGCTTCGAGGTGTGGGTTCAGCGAGATAGTGGACAGTTGTCCTTCTTAGAAGCGCAGTCAGAGCTGTTAGCAGAGATTCAGCAAGGTCAGACAGATTGTCCCGAGATCGCAGTTCTGAGGGAGCGGATGGCTCAGGGCAGATCAGAGAGCTTGCAGAGAGAGCAGATGGGATGCTCACCTTTCAGGGCAGAGCTGTAGTTCCATCGACATCAGACCTGAGGCAGAGGATCATGCAGGAGGCTCATTCCACTCCGTATTCTGTCCA
This sequence comes from Persicaria maculosa, assembly GCA_963922045.1. Lineage (NCBI taxonomy): Eukaryota > Viridiplantae > Streptophyta > Magnoliopsida > Caryophyllales > Polygonaceae > Persicaria > Persicaria maculosa. The sequence continues at coordinate 43,131,251 of OY998261.1, forward strand.
TCGAGGGACGAATAAGATGTATCAGGATTTGAGGAGGTATTATTGGTGGCAGAGGATGAGGGCGGACATCGTAGATTTTGTAGCCAGATGCCAGGTTTGCCAGCAGGTTCGGATTGAGCACCAAAGACCGGGAGGACTTGTTAGATCGCTTCCAGTTCCTGAGTGGAAGTGGACGGACATCTCTATGGATTTCGTCACCGGACTGAGGCGAGATGTTCGAGGTTTCGATGCCATTTGGGTTGTGGTCGATAGGTTGACCAAGTCAGCTCATTTCATTCCGATTCAGGAGACATGGCCAGCATCGCGGTTAGCTGAGGAGTTCATTCGCTAGATTGTGAGACTTCATGGAGTACCTGAGAGGATTGTATCTGACAGAGATGGACGGTTCTCTTCGAGGTTTTGGCATCAGGTTCAGGAGAGCCTAGGGACCAGACTGCATTTCAGTACAACTTTTCATCCTCAGACAGACGGGCAGAGTGAGAGGACGATTCAGACCTTGGAGGACATGTTACGATCGTGTGTTTTGGAGTGGGGTCATTAGTGGGTTAGGTATCTGCCGCTAGTGGAGTTTTCGTACAACAACAGCTACCATGCATAGATCGAGATGGCTCCATATGAGGCCTTGTACGGGAGACGATGTAGGTTGCCAGTTTGTTGGGACGAGCCTGCAAATATAGTGTTGTCGTTACCTTAGATAGTTAGAGAGACAGTTGATCAGGTGGGTCGCATTCGGGAGCATATGAGAGTCGCTCAGGATCGTTAGAAAAAATATGCATACAGGCGTAGAACAGAGATTGAGTTCGAGGTGGGTTCGCATGTGTGGCTTCGGGTTTCACCCACCAGGGGAGTTCGACGGTTTGGCATTAAGGGGAAGTTGAGTCCGAGGTTCATTGGCCCATTTGAGATCCTAGAAAGAGTCGGTGAGGTAGCTTACCATTTGGCCTTACCTCCAACCTTGGTTGGCGTCCATGACGTCTTTCATGTCTCCCAGCTCCGCCAGTATATTCCCGACCCTAGTCATGTCCTCGACCACTCAGACCTTCGCATCGAGCCTGATCATACCTTTGTGGAGCGTCCAGTGAGGGTCCTTGACCGTCGAGTCAAGAAGCTTAGGAACAGGGAGGTCCCTTTGCTTCTAGTTCAGTGGTCTAGGAGGAGTCCTGAGGAGGCCACCTGGGAGACCGAGGAGAGCATTTGGGCTAGCTATGGGGATGTCTTAGATGAGCTGCTTGCGTCTTATGTTGAGCCGACCGTAGACATTACCTTGACCTCTCGAGTGCGGTGAGTATGCCTAGTTAGTTGGATGGGATTGGTTAGTAGTGTCTCGTTAATTTGCGTGCTTATGCTTGGTAGTTGTGTGCAGATCCTTGGTGATATGATGTGATGAGCCTCGATGATATGATGATGTGCTAGATATTATGGTATGTGACTATCTTTAATGTGCTATGATTTGCTGTTTATCTCGAGATTATGATCATTCTTCTATATCCATGATGGATGACATTAGAAATGTTAGAGATTGAAATATTGAATTATGATCTGACTCGGAACCTAGGAAGGTAATATGGGATTAGCCCTTAGAGGTGGATGTTAGTTGATTGGGAAGTTGGGGATGTCTTGTTTAACGTCGAGAATAAAGAATTTTGAACGGTGATTTAAAAGGAACTCAGATTTTTAAAGTAAGTTATTACAACCCGAGTTTTCATTATGACGCCCCACCAAGTGGATACAAGTATTTTACGGGGGCACTCGTAGATTGCTTGCTAAGACCTAGTGGACGTTGTGATGTTTTCAAGTTATGATATGACTGAGAAGTCGGGGTAAGGATGTGGTAGGTGCACATATCACATTCTTACTACGATCAATTGGGAATATTATGGTCATGACAATGATACTGTGAGGGCCTCATGGGGGCACTTGTGAGGTACTGACAGGATAAAGGGCATGATCCTTGGATTCGAAAATTTCAAACTTCATCCCCGTTTTCAAATTGATTTTAGTCTCGGGGACGAGACTTGTTTTTAGAGGTGGATGATGTAAAGACTGAAATTTAATCAATATTTATAAAATATCCTTAGGATAATCCGAATATTATCCTCCCCTATGATTATGAAAACTCGGAAAATTTAAAATTTTTATGCACGGCTTTACATTGATTTAATAATAGATACACATTCCCGAGCCACCTTTTCTCGGCTTTTATGAACTTAACGGATTTTAACGCATCTCGGACTCGGGATTTACATCTTTGATTTACAAGGCTAGTCGTCCATACTTAACTTGACCAACATTGATCACCACCCACTCCTTGACTTGACTTGACTTGTGGCTTGCTTGTGATGATAGGTGTCCAACCACTCCCATCCCTTCCATTTAATCACTCCCCATCTTTAACACATGAACCACTCCTTTCTCTCCTTTATAACTGACCCAAGCTCAGTTTAGAACTCATTCACAAAGAGCCCCACCGTCACTTTGAGAGAAAACCAAAGAGAGAAGAAGCCTTCACCATTTTAGGTCCATTTTCGTGACCTTGCACAAGAAAAGCGATATCTCCCTCAATACTACTCCGAATTGAGAAAACTCGGTGGCCTTAGAACCGTATTGAAACTACCTTTCCAACCATATATTATAATCCAAAATTCAAGCTCGTTTTCTCATCCAAAATCGTCCATGGAACTAGAGTCTTTGCTAGGGTCATAGGATGGCCCAGTCCCATCGGGTTCTGTCCTGACTCGATCGAGTCATGGAACTTCCTTTACTTATATTATGAGCTGCCTGCGGGTTTTATTTATTGTGGATACGGGTTGGGTCTGTGGACCGCCCGATGATAAAGGAATGCATTCATGAACTGGCCAGTCTCCGCCCTATCAGAAGGGGGTGGAGGTTGGAGAGGGACATACCATTTGGTATTCTTTGCTGGGGCCCTATCTATTATTAAGCACTTGATCTTAGGGACATGCTAGTGTGTTAATATTATGCCTTGCATCTAGAAGCATCTTTATAAGGTATAGCGTATATGTGTGCATAGAGCCGGGATGCAGCAGGTGGGCATCATTCTGATCCCGCTCACCATTACCATTTTTAGGTATTATTTATGTTCATCCCATTGGTGCTGTTTACATATTGTGCGGGTCATTTTGTTCGGCGGAGAGCGAGCGCTAGAGTTATCTACTTCACCAAACTCTGACCATGGTTTTGGATTTATACTTTTAGGCTCCGTTTTGACCCGGCTCTGCCGTGGCACCTTATTGTATTACACTTGATTTCTCTATTTGCATGACTACTGGTTTTCCACGCATAGACTTACGATAGGTACAGGGGACTTCCCCGGGGATTTCAACGATACGTTTCGAATGTGGGTATGAAATCCCACTTTGGAAACATTAGATTAGGCTTTCAAACCTTCAACCTATACTCGGGGCGCACGATCCCAACGAGGGTTTTCATCCCTCGAAACGTAACCCAGGAATTATAATCCCGGGCCGTTACACACTCCCCCTCTCGTTCCCCCGTCCGTTCGCCCTCGATCTCGCCATTACTCCCGTCCATCCCCAAATTTAAAATATTGACATTGATTATAAGATATGAAGATGAATTTGGAGGAAAGAGGCTCACTGAGGGTGCGGTTTCGATGGATCAATCTTCGGTGGTTCGATCTTCAATGGTGCGATCTTTGTTGTATCGCCGGGGCTCGATTCATGGTCGCTGGCGGCGCGGCTCCCTCCTAGCTGCGTCGATGAGGATGGGTCGAAAATGGGGGAGTGGTGGTGAGCTCGAGCCTGGTCGAAGATGGAATGAAGAGGGGAGGTTGGTGGTTGTTCATGGGTTGCCGCAAGCAAACAGGGGAGGAGAAGACGCTGTGGTGGAGCTGCAATCGTGGGTGTATTCAAGCAAAAATGAAATTAGAGGGGAGGTGAAGGTGTGGCTACTGATCAAAGAGGAGTAGGTGGAAGAGGTGAGGGAAGGGAGTGATGGTGAAGGGCGCAGCAAAAGGGGGTGGTGCCATGGTGGTGACGGGTAGCTGATGGAAAGAGGAGGGGGATGGGCTTGTGTTTCAAAAGAAACAATTAAGAGGTGAGGGTGTGAGTTGGACAGAGAGAGAGAATGAAGATGTTCGGGTTATGGTGGTGATGAATTAAAAGTAAAATAAAAGGGATGGTGTGTGATTGGATTGTGGAGATGGGGATGGTTTAGCTAGGTATAGGGATAGGGGTGTTGAGTGTGTGGGTGGTAAAAGTTAAAATAAATACCCGAAAATAAACTCCGAAATCCTCTTTCCGACCTTAACCCGACTCAATTCAAATTAAACTTTCAAATACAAAATAATGAAATCCGACAAATATTTTCAAGTCTAGGTATAATAGAGCGGAATGAATTTGTTTTCGAATTTGAATAACAAGTTTATGCCGGAATTTGTTCGAAAGAATTCAAATAAATCATTTGCTCGAGGACGAAATTATTCAAAATTTTCCAAATCCTTAGAATTCAAATCCCAATTAAATCAATATTAAATCAAAATTAATTCTTAATTTATAAAAAAAATCTTAAAATTCCGAGTCTTTACATCATCCACCTCTAAAAACAAGTCTTGTCCCCGAGACTAAAATTACTTCAAAATAAGAGGAGGAAGTTTTAAAATGCGAGCCCAAGGACCATGTTCAAGAATCTTGCAATCATCTCGATTGCGTCTTCCGGGATTCTCACAACATCCTTGTCATGGTCGTGACATCTCCAATTGGTCTTGACATGTATGCAATAAGCACCCCTATCACATCCTTGCTTTGACTTTCGGAAGTACCACAACTCTAAAAGTTCTACTATATCATCACTAGGTCTTAGCAAGCACTCTACAAGCGCCCCCATAAAATGCTTGTATCCACTTTATGAAGTATCATATATTTACTCGGGTCTTGCAAGTTTCAAAAGGGTTTTGCAATTGGAAAAGGTTTGCCTCAAAATTTGTTGAAATCCTCGATCGCGTTTGGTCTTTCAAAATCCAAGTTAGTCCTTTTCAACACCGTTCAAAATCCTTCAAATCCGACGTTAATCAAACAATTTCAAAAACTCAAGAGGTGGAGTCATCTACCTCTAAGGGCTAATCCCATATTCTCTTCCTAGGTACATATTTCAGAATCAGTTTCAATTCTATCAATCTCAAGTCATATCATGAATCATAAGCCATAACTCATCAAAAGCACATCAATGGTAATATCGTACTAGCGTCCTATTAGCAAGTCATCACACATCAATAGTGTCATCGCCAATTATATCATCAGGTATTTAGCACACAACCATCAATCATATAAGCACAACGTCACATAGATAGACAATCAAAACATACGTCTCAAATATGACACAGGGTGTCAATGCGTAGGGAATGTCGACTAAAGTCACATCTCCGCATTTCAAGTTTAAATTATCCATAAGAATTCATCATGATTGGGCATCATTCAATCCAACAGTCAACATATAAACATGTCATTCATGGTATAGTCATCAATCATACGTACCAAGTCATAACTTGCTAACATAACATAGTTGTAACACCCTCAGTACATCATCAATCATCTCATGAAAATCTCATGTTATAAATCTCAATATAGCATTATGCTCATCAATATTGTAGAATACCATGTATTGACATAATCAGCCAAGTTATCGAGCTTCAGCATGCTAATAATCAAAACAGGGATAATATCATGCCAGCATTATAAAAGCATATTAACAGTCAGGCTCAATGCTATGAAAGGGAACATCAAAGTGGAATAACATCTATCACCTTTATGACAACAATATGATAGGGTAAGTATGACACGTAATAATAGGATGGGCTATATTTGGGAATCTTGCATTTTAAGGAACTCTAGGGATACAAGTGGAAGCATGGTACAATCAAGGACAAAAGCTCAGCATAATGTTTATGTGTAATGCATATACAAACCCAGGATACATCGTGGTGTGTGATCATGCAGTGTGTCAGGTCGTACGTTCATGAAAGTATGAGAGGAACATGGAGATAATCATGACATGACAATTTGTTAAGCATGCTAAGAATTAAGTGTCTTATGAGGCATACATCAAGTTGTAACACACATCCATCAATTAAAGAACTCATATTATCATGATATAAGAAAAGAGCAATCACGCTAGCATGCGCCTAGTTAAGAAGAGGACATAAAACATGCAGGGACCTAACATGTGACATATGCATTCATTCAATCACTAGTACGACAATGCAAGAAGCCAAATAATTCATGTTGTGGCGACATAGGAATATGAAAGGAATATAGCGAATACAACACGAGCCTAGAGAAATGTGGCTAAACATGGATATAATGACATATAAGCATGAGTTTATCTCAATGGTCATCTGGGTAGGACATGCTAGGAACATAATAACACATCAAATCATGCAATCATAGAGAGGGCTACCATCATAACCATAGAGAATTTTTGCTCAAGGAACTAGCACTCAGCACAGAATCAATAGACAATCATTAGTCTCACAGTTTATATAACACCACAAGCTACCTAGAAGCCACCCTTCAAGGGACGACTGACCGGAGGGGGCAATTACCTCTCGATCTCTACATCGTAACCCTGCTACTCCAACCACCACGGTGCAAACTCCTTGGAGTCTTCTAGGCCCATATGCAAAGTGTAAGCTATGTTTCGCCTACCCATTCCCCAAGTCTACATCCATAAGGGATGGGCTATCACCTCGTTCTACCCAAGTGATCCTATCTCTCAACTAAAAGATCCTAATGGTTTTATTCTGAAATTTGCTTTGCCCTTTTTGAAATGATTTTAAATCTTCTTTAAAATAGAAAATTGATGGGCGGTTTTTAAATTATTTTGCAACTCATATGTACTCGGATTGAGCAACCTAGGCTCTGATACCACTTCTGTAACGGCCCGGAAAATGCGGATCTGCTTTCCCCTATTTGCCCTCCCTTGGGCCTAGAAAAGAAAACCTAATTATCCGAGTTACGTTTAAGAAGGCAAGGTTACCTTCCAACTAGATCTTACAACCCGAGTACGAGTCGCAAATTTTTGCAATAAAAATTAGCAAGGTTTAAATCGAAATACAATGCAAAAGAGTGCCACGACTGAGCTGGGTCAAAACGATGCAAAAGATTTTAAAAGAGAGAAAGTTTAGTGGTCTCTCAAGCTCTCGATCTAATGCCAAAAGTTTGAACCCGCCAAGCATCCATATGAGCAAAGATAGTAGCTAACGGTTACCTGAATCTAAAAAAAAGAAGGGGATCTGGGTCAATCATCGGGTCACTCTTACGCGTATTTAAACACACGCTGAGAGGCATATAATAAGCATCCTATACTGAAGATGAAATGTGTAATGCAAAACGGAAATAAAATAGATACGCATGCGGATAAGTAAATGCAGAAATAGATAAAGAAGTGCGCCAATTACAAGAAATGCCAAAAAGCATGTCCCTCTAGGCTCCTAAGAAATCCTATAGCAACTCATCATCAAAAGAGCTACCGCACCCTACAGTGCAGGCTAACCCCACGCAATGAGCCTACTAACTATGAAAGGAAGGAAAGCAACGACACTTATATAAGGCCTAAGGCTCTAAGAATCCTATGGCACTTACTAAAAAGTCTACATCATCATCGAGTGCAAGCAACTTTTATATCAAAAGCCTACTGCATCATCGAGTGCAAGCAACTTTCTATAATAAGTGCCAACTAGGATGACAAGAATAAAGAAAAAGGCCTCATTCGATAAACACCTATAACGGCCGTTTTTCTAGCAAAGAAAGATAGCAAATCATATGGTTTTCGTTTTAGATCCTAAGCTTGATTCTAAGTCGTATGGTACATGAACACTAGCCTACTATATAACACCCAGTGCATAAAGCGCCCATCATGAGTAAGTTCAAGGAACTTACCTGGAGAAGCGTAGAATCCAAGCAACCAACAAAAGTAATAGTTAGTCCAAACAATTTAGAGATCACCTAGAAGATAAGTAACTTAATAAGTATAAGTCTAAATTACACGAAGCATATCAAATAACACACATATGATTCACATAAAACATATATAAGTTAACAATCCCATTTCCACAACTTGGGTATACTTTCATCATCACATCTTATTCATATCAACATCATCATCATCACCATCATCATCTTAACTTTACTCAACATCTTATATCATCACAATTCCATTCTTATTTCCATAAATCATCTTGAATTTCCAACGTCTCAAATCATGCTCATAATTAACTCAATAATCAAACAATTCTTTTAAAAACGTACTTAGCCAAATCCCGATATTAAACATTTGAATCCTGAAACTAATTTTCCAAAATTATATTATTATTAAAATAATCCCGACATATTCCTTTCTCAAAAATCATTATCTAATTAAATTCCAAAACTTAAGAAATATTTTAAACAACCAATAACATTCAAAACTAACCATTTAGATGTCAAAACATAACAAATAAATTATTCACATAAATAATTCTCAACAAATCAAATTAAATAACTAATTAAGTATTTTAGAAAAATATAAGCAATTTAATAAAATAAGGAATCAACAATTTCATGGATTATTTGAATATCACCCAAAACCAAAACAATATCAATAAACAATTAGATAAACACTTAAAATCAGATTTTTAAATAACTTAAAATAGATAATAAGGAATAATTAAATAAATAAATAACTCAAAATAATTTTAATAATAATTAACTAACAATTTTTTAAATAATTATATAACATATATAAAGTAAGTAAATAAAACAAATAAACACAATTAATCCAGTCTGGCCCAAACCAAACCAAAACTCAGCCCAATACCCCTTTTCGGCCCAACTTGACCCCAAGTTTGGTTAAATCCAAACCGGACCAGATCTCCTTCCCACAGCCCAATCCATTCTCACCTTTCCATTTCAGATTTTCGGCACTTCTCAATCAAAATAATAATGTTCACCAAAAAAAACTCTGAAACCCGCTTTCCGACCTTAACCCGACTCAATTCAAATTAAACTTTCAAATACAAAATAATGAAATCCGACAAATATTTTCAAGTCTCAGTATAATATAGCGGAATGAATTTGTTTTTGAATTTGAATAACGAGTTTATGCCGGAATTTGTTCGAAAGAATTCAAATAAATCGTTTGCTCGAGGATAGAATTATTCAAAATTTTCTGAATCCTTAGAATTCAAATCCCAATTAAATGAATATTAAATCAAAATTAATTCTTAATTTAGAAAAAAATTCTTAAAATTCCGAGTCTTTACAGATGTTGATTCTAATATGATTACAAACTGCGATCATGTGCCTGCATTCTTGGATGAGGTCAACCATCGTGTGACATATCTTGAGAGATAGTTGACACTCCGCTTCCAGGAGTTGATTAGTCAGCAAGAGGCCTTTGGACAACAGATAGACGAGCTCAAGCTTACTCTTCGTAGTTTTATTACCCAATTTTGGTGTTCGTTTCCGCCGCGTCCACCATTCCAACTGTTGCCTGCCTAGGGAGTGGTACATTCTCCCTTCCAACACATGTGTTTTATTCATTGTTTTTTTTTTTTCATTGAGGACAATGCAACATTTAATGTGAGGGAGGAGATAGTTAGTAGTTTAGTTCATGTTTATTTTATTTTTCCAGTTTCATGTTTGTTTCGTAATTGAGTTACTTTATTTTGTAGTTATAGTGATTATAATGTCTAATTTCTAGCATTTTTAATTTTGGAAATTAAAGAAAAAATTGAACAATATTTTTTAAAATCCAAAAAATTATGCATTGCATATATGTATTATTCAAACAACCATCTAGCTATATTTTGTCCTCTATTATGTATAGCATGATCCTATAAATCCCCTGATAGTTTTGGATTATTTACCTAAATCATCTAAATTGAGATTGATAGAAAGGAGATATTGACATGTGAGAGTAATTGAGCTTGTATGATTCATTACAGAAGTAGATTGGAAATCTAACATTGAGTCCCTAATGAGATATTTTTAGCCAGACATGGAATATTTATCATGTTTCCCTCTACTTTCTATGTGCGATTAAACTCTCTAGTTGCATTTACCTCTGGATATTGATATAGTTATTCCCTCTTTGAGGCACTATTTTTAGCCTGTTTTTATCCGTATCTTCCCTATATTATTATCCACTGCTCGTAGCTATTCTTAGTCTGGCCTTTCTTTGAAGCTCCACAAGATTTATTCATAACCCCATTGATAGTCTGGCCTATTTGGGAATTAGGTCAATATTTAGATGTTGGTTAAGTGGATGAGAAAGTGTTGATTTGTATAGAGAGTTGCAAGAGTTAATGATGATCTAGGAAAGTTCTCACAATTTATATATTGATGGATCTATTTTTGTATTTTCTTTATATTAATTTCGAAAAAAGAAAGAAAAGAAAAAAAAAGAAAACCAAAAAAAACAGAAAAAAAATAAGTATGCATTTTTGTTTGAAATAAAGAGCCTGTATATTTTTTTGTGAGCTTCGGATATGGGTTGAGATTAATAACTTTCATGAGATTGTGTTGAGTTTTAGTTCACCAATTTGAGTGTTTGTTGAGTAATGTGTACATTATAGGATCTCAATTATCGGATTTTAAGCATCACAAGGCAAAATTCACTCCATGCCTTGCATTCCTACACCAAGCCCCATTAAACCCTTATCGAATGGAGTCTTCTTTGATGTCTTCACTGAGTGAAAGTCCTCTTCATGATTTCTGTTTGCAATGACATTTTCAATGGAGAACGGGGTTATATGAGTAACAATATCTATATAGCTTCTTGTATTTTGATTGAGTAAAGAGTTTTGCATTAAAAGCCTAAGAACATTGACAACAAGTGAAAATATATTTTCCCCGGTAAGGTTGGATGAAAGGTTTACTTGTTGTTGTAATTTTCTCATATGCAAGCTATGATGTTGTTTCACATTGGCATTGATTCTATTTGCATTTTAGAGATGTTATTTTAATGAATAGGGCACATGAAAATTCTGTCTATAGGATATTGGATTACTGCATTGTTTTGTTTCGAGGACAAGCTAAAGGATAAGTGTGGGGGAGTTTGATAATGCATATTTTAGATAGGCATTATATGTAGTTTTAGGTGCATTAGGGTGTGCATAACGCATGATTAATAGTTAAATTTGATGTTTGTTCATTTGGGCAATCGAGTTTGGAATCTACCCGTTTTTGTGGACTTATATTTCGATCTTGAAGAAGGGAGAAGAGTGGATTATGGAAGCTACGAAAAGGCTGAGATGGAGCTACAGAAGAGGATAGAAGAGACACTAAGAAGAGCTAAGAAGACGAAGGATGAAGACGAAGACGGAACTGAAATCAAGAAATAGCGGCGCCCACCGTTTTAACTATTCTAGGAGATTTTCGAGATCTGTTAGAATCTTTATTTTAGGCAATAATTATCCAATCGTTATTTTTTAACATTATTTCATTACCATGCACTTTAGGACTGATGTTTAGAGTTTTCTCAAGGTATGAGCAACTAAACTCTTTTTTCGTATGCGATTCATATACATGGTTGGTTGAATTGTGAGGCTTAAATTCCTATAATTTTTCAGCTTATTTCATTATCCTTGGGCTGATTTCATGTTAATAATTCTCTCTTGATTGCTCACCTTGATTGAATTGCATCTAGCTAGGGTTTTAATGCATTCGTCGGAATAATTATACCTTTTGTAGCAATCATAACTGAGTGATTCCACCTGGAGGATATTGATTGTGTAGCGCAATGAAAGATTGGTTAAATATTGTTTTCTAAGTGATTAGGGGTGATGATATTATAAATATCGACATATTCTAGTTGCTTAGGAGGGTTGAACTGCCATTCTGCCAAGTACATTGGGAACTTGTGCTATTTGTATGTTAAATCTACATGGATAGGGTTGCAAATGAGTGTAAGGGGTATTTATATTCATAAGGAGTGACAATCTATATAAACCAATGTCCGAATAAATAATTGAATTGGAATAACTAGGAATTAAGTCAAGGATCATGAATACCAACCATTGTTGAGAAATCGTAGGTGAAGTACTTTTCTCTCATTGTCATTAAATTCGGAATCATTATTATCTTTATTTCTCTTTCTTATTTCATACTTTGCAATTTCTATAATTTATTACTTTAAATTACCAAAGGAAACACATTGGAACAATATCTCTCCATGAATCGATTCCGGACTTACCGACTATACTAGTTAGTGAGTTTGGATTATCTTTGACAGGGAACGAATGACTTTTATTACGCCCCGCCAAGCTTCTAAATCCAACATTGCTTGTTTGAATCTAGTGTTACCTATCATGCAAGGAATAGTAAACATACCTGAGTCTTCACACTTTGCTGGCAAGTGTTTTTTAAGTACAACGGAGACTTGCTTGCTCAAATTTACCTTTTCTTTGGTCTTCATCCTTTTTTTCTCCTGATCGTGCATAGTTTTTTAAAAAATTTAGCATAGCGAGGCACCGATTGGATGGGATTGAGAAAGGGAATGTTTACCTCACATTTGGTGAACGTATCATAGAGCTCCTTCACACTTTCCATCTTTTTATGTTCCTTTAAAGCCTAAAGGAACGGTGGTTTCGGTTGAAAATCATCGAAGGAAACATCCTTCAGAGCATTATTTGGGCTATCTGTAGAACTGCCGGCGGGCGCCTTGGTTTCTGCAGAAACTTTGTTTACTTGACCACTTCCTTGCTCACTTTAGGCTCTTTATTGGTTTCTATTATTGTCGTTCCTACCTCCTTTCCTTCTCTAAGGATCATAGCTCTCTCGTTCTCCTTGGGGTTAACCACAACTTCTAAAGGTAGCTTGCTGAATTCCTTAGCTTTGAGCTCTCCTATCTCCTTAGCCATTTGGCTCATCAACTTCTCTTGGACCCTCATCTTGTCTAACAAGAGCCTCAAAGTCTCATCCTTTACTAAGTGATCCTGAGGAGGACCTCTTTGACGGTTGTCAAATGGGCTCCTCCCCTAGTAAGGTGCTTGTTGCTACTACTGCTATTGATTCATCCTGCCATTGAAATCAGGTTGATAATTTGAATTGTAATTAGAGTTATAGAAATTATCACCATAGTTTCAGTGAGGTCCATAATCTCCCAAAGCATTCACCCTGTTAAGGTGCTTGTTGCTGTTGATTCATCCTGCCATTGAAACCAGGGTGATAGTTGAAATTGTAATTGGAGTTATAAAAAATTGTTACTATATAGTTTCGACGAGGGCATTAATCTCCCATAGCATTCACATTAGCAAATTCTTCTTGGATTTGAGGACACCGATCATTTGGGTAAATGGATAACCACATACTCTATAGGGTCTATGTTGTTGCATTTAAGCCATCTGCACAACCATGTTCTTCATAATGTTAGCCAGCTTGTCAAGGTTATTACTGTGATTTCCTCCAGAGTTGTCCAATCTACAGACTCCTATAACGCTTGATGCCTTCCATATTGCTGAGAAGCATTGGATAATCTTTCTAAGATCTACATTGATGCGGATCAAGGTGGCCTTCTGTGGGTCAAACAATGATCTTGATCCAGGCGAGCTCTCATGATCGATTCGAGAGCTATTGATGGCAAAGAGTGTCATCCTCAAGAGGAAGAAGAAGGCGCCACCATGGCTTGAAGAAAAGATATTTTATTTATTTAATCATTATTGTTATTATTAGTTTTTATTTTCTTTCCATATTTAGTAACTCCTATGTTAGTTGGAGCTATTTATGGAATGTCTTATTTATAGTATTACTTAGTTATGTTAAATAAGATGGTTATGAGAGTCTATCCTTAGGCTTTCTTAATTATCATCTTTTTTATGATTTATCTAGTTAGGATTTTATTTATATTATTATATTGGAATTAGGTCAGCCAAGTCTATCATTTTGTAAAGGATGGCTGGCCACATATTAGGGTTTATAGAGATTAGGATTCTATTTAAACGTTCTTTGGCATTCAATAAAAATGAGATTGGAAAATATAATTGAGGAACCTTTTTAGGATTAAAAGGTTTCCCCAATTCCCCAATCCAAAAGCCTTCACTATCCTTTATGTTCTTGTTACCCAATTCAACCAAGATCCAACACAAACCTTCAAACACACGTCAAACACAAAGATCACCAAAGCTGCAAAAACTATCGCCAAATCCATAACCCAGTCGTAGCGGCACTGTAGCAGCGGCCGCGGCACTGTAGCAGCGCCCGCAGCATCCGTCATTGTGCACCTGTTTCCGTCGCTGTTCAGTGTTCTTTGCCTTTTGCCTTAGTTTTATTTATTGTTTTTTTTTGTTTCTTTCACAATAGTTCAAAGTCTTGATTGTAATTGATCGTAAACATCGAGATTAGCAAGGATAATTGCAAGATCGGGCCATCAACAAGTTGGTGTTCTTGATTCCGAGCTCACAGGCGAAGGATCGGGGATTCCAAACGCATCAAGTGGTGTCAGAGCCGTAGGTTTCACAAGTTCTTGTTTTTTTTCTTGATGTTATTCACGATTTGATTCAATGGTTGGCGTTATCTGGGGAGATTGGGATGATGATCCCGATCCCTTGGATGAGTTCTTCGCTTTTGAATGGGCTGCACAACAACGACGCCGCCGAGAGTTGTAGAGACGAGCTTTGCAACAACAACAAGCTTTAGAGCGAAAACGAGAGGCTCAAAGGCGCCGCCTTTGGCTTCAACGACAAGAGGAAATCGAAAAGGAGAAGCGTCGACAACAACTTAAAGCCGAACTTACGGCCAAAATTCAAGCCGAACTAGATGCCTATGATGCCAGATCACAAGCGAAGCTCGAGGAGGGCTTGAAGGAATTGGAGAAGGCCATCTCGGATAGAGTTTGTTATGCTCTTTCTTTGGCCGTCACCCATACTCCAGTGGCTATAGTTGCCTCAACCGATGACGAGGTAATTAAGCCTAAGGAGCCTATAGTTGAATTCGTTGCCCCAGATTCAGTACAGCGCGCCGAACTTGTTTCGGAGATTCCCATTGACTCCGACCTCGGAATTGAGTCAACTCAGTCTTGTTGCGAAGCTGACTCGACAAACTTTCTAATGGTGGGTCACAAAATGCCCTCCAGGAATATCTCCGAATCTACGCTGCAAGTGAACTACAGTGCTGCGCCAGATGTGTTAGTTGCTTCTGACGACAACGATGAGGACGTTGGGGACACTTCTCCTGAGTTAGCTATTGTACCTCTTGAGAATGTTCCTAATGTTGATATTTCTGAAGTTCATAGGGTTGTTGAGCCTAATGATATTGTTCCTCTTGATTGCTAAATGTTCCCTATGACAGGTGTTGTTTTTTAGGTTCCTTTGCCTCAAATTCTGCTGGCACCATCTCAAGTTGATTGTCAAGGAAGTTACTTTCTGATTGCTGCTCCTTCCCCACTGCTCTTCAATGACTCGATTCGAGGACGAATCGAAGTTAAGAGGGGGGGAATGATGCGGATCAAGATGGCCTTCTGTGGGTCAAACAATGATCTTGATCCAGGCGAGCTCTCAGGATCGATTCGAGGGCTATTGATGGCAAAGAGTGTCGTTCTCAAGAGGAAGAAGAAGGCGCTGCCATGGCTTGAAGAAAAGATATTTTATTTATTTAATCATTATTGTTATTATTATTAGTTAATATTTTCTTTCCATATTTAGTAACTCCTATGTTAGTTGGAACTATTTATGGAATGTCTTATTTATAGTATTACTTAGTTATGTTAAATAAGATGGTTAGGAGAGTCTATCCTTAGGCTTTCTTAATTATCATATTTTTTATGATTTATCTAGTTAGGATTTTATTTATATTATTATATTAGAATTAGGTCAGCCAAGTCTATCCTTTTGTAAAGGATGGCTGGCCACATATTAGGGTTTATAGAGATTAGGATTCTATTTAAACGTTCTTTGACATTGAATAAAAATGAGATTGGAAAATATAATTGAGGAACCTTTTTAGGATTAAACGGTTTCCCCAATTCCCCAATCCAAAAGCCTTCACTATCCTTTATGTTCTTGTTACCCAATTCAACCAAGATCCAAACACAAACCTTCAAACACACGTCAAACACAAAGATCACCCAAGCTGCGAAAACTGTCGCCAAATCCAAAACCCAGCCGTCGCGTGACTGTAGCGGCACTGTAGGAGCGGCCGCGGCAGTGTAGCAACGGCCGCGACACTGTAGCAGCAGCGGCCGCGGCACTGTAGCAGTGCCCGCAGCATTTGTCGCTGTGCACCTGTTTCCGTCGCTGTTCAGTGTTCTTTGCCTTTTGCCTTAGTTTTATTTGTTGTTATTTTTCGTTTCATTTACAATAGTTCAAAGTCTTGATTGCAATTGATTGTAAACATCGAGATTAGCGAGGATAATTGCAAGATCGGGCAATCAACAAGTTGGTGTTCTTGATTCCGAGCCCACAGGCGAAGGATCGGGGATTCCAAACGCATCATACATGCCTTCCATAAGTATCTTGTCTAAGATATCCCCTCCAGTAGTAGCGTTGATGGCGATGCACTTATGGTCAAGCAACCCTTTATAGATATAGAGGATAAGGTCATCCTCCGGTATGCCATTTTGGAGGCAACTTGCCTTGAGATTCTTGAACCTCTCAACATACTCATAGAGGCTCTCTGTGGGGGATTTCTCTATGCCATTTGACTCCTTCTTCAGCTTGCTTAAGCGAGTAGCAGAGAAATACTTCTACACGAAGGCCTTTTTCAAGCCTATCCAAGTAGTGATGCTCTCTACTAGCGGGTAGTGGGGACAATCATTTGTTTCATCCTTCAGAGTAAAAGGGAAGTCTCTCAATATGATTTGATCATCAGTCATGACCTGGGTATCAGTCGGAAGCAGACACTAATAAACTCCGTGAGAAGCTTGTTAGGCTCCTCTTCAACCATCCCATTGAAAACTGGTAATAGAGTAGACTAGTTGGACTTGTACTCAAACATTAACCCTTCAGGGAGCGTTATGAGTGATGTAATGGAGAATCAAATTGAAATATACAATAATATAAAAACAATTGTAACCCTAGCCTTTCAAATAAACCCATAACTCCCTCGCTGTAGTGGAAGTAGAATTAGGTTCGATCCACGAGGAAGCTTGTCAACGGATCCGAAAATAGCCCAACAAAACATTTTGTGTCGACCATAAGTCACTCGACTTCGATTGGAGTCGTCGACGTTGATATGTGGCTATCGATGTTAATCAAAGTACCTGCATAGACAAAAACGGCCATCGACGTCGACCGACTCAAAAGACATTCGACCGATCTAGGCACTCGATGTCGAGTAAAGGAGTCGATCTCAAGGGCAATGCAGTAACAGAAAGTAAATTCAACATAAAAGAGACATCGACCGGTGGAAGTGCAGTCGATATCGACCAGATGCGTCGAGATCGAGTGCTCTTGCATAAACTAAAAAATTGTCGGTAAAGAAGGTCGAAGAAGGTAAAGACGGAAAAGAAGCAATGATCAACAATAAAAGGGGGGTGTTGGGTTTTTTGGTAACTCAACGAACGGTAAAGGTAACGATGTAAACAATAAAAAAAGATCTTCCAAAGCCAGGGGTTACCACGACGACAACCATGCAAGTTAAGGCGAGAAATCATCAAAGAAGCATGCTTTTATCATAAAGGAGAAGGCTTTCACCCAAACCCGGCAAATAGGAGAAGATGTCTTGCAATAAATTAAACTAATTTGTGTTTACCTTTTCCATAATAGAGTTTATAAACATTCGAATAGAAACCCTAATTACTACCCAAGTTTCAAAATATGAGTTCCTTAAATTCGCGTTTAAAGATAAAGCACAAGGTAGAACAAGATAAAAGATACTTACTTTAACGACTTACCAACCTTACCAACATGACTATCGTCGGGTGTTCGTAGGGGGAGGGAATCGCTAATAAAATATCAAATAGAATATCAAACTAAACCAACTTCTTTATCCAAGCAAATAAAATACAAGAATCCCTCCCGATGTAGTTGTAGGGTAATTCAGGATCGAATCCATGAGGAGGTATGTCAGCGCTTCCTAAGCTTGCAAACACAATCAAATTTCGACTCCAGAAGACCACTCCATATCGATTCAGTCCGTCGATATTGACTACAGTTCCAGTGGATTTCCAGCAAATTCCTGTAGAAGACAAAAGCACAGTCGACCTCGAGTTGTTCACTCGATATCGGGTCAGCTACTCGATATCGACCATAGTAGCCGAAATCGAGTCTTTAACAGAAACTGTAAACGTCACCAATTTGCATCGGAAAAGAGTCTGAATAAAGTAAGAATGATGATGGAAGGGTGGATAGAATAAAAACACAGATTTTATAACTCAATAAACTAAAAAGCTTCCAAGATCGGGGATTCATGCCACAACGATAACGATATAAGACTTATGCCAAATTCATGAAAGATGATGTCTTTCTGTCAAATAACTTTCGTTACCAACAATTAGGTGATTAGAGGCTCTCGCATAAAACCTACGAGTTACTATCCAATTTCATGAAAAATCTAAATTCACAATATGATTGGCTTTTGGTTCAATAATGCAAACAAGGATCTCCTCAACTCTCGCAGAGGATCATGCATATGGGATAGAAGATGAAATCGCATAAAAATCATACCTTTGATCCACAAACTTACATGGCTATCGTCGGGCTCACCCCAACCATAGAACTAGGAGAACTACTCGCACTTCATCATCATATACATCATCATCATTGAAAATAAACTACTTCGAATTGAAATTGCAAAAGAAATAGTACAACCGAACAAAGCCAATTCTCCGCTCTCGCTTCCTCTCAACCCCACTCGGCCTCTCTCTCTCTCTCTCCCTCTATACTATTCTCTGAGTGTGTATGTAAAACTGAATGTGCTTCGATGTTTTTGGATGATTAAAACGCAGCCCTAATGGCCTCTAATTATAGATCTCAGACCTCGTTATCCAAGGATAAGAAAATCTATATTTATTTATAAGATAAAACTAAAATAAAGTAAATAACTAAAATCTCTTTAGGTAAATATCAAATTCAACATAAAGGATAACATATCTAGTAGTAATGGATAGAAGATCTCGACTTTAGGATAGATGTAAGCTCTTTGGATAGAATTCTATCAAAAACAACGTCGGATCTGTCTGCAACAGTAGTCGATATCGACCAGGACATCTCGATATCGACCTCTTCACTTCACTCGAGCCAGCTCTACTCGACCTCGGATTGGCACTCGAAATCTATCTTTCCACTCGATTTAGGGCACTCGATATCAACCACTTCATGTCGATATCGACCTCTCTCTGTCAAAATGCTCTGTTCTTCCTCTGCTTGATTTCTGGTGTTCTATTTCAACTCGATGTCGAGTCTTTAGGTCAATTTCGACTCCTCAGTACACTTCGAGTTGTTTTTCAGCTTTTCTTCTCTTCTCCAAATCGCTCCATTTTTGTCTCGATTTCTGCGAAATAACATAAAAACTCGTGTAGACCTCTATATTTGGCAAATAAGCATAAACTACACTAATCTTATGTTTTCCCAACCAATATGCATACAAATATCAACAAAATAGACATAAAAGTAGATGGAAAATATGGCAATTTGGGCGCACATCAAACACCCCATACTTAAGCTTGCTTGTCCCCAAGCAATACTTTTAATGGTCATTCAGAGGAAGAAACTAAATCCTCAACATCTTAGATTCATTGTTACATGTCCCTACAATCAATTGCCATCCTCGAAAAGGTACTAATGTCAACCATTCCATGCCTGTGAATAAAAGCAACATCATACTCACAAAAGGAGGGTTATATGCATAAAAAAACAATTTTTGTGCGACATAGCATTAATAATCAAGAGGACTTTTTCAAGCATATGAGAAGTAGATTGGTAAAAGGCTAAAGGTGGGCTAATTTTTGGCCATGTGGTGTTAAATCTGGGGAAATAAAATTTCTTTCCAAACTTCATTCCACATTCCTTCTTCATAATATTTCTCACCTTTCGCTCTTCGCTCAATGCTTTTTCACTATAATGCTTTTACCTCTCTAACCTTAGTACTTCCTTCTCGCGAGTCGCAAACATGGGTGTCATGAATGGCCCTGGATACTTAGTACTTCGGACTCCTCACCTTGTGTCCCATCTCGCTGAACTAACATCTCAACGAGCAGGGTCGAACTACCTTTATCTCCTGAGGTTATCGGATTTTTTCTCACTCGTTAAATTTTCTATATTTCAAAATTTCTTTCATTCCTGCCAACAACTTGAATAATAATATGCACAAACTCCATATAACAACTCCAAAGATGACATCCATTCTAAATTTTGTCACCGGATAGGGTATAAGGTATAAAAAATGGGAAATATGTAATATATGTGGAGCAATAATAATGTAAGGCTCATATATGGCTTGTGTAATGCAAATATGCATAGGTAAGGCTAGGATATGAAATTGAGCACATGTATGGAAATTATAAAGTCCTCCATCATCTTATCATGCATATGTCAAAAGCAACTTCAGATTTTACCTCACTTTCATGGATTTCTCTAAAAAATCACACTTTATTGTGACTTCCCTTAACTAGGCAATTTCATGTTATATCTCTAATGAATATACTTTTGCATCGTCGAGTTCAATAAAAGCTTCTATGACTATTTTTTCTTTATTTTCAAAATTTTTGATGGGGGTGATTTTTTTTCTTTTTTTTTAATTATCCATAAAGATAAATAAACAATTATAAAATAACTATGTAAAAGTATGCATAAACATGAAAAAGAAATATGCAAAAACTATGCTAAATTTTAAAACCTGCTCAAAAATGCTAAAAATATGCAAGTAAGCCTTTCCCCCACCCCGTACTTAAAGATTACAGTGTCCTCATTGTATAAGAACTAGGGTTAAGAAAGAAAGTTACTAAAAATTTGCGAAAATCAGGAGTTGAAGACGTCTGCAGGGGCAGTCGATATTGGGTGGACTAGTCGATATCGACCTGTCTCACTCGATTCCTGGTGCTTCAAAGCTTCAGGGTGATCTCATGTCGATCATAACTCCTCTAAATCGACCTGCTTAGTCGATATCGAGCATTTTACTCGATTTCGAGGTGTCTTTTTCGCTTCTTGTCTTCCTGAAATTTGTGAGAAAATAAAACTAAAACAAAATAAAAATATAAAGTCTCAAAACAAACCAAAAGTGTCCAAAACATAAAAACTAATTATCTTGTTACAAGCTCTAGACTTTATAGTCGCTAGGCCGACTTCTCCTTTATGCTCCGAAGGCAGCATTTGCACAGCCCATGTAGCTTGGGCCTCAAATAGCACTCCATTCTTGTCTCGCAGCTACATCCCGCCTGAATGGCTCTGGTTCACAGTAAAGGGACCCATCCTCTTTGTTTTGAATCTACTAGGGAACCAATGATATTTTGATTTAGAGAAATACATCTTATCTCCTACTTCATAGTTGCTCGGATCATCACTAGATACCCTGCACAAGCGCACATACCAAGGCAAACCTCTTCCAAAAAGAGATAAATCTTTAATTGAAATAGAGAAAGAGGAATCCGTACCTTTGCTTACCTTTTCTGTCCCTGAGTCTAGTCGATATCGATTAGTGTCACTTGATATCGACCTCTATTCTGGTCTTGGTGGTTTTGTCGATGTGGAGGATTTCTGCTCGATTTGGTCTACTCGATTTCGACATGTACTCCTCAATATCGAGTTGCTTTTTCCTTCTTCAGCTTCTGGTTCAGTTGATGTCCGCTTAGGGTTTTGGTCGATTTCGACCTCTGTACTCGATTTCGAGTGCTCTTCTCTAACATCGACCCCATACTTAAAACCTGGCACAGAATCTTGAACAATGTTAGTCGATATCGACTTACCTGGGTTGATTTCAAGTGGCTTTTTTGCTCCTTCGTTCAAGATTGCCACGATTTCCTCCACTTGAGCTTCTATAGCCCTCTTCTCAAGCTCCTCGGGTGTCATATTTCTTACTTTTGCTTCCCCGCATGTGATGTAGACACCCTTGATTGACTTTACCTCTATAGGGCCTTCATTCTTCCTCACCGTTGTTGATAGGAGGAAATCGAGTTCTTAAACAAATATAAAGATATAGATGCGAATCAAATCCTAGCCTATGCAAATAATTACAAGACTTCCTCCCATTGTAGTAGAATGGTAGTCAGGATTGATCCACGAGGAAGTAGGTTGATGTGGTCTCTACCAACACAAGAATAGTGTAGCCTGAACCAACCTCGCAAGAATACGAGATCAATTGCAGTATACGGATACCGATCACGGGGATTATATATATGTATCAATTGTTATCTAGAACTAATAAGCTAAGCCAAGAAAGATGGATTTGATTTTCAACTAAACTAAGAAAAACCAGCAAAGATTATGAAGAAAATAAATATGTGGTAATTCCAAGGTTAAGGATTCCCACGACAATGCCACAAAGAATTCAACCTGATATTCACTTGAACTTCGTCTTCTTAATATGTCAAATTGAAGGTAAATTATCTAAAGTCATCACTACTCAGCTGTCGCATGTTGTAGTGATTGTGTCTAAATCAACAAAATCTAGACCCTTTAAGTTCTTTATAGACCTTAGGAGAAAATTAATTAAACTTTCGCTGTCGCGTTCCGCCTAACCGATTCAAACCTAAGAATCTACGATAATTTATTATTCCTCAAGAGCCCTCAACAATCGTTTAAATGTCACAATAACAATTGTTGATTCCTCAAGTTCAATCCTAGGGTTCAAATAGACACAATTCCCCTTTTCCGGTTCATAAAATCCATCCAAATATCCAATTTCAATTCTCAGCGGTAGCATCTTGAATCTAAAAAGGATTCTAATAGATTCACATCAATTAGGTTAAGAAACTAGGATCGAATCAATTCATAAAATTTAGACAAAGTTCAAACAACCATCAAGATCAAACAATTTGCAACATTGTCGGGTTCACCCGAACCCTAGAACGGAGAATTTAGCCAAGCATGGAAGAATTCATCATCAAACAATAAATTGAAACATGGAAATAGATAGAGAAGCAAAGACTAAAGTGAAAATACCAATCTTGAATTGAAACAATGTAATCTCCTGGCCAATCTGTCTAAAATTCTCCAAATCGAACTTAACAAAGGGTCTTGCAAAGGGAGCGTCCAAACGAGGGTTTCGAGAGAGACCCAAAGAAATGTTTCCGCCGCCTTAAATAGTCCGAGACAAACCCCTAATATCATATTATTAAACCCATAAAATAATAATAAAGTAATGCCAAAAGCAACCGGGTCGAAATCAGCCGAATCTGTCCGAGCTGAAGGGTGCACGCCCGCGCGCCTCTGGTGCACGCCCGCGCACATATCCTCTGATGGCTTTTTTCTCTGGTCGAGCTTTTGCACGCCCGTGCGGCCAAGGTGCACGCCCGTGCACTTCTGTTTTGCCGTGAAGCACATGATGTACGACCGCCTTGCTCCTTATGCTTTTGCTTCTTCGCCTTTTATCCTCGTTCCTCCTATATGATTTCCGCTCGGCTCTTCTTAGCTTCTGTACCCATCTCACATGTCCTCTAGTGATCTCCGCTTAGCTCCCGAAAACTCCTGAAAACACCACCATATAGACAGTAGATCTCTATCTTAGAAACTAAACGAAAAACCTCTAAAAACACATAAACCACATGACAAAAGACACAAACCTATGCTAAATGCATGTCCTAAATAATGCAAACTATGACGACATCAAAATACCCCATACATGAACCTTGCTTGTCCCCAAGCAAGACTCACTAAGTAATAAACCACAAGTGTAAGATAGGATCATTGTCTCAACTTATTCAAGCCCCTTTTGAAATGATATTTTGTCATCAGAACCTTAAGACAATTGCCATCATCACATGTTTGCTAATTATCATTAATACACAGTAATCAAAAGCCCCTAAACCTCACAAGGATTTTTTTCTTAATGAAACACTCACTCAAATGTGTTTAAGGTATAGAATTACGCTCGGTATCAACCATTTCACTTCATCTACCATAGGCTTGCAATAGCGTTCTAAATCTCCATCGTTGAGGATCATGCACATAACAGAAATCATGAGGGCCTTCTATAAAGTTGTGATGGGGCCAAGGTGGAAAAAAAAACAAGGTATGGAAAATTTTGAGCTTGTGGTGCTAAAATCCGGGAAAAAGGGTTAGGAACCAACCAGAAAAACAACCACTTCACATAAACTCATACCAAACCACCATACAACTCCATCACAATAGTGTTTTCGTTCTCAACTTTTGTGAACCACATTCGATCTCCCTTTTTTTTTTTCTTTTTTTCTTTTTTTTTTCTCTCTAGCTTCAACACCGTTTTGCGCGAATACAAACATTTGTGATGAATTCACCCGGTTACTAAGTGTCTCAGCCTCCTTACATGCATATATTCCTCCTTGTGTGAATTTTATTCTCCACAAGAAGGATCGGTTACTAACCGTATTTTTTTTTCTTGACTTTTGCCCCTGAGTGAATTTTATCCTACCCAGGTCTCAAGATCTCATAGAGCATGCCAAACCAAACATTACCAGACACTCAAAGCATCTCCACTCATAAAAATAAGCAACATTATTTCCTAATTCCTGGATGGGTCAAAGGCTAATAATTGGCTATGAAGATTTTGTGGAGTTTATCAAATGAATAGACTAATAAATCTCAAATTTGCTTCAAGCATAGGATCATATATAAGGATAGGCATGGGGAGACATGGTTAACGAAAAGTGTTGCCTCAATCATCTTTAAGCTATGTGCACAGATCAAGTGATGCGGCCTCAATAAAGAGTCTAAATCAAGTTCTAGAGATCAAGCACAAAGTGAGTGCCATACAATATAGGAAATGAAAGGATTCATCAAGATTTATCCATAAGGCTCAGAATCTCACAAGGTTATTGTCTAGGGACTTAATCATGCAGACTCATTCAAGAACTTCATCCTAGGCAATTTGTCTCAAGACATGACACATAGAGATTATGGCGAATATTAGCATCCTAGACAATTATCCCATCGTTGTGGCCTACAGAACAAGTTCAGGGGACACCTGTCATCAACCTAGAATACCAAAATACATCAAAAAGCCAAAAGAAAGACTCAAGACACTAATGACAAATGCAGACACACAAGAATGACATCCCACCCCATACTTAACCCCTACATTGTCCCCAATGTAGAAAATAAATAAAAGATGAGAAGGTACTCACAAAGACACTGCTATTGTGAAGATGGTGGGGGAGGATACGGGGCGCAAGGATCGAAGTGGTGTCCATGGAGATGATAATAGTTGCGCTGGGACATCACCATAATCTACTGGAGCTGTAGACGATCTTGTTGCTGCTGAGTATCCTAAGATGAGAAGCGTTGGGACACACTAGAGATGTGTTCCGCAATCTGAGTCTGCAGAGCGTCTTGTCGAATGGAGAGGGCAGATAACTGAGATGACAAACTATCAAACTGGCCCTGAAAGTAAGCTCTGTCATCAGAAGAATAGGCTCCGCCGGAAGAGTCCCCCTGCTCATAGATATGGGTAGGCGCTGCATCGGGAAGAGTCTCATCCTCTTCCACATTTTCAGCAGTGGGGAGTGGTGGACGGGGAGCACTAATCCAAGCCTCATACCAGTTAGCTTCCACATCTGTGCTTATATACGGTGAATCAGAGAGCGGGCGAGCGGCGGAGATCTGAGAGAGATAATAGCAAAAGATTCCTCGCTCCTTCTTAAGAGTGTGACCAGTAAGGAGATGCTTCGCATCAATCACTCTTTCCGTCTCAATTGGCGTGTACCTCTCCAAGTCAACCCCAAAATGATGTGCTAGCGGGGTGATCATTCCTCCAATGCAAATTACACCAGATGTACTTTCAGCTACTCCCTCCATCTTGCGAGCCAACTCATATCCAAGGTCGAAAGGACGATCATAGGCTATGGCATAGAGCATCTCGAGCTCTCCCTTGTTCACCTTAGAAGGTTCATCCCGAGCAAAGATAGTGTTTCCCATGATGCGATGGAGGATCCGGAAGCAAGGATGGACTATACCGGTAGCGGTTGCATTCTGTGATCTATAAGGCCAATAACCCGTGAGACTGAACCAGAAGGCGTTATGGGTATCACTAGAGAGCGTTACTCTCCCTTTATGAGCAGGAAAGCCAAGGGCTTCATTGAGTTTCGCGACGGTCATTTTCCGAGCTTGGTTCCCTATCCGGAATGTTAGCGTCCCTAAGCCTTCATCAGCACCTTTCTCAAATTTATAAGAGCTCAGAAACTCAGAAGTGATAGCAGGATAAGAATGCCAACTAAAATGGAGCAAAGATGTAGCACCAATCCTTGAGTACAATTTCTCGATCTCATCATATAAATCCAATAGGGTTAGAGAAACATGACTAGGCCATCGAGTGCTAAGATGCGTCCGAGCAACGAAGTTTGTAAAGAGATCCTGTTGACCTCCTACACATACTACCTTGTCCATACTTTGAGTTATCCGCCGCTTTCGGGATGCACTACCTTTAGCCATAGTAGCTCCACCTTGCACAATTTAACTACAAATCCACAAAAGAAACCAAGAACGAACACAAGCAAGCACAAGAGTTAATTGTGAATTCCAAGAACCTTCCAATCCAAACAACACACATATCAAGTAAGAAATCTCCCAAAGAACTAACACAAGCCTCCGATACAACCACCCCATACTTAGAAGTTCACCAAGTCCACAAGTTTATCAAAATCTCACCAATATGCAAAACTCATAGACATCGCATAGAAAAGCAACCCATCTCATCACACAAACAAAAGCAATATGCTCAATTCAAATACCATCATGAATTCAACCCCAAATAACCCCATACTTGAAATTTGAAACAAGTTATAAATATCAAAGTTTCAAGCTTCACTTGCAAAAATTTCAAGGAGCTATCACCACCACAAAGCCAAGCAATCAACCAAATAGAACAAATTATTTAGGAAATATGCATATCTCTCATAAGAACATATACAAAAAATTCCCAAAAATTCAATTCCACCTCATGAATCACAACCATACCCATCAACTATATTTCATGAGCATCAATAATCATCAACTTGACACAATGTGAAGCAAGGTCACCCCCAATTTATACAACTCAAGATTTCCCCAAATCAAGTCCATCAACTTAAACCCTAGAATTTTAAAATCTTAAATCAACCAACAAAATTATCAATTGATAAAGAAACTTGAAGTAAAAGAGATAAGAGGTAATGAAACATACCAATTTTCTTCAAGTTCAAGGGGGATAATGAAGATTAAGACAAGAGAAGGCAAACGGGGGAAGTGAGAAGCGGCTGTAGCGCTGCTGGCTGTTGGGTGGCGCTGGCGGTGTGTCCGGTGGCGTGCTCGGCGGTGTGGTGGTGCAGCGGCCGGCCGGTGGTGGTGCGCCAGTGGTGGGCTCGGAGCGAGTAGGGAGTGGCGGGGCTGGTGTGCGTGAGGGGTTAGGGTGAAGGCTTGTGAAAGTGTGTGAATGACGGGGAGAAGAAACCCATCTGTTAACATTTTTAGAAATTTTTTTTTTAAGGGGAACCACGTGGGCGTGCACTTAAAGTGCACGCCTGCTCACCTGTGCGCTGAGATTGCTCAGCTTAGGTGCGTTTTTTTTAAAAGAAATTAAACAAAAATATTTACAAGTCTATTCTATTAAGCATGAAAAGAAAACTTACCTCGGGTTGCCTGCCGAGAAGCGCTTCTTTAGAGTCTTGAGCCGGACTTTCACTTCTTCCTAAGCACTTGGATCCTTGAGGTGAGTAGGACTCACCTTCTCAATCGGGTTTCCACTATAGTACCTCTTCAAACGATGTCCATTCACCTTGAATTCACCCCACTTTTCGTTCCAAATTGTTATTGCACCGTGGGGATGAACCTTTCGGACTTCAAAAGGACCACTCCATCGAGACTTCAACTTACCCGGAAATAGCTTTAGGCGAGAATTATAGAGGAAGACCAAATCACCTTCAAAAAAGTCTTTAGGGACAATCCTCTTGTCATGCCATCGCTTTGTTCTCTCCTTGTAAATCCGGGCATTCTCATATGCCTCAAGTCTCAACTCTTCAAGCTCATGAAGTTGTAGCATTCTCTTCTCACCGGCTTCTTTCAAGTCATAATTCAGCACCTTGATAGCCCAAAATGCCTTGTGCTCCAACTCAACCGGTAAATGACAAGATTTCCCATATACAAGCCGGTACGGTGTAGTTCCTAATGGAGTTTTGTACGCCATTCTGTATGCCCATAAAGCATCATCAAGCTTTTGTGCCCAATCTTTCCTTGTTCGAGAAACAGTTTTCTCCAAAATACTCTTGATTTCTCTATTGGATACCTCGACTTGACCACTGGTTTGAGGGTGATATGGAGTAGCAATTCGGTGGTTCACCCCATACTTCTTCAAAAGAGCTTCAAACTTCCGCTCAATAAAGTGTGATCCTCCATCATTAATAATCACTCGCGGAACCCCAAACCTTGGAAAGATAGTAGACTTTAAAAACTTTGCTACCACTTTAGAGTCGTTAGTGGGTGTGGCGATTGCTTCCACCCACTTCGACACATAATCTAAAGCAACCAAGATGGGAAAGGACCCATGAAATCGATCCCCCACATATCAAAAAGTTCCACCTCTTGGAATTTGGTGAGTGGCATTTCATTCCTCCAAGATATGTTCCCTGAGCATTGACATTCATCACAAGAAGTTACATACCTCTACACATCCTTAAACATGGTGGGCCAAAAGAAACCGGATTGTAAGATCTTAGCGGTAGTCTTGAAACCTTTAGCATGTCCTCCAGCAGGCAAGTTATGACAATGCTTAATCACACCTTCAATCTCATCATCCGGATTGTAAGATCTTAGCCATGTGTATGCACCGAATTCTGCTGGAGGATGGAGCCAAGCCATCATGACAACCACAAAGGAGGCTCAACCCACCGATGATGGAGGTGGTAAAGAAGGAGGTGCTGAAACTCCTTCAAGCCGGAATGATCTATCCTATTTCGGATAGCAATTGGGTGAGTCCAACACAGGTGGTGCCTAAGAAAGGAGGTGTCACAGTGGTTGAGAACAAGGAGGGCGAACTAGTACCTACATGAGTCCAAACAGGCTGGAGAGTATGTATTGATTACCACAAATTGAATGCGGTGACTCGTAAGGATCACTTCCCCCTTCCTTTCATTAATCATATGCTTGAGCGCCTTGCCGGTCGATCTTTTTATTGTTTCTTAGATGGCTACTCAGGGTATTTCCAGATTGCCATTGCACCAGAGGACCAAGACAAAATGACATTTACATGTCCTTTATATATTACTTGCGATGGATTATGTCTCCAAATGGGTGGAAGCAAAAGCCACCAAAAGTGATGATTCACGAGTTATTGCAAGGTTCTTGAAGGATCTCTTTTCTAGATTCGGTGTTCCAAGAGCATTGATCAGCGACAAAGGGACACACTTTTGCAATAAGACGGTGAGTGCTTTACTCAAGAAGTATCATGTAACGCAAAAGGTGTCCACCGCTTATCACCCCCAAACCAATGGGCAAGCCGAGGTGTCAAATCTTGAGATCAAAACCATCTTAGAGAAGACGGTTGCCCCGAATCGTAAGGACTGGAGTTCGCGATTGGATGATGCATTATGGGCTTATCGAACGGCATACAAAACACCAATAGGTATGTCTCCATATCGATTAGTATATGGAAAAGCGTGTCATCTTCCAATCGAGCTTCAACACAGGGCATATTGGGCGGTGAAGGAGTGCAACATGAAGCTTAATCAGGTTGGCGAGTTCTGAAAACTCCAACTTCAGGAGTTGGAGGAATTGAGATGGGATGCTTATGACAACGCCGCCAGCTACAAGGATAAGACCAAAGCTTAGCACGACAAGCACATATTGAGGAAAGATTTCAAGGTGGGGGATAAGGTACTTCTGTATCAATCCCGCCTGACACTTTTCCCTGGAAAACTCCGCTCTCGTTAGGCAGGCCCGTACACCATCGTCCATATCTTCCCACATGGAGCGGTGGACATCAAAGACGAGAAAAGCGGTAATGTGTTCATGGTAAATGGTCATAGGCTTAAAGATTATTTTGATGGATTCTCCGCAGGAATAGAGGAAGAGATGACTCTACAAGAGCCAGCTGACGAGGCTTAGTAAGGAGCTATTACGTCGAGCCAACGACGAGAAACAAAGGCGCTTCTCGGGAGGCAACCCGAGGTAAGTAGATTTCATTCTTTTATTTTTGTTCCTAGTCTATCAAGTTTGTTTTGTTTCTAAAGTACTATACCGTCTTAGATTCTTAGGATTTTGCTTTCCGCCATAGTGTACTAACCTTTCAAGGGACGAGAAAAAAGAGATGAAGAAGGGGATGATCTGAAGAAAAAAAACAGCCCCCGCGGCTGTTTGGCAGCACCAAGGAGGGGGCCGCGCCCGCGACCCTGTCGGATCCAAAAAACTGAAAAAGCTGCATAAAAAAAAAAGAAAAAAGAAAAAACCTGAATTTCAGATTTCCTTTTGAACTCCTCACGTGAGACCTCTCTTTTATCCATATCCCCTATATCATCTTTTATCTTTCTTTTCTTTCCTATCTATTCTCTTTCCTTCTTTCTGTGATGCCATCACCATTAAAGGGAACCTCCAAGCTCCATCATCACCCTCTACCATAGATTAACCCTCTCATCCTCCAATCACAAAACCGACCCCGTTTTTCGACATTCCCGCTCCCGATCTACGCAACCACGCACTCCGTTCATCATTTCGCCCACAAAAAACTCAAACTTTCTTTCCACAACCCACATTCACAAACCACCACCATCATCCACCACTTCACCATCCCAAAACACACCCCATCCATCTACATTGTGAAGATCGGAGTGTTTACGTACATCAAGGAGGCAAACGGGATCTTTTCGTCTTTGGTTCTAGAGAATCGACGCTCCGGCATTGAAGTCGGAGCCCTCGGAGAGAAGTCGGAGCCACCGGAGATGAGGAGAAGCAGCCAGAGAGGCCGCACCCTAAGAGGCGCCCGCGGCCCTCCCCGCCGCCTTTACAGTAGCTTCAGCACGCAGGCAGCGCCTGCGGCCACTGTTTCCAGCACTCATTTTGTTGTTTCCGATGCCCTCGCTCGTGTAAGTCTTCTTCTTCCGCTTTTTATCCAGCCATTAGTGATTGATAGATGATGGAAAGACCTTCGGGAATGTCTAGTAACCAAAAGAAGAGGTGGAATGATCTTGAGGGAAGGGATATTTTATCAACAAAGTTCTTTGATTTTTCGACATTGAGAGTGCTAGGTTTCAAGCCGACGGTTCGTCAATTGTTGGAGAAAGGAGGTTTGAGGGAGTTTGTAGACAAGAATGCTCCGACATACCCAAGTTTGGTGTGTGAGTTTTTGAGTACGTTGAAGGCTAGAGAAGTGGGTGGTATAGATTTTCGGCTTAGAGGTAGGGCTTACGATTCCAATAAAGACCGTTTTGCTCTAGCTTTCGGAGTTTATGCGGAAGCCAATAAATATTGGTATAGGATTCCCAAAGCCACCACCACCGATTTTTAGCATGGGGCAACAGGACGGGTGTTGCGGCCCAAGGCGGGGGAATACAATTATAGCATTCTTCATCCATCCTTTCGCCTTTGTCACAAGGTGTTGAACAACATCTTCTTTGGGCAAGCGGAGATAAACAAGGTGTCCTTACGTGCTCTCTCATATCTTTGGTTTTTGACTCCGGAGGGAGACCAGGTTCCGGATTGGGTGGAGTTGTTTCTACAGCATTGCAAGGATGCTCTTGGGGATGGGACGAAGAGGAAGACAGCGCCCATCGGGTTTGGAGGTTTAGACACATTGATTGCTTGGGAACATCGTGTCAACACGTCGGACCTTCAAGATTCGGTGGGTGATAACTATCGCTTGGATTTAGCCACATTGAGGAGAGCGGACCATTTAGTGGGAGAGGGGCCCTATTTCATCTGGCAGACGGGGAAAAACAATGTGCACAAAATTAGGGTGCCTCGCCCACTTCCCTTCGGACCGACGGCAGCGGACTTCTTTATTCCTCATGATGCCCCCATAGGGCCCCTGCCATTGGATTCAGACCGGACTATGATGAGGGGGGAGCTGAGGATGAAGAGGATGATGAGGATGATGCTCCGCCTACTAAGCCCATGGGTTTCCAGCTTGGGTCGTATCAGGGGGGTGCTGGTTCTTCGGGCACTTCTAGAGGAGATGAGCCCTCCTTATGGGCACTCCAGTGACAGATGGAGTCGTTGAGAGTGGAGCAGTACAGTTTGTGGGGGAACCAGCTGGACATCCGCCAGGAGTTCTCTAATATCCGTCAGGATATTCAGGGCCTCTCAGTGGATCTTACAATGGTGCGTGAGACCCAGAGTCAGCTTCTTCAGCACCAGATTGAGGCCTAGAGAGCTCAGATGGAGGCGATTGAGTAGATGCGTCTCCGCCAGGAGGAGTTCTTCCATTTCGCTTACCCAGGATTCCCACCATACCATCCCCTTCCACCTCCGCCCTACCAGTGAGCAAGTAAGTTTTTTCTTCTCCTCCCTTATTCTTTATGCTTGTTATTGTTGCAATTTCATTGAGACAATGGAAGTTACAAGTGTGGGGGAGGGTTTAGCTAGTTAATGTACATATCTTGCATGTTTAGATCATTCATTCTTCATAGTATGTATAGATTGCTTTTTTATGAATTTTCATGTTAGGAGTATATATTTTCTATTTCCGAAAAAAAAAAGAGAAAAAGAATGAAAAAGAAAAAAAATATAGCATGCATTGCATTTGCATAGAATATGTCATTTATCAAACAACCACCTAGCCTAATTATTCCTATAAGTATGCTCAAAAGAATGATCATATAAGTCCCATGACATGTGTAAATTGTATTAGCCTTATCCCATTTATGGCTTTTATGTGCAACATAGCTAGGTGAACATAATTGAGCATGTATGATCTAAGTTCCTAGGCATGTCTGAAATCCAACAAAAATTTACCCTTGTGAGTTGATTTTTGGCCTTATTGGGACTACACATCATTGATGTCCTTTTGCTATTGTTCATGTGTGAATACTCTCCAATGCTTCTACCTCTCATAATTGATTTTGTTTATCTATGCCTAGTCGCACTATTATGATCGTTATTGGTGGTTTCATATGATTGAGGCATGTTTCTATTAGCCTTATATTCTCCATATCTACCTTACATTGTTCCACTGCTTGAAGCCCTTTGAGCCTATTAGCCTATTAGCTCCACAAAAATCATCACCTAACTAATTATAGCCTAACCCATCCGGGAACTAGGAATAGAGTTGGTTGGAGATTAGTTTGAGTGATATTGAGTGTGCTTTGAGAGTGGAATGATATGTGATGGTGGAGTTTTCACCTTGAGCTTTTGAGTTGTTGTTGGTTCTAAAGTATGTGTATTATCTATTTTTAAAAAAAATCAGAAAAAAAAAAGAAAAAAAAATCAGAAAAAAAAGAGTATATATATATATATATATATATATATATATATATATATATATATATATATATATATATGTCTTTACATTTTGTAAAATAAAGGAACTACTTCATTGGTTTAGTTGTGAATTGGAGGATATTGTGGTTGATGGAAATGATCTTTGGATGAGTTGTTTGAGCCTTGAGTTTGATGGTTAGAGAGTATGGCGATTATAGAGGTGTAGTATATTCTAGTTCTCGGATTTGCAAGCACCACATGACCAAAGTACTCCCCACCTTAATGTTCTTACCAAGCCTCATTACAACCCATAAGAGACCTCATGATGATTCTCTCTAGTAATGATATTCTCAATGGCAATTTTGCTTCAATTTCAATTCTTATGTAGCTTAGTTGCATTTGGATGGAGTTTGACTGTTATTTGATTAGCCTAAACACTTGAGTGAAAGCGAAAACACTTTATTCTCGGTGAGGTTGGATGGATAAGCATGCGGGCTACTTGATTACTCAAATACATGCTAGGACGTTTGTTTGATTGGCCTATGTTTGCACTTTGTTGAGATGTTGCTTTTGATGAGGCTATTGCATGAATGATAGTGTCGTGGGATGAATGATTTACAAATGAATTGTTTTGCTCGAGGACAAGCAAAAGGCTAAGTGTTGGGGAGTTTGATAATGCATATTTAGATAGGCATTATAGAGTAGTTTTAGGGTCATTTAGATGTAGATATTGCATGTTAATGAGTTAGTTTACTTGTTTGCTCATTTGGTGGTTAAGAGCGGAATCTACATAAGATTGTTGCGTAATTGCAGATTCTAGACTCAAAGGATGTAAGGGATCATTGATGAGAGTTGGAGGGACCATATGGAAGTAAAAACAAGCTAGAAAAGCCAAGGTTGAATGCATAAGGAAGAAGGAAGAGTCGAGCAGAGAGGCGGCACCCGCTGCCTAAGAAGAACAAGGGAAGCAGACAAGCCGCGCCCACGGCCAAGGAAGCAGCGCCCGCTACCAACAAGAAGGAACGTACTGTGTAGGTTGCGCCCGCGACCTGACCGCGGCCTGCCCGCGGCCTTACTGGGCCGGTCTAGTTCTATTTCTCCTTTTCACCTATTTGGGCCCTGTCTTTTGGACGACGGTTTTCTAAGTTTCTTTGACGGTAATCCTAGGTTTTTAAGACTGAAATTAGGTTATGTAGGTTATCTTTTGACTTTTGAAGAATTGAAGAACGACGTTTAGGAGAATGAGCAACTAACCTCATTGTGTTTCGCTTACGATCAAGACTTGGCTCTATCGAATTGTGAGTTTGAATTTCTAGTTTAATTCCATCATCTATTTCAATCCCTTTGTGCTTTCATTGTTATGGATGTTGATTCTATCTTGATTTGCGACCTCGTTAGAATTGCATCATCGCTAGGGTTTCGATTCATACGTTTGTGAAGCTTAATCCATAGTAGCAAATACATTTGAGTAGATCTCGTAGAAAAGTTTGATTGTATGAGAGATTGACTATAGGTTAAATGTTAGTTCTTTAGGGAATTAATATTGCTTATAAGCTTCATATATCTTGAGACTTAGTGCTATTCCTAGGATTAAACCTTAATCCGTGTTAAGATTGCCTAGGAATAAGGGGTTATTAGAAGTCATAGGATTAATTACCTATTTAAATCAAGATAAGAATATATGGTAGGAAAGATACAACTAGAATGAAGAACTAGGATCAAGAAGATGAACCAAGGTCGAGTATCGTAGGTGAAACCTTTCAATCATCATTGTTAACAAATCCCACCATTAATTACATTGTGCATTTCATTTCAATTTTATTTTCATACAACCCCCCTTGGTTACTCTTGTTAGTGATTAGAACACATAGAGTCACGATAGTTCCCTGTGGATCGACTCCGGACATACTAGCTATACTAGTTGGTTAGTTTGGATATTCTTTTGATAGGAAAACCAACGATTTTGTCCTGTCAAAATTTGTATCGACCCTTTTGTATCGACTGGCAGTCTTCTGAGCCAGTCGATTTCGTGGACTGACATCGATATCGACCTTTTCTGTCGATATCGACTGCTTGTTTTTGTCTCTACAGGTCTTTTGTTGCAGAGAGGATCAACAGCCGAGCTCAACATCGAGCACCAAGGTCGAAATCAAGGCTTCTGGTCGACGCAAGACGTGAGATTTCCAACGCTACTAGGATCCCGCTGACACGCCTCCTCGTGGATTGATCCTGACTACCCTTCCACTACAACGGGAGGAAGTCTTGTAATTATTTGCATAGGCTGGGAGTCGGTTTACATTTATACATCTTTATTATTTGTAATTTAAGAACTCGACATTCCTCCTGCTATCGACAAATTGGCGCCGTTGCCCGGGAGGCAATCAATCGCGCCCTAGCAGTCCATCTCACGTCTCTACCTAGTTTGGTTTTGCAGGTGTATGCGACGCGCTGATCGCCCACCTGAATTTAAAGGAGTAGACAACTCTGAACGCTACTTCCATCTAAGAGCCCAAGCTCAAAGAATCATGGCAAACAACGCGAACCAGGCTGAGTTGATTGAGCAACTAAGGAAGCAGGTGGAGGACTTAACAACTAGAGAGGCGGCACTTAAGGAGCGTGCTGACAGGGAGGAGGAAGGCTGGAGGCAAATAGAAGCCCAAATCAATGCCCTCCCTCAGAATGCCAAGCAATATATGCACCCCGCGCTCACCGTGCCTGAATCGGCGATTCTTATCCCTGCCTCTAATTTTGAAATTAAACTTAACTTCCTTAGTGAGATTAGAAGGCATCAATATGAAGGCAAACCTAATGAATGCCCTATGGCACATATTTCAACCTTATTAGACCTCTGTGATACTATTGCTGATGGACGAAGTCTTGAATACGTCCAACTAAAAGCCTTTCGTTGGTCTCTTACAGGAAAAGCATTGCAGTGGTTGGAGAGCTTAGCCCCAAGATCGCTCCGCACCTGGAATGAAGTCAAGGACGCGTTCCTCAACAAGTTCTTCCCTCCTTCTAAGACGGCATTGATCCGACAGAAAATCACGGCTTTCAAACAAAAGCCTGGTGAGGCTCTGGCGACTGTTTGGGAAAGGTTTAAGGACCTACTACGATCATGCCCGACGCATGGCCAACCATCGTACGTAATTCAGGAGATCATATACAATGCTCTTGACGCTGCAACCAAAGAGAGGATCAACACCTACACCACCTATGGCTACCTTGAACTCGCTCCACAAGAGGCTTGGGAGACCATAGAGAGGTTGGTGGAATTTGACAATACATATGGGACTCCTGAGGCTTCCGACACACTATCATCGTCAAGGCCTACCCCATCTATGCCATTATATGAACCCTCCAATGTAATCGATCCGGATGTAAAGGAGCAATTTCATAGGGATCAACTTCCAAAGCTCCAAAAGCAAGTGAGGTTCCTTTCAGCGAACCAAGATTGCATTGAATGTGGATCGCAGCGGCACACCACCGTCGAGTGCCCCCATGCCGAACAAGTACACCTAGCGGAGACTCACCAGGAGGCGCGCTACATGAGGGGTCCCAATCACCAATATTGGGGAGACCAAAGGTTCCATCAACTACAAAGGAACCCGGTTAACCCTAGGGATCCCCCGCCTTATAGAGCTCCTTGGCACCCGGAGAGAGACCAAAAGAAGGATGATCTTCAACTTGTGCTTGATGAAATAAGGCCGAATCAGGCTAAAAATGATCAATCCAACAATGCAATCCATTCTCAACTCAATCACCTTACCACAAGGATTGGGGAGATGGATATTTGGAAAAAGAACGTAGAGACCCAACTGGGTCAATTGGCGGCGCAAATCCCTAGACCGTCCGGAATATTCCCTGGGCATCCAACCACTAATCCTAAGGGGCAATCCAGGACAGGCCATGTCGCAGCCATGCAATTAAAGAGTGCCAACAAAGTATAAAAGCCACAAACGGGATCGGAGAAAGCAGCAGACCCAGTCGACATCGACAGACCAGTCGATGTCGAGGACGAGGTCAATATCGACCCGCAGGTCGACACCCAGGTCCATGTCGAGGCCACTGCAGAGCCATTAGAGCCACAAAAGAGGTCGAAATCGACTATTCCAGTCGATATTGACCAGCGCCCAGTCGACATCGATGTCCAGCAGGCCCCTCTGACCACCGTTTTGGCCCCTTTGCCAAAGAAGACGTTTCCATTCCCATCCAAAGCATTGGAGGATCCCACCAAAGGAAAGTTTAGGCGCTTTGTAAAAATTCTTCAAGGTTTTAACGTTACAATACCTCTTACAGAAGCCTTAAGCGAGATGTCCGCCTATGTGCGATTCCAGAAAGACATCCTTAGCAAGAAGAGATCCATGGCAGAAATCGCAGAGGAGTGCTCAAAGATGGACTTCCCTGAGAAGAAGAGTGATCCAGGGAAGTTTGCAATCACCGTGGGACTTGGCCAACATCGTTATAAAGCCCTATGTGACCTAGGGGCAAGCGTAACTCTTATGCCTCTTTCTATTTGGCAAAAGGTGAACATTGGCGCACTTGAACCTGTGGACATGAAACTCTATATGGCTGACAATTCATTCGTCAGACCCACAGGTATAGTTGATGACGTTTCGGTAAAGGTAGGTAAGTTCTTTGTGCCTACTGAGATAATTCGTGACTTTATCTATATTTCTAACAAAGATTTCAGGTTATCAAGCAAAAGAAACGACGAAGAAGAAAAGAAACTTCTGCAGAGGCAGTCGAAATCGACCATGCCAGTCGAAATCGACCACCCCCCTAGGGTCAAGGCATCTCCTGGAGTCGACATCGAGGACTCAGGAGCAAAAAGCAGAGGTCGATATCGACCATAATCATCGATATCGACCCCAACCTGGCAGCCCTTGTCTTCACCTTCTTCCTCGACTTTGACAGATGTAGTCGACATCGACCACTGTACTAGATATCGACCTCTGGCATCGACCCAACCTGAAATCGATTTGAATCCACAAGTTGCGCTGTAAGTTTCTCTCTACCCTTGTTTTTCTTTTTAATACAGTGAGGACACTGTATATTTTAAGTATGGGGTGGAGGAAAAACATGTCTTTTGGTCATAACTTGGTTTTCTTCTTCGCATTGCATTCATGTTTAAATTTTTGTTCTTAGTGTTACTTTTATAAAATGTCAAAAAATCCAAAAAAAAATAGAAAAATGTCAAAAATACAAAAAATGCATGTTTAATTTTAAGTTTGTTTTTAAACCCTACTTAGATGTCCTATGATGAAAACTCAATAACTGACTTGATCATGTAAATCCTATAGCATATTTGGATGGTTTAGCCTAAGTCTTAAAATTTTTATGTAGATTGTGAACTTGTGATGAAATTGAGCACATATGATACTAGGCTAAAAAAAGCAAATCCAACAAAAGTTGTCCTAGTGAGAATTTTAGCCTATAGGGAGAACATCAAAAATCCCTCCGCTTTCTTGATTGGATTTACTCTTCCTATGCATCTCTAAATGTTGTGATAGTTATTCAAAGCCAATACCGAAATATGTTTATGTTTACGAGAATTAAATGATGGAGGCATCTTTTAAGCCATTTTTATCCTCTCTTTACCTACCCTGCATTATCCCTGCTTGAAGCCGGAAAATTAGCCTGAGCCTGAAATTACAAACTCCATAAAATTATCCCTAGCCGAATTGAGCCTGACCCCCATATGGGAATTAAGACTTAGATTGGTTAGATTAATGCCTTGTGGAAAGAAAAGAGCATATTGTCCAGTTTTAAGCAAGGAAATTATGGGTTGGTATATATATTCATTTTGTGATATTTTGTAAAAGGATTTTTGGCTCACCATATAAATGCACATGTTTTTTTATTATTTTCGTCAAAAAAAAGATATATATATAGTGCATGAGCCAAATTCCTTAAGTTTTTTATTCATACAAGTGTGACATTTTTTAGAGATATATTAGAGTTTGAAAGAAGGGTTAGTAGTATGGTTTACATCTTTTAAGTGCATCTTTTGAGCATATTATGGAAAGATGAGTAGGGAAAGAGCATTATGGGAGATTAAGCTTGGAAAGAGCAACATTGAAGAGTTATGGTTTGGATATTGCAAGTGTTGAGATTTAGGAGTCTTGATTCCCAAATTATAAAAGCACCACATAGCCAAATAATTCCATACCCTTTTATTCCTTACCAAGCCCCATTACAACCCCACCGAATGGAGTCTTCTTTGAAGTCTTCCATTGAGCGAAAGTCCTCCTGATAGTTCTTATTGCATTTTCATAATTGGTTGCGAAGTGGATTTTTATAAATTGCAATGTTTATGAGATTGTATATGGAATTGAGTTGAGAGTTGATCTTCATAGCCTAAACACATGAGAGTTGAGTGCAAACACATTATCCCTGTGAGATTGGATCAAAATTGCATATGCCTATGGATCGCCTAAATATGTGTTATGACGTTAAATTCACTTGCTTTGCTTTGCTACCACTTATGATGTTGCTTTTGACAAGGGCGAAGACTTGAAGGGTGTGTTGTAGGTGTTGGTTATTGCTTGGTTATTGCTTGAGGACAAGCAAGTCTAAGTATGGGGTGTTTTGATGTACATATTTGTATCTCTTTTATTGCATCTTTTGACTTCTTATTTCATTCGATTTCCAAAGAAAACTTTCAAAAGAATATAAACTTGTGTAAGAATGGGCTAAAATACGAGAAATAGAGTCTGCACGAGTTTTGAGCTAACCATGCAGGAATTCGATGAAAGCGGAGTCAAAACTAAGAAGCCAAGTGAAGCTGAGCACAGGTCGATATCGACCTGAAGACATCGATATCGACCCTAGTTGTCAACACGCCTTCTGAGTGTCGAGATAGACCACACAGACCAACCAAGAACACATCGATATCGACATACTACATCGATATCGACCTCATCATAGACATCGACTGGAGTTGGACAAATCGAGAAGGAACAGAGACCACGATCTCGACCTCTTTGGTCGATATCGACCCCTTATCTCGACAGAAGATAGACTCGATTTCGAGATGCGAATTGGAAACTTTATCTTCAAGGAGGCACGGATTTATCTCATACTTTTAAGATAGATGACAGCTGAAGACTTATTTATCTTTTTACCTTTAAGTTATTTAAGTTTTATCAAAATAAAAGACCTATCATAATTGTTCGGATAGAGTTCATAGTTTAGATAGAAGTTACAATCCTTGGATAGCGAGGATTAGTAGCCTATAAATAAAGCCCTAGGGGGCTGGCATTCAATCACCCAATTTTAGAGTTCAATCAATAGCATTAGAGTTAGAGAGAAGTTTTAGGGTTTGGCATTTGCGAAAGCCGACGTTGAGTTGTAAAGCTTCGAAGTTTATATTTTAATGCAAGTTTCTTTCTTTCAATCAATGATGAGTTCCATGATGAGAAGCGAGTAGTCCCCCAAAGCTCTTAGGGTCGGGGTGAGCTCGACGTTAGCCATGCGTGTTTGAGGCAAGTGTTAGATGTTGATATCGTATTGTCTATATCATCTCCTATGATTCTATGTTTAGTCCTAATCGAAAGAAAAGGGATTCATGCTAACAACTTGAGTTATAAACATAAAATTGGTAGAGACAATTAGGTTTATTTGCAAGACTAATCCTAAGAGTTGGTGTACGGCGAAAGCTTGTCCCTCGGGTGAAATAGCACAATTATCCATCTTATTTATCTTATCGCATGCATTGATTAACGTTGTGGTAAACCCTAATCCTAGGAGTTGCCTTTTACATATTTTATACACACAAAACCCTTTGTTTTATTTCTGTTCATTGTTTCCTTCCCATTCTTAAATCTTCGGCCCTTCTTTGCCGACGAAGAACTAACTCACTGCAGGAAGACATCGATATCGACCCTGAACGTCGATATCGACCACTGAGTTCGTCGACCGTTTTTTGAGTCGATGACGATCATCGCTGCGAAGTTTACTGAACATCGAAATCGACCCCAGATGTCGAAATCGACCCTTCTGTGTCGATTGGCAGTCTTCTGAGCCAGTCGATTTCGTGGACTGACATCGATATCGACCCTTTCCAGTCGATATCGACTGCCGTTTTTATCTCTATAGGTCTTCTGTTGTAGAGAGGATCGACAACCGAGGTCGACATCGAGCACCAAGGTCGAAATCGAGGCTTCTGGTCGACGTAAGACGTGAGATTTCCAATGCTACTAGGATCCCGCTGACACGCCTCCTCGTGGATCGATCCTAACTACCCTTCCACTGTAACGGGAGGAAGTCTTGTAATTATTTGCATAGGCCGGGAGTCGGTTTACATTTATACATCTTTATTATTTGTAATTTAAGAACTCGACATTCCTCCTATTAACGAATTGGCGATGTACATATTTGTATCTCTTTTTATTGCATCTTTTGACTTCATATTTCATTCGATTTCCAAAGAAAATGTTCAAAAGGATAAAAACTGGTGTAAGAATGGGCTAAAGTACAAGAAATAGAGTCTGCACGAGTTTTGAGCTAACCATGCAGGAATTCGATGAAATCGGAGTCAAAATGGAGAAGCCAAGTGAAGTTGAGCAGAGGTCGATATCAACCTGAAGACATCGATATCGACCATAGTTGTCGACACGCCTTCTGAGTTTTGAGATAGACCACACAGACCAACCAAGAATACATCGATATCGACCAACTACATCGATATCGACCTCATCATAGACATCGACTGGAGCTGGACAAGTCGAGCAGAAACACAGACATCGATATCGACCTCTGTGGTCGATATCGACCTTACCTCGACAGAAGATAAATCCAATTTCGAGACTCGGATTATGAATTCTATCATCAAGGCCACGAATCATCTTGTTCTTCTAGATAGATTAGCAGCTGGTTTGTTATCTTTTCCTTCAAGTTTTATCAAAATAAAAGACCTATCCTAATTGTTCGGATAGAGTTCATAGTTTAGATAGAAGTTACAATCCTTGGATAGCGGAGATTAGTAGCCTATAAATAAAGCCCTAGGGGGCTGGCATTCAATCATCTTTTCAACAATCTTTCAATCATCCAATTTTAGAGTTCAATTATATTCAATAGAGTGAGAGAGAAGTTTTAGGGTTTGACGTTTGCGAGAGCCGACGTTGAGTTGTAAAGCTTCGAAATTTATATTTTAATGCAAGTTTCTTTCTTC
Source organism: Persicaria maculosa (assembly GCA_963922045.1). NCBI lineage: Eukaryota > Viridiplantae > Streptophyta > Magnoliopsida > Caryophyllales > Polygonaceae > Persicaria > Persicaria maculosa. The sequence continues at coordinate 43,173,883 of OY998261.1, forward strand.
CAATCAATAATGCGTTCCCTGATGAGAAGCGAGTAGTCCCCCAATGCTCTTAGGGTCGGGGTGAGCCCGCCGTTAGCCATGCGTGCTTGAGGTAAGTGTTAGATGTTGATATCGTTGTGTCTATATCATCTCCTACGATTCTATTTTTAGTCCTAATTGAAAGAAAAGGGATTCATGCTAACAAATTGAGTTATAAACATAAAATTGGTAGAGACAATTAGGTTTATTTGCAAGACTAATCCTAAGAGTTGGTGTACGGCGAAAGCTTGTCCCTCGGGTGAAATAGCGCAATTGTCCGTCTTATTTATCTTATCGCGTGCATTGGTTAACGTTGTGGTAAACCCTAATCCTAGGAGTTGCCTTTTACATAGTTTATTGACGTGCGTGATGGGAGATCGATGCCTATGCTCACTCTAATCAAATAAATTTATGCTCAAATCCCTCTATAGTATAGTGGAAATCAAGGTCGATCCAAGGGAGTATGTCAGTAGTTCTATCCTAGTTGTTTTAATGGTCGAAAATAGGGGAAATAAAGACACAAGTAGCGGCTGTAAAACAGGGCAAAACACACTAATTTCGTCTCAAGTAACAAGTAACTAACACGAATGCAATATATGAGAAAGGACTTCCAAGATTAGGGCCTTACCACAACAATAAACACATGTATAATTCAATGAATCCTATGAGAAATATGCTTTTATCTCAATCAAACAAATCAATTCACTTTCGCATAAGAGACTTATTTGACTATACCTTTTCTTAATTAGGTCTTTTTAACTTTCATCAAAAATCCCTAATTACTATCAAAGTTAACAATCTCCTTTGGTCAATTCAATTGTAACAATGAATTCCCTAGATTATCATCAAGGGTGAAGTACATAGGTAGAAGTGGATAAAAACATCACATAAGTATAGATTCATTCATTCATACACATGCTTATTGTTGGGTTTACCCTAACCCTAGAAGAGAGGAGAACTACTCACTCATTGCAAAGAAAAACATAAAAACAATGGAAGAATTCATAATCTCAAATTGCATAAAACCAAACCTCAAAGTCTCCTTCAATATTCTTCAACCCTAAACTTCAAACGTGCCTTTTTTCTGCTGTAAACTCAGCTGCTGTAACGTGTCTAATTAGCCTCTAATTGGCTTTATTTAAAAGATAAAACTTAAGACTTAATCTCTAAGGAAAAGAGATTTTATCTTAGGAAAATAATAAAATTCATCTAAGGAAGGATAACATATCCCAAGTCTATCTAACTAAAAGATCCTAAAAGAAATTCAGATGAAAATCCTAATTAAAAGCCCATTAAGTAATAAAATCAGCCAGCAAAAACTTCTCCTGTTCGCAGATACCTCGGCGCCGAGGTCTGAGGTGTCGGCGCCGAGGGTCTGTTTGAATGCAGTAACTTCTGTTTTTCTCCAGCTTTTCGACTCTGACTTCAAACGCAATTTTCCGAGTCCTCGTTTATCCGATTGATGCATATGAATATGCGTTGGAAAGCTCTTTGCAAGGACTACAACTCTCATGAAGGCTCCAAAACTTGAATCGTAGTGATGGATGGCGAAAATAAAGCTTTTCTTCAGCTGCACCACTTTTTTCTTTTGCTTGGCATCTCCATTAAGCTCTAAAGTGCATCCAAACTCCTTCAAATCAACTTCAAAACCTACAAAAACACCACCAAAGCTTGTGTAGACTCCATATCTTGAATAATACGAAAACTAACACAAACGACACACTTTCCCAACACAAAAGTAAATAAAATGACCTAAATGAGATGAAAATATGATGCAAAATATGACTAAAAATGCGTACATCAAAACACCCCATACTTAGACTTGCTTGTCCTCAAGCAATAACCAAACTATGACCAAAAACCTTCACATGCCTTCAAGTCTTCGCCTTAGTCAAAAGCAACATCAATTTAGCATAGTGCAAATAAGAACAAGCATTGAACCATCATCACATATATTTAGATAACCTTAGGCAAAGCAACTAGAATCCAACCATTCAAGGGTAATAATGTGTTTTCACTCCCTTTCAAATGTGTTTAGGCTTGATGTACATCTCTCAACTCAATCCTTTATGACATTAAGCTACATAGAAATTGCAATTAATATCACTAATCGATTCACCGAGATGTCAAAACATGCATTAACCATCAAGAGGACTTTGGCTCAATGGCCTTCAAAGAAGGACTCATTCGGCCGGGTTGTAACTTGGCTTGGTAAGAACATAAAGGTAGGAATCATTTAGGCTATGTGGTGCTAGAAATCCGGGAACCAAAGACTCCTAAATTTCTAACTCGACTCATCCAAACAATTCCATCATATAATAACACTTCCAAACTCATCTAATATGACACACCTCTTCAATAACCCCAAAATATCCAATATATCTCACATAAAATAAATAAAGATAAATTTGGCTCATGCACAATTTCTCATTTATTCCTTTTTTCTCTTTTTTTTCTTTTTTTTCTTTTTTTTTATTTTTTTTTGAACTCTCTTTTCTTTTTCGTAATCTCATGTGCATTTATTTAAATATAAGAGCCAAAAATACCTTTTACAATAGATCAAGTGGCGAGAAAATAAAATACCCACCCAAAAATGTGTCCCACACTTAAACCAATCGTAGGTCTCTACTCCCCAAATATCAATCTCTACCAATCACTAAGTCCTAATTCCCGGACAAGGAGGTAAGGCTAATCATTAGCTAGGATAGATTTTGTGGAGTTGCAAAAATAGGCTATAAGGCTCAAAGTGGTTACAAGCAAAGGAAACATATATAAGGTAGGTAAAAGAGGATAAAAAGTGGCTAATAAAGAGTGCCTCTATCATTTGATCAAATTATGCAATGACTAGCTATCTCATATTGGTTTCAAGACTTAGATATACACCGCAATATCAAGAGGTAATGTATAAGGAGAGTAATACACACATCAAAAAGAAGGGAAAAATATATAAAGTGCAATTCCCAATAGGCCAAGTAACTCACTAGGACATGTTGGATTCCAATCACCTAAATCCTAAAGTCATATATGCTCAATTTCATTTGCAAGTCAAATTTCACATAAAAACACTTTGTACGACTTAGGCTAAACCATCCAAACTACGCCTTAGGATATTACATGATCAAGCTCAATTATTAGATTTCATCATAGGACATCTAAGTTAGGGTATAAACTCACTAAGACAAAACAAAAATAAACATGCATTTTTCTTTTTTCGACATTTTTTTTTTATTTTTTTTTTTTGTATTTTTTTTTGTGACACTAAAAGCAAGACTAAATTTTTTGTGACACTAAAAGCAAGACTAAAGACATGACAAAAGACTCAAATGCATATATTTTAAACATGAATGCATAACATAATCCAAATATGCTAAACATAATCCAAATAAAGTAAAATGCAACACATAAACATAAACATAATCCAAAACACATCAAACAAGTTTCTGAATCCCTCACCCCATACTTAAAAATAGACAGTGTCCCCACTGTCAAAAGAAAATCAAAGTAAAAGGGAAAGATTTCGAAACTCACAAAATAAAGATTCAGAAGCTGCTGAAGATCAATAAGCTCTCTATGGAAAGGGGGGCGGCGGGTCAAACGGCGTGGGAAGCGCGGAGAGAGGAGTCGGGCTGGGCGCGGCCGGAGGCGCCGTATGTGGCTCGAGGAATAGAAACGCTTCTCTCGGCAGGGCTTCCCGCTTCCGTTTCAATTATCCGTGACCCGGTTCAGTTTGTTCGGGCACTCCTTTCCAAAGATTCATACTTGTTTCTCCTATGTCAAATCTAAAAACTAAACAAAAAATAGGAAAAAAGTAAAATAAAATAAAATATAATATAATATAATATAATATAATATAATATAATATAATATAATATAATAAAAATAAAGAAAGAAAGAAAAGAAATCGGGTTGCCTCCCGGAAGCGCTATATTTAAAGTCTATAGCTCGACATACTTCCCTCGATATCAATCGGAGAGGATGAGTGCCCAGGAGGCACGGATATCCTCGTCAAACGTGGCATGCTCATAGTACTTCTTCAATCGGTGCCCATTGACTTTAAAGGTAGCCCCATTGTCATCTAAGAGCTCTACCGCTCCGTGAGGGAAAATCTTTTGAACCACGAATGGTCCACTCCATCTTGAACGCAACTTCCCTGGATAAAGTCGGAGTCTAGAGTTAAAAAGCAATACCTTATCACCTACCTCATAGGTCTTGGGCACTAGCTTCCGATCATGCCATTTCTTGGTCCTTTCCTTGTAGATTTCGGCATTTTCGTACGCCTTAAGCCTCAACTCCTCAAGTGCTTGTAGGTCAATAAACCTCTTCTTTCCGGCCTCGTCGAGATTCATATTAAGCTCTTTGAGAGCCCACATAGCCTTGTGTTCTAACTCGACGGGTAGATGACATGACTTACCATACACGAGGTTGTAGGGAGTGGTGCGGAGAGGCGTCTTATATGCCGTCCTATAAGCCCATAGCGCGTCATCAAGCTTGGATGACCAATCCTTTCGTGATCTTGACACGGTCTTCTCCAAGATAGCCTTGATTTGCCTATTAGATACCTCAACTTGACCGCTAGTTTGGGGATGGTAGGGTGTGGCTATCCGGTGATGTACCCCATACTTGGTCAAAAGTGCCTCAAAGCTTCTCTCTATAAAATGCGAGCCTCCATCACTAATTAAGACCCTAGGAACACCAAAACGAGGGAAAATATTAGTTTTAAAAAATTTAGCCACAACTCTTGCATCATTGGTTCGTGTAGCAATGGCTTCCACCCATTTGGAGACATAATCGACCGCTACAAGGATGTATTTATAAGGGCCTGAGGATGGAAAAGGGCCCATAAAATCTATTCCCCAAACGTCGAACAATTCGACCTCTAGGATCCCCGTGAGCGGATTCTCGTTCCTCCATGTTATGTTCCCGGCCCTCTGGCATTCATCACATGATGTCACAAACTCCTGTACATCTCGAAACATGTTAGGCCAATAAAATCCACTTTGAAGTATCTTCGCAGTGGTCCTAAAACCTTTAGCATGACCCCCGGTAGGGAGAGTATGACAATGGCGAATAATACTTTCTACCTCTTCCTCCGGGATGCAACGACGAAAAATATGATCACTCCCTTGTTTAAATAAGTAAGGATCATCCCAATAATACCTCTTGACATCATGTAGGAATTTCTTCTTACCTTGTGAAGTCAAATCCGGTGGAATCTCACCTCCTACAATGTAGTTAGCATAACCCGCAAACCAAGGTGTACTAGCCTTCTTAATAAGAAAAATATCACGAACAAGGCTAGAAGAAGGAGTAAAGAAGAGTTCCTCGCCTAAACTTACCTTATCCGATGTTCCAAGCAACTCAACTTTATGTTCTGCGGAAAGGGTTGGCGCCGAGGTCTGAGGTGTCGGCGCCGAGGCATCTGTAGCAATTAAAGTTTCTGCGCAAAGGGTCGGCGCCGAGGTCTGAGGTGTCGGCGCCGAGGTACCTGTAGCAATTAAAGTTTCTGCGCAAAGGGTCGGCGCCGAGGTCTGAGGTGTCGGCGCCGAGGTACCTGTACATACCTTACTCACATCAATACGCAGGAGTCTTTCATCAGCCCGTGAGTCATCAATTGGCACCATATCTTCCGAGCCTTCGATGTGCTTGGGTGGCAACCTAGAGAGGTGGTCGGCCACAAGGTTCTCGGCTCCTTTCTTGTCTCTTAGCTCGCAGTCAAACTCTTGAAGAAGGAGCATCCATCGTAGAAGTCGTGGTTTGGCGTCCTTCTTGTTCATTAAATACCTCAATGCGGCATGGTCGGTGTAGACAATAACTTTCGAGCCAACTAGGTAAGAGCGGAACTTCTCGAAGGCAAATACCACGGCTAGAAACTCTTTCTCCGTGGTTGTGTACCTTGTTTGGACATCATCCAAAGTTTTGCTCGCATAGTAGATGGCGTGCAATTTTTTTTCCTTCCGCTGTCCAAGAACCGCTCCCACGGCATAATCACTTGCGTCACACATGACCTCGAATGGAAGTGACCAATCGGGTGATTGCATGATTGGTGCTGTGACCAAAGCTTCCCTCAACCTATTAAAAGCATCAAGACACTCCAAAGAGAACTCAAAAGCAACTTCTTTCATCAATAGATTAGTGAGTGGTTTAGCAATTTTGGAGAAATCTTGAATAAAACGACGATAAAATCCAGCATGTCCTAAAAAGCTACGGACATCTTTTACCGACGTTGGAGGAGGTAGCTTCTCAATAAGCTCGATCTTGGCTTTATCCACCTCTATACCTCTCTTGGACACCAAGTGTCCTAGCACGATTCCTTCTTGCACCATAAAGTGGCACTTCTCCCAATTAAGCACAAGACTCGTCTCTTCGCATCTCTTGAGTACCCTGGCCAAGTTAGCTAGACAAGTATCAAAAGTAGTACCATATACGGAAAAATCATCCATGAATACCTCAACAATATCCTCGATCATATCGGAGAAGATTGCCATCATGCATCGTTGGAAAGTGGCAGGGGCATTACAAAGCCCGAATGGCATCCTCTTATAGGCAAAAGTCCCATATGGACAGGTAAAGGTTGTCTTCTCTTGATCATCCGGATGAATGGGAATCTGCCAAAAACCACTATAGCCATCCAAATAGCAAAAATAATCGTGTTGTGCTAGACGCTCAAGAACTTGATCAATAAAAGGAAGAGGAAAATGATCTTTCCTAGTAGCGCTATTCAACTTCCTATAATCAATGCACATGCGCCATTTAGTAGTGGTCCTAGTAGGTACTAACTCACCTTTCTCATTTTCAATTACAGTCATCCCCCCTTTCTTAGGGACAACATGAACCGGGCTTACCCATTTACTATCGGAAATAGCATAAATAATTCCAGCATCTAACATTTTCAAAATTTCAGATTTGACTACTTCCTGCATGATGGGGTTAAGCCTACGCTGACGTTCTCTGGATGGCTTATGATCATCCTCCATGAATATTCTATGCATGCACAAAGAAGGTGAGATTCCAATGATATCATCCAAAGAATAACCAATAGCCTTCCTATAAGTTCTCAGCACGTTAAGTAACTTTTCTACTTCCTCCTCATTTAATTTAGCATTAATGATCACAGGCAAAGTAGAATTGGGACCTAAGAAAACATACCTCAAACCTTCCGGAAGTGGCTTAAGCTCTGGGGAGGGCTCAATTGGAGCAAGTGTTGGCTCATCCTCTTCTGTCTTTAGTATCGCCTCCAGAGCCTCTAAAGAATAAACTTCTTCTTGGTCCGCCAGAAGACCTGAGATTGGGCCTGCAGACTCAAGACAATCAAAATAGCTTACCTCTTCCATGTCCGTTGTTTCCTTCATTGTTGGATTGAAGCGAAACTCAACGAGGTCGTCCCCTATCTCAAATGTTAGGAGTCCCTTCCTAACATCAATTATTGCTCCAGCGGTCGCTAAGAATGGTCGTCCAAGAATGATGGGCACCACTGGATCCTCGGGCATATCCATAACAATAAAATCAGTAGGGACGAAAAACTTACCTACACGGACAGGAACATCATCAATCACCCCAGTTGGTGATACTACTGTGCCATTGGCCATGGACACTCTCATGTTGACGGGCTCTAGGGCTCCTAAGCTCGTCTTCGACCATATAGAAAGGGGGAGGAGGCTTACACTTGCACCTAAGTCACATAAAGCTTTGAAATGGTAAGATCCTAAACCAATAGTAATAGCAAACTTACCTGGATCTCCAAGTTTCTCAGGGAACTTTACTGAACGGACCTCGTCAGAAAGCTCAGACATGGATCTCTTCTTGGCTAAGATGTCCTTCAAAAACTTAGTGTAAGCGGGCATCTCACTCAAAGCGTCAGTGAAAGGAATAGTTATATTTAAGCTTTGAAGCATCTTCACAAACCTTTGAAACTTACCTTCCGCCGTGTCCTTTACCTTTTTTGAAGGGTATGGAAGCATTATCGTCGGATTCGGGGCTAAGAGAGGCCCTGCAGAAGAATCCGTCACTGCTGAAGGGGGGGTCGGTACCGACCCTGGTGGCATCGGTACAGCCTCGGTATGATCACTGATGGGAAGAGGAACGTCACCTGTCGAAGACTGGGGGTCGGTATCGACCCTAGGGGGGTCGGTACGGCCCTCGGTACAGCTACTGGGCTCGGGAGAAAAAGAAGGAAAAGAAGTCATACCTGTAGGGGGGTCGGTACCGACCCTAGGGGGGGTCGGTACGGCCTCGGTATGGACACTGTTTTCGCTGTTTTCCTCCTCGTTTGACGTGCTTTCGCATCCAGGCACTTTCTTCCCACTTCTTAGGTGAATTGCGGCTATTTGCCCTTTAGGGTTCTCATCGGGATGGCCCGGGAATTTCCCTTGAGGTCTAGGGATTTGAGCCGCTAGGTGCCCCAATTGAGACTCCACTCCCTTCTTCCATGTTTCCATATCTCCTAGTTGGGCTTGAACACCTTTAATTTGAGAGTTTACATCAGAACGAAGCCCATTAAATCCTTCCTTAAGCTCTTGTACCCATGATGGTGGTTCTTGATAGCCAGGGGGCCTATATGGGGGACTCCTTTGATCTTGGGGAGGTTGGCTCCCTTGGCTTTGTCCATAGTTACCCCAATTAGGGTAATGGTTGTTCCTCCCTGCATAGTTATTATTGTAATTGGGAGGCCTATAAGGGCCTTTCATATAACTTACCTCTTCATAGTGCTCCGCCCTTTGTACCTGGCTAATATTATTGCAATCTATAGTATTATGAGATTGAGAACCACATTCTAAACAAGGTTGGTTTCTAGAAAGAAAACTTACTTGTTTCTTGAGGTGTCGGGTCTCATCATCATGGAATTGCCTACGCACATCAGGGTCAATTTCATTAGGAGGCTCATAAAGTTTCTTACCTGACGGTCTAGCCTCCTGAGTGCCATACATAGCATCGTACTCCGTGAGCTTGTCTAAAAGAGCCCATGCCTCAGTCGGAGTCATCTCAAGGAACCCACAATCGGTGTGTAGGTTCAATCGAGTCTTGGTCTCTGTATTGATGCCTTGGAAGAAGATTTCTTAGAGTACATACTCGGGTTGCCCATGGGTTGGGCATTGTCTCTGCAACTCCTTGAACCTTTCCCAAGTCTCTAGATATGTCTCTCCGGGCAATTGGTGAAAAAAGGTAATCTTTTTCCTAAGCTCCGTTGTCTTTGCCGGTGGAAAGAATTTTGTCATGAACAAGTCATACAAAGCCTTCCATGTAGTGATAGACCTAGGCGGTAGACTCTCCAACCAATTCAGGGCCTTTCCTGCAAGAGACCATTTAAAAGCCTTCAATTGAACATATTCTAACGATATATTATCAGCAGCAATAGTATCGCATAAATCAATGAAATTCTTGATATGAAGCATAGGGCATTCATTAGCTTTGCCCTCAAATTGAGATCTTTTAATTAAAGAGATAAAGTGAGATGTGATTTCAAAGTGGCGCTCAATCTCAGGGAGGACAATTGCAGACTCAGGCACCCTCAGTTCTGGGTGCATATACTGTTTTGCATTCCTTGGGATAGCATCTAACTGCTGTTGCAGACGAGCAGTCGCTTCCCTTTCTCTCGCTGCAGCCTCCCTTTCTCTTTCTGCAGTGAGCCGAAATTGCTCCATCTGACGACGGAGGTCAGCCATCTGCGCAGCAACGTCAACATTGTTTCCTGTGTTGTCTCCCATTGTCCTGGCTTCTCTTAGTCTGTGATGGAAAGAGCGTTCCGGTTCGGAATCGATAGCAAAATCGAAATCAAGCCGACGTCGCCCCGATGGCATAAACTGAAACCAAAAACAAAAACAAAGATACCACAATTAAAAGCAAAAGGGGGATGGGCTATTCCCAAACCCTAAAACAACTAGATTAGGCGCGATTGATTACTCCCCGGCAACGGCGCCAATTTGACGTGCGTGATGGGAGATCGATGCCTATGCTCACTCTAATCAAATAAATTTATGCTCGAATCCCTCTATAGTATAGTGGAAATCAAGGTCGATCCAAGGGAGTATGTCAGCGGTTCTATCCTAGTTGTTTTAATGGTCGAAAATAGGGGAAATAAAGACACAAGTAGCGGCTGTAAAACAGGGCAAAACACACTAATTTCGTCTCAAGTAACAAATAACTAACACGAATGCAATATATGAGAAAGGACTTCCAAGATTAGGGCCTTACCACAACAATAAACACATGTATAATTCAATGAATCCTATGAGAAATATGCTTTTATCTCAATCAAACAAATCAATTCACTTTCGCATAAGAGACTTATTTGACTATACCTTTTCTTAATTAGGTCTTTTTAACTTTCATCAAAAATCCCTAATTACTATCAAAGTTAACAATCTCCTTTGGTCAATTCAATTGTAACACTGAATTCCCTAGATTATCATCAAGGGTGAAGTACATAGGTAGAAGTGGATAAAAACATCACATAAGTATAGATTCATTCATTCATACACATGCTTATTGTTGGATTTACCCTAACCCTAGAAGAGAGGAGAACTACTCACTCATTGCAAAGAAAAACATAAAAAAAATGGAAGAATTCATAATCTCGAATTGCATAAAACCAAACCTCAAAGTCTCCTTCAATATTCTTCAACCCTAAACTTCAAACGTGCCTTTTTTCTGCTGTAAACTCAGCTGCTGTAACGTGTCTAATTAGCCTCTAATTGGCTTTATTTAAAAGATAAAACTTAAGACTTAATCTCTAAGGAAAAGAGATTTTATCTTAGGAAAATAATAAAATCCATCTAAGGAAGGATAACATATCCCAAGTCTATCTAACTAAAAGATCCTAAAAGAAATTCAGATGAAAATCCTAATTAAAAAGCCCATTAAGTAATAAAATCAGCCCGCAAAAACTTCTCCTGTTCGCAGATACCTCGGCGCCGAGGTCTGAGGTGTCGGCGCCGAGGGTCTGTTTGAATGCAGTAACTTCTGTTTTTCTCCAGCTTTTCGACTCTGACTTCAAACGCAATTTTCCGAGTCCTCGTTTATCCGATTGATGCATATGAATATGCGTTGGAAAGCTCTTTGCATGGACTACAACTCTCATGAAGGCTCCAAAACTTGAATCGAAGTGATCGATGGCGAAAATAAAGCTTTTCTTCAGCTGCACCACTTTTTGCTTTTGCTTGGCATCTCCATTAAGCTCTAAAGTGCGTCCAAACTCCTTCAAATCAACTTCAAAACCTACAAAAACACCACCAAAGCTTGTGTAGACTCCATATCTTGAATAATACGAAAACTAACACAAACGACACACTTTCCCAACACAAAAGTAAATAAAATGACCTAAATGAGATGAAAATATGATGCAAAATATGACTAAAAATGCGTACATCATTTATACATATAAAACCCTTTGTTCTATTTCTGTTCATTGCTTCTTTTCCCATTCTTAAATCTTCGGCCTTTCTTTGCCGACGAAGAACTAACTCACTACAGGAAGACATCGATATCGACCCCAGATGTCGATATCGACCACTGAGTTCGTCGACAGTTTCCTGAGTCAACTGCGATCATCACTGCAGAGTTTACTGAACATCGAAATCGACCCCAGACGTCGAAATCGACCCTTTTGTATCGACTGGCAGTCTTCTGAGCCAGTCGATTTCGTGGACTCACATCGATATCGACCTTTTTTGTCGATATCGACTACTTGTTTTTGTCTATGCAGGTCTTCTGTTGCAGAGAGGATCGACAGCCGAGGTCGACATCGAGCACCAAGGTCGAAATCGAGGCTTCTGGTCGACGCAAGACGTGAGATTTCAAACGCTACTAGGATCCCGCTGACATGCCTCCTCGTGGATCGATCCTGACTACCCTTCCACTACAACGGGTTGCATAGGCTAGGAGTCGGTTTACATTTTTACACTTTATTATTTGTAACTTAAGAACTCGATTTCCTCCTGATTAACAAGGGGAAAAACATGTCTTTTGGTCATAACTTGGTTTTCTTCTTCGCATTGCATTCATGTTTAAATTTTTGTTCTTAGTTTTACTTTTATAAAATATCAGAAAATCCAAAAAAAAATAGAAAAATGTCAAAAATACAAAAAATGCATGTTTAATTTTAAGTTTGTTTTTAAACCCTACTTTGATGTCCTATGATGAAAACTCAATAACTAACTTGATCATGTAAATCCTATGGTATATTTGGATGGTTTAGCCTAAGTCTTAAAATTTTTATGTATATTGTGAACTTGTGATGAAATTGAGCACATATGATCCTAGGCTAAAAAAAAGCAAATCCAACAAAAGTTGTCCTAGTGAGAATTTTAGCCTATTGGGAGAATATCAAAAATCCCTCTGCTTTTTTGAGTGGATTTACTCTTCCTATTCATCTCTAAATATTGTGATAGTTATTCAAAGCCAATACCTAAATATGTTTATGTTTACGAGAATTAAATGATGGAGGCATCTTTTAAGCCATTTTTATACTCTCTTTACCTACCCTGCATTATCTCTGCTTGAAGTCGGAAAATTAGCCTGATCTTGAAATTGCAAACTCCACAAAATTATCCCTAGCCAAATTGAGGCGGACCCCCATTTGGGAATTGAGACTTAGATTGGCTGGACTAATGCCTTGTGGAAAGAAAAGAGCATATTGTCCAGTTTTAAGCAAGGAAATTATAGGTTGGTATATATTTTCATCTTGTCATATTTTGTAAAAGGATTTTTGGCTCAACATATAAATGCACATATTTTTTTAGTGTTTATTTATTATTTTCATCAAAAAAAAAGAGAGAGAAGTATATATATAGTGCATGAGCCAAAATCCTTAAGTCTTTTATTCATACAAGTGTTATATTTTCGAGAGGCATATTAGAGTTTGAAAGAAGGGTTGATAGTATGGTTTACATCTTTTAGTGCATCTTTAGAGCATATTATAGAAAGAGGAAAGAGCATTATGGAGATAGAGCTTAGAAAGTGCAACATTGAAGAGTTATGGTTTGGATATTGCAAGTGTTGAAATTTAGGAGTCTTGATTCCCGAATTATAAAAGCACCACATAGCCAAATAATTCCATACCCTTTTATTTCATACCAAGCCCCATTACAACCCCGCCGAATGGAGTCTTCTTTGAAGTCTTTCATTGAGCGAAAGTCCTCCTGATAGTTCTTATTGCATTTTCATAATTGGTTCCGAAGTGGAATGTTAAAAATTGCAATGTTTATGAGATTGTATATGGAATTGAGTTGAGAGTTGATCTTCATAGCCTAAACACATGAGAGTTGAGTGCAAACACATTATCCCTGTGAGGTTGGATAAGAAATTGCATATGCCTATGGATCGCCTAAATATGTGCTTTGACGTTAAATTCACTTGTTTTTCTTTGCTACCGTTTATGATGTTGCTTTTGACAAGGGCGAAGACTTAAAGGGTGTGTTGTAGGTGTTGGTTATTGCTTGGTTATTGCTTGAGGACAAGCAAGTCTAAGTATGGGGTGTTTTGATATACATATTTGTATCTCCTTTTATTGCATCTTTTGACTTCATATTTCATTCGATTTCCAAAGAAAAGGTTCAAAAGAATATAAACTTGTGTAAGAATGGGCGAAAGTACAAGAAATAGAGTCTGCACGAGTTTTGAGCTAACCATGCAGGAATTCGATGAAATCGGAGTCAAAACGAAGAAGCTAAGTGAAGCTGAGCAGTGTCCTCACTGTATTAAAAGAAGAACAAGGGTAGAGAGAAACTCACAGTGCAACCTGCGGATTCAGGTTGATTTTAGGTTAGGTCAATGCCAGAAGTCGATGTCGAGTACAATGGTCGATGTCGACTACATTTGTCAAAGTCGAGGAAGAAGGTGAAGTCGAGGGCCGCCAAATTATGGTCGATATCTACTATGTTGGTCGATGTCGACTACTCATTTTCTCTCCTGAGTCCTCGATGTCGACTAAAGGAGATGGCTCGATCCAGTTAGTCGATTTCCACTAGTTTAGTCGATTTCGAGTAGTTTTGCAGAAGCTTCTTTTCTTCCTCGTCGTTCCTGAAATCGTTAGTGCATAATAGATAAAACCACAGTATATCCAAAGTCTTCCAATCCCAAAAATTCAAATTTTCAAACCTAAAAAACATCTATGCGGAAATTTAAAAGGTTTTATGTACAAGCTCTAGACTTTATAGTCGCTAGGCCAACTTCTTTCGCGCTTCTATCTAAGGTGGCACATGTAGGGACCATTGATGTGGGCGCAAATTGCCATATTTTCCATATACTTTTATGTCCATTTTATCGATATTTGCATTCATAAGCATAAGATTAGTGTAGTTTATATTTATTTGTCAAATATAGAGGTCTACAGGAGTTTTTACGTTATTTTGCAGAAATCAAGACAAAATGGAGCAATTTGGAGAAGAGAAGAAAAGCTTAATAAGAACTCGAAGTCCACCAAGGATTCGAAATCGACCTAAAGACTCGACATCGAGTGAAACAGAGCACCAGAAATCGAGTAGATAGAAAAACAAAGCATGTCGACAAAGACTGGTTGATATCGACATGAAGTGGTCGATATCGAGTGCCCCAAATCGAGTGAATTGATAGAGTTTAAGTGCAAATCTGAGGTCCAGTAGAACTGGCTCGAGATAGAAGAGATGAGGTCGATATCGACATGTCCTGGTCGATATCGACTGCAACTGCAGACAGATCGGACGCTGTTTTTGATAAAATTCTATCCAAAGAGCTTACATCTATCCTAAAGTCGAGATCTTTTATCCATTCTCATCAGACTTGTTATCCTTTATGGTGAATTTGATATTTACCTAAAGTGATTTAGTTATTTACTTTATTTAAGTTTTGTCTTAGGAATAAAGATAGATTTTCTTATCCTTGGATAGCAAGGTTTAAGTTCTATAATTAGAGGCTGTTAGGGCTGAGTTTTAATCATTCAGAAAACATTCAATTTCAGTTCATAGTTACAATAGAGAGAGAAAGAGAGTCGAGTGGGGTGAAGAGGAAGCGAGAGCAGAGAATTGGCTTTGTTCGGTTGTACAATTTCTTTTGCAATTTCAATTCAAGTAGTGTCTTTTTAATGATGATGATTGATGTACATATTTGTATCTCCTTTTATTGCATCTTTTGACTTCATATTTCATTCGATTTCCAAAGAAAAGGTTCAAAAGAATATAAACTTGTGTAAGAATGGGCTAAAGTATAAGAAATAGAGTCTGCACGAGTTTTGAGCTAACCATGCAGGAATTCGATGAAATCGGAGTCAAAACGAAGAAGCTATGTGAAGTTGAGCAGAGGTCGATATAGACCTGAAGACATCGATATCGACCATAGTTGTCGACACGCCTTCTGAGTGTCGAGATAGACCACACAGACCAACCAAGAAGACATCGATATCGACCTACTACATCGATATCGACCTCATCATAGACATCGACTGGAGCTGAACAAGTCGAGCAGAAACACAGACATCGATATCGACCTCTGGTGTCGATATCGACCTTATCTCGACAGAAGATAGACTCGAGTTCGAGATGCGGATTGGAAACTTTATCTTCAAGGAGGCACGGATTTATCTCATACTTTTAAGATAGATGACAGCTGAAGACTTATTTATCTTTTTACCTTTAAGTTAGTAGGATTTTATCAAAATAAAAGACCTATCCTAATTGTTCGGATAGAGTTCATAGTATAGATAGGAGTTACAATCCTTGGCTAGCAAGGATTAGTAGCCTATAAATAAAGCCCTAGGGGGCTGGCATTCAATCATCTTTTCAACAATCTTTCAATCATCCAATTTTAGAGTTCAATTATATTCAATAGAGTGAGAGAGAAGTTTTAGGGTTTGACGTTTGCGAGAGCCGACGTTGAGTTGTAAAGCTTCGAAGTTTATATTTTAATGCAAGTTTCTTTCTTCCAATCAATGATGAGTTCCATGATGAGAAGCGAGTAGTCCCCCAAAGCTCTTAGGGTCGGGGTGAGCCCGACGTTAGCCATGCGTGCGTGAGGTAAGTGTTAGATATTGATATCGTTGTGTCTATATCATCTCCTACGATTCTATGTTTAGTCCTAATCGAAAGAAAAGGGATTCATGCTAACAACTTGAGTTATAAACATAAAATTGGTAGAGACAATTAGGTTTATTTGCAAGACTAATCCTAAGAGTTGGTGTACGGCGAAAGCTTGTCCCTCGGGTGAAATAGCGCAATTGTCCGTCTTATTTATCTTATCGCGTGCATTGGTTAACGTTGTGGTAAACCCTAATCCTAGGAGTTTCCTTTTACATAGTTTATACATACAAAACCCTCTGTTCTATTTCTGTTCATTGCTTCTTTTACCATTCTTAAATCTTCGGCCTTTCTTTGCCGACGAAGAACTAACTCACTACAGGAAGACATCAATATCGACCCCAGACGTCGATATCGACCACTGAGTTCGTCGACAGTTTCCTGAGTTGATTGCGATCATCACTGCGGAGTTTACTGAACATCGAAATCGACCCCGGACGTCGAAATCGACCCTTTTGTATCGACTGGCAGTCTTCTGAGCCAGTCGATTTCGTAGACTGACATCGATATCGACCTTTTCTGTCGATATCGACTGCTTGTTTTTGTCTCTGCGGGTCTTCTGTTGCAGAGAGGATCGACAGCCCAGATCGACATCGAGCACCAAGGTCGAAATCGAGGCTTCTGGTCGACGCAAGACGTGAGATTTCCAACGCTACTAGGATCCCGCTGACACGCCTCCTCGTTGATCGATCCTGACTACCCTTCCACTACAACGGGAGGAAGTCTTGTAATTATTTGCATAGGTTGGGAGTCGGTTTACATTTATACATCTTTATTATTTGTAATTTAAGAACTCGACATTCCTCCTGCTATCGACAATGATGTCTATGATGATGAGGCACGAGTAGTTCCCTTACTTCTAGGGTCGGGGTGAGTTCGACGATAGCCATGTAAGTTTGTGCATCAAAGGTATGATTTTTATGCGATTCTGTCTTCTATCCCATATGCATGATCCTTTGCGAGAGTTGAGGAAATTCTTTATTTGCATTATTGAAGTGAAAGCCAATCATATTGTGAATTTGGATTAGTCGTGAAATTGGATAGTAACTCTTAGGTTTTATGCGCGAGCCTCTAATCACCTAATTATTGGTAATGAAAGTTAGTTGATGGAAAGGCATCATATTTCATGAATTTGGCATAAGCCTTGCATGGTTATCGTTGTGGCATGAATCCCCGATCTTGGAAGCTTTTAATTTTATTGAGTTCAAAAAATCTGAGTTTTTATTCTGTTCACCCTTCCATCATCATTCTTACTTTCTTCGAACTCTTTTTCGACAAAATTTGTTTCGTTTACTTTTTTCTGTTGAAGACTCGAAATCGATTGCAGAGGTCGATATCCAGTAGCTGACCCGATATCAAGTGAACAACTCAACGTCGACTGTGCTTTTGTCTTTTTCATGAATTTTGCTGGAAATCGACTAGAACTGTAGTCGATATCGACTGGCTGACTCGATATCGAGTGGTCTTCTGGAGTTGAAATTTGATCGTGTTTGCAAGCTTAGGAACCGCTGACATACCTCCTCGTGGATTCGATCCTGAATTACCCTACCACTACATTGGGAGGGATTCTTGTATTTTATTTGCTTGGACAAAGGAGTTGGTTTAGTTTGATATTTTATTTGATATTTTATTAGCGATCCCTCCCTCCTACGAACAAATTGGCGTCGTTGCCAGGGAGGCAATCAATCGCGCCCTAAGCTTTTCTCACGTTCATTTTAGTGCTTATTTTGCAGGTTTATGCGACGCTCTGATCGCGAACATATCTTGGGAAGTATTGACAAGCCCGAACGTTTTCTCCATCTTCGAAACAGAGCTATCAGAATCATGTTGGAGAACGAGACACAGGCTCAAATCATAGAGCGATTGAGGAAGGAGATAGAGGACCATAACGCTACAATCGCTAATGAAAGGGCCGCTACTGCTGTAGAGAGAGCCCGCGCTGATAAAGAGGAGGATACGCGCAGACAAGCCCAAGAGAGGCTCAATTAGTATCCACAGACGGCAATGCAATACATGCACCCGCCGCTCCACGTTCCTGAATCTGCAATTCTTATTCGTCCCTCTAATTATGAAATTAAGATTAACTTCCTGTATGAAATTAAACGCAATGAAGGAAGAACTAATGAATGCCCCTTGCAACATATTTCTACTTTTATATATTTATGTGAGACTATTGCTGATGGTGCGAACTTAGAATACGTTAGACTGAAATCCTTTCGATGGTCTTTTGCAGGGAAGACATTAATTTGGCTAGAAAGCTTGCCCCCACACTCGCTGAGGACATAGGAAAAGGTGAAGGATGCGTTCCTAAACAAGTTCTTTCCTCCATCTAAAATAGCAATGCTGCGGCAAAGGATCACGACTTTCAAGCAAAAGCCTGGTGAGACATTGGCACAAGCGTGGGAGCGCTTTAAGGATTTATTGAGATCATGCCCTACGCATGGGCAATTACCTTATGTCATCTAGGAGATCTTCTACAACTCCTTTGATGCACCGATTAAGGAGAGAATCAACTCTTACACCTCCTATCGGTACATTGAGCTCCCACCAACGGAGGCCTGGGACACAATTGAGAGGCTGGTCAACTTTGATAACACTTATGGGACTGCTGCGGCCTATGACTCAAGGCCTGCCCTATCTATGCCACTTTGTGAGCCTCCAAAGGAGATTGATCCTGATGTGTGGCAACAATTCCACAACGATCAAACACGCCACCTACAAAACCAAGTTAGATTCCTCTCAAACAACCAAGCTTTTCAGGAATGTGGTTCAACAAGGCACAACACCAATGCATGTCCACATCTTGAGCAAGTCAGCAGGGCAGAACAACATGAGGAAGCTAAGTGGATGAGAGGCCCAAATGGAGGGGGCAATCAGCAGTATTAGGGAGATCAAAGGTTTTATCGACCTCAACATCAACAAAAGGAATCCCCCACCTTATAAAGCACCAGGGAACCCTGAGCGCGAACCAAGGAAGGATGACTTGCAAATCATTCTTGATGAGATGCGGAGGAACCACGTTGAGTTCAAACAAGCCAATAACTTCGTCCATACTCAGCTGCAGGGCATCAGCGTTAGGCTCGGGGAGATCAACATTTGGAAGCGGAACATGGAGACCCAAATGGGTCAATTGGCGGAACAAATTCCCAAACCGTCAGGATCGTTCCTGGATCTACTGTGCCCAATCTTAAAGGCAAAACTACTGGACATATAGCGGCTATGAATCTAAGGAATGGGCGTCAACTACGAACGCCCGAGCAAAAAGCGGAGGAGAAAGCCATAGAAGAGACATCGATATCGACTACTCCAGTCGATATCGACCATGGTGAAGTCGACGTCGAGTCCCCTTTACTCAATGTCGACACAGAAGCAGACCTGCACCAAAAATCAACTCCTCTAGTCGATATCGACCACCCTTTACTCGATGTCAACTCAACTCCAACCGCAGGGAAGAAAAAGGTGCTGCCATTCCCAAAGAAAGTTATTAACGACCCGGTGGAAAAGAAGTTCCAGCGCTTTGTGAAGATGTTTCAAGGGCTCAATGTTACAATTCCATTCATCGAAGCACTTCATGAGATGCCATCAGATGTGAGGTTTCTTAAAGATATACTAGGTAAGAAGCGATCAATTGCCTAGATCGCAGAGGAGTGCAACAGGTTGGAGCTACCAGAGAAGAGAGCGGACCCAGGTAGGTTTTCTATGACTATAGGCTTAGGTCAATATCGCTTTATTGCTTTATGTGATTTAGGTGCTAGTGTTAGCATGATGCCACTAACCATATGGTCCAAGATAAAGATAGGTGCCCTAGAGCCCGTGGATGTAAAACTTTTCATGGCCAACAATACGGTGGTTATTCCAATAGGGATGGTGGACGATGTGCTAGTGCAAGTAGGTAAGTTCTTTGTCCCTGCTGATTTTCTAGTTGTTGATATGGCAGAGGACCCTGCTTGTCCCATTATTTTAGGGAGGTCATTCTTAGCAACCATCGATGCCAACATAAGCATAAGGAAAGGATTGCTCTCATTCACCATTAGCGATGAAGTGATAGAGTACGCTTTCAACAAGACGGTGAGGAATAATGAAGGGCCTATGGAGGTAAAGTCAATCAAAGGTGTCTACATCACATGCGGGGAAGCAAAGGTAAGAAATATGACACCTGAGGGGCTTGAGAAGAGGGCTATAGAAGCCCAAGTGGAGGAAATCGTGGCAATCTTGAACAAAGGAACCAAAAAGTCACTCGAAATCGACCCATCTAAGTCGATATCGACTAACATTGTTCAAGATTCTGTGCCAGGTTTTAAGTATGGGGTCGACGTCGGAGAAGAATACTCAAAATCGAGTACATAGGTCGAAATCGACCAAAACCCTAAGCCGACGTCGACTGAACCAGAAGCTAAATGAGGAAAAGGCAACTCGATAACGAGTAGTATAGGTTGACATCGAGTAGACCATATCGAGCAGAAATCCTCCACATTGACAGAACCACCAGGAGCAGAACAGAGGTCGATATCGAGTGATAATGGTCGATATCGACTAGACTCAGAGACAAAAGAAAGCTCTGAGAAGTTAAGCCAAGGTATGGATTCCTCTTTTTCTATTTCAATTAAAGATTTATCTCTATTTGGAAGAGGTTTGCATTGGTATGTGCGCTTATGCAGGGTATCCAATGATGATCCGAGCAACTACGAAGTAGGAGATAAGGTGTATGTCTCTAAATCAAAGGATCATTGGTTCCCAAGTAGATTCAAAACAAAGAGGATGGGTCCCTTTACTGTGAACCAGATCCATCCAGGCGGGATGTAGCTGCGAGACAAGAATGGAGTGTTATTTGAGGCCCATGCTACATGGGCTCTGCAGATGCCGCCTTAGGAGCTTGAAAGGAAGAATTCGGCCTAGCGACTATAAAGTCTAGAGCTTATAACAAGACAATTAGTTTTTAAGTTTTGGATATTTTTGGTTTGTTTATAGACTTTATTTTTTTTGTTTTGTTTTGATTTTATTTTCTAACAAGTTTCAGGAAAGAGAAGCAGTAGAAAAGAGAGATCGAAATTGCGGAGGTTAGGGATCCTATATATAGGGTCATCCACCGCATGTTACTGTGGTGTCTCTACCGTTGCTTGTGGCGGTGTACACCGTATATGTCTGAGGTGAACCACCGCCAGAAGCTACGGTGGCATTTCCAGAGCCCAAAAGGAAGGGGCAACCCCATATGGCTGCCCCTCCCTTTCGGATTTTTTTATAGTTACGATTCGTTAGAATTGATGATGGATGCCTCGTGCAACTTGTCAACGCCTAGAGGATTTATAACTATTTGTCGGAAATCCTATGGGCATTGACAAGTTGCAGAAGACATCAGTCATGAACAAATTAATATTTGACAGGAACCAATTTTTGTCATTCTGGGCGTAACATCTATAACTCAAGCAACATGTCAACGACCACACGGTAGTATTGAATCACCTATCACAACCGTGTGATCTCGACATGTCGCTCGTGTAATAGTTGTTATAGTTTGCAGATAGGATACCCACCCCATCCACCGTGAATATATATATACTTGTCAACGCCTAGAGGATTTATAACTATTTGTCGGAAATCCTATGGGCATTGACAAGTTGCAGAAGACATCAGTCATGAACAAATTAATATTTGACAGGAACCGATTTTTGTCATTCTGGGCGTAACATCTATAACTCAAGCAACATGTCAACGACCACATGGTAGTATTGAATCACCTGTCACAACCGTGTGATCTCGACATGTCGCTCGTGTAATAGTTGTTATAGTTTGCAGATGGGATACCCACCCCGTCCACCGTATATATATATATATATATATATATATATATATATATATATATATATATATATATATATATATATATGTAAACCCACCGTACACCATCACGGTGCTCTTGTAACACCGTACTTTTTGGCGGTGGTCACCGTTCCACCAAATGGTGATCACCGTTCCTCATAATGGTGCACAACACCATTTCGAGATATGGTATGAAGGAGCGTATGGTGGTGGTGCCCATCCACATGCGGATGCAACGGTCATATTATTACACCGTCATTAATAATGGTGGAAACCAAACTCTATAAGAACAATCATCGCATGGGTAGATCCCTATCCAAAAGTTCCTCCGATGGTCGTCGCATCGTCCCCAACCACTACAATGTCAGAAGGAAGTCCGCATACACCTGAACCGGTACGTACTCGAATCCGTATACAATTGATATAATTACATGTTAGAGTCGTAATCTATTTCCATAGGATATGTTGACGTAGGTATAGAATTTTGATCAAAATAGAGTGAATATAGATATTAGGTACGACATATATCTGAATAAATTTATTTACCGGTACGTACTCGAATCCGTATACGTACATTGTTGATATCATTACAGGTTAGAGTCGTAATCTATTTCCATAGGATAAGTTGACGCATATATAGAATTTTGATCAAAATAGAGTGAATGTAGATATTAGGTACAACATATATCTGAATAAATTTATTTACTGCCTCACAACATCCATTAGAAGAGCAAGCGGACCCGATGTCAGATCCGTGTAACGAAATTGATATCCGTCGTCGGGTATTCCCCGATTACACAGCGGATTTTACCACAATGCAAACGTGGTCAAATCACGATGACTTGATACGTCATTGTCGAGGCGTTTCCCTACCGCTACATATGGTTCTCATTATTAAGCGGTCATGGGAAAGCACTCGTACAAGACGTGGTAGTGTGTTGCTCACGTGTGAGAAGTACGGTGAGTACATTCCGCGCAAGAGGCCAAGAGTTGCCAGTGATGTGGCCAGTCATACCACTCGTAGGGCCATTTCAAAGCTAAAACAGTGTCCTTTCTCCTTGTCGGGGGTAGAATTCAAACGGGGCGAATGGGGGTTAGACGTAGTTCACAGAAGGCACAACCATGACCTTCCAACTACGTTTGAGGGATACCCATACCTCGGTCAAATGGACAAAGAGCAGTTGGAGACTACATTAGCCCTCACCGTAGCTGGTACACCACCAAAGCCGATTTTAGCAACCTTACAGAAGATAGCTACGAAACGAAAGCAGTTGTTCATAACATCACGATGACAAGTGTACAATGCTAGGGCAAAATTCAAAGCTGAAGCTAGAGGAGATTGAACAGTCACTCAAGAAGCTCTCCACATATTGAGAGAGAGAGAGAGAGAGAGAGTACTTCTACGCTACAAGGAGAGCCCCTAATGATGCGAACAAGCTTCAAGATCTTTTCTTCGCTCATTCACAATATCACCACCTGCTGCACATTTTCCCATACGCCGTCATCGTCGACAGCACATACAGGACGAATGCATATATTTCTATTTGTAACAAAGCTTCTACTTCTAAAAACAAAGGCGTTACAACTAACATATGGCATCGTGCAAGTACGGGATCCCATTGTGTGAGTTCATTGACTTCACTTGCACAGGAAAGAACTTCGTCATTGCCATTTGCTTCATGTCACATGAGAACACGGATACGTACATTTAGGCGTTGCAACAGCTCGGATACCTTTAGCGAGGCACTCAGCCAAATGTGTTTATCACCGATCGGGAGCTAGGCCTCATCGCAGCACTACGATCGGTGTTTCCCAATGTCAGACATATGTTGTGCAAAGTACACATCCTCCGCAAATGCAAAGAAGCAGCATTCAAGAAGTCGAAGAATCTTGACGTCGCGGGTCATTTTAAGAGCGCGTGTTATGGCCTCTTCGAATCCAGATCCGCTGACACGTTCAATGCCCAAAAGAGGGGTATGCATGCAGAGTGGGGCCACATTGAGGGGTTGATGCCGTATCTGGAGGCGACGTGGTTGTGCGATTACTCGGAGATATTGTTCGCGCAGGGACATATACTATACAACATTTTGGTACGAGAACGATGAACAGGTATACCATTCTTCTTTATCCCCATTCCATTTCCGTAATCAATTATTTACATGCTAGCATGCACAACCGATATCTTTTTCTGTAAGGCGGAGTCCGCCCATGCAGTGCTAAAGAGCACCCTCCACTCTGCGATCGGTGACTTCACTCACGTCATCAAAGCAATCGATCTAATGATGGAGGACAAAATCGCTGAAGTGAGGAATACGATGGGCCGAGCTTACAACACATGGACGACAAACTTACACGGCCTATGGATATTCGATCGGGTTCGACATATTGTGTCGAAGGAATGTTTCAACTTGTTGTTCGAAATATACACAAACATGGAAACAGATCCGCCATCGCAGCCATGTTGAGATAGTTATTGGAGGACCGTCTTCGGTCTGCCCGGCACACATGAAATGCAAGCTTGTTGAGACGCGCAGATACCGATAAGGCCATCCCAAATTCATAAATTTTGGATGCAATTGGATTGGGATCGTCCCTATGTTGACCATGTTGATGATAACACGCCGCTCACAAGAGCTGATGTAGACATCTCGCGCTTAATCACGTTGTTTCAGAGTGGAGCCATGGACGACGATACTCGTTGGAGGATCTCCTCAGCATTCAACGATGGGGATCGTCCCTCCCATACACAATTGACTCCACCTGACCCCGAGGTCCGTAGACCGACCGGGAGATCGAGGACTCACAACCCTTGTTCAACGAATCCTCTGCCATGGGAACGGGAGTGTGCTCGGGCCGAGCGTAGAGCCGCTAGAGACGGGAGCAGTAGATCTGTGAGAGGAAAAAGTCAAGGTTGGGGTCGATCTTCATCTACAGACGCTGAAACAGTTGCACAAAATGAAGAAAGCACTGGGTGCAATGCAATTAACTTCGACAACTCTCCTACTGGCCATGAAAGAGGACGAGGAAGAGGTCGAGGGCGTAGTCCTTGCCGGGGACGTGGCCGAGGCCGATCAATGACAGAGTCTAGAGGGGACATACCATCTGCACCACCTCATACACTTCCGCCTCAGAATCTCCCTCACCTACGTTTCGATTGGGGAACAGACAACAGTGACGACTTCATGATTACTTTCATTTGAGCCGTCACGAACGTTGCAGGTGATGGTCATTATGGATATAGATCTTTCGCTTGTCTTCTGAACTAGGGCAAAGATGTATGGCCACAGGTTCAACGGGAGTTGGGCATTGAGCTACAGTTGCATCCAGATCACTACCATTACTACCCTGCCTTGGATGAGCTCCTCATGAGGGTTAATTACTTTGGTGCATGCCATGATGCTACGTATTGGATGGAGATTCCGATAATGGGTGAAGTGTTTGCCACACTGCACCAACGTCCATTGGTGATACTGTCACAGATGATGCCGATGTTGTGCCTGCCTGATACGTTTGGAATCCCCGATCCTTTGCCTGTGGGCTTGGAATCAAGAACACCAACTTGTTGATGGCCCGATCTTGCAATTATCCTTGCTATTCTCGATGTTTACAATCACTTACAATAAAGGTATTGAACTATTGTGAAAGGAAAGAAAAACAAGTAAATAAAACTAAGTAAAAAACAACAAAGGAAACAGCGACGGAATCTGGAGGTGTGCAGCGACGACCACAGTGGCGGCGACGGATGCTGCGCCAGCAGCAGATATTGCAGCGGCCGTCGCATCGACGGTTGCTGGCTTCTGCAGTGGCGACGGATTCCCTGTTTCTGCGACAGTTTTTCAGCTTTTCTCTTCTTTCTTGTTTCGGTTGTATTTGGGCAATTAGGGTTTTGATTTTGTGAGTATGAATGAGGAAGAATAACAATTTGAATCCAAAGCTTTTGGATTGGAGATAGAAGAACCCTTTTAATCCTAAAAGGGGTTCCTCAATATAATTTCAATCTAAGTTTCTTGAATGAAATACAAAGTGTTTAAACAGGGAACTATACCAATTCTATCTTTGCAAAAGATAGAGTTTTGGCTTAGATAAATAAATATTTAATCCTAATAATAATCCTAGATAAATATTCCTAGTTAGTGGACAAGGAAAATATCTAGAAGAGATAAACTTTCCTTTTCCCTTTTATTCACCTAACTAAGTATTACTAAAAATAAGACATTCCATAAATAGCTCCAACTAACATAGGAGTTACTAAATATGGAAATAACTGAAAATAATAATAATAATAATAATAATAATAATAATAATAATAATAATTAAATAATTAAATAATATCTTTTCTTCAATCCATGGTGGCGCCTTCTTCTTCCTCTTGAGGACGACACTCTTTGCCATCAATAGCCCTCGAATCGATCTTGAGAGCTCGTCTGGATCAAGATCATTGTTTGACCCACGGAAGGCCATCTTGATCCACATCATTCTCCCCTTCTTAGCTTCGATTCGTCCTCGAATCGAGTCATTTAAGATCAAAGGGGAAGGAGCAAACACCAAAAAGTAACTTCCTTGACAATCAACTTGAGATGGCACCAACAGAATTTGAGGCAAAGGAACCTCAAAAACAACACTTGTCATAGGGAACATTGAGCAATCAAGAGGAACAATATCATTAGGCTCAATAACCCTATGAACTTCAGAAGTCTCAATATTAGGAACATTCTCAAGAGGTACAATAGCTAACTCAAGAGAAGTGTCCCCAAAGTCCTCATCGTTGTCGTCAGAAGCAACTACCACATCTGGCGCAGCACTGCAGTCCACTTGCAGCATAGATTCGGATGTTTTCCCGGACGATTCCTGCAGCGTGTGACCCACCGTTGGAAAGATCCTCGAGTCAGCTTCGCAACAAGGCTGAGTTGACTCAATTCCGAGGTCGGAGTCAATGGGAATCGGCAAAACAAAATCGGCGCGCTGTGCTGTTTTCTAGGCACCGAAATCAACCGAAGGCTCCTTAGGCTCAATTACCACGTCGTCGGTTGAGGCAATTATAGCCGCTGAAGCAGGGGTGAAGGCTGAAGCAAAAGCTTGGGCAATTAGGGTTTTGATTTTGTGAGTATGAATGAGGAAGAATAACAATTTGAATCCAAAGCTTTTGGATTGGAGATAGAAGAACCCTTTTAATCCTAAAAGGGGTTCCTCAATATAATTTCAATCTAAGTTTCTTGAATGAAATACAAAGTGTTTAAATAGGGAACTATACCAATTCTATCTTTGCAAAAGATAGAGTCTTGGCTTAGATAAATAAATATTTAATCCTAATAATAATCCTAGATAAATATTCCTAGTTAGTGGACAAGGAAAATATCTAGAAGAGATAAACTTTCCTTTTCCCTATTATTCACCTAACTAAGTATTACTAAAAATAAGACATTCCATAAATAGCTCCAACTAACATAGGAGTTACTAAATATGGAAATAACTGAAAATAATAATAATAATAATAATAATAATAATTAAATAATATCTTTTCTTTAATCCATGGTGGCGCCTTCTTCTTCCTCTTGAGGACGACACTCTTTTCCATCAATAGCCCTCGAATCGATCTTGAGAGCTCGTCTGGATCAAGATCATAGTTTGACCCACAGAAGGCCATCTTGATCCACATCATTAAACACTTTGTATTTCTTGAATGAAATACAAACTGTTTAAATAGGGAACTATACCAATTCTATCTTTGCAAAAGATAGAGTTTTGGCTTAGATAAATAAATATTTAATCCTAATAATAATCCTAGATAAATATTCCTAGTTAGTGGACAAGGAAAATATCTAGAAGAGATAAACTTTCCTTTTCCCTTTTATTCACCTAACTAAGTATTACTAAAAATAAGACATTCCATAAATAGCTCCAACTAACATAGGAGTTACTAAATATGGAAATAACTGAAAATAATAATAATAATAATAATAATAATAATAATAATAATAATAATAATTAAATAATTAAATAATATCTTTTCTTCAATCCATGGTGGCGCCTTCTTCTTCCTCTTGAGGACGACACTCTTTTCCATCAATAGCCCTCGAATCGATCTTGAGAGCTCGTCTGGATCAAGATCATTGTTTGACCCACGGAAGGCCATCTTGATCCACATCATTCTCCCCTTCTTAGCTTCGATTCGTCCTCGAATCGAGTCATTTAAGATCAAAGGGGAAGGAGCAAACACCAAAAAGTAACTTCCTTGACAATCAACTTGAGATGGCACCAACAGAATTTGAGGCAAAGGAACCTCAAAAACAACACTTGTCATAGGGAACATTGAGCAATCAAGAGGAACAATATCATTAGGCTCAATAACCCTATGAACTTCAGAAGTCTCAACATTAGGAACATTCTCAAGAGGTACAACAGCTAACTCAAGAGAAGTGTCCCCAAAGTCCTCATCGTTGTCGTCATAAGCAACTACCACATCTGGCGCAGCACTGCAGTCCACTTGCAGCATAGATTCGGATGTTTTCCCGGACGATTCCTGCAGCGTGTGACCCACCATTGGAAAGATCCTCGAGTCAGCTTCGCAACAAGCCTGAGTTGACTCAATTCCGAGGTCGGAGTCAATGGGAATCGGCAAAACAAAATCGGCGCGCTGTGCTGTTTTCTAGGCACGGAAATCAACCGAAGGCTCCTTAGGCTCAATTACCACGTCGTCGGTTGAGGCAATTATAGCCGCTGAAGCAGGGGTGAAGGCTGAAGCAAAACCTTGACAAATGCGATCCAACATGGCCTTCTCCAATTCCTTCAGGTCCTCCTCGAACTTTGCTTGACGTTGTGCCTCTTTCTCTCGTCGTCGTTCCTCCTCCTCTCGTCGTCGTGCCTCCTCAGCCTCTCTTTGTCGGAGAAGCCGAATCTGATAGCGTTGGCGACACCTCTTATCTTCGATCTCCGCTTGATGTTGAAGCCAAATGAGGTGCCTTTGAGCCTCTCGTTGTCGCTCTACGGCTTGTTGGTGCAAAGCTCGTCTTTGCAACTCTCGGCGGCGTCGTTGTTGTACAGCCCGTTCCAAAGCGAAGAACTCATCCAAGGGATCGGGATCATCATCCCAATCTCCCTAGATAACGCCAACCATTGAATCAAATCGTCAATAACATCGAGAAAAAAACAAGAACTTGCGAAACCTATGGCTCTGGTACCACTTGATACGTTTGGAATCCCCGATCCTTTGCCTGTGGGCTTGGAATCAAGAACACCAACTTGTTGATGGCCCGATCTTGCAATTATCCTTGCTATTCTCGATGTTTACAATCACTTACAATAAAGGTGTTGAACTATTGTGAAAGGAAAGAAAAACAAGTAAATAAAACTAAGTAAAAAACAACAAAGGAAACAGCGACGGAATCTGGAGGTGTGTAGCGACGACCACAGTGGCGGCGACGGATGCTGCGCCAGCAGCAGATATTGCAGCGGCCGCCGCAGCGACGGTTGCTGGCTTCTGCAGTAGCGATGGATTCCCTGTTTCTGCGACAGTTTTTCAGCTTTTCTCTTCTTTCTTGTTTCGGTTGTGTTTGGGCAATTAGGGTTTTGATTTTGTGAGTATGAATGAGGAAGAATAACAATTTGAATCCAAAGCTTTTGGATTGGAGATAGAAGAACCCTTTTAATCCTAAAAGGGGTTCCTCAATATAATTTCAATCTAAGTTTCTTAAATGAAATACAAAGTGTTTAAATAGGGAACTATACCAATTCTATCTTTGCAAAAGATAGAGTTTTGGCTTAGATAAATAAATATTTAATCCTAATAATAATCCTAGATAAATATTCCTAGTTAGTGGACAAGGAAAATATCTAGAAGAGATAAACTTTCCTTTTCCCTTTTATTCACCTAATTAAGTATTACTAAAAATAAGACATTCCATAAATAGCTCCAACTAACATAGGAGTTACTAAATATGGAAATAACTGAAAATAATAATAATAATAATAATAATAATAATAATAATTAAATAATTAAATAATATCTTTTCTTCAATCCATGGTGGCGCCTTCTTCTTCCTCTTGAGGACGACACTCTTTGCCATCAATAGCCCTCGAATCGATCTTGAGAGCTCGTCTGGATCAAGATCATTGTTTGACCCACGGAAGGCCATCTTGATCCACATCATTCTCCCCTTCTTAGCTTCGATTCGTCCTCGAATCGAGTCATTTAAGATCAAAGGGGAAGGAGCAAACACCAAAAAGTAACTTCCTTGACAATCAACTTGAGATGGCACCAACAGAATTTCAGGCAAAGGAACCTCAAAAACAACACTTGTCATAGGGAACATTGAGCAATCAAGAGGAACAATATCATTAGGCTCAATAACCCTATGAACTTCAGAAGTCTCAACATTAGGAACATTCTCAAGAGGTACAACAGCTAACTCAAGAGAAGTGTCCCCAAAGTCCTCATCGTTGTCGTCAGAAGCAACTACCACATCTGGCGCAGCACTGCAGTCCACTTGCAGCATAGATTCGGATGTTTTCCCGGACGATTCCTGCAGCGTGTGACCCACCATTGGAAAGATCCTCGAGTCAGCTTCGCAACAAGCCTGAGTTGACTCAATTCCGAGGTCGGAGTCAATGGGAATCGGCAAAACAAAATCGGCGCGCTGTGCTGTTTTCTAGGCACCGAAATCAACCGAAGGCTCCTTAGGCTCAATTACCACGTCGTCGGTTGAGGCAATTATAGCCGCTGAAGCAGGGGTGAAGGCTGAAGCAAAAGCTTGACAAATGCGATCCAACATGGCCTTCTCCAATTCCTTCAGGTCCTCCTCGAACTTCGCTTGACGTTGTGCCTCTTTCTCTCGTCGTCGTTCCTCCTCCTCTCGTCGTCGTGCCTCCTCAGCCTCTCTTTGTCGGAGAAGCCGAATCTGATAGCGTTGGCGACACCTCTTATCTTCGATCTCCGCTTGATGTTGAAGCCAAATGAGGTGCCTTTGAGCCTCTCGTTGTCGCTCTACGGCTTGTTGGTGCAAAGCTCGTCTTTGCAACTCTCGGCGGCGTCGTTGTTGTACAGCCCGTTCCAAAGCGAAGAACTCATCCAAGGGATCGGGATCATCATCCCAATCTCCCTAGATAACGCCAACCATTGAATCAAATCGTCAATAACATCGAGAAAAAAAACAAGAACTTGCGAAACCTATGGCTCTGGTACCACTTGATACGTTTGGAATCCCCGATCCTTTGCCTGTGGGCTTGGAATCAAGAACACCAACTTGTTGATGGCCCGATCTTGCAATTATCCTTGCTATTCTCGATGTTTACAATCACTTACAATAAAGGTGTTGAACTATTGTGAAAGGAAAGAAAAACAAGTAAATAAAACTAAGTAAAAAACAACAAAGGAAACAGCGACGGAATCTGGAGGTGTGCAGCGACGACCACAGTGGCGGCGACGGATGCTGCGCCAGCAGCAGATATTGCAGCGGCCGCCGCAGCGACGGTTGCTGGCTTCTGCAGTAGCGATGGATTCCCTGTTTCTGCGACAGTTTTTCAGCTTTTCTCTTCTTTCTTGTTTCGGTTGTGTTTGGGCAATTAGGGTTTTGATTTTGTGAGTATGAATGAGGAAGAATAACAATTTGAATCCAAAGCTTTTGGATTGGAGATAGAAGAACCCTTTTAATCCTAAAAGGGGTTCCTCAATATAATTTCAATCTAAGTTTCTTGAATGAAATACAAAGTGTTTAAATAGGGAACTATACCAATTCTATCTTTGCAAAAGATAGAGTTTTGGCTTAGATAAATAAATATTTAATCCTAATAATAATCCTAGATAAATATTCCTAGTTAGTGGACAAGGAAAATATCTAGAAGAGATAAACTTTCCTTTTCCCTTTTATTCACCTAACTAAGTATTACTAAAAATAAGACATTCCATAAATAGCTCCAACTAACATAGGAGTTACTAAATATGGAAATAACAGAAAATAATAATAATAATAATAATAATTAAATAATATCTTTTCTTCAATCCATGGTGGCGCCTTCTTCTTCCTCTTGAGGACGACACTCTTTGCCATCAATAGCCCTCGAATCGATCTTGAGAGCTCGTCTGGATCAAGATCATTGTTTGACCCACAAAAGGCCATCTTGATCCACATCATTAAACACTTTGTATTTCTTCAATGAAATACAAAGTGTTTAAATAGGGAACTATACCAATTCTATCTTTGAAAAATATAGAGTTTTGGCTTAGATAAATAAATATTTAATCCTAATAATAATCCTAGATAAATATTCCTAGTTAGTGGACAAGGAAAATATCTAGAAGAGATAAACTTTCCTTTTCCCTTTTATTCACCTAACTAAGTATTACTAAAAATAAGACATTCCATAAATAGCTCCAACTAACATAGAAGTTACTAAATATGGAAATAACTGAAAATAATAATAATAATAATAATAATAATAATTAAATAATATCTTTTCTTTAATCCATGGTGGCGCCTTCTTCTTCCTCTTGAGGACGACACTCTTTGCCATCAATAGCCCTCGAATCGATCTTGAGAGCTCGTCTGGATCAAGATTATTGTTTGACCCACAGAAGGCCATCTTGATCCACATCATTAAACACTTTGTATTTCTTGAATGAAATACAAAGTGTTTAAATAGGGAACTATACCAATTCTATCTTTGCAAAAGATAGAGTTTTGGCTTAGATAAATAAATATTTAATCCTAATAATAATCCTAGATAAATATTACTAGTTAGTGGACAAGGAAAATATCTAGAAGAGATAAACTTTCCTTTTCCCTTTTATTCACCTAACTAAGTATTACTAAAAATAAGACATTCCATAAATAGCTCCAACTATAATAGGAGTTACTAAATATGGAAATAACTGAAAATAATAATAATAATAATAATTAAATAATATCTTTTCTTCAATCCATGGTGGCGCCTTCTTCTTCCTCTTGAGGACGACACTCTTTGCCATCAATAGCCCTCGAATCGATCTTTAGAGCTCGTCTGGATCAAGATCATTGTTTGACCCACAGAAGGCCATCTTGATCCACATCATCAAACACTTTGTATTTCTTGAATGAAATACAAAGTGTTTAAATAGGGAACTATACAAATTCTATCTTTGCAAAAGATAGAGTTTTGGCTTAGATAAATAAATATTTAATCCTAATAATAATCCTAGATAAATATTCCTTGTTAGTGGACAAGGAAAATATCTAGAAGAGATAAACTTTCCTTTTCCCTTTTATTCACCTAACTAAGTATTACTAAAAATAAGACATTCCATAAATAGCTCCAACTAACATAGGAGTTACTAAATATGGAAATAACTGAAAATAATAATAATAATAATAATAATAATAATTAAATAATATCTTTTCTTTAATCCATGGTGGCGCCTTCTTCTTCCTCTTGAGGACGACACTCTTTGCCATCAATAGCCCTCGAATCGATCTTGAGAGCTCGTCTGGATCAAGATCATAGTTTGACCCACAGAAGGCCATCTTGATCCACATCATTAAACACTTTGTATTTCTTGAATGAAATACAAAGTGTTTAAATAGGGAACTATACCAATTCTATCTTTGCAAAAGATAGAGTTTTGGCTTAGATAAATAAATATTTAATCCTAATAA
The DNA here is from genome assembly GCA_963922045.1 of Persicaria maculosa. Classification (NCBI taxonomy): domain Eukaryota; kingdom Viridiplantae; phylum Streptophyta; class Magnoliopsida; order Caryophyllales; family Polygonaceae; genus Persicaria; species Persicaria maculosa. The sequence continues at coordinate 43,207,382 of OY998261.1, forward strand.
TAATCCTAGATAAATATTCCTAGTTAGTGGACAAGGAAAATATCTAGAAGAGATAAACTTTCCTTTTCCCTTTTATTCACCTAACTAAGTATTACTAAAAATAAGACATTCCATAAATAGCTCCAACTAACATAGAAGTTACTAAATATGGAAATAACTGAAAATAATAATAATAATAATAATAATAATAATTAAATAATATCTTTTCTTTAATCCATGGTGGCGCCTTCTTCTTCCTCTTGAGGACGACACTCTTTGCCATCAATAGCCCTCGAATCGATCTTGAGAGCTCGTCTGGATCAAGATTATTGTTTGACCCACAGAAGGCCATCTTGATCCACATCATTAAACACTTTGTATTTCTTGAATGAAATACAAAGTGTTTAAATAGGGAACTATACCAATTCTATCTTTGCAAAAGATAGAGTTTTGGCTTAGATAAATAAATATTTAATCCTAATAATAATCCTAGATAAATATTACTAGTTAGTGGACAAGGAAAATATCTAGAAGAGATAAACTTTCCTTTTCCCTTTTATTCACCTAACTAAGTATTACTAAAAATAAGACATTCCATAAATAGCTCCAACTATAATAGGAGTTACTAAATATGGAAATAACTGAAAATAATAATAATAATAATAATAATAATAATAATAATTAAATAATATCTTTTCTTCAATCCATGGTGGCGCCTTCTTCTTCCTCTTGAGGACGACACTCTTTGCCATCAATAGCCCTCGAATCGATCTTTAGAGCTCGTCTGGATCAAGATCATTGTTTGACCCACAGAAGGCCATCTTGATCCACATCATCAAACACTTTGTATTTCTTGAATGAAATACAAAGTGTTTAAATAGGGAACTATACCAATTCTATCTTTGCAAAAGATAGAGTTTTGGCTTAGATAAATAAATATTTAATCCTAATAATAATCCTAGATAAATATTCCTTGTTAGTGGACAAGGAAAATATCTAGAAGAGATAAACTTTCCTTTTCCCTTTTATTCACCTAACTAAGTATTACTAAAAATAAGACATTCCATAAATAGCTCCAACTAACATAGGAGTTACTAAATATGGAAATAACTGAAAATAATAATAATAATAATAATAATAATAATAATAATAATTAAATAATATCATTTCTTTAATCCATGGTGGCGCCTTCTTCTTCCTCTTGAGGACGACACTCTTTGCCATCAATAGCCCTCGAATCGATCTTGAGAGCTCGTCTGGATCAAGATCATAGTTTGACCCACAGAAGGCCATCTTGATCCACATCATTAAACACTTTGTATTTCTTGAATGAAATACAAAGTGTTTAAATAGGGAACTATACCAATTCTATCTTTGCAAAAGATAGAGTTTTGGCTTAGATAAATAAATATTTAATCCTAATAATAATCCTAGATAAATATTCCTAGTTAGTGGACAAGGAAAATATCTAGAAGAGATAAACTTTCCTTTTCCCTTTTATTCACCTAACTAAGTATTACTAAAAATAAGACATTCCATAAATAGCTCCAACTAACATAGGAGTTACTAAATATGGAAATAACTGAAAATAATAATAATAATAATTATTATTAAATAATATCTTTTCTTCAATCCATGGTGGCGCCTTCTTCTTCCTCTTGAGGACGACACTCTTTGCCATCAATAGCCCTCGAATCGATCTTGAGAGCTCGTCTGGATCAAGATCATTGTTTGACCCACAGAAGACCATCTTGATCCACATCATTAAACACTTTGTATTTCTTGAATGAAATACAAAGTGTTTAAATAGGGAACTATACCAATTCTATCTTTGAAAAAGATAGAGTTTTGGCTTAGATAAATAAATATTTATTCCTAATAATAATCCTAGATAAATATTCCTAGTTAGTGGACAAGGAAAATATCTAGAAGAAATAAACTTTCCTTTTCCCTTTTATTCACCTAACTAAGTATTACTAAAAATAAGACATTCCATAAATAGCTCCAACTAACATAGGAGTTACTAAATATGAAAATAACTGAAAATAATAATAATAATAATAATAATAATAATAATAATTAAATAATATCTTTTCTTCAATCCATGGTGGCGCCTTCTTCTTCCTCTTGAGGACGACACTCTTTGCCATCAATAGCCCTCGAATCGATCTTGAGAGCTCGTCTGGATCAAGATCATTGTTTGACCCACAGAAGGCCATCTTGATCCACATCATTAAACACTTTGTATTTTTTGAATGAAATACAAAGTGTTTAAATAGGGAACTATACCAATTCTATCTTTGAAAAAGATAGAGTTTTGGCTTAGATAAATAAATATTTATTCCTAATAATAATCCTAGATAAATATTCCTAGTTAGTGGACAAGGAAAATATCTAGAAGAAATAAACTTTCCTTTTCCCTTTTATTCACCTAACTAAGTATTACTAAAAATAAGACATTCCATAAATAGCTCCAACTAACATAGGAGTTACTAAATATGGAAATAACTGAAAATAATAATAATAATAATAATAATTATTAAATAATATCTTTTCTTCAATCCATGGTGGCGCCTTCTTCTTCCTCTTGAGGACGACACTCTTTGCCATCAATAGCCCTCGAATCGATCTTGAGAGCTCGTCTGGATCAAGATCATAGTTTGACCCACAGAAGGCCATCTTGATCCACATCATTAAACACTTTGTATTTCTTGAATGAAATACAAAGTGTTTAAATAGGGAACTATACCAATTCTATCTTTGCAAAAGATAGAGTTTTGGCTTAGATAAATAAATATTTAATCCTAATAATAATCCTAGATAAATATTCCTAGTTAGTGGACAAGGAAAATATCTAGAAGAGATAAACTTTCCTTTTCCCTTTTATTCACCTAACTAAGTATTACTAAAAATAAGACATTCCATAAATAGCTCCAACTAACATAGGAGTTACTAAATATGGAAATAACTGAAAATAATAATAATAATAATAATTATTAAATAATATCTTTTCTTCAATCCATGGTGGCGCCTTCTTCTTCCTCTTGAGGACGACACTCTTTGCCATCAATAGCCCTCGAATCGATCTTGAGAGCTCGTCTGGATCAAGATCATTGTTTGACCCACAGAAGACCATCTTGATCCACATCATTAAACACTTTGTATTTCTTGAATGAAATACAAAGTGTTTAAATAGGGAACTATACCAATTCTATCTTTGAAAAAGATAGAGTTTTGGCTTAGATAAATAAATATTTATTCCTAATAATAATCCTAGATAAATATTCCTAGTTAGTGGATAAGGAAAATATCTAGAAGAAATAAACTTTCCTTTTCCCTTTTATTCACCTAACTAAGTATTACTAAAAATAAGACATTCCATAAATAGCTCCAACTAACATAGGAGTTACTAAATATGAAAATAACTGAAAATAATAATAATAATAATAATAATAATAATAATTAAATAATATCTTTTCTTCAATCCATGGTGGCGCCTTCTTCTTCCTCTTGAGGACGACACTCTTTGCCATCAATAGCCCTCGAATCGATCTTGAGAGCTCGTCTGGATCAAGATCATTGTTTGACCCACAGAAGGCCATCTTGATCCACATCATTAAACACTTTGTATTTTTTGAATGAAATACAAAGTGTTTAAATAGGGAACTATACCAATTCTATCTTTGAAAAAGATAGAGTTTTGGCTTAGATAAATAAATATTTATTCCTAATAATAATCCTAGATAAATATTCCTAGTTAGTGGACAAGGAAAATATCTAGAAGAAATAAACTTTCCTTTTCCCTTTTATTCACCTAACTAAGTATTACTAAAAATAAGACATTCCATAAATAGCACCAACTAACATAGGAGTTACTAAATATGGAAATAACTGAAAATAATAATAATAATAATTATTATTATTAAATAATATCTTTTCTTCAATCCATGGTGGCGCCTTCTTCTTCCTCTTGAGGACGACACTCTTTGCCATCAATAGCCCTCGAATCGATCTTGAGAGCTCGTCTGGATCAAGATCATTGTTTGACCCACAGAAGGCTATCTTGATCCACATTATTAAACACTTTGTATTTCTTGAATGAAATACAAAGTGTTTAAATAGGGAAATATACCAATTCTATCTTTGCAAAAGATAGAGTTTTGGCTTAGATAAATAAATATTTAATCCTAATAATAATCCTAGATAAATATTCCTAGTTAGAGGACAAGGAAAATATTTAGAAGAGATAAACTTTCCTTTTCCCTTTTATTCACCTAACTAAGTATTACTAAAAATAAGACACTCCATAAATAGCTCCAACTAACATAGGAGTTACTAAATATGGAAATAACTGAAAATAATAATAATAATAATAATAATAATAATTAAATAATATCTTTTCTTCAATCCATGGTGGCGCCTTCTTCTTCCTCTTGAGGACGACACTCTTTGGCATCAATAGCCCTCGAATCGATCTTGAGAGCTCGTCTGGATCAAGATCATTGTTTGACCCACAGAAGGCCATCTTGATCCACATCATTAAACACTTTGTATTTCTTGAATGAAATACAAATTGTTTAAATAGGGAACTATACCAATTCTATCTTTGAAAAAGATAGAGTTTTGGCTTAGATAAATAAATATTTAATCCTAATAATAATCCTAGATAAATATTCCTAGTTAGTGGACGAGGAAAATATCTAGAAGAGATAAACTTTCCTTTTCCTTTTTATTCACCTAACTAAGTATTACTAAAAATAAGACATTCCATAAATAGCTCCAACTAACATAGGAGTTACTAAATATGGAAATAACTGAAAATAATAATAATAATAATAATAATAATAATAATAATAATAATTAAATAATATCTTTTCTTCAATTCATGGTGGCGCCTTCTTCTTCCTCTCGAGGACGACACTCTTTGCCATCAATAGCCCTCGAATCGATCTTGAGAGCTCGTCTGGATCAAGATCATTGTTCGACCCACAGAAGGCCATCTTGATCCACATCATTAAACACTTTGTATTTCTTGAATGAAATACAAAGTGTTTAAATAGGGAACTATACCAATTCTATATTTGCAAAAGATAGAGTTTTGGCTTAGATAAATAAATATTTAATCCTAATAATAATCCTAGATAAATATTCCTAGTTAGTGGACAAGGAAAATATCTAGAAGAAATAAACTTTCCTTTTCCCTTTTATTCACCTAACTAAGTATTACTAAAAATAAGACATTCCATAAATAGCACCAACTAACATAGGAGTTACTAAATATGGAAATAACTGAAAATAATAATAATAATAATTATTATTATTAAATAATATCTTTTCTTCAATCCATGGTGGCGCCTTCTTCTTCCTCTTGAGGACGACACTCTTTGCCATCAATAGCCCTCGAATCGATCTTGAGAGCTCGTCTGGATCAAGATCATTGTTTGACCCACAGAAGGCTATCTTGATCCACATTATTAAACACTTTGTATTTCTTGAATGAAATACAAAGTGTTTAAATAGGGAAATATACCAATTCTATCTTTGCAAAAGATAGAGTTTTGGCTTAGATAAATAAATATTTAATCCTAATAATAATCCTAGATAAATATTCCTAGTTAGAGGACAAGGAAAATATTTAGAAGAGATAAACTTTCCTTTTCCCTTTTATTCACCTAACTAAGTATTACTAAAAATAAGACACTCCATAAATAGCTCCAACTAACATAGGAGTTACTAAATATGGAAATAACTGAAAATAATAATAATAATAATAATAATAATAATTAAATAATATCTTTTCTTCAATCCATGGTGGCACCTTCTTCTTCCTCTTGAGGACGACACTCTTTGGCATCAATAGCCCTCGAATCGATCTTGAGAGCTCGTCTGGATCAAGATCATTGTTTGACCCACAGAAGGCCATCTTGATCCACATCATTAAACACTTTGTATTTCTTGAATGAAATACAAATTGTTTAAATAGGGAACTATACCAATTCTATCTTTGAAAAAGATAGAGTTTTGGCTTAGATAAATAAATATTTAATCCTAATAATAATCCTAGATAAATATTCCTAGTTAGTGGACGAGGAAAATATCTAGAAGAGATAAACTTTCCTTTTCCTTTTTATTCACCTAACTAAGTATTACTAAAAATAAGACATTCCATAAATAGCTCCAACTAACATAGGAGTTACTAAATATGGAAATAACTGAAAATAATAATAATAATAATAATAATAATAATAATAATAATAATTAAATAATATCTTTTCTTCAATTCATGGTGGCGCCTTCTTCTTCCTCTCGAGGACGACACTCTTTGCCATCAATAGCCCTCGAATCGATCTTGAGAGCTCGTCTGGATCAAGATCATTGTTCGACCCACAGAAGGCCATCTTGATCCACATCATTAAACACTTTGTATTTCTTGAATGAAATACAAAGTGTTTAAATAGGGAACTATACCAATTCTATATTTGCAAAAGATAGAGTTTTGGCTTAGATAAATAAATATTTAATCCTAATAATAATCCTAGATAAATATTACTAGTTAGTGGACAAGGAAAATATCTAGAAGAGATAAACATTCCTTTTCCCTTTTATTCACCTAACTAAGTATTACTAAAAATAAGACATTCCATAAATAGCTCCAACTAACATAGGAGTTACTAAATATGGAAATAACTGAAAATAATAATAATAATAATAATAATAATAATAATTAAATAATATCTTTTCTTCAATCCATGGTGGCGCCTTCTTCTTCCTCTTGAGGACGACACTCTTTGCCATCAATAGCCCTCGAATCGATCTTGAGAGCTCGTCTGGATCAAGATTATTGTTTGACCCACAGAAGGCCATCTTGATCCACATCATTAAACACTTTGTATTTCTTGAATGAAATACAAAGTGTTTAAATAGGGAACTATACCAATTCTATCTTTGCAAAAGATAGAGTTTTGGCTTAGATAAATAAATATTTAATCCTGATAATAATCCTAGATAAATATTCCTAGTTAGTGGACAAGGAAAATATCTAGAAGAGATAAACTTTCCTTTTCCCTTTTATTCACCTAACTAAGTATTACTAAAAATAAGACATTCCATAAATAGCTCCAACTAACATAGGAGTTACTAAATATGGAAATAACTGAAAATAATAATAATAATAATTAAATAATATCTTTTCTTCAATCCATGGTGGCGCCTTCTTCTTCCTCTTGAGGACGACACTCTTTGCCATCAATAGCCCTCGAATCGATCTTGAGAGCTCGTCTGGATCAAGATCATTGTTTGACCCACAGAAGGCCATCTTGATCCACATCATTAAAAACTTTGTATTTCTTGAATGAAATACAAAGTGTTTAAATAGGGAACTATACCAATTCTATCTTTGAAAAAGATAGAGTTTTGGCTTAGATAAATAAATATTTATTCCTAATAATAATCCTAGATAAATATTCCTAGTTAGTGGACAAGGAAAATATCTAGAAGAAATAAACTTTCCTTTTCCCTTTTATTCACCTAACTAAGTATTACTAAAAATAAGACATTCCAAAAATAGCTCAAACTAACATAGGAGTTACTAAATATGGAAATAACTGAAAATAATAATAATAATAATAATTATTAAATAATATCTTTTCTTCAATCCATGGTGGCGCCTTCTTCTTCCTCTTGAGGACGACACTCTTTGCCATCAATAGCCCTCGAATCGATCTTGAGAGCTCGTCTGGATCAAGATCATTGTTTGACCCACAGAAGGCCATCTTGATCCACATCATTAAACACTTTGTATTTCTTGAATGAAATACAAAGTGTTTAAATAGGGAACTATACCAATTCTATCTTTGCAAAAGATAGAGTTTTGGCTTAGATAAATAAATATTTAATCCTGATAATAATCCTAGATAAATATTCCTAGTTAGTGGACAAGGAAAATATCTAGAAGAGATAAACTTTCCTTTTCCCTTTTATTCACCTAACTAAGTATTACTAAAAATAAGACACTCCATAAATAGCTCCAACTAACATAGGAGTTACTAAATATGGAAATAACTGAAAATAATAATAATAATATTAATAATAATAATAATAATTAAATAATATCTTTTCTTCAATCCATGGTGGCGCCTTCTTCTTCCTCTTGAGGACGACACTCTTTGCCATCAATAGCCCTCGAATCGATCTTGAGAGCTCGTCTGGATCAAGATCATTGTTTGACCCACAGAAGGCCATCTTGATCCACATCATTAAACACTTTGTATTTCTTGATTGAAATACAAAGTGTTTAAATAGGGAACTATACCAATTCTATCTTTGAAAAAGATAGAGTTTTGGCTTAGATAAATAAATATTTAATCCTAATAATAATCCTAGATAAATATTCCTAGTTAGTGGACAAGGAAAATATCTAGAAGAGATAAACTTTCCTTTTCCCTTTTATTCACCTAACTAAGTATTACTAAAAATAAGACATTCCATAAATAGCTCCAACTAACATAGGAGTTACTAAATATGGAAATAACTGAAAATAATAATAATAATAATAATAATAATTAAATAATATCTTTTCTTCAATCCATGGTGGCGCCTTCTTCTTCCTTTTGAGGACGACACTCTTTGCCATCAATAGCCCTCGAATCGATCTTAAGAGCTCGTCTGGATCAAGATCATTGTTTGACCCACAGAAGGCCATCTTGATCCACATCATTAAACACTTTGTATTTCTTGAATGAAATACAAAGTGTTTAAATAGGGAACTATACCAATTCTATCTTTGCAAAAGATAGAGTTTTGGCTTAGATAAATAAATATTTAATCCTGATAATAATCCTAGATAAATATTCCTAGTTAGTGGACAAGGAAAATATCTAGAAGAGACAAACTTTCCTTTTCCCTTTTATTCACCTAACTAAGTATTACTAAAAATAAGCACTCCATAAATAGCTCCAACTAACATAGGAGTTACTAAATATGGAAATAACTGAAAATAATAATAATAATAATAATAATTAAATAATATCTTTTCTTCAATCCATGGTGGCGCCTTCTTCTTCCTCTTGAGGACGACACTCTTTGCCATCAATAGCCCTCGAATCGATCTTGAGAGCTCGTCTGGATCAAGATCATTGTTTGACCCACAGAAGGCCATCTTGATCCACATCATTAAACACTTTGTATTTCTAGAATGAAATACAAAGTGTTTAAATAGGGAACTAAACCAATTCTATCTTTGCAAAAGATAGAGTTTTGGCTTAGATAAATAAATATTTAATCCTAATAATAATCCTAGATAAATATTCCTAGTTAGTGGACAAGGAAAATATCTAGAAGAGATAAACTTTCCTTTTCCCTTTTATTCACCTAACTAAGTATTACTAAAAATAAGACACTCCAAAAATAGCTCCAACTAACATAGGAGTTACTAAATATGGAAATAACTGAAAATAATAATAATAATATTAATAATAATAATAATAATTAAATAATATCTTTTCTTCAATCCATGGTGGCGCCTTCTTCTTCCTCTTGAGGACGACACTCTTTGCCATCAATAGCCCTCGAATCGATCTTGAGAGCTCGTCTGGATCAAGATCATTGTTTGACCCACAGAAGGCCATCTTGATCCACATCATTAAACACTTTGTATTTCTTGATTGAAATACAAAGTGTTTAAATAGGGAACTATACCAATTCTATCTTTGAAAAAGATAGAGTTTTGGCTTAGATAAATAAATATTTAATCCTAATAATAATCCTAGATAAATATTCCTAGTTAGTGGACAAGGAAAATATCTAGAAGAGATAAACTTTCCTTTTCCCTTTTATTCACCTAACTAAGTATTACTAAAAATAAGACATTCCATAAATAGCTCCAACTAACATAGGAGTTACTAAATATGGAAATAACTGAAAATAATAATAATAATAATAATAATAATTAAATAATATCTTTTCTTCAATCCATGGTGGCGCCTTCTTCTTCCTTTTGAGGACGACACTCTTTGCCATCAATAGCCCTCGAATCGATCTTAAGAGCTCGTCTGGATCAAGATCATTGTTTGACCCACAGAAGGCCATCTTGATCCACATCATTAAACACTTTGTATTTCTTGAATGAAATACAAAGTGTTTAAATAGGGAACTATACCAATTCTATCTTTGCAAAAGATAGAGTTTTGGCTTAGATAAATAAATATTTAATCCTGATAATAATCCTAGATAAATATTCCTAGTTAGTGGACAAGGAAAATATCTAGAAGAGATAAACTTTCCTTTTCCCTTTTATTCACCTAACTAAGTATTACTAAAAATAAGACACTCCATAAATAGCTCCAACTAACATAGGAGTTACTAAATATGGAAATAACTGAAAATAATAATAATAATAATAATAATTAAATAATATCTTTTCTTCAATCCATGGTGGCGCCTTCTTCTTCCTCTTGAGGACGACACTCTTTGCCATCAATAGCCCTCGAATCGATCTTGAGAGCTCGTCTGGATCAAGATCATTGTTTGACCCACAGAAGGCCATCTTGATCCACATCATTAAACACTTTGTATTTCTAGAATGAAATACAAAGTGTTTAAATAGGGAACTAAACCAATTCTATCTTTGCAAAAGATAGAGTTTTGGCTTAGATAAATAAATATTTAATCCTAATAATAATCCTAGATAAATATTCCTAGTTAGTGGACAAGGAAAATATCTAGAAGAGATAAACTTTCCTTTTCCCTTTTATTCACCTAACTAAGTATTACTAAAAATAAGACATTCCATAAATAGCTCCAACTAACATAGGAGTTACTAAATATGGAAATAACTGAAAATAATAATAATAATATTAATAATAATAATAATAATTAAATAATATCTTTTCTTCAATCCATGGTGGCGCCTTCTTCTTCCTCTTGAGGACGACACTCTTTGCCATCAATAGCCCTCGTATCGATCTTGAGAGCTCGTCTGGATCAAGATCATTGTTTGACCCACAGAAGGCCATCTTGATCCACATCATTAAACACTTTGTATTTCTTTAATGCAATACAAAGTGTTTAAATAGGGAACTATACCAATTCTATCTTTGAAAAAGATAGAGTTTTGGCTTAGATAAATAAATATTTATTCCTAATAATAATCCTAGATAAATATTCCTAGTTAGTGGACAAGGAAAATATCTAGAAGATATAAACTTTCCTTTTCCCTTTTATTCACCTAACTAAGTATTACTAAAAATAAGACATTCCATAAATAGGTCCAACTAACATAGGAGTTACTAAATATGGAAATAACTGAAAATAATAATAATAATAATAATAATTAAATAATATATTTTCTTCAATCCATGGTGGCGCCTTCTTCTTCCTCTTGAGGACGACACTCTTTGCCATCAATAGCCCACGAATCGATCTTGAGAGCTCGTCTGGATCAAGATCATTGTTTGACCCACAGAAGGCCATCTTGATCCACATCATTAAACACTTAGTATTTCTTGAATGAAATACAAAGTGTTTAAATAGGGAACTATACCAATTCTATCTTTGCAAAAGATAGAGTTATGGCTTAGATAAATAAATATTTAATCCTGATAATAATCCTAGATAAATATTCCTAGTTAGTGGACAAGGAAAATATCTAGAAGAGATAAACTTTCCTTTTCCCTTTTATTCACCTAACTAAGTATTACTAAAAATAAGACACTCCATAAATAGCTCCAACTAACATAGGAGTTACTAAATATGGAAATAACTGAAAATAATAATAATAATAATAATAATAATAATAATAATAATAATAATAATTAAATAATATCTTTTCTTCAATCCATGGTGGCGCCTTCTTCTTCCTCTTGAGGACGACACTCTTTGCCATCAATAGCCCTCGAATCGATCTTGAGAGCTCGTCTGGATCAAGATCATTGTTTGACCCACAGAAGGCCATCTTGATCCACATCATTAAACACTTTGTATTTCTTGAATGAAATACAAAGTGTTTAAATAGGGAACTATATCAATTCTATATTTGCAAAAGATAGAGTTTTGGCTTAGATAAATAAATATTTAATCCTAATAATAATCCTAGATAAATATTCCTAGTTAGTGGACAAGGAAAATATCTAGAAGAGATAAACTTTCCTTTTCCCTTTTATTCACCTAACTAAGTATTACTAAAAATAAGACACTCCATAAATAGCTCCAACTAACATAGGAGTTACTAAATATGGAAATAACTGAAAATAATAATAATAATAATAATAATAATTAAATAATATCTTTTCTTCAATCCATGGTGGCGCCTTCTTCTTCCTCTTGAGGACGACACTCTTTGCCATCAATAGCCCTCGAATCGATCTTGAGAGCTCGTCTGGATCAAGATCATTGTTTGACCCACAGAAGGCCATCTTGATCCACATCATTAAACACTTTGTATTTCTTGAATGAAATACAAAGTGTTTAAATAGGGAACTATATCAATTCTATATTTGCAAAAGATAGAGTTTTGGCTTAGATAAATAAATATTTAATCCTAATAATAATCCTAGATAAATATTCCTAGTTAGTGGACAAGGAAAATATCTAGAAGAGATAAACTTTCCTTTTCCCTTTTATTCACCTAACTAAGTATTACTAAAAATAAGACACTCCATAAATAGCTCCAACTAACATAGGAGTTACTAAATATGGAAGGACCTATCGTAGTGTGCTTAGCTATCGACTGGGTGTTCCGTTGTTCACGATGTCTAGGCCTTGTTCAGCTTGTTCCCGGATCTTTAATGGTGATGTCTATGGAGATCATGCTGTGTCCTGTCCTGGTACCGTGGGAATTAAACATCGACATAACCTTGTGCGTGACGCCTTATTGGATATCTGTTTTAGGGCTGGGATTTCTGCTGGTAAGGAAGTTGATATCGGTTTGGTCGATGGGCATGATAGGTCTCTACGTCCGGCAGATTTGCTTCTTTATTCATGGGACAGAGGGCGTGATGTTTGTGTTGATCTGACGGGATCTTCCCCCTTGACTCAGTCGGGGATGTCTGACTTTGCCCCTGGTCGTGCTGTTGTTGATGCTGCTCAACGTAAGTGTGTTAAGTATCGTGATTTGTGCACGGCAGCGGGTTATGGTTTCCTGCCCTTCTCCTTCTCTTCGTTGGGGGAGCTGGATACGGATGCTGTTACCTTGCTGAAGCGGATTCAGAAATTCTCAATTTCCCAGGATGCCGGGGCTCGTGCTGCAACTTATATTTTTACAAGACTTAGCTTTGTTATTGCTAAGGGAGTGGGGGCCCAGATAGTATCTCGGCTACCCACTAATTTCCTGTAGTATGTAATTATTTTTATAATAATAATAATAATAATAATAATAATAATAATAATAATAATTAAATAATATCTTTTCTTCAATCCATGGTGGCGCCTTCTTCTTCCTCTTGAGGACGACACTCTTTGCCATCAATAGCCCTCGAATCGATCTTGAGAGCTCGTCTGGATCAAGATCATTGTTTGACCCACAGAAGGCCATCTTGATCCACATCATTAAACACTTTGTATTTCTTGAATGAAATACAAAGTGTTTAAATAGGGAACTATACCAATTCTATCTTTGAAAAAGATAGAGTTTTGGCTTAGATAAATAAATATTTAATCCTAATAATAATCCTAGATAAATATTCCTAGTTAGTGGACAAGGAAAATATCTAGAAGAGATAAACTTTCCTTTTCCCTGTTATTCACCTAACTAAGTATTACTAAAAATAAGACATTCCATAAATAGCTCCAACTAACATAGGAGTTACTAAATATGGAAATAACTGAAAATAATAATAATAATAATAATAATAATAATTAAATAATATCTTTTCTTCAATCCATGGTGGCGCCTTCTTCTTCCTCTTGAGGACGACACTCTTTGCCATCAATAGCCCACGAATCGATCTTGAGAGCTCGTCTGGATCAAGATCATTGTTTGACCCACAGAAGGCCATCTTGTGTAAAGGCACGGATTTTTAAACCCTAATTTTATCGGTAAAAGGAAATTTAAAATTAAATTAAATTGGATTTAAAACTCGTTTAACAGACTCCGACCTGAATTTAAATATTTGACGACCGATACCGTCTTTTCGCCTCGAAAATTAAAATAAATTCGGATAGTGATATCCTTTTAAGTTTTAAAATCTAATTGATCGAAAAAAAACGAGAGTCGGGGAAACTAACATTCGGGGATTAATTTCAGGGTTCGAAATTCGCGTATTCGGGATTTAATTTCGGGTATTTATTTTACCCATTCCCACACGCTATCACCAACTCCAATCAGTCACCATACCCTGCAGTCGAGCCATCCCTCCTGCCTACTTCATCTCCTTCACCAGCCCTCCTTCTGATCTCCCTCTCCCGATCGACAACAACCAACACCACCACACCTCCATCAGTTGCCACCAGCCACCAGACGCCACCATAGAGTCGCCGGCCACCACCGCGTCGCAGCCGCAACCGCCAGGAGCCGTCGTCGATCACCCCAGTGCCACCACGACCCTTTTGTTCTGTTTTGGCAAGCTAACTTTCGGTGAGTCGTTCTCCTTCGTTTTTGATCGGAATTGCTTGCGGTCTTTGCCATCACGCTCACCAATATGCGGTGCAGGACCGACAAGCCATCACGAGCCACCGAAGACAACCAGGTCTCCGGTCGAGAGCTCCGAAGTCGCGAAAAACCCATCTCGGTGAGCTCCGAATTTATCCTCGTTTTGATTCGTTTCTTAGTCTTTTTCAATGTCTAGGCTAGTCGGGAGTGAGCGTGGGCTGAGTGTGGATCGATCGGGTGAGGTCGAGAGCTCCGACGATCGTCGGAGCTCGGTCGGCAACTAGCGAGCGTCGGGTGCGAGCTCGAGGCGAGGACAGCTAGCGGGTGAGCTCTTGTCCAGGCGGGAGGTGATCGGTTTTGGGAGGGGAAAGCCGAGGGAGCCATGGGAGGTGTGCTGGAGTCCGAGGCGCAGGCAAGCAAGCGGAGGAAGCTGGAGACGCCGGCGTCGAGCTGCGTTGGCCATGGCAGGAGGCGGGAGCCGACATTTGAATTCGGGGAAGATGAAGAAGCCGTTAGGCTTGTGGGCCCCCCTGCCAAACTTATACGTATATATATTTATTATATTATATATATTATATTGTTATATAATTATATTATATTAAATCGGTTCGGTTTGGTTTGGTTCGGTTGGGTTTGGTTCGGTCGAGTTAATCGGTTTTTTTTTATTTAATTGGTTACGGTATTTAAAATACTATAATATTATTCGAGGATTTAAATATAAAATATTATTTTGGGGATTTTATAAAGGGATGGTTTATTAATTAATAAAGGGTAATTAAAATATCATATTATATTATTTGGGATTTTAAAATATATTATTTGGACTTGATGATTTGATCGTCTTATTAACTGTATGATTGAATTGACTAATAGCATGATATTGTGGTGATTATTAGACGAGATTAAATATTAGACTTTGATGATGTTATATATATATATATATTATATGATAAGAGATGATTATTATAATGAAAATATACAATTATATGCTAAGTAAGAGTATGAGGTGATAGCATGCAAATTGGCTAAGTACGAATTGGAATTGTCTTAAGATGATGAATTGGAGAATTATATGGAATATGGTATGAGTTGTGAGATGATGGATTACGAGATAAAGTTAAGATGATGAAAATGATGATGTGACGGTTATTGTGTTAAGTTGTGTAGTTGTGTGTGTGATACTTTCATGCTTTGTGTGCCTTAGAGATAGACTCATTCATGTGCTTATACTTATTAGGTGACCATCTGTGACGTGTCGGATTTCATATTGCCTGGTTGATTGCCTTTTGCTGTTCTGCTTACCAGGTAAGTCTCTTTGGAGCTTACTCAGATTGATAGAGAGATATTCCCTGCTTTATGTGCATGATATACTAGGTGCTTGCATTCATGATCAGCATGCCATGTAGTATCATGCTAGGTTGCATTGACCGTTGAGCATTCTATTTCTTTATGCGTATGTAAACAGAACGGCCGTTATCTGTGAAGTAATTAGAGTCTTTGCTAGGGTCATAGGATGGCCCAGTCCATCGGGTACCATCCTGAGTCGATCGAGTCATGAAACTTCCTTTACTTATATTATGAGCTGCCTGCGGGCTTTATTTATTGTGGATACGGGTTGGGTCTGCGGACCGCCCGAGGATAAAGGAATGCATTCATGAACTGGCCAGTCTCCGCCCTATCGGAAGGGGGTGGAGGTAGGAGAGGGATATACCATTTGGTATTCTTTGCTGGGGCCCTATCTATTATTAAGCACTTGATCTTAGGGACATGCTAGTGTGTTAATATTATGCCTTGCATCTAGAAGCATCTTTATAAGGTATAGCGTATATGTGTGCTTAGAGCCGGGATGCAGCAGGTGGGCATCATTCTGATCCCGCTCACCATTACCATTTTTAGGTATTATTTATGTTCATCCCATTGGTGCTGTTTACATATTGCGCGGGTTATTTTGTTCGGCGGAGAGCGAGCGCTGGAGTTATCTACTTCACCAAACTCTGACCATGGTTTTGGATTTATACTTTTAGACTCCGTTTTGACCCGGCTCTGCCGTGGCACCCTATTGTATTATACTTGATTTCGCTATTTGCATGACTACTGGTTTTCCACGCATAGACTTACGATAGGTACAGGGGACTTCCCCGGGGATTTCAACGATACGTTTCGAATTTGGGTATGAAATCCCACTTTGGAAACATTAGATTAGGCTTTCAAACCTTCAACCCATACTCGGGGCGCACGATCCCAACGAGGGTTTTCATCCCTCGAAACGTAACCCAGGAATTATAATCCCGGGCCGTTACAAAGGTGGTATCAGAGCTTGGGTTGCGTGATTCGAGTAAAATGGGTTGAAGTATGATTTGTAAAACCGCCCAATGTTTTAAAAGATTTTTAAGAGTTTTAAAAAAGGGCAAAATGAATTTAATATGGCTAATTTGATGAACAAAGCTTAATAAACTTGACTCAAAATAAGGAAAATCCAAAAAAAAAAAAAAAAAAAAAAGGGGGAAATCGAGTGGGTAGAAAGGCGGTAGACCATCCTATTGGATGTAGACTTGGGAACGGGTAGGCAAAACTTAGCTTTGTACTTTACAGGGGGCCTGGAAGACTCCAAGGAGTTTGCACCGTGGTGGTTGGAGTAGCGGGGTTAGAATGTAGAGGCCGAGAGGATAGTTACCCCTCCGGTCAGTTGCCCCTCGAAGGGCAGCTTCTAGATAGCTTCTGTGATTTCATAAATGGGGCCTGAGGGCGGTCTCCCTCGAAGGAGATCTGATTAATTTCTGTTGAATGCTTCTGTGCTGTGTGTTAAGCCCCGCCCTTCTATTACAGCCACTATGGCCGATACACGAGGTGGACGGATCGGGCGTGGGGGCCCAGTGCGTAGAGGTAGAGGACGACCCCGTCGTAGGGCAGCCACTATTACGACCGACGATGACACTCCGACACCTGAGGGCGACGAGACTCAGGTTCCCATTCAGCAGACCACTCCGAGGCAGATGGACCGAGCTGCGATCTTGGAGGTCTTACGAGAGTTTCTTGGGGAGTCACAGTCTGCAGCACCCGGGGCCCAGATCCCGATCGAGCCGCCTACAGCACCTGAGCCCGCTCGAGCTGTTCCTATGGCCGTTGCGCGACCCGAGAAGCGCATCGACTGGGTGAAGGTCATGGGGCAGTGTAGGCCGCCGCAGTTCTCAGGAGGCGCGGGAGAGGATATAGAGATGTGGTTCCGCCAGCTAGATGGGATCTTCGACCATATCGATGTGCCAACTACAGAGCGATAGAGGCTAGCAGCAGGACATCTACGAGGGGACGCCTTTGATCGTTGGTCTGTGTACAAGACGGACCAGGCTGAGTGGAGTTACGATGCTTTCCGGACTTTGATGCTGAAGGAGTATAGTCCCCCGGGGACCCAGATTGCTCGCGAGGTGGCATTTTATCGTGGGACCTACAACCCGTCTCTCTCTGTTGTTGATGTCGTCCGCCAGTTCAAGAAGGAGTTGGTTTACTGCGCACACCTGTGTCCCACTGACGAGAGTCGCATTCGACTGTTGTCGATGAGGTTGTCACCAGCAGTACTACTGCATGCTTCTAGTCTGGGCGCAGTATCGTTCGACCGTTTCCTGGAGGTGGTTCTTCTATACGATCAGCAGCGTATCCTCTCTGCGACTGCATATGCTTCATCCCGCCCTGAGGGGAAGAGGCCTAGACCTGCTGAGACTAGATGGGAGACGAGACCTAGAGGAGGGTACCGAGGAGGATTCGGAGGAGTATCAAGGATTCCACCAGCACCGTCTGTTCCGAGTAGGGAGGTTCGAGTTAGGAGTATGACTTGTCACGGCTGCTACGAGGAGGGTCATTATGTTGCTGCATGTCCGATGAGAGATACTAGGTGTTATTCATGTGGACTTTTAGGGCATAGATCTCGCTACTGCCCCCAGAGCGGAGGGACTCCATCTGCACCCGCTCTCCGACTTCCAGAGGCTCCCAGACCCCCACAGCTGACTTACCCCCAGGGTCAGGGGAGAGGTTCTGCTCCTAGTAGAGGCCGCGGAGGATTGAGAGGCGGCAGAGGTTCTGGCCGCGGAGGTAGAGGATCGACTTCAGCTGGGCCATCTGGTTCGAGTTGTGGCAGAGGACAGACTTCCGGAGGCCGTGGTTCCGCATTGCCCCCACCGCCCCGCGTGTTTCAGATGCGAGTTGATGATCATTCCGCTCCGACTGCAGCAGGTACCATCTCTCTCTATGGTGTGTGTCTGCGTATGCTGTTTGATACTGGTGCTACACACTGCTTTATAGCAGAGACGTGCGTTGCTAGGCTGAGTCTTAGCTGCATGAGTGGTCCATCCCTCCTAGTAGGCATGCCAGATGGATCTAGGGTTAGGACTAGTCGAGAGATCCTAGGATGCCCTGTTCGCATAGGAGAGCGTGAATGGCCAGCAGACCTGATTGTGATGCCACTGAAGACGGACGACCTTATTCTCGGCATGGACTTCATGGGACGATATGGAGCGATCGTCAACCTTCGGACGAGGACTGTGACGCTTTTGGCTGATGACGGGACCGAGCACCAAGTTTGGGGGAGTGACCCCAAACGGAACGGGGCGCTTATCAGCGCAGTTCGAGCAGCCAGACTTTTGGATCAGGGATGCATGGGGTACTGGTGCTATGCTTTAGAGGTGGATCGTGAGCAGCCTAGCATGACCGATGTACCTATAGTGCGGGAGTTCGCGGACGTGTTTCCCGACGAGCTGCCAGGACTTCCTCCGCAGAGAGAGATCGACTTTGCCATAGAGTTAGAGCCAGGCACGAGGCCGATTTCACGAGTACCGTACCGGATGGCGCCGACCGAGATGGCAGAGTTGAAGGCTCAGTTGGAGGAGTTGGCCGAGAAGGGCTACATCAGACCTAGTGCGTCACCGTGGGGAGCACCGGTTCTCTTCGTTAAGAAGAAGGACGGATCGTTGAGATTGTGCATTGATTATCGGGAGTTGAACCGGGCGACGGTGAAGAACCGATATCCTCTTCCTCGGATTGATGACTTGTTGGATCAGCTTCAGGGAGCAGTGGTGTTCTCTAAGATCGATTTGAGATCCGGTTATCACCAGCTTCGAGTGAAGCCGGAGGATGTACCGAAGACCGCCTTCCGGACTCGTTATGGACATTATGAGTTCGTAGTCATGCCATTTGGGCTGACCGATGCACCTGCAGCCTTTATGGAGCTCATGAACCGAGTGTTCATCGATTATTTGGATCGATTCGTCGTTGTCTTTATCGACGATATTCTGGTGTACTCGAGGAGTAGGGAGGAGCACGAGGAGCACCTGAGGATCGTGCTAGAGACGCTAAGGAAGCACCAGCTGTATGGCAAGTACAGCAAGTGTGATTTTTGGATCTCTGAGGTGACCTTCTTGGGTCATGTGATCTCAGCAGAGGGTGTCGCCGTGGATCTGGCAAAGATAGAGGCTATAGTAGCTTGGGAGGTGCCCAAGAACGTCAGGGATATCCGCTCCTTCCTTGGCTTAGCGAGTTACTACCGGAGATTCGTTCAGGGATTCTCGAGTATCGCACGACCGATGACACAGCTGCTGCGGAAGGACGTTCCTTTTGAGTGGGGCGTGGAGTGCCAGGCCAGTTTCGAGCTTCTAAAGGAGAAGCTGACCACTGCACCAGTTCTAGCTTTGCCAGATGGGACCGAGGATTTCGTTGTCTACACTGATGCATCCAGAGCCGGTTTGGGGTGCGTACTTCATCAGAGGGATCGAGTCATCGCCTATGCTTCACGACAGTTGAAGCCTGGAGAGTTGTCTTACCCCACCCATGACCTAGAGCTAGCAGCTGTAGTTCATGCTCTGAAGATCTTGAGGCACTATCTGTATGGCACGTCGTGCAAGGTGATGACGGATCACAAGAGCCTGAAGTACATCTTCACACAGAAGGAGCTGAACATGAGACAGAGGCGCTGGTTGGAGTTGCTCAAGGACTACGATCTGGAGATTGTGTATCACCCTGGGAAGGCCAACGTGGTCGCAAATGCGCTCAGCAGGAAGACTCATCAGGAGGTGACGGTCGCTAGGCTCACCACTCAGGATCGACTACAGTCAGATTTGAGATCGAGTGGTATCGAGGTTTGGATTCAGCGAGAGAGTGGACAACTGACCTTCTTAGAGGTACAGTCAGATCTGTTGGAGGAGATTCACAGAGCCCAGACAGATTGCCCAGAGATTGTGGCACTTAGAGAGCGGATAGCTCAGGGACGGGCCGGGGAGTTGTCAGAGAGGGAGGACGGGATGCTGACCTTTCAGGATCGCGTTGTGGTACCATCTACTCAGGATCTTAGACAGAGGATCATGCGAGAGGCGCACACCACTCCTTATTCTGTCCATCCCGGGACGAATAAGATGTACCAGGATTTGAGGAGGTCTTACTGGTGGCAGAGGATGAGAGCAGACATCACTGACTTCGTAGCTAGATGCCAGATTTGTCAGCAGGTTCGAATTGAGCACCAGCGGCCAGGAGGACTTGTCAGGTCACTTCCAGTCCCTAAGTGGAAGTGGACGGACATCTCTATGGATTTCATCACCGGACTGAGGCGAGATGTTAGAGGGTTCGATGCCATCTGGGTTGTGGTCGATAGATTGACCAAGTCAGCACACTTTATCGCCATACAGGAGACATGGCCGGTATCTAGACTAGCTGAGGAGTTCATTCGACAGATTGTTCGTCTGCATGGAGTGCCAGAGAGGATTGTTTCTGACAGAGATGGCCGCTTTACTTCACGATTTTGGCAGCATGTGCACGAGGCCCTAGGGACTAGATTACAGTTCAGTACTTCCTTCCATCCGCAGACAGATGGACAGAGCGAGAGGACTATACAGACATTGGAGGATATCCTCCGATCTTGTGTGCTAGAGTGGGGCGATAGGTGGGTGAAATACCTACCGCTGGTCGAGTTCTCGTACAACAACAGCTATCATTCCTCGATCGAGATGGCTCCTTCTGAGGCGTTGTACGGGAGGCGCTGCAAGTCGCCAGTTTGTTGGGATGAACCCGCAGATACAGTCACGTCCTTGCCAGAGCTAGTCCGAGAGACAGTGGATCAGGTTGGCCGCATCAGAGAGCACATGAGGATCGCTCAGGACCGCCAGAAGAAGTATGCTGACCAACGGAGGATAGAGATCGTCTTCGATGTGGGAGCTCATGTTTGGCTGAGAGTGTCACCCACCAGGGGAGTCCGACGATTTGGCATCAAGGGCAAGCTGAGCCCTAGGTATATCGGACCCTTTGAGATCCTAGAGCGTGTAGGTGAGGTGGCCTATAGATTAGCCCTACCCCCGTCTTTAGCTGGAGTCCATGATGTATTCCACGTATCTCAGCTCCGTAGATATGTGCCTGATCCTAGCCATATCCTCGATCATTCTGACCTCCATGTTGAGCCCGACCATACCTTTATAGAGCACCCTATTAGGATCCTTGACCGTCGTGTCAAGAAGCTCAGGAACAGGGAGGTTCCTTTGCTCTTAGTTCAGTGGTCTAGGCGGGGTCCTGAGGAGGCTACCTGGGAGACCGAGGAGAGCATTCGGGCCAGTTATGGGGGAGTATTAGACGAGTTACTTGCATCGTATGTGGAGCCTAGCGTGGACATTTCCTTGACCTCGTGAGTTAGTTGGTGAGTATTGTCCGATCCTTGCTATGAGACGTGCCTTATCATTGTATGATTATGTGATTGTGCATATCTGATTGATAATTATGCACCATTTCTATGAGTATATGAGATGTTGATATCTTGATGTGCTATACCTGGAACTGAGAATGCTGAAATTGACTTTGAGGATGAACCTAGGAAGGTGATATGGGACTAGCCCTTAGAGGTGGATGTTAGATGATTGGGAAGTTGGGGATGTTATGTTTAACGTCGAAAATAAAGAATTTTGAACCGTGATTTAAAGGAACTCAGATTTTTAAAGTAAGTTATTACAACCCGAGTTTTCATTATGACGCCCCACGAAGTGGATACAAGCATGTATGGGGGCACCTGTGGATCGCTTGCTAAGACCTAGCGGAGACGTCATGATGCTTTTTGAGTTATGGTATGCCCGAGAAGTCGGAGTGGGGATGTGGTAGAGGCCTCTACCACATTCTCGCCCGAGTGATTGGGAATATTATGATCATTGCGACGATATTGTGAGACCTTATGGGGGCACTTATGAGGTACTTACGAGATCAATGACGTGATCTTTGGACTCACCAATTTCAAACTTCATCCCCTGTTTTAAAATGATTTTTGTCTCGGGGACGAGACTTGTTTTTAGAGGTGGATGATGTAAAGGCACGGATTTTTAAACCCTAATTTTATCGGTAAAAGGAAATTTAAAATTAAATTAAATCGGATTTAAAACTCGTTTAACAGACTCCGACCTGAATTTAAATATTTGACGACCGATACCGTCTTTTCGCCTCGAAAATTAAAATAAATTCGGATAGTGATATCCTTTTAAGTTTTAAAATCTAATTGATCGAAAAAAAACGAGAGTCGGGGAAACTAACATTCGGGGATTAATTTCAGGGTTCGAAATTCGCGTATTCGGGATTTAATTTCGGGTATTTATTTTACCCATTCCCACACGCTATCACCAACTCCAATCAGTCACCATACCCTGCAGTCGAGCCATCCCTCCTGCCTACTTCATCTCCTTCACCAGCCCTCCTTCTGAACTCCCTCTCCCGATCGACAACAACCAACACCACCACACCTCCATCAGTTGCCACCAGCCACCAGACGCCACCATAGAGTCGCCGGCCACCACCGCGTCGCAGCCGCAACCGCCAGGAGCCGTCGTCGATCACCCCAGTGCCACCACGACCCTTTTGTTCTGTTTTGGCAAGCTAACTTTCGGTGAGTCGTTCTCCTTCGTTTTTGATCGGAATCGCTTGCGGTCTTTGCCATCACGCTCACCAATATGCGGTGCAGGACCGACAAGCCATCACGAGCCACCGAAGACAACCAGGTCTCCGGTCGAGAGCTCCGAAGTCGCGAAAAACCCATCTCGGTGAGCTCCGAATTTATCCTCGTTTTGATTCGTTTCTTAGTCTTTTTCAATGTCTAGGCTAGTCGGGAGTGAGCGTGGGCTGAGTGTGGGTCGATCGGGTGAGGTCGAGAGCTCCGACGATCGTCGGAGCTCGGTCGGCAACTAGCGAGCGTCGGGTGCGAGCTCGAGGCGAGGACAGCTAGCGGGCGAGCTCTTGTCCAGGCGGGAGGTGATCGGTTTTGGGAGGGGAAAGCCGAGGGAGCCATGGGAGGTGTGCTGGAGTCCGAGGCGCAGGCAAGCAAGCGGAGGAAGCTGGAGACGCCGGCGTCGAGCTGCGTTGGCCATGGCAGGAGGCGGGAGCCGACGTTTGAATTCGGGGAAGATGAAGAAGCCGTTAGGCTTGTGGGCCCCCCTGCCAAACTTATACGTATATATATTTATTATATTATATATATTATATTGTTATATAATTATATTATATTAAATCGGTTCGGTTTGGTTTGGTTCGGTTGGGTTTGGTTCGGTCGAGTTAATCGGTTTTTTTTTATTTAATTGGTTACGGTATTTAAAATACTATAATATTATTCGAGGATTTAAATATAAAATATTATTTTGGGGATTTTATAAAGGGATGGTTTATTAATTAATAAAGGGTAATTAAAATATCATATTATATTATTTGGGATTTTAAAATATATTATTTGGACTTGATGATTTGATCGTCTGATTAACTGTATGATTGAATTGACTAATAGCATGATATTGTGGTGATTATTAGACGAGATTAAATATTAGACTTTGATGATGTTATATATATATATATATATATATATATATATATATTATATGATAAGAGATGATTATTATAATGAAAATATACAATTATATGCTAAGTAAGAGTATGAGGTGATAGCATGCAAATTGGCTAAGTACGAATTGGAATTGTCTTAAGATGATGAATTGGAGAATTATATGGAATATGGTATGAGTTGTGAGATGATGGATTACGAGATAAAGTTAAGATGATGAAAATGATGATGTGACGGTTATTGTGTTAAGTTGTGTAGTTGTGTGTGTGATACTTTCATGCTTTGTGTGCCTTAGAGATAGACTCATTCATGTGCTTATACTTATTAGGTGACCATCTGTGACGTGTCGGATTTCATATTGCCTGGTTGATTGCCTTTTGCTGTTCTGCTTACCAGGTAAGTCTCTTTGGAGCTTACTCAGATTGATAGAGAGATATTCCCTGCTTTATGTGCATGATATACTAGGTGCTTGCATTCATGATCAGCATGCCATGTAGTATCATGCTAGGTTGCATTGACCGTTGAGCATTCTATTTCTTTATGCGTATGTAAACAGAACGGCCGTTATCTGTGAAGTAATTAGAGTCTTTGCTAGGGTCATAGGATGGCCCAGTCCATCGGGTACCATCCTGAGTCGATCGAGTCATGGAACTTCCTTTACTTATATTATGAGCTGCCTGCGGGCTTTATTTATTGTGGATACGGGTTGGGTCTGCGGACCGCCCGAGGATAAAGGAATGCATTCATGAACTGGCCAGTCTCCGCCCTATCGGAAGGGGGTGGAGGTAGGAGAGGGACATACCATTTGGTATTCTTTGCTGGGGCCCTATCTATTATTAAGCACTTGATCTTAGGGACATGCTAGTGTGTTAATATTATGCCTTGCATCTAGAAGCATCTTTATAAGGTATAGCGTATATGTGTGCTTAGAGCCGGGATGCAGCAGGTGGGCATCATTCTGATCCCGCTCACCATTACCATTTTTAGGTATTATTTATGTTCATCCCATTGGTGCTGTTTACATATTGCGCGGGTTATTTTGTTCGGCGGAGAGCGAGCGCTGGAGTTATCTACTTCACCAAACTCTGACCATGGTTTTGGATTTATACTTTTAGACTCCGTTTTGACCCGGCTCTGCCGTGGCACCCTATTGTATTATACTTGATTTCGCTATTTGCATGACTACTGGTTTTCCACGCATAGACTTACGATAGGTACAGGGGACTTCCCCGGGGATTTCAACGATACGTTTCGAATTTGGGTATGAAATCCCACTTTGGAAACATTAGATTAGGCTTTCAAACCTTCAACCCATACTCGGGGCGCACGATCCCAACGAGGGTTTTCATCCCTCGAAACGTAACCCAGGAATTATAATCCCGGGCCGTTACATCTTGATCCACATCATTAAACACTTTGTATTTCTTGAATGAAATACAAAGTGTTTAAATAGGGAACTATACCAATTCTATCTTTGCAAAAGATAGAGTTTTGGCTTAGATAAATAAATATTTAATCCTGATAATAATCCTAGATAAATATTCCTAGTTAGTGGACAAGGAAAATATCTAGAAGAGATAAACTTTCCTTTTCCGTTTTATTCACCTAACTAAGTATTACTAAAAATAAGACACTCCATAAAAAGCTCCAACTAACATAGGAGTTACTAAATATGGAAATAACTGAAAATAATAATAATAATAATAATAATAATAATAATAATAATAATAATAATAATAATAATTAAATAATATCTTTTCTTCAATCCATGGTGGCGCCTTCTTCTTCCTCTTGAGGACGACACTCTTTGGCATCAATAGCCCTCGAATCGATCTTGAGAGCTCGTCTGGATCAAGATCATTGTTTGACCCACAGAAGGCCATCTTGATCCACATCATTAAACACTTTGTATTTCTTGAATGCAATACAAAGTGTTTAAATAGGGAACTATACCAATTCTATCTTTGAAAAAGATAGTGTTTTGGCTTAGATAAATAAATATTTATTCCTAATAATAATCCTAGATAAATATTCCTAGTTAGTGGATAAGGAAAATATCTAGAAGATATAAACTTTCCTTTTCCCTTTTATTCACCTAACTAAGTATTACTAAAAATAAGACATTCCATAAATAGCTCCAACTAACATAGGAGTTACTAAATATGGAAATAACTGAAAATAATAATAATAATAATAATAATTAAATAATATCTTTTCTTCAATCCATGGTGGCGCCTTCTTCTTCCTCTTGAGGACGACACTCTTTGCCATCAATAGCCCACGAATCGATCTTGAGAGCTCGTCTGGATCAAGATCATTGTTTGACCCACAGAAGGCCATCTTGATCCACATCATTAAACACTTTGTATTTCTTGAATGAAATACAAAGTGTTTAAATAGGGAACTATACCAATTCTATCTTTGCAAAAGATAGAGTTATGGCTTAGATAAATAAATATTTAATCCTGATAATAATCCTAGATAAATATTCCTAGTTAGTGGACAAGGAAAATATCTAGAAGAGATAAACTTTCCTTTTCCCTTTTATTCACCTAACTAAGTATTACTAAAAATAAGACACTCCATAAATAGCTCCAACTAACATAGGAGTTACTAAATATGGAAATAACTGAAAATAATAATAATAATAATAATAATAATAATAATAATAATAATAATAATAATAATAATAATAATTAAATAATATCTTTTCTTCAATCCATGGTGGCGCCTTCTTCTTCCTCTTGAGGACGACACTCTTTGCCATCAATAGCCCTCGAATCGATCTTGAGAGCTCGTCTGGATCAAGATCATTGTTTGACCCACAGAAGGCCATCTTGATCCACATCATTAAACACTTTGTATTTCTTGAATGAAATACAAAGTGTTTAAATAGGGAACTATACCAATTCTATATTTGCAAAAGATAGAGTTTTGGCTTAGATAAATAAATATTTAATCCTAATAATAATCCTAGATAAATATTCCTAGTTAGTGGACAAGGAAAATATCTAGAAGAGATAAACTTTCCTTTTCCCTTTTATTCACCTAACTAAGTATTACTAAAAATAAGACATTCCATAAATAGCACCAACTAACATAGGAGTTACTAAATATGGAAATAACTGAAAATAATAATAATAATAATAATAATAATAATAATTAAATAATATCTTTTCTTCAATCCATTGTGGCGCCTTCTTCTTCCTCTTGAGGACGACACTCTTTGCCATCAATAGCCCTCGAATCGATCTTGAGAGCTCGTCTGGATCAAGATCATTGTTTGACCCACAGAAGGCCATCTTGATCCACATCATTAAACACTTTGTATTTCTTGATTGAAATACAAAGTGTTTAAATAGGGAACTATACCAATTCTATCTTTGCAAAAGTTAGAGTTTTGGCTTAGATAAATAAATATTTAATCCTAATAATAATCCTAGATAAATATTCCTAGTTAGTGGACAAGGAAAATATCTAGAAGAGATAAACTTTCCTTTTCCCTTTTATTCACCTAACTAAGTATTACTAAAAATAAGACATTCCATAAATAGCTCCAACTAACATAGGAGTTACTAAATATGGAAATAACTGAAAATAATAATAATAATAATAATAATTAAATAATATCTTTTCTTCAATCCGTGGTGGCGCCTTCTTCTTCCTCTTGAGGACGACACTATTTGCCATCAATAGCCCTCGAATCGATCTTGAGAGCTCGTCAGGATCAAGATCATTGTTCGACCCACAGAAGGCCATCTTGATCCACATCATTAAACACTTTCTATTTCTTGAATGAAATACAAAGTGTTTAAATAGGGAACTATACCAATTCTATCTTTGCAAAAGATAGAGTTTTGGCTTAGATAAATAAATATTTAATCCTGATAATAATCCTAGATAAATATTCCTAGTTAGTGGACAAGGAAAATATCTAGAAGAGATAAACTTTCCTTTTCCCTTTTATTCACCTAACTAAGTATTACTAAAAATAAGACATTCCATAAATAGCTCCAACTAACATAGGAGTTACGAAATATGGAAATAACTGAAAATAATAATAATAATACTAATAATAATTAAATAATATCTTTTCTTCAATCCATGGTGGCGCCTTCTTCTTCCTCTTGAGGACGACACTCTTTGCCATCAATAGCCCTCGAATCGATCTTGAGAACTCGTCTGGATCAAGATCATTGTTTGACCCACAGAAGGCCATCTTGATCCACATCATTAAACACTTTGTATTTCTTGATTGAAATACAAAGTGTTTAAATAGGGAACTATACCAATTCTATCTTTGCAAAAGTTAGAGTTTTGGCTTAGATAAATAAATATTTAATCCTAATAATAATCCTAGATAAATATTCCTAGTTAGTGGACAAGGAAAATATCTAGAAGAGATAAACTTTCCTTTTCCCTTTTATTCACCTAACTAAGTATTACTAAAAATAAGACATTCCATAAATAGCTCCAACTAACATAGGAGTTACTAAATATGGAAATAACTGAAAATAATAATAATAATACTAATAATAATTAAATAATATCTTTTCTTCAATCCATGGTGGCGCCTTCTTCTTCCTCTTGAGGACGACACTCTTTGCCATCAATAGCCCTCGAATCGATCTTGAGAGCTCGACTGGATCAAGATCATTGTTTGACCCACAGAAGGCCATCTTGATCCACATCATTAAACACTTTGTATTTCTTGAATGAAATACAAAGTGTTTAGATAGGGAACTAAACCAATTCTATCTTTGCAAAAGATAGAGTTTTGGCTTAGATAAATAAATATTTAATCCTAATAATAATCCTAGATAAATATTCCTAGTTAGTGGACAAGGAAAATATCTAGAAGAGATAAACTTTCCTTTTCCCTTTTATTCACCTAACTAAGTATTACTAAAAATAAGACATTCCATAAATAGCTCCAACTAGCATAGGAGTTACTAAATATGGAAATAACTGAAAATAATAATAATAATACTAATTAAATAATATCTTTTCTTCAATCCATGGTGGCGCCTTCTTCTTCCTCTTGAGGACGACACTCTTTGCCATCAATAACCCTCGATTCGATCTTGAGAGCTCGTCTGGATCAAGATCATAGTTTGACCCACAGAAGGCCATCTTGATCCACATCATTAAACACCTTGCATTTCTTGATTGAAATACAAAGTGTTTAAATAGGGAACTATACCAATTATATCTTTGCAAAAGATAGAGTTTTGGCTTAGATAAATAAATATTTAATCCTAATAATAATCCCATATAAATATTCCTAGTTAGTGGACAAGGAAAATATCTAGAAGAGATAAACTTTCCTTTTCCCTTTTATTTACCTAACTAAGTATTACTAAAAATAAGACATTCCATAAATAGCTCCAACTAACATAGGAGTTACTAAATATGGAAATAACTGAAAATAATAATAATAATACTAATAATAATTAAATAATATCTTTTCTTCAATCCATGGTGGCGCCTTCTTCTTCCTCTTGAGGACGACACTCTTTGCCATCAATAGCCCTCGAATCGATCTTGAGAGCTCGTCTGGATCAAGATCATTGTTTGACCCACAGAAGGCCATCTTGATCCACATCATTAAACACTTTGTATTTCTTGAATGAAATACAAAGTGTTTAAATAGGGAACTATACCAATTCTATATTTGCAAAAGATAGAGTTTTGGCTTAGATAAATAAATATTTAATCCTAATAATAATCCTAGATAAATATTCCTAGTTAGTGGACAAGGAAAATATCTAGAAGAGATAAACTTTCCTTTTCCCTTTTATTCACCTAACTAAGTATTACTAAAAATAAGACATTCCATAAATAGCACCAACTAACATAGGAGTTACTAAATATGGAAATAACTGAAAATAATAATAATAATAATAATAATTAAATAATATCTTTTCTTCAATCCATTGTGGCGCCTTCTTCTTCCTCTTGAGGACGACACTCTTTGCCATCAATAGCCCTCGAATCGATCTTGAGAGCTCGTCTGGATCAAGATCATTGTTTGACCCACAGAAGGCCATCTTGATCCACATCATTAAACACTTTGTATTTCTTGATTGAAATACAAAGTGTTTAAATAGGGAACTATACCAATTCTATCTTTGCAAAAGTTAGAGTTTTGGCTTAGATAAATAAATATTTAATCCTAATAATAATCCTAGATAAATATTCCTAGTTAGTGGACAAGGAAAATATCTAGAAGAGATAAACTTTCCTTTTCCCTTTTATTCACCTAACTAAGTATTACTAAAAATAAGACATTCCATAAATAGCTCCAACTAACATAGGAGTTACTAAATATGGAAATAACTGAAAATAATAATAATAATAATAATAATTAAATAATATCTTTTCTTCAATCCATGGTGGCGCCTTCTTCTTCCTCTTGAGGACGACACTATTTGCCATCAATAGCCCTCGAATCGATCTTGAGAGCTCGTCAGGATCAAGATCATTGTTCGACCCACAGAAGGCCATCTTGATCCACATCATTAAACACTTTCTATTTCTTGAATGAAATACAAAGTGTTTAAATAGGGAACTATACCAATTCTATCTTTGCAAAAGATAGAGTTTTGGCTTAGATAAATAAATATTTAATCCTGATAATAATCCTAGATAAATATTCCTAGTTAGTGGACAAGGAAAATATCTAGAAGAGATAAACTTTCCTTTTCCCTTTTATTCACCTAACTAAG
Organism: Persicaria maculosa; assembly: GCA_963922045.1. Classification (NCBI taxonomy): domain Eukaryota; kingdom Viridiplantae; phylum Streptophyta; class Magnoliopsida; order Caryophyllales; family Polygonaceae; genus Persicaria; species Persicaria maculosa. Next base: position 43,238,505 of record OY998261.1, read on the forward strand.
TATTACTAAAAATAAGACATTCCATAAATAGCTCCAACTAACATAGGAGTTACTAAATATGGAAATAACTGAAAATAATAATAATAATACTAATAATAATTAAATAATATCTTTTCTTCAATCCATGGTGGCGCCTTCTTCTTCCTCTTGAGGACGACACTCTTTGCCATCAATAGCCCTCGAATCGATCTTGAGAGCTCGTCTGGATCAAGATCATTGTTTGACCCACAGAAGGCCATCTTGATCCACATCATTAAACACTTTGTATTTCTTGAATGAAATACAAAGTGTTTAGATAGGGAACTAAACCAATTCTATCTTTGCAAAAGATAGAGTTTTGGCTTAGATAAATAAATATTTAATCCTAATAATAATCCTAGATAAATATTCCTAGTTAGTGGACAAGGAAAATATCTAGAAGAGATAAACTTTCCTTTTCCCTTTTATTCACCTAACTAAGTATTACTAAAAATAAGACATTCCATAAATAGCTCCAACTAACATAGGAGTTACTAAATATGGAAATAACTGAAAATAATAATAATAATACTAATAATAATTAAATAATATCTTTTCTTCAATCCATGGTGGCGCCTTCTTCTTCCTCTTGAGGACGACACTCTTTGCCATCAATAGCCCTCGAATCGATCTTGAGAGCTCGTCTGGATCAAGATCATTGTTTGACCCACAGAAGGCCATCTTGATCCACATCATTAAACACTTTGTATTTCTTGAATGAAATACAAAGTGTTTAGATAGGGAACTAAACCAATTCTATCTTTGCAAAAGATAGAGTTTTGGCTTAGATAAATAAATATTTAATCCTAATAATAATCCTAGATAAATATTCCTAGTTAGTGGACAAGGAAAATATCTAGAAGAGATAAACTTTCCTTTTCCCTTTTATTCACCTAACTAAGTATTACTAAAAATAAGACATTCCATAAATAGCTCCAACTAGCATAGGAGTTACTAAATATGGAAATAACTGAAAATAATAATAATAATAATAATTAAATAATATCTTTTCTTCAATCCATGGTGGCGCCTTCTTCTTCCTCTTGAGGACGACACTCTTTGCCATCAATAGCCCTCGATTCGATCTTGAGAGCTCGTCTGGATCAAGATCATAGTTTGACCCACAGAAGGCCATCTTGATCCACATCATTAAACACCTTGCATTTCTTGATTGAAATACAAAGTGTTTAAATAGGGAACTATACCAATTATATCTTTGCAAAAGATAGAGTTTTGGCTTAGATAAATAAATATTTAATCCTAATAATAATCCCATATAAATATTCCTAGTTAGTGGACAAGGAAAATATCTAGAAGAGATAAACTTTCCTTTTCCCTTTTATTTACCTAACTAAGTATTACTAAAAATAAGACATTCCATAAATAGCTCCAACTAACATAGGAGTTACTAAATATGGAAATAACTGAAAATAATAATAATAATACTAATAATAATTAAATAATATCTTTTCTTCAATCTATGGTGGCGCCTTCTTCTTCCTCTTGAGGACGACACTCTTTGCCATCAATAGCCCTCGAATCGATCTTGAGAGCTCGTCTGGATCAAGATCATTGTTTGACCCACAGAAGGCCATCTTGATCCACATCATTAAACACTTTGTATTTCTTGAATGAAATACAAAGTGTTTAAATAGGGAACTATACCAATTCTATCTTTGCAAAAGATAGAGTTTTGGCTTAGATAAATAAATATTTAATCCTAATAATAATCCTAGATAAATATTCCTAGTTAGTGGACAAGGAAAATATCTAGAAGAGATAAACTTTCCTTTTCCCTTTTATTCACCTAACTAAGTATTACTAAAAATAAGACATTCCATAAATAGCTCCAACTAACATAGGAGTTACTAAATATGGAAATAACTGAAAATAATAATAATAATAATAATTAAATAATATCTTTTCTTCAATCCATGGTGGCGCCTTCTTCTTCCTCTTGAGGACGACACTCTTTGCCATCAATAGCCCTCGAATCGATCTTGAGAGCTCGTCTGGATCAAGATCATTGTTTGACCCACAGAAGGCCATCTTGATCCACATCATTAAACACTTTGTATTTCTTGATTGAAATACAAAGTTTTTAAATAGGGAACTATACCAATTCTATCTTTGCAAAAGATAGAGTTTTGACTTAGATAAATAAATATTTAATCCTGATAATAATCCTAGATAAATATTCCTAGTTAGTGGACAAGGAAAATATCTAGAAGAGATAAACTTTCCTTTTCCCTTTTATTCACCTAACTAAGTATTACTAAAAATAAGACATTCCATAAATAGCTCCAACTAACATAGGAGTTACTAAATATGGAAATAACTGAAAATAATAATAATAATAATAATAATAATAATAATAATAATAATAATAATAATAATAATAATAATAATAATAATAATAATAATTAAATAATATCTTTTCTTCAATCCATGGTGGCGCCTTCTTCTTCCTCTTGAGGACGACACTCTTTGCCATCAATAGCCCTCGATTCGATCTTGAGAGCTCGTCTGGATCAAGATCATAGTTTGACCCACAGAAGGCCATCTTGATCCACATCATTAAACACTTTGCATTTCTTGATTGAAATACAAAGTGTTTAAATAGGGAACTATACCAATTATATCTTTGCAAAAGATAGAGTTTTGGCTTAGATAAATAAATATTTAATCCTAATAATAATCCCATATAAATATTCCTAGTTAGTGGACAAGGAAAATATCTAGAAGAGATAAACTTTCCTTTTCCCTTTTATTTACCTAACTAAGTATTACTAAAAATAAGACATTCCATAAATAGCTCCAACTAATATAGGAGTTACTAAATATGGAAATAACTGAAAATAATAATAATAATACTAATAATAATTAAATAATATCTTTTCTTCAATCCATGGTGGCGCCTTCTTCTTCCTCTTGAGGACGACACTCTTTGCCATCAATAGCCCTCGAATCGATCTTGAGAGCTCGTCTGGATCAAGATCATTGTTTGACCCACAGAAGGCCATCTTGATCCACATCATTAAACACTTTGTATTTCTTGAATGAAATACAAAGTGTTTAAATAGGGAACTATACCAATTCTATCTTTGCAAAAGATAGAGTTTTGGCTTAGATAAATAAATATTTAATCCTAATAATAATCCTAGATAAATATTCCTAGTTAGTGGACAAGGAAAATATCTAGAAGAGATAAACTTTCCTTTTCCCTTTTATTCACCTAACTAAGTATTACTAAAAATAAGACATTCCATAAATAGCTCTAACTAACATAGGAGTTACTAAATATGGAAATAACTGAAAATAATAATAATAATAATAATTAAATAATATCTTTTCTTCAATCCATGGTGGCGCCTTCTTCTTCCTCTTGAGGACGACACTCTTTGCCATCAATAGCCCTCGAATCGATCTTGAGAGCTCGTCTGGATCAAGATCATTGTTTGACCCACAGAAGGCCGTCTTGATCCACATCATTAAACACTTTGTATTTCTTGAATGAAATACAAAGTGTTTAAATAGGGAACTATACCAATTCTATCTTTGAAAAAGATAGAGTTTTGGCTTAGATAAATAAATATTTAATCCTAATAATAATCCTAGATAAATATTCCTAGTTAGTGGACAAGGAAAATATCTAGAAGAGATAAACTTTCCTTTTCCCTTTTATTCACCTAACTAAGTATTACTAAAAATAAGACATTCCATAAATAGCACCAACTAACATAGGAGTTACTAAATATGGAAATAACTGAAAATAATAATAATAATAATAATAATAATAATAATAATAATAATTAAATAATATCTTTTCTTCAATCCATGGTGGCGCCTTCTTCTTCCTCTTGAGGACGACACTCTTTGCCATCAATAGCCCTCGAATCGATCTTGAGAGCTCGTCTGGATCAAGATTATTGTTTGACCCATAGAAGGCCATCTTGATCCACATCATTAAACACTTTGTATTTCTTGAATGAAATACAAAGTGTTTAAATAGGGAACTATACCAATTCTATCTTTGCAAAAGATAGAGTTTTGGCTTAGATAAATAAATATTTAATCCTAATAATAATCCTAGATAAATATTCCTAGTTAGTGGACAAGGAAAATATCTAGAAGAGATAAACTTTCCTTTTCCCTTTTATTTACCTAACTAAGTATTACTAAAAATAAGACATTCCATAAATAGCTCCAACTAACATAGGAGTTACTAAATATGGAAATAACTGAAAATAATAATAATAATAATAATAATTATTAATAATTAAATAATATCTTTTCTTCAATCCATGGTGGCGCCTTCTTCTTCCTCTTGAGGACGACACTCTTTGCCATCAATAGCCCTCGAATCGATCTTTAGAGCTCGTCTGGATCAAGATCATTGTTTGACCCACAGAAGGCCATCTTGATCCACATCATTAAACACTTTGTATTTCTTGAATGAAATACAAAGTATTTAAATAGGGAACTATACCAATTCTATCTTTGCAAAAGATAGAGTTTTGGCTTAGATAAATAAATATTTAATCCTAATAATAATCCTAGATAAATATTCCTATTTAGTGGACAAGGAAAATATCTAGAAGAGATAAACTTTCCTTTTCCCTTTTATTCACCTAACTAAGTATTACTAAAAATAAGACATTCCATAAATAGCACCAACTAACATAGGAGTTACGAAATATGGAAATAACTGAAAATAATAATAATAATAATAATAATAATTAAATAATATCTTTTCTTCAATTCCATGGTGGCGCCTTCTTCTTCCTCTTGAGGACGACACTCTTTGCCATCAATAGCCCTCGAATCGATCTTGAGAGCTCGTCTGGATCAAGATCATTGTTTGACCCACAGAAGGCCATCTTGATCCACATCATTAAACACTTTGTATTTCTTGATTGAAATACAAAGTGTTTAAATAGGGAACTATACCAATTCTATCTTTGCAAAAGATAGAGTTTTGGCTTAGATAAATAAATATTTAATCCTAATAATAATCCTAGATAAATATTCCTAGTTAGTGGACAAGGAAAATATCTAGAAGAGATAAACTTTCCTTTTCCCTTTTATTCACCTAACTAAGTATTACTAAAAATAAGACATTCCATAAATAGCTCCAACTAACATAGGAGTTACTAAATATGGAAATAACTGAAAATAATAATAATAATACTAATAATAATTAAATAATATCTTTTCTTCAATCCATGGTGGCGCCTTCTTCTTCCTCTTGAGGACGACACTCTTTGCCATCAATAGCCCTCGAATCGATCTTGAGAGCTCGTCAGGATCAAGATCATTGTTTGACCCACAGAAGGCCATCTTGATCCACATCATTAAACACTTTGTATTTCTTGAATGAAATACAAAGTGTTTAAATAGGGAACTATACCAATTCTATCTTTGCAAAAGATAGAGTTTTGGCTTAGATAAATAAATATTTAATCCTAATAATAATCCTAGATAAATATTCCTAGTTAGTGGACAAGGAAAATATCTAGAAGAGATAAACTTTCCTTTTCCCTTTTATTCACCTAACTAAGTATTACTAAAAATAAGACATTCCATAAATAGCTCCATCTAACATAGGAGTTACTAAATATGGAAATAACTGAAAATAATAATAATAATAATAATAATTAAATAATATCTTTTCTTCAATCCATGGTGGCGCCTTCTTCTTCCTCTTGAGGACGACACTCTTTGCCATCAATAGCCCTCGAATCGATCTTGAGAGCTCGTCTGGATCAAGATCATTGTTTGACCCACAGAAGGCCATCTTGATCCACATCATTAAACACTTTGTATTTCTTGAATGAAATAAAAAGTGTTTAAATAGGGAACTATACCAATTCTATCTTTGCAAAAGATAGAGTTTTGGCTTCGATAAATAAATATTTAATCCTAATAATAATCCTAGATAAATATTCCTAGTTAGTGGACAAGGAAAATATCTAGAAGAGATAAACTTTCCTTTTCCCTTTTATTCACCTAACTAAGTATTACTAAAAATAAGACATTCCATAAATAGCTCCAACTAACATAGGAGTTACTAAATATGGAAATAACTGAAAATAATAATAATAATAATAATAATAATAATAATAATAATAATAATAATAATAATAATAATAATAATAATAATAATAATAATTAAATAATATCTTTTCTTCAATCCATGGTGGCGCCTTCTTCTTCCTCTTGAGGACGACACTCTTTGCCATCAATAGCCCTCGAATCGATCTTGAGAGCTCGTCTGGATCAAGATCATTGTTTGACCCATAGAAGGCCATCTTGATCCACATCATTAAACACTTTGTATTTCTTGAATGAAATACAAAGTGTTTAAATAGGGAACTATGCCAATTCTATCTTTGCAAAAGATAGAGTTTTGGCTTAGATAAATAAATATTTAATCCTAATAATAATCCTAGATAAATATTCCTAGTTAGTGGACAAGGAAAATATCTAGAAGAGATAAACTTTCCTTTTCCCTTTTATTCACCTAACTAAGTATTACTAAAAATAAGACATTCCATAAATAGCTCCAACTAACATAGGAGTTACTAAATATGGAAATAACTGAAAATAATAATAATAATATTTATAATAATAATAATAATTAAATAATATCTTTTCTTCAATCCATGGTGGCGCCTTCTTCTTCCTCTTGAGGACGACACTCTTTGCCATCAATAGCCCTCGAATCGATCTTGAGAGCTCGTCTGGATCAAGATCGTTGTTTGACCCACAGAAGGCCATCTTGATCCATATCATTGCCTCTTTACGCCACTAGTGGCCCATCTGTATCGTCGTACGACAATTTAGATGGAATAGCTTTAGTCGGCAACAACAACCACTTCGTACCGGTAAGTTTCGAATTTCATATGCATTTCCTTCTTCACATTTCGTTTCTTCCCTTCTCATTTCGTTTTTTCCATACATTTTACGCAGATTTGGTTATTTCTTGAATCCCATTTACCTCACGTGTACTCTACGTGGACGTAGTACCACCATCCCATAGTCAATGGGTGGGACGAGTAGTTCGTGGGCAGGATTGCACTATACAGAGCCTACCGTCGGTGAGATGGTGGTCGTCAGCTGCAATATTAGCATTTTTATTTTTCATGGATTTGCAGCCTCAGACTTTCTCTCTTTGATTTCCTGACATATGTTGTTCCATGTATCTTATTGTCTGAACTACGATTTTTTATTTATCACATTTTTCAAACAATGGTTTTGTTCGTCGCCCTTTCGATATACCGAAATTTGCTCGTTTGGACCGGTCCGTCGTTGTCCATAATAAATGTTCGGCCGGTTCGGGCCGGTCCAGGCCAGTCCGGGCCGAACCGAGCCATCAATGTACGCCATTTTTCAAATTATGGATGTTGATTGCAAATTTGAAGTTTGATTAGGGGAGTACAAGAGCTACCAAAAATGAAGTTATCCGGTCCGGACAACAGTTAATTTCAAATATTTTTCGAATTATTGATGTTGTTTGGGCCAGTCTGGGTCGAGCAACCTTTGCTGTCCGGGCCGGTCCGGGCTGGTCCGGGCCGTCTATCGTGTCCTGACATATGGGCCACCGTAGGTGTGTGGGATGTGGGCCATCGTCTATATCTACGGTGGTTTCCACATTATAACGGCATCTTCCGCCCCAAACGGAGTTATCCACCACATTGTACATCGGTGGTTTAACTTATACGGAACTTATACGGACGCACCCACTGCCACATAGAAAGGTGGCTCTCGTTAATCGTCATTAAAGCCACTGTTACCTGCTACGGTGATTAGCGGTGCAAATAACAATACCCCATTTTAATCCAACCCAAAATGAAATTGGGCTCATTTAAATTTGAGGTTATAAATTAGTGGCCCTAGGTTAAAACCCACCAAACATTTCCCAGCCCAGCCCATTAGTTGTTTCCGGCCCATCATTTAAAAGAAGATCCGGCCCATTCCTCATCGATCTAGCCCACTCTATTTATCCGACCCACTCTTCAATTCTACCGGATTTAACTAAAACAAAATAAATAAATAAATAAAAGTAAGGGACATGGGTCCCACCCCTCCCCCATCTCCTTTGTCACCTGCCTTCTTTTTCATGCATGCGCTTTCTTCTGCGTTCCTTCTTCTACTCCGGTCTGGGATCGCAGAGGCGCCTCCTTCATCTCGTTCCTTCTCTCCAATGGTTCAATCTCACACTCCCTTCCGCCCTTCATCTTGTTCCTTCTCTCTCGTTTTTCGACCACGGTTCTTCCTCTCTCTGACTCTCTCTCTCTCTCACCATTGAGACATTACACATAGGGGGACGAGGGAAGAGTTCATGTATCAAGGGAAATGAAAGTTAGCACAAGATTTCAAGGGAGCACAAACAAGAGTAGAAGGAGGCTAGCGGAAGCTTACCAAGTGAAATTGGGTGCGACGGGCTCGTCGAAGGCTCGTTCGCAGCTTGGCTCTCTTCTCAGACTTGAATCAAGGACAACCGTTGAGCAAGGTTTCAAGTTTCCTGTTGTTTTTTTACTAGATATAGCGAGAGGGACTCACCGAGCATTCTTGGATGGGGCGGAGGGTCGTCGAAGGCACGTGTCCCGGGGTGGCATTGTGGTTGGTGGTGGAGGGTGAGGGAGTCCTTTTTTGCGGTCATTGGAGGTGCGTCTAGCTAAGGCAAGGGTAAGGAGTTGGAGTGGAGTGGGTGAGCTTCAGTTAAGATGAAAAGGAAGGGCGTGGGTTTTTGCTGCAAGAAAAGAAACAGGGGAGGAAGAGAGTATAGATGGGTGTGTATGTGGGAATGAGTCTTATGATTTGTGGTAGAAATGTGATAAAAAAATTTCCCCAAATGAGCCAACCCAATTTCAACCTTATCACTAACATACTACAATTAGCATTTGGTTTATGTTTTGAACTTTGGTAGATATTTTGTGGATGGTTAAAATTTTGTATTGCAAGGATGATATATTTTACACATAACATAAAAAGAAATGGGGATAAAATCATAAAATGTAAAACTTTATGCAATTATTTTATTTTCTATAATACAATTTTTTCGTCAAAATTTAGAAAATAAAATGTGAAATTATTTTAAGTGAAAATGGGAATTTTTATACGCCACATACACTGTAAGACCCGGGGTCTTAAGAGGCGCCAGCCCTTGCCACCTAGCCCTCTCAAGTCTATTGTCCTCACTTACCACCTAGCCCTCTCAAGTCCGTTGTCCTCACTTGGAGCCTGAAAAGGAAGAGCTCTTGTGACATGGGTAGGGCTTGAATCACTTATAACGCACTCCCAACATCTTTATGATATCCGATGTGGGACAGGGGTGTTATAATCTCCCCCACTTAAAGCACTAACGACCTCGTCAGGCCCAAGGAATAGCCCCAGGGTGGAGCATACCCGAGCATACTGTCATAGTACCTTCGGACCCGAAGTCGGCTCTGATACCATCTGTAAGACCCGGGGTCTTAAGAGGCGGCAGCCCATGCCACCTAGCACTCTCAGGTCCGTTGTCCTCACTTGGAGCCTGAAACGGTAGAGCTCTTGTAACATAGGTAGGGCTTGAATCACTTATAACTCACTCCCAACATCCTTATGATATCCGATGTGGGACGGGGGTATTACAATCTCCCCCACTTAAAGCACTGACGACCCCGTCAGGCCCAAGGAATAGCCCCCGGGTGGAGCGTAACCGAGCATACTTTTAGAGTACCTTTAGACCTGAAGTCGGCTCTAATACCATTTGTAAGACCCCGGGTCTTACAGAATCACTTATAACTCACTCCCAACATCCTTATAATATCTGATGTGGGACGGGGGTGTTACAATCTCCCCCACTTAAAGCACTGACGACCTCGTCAGACCCAAGGAATAGCCCCCGGGTCTTACATACACGAATTTTCAGAAATTATATAAATTTAATCAAGATGGAATTTTAATCTTTCAAATAATTAATTTTATAAAATTTGAACCTTACAGATTGTTTCTAAAAAAATACAAATAAATTGTTGAATATGTGACATTAAAGATATATAAAGTGGCAAATGTTAATTGGTTAAAGTTTTTGGCCAATAAGTTTTTTCATAAAAGTGTGATATGTGGCAAAAAGTTAATGTTTTAGTATTATATAAGATTGACAATAGTATAAAATAAAAAAGTAAAATAATATTAGTATATACTTTATTAAACAATAGACAATATATATATATAGTGAAAGAATAAATATTACCATGGTGGGAAAAAATTAATCATATGGCTACTGAAGCGTTCAAGGAATTTCATCTATACTTATTACCTCATTATGATGATAGAATGACCTAAAAATACCTGCAAGCCTTGATTGAGAAGATATATGAACAGATTATATATTTATTGATTCAAGCGGTGGGATGATGTGTTAGGCTCGCGAGGGTTTGAACTGTTATATCGCGAATTGGGACGGAAGTTTTAGATGATGTTCTTATTCCAGGAACGTTCTTCTTCGATCGCAGATCTCAAGAACTCAACTCTGGGGGTTTTAGATCCAGGGATTTATATGATCTCCTCTTTTCTATCTCTTTCGATTGATCTCTTATTTGTGTATGGAATGGGGTATTTATAGGAAGACTAAGCGAGCAGCTGGCTGGTGACCTCGTGGTTCTATTTAGGACACGTGTAAGGCATGCCATCGTGCTTAGGGGGTAGATGATACACGTGGCGTTGTTTAGAGGTGAGGTGCTAGAAACACCGAGCTGCTTTACTTAGGGTTCCTAAAACCCACGAGGTACTTAAGGGGCCCTCCTTGGCCGTTACGCGATCATAGCTAAGTATTTAAACCGTGAGTAGGGTTCGGTTGTGAGAACGAACGAGTATCTTACACGCGATGGATCCTATGGTGGGCCGGATGTCTTCTTGCGTTGGGGTGACCTACTTATGACGCTATATTTGTGTTAATTGATTGGTCTATTTTCCATGGCATCGTCATATCTCCTCGTAACCTGATCGCGAGTGATAATTCATTTGTGATTAGGTTTCGATAAATACGATGTTTCTTATAAAAGGATTTAGTTCCTTTGATTGGGCCTTAGTTGGGCCTAACGTGCATCTTCGGCCCATTGGGCGAAATGGCCCCACAGAGACCTATATGTGAGGTTTTTCACTTATCAATTTCTCATTCTTCATTTCTGAAGCTCAAAAAAGGAGAGAGAAGGAGTTCAAGGGTTTTCTGTGCTTTTCAGAGATGAGATCGGAGCTTTGGTAGCGGTTTTCTCTTCAGTTCTTCGAGTGTTTATCGACGTGTTTCGCTCTTATTTCTCAAGTAAGTTTATTCTCGGTCTCTCTTTTGATCTCTTTAATTTCTGGGTTTGAGTTTATTTGCTCTTTGGGGTTTTTTAGGGCAGTTGGAGGTATAAAAAATAGTGGTAAAATTACCCCTTTTATGTGGATTTTTTGGTGGTTAAAGGGTGGGGAACGAGAGGTGCTCCGGCGTTCCCTTCCCTGCCTCCTCCACCATTCCGCCATTTCATCCCCTATTCTCTCTCTTATTTTCTCAGTGACGGTTGTTCTTATGGGGGGAAGTGTTATTCTCTGGCTTTTTTCTAGAAAAACCTTATAGTGGTTAATTTGGACCTGTCTGAAAAAACCTTTGATGACTTGGGTGGAAGAAACATTTTCGTCTCCTCTTAATCTTTATGGAGGAGACGAAAAGGCGTCTTTAACCGTCATCCGACGGGGCGAAGATGTCTTTTCTACGCCTCTTTGAGAGGCGTGTGAGGTGCCAACTTGGGCCCACAAGAGGGCTTTTTGGCGCCAATTTTTGCGTCATCGCGATGTTGAAAAGGTAGTTCCCCCTTGCTGATTTTTCTCTTTGCTGCATTTTTCCAGGGGACTTCCTTCTTGTTTTTACAATTAAAATGTCGCAAGCGAGTGATAGTCAGAATCGTAGTATGAGCTATGGATGCGAAGAGGTTAGTTCTTCACGAACAAGATCCCTGGTTGACGTGGACTCGGATTCGTCAGTAATTCCAGCTCCTCTTCTACCGAGTAAAAGATCTCGTGATGAGAGAAAGGAGAAGGTGACAGCTAAAGCCGGCTTAATTGCGAAGAAAAGGAAGATGGCGGGGAGCATAAAACGTCCCTTGAAGAAGGATAATCCCGAGTATTATCATTCCTCAGAGTCCATAAATAAATTGGGAAAAGGTGAATCGTCTCGCGTACGAAAAGAGGTCAAAAGGTCAGTACGAGTGGTCCCGAGTGATTTTGCATTGCCTCCTTACAATCGGTCAGAGGTGGACGATTGTAGCTTTTGTGAAAGTTATACCTTTGTGGAGCCTCCTCCTCTGCCAGCGATATTTATGGAACGCGTAGCTCCTACCGTAGTTAAAATATTGGGTGAAGAGTCGATGTTGAACGCAAAGCATTTGGAAGAAGTGGCGAGACTTTATCCATGGCCGGCTGGGGTAGAGTTAGGTTTAGCTACTGCGAATGGAGGATGTCTGAACAAATACAAAGACCATATAGTTGTTCATTTAGGCAGTTTGCTACAAGGATTTCGCCTTCCTCTTCCCCCATTATACTCAGATTTTCTAGCCCACATAAATCAATGTCCAGCCCAGCTTGCTTTTAACGTATGGATGTACTTGGCTGTATACATCATGCATTGTGCGACTCTTAACAAAACGCCATCGCTAGATCATCTTTTATCAGTTCTTTCTTTGAGACATAGCGAGGGATTGGAATCCGCTTCTCTGGCTGGAAAGATTGTTGAGAGGTTGTCCAACAGTCCGGGATGGCGAAGGAAATGGTTTTTGGTTCGCGATCCCTCAAAGTCTGTTTTGAATTTTGTGATTAAGCCTAGCAAATATATTGCACCCAGGATAAAGCATGCTGAAGCGGAGAGATGGAGGGCCGCATTTGGGGAAGGGATTGTGTCGGTACGGGGTTATAGGACGGTTGTTACCCCGGTTTGTTTAGAGATGGCTGGGCTTAGTCTTTCGCATAGATCGGGTCGGTGTCCAAGAGTTTCTAAAATCTCTTGGTGTTTTAATCGTAATTTTCTCTTATCTTGACTTGTTTCAAACTTTTTCTGCAGATATGTTGGTCGACAAATGAAAGATTGCTGCACTTGCAAAGAAGAAAAGTGCCATCCGAGGGGGATCTAGACCTGCTCAAGCTATTGCTCCGCGATCGGGCAATGGTCGCCAAAGTATTCCTTGTAGATCTCCTCCTGTGAACAGGAGTTCTAAAGGGAAAGAACTGGTTGACGATCGGGAAAGTATATCATCAGATGAGCAGCTACTGGCTAAATGCGAGCAGACACGACCAAGGGAAGGGACTGGGGCCACCATGCTCTTAAGTTCTGAGCCAATCACCCAGGCGGGGATTTCCATGGCAGCTTGCCGTCTGCCTGGATTCGGTCCTCTTGACTTTCCTAAACTGGAAATCCCTAAGAAGAGTTGTCCAGCTGAGCGAGATTATCTTCATCATCTGACCGACGAAGAACTAGTGGAGCAAGGGCAAAAAAGCAGGGGCTGGGTAATTTTCTTCGCGATATAAATTTTCTTTCTTCTTTTCTCTTCTTGTTTTTCATATATTTCGTTATCCTTTATGCATCGTTGTAGGATAATTTGCAATGGTCCGAAATGACTGGGCGTCTGAGGCAGTATAATGACAAAGTGAGGGAGCTAAGAGGGATAGTTACTACCTTGAAGGCGAAGGTGGAAAAATTGAAGGACGCAGAGCTTCAGGAAGTAACTATCGAGAGTCTTAAAGAGGCATTGGCGAAATCCCAGAAAGATGCAGAGGCGGCGAAGGGCGAGCTGGACCTATCGCGAGTTGAAATAGCAAAGGCTCAAGAAGTAGGGGCCAAGCATGAATCAGAGGCCTTATTCTTGAAGAGTCAACTGGCGGATACTGAGCGTGAGCTGGAAAGAGTTCGCGAAGAGCTTAATGGTGCAAATAGTCAGTTGGAGCGCTTTACTTCTGGGGAAGATGTTGCTCTTTCCCGGAAGTCCATTCGCGAATTCATGCTTAATGATGAAGGCCAGGTGTGGCTATCTGACTTTCTGAGAAACGCCGGTCGAGAATGGTTAATCCATTACCTTGAGACAGATGGGGAGGATATTCTGTATGACAGGGTTTCTGACGCGTTTATGGAAGGGGTTGAAGGTGGGATCATCCAAAGTGTCAATCGCTTTGCTCACCTTGGTGACGACGTAAGAGTCTTTTCTCCTAGTTATGAAAATGAGGATCTGAGACTCAAAGACCCTAAACGCGGACAACCTTCCTCCCTTGACGTTTCAGCTGACAACGCCGCTGCCCTCGATCTTCCTTCTGCTGGTGAAAAGACCCCCGAGCCAGTTCGTGATGACAACCCTTGCCCTGACGCTTAATTAATCACCTCTCCTTATTTTATGAATATTTTGCGAAGTTTTAGTTTGTTTTTGGGAATTTGTGAACATTTTTACCCGTGGTGAACACCTCGTGTTTCGTCATGGTTTGTGTATGCGGTAGCTTTTTTTGTTTCAGACATTATAGCCCATGACAAGCGATGTCTTGTTATGGTATGAATATTTTATGTTTGATATGCGACATATTTTTGCTTGTCTTTCGCTTGTTTTCCTTTAATAGTTTATTTTGTTGGATGGTTGAATTCGCAAAACCATAGCTGGTTGAATTCGCAAAACCATAGCTGGTTGAATTCGCGATACCCTTACCTATCTCCTGTCATTGATCGTTTTATGAAATGAATCGTGAAATGACAAAAAGTAGGGTTCGCGAATATATTGTATATTATACTGCTGATAATGAAAAGATAAAAAATATTTAGTAATGACATATACTAAAATATGGATTATGATCTTGCATAGTTATACTTATTCGTAACATAGGTAGTCGGGGAAAACATCTCCGTTTTCTTGTGGGCCTGGTTGCTCTATTGCTACGTCAAAGTGGGATTCTCCTTGGTATTCGAATGTAAGGTGACTCCCTATTCTGAGGTTGTTTATATTCACGAATGATCTCCATCCTTCCGAGAGAGAGAACCAATCCCCTTCAACTTTCTCGACTAGCACTAGAAATTCTTGGTTTGAAGGAGAGCATAGAAAAATTTGTTCCAGAACTTCCTCCCCGAATTCTACGAAGATGTATGGTAGGGGAAGTCTCTGTAATTGGCTTTCTCTAAGGATTGTCTTGGTGAATTTTGGATTTGGAAAGAACATCGTGTTCATTACAAAGATCGGTGGTGGGATTTGTGGTGGGGAATGGTTTCCTGAAATCATGTCAAAGCTTGGCATTGTGTTGCGATTTGATTTTGATTGTACTTTTCTTTATATTTCTATTTTTATACTAGTTTTGCATACTGCGGATATGGATGTTGTTTTTGTGGAGTCATCTGAACTTCTGTGAAGCAGGGTGGTGCGTGTTATTGCGTAGTTATTCGCATATGTCGATATATGATGTTTTCCTTGTAATTTTCCTTATCGCTTGGTGAGAGGTTAACACTTATCTGATATTGGTTATTGTGTTTGTTGATATATGTTAATCTCGTGGTAGACCTACGGTGTAGTTTGTTGTTTTTCTTGTGTAGATTGCTATATACAAGTAAGAAGATTAATTGTTTATTGTTTGTATTTTTTGCGGGAAATGATGGCTTCGACACCAGTTAATATTCCAGGTGTGTTATATCCTCGCGTTAGAGGTTTTTCTCGCGATATCGCTGTCGAGGGGCATCTATACAGACTGGTAAATTTATATCATGCAATTTTATTCCTTGGTAAATAGAGCGTTTGTGATGGATTCGTTTTTGTTGTAGCCTCTACCCTCCATTTACCGCGATTATGGATATGATGTACTTGGTTTAGTCCATCTGTGGACGCGAGCTGAAGAGGAATTTGTGGTCAGGGTGGAACCGTTAGGGCCTAGTAACTATTGGTTTACGAGTGGGTGGCCCGTGATTGTCATTTCAAATGAGCTCCGAATTGGGACATGCTTGTTTTTTTAGTATGAGGGAAACTCTTGTTTTGATGTTGTTGCCGTGAATCATGGTCCAGATGAAAATGGTGATGTAGATTTCACAGTTTGGGTTTGATACTGTCGAGGTTGTATCTTTTCCGCAGTTATATCGTTTATCTGTTTGTCGGATATTTTAGTTTGGTGTATGATAACTAAACCAATATGTTAGTGGAGTTTGTTGTTAAAAGCGAAATAATGTATAATATGTTAATCGCGGATGATATATTATTGATAGTTTGTATTATCCTTTTTGAAGTAAAAGGATCTGAGAAATATGTTTGCTCATGATGGGGATACTAATCTGGCAATCTTTAGACAATTGGTCGCGATATAAGGATGTTTATTTTACGCATGTTTGGATGTGGAGGAGGTTAATTTAATAACTAAGTAATTTCAAGCTAATCGATCGCGAATGAGAGAAATGAGTCTCTAATATTTTTTGCTTGTTAAGGAGATTGATAATCATGTAATCTTCAGCGAACGTATCGCGATATAGAGAAGTACATGTCCATCGTTTTTTGGATGTTAAGGAAATTAATAACCATGTAATCCCAGCCAATGTATCGTGATATAGAGAAGTGCATCTCCATCATTTTTTGGATGTTAAGGAGATTAATAATCATGTAATCTCCAGCGAATGAATCGCGATATAGAGAAGTGCATCTCTATCATATTTCGGATGTTAAGGAGATTAATAATCATTTAATCTCCAACAAATGTATCGCGATATAGAGAAGTGCATCTCTATCATATTTCGGATGTTAAGGAGATTAATAATCATTTAATCTCCAGCAAATGTATCGCGATATAGAGAAATGCATCTCCATCGTTTTTTGGATGTTAAGGAAATTAATAACCATGTAATCTCCAGCGAATCTCCATTGTTTTTGGGATGTTAAGGAGATTAATAACAATGTATTCTCCAGCGAATCTCCATCGTTTTTTGGACGTTTAAGGAGATTAATAACCATGTAATCTCCAGCCAATGTATCGTGATATAGAGAAGTGCATCTCCATTATTTTTTGGATGTTAAGGAGATTAATAATCATGTAATCTCTAGCGAATGAATCGCGATATAGAGAAGTGCATCTCTATCATATTTCGGATGTTAAGGAGATTAATAATCATTTAATCTCCAGCAAATGTATCGCGATATAGAGAAGTGCATCTCTATCATATTTCGGATGTTAAGGAGATTAATAATCATTTAATCTCCAGCAATTTTATCGCGATATAGAGAAGTGAATCTCCATCGTTTTTTTTTTGTAGGATAGCAAATAGCATAAATCCTGGAAAGACTGATTTTTATTGATGATCTGAGTATCATTAAAGAGGGGAAATACATTTGCTTACCACACCGTTTTTGGGATTTAATGGAAACCATTTGATCTTGGACCATTGTAATCGTCATTGTAAGGTTCGTCATCGATGTAGTACCCTTTCTTGTCGAAAAAATGGACTTGAAACCTTGTTTCCCCCATGTGGGTGAATTTTATTGATGTTTCCAACTCAAGTCCGTGTGTTTCGACAAAGTCTCTCCATCCGCGTGCGACCCTGTGAGATCCGTAACTGCCCCCTACAATGTGGACAGGGAAATCTTTGACAACGCGAGTTGATAATAGGATTTGGTCGGGGACATGAGGCTGGAAATGTTCTGCGAACTCGTAGGGCAACATCATGCGTATGTTTTGCTTGCTCCCTACTAAATAGATATAAAAAACGAAGGGATTATTTGGGTTTTGATCGGTAGCATATGTTGCCATGATTCGTTTTGGAAAGAATTCTGATAAGAGGCAAGTTTGAGAAATATGTTTTGTAGAGAGAAAAAGATCCTCTTGTTGTGGTATTGATTTGTAGATGAGATCTTGTAATAAATGACTATTTCTGGATTTGAAATGTCTCTGCATTTGGTCAGGTTTTGAGATGACTGATGCCATGTGTAATACATGCACAGTGTGAATTTTTACTTTTCAAATTCTCTTGTTTGGTTCCGACATATGTAGTAAATGTCCCTACCAAATTGTCAAAGTATGTACAGTCTTGTTTTGGATATAAAAGGGTATGGTGTTTGCAATATTTATTTATTTTATCCAACTGTAATTATCTTGGGAGAAGATGGCGTTTCCTAACCCTGTGATGCGGGATTTTATTCGTTGTGTTGATGTAGAGGGGAGGATGCATCGTCTTGTAAGTTTTAGAATATTGGTTATTATCTGTGTTTGAGCTCAATTTGTTTATGAAATAATGCTCTTTTGTTCTGGAGCCTCTTCCTGATGCTTTTGAGAGGATGTATGGTCATGTTGTGTCTGACCATGTATGTTTGGTCTCTGTGGCTGGTGAAAACTTTCGTGTTGAAGTTTCCAAAGATGGTTTGAATCTTGGTGGCTGTCTGAAGGTTGGAATAGATTCGCGATTAGTAACGGCGTTGAAGTTGGAGCATCGATGGTATTTTTTCAATACATGGGAGGGCATCGCTTTAAAGTTCTTGCTCTTAAGGATGAGGATGAATAGGGTATTTGAAATGTAATGGTGGTACTATAAGATGTTTGGTCTTTTGTTGTGCCCTTGTGAACTTTATTAATTCAGTCTGTTTATGTGTAATCGTATAGATTTAAGCAATCCCTTCTCAGCTCTGTTTTAAAATTTTGGTTTGGGTCTCCTTTCTCTCTGTTTCTGTCTTTGATGTGACCACTGGTAGCCTGACACTGTGGTTTCGTGTTACAGAGGTGTACTTCTGTGATTCTGCCACTAGCTTTGGCATGCAGCTCCTTCTGTCAAATTGTTTCGGATGAATATAAATTATTTTGTTGTGATGTGTCAGTATTATACTTGCTCCTTTGTTTAATAAATAGTAGATATGCGGATGAAATTTGGGTCGTCGTACTTGTGCTTTGATTTACTTGTTCACGGAGCAAAGTGAGAAATAATGACTTCTCCTCATCCCCGTCGGCGTGATTTTTTTCGTTCCATCGATTCTGAGGAGAAGATGGAATATATGGTAATCGTTTCAGTACGTCTGTTTGTGATTCTCTTGTTTAACTGATATCTAATTTTAGTTTTTCGCAGCTTTTGCCTGAATCTTTTGGCGCAGAGTATGTCCGCGATGGATTAACTCATGTGTGCTTGGTGTCTCCAACTGGGCGAGAGTTTCAAATAAGGTTGTTTCGAGATAGCCAAGACCATTACATCCTTACCGAAGGTTGGCGTGCTTTTGCCATAGACAGTGGTTTACGTGTTGGGGAGTCTCTTATCATTTTCAAATATGAGGGGAGTAGTCGGTTTACCATAATTGTTTTAGAAACGAACGAGTGAGTTCGTATAGATCAGTTTGGAGAATCAGCCTAGAGCTTTGTATTATGTATTCGTTATTGCTACTTTCGCGCAACTCCCGTTATGTTCTACTGTTTTTGTTATTTGGAGTGTTTGTATAAGATATATCATTTATATTTAGTCTTTCAAAGGTCAATGGAACATCCTCGTGAACCTGTGTTTGAATGGTATACGAGGAGATTTACTTGCCTGTATATCCGTATTTAAAACACATGCGATAGCTAAATTTATTCTTCTTGGAGACTTACTTGCATGCATATCCGTGTTTATAACACACGCGATAGCTAAATTTATTCTCCTTGGAGGCTTACTTGCATGCATATCCGTGTTTAAAACACACGCGATAGCTAAATTTATTCTCCTTGGAGGCTTACTTGTATGCATATCCGTGTTTAAAACACACGCGATAGCTAAATTTATTCTCCTTGGAGGCTTACTTTCATGCATATCCGTGTGTAAAACACACGTGATAGCTAAATTTATTCTCTTTGGAGGCTTACTTGCATGCATATCCGTGTTTAAAACACACGCGATAGCTAAATTTATTCTCCTTGGAGGCTTAATTGCATGCATATCCGTGTTTAAAACACACGCGATAGCTAAATTTATTCTCCTTGGAGGCTTACTTGCATGCATATCCGTGTTTAAAACATACGCGATAGCTAAATTTATTCTCCTTGGAGGCTTATTTGTATGCATATCCGTGTTTAAAACACACGCGATAGCTAAATTTATTCTCCTTGGAGGCTTACTTGCATGCATATCCGTGTTTAAAACACACGCGATAGCTAAATTTATTCTTTGTTGGCAGTCGATGAGGTTGGGTTTGGAACATTCATTTATTATATATGAAGTGGTGTACCCAATCGGGAACCCTGATGACCCATATACATGGAAAATCTAAATCATCAAGTTTCTTTCTATGCCTAAATTATCATGCAAAATAAGCCTTGAGATTCTTGGCGTTCCACGCCTTTGCAAGGGTGGCGCCTTCTGAGTTTTGAAGCTTGAAAGAGCCTTTGCCTTCTTCTTTATGGATGACATAGGGTCCTTCCCATTTAGATTCAAGTTTTCCTCCAGTGGTGGCTTGTCGGAGGATCATGTCACCTTTTTGTAGTGGGCGTACGAAGACACGCTTGTTGTATCCCTCAGCTAATCGGCGCTGATATTCAATCGCTTTAAGAGAAGCTGTGTCTCTTCTTTCTTCGCGTAAGTGGAGTTCTAACTCGAGGGCTTCATCATTGGTATCTTTACTGAAATTAATGATTCTAGCCGAGGGGATGAGCAACTCGACAGGGATGATCGCATCAACCCCAAAAGTCATTGCGAATGGTGTTTCTCCTGTTGGACTTTTTGCTGAAGTTCTATATGACCATAGCACCAAAGGTAAGATCTCGGCTCATTCACCCTTTGCTGTTCCCAGTCTCTTTCTGAGGGCATTCAGAATTTGTCGATTCGTGGTCTCAGCCTGTCCATTGGATTGTGGGTACGCTACCGATGAAAAACGGAAGTCGATGTGGAGCCCAGCACAGAAATCTCGAATTGCTTCACAGTCAAATTGGGGACCGTGATCAGTGATGATCGCCTGGGGGACTCCAAATCGGCAGATCATGTTTTTCCAAAGGAATTTGCGCACTTTTTCTGCAGTGATGGTGGCCATAGCTTCGGCCTCAACCCACTTCGTGAAGTAATCGACGATTACGATGATAAAACACAGCTGTCCTAGCGCTTTTGGGAATGGTCCCAAAATGTCCATTCCCCACATTGCGAACAGACAAGGCGCAGAGATGCACTTTAATGGATGAGGGGGGCGATGATTGAGTGATGCATGTCGCTGGCAAGGATCACATATATGAATAATCATTTCAGCATCCGCTCTTAGAGAAGGCCTGTAGTAGCCTAAACGTGTTATTTTGGAGGCAACAGCTCTCCATCCTTGGTGATTGCCACAGAGACCTGCGTGTAACTCTCGAATGAGGTCAAGGCCTTCTTGGTCTGATACACAGAGGAGATCCAGAAGGTTGAACCCTCTTTTGTACAGTCGGCCGTCTCTTATTCGAAAACGGGCTGCTCTTTTTCTAATGCTCTGGCCTTCATGGGAGTCAGTGGATAAAACTCATTCGGTTATGTACTCCAAGATAGGTTTTCGCCAGTCTCCGAGGTTGGATATTCTGAATACCCCTTGATGGATTCCTCGGGCATGTTTCTGTTCGATCACTACGTGATCACTTAATCCGAGAGGTAAAGTAGCCCCCATTCTGGCCAAGGTATAAGCGCGTTCGTTCTGATCGCGGGGGATGGATGAAATGGAGCATTTTCCAAAAGCGGCAGTGAGTGTTTGCACTCGCGCTAGATATTCAGGTAACATTTCCGTTTTTGCTTCATATTCACCTTTAACCTGCCGTGCCACTACCTCTGAATCTGTGAAAATCCGGACTTGTCTAGCCCCGTTGACCAGTGCTTTCTCTATACCTGCGATTAAAGCTTCATATTCTGCCTCATTGTTGGTGGCCTCAAATAATAGCTGAAAAGAAAGATCGGTTATCTCCCCACTAGGGCTTTTGATGGTAACCCCCGCTCCACAGCCTCCTGCTGATACTGATCCATCAACATTTATAACCCAATCTTCTCCGTCGCGATCTTGAGAATCAGTGAAAACAGCTTCCACTACAAAATCGGCAAGGGCTTGAGCTAAGCGGGCCTTTCTGGGCTTGAAATGGATGTCAAATTCAGAAAGCTCTACTGCCCATTTGACCATTCTTCTAGAGAGTGATGGTGAGTGTAGGATTTGATGGAGCGGTAGATCTGAAAGCACCTCAATGGTGTGAGCTTGAAAATAAGGCCTCAATCTTCTCGCAGCGAAAACAACGGATAGAGCCATCTTTTCTATCGGGGTATATCTGGATTTGGCGGATTGCAGAACACGACTAGCAAAGTAAATAGGAAGCTTGGATTCCCTAGTAAGCATTGTGCTAATGGTTGTGGAGCCAACAGCGAGGTATAATTGCAGTGTTTCATGTTCGTGTGGAAAATGAAGGGTGGGCAAAGTAGCCAAGTATTCTTTCATACTTTTGAAGGCTTTATTCAAAGCGACAGTCCATTCGACCGGACCCTTCTTTTTAAGTTGCTCGAAGAATGGTAGCGCATGATCAGCTAATTGCGAACAGAACCTGCTTAAGTAATTGACCGATCCGTTTAACTTTTGTATGTCGTTCAGCGTCCTTGGTGGGGCCATGTCGATGATGGTTTGCACCTTGGCCGGATTTACATCTATTCCTCGATGGCTTGTCATGAAGCCTAAGAATTTTCCTGAATCCACTCCAAAAACACACTTTTCTGGATTCAAGCAGACACGATTTTTCCTAAGTGTATCGATGGTTTCTTGTAAATCTTCGCAATGATCCTCTTTGTTGAAGCTCTTGATGACGATATCATCGACATAGACCGCCACGTTTCTCCCTATTTGAGTAGCAAAAACCTTTTCTATCATTCGCTGAAAGGTTGCACCTGCTTTCTTTAATCCAAACGGCATTACTTTATAGCAAAAAGTTCCCTCGTTGGTGATGAAAGCGGTGCTTGTTTCATCGCGAGGACTCATTTTGATCTGATTGTAACCGGAATAAGCATCCAGAAAGCTTAGAGTGGCATGCCCTGCTGTTGTGTCGACCAGCTCATCGATGGATGGCAAAGGATAGCTATCTTTTGGGCTGGCTTTGTTTAGATCTTTGAAATCGACCCACATTCTCCATTTGCCGCTACTCTTTTTTTACTAACACCACATTTGATAGCCAAGTTGAATCGTTAATCTCACGAATAAATCCAGCTTGAAGAAGCTTATATACCTCTTGCTTTGCTGCCTTTGATTTTTCGGCGGCCATTTTCCTCTTTCTTTGGCATACAGGCTTTGCATCGTGATTTAATCTCAACGAATGCTCTGCGATTTCTCGGGGGAGTCCCTTCAGATCTTGCGGCGACCAGGCAAAATCTCGTGACTTCTTTAACATGTCTTTGAGATGCTCCAAGGTAGGGCCAGTCAAACTGTGACCGTGGTATAAGGCCTCGGTCTTGTTTGGGAAAGGAAAGAAAGCAATCTTTTCCTCCACAACTTTGTTAGTTACTTTTTTGGGCCGAACTTCTAAATCCGCGTGTTGTTGTTCGGATGTTGCCTCTTGTTCGCTTTCATCAATTGCTTCTTCTTTTAATGATCCTAGAGCGTTTGTTTCAATCGCGAGAATCCGATTGTGGCCTTTTCTCAGCGAGGACAGGTAGCAGATTCTGCTTTCCGCTTGTTCTCCTCGTGCTTCACCCACCTTTCCGTTGGTACATGGAAATTTAACGCTGAAATGATATATGGAGTAGGCTATTTGGAATTTGAATAGACTTACACGCCCTATGATCGCGTTGTAGATGGAGGGCAATCGAACTATAGTGAATTCGATCATGTGTGTTCTCCTGTTTGGCTCGGTCCCTAGCGTCAGGGCCAGTTCAATGGTTCCACCTACTTCCACTTCGTCTCCACAAAAAGAAACTATTTTTCCTGAGTATCGGCGCAAAGCACTTTCCGCGATCCCGAGTTGTTCAAAAGCGTCCTAATAAAGGACGTCCACAGATGAACCTGTATCGATCATGACCCATTTAACAGTTTTGGTTCCTATTTGTACGTGAATGACCATGGGATCTGAGTGAGGCATTCTTAGATCGCGAGCATCACGAGTATCCGAAACAGAAAAACTAAGTATCGCATGTGCGGTGGATGCTTGCTTGATACTGGCTTCAGATGGAGGATATCTAGCTTCTCTTTCATAATTTTTCCTCTCTTGATTGCTAGCACTAGACGTTGCAGGTCCCCCGCGATAGTATTAATGCACCCATCGGGTGAGGGAGGCTTTCGATGATCTTGGTTAGGGCGATCGTGTCGATTGGATGAGGACCTGGCTTCCTAGGCATTCTTTATGTCCCTCGGAGGGGGTCGATAGCCTCCTCCTCTGTTTTCATTCTTTTCTCCTCTATTCCAGGGGTAAGTTCCCCTACCCCTTCCCTTGGCAGCATACTGAGGATTATAAGGCCTTGGTGGAACATTTGGTGGTTTATATTGCTGGGAAGGGACCACAGGGGGTAAGCATTGTGGTGGCGTTGCGATGGGATGGTTGAGATTTGTTGATGGCGCACAAATCTGAAGGGGTACTTCTTTCGAAGGGAGGGCTGGGGGGATCCCGTACACAAGAGGTGCTATGTAGTTAGGATGAGCCATCATTGCATTTGTCGGGGCGCCAAGAGATCCTGGAATCGACCTGTGATTGTATTAGACTTCCTGGATCTGAGGTCGCGGGGGAACGATCGGGTACTACCAGGGAGGATTGTGGTGACGTTGATCCCCAAAATTCTCTCTCCTTTGGTGTTTGTTAGGTGCTCGATGGTAAGTTGGCGGCCTTGATTCAAAAGGTCTCGAGCTAGAGCTTGCCGCTTCCATGGCATGGATCTGCTTGGTTACGAGCTCTCTCAGGACATCGTAGTTTTCTGGCTCCTTTCGAAATAGGCAGACCTTGAAATTGCCCTCAATCAAATTGCCCATTAGTATTGTGCTTGCAGACTCTTGATTGAATCTTGGGATTTGAACCACCATGTTGGTGAATCGACTGAAGAAGTTCCCTAGTGATTCATTCACACCTTGTTTGATAGAATTGAGGTCCAGCATGGTTCTTTTCCTTGTGCGAGCACTGCCGAAATGGGCGACGAATGTGCCCGTTAGTTTCGTGAAGTTGTTGATGGAAGATTGAGCCAAATTGGTGAACCATGTTAATGTTACACCGCTTAGTGTGGATGGAAACGAGCGACAATACATGGCGTCGTTGTCCTCGTTCATGCCCATGGCTATGGTGAACTGGTTGAGGTGGTCATTGGGATCAGTATCTCCTTTGTACTTGGCAATGGAGATATCCCTCCATCTCTCGGGGACCGGTGCTTCACGTATCTCTCTGCAAAATACTGACGGGAAAGTGGGTTCATTTTTGTGTCTTTTCTTGGGTGTTCCAGGGGAGTTTGAATGCGATGTAACTTCCCTGGGGCTGAGGACACGGGCGATTTTATTAGTGTTTTCATCGAGCTCTGGGCCAGTGTTGAGAGGGTCACCATTAGGGTTAGGGAAATGGTTGACCGTTACAGATATGGGACCCTGTTGTTGGTAGTAACCACGAGGGTCGTGCTGGATCGGTATTCCGCCCGCCTGATGGTTTAAGCAGGCGTTCTGTGGATAGTTCCCCGCGAAGACTTGGTATGGGGGGTAGCCACCCCACATACCGTAGGGTGCGAACGAGGTTAGTTGGGTAGTGTCCCAGGGAGGTAGTTGGGGAATGCCATCATTAATGTCATGTTGAGTCACGTCATTGGGAGGTATGTTGAGGTTGAGGAGGTTAGCTTCTTCAGCATCGCGATGTTGATTCCCAAATTCTTCCCCGAACAGCATGAAATTCATGATTTCCTGCTGAAGGTTCGATAATGTATAACAAAGTAGAATAAAGATACTCTAGAAGGGGGGTTGAATAGAGTATGCCAACTTTTCGCTCACAATCTCAAGACTTTTGAAACGCTTTCCAAACCTCTAGGGGTAAACTCAATTCTTTCGATTGGGATACTTGAAGCACAATAACGTTATACAATTCGAAACAAGTGCGGAAATAATGGTAAAGCAATAAGTAAAGAACACGATGAATTGTTAACGAGGTTCGGCTCCTTTAAGGCTTAGTCCCCGCCTAGGGTTCTTCCACAACCCTAGGATTCAACAGGCTTTATTGATTCACAAAGCTTAGGATCCTAATAGCTTACCGAGAAGCCTCTCTCCTATACAGTTGCAATCTAGTCAACTCTCGTTCCCTTGGAGTCCTAGACCAATCTAGAAGAGCCCCACCTCTCTCATCTATCTAGTACAATCCTCTTACACTCGTGAATCAATAACCTAGTGCGCACTTCCTGAGTTATAAACTCTCGAGTATAACACTCTCTTAGAATATATCCTATAAGCTCACTGTGTAACTCTCAAATGCTTTGAAACAAAAGATAAAACACTTAACACCTAGCAGAGAGTACACGTAGAAGAAAGATTGACTTGAGGGATGAGTGTGCGTTGTAAATCAATGATCGTCAGTGTTCAACTCTACTTTCTTCTTTCTTCTTCATCTCCTTTTATTCTTGATCAAATCGGCGCCAAGAATCTTCACCCAACGGCTACTTGAGATCATGGCTTAGGTAGGATCTTCGCAATCTTCTATTTCGGGAAACTGCGAAGCCACAATCCACCTGATTTGATCTTCATCTCTTTCAGCTTTAAGGAAGGAGATTTCTTCGAAATCTTTGCTGTATGGTTAGTATAACATATGTATAATAATATTTGGAAACCATACATAGATAATATATATAAGATAATAACTAAAATACAGGTTTTGAATTTCATCAATACAGCTTTAGCTTCAAGACCTTTGACACAGGCTTTGTGTCAAAGCCTTTGAAACCTTTTCCGATTTTCATCAAGGGAGTGGAGTTATCAATCTCCCCTTGATGAAAGACAAAACCTGTGCATCCCTGTAACTTAGTCAAGCAAATATATCATATAAAAAATCGGACTAAGTACTTGCAGGGGTTAGACAAATGTTGGATCATATAAGTTCAAAACCAATGATAAACGCATCCAACAAAATAAGGCAAAATAAGGTCTTCCAAGACCCTTTACTTCAAAACGGTTTATAATCTAACCAAGTTTAAAGTCACCAAAGTTAAAGTCACCAAAAGTCTAACCAATCTCCCCCTTTTTGTCTTTCAACAAAGGGAGGAGTATGAGAACAGTCACCAAAAGTTTTGAAAACAGGGCCAGCAGTGTTAGAGAGTTAGATCAAGGGTCAAGATAGGGGTTCAGGGTTCATCGTCTTGAGCACCATCCTTGATCAGCATCTTCAACTCGTTTAACTGCTTGGCCAACTCTCTCATCTCAACCAACAACTCGTGGTGCAACTCCTTGATGTCCAGGCGAACTTCCTCCAAACCCAACTCCAGGTTCTCCATGCATTCATCGATGGCAGAGCTAGTGGGGAGAGTTTTTGAAGAAGAAGAGGCAAGACTCCAAGTCCCTTGAGGGGTCTGAGTTATGCCGATCTTCTCAAAGCTCTTGGAGTCAAATTTTCCCGTATGATGTTGTTGTTCTTCATTCTCAAAATCAATTTTAGAAGCTTTGAAGACACGGGTCAAGAGGTTTGTGAATGGGAGGGGAGTTCCTTTTCTGGCTTTTCGGGTGTGAGCAATGGATCCTAAAATGGTATTGGCCAGATCAAAATTATGGCCATTCAATATGCGGTACAGGAGGACCATAGCATTGTCAGTGTGGAGGGAGCCAGAGTTGATTCAGGGTAAAAGACATCTCACAATAATGTTAAAGATGATTTTGGCTTCAAGTGTGAGGGACGAGTGGGTGAGTTGTTTGGAGGTGCTGCTTGATGCTTCGGGGATCAGGTATTTGGCACGGGCAAGAGTAACACACTGGTCTTTTGTGGGGGTTTGAGGAGAGGGTGGACTTGGTTTGGTAAGACCAAGGAGTTCAGCGAAGTCAAGGGAGTTGAACATGATTCTAACCCCTTTGACGACTGACTCCAGAGTCCAGCCTTCATCGGTGTGCTTGGCTTTGAGGTTTATGTAGAAGAGACGGGTGATTGGGGGTAGTACTCAGATTCAAAGTTCAGCAGGGTCCATGCAGGGGTTTGTTTGAGAAGGGAGATGCAGGGTAGGTTCAAAGCTTCTAAAAAGTTAAAATCAATAAAATCAGAACAACAAATCCTACGAGTTTTGAACTCGTCTACCCATTTGCCAGCCATCTCAGCATTCTCAACCCAGGAGGAGGGTAAGGATTGGTTTACCTGGATAAGTGTAGGGGGATCGACGGCAGGCTCAACATTCTTTCTTCGGGCTTTTGTCGGAGCGGTCGACTTGACGGGCACTTCAAATCTTTTGGGAGTGGCTTTCCTGGAGCTCTTGGGAGGTGGAGACGTCTTGGCTTTAGCAGCCTTGCGCTTCTTCGGGGATGGGGGAGGAGGAGGAGGAGTAGGAGAGGGAACAGGTTCCGGCTCCTCTTCCTCTTCTTCCTCAGACCCCGAGCCCTCAGCAGTCTCTTCAGCCTCATCTCCCTCGGCCTCCTCGTCATCATTAACCTCGTCGTCCTCCTCAGCTTCCTCTTCCTCTAGTTCCTCTCCTGCTGGAACCTCCTTCTCCACTTCTCTCTTGGCCTCTTCCTCGGCCTTTTTCTTTTTCTGGGCCTCTTCCTCAGCCTCTTTCTTTTTCTAGGCCTCTTCCTCGGCCTCTTTTTCAGCATCTCTTTCTAGAACCTCGTCAAGATCTTCCTCTTCCTCCTCTTCCTTAGCAATGACCATTTTCTTTCCCTTAAGCTTCCTACTGAGGGGCATCTTTTTCAGGCGCTTCGTGGACTGCTTAATTTCGGCAGGGGTGCTCTCAGGGACGGTGCTCGGGAAAATGGTCTCAGGGGTAGGTTCGGGTTGAGGGGAAGACACGAAGGGGGTTTGACAACCATTGGAGGTAGCGCCAAGTCTTTTGGGGGTGGAGGTTTTCTTGGATTTGGGTGCCATGGATATGAATGGTAAAAATTTCAAGAGAAAGGATGAAGAAGATGGTCTAAAGGTCAGAGAGAATAGAGAGAGAAACGGTGGGTTCTGAAGATGTGAATGGTGGGGGTAAATATTGTGTGGTTTAAAAAGGGAGCGGGTGAGGTAAGTTGATGGGACAAGGTGGTAGTTTCCAAGGTAATAACTCTAACTCATCATATCACTGCCATATTTTCAAAATTAGTTTTGCCAAAACAATTTCAAAATTTGAACAAAGAGCCGTTTGAATCTTAATTGTTAAGGCAAGATGTTTATCCGATTTAAAAAAAATTTCCACAAATAAAAATATAATCGGATAGCATGCAACCAAAATATTTTCCTGAAGGTAACAATGAAGTAAAGATATTTAAACTTCCTTTTTAAAACATATTTGATCAAATATCTAAAAAAATATCAACCAAATATATGATCTGTTATATGTGTTGTACTGTTCAGTTCACAACCTTTGAAATGAGGTTCAAAGGTCTTGACACTGAGTAGAAGTTTTCTTTCGTAAAGGGAAAGCTCCCCCTACGAAAGTGCATCCCTGTTAAGCATTCCGATTTCACGTCTAATGAAGGTGAACCTGTCCTCTGCCAAAGGCTTAGTAAAAAAGTCAGCCCATTGATAATCAGTTGATATAAATGATATTGACACATCACCTTTTTCGACATGATCTCTAATGAAATGATGCCTCACATCAATATGTTTGGTCCTTGAATGCTGAACGAGACTCTTTGTAATGGAGATGGCACTTGTGTTGTCACACTTAATGGGAATGTTTTTGAGGTCGATGCCAAGATCCCTCATTTATTGAGCAATCCAAAGGACTTGGGAGCAGCATGCTCCAGCGGTTATGTATTCAACTTCGTCAGTGGAAAGAGCAACTGAGTTTTGTTTCTTTGAGTGTCAACTAATCAAGGATGCCCCTAAGAATTGGCAACATCCCGACGTGCTCTTCCTATCCACCTTATAGCCTGCAAAGTCTGCATCAGAATACCCAATTAGTGTAAAGTCTCTTTGCTTCGGGTACCACAAGCCAAGCTCCTTGGTGCCATTTAGATATCGAAAGATCCTCTTCACAGCCACGAGGTGAGATTCTTTGGGACCAGCTTGAAACCTAGCACACATGCAAACACTAAACATGATGTCAGGTCTATTAGCAGTAAGATATAATAAAGATCCAATCATCCCTCGATACTCCTTTTGATTGACACTCTTCCCGATCTTGTCTTGATCTAAGGACAAGGTTGAGCTTATGGGTGTCTTGGCTGCTTTGGATTGATCCATCTTAAACTTCTTCAAGAGATCCTTAGTATACTTGCTTTGGTTGACAATGATCCCTCTCTTAGATCGATGAACTTGCAACCCCAAAAAGAAGTTGAGTTCTCCCATTAAGCTCATCTCAAATTCACTGCACATTATATCGGAAAATTCCTTGCACAAAGATGTGTTAGTAGCACCAAACAATATATCATCAACATATATTTGGATAACCAATATGTCCTTTCCTTTGGTCTTAATGAAAAGAGTCTTGTCGATCAACCCCCTTTTAAAATCATTTTCTAAAAGATATTTTGACAAGCGCTCATACCAAGCTCTTGGGGCTTGTTTCAAACCATATAGCGCTTTGTCTAGTTTGTAAACAAGATTAGGAAATTCCAAATTTTCAAAACCTGGGGGTTGAGCCACATAGACTTCTTCTTCTAAGAAACCATTAAAAAATGCACACTTGACATCCATTTGATATAGTTTTATGCCCATAAAAGATGCAAATGCTAATAAAATGCGAATGGCTTCAAGCCTAGCTACGGGAGCAAAAGTCTCCTCGTAGTCTATATCTTTCTCTTGATTGTAGCCTTGAGCAACAATCCTTGCTTTGTTCCTCACAACCTTACCATTCTCATCTAGCTTGTTCCGAAATACCCAACGTGTGCCAATGACTGATTGATGCTTTGGCCTAGGCTTCAAGGTCCAGACTTTGTTCCTTTCAAATTCATTAAGCTCACTTTGCATAGCAATGATCCAGTCTGGCTCTTGAAGGGCCTCATCCACCTTCTTTGGTTCTACAAGTGAAACAAAAGCGTGAAAAGCACAAAGATTTTTAAGTTTAGAACGAGTTTGAACACTAGATGTAGGGTCAGAGATGATATCCTGTAATGGGTGTGACGAGGAGTATTTGAACTTTCTCTTGCTAGTCTCAGCTCCCTGGTTCGTCATATCAACAGGATTTGGTTGAGGTCCATCTGACTCCAAGGATACATTGTGCTCAGTTACTGTAGTATCTGATGTCTCAATAGCTTTGGACTGAGCATCAAGACCTTGAGCCAACTCCTCAGTGTTAAGAATCTGATCCTGCATGTTCCTCTTCTCTGTGTTCTTAGTAGCAATATCATCACCATCCTCATTCTCTGTATGGCTGTTAAGATCTAAATCTGCAACACTTTCACTTAAAGAACCGTCATTGCATTCATCAAATATAACATGAATACTTTCCTCAAACATCTTTGTCCTTTTGTTGAAGATTCTATATGCTTTGCTACTTGTGGAGTAGCCAAGAAATATACCTTCATCACTACGCGCATCAAATTTCCCAAGGTTATCTTTTCCATTGTTATGAACAAAACAAGTACAGCCAAAGGGTTTGAAATACGATATAATGGGTTTGCGGCCTTTGAAAAGTTCATAAGGAGTTTTCTTTAAGATGGAACGAATAAGACAACGATTGAAAATATAGTTAGTTGTGTTAACAGCTTCAGCCCAATAGGTTTTAGGTAGTGCATTTTCTAAAAGCATAGTCCTGGCCATGTCCTCTAGGGTGCGGTTCTTTCGTTCCACAACCCCATTCTATTGAGGTGTCCTAGGAGCAGAAAAATTATGGGAGATGCCATATTTAGCACAAAACAAATCAAACTGAAGTTGATCAAACTCCCTACCATAATCACTTCGAATTGACACTATGGGCTCATTTCTTAAAGTTTGCAACTCCTTACAAAGTTTTGAAAACTCAAATAAAGCCTCTGATTTTTCTTTTAAAAATGCAACCGAAGTATATCTCGAAAAATCATCAACAACAACAAGCATGTACTTTTTACCATTGGGAGATTTGACTCGCATAGGACCACATAAATCCATATGTAAAAGTTCAAGAGGTCTAGAAGTACTTACAACCTTTTTGGGTTTGAAAGAGCTGCGTGTTTGTTTACCTCGTGTGCATGCTTTGCACATCTCAATACCTTTGAAGTCCATCTTAGGTAGTTCTCTTACAAGCCCTTTGGACACAAGCTTTTGTAGTGTATGTGGGCTTACATGACCGAGTCTCCTGTGCCAGAGCTTTGGATCGTCCGTCAAAGCCTTTAGGCAGGTTAAGCTTCCTTGTGCTACTTGCTCAGCATTCACGGCATAGATGTTGTTATAACGATAGACAGTTAGAACTATTTCACCTGTATCTTCTCTGCACACTAAACATCTTTTCTTGTTAAATCCAACATCATTACCATTATCACATAGTTGAGAAACACTAAGCAAATTATACTTCAAACCATCAACAAGATAAACATTTTTAATACTGTGGTTAGGATCACTCCCAACACTACCGATACCAACGATGTCACACTTTCCTTTGTCACCAAGAGTGATTGTTCTAGTGGATTGCTTCTTCAATTCATGGAAGAGAGACCTCTTCCCACTCATATGTCTAGAGCATCCACTATCAATAATCCATTTTTGCTCTTTCACCTTAGTGATCTCCTCCAAAACAAAAATCAACCTTTGTGGCTAGACCAATAAGCAAATTTAGATCCTTTATTGGGATAAACCATATTTGGTAAAATAGTGCCTTTGGGGACCCAAACTTGCGTTATCCGTTCTTTTCTCAAGTGAACAGGAAATGTATTGCGAATAATATGAGGATCCTTTCTTCTATAGGGGCAGGTCTCTCTTACATGTCCTTTTCTTGCACAGTGGTGACATATAGGAGAGGTTCTGCTTCCTTTTGCCTTTACAAAAGTGGTAATGTCTTTCTTCTTTAAAAACCTCGGGTTGTAACCAATACCACTTCTGTTTAGAGAGCTTTGTTGCTCACCCAACATCCTATCAAGAGTGCCCTTGGACTTGGTAAAACTTATGAGGGCTGTCTGCTGGTCTTGAATCTTCTTATTCAGGGAGATCTTCTCGCTCTCTAAGTCATGATGTTCACTTCTTAGAGACGAGAGATCTTGCTTGAGTTCAAATTTCTCTGAGTCAAAAGTCTTGACTTTAATGTCAAGACCCGAATAAGAGGTTTCAAGACTTTTGACCCTCATTGACAGTTCCTCAATAGTTCTTTCCTGGTCCACGGTTTTCTTAATAAGAGTGTTGGTTTGGGCAATAAGCTTCTCTTCATTGGCAATCATATTAGAAAGGAATTCCGATAGTACCTCTTTTGGACTTGCCATAAGTTCTGAGTTACCTCAAGTTGCTCATCGTGTGATTCATCTCCTAAGGCCATGAGACAAATGTTGGCCTTCTCATCATCTGAATCTGAGTCACCTGAGTCAGAATCACTCCAAGCTGCCACCATGGCTTTCTTTTTCCATCTATCACCTTTTTTGACCTGGCTCTTCTTCTTTTGAGGGCAATCTTTCACTAGATGGTCTGTTTCACCATATTCAAAACAAGACAAAGGTTTAGTCTTCTTGTCATATTTGTTGTATTGAGACTTACCTCAAAATTTAGAAGACTCTGATCCATCTTTGTTGTTGAATTGCTTCTTCATCTTGAGGATTCGAGAAAGACCCCTTGTAGTGAGAGCAAAGGGATCATCCTCATCATCATCCTCTTCTTCAGAATCAGACACATCTTTGGGCTCATCCTTCTTAGACTTGAGTGCCAAGTTCTTAGTGCTTGTTGGGATTTCTCCATCGTCTTCATTGAGAATCATCTCATGTGTGATCAACTTCCCAAGAAAGTCATCAGGGGGTAGAGTGGTGAGATTTTGGGCTTCCTCTATGGCTGTCAGTTTAGGGCCCCATTTGTCTTTTGGGAGGCACCTCAATATCTTCCTTACTTTCTCAACATTTTCAAAGGTCTTGCCGAGAGAGTCAAGGTTGTTCGTGATTTCCGTGAATTGTGTGAACATGGCCTTGATAGACTCATCAGGCTTCATTTTGAAAAGTTCATACTTTCGAAGGAAGATACTGATCTTGGTATCCTTCACTTGACTGGTTCCTTCGTAGGTGACAACTGACTTGTCCCAAATCTCTTTAGCTGACCTACAAGATGAAATACGATTAAACTCATCAGTACTAAGACCACAATATAGTAAGTTGATGGCTTTATAGTTCTTGGAGACGAGTTCAAGATCTGCTTAGATGTATTCGTCCTCAGTCTTCGCGACTCTGCTTCCATTAGGTCCTTCTTTCTCAGGAATCCTTGGACCATTCTCTAATGTTCCAAAGTTCCAGATCTTGATCTATAATGAACATTTTCATCAAGGACCTCCAGCGGACAAAGTTGTTTCCCACAAAGAGTGGTGGTCTATTGGTAGACCTCCCTTGTGCAAATCATCCGCTTGCTTCACCAGACATGATCAAAACTCACAAGATTGTTAGATCAAAAGCAGTGAGTAAGGCTTTGATACCAATTGAAGGTTCGATAATGTATAACAAAGTAGAATAAAGATACTCTAGAAGGGGGGTTGAATAGAGTATGCCAACTTTTCGCTGACAATATCAAGACTTTTGAAACGCTTTCCAAACCTCTGGGAGTAAACTCAATTCTTTCGATTGGGATACCTAAAGCACAATAAAGTTATACAATTCGAAACAAGTGCGGAAATAATGGTAAAGCAATAAGTAAAGAACACGATGAATTGTTAATGAGGTTCGGCTCCTTTAAGGCTTAGTCCCCGCCTAGGGTTCTTCCACAACCCTAGGATTCAACAGGCTTTATTGATTCACAAAGCTTAGGATCCTAATAGCTCACCGAGAAGCCTCTCTCCTATACAATTGCAATCTAGTCAACTCTCGTTCCCTTGGAGTCCTAGACCAATCTAGAAGAGCCCCACCTCTCTCAGCTATCTAGTATAATCCTCTTACACTCGTGAATCAATAACCTAGTGCACACTTCCTAAGTTATAAACTCTCGAGTATAACACTCTCTCAGAATATATCCTATAAGCTCACTGTGTAACTCTCAAATGCTTTGAAACAAAAGATAAAACACTTAAAACCTAGCAGAGAGTACACGTAGAAGAAAGATTGACTTGAGGGCTGAGTGTGCGTTGTAAATCAATGATCGTCAGTGTTCAACTCTACTTTCTTCTTTCTTCTTCATCTCCTTTTATTCTTGATCAAATCGGCGCCAAGAATCTTCACCCAACGGCTACTTGAGATCATGGCTTAGGAAGGATCTTCGCAATCTTCTATTTCGGGAAACTGCGAAGCCACAATCCACCTGATTTAATCTTCATGTCTTTCAGCTTTAAGGAAGGAGATTTCTTCAAAATCTTTGATGTATGGTTAGTATAACATATGTATAGTAATATTTGGAAACCATACATAGATAATATATATAAGATAATAACTAAAATACAGGTTTTGAATTTCATCAATACAACTTTAGCTTCAAGACCTTTGACACAGGCTTTGTGTCAAAGCCTTTGAAACCTTTTCCGATTTTCATCAAGGGAGTGAAGTTATCACCTGCAAGTTTTGTTTTATTAAAAAAGAGAATTGTATAATGTTTATTTATTTACTTTTAGATAGGATTAAATATACGATAAATAAAGTTACTAAATGACTGTATGAAAAAAAATGTTGGAAATGTATTTAAAAGGAATGAAATGTAAAGGTGCGTATTGCTACGCGGAACCTCTCGTCGTGAAAGGTTCCCACAGACGGCGCCAATGAAGTGTTCAAGGAATTTCATCTATACTTATTACCTCATTATGACGATAGAATGACCTAAAAATACATGCAAGCCTTGATTGAGAAGATATATGAACAGATTATATATTTATTGATTCAAGCGGTGGGATGATGTGTTAGGCTCGCGAGGGTTTGAACTGTTCTATCACGAATTGGGACGGAAGTTTGAGATGATGTTCTTATTCCAGGAACGTTCTTCTCCGATCGCAGATCTCAAGAACTCAACTCTGGGGGTTTTAGATCCAGGGATTTATATGAGCTCCTCTTTTCTATCTCTTTCGATCGATCTCTTATTTGTGTATGGAATGGGGTATTTATAGGAAGACTAAGCGAGCAGCTGGCGGGTGACCTCGTGGTTCTATTTAGGACACGTGTAAGGCATGCCCTCGTGCTTAGGGGGTAGATGATACACGTGGCGTTGTGTAGAGGTGAGGTTCTAGAAACAGCGAGCTGCTTTACTTAGGGTTCCTGAAACCCACGAGGTACTTAAGGAGCCCTCCTTGGCCGTTACGCGGTCATAGCTAAGTATTTAAACCGCGAGTAGGGTTTGGTTGTGAGAACGAACGAGTATCTTATACGCGATGGATCCTATGGTGGGCCGGATGTCTTCTTGCGTTGGGGTGACCTACTTATGACGCTATATTTGTGTTAATTGATTGATCTATTTTCCATGGTATCGTCAGCTACCATATATAACATAATAGTGCACAATTAATCATATGAAAAATAATAGATACCATGTATAACATAATAGATATTAAAATAAAAAAAATAGGTAGCAAGCAATATTCACATGGCAGAAAATGATTGACTATTGAAATAGGTGGGAAAAAATTCAAAAAAAGCTGACACGTGATAATTCATCTTCTGTTTTAATACTCTATAGACTATATGATAGGATATGATAAGATTAAATTTTATTTTCAAATAATTTCACATAAATATATCTTTTTTACTTTTAAAAAAAAGACATGTTATTATAATAGTATCATAAGATTTTCTTACTATAACTAACAATGAAATATTATCAAAATTATAAAATAACTAATTATATGTTATTTATACACTTTTGAATTAAAGAAATGAATATTAACGGCATGGGAATACTAGTTTTTGTTTAATTTAGAACTTCACCATGTGTCAGGAAAAAAGTAAGAAAATTTAATGTTAGAGAGAGAATGGAAATCCCCTTACTAAAAAGCAAACATGTCAACACCACATCACCACCACAACAACAACAACAACAAACTGACTCTTGGGTTGTCGTTGCACCGGGTGAGTTTTCATGTGGCATATGACCTCCTTGGCGTGCAACGACCATTAATCTATCTTGCATGCCAAGTTCAGACATAAAAAAAAAAACTGGCTGGAATCGAGTTGATGTGTACGGAGTGACTTCGTGCTCGGAAAGAAGTTTCCTTGGAGGTTCAGGTTCGTCTTCATTGTCCACAATGATTCTTGATGTATCGTTGGTCAACGGTACTACTTCATGGTGACGCTTGGCTTCGTCTTTAATCTACATCAGCAGCTTGTTAGATTTAGGTTTGCTTAGTCTTTCTCCTTATTTTATTACACCTTTATTATGTTAGGTTGTATTTTCAATGGTTCGTTGTGCCTGGGCTGTGAGGGCTCTCAACCACATGGATAGTTCAATGTGCCCGTGCCGATGTATTGGCTTATTGAGATTCATACTTGTGTAATTTCGAATTTAGGAAAAAATTCCAAGGGATTTGAGGCAAAAATTAGGGTACAATCATACAATATAGCAATGTGGAGCCCCGCAATGTCAAAAACGAAATCACGAAATAAAAAGAGAAGCAATTAATCTGTAGGCTTGTAGAAGCAAACGGCAATGGTGTCAACACTCTCAAGTTTGAAATCCTCAACTCGGTTGGAGCTTCAACTCTTCCAACCTCTGTAACCATGAAACCCTCACACCCCTCCAATGGCTCTCCTCCCCACCCCTCTCTCCCCCAAGCGCCTCCTCAAACTCCTCAAATCCCACAAGAACTCCCACGCCGCCCTCTCCCTCTTCGACGCCGCCACCTCTACCTCAGCCTACGTCCACACCCCCGACGTCTACCTCCACATCCTCCGCCGCCTCTCGGACCCTCGGCTCGTCCGCCACGTCTCCCGTGTGCTCGACCTTATCCGCGCTCAGAAGTGCGCTTGCTCCGAAGACGTAGCTTTGGCCGCTATTAAAGCCTACTCGAGGAATTCCATGGTCGATCAGGCGCTCGACCTCTTCAAGCGGATGGGGGAGGTGTTTGGGTGCGAGCCAGGAGTTAGGTCGCACAACTCGATGCTTAATTGCTTTGTGGAGTCGAGGCAGTGGGAAAAGGCGGAGTCTTTTTTGCGCTACTTTGAGGGCTTGGATTTGAAGCCTGATTTGGATACTTATAATATCTTGTTGAAGCTTTCGTGTAAGAGAGGGCAGTTTGACAGGGCAAGGATGCTTTTGGATTGGATGTGGAGTCAGGGGATGAGTCCTGATGTTTGTAGTTATGGGACTTTTATCAATGGGTTTGTTAAGTTTGGGAAAATGTCTGATGCCTATGAGGTGTTTGATGAAATGTATGAGAGAGGTGTTACACCTGATGTGATTTGTTATAATATCTTGATGGATGGGTATTTCAAAGCTAGGGATGTTGATAAAGCTAACGAGGTTTGGAATAGGTTGGTTAGAGAGCCGTTAGTTTATCCTAGTGTAGTGACTTACAATACAATGATTAATGGGTTGTGCAAGTGTGGTAAAATTGCTGAAGGTTTGGAGATGTGGCGACGGATGGAGAGAAATGAGCGAAAGTTGGATCTGTATACTTATAGTAGTTTGATAAATGGCCTTTGTGGGATGGGGTATCTCGACGAGGCTTCTAAAGTGTATGCATCCATGGTGGAGAACAATGTATCTCCAGATGTGGTTGTGTGCAATGCTATGCTTAATGGTTATTGCCAAGCTCGGAGAATTCAGGAGGCTTTTGAGCTATGGAAGAAGATGATGAATGATAACCTTTACAGTATTGTAAGCTTTAATATATTCATCAAAGGGTTGTTTGAAAATGGAATGGTGGATAAAGCAATATCGATATGGGAACTCCTGTCTCGTAGTGATTGCTGTGCCGATTCAACGACTTTTGGGGTGGTGATTCATGGTTTATGTAAGCATGGATACCTAAATATGGCAGTATCCATTCTTGAAGAAGCTGAGCACAGTGGTAAACTTGACGTCTATGCATACTCATCATTGATCAATGGATTATGTAAAGAAGTAAGATTAGATGTAGCAATTAGTGTGCTTGATCATATGCTTGGGAAGGGGCTTAAAGCGAATTCTCATGTTTTCAATGCATTGATCAATGGTTTTGTCAGTGTTTATAGGATTGAGAGTGCTGTTCAAATTTTAGAAAGAATGGTTGGTGATGGTTGTTCCCCAACTTGCTTCACCTTTAACTCTCTCATACATGGGTTGTGCAAGGCAGAGAGGCACACAGACGCTTATAAACTTGTGAAAGAAATGGTAGACAGACAGCTTCAACCAGATATAGTTACATACAGCTTGTTGATGGATGGACTTTTCCAAAGCAAAAACCCTGAAATGGCTCATAGTTTGTGGCAACAGGCGGTAAATCAGGGCATTAAGCCTGATATAACTATGCATAATATCATTATTCACGGTCTTTGCTCTGCTGGAAAAGTAGAGGATGCTTTGATGTTATATTTTAAAATGAAGGAAAGGGACTGCATGCCTAATCTCGTGACTCACAACACTCTAATGGAAGGATTCTTTAAAATTGGAGATTGTGGAAAGGCGTCTGAGATTTGGACCTTCATTTCAGAAAGTGGTCTGCATCCTGATATTATTTCTTACAATATTGTCTTCAAAGGGTTATGCTCAGTCGGTAGAATGGGGGATGCCTTGGGTTTCTTAGATGAAGCTTTAGCTAGCGGAATCATTCCAACAGTTGTTACTTGGAACATCCTTGTAAGAGCTGTGATTGTTGAAGCCTGTGCTAGTAAGGTCGTTTCAGATGAGTCAGATATTAGGTACTCCTCTAGCTTCTTTAGTTTGTTGAAGTCTCACTAAAAAAAACTGATTATTTATTACCATATCAAAAGATGTTGAACTTAAAAATGTCTTCTCCAGTCTCAAATATACCTGAATAATGTTAAGGACTATATCTGTCAGTATGTTCCCCAAATCAATGGGTGTAAGAGGGTAAGAGTTGTCATAGAAGAGCTTTACTTGACACAGACTATCGGCATAAGAAGGGCTACATTCAGTACTACTAGCAATGCTCGATGTAAGTCTTTAAGTTCCCCTGTTTCTTCCATCCATGGGCCTCTAGGTTCTGTTTTCGACGATTTGAAAAACTAGGCCACTTTAAAATTCAGTTATAGGTGATTTGTCATTTTTCAAGGACGACATGCCATTTGTTATGGCTGATATGTTCAATTGGCCTATCTTGTACCATTTCTCTTGCCTTTTTCAGTATTCTCATTTATTGATATGTATTTTACAGATTTCTTCAAGGCTCAACTGTAAAAGTACCCTCCATCTGATTGCGTCAACAATCACGCCATCATGTTTGATACTTCTGTCAGGAAGTTCAAAGGTATGTCAGTCTTACTTTTTATGCGCACTTGAGCAGTATGAGCTTCTTGGCTATATGTTTTATGATTTATGAGTCTTTAAACGATGCTGATTTTTTTTTTTTTGACTAATCTCCTTGTTATTATTACTCTTTCCACACAACTCAACTATACAATGTGCTCTTACACAGTTACACTAGTGAATTCAGAAATTATGTTGAAATAGTTTAAATCAGCTAGCAACCCTTTAGATCTCAGAAATACCATTGCACCTTCCTTGGATTTCCAAATTGGAAAGCTCAAACATCCTTTAACTTAATTTGAGATTTCCAGCCTTCTAGGACTTGTAAAACGGTACAACTTCTACCGAGGAATTAACAACTTTTATGGCTAAGTTTTCAGTGTTTTCCTCCATCAATTCTGTCAATTAAATATGATAGTTGTTCACCGTCTTACCGTAGTCATCTCACTCAAGCACTCAACTGGGTCCTCAGTTTTTGATGCCCTTACTTACCAAAGTTCAAACTATACCTCATTCTTGCCAGTTTATTCTGAGCTATCATGCTAAATCTTTATACATAGGAGTATATAAATTTCAAAGATTGTAGACCATTACCCTGATTGTCTATTTTTCATTTTATTTACTGAAAGCATTTGATTGCGCTTCAGATACGTTTTGGTGATTGCTGAAACATCACCAAGATTTGTTAAATGATGCAAAATATAACTGGCATCATATATCAAACCCAAAAGATAAGGCTCCACTTTGGGTCTATTAAGTGATGCTAAACAGAAAGCATTTGATTGCGCCTCAGATATTTTTTGGTGAATGCAGAAATGTCACCAAGATTTATTAAATGACGCAAAAAATATCCGGCATGATATATCAACCCCAAAGAACAAGGCTCTACTTTGGGTCTTTTAAATGATGCTATGTTTATATATATTTCAAAGATTGTAGTCCATTATCCCACTCAATTTTTTCTTCTATTTTATGATGTTAAATCTGAAAGCATCTGATTGCGCCTCA
This sequence comes from Persicaria maculosa, assembly GCA_963922045.1. Taxonomy (NCBI): domain Eukaryota; kingdom Viridiplantae; phylum Streptophyta; class Magnoliopsida; order Caryophyllales; family Polygonaceae; genus Persicaria; species Persicaria maculosa. Next base: position 43,280,019 of record OY998261.1, read on the forward strand.
GACACATTTCTTTTGGTGATTGCAGAAATATTGCCAATATTTATTAAATGATGCAAAAGATAACTGGCATGATATATCAACCCCGAAGAATAAGGCTCCACTTTGGGTCTATTAAATGATGCTATATTTATATATTTCAAAGATTGTAGTCCATGATTCTTGTTCTTTTTGTTACATACATTATGTTGCTAAAGAAAAAGCAACTGATTGCGCCTCAGATACGTTTTTTTGGTGATTGCAGAAATATCACCAAGATTTATTAAATGACGCAAAAGATATTTGGCATGATATATCAACCCCAAAGAATAAGGCTCAACTTTGGGTTTATTAAATGATGCTATATGTATATATTTCAAATATTGTAGTCCATTATCCTGGTTGTTTTTGTCTTCTAGATTATGATGCTAAATCTGAAAGCATCTGGTTGCGCCTCATATACTTTTTTTTAGTAATTGCAGAAATATCACCAAGATTTATTAAATGATGCAAAAGATAACTGACATGACATATCAACCCCAAAGATTAAGGCTGCACTTTGGGTCTATTAAATGATGCTATACTTATTTTAACAAGTTTCTCCATTATCTTCAGTAAATGTTACATTTAGTCTGAGCCATGTCATTATTTTCTCTTCTGTGAACTGGACCGACAATTATCTTCTTCTGCCAGTTCCCTTTCTTTACTAAGCAAACCCTCCCAAACTACACCCAAGGGCAGAAGTATGAAAATGCTCCATTTTTAGGTGCAGTGGTGCAACTCTTTGCCTTTTCATCATCATCATCATCATCATCATTATTATTATTATTATTATTATTATTATTATTATTATTATTATTATTATTATTATTATTATTATGTATTTTCCCCCTTTTCTTGCTTCATTAGTATTCTTTGTTTCAAGGTCTTGAAAAACCAGCCTTCATTCTTACGCTGCTCAATCTCTCGAAAATCTGTGTATGCCTTTCTTTTTTCATGTGCTCACTAACATTTTCACAACATTGCATTTGGCTCCTAATCATCTTTTTTCTGTTTAATACTGTGAAGATAAAAGGAAACGGTTTCGGAAATGTACCAAACATAGCCTCCGTTTGGTAATGTAAGTAGCATTTCCAAGTTTTTGTTTTTATTATTCTACTCCGTCCGTTAAAAAACAAGTCATTCAACTTTTTGAAATGTTTTAAGAGGAGCTAAAAACTACACCCCCTCTGTTAAGTGAAACATATTTACTATCAACCCACGTTTTTTAGGATGATAAAAAATATTAACTTTTTTATAAATTTTTTTGACAATGTCATACCGATTAGTGTTTTGCCGAATAGAGGGAGTATAAAATATCAATTTTTTAATAACTTTTTATATAATTTCAAATTTATTACTTATAACTATGAAATTTCATAAAAAAAAATTAACAAAAAAGTTATACTCCCTCCGTTAAGAAAAACATGTCGTTTTAGGAGTAAAATCTTGTTAAGAAAAACATGTCGTTTTAGGTATTTTGGTATTCACTTTCCAAAATTACCCTTGTAATGATTAAGGATTTGTTAGTTGTAGTTTTCAATAAAGTGGAAAAGTAAAGTAATAATTAGGGGTATAAATGTATTTTTGTTTGCTTTTATTTGCTTTCTTAAAAATTGTGCAAATGTCTAAAACGACATGTTTTAATTAACGGAGGGAGTATTTTATATACTCCCTCAATTTCATAGCAAGTGTTGTTTTTCTTTTAGTGCACGCTTTTTAAGGAGTAAAAACTCTAAAATATTAGTTTTTTTAATCAATTTTTTTTAACAATTTCATACTTATTAGTAATAAGTATAACAATATAAAAAAATTCATTAAAAAAAGGGCAAACTGCAGAAAACCACCCTTTAAATAGGGCATATTGCCCAAAACCACCCCTTATATACATAATTACCGAAAACCACCCTTTAAAATATTTTTTCTTGCCAAGCACCACCCCTACTTCAATCCAGTTACGGTCCGTCACAGAACTGTCAAGCATGGGCCCACATTCCTTTTTTTTTATTATTTTCTTTCTATATTTAAACATGAAAAAAATTAAATAAAGTGTAGAAAGCACCAAACCCAACCCCCCACCATGAACTCTGCCGCAACCAACGCAGCCACCCAGATCTCGGCCACCATCAACCAAGCCATCCAGATCTCGGCCACCGCCAACAAAGCCACCCGGAAAGCCGAAAGCCTTTTCCGCCGTAGGACCTCATATGATAACCCCAAAAATCTAGATCTAAATTCAAGATCGAAACACCTAAACTAAATCAATATCCAGAAGGGGGACTCCGAAAATTAAGACCCCGAACATAACTTCAAACCCCGAAAATTAAGAAAGAAAGGGTGAATCGAAAGGGGAAAGCAAGCGATCGTCCCGACTCGGAGATTCGGCGTAGGGGACTCGAATCTCCGTTGTATGAAGGCCGCTCAGAAATTTGCCAAGGTAGCCGCTTTAAGTCAAACCCTGCGTATTCTTCTTCTCTCTTTGGTTGCTGGAGGTTGAGGCCTCCTCTTTGGGCATGAAATTGTCAAGATAGAGACTTGCCCTTTAGTGTTAACTTTTTATTTCCCATTCAATTTCACACAAAAAAATTGCATACATTCCTGCTCCAAAATCACTCTCAAAAAGGCAAATTGGAAATCTCTACCGTGTGACCTATATATGAAGAAGGAAGATGAAATGGGTGAATACTGAATGTAAATCTCTATCCATGCCTTTCTTTTTACTTTTTTTTTGTTTTTAATCCTTCATTTGTACTAAAATATATAATTAAAATATTAAGGGCAGTTTCGTAATTTCATATATTTAACTAAGCTTCTAACGAAACCTACAAAGGGTGGTCTTTCGCTAACAGAACCCTTTTAAAGGGTGGTTTTCGGCAATTATGTATATAAGCGGTGGTTTTGGGCAATATGCCCTATTTAAAGGGTGGTTTTATGTAGTTTACCCTTAAAAAATAATCTTTTATAGAGTTTTTACATCCTTAAAATGCATGGCGAAAAGTAGAAAGACACTTATTATGAAACGGAGGGAGTAGATTTTAGCTCCTTTAATAAAGTCAAAATACTTATATTTTTTAATGGATGGAGTACAATTTTTTAATGAAGTAAATATAAGATTTTAGTTTAATTAGCTTTTGGAATTGGATTTTCAACCGCCACTCACTCCAAATTTTTTTAGAACTTTTCTTTTTATATTCACAAATCAATTATTTTTCTCTTCTACTAGCTACTCCATTCATTCGCCAATAGATGGTTGTTGAATTATTTACACGTGTTTTAAGGAGTTAAAAACTATATAAAATATTAATTTTTTTATTAATATTTTATATAGTTTTTTAGCACCTAAAAAACATGTAAAAAAAGTGAATGACCATTTATTGTCGAACGAAAGTAGTAGTTTGTGTTAGCTACCCTATTAGATAGGGTTATCAAACACCTTACTAACTTGTGAACATTTTAATTTAACATATATTTAACACAATAAATTAGCTTTAGCTACTCCATAGGTTGTGTTACCAAACAGTGTCCTAATTTTTTTTTTCTATATAATTCTGTCAGATTTGAGGAGCTTGAATGAACCTACGCAGTGGTGTTTTGGACCTCTTCAAGGCTACTTCAACAGCATCTAACTGCGCATTGGCATCCTGTATGCATTGGGTCAGACAAGCAAATCTCTTATCCAAGAAATCTGCGAGGTTCTCCATTTTTGGCTCAGCAAAAGGCATTTAGCCTGCAGTTCCTGCTCTTTCAGCCTCCACTGGGAAGGTGAGGGTGTCAGGGTTGGGTTCACTGTTCACTGGATCTGCAGTGAGGAAACGCTGTCTCAGTGAGCTTCTCTTTAAAGGGTATGTGCGCAGTACACAGCAACTCTCCCGGAGCTTCAGGTTGGATGATCTTCTCACTGCCTCACTTTCTTTCGTTGGTTTTTCTTTCTCATGTATTTTTGCCATACAATTATTGATCATCCATAGAAAAGATTAATGCGGCATCTCGTCTTTCAAGTTGTAAATCACTTCTCACGGGCTTTATCCTTGGAGCCGATATATGTAAAACCTTTAGATCAACTCTTACATCTTAAGTATAAGTTGTCTACTGTGATAATTTGCCTTTGTTAATAATTTTTTTTAAGGTTGTTCCTTGATAATTTGCCTGAATCTTTCTTTCATGCTTCTTTCAATTTCTTAGGTCTTGCTTTGTGAGATCTTTCCGTTGGAGTACCAATATGATTGGTAGGCTCCATACAAAAAAGATTGAATTATTGAATTAGGCAGTACGAAGATGGAAATCATCAATGGATAGTCCTGAATCCTCACTATTTACTTGTTCAGCTCTCTTATTTGGATGGCATAACTTGTTTCGCTTCTCAACTGACAGGGTGTCAAGCTGGAGCCTAGTTAGGTTTGAACTCGTCTAAGTAGTTAAGTTCTGTTTAAAACTGCAAAATAATTTTCGTCTTTAGACCATCATCCCTTGGAAACAGCAAATTTCACATATTACAGTGAACGTATCTGTGAATCCAAAGATCAAGGCTGGATGAATAATCTGATGCTGCACTATCTGGTAGAGCGGTAGGTAGAACTGATAATCTGACAAGCCAAGTAGTTTGTTCCATCCCCAAGGCACACATAATGCCATCAAGCTCCATGCAAACCAATGTCCTTGACGACCAAAGCTTATTTATTTGGAAATTCAAATGGCTTATAATCCCAGTTTGAAACTAATGCACTTTTTCCCTACATGAATATTAACAACCATTTGGCACAAACACATGTAAATGCATGTGACCATCTCTCTAAGAATTCTAAGAAATATTCCAAATCCAACTAATCCTGACTTCTATGAAGCACAAACTTTTCCTCCTTTTGGACTGAATTCCTGTTACCACGATCTGATTCCACCAGGTCACTCAGACCACCTTCTTGTAGGTGTAGATCTTAGCAATCCACAGATACACAAGGAAGTTGATCACGCTGAGAACGGCGAGCAGCCAATAAAAGTAGTCCAAGTGTCCCCTGTTGAGGTTGTCATTTGGGATCCAGCCTGGCTCTCCATTCTTGGTGGTCAGGTCTGCGACAATGGTGACTAGAAAGCTGCTAAGGTAGTTCCCTAACGCAACAGTTGTCAGAGACAGGGCTGAGCACAGGCTCCTCATGGCATCAGGTGCCTGGTCATAGAAGAACTCGAGCTGCCCTATGAAGGTGAACACCTCGGCACAGCCTATGAGGAAGTACTGAGGCACCTGCCAGAAGATGGACAAGGGGATAGGGGTGAGGTTGTAGTAGTTGTGCCTTCTCACTATCCCAAGTCTCACAATCTCCAGGAGTGCAGCAGTGACCATGGAGAAGATGGAGATGAAAAGACCGATCCCCATCCTCTGGAGTTGTGTGAACCCTCTCTCTTTGCCCGTCAACTTCCTCACCCAAGGGACGATAAAAAGGTCGTAGACTGGGGCCCAGAAAATCACGCTGAGTGTGTCAAATATGGAGAGGGAGGCTGCAGGTATCTTGAAATTGGGGCCCATGTGTGGATCGAGTGTGTTGCCTTGAAGGACGAACATTGTGCTCATTTGGCTGTAGACTGCTGCAAAGACAATCCCGGATGCCCATACAGGAAGCAGGCGGATTAAAGATTTGAGTTCCTCTACCTGAGTGACGGTGCAGAGCCTCCATGGGTTAGCTTGTGACTCCTTGTCTTTCTCGGTTTCCACTGCTGCTTTGTCAAAGAATCTGCAAATTCACAAGATGTTGGCAAGAACTGCTCTTAGGATAACAAAAATGATGTAAACAAAGGAGGACGGATATAGAAAATATGTACTTCAGTTCGTTTGTATGCTTGAGTTTCCGGCTTCCTTGAATGGTGCATTCCTCATCAGTGGTCTCATACAAAGCGGTTTCATCTCTAGGAACTTTGATGCTTCGTTTTCGAAGAGATGCAACGATGACCTGCAGAATCCTAGTCAGGGGGCTTCCTCCTGGTTTCTGAAGCCGGTACAGCCGACTACCCGAGAAGAAGAAGAAAACCGCAAGGGCCATAGCGACAGCAGGAACGCCAAAGCCCCAGCCCCATCCAACATTCATTTGAATATAAACCAAAACCGAGGAGGCAATGAGAGCACCAACATTGATGGAGAAGTAGAACCAGTTAAAGAAGGAACTTTTCTTTTTCCTTTCCCCTGCATCATTATCGTCGAATTGGTCCGCACCAAAAGATGAGACACACGGCTTGATCCCGCCAGTCCCAAGGGCGATCATGTAGAGAGCAAGAAAAAAGACAGCAACTTGTCCTGATGTAGGGTGGCATATATCGTCCACACATCCTGCTGGCTTTAGTCCAGGCAACGAAGCAGAGAGCGTCAACAGAGTCATTCCCTGGAACATGAAGGGTTGTCCTATTATATAAAAAGCAGAAATACAGTTCTAAAGCAACCTATAATATTTCTATGTTTTAGATACATTAAAATCTGGAATGCATCAGTCACTCACTCCCACAAGAAATTGTCTGCAAATCCATTCAAAATGTTGAAACTTAAAATTACAAGCACTATTACCGAACATTAGCTGAGAGATAAATGTTAACTTCAACAAACATCTGCAGCAAGCGAGACTAAATAATCCTTATTAACCTTTCTTAAGGATAAGCTAAATGTGAACTAGGCGCGGTGATTCTTAAATGCTTACATGTGTTTGCACATTGTTTATGGTATAACTGTACAAGTACTAAGTCGCACTTCCACCAAATGGAGATGGTCTTGAAAATGGTTTTTATAGGGGAAACAGAGGCAAAAAACAGAGATATTTTCATACGAAACTTACAAGCACATATATGATGGAGAAAATGGCAATCGTCCAGTATCTTCCCAAGTAGGCATCAGCCAGAAAGGCTCCAATTAAAGGCATGACATAACAAGTTCCTGACCAATTGTTGACACTTCTGGATGCAGCAACATTTCCCTCGTTAAGGCGTGTCAAAAGATAGTTTACGAGATTTGTACTCATTCCATAGTACGCCAGCCTCTCACAGCATTCATTTCCTGAGCAGAGACAAAAACTACAGTGTAAGCTATCTCTAAGCTTGACACCACATCCAGTAAACTGAGCTTCTAATACACAGCAAGTAACAAACAAGCGTGAGTATGTACCAAGAATAAATGGGCAGGCCTTCCAATTTCCAGTCTTTTTCTTATTTGCAGGTTTTTTATCAACAGTTAAAGTGCCATCTTGGGTGTAAAGATCCTCTTCCATTTTCATAGAAGTGGAAATATCAACCTTGTGCTTGACAACCGCTTCCTGCAATGAACTACCAAGTGTATGAGTTTATGCAAAGTCCAAGATTATGAAATGATATACACTCCAAAGTAGGTATTCTAACTTAAAGAGATATATCAAGGCAGTATATCACAAAAACTACGGTAAATCAAACGAATGAAATGGATTCAATCATGTTTTCTTTCCTTTCAATTTCCTTCAACTTTGCGACAAAGAAAGACAGCAAATGCCGAACATGTAGCAGACTCACTGTGCTGATCCAACTAAAATACAAACTTACAATATTTCTGACTTTTTCCTGGGAGTATTGCTGAATTATAGACTATAATTCAGCAAGTCTCCAAAGAAGAACGAAAAACTGGAGTGATGACCCATATCAGCATAAAGATTCTAAACATTTAAAGATGGAAACATACATTCAAACAAAACAAAAAGAAGAAATCCAATGAAATAAAATGAAAATTAAATTCACACTGTTGTTTCCCAGAAAACACAACCTCTCCTTACAAAAGAGTCAACAGTGTAAACTATATATAAAAGCCCCTCATAATTTATTGACACCAAAAACGGAAACAAATCAACTTGCCATCGGGGACTTAGCTGGCAAATAGGTAAGCAACAATCGCATTCACACTAATATATCCAAAATTCCATACAGATTCATTCATATGATTCCCTAAAGTCAATAATTGCAGCAAGACTTCAACAAAAATCCGTGTAAAGACAATCATCCGCCCTCAAACAGGGAAAATTAGGATACGGAAGCTCCTCTGTGATTCATGGGAACTATTTTTATTTATTCTCAATCATGCAAAAGTAACATATCAAATTATAACTCTTCGTTACAAATTTTTTCCGCTCACAATAATCAATGGCGTTAATATCATAAGTATCCAAAGAAAGGAAAGAAGCAGAAATCAAACCACATCGATGAAAGAAAACAAAATTGAGAACAAAAAAACGCCGAAATTACAGAGGTAGCTTTTGCCGAACGAACAAAACGGTAGGATGTGAATATTAGGTTAAAAAGAACGAGATAGAAATATATAGAATTAAAACAGCGATAAATCAAAGAAGAAGAGAACAGGAAACTGTAAGAACATATATGTAATCTCAGTAGTGCCTTCCGCGAATATGAAGAAGGGGAGAGAGATGAACCTGTTGGATATGGAAAACGGGGGTGGGAGACTGGAGACTACCCGGCGGGGAGGGGGAGGGGGATGGGGTGGGATGAAGAGATTGGGAAGGAGATTCAGTTTTCTTCATTCGGTTTCCGGCGGGTGTGGGGAAGTGAGCAAATCCGGGAGGCGTATCGTTATCTTTTATACTCACGTAGTTGCAATTGCCCGGGCCCACAATAGTTACACCTCTATATTTTTTAATATATTTTTTTATAACTGTTTTTGAATATTTTTACGGACTACTAAAAAGTAATTTTTTTTTATTTCACAAGATAATGATTGGAATTATTTTTACATGTCCAATTACTTGCTTTAGCATAGACGAAAACTGAAAATATTCCAAATGAAACTGTATGGAAGAATGCTGGTTTTGATAACGCAGTTTGGTCTCCTGTTCAAGCCAAATCCGGTGATTTGTATATCCTATGTAAACGTGGCTACGGGTTCGACCCGTTGGGTCGACAGGTCGGACTCGCCGGATCGAGAACCCGGGGGTTGGACCCGAACCCTAACCCGGGGATCCAACGGGTCTACGGGGCCGGGTCGGGTCAGACCCGGGTTGAACGGTTTTCGACTTTGCGATGAATGGTTTTGTGATATTTGAGTTGGGGGAAAAAAGGAGGGAAGAAGGGTTTGAATCGGTTTTCTAATTGCCTACGTATCCTCCCGGGGGAGAGGAATCAAAGCCCACGTAGTTCTTTTACCTGTTGTCTGAACCCCGCTTACCTATTCGGCTATTCGTCGGCGTCGGATTGTCGTTCGGCATCGATGACTCCACCGTCCACAGATGTCCCGACCGATTCTGAGTCTAGTCCATCATCAGAGTCTGTGTCGTTGGATAAGAGGTTTCTCTGAACTCTCATATCTGCCCTCTTCCAATCGGCGAGGAATACTTGTGTTTCGAGGTTTTCGGGGAGCAATCTAGATCTCTTCTCGGTTAGAATTTTTCCACCTCGGCTGAATAATTGCTCCACAGCGACGGTGGAGCAAGGTGCTCCAAGTATTTGTTGGGTGATCACCTGCAAGGTTGGAAAGTGTTGTCTTTCCACTCGGCCCTACCATTCGGCCCCACCATCCTATGTAGACGTGGCTACGGGTTCGACCCGTCGGTCCGACGGGTCGGACCGCCGGGTCGAGAACCCGGGGGGTTGGACCCGAACCCTAACCTGGGGATCCAACGGGTCTACGGTTTCGGGTCACCCGGCAGGTCGACCCGTCGACCCGTCGGGTTGGGCCACGTGGCAGGAGAGGGTCGAAATCGTGTGACCCGCTGGGTCAGGCCCGGGTTGAACGGTTTTCGACTTTGCGATGAATGGTTTTGTGATATTTGAGTTGGGGAAAAAAGGAGGGAAGAAGGGCTTGAATTGGTTTCCCAATTGCCTACCTATCCTCCCAGGGGAGAGGAATCAAAGCCCACGTAGTTCTTTTACCTGTTGTCTGAACCCCGCTTACCTATTCAGCTATTTGTCGGCGTCGGATTGTTGTTCGGCATCGACGACTCCACCGTCCACAGATGTCCCGACCGATTCTGAGTCTAGTCCATCATCAGGGTCTGTGTCGGTGGATAAGAGGTTTCTCTGAACTCTCATCTCTGCCCTCTTTCAATCGGTGAGGCATACTTGTGCTTCGAGGTTTTCGGGGAGCAATCTAGATCTCTTCTCGGTTAGAATTTTTCCACCTCAGTTGAATAATTGCTCCACAGCGACGGTGGAGCAAGGGGCTCCAAGTATTTGTCGGGCGATCACCTGCAAGGTTGGAAAGCGTTGTCTTTCCACTCGGCCCCACCATTCTAAAATATCAAAATCTTCATCTTTATCACTGCGAAATTCAAAGTTAGTAGACAAATATTTTTCAAGCTCCGAGTGCGGGCTCGACGAAGACCTCGACCTCTTTGAGCCAAAAATATCTCTGGTAAGGGCCTTAGTTCGAGCGGTAATGCTAGTGCGAGAGCCGCTCGAGTTGGAAGGCGCGGGAGGAGGGTGGTTAGGCCCTAGAAAAATGAGTGTATAAATTTTCAAGTAATCCCCTAACTCTAGCAACTATAATTGAAACATTGCATTCACGATCATTTTCGATGTTGAGCGTAGGAAAATAGTTTTCTAAAAACTTTTGAAGCCTAGTTAATTTGTATCTCGGGTGGAAACAACAAGCTACGAGGAAAATATCAGGTATAATTTTGTAATAAGACAACCATTTCTCCCGCATGGTCAAAACAGTATCATGAACGCATTGCACTTCAAGCCCGTCTTGAATGGCTATGGCAATGTTCATAGCGACAAAACAGAAAACACTAGACGTAGGAATGTAAGCATGACTAAAAGTTTCTGTTGTGTCATGGAAAACTTTGAAAACCTCATTCACATCTCGAGCAGTCACCCACACATCCCCAAAAACGTTTGAACCTTCGATGTGTTGGGTGGCAAAAGAAGAAAGAAGTTCCCTATATTGATAAGAATCATAAATCATTTTGTACGTCAAGTTTCACCGAGTGCTAACATCCCGGGGGAAGTTCTTCGGGTGCACGTTGTTTTCTTGGCAAAACTGGTGCCATTGGTGGCGAAGGTGTTTGCTTCGCCACAGTGCCCGCAAAACATATCGGACTTATGTTGAAGCCGATCAACAGCTACATTTTTTTTTTAAAAAAAATAACCATTCAAGTGGGGCCCACATCAAACGGCTACATTTTCAAATGCCGACCCGTGTGACCCAGTGGGTCACGGGTTATATTTTCCCCGACCCTAACCCTGACCCTCAACCCGAGCCAACTCTTCGACCCTTCCATGTATTGTGATGGGGGATCTGAACGAAATTTATTGTAGCTCGGACAAAATTGGTGGGGCAGAAATTAACATTCAAAGATTTCAAAGACTAGCTAATTTCAAAAGCGATTTTTCTATGGTTGATTTACCCACTATGGGAAACCACTTCACTTGGAGGAAAAAACCTAAAGGGGAAGATAACATTATCGAGAAACTGGATAGGGTACTTGTTCAGCATCAAATTCTCCAATTTTTTCCGAATGTAATAACAAAAAATGGAGTGTTTTCCTCATCAGACCATTGTCCCATCACAATTAACTTTGACAATGGTGTAATTCATAAACCACCTCCGTTTAAGTTTGAAAATATTTGGCTACAAAGGAAGGATTTCCGCAACATTGTTAAACAAGCTTGGCGAACTTCGTGTACTAGTTCTGCTATGTTTCAAGTCATATACAAAACTAAATTGCTTAAACAAAAAGCAAAGGAGTGGAATAAGAAAACATTCGGAAATATCTTTCGACAACTCTAGGAAGTCGAATGCGGCTTACTGGAAATACAAACACAAATGACTCAACAAAATTGGTTAGATTATATAGCCAAAGAAAGATGTCTCCTACAAAAGAAAGAGAAACTTCTGTTGTTTCAGAAAAAATATTGGAACCAAAGGGCTAAAACGAAACATCTAAAACTGGTGGACTCAAACACTACTTACTTCCACAGGGTAGCAACTCGCAGAAGAAATAGGAAAATTATTCGATCAATTTCTTCTAGCAAAGATACGTATATTGAGGGTGATGAGAATATCAAAAATGAAATCCGTAGAGATTTTGAGAAAAGATTTAAACAGGAAAGGTTGAATGAAAATCTTTTAAGGGAGTCCCTAAATCTTGTCACCCCGACAATAACCATTGAGGAAAATAATTTTCTTACACAACATTCGAGCAATGGGGAAATAAAAAGGGCGGTGTTTAACCTTGGAAATAATAAGTCTCCAGGCCCTGATGGAATGACAACAGAATTTGACAAAAAATATTGGAACATTATTGAGGGATCGATCATCAAAGCGGTAAAAGGTTTCTTCTGTTCCGGAAGAATGCTTCTTCAAATAAACCATACATTTATTTCACTTCTTCCAAAATGTGACAATCCCTCTATGACTACACATTACAGACCAATAAGCTTATGCTCTATAATTTATAAAATTATTTCCAAAATCCTAACAGAGCGACTGAAAATTGTAATTGGCAAACTTATCCACCCTTTACAAGGAGCATTTGTGTCCGATCGGGCTATTCAGGACAATGTCTTAATAGCCCATGAAGTATTTAATTCATTTCGTAGCAGAAAAGGTAAAGAGGGGTGGATGACAATCAAGCTAGATATGGAAAAGGTTTATGATATAGTAGATTGGAAATTTACAAAGGCGGTAATGGAGAAATTCGGTTTCCATCCTACCTTTATTAAATGGATTATGGAGTGTATATCTACCATATCGTTCTCCGTTCTCATCAACAATGGCCCAACGGAGTTATTCAAACCAACTAGAGGCCTTCGACAAGGCAACCCCCTCTCCTCATTTCTCTTCATTTTGGGTGCAGAGGTTTTGGCAAGAAAACTTTCCCTTGAAGCAAATATGAGAAATAGCCTTGTTGGATTCAGTTTTAGGAAGGATGGACTACATGTTCCTTTCCTTACTTTCGTTGATGATATTATTATCTTCCCCAAAGGAAACACCTCAGCCTGCTTAAGAGCTAAAACAATTGTAGATGATTATTGCAACATTTCAGGACAAAAAGTTAATTATCATAAATCCGCCTTTTAGACAACGAGAGGTATCCCTAGATCCAGAATCGAGGAATTTGAAAGATACCTGGGTACATCAAATGAAATAATGATTGAAAAATATCTTGGTTGCCCAATTATCAATGGGAGAGTAAATAGGCATACCTTCGGGGAAGTCGTGTGTAAATCAAAAGAGCAGCTCAGTAAATGGCGTGCTAATGCCCTATCACAACAGGGTCGTGCTGTCCTTATTGGCACAAACCTGGCATCAAAACCCTTATTTACAATGCAAAGCTTCATGCTCCGCTGCACAATCCACAAGGAATTAGATCAAATAAATAGATCTTTCTTCTAGAACAAAGATCTCCAATACCGGCCCCTGATAAGCTGGGATAAAATATTTAGACCGAAAGGTAAAGGTGGTCTTGGCATCTGAAAATCCAAAGATATGAATGAGGCACTCCAAATGAAACTCATTTGGAAAATTCTCGTGAAACCAGATAATATATGGGTAAAATTAATTTAATACAAATATTTGAAAACAACACATACATTAAATTATAAGAAAGGGGGGGTTCGTCTTGGCAATGGTCGAAACTAACTCCTCTTATTGAAAAATTCAAAGATGGCCTAATATGGTTGGTGGGCAATGGGAAATCTCTCAAATTCTGGACCGACAATTGGGTTACAACTTCGCCAATAACCAAAAGGGATGATTGTTCTACCTTCCGAAATGAAAATGAAGCAGTAAGTAACTATATATTAGGTGGAAAATGGTGGGAGGAAAAATTATTAAACAGAATCCCTCAAAGTATTGCAAAAGAAACTTTGGGTATCCCCCTTGCTATGAATACGTTTGAGGAAAGACTCTATTGGTTGCCGGATAGGGAAGGATGATTTACAACAGATAGCGCCTACAACCTGATCACTAAAAGTAACAGCCAAAATGAAGACAACAATTCTTGGATTTGGAAAATTGACACATCACCAAAAATTATGAATTTCCTTTGGAAAATTAGCCAAAAGGGTATCCCAACGGCTACCCGTCTATCCCCAAAAGGGGTATCTGTTCCAACAACTTGTATATATACTTTGCAATAGTGCCATCGAAGATGAGACACATCTTTTTCTGGAATGTCAGTTTTATAAAATCCATCTTCCATTAACCTTAGGAACAAATCAGGCTATAATCAACATGATTGCAAATTCGAGAGATTTCTCTCCTATCTTGTCATTGATTGGAAGCACTCTTACAAAAATGAAAATAGAGAAATTAGTGGTTACCTGGTGGATGATATGGCTCATCAGAAATCAAACAATATGCATAAATGTATCCATTCCAAATTAGGAATCAGTTAAACACAGAATCACCACTCACTTGGAAAATTGGAAGAAAATCTCTTCCTATGACAAGGAGGATGATACCTAGAGTATTCAGAATGTTAATGTTACAAATCACACACAGCCAAGAATTCAGCGAACGAATGTTAAGTGGAAAAAACCACCTATTGGCACATTTAAAATAAACTTCGACGGATCCACACTTAATAACAAAGATAGCTATATTGACTACATCATCCGTGATTAGGAGGGCAGAACGATACAAATTGGCTATGATAGAATTGGCAATCAAACTCCGCTTAAAGCTGAGGCATTGGCACTAAGACATGGTTTACTCCAAATCTGTGCACTAGGTATAAACAAGTTACAAATTGAAGGGGATTCCCTTATAATCATAAATCATTTAAGATCAAACTCTACATGTCCATGGGAAATTGAATTGATTATGTCCGATATCAAAACATTGTTGTCGAGTGTGAGAGAAGTCTATTTCTCTCACGTGCCCCACATTGGTAACAGAGTGGTTGATAAGGTTGCACACCTTTGCCGCTCTGCCAGGGGCCTCGACATTTACTATGATACAGGTTTTCAAGACCTCATCCGCAAGGATGCTCTCGGGTAGGATCTTTCCACTCGAACTATTACCTATTCGAAAAAACATATTGGAATTATTGGACAAACTCGATACTTTAAAAGGCCAGTAAGGAATGGACTCATGAAAAAACATCAATAACAATTGATACAGAAACAACCATATCAGATACCCACAAGATGATGGAAACGAAACTGAAAGAGAAAGATACCAAAAACCCCCGCAGAACCAAATATCCACGCTGCAACCGAAGAAACTGGGGACTAGGGAGGATACACCAAATACTACTAAACAGAGGCGCATATAAGAGATAGCTAGCCCAGCTATCTAACATTTTTTGGGCCAGCTTTAGAAAAAAAATTTGTTGGGCTGAGTTATTATTTTTGTTAGTCAAAATTGAGCCTAAACATTTGTAAAATCAGCCTAGATCCCTATGTTTTTAGGAGATGTCTAAAATTTCTCCATTTAATATTTTTTTTGTCCTAATTTTTGCTTTATCATTTTTTTTATTCTTCAAATTTCAAACTATTTACATTGTTTTTTGGGATTTTCTCTTTTATCTATTATTCCTCTTTTTGTTTTTAAAATTTTTTTCATGTTTCTATTTTTCCCCATTTGTTTTGGTTCAATTTCTAACATTTCCCTTTTATCTGATTCATCAATAACAAAAGAAAACACTTGTTGTAATCGACAAATCTTACATTTCTTTTGGATTCTTAATGTATGGTATTTCATAATCATATTTTTGCTATAAATTTTTTTTCTCTTCACTATAAATATTTTTTCGCTCACCTAACTTTAAAACACTAGATAAATCACTCCTACCAAAATAGCACCATTGGAAAATAGGTATAAGTAGTTGCTCTCAACCTGACCAACACTGTTTGTTAGTTTTAGGTAATGTTGTTTTAATGAGTTGAAGGTAAATTCGGTTCTTGTAGACCCTTATGGATAATCAAGACGATATGAGTAGACCCAAAAAGGGTAATCTCATGGGTAGACCTCGAAAGGTAATCCCGAGGGAGTAGGCCAAAAAGGCAATCTCCACCGAATTCTTTTAGGCGACAAAACTAAGTGTTTAAGCCCTTTAGATAAGATATATAAAATGTCTTGGATAATGGCAAACGAGTCACTCAAATAAATCGAGTTTTCCTTCAACGTTTATTGCCCCTATTTATGCCAAAGGGTTGCACTACAATAACGTTGTGGGATAAAACGTTTTATATAAAATAAAAGGGTGGCATCCCATTTCATTATTGCATATATACATACCTTGTTTGTGTTTCAAGTGTTTGTTCTTTCGATTGAAAGAGATATCGAAAAACTCATGCCTTTTCAAGTGGATGGCAAAGGCCTTTTATAGGCAAAATGGGGTGGTAGTTTTTGGGTGGTTATGGGTAGTTATTGGTAGTTATTGGTAGTTATGGTAGTTATGGTGGTTGGGCGGTTACCTCCCAATAACTACCCCAACCACTGGCCCAATGAAGTCCCAATAAAAGCCCAATAAGAACCGGCCCAATTAAGGACAAGCTTGCATGACAGAGCTAGCATGGTGTAGCTACCATGCAGCTAAAATGACTAAGCTAAAGCTTCAATGAAGCTAAAACCCTAATCAACCTCAAAATTAGAGCTAAGTCATTTTTGGAGTTCCGAAGCTCGGTTAGCTCTCAAATTTTGCATCAAAGATTTAGAGCTTAATATCTTCCTTTACAAATCATGAGATATTGGTTTAACTCACCATAAGTGATCAAAACTCAATCATAACCATATCAGATCAAGTGTCGAGCATATCCATATTGCTTACTTTTATGGAAAACGTCCGAATAAGCTCAAGACCAACTTTCTCGATGTTGAGACTATTGCATGGGTCTTTCCTCATGATTTCCTTTCCCCTTAAAATGTTAGAATTACTTAGGGCCGATCGCATGAGCCGTGCCTCCCGTACACCCTAAGCCCGAGTGATGCTCTTAGTAATTCTCACACTTAACATTTATGATTTCAGACAAATGGTTTGATGACTTTTCACAAATCACCAACATTCCTCCCCAATTTGAGCAATGTCATAAATCTTTGAACAATTTACAAACTCTTTGTATAGACATAAATATCCATTGAATTTGAATTTATATCTTGTAAAAATTACAATCATGTACTAAAGAATCGTGGTGTTCTAAGACTTGAACCACATCAACTTGTTTAAGCATACGTAATAAAAATTACAACATGAGTTACATAATGTATATACACTAAACATGACGTTTTGAGGCTTTACGTCCCTTATCCTTCACATATGCTTCGAGATGAGTCATCCTTGAACTCTCTTGGAAGAAGCCTTGCACTTCCACATATGTTTAGTTGAATCTCTAATTTGCACCTAGAAAATGTATTTGCCAAAATTCATTAAGAAACTATGTTTCAACTTTTCTTTTCATGTAGACTAGAGCAAATTACCTTGATGGGTTGTTGATTGCTCTAAAACTCTACGTCCTTGTCCTACCACATTGAATTCTACCCTACACCTTTCGGTAAGGGGGAATTGGGCATCCAAGTTATAGGTTCATTTAGGATTTTAACCCCATCCCTCGAGATGCTTTGTACACCAACTCTTTTGCCAAACTCTTGGTTAAGTGATCGGCAAGATTGTTGTGTGTTCACACAAAGACAACCGATATGACTCCATGTGTAATTAGTTCTCGGATGGAACTATGCCTCACACCTAGATGTCGTGACTTCCCGTTATATACTTGGCTATAGGACTTTGCCAAAGTACTTTGGCTATCACAAAAGATAGCAATAGGGGATATTGGTTTTGGCCACAAGGGTATCGCACCACCACCTAATAGGAATACCCAACCACTCGTTCAAGAGTGATCTTCCATATTGGTGATCCAACTTGCATCGGTGTATCCTTCCAAAGTGGAGGGAGAACCCACATATGCAATTCCATAGGGCATTGTCCCTTTCAAGTACCTAAGTACTCTTCTAAGGGCCTTCCATTGACTCGAGCTCAGTCGACTTGTATATCGACTGAACTTACCCACGAAAAATGCTATGCCAGGGAGCGTACTCGTCATGGCATACATTAGACATCCTATCACTTGAGAATACTCAAGTTGTGAGATTGGTTCTCCTATGTTAGGGAGAAGTTTCTCACTTGGATCCATAGGTGTACTAACCGGGGTGGATTTATCACATTTGAAATGTTTTACCACCTTTTCGATGTAATGAGATTGTGTTAGGGTTAAACCTTTTCTTTCTCGCTTGATCTTAATTCCCAAGATCACATCAGCTTCTCCTAGATCTTTCATGGAGAACATAGTAGATAAGAACTCCTTTGTTTTTTCCACTTCTATTTGATTTGTACCGAATATAAGCATGTCATCAACATATAGACATATTATAACTCCTTGACCGAAATTATTAAACTTACTATATACACACTTATCTGCTTGATTGATTTTAAAGCCATCACCCAAAATTACTTCATCAAACTTTTGATGCCATTGTTTTGGCGCTTGTTGGATTCCATAGAGGGACTTGATCAATCGACACACTTTTTGTTCTTGACCTTTTACTATGAAGCCTTCGGGTTGCTTCATGTAAACCTCTTCATCCAAATCTCCATTGAGAAAGGTCGTTTTTACGTCCATTTGTTGGATGACTAAACCATGAATGGTTGCTAAAGCAATTAAAAGTCTTATAGTGGTGATTCTAGCCACGGGGGCATAGGTGTCAAAATAATTGACTCCTTCTCTTTGTCTAAAACCTTGGATTACCAATCGGGCTTTAAATTTATCAATGGACCCATCGGCCTTCATTTTTCTTTTGAAGATCCATTTACAACCTAGAGGTTTGCACCCAGTTGGAAGGTCTGATAACTCCCAAGTGTTGTTGCCAATAATAGAGTCCATCTCATCTTGGATTGCTTCCTTCCAAAATGCGACATCTTGAGAACTCGTTGCCTCGGTGAAGGTCTTAGGATCCTCATCCATATGTAGATATAAGATGATTTGACCTTCTTTATTCCTAGAACCCTCCATCAAGAAAACTTTAAATATTGGTTCAGGATACCTATGTCCGACTATGAGTGCGGAGTGCACTCGTTGTCGCTTGGGTGTATGGGATGTCGAAGTAGGAACTTCGGCCTCATTGTCGCTCACATGCATTGAGTGCACATCCTCACCATCGCTGCCATCGCTAGTGTCTTCCCCTAGTACTCCCATGGCCATGCGTTTTAGTGCCCTTGGCTCTGTAACTGGGGAGTCTTTATTGATTGGTGGCTTTAGGCGAGAGACGTTGATGTTTGGTGCTTTCAGAAAGCTAGCGCGTGTCATAGACCTGGTGACCCTAGGTCCAAGTGCAGGCGTCGGCTCCTCGATTTCCATTGGACCCGATGATGGGTCGACATCCTCTTGGTCTATCTCCCTAGGCGTAGGACTAGATGTGAACCTAGTCTCATCGAATATGGCATCACGTGATTCTATCACGGTGTTAACCGAGATGGCATGATTTGGTTCTATGCTAAAGAACCTATAGGCCTTAGAGTTATGTGCATATCCAATGAATATGCACTCAACACCTTTATCTCCTAAGGTTTTACGCTTAGGGTCCATTAGTCTAACAACCGCACGACAACCCCATATATGAAGATAATGGAGATTCGGTTTTCTTTTAAACCAAAGCTTGTATGGTGATTGGCGATTTCTCTTGCTCGACACCCTATTTAAGATATAGTTGGCCGTTAACATCGCCTCACCCCAAAACGAGTTCTTTAACCCGGAGTAGGACAACATGGCATTAACCATGTCCTTAAGCACACGATTCTTTCGCTCTGCCACCCCATTTTATTGTGGGGTATATGGAGCCGTCGGCTCATGAATTATGCCACATGACTCGAAATACTCCATGTCCATGTATTCACCACCACGATCGGTTCGTAGCCTTTTAATTTTATTTCCTGTTTGCAATTCAACTTCGGTCTTGTATGCTTTAAACCTATCTAGTGCCTCACTCTTCGAGTGAACTAAATAGACATAGCAAAAGCTTATTACATCATCGATGAACGTTATGTAGTAACATTTCTGACCCAACGATGGTGTTGCATGCAAGTCCCCTAGGTCCGAATGGACTAGGCCTAGGACCCCTTGCTCTCTTTCAATTGTCTTAAAAGGAAGCCTTGTTATTTTTGTTAACAAGCAAGTTTTACACTTTTCATTCGTTGTTTCAAAGGCGGCAATTATATTTTCCTTAGCCATATCTAACATACGCTTCATATGTACATGTCCCAACCTTGCATGCCAAAGATCATATAAAGAATCATTAGACACAATCATGTAATCAAATAATATTTTATTATTATTGATAACATTGAGTAGGAACATATTGTTTTTATAATGGCTGAAGCCTACAAATATTCCTAACTTACTTATCACTAATCGATCGGCTTCGAAAATCAATCTATAACCTCACTTTTTAAGCACACCGCCACTTACAACATTTTTGCGGATGGCGGGTGCATATAATACATTGTGTAATACAAGTTCCTTCCTACTAGTAAAGTTGAGATGTACGTCCCATTTACCTAAGACTGGGGTTGTTGACTCGTTCCCATGTAAAGCCCTAAATCGTCCTCTACATCCTTCATGTGCTTGAACCATTTCCTTTCCATGCACACGTGGGTGGTGGCACCCGAGTCGAGCCACCAAAGGAGTTTTTCATCCTTCATAACAAGTCATTGATCAATGTTAGATACAAAGAATAATGACTCATTTGTAACTAAAGACACCGAAGTGCCCTTACCTTGCCCGGGGCTTGTGCACGAGCCCGACGCCGATGTCATGATACCTTTGTCCTTTGACCCCTTGCACCTGCAGTCCCTCTTCATGTGTCCTGCCTTTCCATACTTCCAGCAAGTCCCTTTGGCTTTAGCCTTCTTACTAGATCCTTACTTACCGTTGTTTCCTGATTTGGGTTGCTTGGAGCCCTTAGCGCCCTTGGTGCCTTTACCATTGCTCGCCTCCATTGTGTTTATTGAGTGAACTGGTTTGTCATTTGCCTTGAATTCCTCCTCTATACGTAGATAAGAACCCAACAATCTTCCAACTCAGAACAAATAGAAGCCAACCCAACAATCCGACTCTCGCCAAGAACCTTTATCAAGATGATGCTAGGCATTCCCTACTCAAGCCGCTCGTGCTACCTATGTCCCAAGGATTCCATCCAATTAATATCCTCCCAAAGGGAAGCCTCAAATTGTCCCAGTACTCGAGCTTACTCCCAATATTACTAAACATTCTCACTAGTCATCCGCCTCTAAAGATCAAACTCCTACTGCTAGCTTCATCAACAACGTCATACTATACCCTCGATATCTGACACAATGTCTAATTTCCTAACGGTTTACGCATCCCAAGACAACATAATATCTGTGAACCCTAGTTTCTTAGTTTGCACACTTATAAGTCAAGTCGGTGGCTCCTTATTATGTTCATGAAGATTGTTCCACATCGGCCAATCGTCAGGGCGGCGGGCACCGGTTTGAGTGGCAGGTGCCGGTTCTTCAGTTTTAGCTTGTGGCAAAATTCTCATCAATCCTTCATCAGGAAATTCTCTTAACCCTTGTGGTTGCTCTCTGATGTACATATGTAGTGTCCTTTTTATTTGCATATCTTGACTTCATATTCCATTCGATTCCTAAAGTAAAGGTTAAGAATAATGCAAATTTGTGTAGGATGAGCTAACGTGCAAGAAATAGAGTCTGCACAAGTTTTGATCTAAATGTATAGGAATTGGAGCGGAATCGGAATCAAAACGAGAAAGCCAAGAGAAGCTGAAGAGAGGTCGATATCGACCAGACAGGTCGAGATCGACTACATGACTCAACGTAGATACTGAGAGTCGAGACAGACCACACAGACCTACTAAAGACCACTCAACATGACCTAGAGATCGAGTGGAGATGTCAACATCGATATAGCACCAGAGGTTGAGTGAAGTGCGACAGACCGAGCCAAAACAGAGACCTCGATATCGAGTGACCAGGTCGATATTGAGTGGAAGTGTACACGGATTGGACGCGATTTGGCAATCCGATTTTAAAGATCTATCCACAAGAGCCACGATTTATCTTCTTTATTAGATAGATTATGTCCTAGGGAACTTTCCTTTTTACCCTAGGATATTTATTAGTTATTTAGTTATTTACCATAATAAAGAATCATCCTACTTGTTAAGGATAGATTTTAGCAATAGTAGTTTTAGTAGGACTAGAACTACTTTCCTTGGCTAGGAAGGATTAGTAGGCTATAAATAAAGCCCTAGGGGGTTGGTTTTCAATCATTCAAGCATAGAGATTCATATCTCACAATTGAGTTAGAGAGTAGGAGAAGCTTTAAGGTTTGGCATTTGCGAAAGCCGGCGTTGAGTTGTAAAAGTTTCGAAGGTTTAGTTAATGCAAGTTCTTTTCTTTCCATTCATGGAGTTTGTTGCGATGAAGTGTGAGTAGTTACCCAAAGCTCTTAGGGTCGGGGTGAGCCCGACGTTAGCCATGCGTGTTTGAGGTAAGTACTTGATGTTGATATCGTTGTGTCTATTCCATCTCCTACGATTCTATGTTTAGTCCTTATCGCAAGAAAATGGATTCATGTTAACAACTTGGGTTATAGACATAAAATTGGTAGAGACAATTAGGTTTATTTGCAAGAGTATTCCTAATCGTTGGTGTACGGAGAAAGCTTGTCCCTCGGGTGAGATAGCGCAGTTGTCCATCTTATTTACCTTAATGCATGCATTGGTTAACGTTGCGGTAAACCCTAGCCTTAGGAGTTGCCTTTTTATTATATATTTTATTCATCAAAATTGTGCTTATTTCTGTTCATCCTCCTTCATCCATCCTATTTTTCTTCGACCTTCTTTGCCGAGAAAAACTAACCAATTGCAGGAACTACTCGATATCGACATATCTAGTCGATATCGACCTATCCGGTCTACGTCGACGGTCTTCTGTGTTGACGCACCCACTACCTGCATCTGAGATCGATATCGAGTACTTAACTTGACATCGAGTGCCCCTGAAGTCGATTGGCAGTCTTCTGAGCCAAGTCGACGTTTGCTACTGACTATCGATATCGACACCCCTGGTTGATATTGACTCCTTGTTTTTGTCTCTGCAGGTCTTCTGTTGCAGTAGAATTCGACATCCCTTGTCAACGTTGAGTACCTTACTCGAGATCGAGGCTTTTGGTTGATACCAACCTGAGCTTTCAAAGATTATCTAGGATCTTGCTGACACACTTCCTCGTGGATCGATCCTGACTCCCTACCACTACAGCGGGAGGAAGTCTTGTATTTTATTTGCTTGGATAAGAGATTGGTTTGCAATTATATTTATATTTGTTTCACTCGATTTCCTCCTTCTAATCAAATTGGCGCCGTTGTCGGGGAAGCTATCAATCGCCCCCTAGTAGTCTATCTCACGTCCTTCTTTGAGTGATTGTTTTATAGGTGTATGCGACACACTAATCGCATGCCTGAATTCGAAGGAATAGAAAACCCTGAACGTTATCTCCATCTAAGGTCCAAAGTACAAAGGATCATGGCAGACCAAGAGACACAGGCTCAACAAATTGAGCGATTAAAGAAGTAAATTGAAGACTTCACCGCTAGAGAGGCGGCACAAAGAGAGCGTGGTGACAGGGAGGAGGAAGCAAGAAGGCAATATGAAGCCCAAATCAATGCCCTCCCTCAGAATGCCAAGCAATATATGCACCCTGTGCTCTCAGTGCATGAATCGGCCATTTTTATCCCTCACTCAAATTGTGAGATTAAACCTAGCTTCTTAACTGAAATTAGGCGACATCAATTTGAAGGAAAACCTAATGATTGCCCTCTAGAGCATATTACTACATTCCTCGATTTGTGTGACACTATTGCTGATGGACAAAGCCTTGAATATGTAAAACTAAAGGCTTTTCTTTGGTCTCTTGTAGGGAATCACTAGCATGGTTGGAGAGCCTAGCCCTAAGATCGCTCCGCACGTGGGATGAAGTCAACGATGCTTTTCTCAACAAGTTTTTCCCACCATCCAAGATGACGGTTATACCTCAAAAGATCATGGCTTTCAAACAAAAGCCACATGAGACCCTGGCGCAAGTGTGGGAGCGATTCAAGGAGCTGCTGAGATCCTGCCCTACGCACGGACAACCACCCTACGTCATCCAGGAGATCATCTACAACGCCCTGGATGTAGCAACTAAGGAGAGAATCAACACCTACACCTCCTATGGGTATCTTGAGCTCCCACCACAACAAGCTTGGGATACTATAGAGAGGTTAGTAGAATTTGACAACACATATGGGACTCCTGCAACCTCTGACTCAAGGCCTGCCCCATTGATGCCACTCTATGAGCCATCCAAGGAGATTGATCCTGATGTCAAAGAGAAATTCATGAAAGATCAACTTAGGAGGCTCCAGAGACAATTCAAATTCCTCTCCGCCAACCAACCCTGCGCTGAATGCGGCTCCGAGAGGCATATCACCACCGTTTTCCCCCACACGGAGCAAGTAGCTATAGCGGAGACTCATTAGAAGGTGAGGTACATGAGGAATCCCAATCGCTAGGGGTACCAAAACTGGGGAAATCAACCACCCCAATATAACCCTAGGGATCCTCCGCCTTACCGACATCTCACGTCTTATTTTCCTAGCTTTGCTTTATAGGTGTATGCAACACACTGATCACACGCCTGAATTCGAAGAAGTAGAAGACCCTGAACGCTATTTACATCTAAGGTCCTAAGTTCAAAAAATCCTGGCTGACCAAGAGACCCAGGCTCAGCAAATTGAGCGTCTAAGGAAGCAAATCGAGGATTTCACAACTAGAGAGGCAACACAACGAGAGCATGCTGGCAGAGAGGAGGAATCGAGAAGGCAAATTGAAGCTCAAATCAATGCTCTCCCTTAGAATGCCAAGCAATATATGCACCCTGTGCTCTCAGTGCCTGAATCGACCATTCTTATCCCTCCTAATTTTGAGATTAAACCTAGCTTCATAACTGAAATTAGGCGTTGTTAATTTGAGGGAAAACCCAATAGTTGTCCTCTAGAGCATATTACTTTATTCCTCGATCTTTGTGATACTATTGCTGATGGACAAAGCCTAAAGTACGTTAAACTAAAGGCTTTTCGTTGGTCCCTTGAAGGGAAACCACTAGCTTGGTTAGAGAGCCTAGCCCCGAGATCGCTCCACACATGGGATGAAGTCAAGGATGCTTTTCTCAACAAGTTCTTCCCACCATCCAAGATGTCGGTTATACGTCAGAAGATCATGGCTTTCAAACAAAAGCCACATGAAACCCTGGCGCAAGTGTGGGAGCGATTCATGGAGCTGCTAAGGTCCTGCCCTACACATGGGCAATCACCCTACGTCATCCAAGAGATCATCTACAATGCCCTGGATGTAGCTACAAAGGAGAGAATCAACACAAAAACCTCCTATGGTTATCTTGAGCTCCTACCACAACAAGCTTAGGATACTATAGAGAGGTTAGTAGAATTTGACAACACCTATGGGACTCCTGTGGCCTCTGACTCAAGGCCAGCCCCATCGATGCAACTCTATGAGCCCTCAAAAGAGATTGATCCAGACGTTAAAGCACAATTCATGCCAAATCAACTCAAGAGGCTCCAAAAGCAAGTCAAATTCCTCTCTGCCAACCAGCCTTGCGCTAAATGCGGCTCCGAGAGGCACATCACTACCGCTTGCCCCCACACGGAGTAAGTAGATCTAGCGGAGACTCACCAGGAGATGCGATACATGAGGAATCCTAATCGCCAGGGGTACCAAAACTGGGGAAATCAACCACCCCAATACCACCCCAGGTATCCTCTAGGCCATTCGGAGAGAGAGCCACAAAGGGATGATGTCAAACTCATCCTTGATGAGATGAGGCGGAACCATGCGGAGAACAAAGGAGCACTCAACCATCTTACCGCCTGCATGGGGGAGATGGACTCTTGGAAGAAGAGCATTGAGACCTAATTGGGTCAACTAGCAACCCAAATCCCTCGACCACCTGGCAAGTTCCCTGGACAACCACAAGAAAATCCAAAGGGACAAGCCAGGCACATTGCCGCTGTCAATCTAAGGAGTGGACGTCAATTGCACGAGCCACGGAGCGAAGGAGAATTCATTGAAGACGCAGTCGATGTCGACACCCTAGTTGATATCGAGAGCCCTGTCAACGTCAAAGACATTGTCAATGTCGAGTCCACTGCGAAGCACACAACGGAGCCAAAGAATCGCTCGATATCAAGTCCCCTAGTCGATATCGACCCCCTACTCGATGTCAACCCCTCTGCACCTCCTGAACAGCTTCAGACACCTCCGAGATCGACCACTAATGTCGATATCGACCACCCTGATGTCGATGTTGACCAGTCCAGAAAGCATAAATCGACCTCCTCGCCTCCAAAGCCATCTAAAGCACTCCCATATCCTTCCAAGACACTGCAAGATCCGACGGACACCAAGTTTAGGCGCTTCATGAAGATCCTACAAGGTCTCAATCTCCCCATCCTACTCACTGAAGTGCTAAATGAGATGCCTGCCTACATGAGGTTCCTGAAGGACATCTTGTCCAAGAAGAGGTCTATCTTAAAGATCATCGGCGAATGCAATTTTATTGAGTTCCCTGAGAAGTGCGGTGATCGAGGCAAGTTTGCGGTGACGGTAAGGGTAGGTAAGCATCAATTCAAAATTGGAGCCCGTCAACATGAAGCTCTACATGGCGGACAACTCCTTCGTGAGACCAACTGGGTTTGTGGATGATGTCCCTGTCAAGGTGGGAAAGTTCTTCATACCCACGGACTTCATCATGTTGGACATGCCGGAAGATCCCATTATGCCTATCATCCTTGGTAGGCCATTCCTAGCAACAGCGGATGCCAACATCAATGTGAGGAATGGCACCCTTACATTCACAATCGGCAATGAGGTCGTTGAATTTCGCTTCAACCCTACAATAAGAGAGGCAAAGCGGATAGAACAAGTTGCCCTCTCACCTGCAAAGGAGAAGCTTCGCAAATATTTATTGGCGAGGATGGAAACTGCAAAGAGAGTCAAAATCGACTGGAACAAGTCGAAATCGACCAATCAACTCGATATCGACCTAAATAAATCGATGTCGAGTGACCATGACGATCCACCGAGTTGTCAGGAGCTTCTGTATGGGGTCCCTGATGTTGACGTCGACCTCCACCACTCGACATCGACTTCCTCACTCGAGATCGACATACCTCTGTCAAAATCGATTAACCCTCAGCCTGAAGATCTCTGTTTCGGGCACGAAAAGGCAAGCTCAGGTATGATCCCTAACTCTCCTTTGTCCATTACTGATGATTCAATTAATTAGAGGCTCAAAGCTCCATGGTTTGCCCATATTTCTAAAGTTAGGTCAAGAAAGAGAAGGAAAGCGCCCAATAACAAGGAGCCTAACGAAGAAGAAGCCTTAGTTGTCGAAATTAGCTACTATCAAAAGGACCTAGATTATCCAAGAGAAGGCACAAGCTTGAAGGGTCCCTACCTCAAAGAGACGTGAAGCATTAAAGAAGAAGTCAGCCTAGCGACTAAAAAATCTAGAGCATGTACATAAAACTTTAAAAAAAAAATTCCGCATAGATGGTTTTTTAGGTTTCAAATTATGGATTTTTGTTTTGAAACTTTAATAATTGTGGCTTTATCTATTATATCTAACAAGAATTTCATGTTACAAAGAACAAGGAACGAAGAAGAAGAAAAGAAGCTACTGTAGAAGCACTCGAAATCGACTAGGCCAGTCGAAATCGATGGCCTAAGGGTCGAGCCACCTCCTGGAGTCGACATCGATGACTCAGGAGCCAAAAGTAGCACTCGATATCGAGCAAGCTACTCGATATCGACCAGACCCAGGGGACCCTCGACTTCACCTTCTTCCTCGACATATATAGATGTAGTCGACATCGATCACCTTACTCGATATCAACTTCTGGCATCGACTTGTCCTGAAATCGACCTAAATCCATAGGTTGCTCTGTGGGTTTTTCTCTTCACCCTTGTTGTTCATTTAATACAGTGAGGACACTGTATATTTCAAGTATGGGGTGAGGATGAAACATGTCTTACGGTCACAACTTGGCTTTCTTGTAATTTTCGCACTACATTCATGTTTAAATTTATGTTCTTAGTTTTTACGTTCATAAAAATACAAAAATCCAAAAAAATTAAAAAATGTCAAAAAGAAACAAAAAAACGCATATTTACCTTTTAAGTTTGTTTTTTAAACCCTACTTAAATGTCCTATGATGAGAACTCAATAGCTGACTTGATCATGTAAATCATATGGCATATTTGGATGGTTTAGCCTAAGTCCTTAAAATTGTTCTTATGTAGATTGTGAACTTGTGATGAAATTGAGCACATATGATCCTAGGCTGAAAAGCAAAATCCGACAAAATTGTCATAGTGAGAATTTTGGCCTATAGGGAGAACATTAAAAATCCCTCTGCTTTCTTGAGTGTATTTACTCTTCCTATGCATCTCTAAATATTGTGATAGTTATTCAAAGCCTATATATATATGTTTATGAGAATTAAATGATAGAGGCATCTTTTAAGCCATTTTTATCCTCTCTTTACCTACCCTGCATTATCTCTGCTTGAAGCCAGAACATTAGCTTGAGCCTTATATTATAAACTCCACAAAATTATCCCTAGCTGATGTGCGCGCAAATTTCCATATTTTTCATACACTTTTATGACCATTTTGTCGACATTTTCATGCATATTGGTTAGCGAAGCATAAGATTTGTGTAGTTTATGTTTATTTGCCAAATATAGAGGTCTACATGAGTTCTTATGTTATTTTGCAGAAATCGAGGCATAATTGGAGCGTTTTGGACAAGAGAAGGAAAGATGGAAAATAACTCGAAGTCTACTAAGGAGTCAAAATCGACCAAACGACTCGACATCGAGTGGAATCTGACACCAGAAATCGAGCAGGAGAAGAACAAGTCAACTCGACACAGACTGGTCGATATCGATTGAAAGTGGTCGATATCGAGTGTCCCAAATCGAGTAAAAGATAGAGTTCGAGTGCAAATCCGAGGTCGAGTAAAACTGGCTCGAGATAAAAGAGAAGTGGTCGATATCGACTGAACCTAGTCGATATCGAGTGCTGCTGCAAACAGATCAGACATTTTTTGATAAAATCTTATCCGAAGGAGTTTACTTCTACATTAAGTCGAGATCTTTTATCTTATATATCAGACCTTTATATCCTTTAGGGTGAATTCATATTTACTTAAAGTGATTTTTATTATTTTACTTTATTTTGTTTTATCTTAGGAATGAAGATAGATTTTCTTATCCTTGGATAGCTAGGTTTGAAGTCTATAATTAGAAGCCATTAGAGCTGAGTTTAATCATTCAATCAAGTATTCAATCAAGCAAGAACAGTTTCAATATTCAGTAGTTAGAGAGAGAGAGAGAGGCCGAGTGTGGTAGAGGAGAGCGAGAGCGGATTTTTCTTTGTTTAGTTATACTCTTTCGTTTACAATTTCAATTCAAGTTTATTTTCCGACAATGATGATGATGTCAATAATGATGAAGCACGAGTAGTTCCCTTACTTCTAGGGTCGGGGTGAGCTCGGCGATAGCCATGTAAGTTTGTGCATCAAAGGTATTATTTTTATGCGATTCCGTTTTCTATCCTATATGCATGATTCTTCTACGAAAGTAGTAGGCGATCCTTATTTGCATCATTGAAGCGAAAGCCAATCATATTGTGAATTTGGATTAATTATGAAATTGGATAGTAACTCTTAGGGTTTATGCGAGAGCCTCTAAATCACCTAATTGTTGGTAACGAAAGTTATTTGACGGAAAGGCATCATCTTTCATGAATTTGGCATAAGTCTTATATGGTTATCGTTGTGGCATAAATCCCCGATCTTGGAGGTTCTTTAGTTTATTGAGTTCATAAAATTTTGTGTTTTTATTCTGTCCATCTTTCCCTCATCATTCTCATATTCTTCGGACTCTTTTCCGACAAAAAAAGTTATGTTTTACAGTTTTTGTTGAAGACTCGAAATCGACTGCAGAGGTCGATATCGAGTGACTGACTCGATATCGAGTGCTCTGCTTGATGTTGACTGTTGCTTTTGTCTTTTGTAGGAATTTGCTGGAAATCGAATGGAACTGTAGTCGATATCGACTGATCTACTCGATATCGAGTGATCTTCTAGAGTCGAAATCGAACGTGATTGCAGGCTTAGGAACCGCTGACTTACCTCCTCGTGGATTCAATCATGTATACCCTACTACTACATTGGGAGGGATTCTTGTAATTTTATTTGCTTGGACAGGGATTTGGTTTAGTTTATATTTATTTGATATTTATTTCGAACTAGTTTCCCTCCCACAACACTAGCCGAATTGAGCTTGACCCCATTTGGGAACTAAGACTTAGATTGGTTAGAATAATGCATTGTGGAAAGAAAGTGCACATTGTTTAGTTTTGAGCAAGGAAAATTTATGGGTTGGTATATATATTTGCATCTTATCACATATTAAGGAACGATTTTTGGCTCACCATATAAATGCACATTTTCTACATATTATTTATTTATTTTCGTGCAAAAAAATCAAAAAAATATTATTATATTAGTGCATGAGCCAATTATTCCTTAGTTGTTTTATTTTATACAAGATTTATATTTTTTAGAGGTTTAGTAGGGTTTGAAAGAAGGTTGATGAGCACCATGGAAAGCAAGTTTTGTTGTACAATATTCTAGGAGATATGGTTTGGATGAGTTGTGTTAAAATTTTGGAGTCTTGATTCCCGAATTTTATAAGCACCACATAGCCAAATAATTTCATACCCTTTATTTCTTACCAAGCCCCATTACAACCCCGCCGAATGGAAACTTCTTTGAAGTCTTCCATTGAGTGAAAGTCCTCCTGATGGTTCTTGTTGCATTTACATAATTGGTTGCGAAGTGGATTATTATAAATTGCAATGTTTATGAGATTGTATATGGAATCGAGTTGAGAGTTGATCTTCATAGCCTAAACACATTGAGAGTTGAGTGTAAACACATTATCCCTGTGAGGTTGGATTAAAATTGCATATTCCTATGGATCGCTCATATATGTGTCATGACGTTAAATTCACTTGCTCTGCTTTGCTACCATTCAGGATGTCGCTTTTGACAAGGGCGAAGACTTGAAGGGTGTGTTGTAGGTGTTGGTTAATTCTTGGTTATTACTTGAGGACAAGCAAGTCTAAGTATGGGGTGTTTTGTTGTACATATTTGTACCCTTTTTATTCACATGTTTTGACTTCATTTTTCATTTGATTCCTAAAGTAAAGGTTGAAAATAATGTAAATTTGTGTAGAATGAGCTAACGTGCAAGAAATAGAGTCTGCACAAGTTTTGGTCTAAATATGTATGAATTGGAGCAGAATCGGAGTCAAAACGAAGAAGTCAAGTAAAGGTGAAGAGAGCTCGATATCGACCAAATAGGTCGAAATCAACTGAAGCACTCGACGTGGACCCTGAGCGTCAAGACATACCACAAAGAACCACACTGAAGGCACTCGACATGGACATGCCTGGTCGATATTGATTAGAAGCATCGAGATCGACTTCACTTCAGAGATCGAGTGAAATGAGAACTGTGGAGCCAAAACAGAGACCTCGATATCGACTTACCTGGTCGATATCGAGTGGAAGTCGATGCGGATTGGACGCACTTTTTGAGACGCGGATTTGGAAGATCTATTATTATGAGCCATGGTTTATCATATCCATTTAGATAGATTATGTATTAGGGTTGTTGCCTTTTTACTCTAAGATATTTATTAGTTAATTAGTTATTTACCATAATAATGTTTCATCCTATCTATGAGGGGACAGAATTTTAGATAGAAGATTTAGTAGAATTAGGACTACTTTCCTTGGCTAGCAAGGATTAGTAGGCTATAAATCAAGCCCTAGGGGCTGGTCTTTTATTCATTCCACAACACAAGATACAATACACAATAGAGTTAGAGTAAAGAGAAGCTTTAGGGTTTGGCGTTTGCGAAAGTCGGCGTTGGATTGTAAAGTTTTGAAGGTTTAATTAATGCAAGTTTTCTTCTTTCAATCAATGGAGTTTGTTGCGATGAGGTACGAGTAGTTCCCCAAACCTTCTAGGGTCGGGGTGAGCCCGATGTTAGCCATGCATGTTTGAGGTAAGAACTTGATGTTGATATCGTTGTGTCTATGTCATCTCCTACAATTCTATGTTTAGTCCTTATCGCAAGAAAAGGGATTCGTGCTAACAACTTGAGTTATAAACATAAAATTAGTAGAGACAATTAGGTTTATTTGCAAAAGTATTCCTAATCTTTGGTGTACGGCGAAAGCTTGTCCCTTGGGTGAGATAGCGGAATTGTCCCTCTTATTTGCCTTATTGCATGCATTGGCTAATGTTGTGGTAAACCCTAGCCCTAGGAGTTGCCTTTTTATATTTTATTCACATAAAATCTATTCTTTCTGTCCCTACTTCGCATTCCATCCTATTCGTCTTCGACCTTTCTTTGCCGACATTAACGCTGCAGGAACGAGTCGATTTCAACCAAACAGGTCGATATCGACCAAATTGCTTTACATTGACAGTCTTTTGTGTCAACGTCCCATCTTCCTGCCTCTGCTTGAGATCAAAATCAAGTGAACTACTCAAAATCGAATACTTGTGTCGACTAGCAGTTTTCTGAGCTAGGTCGACGTCTGCTACTGACATCGATATCGACCACCCTAGTCGATATGAACTGCTTGTTTTTTTGTCTCTGCAGGTTTTCTGTTGCAGTAGAAATCGACAGCCCAGGTCGATGTCGAGTCCACTACTCGAGATCGAGGCTTCTGGCTGATCAAGATGTGAGCTTTTTGAGACTATCTAGGATCCCGCTGACACGCTTCCTTGTGGATCAATCCTGATTCCTTACTACTACTACAGCGGGGAGTCTTGAATATCTTTGAACATGATAAGGGTTGCATTGTCTATATTTTATTATATTATTCAATTTGATTCTCCCTACATCAACTATACTTAGAGCCGTTATTAGGAAGAATTTGAAGTCTTCGGAAGATGCCTTGCCTCATGTGGAATTTACTTATAATAGGAGATTACATTCTTCAACCGGTTATATCTTTTTTAGTGTGTTTATGGAATTAACCCGCTAATGCCTTAGTATTTTACCCCATATCCTATAAGGGGGAAAGAAAGCTTTAATGCTGGTAAGCAGGTTGAATTCATTAAGGAGTTGCATGAGAGGACTAGATTGCGCCTACAAAAGAAGGCACCCACCACCGCAAATTCCAAGAACAAAGGGCGTAAAAAGCTCATTTTCAACGTAGGAGATCTTATGTGGCTACACTGAAAGAAGGATCGCTTCCAGGATCACCGGAAGTACAAGTTATCTCCTCAAGGTGACGGACCTTTTAAGGTGTTGAAAAGGGTGGGCGACAACGCCTATCAGCTCGAACTTCCTGACGCCTATGGAGTTAGCTCGACATTTAATGTGGCTGATTTGATTCCCTATCTTGGAGAAGTTAATGAAGCTGCAAGAAGGGGAGGATGATGTAGGAGCATCCGAGCCACCCGCTTTCCTAGCCGGACTTGTCACTCGGAGTCAAGCCAAGCAGCTCACCGACAAACTCATTAGCTTGGTTTGTCATATGGAGCATAGATCGAGTTCAAACCACTCCAGAGACCTAGGCCCAAGCTCTAAGGCCTTCCTTCGCTCTAGCACTAATTGATAGAAGCTGGGTCCAGTTGACGGCGCCGAACCCTAAAATGGGGAGTCTTACAGAAGAAGCAAGACGAGAATTACCATAGTAAATTCCGCCTTGAATCTAAAAGTTACCTTGTTGGTGAAAGATAATATTTTTTTTATTTTTTTATTTTTTTAATTAGATATACTTTCCCTAGAAATTAGGATTAGCTTTATATAAAACCCTTTTACCGATTGTAATTAGAGCACGCTATTTTGAATTCAGAAACTCAAGCACTGCTCTTGAAATTCCTCTCGTTCTTCTTCTTCTTAATTGTGGATTCGATCAACCCAAGGTCTGAAGGTGCCAATTAATTTGCCTCTCTGTTTATCTGACTCATGGACTAGGTAGTCTAGGAGGAAATCCCACGTCCTTTTGATCCGAAGACGGGCTTCGATCAAGTTGTAGGAAGAGGTCTTTTGTTCACGACATTATACCGACGAGTGGTTCAATCTCCTTGTATAGTCATCCGGCCAACCGGTTGCCTTCATACCCTATATCCCTTTTTTTTGTTATTTCAATTCTGTCAGCATCTTTAACATTGTTATCTGTTCTATTTTTCACATCACTGTCAACTTTCTAATTCCATTTGTTCTTGTATTTGCGATCCATTGTTGGAACGATCAATCAACCCCGCATCATCTATGACCTCTAGAGTCGGGACGATGTTGTTCTTTAGCCCAATAGTAGCACAATCCAAATGGACTGGGGGATAAAAGAAGAGCATTAAGCACGGGTAGGGAGAGCAGCAAAAAAAATGCACTTAATTCTTCTAGTTGAGTTTTTCCCGATGTTTATATTGATGCTAATATTTACCTGAGATCGCTACCATAGTTCCTTGTTTGTGTATTATCAGATGTTCAAATTTGTTCGTCATCGTGGGTGATTTTAATTTGTTCTCCTGTTGTGTACCACTCTGGTTATTAGTTTGTGGATTTATTCCTTTTTGTTTCAACCTCTTCATGGCTTGTGTTAATGTGATCTTGTAATACCAATTGATTTTTGGTTTCCATGTTCTATTCGTTTGTCCAATTGTTGTCCTTTCCATAATAGTTCCTTGTGATGATGGCGAGGTTTTCATCTTTCGTAAACTCGCTATACTCCTAGGATCGGTGCTTTCTTCCTTTTTTAGTGTCGTTTGTTCTAATCGAAAAGTTTTGGGTCCAAGTGAGTTCAGCTTGGATGCCAAATCCCCAACATACATAACTTTCAGGTTGCATAGAAGAGGGCATATCATAATCGGAGTGAAAAAATCCATCTGCTGAAAACAGAGCAATAACAAACAAAGAGTTAAAAAAATGGGCAACTTCAGCAAGACACAAGAAAGCCACAAGAACTAAGCAATGAGATACCGAAGGAAAACATACTTCATTATACTGCAACCAAAAGCAACAGCTACATAACAGAAAGAGTTAAAATCGAACAAAATGAGATCAACCTTTGTTTCAGCCCGGGTTAATTCATTTTTTGTTGTAATGGGTGCAGCGTTTCCCTCTTGGTCTAAATTTTGGTTCTTATAAACCAGAACCAAAAGGTCTAAACAGATTTCAAACTCAGAAACAAACTTTTGATCAAATAAGACAAGAATGGTGTAACATGGAAGATTTAGTATACAATTTCTGAAGGTTCGAGCATCCATAATTTGAACACAATTGTAAACAATCCTAGTGTTAGTTCAGTATCATCAAATTCAGTTTCAATTTCATGGAAGTTGCACCAGAATTCGATGAATGCAAAGGTAACGACTTGTTCAAATATTCATATTCAAAGATACAGGTATAATATCTAAATAGATAGATTTCAAAAGTATAGGAGAACCTAGTCCATGGTTTCTCAATAGCCAGACTAGTCGACTCTAAAGATCGCAAAGGATCAGAGCTAGTAATGTCTTCCTCCTCTCCACTTACTTGTTTTTCGTCTTCTTTTACTGGTCTTGGTTTGATCTTGGGATGCTTGCTTTGTTTTTTCCATTGGATTCACTACATGCATTTGGATCTCCATGAGGTACGCATTTGGGTCCAAATTAGTTCGATTTTCATCATGGGATCTAAATCTCGCCGGGCTGGTCTTTATGTGCCGAATTAGTATTCTTCCTATCCTTTTTTATTCTAGTTAATCTCGTGGTTTTGTTCTCCTGCATAGAAAGAAGCCAAAGGAACACCGGTTAGTTTTTGGTTTTCCTTTGAGTTTCTCATATCACTTTAACCTTGTTGAGATCAATGTCCTGTAGACAAAATCATCAACCAAACAAAGGGTAGATTCTACTCCAAGAAGTTTCATATTTGTCACATAAGATCAATAGTTCAGGTTCAAATGTATGATGCAACAAGTTATGACAATAAGTGGATTTTTCATGCTCCCTATGAGAGATGAAAACCCACAAAATCAAGGGGTAAACAGACTCAAAAAGAGTCACACAACTCAGGTTCAGAATCAACTTCAAAGGAGGCCACCAAAGAAAATAAAATAACTTCAAACTTATCTTTTTTTTATTCTTATTGGTTCGTTGCTGCCCTTTGACAAGGTTGCTTCTCCTTGTGGGATCTTAGTGTTCTCTTTGGTCAATCTTTTGTTGAGTTTAGTATTCCAAGTCTAGGCACATATAATAGAGACTTTAAAACATCCATGCTCAATTTCACACATACATAAACCATAGTTTATCTCCAAACTTGCCAAACAATGATCAACAAAATTATCATCTATGGTTATGGGTTGAAAATCAAGATTAAGGTTTCTGGGCTTCCTAAATTGAATCCGGATTATTCTTATATTCATTGAATGCAAACCAAAATATGCAATAGGTAGAGAGTTGAAAGGATGAAACCTGAGGAAATGGAACGCAAGAGAGCGAAAGAAACCCCACCCCAAGGGCGAAGAGATCTTCAGGAGCCAATAGCACCAAGCGACCCATCAGTCCAATCCAAAGAGATCGAACTGATAAATTAACAGATGTCTTCAAGCAATCCCAACTATAGAGGGACTGTAGCAGTGATCGAAGCCACCAGCCTCGACATCTTTTCTACATGGAGCGTCATTTCTCGAAGACTTGGCCTCCACATCTTGTAAAACTCGGTGTTTCCTTATTCCTTTTGAGGGGATTTGAAGCCTTGGGGGACCAACCTTCATACA
Source organism: Persicaria maculosa (assembly GCA_963922045.1). Taxonomy (NCBI): domain Eukaryota; kingdom Viridiplantae; phylum Streptophyta; class Magnoliopsida; order Caryophyllales; family Polygonaceae; genus Persicaria; species Persicaria maculosa. Next base: position 43,316,937 of record OY998261.1, read on the forward strand.
TTGTCTTGGATTGGTTTTTATTTCTATTGTTGGTCTCTCTTCTACTATATTTTATGGGCTTGATTTCACCCATGGAAGCACTATCTTCATCTTCACCATGAATCTTGTGCAGGTCTCTAATGTGGGGTTGGTGGTAATGGTATCAGCTAGGGTTTAGATCTCTGATCTAGGGTTGGTGGTTGCGACGACTATGGCGGCAAGGGCTCATGGTAGGGTTTTTGAGTTTCGAATGTTGTCCTCTCCTTTCAAATGTAATAAAAATATCCCAATCTTTCATAAGCTTGATTTAGGAATGCATTTGGACGGTGTTGTTCTCGATGCTCGTAAATAATGACCCAACAGAATTGTTTCATCGAACAAGGGGGCCAATGTCAACGGAACCCGCTATCACCATTTTTTTTAAGGAACAACCCCCCACAGGGGAGGAGGTCGGTTTCATTTAAATTCAAAAAAAATGAAAGAATGGGAAAGGATCCCTACAAGCGAGCTTGTACAATCAAGGGGCTCATACGCAGGTCAACCTTAATGGTGCACAAGCAAAAACAAAAATAACAAGTATATGTCCAATCCAGCATGCAAGCCTTCTTGACCTATACAAATCATCAAGAAATACACCAAAAAGAGTATGTTCCAAAGGTACACAGACCATTAAAACCATACAAACCAAAAATCAAGCTGAAGGTATATCTCCACAGGGCGCAATCCATAAGAACCATACCTAAAAGAGATCAAGAAAGTCAAAACAATCAAGACACTAGAGGTGGAAGTGCTTGCACATAAACTATCATTAGACTCATACAACGACAAACTCATAGGTTTCTAGTTTGGAAAAAGGGGACCCCAAATCCCTTTTCTCTCATTTGCTGATGATATCATACTTTTCACAAAAGGGAGCATCTCCGCCTACTAGAAAGTCAAAACAATCATTGTCGATTGCTCTAAATTTTCGAAAAAAAGTGAATTTTCATAAGTCAACTTTTCATATTATAGTTGGGATTTCAAGATCCAAAATTGTGGAACTCGAAAGTCCATTATGCATTCCTAATTTCAAGACACTTTAAAAATATTTAGGTTACATGATCATCAACGAGCGAGTAACTAAACAAACCTTTAAATAGATAGTATTTAAATCGAAGGACTAGCTCATCGAATGGAAAGCAAACGCCCTTTCCTAATAAGGGAAAGCGACTCTTATGGGGACAAACCTAACTGTGAAACCTCTCTACTCTATGCAAATTAAGCTTCATGCTACCGTCAACCATACTTAACGAACTAGATCAAGTAAAAAAACATTTTTCTGGAATAAATACATGTAACATCGTCCATTAGTAAGATGGGATAAAATTTATAGGCCAAAGATATATAAAAGATTAGGGATCCAAAAATCTCGTGACATGAATGAAGTACTCAAAATGAAATTGCTATAGAAAATACTAGCAGAATCAAACAAGTACACACAAATATCTAAAGGACACACATTTGATTAACGACAAGAGGAAAAGGGGTAGTTCATGGAAATGGTCAAAGTTGTACCCATTAACTGATAAGTTTTAAAGAGGCCTCATATTGTGGGTGGGAAATGGTAAATCAATAAAGTTTTAGGTAGACCGCTAGATAAGCATGCAATCTATTTCTATGCGAAGAGATTGTCCTACAACTTTCATCATGAAAGAAATGGTAAGCTACTACGTAATGGGAGAAAAATGGTGGGTAAAGAAACTTGAAGCTAACCTCCCAAAATCTATCGTCGAAGACATTGCAGCAATCCTATTACCAACCAATATGTTTGAAGATAGATTATATTAGTGGTCTGAAGGATGGTTCACAACAACAAGCTTCTTCAACCTAATCGCGAGATGACGGAGGGGAAACCTGTCGTTGATCCGTCAAAGAAAACTCGAACCTATAACTAGTATAGTAATAAGTAAGAGGTCGATCCACAGGGAGATTTGTTATTCAAATGTGATTTAAGATGCTGATTTAGTAACCAAGTGAGGGTGTTTGTGAAAGCAAATGCGAATTATGAAAGAAAAGAGTAAATGGTTATGATTCAAACAATTGAAAGAAACAGTTCTACCTACAATTTTCCACTTTATTTGGTTGAAGCGATCCTTGTAACTTCTTCTCGTCCTATTAAGGTTCCTATGAATGCCCTTGTCCCGACCTAATATAGTTACTAGTCCAATCAGTCCTAGCAACCCTTATCAATCGAACAGTCCCTAAAGAAGGATTTAACCCAATTGATAGCTTTAAGTTCAGAGATTAGCCAAGGTATTTACAGTCCCTAAAGAGGGATTTAACAACACATTCAACTTCCTACCTATCCAATTAGTTCAATCAGCCCTAAAGGGATAAGTTTGCTACTTGGGTTAAGGTTCGCAATCAGGAATCTACAAAACCCTAGCAATTGAATTGATCTAACTAGTTGGCCAGACAAGATAGAACAAAACAATAATTCAATAAGCGCAAAGAAGTTGAAGCATTCAAATATAGGAAACAAGGAACGAGAATTAGAAACTCACAATCAATCCAAATAAAGCTTCAAATTGCAGGCAGAACCGATGAGTTTAGTTCCTCATGGAAGACATCGCTCAAATCTCTAAATTGTCTGATGAACGTAGAATAGAATGAAAAGTACTCAAAACTAAAATACTCTCGGCCTTTTTAAAAGTCTAAACCGATCTTAAAATGAAAATAACAAAAACTAGGGTTTCACAACTTGAAATGCGGCAGATGACCGATGCGGCGGCCGCAGCATAGGTGCCGCGGCCGCTGCACGCGTGTTCTCTTCAGGCGCCGCTCCAGCTCCTTGCGGCGGCCGCTGCATGTATGCTGCGGCCGCGGCATATGCCCCGCTGCTTCATCCCGCTGCCAGAAGCTTGATATCCAATTCTTGCTCTTCTTCTTCAAGGCTTCCACTATCATGCATCCCATAGTGTTCGAATCTAATCTGTACCAATACTCACAAATTCGCGTAAAATCCGAACATTCTAAAATAATCGTTAGATGCACTTTAACTCTAATTCATTAACTAAATGCAACCTAACTAGCCTAAAAATGTCTATAATGCCTATCTATGATATGCATTATCAAATTCCCCCACACTTAGCCTTTGCTTGTCCTCAAGCAATGATAGAGTGAACATAAATCAATGCATCCCACAGGAAATCCCTTCAAGTCTCAACCTTATCAAAAAAACAACATTATAGCAAGTGTAACCATAAGCCAAGCAAACAAACGTCATAGCATGTATACAAGTGATCAAAGCTTATAAGTAGAAATCATCCAGCCTCACCAGGAATATGTGTTTCACTCATGCTCTCATGTGTTTAGGCTTTAGAATACAACTCTCAACTCAATCCAAAATGCACTAAGCTCATAGACATTGACCTCCATATCACCAAATATCTACCGAAATGTCATTACTTGCGGGACAAAATAAAGAAAACTAAATGAAATGTAACACTTTTTTTTTTCTTTTCTTTTTTTTTTGTTGTTTTTTTTTCTTTTTATTTGGTTTGGTGCTTTCCTTACGCGAGTCGCAAACATGGGTGTCATGAATGGCCCCGATCTATCAACACCTCAACTTCCTAAAATGAAGTCCACTATGCGTTCGAAAGCTCTTTCCGAGATCTACAACTTTCATGTTGACATCGAGACCAGATTCGAAACGGAAAAATCACTGTGAACAGTAAACGCCACCCCGCGGCCAAGCTAGCCGCCCCGCGGCCCAAAGCTCTGACGTATTTCACAATCGCCTGGCCGCCCCGCGGCCCGGGTTGGCTGCCCCGCGGCTTATGCAGAAACGTCGAATCTGCTAAATGGACTTTTTATCAACTTAATTAGATTTTTAGAATTATTATTTGGCCGACTCTTTTGAGGCTTTTTAAGGACGTTTTAGGGTTTTATTTTAAAGATCTAATTCCTTAGTTTATACACTTGGAGATTATCAATTGAGAGAACCCTAGAGGGGAGCCTCCATGGCCATGGAGTGCTAAACTCTTCCGTTTCATCTATGGATTGAAGCTTTGGTTTAATAAAGTTGTGAGATTTCTATTCTTGTTCTATTCATATTGATTCGTATTGATTCTTTTGCGAATATTGTTGATTTCTTATAGTCCGTACAACTATTTGAGATTATTGCTAGGATTTTGTAGATTCCTCGTAGCGAACCTTAATCCATAGTACCAATCATGCCTTTTTAGGACTCGTAGGACTCAACTGGTGTGTAGAGAATCAATTATATGTTAAATGCTGACTCGTAGCTTGGTGTTGCATGTATCCTGGTTAATTCTTAATCTTAATGCTACTATTAGGTTAAATCTTGACCGTGTTAGGGTTATCTAATTAGTAAGGGTTACTAGGACTCGTAGGACTAGTAATTTACACAAGATCCAGACAGGAACAATGTTAGGATGAGAAGAGAACTCGAAGAAGAATCGATGATCAATCAACCAAACTAAAGTGGATATTTGTAAATGAAACTATTTTCTCAATGGTTATCTCTATTAACTTGTTTATAGTTTATTTTCTTTACTTCAATCATCAAAACCATCCCTTTTCTACTAATTGGTAAATATACATTGCTTTGGAATACTTGATTCTCTGTGTGATCGACCTCTTACTTGCTCACTATACTAGTTTGTAGGTTTGAGTTATACTTTGATAGGGACAACGACAGTTTCCTCCTGTCAACCTTCAACTTTTTTGAGGCTTATGAACCATGTGCTTAGGCACTACTTAGGGAAGTTTGTTGTCTATTTTGATGATATCTTGATTTATAGCAAGAACCTAGATGACCATGTTCACCACTTAAAGTGTGTATTTGATTGTCTTCGAAAGGAGAAACTTTTTGCTAACTTTAAGAAGTGTGTTTTTGGTTTAGAATCTACCATTTTTCTTGGTTTTGTTATGTCCAGGGATGGTCTAAAGGTAGAAACCGAGAAGTTTCGCACTATTGAGGAGTGGCCGCAGTGGTCAACACCTACCCATTTTAGATCATTCCTTGGTCTTGTGGGGTTCTACCTGCGTTTCGTGAATGATTTCAGCATCATTGCCACCCTGCTCCATGAGCTCACCAAGAAGGATGTAAGTTTTCATTGGAATGTCGCTCATCAAAGGGCTTTCGACGCCCTCAAGGACCATCTCACCCATGCACCGTGCTCCAGCTGTCGAACTTCTCCAAGACCTTTGAGCTCGAGTGTGACGCATCCAACACGGGGATTGGTGGTGTTCTTCTTCATGACTGTTGACCCGTCGCCTATTTCAGTGAGAAATTAGGCCCTGTGGAGCTCAACTACACCACCTACGATAAGGAGTTGCTCGTTGTTGTTCATTGCCTGCGCACATGGCAAAATTATTTTTGGCCAAAGAAGATCATCATTCACTCGGATCACGAGGCCCTCAAGTACCTCAACGGTCAAACCGTGCTGATTCGATGTCTAGCAAGGTGGGTTGAGTTCCTAGAAACCTTTTCTTATGTGGTGCAACATAAGAAAGGTACGGATAATGTGGTAGCCGACGTGTTATCACGAAGGTTTGTCCTCTTGAACCATTGTGATGCACATATACTTGGTTTTGCTTTGATCAAGGAACTTTATGAGCATGATCCTTTCTTTAAACCTATATATGCTTGTTGTGTGTCAAAAGAAGTATGAGTCCTATTTTGTAGATAATGGCTATTTATTTCGATCGTGCAAGCTTAATATCCCGACATCATCTATTAGGAAACTTCTCACCTTAGAGGTTCATAAGTCTAGGGGGTGGAGGCCTAGGAAAGACTTTAGCGGGGTTAAAGGAACACTACTTTTGGCCGAAAATGACTAATTATATGCTGAGATTTGTCAAGAGTTGTGTTATTTGTGCTATACCTAAGTCGAAATACCAACCACATGGCTTGTATACGCCATTACCGATTCCTAAAAGGCCTTGGGAAGATGTGTCTATGGATTTCATTGTAGGTTTGCCTAGGACATCTAAGGGTCATTATTCTGTATTTGTGGTGGTTGATAGATTTTCTAAAATGGCTCACTTTATTCCGTTTCACAAAACCGATGATGTTATACAAGTTTCTAGCTTGTTCTTTGGGGATATTGTTAGATTGCATGGTGTTCCTTTGAGTATTGTATCGGATCATGATCCTAAATTTGTGAGTTCTTTTTGGAAATCTTTATGGTCTAGGTTGCGGACTAAACTTTTGTTTTCTACTTCATGTCTTCCCTGAACTGATGGCCTAACTAAGGTCACTCATAGGACCCTAGGGGCTCTCCTAAGGGTTGTTTTGCGTACTAACCTTAGGAGGTAGGAAGACTGCCTACCTTTTATTGAGTTTGCATATAACAGGTCTATCCATTCAGCAACGAAGCAGACTCCGTTTGAGGTAGTGTATGGACGAAACCCCCTTACCCCTGTGGACATGACGCCGCGACCTTTCAACGAGAAGGAGAAAATTGATGCGGCAAAGTCGGCGGACTTCATCCGGCAACTCCATGACCAGAATAGGGTGCAATTGGAGAATAAGGCTGCCCAGTACTACGCATCCAAGGATAAGCATTGTCGGGATATGCAATTCGACATCGGCGATCTTGTTTCGTTGCGGGTGGTCCATCCTCGAGGAGTTGGACCGTTCCGTGTGGTTCAGAACATGGATCCTAACGCCTACAAGCTCGAACTTCCAGCGGATAAGTATGGAGTTCATGCCACCCTAAACGTCGCTGATTTATACTAATTCGTCCTGGAAGACACTTCCGATGACGATTCGAGGACTAATCATGATCAAGTAGAGGAGAATGATAGTTGTTCGTGGAGGGAGGGATCGCTAAATATCAATTAAAATATCAATTAAAATAATTCCCTTGTCCAAGAAAATAAAATACAAGAATCCCTCCCGATGTAGTGGTAGGGTAATTCAGGATCGAATCCACGAGGAGGTATGTTAGCGGTTCCTAAGCTTGCAAACACGATCAAATTTCGACTCCAAAAGACAACTCGATATCGAGTACATCAGTCGATATCGACTACAGTTCCCGTCAATTTCCAACAAATTCATGCAGAAGAAAAAAAGCACAGTCGACGTCGAGTTGTTCACTCGATATCGGGTCAGCCACTCGATATCGACCTCTGCAGTGATTTCTAGTCTTCAATAGAAACTGTAAACGAACCAAATTTTGTCGGAAAAGAGTCAGAAGAAAGTAAGAATGATGATGGAAGGATGGACAGAATAAAACACGGATTTTATGAACTTCTATAAACTTACAAGCTTCCAAGGTCGAGGATTCATGCCACAACTATAACCATATAAGACTTATGCCAAATTTATGAAAGATGATGCCTTTCCGTCAAATAACTTTCGTTACAAACAATTAGGTGATTAGAGGCTCTCGTATACTATCCAATTTTATGACTAATCCAAATTCACAATATGATTGGCTTTCGCTTCAATAATGCAAAATAAGGAATTTCCTCAACTCTCGCACAGGATCATGCATATGGGATAGAAGACGGAATTGCATAAAAATCATACCTTTGATGCAAAAACTTACATGGCTATCGTCAGGCTCACCCCGACCCTAGAAGTAAGGGAACTACTCGTGACTCATCATCATTGACATCATCATCATTGAAATGAAACTACTTTGAATTGAAATCGCAAAAGAAAGAGTAGAACCGACTAAAGCAATCCTCCGCTCTTGCTTCCTCTCAACTCCACTCGGCCTATCTCTCTCTCTCTCTAACTACTATAAATAAAACGTTTTTGCTCGAATTGAATGTTTTCTGAATACCTAAACTCAGCCCTAATGGCCTCTAATTATAGATCTCAAACCTCGGTATCCAAGGATAAGAAAATCTATCTTTATTCCTAAGATAAAACTAAAATAAAGTAAATAACTAAATCCCTTCATGTAAATATCAAATTTAACGTAAAGGATAACAAGTCTGGTAATAATGGATGGAAGATCTCGACTTTAGGATAGATGTAAGCTCTTCGGATATAATTCTATCAAAAACAGCATCGGATCTGTCTGCAGCAGTAGTTGATATCGACAAGTTCATGTCGATATCGACCTCTTCTTTCTATCTCGAGCCATTTCTACTCGGCCTCGGATTAGCACTCGAACTCTATCAATTTACTCGATTTGGGGCACTCGATATCGACCACTTCATGTCGATATCGACCAGTCTGTGTCGACATGCTCTGTTCTTCTCTTCTCGATTTCTGGTGTTCTGTTTCACTCGATGTCAAGTCTTTAGGTCGATTTCGACTCCTCAGTAGACTTCGAGTTCTTTTTCAACTTTTCTTCTCTTGTCCAAATTGCTCCATTTTTGTCTCGATTTCTGTGAAATAACATAAAAACTCGGGTAAATATGTTGCATATAACTTATAAACAATGCTTAAAGATAAATACATCTAAAGTAACTATGTATGAGTATGCATAAACATGAAAAAGAAATATGAAAAAACTATGACAAACATTAAAACATGCTAACAATGCTAAAAATATGTAACTAAGCGTTTGCCCCACCCCATACATAAAGATTACAGTGTCCTCACTGTATAAGAACTAGGGCTAAGAAAGAAATTTACTAAAAATTCACGAAAATCAGGAGTTGTAGACGTTTGCAGGGGTAGTCGATATCGGGTAGACTAGTCAATATCGACTAGTCTCACTCGACTCCTGGTGGTTCTGAGCTTCAGGGTGATCTCATGTCGATCACAAGCTCTCTAAATCGACCTGCTTGGTCGGTATCGAGCACTTTACTCGATATCGAGTTCTCTTTTGCGCTCGTTCATTTTCCTGAAACTCGTTAGAAAATAAAACTAAAAGCCACAATATATAATAAACAAAAATGTCTCAAAACAAACCAGAAGTGCCCAAAACTTAAAAACTAATTGTCTTGTTATAAGCTCTAGACTTTGTAGTTGCTAGGCCGACTTCTTCCTTTATACTGCTAATCCGACATCTGCAAAGGCCATGTAGCCTGGGCCTCAAATAACACTCCATTGTTGGGTCGCAGCTGCATCCCGCCTGGATGCATCTGATTTACAGTAAAGGGTCCCATCCTCTAAGTTTTGAATCTACTTGGGAACTGTTCGCTAGCAGGGTGGTAGTAGGAGATTCAAAATAAACTAAATATAACAATTGCACAACTAGGCTAACTCCCTGTCCCAAAAAAATAATACAAGAATCCCCTCCCTTGTAGTAGTAGGGTAATTAAGGATCGAATCCACGAGGAGGTATGTCAGCGCTTCCCTTGTTGTACTCACGATCAAAGCTTCCGACCTTAGAAGACACTCGATATCGAGTCTACTGGTCGATATCGACCTCAGTTCTGGTCGATTTCCTAGCGCAGTTCCTGCAGAAGACAAAACAGCAAAGTCGACGTCGAGAAAGACCTCGATATCGATGTTAGACCTTGATATCGACCCTTTCGGTCGATTTCGATGCTTGTCACAGAAACTGTTTTCGTAACCAATTTGTCGGAAAAGAGTCCGAAGAAAATAGAATGGAGAAGGAAGATGAACAGAAACAAAACTTAAGACTTTTATAAAGAATTCAATTAATTAAAGGCTTCCAAAGTCGGGGTTTTATGCCACAACGATAACAATGCAAGTTTTATGCTAAAGCTATGAAATTTAATGCCTTTCCGTCAAATAACTTTCGTTATCAACACTTAGGTGATTAGAGGCTCTCGCATAATTCCTAAGGGTTACTATCCAATTCCTGAGTAATTCAAGTTCACAAAATGAGTGGCTTTCGCTTCAATAATGCAAATAATGAATCTCACTAACTTTAGTAAAGGATCATGTATGGGGTAGAAGACGGAATCGCATAAAAGTTATACCTTTGATGCACTTATCTCACGTTGCTATTGTCGGGCTCACCCCGACCCTAGAAGTGGGTTGACTACTCGCTCCTCATCATGCACATCATCATCATTATTGTTGAAAGAAAGCTACTTTGAATTAAAACTTCGAAAGAAAGTACAACCGAACAAGCCACTCCGCTTTCGCTTTACAAACTCACTCGGCCTTCTCTCTCTCTCTTCTCATTACTACTCTCTATTGAAATTGAATTGTCTTATAATTTGAATCTAAATTGAATCTGAAATCTCATCCTAAACTCAGCCCTATTGGCCTCTATTTATAGATGTCGACAAGGACTCGAAACCTTATCTTTATTCTCTAAGATAAAACTAAAACAAAGTAAAAAACTAAAACTCCATGGTAACTCAGCCTCCTCATGATAGAACTGATGTGGAAGATAAGAAATCTCGACTTTTGGATAGACGTGCAAGCTTCGGATAGATTTCTATCAAAAATCTGAGTCGGATTCCTCTGCTGGCATGGTCTATATCGACCCTAGACATCGATATCGACCCCTTCAAAACTTTATCTCAAGCTTCTCCTTCTCCTACTCGAACTGGCACTCGACTTCTATCAATTTGGTCGATATGGCAGCATCGATATCGACCTCTAGACGTCGATATCGACCTCTCTGTGTCGACGTGCTCTGTTTCATTTCCTGCTCGATTTCTATGTCTCTGATGCACTCGATGTCGAGGTCCCCAGTCGATTTCGAACTCTTCAGAAGACTTCGAGTTCTTTTTCCGCTCTTCCGAATTCGTCCATTTTTATCCTGTTTTCTGCGAAATCACATAGAAACTCGTGCAAACCCATATATTTGACATTTAAGCGTAAACTACACTATTCCCATGTTTTCCCATTAATATGCATGCAAAAGACAAGTAAAATGGACTTTTATGTACATAGAAAATATGGCAATTTGCACGCACATCAATCACCCCATACTTAAGCTTGCTTGTCCTCAAGCAATACCTTTAATGGTCATTCAGGGGAAGAAAGTAAACCCTCAACATCATAGATTCATTTTTCCTATGTCCCTACAATCAATTGCCATCCTCGATAAGGTACTTATGTCAACCAAGTTCATGCATGTGCATAAAAGCAATTTCATATTCATAAAAGGAGGTAATATGCAAAAACAATTTTAGCGACATAGCATTAATAATCAAGAGGACTTTTGCAAGATTTTGAGAAGTAGATTGGTAAAAGGCTAAAGGTGGGCTAATATTTGGCCATGTGGTGTTAAATCCGGGGAATCATACTTTCTTTCCAAAATATTCCACATTCCTTCTTTATAATGTCTCACCCTTCACTCATTGCTCAATGCTTTTATTTAATATAATGCTTTTACCCTCTCTAACCTTAGCACTGCCTTTTCGTGAGTCGCAAACATGGGTGTCATGAATGGCTCCGGATACTTAGTACCTCGGACTCCTCACCTTGTGTCCCATCTCGCTGAACTAACATCTCAACGAGCAGGGTCGACCTACCTTTATCTCCTGAGGTGATCGGATTTTTTCTCGCTCATTAAATTTTCCATAATTCAGAAATTTTTTCATTCCTGCCAACAACATCATAATAATGCACAACTCCATATAACTCCAAAGATGACATCCATTCTTGAACTTTGTCCCCGGATAGGGTATACGGTATAAAATGGACAATATGTGTATATGTGGAGCAATAATGATCATGATAAGGCTCATATATGGCTTGCGGCTTTTGCAAATATGTATAGGTAAGGCTAGGATATGAACTTTGCTTGTATGGAATTTTTTCATAAAAAGTCCTCCATCATCTTGTCATGCACATGTCAAAAGCAACTTCAAATTTTTCATCTCCTTTACGTTTTCTTCTTGCACTTCATTGGGACTTCCCTTAACTAGGCAATCTCATGTTATATCTCTAATGAATCTAATTTTGCATCATAGAGCTTTTTTTTATACTTCCATGACTATTTCTAAATTTTTCGAAAATTTTTGATGGGGGTCATTTTGGTCATTTTTTTTCGAATTAAAAACTAAATATGCATTAAAATAAATATGCAAATCTAAACTAAGTATGAATATGCAAGTAAGCCTTTCCCCCACCCCATACTTAAAATTTACAGTGTCCTCACTGTATTAGAACTAGGGTTAAGAAGAAAACTTACTAAACCGTCATAAATTTTAGGAGTCGAAGAAGACAGCAGGCAGGGTCGATATCGACCCTAGACATCGATATCGATGTCTCTCTCGATTTCTGCTCAGGCTTCAGGGTGATTTGGCCTCGATCACAAACCCTATCTATGTCGACCTTAAGGTCGTTGTCGACCTTAAGGTCGTTGTCGACCTTGGGCATCAATTTCGACGTCTTTTCCGTGTGCTTTTCTCTCTCTTGTAATTTCAAAACTAAACACAAAACCAAACATGCAAAACAAGAAAGTGTCTAAAACCAAAACAAAAGCTGTCTAAAACCAAAACTAAGTCTTTGTTACAAGCTCTAGACTTTTAAGTCGCTAGGCCGACTTCCTCCTTCGCGCTTCTCAAGGCGGCATCTGTAGAGCCCATGTGGCTTGGGCCTCAAATATCACTCCTTTCTTGTACCGCAGCTGCATTCCGCCAGGATTGATTTGATTCACCGTGAATGGTCCTAAGTTCTTATCCTTGAATCTTGTAGGGAACCAATGGTCCTTAGATTTGGCAACATAGATCTTGTCTCCTATCTCATATTGGCTTGAATCATCATCGGATACCCTACACAAGCGCACATGCCAAGGCACACCTCTTCCAAATAATGATAAATCCTTTATTGAAATGGAACAGGAGGAATCCGTACCTTGACTTACCTTTTTCTCAGTCTGTGGCTTAGGTCGATGTCGATTTTCAGAGGTCGATATCGACCCCTGTTGTACTCCTGGAGGATCAGTGTCTTTGGAGAGTTTTGACTCGATATGATGAGGTCGATTTCGATCCTCAGAGGTCGATATCGACTTACCTGGGTCGATTTCGATGTTCTGTTGGGCTCCTTCGTTCAAGATTGCCACAACTTCCTCCACTTGGGCTTCTATGGCCCTTTTCTCAAGCTCTTCCGGTGTCATACTTCTTACCTTTGCTTCTCCACATGCAATATAAACACCATTGATGGCTTTGATCTCCATTGGCCCTTGATTTTTCACCGTCTTTTTGAAGGCATACTCTATCACCTCATCACTAATTGTGAATGAGAGCAATCCTTTTTTTACGCTAATGTTGGCATCGACGGTTGCTAGGAATGGCCTACCTAAAATAATTGGACAAGCAGGGTCCTCCGCTATATCAACAACTAAGAAATCAGCAGGGACAAAGAATTTACCTACTTGTACTGGCACATCCATCACTATTCCAGTTAGAATAACTACCGTATTATTAGCCATGTACAACCTTGCATCCACATGCTCCAGAGGACCTATCTTTATCTTGTGCTAAATGGTTAGTGGCATCATGCTAACGCTAGCGCCCAAGTCAACTAAAGCATTAAATTTGAATTGACCTAGACCTATAGCGATAGAAAACTTACCTGGGTCCGCCCGCTTTTGTGGTAGCTCCAACCTGTTGCACTCCTCTGCGATCTCAGATAGCGATCGCTTCTTACCCAAGATGTCTTTAAGGAACCTTACGTAAGATGGCATTTCGTGAAGTGCCTCTGTGAATGGTATAGAGACATTAAGTCCTTGGAGCATCTTCACGAATTGTTGGAACTTCTTTTCCGCTGGGTCTTTAAACACCTTTCTAGATGGGAATGGCAACACCTTTTTCCTTCCCGCGGCTGCAGTGAGGTCGACATCAACATCAGTAGGGTCGATATCGACTGGAGGAGTCGATTTCTGTGGTGACGCAGTATCAGGGTCGACATCGACAGGAGGGTCGATTTCGAGGTCACCTTGGTCGATATCGACAGGGGGGGTCGATATCGATGTCTGTTCTGGCTCCTTCTCCTCCGCTTTTTGCTCGGGCGTTTGTAATTGACACCCACTCCTTAGGTTTACTGCCGCAATATGACCAGTGGTTTTGCCCTTTTGGTTGGGCACAGTGGATCCAGGGAATGATCCTGACGCCTTGGGCATTTCTTCCGCCAATTGACTCATTTGAGTCTCCATGTTGCGCTTCCAAACGTCGATCTCCCCAAGTCTAGAATTGATGCCCTACAGCTGAGTATGTACGGAGTTGTTGGCTTGTTTGAACTCAGCGTGGTTCCTCCGCATCTCATCAAGAATGATTTGCAGGTCATCTTTCTTAGTCTCCCGCTCAGGGTGCTCTGGTGCTCTATATGGTGGGGGATCCCTTTGTTAATAAAATCTTTGATCACCCCAATATTATTGATTGCCCCCTCCATAGGAGCCTCTCGTCCACTTAACCTCCTCATGTTGTTCCGCCATGGATACTTGCTCAGTATGTGGACAGGCACTAGTGTTATGCCTTATAGAGCCACACTCCTGACAAGTTTGATTGTTGCTCAGGAACCTGACTTGCTTTTGAAGGCGGCGTGTTTGATCGTTATGGAATTGTTGCCACACCTCATGATCTATCTCCCTTGGAGGCTCATATAGTGGCATAGATGGGGTAGGCCTTGCATCATAGGCCGCAGCAGCCCCATATGTGTTGTCAAAGTTCACGAGCCTCTCAATGGTCTCCCATGCCTCCGTTGGTGTAAGCTCAATGTACCGATAGGAGGTATATGAATTGATCCTCTCCTTATTCGGTGCATCAAGGGCATTGTAGAAGATCTCCTGGATAACATATGGAAGTTGACCATGCGTCGGGCATGATCTCATCAAGTCCTTAAATCGCTCCCACGCCTGTGCTAGGGTTTCACCTGGCTTTTGTTTGAAAGCCGTGATCCTTTGTCGCAGCATCGCCGTTTTAGAAGGTGGGAAGAATTTGTTCAAGAATGCATCTTTCACCTCCGCCCATGTCCTCAGCGAGCGTGGAGCCAAACTTTCAAGCCACTGTAAATTTATTCCATCAGCAATTGTTTCACATAAGTCCATAAAAGTAGAGATGTGTTGCAGGGGGCATTCATTAGGTCTTCCTACAAAAGTATTTCTTTTTATCTCAGATAGGAAGTTAATTTTTATTTCATAGTTGGAGTGAGGAATTAAAATAGCAGATTCAGGAACATGAAGCGGCGGATGCATGTATTGCATCACCGTCTGTGGATACTGATTTAGCCGCTCTTGGGCTTGTCTGCACGCATCCTCCTCCCTGTCAGCACGGGCTCGCTCAGTAGCAGCGGCGGCCCTTTCAGCAGCGATTGTAGCATTGTGGTCCTCGATTTCCTTCCTTAATCGCTCTATGTTTTCGGCCTGCATCTCGTTGTCAGCCATGATGCGAATTGCTTTGTTACGAAGATGATAGAAACGTTCAGGCTCGTTGATTGGTTCCAGGATAGGTCCGCGATCAGAACGTCGTATAAACCTGCAAAATAAGCTCAGAAAAGATCGTGGTTAACTTAGGTGGCGATTGATTGCCTCCCCGGCAACGGCGCCAATTTGTTCGCTAGCGAGGTGGTAGTAGGAGATTCAAAATATACTAAATATAACAATTGCACAACTAGGCTAACTCCCTATCCCAAACAAATAATACAAGAATCCCCTCCCTTGTAGTAGTAGGGTAATTCAGGATCGAATCCACGAGGAGGTATGTCAGCGCTTCCCTTGTTATACTCACGATCAAAGCTTCCGACCTCAGAAGACACTCGATATCGAGTATACTGGTCGATATCGACCTAAGTTCTGGTCGATTTCCTAGCACAGTTCCTGTAGAAGATAAAATAGCAAAGTAACATATATATGTTTTGCGTAGATCCATTTGCGTGGTGTTCGAGACTGACTCGATCAATCCTCGGGGGAATTTGTGGGCCTTAGGATGTAGTTTGCATGGCATAATATTAGAAAATTGGGTCGGGAGCACGCAAGGATTATCATCGGGCGTTCGAGGAGCGTGCAAAGATGTCATGTTGTGCAGGAACCATTCAAATGTGCTCGAGGGGACTTCTGGCATCAGCTACGGCCACTACAGAGCTCTGTTTTTGCCGCCGTTTCTTCTGACATACTCCTTGCATAGCCTTCTTTTGGACTCAACATTTCACAGACTTGAATATCTTTCGAGCTGTTCGTACCACGGCCTGTGACTTTGCTCTTTGAGCAGCTTTTCTCCTCCGCAGATGTATATGATTTTGAGGTTGTTTTTGTTGCTCATTTTGTTAGGCATTCGGGGCTGCTTCGACCAATTTTCAGGGGCAACTGTTGACCTTCGATGGTAGGTGGCATAGCATAGGCTTGGTAAATTGGGTTGTGGGCTTGCCGGGTTCATCGGTGAGCAACCGAGAGGCACGAAAAGGTGGGTTACTTGTCCCGTATCCCATCCATCTGTTGATCGACATTTGAAGATCATTTCAGCACCACATGGGTAACCGATGGAGCTGCGGGGTAAGGGGCGATGTACCGTATAGCGGATGCGGCTCATCGAGAGGGTTCCGATGCGGGTCGTCGGCTCTCTTGGGGGAACTTTGATAACCTTTTGGTGAGCTCCATACTTTGACAACCTTTTGGTGAGCTCCATACTTTGACAACCGTTGGAGTGAATCAATATTGCACATTAATTTAGTTGTATACCTCCCTTTATGGTCTTTATTCACTTGTGATTTGGGTGAATCAAATCACGATCATGTGGATTTCAAAATCTAGCTTAGCAATATATATATACACTTGACTTGGCAATTGCTAATGTTGATTCATCGGGAGAGCCAGCCTCAAATTCGTCTGCAACTTGATACTTTACCTCTGCAATTAGTATCTTTATTGCCTGTAAGGCTTTGTGGCTGCAAGCGTTCAACAACGCAACAAGTCAAAAGTCAAGCCGGTTGAGTGAGATTGAAGATCAACCACACCCGATTCAGACCAAATCGGTTTCAAAGAAGGTTCGCTCAAAATCTGACAGCCTTTTTTTCTTTATTTTATTTAGCCCTATTTTTGTGTATTCGTGACTATTTTCCTTCTTATTTTTTTTAATAAGGTGTAATTAATTAGCCACTGATTTGAGGAATTGATTTTATGTTGATCTTATGAGATTAAGGTTTGATTTCAAATTTCTCAAGATGCTTCTTGCACACTCGATTAAGAACTTAGATTCGGTCATCATCAACGTTCTTTTAATTTCTTGGTGAGAATTATGCAGGGTCATTTGTGACCCAGTTTGAAGGAATCCAGTTGATGTGTAGCGTGAGCAGCCTTGGTAAAATTTTGGTAGCAATTCGACTTAGTGTATCGACCCGGTAAGATCGGTGTAGTGGCGAAAAATTTAGCTTTCAAACCAACTACAAAATTGTTTTGACCCTAGGCGAAAATTTTAGCTTTCGAGCCTAGCGTCCCAAATTTTGGGCAGCATTTCGTTCCAATGTACATGACCCCGTAGGATCGGTGTAGTGGCGAAAAATTTAGCTTTCAAACCAACTACAAAATTGTTTTTGATGCTAGACGAAAAATTTAGCTTTCGAGCCTAGCATCCAACCGGTCTTCAAATCGCTATAACCCGGGCGAAATTTTTAGTTTTCAAGCCCGGGCCATGTTCCTGCAAATTATAAAAGAAGGAAATGAGAAACTCTACCTGCCTTTGATTTGTCTCACGAGTGTTTGTGTGATATTTGTGTACGTTGAATGCTTAGATTTTTTTTCTTTCTTTGCTTCTTCTTCTTTTTTTTTTCTTTCTGCTTCGGCCTTTTCTTCTCTCTTTTTTTTTTATCAAGCATCTGTCAGTATATTTATACACCGACACATGCTAACACCCAAATTGCATTTGTGTCATTATGTCATTGGCATTAGTGGCCCCTCATAATGGCCATACGTCACATTCGTTTGTAACTGGTGGCCTTTGTGACTCTCATTCATCAACCGACCAACGTACACATTACCTCTTTGTACAAAATATAGTGATATATATTACCTATACAATTTAATTATGGTCACCCATAATATGTATAATATATAGTAAAACTTTAGTGCAACGCTTTAATTATATCAAATAATTTTATTTCATGATATATATTAGCTTATGAGCACTAAATTTTACCGGTCAACAAGCCCTCTTTAGGATCTTGCGCTCCGAGTACAGGTTGAAGGATTGAAATCAAAGATTAGTAATTTAAAGTGGGATTTCACACCCAAATCCGTAAGGCCCGTTGGAGACCCCGAGTAAGCCCCTGTACCTGTCCTAAGTCTACAACGCGGAAAATCCATTTGCTATGCAAAACCAACACGAGTCTAAATTAATTCAAAGGTTGCCACAACAGAGCTAGGTCAAAATAGAATCGAGAATATGAAATTCCCAAACATGCGAGTATGGTGCTAGTCAGTCTCTCGGTCAACTGAACGTCCCAAAGGAAACCCTCATAATGGAAGCACGGAACAGGCAAGGATCGAATACCTGAAACTAACCACGAAGTCAGACCAAGACACGCATGCGGGCCTTAAAGACCGCGCTGAGGACATATAATACACCTATACCTAGAATAAAGGATGCTATAATACAGTCCTGAAATATTAAACACACTATCATGCTCCTAGTTCATATGTGCAGAATATTTAAATAAGGCCTTAGCAAAGAATACCAAGTACGTGGTATATCCCTCTCATACCTCTGCACCCCTTCCTGTTAGTGCAGAGACTGGGCAGTTCGATACTATAGCATATCATATCTCATCATCATATCTCATCATCATATTGTGTCTTGTGATATATAATTCACTCGAGGAGGACAATATCCGATGAAGCTGGGCTGTCCTATAACCCTAGCAAGAACTCTGGGACTCACAAATAACAGCGTTCTATATTCAAACACATATAGAATAAGAATGCTCATTCATTAGTGCAATCCTAGCATGGTACTACATGACATGAGATGTGCATATGCAACACCTACATACTATATGACACATCAGGCAGGGAGTCCTGGTTACTGAGTAAGCTCCCGTAGGAAACTTACCTGGAGAAGCGCAGAATCCAAACAATGATCAGCAATGGCAAGCAATCCAACAGATCAGAGATCATCTAGTAATCCCATAAATAGCATAATAAGTCTATGTCTAATTTAAACAAAGCACACAAGTCACATATGAACCATATAAGATACACATAAATATGATAACTCGATTGTCTCATTATTATTATTATTATTATTATTATTATTATTATTATTATTATTATTATTATTATTATTATTATTATTATTATTATCTCATCTCCAATTTTCTTCTCGTCTCATCACATCTCATAAACCACATCTTTCTCAATTTGGACATCATCATCATTAACTCAAGTTTCACATATTACGATTTCATACTCACACTTATCACACACACACACATATATATATATATAATACTTCGGAATTCTCTAAAATCCAAACCATTTTAATTTAATAGAACCAATCCTTTATAAATCTCCAAAAATAATATTTTATATTTTAAAACTTCAAATAATATTTTCTAATATTTTATATACCCTTAAATAATTAAATAAATAAACGGATAAACCCGAACCGAACCCATAAAACAAATTCCCAAACCGGTTAACAAAAACATATATATATATATATATATATATATATATATATATATATATATATATATATATATATATATATATATATATATATATATATATATATATATATATATATATATATATATATATATATGATATGGTTAAAATGAAAATGGCTTAAAGTGAAAACGGGCTAATTTAAAAAAAAATTCGAGCCCGGCCCAAGTGAGCACCCTAAGTGTCCAACCCTCTTCCCCTCTCTCCTCCCAATCAGATCCGCTCTTCGCCGTTCCATAGTCGTTCTTCACTCTATTTGCTCATCACGTCTGCTCATCGCCGGTTGTCCATGGTTGCCGCCTCTGCTAATCGCTATCATCGGACCTCGCCACCGCCGCCTCCATCTCCGGCCACACCCACACCACCGCCTTCATCTGCCACTGCCGGTTGCCCATGGCCTCCACGTCTGTTCATCGTTGTCAGGGGACCTCGCCACCGCCGCCTCTATCTCCGGCCACACCCACACCGCAACCTCCATCTGCCGCTGCCGGTTCTCCTCTCGCGTTTCTTCTGATCAACATGCTTGTCCAGATTCCTGTCCCTGAGAAATCAGTTCACCAATTCACTGTTACGGTACCTTCACCCTCCAATTTCCCTCCAATTTCTCAATACCGATTGATTTTTATTTTGATTTTGATTTTTATAGGATAGCAGGGGTAAAGATGTGGACCTCAGCATGTACAAGGGGAAGGGCCTTCTTATTGTTAATGTTGCTTCCAGATGGTTCTCTCTCTGAGTCTACTCTCTTCTCCTTTTATACACATCATCTTTATTGCTTTTCTCCAAATCTTGAGTGTGTGTTTGTGCAATTGAGAATTTATTGCGATTTTTTTTTGTTGCAGTGGCTTTACTGATTCCAATTACACCCAGTTAACTGAACTTCATCAGAGAAACAAGGACAAATGTAATCTCTTTGGTTATGGACTTATAGTTGGTCTTTCTTTAACTTGGTTTATTGAGGCATGTCAAATGTTCATTTAATATTTTGGAATTAAAGAGTGGAAGGAGACAGGGGAATTCGGAGAACAAGTCGAAAGAGAAAATAAAAGTTTATTTGGAAGGATGATTATACCTTTGCTCTGAAGACTGTCAAAGAGTCATAGGAGGATTCAATGGATTTTGAGCCTTCCGGGATGACAGATTGGAGAAGGCAAACCAAGGAAACTGGAAACATATTGGCCTCGGTTCAAGGAGTCGCCAACGAACAACCTCTTGCCACGAAGGGCCTCAAGCATGACAGTTGCATTGAAACTGCATATTGGTGGTGAAACAAATTAGCTACTGCTTCTTCTAGCTTGTTAACACTATCAAGTTCTCACAATGATAGAGGAAGTAACTATGCTTTCTAGCTCCCTACTTTGGCCTATTTAAATGTATACAATGATTAAGGAGCTGCATATTTAAGTTGTAAACAACTGCAAACATATAAAGAGATGTAGTATGTTAAATGGATATGGGAATACGACGATTAAAAAAATATAGGATACGATACGTCAGGATACGATAATATAATTTATATGGTCTTTTAAATATCTAAATGTAAATAATAGATATATATCATAAAATATATTTAAAATGAATTTTCGAAGTATTATGTCTTAACACCACTGAGTAGCCATATATTATTAACAATTTTGGAAGTATCAAGTAGCCCTCTGTTAACAACAATAGCAAGTAAAAGGAGGGAAGTAAATCAATGAGAGAAAGAGGAGGAGACAAGTTGAGGGTGGAGAGAGGAGGATATGTATCCGAGTATCGAATACGATACGATACGGGATACGACACTCTTTAGGAGTATCCGGGTAACAAAGGTGGAGATCCTGCATATGGTATGTGGTATTTTACTATTTTAGGCCCTGTTTGGTATAATTAAATGATTCGTGTGTGTGTTTTTTTTTTGCCATAGGCATGATCAATTTGTGATAAAATTTTATGCATAAAAGTGCAATTGACAAAATCTGAAGTAGGATGATTAGATACAAAAGAGTTGCTTGCATCTGTGATTCAACTTGCTGATGTTGTGGTTAATGAATCCTTATTTGCTGAATAAGCTTTAAAAGCCTATTAGCTCAATGGTAGAGCAATGTGCTTATGCGTAGAGAAGTGGGTTTGACTCCTACATAGGCTAAATTGCTTAATTTTAATAGTTTGTATTATTTTCTGATAAAAGTGCAATTCATAGTCTTAATTGTGCATTTCATGATCTTATTCTTGCACTTTATCATTTTATTTATGCACTTTATAATCTTAATTGTGCACCTCATAATCTAATTCATACACTTCATCATTTTGTTCTTGCACTTTATCATTTTATTTATGCACTTTATAATCTTAATTGTGCACTTCACAATCTTATTCATGCACTTCATATTTTTATTCATATACCATCATTTTATTCTTGCACTTATCATTTTATTTGTACAACATAATATTATATTTGCACAACATAATATTATATTTACACAACACAATATTATATTTGCACACCATAATGTTATATATGCAATTTATCATCTTATTTGTGCACGTTATCATTTTATTTGCACAACATAATATTATATTTGCACACCATAATGTTATATATGCACTTTATCATCTTATTTGTGCACGTTATCATTTTATTGTTGCACTTTATAATCTTATTCATGAAAGGGAACAAAAAGAAGACAACCATAAATAGCTTATGCGGGATTTTGAACTCGAACCTTTGTGCATGGGCACATTGCTATACCATTTTTAATTGAGCTAATAGACTTTTAATGGCACATGTCACATTAAAGTACAAACCCACTATAAAAATAGTAGCCCATAAAGAAAATATTTGGTAGGAAACTTACTTTACATTAGGAAAATGCACATTTATTAATAATAATCTTTATTGTATTATTTGTTCACTTTATATTTTGTAATCTCATATTTTTCACTTTTTAAAATAAAGTCAAGAAATGTGATGTAGCATATTTTGTTTCATTTTGTAATCTTATAGATGCACCTTATAATATTATTTCAAATAAAAATTACGGGCTAAAATCTATAATTTTTATAATTGAAATAAGGGCGATATTGGTAGAAATAGAAAGTATGGGAGGGGTAGTGACATTTATCTCATAATTAGGGTCATTTACCCATTTACCCATTTACACCATAAAATTGGGCCCATTTACACATTAATTAGGCTCATTTATCTATTACTCGTTTAATTAGGCGCATTTACCTTCAAATTGGATCATTTCCATTTTAAGAGGGATTTTCATTTTCAGAACCATTTTCATTTGAAACATTACCTATATATATATTAGTTAGTAAAGGGGAGGGCCCACAAGGCCACGTTAGCCTCCATCTTCTTCCTCCGGATTCAAAAACACGGACGTCCCGCACCCGCATCTCGTCTGCTCGATCCCGCTCCCATCGGCTTGCTGCTCGCCCGCGACTACCCCGCGCCCGCTGGCTTGCGCCCTCCTGCTCCCGCGGGCGTGCCCGCTACAACTGCTCCTCCGCTCCTACCCAGCGATTGCCAAGCTCGCCTCTGCTCAACCGGTTCTCGTTGCGTTCTCGCCCGTCGACACTCGTTTAACGCCAAATCGAGCTCGTCGAAGCTCTCGACCCTTACCCGACCCTCGCACATAGCTCGCACACCCTCGACACTCGCCCACAACCCGACCCAAGTCAGAAATTAAACCGAAACAGAGGAAGGAGAAACGACGACTCACCAAGAAAGTTCCCGACTTCGAAGCTATGTTACCCGGACAAGGATACGGATACGGGGATACGACACAACACGGACACGGGGATACACCAATTCCCACAAATATAGGATACGGGGATACGGGGATACGTTTGCAAATAATACCTTGTTTTAAAGGTCTATGTATAAGTAGTGTATATATATATCACTACCATATACATATACATGGCTACATATGTGAAATAAACTCATTAGATTACCAAAGTACAGAAATAAACAAACAATTAGAAATATAACAAGAAGTCTGAAACTAAGAAACAAACCAACAACATCAATGTTCTCCTAAGAACTCTTCCTCAAACTCAATAAAACATCACTCTTCTAAGAACTCTTCCTCCAACTCTGGCTCATCAAGGCTAAGCGTAGAAATACCAAGAACCTCGATATCTTCTATTGCTCCATACTCATCTCCGCCAACATCCCACATTTTAGTATGTTCTTCTTTGTATATCTCAGAGTTTCTTGATAAAAGTCGGAGGTTGTTGTGGACAAAGACAAGTTCTTCTGCACGCATTGGAATTAACATATTCCTCTTCATAGAGTGAATAAATGAATAGGTACTCCAGTTTCTCTCAGAACATGAAGACGAAGCTGGCTGACCAAGTAGCTTGAATGCTAGTCCTTGAAGTAAGTGTATTGATGCTACAAAGTTAACCCACCACACTTTAGGATCATCTTCATCCAACAAAGAGATAGTCACCGAATCTGCAAGTGGTCCAGTCTTTAGTGAAAACATGGTGTATTCAGCAACTACTTTTCTGTATTCCGCAACATCCAGGAAAAGTCATCGAAAACATTTTGTTCTTTCAGCAGAAACTTCAGAATCCTTGTGTGGTGGCACTCTAGTTGGATCCTCTGAAAGACATGATGCACTATAGAATCTTCGAAAAAAGAAAGAAAGAAACGAAAGTGAATTAGAATGAGCTTTCAATCCCTTTCACACCCTTTGCACAAAATTTAAGAGTTATGCTATTTACTTAGATTAGTTAGTAGCATCTTACCTTGGGTTCAAAGAATGAGCTACGCAATGAAGAGGTGTGTTGCTTTTTTCCCAACGACTCATAAGAATCTTATGCACAACGTCGTAAAACTCAGAATCATGAAATTCAGTTTTGCCTTCATGAGTATAAATCACCTTCCTCACTTTCTCAATCATGGAATCCCACATCTCATAAACAAGATGAAGACAAGGTTTGTCGGTGTGGCAAGCAACTTTAATGGTGAGAACTTGTTAAACATGGACAATCTCATTGAATGATTCATGCTGTAATTCTTTATCACAATTGCATCACTATGCACTTCTGTGATCCAATGACATTCATCATACGTCTCTTGATTGCTTTCCACATTCTTTGCTGCACATATATTCTTCAATGCAAGATTTAGCGTGTGAACAACACAAGGCGTCCAGTAGATGTGAGGATATCTAACTTCAATTATCTCTCCAGCCGCTTTGCAATTAGCAGCATTATCAGTCACAATTTGAACCACATTCTTATGACCAACCTCATCAATAACTTCCCTCATCAAATCAACAATGAAATGCTTATCCTTCACTTCTCCAGCACAATTAACGGCTCTAATGAACATAGGACCGCCTTTAGAAACAACCATGAAATTGATCAGTGGTCTCCTTTGTGGATCACTCCATCCATCAGACACAATTGTAACCCCTTTTACTGGCCAAGTGCTCTTGATAGGCTCCAACAAAAAATCAACATGCTTTTTCTCATTCTCCAACAATGTGGTTCTCAATTTATTAAAGCCCGGAGGAACATAACCACTCAACTTACTATCAGCAACAAGAGCATAAGAACTCAAATAATAAGGGTTTCTAGCAAGATTGAACGACAAACCACCAGTATAAAACATCCAAGCAATCTCACAATCAAAATGATCCCTAGCATTCATATCAAATGCCTCACTTATAGTTTTATCAGATTTTCGTCTCTTTAATGATGTAGAAATTGAACCACTAGAACCACCAGCTGAAGAAGGAGTGAATTGACTGAATTTAGAAGGAAGTGAAACCTTTTTTGGAGCACATATCTGCGATCGAGCAACAAACTCATCATCCAATCTCTTCATTTTAACAATTTGGTCCTTTGTCACCTTACTGCAGGATGATATACCCTCTCCCTTCACTCTAAACAGATGATACCTTACTCTTGTCAAGGACCCTTGCTTCACTTCAATGCAAAACTTACACTTCCACTTAGCATTCCCGCCTCCTTTGCCGATTTTCTCAAGCTTATTGACATATCTCCAAAGAGGAGATACGTTCTCCTGCAGGTTGTCCTCCTCTGTAAGTGAAGGTACACTGCTGCTACTATTTTGACCACTTGGAGTAGAAGCCATAATCCTAAGTCCTAACTAGAAAACAGAAGCTAGAAAATGAGAGAGGTGTGAAGGTGAGGGCGGAGGAAATAGGAAAGCGACTAAGCGAGAGAGCAGATCAGCAGAGCAGGGCTGAGAGTGCGAAGTGAGAAGTGAGAAATAGGAATCAAACCTCAAGATTGAAGAAGAAGCCGGTCACCGTCGCTGACGACCGGATGTTGGGACGAGCGAGAGAGGCCGGGACGGACGAGCAGCAGAAACTTAAGAGGGCTGAGACACTCAGACTGAAGATGGCAAATGAAGATTGAAGACGAAGCTGACCGAAATAAGGTAAAAAAAGCCCCTTTTTCTAATATAAAATTAATAAAAATAGGATACCCGTATCCATCCCGTATCCAACCCGTATCCATCCCGTATCCGAACCTGAATTCAGCTGGTCAAGATACGTTGACCGTATCTTGTCTCCGGATACGCGTATCCTACCGTATCCACATGTATCCCCTTACTGGATACGATACGGTATGCGATACGGGACCTAGGATACGTGTCCAGGTAACATAGCTTCGGAGCTCCCGATCGGAGGTCTCAGCATCGTCGGAGGCTCACGGTTGCTCTTTGGACCTGCGTGGGACATGGGTGAGTGCAATGGTGAAGTCCGAGAGTGGTTTGGGTCGAAACGAAGAAGAACGACTCACCGGAAGTTTTGTTCACGATCGAATCAGGATTAGAAATGAATGGGGCTACTGTGGCTCTCGTGACGGCTCCGGTGGTGGCTCCGCTGTGGTTGGTGGCTCTGAGGGATGTTGCGGCAGCTGCTGGTGGGTCCGAGGAGGTGACGAAGAGGGATTGGTGGTGGTGGTCGAAAAAGAGAGCGGGAAGGAGGCGGTGCAAAGAGAGCGAAAGATCAAGGTGATGATGGTTCGTGTGATGAAGAGAGCGGGAGCAAGGGTGAGGTGATGACTTGTGGAGATTGAAAAGTTGTGGTGGTGTGTAGAGGAAGGAAACATGAGGGAGCAAGGGGGTGATGAAAGAATGACAAGGATGATGGGATTAAAGGTGAAAGTGAGTGATGTGAGGGTTGAGTGTTGACTTGGTTAAAAGATTATTCGAAATTTAAAAATCCTGAATATTCGAAATCCGAATCCCGAAAGAAATTTCTGAGTGTTAGTTCCCGAATCCTGCTACTCGATCGATTAATTTTTAAAACCGAAAACGATATCGCCATCCGATAATTATTTTAAATCTCAAGGTGAAAGGACGGATGTCGATCGTCAAAATTTAAATTCGGGTCAGAATCCGCTAAACGAGTTTTAAATCAAATTAAATTCATTTCAATTCCTTTTTTCCGAAATATATTAGGACTTAAAATCCGAGCCTTTACATCATCCACCTCTAAAAACAAGTCTTCTCCCCGAGACTAAAATTATTTTAAAATAGGGGATGATGTTTGAAACGGGTGAGTCCAAGGATCAAGCTATTGATCCCGTAAGCACCTCATAAGTGCCCCTATGAGGTCCTCATAGTACCGTTGTCGTGATCATAATATCCCCAATAGGTCATAGAAAGAATGTGATATGGGCCCCTACCACATCCTTACTCCGACTTCTCGACCATATCATAACTCAAAAACATCACAGCGTCCCTCTAGGTCTTAGCAAGCAATCTACATGTGCCCCCATAAATTACTTTTATCCACTTCGTGAGGCGTTATAAAGAAAACTCGGGTCGCGTTAGTTTCTTAAAAATACAAGTCAGCCCTTTTTAAAAGACCGTCCAAAACTTCAAATCCGACGTCAGTCAAGCAATTTCAGATCACGAGAGGTGGAATCATCCACTTGTAAGGGCTAATCCCATATTCTCTTCCTAGGTTCTAAAATCAGTCAACCATCATTCTCAACTCAATAGAAATCATAAGCCAATAAACGCATCAACTCATATATGTAGCCAGCACATCATCAACCACATCACACGTAACAAATCTTAAAACAACGACGTGATAGTCTCAACAAGTCAATCATCTCAACCGCATAACTTGTCTAAATCATAACGTAAGTCATACTAACATCTCAAGGCATGCCAAAAGCAATTACAAGGTCTCAACATCGTATTACGAATCATAACATATATCTATTTCATACTGAAGGCATTACAAGTGCATCGTCGAATTCTCATAACTTATCACGCAAGCACACATGTTGAGAGATAAATGGGTTAGGTGTCATGGAGTTAGTACTTTCCTACAAGTCAAATCTCACTATCGCATATCCGCACTGAAATCATAGTAGGATTAGTCACAACAAGGGATTTCATTTAACGCATAAATTCACATAGTCATCTTATCCAATTCTATCCAGCATTGCCAACATATCAACACAACAAGGCCATGCTATTAAGATTCACCAAAAGGGAAGATCAAGCAGTATATTGATCGCCAAAATGTCAACATGCTCAATAGACATCACCTTAACTCATCACAATATCATGTAACGCTCATTTAGTAATCAGGCAACATTATCTCATATATACAAGTCATGTTCATCATTTACATATTCATAATCATACTTGCCACCACATAATATAACATCATGCTTTCACATAGCAACATATCATTAACTCATAATTCATATATCATATCACAACACATCCTATCATCCTTCTAAAACACATAACAAGATTGTAATGCATCAATATATCATAAAAACACTTGTCACTACCAACTGGATCCCAATATTGCACATCAACATGTAATATCATTCCAAATTAGGTTCATCATGGTCGTTCTCTAACATCATGCCAGTACGTACTAACAAGTCACATAATCAAGAAAATTTGCACATACTCACCATTCCCAATAAACGCGATCCCCACACACTCCCTTCAACCCCAAGCCAAAACCAGCCTCAACTAGACCCACAAATACCAAATCAGACAATATTCTTTAGTAGAGCTCCATCCCACTTACGATATATCCTAATTCGTAGGTAATCTCCCCCAAATTTTTCCCTGAACATCCACCTCTAAGACCCAACTCCCATCTCTAACTTCACACCCGAGTTCCCTCTCACACTATATCCTCAATACTCTTAAAGCCATTTCTTACACTTCCCACAATTCCCAAGATATCACAAGCATCATGCCCTGCTAATCACACCTTCTCTAGTAAAATTCCTCGATCACCGCCTGGCCTTCCTATCCTAAGGTCCCCATAGAAAGCTCACGGAACCCACTAGGCACTGCCGCTTGTATGTCCTAGAATGCACTTGGTCCTACTTGAGTCAACATTCCTACTACAACTCTACCTCATACCACCATCGAACATCCTAACGACTCAACCCTTTCACTACCCTCCGACCACTCTATAAGAGAATCTCACCCACATGTTAAAAAAGGAAGCAGTTATTGACATTATCGCACATAAGGCATGCATCTTATTAGCTAGCATTTATAATAATAGCATCATTAATACATCATCAAACATTGCAACTATATCAAAAGGTCTCAATTTACCTTCATGCTCATTAATTATTGCAGAACATCGTATATGGACATGATCAAGTCAAGATATCAAGTTTCATTATAACTTTATCTACTAAACAATTCAGGGTTGACAACATATGCAGTTCACATTTTACAGGCAGGGAATTTAGATCATGCTTAGCAACTCAGAGTAGCACACATCAAGACATCATGGTATATGAGAACTGTAAGGCATCAAATCATATCCTCATAGACAACAGATAATCAAGCAACAGTCATTATTAAGCCAGCACATCAACAAGTTAATTTCATTGTCATGTCAGTGTAATATCATCACCAAATAATTCAGAATGGATTAACAATTCGAGCGAAGAGCACTTCCCCTTGCAAGTTATTTAGTACTCAGTAATCGCAATCCTTGTAACGTGCTCATTCTGCCGGCATCATTGATCCAGAGGCCCGTGAGTTACGGGCCCACGCTTACGCTGCGCTACTCTAATTATTACCCAACCTTCCGTTCTCCTTCCCATGCGGTCGTTCGTCCGAAGTATCGCAGAGGAGTCCGAGTTAGTGGAGACAGGGGAGTCACAAGAGCGGACAACCTAATGTTCCTTTCGGAGATAAACACGAGCCAAAGCTAAAGGCAACAAGACTAAGGACAAGACCTCGACCCGAGAATAGCAATGATGCCATAATGGAAGTCTATGAGATTACAATTTGTGACAAGAAAACACGAGTTCATCATGAAGTAAATCGGTCATATTAATCCACACTAACATGTACCTATCTCAAGGGAAAAAGACATACATATACATTCCAAAAGACAGAATCGAGTCCTACGCTGATGCATGTGAGACAAGCTAACAGTCTATTATTCCATGAAAGCAAACATGCTTAGCAATTTCAAGCAAGTTATGCGGCGCCAGTAATGGTCATGCGACCTCAATATCATGCGAGATTTAACGGGAATAACAGGTATCATGTATGTGAACAACGCACGAGCACGGTATACCCATCAACAATTGAAGTCAAATACAACATGGTGAGATATATCATAGCAATCAGACTAAGTGTCATGCGAGAACACGTAAGGGCAGCATAGTAACTATCACATATAGCAACAATGATCATATATAATAAGTTGAGAATGACGTTTAATCAGATGACAAGACACATTGAGAAATCATAGGTCCTACGTGATGCTAGCGATACATGATAAGGCATGTGCATCACCACAGAGTAACAAAGAGAACATCACGGATGATAGATTATAATCATGCTAGGAATGAACCGTCGTGGGTCACATAAGACAATACAACAACTATCACATTATAGGACAAGTATGTTCACGTAATAGAGCAAGAATGGCAGGTTACCATTTAGCGGGTCATGTTGGAAATCATAAGCCCTACAGGATACTAATACACATATCGAACATAAATACAATCAATGTACTTCGACTAGACTCATTCGAATATTTATGTGATATGTGTATGCGAAATCATGATATAGCATGGTGTGTGATCATGCGAGGTGTCAAGTGATACGTTCATGCAATCACGAGAGGATATCATAGAGTAATAGGGAAACACTACCGAGCGATGATCATGTTGGCATGCTAGGACTAAACATCACAGAAAGCAAGTCGATCATCGAATTCAACAACAATCTAATCAGGATGAGTAAAACATTTTAAGAAAATATAGGAAGGGGAGAACCACACTATCAGGAACCTAGCTCAAAAGAGAATCAACAATAATGTAGGAAAGGTATAAATTCGCATACTCCACAACCAGGGGTCCTACATTATACTAATGACTCAACATAGCATACGATACATACATGCATTTAATTGACTAACACGACCATGTGCAAGAGTTCAATCAATCATATTCCAACGTTATAGAAGCATGGGAGAAAATGTAATGATGTATAATGCAAGTCTAAGTAACGGTCAACATGACTAGGGTACGGGAACATGAGTTCAAATCAACACATACTGGGATAAAAGATGCATTTAACAAGACTCAACTATACCAACCTATTCTCTACTCAGCACAAGTAACACATAACAACATTAATTACAGAATAATCAACAATAGTCAACTTGAGGAACACAAATAGATGGGCATGCTATAGATCTTGGTCACAACAGGAATGATAAGCATCGAGTCGTCATCAGCTAGCATGCTATGGAGATCATTTATGTGCATTCATTCAAGGGGAGTTGGTCACACTATCATGAACCTAACTTAGGAGGAAGCAATAGCCATATAGATCCATATCATTAGGTTCATGCTTCTAATCAACCATGAGTATGATCAATACAATAGGTCAAGTAGACATGCTATGACAACATATAATCATGATAGAAATTAAGGCACAACAAGAGATCTAAGCAATGTAACTAATCATAGATGTAATGAAATGAGTAGCAGTTCTCTAATGGCCAGTCACAAGGTACATGTCGGGGATCACAAAATCATATCATGTCATGCAATTTCAGAGAGAGTCGCCATTACAACCGGACAGAGATCTTATGTACATATTTGTATCTCTTTTTATTGCATCTTTTGGCTTCGTATTTCATTTAATCTCCAAAGAAAAGGTTCAAAAGTATATAAACTTGTGTAAGAATAGGCTAAAATGCAAAAAATAGGGTCTGCACAAGTTTTGAGCTAACCATACAGGAATTCGAGCGAAATTGGAGTCAAAACGAAGAAGCCAAGTGAAGCTGAACAGGGATAGAAATCGACCCCCAACATAGATATCGACCTCCATATCGACCTCTGGTGTCGATATCGACCCCCGTATCAACCTCAACATAGACATCGACCAGAGCTGAACAAATCGAGCAGGAACAGAGACCTCGATATCGACCTCTGGTGTCGATATCGACCTCTTACCTCGACAGAAGATAGACTCGAGTTCGAGATGCGGATTGGGAACTTTATCTTCAAGGAGACACGGAATTATCTCATACTTTCAAGATAGATGACAGCTGAAGTTTTATTTATCTTTTTACCTTTAAGTTTTTATCAAAATAAAAGACCTATCCTAATTGTTTGGATAGAGTTCATAATTTAGATAGGAGTTACAATCCTTGGATAGCGAGGATTAGTAGCCTATAAATAAAGCCCTAGGGGGCTGGCATTCAATCATCTTTTCATCCAATCATCAATCAAGACAATCAATAGAGTTAGAGTTAGAGAGAAGTTTTAGGGTTTGACGTTTGCGAAAGTTGACGTTGAGTTGTAAAGCTTCGGAGTTTATTTTAATGCAAGTTTCTTTCTTCCATTCAACAATGAGTTCCATGATGAGAAGCGAGTAGTTCCCCAAAGCTCTTAGGGTCGGGGTGAGCCCGACGTTAGCCATGCGCGCTTGAGGTAAGTATTTGATGTCGATATCGTTGTGTCTATCTCTCCTCCTACGATTCTATGTTTAGTCCTAATCGAAAGAAAAGGGATTCAAGCTAACAACTTGAGTTATAAACATAAAATTTGTAGAGACAATTAGGTTTATTTGCAAGAGTAATCCTAAGAGTTGGTGTACGGCGAAAGCTTGTCCCTCGGGTGAAATAGCGCAATTGTCCGTCTTATTTATCTTATCGCATGCATTGGTTAACGTTGTGGTAACCCTAATCCTAGGAGTTTCCTTTTACATACTTTATACACACAAAAACCCCTGTTTTATTTCTGTTCATCCCTTCTCATCCATTCTTAAATCTTCGGCCCTTCTTTGCCGACGAAGAACTAACCCACTGCAGGAAGACATCGATATCGTCCCCAGACGTCGATATCGACCACTGAGTTCGTCGACACTTTTCAGAGTCGACGACGATCATCAATGCGGAGGTTGCTGAACATCGATATCGACACCAGACATCGATATCGACCCTACTGTGTTGACTGGCAGGCTTCTGAGCCAGTCGATTTCGTGAGTGACATCGATATCGACCCCTTCCAGTCAATATCGACCACTTGTTTTTGTCTCTGCAGGTCTTCTGTTGCAGAGAACATCGACAGCCGAGCTCGACATCGAGCCCCAAGGTTGAAATCGAGGCTTCTGGTCGACGCAGACGTGAGATTTCCAAAGCTACAAGGATCCCGCTGACACGCCTCCTCGTGGATCGATCCTGACTACCCTTCCACTAAAATGGGAGGAAGTCTTGTAATTATTTGTGTAGGCTAGGAGTCGGTTTACATTTATACACTTATTTGTAATTTGAGAACTCGACTTACCTCCTTAACAAATTGGCGTCGTTGCCCCATACTTAGACTTGCTTGTCCTCAAGCAATAACCAAGCAATAACCAATACCTACAACACACCCTTCAAGTCTTCGCCGTTGTTAAAAGCAACATCATAAGAGGTAGTAAAGCAAAGCAAGTGAATTTAACGTCATAGCACATATTTAGGCGATCCATAGGCATATGCAATTTTGATCCAACCTCACAGGGATAATGTGTTTGGACTCAACCCTCATGTGTTTAGGCTAGGAAGATCAACTCTCAACTGAATTCCATATACAATCTCATAAACATTGCAATTTATAAAAATCCACTTTGCAACCAATTATGAAAATGCAATAAGAACCATCAGGAGGACTTTCGCTCAATGGAAGACTTCAAAGAAGACTCTATTCGGCGGGGTTGTAATGGGGCTTGGTATGAAATAAAAGGGTATGGAATTATTTGGCTATGTGGTGCTTTTATAATTCGGGAATCAAGACTCCTAAATTTCAACACTTGCAATATCCAAACCATAACTCTTCAATGTTGCACTTTCCAAGCTCAATCTCCTATAATGCTCTTTCCCAACTCATCTTTATATAATATGCTCTAAAGATGCACTAAAAGATGTAAACCATACTACCAACCCTTCTTCCAAGTTCTAATATACCTCTAAAAAATATTACACTTGTTATGAATAAAGGACTTAAGGATTTTGGCTCATGCACTATATATCTCTTTTTTTTCGGAAATAATAAGTAAATACTAAAAAGAATAGGTGCATTTATATGGTGAGCCAAATCCTATTACAAAATATGACAAAATGTAAATATGCACCAACCCATAATTTCCTTGCTCAGAACTGGACATTATGCTGTTTTCTTTCCACAAGGCATTAATCTAACCATTCTAAGTCTCAATTCCCAGATGGGGGTCAGGCTCAATTCGATTAGGGATAATTTTGTGGAGTTTGCAATTTCAGGCTTAGGCTAATTTTTTTCGACTTCAAGCAAGGATAATGTAGGGTAGGTAAAGAGAGGATAAAAATGGCTTAAAAGATGCCTCCATCATTTAATTCTCGTAAACATAAACATATATATGCATTGGTTTTGAATAACTATCACAACATTTAGAGATGCATAGAAAGAGTAAATTCACTCAAGAAAGCGGAGGGATTTTTGATGTTCTCCCTATAGGCCAAAATAATCGCAAGGACAATTTTTGTTGGATTTGCTTTTTAGCCTAGGATCATATGTGCTCAATTTCATCACAAGTTCACAATCTACATAAAAATTTTAAGGACTTAGGCTAAACCATCCAAATATGCCATAGGGTTTACATGATCAAGTCAGCTATTGAGTTTTCATCATAGGACATCTAAGTAGGGTAAAAAAAACAAACATAAAAATAAACATGCATTTTTTTTGTATTTTTGACATTTTTTCTATTTTTTTTTTTGAATTTTGATTTTTTGACATTTTATAAAAGAACAAAAAGAACAAAAATTTAAACATGAATGCAATGTGAAGAAGAAAACCAAGTTATGACCATAAGACATGTTTTTCCCCCCACCCCATACTTAAAATATACTGTGTCCTCACTGTATTAAAAAGAAGAACAAGGGTAGAGAGAAACTCACAGTACAACCTGCGGATTTAGGTCGATTTCAGGTTGGGTCGATGCTAGAGGTCGATATCTATGTCAGAGGTCGATATCGACTGCATCTGTCGAAGTCGAGGAAGAAAATGAAGACAAGGGCTGCCTGATTGGGGTCGATATCGAGTATAATGGTCGATATCGACCTTCGCTTTTTCGCTCCTGAGTCCTCGATGTCGACTCCAGGAGGTTGCTTGACCCTGGGGGGGTCGATTTCGACTGGCCTGGTCGATTTCGACTGCCTCTGCAGAAGTTTCTTTTCTTCTTCGTCGTTCCTTTTTGCTTAGAAACCTGAAATCTTTGTTAGAAATATAGATAAAGCAATGAATTATCTCAGTTTTAAAAGTTTAACAAACCAAAAGTCTAATCCTAAAAACCATCTATGCGAAAAAATTTAAAGGTTTTATGTACATGCTCTAGAGTTTTGAGTCGCTAGGCCGACTTCTCCGTCAATTCTTCACGAGCCTTTTATGTAGGGTCCCTTTGAGCTCGAGCCGTCTCCTGGATCATCTAGGTCCTTTTGGTAGTAGCGAAGTTCGGCGACCAAGGCTTCTTTGATGTTAGGTTCTTCTTTGGGCGCTTTCCTTCTCTTTCTTGACCTAACTTTAGCAATATAGGCAAATCATGGAGCTTTGACCCTCTCTTTAGTAGAATTATCAATAATAGGTTTAATTGATTTATCAATAAGGGACAGAGGAGGGTTAGGAGTCATACCTGGGCTTACCTGTTTGGGCCCGAAACAGAAACCTTCGAGCAGAGGGGTAGTCGATTTCGACCAGGGTGGGTCGATTTCGAGTGATTTGGTCGATATCGATATGTGGGGGTCGATATCGACCTCTGTGACCCCATACTTAAGCTCCTGGCAACAATCTGGTATACTCGATTTCGACCAAGGGGGGTCGATTTCGATGTTGTTAGTCGATATCGACTGGTTCCAGTCGATGTCGACCCTGCTTGCTGTTTCCGTCCTCGCCCAATAAGAATTTTCTAAGCTTCTCCTTAGCCGGCAAGAGGATTACTTGCTCCAGGTGCTTTGTTTCGCTCATGGTTGGGTTGAAAGAGAATTCTATCAATTCGTTTGCCCTATAGTAAAGGTTAGTAACCCTCGACGTACATTGATATTGGCATTTGCAGTAGCTAAGAAAGGCCTACCAAGGATAATAGGCACTACAAGATCTTCAAGCATTTCCAATAGAATGAAATAAGTAGGCACAAAGAACTTACCTACCTTTACCGGAACATCATCAACTATACCTGTGGGCTTGACGAATGAATTGTCAGCCATATAGAGTTTCATGTCCACAGGTTCAAGGGCGCCAATGTTCACCTTTTGCCAAATAGAGAGAGGCATGAGACTTACACTTGCCCCTAGGTCACATAGGGCTTTATAACGATGTTGGCCAAGTCCCACGGTGATCGCAAACTTTCCCGAATCACTCCTCTTCTCAGGGAAGTCCATCTTTTAGCACTCCTCTGCGATCTCTGCCATGGATCTCTTCTTGCTAAGGATGTCTTTCAGGAATCGCACATAGGCGGGCATCTCGCTTAGGGCTTCTGTAAGAGGGATAGTAACATTAAGACCTTGAAGAATCTTTACAAAGCGCTTAAACTTACCTTTGGTTCGATCCTCCAATGCTTTGGATGGGAATGGAAATGGCTTCTTTGGTGGAGGGGCCAAAACGGTGGTCGGAGGGGCCTGTTGGATATTGACATCGACTGGGCTCTGGTCGATATCAACTGGAATGGTCGATGTCGACCTCTGTTGTGATTTCTCAGGCTCTGCAGTGTCATCGATGTCGACCTGGGTGTTGACCTGGGGGTCGATATCGACCTCTGGGTCGACATCGACTAGTCTGTCGATGTCGACTGGGTTTGTTGCTTTCTCCTCCGCTTCCGTTTGTGGCTTATGTACTTTGGTGCCACTCCTTAGTTGCATGGCTACGACATGGCCCATTCCGGATTGTCCCTTAGGATTTGTAGTGGGTTGCCCAGGGAGTGTTCTGGACGGTCTAGGGATTTGTGCGGCCAATTGACCCAGTTGGGTCTCTACGTTCCTTTTCCATATATCCATTTCCCCAATCCTTGTGGTAAGGTGATTGAGTTAAGAATGGATGGCATTGTGGGATTGATCATTCTTAGCTTGATTCCTCCTTATCTCATCTAGTACAAGTTGAAGATCATCCTTCTTTTGGTCTCTCTCCGGGTGCCCAGGAGCTCTATAAGGCGGAGGGTCTCTAGGTGAGTTTCCTTTGTGGTTGATGGAACTTTTGGTCTCCCCAATATTGGTGATTGGGGCCCCTCATGTAGCGTGCCTCTTGGTGAGTTTCCGCTTGGTGTACTTGTTCGGCATGGGGGCACTCGACGGTGGTGTGCCGCTGCGATCCGCATTCAATGCAATCTTGGTTCGCTGAAAGGAACCTCACTTGCTTTTGGAGCTTTCGAAGTTGATCCCTATGAAATTGCTCCTTTACATCCGGATCGCTTACATTGGAGGGTTCATATAAAGGCATAGATGGGGCAGGCCTCACGATGATGGTGTGTCAGAAGCCTCAGGAGTCCCATATGTATTGTCGAACTCCACCAACCTCTCTATGGTCTCCCAAGCCTCTTGTGGAGTGAGTTCAAGGTAGCCATAGGAGGTGTAGGTGTTGATCCTCTCCTTGGTTGCAGCGTCAAGAGCATTGTATATGATCTCCTGAATTACATATGGTGGTTGGCCATGCGTCGGGCATGATCGTAGTAGGTCCTTAAACCTTTCCCAAACAGTCGCCAGAGCCTCACCAGGCTTTTGTTTGAAAGCCGTGATTTTCTGTCGGATCAACGCCGTCTTAGAAGGAGGAAAAAACTTGTTAAGGAATGCATCCTTGACTTCATTCCAGGTGCGGAGCGATCTTGGGGCTAAGCTTTCCAACCACTACAATGTTTTTCCTGAAAGAGACCATCGAAAGGCTTTTAGTTGGACATATTCAAGACTTCGTCCATCGCCAATAGTATCACAACGGTTTAAGAAGGTTGAAATATGTGCCATAGGGCATTCGGTAGGTTTTCCTTCATATTGGTGCCTTCTAATCTCAGTTAGGAAGTTAGGTTTTATTTCAAAATTAGAGGCAGGGATAAGAATTGCCGATCCAGGCACTGTGAGAGCGGGGTGCATATATTGCTTGGCATTCCTAGGGAGGGCATTGATTTGGGCTTCTATTTGCCTCCGACCTTCCTCCTCCCTATCCACACGCTCCTTAAGTGCCGCCTCTCTAGTCGTTAGGTCCTCAACCTGCTTTCTTAGTTGCTCAATAAGTTCAGCCTGGTTCGCGTTGTCCGCCATGATTCTTTGAGTTTGGGCCCTTAGATGGAAATAACGCTCAGGGTTGTCTACTCCTTCAAATTCAGGTCGGCGATCAGCGCGTCGCATACACCTGTAAAACCAAACTAGGTAGAGACGTGAGATAGACTACTAGGGCGCGATTGATTGCCTCCCCGGCAACGGCGCCAATTTGTTAAGGAGGTAAGTCGAGTTCTCAAATTACAACTAAGTGTATAAATGTAAACCGACTCCTAGCCTACGCAAATAATTACAAGACTTCCTCCTGTTGTAGTGGAAGGGTAGTCAGGATCGATCCACGAGGAGGCGTGTCAGCGGGATCCTAGTCGCTTTGGAAATCTCACGTCTGCGTCGACCAGAAGCCTCGATTTCAACCTTGGGGCTCGATGTCGACCTCGGCTGTGGATGTTATCTGCAACAGAAGACCTGTATAGACAAAAACAAGTGGTCGATATCGACCCCTTCCAGTCGATATCGACCACTTGTTTTTGTCTCTGCAGGTCTTCTGTTGCAGAGAACATCGACAACTGAGGTCGACATAAAGCCCCAAGGTTGAAATCGAGGCTTCTGGTCGACGCAGACGTGAGATTTCCAAAGCTACTATGATCCCCCTGACACGCCTCCTTGTGAATCGATCCTGACTACCCTTCCACTACAACGGGAGGAAGTCTTGTAATTATTTGCGTAGGCTAGGAGTCGGTTTACATTTATACACTTATTTGTAATTTGAGAACTCGACTTACCTCCTTAACAAGATCCCTAAGGGCAACCATTGAATCTTCCCAACTTACTCATCACCCCTCTTTCCAGTGGGATTCTGGCATGACTCTTCGTGGCAAGAAGATACTGATTGATCATCATAAGAATTGATAAGGACAGCCCTGAAAACGTCGTACTCTCTAACTCGGGATTATATCAAGAACAATCTTCCAATAATCCCTCGGATAACCCTCATATCCAAACATGACTCCTGAAGACAATGTGTTTACCAACCCGATTTTCCCGTGGAGGACACTGATATCTGGGAGAAAGACTCGATAGGATCATGAAGGGGTTAACGTAGTGGAAGGGGCTGTTCCACACAAGCTGGCTTGACTATATAGAAGTAAGGGTACTCTCGATATCCTGTTTGCTCAGATCGTTCAACACGTATTTCATAGTTAGGACATACCAATCAGATCGTTAGCAGGACAAGAACTTAGCATAGAAGCACTCAACGATTAATATGACCCTCTTCGAGGAGGATCGCCGTCAGGCCCAATTAATTATATAGGAACATAAACATAGAGATGATCTATGTCCTCCATTGAGGGACGACCGACCGGAGGGGCAAAAACCTCACGGCCTCCTTACCCAATACTCCATCCTCCGTGGAGTTCCTTGGAGTCTTCTAGGCCAATCTGTAAATGAAAGCTAGCATTTTGCCTACCGTTCCCCGAGTTCTACATCCATAAGGGATGTCTATCGCTTTGGTCTCTACCCATGAGTTTGCTTCCTATTTGATCAGTCTAGGGTTAGGTCAAATTAAATTCATTTTGTCCCTTTAAAAACATTTCCAAAACATTTGAAATTATCGGGCGATTTCCAAAAAGCTTCTTCAACCTATCATACTCGGATTGCAAAACCAAAGCTTTGATACCACCTTTGTAATGGTCCGAGATTATGATTCCCGAGTTACGTTTCGAGGGATAAAAGCCCTCGTTAGGATCTTGCGCTCTGAGTACGTACATGTTGAAGGTTTGAAATCAAAGATTAGTAGTTTAAAGTGGGATTTCACACCCAAATATGTAAGGCCCATTGGAGACCCCGGGTAAGCCCATGTACCTGTCCTAAGTCTACAATGCAGAAAATCCATTTGCCATGCAAAACCAACAGGAGTCTAAATTGATTCAGAGGTTGCCACGACAGAGCCGGGTCTTAACATAATCGAGAATATGAAATCCCAAAACCTGCGAGTATGGTGCTAGTCAGTGTCTCGGTCAGCTGAACGTCCCAAAGGAAACCCTCGTCATGGAAGCATAGAACAAGAAAGGATCGAATACTTGAAATTAACCACGATGTCAGGCCAAGAAACGTCTGCGGGCCCTAAAGACCGCATTGAGGACATATAATACGGCTATACCTAGAATAAAGGATGCTCTAATG
Source organism: Persicaria maculosa (assembly GCA_963922045.1). Classification (NCBI taxonomy): domain Eukaryota; kingdom Viridiplantae; phylum Streptophyta; class Magnoliopsida; order Caryophyllales; family Polygonaceae; genus Persicaria; species Persicaria maculosa. The sequence goes on from OY998261.1 coordinate 43,357,327, forward strand.
CAATACTGAAATATTAAACACACTAGCATGCTCCTAGTTCATATGTGCAGAATATTTAAATATGGCCATAGCAAAGAATACCAAGTGGTATATCCCTCTCCTACCTCTGCATCCCTTCCCGTTAGTGTAGAGACTGGCCAGTTCGATACTATATCATATCATATCTTATCATCATATCTCATCATCATATCGTGTCTCGTCATATATAACTGACTCGAGGAGGACAATACCCGATAAAGCTGGGCTGTTCTATGACCCTCATCATGGAAGCACGGACCTCACCGATCTCCCAGCACCGCTCCTCACTGTACCTCCCCTCTTCGCCTCCAGATCTGAGTTCGAGAGCTCCTTCCCGCTCGTCGGGGATCCCAAGCCGTCGTCCTCACCTGCCTCTCCTCTATCGCCCTCGCTCAAATCGAACCCAACATTAAAGTCGAGCACCTCATTGCAGATGCGAAGCCCACACGGAGCCAAGTCCTCCTCTCCTCTCGCGGGAGTCCCTCTGTCCGGCCTTCTCTCTTAGTCGTCCTTGTCGAAACCCGTACACCATCGATAAGGAGCCGAGTCCTCCGAAGTCGACACCTCTACCTCTCCTTGTTCAGACTCAGAGCCGATGCCGGTGAGCTCAACACCTCACCCTCCTGTCTCTGCAGCCCACTCGGATATGGACTAAGTCCGCTCAAGGAACCCTCAACCTTAGGCCTTGACCATGCTCGTTAGCCTCGTCGGGGATGGGTATAAATTCTATCCCCTTAGTTGACCTTATTGAGTTGGGTTTACTCTTAATTTCTGAAATTTCTAAACAATTGAGTGCAATATGGTTTTAATGGATTAAATCTATGGGATTTGAAGATTTAAATACTCTGATTTCCACTTCTAAGATGTTAGCTATTGATTTTATGGGGCTCGTTTGATTTCTATGAATTACTAATGTTATTTAATTGTGAACTAAAGCAATCAATTGACTTAAAGTTTATGGTAGTAATTCATTGCGATTTAGTTGGGCCCATGAACTTGTTATTCATAAACTTGCTTCTTGTGGTCATGACCTTTTAAGTGTCGAGAATTAAAATATACTAATAAATCGAACCCTTCCGTTAAAATAAACTAGTAATTGGAGTTTATTAATGAATACAAGTTGTAGATATAATGGACTTGTCGACTTATCTTAGCAAAATTGAATGTTTTGTCACATAAGTGTGAATAGATAAGATAACTAAATTGATATACTTATTTAGACAAATTTCTATTTACTTAAAGGTCTATAGGATTGGTCAACTGTGTTTAGTTAGTAAGTTGAAGTTTTATGAAGTACGTCTTATGAACTCGCTTTAGGTGACCTTGCCTAGATATAAAAGACATTTGGAGAACTTGTTATACTTGTGATATTTTATGAGTCATGACCTCGTTTGAGTAATTAAGTTACGGTTGAATTTAAAAAGGATTATAAAAAATGTCGACTTGTCCTTATTTACTCTTTGAATTTGAATGAATAAATGATCCTTGATAAAATAACTAGATAAAAGAGACATTGTTGACTCCTTTTGAGATTCTTAGAGTTCATGGTTTAACTTGAGTAAATTATTTAAGAATCTCGAGCTTCATTTTAGGTAAGAACCTTTTAGAGTTTCTTTCTCAACATGGACTTATAAATGATATCTTAGATGCCAACTTGTCTTACTCCCCTCATTGGACTTGTTATAATGGTGAACTTGATTGTGATGCCTTATGAGTTTGACCTGACTGAAGTGGTTTTGCCATAAGTAAAACTTATTTTGGTTGCTCTTTGACTATGAATGAATCATCGATAAGTGAATCGATAAATGAGATCTCGCCTGAGTTCTGTTATGGTTTTGGGTAACGGAAGGTATATGAGTAGTGCTTAAATTGTGATCCTTGGAATAATAGTGTTATGACTCTATAACTCTGAATTATGTGGGCACGACTAGAATTGTCTTCATAGACATCGGATCTCTTATATCGGTCAGAAAAACGCATGATGTTAAAAATATTTATAACATCGGTTTAAAAATTATCGATGTTATTGAGATATGATACATCGACTTTATTTAATGGACAATGTTAAAATTTCATTTTTAAAAAAAAATTAAAGCGTGTAGAATATTTTTAGCTGAAATTTTAAGCGGTAAAATTTGGCAACTCCAAAACACTTAACCAAAAAAGAGAAACATTCAATTTTTTTTGAAAAAGAAACCAAATTCCAACACTTAACCCCAAATCCCCAAATTCCATTCCATTCCAAAATTCTCAAGTACGCTCTCCTCTTGGGGATTGGTCGTCATTTTGTCATCTTCTTCGACTGTTCGTCTCCATTCGCTCCTTCGACTGGTTGTCTTAGTGTTGAGCTGTGCCCTCCACCACCTCAGATTTCTTTTCACCACCTAAGATCCCCTTTCACCGCCTCAGATCTGATAGAGCTGAATCCTAAAACCCAAATACTAGATCTGATAGAGCTGAATCTTCTACCTACAAATTAAGCAAGGAAGCTAGATCTCCTATCATCTTGATATCTGTCTCTGACGGTCTCCATCTCTCGTATGTCGTCTCTATCTCGCACGTTTCAACCTAAAGCCATTTGTTGCTTGTTGTCATCTGATGCCGATGCCAAGAGCCTGACACCTTCCTTGCTTTTGCCAGCACTAGAACGAAGACAACCTAGAAGCCGTCGCCTACACCATCCTTGCCTGTTGTGACCTCACTATCGTCTTCCCTCTCCTATCTCCAGGTGTGTCCTTTCTCGCTCCTCTATTATCTTCAGGTGTTTCCCTCTACTCGACATAGACGCTTCTGACCTCACCGGCCACCACCGCTCTCAAAACCACCTCCCTCATCGCCCCTCTTAGCACTACTTGCCTCGCCTGTGTCACTTCTCCCCCTTGAATTTCCAATATTGAAGATTTAGGGTTTTTTTAAAGATCAGTGAACTACTTTACCTAGCTGAAATTGCTTTTCAATTCAAGTTTAGTCTTTTAGGGTTTAAGGTTTCGATTCTTTAGAGGTCAATGATTTCGATTTTTTATTCTTTAAAGGTTAGTGATTTCGATTATTGATTCTTTAAATTTCAATGATTTAGGGTTTGAATTGAAGGTTTCTTTGTGGTGTATATAAACTTTTTCTTTGAGATTTCAGCGTTTTTTTCAGTTCATTACAGGGTATTGGGAGCAAGCTTATACCTAGGCTTAATTGTTGGAGGCTAGGGGAAATGTTATTTTCGCTGAAAATGGGGTTGAATCTAGTAAATACTAAGTATTATTAGCTCACTCAGGGTTCAAGTGCAGTGCACATGAGATGATATTGAGGAGTTCAGTGAAGCAATATGTTGATGATCCTGCTCCAGAAGGACCTGATATTCGTGATTGTAAATATGCAATACCTCAGGTATATATTTCTTCTAATTGTTTAAAATAAAGATAGTATACTATGGTTGTTGTGGAATAAAAAGCCTTCGTATTTTACTATATGTATTTAATTCGTTCAGAGCTATATGAGTCGAAGAAATAGCAAGAATATTTCTACTCTTTAATTGACTCGGTGATCTGGTATGTGTTTTATTTATTTGATAGAATATGAGTCTAAGAAACTTCTATGTGCACGACTTCACCAATTCTTAAAGTGCATGCATCTACCTTTATCTAAGTAGTCTTCATGATTTTGAGTATTTTTTTTAATTAACGCACTTTCTTGTAAAATTTTTAGAACACTCCTTCGGTTCCATTAGGAAGGAGCTCCAGGACAGACATCCTTCGAAAAGCAGAAAAGGTGGCGCTGGATAACGACAGCTGTGTTCGTAGACTGGTTGGACTGTATATATCCTTTGTTACTTTTCTCTGAAGAAATATATGATCATGTAAAATGGAAATGGATGAAGATTGTACAAATGATTTGATAGTTTGACCTTGACTTCTAATACACAGCAGATAGCAGAGGTGCACATATTTATTCGCTGCAGAAGGGAATCGTGGAAGCTCGTCAGGATCATATCCTGAATTTGATACATTATGAGGTAATGCTTTAAGCATTTTCAGTATTTATAGCATTGTCAACAACACCTTTACTTCCATTTGTTGGACAGTTACACTGTTTGCTTCTATATATGAGCATTTTTTTCTACTTCATTGTTCGCTTAAGGGAAAAGGGGATCGTGCAATTCAAATATTCAAAGATAATTCACAACTATGCTAACTCCCTGTCCCAAACAAATAAAAAAAGAATCCCTCCCAATGTAGTAGTAGGGTAATTCAGGATCGAATCCACGAGGAGGTATGTCAGCGCTTCCCTTGTTGCAATCACGATCAAGCTTTCGACCTCAGAAGACACTCGATATCGATGTATTGAGTCGATATCGACCTCAATGCTAGTCGATTTCTAGTAGAGTTCATGCATAAGACAAAAGCAGCAAAGTCGACGTCGAGACAGACCTCGATATCGACCATTATAGTCGATTCTAATGTTTATAACAAAAACTGTAATTCGTAACCGTTTGTCGGAAAAGAGTCCGAAGAATGTAGAATGTAAAGAAGGATGATCAGAAACAAAACTAAAACTTTTATATGATTTCAATTAATTAAAAAGCTTTCAAAGTCGGGGTTTCATGCAACAACGATAACAATGCAAGTTTGACGCTAAAGCTATGAAATTTAAAGCCTTTCCGTCAAATAACTTTTGTTATCAACACTTGGTGATTAGAGGCTCTCACATAGTTCATAAGAGTTACTATCCAATTCATGAGTAATCCAAGTTCACAATATGAGTGACTTTCGCTTCAATAATGCAAATAATGAATCTCCCTAACTTTCATAAGGAATCATGCATAGGATAGAAGATGGAATCGCATAAAAGTCATACCTTTCATGCACTTACCCTACATCGCTATCGTCGGGCTCACCCTGACCCTAGAAGTGGGTTGACTACTCGCTTCTCATTATGCAACTCATCAGTTATCATCATCATTGAAAGAAAACTACTTTGAATTAAACTATGAAAGAAATTACAATCGAACAAGCCAAATCTCTGCTCTCGCTTCCACCAACTCAATTCGGCCTCTTCTCTCTCTCTACTAATTCTCTCTATTGAAAACTGAATTCTCTGTGTGTGGGTGTAATTGGATGCCTAAACTCAGCCCTAATGGCCTCTAGATATAGATATCAAACTTTGCTATCCAAAGACTCGAAACTTTTTCTTTATTCTCTAAGATAAAACTTAAATAAAGTAAAAACTAAAAATTCTAGGGTAAATCAGCTCATATGATAGCTCTGACGTTGAAGATAAGAAATCTCGACTTTAGGATAGACGTGCAAGCTTTGGATAGAATTCTATCAAAATCTGAGTCGGATTTATCTTCTGGGAAACATCGATATCGACCTTTAGACGTCGATGTTGACCTCTGTGAAACTCTATCTCGAGCTCTCCTTCTCCTACTCGGATTAGCACTCGACTTCTATCTTTTATCTCGATCTGGGCACTCGATATCGACCATCATCCTCGATATCGGCCTCTCTGGTGTCGACATGCTCTGTCCTCTTTTCTGCTTGATTCCTATGTCTCTGCTGCACTCGATGTTGAGGTCTTCGGTTGATTTCGACCTCTTCAGAAGACTTCGATTTCTTTTTCCGCTCTTCCAAATCTGTCCATTTTGTCTTGTTTTTCTGCGAAATCACATAGAAACTCGTGCAGACCCATATATTTGATATTTAAGCATAAACTACACTAATCCCATGTTTTTCCATTAATATGCATGCAAAAGAATGATAAAATGAACTTCTATGTGCATAGAAAATACGGCAATTTGCGCACACATCATTCATTGACCTGACATTCACCCCTAATCATCATAAAGAAATGAGCCAAATGGGGATTAATCCTTGTTTAAGAGAAACTAAGCCTAGCAGCCGCTTTTCCTATGTTATTTTTTGTGCTTCTCCTTATCCTACTCCAGATTATTAAAGTGATATCAGGTGAGATTGTGATTCTTACATTTTATTTCATTTATGCACTTTGGCTGTAACTTGACAGGTTTATTGTTGGACTGAGTTGCATATGTTATTGATGCCTTTTGATTTCTACTTAAAACTCCAATATTTCCCCAATTGGGCATTGAATATTGTGTAACTTACAACAGTTGTTGAATCCACTACCATGAATGTGGTATTATTTAGGTTCTTTGCCTGTTCTATCTCAGAAAAGTTTTGAGACAATGCTACTTAGGATTCTAAACAACTGCCATGACCCGTGTTTGAGTTTTTATAGTATTAGTGATCTAATAGACTGAATAATGCTATTGGCAAGAATGTGGTACTATTTAGGTTCTTTGCCTGTCGTGTTTATATTTGTTCCTAGTTTATAATGCATGATAAAGTAACAAGGCTTGTTATATTCTTCAAGGGAATTGCAACCGGGAAAATTATTCTACTCTCAACTCTTACCATGATTTTAATCCCTCCAGTATTAATGTCTCCTATCTTTGCGAGCTTCCCAGTAGCAACTGCTATGATTGGAAGAATGGTAGGAAGAGTTCTACTCCGCACGGAAGTACTCATCAGTGCTTGGGCCGACTTTTTTGCTGGTTGCTTAGACATTCTTTCCGAGCCTGATCACCTGGCTTTCTAGGGGATGTGGGTATGTTACTCTGAATATCTCTGGGTGATATCTTGCTTTACTGATCATTTTTGTTGTTGTGTGATTGATTGGTGTGAACATTCAAATGTCCTTTTGATTGATACTTCAAGTATGAATCAATGATGGTATTAACTTAAGAAAGTTATTTAACTGTTTGATGTTTTCTCTCCTAGCCTCTTTGCTTTTGTTTGACCTCATTTCCTCTATCTTGTATACTTGTGCTCGGTCTAATATTCCTATCTATAAGTTGGTCGGTATGTTGTGAATGGTGAGGAGGACCTGGATGAATTAATATATTTAAATGGCCCACTGAAGTTTCTTCGAGTTATTTTATATCATGAGATAAAGTCTGCATCTGTCACTTTTGTTTTTTCTTACTTTGCTAGATAGTGATGGTATAGAAACAAGACACGGAAGAGGAGACTAAAGGCAACTTACTGGAGTTCTGCATTTCTAATTACATTCTTGATGTGATTTTGAGCCTCAAGCATCTATCTCACCTCCTGAGTGTCCCGTTGTTGTCTTATTGAACTCTAATAGTGGTGGTCAGCTGGGTGGTGATCTTTTTGAAACATGTTATTCCCTTCTTTTGATTTGTTCTTCATTTTCTATACTAGAATAGGATGGGATAAGATTGAGGTTACAACGGCATCAAATGACATTGGAATGTTATCCGAGGACAGTTCTGATGTGGAATGATCAGAATGTATTGATCAAAATTTACCAAAGAACGATCAAAACACTTCTACAAGGAATGCGACATTGTAGCATCAGCCATCAGGTGACGCCACTTTAACTTGGATCCAATCTCAATCCTTCAAGTTGCATATGTTCAATCACTTGGAATCCATTTCCTATCTATCATAAACGAGCCTCCTAGAAATGCATTTGTATTCAATACTTGATAGCAACAGTTCTAGAGACAGGAGAGATAGGATTGTGGAACTTTACAGAGGCCACTTTATAGAGCCTCCTAGAAATGCATTTTCTTCTTCATTAATGTTTGATTAGCTTCTATGTTTTCGCGTATTTTGATTTCTTATTCATCAATTCTCTCATGTATTATTGATTTGTTGGCTTCTTATGTAGGAGATTTAATAGTGACGATAATAACATGAAATTCATAAAGGCTAATAATAGCACTTTTAATATGACTGATAATGCATACACAAAAGCTACAGTTTTTCTCTAGTTGCGTGTGGAGGACTTGCACTTGTTTAACCTGGCCTACTTATCAAAGCAGTTTACCTAGCCTTGTTACTTTTCCAAATGCTGGAGTTTGTTACCTAGCCTTGTAATGATTTGTATAGTTTTCGTGGAGTATTGACTTAATCATACTAGTTAAAATTGCTTGAAGTATTTTTCTCGTAATCAATGGTTTTCATTTTATTTACATAGCTTACCACTGCTTTAAACCCATCGCGTTATTAATTTTGAATTCAATATATTCTTTTAAATGTGACAATGTCAAGGTAAACCTTAAATGTCATGGCTGCTCATCCCTAAGAGCCGAAATAGTATATGGGGGAAATCACTAATTAGAGAGGTGTTTGTGCGCTTCAACCACTAGAATAAGAATGGAAACAAGGTAATCCTCCTCTTGAAAGTGGGCTGCTTAATTAATTCAACCACTCATGAGGTGTTTGTGTGCTTCAACCAAGCTCTACAATATAAGACATTTTTCGCAAGTCACTTTTTTTTGTCTCCTATTAAGTGTATTATGTCAAGCTTAGAATCGGACTATTAATGTATTTTGTTTTGTATTTAGCATGTTGTCATCTTGTATTCGACTCTATTGTCATTATTTAATGTATTGGTTCTGATATTTTGCATTGTTTAATTTTCTGTTTGCCAAAACAATGTCATAATATAGATTATTATTGGGTGTATTTGATGAAACACGTCGAACTTGAGAGTGAAAAGCGATGTCTACGTTTGGAAATACGTCGACCATTACAATACAGATCGATTTCTAAACCCAGCATATATGAAAATTATTTTAAAAAAAATAGATGTGTATATGTAGCAATTACATCGTTAAAAATATATAAAATGATGTTGTAAATAATCAAAACAGCATTTTCAAAGAAAAAACTGATTTGAAAATATATAAATAACATTAACTTTAAAAATATTCAATATGGTATATTATATTTATATAAAATAATATCACAAATTACAAATGAAAAAAGAGTATTCACAAATTGAATAATACATAACCGATGTGTGTAGCAATGTAAGACATCAGGTTTATAAAAAATAGCAATGAATTTGAAATTTTGTATTACCCTACATACCTCCAAATGGCTAGAAATGAAAAATAATAATGGTTTAACTTTAGATGAATCAATCAAAAAGTAATTATATCCATGTATTTAAATCATTATCAAAAAGAAAAATGATTTTATAAATTATTAAAGGCATCGGTTATAAACCGATGTGGTAAAGTTGGATCTTTAACGCCACCCACTAACATGTCGAATTTTTTTTATTAACATCGGTTTATACCCGATGTCTATGAACATAATTCTAGTAGTGGGGGTACGAAAATACATGTGATATTATTCGGTTTTGAGGAGGATGCCAGATTACTTGAGTAAAATATTACTTAGTCTTGTATTGACTTGGAAGTCTACTTGTGTGTTGATTAAATATGTATTGATGAGTTATTCCGTTCTTATTACTTGCTAGTGTGATTGGATGATTCTCTGAGTGGCTTGTTTGCTGATGGGTGATTCTCTGAGTGGCTTGTTTGTTGGCTAATTGGATGTGAAGACTCCAGGTAAGTCCTCCGGGGCTTGCTCAAGTGATTGGACCTCATGTCTGATGTGTCATATAGTATATAGGTATTGCATATGCATAAAAGCATACCATGTAGCATCATGCTTAGGACTTGCACTTATGAATGAGCATCCCTATTCTTTATGCGTTTGAAACAGAACAACCGTTATCTGTGTGTCCTAGAGTCCTTGCTAAGGTCATAGGATAGCCCAGCACCATCGGGTTTGTCCTGAGCCGTTGTGTCAATATGAGATGATATGATAGCCCAGCACCATCGGGCATGAGCATGACGATGAGATATGATATGCTATAGCATCGAACTGGCCAGTCTCTGCACTAACGGGAAGGGGTGCAGAGGTAGGAGAGGGATATGCCACTTGGCATTCTGTGTGGATCCAATTTATCGTTTTCTGCATTATATAAACTGTCAGCATGCTTGTGTGATTTAAATTCGGGTATTGCATTAGAGCATTCTTTATTCTAGGTATAGGCGTATTATATGGCCTCAGCGAGGACTTCCGGTCCCACATGAGTGGCTCGACCTTGACTTGTGTTATAGTTTCAGGTACCGACCGCTTCCTTTTGCTTGCCGAATTGCTTCTATGGCGGGGTATTCTCATGGGACGAGAGTGGTAAGAAGATTTCGTACCTCTTACAATTTGTCTTTATAAATGTTTTGGTTTAGTTGGACATTTAGCAACAATGTATAATTATCTTGATTTTAACTCGTTTTGTCTCTTTCGAGTTTTTACTAGTTGAATTAGGACAGGTTCCCGTGCGAAAGCACAAAATCATGTTTGGACTATTTGATGGTTTTGAGTGTTTGAATTCCCCTTTTTTCTTGGATCATATCATTATGTTCTTAAGATATAAACAGAGCTATAACTTGAAGATGATAAATAAACAGCTCGTACTTGGATTGCAAGATTTGACAGAGGGATAATTCTTCCCTCTAAACGTAACCTGGATTTTATAATCTGGGCCGTTACAACCACCTTCACTTCGGCCTTGGGGTTGTTGTGTTCGGTTTTGGCGCCATGATTGGGGCTGTCCTTTCGAGCTTCTTCCTACTTGGCTCCTATATTTGGCATTCCTTTCTACTTTCATAGCTAGATGTAAAAGGTCATTAATAGTAGAATAAGGAAAGCAATCAATTTCATGAGCTAAAGAAGGATGCACAATTCTAAGAAACCTCGCAGTGTTGTCTTCCTCATCTTCGATCACATTGGTCCTTACCATCACTTCTTGAAGGTCTAAACCTTTGGTATAGGTTCAAATCCTATTGGACGCAATTTTTTTCCATATGTTTTTTCGATATCTATGGGATTTTATTATATTCTAAAGATAAAAAATTGGAATAAGAAAATTTTCTTTTCGTTTTATTATTAAAAAGAATCAAAAGAAAACTTTCTTTTATTATTAAGCTAAGAAGGCTAAATTTCTTTATGCCTGTTCCTGAAGTGCATGGAATTGAAGGTTTCTTCAACACTTTTACCTCCTTGTTAGTGATTTTCCAGCCGTTGTTTAAGCTCACGGAAGTAGTGTTGACGAATATTCTCCTCACATTCCATCATAATATCTAGTTCATCATCATATACTACGCATATCATAACATTCTTCACATAACCCCACACATAAAATTCACCAAGTCATTCAACAAAGTAAAAGGAGGTAAATAAGTTCCTCAAGTAAGATTCAACAACTTAATTCAAGTAGGTCAATCTCCCAAGTTTTCCCAGGATCTTAAATTTCCAAGTTAAGTCAACTTATTATTAAAGACAATTCTCCAATCATGCCTGGCCAAAATCCATTTATAAACATAAAACCTTTAAAACTCCTTTCCAAAAACACACCATTAAAATAGTTCCCCCATATTTTACTTCAAATCATTATTCTAATAAATCCCGACACTCATAGAAATATTTTCCAAACAATATAATGAATTCTAAACTAACCATTAAAATGCAAATCGTTAACAAATAAACTCCCCACAAATCATATCAAATAAATAATCTAAATAAGTCAGAATATATACTCAAATATATACTCAATTAAAATAGAAAATAATTAATAAGTCAATGGTCTATTTAAATAACACTTAACAACCTTTAAACAATATCTATATATATAAATAATTAAATAACATTCAAATAAATAAGATTTTCAAGGACTTAAAATAAGTAATTAAATATAGAATAATTAACTACTGAATAAATCAAATTAAATTAATAATAACAAATTATATAAACAATTTAATAATATATATAATAGGTAAACAAAACCCATTAAACACAATCCAAAACCGGCCCATCAATCCCCAAAACAAAAGCCCCAAACTCTACCCATACCCAGATCCAACAACCCCAACCCAAATCAGATTTTAAGTGAATCGGTCAATTAATTAAAAAGAGAACCAGACCGGTCCAAAAAAAGAGAAAAGGAGGAAGAGAACCGGCTGGCCTGAACCGTTTCTCCCTCCTCGCGCCCAAACCATCCTCTCCCCTGCTCTCCTGCTCCTATGTTCACTGGTTCCCCGCTCCGCCTTGCTGCCCTCTCTCTCGCACATTCACTGTCCCGCTCATCCATGCTCGCCTTCCCTGATTCCCCCTTACGTCTCCCTCGCCCACGTCTTGTGGCTCTCGCTCTCACACTCTCTCGTTCTCACCCGCCACTCCCTCGACCCGTTCTTACCAAATTTCTCTCTGATCAGGTAGAGTGAAATGAACCCGATGCATACAAGAACCTAAACAAAGGAAGGAAGAGAGTTTGAAGCTCACCGAGGGGGATTTCGTATAAGTCGCGTCACCGGAGGTGCGTTGGGATGCTTCAGGAGCTGGGGTGGCTTCGCCGGTGGCGTTGGGGAGCTTCTGGGCAGTCACTAAGCTTCTTCAGAGGGAGACGAGGAGGTGAAGTCGGGGTGGGCTCAAGTGTTATTCCTGGCTGTCGAAAACAGGGGAGTTTAGGTGGTGTTGTGGTGGCGTTGATGGTGGCGGAGGGGAATGCGGGAGGAGGGAGCTGTGGTGGCTTGAATTTGATGGAGGAGTTGGATGGGTTCTCGGGGGTGGTGGTGGAGCTGTTGGTGGCGATGGAGGTCGGCGACAAGGGGAGGTGGAGTGGTGGTATATGTGAAGAGAGATGGCTGATGGGTTGCTGGGTTTGAATAAAAAAGGTGGGGTTTGGGTTTTTTAACAGTCGGGGTAGGTGAGGGGGATGGGCTCAGTTCTAGGGTGAGGCCGAGGGAGTGGTGGAAGAGGTTGCGTGTATGAGAGTTTAAAAGTCAAGCTACTACTCGAAAATAAATCCCAAAACCCGCTTTCTGACCTTAACCCGACGCGATTAAAATAAATTTAAAATAAACATTCGAATCCGAATTAAATAACGAAACTCAAAAATATTTTCAACCCTCAGAATAACAAAGCGAAAATAAATTCATTTTCAAATCCAATAACAAGTTCATGCCGGAATTCGTCTCGAAATAATAAAAGAAAATCTTTTGCTCGAGAACGGAAATTTTTGAAAATTTTTGGGATCTTAGAAATTAATTAAAATCTTAAATCAGAAATAAAATCTCTAATTATGAAACTAATATTTCAAAATCTCAGTCTTTACAGTAATATCCACAGATTTAGCCACGGATACAGTCGTTGCTAACTGAGCTCATTAATACCCTTTCATTCTATGGGCTAATTGTGCTTTCATTTCTTGGGCTATTGGACTCTAAGATGAGCCCGCCTCCGGTTTCACTATATACATGATTAATGGACTATATTCAATCTGTAAAAAATTTGAAAGAGATAGTAATCTCATTCGGTGATGTGCGCGCGAATTGCCATATTTTCTATGCACATTTATGTCCATTTTATCGTCATTTGCATGCATATTAGTGGGAAAACATAAGATTAGTGTAGTTTATGCATTATTGTCAAATATAGAGGTCTGCACGAGTTTCTATGTGATTTCGCAGAAAATGAGACGAAAATGGAAATATTTGGACAAGAGATGAAGAGCAGAAAAAGAACTCGTAGTCTACTGAAGAGGTCGAAATTGATGATTAACCTCGACATTGAGTGAACAGAGCAACCAGGAATCGAGCAGAGGAGAAAAAGAGCATGTCGACACAGAAGAGGTCGATATAGATGTCTGAAGGTCGATATCGAGTGGCCTGAATCGAGCATATTGATAGAAGTCGAGTGCCAATCCGAGGTAGAGAAGGAGTGCTATAGATAGAGATAAAGAGAGGTCGGTATCGAGGACCAAGGTCGATATCGATGTTTCTGCAAAAGAAGTCCGACTCAGACTTTGATAGAATTCTATTCGAAGCTTTACAAGTCTATCCTAAAGTCGAGATCTTCTATCTAATACAACAGACTTCATCCTTTATGAGTTTTACCCAAGGAGTTTTTAGTTTTTACTTAATTAAGTTTTATCTTAGAGAATAAAGATAGGTTTTCAAATACTTGGCTAGCAAGATTTGAGATCTATATCTAGAAGCCATTAGGGCTGAGTTTACACACACACATCGAAGCAATCAGCTTTTACATTATAGAATACAGAGATTTAGGGGAGAGAGAGAGGCCGAGTGGAGTTGTGTAAGCGAGAGGGAGTGCCTTTATTCGGTTGTAATTTCTTTCTTTTGCAATACAAAGTAGTTTCCTTTACATGATGATGATGAGTTCAACGATGAATCGCGAGTAGTCAACCCACTTCTAGGGTCGGGGTGAGCCCGACGATAGCAATGTAGAGTAACTGCATCAAAGGTATGATTTTTATGCGATTCTGTCTTCTATCCTATGCATGATCCTTTGCGAAAGTTGAGGAGATTCATTTTTGCATTATTGAAGCAAAAGTCACTCATATTGTGAACTTGGATTTCTCATGAATTGGATAGTAACTCTTAGGAATTATGCGAGAGCCTCTAATCACCTAAAAGTTGGTAACGAAAGTTATTTGACGGAAGGACATTAAATTTCATAACTTTAGCATCATACTTGCGTGAATATCGTTGTGGCATGAATCCCCGACCATGGAAGATTTTAGTTAATTGAATTTCATAAAAAGTTTGACTTTTTATTTTTGTCCATCTTTCCATCACCATTCTAAGCCCTTCGGACTTCTTTTCCAACAAATAGGTTATAAATACAGTTTCTGCTGCAGACGTCGAAATCGACTGTAAAGGTCGATATCGAGCACTAACATCGATATCGAGGTCTATCTCGACGTCGACTGCTTTGCTTTTGTCTTCTGCAGAAAATTCACTGGAAATCGACCAGAACTGAGGTCGATATTGACCAGACACCTCGATATCAAGTGTCTACTAGAGTCGAAAGCTTGATCGTGATTTCAACTAAGGAAGCGCTGACATACCTCCTCATGGATTCGATCCTGAATTACCCTACCACTGCATCGGGAGGGATTCTTGTATTTTATTTCCTTGAACAAGGAGTTGGCTTAGTTGTGATATTTATTTATTTTGTTTAAGCGAATCTACCTCCCCTAAACGAACAAATTAGCGATGTTGCCAGGGAGGCAATCAATCACCACCTAAGTTTTCTCACGATCTACTTTAGTGCTTATTTTGTAGATTTATGCGACGCTCTGATCGCAGACCTATCCTGGAAAGCATAGACGAGCCTGAACGTTTCTTCCATCTTTGCAACAAAGCTATTCCAATCATGACAGATAACGACACGCAGACCGAGACCATAGAGCTGTTGAGGAAGGAAATTGAGGATCATAATGCTACAATCGCTGCTGAAAGGGCCGCCGCTGATGTAGAGTGAACCCGTGCTGATAGGGAGGAGGATGCGCGTAGACAAGCCCAAGAGTGGCTCAATCAGTATCCACAAACGGCGATGCAATACATGCATCCGCCGCTACATGTTCCTGAATCCGCTATCTTAATTCCTCCCTCAAATTATGAAATAAAAATTAACTTCCTATTTGAGATAAAAAGAAATACTTTTGATGGAAGACCTAATGAATGCCCACTACAACATATCTCTACTTTTATGGACTTATGTGAAACTATTGCTGATGGTGTGAACTTAGAGTATGTGAGGCTAAAATCCTTTCGATGGTCTTTGGCAAGGAAGGCATTGCAATGGCTAGAGAGTTGGGCTCCACGCTCGCTGAGGACATGGGAAGAGGTGAAGGATGCGTTCCTAAAAAAGTTCTTTCCACCATAAAAAACGGCGATGCTGCGGCAACGAATCCCGGCTTTCAAACAAAAGTCAGGTGAAACCTTGGCACAGGCCTGTGAGCGCGTTAAGGACTTGCTGAGATCATGCCCGATGCATGGGCAACTTCCATATCTCATCCAGGAGATCTTTTACAGCTCCTTTGATGCGTCGAATAAGGAGAGGATCAATTAATACACCTTCTATCGGTACATTGAGCTCACACCAACAGAGGCCTGGGGGATGATTGAGAGGCAAGTCAACTTCGACAACACTTATGGGACTGCTGCGGCCTATGATTCAAGGCCTGCCCCATCTATGCCACTATATGAGCGTCCAAAGGAGATAGATCCTGATGTGCAACAACAATTCCATAACGATCAGACACGCCGCCTTCAAAAGCAAGTAAGGTTGCTGAGAAACAATCAACCTTGTCAGGAATGTGGCTCAACAAGGCATAACAATAGTGCCTGCCCACATCTTGAGCAAGTATCTATGGCGGAACAACATGAGGAAGCCAAATGGATGAGAGGCTCCTATGGAGGGGGCAATCAACAATATTGGGGAGATCAACGATTCTATCAACAAAGGGATCCCCCACCATATAGAGCACCAGGGCACCCTGAGCGCGAAACAAGGAAGGATGACCTGCAGATCATTCTTGATGAGATGCGGAGGAACCATGCTAAGTTCAAACAAGCCAATAACTCCATCCATACTCAGCTGCAGGGCATCAATTATAGACTTGGGGAGATAGACGTTTGGAAGTGGAACATGGAGACCCAAATGGGTCAATTGGCGGAGCAAATACCCAAACCGTCAGGAGCATTGCCTGGATCAACTGTGCCCAACCAAAAGGGCAAAACTAATGGACACATAGCGGCTGTAAACTTAAGGAGTGGGCATCAATTATAAACGTCCGAGCAAAAAGCGGAGGAGAAAGAGCCAGAATAGACATCGATATCGACCCCCCTGTCGATATCGACCATGGTGACGTCGATGTCGAGGCTCCTGAACTCGATGTTGACACTGCTGCTCAGTCACCACAGAAATCGACTCCTTCACTTGATGTCGACCCCCATCCAATCGATGTCGACCTAAATCCAGCCGCAGGGAAGAAGAAGGTGTTGCCATTCCCATCAAAGAAGGTGATTAAGGACCCGGCGGAAAAGAAGTTCCAACGATTCATGAAAATGCTTCAAAGACTTAATGTCTCAATTCCATTCACCGAAGCACTTCATGAGATGCCATCATATGTAAGGTTCCTTAAGGACACATTGGGTAAGAATCGATCAATTGCTGAGATCACAGAGGAGTGGAACAGATTGGAGCTACCACAAAAGCAGGTGGACGCAGGTAAGTTTTCTATCGCTATAGGCTTAGGTCGATATCGCTTTAATGCTTTAGTTGATTTGGGTGCTACCGTTAGCATGATGCCACTAACCATATGGAACAAGGTAAAGATAGGTCCTTTGGAGCCCGTGGATGCAAAGTTATATAAGGCGAACAATACGGCAGTGATTCCAACATGGATGGTAGATGATGTGCCAGTGCAAGTAGGTAAATTCTTTGTCCCTGCTGACTTCTTAGTTGTTGATATGACAGAGGACCTTGCTTGTCCAATAATTTTAGGAAGGCCATTCCTTGAAACCATCGATGCCAACATAATCATGAAGAAAGGATTGCTCTCATTCACAATCAGTGACGAGTTGATAGAGTACGCCTTCAACAAGACGGTGAGGAACGATGAAGGGCCAATGGAGATTAAGGCCATCAATGGTGTCTACATCTCATGCGGGGAAGCAAAGGTAAGGAGTATGACACCGAAAGAGCTTGAAAAGAGGGCCATAGAAGCCCAAGTGGAGGAAGTCGTGGCAATCTTGAACGAAGGAGCCAGAAAGAACATCGAAATTGACCCAGGTAAGTCAATATCGACTAACAATGTTCAAGATTCTGTGCCAGGTTATAAGTATGGGGTCAACGGAGGAGAAGGAATATCGAAATGGAGCATAAAGGTCGATATTGACCATGACTCTAAGCCAAAATCGATTGCCATTGAAGCGGAGAAAGGAGAAGAGCACTCGATATCGATCTCTGAAGGTCGAAATCGACTTGATCATATCGACCAGAACCACTCCAAATCGACTGAACCTCCATGAGCACAACATAGCTCGATATCGACTACTGATGATCGATGTCGATCTGAGCCGCAGAAATAAGAGAAGGTAAGTCAAGGTACGGATTCCTCCTTTTCCATCTCTATTAAAGATTTATCATTATTTGGAAGAGGTGTGCCTTGGCATGTGCGTTTTTGTAGGGTATCCGATGATGATCCGAGCCATTATGAAGTAGGAGATAAGGTCTATGTCGTCAAATCCAAAGATCATTGGATCCCTAATAGATTCAAAGACAAGAGGATGAGACCATTCACGGTGAATCAAATCCATCCGGGTGGAATGCAGCTGAGAGACAAGAAAGGAGTTTTATTTGAGGCCCAAGCCACACGGGCTCTGCAGATGCCGCCTTGAGAGCGTGAAAGAAGAAGTCGGCCTAGCGACTTTAAAGTCTAGAGCTTTTAACGAAGACATTTAGTTTATGTTTTGGACATCTTTTGGCTTTGCTTTGAGACATTAGACATTATTGTTTTGGTTTTGGTTTTATTTTTTTAACAAGTTGCAGGAAAGAGGAAAAGAGCAAAAAGAAGCATCAAAATTGAGTATGAAGCTCGATATTGACCCTAAGGTCGATTCCGAGGGGCTTGTGGTCGAGGCCGGATCACCCTGAAGCTTGAGCCAGAAATCGATGAAAGAAGTCGATTTCGATGTTAATAGTCGATATCTACCACCACTGCAGATTCTTTGACTCTTGAAATTTGTGAAGTTTTAGTAAGTTTTCTTTCTTAACCCTAGTTCTAATACAGTGAGGACACTATACTCTTTAAGTATGGGGTGGAGGAAAGGCCTACTTGCATATTTTGAGCATTTTTCATAAGTTATTGCATAGTTTTTACATGTTAATGCATATTCATACTTAGTTAATTTAGATGTCTTTATCTTTAAGCATATCATATTTATCTTTAAGCATTGCATAATATGTTTATATTTGGAAAAAAAAATGACCCCCATCAAAAATAGGAAAAAATCAAAGAGTCATGGAAGCATAAAAAGGAACTCTATGATGCAAAATTAGATTCATTAGAGATATAACATGAACTTACCTAGTTAAGGGAAGTCACAATGAAGGGCGAATCTTTAACAAAAAAACCATGAAGGTGAGGAAAAATTTGAAGTTGCTTTTAACTTATGCATGATAAGATGATGGAGGACTTTAAGAAAATTTCCATACAAGTGCTTATAAAAAAGTTCATATCCTAGCCTTACCTATGCATATTTGCAAAAGTCACAAGCCATATATGAGCCTTACTATATCATTATCGTTATTGCTCCACATATATTACATGCCCATTTTTTATACCTTATACCCTATCCGGGGACATGTTTAAGAATGGATGTCATCTTTGGAGTTGTTATATGGAGTTTGTGCATTATTATGAAGTTGTTGGCAGGAATGAAACACAATTTTTGAAATATGGAAAATTTAATGAGTGAGAAAAAATCCGATCACCTCAAGAGATAAAGGTAGGTCGACCCTGCTCGTTGAGATGTTAGTTTAGAGAGGTAAAAGCAATATAATGAGAAAAAAGCATTGAGCGATGTTTGAAAGGTGAGAAACATTATGAAGAAGGAATGTGGAATGTTTTGGAAAGAAAGTTTTATTTCCCTGGATTTAACACCACATGGACATATATTAGCCCACCTTTAGCCTTTTACCAATCTACTTCTCTATAGCTTGAAAAAAGTCCTCTTGATTATCAATGCTATGTTACGAAATTGTTTTTATGTATATAAACCTCCTTTTATGAGTGTGATGCTGCTTTTATGCACAGGCATGGATTTGGTAGGCGATAGTACCTTTTCAAGGATGGCAATTGATTGTAGGGACATATGAAAAATGAATCTATGATGTTGACCATTAAAAGTATTGCTTGGGGACAAGCAAGCTTAAGTATGGGGTGTTTGATCTGCGCGCAAATTGCCATATTTTCTATGCACATTTATGTCCATTTTATCATCATTTGCATGCATATTAGTGGGAAAACATAAGATTAGTGAAGTTTATGCATTATTCTCAAATATAGAGGTCTGCACGAGTTTCTATGTGATTTCGCAGAAAACGAGACAAAAATGGACAGATTTGGACAAGAGATGAAGATCGGAAAAAGAACTCGAAGTCTACTGAAGAGGTAGAAATCGATGATTAACCTCGACATCGAGTGAACACAGCAACCAGGAATCGAGCAGAGGAGAAACAGAGCATGTCGACAGAGAAGAGGTCGATATCGATGTCTGAAGGTCGATATCAAGTGGCCTGAATCAAGCATATTGATAGAAGTCGAGTGCTAATCCGAGGAAGAGAAGAAGTGCTCGAGATAGAGATAAAGAGAGGTCGATATCGAGGACCAAGGTCGATATCGATGTTTTTGCAGAAGAAGTCCGACTCCGATTTTGATAGAATTCTATCCGAAGCTTTGCAAGTCTATCCTAAAGTCGAGATCTTTTATCCAATACACCAGACTTCATCCTTTATGAGTTTTACTCAAGGAGTTTTTAGTTTTTACTTAATTTAGTTTTATCTTAGAGAATAAAGATAGGTTTTTGAATCCTTGGCTAGCAAGATTTGAGATCTATATTTAGAGGCCATTAGAGCTGAGTTTACACACACTCATCGAAGCAATCAGGTTTTACATTATAGAACGCAGAGATTTAGGAGAGAGAGAGAGAGGCCGAGTGGAGTTGTGTAAGCGAGAGCGGAGTGGCTTTGTTCGGTTGTAATTTCTTTCTTTTTCAACACAAAGTAGTTTCCTTTACATGATGATGATGAGTTCAACGATGAAGCGCGAGTCGTCAACCCACTTCTAGGGTCGGGGTGAGCCCGATGATAGCAATGTAGGGTAAGTGCATCAAAGGTATGATTTTATGCGATTCCGTCTTCTATTCTATGCATGATCCATTGCGAAAGTTGAGGAGATTCAATATTTGCATTATTGAAGCGAAAGCCAATCATATTGTGAACTTGTATTTCTCAGGAATTGGATAGTAACTCTTAGGAATTATGCGAGAGCCTTTAATCACCTAAAATTTGGTAACGAAAGTTATTTGACGGAAGGACATTATATTTCATAACTTTAGTATCATACTTGCATGAATGTTGTTGTGGCATGAATCCCTGACCTTGGAAGATTTTAGTTAATTGAATTTCATAAAAAGTTTGAGTTTTTATTTCTGTCCATCTTTCCATCACCATTCTAAGCTCTTCGGACTTCTTTTCTGACAAATAGGTTACAAATACAATTTCTGTTGCAGACATCAAAATCGACTGGGAAGGTCGATATCGAGCACTAACATGGATATCGAGATCTATCTCGACGTCGACTGCTTTGCTTTTATCTTCTGCAAGAAATTCACTAGAAATCGTCCAGAAATGAGGTCGATATCGACCAGACACCTCGATATCGACTGTCTCCTGGAGTCGAAAGCTTGATCGTGATTGCAACTAAGGAAGCGCTGACATACCTCCTCGTGGATTCGATCATGAATTACCCTACCATTACATCGGGGGGGGGGGGGATTCTTGTATTTTATTTGCTTGAAAAGGGAGTTGGCTTACTTGTGAAATTTATTTATTTTGTTTAAGTGAATCTACCTCCCCTAAACAAACATCCGGCCTGCCTAAACCATTTGTGACCAAGCCCAGATTTCTGATACAAAATAGCCACAGATTCAGCTACGGATAGTATGTCATGGCCAGATCAGCGTCGAATTTAGCCATGAATCAAACAGTCGTGGCTAAGTTCATGGCTATTTACCATGGCAATCCACCTTTCGAGCCATGAAATCAGCTACGAACATCAAGCTCATTGCTATTAGCCACGACTTTGATGAGGTGGCATACCAGGATGCCTACCAGCCACGAATATAGCCACGGCTTTTAACAGTCGTCGCCAATGTCATTGTTATCGCCCACAAAGCTAGCATCGCCTAACATTCGTGGCTAACAATCCATTGCTTAATCCTGTTTTTTTAGTAGTGAGCCGAGGTCCTTTGACATGTGCGGTGTTTGATCGGCATATACGGTGAAAACCAAAATTGCGGTAGAAACCCATGAGGACCGGCTTTTTAGCCCGGTTCACTTGCTTTATAGCCCGGTTATGAATATAACCGATCTATAAAGTCATAAATTTTAGCCCGGTTTTGAATAAAACCGAGCTATAAAGTCACTATGTAATTTTAAAACATTAGCTTTTTAGCATGATTTTTCGGTTTGACCGAACTATAAAGTCATGTGTTATTTTAAAACTGGAGTTTTTAGCACGGTTTTTAGGTTGAACCGAATTGTAAAGTCACCGTGTGATTGAGGTTTTTAGCATGGGTTTCAAAAAAACCGAGATATAAAGTAGTCATCGCGAGTTTTTACCACAATTTGAGGTTTTCACCGGAGTCAATCCCTATATATATATATATATATATATATACGGAGTCTAACCGGTTACGAATTCGACTTCGAAGAGACGAAATATAAAAGCATATGTAAGATCGAGCTTTTATTTTAGCAATTGGGCAGCCTAGCCCATTGCTACACATCACTATGAATGCCCTTGTGCCAACCTAATATAGTTTCTAGTCCAACCAGTCCTAGAGACCCTTAGCTCATGAGCAGTCCCTATAGAAGGATTTAACCCAATTGATAGCCTTAAGTTTAGAGATTAATGAAGGTATTTGTAGTCCCTAAAGAGGGATTTAACAACACATCAAACTTCCTATACATCCATTCAGTTCAACGAGCCCTAAAGGGATAAGTTTGCTACTTAGGTTAAGGTTTGCAACGGGGAATCTACGAAACCCTAGGAATTGAATTGATCTAACAAGTTGGCCAGACGAGATAGAACAAAAACAATCAATCGTTCAAGCACAGAGAAATCGAAACCCCGTACTTAAAACCTTGCACTTAAAAGTTAAAGACTAATTGTCTGATGAACGTGAATAGAATAGTCAATGATAGTCTAGTGTAAAAATACCATACTTTAAAGTTAGAATCGGTAAAAACTTCAATCAAACTAGGTCTAGAATAAGGGAAACGACGCGTTCTTGCTAACGAACAATGTCGCAGCCGCTGCACAAATGTCGCGGCCGGTGCTTGTGTGAAAATCCCACGTGCTAGCTGAGAAGATGCAGCGGCCACGGCAACGGTTGTAGTGACCGCTGCATGTGTATGTCATGGGCACTTTATCCTGCTGCATTCGTGATCAGCTCCTCACATCCTCTTGTCTTCTTCACTCCTTGCTCTTTGTATTCCAATATAAGGTCCTCACATCCTTTTGTTACGTTCGAATCCAACTATACAAAATAAAGACAAATTCTTGCACAATCCGAACTTTTCCAAAATAATCATAGAATGCAATTTAACACTAAATCATGCACCAAATGCAATCTAACTAACCTTAAAAAATGCCTATAATGCCTATCTAAGATATACATTATCAAGCATGGAGTTGCAAACAAGCCTGTACGGATAATAAAATTTAGCAATCGCGTACCTTTCGATCATGGAGTTGCAAACAAGCCTGTACGAATAATAAAATTTAGCAATCGCGTGCCTTTCGAACACGGAGTTACAACCAAGCCTCTATGGAGAATAAAATTTAGCAATCGCGTGCCTTTTGGCCATGGAGTTGCAACACAAGCCTCTACGGAAAATAAATTTAGCAATCAAGTGCCTTTGAGTACAGAGTTGCAAACAAGCCTCTATGGACAATAAAATTTGGCAATCGCATGTCTTTCGGGCATGGAGTTGCAAACAAACCTCTATAGGGAATAAAATTTAGCAATCGCCTACCTTTCGAGCACGGACTTGCAAATAAGCCTCACAAAGAATAAAAATTAGGAATTGCGTGCCTTACGAGTATGTAGTTGCAAACAAGCCTCCGCGGAGATTAAAATTTAGCAATCACATGCCTTTCGAACACGGAGTTGCAAACAAGCCTCTACGGAGAATAAAATTTAGTAATCGCGTGCCTTTTGAACACAGATTTGCAAATAAACCTCTAAGGAGAATAAAATTTAGCAATCATGTGCCTTTCGAGCACGAAGTTGCAAACAAGCCTCTACGGAGAACAAATTTTAGCAATCGTGTGCCTTCTGAGCACACAGTTGCAAACAAGCATCTACGGAGAATATAATTTAGGAATCGCGTGTCTCTCGGGCACGAAGTTGCAAATAAGCCTTTACGGAGAATCAAATTTAGCAATCGTGTACCTTTCGAGTGCGGAGATGCAAATAACCTTTACGGATATGAAAATTTAGCAACAGGATGCCGTTCAGTACGGAGTTAGAAACAAGCCTCTGTTGAGAATAAATTTTAGCATTCTCCCGCATTTTGAGCACGAAAGTGCAAACAAGCCTCTACGGAGAATAAAATTTAGCAATCGCGTGCTTTAAAAGCAAGGAGTTCCAAACAAGCCTCTACGTAGAATAAAATTTAGCAATCGGGTGCCCTTCGAGCACGGAGTTGCAAACAAGCCTCTACGGAGAATAAAATTTAGCAATCGGGTGCCTTTCGAGGACGGAGTTGCAAACAAGCCTCTAAGGAGAATAAAATTTAGCAATCGCGTTCCTTTCGAGCACGAAGTTGCAAATAAGCATCGACGGAGAATAAAATTTAGAAGTCTCGTGCCTTTCGACCATGGAATTGCAAACAAGCCTCTACGAAGAATTAAATTTAGCAATCAAGTGCCTTTCGTTTACGGAGTTGCAAACAAGCCTCTACAGACAATAAAGTTTGGCAATCGCCTGTCTTTCGAGCATGGAGTTGCAAACAAGCCTCTATAGGAAATAAAATTTAGCAATCGCGTGCCTTTCGAGCACGGAATTGCAAATAAGCCTCAATGGAGAATAAAATTTAGCAATTGCGTGCCTTTCGAGCATAGAGTTGCAAATAAGTGTGTACAAAGATTAACATTTAGCGATCGCGTGCCTTTCGAGCATGGAGTTTCAAACAAGCCTCTACGGAGAATAAAATTTAGCAATCATGTGCCTTTCGACCAAGTAGTTGCAAACAAGCCTCTACAGAGAATTAAATTTAGCAATCAAGTACCTTTCGAGCACAGAGTTGTAAAAAAGCCTCAATGAATAACAAAATTTAGCAATGGCATGTCTTTT
This sequence comes from Persicaria maculosa, assembly GCA_963922045.1. NCBI lineage: Eukaryota > Viridiplantae > Streptophyta > Magnoliopsida > Caryophyllales > Polygonaceae > Persicaria > Persicaria maculosa. The sequence continues at coordinate 43,382,195 of OY998261.1, forward strand.
GAGCACGAAGTTGCAAACAAGCCTCTACGGGGAATAAAATATAGCAATCATGTGCCTTTCAAGCACGGTTGCAAACAAGCCCCTACGGAGAATAAAATTTAGCAATCGCGTGCCTTTTGAGTACGGAGTTGCAAACAAGCCTCTATAGGGAATAAAATTTTGCATTTCTGTGCCTTTCGATAACTGATTTGCAAATAAGCCTTCAGGGAGAATAAAATTTAGCAATCGCATGTCTTTCGAGCACGGATTTGCAAACAAGGCTCTATAGGGAATAAAATTTAGCAATCGCATGCCTTTCGAGCACGGATTTACAAATAAGACTCTACAGAGAATAAAATTTAGCAATCGCGTGCCTTTCGAGCATGGAGTTGCAAACAAGCATGTACAGAGAATAAAATTTCTAATATCGAACGACTCGTTTAGTTCGGATCTTGCGACGTTTTAAGGCCGATCTTGACTCGTCCTGGAAGGATATTGTGAGAGAAGGATAATCTTGATGGTAGGGAGTGGAAGCAACAAGAATAACCACAAAAAACAGCCTTCGGAGAAGCTATCGCAAAAGCTGCTGGGCAAGGCCGCGAGCGCTGCCAGGGGAAGCCGCGGGTGCGGCCTGGGGATGGAGCGACCTTCTGCACAACCTTCTTCTCGATTTCTTTTCTCGGTTTCTCCTTGAATGGTTTTGAATCTATGTTTGGGTGATTGCTTTGGATTAGAATTTGGGTATTGATGATATTGAAGGACTCAATGATGGAAATCAAATCGAAACATGAAGCAAGTGCGTGAGATTTTTAGGGTTGAAGAAGAGAAAGCACTTAGCCAAATGGTTCTCTTCTACTTTCAACGTGCTTATTTCTAAAGCAAATTATAAATTAAATAAGTGAGATTGGTTCCTACGCAAAGGAAACCCTAGCTATCTCACATTTATCTAAAATAATTAAATAAATCCGAAGATAAATACTAGTAGTCTTATCTATCTAAAAATAGATAGTAATAACAAATAACCAAGGAGATAAATATTCCTCACTTTTATTCCCCCAAATAAATAATAAAAGAAAGGAAATAATAATAAAAAATACTAAGGGTATTTGGCCCTAGCCTATCCCATCAAGTCTCGGCCCTTCATCAAGGTAGAATGGGGCCAAAGACTAAGACCTTGGACCATTTGTTGAACCTTGAACATTGTGACACATGATGGTCGAAGTCCTTGGTCCATGGTTGCACCCAAACGAACAAGAAGAGCCTTTGTCGCATCTTGAATCATCTTGTCGTCAATGTCGTCTGGAGTAATAGGACCTTGGGTGCTATTGATGTGCGCGCAAATTGTCATATTTTCCATGCACTTTTATGTCCATTTAGTCGATATTTGCATGCATATTGGTTGGGAAATCATAAGATTAGTGTAGTTTATGTGTAATTGCAAATATAGAGGTCTACATGAGTTTTTATGTTATTTCGCAGAAATCGAGACAAAATGGAGCAATCTGGACAAGAGAAGAAAAGCAGAAAAAGAACTCGAAGTCTACTGAGGAGTCGAAATCGACCTAAAGACTCGACATCGAGTGAAACAGAACACGGGAAATCGAGGAGAGAAGAACAGAGCATGTTGACACAGACTGGTCCATATCGACATGAAGTGGTCGATATCGAGTGCCCCAAATCGAGTGAATTGATAGAGTTCAAGTGCTAATCCGAGGTCGACTAGAAATGGCTCTAGATAGAAAGAAGAGGTCGATATCGACATGAACTGGTCGATATCGACTGCTACTGCAGACAGATCTGACGCTGATTTTTATAGAATTCTATCCGAAGAGCTTACATCTATCCTAAAGTCGAGATCTTTCATCCATTATTACCAGACTTGTTATCCTTTATGGTGAATTTGATATTTACCTAAAGGGATTTAGTTATTTACTTTATTTTAGTTTCATCTTAGGAACAAAGACAGATTTTCTTATCCTTGGATAGCGAGGTTTGAGATATATAATTAGAGGCCATTACGGCTGAGTTTAGGCATCCAGAAAACATTCCATTCTGGCAAGAATGTTTTATTTACAGTAGTTAGAGAGAGAGAGAGACCGAGTGGAGTTGAGAGGAAATGAGAGCGGCGGATTGCTTTGTTCGGTTGTACTCTTTCTTTTGCGATTTCAATTCAAAGTAGTTTCTTTTCAATGATGATGATGTCAATTATGATGAGGTGCGAGTAGTTCCCTTACTTCTAGGGTCGGGGTGAGCCCGGCGATAGCCATGTAAGTTTGTGCATCACAGGTATGATTTTTATACAATTCCGTCTTCTATCCCATGTGCACGATCCTTTGCAAGAGTTGAGGAAATTCCTTATTTTGCATTATTGAAGTTAAAGCCAATCATATTGTGAATTTGGATTAATCATGAAATTAGATAGTATGCGAGAGCCTTTAATCACCTAATTGTTGGTAACAAAAGTTATTTGACGGAAAGGCATCATCTTTCATAAATTTGGCATAAGTCTTATATGGTTATCGTTGTGGCATGAATCCCCGACCTTGGAAGCTTGTAAGTTTATAGAAGTTCATCAAAATCCGTGTTTTTATGAGTGTCTGACCAAATATCGAGTGAATAACTCGACGTCGATTGTGCTTTTTGTCTTCTGCAGGAATTTGCTGGAAAGCGACTCGAACTGTAGTTGATATCGACTGATCTACTCGATATCGAGTGGTCTTCTGGAGTCGAAATTTGATCGTGTTTGCAAGCTTAGGAATCGCTGACATACCTACTCGTGGATTCGATCCTGAATTACCCTACCACTATATCGGGAGGGATTCTTGTATTTTATTTGCTTGGATAACGGAGTTGTTTTAGTTGATATTTTATTTGATATTTAGCAATCCCTCCATCCACGAACAAATTGGCGCTATTTCCGGGGAGGCAATCAATCGCACCCTAAGCTTTTCTCACGTTCTTTTTAGTGCTGATTTTGCAGGTTTATGCAACGCTCTGATCGCGAACCTATCTTGGAAAGTATAGACGAGCTTGAACGTTTTCTCCATCTTTGAAACAGAGCTATCAGAATCATGGCGGAGAACGAGACACAGGCTCAAATCATAGAGCGATTGAGGAAAGAGATAGAGGACCATAATGCTACAATCGCCAATGAAAGGGCCGCTGCTGCTGCAGAGAGACCTCGCGCTAATAGAGAGGAGGATGCGCGCAGACAAGCCTAGGAGAGGCTCAATCAGTATCCACAGACGACGACGCAATACATGCATCTGCCACTCCACGTTCCTGAATCTGCGATTTTAATTCCTCCCTCTAATTATGAGATTAAGATTAACTTCCTTTATGAAATCAAACGCAATAGTTTTGAAGGAAGAACTAATGGATGCCCCTTGCAACATATTTTTACCTTCATGGATTATGTGAGACTATTGCTGATGGTGCCAACTTATAATATGTTAGACTGAAATCTTTTCGATGGTCTCTTGCTGGGAAGGCTTTATAATGCCTAGAAAGCTTCGCTTCATGCTCGTTAAGGATATGGGTAGAGGTGAAGGATGCGTTTCTAAACAACTGCTTTCCTCCATCAAAAACGGCGATGTTGCGGCAAAGGATCACGGCTTTCAAAAAAAAGCCTGGCGAAACATTGGCACAGGCGTGGGCAATTACCTTATGTCATCTAGGAGATCTTTTACAACTCCCTTGATGCACCGAATAAGGAGAGAATCAACTCTTACACCTCCTATCGGTACATTGAGCTTACACCAACGGAGGTCTGGGACACAATTAAGAGGCTAGTCAACTTTGATAACACTTATGGGACTACTGCGGCATCTGACTCAAGGCCTGCCCCATCTATGCCACTTTATGAGCCACCAAAGGAGATTGATTCTGATGTGCGGCAACAATTCCACAACGATCAGACATGCCGCCTACAAAAGCATGTTAGATTCCTCTAAAAAAACCAAGCTTCTCAGGAATGTGGGTCAACAAGGCACAACACCAATGCCTGCCCTCATCTTGAGCAAGTTAGCATGGCGGAACAACATGAGGAAGCTAAGTGGATGAGAGGCCCCTATGGAGGGGGCAATTAGCAGTATTGGGGAGATCAAAGGTTCTATCAACCTCAACATCAAAAAAGGGATCCCCCACCTTATAGAGCACCAGGGAACCCTGAGCGCGAATCAAGGAAGGATGACCTATAGATCATTCTTGATGAGATGCGGAGGAACCACGTTGAGTTCAAACAAGCCAACAACTCTGTCCATACTCAGCAGCAAGGCATCAACTCTAGGCTCGGGGAGATCGACGTTTGGAAGCCGAACATGGAGACCCAAATGGGTCAATTGGCGGAACAAATTCCCAAACCGTCAGGATTGCTGCCTGGATCTACTGTGCCCAATCTTAAGGGCAAAACTAATGGACATATAGCGGCAATGAAGCTAAGGAGTGGGCGTCCATTGCAAACGCCCAAGCAAAAATCGGAGGAGAAAGCCACAGAAGAGACATCGATATCGACTAATCCAGTCGATATCGACCACGGTGCAGTTAACATCGATTCCCCTTTACTCGATGTCGACACAGAAGCTAAGCTGCACCAGAAATCGACTCCTCCAGTCGATATCAACCACCCTCTACTCGATGTCGATTCAACTCCAGCCGCAGTGAAGAAGAAGGTGTTGTCATTCCCTAAGAAAGCTATCAAAGACCCGGCGGAAAAAGTTCATGCGCTTTGTGAAGATGCTTCAAGGGATCAATTTTACAATTCCATTCATAAAAGCACTTCATGAGATGTCATCATATGATAGGTTCCTTAAAGATGTACTAGGTAAGAAGAGATCAATTGCTGAGATCGCAGAGGAGTGCAACAGGTTGGAGCTACCGGAGAAGAGAGCGGACCCAGGTAGGTTTTCTATCACTATAGGCTTAGGTCAATATCACTTTAATGCTTTTTGTGATTTATGTGGTAGTGTTAGCATGATGCCACTAACCATATGGTCCAAGATAAAGATAGGTTCCCTAGAGCTTGTGGATGCTAAACTTTTCATGGCAAAGAACACGGTGGTTATTCCAACTGAGATGGTGGATGATATGCCAGTGCAAGTAGGTAAGTTCTTTGTCCCTTTTGATTTTCTAGTTGTTGATATGGCAGAGGACCCTGCTTGTCAAATTATTTTAGGAAGGCCATTCTTAGCGACCGTGGATTCAAACATAAGCGTGAGGAAAAGATTGCTCTCATTCACCATTAGTGATGAAGTGATAGAGCACGCCTTTAACAAGATGGTGAGGAAGAATGAAGGGCCTATGGAGGTAAAGTCAATCAAGGGTGTATATATCACATCCGGGGAAGCAAAGGTACGGAATATGACACCTGAGGAGCTAGATAAGAGGGCTATAGACCCAAGTGGAGGAAATCGTGGCAATCTTGAACGAAGGAACCAAAAAGCCACTCGAAATCGACCCAGGTAAGTCGATATCGACTAACATAGTTCAAGATTATGTGCCAGGTTTTTAAGTATGGGGTCGACGTCAGAGAAGAGCACTCGAAATCGAGGACAGAGGTCGAAATCGATAAAAACCCTAAGCCGACGTCGACCGTAACAGAAGCTGAAGGAGAAAAAAGCCACTCGATATTGAGTAGTACAGGTTGAAATCGAGTAGATCAAATCGAGCAAAAATCCTCCACATCGACAAAACCACCAGGAGGAAAACAAAGTTCGATATTGAGTGACATTGGTCGATATCGACTAGGTTCAGAGAAGGAAAAGGAAAGCTCCGAGAAGGTAAGCCAAGGTATGAACTCCTCTTTTTCTATTCAATTAAAGATTTATCTCTATTTGGAAGAGGTTTGCCTTGGTATGTGCACTTGTGCAGGGTATCTAGTGATGATCCAAGCAATTACGAAGTAGGAGATAAGGTGTATGTCTCCAAATCAAAAGATAATTGGTTCCTGATGTGCGCGCAAATTGCCATATTTTCTATGCACATAAAAGTCCATTTTACTTGTCTTTTGCATGCATATTAATGGGAAAACATGGGAATAGTGTAGTTTACGCTTAAATGTCAAATATATGGGTTTGCACGATTTTCTATGTGATTTCGCAGAAAACAGGATAAAAATGAACGAATTCGGAAGAGTGGAAAAAGAACTCGAAGTCTTCTGAAGAGGTCGAACTCGACTGGGGACCTCGACATCGAGTGCATCAAAGACATAGAAATCGAGCAGGAAATGAAACAGAGCACGTCGACACAGAGAGGTCGATATCGACGTCTGGAGGTCGATATCGATGCTGCCATATCGACCAAATTGATAAAAGTCGAGTGCCGGTTCGAGTAGGAGAAGGAGAAGCTCGAGATAAAGTTTTGAAGGGGTCGATATCGATGTCTAGGGTCGATATCGACCATGCCAGCAGAGGAATCCGACTCAGATTTTTGATAGAAATCTATCCGAAGCTTGCACGTCTATCCAAAAGTCGAGATTTCTTATCTTCCACACCAGTTCTATCATGAGGAGGCTAAGTTACCATGGAGTTTTAGTTTTTTTACTTTGTTTTAGTTTTATCTTAGAGAATAAAGATAAGGTTTCGAGTCCTTGTCGACATCTATAAATAGAGGCCAATAGGGCTGAGTTTAGGATGAGATTTCAGATTCAATTTAGATTCAAATTACAAGACAATTCAGTTTCAATAGAGAGTAGTAACGAGAAGAGAGAGAGAGAGAAGGCCGAGTGAGTTTGTAAAGCGAAAGTGGAGTGGCTTATTCGGTTGTACTTTCTTTCGATGTTTTAATTCAAAGTAGCTTTCTTTCAACAATAATGATGATGATGTGCATGATGAGGAGCGAGTAGTCAACCCACTTCTAGGGTCGGGGTGAGCCCGACGATTGCAACGTGAGGTAAGTGCATCAAAGGTATGACTTTTATGCGATTCCGTCTTCTACCCCATACATGATCCTTTACGAAAGTTAGGGAGATTCATTATTTGAATTATTGAAGCGAAAGCCACTCATATTGTGAACTTGAATTACTCATGAACTGGATAGTAACCCTTAGGAATTATGCGAGAGCCTCTAATCACCTAAGTGTTGATAACGAAAGTTATTTGACGGAAAGGCATTAAATTTCATAGCTTTAGCATAAAACTTGCATTGATATCGTTGTGACATGAAACCCCGACTTTGGAAGCCTTTTAATTAATTGAATTCTTTATAAAAGTCTTAAGTTTTGTTTCTGTTCATCTTCCTTCTCCATTCTATTTTCTTCGGACTCTTTTCCGACAAATTGGTTACGAAAACAGTTTCTGTGACAAGCATCGAAATCGACTGAAAGGGTCGATATCGAGGTCTAACATCGATATCGAGGTCTGTCTCGACATCGATATAGCGAGAAAATATATAACAGTCAAGTTGGCAACACTATTGTGGATAACTCCGTCTGTTTCCAAGCATACAGAGATTGGAGATCGATAAAGGGTACTGAAAAGAACGGGTCTGAACAAAAAGCAACAAAAACGGAGCTCTATAGCAGCCGTGGAGACGTTGTGAAGTTGACACATTCATGCAGTTTCTTCGAAAAAAGCTGTCTAGCAGCTCAATTTAAGGCTCTATTATGGGCAGTTCATGGCATATCTAGGGGAATAAAAGGTTGAAATCGATAGAGGATATTTTAAGGAGCATGTCAAGATAAAAATCATCAGCAACAAAGCAGCGTAACAGCAAATGCAACGCCCAAAAGTTGACCAGTTGACACACCTTTTTCATAGATTTTCGGTGGTGTTTTCTTCCTCTTCTGGCCAACTGCTGCATCGGTGCTTGCTAGGCAGCCTCCTAAGTGCTGGTAGAGCGAAATGGTGGTGGTCAGCAACCTCGGTTTCACTCACAACGTGATCGAGAGGATCTGAAACAATCGAAAAACAAGCTGGGATCTATATGTATCATTTCCACCATTGCCACCGTGAAAACAACACTTTGAAACATTCAAGCACGTCCAAAGTCGGAGTGCCAAGCTGTAGTTGGTGGCGAGTAGGCCGAAAGAGACATCGTCACGGCCGAAAGAAGAGTTGGATTCGTTCCCGTATAAAAAAAAATACAAGAGAGAGGCATGCCATGTCCTTATACAATCACCCGACCCGACGAGCTACTCGACATCAAGTTTTACAACAATCGAGTCTAGCCCCAACGCTCGAACAAGAAATCAAATGGAAAAAAAAAGAACTACGGAGACTTGATTCCGTCTCAAACGGATACGTAGGAAATCCGATATATATCGGATCCAGTCACAAGTCCAAAATCAAATGAAGTTGTTCGTGGGAACTAAAACGACTTGATACAAATGGCAATATTTCTCGTCGGATCTAGTCACAAGACCAAGATCAAATGAAGTTGTTCGTGAGAACTACAAATGAAGATATTTCTTATCGGTCCCAATCACAAGATCATATGCTCAAATCCAACACCAATATCTCCAAACTACGACGGCTTGATGCTCTCAAACAAGCTACGTAGGAAACTCAACATCAAGTCATACAAATGTCGAGTCCAGCCGCAAGTCCAAATCAAATTCATACCTTTGAACTACGAGTGATTTTATTCCGTCATCACAGATACGTAGGAAACTCATATCCGGGCCCAATCACAAACCTCAAAGAAAGCAAATCAAACCCGATATTCTATCAAGTTGAAACCCAAACACATATAACCAAACACATAACCAAATTCAAGTCAAACACCAAGTCTAAACCAAATCAAATCCAAACCACCGAAAAACCCAAATTCTTGTCCTTTTTAAAGTATCGGCGTAATTTAAAATTGTGAAGAAGTAAAGATAAGGGTCGAACTTAAAAAATAAAATTCAAATTAAAATGTGTTATGCGAGATTGTTCCTTTAACAATTTTTGTTTAACATATTTTTGGCACGCACGGTGGGACCCTTTTCTTTCTTTGTAATTTTTATTTATGTGGATACTTATGTTTCTTTCTCTTTGTAGCAGGAAAAAACATGGCCCCAAGAGCAGTGATCAATGTGAGCCAGCTCCCAGCGACCTTCGTTGTGAACGAAGGAAGATGGATGAGGAAACGTTCATTCAATGTGATGTTTGACGTCACTCGTGAAATGATTTCAGCGACAATCCCAATGAAGAACCAGTTCGGACCTCTTCAAGGTCTCAAGGAAGAGAGGACATCTACCAAATTGGTGCCTGCTTCATCGCCTAACCCAACAGGCAGGAGGCCAGTGAAGGATGGGGCATTTCAACCCACTATAATTGTCATCAAGAACAACGGAGCTCCATCAGCATCAGTCCTACCGGCGAAAACTTCTGCAAACAAGAAGAAGAAGTTACGGAGGCGAGGTCGCAAGAACGGATCTAAGTGCTGAGTGACTAGTACTTCCGCCAAGCTGGTTGTGTCACCCGCCCTAGAGTTGGCCAAGGTTACTCTACAAAAAGTTGCCCAAGAGCTGGAAAAAGGACTAGTCCCGAGGCCTCATATTATGGTAGGTGCTTTCCCTTGCTATATCAAACAAGTAGAAGAGGTGAACATGACCTCGCATTTGGAGGAGGGAGATGTTCAAGCTGGAATTGAGAAGGAGAAAGTAGTTGCCCTTCCTCAAACTAAGAAAGGAAAAGGGCAGCGGAAGCCTTCGGTCCATGAGGATTCTAAGACATACACCGGTCCAATGACTAGATCAAGGACCAAGGAGAACTCATATATCGAAGTAGCTTCCTGACTTTTAAATCCGCCTAAGCCAACAGCCGAGGCTGGGGACAAATCAACAGAGAAGTGTCTGGATTCCTCACTTTTCAAGAGGGAGGAGTTCCCACCCGTTACAAGTAAGCGAGCACATGTCAAGACTACCTCACAAGATGAGGCATATGTGATGACCACTGAGACCACCAGTGTTGAAGAGCAACTTCAAGAGTTGCAGAGAAGGCTGGAAGAAAAAGACCAGCAGATCGCATCGTTAATGGCCCGAATTCCCGATCCGGATCAAGAAAGGAAGCATGAAGTGGGTGAAGCCAATAACGAGGCTCCGAACAATGCTTCAGGAACGGCCTCCTGTGCGGCCATCTCAGCCGATGAGATTCGAGAGATGATTGCTCGGGGCATTAGAGATTTCCAAATCGCCCAGAATCCACCTGTGATGGGATACAAAAAGCCATACCCTCCGCATTATGATGTCGTGCCATTCCCACCAGGTTATCAAAAGCCCAGCTTCGATAAGTTTGATGGTATACATGGGTCACCACGCGAGCATCTTGCTCACTTTTACTCAGCATGCGGTGAAACGGCTCTTATCGATGCTTTGTTGATCCGTCAGTTTGTTCAGTCCTTGAAAGGCTCTGCATTTACATGGTACACCCAACTCCCTCAAGGATCAATCGAGACTTGGGATGACCTGCAAAGAGCTTTCTTGGCTCAGTTTGTGAGCACGAAGATAAAAGTCTCTATCATGGACCTGGCAAACACCATACAAGGCCAAAATGAGAGCGCAAACGACTTCATTGCAAGATGGAGAAGATTAAGGTTTCAATGCCCGGAGCATCTAAGTGAGTTGGCTTGTGTCCAAATGTGCACAAATAACTTACTTCCTGACCAAGCCGTTCATGTGGGAAGTGCCGAGCCACTATCATTTGATGCATTGGTGTCAAAGGCATGTAATGTGGAGCGACAACTCCTACGGAGGGTCACATCGAGTCGCTCTCAAGCAAATGAAAGTAGAAGGGAGGACACAAGGCGTCAACCTAAACGAGGAGAGTCTATGATGACTTTTGTCAAGACTGGTGGGAAGATAGCCGGTGGTAGCAACAACAAAGCCCAAGAAAGGGGCAAAGAGCCGCCAAAAAGACTTTCATTGCAAGAAAGGAAGTCAAAAAAAGTACTCATTTGATGATGAGGATGTTCAAGGAATATTTGATCAGCTAATGGCGGTCAAAATGTTGAATCTCCCAGAACCAAAAAGACCCAAAGAAGCCGGCCGAACAGAGGAACCTAACTATTGCCCATATCATCGTATTCTTGGACATACAATCCGAGATTGTTATGTTCTAAAAGACAAGATAGAAGGAATGATTCATTCAGGAGAGATCGCGGTTGAAGGGGCAAAACCAAAGGCGCCTTCTGCCTCATCTAAAACTATTTCAATGGTTGAGGTAGCAGAAGCACTTCCTTTACCAAATCAGGGATCGCATGAAATATCTTCAGAGGTATCATCCGAGGGCATCGGGAGTGGTGACATTCCCACGGTCTCCTTGCCTTTTATGGCTATACTGGTCCAATTCAAAGTCAGTGACGAGGTGCGCATTGTCTGGGCATATCCCGACATGCCAAGAGATGGTCCGGGGCAACCTACATTGTATGAGATCATGACGTGTTCCGATATTGAAGACCTATTCTCAGATGATGATGGCGATGATGAAAGTCTATTTGAATGGAAAACTGCCACGGGTCGAAGTAAATCTCAATTGGCTGTCACTCGACGTGTGGAGCATGTAGGTTGTAGAATCATTGGGAGAGGATTTGACAAGAAGAAAAATAAGAAAAGAAAGAGGGGAAAAAAAGCCAAAAAACCAAAAGTGGAGCCCGAAGAGGAGCATATTCAACCCATCCGAGTCCCTTTTACTTTAAAGGACTATGTCCCTAAGGACTTCACTACGGATGATATGTCTGACAGCGATGATGAGCCATTTTGGGAAGAAGACGTGACTCAATGTTGAATGACAAGTTGGGCCGATGAGGTGGAGGAACAAGAAGAAGTGGATGAGATCGTGCTTCGATCTGGTCGTCAACTTCCTCCTCTCTCCTTAAAAGATAAAAAGAGGGGAAAGAGTTCAACCTCAAGTGAAGGAGAGGTGATAGGCTCCGAAGATCACACTACGCCTCAAGGTACTACCTCATTGGGTGTAGAGGAAAAGACCATGCCTCAAAAAGACCTGCCGGTAACAATGCCTATGGTGGCTCGAAGTGCACCGTATAAGGTACGGGTCAAGTACGATGTGGTCAATCACCTCAAGCGTATTCCATCACGTTTGAGTGTCTATGATGCTCTCCAAATGTCGAATGACTTGAGAAGGGCGCTAATTCAGGCTCTTATGGACCCCGAGCATTACAAAGATCAGGTGGATTCGGTTGAGGTTGATAACACTTCAGTACCTACAGTGACTCATTGTGATTCATGCATGGCGGCCATTACTTTCTCCGATGAAGATCTTCAATTAGGGAGTGAGCATCATAATAGGCCCTTATATGTGACGGGTACCATCGGAGATACTCAAATCAACCGCATCTTACTTGACTGCGGATCCGCGGTTAACCTCCTCCCGCTTAAATCTATAAAGGCGATGGGTTTGACAGCCAGTCACTTATCCCCGACTTTGCTCACTATCCAGGGTTTTAACCAAGTGGGGAAAAGAGCCATGGGCACCGTTGCTTTGAAGGTGATGATGGATGATTTATATAAAGATGCCCTTTTTCATGTCATCGATGCAAACACGTCCTATAATGCATTGTTGGGACGACCTTGGCTCCATACAAGTAGGTCCATTGTTTCGACACTTCACCAATGCTTGAAATACACCGATGAGAGTGGGAATGAGAGGACCATTCGGGGAGACCCTAACCCTTTTCATGGGGAAAGTGTGAACTATGCCAATGCCAAGTTCTATAAATCAGTTAAGGGTGAACCGTCTGTAAGAAAGGAGGAGGCCAAGAAGTGTGAAGAGAAGGGGGCATCTCAAAATATTATCCGACCTCAACGTGTTACTCCCACAAGAAAGGCGGGGGAGAAGCCTCAACCTAAGGTGTTGTTCAAGTATGTCCCAAAGGACCAAAGAAGAGATGACGAAGCGCCTTTGTCCCCTGTCGGGGAAGTTGTACAGTCCCTTGTGACAGAGTATACTTTTCCCTTACGGAAAATTGACCAGGCAGCTCCGAGGGGAACGTTGGTCATTCATCCGGTCGTTGAAGGTAGCCAAAACAAGAATAAGAGAAGAGTGTCAAAAGGCTTTTCTAAGGCCATCGAAGAGTTTGTGACGGCTTCTAAAGAGCAAAAGGGACCGTTGGTGCAGGTGCAAAATGCTGGTTCTCGTCATAAGCCAGAGAGCTCACAAGGGTCACGCAAAAAGCTTTCGCTCGATCATCTCCATATCTCTCAAGAAGGAGGGCTCTTAACGGCAAGTGTTGAAGAGCCAATGCCATTAATGTCAAAGGAACAAGATATGTTCTTAGAGGAGACGAAGCCTTTACCAAGAGTCTCAGTGTTCGAAAGACTCGACACGGCATCCATAGGTGAATCCTCTAGGCCCTCAGTATTCCAAAGATTGGAGGGAGACATTAAACCAAATAAGGTGATTATCCAGCCTAAGAAGACCAAGAAGTGGAAGGTCAAAAGGGGAAAACAGCCCAAGCTCATCATCCTTGGCTCGGCTAAAGTCAAGACGGAGGAAAGTAATGTGGTGACCTTCCTTGGCAAAGAGGAAGTCCCCGACACCCAAAACCCAAAATATGGTGATCATCAAGAAAGGAGTCGCAAGGAGGAGTCTTTGGATTTCATCACAGTAGCTCAGCCGGCACCACTCGAACTTGAAGATGGTGGCCAGGCCACAGTAGACGATCTCCAAGAAATCAACTTGGGAACTCTCGAAGAGCCGAAGCCCGTCTTTGTTAGCGCATTGCTAACAAGTGATGAGAGAGAAATTTATGAAAATCTGCTCAAGGAGTACAAAGATGTATTCGCTTGGGGTTACCAAGATATGCTTGGGTTGGATCCACAAATCGCCGTTCACAAGTTGAACGTGGCAGAGGACAAAAAGCCGATAAAGCAAGCACAACGGCGCTTTCGTCCGGAATTGACTGTCCAAATAAAGAGTGAAGTCAATAAGCTCATAACAGTGGGTTTCATCAAAGAAGTTCAATACCCCATATGGTTGGCGAACATTGTCCCGGTGAGAAAGAAAAATGGACAATTGCGGATATGTGTGGACTTTCGAGACCTAAATGAGGCATGTCCAAAAGATGAGTTCCCGTTACCCATAACAGAGTTGTTGGTGGACGCCACGACAGGGTTTCAGGCTCTGTCCTTCATGGACGGGTTCTCCGGGTACAATCAAATCAAGATGCACCCAAGCGATGAAGAGTTGACAGCCTTTCGCACACCTCTAGGCACATTTTGCTATACAGTGATGCCTTTTGGGTTGAAAATGCAGGGGCAACCTACCAAAGAGCCATGACAGTCATCTTTCATGATCTCCTTCACAACACCGTTGAGTGTTATGTGGATGACTTGGTGGTCAAGACAAGGGAAAGAAAAGATCACCCTAATGATCTTCGACTCATTTTTGAGAGGCTACACAAGCACCAATTAAAAATGAATCCACTCAAGTGTGCTTTTGGTGTCACATCGGGGAAGTACCTTGGTTTCATCGTCCGATACCGCGGAATTGAAATTGATCCCGATAAGATCAAGGCTATAGCTCAAATGCGTCCCCCAAGGAATCTTCGTGAGCTTCGAGGATTACAAGGCCGACTTGCCTACATCCGTCGTTTCATTTCAAATCTGACAGGGAGGTGTCAGCCTTTCCTACGGTTGACAAAGAAAGACACACCGTTTGTGTGGGATCGATCATGTCAAGAGGCACTTGACAACATAAGGCAGTACTTGTCGAAGCCACCAATCCTAATGGCACCAACACAAGGTCGACCTCTCATTTTGTACACGGCAGCTCTTGAGCATTCGTTGGGAGCCATTTTAGCACAAAACAATGATGAAGGAAAAGAAAATGCCTTATATTATATCAGCCGAACATTGGTCGGGGCAGAACACAACTATTCTGCAATGGAAAAAATTTGCCTAGCCTTGGTCTTTGCCGTTCAAAAGTTACGACACTATTTGTTGTCTCATCATATAACATTAGTCTCTAAGGCTGATCCATTGCACTTCATCTTGTCCAAAGTAGTGTTGTCCGGAAGATTGGCTAAGTGGGCAATGTTACTCGCATCATTTGACATTAAATATGTGTCACAAAAGGCGGTAAAAGGGCAAGCCATTGCCGACTTTCTGGCTGCACATCCTGCTCCCGGTGATGAGGAGGTGGGGAGTGAATTTCCCGATGAAGAAGTTCTCACAATTGAAAAAGGCTCTTGGCAACTATACTTTGATGGTGCATCACGAAGGGAAGGAGCCGGAGTTGGAGTCGTCTTCATTACTCCCTCGGGTGGATTGATCCCTTATTCATTTTCCTTGTTAGAACCATGTACGGACAATGTTGCTGAATACGAGGCCTTGATCATTGGCCTTGAGATCGCCCTTGAGATGCATGTGGATCCACTACAAGTGTTCGGTGATTCTCAGTTGATCATCAAGCAAGTGAATGGCATGTATGAGGTGAAGAATGAGGGTTTAATTCCCCTTCATCAAAGAGTTCAACAACTTTTGGGCCAGTTCTACCAAGTGGAAATCACACATGTGGTGAGGTCAGAAAATTCTAAGGCCGATGCTCTTGCTAAGCTGGCAGCGTCCCTCATATTCCCAAATGAAAGAGAAATTCAGGTTGTCATTGGAGAACGTCATGTGTTAGCTTCAACCTCAAAGCGATCAGAAGTAACCGAAGAAGCCAGTTTTGTTTCCGTCTACGAAATTGACGAAGAAACAGATTGGCGGCAACCCATGATTGAATACTTGAAGCATAGGATTCTTCCCGAAGATTCAAGACAAAGGGTGGATATCAAAAGAAGAGCACCAAGATTCTTGTTGCAAGATGATACTTTGTATCGAAGAGCATTCGATGGGATGGTCCTAAGGTGCTTGTCAAAAGAAGAGGCGAAGTACATTTTATCGGAGACCCATGCAGGGGTCTGTGGAGCACATCAAGCTGGCTCTAAGTTAGCCGACCAAGTCAAGCGTATTGGCTATTGCTGGCCCACCATGGTAAAAGACTCAATGGAGTTCGCAAAAGCGTGTCATGCTTGCCAAATTCATGCGGACTTCATACACCAGCCTCCGCAGCTTCTTCACCCGACTACTTTATCGTGGCCATTCAATGTGTGGGGTCTAGATGTAGTAGGGCCTATAAATCCATCATCTTCTCGAG
Source organism: Persicaria maculosa (assembly GCA_963922045.1). Lineage (NCBI taxonomy): Eukaryota > Viridiplantae > Streptophyta > Magnoliopsida > Caryophyllales > Polygonaceae > Persicaria > Persicaria maculosa. The sequence goes on from OY998261.1 coordinate 43,398,250, forward strand.
GTCATCAGTACATTTTGGCAGCAATAGACTATTTCTCAAAATGGGCAGAATCTTCAGCTTTGAAGAAAGTGGGAGCAAAAGAGGTGGCGGACTTCATAAGGATTCATTTGATCTACCGATATGCAGTTCCTTTAAAGCTCATTTCAGACAATGCTCTTTACTTCAAAAACCAGATGTTAGTGAAGTTAGCCGAAAAGTATGGGTTTAAGCATAGCTTTTCATCGAGCTATAACCCGTCATCAAATGGTCAGGCCGAAGCATTTAATAAGATGCTATCAAAAATTCTCAAGAAGATGGTGTCAAAGTCAAAAAGAGATTGGCATGACCGCTTACCCGAGGCCTTATGGGCGTACTGAACAATGGTAAGAACATCTACCGGGTGCACACCTTATAGCTTGGTCTTTGGGTCCGAAGCAGTGTTACCTCTTGAGGTATAATTACCCTCTCTTAGGGTTGCAGTACAGCTCACCGATCCAGATGAGAGTGCCAAGATCCGGTTGTCCGAGCTTGAAGCATTGGACGAGCGTAGATTGGCCATCCAACAGAAGCTCGAAATCTATCAAGCCCAAGTGGTTGGGGCATTTAACAAGTGGGTCAAATTCCGCTCTTTCTCAGTAGGTGATTTGGTTCTTACAATAAGGAGGCCAATTGTCATCAATCGCAAGTCACAAGGGAAGTTTGAGCCAAAATGGGAGGGTCCGTATATGGTCACTAAGGTCTTTATAAAAGGTGCTTATGAACTCTCAGATGCAGAGGGTGATCTTGTGTATTCATGCGTAAATGGAAAGTTCGTGAAAAGATACTTCACCTAGAGCTCTGTGATGGATAATTGAGTTGTACTGAACTACGAAAGGCTTGATCCCCTATACACATATAGTAAGGGTACGTAGGCAGTCTGTTCGGTCTATATGCTAGATGCAGCCCACCGCAAAAAAAAATCGGGTTCGCAAATGATAGTCAGATTGTTTAGGAAACCCTTCCTAGAAGGTGGACCTTAACGATTTGAGTGATGCTGTAAAAAAAAAGCTCCCGAATGGCGGTAAAAAGAAAAGATGGACATAATAAGAGTCCATGATTAAAGCACCCTGAAGCATATGTGGAAAAATGGGTGCCATCAAAAGAACTACGAGTGGCTTGATCCCTCAAAAAGAGGGTACGTAGGCAGTCTAGCTAGTAAAAACGCTAGATGCAGCCCAAAAATCAAATATAATACTAACTGCCCTACTAAAAGGAGAGTAGATACTTTTGTGTAATGAGATGTCACTCTTAGGGTTGGACCAGTGCTTTGGTCAAATTCATGTTAGTGTTGAGCCAATTTTCAAATAAAGTATGGTCGGGTTAGAATTCATTAGGTTGGTTTTTAAAAAATATGTATGCATGTATGGGCATGTGCCTATGCCATCCAAGAAGCAAGAGCGAATTCTGTTGAGTTGATATTTGTAATCGCAATTCTTATAAATGGTTACTCTTGTACTAAAAATATGTATGCATGTACCCATAAAAAATGTACGTGTGAAATCAAATAGGGACCTAAAAGTTCTTAAAACATGTAGGTGAAAAAAAACATCAACAACAAAAGACGATGAAAGGAAAGGTCTACTGACTAATAGAGGCAAATGAAGTGAGAGTTGTAATTAGAGTTTGGAGGTGAGTCTTCTTCAAATTGAGGTCCTCCAACTTCCTCTTGCCTTCCTCCTCCATCTTTTCTAGGTTTTGATGTCTCTGTGTGGCGAGCTGGATATCATGTTCAGTCTCAGATGTACTCTTCATGAGTGCCTCTTCGTCCCTAGCAAAGTTGTCTTCCAATGCTTGAAGTTTCTCTTTCATCAGCAAAATCTCCTTTTTTCGCTCTTTCATGGTAAGAGCCTCTTCTTGTAGCTGGACTAATTTCTTCCCTTTGGAAGCAAGATGGTCATTACAATGACAATGATTGGCAGACACCTCATTCATAGCGACATAATCAATCATGTTCTCTAATGCAGCTATAGCATGTGCCTTGTTAAAAATATTGCTGATCTGAGAAACTATCCAAGAGAGACTCACATCATTAACTTCGGTAGCTTTAGTGCTATGTTGCAATGTCTTCAGGTGTTTAAAAACCTCATCTCGAGTAGACTGCAAGGCCAGAGCAGATTGAGAAGCTAAAATAATCTCAATGATGTCTTCGATACCTTCTGTAACTGCTGTGCGGAGGTATGGCTTCACCGAGTCAGGAAATAGACTATCTAGGGAATCTGGCGCATTCTTAATGGGAACAGTGTCTAGCAAATCATGTATCGGCTCAAGAGGCTGTTGTTGTAACTCGACAATCAGCATATCATCGGCTCGGGGTGTCACTGGGGCAGGGATCTCCAAATTGAGAGAGGTTGCCTCGCCAATATCAAGATCGAGATCGTCATCGGTGTCATTGTAATCCACTTCATTGAATGTTGCTCACCCTGTAAAGTTGGTCTCCTTATTTCATTGACATTAAAGGCAAATTCAAGAGCATAAGATAATAATAAAAATTCTTGTGCTACGACATATAAGGAAAAGAAGAGATGTAAGGCGTAAAGAAAATGTGGCACCTTTGTTTCCAGCATCTGATTCGTCTGACAAGACAGGGCTACTAGGATTCGCCTCTGGCAAAACAAGGCTACTACGTCTCGCTTCTGGCAAGATAGGCCTGCTACGTCTTGTTCTTCTCCTTTTAAAGTTCACATCAGTACTCACTGAATGGTAAGAACCTTCACTTGTCATCATTGCAGGCACTGGGGGACTTCTTTTCTCTTCTTCAAACAAATCTTCAATTGGGTCTGATGTAGGGATGTTGCTGACATTGGAATAACTATGCAAATTGGGTAAAGATTTAGTTGATTGAATAGGCTCCACACCTTGATCAGCCTGCTCAGAAATCCTTACTGCGCCTCTCATTCCTGCATCAATGATCCTCTCGTCATTAATCACATAAATCGGCTCTCTTTCAATGGACTTCTTGTTACACAGTATAGTCTTAACCTTATGACATGACTAACTCAAATATGGACAAGAAGCTCTAGTCCACCAGCTGCAATATGTAAGGGTGCAAACACCCTCATGGAATCTCGGGGGAATGTGAAACATGGCCATAGTGCCTCTCCTGAATAGATAACCATATGCCGAGACAATGCTTTCTAGAGATACCTTGCTTCGCTGGGCGAAAGGAAAATTCAGATTATTGGCGGGAACTCCCTGGTCAAATCCAAACTATCGTGCAAACCTGTTGGGATAGTAGGGCTCCAGCAAGAGAGTAGTGCCGAGTCGAACCGGTAATATGCCAGATTGAATGGTCACCAGGTGCTCTAAAGACCGATCAGGCAGGTCAGCAGAATCAAGATCATCTTGTCTATCAACATCTGCTCCAAAATTCACAGCTCGATGAGACACATGCTCAACACCTCAAAACGGGAGCCTTGCTTGATAAAGTGTGAGTTCGTTGCCACACACCCCAACATTTTGCGCTAGCAACGGGAATTCTTCATTGAATTCATCATTCGGACGACGTCTGTATAGACTAGGAAAATATACTCCTAACCAGCCAATAACAAAATGAACCCCAAAGTTGGGTTTGGCACTCCCTGGGTTACCTACATAAACCACAAGGAGCAAAGGTTATTCTTTAGAATGTACAAAGTTTGTACCTGGAGATCGGAAAGGGTCAAGTAGAGGGTATACCTGGATAAGTGGCCATCTTCCCCAGTCCATGATAAATATGCCCCAACACTGTAGGAGCAAGAGAAATTTGTGTTCCCTGAGCCCCAACATGGAGTGATGCTCGGAGGGAATAACGAATCTACTTAGCAGAAGAGCAATAAAGGCTGCGAGTTCTCCTTCACTGGAAATATTCAGGGGCAACTGTTTCTTTGAACTTACTTTTGGGATGGATTGAGAGTGCTTCCTTTTGCATGACGACGACGAGAGAGGTTCACCATACGCAACAAATTCTTGCTTACCTCTAAAGAAATGTCTCACCCAATTATGCCAAATTACCTGATGAGTACCATTCACGAAAAAAGGTAGGGGTCAGGAGTTGAAGTACATAAAAAAAAGAGCACGCAATGGTTATGTAGGCATGACATTATGTGTACCTCAGTGATGTCATCATGTTGACAAAGCCTAGCATGGAGACTTAAGAGCTCTATTACAGTGGCTGGATACAAAGCCTCGTTTAGAAGATCTTCATTGGGTGGTAAATACTCTTCATAGGGGATACCCAAGATGGGTAAGCCACTAATTTCCTTCAAGTCAAATAGCGAAATTCCTACCTCCCTGCCACCGTGATGAAGTGTATTGGTTAACGGACTCCAATGCTCGGAAAAAGCTTTCCATACATTAACACGGTAATAATAGAGGAATTGCGAGAGCCCTGCGAGTCCGTAGATACCAGCACGTTGTAATGGTTGCTTAAATACACCTAGAATGTGTCTGGTCCATTCCATAAGATATGGGACGAAAGTAGATAAACCTCTGAAGATAAACTCAGTGCCCCAGTTTCTACGTTCGCTCAACAATCTCTTCAGAACGGGATAAAATTCATCCTTAGGACGAGAGGTGTCATCTTAAAGTCGAACTTTCTCGAGGAGAGTAGCTTTAAATCTTGGCCTGAATTACTTAAGAGGCTTTACACAACCATGATCTGCATATAATTGGCAAACCAAACTTCCTTGTTGAACTTCTTCCCTTCTGAATAGGATCGGCAATCCATTGGAAGGGGGGTCAACATCCAACGATGTCATCGAAAGGGTCCTATGGTAAAAAGGACCATAAGTAGCCTCTTTGCCATCTGGTCCAAGAGCTTTCTGTGAGTCGACTTCGCCACGAACGCCCATTGTAGATATCTAGCAAATGCAAAAGTAGCTTGATCAATGATTTTTTTCTTTATATAAAAATGAGGGGGTTGAAGGAAGTTAATACCTTTCTCATTTTCACGGGATTGTCCCTTTAAAGACCTGTGAGAAATGAAATGGGTATAAGAAAAAAGAGTGCCTCTAGATGCTTCCCCTGCAAGAAGAATTGTTTGATCAGCTAATGGTCGTAGCTAACACTCCAAGTGTGCAAATTGAAGGTGAATCATCACAAACTAAACAACGCGACTCAAGGGTAAATATATAGCCATGCAAATAATCAAACAAGGTTCTGCATGGAATGAATTATTGTCGAATTTTAAACGCGTTCCATAATTCACACGTTCAAAATTCGAGGGGCATCTGTTGACCGGTAAAATTTATTGGTCATAAGCTAATATATATCATGTAATAAAATTATTTGATATAATTAAAGCATTGCACTAAAGTTTTTTTTTTAAAAAAAGGAGTCCGTAAAAATGCTACAAAAGCCGCAACTCTCGGTACTAATGTGTGGTATTACTCTATATTATACATATTATGGGTGACCATAATTAAATTATATAGGTAATATATATCACTATATTTTGTACAAAGAGGTAATGTGTACATTGGTCGGTTGATTCATTTTGGGCACTAATTACAACCATCGGTTATATATTCATGAATGAGAGTCACAAAGGCCACCAGTTACAAACGAATGTAACGTATGGCCATTATGAGGGGCCACTAATGCCAATGACATAATGGCACAAATGCAATTTGGGCGTTAGCATGTGTTGGTGTATATATATACTGACAGATGCTTGATAAAAAAAAGAGAAGAAAAGGCCGAAATCCCTAAACCCTGAATAAAATGAGAGATACTAGGGTCAAAACAATTTTGTAGTTGGTTTGAAAGCTAAATTTTTCGCCACTACACCGATCTTACCGGGTCGATACACCAAGTCGAATTGCTACCAAAATTTTACCAAGGCTGCTCACGCTACACATCAACTGGATTCCTTCAAACTGGGTCACAAATGACCCTGCATAATTCTCACCAAGAAATTAAAAGAACATTGATGATGACCGAATCTAAGTTCTTAATCGAGTGTGCAAGAAGCATCTTGAGAAATTTGAAATCAAACCTTAATCTCATAAGATCAACATAAAATCAATTCCTCAAATCAGTGGCTAATTAATTACACCTTATTAAAAAAAAATAAGAAGGGAAATAGTCACGAATACACAAAAATAGAGCTAAATAAAATAAAGAAAAAAAGGCTGTCAGATTTTGAGCGGACCTTCTTTGAAACCGATTTGGTCTGAATCGGGTGTGGTTGATCTTCAATCTCACTCAACCGGCTTGACTTTTGACTTGTTGCGTTGTTGAACGCTTGCAGCCACAAAGCCTTACATGCAATAAAGATACTAATTGCAGAGGTAAAGTATCAAGTTGCAGACGAATTTGAGGCTGGCTCTCCCGATGAATCAACATTAGCAATTGCCAAGTCAAGTGTATATATATATTGCTAAGCTAGATTTTGAAATCCACAGGATCGTGATTTGATTCACCAAAATCACAAGTGAATAAAGACCATAAAGGGAGGTATACAACTAAATTAATGTGCAATATTGATTCACTCCAACGGTTGTCAAAGTATGGAGCTCACCAAAAGGTTGTCAAAGTTCCCCCAAGAGAGCCGACGACCCGCATCGGAACCTTCTCGATGAGCCGCATCCGCTATACGGTACATCGCCCCTTACCCTGCAGCTCCATCGGTTACCCATGTGGTGCTGAAATGATCTTCAAATGTCGATCAACAGATGGATGGGATACGGGACAAATAACCCACCTTTTCGTGCCTCTCGGTTGCTCACCGATGAACCCGGCAAGCCCACAACCCATGTTACCAAGCCTATGCTATGCCACCTACCATCGAAGGTCAACAACTTCCCTTGAAAATTGGTCGAAGCAGCCCCGAATGCCTAACAAAATGAGCAACAAAAACAACCTCAAAATCATATACATCTGCGGAGGAGAAAAGCTGCTCAAAGAGCAAAGTCACAGGCCGTGGTACGAACAGCTCGAAAGATATCCAAAACTGTGAAATGTTGAGTCCAAAAGAAGGCTATGCAAGGAGTACGTCAGAAGAAACGGCGGCAAAAATGGAGCTCTGTAGTGGCCGTAGCTGATGCTAGAAGTCCCCTCGAGCACATTTGAATGGTTCCTGCACAACATGGCATCTTTGCACGCTCCTCGAACGCCTGATGATAATCCTTGCGTGCTCTATAGCAGCCGTGGAGACGTTGTGAAGTTGACACATTCATGCAGTTTCTTCGAAAAAAGCTGTGTAGCAGCTCAATTTAAGGCTCTATTACGGGCAGTTCATGGCATATCTAGGGGAATAAAAGGTTGAAATCGATAGAGGATATTTTAAGGAGCATGTCAAGATAAAAATCATCAGCAACAAAGCAGCGTAATAGCAGCTGCAACGCCCAAAAGTTGACCAGTTGACACACCTTTTCCATAGATTTTCGGTGGTGTTTTCTTCCTCTTCTGGCCAACTGCTGCATCGGTGCTTGCTAGGCAGCCTCCTAAGTGCTGGCAGAGCGAAATGGTGGTGGTCAAGAACCTCAGTTTCACTCACAACGTGATCGAGAGGATCCGAAACAATCGAAAATCAAGTTGGGATCTATATATATCATTTTCACCATTGCCACCGTGAAAACAACACTTTGAAACATTCAAGCACGTCCAAAGTCAGAGTGCCAAGCTGTAGTTGGTGGCGAGTAGGCCGAAAGAGACATCTTCACGGCCGAAAGAAGAGTTGGATTCGTTCCCGTATAAAAAAATACAAGAGAGAGGCATGTCATGTCCTTATACAATCACACAGCCCGACGAGCTACTCGACATCAAGTTTTACAACAATCGAGTCTAGCCCCAACGCTCGAACAAGAAATCAAATGGAAAAAAAAAGAACTACGGAGACTTGATTCCGTCTCAAACGGATACGTAGGAAATCCGATATATATCGGATCCAGTCACAAGTCCAAAATCAAATGAAGTTGTTCGTGGGAACTAAAACGACTTGATACAAATGGCAATATTTCTCGTCGGATCCAGTCACAAGACCAAGATCAAATGAAGTTGTTCGTGAGAACTACAAATGAAGATATTTCTTATCGGTCCCAATCACAAGACCATATGCTCAAATCCAACACCAATATCTCCGGACTACGACGACTTGATGCTCTCAAACAAGCTACGTAGGAAACTCAACATCAAGTCATACAAATGTCGAGTCCAGCCGCAAGTCCAAATCAAATTCATACCTTTGAACTACGAGTGATTTGATTCCGTCGTCACGGATACATAGGAAACTCATATCCGGGCCCAATCACAAACCTCAAAGAAAGCAAATCAAACCCGATATTCTATCAAGTTGAAACCCAAATACATATAACCAAACACATAACCAAATTCAAGTCAAACACCAAGTCTAAACCAAATCAAATCCAAACCACCGAAAAACCCAAATTCTTGTCCTTTTTAAAGTATCCGCATAATTTAAAATTGTGAAGAAGTACAGATAAGGGTCGAACTTAAAAAATAAAAATAAAATTAAAATGGGTTATGCGAGATTGTTCCTTTAACAATTTTTTATTAACAAGGCTTCTATCCCTCAAAACGTAATTCGGGAATCATAATCCCGGGCCGTGACACCTTAGGTTGTTCTATATAGATCACCTCACCCCACTATCGTGTCTTGCATCTTTGTTCAATTTCATGTCTGTTCATTCACATTACAGCCACATCCTTTTGGTTCTTGGTCTTCAATTTCGAGTCTTTCATAGTTCTTGCATCCATCTTGTTCTTTTCTTGCATTTGAGTCTTGATTGTCGAAGATCGGGCCATCCTATGGCTAACCCCGTATTAGATTACCTAGAACTAAGAAGGGGAGAGATTCTATATTTGTGGTTGTAGATAGATTCTCTAAGATTGCTCATTTTATTGCACATCATAAGACCGATGATGCTTCTAATGTTACAAATCTATTCTTTAAGGAAGTAGTTAGGTTGCATGGTGTGCCTAAGACAATTGTGAGTGATATGGATGTGAAGTTCCTTAGTCATTTTTGGAGAGCTTTTATGGAGCAAATTGGGAACTAGGTTATTGTTTTCTACTTCTAGTCATCCTCAAACCGATGGTCAAACTGAGGTGACCAATAGAACCTTAACCACCATCCTTAGAGCCATCATTAGGAAGAACTTGAAGCTATGGGAAGAAGTTTTACCTCATGTGGAGTTTGCCTATAATAGGACTATGCATTCATCTACAAAGTTAACTCCATTTGAATGTGTTTATGGTACTAACCACTAACCCCTCTAGATCTTACCCCATATCATACGAGGGAGAAAGAATCTTTAGATGCAGGGAAACATGTCAAATTCATCAAGGAGTTGCATGAGCGTACTGATACGGTGTCTTGCCATAGGATATCCCGATCTTTCAACACCAATGACTCAACAAGAACAAATAAGACGATAGAGTGATAAGACATGACACAACGGAAATTGAATGACGCAAATAAACCAAATATATAGATGGATAGATAATATTAAGGATAACCCAACGAAACAACGACAAGACCCTCGATGCTTTGAAATCGAGAACCAAACAAAATGATCGAAAGACCAACCTTTACAATTCCACACAATCAAGGACGTAGCTTTGAAGGCACGAGAAGGCGGCACGTGGATGCTCGATAGAACTGGTCCAATGACGAGAATCGACACACACCAATGCATGATGGATAGCACCTATCATTCAATGGGGATTGACACACACCAAACATGTGGTAGCACCAACCCACCAACGAGGATTGACACACCCAAAACAAAGCAAGCTAGGAATAACCCAACGAAACCTATCCCACGCAGGGGAACTCGGTTTTTCTCCTAAGAGAACACTATCTACAAATCTGATTTTTGAAAACCCACAAAGCTAAAAACTATCTAAAAATCAAGCACCTAAAGCTATTTAAATGGTCTTCCTAAAATGATAGAAAAAGTAAATAAAAACTAAACTAATAGTTTGGCCCAAAATGCATCAAAGCCCAAATACAAGTGTCCAACTAAATAAGAAAAAAAATAAAATAGATCATTTATTCTAAAATGATGCAAGACACTTGACTAGTGCCGCTCTAGTTGGATCTTTCATGCTCTTTGGATGCCAAATGGAATATATCATGCTCCTTAAATGAACTACCTTAATGACTCTTTAAGGACTATATTTGACCCTTCATCATTCTCCCATTCTTAGGAAGATTCGTCCTCGAATCTAAGCCTTAAGTGAGGGATATGGCATTGTTGACCTGTTTGATACATGAGGAAACACACTAAGAGCAAACTTTATACAATTAGTGTAATAAAACAACTTTACATAAAAACGATCGACTAAGCTCTTTTTTTTTTTAATTCTCGGAAATCTGATTTGTTTTTTTGTATTTTCGAATCTCTTTTTATTTTACTTTTTTTTTTTTTAATTCTCAGAAATCTGATTTTTTTTTTTTGTATTTTCGAATCTCTTTTTATTTTACTTCAGAAAATAGATGAAATGCAAGAAGTGTGGGAATAGTTGCTGGAATGTGAACGTTGGAAGGCTAGGAAGTGGGGCAACAATTGCTAAAATGTTGGAATTGGTATAGGAGTGACTAAAACTTAGAAGAGGAATTGGTCAAGGCTAAGATCAAGGGAATTTCAGAAATTTTTTTTATTTAAATCTAAATTTGTTTTGTTTTTGTTTTTTTTTGAAAGCCACCAAGCACGAAAATAGGAGGTGGATGAAGGTGGGTACACGGTTGTTGAGGGGTGGCCGACCAACAACACACCAAAGCAATGGCTAGAAATAAATAAAACAAGGCGAATGATAATGAAACCTCACACTTCAATGGAGACTCTTGTTTTTGGTATTTTTGGCCTCTTGAAGACTCAAGCTACCACTTTGATGAACGCAGCTCTAATACCACTTTGATACGGGGTCTAGCCGTAAGATGGCCCGATCTTTCAACACCAACGACTCAACAAAAACAAATAAGACGATAGAGTGATAATACATGACACAGCGGAAATTGAATGACGCAAATAAACCAAATATGTAGATAGATAGATAATATTAAGGATAACCCAACAAAACAACGACAAGACCCTCGCTACTTTGAAATTGAGAATTAACCTGAATGATCGTAAGACCAACCTTTACAATCCCACACAATCAAGAACCACTTTGATACGAGGATTAGTCGTAGTGTGGCCCGATCTTTCAACACCAACAACTAAAAAAAAACAAACAAGACGATAGAGTGATAAGACACGATACAACGGAAATTGAATGATGCAAATAAACAAAATGTGTACATAGAAAGATAATAACAAGAATAACCCAATGAAACAACGACAAGACCCAAGATACATCGAAATAGAGAACCAAGCCGAATTATCGAAAGACCAACCTTTACAATCTCACACAATCAAGGGTGCAACCTTGAAGACACGAGAAGGGGGCTCGTGGATGCTCGATAGCACCGGTCCAACAATGAGAATCGACACACACCAATGCATGATGGATAGCAACAATCCATCAAGAGGATCGACACACACCCAAACATGTGGTAGCACCAACCCACCAATGAGGATCGACACACACAAGACAAACCAAGCTAGGAACAACCCACCGAAAACCGATCCCACACAGGGGACTCGATTCCTCTCCTAAGAGAGCACTCTCTACTAATCTTATTTTTGAAAACCCAAATAAAACTAACTAAAAATCAAGAACCTAAAGCTATTTAAATGGTCTTCCCAAAATGATCATAAAAGTAAATAAAAACTAAACTAATAGTTTGGCCCAAAATACATTTAAGGCCCAAATTCAAATGCTAACCTAAATATGACTAAAATAGATTATTTATTCCAAAATGATGCAAGACACTTGAATGATGCAGCCCTAGCTCCTCCTTGAAGCTCTTTTGATGCCAAAATGGATCGGAATATATCATGCTCCTGAAATGAACTCCTTTTAATAATCTTTAAGACTCTTTAAGGACCATGTTTGACCCCCTTCATCATTCTCCCCTTCTTGAAAAGGATTCGTCCTCAAATCTGGAAGGTCGTTTTCAGCGAAATAGGCAAAAAATCCTTTTCGTGAACAACCCCCCTTCAACACGTACGCGACTGAAGCTAGCGGAGAAGGTCGAGTACAATGAAAACAAGGCTAACAAAGGGCGGCGGCATGTTGTCTTTAACCCTGTAGATCTCGTGTGGGTGCACTTAAGAAAGAAGAGGTTCTCGGAGCAATGGAAAAGCAAGCTCTCACCGAGAAGAGATGGACCTTTCAAGGTGCTTCAACGAATTGGTGAGAACGCCTACAAATTGGAGCTTCCTGGAGAGTATGGTGTGAGCGCTATATTCAACGTCGCGGATCTCATTCCTTATCTTGCCATCGATGAGGGCTTGGATTCGTGGTCGAATCCTTTCCAAGAAGGGGAGGTTGATGCGGGACCATCCAAGACACCTCCGGACACACCTATCATACTTGGGGATGGACCTATGACTCGAGCTCGTGCTAAGAAGCTTTAACGAGAATCATTCATGTTTGTTAGTCATGTCCTATTCTCAAGTGCGGTTGAACTTCAAGAGGAGCCATTGAAGACCTATATTTGTTCTACTTTGAGCATCATGGCCGATTCCTCTTAGTCTCACCTAGGGCCGATTTTTATTAAGTGTTTAAGACTATTTTATGCTATTATTAGTAAGCTCCTTGGAGAGCAAGTTACTTAAGTTATTTTAGGTAATTTAGGGTTTTCTCTTCAAACTCTTTATTTTATTTATTTCTTTTAATTCCAGCCCTTAAGGATTATAAGTAGGGCTTCCATCTATTGTAAAAGGCATGTTATTCATCATCAATCAAAACATAGTTTGTATGAAACACAATTGAGAGAAGTCGATCGATTGGAGCTTGCTCATTGACTGCAACTTGGTATTACTTCAGTATGGTTTGCCTTATGTTTGTCAATCTCGCAAAGCCTGGTGATCCCTGGTATCCACGACCCCCTCCTTGTGCCTCCAAGTAGTCCCCTTGGTTGTGTAAGGTTGTAGAGTCGGGTAATATAGCCATTGTTATTGGTTATTGGTCATCGAATCAAGGGTCCTTAGCTTGTAGTATATAGATCGCCTCACCCCTCTACCATGTCTTTCATACTTGTTATTTTTGTGTCTTTCATTCACCATTACAGCCGCATATCTTCACCTCTTGCATCTTCAATTTGGAGCATTGTTGAGTCTTGCATCAATCTTGTTCCTTTCTTGCATTTGAGTCTTGATTGTCGAAAGATCAGGCATCCTATGGCTGACCCTGTATCACATAGATCAAGTACAAACGGATAGTACGCACCGAAAATACAAGATCAGACCTTCGATAAGACTCATGAAGGAGATGAAGTTTTCAAGCTTCAAACTAAGGATATAAACCTAGTTTTTTATGATAAATGGTGTGCCTTCTAATGGCTACAAGGGCTGAATAATATAGAGGAAGTTTGTGGACATCTTGGGCATGCATTGGAAAAAGGTGACTTGCATTAAATGCAATCTTGGAAGTTGTTATCTTCACAAAAGCACCAGTTGCATGGGGGATGTATTCCATGATGTCTTCTCTTCCCAATGTGCATTTAAATGCATGAGAAGTTTGAATTTGGATCTAATTTTCCTCCATAATCATCAGCTAGAACCGAGACATTTTCAGGCTTCTTGGGCTACGTGTTGTGATCTTCAATTTGTTGTAGACTTGTGAAAGCTTGAACTTGATCTTGATGGTTCATGGGAATGGTTAAGAGTCCTTGAAAAAGGTCAGCTTAAAGTCGTCTTACTCGAGCTCGAGTGATGGAACCGAGAGGCACCTCATTTGACAAGTCATTAAGAGCTTCGACAAGTCTTTCTTCTTGATTGATAATGGGTGTGATCGCATCAAAAAGGAAGCAAGTCAGCAACATTAAACACATCATGAACACCATACTCCCAGGAAGCTCAATTTTGTAGGCATTGTTGTTGATCCTTTCAAGCACTTGAAATGGGCCATCTCCTCTTGGCTTTAGCTTTGAATTTCTCAATGTAGAAAATCGATCATTCCTAAGATGAATCCATACAAGATCACCTTGTTCAAAGATGACTTCCTTTCTTCCTTTCTTCCTTTATTAGCTTGTTGCACATATTGGGCAGTTCTCTTTTCATGTTGCAAATGAGTGGACTCGTGCAAACTTTCGATGTGATCCGCTTGGTTTGGTCCTTCAACACTTTCTTGATCTTTCATGGAATGGGAAACCAAGTCAAGAGGAGTGATGGGATTCTTTCCATACACAACTTCAAATGGTGTCTTCTTATTGGCCGAGTAGACTGACCTATTGTAGGCAAATTCAACAAAAGCAAGACATTATTCCCACCTACGAAGGTTAGTTTTCAACAATGAAGTAAAGCACCAAGAGTTATATTCACAACTTCAGTTTGTCCATCCGTTTGAAGATGACAAGATGTAGAGAAAAGCAACTTAGTTCCTAGTTTAGATCAAAGCGTTTTCCCAAAATAACGAAGAAACTTAAAATCACGATCATTGACAATGGTCTTAGGAATTCCGTGTAATCTAACAACTTCTTTATAGAACAAATCAGCCACATCAGAAGCATTGTCGGTTTTATTACATGCAGTGAAATGAGCCATTTTTGAAAACCGATCAACCACAACAAAAATAGAATCTCTCCGCTTTTTGGAACGAGGAAGTCACAAAGTCCATGGAAATGTCTTCCTAAGGAGCAGGAGGAATAGGCAGGGGAGTATACAATCCATGGGGATTCATTTTTTACTTAGCACTCAAACAAGTAGTGCAAGCGGCTAAAAAACCTCTCTACATCCCTATGCATGCGAGACCAAAAGAAGTGCTCCTTCAGAGTATTCAAGGTTTTGATAACACCAAAATGTCCCAGTAAACCACCTATAAATACATGTTAAGAGTAAAAAAAAATTGGGATATGGTTGGCCACCACTCCCATCAACAAACTCCCTAGCATGAACTGTCAGTAGGAGCCATGGCTCAAATCCGGGAAGACGCTGGTTTGAATATGCAATTGTGCACACCTTGCTCCTACCTTGGTTTTAGGCATAGCTAGCAACAATATGGGTATCGGCATGTGCTGGTTTCGGGTTTCCCTCAACATGAACTGGTTTTCCTCGATTTACTAGATGGAATCGGTATTGACAGTATGGGTACCGACATGAGAAATGCCTCATATCGTATGAGTCAGACGAATAAGCAAGAGACTGCATATGGAGGGAGGAGTTGGAAGATTTGGTTGATGATAAGTGCGACTGAATTTGCAACTGGAGGAAGGAAATCTAGTGGTGAAAGGGGTGGTGGGCGGGTATTTGCAGCAGAAAGAATGATGCGGGTCCAGTATGATTTGAGTGTTAACTGTAAAACCCTAGTTTGATACCAAAATCCTATGGAACACTCATTTCAAAAGCTTAATCTGTATATCAAACTCAATTGTTGTTAACGATTCCAATTCCAACCAAACAGGCCCCAAATGCAATACCAGTAGCCGTTTTAGAACATGGTAAATCCACCAATGCAAAGTCAGAGGAGCATGAACAAGCAATTAGATATTCAAGAGTTGGACCCGAAGAGGAACCCATAAAAGCCGGAAACAGTCAACCAAACGGTTACATATTATCTTGTAGATATTGAACTACAAGGAACGATTCAAATTCCAGTATGAATAGATGGCGTATTAATTTGTTTGCCACGAATATCTGATGTATCAACGTTGAACCATGTATGCAAACTATAAATATTGCATTCTGTGGCAACAAGGATCAAACAGCCTGGTCAAAATGATAAGCCATCAATGCTTAGAAGGCTCGGCTTCTAATCACATCAAGTCCCAACTCAGTTGGATCAGTTGCCTGCAACTCAACCTGTATGCCATCAAGTTCCCTCTTGAATCGGTCCTTGGAGCTGGCATAGATCATCTTGCTTCTGACCCTTGCTGTATCAGTAGACCTTCAAAAGGGCAATGTGAACAATGAGAAAAGGGAAATAAGTCACTACAAAATATTGATTTAAAGCAAGCAAGAAAGAAATCAACTAATTCTAGGGAAAACAGCACACAAGGTACAAACATACCACGAAATGAAGAAAATCTTGCTTTTCTGGCAGTTCTCTTCTATCACAAAATCAAAATCATACACTGCATATCAACATTCATCAGCAGGAAGGTTCGTAGTTAAGTATTCGTATGTTTGGGCTGGCTCACCCAACTTTTCAACAATCACCTGCTTTTACTTCTCCTCTATCTTGAAAACAATAAAACGGAACATTCTTTTTTCTTTTAATTCCAAGAACTTGAGTTTGCATTCATCATGCACGGCCATCCCTGATGCAACATTAGCCTGTATGGAGCACTTATAGATGAGTCTTTCATTTGGACAATAGTTATATAAACATGGTGAGTCTTTCGATCACATGGTTAAGAACCATGACGGACCTCTTAGAGTGCCACCCATTCTTAAAAAGGTACAAGATTAATTAAGTTTAAAATGCATTTCTGATTGAAAATATGTCAACGGAAAAAATAGCAGAACCTCATATTCTAGGATTGTTGACAAATGAGGGACCTGTCCACCTCCACATGACAGCAGAGCAATCAAGTGTTTAACATCTCATGCAAACACAAACATTTAGGAGCACTAAATATCTGAGACCTCAACAATTAAAAGGGCTAAAAGTTGAATCCCCATTTTATAGTCCATAATATGTTTTGAGTGAGTTCATACCCTTGAACAACATAAAACGGCAATGTATGTGATTAATGCTATTTTGAGAATTACTCAACATCAACAACCAGCAAGAAGTAAGTAGTGACGAGAGGGTTTCTCGACCAAATAAATTTATAGTCAAGACCCTGGTTATAGTATAGGGGAGTCAAGTTCGTCCTCATGAGAGAAGTCAGCGGTTCTAGGTTTAGTTGGTTTTAGGGTTCGGGAGTAGCGGGAAAAGGTGGCGGTCGGTTGCTGTCGATATCGACTGAGATTGGTTGATGTCGAGGGATGGAGAGGGGATGGTGGTTGGTGTCGTGTGGCTGCGCAAAAGCTTTAAAATAACAAAAATAGAATAATAAAAGAGCAAACTTTCAAGGTTATGGATCACCGCAACAATAAACATATGTGTAGACTATAAATCACATAAAGATGTATGCTTTATATCAAATAACTTTCGTTATTAACAAATAGGAATATAGAGGCTTTCGCAAATAAACCCTAATTGTTACTACCTTTTCTTAATTAGGATTAGTCGGCTTTCGCAGGCAAAACCTAATTACTATCCAAATTCATAATAAGATCGCTTTCGCTTTAATATCATAAATAAGGAATTTCCTCAACTCTTGCAAAGGATTAAGCACATAGGTAGATGATGATAAAGACATACAAATTCATAAATTCATATATCAAACACATATATCTATGTTGGGATCACCCCAACCCTAGAAGATGGAAATTAGAAACAAGACATAATGAAAGAAACTAACTTTATCATAAAATCTAAAACTTACAAAACCTTCCAAACGTTCCTCCTTCTTCTCTCTCTCCTCTCTCCTCTCTTCCTCCTAACTATTGCGCCCGAAGATGACATGGCTTGAATCATTGAAAAACCAGCCCCTAGGGCTTTATTTATAGGGCTCAATCCTAGCTATTCTAAGAGAGCAATCTATCTAAATCTATCTAAAGATATACTTCTAAATAAAAGGAAATAAATCTGAATTGGTAAAATAGATAAATCCTTAGGGTAATTAATTGTTCAACCCTTTAAGATAGAAAGTAGATAAAATAGATAAAATATCTTCTCCTTCATGTGCAAGTTTCCTCCACTCGGATTAGGACTCGGTTTGGCTCGAAATCGGCTTCTGGGGTTCACTCGATATCAACCATGTTCAGTCGATATCGACCTGTCTTCTCAGCTCCACTCGATCTCGGCCTCTGAAGGTGATTTCGACCATGTCTTGACTCGATATCGACCACCTTTTGGTCGATATCGACCTCTTCTGTGCAGCTTCCAAGTGCTGAGTCGATTTCTGGCATTTCTGGTTGACGTGCTCCACTCGATATCGACCAAATAAGGTCGATATCGACCTCCTTGACAGTTCTCAGCATTTTGCATCCGTCATGAAACGCACTTTCCTGAGCCCTCGTTTGTCCGATTGACGCATATGAGTATGCGTTGGAAAGCTCTTTTCGAGGGCTACAACTCTTATGAAGACATCAGAACTTGATTCAAAATGTTGAATCGTGAAAAGTGGCTTTTTCTCCAGCTGCACCATCATGTGCTCTTCTGTAGCTTCTCCAACGTCTTCATGACTTTCCTTTAAGCTCCAAAGTGCGTCCAATTTCTGCAAAATTAAACAGAAACTTATGTAGACCTCCATATATTGCAAATAAATATAAACTACACAAACCTCATGCTTTCCCAACCCAAAAACATAAAATATGGACAAAAATCGAAATAGAGGTGAGCGAAAAACATGGCAAATTGAGCGCACATCAAGTAGCATCAACAACCACATCATCACATAATAGAACTATTGGACAATACTGTCCAGATATTCTAATCAACTTATGGTGCATCTCAAATAAAACAATTGGCAGGCTTGACGACACCATCCAAGCTTAATGTAAATAAGTTCAGTAAACACTAACACTAGATTGCATTCTTCAAAATAAAAGATCACAACCCTAACTTCCTAAATGAATCTACGAAACAGCTTCAATCTTATAATACACAAACTCAGAAACAGCAGGAATTGATTTTTTTAAATAAAATAATAAAATAATTAAAAAAAAACAACAATTTTATTGAACAAAGTTGTAGCTTCTGACTCATGATCGCAGTGCTCGATGGAAGGAAACAAATGATAACTTAAATGAATAGCAACCAACAGCCTCAAACGTTGTCTTGAACATAACAGATCCATTCATATCCTCAATCAAACAAAAATTCCTACAAATTACGACTCAGCAGAAATCGTATGGGGAGCGGACACTGAAAGAGAGGAAACTCTTACTCAAGGACGAATTCACACAGAAAAAAAGAAGCAAACAGGCAAAGAAACATCGAAGTGATCGGCAGCAGATGAAGAAAAAATTGTAGAAAAATCAGCAGAGTGAAATGAAAAAACCTAGAAAGAGAAACAGAAACGGAAATCGTAAACAGAAAAGTCACCATGGTTGGAGTAGTAGTCGTAAGCGGAGATGAGAGGATCCCGGTGGGAGTGCAACAGATCTACCAATTGAAGCAGATGATGAGATGAGAATACGGGTGAGAGACGGAGAATGGAGATGGAATTTATCTTCTTTTAATATTTTTTTTCAGATATTTCGCGTGGTGACCTCCAGTTATTGAGTTTTTCGTGAGGTAACCAAAGTTTTTTGGTATTTCGCATGGTAACCCTGTATTTTCTTACTTTTTGGTGTCGCGCCCTTTTGGGTTAAATTTTGTACTTTTGAACTCTTTTGGGAAAAAAATTGTAAATTAAAACCAAAACCCATCTTCAATCTCCCATATTCATCTGAAGAAAGAGAGAAGATAACAGAGGGAAGTCGATGGGTTGAGGGTGATGAAGGTAAGTGGCGACTGAAGATGATGACTACCAGAAGCAGCACACGTTTGTAGTGGCAACGACACCTTCTTCAGCTATGCCTATCAAAGTTAGGTATGAAATTCTAGTTGTTGAGAAATTAGGGCGAAATTGTGGGTTTGAATTTTGAGGCTAAATTGCAATTTGATTTTAGGGTTAAAGTAGGGCTGAATTGATGATCAAATTTGGGGCTACAGTAGATCTGATTTTAGGGTTAAAATTGCAATTTGATTTCAGGCTTTGTATTTGGGGTTTATTTTGGCACATTTCACTTTTTTTTATATAAATTATAGCTTCTTGCAGAATGGGAGATAGTAAAGTGGTGAGAATGCGATATAACAAATCAGAATATGTAGAAATGCAAGTGGACAATACAGATGAAAGCAACATTCTTGACCTATTTGTCCATTTACTGGAAGAGGCTGCTAAAATTAGGATGACACTTCCCGAACAACCAACTTTGTGGTATGCACACAATAGTCGAAACTTTCAATTGAAGAGTGACAATGATTTAATGAATATGTTCAAGTCGTTACATGAGAAGAGGTTGATTAATTTGGCAATTGGATGTGGTGATTCGCCATGTAAGAATGTGGAATTGGCGCGGGGTCTGATTGAATCAAAGAGGCATGTAGAGAACTCAACAACTACAAGGTCAAGTCATAGAACAAAATCTTTGATTTTTGGTCAGCAAGATGCTTCTATGAACTCACAATCACATGACAGAGTGAAGAAAATCCCTGCCATTACTGCAAGAAGAAGAGGTTTACATCTTCAGAAAGTTAGAAACAATTCTCGATCATCTAGAAGTGCATCCATTTCAAGCACTCAGAGTACAACAAAGGTTGTTGATGTAGGGGTTGGTGATATGCTTGGTGTTGATGTGGCTGGTTTTGTTGTAGAAAATGGTGATGTGGCCGGTGTTGTAGCAGAAGATGACAATATGGCTGGTGGTGTATTAAAAGATGACAATATGGCTGGTGTTGTAGCAGAAAATGGCGAAGTGGTAGGTATGGTTGTACAAGATGAGGATGTGGCTGATTTTCTTGAAGAAGATGATTTAGAAATGGATAAATAAGATTATTTTGATAGGCTTTATGATAATGGGGAGTTTTATGAAGGTCATGACTTTGGGAAAATCAATCTTAAAGAGTGGATGATATTTATGGACAAATCACTTTTGATAGATGTTGTGAGAGATTATTGTGTTCAAGAGGGATTTGCCATTGTAGTGGTAAAAAATGAGCAAATGCGATATACGGCTATGTTTGCAGATTCAGAATGTAATTGGAGGAGTCATGCTTCAAGGTTGCCAGATGGACACACTTGGGCTATAAAAGCATTGAAAAATATCCATGCTTGCATGAGGTTGGGTAAGAGCAATCCCATGGAAACCGCCGATTGGGCAGCTCGAAAGATTCTCCAAGATGTTAGTGCAAATGCAAGTATCACGGGAAAAACCATCAACTCAATCTTGTATCAATCAAGCCTTTGGAATTAATCTAAAGCCAACCACTTTGTACAAGGCAAAAAAACTTGCTGAAAGGATGCTTAATGGAGATGAAGGCAAATCATATGCTAGTTTGCCGGGCTATTGTGAGGTTTTGAAGATAAGTAATCTCGACTCCAAGGCTCATTGTGTGTGGAGGGCTGCAACAAATGATCCTGAGTGACCGATTCAATTCAAGAGTGTATTCATTGCTTTGAAACCAATGATCGAAGGGTTCATTATGGGTTGTAGAGGGTTAATTGGAGTTGATGGGTGCCATTTAAAGGGAAAATATGGTGGGGTTGTGTTATCTGCTATTGCTCTAGATGGAGATAATCAGATTTTCCCTATAGCATATGGTGTATACGAGAATGAAAGTAAGGACACGTGGTCTTCTTTCTTCTCTCATTTGAAAGAGCTATTGGTGAATGTGAATAGAGATACTTCTTTCTTCTCAAGGGAAATGTACATTTTTATGTCTCGCATTGGTACTCTACAACACATGTTGAGGAGAGCACATTCTGTTAATTACAAAGCTATTCCCGATGAAGAGCAATGGCCTACATTTTACTTTCCACAACTCGCCCCGCCCACCATGAAAAGGAGATACTGAAGACCACCAAGAAATAGGAAAAGACAAGCGGGTCAAAAAGAAAAAGGATCAAGGTCTCGGACTATTCGCTGTGGAAAATGCAAGGTATTAATTGAAGTTTTTTATCTTGTCACTTTTGAATTTCTGCGATTTTTTTCTTATATGTAAACTTTTTTGACTATGCAAGGAATTCGGGCATAATAGCTTGACATGTAAAGGTGGCATGACTGCAAGAGAACGTAAGGAATCACGACACATACAAGTTCGAAAGGCACAAAAAATGAAAAGTGATGATCAACTACAATCAATCGATGATGTGATGAGCTCGGCACCCTGGATAGCTGGAAGTCAAGAGTAGGCTAAGTATCATTTGCATTGGAGACTAAAACACTTGGTTACTGTTAGCACTTTTGTATAATTTCTTTGTTAGCACTTTTAACCAAACTTGTGGGGAAATCAGCTAAGACTTGTTAGCACTTTTGTATGATTTCTGAAATTTACATACTGAATTTTACATCAACTTTAACATGCTGAATCTGACAGCTGAATTTACATGCTAAATTTTACAACAACTTCTTCAATATCTTAACATGCTGAATCTGATAGTTGAATTTACTTACTGAATTTTACAACAACTTTAACATGCTGAATCTTTGTTAGCACTTTTACAACAAATTTACATGTTGAATTTTACAGTAACTTCTTCAATATCTTCAAACTCCATTTTTTACATGTTGAATCTGACATTTGAATACAAGTTAAATTTTACATGTTGAATTCAGCTAAGACTTGTGAAGCTGAATTTTACAATAATGTTGAACATGACATCAACTTTAGTTTGAATTTAATTATAAAATCACACCAATGCTTAAATCAAATTCACACCAAGTCTGATGGCAACCTTCTCCTTCACTATCTTAAAACTCCAACACCTAAAGCCAAAATCTCACAATATCTTCAAACCCCCAGCATATAAGTTGACAACTGAATTTGACATCAGCCATCCAGAAGTGTTAGCATGGGAAGACACTAATCACAGATTTTTCTTCTTTGATTCTGAGCTTCTTTAAGATTGTCCACTCCTTCTCCAGGAAACATTCAGTTAGGTTGACAGATAGTTTATTCTCTATGACATTCAAGTATGGTGTTAAAATAAGAAAGAAATATGAATATAACACTTCAAATTGGAACTTTACAATCAACAAACTCCAAAATTCAAAGCCTAATTGAGTCCTAAATTTGAATCTCAATTCAGCCACAAATACCAACAAAATAATCCATACTAGTCTCAAATTTGAAGCTCAATTCATCCTTATATTTGAATCTTAATTCACCCTTAAATTTGAATCTCAGTTCAAACCCCAATACAACCCTAAATTTGAACCCCTAATTAATCCCAGATTCAAACACCATTTTAGCCCTAATTTTTCAGCACCAAGATATTCCATATATACCTGTCTCTAGTAGCCGTCGCCGACGTCGTTGTCGTCAGAATCGCCGCCTCTTGCAGCCATCGTCGACGTCGTTGTCGTCAAAATCGCCGCCTCTTACAGCGGGATCGCCTTCGGTCGTCGCTTACCTTCATCACCCTCGAGCCTTTGGCTTCCCTCTGCTATCGCCTATCTTCTCTCTTTCTTCAAATGAAAGATGGGTTTCACTTTTAATTTGCAATTTTTTCCAAAAG
Organism: Persicaria maculosa; assembly: GCA_963922045.1. Taxonomy (NCBI): domain Eukaryota; kingdom Viridiplantae; phylum Streptophyta; class Magnoliopsida; order Caryophyllales; family Polygonaceae; genus Persicaria; species Persicaria maculosa. The sequence goes on from OY998261.1 coordinate 43,421,597, forward strand.
AGTTCAAAAGTACACAATTTAACACAAAAGGGCGCGACACCAAAAAGTAAGAAAATACAGGGTTACCATGTGAAACACCAAAAAACTTTGGTTACCTCACGAAAAACTCAATAACCGGAGGTCATCACGCGAAATATCCGTTTTTTTTCTTTTTAAGTTCTCCGCAATTCGTAGGGTGCGACAAGATTACGAGAATATGAGAATCTGGGATTGGTGGTTGAACCTCACAATCCTGTTTAGAACTAAAAAAGGGACCCACTGATCAAACGTTGAGTGAACAGGCTCTGCGCCCAACTTGAATTTATTTTTTATTAGGTAAAAATCTATCTAATCTATATAAAATACTAAAGCAGAAGCCTGAAATGGCCTCTGGTGCGATTCGCCTATGTGGAATTTTCTTGATTAAAACGGGATTATTTTTGCTTACATGTCATATTCTGAATTAAATTGGTATTATATTTTTGGGTCACATCAATTAATAAGTCTATATAGTTAGGTAAAAAACTTATCTTTTTAGATCAATAATCTATCCAATATAACACTATATTTTAATTAGATAAATATATCATACACGTACTACAGTTATTATTGATAACATATCTAATCTAACTAATCGAATATAATAATTGATAGAATCCGAATCGAATGTATCACTTGCAAATCACAAATAAATAAATAATTCTTAATTTAAGATAGTTATATTTAAAATCTTACTGGCCTTCATATTTTTTTTAAAACAACATAATTGATATAAGAAAATAATTTATATTTATTTTATATGGAGTAGTAATTTATATTAATTCAAAGATTTTTTATATAATAAAATTTATTAAAAAATCGTACAACGGGCGAATAATAAAACTAGTATAATACTAAAACAGAGGCGTGAAAATCTTATGTGGCGGGCTCTGGTGCGATTCGCTTACATGTCGTTCTATGGCGTAATCTGGCCCAGGTTTTTTTACACGTCAATTAATGATGATCCAATAAATTTAAGTCACGTTAGATGATAACCCCATCTATTTGTACATGTGTCATCCTATGTGTCCATTTTAGTTAATCATTAATTAATTTTTATTATAAATATTCACCCTCATATATCTTACAAATCTTATCATTTTATCTTAAATTATTTATAAATATTTTATCTAGAAAAAAATATAGATTAGATTAATTTATATGAAAAATGTTAGATTTGTTTTATCACTAATGAAAAGATAAACACTATTCAATTACACATATTAATTCAATATTGGGGCATTTGCAAAAATAACCCAAAAATCCGGTTGCCTTTGCAACCCCTATCCCCTATCCAAATAAATTGCAAAACCTAACCCTCCCCCTCAAAATCTCCGGTTTTCCCACCTGCTACAACCAGTTGAGAGAGAGAAAGAAAAGTAACAGGGCATTTATTGCCCATCACTATCACCCATCCAAAACTCTTTCTCTCTATACCTCTCTCCACCTCTCTCCATTCAAGAGCTCCATTGAAGAGTTTATTTATTTTTTGATTCCTGTCTTCTATCTCTCTGCATTCGAGGGTGACGAGATCTCCATGAGAGCTCGAATTCGTCTTGCGCCGCTGGTGTGAATCGCCACCGGAGCACCACTTTGGTGCCTTTGTTCTTCACCTTCGTTGTGATGGCTTTTCCAGGTCCATTCGAGGTGAGTGGAGGCCGGATTTGGAGTAGAGGATGTGGAATCGAAGTGGATGAGCTCTCGCAGAGGCTTGGTGAACCGCTTTGTTTTTTTTTATTGAAGAATGAACAATATAGCAACTTTCCACTCTATGGTTTTTTACTGGACACCCTTTGGTACTCTACTGGACACCCATTGATTTACTACTGGACACCCTATGGTTGTTTCCTGTCTTGCGTGTTGTTCAATGTTTCCCTGGTTCTAGTGTCGCCCTCCCCCCTAAGCCCAGGCGGTAAAAAGAGAGAGGACAGAGGGGATAAAACATAGACAGAGATAGAGGGGGGAAGAGTGACGGTAAGGGAGAATTAATATAATTTGCATTAAATCTTAAGTTTCAAAGAAAATCCATCGAAGCATTAATATAATTTGAATTAAATATTAAGTTTCAGAGAAAAACCATCGAATAAGAAGCAAGTGGGTTGGGGTTTATTTGCAGTTTGACGTGTAAGCAGTTAGTTTTAACTGGACACCAAATGCAAAACGACATGCCACCTATTGGAACCGACTGGACAAGAGTTATCGGAGAAACAGATTCACCATCGGCTTCGGATAGAAAATGGGTAAGTTTGCTTTCGATAAAAAAATCAGAGAGAGAGAAAGCAAGAGAAAGTCTGCAGAGGAGAGAGAGGATAGGAGAGAGAGAGAGGAGTGAAAAAGAAAAGTAAAGTTGTAGAGGAGAGAGAGGACAGCAGAGAGAGTGGTGAAAAAGAAAAGTAAAGTTGTAGAGGAGAGAGAGGACAGGAGAGAGAGGAGTGAAAAAGAAAAGTAAAGTTGCAGATGAGAGAGAGACATTAGTGAGGATAGGACAAAGAGAGATGGAAGAGTGACAGTGAGGGGGCATTAATATAATTTGAATTAAATCTTAAGCTTCGGATAAAAACCATCGAAGAAGAAGCAATTGGGTGGGGATTTATTTGCAGGTTGACATGTAAGCAGTTAGTTTTAACTTGACACCCAAAGCAAAACGACATGACACATATTGGAATTGACTGGACATGAGTTATCGGAAAAACAGATTCACCATCGACTTCAGACAGAAAATGAGTAAATTTGCTTCAGATTTGAGGGAGACACCTCTCGCATAACCTTTATCGAAAGCAAACTTACCCATTTTCTATCCGAAGTCGATGGTGGACCTGTTTCTCCGATAACTCTTGTCCAATCGATTCCAATATGTGTCATGTCGTTTTGCTTTGGGTGTCCAGTGAAAACTAACTGCTTACACGTCAACCTGCAAATAAACCCCCGCCCAATTGCTTCTTCGAAGTAAAAGAGCAACAATAAAGTCGCTGAGGGGAGATGATTCTTCCATCTCTCTCTTTGTCCTATCCTCACTGATCTCTCTCTCTTCTCTACAACTTTATTTTTCTTTTTTCACTCATCTCTCTCTCCTGTCCTCTCTCAATTGCTTTTTCTCTCTCTCTCTGCCTCTCTCCTCTGCAGATGGGACTTGCTTTCCCCCCCCTCTCTCTCTCTCTCCTTTTTCTGTCTCCCACATTTCCTCCCTCAGTCTGACGCTGCCAGGTGTCGCACATTGCAAGGTTGCACCCCCTCCCTTACTTGCTACCGGTTGCAACGGTTCCCCCAATATCCGGTTTCACCCAATTAAAAACCGGGTTGGGTTAACCTTGCAAACCTTTTAGAAATGTGGGTTAGTTACTAACAATCCCTCTTCAATATTTTGTGTATTCCCGTTATTCCTATGACTATTGAAATAAGAAAATAACCTCAAGATTTATATACACTCTAGCTAGGTACGTATAGTATCTTTAATTGATAAAACTTCTATAAAACTATTTATAATATTTATATACTTATTAATATAATATAAGTGTCATCCTATATGTCTATTTTCATTGAAGATTAAATTTAATTTTTAATATAAATATTCAACATCATATCTTAAGTGGTTACAAAATCTATCATTTTACCTAAAATTATTTTATAATATTTTATCTTAAATAATGATAATTCATTAAAAGATTATTTACATTAATTAAATAATTCTGGTACGGTAGATCCGTAGATGTTAGTTTCTTTTTTTATGAAGGTAGATGTTAGTTTAATCCAAAAAAATGGATATACACTTGATAATTTAATCCAAAAACGGATACATACATACATATAAAATTGAATTCTCTGGTGTAATCTGGCACATATCAATTAACAGCAATCCAATAAATTTTGAATTAAAGTCCTTTTTTCACTAATTATAAAATTACTATAATTTTGTTTTTATTAAAATCTAAAACATAGTTTAATTTCTATACCTTAAATTATTTCATCCTTAAAATTTTTATTATATTGGGCCTGTTATTTTATTAATGATTTTTTATTAATTAATAATATGCTGAACGATAAAATCTTTTCGTCAAAATATACACGGAGGGTGATCGAGTATGAAAAAATTGTGTTAAACATAAAAACATAATCGATCAAAACAACTTTCAGTTGTTACAATTTGATAATTAAGTTAATGTGGTTAAAAATTATGGTTCGGATCAAAAAAGAAAAAAAGAAGAAGAAGAAAATGACAACTAGATGAATTGTCAAAATTTATCTTTATTAAAAATGATATATTAGTTTTTAATATAAATGTTAAACCTCATATCTTAAATTGTTACAAAACCTATCATTATTATGTATTAAGTTATTTTGCACATTCTTTTTATACTTCATATCTAAACTTAAGAATATTACTAGAAAGAAGAAAATATTTTAAATATTATATATATACAATTATTAATCTTATAAATAAATGATAATTTCAATACATTTATAAAAAATTATGAAAATAAAAAAGAAATAAATTTTATAAAATAACTGAAATCATAAGATTCAAATTAACATCTACCTAACCTTTAAATCAACATTATTTTAAAATTTTATATACTTTTTTAAATAAATATATCTGAAAAATAAATATATCATGAGGTTATATTCGAATGATCTATCTAATACTTGTTTTTTAATAAAAACACACCACTTATTTTTTGACAAGTTTTTTAAAAATTTAGAAATTATATTAAATGTTAATTTTTTAATTAATTTTTTATATAATTTCATTCTTATCAATAATAAAAAAAAATATACATAATTTATTAATCAACCGCGTAGGACGCGGGTAATAGGACTAGTATAATACTAAAGTGGAGGCTGATTCTCTTACCCTCTGGTAAGCTTACCCAGGAGTAAAAATATATACTTCTTCTCATCAAACGTAAGTCTTAAAAAAAAAGAAATGAAAATGGAGAGAGTAGGGCAACAATTACCTGCAGTAATTAAAGTAAACCTTGATACTAACAACAATCAGTGCATCCTAATCATTCCCCTCCAACGGTAATTTCAAATCTTACTCTCTATCTCTTCAAACGGTCCGGCATTTACAAATCTTAATCTCCATCTCTTCAAACGGTATGGCATTTACAAATTTTAATCCTCATCTCTTCAAATGGTCCAGCGACGATCGATCATCGATGGTACTAGGGTTTAGGGTTTCGGCATCAACTGATCAAGATCGAAGAACTTGCAATTGATCGTTTCCCGATAACTGAACTCGCCGGACATCGAAGGTTAGTCGTACATATATATTCTATGATCCGATTGATAAGAGTGTAATTGTAGTTCGAACGTTAAATTAATTGATCTTAACATGGACTATGAAGTTGTGTCCGATGAAGATGATTCGATTGGTGGGTCGGGCTCGGAGCACACCTTGTTCAGAATTGCGGATGATGAGAATACGGGCGGTTCGTTGAACAGTGAAAACGAGATCATGGAATACGCTGATGAAGGAGACGGTGGAGAAGATCCCCTGTCCGGTGGTGTTGACCCTCTTCAGAATCACTATACAATCCATCCTCCCTATGTTGGGCTTACGTTTGAGCATGACAGAGATTTCTTCCAGTTAATCCACGGATATGCAAGACAAAATGGATTCATGGTAAGAATGCGGGGTCCAGAATTGTTACCCCCCTAGGAAAGAGGTAATGAGGATGCAAGAGACAGGTGCAAGACCATTAGCATGGAATGTACAAAAGGGGGGAAGTTTGTATCGAAGTCGAAAAAACCAAGCAAGGGATCCACTTCAACTATGACAGGTTGTAAGTTCAAAGTGAATGTTGTCTATGAGGGTCCTGGTTCATGGAGGGTAACTGTCGTTGCGCTTGAGCATAACCACGAGCGTGCTCCGGAGCATTCAAAATACCTCACAAATTACAAATACATGACTGAAGGCAACAAGAAACGAATCTTAGATATGGATAAGGCCGGAGTACCTATAGCTAAGAACTTCACATTGTTTGGGGTTGAAAAAGGAAAACCATGATAATGTGGATTTCACTGAAAGAGACTTGCGAAACCTGGTTGCCAAGTCCAGAAGGAGGGACATGAAGCTGAGGGACTTCTTTGCAATGAGGAATTATTTCGAAGAAATGTCTTCAGGCAACTCGAATTTCTTCTATGCTTATGATGTGGATGCAGACAACAGATTGAAGAATGTGTTTTGGGCTGACGGAAGGAGTCGGGCAGCATACTTGGAATTTAGGGATGTCATCACATTCGATACAACATACGTCTCAAACATATACAAGATGTCATTTGCACCATTCATCGGGGTCAATAACCATGGGCAGAGTGTGTTGTTTGGGTGTGCCCTACTCGTCGGAGAAGAAATCGAACACTTTGTGTGGTTGTTTAGCTCTTGGCTCAATTGTATGTTCAGGAAGGCACCAACAGGAATCTTAACCGACCAAGCCAAATCCATTGGTAAGCCCTTGATCATTAAAATAAGAATTAAGGTCATTAGTGGACGGGAATTTATTAACTATATATTGCTAGTGTGTATTCTATGTAGTTAATAGACTATTGATCGATAATGTCGATTTGTTTTCAAGCAATGCGGTGGCGCATGTGTTTCCCAATGCTTCGCATCGTTTGTGCATATGACACGTGATGCAGAATGCTCGAAAGCATTTGATGTTCAACCCCGCCTGGAATGACATACTCAGGTCACTCCAAGATGCTCTACACGACTCCTTGAATGAAGGCGAGTTCGAAGACGCATGGTCTGTGATGCTAGACAAGTTTGGTTTGTGTAACAACAACTGGTTGTGCAAGATGTACCAAAATAGAAGGCGTTGGGTTCCTATATACTTCAAGGACAGCTTCTGGGTCTGGATGTCAAGCACCCAGAGAAGTGAAGGTATCAACCATTTCTTCAAAAAGTATGTTAATGTCAATACTACATTGAAGATATTCCTGGAGCAGTACGGTATAGCATTATCGAAAAAGGTAAGGGAGGAGGAGACGACAAACTTCACATCGATAAATAGCCCAACCAGGTGCATGACCGAGCATGTGTTTGAGCTGGTGTTCCAACAATTGTACACTACTACAAAGTTCGAAGAATTTTGAATTAAGGTGCAAAACCTCATGTACAACAACGCAGTGAAGGTCCTAGAGGATGGCAATGTGTACACTTATGACGTTACCATAAAGCAGCTGCATTATGGTCGTACACGGTGTTGCCAATATAGGGTTACACGTCAAAAAGACACCACCGACGTAAAATGAGAGTTCAAGAACTTCGAGTTCCGAGGGATATTGTGCACCCATATTTTGCGTGTCATCAACGAAGAGCAGGTGGATTACATTCCGGAGAGGTATTGTAACGGCCCAAATATAAATATTCGGGTTACGTTTCGAAGGATTGGATACCTTCATTCACATCTTGCAATTCGAGTACGGGTTGAGTTTCAAACCAAAGTGTGAGTGCTAAAAGAAGGGATTTCATATCCTAAATTTGTGAGAGGTCCATTGGGGACCATAACCTGTCCTACTTGACAAAGTCGCTCAAAACTATTTATAGTTCAAAACATATAGAAACGAAATTGACAATACAACTTGCCTCGGCGGAGCTGGGTCAAAACCTGTATAAACGATTATAAAACCTCTAAAGTATCGAGTCTGATGGTAAGTCAGTCTCTCTGTTAGTTGAACGCCACATATGAAACCCTCGTCATGAAAGCACGAAACAAGCAAGGATCAAATGCCTAAAACTATACCATGAGTCAAGGTTGAGCCACTCATGCGGGCCCTGAAGACCTCACTGAGGACATATAATGTGCCTATACCTAAATAAAGGATGCTCTAATGCAATGCGGAAATATTAAACACACAAGCATGCTAACAGTTTATATATATATATATATGCAGAAAGCGATTAAATGGGATCCCGCACAGAATGCCAAGTGGCATGTCCCTCTCCTACTCCCGCACCCATGCTCGTTAGTGCAGGAACTGGCCACGTTCAATGCTATATAGCAACATCTCATCATGTCATATATCATGTGTCATATCTCATTACATATGTCATTATTTTCTTTCTTCTTTTCTCATGGTATGATATCAGACTCGATTAGGAACAAACCCGATGAGACTGGGTCGTCCTATGACCCTAGCAAATGACTCTATGACTCAAAATTTAACAGCCATTCTACCAGACGCAAAGAGAATACGGATGCTCGTTTAGTTGTGCAACCTAAGCATGCTACTACATGAATATGCATGATGCAACACCTACACACTATATGACATATCAGGCATGAGGTTCTAACTTGAGTAAGCCCCGGAGGACTTGCATGGAGTAGCAGCTCAGCAAGAGGATGAGCAAGCAGGTTACAGATCACCAAGCAATTATTAATGAACATGTATAAGTATACTGTACAAAATGGGATCCATTTACCACTACACATTACCTATCCATCAATCTTTAGTCATAACATCATCGTCATTATCTCAACCGTCTCATTCTCATCTCATCACTTTCCTTATTCATTTCCATCGATCATCCCATTATCTCATTTCATTCTCATTCTTATCAAATTTCATAATTCATTCTCATATCATCTCATATTATCTTAAAATGCCTACATCTCAATTCATGCTCTTAATTCATATTTATTCATATCTCAACTCATATAAATTCTTAAGCAAGGTTCAGCAATCAATTTCACAAATAAGATTCCTAAATCAATTCACCAAGTCAAACTCAAGTAAATCGGTTCCAAGGTTAGTCAAAGTCATTTAAACCTCAAGGAAGTCAACTCGATAATCAAACAATTCTTTTAAAATCATACTTAGCAAAGTCCAATATTAAAGCATTTAAACATTTAAACCGACCTCACAATGTTATACTATTAAAATAATCCCGCATAAGTTAGTTTATTTCCAAAATCTTCGTTCTCATATTTTTAGGTAAATTCCGACACTTGATAAATATTTCTAACAACTTAAATAATCCAAACTAACCATTTAAACACCAAAACTAAACAAATAATTTGTTCACATAAATAAATCTCAACAAAGCAAATTAGATAAATGAATAATTAATTCAGAAATTATAATTTAATAATTTTCTAATAAATAAAGAATTAACAAGTCAATGAGACTAACAACTTTAAAACAATATATATCACCAATTAAATAAGCACCCATATAAATCCATTTTAAAAATCTATAATAAATAAACAAATTATAGAATTAATTAATTCAATAACTAATTTAGAATAATTTTCATAACAACTAAATAAATAATTTTATAACAATTTAAATAATAATACTAATAGTGAATAAAATAAACCAAAACCAAATTCTTAACCAAACAAAACAAAGGAAGGCCCACATAGGCGTGGCCACCCGACCCGCCGGGTCCGGGTAGCGGGTCCGGGTTAGGGTCGTGGGTATTCAAACCCACCGACCCGTCGGGTCGAACCATTTTAAAAAGCCGACCGTTGCATTGTGGGGCCCACCGTCGGATGAAATTTTTATAAAAATTTAGCCGTTGTAACGGCTAGTTGAGGCTCAACTAGGCTCGGGGTTATAAATACCCGGCTCTTTCAAGTCACAAATCACACATCCCATATTATATTCCCATTCAATCCATCAATTTCATTTTCGTAAGCTCGTAATCATGACCGACGCAGCTACATCCGGTGACAACTTTCGCGGGGCGTTGTTCCGGGATCATTACGACAAGGTCGATCAAGCCGGTGGGAAGTTCAATGCCATTTGTCGTCATTGTGGTCACAAGTACAAGGTTACAAACAACCTTGGCTATGGAAATTTGAAGGTTCACATCACGAAGAAGCATCCCGAGAAGATTAAGAACAACGAGATTATGGAGGAGGAGGAGGCCGAGCCCGAGGGGACCCCCGACACCCCCAAGACGGAACTCCGACGTACCCGACCCAAGAGTCCGGGTTCTCCGCGGACCCCGCCGAAGGTGACCATATTACTACGGTGGAAGTTCGAGCTGCTACTTTCAAGTATTGGTTGACGAAGGGCCTAGGGATCCGTCTTGGGAGGAAGCCAGTTGCTCGGCCAAGTGCAACTTCTGCTGGACGGTCTACAAGCACAAGAAGGGAGGCGGATATGGGAACTACAGTCGCCATATCCGGTCGAAGCATCCCGAAAAGCTCGGCCTCGCCAAAGGACAAACTCAACTAACCGGGTACGCATCTTCTTCCTCTCAACCAGCTGGTTTATGGTCTTATGATTATTGTAGTTGTCATGATAACTATGCGGAAATGATAGTTGCCGAGGGTTTAGCTTCTAGTTTTTAACAACGTTTATGTTTCAATGATTTCATTACACAAAATGTTCAACCTGCATGGCAAGGTATTAGTTGAAACACGGTTAAGAGGAAAGTACTTAGACGGTATAACACCCGTAAAAATGAATTTATCGAATATTTTCACAAAAACCATGATTTACAAGTTTCGATTTGTAGTGACATTTGGACCGACCATTGGCAGCATCACTCATACATGGGTGTTACTTGTCATTGGGTTGATCAACGTTTTCAATTGCACAAACGTGTTTTAGCTTTTTGAGTTTTCGACGACGCACACACGGCACGAAACATAGTATTTGTCCTTTTAACCATTTTACAAGAATATAGATTGACTAAAAGAGTTTTCAGTATCGGTTTTGACAACGCTTCTGCCAACACCGCGTCTATTCTGGAATTAACCCAATACTGTCAGCCCGCAATAGGCGGTAAGTTTTTCCAAATCCGTTGCGTGCCTCATATTTTAAACTTATGTGTCCAAGATGGTTTAAACTTTTTACAATCTGTTGTTGAACCAATTCGATTTGTTTTGCGAGCGCTTTGGCGAAGTAAACAGCTTCGCCAACAATGGAGCGCCTATTGCCGCTCTCACCAAACTAGACCAAAACAGTTCCCCAAGGACGTTTGGACTCGGTGGAACTCGACTTACAAAATGATTTATGATTCCATCGCTTATAAGGATCTTTTTTCCGATTTTGCAACACAAAACATCACCGGGTCAAACATCTTTGCGGATGTGTGGACTCAGGCCCGCGATGTTGTTGAGATTTTCAAAGTTTTTTACGACGCAACTCGGACTTTTAGCCACGTGTACATGCCTACATCAAACCTTTTCTGTTTTGTTGCCATGAACGTAGCAATAGCCCTTCAAGACGGGATTCAAGTGCCTTCCATTCATGAAGCTGTCCTTGAGATGCGGCAGAAATGAGTGGCATATTACAAAGTTATACCTGACATTTTCCTCGTAGCTTGTTGTTTCAACCTTAGATATAAATTAAACGGTGTTCAAAAGTTCTTAGAAAACTATTTTCCGACTTTAGAAATTCAGAATGATCCAGAATGCAATGTTCCAATTATAGTTGCTAGAGTTCAAGGTTTATTACAAGAATTATATAATCATTATTCGACAGGGGATAGAGCGCCCTCCGCTCATCCTCCCGTGCCTTCCAGTTCGAGCTGGTCATGAACTAACATTACCGCTCGAACTAAGGCACTTGCCAGAGATATCTTTAGCTCAAAGAGGTCGAGATCTTCGTCGAGCCCCCACTCGGAGCTCGACGAATATTTGTCTACTAACTTTGATTTCCACAGTGATGAGGAAGAAGATTTCGATGTCCTAGAATGGTGGAGTCGGCCCGAAAGACAAAGATTCTCGACATTGCAGGCCATCGCTCGACAAACACTAGGGGCCCCTTGCTCCACCGTCGCCGTCGAGCAGCCGTTCAGTCGTGGAGGTCAGATTCTTTCGGAGAAGAGATCAAGATTGCTTCCCGAGAACCTCGAAGCCCAAGTTTGCCTTGCAGATTGGAAGAGGGCGGATATGCGAATGCAGAAGAACATCTTGGGGACTCATTCCGAGGACGATGACGGCGTGGAAACAGAGTCCGTTGGGAGCTCCATCGACGGCGCGGTCACAGATGGATCAGGAGGTGGAGGCTCCGACACTCAAGAAGAATAGGTAAGCGGGGTTCAGCCATAAACAGGTAAAAGAACTACGTGGGCATTGATTCCTCAACCCCGGGAGGATACGTAGGCAATCGGAAAACCAATTCAAGCCCGTTTTTTTTTTTGTTTTTTTCCCCTCATACATAAATTGAAAAATGGTTCATAAACGGCAAACACGAAAGGCGGAATGTTGCAAACCCGTTTGAACCCGGACCCTATCCGTCGGGTCGATCCGCCGGGTACCCGCCGGGTTGTGACCCGCCGGGTCGACCCTTCGACCCTTGGACCCGCCGGGTGACCCGAACCCGTGGACCCGTGGGATTCCCGGGTTAGGGTTCGGGTCACCCTTCCCCAACCCTTGACCCGGCGGGTTGAACCCGTGGCCACGCTTAGGCCCACACACTAACCCAAACCTAGATCCATACCCGACCCAGATTCAAGTCCAACCCCCTATATCTGTTTTAAACAAGAGAACCGGTTGGCTCAATTAAAAAGGAACCAAACCGGGAAAAATCAGGAAAAGAGGGAAGGGAACCGGGTTCCCTGGTTTGTCTTCCCCGCCCCCTTGTTCTGTTCTCTGGAAGAAAAAAATGGAGGAAGGGCGGAAGAACTCAAGCTCGCCGGAGCTCCAATCAACCCAACCCACACTCAGCCTGATCAACCTCCCTCCTCGACCACCATGGACCCAAAAAGACACAAGCGCAACCAAAGGAAGGGGAGGAAAACGGAGCTCACCGAGGGGGCGTTTGAAGCTTCGTGTGGCGTCTTCAAGGCCGGTTCGGTGCTCTGGGGACGAAGAAGAGCTCAGGGGCCTAGGTCGAACAAAAGAGCTTATAAAGGTGCACCTTTAGGGGTTAATTTCCCGGTAAATGAAAGAACATAAAACAAGACTGACCTTCAAATCGAAATAGGGAATGAGGGAGCAGATGGCGCCTTCGAGGGGGCTCGGACGTCGAAGATGGTGATACTGGAGCTGCTGCTAGACGGAGGAGGAAGTGGTGCTGCTATTTGTTCAACGGAAACAAGAGGAGAGGGAGTGGGCGTGCTCGGCAACCATCGAATAACAGGGGAACCCTTCAGGTGGATTTCCGTCGAATACGTGGAGGATGAGAAGTGGTAATTGATGTTTGTGGCGGGTGATGGTTGTAGAACGGAGGAGAGGAATGGTGGTGGTGGTGACAGTGGCTTGGCAAGAGGTGTGGAGTTGAGGGAGGTTTTGTGAAGGTTTGGAAGGCGTTGAAGAGAGAGAGGAATGGAGGGTGGGTATCCTGCAATCAGACAAAGAGGAAGGAGGGGGGGGGGCTTCTGAATTGGGGTGTGGGAGGTGCTGTTACATCGAGCCAAAAAAATTAAGGGAAAGGCTTTGTTTGGATTAGCTGAATTAGGGGAGGGTGCTGCAGGAATAGGAGAAGGGGTACTATAACATTAGGTGGGAGTGGCGCTAGATGTGAAAGAAGGTAATGGGAGAAAGGCCAAATTTTAATACACGTAAATAAATCCCGAAATCCGCTTTCCGATCTTAACCCGACGCGATTAAAATAAATTAAAATAAACATTTGAGCCCGAAATAATTAACGAAACCCGAAAATATTTTCAAGCCTCGGAATAATAAAGCGGAATAAATTATTTTTAAACCCAATAACAAGTTCATGCCGGAATTCATCTCGAAAGAATAAAATAAAATTGCTTGCTTGACAACGAAAATTTCCAAAATTTTTCGGAGTCTTAGAAATTAAATAAAATTTTAAATCAGAAGGAAATTTATAATTATAAAAATAGTATTTTAAAATCTTGGTATTAACAGATATATTATGGATCGTTGGCGGAAGGACCTACCCCGGGAACACTTGAAGGTTGCGGTCCCTTACTATAAGTTGATAGAAAAGAAGTCCGACGGAATGAAACGGTATGATGATATTCATAGTAAGGGGGACAGAATCGCCGGATATATGATGTACAATGAGGATTTGTACAAGGTTGTGATGGTTGCACTCGGGGAATTGGAATACGATGTCAAGGAAGCTGCGCTGGGGAAGCGTATCCTACACTTGCACAACTTCGATGGCATTGAGAAAGTGTATGGGCATCGAGTGGTGAACCCTACTGAAACGGGCATGAACGACGAGGAGCACGAACCGGCTAACAATCTATCCCCCGTGGTAGATCCAGTAGACAAAAGGGGTAAAGGTGCCATGAGAAGTAGGAGGTTAGGCTATCATAGGGAAAAGGCGCGGGAACGTGAGCGTCAACAGAAACGGGTCGAGGCAAACAGCCCTACGGAGAGCCAAGCTGGGTCCAGCTATGGTCATCGCCACCTCAACATGATGTCCATGCCACATGGGCATCACATGCATAATCCTCATCTGTTTTACAATTCGGTACGTAACTGGGAGTACATGCTCTCATGTCACACTCTTTTCAATAGCATGATACTTATGATGATTTATTCCCTTCTCTTATGGTAGATGATGCATACACAAGGCTTGCAACAAAGTGGCTGGGGCAACACTCCGTTCAGTCAGTTCAATGGCGTTCGTGGTCTTCCTATGCGAGTTACATAGGTGAGTAAGAAAAAATCAGACTCTTCTCTAACTTCTGACTCTTTGCAATCAGTTATTAACAAATTTTTCTTATGCAGCTATCCCAATTAACACACACATTGGGATCTTCATCGTTTAATTCGGTCCAATTTCAGTATCTCCTTCTCTATATTTTATTGTGTTCATTTTTTTATGTGGATTTGATGATTTTCCTGTATTTTTAATGATGTTCTTGCTTTCTCTTTTTGTCTATAGGAACAAAGGATGAAGGGATTCTGCTCATCTGTATGCCAAGAGGCTATGCGAGCTTGTTGTTGCTTTGGGATTTGATGGGTGGCTGGTTTGTTTTCCTTTGAACCCCAATCGCATTTCTTCATTCTTTTCTTTTTATAATTGGAGTGCTAATGGCTTAACTGTCTGTTTTCTTTAAGAAATAAATAGAAACTAACATTAAGTAAAGCTAAAAATTAAAGTTTGATAATGTTTTTTGTATTTATGTTTTATTCTTTTAGATCAACTTATTGAAGAGGGTGATAGAATTGTCTTGATGTCTTCTACTTAACTCATTTGGAATTGATAATCATTCTAACCTTTTGTGTGTGCTCTGCAGTTTAAGCCTGAAGAGGGCATGACAATATATTATGAAAGATTTTGATGAAATAGGGTCCCTAGCCCCTTCTAGTATACACGTTAATGGATTCTACTACGTCGTAATTCAAGGAGAGTCAGGAGTTGTTATCAGTGGGAAGGTGCACATGACATCCTTTTTTTTTTTGTTAAATACCACTATCTTAATGGCTATATACTCTAATAGATTGAACTTGAACTATAGTCTTTGTTGATTTTTTGCTGTTGATATTTAACAATGAATGTTTATAGATTCTTGCTTAATTGTTAGGTATTAAATTTTTAGTACTATTCATGTGTGGTAAAACCCAAAAAATTTTGGGTTTACTTACTGGTTAATTTTAGTATCTACATAATCCCAGTTGAACAAAGGGAGGAGCACTAGATCATACCAATCACTACATGAATTTTAATGTTAATGATGTTCATGGCGGTGTAATGGTAATGCTATTTCTTTTTGTTTATGGATATTCATTAATAATATGGTCATGTTCTAGAACAAGATTATTTGATAAATGTTCAGGTTACTTGATGAGTCTTGTTATACTTATTTAATTTGTGACCAACACCTTGTGATTTTGTGATTGCATGAATTTTCCTTTTATATATGTTTGTAATTTTGCTCAATTACCTCGGACATTAAGGGTTTCTTTGCAAGGTACTGTTATTTTAGTTTGTGAAATTCTATATTGCTACCCATGGTTTCAGTTTCCCCACTTATATTCCTTGTGATGCCAATTATCTATTTCTCAAATGACAAGTACATATTCTATATGGATTGCTATTAGCAGTAGGGAATGACTTGCTAACTATGATGCATCCTAATGTTGCTAAACTGTTTATTCTTGTTCTTTAGGGAAGAGATGTAAGAGACGCCACAAAGTACGGAGACTATATGACAGTTATTGATGAAGAAGAAAGGAATATCTCAAGGTTCTTTTCTACTGTGAGCAGGTAATCATCCCACATATACTATCTCCTATCTTTTCATTTTCTCCCTGAATTGGACATATATAACTTCAATTAAACATTTATTTGTAATTATAGTGAAATCCTAAGATAAATCTGCTAAGCTGGTCGAATCTTTTCTCTTTCTATTTGTTTGTATTTTAGTTACACAGATTTTTTTGTCTGAAATTGGGTTTTTTTTGTTTGAAATTAGGATGTGCATTAATCATATGATGATATTAAGATTAAATAGATCTTTTTGAATTTCAGATAACAAAAGATATTGGGTTCAAGTTTGGAGAATTGTGTTACTGTTTATGAATTTCCTTTTTTAGTCTTATTAAATAGGTGATGAATATTTGTATACATCTGATAGAAAGCTTCTAATAAGAAGTTCCCACTTTTGTTGATGTTAATGTAACTTCTGTTGTCGCTAATATTTGGAGATCAAGTTTGCTAATGTTGTGTAAATGGTTATTGAAATTCAAAGTTCTGAAATTTCTGAGATCAAGTTCTACTTTACATGAAAATCTCGCCAAATTCATTTTTGTGTCACTAAATGGATTTTAGCTTGGTTAGACTAAATTCCAATTTAATTGCTATGTTGGCAGCTCATAGAGTGAAGGCTCTATAAATGGAAGTGATCAGAATACAAGGAATGGAAGGTGCTCCTCCCTAACTACTTCATTATTTTCCCTTGGGAAAACAGTGAAAAAATCCACAAGGATTATATGCATGAATTTGAGTGTTTTATTTTGCACTTTAGTTGTTGATGGAATATATTAGAGGATTGCTATTTGTCTTACCTTGTAGGTATTTTTTTCTCCATTAATGTCTAATTGTAGAGGATTTGAGCTCCCTGATTGTTGGATATGATTTGTGAGATTGGAAGTGCATTTGTTGAATTTTTTGCATTCAATTTTAACTCATTGATTTTTTTTTTCAAAAGAGAGGTACTTTTTAGCTCAGGTATATCATTATTCGGGCTAAATATATCAATTTTTTTTTAAAATAAAGGGACAAATAGCCCGGATCTACCAATATCCGGGCTAAATGACTCTGTTTTTTTTAAATATAAGGGATCTAATATCCCGGATCTCATATATCCGGGCTATATACTCACCCAAATAGTCCGGGCGTGTAAAATTGCATCCGGGCTATTAGACTAATATCGGAAAGACCTGATGCCCGAATGGGTTTTTTTTAATATCCGGGCTGTTTGATGATAAATATCCGGGCTAAAAAGTGTTTTTCTACTAGTGCTAGAATGATTGTAGTCCCTTTAACTACTCAGAATACGTGTTCAATACAAAAGAAATAAAATTATATGATCAATAAAACTTACAAAATGGAACAAAATCACTTTTGCATTAAGCTTACACTACCGACCACCGCTAATTAAAAGTCATAAGTTAATGAAGTTGATGTTAACATAAACTTCATTATCAATCAAACTTAAGATGAAAATCATTCAACTACAAACACAAATGCACTTTTTTTATATAAAATAATAGACATGAGTAAGTAAAAAGGGATAATATCGTATCGCAAAATAGAAGATGGATATTTTTTATTACTTGGGGTAACCATGAATCTTTGTATATGTGAATATTAGACGCAAATAGTTTGTTTTGCTCATTCCATCAATGAAATTATTGATGTACATATTTGTACCTCTTTTTATTGCATCTTTTGACTATATATTTCATTCGATTCCTAAAGAAAAGGTTCAAAATAATAAAACTTGTGTAAGAATGAGCTAACGTGCAAGAAATAGAGTATGCACAAGTTTTGATCTAATTATGTAGGAATTCGAGGGAAATCGGAGTCAAAACGGAGAAGCCAAGGAGAGTTGAATAGAGGTCGAAATCGACCCAGATAGTCGATATTGACTACAGAACATCGACACAGAACTGAGTGTCGAGACATACAACAACACAGCAGAAGAAAAGCACTCGATATCGATCTCCGTAAATCGATATCGACCTGTACCCAGAAATCGAGGGAAGCTGAGCTTGTCGAGCAGAAACAGAGACATCAAAATCGACCTTCCTGGTAGATATCGACCATACTTCAACACAAGATAGACACACTTTTCGAGATGCGGATTGACAATTCTATCTTCAAGGAGCACAGACTATCTTGTAACTATAGATAGATTGCAGTTGAGAATTAATTACTTTTTACCTTAGAGATTTACTAAGTTTTATCAAAATAAAAGACTTATCCTAATTGTTTGGATAGAGTTCATAGTTTAGATAGAAGATACAATCCTTGGCTAGCAAGGGTTAGTAGCCTATAAATAAAGCCCTATGGGACTGGCATTCAATCATCCATAGACACACTTTCAGTTTACATTAAATAGAGTTAAGAGTTAGAAGAAGCTTAAGGGTTTGGCGTTTGCGAGAGCCGACGTTGAGTTGTAAAGTTTCGAAGTCATTAATGCAATTTTTCTTTCAATCAATGATGAGTTCCATGATGAGTGCGAGTAGTCTCCCAAAGCTTCTAGGGTCGGGGTGAGCCCGACGTTAGCCATGCGTGCCTGAGGTACGTGTTAGATGTTGATATCGTTGTGTCTATATCATCTCCTACGATTCTATGTTTAGTCCTAATCGAAAGAAAAGGGATTCATGCTAACAACTTAAGTTATAAACATAAAATTGGTAGAGACAATTTGGTTTATTTGCAAGAGTAATCCTAAGTGTTGGTGTACATCGAAAGCTTGTCCCTCGGGTGAAATAGCGCAATTGTCCGTCTTATTTATCTTATCGCATGCATTGGTTAACGTTGTAGCCAGGAGTTGCTTTTTATATAGTTTATATTCATCGAAACAATGTCTTTATTCTGTTCATCGCTCCTCATTCATCCTTTAGTCTTCGGCCTTTCTTTGCCGACTAAAAGCTAACAACTTTGCAGGAGAAGACATCGATATCGACCCAGACGTCGATATCGACCACTGAGTTTAGTCGACAGTTTTCTGAGTCGACGCCGATCATCCCTACAAGAGTTACTGAGATCGATATCGACACACCAACCTCGATATCGACCATACTGTGTCGACTGGCAGTCTTCTGAGCCAGTCGATTTATGGAACTGACATCGATATCGACCTTCACTAGTCGATATCGACTGCTTGTTTTTGTCTATGTAGGTCTTCTGTTGCAGAGAGGAGCGACAACCGAGGTCCAAATCGAGCACCAAGGTGGAGATCGAGGCTTCTGGTCGACCAAAGATGTGAGCTTCCCAGCGCTACTAGGATCCCGCTGACACGCCTCCTCGTGGATCGATCCTAACTACCCTTCCACTACAACGGGAGAAAGTCTTGTAATTATTTGCATAGGCTAGGAGTTGGTTTGCATTTATATTTCATATATTTGTATTTAAGAACTCGACATTCCTCCTACTATCAAATTGGCGTCGTTGCCGGGGAGATATCAATCGCGCCTAGTATAGTTTTGTTTAAAGTTTAGGAGTAGCCTATCCCTTATTTCTTACCCTATCACATACCCAACCACCATCCCCTCTCCATCCCTCGACATCGACCAACTCTTAGCCGACGTCGACAACAACCTTACACCTTTTCCCGCTCATCCCGAACCCTGAAACGCTAAACTATAATAGCTGACTTCTCTCCTGAGAACGAACATGACTCCCCTATACTATAACGGGGGTCTTGACTATAAATTTATTTGGTCGAGAAACCCTTTCGTCAAATTGGCGCCGTTGCCGGTGAGATATCAATCACGCCTAGTTTAGTTTTGTTTAAAGTTTAGGAGTAGCCCATCCCTTGTTTCTTACCCTATCACATACCCTACGACCACCTACCTCATCGATACCCACTAGGTGCCGAGATTTTGCTACTAATTTGTGTTCTTTATTGTGATTTCAAAGGTTAGGTAGAAAGATGCAAGAAGTATACGATCTCGAACGGGAAAGATGGTTCGAAGATTTGAGACAGCGAAATAGGCTCGCATAGGAGGAGGCACGATTAAGGGAAATAGCCCGGCTAGAAGACTTGATCCGAAGGCTTGAGGCTTCCTATCATTCTCCTCCTGACAAGCCAATTGATCCACCTCCAACAGAAGAAGGTTGGCTCGACAACGTCCCATTCTATGAGCCAGTCGACGTCGACTACCCTTCAGTCGATATCGACCACCTGGACTCAACGTATATGCATTCTGGAGGAACTGATCCAGAGGCATCAGTCGATATCGAGTGCACCTCACTCGATATCGACCGAACACTCGATATCGATTGTACTTCAGTCGAAATCGACTGTCGCACATAATTTAGGGTATGTCTTTCCCCGATTTTGATTACATCTTTGTTGTCTATCTTTGATGAACCATCTGAAGGATCCCGAGAAAAGGAAGATCTAGAAACGAAGAAGCCGGATGTTGTTGCCCAAGGTGCTTCAAGGTCGCTTTTACCCTACAAGGTGAAGGCTATCCCTGACGATTTTGAGCAACCGATGTTCATGTTCAAGTATGGGGTCCTCGCAAAGTGGCATGAAGCTCCGCCGAATGAGGAGGAAATATCTCTTCCAACTCCACCGTTTTGCTGTGGTGGAGATGCGCAACAAAATCAACACATGAAGCGGAAGAGGTATGACTATGAGGTATGTAAGCTTTCTTTATGTCTTCCCTTTTGGAGGCTAGCTGGGGCACAAGAAGACGAATGGGTGAAGCTATGGAGCGTTCACTCGGGGAAGTTTTAAGTTCTCCATATGCCCCTGGATGACATTCCGCACTTCCCGCCACCAAAGGAACCACCAGATCCACCGATACCTCCGGATAAGGATGAGCCAGGCTAGGGCTTAAAGGGAAGCATTCAAGCTAGCGACTTAAACGACCCTGAACGCCCTAGTAGTCTATCTCACGTTTCTATCTAGTTTGGCCTTGCAGGTGTATGCAGCGCGCTGATCACTCACCTGAATTCGAAGGAGTAGACGACCCTGAACGCTATCTCCATCTAAGAGCCCAAGCTCAAAGAATCATGGAAGACAACGCGACCCAGGCTGAGCTAATTGAGCAACTAAGGAAGCAAATCGAGGATCTAACCACTCGAGAGGCGGCACTTAAAGAGCGTGCACATAGGGAGGAGGAAGGCCGGAGGCAAATAGAAGCCCAAATCAATGCCCTCCCTTGGAATGCCAAGCAATACATGCACCGCGTGCTCACAGTACCAGAATCGGCGACTCTTATCCCTGCCTCTAATTTTTAAATTAAGCCTAACTTCCTTACTGAAATAAGAAGACATCAATATGAAGGAAAACCTAATGAATGCCCTATGGCACATATATCAACCTTCTTAGATCTCTGCGATACTATTGCTGATGGACAGAGTCTTGAATATGTCCAACTAAAAGCTTTTCATTGGTCGCTTACAGGTAAAGCATTGCAGTCCAACTAAAAGCTTTTCATTCCGCACCTGGAATGAAGTCAAGGACGCGTTCCTCAACAAATTCCTCCCTCCATCCAAGACTGCGTTGATTCGATAGAAAATCACGGCTTTCAAACAAAAGCATGGTGAGGCTCTGACGACTGTTTGGGAAAGGCTTAAAGACCTACTACGATCATGCCCGACACATGGTCAACCACCGTACGTGATTCAGGAGATTATTTATAATGCTCTTGATGCTGTAACCAAGGAGAGGATCAACACCTACACCTCCTATGGCTACCTTGAACTCGCTCCACAAGAGGCTTGGGACACCATAGAGAGGTTGGTGGAGTTTGACAACACATATGGGACTCTTGAGGCTTCTGACACATCATCATCGTCGAGGCCTGCCCCATCTATGCCATTATATGAACCCTCTAATGTAATCAATCCAGACGTGAAGGAGCAATTCCATAGAGATCAACTTCGAAAGCTCCAAAAGCAAGTGAGGTTCCTTTCAGCGAACCAAGATTGCATCGAATGCGGATCGCAGTGGCACACCACCATTGAGTACCCCCATGCTGAACAAATACAACTAGCGGATACTCACCAAGAGGTGCGCTACATGAAAAATCCCAATCTCCAGGGGTACCAAAACTGGGGAAATCAACCACCCCAATACAACCCCAGAGATCCTTCGCCTTATAGAGCTCCTGGGCACCCGGAGAGGGACCAACGGAAGGATGATCTACAACTTGTGTTGGATGAGATAAGCTGGAACCAAGCTAAGAATGATCAATCCAACAATCCAATCCATTCTCAACTCAATCACCTTACCACAAGGATTGGGGAGATGGATATTTGGAAAAAGAATGTAGAGACCCAACTAGGTCAATTGGCGGCACAAATCCCTAGACCGTCCGGAACATTCCCTGGGCAACCAACTACAAATCCTAAGGGGCAATCCGGGAAGGGCCACGTTGCATCCATGCAACTAAATAGTGGCAACAAAGTAGAAAAGCGACGAACGGAATCGGAGGAGAAAGCAGCAGATCCAGTCGAAATCGACAGACCAGTCGATGTCAAGCCAGACATCGATATTGACCACCAGGTCAACACCCAAGTCGACGTAGAAGCTACTGCAGAGCCATCAGAGCCACAACAGAGGTCGACATCGACCATCCCGGTTGATATCGACCAAGTCCCGGTCAACATCGATGCCCAACAGGCCCCTCTGACCACCGTTTTGGCTCCTCCACCAAAGAAGACATTGCCATTCCCATCCAAAGCATTGTAGGACCCCAGCTAAGGTAAGTTTAACGTTACCATTCCTCTTACAGAAGCCCTAAGCGAGATGCCCGCCTATGTTCGATTCCTCAAAGACATCCTTAGTAAGAAGAGGTTCATGGTAAAGATCGCAAAGGAGTGCTCAAAGATGGACTTCCCCGAGAAGAAGTGATCCAGGGAAGTTTGCAATCACCGTGGGGCTTGGCCAACATCACTACAAGGCCCTATGTGACCTAGGGGCAAGGGTAAGTTTTATGCCTCTTTCTATTGGGCAAAAGGTGAACATTGGTGCACTTGAACCTGTGGATATGAAACACTATATGGCTGACAACTCATTCGTCAAGCCCACATGTATAGTTGATGACATTCCGGTAAAGGTAGGTAAGTTCTTTGTTCCTACTGATTTCATTGTATTGGAGATGCCTGAAGATCCTGTAGTATCTATCATCCTTGGTAGGCCTTTCTAAGCTACTACTGATGCTAGTGTCAATGTACGTCGGGGATTACTAACCTTTACTTTAGGGAACGAAGTGATATAGTTCTCCTTTAATACGACCATGAGCGAAACAAAGCAGCCGGAGCAAATTGTCCTCTCGCCGGCTAAAAAGAAGCTTAGAAAGTTTTTGTTGGCGAGGACGGAAACAGTAAGAAGGGTCGACATGGACTAGAACCAGTCAAAATCGACTGAAAAGCTTGATATCGACCATAAATCATCGATGTCAAGCAAGCCAAATGATGGCCAGTAGCTTAAGTATGGGGTCACAGACGTCGATATCGACCCCCACATGTCGACATCGAACAAAGCACTCGAAATCGACCCCCCTTGGTCGAAATCGATCTCCCCTCAGCCCGAAGATTTCTGTTTCAGGCCCGAACAGGTAAGCCCAGGTATGATTCCTAACCCTCCTCTGTCCATTATTGATAATTCAACTAATGGGAGGGTCAAAGCTCCATTGTTTGCCTATATTGCAAAAGTTAGGTCAAGAAAGAGAAGGAAAGCGCCCAATAGAGAAGAACCTAACAAAGAAGAAGTCTTGGTTGCCGAACTTCGCTATTACCAAAAGGACCTAGATGATCTAGGAGAAAGCTCAAGCTTGAAGGATCCCTACATTAAAGGCTCGTGAAGAATTGACGGAGAAGTCGGCCTAGCGACTCAAAAATCTAGCGCGTGTCATAAAACTTTAAATTCTTTCATAGATGGTTTTTAGGATTTTGGCTTTTGGATTTTTAAACTTTTAAAACTGAGGTGATTCGTGGCTTTATCTATAAATCTAACCAAGATTTCAGATTTCCAAGCAAAAAGGAACGACGAAGAAGAAAAGAAGCTTTTGCAGAGGCAGTCGAAATCGACCAGGCCAGTCGAAATAGACCCCCCAGGGTCAAGCCATCTCTTGGAGTCGACATCAATGACTCAAGAGCAAAAAGCAGAGGTCGATATCGACCATAATCATCGATATCGACCCCAATCTGGCAGCCCTCGACTTCACCTTCTTCCTCGACTTCGACAGATGCAGTCGGCATCGACCACAGACATAGATATCGACCTCTGGCGTCAACCTAACCTGAAAATCGATCTGAATCCGCAGGTTACGCTGTGAGTTTCTCTCTACCCTTGTTTTTCTTTTAATACAGTGAGGACATTGTATATTTTAAGTGTGGGGTGGGGGAAAAACATGTCTTATGGGCATAGCTTGGCTTTCTTCTTCGCATTGCATTCATGTTTAAATTTTTGTTCTTAGTTTTACTTTTCTAAAAAAAATCCAAAAAAAATAGAAAAATGTCAAAAATACCAAAAAAATGCATATTTACTTTTAAGTTTGTCTTTAAACCCTACTTAGATGTCCTATGATGAAAACTCAATAGCTGACTTGATCATGTAAATCTTATGGCATATTTGGATGTTTTAGCCTAAGTCCTTAAAATTTTTATGTAGATTGTGAACTTGTGATGAAATTGAGCACATATGATCCTAGGCTAAAAAGCAAATCCAACAAAAATTGTCCTTGTGAGAATTTTGGCCTATAGGGAGAACATAAAAAAAACCCCTCTGCTTTCTTGAGTGAATTTACTCTTCCTATGCATCTCTAAATGTTGTGATAGTTATTCAAAGCCAATGCATAAATATGTCTATGTTTACGATAATTAAATGATGGAGGCATCTTTTAAGCCATTTTTATCCTCTCTTTACCTACATTGCATTTTCCGCTGTAGAGATAAAGGGCTGGATTAAACTAAGCATTTCGTTAAGAAGTCTATCATCAATTGACTGTTTTTTGAATCTTTTTTCAAAATCGTTTTTAATTTCGTTCTTGACATTTTCCTCTCCTAATATCAGGGTACCTTCAGTAGTAGTTATGTTGTGGATTTGTTTCCGATGTCTTCTCCCAGATGCAACACGATGGAAATACGTTGTGTTGGAGTCTGAAAACTTGAGGTGCTTTGTTTTGGCCCTTTGGTTCCAGAATGTTTTTTGGAATAGGAGTAATTTTTCCTTTTTTCTTAGAAGCCAATTTTCTTTATTATTGGTTCTTAGAGTGTTATTTACTGATTCTGACGATTGAATTTCTAGTAAATTGTTCTCCACTTCTTGTAACTGGCAAAATATGTTTCCAAATGAGTTTTTATTCCATAATTCAGCTTTTTGCTTAAGAATTTTGTGCTTGAAGATTAGTTGAAACATAGCTGAACTTGGGCATGTTGCTCGCCAAGATTGTTTGACAATGTTACGAAAGTCCTTCCGTTGAAGCCAGATGTTCTTAAACTTGAATGGTGGTGCTTTGAAAGTTACATTTCTAGTAATAAGGTTGGGGAATTTGTGGAGGATTTGGTGATTAACAAGCACCCGATCCAGTTTTTCACGAATGTTATTCTCACCGTCAGGAGTCTTTCTCTAAGTGAAGGGATTTCCGAAAGTAGGGAGATCCGTGAGAGAACAATTATTTTTGAATTGAAGGAGACGTGTGAATCGGGACGGACGGGAGCTAGCCCCTCCTAGTTTGTCATCACTACATACAATTTCATTTAAATCTCCCATAACAATGCATGGGATAGACGATTTGTTCACAATTGATGTTAATGTATCCCAAAACGAGTCCTTCTCCTGGGGGACAGGAGGATCATACACAAATAAGAGGAGAATCGTGTTCCTATCATTTATATTTTCACATCGTAAACCTATGATCCGTGGTAATTGATACTCTACATAAATAATTTCATTTGGTAGTTGGTGGGTTTTCCATAATATGCCAAGATCACCCGATCGCCCAGTTGCAGGCGACCAGACGGCTTCATCGAAGCCTGCATACTTCCAAACTTTGTCTTCAGGAATGGTTTCAGATTTAGTTTCCGCTAGTGCTAATATTTGTATATGTTAATTTTTACAACTAGTATTAACTTCGATCCAAAATGTTTTTTTTCCGTATATCTCTACAATTCCAATAACTGATTTTCATAAAAAACTGTCGGAGATATGAGGACGACTCCTAGTGTTTTTTACTTCACCACCGAGTGAAATTTTTGACTTATTTTGAATTTTTCTTTTTGTTTTAAATAGGGTATACTCTTCAAACGGATTGATGTACATCACAAGCCAGCTTATTTTGATAAACAAAAAATTCACTTTCCATTTCCTCTTCTGATGGTGTAATGACCTACTGATTTTGGCCTTCAAAAATAGACTACTCAAGTTATTTTTTGGATGTTCTTTATTCCATCTAAACACATGGAAGTAGAGATGGAAAAGTTTTGCCATAATGATGTGATGCCTTACTTCAAAAGCATGCATACACCCAAGCCCCGTGGGAAGCTTAAGTATAGGCCAAACTAATCGGCGAAAGTGTGAGGTCGAAAGGGGGTTAGACTCATCGTTAAACCCGATAAACAAACGCAGCACCGGATAATTAAAATTTGTGTTAGGGACAATACTACACTCTTTATCCATTTGGAGTTCAGTGCCATTTTTACACGAGTTGTTGCAAGTGTAACTGCAACCGACAATATTAACCATACAAAAGTGACTAAGGAGATTTCCATTTATAGCATTCAAAAATGGTTGAAATAGAATATATAATCCTTTTTTATAGCCCTTGAGGGGGGGGGGGGGGTATGCCATCAAAGATTTTAGGACAGTAGCCTTGCCTATTAAAAGGGTATTATGAGATTGGATTTTGTAGATAGGGTGATGAAAATATGTTTTACCATATTTGAGTGCTAAGAACTTTGTTAGTTTAAATTTGTAATGAGAATAGTGTCTAATAATCTGATTAATTAAACATATATACACAAGATCATGTATTAATTGGAAATGAGGTTGAACATCAAGGACTTGGAGGAAATTGCTATCAACCGATAGTGGATAGGGATGCATCTGCACAATGTGATTCAAGCAACCCTCAGAGAGAATTTTTGCCAAAGCAAGTGGAATGCAGCAAGATGTGTTCAAATAAGCATATTTGGAAGATTTTATTGGCAGACAAACCGGTTGAAAGTGAAGACCACTCAAATAACAAGAGAGAAAGGCCTCTTGCAAATGCATTACTATAAATACTATAGCAATTAGCATGTACTCAAGAAAAGTTTCATTTATTTTTTGCCCATGAGGACACCACTGGATGCCAAGGACTCCCCATAAATCAACCATAGATGACATGGGAGACCAAGCAAGAGCATTCAGGAGCCTCAACCAGGAATGTGTGCAACCGTTTGGGGGTTGAGAGGCAAAGAAATTTTTACCGGAATCAAAACCATACTAGGACGAAAGTGCAAAGAGGTGGTGACATGATCTTACGCATCGTTTGGGAATGGTGAGGACGGATTGTTCGCAGGCAGATTCTTCAAAAAGGGTGATTCTGAATAACAACTGCAACATGAGCAAATGCAGAGGCGGACTCAAGCATTTGAAATTTTCTGGATTAACGGATTGTTTTTTCCGTTTGAGCTTCCTTTTGTCTACCATCTGATGACAACTTCCCGCATCGGAAAGTGGAACATCAATCAATTGTTTTGCCTCATTACGAGGATTTGGGCCCTTGCGGGATTTGAGTAGGGAGAGAGCAAGGTACTCTGCCCCCAATGAGTTTTTCCAATCATCAAGGACGAGGACTCAAGATCATCCATACAGAACAGAGCACCAAGTGCAGACCATTGACAAAAGGGAAAATTGAGTAGACGACAGGGAAGAAGAAAGAGGTGAGGAGAGAGCAGCACCCAAATCCCAACATTACTGACACTGAGAAGTAACCCAAACGAAGAGAACGAGATGGAAGCAAGGACTGAGTGCGGAATAGATGAAGCAACTCTTAGAATAGTTTCCCGACAACAACAAAGGACGGATGACAATAGCGTCCTATGCCAAGTAGGGTCCGACCAAGGATGGGGAGGAAGGACCCATCGATTCAACCACCACCAACAACATCGAATCGCCAGGTAGAAGTACCAGACGACCGAATACAGACTGATATTGGAATTATGAAGGATAGAGTTTTGGAGACGGTAGCACGAAGCGGGTGACGATTCAACACCAACGAATGCAGGGACAACACAGACGCGAGTCTCGGCATTAGTACCAAACAAATCCGACAATTTCTCGCTATTCCATCTCGAATCAAAGCTTTTCACAAACCAATTTGGTGGTGAAAAACCATAGATCTGGAATTTGTGGGTTGGTTGTTTAGGGTTTGCAAGTTGTTTTTTTGGGGGCTCTCTCATTGGGAGCATTTTCCTAGTACGACTTTTAATCTTTTTTATGCGCAGGTAACAGTTTTTAAGAGAAAATTTGTGTCACACGCCCTTTTTTGGCCTAATTAGCAAATTGTCCTAGTTTTGGGACAAATTGTGAAACTGTCCACTCTCCTCTCTCCCGATCTAATCCAACCCTCCCCTCTCCCGTATTCCATCAGATCTGGAAGCCTGAGACTTGGATTCAAGCCATCGATGACCTGGAGCTTACCTCACTCGTCGGTGACCTGGAGCTTGCCTCGCTGGAGCTCTCTCTCCTTCAAGATTTCTCTCTCCCGTTCTCTCACATGCACACACCCCTCGAGGTCGAGCAGCGATGGCGGACAGGCTCAGTGGGGATGGCCTGGTCGGAGAGCTCGCAACCGCCTACTCCTTCATCTCCGGGGAGCGCAAATCGTCGAGCATCCGAGCAAGGTCGAGCGGCCGGAGCGAGCGAGGTCGAGGTCGAGCGAGCGAGCGAGGTCTTCCGGCAACATGTCTCATTGTGGAAGTGATTTCTCTCATTGATCTGATTTTGATTGACAAGTTCTCATTGTTGAAGCGATTTTTCTCATCGTCTTCCAGCTACAGGTCTCAAATTTTTCCTTTTTCTTGTCAGATTTAATTGCCAAGGTTTTCATATCTTTTTTCGGATTTAGCTTGTTTCTAGATGTTGAATGCAATATTGTTTTTGGATGGTGGTCCTAATCTTATTTGATGTTGAATTCAATATCCTGCCATTCAAGGAGAGAAATGGGTTAACTCCCTCCTTGGATCCATAGATTTCATATCCTGTGTCCTTAACCTGCTCTTTTGTTTTCTACTACATAATGAAAGATCTATTTTTTCACTTCTGCTGCAAATTCAGGTTTTTTATTCACAAATTGAACTCTGGAATCCATGAAATACTTCCTTGTTGGCATTTTGGTTGTGTAATTTTGCTTTTAGTTGCTTTGAAGTGAACAGATGTTGGCTCTTGTTAGGGGCATTTTGGTTGTGTATTTTTTGTAGCTTGGATGTACTACTACAACTGTGTGGAGATATATGGTGATGTTGTTATGGTGACAAGTGTACACCTATACATTTCTAGTTGGCTTCTGTAAAAAAGATTGAGCTATCTCAGAGTTGAAGTTTAGTAAATGGTGTCTGTAGTTTTAGTTGTTGAATATGTAGATTGACAGAGTGAGTTCTCTTACCCTTTCTGGAGAAGTGAAGCTTTTAATTTAGGTGCTTTTCGGTTAGTCGTCTTTAGGGACCTGTCACAAGTTAGGTTTCTCCTAGATCGGTTTGGAAACTGAGAATTGGAACTTAGTTTTTCTTGGGTTGTCTCTATCCCGGTTCTAGCAAATGTTTGTCCTGGTAAATGTCTATGTGATCAGTGTGATGTTATAATCGGTGAAAGTGATTGTTTGAGTTGTAGTTGAACAATCAGTGAAAGTTATGGAGAAATCTATGTTGCATATATGGCCTACTGAGGAAAGAATATGTAATTTATCAGGAGATTGGAGGTCTAAAAGTTGAGTTTTAGTATATAAACTTCAGTTGGTCCTATACTATTTCCTAGTGCTGGGGATTTTAAGCATTTGTCTATTTCTTGATCAGCCAATTAGCATAAAGTGTTTGTTGTTTTATGCTTATGCCATTCTGTTTTATGCTTATGCCATTCTTGGCATAAAAAATATATCAGTATAAAGGGGGGGAATATTTACTGCTGACATGGTTGATAATTTTAATATGATGGGAAAAATAATGTAGATATGAGGGAGGAAAATAAGTATTGCTGACATGGTAAAAGAAATCACTTAAACATCAAAGGAAATGTTTTAAAAAATACTTACAGTCAAGAATAATATAGGCCCTCTGAAATGACCAGCCTTGTACTTTTCCCAACTCTTCTTTGCATCAACCAAACTTTCTAATAGCAAAGCACACCAATTCAACTCTTTCATGTCACCCAAATCTGGATTCACTCTTACCAAACTTTGGTTGGCATGTCCATTGCCTAGAGTATCAACCAGGAAAGAGTCGAATAGAACGATGAAGTTTACCAGAAACTAGTCACTACAGTCTCTGTCAGCAATCAATTTTTCGATGACCATAGAAGATGTTATATTATCCTTAGCCTCAAATGTCTTTCTCCATTCCTTTACAAGGCTGAAATTCTCTTTTGCAGTTTTTCTTCCCACTAGAGTCTTCCCCATTGGCAATCCTAAGGTTATATGCACATCTACATCATTGATCTCAACCACTCTTCCATCAGCCATAACCAAGCAGCACTTGTTGGCATTAAAATTGTCTACGAACCAATATGAAAGACATAGTGCGAGAGAAACAATTTTCAACTCAAACAAAAATCCAAAACCAATTTCTCGAATGAAATTCTTCTGCTTATCATTCATTTTTTCCAATGCTGACACAAGGGGCCGAGGGTTTGAACGTGTCTTCAAAGATGGGAAGTTTTTTAATCTGGTATCCCTTTCCTTCTTCACAATCATTGCTCTGTCTTCTGAGATAGGTTGGATATCAGTGGGTTGCACTTGCTCCTCTGATGTGTGGTCATGAACAGTTGTGCTTACTGGTTGAATGCCTTTCACATTAGGGGAATTGGAATGCAAATCTGTAATTGCAATAGCTTCTAAAGGAATAGTGCTAACACTAACAACAGGCTTAGAGGGTATCACTTTACTCCTGGTCCTGCGAATTAGTGGTTGTGAATCCTTGGATTCAAGTGACTCAAAACCCTCCCCTACTCCATAGGCTTTATCAGGCTCAGTATCATCGAACAATTCATCTTTGAAGGGTGGGGAATCTCTAGACAAATCAACTAATGGGGGTTTAACTCCAGATCTTTTTGATCTCTTGGAAATTCGATGTAGACTGGATAGATCAGGATAATCACTCGTTGTTTGTGGGCGTTTACCTACGGAATGAAACTGAAGATCAATTTCTAAAAATATCGAATGTAATGACATCTTAAACAAACGTAGCTTATAATATAAAAATTATATAATCAAACGATCAATCTATAAAATTATTCAAACTTTTAAATGCGAAAATCACTAAATTCACAAAGCTGGCCGTAGGAGGGGTGGATAACTCCTTGATTATAAACATTCAAACCTGTTTTGATAACTTCCATTTCCTGATTTTTGTGAAATATAAACCCTAAAATCTAAGCGTTCTATTTTAAATTGTAATAATTGGAAAAATAGGGAATCATACCTTTGGGATCTGTTGACATGTTGATATATATGGTAGATCTAGTGTCAACAACTGTATAATCAAAAGTGTGGATAGTATCGAACAGGAAGAGGGAGTAGATTAGGCGTAGCCACGGGTTCGACCCGCCGGGTCAAGGGTCGAGGAAGGGTGACCCGAACCCTAACCCGGGAATCCCACAGGGTCCATACGTTTGGGTCACCCGGCGGGTCCAAGGGTCGAAGGGTCGACCCGGTGGGTCGTGATGTACATATGTGTACCTCTTTTTATTGCATCTTTTGACTTCTTATTTCATTAGATTTCTAAAGAAAAGGTTCAAAAGAATATAAGCTTGTGTAAGAATGGGCTAAAGAACAAGAAATATAGTATGCACAAGTTTTGAGCTAACCATGCAGGAATTCGAGCGAAATCGGAGTCAAAACGAAGAAACCAAGGAGAGCAGAAAGAAGGTCGATATCGACCTTAAACATCGACATCGACTACAACACATCAACACAGAACTGAGTGCCGAGACAGACAGCACACAGCAGAGAAAAGAACTCGATATCGATCACCTGACATCGATATCGACCTCAACATAGACATCGAGTGGAGATGAACAAGTCGAGTAGAAACACAGACATCGATATCGACCCCTATAGTCGATATCGACCTTATCTCGACAAAAGATAGATTCGATTTTGAGACTCGGATTATGAATTCTATCCTCAAGGCCACGGATTATCTTGTACTTTTAGATAGTTAGTAGCTGAGATTTATCTTTACCTTTAAGTTTTATCAAGTTGTTTAAAGTTTTATCAAAATAAAAGACCTATCCTAATTGTTTGGATAGAGTTCATAGTTTAGATAGAAGTTACAATCCTTGGATAGCAAGGATTAGTAGCCTATAAATAAAGCCCTAGGGGCTGGTTTGTTATAATCATCCAAGCAAGAAAGACAATAGCAATAGGCAATAGAAAGTTAGAGTTTTAGTTTTGAGCTTTAAAGTTTCAAGCGCTTACGATAGTTGGCGTTGAGATTTTAAATATTCAAAGTTTTCTATTTATGCAAGTTATTTGAATTCAAAGCATGTCTACATTCAACATGTGCGAGTAGTCCCCCAAAGCTCTTAGGGTCGGGGTGAGCCCGACGTTAGCCATGCGTGCTTGAGGTAAGTGTTAGATGTTGATATCGTTGTGTCTATCTCATCTCCTACGATTCTATGTTTAGTCCTAATCGAAAGAAAAGGGATTCATGCTAACAACTTGAGTTATAAACATAAAATTTGTAGAGACAATTAGGTTTATTTGCAAAAATAATCCTAAGAGTTGGTGTACGGCAAAAGCTTGTTCCTCGGGTGAAATAGCGCAATTGTCCGTCTTATTTATCTTATCACATGCATTGGTTAACGTTGTGGTAAACCCTAATCCTAATAGTTGTTTTTTGTATAAGTTTATTCATCAAAACCACTGTCTTTATTTCTGATCATCACATCCTCATCCATCCTAAAGTCTTCGACCTTTCTTTGCTGACAAAAGCTAACGACTTTGCAAGAGAAGACATCGATATCGACCACAGACGTCGATATCGACCACTGAGTTCGTCGACAGTTTTCTGAGTCGACGACGATCATCACTGCGAAGTTACTAAACATCGATATGGTTCGATTTAGGGATGTGTAGGGTTCAAATATTTGAAATTAAACAATTCACAACTAGACTAACTCCCTGTCCCAAACAAATAATACAAGAATCCCCTCCCTTGTAGTAGATGGTAATTCAGGATCGAATCCACAAGGAGGCGTGTCAGCGCTTCCCTCGTTGTACTCATGATCAAAGCTTTCGACCTCAGAAGACACTCGATATCGACGTGTCTGGTCGATATCGACCTCAGTTCTGGTCGATTTCCAGTATAGTTCCTGCGTAAGATAAAAACAGCAAAGTTGCCGTCGAGCAGAGACCTCGATATCGACGTTAGACCTCGATATCGACCTTTACAGTCGATTCCGATGTTTGTCACAAAAACTGTAATTCGTAACCAATTGTCGGAAAAGAGTCCGAAGAATGTAGAATGGTAAAGAAGGATGATCAGAAACAAAACTAAAACTTTTATATTGATTTCAATAAACTTAAAAACTTCCAAAGTCGGGGTTTCATGCCACAACGATAATAATGCAAATTTTATGCTAAAGTTATGAACTTTAATGCCTTTCCGTCAAATAACTTTCGTTATCAACACTTAGGTGATTAGAGGCTCTCGCATAGTTCCTAAGAGTTACTATCCAATTCATGAGCAATTCAAGTTCACAATATCAGTGGCTTTCGCTTCAATAATGCAAATAATGAATCTCCCTAACTTTCGCAAAGGATCATGCATAGGATAGAAGACGGAATCGCATGAAAGTCATACCTTTGATGCACTTACCCTACATCGTTATCGTCGGGCTCACCCTGACCCTAGAGGTGGGTTGACTACTCGCTTCTCATCATGCAACTCATCATCATTATTGAAAGAAAACTACTTTGATTTAAACTATGAAAGAAATTACAACCGAACAAGCCAAATCTCCGCTCTCGCTTCTCTCCAACTCACTCGGCCTCCTCTCTCTCTCTCTTTACAAATTCTCTCTATTGAAAACTGAATTCTCTGCGTGTGTGGATGATTAAACTCAGCCCTAATGGCCTCTAGATATAGATATCGAACTTTGCTATCCAAAGACTCGAAACTTTATCTTTATTCTCTAAGATAAAACTTAAATAAAGTTAAAACTAAAACTTCTATGGTAAATCAGCTTCATATGATAGCTCTGATGTTGAAGATAAGAAATCTCTACTTTTGGATAGACGTGTAAGCTTCGGATAGAATTCTATCAAAATTTGAGTCGGATTCCTCTGCTGGGCAACATAGCTATCGACCATGAACATCGATATCGACCTTTGTGAAACTCTATCTCGAGCTCTCCTTCTCCTACTCGGACTGGCACTCGACTTCTATCTTTTAGCTCGATCTGGCAACATCGATATCGACCTTCAGACGTCGATATCGACCTCTCTATGTCGACATGCTCTGCTTCATTTCCTGCTCGATTCCTATGTCTCTGATGTACTCGATGTCGAGGTCCCCAGTCAATTTCGACCTCTTCAGAAGACTTCGAGTTCTTCTTTCCGTTCTTCCAAATCTGTCCATTTTTATCCTGTTTTCTTCGAAATCACATAGAAACTCGTGCATACCCATATATTTGATATTTAACTGTAAACTACACTAATCTCATGTTTTCCCATTAATATGCATGCAAATGAATGATAAAATGGACTCATATGTGCATAGAAAATATGGCAATTTGTGCGCACATCAGATATCAACCCTTCAACGTCGATATCGACCGCTTGTGTCGACTGGCAGTCTTCTGAGCCAGTCGATTTCGTCTGCTAACATCGATATCGACCTTCCCCTATAGATATCGACTGCTTGTTTTTGTCTCTGTAGGTCTTCTGTTGTAGAAAGGATCGACAGCCGAGGTCCACATCGAGCTCCAAGGTCGAAATCGAGGCTTTTGGTCGACGCAAGACGTGAGATTTCCAACGCTACTAGGATCCCGCTGACACGCCTCCTCATGGATCGGTCCTGACTACCCTTCCACTACAACGGGAGGAAGTCTTGTAATTATTTGCATAGGCTTGGAGTCGGTTTACATTTATACATCTTTATATTTGTATTTGAGATACTCGACGTTTCTCCTATTAACAAATTGGCGCCGTTCCCGGGGACGCAATCAATCGCGCCCTAGTAGTCTATCTCACGTTTCTATCTAGTTTGGCCTTGCAGGTGTATGCGACGCGCTGATCGCCCACCTGAATTTGAAGGAGTAGACGACCCTAAGCGCTATTTCCACCTAAGAGCCCAAGCTCAGAGAATCATGGCAGACAACGCGAACCAGGCTGAACTTATTGAGCAACTAAGGAAGCAAGTCGAGGACTTAACGACTAGAGAGGCGGCACTTAAGGAGCGTGCGGATAGGGAGGAGGAAGGCCGGAGGCATATAGAAGCCCAAATCAATGCCCTCCCTCAGAATGCTAAGCAATATATGCACCCCACGCTCACAGTGCCTGAATCGGCGATTCTTATCCCTGCCTCTAATTTTGAAATTAAACCTAACTTCCTTACTGAAATAAGAAGGTATTAATATGAAGGAAAACCTAATGAATGCCCTATGTCACATCTATCAACCTTCTTAGACCTTTGTGATACTATTGCTGACGAACAGAGTCTTGAATATGTCCAACTAAAAGCTTTTCGTTGGTCCCTTACAGGAAAAGCATTGCAGTGGTTGGAGAGCTTAGCCCCAAGATCGCTCCGCACCTGGAATGAAGTCAAGGACACGTTCCTCAACAAGTTCTTCCCTCCTTCTAAGACGGCGTTGATCCGACAGAAAATCACGGCTTTCAAACAAAAGCCTGGTGAGGCTCTGGCAACTGTTTGGGAAAGGTTTAAGGACCTACTACGATCATGCCCGACGCATGGCCAACCACCGTACGTAATTCAGGAAATCATATACAATGCTCTTCACACTGCAACCAAGGAGAGGATCAACACCTACACCTCCTATGGCTACCTTGAACTCGCTCCACAAGAGGCTTAGGAGACCATAGAGAGGTTGGTGGAGTTCGACAACACATATGGGACTCCTGAGGCTTCCGACACACCATCATCGTCGAGGCCTGCCCCATCTATGCCATTATATGAACCCTCCAAGGTAATCGATCCAGACGTGAAAGAGCGATTCCATAGAGATCAACTTCGAAAGCTCCAAAAGCAAGTGAGGTTCCTTTCTAGAACCAAGATTGCATTGAATGCGGATCGCAGCGGCACACCACCATCGAGTGCCCCCGTACTGAACAAGTAAACCTAGCGGAGACTCACCAGGAGGCGCGCTACATGAGGGGCCCCAATC
Organism: Persicaria maculosa; assembly: GCA_963922045.1. Taxonomy (NCBI): domain Eukaryota; kingdom Viridiplantae; phylum Streptophyta; class Magnoliopsida; order Caryophyllales; family Polygonaceae; genus Persicaria; species Persicaria maculosa. Next base: position 43,458,240 of record OY998261.1, read on the forward strand.
ACCACTATTGGGGGGACCAAAGGTTCCATCAACCTCAAAGGAACCCGGTTAACCCTAGGGACCCCCCGCCTTATAGAGCTCCTGGGCACCCGGAGAGGGACCAACGGAAGGATGATCTACAACTTGTGCTGGATGAAATCAGGCAGAATCGGGCTAAGAATGATCAATCCAACAATGCAATCCATTCTTAACTCAATCACCTTACCATAAGGATTGGGGAGATGGATATTTGGAAAAAAGAACGTAGAGACCCAACTGGGTCAATTGGCGGCACAAATTCCTAGACCGTCCGGAACGTTCCCTGGGCAACCCACTACAAATCCTAAGGGGCAATCCGGGATGGGCCATGTCGCAACCATGCAATTAAGGAGTGGCAACAAGGTACATAAGCCACAAACGAAATCGGAGAAAGCAACAGATTCAGTCGACATCAACAGCCCAGTCGATGTCGAGGAAGACGTCGATATCAACCCCCTGGTAGAACCAAGGGTCGACATCGATGCCACTGCAGACCCTGTGGAGGCACAACAGAGGTCAACATCGACCATGCCAGTCGATATCGACCAGATCCCTGTCGACGTGGATGTCCAGCAGGCCCCTACGACCACCATTTTGGCCCCTCCGCCAAAGAAAACGTTGCCATTCCCATCCAAAGCATTGGAAGATTCTACCAAAGGTAAGTTTAGGCGCTTTGAAAAAATTCTTCAAGGTCTTAACGTTACCGCCCTAAGCGAGATGCCCGCCTATGTACGATTCCTAAAAGACATCCTTAGCAAGAAAAGATCCATGGCAGAGATCACAGAGGAGTGCTCAAAGATGGACTTCCCTGAGAAGAGGAGTGATCCAGGGAAGTTTGCAATCACCGTGGGACTTGGCCAACATCGCTACAAAGCCCTATGTGACCTAGGGGCAAGCGTAAGTCTCATGCCTCTCTCTATTTGGCAAAAGGTGAACATTGGCGCACTTGAACCTGTGGATATGAAACTCTATATGGCCGACAACTCATTCGTTAGGCCCACAGGTATAGTTGATGACGTTCCAGTAAAGGTAGGTAAGTTCTTTGTGCCTACTTATTTCATTGTATCGGAGATGCCTGAAGATCCTGTAGTGCCAATTATACTTGGTAGACCTTTCTTAGCTACTGCTGATGCCAATATCAATGTATGTCGAGGATTACTAACCTTTACTATAGGGAACGAAGTGCCAATTATACTTGTTTTAGTTTCATTTATTTCCCAATGTGATTATACCTCAACTATTTGGAATATCAAATCATGGACCAGAATTATATTATACTCCCTCCATTTTTCAATAAGGATTTTACTATTCATATATGTTTTTGGATATAATTACAAAGGAAAATGAATTTGAAAACCAAAACTCAAGCATGCCTAAAACAAGTTGTATTGTTATTATTTTCATTGATAGATACTCTAGATTTTGTGACTTTCCCAACTCTGTTTTAAATAAAATCAATGTGTACATAGAAGCTGTGATAAGGTTGTGATGAAGTGTTGAACCTCATAAATTTGGAATTATTTTCACCTTACATGTATTAATTATATATTTTTTCATTTAGTGGATTATAGAGGTGTATATAGGTAAAAAAAAAGAAATCAGTTAGGGAGTTAGGATAAAGAATATCTAATTCCTTGAACATCGGAAAAAACAAGAATCTGGGACATATAATGATAAATTAGGTTCGTAAATATTGTTGGTTAAGAATTCTAATTTCATCCAAATCCTTCAATACCTGTTGGTTTCAACTTTCAACTTCTTGATCAGGATTGTTAGTAATATTATTTCTTAAACATCTATAACACACTTTGTTTGTCTGTCTTGGGATGCAATGTAACACATTTTACATATTTTGATAACTTATTGAAACTTGTTTGATTTATGCAGGCTATCTTCAAGTCTCCAAAAGCCATATACGAACACGAGGCGGTGCGCATTGCGCGTCCCCATATACCTAGTATATATAAGATGCATGAAGTTACACCTCTTTTTAATATAGTATATAATGTACAAATGATAATATAAGATGCATGATGTTAACTACTCCGTACATATCTATATAAACCATAAATACCTTTTTTTATAGTTGATCTTTAAAACGCGCAAGAAACGGTGAATAAATCAATCTAAACAACCCATTCTAAACGGTGAATAAATCAATCTAGTGGAGCATATACGTGCGTATTTGTAGTTCATTTATATATCTGCACATTTTATATACAAAATTAGTTAGATAAATGTAAAATATTATGGGGAATTGTGCTATAGGCCATAATTAGGGCCTTCATTAGGAAAATGTCCATCATTTCCTTCCAAATTGGCAAAATGTCCACCTTCCTTCCCTTGCCCCCTTTGCCCCCCACGCGCCCCCCTATGGCCCCCCATCCAGTTTCAGCACATTTGGTTTCAGCAACCCCTATTTCAGCGTTTTTTTTGCGCGTTGCTGAAACCAAAGTTGCTGAAATCGGAGTTGCTGAAACCAGGGTTGCTGAAACTGAAGTTGCTGAAATCGGATTTGCTTTTTTTTCTTTTTTTTTTGCGTCACCACTTCGACACCGAAGTTGCTGAAACCGAAATTGTTGAAACCGGAGTTGCATTTTTTTCTTTTTTCTTTTTTTTAGCAGTTTTTTTTCCGCGTCAGCGCTTCGACATCGGAGTTGCTGAAACCGAATTTGCTGAAATTGTTGCTGTAATTGCTGAAATTAGTTTTTTTTTTCGCGCGTTGCTAAAACTGAAGTTGCTGAAATCGGAGTTGCTGAAACCGGAGTTGCTGAAACTGAAGTTGTTTTTTTTTACCTTTTTTTTCGCGTCAACACTTCGACACCGGAGTTGCTGAAACCGGAGTTGCTTTTTTTTCTTTTTTTTTTTGCGTCACCAGTTCGACACCGGAGTTGCTGAAACCGGAGTTTTTTTTTCAAAAAATGCTGAAATGCTAAAAAAAAATTTTTTAAAAAAATGCTGAAATGATGAAATGCTGAAATAATATATACTTAATCATATTTTATGCATATTTATAGATATGTATGGTAGTGATGAAGGGAACACTACTTGATGAATCATATTTTCTGCATGTAGTAAAAAAAGGTCGATCAGTGTGTATATATGGCTTACAAATTGGCAATTTTAAGCAATTAATAATTGGTTACCAATTGGAAATTTTAAGCAATTAATAATTGGTTAACAATTTGCTTAAAATGCAACAGGTGGAGGAGGCTCAGACGGATCCCCAGCCAACTAATTAATGGAGGCTCTGCACAATGCAACAGGTAAAGGAGGTGAAATGTATGGTGAGAATCATCCCAATTTGAGCGCCTGCCATCCTCTACTTCGTCGCAATCAATCAAGAGAGCACATACACCAACTTCCAAGTCGGACCACCACATCAGCAAATTCCAGATCCCGGCGGCCTTTCTTAATTGCGTCATGACAAGCCTTTCTTATGAAGGACTTGAGGTTGAAACTTGAGCAGCCATGGGAGAAGAGATTACCTCAGATTTGAGCGATTCCTCGCCCCGCTCCCTCAAGGACGACGAGCAACCATGGGAGAAGAGAAACCCTGTGGAAGAGCTACACAATTTCTAGATCTGAGATTTAGGTTTGGATCTAGATTTGGAAGAAGAGCAGCCACCGATTCCCACCGCTTGTACAACACCGATCGAGTGGCCTCACGCTCCTCCTCTCCAGTTTCCTCCCCGCCTGCTCCTCCGACCTCTTCCCCTACTCCTCCTGCGACGGCAGCGAACGAGGAGATAACCTTCTTGCCGATTGCCATCGAAGATCATCCTCTCCCTCCATCTTTCTCTCTCAGTCGTTCCTCTCATGGTATGTTTCAGCGCTTCATCGAATATCTCGGATGGAATTGAAGCCGACGGGAAGGGGGGCAAGTGGAGGCGCACATGGACTTTTCCCCAATTTGGATTTATGGGTGGACAATTGTCCAATTTGACTCCAAAAAATAGCCTGTTTCGCAAATTAATTCAAATATTATTTATAATGTATTCATAATTTCATCATTTTTTGATTAAATTAAAAAATAAATTGTTGCATAATTATATGGTTTTTGCTTTACGTTCCACATGTCAAACTCCAAAACAACTATCACTTTGAACGGATTGTTGCAACACATCTTGTTATGTTGAGTGTCTAGTTTTATAGGGCAAATAAATGTCAATGCTTATCCATCAATCATTTTAATTTTGATAATGAATTCTTTACTGACATCGATTTCATTAATAAAACATTTCCTTGGCATTTATATAAAAATCAATGACTACATATCTTTCATCTTTTAATTTGTGTCTATTTATTAATTTAACTTTTTTTTTTCTCACATTACTTCAGTTGAATTAAACTTATTGTTTTAAATTCAATATATATATATATATATATATATATATTAAATTACTATATTTTTATATTCCAAATGATTAAATGATCACTTCATTGGATTCCAAGTAAAAATTAATTCATTTCATAAAAAAAAAGTAAAAATTAATTCATGGTTATCTTTTTTATCTTTAAATTTATATGTATTTCTTAATTTAACTTTATTTTTTATCCATATTATCTTAATGCATTTATTTGATTTCTTAAATGAAAAAAAGTTGATTATTTTTTCATCTTCTAAATAAAAAACAATGATTGTCTTTATATTTATGTATATTTATTTATTTAACTTTATACTCCGTATTTTTATTCATATTATCTTCAACGCATTAATTAAATTGAATGTCTTAAATACAAAAAATATAAATTATCATCTTTTCATCTTCCAATTTATGTCTATTTATTTATTTTATTTTATTTTTTGTTGATATAATTAACTTCAATGTAATAATTAATAAATCAAATTCCCGAAATGCCAAAAAAGGTAGTCCTTTTATCTTCTAAATGATTAAATGACGACGACTTCAAATGGAACTGAGAATTTTTTTTTTTTTTTACAGTATGCAAAGAGCTGGATGTGCTATAGACATCCATGATCATCTGAAAAGATGATGTTTTGGAACTTGTAACAGTGAGAGCCTAGGATCATATTACAATTTAAAGGAGATTTTGCAAGGAAATCGGCTGCTCGATTCGCCTCTCTGTAGCAATGCTGGAAGCTGATTGATTCGAAGTCTTCTTTTAGAGACTTGATTTCTTCAATTAATTGTGCTACCTCCCATGGGCTTTTGATTATGTGATTGATGGCATTGATGATGGTCGCGTTGTCGCTTTCAATAATGATTCTTCTGATCCCCAAGTCGTTTGCCTGTCTTATACCTGCATATATAGCCTTGGCTTCTGCTAAAATAATAGAGCATTTTCTAATGTTGCTTTTATATATGTGAATTACCTGACCATAGTTGTTTCTCATAATGCAGCCAATTTGAGTTTCAAGATTAATTTTAACTGAGGCATCAACATTAATTTTGATCGTGTTAGGAGGTGGATGTTTCCAAAATAATTTATGTGGAGGTCTATTGATTTTAGGTTTTATGTAATTATTATTTTCTTTATTCCAGCAAGATATGTTGTCGATTGTTTGGTGTAGAGTGTTGATGATGTTTTTGTTTTTGTTATTTCGGAAGATAATATTGTTTCTTAAATGGAACTGAGAGTTGTTAGGAGTCTTCAATGTTGGATTCAGAAGTTAAGGAAAATCCAAAGTTTATAGAAAATCAACAATCACAAAGATATTTTAAATATGCTCATTATTCAAAATTCATCAAATTAAATGTTACTTTTGACAAAAATTAGGTATAGTATGAAGTGTATAAAAACAAAAATAAGATAAAACATTTGGTATAAAATAAGAAAAAGATGAAAAATAAAACTCACAATTTCCAATGTCTACCATAAAAGAATATATGAGAGAGGGAGAGAGAGAGATTCATATAAAATTTCCACTAATATATTTATTTCTCCTTAAGATTCTATCGATGGTGAATATGATTCTTCCTTCATTGTGGTCCAATTCAAAGCCAAAGCATATTGCTCAAGAATAAGGAGAGAAATTAGAAAATGAAAAACGATAGTATTATAATTATAGAATAAAACTCAAAATAGAGAAAAAAATAATTGTAGAATATTTTAACAAATAAGAAATATGATATAAAATGACAATATAAAAATTGACAAATAAAATCATTTATAATCTAAGGTGATTTAGGTAACCAGTCACTTTTGAAAATGTAATTAGGTAATTAGCCATCTCAAAAATAAAATTAGGTGGGATAGCCACCATCCAAGTAATGGTCAATGGTCAACTGTTTGACCACTGACCGGTCAATGGTTGACCACTGACCGGTCAATGGTTGACCATTGACCGGTCAACGTTTACCGTTGACCAACTTTTTTTTTTTAGTTGTGACATTTTTTGTGATGCCATTTTTTTTACCGTTTTGATGCCATTTTTTATTACATTTTATTTTCACTTTGATACCACTTTTCTAATGAAATGGTTTGATGACACTTTTTTAATGTCACTTTTTTCAAACATTGATGACATTTTTTGTTTACTGTGATGCCACGTTGACCATTGATGCCGTTTTTTTTACTAGTGGCTACTGATGACACTTTTTTATGTCAATTTTTTGATGATATTTTTTTACCGTGATGCCATATTTTTTCAAAGTAGTGTTTTGATGACATTTTTTCTTTAATGTGATGCAACTTTTTCAAAGTAGTGTTTTGATGCCATTTTGCTAATGTAATTATTTGATGTCACTTTTTTAATCAAATCATTTGATGCCATTTTTTTAATTTAATCAATTGTATATCGATATATTTCATCGATTCTATTTTTATTCACTGATGACACATTTGTAATTACAGTTCATTGATGCAATCATTTGTAGTGACATGCTTATTACATTTTTATTCATTGATAACATTTGTGATTACACTTTATTGACCTCAATCATTTGTGATGACATTTTTATTGATAACATTTTCTGTTTACTATGATGCCACTTTGCTAAGTGGTTTAATCTAGCTGATTGTATATCAATAACATTTTTTTATTAAAAATGTTTTGATGACATATTTGGAGTGGATATGGGACGGAATCGTCACTTCATTTTTGTTAACCTATGGAGAGGAACTCAATGGTCCTCAGTTCGAACCTCGGATGACCACTCTTTATTTACCAAATTCAAGACATCTTTTAATGATGATTTTTATTTGCACATAAAAACACAAGATCTTAAGGAGAAAATAAAGTTTGATTTTTGTTAACCTTTTGTGTGGAATCAAAATTTAACATCACTTCTTTATGTGAGTGCTACCCTCACATTTGTTAACTGCTGCTACTAATCCTCATTTAGTTCCTCCCCATAGGCCATAAACCTGCCGAGTTCATAGAATTCTTTTTTCTTAATTGCATCCATGTTGTCATTCCATGAATTCTTCCATGTCCTATTTCTTTTACTGTATCTTTTTTCTTAGTCCAACCCTCCTCGCTTCCACTTGTATTTCCTACTTCTACAGATTGATTGCAACTAATAGTCATAGCAAATGCCTCATGCACCTTTAACTGGTAACATTAATTTTATTATTTCAGAGGATAGAGCATGGAAGAATATGCAACTTGAGGCTTTTTAGGGTAGTCATACTCACAGAAAATATGGAAGATTTTTGCATGACCATATCTCTGGAACACCATCTTTCAAACAACACATTCCTACAACACCAATCTCCTTTACAGGAGGAAGAATTTTTGTAGTTGTAAAGGAAGAAATCGCGACTTACAGGCCATAAATAACAACATTAAGCATAGTGGTGAACGACTCCCCTCCGTTTGCAATATTCTTGTGAACAGTGATGCAAGTGAACCAAACAAGCAAAGCCCAAGAAAGAAAAAGAACAGAATGCATAGCGTCGAGCCTTAAACCCCTGACCATGCCTCCTTTCTTTCCATACTCATAGGTCTTCATAAGAGCAGTTTTATATGACCTCACTGCGATATCTTCTCCAACAAAAACTTGGACTGTCCTCACATTCTCGATCACCTAAAGCAAGGCAATCAAGCACAAAGGCGCAGCTCTTAACCATTCTTGGACATCCAAAACAAAAGTTTAAGTGCTCTCCTCTGATGAACTTAAGACGAGGGTTAAACAGTTAAACCTCACAAGTGACAAGTACTTGAGTTTGGTAGCAACTTCATTAGTCTTTTAGTAGATTTTATTTTCTTTTAACAGAAATAAATACTTTCAACTAATATAACCGACAAAAGCTCCCAACTGAACAATTTTAACCTCTAAAAAGGAGCATATGAAAGTAAAAATAGGGCAAAAAATCACTCATTTGGGAATCTGGATAGCTTAACAAATAGAGAGTGAAAACAAAATCACTCACCTTTATGGAGATATTTATATTAAAATTTGAAATTGAAATGCATCATAAGGCAAAATTACATTAAGTGGCCTTCTCATTGAACTTCATAACACAAGCAGACTAGCTACAAGACACATTCTTCATGCAGGTCAAATGAGAGGGCTATGGAAAAACAACAAGTGGCTGCAATAAAGATCCTACCAATTACACTTTCGTTGCACAATGCAAGCAACATTAAAACTATGGTAGGGCACACACCACAACAAATCATGACCATTGAGGTTCAATTCATGGTATCATAATTGGGTTATATAAGGCCTCACCCTGAGCCACTGTCACCACCCTCTTCTAACAGGGGACCATTCATGGTATCATAATTGGGTGCAAACAGATGCCATGTTTTTTTTCCAGTTTTCCTCAGCAAAATTTATCAAGTAAGATTGGGGAGAAATGAAATTGAAAAATGAAATAGAAAACTGATGTTGCCAGAACGCATCTAAATCATCAATTGAAAACTAGATTGGCCTTGTTCAATCGATAATCCCAAAATCGGGGGCAAATTAAACCCTAAAACCTTATAAAAGTCTCAAATGAAGCTTAAAATGGAGAGTAGTTACCATGGATCGAGTAAGAGCGTTGAGGGTGGAGGGAACTTTTCCCTCTCCATCAGTACAACTACTGTAATATCTAAATTATATATATAATTTTAAAGCTAAATCAAGCAATTTCTAAAATAGGGCTGACTGCGAACCGAGGCGACCCGAGATGGCTGCGGCAACTGACGTGGGGAGAATTGAATCGAAATATATAATAAAATATAAAGCAATACAACTCCTAGCCTCTTCAAATAAATTCAAGACTCCTCGCTATAGTAGTAGGGAATCAGGTTCGATCCACGAGGAAGCGAGTCAGCGGGATCCTAGTAGCGATTGAAGACACGTCCTAAATATTTCGACCAGTAGCCTCGATCTCGAGCTCAGACCTCGATGTTTACCTTGGCTGTCGATGCTTACTGCAACAGAAGACCTGCAGAGACAAAAACTGTAGTCGATATTGACTGGAAAGGTCGATATCGACTATAGTTAGTCCACGAAATCGACTGGCTCAGAAGTCTGCCAGTCGATACAGAGGGTCGATTTCGACGTCTGGGGTCGATTTCGATGTTTGCAGAAGTGACCCAGGAGTCTCGAGATCGACTCAGAAAACTGTCGATCTATCAGTGTGGTCGATATCGACGTTCAGGGTCGATATCGATGTCTTCCTGCAGTGGGTTAGTTCTTCGTCGGCAAAGAAAGGCCGAAGATTTAAGAATGGGGAAAGAAGCAATGAACAGAAATAAACAAAGGTGTTGGGTTTTTCAATGACTCAACGAATGGCGGGCAAATATGAATGTAAACTTTAATAAAGAAAAGATCTTCCAAAGCCAAGGGTCACCGCGATGACAACCATGATAGAATAAGAAAGAATCTACTAAAGATGCATGCTTTTATCATAAAGGAAAAGGCTTTCACCTAAACCGACAAATAGGAAAAGAGATCTTGCAATTACTTAACCTAATTTGCGTCTACCTTTGACATAATTGAGTTTATAATCCTTCAAATAGAAGCCCTAATTACTACCCATGTTTTACAACATGAGTTCCTTAAATTCGCATTTAAAGATGAAGCACAAGGTAGAGTGAGATAAAAGATACCTTTTTAGTGACGTCCAAACCTTACCACCATGGCTATCATCGGGCTCACCCCGACCTTAGAAGAAAGGGCGACTACTCGCTCATGTTGAATGTAGACATGCTTTGAATTGAAATAACTTGCATAAATGGAAAATTTCGAATCTTTACAATCTCAACGCCAACTATCGTAAGCGCTTGAAACTTTAAAGCTCAAAAACTCTAACTTTCTATTGCCTATTACTATTGTCTTACTTGCTTGGATAATTCTAACAAACCAGCCCCTAGGGCTTTATTTATAGGCTACTAATCCTTGCTATCCGAGGATTGTAACTTCTATCTAAACTATGAACTCTATCCGAACAATTAGGATAGGTCTTTTATTTTGATAAAACTTTGAAGGAAAAGATAAATTCAGCTGCTAAATATCTAGAAGAACAAGATAATCCGTGGCCTTGATGATAGAATTCATAATCCGAGTATCGAAATCGGATCTATCTTCTGTCGAGATAAGGTCGATAGCGACCACAGAGGTCGATATCGATGTCTGTGTTCCTGCTCGACTTGTCCAGCTCCAGTCGATGTCTATGTTGAGGTCGATATCGATGTAGTATGTCGATATCGATGTCTTCTTAGTTGGTCCGTGTGGTCTATCTCGATACTCAGAAGGCGTGTCGACAACTATGGTCGATATCGATGTTTAAGGTCGATATCGACCCCTGCTCAGCTTCACTTGGCTTCTCCGTTTTGACTCCGATTTTGCTCGAATTCCTGCATGGTTAGCTCAAAACTTGTGCAGACTCTATTTCTTGTACTTTAGCCCATTCTTACACAAGTTTATATTCTTTTGAAACTTTTCTTTGGAAATCGAATGAAATATGAAGTCAAAAGATGCAATAAAAGGAGATACAAATATGTACATCAAAACACCCCATACTTAGACTTGCTTGTCCTCAAGCAATAACCAAGCAGTAACCAATACCTACAACACACCCTTCAAGTCTTCGCCCTTGTCAAAAGCAACATCATAAGTGGTAGCAAAGTAAAGCAAGTGAATTTAACGTCATAGCACATATTTAGGCGATCCATAGGCATATGCAATTTTGATCCAACCTCACAGGGATAATGTGTTTGCACTCAACTCTCATGTGTTTAGGCTATGAAGATCAACTCTCAACTCAATTCCATATACAATCTCATAAACATTGCAATTTATAAAAATCCACTTTGCAACCAATTATGAAAATGCAATAAGAACTATCAGGAGGACTTTCGCTCAATGGAAGACTTCAAAGAAGACTCCATTCGGCGGGGTTGTAATGGGGCTTGGTATGAAATAAAAGGGTATGGAATTATTTGGCTATGTGGTGCTTTTATAATTCGGGAATCAAGACTCCTAAATCTCAACACTTGCAATATCCAAACCATAACTTTTCAATGCTGCTCTTTCCAAGCTCAATTCTCCATAATGCTCTTTCCCAACTCTTCTTTCTATAATATGCTCTAAAGATGCATTAAAAGATGTAAACCATACTCTAATATGCCTCTAAAAAATATAACACTTGTATGAAATAAATAAAGGACTTAAGGATTTTGGCTCATGCACTATATATATACATCTCTTTTTTTTTTTCCGATTTTTTTTTCGACGAAAATAATAAATAAGTACTAAAAGAATATGTGCATTTATATGGTGAGCCAAAAAAATCCTTTTACAAAATATGACAAAATGTAAATATGCACCAACCCATAATTTCATTGCTAAAAAACTGGACAATATGCATTTTTCTTTCCACCAGGCATTAGTCCAGCCAATCTAAGTCTTAATTCCCCAATGGGGGTCAGGCTCAATTTGGCTAGGGATAATTTTGTGGAGTTTGCAATTTCAGGCTCAGGCTAATTTTCCGGCTTCAAGCAGAGATAATGCAGGGTAGGTAAAGAGAGAATAAAAATGGCTTAAAAAGATGCCTCCATCATTTAATTCTCGTAAACATAGACATATTTATGTATTGGCTTTGAATAACTATCACAACATTTAGAGATGCATAGGAAGAGTAAATTCACTCAAGAAAGCGGAGGGATTTTTGATGTTCTCCCTATAGGCCAAAATTCTCACAAGGACAATTTATGTTGGATCTGCTTTTTAGCCTAGGATCATATGTGCTCAATTTCATCACAAGTTCACAATCTACATAAAAATTTTAAGGACTTAGGCTAAACCATTCAAATATGCCATAGGATTTACATGATCAAGTCAGTTATTGAGTTTTCATCATTGGACATCTAAGTAGGGTTTAAAAACAAACTTAAAAAAATAAACATGCATTTTTTGTATTTTTGACATTTTTTATATTTTTTTGGATTTTGACATTTTATAAAATTAATAAACTTAAAAGACTAAGGACTTAAACTTTAAAATGCATAAATGTTTAAATATGATGCAATGCATAAAAATAAAGTAGAAAGCAAATAAAAGATAAATACAAGCCAAGTTCGCCAAGTTCGCCAAGTTTTAACCATTACCACAACCAGATAAAGAAGTTTATAATGTCCAATTTTAATCCCACCCCATACTTAAAAATTACAGTGTCCTCACTGTTAGAAAAGCAAAGTAGAGGGAAGGAGACACTCACGCTCACTTACGAAATACACATCACTGCTCAGGCGGCGGAGGAGGTGGCAAAAGCAAGGGCCAGTCCTGTGTAGGAGGTGACCCTGAGTAGTAGGTCGGGGCGCCCTGTGGGAATGTCGAAGTACCAGCCTGTTGATCGAAGGAATACCCCATGTAAGAGCCTAGTCCCTCAAGCATCCTCCCGTAGCGGCGCTGCTCATCGCGGATCTCAGCGACGGATAACTCTAGCCTAGTAAAGCGGGCAGTCACGTCGTCCGGCCAGTCTGTGGAATAGGCGGGTTGAAAGGGAGGAGGAGGTGGAGGCACATAACTGTGGTGGCTGTGATGGATGTGGTGGCTGTGGTGGGACCCTTGCGGGCCTCCTCCACCCCCAGCTGCATCATCCCCGGCGTCATCATCATCATCATCGCCATCCATGCCCCCCCTGGTAGGCTGGGGGCTGCTGTGCTCCGTCTGAGTGGGAGTCTGCGTCCCAAGACATGGCGTCCACCTCCGGCTCATGGTTGTAGAGTGGAGGCCTCCTCCGAAGTGTAGGATCAGCAGATGGATCTATATCCGTATGATATGGTTGCCCAGTCCAAGACTGGTACCAATCTGGGATATACAGGAGATCCATAAAATCCTGTCGGAGACGCATCCCCGTTTGGGGGTGTCTCCATCCCTGTGGGCCGGCCGCAATGACTCCGCCCTGGCGTAATACAGAAGAATCAAGGTACGTGAGCTGGTAAGCAGTGTACCTCTCAGTGTGGACACCCAAACCCTAGGCCAGGATAGCCACCATGCCGCCGTCCATGATATCCGTGGAGACCGTGTGTCTGCGGTCCAAGATGTGCTCAAGCCAAGCGTATAGAAACGGCAGAGGGTCATCCTCAAAGAGCATCCTCCTCAAAGTCTCCGTCTCACGGTGTGTGGGGCGACGGAGCTCAGATCTAGCCCATAGGGTACTCGCCAGGACTCGCAGTATGACCCTGAATAGTGGACTCACGACCCTGGAGGTGAAGAAGTCTGTGGGAGCGGGGTAGGGGATGCCCGAAATGTAGCTCCAAATGACGTTGGGGTCCTGGACCCTGAAGGCGGCTGGACTATGGATGAATCCAAAGATGTTGCTCATCTCCTCGTGCAATAGTCTATGACGCCTGTTGCCGAGCTGGAATATAACTCGGCGGCTGGTCGATGTGCACTCAGGGACCTCCAGGGTGGCCATAAACTCCCCAGTCAGCACGGGGTAGTGCACCTCCAAAGGCTCGATCAGTCGGTGCAGGGATACATTCTCGAATGCCTCCTGAACGCTAGTGTGAAACCCCAGATGGATCATATCGGGGAGATGGTACCAGCGAGCCCTTCCGGCTCGGCAAATCAGATCCTCGGCTAGGGTGCGCTGCTGATCGTCATCAATGCGAAGTGTGTCCTGAGGAATGATCTTAGCTCTCACCATCGTCTGCAAAAGAAAATATTGCCAAAGATAATTTCCCTTTGTATAAAATAGGGAGAACACCATACTTAGGTTCCATATTAGCCTAAAAATTTTATAATGGTAAATTGGCTAAGCTAAAGTGCTAAACTTGCAAACCTAATTTTAATGACCAAATAAGGATATATTATCAAAAATTTTAACCATAAAAAATAGGCTTGATCTAATAAGGAGTCAAGAAATTACATAAGGTTGGCAATTGGTATAAACTTAATTTTCTTGAATTTTTAACACTAAGGAACCTAATAAATTTCAGATTTATGCCCTACATATATATAAAAATCAGATTTTAATTCCCATAAAAAAAATCAGAATTTCAGCCCCTATTTAAATAAATAAAAAAATCAGATTTTTAGCCCTTATATAAAAAAAATTCAAATTCAGCCCATATACATATAAAAAATCAGATTCTTGCTCAAACTTTACAAAAAATCAGTGTATCAGCCCATATATATATAAAATTCAGATTCTTTCCCCACATGTATAAAAAAATCAGATCTCAGCCCATATATATATATAAAATTCAGATTTTTGGCCCACAAATCATGCGATTACTCCTTCCCGCGCAAATATCATTCAAACCCTAAACACCCAATATGCAATTTCCTCCCAAAATCAACTAAATAATCATGAAAATCTGTAAAAATAGATGAAGGGTAAGAAACCATACCAGAAGAGTGTCGGAATTAAGGGAGAAAGATGCAAGAAACCGAAAAAATCACGAAAAAACAACTGCAGATCTGAAACCGACATCGATATCGGCGTCAAGGGTCGAAATCGACCGGATCTGGGCAGTTTTCTTCTTGCTGGTGTTGCTATGGGCTCGCCGGTGGTCCTAGGTGGCCAGATCTGGAAGTTCTTGGCCGGAAAAATGTAGGTCGGGGCTGTGGTGGGCTAGAAAACGAGAGAGAGAGGGCAGGGGCGAGAGAAGGAAGAGAAAACCGAGGGCTGTCGGGGTGTGGTTGCAGTAATGGGGGCCGGATCTGATGAGGGTGACGGGTTGCAGTGGTGCGGTGGTGATGGCTGATGGAGAGCGACGGGAGAGAGGGATGAGAGATGAAGGAGAGAGAAGAAGAACAAGAACAATGGCGGCTGGGTAGGGTTGGGTATCGAAAAAGGGATACAAAAGTCGAAATCGGGGTATTTAAAGGGGAAAAAAAAACAAAAATAAAACAGAAAAAGAAAATCAAATCTGACCTGGCACTTACCTCTAGCTGTAGTCGATATCGACCTTAGAGGTCGATATCGACCCCCCTCCAAATTGATGTTAATTCTGCTCATCTAGACTTCTGTCGGCCTGTCGATATCGACCTTATAGGTCGAAATCGACCTCTCCTCTGGACTCGATTTCCTTGTTTACGTTATATAAAATAGCCACGAATAATCTCAAAAGTATAAAATAAACTAAAAACAAAAAAGAAAAAGAAAAAGAAAAGAACGGGTTGCCTCCCGGAAACGCTTGATTTTAAGTCGCTAGCTCGACATACTTCCCTTTTTACGCTAGTTCAACGCCAAGGTGGCGCGAATCTCTTCTTCCGGGTCCTCCTTGTCATAATATTTCTTTACCCGGTGACCATTTACCTTAAAGGTGGATCCATCGTCGCAAAGTAGCTCCACCGCTCCATGAGGGAATATTTTAAGAACCTTGAAAGGTCCACTCCATCTTGTCCTTAGTTTCCCTGGAAATAAGCGAAGTCTAGAATTAAAAACAAGGACTTTGTCACCTACCTCGTATGTTTTTGGCACCAATTTCCTATCATGCCACTTCTTAGTGCGCTCCTTGTAGATTTTGGCATTCTCATATGCCTTTAGGCGTAACTCCTCTAAGGCTTGCAATTCAATGAACCTTCGTTTCCCAGCTTCGTCGAAATCCATGTTAAGCTTCTTGAGTGCCCACATCGCCTTATGCTCAAGTTTGACGGGAAAATGACATGACTTATCATATACCAAGTTATAGGGAGTTGTGTGAAGTGGTGTCTTATAGGCCGTTCGGTAGGCCCAGAGTGCATCATCCAGTTTGGATGACCAATCCTTCCTTGAGCGGGAGACCGTCTTCTCCAAGATGGCTTTGATTTGGCGATTTGAGACTTCTACTTGGCCGCTGGTTTGAGGGTGATAGGGCGTTGCCACCCTATGGTTCACCCCATACTTGGCTAAAAGAGCTTCAAAGCGCCTCTCAATGAAATGTGAGCCACCATCTGAAATAAGAACTCTAATAACACCAAAGTGAGGAAAGATGTTAGTTTTCATAAACTTAGAGACTACCTTCGCATCGTTGGTCCTAGTTGCCACGGCCTCCACCCATGTAGAGACATAGTCCACCGCTACTAGAATGTATTTGTAGGGGCCTGAGGCAGGGAATGGTCCCATGAAGTCAATACCCCATACATCAAAAAGTTCTACCTCTAGAATGCCTGTGAGCGGTGTCTCATTCCTCCTTGTGATATTACCTGCACGTTGACACTCATCACAAGAGGTTACATAGTTTTGCACATCCTTGAAAAGGTTAGGCCAATAAAAACCACATTGAAGAATTTTCGCCGTGGTCTTGAATCCTTTAGCATGGCCTCCTGTAGGGAGAGAATGACAATGGTGAATCACGCTCTCTACCTCTTCCTCCGGGATACAACGTCGAAAGATATGGTCTTTCCCTTTCTTGAACAAGTAGGGTTCATCCCAATAGTATTTCTTGACGTCATGTAAAAACTTCTTCTTTTTTTGCGAAGTTAAGCCTGAAGGAATCTCGCCTCCTGCAATATAGTTAGCAAAATCCGCATACCAAGGTACCTTCGCCCTTCTTAGAGCAAATAACTCATGAATAGGACTGGAAGGAGGTGTAAAGAAGAAATCCTCACCGGAGCTTACCTCTTCGTCACCTTCGGTGTGTTTTGAAGGTGGTCGATATCGACCTGTAGGGGTCGATATCGACTGGACGGCATCGACATGGTCAGTCGATATGGGCTGCTCGATATTGGTCCTCGATGTCGATGTTTGGAGGTTGATTTTGACCTCTGTAGTTGAAAACCTGTGATCGTAATTGGTCGACATCGATGCAAATCTTACCTTTGGGGTAGTCGATATCGACCTGTAGGGGTCGATATCGAGTGGATTTTCTGCCCGTTTTGCCTCTTGCCTCATTAGGTGCTCGTCAGGGCGGGAGTCATTGATTGGTACATTGTTCTGTGACTCATCCAGAAGCCCTTTGGGTAGCCGTGAAAGATGATCGGCTATGGAGTTCTCCGTTCCTTTCTTATCTTTAAGCTCAACGTCGAACTCTTGTAGTAGGAGTACCCATCGTAGGAGCCTAGGTTTAGCATCCTTCTTTGCCATCAAGTACCTAAGAGCTGCATGTTCAGTATGAACAATTACCTTAGAGTCCACTAGGTATGAGCGGAACTTCTCAAAAGCGAAGACCACCGCCAATAACTCCTTTTCCGTCGTGGTGTACTTAGTTTGAACGGCATCAAGAGTCTTGCTTGCATAGTAGATGGCGTGAAGCTTTTTGTCTCTCCTTTGTCCTAGGACAGCACCTACGACATAATCACTTGCGTCGCACATGATCTCAAAGGGTTGCGACCAATCGAGCGATTGAATGATATGGGCGGATATAAGGGCTTCCTTCAACCTATTGAAAGCTTCAAGACAATAACTAGAAAACACAAACTTAACATCCTTCATTAGTAGGTTAGTTAAAGGTTTGGCAATCTTAGAAAAATCTTGAATAAACCTCCTATAGAAGCCTGCATGACCAAGGAAGCTTCTTATGTCTTTAATTGATGAAGGTGGTGGCAACTTTTCAATAAGCTCTATCTTTGGCCTGTCCACCTCAATTCCCCTTTTCGAGACTTTGTGGCCTAGCACAATTCCTTCTCTTACCATAAAGTGGCACTTTTCCCAATTGAGAACTAAGTTTGTCTCTTCACATCGTGCAAGTACCCTGCGAAGGTTAGCAAGACAAACATCGAAAGTAGTGCCATAAACAGAGAAATCATCCATAAATACCTCCACGATGTCCTCTATCATGTCGGAGAAGATGGCCATCATACATCTTTGAAAGGTAGCAGGGGCATTGCAGAGCCCAAATGGCATTCTCCTATATGCAAAAGTCCCATAGTGACAAGTGAAGGTGGTCTTCTCCTGATCGTCAGGATGAATAGGGACCTGCCAAAAGCCTGAATATCCATCCAGGTAACAAAAATAATCATGTTCGTCAAGTCTTTCCAATACCTGGTCAATGAATGGAAGGGGAAAGTGATCCTTTCTAGTGGCGGTGTTGAGCTTCCTGTAATCAATGCACATTCGCCAACTAGTTGTGATTCACTTTGGCACAAGCTCGCCCTTCTCATTCTCCTCAACGGTCATTCCACCCTTCTTAGGCACCACATGAACTGGGCTCACCCATTTGCTGTCGGAGATGGCATAGATGATTCCTGCATCTAGCATGCGCATGATCTCCTTCTTTACCACCTCTCTCATGTTGGGGTTGAGCTTCCGTTGGTGTTCTATAGATGCCTTATGATCATCCTCAAGGAGGATTCTATGCATACAAGTAGCGGGTGAAATACCTTTAATGTCCTCAAGAGAATACCCAATAGCCTTACGATGAGCGCGAAGCACTTCCATAAGCTTATCTACTTCCTGTGTGGTTAGTGAAGCATTGATAATTACAGGAAAGGTAGAATTGGGACCTAGAAACTCATACCTAAGTGTGTCAGGTAAAGGCTTAAGCACCGAAGAGGGGCCTTGTGGGATAAGGATTGGCTCTACCTCCTCCGTCTTCATAATCTCACCAAGGTAATCAGTCTCAATTCTCTTCATTGAAGCTCCCAAATCAGGTATAGGGGTTGGCGTGGACCAACCATAGAGTGATGCCAACTCTGATTGAGACTCTTCAAAGTATTCCTGCAGGAAAGAAGTCGAGGGCGAATAGGAATAGTCAATATCGACTGAGAGTTCAGCATATACCTCGGCTTCGGAGCTGTTTGAAGACAAGTGGTAAGGGTCGATTTCGACCTCTAATGTCGATATCGGCTGGTTGATTTTGACCTCTGCAGTCGATATGGGCTGGTCGATTTCACCTGCAAGAGAAGAAGGGAGAACTTGACTTACTGAGTGCGTCGATGTCGACTGAGGGCACTCGATATCGACTGATATGGTCGATGTCGACCTCTCCTGGTCGATGTCGACCTCTTCTTCGAGCTCCATAGATAAAGCATCGTCGAATATTTCCTCATCACTCGTGCATGTAGCCAGGAACTCCTCAATGTCCTCGTCGGTAAGCTCCTCTGCATCTAGGGCTAGGGCCTCCTCAGGAGTTAAAGCCCTTTCCGTCGGTTCTTTGCAATCCATGATGCTAGTGTAGACCGACTTGATCTCCATACCATTAACTTCCTTCATTGTGGGGTTGAAAGAGAATTCAATTACTTCGTTCCCTATAGTAAAGGTTAGTAATCCTCTACGTACTTTAATATTGGCATCAGCAGTAGCTAAGAAAGGCCTACCAAGGATGATAGGTACAATAGGATCTTCAGGCATGTCCAATACAATGAAATTAGTAGGCACAAAGAACTTACCTACCTTTATTGGAACGTCATCAACTATACCTGTGGGTCTGACGAATGAATTATCAGCCATATAAAGTTTCATATCCACAGGTTCAAGTGCTCCGATGTTCACCATTTTCCAAATAGAGAGAGGCATGAGACTTACACTTGCCCCTAGGTCACATAGGGCTTTGTAGCGATGTTGGCCAAGTCCCACGGTGATTGCAAACTTCTCTGGATCACTTCTCTTCTCAGGGAAGTCCATCTTTGAGCACTCCTCTGCGATCTCTGCCATGGACCGCTTCTTGCTAAGGATGTCTTTTAGGAATCGAACATAGGCGGGCATCTCGCTTAGGGCTTCTGTAAGAGGAATAGTAATGTTAAGTCCTCGGAGAATCTTTACAAAGCGCCTAAACTTACCTTGTGTGGGGTCCTTCAATGCTTTGGAAGGGAAAGGCAACGTCTTCTTTGGCGGAGAAACCTAAACGGTGGTCGGAGGGGCCTGCTGAACATCGATGTCGACTGGAATCTGGTCGATATCGACCGGTATGGTCAATGTCGACCTCTGTTGGGGCTCGACAGGTTCTGTAGTGGTATCGATGTCGACCAATGGGTCGACATGGTGGTCGATATTGACCTCTGGGTCGACATCGACTGGTTTGTCGATGTCGACTGGGTCTGCTGCTTTCTCCTCCGCTTCCGTTTGTGGCTTATGTACTTGGTGCCAATCCTTAGTTGAATGGTTGCAATGTGTCCTGACCCAGATTGGCCCTTTGGATTGGTAGTTGGTTGCCCAGGGAATGTTCCGGACGGTCTAGGGATTTGTGCCGCCAATTGACCCAGTTGGGTCTCTATGTTCTTTTTCCAAATATCCATCTCCCCAATCCTTGTGGTAAGGTGATTGAGTTGAGAATGGATAGCATTGTTGGATTGATCATTCTTAGCTTGGTTCCACCTTATCTCATCCAGCACAAGTTGAAGATCATCCTTCTTTTGGTCTCTCTCCGGGTGCCCAGGAGCTCTATAGAGTAGGGGGTCCCTAGGGTTAACCTGGTTCCTTTGTGGTTGTTGGAACCTTTGGTCTCCCCAATATTGGCGATTGGGACCCCTCATGAAGTTGGCTTCCTCATGAGTCTCCGCTAGTTGCACTTGCTCAGCATGGGGGCACTCAATGGTAGTGTGTCGCTACGATCCACATTCGATGCAATCCTAGTTCGCTGAAAGGAACCTTACTTGCTTCTGGAGTTTTCTAAGTTGATCTCTATGAAATTGCTCCTTTACGTCTGGATCGATCACCTTAGAGGGTTCGTATAACTGCATAGATGGGGCAGGCCTCGACGATGATGGTGTGTCGGAAGCCTCAGGAGTCCCATATGTGTTGTCGAATTCTACCAACCGCTCTATGGTTTCCCAAGCCTCTTGTGGAGCGAGTTCAAGGCAGCCATAGGCGGTGTAAGTGTTGATCCTCTCCTTGGTGGCAGCATCAAGAGCATTGTAAATTATTTCCTGAATAAT
The DNA here is from genome assembly GCA_963922045.1 of Persicaria maculosa. Taxonomy (NCBI): domain Eukaryota; kingdom Viridiplantae; phylum Streptophyta; class Magnoliopsida; order Caryophyllales; family Polygonaceae; genus Persicaria; species Persicaria maculosa. Next base: position 43,479,407 of record OY998261.1, read on the forward strand.
GTATGGTGGTTGGCCATGTGTCGGGCATGATCGTAGTAGGTCCTTAATCCTTTCCCAAACAGTCGCTAGAGCCTCACCAGGCTTTTGTTTGAAAGCCGTGATTTTCTGTCGGATCAACGCCGTCTTAGAAGGAGGGAAGAACTTGTTGAGGAACGCGTCCTTGACTTCATTCCAGGTGCGGAGCGAACTTGGGGCTAAGGTCTCCAACCACTGCAATGCTTTTCCTATAAGAGACCAGCGAAAGGCTTTTAGTTGGACATACTCAAGACTTTGTCCATCAGCAATAGTATCACAGAGGTCGAAGAAGGTCGATATATGTGCCATACGGCATTCATTAGGTTTTCCTTCATATTGATGCCTTCTTATTTCAGTTAGAAAATTTGGTTTGATTTCAAAGTTAGAAGTAGGGATTAGAATAGCCGATTCAGGCACTGTAAGCGATGGATGCATGTATTGCTTTGCATTCCGGGGGAGGGCGTTGAGTTGAGTCTCATATCGTCTCCTGGCTTCCTCCTCCCTGTCAGCTCGCTCCCTTAGTGCCGCTTCTCTGGTAGTGAAATCCTCTACTTGCTTCCTTAAGCGTTCAATTTGTTGCGCCTGGGTCTCGTTGTCCGCCATGATTCTTTGAACATGAGCCCTTAGGTGGAGAAAGAGTTCTGGTTCGTCTAGTCCTTCAAATTCAGTTTGGTCACCAGTACGTCGCATACACCTATAAAACAACACTAAAAAGGACCGTGAAAATAAACTACTAGGGCGCGATTGATAGCTTCCCCGGCAACGGCGCCAAAATTTGACGTGGGGAGAATTGAATCAAAATATATAATAAAATATAAAGCAATATAACTCCTAGCCTCTTCAAATAAATTCAAGACTCCCCGCTATAGTAGTAGGGAATCAGGTTCGATCCACGAAGAAGCGAGTCAGCGGGATCCTAGTAGCGATCGAAGACACGTCCTAAATGTTTCGACCAGTAGCCTCGATCTCGAGCTCAGACCTCGATGTTGAACTTGCTGTCGATGCTTACTTCTACAGAAGACCTGCAGAGACAAAAACTTTAGTCGATATCGACTGGAAAGGTCGATATCGACTACAGTTAATCCTTGAAATCGACTGGCTCAGAAGTCTGCCAGTCGATACAAAGGGTCGATTTCGACGTCTGGGGTCGATTTCGATGTTTGCAGCAGTGACCCAGGAATCTCGAGATCGACTCAGAAAACTGTCGATCTATCAGTGTGGTCGATATCGACGTTCAGGGTCGATATCGATGTCTTCCTGCAGTGGGTTAGTTCTTCGTTGGCAAAGAAAGGCCGAAGATTTAAGAATGGGAAAAGAAGCAATGAACAGAAATAAACAAAGGTGTTGGGTTTTTCGATGACTCAACGAACGGCGGGCAAATATGAATGTAAACTTTAATAAAGAAAAGATCTTCCAAAGCCAAGGGTCACCGCGACGATAACCATGATAGAATAAGTAAGAATCCACTAAAGATGCATGCTTTTATCATAAAGGAAAAGGCTTTCACCTAAACCGACAAATAGGAAAAGAGATCTTGCAATTACTTAACCTAATTTGCGTCTACCTTTGACATAATTGAGTTTATAATCCTTCGAATAGAAACCCTAATTACTACCCATGTTTTACAACATGAGTTCCTTAAATTCGCATTTAAAGATGAAGCACAAGGTAGAGCGAGATAAAAGATACCTTTTTAGTGACGTCCAAACCTTACCACCATGGCTATCGTCGGGCTCACCCCGACCCTAGAAGAAAGGGCGACTACTCGCTCATGTTGAATGTAGACATGCTTTGAATTGAAATAACTTGCATAAATGGAAAATTTCGAATCTTTACAATCTCAATGCCAACTATCATAAGCGCTTGAAACTTTAAAGCTCAAAAACTCTAACTTTCTTTTGCCTATTACTATTGTCTTACTTGCTTGGATAATTCTAACAAACCAGCCCCTAGGGCTTTATTTATAGGCTACTAATCCTTGCTATCCGAGGATTGTAACTTCTATCTAAACTATGAACTCTATCCGAACAATTAGGATAGGTCTTTTATTTTGATAAAACTTTAAAGGAAAAGATAAATTCAACTGCTAACTATCTAGAAGAACAAGATAATCCGTGGCCTTGATGATAGAATTCATAATCCGAGTCTCGAAATCGGATCTATCTTCTGTCGAGATGAGGTCTATATCGACCACAGAGGTCGATATCGATGTCTGTGTTCCTGCTCGACTTGTCCAGCTCCAGTCGATGTCTATGTTGAGGTCGATATCGATGTAGTATGTCGATATCGATGTCTTCTTGGTTGGTCTGTGTGGTCTATCTCGACACTCAGAAGGCGTGTCGACAACTATGGTTGATATCGATGTTTAAGGTCGATATCGACCCCTGCTCAGTTTCACTTGGCTTCTCCGTTTTGACTCCGATTTTGCTCGAATTCCTGCATGGTTAGCTCAAAACTTGTGCAGACTCTATTTCTTGTACTTTAGCCCATTCTTACACAAGTTTATATTCTTTTGAACCTTTTCTTTGGAAATCGAATGAAATATGAAGTCAAAAGATGCAATAAAAGGAGATACAAATATGTACATCAGCAACAAAGGGAGATGAAAGACGAGAGGCGAACAGAGGGTAGTGAACAGAGGGAGTCAAGATGGCCGCGGAGGCTACGATTTAAGCTAGCGGATTCAAGCAGATTCGATTGAGTTTGGAAGCGATTTGAGGATTCAAGTTTGGAAGCGAGATAGTGAGAGGATTCAAGTTTGGAATCGATTTGAGGATTCAAGTGACAAGAGGCGAGACAGGCGACCAGAGATGTGGAAGGAGGTGAACAGTGACAAAGGCGAGACAGAGATGGAGAGAGACTAGAGGACGTGGTTGCAAGGGGGATGAAGGCGGAGAGGAGAAGGGAACGGAGGTCGGAGGTCACTTCTTTCTTCGAGAATGTGCGGAGAATGAATCGCCATAGATGGACGAGGGTTCTCAGATAGGTTGAAGAAAGGGATGGGTATACAGACCTAATTTATTTTCAAAAGTGACTGGGACAACTAATTAAACTTTGAAAGTGAACAAACACTTAATTAAATCTTAAAAATGGTATATTGGACCAAATTTTCTCTATAATCTACCATATAAATAAGAAAGTTCCATTAAAAACAAATTAAAGCACCAAATAAAAAAAATCGGAGAAAAATAAATAAATGATTAATAGAAGCTCCAAATATGAGTTTTTGCAACAACGATTCATCAAAAGCTAACATGAATTAGCGAAAATTAATAATCATATATTATTTCAACAAATAAGAAATACGAAGTAAAATATGATATAAACAACATAAAAATTGAAAAATAAAATCATGTATAATCTCATAATAGAAATAAGGAAGTACAATTAAAAATAGATCACTAAGCAACAAATAAATAAAAATTGGAAAAGGAAAAAAAAAAGATGAATAGAAAGCGTCACGTAACAATATACTTCATCTCTCATATTGTCGATCAAAAAAAATGCTCCATCTCTTATTTGTTTGTAAAACAATTGAGTTTTAGAAGATGAACATTGAAATAATTGACTATTTAAAGAAAAAATCTAGCATTTAACCAAAGAAAAACTCTCAACCTTTGGACTACCCACTTTAATTTCCTACTTATCATCTCTAAAAAGTAAAACTAATCTGATGCATTATTCATTTAACGAAAAAAAAAATTCCACCCTTTTGACTACCCTATGTAAAAATTGTTGACAATTATATTCATTATTGATTTGATATAAAAAAATACTTTAATTTGCTTTTAATTCAGCATTTAATTAAAATGGGGTAAAAAGTCTCTTTAAAAAAATAAAATAGCACATGTAAATTATAGGATTCCATCTTGAGGTGTGGTTATTAACAACAATGAAAACCATGGCTGGCAAAATCTGACCCGACCCGAGAAACCCGACCGACTCACCCGAATCGAAATCCGACCGAACACGAAAATTTAGCGTTATGCATAACCCGAACCCGAAACCGAACCCGATCGACTTTGACCCGAAACCCGAAGTGACCCGAATACAGACAAACCCGACTCAACCCGGATCCGACTCAAATAAGACCCGACCCGAATTCCAGCCCGACCTGAATTCCAACCCGACCCGACGCCCAACCCGACCCGACGCCCAACTGACCCGAGTCCCAACCCGACCCGAGTCCCAACCGACCCGAGTCCCAACCGACCCGACCCCCAACTCGACTCAAATATCCTTGAATATATATATATATATAAATATCTATTATACATTTATACTACAATTTTTTTTATTGTAATCCATTATCGAACTATTGATAGTTAATGCTATTTCTAAACAAAATAAAAATTTCATTGATCAAAGTGAAAACTTAAAACCATTAATGGATAAGTGCATTCCATTGATCAAAGTTAAATTTACCATAACTTTATGATAAATTTGAGGACAGTTTAGGAAAAAAACAAAATAAGCTAAAGTCCATAGTAGTAACTCAATAAATAAACAAAAGTTACACAACATCACTTCAAGTTTTAACAACTTGGCATCACGACAGCGAACAAAAACAAGTAACAGATCAGCATAACAGCAAAGAGTACAAAAACAAGGAGCAGTCCAACATGGCAACACCATTGCAGGCTTGTAGAGTTGCAGCAGCAAAATGCAATATGTAAACGCAGCATGAATGGAATACTTTAAATGAGGGATGAATCATGAATGGAATACTTTAAATGCATCGAATATTCAAATCCATCGAATATTCTAATTCATCGAATAATCGGAGATGAATTTTTATATGAGGATTAAGGTAATCTTGTTTAGTTATTTTCATATAGGCAATAATTTGTTTACTTTATCAGTATTTAAGATTAACTCACAAAGGAGTCAGTTTACTAGATTACTCAAAACTCCAAAAGTCATCAACTCATAGTACATTCATATAGATCGATGTGAATCATTACTCGTTTACTCATTTAATGATGAATGATCGACTTGAATTTATAATTCTCATTTCTCACTAATAAAAGATGAGTACAATGAGGATATTATAACTTGAATAATATACGTAATAAAATTTCTTTTGAAAACTACTTTTTGAAAGACACAAATAACGTGAATTATCTTTTAGATAGGGAATCAAGTATGATTTTGATAACAATATATTGCCAAATTTCAATGAAATTAATGATAAATAGAATGAGCTTACCAATGTCATTAAAATTGGGATTCTAAATTGGATCGGTAAAAAGGTGTAAGGATCGGATCGTATAATCGAATCGTAGGATAGTAAGATCCCACCTTATGGATGAATTTTCTTTTAAATGAAGTTACTATGTTTAATATTAGATAAATATTATGTTAAATCATAAAAAATACCCATAAAGATGTAAAATTTTAAAAATAAACTAAATATAATATAGATAAAGGGTAAATATTAGAAATTTCTTATAATAGACATTTTATAGGATCGTTATAATCGCAATAAAGGACCGGGATCATTTTTCCATTTTTAGATCGTAGGATCGAATCGAGAGTTTAACAACATTGAGTTTACGAGCCAATGAGTAGATTATTTATTGAATCATATTTAATTTTACTAAAATGCTTTTTGAAATCCATAAATAACATGAATTACATATTCAATTTAATAAAATTGATTACCCGAAAGCAAGGTTTTAACTTCTAAATATCGCTTATCGGGGTCGTATTATATTTATACTTCAAAATTTAAAAATAAACATGAAAAATTAATATTTAAATTGTAAAATTACCCATAAACTTGATAAAATAAAAAGTTTAAATTTTGATCTGATATACCTATATGATATATGGCTATATGGTAAATTGGTAACGGATTCCCACCCATAGAAAAACCAAGGAAAGTTGATTACTAGTAAAATGGGATAGGAAAGTTGATTAAAAAATGGATCTGACAATTTTGGATTATTGGAATTTTGATGATCCTCCATCTTTGAATAGAAGATTAGAAAAACCAAGGAAACACATGAATATTATAGTGATACAAAACTCTTATGAATACTTCCTCCATTCGGCAAAACATGTCGTTTACTATTCACGCACGCTTTTTTAGAATGATAAAAACTATAAAAAATATTTATTTTTTGATAAAAAAATTTTAACAAGTTTGTACATAATAATAACTACGAAATTGTTAAAAAAAACTTATTAAAAAACTTGATATTTTATATAGTTTTTTCTTATAAAAAAGCGTGTGTGAATAGTAAAGTGACATGTTTTGTCGAACGGATGGAGTATTCTTTATTGATATGATTTTACACTAGTACAAAAATGTAATCTAACGGCCATAATTTATCAGGAGTTTTAAAAAACTCCAAAGAAAAGATACTCGCATAGGAGTTATTTAAAACAACTCCCGTGAAATGTTTTTTATATTTTTTGTCATAAACAAAATATATTTTCTCAGGAGTTTTATAAAAATTCCCGAAAATCCTTATTTTCGCTCGGGTGTTTTTAATAAAAACGCCTGATAAAACATCTAAAAAAGTTAAAAAAACCCAATCCCTAACCAACCCTATCCATCGCCTTGTCCCTCTTCAATCTCTATAATCCAAAATTCCCACTACTCATCACTTTCAATCTTCCATGAATCGGCATCTAGGGTTGGTAATTCAAAAAGCTTTTCATGAGAAAGGCGAACAAGGCTCCTCTATCTCTCTCAAGACTTGGCAAGTTTATGAAGGGAAAGGTAATTCCTCTTTTTCACTTTGAATCGGGATCTAGGGTTTCTATTCTATTGGTGACATTTAGTAAGCTATATGTCTTGATTCGTTGATCGTGGATTGTAGGACGGCAAAATTTTAGTTGTGGTCGGATCAGTGACATAGGGTTTATGAAGTCTCATCCCTCACCGAGACGGTAAAATCGCAGGACGACAAAATCATGGAGTGCAGGATGGAAAAATTGCAGCTGAGGTTTGAGATGGTCAGGGATCGCATTGAGAAGATCGGTACAAAGCGCATGACCTTCGAGTCTCGACCAGCTGTCTCTCAAATCTCCTCTTGGCCAGATATGGTACCTTCCTCCGTCCATTTTCATTGTTTATCCATCTTTTCTTATTGATATTTGGGGTATTGTTTTGCTTATTGTTATCAGTTATGTTATTTTTATTGAGTCTTTAGCAACACTAAACCAAGTTTGTTTTAGGCTGTAAGTATTGATTCTAGTCGACCAAATTTGGTTTGCTTTACTGTTCGACTTCGGTGAACTTTAAAATCAAATCAAACATTCTGAGATGGAGAAATTTTCCCATTTTACAAACCCAATGACCCAAGTAATAGTAACCTGTTATTAAAGTAGAAAGTAATTTTCATCATGGGTTGTATAAAATTAACTAGGCAAAGTAGCATTAAGTTAAACTATCAAGAGGCTCAATGTTGTCTATTTGTTTGGTTTTGATGACACTTCATGTGCTTTACTACACACTTACCACCTTGAGACACCCTTACATTTATTACAAATTTGATATGAAAGCCCCTGCAAATGTGTCGTTGTTTACATGATAGATTTGTGAGTAATGCTTATGCGTTCAAACTTTGAACGAGAGAAGTGTTGTTGCGTATCCTATGATTTATTTTGTCTACACCCTTAGGCAGGGGTGTGAAAGTTCTTTTGATTTATTTTATCTAAGCTTTAAGGAAATCATAGATATTTTTAATATTGTTTTCTGCTTCTGAATATTTGGGATAAGCATGCCAGTTCAATTGGATTGGTTTGTTTGCTTCTCACCATTGTTGGAGGTGTAGCAGTCGGTGACTCGGCCTATTAGGACTCCGGTGTAGCGAGAGCGTGACCGAGAGACTGTCGTCTCTTTTGCAAAGATGATTGATAGCAACAATCACGTTGAGGAGACTGCATTGTTGAGCAAAAATTTTCCTGCATAGGTTGTTTTAATTTACCATTCAGCTTAGTTTTGAAACAAACTTAGTTATTTATTGATTGTTAACTGCTTATCCTTGTGAGACAAAGCAGACAAGTTTGAGGTAGAGTTGAGAATGGATATTGTAGGGTTAAGATTTTGGTAGTTTGTGTTACTGTTATACCACTTACATTTGAAATAGCTTCATTTTACTACTCCCTCCGTTCGGCAAAACTTGTCATTTTAGGGTGTTATTTTTGTTCAAAAAAACTTGTCATTGTAGGTATTTTGCCCTTCACTTTACAAAAATGCCCTTGATATGATTGATGGTTTGTTAGTTGTAGTTTTCGATAAAGTAAAAAAGGAGGATAATAATTGAGGGTAAATTAGTACATTTGTTGTTTGCCTTAAAACTTGTGAAATAAGCTAAAATGACAAGTTTTGATGAACGGAGGGATTAGTATTTATGTAAATTCAAATACGAATTTCTAGCACTTAGTTTGCTATTGAGGGAGGTAAGGTGAATGAGTAGGCTTTATCAAACTTGTTGTCATGTTCACTAAGAGGTAAGAAAATATGGTTTTGGTTTCATCTCAAACGTTGGTTACTGTCATATAGGCCTAAGGTAACATGCTTCAATCTCTTGTGAATTTGTTTGTGATGCGAGTCCATAGGCTGTTACTGGCTTCTCTGTGCTGTGAAATTTTCGCAAATCATTATAATATTGTTATAATATTTTACCGAATCTGTGATATTCCACAACCTACAATCCAAGTTCTCGATGAGATTGACATTGATATTGAATATAAGGTTGGCTGATTTATATGATTTGAAAATAATAGTTTTCGTTGTATTTCCATTTGTTATGGTTCTTACAATCTTCATTGATGCAGTTATCTTTAGCTCCAAAAGGAAGAACTGCAGCTGTGACTATAATCAATCCAAAGTAAGTCTCATGACAAGGTTTCAAGTTACACTAGTGTGTCTCGGATATGAAAAATCCTTTTGGGAACACATTCGTCACTTGTTTGAGTCGGGCATTTCTCTATATATATGATTGTGGTTTATTCATTTCTACCAAGGAATCCGCAAGTGTCTTATTTTATATCAACCTCTTAAGATTATATATAATATACATGTTTATAACTTCAACTGAACCAGTTACACAAATAAATATATGTACCAGGTTTTTACAGCTAGAGAGGAAGTGCCTGGAAGGTGTGGTTATCTTGTTATATGTACTGATCTGGCTATAATCTAGTAATGCACCGGGAGAATTGAAGAGGAAGGGCTTGATCACCCAAATTCCAATTATATCTATGTAATGATGGTATGAAGTACAATTGATTAAATACTATTTTGTGCTTGCTCAGATCCTTGAATGTTGTAAGACAACTTAGTGATGTTCTTCTTGTTGGCATTTATGAAAGTGCTTTCTCTAATTCTCCAAAATTGGTATATAATAATGTATTATTTTTTGTGTTTGCCGACAGATTACTATATGTGTATATTTTGAACAAAGAAGGGTTTTCTACCTTGGTACAAAGCAGGGTTGAAAGCCCCTGCTTTTTTTTTTTTCTAAAAATCACTCCATAATTCGGGAGTTTTTTAAAACCTCCTGTAAGATGTCTCAGGGGTTTTTTCAAAAACTCCTGGAAGATTTTAGAGTGAGGTGGCATTTTGGTGACTGCTCTTTCTCGGGAGTTTTTTAAAAAAACTCCTGACCGAGAATTATCTTTCAGGACTTTTTATAAAACTCCCGATATGCTTTGTAAAAAACTCCCGATACATGTCTAATTTGTACTAGTGTTAAGTCGCCCATGCATGCTTGAAAAGGGGCATCTTTTCTCTATTTTTTTAAACCGAAGGAATGATCAACAGGAAACTATACAAATGACAGCAGCAAATACAAAACCTAAAACTGCCTTCCACCGAGTGGCCTTTTGCAAAGAATCAGGAAACTATACAAAACGAAGCAATAAAAGACTAAATCTATCACTAAAGAACAAGGACAAAGGTTGGAGAAACAATAGTAAGAAGAAAGGATGGCTGGAAAAGAAGATTAAATAGGGAAGGCCAAATCAAATAAAACCAAGTAAAAAAGAAAAGTGAAGCAGTGAAAACAAATCTTCGATGGTGTTATGTTCTTAATCCCCATTATACACTTTTAGCTATGACACTTTATTCCTTTGTATTGTGGACAGTTGGGAAAACCATTAGCATTTGGGATGATAATTGGATCCTCCCAAATCCCTATTAACCATAATCCCTAACCACCACTACATGTATAAGAGGATAACAATAAGTGAGTGTATCACAACAAATAAGGAATCGAACATGAACAACCTAACATTGGATTACCAAGGACGGTTAGGATCAAACCTCTAAAAATTTTCAAACATCCATATACCTTCCACTGATATAAGAGACCGATTGTACTAAGGATTGAAAAATAACAGATGGTTCTCTATGAGCTTGGCGGTGAATCTAATTCATGAAAATAAAGGTCATCGACTGAACAACGACGAGTGGATATGGGACCTGGATATCTCCCCAAATATTAAATTTTTTTCTCCGGAAAGCATCCATAAATGGGCTACCAACTAAAACAAAACTAGAACAGAGAAGAATAATAGTGTCAATGCAGTGCGAATTCTACAACCACATCCACAAAAGGACCTTCTGAATATCCATGTGGAATGCCCTAATACTAAAATAATTGCCAGCAACTAGACTAGGGACGTACTATTTCTCAAGAAATAGGTAAACATGATGGCATCGAATTCTTATAATAAAGAGAGAGAGACCTCATATGAAAAGAGAGAAGTCTTATAATAAAGAAAGAGAAAGAGAAGTATTGTTGAGTTCCAAGTAGATTGGTTCCCCATCACTTAAAAGCTCAGGAATTTTTCGATGGATCTTTCTGTTGTGAGAGTTTAGTATATTTGTATGTTTGTGAGCTTTAAATTAGAAGTGCTTGTGTGTTGTAATATTTTTCAGACTCAATAAAAGTTTGTTTTTAAGAAAGGGAAACCTACTTAATCGAACTTTATGTTTTGAATAATCAGTTTTATTGATTCCAATCCTTTCACCATCTAAAAACAAAAAACTGAGAGTTAGAGACTACGGTCTGAGGTAGAAAATGAAACAGATCTGTGTTGTGCTTGAACTAAGGGAGGCCTGGTTGAAGGTTAGCCACCTCTAGAAAGTCGAAAGCTAAAGGAACGTCGGTGGTCCAGTGTAACTAAGTTCAGGTATTGGTCAAACCTCTCTATCTTTAAGTTTTTAATTGTAGATCATGGTGATCTTGAAACCATAGAAAATTCATTATTCATAATATGGTTAGTAGATTATGGTAGTTAGTACCACTGAAAGTCATTTATAAATATTCTATATTGCATCTTGAGTATTATTGTAAAAAACTATAAAGTAAAAACCAAGTTTATAATTTAGTATAAAGTACGGGTACCTTTTGAAAAATCAAAAAGAAAAAGATGAAATCTTTGATTATTTTTTAAAATATTTTAAAGGCTTGAATATTGTGGTAATTAATTTTAAAAACTTGAATAATTTGAAAAAAGTTTCAATATTAGATCCATTATACATATGAGGGAATTGTACAAAATAACCCTAATCCCGAAAATTTTTGCGCCCATAACCCACTATCCGAAATATTTGCTAAAGTTAACCTTCTTCCCTCAAAATCTCCTGGTAACTCACAGGCTATAACCAGTGGAGAGAGAGGAAAGAATCAGGGGCATTTATTGCCCATCACTGTCACCCATCCAAAACCACTGCATTCTCTCTCCTCTCTCCAACTCTCGTTCTTGATTTAAATCTGGGGTTGCACTCCATTGAAAAGCTCCTAATTGAAGTGAGGAGGTGGTGGGAGATGCCGAAGCGAGATCGATCTGAGAGAATTTGGTGGTGTTGATAGCCAATCTAGACGTTTGATGTGCCCAATCAGTTGTTGCCGTCATCGGCCAACCTCGTAGTGACCTGATTGTATAACCTCCTCCCGACGATCGACCTCGTCATGAAGAACATCGGCTTTGTCATGGAAGACAATTGGTGAAGCTCTTTGCCGGATCCTTGAGGTGTATGCTCTTATCGGCGAGGGCGGCGCTGTCCGAAGAGAAAGTGAAGGAGGAGGAGGAAGCATCAGATGAGTCAAGGGGAGCGGCAGTGGTGGAGGTGCCGGAGAAGGGGTGAACGTTGTGAGTTCGGAGAGTTCTGAGCGCTTTGAGGGTTTATTGGTTGATCGATCTGAGAGAATTTTGAATGGCGTTGGAAGCCATTGAAGGTGGGGCGGAGAAGGGTTTTGCAGATGTTGGGGGTGGGGTGGCAGGAAAGAGGAGCGGCGGTGGCCTCGGGTCGGGTTAGTGGTTGTTCCAACAGGGGAGTCAGAGGGGTGGCTCCAAGGAGGTCGAAGGAGGGGCGAGAGAGAGAGAGAGGAGGAAGGAAGACGAAGGGAGACCATTGAAGGAGAGCTTTAAGCTTCCTAAGATTCGAACGAATAAGCAGTGAGGCGGCTTTTTTTTAGCAGGTTTAGCTTTTTTTGAGCAAATTAGGTTTAGCATTAGATAGAGTTAATGAGCTGAATTGATAAAAAAAAAAGAGTTAAAAAGTCCACTGCTATTCAAATGTTTGAATTATATTTTTTTTTAAATCATGGTTGAGCTGGGGGAACCGATTTCTTCATTTGTCTAATTGTCTCTACAACCCCCTCTTTCTTATCCTCCATCTTGATAAGCTATTTTATTTCTCTTAAGATCTCAATGACCAAGACCAATCAAAGATGCGAAATAAGTTCACAAGAACAAGTTGATGTTGAGAATTGGAATCCTAAAATTTGTCTTTTAATTGAACCGAAGAAATATAATATCGAGAGGTAAAAGAAATATAATATCGAATATCCATAATTTAATAGAGTTCAAAGCTATTTTTTCATTTATTTTCTTATTATTGTATTATTTATGTTGTCGTATTTGATGGAAACTCCAAAAGGACACAAATTTAACTGGCCGATCATAATATAATTACCCATCACCAATACCGAACTTACAAGTCACCCATACTGGATTTACATGTCACCCTTTACTATTTTACCTGCTGACCCTAATTTGAATACTTACATTATCGAATAATGCGTAGGGTCATACTTACTCGTAGGAAGAGATAGAGTTGGTAAAATCACCCGAAACATAATATGATTCATATAAATGAGATGCAAACTAGAACTAAACTAATGGTATGTAAAAGTCTGCATGTGACATGACACCAGTTAATATTTACATGACATTGTGTTGTATATATGTATTATAAGGTATCGTGTGTTTCCGCTACATATCTAGTCATATTTGAGTTTTCGCAAACGAAACTCTTTGTAGTCATTGAATGAAAATCATGTACTCCCTCTATTCCAAAATAAAAGTCATTTGGCTTTTCGGCACACATTTTAAGGAGATAAAAACTCTATAAAATATTATTTTTTTAATGAATTTATTTTTATAAGTTCATACTTATGACTACCAAGTATGAAATTATTAAAAAAATTGACTAAGAAAATAATATTTTATAATGTTTTTACATCCTTAAAAAACGTGCACAAAAGGACAAACGACTTTTATTTTGGAACGAAGGGAGTAAATTCAAAATTTTTTCTTGTATCGTGTAAGAATATATTAATAGAAGTGACAATACAACACAATATCAGGTAGAAGGTTAAAACAAACTACTGTCAAGTAATAAAAGACTAGTGTCCAGAAATAAAAGCAATGGTGGCAAGTTGACAACAATTATTTAGTCATTTACGTTTGTTTAATTTATAAGATACTTATGATAGGTATTATTTTGTTATATATTTAGCTAGGCAAAAGGATATTATTTAGTCATTTTGAAAGCCCCACCCGAGTGCCTTATTTTCTTGAATGAAAAACATGAATTATTTATATTATAATTTTAATATAATATGCATTATTTTCTCATGAAAAGTAAAGAAGCCCCTTATTTCGGAACAAGTCCAATCAGTAATCAAGTCGCATTAATAATTGCCATTATGTACACTATACATGACAACAGTAAAAATCAACTGCTCAGTCTGTAATTCCCTACTGGACAACCTATGGTTGGCTACTGGACATATTTTGGTTGTTTCCTGTCTTACGTATTGTTCAATATTTTCCCTTGTTATAGTCAATAACGACTGTAATATATTACATGATGGTCGTAATATACTACCTCCGTCTCATATTACATGACAATTGTAATATACTACCTCCGTCTCATAAAAATCAATGTTTGTTGCGGATCAGTTGTTTCGGTGCTTCGACACTTCGTCGCTGATCAAGGCATGCTTGAGTCAATTTCTCCACGTCATCCTTCCTAATTCATTGAATTCTTTCTCTCTCCTCCCCCCAACGACAACCTTTTTGCCACCATCCTTGCTCTTCTCCCGCTCTTGCTCAAGTCTAGGCCTTCTTCTCCCTCTCTTGTTGCACGACTGAATTTTGAGAAATTGTGATTGTTGAGCCCTCAACTAATATGGTTTCTGCCAAATTACTTCAAGCAACTTGCTTTGGAAGTTATTGCCAATAACCTTTAGAGTGATAGTTTTTCTTAACATTAGTTTAAGAAATGCTAACAAATTTAACAATTTTTCGATCAGTTTTTTCAGATTAGGAAATGTCAGCACTTACTATGATCTTAGCTGAGGTTTTCGGATCTAGAAAGCCCTCAACAGTGTTCCAAAAAAGCCTGAATCCAGAACCAACATTGATTATGAACATCTTGTTCAGCATCTACATTGAAAAACAACAATTTTCTTGTTCGTGATAAAAAAATATATATATTTAGCTAGGTGTTCCATAAAAGCCCGATGATTTTGCTCACCATTGTGTATTTTTTAATAATTAATTATTATTTTTTACTTGTAACGTGAATGGCACATGTAATATGGTAGCAATATAATACTCCATTACCCAGCAATATAATCTTATGGCTTCCTCCCTCATTAATTAGCCATGTCGGCTATGCTTTTAGCTATTTGATCACTTCCTCTGATGTTCTGGTCTCTGCTTTGTAAGATTCTCCATCTATCATGTAATTTGTTTTGTCCGTCATGTCACATATTTCAAGTGTCATGTTAATTAGTATTGTTTATGGATATGTTCATGACGTCGGGAAGGACAATGAGGACACAACAACGACCGAGTTTGGGGACACTGGGATGGACAAGGGGGGCGCGTCGGATGCACCTCCTAAGAAAACCGAAGAGGTAATTAGGGTCCCTCTTACTGTCATGTCAACTGCAGTATGTAACATGTAAGCAATTGATAACTTTCATGTAAGATGAAATATTCATTGTGGTGTACTGGTTACAGGACAAGACGGGTTGTCGAGCCATTAAAGGTGATGGTGGAGGAAGGCGTTTGATGCACCCAATTTCATCCCACTACACCTAATTAAACTTTTGACCAGTCATGACTGAGCTTGGTCCCTCAACCATCACCCATTTTACCTGTCATTGGCATCACATGATAACTTTTTTTTTTAAACGGATTTTCACCCAAAAAAATGGTGCGGGTGAAGTGGGTACCTGTAAATTGGCGTAGGAGAATTTAGGGTGAATTATCGACGTTCGAATGACATAGAAGATAGTTGGACTTTTGTATAGAGGTGTAATGGGAGGGATATTTTGCGTATATGTTTCTTTTACATGGGACCCTTGTATGGTCCGCGTTCTTTTGTAAGAAAACACCTTATATAATATATTTACTATGTCAGGAAGTGGGTACTCGACTACCCGTTCCCCATTTCAGCCCTATTTAAACATGATTTTATTTTATTTTATAATCAGGATTGATATCTACACGATGAATTACTCGCCAAATGCACATAAGGAAACTCGGTTGCAGAGTTCGAGTGCGTAGTCAGAATCTGCGGATGCGCATCACGAAAGCGCAGATTTGACATGTAGTACACGCGCGGTAGCAACACCCTCGAGCGCACAGTGCGAGTGCGCGATAGCGGGCAAGTGCGTCTACGGATTGTGTATGCGGGGACCCTTCCTTCTTCTTCCTCCATCCCATCTACTGTCTTCCTCGCTTCTAGCCGACCACCAATGGCGGCCCTGCTTCTCGGCGTTGCTTGCAAATATTGCAATCTTATTGTGCTTCAAGCTGCTATGGAGTCTTCTATGTAAATTCAAAGTTTGTGGATCGCTAATATGTTGTCTTGAGAAGTTCAATTTGAGATCTGAATCAAAACAGTGAAAGTTGAAGACCACATAAATTAATTAAAAGAAGGGGAACTGCAGCACCTCCATTTTTAATTACTCTGTACTAATTAGTACAATATTAATTAAGATTTGAAGAGGTGATTTCAATAACAATTATTGTAAAATAGAGAATAAAAATTATTCACACGCCTATCTTAAACAATAAAGAAGATAAGTGAGATATATGAGATCTGCCGCGGATGAAACAATGGTGCGATTGCGCATTGCGAGTGCGTGTCGTGCACTCGCAATTCGCGGTCGCCGAACCGTGTAAAGGGTGAGAAAATCGCCGTGCAAATAGTACCTTTATAAGGGTTTATGAGTGATTTTGTGAAAATCCCACTATTTCAATGGTGGTTTAATGTAATTTACGAGAATTATAATGCACAATTGCAAACTCTGCGTGACGGTTTTTTTTTTTTTTGAAAACAGAATAGTTTGATTGAGAGAGGGAGAGACAGACTATAAGTCGATAACCCAATTCGAAATTCCAAGTGAAAGGCAAAGGCATTTTTTCAGATCAGAATCAATTCACCGTCAAACACCAAACGAATTGCGCAATTGTAACGGCACTGGTAATTCAATGTTGATGCATATCTCAATTTAATACCACAATTTTTCTTCCGTTCCAGTTGGAACCCCCTTCCTGATCCACCCCGCCATCGGTGGACGTTCCTTTATCTCTATATATAAGGTCTCTTAGGTGGGAGGCTTGATCCATTTCTTGTTTGGTGTTCTTCACCTCTTCAAAGAAATCAATCACATGTTTTGATTGATTTATGGTGGTATTGCTGCGATCATTATGAGGAATCGACGTTCCATGATTCCTAGGGTTTCGGTTGTCGCTTTGCAGTTTTTCATCTCCTTTCCAGGTACTAGGTTTTAACAATGGTGATTCCTAGTATTTTACAATTGATGTTGGGATTGATGCTTGTTCATTTTAGCGTGCTTTGGTTCGGGATTTTGTTTTCCCATCCAATTTCCTGAAATGATGTGTTATCGAGAACCTTTGTGACTGGAGATTGTTTCTGATTTTTGATAGATTAATTACAAGCTAAAAACAAATATTAAGAGCAGAAACAAAGGTTAATTTGTTGGAGTAAGGAGGAATTGGGAACTGGATCTGTATTATAATATGGAACTTTTTCCCCAACTTCCTGAGGAAATGCTGTCAATGTGACCCTGGTGTGGGAAATGATTCCTCCTGTTTGATTGAGGGCATCCCCAAGCTGAAAAATCACTGTATCTTTTACCTTGGAAACCCCAGCTTCGGCAATAAGAGTGTAAAATGAAACTAAGCTGTCGCACTGGCAATGTCAAATTTTAACGACTTTGAATTATCTTCCTGTAGACTGATGAAACCACATGTCAGAACATGATTCCAGAAGCTGTGTAGTTAGGGTGATAATATTTACACCCATAAATTTTACTATATGCACCACATCTTGAGTCACACACCTGCTCCTCAAGAGGCGCCCTCAAGAGGAGCAGGGGTGTATTTTAAAAAAAATATAAAAAGTGAGATATGTGGTGTAAATAGTAAATTTTGTGGTGTAAATAACATTGGCTTATTTTTGCTAGTTTTATGCTTTGTAGATGTGAGGGTAGTTATGTCATTATGATTCTACATTTTTAGTGTTGAATACTGATTTCAATTCTGGAGTGGCAATCCACCTCACTGATTTCTTATTCATTTGATTATCCTCTCTTGTTGATTGTTTTGGCGTCTGATGTCCGGAAGCTGTTACTAATACGTGGTCATGTGTGTCTGCATGCACAGCTGTACATTTATAGTTTGACAAACTAGGAAATTACTTTGATGTCTGGTAGGCTTGCGCTACATTTTACACAGCATGTTTTAAGCAAAAAATATTTCTTGTTGATAAGCTTTGTTGATCATGTTTCGCCAAGTGGATGGTCAAACAAGTGGTATGCCAACTTTTAACATTAATAAAGAATTGCGTAGATCCTTGGATCTTATGTCATTTTACTTTGCAGATTAACAACTTTTTCATCATAGTTCCCGTGTATTATAATTAATTGAAATTCAAAACCTTTCTTTCCATCCAATCATGAACGTCTTAGCCTTTTATATTAAATCATTCAGAAAACACGTCAGATGAATGGTTGTGATTGGTATTACGTGGACACATTTCTAATGTGATATATCATTCTCTTGCAGCATATATATTATCAGCTGATGTAACACTTAAAAATGTGGAGTTCTACAGTTCCCACAAATGGGTAGAGAGAAAACCTGAAGTTTACTTTAAATGTACTGGTGAGAACCAAACATTCTTGCCTGATGTGAAGAAGCCCAATCTCTTGTATAGCTTTAACGGAGAAGAATCTTGGCAGGTTTGTGCCTAATTTTTTTTTCTTGTGTGCTAACTTCCTGACGAATATCTTCATTTATATGTAGTTAGTATATTTATTTAATAGAAACGGGGAAGTCATAGGATACTCATTATTGTTGGGATTTAATAAGGTCTGCTGTTATATTGCTCCAGGTTTGTTATTATCTTTGTTTATTTTAAATTCTTCTTGCCTTTTTTCTTTCATGTGTCAATTTAGACAAACTCAAAGAAGCAACCTTTTGATAGAGATTAAATCAGGAAGAACACATAAAACTCACAAAGGGCACAAATCAGAGAACATGTAGAGATAAAACCAGAACCATGGAACGAACCCTTGGAGTTTACTCCCATATCCAGTAGGGAAACTCCAACTAGCCAAAGGACATAAAACCAAATACAGAATAGATGATCGATAGATGATTCAGATATAGGGCTATTCACCTGTATTTATACTAGTTTTCTTCCACTCAAACTATACCTTTTGTGACATAACAAAGCTGACACTCACTCTAGCTAACCTCCCTCACAGCCCTAATTAACTGAATTCTAGAGCCTTATATAGTAAATGTAACAATGCCACCCTCTTTAAACAAGCCCTGTCTTTAAGGCTAGTCTTAGAAGATGGATATAGTAACATTCTTTATCAACATCCAGCAGTGTATGAGCTATAGCAGTCTTGCACGCTACCAAATGTCGGTATTGTCTTCATCCATCGGGCTTGATCCTCGGTGATTTCATACTCGAATAGGATGATATGAAACCAAACTGAATTAGGGGTATTAGCTGATTGGATTGGACTCATACAATAGTATGTTGCCCTGGTCATCTGAATCTGAAGCACAGTCTATCCTGCTGTCTAGGCAATATGGAGCGACATTTGTGTCATCAACCCAATATAGTGGCATCCACTCACCCAAAGTGAGTGGCCCAACTCTACTATGGTTCTTCATCATATCATATGCATAACTAAATACCTTCCTCACTCTCACATATGTTCTAGCCCTTGGCACTTTCCCTCACAAGGATTGTAATCTTCTCAGCTGCAGTCAAGACTGAAGAGTGCAAACTTAAAAATATTTTCAACCCAAAGAGTTGTGAGGAACAAGTTCTCACCAGTCACCTGCCAAAAATCTGCACAAGATGTGTATAAAAGCTTTTTGACCCAGAAATCCTTTCAGTTGAGTATCTGACTATCTGAAACAACAGCCCAAAGCTTACCCCTGAAACCATTGCAAGCAGGGATCAAATTCAACCTTTCCATAGTTAATTGAAGATCTCCTTGCTTATGAAATTATGAACTTTTTTTATGGAGCTATAGTGCAATATTTAATCATCAATTATGCTAATCGTTTTCAGCTCATCCTCATCTTTCATCTTTTATTTTTATTTTTGGAAAATGGGTCAATTAAATACCCCCTCTGTTTTTATATAAATGACATTGTTAGGATTTCTTTGTTTATCTAATTGATTGACATTTTGAGCTCTTCCAAGCTCTCCTGTCCCATATCTGTTTTCTTTCTAATTACAAACTTTTAAAAGAAATTGAAAATCTCTCCTCAATTTGGAGTTGAAAGCTGAAGATGGGATTTGCATCTGTCCCTAACTGTACCATTCTTGGGTGATAATTTTACTTTCTTAATTTATATTTATAGCCCCAAAATGTCATTTATAAAAAAAGACGGAGGGAGTAATAGGGACCAAAAGTTCCAAAAAGAACAACTGAACATGACCAACAAAGGGCCGGTCATGTTGTCGTCTGTCTCTCATCTAACTCTTTATAGCTGTCCGTTTTTAAGGCAACATGATGAATTTTTTTCTTTTAAAGAATTACCCAGAAGCCTAGCTGATAATGCTTCGTTTGGAAATTTTCAATGCTTTAAAGGGAAGCTTAAATACCTATCAGATTGTGTTGATTGGGCATTTCAACTTTTAGGGTGATTTTACATTGCATTCTGGATGTCTAGATGCTTATGCTGGATGAAGTACAGCTCATGGAGTCCTGTCCATGATAACATTAGCACTGCTGCAGTAATTTTAATCAGATTTAATGTGTGCATACTAATTTATGTTGGTTTATGTCCCCTTGTCGCATTTAGATTATAGGTTCATCATCACTGTTTCTTGTGCCTAATAAAGAAAACTGATTAGAGTGTCTTAGAAAGACTCTCATCAATGAGTTTCATGGGTAACTTGTAAAGATTCCATTTATAGAAAACGTGTCATCTCGCTCATGTAGATAATATAGTAAATTTAGCATGGTATCAATTATTCTCATATGATAATTTTATCCTTTCATTTTTTAAATTGTTGAGTAAAAATTTGTACAATTTCTTTTTCACCAATAATTGTTTATTTGTCAACATTTTTTTTCCCAAGAAATTTAACATTTAACTAATTTTTGTTGAAGGAATTGTTCATGCATTTGATGTTTTAACAGATTAGACTTTTTTCCCTTTGTTCATCTGGCTCTTCTAGTGCTTGAGGTTTTTGATGGGTGTGTTTCCATGAAAAGATGTGTTAATAACTCATTCAGATTGTTCATTGCAAAATTTCATCTTGTAAATGATGCTAAATAATCTATTCTTCTTCTTTTTTTCATAACCAGTCTTACAGTTGCCGCTTTGGTTGTTTAACTTTTTTTTTTTTTACCTTTTGTATATTTGGAAAATGTATCAGAGGAATGCCATTATGTCCAAAAGCAAGCATCTAAACTTGTCTAGTGAATCTAATTCCAACATACTTCAAAATTCCCCTTTTCAGCCTTTGACTGAGCTTCAGACTAAGAAGTGCAAGAGATGTGGGGTATATGAGGATCACTTAATGTCTCATCATATCATTGATGAATGGGAATTATGCTCTTCTGATTTTAGTGGAAGTGATGGGCGTCATACTCACTTTAAGGAGAAGGTGTTGAACGCAACATTTTTGTGTGAAGATTGCTTAACGCTTCAGTCAGGTGATTCTTTCTGCAAATTAGTGTCTATGGCTAGTCAATTATGACCCGTGCATTTGTCTCAACTGCTAGCTAATTCGGAATCTCTGAAGTTTTAAGCTTGTGCTTTGTGTTGTTCTCTTGGATTGATTCAGTCGACAATCAAGGAAAGGGAGTTACGGAGATACAGGGATTCGGAAGATCATATTTGTCCAAAATATATAGATTAATTTCATCCTTTCATCTGTTTTCTCTTTTATCCAAATCTGATCATTAATGGTAAAGTGTGATTTTCATCGACCAACTGGTTGCAGACTCCTCATGGACGGAGGCCTCAAAAGGTGCTGGAGGGAAGACATTTCACATCATACCGTTTCTAGTCACTGTTGGTGTTGTTTTAGTTACTATCGTTGTGTTAGTGCTGGTGTTCAAGTGTTGGCAGAAGAGAAAACGACAGCGGCAGCAGGCAAGGTTCATGAAGCTGTTTGAAGACGATGATGATATTGAAGATGAATTAGGCATCAGAGAGATGATATAAGTCAAGGCATTCTATGATGGAGATCTTTTTTTTTTTTTTTTAATGAGATATACCTGGATTTCCCCATCAATAAATACTATGTTCATTGTGTTCCATTAGTGAGGATGTAGGGAAAGAGCAAAGGGAAGGGGTGATGTGAGTTGAGACTTGAATTTGTAGATGAAAGTAGTATAGTAAGATGATGATGTGTAGGAAAACAAGAGAATTTTGCGTCAAGGAGAATACTTAAGAGCTAATATTTGTGCATCTCGATATAACGATTGATTTTTCAGTTCCTGCCTTCATTGATATGTTGGGTTCTACTCTTAATCTACAGAAAGCGATTCGCTTTCCATCAGAAGAAATTGGGGATATTAACATGACTTTCGGGTGTTCATAAAAAATAATGTAATGTCTTATGTAATCCAGATGTATGTGTACCCTTGATCATGTGAATGCTTGTAAAGACTAGAAGTTCAAGGACTAGGTCTAGGTCACAGGTGACTCGAGCGTGGACCAAGGATGGCTCGGTTCTTACTAGTCAATGAAGGCTGAAGACTTGGGTGATTGGGCTCTTCCTGGATGACATATTGGATCCAAATAGAAGAACACAGTTCATTCTATTATTGGCCCAACCCATCTGAGATCTAGCCCCCTAAACTCTTCTAGAGAATTCACAACGGCTCTTTGCCTGCATTGTTCCAAACGCACCGTTTTGTCTAAATGACGCTCCTTATAAGAGGCCTCTCTCTCATAAACCCTAATCATGAGCTGCTTCACTATTCTCCGTTCACACAAAGAGAGAGAGAGAGAAGTGAAACCCTAGGTCTTCCGGCGTCACCATTGGAGATCCCACACAGAAAGAGGATGAAGACGAGCTCTTAGCTTGGTTTCTCAACCATTACAAAGTCGTCTTCCCTTGCTTCCTTCCTACTTCAGTGCTCCTCGGAGTGAAGGGAGTATTTGTTCCTCTTTTATGTTTTCTCCTTGTCTGTTCTCACCTCTGAGTTGCTTGACCTAGATCTGTTTCCTTGAGCTCGTCAACACTTGTATCCATGATCTGTACTCCTTCATACTTAGTGGATTATTGGGTTTGAGTCTCTCCCTCTTGAGGCTCCGTAGAGTAGGGCAACCGAACTGCGTCACCAAATCTCTGTGTTCTTGCTTCCGCTTTGCATGTCTGTTACTCGATCTCTGTATTAGATCTTAGGATAAAATTGTTTTCTACAAAGTGGTGTCAGAGCTTGAGTGTCCCATTTCTTCCTTTCTCTCGTCTTTGTAGACGCGGAAAATAGATCTGGGGCGTGGACATTGGGTAGGCCATATAAAGTATCCACAGTCAAGCGCTATTCCTCTCCCGTCCGACGTACCACACCTGTTTTCATAACCAAGTTTTTGCTTCGTTCAAAAACTGTTTTTCTGTGCTATGAATCTGGTTTCTTAGCTCTTAACCTATCTTAGTCACTGTCTCTTGAGGTTTGCTTTGAGCTATCTAACTTTCATAGCTTCTGTGCAGGTACCATGGCTGACTCTTATGTCAAAATCCGACCCTTTGATGGTAAAATTTATTTTGCCATGTGGCAAGTAAATATGAAAGCGATCCTTATCAAAGAAAAATGTTGGAGGGCAGTTGCACCCATTGCACAAGATATCCCTGTTACTCGAACACATGAGGGAGACCCTCCAGTCCAACCTGCTCCTATCATCACACCTGAAATGTCTGAACAGGCTCATGCTGAGATCATGCTCAGACTCACTGATGATATAGCACGACAGGCACGACAGGTAGGAAAATAAAGGTGGGGAGGAAAATATCTCCTCAAGGTTTTCCTTAACCACTAAGCATATGATTTATCTATCTTTATCTAGGTTTTATCTATCTTAGTTAGGATTTATTGACTTTAATATTTATTTTATCTAGGCCTAACCTCTATCCCTTGCAAGGTAGAATTGACATAGCTTGTCTATTTAAATATTTTTCATTCATTGAATTAATTAGATTGGAAACTATATTGAGGAAACCTTTTTGGCAAAAAAGGTTCTTCAATCTCCCAATCCAAAAAATCTAGCAATCAATTTATGTTCTTGGTTACTCAAACTCTCAAGATCAAAACCCTAAGTCCCAAACACAATCTCAAAACACAAAGAACCCTAGCTGCGAAACCGTTGCAAAACAGAAGCCAGGCATCCGTTGCAGCGCACAGCAGAACCGTCGCTGTTCACAGGCAGCGGCCGCTGCCCTTTTCCGTCGGTGTTTCCTTTGTTGGTTTTTGCCTTAGTTTTTATTTGTTTGTTTTTGTTTCTTCCACAATAGTTCAAAGCTTTTATTGTAATTGATTGTAAACATCGAGAACATAGCAAGGATAATTGCAAGATCGGGACAAATCTAAGTCGTTGTTTTTTATTTCAAGCCCACATGCGAAGGATCGGGAATAGCAACATATCCGTCACTGCTTAGTGGTTAAGGAAAACCCTTGAGGAGATATTTTCCTCCCCACCTTTATTTTCCTAATTGAATAAAATATAAAAGAAACTAATTAGAAATAATATCAATTAATTGAAAAGTCAAATAATAGATATTATTCTAACTTACATTGTTCCTAAATAAATATAATGTTTAAAAATCGAAATTAATTAATAAATATATAGAAATTCGTCCAAACAATGACAGCTGCAAAGATGATAAATTTCGGCCATTCTCGAGGTTGATTCTGGAGAAACCTTCAACAGTAAAGTTGTAGATCTTTTCGTCCTCGTTCCAAAAAGGTATGGAACGACCCAATCTGATAAATATGGACTCCGAACCATCCATTTTACTGAGATGTCGAAATGCTGTCAAATCATTCTGAACGAATTAAAACGTGGGTATAATCTCATCTTGCTCCTTTGGAGCTTCATCCATGGTGGAGCCTTCTTCTTCATTTTGAGGAGGACACTCTTTGCCATCAATAGCCCTCGAATCGGTCTTGAGAGCTCGCCTGGATCAAAATCATTATTTGACCCACAGAAGGCCATCTTGATCCGCATCATTCTCCCCCTCTTAGCTACGATTCGTCCTCGAATCGAGTCATTGAAGAGCAGTGGGGAAGGAGCAGCAATCAGAAAGTAACTTCCCTGAACATCAACTTGAGATGGCGCCAGCAGAATTCGAGGCATAGAAACCTCAAAAACACCACATGTCATAGCGATCCTGGAGCAATCAAAAGGAAAAATATCAATAGGCTCAATAACCCTATGAACTTCAGAATTCTCAACATTAGGGACATTCTCAAGAGGTACAATAGCTAACTCAAGAGAAGTGTCCCCAACGTGCTCATCGTCGTTGTCAGAAGCGACCAAAACATCTTACAAAAAATTACAGTCAGCTTGCAGATCAGATTCGGATGCCTTCCCTGGGGAGTCTTGCAGCGTGTGACCCACTGTTGGAAAGCTCGTTGAGTAAGCTTCATAACAAGACTGAGTTGACTCAATTCCGAGGTTGGAGTCGACAGGAATCTGCGAAACAAATTTGGCGCGCTGTGTTGAGTTTTGGGCAACGATTTCAACACGATGCTCCATAGGCTCAATTACTTGTCGTCGGTTGAGGCAACCACAACCGCTGGAGCAGGGGTGAAGGCCGAAGAAAAAGCTTGATGATAGCCCTTCATGAACTTGGCGCTCAATTTGGCGAAGATGGCAGAAAGGTCGGCTTGAATCTCGGCTTGAAGTTGTGCCTCTTTCTCTCGTCGCCGTGCCTCCTCAACCTCTCTTTGTTGGAGTAGCCAGACGTTGTTGTTGACGCCTCTCCTCTTCGATCTCCGCCTGTCGTTGAAGCCAAAGGCAGCGCCTTTGAGCCTCTCGTTGTCGGCGTCATTGTTGTGCAACCCGTTCCAAAGCAAAGAACTCATCCAAGGGATCGGGATCATCATCCCAATCGCCCCAGATAGCGCAAACCATTGAATCAAATCGTTAACAACATCAAGAAAAGACAAGAACTTGTGAAACCTACGGCTCTGGTACCACTTAATACGTTTGGAATTCCCGATCCTTCGCTTGTGGGCTCAGAATCACGAACAACGACTTAGATTTGTCCCGATCTTGCAATTATCCTTGCTATATTCTCGATGTTTACAGTCAATTATAATAAAGGCTTTGATCTATTGTGGAAGAAACGAAAACAAACAAATAAAAACTAAGGCAAAAACCAACAAAGGAAACACCGATGGAAAAGGTGCAGCAGCGACGGATACTGCGGCCGCAGCAGCTAGGGCAGCGGCCGCTGCCTGGTGAACAACGACGGTTCTGCTGTGTGCTGCAACGGATGCCTGGCTTCTGTTTTACGACGGTTTTCACAGCTAGGGTTCTTTGTGTTTTGGGATTGTGTTTGGGACTTAGGGTTTTGATCTTGAGAGTTTGAGTAACCAAGAACATAAATTGATTGCTAGAGTTTTTGGATTGGGAGAATGAAGAACCTTTTTATCCGAAAAGGTTTCCTCAATATAATTTCCAATTTAATTAATTAATTCAATGAATGAAAAGTGTTTAAATAGACAAGCTATGTCAATTCTACCTTGCAAGGGATAGAGGTTTGGCCTAGATAAAATAAATATTAAAGTCAATAAATCCTAACTAAGATAGATAAAACCTAGATAAAGATAGATAAATCATATGCTTAGTGGTTAAGGAAAACCCTTGAGGAGATATTTTCCTCCCCACCTTTATTTTCCTAATTGAATAAAATATAAAAGAAACTAATTAGAAATAATATCAATTAATTGAAAAATCAACTAATAGATATTATTCTAACTTACATTATTCCTAAATAGATATAATGTTTAAAAATCGAAATTAATTAATAAATATATAGAAATTCGTCCAAACAGTGACAGCTGCAAAAATGATGAATTTCGGCCATTTTCAAGATCGATTCTGGAGAAACCTTCAACAACAAAGTTGTAGATCTTTTCGTCCTCGTTCTAATAAGGAATGGCACAACCCAATCTGATGAATATGGACTCCGAACGACCCATTTTACTGAGACATTGAAATGCTGTCAAATCATTCTAAACGAATTAAAATGTGGGTACAATCTCACCTTGCTCCTTTGGAGCTTCATCCATGGTGGAGTGATGTACGGATTTATACCTCTTTTATTGCATCTTCTGACTTCATATTTCATTCGATTTCCAAAGAAAAGGTTCAAACGAATATAAACTTGTGTAAGAATGGGCTAAAGAGCAAGAAATAGAGTCTGCACGAGTTTTGAGCTAACCATGCAGGAATTTGAGCGAAATCGGAGTCAAAACGGAGAAACCAAGGAGAGCAGAAGAGAGGTCGATATCGACCTTAAACATCGACATCGACTACAGTACATCAACACAGAAATGAGTGTCGAGACAGACCATCACACAGCAGAGAAAAGCACTCGATATCGACCTTACACCATCGATATCGACCTCAAAATAGACATCGAGTGGAGCTGGACGAGTCGAGCAGAAACACAAACATCGATATTGACCTTACACCATCGATATCGACCTCATCTCGACAGAAGATAGATACGATTTCGAGACGCGGATTGGCAATTCTATCTCTAAAGAGGCACGAATTATCTTGTACTATTTAGATAGATGACAGCTGGAGATTTATTTACTTTTTACTTTTAAGTTTTATCAAGCTAGTAGGATTTTATCAAAATAAAAGACCTATCCTAATTGTTTGGATAGAGTTTATAGTTTAGATAGAAGTTACAATCCTTGGATAGCGAGGATTAGTAGCCTATAAATAAAGCCTTAGGGGGCTGGCATTCAATCATCCAATTTTAGAGTTCAATTACAAGCAATATAGTTAGAGAGAAGTTTTAGGGTTTGGCGTTTGCGAAAACCGACATTGAGTTGTAAAGCTTCGGAGTTTATAGTTTAATGCAAGTTTATTTCTTTCAATCAATGAGGAGTTCCATGATGAGGTGCGAGTAGTTCCCCAAAGCTCTTAGGGTCGGGGTGAGCCCGACGTTAGCCATGCGTGCTTGAGGTAAGTGTTAGATGTTGATATCGTTGTGTCTATATCATCTCCTACGATTCTATGTTTAGTCCTAATCGAAAGAAAAGGGATTCATGCTAACAACTTGAGTTATAAACATAAAATTGGTAGAGACAATTAGGTTAATTTGCAAGAGTAATCCTAAGAGTTGGTGTACAACGAAAGCTTGTCCCTCGGGTGAAATAGCACAATTGTCCGTCTTATTTATCTTATCGCATGCATTGGTTAACGTTGTGGTAAACCCTAATCCTAGGAGTTGCTTTTTACATAAGTTTATTGATCAAAATCTTTGTTTATTTCTGATCATCGCATCCTCATCCATCCTAAAGTCTTCGGCCTTTCTTTGCCGACAAAAGTTAACAACTTTGCAGGAAAAGACATCGATATCGACCACTGAGTTCCGTCGACAGTTTTCTGAGTCGACGACGATCATCCTTGTGGAGTTACTGAACATCAATATCGACCCTCCCACATCGATATCGACCACCTGTGTCGAATGGCAGTCTTCTGAGTCAGTCCATTCCGTCTGCTAACATCGATATCGACCTTCCTAATCGATATCAACTACTTGTTTTTGTCTTTGCAGGTCTTCTGTTGCATAAAGCATCGACAGCCGAGGTCGACATCCAGCACCAAGATCGAAATCTAGGTTTCTGGTCGATGCAAGACGTGAGATTCCAACGCTACTAGGATCCCGCTGACCTGCCTCCTCGTGGATCGATCTTGACTACCCTTCTACTACAACGGGAGGAAGTCTTGTAATTATTTGCATAGGCTAGGAGTCGGTTTGCATTTATATATCTTTATATTTGTATTTAAGAACTCGACGTTCCTTCTGCTTAACAAATTGGCGCCGTTGCCGGGGAGGCAATCAATCGTGCCCCAGTAGTTTATCTCACGCTTCTATCTAGTTTGGCTTAGCAGGTGTATGCGACGCGCTGATCGCCCACCTGAATTTGAAGGAGTAGACGACCCTGAGCGCTATTTCCACCTAAGAGCCCAAGCTCAGAGAATCATGGCCGACAACGCGAACCAGGCCGAGTTAATTGAATATATGCAGATCGCAGTGAGGTTTCTTTCAGCGAACCAAGATTGCATTGAATGCGGATCACAGTGGCACACCACCATCGAGTGCCCCCATGCTGAACAAGTACAACTAGCGGAGACTCATCAGGAGAGGCAATACATGAGGGGTCCCAATCACCAATATTGGGGAGACCAAAGGTTCCATCAACCACAAAGGAACCCGGTTAATCCTAGGGACCCCCCGCCTTATAGAGCTCCTGGGCACCCGGAGAGGGACCAACGGAAGGATGATCTACAACTAGTGCTGGATGAAATCAGGCGGAATCAGGCTAAGAATGATCAATCCAACAATGCCATCCATTCTCAACTCAATCACCTTACCACAAGGATTGGGGAGATGAATATTTGGAAAAAGAACGTAGAGACCCAACTGGGTCAATTGGCAGCGCAAATCCCTAGGCCGTCCGGAACATTTCATGGGCAACCAACTACCAATCCTAAGGGGCAATCCGGGACAGGCCATGTAGCAGCCATGCAATTAAGGAGTGGCAACAAAGTACAAAAGTCACGAACGGAGTCGGAGAAAGCAGCAGATCCAGTCGACATCGATAGCCCAGTCGATGTCGAGGTAGAGGTCGATATCGACCACTAGATCGACCCACTGGTCGACGTCGAGGCCACTGCAGAGCCCTCAGAGCCACAACAGAGGTTGACATCGACCATCCCAATCGATATCGACCATGTCCCAGTCGATGTCGATGTCCCGCAGGCCCCTCCGACCACCGTTTTGGCCCCTCCACCAAAGAAGACGTTTCCATTCCCATCCAAGGCATTGGAGGATCCCACCAAAGGTAAGTTTAGGCGCTTTGTAAAAATTCTTCAAGGTCTTAATGTTACCATTCCCCTTACAGAAGCCCTAAGCGAGATGCCCGCCTATGTGCGATTCCTCAAAGACATCCTTAGCAAGAAGAGATCCATGGCAGAGATCGC
This sequence comes from Persicaria maculosa, assembly GCA_963922045.1. Classification (NCBI taxonomy): domain Eukaryota; kingdom Viridiplantae; phylum Streptophyta; class Magnoliopsida; order Caryophyllales; family Polygonaceae; genus Persicaria; species Persicaria maculosa. The sequence goes on from OY998261.1 coordinate 43,509,440, forward strand.
AGAGGAGTGCTCAAAGATGGACTTCCCTGAGAAGAGAAATGATCCACGGAAGTTTGCAATCACAGTGGGACTTAGCCAACATCGCTACAAAGCCCTATGTGACCTAGGGGCAAGCGTAAGTCTCATGCCTCTCTCTATTTGGTAAAAGGTGAACATTGGGGCACTTGAACCTGTGGACATGAAACTCTATATGGCTGACAACTCATTCGTCAAGCCCACAGGTATAGTTGATGACGTTCCAGTAAAGGTAGGTAAGTTTTTTGTGCCTACTGATTTCATTGTATTGGAGATGCCTGAAGATCATGTAGTACCTATTATCCTTGGTAGGCCTTACTTAGCTACGGCTGATGCCAATATCAATGTACGTCGAGGATTACTAACCTTTACTATAGGGAACGAAGTGATAAAATTCTCTTTCAACCCAACAATGAGCAAAACAAAGCATCTGGAGCAAGTAGTCCTCTCGCCGGCTAAGGAGAAGCTTAGAAAATTTTTGTTAGCGAGGACGGAAACAACAAGCAGGGTCGACATCAACTAGAACCAGTCGATATCGACTAAAAACATCAAAATCGACCCCCTTTGGTCGAAATCGAGTATTCCAGATTATTGCCAAGAGCTTAAGTATGGGGTCATAGAGGTCGATATCGACCCTCACATGTCGGTATCGACCAAAGCACTCGATATCGACCCTCCTTGGTCGAAATCGACCACCCCTCAGCCCGAAGATTTTTGTTTTGAGCCCGAACAGGTAAGCCCAGGTATGACTCCTAACCCTCCGCTGTCCCTTATTGATAAATCAATTAAGCCAATTATTGATAATTCAACTAATGAGAGGGTCAAAGCTCCATGGTTTGCCTATATTGCTAAAGTTAGGTAAAAAAAGAGAAGGAAAGCCCCAAAAGAAGAACCTAACAATGAAGAAGCCTTGGTCACCGAACTTCGCTATTATCAAAAGGACCTAGATGATCCAGGAGAAGGCTCGAGCTCAAAGGGTCCTTACATTAAAGGCTCGTGAAGAATTGACAGAGAAGTCGGCCTAGCGACTCAAAACTCTAGAGCTTATAGATAAAACTTTGATTGTTTTAGATGGTTTTTAGGATTTCACTTTTAGCTTTTTAAACTTTTAAAACTGAGATAATTCGTGGCTTTATCTATACTTCTAACAAAGATTTCAGGTTTCTAAGCAAAAAGAACGACGAAGAAGAAAGAAAGCTTTTGTAGAGGCAGTCGAAATCGACCAGGCCAGTCGAAATTGACCCCCAGGGTCAAGCCATCTCCTGGAGTCAACATCGATGACTCAGGAGCAAAAAGCAGAGGTCGATATCGACCATAATCATCGATATCGACCATCACTTGGTGGCCCTCGACTTCACCTTCTTCCTCGACATCGAAAGATGCTGTCGACATCGACCACTGACATAGATGTCGACTTCTGGCATCGACCCAACCTGAAATCGACCTGAATCTGCAGGTTGCACTGTGAGTTTCTCTTTACCCTTGTTCTTCTTTTTAATACAGTGAGGACACTATATATTTTAAGTATGGGGTGGGGGAAAAACATGTCTTATGGTCATAACTTGGTTTTCTTCTTCACATTGCATTCATATTTAAATTTTTGTTCTTAGTTTTACTTTTTGTCAAAATCCAAAAAAAAAATAGAAAAATATCAAAGAATACCAAAAAATGCATATTTACTTTTAAGTTTGTTTTTTAAACCCTACATAGATGTCCTATGATGAAAACTCAATAGCTGACTTGATCATGTAAATCCTATGGCATATTTGGATTGTTTAGCCTATGTCCCTAAATTTTTTATGTAGATTGTGAACTTGTGATGAAATTGAGCACATATGATCCTAGGCTAAAAAACAAATCCAACAAAAATTGTCCTAGTGAGAATTTTGGCCTATAGGAAGAACATCAAAAATCCCTTCGATTTCTTGAGTGTATTTACTCTTCTTATGCATCTCTAAATGTTGTGATAGTTATTCAAAGCCAATACATATATATGTTTATGTTTACGAGAATTAAATGATGGAGGCATCTTTTAAGCCATTTTTATCCTCTCTTTACCTACCCTGCATTATCTCTACTTGAAGCCAGAATATTAGCTTGAGTCTGATATTGCAAACTCCACAAAATTATCCCTAGCCGAATTGAGCCTGACCCCCATTTGGGAATTCAGACTTAGATTGGCTGGACTAATGCCTTGTGGAAAGAAATGTGCATATATTCAGTTTTGAGCAAGGAAATTATGGGTTGGTATATATTTTCATCTTGTCATATTTTGTAAAAGGATTTTTGGCTCACCATATAAATGCACATATTTTTTTAGTATTTATTTATTATTTTCGTCAAAGAAAAAAGAAAAAAAAAGAAGAAAAAAGGAAAAAAGATATATATATATATATATATATATATAGTGCATGAAGGGTTGATAGTGTGGTTTACATCTTTTAGTGCATCTTTAAGAGCATATTATGGAAAGATGAGTTGGGTAAGAGCATTATAGAAGATTGAGCTTGGAAAGTGCAACATTGAAGAGTTATGGTTTGGATATTGCAAGTGTTGAGATTTAGGAGTCTTGATTCCCGAATTATAAAAGCACCACATAGCCAAATAATTCCATACCTTTAATTTCATACCAAGCCCCATTACAACCCCGTCGAATGGAGTCTTCTTTGAAGTCTTTCATTGAGCGAAATCCTCCTGATGATTCTTATCGCATTTTCATAATTAGTTGCGAAGTGGATTCTTATAAATTGCAATGTTTATGAGATTGTGCATGGAATTGAGTTAAGAGTTGATCTTCATAGATTAAACACATGAGAGTTGAGTGCAAACACATTATCCCTATGAGGTTGGATAAAAAATTGCATATTCCTATGGATCGCCTAAATATGTGCTATGACGTTAAATTCACTTGCTTTGCTTTGCTACCGCTTATGATGTTGCTTTTGACAAGGGCGAAGACTTGAAGGGTGTGTTGTAGGTATTGGTTATTGCTTGAGGACAAGCAAGTCTAAGTATGGGGTGTTTTGATGTACGTATTTGTACCTCTTTTATTGCATCTTTTGACTTCATATTTCATTCGATTTCCAAAGAAAAGGTTCAAAAGAATATAAACTTGTGTAAGAATGGGCTAAAGTGCAAGAAATAGAGTCTGCACGAGTATTGAGCTAACCATGCAGGAATTTGAGCGAAATCGGAGTCAAAACGGAGAAATCAAGAAGAGCAGAAGAGAGGTCGATATCGACCTTAAACATCGACATCGACTACAGTATATCAACACAGAAATGAGTGTCGAGACAGACCATTACACAGCAGAGAAAAGCACTCGATATCGACCTTACACCATCGATATCGACCTCAACATAGACATCGAGTGGAGCTGGATGAGTCGAGCAGAAACACAGACATCGATATCGACCTTACACAATCGATATCGACCTCATCTCGACAGAAGATAGATACGATTTCGAGACGCGGATTGACAATACTATCTCTAAAGAGGCACGAATTATCTTGTACTATTTAGATAGATGGCAGCTGGAGATTTATTTACTTTTTACTTTTAAGTTTTATCAAGTTAGTAGGATTTTATCAAAATAAAAGACCTATCCTAATTGTTTGGATAGAGTTTATAGTTTAGATATAAGTTACAATCCTTGGATAGCGAGGATTAGTAGCCTATAAATAAAACCCTAGGGGGCTGGCATTCAATCATCTAATTTTAGAGTTCAATTACAAGCAATAGAGTTAGAGAGAAGTTTTAGGGTCTGGCGTTTGTGAAAGCCGACGTTGAGTTGTAAAGCTTCGAAGTTTATAGTTTAATGCAAGTTTATTTCTTTCAATCAATGAGGAGTTCCATGATGAGGTGCGAGTAGTTCCTCAAAGCTCTTAGGGTCGGGGTGAGCGCGACGTTAGCCATGCGCTCTTAAGGTAAGTGTTAGATGTTGATATCGTTGTGTCTATATGATCTCCTACGATTCTATGTTTAGTCCTAATCGAAAGAAAAGGGATTCATGCTAACAGCTTGAGTTATAAATATAAAATTGGTAGAGACAATTAGGTTTATTTGCAAGAGTAATCCTAAGAGTTGGTATACAGCGAAAGCTTGTCCCTCGGGTGAAATAGCGCAATTGTCCGTCTTATTTATCTTATCGCATGCATTGGTTAACGTTGTGGTAAACCCTAATCCTAGGAGTTGCTTTTTACATAAGTTTATTCATCAAAATCTCTGTTTATTTATGACCATCGTATCCTCAATCATACTAAAGTCTTCGACCTTTCTTTGTGGACAAAAGCTAACAACTTTGCAGGAAAAGACATCGATATCGACCACAGACGTTGATATCGACCACTGAGTTCCGTCGACAGTTTTGTGAGTCGACGACGATCATCCCTGTGGAGTTACTGAACATCGATATCGACCCTCCCACATCGATATCGACCACCTGTGTCGACTGGCCGTCTTCTGAGTCAGTCGATTCCGTCTGCTAACATCGATATCGACCTTCCCAGTCGATATCGACTGCTTGTTTTTGTCTCTGCTGGTCTTCTGTTGCAGAAAGCATCGACAACCGAGTTCGACATCGAGCACCAAGGTCGAAATCTAGGTTTCTGGTTGACGCAAGATGTGAGATTCCAACGCTACTAGGATCCCGCTGACCTGCCTCCTCGTGGATCGTTCCTGACTACCCTTCTACTACAACGGGAGGAAGTCTTGTAATTATTTGCATAGGCTAGGAGTCGGTTTGCATTTATATATCTTTATATTTGTATTTAAGAACTCGACGTTCCTCCTGCTTAACATGGAGCCTTCTTCTTCCTTTTGAGGAGGACACTCTTTGCCATCAATAGCCCTCGAATCGGTCTTGAGAGCTCGCTTGGATCAAGATCATTATTTAACCCACAGAAGGCCATCTTGATCCGCATCACCTCCTCTGTCATTGGCTTCAAAACTCCACAAGAACTGTGGATTGGTAAGGTATCTAATCTGGCATACCTCAAACCTTTTGGTTGCACAACTTATGCTCAAGTCTACCAAGGTAAATTGCAACCCAGAGCACTTAAGGGTGTGATGTTAGGCTACCCTGAAGGTGTTAAGGGCTATAAATTACTTCTTATTCAACCTGGTGGCTATAAAGTTATTGTTGCTCGTAATGTTACCTTTAATGAGAATGATTTTCATTTTAAAAATGTCCTCACACCCAGAAATGAGAATGAAAGTACAACTGAATAGTCCTCCATGTTCTTTTTCCAGGATAATCAACTCAGAACCCAAGTTACTGAGATTGCTGAGGAAGATGAGTTTGACGTAGGACATGTACCAACATTCTTCCCTACTCAGAGAATAACTTCTCCTGACATACCAGTTCTGCAACGTCAACAATTAGGAGGAGAACATGCTGATGGGGAACAAGTTGAGGCAGCAGATGAAGAGGATGTCAATCTCCCTCAGGGAAGTAACTCTAACTCTTCTTCTTCTTCCAACTTTGCATTTGATCTCAATTATGTGCCTTCCTCTCCTGTATCTTCTGATCATTCTTCTCCCTCTACTTCTATGTTAAATTCCTCTATGCCTATCAATGATATCACTACTGCTACTAATAATGATTAACAACTTGTTAGAGACAGGAGTCCTAGAACTAGGATTCCTAATAGGAGATACACATATAATATATATTGATATTGTTGAGTTTGCCTTTATTGCATCTGAAATCATTGAAAATAACCCCCCTGAAACCTCTGAATCTGCTATGAGATCCTCTGATTCTGTTAAATGGTACAAAGCTATGCTTGAAGAACTTGAGTCTACGAAAACAAACAAAGCTTGGATTCTTGTTCCCAAACCTGCTCATGCTAAAACCATTGACTGTAAGTGGGTCTTTAAGATTAAAGAAGGGGTTAAATCTAATGAACCACCTAAATTCAAAGCAAGACTTGTAGCTGAAGGATTTAATCAAAGAGAGGGACTGGATTATAATGACATATTTGCACCAGTTGTAAAATACAAAACTCTGAGATTACTTCTTGCTATTGCTAATGTCTTTGACTGGGAACTTGAACAAATGGATGTTAAAACAGCCTTTCTACATGGTGATCTTGATGAAAATGTTTTCATGAAACAACCTAAGGGATTTACTGTTCGAAGGCGGGGGTGGTGGTAGGAGATTCAAATAATTCAAAATAAAAAAAAGCACATCTAGACTATCTCCCTGTCCCAAACAAATAATACAAGAATCCCCTCCCTTGTAGTAGTAGGGTAATTCAGGATCGAATCCACGAGGAGGTATGTCAGCGCTTCCCTTGTTGTACTCACGATCAAATCCTTCGACCTCAGCAGACACTCGATATCGAGTACACTGGTCGATATCGACCTCAGTTCTGGTCGATTTCCTAGCGCAGTTCCTGCAGAAGACAAAACAGCAAGTCGACGTAGAGACAGACCTCGATATCGATGTTAGACCTCGATATCGACCCTTATGGTCGATTTCGATGCTTGTCACAAAATCTGTTTTCGTAACTAATTTGTCGGAAAAGAGTCCGAAGAAAATAGGATGGAGAAGGAAGATGAACAGAAACAAAACTCAGACTTTTATGAAGAATTCAATTAATTAAAAGGCTTCCAAAGTCGGGGTTTCATGCCACAATGATAACAATGCAAGTTTCATGCTAAAGTTATGAACTTTAATGTCTTTCCGTCAAATAACTTTCGTTATCAACACTTAGGTGATTAGAGGCTCTCGCATATTTCCTAAGAGTTACTATCCAATTCATGAGCAATTCAAGTTTACAATATGAGTGGCTTTCACTTCAATAATGTAAATAATGAATCTCCCTAACTTTCGTAAAGGATCATGCATGGGGTAGAAGACGGAATCGCATAAAAGTCATACCTTTTATGCACTTACCTCACATTGCTATCGTCGGGCTCACCCTGACCCTAGAAGTGGGTTGACTACTCGCTCCTCATCATGCACATCATCATCATTATTGTTGAAAGAAAGCTACTTTGAATTAAAACTCCGAAAGAAAGTACAACCGAACAAGCCACTCCGCTCTCGCTTCACAACTCCACTCGGCTTCCTCTCTCTCTCTATATTCGTCACTACTTTCTATATAACTGAAATTCTCTGCGAAATTGGATACCTAAACTCAGCCCTATTGGCCTCTATTTATAGATGTCGATAAGGACTCGAAACCTTATCTTTATTCTCTAAGATAAACTAAAACAAAGTAAAAGTTAAAAATTCATGGTGAAATCAGCCTCCTCATGATAGATCTGGTGTTGATGATAGGAAATCTCGACCTTTGGATAGACATTGTAAGCATTGGATCGAATTCTATCAAAAATCGGAGTCGGATTCCTCTGCTGGCATGGTCGATATCGACCCTTAGACATCGATATCGACCCCTTCAAAACTTCATCTCGAGCTTCTCCTTCTCCTACTCAAACTGGCACTCGACTTCTATCAATTTGGTCGATCTGGTAGCATCGATATCGACCCCCAGACGTCGATATCGACCCCTTCTGTGTCGACATGCTCTGTTTTCTTTTCTGCTCGATTCCTATGCCTTTGATGTACTAGATGTCGAGGTCTTCAGTCGATTTTGACCTCTTCAGAAGACTTCGAGTTCTTTTTCCGCTCTTCCGAATTTATTCATTTTCATCCTGTTTTCTGCGATATCACATGGAAACTTGTGCAAACCCATATATTTGACATTTAAGTATAAATTACACTAATCCCATGTTTTACCACGAATATGCATGCAATAGATGATAAAATGGACTTAAATGTGCATGGTAAATATGGCCATTTGCGCGCACATCAAACACCCCATACTTAAGCTTGCTTGTCCCCAAGCAATACCTTTAATGGTCATTCAGGGGAAGAAAGTAAACCCTCAACATCATAGATTCATTTTTCATATGTCCCTACAATCAATTGCCATCCTTGATAAGGTACTTATGTCAACCAAGTCCATGCCTGTGCATAAAAGCAATTTTATACTCATAAAGGAGGTAATATGCAAAAACAATTTTAGCGACATAGCATTAATAATCAAGAGGACTTTTGCAAGCATGTGAGAAGTGGATTGGTAAAAGGCTAAAGGTGGGCTAATATTTGGCCACGTGGTGTTAAATCCGGGGAAACATAAAAACATTCCACATTCCTTCTTCATAATGTCTCACCTTTCACTCATCGCTCAATGCTTTTTTCAATATAATGCTTTTACCTCTCTAACCTTAACACTGCCTTCTCGCGAGTCGCAAACATGGGTGTTATGAATGGCCCCAGATACTTAGTACTTCGGACTCCTCACCTTGTGTCCCATTCTACGGAACTATTATCTCAACGCAAGCAGGGTCGACCCACCTTTATCTGTTGAGGTGATCGGATTTTTTTTCTCGCTCATTTAATTTTCCATATTTCATAATTGTATCATTCCTGCCAACAACTTCATATATGCACAACTCCAAAGATGACTTCTATTCTCAACATTGTCCCTGGATAAGGTATAAGGTATAAAAATGGGCAATATGTGTATATGTGGAGCAAAAATGATCATGATAAGGCTCATATATGGCTTTGTGACTTTTGCAATGATGCATAGGTAAGGCTAGGATATGAACTTGTATAAGTAAGCAATTTGTATGGAATTTTCATAAAAACTCCTCTATCATCTTATTATGCATATGTCAAAAGCAACTTCAAATTTTCATCTCCTTTAATTTTTTCTCTTCTTGCACTTCATTGGGACTTCCCTTAACTAGGCAATTTCATGTTATATCTCTAATGAATCTAATTTTGCATCATAGAGCTCTTTTTTATACTTCCATGACTCTTTCTTTTTTTCAATATTTTTGATGGGGGTCATATTTCAATTTTTTTTTCACAATTAAAGTATAAATATGCAACTCTAAACTAAGTATGAATATGCAAGTAAGCCTTTCCCCCACCCCATACTTAAAATTTACAGTGTTCTCACTGTATAAGAACTAGGGTTAAGAAGAAAACTTACTAAACCGTCACAAATTTCAGGAGTCAAAGAAGACAACAGGCATGGTCGATATCGACCCTTTACATCGATATCGATGTCTCTCTGTATTTCTGCTTAGGCTTCAGGGTGATTTGGCCTCGATCACAAACCTTATCCATGTCGACCTTGAGGTCGATTTCGATGTCTGACATCGATTTCGAGGTCTTTCTGTGTGCTTTTCTCTCTCCTGCAATTTGAAAACTAAACACAAAATATGCAAAATAATAAAGTGTCTAAAACCAAAACAAAAGCTGTCTAAAACTAAAACTAAGTCTTTGTTACAAGCTCTAGAGTTTTAAGTCGCTAGGCCGACTTCCTCTTTCGCGCTTCTCAAGGCTGCATCTGCAGAGCCCATGTGGCTTGGGCCTCAAATATCACTCCTTTCTTATCCCGCAGCTGCATTCCGCTAGGATTGATTTGATTCACCATGAATGGTCCTAAGTTCTTATCCTTGAATCTTGTAGGGAACCAATGGTCTTTAGACTTGGCAACATAGACCTTGTCTCCTATCTCATATTGGCTTGAATCATTATCGGATACCCTATATAAGCACACATGCCAAGGCACACCTCTTCCAAATAATGAGAAGTCCTTAATTGTACTGGAACAAGAGGAATCCGTACCTTGACTTACCTTCTTCTCAGTCTGTGGCTCAGGTCGATGTCGATGTTCAGAGGTCGATATCGACCCCTGTTGTACACCTGGAGGATCAGTCGATTTGGAGAGTTTTGACTCGATATGATCAGGTCGATTTCGACCCTCAAAGGTCGATATCGAGGTCTCCTTGCCTCCCTTCTCAGTGCTGATGGTGTTCGATTTCGATAGGGTGTGGTCGATATCGACCCTTGACCACGATTTCGATGTTTCCCCTTTTCCTCCGTCGACCCCATACTTATGACCTGTCACAGAATCTTGAACATTAGTGGTCGATATCGACTTACCTGGGTCGATTTCGATGTTCTGTTGAGCTCCTTCATTCAAGATTGCTTCAACTTCCTCTACTTGGGCTTCATTGATGGCTTTTATCTCCATTGGCCCTTGACTTTTTACCGTCTCGTTGAAGGCATACTCTATTACTTCATCACTAATTGTGAATGAGAGCAATCCTTTCTTTACTCTGATGTTGGCATCGACGGTTGCTAGGAATGGCCTACCTAAAATAATTGGACAAGCAGGGTCCTCCGCTATATCAATAACTAGAAAATCGGCAGGGACAAAGAATTTACCTACTTGTACTGGCACATCCGTTACTATCCCAGTTGGAATCACTACCGTATTGTTAGCTATGTACAATCTTGCATCTACGGGCTCTAGAGGACCTATCTTTACCTTGTGCCAAATGGTTAGTGGCATCATGCTAACGCTAGCGCCCAAGTCAACTAAAGCATTAAATTTAAATTGACCTAGACCTATAGCGATAGAAAACTTACCTGGGTCCGCCCGCTTTTGTGGTAGCTCCAACCTGTTGCACTCCTCTGCGATCTCAGAGAGCGATCGCTTCTTACCCAAGATGTCCTTAAGGAACCTTACATAAGATGGCATCTCGTGAAGTGCCTTTGTGAATGGTATAGAGACATTAAGTCCTTGGAGCATCTTCACGAACCGTTGGAACTTCTTTTCTGATGGGTCCTTAATCACCTTTCTAGTTGGGAATGGCAACACCTTTTTCTTTCTCGCGGCTGTAGTAAGATCGACATCGACATTAGTAGGGTCGATATCGAATGGAGGAGTCGATTTCTGTGGCGACGCAGAATTAGGGTCGACATCGACAAGAGGGTCGACATCGACGTCACCTTGGTCGATATCGACAGGGGGGGTCGATATCGACGTCTGTTCTGGCTCCTTCTCCTTTGCTTTTTGCTTGGGCGTTTGTAATTCACGCCCACTCCTTAGGTTTACTGCCGCAATTTGACCAGTGGTTTTGCCCTTTTGGTTGGGCACAGTGGATCCAGGGAGTGATCCTGACGCTTTAGGCATTGCTTCCGACAATTGACTCATTTGAGTCTCCATGTTGCGCTTCCAAACGTCGATCTCCCCATGTCTAGAATTGATGCCCTGCAGCTGAGTATGGACGGAGTTATTGGCTTGTTTGAACTCAGCGTGGTTCCTCCGCATCTCATCAAGGATGATTTGCAGGTCATCTTTCTTATTCTCCCGCTCAGGGTGCCCTGGTGCCCTATATGTTGGGGGATCCCTTTGATAGAACCTTTGATCACCCCAATTTTGTTGATTTCCCCCTCCATAGGGGCCTCTCGTCCATTTGACCTCCTCATGTTGTTCCGCCATGGATACTTGCTCAGTATGTGGACATGCACTAGTGTTATGCCTTGTTGAGCCACACTCCTGACAAGGTTGATTGTTGCTCAGGAACCTTACTTGCTTTTGAAGGCGGCGTGTTTGATCGTTATGGAACTGTTGCCGCACTTCAGGATCTATCTCCCTTGGAGGCTCATATAGTGGCATAGATGGGGCAGGCCTTGCATTATAGGCCGCAGCAGCCCCACAGTTGTTGTCAAAGTTCACAAGCCTTTCAATGGTCTCCCATGCCTCCGTTGGTGTAAGATCAATGTGCCGATAGGAGGTATATGAATTTATCCTCTCCTTGTTCGGCGCATCAAGGGCGTTATAAAAGATTTCTTGGATGACATATGGAAGTTGCCCATGCGTCGGGCATGATCTCAGCAAGTCCTTAAAGTGCTCCCACGCCTGTGCTAGGGTTTCACCTGACTTTTGTTTGAAAGCCGTGATCCTTTGTCGCAACATCGCCGTTTTAGAAGGTGGGAAGAATTTGTTGAAGAATGCATCTTTCACCTCCGCCCATGTCCTTAGCGATCGTGGAGCCAAACTTTCTAGCCATTGTAATGCCTTCCCTGCCGAAGACCATCGAAAAGATTTTAGTCGCACATACTCTAAGTTTACTCCATCAGCAACTGTTTCACATAAGTCCATAAAAGTAGAGATATGTTGCAGGGGGCATTCATTATGTCTTCCTTCAAAAGTATTTCTTTTAATCTTAGATAGGAAGTTAATTTTCAATTTATAGTTGGAGTGAGGAATTATAAAGGCAGATTCAGGAACATGAAGCGGCGGATGCATGTATTGCATCACCGTCTGTGGATACTGATTTAGCCGCTCTTGGGCTTGTCTGCGCGCATCCTCCTCCCTATCAGCACGGGCTCGCTCAGCAGCAGCGGCGGACCTTTCACCAGCGATTGTAGCATTGTGGTCCTCGATCTCCTTCCTCAACCGCTCTATGATCTCAGCCTGCATCTCGTTGTCAGCCATGATGCGAATTGCTTTGTTGCGAAGATGGTAGAAACGTTCAGGCTCGTTGATTGGTTCCAGGATAGGTCCGCGATCAGAACGTTACATAAACCTGCAGAATAAGCTCAGAAAAAGATCGTGATTAACTTAGGTGGCAATTGATTGCCTCCCCGGCAACGGCACCAATTTGTTCGAAGGCGGGGGTGGTGGTAGGAGATTCAAATAATTCAAAATAAAACAAAGCACAACTAGACTATCTCCCTGTCCCAACCAAATAATACAAGAATCCCCTCCCTTGTAGTAGTAGGGTAATTCAGGATCGAATCCACGAGGAGGTATGTCAGTGCTTCCCTTGTTGTACTCACGATCAAAGCCTTCGACCTCAGCAGACTCTCGATATCGAGTATACTGGTCGATATCGACCTCAGTTCTGGTCGATTTCCTAGCGCAGTTCCTGCAGAAGACAAAACAGCGAGTCGACGTCGAGATAGACCTCGATATCGATGTTAGACCTCGATATCGACCCTTATGGTCGATTTCGATGCTTGTCACAGAAACTGTTTTCGTAACCAATTTGTCGGAAAAGAGTCCGAAGAAAATAGGATGGAGAAGGAAGATGAACAGAAATAAAACTCAGACTTTTATGAAGAATTCAATTAATTAAAAGGCTTCCAAAGTCGGGGTTTCATGCCACAACGATAACAATGCAAGTTTCATGCTAAAGTTATGAACTTTAATGTCTTTCCGTCAAATAACTTTCATTATCAACACTTAGGTGATTAGAGGCTCTCGCATATTTCCTAAGAGTTACTATCCAATTCATGAGCAATTCAAGTTTACAATATGAGTGGCTTTCGCTTCAATAATGCAAATAATGAATCTCCCTAACTTTCGTAAAGGATCATGCATGGGGTAGAAGACGGAATCGCATAAAAGTCATACCTTTTACGCACTTACCTCACATTGCTATCGTCGGGCTCACCCCGACCCTAGAAGTGGGTTGAATACTCACTCCTCATCATGCACATCATCATCATTATTGTTGAAAGAAAGCTACTTTGAATTAAAACTCCGAAAGAAAGTACAACCGAACAAGCCACTCCGCTCTCGCTTTACAACTCCACTCGGCTTCCTCTCTCTCTCTCTCTCTCTCTCTCTCTCTCTCTATTCGTCACTACTTTCTATATAACTGAAATTCTCTGTGAAATTGGATACCTAAACTCAGCCCTATTGGCCTATATTTATAGATGTCGATAAGGACTCGAAACCTTATCTTTATTCTCTAAGATAAACTAAAACAAAGTAAAAGTTAAAACTTCATGGTGAAATCAACCTCCTCATGATAGATCTGGTGTTGATGATAGGAAATCTCGACATTTGGATAGACATTGCAAGCATTGGATCGAATTCTATCAAAAATCGGAGTCGGATTCCTCTGCTGGCATGGTCGATATCGACCCTTAGACATCGATATCGACCCCTTCAAAACTTCATCTTGAGCTTCTCCTTCTCCTACTCGAACTGGCACTCGACTTCTATCAATTTGGTCGAACTGGTAGCATCGATATCGACCCCCAAACGTCGATATCGACCCCTTTTGTGTCGACATGGTCTGTTTTCTTTCTGCTCGATTCCTATGTCTGTGATGTACTCGATGTCGAGGTCTTTAGTCGATTTCGACCTCTTCAGAAGACTTCGAGTTCTTTTTCCGCTCTTCCGAATTTATCCATTTTATCCTGTTTTCTGCGAAATCACATGGAAACTCGTGCAAACCCATATATTTGACATTTAAGTATAAACTACACTAATCCCATGTTTTCCCACGAATATGCATGCAATAGATGATAAAATGGACATAAATGTGCATGGTAAGTATGGCAATTTGCGCGCACATCATTTACTGATAAGAAGAAACCTGATCATATTTGTCTTCTTAAAAAAATCTAGTTTTGGTCTAAAACAGTCTCCAAGACAATGGAACACAAAATTTGATTCTTGCATGAGAACTCTAGCTTTTATCATGAGTGAATATGACTCCTTTCTGTATATCAAAGGTGTCACTACCAGTTTTCCTCTGTCCAGTTTGCTGTATGTTGATGATATTCTCTTTGTCTGTGCACCCATGAAAATCATTAATGATACTAAAAGAAATATGATGAATCACTTTGATATGGAGGATCTTGGCAATGCCAAGAGAATTCTGGGAGTTCAAATTATCAGGAATAGGACCAAAAAACACACATGCTGTCCCAGGTTGATTACATTGAAGAGGTTCTTGACAAATTCTGCATGCTTGACTCTAATTACTCATCGATACCCTTAGGAGGGCACCTTGCTTTGAGCAAAGGTCAATGCCCTAAAACTGATCATGAGAAAAAGGAAATAGTTGATGTTCCCTATGATGTGGCTGTTGGTTCTATAATGTATGCTATGCTTTGCACCAGGCCTAACTTAGCCTTTGCTATAAGTGTTCTAAGTAGATACTTGTCTAATCCTGGAACTGCTCACTGGAATGCCATGAAGTATTTACTGAAATATTTGAATGGTTCTAAACATTTAGGCCTAATATATTCCAGTTATTGCTCTGCCAGTGAACTTCAAGGATTTGTAGACTCTGATTATGCAAGCAACAAGGACACTAGGAAGTCCACCACTGCATATTACTTCACCTGGGCTGGTAACTGCATTTCCTGGAAGTCTCAATAGCAATCTATTGTAGGTTTGTCCTCCACAAAAGCTGAGTATATTGCAGCTACAAAGGCTGCCAAGGAGGCCATTTGGATGAAAGGTATACTTGGTGAGATTTTCAGAAGAAAGTTTGTACATGTGATCAATATGGATAGTCAAAGTGCTCTATATCTGTGCAAAGACCCTATGTATCATGAGAAAACCAAACACATCGATGTTAGGTTCCACTTCACAAGACACAGGGTTGAAGACAAGACATTGAGCCTTAGGAAGATCAAAGGAGAGCTGAATCCAGCTGACTTTGGCACAAAGATTGTTCCTTCTGGCAAATTCTATTTTTGCAGGAACTTTCTTCACATCCTTGTAGACTAACCTGCAGGTACATGAGCCGAGGATGGACGGATTGAAGACATGAACCCAATAACCCTATTTAAATGAACAAGTACTATACATAATGGCTGGATTAGGAGGGCAAATTGTAATGTCTTATGTAATCCAAATTTATGTATACCCTTGATCATGTGAATGCTTGTAAAGACTAGAAGCTCAAGGACTAGGTCTAGGTCACAGGTGGCTCAAGCTTGGACCAAGGATGGCTCGGTTCTTACTAGCCAGTGAAGCCTGAAGACTTGGGTGATTAGGCTCTTCTTGGATGACATATTGGATCCAAATAGAATGAACCCAGTTCATTCTATTATTGGGCCAACCCATCTGAGATCCATCCCACTAAACTCTTCTAGAGAGTTCACAACGGCTCTTCGCCTGCATTGTTCCAAACGCAAAGTTTTGCCTAAATGACGCTCCTTATAAGAGGCCTCTCTCTCTGAAACCCTAATCATGAGCTGCTTCACCATTCTCCATTCACACAAGGAAAGAGAGAGAGAGAAGTGAAACCCTAGGTCTTTCGGCGTCGCCATTGGAGATCCATACAGAAAGAGGATGAAGACAAGCTCTTAGCGTAGTTTCTCAACCATTATAGAGTCGTCTTCCTTTGCTTCCTTCCTGCTTCAGTGTTCCTCGGAGTGAAGGGAGTATCTGTTCCTCTTTTATGTTTTCTCCTTGTCTATTCTCGCCTTTGAGTGACCTACATTTGTTTCCTTGAGCTCGTCAACACTTGTATCCATGATCTCTGTGTTCTTGCTTCCGCTTTGCATGTCTGTTACTCGATCTTTGTGTTAGATCTTAGGATAAAATCGTTTTCTAAAAATAAAAATAAAACCATCAACAAATGCTTTTGCAAATACCCCAATATTTTTAGTTTATTTCCAAATTAACACCCAAAAGTGTGTAAAAACTACATTTTTTTTCCAATTTTGGATCGGGATCGTTTTTCCATATTTGGATCGTAGAATCGTTGGAATCTTAGAATCAGGGTTTTAAAAACATTGCTTTATACGGTGGTTCCCATGAATCATCAGTGATTTTGGCGGGTTCATTGCTGACGGTGAGAATGTTAAATATTCATGGTTGTGGATATGCAAGATTAAGATATGGAAAATGTAATTGAAGGAGAGCCTTGTTCTTTTGATCGATCCGTATTTTTGTTAAGCGATGTAGGCATCGAACATTCCGCTTGATAAAGCTACAGAACTGGGTTCGTTTGTGTGATATTATGATATGCTAATTGGGGTAATGAATAAGGAAATGACAAAAGTGATGGGGGTAGGAAAAGTTATTAGTGATCTAGTGGAGACATTTGAGTGTTTTTTAGGTTGTGGAATAAGCTTTTTTTAGGGAGGGGACAAGGCAATATCACATGAAAGCTTCACAGATAACATTCCTGATAACGAAAATAGATTTGGCAACTCTCTTGTACAAGGGACAATGCAATATCACATTGGGAACATTGCTCCAATTACTTTAAGTAAACATGCATTTCATAATACAAATCAATGCGTTACAAGTATGAAACATGCATTACGAAATAGAAAACATCCTCGCAAAGGTACTATTGCCTTCAAATTCGTGCCTGTGAATTAAAAGCAACATCTCACACAAAAGGAGGGTAATGCAAAAACAATTTGTAACATAGCATTAATAATCAACAGGATTTTTATAGCGCATGGTGAAGTGAAGGTAGAAGGTATAGTGGTAAGCTATATTTGGAAATGTGGTGCTTAATTCGGGGAGTGACGATGCCATGAAAAATAGTCCCCTTAATTAATAAGGGTATGACGCCATAAATGGGTATCCCAATGCGAAAGTCATACCTATAGCCCAATATTAGAACGTCGCGATCCATGTCCCCACTCCCTGTAAAATCCACAAAACCCTTCCTCCAAAGACAAACCTTCTAAAGTTACACCACGATCGCGATTAGAGTCTTAAGGGAACATCCACATATTGAACATACTAAGTAGATAAAGACTCTAATCCGTCTAAACCTTCTAAATAAAGAGCAAGCAGTTCGCTGGTGAAGCACCTCTCCGCTAGTATCGCCACGTGTAGCAACCTAAGACCGCTGGCATAAGTGCATGAGCTACACGTGTCCCCTATAAGAACCACGAGGTCACCAGCCAGGTGCCCGCTTGGTAACACTATAAATACCCCCTTAGGAGCCACAAGAAAGAGATCTGAAAAAGAGAGAAAGAACAAGAGCTCTGCAATCCTCCCTGAGATAAAACCCTCGGAGTCGAGCTCCTGAAATCCTTGATCGGAAAAGAACCTTTCTAGAACAAAACATCATCAGATAAACTTCCTCTAAAGACGAAGATTGAACATTAAATTACCCAACGCGAAAAAACATAATCGCGAGGACCGCCTAATTGACGAAACACTAACGTAATGTGAGAATTTTTATAACATATAAGACGTCCTCCCCAATTTGCTTCACAGGTAATTGATGACTTTTGTCGTCACCTTGAGGTAACCTTTCACTACGAGAGGTTCCCTGTAGAAATACACTTTGTTTTTTCCTACGCACTTTCCAAATTCTTTAAAATCTTGAAGTCTTCCGCCCCTCGCAGGAATGTCTTTTTTACTCCTAGCACTAACCTTCGCTGGAAGACATGAATTTCACACTATTCGGAGAAGAATTCGGAGAGCAGCACCATGATGAAGGATGGAACAATGGACTGAACCTCAATGGCCATTCCAATGAGGATGCTCGTGCCCCGAAAGGCAAAAACATTACTCAACAACCACTCTGGAATAACGTCCCAATTCCCCCTTTTGGGCAGTATGGAGCATGGGGAGGGGTCCCTCCATACCAGTATTTCATAGGTGGCTACCCTCCAAATCCTTTCTGCGGGCAGCATGCAAACATGTTTCCCCCTCAGTATGATCCCAATGACCACTACCAACCGCAAGGTCCGACTCGCATTCCAATTAAACTATTCGCCGAACCAATCAACAATCCTCCGAATCCAGATCCAGATCGCGACGATGACAATGCTGACAAAAACGCCCGTGATAACTGCGCTATGGACATCTCTTCAAGATCCAATTCATCAGGTGCTTCTAGCCCGACTCACAAGGATTAACCCACATTCCCGTCTGCTTTCTACAAATCTATACGCGAGATGCCTATGCCGAAGAGGTGGAGAGACGTATCCATCATAAAGTACTCCGAGAATACCGATCCCAAAGATCACATGAACCAATTCACAATATCAATTGGAATGAATGAGAATAATGACGTTATGTTTTGTCGATCATTCCCGTCCACCCTGAGTGGGGTTGCCTTGACTTGGTTCACCAACCTGCCCAGGTCATCCGTAAGCAGTTTTGCTCAATTATCCAGCATATTTGTCGCTCATTTTGGCAGTGCCTACACACGAAAATGCACCATGCTGGATTTAAATTCCATCAAGCAGGACGCATCCGAGTCTTTGGGGAGCTTCTTCAGCAGATTCACCACCATGGTCGTGCAAATCCTAAAATTCAATCAAGAATCGGCGAGTACTATCCTAACAGGCAACCTTGCCGAAGGCGACTTCAAAACTTACTTGTTCATAAAAGAGCCCTGCAACTATGACAAGCTACGCAACCTTGTGACCCTACAAATCCACGCCATGGAAGCCGTAGGGTCAAGGAAACTAAACCCTCCCTATTCCATAAAGCAAACAACAAATTCTGTGGGAGGGGAGGTCAAGATGCTCAACAACAAAATAACCCTCGCTGGCCGATCCCCGTTGCTCCTCATCAAGCTCCTCACAATGAAGTATAGTACAGCGAGTTGGAAAATCCAAACTTGCCCTCCGCTCCAAGAAAAGTCAACCCATCTCACCACCTTAGTAGTACAGCCCACCCTATGCCCAAAGAGGAAGGGGGAGAGGTGGGTATCCACGGGGTCGCAGAGAAAGAAATGGAAACAGAGGAGGTGGATACAGGCCCCCGCCCAGGGATGTTCAACGTGCCCCTGAAGCAAGATCCTCATCAAACAAGACCGTGCATTCTCATCGGGATAATCAAAACCCACCTCCCCCCGATGGATGCATCAATACCATTGCGGAAGGACCTTCCTCCTCCGGGACTAGAAATAAAGAAAGGAAGAATTATGAAAGAGAAGCCATACAACCTCCATCCGAGTCTAGCATCAAGCAGGCCTCTACAAAACATGCGGTACTAAATTTTTGTTTTTCTAACGCTCGTGATCTTAGAATGCCCCATTCGCATCCTGTGGTCATCCATGTGCAGCGAGGGACAAAGAAAGTCAAACGAGTCATGATCCACGCATGCTCTTCGGTGGACGTCTTGTATAGGAACGCTTTTGAATAGTTGGGCATCGAAGAAAGCGCCTTATGCTGTTAGTCGGGAAAACTCATCTCCTTCTCAGGGGATGAGGTCAAAGTAGCTGGAACTATTGAGCTTGCCTTGACTTTAGAGACTCCTCTCGGCCGAAGAACTCACATGGTGGAATTCACAGTGGTTCGCTTACCATCCATCTACAACGCCATCATGGGTCGCTTAAGTCTTTTTAGATTCCAAGTGGCTTGCTCCATTTACCACTTCGACATCAAATTCCCATGCGCAGATGGAAAGGTAGGGGAGGTTCACAGAGAACAACCGGAAACAAGAGTTTGTTACCTTGCCTCATTAAAAAAGGGGCACAGTCGCGAGTGTTTGCGATTAATGACCAAGGCCAAGGATCGTTGAAATTAGAATTGGCCGAGAACAATGACAAAGAGGCCATTTCAGACATCGTTGAAGCAGAATTAGAGGTACAGCCCGAACAAATCGCGGATAAAATAATTGAATAAAAAGTGGATTTCTTCCACTTCGCCAACAACACGGAGGCTCTCTATCATGGGCACAGTCTGGAAACCCCTGTTTTGGATCGAGTTAAGAAATTTTGAAAAATTCAAGAGATGTCTTTGCTTGGTCTCCTCAAGATCTGAAAGTTCTTCCTCGCGAAACCACAAAACACTCTCTCAGACTCATTCACAACACCAAACCCATATGCCAAAAGAAAAGAAAGATGGCAGCAGAAAAAGCTGAGGCAGCTAAGCAAGAAGTGAACAAGCTTCTACAAGAAGGGTTTATCCGCGAGATCAATGATCCAACCCTCCTGTCAAACGTAGTTCTCGTTAAGAAAAGCAGTGGCAAGTGGAGAATGTGCGTCGATTTCAAAGATCTGAACAAAGCATGCCCCAAGGACAACTACCCCCTCCATTCCATTAACGAATTAGTAGACACCACCATAGGTCATGCCACATTAAGCTTTCTAAATGCTTATTCGGGATACAACCAGATTAAAATGCGCCCATGCGATGAGAAAAGCACCGCTTTCATCACCAATGAAGGCACCTTTTCCTACAAAGTAATGCCTTTCATAACAAAGAACGTCGGCGCCACTTTCCAGCGAATGATTAAAAAAGTTTTCAAACCACAGATCAGGAGAAGCATCGTAATCTATGTTGATGACATTGTGATCAAAAGCTTGACTAAGGAGAGCCACCCTTCTGACCTTCAAGAGATCATTAACGCTCTCAGGATAAATCGTGTCTGTTTGAACCTAGAGAAATGTGTATTTGGTGTTGATGCAGGAAAGTTCTTGGGCTTCATGATCAGCCACAGAGGCATTGATGTCAACCATTCAAAGGTACGAACCATACACGATATGACCCCTCCCAAGACATTAAAGGATATTCAAAGGCTCAACGGATCCATCAACTACTTAAGTCATTTTTGCTCACGACTAGCGGATCATTCCCTACCTTTCTTTGAACAACTGAAAAATAAAGGTCCTATTGAATGGAGCTCTGCATTAGACAAGGCCTTCAAAAGCATGAAGGAATATCTTGCAACACTCCCTACCCTTCATTACCCTCAAGAGCATGAAACACTACAACTTTATCTCGCGGTCGGGTTAATTACCATCGGTATCGTTCTCACAAGGGAATCCAAATTCCCTATTTACTTTGCCAGTAGAGTTCTACAACCAGCGGAGTCCAAATACACCCACATCGAGAAAATGGCCTTATTTGTGATCTTCGCAGCAAGACGATTGAGACCTTACTTTCAAGCCCACACCATTAATGTTCTTTCGGATCTGCCCCCACATCAGATCCTTCACTCGCCATCACTATCTGGTAGGATGGTAAAGTGGGCAGTAGAGTTTTCAAAATTCGTTATCCATTTTAAACCTCGGAAATCTCGCCTGGCCTAGGCACTGGCTTATTTTGCAGTAGAAGAAACTTTCACAGAATCACAAGATTGCGAAGGAAATGATTGGGTTAGTATCTGCTGGGGGTTGTGTAGCAGGAGTAACAATCTCGAGTCCAAGTGGCGGAATCACTGACTTTTCTTTTCAACTCCTCTTTGAGACCACCAACAACGAAGTGGAGTACGAGGCATTGATTGCAGGAATTGAAAAAGCACTGATCAACGATGCTCATCAGGTTCAAATATTTACAGACTTGGAGGTAATCGCTCAGCAGGTCAAAGGGGAATATGAAGCAAAAATGGGGATGCTACCCGAATATCTGACTCCTGTACAAAAACTTACGACAACTTTCATTCGTTGCTCCATCTCTTCTATCCCCCGCGAGTAGAACAGACGTGCTGATATTCTAGCCAGAATAGGGGCAACCTTGCCCCTTGATTTAAGTGATTGCGTGGTGATTGAACAAAAACACGTTGCTCGGGGAATCCACAAAGGTGTTTTCAAAGTGTCCCACTCAGACTGGTGAGAACCTTTATTGGAGTACATCAACAATGGGCTGATTGAAGGAGCCTATAGCCAGGAATATCAAAGCATGAGAAAATGAGCTTCTCGCTTCCGAGTCATAGACGGTCGTTTGTACAAAAGAGGTTTCCGCCTCCCTGACCTCCTCTGTGTCTCTGATCTAGAAGGCTGTACCATCATCTGAGAGTTACACGCGGACGTTTGTGGAAATCATCAAGGATGGAGAGCAATCGCTTCTAAAATCACGCGATTAGGGTATTACTGGCCCAGCCTCAGGGCTAACGCTGAAATGGTTATTCAAATATGTGACCCCTGTCAGCGGCATGCCTCCCTCAAACATCAACCTTCCCACCCTCTCCAGTGTATATCTGCACCATATCCGTTCGCGATATGGGGAACGGACATCCTTGGACCATTTCCTCGAGCACCAGGATAATTGCATTTTATCCTTGTAATAATGGATTACTTTACCAAGTGGGTAGAAGCTAAGGCCATGGCCACTATTACCGCCGAAAAAGTACGCAAGTTTCTTTGGAAAAATATGATATGTCATTTCGGGTTTCGACGAGCCATCATTACTGATCATGGACCGCAGTTCGACTGCGAGACCATCTGAGATTTTTGCATAGGGGCCCATATAGAACTCCATTTCTCATCAGTAGCATACCTCCAGTCCAATGGTCAAGCCGAAACCAACAATCGACAAATCCTGGGCCTACCGAACCTCCGATAAGAGCCCAATGGGTCACCATGTAATAGTTTTTAGGGATTTAGTTATGTAGGATCCTTTTCTAAAAAATGAATGATAAAAATCTAGTATGGGTATAATCCTTCAATAATTTAGACTAATCTCCATCGCGTCTGGTACGCTGGAGATTATCTTCATTTTTTAGTTTAATCTCCCTCGCGTCTGGCCCATTGGAGATTACTTTCGTTTTTGATTTAATCTCCATCACGTATGGCACGCTAGAGATTACCTTCGTTTTTGGTTTAATCCCATATCCGCGTCGGGTACGCTAGAGATTACGTTCGTTTTTTGGTTTAATCTCTATTACATCTGGCACGTTGGAGATTACCTTCGTTTTTGGTTTAATCTCCATCGTGTTGGAGATTAGCTTCTTTTTAGGTTTAATCTTCATCATATCTGGCAGGCTAGCGATTTCCTTCATTTTTGTTTAATCTCTATCGTGTCTTGTACGCTGGATATTACCTTAGTTTTTTTTTATTTCATTTCCATCGCGTCTAATACACTGGAGATTTTCATTTTTTGGTTTAATCTCCATCGCGTCTGGTACGTTGGAGATTACCTTCTTTTTTGGTTTCATCTCTATCGCGTCTGGTACGCTAGAGATTACCTTCATTTTTGGTTTTAACCTCCATCGCGTCTGGGACACTGGAGATTGCCTTTCTTTTTGGTTTAATCTCCATAGCGTCTGGTATGCTGAAGATTACCTTCGTTTTTTGGTTTAATCTCCATGAGATTACCTTTGTTTTTGGTTTAATCTCCTATGCGCGTCAGGTACGCTGGAGATTACCTTCGTTTTTTGGTTTAATCTCAATCGTGTCTAGTACGCTGGAGCTTACCTTCGTTTTTTCGTTTAATCTCCATCGCGTCTAGTATGATGGAGATTATCTTCGTTTTGGTTTAACCTCCATCGCGTCTGGTACGTTGGAGATTGCCTTCCTTTTTGGTTTAATCTCCATAGCGTCTGGTATGCTGAAGATTACCATCGTTTTTTAGTTTAATCTCTATCGCGTCTGGCGCTCTGGAGATTACCTTCGTTTTTGGTTTAATCTCCTATGCGCGTCAAGTACGCTGGAGATTACCTTCGTTTTTTGGTTTAATCTCCATCGCCTCTGGTACGCTGGAGATTACCTTCTTTTTTTGGTTTAATCTCCATCGCGTCTAGTAAGCTGGAGATTACCTTCATTTTTGGTTTAATCTCCATCGCTTCCGGCACGCTAGAGTTTAGCTTCGTTTTTTGGTTTAATCTCCATCGCGTCTTAAACGCTGGAGATTACCTTTGTTTTTTGGTTTAATTTCCGTCGCGTCTGCTACGCTGGAGATTCCCTTCGGTTTTTGGTTTAATCTCCATCGTGTCTGGTACGCTGGAGATTACCTTCTTTTTTGGTTTCATCTCCATCGCGTCTGGGATGCTGGAGGTTACCTTCGTTTTTGGTTTAATCTCCATCGCGTCTGGCACGCTGGAGATTGCCTTTACTTTTCGTTTAATCTCCATCACGTCTGGTATGCTAGAGATTACGTTCGTTTTGGTTTAGTCTCCATTGCGTCTGGCACTTTAGAGGTTACTTTCGTTTTTTGTTTAATCTCCCATGCGCGTCTGGTATGCTGGGAGATTACCTTCGTTTTTTGGTTTAGTCTACATCGCGTCTGGTACGCTAGAGATTACCTTCGTTTTTTGGTTTAATTTCCATCGCGTCTGGTACACTGGAGATTATCTTCGTTTTTGGTTTAATCTCCATCGCGTCTGATACGATGGAGATTACCATCGTTTTTTGGTTTAATCTCCATCGCGTCTTGTACGCTGGAGATTAATTTGTTTTTGGTTTTAATCTCCACCGCGTCAGGTACGCTGGAGAATACCTTCGTTTTTTGGTTTCAATCTCATTTGCATCGTTACACTGGAGAACAAACCATTAAAGACAAATCTCGACACAGTGCTCAAAATAGAAACAAATCCCGGACAATATTCGAAAATATTGGACAACGCGCGAGAATACAACAAACAACTACTACCCAGAGAAAACCGAAAAACAGATATTTTTTACAAACATCAACATTGAACGCTAAAATCTACATCGCTATTCTGACTAGGCTCCGGGTCAATCACGATGACATCAAATTGAGAATGCCCTTCATAATCACAGATTAGTCGCGTCCCAACTCGAATCTCATTAATGATCACAAACTCTGGCCAACCTTCAGTAAACCAGTAACGATCCGTGGTCAATTTTTTGACCCTGACTAGAAATATTTTTGTCAGCTTGCGAACATAGACATACATTCCCTAAAACATCATTACCATAACCTTCATACCCATATAGGAGAGGCTGCAAAATAATGCTCAAAGAATAACTCATCGACGACTCTACATCAGTTTAAAATGGAAAATTATATAAAGCATACAAGCCTGTACATATGATTATCCAAGGCAATGTTTGATATGAAACCTCCAAGCCAAGGAAACCCAATGCTTGACCGGGGATGAACCATCCAACGACATACTCAGAACGAGTGCTCTAAAAATAAAGCACATCTTGAAAATATCGATTTTTATAAACGACTGTCAGATTTGGATAGCAATCAACACCGTTATCCATATCTTCGCCACGAGGTTTAGAAGGATCAACATCAAACTAAAAGCACCAGGGTAAACTACACCATCATCAACGCTGCTGTCTTCACCTGAGCCACGAATTATGAAGAGACAAAGAAAGCGCTTATAAACAAAATAGTTAAGATAAACTTCACTGCTAACCACACCTTATCCACAATAGCGATCAGGAGCCAAATCAGCATCCCATAAACAAGCACCCTACACACGTATTGCCACTCACCCAAAATCACTAGGTCGACCTTCCCATCCCAACTCACTTCACAACTCCACTTACAAGCAAGCACCCCATACAAAACAGAATACCAAGTTTTGACATGGTTTCCGAAGAAAGCCACCTAACAGACTCCCTCTCCCATACATATTTGTAGAATTTGGAGAAGAGGTACTAGATCATGTTTTACTATGCTCTCCTCTAAACCAACAGTTCATGGTATTGGTTGAAAGAGATGAAGGAGATTGGTACTCCCTTTCTGAAGCATAGAGAGACTTTATGAGGATCAATAACCTCAGGATTAGCGCTTGCCTCACATTCAACTATGAACGAGATGCTAACTTTTAAGTGACCATACAAGAGCCGGGACCAGACCAAAATGGAGACATCTCCTATGATCTCCTCTGTTATGAAGATATAGGGGATGCCCCACAAACTTAAGCTAGCGACCGAGTTTCTGTAGACAAACCGAACTGCGACGGTCAAGTTTTGTTTATAAATAAAAATTAGATGTGTTCAAGCCTACAAATCGTACGCTCAACGAACCCTTTTTATTTTTGTTTTCTTGCGCTTTATTTTATAAAACGCTCAACAAGAGGAGATTGGTAAGGGTATCACAAGAAGAAAAACAAAAAACAAAAAAAAGCAAGAATACAAGCAACATGCAGAACAAGGATAATGGCAAAATATCCACAATTAAAACATAAACCACGATGAAACATCAGTTAAACATTGCGAGTGAAATTGTTCAAAAACCAACATTTCGCACAAAAACTTCCCAAAGCAAAGAACTAATGTTTAAAAACAACGAATAAAATTTTCTTCAAGTACTTGCTGGAGGGTCATTAGTTTGATCGCGAAGGGGTTCAGCCGCCTTAACCTCAGGTGATTGAACAGGGGATGAAGATTACACTATAAAGAGCACAAGGACATATGAGAATGAGAAATAAAACCAGGGAGAAAAAATGGGACCACGACTAATATAAAAACAACAATGAATCAAATCGCGAAGAAAATCACCCATCTCCCGATTTTTTGTCCCTGATCTGCCAAATCCTCATCCGTGAGAGCGCGAAGATAATCCCTCTCGGCTGGACAACTCTTCGGAGGAAGGGCCAACTTCATATAATCGATAGCAGAAAATCCAGGTTATTGATACCCGGATATAGCTATCCCGGAATGCGTGAGTGGCTCTTTCGCTGAGATCACACCGAGTGTTTTCTCCCCCGCCTTCCTTTTCTTGTTGGACCTATGAACGAGAAGCTCATCATCTCTAGATGAACTCTGTTCTACATCCATGACTTGCTGTACATTTGCCACCTCCTCGATAGGACAAATTTCAGTGAAAGCTAAAGGCAATAGCAGGTCATTAGCAGCTCGCGAGGTAGAAGCAACTATAGTTTTCGATGTTTTCTTTCCTTTTCCCTCAAGAGCACCCACGAAAAGTTTGGAAAGATGCAACATATCTGTAGGAAAAAGAAACAGGGAATACAGGTCAGGATAGAAATTTCACCTTAAGAAAACTCAAAATATAATGTGCAGATCGCGACCAAGAAACATTTAACACCCACCCCGGGGATGTGGAAGGCTAAGACCAGCCATTTCTAAATGGACAGGAGTTATGATTTCTTTGTAGCTATGTTCGGTTGCTGCAATTTTATTCTTAGGAGGAGCATGGTAGTTGCCAGGAGTAGTCTTAAAATTCAAAGAGGCTCCTGATGGATCACGGATAAAAAACCACTTTTTCCTCCAGCCTGACTTACTTGATAGCCTCTCTACAATATCCCCACTAAGAGACGCAGACACAAGCCCATCGCTACCATGTCGTAGAGTTAAAAATGTAAAAAGATGATCCAACGACGTTTTCTGTTTGATGGAAGCACATCGCATTGTCTACGCGGACAAATACATCCAAACATTAAAAGAAAGTTGAGCTGGACAAACCCGCATTCTCTCTAGAAATTTTGTGTGAAGTACAAGCAACGGAAGACGAAATCCTTGAAGCCTGCTTTCTAAGTAAACCGCCAGATGGTTGGGATAAATGTTCAAACAATCCCCGCTCGCGGTGGCTAACCCCAACTCCACCCTCGCTGGCTAAGGAAAAGCACGAGCCACGTGCTCCAAGTGAACAGGCTCCAAAATCGACATCTCCCCTCTAGTCTCTGATGAAGAAGGGGCTATCCTGTCCCCGAAAATCGGAGAAACAGGTGGTGGGGTAGAAGGGACAAAATCCTCACAGAAGCTACAACTCGCAACCTCTAAAACTCTACAAATAAGTGTTCGTGTGGGGGGGGATCGCTAAATTAAATACTCAAATAAAATATCAAACTAGACCGACTCCCTTGTCCACGCAAATAAAATACAAGAATCCCTCCCGATGTAGTGGTAGGGTAATTCAGGATCGAATACATGAGGAGGTATGTCAGCGCTTCTTAAGCTTGCAATCACGATGAAGTTTCGACTCTAGAAGACCACTCGATATCGAGTAGTGCAGTCGATACCAACCTCAGTTCTGGTCGATTTCCAGCAAAGTTCCTGAAGAAGAAAAAACAGAGTCGACATCGAGATTTTCACTCGATATCAATGTCAGCAACGAAAACCATGCAAGTATTATGCCAAATTCATGAAAGATGATGCCTTTCCATCAAATAACTTCCGTTACCAACAATTAGGTGATTAGAGGCTCTCGCATAAAACCTAAGAGTTACTATCCAATTTCATGACTAATCCAAATCCACAATATGATTGGCTTTCGACTCAATAATGCAAATAATGAATCTTCTCAACTCTCGCAAATGATCATGCATATGATAGAAGACGGAATCGCATAAAAATCATACGTTTGATGCACAAACTTATATAGCTATCGTCGGGCTCACCCCGACCCTAGAAGTTGGGTGAACTACTCGCGCTTCATCATCGTAGACATCATCATCGTGGAAAAGAAACTACTTTGAATTAAACTTCGAAAAAGAAAGAGTACACCGAATAAAGCCACTCCGCTCTCGCTTCCTACACCCTACTCAGCTCTCTCTCTCTCTCTCCTAACTATTCTCTGCGTGTAATTGTGTTTGAATGACTGAACTTGGATGATTAAACTCAGCCCTAATGGCCTCTAATTATAGACTTCTAACCTCGCTATCCGAGGATAAGAAAATCTATCTTTATTCCTAAGATAAAACTTAAAGTAAAGTAAATAACTAAAACTCCTTAGGTAAATATCATATTCACCATAAAGGATAACATTTCTGGTGTTATATGATAGAAGATCTCGACTTTATGATAAGTGCAAAGCTTCGGATAAAATTCTACAAAAAACAGCGTCGGATCTGTCTACAGCTGCAGTCGATATCGACCAGGGAACATCGATATCGACCTCTTCTTTTCTCTATCTCGAGCAGTTCTACTCGACCTTGGACTGACACTTGACTTCTATCTTTTTACTCGATTTAGGCCACTCGATATCGACCATGTCATGTCGATATCGATCTCTCTATATCGACATGCTCTGTTCTTCCTCTGCTCGATTTCTGATGCTCTGTTTTCACTCGATGTGGAGTCTTTAGGTCGATTTCGACTCCTCAGTAGACTTCGAATTCTTGTTTTCAACTCTTCTTCACTTGTCCAAATTGATTCATTTTTGTCTCGATTTATGCGAAATAACATAAAAACTCGTCTAGACCTCTATATTTTGCAAATTATCATAAACTACACTAATCTTATGATTTCTCCACCAATATGCATGCAAATATCGAGAAAATGGACATAAATGTGCATAGAAAATATGGCAATTTGCACGCACATCAAACACCCCATACTTAAGCTTGCTTGTCGCCAAGCAATACTTTTAATGGTCATTCAGGGAAGAAAGTAAACCCTCAACATCATAGATTCATTCTTATATGTCCCTACACTCAATTGCCATCCTAAAAAAGGTACTAATGTCAACAATATCCATGTCTGTGAATAAAAGAAACATCATACTCACAAAAGGAGGGTTATATGCATAAAAACAATTTCGCTACATAACATTAATAATGAAGAGGACTTTTGCAAGCTTATGGAAGAGTAGATTGGTATAAGGCTAGAGGCGGGCTAATTTTTGGCCATGTTGTGTTAAATCCGGGGAAATAAACTTTCTTTCCAAACTTTCCATTCCACATTCCTTCTTCATAATATTTCTCACCTTTCACTCTTTGCTCAATGTTTTTTTCACTTTAATGCTTTTTCCTCTCTAAACTTAGCAGTGCATTCTCGCAAGTCGCAAACATGGGTGTCATGAATGGCCCCGGATACTTAGTACTTCGGACTCCTCACCTTATGTCCCATCTCTCTGAACTAACATCTCAACGAGCAAGGTCGACCTACCTTTATCTCATGAGGTGATCAGATTTTTTCTCACTTATTAAATTTTCCATATTTCAAATTTTGTTTCATTCCTGCCAACAACTTCATAATAATATGCACAAACTACATATAAGAACTCCAAAGTTGACATCCATTCTCAACATTGTCCCTGGATAGGGTATAAGGTATAAAAAATGGGAAGTATGTAATGTATGTGGAGCAATGATGATGATATAAGGCTCATATATGGCTTGTGTAATTTCAAATTTGCATAGGTAAGGCTAGGGCATGAAATTGAGCAAATGTATGGAAATTATAAATTCCTCCATCATCTTATCATGCATATGTCAAAAACAACTTCAAATTTTACCTTTTTTTCATGGTTTTCTCTAAAAAATCGCACTTCATTGTGACTTCCCTTAACTAGGCAATTTCATGTTATATCTCTAATGAATCTACTTTTGCATCGTCGAGTTCAATAAAAGCTTCCATGACACTTTTTCTCTATTTCAAATTTTTTTGATGGGGGTCATATTTTTTTTATTTTTTTTTCGAAAGCATAAATTATGATGCTAAAAATAAACAATATTTAAAGATAAAGACATCTAAACTAACTATGTATGAGTATGCATAAACATTAAAAAGAAATGTGCAAAAACTATGATAAAATTTTAAAAGATGCTTAAAATATGCAAGTAAGCCTTTCTCCCACCCCATACTTAAAGATTACAGTGTCCTCACTGTATAAGAACTAGGGTGAAGAAAGAAACTTACTAAAAATTCACGAAAATCAGGTGTTGAAGACGTCTGCAGGTGAGGTCGATTTCGGGTAGACCAGTCGATATCGACCAGTTTCACTCGATTTCTGGAGATTCCAAGTTTCAGGGTTACCTATGTCGACCCCATCTATCTAAATCGACCCTCTTGGTCGATATCGAGCACTTTACTCGATTTTGATGTCTCTTTTGTGCTCCTTCTCTTTCCTGAAACTCGTTAGAATATAAAAACAAAGCCAAAACCAAATAAACTTAAAGTCTTAAGACAAACCCAAAGATGGCTAAAACTTAAAACTAATTGTCTTGTTACAAGCTCTAGACTTTATAGTCGCTAGGCCGACTTCTTCCTTTTTGCTCTCAAGGTGGCATCTGCAAAGCCCATATAGCTTGAGCCTCAAATAATACTCCCTTCTTGTCTCTCAGCTGCATCCCACCTGGATGGATCTAGTTCATAGTAAAAGGTCCCATCCTCTTCATTTTGAATCCACTCAGGAACCAATGATCTTTTGATTTGGAGACATACACCTTATCTCCTACTTCGTAGTGGCTTAGATTATCATTGGATACCCTGGACAAGCGCACATACCAAGGCAAACCTCTTCAAAATAGAGATAAATCTTTAACTGAAATAGAAAACGAGGAATCTGAACCATGGCTTACCTTCTCGGAGCTTTTTTCTGTCTCTGGGTCTGGTCGATATCGATTAGTGTTACTTGATATCGACCTCTGTTCAGCTCCTGGAGATTATGTCAATGTGGAGGATTTCTGCTCGACCTGATCTGGTCGATTTCGACATGTTGGACTCGATATCGAGGTTCCTTTTCCTCTTTCAGCTTCTGGGGCAGTCGACGTGGGCTTGGGTTTTTGGTCCATATCGACCTCAATACTTGAGTTCGAGCTCTCTTCTCCTATGTCAACCCCATACTTAAAACCTGACACAAAATATTGAACTATGTTATTCGATATCGATTTACCTGGGTCGATTTCGAGTGGCTTTTTGGCTCCTTCGTTCAAGATTGCCATGACTTCTCGCACTTGGGCTTCTATGGTCCCATTTTCAAGCTCGTCAGGTGTCATATTTCTTATCTTTGCTTCCCCGCATGTGATATAGACACCTTTGATTGACTTTATCTCCATAGGCCCTTCACGCTTCCTTACCGTCTTGTTGAAAGCGTACTCTATCACTTCATCACTAATGGTGAATGAGAGCAATCCTTTCCTCACGCTTATATTGGCATCGACAGTTCCTAAGAATGGCCTTCCTAAAATAATGGGATAAGCAGGGTCCTCTGCCATATCAACAATTAGAAAATCAGTAGGGACAAAGAACTTACCTACTTGCATTGGCACATCATCCACCATCCCTATTGGAATCACCACCGTATTGTTGGCCATGAATTGTTTTGCATCCACAGGCTCTAGAGGACCTATCTTTATGTTGTGCCATATGGTTAGTAGCATCATGCTAACGCTGGCGCCTAAATCACATAAAGCATTAAAGCGATGTTGACCTAAGCCTAGAGCGATAGAAAACTTACCTGGGTCCACTCTCTTCTCCGGTAGTTCTAATATGTTGCACTCCTCTGCGATCTCACCAATTGATCACTTCTTACCTGGTATATCCTTAAGGAACCACACATATGATGGCATCTCATGAAGTGCTTCTGTGAATGGAATTGAAACATTGAGCCCTTGAAGCATCTTCACAAATCGCTGGAACTCAGCAGTTGATGCCTTGTAGCTGAGTATGGATGGAGTTATTAGCTTGTTTGAACTCAGCGTGGTTCCTCCATATCTCATCAAGGATGATATGTAGGTCATCCTTCCTTGGTTCGCGCTCAGGGAGCCCTGGTGCTCTATAAGGTGGGGGATCCCTTTGTTGATGTTGAGGTTGATAGAACCTTTTATCCCCCAATACTGCTGATTGCCCCCTCTATAGGGGCCTCTCATCCACTAAGCTTCCTCTTGTTGCTCTGCCATGCTAACTTGCTCAAGATGTGGGCAGGCACTGGTGTTGTGCCTAGTTGAGCCACATCAAGATCAATCTCCTTTGCAGGCTCATAAAGTTGCATAGATGGGGCATGCCTTGAGTCATAGGCCGCAACAGTCTCAAAAGTGTTGTCAAAGTTGATTAGCCTCTCAATTGTGTCCCAGGCCTCCGTTGGTGTAAGCTCAATGTACCGATAGGAGGTGTAAGAGTTGATTCTCTCCTTATTCGGCCCATCAAGGGAGTTGTAGAAGATCTCCTGGATCACATATGGTAATTTCCCGTGCGTAGGGCATGATCTCAGCAAGTCCTTAAAGCGCTCCCACGCTTGTGTCAATGTCTTGTTCGTATGGGGAGGGATATCTGCTTAAATAAAATACTCAAACTAAATATCAAACTAAACCAACCCTCTTGTCACAGCAAATAAAATACAACAATCCCTCCCGATGTAGTGGTAGGGTAATTCAGGATCGAATCCATGAGGAGGTATGTCAGCCCTTCCTAAGCTTGCAATCACGATCATGTTTCGACTCCAGAAGACCACTCGATATCGAGTAGACTAGTCGATATCGACCTCAGTTCTGGTCCATTTCCAACTAAGTTCCCACAGAACACAGAAGCAAAGTCGACGTCGAGTTGGGTACTCGATATCGATGTCAGCACTCGATATCGACCTCTGCAGTCAAAATCGAGTCTTCAACAGTAATTGTAAATGAACCAAATTGTGTCAAAAAAGATGTCCGAAGAACATAGGATGATGATGGAAGGGTGGACAGAAATAAAAACACAAACTTTGTATTAACTTCAATAAACTAATGTTGATAGGAGGAAATCGAGTTCTTAAACAAATATATGAAATATATGCAAACCAAATCCTAGCCTATGCAAATAATTACAAGACTTCCTCCCGTTGTAGTAGAAGGGTAGTCAGGATCGATCCACGAGAAAGCAGGTCAGCGGGATCCTAGTAGCATTGGAAAGCTCACGTCTTTAGTCGACCAGAAGCCTCGATCTCGACCTAAGTGCTCGATTTCGACCTTGGTTGTCGATTCCTTCTGCAAAAGAAAACCAGCAGAGATAAAAAGAAGAAGTCGATATCGACTAGGGAGGTCGATATCGATGTTAGTGCAGAAATCGACTTGCTTAGAGGACTGCCAGTCGACACATGGGTGGTCGATATCGAGTAGAAGACTCGAAATCGACCTCAGTAGCAGCAACAAAGGATATCAAAGACGACATTGAAAACCATCGACGAGCACAATGGGCGATATCGATGTTGGTGGTCGATATCGATGTTGTTCCTGCAATGTTGTTAGCTTTTCTCGGCAAAGAAAGATCGAAGAAATAAGGATGAATAAGGAAGCAATAGACAGAATAAAGACAATGTTTTTATGTGAATATATATAAATAGCAACTCCCAGGGTTAGGGTTTACCACAACGTTAACCAATGCATGCGATAAGGTAAATAAGATGGACAATTGCGCTATTTCACTTGAGGGACAAGCTTTCGCTGTACACTAACTCTTGCAAATAAACCTAATCGTCTCTCTACCAATATTATGTTTACAATTCAAGTTATTAGCATGAATCCCTTTTCTTTCGACAAGGACTAAACGTAGAATCGTAGGAGATGATATAGACACAACGATATCAACATCAAACACTTACGTCAGGCACGCATGGCTAAAGCCGGGCTCACCCTGATGTACATATTTGTACCTTTGTTTATTGCATCTTTTGACTTCTTATTTCATTCTATTTCCAAAGAAAAGGATCAAAAGAATATAAACTTGTGTAAGAATGGGCTAAAATGCAAGAAATAGGGTCTGCACAAGTTTTGAGCTAACCATGCAGGAATTCGAGCGAAATCGGAATCAAAACGAAGACATCAAGTGAAGCTGAGAAGAGGTAGATATCGACCTTAGACCCAGATATCGACCCCCGGTGTCGATATCGACCCCCATATCGACCTCAACATAGAAATCGACCAGAGCTGAACAAGTCGAGCAGGAATAGAGACCTCGATATCGACCTCTGGTGTCGATATCGACCCCTTATCTCGACAGAAGATAGACTCGGTTTCGAATGCGGATTGGAACTATATCTTCAAGGAGGCACGTAATTATCTTACACTTTCAAGATAGATGGCAGCTGAAGATTTATTTATCTTTTACCTTTAAGTTATTTAAGTTTTATCAAAATAAAAGACGTATCCAAATTGTTCGGATAGAGTTCATAGTTTAGATAGGAGTTACAATCCTTGGATAGCGAGGATTAGTAGCCTATAAATAAAGCCCTAGGGGCCGATTTGTTAGATTTTTCATTAATCCAATCTTTCATCCAATTCAATTGACAAGCAAGTAATAGACAATAGAGTTAGAGTTAGAGAGAAGTTTTAGGGTTTGACGTTTGCGAAAGTTGACGTTGAGTTGTAAAGCTTCGGAGTTTATTTTAATGTAAGTTTCTTCCTTTCAATCAATAATGAATCCCATGATGAGAAGCGAGTAGTTCCCCAAAGCTCTTAGGGTCGGGGTGAGCCCGACGTTAGCCATGCGCGCTTGAGGTAAGTATTTGATGTCGATATCGTTGTGTCTATCTCTCCTCCTACGATTCTATGTTTAGTCCTAATCGAAAGAAAAGGGATTCATGCTAACAACTTCAGTTATAAACATAAAATTGGTAGAGACAATTAGGTTTATTTGCAAGAGTAATCCTAAGAGTTGGTGTACGGTGAAAGCTTGTACCTCGGGTGAAATAGCACAATTGTCCGTCTTAATTATCTTATCGCATGCATTGGTTAACGTTGTGGTAAAACCTAATCCTAGGAGTTTCTTTTTACATATTTTAGACACACAAAACCCACTGTTATTTCTGTTCATTGCTTCTCTCTCCATTCTCAAATCTTCGGCCTTTCTTTGCCGACGAAGAACTAACACTGCAGGAAGACATCAATATCGACCTCAGACGTCGATATCGACCACTGAGTTCGTCGACAGTTTTCTGAGTCGACGACGAACATTGCTGCGGAGTTACTGGACATCGATATCAACCCCTAGCATCGATATTGACCCTTCTGTATCGACTGGCAGTCTTCTAAGCCAGTCGATTTCATGACTGACATCGATATCGACCCTCTCTAGTCGATATCGACCACTTGTTTTTGTCTCTGCAGGTCTTCTGTTGCAAAGAACATCGACAGCCGAGGTCGACAACGAGGCCCAAGGTCGAAATCGAGGCTTCTGGTCGACGCAGACGTGAAATTTCCAACGCTACTTGGATCCCGGTGACACGCCTCCTCGTGGATCGATCCTGACTACCCTTCCACTACAACGGGAGGAAGTCTTGTAATTATTTGCTTAGGCCAGGAGTCTGTTTACATTTATTTACATCTTTATATTTGTAATTACTTGACATATCAAGCCTCCTGCAACAACACACCCCGACCCTAGAAGCTTTGGGAGACTACTCGCACTTCATTGTAGGAAACATCATTGATGGAAAGGAAAGAATTTGCATTAATAACTCCGAAACTTTACAACTCAACGTCGGCTCTCGCAAACGCCAAACCCTAAAGCTTTTCTCTAATTCTACTTCTATTGCTATTGATTGTATATGTAATTATCTCCATAAAAACCAGCCCCCTAGGGTTTTATTTATAGGCTACTAATCTTTGCTATCCAAGGATAGTATCTTCTATCTTCTATCCAAATTCTATCACAACAAGTAGGATAGATCTTTTATTTTGGTAAATATCTAAAACAACTGAATAAAGAAAATAACTCTAAGTTGTAGTCTATCTAATATTACAAGATAATTCGGGCTTTAGTTGATAAGATTCCCAATCAGCGTCTCGAAAAGCGCGTCTAACCCGTGTCGAAATCTAGTCGATATCGACCATAGTAGTCGATATCGACCTCTCTGTTTCTGCTCGACGGGTTCTTCTCCACTCGATTTCTTGTGTCAAGTCGATATCGACTTATCGAGTGTCTTCTTGGTTGGTCTGTGTGGTCTATCTCGGTACTCAGAGTCTGTGTCGATGTCTGTAGTCGATATCGACCAGTCCTGTCGATATCGACCTCTCACAGCTTCACTTGGCTTCTTCGTTTTGACTCCGATTCCGCTCCAATTCCTACATAATTAGATCAAAACTTGTGCAGACTCTATTTCTTGCATGTTAGCTCATTCTACATTAATTTATATGATTTTCAACCTTTATTTTAGAAATCGAATGGAATATGAAGTCAAAACTTGTGAATAAAATGGGTACAAATATGTACATCAAAATACCCCATACTTAGACTTGCTTGGCCTCAAGCAATAACTAACACCTACAACACACCCTTCAAGTCTTCGCCCTTGTCAAAAGTAATATCATAAGTTGTAGCAAAGCAGAGCAAGTGAATTTAACGTCATAGCACATATATGAGCGATCCATAGGCATATGCAATTTTGATCCAACCTTACAAGGATAATGTGTTTGCACTCAACTCTCATATGTTTAGGCTATGAAGATCAACGCTCAACTCAATTCCATATACAAACTCATAAACATTGCAATTTATAAATATCCACTTCACAACCAATTATGAAAATGCAATAAGAACCATTAGGAGGATTTTCGCTCAATGGAAGACTTCAAAGAAGACTCCATTCAGTGGGGTTGTAATGGGGCATTGTATAAAATAGAGGGTATGAAATTATTTGGCTATGTGGTGCTTATAAAATTCGGGAATCAAGACTCCTAAACCTTATCACTACTATATCCAAACGATAACTCTTACAACGTTGCACTTTCCAAACTCAATCTTCAGAATTGCTCATCAACCCTTCTTTCAAACCGTAATATACTCTCAACAAATATAGACATTGTATGAAATAAATAAAGGACTAAGGAATTTGGCTCATGCATTTATGTGACAACTTTTTTTTATTTTTTTTTGGATTTTTTTTGCACGAAAATTAATAAATAAATATGAAAATGTGCATTTATATGGTGAACCAAAAATCCTTTTACAAAATATGACAAGATGCAAATATGTACCATCCCATAATTTTTCCTGCTCAAAACTAGACAATACGCACTTTTCTTTCCACACGACATTATTCCAACCAATCTAAGTCTCAATTCCCAAAGGGGGTCAGACTCAATTCGGCTAGGGATAATTTTGTGGAGTTTGCAATATAAGGCTCAGGCTAATATTCCGGCTCCAAGCAGAGATAATGCAGGGTAGGTAAAGAGAGGATAAAAATTGCTTAAAAGATGCCTCCATCATTTAATTCTCGTAAACATAAACATATATATGCATTGGCTTTGAATAACTATCACAACATTTAGAGATGCATGGGAAGAGTAAATACACTCAAGAAAGAAGAGGGATTTTTGATGTTCTCCCTAAAGGCCAAAATTCTCACAAGGACAATTTTTGTTGAATTTGCTTTTTAGCCTAGGATCATATATGCTCAATTTCATCACAAGTTCACAATCTACATAAAAACAATTTTAAGGACTTAGGCTAAACCATCCAAATATGTCTTAGGATTTACATGATCAAGTCAACTATTAAGTTCTTATCATTGGACGTCTAAGTAGGGCTTAAAAACTAACATAAGAAGGTAAACATGCATTTGTTGTATTTTTTTGACATTTTCTAATTCTGTTTTTTGAATTTTTGACATTTTTTAGAAAAGTAAAACTAAGAACAAAAACTTAAACATGAATGCAATGCGAAGAAGAAAACCAAGTTATGACCATAAGACATGTTGATAACTCCACTCCCTTGATGAAAATCGGAATAAGTTTCAAAGGCCTTGACAGTCTGTTTGTGTCAAAGGTCTTGAAGCTTTAACAGTATTGATGAAACACAAAACCTGTTGTATATGATATTATGTTCGAATATTATTTTATGTTATTATATGCTTCCATTATAATATTATATATACACTAACCTTTCAGGAAGTATTTTCGAATATTACTTCCTTCCTTATGTTGTAAATTGAGAAGATTCAAATCGGAAGATCATGGCTTCCGAAAGTTTCCAAAGATAGAAGATCCAGCTCAAGCCATGATCCTCTCTAGCCGTTGGTGAAGATCCTTAGGCGCCGATTTGTTTCAATAAAAAGAAAAGGAAGAAGAAGACAGCTATACACCTGTTGAACACAAGCTTTCATACACTCAAGCCTTCAAGCGAGATCTGTTTTCTTCGTGTGCTCTCTGCTAGTCCTTAAGAGTCTGTAATTTCATTTCAAAGCATTTGAGAGTTACACTGTGAGCTTATAGGATATATTTCGAGAGAGTGTTATACTCAAGAGTTTGTAACTCAGGAAGTAGACACTAGGCGATTGATTCACTAAGTGTAAGAGGATCGTACTAGATAGCATAGGGAGGTGGGGCTCTTCTAGATTGGTCTAGGACTCCAAGGGAACGTGAGTTGACTAGATTGCAATTGTATAGGAGAGAGGCTTCTCGGGGAGCTACTAGGATCCTAAGTCTTGTGAATCAATAAAAGTCAGTTGAATCCTAGGGTTGTGGAAGAACCTTAGGCGGGGACGTAGGCCAAGTTCGTGCCGAACCTTGTAAACAACTCATCGAGCCCTTTACTTATTGCTTTACCTTATTTCCGCACTTGGTTCTACTGTTTAACTTTGTGATTCAGGTTTTCAGAGAAAAGACTAAGTCTAATCTCAAAGGATTTTGCACGAGCTTCAAAAGTCTTGATAATCTGCGAAAAACCGGCATACTCTATTCAACCCCCCTTCTAGAGTATTTCTATATCACTTTGTTTTACATTATCGAACCTTCAATTGGTATCAGAGCTTTACTCACTGCTTTTGATCTAACAATCTTGTGAGTTTTCGATCATGTCTGGTGAAGCAAGCGGAGGATTTGTACAGGGAAGATCTACCAGTAGACCACCACTCTTTGTAGGAACCAACTTTGTCCACTGGAGATCATTGATGAAGATGTTCATCATAGACCAAGATCTGGAACTTTGGAACATTATAGAGAATGTGCCAAAGATTCCAGAGAAAGATGGACCAAATGGAACCAAAGTCGCAAAGAAGGAGTCTGAATACATCCAAGCGGATCTTGAACTCGTCTCCAAAAACTACAGGGCTATTAACTTACTTTATTGTGGTCTTAGCACTGATGAGTTTAACCGTATTTCATCTTGTAGGTCAGCTAAAGAGATTTGGGACAAGCTGGTCGTCACCTATGAGGGAACCAGCCAAGTGAAGGACACGAAGATCAGCATCTTCCTTCGAAAGTATGAACTTTTCAAGATGAAGCCTGATGAGTCTATCAAGGTCATGTTCACATGATTCACAGAAATCACCAACAACCTTGACTCTCTCGGTAAGAGCTTTACAAACGTTGAGAAAGTAAGGAAGATATTGAGGTGTCTCCCAAAAGAAAAGTGGGGTCCTAAAGTAACAGCTATAGAGGAAGCCCGAGACCTCACTACTCTGCCTTTTGACGACCTGCTTGGGAAACTGATCACGCATGAGATGATCCTTAATGAAGACGATGAAGAACTTCCAGCAAGCACTAAGAATTTGGCGCTCAAATCTAAGAAGGATGACAACAAAGATGAATCTGATTCCGAAGATGAGGATGACGATGAGGATGATCCTTTTGCTCTTATCACAAGAGGCCTTGCTCGAATCCTCAAAATGAAGAAACAATTCAACAACAAGGATGGATCAGAGTCTTCTAAATTCCGAGGTAAGTCTCAATACAACAAAAATGATAAGAAGACTAAACCGTTGTCTTGTTTTGAATGTGGTGAAACAGATCATCTTGTGAAAGACTGCCCTCAAAAGAAGAAGAGCCAGTCCAAGAAGGGTGATAGATGGAAAAAGAAAGCCATGGTGGCAACTTGGAGCGATTCTGACTCCGACTCCGACGATGAGAAGGCCAATGTCTGTCTTATGGCATCAAGAGATGAATCTCACGATGAGAAGCTTGAGGTAACCGTAAGAGAACTTATGGCAAGTCCAAAAGAGGTATTATCGAAATTCCTTTCTAATATGATTGCCAATGAAGAGAAACTTATTGCCCAAACTAACATTCTTATTAAGAGAACTGTGGACCAGGAAAGAACCATTGAGGATCTGTCTATGAGGGTCAAAAGTCTTGAAGCTTCTTATTCAGGTCTTGACATTAAAGTCAAGACTCTTGACTCAGAGAAATCTGAACTCAAGCAAGATCTCTCGTCTCTGAGAAGTGAACATCATGACTTAAAGAACGAGAAGATCTCCCTGAATAATAAGATTCAAGACCAACAGACAGCCCTCATAAGTTTTACCAAATCCAAAGGCACTCTTGATAGGATGTTGGGTGAGCAACAAAGTTCTCTAAACAAAAGTGGTATTGGTTACAATCCAAGGTTTTTAAAGAAGCAGCACATTACCACCTTTGTAAAGGCAAAAGGAAGCAGAACCTCTCCTGTATGTCACCATTGTGCTCGAAAGGGACATGTAAAAGAGACCTGCCCCTATAGAAGAAAGGATCCATATATCATTCGCAATACATTCCCTGTTCATTTGAGAAAAGAACGGATAACATAAGTTTGGGTCCCAAAAGGCACTATTTTACCAAATATGGTCTATCCCAATAATGGATCCAAATTTGCTTATTGGTCTAGCCACAAAGGTTGATGTTTGTTTTGCAGGAGATCACCAAGGTGAAGGAGCAAAAATGGATTATTGATAGTGGATGCTCTAGTCATATGAGTGGGAAGAGGTCTCTCTTTCATGATCTAAAGGAGCAATCCACAGGAACAATCACTCTTGGTGACAAAGGAAAGTGTGACATCGTTGTGTGCAGAGAAGATACAGGTGAAGTTGTACTAACTGTATATCGTTACAACAATATATACACTGTGAATGCTGATCAAGTGGCACAAGGAAGCTTAACCTGTCTAAAAGCTTTGACGGACGATCCAAAGCTCTGGCACATGAGACTCGGTCATGTGAGTCCACATACACTACAGAAGCTTGTGTCCAAAGGGCTTGTAAGAGGACTACCTGAGATGGACTTCAAAGGTATTGATATGTGCAATGCATGCACACGAGGTAAACAAACACGTAGCTCTTTCAAACCCAAAAAGGTTGTAAGTTCTTCTAGACCCCTTGAACTTTTACATATGGATTTATGTGGTCCTATGCGAGTCAAATCTCCCAATGGTAAAAAGTAAATGCTTGTTGTTATTGATGATTTTTCTAGATATACTTGGGTTGCATTTTTAAAAGAAAAATCAGAGGCCTTATTTGAGTTTTCAAAACTTTGTAAGGAGTTGCAAACTTTAAGAAACGAGCCCATAGTGTCAATTCGAAGTGATCATGGTAGGGAGTTTGATCAACTTCAGTTTGATTTGTTTTGTGCTAAATATGGCATCTCCCATAACTTTTCTGCTCCTAGGACACGTCAACAAAATGGGGTTGTGGAACGAAAGAACCGCACCCTAGAGGATATGGCCAGGACTATGCTTTTAGAAAATGCATTACCTAAAACCTATTGGGCTGAAGATGTTAACACAACTAACTATATTTTGAATCGCTGTCTTATTCGTTCCATCTTAAATAAAACTCCTTATGAACTTTTCAAAGGCCGCAAACCACTTATATCATATTCCAAACCCTTTGGCTGTACTTGCTTTGTTCATAACAATGGAAAAGATAACCTTGGGAAATTTGATGCGCGTAGTTATGAAGGTATATTTCTTGGCTACTCCACAAGTAGCAAAGCTTATAGAATCTTCAATAAAAGGACCCAGTTAGTTGAAGAAAGTATACATGTTATATTTGATGAATGCAATGACGGTTCTTTGAGTGAAATTGTTGCAGATATAGATCTTAACATCCATGCGGAGAACGAGGAAGGTGATGATGCTGCTACCAAGAAAACAGAGAAGAGGAACATGCATGAACAGATTCTCAACACTGAAGAATTGGCCCAAGGTGTTGAAGATTCGTCCAAAGCCCTTGGTGTCCAATTCAACAATGTTGAAATGTCAGAAACTGCTGAAAACTGAACCTAACAGGACTATGGAGTCAGATGTACCACAAATCAATCCTGCTGGTGTGCCGAATCAAGGAGCTGAGACTAGCAAAAGAAAATTCAAATACTCCTCATCACACTCATTAAAGGATATCATTTCTGACCCTACTTCTAGTGTTCAAACTCGTTCTAAACTTAAAGATCTTTGTGCTTTTCACGCATTTGTCTCTCTTATAGAACCCAAGAAGGTAGATGAGGCCCTTCAAGAGCCAGATTGGATCATTTCTATGCAAAATGAGCTTAACGAATTTGAAAGGAACAAAGTCTGGACCTTGAAGCCTAGGCCAAAGCATCAATCTGTCATTGGCACACGATGGGTATTTCGAAACAAGCTAGATGAGAATGGTAAGATCGTGAGGAACAAGGCAAGGCTTGTTGCTCAAGGCTACAATCAAGAGGAAGGTATTGACGACGAGGAGACCTTTGCTCCCGTAGCCAGGCTTGAAGCCATTCGCATATTATTAGCATTTGCATCTTTTACGGGCATAAAACTATATCAAATGGATGTCAAGTGTGCTTTTCTCAATGGTTTCTTAGAAGAAGAAGTTTATATGGCTCAACCCCCAGGCTTTGAAAGTTTGGAATTTCCTAATCACGTTTATAAACTTGACAAAGCGCTTTATGGTTTAAAACAAGCCCCAAGAGCTTGGTATGAGCGCTTGTCAAAATATCTTTTAGAAAATGATTTTAAAAGGGGGTTGATCGACAAGACTCTTTTTATCAAGACCAAAGGAAAGGACATTTTGGTTATTCAAATTTATGTTGATGATATATTATTTGGTGCTACTATCACATCTTTGTGCAAGGAATTTTCTGACATCATGTGCAGCGAATTTGAGATGAGCTTGATGGGTGAACTCAACTTCTTTTTGGGATTACAAGTTCATCAATCCAAGAAAGGGATCTTTGTCAACCAAAGCAAGTAT
The DNA here is from genome assembly GCA_963922045.1 of Persicaria maculosa. Taxonomy (NCBI): domain Eukaryota; kingdom Viridiplantae; phylum Streptophyta; class Magnoliopsida; order Caryophyllales; family Polygonaceae; genus Persicaria; species Persicaria maculosa. The sequence continues at coordinate 43,553,236 of OY998261.1, forward strand.
TCTAAGGATCTTTTGAAGAAGTTCAAGATGGATCAATCCAAAGCAGCCAAGATTCCCATGAGCTCAATGATGTACACATTTGCACCTTCTTTTATTGCACCTTTTGACTTCATATTTCATTCGATTTCCAAAGAAAAGGTTCAAAAGAATATAAACTTGTGTAAGAATGGGCTAAAATGCAAGAAATAGAGTCTGCACAAGTTTTGAGCTAACCATGTAGGAATTTGAGCGAAAACAGGAGTCAAAACGGAGAAGCCAAGTGAAGCTGAGCAGAGGTAGATATCGACCCTAGACCCAGATATCGACCTCTGGTGTAGATATCGACCTTCAACATAGATATCGACCTCAACATAGACATCGAGTAAAGCTGAGAAGAGGTAGATATCGACCTTAGACCCAGATATCGACCTCTGGTGTCGATATCGACCCCCATATCGACCTCAACATAGAAATCGACCAGAGCTGAACAAGTCGAGCAGGAACAGAGACCTCGATATCAACCCTCTGGTGTCGATATCGACCCCTTATCTCGACAGAAGATAGACTCGATTTCGAATGCGGATTGGAACTATATCTTCAAGGAGGGACGGGATTATCTCATACTTTCAAGATAGATGGCAGCTGAAGTTTTTGATCCAACCTCTTACCTTTAAGTTATTTAAGATTTTATCAAAATAAAAGAACTATCCTAATTGTTCGAATAGAGTTCATAGTTTATATAGGAGTTACAATCCTTGGATAGCGAGGATTAGTAGACTATAAATAAAGCCCTAGGGGCTGATTTGTTAGATCATCCTAGAACGAATCCAATATCCAATCATCCAAGGCAAGAACAAGCAAGCAAGACAATAGAGTTAGAGTTAGAGAGAAGTTTTAGGGTTTGACGTTTGAGAAAGTTGACGTTGAGTTGTAAAGCTTCGAAGTTTATTTTAATGCATGTTTCTTCCTTTCAATCAATGATGAGTTCCATGATGAGAAGCGAGTAGTTCCCCAAAGCTCTTAGGGTCGGGGTGAGCCCGACGTTAGCCATGCGCGCTTGAGGTAAGTATTCGATGTCGATATCGTTGTGTCTATCTCTCCTCCTATGATTCTATGTTTAGTCCTAATCGAAAAAAAGGGATTCATGCTAACAACTTGAGTTATAAACATAAAATTGGTAGAGACAATTAGGTTTATTTGCAAGAGAAATCCTAAGAGTTGGTGCACAGCGAAAGCTTGTCACTCGGGTGAAATAGCGCAATTGTCCGTCTTATTTATCTTATCGCATGCATTGGTTAACGTTGTGGTAAACCCTAATCCTAGGAGTTGCTTTTTAAATAACTTTATATTCAGTCAAACCCACTGTTATTTCTGTTCATTGCTTCTCTTCCCATTCTTAAATCTTCGGCCTTTCTTTGCCGACGAAGTACTAACCCACTGCAGGGAGACATCGATATCGACCCCAGACGTCGATATCGACCACTGAGTTCGTCGACAGTTTTCTGAGTCGACGACGAACATCGCTGCGGAGTTTGCTGAGTATCGATATCGACCCCTAGCATCGATATTGACCCTTCTGTATCGACTGGCAGTCTTTTGAGCCAGTCGATTTCGTGACTAGCATCGATATCGACCCTTCTGTATCGACTGGCAGTCTTCTGAGCCAGTCGATTTCGTGACTGACATCGATATCGACCCTCTCTAGTCGATATCGACCACTTATTTTTGTCTCTGCAGGTCTTCTGTTGTAGAGAACATCGAAAGTCGAGGTCGACATCGAGCCCCAAGGTCGAAATCGATGCTTTTGGTCGACGCAGACGTGAGATTTCCAAAGCTACTAGGATCCCGCTGACACGCCTCCTCTTGGATCGATCCTGACTACCCTTCCACTACAATGGGAGGAAGTATTGTAATTATTTGCTTAGGCCAGGAGTTGGTTTACATTTAATACATCTTTATTATTTGTAATTACTTGACATATCAAGCCTCCTGCAACAACAAATTGGCGCCCTTGCCGGGGAGGCAATCAATCGCGCCCTAGTAGTCTATCTCACGTCTCTACCTAGTTTCGTTTTGCAGGTGTATGCGACGCGCTGATCGCCCACCTGAATTTGAAGGAGTAGACGACCCTGAGCGTTACTTCCATCTAAGGTCCCAAGCTCAAAGAATCATGGCGGGAAACGTAAACCAGGCTGAACTTATTGAGCAACTAAGGAAGCAGGTTGAGGACCTAACGACTAGAGAGGCGGCACTTAAGGAGCGTGCGGATAGGGAGGAGGAAGGCCGGAGGCAAATAGAAGCCCAAATCAATGCCCTCCCTAGGAATGCCAAGCAATATATGCACCCCGCTCTCACAGTGCCTGAATCGGCAATTCTTATCCCTGCCTCTAATTTCGAAATAAAACCTAACTTCCTGACTGAAATAAGAAGGCATCAATATGAAGGAAAACCTAATGAGTGCCCTATGGCACATATTTCAACCTTCTTAGACCTTTGTGATACTATTGCTGATGGACGAAGTCTTGAATATGTCCAACTAAAAGCCTTTCGATGGTCTCTTACAGGGAAAGCATTGCAGTGGTTGGAAAGCTTAGCTCCAAGATCGCTTCGCACCTGGAATGAAGTCAAGGACGCGTTTCTCAACAAGTTCTTTCCTCCTTCTAAGACGGCGTTGATCCGACAGAAAATCACGGCTTTCAAACAAAAGCCTGGTGAGGCTCTGCCGACTGTTTGGGAAAGGTTTAAGGACCTACTACGATCATGCCCGACGCATGGCCAACCACCGTACGTAATTCAGGGGATCATATACAATGCTCTTGACGCTGCAACTAAGGAGAGGATCAACACCTACACCTCCTATGGCTACCTTGAACTCGCTCCACAAGAGGCTTGGGAGACCATAAAGAGGTTGGTGGAGTTCGATAACACATATGGGACTCCTGAGGCTTCTGACACATCATCATCGTCGAGGCCTGCCCCATCTATGCCCTTATATGAACCCTCCAATGTAATCGATCCGGATGTAAAGGAGCAATTTCATAGGGATCAACTTCGAAAGCTCCAAAAGCAAGTAAGGTTCCTTTCAGGGAACCAAGATTGCATTGAATGCGGATCACAGCGGCACACCACCATCGAGTGCCCCCATGCTGAACAAGTACACCTAGCGGAGACTCACCAAGCGGCGCACTACATGAGGGGTCCCAATCACCAATATTGGGGAGACTAAAGGTTCCATCAACCACAAAGGAACCTGGTTAACCCTAGGGACCCTCCGCCTTATAGAGCTCATGGGCACCCGGAGAGAGACCAAAAGAAGGATGATCTTCAACTAGTACTGGATGAAATCAGGCGGAATCCGGCTAAGAATGATCAATCCAACAATGCCATCCATTCTCAACTCAATCACCTTACCACAAGAATTGGGGAGATGGATATTTGGAAAAAGAACATAGAGACCCAACTGGGTCAATTGGCGGCACAAATCCCTAGACCGTCCGGAACACTCCCTGGGCAACCCACTACAAATCCTAAGGGACAATCCGAGATGGGCCATGTCGCAGCCATACAATTAAGGAGTGGCACCAAAGTACATAAGCCACGAACGGAATCGGAGAAAGCAGCAGATCCAGTCGAAATCGACAAAACAGTCGATGTCGAGGATGAGGTCGATATCGACACCCATGTCGACCCCCTGGTCAACGTCGAGGATACTGCGGAGCCTGAGAAGTCACAACAGAGGTCGAAATCGACCATTCCAGTCGATATCGACCAAAGCCCAGTCGACATCGATGTCCAGCAGGCTCCTCTGACCACCGTTTTGGCCCCTCCACCAAAGAGGACATTGCCATTCCCTTCCAAAGCATTGGAGGATCCCACCAAGGGTAAGTTTAGGCGCTTCGTAAAGATACTTCAAGGACTTAATGTTACCATCCCTCTTACAGAAGCCCTAAGCGAGATGCCTGCCTATGTGCGATTCCTCAAAGACATCCTTAGCAAGAAGAGATCCATGGCAGAGATCGCAGAGGAGTGCTCGAAGATGGACTTCCCTGAGAAGAAGAGTGATCCAGGGAAGTTTGCAATCACCGTGGGACTTGGCCAACATCGCTATAAAGCCCTATGTGACCTAGGGGCAAGTGTAAGTCTCATGCCTCTTTCTATTTGGCAAAAGGTGAACATCGGAGCACTTGAACCTGTGGACATGAAACTTTATATGGCTGACAACTCATTCGTCAGACCCACAAGTATAGTTGATGACGTTCCGGTAAAGGTAGGTAAGTTCTTTGTGCCTACTGATTTCATTGTATTGGAAATGCCTGAAGATCCTGTAGTGCCTATTATCCTTGGTAAGCCTTTCTTAGCTACTGCTGATGCCAATATCAATGTACGTCGAGGGTTACTAACCTTTACTATAGGGAACGAAGTGATAGAATTCTCTTTCAACCCAACCATGAGCGAAACAAAGCACCTGGAACAAGTAGTCCTCTCGCCGGCTAAGGAGAAGCTTAGAAAATTTTTGTTGGCGAGGACGGAAACACCAAGCAGGGTCGACATCGACTGGAACCAGTCGATATCGACTAAACACATCGAAATTGACCCCCCTTGGTCGAAATCGAGTATGCCAGATCGCTGCCAGGAGCTTAAGTATGGGGTCACAGAGGTCGATATCGACCCTCACATATCGATATCTACCACAGCACTCGAAATCGACCCCCCTTGGTCGAAATCGACCACCCCTCAGCCCGAAGATTTCTGTTTCGGGCCCAAACAGGTAAGCCCATGTATGACTCCTAACCCTCCTCCGTCCATTATTGATAAATCAATTAAGCCGATTATTGATAATTCTACTAAAGAGAGGGTCAAAGCTCCATGGTTTGCCTATATTGCTAAAGTTAGGGCAAGAAAGAGAAGAAAAGCGCCCAAAGAAGAACCTAACATCAAAGAAGCCTTGGTCGCCGAACTTAGATGCTATCAAAAGGACCTAGATGATCCAAGAGAACGTTTACGCTCAAAGGGTCCCTACATAAAAGGCTCGTGAAGAATTGACGGAGAAGTCGGCCTAGCGACTCAAAAATCTAGAGCATGTATATAAAACTTTTAAATTTTTCATAGATGTTTTTAGGATTTAAGTTTTGGCTGTTTGAAAGTTTTAAGACTGAGATAATTCGTGCTTTATCTATATTTCTAACAAAGATTTCAGGTTATCAAGCAAAAGGAACGATGAAGAAGAAAAGAAGCTTCTGCAGAGGCAGTCGAAATCGACCAGGCCAGTCGAAATCGACCCCCCAGGGTCAAGCCACCTCCTAGAGTAGACATCGAGGACTCAGGAGCAAAAAGCGTAGGTCGATATCGACCCTAATACTCGATATCGACCCCAATCAGGCAGCCCTTGTCTTCATCTTCCTCCTCGAATTCGACAGATGCAGTCGACAACGACCATTGACCTAGATATCGACTTCTGGCATCGACCTAACCTGAAATCGACCTGAATCTGCAAGGTTGCACTGTGAGTTTCTCTCTACCCCTTCTTCGTTTTTTTAATATAGTGAGGACACTGTATATTTTAAGTATGGGGTGGGGGAAAAACATGTCTTATGGTCATAACTTGGTTTTCTTCTTCGCATTGCATTCATGTTTAAATTTTTGTTCTTAGTCTTACTTCTATAAAATGTCAAAATCTAAAAAAAATAGAAAAATGTCAAAAAATACAAAAAAAATGCATGTTTATTTTTTAAGTTTATTTTTACCCTACTTAGATGTCCTATGATGAAAACTCAATAGCTGACTTGATCATGTAAATCCTATGGCATATTTGGATGGTTTAGCCTAAGTCTTTAAATTTTTAAGTAGATTGTGAACTTGTGATGAAATTGAGCACATATGATCCTAGGCTAAAAAGCAAATCCAACAAAAATTTATCCTTGTGAGAATTTTGACCTATAGGGAGAACATCAAAAATCCCTCCGCTTTCTTGAGTGAATTTACTCTTCCTATGCATCTCTAAATGTTGTGATAGTTATTCAAAACCAATGCATATATATGTTTATGTTTACGAGAATTAAATGATGGAGGCATCTTTTAAGCCATTTTTATACTCTCTTTACCTACCCTGCATTATCCCTGCTTGAAGCCAGAACATTAGCCTGAGCCTGAAATTGCAAACTCTACAAAATTATCCCTAGCCAAATTGAGCCTGACCCCCATTTGGGAATTGAGACTTAGATTGGTTGGACTAATGCCTTGTGGAAAGAAAAGAGCATAATGTCCAGTTTTGAGCAAGGAAATTATAAGATGGTGCATATTTACATTTTGTCATATTTTGTAAAAGGATTTATGGCTCAACATATAAATGCACATATTTACTTATTATTTTCGAAAAAAAAAATCCGAAAAAAATAAATAAAGATATCTATATATAGTGCATGAGCCAAAATCCTTAAGTCTTTTATTCATACAAGTGTTATATTCTTGAGAGGTATATTAGAGTTTGGAAGAAGGGTTGATAGTATGGTTTACATCTTTTAGTGCATCTTTAGAGCATATTATGGAATGATGAGTTGGGAAAGAGCATTATTGAGCTTACATTGAAGAGTTATGGTTTGCTATTGCAAGTGTGGATTTTTATATATTGCAATGTTTATGAGATTGTATATGGAATTGAGTTGAGAGTTGATCTTCATAGCCTAAACACATGAGAGTTGAGTGCAAACACATTATCTCTGTGAGGTGGGATCAAAATTGCATATGCCTATGGATCGCCAAAATATGTGCTATGACGTTAAATTCACTTGCTTTGCTTTGCTACCGCTTATGATGTTGCTTTTGACAAGGGCGAAGACTTGAAGGGTGTGTTGTAGGTGTTGGTTATTGCTTGGTTATTGCTTGAGGACAAGCAAGTCTAAGTATGGGGTGTTTTGATGTACACATTTGCACCTTCTTTTATTGCACCTTTTGACTTCATATTTCATTCGATTTCCAAAGAAAAGGTTCAAAAGAATATAAACTTGTGTAAGAATGGGCTAAAATGCAAGAAATAGAGTCTACACAAGTTTTGAGCTAACCATGCAGGAATTCGAGCGAAAACAGGAGTCAAAACGGAGATGCCAAGTGAAGCTGAGCAGAGGTAGATATCGACCCTAGACCCAGATATCGACCTCTGGTGTAGATATCGACCTTCAACATAGATATCGACCTCAACATAGACATCGAGTAAAGCTGAGAAGAGGTAGATATCGACCTTAGACCTAGATATCGACCTCTGGTGTTGATATCGACCCCATATCGACCTCAACATAGAAATCGACCAGAGCTGAACAAGTCGAGCAGGAACAGAGACCTCGATATCGACCCCTTATCTCGACAGAAGATAGACTCGATTTCGAATGCGGATTGGAACTATATCTTCAAGGAGGGACGGGATTATCTCATACTTTCAAGATAGATGGCAGCTGAAGTTTTTGATCCAACCTCTTACCTTTAAGTTATTTAAGTTTTTATCAAAATAAAAGACCTATCCTAATTGTTCGGATAGAGTTCATAGTTTAGATAGGAGTTACAATCCTTTGATAGCGAGGATTAGTAGCCTATAAATAAAGCCCTAGGGGCTGATTTATTAGATCATCCTAGAACGAATCCAATATCCAATCATCCAAGGCAAGAACAAGCAAGCAAGACAATAGAGTTAGAGTTAGAGAGAAGTTTTAGGGTTTGACGTTTGCGAAAGTTGACGTTGAGTTGTAAAGCTTTGAAGTTTATTTTAATGCAAGTTTCTTCCTTTCAATCAATGATGAGAAGCGAGTAGTTCCCCAAAGCTCTTAAGGTCGGGGTGAGCCCGACGTTAGCCATGCGCGCTTGAGGTAAGTATTTGATGTCGATATCGTTGTGTCTATCTCTCCTCCTACAATTCTATGATTAGTCCTAATCGAAAGAAAAGGGATTCATGCTAACAACTTGAGTTATAAACATAAAATTGGTAGAGACAATTAGGTTTATTTGCAAGAGTAATCCTAAGAGTTGGTGCACAGCGAAAGCTTGTCCCTCGGGTGATATAGCGCAATTGTCCGTCTTATTTATCTTCCCATTCTTAAATCTTCGGCCTTTCTTTCCTGACGAAGTACTAACCCACTGCAGGGAGACATCGATATCGACCCCAGACATCGATATCGACCACTGAGTTCGTCGACAGTTTTCTGAGTCGACGACGAACATCGCTGCGGAGTTTGCTGAGTATCGATATCGACCCCTAGCATCGATATTGACCCTTCTGTATCGACTGGCAGTCTTTTGAGCCAGTCGATTTCGTGACTAGCATCGATATCGACCCTTCTGTATCGACTGGCAGTCTTCTGAGCCAGTCGATTTCGTGACTGACATCGATATCGACCCTCTCTAGTCGATATCGACCACTTATTTTTGTCTCTGCAGGTCTTCTGTTGCAGAGAACATCGACAGTCGAGGTCGACATCGAGCCCCAAGGTCGAAATCGATGCTTTTGGTCGACGCAGACGTGAGATTTCCAAAGCTACTAGGATCCCGCTGACACGCCTCCTCGTGGATCGATCCTGACTACCCTTCCACTACAATGGGAGGAAGTCTTGTAATTATTTGCTTAGGCCAGGAGTTGGTTTACATTTAATACATCTTTATTATTTGTAATTACTTGACATATCAAGCCTCCTGCAACAACACTCAACATTATCCCTAGATCAAGACAAGACTGGGAAGAGTGTCAATCAAAAGGAGTATCGGGGAATGATTGGATCTTTACTATATCTTACAGCTAGTAGACCTGACATCATGTTTAGTGTTTGCATGTGTGCTAGGTTTCAAGCTGATCCTAAAGAATCTCACCTCATGGCTGTGAAGAGGATCTTTCGATATCTCAATGGCACTAAGGAGCTTGGACTATGGTATCCAAAGCAAAAGGATTTCACATTAATCGGGTATTCTGATGCAGATTTTGCAGGATATAAGGTGGATAGGAAGAGCACATCAGGATGTTGCCAATTCTTAGGAGCATCTTTGATCAGTTGGCATTCTAAGAAACAAAACTCAATTGCCCTATCCACTGCAGAAGCCGAATACATAGTAGCTGGAGCATGCTGCTCCCAAATTCTTTGGATAGCTCAACAAATACGAGATCTTGGCATCAACCTGAAAGGCATTCCCATTAAGTGTGACAATACAAGTGCCATCTCCATTACAAAGAATCCTGTTCAGCATTCAAGGATCAAACATATTGTTGTAAGGCATCATTTCATTAGAGACCACGTCGAAAAAGGTGATGTGTCCATTTCTTTTATTTCAACTGATTATCCATGGGCTGACATTTTTACTAAGCCTTTGGCAGATGACAACTTCACCTTCATTAGACAGGAGATCGGGATGCTTAACAAGGATGTACTTTCGTAGGGGGAGCTTTCCCTTTACCAAAGATAAATTCTACTCAGTGTCAAGACCCTTGAGTTTTATGTCAAGGTTTGTGAACTGAATGATAGAAAACAGATATCGGATCGTATATATTTGGTTAATATCTTTTTAGATATTTGATCAAGTATTATTTTCATTGGATTTCAAAATAATTTATTTATGTTACATATTCTTTATCCGTTGAGATATTTTTGGAACAAAATATTTTCGGTTATTTCCCTCCTATTCTAAAATGGTCAAGAGAAGATTTGAATTTTGAATTGAAATAATTTTCAAATTGGCAATGTTATCATTACTTACATTGGAACCCTAAACCCCGTCCCATCACTCAAATCTCTCCTATTTAAAACCCCAACCCCTCTCGATTACCTCATAACCTCAGATCTACCCAAAACTATTCCAGTTCTCCCTCTCCAATCTCTCAAACTATCCAAAACCCTAGCCGAATACCTCCATGGCTCCCAAATGAAAGAAAGCTTCCACACCCAAAAGACTTGGCGCCACCCCCAAGGGACGCCAGGACACTGCTACTTCTCCTACACCTGAACCCACTCCTCAAGCCATCGTCCCTACTACTGTCCAGAGCACCATCACTGAGAGCACGACTACAGTAACCAAGGGCTCTAAAAAACGCTCTGCTAAGAAGCCTCTCAGTGCGAAGCAGAAAGGGAAAAAGAAGGTCATCCCTTAGGAAGAGGACGAGGAGCAAGACGAATCTGGAGAGGACGAGGAGGATACCGATGGAGACAACGCTGAGGACTCAGGGTCAGAGGAAGAAGAGGAAGAGGAGCCCGAGCATGCTCCCTCTCATTCTCCTCCTCCTTCTCCCCCATCTCCAAAGAAGCGGAAAGCCTCTACAGCCAAGCCTCCTCCTCCCAAGCGCACCAGGAAGGGCACCCTCAAAAGCCTTGAGGCGCCTGCCAAGAGGTCTGCTCCAATATAGGTTAGAAGGAAGAACGCTGATCCTCCCGCTCTCATTCAGGTAAATCAATACCTCCCCTCTTCATGGTTTGAAAATGTTGAAATGGCTGGTAAGTGGGTAGATGAGTTTCGAACTCGTAGGATCTGCTGTTCTGATTTTTTAGATATTGCGTTCTTTGAAGCTTTGAACTTACCATGCATTGCTATCCTTAAAAAATCCCCAGCTTGGACTCTTCTCAATCTAGAAACCGTCTATTATCCCCAACTGACCCGCCTGTTCTATATAAATCTCAAAGCCAAACACACTGACGATGGTTGGTTCTTGGAATCTTTCGTCAAGGGAGTTAGAATCTCTTTCAGCTCCTTTGACTTCGCTGATTTCCTTGGCCTTCTTAGCCCTTGTCCACCCTCTCAAGAAAACCCCTCTAAAGAAGACTGCATTACCCATGCCCGATCCAAATATCTTCTACCCGAGGCATCTACCAACGCCTCAAAGCAGCTAACCCACTCATCCCTTACCCTAGAGGCAAAGATCATATTTAACATCATTGTGCGTTGCCTCTTACCCCGTCTAAACTCTGGCTCTCTCCTAACCGACAATGCCATGATCCTACTTTACCGAATCCTCGATGGCCTTGATCTTGATCTGGCCAACACCATTTTAGGATCCATGGCTCACACTAGAAAAGCTAGGAAAGGAACTCCCCTCCCCTTCGCTACCCTTTTGACCCAAATCTTCGAAGCTTCTGGAATCGATTTTAAAAATAAAGAACAGCAGCGTCATATGGGTAAGTTCGACTCCAAGAGCCTTGAAAAGATTGGCATCACTCGGTCCCCCCAAGGGACTTGGAGTCTTGCCTCTCCTTCAAAAGCTCTTCCCACTGCTTCAGCCATTGATGAACGCATGGACAACCTGGAGTTGGGCTTGGAGGATGTTCGCCTGGATATCAAGGAGCTGCACAAGGAGTTTATGACGAAGATGAGCGGGGTAACCAAGCTGTTGCAAGGACTGTGGTTGCGGCTTACTGATGATGCTCCGGACGATGAAGCTTAACCCTATCCTACCCTACCCTAACCCTGAATCTGAAACATTGCTGGTTTTTGGAAACTGTTTCAAAACTTTTGGTGACTGTTTTACCTCCTCCCATTGTTGAAAGACAAAAAGGGGGAGATGATCTGTGGTGGTGTTAGACTTTTTAAAACTGTTGCGATTTAAAGGTCTTGGAAGACCTTGGTTTTATTTTCAGTTGGATGGTCTTATTGCTTTAAAATTTTGATCCAACATTTGTCTAACCGATGTAGGTACTTAGTCCGATTTTACTTATATTATATATGCTTGACTAAGTTGCAGGGATGCACAGGTTTTGTCTTTCATCAAGGGGGAGATTGATAACTCCACTCCCTTGATGAAAATCGGAATAAGTTTCAAAGGCCTTGACAGTCTGTTTGTGTCAAAGGTCTTGAAGCTTTAACAGTATTGATGAAACACAAAACCTGTTCTATATGATATTATGTTCGAATATTATTTTATGTTATTATATGCTTCCATTATAATATTATATATACACTAACCTTTCAGGAAGTATTTTCGAATATTATTTCCTTCCTTATGTTGTAAATTGAGAAGATTCAAATCGGAAGATCATGGCTTCCGAAAGTTTCCAAAGATAGAAGATCCAGCTCAAGCCATGATCCTCTCTAGCCGTTGGTGAAGATCCTTATGCGCCGATTTGTTTCAATAAAAAAGAAAAGGAAGAAGAAGACAGCTATACACCTGTTGAACACAAGCTTTCATACACTCAAGCCTTCAAGCGAGATCTGTCTTCTTCGTGTGCTCTCTGCTAGTCCATAAGAGTGTAATTTTATTTCAAAGCATTTGAGAGTTACACTGTGAGCTTATAGGATATATTTCGAGAGAGTGTTATACTCAAGAGTTTGTAACTCAGGAAGTAGACACTAGGCGATTGATTCACTAAGTGTAAGAGGATTGTACTAGATAGCATAGAGAGGTGGGGCTCTTCTAGATTGGTCTAGGACTCCAAGGGAACGTGAGTTGACTAGATTGCAATTGTATAGGAAAGAGGCTTCTCGGGGAGCTACTAGGATCCTAAGTCTTGTGAATCAATAAAAGCCGGTTGAATCCTAGGGTTGTGGAAGAACCCTAGGCGGGGACGTAGGCCAAGTTCGTGCCGAACCTCGTAAACAACTCATCGAGTCCTTTACTTATTGCTTTACCTTATTTCAGCACTTGGTTCTACTGTTTAACTTTGTGATTCAGGTTTTCAGAGAAAAGACTAAGTCTAATCTCAAAGGATTTTGCACGAGCTTCAAAAGTCTTGATAATCTGCGAAAAAACCAGCATACTCTATTCAACCCCCCTTCTAGAGTATTTCTATATCACTTTGTTTTACATTATCGAACCTTCACATGTTTTTCCCCCAACCGATACTTAAAATATACAGTGTCCTCACTGTATTAAAAGAAGAACAAGGTTAGAGAGAAACTCACAACACAACCTACGGATTCAGGTCGATTTTAGGTTATGTCAATGCCATAGGTCGATGTCGAGGATAGAGGTCGATGTCGACTGCATTTTTCAAAGTCGAGGAAGAAGGTGAAGTCGAGGGCCGCCAGGTTGTGGTCGATATCGACTAGCTTGGTCGATATCGACTCCTCCTTTTTGCTCACGAGTAATCGATGTCCCCGACAACGGTGCCAATACTCTCTAAGATAGGTTCGCGATCCTTGCGTCACATAAACCTACAAAATAAGAACTAAAAGAAAAAGATCATGAGAAAAACATAGGGAGCGATTGATTGCCTCCCCGGCAACAGCGCCAATTTGTTCGTAGGGGAGGGGTATCACTTAAATAAAATATTCAAATCAAACGAAGCTAACTCCCTTATCCAAGCAAATAAATTACAAGAATGCATCCCGATATAGTGGTAGGGTTATTCAGGATCGCATCCATGAGGAGGTATGTCAGCGCTTCCTAAGCGTGCAATGACGATCAAATTCCGACTCCAAAAGACCACTCGATATCGAGGTATCTGGTCGATATCTACCTCAGTTCTGTTCGATTTCCAGCTAAGTACCTTTAGAAGACAAAAGCAACAAGTCGATGTCGAGTTGAGTACTCGATATCGATGTCAGCACTCGATATCGACCTTTGCAGTCGAAATCGAGTCTTCAAACAGAAACTGTAAATGAACCTAATTTGTTAGAAAAGATGTCTGAAGAATGTAGGATGATGATGGAAGGATTGTGGACAGAAATAAAAACACTACTTTTTATAAACTTCTATAAACTTAAAGCTTCCAAGGTCGAGGATTAATGCCACAACGATAATCATGCAAGTATGATGCTAAAGTTATGAAATTTAATGTCTTTCCGTCAAATAACTTTCGTTGCCAACTATTAGGTGATTAGAGGCTCTCGCATAAAACCTAAGAGTTACTAACCAATTTTATGTTTTATCCACATTCACAATATGATTGGCTTTCGGTTCAATAATGCAAATAATGAATCTCCTCAACTCTTGCAAAGGATCATGCATAGGATAGAAGACAGAATCGCATAAAAATCATAACTTTGATGCACGAACTTACATTGCTATCGTCGAGCTCACCCCGACCCTAGAAGTGTGTTGACTACTCGCACTTCATCATCATTGAACTCATCATCATTGAAAAGAAACTACTTAGATTAAAATTCGATAGAAAGATTACACAGAACAAAGTTAAATCAGCTCTCGGCCCTCTCTCTCTCCTAACTATTCTCTGCGATATTACTGAATTTCTTGTTGTGTGTGGATTGTTGAAACCAGCCCTAATGGCCTCTAATTATTGATCTCTCACCTCGCTATCCAAGGATTCAAAAACCTATCTTTATTCCTAAGATAAAACTTTAATAAAGTAAAAACTAAAACTCTCTAGGTAAATAACATAAAGGATAAAATGTCTGGTGTTGATATTATAGATGATCTCGACTTTAGGATAGACCTGAACGCTTCGAATAGAATTCTATCAAAAACAGCGTCGGATCTTTCTGCAGTAGCAGTCGATATCGACCTCGGATTGGCACTCGACTTCTATCTATTTCCTCGATCTCGGCCACTCGATATCCACCTTGTAACATTGATATCGACCTTGTCATGTCGACATGCTATGTTCTTCCTTTGCTCGATTTCTGGTGCTCTGTTTCACTCGATGTCGAGTTTTTAGGTCGATTTCGACTGTTCAGTAGACTTCGAGTTCTTTTTCCGCTCTTCTTCTCTTGTCCAAATTCGTCCATTTTCATCTCGATTTCTGCGAAATAACATAAAAACTCGTGTAGACCTCTATATTTGAAAAATAAGCATGAACTACACTAATCTTATGATTTCCCAACCAATATGCATGCAAATAACGACAAAATGGACATAAATGTGCATAGAAAATATGGCAATTTGCGGGCACATCATCTAGGGTGGTCGATGTCGACTGGCCTGGTCGATTTCGACTGCCTCTACAAAAGCTTCTTTTCTTCTTCGTCGTTTCTTTTGTTTGGCAACCTGAAATCTTTGTCAGAATAATAGATAAAACCACGAATTATCACAGTTTCCAATGTTTAAAAATCCAAAAATCAAATCCCTAAAAACGATCTATGGAAAAGAAAAATCAAAGTTTTAGTTACAAGCTCTAGATTTTTGAGTCACTAGGCCGACTTCTCTGTCAATACTTCATGAGCCTTTAAGGTAGGGACCCTTCAAGCTTGAGCCTTTTCTTGGATCATCTAGGTCCTTTTGATAGTAACTCAGTTCGGCAACCAAGGGTTCTTCTTCGTTAGGTTCTTCTTTATTGGGCGCTTTCCTTCTCTTTCTTGACCTAACTTTTGCAAGATGGGCAAACCATGGAGCTTTGACCCTCCCATTAGTTGAATTATCAGTTATGGACAGAGAAGGGTTAGAGATCATACCTGGGCGAACCATGGGCAAACCATGGGCAAACCATGGGCTCACGTCTTTGATCGACCAGAAGCCTCGATCTCGACCATGGTGCTCGATTTCGACCTAGTCGATATCGACTAGGAAGGTAGATATCGATGTCAGTTAACAGAAATCGACTAGGTTAGAAGACTTCCAGCCGACGTAGGGGGTTATCGATATCGATGATATGGGTCGATCTCGACCTCAGCAGTAGGAACTCAGGAGATCGACGGAGGAAATCGAGTTCTTAAATACAAATATAAAGATATATAAATACGAATCCGAATCCTAGCCTATGCAAATATTTACAAGACTTCCTCCCGTTGTAGTGGAATTGTGGTCAGGATCGATCCACGAGGAAGCAGGTGAGCGGGATCCTAGTAGCGTTGGAAAATGCACATCTTTGGTCGACCATAAGCCTTGGTCTCGACCTTGGTGTTCGATTTCGACCTTGGCTGACGATCCTTTCTGCAACAGAAGACATGTAGAGACAAAAACAAGTAGTCGATATCGATATTGATGTCAGTTAACAGAAATCGACTGGCTCAAAAGACTGCCAGTCGACGTAGGGGGTGATCGATATCGATGATATGGGTCGATATCGACCTCAGAAGTAGGAACTCAGGAGATCGACATCGACACAGAAGACCGTCGACGAAGCACAATGGTCTATATCGATGTCTAGGGGTCGATATCGATGTTGGTTCCTGCAAAGTTGTTAGCTTTGTCAGCAAAGAAAGGCCAAAGACTAAAATGATGAATAAGAAAGCACTGGACAGAATAAAGACAGTGTTTTTATGTGACTAAAAGATGTAAAAGACAACTCCTAGAGTTAGGGTTTACCACAACGTTAAACAATGCATGCGATAAGGCAAATAAGACGGACAATTACGCTATTTCACCGAGGGAGGAGCTTTCGTTGTACACCAAGTCTTAGGATTACTCTTGCAAATAAACCTAATTGTCTCTACCAATTTTATGTTTATAACTCAAGTTGTTAGCATGAGTCCCTTTTCTTTCGATTAGGACTAAACGTGGAATCGTAGTAGATGATATAGACACAACGATTTCAACATCTAACACTTACCTCAGGCACGCATGGCTAACGTCGGGGTCACCCCGACCCTAGAAGATTTTGAAAACTACTCGCACCTCATCGCAGGAAACATCGTTGATTAAAAGGAAATTTGCATTAATAACTCCGAAACTTTACAACTCAACGTCGTCTTTCGCAATCGCCAAACCCTAAAGCTTCTCTCTAACTCTAACTATATTGCTATGATTGAATGTGTTTTCTTGGATGCTTGAATGCCAGCCCCTAGGGCTTTATTTATAGGCTACTAATCATTGCTAGTCAAGGATTGTAACTTCTATCCAAACTATAAACTCTATCAAAACAAGTAGGATAGATCTTTTATTTTAGGTAAATATCTAAATAACCTAATAAATCTTTAAGGTAAAAAACAAATAAACCTCAGCTCGAAATCTATCTAAATCTATAGATAATCCATGGCTCTTGAAGATAGAATGGCAATCCGCGTCTCAAAAAGCGTGTCCAACCCGTGTCAAAGTATGGTCGATATCGACCAGACAGGTCGATTTCGTCCTCTCTTTTTTTGCTCGACGGGCTCAGCTCCACTCAATTTCTGACACATGGTCGATATTGATGTCAGGTGATCGATATCGAGAGCTTTTCCTCTGCTGGTTGATGGTTTGTCTTGACACTCAGAAGTTGTGTCGATGTGCAGTCGATATCGACCATGTGGGTTGATTTCGACCTCTTCTCAGCTTCACTTGGTTTCTTCATTTTGACTCCGATTTCACTCCAAATCCTACATATTTAGACAAAAACTTGTGCAGACTCTATTTCTTACACGTTACCCATTCTACACAAATTTACATTATTTTGAACCTTTTCTTTGGGAATTGGATGAAATATGAAGTTAAAAGATGAAATAAAAAGAGGTACAAATATGTACATCACTCACCCCGACCCTAGAAGCTTTGGGAAACTACTAGCTCTTCATCGCAAAAGACATCATTCATTGGAAGAAAAAAACTTGCATTAATTCAAAACTCTGAAACCTTACAATCCAACGTCTGCTCTCGCAAACGCCAAACCCTAAAGCTTCTCTCTATATAGCAATTATTGTTGTGTTGTGGAATGAATAAAAACCAGCCCCCTAGGGCTTTATTTATAGGCTACTAATTCTTGATAGCGAAGGAAAGTAGATCATATCTTCTATCTAAACTCTATCCAAACAAATAGGATAAATCTTTATTAAAGTAAATATCTAAATTGCTAATAATCATCTTAGGGTAAAAAGGAAACAACCCTTAAGAGATAATTTATCTAATTTATGAAAATAAACCATGGCTTAGATGATAGACTAGAAATCCGCGTCTTAAAAAGCGCGTCCAATCCGTGTTGAATTCCAGTCGATATCGACCAGTGAGGTCAAAATCGACCTCTCTGTTTCTGCTCTACGAGCTCAATTCCACTCG
Source organism: Persicaria maculosa (assembly GCA_963922045.1). Classification (NCBI taxonomy): domain Eukaryota; kingdom Viridiplantae; phylum Streptophyta; class Magnoliopsida; order Caryophyllales; family Polygonaceae; genus Persicaria; species Persicaria maculosa. Next base: position 43,571,033 of record OY998261.1, read on the forward strand.
ATTTCCGGGGCAAGGTCGATATAGATTCAGGCACTCGATATCGAGTGGCCTTCTAGGTTGGTCTTTGTGGTCTGTCTCGACACTCAAAGTCCATGTCGAGGTCTTCAGTCCATATCGACCAGTCTAGTCGATTTCGACTTCTTTTCAGCTTTGATTGGCTTCTTCGTTTTGACTCTAATTTCACTCCAATTCCTACATATTTAGACACAACTTGTGCAAACTCTATTTCTTGCACGTTAGCTCATTCTACATAAATTTGCATTATTTTGAACCTTTACTTTCGGAATCGAATGAAATATGAAGTCAAAAGATGCAATAAAGAGGACTTTAAATATGTAAATCAATTATATTACCTTCCCCCCGAAAGCATTACCACTTGGGTTGAGTTGAGGAGAGTTTTCCTTCAAATGTATTTCCATGTTGCCCGTCTTAGAAAACTCAAAAAGGAGCTATCTAGTATTGAACAATAACCTACGGAGAGTCTTTATGAGTATGTGGAGAGATTCAAGAGGCTTAAGGGTAGTTGTCCAAAACATGGAATACTCGAGGATGATTTAGTGTTATATCTTTATGAATGCTTGCTTGATACAAATAGGAGTGTTATCTACGCTACTAGTGGGGGAGATGTTTTGGATAAAACACCTCACGAAGCAATGCATATTTTCAAAGGTTTGGCTAATGCGTCGCAGGAAACACCAAGCAGTAAGAGGAGTACATAAGTTGGATGATTCCGAAGACAGTCGCAGCAATGATTTGAATAGGCTTACGAAGATTGTCAACAAGATCGCTATGCAACTAAACAAATCACAACAGCCTAGACCCTACGATGTCTGCGGAGATCCAACCCATCGGAATGATAAGTGCCCATTTATTTAAGAGGATGTTGCTGATCTCAAAGCTATGGATTATGGACCTCGCCGCAACTTTGTTAACAACTTCTACAATCAAAACTATAATTCGAATTATCAAAGTAGATTCAATTATAGGGGCCAGCAGCAACAAGTGCCATATCAAGGAAGAGGCCAGTATGAGAATTGTCAAAGAAACACTCAACAAGAGGACAAAGATGAAACTTTAAGGTTGTTATTGAACAAGGTGAGTGTTCAGGAGAAATTATTGAGTCAAATGTCTAAAGAGATTAGAGAATTGAAAGCTAAGGATCCGGGCAAGTTGCCATCAGAAGTAGTAGTCAATCCGAAAGAGAATGTGAGTGCCGTGGTCCTTAGAGAAGGTAAAGAAGTAAAAATATGCACTAAAAGTTTAGAAGAGAGGCCTAAAGAGGTGACTGACGTGGGTGAAGAAAAACTCAAAACCAAGCTAATGTAAAGACCAGCGCCCGCCACCTGGCACCCGGCGCCCGCCGCCCCTTCCAGTAAGTGATCTGAATTTTCGACGTCAATCCATCTACGAAGAAATCATCAATGAAGTGGTCTTATGAGGTTCCAAGACCTACACCACCCTTTCCTCATGCCTTCAAACTTGACCGTAAGTGGGAGGATGAACAAATTCCATATGACACTTTTGCTCATTGTGAGGTAAATATTTCGCTTTTGAATTCGATAAAAAATTATGCCTCATTATGCTAAGTTTTTAAAGTAATTATGTACTATGAAAAGAAAGCAAATGATGAAACGAAAGGAAAAGATAATTTGAACGAGAACGTTTCCGCTATGTTACATAAAAGATTACTTAAAAAATGTAGAGACCCAGGTATGTTCATTGTCCCTTGTGCAATCGGTAATACTAAATTCAATAAAGATATATTGGATTTAGGAGCTTCAATTAAAAAATGTAGGTGGCCTGAGCAGGACTCGCTGCCAGCGAGTTCGGGATCGCTGCTAGCGAGTGGAGTCAGCGAGGAGCATGTCCAGGTGCCAACACAACTCACTTCCAGCGAATGCAGACTCACTGCCAGCGAGTGAAGTCAGCGACATCATGTCTGAGCAAGTCCCTAAGCAAGACTCGCTGCCAGCGAGCCCGACTCGCTACCAGTGAGCCAAGTCAGCCTGAGAGCCAGTGAATGGAGTCGCTCCAGTGGAAAGGTGTTTTCGCGGCAGCGGAAATCTTTGCTGCAGCGGAACCGAAGAGGCTTGACAAATTTTCTAAGGCATGGACATTTGCTGCTAGCGGGTTGGTAGCGAGTAGCTAGCGAAAATCCAACAGTAGGTTGATCAAGATATCCACGAGGATTCACTGCCAGCGAAATCCACTGCCGGACTATTTTAGGAAAGCTCTATCTTTTATCTAGTTTATTTTAGGAAGTTCCTATCTAGTTTAGCTATCTTTTATCTTGTTTATTCAGAACTTAAGGGTTATAAATAGGATGTTTAGGGTTAGTTTTCTAATACATTCAAGTAGAGCAATCACCATAGAAGAGAAGAAAGTTTAGGTAAGCCATGTTTGGCTAATTTTCTAGTTTTCGCCTATACTTTCGAGACTTGGTTGGTGGTTTGTGAGTTTCTAATTTAAGTTATTTTTCCTCTATAATTCTTTAAACTTCTTTGTGTGATATTGATTATGTTATTAATGTTATCTTGATTAGCTACCTTGATAATATTGATTTCATGCTAGGATTTAATACTTTCGTAATTGTATTATTTCCATAGTAGCACGCATAAGATTGTGGATTCCGTGTTTGAAGCATGATTATGTAGGGAGTTGACATATATCTTAAACATTGATTTACCGTGTTTAATTGGTGTTATTTATATCCTCAAGTTCTTGGGACTATTTACTATCTCTTTGTTAAATCTTGACCGTGTTAGGGTTGCATTGAGGTGTAAGGGATTAATTGGACTCGATGGACTTTTAATCTACTTAAACGTAGACGAGAGGAATTCTTAGGAAAAGATAATAACTTGAAATGGATTCGATGACCAATAAAACCAACCAAAGTCAAGAACTTGTAGGTGAAAACGCTTTTCTTCTATCCTTTATTTTCTTTTATGAATATTATTTTCTTTTATTTTCATCCGTAAAAATCTTTTCTTTTTATATTGATGAATACACAATATTTAGAAATACTTGATTCTCTAGGGTTCGACCCCTTACTTGCATACTACACTAGTTTGTTTGTTTGGGATTTATTTTTGGCGAGGTAAATTAATGACTTTCCTTTCGTCATGTCACTATACAACTCGCTGATCGTTCTAGTATTAAGCATAGAGGATTTGTTGAAGAAGTTTTTGTTAAGGTGAATGAGTTGATTTTCCCTGCTGATTTCTTTACATTAGATATGGAACAGGACACGCCTGCAACCCCAATTATCTTTCGAAGGCCATTCTTGTGAACGGACAAAACAAAGATTAATTGCTTTGAAGGTTCCCTAACCATGGAGTTTGATGGTAGAAAGATTGAATTTTCTATTTTTTAGCCTACTGTTCTTTCTCATAATGATTCTTTGGATGTTCTTCATGCTAATAATATTGATTGTAGGAATGAATCAAGTGAATTGTCAGATGCTGCAAATGATAATGGATTAGTGGATAATGAGTTTTCTAGCAATGTGAAACTTGAACTAGAGAAAGATAAAATCGAATTGAAAATTGAGAATTTGTTGGAGCCACATGAAAATGTGCCTGATCCAAATGAACCTATTATTCTTCCTTATGAGAAATTGATTCCTAACAATAATGCGGTTTTTGAAATTTCAGGGCAGCCTTACCTATGCATATTTGCAATTGCATAAGCCATATATTAGCCTTACATTATCATTATTGCTCCACACATATTACATATTTCCCATTTTTTATACCTTATACCCTATCCGGGGACAATGTTGAGAATGGATGTCATCTTTTAGAGTTCTTATACGGATTTTGTGCATTATTTATGAAGATGTTGGCAGGCATGAAAGAAATTTGAAATATGGAAAATTTAATGAGTGAGAAAAAATCGATCACCTCAGGAGATAAAGGTAGGTCGACCCTGCTCGTTGAGATGTTAGTTCAGCGAGATGGGACACAAGGTGAGCAGTACTAAGTACTAAGTATCCAGGCAATTCATGACACCCATGTTTGCGACTTGTGAGATGGCAGTACTAAGGTTAGAGAGGTTAAAGCATTGTAGTGAAAAAAAGCATTGAGTGAAGAGTGAAAGGTGAGAAGTATTATGAAGAAGGAATGTGGAATGAAAAGAAAGTTTATTTCCCTGGATTTAACACCACATGGCAAAAAATTGGCCCACCTTTAGCCTTTTACCAATCTACTTCTCATAAGCTTGCAAAAATCCTCTTGATTATTAATGCTATGTTGCAAAATCAAGTTTATCCGAAGCGTTTACGATTATCCTAAAGTCGAGAACTTCTATCATGTACCACTAGACATGTTATCCCTTATGGTGAATATTTTATTTACCTATGTAGTTTTAGTTTTTTTACGTTATTTATGTTTTATCTTAGGAATAAAGATAGAGTTTCTAATCCTTGGATAACGAGGTTAGAAGTCTATAATTAGAGGCCATTAGGGCTGAGTTTAAGCATCATTCAATTTCAACAAGAACAATTCAGTTTTACAGTAGTTATAGTGAGAGAGAGAGAGAGAAAGCCGAGTTGCGTTGGAGAGAAGCGAGTGCTGAGATTTGGCTTTGTTCGGTGTAATCATTCTTTGCAAGTTTAATTCAAAGTAGTTTCTTTTCAATGATGTTGAGTTCAATGATGAGATGCGAGTAGTCAACCAACTTCTAGGGTCGGGGTGAGCCCGACGATAGCAATGTAAGTTTGTGCATCAAAGGTATGATTTTTATGCGATTCCGTCTTCTATCCTATGCATGATCCTTTGCGAAAGTTGAGGCGACTCATTATTTGCATTATTGAAGCGAAAGCCAATCATATTGTGAATTTGGATTTTTTATGAAATTGGATAGTAACTCTTAGGTTTTATGCGAGAGCCTCTAATCACCTAATAGTTGGTAACGAAAGTTATTTGACGGAAAGGCATCATCTTTCATAAATTTTGCATAACACTTGCATGGTGATGTGCGCGCAAATTGCCATATTTTCTATGCACATTTATGTCCATTTTGACGTTATTTGCATGCATATTGGTTGGGAAAACATAAGATTAGTGTAGTTTATGCTTATTTGTCAAATATAGAGGTCTACACGAGTTTTTATGTGATTTCGCAGAAATCGAGACAAAAATGGACGGATTTGGACAAGAGAAGAAGAGCGGAAAAAGAACTCAAATTCTATTAAAGAATCAAAATCGACCTAAAGACTCAACATCGAGTGAAACAGAACAACCAGAAATCGAGCAGAGGAAAAACAGAGCATGTCGACACAACAAGGTCGATATCGATGTTCCAATTTTGATATCGAGTGGTCGAGATCGAGATTAAAGACAGAAGTCGAGGGCCAATCCGAGGTCGAGTAGGACTGCTCGAGATAGAGAAGAGATAAGGTCGATATCGAGGTTCATGGTCGATATCGACTTATGATGCAGAACAGATCCGACGCTGTTTTTGATAGAATTCTATCTACAGCATTCAAGTTTATCCTAAAGTCAAGATCTTCTATCCATCTACACCAGAAATTTTATCCTTTATGTTACTTACCTAGAGAGTTTTAGTTTTTACTTTATTAAAGTTTTACCTTAGGAATAAAGATAGGTTTTCGAATCCTTGGATAGCGAAGTGAGAGATCTATAATTAGAGGCCATTAGGGCCTAGTTATTCATTAAGTTTTACATCCAAGATCATCCATACACATCCAAGAAATCAGTTTTTACAATAGTTATAGCGAGTTAGAGAGAGATAGAGAGTCGAGTGGAGTTGGAAGGAAGTGAGAGCGGAGAGTTGGCTTTGTTCGGTGTACTATCTTTCTTTGCAATGTTAATACAAGTAGTTTCTTTTACATGATGATGATCAGTTCAATGATGAAGCGCGAGTAGTTCACCCACTTCTAGGGTCGGGGTGAGCCCAACGATAGCAATGTAAGTTTGTGCATCAAAGTTATGATTTTTATGCGATTCCGTCTTCTATCATATGCGTGATCCTTTCCGAGAGTTAAGGAGATTCATTATTTGCATTATTGAAGCGCAATCCAATCATATTGCGAATTTGGATTTGTCATGGAATTGGATAGTAACTCTTAGGTTTTATGAGAGAGCCTCTAATCACCTAATATTTGGTAACGAAAGTTATTTGACGGAAAAGCGACATCTTTCATGGATTTGGCATAATACCTGCATGATTATCGTTGTGGCATGAATCTCCGACCTTGGAAGCTTTTAGCTTATTGATTCATATAAAAAGTTTATGTTTTTATTTCTATCCATACTTCTCTCATCATCCTACGTTCTTCGGACATCTTTGCCGATAAATTAGGTTCGTTTACAGTTTCTGTTGAAGACTCGAAATCGACTGCAGAGGTCGATATTGAGTGCTAACATCGATATCGAGTACCCAACTCGACGTCGATTTATTGCTTCTGTCTTCTACAGGAAAATTAGCTGGAAATCAACCAGAACTAAGGTCATTATCGACCAGATACCTCGATATCGAGTGGTCTTCTGGAGTCGGAATTTGATCGTGATTGCAAGCTTAAGAGGCGCTGACATACCTCCTCGTCGATTCGACCCTGAGTTACACTACCACTACATCGGGAGGGATTCTTGTATTTTATTTGCTTGGATAAGGGAGTTAGCTTAGTTTGATTTGAATATTTTATTTAAGTGATACCCCTCCCCTTCACGAACAAATTGGCGCCGTTGCCAGGGAGGCAATCAATCGCGCCCTAAGTTTTTCTCATGTTTTTTGGTGCTTATTTTGCAGGTTTATGCGACGCTCTGATCGCAAACCTATCCTGGAAAGCATTGACGAGCTTGAACATTTCTTCCATCTTAGCAACAAAGCTATCTGAATCATAGCGGATAACGAGACACAGGCACAGACCATTGAATGGCTGAGGAAAGAAACAGAGGACCACAACGCTACAGTCGCAGCTGAAAGGGTAGCCGCTACTGCAGAGCGAGCCCGCGCTGATTGAGAGGAGGATACGCATAGACAAGCCCAAGAGCAGATGACTTAGTATCCAAAGACGGTGATGCAATACATGCATCCGCCGCTACATGTTCCTTAATCTGCTATTTTAATTCCTCCATCTAATTATGAAATAAAGATAAACTTCCTATATGAAATTAAAAGAAATACTTTTGAAGGAAGACCTAATGAATGCCCCTTACAACATATCTCTACTTTAATGGATTTATGTGAAACTATTGCTGATGGTGTGAATTTAGAGTATGTTAGACTAAAGTCTTTCTGATGGTCTCTTACAGGGATGGCATTACAATGGCTAGAGAGTTTGGCTCCACGCTCGCTAACGACATGGGAAGAGGTGAAGAATGTAGTCCTAAACAAGTTATTTCCTCCATCTAAAATGGCAATGCAGCGGCAAAGGATCACGACTTTCAAACAAAAGCCCGGTGAGACGTTGGCACAGGCGTGGAAGTGCTTGAAGGACTTGCTGAGATCATGCCCTATGCATGGGAAATTACTATATGTCATCCAAGATATCTTCTACAACTCCCTTGATGGGCCGAATAAGGATAGAATCAATTCATACACCTCCTATCGGTACATTGTGCTTACACCAACGGAGGCCTGGGAGATAATTGAGAGGCTCGTGATCTTTGATAATATATATGGAACTGATGCGACCTATGACTCAATGCTTGCCCCATCTATGCCACTTTATGAGCCTCCAAAGGAGATTGATCCTGATGTGCGGCAACAATTCCACAATGACCAAACACGCCGCCTTCAAAAGCTAGTTAGATTCCTCAGCAACAATCAACCTTGTCAGGAGTGTGGCTCAACAAGGCATAACACTAGTGCCTGCCCACATCTTGAGCAAGTATCTATGGCAGAGCAACATGAGGAAGCTAAGTGGATGCGAGCTCCCTATGGAGGGGGCAATCAGCAGTATTGGGGAGGTCAAGATTCTATCAATCACAACATCAAAGGGATCCCCCACCATATAGAGCACCAGGGAACCATGAGAGGGAAATAAGGAAGGATGACCAGCAGATCATTCTTGATGAGATGCGGAGGAACCATGTTGAGTTCAAACAAGCCAAAAACTCTATCTATACTCAGTTGCAGAACATCAACTTTAGGCTCGGGGTGTTCGACGTTTTGAAGCACAACATGGAGACCCAAATGGGTCAATTGGTGGCACAAATACCCAAAGCGTCAGGATCCCTGCCTGGATCAACCGTGCCCAATTAAAGGGAAAAACTATTGAACAAGTAGCGGCCATGAATCTAACGAGTGGGCATTAATTGAAAAAGCCTGAGCAAAAAGCGGAGGAGAATGCCCCAGAAGAGACTTCGATATCGACACCCCCAGTCGATATCGACTAAGGGGATATCGATGTCGACCCCACTGTACTCGACGTCGACACTGATGCTGAATCACCACAGAAATCGACGACTCCAGTCGATATCTACCACCATCCAGTCGATGTGGACTCAAATCCAACCGCATGGAAGAAGGTGTTGTTGCCATTCCCATCAAAGAAAATTGTCAAGGACCCGGCGGAAAAGAAGTTTCAGCGATTTGTGAAGATGCTCCAAGGGCTTAATGTTTCAATTCCATTCACCGAAGCACTTCATGAGATGCCATCATATGTGAGGTTCCTTACGGATATCCTACGTAAGAAGTGATCAATTGCTAAGATCGCAGAGGAGTGCAACAGATTGGAGCTACCAGAGAAGAGGGCGGATCCAGGTAAGTTTTCTATCGCTATAGGCTTAGGTCAATATCGCTTTAATAATTTAGTTTATTTGGGCGCTAGTGTTAGCATGATGCTACTAACCATATGGCACAAGATAAAAATAGGTCCCTTGGAGCCTGTGGATGCAAAGCTTTACATGGCTAACAACACGGTGATGATTCCAACAGAGATGGTAGATGACGTGCCAGTGCAAGTAGGTAAGTTCTTTGTCCCTGCTGATTTTCTAGTTGTTGATATGGTAGACGAACCTGTTTGTCGTATTATTTTAGGTAGGTCGTTCTTAGTAACCGTCGATGCCTACATAAGCGAAAGGATTGCTCTCATTCACAATTAGTGATGAAGTTATATAGTACACCTTCAACAAGACGGTGAGGAATCATGAAGGGGCAATGAAGGTAAAGTCAATTAAAGGTGTCCACATAACATGTGGGGAAGCAAAGATAAGGAATGTTACACTTGAGGAGCTTGAAAAGAGGGCCATGGAAGCCCAAGTGGAGGAAGTCGTGGCAATCTTGAACGAAGGAGCCAAAAAGCCACTCGAAATTGACCCAGGTAAGTCGATATCGGCTAACAAAGTTCAAGATTCTGTGCCAGGTTATAAGTATGGGGTCGATGTAGTAGAAGAGAGCATGAAATCGAGCGCAGAGGTCGATATCGACCATAAGTCTATGCCGAAATCGACTGCCCCAGAAGCTTAAAGAGGAGAAGGAACCTCGATATCGAGGTCAAAAGGTCGAAATCGACCACATGATATCGAGCAGAAACCCTTCACCTCGACAGGACCTCATGGAGCAAAACAGAGCTCGATATTGAGGACTACTGATCTATATCGACTTGACCCACTGACAGAAGAGAAGGTAAGACAAGGTAGGGACTCCTCTTCTTCGATTTCAATTAAAGATTTATCACCTTTTGGAAGAGGTTTGCCTTGGTATGTGCGCTTGTGTAGGGTATCCACTGATGATTTGAGCCATTAGGAAGTAGGAGATAAGGTGTATGTCTCCAAATCAAAAGAGCATTGGTTCCCTATTAGATTCAAAGAAAAGAGGATGGGACCATTTATGGTGAATCAAATCCATCCAGGCGGAATACAACTGAGAGATAAGAAAGGAGTTCTATTTGAGGCCCAATCCACATGGGCTCTGCAGATGTCGCCTTGAGAGCGCGAAAGGAGAAGTCGGCCTAGCAACTATAAAGTCTAGAGCTTGTAAAAGATAATTAGTTTTTGGTTTTGGACATCATTTTTACTTTGTTTTGAGACATTAGACATTATGCATGTTTGGTTTTAGTTTTTATTTTCGACCAAGTTTCAGGAACAAAGAAGGGGAGCATAACAGACATCGAAATCAAGCACAATGCTTGATATCGACCCAGATGGTCGATTTAGAGGAGCTGTGGTCGAGACCGGATCACCCTGAAGCTCAAAACCAGAAATCGATGAAACTAGTCGATATCGACTAGTATATATATGCCCAAAATCGATCTCACCTACAGACGTATTCAATTCCTGATTTTCTTGAAGTTTTAGTAAGTTTCTTTCTTAACCCTAGTTTTTATACAGTGAGGACACTTTAATCTTTAAGTGTGGGGTGGGAGAAAGGCTTACTTGCATATTTTTATGCATATTTTAAGCATTTTTTTTAATTTTTCATAAGTTTTTGCATAGTTTTTACATGTTTATGCATACTCATACTTAGTTAATTAAATTACTTTTATCTTTAGTGCATCATGTTTATCTTTTAATCTTAGTTTATTTTCGAAAAAAAAACAAAAAAAAAAGAAAAAAAAATTAAAAAAAAAAGAAAAATTACCCCCATCAAAAATTTTGGAAATGAAGAAAAGAGTCATGGAAGCTTTTAAGGAACTCGATGATGCAAAAGTAGATTCATTAGAGATATAACAAGAAATTGCTTAGTTAAGGAAAGTCACAACGAAGTGCAATGTTTTAGAGGAAACCATGAAAGTGAGGTAAAATTTGAAGTTGTTTTTGACATATGGATGATAAGATGATGCAGGACTTTATAAATTTCCATACTTAAGCATATTTGTAATTACACAAGCCATATATGAGCCTTATTATATCATCATTATTGCTCCACAATACATTACATATTGCCCATTTTTTATACCCTATCGGAGGACAATGTTGAGAATGGATGTCATCTTTGGAGTTGTTATATGGAGTTTATGCATTATTCCTGAAGTAATGGCGGGAATCAAGTAATCTTCAAATATGGAAAAAATTTAATGAGTGAGAAAAAATCCGATTACCTGAGGCGATAAAGGTAGGTCGACCCTGCTCGTTGAGATGTTAGTTCAGCGAGATGGGACACAAGGTGAGGAGTCCGAAGTACTAAGTATCTGGGGGCCATTCATGACACCCATGTTTGCGACTCACGAGAAGGCAGTACCAAGGTTAGAGAGGTAAAAGCATTATAGTGAAAAACAGCATTGAGCGATAAGTGAAAGGTGAGAAATATGATGAAGAAGGAATGTGGAATGATTTTGGAAAGAAAGTTAATTTCCCCGGATTTAACACCACATGGCCAAAAATTAGCCCACCTTTAGCCTTTTAAAAATCTACTTCTCATAAGCTTGCAAAAGTCCTCTTGATTATTTAATGCTATGTTGCGAAATTGTTTTATGCGTATAACCCTCCTTTTGTGAGTATGATGTTGCTTTTATTCACAGGCATGGATATTGTTGACATTAGTACCTTTTCGAGGATGGCAATTAAGTGTAGGGACATATAATAATGAATCTATGATGTTGAGGGTTTACTTTCTTCCCCTAAATGACCATTAAAAGTATTGCTATGGGACAAGCAAGCTTAAGTATGGGGTGTTTGATGTGCGCGCAAATTGCCATATTTTCTATGCACATTTATATCCATTTTGACGTTATTTCCATGCATATTGGTTAGGAAAACATAAGATTAGTGTAGTTTATGCTTATTTGTGAAATATAAAGGTATACAAGAGTTTTTATGTTAGTTTGTAGAAATCGAGACGAAAATGGACGAATTTGGACAAGAGAAGAAGAGCGGAGAAAGAACTCGAAGTCAACTGAAGAGTCAAAATCGACCTAAACACTAGACAATGAGTGAAACAGAGCGACCAGAAATCGAGCAGAGGAAAAACATAGCATGTCGACACAACAAGGTCGATATCGATGTTCCAATATCGATATCGATGGCCGAGATCGAGATTAAAGATAGATGTCGAGTGCCAATCCGAGGTCGAGTAGGACTGCTCGAGATATAGAAAAGATAAGGTCGATATCGAGGTTCATGGTCGATATCGACTGTTGCTGCAGAAATCCGACGTTGTTTTTGATAGAATTCTATCCGTAGCGTTCAAGTTTATCCTAAAGTCAAGATTTTCTTTCCATCTACACCAGACATTTTATCCTTTATGTTATTTACCTAGAGAGTTTTAGTTTTTCCTTTATTAAAGTTTTATCTTAGGAATAAAAATAGGGTTTCGAATCGTTGGATAGCGAGGTGAGAGATCTATAATTAGAGGTTATTGGGGCTGAGTTATTCATTAAGTTTTACATCCAAGATCATCCATACACATCCAAGAAATCAGTTTTTACAATAGTTATAGCGAGTTAGAGAGAGAGAGAGAGAGAGAGAGAGAGAGCCGTGTGGAGTTGGAGGGAAGCGAGAGCGGAGAGTTGGCTTTGTTCGGTGTACTATCTTTCTTTGTAATTTTAATACAAGTAGTGTAAGTTTGTGCAATGTAAGGTTGTGCATCAAAGGTATGATTTTTATGCGATTCCGTCTTCTGTCCTATGCAAGATCCTTTGCGAGAGTTAAGGAGATTCATTACTTGCATTATTAAAGTGAAAGCCAATCATATTGTGAATTTGGATTTTTCAGGGAACCAGATAGTAACTCTTAGGTTTTATGCGAGAGCCTCTATTCACCACATTGTAGGTAACGAAAGTTATTTGACGGAAAAGCAACATCTTTAATGAATTTGGCATAATAGTTGCACGATTATCGTTGTGGCATGAATCCACGACCTTGGAAGCTTTTAGCTTATTGATTCATATAAAAAGTTTGTGTTTTTATTTCTGTCCATACTTCTCTCATCATCCTACGTTCTTCGGACATCTTTTCCGATAAATTAGGTACATTTACAGTTTCTGTTGAAGACTCGATTTCGACTGCAAAGGTCGATATCGAGTGCTGACATCGATATCGAGTACCCAACTCGACGTCGACTTGTTGCTTCTATCTTCTGCAGGAAAATTAGCTGGAAAATGACCAGAACTGAGGTCGATATCGACCTGACACCTCGATATCGAGTGGTCTTCTAGAGTCAGAATTTGATCGTGATTGCAAGCTTAGGAAGTGCTGACATACCTCCTCGTGGATTCGACCCTGAATTACCCTACATCTACATCGAGAGGGATTCTTGTATTTTATTTGCATGGATAAGGGAGTTAGCTTAGTTTGATTTGAATATTTTATTTAAGCGATACCCCTCCCCTTCACAAACACATGATTATCGTTGTTGCATGAACCCCCGACCTTGGAAGCTTTTTTTATTGAAGTCATAAAAATCTGTGTTTTTATTCTGTCCACCCTTCCATCATCATTCTTACGTTCTTCGGACACTTTTCTTAACCAAATTTGGTACGCTTACAGTTTATGCAAATACTCGATTTCGACTGCAGAGATCGATATCGAGTGCTGACATCGATATCGAGTGGTAATCTCGATGTCGACTGTGCTTTTCTATCTTCTGCAGAACTTTGATGGAAATCAACCAGAACTGAGGTCGATATCGACCAGTCTACTCGATATCGAGTGGTCTTCTAGAGTCGAAACTTGATCGTGATTGCAAGCTTAGGAAGCGCTGACACACCTCCTTGTGGATTCGATCATGAATTACCCTACCACTACATCGGGAGTGATTCTTATATTTTATTTGCTTAAAAAAGGAAGTCGGTCTAGTTTGATATTGTATTGGAATATTTATTTTAGCGAGACCCCTCCCCGTACGAACAAATTGGCGCCGTTGCCGGGTAGGCAATCAATCGCGCCCTAAGTTTTTCTCATGTTCTTTTTCTTTAGTGCTGATTTTGTAGGTTTATAGGACGGTCTGATTGCGAACCTATCCTGGAAAGTATAGACGAGCCATAACATTTTCTCCATCTTTGAAACAAAGCTATCAGAATCATGGGGGAGAACGAGACACATGCTCAAATCATTGAGCGGTTGAGGAAGGAGATAGAAGACCACAATGCTACAATCACCAATGAAAGGGCCGCCACTGCTGCAGAGTGAGCCCGCGCCGATAGGGAGGAGGATGCGCACAAACAAGCCCAGGAGAGGCTCAATCAGTACCCACAGACGGCGATGCAATACATGCATCCGCCGCTTCATGTTCCTGAAACTGCTATTTTAATTGCTCCATCTAAATATGAAATAAAGATTAACTTCCTGTCTGAAATTAAAAGTACTTTTGAAGGAAGAATTAATGAATGCCCCTGCAACATATATCTACTTTTATATATCTATGTGAGACTATTGCTGAGGTTGTGAACTTGGAATATGTTAGACTAAAGTCATTTCGATGGTCTCTTGCAGGGAAGGCATTGCAATGGCTAGAGAGCTTGGCTCCATGCTCGCTGAGGACATGAGCAGAGGTGAAGGATGCGTTCTTAAACAAGTTCTTTCCTCCATCTAAAACGGCAATGTTGCGGCAAAGGATCACGACATTCAAACAAAAGCCTGGTGAGACATTGGCACATGCGTGGGAGCGCTTTAAGGACTTGCTGAGATCATGCCCTACGCATGGGCGATTACCATATGTCATCCGGGAGATCTTCTATAACTCCCTAGAGCTTTCCCTGCGAGAGACCAACGAAAAGCCTTTAGTTTAACGTATTCAAGGCTTTATCCATCTACAATCGTATCACATAAATTGAGGAATAGAGGTATATGATCTAAAGGATAATTGTTAGATTTTCCCTCAAATTGACGTCGCCTAATTTCAGTTAAGAATCTAGGTTTCATCTCAAAAGTAGAGTGGGGGATAAGAATAGCCGATTCAGGCACTGAGAGCACAGGGTGCATGTATTGCTTGACATTCCGAGGGAGGGCGTTGATTTGGGCTTCTATTTGCCTCTGGCCTTCCTCCTTCCTATCCGCATGCTCTGTAAGTGCCTCCTCTCTAGTTGTTAAGTCCTTGACTTGCTTCCTTAGTTACTTAATTAGCTCAGCTTGGGTCTCGTTGTCTACCATGATTGTCTAAGCTTGGGCCCTTAGATGGAGATAGCGTTCACGGTCGTCTACTCTTTTGAATTCACGTGGGCGATCAGCGCGTCGCATACACCTGCAAAGCCAAACTAGACAAAAATGTGAGATAGACTACTAGGGCCCGATTGATTGCTTCCCCGGCAACGGCGCCAATTTTTTGATAGGAGGAAATCGAGTTCTTAAATACAAATATGAAGATATATAAATGCGAATCCGAATCCTAGCCTATGCAAATAATTACAAGGCTTCCTCCTGTTGTAGTGGAAGGGTAGTCAGGATCGATCCACGAGGAAGCAGGTCAGCGAGATCCTAGTAGCGTTCGAAAGCTCACGTCTTTGGTCGACCAGAAGCCTCAATCTCGACCTTGGTGCTCGATTTCGACCTTTGTTGTCGATCCTTTTTACAATAGAAGACATCTCGACTAGGAAGGTAGATATCAATGTCAGCTGTTAACAGAAATCGACTAGCTTAGAAGACTTCCAGTCGACGTAGGGGGTTATCGATATCGATGATATGGGTCGATATCGACCTCAGAAGTAGGAACTCAGGATATCGACGTCGACACAGAAGACCGTCGATGATACACAGTGGTCGATATCGATGTTTAGGGGTCGATATCAATGTTGGTTCCTGCAAAGTTTTTAGCTTTGTCGGCAAATAAAGGCCGAAGACTAAAAGGATGAATAAGGAAGCAATGGATAGAATAAAGATAGTGTTTTTATGTGACTAAAAGATGTAAAATACAAATAAGACGAACAATTGCGCTATTTCACCCGAGGGACGAGCTTTCGCTGTACACCAACTTTTAGGATTACTCTTGCAAATAAACCTAATTGTCTCTACCAATTTTATGTTTATAACTCAAGTTCTTAGCATGAATCCCTTTTCTTTCGATTAGGACTAAACATAGAATTGTAGGAGATGATATAGACACAACGATATCAACATCTAACACTTATCTCAGGCACGCATGGCTCGCACCTCATCGTAGGAAACATCATTGATTAAAAGGAAATTTGCATTAACAACTCTGAAACATTACAACTCAACGTCGGCTTTCGCAAACGCCAAACCCTAAAGGTTCTCTCTAACTCTAACTCTATTGCTATGATTGAATGTGTTTTCTTGGATGCTTGAATGCCAGCCCCCTAGGAATTTATTTATACGCTACTAATCCTTGCTACCCAAGGATTGTATCTTCTATCCAAACTATAAACACTATCCAAACAAGTAGGATAGATCTTTTATTTATATCTAAATAACCTAATAAAGCTTTAATGTAAAAAGCAAATAAACCTCAGCTCGAATTCTATCTAAATCTATAGATAACCCGTGGCTCTTGAAGATAGAATGGCAATCCGCGTCTCAAAAACCGTGTCCATCCCGTATCGAAGTATGGTCGATATCGACCAGATAGGTCGATTTTGACCTCTCTATTTCTGCTCGACGGGCTCATCTCCACTTGATTTCTGGGACTTGGTCGATATCGATGTCAGGTGATCGATATTGAGTGCTTTTCCTCTGCTGGTTGATGGTATGTCTTGACACTCAGAGGTTGTATCGATGTGTATTCGATATCGACCATATGGGTCGATTTCGACCTCTTCTCAGCTTCACTAGGTTTCTTCGTTTTGACTTCGATTTCGCTCCAATTCCTACATATTTAGACCAAAATATGTGCAGACTCTATTTCTTGCACGTTACCCCATTCTACAGAAATTTACATTATTTTGAACCTTTTCTTTGGGAATTGAATGAAATATGAAGTGAAAAGATGCAATAAAAAGAGGTACAAATATGTACATCACTCACCCCGACCCTAAAATCTTTCGAAAACTACCCGCTCTTCATCGCAAAAGACATCATTGATTAAAAGAAAAGAACTTGCATTAATTGAAACTCCGAAATATGAAGTCAAAAGGGTTTTCCTTCAAAATTATTTCCCTGCTACCCATCTTAGAAAACTAAAAAAGGAGCTATCTAGTATTGAGCAATCACCTACGGAGAGTCTTTATGAGTATGTTGAGAGATTCAAGAGGCTTAAGGGTAGTTGTCCAAAACATGGAATACCTGAGGATGATTTAGTGTTATATCTTTATGAAGGCTTGCTTGATACAAATAGGAGTGTTATCAATGCTACTAGTGGAGGAGATGTTTTGGATAAAACACCTCATGAAGCAATGCAGAATTTTAAAGGTTTGGCTAATGCGTCGCAACAATATGGCAAACACCAAGCAGTAAGAGGAGTACATAAGTTGGATAATTCCGAAGATAGTCGCAGCGATGATTTGAATAGGCTTACGGAGATTGTCAACAAGATGGCTATGCAACTAAACAAATCACAACAGCCTAGACCCTGCGGTGTCTGCGGAGATCCAACCCATCCGAATGATAAGTGCCCATTGATTTAAGAGGATGTTGTTGATCTCAATGCTATGGAGTATGGACCTCGCCGCAACTTTGTTAACCACTTCTACAATCAGAACTATGATTCGAATTATCAAAGTGGATTCAACTATAGGGCCCAGCAGCAACAAGTGTCATATCAAGGAAGAGGCCAGTATGAGAATCGTCAAAGAAACACTCAACAAGTGGATAAAGATGAAACTTTAAGGTTGTTATTGGACAAGATGAGTGTTCAGGAGAAATTATTGAGTCAAATGGCTAGAGAGATTAGAGAATTGAAAGCTAAGGATTCGGGTAAGTTCCCATCAGAAGTGGTAGTCAATCCGAACGAGAATGTGAGTGCCATGGTCCTTAGAGAAGGTAAAGAAGTAAAAATACCCACTAAAAGTTTAGAAGAGAGGCCTAAAGAGGTAACTGATGTGGGTGAAGAAGGAGAAAATAACTCAAAACCAAGCTAATGTAAAGACCGGCGCCCGCCACCAGACACCCGGTGCCCGACGCCCCTGCCAGTAAGTGATCCAAATTTTCGATGTCAATCCATCTGCGAAGAAATCATCAATAAAGTGGTCTTCTGAGGTTCCAAGACCTGCACCACCCTTTCCTATTTCCTTAAAACCTGATCGTAAGTGGGAGGATGAACAAATTCCATATGAAACTTTTTCTCATTGTGAGGTAAATATTTCTCTTTTGAATTTGATCAAAATTTTGCCTCATTATGCTATGTTTTTAAAAGAATTATGTAATATGAAAAGAAAGCAAATGATGAAATGAAAGGAAAAGATAAGTTTGAACGAGAAAAAATGATGAAATGAAAGGAAAAGAAAGCAAATGATAAAAAATGCAAACCTAGGTTTGTTCATTGTCCATTGTGCAATTGGTAATACTAAATTCAATAAAGATATGTTGGATTTAGGAGCTTCAATTAATTTAATGTCATACAATTTATACAAATTTTTGGGTCTCAATGATTTATCGGAAACTGGTGTCACTATACAACTTGTTGATCGTTCTAGTATTAAGCATAGAGGAGTTCTTGAAGATATTTTAGGTAAGGTGAATGAGTTGATTTTCCCTAATTATTTCTTTACATTAGATATGGAACAGGACATGCCTGAAACCCCAATTATCTTTGGAAGGCCATTCTTGCGAATGGCCAAAACTAAGATTGATTGCTTTGAAGGTTCCCTAACAATGGAGTTTGACGGTAGAAAGATTGAATTTTCTATTTTTGAGCCTCCTGTTCTTTCTCATAATGATTCTTTGGATGTTCTTGATGCTAATAATTTTGATTGTACGAATGAATCAAATGAATTGTCAGATGCTGCAAATGATAATGGATTAGTGAATAATGAGTTTTCTAGCAATGTGAAACTTGAACTTGAGAAAGATAAAATCGAAATGAAAATTGAGAATTTGTTGGAGCCACATGAAAATGTGCATAATCCAAATGAACCTATTATTCTTCCTTACGAGAAATTAATTCCTAACAATATTGCGGTTTTTGAAATTTCAGGGCAGCTTTGCCTATGCATATTTGCAATTGCACCAACCATATATTAGCCTTACATTATCATTATTGCTCCAACCATATTACATATTTCCCAATTTTTATACCTTATACCCTATCGGGGGATAATGTTGAGAATGGATGTCATCTTTCGGAGTTATTATATGGAGTTTGTGCATTATTTATGAAGATGATGGCTGGAATGAATGAAATTATAAATTTGGAAAATTTAATGATGAGAAAAAATCCAATCACCTCATGAGATAAAGGTAGGTCGACCCTGCTCGTTTAGATGTTAGTTCAGCGAGATGGGAAACAAGGTGAGGAGTCCGAAGTACAAAGGATCCGGGGCAATTCATGACACCCATGTTTGTGACTCACAAGAAGGCAGTACTAAGGTTTGGGAGGTAAAAGCATTATACTGAAAAAAGCATTGAGTGAAGAGTGAAAGGTGTGAAATATTATGAAGAAGGAATGTGGAATGAAAAGAAAGTTTATTTCCCCGGATTTTAACACCACATGGCAAAAAATTAGCCCACCTTTAGCCTTTTACCAATCAACTTCTCATAAGCTTGCAAAAGTCCTCTTGATTATTAATGCTATGTTGCAAAATTGGTTTACAGTTTCTTTTCCGAAAAATTAGGTTCATTTACAGTTTCTGTTGAAGAATTGAAATCGACTACAAAGGTCGATATTCAGTAGTAACATCTATATCGAGTACCCAACTCGACGTCGACTTGTTGCTTATGTCTTCTGCATGAAAATTAGCTGGAAATCGACGTGAATTGAGGTCGATATCGACCAGACACCTCGATATCGAGCGGTCTTCTGGAGTCGGAATTTGATTGTGATTGCAAGCTTAGGAAGCACTGACATACCTCCTCGTGGATTCGACCCTGAATTACCCTACCACTACATCGGGAGGGATTCTTGTATTTTATTTGCTTGGATAAGGGAGTTAGCTTAGTTTGATTTGAATATTTTATTTAAGCGATACCCCTCCCCTTCACGAACACATGGTTATCGTTGTGGCATGAACCCCCGACCTTGGAAGCTTTTAGTTTATTGAAGTCATAAAAATCTGTGTTTTTATTCTGTCAACCCTTCCATCATCATTCTTACGTTCTTCGAACACTTTTCCGATGCAAATTTGGTACGTTTACAATTTCTACAAAGACTCGATATCGACTGCAGAGGTCGATATCGAGTGCTGACATCAATATCGAGTGGGAATCTCAAAGTTGACTGTGCTTCTCTATCTTCTACAAAACTTTGTTGGAAATCGACCAGAACTGAGGTGGATATCGACCAATCTAATCGATATCAAGTGGTCTTATGGAGTCAAAACTTGATCGTGATTGCAAGCTTAGGAAGCGCTAACATACCTCCTCGTGGATTCGATCCTGAATTACCCTACCACTACATCGGGAGGGATTGTTATATTTTATTTGCTTGAAGAAGGGAGTCGGTCTATTTTGACATTGTATTTGAATATTTATTTTAGCGAAACCCCTCCCCCTATGAACAAATTGGCGCCGTTGCGAGGGAGGCAATCAATCGCGTCCTAAGTTTTTCTCACGTTCTTTTTCTTTAGTGCTGATTTTGCAGGTAACCTATCATAGAAAGTATAGACTTCCTCCCGTTGTAGTGGAGGAAATCGAGTATCTCAAATACAAATAATAAGATGTATAAATGTAAACCGACTCCAAGCCTATGCAAATAATTACAAGACTTCCTCCCGTTGTAGTGGAAGGGTAGTCAGGATCGATCCACGAGGAGGCGTGTCTGCGGGATCCTAGTAGCGTTGGAAATCTCACGTCTTGCATCAACCAGAAGCCTCGATTTTGACCTTGGAGCTCGATGTCGACCTGGGATGTTGATCCTCTCTGCAACAGAAGACCTGCAGAGACAAAAAACAAGCAGTCGATATCGACAAGAGAAGGTCGATATCGATGTTAGTCCACGAAATCGACTGGCTCAGAAGACTCCCAGTCGACACAGAAGAGTCGATTTCGACATCTTGGGTCGATATCGATGTTTGCAGTAGTAGCCCGGGAGTCTCGAGATCGACTCAGAAAACTGTCGATCTATCAGCGTGGTCGATATCGACGTCTAACCTCGATATCGATGTTCTCCTGCAGTGAGTTAGTTCTTCGTCGGCAAAGAAAGGCCGAAGACTTTTGGGATGGATAAACATAAATAAAACAGTGGTTTTGATGAATAAACTTATATAAAAAGCAACTCCTAGGATTAGGGTTTACCACAACGCTAACCAATGCATGCGATAAGATAAATGAGTCGGACAATTGCGCTATTTCACCCGAGGGATAAGCTTTCGCTGTACACCAACTCTTAGGATTACTCTTGCAAATAAACTTAATTGTCTCTACCAATTTTATGTTTATAACTCAAGTTGTTAGCATGAATCCCTTTTCTTTCGATTAGGACTAAACATAGAATCGTAGGAGATGATATAGACACAACGATATCAACATCTAACACTTACCTTATGTGCGCATGGCTAACGTCGGGGTCACCCCGACCCTAAGAGCTTTGGGGAACTACTCGCACCTCATCATGGAACTCATCTTTGATTGAAAGAAATAAACTTGCATTAAAATATAAACTTCGAAGCTTTACAACTCAACGTTGGCTCTCGCAAACGCCAAACCCTAAAACTTCTCTCTAACTCTATTGAATGTAATTGGATGTGTTGATGGATGATTAATTGATGTTCAAGGATGATCTAACAAACCAGCCCCTAGGGCTTTATTTATAGGCTACTAATCCTTGCTATCCAAGGATTGTAACTTCTATCTAAAATATGAACTCTGTCCAAACAATTAGGATAGGTCTTTTATTTTGATAAAACTTTAAAGGAAAAGATAAATTCAGCTGCTAACTATCTAGAAGAACAAGATAATCAATGCCTCCTTTAAGGCAAAGTTTCCAATCCGCATCTCGAAATCGAGTCTATCTTCTGTCGAGATAAGGTCGATATCGACACACCAGAGGTCGATATCGAAGTCTATGTTTCTGCTCGACTTGTCCATCTCCACTCGATGTCTGTGTTGAGGTCGATATCGATGTTTGAGGTCGATATCGACACCTGCTCAACTTCACTTGGCTTCTTCGTTTTGACTCCGATTTCACTCGAATTCCTGCATGGTTAGCTCAAAACTTGTGCAGACTCTATTTCTTGCACTTTTAGCCCATTCTGACACAAGTTTATATTCTTTTGAACCTTTTCTTTGGAAATCGAATGAAATATGAAGTAAAAAGATGCAATACAAAGAGATACAAATATGTACATCAAAACACCCCATACTTAGACTTGCTTGTCCTCAAGCAATAACCAGCACTTACAACACACCCTTCAAGTCTTCGCCCTTGTCAAAAGCAACATCATAAGCGGTAGTAAAGCAAAGCAAGTGAATTTAACATCATAGCACATATTTAGGTGATCCATAGGCAAATGCAATTTTTTATCCAACCTCACAGGGATAATGTGTTTTGCACTCAACTGTCATGTGTTTAGGCTATGAAGATTAACTCTCAACTCAATTCCACATACATTCTCATAAACATTGCAATTTATAAAAATCCACTTCGCAACCAATTATGAAAATGCAATAAGAATTATCAGGAGGACTTTCACTCAATGGAAGACTTCAAAGAAGACTCCATTCGGCGGGGTTGTATTGGGGCTTGGTAAGAAATTAAGGTATGGATTTTTTTGGCTATGTGGTGCTTTTATAATTCGGGAAACAAGACTCCTAAATCTCAACACTTACAATATCCAAACCATAACTCTTCAATGTTGCTTTTTCCAAGCTCAATCTCCCATAATGCTCTTTCTCAACTCATCTTTCCATAATATGCTCTAAAGATGCACTAAAAGATGTAAACCATACTACCAACCCTTCTTTCAAACTCTAATATGCCTCTATAAAATATAACCCTTGTATAAAATAAAGGACTTAAGGACTTTCACTCATGCACTATATATATACATCTCTTTTATTCTTTTTTAGGATTTTTTTACGAAAATAATAAATAAATACTAAAAAATATGTGCATTTATATGTTGAGCCATAAATCCTTTTACAAAATATGACAAAATGTAAATATGCACCAACCCATAATTTCCTTGCTCAAAACTGGACAATATGCACTTTTATTTCCACAAAGCATTAGTCCAGCCAATCTAATTCTCAAATCCCAAATGGGGGTCAGGCTCAATTCGGCTAGGGATAATTTTATGGAGTTTTGTAATTTCAGGCTCAGGCTAATTTTCCGGCTTCAAGCAGGGATAATGCAGGGTAGGTAAAGAGAGGATAAAAATGGCTTAAAAGATGCCTCCATCATTTAATTCTCGTATACATAAACATATATATGCATTGGTTTTGAATAACTATCACAACATTTAGAGATGCATAGGAAGAGTAAATGCACTCAAGAAAGCGGAGGGATTTTTGATGTTCTCCCTATAGGCCAAAATTCTCACAAGGCTAATTTTTGTTGGATTTGCTTTTTAGCCTAGGATCATATGTGCTCAATATCATCACAAGTTCACAATCTACATAAAAATTATAAGGACTTAGGCTAAACCATCCAAATATGCCATAGGATTTACATGATCAAGTCAGCTATTGAGTTTTCATCATAGGACATCTATGTAGGGTTTAAAAACAAACTTTAAAAGTAGAGATGCATTTTTTGGTATTTTTGACATTTTTCTATTTTTTTGGATTTTTTGACATTTTATAAAAATAGATCTAAGAAAAAATTTAAACATGAATGCAATGCGAAGAAGAAAACCAAGTTATGACTGTAAGACATGTTTTTCCCCCCACCCCATAATTAAAATATACAGTGTCCTCACTGTATTAAAAAGAAGAACAAGGGTAGAGAGAAACTCACAACGCAACCTGCGGATTCAGGTCGATTTCCAGTTAGGTCGATGCTAGACATCGATATCTATGTCAGTGGTCGATGTCGACTGCATCTGTTGAAGTCAAGGAGGAAAATGAAAACAAGGACTGCCTGATGGGGGTCGATATCGATGATTACGGTCGATATGGACCTCTGCTTTTCACTCCTGAGTCCTCGATGTCGACTCCAGGAGATGGCTTGACCCGGGGGGGGGGGGGTCGATTTCGACTGGCCTGGTCGATTTCGACTGCCTCTGCAGAAGCTTCTTTCGTTCTTCGTCGTTTCTTCTTGCTTAGAAACCTGAAATCTTTGTTAGAAATATGGATAAATCCACGAATTATCTCAGTTTCAAAAATTTTAAAATCCAAAAATCCTTAAAACCATCTATGAAATATTTAAGGGTTTTATGTACATGCTTTAGCGTTTTGAGTCTCTAGGCCGACTTCTCCATCAATTCTTCACGACCCTTTTATGTAGGGACCCTTCGAGCTTGAGCCTTCCCCTGGATCATCTAGGTCCTTTTGGTAGTAGCGAAGTTCGGCGACCAAGGCTTCTTTGATGTTAGGTTCTTCTTTGGGCGCCTTCCTTCTCTTTGTTGACCTAACTTTAGCGACATAGGCAAACCATGGAGCTTTGACCCTTTCTTTAGTTGAATTGTCAATAATTGGTTTAATTGATTCATCAATAAGGGACAGAGGAGGGTTAGGACTCATACCTGGGCTTACCTGTTTAGACCCGAAACAGAAATCTTCGGGCTGAGGGGTGGTCGATTTCGACCGAGGTGGGTCGATTTCGAGAGCTTTGGTCGATATCAATATGTGGGGGTCGATATCGACCTCTATGACCCCATACTTAAGCTTCAGGCAATGATCTGGCATACTCGATTTTGTCCGAGGGGGGTCGATTTCGATGTTTTTAGTCGATATCGATTGATTCCAATCGATGTCGACCCTGCCTGCTGTTTCCGTCCTTGCCAACAAAAATTTTCTAAGCTTTTCCTTAGCCGGCGAGAGGACTACTTGTTCCAGGTGCTTCGTTTCGCTCATGGTTGGGTTGAAAGGGAACTCTATCACTTCGTTCCCTATAGTAAAGGTTAGTAATCCTCGACGTACATTTATATTGGCATCAGCATTAGCTAAGAAAGGCCTTCCAAGGATAATAGGAACTACAAGATCTTCAGGCATCTCCAATACAATAAAATCAGTAGGCACAAAGAACTTACCTACCTTTACAGGAACGTCGTCAACTATACATGTGGGCTCGACGAATGAGTTATCAGCCATATAGAGTTTCATGTCCACAGGTTCAAGTGCTCTAATGTTCACCTTTTGCCAAATAGAAAGAGGCATAGGACTTATGCTTGCCCCTAGGTCACATAGGGCTTTATAACGATGTTGGCCAAGTCCCACGGTGATTGCAAATTTCCCTGGATCACTCCTCTTCTCAGGGAAGTCCATCTTTGAGTACTCCTCTGCGATCTCTGCCATGGATCTCTTCTTGCTAAGGATGTCTTTGAGGAATCGAACATAGGCAGGCATCTCGCTTAGGGCTTCTGTAATAGGGATAGTAATGTTAAGACCTTGAAGAATTTTTCCAAAGCGCCTAAACTTACCTTTGGTGGGATCCTCCAATGCTTTGGATGGGAATGGCAACATCTTCTTTGGTGGAGGGGCAAAAACGGTGGTCGGAGGGGCCTGCTGGACATCGACATCGACTGGGACGTGGTCGATAACGACTGGGATGGTCGATGTCGAACTCTGTTCTGGCTCTGATGGCTCTACAGTGGCTTCGATGTTGACTTGGGTGTCGACTAGGGGGTCGATATCAACGTCTTCCTCGACATCAATTGGGCTGTCGATGTCGACTAGATCTTCTGTTTTCTCCGATTCCGTTCGTGGCTTTTGTACTTTGTTGCCACTCTTTAATTGCATGGCTGCGACATGGCCCATCCCAGATTGCCCCTTAGGATTTGCAGTGGGTTACCCAGGGAATGTTCCGGACGGTCTAGGGATTTGTGCCGCCAATTGACCCAGCTGAGTCTCTATGTTCTTTTTCCAAATATCCATCTCCCCAATCCTTGTGGTAAGGTGATTGAGTTGCGAATGGATGGCATTGTTGGATTGATCATTCTTAGCCTGATTCCACCTGATTTCATCCAGCACAAGTTGAAGATCATCCTTTCGTTGGTCCCTCTTTGGTTGCCCAAGAGCTCTATAAGGCGGGGGGTCCCTAGGACTAACCGGGTTCCTTTGTGGTTGATGGAACCTTTGGTCTCCCCAATATTGGTGATTGGGACCCCTCATGTAGCGTGCCTCTTGGTCAGTCTCCGCTAGTTGTACTTGTTCAGCATGGGGGCACTCGATGGTGGTGTGCCGCTGCGATCCGCATTCAATGCAATCTTGGTTCACTAAAAGGAACCTCACTTGCTTTTGGAGCTTTCGAGGTTGATCTCTATGGAATTGCTCCTTCACGTCCGGATCGATTACATTGGAGGGTTCATATAAGGGCATAGATGGGGCATGCCTCGACGATGATGATGTGTTAGAAGCCTCAGGAGTCCCATATGTGTTGTCGAACTCCACCAACCTCTCTATGGTCTCCCAAGCCTCTTGTGGAGCGAGTTCAAGGTAGCCTTAGGAGGTGTAGGTGTTGATCCTCTCCTTGGTTGCAGCATCAAGAGCATTGTAAATGATCTCCTGAATTACGTACGGAGGTTGGCCATGCATCAGGCATGATCGTAGTAGGTCCTTAAACCTTTCCCAAACAGTCGCCAGAGGCTCACCAGGCTTTTGTTTGAAAGCCGTGATTTTCTGTCGGATCAACGCCGTCTTAGAAATAGGGAAGAACTTGTTGAGGAATGCGTCCTTGACTTCATTCCAGGTGCGGAGCGATCTTGGGGCTAAGCTCTTCAGCCACTGCAATGCTTTACCTATAAGGGACCATCGAAAAGCTTTTAGTTGGACATATTCAAGGCTCTGTCCATCAGCAAAAGTATCGCAAAGGTCTAAGAAGGTTGATATATGTGCCATAAGGCATTCATTAGGTTTTCCTTCATATTGCTGCCTTCTAATCTCAGTAAAGAAGTTAGGTTTAATTTTAAAATTAGAGGCAGGCATAAGAATCGCCGATTCAGGCACTGTGAGCGCGGGGTGCATGTATTACTTGACATTCCGAGGGAGGGCATTGATTTGGGCTTCTATTTGCCTCCGGCCTTCCTCCTCCCTGTTAGCATGCTCCTTAAGTACCGCCTCTCTAGTTGTTAAGTCCTCAACCTGCTTCCTTAGTTGCTCAATCAACTCAGCCTGGTTTGCGTTGTCTGCATGATTATTTGAGCTTGGGCTCTTAGATGGAAGTAGCATTCAAGGTCATCTACTCCTTCGAATTCAGGTGGGCAATCAGCGCGTCGCATACACCTACAAATTGAAACTAGGTAGAGACGTGAGATATACTACTAGGGCGCGATTGATTGCCTCCCCGGCAACGACGCCAATTTGTTCAGCAGGAGGAAATCGAGTATCTCAAATACAAATAATAAGATGTATAAATGTAAACCGACTCCTAGCCTATGCAAATAATTACAAGACTTCCTCTGGTTGTAGTGGAAGGGTAGTCAGGATCGATCCACGAGGAGGCGTGTCAGCGGGATCCTAGTAGCGTTGGAAATCTCACGTCTTGCGTCGACCAGAAGCCTCAATTTCGACCTTGGAGCTCGATGTCGACCTAGACTGTCGATCCTCTCTGCAACAGAAGACCTGCAGAGACAAAAAACAAGCAGTCGATATCGACAGGGAAAGGTCGATATCGATGTTAGTCCACGAAATCGACTCGCTCAGAAGACTGCCAGTCGACACAAATCGGTCGATTTCGACGTCTGGGGTCGATATCGATGTTTGCAACAGTGACCCAGGAGTCTCGAGATCGACTCAGAAAATTGTCGATCCATCAGTGTGTTCGATATCGACGTCTAACCTCGATATCGATGTTCTCCTCCAGTGAGTTAGTTCTTCGTCGGCAAAGAAAGGCCGAAGACTTTTGGGATGGATGAGTATGCGATGAACAGAAATAAAACAGTGGTTTTGATGAATAAACTTATATAAAAAGAATAAGCTTTCGCCAGAGGGATAAGCTTTCGCCAGAGGGATAAGCTTTCGCTGTACACCAACTCTTAGGATTACTCTTGCAAATAAACCTAATTGTCTCTACCAATTTTATGTTTTTAACTCAAGTTGTTAGCATGAATCCCTTTTCTTTCGATTAAGACTAAACATAAAATCGTAGAAGATGATATAGACACAACGATATCCACATCTAACATTTGCCTTAAGCGCGCATGGCTAACGTCGGGCTCACCCCGGCCCTAACAGCTTTGGGGAACTACTTGCACCTCATCATGGAACTCATCTTTGATTGAAAGAAATAAACTTGCATTAATATATAAACCTCGAAGCTTTAGAACTCAACGTTGGCTCTCGCAAATGCCAATCCCTAAAACTTCTCTCTAACTCTATTAAATGTAATTGGATGTGTTGATGGATGATTAATTGATGTTCAAGGATGATCTAACAAACCAGCCCCTAGGGCTTTATTTATAGGCTACTAATCGTTGCTATCCAAGGATTGTAACTTCTATCTAAACTATGAACTCTATCCAAACAATTAGGATAGATCTTTTATTTAGATAAAACTTTAAAGGAAAAGATAAATTCAGCCGCTAACTATCTGGAAGAAGAAGATAATCCGTGCCTCCTTTAAGATAAAGTTTCCAATCAGCATCTCGAAATTGAGTCTATCTTCTGTCGAGATAAGGTCGATATCGACACCAGAGGTCGATATCGATGTCTGTGTTTCTGCTCGACTTGTCCATCTCCACTCGATGTCTGTGTTGAGGTCGATATCGTTGTTTGAGGTCGATATCGACACCTGCTCAGCTTCACTTGGCTTCTTCGTTTTGACTCCGATTTCACTCGAATTCCTGCATGGTTAGCTCAAAACTTGTGCAGACTCTATTTCTTGCACTTTTAGCCCATTCTTACACAAGTTTATATTCTTTTGAACATTTTCTTTAGAAATCGAATGAAATATGAAGTCAAAAGATGCAATACAAAGAGATACAAATATGTACATCAGTTCCCGTTGTGGAAAAGCTTTTCTATCTTGAGGAAGAGCAAGGGATTCGTTGGATAAACCTTGAGAAAAGAGGATACCGTTCTACGATGTTCTTTGACCCGTCAACTTTGCATCATTTAGGTTTATTCCAGCATATTTCTCGGCTTATTGAAAAAGGTGGTTTGGGTGATTTCATGGATTTAGCCGCTTTCACCTATCCTGAGTTGGTTAGAGAGTTCCTGGCTACCTTGGATTAATGTTCTGATTTGGAGATTTGCTTCTACATGAGGGGTAAGGAGTTCGTGGTGACCAAGGATCTTATTCCACAAGCTTTTGGAGTCATCAACATGCTTGCAGATGTATGGGGATTTGAATTGGCTGACCCGCCTGCGCACGATACTTGGAAGGATACTACTGGTCGATCTTGTGGGTCGGGTGGTAATTTCTGCGATTATGTGATTATCCACCCTACTTTGAGGTTATGCTACAGGGTGTTGTGCATGCCTTTCTATGGGATAGTTAATCTTGAGTTGGTTACTATGAGAGCCTGGGTTATATGTATTGTTTGACTCCTGATGCATTCCAGATTCCTGATTGGGTTTAATTATTTTTGGGAAGTTGCGCTAAGATAATTAGGGCTACACATGGGAGGTCTGATCGTACGATTGCTTTTGGAGGTTCGGTATCACTTATTGCTCGACGCTTGGGATTTCGTCTTCATGATTTGCACCCTCTTAATGGTGACTCGGCCTACAATATTACTGCTTTGAACTGGAGTGGCATTACTACATCAGTCCAGCGTTCCAACGGAACTGAGAGTTTTAGATGGATGGCAGGAGATCATGGAGAGCATCATATATACCTTCTTGCAGAACTACATTATTGTCTTGGGCTAATTGATTTCAACATATGCCATAATAGCTATCCATTGCCACTACATCCATGGAGGATGATTATGAGGCACTTGATCTTAAGGAAACTGATTTGGCAGTAGGGGTTGAGCAGAATGATATTGAAGAAAAAGAGGATTTCACTACTATTGACGCTAACCATATTTATGCTAATGTAGAGAATCTTGAGCGTCGGTTTGCTGATTTAGAAAGACGGAATGAAGATAAGCTCATGACTATTTCTGCGAAGATTAATGGTCTTTAGACACTAATGTTGTGCATATTTGATAGTCTTAGTCAGCGGTCTGGATTCCACACCCCATCTTCACATTGATAGGTTAGTCATTAGGTTCCTTTACCCTCAATTTTATTTTCATTGTTCTTTGTGTTTATGCATTGAGGACAATGGAACATTTAAGTGTGGGGGGAGCGTTTATGTATATTTAGTTTGGTTATGTTTAGTTTAGTTCATGTTTATTTTATGTTTCATGTTTAATTTTCAAAATTTATTAGTATTTTTAATTTTATTGTCAATTCATGCATCATTTTATGCTTAAGTTTAATTATTATTAAAAATATAAAAAACCAAAAATGTGGAAAAAGTCAAAAAATTTGAAAAAAAAAAAGAGTTGTCATGCATTGCATACATATGTGTTACTAAAGATACCCATCTATGTTTGAGTTTGTCCTATCAATTTTATTGTAGCATGGTCTTATATATCCCATGGAATTTCGGATTGATTTGACCTTGTCTTAAAATTATTTTTATGTGAAATGTGACTTGGTATAGGTAATTGAGCATGTATGATCTATGTTCTACTAAATCTTATATCTAAAATTCTATCTCATCATACTTAGAATGAAACATTGTTATGGTAAATATCTAAAATAACAAATAAACATCGTAGGGTAAAAAGGAAATAACCCTAAGACATATTCTATCTTATTAAGAAGATAAATCGTGGCTTAGTTGATATAACTTGCAATCCACATATCGAAAAGCGTGTCTAACCCGTATCCATTTCCAGTCGATATCGACGTCTTCATTTTGGCTCGACAGATCTTTACTTCACTCGATCTCTGGATCAAAGCCGATCTCGATGACTCCACTCGATGCTGACCCAATCACTCGATGTCGTGTGGTCTCCTATGTTGGTCGTTGTGGTCTATCTCGATGATCAGAGTCCACATCGACGTCTTCAATCGATATCAACCAGTCATGTCGATTTTGACCTCTCTTCGGCTTTACTTGGCTACTTCGTTTCAACTCCGATTCTGCTCCAATTCCAACATATTTATACCAAAACTTGTGCAGACTCTATTTCTTGCACGTTAGCTCATTCTACACAAATTTACACTATTTTTAACCTTTACTTTAGGAAACGAATGGAATATGAAGTCAGAACTTGCAAATAAAAAGGCTACAAATATGTACATCAGGAGGCATCTTTTAAGCCAATTTTATCCTCTATTTACTTATCGTGCATTATCTTTTCTTAAAGCCAAAACATTAGCCTGAGCCTTTATATTATGAACTCCACAAAAGTATCCCTAGCCGAATTAAGCTTGACCCCCATTTGGGAATTAAGACATAGAGTTGGTTAGAACAATGTCTTGTGAAAGTGCATGTGTTTGGAACAATGTCTTGTGAAAGTGCATGTGTTTAGTCTTAAGTAAAGAAGAATTATGGGTTGGTAGTATATTTGCATCTTGTCACATATTTGTAAAAAGAATTGTTGGCTCACATTATAAATGCACAATATTATTTATTTATTTTCATCTAAAAAAATTCGAAAAAAAGAAAGAAAAATGTTATTTACATTATATTAAGTGCATAAGCCAACAATTCCTTAGTTCTTTTATTTCTTGCAAGATTTATATTACTGAGAGGTTTTTTTGGGTTTGAATAAATAGTTGAAGTTCATAATGCGAAGTATGTTTTGTTGTGCATTATTTTGTGAGATATGGTTGGGTTGAAATGTTTTGATGTTTAGGAGTCTTGATTCCGGAATTTTATAAAACACCACATAGCCAAATAATTCCATACCCTTTGTTCCTTACCAAACCCCATTACAACCCCGCCTAACGGAGTCTTCTTTGAAGTCTTCCATTTAGCAAATGTCCTCCTAATGGTTCTTGTTTGCATTTACAAAATTGGTTGTGAAGTGGATTATTATAAATTGCAATGTTTTATGATTTTGTATATGGAATGGAGTTGAGAGTTGATCTTGTTAGCCTAAACACATTGAGAGTTTGAGTGAAAACACAATATCCCTGTGATTTTGGATTTAAAATTTGCATATGCCTATGGATCACTCATATATGTGTGATGACATTAAATTCACTTGCTTTGCTTTGCTACCACTTATGATGTTGCTTTTGAAAAGGGCGAAGACTTGAAGGATGTGTCATAGGTGTTGGTTATTGCTTGAGGACAAGAAAGTCTATGTATGAGGTATTTTGATGTACATATTTATAGACATTTTAATTGCATAACTTGACTTCATATTCCATTCGATTCCTAAATTATAGGTCAAGAATAATGAGAATTTATGTAGAATGAGCTAACGTGCAAGATATAGAGTCTGCACAAGTTTTGGTTTAAATGTATAGGAATTAGAGCGGAATCGGAGTCAAAACAAGAAGCCAAGAATCACTGAAAAGTGGTCGGTATCGACTCAACATGTCGAGATCGACTAGGTCATTCGACGAAGACATCGAGTGTCGAGCTAAGCCAATACAAACCTACTAGAGAGCACTCGAAATGATATTAGATCGAGTAATGAACTCGACATCGACATACTACCAGAGCTCGAGTGAAACAAAGAAAGATCGAGCAGAAATGAAGTACTTGATATCGAGTGGACATGTCGATAATGAGTAGAAGACATCCACGGATTGGATGCGGTTTGACAATCCTAATTGAAGTTCTACTTTGAAGCCACGATTTTATCTTTCTTTATAGATATATTATGTCCTAGGGAACCTCCTTTTTACCCTAGGATTTTTTATTATTTACCATAATAATATTTTATCCTATTTATTTGGGATATAATTTAGATAGACTAGAGTTTTAGTAGGATTATGAATACTTTCCTTGGCTAGCAAGGATTAGTAGGTTATAAATAAAGCCATAGGGTACTGGTTTTTATTCATTCCACAACACAACAAACAATCAATATTAGAGAAGTAGTTTACAGCAGAAGAAACGTTATGGTTTGGCGTTTACCGAAGCCGACGTTGGAGTTGTAAAGTTTTGAACTTTCTTTCAATGCAGGTTAGTTCTTTTCATTCAACAATGTCTTCCGTATCAATGAAGAGCGAGTAGTTCCCCAAGCTCTTAGGGTCGGGGTGAGCCCGACGTATGCTTGCTTGAGGTAGGTGTTTGATGTTGATATCATTGTGTCTTGATCATCTCCTACGATTTTGTGTTTAGTCCTTACCACATGAAAAGGGATTCATATTAACAAATTGGGTTATAAACATAAAATTGGTAGAGACAATTAGGTTTATTTACAAGAGTATTCCTAATCGTTGGTGTACGGAGAAAGCTTGTCCATCGAGTGAGATAGCGCAATTGCCCGTCTTGCTTATCTTATGCATGTTTTGGTTAACGTTGTGGTAAACCCTAGCTCTAAGATTACCTTTCTAATCTATATTTATATTGATAAAAAAAAGTGTTGATTTCTGATCATACTTCTACTCCCATCCTACTCTCTTCGGCCTTTCTTTGCCGACACAAACTAATATTTCTGCTGGAGCACTCGATATCATCGTCTGTAGTCGATATAGACACCATCATATCGCTCGACATTCTCTGAGTCGATGCCACATCTGCTTCTGTCTGAACTCGATATCGAGTGACTTACTCAAGAATTAGTGCCCCAAGATTGACCGACAGTCTTCTTAGTCGGTTAACTTCACTACTGACCCTTGATATCGACATTTGTGGTCGAGATTGACTTTTGTTTTTATCTCTGCAGGACTTCTGCAGCACTAGAGGTCGACAGCCCCTGTCGATATCGACCTAACAACTCGATATCTAGGATTCTGGTTGACCCATACGTGACTTTCAGACTATTTAGAATCCGCTGACACGCTTCATCATGGATCGATCTTGATTCCCTACTACTACAGTGGGGAGTCTTGAATTTATTTGAGTAGCCAAGGTGGAGTATATTATTTATATATTTTGATTCAAGTCGTCCTTACATCAGTTTTTGTAGGAGCACTCGATCTCGACTCATCTGCTCGATATCGACTGAACACCCATCGGTCGATGTCTCTGTGTCGTCATTACTTTCTGTTACTCCATTGCCCTCCAGATTGACTCCTTTGCTCGACATCGAGTGCCTAGATCGACCAACAGTCTTCTGAGTCAGTCGACGTCTGTTACTAATCCTCGGCATCCAATGCTCTCCGGTCGACGTCGATTGCTCATTTTTATCTTTGTAGGTACTTTGATCAAGATCGATAGCCAAGGTCGACGCCGTTTAATCCAGTCGAAGTTGAGTGACTTCTAGATGATATAGAATGCGATTTTTGGCTATTTTTGGATCCGCTGATAAGCTTCCTCGTGGATCGAACCTGATTCCCCTTCCACTACAGCGACGGAGTTTTGAGTTTATTTGAAAGGATAGAGTTGCGAGTATATTTATATTATTATATTTACATATTCAATTCTCCTCTCTATCACCCACTAGGGGAGTATGATGATTTGGCATCAAGTGCAAGCTGAGCCCTAGGTATATTGGCCCCTTTGAGATCATAGAGAGAGTGGGTGAGGTGGCCTACAGATTAGCCATACTCCCATTTTTAGCGAAAGTTCATGATGTGTTCCACGTGTCTCAACTCCATAGATATGTGCCCGACCCTAGTCATGTCCTTGACCATTGTAACCTCCATATTAAGCCCGGTCATACCTTTGTAGAGCATCCTATTAGGATCCTTGACCGTCATGTCAAGAAGCTGAGGAATAGGAAGGTTCCTCTACTTTTGGTTTTGTGGGCTAGTCGAGGTCTTGAGGAGTTTACCTGGGAGACTAAGGAGAGTATTCGGGCCACTCATACCCGAGCGTTAGATGAGTTGCTCACGTCTTATGTGGAGCCTAGCGTGGACATTTCCCTAACTTCGTGAGATAGTTGGTGAGCATTGCCTAGTTGCCTAAGTTTATCAGATGTGTGTTTAATTGCTTGATTCTATAATTATCCCTATGCTTGGTTATGACTATATGGTTGGTAGTAATCTGCAAATTTCAATGGTTATATGATATGTTGATGATGTGATATGTTGGTATTCTTGATATGATGAATTTTGATAGGATGACAATTGATAGGTTGATATTATGGTATAATGATATGTTTACATCTTAAACAAGATATGTTGAGATTGATCTGGATAAATGAACTTATGGAGCGGAATATGGGATTAGCAGTTAGAGGTGGATTAATTGCTTGTTGAATTCTTGAAAATCTGATTGACTGACATAGGAGGAACTAACTTGAATTTTGAAAGGTTTTGTTTGTTTTGAAAAGGATTTTAGTCTCGAGAACAAGACTTGTGTTTAAAGGTGGATGATGTAAAGACTCAGATTTTTAAAATATTTTTTTTCTAAACAATGATTTAATTCCCTATATAAATTTGATATAAATTCGATTTTAGATTATAAGATTTTGGAAAAAATTTTAAAATCTCTATCATGATCAATTTATTTTATTGAATTCTTTCGAAGCAAATTATGGCATAATTGTGAATTGGATTTCAAAAAGATTTTATTCCACTTCTTATATCGAGAATTGGAAATATTGTTCGGATTTCATTATTAAATCATTTTTGAAAATTTATTTCCAATTGAGTCGGGATAGGGTCGACAAAGCATTTTTTGGGATTTTTGTTTCGAGTATTTTTTAATATCCCTTGGACCACTTTTGCTTCCCCATTTGTCTTCTTCTTCTCCGTCTTTCTACAACTAGCACACATCCACACCAAACTCTCTTGTCTAGCCCGATTTGGTCCCCTATCTCCTCCTTTTTAAATAGCCCAAACAAGCTCTCAGCACCCACAACAATCCCCCCATACAACTCCTCACAATCCCCAACCTCCCTCTCTCTCCCTTCTCCAACAAATTCATAAAATCTCCTATTTCTTTCTCCTACTCACTGACCACCATCACCATCACCTTGCTACTCTCCTCTGATTCCCTAGCCGCCACAACATAACCCCTTCCTCCCCTCTTTGAGCCGCCATCCACCGAGCACCTACATGGTCGAAGCCTCCCCCTGTTTCTCCTTCTGAAGTCACCGAAGCACGCACCACTGCCTCCTCCAATTTTTTGGAAGCAGTAGTATCCAGTAGCTCGAGGTTGTTCTTCCACCGACGTCTGAACCGCCCAGAAGCCTCCTTGAAGTTGCGACACCTCCATCTCCCTCCTCCTCCCCTATTATCGCTTAAAAAGGTCGGGAAGGAATCTTTCACTACAACAGAAAGGATTATTAGAGACAAAAGTTTTAGTGTCAAAAATTTTTTCCTCGGTAAATGTGGCATTTGGCGACGAACATATATGTTCCTCGTAAAAGGGGAGGTGAACTTTATAGGGAAACCTACATTCCTCGCTAAAAGTGACATTCAACGACAAATGTTTCGATTCGTTGTTAATTGTTATCATGATATGGTCACCTAAGCTATAAGGAAAATAGAGATGAATTTGTAGCTTTTAGCGAGGAATGAATTCATCACCAAAAAATACATTCGTCGAGGAAGATAAATTTTTATCGCTATATGATAGGTAGGTATTATGTAAAATCCGACAACTATATTGACAACAAAAATTGAAATTTCTTGCTAAAAGTATGTGTTTTCCGAGAAAATAATTTGTCGCTAAACGTACTAGTTGGCAAGGAAATTCCAGTTTCGCCGTTATTGCTTTGTTAAAAATAGAGAACATGGCTCAAAGTCTTTAATGAGAAAAATATAAATTCGTCGCCATATGTTCATCTTTTATGAGGAATATTGTTGTCATTAAAACAACCATTTAGGAAGGAGATATCACTTTCGTCACTACTTGTATGGGGGAAGACTATGACAAATTCCAAATCTGTCGTCATATGTATGGGGAAATTATGTCAAACATGTCCAATTTATTAGCGACAAAGATTTTAATTTTTTGCTAAAAGTATGTGTTTCTCGAGAAAAGAATTTATAACAAAAAAAACATATTAGTTGCGAGGGAATACCATTTTTTGTCATAATCGTCAGCCCATTCGGATTGGGTCAAAAGGAGAGACCCATTTTTTTTGTTGACGGAATAATTATCATTGACCTAGAAGATTGTCAAATAATGATTTTTTCCATTAGGGTTAAGAAAAAATTTCGGTGTACAAGATTTTTTTTACTTTCTGTAAATTATAGAGGAAGAAATACTTTCTCCAAAAAAATTTTCCTCCCTTCCTCCTATTTCACATGCTTTTTTTTACAAATATTAATAATTCTATCAAATATCATTTTTTAATTAATTTTTTTAAGATGATTTGATTATCGATTATCAGTCTTATGATAATATTGAAAAACAATATTATTTTTACAGAGTTTTTTTGTTTGTTAAAAAGTGTATAAAAAATAAAAAAAATTTAATATATTACATCCAATAGAGTATTTCACATTTCTATTTAGAAAAATTGTTGTGATAAAACGCAAGTTCCTCCTTTATGACCTTTTCTCTCTAACCAGGTTCCCTAAAGCTTCCCACATCCTCGTCGAGCTCGAACAACATCGGGGAAGCAGCACGAAGCCTCGACGACCCGCTTGGTGAGCCTCGCTTTTCTCCCCTTTTCTTTGGTCATGTTTGTGACCTTTCATGCTTGTTGAGGTTGGGATAGGGTGTCGGTGAGGATGAGAGTTATGATCATGCTAGTTGTAGTGATAAGTTTGCTGAAATGATAGCGGTTGAAGGTTTAGCTTATAACTTTGCACAACGTTTATGTTTCAACGAATTTATTACGGAAATGTTAAGCCCGCTTGGCAATTTATGAGTTGAAACAGGGTTAAGAGGAAAATGAACAAAAGGTATAACGCCCGGTAAGCTAAATTAATTTAATATTTTAAAAAATTTAATGATCTACATGTTTCGAATTGCAGTGATGTTTGGACCGACCACGGGTAACACCACTGATATATGGATGTCACATGTCATTGGGTGAATGAACGGTTTATTTTACATAAACGAGTTTTAGGTTTTCGAGTTTTTGATGAGGCACACATGACCCGTAACATAGCATGGGTCCTTTTAAACGTTTTACAAGAGTCCAGATTGACTGAAAGTGTTTTTCAATCAGTTTTAACAACGCATCCGCCAACACTGCCTCTATGCCAGAATTAACCCATTATTATCAGCTCGAGATAAGGGGGGAGATTTTTTCATATTCGTTGCGCACCTCATATTTTAAACTTGTATGCTCAAGATGGTTTAGATTATTTACAAACGGTTATTGAACCTATTCGTTTTTAGATGGAAATCGAGTCTAATAAATGTAAAATTTAAATCAAACCGAATCCTAGTCCATGCAAATAAATTACAAGACTTCCTTCCGCTGTAGTTGTAGGGAGTCAGGATCTATCCACGAGGTAGCGTGTCAGCGGGATCCAAGGTAATCTTGAAATCACACGGTTATATTGACTAGAAGCCTCGATCTTGAGTAGGTCACTCGACATCGGTTGGGACTGTCAATTTCTACTGCAACAGAAGAACCGCAGAGATAAAAACAAGCAGTCGATCTCTACCTAGGGTGTCGATATAGAGTAGTCAAAGGCAACGTCGACCGACTCAGAGGACTGTCGATTGACACGGGGGCGCTCTATGTCGAGATAGGTACTAGATCTCGAGGTCAGATATAGGCAGAACAGGAGTAGACATAGAGGATAGTCGACGTAGACATAAGGTGTCGATATCGAACCGATGTGTCGATACCGAGTAGTTCCTGCAAAAGATTAGGGTTTTGTCGGCAAAGATTGTTGAGGACTATAGGATGGAAATAGGAATGTGAACAAAAATAAGCATGATTTTGATGAATAAAATATATAATAAAGGCGACTTCTAAGGCTAGTGTTTACAACAACGTTAACCAAAACAAGCCTAAGGTAAATAAGACGGACAATTGCGCTATTTCACCCGAGAGACAAGCTTTCGCCGTACACCAACAATTAGAAATACTCTTGCAAATAAACCTAATTGTCTCTACCAATTTTATGTTTATAACTGAAGTTGTTAACATGAATCCATTTTCTTGCGAGAAGGTCTAAACATAAAATCGTAGGAGATGATGAAGACACAACAATATCAACATCAAGTACTTACCTCAAGAATGCATGGCTAACGTCGGGCTCACTCGGACCCTAGAAGCTAGGGGGAACTACTCGCACTTCATTGCAACAAACATCTTAATGGGAGAAAAGGAAACTTGCATTAACTTCAACTCTGAAAATTTACAACTCAACGTCGGCTTTCGCAAACGCCAAACCATAAAGCTTCTCGTACTCTCTAACTATGGTGTGATATGAATCTATGAAATTGAATGAATAAAAACCAGCCCCTAGGGCTTTATTTATAGCCTACTAATCCTTACTAGCCAAGGAAAGTAGTTTTAATCCGACTAAAACTCCTATTTAAAATTCTATCCAAAAATAATTAAGATGAAACATTATTAGGGTAAATAACAACCCTAGGACATAATCTATCCAGAAAAGAATGATAAATCGTGGCTCTTGGGGATAGATATCAAAACCATGTCTCAAAACCGCGTCCAATCCGTGTCAGATTATACTCGATATCGACCTAGTCACTAGATATCGAGTGCTTTATTTCGGCTCTATCTTCTTCAATTCACTCAAGCACTGGTGCTATGTCTATATCGATACCCTCACTCAATCTCAAGTTATGTCAAGTGCTCTAGTTGCTCTGTTGTCTAGGATGTTGACTCTGGGTGTCCACGTTGAGTCATGTAGTCGATCTGGAGTTTTTCTCTCAATCTCAACCTCTTTTCTACTTCACTTTGCTTTCTTGTTTTGACTTCGATTCAACTCCAATTCCTATACATTTAGATCAAAACTTGTGCATACTCTATTTCTTGCACGTTAGCTCATTCTACACAAATTTGCATTATTCTCAACCTTTACTTTAGGAATCGGATGGAAGATGAAGTCAAAACATGCAAATAAAAGGATTATAAATATGTACATCAAAATACCACATACTTAGACTTGCTTGTCCTCAACCAATAACCAACACCTACAACACATCCTTCAAGTCTTCGCCCTTGTCAAAAGCAACATCATAAGTGGTAGCAAAATAAAGCAAGTAAATATAACGTCATCACACATATATGAGCGATCCATAAGCATATGCAATTTTATATCCAACCTCACAGGGATAATGTGTTTCACTCAACTCTCAATGTGTTAGGCTATGAAGATCAACTCTCAACACGATTCCATATAAAAACTCATAAACATTGCAATTTATAATAATCCAATTCGCAACCAATTATGTAAATCCAACAAGAACCATCAGGAGGACGTTCACACAATGGAAGACTTTAAAGAAGACTCCGTTCGGCGGGCTTGTGCTCGGCCTTGGTATGAAATAAAGGGTGTGTGATTATTTGGCTAAGTGGTGCTTTATAAAATTTTGGAATTAAGACTCCTAAACTTCAACATAACTTATCCAAACCATATCTCCTAAAATGATGCACTTCTCAAACTTGCTTTTCATGATGAACTTGAACCTTTCTTTCCAACCTAATAAATCTCTCAAAAATATAAATCTTGTGTGAAATAAAAGAACTAAGGAATATTTGGCTCATGCACTAAATATAAATAATAACTCATTTTCTCTTACTTTATTTTCCTTTTTAGGGATTTTTTAACGAAAATACATAAATAAATAAATGTGTGGATTTATAAGGTGAGCCAAAAATCCTTTTACAAGATGCAAATATTTATATACCAACCCATAAATTTTCATTGCTTAAAACTAAACATATGCACTTTCTTTCCGCAAGGCATTATTCTAACAAACTCTAAGTCTCAATTCCTAAATGGGGGTCAGGCATAATTTGGCTAGGGATAATTTTATGGAGTTTGCAATATATAGGTTCAGGCTAATGTTTTGGTTTCAAGCAGAGATAATGCAGGGTAGGTAAATAGAGGATAAAAATGGCTTAAAAGATGCCTCCATAATTTAATTCTCATAAACATGAACATATATATATATATATATATATATATATATATATATATATATATATATATATATATATATATACATTGGTTTTGCATAACTATTACAATATTTAGAGATGTAAAGGAAGAGTAAATGCACTCAAGAAAGCAGATGGATTTTTAATGTTCTCCCTATAGGCCAAAATTCTCACAAGGATAGTTTTTTTGGATTTTTGCTTTTTAGCATAGGATCATATGTGCTCAATTTCATCACAAGTTCACAATCTACATAAAAACAATTTTAAGAACTTAGGCTTAACCATCCAAATATGTCATAGGATTTACATGATCTAGTCAGCTATTGAGTTTTTATCATCGGACATCTAAGTAGGGCTTAAAAACTAAATAAAGGTAAACATGCATTTTTGTTCCTTTTGACATTTTCTATTTTTTTGGATTTTTATTACAGTAAGAACTTAGAATAGAAATTTAAACATCAATGCAATATAAATTTAAAAATAAGCCAAGTAAGACATGTTTATCTCCACCCCATACATAAAATAAATAGTGTCCTCACTGTATTAAAAGGAAAACAAGGGTGAAGAGAGAAACTCATAGAGCAACCTACGGATGGAGGTCGATTTGAGGTTATGTCGATGCCAATAGTCGATGTCGAGTACAATAGTCGATGTCGACTGCATCTGTTTGTTGAAGAAGAAGTCTAAGTCGAGTGTCGCGAGTGGGTGTCAATATCGAGGGGCCTACTTGATATCGAGTGCTTTCTATTGCTCCTGAGTGATCGATGTCGATCACTGGAGATGGCTCGACCCTAGGCAGCCGATGTCGACTGCCCTAGTCGATCTCGAGTGCCTCTACAGGGACTTGTTTTATTCTTTGTCTTTCCTTGTGCTTTGTAACCTGAAATTCTTGTTAGATAATAAAAGATAATACCACGATTCATCAAAGTTTTCAAAACCAAATCCAAAATTTAACGTTTTATGTACAAGCTCTAGATTTTGAGTCGCTAGGCCGACTTCTCCGTCAATGCATCACGACCCTTTAAGGTAGGGCCCCTTCAGGCTTGTTCCTTCTCATGGATCATCTAGTTCCTTTTGATAGAAGCTAAGCTCGGCAACTAAGGCTTCTTATTTATTATGCTCTTTATTAGGCGCTTTCCTTCTCTTTTTTGACCTAATTTTGCTAACAAGAGCAAACCATGGAGCTTTGACCCTCCCATTAGTAGAATTATTAGTAATGGACAGAGGAGGGTGAGAGATCATACCCGAGCTTACCTTTTCAGGCCCGAAACAGCGATCTTCGAGCCGAGGATTAGTTGATTTCAACAAGGTGGTGTCGATCTCGAGCTCTGCAGTCGACATCAAATGGTTGTGGTAAATATCGAACATAGGGACCTCATACATAGGCTCCTGGCAACACGGTTGATCATCAGTGTCACTCGACATCGAGTTAGGGGGGTTAACATCGAGTATCTTGGTCAATCTCGATTGAGGGCAGTCGATCTCGACTCTCTTTGCAGCTTTTATCCTTGCCAACAAGTATTTACGAAGCTTCTCCCTCGCAATTGTGAGCCCATCTTCTTCTAGTCTATTTGTTTCACTCATTGTCGGGTCGAAGCGAAACTCGACGACTTCGTTGCAGATTGTGAATGTATGGGTGCCATTCCTCACATTGATATTGGCATCTGTGGTTGCTAGGAAGGGCCTACCAAGGATAATAGGAACAATAAGGTCCTCTGACATATCCAACACGATGAAGTCCGTGAGTATGAAGAACTTTCCGACCTTGACAGGGACATCATCCACAACCCCAATTAGTATCACGAATGAGTTGTCTGCCATGTATCGCTTCATGTCGATGGGCTCTAGTGCTCATACTCCAACTTGTTGCCATATCGAAAGGGGCATCAAACTGGCACTAGCCCCAAGGTCACAAAGGGCTTTGAATTGATGCTTACCTACCCCTACTATCACAGCAAACTTGCATGGATTTTTGAGCTTCTCAGGGAACTTAATAGAATTGCATTCGCTAGCGATCTCAATTATGGACCTCTTTTTGGAGAGGATGTTCTTCATGAACCTCCAATATGCCGACATCTCGTTTAGCGCTTCCGTGAGTTGGATGGTGACGTTGAGTCCTTGTAGAATATTCACGAAGCACCTAAACTTGGTGTCCACTAGGTCTTTCAGCACCTTGGAGGAGAATGGAAGCGCTTTGGTCGGCATCGGAGCCAAAGTGGTTGTCTTTTGCTTTCTGGACTGATCGACATTGGCAGGGGGTTGATATCGACTGGGTTGGTCGACCTCGGAGGAGTCTTTAGTTGTGGTCGAGATGCAGAGGTGTCGACATCGACATGTTGGGGTATCGACATCGACTGCGTCTTCAGCGACTTTTTCTTTGCTCTGTGGCTCATGCAATTGATCTCCACTCCTATGATTTACAGCGGCAATGTGCCCGGCTTGCCCCTTTGGATTTTCTTGTGGTTGTCCTGGGAGCTTGCCGGGTGGTTTTATAAGTTGAGCCACTAATTGACGCTATTGGATCTCCATTTTCTTTCTCCAGTTATCCATCTTCCCTATGCGGGCATTGAGCCCTTGAAGTTGGTTCTGGATGGCGTTGCTCGGTTTTT
Source organism: Persicaria maculosa (assembly GCA_963922045.1). Taxonomy (NCBI): domain Eukaryota; kingdom Viridiplantae; phylum Streptophyta; class Magnoliopsida; order Caryophyllales; family Polygonaceae; genus Persicaria; species Persicaria maculosa. The sequence goes on from OY998261.1 coordinate 43,614,746, forward strand.
GAGTCGCCACTTGGTTCCTCCTTAACTCATCAAGGATGAGTTGGACATCATCTCTTATTGGCTCTCTCTCCGGGTGGCCTGAAGCTCGATAAGGTGGAGGATCCCTAGGGTTGTACTAGGGTGGTTGATTTCCCCAATTTTGGTACCCCTAGCGATTGGGATTCCTCATCTACCTCACCTACTGGTGAGTCTCCGCTAGATCAACTTGCTCCGTGTGGAGGCAAGTGGTGGTGATGTGCCTCACGGAGCCGTATTCGGTACAGGATTGGTTGGCGGAGAGGCCTTGAGTCGGAGGCCATAAGATCCCATATTTGTTGTCAAATTCCACCAACCTCTCTATGGTATCCCATGCTTGTTGAGGTAGGAGTTCAAGATACCCATAGGAGGTGTAGGTATTGATTCTCTCCTTAGTAGCTGCGTGATGTGCGCGTAAATTGTCATATTTTCTATGCACATTTATGTCCATTTTTTCGATATTTGCATGCATATTGGTTGGGAAATCATAAGATTACTGTAGTTTATGCTTATTTGCCAAATATAGAGGTCTACATGAGTTTTTATTTTATTTCACAGAAATCGAGAAAAAAATGGAGCAATTCGGACAAAGGAAGAAGAGCGGAAAAAGGACTCGAAGTCTATTGAGGAGTTGAAATCGACCTATAGACTCGACATCGAGTAGAAACAGAGCACCAGAAATCGAGCAGAGCAGAGAACATAGCATGTTGACAGAGAGAGGTCGATATCGACTGAACATGGTCGATATCGAGTGCCCAAATTGAGTGAATTGATAGAGTTCGAGTGCCGATCCGAGGTCGAGTTGGACTGCTCGAGATAGAGAAAAGAAGAGGTTGACATTGATGTTTGATGGTCGATATCGACTGCAGCTGCAGACAGATCCGACGCTGTTTTTGATAGAATTCTATCCAAAGGCAATGCATCTATCCTAAAGTCGAGATCTTCTATCCAATCCCACCAGACATGTTATCATTTACGAAGAATTTGATATTTACCTAAGGAGTTTTAGTTATTTACTTTTATTTAAGTTTTATCTTATGAATAAAGATAGATTTTCTTATCCTTGGATAGCAAGGTTAGAAGTCTATAATTAGAGGCCATTAGGGCTGATTCAATCCATCCAGGCACATCCTCACATAGTAAAGAACATTCAGTTTTAATTACATACGCGGAGAGTTTAGGAGTAAAGAGAGAGAGAGCCGAGTGGGGTGAAGAGGAAGCGAGAGCGGAGAATTGGCTTTGTTCGGTGCACTCTTTCTTTTGCAAGTTTAATTCAAGTAGTTTCTTTCAACAATGATGAGTTCAAAGATGATGAAGCACGAGTAGTTCCCCTACATCTAGGGCCAGGATGAGCCCGACGATAGCAATGTAAGTTTATGCATCAAAGGTATGATTTTCATGCGATTCCATCTTCTATCCTATGCATGATCCTTTGCGAAAGTAGAGGGGATTCGATATTTGCATTCTTGAAGCGAAAACCAATTATATTGTGAATTTTAATTAGTCATAAAATTGGATAGCAACTCTTAGGTTTTATGCGAGAGCCTCTAATCACCTAATAGTTGGTAACAAAAGTTATTTGACGGAAAGGCATCATCTTTCATGAATTTAACATAATACTTGCATAGTTATCGTTGTGGCATGAATCCCTGACCTTGGATGCTTTGAGTTTGTTGAAGTTTACAAATCTGTGTTTTTTTTCTATCCACCCTTCGATCATCATTCTACGTTCTTCGGACTATTTTTCCGATGCAAATTAGTTACTTTATAGTTTTTGTTGAAGACTCGATTTCGACTACAGAGGTCGATATCGAGTGCTGACATCGATATCTAGTGAAAATATCAACGTCAACCAGAACTGAGGTGGATATCGACTGCACTACTCGATATCGAGTGGTCTTCTGGAGTTGAAATTTCATCGTGATTGCAAGCTTAGGAAGCACTGACATACCTCCTCGTGGATTCGATCCTGAATTACCCTACCACTACATCGGGAGGGATTCTTGTATTTTATTTGCTTGGACAAGGGATTCGGTTTAGTTTGATATTGTATTTGATATTATATTTAGCGATCCCTCCCCCCACAAACAAATTGGCGCCGTTGCCGGGGAGGCAATTAATCGCGCCCTAAGCTTTTTTCACAATCTTCTTTTAGTGCTTATTTTGCAAGTTTATGCGATGCTCTGATCGCGAACCTATCCTGGAAAGTATTGACAAGACCGAACATTTTCTCCATCTTCGACACAAAGATATCAGAATCATGACAGATAACAAGACACAGGCTCAAATCATTGAGTGGTTAAGGAAGGAGATAGAGGATCACAACACTACAATCACCAATGAAAGGACTGTCGTTGTTGTAGAGCGAGCCCACGCTGATAGAGAGGAGGATCACAATACTACAATCGCCACGAGAGGCTCAATCAGTATCCACAGACGGTGATGCAATACATGCATCCGGCACTTCATGTTTCTGAATCTGCAATTTTAATTCCTCCCTCTAACTATGAGATAAAAATTAACTTCCTGTCTGAAATTAAAAGAAATACTTTTGAAGGAAGAACTAATGAATGCCCCTTGCAACATATTTCTACTTTCATGGATTTATGTGAGACTATTGTTGATGGTGCAAACTTCGAATATGTTAGACTGAAGTCTTTTCGATGGTCTCTTGCAGGGAAGGCATTGCAATGGCTAGAAAGCTTGGCTCCAAGCTCGCTGAGGACATGGGCAGATGTGAAGGATGCGTTCCTAAATGATTTCTTTCTTCCATCTAAAACGGCAATGCTACTACAAAGGATCACGGCTTTCAAATAAAAGCCTGGTGAGACATTGGCACAGGCGTGGGAGGGTAAGGAGTTGCTGAGATCATGCCCGACGCATGGGCAAATACCTTATGTCATCCAGGAGATCTTCTATAACTCTTTTGGTGGGTCGAATAAGGAGAGAATCAACTCATACACCTCTTGTCGGTACATTGAACTCACACCAACGAAGGCCTGGGACACAATCAAGAGGCTTAGTCAACTTTGACAACACTTAAGGGACTGCTGCGGCCTATGACTCAAGGCCTGCCCCATCTATGCCACTTTATGATCCTCCAAAGGTGATTGATCCTGACGTGCAGCAACAATTCCACAACGATCAGACACGCGGCTTACAAAAGCAAGATAGGTTCCTCTCAAACAATCAACCTTGTCAGGAATGTGGCTTAACAAGGCACAACACTAGTGCCTGCCGAAATCTTGAGCAAGTCAGCATGGCGGAGCAACATGAGGAAGCAAAGTGGATTAGAGGCCCCAATGACGGGGGAAATCAGCATTATTGGGGACAAAAATGGTTGTATCAACCTCAACATCAACAAATGGATCCCCCGTCTTATAGAGCACCTGGGCACCTTGAGCGCGAACCAAGGAAGGATGACCTCCAGATCATTTTTGATGAGATACGGAGGAACCACGCTGAGTTGAAACAAGCCAACAACTCCGTCCATACTCATATGCAAGGCATCAACTCTAGGCTCGGGGAGATTGATGTTTGGAAGCGGAACATGGAGACCCAAATGGGTCAATTGGCGGAACACATACCCAAACCGTCAAGATTGCTGCCTGGATCAACTGTCCCCAATCTTAAGGGAAACACTACTGGACATATAGCGGCAGTAAATCTATGGAGTGGGTGTCAACTAAAAACGCCCGAGTAAAAAGCGGACGAGAAAGCCCCAGAAGAGACATCGATATCGACACACCCAATCGATATCGACCAAGGTGATATCGATGTCGAATCCCCTGTACTCGTTGTCAAGACAGACGCTGAGTATCACCAGAAATTGACTCCTCCAGTCGATATCGATCATACCATACTCGATGTCGACTCAACTCCAGCCGCAGTGAAGAAGAGGGTGTTGCCATTCCCAAAGAAAGTTATAAAGGCCCCGATGGAAAAGAAGTTCCAGCGCTTTGTGAAAATGCTTCAAGGGCTCAATGTTTCAATTCCATTCACAGAAGCACTTCATGAGATGTCATCATATGTGAGGTTTCTTAATGATATACTAGGTAAGAAGCGATCAATTGCTGAGATCGCAGAGGACTGCAACAGGTTGGAGCTCCCAAAGAAGAGAGCGGACTCAGGTATGTTTTCTATCGCTATAGGCTTAGGTCAATATCGCTTTAATGCTTTATGTGATTTAGATGCTAGTGTTAGCATGATGCCACTAATTATATAGAACAAGATAAAGATAGGTCCCCTAGAGCCTGTGGATGCAAAGCGTTTCATGCCCAACCAGATGGTAGTGATTCCAACAGGGATGGTAGATGATGTGCCAGTGCAAGTAGGTCAGTTCTTTGTCCCTGCTGATTTTCTAGTTATTCATATGGTAGAGGACCTTGCTTATCCCATTATTTTAGGAAGGCCATTCTTTGCAACCGTGGATGCGAACATAAGCATGAGGAAAGGATTGCTCTCATTCACAAATAGTGATGAAGTGATTGAGTACTCCTTCAACAAAACAGTGAGAAAGAATAAAGGGCCTATGGAGGTAAAGTCAATCAAAGGTGTCTACATCATATGTGGGGAAGCAAAGGTAATAAATATGACACCTGAGGAGCTTGAGAAGAGGGTCATAGAAGCCCAAGTGGAGGAAGTCGTGGCAATCTTGAATGAAGGAGACAAAAAGCCACTCGACATCGACCAAGGTAAGTCAATATTGTAAAGACCAAATTTATATTTTTATATTATATGATTTTTATTTTACTTAGAATTACTTAAAAATACGATTATTTTATTCGAAAAAGTGGAAGAAAACTTGTCCTCGAGCAAGGTCGATTTTTTTAAATTCATCCGACCTCATTTTAAAAATCTGGATTTTGACGGAATTGAATTCCACTTTTGAGTATTCGAGTATTATTAAAATTTATTTTATTATCCGAAATGATTAGAGTTCAATTTAAATTCTTAGCGTCGGGATTTCGTTTTATGAGCGGAATTGAGAATTTAGCGTCAGGAATTCAAATTTGTTAGTCGAGTGGGGACCACTTTTTTTTATCTTATTATATATATATATAATTATTTATTTATACTCTCTCTCTTCTCTCTCCCCTCCCTCCCGTTTGAAATCCCAGGTTTGAGGTCCCCCCCTTGCCTTCACTCACCTCTGCATACACACACACACCAACCTCCATGCATCCAACCCACTCCCTCCTCACGGCACACACACACAACCAACCCACCCTCAATTCCTGATATATATACACCCACCCTCATTCTGCCCTCACACAGACCCTCATTCATAATCACACAAGAATCTCTCTCCCTCATCCTCTCTTCTGTCGAAAGCTCTAGATGAAACCCACGAAATCACTTTTCTTTTCATCACCATTTTCATCACAAAGTTCCACCTTTTAACCTCCTCTCCCATCCATTCAAGGTTGCAGCCGCCTACGCCAGGAGCCCGACGACGTCGTCAGAACCTCTAGCGCCGCCGAGAACCTCCTTTCCCCCCTGTTTCGTTTTACAAACGGTAAACCTTCGTTCTTCTTTCTCTTCGCTTCAACCATTGAAATCGACCCTTTTACTCATCCCTTTTTCTCCCTAGCCAAGAGGAGCCTTTCTCGGACACGAAGGAGACGTCGTCGGAGCCGCCACCCCTCCTCTCCTCTATTTCGGAGCCGACAAGTTAAACTCTCCTGTACTCGTCCTTTGTCTTCAATCCGTGTAAAAGATCCTCTTTTAACATTCTATCCATTGTCGTAGACCCAAAAAAAGCTTCTTCTCTCCATCGTTGAAGCCCAGCTCCGCTCGAGCGCTCTCTTTGGCGTGGAACAACCCCCCTTGGTAATCCTCTTTCTTCTCCCTTCCTTCTTTTTGTCGCTTCATCCTCTCTGTGTTGTTGGTGGTTGGAATCTCATTCCGACCTCCGGGGTGGCAGATGGAGGCCAACGGGCCGCCGGAGGCCAGGGATTCCGTCCCTCTCTTCCCCGTCGCTCTTCCGTTTCCTCCTCTGCTTCGACTGGAGGTTGAAGACAAATGGAGCTCGGCTTTAGGCATGTTTTCTTAGGCCTGGGCCGGGTTGAAAATGCCAAATGGGTTGCTTTATTTAAAAAAAAACCTGGATCCCCCTTTTTCCCCTTTTGCTGACAGCTTAACCCAGATCCGGACCCCATCATTGCCTTACTTTAATTCGGGTTTGGGTTCTGGGTTCATGTTGGGTTGGTGGGTTAGGCCAGCTGGATTGGGCCAGTAGTCAGGATCCTCTGCTGCTCATACATCATCACGACCTCCAGAAAGCGGTCAAACGGAACAGCTCCTAAACTGGATGCGTGTAGAAGAATCTCTGGCGGTAGCCTTATAGGCAGCAAGCGGATACGGCAAAGAACCTACCTAACCCCGCTAATTTTGCTATACGATTTCAGAATTTGTGTTTTGGTTTTGAACTGGCCTCGTCGTGGCAAGTTTTACTTTACTTCTGCTTTCACTAGTTTTGCAAACGAATTTCAGCGACATAGCCCTAGGACAGCTTGAAGATTCCACGTGGCCCTCCGGCTATTTTGGGATTCGAAATCCCCACTTTAAAATACTAATCTTTGAGCTTTGAAACATCGACCCGCACTCGAATTGCAAGATCCGAACGAAGGTACCCAACCTTCGAAACGTAACCCGGGTATCTATATCCGGGCTGTTACAAAGTTTGTATCAGAGCGAGGTTTTGCAATTTGGGTACCAAAGGGTCGAGTGTATGTTTTGACAACCCGCCCATGAATTTCAAAAGAGTTGAAAGAGTTTTCATAGAGCAAAATGAACTTAATATGTATAACTCAAATTAACCTAATATGAACTTAGCCTTAAAAAATTGAGTAAAATCAAACAATGGGGATCGAGTGGGTAGAATGGCGTTAGACCATCCCTATTGCATGTAGAGTGGGAACGGGCAGGCAAAATATAGCTTACTCTTTACAGATGGGCTTGGAAGACTCCAAGGAATTGCACCGCAGCAGTTGGAGTGGCGAGTTAGGTAGAGGCCGCGAGGTACTTGCCCCTCTGGTCAATCGCTCCTCGAAGAGCGACCTTAGATAGTTTTGCGTGTTGTATGTATATCAATTGGGCCCGAGGGCGATCTCCCTCGAAGGAGATCATTGTAATCATACTTGAGTGCTTCTGTGATGAGTAATAACTCTGGATATGCAGCAGTATGGTCGATACATGACGTGGGACAGTCGGGCGTGGGGATCCAACACGTAGAGGCAGAGGACGACCTCGTCGAGTAGTGGCCGACAGGGCAGATGATGACGCTCAGGATCTCGGGGGTGCGGAGGATCCCGCCCCCCAGCCAGAGGACGACATTGATCAAGATGCTGCGAGGGCTGGTCGGAGATCCTCCACCGGATACACCTGGTATATAGATTCCCATCGAGCAGCCAATTGAGCCAGCTATAGAGATCCCAGTTGGACAGCCAGTGGCACCAGCCCCCGTCGATGTGCGCCTTGAGAAGCACATCGACTGGGTTTGATCTTTAGCCCTTTGCAGCCCACCACACTTCTTGGGAGAGGACGGAGCGGACATCAAGGCATGGCTGAGACAGATCGATAGCATATTTGACTTCATCGGCACTCCTACTTCCGAGCGTCAGAGTTTGGCCGCAGGACTTCTGCGAGAGGATGCATTTCTTCGCTGGACCGTCTGTAAGACGGGCCAGGCAGAGTGGAGCTATGAGGAGTTTTGAGCACTGGTGCTTCGGGAGTATTGTCCGCCAGGGACACAGACTGCTAGGGAGGTCACCTTCATGTGCGTTGCTTATGACCCATCCCGCTCTGTATCAGAGGTCATTCGTCAGTTCAAGAGGGAGTTGATCTACTGCGCTCACCTCTGGCCCACTGACGAGAGCCGTATCCGCTTGCTGTATATAAGGCTGCCGCCAGAGATTCTTCTACAGGCATCCAGTTTGGGAGCTGTTCCATTTGATCGCTTTTTGGAGGTCGTGATGATGTATGACCCCCTCTCACCCCGAGGCGAAGAGGCCGAGGCCCGCTGGCATGAGATGGGATGTGAGTTCCTGAGGAGCCTTCCACGGAGGATTCAGAGGAGGGATGCCGAGAGTTCTGCCACCCCCAGCACCACCAGTGGCTTGTCGAGGTGTTAGCGTCCGAAGCATCACATGCTATGGTTGTTCTGAGCCCGATCATTACCAGAGAGATTGCCCTGATAGATCTATCAGATGTTACACTTGTGGATGTATGGGAGACAAAGCTGCTTATTGCCCCCAGGGTGGTAGGACCCCACCAGCTACACCCACTCCGAGACTTCTTGCCGCTCCTCAGCCCCCGCTTATGACTTATTACCCGGGGTAGGGGAGAGGCAGCACAGCTGTTAGAGGTCAGCCCGGAGGACGTGGCAGAGGTTCAACTAGAGGGGGCCGTGGGCCATCTAGGCCCGGGTCAGGCAGAGGATCGTGTTCCGCAGGACCGTCTGGGTTAGGTTATGGGAGAGCACAAACATTTGGAGCTTCTGGTTCTACATTGCCCCCACCGCCCCGCGTTTTACAGATAAGAGTTGAGGATCCATCCGCTCCGAGTGCCTCAGGTACTATATTTCTCCGAGATGAGTGCTTGAGTATTCTTTTTGACACGGGTGCCACACACTGCTTTATAGCAGAGTCGTGCGTCTCTAGGCTGAGCCTGAGCTGCACGAGGGATCCGCCCCTGACTGTGGGTATGCTGGATGGGGGTAGGATTAGGATGAGTCGTGAGATCCTAGGTTGCCCCATCCGTATAGGAGAGCGAGAGTTGCCTGCCGATCTGATCGTGATGACCTTGAGGACCCACGACTTGATTCTTGGCATGGATTTCATGGACCACTATGGGGCGATCATCGACTTGCGGACGAGGACCATGTCGATTCTAGCAGAGGATGGCACCGAGCACCAGGTTTGGGGTAGTGACCCCAAGAGGAATGGGGCACTGATTAGTGCAGTTCAAGCAGCGAGACTTCTTGACCAGGGTTGTACAGGATATTGGTGTTATGCTTTGGAGGTGGACCGAGGCCGACCCACCATGTATAAGGTACCCCTTGTTCGAGACTTCACCGATGTCTTCCCCGATGAGTTACCTGGATTACCCCCGCAGAGAGAGGTCGACTTCGCTATCGAGTTGGAGTCGGGCACCAGGCCCATTTCCCAAGTACCCTACAGGATGGCACCCACATAGATGGCCGAGCTTAAGACTCAGCTTGAGGAGTTAGCTGAGAAGGGCTACATTCATCCCAGTGCATCGCCATGGGGAGCTCCTGTGCTGTTCGTCAAGAAGAAGGATGGTTCGTTGAGGTTGTGCGTTGATTACCGCGTGCTGAACCGGGCGACGGTGAAGAACCGTTACCCACTTCCGATGATTGACGACCTGATGGACCAGCTTCAGGGTGCAGTGATCTTTTCGAAGATCGACTTGAGATCGGGATATCATCAGCTCAGAGTGCGATCAGAGGACATCTAGAAGACCGCTTTTAGGACGCGGTATGGGCACTATGAGTTTGTGGTCATGCCTTTCGGGCTGACCAACGCGCCAGCAGCCTTCATGGAGCTTAAGAACATGTTTTTCATAGACAATATGGACATATTTGTCGTGGTATTCATCGATGACATCCTAGTATACTCGCGGAGCCCCGAGGAGCATGAGCAGCATCTAAAGATTGTTCTGGAGACGTTGAGGAGGCATTAGCTGTTTGGCAAGTACAACAAGTACGAGTTTTGGATTCCCGAGATAACCTTCTTAGGTCATGTGATCTCAACAGCTGGAGTCGCCATGGATTCGGCGAAGATTGATGCTATCTTTGCTTGGGAGGTGCCCAAGAACGTTCGAGACATCCGTTCCTTCCTAGGATTGGCCAGCTACTACCGTTGCTTTATTCAGGACTTCACGAGGATCGCTCGACCGATGACACAGCTGACACAGAAGGACGTTTCTTTCGTTTGGAGTGAGGAGTGCCAGGCCAGTTTTGACCTTCTCATGGAGAAGCTGACGACCACACCAGTATTGGCTCTACCCGATAGGACCGAGGACTTCGTGATCTATACAGATGCTTCGCGAGCTGGTTTGGGTTGCATTCTGCATCACATGGATCGAGTTATTTCTTATGCTTCACGCTAGTGGAAGCTTGGAGAGGAGACTTACCCCACACATGATCTTGAGCTGGCAGCTGTAGTGCATGCTCTTAAGATTTGGAGACACTATCTGTACGGTAATTCATGCAAGGTGATGACGGATCACAAGAGCTTGAAGTACATCTTCACCCAGATGGAGTTCAACATGAGACAAAGATGCTAGTTAGAGCTCCTGAAGGATTATGATTTGGAGATCAACTATCATCCCGGGAAGGCCAATGTGGTGGCCGATGCGCTTAGTCTGAAGACTCATCAGGAGGTGGCTGTGGCCAGATTGACAGCGCAGCGTAGATTGCAGGCAGAGTTGATGTCTTATGGCATAGAGATATGGATTCAGCGAGAGAGGGGTCAGCTATCCTTCCTCGAGATTCGCTCAGAGCTGACAGATGAGATTCATAGAGGTCAGGCGAATTGCCCTGAGGTGGCAGCACTGAGAGAGTGGATGGCACATGGAGGAGCTGGAGAGCTTATCGAGAGAGCCGATGGATTGCTGACTTTTCAGAGCATAGTGGTAGTGCCCTCTACGTTGGATCTGAGGCAGAGGATTATGCAGGAGGCCCATACCACCCCTTATTCGGTCCACCCAAGGAAGAATAAGATGTACAAGGACTTGAGGAGATCCTACAGGTGGCAGAGGATGCGAGCCGATATTAAAGATTTTGTCGCTAGATGTCGGATTTGTCAATAGGTCAGGATTGAGCATCAAAGACCATGTGGCTTGGTCAGATCACTTCCGGTTCCCGAGTGGAATTGGACAGATATCTCCATGGATTTCATCACTAGATTGAGGAGAGATGTGAGAGGATTCGATGCTATTTGGGTCGTGGTCGACAGACTGACCAAGTCGGCCCACTTCATTGCCATCCAGGAGACATGGCCGGTTTTGAGACTAGTAGGCGAGTTCATCCGACAGATTGTGAGACTCCACGGGGTTCCCGAGAGGATAGTTTCCGACAGAGATGGTCGTTTGACATCGAGGTTTTGGCAGCAGGTTCATGATGCTTTGGGGACTCGTTTGCGTTTCAGCACTGCTTATCATCCGCAGACGGACGAACACAGTGAGCAGACGATCCAGACTTTGGAGGATATTTTGAGATCCTGCGTGTTAGAGTGGGGCGACTGTTGGATCAAATTCTTACCGTTGGTCGAGTTCTCGTACAACAACAGCTACCATTCGTCGATCGAGATGGCACCATATGAGGAATTGTATGGGAGTCGCTGCAAGTCCCCAGTATATTGGGACGAGCCCGCAGACACCACAACTTCGTTGCTGGAGATGGTTCGAGAGACAATCAACCAGGTCAGACGCATACGGGAGCATATAAGGGTCGCTCATGACCAGCAGAAGAAGTATGCAGATCGCAGGCGGACAAAGATTGAGTTTGAGGTTGGATCGCATGTATGGCTTAGAGTTTCGCCGACTAGAGGAGTTCACCGCTTTGGCATCAAGGGCAAGCTGAGCCCTAGATTTGTGGGACCGTTTGAGATTCTCGAGAGGGTCGGTGAGGTCGCGTACCGTTTAGCCCTACTCCCATCGTTAGTCGGAGTGCACGATGTGTTTCATGTGTCCCAGCTTCGGCGATATGTTCCAGACCCGAGCCATATCCTTGACCATTCCGATCTCCGGTTAGAGCCCGATCACACCTGTGTAGAGAGCCCAGTTAGGGTGCTTGACCGTCGAGTCAAGAAGTTGAGAACCAAGGAGGTTCCTCTTCTTCTGTTCCCGTGGTCTAGGAGGAGTCCCGAAGAGGTGACATGGGAGGCGGAGGATAGCCTCCAGTCGAGTTATGGGAGTGTCGTAGATGAGCTCTTAGCGTCTTATGTTGAGCCGAGTGTTGACCTATCCTTGACCTCGCGAGCTATTGGTGAGCCTTAGTAGTCTTTTATTTTGGGAATGGGCATTTCTTTGATTGTGTGCTTATGATTGTTTTCTCTGTGCAGATGTGCTTGATGTGACGTCTGTTGGGACTTGTGATGCTTTTGTAGGATGCCGAGATACTTTACGACTCGTAGTATGTTGAGACCTTATCGCCATTTTGGCACGTTTTGAGATACTAGCATCCCTCATGTTGTGTTTTAGACCGTTTATGCGTTGAGCTGTTTGACTTGTTGAGACTATCTCTTTGATGTTTGAGACTTACCACGTGAGAAGTGGTTGATATTATGGTAGCTATCTATATATGAGTTGATGAGATTATGACTTTATGATCCTTGATGAGTTGGAAATGGTGATTGAATGACTTGGAACATATGAAGAGAATATGGGATTAGCCCTTAGAGGTGGATGATTCCACCTCTCACAATATGAAATTTCTTGAGTAAGCGTTGGATTTGAAAAACTTTGAGCAGTTTTGAAAAGGACCATTTTGAGTTTTATTGAAGAAATAAACGCTATCTAGAGTTCCATGATTTCGAGGTCAAACTTTCCATTTAAAACGCTTTTGAACCCTCCCAAGTCATATTTATATGCTTTTGAGTTATGATACGACCGAGAAGTCGGGGCAAGGATGGGATAAGAACCCATATCCCATACTTGCTCCATCCAATTGGGAGTAGCATGATCACGTCAAGGATACTGCGAGGATATCATATGGGCCCTTATGAGATACTTACGGGATCGGTGGCATGATCCTCGGACTCAACACTTTCAAATCCTTTCCATTTAGAATGATTTTTAGTCTCGGGGACGAGAATTGTTTTTAGAGGTGGATAAATGTAAGGACCAAATATATATTTTTATATTATATGATTGTTATTTTACTTAGAATTACTTGAAAATACGATTATCTTATTCATAAAAATGGAAGAAAACTTGTCCTCGAGCAAGGTCGATTTTTATAAATCCGTCCGACCTCATTTTAAAAATCTGGATTTTGACGGAATTGAATTCCGCTTTTGAGTATTCGAGTATTATTAAAATTTATTTTATTATCCGAAATGATTAGAGTTCAATTTAAATTCTTAGCGTCGTGATTTCGTTTTATGAGCGGAATTGGGAATTTAGCGTCGGGAATTCAAATTTGTTAGTCGAGTGGGGACCACTCTATTTTACCTTATTTTATTTATTTATATATATATATATATATATTTATACTCTCTCTCTCTCTTCTCTCTCCCCTCCCTTTCATTTGAAATCCCAGGTTTAAGGTCACCCCTTGCCTTCAGTCACCTCTGCACAAACACACACCAGCCTCCCTGCATCCAACCCACTCCCTCCTCACGGCACACACCCACAACCAACCCACCCTCAATTGCTGATATATATACACCCACCCTCATTTTGCCCTCACACACACCCTCAGTCCAAATCACACCAGAATCTCTCTCCCTCATCCTATCTTCTGTCGAAAGCTCAAGAAGAAACCCACGAAATCACTTTTCTTTTCATCACAATTTTCATCAAAAAGTTCCACCTTTTATCCTCCTCTCCCATCCATAAAAGGTTTCAACCGCCTACGCCAGGAGCTCGACGACGTCGTCAGAACCTACAGCGCCGCCGAGAACCTCCTTTCCCCCCTGTTTCGTTTTACAAGCGGTAAACCTTCGTTTTTCTTTTTCTTCGCGTGAACCATTGGAATCGACCCTTTTACTCATCCCTCTTTCTCCCTAGGCCAAGAGGAGCCTCTCTCGGACACGAAGGAGCCATCGTCGGAGCCGCCACCCCTTCACTCCCCTGTTTCAGAGCCGACAAGGTAAACTCCCCCGTACTCATTCTCTGTCTTCAATCCTTGTAAAAGATCCTCTTTCAACACTCTCTCCGTCGTCCTAGACTCGGAACAAGCTTCATCTCTCCGTCGTTGAAGCCCAGCTCCACTCGAGCACTATCTTCGGCGTGGATCAACCCCCCTCGGTAATCCTCTTCCTTCTCCCTTCCTTCTTGTTGTCGCTTCGTCCTCTCTGTGTTGTTCTTGGTCGGAATCTCATTTCGACCTTCGGGGTGGTAGCTGGCGGCCAAAGGGCCGCCAGAGGCCAGGGATTCCCTCCCTCTCTTCCCCATCGCTGTTCCGTTTCGTCCTCTGCTTCGGCTGGAAGTTGAAGACAAAGGGAGCTCGGCTTTGGGCCTGTTTTCTTGGGCCTGGGCCGGGTTGAAAATGCCAAACGGGTTTTTTTTATTTTAAACATACCCGGATCCCCCTTTCTCCCCTTTTGCCGATAGCCCACCCCAGTTCCGGACCCCATCCTTGCCTTACATTAATTCGGGTTTGGGTTCTGAGTTCATTTTGGGTTGCTGGGTTGGGCTGACTGGATTGGGCAATCTGGTTGGTTTTGTAATTTTGGTATATGTTATATATTTGATATATATATATATATATGTATATATTATCTAGTAACGTTATTATTATTATTATTATTACTACTACTACTACTATTATTATTATGATAAATCTTATTTTTATGAAAATAATGTTTGGAAAGTATTATATTATAAAATGATTTGTATAAGTACCTTTGTGATGAATTTAATATGTTTTAGTTGGGAATCATAAAATGATTTATTGATAAGTTTGGAGTTGTGTTATATTAGTTATTTTATATTAAGTAATTATTTAAAAAAGAGTTTCTATGTTTTGGAAATATCTTTTGAGAAGTTTGTTAGAAAACAAGATGACAGAATTCTATTATAACAATTTTGACCGAGTTTGACCAAGATTGGTATATTTCGGATATTTTCTCGGAATCTAGTTATTTTCCTTTTGTTATTATCTTGTGAAAAGGTTTCTATGTGTTAAATAGTAGAATAGTATCTTATGGCGCTTTTACCGCTTATATATTAGGTGATTGTTGATATTGCTTGGATTCTGCTTCTACCGTGTCTTTTTGCTGTTCAGCTTATTCAGGTAAGTTCCTTTATGGGCTTACTCAGATTTGAAAGAGAATACATGCTTGTGAATATATGACATACTAGGTGTTGTATAAGAATTAAAGCATGCCATGTAGTATCATCTTAGGATTGCACTTATGAATGAGCATTCGGTTACTTTGTGTGATTGAGAACAGAACTACCGTTATCTTTGAGTCTTAGAGTTTTGCTAGGGTCATAGGGTAGCCCAGCTTCATCAGGTGCCCTGAGTCAGTTGTCGATATATGAGCATGATTATAGCCCAGCACCATCGGGCATGAGTATGATATATGATATGATGATATGCTATGTTGAGATATGATATGCGATAGCATCGAACTGGCCAGTCTCTGCACTAACGGAAAGGGGTGCAGAGGTAGGAGAGGGATATGCCACTTGGCATTCTTTGGGCGCCTTTACAGTTCTTTTCCGCATATTGTAAATTAGGGGCATGTTAGTGTGATTTAATTTCCGCATTGCATTGAAGCATCTTTATATTAGCGTATGTGTATGTTTGCTTGTGGGACAGGGTGCGTTGGGGTCATGGTCTGTTCCTGCTCGCATCACTTATTTTTAGGTATGATTGCTCTCTGTCTCTATGCCGTGGGAAAATCCCCCCGGACGCTTGCAAAGAACCTGTCTAACCCCGCTAATTTGGCTATACGATTTCAGATTTTGTGTTTTGGTTTTGACCCGGCCTCGCCGTGGCAAATTGTACTTTACTTCCGCTTTCACTAGTTTTGCAAACGAATTTGCACGACATAGCCCTAGGACAGCTTGAAGATTCCACGTGGCCCTCCGGCTATTTTGGGGTTCGAAATCCCCACTTTAAAATACTAATCTTTGAGCTTTGAAACCTCGACCCATACTCGAATTGCAAGATCCGAACGAAGGTACCCAACCTTCGAAACTTAACCCGGGTATCTATATCCGAGCCGTTACTGATATCTAACATAGTTCAAGACTCTGTGCCAGGTTTTAAGTATGGGGTCGACGTAGGAGAAAAGAGCGCGAAATCGAATACAGAGGTCAAAATCAACCAGAAATCTCAGTCGATGTCGACTGAACCAGAAGCTGAAGGTGGAAAAGGTAACTCCATATCGGGTCCAGTAGGTCGAAATCGATCTGATCAAATTGAGCAGAAATCCTCCACATCGACAGGACCTCTAGGAGCAGAATAGAGGTCGATATCGAGTGCGCTGATCGATGTCGACTAGACCCAGGGAAAGAAAAAAGCTCCGAGAAAGTAAGCCAAGGTACGGATTCCTCTTTTTCTATTTCAATTAAAGATTTATCTCTTTTTGAAAGAGGTTTGCCTTGGTATATGCGCTTTTGCAGGGTATCCAATGATGATCTGAGCAATTATAAAGTAGGAGATAAGGTGTATGTCTCCAAATAAAAAGATCATTGGTTCCTGAGTTGATTCAAAGAAAAGAGGATGGGACCCTTTACTGTGAATAAAATCCATCCAGGCGGGATGCAGCTGAGATATAAGAATGAAGTATTATTTGAGGCCCAGGCTGCATTGGCTCTGCAGATGCCGCCATAAGAGCTTGAAAGGAAGAAGTCGGCCTAGCGACTATAAAGTCTAGAGCTTGTAACAAGACAATTAGTTTTTAAGTGTTATACACTTTTGGTTTGTTTTTTGACTTTAAGTTTTGTTTTGTTTTAGTTTTTATTTTCTGACGAGTGTCATGAAGAAGAAGGAGAGCAAAAGAGAGATCGAAATCGAGTAAAGTACTCGATACCGACCAAGGGAGTCGATTTAGAGGAGCTGTAGTCGACTGGATCAACCTGAAGCTTCGAACCACCAGGAATCGAGTGAAACTGGTCGATATCGACTGGTCCACCCGATATCGACCTCCCATACAGACGTCTTCAACTCTTGATTTTCATGAATTTTATTAAGTTTCTTTCTTAACCCTAGTTCTTATACAATGAGGACACTCTAATCTTTAAGGATGGTGTGGGGGAAAGTCTTACTTGCATATTTTTTAGCATGTTTTAAAAAAATTTCGTAGTTTTTGCATATTTATGTTCATGACATGGTTTTTTTAGCATTGTTTATTTATCTTTAAGCATTGTTTTGTTTATGCATCATAGTTTATTTTCGAAAAAAAAGAAAAATAAATCACCACCATCAAAAATTTTAGAAAAAAAGAAAAAGAGTCACAAAAGCTTTTATTGAACTCGATGACGCAAGAGTAGATTCATTAGATATATAACATGAAATTTCCTAGTTAAGGGAAGTCACAATGAAGTGCGATTTTTTAGAGAAAACCATGAAAGAGAGGTAAAATTTGAAGTTACTTTTGACATATGCATGATAAGATGATGGAGGACTTTAAAATTTCCATACAAGTGCTCCAGTTCATATCCTAGCCTTACCTATGCATATTTGCAATTGCACAAGCCATATATGAGCCTATCATCATTATTACTCCACATATATTACTTATTTCCCATTTTTAATACCTTATACCCTATCTGAGGACAATGTTGAGAATTGATATCATCTTTGGAGTTGTTATGTGGAGTTTGTGCAATATTAATGAAGTTGTTGGCAGGAATGAAAATAATTTTAAAATATGGAAAATTTAATGAGTGAGAAAAAATTCGATCACCTCAGGAGATACAGGTAGGTCGACCCTGCTCGTTGAGTTGTTAGTTCAGCGAGATGGGACACAAGGTGAGGATTCCAAAGTACTAAGTATTCGGGGCCATTCATGACACCTATGTTTGCGACTCGCGAGAAGGCAGTACTAAGGTTAGAGAGGTAAAAGCATTATAGTGAAAAAAGGATTGAGTGAAGAGTGAAAGGTGAGAAATATTATGAAGAAGGAATGTGGTATGAGTTGGAAAGAATGTTTATTTCCCCGTATTTAACACCACATGGCCAAACATTAGCCCACCTTTAGCCTTTTACCAATCTACTTCTCATAAGCTTGCAAATGTCCTCTTGATTATCAATGCGATGTTGCAAAAAATTGTTTTTTGCATATGACCCTCCTTTTGTGAGTATGATGTTGCTTTTATTCACAAACATGGATATTGTTGACATTAGTACCTTTTCGAGGATGGCAATTGATTGTAGGGACATATAACAATGAATCTATGATGTTGATGGTTTACGTTTTTCCCGTGAATGACCATTAAAAGTATTGCTTGGGGACAAGCAAGCTTAAGTACGGGGTGTTTGATGTGCGCATAAATTACCATATTTTCTATGTACATTTATGTCCATTTTGTCGATATTTGCATGCATATTGGTTGGGAAATAATAAGATTAGTGTAGTTTATGCTTATTTTCCAAATATAGAGGTCTACATGAGTTTTTATGTTATTTTGCAGAAATCGAGACAAAAATAGAGCAATTTGGACAAAGGAAGAAGAGCAGAAAAAGAACTCGAAGTCTATTGAGTAGTCGAAATCGACCTATAGACTTGACATCGAGTAGAAACAGAGCACCAAAAATCGAGCAGAGCAGAGAACAGAGCATGTTGACAGAGAGATATCGATGCATCTATCCTAAAGTCGAGATCCGACGCTGTTTGTGATAGAATTTTATTCGAAGGCAACGCATCTAACAGAAGGCAATGCATCTATCGAGGAGACAGATCCGACGCTGTTTTTGATAGAATTCTATCCGAAGGCAATGCATCTATTCTAAAGTCGAGATCTTCTATTCTACGGTCGGGGTGAGCCCAAAGATATCAGTGTAAGTTTGTGCATCAAAGGTATGATTTTTATGCGATTCCGTCTTCTATCTTATGCATTATCTTTTGCGAAAGTTGAGGAGATTCATTATTTGCGTTATTGAAGCGAAAGCCAATCATATTGTGAATTTGGATTAGTCATTAAATTGGATAGTAACTCTTAGGTTTTATGCGAGAGCCTCTAATCACCTAATAGTTGGTAACGAAAGTTATTTGACGGAAAGGCATCATCTTTCATGTATTTGGCTTAATACTTGCATAGTTATTGTTGTGGCATGAATCCCCGACCATGGAAGCTTTTAGTTTATTGAAGTTTACAAATCTTTGTTTTTATTCTGTCCACCCTTCCATCATCATTCTACATTCTTCGGACATCTTTTCCAACGCAAATTGGTTACTTTAAAGTTTATGTTGAAGACTCAATTTCGACTGTATAGGTCGATATCGAGTGCTGACATCGATATGGATTGAAAATCTCGACGTCGAGTGTGTCTGTTTTATCTTCTGCAGGAACATTGCTGGAAATCGACCAGAACTGAAGACGATATCGACTGCACTACTCGATATCGAGTGGTCTTCTGGAGTCGAAATTTGATCGCGATTACAAGCTTAGGAAGCCCTGAAATACCTCCTCGTGGATTTGATCCTGAATTACCCTACCACTACATCGGGAGGGATTCTTGTATTTTATTTGCTTGGACAAGAGAGTCGGTTTAGTTTGATATTGTATTTGATATTATATTCAGAGATCCCCCCCACGGACACTACGTTTAGGGCATTATAGATGATCTCTTGGATGACGTAAGCTGGTTGCCCATGCATAGGGCAGGACCTAAGAAGCTCCTTGAATTACTCCCACCCTTGCGTCAGGGTTTCATGAGGCTTTTGTTTGAAAGACATGATCTTTTGACAAATAACCGCTATCTTGGATGGTGGGAATAACTTGTTGAGAAAGGCATCTTTGACTTCATCCCACGTGTGGAGCGATCTTTGGGTTAGGCTCTCCAACCATGCTAGTGCTTTCCCTACAAGAGACCAACGAAAAGCCTTTAGTTTTACATACTATAGGCTTTGTCCATCATCAATAGTATCACACAAATCAAGGAATGTCTCCTAAATTTATGTCTCCTAAATTTAGTGAAGAAGCAAGGTTTAATTTCAAAGTTTGAGTGAGGGATAAGAATTGCAGATTCAGGCATAGAGAGCACATGGTGCATATATTGCTTTGCATTTTGAGGGAGGGCGTTAATTTAGGCTTCATATCGCCTCCTTGCCTCCTCCTCCCTATGACCACGCTTTCGTTGTGTTGCCTCTCTAGTTGTGATGTCCTCTATTTTCTTCTTTAAGTGCTCAATCTCTTAAGCATGGTCTTCCGCATTGGCCATAGCTCTTAGGACTCTAGAACAAAGGTGGAGATAACTGTCGTGGTCTTTTACTCCTTCGAATTCAGGAGTACAATTAGCGCGTCGCATACACCTATAAAAGAAAACTCAAAAGTAGACGTGTGAAAGACTACTAGGACGCGATTGATCACTTCCCCGGCAACGGCGCCAAAATTTGTTAGGAAAAAATTGAATCTAATAAATATAAAATATAAATCAAACCGAATCCTACTCTACGCAAATAAATGACAAGACTTCCTCCCACTGTAGCGGCAAGGAGTTTGGACCGATCACCTAGGAAGCATTTCACTGGGATCCTATATAGTCCTGAAATCGCACATCTACATCGACTAGAAGCCTCGATCTCGAGTAGGTCATTCAACGTCGTTTGGGGCTATCGATTTCTACTACAACAGAAGACGTGCAGAGACAAAAACAAGGAGTCGATATCGACCTAGGGTGTCGATGTCGAGTAGTATGTAGCAAATGCCTTTGTGTCGACCGACTCAGAGGACTGTCGATCGACACAGGGGCATTCGATGTCGAGATAGGTACTCGATCTCGAACCAGATATAGGTAGAAGATCCTTCGACGTAGAAGACCGTCGACCTACGGTGTCGATATCGAGTGGTTCTTGCAAAAGGGTTGTATTTTGTCGGCAAAAATGGCCAAAGACTATAGGATGGAAATAGGAATATGAACAGAAATAAGCACCATTTTCATGAATAAAATATAAAATAAAAGGCAACTCCTAAGGCCAGGGTTTACCACAACATTACCCAAAACATGCTTAAGGTAAATAAGACGGACAATTGCGCTATCTCACCCAAGGGACAAGCTTTCGCCATAAACCAACAATTAGGAATATTCTTGCAAATAAACATATTTGTCTCTACCAATTTTATGTTTATAACTCATGTTGTTAACATGAATCCCTTTTCTTGCGATAAGGACTAAAGATAGAATCGTAGGAGATTATCAAGACACAATGATATCAACATCAAGTACTTACCTCAAGCACGCATGGCTAACATCGGGCTCACCTCGACCCCAGAAGCTTGGGGAAACTACTCTCACTTCATCGCAACAAACTTCTTTATTGGAAAAAGGAAACTTGCATTAACTTCAACCCCGAAACTTTACAACTCAATGTCGGCTTTCACAAACACCAAACCCTAAAGCTTCTCCTACTCTCTAACTATGGCGAGATATGAATCTCTGAAATTGAATGAATAAAAACCAGCCCCCTACGGCTTTATTTATAGCATATTAATACTTGCTAGCCAAGGAAAGCAGTTCTAATCCTACTAAAACTCCTATTTAAAATTCTATCCCAAAACAATTAGGATGAAACATTATTAGGGTAAATAACAAAATAACTAACAAATATCCTAAGCTAAAAAGGAAATAACCATAGGACATAATTTATCTAGAAAAGAAAGCTAAACTGTGGCTTTTGTTGATAGATCTCAAATCCGCGTCTCAAAAACCGCGTCTAATCCGTGTCAGATAATACTCGATATTGACCTCCTCACTTGATTTCGAGTGCTTTATTTCGGCTTGATCATCTTCACTTCACTCGAGCTCTGGTGATATGTCGATGTCGATACCCTCACTCAATCTCAAGTCATGTCGAGTGCTCCAGTTGCTCTGTTGTCTTGGATTTTGACTCTGGGTGTCTACGTCGAGTCATGTAGTCGATCTCGAGTTCTCCTCTCGATCTCGACCTCTTTTCTGCTTTACTTGGCTTTCTCGTTTTGACTCCGATTCCGCTCCAATTCCTATACATTTAGACCAAAACTTGTGCAGACTCTATTTCTTGCACGTTAGCTAATTCTACACAAATTTGCATTATTCTCAACCTTTACTTTAGGAATCGGATGGAATATGAAGTCAGAACATGCAAATAAAAGGACTATAAATATGTACATCATTCGTTATGTTTTCACGGACACTGTGGGCTTTGATTCCTCTCCCTTGGGAGGATACGTAGACAATTGGAAAACCGATTCAAGCCCTTCTTCCACCCCTTTTTTTCTCAACTCAATCTTAAATAAACCGGAAATCAAAATAAAGTTGTAATTGTGACAAAAACAACGCCAAATTTATTGTTTTCTTTCAAATTCACTTTCTTGAAATATTTAGCAAAAATATTGTAGCACTTCTTGTTTCCGATAATTTTGCAAAACATTTCAAGAAACAAAATTGCAAAGAAAACAATAAATTTGGTGTTGTTTTCGTCACA
Source organism: Persicaria maculosa (assembly GCA_963922045.1). Taxonomy (NCBI): domain Eukaryota; kingdom Viridiplantae; phylum Streptophyta; class Magnoliopsida; order Caryophyllales; family Polygonaceae; genus Persicaria; species Persicaria maculosa. Next base: position 43,637,092 of record OY998261.1, read on the forward strand.
ATTGAAACTTCATTTTGATTTTGATTTTCGGCTTATTTATGTTTGATGAAAATAATACGTAAACAGTAACGGTAAACATGAAACGGTATTTCACAAAGCGATAAAACATCGCAAATCCAAGGTTCGGGTCATGTCTCCCTGGTCCTCGACTCGACGGGTCTTACCCGTTGCCATGTCTATATAAATATATAGGATAACCCGTTCGATGAGAAGGAAAGAAGTAATTTGATTAGATAATTAAAAAGAAACCCACATGCTTTTTGTTTTTGTAGGCGAATAACACGCGTTGACTCCTCCAATTTTTCCTCCCTGCTTCACCTTCGTCATCCCTCTCACGTGAACACGACGACCACAACCTCCTCGTCGTCATGTGTGGCCACAACCTCCTTGATCTCTCCTCCTCTACCGTCGTCTCCTCTTCCTGCCCCCATCCCATCTCCTCCTTCATCTGCTCCTTCATCTTCTACCTTGATCTTTGCCTCCACTCCCTCGACGCTTCCTCCTCCTTCTCCACGCGCCTCCCCGAAGTCTCCTTCCTCAATAAATTATGTTCATAGTTCATTAACTACTAAAATTATGCTCGATTCGTATGGAGTAGGAGTATGCTCATCCTTAAATTTTTCTAAATTCCTATGGGATTAACAAGGATTGGCGAGGCAATCAGGAGGATTGGTGTGGGGATGAAGGGCTTCCGCAGATGTGCACAGGGTTTGAGTTCCAACCTCTTTGTTGGCTAGTAGTTTTAGCATCTATGAATATTCTCCTAATGTCTTTGGAGCAATTTTCTACTGGCAAGTTACAAGTTGGATATGAGGTTGAAAGGTTGAACTGGATTTGAAGGATGGGGAGGACGAGATATATAGAAATCATATTGCACAGTAACTGTTTGAAAAATTGATGCAGGAAGCCATTGGAGTGTCACCTGTTTGGAAAAATATGTCTCAAACTATTTTAATTTGAAGTGAGATGTTGTTTGATCAGCTACAACAAAGTTACATGCATTGGAATTTTAATTGTTGGATCAATAGTTAAACTAATTGGTGATGAACAGAGGGGTAGTTGCCTTTAAGATATTTTGACTGTTAGATGTTTTGTGCAGTGTTCATTTTTACAACCATATCTCAATGTAAATTTTTTTTGAACCGAAATTTTTTTTGCCCAATTGAACAAATTCACTTGCCAAGAGCATCCCTAAAGATTATAGCAAAAAGCTCAGAGTCGTCATAGAAAGGGCAACAAGAGGAGGCAAAGTCAAGATGCATGAGGAAGCCAGCAACTTGGTTCACTTCTCTATACACATGGCGAATCTGAGTATCGATGAAATAGCTTAAGGACACAAGAGCGTCAGAGACGATCATTTCAGAATACCCAGGAGGGCACCAACATCCCTTAACACTGTTGATGATGGTGAGATTATCACCCTCAATGATGAGTTTTGTTAGTTGTATGTCAAATGTAGTGTTGATTCCTTTTTAAAGCGCGAAACCTTCTGAACTAGCAACTGAATATCTGGGAGAAGGGCCCACACCCATCGAGACAGGTCTCCCCGTATGGTCTCTAATGATGAAGCGATATACACTCGATCCGGAGGAATTGAGGGCTCCATAAAAATTTAGCTTGTGATGTCCTTCTGGAGGTGTAATCCATTTTGACCTAAGTCATTTTATAGCTACTGTTATGTATTTGCTTTGTTTCGGGGTAGTCTCATCGCATGTTTTGGCCGTTCTCCAATAGTATAGTTGGTTGGTAATAAATGTCGATATATTTCTAATGTCACGTTTCAGATTTTCAAAAATTGCTATGTTATGAAATAACCAGATACTTCACCAAACCATAGAATGTCTGGAGAAGGCCGCATTACCTATTTTGTTTTTGATATTTATTAGTGTTTCATTGGTATTCTGGCCATAGATTTGCAGAGTTGTTAGGGCCATCGATATTTTAGGTTCCATTGTTTTTAATGTGTATAAGTTGATCGGGCAATTCCAAAAGTTGTGAAGCATACCTTCATAATAGGAGCCACAAAGAGGACAGATGCTTGGAAAGCCCGCCCCTCTAGCAGCTAAAGTAGCTGATGTTGGAATACCATTTTTGGTTATTCGTCATAAGAAAGTCTTAATTTTTTGTAGAGAGTCTAATGACAAAATCCAGTTTATGTCCGACTTGTTATGATTTTTTTTATTGTTGTACGATGGGAAGGAGAATTGAATTGAAAATATATAAATAATATAAAGAACAAATGCAACCCTAGCCTTTCAAATAAATTCAAAACTCTCTCCTGTAGTAGTAGGGGAATTAGGTTCGACACTAGAGGAAGCGGGATCCTAAAATACTCTAAAAGCGCGTTCTGTGTCGACCAGAAGTCACTCGATCTCGACAAGAATAGTCGATGTCGAAGGTGGTTGTCGATTCCGATTGTAGAAGACGTGTAGAGATAGAAACAGTAGTCGACGTTGACCTCAAAAGTTAATGTTGATAATCAGTCACAATGTCAACCGACACAAAAGACTTTCGGTCGATCTTAGGGCTCTCGATATCGACTAGGGTACTCGATCTTAAGCTCATAACAGGAGCATAAATTGTGATAGACTCAGCAGACTGTCGACTCGATATACGGGTGTCAATGTCGACCTTTACGCTCGATCTCGAGTGCTCCTGCAGAAATGTCAGTAACAATCTGCAAAGGAAGGCTGAAGAAAGTAGGATCAAGGTAGAAGCTTTAAAAAGAAATAAACAGGGGTTTGAGTGTTGTAAGTATATATAAAAACTAACTCCTAAGGTTGGGGTTTACCACAATGTTAACCACATATGCATAAGATAAGTAAGATGAACAATTGCATTATCTCCTCCGAGGGACAAGCTTTCGACGTACACCAACAAGTAGAAATACTCTTCCAAATAAACCTAATTGTCTCTACCAATTTTATGTTTATAACTCAATTTGTTAACATGAATCCCTTTTCTAGCGATAAGGACTAAACACAAAAGAGTAGGAGTTGATCAAGGCACAACAAATATCGACATCAATACTTACCTCAAGCATGCATGGCTAACGTCGGGCTCACCCCGACCCTAAGAGCTTAAGCGACTATTCGCTCATCATTGAAGAAGACATATTTGAATAAAAGGAAATAACTTGCATTGAAAGGAAACTCGAAGTCTTTACAATCCCAACGTCGGCTTTCGCAAATGCCAAAACCCTAAAGCTTCTCTGACTCTAAACTACTTTATTTCTATTGGTGAGATTGAATCTGTCAAATTGAATGAATAAAACCAGCCCCCTAGGGTAGTATTTATAGCCCCTCAATCCTTGCTAGCCAAGGATTGAGGGGCTAAAACTAACCTATCTAAATTCTATCCCATAACAAATAAGATGAAACATTATTAAGGTAATTAATAAAAATCATTGGATAAAAAGGAAAGTTCCATAGGAAGTAATCTATCTAAAGCACATGATATATTCGTGGCTTAATTATATCTCTTTAACTCGGATTGTTCAAAACGCGTAAGAGCCGCATAAATCTTTACTCGATATTGATGAACGATCAAATATGATCCTTAAAGAGTCATTAAGGGAGTTCATTTAAGGAGCATGACCTATTCCATTCGTCATCCAAAGAGCTTGAAGGATCCCCATAGAGTCGCACTAGTAAAGTGTCTTGCATCATTTTGGAATAAATGATCTATTTTGTTTTTAGTCTGATTTAGTTGGACACTTGAAATTGGGCCTTGATGCATTTTGGGCTAGCCTATTAGTTTAGTTTTTATTTACTTTTATTACCATATTAGGAAGGCCATATAAATAGCCTTTCGAACCTCATTTTCATTAGTTTTAGTTTTTTTTTGGTTTGAAAATTAAGATTTGTAGAGAGTTTTCTCTTAGGAGAAAAACCACGTTCCCCTGTGTGGGATAAATTTTGATGGATCGTTCATAGCTTTGATTGTTTTGGGTGTGTCTATCCTAGTTGGTGGATTGGTGCTACCACATGTTTGGTGTGTGTCGATCCTCATGGAAGGATTGGTGTTGTCCATCGTGCATTGGTGTATGTCGATTCTTGTTATACGATTGGTGCTATCAAGCATTCATGAGCCCCCTTCTCGTGCTTTCAAGGTTACGTCCTTGATTGTGTGAGATTGGAAAGGTTAGTCTTCTGATCATTCGTCTTGGTTCTCTAGTTTGATGTATCGTGGGTCTTGTCATTGTTTCGTTGGGTTATCCTTAATATTATCTATCTATCTACATATTTGGATTATTTGCGTCGTTCAATTTTTGTTGCATCTTGTCTTATCACCCTATCGTCTTCTTTGTTCTTGTTGAGTCGTCTGTGTTGAATGATCGGGCAATCTTACGGCTAATCCCCGTATCAAATCATCTAAAACTTGAGTATGATTTTCAAACTTTATTGCTTTTGTACTGCTGTACTTGCTATTAGCTGGTTGATCATATTTTTTATAGATGAAAAAGTTTTTCCTCATGTATATACGAGGAAAACATGATAATTTGGCCGATTCAGTTGCTATTCTTTTTTGAAAAGCACCCTAAATTCTTACTTTTTGGTAGTTAGATTCCCAATAGTTCTTTGGCGAGAAATTGTGATGCTTCATGTTCATGCATTGTATCTTGGTGTCTTGAAAAACCTCTTAAATATTATAATTGCTACCCATCTTCTATACAATCACAAGAAGTCATCTAGTACTATCCCATTCTATTAATAAAGTCACAATTATGCTGAAAATATCTCTTCAATTCTCTTTTTCATCGCGTTATTAGACTTATCTTGTTACTTGAACTTTTTAGCTCAGATGGTAGCCCTTCTAAGATATCTCTCTGTACATCTCTACAAGAAAGAAGGAACCCATCTCTATTAGAAGAAAGAAAGAGTAATTGAGTAAAATCAAGATTCATGAGTCTCTCTTGTTTAGGTATATATCTATTATTTGTATTGTTATAACTTTAAAATTCCTAGAGCGTCTTGCTTGATGTTTCATTTTTTTCATAATTACCTTTACATTCCATTTAGGCTACACACTTTGAGAGATATTTCATTTCTATAAGTGACCGACTTTGAAAGGAAATTTGAGGTAGTTATATTTATTCTCTTCACATTGAAAATTGCAAGGTGATGTATTGATTGATTCTGAGTTTTTAATTTTTTCCGTATGTGGGATTATGCTGCAATGGAAGAAAGACAACTATTAGAAAAAGTTGCAGAGTTGCTTGCAAGTTCAAATGCAAGGAAAAAAGAATTCCTATGATTTGGTCTTGTGATTTATTTTTTGTCAGTTTATTTGGCGCCTTTGTACAAAATCATACTCAGGCGTGAAGATATTATGATACTTTTGGTTAATCGGAAATTAAAAAATGTTCTTCCAAAGATTAATAAATTGCATAAAAGAGGGTATCTAATAAATATAGGTATCTTCAATTTTTCCCTTTTGCATATGATGAGGGACCATTCGAGCCATGCCCTCCTGTTACACCTACGATAGTATATAGACCAATGACTTGGGCAAGAGCCAAGAAGGTTCAATGAGAGATACTAGCCATCATCCACTATGTCCTAGCTAGGGGCACGGCCACGCAGCCAACCAAGGACGAGCCAAGGATAATTGCCCTAATCGCTGCCAGACGCCCAAGGAATCCAAGCCTAGCGCAAGCCCAGCGCCTATCGCCCAAGCTTGGCACTTGCCCAGGCCTCGCACCTACGGCTGGCACTTTCCCAGCGCCTAGCGCTTCTTCTTATTTCCAGTTTTTAATTTAGACACTTTTTATTTATTGAAGTGCAAGGTTTGTTCATTTCTACATTGTTTGATTTTCTTTATTAGTTGTTTTTGTAAGTTGTTGGTGTGCCCTAGTGATGTACATATTTGTATCTCTTTTTATTGCATCTTTTGACTTCATATTTCATTCGATTTCCAAAGAAAAGGTTCAAAAGAATAAAAACTTGTGTAAGAATGGGCTGAAATACAAGAAATAGAGTTTGCACAAGTTTTGAGCTAACTATCCAGGAATTCGATGAAATCGGAGTCAAAACGAAAAAGCCAAGTAGAGCTGAGCAGAGGTCGATATCGACCTTAAACATCGATATCGACCATAGTTGTCGACACGCCTTCTGAGTGTCGAGATAGACCACACAGACCAACCAAGAAGACATCGATATCGACCATAATCATCGAAATCCACCTCATCATAGACATCGACTGGAGCTGGACAAGTCGAGCAGAAACACAGACATCGATATCGACCTCTGGTGTCGATATCAACCTTACATCGACAGAAGATAAATCCGATTTTGAGACTCATATTATGAATTCTATCATCAAGGCCACGTATTATCTTGTACTTCTAGATATTTAGCAGCTGAATTTATCTTTTGCTTTTAAAGTTTTATCAAAATAAAAGACATATCCTAATTGTTTGGATAGAGTTCATAGTTTAGATAGGAGTTACAATCCTTGGATATCAGGGATTAGTAACCTATAAATAAAGCCCTAGGGGGCTGGCATTCAATAATCCAATTTTAGAGTTCAATTATATTCAATAGAGTTAGAGAGAAGTTTTAAGGTTTGGCGTTTGCGAAAGCCGACGTTGATTTGTAAAGCTTCGGAGTTTATATTTTAATGCAAGTTTCTTTCTTTCAATCAATGATGAGCTCCGTGATGAGAAGCGAGTAGTCCCCCAAAGCTCTTAGGGTCGTGGTGAGCCCGATGTTGATATCGTTGTGTCTATATCATCTCCTACAATTCTATGTTTAGTCCTAATCGAAAGAAAAGGGATTCATGCTAACAACTTGAGTTATAAACATAAAATTTGTAGAGACAATTAGGTTTATTTGCAAGAATAATCCTAAGAGTTGGTGTACGGCGAAAGCTTGTCCCTCGGGAGAAATAGGGCAATTGTCCGTCTTATCTATCTTATCGCATGCATTGGTTAACGTTGTGGTAAACCCTAATCCTAGGAGTTGCTTTTTACATATTTTATACATACAAAACCTTTGCTTATTTCTATTCATTGCTTCTCTTCCCATTCATAAATCTTCGGCCTTTCTTTGCAGATGAAAAACTAACCCACTGCAGGAAGACATCGATATCGACCCTGAACGTCGATATCGACCATACTGACAGATTGACAGGAGGAAGTCATGTAATTATTTGCATAGGCTAGGAGTCGGTTTACATTTACACATATTTTATCTTTGTACTTAAGATACTCGACATTCCTCCTATTAACAAATTGGCGCCGTTGCCGGGGAGGCAATCAATCGCGCCCTAGTAGTATATCTCACGTCTCTACCTAGTTTGGATTTGTAGGTGTATGCGACGCGCTGATCGCCCACTTGAATTCGAAGGAGTAGACGACCTTGAACGCTATCTAAGAGCTCAAGCTCAAAGAATCATGGCAGACAACGCAAACCAGGCTGAACTGATTGAGCAACTAAGGAAGCAGGTTGATGACTTAACGACTAGAGAGGTGGCACTTAAAGAGCGTGCGGATAGGGAGGAGGAAGGACGGAGGAAAATAGAAGCCCAAATCAATGCCCTCCCTCGAAATGCCAAGCAATATATGCACCCTGCGCTCACAATGCCTTAATCGGCGATTATTATCTTTGCCTCTAATTTTGAAATTAAACCTAACTTCCTAATCGAAATAAGAAGGCATCAATATGAAGGAAAACCTAATGAATGCCCTATGGCTCGTATATCGACCATCTTAGACCTTTGTGATACTATTGCTGATGGACGAAGTCTTGAATATGTCCAACTAAAAGCCTTTCGTTGGTCTCTTACAGGAAAAGCATTGCAGTGGTTGGAGAGCTTAGCCCCAAGATCGCTCCGCACCTGGAATGAAGTCAAGGAAACATTCGTCAACAAGTTCTTCCCTCCTTCTAAGACGGCGTTGATCTGACAGAAAATTACGGCCTTCAAACAAAAGCCTGGCGAGGCTCTGGCGACTGTTTGGGAAAGGTTTAAGGACCAACTACGATCATGCCCGACGCATGGCCAACCACCGTACATAATTCAGGAGATCATATACAATGCTCTTGACGCTGCAACCAAGGAGAGGATCAACACTTACACCTCCTATGGCTACCTTGAACTCGCTCCACAAGAGGCTTGGGAAACCATAGAGAGGTTGGTGGAATTTGACAACACATACGGGACTCTTGAGGCTTCCGACACATCATCATCGTCGAGGCCTGCCCCATCTATGCCCTTATATGAACCCTCCAATGTAATCGATCCGGACGTGAAGGAGCAATTCCATAGAGATCAACTTCTCAAGCTCCAAAAGCAAGTGAGGATCATTTCAACGAACCAAGATTGCATTGAATGCGGATCACACCGGCACACCACCATCGAGTGCCCCCATGCTGAACAAGTACACCTAGCGGAGACTCACCAGGAGGCGCGCTACATGAGGGGTCCCCATCCCCAATATTGGGGAGACCAAAGGTTCCATCAACCACAAAGGAACCCGGTTAACCCTAGGGACCCCCGCCTTATAGAGCTCCTGGGCACCCGGAGAGAGACCAAAAGAAGGATGATCTTTAACTAGTGCTGGATGAAATCAGGCGAAATCAAGCTAAGAATGATCAATCCAACAATGCTATCTATTCTCAACTCAATCACCTTACCACAAGGATTGGGGAGATGGATATTTGGAAAAAGAACGTAGAGACCCAACTGGGTCAATTGGCGGCACAAATCCCTAGACCATCCGGAACATTCCCTGGGCAACCAACCACCAATCCTAAAGGGAAATTCGGGACGGGCCATGTCACAGCCTTGCAATTAAAGAGTGGCAACAAAGTACAAAAGCCACGAACGGAAGCGGAGGAGAAAGCAGCAGACCCATTCGACAACGACAGACCAGTCGATGTCGAGGATGAGGTCAATATCGACCCCCAGGTGCACACCCAGGTCGACATCGAGGCCACTGCAGAGCCATCAAAGCCACAACAGAGGTTGAAATCGACCATCCCAGTCAATATCTACCCCATCCCAGTCTATGTCGATGTGCAGTAGGCCCCTCCGACCACCGTTTTGGCCCCTCCACCAAAAAAAACGTTGCCATTCCCATCCAAAGCATTGGAGGATTGCACCAAAGGTAAGTTTAGGAGCTTTGTAAAAATTCTTCAATGTCTTAATGTTACCATTCCTCTTACAGAAGCCCTAAGTGAGATGCCCGCCTATGTGCGATTCCTGAAAGACATCCTTAGCAAGAAAAGATCCATGACAGAAATCGCAGAGGAGTGCTCAAAGATGGACTTCCATGAGAAGAAGAGTGATCCAGAGAAGTTTGCAATCACTGTGGGACTTGGCCAACATCGTTACAAAGCCCTATGTGACCTAGGGGCAAGTGTAAGTCTCATGCCTCTCTCTGTTTGGCAAAAGGTGAAGATTGGGGCACTTGAACCTGTGGATATAAAACTCTATATGGCTGATAACTCATTCGTCAAGCCCACAGGTATAATTGATGACGTTCCAGTAAAGTTAGGTAAGTTCTTTGTGCCTACTGATTTCATTGTATTGGAGATGCCTGAAGATCATGTAGTGCCTATTATACTTGGTAGGCCTTTCATAGCTACTGCTGATGCCAATATCAATGTACGTCGAGGATTACTAACCTTTACTATAGGGAACGAAGTAATAGAATTCTCTTTCAACCCAACCATGAGTGAAACAAAGCACCTGGAGCAAGTAGTCCTCTCGCCGGCTAAGGAAAAACTTGGAAAATTTTTGTTGGCGAGGACGGAAACAGCAAGCAGGGTCGACATCGACTGGAACAAGTCGATATCGACTAATAACATCGAAATCGACAACCCTTGGTCGAAATCGAAGATGCCAGATCGCTGCCAGGAGTTTAAGTATGGGGTCAGAGAGGTCGAAATCGACCCCCACATATCGATATCGACCAAAGCACTCGAAATAGACCCTCCTTTGTCGAAATCGACCACCCCTCAGCCCGAAGATTTCTGTTTTGGGTCCAAACAGGTAAGCCTAGGTATGAGTCCTAACCCTCCTCTGTCTCTTATTGATGAATCAATTAAGCGAATTATTGATAATTCTACTAATAAGAGGGTCAAAGCTCCATGGTTTGCCTATATTGCTAAAGTTAGGTCAAGAAATAGAAGGAAAGCGCCCAAAGAACAACCTAACATCAAAGAAGCCTTGATCGCCGAACTTAGATGCTATCAAAACGACCTAGATGATCCAGGAGAAGGCTCGAGCTCGAAGAGTCCCGGTGTTAAAGGGTCGTGAAGAATTGACGGAGAAGTCGGCCTAGGGACTCAAAACTATGGAGCATGTACATAAAACATTTAAATTTTTCATAGATGGTTTTTAGGATTTTTGGATTTTTAAACTTTTAAAAATGTGATAATTCGTGGTTTTATCTATTATACTAACAAAGATTTCAGGTTACCAAGCAAAAGGAACGACGAAGAAGAAAAGAAAATTCTGCAGAGGCATTCAAAATCGACCAGGCCAGTCGAAATCGACCACCCTAGGGTCAAGCCACCTCTTGGAGTCGACATCGAGGACTCAGGAGTGAAATAGAGAGGTCGATATCGACCATTATACTCGATATCGACCACCACCTGGCGGCCCTCGAGTTCACCTTCTTCCTCGACTTCGACAGATGCAGTCGACATCGACCATTGTACCCGATATCGACCTCTGGCATCGACCAAACCTGAAATCGACCTAAATCCGCAGGTTGCGCTGTGAGTTTCTCTCTACCCTTGTTCTTCTTTTTAATACAGTGAGGACACTGTATATTTTAAGTATGGGGTGGGGGAAAGACATGTCTTATGGTCACAACATGGTTTTCTTCTTCACATTGCATTCATGTTTAAATTTTTGTTCTTAGTTTTACTTTTATAAAACGTCAAAAAAATCCAAAAAAATAGAAAAATGTCAAAAATACAAAAAAAATGCATGTTTATTTTTAAGGTTGTTTTTAAACCCTACTTAGATGTCCTATGATGAAAACTCAATAGCTGACTTGATCATGGAAACCCTATGGCATATTCGGATGGTTTAGCCTAAGTCCTTAAAATTTTATTGAACTTGTGATGAAATTGAGCACATATGATTCTAGGCTAAAAAGCAAATCCAACAAAAATTGTCCTTGTGAGCATTTTAGCCTATATGGAGAACATCAAAAATCCCTCCACTTTCTTGAGTGAATTTACTCTTCCTATGCATCTCTAAGTGTTGTGAAATTGATTCAAAGCCAATGCATTTATATGTCTATGTTTACGAGAATTAAATGATGGAGGCATCTTTTCAGCCATTCTTTATCCTCTCTTTACCTACCCTGCATTATCTCTACTTGAAGCCGGAAAATTAGCCTGAACATGAAATTACAAACTCCATAAATTATCCCTGGCTAAATTCAACCTTACCCCCATTTGGGAATTGAGACTTAGAATGGTTAGATTAATGCATTATTGAAAGAAAAGTGCATATATTCAGTTTTAAGCAAGGAAATTATGGGTTGGTATATATTTTCATCTTGTCATATTTTGTAAAAGGATTTTTGGCTCACCTTATAAATGCACATATTCTTTTAGTGCTTATTTATTATTTTCGTCAAAAAAAAATAGAGATGTATATATATAGTGCATGAGCCAAAATCCTTGTCTTTTATTCATACAAGTGTTATATTTTTTAGAGGTATATTAGAGTTTAAAAGAATGGTTGATAATGTGGTTTACATCTTTTAGTGCATCTTTAGAGCATATTATAAAGATGAGTTGAGAAAGAGCATTATAGGAGATTGATCTTGGAAAGTACAACATTGAAGAGTTATGGTTTGGATATTGCAAGTGTTGAGATTTAGGAGTCTTGATTCCCGAATTATAAAAGCACCACATAGCCAAATAATTCCATACCCTTAATTCCTTACCAAGCCCCATTACAACCCCGCCGAATGGAGTCTTCTTTGAAGTCTTCCATTGAGCGAAAGTCCTCCTGATAGTTCTTATCGCATTTTCATAATTGGTTGCAAAGTGGATTTTTATAAATTGCAATGTTTATAAGATTGTGTATGGAATTGAGTTGAGAGTTGATAGCCTAAACACTTGAGAGTTGAGTGCAAACACATTATCCCTGTGAGGTTGGATCAAAAGTTGCATATGCCTATGGATCACCAAAATATGTGCTATGACATTAAATTCACTTGATTTGCTTTGCTACCGCTTATGATGTTGCTTGTGACATTAAATTCACTTGCTTTGCTTTGCTACCGCTTTGCTTTGCTACCGCTTATGTGTTGTAGCTTGGATCAAAAGTTGCAAAGCTTCGGAGTTTGCGAAAGCCGACGTTGATTTGTAAAGCTTCGGAGTTTATATTTTAATGCAAGTTTCTTTCTTTTAATCAATGATGAGTTACATGATAAAAAGCGAGTAGTCCCCCAAAGCTCTTAGGGTCTTGGGGAGCCCGACGTTAGCCATGCGTGCTTAAGGTAAGTGTTAGATGTTGATATCATTGTGTCTATATCATCTCCTACGATTATATGTTTAGTCCTAATCGAAAGAAAGGGGATTTATGCTAACAACTTGAGTTATAAACATAAAATTTATAGAGACAATTAGGATTATTTGCAAGAATAATCCTAACAGTCGGTGTACGGCGAAAGCTTGTCCCTCGGGTGAAATAGGGCAATTGTCCGTCTTATCTATCTTATCGCATGCATTGGTTAACGTTGTGGTAAACCCTAATCCTAAGAGTTGCTTTTTACATATTTTATACATACAAAACCTTTGCTTATTTCTGTTCATTGCTTCTCTTCCCATTCTTAAATCTTCGGCGTTTCTTTGCCGACGAAAAACTAACCCACTGCAGGAAGACATCGATATCGACCCTGAACGTCGATATCGATCACACTGACAGATCGACAGACTTCTGAGTCGATCTCGAGACTCCTGGGTCACTGCTGCTAAACATCGATATCGACCCCCAACGTCGATATCGACCACCTGTGTCGACTGGTAGTCTTTTGAGCCAGTCGATTCCGTCTGCTAACATCGATATCGACCTTTCCTGTCGATATCGACTACTTGTTTTTGTCTCTGCAGGTCTTCTGTTGTAGAAAGGAATGACAATCGAGGTCGACATCGAGCTCCAAGGTCAAAATCGAAGCTTCTGGTCGACGCAAGACGTGAGATTTCCGACGCTACTAGGATCCCGCTAACACGCCTCCTCGTGGATCGATCTTGACTACCCTTCCACTACAACGGGAGGAAGTCTTGTAATTATTTGCATAGGCTAGGAGTCGGTTTACATTTATACATATTTTATAATTGTACTTAAGATACTCGACATTCCTCCTATTAACACCTAGCCACTTCCTTCAGCCTAGCTATTGAGTGGGAGAGATGCTAGTCTGAATAAGTATGAAATATAAACTAAACCGACTCCCTGTCCAAGCAAATAAAATTACAAGACTCCCTCCTGATGTAGTGGTAGGGTATTCAGGATCGAATCCACGAGGATGTATGTCAGCGGTTCCTAAGCTCGCAATCACGTTCAATATCGACTCCAGAAGATCACTTGATATCGAGTAGATCAGTCGATATAGACTATCGTTCTAGTCGATTTCCAGCAAATCCCTATAAAAGAAAAAAGCAACAGTCAACATCGAGTAGAGCACTCAATATCGGGTCAGCCACTCGATATCGACCTCTGCAGTCGATTTCAAGTCTTCGCAGAAACTGTAACGTAACCCATTTGTGTTGGAAAAGTGTCCGAAGAAATTAAGAATGATGAGGGAAAGATGAATAGAATAAAAACTCAGATTTTTATAAACTTGAATAAACTTAAAAACCTCCAAGATCGGGGATTCATGCCACAACGATAACCATATAAGCCTTATGCCAAATTCATGAAAGATAATGCCTTTTCCGTCAAATTACTTTTGTTACTAACAATTAGGTGATTTAGAGGCTCTCACATAAACCCTAAGTGTTACTATCCAATTTCATAATTAATCCAAGTTCACAAAAAGATGGGCTTTCGCTTCAATAATGCAAATAAGGATCACCTACTACTTTCGTAGAAGAATCATGCATATAGGATAGAAGGCGAAATTGCATAAAAATCATACCTTTGATGCATAAACTTACATGGCTATCATCGGGCTCACCCCGACCCTAGAACAGGGGAACCACTCGTGCTTCATAGCCATAGACATCATCATTATTGGAAAATAAACATGAATTTAAATTGCAAACGTCGAAAGTTTACAACCGAACAAAGTAAAAACCAGCTCTCCCTTCCTCTTCTTTCTCACAACCACTCTCTCTCTCTCTATACCTAAAACTCTCTACGATATTGAATGCTTGTGGATTCGTGGATGATTGGATGCTTCAAAAAATCAGCCCTAAAGGCTCTAATTATAGACTTCAAACCTCGCTATCCAAGGATAAGAAAATCTATCTTTATTCCTAAGAAAAACTAAATAAAGTAAATAAATAAAATCACTTTCGGTAAATATGAATTCCCCCTAAAGGATAGTAAGTCTGAAAAGAAAGATGAAAGATCCTGACTTAATGTAGAAGTAAACTCCTTTGGATAAGATTCTATAAAAAACCATCTGCTCTGTCTGTAGCGTCACTCGATATCGACTAGCTTTAGTCGATATTGATCACTTCTCTTCTATCTCGAGTCAGCTCTACTCGAACTCTGAATTGCACTCGAACTCTATCGTTTTACTCGATTTGGGGTACTCGATATGGACCACTTTAATCGATATCGACCAGTCTGTATCGAGTTGCATTGTTTTTCTCCTGGCTCGATTTCTGATGTTCAAATTCTACCCGATGTCTATTAATAGGAGGAATGTAAAGTATCTCAAATACAAATATAAAGATGTATATGTAAACCGACTCCAAGCCTATGCAAATAATTACAAGACTTCCTCCCGTTGTAGTGGAAGGGTAGTCAGGATCGATCCACGAGGAGGTGTGTAAGCGGGATCCTAGTAGCGTTGGAAATCTCACTTTATGCGTCGACCAGAAGCCTCGATTTCGACCTTGGTGCTCGATGTCAACCTCGGTTGTCACTCCTCTCTACAACAGAAGACCTGCAGAAACAAAAACTAGCAGTCGATATCGATTAGGGGAGGTCGATATCGATGTTAGCAAACAGAATCGACTGGCTCAGAAGACTGCCAGTCGACACAGGTGGTCAATATGTAAAAAGCAACTCCTAGGATTAGGGTTTACCACAACGTTAACCAATGCATGCGATAAGGCAAATAATACGGACAATTGCGCTATTTCACCTGAGGGACAAGCTTTCGCTGTACACCAACTCTTAGGATTTATCTTGCAAATAAACCTAATTGTCTCTACCAATTTTATGTTTATAACTCAAGTTGTTAGCATGAATCCCTTTTCTTTCGATTAGGACTAAACATAGAATCGTAGGAGATGATATAGACACAACGATATCAACATCTAACTTTTACCTCAAGCACGCATGGCTAACGTCGGGCTCACCCCGACCCTAAGAGCTTTGGGGGACTACTCACACATGTTGAATGTAGACATGCTTTGAATTGAAATAACTTGCATAAATGGAAACCTTTGAATCTTTACAATCTCAACGCCAAGTATTTTAAGCGCTTGAAACATTAAAGCTCAAAACTAAAACTCTAACTTTCTATTGCCTATTGCTATTGTCTTTCTTGCTTGGATGATTCTAACAAACCAGCCCCTAGGGCTTTATTTATAGGCTACTAATCCTTGCAATCCAAGAATTGTAACTTCTATCTAAACTTTGAACTCTATCCAAACAATTAGGATAGGTCTTTTATTTTGATAAAACGTAAAACAACTCGATAAAACTTAAAGGTAAAGATAAATCTCAGCTGCTAACTATCTAAAAGTATAAGATAATCTGTGGCCTTGAGGATAGGATTCATAATCCGAGTCTCGAAATTGGATCTATCTTCTGTCGAGATAAGGTCGATATCGACCACAGAGGTCGATATCTATGTCTGTATTTCGGCTCGACTTGTTATTCTCCATCGATGTCTATGTTAAGGTCGATATCGATGTTAGGTGATCGATATCGAGTGCCTTCTTGGTTGGTCTGTGTGGTCTATCTCGACACTCTGAAGGTGTGTCGACAACTATGGTCGATATCGATGTTTAAGGTTGATATCGACCTTTGCTCAGCTTCACTTGGCTTCTTCGTTTTGACTCCGATTTCACTCGAATTCCTGCATGGTTAGCTCAAAACTCATGCACACTCTATTACTTGTAATTTAGCCCATTCTTAGACAAGTTTATATTCTTTTGAACCTTTTCTTTGGAAATCGAATGAAATATGAAGTTAAAAGATGCAATAAAAAGAGGTACAAATATGCAACAACCAAGCTATAACCAACACCTACAACACACCCTTCAAGTCTTCACCCCTGTCAAAAGCAACATCACAAGTGGTAGCAAAGCAAAGCAAGTGAATTTAATGTCATAGCACATATTTTGTTGATCCATAGGCATATGCAACTTTTGATCCAACCTCACAGGGATAATGCGTTTGCACTCAACTCTCATGTGTTTAGGCTATCAACTCTCAACTCAATTCCATACACAATCTTATAGACATTGCAATTTATAAAAATCCACTTCGCAACCAATTATGAAAATGCGATAAGAACTATCGGATCTATCTTCTGTCGAGATAAGGTCGATATCGACCACAGAGGTCGATATCGATGTCTGTATTTCGGCTCGACTTGTTCTTCTCCATCGATGTCTATGTTGAGGTCGATATCGATGTTAGATGATCGACATCGAGTGCCTTCTTGGTTGGTCTGTGTGGTCTATCTCGACAGTCAGAAGGTGTGTCAACAACTATGGTCGATATCGATGTTTAAGGTCGATATCGACCTCTGCTCAGCTTCACTTGGCTTCTTCGTTTTGACTCCGATTTTGCTCGAATTCCTGCATGGTTAGCTCAAAACTCGTGGAGACTCTATTTCTTGTACTTTAGCCCATTCTTACACAAGTTTATATTCTTTTGAACCTTTTCTTTGGAAATCGGATGAAATATGAAGTCAAAAGATGCAATAAAAAGAGGTACAAATATGTACATCAATGTCGAGTCATTTGGTCGATTTTGACTCCTCAGTAGACTTTGAGTGATTTTCCAACTTTTCCTCTCTTCTCCATAACACTCCAATTTTGCCTCGATTTTTCCGAAATAACCCAAGAACTCGTATAGACCTCCATAGTTGGCAAATAAACATATACTACACAAATCTTATGCTTTCCCAACCAATATGCATGAAAATATAGAAGAAATCGAAGTAAAAGTATATGAAAAATATGGAAATTTGATCGCACATCAAACACCCCATACTAAAGCTTGCTTGTCCCCAAGCAATACTTTTAGCGGTTGTTCAGGGGAAGAAACTAAACCCTCAACATCATAGATTCATTGTTATATGTCCCTACAATCAATTGCCATCCTCGAATAGGTACTAAAGTCAACAATTCCATGCATGTGAATAAAAGCAACATCATACGCACAAAAGGAGCGTTATATGCAAAACACAATTTCGTGCAACAAAGCATTAATAATCAAGAGGACTTTTGCAAGCTTATGGAAGAGTAGATTGGTAAAAGGCTAAAGGTGTGCAAATTTTTTGCCATGGGGTGTTAAATCTCGAGAAACAAACTTTATTTCCAAAATTTCATTCCACATTCCTCTTCATAACATTTCTCACCTTTCACTCTTTGCTCAATGCCTTTTTCAGTATAATGCTTTTACCTCTGTAACCTTAGCACTGCCTTCTCGCGAGTCACAAACATGGGTCATGAATGGCCCCGAATACTTAGTACTTGGAACTCCTCACCTTGTGTCCTATCTCGTCGAACTAACATCTCAACGAGCAAGGCCGATCTACCTTTATCTCCTGAGGTGATCGGATTTTTTCTCGCTCATTAAATTTTAAATATTTCAAACTTTATTTCATTCATGCCAAAAACTTCAATAATAATATGCACAAACTCCATATAACAACTCCAAAGATGACATCCATTCTCAACATAGTCCCCAAATAGAGCATAAGGTATAAAAAATGGGCAATATGTAATGTTCTGTGGAGCAATAATGATATAAGGCTCATATATGGCTTGTGTAAATGCAAATTTGCATAGGTAAGGCTAGGATATAAAATTGAGCACATGTATGGAAAATATAATGTCCTACATCATCTTATCATGCATATGTCAAAAGCAACTTCAGATTTTACCTCTCTTTCATGGTTTTCTCTAAAAAATTGCACTTCATTGTGACTTCCCCTTACTAGGCAATTTCATGTTATATCTCTATTGAATCTACTTTTGCATCGTCGAGTTCAATGAAAACTTCCATGACACTTATTCGATTTTTCAAAAAAAATTTCATGGGGTGATTTTTTTTTTCTTTTTCAAAAATAAATATGATGCATAATGATAAATAAAGATATCTAAAGTAACTATATATAATGCAATTTGAGAAGTATGCATAACTATGAAAATTTTAAAAATATACTAAAAATGTGTAAAATATGCAAGTAAGCCTTTCCTCACTGTATAAGAACTCGGGTTAAGAAATAAACTTACTAGAAATTAGCGAAAATTAGGTGCTGAAGACGTTTGCAGGGGCAGTCGATATCGGGTGATCCAGTCGATATCGACTAATGTCACTCAATTTCTGGTGATTCTAAGCTTCAAGGTGATCCTTAGTCGGTCACAAGCTCTCTAAATCGACTTTCTTAGTCGATATCGAGTACTTTACTCGATTTTGAGTCATCTTTTGCGCTTCTTCTTTCTCCTGAAATTCGTTAGAAAATAAAAAAAGAAAAAGAAAAACCAAACATAATGTCTCAAAACAACATGTCCAAACCCTAAAAAACTAATTGTCTTGTTACAAGCTCTATACTTTATAGTTGCTACGCTGACTTCTTCTTTCATGCTCCTAAGGCAGCATCCACAGAGCCCATGTAGCCTGGGCCTGAAATAGTACTCCATTCTTGTCTCGCATCTTCATCCCACCTTGATGGATTTTGTTCACTGTAAAGGGACCCATTATTTTTGTTTTGAATCTACTGGGAAACCAATTATCATCATTAGATATCCTGCACAAGCGCACATACCAAGGCAAACCTCTCCCAAATAGAGATAAATACGTTATTGAAATGGAGAAAGAGGAATCCATACCTTGGCTTACCTTTTAGGAGCTTTCCTGTTCTGTCTCTGAGTCCAGTTGATATCGACTACTGTCACTCGATATCGATTTATCTTCTGCTCCTGGTGGTTCTGTCGATGTGGGGGAATTCGGCTCGACATTATCAACTCAAAATCGACTAGGCGGACTCGATATCGAGTGATTTTTCTCTCTTTCAACTTCTGGTTCAGTCAATGTCTGCTTTGATTTTTGGTCAATTTCGAGTTGTCTACTCCAACATCGACCCCGTACATAAAACCTAGCACATAATCATGAACATTGTTAGTCGGTACCGACTGAACTGGATCGATTTTAAGTGGTGCTTTTGTTCCTTCGTTCAAGATTGCCATGATTTCCTCCACTTGGGCTTCTATAGCGCTCTTCTCTAACTCTTCGGGGGTCATATTTCTTACATTAGCTTCCCCGCATGCGATGTAAACACCTTTGATTGATTTTACCTCCATAGGCCCTTCATTCTTCTTCACCGTCTTGTTGAAGGCGTACTCGATTACTTCATCACTGATGGTGA
The DNA here is from genome assembly GCA_963922045.1 of Persicaria maculosa. Lineage (NCBI taxonomy): Eukaryota > Viridiplantae > Streptophyta > Magnoliopsida > Caryophyllales > Polygonaceae > Persicaria > Persicaria maculosa. The sequence goes on from OY998261.1 coordinate 43,656,851, forward strand.
ATGAGAGCAATCCCTTTTTTACGCTTATATTTACATCCACAGTTGCTAAGAAAGGCCTTCCTAAAATAATTGGACAAGCAGGGTCCTATGCGAAATCGATATCCAAAACTAGAAAATCAGCAAGGACAAAGAACTTACCTACTTGCACTGGAACATCATCTACCAAGCCTGTTGGAATGACCACCATGTTGTTCGCCATAATGAGATTAGCATCCACAGGCTCTAAGGCACCAATCTTTACCTTTGACCATATTGTTAGTGGCATAATGCTAACATTAGCCCCTAAATCACATAAAGTATTGAATCGTTGTTCCGGTAGCTCTATCCTGCTGCACTCCTCTGGGATCTCAGGGATGGATCGTTTCTTACCTAGTACATCTTTAAGAAACCTTACATAAGATGGCATCTCATGAAGTGCTTCATTGAATGGAATTGAAACATTGAGCCATTGAAGCATCTTCACAAAGCGCTGGAACTTCTTTTCCGGTGGCCCCTTTAAAGTTTTCTTAGGGAATGGCGGCACCTTCTTCTTTACTACGGTTGGAGTTTAGTGGATATCAAGTAGGTTTTGGTCGATATCGACTGGAGGTGTCGATTTTCGGTGGGATTCAGCTTCTACATCGACATCGAGTAAAAGGGACTCGACGTCGACTGCATCTCGGTCGATATCGACTGGATGAGTCAATATCGAGTCTTCTCCTGTAGCTTTTTCCTTCGTGTTTTGCTCGGATGTTTGCAGCTGACGTCCACTCCTTAGATTCATAGCCACTACATGACTAGTAGTTTTGCCCTTAAGATTGGGCAAAGTTGATCCTGGCAGCGATCTTGACGGTTTGGGAATTTGTTCAGCCAATTGACCCATTTGGGTCTCCATGTTCTTCTTCCAAAAGTCGATCTCCCCGATCCTAGAATTAATGTCGTGCAGTTGAGTATGGACTGAGTTATTGGCTTGTTTAAACTCAGCGTGGTTCCTCCGCATCTCATCAAGGATGATCTACAGGTCATCTTTCCTTGGTTCCCGCTCGGGCTGCCCAGGTGCTCTATAAGGTGGGGGATCCCTGTGTTGGTGTTGAGGTAGATAGAACCTTTGATCCCCCCCAATACTATTGATTGCCCACTCCATAGGGGCCTCTCATCCACTTGGCTTCCTTCTTTGTCTCCACAATGCTGACTTGCTCAAGATGTGAGCAAGCGTTGGTGTTGTGCCTAGTTGACCCACATTCCTGGAAAGCTTGGTTCTTGGAGAGGAACCTAACTTGCTTTTGCAGGCAGTGTGTCTGCTCATTGTAGAATTATTGCCGCACATCAGGATCGATCTCATTTAGAGGCTCATAGAGTGGTATTGATGGGGCAGGCCTTGAGTCAAAGGTCGTAGCAGTCCCATATGTGTTGTCAAAGTTGACAAGCCTCTCAATTAAGTTCCCATGCCTCTATAGATGTAAGCTCAATGTACCGATAGGAGGTTTAAGAGTTGATTCTCTCCTTATTCGGTGCATCAAGGGAGTTGTAGAAGATCTCCTGGGTGACATAAGGTAGTTGCCCATGAGTAGGGCATGATTGCAATAAGTCCTTAAAGCGCTCCCATGCCTTTGCCAATGTCTGGCCAGGCTTTTGTTTAAAAGTCGTGATCCTTTGTCGCAGCATCGCCATTTTTTATGGAGGAAAGAATTTGTTTAGGAACGCATCCTTCACTTCTGCCCATGTCCTCAGCGAGCGTGGAGCCAAGCTTTCAAGCAATTGCAATGCCTTCCCTGCAAGAGACCATCGAAAAAATTTCAGTCTAACATATTATAAATTAGTGCAATCGGCGATATTCTCACATAAATCAATAAAAGTAGAAATATGTTGCAAGGGACATTCATTAGATCTTCCTTCAAAACTATTGCATTTAATCTCAGAAAGGAAGTTAATTTTAATTTCATAATTATAGGGAGGGAGGATGATCGCAGATTCAGGCATGGTTAGTGTAGGGTGCATGTATTGCATGGCCGTCTTCGGATATTGATTGAGCCTCTCTTGGGCTTGTATACGTGCATCCTCCTCTCTATCAGCACGAGCTCTCTCTACAGCTACAGTTGCCCTTTTATTGGCGATTGTAGCATTGTGGTCCTCTATCTCCTTCCTCAATCTCTCAATGAGTTGAGCCTGTGTCTCGTTCTCCGCCCTGATTCTGATTGCTTTGTTTTGAAGGTGAAGGAAACATTCGGGCTCATCTAGACTTTCCAACATAGGTTCGTGATCAGAGCGTCGCATAAACCTACAAAATCATCACTATAAAAAAACGTGAGTAAAAGCTTAGGGCGCGAATGATTGCCTTCCCAGCAACGACGCCAAAATTTATTAAGTGGGAGGGATGCTAGTTTGAATAAATATGAAATATAAACTAAACCGACTCCCTGTCCAAGCAAATAAAATTACAAGAATCCCTCCCGATGTAGTCTTAGGGTATTTAGGGTCGAATCCACAAGGAGGTATGTCAGTGGTTCCTAAGCTCGCAATCACGTACAATTTCGACTCCAGAAGATCAATCGATATCAAGTAGATCAGTCGATTTCGACTACAGTTCCAGTCGATTTCTAGCAAATTTCTGCAAAAGACAAAAGCAACAATCGACGTCGAGTAGAGCACTTGATATCGGGCCAGCCACTAGATATCGACATCTGTAGTCGATTTTGAGTCTTCGTAGAAACTATAACGTAACCAATTTGTGTCGGAAAAGTGATTGAAGAAATTAACAATGATGAGGGAAAGATGAACAGCATAAAAACTCAGATTTGTATAAACTTCAATAAACTTAAAAACCACCAAGATCGGGGATTCATGCCACAACGATAACCATATAAGCCTTATGCCAAACTCATGAAAGATAATGCCTTTTCCATCAAATAACTTTTTCTACTAATAATTAGGATATTTAGAGGCTCTCGCATAAATCCTAAGTGTTACTATCCAATTTCATAATTAATCCAAATTCACAAAAAGATGGGCTTTCGCTTCAATAATGAAAATAAGGATCACCTACTACTTTCGTAGAAGAATCATGCCTATAGGATTGAAGACGGAATCGCATAAAAATCATATCTTTCATGCATAAACTTACATGGCTATTGTTGGGCTCACCCCGACCCTAGAAGTAGGGGAACTACTCGCGCTTCATAGCCATATACATCATCATCATTTGAAAATATACTTGGATTGAAATTTCAAACGTCGAAAGATTACAACTGAACAATGTAAAAACCTGCTCTCGCTTCCTCTTCCTTCACTCCACCACTCTCTCTCTCTCTCTCTCTCTCTCTACACCTAAAACTCTCTGTGATATTGAATGCTTGTGGATTTGTGGATGATTGAATGCTTCAAAAACTCAGCCATAATGGCTGTAATTATAGACTTCAAACCTCGCTATCACAAGATAAGAAAATATATATTTATTCCTAAGATAAAACTAAATAAAATAAATAAATAAAATCACTTTAGGTAAATATGAATTCCCCCTAAAGGATAATAATTATGAAAAGATAGATAAAAGAACATGACTTAATGTAAAAGTAAACTCCTTTAGATAAGATTTTATCAAAAATTGTCGGCTCTGTCTGCAGCATCACTCAATATCGACTAGCTTTAGTCGATATTGATCACATCTCTTCTATCTCGAGCCAGCTCTACTCGACCTCGGATTTTCACTCGAACTCAATACCTTCACTCGATTTGGGGTACTCGATATCGACCACTTTAATCGATATCGACTAGTCTGTGTCGAGTTGCATTGTTCTTCTCCTAGCTCAATTTCTAATGTTCAAATTCCACTCGATGTCGAGTCATTTGGTAGATTTTGACTCCTCAATATACTTCAAGTGATTTTCCAACTTTTCTTCTATTCTCCGAAATGCTCCAATTTTGCCTCAATTTCTGCGAAATAACACAAGAACTCGTGTAGAACTCCATAATTGGCAAATGAACATAAACTACACAAATCTTATGCTTTCCCAACCAATATGCATGAAAATATAAAAGAAATTGAAGTAAATCATGTCAAAATGAATAGCAGATCGGGATTCAACCACCACTTCCGTCAACCATGTCAAAATGAATAGCAGATCGGGATCCATGTCATTGTGTTTGATTGTAGCCCCTGTAAATGCCTACTTTTTTAGATGTTGATTTTGGGATTCAAGGATTGCATATTGGGGGTTGTGAATTAGGGATTTAATGTATCCTTTATGAATTTAAATAGCACGTACAAGTGGATTGAGTTTAACTTCAAGAAACTCATCAACCATGTCAAAATGAAGAGCAGAAGGGGATTCATGTCATTGTGTTTGATTTCAGCCCCTGCAACCACCACCACTTCCACTTCTAAAAAAAATTCCTACATTTTTTTGCCATTTACTTTCAATTTTTAAATTTCCATAAAGAGAAAAAGAAACAACAAAAATATCAGAAAAGAATTGGTCAAGCCAAATCCCTATATTTTAGCACATTGTTGCCCACCTTTTCAACAGCTGCAATGTTCACTTCCCCACCTTTTTTTTGTTTATTTTTCTAAAAAAAAAGAAAAGAAATTCAGATCAAAAAAAATATTTCAGATTTCCGAAAAGTCAAAATATTTCAGATTTCCGAAAAGTCAAAAAATATTTCAGATTTCCCCACCTTTTGTTTGTTCATTGAGTTCTTGAGCTTTGAAGTGCAAGTGTTCAACAAGAGCCATAGTCGATTGTGTGGAGTTAAGCCTAACTCACCCATATCAACCCTTCATTTGCCTACCAACAACAACCATACTTGTAGTTTGGAGGATAAATAAGTTGAATAGATCAAGTTTTGAGCTTAGTTTGTCTTTCGATTATACTCTTTTTGTTCATCTAGTTCTTGTTCTTCTTAATTCTTGTCTCTTGTTTCTTTCATTTCTATTTCTTAATTTTTGATTCTTTGTGAACTCATACCTTTGATTGATTAGCTTATCTCAACTGGTTAGAGGATTCCTGAATACCGACTATCTGGCTGAGTGATTGACATGCCTATGACGGCTTGAAACAATAAGCATTTGCTCACGAAAAGGAGAGGGAGTGCCGAGAGCAAACACTTGTGATGTCTCAAACAGGTCACAAGTCACCTAGGTCGTAAACATCCGAGCCTATCGACCTGGAGCTATTCAATATGTTGGGTTCCATGAATAAGAACATAGGTCGGTTCACGAAGAGAGTGACGGTATTAGAGGCGAAGCCATCAAGCTCCAACGTACACCAAGGTCCTACATTTATCAACGTGGGTACTCAAAAGCCCCATGTTAGCCCGGAGAGATGATGTACATATTTAGTACCCTTTTGATTGCATCTTTTGGCTTTATATTTCATTCAATTTCCAAAGAAAAGGTTAAAAATAATGCAAATTTATGTGAATGAGCTAACGCGCAAGAAATAGAGTCTGCACAAGTGTTGGTCTAAATATGTAGGAATTGGAGCGAAATTAGAGACAAAACAAAGAAACCAAGTAAAGTAGAAAAGTCGTCAAAATCAACCTAGCTGGTCGATATCGACTGAAGCATCGACACAGACTCTGAGTGTCAAGACATACGAAGAAGACCAGCAAAGGAGAATATTCGATATTGAGTGAGATGAGTCAATATCGACTAAGCACCAGAAATCGAGTGGAATGAAGCCCATCGAGCAGAAACAAAGAGGTCGAGATTGACTGACCTGGTCGATATCAACTTGATTTGGACAGGGGTTGGATGCGCTGTTCGAGACGCGGATTGCACGTCTATCTACATTAGCCATGGTTTATCATCGATTTTAGATAAAGTTATGTCTTAAGGGTAGTTTCTTTTTTACCCTCAGAACTATTTTAGTTATTTTAGATTTTTACCTAAATAAAAGATCTATCCTAATTGTTTGGATAGAGTTTAGATAGAAGATATGATCTACTTTCCTTGGATAGTGAGGATTAGTAGCCTATAAATGAAGCCCTAGGGGGCTGGTTTTTATTCATTCAAGTCACAATTCCAACGCACAACAATAATAGATAGAGAAGTGGAGAGTTAGAGAAAAGTGGATTTGGCGTTTGTGAGAGTCGGCGTTGAGTTGTAAAGCTTTGAATGTTTATGTTTAATGCAAGTTTCTTCTTTTCCATCAAAGATGTTTGTTGCGATGAAGAGCGAGTGGTCGTCCCACTTCTAGGGTCGGGGTGAGCCTGACGGTAGCCATGTAAGTACGCTTATTCTATATTTGATTATGCGATCTCTTCTTCTACCCCGTGCTCCATCCTTTATAAAAGTTTAGGATCATTCCTTATTTACCTTATATGAAGCTAAAGTGGATTTCGTATGTGAATTTGGATAGTAATTAGGTTTTGCCTGCGAAAGTTGACATAAGCCCTAATTATAAAAAGGTAGTAACAATTAGGTCATTATGCAAATGCCTCTATATCCCTAATTGGTGTTGACAAAAGTTTAATCTTTTATGTGAATTGGTCAAAATACATGCATCGTTACCGTCGTGATGAATCCCTATCCTAGGAGCCCTTTAGTTAATTGAATTAAAACCTAAAAAACTGTTGTCTTTTATTAATTTTTCTTTTATTTGTTGTTTTTCTGCACTCGACAACATTTAAAGAAGCACTCGATATCGACCATTCCAGTCGATATCGACCACCCTGCATCAAGCGATTCATCGTCGACAATTTTATGAGTCAACAAAGCTACTGACCCACTCGAAATCGACCATTCCAGTCGATGTCGAGTGGTTCTTTTATTTTCTCTTCTTTGCAGGTTTCTCTCTAGATTGACGTCGTCACTAGGAATCGACTGCCCCTGTCGATATCGATTGTTCAACTCGACATTGAGGCTTCTGGTCGACTTGCGCAAAGTTCGCAGAGACTAGTCAGGCACCGCTGACCCGCCTCCTCATGGATCGATCCTGATTCCCTTCCACTACAACAGGATGAAGTCTTGCAATTTATTTGCATGGATAGAGGATTGGTTTGCACTTATATACTATTTATTTAAGTCAATTCTTCCTTTATAACAAATTTTGGCGCCGTTGTCGGTAAGGCTATCAATCGCGCACTGTTTAGTCTATCTCACTATTTTACCTAGTGCTTCCTTACTGGTGTATGCAACATGCTGATCGCCCACCTGAATTCGAAGGTGTAGACGACCCTGAAAGTTATCTACACCTTTGCTAGAATCCAGATAGCCATGGTAGATAAAGAGACCTAGTCTCAACAAATTGTGCGGCTAAGAAAGTAAGTCGAGGACTTCATAACGAGAGAGTCGGTACTAAAAGAGCATGCGGAGAGGGAGGAGTAAGCTAGGAGGTAAATAGAAGCACAAATCAATGCCCTCCCTCGGAATGCCAAACAATACATGCACCCTGTGCTCTCAGTGCCTGAATCGGGTATTCTTATCCCTCCATCCGATTTTGAGAGTAAACCTTGCTTCTTATCTGAAATTAGGCGATGTTAGTTTGAGGAGAAACCTAACGATTGTCCTCTAGACCATATTTCGTTATTCCTAGACTTGTGCGATACAATTGCTATGGATAAAGCCTTGAATACGTTAAACTGAAGGCTTTTCGTTGGTCTCTCACAGGGAAAGCACTAGCATGGTTGAAGAGTCTAGCCCCTAGATCGCTCCGCACGTGGGATGGGGTCAAGGATGCATTTCTCAACAAGTTCTTGCCACCATCCAAAACAGCAGTGATATGCCAGAAGAATATGGCTTTTGTTAAGTAGGAGGAAGGTCGAGTATCTTAAATACAAATATAAAGATATGTCAATGCGAATCCTACTCTTAGCCTATGCAAAATAATTACAAGACTTCCTCCCATTGTAGTGGAAGGGTAGTTAGGATCGATCCACGAGGAGGCGTGTCAGCGGGATCCTAGAAGCATTGGGAATCTCACGTCTTGCATTGACCAGAAGCCTCGATTTTGACCTTTGTGCTCGATGTCGTTCCCGGCTGTCGATCCTGTCTGCAACAGAAGACCTGCAGAAAGAAAAACAAGTAGTCGATATCGACAGGGGAAGGTCGATATCGATGTTTGCAGACGGAATCGACTGGCTCTGAAGACTGCCAGTCGACACAGGTGGTCAATATCGACGTCTGGGGGTCGTATCGATGTTCAGAAACTTAGCTGTGATGATCGTCGTCGACTCAGAAAACTGTCGACGAACTCAGTGGTCGATATCGATGTCTTCTCCCGCAAAGTTGTTAGCTTTTTGTCGGCAAAGAAAGGCCGAAGACTTTAGGATGGATGAAGTGCAAGGAACAGAAATATAAAAGAGGTTTTGATGAATATAAACTATGTAAAAAGCAACTCCTAGATTTAGGGTTTACCACAACGTTAACCAATGCATGCGATAAGATAAATAAGACGGACATTTGCGCTATTTCACCCAAGGGACAAGCTTTCGATGTACACCAACTCTTAGGATTACTCTTGCAAATAAACCTAATTGTCTCTACCAATTTTATGTTTATAACTCAAGTTGTTAGCATGAATCCCTTTTCTTTCGATTATGACTAAACATAGAATCGTAGGAGATGATATAGACACAACGATATCAACATCTAACACTTACCTCAGGCATGCATGGCTAACGTCGGGCTCACCCCGACCCTAAGAGCTTTGGAGGACTACTCGCTTCTCATCATGGAACTCATCATTGATTGAAAGAGATAAACTTGCATTAAAATATAAATTCCGAAGCTTTACAACTCAACGTCGGCTTTCGCAAACGCTAAACCTTAAAACATCTCTCTAACTCTATTGAATGTAATTGGATGTGTTGATGGATGATTGAATGCCAGGCCCCTAGGGCTTTATTTACAGGCTACTAATCCTTGCTAGCCAAGGATTGTAACTTATATCTAAACTATGAACTCTATCCAAACAATTAGGATAGATCTTTTATTTTGATAAAACTTAAAGGAAAAGATAAATTTCAGCTGCAAACTATCAAAAGTACAGGATAATCCGTGCCTCCTTGAAGATAAAGTTCCCAATCCGCGTCTCGAGATCGAATCTATCTTCTGTCGAGATAAGGTCGATATGGACGTTGGAGGTCGATATCGATGTCTGTGTTTTTGCTCGACTTGTCCATCTCTAGTCGATGTTTTGAGGTCGATATCGATGTTTAAGGTCAATATCGAGTGCCATCTTGGCTGGTCTGTGTGGTCTATCCCGACACTCAGAAGGTGTGTCGACAACTATGGTCGATATCGATGTTTAAGGTCGATATCGACCTCTACTCAGCTTCAGTTGGCTTCTTCGTTTTGACTCCGATTTTGCTCGAATTCCTGCATGGTTAGCTCAAAACTTGTGCAGACTCTATTTCTTGCATTTTAGCCCATTCTTACACAAGTTTTTATCCTTTGAACATTTTCTTTGGAAATCGAATGAAATAAGAAGTCAAAAGATGCAATAAAAAGATGTACAAATATGTACATCAGCTTTCAAACAAAGGCCACATGAAACCCTGGCGCAAGTGTGGGAGCAGTGTAAGGAGCTGCAGCGGTCTTGCCCTACGCATGGGCAACAACCCTACGTCATACAAGAGATCATCTACAACAGCCTGGATGTAGCAACAAAAGAGAGAATCAATGCCTACACCTTCCATGGGTATCTCGAGGTCCTACCACAACAAGCTTTGGATAATATAGAAAGGTTGGTCGAATTTGACAACACCTATGGGACTACTGTGGCCTCTGACTCAAGGCCTGCCCTATCTATGCCACTCTATGAGCCCCCCAAGGAGAATGATCCCGATATCAAAGATCAATTCATGTAAGATCAACTCACGAGTCTTCAAAAGCAAGTCAAATTCCTCTCCGCCAACCAACGATGCGCTGAATATGGCTCCGTAAGGCATATCACCAATGCTTTCCCACACACGGAGCAAGTACAACTTGTGGAGACTCACAATGAGGTGCGTTACATGAGGAATCCCAATCGCCAGGGGTATCAAAACTAAGGAAATCAACCACCCCAATACAACCCCAGGGATCCTCCGCCACAGAGAGCACCAGGCCATCCCGAGAGAGAAAGGAGGAATGATCTACATCTCATCCTAGACTAGATTAGGCGGAACCAAGCTGAGACAAAACAGTCCAATAATGCCATACAAACATCATTACATGTAATTAACTCTAGGCTTGGCGAGTTTGATACATGCAGGAAAAGCGTTGAGACCCAAATGGGTCCATTGGCAGCATCAATTCCACGAGAACCCGGAGGGCTCCCTAACCAACCATAGGCCAATCCAAAGGGGCAGCCATCGGGCCACATCGCCGCCATTCATCTAAGGAATGGCAAGGAGTTACCAATGAATGTCAGAAAAGCGGAGAAAACCCCTGGAGAGCCAGTCAATATAGACCACCCCCATTCGATATCGACTGACCAACTCGATGTCGACCCACCTGTCAATGTCGACCCTGTCCAGACGAACCCGGGATCGACCACAACAGTCGATATCAACACCCCGCCAGTCGATATCGACTATTCAACAACACCACCTCGGGTCAATCCCGCTCCGCCAAAGAAGTAGCCATTGCCCTACTTGACGTGGGGAGAATTGAATCGAAATATATAATAAATTATAAAGCAATACAACTCTTAACCTCTTCAAATAAATTCAAGACTCCCCGCAATAGTAGTAGGGACACAAAAACTATTGTCGATATCGACTGAAAGGGGTCGATATCGATGTTAGTCCACGAAATCGACTGGCTCAGAAGCCTGCCAGTCGACACTGGTGGTAGATATCGACGTCTGGGGTCGATTTCGATCATTGCAGCAGTGAACCAGGAGTCTCAAGATCGGCTCAAAAAACTGTCGATCTATCAGCGTGGTCGATATCGACGTCTAGCCTCGATATCGATGTCTCCTGCAGTGGGTTAGTTCTTTGCCGGCAAAGAAGGGCCGAAGATTTAAGAATGGGAAGGAAGCAATGAACAGAAATAAAACAGAGGTTTTGTGTGTATAAAATATTTAAAAGGCAACTCCTAGGATTAGGCTCTTTCCTAACTCATCTTTATATAATATGCTCTAAAGATGCACTAAAAGATGTAAACCATACTATCAACCTTTTTTTCAAATTCTAATATACCTCTCAGAAATATAACACTTGTATGAAATAAAGGACTTAAGGATTTTGGCTCATGCACTATATATGTATACATCTATTTTTTTTTGACGAAAATAACAAATAAATATTAAAAATATGTGCATTTATATGTTGAGCCAAAATCCTTTTACAAAATATGACAAAACATAAATATGCACCAACCCGTAATTTCCTTCCTCAAAACTGGACAATATGCACTTTTCTTTCCACAATGCATTAGTCCAGCCAATCTATGTCTCAATTCCCAAATGGGGGTCAGGCTCAATTCGACTTGGGATAATCTTGTGGAGTTTGCAATTTCAGGCTCAGGCTATTATTCTGGCTTCAAGCAGGAATAATGCAGGGTAGGTAAAGAGAGGATAAAAATGGCTTAAAAGATGCATCCATCATTTAATTCTCGTAAACATAAACATATATATACATTGGCTTTGAATAACTATCATAACATTTAGAGATGCATAGAAAGAGTAAATTCACTCAAGAAAGCGGAGGGATTTATGATGTTCTCCCTATAGGCCAAAATTCTCACAAGGACAATTTTTGTTGGATTTGCTTTTTAGCCTAGGATCATATGTGCTCAATTTCATCACAAGTTCACAATCTACATAAAAAATTTAAGGACTTAGGCTAAACCATCAAAATATGCCATCGGATTTACATGATCAAGTCAGCTATTGAGTTTTCATCATAGGACATCTAAGTAGGGTTTGAAAACAAACTTAAGAAGTAAACATGCATTTTTTGTATTTTTGACATTTTTCTATTTTTTGAATTTTTTGACATTTTATAAAAGTAAAACTAAGAACAAAAGTTCAAACATGAATGCAATGTGAAGAAAAAAACCAAGTTACGACCATAAGACATGTCTTTCCCCCACCCCATACTTAAAATATACAGTGTCCTCAATGTATTAAAAAGAAGAACAAGGGTAGAGAGAAACTCATAGCGCAACCTGCGGATTCAGGTCGATTTCAGGTCAGGTCGATGCATGAAGTCGATATCTTTGTTAAAAATATAGATAAAGCCACAAATTATCTCAATCTTAAAAGTTCAAAATCCAAAATTTAAAACCCTAAAGACCATCTATGCGAAAAATTTAAAGGTTTTATGTACATGCTCTAGAGTTTTGAGTCACTAGGCCGACTTCTCCGTCAATTCTTCATGACCCTTTTATGTAGGGACCCTTTGAGCTTGAGCCTTCTCCTGGATCATCTAGATCCTTTTGGTAGTAGCTAAGTTCAGCGACCAAGGTGTCTTCATTGATAGGCTCTTCTTTGGGCGCTTTCCTTCTCTTTCTTGACCTAACTTTAGCAATATAGGCAAACCATGGAGCTTTGACCCTCTCTTTAGTTGAATTATTCATAATGGGCTTAATCGATTCATCAATAAGGGACATAAGAGGGTTAGGAGTCATACCTGGGCTTACCTGTTTGGGCCCGAAACAGAAATCTTTGGGCTGCGGGGTGGTCGATGTCGACCAAGGTGGGTCGATTTCGAGAGATTTGTTCCATACCGACATGGGGGGTCGATATCGACCTCTTTGACCCCATACTTAAGCTCCTGGCAGCGATCTGGCATACTCGATTTTGACCAATTGGGGTCGATTTCGATGTTTTTAGTCGATATCGACTGGTTCCAGTCGATGTCGACCCTGCTTGCTGTTTCCGTCCTCGCCAACAAAAATTTTCTAAGCTTCTCCTTAGCCGGCGAGAGGACTACTTGTTCCAGGTGCTTTATTTCACTCATGGTTGGGTTGAAAGAGAATTCTATTAGATCGTTCCCTATAGTAAAGGTTAGTAATCCTCGACGTACATTGATATTGGCATCAGCTGTAACTAAGAAAGGCCTACCAAGGATAATAGGCACTACATGATCTTCAGGCATCTCCAATACAATGAAATCAGTAGGCACAAAGAACTTACCTACATTTACTGGAACGTCATCACCTATACCTGTGGGTTTGACGAAGGAGTTGTCAGCCATATAGAGTTTCATGTCCACAGGTTCAAGCGCGCCAGTCTTCACCTTTTTCCAAATAGAGAGAGGCATGAGACTTACACTTGCCCCTAGGTCACATAGGGCTTTGTAGCGATGTTGGCCAAGTCCCACGGTGAATGCAAACTTCCCTGGATCACTCTTCTTCTCAGGGAAGTCCATCTTTGAGCACTCCTCTGCGATCTCTGCCATGGATCTTTTCTTGCTAAGGATGTCTTTCGGGAATCGCACATTGGCGGGCATCTCGCTTTTGGCTTTCTATAAGAGGGATTGTAACGTTAAGTCCTTGAAGAATTTTTACAATGCGCCTAAACTTACCTTTGGTGGGATCCTCCAATGCTTTGGAAGGGAAAGGCAACGTCTTCTTTGGTGGAGATGCCAAAACGGTGGTCGGAGGGGCCTGATGAACATCGATGTCGACTGGAGTTGGGTCGATATCGACTGGTAGGGGGTCGACATGGTGGTCGATATCAACCTCTGGGTCGACATCGACTGGTTTGTCGGTGTCGACAGGGTCTGTTATTTTTTCCTCCGTTTCAGTTCGTGGCTTATGAACTTTGGTGCCACTCCTTAGTTGCATGGCTGCTATGTGTCCTGACCCGGATTGCCCCTTAGGATTGGTAGTTGGTTGCCCAGGGAATGTTCCGTACGGTCTAGGGATTTGTGCTCCCAATTCACCCAGTTGGGTCTCCACGTTTTTTTTCCAAATATCCATCTCCCCAATCCTTGTGGTAAGGTGATTGAGATGAGAATGGATGGCATTGTTGGATTGATGATTCTTAGCCTGATTCCACCTGATTTCATCCAGCACAAGTTGTAGATCATCCTTCCGTTGGTCCTTCTCCGGGTGCCCAGGAGCTCTATAAAGCGGGGGGTCCCTAGGGTTAACCTGGTTCCTTTGTGGTTGATGGAACCTTTGGTCTCCCCAATATTGGTGATTGGGGCCCCTCATGTAGCGTGCCTCCTGGTGAGTCTTCGCTAGGTGTACTTGTTCGGCATGGGGGCACTCGACGGTGGTGTGCCACTGCGATCCACATTCAATGCAATCTTGGTTCGCTGAAAGGAACCTTACTTGCTTTTGGAGCTTTCGAAGTTGATCCCTATCCAATTGCTCCTTTATATCTGGATCGATTACATTGGAGGGTTCATATAAGGGCATAGATGGGGCAGGCCTCGACGATGATGATGTGTCAGAAGCCTCATGAGTCCAATATGTATTGTCAAATTCTACCAACCTCTCTATGGTTTCCCAAGCCTCTTGTGGAGCGAGTTCAAGGTAGCCATAGGAGATGTAGGTGTTGATGCTCTCCTTGGTTGCAGCGTCAAGAGCATTGTAAATGATCTCCTGAATTACGTACGGTGGTTGGCCATGCGTTGGGCATGATCGTAGTAGGTCCTTAAACCTTTCCCAAAGAGTCGCCAGATTCTCACCAGGCTTTTGTTTGAAAGCCGTGATTTTCTGTCGGATCAACGCCGTCTTAGAAGGAGGGAAGAACTTGTTGAGGAACGCATCCTTGACTTCATTCCAGGTGCGGAGCGTTCTTGGGGCTAAGCTCTCCAACCACTGCAATGCTTTTCCTGTAAGAGACCAGCGAAAGGCTTTTAGTTGGACATATTCAAGACTTCGTCCATCAGCAATTGTATCACAGAGGCCTAAGAAGGTCGATATATGTGCCATAGGGCATTCATTAGGTTTTCCTTCATATTGATGCCATCTAATCTCAGTAAGGAAGTTAGGTTTAATTTCAAAATTAGAGGTAGGGATAAGAATCGTCGATTCAGGCACTGTGAGCGCAGAGTGCATATATTGCTTGGCATTCTGAGGGAGGGCATGGATTTGGGCTTCTATTAGCCTTCGGCCTTCCTCCTCCATATCCGCACGCTCCTTAAGTGCCGCCTCTCTAGTCGTTAAGTCCTCAACCTGCTTCCTTAGTTGCTCAATTAGTTCAGCCTGGTTCGCATTGTCCGCCATGATTCTTTGAGCTTGGGCTCTTAGATGGAAGTAGCATTCAGGGTCGTCTACTCCTTCGAATTCAGGTGGGCAATCAGTGCATCACATACACCTGCAAAATTAAACTAGGTAGAGACGTGAGATAGACTACTAGGGCGCGATTTATTGCCTCCCTGGCAACGGCCCCAAAATTTGACGTGGGGAGAATTGAATCAAAATATATCATAAAATATAAAGAAATACACCTCTTAGCCTCTTCAAATAAATTCAAGACTCCCCGCTATAGTAGTAGAGAATCTGGTTCGATCCACGAGGAAGCGAGTCAGCGGGATCCTAATAGCGTTGAAGGCACGTCCTAAATGTTGGACCAGAACCCTTGATCTCGAGCTCAGACCTCGATGTCGATCTTGGTTGTCGATGCTTTCTGCAACAGAAGACCTGCAGAGACAAAAACTGTAGTCAATATCGGCTAAAAGGGGTCGATATCGATGTTAGTCCACGAAATCGACAGGCTCAGAAGCCTGCCAGTCGACACAGGTGGTCGATATCGACGTCTGGGTCGATTTCGATCTTTGTAGTAGTGACGCAGGCGTCTCGAGATCAACTCATAAAACTGTCGATCTATCAGCGTGGTCGATATCGACGTCTAGCCTCGATATCGATGTCTCCTGTAGTGGGTTAGCTCTTTGTCGGCAAAGAAGGGCCGAAGATTTAAGAATGGGAAGGAAGCAATGAACAGAAATAAAACAAAGGTTTTTTGTGTATAAAATATTTAAAAGGCAACTCCTAGGATTAGGGTTTAGCACAACGTTAACCAAAGCATGCGATAAAATAAATAAGATGGACAATCGCGCTATTTCACCCGAGGGACAAGCTTTCGCCGTACACCAACTCTTAGGATTACTCTTGCAAATAAACCTAATTGTCTCTACTAATTTTATGTTTATAACTAAAGTTGTTAGCATGAATCCTTTTTCTTTCGATTAGGACTAAACATAGAATCGTAGGAGATGATATAAACACAACGATATCAACAACTAATACTTACCTGGAACACGCATGGCTAACGTTGGGCTCATCCCAACCCTAAGAGCTTTGGGGGACTACTCGCTTCTCATCATGGAACTCATCATTGATTTAAAGAAAGAAACTTGCATTTAAAATATAAACTTCGAAGCTTTACAACTCAATGTCGGCATTTGCAAATGCCAAACCCTAAAACTTCTCTCTAATTCTATTGCTATTGATTGTAACTCCTATCTAAACTATGAACTCTATCCAAACAATTAGGATAGGTCTTTTATTTTAATAAAATCCTACTAAATTAAAGGTAAAAAGAAAAATAAGTCTTCAGCTGTCATCTATCTTAAAAGTACGAGATAAATCCGTGCCTTCTTGAAGATAAAGTTCCCAATCCGCATCTCGAACTCGAGTCTATCTTCTGTCGAGATAAGGGGTCGATATCGAACACAGAGGTTGATATCGAGGACTTGTTCAGCTCCGTTCAATGTCTATGTTGAGGTCGATATCTACCTCTGCTCAGCTTCACTTGGCTTCTTCGTTTTGACTCCGATTTCGCTCGAATTCCTGCATGGTTAGCTCAAAACTTGTGCAGAATCTATTTTTTGCACTTTAGCCCATTCTTACACAAGTTTATATTCTTTTGGACCTTTTCTTTTGAAATAGAATGAAATATAAAGTAAAAAGATGCAATAAAAAGAAGTATAAATATGTACATCACTACCTCTCCAAATCATCAAAGGATCCAGTGGATGTGAAGTTCCAACACTTTGAGAAGGTTCTCCAAGGCCTTAATTTCACCATTCCATTCAGTGAGGCCCTTCATGAAATGCCATCATACGTCCGCTTCCTCAAAGATATCCTAAGCAAGAAGCGATCGATTGTTAAGATCTCTGAGGAGTGCAACAAGGTGGACTACCCAGAGAAGAGGTGTAATCCTGGTAGATTCGCCATCACCTTTGGGCTTGGCCAACATCTCTACAAGGCCTTGTGCGACCTTTGGGCTAGTGTGAGCCTCGTGCCTTTGTCCATTTGGTCAAAGGTCAACATTGGAGCCTTGAAGCCAGTTGATATGAAGTTATACATGGCTGATAACAACATTGTAAGGCCCACATGCATCATCGATGACGTCCCGGTGAAGGTGGATAAGTTCTTTGTACCCACTGATATCATTGTACTAGATATGGCAAAGGAGCCTACTTGCCCAATCATCTTAAGGAGGTCGTTCTTAGCTACGACCGACGCCAATATTAGCGTGCAGAAGGGATTGTTGTCATTCACTATTGGCAATGAGGTAACTGAATTCTCCTTCAACCCTAAAATGGAGGAGGTACAACAAATGGAGGTTAAGGCGATACAAAGAGGGAGAGTAATTCCTTGCGATGAACTAACGAAGAGAGCCTCGACCGACGAGAAGCTAGATGAGAGGGACATGAAGGCCCAAATGGAGGAGCTTTTGGAGATTTGACACCAAGCCCATGGTAGAGAAGAGCAAGACAAAGCACTCGAAATTGACACAACCCAATCGATATCAAGTGAACAGGAGCCAAATCGACTGCTAGAGGCTAAGTATGGGGTCGAAACAGCACTAGGAATCAACTAGGACTAGTCGATATCGATTGGGCCCACTCGAGATCGACTCCCCCTACTCGACCTGCCTCCATCGATAAAGAAAACAGAGGTCGATATCGACCAACCAACTCGATATCGACTGACACCTTAGATCAGTACGGACTCCGAGGTAAGTCCAGGGAAGATTCCTCCGCCCTTAGAGACAAATTATATATCCCTTTAAAGCGAGTATCCTTGTTTGTATGCCTAACTAACATGATAGTTAAGCCCATAAAAGAATACAAGGCATGTGATAAGGTGCTTATTGAGCCATGCAATGCCCTGGGGTGCAAAAGAATGGATGGAAGGAAGGGGCCAATCATGATGATCTATAAGGTCTATCCAGGAAGATTGGAGCTCAAGGACAAGAAAGGGACGTTGTTCAAAGTAGAGCTTGAAAGCCCTGAGGAGGACATGAGAGCGATATGGTGCCTACATGTGCCACCTTGGATAAAAGCGCAGAAGAAGTCGGCCTAGCGACTATAAAGTCTAGAGCTTGTACATAAACCCCTTTAAATTTCCGCATAGATTGTTTTTAAGTTTCAAATTTTTAAATTTTTGGGATTTGAAGACATTGGATATACTGTGGTTTTATCTATTATGCACTAACGATTTCAGGAATGACGAGGATGAAAAGAAGCTTCTATAGGGGTACTCGAAATCGACCAAACCAGTCGAAATCGACCAACTGGGATAGAGCCATCTCATGTAGTCGACATCGATGACTCAGGAGACTAAAGGAGGAGTTTATATCGACCAACATAGTCAACATCGACCAATTTCTGGCGGCCCTTGACTTCAATTTCTTTCTCGACTCTGACAGATGCAGTCGACATTGACCATTGTACTCTACATCGACTTCTGGCATCGAATGACCTTAAATCGACCTCAATTTGCAGGTTGCACTGTAAGTTTCTTTCAACCCTTGTTTTTCTTTTAATAAAGTACGAACACTGTATATTTTAAGTATAGGGTGGGGTAGAAACATGTCTTGTGGTCACAACTTGGCTTTCTTTTACACATTTCATTCATGTCTAATATTTGTTCTTAGTCCTTATTTAAAAAAATTACAAAAAACATGCATTTTTACTTTTGTTGTTTGTTTTTAACCCTACTTAGACATCCTGTGTTGAGGACTCAATAGCTGACTTGATCATGAAAATACTATGGCATATTTGGATGGTTTAGCCTAAGTCCTTAAAATGGTTATTTCTGGAGATTGTGAACTTGTGATGAAATTGAGCACATATGATCCTAGGCTAAAAAGAAAATCCAACAAAAATTATCCTAGTGAGAATTTTGGCATATGGGGAGAACATTAAAAATCCCTCTACCTTCTTCGGTATATTTACTCTTCCTATGCATCTCAAAATGTTCTGATATTTATTCAAAGCCAATATATACATATGTTTATGTTTAAGAGAATTAAATGATGGAGGCATCTTTTAAGCCATTTTTATCCTCTCTTTACCTACCATGCATTATCTCTGCTTGAAGCCAGAATACTAGCCTGAGCCTTATATTGCAATCTCCACAAAATTATCCCTAGCCGAATTAATCCATACCCCCGTTTGGGAATTGAGACTTAGATTGGTTAGAATAATGCATTGTGGAAAGAAAGTGCATATTGTCTAGTTTGGAGCAAAGGAAACTATGGGTTGGTACATATTTGCATCTTGTCATACTTTGTAAAAGGATTTTTGGCTCACCATATAAATGCACATTTATAATTATTTATTTAAATTCGTGCAATATATATATATATATATATATATATATATATATATATATATATATATATATATATATATATATATATATATATTATAGTGCATGAGCCAATTATTCCATAGTACTTTTATTTTATGCAAGTTTTATATATTTTTAGAGCATATTAGGGTTTGAAAGAAGGTTGATGAGTCTTAGGGAAAGATGAGTTTGGAAAGAGCATTATTGTAGAGATATGGTTTGGATATAGTAGTGATAAGGTTTAGGATTCTTGATTCCCGAATTTTATAAGCACCACAGAGCAAAATGATTCCATGCCCTTTATTACATACCAAGCACCATTACAACCCCGCCGAATGGAGTCTTTTTTGAAGTCTTCCATTGAGCAAAAGTCCTCCTGATGGTTCTTATTGCATTTACATAATTGGATGCGAAGTGGATTATTATAAATTACAATGTTTCTGAGATTGTATATGGACTTGAGTTGAGAGTTGATCTTCATAGCCTAAACACATGAGAGTTGAGTGCAAACACATTATCCCTGTGAGGTTGGATCAAAATTGCATATGCCCATGGATCGCTCATATATGTGCTATGAAGTTAAATTCACTTGCTTTGCTTTGCTACCATTATGATGTTGCTTTTGAAAAGGAAGAAGACTTGAAGGGTGTGTTGTAGGTATTGGTTATTGCTTGAGGACAAGCAAGTCTAAGTATGGGGTGTTTTGATGTACATATTTAGTAACCTTTTTATTGCATATTTTGGCTCCATATTTCATTCAATTTCCAAAAAAAAAGGTTGAAAATAATGCAAATTTATGTAGAATGAGCTAACGTGCAATAAATATAGTCTGCACAAGTTTTGCTCTAAATATATAGGAATTGGAACGAAAGTGGAGCCAAAATGAAGAAACCAAGTAAAGGAGAAAAGTGGTTGAAATCGATCTAGCTGGTCGATATCGACTAAAGCATCGCCACAAACTCTGAGTGTCGAGACAGACCAAGAAGACCAACAAAGGAGAGTACTTGATATCGAGTGACAGGAGTCGATATTGACTAAGCACCCGAAATCGAGTGGAATGAAGCCCGTCGAGCAGAAACAGAGAGGTCGACACCGACTGACCTGGTCGTAATCGACTGGATTTCGATACGGGTTGGACGCGCTTTTCAAGACGCGAATTACAAGTCTATCTATATAAGCCACGGTTTATCATCGATTTTAGATAAAGTTATGTCTTAAGGGCAGATTCCTTTTTACCCTAAGATCTCTTTTAGTTGTTTTAGATTTTTACCTAAATAAAAGATACCTCCTACTTGTTTGGATAAAGTTGAGATAGAAGATAGGATATACTTTCCTTTAATAGCGAGGATTAGTAGCCTATAAATAAAGCCCTAGGGGGCTGGTTTTTATTCATTCCAGTCACAATTCCAACACACAACAACAATAGCTAGAGAAGTAGAGAGTTAGAGAGAAGTTTTAAGGTTTGGCGTTTGCTAGAGTCCGCGTTGAGTTATAAAGCTTTGAAGGTTTAAGTTTAATGGATGTTTCTTCTATTCAATCAAAGATGTTTGTTGTGATGAAGAGCGATTAGTCGTCCCACTTCTAGGATCGGGGTGAGCCCGACGGTAGCCATGTATGTACGCTTATTCTATATTTGATTATTAGATATCTTCTTCTACCTCACACTCACTCCTTTATGCAAGTATAGAATCATTCCTTAATTACCTTATATGAAGCGAAAGTGGATTATATATTTGAATTCAGATAGTAATTAGGTTTTTCCAGCGAAAGTTGACATAAACCCTAATTATAAAAAAGGTTGAAACAATCAGGTTAATATGCGAAAGTCTCTATATCCCTAATTGGGGTTGAGAAAAGTTTAATATTTTATGTGAATTAGTCATAATACATGCATGGATAACATCGTGGTGAATCCCTATCCTAGGAGCCCGTTTGGTTAATTGAATTAAAACCTAAAAAACTGTTGTCTTTTATTTATTTTTCTTTTCTTTATTGTTTTTCTACACTCGACAACATCTCAAGAACCACTCGATATCAACCATTCCAGTCGATATCGACCACCCTACATCGAGCGATTCTTCATCGACAGTTTTCGGAGTCGATAGAGCTACTAATCCACTCAAAATCTACCATTCCAGTCGATAGCAAGTTCTTCTGTTGTTTTCTCTTCTTCGCAGGTTTCTCTCAAGATCGACGTCATCACTAGGAATCGACTGCCCTTGTCGATATCGGCTGTTCAACTTGATATCGAGGCTTCTGGTAAACTTGCACAAAGTTCGCAGAGACTACTCAGAGACCGCTGACCCGCCTCCGTGTGGATCGATCCTGATTTCCTTCCACTACAATGGGAGGAAGTCTTGTATTTTTTTTGCATGGATAGAGGTTTGGTTTGCACTTATATTATATTTGTCCCCCGTAATACTCCTGTTGATGACAGACCCTCTCCTCGAGACCGCCGTGGTCGGAATAATCTTTTTTATGATGCGCAGAGATAAGGTCGAGACCAACATATAAAGCATAAATGGGAGGAGAAGTGGGAGCAACACCCTCCAAGGAATAGGAAAGGTCAAGGTGAAAATCCCCGCCTTTGAAGGCAAGTGCAACCCGGAGACATATATGGATTAGGAGACTAAGATCGAGCACATTTGGAGTTGCAACAACATTCCTGGCAACAAAAAGTTACAACTCGCCACCTTAAAATTCAATGGTTTTGCTTTGATTTGGTAGGATAACCTTGTGGAGGAAAGGATAAGAGACCTAGACGCACCTGTAGCTACATGGGAGCAAATGAAGGCACTCATGAGGGCTCGATTCATTCCCCAACATTACTCACGGGAGCTTCGCCAAAGGTTGGAGCACCTCAAACAAGGATCCATGAGCATGGAAGAGACCTTAAACGCGATTCTAGCTATGGCATGAGCTTTGTGGTAGAAAGTGACGAGGACACCATAGCGCGATTCCTTCGAATCTTGCACACCTACTTGGTTCAATAAGTAGATTGTTATCCATACTCCAGTGTCACTGATATTTTACTTTTATCCATGAAGGTCGAGAGAAGGCTCAAGGTCCGGAGCATAAGAGGTAGCAATGGAAGAAGGAACACTGGTAACTCATTCCAATAAGGCCTGAACTACAACCAAAGGCAACCATCTTATGGCAAGGAGACCTCCCCATCCATGGAGGGAGGAAATGTAGCCGACGCCTAAGGGAGCATTGGAGCCGAAGCAAAGCACAAATGGGAAGCGCACCTCCGATTTCATGGGCATCTAATGAGGTTTCCGCAACCCCTAAGGGAAGTCATTCTAAACCCTGTACTTGAGACAGAGACATTGTGTGCTTTAAATGTCAAGGTAGATGTCATATGATGAAGGATTGCCCTAATAAGAAAACTCTCATGATTAATCACTTGCGCCAATATGAATCGGAAGATGAATATGATTATCATGTTGAAAATATGAATGATGAGCATGATGTGAATTTGATTTCTTATAATGTTGATGATGATGATTGCATTGAGTATGAGCATGGTGAGTCATTGATTTTAGAAGAGTCTTAAATGTTCAACCGACCTCATGTGAAGATAACCAAAGGGAATATTAATTTCATACTTGGTGTTTAGTTAAAGGAAAAATGTGTAATGTGATAATTGATGGTGGATGTTGTTGCATCATTTCTAGCGTAGAATTGGTTGAGAAATTGCAACTTCAAGTTTTTCATCACCCTATAGGCCTTATAAATTGCATTGGATGAATGATTGTGGTGCGTTAAAGGTGAATAAGCAAGCTAGGGTTTCTATTAAGTTAGGCCACTACGAAGATCTTGTTCTTTGTGATGTTGTTCCTAAGCAAGCTTGTCACATACTTTTTGGTCATCCATGGTGATTCGATAGAAATGTCTTACATGATTGATTCACTAACCGCTATTATTTTGTGCATAAAGGCAAGAACATCATCCTTAAATCTATGTCACCTACCAAAGTTGCGGATGCGCTCAATAAGAAGAAGGTAAGTGAATGTAAGACACAAGGGCCGGCTCAACCGAGCCAATGTACAAGCTCTAGAACCTCAAATGTTCTCTTAGCTTCTATGGGAGGATTTGTGGACGAGTACTTGGATGGGGAAACCATACTCATGCTCTTTTTCAAAGAGTTGATCTTGTTAAGTGAGGAGTTCCGAGCTACCTTACCCTCACTTATCTTGGCCCCAATCGAGGAATATGGGGATGTATTCCCGGAAGAGATCCCACCCCTATCCGACGAATCGAGCATCAAATCGATCTCATTTCGGGGGTTGCACTGCCAAATAGGCCGGCTTATAGAACGAAGCCAACCGAGAACCAAGACGTATAATCCCAAGTTCAAGATTTATTGGACAATGGATACATTCGGGAAAGTATGAGCCCTTGTGCTGTCCCGGTGTTGTTAGTGCCGAAGAAAGATAACACATGGAGAATGTGTGTCGATTGTAGGCCTATTAAAAACATTACGGTCAAGTATAGGCACCCCATCCCTCGTCTAGATGATATGCTAGATTAATTGCATGCCGCCACTCTCTTTTCTAAGATAGATTTAAAGAGTGGTTACCATCAAGTGAGGAGGAAGGAAGGGGACGACTGGAAAACGACCTTCATGACCAAATCTGGTCTATATGAATGGCTCACCATGCCATTCGGGCTCATGAATGCACCTAGTACTTTCATGCACTTAATGAACCATGTGCTTAGAAACTTTATAGGGAAATTTGTTGTAGTTTATTTTGATGATATTTTAATCTATAGTAAATCTCTCGAAGAGCATGAAGTACATTTGAGAGAAGTACTCTCTACACTTAGATTAGAGCACTTGTTTGCAAACCTTATTAAATACGAATTGTGCACTAATCATGTTTCCTTTGTTGGTTTTGTAGTGAACACCGAAGGACTACATGTGGACAAAGCCAAGATCAACGCAATCCAAGAGTGGTCGACACCTACTACCGTCAGCCAAGTGAGGAGCTTCATGGGCTAGCAAGCTTCTATAGGCACTTCATCAAGGATTTTAGCTCCATCGCAGCCCCCTTGACCGAGGTGACAAAGAAGAGGAGCGAGTTCCATTGGGGGGGCAGCCCAAGAGAAAGCGTTTTTAACCCTCAAGCTCAACCTCACCGAGGCACCACTCCTAGCCCTCCCAAACATCACATGGCCTTTTGAGGTGGAGTGTGATGCTCATGGCATTGGAATAGGCGGCAACCTCATGCAAGAAGGTAAGCCTACTGCTTATTTTTCGGAGAAGCTTAAGGGTGCAAGTCTTAACTACTCTACGTATGACAAGGAGTTGTACACCCTGTTTAGAGTACTTAAGGCTTTGCAACACTACTTGTGGCCTAGAGAGGTTGTCTTGAAAACTGATCATGAATCTTTAAAACATTTTAAAAGCCAAGACAAACTTGATAGAAGACATGGAAGATGGATGGTGTTTATTGAAACATTTCCATATGTGATAAAGTATATGAAGCGTCAAGATAACATAGTTGTCGATGCCCTATCTAGGAGACATACCATGTTAACCACCTTAGACTCTCAAGTACTAGGCTTTGTGTATATTAAGGAGCTTTACATGGATGACTAGGATTTTAGAAATGCTTTTAAAGTGTGTGCCGAAAAAAAATATTTAGATAAGTTTTATGTCTTTGAGGGATTTCTATTTAGGATGGATATGTTTGCATTCCTAGGTGTTCCCTTAGGCTATTACTTGTTGATGAAGCACACCGAGGAGGATTAATGGGACATTTTGGAAGAGACAAGACCTGACATACCTTTAGGACTCACTTTTATTGGCTACACATGTTAAGGGATGTAGAGCATTGTCCTAAAAGATGTATTGAGTGCCTTAAAGCCAAATCTAGATTGATGCTCCATGGTTTTTACACCTCTTTACCCACGCCCACACCCCTTGGGAAAATATATGGATGGATTTTTTATAAGGATCAAGATGGCCTTCTGTGGGTTGAACAATGACCAAGACCCAGGCGAGCTATCAAGATCGATTCGAGGGCTATTAGAAGAAAAGTGTGTTGTGCTCAAACGCAAGAAGAAGGCACTCCATGGCTTGAAGAAAAGAAGACATTGAAGAGGCCGACGATTGGCCCAAAGATATTTGAATTATTATTATTATTATTATTAGTTCTTTCCATATTTAGTAACTCCTATGTTAGTTGGAGCTATTTATGGAATGTCTTATTTTTAGTATTACTTAGGTCACATAAGATGGTTAGGAGAGTTTATTCTTAGGCTTTCTTAATTATCATATTTTATGATTTTTCTAGTCAGGATTTTATTTATATTATTATATTAGGATTATGTTAGTCAAGTTTATCCTTTTGTAAAGGATGGGCTGGCCAACACTAGAAGGTTTTAGGATTTCTAGATATTAGGATTTCTATTTAAACATTCTTTGTTATTCAATGAAAGATAGATTGGAATTAGAATTGAAGAAACATTTTGACTAAAAGGTTCTTCGATTACCAATCCAAACACTTTGCTTCATAATATCAGATTGTTATCCATCCTCCAAAACATCCATCCAACATCTAGTCGAAACCCTAATCCTAAACACAACCCAAAAACACAAAGAAGAATTCATGTAGAAACCGTCGCAGAAACCGAGGCACATTCGACGCAGGAGAGCAGGGAACACTGTGGCTGCCTTCACACCCAGGCCAGGCGGCAGCCGCCTGTTCGTAAGGGGAGGTGTGATTCTGCTCAAATAAAATATACAATATAAAATCTAACTATGGCAACTCCCTTTTCAAACAAATAATACAAGAATCCCTCCCGATGCAGTGGTAGGGTAATTCAGGATCGAATCCACGAGGAGGTATGTCAGCGCTTCCCTTGTTGTAATCACGATCAAACTTTTGACCTCAGAAGACACTCGGTATCGATGTGTCTGGTCGATATCGACCTCGGTTCTGGTCGATTTCCACTGGATTCATGCATAAGACAAAAGCAAACCAAATCGGCGTCGAGACAAACCTCGATATCGATGTTAGTCCTCGATATCGACCTTTCACAATCGATTTTGATGTTTTTGATAGAGATATTTTTGAGGTCGTTAAATCCTATCAAATAGTCTGAACTAACCTAACTAGTATAGCTTGGCAAGTACAGGTCAAACCCAAAGAGACTTGTGCAATTCGTATGCTAAATTTGTATGCTAAGATGAGAATGATATGAAAAGGGGGTTTTGGAAGTATGCAAAGTAACACAAAAATAAGCAAAGGGTGCAATGATGGTGATTGATAACAATATGTGAGAAACACCATTGATTAATTAGTATCCACGCTCAATTTGGATTCCGATCCTTGAAATTCGCTAAACTTATTACTCTTGAGCAACCTATTGTGAAAATCAATTGTACCTTGACAATAACTTTCAATTCCTTCCCTGCAAGTAGTGAATATGTCAACTAGACTCTAAACACCCTTATTGATGAATAACCTAAAAACTATCCTGATTCAATTCAACAATAGCAATGCACACCAATGAATGTCAATAGGAACAATTGAAATAAGGCAACTAGCAATAAACCAATTGTATCTTTATCCTCATGCAATCAAGCAAGTCAACTAGCCCTAGATAATCACAAGTTGCTACTATGATCCAAGTTCTTCAACTAGCGTCCCTATCGATCTAGCGATAGATTGAATTCAAGCAATATTAGATGGACAATCTAATAGATCACAAACTCAATCATAAGAAATGACAACGGAAGATAAAGATTACTCAAAAGTAATTAGAGTAGAGAATATCTCACAGAATATCAAATCGAAAGCTTCAAACTAATCAATCAAACGAAAGAGGAGTTTAGTTCGCCATAGCACAAAAGCTCTCCTCTAGGGTTTTTTCAATTGCTAAATTGTCCATAATAAGTCTCCTAAAAACCCCTTTAATAGACGTCCAAAAGGGTTACAAAATAACCTAATTAAAAATAAGGAATTCGACTAAGTCGGGTTTCGGCGCTGACAGAGGCCGCATGCGCGTCTACATGGCCGCGAGCGCGGCTCAGGACATAAGTCAACATTCTCCTCTCAGCATTGACCACGGTCGCGGCTATATTGTTCACATGACTCTCATTCTTTCTTTCCTTGATCGAATCTTGTAATCCCATTTTCACTTCATGCATCTCCCATATGAGTTTGTCATGCCTGAAATTAACCACAAATATGTGTAGATTTTGCCTCGATAACCATAACAATCTAATTCACAAATTAATACTAATGAGGACATTATTTACAAATAAACTATGCTAATTAAGTCCCATAATACCTATATGAATGGATGCTATCAAATTCCCCCACACTTAAACCTTTGCTTGTCCTCAAGCAATGAAGACAACATCAAATCACCCCACAGACAAAACATTCATTCATCCACACCTACTGTTCCTTTAGAAATATAAGGGAAGCAAACATGATAAATTGACAACATCATTGCACATATTTTGTAACCAATAAATTCAAGCAAACATGTCAATTCTACACATCACAAGGGATGTGTTTCACTCTCACTCATGTGTTTAGAGTTAACAATTTCACGCTCAAACTCAATCTTTGAAAGCTTAGCTACACGAGACTTGCACCAGTGTTCTAATTCTCCACCGCTGGTGACTCCACACATAACAAAAATCACGAGGTCTTTCAATCCGGTTGTAATGGGGCCAAGGTATAAAACATAAGGTATGGACATTTTTTGGCCATGTGGTGCTCATAATCCGGGAACTAAGGAGATCACCAAATTACAAACCACTACTCATCAACTCATACCATATCTCTACCATGTCATACAATCCTAATCTCAAGCACACAACTCTACAAGCATACTCAACTCTTTCTTTTGTTATATTTTTTTTCTTTTTTTTTCTTTTTTTATATCACGCTGTATTGATTTAATTTTCCTTGACTTTTACCCCTAAGTGAATTTTATCCTCCTTAGGTCCCAAGTAATAAGCACTAGTAAGAAACAAATAAACATAACATAAATATACCTCAAATCATATCATCCATCACTGAAACCATCATCCACAACATAGATATTCACCAACTATTCCTAAATTCCCGGATGGGGTCAGGCCATAATTGGCTATGGATACAGTTTGTGGAACTACAAAAGAATAGGCAATCAGGCTCAAATGGGCTTCAAGGAACGGATAATATGTAAGGTGAGAATGAGTAAAATAGGGCTAATAAAGGTGCCTCAATCATGTTTAAGTCATGTGCAGAAATCATAAAATGCAACCTCGAAAAAGATATCTAAATGCAATTCAAAGAGGAAGCAATCAAAGATAGTACACTCAACAAGCAAGAGGACACCGTATAGATTGTCCTGAAATAGGCCAAAATAGTTTCACCAGGTAATTTGCACAAAATCTCAATGTCGCCAAAATCAAAGAGTCATACATGCTCAATTATCAACAAACCATGCCCACTAATATATGAAAGTACTGAATCGAAGCTTCAACAATCCAAATGAGTCATAGGGCATCATAAATCAGAAATAAAATATAGAGGACAAGCGATCTTTCATGTGGGAAAATAAGACCTAAACTTAACTAATGCATGATTTTTTTTTACTATGAAATAAACATGCAAAGGAAATAAACATGATATCTAATGCAATTCAAAACCTAAATCCTAGCTAATAATCCCCCCACACTTATGTCTTCCATTGTCCTCAATGAAGATAAAGACAAATACAATAATTAGTATGGAAAAGGAAAAGAAAAGAAAAAAAAAACTCACAATGAAACTCATGGCGGTGGCGGGAAAAGCAGAAAGTACGACACTTCAAACATGTCGGACTACTCAAACAAGTAGGAAGAGGAGGAACTTAATTACAACTGAGGCACATTAGACAGTTGCTGCAGGGGAAGGGCCGCAGGCGCGGTAGGTAGGCCACGGGCGCGGCTCCATATTTATTCCAACTTTTTCTGATTTTCTAAAGGCCGCGGGCGCAGCTCTTAGGCCGCGGGCGCGGCTCCAATCGCCCTTCTTCAAAAACTTGTTCTGAAATGTTAGTTATTGTCGAAACTAACCCAAACTACCTACTAATAAATAGAAAATGCAACAAATTAAATTAAATGCAAAATATGAGTAGACCTACTTACCCGGGGTTGCCTCCCAACAACGCCTTTGTTTTATGTCGTTGCCTCGACTTATTTTGGTTGTCCATTTAAGACATAAGCGGATGTTCGCGATTGGGGTTAGGGAAAGGTGTATTGTAAAATAGAAGAATAAAATAAAGCACAACTAGACTATCTCCCTGTCTCAAACAAATAATACAAGAATCCCCTCCCTTGTAGTAGTAGGGTAATTCAGGATCGAATCCACGAGGAGGTAGGTCAGCGCTTCCTTTGTTGTACTCACGATCAATGATTTCGACCTCAGCAGACACTCGATATCGAGTATACTGGTCGATATCGACCTCAGTTCTGGTCGATTTCCTAGCGCAATTCCTGCAGAAGACAAAACAGCAAGTCGACGTCGAGCAGAGACCTCGATATCGATGTTAGTACTCGATATCGACCCTTAAGGTCGATTTCGATGCTTGTCACAGAAACCGTTTTTGTAACCAATTTGTCGGAAAAGGATCCGAAGAAAATAGAATGGAGAGGGAAGATGAACAGAAGTAAAACTAAGACCTTTATGAAGAATTTAATGAATTAAAAAGCTTCCAAAGTCGGGGTTTTATGCCACAACGATATCAATGCAAGTTTCATGCTAAAAATATGAACTTTAATGTCTTTCCGTCAAATAACTTTCGTTATCAACACTTAGGTGATTAGAGGCTTTCGCATAGTTCCTAAGAGTTACTATCCAATTCATGAGTAATTCAAGTTCGCAATATGAGTGGCTTTCGCTTCAATAATGCAAATAATGAATCTCCCTAACTTTCGCAAAGGATCATGCATGGGGTAGAAGACAGAATTGCATAAAAGTCATACCTTTGATGCACTTACCTCACATTGCTATCGTCGGGCTCACCCCGACCCTAGAAGTGGGTTGACTACTCGCTCCTCATCATGTACATCATCATCATTGTTATTGAAAGAAAGCTACTTTGAATTAAAACTCCGAAAGAAAGTACAACCGAACAAGCCACTCCGCTCTCGCTTTACAACTCCACTCGGCCACTCTCTCTCTCTCTCTTGCAACTGAATTCGGAATCTCTAATTGAATTATGAATAATGAATCGAATCTTGAATACCTAAACTCAGCCCTATTGGCTTCTATTTGTAGATGACGACATGGACTCGAAACCTTTATCTTTATTCTCTATGATAAATAAAAAATATAAATAAAAGTAAAAGCTAAAACTTCATGGTGAAATCAGCCTCCTCATGATAAATCTGATGTTGAAGATAGGAAATCTCGACCTTTGGATAGATAT
Source organism: Persicaria maculosa (assembly GCA_963922045.1). NCBI lineage: Eukaryota > Viridiplantae > Streptophyta > Magnoliopsida > Caryophyllales > Polygonaceae > Persicaria > Persicaria maculosa. Next base: position 43,687,722 of record OY998261.1, read on the forward strand.
TGCAAGCATTGGATACAATTCTATCAAAATCGGAGTCGAATTCCTCTGCTGGCATGGTCGATATCGACCCTTCCACTCGATATCGACCCCTCCAAAATCTTATCTCGAGCTTCTCCTACTCGACTTCTATCAACTTGGTCGATCTGACATGATCGATATCGACCCCCAGACGTCGATATCGACCTCTTCTGTGTCGAGATGCTCTGTTTCCTTTCTGCTCGATTCCTATGTCTCGATGTACTCGATGTCGAGGTCTTCAGTCGATTTCGACCTCTTCAGAAGACTTCGAGTTCTTTTTCCGCTCTTCTGAATTCATCCATTTTCATCCTGTTTCCTACGAAATCACATGGAAACTCGTGCAAACCCATATATCTGACATTTAAGCATAAACTACACTATTCCCATGTTTTCCCACTAATGTGCATGCAAAAGACAACAAAATGAATTCATATGTGCATAGAAAATATGGCAATATGCGCACACATCAGCGGACATTGTTAGCATCCTCAAAAGTAAATCAAACTCTCGTGCCCATCGAAAAGATGAATAGATACAAAATATGAAAAAGTTGATAGAAAATAGTATAGTGTTCAAGAATCTTACCAATTGATCATATTCTTGAGCCTGACTTTCAGTCGGGGGTATGTGAGACCACCAACACAGTTCTATTGGTGGTGTACTGAAGTAATGCTCCCATGGATCGATATAATCACCAATACCTCCCCAATCGTAATAGTTTACCCTTATTACCTCTTGAGCCTCAGCAGTTGGCTCTAGACTTCGTTCATCAACGGGCGAGCTAGGCGTGATCTTGTCAAATGGAGTGTTGTCTTCCTCCATCTTCTCAGCATGATTCTCCACAATGACCTCAATAGGTGAAACAGAAGTCTCAATAATTTGAGATACTTGGGGAAGTGACTCATTCTGCGCACATTTAAAATCCATGTAGCAGAAAAAATCCCACATCTCTAAGAGTCCCATATCTAATAAACCTCCATCACTCATGTGATCAGCAAGGCTCCGTGGCTCAGCAGTCATACCATCAAAGATGCATAGAAGCACTTCTCTTGTACTAGCTTGATAACCCCATGAACAAAGATCGTTAATGTACTCCTGCAACCTAGTAATGTATTGATGAAAACTCTCTCCATCTAACTGCAATAACCTCACCTTCAACATTGGTCAGTAGCACGAGTATGGACCATATGAATGATCTACACAAGAAATAACACACAAATAAAACACACAAATTGTCAAACAAGTCCCCGGCAAAGGCGTAAAATTTGATAGAGATATTTTCGAGGTCGTTAAATCCTATCATATAGTCTGAACTAACCTAACTAGTATAGCTTGACAAGTACAGGCCGAACCCAAAGAGACTTGTGCAATTCGTATGCTAAATTTGTATGCTAAGATGAGAATGATATGAAAAGGGGGTTTTGGAAGTATGCAAAGTAACACAAAAATAAGCAAAGGGTGCAATGATGGTGATTGATAACAATATGTGAGAAACACCATTGATTAATTAGTATCCACGCTCAATTTGGATTCCGATCCTTGAAATTCGCTAAACTTATTACTCTTGAGCAACCTATTGTGAAAATCAATTGTACCTTGACAATAACTTTCAATTCCTTCCCTGCAAGTAGTGAATATGTCAACTAGACTCTAAACACCCTTATTGATGAATAACCTAAAAACTATCCTGATTCAATTCAACAATAGCAATGCACACCAATGAATGTCAATAGGAACAATTGAAATAAGGCAACTAGCATTAAACCAATTGTATCTTTATCCTCATGCAATCAAGCAAGTCAACTAGCCCTAGATAATCACAAGTTGCTACTATGATCCAAGTTCTTCAACTAGCGTCCCTATCGATCTAGCGATAGATTGAATTCAAGCAATATTAGATGGACAATCCAATAGATCACAAACTCAATCATAAGAAATGACAACGGAAGATAAAGATTACTCAAAAGTAATTAGAGTAGAGAATATCTCACAGAATATCAAATCGAAAGCTTCAAACTAATCAATCAAACGAAAGAGGAGTTTAGTTCGCCATAGCACAAAAGCTCTCCTCTAGGGTTTTTTCAATTGCTAAATTGTCCATAATAAGTCTCCTAAAAACCCCTTTAATAGACGTCCAAAAGGGTTACAAAATAACCTAATTAAAAATAAGGAATTCGACTAAGTCGGGTTTCGCCGCTGACAGAGGCCGCATGCGCGTCTACATGGCCGCGAGCGCGGCTCAGGACATAAGTCAACATTCTCCTCTCAGCATTGACCACGGTCGCGGCTACATTGTTCACATGACTCTCATTCTTTCTTTCCTTGATCGAATCTTGTAATCCCATTTTCACTTCATGCATCTCCCATATGAGTTTCTCATGCCTGAAATTAACCACAAATATGTGTAGATTCTGCCTCGATAACCATAACAATCTAATTCACAAATTAATACTAATGAGGACATTATTTACAAATAAACTATGCTAATTAAGTCCCATAATACCTATATGAATGGATGCTATCAAATTCCCCCACACTTAAACCTTTGCTTGTCCTCAAGCAATGAAGACAACATCAAATCACCCCACAGACAAAACATTCATTCATCCACACCTACTGTTCCTTTAGAAATATAAGGGAAGCAAACATGATAAATTGACAACATCATTGCACATATTTTGTAACCAATAAATTCAACCAAACATGTCAATTCTACACCTCACAAGGGATGTGTTTCACTCTCACTCATGTGTTTAGAGTTAACAATTTCACGCTCAAACTCAATCTTTGAAAGCTTAGCTACACGAGACTTGCACCAGTGTTCTAATTCTCCACCGCTGGTGACTCCACACATAACAAAAATCACGAGGTCTTTCAATCCGGTTGTAATGGGGCCAAGGTATAAAACATAAGGTATGGACATTTTTTGGCCATGTGGTGCTCATAATCCGGGAACTAAGGAGATCACCAAATTACAAACCACTACTCATCAACTCATACCATATCTCTACCATGTCATACAATCCCAATCTCAAGCACACAACTCTACAAGCATACTCAACTCTTTCTTTTGTTATATTTTTTTTCTTTTTTTTTTCTTTTTTTATATCACGCTGTATTGATTTAATTTTCCTTGACTTTTACCCCTAAGTGAATTTTATCCTCCTTAGGTCCCAAGTAATAAGCACTAGTAAGAAACAAATAAACATAACATAAATATACCTCAAATCATATCATCCATCACTGAAACCATCATCCACAACATAGATATTCACCAACTATTCCTAAATTCCCGGATGGGGTCAGGCCATAATTGGCTATGGATACAGTTTGTGGAACTACAAAAGAATAGGCAATCAGGCTCAAATGGGCTTCAAGGAACGGATAATATGTAAGGTGAGAATGAGTAAAATAGGGCTAATAAAGGTGCCTCAATCATGTTTAAGTCATGTGCAGAAATCATAAAATGCAACCTCGAAAAAGATATCTAAATGCAATTCAAAGAGGAAGCAATCAAAGATAGTACACTCAACAAGCAAGAGGACACCGTATAGATTGTCTTGAAATAGGCCAAAATAGTTTCACCAGGTAATTTGCACAAAATCTCAATGTCGCCAAAATCAAAGAGTCATACATGCTCAATTATCAACAAACCATGCCCACTAATATATAAAAGTACTGAATCGAAGCTTCAACAATCCAAATGAGTCATGGGGCATCATAAATCAGAAATAAAATATAGAGGACAAGCGATCTTTCATGTGGGAAAATAAGACCTAAACTTAACTAATGCATGATTTTTTTTTACTATGAAATAAACATGCAAAGGAAATAAACATGATATCTAATGCAATTCAAAACCTAAATCCTAGCTAATAATCCCCCCACACTTATGTCTTCCATTGTCATCAATGAAGATAAAGACAAATACAATAATTAGTATGGAAAAGGAAAAGAAAAGAAAAAAAAAACTCACAATGAAACTCATGGCGGTGGCGGGAAAAGCAGAAAGTACGACACTTCAAACATGTAGGACTACTCAAACAAGTAGGAAGAGGAGGAACTTAATTACAACTGAGTTACATTCGACAATTGCTGCAGGGGAAGGGCCGCAGGCGCGGTAGGTAGGCCACGGGCGCGGCTCCATATTTATTCCAACTTTTTCTGATTTTCTGAAGGCCGCGGGCGCAGCTCTTAGGCCGCGGGCGCGGCTCCAATCGCCCTTCTTCAAAAACTTGTTCTGAAATGTTAGTTATTGCCGAAACTAACCCAAACTACCTACTAATAAATAGAAAATGCAACAAAAGAAATTAAAAGCAAAATATGAGTAAACCTACTTACCCGGGGTTGCCTCCCAACAACGCCTTTGTTTTATGTCGTTGCCTCGACTTATTTTGGTTGTCCATTTAAGACATAAGCGGACATTGTTAGCATCCTCAAAAGTAAATCAAACTCTCATGCCCATCCAAAAGATGAATAGATACAAAATATGAAAAAGTTGATAGAAAATAGTATAGTGTTCAAGAATCTTACCAACTGATCATATTCTTGAGCCTGACTTTCAGTCGAGGGTATGTGAGACCACCAACACAGTTCTATTGGTGGTGTACTGAAGTAATGCTCCCATGGATCGATATAATCACCAATACCTCCCCAATCGCAATAGTTTACCCTTATTACCTCTTGAGCCTCAGCAGTTGGCTCTAGACTTCGTTCATCAACGGGCGAGCTAGGGGTGATCTTGTCAAATGGAGTGTTGTCTTCCTCCATCTTCTCAGCATGATTCTCCACAATGACCTCAATAGGTGAAACAGAAGTCTCAATAATTTGAGATTCTTGGGGAAGTGACTCATTCTGCGCACATTGAAAATCCATGTAGCAGAAAAAATCCCACATCTCTAAGAGTCCCCAATCTAATAAACCTCCATCACTCATGTGATCAGCAAGGCTCCGTGTCTCAGCAGTCACACCATCAAAGATGCATAGAAGCACTTCTCTTGTACTAGCTTGATAACCCCATGAACAAAGATCGTTAATGTAATCCTGCAATCTGGTAATGTATTGATGAAAACTCTCTCCATCTAACTGCAATAACCTCACCTTCAACATTGGTCAGTAGCACGAGTATGGACCATATGAATGATCTACACAAGAAATAACACACAAATAAAACACACAAATTGTCAAACAAGTCCCCGGCAAAGGCGTAAAATTTGATAGAGATATTTTCGAGGTCGTTAAATCCTATCATATAGTCTGAACTAACCTAACTAGTATAGCTTGACAAGTACAGGTCGAACCCAAAGAGACTTGTGCAATTCGTATGCTAAATTTGTATGCTAAGATGAGAATGATATGAAAAGGGGGTTTTGGAAGTATGCAAAGTAACACAAAAATAAGCAAAGGGTGCAATGATGGTGATTGATAACAATATGTGAGAAACACCATTGATTAATTAGTATCCACGCTCAATTTGGATTCCGATCCTTGAAATTCGCTAAACTTATTACTCTTGAGCAACCTATTGTGAAAATCAATTGTACCTTGACAATAACTTTCAATTCCTTCCCTGCAAGTAGTGAATATGTCAACTAGACTCTAAACACCCTTATTGATGAATAACCTAAAAACTATCCTGATTCAATTCAACAATAGCAATGCACACCAATGAATGTCAATAGGAACAATTGAAATAAGGCAACTAGCAATAAACCAATTGTATCTTTATCCTCACGCAATCAAACAAGTCAACTAGCCCTAGATAATCACAAGTTGCTACTATTATCCAAGTTCTTCCACTAGCGCCCCTATAGATGTAGCGATAGATTGAATTCAAGCAATATTAGATGGACAATCCAATAGATCACAAACTCAATCATAAGAAATGACAACGGAAGATAAAGATTTCTCAAAAGTAAGTAGAGTAGAGAATATCTCATAGAATATCAAATCGAAAGCTTCAAACTAATCAATCAAACGAAAGAGGAGTTTAGTTCGACATAGCACAAAAGCTCTCCTCTAGGGTTTCTCCAATTGCTAAATTGTCCATAATATGTCTCCTAAAAACCCCTTTAATAGAAGTCCAAAAGGGTTACAAAATAACCTAATTAAAAATAAGGATTTCGGCAAAGTAGGGTTTCGGCGCTGACAGATGCCGCGGGCGCGGCTACATGGCCACGGGCGCGGCTCACGACATAAGTCAACATTCTCCTCTCAGCATTCACCGCGGCCGCGGCTACATTATTCACAACACACTCATTCTTTCTTTCCTTGATCGAATCTTGTAATCCCATTTTCACTTCATGCATCTCCCATATGAGTTTCTCATACCTGAAATTAACCACAAATATGTGTAGATCCTGCCTCGATAACCATAACAATCTAATTCAAAAATTAATACTAATAAGGACATTATTTACAACTAAACTATGCTACATAAGTCCTATAATACCTATATAAATTGATGCTATCAGTTTGTCACAGAAACTTCAATGCGTAACCTATGTGTTGGAAAAGTATCCGAAGAGCATACAATGGTTGTAGAAAGATAGTCAGAAATCAAAACATAGACTTTTTATGGGTCAGTTTGGTAACACGGAGCTGATGGGGCAGCTGAAGCTGATAGGGTAGCTGAAGCTGATGGATTAAGTGTGTTAAATATATGTTAAATTGGAGTTTTCATAAGCTAGTAAGGTGTTTGGTAACCCAGCTGATAGAGTAGCTGATACAAACTAGCTGATCAGATAAGAGAAAATGAATAGAATTCTGAAAAGCTTGCGGTTAGTAGCTGTTGAAAATCCAATTTCAAAAGCTAATTAAATTAAAATCTTATATTTAACTTATTTAAAACTATAATTTATTAAAACCAAAAGTTCCGAAAAGCTACATGCATTACCAAACGGACCCTATGTAATTCAATATACTAAAAGCTTCTAAAGTCGGGGTTTCATGCCACAACGATAACAATGCAAGTATGGTGCTAAAGTTATGAAATTTAATGTCTTTCCGTCAAATAACTTTTGTTACCAACACTTAGGTGATTAGAGGCTCTCACATAATTCCTAAGAGTTACTATCCAATTCATGAGTAATCCAAGTTCACAATATGAGTGGCTTTCGCTTCAATAATGCTAATAATGAATCTCCCCAACTTTCGCAAAGGATCATCCATTGGATAGAAGACGGAATCGTATAAAAATCATACCTTTGATGCACTTACCCTACATCGCAATCGTCGGGCTCATCCTGACCCTAGAAGTGGGTTCACTACTCGCTTCTCATCATGCAACTCATCATAATCGTTGAAAAGAAAACTACTTTGAATTGAACTAAAGAGAAATTACAACCGAACCAAGCCAATTCCGCTCTCGCTTCCACCAACCTCACTCGGCCTCCTCTCTCTCTCTCTCTACAAATTCTCTATTGAAAACTGAATTCTCTGTGTGTGGATGATTAAACTTAGCCCTAACGGCCTCCAGAGATAGATATCGAACTTTGCTATCCAAAGACTCGAAACTTATCTTTATACTCTAAGATAAAACTCAAATAAAGTAAAACTAAAAACTTCATGGTAAAACAGCTAAAGTGATAACTCTGACGTTGAAGATAGGAAATCTCGACTTTTGGATAGACGTGCAAGCTTGGGATATATTTCTATCAAAATCTGAGTCGGACTTCTCTGCTGGAAACATCGATATCGACATAAGGACATCGATATCGACCTCGGTATAACTCTATCTCGAGCTCTCCTTCTTCTCCTCAGACTGGCACTCGACTTCTATCAATAAGCTCGATCTAGGCACTCGATATCAACCATGGATCTTCGATATTGACCTCGTTGTATCGACATGCTCTACTTTCCCTCTTGCTCGATTTCTGCCTCTCTGCTACACTCGATGTCGAGGTTCTTTAGTCGATTTCGACCTCTTCAGAAGACTTCGAGTTCTTTTTCCGCTCTTCTAAATTTGTCCATTTTTGTCCTGTTTTCTGCAAAATCAGATAGAAACTCGTGCAGACCCATATATTTGATAATAAAGCATAAACTACACTAATCACATGATTTCCCACTAATATGCATGCAATTCAGGGGAAGAAAGTAAACCCTCAACATCATAGATTCATTTTTCATATATCCCTACAATCAATTGCCATCCTCGATATGGTACTTATGTGAACCAAATCCATGCATGTGCATAAAAGCAATTTCATACTCATAAAAGGACGTTTATATGCTAAAAACAATTTTAGCGACATAGCATTAATAATCAAGAGGACTTTTTCAAGCTTTAGAGAAGTAGATTGGTAAAAGGCTAAAGGTGGGCTAATATTTGGCCACGTGGTGTTAAATCCGGGGAAATATAACTTTCTTTCCAAAATATTCATTCCACATAATGTTTCTCACCTTTCACTCATCGCTCAATGCTTTTTTCACTAAAATGCTTTTACCTCTCTAACTTTAGCACTGCCTTCTCGCGAGTCGCAAACATGGGTGTCATGAATGGCCCCGGATACTTTGTACTTTGGACTCCTCATCTTATGTCCCATCTCGCTGAACTAACATCTCAACGAGCAGGGTCGACCTACCTTTATCTCCTGAGGTGATCGGATTTTTCTCACTCATTAAACTTTCCATATTTCATAAATCTTTCATTCCTGCCAACAACTTCATAAATATGCACAACTCCATATCATAACTCCAAAGATGACATCCATTCTAAAAATTGTCCCCGGATAGGGTATAAGGTATAAAAATTGGGCAATATGATATATATGCGGAGCAATAATAATAATGATATAGTAAGGCTCATATATGGCTTGTGACTTTTGCAAATATGCATAGGTAAGGCTAGGATATGAAATTTTGTAAGTACGTGTATGGAAATTATAAAAGTCCTCCATCATCTTATCATGCACATGTCATAAGCAACTTCAAATTTTCAACTCCTTTAATTTTTTTTTTCACTTCATTAGGACTTCCCTTAACTAGGCAATTTCATGTTATATCTCTAATGAATCTAATTTTGCATCGTAGAGCTCTTTTTTATACTTCCATGACTCTTTTCTTTATTTTCAATTTTTGATGGGGGTCATTTTTTGTTCTTTTTATTTTTTTTTCGAAATATAAACATACTAAAAATATGAATGAATGCAATGGTTAAAGATAAATATGCAAGTAAGCCTTTCCCCCACCCCATACTTAAAGATTACAGTGTCCTCACTATGTTAGAAATAGAATTAGAAAGAAAACTTACTAACCCTTCACAAATTTCAAGAGTTGAAGAAAGTTGCAGTGGTGGTCGATATCGACCTTGCAGCATCGAAATCGATCTCTGTCATCGATATCTGGCTCAAGCTTGAGGGTGATCCAGCCTCGACCACAAGCCCATCTGAATCGACCCTAAGGTCGATATCGATCTATTCACTCGATTTCGATCTCTGTTCTGTGCTCTTTTCCTTCTTTTCTGCAACTTGTTAAAAATAAAAACCAAAACAAAAACAAAAACATGCAATAATGATGAAGTCTCAAACAAAAACCAAATATGTTCAAAACCAAAAACTAATTATCTTTATTAAACACTCTATACTTTTAAGTCGCTAGGCTGACTTCTTCCTTTTGCGCTCTCAGGGCGGCATCTGCAGAGCCAATGTGGATTGGGCCTCAAACAACACTCCTTTATTGTCACGAAGTTGCATTCCGCCTGGATGGATTTGATTTACCGTGAATGGTCCCATCATCTTATCTTTGAATCTAGTAGGGAACCATTGATTTTTTTATTTGGCGACATAGACCTTGTCTCCTATCTCATATTGCCTCGAATCATCATTGGATACCGTACACAAGTGCACATGCCAAGGCACACCTCTTCCAAATAATGATAAATCTTTTATTGAGATGGAATAGGAGGAATCCGTACCTTGACTTACCTTCTTCTCTATCTGTGGCTCAGGTCGACATCGATCATCGGATGTCGTTATCGAGCTCTGTTGTGCTCTTGGAGGTTCAGTCGATTTGGAGTGTTTCTGCTCGACATGATCAGATCGATTTTGACAAACAGAGATCGATATCGAGCTCTTTGTTTCTCGTTTCTCATAATTAATGGCAGTCGATTTCCGCATTAGGTCATGGTCGATATCGACCTTGTTGCCCGATTTCGATGTTCCTACTCCTCCTCCGTCAACCTCATACTTATAACTTGACATAGAATCTTTAACTATGTTAGTCGATATCGACTTACCTAGGTCGACGTCGATATTCTATTTGGCTCCTTCGTTCAAGATTGCCACAACCTCCTCCACTTGGGCTTCTATGGCACACTTTTCAAGCTCTTCCGGTGTCATACTCATTACTTTGGCTTCTCCACATGTGATGTACATACCATTGACGGCTTATCTTAATTGGCCCTTCAATGTTCCTCACCGTCTTGTTGAAGGCATACTCTATCACCTCGTCGCTAATTGTGAATGAGAGCAATCCCTTTTTACGCTAATGTTGGCATCGACGGTCGCTAGGAATGGCCTACCTAAAATAATGGGACAAGAAGGGTCCTCCACTATATCAACAACTAAGAAATCAACAAGGACAAAGAATTTACCTACTTGTACTGGCACATCAGTTACCATCCCTGTTGGAATTACTACCGTATTGTTTGCCATGTATAACTCTGCATCCACGGGCTCTAGAGGACCTATCATTACCTTGTGCCATATGGTTAGTGGCATCATGCTAACGCTAGCGCCCAAATCAACTAAAGCATTAAATTTGAATCGACCTAAGCCTATAGCGATAGCAAACTTACCTAGGTCCGCTCGCTTTAGTGGAAGTTCCAATCTATTGTATTCCTCTGCGATCTCAGAAAGTGGTCAATTCTTACCAAATATGTCCTTAAGAATGTTTACATAGGACGGCATCTCATGAAGTGCTTCGGTGAATGGTATAGAGACATTGAGCCCTTGAAGCATCTTCACGAATCGCTGGAACTTCTTTTCCTCTGGGTCATTAATCACCTTTCTTGTTGGGAATGGCAACACCTTCTTATTCCCTGTGGCTGGAGTGAGATCGACATCGACAGGATGGAGGTCAACATCGACTAGAGGAGTTGATTTCTTTGGTGACTCAGCATCAGGGTCGACATCGACAGGAAGGTCGACATCGACATCACCTTGGTCGATATCGATAGGGGGGTCGATATCGATGTCTGTTCAGGGGCCTTCTCCTCCACTTTTTGCTCGGGCGTTTGGACTTGACGCCCACTCATTAGATTCATCGCCGCTATGTGTCCAGTGGTTTTGCCATTTTGATTGGGCACAATTGATCCGGGGAATGATCCTGACGCTTTGGGTATTGCTTCCGCCAATTGTCCCATTTGGGTCTCTATGTTGCTCTTCCAAACATCGATCTCCCCAAACCTAGAATTGATGCCCTGCAGGTCAGTATGGATGGAGTTGTTGGCTTGCTTAATCTTAGCATGGTTCCTCCGCATCTCATCAAGAATGATCTGTAGGTCATCCTTCCTTGTCTCCCGCTCAGGGTGCCCTGGTGCTCTATATGGTGGGGGATCCATTTGATAGAAGCGTTGGTCTTCCCATTATTGTTGATTGCCCCCTCCATAGGAGCCTCTCATCCACTTGGCTTCCTCATGTTGTTCCGCCATAGGTACTTGCTTAGTATGTGGACATGCACTAGTGTTGTGCCTTGTTGAGCCACATTCCTAACAAGTTTGATTGTTGCTCAGGAACCTGACTTGCTTTTGAAGGCGGCGTGTCTAATCATTGTGGAATTATTGCCATACATCAGGATCTATATCCCATGGAGGCTCATATAATGGCAGGGGCAGGCCTTGAGTCATAGGCTGCAGCAGTCCCATACGTGTTGTCGAAGTTGACTAGCCTCTCAATGGTCTCCCAGGCCTCCGTTGGTGTAAGCTCATGTACCGATAGGAGGTATGTGAATTGATCCTCTCCTTATTCGGCGCATCAAGGGAATTGTAGAATATCTCCTGGATGACATATAGAAGTTGCCCATGCGTCAGGCATGACCTCGGCAAGTCCTTAAACCACTCCCATGCATGTGCCAATGTTTCACCTGACTTTGGTTTGAAAGTCGTGATCCTTTGTCGCAGCATCGCCGTTTTAGAGGGAGGAAAGAATTTGTGTAGGAATACGTCCTTCACCTCTGCCCATGTCCTCAGCGAGCATGAAGCCAAACATTTGAGCCATTGTAATGCCTTCCCTGCCAAAGACCATCTAAAAGATTTTAGTCTCACATACTCTAAATTTACACCATTGGCAATTGTTTCACATAAATCCATAAAAGTAGAGATGTGTTGCAGTGGCCATTCATTAGGTCTTCCTTCAAAAGTATTTCTTTTTATTTCGGACAGAAAGTTAATTTTAATTTCATAATTGGAAGGAGGAATAAGTATAGCGGATTCAGGAACATGAATTGGCGGATGCATGTATTGCATCGTCGTCTGTGGATACTGATTTTGCCGCTCTTGGGCTTGTCTACGCGCATCCTCCTCCCTATCGGCACTGGCTTGCTCTGTAGTAGCAGCAGCCCTCTCAGCGGTGATTGTAGCGTAATTAAAGGTCCCTCCCGAGAAAACTTAGGTGGCGATTGATTGCCTCCCCGGCAACGGCGCCAATTTTTTCGTTTAGGGGAGGTGTGATTCTGGTTAAATAAAATATTCAAAATACTCTGACTATGCCAACTCCCTTTTCAATCAAATAATACAAGAATCCCTCCCGATGCAGTGGTAGGGTAATTCAGGATCGAATCCACGAGGAGGTATGTCAGCGCTTCCCTTGTTGTAATCACGATCAAGCTTTCAACCTCAGAAGACACTCGTTATCGATGTGTCTGGTCGATATCGACCTTGGTTCTGGTCGATTTGTCTGGTCGATATCGACCTCGGTTCTGATCGATGTTGAGAGAGACCTTGATATCGACATTAGTCCTCGATATCTACCTTTGACAGTCGACTTCGATGTTTGTCACAAAAACTTCAATGCGTAACCTATATGTCGGAAAAGTGTCCGAAGAGCGTAGAATGGTTGTAGAAAGATGGTCAGAAAAAAAAAATTAGACTTATTATGTAATTCAATATACTAAAAGCTTCTAAAGTCAGTGTTTCATGCCAGAACGATAACAACGCAAGTATGGTGCTAAAGTTATGAAATTTAATGTCTTTCCGTCAAATAACTTTCGTTACCAACACTTAGGTGATTAGAGGCTCTCGCATAATTCCTAAGAGTTACTATAAAATTCATGAGTAATCCAAGTTCACAATATGAGTGGCTTTCGCTTCAATAATGCAAATAATGAATCTCCCTAACTTTGGCAAAGGATCATGCATAGGATAGACGACGGAATCGCATAAAAGTCATACCTTTGATGCATTTACCCTACATCGCTATCGTCGGGCTCACCCCGACCCTAGAAGTGGGTTGACTACTCACTTCTCATCATGCAACTCATCATCATTATTGAAAAGAAAACTACTTTGAATTGAACTAAAGAGAAATTACAACCGAACCAAGCCAATTCCTCTCTCGCTTTCACCAACCTCACTCGGCCTCCTCTCTCTCTCTCTACAAATTCTGTATTGAAAATTGAATTCTCTGTGTGTGGATGATTAAAATCAGGCCTAACGGCCTCTAGATATAGATATCAAAATTTTCTATCCAAAGACTCGAAACTTATCTTTATTCTCTAAGATAAAACATAAATAAAGTAAAAACTAAAAACTTCGTGGTAGAACAGTTAAAGTGATAACTCTGATGTTGAAGATAGGAAATCTCGACTTTTGGATAGACGTGGTAGCTTCGGATAGAATTCTATCAAAATTTGATTCGGACTTCTCTGCTGGCAACATCGATATCGACATAAGGACATCGATATCGACCTCGGTATAACTCTATCTCGACCTCCCCTTCTTCTCCTCGGACTGGCACTTGACTTCTATCAATAAGCTCGATCTAGGCACTCGATATCGACTATAGATCATCGATATCGACCTCACTATGTCGACATACTCTCCTTTCCCTCTTGCTCGATTTTTGCCTCTCTACTGCACTCAAAGTCTAGGTTCTTCATTCGATTTCGACCTATTCAGAAGACTTCGAGTTCTTTTTCCCCTCTTTCAAATTTGTCCGTTTTTGTCATGTTTTATGCGAAATCACATAAAACTCGTGCTGACCCATATATTTGATAATAAAGCATAAACTACACTAATCTCATGATTTCCCACTAATATGCATGCAATTTATCGTAAAATGGACTTATATGTGCATAGAAAATATGGCAATTTGCGCGCACATCACCGCCCCGTCCCTGCAGCGGTCGCGGCCACTATTCATCCGCCATCGCTACCGCATTGTTTGTGTGTGTTGTTGTTTGCCTTATGTTCATCGCTTTCGCATCTATCCCACGTTCAATTACTAATTCCAAACAAGACAAATCAACATGTATTGCAAGATCGGGTCATCAACAAGTTGGTGTTCTTGATTCGAAGCCCACATGTTAATGATGAGGATCAAGATGGCCTTCTGTGGGTCGAACAATGACCTAGACCCAGTCGTGCTATCAAGATCGATTCGAGGGCTATTAAGAGAAGAGTGTTTTGTCCTCAACTGCGAGAAGAAGGCACCACCACGTCTTGAAGAGAAGAAGACATTGAAGAGTCTGACGATTAGGCCAAAGATATTTTAAATATTATTATTATTAGTTCTTTCCATATTTAGTAACTCCTATGTTGTTTGGAGCTATTTATGGAATGTCTTATTTTTAGTAATACTTAGTTAGGTCAAATAAGATGGTTAGAAGAGTCTATCTTTAGGCTTTCTTAATTACCATATTTTATTATTTTTCTAGTCAGGATTTTATTTATATTATCATATTAGGATTAGGTTAGTCAAGTCTATCATTTTGTAAAGGATGGGCTGGCCAACCCTGGAAGGTTTTAGGGTTTCTAGAGATTAGGATTTCTATTTAAACTTTCTTTGTCATTTAAGAAAACATAGATTGGAATTAGAATTGAAGAAACCTTTTCGCTAAAAGATTCTTCGATTACCAATCCAAACACTCTACTTCATAATTTTATATTGTTATTCATCCTCCTAATCATCCAACGAACATCTAGTCGAAGCCCTAATCCCAAACACAACCCAAAAACACAAAGAAGAATTCCTGCAGAAATCGTCGCAGAAACCTAGGCACATTCGATGCAGGAGAGAAGGGAACACCATCGCTGTCTTCAAACCCAGACCAGGCGTCGGCCGTCCCCTCCCTGCAGCGGCCGCGACCGCTGTTCATCTGTCGTTGCTACCGCAGGATTTGTGTGTGTTGTTGTTTGCCTTGTGTTCGTAGCTTTCGCATGTATCCCACGTTCAATTACTAATTCCAAACAAGACAAATGAAGGAGTATTGTAAGATTGGGCCATCAATTAGTTGGTGTTCTTGATTCGAAGTCCACAAGATAAGGATCGAGAATATCAACACATCAATTGGTATTCAGAGACAGGTTATGCTACACTCATTGTTTTGTTGAGTTTGATGTTACTAATGTTTGGATTCAATTGTTTGGGCTTTCTATGGAGATTGGGATGATGATCCCGATCCCTTGGATGATTTCTTTGCCTTGGAATGGGCTGCACAACAACGACACCAACGAGAGTTACAAAGGAATGTGATGTGCGCGCAAATTGCCATATTTTCTATGCACATTTATGTCCATTTCATCATCATTTGCATGCATATTAGTGGGAAAACATAAGATTAGTGTAGTTTATGCATAATTGTCAAATATAGAGGTCTGCACTAGTTTTTATGTGATTTCGCTGAAATCGAGACAAAAATTGACCGATTTGGACAAGAGATGAAGAGCGGGAAAAAGAACTCGAAGTCTACTGAAGAGGACAAAATCGATGATGAACCTCGACATCCAGTGAACAAAGAGCAACCAGGTATCGAGCAGAGGAGAAGCAGAGCTTGTCGACACAGAAGAGGTCGACATCGATGTCTGAAGGTCGATATCGAGTGGCCCAAATCGAGGATATTGATAGAAGTCGAGTGCCAATCCGAGAAAGAGAAGGACTGCTCGAGATTAGATAAAGAGAGGTCGATATCGAGGTCTCAAGGTCGATATCGATGTTAACTGCAGAAAAGATTCGACACAGTTTTTGATAGAATTCTATCCGAAGCGTTCGAGATAATCCTAAAGTCGAGATCTTCTATTATTAAGCACCAGACATCATCTTTTATGAGTTTTACCATGATTTTTTTTTGACTTTATTAAGTTTTATCTTAGAAAATAAAGATAGGTTTTCGAATCCTTGCATAGCGAGGTTCGAAATCTATATCTAGAGGCCATTAGGGCTGAATTTAGTCATTCAATTTTAGTCATTCAAGCACATAGTTACGAAGAGAATTAAGAGAGAGAGAGAGAGAGAGAGGGAGGCCGAGTGGAGTTGTGTAAGCGAGAGCGGAGTGGCTTTGTTCGGTGTAATCTTTCTTTCTTTTGTAATACAAAGTAGTTTCTTTTCCATGATAATGATGAGTTCAATGATGAGACGCGAGTAGTCAACCCACTTCTAGGGTCGGGGTGAGCCCGACGATAGCAATGTAGGGTAAGTGCATCAAAGGTATGATTTTCATGCGATTCCGTCTTCTATCCTATCCATGATCCTTTACGAAAGTTAGGGAGATTCATTATTTGCATTATTGAAGCGAAAGCCAATCATATTGTGAACTTGGATTACTCATGAATTGGATAGTAACTCTTAGGTTTTATGCGAGAGCCTCTAATCACCTAAAAGTCGGTAACGATAGTTATTTGACGGAAAGACATTAAATTTTATAACTTCAGCATCATACTTGCATGAAGATCGTTGTGGCATGAATCCCCGACCTTGGAAGTTTTTAGTTAATTGAATTCATATAAAAAGTTTGAGTTTTTATTTCTGTCCATCTTTCCATAACCATTCTAAGCTCTTCGAACTACTTTTCTGACAAATAGGTTACGTATACAGTTACTGTTGTAGACATCGAAATCGACTCGCAAGTTCGATATCGAGCACTAACATCGATATCAAGGTTCATCTCGACGTCGACTGCTTTGCTTCTGTCTTGTACAAGAAACTCACGGGAAATCGACCAGATCTGAGGTCAATGTCGACCTGACACCTCGATATCGAGTGTCTCCTGGAGTAGAAAGCTTGATCGTGATTGCAACTAATGAAGCGCTGACATACCTCCTCGTGGATTCGATCATGAATTACCCTACCACTACATCGGGAGGGATTCTTGTATTTTATTTGCTTGAATAAGGGAGTGAGCTTAGTTAGAGTTTATATTTTAATTTTTTATATCTGACCGAATCACCTCCCCCTACGAACACATTGGCGCCGTTGCTGGGGAGGCAATCAATCGCCACCTATGTTTTCTCACGATCGTTTTCTTAGTGCTTATTTTGTAGTTTTTTGTGATGCTCTTATCGCTAACCTATCTTTAAGAGTCTTGACGAGCCTGAACATTACTTCCATGTTCGCAACAAAGCTATTCAAATCATCACAGATAACGGGACACAGGCTGAGACCATTGAGCGGTTGAGGAAGGAGAATGAGGACCACAATACAACAATCGTTGCTGAGAGGGCCGCCGCTGCTGTAGAGCGAGCCAGTGCTGATAGGAAGGAGGATGCGAATAGACAAGCCCAAGAGTGGCCCAATCAATATCCACAAACGGCGATTCAATACATGCATTCGCCGCTACATGTTCCTGAATCAGCTATATTAATTCCTCCTTCTAACTATGAAATTAAGATAAACTTTCTATATGAGATTAAAAGAAATACGTTTGATGGAAGACCTAATGAATGCCCACTGTAACATATCTCTACTTTCATGGATATATGTGAAACTATTGCTGATGGTGTGAATTTGGAATATGTTCGACTAAAGTCTTTTCGATGGTCTTTGGCAGGGAAAGCATTGCAATGGCTAGAGAGTTTGGCTCCACACTCGCTGAGGACATGGGCAGAGGTGAAGGATGCGTTTCTAAACAAGTTCTTTCCACCATCTAAAATGGCGATGCTATGGCAAAGGATCACGACTTTCAAACAAAAGTCAGGTGAGACGTTGGCACAGGCGTGGGAGCGATTTAAGGACTTGCTGAGATCATGCCCGATGCATGGGCAACTACCTTATGTCATCCAGGAGATCTTCTACAACTCCCTTGATGAGTCGAATAAGGAGAGAATCAACTCTTACACCTCCTATCGGTACATTGAGCTCACACCAACGGAGGCCTGGGAGACGATGGAGAGGCTAGTCAACGTCGACAACACTTATGGGACTGATGTGGCCTATGATTCAAGGCCTGCCCCATCGATGCCACTTTATAAGCCTCCAAAGGAGATTGATCTTGAGTGCGGCAACAATTCCACAATGATCAAACACGCCGCCTTCAAAAGCAAGTCAGGTTCCTCAGCAACAATCAACCTTGTCAGGAATGTGACTCAACAAGGCATAACACTGGTGCTTGTCCACATCTTGAGCAAGTATCTATGGCGGAACAACATGAGGAATCCAAATGGACGAGATGCCCCTATGGTGGGGAAAATCAGCAGTATTGGGGAGATCAAAGATTCTATCAACAAAGGGATCCCCCACCATATAGAGCACTAGGGCACCCTGAGCAGGAAACAAGGAAGGATGACCTGTAAATCATTCTTGATGAGATTCGGAGAAACCACACTAAGTTCAAACAAGACAATAACTACGTTCATACTCAGCTACAGGGCATCAACTCTAGGCTTGGGGAGATAGACGTTTAGAAGCGCAACATGGAGACCAAAATGGGTCAATTGGCGGAGCAAATACCCAAACCGTCGGGAGCATTGCCTGGATCAGATGTGCCCAATCAAAAGGGCAAAACTGCAGGACACATAGCGGCCATGAACTTAAGGAGTGGACATCTATTACAAAAGCCCGAGCAAAAAGCGGAGGGGAAGGCCCCAGAACAGACATCGATAACGACCCCCCTGTCGATATGGATCATGGTGACGACGATGTAGAGGGTCCTAAACTCGATGTCGACACTGCTGTTGAATCACCATAGAAATCGACTCCTCCAGTCGAAGTTGACTCCCATCCATTCGATGTCGACCTAACTCTAGCCATAGGAAAGAAGAAGGTGTTGCCATTGCCATCAAAGAAGGTGATTAAGGACCCGGCGGAAAAGAAGTTCCAGCGGTTCGTGAAGATGCTTCAAGGACTTAATGTCTCAATTCCATTCACCAAAGCACTTCATGAGATGCCATCATATGTGAGGTTCCTTAACGACATATTGGTAAAGAAGTGATCAATTGCTAAGATCGCAGAGGAGTGCAATAGATTGGAGCTACCACAGAAGCGGGCGGACCGAGGTAAGTTTTCTATCGCTATAGGCTTACCTCGATATCGCTTTAATGCTTTAGTTGATTTGGGTACTAGCGTTAGCATGATGCCACTAACCATATGGCACCAGGTAAAGATAGGTCCTTTTGAGCCCGTTGATGCAAAGTTATATATGGCGAAGAATACGGTAGTGATTCCAACAGGGATGGTAGATGATGTACCAGTGTAAGTAGGTAAATTATTTGTCCTTGTTGATTTCTTAGTTGTTGATATGGCAGAGGACCCTGCTTGTCCCATTATTTTAGGTAGGCCTTTCCTAGCAACCGTCGATGCCAATATAAGCGTGAAGAAAGGATTGCTCTCATTCACCATTAGTGACGAAGTGATAGGGCACGCCTTCAAAAAGACGGTGAGGAACAATGAAGGGCCAACAGAGATTAAGGCGATCAATGGTGTCTACATCACGTGTGGGGAAGCAAAGGTAAGGAGTATGACACCGGAAGAGCTTGAAAAGAGGGCCATAGAAGCCCAAGGGGAGGAGGTAGTGGCAATCTTGAACGAAGGAGCCAGAAAGAACATCGAAATTGACCCAGGTAAGTCGATATCCACTAAAATAGTTCAAGATTTTGTGCCAGGTTATAAGTATGGGGTCGACGAAGGAGAAGGAACCTCGAAATTGAGCATAAAGGTCGATATCGACCATAAACATATGTCAAAATCGACGACCGCATAAGCTGAAAAAGGAGCAAAAACCTCGATATCGATCTCTGAAGGTCGAAATCGACCTGATCATGTCGAGCAGAACGACTACAAATCGACTAAACCTTTAGGAGCACAACAGAGCTCGATATAGACTACTGATGATCGATGTCGACTTGAGCCACAGTAGAAGAGAAGGTAAGTCAAGGTACGTATTCCTCCTTTTCCATCTCAATTAGTGATTTATCATTATTTGGAAGAGGTTTGCATTGGCATGTGTGTTTGGGTAGGGTATCCGATGATGATTTAAGCTATTATGAAGTAGGAGATAAGGTGTTTGTCTCCAAATCAAAAGATCATTGGTTCCCTAGTAGATGAAAAGATAAAAGGATGGGACCGTTCACGGTGAATCAAATCCATCCAGGCGGGATGCAGCTGAGAGACAAGAAAGGAGTTTTATTTGAGGCCCAACCCACATGGCCTCTGCAGATGTCGCCTTGAAAGCGTAAAGGAAGAAGTCGGCCTAGCGACTTTAAAGTCTAGAGCTTGTAAAGAAGTCGGCCTAGCGACTTTTAGTTTTGGTTTTATTTGTCTAACAAGTTGCAGGAAGGAGAAAGAGTGCAAAAGAGACATCGAAATCGAGTGCAAAGCTCGATATCGACCTTAAGGTCGATTCATACATAAGTTGTGGTTGAGGCCGGATCACCCTGAATCTTGAGCCAGAAATCGATGAGACAAGTCGATTTCGATGTTATAGGTCGATATCGATCATCATTGCAGACTTCTTCGACTCCTAAAATTTGTGACGTTTTAGTAAGTTTCTTTCTTAACCATAGTTCTAATACAGTGAGGACATTGTAATCTTTAAGTATGGGGTGGGGGGAAAGGCTTACTCACATACTTTAGCGTATTTTAAGCATATTATGAAATTTTACATAAATTATTGCATAGTTTTTTTTTATGTTCATGCATATTCATACATAGTTCGTCATATTTATCTTTAACCATATCATATTTATCTTATATACATACATAATTTAAATTTCGGGAAAAAAATGGAAAAATAAAAAAAAGAGTAATGGAAGCAAAATAAGGAACTCTACGATGCAAAAAATAGATTCATTATAGATATAACATGAAATCGCCTAGTTAAGGGAATTCACAATGAAGTGCAATTTTTTAGAGAAAACCATGAAAGTGAGGAAAAACTTGAAGTTGCTTTTGACATGTGCATGATAAGATGATGGAGGACTTTACGAAATTTCCATACATGTGCTCAAATTCATATCCTAACCCTTACCTATGCATATTTGCAAAAGTCACATGCCATATACGAGCCTCATTATACATTATCATTATTGCTCCACATATATTATATATTGCCCATTTTATATACGTTATACCCTATCCAGGGACAAGTTTGAGAATGGATGTCATCTTTGGAGTTGTTATATGGAGTTTGTGCATATTATTGAAGTTGTTGGCATGAATGAAACAATTTTTGAAATATGGAAAATTTAATGAGTGAGAAAAAATCCGATCATCTCAGGTGATAAAGGTAGGTTGACCCTGCTCGTTGAGATGTTAGTTTAGCAAGATGGGGCACAAGGTGAGGAGTCTGAAGTACTAAGTTTCCGGGGCCATTCATGACACGCGACTCGCGAGAAGGCAGTGCTAAGGTTAGAGAGGTAAAAACATTATAGTGAAAAAACATTGAGCGATGAGTGAAAGGTGAGAAACATTATGAAGAAGGAATGTGGAATATTTTGGAAAGAAAGTATATTTCCCCGGATTTAACACCACATGGCCAAATATTAGTCCGCCTTTACCCTTTTACCAATCTACTTCTCAAAAGCTTGAAAAAAGTCCTCTTGATTATCAATGCTATGTTGCAAAATTGTTTTGCGCATATAAACCTCCTTTTACGAGTATGATGTTGCTTTTCTGCACAGGCATGGATTTGTTTGACATTAGTACCTTATCGAGGATGGCAATTGATTGTAGGGACATATAAGGAATGAATCTATGATGTTGAGGGTTTGCTTTTATGGACATGCATGGGTTGTTTGATGTGCGTGCAAATTGCCATATTTTCTATGCACATTTATGTCCATTTTATCATCATTTGCATGCATATTAGTGGGAAAACATAAGATTAGTGTAGTTTATTCATAATTGTCAAATATAGAAGTCTGCACGAGTTTTTATGTGATTTTGCAAAAATCGAGACTAAAATGGACAGATTTGGATAAGAGATGAAGAACGGGAAAAAGAACTCGAAGTCTAGTAAAGAGGTCGAAATCGATGATGAACCTCGACATCGAGTGAAAAGAGAAACCAGGAATCGAGCAAAGGAGAAACAGAGCATGTCGACACAGAAGAGGTTGACATCAATATCTGAAGGTCGATATCTAGTGGCCCACATCGAGGATATTGATAGAAGTCGAGTGCCAATCCGAGAAAGAGAAGGGCTGCTCGAGATAAGATAAAGAGAGGTCGATATCGAGGTCCCAAGGTAGATATCGATGTTAACTGCAAAAAATGTTCGACACAGTTTTTTGATAGAATTCTATCCGTAGTGTTCGAGATATTCCTAAAGTCGAGTTCTTCTATCATTAAGCACCAGACTTCATCTTTTATGAGTTTTACCATGGAATTTTTTTACTTTATTAAGTTTTTTCTTAGAGAATAAAGATAGGTTTTCGAATCCTTGGATAGCAAGGTTTGAGATCTATATCTAGAGGCCATTAGGGTTGAGTTTAGTCATTCAATCTTTCTTTCTTTTGTAATACAAAGTAGTTTCTTTTCCATGATAATTATGAGTTCAATGATGAGACGCGAGTAGACAACCCACTTCTAGGGTCGGGGTGAGCCCGACCATAGCAATGTAGGGTAAGTGCATCAAAGGTATGATTTTTATGCGATTCCATCTTCTATCCTATGCATGATCCTTTGCGAAAGTTAGGAGGCAAATAGAAGCAAGTCGAGGACTTCACAACAAGAGAGGCGGCACCAAAAGAGCGTGCAGACAGGGAGGAGGAAACTAGGAGGCAAATAGAAGCCCAAATCAATGCCCTCCCTCAGAATGCCAAACTATACATGCACCCTATGCTCTCAGTACCTGAATCGGCTATTCTTATCCCCCATTCTACTTTTGAGATTAAACCTAGTTTCTTAACTGAGATTAGGTGACGTCAATTTGAGGGGAAACCTAACGATTTTCCTCTTGAGCATATCTCCTTATTCCTTGACTTGTGTGATACTATTGTTGATGGACAAAGCCTTGAATATGTAAAACTAAAGGCTTTTCGTTGGTCTCTCGCAGGGAAAGCTCTAGTATGGTTGGAGAGTATAGCCCCTAGATTGCTCCGTACGTGGGATGAGGTCAAGGATTCCTTCCTCAACAAGTTCTTCCCACCATCTAATACAGTGGTGATACACCAGAAGATTATGACTTTCAATCAAAGGCCACATGAAACCCTGGCGCAAGTGTGGGAGCAGTTTCAGGAGTTGTTGAGGTCTTGCCCTACGCATGGGCAACCACCCTACGTCATCCAAGAGATCATCTACAACGCCCTGGACGTAGCAACAAAGGAGAGAATCAACACCTATACCTCCAATGGGTATCTCAAGCTCCTACCATAACAAGCTTGGGATATTATACAAAGGTTGGTCGAATTTGAGAACACCTATGAGACTCTTGTGGCCTCCGACTCCAGGCATGCCCCATCTATGCCACTCTATAAGCCCTCCAAGGAGATTGATCTCGATGTCAAATACCAATTCATGCAAGATCAAATCAGGAGGCTTCAAAAGCAAGTCAAATTCCTCTCCGCCAAACAACCCTGCGCTGAATGTGGCTCCGTTAGGCATATCACCACTGATTGTCCCCACACAGAGCAAGTAAAACTAGCGGAGACACACCAGGAGGTGCGCTACATGAGGAATCCCAATCACCAGGGGTACCACAACTGGGGAAATCAACCACCCCAATATTACCCCAGGGGTCCTCCACCATACAGAGCACTTGGCCATCTCGATAGAGAAAGGAGGGATGATCTGCAACTCATCCTAGACGAGATGATGGGGAACTGAGCGGAGACAAAGCAATCCAACAATGCCATCCAAACCTCATTACATGGCATTAACTCTAGGCTTGGAGAGATTGATACATGGAGAAAAGGCGTTGAGACCCAATTAGGTCAATTGGCGGCGTCAATTCCACGACACCCCGGAGGGCTCCCTAGCTAACCATATGCCAATCCAAAGGGGCACCCATTGGGCCACATCGCCGCCGTTTGTCTAAGGAATAGCAAGGAGTTACCAATGAACGTCAGAGAAGCGGAGAAAACCCCTGGAAAGCCAGTCAATATCGACCACCCCCGGTCGATATCGACTGACCCACTCGATGTCGACCCACCTATCGACGTCAACACTGTCCAGACGAACCCGAGATCGACAACTACAGTCGATATCGACACCCCCCAAGTCGATGTCGACCTTTCATCAGCCCCACCTCGGGCCAATCTCGTTATGCCAAAGAAGAAGCCATTGCCCTACCCCTTCAAATTATCAAAGGATCTAGCGGACGCGAAGTTCCAACGCTTGGTGAAGGTCCTCCAAGGCCTTAATGTCACCATTCCATTCACAGAGGCCGTTCATGAGATGCCATCATATGTGTGCTTCCTCAAAGACATATTGAGTAAGAAGCGATCAATTGCTGAGATCGCTGAGGAGTGTAGTAAGGTGGACTACCCAGAGAAGAGGAGTGATCCAGGTAGATTCGCCATCACCACTGGGCTTGGCCAACATCTCTACAAGGCCTTGTGCGACCTAGGGGCTAGCGTGAGCGTCATGCCTTTGTCAATCTGGTCAAAGGTCAACATTTAGAGCAAGTTGATATGAAGTTATACATGGCCGATAACAATTTTGTAAGGCCCACGGGCATCATCGATGACGTCCAAGTCATGTTGGGTAAGTTCTTTGTACCCACTGATTTTATTGTGCTTGATATGGCAGAGGATCCTACTTGCCCAGTCATCTTAGGGAGGCCGTTCCTAGCAACGATCGATGCCAATATCCGCGTACGGAAGAGACTCCTGTCATTCACTATTGGCAATGAGGTCATCGAATTCTCCTTCAACCCTACAATGAAGGATGTACAACAAATGGAGGTCAACCCTACTTGGCTTTCTTTTTCACATCGCATTCATGTTTACGTTTTTGTTCTTAGGTCTTATTTTCATAAATAATACAAAAATCCAAAACAATTAGAAAATGTCAAAAATACAAAAAAATGCATATTTTCTTTTATGTTTGTTTTTAAGCCCTACTTAGACGTCCTATGATGATAATTCAATAGCTGACTTAATCATGTAAATCCTATGGCATATTTGGATGATTTAGGCTAAGTCTTTAAAATGGTTTTTTTTTTATAGATTGTGAACTTGTGATGGAATTGAGCACATATGATTCTAGGCTAAAAAGCAAATCCAACAAAAAATTGTCCTTGTGAGAATTTTGGCCTGTAGGGAGAACATAAAAAATCTCTCTGCTTTCTTGAGTGTATTTACTCTTCCTATGCATCTCTAAATGTTGTGATAGTTATTCAAAGTCAATATATATATATATATACTTTATGTTAACGAGAATTTAATGATGGATGCATCTTTCATGCCATTTTTATCCTCTCTTTACCTACCCCGCATTATCTCTGCTTGAAGCCAGAATATTAGCCTAAGCCTTATATTGCAAACTACATAAAATTATATGTAGCCTAATTGAGCCAGACCCCCATTTGGGAATTGAGATTTAGATTGCTTAGAATAATGCATTGTGGAAAGAAAAGTGCATATTGTCTATTTTTTAGAAAAGAAAATTATTTGGTACATATTTGCATCTTGGCATACATTGTAAAAGGATTTTTGGCTCACCATATAAATGCACCTTTGTTTCGTAGATGGCCTATGATGAGAACTCAATAGCTGACTTGATCATGTAAATCCTATGACATATTTAGATGGTTTAGCCAAAGACTTTAAAATGGTTTTTATGTAGATTGTGAACTTGTGATGAAATTGAGCACATATGATCCTAGGCTAAAAAGCAAATCCAACAAAAAATTGTATTTGTGAGAATTTTGGCCTATAGGGAGAACATCAAAAATCCATAAGTGTATTTACTCATCCTATATATAAATCTCTAAATGTTGTGATAGTTATTCAGAGCCAATACATATATATGTTTATGTTCACGAGAATTAAAAGAGGCATCTTTTAAGCCATTTTTATCCTCTCTTTATCTACCCTACATTATCTCTTCTTGAAGCAAGAATATTAGCCTGAGCCTTATATATGAAACTCCACAAAATTATCCCTAGCCTAATTGAGCATGACCCCCATTTGGGAATTGAGACTTAGATTGGTTAGAATATTTCATCGTGGAAAGAAAAGTGCATATTGTCTAGTTTTGAGCAAAGAATATTATTTGGTACATATTTGCATCTTGGCATACATTGTATAAGGATTTTTGGCTCACCATATAAATGCACTTTTATTACATATTTAATTTCGTGCAATACATATATATATATATATATATATATATGTATACGTATATATAAACACATACACATGTATGTACATACACACATAGTGGATGAGCCAAATATCCTTTAGTTCTTTTATTTTATACAAGATTTATATTTTTTACAGCATATTAGGGTTTGAAAGAAAGTTGATGAGCACTATGGAAAGTAAGTTTGGTTGAGCATTATTTTGGGAGATATGGTTTAGATATAGTAGTGATGAAGTTTAGTCTTGATTCCAAGTTTTATAAGCACCACATAGCCAAATAATTTCTTACCCTTTATTTCTTACCAAGCCCCATTACAACCCCGCCGAATGGAGTGTTCTTTGAAGTCTTCCATTGAGCAAAAGTCCTTCTGATGGTTCTTATTGCATCTACATAATTGGTTGCGAAGTGGATTTTTATAAATTGCAATGTTTATGAGTTTGTATATGGAATTGAATTGAGTTTAGGCTATTAAGATCATCGCTCAACTCAATTCCATATACAAACTCATAAACATTGCAATTTATAAAAATCCACTTATGAGAAGGATCTAGTCCTATTCTTATTTAATGGGCTTACTGATGAGGAGCGCAGAACGATGAATTCTTGTTGTGATGGAAACATGCTGAATAAGACACCCGCGGTAGCGTGGGAGGTGTTCAATGAGCTCTCTGAGGGCTCAAGGCAGTTCAACAAGAGCACTCGTGCTAGGGGTGTACTTGCGATTGAGGCCCCAGTAGCTGCATTACATACTGATATGGCTGAGATGAAAGAGATGATGAAGAAGTTGATAATTGACAGAGCACCTTGGCAGTTGAAAGCATGCGGGCCTTGCAAACAATTTACTCATCCTATGGATATGTGCCCAATTCTGCAAAAGCCTAGCGCTGATGTGAATGCCATTGGGAATTTCGCTCCACAAAGGCCTAGACAAGGCAATTTTGGAAATGCTGGGTACTTAAACAATAACAGTTACAATAGAGGCTATCAGGAGGGCTATGAGAACTACCAAGGCCCTTTCAATCAGCAAGGGGGGCAACAGGTAAGGCACCAACAAAAATTTGACACGGTTACTGAGGATCCTTTGCAGACTTTGACACGGCTAGTCTTGAAGGTGGAGAAGCAACAATCAGATCGGATAACAAATTTGGAAAATCAAATGAGTCAACTCATTCAAGTCCTAAGTGCAAAAGAGGCAAACGATTCATGAAAGCTTCCAGCGCAAACTATTGCGAACCCTATGGAGAATGTCAGTGCAATAACGCTTAGGAGTGGCAAGGAACTGATTGTCACACCACAAGTAGATGATGAGGATAAAGTGGATGAGGAGATCGAGATTTTGGACGAAAATGGAAAGGACGCCGATTGAACAGTGCAGCGGCCGGCGCAAACAGGAAGTGGCCGCCGCACCTCAACCCGCTGCATTATGACAGAGCAGCGGCCGCCGCATCCCTCCAGATGCCAACCAAGGTAAGTCTTCTATCCCTTCTCCTATTCTATTTGATATTCCAAAGCCTATCCCACCTTTTTCGGAAACTCTAAAGGATACACAGAAGTTTGAGAATGATAAGGAGATCTTTGAGACATTCAACAAGTGCGAGGTAAACATTCATTTACTCAACTTGATTAAGTGCATTCCTAGATATGCTAAATTCTTGAAGGAATTGTGCACCATAAAGAAGAAGGAAAGATTGAAAAAGAAGGAAAAGGTGAGGTTAAATAAAAATGTCTCTGCTGTATTGCAAAGGAAATTACCTGAAAAGTGTGGAGAACCAGGTTTATTTACAATTCAATGTGTAATTGGGAATACTATATTCAAACTAGCCAGGTTACATCTAGGAGCCTTAATTAATTTTATGTCTTATAACTTGTACACATCTTTGGGTTTGGGTGCTCTGACTGAGACTCGGGTTACAGTGCAACTTGCGGATCGATCACAGATCAAGCCAAGAGACGTTGTTGAAGATGTTTTGGTTATGGTTGATGATTTGTTTTTCCCTGTTGATTTCTTTGTTTTTGATATAGAGCAGGGAGCCCCAGAAACACCCATCATACTATGAAGACCATTCCTGAAAACTGCGAAAACGAAAATTGATTGTTGTTAGGGTTTTTGACTATGGAGTTTGATGGAAGAAAGATAGAGTTCTCTCTTTTTCATCATGTTAAGCTTTCTCATGAAAATTCTTTGGATATGCATGTTGCCAACAATATTGATCGCAACAATGATTTTGGTGACTTGTTAGAGACACTAAGGAAAACAATTTCTTCAAATTTGAGCCCCCTAACAAATTGCAATCTTAAGGAAAAGAAGAACTCAAGTCAGGTGTTCAAAGTTATGTAGATCCACTTAAACCAATTCTTTCACCTTTTGAGAAACTTATTTCAAATGGTGTGGAAGTTTTTGCGATTTCGGGACAACCCCCAGGATTGGCTCAAGGAGAGAAGCTAATTGTGCTGGATGAATGCATGGACAGAAAGCTACATCTTCCGAGGGTGCCCGCACTTGTCAATGAGATGACAAGCATAGGTGACCATGGTGGAGGAATCTACGCCAATTAAGGACCATTACGTCGAGCAACCGACGTGAAACAAAAGCGCTTCTCAGGAGGCAACCCGAGGAAAGTCTTACTTTCTTTTTCGTTGAATTCATTTAGTTAGTTTTCATTCTTCTTTGCATTTATTTGTTTTCGATTTGGTTACTAACAAAATAGGAAAAGGGTCGCATTAAACGAGTTGAACATCACTGCACAGTGCAGCGGCCGCCGCACCTCAATTGCAGCAACCAACAGATCCAATGGCCGCCGCCAACAGGCAGCGGCCGCCGCACCCTCTTTTTTTTACCATCCACTTTTGTTTTTCTGCTTTTATTTAAAAAAACAAACAAACAAACAAAAGTCGACCGTCTCTTTCTACCCCTACCATCACTTTCTAACCCTACCCATCCAAATCTAAACCCCATCCTGTCACTTTCATCACCACTCTATAATCTCCCACCATCCCTAACCTCCCATTACCAACCCTCCATAACCTCCAACCTTATCCTCCCCCACAAAACCCCCAAATATCTTCAAATCCACCCCCAACCGGCCTTAATCTATCCCTTTACACCACCAAAGCTTCACTCCGAGTCGACATTTGTTAACCGGCGGTGACATCGAGCTTCTGGGCCCGGATCTATCTACCATTGCCAACAAAGGAGGAAGAGAACGCTGATCTACAAGTGCAGCAGCTGCCCCATACCTGCAGCGGCCGCCACCCCTCTACCGCAGCCAAACAAAAGTGCAGCTACCGCCCCCTGCTTGTAGTGACCGCCGCTTCTATCCCGCCGCCAGGTTCGCTACGTGATTTTCCTTTTGGGTTACTAAGTATGTTTAGGTGTGTGTTTTGTGCTTAAATTGCTATTGTTGTTACTGTTGGCTGGGTGTGAAGTGCTATTGTTGTGGTTGAGTGTTTATTGAGTAATGTGAGACAGTTGAAGAACTTGTCTAGGCGTCAGACGGAAGTCTGGGACGGTTTTGTGGCAAAGACGTTCGTGGAAATGAAATTCTCTAATATCCCGATGTTGCATAGGTTGGGCATGTTAGTTTTTACGCAACAAATGTTAACCCATGCGGGCATGGGGAATTTCATTAATTTGAGCACGCCCATATATCCGGAGTTAGTCCGAGAGTTTCTGTCGACATTGGTGGTGTCATAGGATGAGACTATTAGTTTCCCTTTGCTTGATCATGCGAACTCCCTCACGTTTGCTGAGTTGAGGAAGATCTTTGGTATTTCTGAGGAGCCCACCGATGATTGGGCTGAGCATGGGAACGACTAGATGACACAAGATTTTTGGAATGCAGCGACCGGCGAGGCCTTTAATGGACACAAAGGCGAGTATAACTACAAGTTCGTCCATCCATGTCTGCGTCTGGTTCAGAAGGTCCTAGCCATGGCTGTCATTGGGCAGGGCGAGGGAAACAAGGTCCCCGCTGCTGATTTGGCTTGGTTATGGTGCTTCTCACCCTAATCATATGTCATTCCTGATTGGGTTGATTTATTTTTGGAGAGCTGCAAGAGAGTTGCACCGAAGAGGACTTGGAGATTTGGTCTGGGGGGCATGATCACTCTTATCGCCCATTGGTTTATTGATCCAGCACATGGCGGTGCTCGCATGTCTAGCGGGTTTACCTATATGGAGGATCAGCTGATGCGAGCCTATTTGTTGGAGGGCTCCCAAGAGACAGGCTTTGTTTGGAAGGCTGGACCTCAAGGGGTCCACAGATTGACATTACCTAGGGCCCTTCCTTATGGTCCTACTGATGCTGCCTTCTACATTATAGGCGATGTGGATGATGATGCTCCTGATGACGATGATGAGGAGGAGCGGGAGGATGCACCTGGGCAGATTCCCCCTTAGATCATCCTATGCCTGATTACCATGGGGGTGGTGCTCAGTTTACTACAGGCCCTTCTGCTGGGCCTAACTCTGCCTATGATGAGTCCACTTGGTGTGAGGATATGTTTGCACAGATGCGCCAGCTTTCTATCCGCCAGGACTCTTTTCAGTTCGAGCTCAGCGACTTGGGTCATAATGTTTGTGATATGGCCTCTTCCATAGAGTATATGAGGATGCAACAGGAGTATTACTATAGCCTGGGGTGGCGCCAGTTTCCACCCTACCAGCCTCCGCCTCAATAAGCGGTTAGTTTCCTTTACCCTCACCTTGCGTTTATTTGATTTAGTTTTGTTGTATTTGATATTTCATTGAGGAAAATGAAAGGTTTAAGTGTGGGGGAAGGGAATTTAGTGTATATATTTGAATTTAGTGTATATTGTGCATTTAGTTATAGGCATTTTTAGGATAGTGAGGTTGCATTTAATGCATGATTCGGAGTTAAAATGCATCTTATGATTATTTTGGAAGAGTTCGGATTCTTCACACAATTGTGGTTATTTTATAGAGTTGAATTCGAATGCAAAAAAAGGATCCAATGGTCGTGGATTGGACACAACGAGCAAGTGAAAGAAGAGAATATGGAAGTAGTTGACACATGCAGCGGGTTCTGAAGTAGCTACAGCAAGCACAAGGGGCAACCGTAGCGTACAGGCAGCGGCCGCCGCAAGCTCCTATGCAGCGACACTTGGTTGATACACAGGCAGCAGCCACCGCATATGTGCAGCGGCCGCCGAATGCCAACTGAACGCTGCATTTTAGTTATTGAACGGATTTTATTGTTTTTGGCCGACTTCTAGTTGGAGGTACAACTTTAACCTAGTTACTATTGAATTCATTTGACGTTCATCAAACAATTACAAATGAGAGCGATGATTTCCATGAGGAACTAAACTCATATGTTATGCCTACGATTTGAAGCTTTATTTGGAATGATTGTGACTTCCTGATTCTCGTTCCTTAATTCCTTGATTGAATGCTTCATCTTTTTTGCGCTTATTTAATTATTGTTTGCTTCTCTCTTGCTTGATCAACTTGGTAGAATCAATTCAAATGGTAGGGTTTTGTAGATTCCTGATTGTGAACCTTAACCCAAGTAGCAAACTTGTCCTTTTAGGGCTGACTGAAATAATTGGATAAGTAGGAAGTTAGATGTGTTGTTAAATTCCTTTATGAGGAACTGCAAATACCTTGGTTAATCTCTGAACTTAAAGCTATCAATTTGGTTAAATCCTCTTTTGAGAGACTGTTCAATTGATAAGGGTTTCTAGGACTGATTGGATTAGTAACTATATTAGTTCGGGACAAGGGCATTTGTAGGAAACCAAAAAGGACGAGAAGAAGTTACAAGGATCGTTTCAACCAAATAAAGTGGATAATTGTAGGTAGAACTACTTCTCAATACTGTTTGAATCAAAACCATTTAATTTTGCTTGCACCATTCCGCTTTGAGGAAAGGCATATCATTTTGCATTCTAAAACCCTCATTCGGTTACTCAATTAGCACCCCGAATCACACTTGAATAGGAAATTTCCCTGTGGGATCGACCTTTTGCTTATTGCTATACTAGTAATAGGTCTGAGATTTATTTTGACGGATCAACGACAGGTTTTCCTCACGTTACCATCCAAGGTATCAGTGTTCATCGTGCGACGGCACTCCAATATATGCTCTAGCCATGCGTACATGAGAGGCAAGGGCTCGTCCTCGAATAACATCCACCGAAAGGTCTCTGTCACGATGTGTATGGGGCGGCGAAGCTCAGGTCTCGCCCAAATGGTACTCATCAGGATGCGAAGGATGACTCTGAATAGCGGGCTGGCGATCCTGGTGGTGAATGAGTTAGTGGGGGTAGGCTATGGGATCCCTGTGAGATAGCTCCAGTTAAAGTTGGGGTCCTTGACCCTGAAGTGTGCTGGAGTATAAGCAAACCCAAATAAGTTGCTCATCTCCTCAAGTGTGAACCGAAACTCTCTGTTGCCGAGCTGGAAGGTGACTCGGCGGGTAGAGGAGACGCGATCTGGGATCTCCAGCGTGGCCATGAACTCCCCCGTCAGGACGGTGTAATGTGCCTTTAGGTTGCCTATCAGCCTCTCCAGAGAGACATACTCTAATGCCTCCAGGACCCCCGTGTGGAAACCAAACTGGACCATATCTGCGTAGTGGTACAAGCGGGCTCTGCACGCTCGGCTAATCAGGTCCGTGGCTAGAGCCATCTGCTGCTCATCTTCGATGTGAAGAGAGTCACGTGGAACAGTCTTGGCTCGCACCATTTTCTGGAAAGAAAACAGTGTCCAACACAATTCCCTTATTCAAACAAAATAAAGAGAACCCCATACTTATATTTACAAACTAGCCTAAAAATTTACAATAATTTCATTGGCTAATTTTAGTGCTAAATCTTGCAATCCTAATTTTAATGATCGACATAAAAATAAATAATCTATTTTTAACAAAAAAAATAAGGATTATCTAAAAATATTTCAACAAATTCCATAGACTTAAAAAATTTTATAAAAACATTTCTTGAACATTTAACACTATCTTAACCTAATCCAAATTAAGATTTTACCCGACAATATCCAAAGAAAATAATAAGATCTACCACAAAACCTAGACAATTTGAATTTCATGCGTAAATAATATTTAAACCCTAAAACACTAAATATGCAATTTGAACCCAAAATCATCAAATATGCATATAGAACTGTAAAGAAAGGTAAAGAGTAAGAAATCATACCAGGAGAGTGTCTAAAATCGGGTGAGAAAAGGAAAGAAATCGCAAGAAATCGAAGCAAAAATTACGGACTGCGGATCTCTAGTAGAAATCGACCACTATGGTCGAAATCAGCTCGATTCAGTGTGCTGTTGGAGTCGCTAGTGATACTGGAGGCTCGCCGGGGTTCAAAGATGGCCGAATCTGTTGTTTCTTGCTCGGAATAGAGGGGATCTGGGCGAGGATGGGTAAAGAAGAACGAAAAGGAGTGGGAGAGAGAGAAAAGGAAGGGTTCTCTTACTTCTGTCGAGATTTGGGCAAGGTGAGGGCACCAGATCTGGTTGATGCGAGGCCGGAATGGTGACAGAGAGGGAAATGGGGGCGGTGAGTGCACGTAGAGAGAGAGGAGAGAGAGAGATGAAGGAATGAGAGAAGCGGCTAGGGTTAGGGGAGTCGATTTCTGGGTAAAGGGAAAGGGGTTGTCGAAGTCGGCCTATTTAAAAAGAAATAAAACTGAAATAAAAAAGGGAAAAGAAAAGAAAAAACTTACATGTAACTTACCTCCGACGGTAGTCGATATCGACCAAGCCCCCCGTTGATTGCAAACTTCCCTGGATTGCTCTTCTTCTCTGGGAAGTCCATCTTTGAGCACTCCTCTGTGATCTCTGCCATGGCCCTCTACTTGCTAAGCTTGTCCTTAAGGAATCGAAAATAGGCGGGAATCTCGCTTAGGGCCTCCATGAGTGGGATAGTGATGTTAAGACCTTGGATGATCTTCACGAATCGCCTAAACTTACCTTGAGTGGGGTCCTTCAATGCTTTGGATGGGAAGGGCAATGTCTTCTTTAGTGAAGGAGCCAAAACGGTGGTCGGAAGGGCCTTCGGGATGTCGATGTCGACTGAAGTTTGGTCGATATAAACTGAAATGGTCGATTTCAACCGAGGTTGTGGGTCCGAGTGCTCTGCAGTGACCTCGACGTCGACCAGGGGGTCGATATCGACTATTGACTCAACATCGACTAGTCTATCGATGTCGATTGGATCTGCAGCTTTCTCCTCCGCTTTCGTTCGTGGCTTTTGTAGTTTATTGCCACTCCATAGTTGCATGGATGCGATGTGGCCCGACCCGGATTGCCCCTTATGATTTTTAGTTGGTTTCCCAAGGAACGTTCTGGACGGTCTAGAGATTTCTGCCGCCAATTGACCAATTGGGTCTCTACATTCTTTTTCCATATATCCATCTCCCAATCATGTGGTAAGGTGATTGAGTTGAGAATGGATTGCATTATTGGATTGATCATTCTTTGTCTGATTCCGCCGTATCTCATCCAACACAAGTTGTAGATCATCCTTCCGTTGATCTCTCTCCGGGTGCCCAAGAGCTCTATAGAGTGGGGGGTCCCTAGGGTTGACCGGGTTCCTTTGTGGTTGTAGATACCTTTGGTCTCTCCAATATTGGTGATTGGGACCCCTCATGTAGTTGACTTCCTCATGAGTTTCTTCTAGTTGGACTTGTTCAGCATGGGGGCACTCCATGGTGGTGTGCTGCTGCGATCCGCATTCAATGCAATCTGGGTTCACTGAAAAGAACCCCACTTGCTTTTGGAGCTTTTGAAGTTGATATTTGTGGAATTGCTCCTTCACGTCACGATTACATTGGAGGGTTCATATAATGGCACAGATAGGGCAGGCGTCGACGATGATGATGTGTCGGAAGCCTTAGGAGTCCCATATGTGTTGTCGAACTCCACCAACCTCTCTATGGTATTTGAAGCCTCTTGTGGAGCAAGTTCATGGTAGCCATAGGAGGTGTAGGTGTTGATTCTCTACATGGTTGCAGCATTAAGAGCATTGTAAATAATATCCTGAATCACATACGGTGGTTGGCCATGCGTCGGCCATGATCGTAGTAAGTCCTTGAACCTTTCACAAACAGTCGCCAGAGCTTCACCACGCTTTTGTTTGAAAGCCGTGATTTTCTGTCGGATCAACGCCGTCTTGGATGGAGGGAAGAGCTTGTTGAGGAACACGTCCTTAACTTCATTTCAGGTGCGGAGCGATCTTTGGGCTAAGCTTTCCAACCACTGCAATGCTTTACCTGTAAGAGACCAACAAAAAGCCTTTAGTGGGATGTTTGTAATAAGGGGAAGGGGGATCGATGCAATTCAAATATTCAAAGACAATTCAAAATTAGGCTAACTCCCTGTACCAAACAAATAATACAAGAATCCCTCCCAATGTAGTGGTAGGGTAATTCAGGATCGAATCCACGAGAAGGTATGTCAGCGCTTCCCTTGTTGCAATCACGATCAAGCTTTTGACCTCAGAAGACACTCAATATCGATGTGTCTAGTCGATATCGACCTCAGTTCTGGTTGATTTCCAGTAGAGTTCCTACAAAAGACAAAAGCAGCAAAGTCGACGTCGAGACAGACCTTGATATCGACGTTAGACCTCGATATCGACCTTTACAGTCGATTCCGATGTTTGTCACAGAAACTGTAATTCATAACCTATTGTCGAAAAAGAGTCCAAAGAATGTAGAATGGTAAAGAAAGATGATCAGAAACAAAACTAAAACTTTTATATGATGTCAATTAATTAAAAAGCTTCCAAAGTCGGGGTTTCATGCCACAACGAAAACAATGCAAGTTTGATGCTAAAGTTATGAAATTTAATGTCTTTCCGTCAAATAACTTTCGTTACCAACACTTACGTGATTAGAGGCTCTCGCATAGTTCTTAAGAGTTACTATCCAATTCATGAGTAATCCAAGTTCACAATATGAGTGGCTTTCACTTCAATAATGCAAATAATGAATCTCCCTAACTTTCGCAAGGAATCATGCATAGGAGAGAAGACGGAATGGCATAAAAGTCATACCTTTGATGCACTTACCCTACATTGCTATCGTCGGGCTCATCCCGACCCTAGAAGTGGGTTGACTACTCGCTTCTCATCATGCAACTCATCATCATCATTGAAAGAAAACTACTTTGAATTGAACTATGAAAGAAATGACAACCGAACAAAGCCAACTCTCCGTTCTCACTTCCACCAACTCAATTCGGCCCCTTTTCTCTCTCTACTAATTCTCTGCGTGTAAATGTATTTGAACAACTGAAATTGGATGATTAAACTCAGCCCTAATGGCTTCTAGATATAGATATAAAACTTTGCTATCCAAAGACTCGAAACTTTATCTTTATTCTCTAAGATAAAACTTAAAAAAATTAAAAACCAAAAATTCTATGGTAAATCGGCTCATATGATAGCTCTGACATTGAAGATAAGAAATCTCGACTTTAGGATAGATGTGCAAGCTTCGGATAGAATTCTATCAAAATCTGAGTCGGATTCCTCTGCTGGCAACATCTATATCCACCTTCAGACGTTGATATCGACCTCTATGAAACTCTATCTCGAGCTCTCCTTCTCCTACTCGGATTAGCACTCAACTTCTATCTTTTATCTCGATCTGGGAACTCGATACCGACCTTAAGACGTCGATATCGACCTCTCTAGTGTTGACATACTCTATTCTCTTTTCTGCTCGTTTCCTATGTCTCTACTGCACTCGATGTGGAGGTCCCCAGTCGATTTTGACCTCTTCAGAAGACTTCGAGTTCCTTTTCAGCTCTTCCAAATTTGTCCATTTTTATCCTGTTTTCTACGAAATCACATAGAAAAGATCAGGTTGGCTGCATAAGAGAGCACATGAGGATCGCTCAAGACTGTCAAAACAAGTATGCTGATCGACGGAGGACAGAGATCGTCTTCGATGTGGGAGCTCATGTTTTGCTAAGAGTGTCACCCACCAGAGGAGTATGACGATTTGAAATCAAGGGAAAGCTGAGACCTAGGTATATTGGACCCTTTGAGATTCTATAGCGTGTAGGTGAGGTGGCCTATAGATTAGCCCTACCCCCATCTTTAGCTGGAGTTCATGATGTGTTCCACGTGTCTCAGCTCCGTAGATAAGTGCCCGATTCTAGCCACATCCTTGATCATTCTTACCCCCATGTTGAGCCCGACCATACCTTTATAGAGCACCCTATTAGGATCTTTAAATATAATTCACAACTATGCTAACTCCCTGTCCCAAACAAATATTACAAGAATCCCTCCCGATGTAGTGGTAGGGTAATTCAGGATCGAATCCACGAGGAGGTATGTCAGCGCTTCCCTTTTTGCAATCATGATCAAGCTTTCGACCTCAGAAGACACTCGATATCGTTGTGTCTAGTTGATATCGACCTCAGTTCTAGTCGATTTCCAGTAGAGTTCCTGCAGAAGACAAAAGTAACAAAGTCGACGTCGAGACAGACCTCGATATTAATTAGGTTATCAAACTTGCGTTCAAAACCCTAATCACTATCCAATTCACAATTCAATCTTTCAATTCAATTGCAAAAAAGAATTTTTCCAATTTTCTTTGAGTACTTAAGCATATAAAATAGATAAGAACCAATCAATTCATCAATTCATAGCAAAATTGCAAGCATAACTACAGTTGGGATCACCCCAACCCTAGAAAAGGCGACTACTCACGCATATTCATGGTGAATAACTCAAAATTCATGAAAAGAGACATAAAACAGAAATCATGAATTGAATAAAACCTGAAAATAACATCAACAATGCGTCCCAAAAGCCTCACAAAACGTTCTCCAACTTTTGCCGAAGAAATCGCTTCAAAAAGCTCTCAAATCCGCTCACAAACACTCCCTAAACGTGTGCTGAGAATTCTAAACGTGTGCTGAAAAATTGGTAGAAGGAAGAGAGAGAGTCCTGCAAACCCTAAAAATCCTATTTATACTTAATAGCCCATAAACCTAATTAGGAAATAGGAAATATAACACTTTTATTTAAAGTCTATCTAATGAAAGAGGTAAAAATAAATAAATTTGGATAAAAACAGTCCGCCAGCGAGCCTGTACCGACCCGGGCCACCTCGGTATAGAGCCCCCTTAGGGTCGGTATGACTACTGGTGCTCAGATTGGCTTGTTCTGTCAGATTATGCATCGGTACTGACCAAAGGGGGGTCGGTACAAAGTCGGTACAGCTAAGTAAAACACCCATATCTCCTTTGTTTGAACTCCGATTGCTTCTGTTCTTTTTCCTATTCGCTCCTTATTCTTTCCCGCATCTTTTCTTCTTCAAAGTTTCTTCAAAACAGATTCAAAAATCCTGTAAATCACACAAAAGATAGTGAAGACATCTATTTCTTATGAAACATGAAAATCTATTGAAAAAACACTAAACCCAATGCATAACCAATGAAAAAGACTTATATTAAGACTAAAGTATATGGAAAAATATGACTAAAAACATGCACATCAAAATACCCCATACTTTGACTTGCTTGTCCTCAAGCAATAACCGAACATGAGTGTTTCATCCCACAAACATACTTTTTACGCACTAGCCTTTTCAATTTAGTGCAGCATGAATAAAGTAGACCAACGTCCTACCATGTACATGAGTGATCAAGTAGCCTGCACGCTTATCCTTCCAACCTCACAGGGGAAAGTGTTTCACTCGCTCTCATGTGTTTAGGCTTTAACAACAACTCTCAACTCAAATTCAAATGCAAAAACTCTTAAATATTGAAACTTATATCACCAAATTCGCAGCCAATTAATGCTAATGCAAACAAAAATTATCAGGAGGTCTTTCGCTCAATGGAGGACTTCAAAGAAGTCTCCATTCGGCGGGGTTGTAATGGGGTTTGGTATAAAATAAAGGGGCATGGAATTATTTGGCTATGTGGTGCTCAATAAAGTTAGGGAATCAAGACTCCTAAATCTTCAACACAACTCAACCAAACCATAACTCTCAATCATATGAATCAACCAAACTCATCAACATATCTCGTGAAGAACTCAACCCTTTTTCCAACTCTAGCTACCTCTCAATAATACAACTCATGCATAAAAGAAAATAAATAAGAACTATTTGGCTCATGCACTTTATTCAACTACTAATAACTTCACTTTTTTTCTCTCTTTTTTTTCTTTCTGAATTTTTCTGTTTTTCTCTGTTTTTGTTTTCTGATTTTTTTTTCTCTAACAACGAAATTAAAATAAAATAAAAATAGTGCATTCATAATGTGAGCCAAATATTCTTTTACATAATATGTAGCAAGATAAAAAATAAAAACCAACCCATGCTTCCATAAACTCAAAATTCTTCTCACTTGAACCCAAACATAAGCTCATTCTTTCTGCTAAATCATTAATCTCACCAACTCTAAGTCTTAATTCCCTAATGGGGTCATGCTCAATTCGGCTAGGAAATAATTTTGTGGAGCTTATATAATATATAAAGGTCTGAAGCTAATTATTGGCTTGAAGGAGAGATAATGTAGGGTAGGTAAAAAGATGATGAAATTGGTTCAAAAGGTGCCTCCATCATTTAATTCTCATTCACATCAAATTTATATATATATTGGCATTGAAAAATAGATAACCATCGCAATACTTAGAGATAATATACATATGAAGAGTATACTCACTCAAGAAAGCAAATGGATTTTTATGTTATCCCTATAAGGCCAAAATTCTCACTAGGTAAAAATTTTATTGGACTTCAGTCATGCCTAAGAACTTAGATCATACATGATCAATTATGTCTACCTAACCGTATTATGCTATGGACTTATATCATCACGTCAGCTATTATTTATCATCATAGGACATCTAAGTTAGGTTATAAAGCTAAAAATAACACATAAAATAAACATGCATTTTTCTTTTCTTTTTTTTTCGACATTTTAGTTTTTGTTTTTGTTTTTTTTTTACTTATAGCAAGACTAAGATAATTAAAATATGACTAAGGACTTAAAACTTAAAGGGCATAAGACTTAAACATGAATGCATAACATAATCCAAATAAAATGAAGTGAAGA
The DNA here is from genome assembly GCA_963922045.1 of Persicaria maculosa. NCBI lineage: Eukaryota > Viridiplantae > Streptophyta > Magnoliopsida > Caryophyllales > Polygonaceae > Persicaria > Persicaria maculosa. The sequence continues at coordinate 43,728,472 of OY998261.1, forward strand.
ACAGATAGAAGAACAATTCTCATAAATAATGACACATAAGTTTTCTGAATCCCCCACCCCATACTTAAAAATAGACAGTGTCCCCACTGTCAAAAGAAAATCAAAGTAAAAGGAAAAAGACTTAGAAACTCACAAAAACAAGATGCAGAAGCTGTTGAAGAAATCAAGAAACTCTACTCAGAGGGCGGCGGCGGTGGTGAGTATGGGTTCTGTGGGAAGAGAGAGGATACCCAAGATGTAAAAGAGGACGCGTGTGCTTCCTGTAGGACCATCCTCTCATTCAGTCATGTAAACTCACCCCTCAGAACATTCTGCCCTTCCTGCAAGCTCTCCTGGCCTAATCTCAGATATTGCAGCTCGCGCATGATATCATCAAAAGAAGATTGCTGTGTAGAAGTTCTACTCGGACAAGCCTCATCAGATATGTAGTGGCCATTAGGCCTAGCGTCATGATCCATGAATTCAGTATGCTCCGGCTGGTGAACCACTAAACCTAATGTGTCCTCTGGATGGGGATACCTAGGCGGTCGCTGGCGTCTCAAAGGATCTCCCAAAATGACCTATGAGGTTGAACGATACTCCTCAGCCCAAGTGTTGCGCCAATTCGGTACATACAACAAGTCCAAGTTCTGTCTGAGAATCTCAACATTATAACCATGAAAAGTAGAAAAGTACCTATCACTTTTCCTCGTGATCACCTTAGCCCTCGTCAAATAAGCAATATCTATAAGCTGAGTAGCCGCAGACATGTATCTGGTTAGATCAACTTGTAGGCGCTTGGCCAAAAGCACCATCATACCACCAAACCAAATCTCATCGGCGTTCTTCGTGTAATCTCTAACATGCTCAAGGAACTCATAACCCAAATTTAGGGGCATCTCCATCTCGAATAACACCCCCCTTAAACAAGCAATTTCCATCCTTGTAGGCCTAGAAAGCTCTTTCTTTGCCGATATAGTGCTACCAAAAATCCTAATGATAATGCGAAAAAGAGGGTTCACGATATCCTTACCTGGAAGAGCTCTTTCAGGCCATCTGGGCATACCGGTGATCAGTTTCCATGTATCCAATGCCTTGCAGCTGACGACGTTTTATGGCTCTACAGGGTTGGGGAATCCCAACAGAGAGTTGAACTACTGCAAGGTGAATGTGTGCATCTCATTCCCTAGCTAGAATGTAGAAGGGCCCTCAAAATCCGGCCCATTGACGTCCGTCTGCAAAGTGGCCACGAACTCAAAAACGAGGGCTAGGTAGAAGCGCGGGACAGGATCCAGTAGACACGTGGCGCCTAAAGAGGAAAAGGCCTCCACTATGTCATCCTGTATTCCCAGGCTCACTCCATCTATGGGGTCATACCATCGAGCTCAAAGCTTGTGGTTTTTAAGGATGTCCTTGTACTCCTTCTGACAGGCGTCGTATATGATCACGTCATCCAAAGTAACCGTAGAAGATGACTCCCTAACCCTCTTGCTCTTAGAACGGAACATATTCCTGAAACAAAGAAAACAAACTCAAGCTAAATATGTTTCTATAATCATAAAACCAAGTCAATTATGATCAAGCCATACATACCTACATAACCGAGTAGACACAAAAGAAATAAGATGCACTAAATAAATCCTAATAACATATAAAGCATGTGCAAACATAAAACCATATAACCATAAGTGCATTCTTGAAAATATCAAATGAACTCAAATGCACACAAACTCACCACCATATAGAAAAAAATATAATGCACTACTTATATGTAAAATATATGCTCAACCTAGACTATATGAAAAAGGGGAAACAATATATATAATGTAATATCATGTAGAGCACTAAGGCATCCCCTAATCATACAACCATATACCCAATAAAAGTAATATAAGTAATGCACAACTCATTATACACAATTCATCTGTCACAATCCCATACTTAAGTTCCAAACAAGTCAAATAAATATGCAATGGACATATAACTTGCTCGCAATTGTGAAATCATGCAAAGATATAATTTTTATGCTAAATTAGAAGAACTTAATCATCCTAAAGCATAAAAATCAAATAAAAATCAAAACTCGAAACGAATCGCAAAAAAAAAACATAATATCCGATTGGCTCGCAATCCATAATCAATTTGACAATGCTATGAACACGAATGATGCTCCAAATCAACCCAACAACACAACCACATCATCAATTTCGACCAATTCGACCCTCGGTAAAAAGCCTCAAATTCCGCTTCTAAATCAAACCCTAGGTTTCAATCTCAACCCATATCATCAAATCAATCAAAATAATTGAAATAACCAGTTTAGGGTTAGAAATCATACCGAAATCGAGTTGAATAAGGAAGAAAAATTGGGATTTTCGAACTTGTAATGAACCAAAAGGTCGAACAGCGATTTTTGGCAAAGTGGTTCGGTGGGGACTCGGATGGGGCTCGAACCAGGGTGAGGTTGGGCTCAGGGGGTGCGCCAAGAAGTGGGGGGTCGAGCTGTGGTGGTGGTGTGGCTGGAGGTGGCTCGTGGTGGGCGTGGGTGGCGCGGAGAGAAGGAGGTGCTGGGCTGCGGGGTTCTCAAAACCGAGGGCAAAGTGGTTCGGTGTGGGCTGCTGGGGGCTTGAACCGGGGTGCAGCTGGGCTCAAGGGTACGCCAGAGGATGGGGGTTCGAGCTGTGGTGGTGGTGTGGCCGGAGGTGGCTCGTGGTGGGCGTGGGAGGCACGGAGAGAAGAGGTGCTCGGCTGGAGCTTCGGAATCGAGGGTGGAGTGTGGGGTAACGGGGTGCTGGGTGCGGGTGAAGAGAAAGAAAGTTGGGAAGAAAAGAAAAAAGGAAAAAAAAAAGAAAAGACAGAAAAAGGAAGAAAAGAAAAAGAAAAATTAAAAATTAAAAATTAAATAAATTTTTTTTTCGATTTTCTGATATTTTTATTTTTTTTAATGGTAGGGGGTCGGTACCGAGGCAAGGGGCCTCGGTACGGGGTCGGTATGCCTACTGGAATTTATCTATTTTATGAGATTTACTTACCTGACCTTCAGGGGGGTTGGTACCGACCTTAGTAACCTCGGTACGACCTTGGTATAGTTACTGGAATTTCTCGGTTCTCCGAGATTCACTTACCTGTCCGTCAAAGGGGTCGGTACCGAGGTAGGGAACCTCGGTACAACCTCGGTACAGGTGTTTTTAAGCTTCTTTTTCCGTTTTCACCTGTTTTCGCAGTGGTTTCCTCCTAAGACCTGCATGGTTAGTGCAATATGCTCCACCCCAACTATCCTACCTATCCTAAAATTAAAAACCTAAAAATAAAACTTAGAAAGAAAAGGAAATAAAGCGGGTTGCATCCCGTAAGCGCTACCTTTAACGTCATTAGTTTGATGTGGTTAGTTCATCTTCATTCCAATTCTGTAAGAGCCCAAGTAACTCTTATTTCTTCCTCCAGATCCACGCTATCATAGTATTTCTTGAGTCGGTGGCAATTGACCTTGAATATGGCTCCTCCTTCATCAACTAGATCCACCGCTCCATGGGGATAGATATGATGAACCACGAATGGCCCACTCCATCTTGATCTATGCTTCCTTGGAAACAACTGCAATCTAGAATTGAAAAGAAGAACTTTATCACCTACCTCATAGGTCTTTGGGACCAACTTCTTATCGTGCCACTTCTTGGTACGCTCTTTGTAGATTTTGGCGTTTTCATAAGCTTTGAGCCTCAACTCCTCAAATTCTTGCAAGTCCATGAATCTCTTTGCTCCGGCCGCGTCAATGTCCATGTTAAGCTCCTTGAGAGCCCATAAAGCTCTGTGCTCAAGCTCGACGGGCAAATGGAAAGACTTACCACAAACCAAGTTGTAGGGAGTTGTGCGCAATGGTGTCCTGTACGCCGTTCTATATGCCCAAAGTGCTTCAACTAGCTTAGATGTCCAATCCTTTCGTGAGCGCGACACCGTCTTCTCTAAGATGCTCTTTATTTGCCGATTTGAAACCTCCACTTGGCCGCTAGTTTGAGGGTGATAAGGTGTTGCCACCCTATGAGTCACCACATACTTAGCCAAAAGAGCCTCAAAGCCCCTCTCTATGAAATGAGATCCTCCATCGCTAATAAGAACCCTTGGGACTCCAAACCTGGGAAATATGTTAGTCTTCATAAATTTAGCTATAACTTTAGAATCATTAGTACGTGTAGCTATTGCCTCAACCGATTTAGAAACATAATCGACCGCTACCAAGATATATTTATAAGGCCCTGATGAAGGGAAGGGTCCCATAAAATCAATACCCCATATGTCGAAAAGTTCAACCTCTAGGATTCCGGTGAGCGGGTTCTCATGTCTCCAAGTGATATTCCCCGCTCTTTGGCACTCATCACAACCTTCAATGTAAGCATGTAAGGCTTATCCCGTCGTGGAGGAAATTCTTCTTGGCTTGCGATGTCAAATCCTTAGGGATTTCTCCCCCTACAATATAATTAGCAAAATCCGCAAACCAAGGGGTCCTCGACCCTCTAACGGCATAAATATGGCAAGATATAGGAGAAAAAGAAGGGGTATAAAAGGAATCCTCACCGGAACTCACCGAATCGGAGCGAATGAGCTTAAGGAGGCTCTCGTCCGGCCTGTAGTCATTGATTGGCACTTCAATTTCGGACTCCTTCAGGTGGTTTAAGGGCAACCTAGATAGATGGTCAGCCAATGAGTTTTCCGCTCCTTTCTTGTCCCTAATCTCACAATCAAATTCCTGCAACAAAAGCATCCACCTAAGGAGCCTAGGCTTGGCATCGTTCTTAGTCAACAAATACCTTACCGTTGCGTGATCCGTATAAACATTGACCTTAGAGCCTACTAAATAAGTATGAAACTTTTCAAAGGCAAATACCACGGCGAGGAATTCCTTCTCCGTCGTGGTTTACATAATTTGCGCTTCATCGAGTGTCTTACTTGCATAGTAGACGGCACCCACAACATAGTAACTAGCATCACACATGATCTCAAAGGGAAGGTTCCAATCGGGCGATTGCATAATAGGAGCGGAAATAAGGGCTTCTCTTAACTTGTTGAATGCATCAAGACATTCTGCAGAAAACTCAAAGGCTACATCTTTCATAAGAAAATTAGTTAGCGGTTTAGCAATCTTTTAGAAGTCTTGAATGAATGTCTGATAAAAGCCTGCATGTCCTAAAAAGCTCCTAATATCTTTCACATTGGAGGGAGGAGGTAGTTTCTCAATCAATTCAATTTTAGCACGATCTACCTCAATTCCCCTATTTGAAACCAAATGCCCGAAAACAATTCCCTCTTTAACCATAAAGTTACATTTTTCCCAATTAAGCAAAGTTCGTTTCTTCACATCTTTCTAGCACCCTACTCAAGTTGGCAAGACATGAATCAAAAGAAGAAACATAAATAGAAAAATCATCCATAAACACTTCTACTATATCCTCAATCATCTCAGAAAAAATAGCCATCATACACCTTTGAAAAGTTGCAGGGGCATTACAGAGCCCAAATGGCATCCTACTATAAGCAAAAGTTCCATAAGGACAAGTAAAAGTTCTCTTCTCCTTATCATCCGGATGCATAGGAATCTGCCAAAAACCACTATAGCCATCCAAATAGCAAAAATAATCGGGTTGTGTCAGACGCTCAAGAACTTGATCAATAAAAGAAAGAGGAAAATGATCTTTCCTAGTAGCACTATTCAACTTCCTATAATCAATGCACATGCGCCATTTAGTAGTGGTCCTAGTAGGTACTAACTCACCTTTCTCATTCTCAATCACAGTCATTCCCCCTTTCTTAGGTACAACATGAACAGGGCTCACCCATTTACTATCAGAAATAGCATAAATAATTCCAGCATCTAACATTTTCAAAATTTCATATTTGACTACTTCTTGCATATTTGGGTTAAGCCTATGCTGACGTTTTATGGTTGGCTTATGATCATCCTCCATGAATATTCTATGCATGCACAAAGAAGGTGAAATTCCGATGATATCACCCAAAGAATAACCAATAGCCTTCCTATAGGTTCTAAGAACATTAAGTAACTTCTCTACTTCTTCCTCATTCAATTTCGCATTAATGATCATAGGAAAAGTAGAATTGGGACCCAAGAAAGCATACCTCAAACCTTTTGGAAGTGGCTTAAGCTCTAGGGAAGGCTCGATTGGAACAAGTGTGGGCTCTTCCTCATCCGTCTTCAATATTGCTTCCAGGACCTCTAAAGAATAAATTTCCTCTTGATCCGCCAGAAGACCTGAGACTAGGCCTGCAGACTCAAGACAATCAAAATACCTTACCTCTACCATGTCCGTGGTTTCCTTCATCGTTGGATTGAAGTGAAACTCAACGAAGTCATCCCCAATCTCAAATGTTATAAGTTCCTTCCTAACATCAATTATTGCTCCAGCGGTTGCTGAGAATGGTCGTCTAAGAATGATGGGCACCACTGGATTCTCTGGCATATCCATAACAATAAAATCGGTAGGGACGAAAAACATACCTACACGGACGGGAACATCATCAATCACCCCAGTTGGTGATACTACTACGCCATCAGCCATGGACACTCTCATGTTGTCGGGGTCTAGGGCTCCTAAACTCGTCTTTCACCATATAGAAAGGGGAAGGAGGCTTACACCTGCACCTAAATCACACAAAGCCTTGAAACGGTAAGATCCTAAACCAATAGTAATAGCAAACTTACCTGGATCTCCAAGTTACTCAGTGAACTTCACTAAACGGACCTCGTCAGAAACCTCAGACATGGATCTCTTCTTAGCTAAGATGTCTTTCAAAAACTTAGTGTAAGCAGGCATCTCCCTGAAAGCGTTAGTGAAAGGAATAGTTATATTTAAACTTTGAAGCATCTTTACAAACCTTTGAAACTTACCTTCCGCTGTGTCCTTTACCTTTTTCGGAGGATATGGAAGCACTTTCATCGGATTCGGGGCTGCAATAGGCTCAAAAGAAGAATACTTCACTGCTGAAGGGGGGTCGGTATGGCCCTCGGTACAGACTGTGCTGGAGAGAAGAGGGTCACCTGCTGCAGGGGGGTCGGTACCGACCCTCGGGGCTCGGTACAGCTACTGGAACCAGGAGAAAAAGAAGAAAAGAACGTCGTACATGCAGGTGGGGTCGGTACCGACCCTAGGGGGGTCGGTACGGCATCGATATGGACACTGTTTTGGCCGTTTTTCACCTCGTTTGACGTGCTTTCGCGTGCTGTCACTTACTTCCCACTTCTTAGGTGAATTGTAGCTATTTGCCCTTTAGGGTTCTCATCGGGACGGCCCGGGGAATTTCCCTTGAGGTCGAGGGATTTGAGCCGCTAGGTGACCTAGTTGAGACTCCACTCCCTTCTTCCATGTTTCCAAGTCTCGTAGTTGCGCTTGAACACCTTTAATTTGAGAATTCACATCGGCAAGAAGCCTATCGAATCCTTCCTTAAGCTCTTGTACCCATGATGGTGGTTCTTGATAGCCAGGGGGCCTATATGGGGGAATCCTTTGATCTTGGGGAGGTTGGCTCCCTTGGCCTTGTCCATAGTTACCCCAATTAGGGTAGTGGTTGTTCCTCCCTGCATAATTGTTGTTTTGGTTCCCTGCATGGTTGTTATTGTAATTGGGAGGCCTATAAGGGCCCCTCATATAACTTACCTCTTCGTAATGCTCCGCCCTTTATACCTGGCTAATATTATCGTAATCTATAGTATTATGAGATTGAGAACCACATTCTGAACAAGGTTGGTTTCTAGAAAGAAAACTTACTTGTTTCTTGAGGCATCGGGTCTCATCATCATGGAATTGCCTACGCACATCAGGATTCTAAACGTGGGCTGAAAATTGGTAGAAGGAAGAGAGAGAGTCCTCCAAACCCTAAAAATCCTATTTATTCTTAATAGCCCATAAACCTAATTAGGAAATAGGAAATATAACACTTTTATTTAAAGTCTATCTAAGGAAAGAGGTAAAAATAATTAAATTTGGATAAAAACAGTCCGTCAGCGAGCCTGTACCGACCCGGGCCTCCTCGGTACCGACCCAGGTGGGGTCAGTCCATGGTCGGCACATCTCAGTAAAATGCCCACATCTCCTTTGTTTGAACTCCGATTGCTTCCGTTCTTTTTTCCTATGCGCTCCTTATTATTTTTCGCATCTTTTCTTTCTTGAAAGTTTCTTCAAACACAGCTTCAAAAATCCTATAAATCACACAAAAGCTAGTGAAGACATCTATTTCTTATGAAACATGAAAATCTATGCAAAAGACACTAAACCCAATGCATAACCAATGAAAAAGACTTATATTAACACTAAAGTATATGGAAAAATATGACTAAAAACATGCACATCATTAAACGAAAACTACACAAATCCCATGTTTTCCACTAATATGCATGCAAAAGAATGATAAAATGCACTTATATGTGCATAGAAAATATGGCAATTTGTGCGCACATCAAACACCCCATACTTATGCTTGCTTGTCCCCAACCAATACCTTTAATGGCCATTCAGGGGAAGAAAGTAAACCCTCAACATCATAGATTCATTTTTCATATGTCCCTATAATCAATCGCCATCCTTGATAAGGTACTTATGTCAACCAAGTCCATGCCTGTGAATAAAAGCAATTTCATACTCATAAAAGGAGGTTTATATGCAAAAACAATTTCAGCGACATAGTATTAATAATCAAGAGGACTTTTGCACGCTTGTGAGAAGTAGATTGGTAAAAGGCTCAAGGTGGGCTAATATTTGGCCATGTGGTGTTAAATCCGGGGAATCATACTTTCTTTCCAAAACATTCCATATTCCTTCTTCATAATGTCTCACCTATCACTCATCGCTCAATGCTTTTATTCAATATAATGCTTTTACCTCTCTAACCTTAGCACTGCCTTCTCGCGAGTCGCAAACATGGGTGTCATGAATGGCCCCGGATACTTAGTACTTCGGACTCCTCACCTTGTGTCCCATCTCGCTGAACTAACATCTCAACGAGCAGGGTCGACCTGCCTTTATCTCCTGAGGTGATCGGATTTTTTCTCGCTCATTAAATTTTCAATAATTCATAAATTCTTTCATTCCTGCCAACAACTTCATAAATATATGCACAAACTCCATATAACAACTCCAAAGATGACATCCATTCTCAAACTTGTCCCCGGATAGGGTATAAGGTATAAAATGGGCAATATGATATATATGTGGAGCAATATTGATCATGATAAGGCTCATATATGGCTTGTGACTTTTGCAAATATGCATAGGTAAGGCTAGGATATGAAATTGAGCACATGTATGGAAATTTCATAAAAATTCCTCCATCTTCTTATTATGCACATGCCAAAAGCAACTTCAAAATTTTCATCTCCTTTGTTTTTTTTTCTTTTTGCACTTCATTGGGACTTCCCTTAACTAGGAAATTTCATGTTATATCACTAATGAATCTAATTTTGCATCATAGAGCTCTTTTTTATACTTCCATGACTCTTTCTTTATTTTCAATTTTTTATGGGGTCATTTTTTTTTACTTTAAGATAAATATGACTAACTAACTATATAATATGCATGAACTATATAAATAAATATGCAATAACTTGTTAAATATGCAAGTAAGCCTTTCCCCCACCCCATACTTAAAACCTACAGTGTCCTCACTATATTAGAAGTAGGGTGAAGATGAAAACTTACTAAACTGTCACAAAACTAAAAATAAGTCTTCGTTACAAGCTCTAGACTTTTAAGTCGCTTGGCCGACTTCTTCCTTTTCGCTTCTCAAGGCGGCATCTGCAGAGCCCATGTGCCTTGGGCCTCAAATATTACTCCTTTCTTGTCACACAGCTGCATATCGCTGGGATGGATCTGATTCACCGTGAATGTTCCCAAATTCTTATCTTTGAATCTCATACGGAACCAATGGTCCTTGGATTTGGCAACATAAACTTTGTCTCATATCTCATATTGGCTCGAATTATCATCGGATACCCTACATAAGCGCACATGCTAAGGCACACCTCTTCCAAATAATGATAAATCTTTAATTGTAATGGAACAGGAGGAATCCGTAACTTGACTTACCTTCTTATCCGTCTGTGGCTCAGGTCGACATCGATGTTCAGAGGTCGATATCGAATTATGTTGGACTCCTGGAGGATCAGTCGATTTGGAGTGTTTCTGCTCGATATGACCAGGTCGATTTCGACACTCAGTGGTCGATATCGAGTTCTCTGTTCCTCCTTTATCAGCTTCAATGGTTGTCGATTTCGTCACTAGGGCATGGTTGATAACGACCTTAGACATCAATTTCGATGTTCTTTCTTCTCCTCCGTTGACCCCATACTTATGACCTGACATAAAATCTTGAACATTATTAGTTGATATCGACTTACCTAGGTCGATTTTGATGTTCTGTTTGGCCCCTTCGTTCAAGATTGCCACAACTTCCTCCACTTGGGCTTCTATGGCCCTCTTCTCAAGCTCTTCCGGTGTCATACTCCTTACTTTGTCTTCTCCACATGCAATGCAGACACCATTGATGGCTTTTATCTCCATTGGCCTTTGATTTTTCACCCTCTTGTTGAAGGCATACTCTATCACCTCGTCACTAAAGGTGAATGAGAACAATCCTTTCTTCACGCTAATGTTGGCATCGACGGTTGCTAGGAATGGCCTACCTAAAATAATTGGACAACCAGGGTCGTCCGCTATATCAACAACTAAGAAATCAGCAGGGACAAAGAATTTACCTACTTGTACTGGCACATCCGTCACTATCCCAGTTGGAATCACTACCGTATTGTTTGTCATGTATAACCTTGCATCCACGGGCTCTAGAGGACCTATCTTTACCTTGTTCCATATGGTTAGTGGCATCATGCTAACGCTAGCACCTAAGTCAACTAAAGCATTCAACTTGAATTGACCTAAACCTATAGCGATAGAAAACTTACCTGGGTCCGCCCGCTTTTGTGGTAGCTCCAACTTGTTGCACTCCTCTACTATCTCAGAAACCGATCGCTTCTTACCCAATATGTCCTTAAGGAACCTTACATAGGATGGCATCTCATGAAGTACTTATGTGAATGGTATAGAGACATTGAGTCCCTGAAGCATCTTCATGAACCGTTGGAACTTCTTTTCCGCTGGGTCCTTAATCACCTTTCTAATTGGGAATAGCAACACCTTCATCTTCCCATGCGGCTGTAGTAAGGTCGACATCGACATCAGTAGGGTCGACATCGACTGGAGGAGTCGATTTCTGTGGTGACGCAGCATTAGGGTTGATATCGACAAGAAGGTCCATTTCGACGTCACCGTTGTCAATATCGACAGGGGGGTTGATATCGATGTATGTTCTGGCTCTTTTTCCTCCGCTTTTTGCTCGGGCGTTTGTAATTGATGCCCACTCCTTAGGTTTACTGCCGCAATATGTCCAGTGGTTTTGCGTTTTTTGTTGGACACAGTGGATCCAGGGAATGATCCTGATGCTTTGGGTATTGCTTCCGCCAATTGACCCATTTGGGTCTCCATGTTGCGCTTCCAAACGTCGATTTCCCCAAGCCTAGAATTGATGCCCTACAGCTGAGTATGGATGGAGTTGTTGGCTTGTTTGAACTCAGCATGGTTCCTCCGCATCGCATCAAGAATAATTTGCAGGTCATCCTTCTTTGTCTCCCGCTCAGGGTGCCCTGGTGCTCTATATGGTAGGGGATCCCTTTGATAGAACCTTTGATCGCCCCAATATTGTTGATTGCCCCCTCCATAGTAGCCTCTCGTCCACTTGGCTTCCTCTTGTTGTTCCGCCATGGATAATTGCTCAGTATGTGGACAGGCACTAGTGTTATGCCTTGTTGAGCCACATTCCTGACAAGTTTGATTGTTGCTCATGGACCTGACTTGCTTTTGAAGGCGGTGCGTCTGACCGTTGTGGAATTGTAGCCGTACATCAGGATCTATCTCCCTTGGAGGCTCATATAGTGGCATAGATGGGGCAGGCCTTGAATCATAGGCCACAGTAGCCCCATAGGTGTTATCAAAGTTCACAAGCCTCTCAATGTTCTCCCAGGCCTCCGTTGGTGTAAGCTCAATGTACCGATAAGAGGTATATGAGTTTATCCTCTCCTTATTCGGCCCATCAAGGGTGTTGTAAAATATCTCCTGGATGACATATGGAAGTTGCCCATGCATCGGGCATGATCTCAGCAAGTCCTTAAATCGCTCCCACACATGTGCTAGTGTTTCACCTGGCTTTTGTTTGAAAGTCGTGATCCTTTGCCGCAGCATCACCATTTTAGAAGGTGGAAAGAACTTATTCAGGAATGCATCCTTCACCTCCGCCCATGTCCTCAGCGAGAGTGGAGCCAAACTCTCAAGCCATTGTAAAGCCTTCCCTGCCAAAGACCATTGAAAATATTTTAGTCTCACATACTCTAAATTTACTCCATCAGCAACTGTTTCACATAAATCGACAAAAGTAGAGATGTGTTGCAGAGGTCATTCATTAGGTCTTCCTTCAAAAGTATTTCTTTTTATTTATGAAAGGAAGTTAATTTTAATTTCATAATTGGAGTGAGGAATTAAAATAGCAGATTTAGGAACGTGGAGCGGTTTAGCATTGTGTTCCTCAATCTCCTTCCTCTATCGCTCTATGGTCTCAGCCTGCGTCTCGTTGTTAGCCATGATGCGAATTGCTTTATTGCGAAGATGGTAGAAACGTTCAGGCTCGTTGATGGGTTCCAGGATAGGTCCGCGATCAGAACGTCGCATAAACCTGGAAAATAAGCGCTAAAAGATCGTGAGAAAACTTAGGTGGCGATTGATTGCCTCCCCGGCAACGGCGCCAATTTGTTCGTAATAAGGGGAAGGGGGATCGATGCAATTCAAATATTCAAAGATAATTGACAACTACGCTAACTCCCTGTCCCAAACAAATAATACAAGAATCCCTCCAAATGTAGTGGTAGGGTAATTCAGGATCGAATCCGCGATGAGGTATGTCAGCGCTTTCCTTGTTGCAATCACGATCAAGCTTTCGACCTCAGAAGACACTCGATATCGATGTGTCTGGTTGATATCGACCTCAGTTCTTGTCGATTTCCAGTAGAGTTCCTGCAGAAGACAAAAGTAGCAAAGTCGACGTCGAGACAGACCTCGATATCGACGTTAGACCTCGATATCGACCTTTACAGTTGATTCCGATGTTTGTCACAAAAACTGTAATTTGTAACCTATTGTCGAAAAAGAGTCCGAAGAATGTAGAATGGTAAAGAAGGATGATCAGAAACAAAACTAAAAATTTTATACGATTTCAATTAATTAAAAAGCTTCCAAAGTTGGGGTTTCATGCCACAACGATAACAATGCAAGTTTGATGCTAAAGTTATGATATTTAATGCCTTTCCATCAAATAACTTTCGTTACCAACACTTAGGTGATTAGAGGCTCTCACATAGTTCCTAAGAGTTACTATCCAATTCATGAGTAATCCAAGTTCACAATATGAGTGACTTTCGCTTCAATAATGCAAATAATGAATCTCCCTAACTTTCCCAAGGAATCATGCATAGGATAGAGGACGGAATCGCATAAAAATCATACCTTTGATGCACTTACCCTACATTGCTATCATCGGGCTCACCTCGACCCTAGAAGTGGGTTGACTACTCGCTTCTCATCATGCAACTCATCATCATCATTGAAAGAAAACTACTTAGAATTGAACTATGAAAGAAATTACAACCGAACAAAGCCAACTCTCCGCTCTCGCTTCCACCAACTCAATTCGGCCTCTCCTCTCTCTCTACTAATTCTCCGCATGTATATGTGTTTGAATAACTAAAATTGGATGATTAAACTCAGCCCTAACGGCCTCTAGATATAGATATCGAACTTTGCTATCCAAAGACTCGAAACTTTATCTTTATTCTCTAAGATAAAACTTAAATAAAGTAAAAACCAAAAATTCTATGGTAAATCAACTCATATTATAGCTCTGACGTTGAAGATAAGAAATCTCGACTTTAGGATAGACGTGCAAGCTTCGGATAGAATTCTATCAAAATCTGAGACGGATTCCTCTGCTGGCAACATCGATATCGACCTTCAGACGTCGATATCAACCTCTGTGAATGCAACCTAACTAGCCTAAAAATGTCAATAATGCCTATCTAGGATATGCATTATCAGCCACCATGGTTTGAAGAGAAGAAGACATTGAAGAGGCCGACGATTAGGCCAAATATATTTTAATAATAATTATTATTATTAGTTCTTGCCATATTTAGTAACTCCTATGTTAGTTGGAGTTATTTATGGAATGTCTTATTTTTAGTATTACTTAGTCATGTCAAATAAGATGGTTAGTAGAGTCTATCCTTAGGCTTTCTTAATTATCATATTTTTTTATTTTTCTAGTTAGGATTTTATTTATATTATTATATTAAGATTCGGTCAGCCAAGTCTATCCTTTTGTAAAGGATGAGATGGCCCCACCCTAGAAGGTTTTAGTGTTTCTAGATGTTAGGATTTCTATTTAAACGTTTTTTGTCATTCAATAAAACATAGATTGGAATTAGAATTGAAGAAACCTTTTGGCTAAAAGGTTCTTCGATTATCAATCCAAACACTTTGCTTCATAATTTAAGATTGTTATTCATCCTTCTAATCATCCATCCAACATCTAGGCGAAACCCTAATCCCAAACACAACTAAAAACACAAAGAAGAATTCCTGCAAAAACCGTCACTGAAACCTAGGCACATCCATCACAGGAGAGCAGGGAACATCATCGCTGTCTTCACAACCAGGCCAGGCGGCGGCCGCCCCCTCCCTACAGCGACCGCCACCATTGTTCATCCGCTATCGCTACCGAAGCGTTTGTGTGTGTTGTTGTTTGCCTTGTTTTTCTCGCTTTTGCATCTATCCCACGTTCAATTACTAATTCCAAACAATACAAATCAATGAGCATTGCAAGATCGGGCGGTCAACAAGTTGATGTTCTTGATTCGAGGCCCACGGGCTAAGGATCGGGAATAGCAACACATCAATTTTATTATAGGGTTACCTAGGACTAAGAAGGGGAGAGATTCGATCTTTGCAGTTGTTGATCGTTTCTCAAAGATGGCTCATTTTATAGGATGCCACAAAACCGAAGATGCCTCTAATGTGCAAACATGTTCTTTAGGGAGATTGTTGATGTAGGGAGAATTGAATGGAATAATATAATAAAATATTAAACAACTTCAACCCTTGGGCTCTACAAATATATTCAAGACTCCTTGTTGTAGTGGTAGGGATCTAGATCAATCCACGAGGAAGCGTGTGAGTGGGATCCTAGATAGTCAGAATATCACATCTACGTCGAACAAAAGCTTCGATCTCGAGTGGATGACTCGACGTCTGTTGTGGCTTTCGATCTCTAATGGAGTAGAAGACCTACAAAACACAAGCAGTAGTCGATCTGGACCTGCAAGGTCGATCTCGATACGTCGTTAGCAATGTCGACCTACTCAGAAGACTGTCGATCGATACAAGGGCACTCGATGTCGCGTTATGTACTCAAGATCGAGCTCAGATCCAGGGAAAAAGTGGCATCAAATCAAAAAAATATCGAGCCGGTATTAGTGTGTCGATATCGAACGAACCTACAGATTTGTTAAAATGTTGGCAAAGAATGGCCGAAGGTAATAGGATGGAAATAGGAATATGGACAGACATAACACGTTTTTATATAAATGAAATTTATAATAAATGCAACTCCTAAGGCTAGGGTTTACCACAACGTTAACCAAAACATGCATAAGACAAGCAAGACGTACAATTGCGCTATCTCAAATGAGGGACAAGCTTTCGCCGTACACCAACGATTAGGAATACTCTTGCAAATAAACCTAATTGTCTCTATTAAGTTTATGTTTATAAACCAAGTTTTTAAGATGAATCCCTTTTTCGTGTGATAAGGACTAAACATAGAATCATAGCAGATGATCAAGACACAACGATATCAACATCAAGTACATAAGAGCTTGGGGAACTACTCGCTCTTCATCGAAAAAAACATATTGAATGGAAAGAAAACAACAAGCATTAACTTGAACTTCGAAACTTTACAACTCAACGTCGGCTTTCGCAAACGCTAAACACTAAAGCTTGTGATACTCTCTACTCCTCTAGCTATAGAGAGATATGAATATCTGAACTTGAATGATTAAAACCAACCCCCTAGGGCTTTATTTATAGCCTACTAATCCTTGCTCGCCAAGGAAGGTAGTCCTAATCCTACTAAAACTCCTATTCTAAATTCTATCCCAAAACAAGTAGGATAAAACTTTAATATGGTAAATAATAAAAATCCTAGGGTAAAAAGGAAACAACCCTTAGGACATATTTTATCTAAAAAGGAAAGATAAACCGTGTCCATTTATCAAGATCTTCAACTCGGATTGCCCAAACCGGGTCCAATCCATGTGAATCTTCTACTTGATATTGACATGGTCACTTCATATCGAGTGTTTCATTTCTACTCGACTTGTCTTGGCTTCACTCGATCTCTAGTGGGGTGTCAATGTTGATATGTCCGCTCGACATGCAATTGTGTGGAGTGCTCTCCAATAGCTCTGTGTTGTCTTGGCTCGACACTCAGTGTCTACGTCGATATATCTAGTCAATCTTGGGACGTCTTGTCAATATCAACTGCACTTCCACTTCTCATGGCTTCTCATTTTGACGTCGATTCTGCTCCAATTCCTATACCTTCGGATAAAAACTTGCGTACACTCTATTTCTTGCACATTAGCTCATTCTAAACAAATTTTCATTAATCTCAATCTATAATTTAGGAATGGAATGGAATATGAAGTAAAAAATATGTAAATAAAAGGACTGGAAATATGTACTTCGAAACACCCCATACTTAGACTTACTTGTCCTCAAGCAATAACCAAGCAATAACTAATACCTACAACATACCCTTCAAGTCTTCGCTCTTGTTAAAAACAACATTATAACCGGTAGTAAAGCAAAGCAACATATATGAGCGGTCCATAGGCATAGGAAATTTTAAATCCAACCTCAAAGGGATAATGTGTTTGCACTCAACTCTCAATGTATTTAGGCTATGAAGATTTAACTCAAAACTCGATTCCATATACAAACTCATAAACATTGCAATTTATAATTATCCACTTCGCAACCAATTATTTAAATGCAACAAGAATCATCAGGAGGACTTTCGATCAATGGAAGACTTCAAAGAAGACTCCATTCGGCGGGGTTTAAATGGGGCTTGGTAGGAAATAAAGGGTATGGAATTATTTGGCTATGTGGTGCTTTATAAAATTTGGGAATCAAGACTCCTAAAATTTAACACAACTCAACCAAACCATATCTCCTAAAATAATGCACATTCCAAACTTACTTTCTTATGAAGAACTTCAGCATTCCTTTTAAACCTAATAAACCTCTCAAAAATATAAGTCTTGTAAAAGATAAAAGAACTAAGGAATAGATTGCTCATGCACTTAATATAATGTAATAGCTCTTTTTTTGGATGAAAATTAATAAAATAAATAATATGTGCATTTATATTGTGTGCCGAAAATCCTTTTACAATATGTGACATGATGCAAATATATATACCAAACCATAATTCTTCTCAAAACTAAACATATGCACTTTGATTCCACAAGGCATTATTCTAACCATTCTAAGTCTCAATTCCTAAATGGGGGTCAGGCTCAATTCAGCTAGGGATAAATTTTGTGGAGTGTACATTGGGAGTTGTTATTTGCACCGCTAATTTTTACTATGTCCAACGCTAATCACTGTAGCAGGTAACTGTGACTTTAATGACGATTAAGGAAAGCCACCATTGTATGTGGCGGTGGGGGAGACCATATAAGTGAAACCACGGACAAACAGTGCGGTGGACACTCCGTCTGTTATGGAAGACACCGTTACATTGGGGATGCCACCATAGACATATACGGTGACCCCAACACACAAGCCTACGGTGGAGTAGAGGTGCAGACAAAACAGGCAGATCGGACTGGCCCGGACCTGCCAGGTAAGTGAAGGTGGCCCAGCCCAACTCGCCCGAATAACATAAATAATTCGAAAAAATGTCTGAAATGAATTGTTGTCCAAACCGGATAACCTCAATTTTTGTAGCTCTTGTACTCCCCTAATCGAACTTCCAATTTACAATCAACATCCACAATTTCAAAAATAGCGTACATTGATGGGTCGGTCTGACTTGGACCGGCTGAACATTCATTATGGACGACGCTGGACCGGTACAAACGAGCAAATTTCAGTACATCAAAAGGAAGACGGAGAAAAGCATTGTTCAAAAAATATCATAAATAAAAAAATGTAGTTCAGACAATAATATACATGGAACAACATATGTGAGGAAATGAAAGACAAAAAGCCTGAGGCTGCAAGTCAAAGAAACATGAAAATGCTAATATCGCAGTTGATGACCACCATCTCGTCGGTGATAGGCTTTGTATCGTGCAATCCTGGCGCAAACTGCTCGTCCCACCCATTGACTGTAGGATGGTGGTACTGCGTCCACGTAGAGTATAAGGGAGGTAAAGGGGATCCAAGAAATAACCAAATATGGGTAAAACGTATGGGAAAAATGAATGAGAAGGGAAAAAACGAAATGTGAAGAAAGAAATGCATATGAAATTCGAAACACACATGCATGAAGTGGTTGTTGTTGCCGACTAAAGAGGCAGACACAACATCGGCATCATCTGTGACTGTATGACCAATAGACGTTGGTGCGGCGTGGTAAACACTTCACCCATTATCGAAATCTCCATCCAATACGTAGCATCATGGCACACACCAAAGTAATTGACCCTCGTGAGGATCTCATCCAAGGCAGGGTAGTAATGGTAGCGATCTGCATGCAACTGCAACTCAATGGCCAAATCCCGTCGAACTTGTGGCCATGCATCTTCACCCAAGTTCAGAAGATAAGCAAAAGATCTATAGCCACAACGACCATCACCTGCAATGTTCGTTGCGACTCGAACGAAAGTAATCATGAAGTCGTCGATGTTGCTTGTTCACCAATCGAAACATAGGTGAGGGAGATTCTAAGGAGAAAGTGTTTGAGGTGGTACAGATGGAATGTCCCCTCTAGACTCTGCCATTGATCGTCCTCAGCCCCGTCCCTGGCAAGGACTGCACCCACGACCTCTTCCTCGTCCTCTTCCATGGCCAGTAGGAGAGTTGTCGATGTTAATTGCATTGGACCCAATGCCCTCGACATGGCTGCGATGGAGGATCTGTTTCCATCTTTGTGTATATTTTGAAGAAAAAGTTGAAACATTCCTTTGACACAATATGTCGAACCCGATCGAATATCCAGAGGCCGTGTGATTCTATCGTCCAAGTGTTGTAAGCTCGCCCCATCTAATTCTTCACTTCAGCGAGTTGGTCCTCCATCATTAGATCGATTGCTTTGGTGACGTGAGTGAAGTCACCGATCGCAGAGTGGAGGGTGGTCTTTAGCACTGCATAGCGGACTCCGCCCTATAGAAAAAGATATCGGTCGTGCATGCTAGGATGTGAATAATTGATGATGGAAATGGAATAAGGATAGAGCAGAATGGCATACCTGTTCGTCGTTCTCGTACCAAAATGCTCTGTAGTATCTATCCATGTGCGGACAATGTTCTCCGAGTAATCGCACAACCACGTCGTCTCCAAATACAACATCAACCCCTCAATGTGGCGCAACTCTGCATGCATACCCCTCCTTCAGATGTCGAACTTGTCAGCAGATTTTGATTCGAATAGGCCGTAACACGCGCTTATAAAATGACCCGCTACGTCAAGATTCTTCAACTTCCTGAAAGTTGCTTCTTCGCATTTGCGGAGCATGTGTACTTCGCATAACATATGTGTGACATTGGGAAACAACGATCGTAGTGTTGCGATGAGGCCCATCTTCCGATCGGTGATAAATACATTTGGTTGAGTGCCTCGCAAAAGGTACTGGAGCTGTTGTAACGCCCAAATGTACGTCTCCGTGTTCTTGTGCGACATAAAGCTGATAGCAATGAAAAAGGTCTTTCCTATGCAAGTGAAGGCAATGAACTCACACAATGGGATTCCATACCTGCATGATGACGTATGTTAGTTCTAATGCCTATGTTTACTGAAGTAGAAGATTTATTACAAATAGAAACATATGCATTCGTCCTGTATGTGCTGTCGACGACGACGACGTATGGGAAGATGTGCTGTAGGTGGCGAGATTGTAAATGAGCGAAGAAAAGATCTTGAAGCTTGTTCGCATCATTAGGGGCTCTCCTTGTAGCATAGAAGTACTCTCTCTCTCTCGCAATATATGGAGAGCTTCTTGAGTGACTGTTCGGTCTCCTCTACCTTCAGCTTTGAATTTTGTCCTAGCATTGTACACTTTTCGCCGTGATGTTACGAACAACTGCTTTCGTTTTGTAGCTGTCTTCTGTAATGTTGCTAAGATCGGGTTTGGTGGTGTACCAGGTAGGGTGAGGGCCAATGTAGTCTTGAACTGCTCTTTATCTATTCGACTGAGGTATGGGTGTCTATCGAACGTAGATGGAAGGTCATGGTTATGACTTCCGTGAACTACGTCTAACCCCCATTCGCCCCCCTTGAAGTCTACCCCCGACAAGGCAAAAGGACACTGTTCTAGCTTTGAAATGGCCATATGAGTGGTACGACTGGGCACATCACTGGAAACTCGTGGCCTCTTGTGAGTAATGTACTCACCGTACTTCTCACACGCGAGCAACACATTACCACGTCTTGCACGAGTGCTTGCCCATGACCGCTTTATAGTGAGAACCATATGTAGCGGTAGGGCAACGCCACGACAATGACGTAACAAGTCATCGCGATTTGACCACGTTTGCATTGTGGTGAACTCCGTTCTATAGTCGTGGAATACTCGACGACTGGTATCCATTTCGTTACACGGATCCAACATCGGGTCCGCTTGCTCTTCTAATGGATGTTGTGTGGCGGTAAATAAATTTATTTACATACATTGTACCTAATATCTACATTCAATCTTTTTTAATTAAAATTATATATATAGGTCAAAATATCCTATGGAAATGGATTACGACTCTAACATGTAATTATATCAACAACGTACGTATACGGATTCCAGTACGTACCGGTAAATAATTAGAAACAGATATACACCGTACCTAATATATATATATATATATATATATATATATATATATATATATACATCGTACCTAATATCTACGAAAATATATCCTATGGAAATAGATTATGAATCTAATTAAAAGTACGTACCGGTTCAGGTGTACGCGGACTTCCTTCTGACAATGTAGCAATGGTTGGTGACGATGCGACGACCATCGGAGGAACTTTTGGATAGGGATTGACCCATGGGATGATCGTTCATATAGAGATGGGTTTCCACCGTTATACATGACGGTGTAATAATATGACCGTTGGGACGGCCAAGGGTATGGGCACCACGAACATACGCTCCTCCATACCGCATTTCGGTGCAGTGGTTGATGTACATACTTGTACCCTTCTTTATTGCATCTTTTGACTTAACATTTCATTCGAATCCAAAAATAAAGATTGAAAATAATGCACAAGTTTTGATCTAATTATGTAGGAATTGGAGCGAAATCGGAGTCAAAACGAAGAAACCAAGGAAAGAAGAGAAGAGGTCGAAATCGACCTATCTGGTCGATATCGACTACAGACGTCGACACAGACCTGAGTGTCGAGACAGACCATCATCCAACAGAAGAAAAGCACTCGGCATCGACTACCTTACATCGATATCGACCAAGTCCTAGAAATCGACTAGAGCTGAGCCCGTCGAGCAGAAACAGAGAGGTCGAAATCGACTTGCCTGGTCGATATAGACTAGACTTCAACACGGGTTGGACACACTTTTCGAGACTCAGATTGCAAGACTATCTTCAAGAGCCACGGTTTATCCTTTGTAATTTAGATAGATTAAAGCTTAGGGTTATTTTTTTTACCCTAACGCTTTATTAAGTTATTTACATATTTAACAAAATAAAAGATCTATCCTACTTGTTGGGATAGAATTTAGATAGAAGATAGAAGATACTATCCTTGGATACCATGGATTAGTAGCCTATAAATAAAGCCCTAGGGGGATGGTTTTTAATCATTCAATTAAACAAACAATCATACAACAATAGAGTTAGAGTTAGAGAGAAGCTTTAGGGTTTGCCGTTTGCGAGAGCCGACGTTGAGTTGTAATGTTTCAGAGTTATTAATGCAAGTTCTTTCCTTTATATCGATAATGTTTCCTACAATGAAGTGCGAGTAGTTTCTCGAAGCTTCTAGGGTCGGGGTGAGCTCGACGTTAGCAATGCGTGCTTGAGGTAAGTGTTTGATTTTGATATCGTTGTATCTATATCATCTCCTATGATTATATGTTTAGTCCTTATCGAAAGAAAAGGGATTCATGCTAACAACTTGAGTTATAAACATAAAATTGGTAGAGACAATTAGGTTTATTTGCAAGAGTAATCATAAGAGTTGGTGTACATCGAAAGCTTGTCCCTCGGGTGAAATAGTGCAATTGTCCATCTTATTTACCTTATCGCATGCATTGGTTAACATTTTGGTAAACACTAGTCCTAGGAGTTGCTTTTTATATACTCTATACACATAAAAATACAGTCTTTATTCTGTCCATATTTCCTTTCCCATCCTTGTTTCTTCGGCCTTTCTTCGCCGACAAGAACTAACTTTTCTGCAGGAACAATATCGATATCGACCACCAACATCGATATCAACCACAGTGCTTTGTTGATGGTTTTCTGTGTCAACGTCGATCTCCTTTGTTCCTGTTGCTAAGGTCGATTTCGGGTCATATACTCGATATCCACCACCCCTGGGTCGACTGGCAGTTTTCTAAGCCAGTCGATTTCTGCACGAACATCGATATCGACCTTCCTAATCGATATCGACTGCCGTTTTTGTCTCTGCAGGTCTTCTGTTGTAGAAGGTATCGACAGCTAAGGTCGAAATCGAGCACGTAGGTCGAGATCGAGGATTTTGGTCGACTAAAGAAGCGAGCTTTCAAGACTATATAGGATCCCGCTCACCTGCCTCCTCGTGGATCGATTCTGGCTACCCTTCTACTCCAATGGGAGGAAGTCTTGTAATTATTTGCATAGGCTAGGAATCGGATTGCATCTATTTTATATATTTATTTAAATACTTGACATTTCTCCTTTCAACAAATTGGCGCCGTTGCCGGGGATGTAATCAATCACGTCCTAGTAGTCTATCTCACGTTTTTATCTACTTTTGCTTTGCAGGTGTATGCGACGCGCTTATCGCCCACCTGAATTCGAAGGTATAGACAACCCTGAAAGTTATCTTCACCTTCGCGCTAGAATTCAAAGAGCCATGGCGGATCAAGCGACCCAGGCTGAGCAAATAGAGCAACTAAAGAAGCAAATTAAGGATTCAACAATTAGAGAGGCGGCACTTAAAGAGCGTGCAAATAGGGAGGAGGAAGGCTAGAGGCAAATAGAAGCCCAAATCAACGCCCCCCCTTAGAATTCCAAGCAATACATGCACCCTGTGCTCTTAGTGCCTCAGTCGGCTATTCTTATCCCTCTTTCTACTTTTGAGATTAAACGTAGTTTCTTAACTGAGATTAGGCGATGTCAAATTGAGGGGAAACCTAACGATTGTCCTCTAGATCATATATCTCTATTCCTTGATTTGTGTGATACTATTACAGATGGACAAAGCCTTGAATATGTGAAACTGAAGGCTTTTCATTGGTCTCTCGCATGGAAAGCTCTAGCATGGTTGGAGAGCCTAGCCCCCAGATCGCTCTGCACATCGGACGAGGTCAAGGATGCCTTCCTCAACAATTCTTCCCACCATCAAAGACCACGATGATGCACCAGAAGATCACGACCTTTAAACAAAAGCTAGGCGAGTCATTGGCACAAGCATGGGAGCGCTTTAAGGAGCTGCTGAGGTCTTGCCCTACGCATGGGCAACCACCCTACGTCATCCAAGAGATCATCTACAACGCTCTTGATGTAGCAACTAAGGAGAGGATCAACACCTATACCTCCTTTGGGTATCTCGAGCTCCTACCAAAACAAGCTTGGGATACTATAGAGAGGTTGGGCGAATTTGACATCACCTATGGGACTCCTTTGGCCTCCGACTCAAGGCCTACCCCATCTATGCCACTCTATGAGCCCTCCAAGGAGATTGATCCTGAGGTCAGAAATCAATTCATGCAAGATCAACTAAGGAGGTTGCAAAAATAAGTCAAATTCCTCTCCGCCAACCAACCCTGCACCGATTGTGACTCCGTCACGGATATCACCACTGAATGCCCCCATACGGAGCAAGTACAACTAGCGGAGACTCACCAGGAGGCGCGCTACATGAGGAATCCCAATCGCAAGGGGAACCAAAACTGGGGAAATCAACCACCCCAATACAATCTCAAGCCATCCAGAGAGAGAACCACGACGAGATGATGTCCAACTCATTCTTGAGAAATTGAGGAGGAACCAGACTGCAATTGAACAATCCAGCAATTCTATCCAAAATGAACTTCAGGGCCTCAATGCCCGAATGGGGGAGATGGATGCTTGAAAGAAGACGATTGAGACCCAATTGGGTCAACTAGTGGACCAAATCCCAAATCCACCCAACAAACTCCCTAGAAAACCACAAGCAAATCCAAGGGGGCAAGCCGGGCACATAGCCGCTATCAATCTAAGGAGTGGATGCACATTTCCCGAGCTAATGAGCGAAGGAGAAGTCATTGAAGACGTAGTCGATGTTGACCCCAGGTCGATATCGAGGGCCCTGTCGACATCGAACCTACAGTCGATGTCGAGCCCACTGCGAAGCATAGAACAGAGCTATAAAGGCACTCGATATCGAGTGACCAGGTCGATATCGACCACCCTACCGATGTCGACCCCTCTGGAAATCCACGACAACTCCAAACTCCCCCAACGTTGACCAAACCAGTTGATATCGACCCCCCTGATGTCGATATCGACCTATCCAGAAAGCAGAAATCGACCACTTCGCCTCCAAAGCCATCCAAAACTCTACCCTTTCCTTCCAAGGCGCTACGGGATCAAGGAGACACCAATTTTAGACGCTTCATGAAGATCTTACAAGTCTAAATCTCACCATACTACTCACGAAAGCACTCAACAAGATGCCTACATACATGAGGTTCCTTAAGGACATCTTGTCCAAAAAGAGGTCCATCCTGGAGATCGCCGGTGAATGCAATTCAATTGAGTTCCATGAGAAGAGCGGTGATCCAGGCAAGTTCGCAGTAACGGTAGAGGTTGGTAAGCATCATTTCAAAGCCCTATGTGATCTTGGGGCTAGTGTTAGTTTGATGCCCCTATTAATATGGCAGCAATAGGGCGTAGAAGCATTGGAGCCCGTCGACATGAAGCTTTACATGGCGGATAACTCCTTTGTGAGACCAATTGGGGTTGTGGATGATATCCCTGTCAAGGTGGGAAAGTTCTTCATACCCACGGACTTCATCGTGCTGGACATACCAGAGGATCCTATTGTGCCTATCATCCTTGGTAGGCCATTCTTAGCAACAGCTGATGCTAAAATCAATATGAGAAATGATACCCTTATATTCACAATAGGCAACAAGGTCGTGGAGTTTCGCTTCAACCCTACAATGAGAGAAATAAAGCAGCTTTAACAAATTGTCCTCTCATTGGCTAAGGAGAAGCTTCGCAAATTTTTGTTGGCGAGGACGGAGATGGCAAGAAGAGTCGACATCGACTGGAACCAGTCGATATCGACTAAAACGCTCGATATCGACCATACCATCTCGATATCGAGTGAGCCAGATGATTTCCAGGAGCTTAAGTATGGGGTCACTGACGTCGACATCAACCCCCACCTGTCAACATCGACTACTGAAGTAGAAATCGACCATCCATTGTCGAAATCGACTGACCCTCAGCTAGAAGATTTCTATTTCGGGCACAAACAGGTAAGCCCATGTATGATCTCTAACCCCCCCCCCCTCTATGCATAACTGATAATTCAACTAATGGGAGGGTCAAAGCTCCAGTGTTTCCCCATCTTGCAAAAGTTAGGTCAAGAAAGAGAAGGAAAGCGCCCAATGAAGAAGAGCCTAACGAACTTAGCTACTATGAAAAGGAAGTAGATGATCCAGGAGAAGACTCAAGCTGGAAGGGTCCCTACCTTAAAAGCTCATGAAGTATTGACGGAAAAGTTGGCCTAGCGACTCAAAAATCTAGGGCTTGTAAATAAAACTTTGATTTTTTTTTTCATAGATGGTTTTTAGGGATTTAAATTTTAGGATTTTTAAACTTTGGAAACTGTGATTATTCGTGGTTTTATCTATTATTCTAACAAAGATTTCAGGTAGCCAAGCAAAAGGAACGACGAAGAAGAAAAGAAGCTACAGCGAAGAAGTCGAAATCGACCAGGCCAGTCGACATCGACCACCCTAGGGTCAAGCCATCTCCTAGAGTCGACATCGAGGAATCAAGAGAGAAACAGAGAGGTCGATATCGAGTTCTAGCGGCCCTCAACTTCACCTTCTTCCTCGACTTCGACAGATGTAGTTGACATCAACCATTGACCTCGACATCGACTTCTAGCATCGACCTAACCTGAAATTGACCTGAATCTGCATGTTGCGCTTTGAGTTTCTCTCTACCCTTGTTCTTCTTTTAATAAAGTGAGGACACTGTATATTTTATGTATGGGTGGGGTAGAAACATTTCTTATAGTCACAGCTTGGTTTTCTTCTTCGCATTGCATTCATGTTTAAGGTTTTGGTTCTTAGTTTTACTTTTCTAAAAAATGTCAAAAAATAAAAAAAATAGAAAATCTCTAAATGTTGTGATAGTTATTCAAAGCCAATACATATATATGTTTATGTTTACAAGAATTAAATGATGGAGGCATCTTTTAAGCCATTTTTATCCTCTCTTTACCTACCCGGCATTATCTCTGCTTGAAGCCACAATATTAGCTTGAGCCTTATATTGCAAACTCTACAAAATTAACCCTAGCCAAATTGAGTCTGGCCCCCATTTTGGAATTGAGACTTAGATTGGTTAGAATAATACATTGTAGAAAGAAAAGTGCATATTATCTAATTTTGAGCAAAGGAAATTATGGGTTGGTATATATTTGCATCTTGTCATCCTTTGTAAAAGGATTTTTGGCTCACTATATAAATGCACCTTTATTATTATTATTATTATTATATATATATGTATATATATATATGTATATATGTATATGTA
This sequence comes from Persicaria maculosa, assembly GCA_963922045.1. NCBI lineage: Eukaryota > Viridiplantae > Streptophyta > Magnoliopsida > Caryophyllales > Polygonaceae > Persicaria > Persicaria maculosa. Next base: position 43,755,821 of record OY998261.1, read on the forward strand.
TATACATATATATACATATACATATATATATACATATACATATATATATATATGTATACGTATATGTACATATACATATATATATACATATACATATACATATATACATATACATATACATATATATATATACATATATATATATATATATATATATATATATATATATATATATATATATGTTGTGCATGAGCAAAATTCCTTAGTTCTTTATTTATTTCATACAAGGTCTATACTTTTGAGAGCATATTAAGGTTTGAAAGAAGGGTTGATGAGCATTATGGAAGATGAGTTTGGAAAGTGCAACACTGAAGAGATATGGTTTTGATATAGTAGTGATAAGGTTTAGGAGTCTTGATTCCCGAATTTTATAAGCACCACATAGCCAAATAATTCCATACCCTTTATTTCTTACCAAGCCCCATTACAACCCTTCCGAATGGAGTCTTCTTTGAAGTCTTCCATTGAGCAAAAGTCCCCCTGATGGTTTTTATTGTATTTTCATAATCGTTTGCGAAGTGGATTATTATAAATTGCAATGTTTATGAGTTTCTATATGGAATTGAGTTGAGCGTTGATCTTCATAGCCTAAAGACATGAGAATTGAGTGCAAACACATTATACCTGTGAGATTGGATCAAAATTGCATATGCCTATGGATCGCTCAAATATGTGTTATGACGTTAAATTAACTTCCTTCGCTTTGCTACCATTATGATGTTGCTTTTGACAAGGGCAAAGACTTGAAGGGTGTGTTGTAGGTGTTGGTTATTGCTTGGTTATTTCTTGAGGACAAGCAAGTGTAATGTTAATAGGAGGAAAGTCGAGTTCTTCAAACACAAATATAAAGATATATAAATGCAAACCGATTCCTATCCTATGCAAATAATTACAAGACTTCCTCCCGTTGTAGTGGAAGGGTAGTCAGGATCGATCCACGAGGAGGCGTGTCAGTGTGATCCTAGTAGTGTTGGAAAGCTCACGTCTTTTGTCGACAAAAAGCCTCGATTTCGACCTTGGTGTCGATGTCAACCTTGGCTGTGAATTTCTTTCTACAATAGAAGGCCTGGAGAGACAAAAACGGCAGTCGATATCGTCTAAGGAAGGTCAATATCGATGTCAGTAAATGAAATCGATTGGCTCAGAAGAGTGCCAGTCGACACAGGGGTGGTCGATATCGAGGTAGGAGGATCGATATCAATCTCAGTAAACCATGCAGGATGATCATCGTCGACTCAGAAAACTGTCGACGAAATAAGTGGTCCATATAGCTGTCTGTGGTCGATATCGATGTCGGTTCCTGCAAAATTGTCAGTGATAACTCCACTCCCTTGATGAAAATCGAAACTGTTTTCAAAGGCTTTGACACAAAGCTTGTGTCAAAAGTCTTGAAGCCAAAGCTGTATTGATGAAATTCAAAACCTGTATTTTTAGTTGTTGTCTTATATATATTATCTATGTATGGTTTTCGAATATTATTATACATATGTTGTACTAACCATACAACAAAGATTTCGAAGAAATCTCCTTCCTTAAAGCTGACAGATATGAAGATCAAATCAGGTGGATGGTGGCTTCGCAGTTTCCCAAAATAGAAGATTGCCAAGATCCTTCCTAAGACATGATCTCAAGTAGCCGTTGAGTGAAGATTCTTGGCGCCGATTTGATCAAGATTAAAAGGAGATGAAGAAGAAAGAAGAAAGAAGGAGTTGAACACTGACGATCATTAAACTACATCGCACACTCAGCCCTCAAGTCAATCTTTCTTCTACGTGTACTCTCTGCTAGGTGTTAAGTGTTTTATCTTTTGTTTCAAAGCATTTGAGAGTTACACAATGAGCTTATAGGATATATTATCAGAGAGTGTTATACTCGAGAGTTTATAACTCAAGAAGTGTGCACTAGGTTATTGATTCACGAGTGTAAGAGAATTGTACTAGAGAGCGGAGAGAGGTGGGGATCTTCTAGATTGGTGTAGGACTCCAAGGGAATGAGAGTTGACTAGATTGCAATTGTATAGGAGAGAGAGTTTTCGGTGAGCTATTAGGATCCTAAGTTTTGTGAATCAATAAAGCATGTTGAATCCTAGGGTTGTGGAAGAACCCTAGGTGGGGACTAAGCCTTAAAGGAGCCGTACCTCGTTAACAATTCATCGTGTTCTTTACTTATTGCTTTACCATTATTTCCGCACTTGTTTCGAATTGTATAACTTTGTTGTACTTCAGGTATCCCGATCGAAAGAATTGAGTTTATTCCCAGAGGTTTGGAAAGCGTTTCAAAAGTCTTGAGATTGTCAGCGAAAAGTTGGCATACTCTATTCAACCCCCCATTCTAGAGTATCTTTATTCTACTTTGTTATACATTATCGAACCTTCAGTTAGCTTTTTGTCGGCAAAGAAAGGCCGAAGACTTAAGGGTGAATGAGGAGCGATGATCAGAATAAAGACAGTTGTTTTTTATGAATAAAATATATAAAAAGCAACTCCTAGGATTAGGGTTTACCACAATGTTAACCAATGCATGCGACAAGGCAAATAAGATGGACAATTGCGCTATTTCACCCGAGGGACAAGCTTTCGCTGTACACCAACTCTTAGGATTACTCTTGCAAATAAACCTAATTGTCTCTACCAATTTTACGTTTATAACTCAAGTTGTTAACATGAAATCCTTTTCTTTCGATTAGGACTAAACATAGAATCGTAGTAGATGATATAGACACAACGATATCAACATCTAACACTTACCTCAAGCACGCATGGCTAACGTCGGGCTCACCTCGACCCTAGAAGCTTTGGGAGACTACTCGCACCTCATCATGGAACTCATCATTGATGGAATAGGAACTTGCATTAGAAACTTCAAAACATTACAACTCAATGTCGGCTCTCGCAAACGCCAAACCCTAAAGCTTCTTCTAACTCTAACACTATTGTGTGTGTAATTAAATTCTAAAATTGGATGCTTGGATGATTGAATGTGATGTCATCCTCAAATGGCATTAATTATTTTATTATTTATATTTCTTATTTTTAATATATTCTATTTTTAGTAACTCCTATGTTAGTTGGAGTTTAATTATAGAATTGCTTATTTTTACTATTTCTTAGTTAGGTTAAATAAGATGGTTAGGAGAGTCTATCCTTTAGGCTTTCTTAATTCTCATATTTTATTATTTTCTATAGTAGGATTTTAGATTAAGTTCAATTAGTTAGGATACAGATTGGTAAAGCAATCCTTAGCCTCTAAGGAAGCCTACCAATCCCTAGTTATTTGCCTATTTAAACACTTTTATACATTTAATAAAAATTAGATTGAAATAGAATTGAAGAAACCCTTTGGCTAAAGGGTTCTTCGATTATCAATCCCAAAAACTTTGCATTCAAAAATTCAGATTCTCCTTCATCCTTTTAATCATTCAAATAATTGTCATTTAAAACCCTAACCCCAAACACAAAACCAAACACAAGAAAGAAGATGAAATCTGAAAAACTGTCGCAGAAACAGGGAATCTGTCGCTACTGCAGAAACAGGAACCGTCGATGTGGTGGCAGCTGCAATATCTGCTGCGGACACAGCATCCGTCACCGCCACTGTGTTCGTCGCTGCACACTTTCAGATTCCGTCGTTGTTTCTTTTATGATCTTTTACTTAGTTTTATTTACTTGTTTTTCTTTTCTTTCACAATAAGTTCAAAGTTTTTTTATTGTAATTGATTGTAAACATCGAGAATATAGCAAGGATAATTGCAAGATCGGGCCGTCAACAAGTTGTTATTCTTGATTCGAATCTCACAGGCTAAGGATCGGAAATAGCAACGTATCAAAATGCCAACCCACCAAGGCTTTATTTATAGGTTACTAATCCTTGCTATCCAAGGATTGTAACTTCTATCTAAATTATGAACTCTATCCAAATAATTAGGATAGATCTTTTATTTTGATAAAACTCTAAACAACTTGATAAATCTCTAAGGTCAAAAGTAAGTAAATCTCATCTGCCATCTATCTAGTATTAAAAGATAATCCGTGGCTTTGAAGATAGAATTGTCAATCTGCATCTCGAAAAGCGTGTCCAACCCGCGTCGAAGTATGGTCGATATCGACCAGAAAGGTCGATTTCGACCTCTTTGTTTCTGCTTGACAATCTTAGCTTCTCTCGATTCCTGGGTTCATATCGATATCGATGTATGGAGCTCAATATCGAGTGCTTTCTTTTGATGTGTTGTTGTGTGTCTCGACACTCAGTTCTGTGTCGATGCTCTGTAGTCGATATCGACCATGTGGGTCGATTTCGACCTCTATTCAGCTTTCCTTGGCTTCTCCGTTTTGACTTCGATTTCGCTCGAATTCCTACATAATTAGATCAAAACTTGTGCAGACTCTATTTCTTGCACGTTATCCCATTTGTACACAAGTTTATATTATTTTGAACCATTTCTTTGGAAATTAAATAAAATATGAATTCAAAACTTGCGAATAAAATAGGTACAAATATGTACATCAAAATACCCATACTTAGACTTGCTTGTCCTCGAGTAATAACCAAGCAATAACTAACACCTACAACACACCCTTTAAGTCTTCGCCCTTGTCAAAAGCAACATCATAAACGGTAGCAAAGCAAAGCAAGTGAATTTAACGTCATAACACATATTTAGCCGATCCATAGGCATATGCAATTTTGATCCAACCTCACAGGGATAGTGTGTTTGCACTCAACTCTCATGTGTTTAGGCTATGAAGATCAACTTGATGAAACCATACGGAAATGATTGGCAAAAAGACGAGAAAACAGAAAGAGGAAATAAGAATGCCATCCGCGGATGAAGAACGACAGTTTGAGAATACCATGACATCCCCGAGATAAGGTGGACGCGGACATAAGCGGGAAACACGTGTCCGCCATGCCCCCACCCACGAGAGCCACACATGTCATCACAATGGTGACAAATGTCGTAATAGGGAGTTCCCCGCCAATCGCTATAAAAGGGAGAATGAACAGAAGTAAAAGGGACTTTTTTCGAAACTAAAAGATTACAAAGGAAGAGAGAGAGAGAGAAAAGAGAAGAAGAGAAAGACGGAAGAACCTCAGTTCTTACTGAAAGGGCCATGATGTGCGCGCAAATTGCCATATTTTCTATTCACATATGAATTCATTTTATTGTCTTTTGCATGCACATTAATGGGAAAACATGGGAATGGTGTAGTTTATGCTTAAATGTCAAATATATGGGTTTGCACGAGTTTCCATGTGATTTCGCAGAAAACAGGATGAAAATGGATGAATTCAGAAGAGCGGAAAAAGAACTCGAAGTCTTCTGAAGAGGTCGAAATCGACTGAAGACCTCGACATCGAGTACATCAGAGACATAGGAATCGAGCAGAAAAGGAAACAGAGCATTTCGACACAGAAGAGGTCGATATCGACGTTTGGGGGTCGATATCGATGCTGCCAGATCGACCAAGTTGATAGAAGTCGAGTGCCAGTTCGAGTAGGAGAAGGAGAAGCTCGAGATAAGATTTTGGAGGGGTCGATATCGAGGTCCAAGGGTCGATATCGACCATGCCAGCACAAGAATTCGACTCCGATTTCGATAGAATTATATCCAATGCTTGCAATATCTATCCAAAGGTCGAGGTTTCCTATCATCAACACCAGATCTATCATGAGGAGGCTGATTTCACCATGAAGTTTTAGCTTTTACTTTGTTTTAATTTATCATAGAGAATAAAGATAAGGTTTCGAGTCCTTATCGACATCTACAAATAGAAGCCAATAGGGCTGAGTTTAAGGATTCCGTTTTAGACACATTTCAGTGGCAATAGAGAATAGAGAGAGAGAGAGAGGAGGCCGAGTGGAGTTGTAAAGCGAGAGCGGAGTGGCTTGTTCGGTTGTACTTTCTTTCGGAGTTTTAATTCAAAGTAGCTTTCTTTCAATAACAATGATGATGATGTGCATGATGAGGACCGAGTAGTCAACCCACTTCTAGGGTCGGGGTGAGCCCGACGATAACAATGTGAGGTAAGTGCATCAAAGGTATGACTTTCATACGATTCCGTCTTCTACCCCATGCATGATCCTTTGCGAAAGTTAGGAAGATTCATTATTTGCATTATTGAAGCGAAAGCCACTCATATTGCGAACTTGAATTACTCATGAATCGGATAGTAACTCTTAGGAACTATGCGAAAGCCTCTAATCACCTAAGTGTTGATAACGAAAGTTATTTGACGGAAAGACATTAAAGTTCATATCTTTAGCATGAAACTTGCATTGTTATCGTTGTGGCGTGAAACCCCGACTTTGGAAGCCTTTTAATTAATTAAATTCTTCATAAAAGTCTTAGTTTCTGTTCATCTTCCCTCTCCATTCTATTTTCTTCGGATCCTTTTCTGACAAATTGGTTACAAAAACAGTTTCTGTGACAAGCATCGAAATCGACCGTAAGGGTCGATATCGAGGTCTAACATCGATATCGAGGTCTCTGCTCGACGTCGACTTGCTGTTTTGTCTTCAGCAGGAACTGCGCTAGGAAATCGACCAGAACTGAGGTCGATATCGACCTGTATACTCGATATCGAGTGTCTCCTGAGGTCGAAAGCCTTGATCGTGAGTACAACAAAGGAAGCGCTGACCAACCTCCTCGTGGATTCGATCCTGAATTACCCTACTACTACAAGGGAGGGGATTCTTGTATTATTTGTTTGGGATAGGGAGATAGTCTAGTTGTGCTTTATTTTATTCTCCTACTTTACATACACACCCCGCTCCCCCTAGCAAACAAATTGGCGCCGTTACCGGGGAGGCAATCAATCGCCACCTAAGTTAATCACGATCTTTTTCTAAGCTTATTCTGCAGGTTTATGTGACGTTTTGATCACGGACCTGTCCTAGAACAAATTGACGAGCCTGAACGTTTCTACCATCTTCGCAACAAAGCAATTCGCATCATGGCTGACAACGAGACGCAGGCTGAGATCATAGAGCGGTTGAGAAAGGAGATCGAGGACCACAATGCTACAATCGCCGCTGAAAGGGCCGCTGCTGCTGCTGAGCGAGCCCGTGCTGATAGGGAGGAGGATGCGCGCAGACAAGCCCAAGAGCGGCTAAATCAGTATCCACAGACGGCGATGCAATACATGCATCCGCCGCTTCATGTTCCTGAATCTGCCATTATAATTCCTCACTCCCATTATGAATTGAAAATTAACTTCCTATCTGAGATTAAAAGAAATACTTTTGAAGGAAGACATAATGAATGCCCCCTGCAACACATCTCTACTTTTATGGACTTATGTGAAACAGTTGCTGATGGAGTAAACTTAGAGTATGTGCGACTAAAATCTTTTCGATGGTCTTTGGCAGGAAAGGCATTACAATGGCTTGAAAGTTTGGCTCCACGATCGCTAAGGACATGGGCGGAGGTGAAAGATGCATTCTTGAACAAGTTCTTCCCACCTTCTAAAACGGTGATGCTACGACAAAGGATCACGGCTTTGAAACAAAAGCCAGGTGAAACCCTAGCACAGGCGTGGGAGCGCTTTAAAGACTTGCTGACATCATGCCCGACGCATGGGCAACTTCCATATGTCATCCAAGAGATCTTTTATAACGCCCTTGATGCGCCGAATAAGGAGAGGATCAATTCATATACCTCCTATCGGTACATTGAGCTTACACCAACGGAGGCATGGGAGACCATTGAGAGGCTTGTGAACTTTGACAACACCTATGGGGCTGTTGCGGCCTATGATGCAAGGCCTGCCCCATCTATGCCACTATATGAGCCTCCAAGGGAGATAGATCCTGAAGTACGGCAACAATTCCATAACGATCAAATACGCCGCCTTCAAAAGCAAGTAAGGTTCCTAAGCAACAGTCAACCTTGTCAGGAGTGTGGTTCAATAAGGCATAACACCAGTGCCTGTCCACATACTGAGCAAGTATCCATGGCGGAACAACATGAGGAGGTCAAATGGACGAGAGGCCCCTATGGAGGGGGCAATCAACAAAATTGGGGTGATCAAAGGTTCTATCAAAGGGATCCCCCAACATATAGGGCACCAGGGCACCCTGAGCGGGAGACTAAGAAAGATGACCTACAAATCATCCTTGATGAGATGCGGAGGAACCACGCTGAGTTCAAACAAGCCAATAACTCCGTCCATACTCAGCTGCAGGGCATCAATTCTAGACTTGGGGAGATCGACGTTTGGAAGCGCAACATGGAGACTCAAATGAGTCAATTGGCGGAAGCAATGCCCAAAGCGTCCGGATCACTCCCTGGATCCACTGTGCCCAACCAAAAGGGCAAAACCACAGGTCATATTGCGGCAGTAAACCTAAGGAGTGGGCGTCAATTACAAACGCCCGAGCAAAAAGTGGAGGAGAAGGAGCCAGAACAGACGTCGATATCGACCACCCCTGTCGATATCGACCAAGGTGACATCGATGTCGACCCTCCTGTCGACGTCGACCCTAATTCTGCGTCACCACAGAAATCGACTCTTCCAGTCGATATCGACCCTACTGATGCCGATATCGACCTCACTGCAGCTGCAGGAAGGAAGAAGGTGTTGCCATTCCCAACTAGAAAGGTGACTAAGGACCCAGCGGAAAAGAAGTTCCAACGGTTCGTGAAGATGCTCCAAGGGCTTAATGTCTCTATACCATTCACAGAGGCACTTCACGAGATGCCATCCTATGTAAGGTTCCTTAAGGATATCTTGGGTAAGAAGCGATCGCTCTCTGAGATCGCAGAGGAATGCAACAGATTGGAGCTACCACAAAAGCGGGCGGACCCAGGTATGTTTTCTATCGCTATAGGTCTAGGTCAATTCAAATTTAATGCTTTAGTTGACTTGGGCGCTAGCGTTAGCATGATGCCACTAACCATTTGGCACAAGGTAAAGATAGGTCCTCTGGAGCCCGTGGATGCAAGATTGTACATGGCTAACAATACCGTAGTGATCCCAACTGGGATAGTGACGGATGTGCCAGTACAAGTAGGCAAATTCTTTGTCCCTGCTGATTTCCTAGTTGTTGACATAGCGGAGGACCCTACTTGTCCAATTATTTTAGGTAGGCCATTCCTAGCAACCGTCGATGCCAACATTAGCGTGAAGAAAGGATTGCTCTCACTCACAATTAGTGATGAAGTAATAGAGTATTCCTTCAACAAGACGGTGCAAAGTCAAGGGCCAATGGAGATAAAAGCCATCAATGAAGCCCAAGTAGAGGAAGTTGAAGCAATCTTGAACGAAGGAGCTCAACAGAACATCGAAATCGACCCAGGTAAGTCGATATCGACCACTAATGTTCAAGATTATGTGACAGGTCATAAGTATGGGGTCGACGGAGGAAAAGAGGAAGCATCGAAATCGGGGTCAAGGGTCGATATCGACCACACCCTATCGAAATCGACCACCATCAGCGCTGAGAAGAGAGGCAAGGAGACCTCGATATCGACCTCTGAGGGTCGAAATCGACCTGATCATATCGAGTCAAAACTCCCCAAATCGACTGATCCTACAGGTGTACAACATAGATCGATATCGACCTCCGAACATCGACATCGACCTGAGCCACAGACTGAGAAGAAGGTAAGTCAAGGTACGGATTCCTCTTGTTCAATTACAATTAAGGACTTATTATTATTTGGAAGAGGTGTGCCTTGGCATGTGCGTTTATGTAGGGTATCCGATGATAGTTCAAGCCAATATGAGATAGGAGACAAGGTCTATGTTGCCAAATCTAAAGACCATTGGTTCCCTACAAGATTCAAGGATAAGAACTTAGGTCCATTCACGGTGAATCAAATCAATCCCGGGGGAATGCAGCTGCGGGACAAGAAAGGAGTGATATTTGAGGCCCAAGCCACATGGGCTCTGCAGATGCCACCTTGAGAAGCGCAAAGGAAGAAGTCGGCCTAGCGACTTAAAAATCTAGAGCTTGTAACAAAGAATTAGTTTTGGTTTTAAGACAGCTTTTGTTTTGGTTTTAGACACTTTATTGTTTTGCATATTTTGTGTTTAGTTTTCAAATTGCAGGAGAGAGAAAAGCACACAGAAAGGCATTGAAATCGATGTTAGACATCGATATCGACCTTAAGGTCGACATGGTTAGGGTTTGTGATCGAGGCCGAATCACCCTGAAGCCTGAGCAGAAATCAAGAAAGACATCGATATCGATGTAAAGGGTCGATATCGACCTTCCCTGTTGTCTTCTTCGACTCCTGAAATTTGTGACGGTTTAGTAAGTTTTCTTCTTAACCCTAGTTCTAATATAGTGAGGACACTGTAAATTTTAAGTATGGGGTGGGGGAAAGGCTTATTTTTGCATATTCATACTTAGTTTAAGGTTGCATATTTATTTCAATGCATAAAAAAAAAGGGAGCTCTATGATGCAAAATTAGATTCATTAGAGATATAACATGAGATTGCCTAGTTAAGGAAAGTCCCAATGAAGTGCAAATTTTTTGAGAAAATCATAAAGGAGATGAAAATTTGAAGTTGCTTTTGACATGTGCATGATAAGATGATGGAGGATTTTTTATAAAAATTCCATACAAGCAAAGTTCATATCCTAGCCTTACCTACGCATATTCACAAAGCCATATATGAGACTTATCATGATCATTATTGCTCCACATATACATATTGCCCATTTTTTACCTTATACCCTATCCGGGGACAAAGTTTTTTTTTTTTGAATGGATGACATCTTTGGAGTTATATGGAGTTGTGCATTTATAAAGTTGTTGGCAGGAATGATACAATATGGAAAATTAAATGAGCGAGAAAAAATCCGATCACCTCAGGAGATAAAGGTAGGTCGACCCTGCTCGCTGAGATAATAGTTTGGCGAGATGGGACACAAAGGTGAGGAGTCTGAAGTACTAAGTATCCGGGGCCATTCATGACACCCATGTTTGCGACTCGCGAGAAGGCAGTGCTAAGGTTAGAGAGGTAAAAGCATTATATTGAAAAAAAGCATTGAACGATGAGTGAAAGGTGAGACATTATGAAGGAGGAATGTGGAATATTTTGGAAAGTGTACTTCCCCGGATTTAACACCACATGGCCAAATATTAGCCCACCTTTAGCCTCTTACCAATCCACTTCTCACAAGCTTGAAAAAAAAAGTCCTCTTGATTATTAATGCAATGTCGCTAAAATTGTTTTTTGCATATTACCTCCTTTATAAGTATGAAATTGCTTTTATGCACAGGCATGGACTTGGTTGACATAAGTACCTTCTCGAGGATGGCAATTGATTGTAGGGACATATGAAAAATGAATCTATGATGTTGAGGGTTTACTTTCTTCCCCTGAATGACCATTAAGAGTATTGCTTGGGGACAAGCAAACTTAAGTATGGGGTGTTTGATGTGCGCGCAAATTGCCATATTTTCTATGCACATATGAATTCATTTTATTGTCTTTTGCATGCACATTAATGGGAAAATATGGGAATGGTGTAGTTTATGCTTAAATGTCAAATATATGGGTTTGCACGAGTTTCCATGTGATTTCGCAGAAAACAGGATGAAAATGGATGAATTCAGAAGAGCGGAAAAAGAACTCGAAGTCTTCTGAAGAGGTCGAAATCGACTGAAGACCTCGACATCGAGTACATCAGAGACATAGGAATCGAGCAGAAAAGGAAACAGAGCATTTCGACACAGAAGAGGTCGATATCGACGTCTGGGGGTCGATATCGATGCTGCCAGATCGGCCAAGTTGATAGAAGTCGAGTGCCAGTTCGAGTAGGAGAAGGAGAAGCTCGAGATAATATTTTGGAGGGGTCGATATCGAGGTCCAAGGGTCGATATCGACCATTCCGGCAGAGGAATTCGACTCCGATTTCGATAGAATTATATCCAATGCTTGCAATATCTATCCAAAGGTCGAGGTTTCCTATCATCAACACCAGATCTATCATGAGGAGGCTGATTTCACCATGAAGTTTTAGCTTTTACTTTGTTTTAATTTATCATAGAGAATAAAGATAAGGTTTCGAGTCCTTATCGACATCTACAACTAGAAGCCAATAGGGCTGAGTTTAAGGATTCCGTTTTAGACACAATTCAGTGGCAATAGAGAATAGAGAGAGAGAGAGAGGAGGCCGAGTGGAGTTGTAAAGCGAGAGCGGAGTGGCTTGTTCGGTTGTACTTTCTTTCGGAGTTTTAATTCAAAGTAGCTTTCTTTCAATAACAATGATGATGATGTGCATGATGAGGAGCGAGTAGTCAACCCACTTCTAGGGTCGGGGTGAGCCCTACGATAGCAATGTGAGGTAAGTGCATCAAAGGTATGACTTTTATGCGATTCCATCTTCTACCCCATGCATGATCCTTTGCGAAAGTTAGGAAGATTCATTATTTGCATTATTGAAGTGAAAGCCACTCATATTGCGAACTTGAATTACTCATGAATCGGATAGTAACTCTTAGGAACTATGCGAAAGCCTCTAATCACCTAAGTGTTGATAACGAAAGTTATTTGACGGAAAGACATTAAAGTTCATATCTTTAGCATGAAACTTGCATTGTTATCGTTGTGGCGTGAAACCCCGACTTTGGAAGCCTTTTAATTAATTAAATTCTTCATAAAAGTCTTAGTTTCTGTTCATCTTCCCTCTCCATTCTATTTTCTTCGGATCCTTTTCTGACAAATTGTTTACAAAAACAGTTTCTGTGACAAGCATCGAAATCGACCGTAAGGGTCGATATCGAGGTCTAACATCGATATCGAGGTCTCTGCTCGACGTCGACTTGCTGTTTTGTCTTCTGCAGGAACTGCGCTAGGAAATCGACCAGAACTGAGGTCGATATCGAGTGTCTCCTAAGGTTGAAAGCCTTGATCGTGAGTAAAACAAAGGAAGCGCTGACCTACCTCCTCGTGGATTCGATCCTGAATTACCCTACTACTACAAGGGAGGGGATTCTTGTATTATTTGTTTGGGATAGGGAGATAGTCTAGTTGTGCTTTATTTTATTCTCCTACTTTTCATACACACCCCGCTCCCCCTAGCGAACAGGCCATAGAGTAAGCGATCGTTCACTTAGGAGATAAAGGTAATTCCGGATTCAGGAGAAAACTCAGGGTCCTATTTACCGCGTCGACGTCAAAACGAGAGAATTCCCGCGGCCAGGTATACCCCTATTTCTCCCATAATGTTCGATGGTCTCCCATGGAAGAGGTGGGATAAGAGAGGTATTTAATGACACGACAACAACACGGCCCAGGTAAAACCATGGGTTGCATGGTCCATGAGTTAGGTAAGCCCGTGTTTCAATGTCGCGTGATCCGGATCCGTTCCCAAGGGACCCACCACAAGTGGGTCTTCTAGTTCTTTTTTGGGAGCATTTTATCACTGGCGCCATCTGAGGGAACCTACTCACACTGAGGGGTTCACAGTTAAATTTTCATTATTATTTAACTAATCATAACAAAAACGTATTGAATGATGGACACCTCGCGCCCATAATTCTACTCGGCGACCTTCCGGCTCGCCAGGGCACATGGACATTGGGCGATCTCTCCCACAAATAAAAGAGATGCGAAGTGGTCCATCCAAAAATTAAAAAATACGTCACACTAATCCAATTTACTAACAAAGGTGGAATGATTTTCGCGGTCAGGAACAATGTACAACAGCGAGAACTCGGACGAAATGAGCCAGAGTGCAGCTCCGAAGCAAGAAGCCACAAGCATGTAGAACCCATTCACCCTTCTTCCGGAGACTTGGGAAGACATGTGGGCATCACCTTATGCGCCTCCTTTCCATCAGGAGTATGCACTTACATACGGAGAATATGTCCCGCCGGCATATGCCCCCTTTGGAGTTCCACAGGAACCACCTCGCTATTACAAACCAGCACCGGAGCCACGACAATTCTATGAATACGGAAACCCGTATCAAAGCCAACATGGGGCCTTCTATCACGATCTCCAGTATGACGCGTATGGCCAACCATACGCGGCAGATACCTTTAATATCAATCACTACGGGAACCCCATATACGGTGCCCCAGACATAGGGTTTGATCCTTTCCGTCAAGGGTCACAAAGAGACGACATACAGCCCAATAAGCATCACCGAGGGGAACGCTCGACCGATGTATCCACCTCCACCAAATCCGGCTCAGCACAAATGAAGATTGATCCCCCAGAGACCTTACCATCAATGTTTACCCAAGACATATGCAAAGCAATAGTGCGGAAACAATGGAGGGACGTGAACCTCATGAAGTATGACGGGACAACGGACCCCGAAGACCATTTTTGCCACTTCATGACCGCGATGGGCATCAATGAATACAATGATGCAGTGATGTGCGAAACTTTCCCATCAACACTGATGAGGATAGCATTGACCCGGTTCACTAACCTACCGAAGAACTAAGTCGCCAGCTTTTCCGAGCTGAACCGGATATTCCAGTCCCATTTCGAGAGCGCACGGTCTTGAAAAAAGACCATGTTGGACCTAAACACAATCAGACAAGGAGGGGATGAGACTCTTGGGCATTTCTTTGCCCGCTTCACCAGCGTAGTCGTCCAGATCCCAAATTTCAACCACGAATCTGCGACCATCATCCTTATGGGAAACCTAGCGGATGGGGATGTCAAAACGTACTTGTTCAGAAAGAAGCCCCGGGAGTATGATCAATTGAGGGACTTGGTGTCGCGACAAATAGACGCAGAAGAAGCATCCGTGTCAAGTTCACTAGCCAACGGCGGGCACCAAGGTTTCTTCGGAAAAATAGTGGGAAACTTCAGAAATGATAAGGGAGCGGCAAAGCCACCAAAACAACCATCAGCAGAACACCATCGTCAACCACAGAATGATGAAGTCTATCTCAACTCAAATCGAAGGGAAGAACCTCGCCACCAAGGAAATGATCGAAGAGAGGGCAACGATCGCGATCGACCGCATCATCCGCGAAGAAATGATTACCACAGCCGAGATCACCATCATCAAGACTACCATCACAGTATAAGGGATGAAAGACATCAAGCCGAACGTCAACCGCGGGAGGAAGACCACCTCAGACAACAGAGCAGATACCAAGACCGATACAGGGGCCAGGAGGAAGCTCTCCAACCGAATTGGGGGAGAGGTCGAGGCCGGAGATGGCACTGAGGGCGCCAGAATAGACCCCCTCCCCCGCAAGGTTCATTAAACCAAGCCCCGGGAGGCCGCGACGGACGAGTGAGATCCGCGGCCGAAAGGATTCCAGATCAGAGGGATACATCGACACCTTGGCAGGAGGCCCCTCTCTTTCCGGGACCAGCAACCAAGAAAGAAAGAACTACGAACGGGAAGGAAAACAACCCCCCTCCACGGCAAGCAAAAGGATTGCACTATCCCCTCATGCGGAAGTAGTGTTTTCAGTATGTGATGCGGAGGACGTAAGGATGCCCCACTCCGACCCTTTGATCGTACATGCCCAGATTGCCACCAAGACCGTCAAGAGGGTTTTTATAGATACCGGGTCGTCAGTCCACATTCTCTCTTGGGAGGCTTTTTTACAGCTAGGTGTGTCTGCAACTGCACTCAAGCCGTATTCTGGGACCTTGGTTGCCTTTTCAGGGGATAAGATACCAGTTCCAAGGACCATTGAACTAACAGTAGTATTGGGGACCGCGCTAAAACAAAGAATGTAGAGCATAGTTTTCACTGTCTTTCGGGTGCCAACAGTGTTTAATGCCCTACTGGGGAGGGTATTGATGTGCGCGCATATTGCCATATTTTCTATGCACATATAAATTCATTTTGTTGTCTTTTGCATGCACATTAATGGGAAAACATGGAAATAGTGTAGTTTATGCTTAAATGTCAAATATATGGGTTTGCACGAGCTTCCATGTGATTTCGCAGAAAACAGGATGAAAATGGATGAATTTAGAAGAGCGGAAAAGGAACTCGAAGTCTTCTGAAGAGGTCGAAATCGACTGAAGACCTCGACATCGAGTACATCGAGACATAGGAATCGAGCAGAAAGGAAACAGAGCATCTCGACACAGAAGAGGTCGATATCGACGTCTGGAGGTCGATATCGATGCTGCCAGATCGACCAAGTTGATAGAAGTCGAGTAGGAGAAGGAGAAGCTCGAGATAAGATTTTGCAAGGGTCGATATCGAGTGGAATGGTCGATATCGACCATGCCAGCAGAGGAATTCGACTCCGATTTCGATAGAATTATATCCAATGCTTGCAATATCTATCCAAAGGTCGAGATTTCCTATCATCAACATCAGATTTATCATGAGGAGGCTGATTTCACCATGAAGTTTTAGCTTTTACTTTTTATTTATTTATTTATTTATCATAGAGAATAAAGATAAGGTTTCGAGTCCTTCTCGACATCTACAAATAGAAGCCAATAGGGCTGAGTTTAGGTATTCAATTTTCAAAAAGGGAGGCGGTTTTTTTAGAGACAATTCAGTTGCGATAGATAGAGAGAGAGAGAGAGAGTGGCCGAGTGGAGTTGTAAAGCGAGAGCGGAGTGGCTTGTTCGGTTGTACTTTCTTTCGGAATTTTAATTCAAAGTAGCTTTCTTTCAATAACAATGATGATGATGTGCATGATGAAGAGCGAGTAGTCAACCCACTTCTAGGGTCGGGGTGAGCCCGACGATAGCAATGTGAGGTAAGTGCATCAAAGGTATGACTTTTATGCGATTCCGTCTTCTACCCCATGCATGATCCTTTGCGAAAGTTAGGGAGTTTCATTATTTGCATTATTGAAGCGAAAGCCACTCATATTGCGAACTTGAATTACTCATGAATTGGATAGTAACTCTTAGGAATTACGCGAAAGCCTCTAATCACCTAAGTGTTGATAACGAAAGTTATTTGACGGAAAGACATTAAAGTTCATATCTTTAGCATGAAACTTGCATTGTTATCGTTATGGCATAAAACCCCGACTTTGGAAGCCTTTTAATTAATTAAATTCTTCATAAAAGTCTTAGTTTTGCTTCTGTTCATCTTTCCTCTCCATTCTATTTTCTTCGGATCCTTTTCCGACAAATTGGTTACAAAAACAGTTTTTGTGACAAACATCGAAATCGACCTTAAGGGTCGATATCGAGTACTAACATCGATATCGAGGTCTCTGCTCGACGTCGACTTGCTGTTTTGTCTTCTGCAGGAACTGCGCTAGGAAATCGACCAGAACTGAGGTCGATATCGACCAGTATACTCGATATCGAGTGTCTGCTGAGGTCGAAAGCATTGATCGTGAGTACAACAAAGGAAGCGCTGACCTACCTCCTCGTGGATTCGATCCTGAATTACCCTACTACTACAAGGGAGGGGATTCTTGTATTATTTGTTTGGGACAGGGAGATAGTCTAGTTGTGCTTTATTTTATTCTCCTATTTTACATACATACACCTTCCCCTTACCGTCCGAACAAATTGGCGCCGTTGCCGGGGAGGCAATCAATCGCCACCTAAGTTAATCACGATCTTTTTCTAAGCTTATTTTGCAGGTTTATGCGACGTTCTGATCGCGGACCTATCCTGGAACCAATTGACGAGCCTGAACGTTTCTACCATCTTCGCAACAAAGCAATTCGCATCATGGCTGACAACGAGACGCAGGCTGAGATCATAGAGCGGTTGAGAAAGGAAATCGAGGACCACAATGCTACAATCACTGCTGAAAGGGCCGCTGCTGCTGCTGAGCGAGCCCGTGCTGATAGGGAGGAGGATGCGCGCAGACAAGCCCAAGAGCGGCTAAATCAGTATCCACAGACGGCAATGCAATACATGCATCCGCCCCTTCATGTTCCTGAATCTGCCATTATAATTCCTCACTCCAATTATGAATTGAAAATTAACTTCCTATCTGAGATTAAAAGAAATACTTTTGAAGGAAGACATAATGAATGCCCCCTGCAACACATCTCTACTTTTATGGACTTATGTGAAACAGTTGCTAATGGAGTAAACCTAGAGTATGTGCGACTAAAATCTTTTCGATGGTCTTTGGCAGGAAAGGCATTACAATGGCTTGAAAGTTTGGCTCCACGATCGCTAAGGACATGGGCGAAGGTGAAAGATGCATTCTTGAACAAATTCTTCCCACCTTCTAAAACGGCGATGCTACGACAAAGGATCACGGCTTTCAAACAAAAGCCAGGTGAAACCCTAGAACAAGCGTGGGAGCGCTTCAAAGACTTGCTGAGATCATGCCCGACGCATGGGCAACATCCATATGTCATCCAAGAGATCTTTTATAACGCCCTTGATGCGCTGAATAAGGAGAGGATCAATTCATATACCTTCTATCGGTACATTGAGCTTACACCAACGGAGGCATGGGAGACCATTGAGAGGCTTGTGAACTTTGACAACACCTATGGGACTGCTGCGGCCTATGATGCAAGGCCTGCCCCATCTATGCCACTATATGAGCCTCCAAGGGAGATAGATCCTGAAGTACGGCAACAATTCCATAACGATCAAACACGCCGCCTTCAAAAGCAAGTAAGGTTCCTGAGCAACAATCAACCTTGTCAGGAGTGTGGTTCAATAAGGCATAACACCAGTGCCTGTCCACATACTGAGCAAGTATCCATGGCGGGACAACATGAGGAGGTCAAATGGACGAGAGGCCCCTATGGAGGGGGCAATCAACAAAATTGGGGCGATCAAAGGTTCTATCAAAGGGATCCCCCAACCTATAGGGCACCAGGGCACCCTGAGCGGGAGACTAAGAAAGATGACCTGCAAATCATCCTTGATGAGATGCGAACGAACCACGCTGAGTTCAAACAAGCCAATAACTCCGTCCATACTCAGCTGCAGGGCATCAATTCTAGACTTGGGGAGATCGACGTTTGGAAGCGCAACATGGAGACTCAAATGAGTCAATTGGCGGAAGCAATGCCCAAAGCGTCCGGATCACTCCCTGGATCCACTGTGCCCAACCAAAAGGGCAAAACCACAGGTCATATCGCGGCAGTAAACCTAAGGAGTGGGCGTCAATTACGAACGCCCGAGCAAAAAGTGGAGGAGAAGGAGCCAGAACAGACGTCGATATCGACCACCCTTGTCGATATCGACCAAAGTGACATCGATGTCGACCCTCCTGTCGATGTCGACCCTAATTCTGCGTCACCACAGAGATCGACTCTTCCAGTCGATATCGACCCCACTGCTGCCGATATCGACCTCACTACAGTCACAGGAAGGAAGAAGGTGTTGCCATTCCCAACTAGAAAAGTGACTAAGGACCCAGCGGAAAAGAAGTTCCAACGGTTCGTGAAGATGCTCCAAGGGCTTAATGTCTCTATACCATTCACAGAGACACTTCACGAGATGCCATCTTATGTGAGGTTCCTTAAGGATATCTTGGGTAAGAAGCGATCGCTCTCTGAGATCGCAGAGGAATGCAATAGGTTGGAGCTACCACAAAAGCGGGCGGACCCAAGTAAGTTTTCTATCGCTATAGATCTAGGTCAATTCAAATTTAATGCTTTAGTTGACTTGGGCGCTAGCGTTAGCATGATACCATTAACCATTTGGCACAAGGTAAAGATAGGTCCTCTGGAGCCCGTGGATGCAAGATTATACATGGCTAACAATACCGTAGTTATTCCAACTGGGATAGTGACAGATGTGCCAGTATAAGTAGGCAAATTCTTTGTCCCCGCTGATTTCCTAGTTGTTGACATAGCGGAGGACCCTGCTTGTCCAATTATTTTAGGTAGGCCATTCCTAGCAACCGTCGATGCCAACATTAGCGTGAAGAAGGGATTGCTCTCACTCACAATTAGTGATGAAGTAATAGAGTATTCCTTCAACAAGACGGTGCAAAGTCAAGGGCCAATGGAGATAAAAGCCATCAAAGAAGCCCAAGTAGAGGAAGTTGAAGCAATCTTGAACGAAGGAGCTCAACAGGACATCGAAATCGACCCAGGTAAGTCGATATCGACCACTATTGTTCAAGATTCTGTGACAGGTCATAAGTATGGGGTCGACGGAGGAAAAGAGGAAGCATCGAAATCGGGGTCAAGGGTCGATATCGACCACACCCTATCGAAATCGACCACCATCAGCGCTGAGAAGAGAGGCGAGGAGACCTCGATATCGACCTCTGAGGGTCGAAATCGACCTGATCATATCGAGTCAAAACTCCCCAAATCGACTGATCCTACAGGTGTACAACAGGGATCGATATCGACCTCCGAACATCGACATCGACCTGAGCCACAGACTGAGATGAAGGTAAGTCAAGGTACGGATTCCTCTTGTTCAATTACAATAAAGGACTTATCATTATTTGGAAGAGGTGTGCCTTGGCATGTGCGTTTATGTAGGGTATCCGAAGATAGTTCAAGCCAATATGAGATAGGAGACAAGGTCTATGTTGCCAAATCTAAAGACCATTGGTTCCCTACAAGATTCAAGGATAAGAGCTTAGGTCCATTCACGGTAAATCAAATCAATCCCGGGGGAATGCAGCTGCGGGACAAGAAAGGAGTGATATTTGAGGCCCAAGCCACATGGGCTCTACAGATGCCACCTTGAAAAGCGCAAAGGAAGAAGTCGGCCTAGCGACTTAAAAATCTAGAGCTTGTAACAAAGACTTAGTTTTGGTTTTAAGACAGCTTTGTTTTGGTTTTAGACATTTTATTGTTTTGCATATTGTGTATTTAGTTTTCAAATTGCAGGAGAGAGAAAAGCACACAAAAAGGCATCGAAATCGATGTTGGACATCGAAATCGACCTCAAGGTCGACATGGATAGGGTTTGTGATCGAAGCCGAGTCACCCTGAAGCCCGAGCAGAAGTCAAGAGAGACATCGATATCGATGTAAAGGGTCGATATCGACCTTCCCTGTTGTCTTCTTCGACTCCTGAAATTTGTGACGGTTTAGTAAGTTTTCTTTTTAACCCTAGTTCTAATACAGTGAGGACACTGTAAATTTTAAGTATGGGGTGGGGGAAAGGCTTATTTGCATATTCATGCTTAGTTTAGGGTTGCATATTTTTTTTTTTTAATGCATATTTATTTTAAATGACCCCCATCAAAAATTTTGGAAAAGAGAGAGTCATGGAAGTATAAAAAAGAGCTCTATGATGCAAAATTAGATTCATTAGAGATATAACATGAGATTGCCTAGTTAAGGGAAGTCCCAATGAAGTGCAATTTTTTGAGAAAATCATAAAGGAGATGAAAATTTGAAGTTGCTTTTGACATATGCATGATAAGATGATGGAGGATTTTTTATATAAAAAGTCCATACAAGCAAAAGTTCATATCCTAGCCTTACCTACGCATATTCACAAAAGCCATATATGAGACTTATTATGATCATTATTGCTCCACATATACATATTGTCCATTTTTTACCTTATACCCTATCCGGGGACAAAGTTTTTTTGAATGGATGACATCTTTGGAGTTATATGGAGTTGTGCATTTATAAAGTTGTTGGCAGGAATGATACAATATGGAAAATTAAATGAGCGAGAAAAAATCTGATCACCTCAGGAGATAAAGGTAGGTCGACCCTGCTCGCTAAGATAATAGTTCGGCGAGATGGGACACAAAGGTGAGGAGTCCGAAGTACTAAGTATCCGGGGCCATTCATGACACCCATGTTTGCGACTCGCGAGAAGGCAATGCTAAGGTTAAAGAGGTAAAAGCATTAAAGTGAAAAAAAAAAAGCATTGAACGATGAGTGAAAGGTGAGACATTATGAAGGAGGAATGTGGAATATTTTGGAAAGAAAGTGTACTTCCCCGGATTTAACACCACATGGCCAAATATTAGCCCACCTTTAGCCTTTTACCAATCCACTTCTCACAAGCTTGAAGAAAGTCCTCTTGATTATTAATGCAATGTTGCTAAAATTGTTTTTTATTACCTCCTTTATAAGTATGAAATTGCTTTTATGCACAGGCATGGACTTGGTTGACATAAGTACCTTCTCGAGGATGGAAATTGATTGTAGGGACATATGAAAAATGAATCTATGATGTTGAGGGTTTACTTTCTTCCCCTGAATGACCATTAAGAGTATTGCTTGGGGACAAGCAAGCTTAAGTATGGGGTGTTTGATGTGCGCGCATATTGCCATATTTTCTATGCACATATAAATTCATTTTGTTGTCTTTTGCATGCACATTAATGGGAAAACATGGGAATAGTGTAGTTTATGCTTAAATGTCAAATATATGGGTTTGCACGAGTTTCTATGTGATTTCACAGAAAACATGATGAAAATGGATGAATTTAGAAGAGCGGAAAAGGAACTCGAAGTCTTCTGAAGAGGTCGAAATCGACTGAAGACCTCGACATCGAGTACATCGAGACATAGGAATCGAGCAGAAAGGAAACAGAGCATCTCGACACAGAAGAGGTCGATATCGACGTCTGGAGGTCGATATCGATGCTGCCAGATCGACCAAGTTGATAGAAGTCGAGTAGGAGAAGGAGAAGCTCGAGATAAGATTTTGCAAGGGTCGATATCGAGTGGAAGGGTCGATATCGACCATGCCAGCAGAGGAATTCGACTCCGATTTCGATAAAATTATATCCAATGCTTGCAATATCTATCCAAAGGTCGAGATTTCCTATCATCAACATCAGATTTATCATGAGGAGGCTGATTTCACCATGAAGTTTTAGCTTTTACTTTTTATTTATTTATTTATTTATCATAGAGAATAAAGATAAGGTTTCGAGTCCTTGTCGACATCTACAAATAGAAGCCAATAGGGCTGAGTTTAGGTATTCAATTTTCAAAAAGGGAGGCGGTTTTTTTAGAGACAATTCAGTTGCGATAGATAGAGAGAGAGAGAGAGAGAGTGGCCGAGTGGAGTTGTAAAGCGAGAGCGGAGTGGCTTATTCGGTTGTAGTTTCTTTCGGAATTTTAATTCAAAGTAGCTTTCTTTCAATAACAATGATGATGATGTGCATGATGAGGAGCGAGTAGTCAACCCACTTCTAGGGTCGGGGTGAGCCCGACGATAGCAATGTGAGGTAAGTGCATCAAAGGTATGACTTTTATGCGATTCCGTCTTCTACCCCATGCATGATCCTTTGCGAAAGTTAGGGAGTTTCATTATTTGCATTATTGAAGCGAAAGCCACTCATATTGCGAACTTGAATTACTCATGAATTGGATAGTAACTCTTAGGAATTACGCGAAAGCCTCTAATCACCTAAGTGTTGATAACGAAAGTTATTTGACGGAAAGACATTAAAGTTCATATCTTTAGCATGAAACTTGCATTGTTATCGTTATGGCATAAAACCCCGACTTTGGAAGCCTTTTAATTAATTAAATTCTTCATAAAAGTCTTAGTTTTGCTTCTGTTCATCTTTCCTCTCCATTCTATTTTCTTCGGATCCTTTTCCGACAAATTGGTTACAAAAACAGTTTCTGTGACAAACATCGAAATCGACCTTAAGGGTCGATATCGGGTACTAACATCGATATCGAGGTCTCTGCTCGACGTCGACTTGCTGTTTTGTCTTCTGCAGGAACTGCGCTAGGAAATCGACCAGAACTGAGGTCGATATCGACCAGTATACTCGATATCGAGTGTCTGCTGAGGTCGAAAGCATTGATCGTGAGTACAACAAAGGAAGCGCTGACCTACCTCCTCGTGGATTCGATCCTGAATTACCCTACTACTACAAGGGAGGGGATTCTTGTATTATTTGTTTGGGACAGGGAGATAGTCTAGTTGTGCTTTATTTTATTCTCCTATTTTACATACATACACCTTCCCCTTACCGTCCGAACAGGTATCCCTCTACAAGTTTGAATTGATAGTCTCAATCTACCACTTCCTGGCTAAATTCCCTATTGCTGGTGGTGAGATCGGGGAGGTCCGCGGCCAGCAACCTGAGAAGGTGCACGCTGCCAAAGAAGAAACAGAGAAGTTGCTTGATGCTGGCTTAATTGAGGAAGTACAAGATTCCGATTGGCTGTCAAACGTAATTCTAGTCAAGAAATCCAATGGGAAATTGCGGATGTGCATTGATTTCTCTGATCTCAATAAATCATGCCCAAAAGACAGTTATTCACTTCCCTCCATAGACGAGCTAGTCGACGGGACCGCGGGAAACGCAGTCCTTAGTTTCCTAGACGCATACTCAGGATACAACCAGATTCGTATGGACCCGCTTGAGAAAAAAGTCACCACGTTCATTACAAAGCAGGGTATATTCTGTTACCGGGTTATGCCATTCGGACTGAGGAACGCAGGAGCCATTTTCCAGAGAACTGTCGATCGGATCTTCCGCGCACAGATTGGAAGGAATGTATCGATCTACGTAGACGATATAGTTGCAAGAAGTCAGAAAGCAGAGGATCACGCGGCAGATTTGCAAGAGACCTTTGACTCTTCACGACGCGGAGGTTTGAACTTGAACGCAGAAAAGTGTGTCTTTGGGGTGGATTATGGGAAGTTCCTAAGGTTTATGGTTAGCCAACGCGGGATAGATGTGAAGCCAGAAAAGATCAGGGAAGTCGAGGCCCTTAACGGGGCAGTCAACTACCTCTGCCATTTTTGTTTCTGCCTCACTGACAGGTCTCTGCCTTTCTTCGCGTTATTAAAAAAGAAAGGACCAATCCACTGGATCCCGGACAACAAGCCTTCGAAGAAATGAAGGAATATCTGATAAAGCTGTCGACCCTCCACCGACCGGAAAAGCATGAAACTCTCAACCTCTACTTGGATGTAAGAAGCACGACCATTAGCGCCGTCCTCACCCGTGATGAAAAATACCCCATTTACTACATTAGCAGAGTGTTGCAAGATGCGGAGACAAGATACAAGCCAATTAAGAAAATGATCTTGTGCTTGGTGTTCGCGACAAGAAGATTGCATCCGTACTTTCAAGACCATCCCATAAAGGTCTTAACCAACTTACCCCTGAGGCAGATCCTTCACTCCCCATGCCTCTCAGGGCAGATGACGAAGTGGGTCGTAGAGCTGTCAGAGTTCCAAATTGAGTATAAACCACGGAAAGCTGCATTAGCACAAACTTTAGCTGAATTCATCTGTGAAACAAGCTTCGAAGCGCACACATCGTTCGAAGAAAGCAGTTGGGTCCTCAGAGTGGATGGAGCAGTCAACCAGGCAGGTTGTGGGGCAGGAATTGCTTTGATCTCCAATGAAGGGTAACGGTCAAACTATGCTTACAAGCTGGCATTCCAAGCAACAAACAACGAAGCTGAATACATGGCCCTGATAGCAGGATTGGAAGTAGCCCTGTTGCGCGGAGCAAGGGAAATGACCGCCTACACGGATTCAGAAGTCTTAATGATGCAAGTTGAAGGAAGGTATGATGCCAGAGCAGGATTGATGCGATATTACTTAAGGAAAGTCCAAGCCCTACGAAAGGCCTTCGTGGGTTTCAGAATAATCGCCGTCCGGAGAGAAGAAAACCAACAAGCGGATACTTTGGCACGAATGGGCGCGACAATGTCGTCTGAAATCGGATCTGAGTTTGTTTTTGGGAAGGAAGAAAGCCGTGGACTTATCAAGGAAGTCTTTTTCGTAGAGACAGACGGAGAAGACGATTGGAGGACTCCCATTGCAGAGTATCTAGAGAAAGGGATCCTCCCCACCAAAAGTTCTAAAGCTAGACGAATAGTTACCCGAGCAGCCAGGTTTAACGTCCGCGACGGAAGGCTTTTCAAAAGAGGATTCACTCAACCTGATCTCATGTGTGTCTCCGCTGAAGATGGAATGGTTATTATAAAAGAACTGCACTCCGGGATATGCGCGCATCATCAAGGCTAGAGAACCTTGACCGCAAAAACTATGAGGGCCGGGTATTATTGGCCTACAATCAAGCAAGACATCCAAGCTTTCATTCGAAAATGTGACACATGCCAAAAACATGGAAAAACCATCCATCAACCCGCGGAAATGATGAAAGGGATCCATGGAGCTTGCCCTTTTTCTCTTTGGGGGATGGACATCTTGGGGACGTTCCCTACATCGCCCGGTCAGTTGAAGTATGTGCTTGCAATTGTGTATTACTTTACAAAGTGGGTAGAAGCTGAAGCTATGGGGCTGATCACCGCCGAAAAAGTGAAGAAGTTCCTCTGGAAGAACATGGTATGCCGATTCGAGGTTCCGGAGGCAATCATCACTAACCACGATCCCCAGTTCGATTGCGAGACCATCTGCAACATTTGTAAAGACCTCCACATCAACCTCAATTTATCATTTGTAGCACATCCTCAAACGAATGGGCAGGTAGACATCACCAACATGCAGATTTTAGAAGGAATACGAAAAAAGCTGGGTGCTTCAGCCAAGAGACGATGGGCCGAACTCCTCCCTTTGGTGCTATGGTCCTACAGAACTACCGCCAAGGCTCCTACAGGAGAGACTCCTTTTTCGTTGGTCTATTGATTGGATGTGGTAATTCCAATTGAAAGAATGATTCCCTCCCTCGGTACGTGTCCTCGGTTTCGATCCACAGTCCAAAGAAGAAGCACTCGAAATAGAAATGCACCTGAGAGAAGAATGCAAAATGATGGCGGCCCTGAAGGCCTTGGAATACAAAAGGCGAATGGCTAAGTACCATGACCAACGAGTCCAGCCACGACTGTTTCAAAAAGGAGACATGGTCTTACGGCGAGTGCAAATCGGAGCGAAGCTAGACGCCAATTGGGAAGGTTCGTATGTTGTAGCTGATGTCGTCCACGCAGGCGCGTACAAACTGAAGAACGAAGATAGAGAAACACTGAACAAAACATGGAATGCAGGCAATCTAAAGAAGTATTATGTGTAAACTTAAAATCAGGATTGATATTAATAAAAAGATCGCCTTTGGGACAGATAGAAAAGTGGTTAGTGGGCGTTATTGTAATAATACGAGGAAAAACAGGAGCGGATGGATCACGTTAAAGCCAAACACGCTGGAGTTTGTCTCCACATCGGCCACCTGATGGAGACACACATTCTCTCAGGGTTGAGCCAAGCCGTGATAAGGCTAAAAAAGCTGGAGCTTGACTCTGCGTCGACCTCTTGATGGAGACAAACGTTCTCTCTAGGTCGAGCCGAGCCGTGATAAGGCCAAAAACACTAGAGATTGCCTCCACGACGGCCACCTGATGGAGACACACGATCTCTTAGGATCGAGCCAAGCTATGTTAATGCCAAAAATGCTGGAGCATGTCTTCGCATCGGCCACGTGATGGAGACACACGATCTCTCAGGATCGAGCCAAGCTATGTTAAAACCGAAAACGCTGGAGCTTGTCTCCGCGTCGGCCACCTAATGGAGACACACGATCTCTCAGGATCGACCCAAGCTATGTTAAGACCAAAAATGCTGGAGCTGCTCTCTGCGTCGGCCACCTGATGAAGACACACGATCTCCCAGGATCGAGCCAAGCTATGTTAAGACTAAAAACGTTGGAGCTTGTCTCCGGGTCGGCCACCTGATGGAGACACATGATCTCTCAAGACCGAGCCAAGCTATGTTAAGACAAAAAACAACGAAGCTTGTCTCCGCGTCGGCCACCTGACGGAGACACACGTTCTCTCAAGGTCGAGCTGAGCCGTGATAAGGCCAAAAACGCTAGAGCTTGTCTCCACGACGGCCACCTGATGGTGACACACGATCTCTCAGGATCGAGCCAAGCTATGTTAAGGCCAAAAACGCTGGAGCTTGTCTCCGCGTCGGCCACCTGATGGAGACATACGATCTCTCAAGATCGAGCCAAGCTATGTTAAGACCGAAAACGCTGGAGCTTGTCTCCACGAAGGCTACCTGATGGAGACACACGATCTCTCAAGATCGAGCCAAGCTATGTTAAGGCCAAAAACATTGGAGCTTGTCTTCGCATCGGCCACCTAATGGAGACAAACGATCTCTCAGGATCGAGCCAAGCTATCTTAAGACCGAAAACGCTGGAGCTTGTCTCCACGTCGGCCACCTGATGGAGACACACGATCTCTCAGGATCGAGCCAAGCTATGTAAGACCAAAAATGCTAGAGCTTGTCTCCGCGTCGGCCACTTGATGGAGACACACGATCTCTCGGGATCGAGCCAAGCTATGTTAAGAGCAATAACGCTAGAGATTGTCTCCGCGTCGGCCACCTGATGGAGACACACGATCTCTTAGGATCGAGGCAAGCTATGTTAAGACCAAAAATGATGGAGCTTGTCTCCGCATCGGCCACCAGATGGAGACACACGATCTCTCAAGATCGAGCCAAACTATGTTAAGGCCAAAAACGATGGAGCTTGTATTCGCGTCGGCTACCCGCTATGGACCCACGATCTAGCAAAACCAAGGTCGACAAATCAAGGCTTTAGACGCCAGAGCTTATCACCGCAATGAAAATTCATTAAAAATGTTCGTTCTCCCGGTGACAAAAGGAAAAGTACAAGCATAAAAACTTCAAAAAGAAACAAACACGACAGTCGAACACAAAAAAAAAACAAGCAAAGTCACACGCGAAGAATTCCATAAGAACATTCCAGGCCAAACAGAAAATCAAAACCAAACCAGAAGGAACCCTTAAAGCTATTACACAAAAGAGGGTAGAAATTAAGCAGCTGGGAGAAGTACTGGTCTAGGCGGCGATATAACGTAACCGTTCTCTATGCAGATGGAGTCCTCGTCGAGCGCACGGACTTCAAAATGAACACCACCATTATGACGAAAAACATGACAGTTCCCATTTCCAAACCGTTGGACGAAATGAAGTTATTCCAGCCTCTGACTAGCCAAAATATCCCATAATCCCGTTTGACTATTCCAATTGGGACATCCACAGCAGATCCCAAAGATAGGAAAACTTGAGACGGATCTGTGACACCTGTTTCATACTCAAATAGGGCTGGGAGTGACTGCATATGAACAAAGGCAAATAAAATAAAAAAGGAGGATATCTTCAAATATATACGAGATAAAAACCGATAAAGCTTACTAGCTCCTACATTTGGTCTTCAAAGTCAATAGCTAGGTACAAAGCCCAAGGAGTTTGAGTTAACGACGCCATTCAGAGAATAGAGGCGTGATACAAAAAACAGGCAAGGTCTCGCTTATAAAGAGAACCACAAGACAGTAATTCCCAAATATATTCTTAAAAGATTCCAAAAATAAGCCCTCGAAAAGAGGTCAGAATAGTAGCAATAAGAGCTCGCATGTGACATGACTAAAGATATCAGAGCCATAGTACACCAAACCCAAGAAAGGCCCCAATAGCCACTTCGATACCCATAAAAGAAACAAGAGCAACCACGTTTATTCACATTACATGCGGAAAAATCCACGAAGAGACGAAAGCAACCTCATTTATTCGTGTTTATCAGTACCTACATAACCAGGAATATTCAACAAAAAGGTATCCTCTGAGAAAGGATAAAAACAAGGAAAGAACTGCTCCGCTAGAAAAGCGGGACCAATAACGATAGATCAAGGGTACGAGCCATTCGTCAAAAGGTCCGCGTTCTCATAGTGTACGTGGCCGATACCTTCATCCCCGTCTTCCAAACCCATGACCTAAACCTCAAAATAGGCATCCCCTTTATGGATGAAGACCATGGAAGACCCAACAAAATCATTACTACCCTGCTCAAGCCAATACATTCCGTAATCACCGATGAAAACGCAGACGAAGAAATCATGGAAAATATGGGATGAAAGGAAGACCCGCTCAGGAACAGCTTCCTTGTATTCTTGCTCAAAACGCTTGGGTAAAAGCTAAAAAGGCAGATCAAACAAGAACAATAGGACATAAGAAAAATGAAGTAGGCCGGGAAAGCAAAAGTCAGCGAAGAAAGTCAACAAACCAGTGAAAATAACCAAGCGAAACGCCTGCTCCGGCCGGTCGATCGCTTGAAAAAAGGCCCACCTGTACAATCCTTAAACCCAAGAACGGAAATACACATGTATGCCACTTGTCGAAAGATTCTCCTGAAAGAAAAAAACTCATCACCTGAAGTGACCTCACTATCACATGTGCTATGATAAAGAAGGCAGCGAGACGTCTCATCAATCAAGTACTATGACTGATGGGATTCCGGCCTAGACCAAAGATAGACCCGTGAAGACATGCACCCATGGGAGCCCCCCGTGGAGCCACCCCCCCGGAAAGGGGTCTCAAATGTGGAAAAATAGAATGGGTATAAAAAGCCTATAGAGCGCAAGACTGAAGACAACCCTCAGACAAGAAGATGGAACTCGAAGGCCCTCCCAAGGCTTTCTATAGAGTGATTCTCATCAAAGGACAACTCCATTCCCTGCGGCTCCCGTTAATGTACCTGTTGTTGGAGGGACATGCCCATAATCTAGTGCACTTGTGGTCTCGATCCAACCGCGAACATGAAGTCAAGGTCGAGACGGACGCGGACAGAATCTTTTGGTTCACGGACGGATGGTCAGAATTCGTAGAGGAGAACAGGGTATGCGTTGGCATCACCTTAATCTTCATATACCAAGCGGACTCTATCATCGAGATCTACGTCGTGAACCCAGACTGTGACTACAACGGGGTCATGGGACGCGGATAGACGCTAGGAGTTCGAGCAAGAAGTAGGGCCACAACCTCTAGGTATGAAATGGGAATCACCTCCCAATAAATAAAATGGAGTCTAGACTTTGTGTAAAGCCCTCAATCTAAATAAAAAAAATCTGGTATTCGAATCAACGGCCGAATGAACGAAGCATTTCCATTATTAACGAATCTTACATCCGCGGCGATCTTTCTTTTTTATTCATTAAAAAGAGAAAAATTATCCTAGATGGCTTAACACGAACCACTGGAAGAAGTAATTGAGGGAAAACATCCAACCCCACCATAGTCAAGATCACGACGTGGACAAACTTTGAAACGAGCACGACCCAAGTGGAAAAACATCATCGACAATCCCACAACAAACCCGTGGCGAGCAACAAATTCACTCCACCCGCAACCAAACTGTGGACGACCGTCTCGATCCCTGCTCACTTCTACTTGGAAATTTTTAACAATGTAAGAAGAGAGGAGGACCTGTCGCGGGAGGATAGGCTAGTACTCGACCTCGAATCGGGGCGGAAGTGGCTAGTAAAAAAATAGCACAAGATGAAAACCCTGACCTAATTAAAATAGGAAAAAGAGGAAATGTAGTAAAAATCAAAAGAGTCATACGAGTTTGAAAAGCTGATCTGTACGATCCAAAGTTTGAAAAAATGCACATGGGTTGGGGTGCCTTGACGCCATGGTTATCACCAAGCATAAAAAAGAAACAACAACCAAAAGATATAAGAAGGTCCCAAACCACAAGCATAAAAATAAAAAAGAAAGCTCGAGCATGGATGACAAGTGGCGTGAACGTTTTGAATTATGGCCAAACACCACCCTAAACGTATGACGAGTGCGTGGGAAATATCGCAGTTATAAACGCAAAGATGATATTTACAATAAGGGATTGTTAAAGGACAAAATGTACAACCCCTAAATAAGCGGCCAAAAAGCCATTGTTTAGAGAGCAAAAGGTTACCACCCCAAACAAAGTAAATGTTCATGAACAAAGGTTAACTACAAAAGCTGGCCCACGCCAGTAAAACTGTTCAAAAAGAAAAGAGAATTAACATTCTTGATCTTGAGGGTCCGCGTCCACGTCGATTTCCTCATCATCATCATTAGATTCCTCCTCTCCAGCCAGCTCCTCCGGAGTAAGACCCCAACCTTCCTGCACCAAGCTCGCCTCGAACTTCTCCAAAGGGACGCCAGGGTTGGCCTGAGAGCGAGAAACACTCTGGTTGATACCCACGGACATCCCCTTAAACAAGTAGTTCGACCATTTGTACTTCAAGAGCTCCTTACCCTCCGGAGATCAAAGGCATGGCTTAGCTGCTAAGGAAAGAAAAGAGATGCCCACCTCGGTTTTTACCAACTCAAAAGCCAGGAATTTAAGGCCCGCAGGCGACTCCAACCATTGAAGCGCCACTTCCTGGTCTGAACGAGACTGGAGTCTCTCTAAGTCTTGTTTAAGGAAATCAAGGTCTTCTTCCAAGATGGAGTAGTCCACCTGGAGGTTCCCCTTGGCGGCACGAAGCTTCCGAATTAGAAAGGGTCGCATCACGTTCCTCAATAAGAATGGATATCTGCTCGTTGGCTGCCTGCAACTTCTAATGCAGCTAGACAGATCGCTTATTAAACTTCTCCACTGAGGACGGGTCCCTGACGGTGTTCCTTAGCGTCCTCACCCTATGGTTCAAATCTTTAATCTCCGTAGACTTTTGGGAGATCTCTTTCTCCTGAGAGGAAAGGCGGCGCTCCGCTTCGACCTGAAAGCCCCTAAATTAGGATAGAAAGAACAAAAGAAACAAGACAAGGAAAAAAACATTCTCTAAGTAAAGGAGAGGAGAGAAAAACAAAAAATAATAAATAATAATAAAAATAAATAGAGAAGACTGAAGAGTCGAGCCCCACGCAAACTTACCCATTGGGGTACGCGATCGAATTGAAGGGAGAACTCTCCGCCGTCCAGACGACGTAAGTAAGCCTGCTCATTCCACGCGAATTTTTATGGGAGACGGAGGCGGATAAGCTCGTCGACCCCGAAACCAGGGATACAGAAGGTGGGCAGGGTGGTATCCCCCTACAAGAAAAGGGCCACATCTTCCCCACTAGCACGCGAGGCCGTCGAAGAACTCTCGGCCTTCTTTCTCTTTTGAGACCTGAGGGGCGACGTGTCAGTCGCACGGGGGCGCTTCTCGCGAGGCTCAAAGACAACGACCTCAGCGTCGGCAGCGGAGTCACTTGCATTTTCAACATCATCAACAACCGTGACCTGAGGTGTAGGAGGATGAAGATGAGCACGCTTGGATGCCTTCTTTTTTCTCTTATCAACTTCTTGGGAATGGTGGCGTGCGAGGAAAGAACCCAGATCCATTAAATTTGGAAAAGTAAAAAGAAAGAACAAAAAAATGTCAGACCCCGATAGACGCGTGTCATATTAGTAAAATCATCAAGAAACACAAAACCGTAGAAAACACGAAAGAAAAAGTATGTATAAGACTAAGGCAACACCTAATCGCGGATGAGGCAGGCTTAACCCCGCCATCTCAAGCCGAAGAGCTGAAACCATGGTGCGCCAAGGTAGCTTGGGCTCGTGAACAAAACAATCCATGAACTTATCAAGCCATGCGACCCAAGGTTTTCTGACCACGATAAACCTACCAGGGACTGTTTTGAACTCAAGGCAAACACCTGCCTTGTCGCGGAAAAGGAACCACTTGTGCTTCAAGTTCGGTTTACTTGATAATCTCATCAATGTAACCAAAATTGGAATTACATTAGTAAAACCTGTGATCCTGGGGCCCCCTCTTCATAGAAAAGACACTGAACATGAGCTCTTTCATTGGAGACACCCCAATTTCCAAACACCGCATAATGAAGCTGGTAAAAAACATCCAGCAGTTAGGCACGACTTGCGCCGGGCTGAGGTTGTACTCGGACAGAAAGGTAATGAACAGAGGATGAAGGGGTAGGCGGAATCCCTGAGACAAGCTCGTCGCGTATACGACTAAGCAGTCCTCATAGGCATCTAGACAACCCGCGCCTTCCGAAGGCAAACACAATTCAACTCCCACTAGCCATGGAAAAATCCAAGCTATGGCCTGGACACTAGCCTGGTCGAGCAGCGTGGTACAACCCCTTACTTCCTGATTAGGGGAGCGTCGCGGGCGAACCCTTTCAAAAATGACCAAGGGACAAGGCTGGGGGTCAATGATAGAAAAATCTCCACAGTAAGAACAGGAAGACAAGTCATCCAAAGTGTAAGATGGGATGTCATGGTCGCTAAGGACCTCTTTGGAACGGACCCTTGAACATGTCTCTGCGGTCTCAATGGAAGAATCAGCATAAAGAACCCATGATACCTCGGAGTCCAAACCACTAGTTGTCGGACGGGAAGTCGGAGAGGCGTGCGCGTCAGGGTGAGCCTGGATCTCCACGTCCGATGAATGTGCGTGCGCATTCCCATCACCCTCTTTAGAAGAAGAAGAAGTTAAGTAAGGTAAGTAAAAGTAAATCAGGGTCAGAGCGTTTCCATCGCCTTCTCACCATAATCAGGCTTCCAGATGAACCCACGTGGTCTGGGGTAGAAACACCAGAGGAATTGGAAGAATCTGAGGAGGAATCCTCTCAGATAGATGCGGAATCCCCGAAAGAAGACGAAGACGAGGAGTCCAAGATTACCGCGGTAGGATTCGCTCGGGAGGTTGAGGGAAAATCTTCGCTCCACCCTTCCTCTCTCTTAAATTCTTCCAGCACGTCAAGATTCCCCCTAGAACTAGCCATCCTTGAAAAACTAAAAGGAAATCTGAAAAGCGACCCATGCACGCGGACCAAAAACGTCAAAAGAACCCAAGAAATGAAATCGGGAAACAAAAAAGAAATCCCGAAAGATCTAACAATCGAAAAAGCAAAAACCTAAACATATTCATGGAAGGTAGTAAAAATTCAAGATGTTTCAAGAAATAGAAGAACACAAGATCAAGAACTCAAGAACAAGAAAGGGATTTACCTTAAAAAGCCAAGAAAACCGCCGGAAGTTCAACCGAAAAAGGGGAAAGCAAGCGGAAAGCAAGCAGAAATCTCTCAAAAAGCAAGATTGGAAGAAACCCAAAAGCAGACAAACAGTAGGCAATGAAAAAGTGAAAACGGAACGGGGTAATTTATAGAAAATTACCAACCCTTCAACACCCCTCAAGTCGTATGGGCCAAGGTAAAACCCTAATGGGCCAAAGGAGGACCCCAACAGGCCCAACACCAATTAAGCAAAAAATTACAAAACTGCCCCCTTGAGAAAAAGAAAAAGAAGGGGTAACATTTCCGCGGAAACAAATCGAATCGTCTCAAGCTCTGAAAGGGCTTAACCCGACCCTAGGAGCTGTGATGAAACCATACGGAAATGACTGGCAAAAAGGCGAGAAAACGGAAAAAGGAAATAAGAATGCTATCTGCAGATGAAGAACGGTAGTTTGAGAATACCAGGACATCCCCGAGATAAGGTGGACGCGGACATAAGCGGGCAACACGTGTCTTCCATGCCCCCCACCCACGAGGGCCACACGTGTCAACACAACGGTGACAAATGTCGTAATAGGGAGTCCCCCGCCAATTTCTATAAAAGGGAGAATGAACAGAAGTAAAGGGGGCTTTTTTGGAAACTGAAAGATTACTAAGGAAGAGAAGGAGAGAAGAGAAGAAGAGAAAGACGGAAGAACATCAGTTCTCAGTGAAAGGGACATAGAGTCAGCGATCGTTCACTTAGGAGATAAAGGTAATTCCGGATTGAGGAGAAAATTCAGGGTCCTATTTACCGCGTCGACGTCAAAACTAGAGAATTCCCGCGGTCAGGTATACCCCTATTTCTCCCATAATGTTCGATGATCTCCCATGGAAGAGGTGGGATAGGACAGGTATTTAATGACGCGATAACAGCACGGCATGTTCGTTGCTCCCTTACTAGTGGGAGGTAGATTCAAATATTCAAATTAAACTCTAACTATGATAACTTTGTGTCCCAAACAAATAATACAAGAATCCCTCCGATGTAGTGGTAGGGTAATACAGGATCGAACCCACGAGGAGGTGTGTCAGCGCTTCCCTTGTTGTAACCACGATCAAGCTTTCGACCTCAGAAGACACTCGATATCGATGTGTCTGGTCGATATCGACCTCACTTCTGGTCGATTTCTAGTAGAGTTCCTGTAGAAGACAAAAAAAAAAAAAGCAAAGTCGACATCAAGACAGACCTCGATATTGATGTTAGACCTCGATATCGACCTTTACAGTCGATTCCGATGTTTGTCACAGAAACTTCAATACGTAACCTATTGCAAGCTTGTGAGAAGTAGATTGGTAAAAAGCTGAAGGTGGGCTAATATTTGGCCATGTGGTGTTAAATCCGGGGAAATAAACTTTCTTTCTAAAATCATTCCACATTCCTTCTTCATAATGTCTTGCATTTCACTCATCGCTCAATGCTTTTTTCACTTATAATGCTTTTACCTCTCTAACCTTAGTGAAGGTTCGATAATGTAAAACAAAGTAATATAGAAATACTCTAGAAGGGGGGGTTGAATAGAGTATGCCGGTTTTTCGCAGATTCTCAAGACTTTTGAAGCTCGTGCAAAAACCTTTGAGATTAGACTTAGTCTTTTCTCTGAAAACCTGAATCACAAAGTTAAACAGTCGAACCAAGTGCGGAAATAAGGTAAAGCAATAAGTAAAGGACTCGATGAGTTGTTTACGAGGTTCGGCACGAACTTGGCCTACGTCCCCGCCTAGGGTTCTTCCACAACCCTAGGATTCAACCGGCTTTTATTGATTCACAAGACTTAGGATCCTAGTAGCTCCCCGAGAAGCCTCTCTCCTATATAATTGCAATCTAGTCAACTCACGTTCCCTTGGAGTCCTAGACCAATCTAGAAGAGCCCCACCTCTCTATGCTATCTAGTACAATCCTCTTACACTTAGTGAATCAATCGCCTAGTGTTTACTTCCTGAGTTACAAACTCTTGAGTATAACACTCTCTCGAAATATATCCTATAAGCTCACAGTGTAACTCTTAAATGCTTTGAAATGAAATTACAGACTCTTAAGGACTAGCAGAGAGCACACGAAGAAGACAGATCTCGCTTGAAGGCTTGAGTGTATGAAAGCTTGTGTTCAACAGGTCTATAGCTGTCTTCTTCTTCCTTTTCTTTTTATTGAAACAAATCGGCGCCTAAGGATCTTCACCAACGGCTAGAGAGGATCATGGCTTGAGCTGGATCTTCTATCTTTGGAAACTTTGGGAGGCCATGATCTTCCGATTTGAATCTTCTCAATTTACAACATAAGGAAGGAAATAATATTCGAAAATACTTCCTGAAAGGTTAGTGTATATATAATAATATAACATAAAATAATATTCGAACATAATATCATCCAGAGCAGGTTTTGTGTTTCATCAATACTGTTAAAACTTCAAGACCTTTCACACAAGCAGACTGTCAAGGCCTTTGAAACTTATTCCGATTTTCATCAATTGAGTGGAGTTATCAATCTCCCCATTGATGAAAGACAAAACCTGTGCATCCCTGCAACTTAGTCAAGCATATATAATATAAGTAAAATCGGACTAAGTACCTGCATGGGTTAGACAAATGTTGGATCAAAATTTTAAAGCAAGAAGACCATCCAAATGAAAAATAAAACCAAGGTCTTCCAAGACCTTTAAATCGCAACAGTTTTAAAAAGTCTAACACCACCACAAATCATCTCCCCCTTTTTGTCTTTCAACAAAGGGAGGAGATAAAACAGTCACCAAAAATTTTGAAACAGTTTCCAAAAACCAGCAATGTTTCAGATTTGGGGTTAGGGTAGGGTAGGATAGGGTTAAGCTTCATCGTCAGGAGCATCATCAGTAAGCCGCGACCACAGACCTTGCAACAGCTTGGTTACCCCGCTCATCTCCGTCATAAACTCCTTGTGCAGCTCCTTGATATACAAGCGAACTTCCTCCAAGCCCAACTCCAGGTTGTCCATGCGTTCATCAATGGCTGAGGCAGTGGGAAGAGCTTTTGAAGGAGAGGCAAGACTCCAAGTCCCTTTGGGGGACCGAGTGATGCCAATCTTTTCAAGGCTCTTGGAGTCGAACTTACCCATATGACGCTGTTGTTCTTCATTTTTAAAATCGATTCCAGAAGCTTCGAAGATTTGGGTCAAAAGGGTAGCGAAGGGGAGGGGAGTTCCTTTCTTGGCTTTTCTAGTGTGAGCCATGGATCCTAAAATGGTGTTGGCCAAATCAAGATCAAGGCCATTGAGGATTCGGTAAAGTAGGATCATGGCATTGTCGGTTAGGAGAGAGCCGGAGTTTAGACGGGGTAAGAGGCAGCGCACAATGATGTTAAATATAATCTTTGCCTCTAGGGTAAGGGATGAGTGGGTTAGCTGCTTTGAGGTGTTGGTAGATGCCTCGGGTAGAAGATATTTGGATCGGGCAAGGGTAATGCAGTCTTCTTTAGAGGGGTGGACAAGGGCTAGGAAGGCCAAGGAAATCAGCGAAGTCAAAGGAGCTGAAAGAGATTCTAAATCCCTTGACGACATATTCCAAGAACCAACCATCGTCAGTGTGTTTGGCTTTGAGATTTATATAGAACAGGCGGGTGAGTTGGGGATAATATACGGTTTCAAGATTGAGAAGGGTCCAAGCTTGGGATTTTTTAAGGATAGCAATGCATGGTAAATTCAAAGCTTCAAATAACGCAATATCCAAAAATTCAGAACAGCAGATCCTACGAGTTTGAAACTCATCTACCCACTTACCAGCCATTTCAGCATTTTCAAACCATGAAGAGGGGAGGGATTGATTTACCTGCATGAGAGCGGGAGGATCAGCGTTCTTCCTTCTAGCCTGTGTTGGAGCAGACCTCTTGGCACGCGCCTCAAGGCTTTTGAGGGTGCCCTTCCTGGTGCGCTTGGGAGGAGGAGGCTTGGCTGTAGAGGCTTTCCGCTTCTTTGGAGACGGGGGAGGAGGAGAAGGAGAGGGAGAATGCTCAGGCTCCTCTTCCTCTTCTTCCTCTGACCCCGAGTCCTCAGCGTTGTCTCCATCGGTATCCTCCTCGTCCTCTCCGAATTCGTCTTGCTCCTCGTCCTCTTCCTCAGGCTCCTCTTCAGAAGGAACCTCCTTGAGAGCCTCCGCCTCGGCTTCCTTCCGGATTCTCTCAGCTTCCTCCTCGACCAACTTCCTTGCAAGCTTGGCCTCCTCCTCGGCCTTTTTCTTCCTTAAAGCTTCTTCTTCGGCTTCCTTGGCTGCATCCTTTTCCAGAAGAGCATCAAGATCCTCCTCTTCTTCTTCCTCATCCACCTCCTCAGCCATGACCTTCTTTTTCCCTTTCTGCTTCGCACTGAGAGGCTTCTTATCAGAGCGTTTTTTAGAGCCCTTGGTTACTGTAGTCGTGCTCTCAGTGATGGTGCTCTGGACAGTAGCAGGGACGATGTCTTGAGGACTGGGTTCAGGTGTAGGAGAAGTAGCAGTGTCCTGGCGTCCCTTGGGGGTGGCACCAAGTCTTTTGGGTGTGGAAGCATTCTTTGATTTCGGAGCCATGGAGGTATTTGGCTAGGGTTTCAGGATAGTTTGAGAGATTGGAGAGGGAGAACTGGAAGAGTTTTGGGTGGTTCTGAGGTTATCAGGAAATCGAGAGGGGTTTGGGTTTTAAATAGGAGAGATTAGAGTGATGGGACGGGGTTTAGGGTTCCAATGTAAGTAATGATAACATTGCCAATTTGAAAAATATTTCAATTCAAAATTCAAATCTTCTCTCAACCGTTTTAGAATAGGAGGGAAATAACCGAAAATATTTTGTTCCAAAAATATCTCTACGGATAAAATATGTGACATAAATAAATTATTTTGAAATCCAATGAAAATAATACTTGATCAAATATCTAAAAAGATATTAACCAAATATATACGATCCGATATTGATAGCACACATTTAGGTAGGCATATTAGGTTGCATTTAGCATGATTTAGATGTTTATAATGCATAGTTTAGACTAGATTTGCATTTATACTTGTTTTGTTGATAGAGTCGGAATCTACACGCGTTTATGGATTATTTCAGGTATATGTGGATCCGACGAGGAATGAGAAAGCTCATGGATGAAGGAAGATTCAAGAGGAGGAGGAAAAGTGAAGAGCACGGGAGCGGAGTCGAATTTCGAGAGCCTAAGTGAAGAACAAGTCAGTAGAAGTTGTCGCTAGACATGCTGAACTTGTAATGCACTTTCTGGAGGCCTCGGTGGTCCGATTGACTATTATAAGCATGCGTTGGAAAGCTCTTTCCGAGATCTACAACTTTCGTGTTGACATCGAGACCAAATTCGAAGAGGAAAAATCGCTGTGAACAGTAAAAGCCGCCCCGCGGCCAAGCTAGCCGTCCCGCGGCCCGAAGCTCTGACGAAGGATTTTGCAATCGCCTGGCCGCCCCGCGGCCTGGGTTGGCTGCCCCGCGGCCTCTGCAGAAATGCCGAATCTACTGAGTGGACTTTTTATCCACTTAATTAGGTTTTTAGAATTATTATTTGGCCGACTCTTTTGAGGCTTTTTAAGGACGTTTTAGGGTTTTATTTTAATCAACTAATAACTCTTATACACTTGGAGATTATCAATTGAGAGAACCCTAGAGGGGAGCCTCCATGGCCATGGAGTGCTAAACTCTTCCGTTTCATCTATGGATTGAAGCTTTGGTTTGATAAAGTTGTGAGATTTCTATTCTTGTTCTAGTCCTATTGATTCGTATTGATTCTTTTGCGAATATTGTTAATTTCTTCTAGCCCGTACAACTAGTTGAGATTATTGCTAGGATTTTGTAGATTCCTCGTAGCGAACCTTAATCCATAGTAGCAAGCATGCCTTTTTAGGACTCGTAGGACTAAATTGGTGTGTAGAGAATCAATTATATGTTAAATGCTGACTCGTAGCTTGGTGTTGCATGTATCCTGGTTAATCCTTAATCTTAATGCTACTATTAGGTTAAATCTTGACCGTGTTAGGGTTATCTAATTTGTAAGGGTTGCTAGGACTCGTAGGACTAGTAATTTACACAAGATCAGGACAGGAACAATAATAGGATGAAAAGAGAACTTGAAGAAGAATCGAGGATGAACTAATCAAACTAAAGTGGATATTTATAGATGAAACTATTTTCTCTATTGTTATCTCTATTAACTTGTTTATAGTTTCCGTTATCTACTTCAATCACCAAAACCCCACTTTTCTATTAATTGTTAAATATACATTGCTTAGGAATACTTGATTCTCTGTGGGATCGACCTCTTACTTGCTTACTATACTAGTTTGTAGGTTTGAGTTATACTTTGATAGGAACAACGACAGTTTCCTCCTGTCAAATTTTGGCGCCGTTGCCGGGGAATCAAAGTTGATTTCTTTGTTTTGTGTGTTTGCTAATTATTGTATATAATTAACTTGTTGTGAACCTGTCTTACGGTTCATAACACCCTTGCTACTAACTTTTAGGATGTTGAGGTTATTGCAGTTTGAAGGTGAGAACTTTCACCAATATGTTACCAGATTGCAGAGGTATGTGGACATCCGTGAACCACGGGGTTATCAAGACAACATCCGAGATATGATTATTTGCATAATTGACGGGATGACTGCTGAGACACGAGCGCTTGCTGAGTACATGAGTAACGGAGGCCTAGCACGATTAGGTTTGTCGGGGTTGTGGGATTTTTTCTGTTACATGGGTTATCATGTTGAACAGGAAGAGTTGCTCACCACGTCTTATCCACCAATGGAGGACTCTGTCAAACACCTAGATGAAATCCAAGCCCTTACTCAAGCGGTGCAGGAGAATGGTGAGAGACTAAAAAACTTGGGGGAACAATTGAGCCAACTTACTAAAACATGTAGCGAGATAATAGCAGATCAGATGGTCAGCCCTCAAGTCGATAAAGAAAGCCAACCCATCCCGCCATTCCTTGAGACATTGAAGGATGCAAGAATAGAAGATCCTGTCGAAGTCATTGTGCTTAATTCATTCCCTCCTAGTTGATTTCAACATGATAATGATGTTCATAATAAGGAGGAATTGTTCGCAGATAACGATAGTTTCTTTGACGATGGAGAAGATGGTCTAGTGCTTCCTGACATGGATTCTCATGAGTCGACGCATGAGGTTTCATGTGTTGTGTCTCCTACTCTATCTGATGCATTCCTTCTCAGCTCCCCCGTTGATGAACCATGTCTAGAGCCACCTGCTGAGGCTCAAGAGGTAATAAAGGTAAACTTTTGCAATTTGGAAAGTAATAGTGACTATGTTGATCCTTTTGACTGCTATTTTGAGAAGCCACCAGCGGAACTGTGTTGGTGGTATCATATTCCTTCAGGAGAGAGTCATGCTAGACTCTTTGATAGATTGAAAGGGTTTTTGAATTCTATATTTTATGCTTTCAATTTATTGTGCTATGATGTCTTTTGTAAGATGTGTGCACAGGAATATGATAGGCTATTGAGGGCCTTGACAATGTCTGATAGGTAAGGAATTGAGATTGAGAATAAGTCATGCCAATGACATAAAAAAAAGGTGCTGCTTGGGAGGCAACCCAAGATAGGTAATAATCTTTTTCATCTTGAGTTTAGTTATTGTTTAGCATTTTTATTTAGTTCTAGGTTAGTTTGTGTTTGGCGTTTTCGGTATGGGAACCTAACACTGCAGATCAAGATGAAGCCACGAGCTACGGATTTTGCTATTTACTCTTTGTTCATACATGAAGGTTCATAAATCCACCTTTCCGCCACATTGTGAGTATTCCATTTATCTCTTCCTCTGTGTTTTTATAATTTTGTTGTCTTTAATTTTCATTGAGGACAATGAAAGATTTAAGTGTGGGGGAGGGATTGCATTACATATAGATAGATTTTGCATATCATGTTTATTTATGTTTTCATGTTTATTTTTTTTTCTCATAGATTGCATTTGTTTAAAAAAAAAGAAAATCAAAAAAATATCATACATTTCATATACTTTAGGTCTTATTTTCCCATCTATGCTACTTGTCCTCTATATTTATATTTTGTTCTTATCATGTGCCCCATGACATGCTTGAAGTGTTTGAAGCTTTGAATTATTTTTGTATACTTTCTGGGAATATGATTGATGAGATAATTGAGTATGTATAGTCTTTGGAATTTAAGTGGTATTGAAGTTCTAACAATTTGAACTTGTGAGTTTTTTTGGCCTTATTGGGACTACACATATATGTCCTCTAGTTTCTTTATGTGTGAATACTCTCCTTGATTACTTCCTCTTTAAATTGCGTTTAGATATCTTTATTGAGGCTGCATTTATATGATTTTTGCATGTAACCTTAAAGTGATTGAGGCATGATTTTCTTTTAGCCATATCATACTCTACCCACCCGTACACATTATCCTTTTCTTGAAGCCAATTTGAGCCTTATAAGCCTATTTTGTTAGCTCCACAAAATCTTCCTAGCCGATTATTAGCCTGACCCATCCGGGAATTAGGAGAAGAGTTGGTGAATATCTTGATGTATTGATGGAGTTGCTTTGAGTTGAGAAATTATGTTGGGTGATTCATTTGTACTTCATAGAGATGGTTTTTATGTGCTTATTACTTGGGACCTAAGGAGGATAAAATTCACTTAGGGGTAAAAGTCAAGAAAAGAAAAAAAAAAGAAAAAGAGAAATCATAATAAAAAAATTGAATGAGTTTGTGTGGATATTTGAAAATTGTGTGCGAATTTGTATTGTGAAGGAGTACATGTTATTGGAATGGTATTTGAAGTGTTTGGTGTTGGTGTTTTTCTGGTTGTTTACTAACCCTTTTTCCCGGATTTTCAGCACCACAAGGCCTAAATATTTTCCATACCCTGTGTTCCTACAATGGCCCCATTACAACCTATTCAAAAGACCTCATGATTTTGGTTGCATGTGAAGTCACTAGCGGTGGAGATTTAGACCACTGACGCAATTTTGTTGTAGCTAAGTTTTCAGGAGTTGAGTTTGAGCGTGAATGATTAGCCTAAACACATGAGCGAGAGTGAAAACACATTTTCTTGGTGAGGTTGGATAGATGTACTTGCTTTATTCCTTAGATTGCACCTATACATATTATGACGTTATTTATCAATCTTTGTTTCCCTCGTTTTGTGCTTAAGTGTTTTACCAAAGTGATTACATGGATTGCTTGTCTGTGGGGTGTTGATTTGATTTTGATTTTCATTGCTTGAGGACAAGCAAAAGCTCAAGTGTGGGGGAATTTGATAGCACACATCTGGGTAGGCATATTAGGTTGCATTTAGCATGATTTAGATGTTTATAATGCATAGTTTAGACTAGATTTGCATTTATACTTGTTTTGTTGGTAGAGTCGGAATCTACACGCGTTTATGGATTATTTCAGGTATATGTGGATCCGACGAGGAATGAGAAAGCTCATGGATGAAGGAAGATTCAAGAGGAGGAGGAAAAGTGAATAGCACGGGAGCGGAGTCGAATTTCGAGAGCCTAAGTGAAGAACAAGTCAGTAGAAGTTGTCGCTAGACATGCTGAACTTGTAATGCACTTTCTGGAGGCCTCGGTGGTCCGATTGACTATTATAAGCATGCGTTGGAAAGCTCTTTCCGAGATCTACAACTTCTGTGTTGACATCGAGACCAAATTCGAAGAGGAAAAATCGCTGTGAACAGTAAAAGCCGCCCCGCGGCCCGAAGCTCTGACGAAGGATTTTCCAATCGCCTGGCCGCCCCGCGGCCTGGGTTGGCTGCCCCGCGGCCTCTGCAGAAACGCCGAATCTACTGAGTGGACTTTTTATCCACTTAATTAGGTTTTTAGAATTATTATTTGGCCGACTCTTTTGAGGCTTTTTAAGGACGTTTTAGGGTTTTATTTTAATCAACTAATAACTCTTATACACTTG
This sequence comes from Persicaria maculosa, assembly GCA_963922045.1. Classification (NCBI taxonomy): domain Eukaryota; kingdom Viridiplantae; phylum Streptophyta; class Magnoliopsida; order Caryophyllales; family Polygonaceae; genus Persicaria; species Persicaria maculosa. The sequence goes on from OY998261.1 coordinate 43,800,289, forward strand.
GAGATTATCAATTGAGAGAACCCTAGAGGGGAGCCTCCATGGCCATGGAGTGCTAAACTCTTCCGTTTCATCTATGGATTGAAGCTTTGGTTTGATAAAGTTGTGAGATTTCTATTCTTGTTCTAGTCCTATTGATTCGTATTGATTCTTTTGCGAATATTGTTAATTTCTTCTAGCCCGTACAACTAGTTGAGATTATTGCTAGGATTTTGTAGATTCCTCGTAGCGAACCTTAATCCATAGTAGCAAGCATGCCTTTTTAGGACTCGTATGACTAAATTGGTGTGTAGAGAATCAATTATATGTTAAATGCTGACTCGTAGCTTGGTGTTGCATGTATCCTGGTTAATCCTTAATCTTAATGCTACTATTAGGTTAAATCTTGACCGTGTTAGGGTTATCTAATTAGTAAGGGTTGCTAGGACTCGTAGGACTAGTAATTTACACAAGATCAGGACAGGAACAATAATAGGATGACAAGAGAACTTGAAGAAGAATCGAGGATCAACTAATCAAACTAAAGTGGATATTTATAGATGAAACTATTTTCTCTATTGTTATCTCTATTAACTTGTTTATAGTTTCCGTTATCTACTTCAATCACCAAAACCCCACTTTTCTATTAATTGGTAAATATACATTGCTTAGGAATACTTGATTCTCTGTGGGATCGACCTCTTACTTGCTTACTATACTAGTTTGTAGGTTTGAGTTATTCTTTGATAGGAACAACTACAGTTTCCTCCTGTCAGATATCTGTTTTCTATCATTCAGTTCACAAACCTTGACATAAAACTCAAAGGTCTTGACACTGAGTAGAATTTATCTTTCGTAAAGGGAAAGCTCCCCCTACGAAAGTGCATCCTTATTAAGCATCTCGATCTCTCGTCTAATGAAGGTGAACCTGTCCTCTACCAAAGGCTTAGTAAAAATGTCAGCCCATTGATAATCAGTTGAAATAAAGGAAATGGACACATCACCTTTTTCGACGTGGTCTCTAATGAAATGATGCCTTACATCAATATGTTTGGTCCTTGAATGCTGAACAGGATTCTTTGTAATGGAGATGGCACTTGTATTGTCACACTTAATGGGAATGCCTTTGAGGTTGATGCCAAGATCTCGCATTTGTTGAGCTATCCAAAGGATTTGGGAGCAGCATGCTCCAACTGCTATGTATTCGGCTTCTGCAGTGGATAAGCCAACTGAGTTTTGTTTCTTAGAATGCCAACTGATCAAAGATGCTCCTAAGAATTGGCAACATCCTGATGTGCTCTTCCTATCCACCTTATAGCCTGCAAAATCTGCATCAGAATACCCGATTAATGTGAAATCCTTTTGCTTTAGGTACCATAGTCCAAGCTCCTTAGTGCCATTGAGATATCGAAAGATCCTCTTCACAGCCACGAGGTGAGATTCTTTAGGATCAGCTTGAAACCTAGCACACATGCAAACACAAAACATGATGTCAGGTCTATTAGTTGTAAGATATAGTAAAGATCCAATCATTCCCCGATACTCCTTTTGATTGACACTCTTCCCAGTCTTGTCTTGATCTAAGGATAATGTTGAGCTCATGGGAGTCTTGGCTGCTTTGGATTGATCCGTCTTGAACTTCTTCAAGAGATCCTTAGTGTACTTGCTTTGGTTGACAAAGATCCCTTTCTTGGATTGATGAACTTGTAATCCCAAAAAGAAGTTGAGTTCACCCATCAAGCTCATCTCAAATTCGCTGCACATGATGTCAGAAAATTCCTTGAACAAAGATGTGTTAGTAGCACCAAATAATATATCATCAACATAAATTTGAATAACCAAAATGTCCTTTCCTTTGTTCTTGATAAAAAGAGTTATGTCGATCAACCCCCTTTTAAAATCATTTTCTAAAAGATATTTTGACAAGCGCTCATACCAAGCTCTTGGGGCTTGTTTCAAACCATAAAGCGCTTTGTCAAGTTTATAAACGTGATTAGGAAGTTCCAAACTTTCAAAACCTAGGGGTTGAGCCACATAAACTTCTTCTTCTAAGAAACCATTGAGAAAAGCACACTTGACATCCATTTGATATAGCTTTATGCCCATAAAAGATGCAAATGCTAATAATATGCGAATGGCTTCAAGCCTGGCTACGGGAGAAAAGGTCTCCTCGTAGTCAATACCTTCCTCTTGATTGTAGCCTTGAGCAACAAGCCTGTCCTTGTTCCTCACGATCTTACCATTCTCATCTAGCTTGTTTCGAAATACCCATCATGTGCCAATGACTGATTGATGCTTTGACCTAGGCTTCAAGGTCCAGACTTTGTTCCTCTCAAATTCGTTAAGCTCACTTTGCATAGCAATGATCCAATCTGGCTCTTGAAGGGCCTCATCTACCTTCTTGGGTTCTATAAGAGAGACAAACGCGTGAAAAGCACAAAGATCTTTAAGTTTAGAACGAGTTTGAACACTAGAAGTAGGGTCAGAAATGATATCCTTTAATGAGTGTGATGAGGAGTATTTGAATTTTCTTTTGCTAGTCTCAACTCCTTGATTCGTCACACCAGTAGGATTGATTTGTGGTACATCTGACTCCATAGTCCTGTTAGGTTCAGTTTCAGCAGTTTACGACATTTTAACACTGTTGGATTGGACACCAAGGGCTTTGGACGGATCTTCAACACCTTGGGCCAATTCTTCAGTGTTGAGAATCTGTTCCTGCATGTTCCTCTTCTCTGTGTTCTTGGTAGCAGCATCATCACCTTCCTTGTTCTCCGCATGGATGTTAAGATCTATATCTGCAACACTTTCACTCAAAGAACCGTCATTGCATTCATCAAATATAACATGTATACTTTCTTCAACTAACTGGGTCCTTTTATTGAAGATTCTATAAGCTTTGCTACTTGTGGAGTAGCCAAGAAATATACCTTCATCACTACGCGCATCAAATTTCCCAAGGTTATCTTTTCCATTGTTATGAACAAAGCAAGTACAGGCAAAGGGTTTAAAATAAGATATAAGTGGTTTGCGGCCTTTGAAAAGTTCATAAGGAGTTTTCTTTAAGATGGAACGAATAAGACAACGATTCAAAATATAGTTAGCTGTGTTAACAGCTTCAGCCCAATAGGTTTTAGGTAATGCATTTTCTAAAAGCATAGTCCTGGCCATATCCTCTAGGGTGCGGTTCTTTTGTTCCACAACCCCATTTTGTTGAGGTGTCCTAGGAGCAGAAAAGTTATGGGAGATGCCATATTTAGCACAAAACAAATCAAACTGAAGTTGATCAAACTCCCTACCATGATCACTTCGAATTGACACTATGGGCTCGTTTCTTAAAGTTTGCAACTCCTTACAAAGTTTTGAAAACTCAAATATGACCTCTGATTTTTCTTTTAAAAATGCAACCTAAGTATATCTAGAAAAATCATCAACAACAACAAGCATGTACTTTTTACCATTGGGAGATTTGACTCGCATAGGACCACATAAATCGATATGTAAAAGTTCAAGGGGTCTAGAAGAACTTACAACCTTTTTGGGTTTGAAAGAGCTACGTGTTTGTTTACCTCGTGTGCATGCATTGCACATATCAATACCTTTGAAGTCCATCTCAGGTAGTCCTCTTACAAGCCCTTTGGACACAAGCTTCTGTAGTGTATGTGGACTCACATGACCGAGTCTCCTGTGCCAGAGCTTTGGATCGTCCGTCAAAGCTTTTAGACAGGTTAAGCTTCCTTGTGCCACTTGATCAGCATTCACAGCGTATATATTGTTGTAACGATATGCAGTTAGTATAACTTCACATGTACCTTCTCTGCACACTAGACATCTTTTCTTGTTAAATCTGACATTATTGCCACTATCACATAATTGAGAAACACTAAGCAAATTATACATTAAACCATTCACAAGATAGACATTTTTAATATTACGGTTGGAATCACTCCCAACGCTACCAATACCAACGATGTCACACTTTTCTTTGTCACCAAAAGTGATTGTTCCTGTGGATTGCTCCTTTAGATCATCAAAGAGAGACCTCTTCCCACTCATATGCCTCGAGCATCCACTATCAATAATCAATTTTTGCTCCTTCACCTTGGTGATCTCCTGCAAAACAAACATCAACCTTTGTGGCTAGACCAATAAGCAAATTTGGATCCATTATTGGGATAAACCATATTTGGTAAAATAGTGCCTTTTGGGACCCAAACTTGTGTTATCCGTTCTTTTCTCAAATGAACAGGGAATGTATTGCGAATGATATATGGATCCTTTCTTCTATAGGGGCAGGTCTCTTTTACATGTCCTTTCGAGCACAATGGTGACATATAGGAGAGGTTTTGCTTCCTTTTGCCTTTACAAAGGTGGTAATGTGATGCTTCTTTAAAAACCTTGGATTGTAACCAATACCACTTTTGTTTAGAGAACTTTGTTGCTCACCGAACATCCTATCAAGAGTGCCTTTGGATTTGGTAAAACTTATGAGGGCTGTTTGTTGGTCTTGAATCTTATTATTCAGGGAGATCTTCTCGTTCTCTAAGTCATGATGTTCATTTCTCAGAGACGAGAAATCTTGCTTGAGTTCAGATTTCTCTGAGTCAAGAGTCTTGACTTTAATGTCAAGACCTGAATAAGAAGCTTCAAGACTTTTGACCCTCGTAGACAGATCCTCAATAGTTCTTTCCTGGTCCATAGTTCTCTTAATAAGAGTGTTAGTTTGGGCAATAAGTTTCTCTTCATTGGCAATCATATTAGAAAGGAATTCCGATAATACCTCTTTTGGACTTGCCATAAGTTCTCTTACGGTTACCTCAAGCTTCTCATCGTGAGATTCATCTCCTGATGCCATAAGACAGACATTGGCCTTCTCATCGTCGGAGTCGGAGTCAGAATCGCTCCAAGTTGCCACCATGGCTTTCTTTTTCCATCTATCACCCTTCTTGGACTGGCTCTTCGTCTTTTGAGGGCAGTCTTTCACAAGATGATCTATTTCACCACATTCAAAACAAGACAACAGTTTAGTCTTCTTATAATTTTTGTTGTATTGAGACTTACCTCCGAATTTAGAAGACTCTGATCCATCCTTGTTGTTGAATTGTTTCTTCATTTTGAGGATTCGAGCAAGGCCTCTTGTGATAAGAGCAAAAGGATCATCCTCATCGTCATCCTCATCTTCGGAATCAGATTCATCTTTGTTGTCATCCTTCTTAGATTTGAGCGCAAAATTCTTAGTGCTTGCTGGAAGTTCTCCATCGTCTTCATTAAGGATCATCTCATGCGTGATCAGTTTCCCAAGCAGGTCGTCAAGAGGCAGAGTAGTGAGGTCTTGCGCTTCCTCTATAACTGTTACTTTAGGACCCCACTTTTCTTTTGGGAGACACCTCAATATCTTCCTTACTTTCTCCACGTTTGTAAAGCTCTTGCCGAGAGAGTCAAGGTTGTTGGTGATTTTTGTGAATCGTGTGAACATGACCTTGATAGACTCATCAGGCTTCATCTTGAAAAGTTCATACTTTCGAAGGAAGATGCTGATCTTGGTGTCCTTCACTTGGCTGGTTCCCTCATAGGTGATGACCAGCTTGTCCCAAATCTCTTTAGCTGACCTACAAGATGAAATACGGTTAAACTCATCAGTGCTAAGACCACAATAAAGTAAGTTAATAGCCCTGTAGTTTTTAGAGACGAGTTCAAGATCCGCTTGGATGTATTCAGACTCCTTCTTTGCGACTTTGGTTCCATTTGGTCCGTCTTTCTCTGGAATCTTTGGCCCATTCTCTATAATGTTCCAAAGTTCCAAATCTTGGTCTATGATGAACATCTTCATCAATGATCTCCAGTGGACAAAGTTGTTTCCTACAAAGAGTGGTGGTCTGCTGGTAGACCTTCCCTGTGCAAATCCTCCGCTTGCTTCACCAGACATGATCGAAAACTCACAAGATTGTTAGATCAAAAGCAGTGAGTAAGGCTCTGATACCAATTGAAGGTTCGATAATGTAAAACAAAATAATATAGAAATACTCTAGAAGGGGGGGTTGAATAGAGTATGCCTGTTTTTCGCATATTCTCAAGACTTTTGAAGCTCGTGCAAAAACCTTTGAGATTAGACTTAGTCTTTTCTCTGAAAACCTGAATCACAAAGTTAAACAGTCGAACCAAGTGCGGAAATAAGGTAAAGCAATAAGTAAAGGACTCGATGAGTTGTTTACGAGGTTCGGCACGAACTTGGCCTACGTCCCCGCCTAGGGTTCTTCCACAACCCTAGGATTCAACCGGCTTTTATTGATTCACAAGACTTAGGATCCTAGTAGCTCCCCGAGAAGCCTCTCTCCTATATAATTGCAATCTAGTCAAATCACGTTCCCTTGGAGTCCTAGACCAATCTAGAAGAGCCCCACCTCTCTATGCTATCTAGTACAATCCTCTTACACTTAGTGAATCAATCGCCTAGTGTTTACTTCCTGAGTTACAAACTCTTGAGTATAACACTCTCTCGAAATATATCCTATAAGCTCACAGTGTAACTCTTAAATGCTTTGAAATGAAATTACAGACTCTTAAGGACTAGCAGAGAGCACACGAAGAAGACAGATCTCGCTTGAAGGCTTGAGTGTATGAAAGCTTGTGTTCAACAGGTCTATAGCTGTCTTCTTCTTCCTTTTCTTTTTATTGAAACAAATCGGCGCCTAAGGATCTTCACCAACGGCTAGAGAGGATCATGGCTTGAGCTGGATCTTCTATCTTTGGAAACTTTCGGAGGCCATGATCTTCCGATTTGAATCTTCTCAATTTACAACATAAGGAAGGAAATAATATTCGAAAATACTTCCTGAAAGGTTAGTGTATATATAATAATATAACATAAAATAATATTCGAACATAATATCATCCAGAGCAGGTTTTGTGTTTCATCAATACTGTTAAAACTTCAAGACCTTTCACACAAGCAGACTGTCAAGGCCTTTGAAACTTATTCCGATTTTCATCAAGGGAGTGGAGTTATCACTTAGCACTGCCTTCTCGCGAGTCCCAAACATGGGTGTCATGAATGGCCCTAGATACTTAGTACTTCGGACTCCTCACCTTGTGTCCCATCTCGCTGAACTAACTTCTCAATGAGCAGGGTCGACCTACCTTTATCTCCTGAGGTGATCGGATTTTTTCTCGCTCATTAAATTTTCCATAATTCGTAAATTATTTCATTCCTGACAACAACTTATTAAATAATATGCACAACTCCATATAACAACTCCAAAGATGACATCCATTCTCAAACTTTTCCCCGGATAGGGCATAAGGTATAAAATGGGCAATATGATATATATGTGGAGCAATAATGATCATGATAAGGCTCATATATGGCTTGTGACTTTTACAAATATGCATAGGTAAGGCTAGGATATGAACTTGTATATGTAAGCACTTGTATGGAAATTTCATAAAAAGTCCTCCATCATCTTATCATGCACATGTCAAAAGCAACTTCAAATTTTTCATCTCCTTTTTTTTCCTCATTTTGCACTTCATTGGGACTTCCCTTAATTAGGCAATTTCATGTTATATCTCTAATGAATCTAATTTTTCATCATAGAGCTCTTTTTTTATACTTCCATGACTCTTTCCTTTATTTTCAATTTTTGATCGGGGTCATTTTTTCTCTTCTCTTTTTCTTTCGAATTATATATAACTTAAAGATAAATATGACTAACTAACTATGTAATATGCATGAACATTATAAATAACTTATAAAATATGCTAAAATATGTAAGTAAGCTTTTCCCCCACCCCATACATAAAGTTTACAGTGTCCTCACTGTATTATAACTAGGGTTAAGAAAAACTTACTAAACCGTCACAAATCTCAGAAGTTGAAGAAGACACCAGGGATGTTCGATATCGACCTTTCAACATCGATATCGATGTTTCTCATCGATTTCTGGCTCAAGCTTCAGGGTGATCCGGCCTCAACCACAAGCCCATATGAATCGACCTTAAGGTCGATGTCGATCTTTAACATCGATTTTGATGTCTTTTCTGTGTGCTTTTCTCTTCCCTGCAACTTGTTAAAAATAAAACCAAAACAATGCAATATAACCTAAAGTGTCTCAAAACAAAGTAAAACTGTCTAAAACCAAAACTAAGTATTTGTTACAAGCTCTAGACTTTTAAGTTGCTAAGCCGACTTATTCCGTTGCACTTCTCAAGGTGGCATCTGCAGGGCCCATGTGGCTTGGGCCTCAAATATTACTCCTTTCTTTTCACGCAGCTGCTTTCCACCAGGATGGTTCTGATTCACCGTGAATGGTCCTAAATTCTTATCTTTAAATCTCGTAGGAAACCAATGGTCCTTGGATTTTTTATATTCTCCCTATAGGCCAAAATTCTCACAAGGACAATTTTTGTTGGATTTGCTTTTTAGCCTAGGATCATATGTGCTCAATTTTATAAGTTCACAATCTACATAAAAATTTTAAGGACTTAAACTAAACCATCCAAATATGCCAGAGGAATTACATGATCAAGTCAGCTATTGAGTTTTCGTCATAGGACATCTAAGTATGGCTAAAAAAACAAAAATAAGAAGGAAACATGCATTTTTTTTTATTTTTGACATTTTTCTATTTTTTTAATTCTTTTTTATTTTTAAGAAAAGTAAAACTAAGAACAAAAATTTAAACATGAATGCATTGCGAAGAAGAAAGCCAAGTTATGACCATAAGACATGTTTTTCCCCCTACCCCATACTTAAAATATATAGTGTCCTCACTGTATTAAAAGAAGAACAAGGATGGAGAGAAACTGACCACACAACCTATGGATTCAGGTCAATTTTCAGGTTAGGTCGATGCCAGAAGTCGATATCTAAGTATAGGTCGATGTCGACTGCATCTGTCGAAGTCGAGGAAGAAAGTGAAGTTGAGGGTCGCCTAATGATGGTCGATATCGATGATTATGGTCGATATCAACCTTTGCTTTTTTGCTTCGGAGTCCTTGATATTGACTCCAGGAGGTGGCTCAACCCTGGGGGGTCGATTTCGACTGGCCTGGTCGATTTCGACTGCCTCTGTACTAGCTTCTTTTCTTCTTCGTCGTTCCTTTTGCTTGGCAACCTGAAATCTATATTATAGATGAAGCCATGAATTTTCTCAGTTTCAAAAGTTTTAAGAAAATCCCAAAGTCAAAATCCTAAAAACCATCTATGAAAAAATATTAAAGTTTTAGCTACAAGCTCTAGATTTTTGAGTCGCTAGGCCGACTTCTCCGTCAATTCTTCATGAGCCTTTAAGGTAGGGACCCTTCAAGCTTGAGCTTTCTCCTGGATCATCTAGGTCCTTTTCATAATAGCTATGTTCGGCAACCAAGGCTTCTTTTTCTTTAGGTTCTTCTTTGGGCTCTTTCTTTCTATTTCTTGACCTAACTTTTCCAGTATAGGCAAACCATGGAGCTTTGACCCTCCCATGACTTGAATTATCAATAATAGACAGAGGAGGGTTAGGAATCATACTTGGGCTTACCCGTTCGGGCCCAAAACAGAAATCTTCAGGCTGAGTGGTGGTCGATTTCGACCAAGGGGGGTCGATTTTGAGTTTTGTAATCGATCTCGACCTACGTGGGTCGATGTCGACGTCAAAGACCCCATGCTTAAGCTCTTGGCAACAATCTGTCTTACTCGATATCGATGATATAGGGTCGATTTTGAGCATTGCAGTCGATATCGACTGTTCCAGTCGACGTCGACCCTACTTGCTGTTTCCGTCCTTGCCAACACAAATTTTTTAAGCTTATCCTTAGCTTGTGAAAGGACAACTTGTTCCAGCTGCCTTGTTTCGCTCATGGTAGGGTTGAAGGAGAACTCTATCACTTCGTTCCCTATATTAAAGGTTAGTAATCCTCGACGTACATTGAAATTGGCATCAGTAGTAGCTAAGAAAGGCCTACCAAGGATGATAGGTACTATAAGATCTTCAGGCATCTCCAATACAATGAAATCCGTACGCACAAAGAACTTACCTACCTTTACCGAAACGTCATCAACTATACATGTGGGCTTGACGAATGAGTTGTCAGCCATATAGAGTTTCATGTCCACAGGTTCCAGGGCTTCGATGTTCACCTTTTGCCAAATAGAAAGAGGCATAAGACTTACGCTTGCCCCTAGATCACATAGGGCCTTGTAGCGATGTTCGCCAAGCCCCAAGGTGATTGCAAATTTTCCTGGAGCACTCATCTTCTCCGGGAAGTCTATCTTTGATCACTCCGCTGCGATCTCTACCATGGACCACTTCTTGCTAAGGATGTCTTTGAGGAATCGCACATAGGCGGGCATCTCGCTTAGGGCTTTTGTAAGAGGAATAGTAATGTTAAGACCTTGAAGAATCTTTACAAAGCATTGGTGGGGTCCTCCAATGCTTTGGATGGGAATCGCAACGTCTTCTTTAGTGGAGGAGCCAAAACGGTGTTCGGAGGGGCCTGCTGGGTGTCGATATCGACTGGGACTTGGTCGATATCTCTGCTGTGGCTCTAAAGGCTCTGTAGTGGCCTCGATGTCGACCAGGTTGTCAACCTAGTGGTCGATTTCGATGTCTGGCTCGACATCGACTTGTTTGTCGATGTCGACTGGATCTGCTACCTTCTCCTCCGATTCCATTCGTGGCTTTTGTACTTTGTTGCCACTCCTTAGTTGCATGGCTGTGACGTGGCCCATCCCGGATTTCCTCTTTGGATTTGTAGTTGGTTGCCCAGGGAACGTTACGGACAGTCTGGGAATTTGTGCCACCAATTGACCCAATTGGGTTTCTATGTTTTTCTTCCACACATCCAACTCCCCGAAACTTGCGGTAAAATGATGTAGTGCTCCCTTATTCTCCGCATGATTCCACCTCATTTCGTCCAGGATAAGATGATGATCATCCTTTCGTTGGTCTCTCTCCGGGTGCCCAGGAGCTCTATAAGGCGGAGGATCCCTGGGGTTGTATTGGGGTGGTTGATTTCCCCGGTTTTGGTACCCCTGGCGATCGGGATTCCTTATGTAGCATGCCTGATGGGGAGTCTCTGCTAGTTGTACTTGTTCAGCATTGGGGCACTCAATGGTGGTCCGCCGCTACGATCTGCATTCGATGCAATCTTGGTTCACTAAAAGGAACCTCGCTTGCTTTTGGAGCTTTCGAAGTTGATCTCTGTGGAATTGCTCCTTCACATCCGAATCGATCACCTTAGAGGGTTCTTATAATGACATAGATGGGGCAGGCCTCGACGATGATGATGTGTTGGAAGCCTCAGGACTCTCGCATGTGTTGTCGAACTCCACCAACCTCTGTATGGTGTCCCAAGCCTCTTGTGAAGCGAGTTCAAGGTAGTCATAGGAGGTGTAGGTGTTGATCCTCTCCTTGGTGGCAACATCAAGAGCATTGTAAATAATCCCCTGAATCACGTACGGTGGTAGGCCATGCGTCGGGCATGATCGTAGTAGGTCCTTAAACCTTTCCCAAACAGTCGCTAGAGCCTTACTAGGCTTTTGTTTGAAAGCTGTGATTTTCTTTCAGATCAATGCCATCTTGGATGGAGGGAAGAATTTGTTGAGGAACGCGTCCTTGACTTCATTCCAGGTGCAGAGCGATCTTGGGGCTAAGCTTTCCAACCACTGCAATGCTTTACTTGTAAGGGACCAACGAAAAGCTTTTAGTTGGATAGATTCAAGAATCTGTCCATCAGCAATAGTATCACAGAGGTCTAAGAAGGTCGATATATGTGCCATAAGGCGTTCATTAGGTTTTCCTTCATATTGATCTCTTCCAATCTCAGTAAGGAAGTTAGGCTTAATTCCAAAATTAGAAGTACGGATAAGAATCATCGATTCAGGCACTGTGAGCGCGGGGTGCATGTATTGCTTGGCATTCTGAGGGAGGGCATTGACTTGGGCTTCTATTTGCCTCCGACCTTCCTCCTCCCTATCTGCACGCTCTTTAAGTGTCGTCTCTCTAGTTGTTAAGTCCTCCACTTGCTTCCTTAGTTGCTCAATTAGCTCAGCCTGGTTTGCGTTGTCTGCCATGATTCTTTCAGCTTAGGCTCTTAGATGGAGATAGCGTTCAGGGTCGTCTACTCCTTCGAATTCAGGTGGGCGATCAGCGCGTCGCATACACCTGCAAGGCCAAACTAGATAGAAACATGAGATAGACTACTAGGGCGCGATTGATTACCTCCCCGGCAACGGCGCCAATTTGTTAATAGGAGGAAAGTCGAGTTCTTCAAACACAAATATAAAGATATATAAATGCAAACCGATTCCTAACCTATGCAAATAATTGCAAGACTTCCTCCCATTGTAGTGGAAGGGTAGTCAAGATCGATACATGAGGAGGCGTGTCAGTGGGATCCTAGTAGCGTTGGAAAGCTCACATCTTTGGCCGACCAGAAGCCTCGATTTGGACCTTGGTGTCGATGTCGACCTTCGTTGTCGATTCCTTTTTGGTAGTGTTCTGCGCCAGTCGATTTTGTTTACTAACATCGATATCGACTGGCGCAGAACACTACCAGTCAACACAGGGGTGGTCGATATCGAGGTAGGAGGATCGATATCGATCTCAGTAAACCATGCAGGATGATCGTCGTCGCCTCGGAAAACTGTCGACGAAACAACTGATCGATATCGACGTCTTTGGTCGATATCGATGTCAGGTCCTATTAAATTGTTAGCTTTTTGTCCGCAAAGAAAGGCCGAAGACTTAAGGATGAATGAGGAGCGATGATCAGAATAATGACAGCTGTTTTTGATGAATAAACTATATAAAAAGCAACTCCTAGGATTCGGGTTTATCACAACATTAACCAATGCATGCGACAAGGCAAATAAGACGGAAAATTGCGCTATTTCACCCGAGGGACAAGCTTTCGCTGTACACCAACTCTTAGGATTACTCTTGCAAACAAACCTAATTGTCACTACCAATTTTATGTTTATAACTCAAGTTGTTAACATGAATCCCTTTTCTTTCGATTAGGACTAAACATAGAATCGTATGAGATGATATAGACACAACGATATCAACATCTAACACTTACCTCAGGCACGCATGGATAATGTCGGGCTCACCAAGACCCTAGAAGCTTTGGGAGACTACTCGCTCCTTATCATGGAACTCATCATTGATGGAAAAGAAACTTGCATTAAAAACTTCCAAACATTACAACTCAACGTCGGCTCTCGCAAACGCCAAACCCTAATGCTTCTTCTAACTCTAACTCTAATGTATGTGTGTAATTGGATTCTAAAATTGGATGCTTGGATGATTGAATGCCAGCCCCCTAGGGCTTTATTTATAGGTTACTAATCCTTGCTATCCAAGGATTGTAACTTCTATCTAAACTATGAACTCTATCCAAACAACTAGGATAGATCTTTTATTTTGATAAAACTCTAAACAACTTGATAAATCTCTAAGGTAAAAAGTAAGTACATCTCAGCTGCCATCCATCTAGTATTACAAGATAATCCATGGCTTTGAAGATAGAATTGTCAATCTGCATCTCGAAAAGCGTGTCTAACCCACGTCGAAATATGGTCGATATCGACCAGAAAGGTCGATTTTGACCTCTCTCTTTCTGCTTGACAAGCTCAGCTTCTCTCGATTTCTGGGTTCAGGTCGATATCGATGTTTGGAGATGGATGCCAAGTGCTTTTCTTCTGCTGTGTTGTTGTCTTTCTCGACACTCATTTCTGTGTCGATGCTCTGTAGTCGATATCGACCATGTGGGTCGATTTTGACCTCTATTTAGCTTTCCTTGGCTTCTCCGGTTTGACTCCGATTTTGCTCGAATTCCTATATAATTAGATCAAAACTTGTGCATACTCTATTTCTTGCACGTTAGCCCATTCGTACACAAGTTTGTATTATTTTGAACCTTTTCTTTGGAAATTGAATGAAATATGAAGTTAAAAATTATGAATAAAATAGGTACAAATATGTACATCATCTACGTATGGGGTTTTTTATGTACATATTTGTACCCTTTTTTATTGCATCTTTTGACTTCACATTTCATTCGATTCCCAAAATAAAGATTGAAAATAATGCAAATTTGTGTAGAATGAGCTAACGCGCAAGAAATAGAGTCTGCACAAGTTTTTATCTAATTATGTAGGAATTGGAGCGAAATCGGAGTCAAAACAAAGATATCAAGGAAGGCAGAGAAGTGGTCGAAATCGACCCAGACCGGAGTGTCGAGACAGACCATCATCCAACAGAAGAAAAGCACTCGATATCGACTACCTTACATCGATATCGACCAAGTCAAAGAAATCGAGTAGAGTTGAGCTCGTCGAGCAGAAACAGAGAGGTCGAAATTGACCTGTTTGGTTGATATCGACTAGACTTCGTCAAAGGTTGGACACGCTTTTAGAGATACAGACTACAAGTCTATTTTCAAGAGCCACGGTTTATCCTTTGTAATTTAGATAGATTATAGCTTAGGTTTATTTGTTTTTTACCCTAAGGCTTTATTAAGTTATTTAGATATTTACCAAAATAAAAGATATACCATACTTGTTGGGATAGAATTTAGATAGAGGATAGAAGATACTATCCTTGGATAGCAAGGATTAGTAGCCTATAAATAAAGACCTAGGGGGCTGATTTTTAAACATTCAATTACACAGACAATCATACAACAATAGAGTTAGAGTTAGAGAGAAGCTTTAGGGTTTGGCGTTTGCGAGAGCGGACGTTGAGTTGTAAAGTTTCGGAGTTATTAATGCAAGTTCTTTCCGTTATATCGATGATGACTCCTACAATGAAGTGCGAGTAGTTTCCCAAAGCTTCTTGGGTCGGGGTGTGATGTGCGTGCAAATTGCCATATTTTCTACGTACATTTATGTCCATTTTGACGTTATTTGCATGCATATTGGTTGGGAAATCATAAGATTAGTGTAGTTTATGCTTATTTGTCAAATATAGAGGTCTACACGGGTTTTTATCTTATTTCGCATAAATCGAGATGAAAATGGATGAATTTGGACAAGAGATGAAGAGCGGAAAAAGAACTCGAAGTCTACTGAGGAGTGAAAATCGACATATAGACTTAACATCGAGTGAAACAAAGCAACCAGAAATCGAGCAGAGGAGAAACAGAGCATGTCGATATGACAGGGTCGATGTCGATGTCGATGTCAAAGGTCGATATTTAGTGGCCGAGATCAAGATTAAAGATAGAAGTCAAATGCCAATCTGAGGTTGAGTAGGACTCCTCGAGATAGAGAAGAGATAAGGTCGATATCGAGGTCTGAGGTCGATATCGATGTCTACTACAGAACAGATCCGACGTTGTTTTTTATAGATTTCTAACCGAAGCATTCAAGTTTATCCTAAAGTCGAGATCTTCTATCAAATCATCACCAGACTTATCAGTTTTTGATATTTACCAAAGTAATTTAGTTGTTTTACTTTATTATGTTTTATCTTAGGAATAAATATAGAGTTTCGAATCCTTGGATAATGAGGTTTGAAATCTATAATTAGAGGCCATAAGGGCTGAGTTAGGATCATCCAAGGAAGCAATCAGTTTTTACATTATACACGCAGAGAATAGGTGGAGAGAGAGAGAGCCGAGTGGAGTAGGAGGGAAGCGAGAGCGGAGAGTTGGCTTTGTTTGGTGTCAACTTTCTTTCTTTTGTTTAATCAAAGTAGTTTTTTTTACATGATGATGATGATTTCAATGATGAAGCGCGAGTAGTCAACCCAATTCTAGGGTTGGGGTGAGCCCGATGATAGCAATGTAAGTTAGTCCATCAAATGTATGATTTTTATGCGATTCCGTCTTCTATCCTATGCATGATCCTTTGCGAAAGTTGAGGATATTCATTATTTTCATTATTGAAGCGAAAGCCAATCATATTGTGAATTTGGATTTGTCATGAAATTGGATAGTAACTCTTAGGTTTTATGCGAGAGCCTCTAATCACCTAATAGATGGTAACGAAAGTTATTTGACGGAAAGACATTAAATTTCATAACTTTAGCATCATACTTGCATGATTATCGTTATGGCATGAATCCCCGACCTTGGAAGCTTTTAGTTTATAGAAGTTATTCAAAAGTTGTGTTTTTATTCTGTCCACAATTCCCTTATCATTCTACTTTCCTTGGACATCTTTTCCAACAAATTAGGTATGTTTTACAGTTTCTGTTTGAAGACTAGAAATCGACTACAGAGGTCGATATCGAGAGCTAACATCGATATCGAATACCCATCTTGACGTCAACCTGTTGCTTCTATCTTCTGTAGGAAACTTAGATGGAAATCAACCAGAACTGAGGTCGATATTGACTAGAGACCTCGATATCGAGTGGTCTCCTAAAGTCGGAATTTGATCGTGATTGCAAGCTTAGGAAGCGCTGACATACCTCCTCGTGGATTCGATCCTGAATTACCCTACCACTAAATTGGGAGGGATTCTTGTATTTAATTTTCTTTGATAAGGGAGTTAGCTTTGTTTGATTTTGAATATTTTATTTAAGCGAATCACCCTCCCCATACGAACAAATTGGCGTCGTTGCCAGGGGAAATCAAGCGCCACCTAGGTTTTACTCACGATCGTCTTTTAGTGCTTATTTTGTAGGTTTATGTGACGCTCTGATCGCGAACATATCCTGGAAAGTATTGACGACCCGGAACATTTCTTTCATCTTCGCAACAAAGCTATCAGAATCATGGCAGATAACGAGACAGATGCTCAGACCATTGAGTGGTTAAGGAAAGAGATAAAGGACCACAACACTACAATCGTTGCTGAGAGGGCCGCCACTGCTGCAATCCACAGACGGCGATGCAATACATGCATCCGCCGCTACATGTTCATGAATCTGCTATTTTAATTCCTCCTTCAAATTGTGAGATTAAAATAAATTTCCTATCTGAGATTAAAAGAAATATTTTTGAAGGAAGACCTAATGAATGCCCCTTGCAACATATTTCTACATTTATGGACATATGTGAAACTATTGTTGATGGTGTGAATTTAGAATATGTGAGACTAAAGTCCTTTCGATGGTCTTTGGCAGGGAAGGCATTACAATGGCTAGAGAGTTTGGCTCCACACTCGCTGATGACATGGGTAAAGGTGAAGGATGCGTTCCTACACAAATTCTTTCCTCCATAAAAAACGGCGATGTTGCGGCAAAGGATCACAACTTTCAAACAAAGCCTGGTGAGACATTAGCACATGCATGGAAGCGTTTTAAGGACTTGTTGAGATCATGACCTACGCATGGGCAATTATCATATGTCATCCAAGAGATCTTCTACAACACCCTTAATGGGCCGAATACGGAGAGAATTAACTCATACACCTCCTATCGGTACATTGAGCACACACCAACGGAGGGCTGGGAGACAATTGAGAGGCTGGTTAACTTTGATAATACTTATGGGACTGCTCCGGCCTATGACTCAAGGCCTGCCCCATCTATGCCACTTTATGAGCCTCCAAAGGAGATTGATCCAGATGTGCGGCAACGATTCCACAATGATCAAACATGTCGCCTTCAAAAGCAAGTTAGGTTCCTCGGCAACAATCAACCTTGTAAGGAATGTGGCTCAACAAGGCATAACACTAGTGCCTGTCCAAATCTTGAGCATGTATCTATGGCAGAACAACATGAGGAAGCCAAGTGGACGAGATGCCCCTACGGATGGTGTAGTCAGCAGTATTGGGGAGATCAACGATTCTATCAACAAAGGGATCCCCCACCATATAGAGCGCCGGGGCACCCTGAGCGCGAACCAAGGAAGGATGACCTGCAGATCATTCTTGATGAGATGCGGTGGAACCACACTGAGTTCAAACAAGCCAATAACTCTGTTCATACTCAGCTGCCAGGCATCAACTCTAGGCTTGGAGAGATCGACGTTTGGAAGCGGAATATAGAGACCCAAATGGGTCAATTGGCTGAGCAAATACCCAAACCATCAGGATCGCTGCCTGGATCTACTGTGCCCAACCAAAAGGGCAAAACTATTGGACACATAGCGACAATGAATCTAAGGAGTGGGCGTCAATTGCAAATGCCCGAGCAAAAAGCGAAGGAGAAACCACCAGGAGAGACATTGATATCGACACCCCCAGTCGATATCGACCAAGGTGATATCGATGTCGAGGCCCCTGTCCTCGATGTCAACACTGATGCTGATACACCATAGAAATCGGCTCCTCTAGTCGATATCGAACACCATCCAGTCGATGTCGACTCAACTCCAGCCGCATGGAAGAAGGTGGTGTTGCCATTCCCATCAAAGAAAATTGTCAAGGACCCGACGGAAAAGAACTTTCACCGATTTGGGAAGATGCTTCAAGGACTTAATGTCTCAATTCCATTCACCGAAGCTATGAGATGCCATCATATGTAAGGTTTCTTAAGGACATCCTAGGTAAGAAGCGATCAATTGCTGAGATCGCATAGGAATGCAACAGATTGGAGCTACCAGAGAAGAGGGTGGATCCAGCTAAGTTTTCTATCGTTATATGCTTAGGTCAATATCGCTTTAATGCTTTAGTTGATTTGGGCATTAGTGTTAGCATGATGCCACTAACCATATGACACAAGATATAGATAGGTCCCTTTGAGCCTGTGGATGCAAACCTATACATGGCCCACAACACGGTAGTTATTCCAACAGGGATGGTAGATGATGTGCCAGTACAATTAGGTAAGTTCTTTGTCCCTGCTGATTTCCTAGATGTTGATATGGCATAGGACATTGCTTGTCCCATTATTTTAGGTAGGCCATTCTTAGTAACCGTCGATGTCAACATAAGCGTGAAGAAAGGATTGCTCTCATTCACCATCGGTGACGAAGTGATAGAGTACGCCTTCAACAAGACGGTGAGGAATCATGAAGGGCCAATGGAGATAAAGTCAATCAAAGGTTTCTACATCACATGTGTGGAAGCAAAGGTAACGAATATAAAACATGAGGAGCTTGAAAATAGGGCAATTGAAGCCCAAGTGGAGGAAGTCGTGGAAATCTTGAACAAAGGAGCCAAAAAGCCACTCGAAATCGACCCAGGTAAGTCGATATCGACTAACAAAGATCAAGATTCTGTGCTAGGTTATGAGTATGGCGTCGACGGAGGAGAAGAAACATTGAAATCGAGTACACAGGTCGAAATCGACAAGAAACTTATGCCAAAATTGACTGCCCTAGAAGCGGAGGAGAAAGCTCCAAGAGCACAACAGAGCTCGATATCCAGTACTACTGATCGATATCGACCTGACCCACTGACAGAAGAGAAGGTAAGCCAAGGTACGGATTCTTCTTTTTCGATTTCAATTAAAGATTCATCACTTTTTGGAAGAGGTTTGCCTTGGTATGTGCGCTTGTGCAGGGTATATAATGATGATTTGAGCCATTATCAAATAGGAGATAAGGTGTATGTCTCCAAATCAAAAGAGCATTGGTTCCCTATTAGATTCAAAGACAAAGGGTGGGACCATTCACGGTGAATCAAATCCATCCAGGTAGAATGTAGCTGAGAGATAAGAAAGGAGTGTTGTTTGAGGCCCAAGCCACATGGTCTCTGCAGATGCCGCCTTGGGAGCTTGAAAGGAAGAAGTCGGCCTAGCGACTATAAAGTCTAGAGCTTGTAACGCAACAATTGGTTTTGGTTTTGGACATCTTTTTGGTTTGTTTTAAGACAATAGACATTATTATGTTGTTTGGTTTTAGATTTATTTTCTAACAAGTTTCAGGAACAAAGAAGGAGAGCAAAATGAGACATCGAAATCAAGTGTGATGCTCGATATCGACCTAAAGGTCAATTCAGAGGGGCTTGTGGTCGAGGCCGGATCACCCTTAAGCTTGAACCAGAAATCGATGAAACTAGTCGATATCGACTGGTATGCCTGATATTGACTGGTATGCCTGATATTAACCCTAGTTCTTATACAGTGAGGACACTGTAATCTTTAAGTATGGGGTGGGGGAAAGGCTTACTCGCATATTTTAGCATATTTTTAGCATTTTTTACATGTTTATGCATATTCATACATAGTTAATTTAGATGTCTTTATCTTTAAGCATCATATTTATCTTTAGCATATTTAAATTTCAAAAAAAAGAAATAAATGACCCCCATCAAAAATTTTGAAAATAAAGAGAAAGGAGTTATGGAAGCTTATAAGGAACTCGACAATGCAAAAGTAGATTCATTAGAGATATAACATGAAATTGCCTAGTTAAGGGAAGTAACAATGAAGTGCAATTTTTAGAGAAAACCATGAAAGTGAGGTAAAATTTGAAGTTGCTTTTGACATACGCATGATAAGATGACGGAGGACTTCATAATTTCCATACATGTGCTCAATTTCATATCCTAAGCCTTACCTATGCATATTTGCAATTACACAAGCCATATATGTGCCTTATATCATCATTACTGCTCCACATATATTAGATATTGCCCATTTTATACCTTATACCCTATCCGGGGACAATGTTTGATAATGGATGTCATCCGGTCACCTCAGGAGATAAAGGTAGGTTGACCCTGCTCGTTGAGATGTTAGTTCAGCGAGATGGGACACAAGGTGAGGAGTCCGAAGTACTAAGTATCCGGGGCCATTCATCACACCCATGTTTACGACTCGCGAGGAGGCAGTACTAAGGTTAGAGAGGTAAAAGCATTATAGTGAAAAAAGCATTGAGCGATGAGTGAAAGGTGAGAAATCTTATGAAGAAGGAATGTGGAATGATGTTGGAAAGAAAGTTTAATTTCCCTGGATTTAACACCACATGGCCAAAAATTTGCCCACCTTTAGCCTTTTACCAATCTACTTCTCATAAGCTTGCAAAAGTCCTCTTGATTATTAATGCTATGTTGCGAAATTGTTTTATGCATATAATCCTCCTTTTGTGAGTATGATGTTGCTTTTATTCACAGGCATGGATTTGGTTGACATTAGTACATTTTCGAGGATGGAAATTGATTGTAGGGACAGATGAGAATGAATCTATGATGTTGAGGGTTTACTTTCTTCCCCTGAATGACCTTTAAAAGTATGGATTGGGGACAAGCAAGCTTAAGTGTGGGGTGTTTGATGTGCGCGCAAATCGCCATATTTTCTATGCACATTTATGTCCATTTTCACGTTATTTGCATCCATATTGGTTTGGAAATCATAAGATTAGTGTACTTTATGCTTATTTGTCAAATGTAGAGGTCTACACGAGTTTTTATGTTATTTCACAAAAATCGAGACGAAAATGGACGAATTTGGACAAGTGATGAAGAGCGGAAAAAGAACTCAAAGTCTATTGAGGAGTCAAAATCGACATATTGACTCGACATCAAGTGAAACAGAGCAACCAGAAATCGAGCAGATGAGAAACAGAGCATGTCGACATGACAAGGTTGATATCGATGTCAAAGGTCGATATCGAGTGGCCGAGATCGAGATTAAAGATAAAAGTCGAATGCCAATCCGAGGTCGAGTAGGACTGCTCGAGATAGAGAAGAGATAAGATCGATATCGAGGTTTAGGTCCATATCGATGTCTGTTGCAGAAACGATCCGATGCTGTTTTTGATAGAATTATATCCGAAGCGTTCAAGTTTATCCTAAAGTCGAGATCTTCTCTCAAATCATCACCAAACTTATTAGTTTTTTATATTTACCAAAGTAATTTAGTTGTTTTACTTTATTAAATTTTATCTTAGGAATAAAGATAGAGTTTCGAATCCTTGGATAACGAGGTTTGAAATCTATGATTAGAGGTCATTAGGGCTGACTTAGGATCATCCAAGGAAGCAATCAGTTTTTACATTATACACGCAGAGAATAGGTAGAGAGAGAGAGCCGAGTGGAGTTGGTGGGAAGCGAGAGCAGAGAGTTAGCTTTGTTCGGTGTAAACTTTCTTTCTTTTGTTTAATCAAAGTAGTTTCTTTTACAGGATGAAGATGAGTTCAATAATGAAGCGTGAGTAGTCAACCCACTTCTGGGGTCGGCGTTAGCCCGACGATAGCAATGTAAGTTAGTGCATCAAAGGTATGATTTTTACGTGATTCAGTCTTCTATCCTATGCATGATCCTTTGCGAAAGTTGAGAAGATTAATTATTTGCATTATTGAAGTGAAAGCCGATCATATTGTGAATTCGGATTTGACATGAAATTGTATAGTAACTCTTAGGTTTTATGCGAGAGCCTCTAATCACCTAATAGTTGGTAACGAAGGCTAATTGACGAAAAGACATTAAATTTCATAACATTAGCATCATACTTACATGATTATCGTTGTGGCATGAATCCCATACCTTGGATGCTTTTAGTTTATAGAAGTTATATAAAAGTTGTGTTTTTATTATGTCCACAATTCTCTCATAATTCTACTTTCTTTGGACATCTTTTCCGACAAATTAGGTACGTTTTACAGCTTCTGTTTGATGACTCGAAATCGACTGTAGAGGTCGATATTGAGTGCTAACATCGATATCGAGTACCCATCTCAACGTTGACCTGTTGCTTCTGTCTTCTGCAGGAAACATAGCTAGAAATCGACCAGAACTGAGGTCGATATCGACCAGACACCTCGATATCGAGTGGTCTCCTGGAGTCGGAATTTGATCGTGATAGCAAACTTAGGAAGCGCTGACATACCTCCTCGTGGATTCGATCCTGAATTACCCTACCCCTACATCGGGAGGGATTCTTGTATTTTATTTGCTTGGATAAGGGAGTTAGCTTAGTTTGATTTTGAATATTTTATTTAAGCGAATCACCCTCCCCCTACGAACAGGGTGAGCCCGACGTTAGCCATGCATGCCTGAGGTAAGTGTTTGATGTTGATATCGTTGTGTCTATATCATCTCCTATGATTCTATGTTTAGTCCTTAACGAAAGAAAAGGGATTCATGCTAACAACTTGAGTTATAAACATAAAATTGGTAGCGACAATTAGGTTTATTTGCAAGAGTAATCCTAAGAGTTGGTGTACAGCGAAAGTTTGTCCCTCTGGTGAAATAGTGCAATTGTCCGTCTTATTTACCTTATTGCATGCATTGGTTAACGTTGTGGAAAACCCTAATCCTAGGAGTTGCTTTTTATATACTTTATACACATAAAAATGCAGTCTTTATTCTGTCCATATGTTCGCAACGGGGTTGGTAAGTAGGAGATTCCAATATTTAAAATAAAACAAAGCACAACTAGACTATCTCCCTGTCCCAAACAAATAATACAAGAATCCCCTCCCTTGTAGTAGTAGGGTAATTTAGGATCGAATCCACGAGGACGTATGTCAGCGCTTCCTTTGTTGTACTCACGATCAAGGCTTTCGACCTTAGCAGACACTCGATATTGAGTATACAGGTCGATATCGACCTCAGTTCGGGTCGATTTCCTAGCGCAGTTCCTGCAGAAGACAAAACAGCAAGTCGACGTCGAGCAGATACCTCGATATCGATGTTAGACCTCGATATCGACCCTTATGGTCGATTTCGATGCTTGCCACAGAAACTGTTTTTGTAACCAATTTGTCGGAAAAGATTCCGAAGAAAATAGAATGGAGAAGGAAGATGAACAGAAAAAAAACTAAGACTTTTATGAAGAATTCAATTAATTAAAAGGCTTCCAAAGTCGGGGTTTCATGCCACAACGATAACAATGCAAGTTTTATGCTAAAGATATGAACTTTAATGTCTTTCCGTCAAATAACTTTCGTTATCAACACTTAGGGGATTAGAGGCTCTCGCATAATTCCTAAGAGTTACTATCCAATTCATGAGCAATTCAAGTTCACAATATCAGTGGCTTTCTCTTCAATAATGCAAAGAATGAATCTCCCTAACTTTCGTAAAGGATCATGCATGGGGTAGAAGACGGAATCACATAAAAGTCATACCTTTGATGCACTTACCTCACATTGCTATCGTCGGGCTCACCCCGAGCCTAGAAGTGGGTTGACTACTCGCTCCTCATCATGCACATCATCATCATTGTTATTGAAAGAAAGCTACTTTGAATTTAAAACTCCGAAAGAAAGTACAACCAAACAAGTCACTCCACTCTCGCTTTACAACTCCATTCGGCCTCCTCTCTCTCTCTCTACTCTCTAGTGAAACTGAATTGTCTTCTTAAATTTGAATCTGAAATTGAATACCTAAACTCAGCCCTATTGGCCTCTATTTATAGATGTCGATAAGGACTCGAAACCTTATCTTTATTCTCTAAGATAAACTAAAACAAAGTAAAAGCTAAAACTTCATGGTGAAATCAGCCTCCTCATGATAGATCTGCAGTTGATGATAGGAAATCTCGACCTTTGGATAGATATTGCAAGCTTTGGATATAATTCTATCAAAATCGGAGTCGGATTCCTCTGCTGGCATGGTCGATATCGCTCCTTAGACATCGATATCGACCCTTCCAAAACCTTATCTCGAGCTTCTCCTTCTCTTACTCGAACTGGCACTCGACTTCTATCAATTTGGTCGATCTAGCAGCATCGATATCGACCCCCAGACGTCGATATCGACCTCTTTTGTGTCGATATGCTTTGTTTCCTTTTCTGCTCGATTCCTATGTCTCTAATGTACTCGATGTCGAGGTCTTTAGTCAATTTCGACCTCTTTAGAAGACTTCGAGTTCTTTTTCCGCTCTTCCGAATTCATCCATTTTCATCCTGTTTTCTGCGAAATCACATGGAAACTCGTGCAAACCCATATATTTGATATTTTAAGCATAAACTACACTATTCCCATGTTTTCCCATAAATGTGCATGTAAAAGAAAATAAAATGGATTCATATGTGCATAGAAAATATGGCAATTTGCGCGCACATCACCATATTTCCTTTTCCATCCTTGTTTCTTCGGCCTTTCATCCCCGACAAGAACCAACTTTTCTGCAGAACCAACATCGATATCGACCACCAACATCGATATCGACCACTGTGCTTCGTCGATGGTTTTCTGTGTTGATGTCGATCTCGTTTGGTCCTATTGCTGAGGTCGATTTCGAGTCACATACTCGATATCGACCACCCCTGGGTCGACTGGCAGTTTTCTAATCCAGTCGATTTCTGCACTAACATCGATATTGGCCTTCCTAGTTGATATCGACTGTCGTTTTTGTCTCAGCAGGACTTCTGTTGCAGGAGGTATCGACAGCTAAGGTGCAATTCGAGAACTTAGGTCGAGATCGAGGCTTCTAGTCGACTAAAGACGCGAGCTTTCAAGACTATCTAGGATCCCGCTGACCTGCCTCCTCGTGGATCAATCCTGACTAACCTTCCACTACAACGGGAGGAAGTCTTGTAATTATTTGCATAGGCTAGGAATCGGATTGCATCTATTTTATATATTTGTTTAAGAACTCGACATTCCTCCTACTAGCTGTGGTTTTAACCATAACTCAAAACGGTGAGTACCGTTGAGGGCGACGGTCAGCACCGTATCTCAAAACGGTGAGTACAGTTGAGGGTGACGGTGAGCACCATCGTAACATGTGGTGGACACCGCCACAAGCAACGGCAGTGTGTCGAGGCTACACGGTTGGGGAAGCTGATTCAATACTACCGTGTGGCCTTTGACATGTTCCTTGAGTTATAGCTGTTACGCACGAAATGAAAAAAATCGGTTCCTTTCAAACATTAATTTGTTTATTCTTGATGTCTTCTACATCTTGTCAACTCCCGTAGGAGTTCCGACAAATAACTCAATCCTCTGGGCATTGACAAGTTGCACGAGGCATCCATCATTTATTCAAACGAGTAGTAACTATAACAAAATTCCAAAAGGGAGGGGCAGCTGCCCCTTTCTTTTGGGCTCTAGAAAGGCCACCGTAGCATCTAGCGGTGGGTCACCTCAGACATATGTTGTGGACATCGCCATAAGCAACGGTAGAGTCAACCTAGTAACATGCGGTGGAAGACCCTATATAGTCCCGTAGTAGCAACGGTGGAGTCACCAAGGGCCTTCTCTGCAAACGGTAATGGATATAACACGAGCAACTTGTCGAGGCTACACGGTTGTGGCAAATATGGCAAAACTATCATGTGGCCTTAGAAAAGTTGCTTGCGTTGTAGTTGCTACGAATAGAACGACATGACGGGTTCCTATTAGTTAAGAATTGTTTCATGAGTAATGTTTTGATCAACTTGTCAACGGCCTCATGATTTTCGGGCTCAAGATTTCCGAGTAACACATCTAAATCATGAGGACATTGACAAGTTGCTCGATGCATTCCTCATCCAATCAGACGAACCATAAGTCACACAAAATTCCCAAAAGGAAGGGGCAGCCACATTTGTGGCTGCCCCTTTCTTTTGGGTCATTCAAAAGCCACCATCACCTATGATGGTAGAGTTATGACACCGTCTACACCTGTCGTAACCACCGCATGCATATACGTTAGCCACCACATGAACATACGGTAGCCACCACACCACCATATGGTATAGACACCGCAGGAACTAACGGTAGCTTCTGTAGTCTGCTGGGCTTTGTTCACGACCATTATTTAAACACATTCTGACCATGTTGCGAAAGTGTGGGGTTATAAGAAAATGTGGATAATTAAAGTCTTCCATCAATCTGCATGTGATTTCGATTACACGGTCACTCTACGGTACCGTGACGAGCCATATTTTGTGTTCGATTGTAATTGCCAGCATTGATGTTTCCTTGACGACAGTGTATGCATCATTTAACGTTTTAACTGTGAAGAAGACATTCGCCCGTCTTATCCGATTGATATTGGTTGAGAGGAGTGTTATACTGGCTTGGGAGGCCCCGATTCATATTACTTGGAAATCGAGATGGTTGTCATTTTGTGCGTTTTGACGTATGCGGAGGAAGATCTGGAAAATATATGTGTAATCGACATTAGTAAGTTTGTATGCAAGCTGCTACGGATGTTCAATCGGCATGTGAGAAGATTTTCATTCAACGAGATCAAGGTTTTCTTATCGCCAAAGGAGACGTCGACGTTAGTTGGTAGTTGTTAGATTTTTATTTTCAAGAATGTAATCCAAAAAATGTCGTAATTTGTCAAATGAAACTTTTGTAATCCGCATAACTGTTATGAAGTAGTCTGCGTTGAAACAATTTTCAGGAAACCAAAATCCACCTTGTAGTACCATGCATTTTCATTTATATTATAGAACTACACATAATACAACAACATACTTACAACTCCCCCAAAACCATAACTAACCATTTCAATGCAACGGAATAAACTCTCGACATCCTCCAAGTTTACAAAATACCCACAACTACCAACGGACTCAGCTCCAACTCTCCAAAAGATCCTGATCTCCATTCTGTTGAATGCATACTTGCTCACGGTCTCGTTCGCCGTCCGCACTGCTTTGTCAACAGCGTAATTCGTTATGTGCATCATGCAACTCAGACAAACGTTGGCGAAGAACCCGCCGATCAGACCAGTGAGGTCCCGAGTCATCTTCTCATAGTATAACTCAGGGTCACCCATGTACACAGTCTCGTCCTGCACGCAGTGCAGGTCAACGTACTCCGACCTCGTCCTTACATCCTCATCGTAACATGACACTTGAAACAGACAACATGGGTATTCTTTCCATCGTTTATATTGACAATTACACAAATGGTGTTCCCTAAACCGAGTGAACTTTCGACCACCATTTTGAACCGTTTTTCCCTTTTTATCTCGCCGTCAAATATTTCTGTTGTAGGCATGTTTTTCGTTTTGCACCGTCGCCGGAGGCGGGGAGGGTCTACTTATTTGCATGCCACCATCACAGACAATGGTGGGTTTCTTCCCCTATTTTCACCACCGTATCTTTCAATGGTGATATGGAAGTCCCGTTACCCTAAACGGTGACCCTTTAGGGTTAGCCCGTACCCTTAGGGTTTTGCCACGGTCTTTATAAACGGTGTTGTGTTAGCGTTAGGGTATTACACTGTCTCTACTAACGGTGGGTGTAAGGTTAGGGTTGTCCCCACCAGATTTGATACGGTGGTGGTGGTAGGGGATGGTTTAAGGTTACGGCACCGTAATAGGACACGGTGGGTGGCACGGGGAAGTTAGGGTTGCTGTAATTATGGAAAACACCACATATTATTATATTTAGGGTTGTAAGAGTTGTTGATTAGGTGAAAATTGCTCATTGCAAAGCTAAATATTACAAAATTCATCAATAAAGTCCTCCATTAATAACGATAAAATAGTACAACATTTTCTACAATCAATACACCTCTACAATCATTCGAACGTACGATCATCTAGTCTAGTCCAATTCCGACGGAACAACTACCAACAGACTCCTCTACAATATCCTTCAGTATCTGAATCTCTAAATAATTCCATGCGTACTTCTTCAGTCTCCTCTTCGCCTGACACACTACTTCATTCAATGCGACTCTCGCTATCCCTAATGCGCAAGCTAACCGGACATCGTCAAAAGCATCACTGATCAGGTCCTTGATCTTCTCAACAGCATCCCCAAAGTACGCCTCCGGATCATAAGTGTACGACAACTCTCCTTCCAAGCAATCAAGGTCAACTAGCTCTGATGTCGAGAAACTGCCCCCATCAAAACAGACTACACGAAAAAGACAGCATGGAAATTCCATCCATTTGCGATGCTTGCAGTTGTAGAAATAATCCTCACCTGGGCAAGTATATTTGTCAACGGTTATTTCGAACCACTTACCCTTTCTTGTCTCCCC
This sequence comes from Persicaria maculosa, assembly GCA_963922045.1. Taxonomy (NCBI): domain Eukaryota; kingdom Viridiplantae; phylum Streptophyta; class Magnoliopsida; order Caryophyllales; family Polygonaceae; genus Persicaria; species Persicaria maculosa. The sequence goes on from OY998261.1 coordinate 43,828,964, forward strand.
TCTAAGTCGCATTGTTTTAATTGACATTTTGATGCAAACAACATGGAAGAGAACAGGGTCAAAACTTATAGGGATGGGTACCATCTCTCGCTGCGGTGTGGACCGTTTAGTAATACAGTTGGTTACACCGTATTACTATATGGTATTATCTACCGTGTATACACACGGTGGGTACCGTATATATATGCGGTGGGTATCATATATACATGCGGTGCTTATCGTGTATATATACGGTGGATACCGTATATATCTGCGGTGCATATACCACCCACCTACTAAAAAAGGGGTAGGTTTAACCCATTGCATATCCACATTTGGAGATGTCAGACGATAGTAGCGATAACTCCAACAACGAGGAAATACGTCGTGGGACACTTGAAGAATTTGGGGGAGTGTTGTACACTAGGAGCCCACGTTTGATGATGGTCGAGTCGATGATCAAGACGCTACACGAGGAGAATTGATCGTTGCTCGTTGAAAACTAACAAAAGCGGTAGCGCATCGACATATTAGAGAGGCGTGTCGCGGCACTCGAAGAGGAGAATAGGAAATTAAACGTTCAGTTTCCTCAGTCAAGCTAATTATTATGAATTTTGTTCTTGTATTACTTGATTCCTTTCAAGTACGTTTAGATAATGTTGTATTCAAGTTAATTATCATATATTTTGTTCGTGTATTTCAATTACGTTAAAGAATATATATATATATATATGTGTGTGTGTGTGTGTGTGTGTAGGGTGTTGTTCAAGTGTACACACCCCTTAAAGTGTCCCTTATTCACAAATATTATTCGGTGAAATGTGAAACATTATTCGGTGAAATTTGAGGTATTATTCGGTGAAATGTGAAACATTCTACCAAATACTGTTATATTACAAATTATTCAGTGTAATTGGAATGTTTTCATCTGAACTGAACGGAAAAAGAAAACATAACAGTATTCGGTAGAATGTTTCACATTTCACCGAATAATGCTTCAAATTTCACTGAATAATGTTTCACATTTCACCGAATAATATTTGTGAACAAGGTACACTTTAAGGGTTGTGTACAAATGATCCATACACTATATATATATATATATATATATATGAAATGGATCAAATGAAAATGGTTCTTAAAATGAAAATCCCTCTTAAAATGAAAATGATTCAATTTGAAGGTAAATGGGCCTAATTTAAAGGTAACTGGGCCTAATTAAATGAGTAATAGATAAATGGGCCTAATTAATGTGTAAATGGGCCTAATTTTATGGTGTAAATGGGTAAATGGGTAAATGACCCTAATTATTAGATAAATGTCACCACCTCTCCCATACTTTTTATTTCTACCAATATCGCCCTTATTTCAATTATAAAAATTACAGGTTTTAGCCCATGATTTTTATTTGAAATAATATTATAAGGTGAAACTATAAGATTACAAAATGCAACAAAATATGCTACATCACATTTTTTGTCTTTATTTTAAAAAGTGAAAAATATTAGATTACAAAATATAAAGTGAACAAATAATACAATAAAGGTTATTATTAATAAATGTTCATTTTCCTAATGTAAAGTAAGTTTCCTACCAAATATTTTCTTTATGGGTTGCTATTTTTATAGCGGTTTTGTACTTTAATGCGGCATGTGTCATTAAATGCCTATTAGCTCAATTAAAAATGGTATAACGATTTGCCCATGCACAAAGGTTCGAGTTCAAAATCCCACATAGGCTATTTATGGGTGTCTTCTTTTTGTTCCCGTTCATGAATAAGATTATAAAGTGCAATAATAAAATGATAATGTGCACAAATAAGATGATATAATGCATATATAACATTATGGTGTGCAAATACAATCTTATATTGTGCAAATATAATATTATAGTGTGCAAATATAATATTATGTTGTGCAAATAAAATGATAAGTGCAAGAATAAAATGACAAAGTGCAAGAATAAAATGCTAAAGTACATGAATAAGATTATGAAGTGCACAATTAAGATTATAAAATGCATAAATAAAATGATAATATTATAAAATGATAAGTGCAAGAATAAAATGATGGTGTATGAATAAAAATATGAAGTGCATGAATAAGAAAGTGTAGTGCACAATTAAGATTATGTAGTGCATAAATAAAATGATAAAGTGTAAGAACAAAATGATAAAGTGTATGAATTAGCTTATGAAGGGCACAATTAAGATTATAATGTGCATAAATAATATGATAAAGTGTAAGAATAAGATTATGAAGTGCACAATTAAGATTAGAAATTGCACATTTATTAGAAAATAATACACACTATTAAAATTAAACAATTTAGCCTATGTAGGAGTCGAACCTACATCTTTGTGCATAAGCACATTGCTCTACCATTAAGCTAATAGGCTTAAACTTAACAAGTACAAGAAATAAAAAGTGTGCAAAATTGAATTATTAATTAGCAAAAACAGTGGCATTCAACAGATCAGCCTATATATAATGTCAGATGGTATTGCAAGTTTCGTTGTATTATTGTATATATAAAAGTGGGGGCTGACGATAAATGCATGAGATTCATTTGCCCACCTAACTTCCACTAAAAATAAATATGACCTAAATAAAATTGCATAAATAAATTAATTCCTCAAAAATTACCCCCTTTACATCTCTTTAAATCCTCCTGCACAAACTAGGCCTCTCTCACTACAAAATCCAGGAACATGATCAGTGGAATTCAACTGCCTGCACAAACTAGGCCTCTCTCACTGCACAAATTAGGCCTCTCTCACTGCTGGGTTTTGCTCTTCCAGCCTGGCTTTTCTTCAATTAAACCCAATTTCATTGGAGACACCTGGAATTTGCTCAACGGAAAATCTGAGCTAGAGTACCTTCGGAGATGTAGTCCGACATTGGAGACAACTGGAATCTACTCAACGGAAAAACTGGGGTTTAGCCGAGGGTTAGAGGGAGGGCAAATTGAAAAAGCTAAAAAATGAATCAAAGCATAGCTTACCACTGAAAGTTTCTTCGTTTGCAAAACCAAACGCGGTTGAGTCGTGGGGGTGGAATCGAGCTCGAATTGTCCTTCGCTCGTGCTTCAGAGGGGTTTCTAGGTTGAGAGAGAAACTAAACTCAGGAAGATGACGAACGTGGGCGAAGAACGACAATCTGGAATGGCTGAACGTACAGGAAGGAGAAAGGGATTTAGGGCGTGTTAGCGTGTCCAGTTGGGCCGGACGCCTTTTTTTTAATGATGCCCGTTTTCAGTTTAAGAATATTTTCATTTTAAGGACCATTTTCATTTTAACCACACCCTATATATATACCACACCCTATATATACGGGCAGTCAAAAACTAGTCATCAATCAATGATAAGGCCGGATAAGGGCCGATGTCCATACGACCAACAAAAACAACCTAAAACAAACTAAAACGGTGCAACAATGTCTCACTGAGGACGATCTAACCAATACTGCTCGTAGATGCGTCGAATGTGATGCTCCGTGAGAGGTACTCCCTGTACCAGTAGCCAGTTGATCTCCTCCCTAGCCGCAAGGTAGCGAATCTCCTCAAGTGTCGGCGTCGCGGCATTAAATGGCGGTGGGGGCAGCCCAACAGCAGGGGGCGGTGGGATGATGTGCTCGGGTCGTGCAGTGTCGGGGAGCAGGTAAGGGTGACTCATCTCATGAATCCACTGCAGATAACCATCGGCAAAACCGTAGGGTTACTCACTTGTAGTCTGCGGGATGTCCGACATGTCGTATAAGTGATGGAATCTGTCCGCCCAATGGTTGTCATCTTGCGCGAAAGTGGCCTCCTTCTTGCCCTTCAGTGACTTCTGCCTATAGACTCTCGTGGGTCTAATCGGGCCATAGGAATGCACTGAATACAACCGAACTGACGCGTCACACGGTCAGGCATGTACGGCTCATCCTCGAACAACCAACAGTTGGTGCCCCTTTACCGTGATAGATAGAGATTCTTGTCAAAGTCTAAATTCCTACCAAAGGGCATGAACTCGATCTGCAAATATAAGACAGTGTTTGTAAGTTTATAAATGCAATATAACAGTATACAAAGAAAATGTAGACGGCTTACGTATATGTACATACCTCGTCGACAGTCATCTCCTCTAATCTCCGTCGTAGCTCCTGCAACCGCAACACATGGAGGCCTCCATCTCTGTTCGAGGTCCACGGCGTTGCCAGCACCAAGAAACGCACGCCGTGATGTGTATCCCGCGCAAGTCTCCGATCCAGCATCTTGTGGCCTCTAAACACTGGAAAATACAGCCATATCCATACCTACAAGGACATTGACCATCAGACAATTACTTAATATAACTGCATATGTGTACATGTGCTATTGATCATGGTGTCGACAATATTACCTACATGAGCAACCTACAGCCATCCATGTCCTTGGTGAACTGTCTCGTTGCCTCGCCCAATCCCCGATATAAGGTTACGTAATATAATTTCTGTTACAGACATCGAAATTGACGGAGGGAAAACCTGTCGTTGATCCGTCAAAGAAAACTCAAACCTATAACTAGTATAGTAATAAGCAAGAGGTCGATCCCACGGGGAAATTCGCTATTCAAGTGTGATTTAGATGCCAATCAAGTAACCAAAAAAAAAGGGGTTTTGAGTGTGAAAGTTCCGCCTTTTATCAAAGCGGATTGAAGCAAACAAAAGTAAATGATTTTAATTCAGACAATTAGGAGAAGCAATTCTACCTACAATTTTCCACTTTATTTGATTGAAGCGATCCTTGTAACTTCTTCTCGTCCTATTAAGGTTTCCTATGAATGCCTTTGTCCCGACCTAATATAGTTACTAGTCCAACCAGTCCTAGCAACCCTTATCAATCGAACAATCCCTAAAGAAGGATTTAACCCAATTGATAGCTTTAAGTTCAGAGATTAGCCAAGGTATTTGCAGTCCCTAAAAAAGGATTTAACAACACATTCAACTTCCTACTCATTCAATTAGTTCAACCAGCCCTAAAGGAATAAGTTTGCCACTTAGGTTAAGGTTCACAACCAGGAATCTACAAAACCTTAGCGATTGAATTGATCTAACAAGTTGGCCAGACAAGATAGAACAAATCAATAATCAATTAAGCACAAAGAAGTTGAAACATTCAAATATAGGAAGCAAGGAACGAGAATTAGAAACTCACAATCAATCCAAATAAAGCTTCAAATTGCAGGCAGAATAGATGAGTTTAGTTCCTCATGGAAGACATCGCTCAAATCTCTAAAGTGTCTGATGAAAGAATAGAATAGAAGTACTGGAAAAATAACTAAAAGTGGCCTTAAATATCATCCAAAGTCGGCCATAAAATAAAGTAATAGGTTCTAGGTTTTTTTTATAATCAAAACGACGCGTAAATACGCTGACGACCAATGCTGCGGGCGCAGCATATATGCTGCGGCCGCAGCACACTGTTTCTTCGTACCCCGCTGCAAATTGATTGGCGGCGCCCGCGGCATACATGCTGCGGCCGCAGCCAGGGGCTTTTCACGGAAAATATATCCCGAATTTGCTCTTCTTGTCAACAGGAAAGTTGTAGTTCTCTGAAAGAGCTTTCCAACGCATGGTCATAATAGTCAATCGGACAACCGAGGCCTCCAGAAAGTGCAAAACAAGTTTAGCATGTCTGATGACAACTTCTGCAGACTTGTTCTTCGTTTAGGTCCGCTTCTTCTTCTCAGGACCTCTTGAGATCTTCATGTAAGCTTCTCCGATCAACTAGACATTCTCATCTAATGCGTTAACAACTCCTGTCTCATCATCGGATCCACGATTACCTGAAATAATCAATAAAAGTGTGTAGATTCCGACTCCACTAACATAGAGAACTAATATGCAAATCGTAATTAAATCATGCAGGAAATGCATCTTAACTAAGCTAAATGCAACCTATTATGCCTACCTAAATGCATGCTATCAAACTCCCCCACACTTAACCTTTGCTTGTCCTCAAGCAATGATAGAATGAACATGAATCAACGCATCCCACAGGAAATCCCTTCGAGTTTCAACCTCATCAAAAAGCAACATCATAGCAGGTGAAAACATAAACCAAGCAAACAAACGTCATAGCATGTATTTCAGTGATCAAAGCTTAGAAGTAGACATTATCCAACCTCACCAGAAATATGTGTTTCACTCATGTGTTTAGGCTTTAAGATACAACTCTCAACTCAAACCAATCATGCACTAAGCTCATAGACATTGACCACCATATTACCAATTCTCTACCGAAATGTCATTACTTGCGGGACACAATAAAGAAGATAAAATGCGACACTTTTTTTTCTTTTGTTTTCTTGTCTTGGTGCTTTCCTTACGCGAAGCGCAAACATGGGTGTCATGAATGGCCCCGGTCTATCAACACATCAACCTACTAATATGAAGTCTACTTGAACATCTTTTGACGCAAGTTGCAAACATGGGTGTCATGAATGAACCTGGTTACTCAATGATCAAGCTTTCTTTCCTAGTGGATAGTTTTCAACACCTTTTTGCGCGAATCATACCCATGGGTGTCATGCATAGATCCGGTTACTAAGTGCATCAACCATTGCCACCTTATTCACTAAATATGCACAAATTCAAACAAAAGACTCAAAATATAAACATAAACTCCGCAAGAAACAAACATGTGAGTCGGTCTTTAAAAATAGATACTGCAGTCAATGCCAAGAGGTAGCAACACAAGGAGAGTAATTCACACAATTGAGCAAAAGAATTCAAATAAGGCCAAACATTCTCACATGGTCATGTTTTTAGGATTCAATCATACTTTAGCTCAATCATACATGCTCAATTATATTTGCTAGCTCATGTTCCACAAAAATCAAATAAAGACAAAATCAAAACATCCAGAACTCCATGGGATTTATATGATCATGCTTGAAATTTAAATTAGAGGACAAACTAAGCTAGATGGGTATTTGAATAACAAATATGTATGCAATGCATGCTTATTTTTCGATTTTTTGATTTTTTTTTTAAATACGAAAATTTAAAATTAAAAATTAACTAAACTAAACAGAAATTACAGAAACTTAAACATGATGCAGAAAATTAAATATGATCTCCTATATGCATCTATATATACAGAATTCCTCTCCCCCACACTTAAAGTTTTCATTGTCCTCAATGAAACAATAAAGACAAGAAAAGTAAATCAAATATAATCAGGGTGAAGGAAAAGAAAAAGGGAAAAGAAAGAAAAACTTACCTCGGGTTGCCTCCCGAGAAGCGCCTTTGTTTCAAGTCTTTGGCTCGACGTATTGGCCCTTGATTGGCCTAGGTTCCTCCACCAGGGTCACCAACACCTATCATCTCATTGACAAATGTGGGCACCCTTGAAAGGTGTAGCTTTCTGTCCAAGCTGTCATCCATGACCCTCAGCTTCTCTCCTTGAGCTATGCCTGGGGGTTGTCCTGAAATCACAAAAGGTTTCCATTTGTTAGGAGGCTCAAATTTCCATAAACTATTTTCCTTAGGTGTCTCTAACAAATCACGAAAATTATTGTTGCGATCAATATTGTTAGCAATAGGCATATCTAAAGAATTTTCAGGAGAAAGCTTAGAATGATTAAAGAGAGAGAATTCTATCTTTCTTCCATCAAACTCCATAGTCAATAGACCCTCACAACAATCAATTTTCGTTTTCGCAGTTTTCAGGAATGGTCTTCCTAGTATAATGGGTGTTTCAGGGGCTCCCTGCTCCATATCTAAAACAAAGAAATCAACAGGGAAAAACAAATCATCCACCATAACCAAAACATCTTCAACAACGCCTCTTGGTCTGATTTGTGATCGATCAGCAAGTTGCACTGTAACCCCAGTCTCAGTCAGAGCACCCAAACCCAAAGACATGTACATGTTATAGGAAATAACATTAATTGAGGCTCCTAGATCTAGCATGGCTTGTTTGAATCTAGTATTCCCAATTGCACATGGAATTGTAAACATACCTGGATCTTCACATTTTTCAGGCAATTTCCTTTGCAACATAGCAGAGACATTTTCATTCAAGCTTACCTTTTTCTTCTTTTTCAGTCTTTGCTTCTTCTTGATGGTGCACAATTCCTTCAAAAATTTAGCATATCTAGGAATGCTCTTAATTAATTTGAGTAAAGGAATATTTACCTCGCATTTGCTGAACGTCTCCAAGATCTCCCTATCGTTCTCATACCTTCGTGTATCCTTTAGGGCTTCCGGAAAAGGTGGAACCGGCTTTGGAGTCTCCATAGGTACGGAAGAAGAAGGAGGAGAGGAAGGAAGAGGACGAGGAGGAGAAGAAGAAGGGGAGAAAGACGGAAAATGCGTACCTGGCACCGACGGATCGGTGAGCTCACTAGCGGCGGGCGCCGCATTATGCTGCGGGCGCAGCATGTTTGATTGGCTGCGGGCGCCGCAAGGTTGCTGCGGGCGCCGCACCGTATTGCCTCCGTCTTCTTCGTTCATTACTTCCCTATCTTCGTCCATGATTCCCCCATCATCCTTTTGAGGTGTGACAATCAGTTCCTTGCCACTTCTAAGCATTATTGCACTGACATTCTCCCTAGGATTCTCAATCGTTTGCAATGGAAGCTTCCCTGAATCGTTTGCCTCCTTCGCACTTAAGACCTGAATGAGCTGACTCAGTTGATTCTCCAAATTTGTGATCCGGTCTGATTGTTGTTTCTCAACCTTCAAGACCAACCGTGACAATTTCTGTATTGGATCCTCAATAGCCTCATTGGATTGTGGTTGGCCTCCCTGTCGAGGTTCAAATTGTTGGTGGGGCCTTGCCTGTTGCCCCCCTGCTAATTGAAAGGTTCTTGGTAGTTGCCATAACCATTACCCTGCTGATAGCCTCCATTGTAGTTATTATTGTTGAAGTACCAAGGATTACCAAAGTTGCCTTGCCTATGCCTTTGTGGAGCAAAATTCCCAATTGCATTCAACTCAACACTAGGATCTTGCAAAGTTGAGTACATATCCATAGGGTGGGGTGGATCGCTGTAGGATTCACATGCTTTCAACTGCTGAGATGCTCTGTCAACTACCAGCTTCTTGAGCATCTCTTTCATCTCTGCCATATCAGTCTGTAATGCAGCCACTGGGGCATCAATAGCAAGTATACCTCTAGCACGAGTGCTCTTGTTGAACTGCCTAGAGCCCTCAGAGAGCTCCTTAAACACTTCCCAAGCTGCAGCAGGCATCTTATTCAGCATGTTTCCCCCACAATAGGAATTCACCGTTTTGCGCTCTCCATCAGTAAGCCCATTGAACAAGAAGAGAACCAGATCCTTCTGAGAGTAACCATGGCATGGGCAGCTAGCGCAGAGTTTCTTGAAACGCTCAAAGTACTCATGAATAGACTCCGTCGCGTACTACTCAATGCTGTTGATTGACCTTTTCAAAGCATTGAGCTTTGTTGCAGGGAAGTACATCTCTAGGAAGACTCTCTTCATCTCAGCCCAGGTAGAAATAGAGTCAGGTGGTAGATAGAAGAACCATTCATTTGCCTCGTCCTTCAAAGAGAAGGGAAAAGCTCTCAGCTTGATTTGCTCATCGGTTACGTTCTCTGGTTTCATCCCAAAACCACCCTATGAAATTCAGACAGATGCTTGTGGGGGTCCTCCCCACTCAACCCATGGAATTTGGGTAGAAGATGAATTACCCCAGACTTAAGCTCAAAGTTGACTCCTTCCCCCAGCGCAGGGAATTGGATTGCTAAGGGTTGTTGTGCCAGATCAGGAGCAGTAAGCTCCTTTAGAGTACGATTTGCGTCGTTCGCCATCTCTGCAATGCTTTCTACAAAGAAGAATTAGTAGCACAGGTATGGACCCTATAAGACGGTCCACACCAAAATCAACACCAAAAACACACAAGAATTAATAAAAATTCCCCGGCAACGGCGCCAAATTTGACGGAGGGAAAACCTGTCGTTGATCCGTCAAAGAAAACTCAAACCTATAACTAGTATAGTAATAAGCAAGAGGTCGATCCCACAGGGAAATTCCCTATTCAAGTGTGATTTAGATGCCAATCAAGTAACCAAAAAAAAAGGGGTTTTGAGTGTGAAAGTTCCGCCTTTTATCAAAGCGGATTGAAGCAAACAAAAGTAAATGATTTTAATTCAGACAATTAGGAGAAGCAATTCTACCTACAATTTTCCACTTTATTTGATTGAAGCGATCCTTGTAACTTCTTCTCGTCCTATTAAGGTTTCCTATGAATGCCCTTGTCCCGACCTAATATAGTTACTAGTCCAACCAGTCCTAGCAACCCTTATCAATCGAACAGTCCCTAAAGAAGGATTTAACCCAATTGATAGCTTTAAGTTCAGAGATTAGCCAAGGTATTTGCAGTCCCTAAAAAAGGATTTAACAGCACATTCAACTTCCTACTCATTCAATTAGTTCAACCAGCCCTAAAGGAATAAGTTTGCCACTTAGGTTAAGGTTCACAACCAGGAATCTACAAAACCTTAGCGATTGAATTGATCTAACAAGTTGGCCAGACAAGATAGAACAAATCAATAATCAATTAAGCACAAAGAAGTTGAAACATTCAAATATAGGAAGCAAGGAACGAGAATTAGAAACTCACAATCAATCCAAATAAAGCTTCAAATTGCAGGCAGAATAGATGAGTTTAGTTCCTCATGGAAGACATCGCTCAAATCTCTAAAGTGTCTGATGAAAGAATAGAATAGAAGTCCTGGAAAAATAACTAAAAGTGGCCTTAAATATCATCCAAAGTCGGCCATAAAATAAAGTAATAGGTTCTAGGTTTTTTTTATAATCAAAACGACGCGTAAATACGCTGACGATCAATGCTGCGGGCGCAGCATATATGCTGCGGCTGCAGCACATTGTTTCTTCGTACCCCGCTGCAAATGGATTGGCGGCGCCCGCGGCATACATGCTGCGGCCGCAGCCAGGGGCTTTTCACGGAAAATATATCCCGAATTTGCTCTTCTTGTCAACAGGAAAGTTGTAGTTCTCTGAAAGAGCTTTCCAACGCATGGTCATAATAGTCAATCGGACAACCGAGGCCTCCAGAAAGTGCAAAACAAGTTCAGCATGTCTGACGACAACTTCTGCAGACTTGTTCTTCGTTTAGGTCCGCTTCTTCTTCTCAGGACCTCTTGAGATCTTCATGTAAGCTTCTCCGATCAACTAGACATTCTCATCTAATGCGTTAACAACTCCTGTCTCATCATCGGATCCACGATTACCTGAAATAATCAATAAAAGTGTGTAGATTCCGACTCCACTAACATAGAGAACTAATATGCAAATCGTAATTAAATCATGCAGGAAATGCATCTTAACTAAGCTAAATGCAACCTATTATGCCTACCTAAATGCATGCTATCAGAAATCGACTGGCAAGGTCGATATCGAGCACTAACATCGATATCGAGGTTTATCTCGACGTCGACTGCTTTGCTTTTGTCTTCTGCAGGAAACTCACTGGAAATCGACCAGAACTGAGGTCGATATCGACCAGACACCTCGATATCGAGTGTCTCCTGGAGTCGAAAGCTTGATCGTGATTGCAACTTAGGAAGCACTGACATACCTCCTCGTGGATTCGATCCTGAATTACCCTACCACTACATCGGGAGGGATTCTTGTATTTTATTTGCTTGAACAGGGAGTTGGCTTAGTGGTGATATTTATTTGATATTTTGTTTAAGCGAATCAACCTCCCCTTCATGAACAGCCACCATTGTCGAACCACCTTGTGTAACTCTCCTTGTTGCATTCCCCAAGTCGGCAAAACCTAACCAATTTTTATCTTTCTAGAGTTGATTTTTAATTTTTCACCTAGTTTCATTATTTTTGATTTTCCCTTGTTATTTCAGCATTCTTGCACTTAGTTACTGCAGAAAGTAAAAAAAAAAACAGAAATTCTGAAAATTAAAAAGAAAAGAAAAAAAAAAGAAGATAGTTGTTCTTGTTTGTTGAGTTGTTTGTTTGATCTAGTGCAAGAAACATGAAGGGACCTCCATTGTGGTGAAAATCAACCCTTAAGCCGAACCAAATTGCCTCAAATCATACCTTGAAACCCTACCTTTGCAAGCAACAACATCCTTACTTGGGTTACAAATCAAAAGAGATGGTTTATCAAAGGTTGAATTTTCTTTCTTCATTCCACAAAAATCAGTCCATTGTTTCTTTCTTTGCATTAAATTGAGTCCTATTCAGCCTTTTACTCACTTCATTACTACCTTCTAACTCATTGGCATTGTGATATCTTGTTTTTGCTAGCCCATAGCTTGAGTATTGGTTTACCCAAGGCGGATTGAAACAACAACCATAACATACCAATAAGAGAGAGGGAGTGTCGAGTGATACACTTGAGAGGTTGTTTTAAGATTTTACTAATCCTTAACATAGTTCTTTGTTTGTTTTAGTTGTGATGTCTAACGCGGGAAACAAGGCTCCTTCTCCCGAACCCGTTTCTCCGGAGTTGTTCAATCTTTTGAACACTATAAATGAGAACATTGGGAGGTTGATGGAGAGGATGTCGGCATTGGAATCTCAGCCCTCAGACTTGAATATGGTTCCTGGCCAAACGGTGCCACCTACGGATGAAGTGCCGCCACATGATGGGGAAGATACTCAATCTATTTCTCCTCATGCTAACCGTCAACAAGCTATTCCTCCTCGTATGACTAACCCTATTTTTGATGAAAATCCCTCTCCTCATGAGAGGCATGGTAGGAATAATGTGTTTGTTGGTGCACAGGGACAACGAGGTCATAAGCATCAAGAGGAATTCTATCCCTCAGAGGACAACGATGACTTCTAAGAAGAGGACCATTGGGAGCAACGTCCTAGGAGGAATGATAGGGGTCGACACCAACGATTACCTAGGGTGCCTGAGCAAGATGGTGTGGGCAAGGTAAAGGTGAAGATCCCTTCATTTAAAGGCAAGTGCGATTCGGATGCTTACATGGATTGGGAAGCCAATATGGAGCAAATCTAGAATTCCAACAACTTCTCCAATCATAAGAAGGTACAACTCGCTACTCTTGAATTTCAAGGTTATGCACTAATTTGGTGGGATAATCTTGTAAAAGAAAGGAGAAGGGCTTTAGATGCACCCATCACCACTTGGGAGAAAATGAAGGCACTTATGAGGAGAAGATTCATACCTCAACCCTACTCTCGAGAGCTTAAACAATGGCTGAAAAATCATAAACAAGGAGCTAAGAGTGTTGAAGAGACGTTCAATGCCATGCAAGAGGCAATGGTAAGGGCGAATGTGATCGAGGATGAGGAAGATACCATGGCAAGGTTTTTTAGGGTTTTGCATCCTTCTTTAGCTTACGAAATTGATTTATATCCTTATACTACTGATAATGCATATTTTATATAGGTATTATAGGTAGGTCTTAGATGCATTAGGTATTCATATTGCATGTTTAATAAGCTTATCCATATTCTTGATCATTTGGTATTCAAAGTTAGGAATCTATGGTTTTTAGCGTTTATTTGTAGGTTATACGATCCTGCCTCGAAAGGTGGAGAAAGCACGAAGGAAATGGACAAAGTAGAGCTAAGGAACAAGAGCGGAAATAGAGAACATGGAGAAATCCCATCTTTAAAGTTCTGAGAAGTTGGAATTAGCTTCTGAGGTCTTCATGAGAATCGTAGTTCTTGGAAAGAGCTTTCCAACGCATATTCATATGCATCAATCGAACGAAGGATGGCTCCAGAAAGTGCATTACAAGTTCAATCTGTTGAAGATGTCGCTTCTGCATAGGACGGCGCCCCCCGCCCTTGCCACGGCGCCCGCCACCATACTGTTTCTGAATCTGTGAAGATCAGCCCAAATGTTATCTTATGGAAACTCTTATCTATTATTCCAAGGGTTTGGCCGACATCTTTGGCCTTATATTAGACATATTTCGCAATAGGTTTTAATCATCTAACTAATTGAGAACTAACATTCCAATAATTTATTAACTCTAAGAGAGATGAGAGGATTTAAGTTTAGGTATTCAAGGTATGCTATGCTTGCCTAGAATTCTTGTGGTTTTGCTATGATTCAAGACTAGGTTGGTTGATTGTGAGACTTTATTTCTATATTATTGATAAGGTTATTTATGATCTTGTTCTTCATTATTTATATTTGTGATTCTTTCTATGACCGCGCATCTAGTTAGAATTCGCATCTATGTTATGAATCCGTTATTGGTTTCTCGATAGCAAACAAAGTCATTGAAGTATTAATATTTCTATGTCTAGCTTTGTAGTGGATGATTTCGATTGATCTATGTCGTTAGAGGTTGTTAAGGCCGATGAGGGTTATTCATAATATTTAAAATACCATTTATTAAATACTTTCGAAAATATTTCCAAATCCATTAAGGTCCCAACCGTTTTTATTTAATAAAACCGACCCTTTATAAAATCTCCAAAATAATATTTCATATTTTAATCCTCAAACAATATTATAATATTTTAAATACCGTTAAATAATTAAATAAACAAACGAATAAACCCGAACCGAACCAGACCCATTTAAACCCAACCGAACCGAACCGAGCCGAACTGAACCGAACCGAACCCGTAATTATATACTCCCAACCGGTTCACAAACAAATAAAATAATATGGCAAAATGTGGGCCCCACTACCAAGTCTTCTGCTTCGTTCAAATATAGGCTCCCGCCTCGCCTGTGCTTCCTCGTTCGTTCGGAAAGGACTCGCCGGCGACTAGATCGACTCCCTCCACGCACCTGCTGGCTCGTCGTCCAGACGCAGCGGCTCCGCCTTGGCCTTGACCTCTTTTTCAGATGAACTCACCTAGCTTGTAGCTCGCTCTCGGTGCTCGCCCGCTCTCTCGCCTCTCGCACTCTCTCGACCTCACTCTCGAGCTGCCGGAGCTCTCGAGCTCGCCCGACTCCCCGCACTCAGCGATCGCTCACCCCCCGACTACACTAAGCATCAAAAGAAAACAAGAAATCGAGAGAGAAGGAAAAGAAAGCTCGGGAGCTCACCGACACGTTCGCGACTTCGGAGCGCTCGATCGGAGTTCTGGGCGTCTTCGGAGGCTCACGATGGCTTGTCGGTCCTACGTGGGACATGGGTGAGCGCGATGGTGAAGCTCGAGGACGATTCCGATAAAAAAACGGAGGAGAATGGCTTACCGGAAGTTTGTTATGCGATCAAAACGGGCAGTGGACTTCCGTTGGCTTGGCGGTGACGCTAAGGAGCTACGGGGCTACTTCGAGGTGGTGGTTGGCATCGGAGGAGGCAATTGGAGGTCCTCGAGCTGCTGTTGTCGGGCTGATGGTGATCGATGGAGGGTGATGGTGGTGATGATGGAGACGGTGGTGACGATGGAGATGATGAATGAAGATGGCGGTGATGATGGTGAAGCCAAGAAGAGAGCAGGAGATGGTGATGGAGGTGATCTGATATGGTGAAAGAGGGAGTAGGTACTAGTGATGGTGGTGATGGCGTGAAGGAGTGAAGAAGAGGGATGGTGATGATGTGAATGGAAATGACGGGGAGAGGGTAATTTAAAGGAGGTATGGTGAGGTGAGGGAGTTGGTGAGGATAGAGTGTGGGATTGGTTAAACCTATACCCGTAAATCAATCCCGAATATGTGAATTCCGAATCCCGAAATTAGTTCCTGAATGTTAGTATCCCAGATTCCCGCTTTCCCGATCAATTATATTTTTAAAACCGAAAAAGGATATCGCCATCCGATTTTATTTTAAATTCTTAAGGTGAAAGGACGGAATCGTTCGTCAAATTTTAAATTTAGGTCGGAATCCGCTAAACAAGTTTTAAATCCGATTTAAATTCATTTTTAATTTCTTTTTTTTCCGAAAAATTAGGATTCAAAAATCCGAGCCTTTACATCATCCACCTCTAAAAACAAGTCTCGTCCCCGAGACTAAAATCATTTTAAAACAGGGGATGAAGTTTGAAATTTGCGAGTCCAAGGATCAGGTCATTGATCCCGTAAGTACCTCATAAGTGTCCCCATGAGATTTCACAGTATCGTTGTCGTGATCATAATATCCCCAATAGGTCATAGCAAAAATGTGATATGGGCCCCTACCACATCCTTATTCCGACTTCTCGGTCATATCATAACTCAAAAAGCATCATAGCGTCTCCACTAGGTCTTAGCAAGCAACCTACAGGTGCGCCCATAAAATGCTTGTATCCACTTCGTGGGGCGTTACAATGAAAAGCTCGGGTTATTTTGGTTTCCTCAAAAATCCAAATTAACTCTTTATAAAGAACTGTTCCAAAACATCAAGTTCTACGTTAGTCAAAGCATTCTCAACCTTCCAATCATCCTACCATCCACCTCTAAGGGCTAATCCCATATTTTCTTCCTCGGTTCCACGTCAGACTCAGGTTCTAATAATTTTGGCTTTAAAACATCATAAAATATCACAATCATATAACACATTCAACAACATGCCATAGTTACATCGATAATAGCCACGCACCACAACACATCTAGCACATTATCACTAGTAGGATCACATCACATCACAAAAGTTGTGCGTCATAACACTCAGACAAATCACATCATACCTGCACTAATTGTCAGAGTCATACAAGTACCGTTGCACCTCAGCATGCCATCAAGTTCATGGAGGAACTATGTTAGTACTAACACCTCACTATTGTCTATGGCATAGAATCTGCACAATATTCGGTCCCAAGTAACATATAAAACTAGGTCACATCCTCGGGAACACTTGCCCATAATTACCAACCATAACAAGACACGACTATCATCCATCATCTTTCGCATCAAGATTAACCTGACCTAGGTCTACCAACTCAAATATGATACTAGTTTCAAATACCATTCACCCTGCTCATATACAAACTCTGTAGTTGCATAACCATCCGCAATTCAAGACCTACATCCCAAGTCAATTACTAGGTATCCCAACTCTTATGCCATTAAGCCATCTAGGGATCAATCCACTTCAATATCCCAACCTCAATTCCTAACCTTTCACTCGACCAACTAAAACCCATAGCTCAAAGTTTCCAAATCGCCCAAATCTCCCATTCCGCCAAGCTCAACACTCCGACCATCTGCCAAGACTCCCTATCAAGCACATCCTCGTCCTAGGGGTTTCTGTAAAAATCTCGCTTACTCTTCCTAGGCTCTCAAGTATCCACCTAACTATAAGCTCTCAATGAGACATCTCGAATCACCTTGCTACCCTAATCACACTTCCCAACCCACTAAGCACTCTCACCAAATCATCCACCTCTAAGAAACCAACTGCTACTGACCAGCTTTACACATGACATTCTCACCCCTATATCCCCGACGTTCCCGAAAAGGGTCCACCTCCTAAGTCACCTTCGTACCCTAAACAACGCAATCATCTTATCTCACTAGCATCTACTCAACAGCTTACTCTCGACAAGCGCCATCGCAGAAGACCATCTAGTGCTAACTTTCAACCACGAATCACCAAGTTCTTTCTTACCCGCATCTACCTCAGATTACCGATAACACACTCATCCTAACTAGCTCCTCAAGACCCATCTAATCCGAACCTTAGCGTTTCAACTCCTAAAAGATCAAAGCGAACCACTCGCACCATACTAAATTCCCATTCCGAAACTTACTAAATCTTAACCATCCGAAATCCTCAAGTCGTCCCACTCTAGAATCCTTACTCATCATTTTCCTAAATTGCCCCACACTACCACCTTATAACTATAACATCTTTAAACCTTTATATTGATCATCATTCCCAATGAAACTTAATGCCATCCTAATTTGAATTCCCACCTTATTGAAATCTTAACAAGTCTTCCACGATTCTCCAACCTATGGTATCCCCAATATCCTTTACCTGAACTAGTTTCCCCCATTAACGCAAGTTCCCAATTGCCTCAAATCACACTTCCTCAAACCTCGACATCTTACCGTCCTAAGCTCTCTTTCTACCGATCCTTAACTCCACGGAGTCTCTATATCATCCTCACTCGAATTCCCCAAGTCCCACAACTTTGCCACCCTTATAAGATTCTTCTCCCTACCGCATACCCAATATCTTCCACCTTGCCTAGTTCCCATACCCATTACTCAGAAATCCCCTATTCCATCCTCAAGCAATGAGTCCTACTAAAACCTCAACGATATTCTCGCCTAGCAACCAACCTTTCCTTGAAGATTGAACTCACATTCTCAAATACCTCCATATCCTACCGGTCTTCACACGTCAATCTCGATTTCTTTCCTATACTAGAATCCTCCAACAACGCATCTAGAATCCTTTACTCACACTTCGTCTCACATTACCAGTCTTACCTAAGCAACTCCCAAATACACATCTCAATCACAATCTTGATATTGCAGGAGCAACCTAATCCCCAAGATCTATGATTTCAAAAGTAACCCTATACCGCTCATCCTTAGCAATTTCTCAGTCTCATCCTTTACCGAAATCGCTTCCAATCATAGCACGGACAACCTAGTTCCAAACTCTATGAATTCTCAAACATTCCTTAGTTGATCAACCTTAATGCTACCCATGATCGCTACCCTTAGCACACTAACCTGTCTGTCAACGCTTCCTCTATAAGGACTCCTCAACCAACTCCCAGTCTATCTATCTACCTCTAGAACTATCCTAACTACCCATAACAACACTCTACCTACCTACCTACAATACCTCTTCTATCTATGACCTCTCTCTCGAAATCTCACCATCATAAACCTACTCCTCACCTAAGACTTACCTGGAAGCTCATCTTAAAGCCCACTAACCACTATCTCCTACAAGTCTTAAAATTAACTCGGCTCTACCTAAGCTAACGCATTCTTCCTGCACTCCAACTCATACAACCAACGACCATATCTGAAGGTCTCAAATCTACCTGTCACTTCCAACCTAGCTTACTGAAGATTCTCGTGACTCATACTCAAGAGGGAAGCACCATCAACCATATAAGCCCTATATCTTAATCACTAGCAAGTCAGTATACTAGAGCATCGAGACACATCATCATAGGCACAAGTCAATCAGGCAACCATTCACTACCAGTTCAGCATATTAGTCATCACATATCTAGCTATGTCAGTTCTAGGAATATCGCCCGTTATCACTCTCAAATAGCATCGAAGAAAACGCAATTCAAATGAATACGTCCTTCCTTGAGTCATCTAAGAAAATCACGTCCATAACTACCCTCTTCGAAATATTTTCTTCCTTTGTATACCTTCGGTGACGTCGGTCCTAGGGTCTATGGATCATGGACCCATCACACTTTCATTGCGCTGCTCCGGTGCCACTTGGTCGTCGGCTCTTTCATTCATGTCAGCGCTCATCAAGGGATCATAAGGGTTAGAAGTTACAAAGATAGGGAGGGGCAAGGGAGGACAACACGACTTCCTTAAGGATTCAAACACAGACCAGGACTAGAGATGACGAGACTCGAGACAAGACGCGAACCCGAGAGTTACAACAATGCCCTTGGGGTATTCTATGAAGTTACAAGTGCAGTAAGCAAACACATAGCAATTGCGAAATATCTCAAACATATTATTTCACACTAGCATGTACCTACCTCAAGGGATAGCGACCTATGCATTCATAACATATTCATATAATCAACTTTACATGTACGCGGAAGAAGCTAGTAACCTATCATTTCATTCACCAATCATGCTTGACATATTAAGGATCATGTATGCACAAACCGACAATAGACATATGCAACATAAGTTATGTATGACATAGCGAGCATTATAGGATATCACATGTATGATTCATTACTCATTTTAAGTGTACACATAAGCAGGTCAAAACAATGTGGGTTCAAGGTAAGCATGTTAAGATGCACTCTAATAATCATGTCAGGGGATATGGTTAAGGCATTTAGGCATAGCAACTATCACAGCCAATACAACCATATTCATGTAGCAAGACAAGTATGACACATAATTGCATGATAGTCCATAATTAGGAGGTATATATCCTACATGAGACTAGCAATACTCCTTAAGCAAGTACATAGTCAACGGGGTTTAATTTGATCAACTTAACATGCTAGAATTTATTTCTCATGGTACTCATACAAGAAGGTTGACCACACTATCATGGACCTAATTCAAGGGAGAGTAACAAACATGGGGATTCATACATTTGACATATATATTCATTCATAAGCGTAATCATGCAAGATATATGGCAAGTCATGCTGGAATATACTAATACATCATGCCATGCAATCACAAGGAGGGCTACTATCATAACCTGACAGAATTCTCCAAGGGCAATCACCGATTCATCACTCCGTTTCCCCGTGGGACGCTAGTATGACTTGTCGGTATGACACAAGGACATTCACACTGTTTCCGAGAGAAGAGGGTAGAATTTATGTTTAGACTCTCGTGGTAAGAAGACACGGTTGACTGGTACAAGAATCGAGAGGGATAACTCCATAAGGCAACTCACTTCTAACTCGGAATCATTTCAATAGTCACCCTCCCCAACATGCTCAGGTAACCCTCACACATGACACAACCCCCGAAAGTAGTTAGTCGACCGACCCGATTTCTCGTAGAGAACGTCGTCATTAGGTAAGAGACTCGATCGGAACATCTAAGTAGGAAAAGTGTGGAGTTCATAGTCGGTCTTTCTCTCCCTCTCACTGCGCCATAGGATATCCCCCGCCATAACGGCACATGATCAAGCAAGGGTACGTACGGGTACCTGAAACTAACCACGAAGTCAAGGTCGAGCCACTCATGCGGGCCCTGAAGACCTCGCTGAGGACATATAATATGCCTATACCTAAATAAAGGATGCTCTAATGTAGTGCGGAAATATTAAACACACAAGCATGCTAACAGTTTATATATATATATATATATATATATATATATATATATATATATATATATATATATATATATATATATATATATATATATATATATATATATATATATATATATATATATATGCAGAAAGCGATTGAATGGGATCCCGCACAGAATGTCAAGTGGCATGTCCCTCTCCTACTCCCGCACCCATGCTCGTTAGTGCAGGAACCGGCCGCATTTTTTTTCTCCCGCACCCATGCTCGTTAGTGCGGAAACCAGCCGCGTTCAATACCATAACACCATCAATCACATCAATAGTAATGCTCGTTAATAAATCTTACTCATCTCGTAATATAAAGTCTCACTCGATGAGAACAAAGCCCGATGGCACTGGACTGTCCTATGACCCTAGCAAATGACTCTAGGACTCACAATTTAACGGCCGTTCTACCATACGCAAAGATAATACGGATTCTCTGTTAATTTGTGCAACCTAAGCATTATACTACATGAATATGCAAGATGCAACACCTACACACTATATGACACATCAGGCATGAGGTTCTAACTTGAGTAAGCCCCGGAGGACTTACCTGGAGGTGCAGAGCAGCAAAAGTGATATCCCAGCATGCAGCACAATAATCAAACAGTATCATCTAGATATACATCAGAACATATATATAAGTCTACATCTAACCATTCAATCACTCAAAGCACACATCATTCAATAGGATCGTAAACACATCGTAATTGCCATTACATCGCATCATACGTCCCATAAGACCACATCATTCTCCATATATCACTCGACCAATTCTGCATGCTCGTATTCATCACATCCGCATATGCACCCCAACAGTTCATCAAAATCATAAAGTATAATTCGTGCGATAACATAGTCCTACTACCTCGTCATAATTATCTAACATTTTAATCCTCTTATAATGAATCACCATAAGTCATGCTATTAGTCTCACATATCAGAACATCATGCTAGTCAGTCACCGGTCAAGTCAGATTCTAAAGTTAGTTCCAAACTGTTTCAAAAACTGCGTCAACTAGTTAAGAATTCCGACCTTTTAAAATGCTCGCAAACATTCCTTTTCAATTTATTTATTAATCATTTTCCAACCTTGAGATTATTTTCCAAATTCTTTTTAAAACTTCAAGTCTCAAATAATATATTTTGAATCCCACTTAATATTATATAATATTTAAAATACCATTTATTAAATACTTTCGAAAATATTTCCAAATCCATTAAGGTCCCAACCGTTTTTATTTAATAAAACCGACCCTTTATAAAAATCTCCAAAATAATATTTCATATTTTAATCCTCAAACAATATTATAATATTTTAAATACCGTTAAATAATTAAATAAACAAACGAATAAACCCGAACCGAACCAGACCCATTTAAACCCAACCGAACCGAACCGAGCCGAACCGAACCGAACCCGTAATTATATACTCCCAACCGGTTCACAAACAAATAAAATAATATGGCAAAAGGTGGGCCCCACTACCAAGTCTTCTTCTTCGTTCAAATATAGGCTCCTGCCTCGCCTGTGCTTCCTCGTTCGTTCGGAAGGGACTCGCCGGCGACTAGATCGACTCCCTCCACGCACCTGCTGGCTCGTCATCCAGACGCACCGGCTCTACCTTGGCCTTGGCCTGTTGTTCAGACGAACTCACCTAGCTTGTAGCTCGCTCTCGGCTCTCGCCCGCGCTCTCGCCTCTCGCACTCTCTCGACCTCACTCTCGAGCTGCCGGAGCTCTCGAGCTCGCCCGACTCCCCGCACTCAGCTATCGCTCACCCCCTAACTACTCTAAGCATCGAAAGAAAACAAGAAATCAAGCGAGAAGGAAAAGAAAGCTCGGGAGCTCACAGACGCATTCGCGACTTCAGAGCACTCGATCGGAGTTCTGGGTGTCTTTGGAGGCTCGCGATGGCTTGTCGGTCCTGCGTGGGACATGGGTGAGCGCGACGGTGAAGGTCGAGGATGATTCCGTTAAAAAACGGAGGAGAATGGCTTACCGGATGTTTGTTATGCGATCGAAATTGGCGGTGGACTTCCGGTGGCTTGGCGGTGACGCTAGGGAGCTCCGGGGCTACTTCGAGGTGGTGGTTGGCATCGGAGGAGGCAATTGGAGGTCCTCGAGCTGCTGTTGTTGGCCTGATTGTGATCGATGGAGGGTGATGGTGGTGATGATGGAGGCGGTGGTGACGATGGAGATGATGAATGAAGATGGCGGTGATGACGGTGAAGCCAAGAAGAGAGCGGGAGATGGTGATGGAGATGATCTGATATGGTGAAAGAGGGAGTAGGTACTAGTGATGATGGTGATGGCGTGAAGGAGTGAAGAAGAGGGATGGTGATGATGTGAATGGAAATGACGGGGAGAGGGTAATTTAAAGGAGGTATGGTGAGGTGAGGGAGTTGGTGAGGATAGAGTGTGGGATTGATTAAACCTATACCCGTAAATCAATCCCGAATATGCGAATTCCAAATCCCGCAATTAGTTCCTGAATGTTATTTTCCCAGATTCCCGCTTTCCCGATCGATTAGATTTTTAAAACCGAAAAAGGATATCGCCATCCGATTTTATTTTAAATTCTTAAGGTGAAAGGACGGAATCGTTTATCAAATTTTAAATTTAGGTTGGAATCCCCTAAACAAGTTTTAAATTCGATTTAAATTCATTTTTAATTTCCTTTTTTTTTCCGAAAAATTCAAAAATCCGCGCCTTTACAATTTTGAATGAAAAGAGAAAGGAATCGAAGCTAGGAAGAGGAAGGGAGGTTTGAATGCTCACCGAGGGTCGAAGCTTCGTCGGAGAGGATTTGAGGTCGCCGGAATTCGATTGGCTTAACGGGGACTCGGGGAGGTGCTAGCTTGGCCTGGGAAGGAAATAGGAGGCTTAAGGGCGCACCTTCACATCCGTTTAGTGTGAAACGAGGAGGAAGAAAGCTTATCGAGCTGAAATCAGAAAAACAGGGGAGGGGAAGAGTTGACGCCGGCGGTGGCTCCAGGGCTGCTCCTGGCGGCTCGGCTAGCTGAGCACGGCTGCTGCTGCTTCTGGATCAAAGGGAGAAAGAAGGTGGAGTGTGGTGGTTCGATTAGGAGGAAAACAGGAGGCTTTGGGGTGTTTGTTTGAAGCAAAAGGGAGTGAAGAGCGAGAGGGTATGTTTGGGGTTCAAAACTGATAAAGGAGGGAGGTAGGGGGGGCGCTGCTATCGACATTGGGAGGAGGTAGGCTTGTACAGAAGAGGTTGAAAAAAAATAAATGGGAGGGATGGAGGTGAGGCAGATTTGAAAGAGGGAGGGAAGGTGGTGTCGGGTAGGAGCTGGAGTGCAGCTAGCTGGTGTGGGAAAAGGGGGGCCTAAGGCTGCTAGATAGGGGTCTTAGGTGGCTAGGAAAGGGATATTAATTGTGGTGAAAGTCAACTATAATGCCCGAAAACAAATCCTGAAATCCGCTATCCGACCTTAACCCGACGCATTAAAATTTAAAATAAACATTCGAATCTAAATTAAATAGCAAATTCTGAAAATATTTTCAAGTCCCAAAATAATAGTGTGGAATGAATTCGTTTTTAAATCAATTTCAAGTTTATAACAACAGGCCCAACACATTTTCATTTAAAACAGATCAGTCCGGCCCAACACCAAAACAGGCCCAATTCTTTCTTAAAAGAAAATCAGCCTAATGAACACTGTTCATTTCCTTCTTCACAAGCCCCTTGTTCGAAAGCAAAGGGAAGGAGAGGGAAGAGGAAGGCCTGGCCGGCGACGGAAGCTTCTCTGACAACCCACCCGACCTCAATGACATGAAAGGGACACAAGACGCAGCCAAGAAATAGGGAGAAAGGGGAGGAGCTCACCGAGGAAAAATCAAACGAATCGGGCTTGTGGAGGTTCGTCGAAGCACCTCGGAGGCTCGGGTTGTTCCTTTCTCATCCTGGAATGAAGGCAACAGCTTAAAGGTGCGACTTTAGGGAGTTTAGAGTTGGGAGAGGAGGAAAAGAGGCTTACGCTGCTCGGTCTGAAAACATGGAAAGGAAGAAGGGGCGCTCGACGTCTCCGGCGTGCTTCCGGGCTACTACTGAGCTGCTCGATGGTCAGAGGAGGTGAGGAACAGTTTTTCACTTCTGGTGGCTATTTTTTGCCGAGAGGAAGGAGGAAGTGGGAGAGCGAGGGGTGTGGTGATGCTTGGAGCTTCTCTCGAAGACAGAGGAGGCGACAAAAGGGTGCCGAAGGGAGGCTGAGTTGTTGGGTTCTGTGGCGGCGGCAATAAAGGAGGGAGAAGGGTGGTGGTGAAAGAGGAAGGGGGTGCTTGGGTCTGAATTTTAGAAAAGGATAAGGCAAGAAGGAATGAAGGGAGATGTGTTTGTGAGGGTTGTTGGGTGAGGATTCAAACTTTAAAGAGAGGAGAGAAAGGGGAGGCTTGCACTGCTACAGGGTTACTGCTACAATCGGACAAGAAGCTGCAAAAATTGGCATCTTCCTTCTTTTGTTGCGCAGGAGAGCACTCAGAAAAAGGAGGGTGCAGGTTCTGAGTTTGAATGGAGGAGGAAGAAGACAAAAGAGGGAAGGTGGAACAAAGAGAAGGTGGTCCCCAAATTTTTAAATACCCGAAAATCAAAACCCGAAACCCGTGTTCTCGATCCTATTCCGACTCGATCAAAATGATGCTTCAAAATCAAGTGGATATCGACATCCCAAATTTTATTTCAATTCCGAGGTGAAAAGACGAAATTATTCTTCAAAAGTTTAAATTGGGCCAGATTACGCTTTAAGAATTTCAAAATAGGATTATTATATTGAGAACGAGAATTTTCAAATATCCGAGTTTTCTGATTCAAGTTAATTTTAAATAATTTTATTTTGAAATTATTATTTAAAATTCGAGGTCCTTACATTATCCACCTCTACAAACAAGTCTCGTCCCCGAGACTAAAATCATTTCAAAGCAAGGGGATGAAGTTTGAAATAGTTGAGTCCAAGGATCATTCCATTGATCCCGTAAGCACCTCATAAGTGCCCCCATGAGATCCTCACAGTATCTTCGTCGTGATCATAACATCCCCAATTGGTCGTAGCGAGAATATGATATGGGCCCCTACCACATCATTACTCCGACTTCTCGGTTATATTATAACTCAAAAAGCATCATAGTGTCTCCACTAGGTCTTAGCAAGCAATCTATAAGTACCCCTATAAAATGCTTGTATCCACTTCGTGGGGCGTTATAATGTAAACTCGGGACGGGAAGTTTCAAAAGGGTTCCTCGATTAAATAAGATTGGTTTCAAAATCGTTGAAATTCTCGGTCGCGTTCGTTCTTTCAAACTCCAAGTTAGTCCTTTTTTTATTATTGTTTCAAATCCTTTAAATCCGACGTTAGTCAAGCAATTTCAGTACTTAGGAGGTGGAATCATCCACCTCTAAGGGCTAATCCCATATTTTCTTCCTAGGTTCCAAGTCAGAATCAGGGTTTACCAATTCAGTTCTTATCAATTTCACATTTCAGAACTCAAGATGTCATATAGTATATCAATCCACATTCACATTCCCAACTCAATCGCATACCCTAACACCTAGCAACATATCAGAGGTCATTATATCATATAATTATTCATGTCAGGGATTCTCATTTTATCACAAGGGCAACATATATCACGATTGTCTCCATCCTACCAACACATCGCAATGAGTCACATCCTCAAGTAAACCTACTTATAGCTACCAATCATAACCGAACACAACCACCACTCATCCATCATCAACTCTCAAGTCAAGATCAACCTCATCTACGTCTACCAACTAAAATCCGATAATAGTCTTAAGTACAATTGCATATCGCTTATCATATATTCCACTCATAGGCAACCTCTCTAGCCTCATAAACATAAGCAATTCAAAGCCTAATTCTCAAACCAATTACTAGGTATTTCCAAGCTTAGGTCATCAAGTCATCTAAGGATCAACTTTCCTCAATAGTTCGAGCTCAAGTCCAAACATTCCAATTAACCATCTAGAACCCACATCCCGGAATTCATAACCGTCCAATTTCCTATTTCGACAAGCACAGCATCTCAATCATCTACCAAGACTCCTTATCAATTACATCCTCACCCAAGGTGTTTCCTACCAATTTCATCTATTTCCTCTACGTCTTTCAAATTTCATCCGACTATTAACCCTTAAAGAGGAAAACTAAGTCACCTAAATATTCAAATCTTACTTCTGACACCATTAAGCATTCCCACTACTAATCCACCTCTAAAGATCAGACTCCTACTGCTAGCCTCATTAACAACATCATATATATCATCAATATTCAACACAAAGTTCATCTTCCTAAACGACCTACACACCCTAGGATAACACAAGCACCTCACCTCTCAAATGCCTACTCTCGACAATTGCTAACTGATAGAGCATTATTAGTATTGCATAATAGATTCCATTTAGCATTGTTTGGGTGTAAATATTGCATACTTTAGTTGCATTTACATGATTACTTGTTGAGTTGGAAGATGCGGAATCTACACAATGTTATAGTTTATTTCAGGAATCGTAGATTCAAGGTAGAAGGAACTTGAGGAAAGTTAAAAGAAGTAAAGAGGTTGCATTATCAGCTAGAGAAAATCACGAACTGAAAAGCGGAAATCGCTGGCCGCCCCGCGGCCCAAAGACTTCTCGAAGGATTTCGCTGATCGCCAGGCCGCCCCGTCACCTGAGTTAGCTGCCCCGCGGCCTGTGCAGAAACGTCGATTCAGTTTTAAAGTTTAATTAGGGTTTTTATTATTACTTTTGGCCGATCCTTTGTAGGCCTTTAAAAGACATTTCTAGGTTATTCCATTATTCACCTTATGCACTTTAGAGAATTATTGAGAGAACGCTTAAGCATGAGCAACTAAACTCTCGAAGGTTTCGCCTACAGTTTGGATCTTGATTGTTGAATTGTGAGTTTCTTAATCTAGTTCTTATTCCTATTTGAATGTTTTGACTTCTTTGCGCTTAATTCCTTGAATGTGTTTTATTCTCTCTGGCCTGATCAACTAGTTAGAGTAGATTCAATCAATTGCTAGGGTTTTGTAGATTCCTCGTAGCGAACCTTAACCCAATTAGCAATCATATCCCTTTAGGACTCGTAGGACTAATTGGATGTGTAGGAAGTTGAATATATGTTAAATATCGACTCGTAGCTTGATATTGCATATACCTTGGTTAATTCATAGTCTTAATGCTATCTCTAGGTTAAATCTTAACCGCGTTAGGGTTATTTAGAGATAAGGATTGCTAGGACTCGTCGGACTAGTAATTTACCTAAGATCTGCACAAGGACATTGATAGGAAAAGAAAAGAACTAGAGGCTGAAACAAGGATCAAATTCATCAATTAAAGTGACAAATTGTAGGTGAACCTAATTCTCTCCATTGCATCTTACAAACCACTTCAGTTTGTTTGTTTCTTTCTGCTTTGACAAAAGGCGGATATTTCCATCACCAAATTCTCTTTTTCTGTTAATTGCGATTAAATTGATACTTGAAGTTAATAGATTTCCCTGTGGATCGACCTCTTTCTTACCAACTATACTAGTTGTGAGTTTGAGTATTCTTTGGCAGGAACAACGACAGGTTTTCCTCTTGTCAAATTTGGCGTCGTTGTCGGGGACTTCTTTTTAATTTCTTGTGTTTTTTAATCGCTGCCCTTGGTGTGGACCACGTTTATGGTCCGTACCCGTGCTACTAATCCATCTTTACTTCCTTTTGATTCAGAGATCGAGAGGACTCTTTCCAACCTAAGGCAGGAGGTTCGCAACAACTCTAGCGAATTACCTTTTGATCAAGAAGCCGAAGGGACTGCAGAGATGGGTGACAACGCGTTAGATAACGCGAACCAAACCTTAAGGCAACTCACCGCACCGAATCTGCAAACACAAACATTGGCGGTGCAGTTTCCAGCGCTTGCTGATGGGACCAAGTTCGAGTTTAAGGCTCAATGGATCCACTTTCTGCCTAAGTTCCACGGGTTGAGTGGCGAGGATCCCAACAAACATTTGGTGGAGTTCCATGCTATCATTGAGAGCATGAGACCCGCAGATGTCACAGAGGACCAAATCAAGATGCGAGCTTTTCCTTTCACATTAAAAGATTCAGCTAATGATTGGTTTTATTATTTGCCTGCAGGGAGCATTACTACCTGATAGAGAAGTACTTCCCTGCTACAAAGCTGAACTTTCTCAAAAAGGCCATCAGCAACATCAAGCAATTAGCAACTGAGACCCTGTATGAGTATGTTGAGCGATTCAAAAAGCTCTGCTCAAGTTGCCCCTACCATGGTTACTCACAACAGGATTTGGTACTTTATTTGCATGGAGGTTTGCTTGATGATGAGCGTCGAATGGTAAATGCCGCTAGTGGGGGTAACATTCTCAACAAGACCCCAAACGATGCTATGGAGTTGTTCTCAGAGCTTGCTGAGGTGTCTAGACA
Organism: Persicaria maculosa; assembly: GCA_963922045.1. Lineage (NCBI taxonomy): Eukaryota > Viridiplantae > Streptophyta > Magnoliopsida > Caryophyllales > Polygonaceae > Persicaria > Persicaria maculosa. The sequence continues at coordinate 43,858,305 of OY998261.1, forward strand.
ATATAGCAAGAGGGCAAACCCCCGTGAAGTACTGGTTGTGGATTCTTCAAGCTCCAATTTGCAAGCTGATATGATGGAGATGAAGGAGATGATGAGAAGGATGATGCTCAAAGGGACCCCTCAGGAACTCAAAGCATGTGGGCTATGTGCTGATCCTTTACATCCAAACGATATGTGTCCGCTACTTCATGATCCTAATGTTGAGCTCAACTCCATGGGAAACTTTGTCCCGTAAAAGCCCAGGTATGGTAACTATGGTAACCCCAATCAATTCAATAACAATTATAATGCAGGTTACCAGGGGTATGGCTATGGTAATATCCAGGCCCCTTACAATCCATAAGGGGGACACCAACAAAGGCCTCAACAACAATTCAATTCTAGGCAGAGAGCACCCTCCGCAGGGGGATTAATCAACTGAGGACCCTATCAAGACCCTCACTATGATACTCATGAGCCAGGTTGAGCACTCAAAGAATCTTGGGAAATAGGTAGGCCAATTGGCTCAATAACTAAGTGAATTGCAGGCTAAGGACTCAGGAAAGCTACCATCTCAAACGGTGGTGAATCCTAAGGAGAAGGTCAGCGCAATAACGCTAAGAAGTGGTAAGGAACTGATTACTACTCACCAGGATGACGAAAACTATGGAGAACCTGAGCTGCATAAATACAAAGGAGAAGAAGAGCTGCGAAATCGCGAGCCGCCCCGTCGCCCCCATGAGCCGCCCCGCGGCCAAGGCGATTCTGCAGATGCATATTTCGGCGAGCCGCCCAGTTGCCACCCTAAGCCGCCCCGCGGCCAAGGCGATTCTGCAGATGCAGATTTCGGCGAGCTGCCCCGTCGCCACCCTGAGCCGCCCCGCGGTCTTGCCCCTGACGAACCTTCCGACTCTTATGTAAGGCCTGAATTCCGTCCTTTAAATTCTTACAAACCTGTTCCTCCTTTTCCTGAAGCTCTTAGAGATACAAGGAGGCCTGAGAATGACAAAGAGATCTTTGAGACATTTAGTAAGTGCGAGGTAAACATTCCCTTACTCAAATTGATTAAAAGTATTCCTCATTATGCTAAATTTCTTAAGGAGCTTTGCACCATAAAGAGGAATCAGAAGTTGAAAGGGAAGCAGAAGATTAAGGTAAGCGAACATGTGTCTGCTGTGTTTCAAAAGCGTATGCCTAAGAAATGTAGCGACCCTGGCATGTTTACAATCCCATGTGTGATAGGTGAGACTAAGTTTGATAAAGCTTTGTTAGACTTAGGTGCATCTATTAATGTCTTGCCTTATTCTCTATATGAATCATTAGGCTTAGGACCTTTGCATCAGACTAGAGTGGTGATCCAACTAGCGTACCGCTCAAATGCTTATCCTAGAGGCATAGTAGAGGATGTTTTGGTCATGGTTGACAACTTGATCTTTCCTGCTGACTTTTTTGTCTTAGACATGGAGCATGGTAAGCCAGAGGCCCCTATTCTCTTAGGAAGACCCTTTTTGAAGACTACTAAGACAAAAAATTGATGTGTATTCTGGCTCATTGACTATGGAATTCGATGGTGAGAAGGTTGAATATAATATTTATGATGCAATGAAATTCCCTTTTGACGATCCTTCCTTATGCTATGTATATGTCATTGATACTTGTATGCAGGATACTTTCGATATGAGTTGTCTAGATGACCTGCAGGTTGCTTTAGAAGCTCCTATTGAGGAGTTGTCATTGAATTATGTTTTGTCTACTAACCTGCAGGAGACCATAAGAGACTTGTCCACCCTCCCAACTCATTTGCAGGTAGGTACCCCTATGGAACTAACCGGTTTGAGCGAGAAGCTCTTACCTTCTATTGTGCAGGCACCCGTTGTTGAGCTCAAGCCACTTCCTGAGCATTTGAAGTATGCATTCGTGGGGGAAGGTGATACCTTGCCTGTCATCATCTCCAACAAGCTTACTAATGAACAAGAGGATAGGTTGGTGGCGGTGCTCAAAGAACATAAGACCGCTCTAGGATGGACCATAGCGGACATCAAGGGAATCAGCCCAGCTACTTGCATGCACAGAATCTTGTTAGAAGAGGGAGCCAAACCTTCCAGGCAACCTCAACGGAGACTCAACCCACCTATGATGGAGGTAGTAAAGAAGGAGGTGTTGAAACTCCTTCAGGCAGGTATGATCTATCCCATCTCTGATAGTCAATGGGTTAGTCCAACGCAGGTAGTACCAAAGAAGGGGGGCATAACAGTAGTTGAGAACAAAGAAGGTGAGTTGGTCCCTACCAGAGTCCAATCAGGCTGGAGAGTTTGTATCGATTATCGCAAGCTGAATGTGGTAACTCGAAACGATCACTTTCCCTTACCTTTTATTAATCAGATGCTTGAACGGCTCGCTGGTCGTCCATATTATTGCTTTTTAGATGGATATTCAGGTTACTTTCAGATAGCCATCGCACCGGAGGATCAAGAAAAGACGACATTCACTTGTCCGTTTGGCACTTTTGCATATCGCAGGATGCCTTTTGGCTTGTGCAACGCTCCTGGGACATTCCAACGGTGTATGGTAAGCATTTTTTTCTGAATATATAGAGTAATTCATTGAGGTTTTTATGGATGACTTTACTGTACATGGCGATAGTTTTGATGCTTGCTTAAACCATTTGGCACTTGTGCTTAGAAGGTGTGTTGACACTAACTTAGTGCTCAATTCAGAGAAGTGTCACTTTATGGTTGAGGAGGGCATTGTTTTAGGTCACATTATCTCACATAAAGGGATTGAGGTTGATAAGGCGAAGATAGACATTATTCAATCATTGCCTTATCCTACTAATGTGCGTGAAGTGCGTTCCTTTTTAGGCCATGCAGGATTCTACCGCAGGTTCATTAAGGATTTTTCAAAGATCACCTCACCCTTGTGCGAGCTACTGAAGAAGGAGGTCACTTTTGCTTTTGATGAGAAGTGCAGGATGGCGTTTGATGAGTTGAAGACTTTTCTTACTAGTGCACCAATTATACAAGCGCCAAATTGGTCCCAACCCTTCGAATTGATGTGTGATGCTAGTGACTACGCCGTGGGAGCCGTGCTTGGACAAAAAGAGGGGAAGAGCTCTCATGTGATCTACTATGCATCTCTGACGTTGAATGGCGCCCAAAGGAACTACTCAACTACAGAGAAGGAACTTCTTGCTATTGTTTTTGCCCTTGAGAAATTTAGATCTTATTTGCTTGGTACAAAAGTTATTGTGTCTACTGACCATGCAGCGCTTCGTTACCTTTTGACGAAGACAGAGGCCAAGCCAAGATTGATTAGATGGATCTTGCTTTTAAGCGAGTTTGACATCGAAATCAGGGGAAAAAAGGGTGTGGAGAACCTTGTTACATATCATTTAAGTCGTATATTGCAGGGAATGAATGGGCAGGATGAGCAATCACCTATCTTGGGGAGTTTTCCTGATGAAGAGTTGCTTGAGGTATTCAGTGTCTCCAGCCACCCCGTCGCCGGACTGGCCGCCCCGCGGCCACCTGTCGCCGGCCGCCCCACGGCTGACCCTGGCCGCCCCGCGGCCTCTGTAGAATCTGATATTGAATTTCTTTTGAAGATAAGTTCTATTCCCCGCCCTTGGTTCGCTAATTTGGTGAACTTTTTAGTTTCACAGGAGTTTCCACCCAACTTTTCCAAGGCTCAAAAGGACAAGATACGCCATGATGCTCGCTTCTACGTTTGGGATGATCCATACCTATGAAAGCATTGCGCTGATCAAGTAATACGTTGGTGTCTTCCCAACGATGAGGTACAATCTATCCTTAATTTCTGTCACTCAAATGAATGTGGTGGGCACTTTGGACCACAAAAGACAGCAAGAAAGGTACTTGAGGCAGGGTTCTTTTGGCCGCATATATTTCGTGATTCATATGCTTTTTGCAAATCCTGTGACCGTTGTCAGAGAGTTGGGAATCTTTCTAAGACGAATGAGATGCCGCAAACTCGCATGATATTTTGTGAGATTTTTTATGTTTGGGGCATTGACTTCATGGGACCATTCCCTAACTCGTTTGGAAACTTGTATATTTTGCTTGCAGTGGACTACGTCTCCAAGTGGGTGGAGGCGAAGGCCACCAGGACTGATGATTCAAAAGTTGTTGCAGGTTTCCTCAAAGAGCTGTTCTCTAGATTTGGAGTGCCGAAAGCATTAATCAGTGATAAAGGGACTCACTTCTACAATAAGACGGTAAGTGCTTTATTAAAGAAATATCACGTTACACAGAGAGTGTCTACTGCATACCACCCCCAGATTAATGGGCAAGCTGAGGTGTCTAATCGCGAGATTAATACGATCTTGGAGAAGACTGCTGCCCCAAACAGGAAGGATTGGAGTGTAAGACTTGATGATGCTCTGTGGGCTTATCGAACGGCTTACAAGACTCCCATTGGGATGTCTCCGTTTCGATTAGTTTATGGAAAGGCGTGCCCTTCCTGTCGAGCTCGAACATAAGACATACTGGGCGGTGAAACAATGCAATATGCAAATGGATAAAGTTGGGGAGTTTAGGAAACTTCAGCTGCGGGAGCTGGAAGAGTTAAAACTAGATGCCTATGACAACTCCGTCACTTATAAGGAGAAGACTATGGCATGGCACGACAAGCATATTTTGCGAAAGGACCTCAAAGTTGGGGACAAGGTCCTCCTATTCCAATCACGCCTTCAACTCTTCCCAGGTAAGCTTCGCTCTAGATGGGCAGGGCCATATGTGATTACTAATGTCTTTTCTCATGGTGCAGTAGAGCTACTCAATGAGAGGAATGGAGACATTTTCAAAGTAAATGATCATCGCGTGAAGCCATATTATGAGAACTTTGTCAATGAGGATGGTGATGAGTTGGTTCTCCATGAACCAAGCACTGAGGATCACTAGGGAGTAATGACGTCGAGCCAACGACGTTAACTAAAGGCGCTGCTTGGGAGGCAACACAAGGTAAGTAGTTTAGATGTTATTTTCTTATTGCATTTAGTTACTTTCTTTTAGTTTAGTTTTGGTGTTTCGGCATACTAACCCCGCAGGGTAAAAAAGAAGTAGAGATGAGCAGAAAAAGGGGCAAGCCGCCCCGTCGCCAGCCAGGCCGCCCCGCGGCCGCGACAGCGAGCGAAACTTTCTTCGCAATCGCCGGCCGCCACGTCGCCATGCTAAGCCGCCCCACGACCCCTGACGGAGGACAAAAAAATATTGGGACCCGTGTGGGCCCCATTTTCCACCCCCTTTAACCCTATCCACTCCTTTATCATCATCTATCCCTATCAAGCCACCCCCACGCCACCATTCTTCATCTATCTCCTCTATCTTCATCTTCCACATTCAACCCACACCCAAAACCCCAACCTCCATTAAAGCTCTTCTTCAAAGCTTCAAATCTTCACAAAACTCACCCCTTTTCTCCAATATCCTCCATTATCCACCTATATCTTTCACCAAACCACCCACAATCTCCTCATTCTTCCTAGATCTAAACTAAAAACCACCCGATTCGAAGGATCTTCAAGGTTTTGGGAGAAACCCACCGCGGAGGGAAGATTTGGAGACGTCGGAGACAAGATCCGACGTTGGAGGTTCAGATCCGGGGATTTTTTGAGGCCGCCACATCACCAGCCCAGCTGCCCAGTGGCCACCTGTCGTCGGTCGCCCCGTCGCCTACCCTTGCCGCCCCGCGGCCACTGCAGAAGCCTCCATTTTTGTGAGTTCTTACTTCAAACTCTTTCTTGGGTTAATTTATTAGCTTTAAGCGAACATGTCTCGACCCCATGGGATGAGTAGGAGTCAGAAGGAGAGATGGAATGCGCTGAATACTAGGAATTTCTTTCAAACCAAGTTTTTTCACGAACCTACCCTCCGGATGTTAGAGATGGATGTATGTACTAGGCAGTTGTTAGAACATGGAGGCCTAGGGCATTTCTTAGATAAGAATGCTCCGACCTATTCAGGTTTAGTTAAGGAGTTCCTGGCTACATTGAGTGTGCGGTCTACATCTATCGAGTTTAGGTTATTGGGGCGGGAGTTCACGAGGACAAAGGAGAGAGTGGGGCAGATTTTTGGAATGACAGCTGCACCTACCGCGGGTTGGTTTGATGTGTCGAAGGGAGAGGGGCCTATTGCATTTTGGCTTGCGGCAACTAGGGTGCCTTTTGAGGCCAAGAAGGGCCAATACAACTCGAGTATTAGGCACCCTGCACTACGGCTGATCCATAAGGTTTTAGCCAACACTTTCTTTGCCCAGGCTGAGGTCAACAAGATCTCACTTAGGGATATGTCCTATTTGTGGTGTCTGATGCCAGAGAGCCCAGTAGTTCCAGGTTGGGTGGATTTGTTCCTTTTCAACTGCAGGGACATCATAGACAAGCGCAAGACGGCGACGATTAGCTTTGGGGGTCTCATCACTCTCATAGCACGGTATTGTACTGATTTGAGCGTTGTCCCTGATGTCCTGCATGGTTCATTTCTGTATGATGAGGCCCAGCTAAGGAAAGCTGGCCATTTGGAGGGGAGAGCGCCGATGTGGGTCTGGAGGACAGGCCATCTTGGGGTGATTCAGCTTAGATTACCCCGGCCACTTCCTTTTGGTCCTACGGCAGAGGATTTCTTCATGGGCGATGAGGATGAGGATGAGGATGATGATGATGAGGATGAGGATGATGGAGATGACGTGGCTCAGGACGATGAAGGTGGTGTTCCTGAGATGCAGACGGATGTAGGAGGTGGGGATGTTGGACCTTCTGGCACAACTGGAGTAGGTGCTGGTCCAGGGTATTATGAGCTTGAGCAGAGGATGACGGCGATGTCTCTGCGAAAGGATACTATGTGGGAGCAGCAGCAGGAGATGGCTATCCTCCAGGACACCATGTGGTAGCATCAGCAGATGATTTCCCGTCGTCAGGATGATATGTGGGATCATCAGCAGCAGCTCTATGTTGAGATAGGAGACATCCGTCACGATGTTCGTGGACTGACGACTAGCATGGCGGATATGGTTGAGAGCCAGGCAGAGATGCGGCGCTTACAGGAACAGGTGCTTCAACGACAGCAGGTTGCATGGGAGGCTCAGGAGCTGCAGAGACAGAGACAGGAGGAGTTCTTCCGATTTGCCTATCCTTAGTTCCCACCTTATCCACCACCACCTCCACAGTGATCATGTTAGTTTTTCTTTTTCTTTTCTTTTCCCTTTCAGTTTATTTTGATGTTTTCGCCATTGAGGACAATGTCAGAACTAAGTGTGGGGGGGAAGACTTGCATGACATGTATTTTATCTTTATGTTGCATTTTGACTTTAGATTGCATGTTGGAATATTTTAGTTGATGTTAGTCTATGTTATTCGCAAAAAAAATCCAAAAATTATATTATTTATGTTATTATATTTATGCATTAGCTAGGATTAGGTCTTATTTTCCCATATGGATGCCACTTGTCCTCTAATTTATTTATTGAGACTTATGCCCCATGATGTGCTTGGATTGTTGAAAACCTTTGATATCTAATTTCCACACTATTTGGTGAGCATAATTGGTTAATGATTGAGCACATAAGATATTTTGATTTTGGGTGATCTTGAAGTTCTAGACATGACCTGGTGAGCTATTTTGGCCTATATTTGGACAAAATATATTATGTCCTCTTGCTTGTTGAGTGTACTCTCTTTAATTGCTTCCTCTTTGGCTTGCATTTAGATATCTTATTCAAGGCTGCATATTATGATTTTTGCACATGACTTAAAGATGATTGAGGCACCTTTATTAGCCCTATTTGACTCTATTCCCACCTTGCATATTATCCTCTGCTTGAAGCCAATATTAAGCCTAATTGCCTATTCTTTTGAGCTCCACAAGATTTTTCCATAGCCAATTATAGCCTGACCCATCCGGGAATTAGGAATAGTTGGTGAATATTCATATTGTGGATGATGGTTTGAGTGATGGATTGTATGTTGGGAGTACTTTTATGAGATGTTTTGATTCTTGCTAGTAGTTTACACATTACTTGGGACCTAAGGAGGATAAAATTCACTTAGGGGTAAAAGTCAAGGAAAATCATTTGATATAGCATGAAGAAGAGCATATGAAAAAAAAAAGAGAAAAAAAAGAAAAGAAAAAGAAAAAAAAAGAATAAGAGAATGAGTTGAGTATGGTTTGTGAAGTTTGATGCTTGAGATTGGAGTTGTATACATTGTAGAGTTATGGTATGATCTTGTGAGTGGTATTGTAATTTGGTTGCATCCTTTGTTCCCGGATTATGAGCACCACATGGCCTAAATTGTTCCATACCTTATGTTTTCTACCTTGGCCCCATTACAACCCAGTTGAAAGACCTCATGATTTTTTTTTTGTGTAGAGTCACCAGCGGTGGAGAGCTAGAACACTGGTGCAAGACTATTGTAGCTAAGCTTTTAAAGATTGAGTTTGAGCGTAAATATTTAACCCTAAACACTTGAGTGAGAGTGAAACACATATTCCTTGTGAGGTCTAGAATGGATATGGTTGCTTGATTTCATTGATCATTAATATTATGTGCTATGATGTTGTTAATCTATTGTGTTTGCTAGTTTTTCCTACACTTAAAGAATATTGGGGTTGATACATGAATTGCTATTCTGTGGGGTTGCAAGTTACTTTTTCTATTGCTTGAGGACAAGCAAAGGTTCAAGTGTGGGAGAATTTGATAGAGCATTATTAGTATTGCATAATAGATTCCATTTAGCATAGTTTGGGTGTAAATATTGCATACTTTAGTTGCATTTACATGATTACTTGTTGAGTTGGAAGATGCGGAATCTACACAATGTTATGGTTTATTTCAGGAATCGTAGATTCAAGGTAGAAGGAACTTGAGGAAAGTTAAAAGAAGTAAAGAGGTTGCATTATCAGCTAGAGAAAATCGCGAACTGAGAAGCGGAAGAAATCGCTGGCCGCCCCGCGGCCGAGCTAGCCGCCCCGCGGCCCGAAGACTTCTCGAAGGATTTCGCTGATCGCCAGGCCGCCCCGTTGCCTGAGCCAGCCGCCCCGCGGCCTGTGCAGAAACGCCGATTCAGTTTCAAAGTTTAATTAGGGTTTTTATTATTACTTTTGGCCGATCCTTTGTAGGCCTTTAAAAGACATTTCTAGGTTATTCTACTATTCACCTTATGCACTTTAGAGAATTATAGAGAGAATGCTTAAGCATGAGAAACTAAACTCTCGAAGGTTTCGCCTACAGTTTGGATCTTGATTGTTGAATTGTGAGTTTCTTAATCTAGTTCTTATTTCTATTTGAATGTTTTGACTTCTTTGCGCTTAATTCCTTGAATGTGTTTTATTCTCTCTGGCCTGATCAACTAGTTAGAGTAGATTCATTCAATTGCTAGGGTTTTGTAGATTCCTCGTAGCGAACCTTAACCCAAGTGGCAATCATATCCCTTTAGGACTCGTAGGACTAATTGGATGTGTAGGAAGTTGAATATATGTTAAATATCGACTCGTATCTTGATATTGCATATACCTTGGTTAATTCATAATCTTAATGCTATCTCTAGGTTAAATCTTAACCATGTTAGGGTTACTTAGAGATAAGGATTGCTAGGACTCGTAGGACTAGTAATTTACCTAAGATATGGACAAGGACATTGATAGGAAAAGAAAAGAACTAGAGGCTAAAACAAGGATCAAATTCATCAATTAAAGTGACAAATTGTAGGTGAACCTAATTCTCTCCATTGCATCTTACAACCCACTTCAGTTTGTTTGTTTCTTTCCGCTTTTACAAAAGGCGGATATTTCCATCACCAAATTCTCTTTTTCTGTTAATTGCGATTAAATTGATACTTGAAGTTAATAGATTTCTCTGTGGATCGACCTCTTTCTTACCAACTATACTAGTTGTGAGTTTGAGTATTCTTTGGCAGGAACAACGACAGGTTTTCCTCTTGTCACTAACCCAGAGAATATCTAACACTAACTCATAACCACCAATCATCAAGTTCCTATTTAGTCCCATCTATCTTAATTGATCAACAGACATATTCTACCTTACTAACTCATCAAGACCCAACTAATCCGAATCATGACCTTTCATTTCCCAAAGGATCACGGCAATTCGCCTGTTCATCGTACCGATTCCCCATTCCGATCCTCACTAAACCCTATCCAATCGCGATTTCTCAAGTCGTCCTACTCTAGTTCCTCATTTTCCCACATTCCTAATTGCCCAATTTGCAGTTCCTCAAACATAGACATATTACCGCTTAAGCTCCTATTTACCAAATCATCATTCCCATAGAATTTCCATATCATTCTTACACAAGTTACCCCAAAGTATCGCAACTAGATTGAATCTTCCACAATATCCAACTATTAGTATTCTCAATCTCCTCTACCTTGCCTAGCTCCCTCATTCATTACTCAAAACCTTCCTATCTCGATCCTCGAGCAGTCCGTCCTACGCGCAACCTCAACAACATTCTCGCCTTGCTACTAGCGCCTTCCTCAAAGGTCCATCTTTCGTTCCCTAATACCTCAATAGCTACATCAATTCCTACATATCAATTCCGATTTCTGTTTCTTATGCTAATATTTGCCAATTAAGTTCCTTCGATCAAAATTCCATCAAGCATTCTCAACATTACCTGAACAACCCCAATTACATATTTCTCATCCAACCCTGCTAACATATGATCACCCTAATTCCCAAGGTTACGATCTCTCAAGCAGTTCCCAACTCATTTTGCACCAAATTTGTTCCTTAATCACAACACCTCCGACCTAGACCCGGTTTCCACGATTCCCTAGCAGTTTTTAGTCGATCAACCTTACGTCATCCACAATCCGCCCCTAGACAACCTAACCTACTCCTAGTGCACTAACCTATCTATCAACACTTCCGCTATAAGCTTGATCAACTCCTAGCCTACCCATCCACACCTAGAACTATCATAACTACCTATACTCACACCAACGCTCAAGACTACCCTAACGAACTACCCTAGTCCTCATCCAACTACTCTCATATGTTACCCGCATATAACAACACCTCTCGTTCAAAATCCTGCCATCCTAATCCTACTTCTCTCCTAAGGCCTACCTAGAAGCTCGTCTGAAATCCACTAACCACTATCTCCTATCAGTTCTAGAACTCGCTCGGTCCATCTATGCTATCATCGCTTCCCTATATCCCTATTGCATACGATCGTCGGTCAATCCTACAACTCAAGTCCTCTCACTGCTGTCTGATCATTCTACCCAAGGTCCTCAGTCCACATAATCAAGCGGAAACCAAACATAGAAGTCATCACACATATTCTACGTCATACTTACTAACACCCTATATCTACAGCATCATCAATACATCATCAGTCATATCACACCACTCAAGGCATCCATATACTCAATCATATAGATATAATCTAGTCAAATAATCAAGTTGCATCACGCTAATGACCACAGCAGGGATGACATCATATCACATCATAACGCTTCATCATCACATACTAACGGAGCCTATCATCTATCATTTCATTTCACCAGATCAGGATTCCAACAATTGAGATTCACATTTTGTAGGCAAAATATTCAGGCAATAATTGTTAACTCGGAATGTCAACGTGTTATATCATCATCGCATATCAGAACACCAAGGCATCAAAGCAATATTCATTACCATCCCAGCCTATCAATGTCAGCACATCGGAATTCATTATCATGTCAGTTCTAGAACTATCGCACATGGCTCCAAGTCAATGAAGATAGGGGAAGGACACAGGCGGACAATCCGGATTCCTAATGGACTCAAACATAAACCCATTCTAAAGACGACGAGACTAGCGACAAGGTTCCGACCCAAGAATGACAACGGTGCTCTTATGAAAATCTTTGAGGTTATAATTGCGGAAACAAAACGCATATCAATCATGAAGCATATCGGTCACATCAAAGAACACTAGCATGTACCTATCTCAAGGAATAACATGACATGCATTCGTACAGGGAAAACATGCTCAAATTCTATAATAATGCACATGCGAGTTGATTTAGCAACCTATCACTTCTCATGTAAGAACAATGGCTCAGGTATGGCATACACATAGTCAGGTCATAATAATGTGGAGTCAAATGCAAACATGTCAAGATATATCATGTTAATCGGGTTAAATGCCAGGAATATGACACATAAAGGCGGTATAGTAATCTATCACACTCTATGGAGAATAACGTTCACATGATAGGGTAAGTATGGCATATAGTGATTCAATGAATCACAACTGGAAATCATAGATCCTACATGACACTAGTAGCACAGAGCAAGACATGAGCACTGTCGAGGTAGTCTGAATAATTAGTTCAACATATTAATCATATATAATGTGTATAAGAGTTCAACATATAGCATGGTGTGTGATCATGTGATGTGTCAGGTCATAGGTTCATAAAAGCACGAAAAGACACCATATAGTAGGAGAGAAACATCACGGATGTCAGATGGGTGAGGATGGTATGATTTAATTGTCATAGAAGGCATAATAAGTAACGAGGGCAATACTAACATGCTAAGAAGACCAATTTACATGGACATACATACAACGAATAGTTGACCACACTACCATGAACCTAATCCAAAAGAGAGCAACAATCGTGCAGATTAATAACATGTGACACATGTGCTCCAGCAATCATTAGCACGACAATGCAATAAGCCAAGTAAATCATGTTGTGAATACAATCAACACATCAATCGTGCAATCATAAAGAGAGCCACTATTATAATCAGACAGAAATCCCTAAGGGCAATCACCGACTCATCCCAACCGACTTATCACCCCGTTTCCCGTGGGACATTAGTATGACTCATTTTAGTAACGTCGAAGGACACTCGTATTACTTTCCGAAGGAGGATGGTAGAGTTTGTGTTTAGAATCTTTTGACAAGAAGACACGGTCCGACTATCTCAAAAATCGAGAAGGATGACTCCCTAAGACAACTCACTCTCTAGACTCAAAATCATGACAACACTCATTCCCCATCACACACTCAAGTAACCTTGTATCTGATTAAACTTCCGATGCAATCAGCTTATCATCAGACAGAAGAGCTCGATAGGAGCATCAAGGTTTGAGACACATGATACGAATTAGGACAAAAGGGAATGGACACTCTTCAACCCTTATCAACACACCTAGACATTTTTTGTGGGACGGACGACGGAATTAGGATCATTAAGGAGGTTTGAACAACAAAACGACCGTTCCACCCAAAATTGGAAACCCGGCTATATAGGAATAAGGTTTCTCCCACTATCCCAGTTAGGACATACCAATCGAACTCCTAGTCTAAGCATGCAGCACTCAGCACAAAAGCAGTCAACGAGGCTAATATGACCTCTTTCAAAGTTTATAAAAGCACAAAGACAATCTATGACATCCATCGAGGGACGGCTGACCGGAGGGGGCAATTACCTCACGGCCTCCTAACCCATGCTACTCCAGTCCTCGGGCTCCTTGGAGTCTTCAAAACCCGTCTGTATAAAGAAATCTAGTATTTTGCCTACCTTTCACTGAATGATACATCCATAAGGGATGTCTACCGCTTGGGTCTCTACCCACGAGTTTGATCCTAAAGGCCGGTTAGTCTAGGGTTAGGTCCAATTAAATTCATTTTGCCCTTTTGAAAACATTTTCCCAAACCATTTGAAATCTTTGGGCATTTTTCAAAACCACTTCAACCTATCATACTCGGATTGTAAAACCTGGCTCTGATACCAACTTTGTAACGGCCCGGGATTATGATTCCCGAGTTACGTTTCGAGGGATGAAACCCCTCATTGGATCTTGCGCTCCGATTACATGTTGAAGTTTTCAAAATCAACAATTTCGCTTTAAAGGTGGGATTTCGTACCCAAAAATCGAGAGTACCTGCCCTATGGCCTAAGTCGCGAAATTCATTGATCATACAACTACGAAAGATTCCAAACTCATACATAAGATTGCCACAACAGAGCCGGGTAAAAATGTGATCAAAACATCCAAAACTAAACCGTTAATAGATTGGTGAAGTCGGAGTCTCGACTCTCTCTTTCCGCCATGTTAGACCCCGCGATCATGCAGTCAAACCAGTATCAATAATGATAAGCATGATGGATACCTAAAAACGTTAATAGTGGGCGGGATCAGATCGATGCCCACTTGGGTCTCTCCCTTCATTAAGGGTGCTGCCCCCACAATATGTACACATATACGCTATTCCTAATAATCATGCTTTTAGATGCAAGGCGGAATATTAACACACTAGCATGCCCCTAAGATCAAGTGCATAATAGTAATAATAAGGCCTCATCACAGAATACCAAGTGGTATATCCCTCTCCTACCTCCGCACCCCTTCCCGTTAGTGTAGAGACTGGCCAGTTCGATGCTATAGCATATCATATCTCATCATAGCATATCATATCTCATCATCATATCATATATCATGCTCATGCCCGATGGTGCTGAGCTATCTCATCATCATGCTCATATATCTACAATAGTGACTCAGGGCACCCGATGAAGTTGGGCTACCCTATGACCCTAGTAAAGACTCTAGTTACTTCACAGATAACGGCCGTTCTGTTTACATATGCATAAAGAAATAGAATGCTCAACGATCAATGCAACGTAGCAGGATACTACATGGCATGCTGATCATGAATGCAAACACCTAGTATATCATGCACATAAGGCATGGAATATCTATTCAATCTGAGTAAGCTCCGTAGAGACTTACCTGACGGTGCAGAACAGCATGTGTAGCAATCACACAGTTCAAAGTCACCTAGTAGTCACAATGGAAGTATAAGTCTATCTATTCAAACATACAAGCACACATGGTTTCATCATATATCGAAAATCTCATCATCACATTCCATATCATCATCGTTATTCAACTCATCTCATTTTTTATTGCAATGTCTCAACATAACTCCTCAAGTACCATCTCAACACATATCATCTCACAAACCATTTAACACATACCATCGCATCATATCTCATATAACATCTCATCAAGCCTCTTAATCATTATCATACATATAACATAATGCTTTCATTTATATCAACGCATCATAATATCATTTTTAATGACATATATCATCATTTCACCTCATAATTCATATTAACAATTATAACACATCACAACATGCTTATCATATCATACCAATATCAACATATCATATTTTACACTCACACAAGTTATCAAATTTGTTCATCAAGTTAGGCAAATCTTTATTTCAACACATGTTCCTTTCTCGACCTGGAATGAAGGCAACGGCTTAAAGGTGCGACTTTAGGGAGTTTAGAGTTGGGAGAGGAGGGAAAGAGGCTTACGCTGCTCGGTCTGAAAACAGGGAAAGGAAGAAGGGGCGCTTGACGTCTCCAGCGTGCTTCCGGGATACTCCTGAGCTGCTCGATCGTCAGAGGAGGTGAGGATCAGTTTTTCACTTCTGGTGGTTGTTTTTTGCCGAGAGGAAGGAGGAAGTGGGAGAGCGAGGGGTGTGGTGATGCTGGGAGCTTCTCTCGAAGACAAAGGAGGCAGCAAAAGGGTGCCCAAGGGAGGCTGAGTTGTTGGGTTCTGTGGCAGCGGCAATAAAGGAGGGAGAAGGCTGGTGGTGAAAGAGGAAGGGGGTGCTTGGGTCTGAATTTTAGAAAAGGATAAGGCAAGAAGGAATCAAGGGAGCTGTGTTTGTGAGGGTTGTTGGGTGAGGATTCAAACTTTAAAGAGAGGAGAGAAAGGGGAGGCTTGCACTGCTACAGGGTTACTGCTACAACCGGACAAGAAGCTGTAAAAATTGGCATCTTCCTTCTTTTGTTGCGCAGCAGAGCACTCGGAAAAAAGGAGGGTGCAGGTTCTGAGTTTGAATGGGGGAGGAAGGAGACAAAAGAGGGAAGGGGGAACAAAGAGAAGGTGGTCCCCAAATTTTCAAATACCCGGAAATCAAAACCTGAAACTCGTGTTCTCGATCCTATTCCGACTCGATCAAAATGATGCTTCAAAATCTAGTGGATATCGACATCCCAAATTTTATTTCAATTCCGAGGTGAAAAGACGAAATTGTTCTTCAAAAGTTTAAATCGGGCCGGATTACGCTTTAAGAATTTTAAAATAGGATTATTATATTGAGAACGAGAATTTTCAAATATCCGAGTTTTCCGATTCAAGTTAATTTTAAATAATTTTATTTTGAAATTATTATTTAAAATTCGAGATCCTTACACCCGTTGTGCGATTAATTAATAAATTTTAGAGGAAAGGGTAGCAACTAGACCAAAAAATGGGCCTATTTGCACAACTAGACCACAAGCCCAAAAATTGGCCCAAAATAACCTCTCTACCCCCAAGCAAATATAACAACAGGTTTTTTGGCACTGTTCATTACCCATTGTAGGAGGTGACCTGGGAAGAGAAAAGATGAGAGAGGCTAGAACTCAGATCCGTCGCTGCCTCCTCCGAGCCAAATCCTGGGTGAGCACCATTGGAGAACACGATTAGGGCCCCGCGGATGAACGACGAATCGATCTCGTTCCAGATCGACTCCCGATTGCGCAAGAATTCGTCGATCCCTCTGCAGCAGTCCACGCAAAATTCCAGGGTTGAGAACGACTTCGATGAGAGAGGCCCTCTCCTCGAGCTCAACAGGGATCCCGAGGAGAAAGACGACGCCGATGATGAAGATGGGGAGGGCGCGGAGGGGTTCCGGATTCTAGGCCACGCTAAGTGCCTCAACAAGCGGCGTCGCGACAGGGAGGACTCTACCCTTGGTTGTTTTTCTGAAAAATGTGGAGAAAACAACGATATCGGTAGGATCAGAATGGTAGGATTGATGGAAACTAATGGTAGGAGAAAACAACAATATTGGTAGGATCATAATTGAAACCCAGTAATTCCTTTATAACTTGACACTAATGGTAGGATAGATGCACACTGATGGTACGATATATTTATACTATTGGAAATATGTAAATGCATAATTGACTTTACCACAACACAATATATCGGAGACTTATGAACACACACTCCGTATTAGCCTATGTGAGAGTCGAACTCACATCTCTGTGTGCAAACACAACGCTCTACCAATTGAGCTAATAGGGTATTTATCATCGTAATAGTAAAGACCAAGTATTTGATGAGTTTCGAAGTGCCCATTGAACCCCAAGATGCGTCATTTGACGAAAAAAAACCCCAGGATGCGTCATTCTCCCCGTCGACAATGGCAATATTCTGTGCCACCACCATAGATGCCGTACGTGCCTCTCCCTTGAACACCAAGCTCCCACTCCCGAGAGCCCACCAACCGCCGCACACGACATTTATACATACCCTATCACCTGGGGTACGCCACGGGAATAGAGGATCAGCCTGGGGGGTAGTTCTGATATAGGAAAGAGGAACAACTACAAAGGAAATGTACAAGATGACTTACCCATCGCTACCACTGCCACCAACAAGCTTGTTGCACTTTTCCTGAAATGGAAAGACAGTTGAACACTATTGGCAGGCCAGAACTGTACTATTGGTAGGATGACAACTGTATCGTTTCCTCGGATGCACGTGTGCCTTTTCCCCCGACCTTTCCGCCTCTCTCCTGCTCTGCCTCACTTTTTGCAGGGCATGTTGGGGTGTTCCAGATCCTCCTCTCAACCTTATATATGTGCTTGGGGAACACCCATCAATGCAATGATTGCATTTTCCCCTCATAAATGCTCCCCCCTTCCCCCCATTGAAGAACCCCGTTTTGGCGCCAAAATTACACGGACATCCCGCCAAAACCGCTACGGACAATCCCCTCCATATTATCTCCAAAATTTCCATGTATGGTAGGACAGTTTTGACTATTGGTAAGACGAATGTCTTCTATTGGTAATCCAAACGTGTCCAGTTCCCAGAATTGAAGGTGATGCTTTGCCCTCACCTTTCCACTCGTCTCCTATGTTGGCTCTCTTTTTTGCAGAGCATTTAATAAGGAATGACACCCATCAATCAAGATTTTATAAGGGTTGATTGACACCTTTAATTCCAATTATTTAAATTTCCCCTCATAAATGCTCCCCCTTATTTCCCTACTTTATTTGAGCCACACCCAAATTCCTCTGACATGTGCAGTACCTCCCCCTCCTGATTTCTCTAGGCCAACTGATGCAGCTACAGTGCTGGCCTCCCCTTCACCTGCTACTTCCTCTCCCGGTGGTATTTTTGCATTTGCAAAAATATACCACTTTCTACCCCTAGCCAAAAAAGAGGGTACATGTCTACTTATGCAAATGGACCCTTTTTTTGGTCTACTTATGCAAAGAGGCCTAAATTTTATTATATAAACTACCTTTGAATTAATATAAATTTCTACTCCATATAAAGTAAATATATAATCTTCAATTGTGTTTTTTTAAGAATGTAAACACATGTTTGAATCTAGATTAATCATGTTTGTTCTCTTATTAAAAAATGGTTAAGATATATTTTTATCTTGAGTCTATATTTTATACTTTTTACTAAAAATTATTAAATGATACTCCCTTCATTTTGAAATATAAGTCCATTGACTTTTTGCACGCTTTTTAAGGAGTTAAAAATTATATAAAAGAATATTTTTTTATTTTTTTTTATATAATCTTATATATATATTAGACCTGTCAAACGGGTCATTCTGGTCGGGTTCGAGTCGGGTCACTTTGGGTCCCGGGTAATACGGGTTTCGGGTATTTCCGGGTTGAATCGAACCGGGTTTGACCGGGTTTCGGGTAATTTCGGGTCGATCAATTTTTTCTTTTTTAAATTAAAAAAATCATAATTTTATAATTTTGCGATAAATTGAAAAATCTAAAATTAAAGACATTGTTAATAAGTTCTAGTGCTTGTAATTATATACTACATCTGATCTAAAATATTTGATTTTTATTATTTCTTGTAATTTTTCATAAAATGTAATAATATAAAAATATCAAAATTTTAAATAATTTTTTAAAAATAATTTTATTAAAAAATTGATATGCTATATATCATTACATTTGATTAAAAAAATTTTGATTTTTTTATTATTTCTTATATTTTTTAATAAAATGTAATAATATATCAAATATCACATTTTCAAATAATTTTTTAAAAATAATTTCATGCAATTAGTAATACGCATAGAATTTTTTTAATATTTTTTAGAATTTTTATCCTCTTAAAAAAGTCTGTTGAAAATTAAAAAATCAAATACTATCGATCGGACGGAGTATTACACAATACAAATAAATATAAAAGTTGATTTGAAAATGAAAGATCATGTAATTATAAAATGTAATAAATTGGAATCTCCATAAAAAAAAATTTAATCATATATAATTATAAATCAATCGGGTCACCGGATCAATTGGGTAAATCGGGTCAAAATTACCGGGTCAATCAGGTCACCGGGTCGAAACCCAGATTACCCAGAAAATTTCCGGGTTTTCGGGTTCGGGTCAGAAAAAATTTTCGGGTCAAAATTTCCGGGTTCGGGTCGGAAATTTTCCGGGCGTTCGGGTCGGGTCGACCGGGTCGGGTTGTGTTTTGACAGGTCTACTAATAAGTATATAGTTATATAAAAAATTTAATAAAAATATATTATTTTATATAGTTTTTAACTCTTTAAAAAGCGTGCTAAAAGTCAGTGGACTTATATTTCATAACGGATGGAGTAAAAAAAAACCTTACGTATTAAATCCAAAAGATATGTAAATTCAATCCATTTTTATTTTTATTTATAAAAAAATAAATAAAAATATTGATAATGTTTATAACAAAATATTATCAAAATATAACTAAGTAAGATACGATAATAACATATTAATTGATGTAACATTGGATATATTATTTGATCTAAGAAGATAAGTTTTTTAACTAATTAAGATATAAGGTTGAATATTAATTATAAGAATAAGTGAGACCATTAATATATTGAGATGACAAAATTATATTGGTTTATTAATTGATGTGACTAAAAAGATAACACCATATTAATCCAGAAAATGACACGTATGTGAATCGTACCACAACCCGTTTCAGGCATCTGTTTTAGTATTTTATATAAATATAGATATATAGATATAGATGGTCTAAATGTTAATAATTTACTCATGGGAAAAAAGAAAGAATTGAATTAATCAAGGATTTGATAAAGTAGCACAAAATGTACGTAGGTACATGCTATATATTTCTTAAAATTTAAACTCATAGCCACAACGTATAAATATACATATTGAAATTTTGACCAATTCTATTAGCAAAAAAAAAAGCTCAAATTTTGTGTATTGTATATTCAATTTGATCTAACATAAATAATTCACCAAATATTGGATAAATTATTCGATCTAAATAGATAAGTTTTCTAACTAATTAAAATATAAAGTTGAATATTTATAAAAATAAGTGCGACCATTAATTGAGATGACAAAATTATATTGGTTTATTAATAATAAATCAAATATTGGATAGATATAAGGTTGATCAAATAATAAAAAAAAAAGATAATACCATTTTAATCCAGAATATGACACGTATGAAAAAATAACACCATTTTAATCTAGAAAATGACACGTAGGCGAATCGCAATGTAAAGACTGAATGTATTTTATATTATTATATTATTATATTTGAGTAAATAAATTATTATTTTATTCAATCAGTAAAAATGTGAGAAAACCCGTCCTCGAGCGTAAGTTTGATTTTAAAGACATTCCGGCATCGTTTTGAGAATTTAGATTTTAACGGATTTAATTCCACCTTCGAGCTCCGAGTTTTGATAAAATTAATTTAATTCCGTTATCTTGGAATTAGTAAATCAAATTTTAACTAAATTCGATTTAGTCGGGAATTGATAGAGTCGGGATTAGCGGGTTTCGAATTTGAATGTCGGGTATATCCTCCTTACATTTTATATTGGGACCACATATAAATATATATATATATATATACATTTGTTTTCCTTTCTCTCTCTCTCTCTCTCTCTCTCTCTCTCTCTCTCCCGGAATTCTGTCCAAAATGTGGGATGGTCCCCTGGCTCCTACCCCCTCCCTCCTTGTCCTCTTCCCATCCTCCCTTATCCATCTGTAAAATTCAAAAACCCACCCAATTACCCCTTTGTTGTTTCAGAAGTTGTAAACCCTCATTTCCTCATCTCTTCATTCCCCTCACAACCAGCCAAAGTTGCCCTCTTTCCTCTTTTGTTGCCTACCGCAACCACCAAGCCATCACCACCATTCCATCTCCCTTCTCCTTCCCTTCCATTTCCTGAGGCCGAGTCACCACCACCACTTCCTCTCCTTGTCGTCCGGCCACCAGGGAGCCGCTTGCAGCACCTCAGAAGGCACCATCGACTTCAAAGCCGGGAGATCCCCTGCCCCACCGAAGGACAATCGAGGCCACCTTCACCCCTTCCTTGAAGCAGCAGCAACATCAGCCACCACTTCATCGACGCCAGCAACCCCACGGAGCCCCCGGAGATTCCGACGAGCTTCAACGAACTCTCGGTGAGCCTTTCACAACCACCTCCTTTTGCTTTGCTTGTATTTGCTCTTAGAACCTTAGGTCTCTTTGATTTGGGGGCTCGGTTTGGCCTTAGCTAGTAAGCGGGAGTGCGATTGTGAGATGCGAGGAGGGAGGAAGAAGGAAGGAAGGCGGAGGAGCGAGAAACGGCGCCGGCGCTGGGCGTTCCCTCGAGCAGAGGAAGACAGAGGAAGGAGAAGAGCAGCGGGCCCCGCCTCCAGCTCGCGTCCACCTCACCAGCCGGGCCCACCTCTTCTTTAAATCCGAAAACTAATTGGGAGGATGAGAGATCTGTGGGCTGATGTGAGATTGGGATGGGCCTAATTTTCGGTTGGGTCTTGAATCTGGGTTTGGGTCTCCACGGGCGGGTCCTTTTCTTTCTTCTGGGTTGATCTTCTTTTCTTCTTTTCTTCTTTTCTTTTTCCTGGCTGGGCACACATTTGGGCGCCCTTTTACTTCCTTCGGGTTGGGCCTTATTCTCGGCTGGGCTAGGGTTTTGTTGGGTGTAGTATTTTATTTGTTGGGTGTTATATATATTATGTGATGAATTGTGTTATTTTATTTATATATATATATGTTATATTAATTGTTATTTCGGATTTTGGGAAAATATATTTATATATATATATATATTCTGAAATTTTAATATATTTAGAAAGGTTTTAA
The DNA here is from genome assembly GCA_963922045.1 of Persicaria maculosa. Taxonomy (NCBI): domain Eukaryota; kingdom Viridiplantae; phylum Streptophyta; class Magnoliopsida; order Caryophyllales; family Polygonaceae; genus Persicaria; species Persicaria maculosa. The sequence continues at coordinate 43,880,503 of OY998261.1, forward strand.
AAGTAATATTATTTGATATTGGGTTATAAATATATTTATGGTTATTGTTTTGAGATTATATGGATAGTAAGTGTTAAATTATTTGAATATTATTATTATTTTGGGATTTGGTTGTAATTATAAATTCTGGAAATTAATCGTTATATATTGTTTATTTGTTTTAAAATAGTATTAATTGGATTATTTATATATGATGCATTTTATGAGGATTTAAATATGTGAGTTAGGAATTTTAAAGTGAGTTGTTGGTTTTTATTAATAAGTATGATGTGTGAACATAGGATTATTTTGATGATTTAATATTGGAATTTATTTATATAATGTTTTTGAATTAAGAAACATGCCGGAATGATTTCTATAATATGATTTTAGGAAATTGGTTTAAGGCTAAATGTTTAATGTCGGGATTTGAATAAGCGATTTTAAAAGAATTGTTTGATTTTCTAAGTTGAGTTCTTTGAAAGATTGTTTTGGAAATGAGGTGATGAGATGGGATGAACATGGAATAATCTGAAATGAGATATGTGAAGATATGTATGATAGTTAGGGGTAGGGGCGCCTTATGTGAAGTAGATAGACTTATGCATTTGTATGTTATTAGGTGATTGTGATATGTTGGACATTGCTTGCTATTGGTGACTCATTACTTGGATTCTGCTTCTGCCTTGTTCTCTGTTGTTCGGCTTATTCAGGTAAGTTCCTTTATGGGCTTACTCGGATTCGAAAGAGATTACCTGCTTGTGAATATATGACATGCTAGGTGTTGCATAAGCATTAAAGCATGCCATGTAGTATCATGCTAGGGTCGCACTTGTGATTGAGCATTCTATTTCTTTATGCGTATGAAACAGAACGGTCGTTATCTGTGATAGTCCTAGAGTCTCTGTTAGGGTCATAGGGTAGCCCAGCCCCATCGGGTGCCCTGAGTCTATCGAGTCGATATGATATGATATGATAGCCCAGCACCATCGGGCAAGAGATGAGATGATATGATATGATATGATGATGTCGTGGTGAGTGCACCACCATGAGGATATTGCTATGCTATAGCACCGAACTGGCCAGTCTCTGCACTAATGGGAAGGGGTGCAGAGGTAGGAGAGGGATATGCCACTTGGTATTCTTTGGGCGCCTTTACAGTTCTTTTTCGCATGTTGTAAATTAGGATCATGTTAGGGTGATTTAATTTCCGCATCTGCATCATCTTTATTATTAGCGTATGTGTATGTTCGCTTGTGGGACAGGGTGTGTTGAGGCCTCGGTCTGATCCCGCTCGCACCACTTGTTCTTAGGTATGATTGCTCCCTATCTCCATGGCGTGGGAAAGTCCCCCGGGCGATTGCAAAGAAATCTGTCTAACCCCGCTAATTTGGCTATATGACTTTAGAATTTATGTTTTGGTTTTGACCCGGCTCTGCCGTGGCTTCTGTATCTAAACCGTACTTCCGCTTTAATTTCGTTTAAATTGAATTTCTGAGACTTCGACTGATTAGAGGTTTGAAACCTCGACCCGTACCTGAATTGCAACATCCGAACGAAGGTATCCGACCTTCGAAACGTATCTCGGATATTTATATCCGGGCCGTTACAAAGTTGGTATCAGAGCCAGATTGTGCAATTCGGGTACGCAAGGGTCGAGTGTATGTTTTGGAAAAACCGCCCATGGATTTCAAAAGATTTGAAAGCGTTTTAAAGGGGCAAAACGAACTTAAGATGTCTAACTCCAATTGGACTAAGTAATGAACTTGACTTGTTATAAAAGAGGAAAAACCGACCAAAAAAGGGATCGAGAGGGTAGAAAAGGCGCTAGACCATCCCTATTGGATGTAGTCGGGAATGGGTAGGCGAAATACTAGCTTGTTCTTTACAGATGGGTCGGGAAGACTCCAAGGAGATCATTGTAATTGTCACTGACTGATTCTATGTTGAGTGCTTGAATATAATTGTCATTGTCATAGCTTGATTTCATTGGTATGTCCTAACTATTGAATGAATATTGAATGATCTGTGCAAACGGAATAGCGGGAGTACTCTTCTTATATGGTCAAACCCAGCTTGTGTGAGACAGCCCCTTCCACTATATTAGCCCCTTGACGGTTCTATCGAGTCTTTCTCCCGGATGTCAGTGTCTTCCACAGGGAATTGGGTTGGTAAACACATTGTGTCGGGAATCATGATTGAATATGAAGGTTGTCTGAGTGAGTAATGGAAGGTAGTTCTTGCTGTCATTTTGAGTCGGGAGTAAGGTGTTTCTGAGTCTGTCCTTCTCAATCCTTATGATGATCAACCAGTGTCTCCTTGCTATAAAGAGTCGTACCGGAGTTCCACGGGAAAGAGGGGCGATGAGCCGGTTGGGAAAAGTCAAGGGTTGCCCTTAGGGATCTCTGCCCGGTTGTAATGGTGACTCTCTCTGAATTGTGTGACATGATTTTGTAACATCCTGCATGTACCTTGCGAATGCTTCTTAGTAAAATGTTGCTCATGTTATTACACCTATGGTTAGTTGCATTGCTTAGCCTCGTGTTATGCCTTACTTTCTATCATGGTTATATGTTGTCATAGCATGTCTACTTGGCCTATTGTATTGCTCGTATGATTGATTGGAAGCATGAACCACATGATATGAACCTATATGATTGTTGTTTCTCCTGGATTAGGTCCATGATAGTGTGATCAACTCTTCTTGGTATGAATGCTTTTAAATGACCTCCTTAACATGCTGGATGATGACGTGTCGATGTTCATTATTCCTTTTGTGACAAGAACCTATAGCATGCCCATCTATTTTGTAGTTATCAGACTAACTATTGTGGATTACCTTGCATATGATGGTGTTGTGTGTTCCTTGCATTGAATGGAGAATATGTGACATAATTGAGTCTTGAGAATGCATGTTTCCTCCTAGTATGTGCTGATTCGAACTCATGTCCCCATAATCTCGTCATATTGCCCGTTACTTAGACTTGCTTTATGCATCGTTATGTTCCTCTCATGTTACTATATCGTTGGAATAGTAGTGATTGAATTCTTGCATATTGTCATGTTAACCAACTAAATACATGCATGTATCACATGTCATGCTGAGCCATTAGTATCATGCTTTCTAAATGTATCTCATCATATGATTCCGTGCCATGCTTGACCTAATATATGATCATTGTGTCAGGTGAGATAGTTACTATGTTGCCCTTTATATGATCTCGTATGATGCATACACCAAACTCGTGCATTGTTCATATATGTGATAATTACTATGCTGCTCTTATGTGTCCTCGTATGACGCTTCACCTGTTTGTTATGACATACCTTGCCATGATATATTTGGACTCATTTGTTGATGTGTATACCATGCTCTTACATTGATCATATACATGATGCTCGTTATCTTCATTAAAACTCGCATGACTCCGAATCATACATGACCATTATTGACTCCGCATAACTTGCCTAGGTTGCTAGACTCATCTGCATCCATGGAATCATAGACTACTAGCTTGTCTCACGTGCATCAGTGTAGGACTCGATTGTGCCGTTAGAATGAATGCGTATGTCGTTGTTCCTTGAGATAGGTACATGTTAGTGTGGATTGATGTGATTGATATGCTCCATAATGGCCCGCTAAATTAGTCAACTCTGTGAAGTATAAATGATACACCCAACATATAATATTTACTCAGCAACTCCATCATCTCAATATTTTTACCAACTTTTCTCCTATTTCCCGGATAGGTCAGGCTAATCATTGGCTAGGAAGATTTTTATGGAACTATCAAAAATAGGCTTATAAGGCTCAGATGGCTTCAAGCAAAAGATAATAAAAAGGGTGGATAGAGTCATATGTGGCTAACGAAAACATGTCTCAATCATGTGCAACTTATATGCAACAAACATATATATTCGGTCTTGAAAATAGATAACAATAGTCAATCACAAGAGATAGAAACACATGGAGAGTATAATCACACAAGAAAGCAAAAGGGAAAATATGGATATCCCTACAAGGCCAAAATATCTCCCTAGAACAAAAATTTTGTTGGATTTCAATTATACCTGGAGACAATAGATCATAAATGATCAATTTTATTCACCCAATCATGCTTCACATAAGCTCCCATAGTGCCCATTTTGCAAGGCCGGAGTATCTCAGTCAACTTTAGTCCCACTCTATAGGAGGGGCGAAACGCCAACTCCACTAGACAACAACAACCAAGGCCCCAAGTCACCTTCTATACCCGCTAGGCCTCCCGCTTATGGCACAAGGGCACTGTTGTGTGCCCCTTCCGACCCATGTAACAACTTCTATTCCAAAACCCATATTAGGGTGTCATGGAACAATACTATCCTGCATATGACGAGGGGGTTAATTCGTCATCATCAGCACTCTTCAACCAAGCCAGAAGCCCATCTGTGAATTCATCCAATGTTGGAGATGTTTGCAGAGTTGATCTACACACATATCATGAAACCCAAGCCATGACATGTACTCTGCCCGAAACTCTCATCACCGTATAATGAATCCCAGGCTGAGATGGAAGAGAGATGCGAGCTAACAAGTTCCTGAGTATGATCTCACTTTTCTTCCTCTGCTGCATCCTTTTATGTCCAGTTCTTTGCTGATGACCTGCAATTTCTTATACGGCTAACATCCCTCTTATGACAACTTTATATATTGTGTATAATGATCATTCATTGAAGCTCAACTCCTTTGCTTCCGTTCTATGAAACGGGTTTGTGATTACCTAAGATATTAACTAGTCAGCAAAGTGATTTCATCTTTCAAGTGAGGTAATCAAGCTTCACATCATGTTTGTCTGAAGATCCTCGAGTAGCGTCTCTCTCCATTGATTATTCGTCTACTTTGCAATACTTCAGCCCGGTCCGTTTATGGTGGTACTGGAAGCAGCTTGTGTAGTATTGTACCAAAAGAGCGTGATCATGAATGCATGATCTTATAAGGATAGGCAATGGTGTTTAAGAAGACTCAACTGTAGAGATGTTCTGATCCTGGCTCCCAAACGACTCCTAAAAAGATCCCTAATCAACCCCGACACAGCCAAGAGTTCCATTGTCCTTGTCAGAGAAAGTTTCTTAAGAGGCCCCTCTATTGTAGGCCTGTTACAGTCCTCCCTCACTTCTCCAGCAACCATGGCACCATGTATATGGTCAATGCTGATGGGGATAAGCAGATTGGGAAACTTAGCGGGGCTGATATTGGGGTGGGTAGGATTCGGTTGGAGGCCTCGTCCCTCCACCACTGTTAAGGAATTAAAGGTGAACGATGTGAAAAAGCTGATTGTTAAGTAGGAGGAAATCGAGTTCTGAAATACACAAATATATGAAATATAAATGCAATATGATTCCTAGCCTATGCAAATAATTACAAGACTTCCTCCCGTTGTAGTGGAAGGTTAGTCAGGATCGATCCACGAGGAGGCGTGTCAGCGGGATCCTAGTAGCGTTGGAAAGCTCACGTCTTTGGTCGACCAGAAGCCTCGATCTCGACCTTGGTGCTTGATGTCGACCTTGGCTGTCGCTCCTCTCTGCAACAGAAGACCTGCAGAGACAAAAACAAGCAGTCGATATCGACTAGGGTAGGTCTATATCGATGTCAGTTCCAGAAATCGACTGGCTCAGAAGACTGCAGTCGACACAGTAGTGGTCGATATCGAGGTAGGGGGTCGATATCGATCTCGGAAACTTATGCAGGAAGATCGTAGTCGACTCAGAAAACCGTCGAAGAAACTCAGTGGTCGATATCGACGTTTGTGGGTCGATATCGATGTCTTTTCCTGCAAAATTGTTAGCTTTTTTGTCGGCAAAGAAAGGCATAAGACTTAAGGATGAATGAGGAGCGATGAACAGAATAAAGACAGTGGTTTTTGAAGTATAAACTATATAAAAAGCAACTCCTAGGATTAGGGTTTACCACAACGTTAACCAATGCATGCGATAAGGCAAATAAGACGGACAATTGCGCTATTTCACCCGAGGGACGAGCTTTCGCTGTACACCAACTCTTATGATTACTCTTGCAAATAAACCTATTTGTCTCTACCAATTTTATGTTTATAACTCAAGTTGTTAACATGAATCCCTTTTCTTTCGATTAGGAATAAACATAGAATCATAGGAGATGATATAGACACAATGATATCAACATCTAACACTTACCTCAGGCACGCATGGCTAACGTCGGGCTCACCCCGACCCTAAGAGCTTTGGGAGACTACTCGCACCTCATCATGGAACTCATCATTGATTGAAACGAAATAACTTGCATTAAAACTTCAAAACTTTACAACTCAACTTCGGCTCTCGCAAACGCCAAATCCTAAAGCTTCTTCTTAACTCTATTGAATGTAATTAGATGTGTTGATGGATGATTGAATGCCAGCCCCCTAGGGCTTTATTTATAGGCTACTAATCCTTGCTAGTTAAGGATTGTAACTTCTATCTAAACTATGAACTCTATCCAAACAATTAGGATAGGTCTTTTATTTTGATAAAACTTTAAACAACTTCATAAATCTCTAAGGTGAAAAAGTAATTAAATCCAGCTGCAATCTATCTAACTCCTGAAAGATAGAATAGTCAATCCGCGTCTCGAAAAGCGTGTCTATCTTGTGTCGAAGTATGGTCGATATCGACCAAGCAGGTATCGACCTCTCTGTTTCTGCTCGACAAGCTCAGCTTCACTCGATTCCTGGGTCCCGGTCGATATCGATGTATGGGGATCGATATCGAGTGCTTTTCTTCTGCTGTGTTGTTGTCTGTCTCGACACTCAGTTCTGTGTCGATGTATCTGTAGTCGATATCGACCATGTGGTCGATATCGACCTATTCTCTGGTCTCCTTGGTTTCTCCGTTTTGACTCTGATTTCGCTCGAATTCCTACATAATTAGATCAAAACTTGTGCAGACTCTATTTCTTGCATGTTAGCTCATTTTTACACAAGTCTATATGATTTTGAACCTTTTCTTTGGAAATCGAATGAAATATGAAGTCAAAATATGCAATAAAAAGATGTACAAATATATACATCACTGATGAAAGCACGATGTGAAATAGCTGATGAAAGCTTCGCATGTGACGCTAAGAACACTGTCAACAAGACTAATGATCAAAAGTAGTCTTGAAGGGGTTTCATTCTAATGTCCAGACAAAACATTCAAATACAGCAATTCTGAGTAAGAAAAGCAAGAACAGAAATGTAATAACTGAGTGTCTCTTCCACTGAGTGTCTCTTCCACTATATAGTTATGAGTAGAGAGCTGGTTCTCTCGAGAATAGAAAAAGCAAGAACGGGAAAGAAAATATTGATGGCACCTCAAAACTCATGTTGAATAAAACCCTAAGCTATTGTATCAGTGTATACTGAAAACAGAAAACACCTAATTTGAAGAAGCTGCAGTGCAGATAGCAGATGATGGTTGTGCCAGTGAGATCACATAACATTGAATTTTTCATGCAAAACCCAAACTGGTCTTCACATTTATGTGCTACCTCAAGCAGATGATCCCTCAGTTTCTTTCTTCTCCTTTTGTTTCTCCCGCCTTTTCCTGTTTTTTAAGGCATTCTTGCTCATTTCTCTGGTAGAAAATGTGTCAAAAAATAAGTGCCAACAGACAAATCAATGTCAACTGTCAAGCATAAACTTGTAAGCACCAAAGCTTGTTTTTATATTCAAGCTTTGAATTTAGGCACTTACTGGGCAGGGCGTCCTCCAAGCAGCTGAGGGGACAAAAGAGGGTTTGATAGTCAGTACTTGTACAATTGATTTAGTGCATGTGGACAAATTACTTTAAGACCATACAAGCAGTAACAAACAGATGCAGATAGTTGGATCTTTACTTGCAATGTCTTTTTAATGTTCATTGGGTCCCAAAATTATAAACTATAATTAAAAGAGCTTGCTCAAATAAGCAAACAAACGAAAAACATATGCACTGATTTACTGATGTTCATCCAAATTGTAGGAAATGCCTTCTATCTTTTCAAGGACAGCCTGACAAATGAAGGTCATCCGCTAGGGTATCATTTTCTCTTAACATTTTCATTCTCTTTTCCACATCTTTAGCTATAATCACCTTGCAACTAGATTTTAGAAAATATTTTGGTTTCTTGAACAATCTTGTGACAGAAGGCTTGAAAGAGCAAACTCTCTTTCTCTCTCTGAAAGCTGAGAATTTTAGTTCTCGCACTATGCATTTTATCGTTGGATGGATGAGCTGTTGTCATATGTTACAACAACAACAACAACAACCCAGTTAATCCCGCATTTTAGAGGGGCATGGGTCAGGATGTATGCACTCTTTCCCCGAACAAGTCGAGAGAGTATTTCCGATAGACCCAGAACAGTAGGGCAGTAGAACCACATAGTAGTAGGCCTCACAGAAGGTAGAAGATACAGAAAAGTAGAAGAGGCACAAAGGAAGCATGAAAATCAACAAAGACACCAAGGCACAACTCTAATCAAGACCATAACACGCAACACTAGACATCAACGGCTCGAATGCTCTCCCTCCAGTGGTCTCTATCCAAAGTCATCCTCGGAAAGGTTTAGAATTTTGAGGTCATGTCTAATAACCTCCATCCGGCTCTTCTTAGGTCTACCTCTCACCCTGCGGGTTTCTCCCAAATCCAAGATTTCACACCTACGAATTGGAGCCGAAGTTTTACACATCCAAGCATTTGAGAAAATGTTTGGCCATTAGCTATGTTTGGCAACCTTTTTTAAACTGGCTTATTTATTTATTTATTTATTTATTTGTGTTTCAGAGAAAAAGGCACTCACAACAAAGTCAAGAGGTTTAACATTGAAACCCAATTTTCAACCACCTGCCAGCTCATAGCCAACATCTCACAAAGTTTTAGTTAGCATCTTACAAAATTAGGTCGAGATTCCTAGTGGAGTCGAAGGTTAATCAAGTCTATGCTAGTTCCCTAATGTCTGGAAGAAGATGAGACAATTTAAACAATTGAACCAAACCATAGAGAGAAACTTATTTCTCACTTTGCATAATCTAATTTAATTAAATTAATCCAAAAATCTTACTTCTCACTTTGCTTTTATCTTTTGGAGTTGTAGTTACTGTGAGAATCTCATTTTCAATTTCTCCAATAATTTAACCTCATATCCTCTCCAATTAATCTATTAAATTATTTGTTTGTGGAAAACTGATGATCAACAAGGTGCTCCAGTGGATTCGACAAACATTTATACAATTACTACTCATAGTACCATGTATAACGGTGTCTACCATCTGGAAACCCCTACTACCCAGCTACCCCCTCTTTACCTATTTGAAACTCTCCAAACTTCAGACAGATCCATACACTAACCAATTAATTTGGCCACGGAACTACAAGGATTTACATAGCAAGAACAACACTTCACTATGCCCAAATAAACAAGAAAAAAAATAAAAGACAATTTTGTTTCAAGGATACCTCCATCTGAACAGAAGCTGCATTCTTCGCATGAGGTGGGAGATATGCAGTAGGTTTTTGAGGATTAGCTGGTGCTGCTCTGGCAGATGCCTGGGGAGGTTTGGTCCCTTGTCCTGAAGCTGAAATTTCAATATAGCACAGTTGAAAACAAAATAAAGAAGCATTTAAGACAGTTTGAAATGATGGCCATAGGTTCAACCTGCTGATTTAGCATCCGCAACCTTTAATGAGCCAATAGACTTCACTAGCTCACTAATATCACCAAACTTCTTTGCTGATTCTGGTTTCCAATCTGCCTGCAAGAAACATAGAAGCCTATTAAACATCTCAAACCAAGAAACCTTAGCAATACACAAGAGCCATAGCTCCCTTAACCTGGTGTAATTTATCAAACATCTTCTTGTAGTATAATGAACCGTTGGGATGGAATACTTTAATCCTGGAATGCGAAAAATCAGAAAAAGTAATTCATCACTGCTCCCCCAAAAAAAGGCTAACATTATTTCACATGTAGTTAGCCACCTATAAAGAACAAACATCATATTCAAATTGGACTGGTGTATCCATCATTGCAAAATTAAAGGAACTCTGATAGAAATGGGTGGAATTGTGGTTTAAAAAAGGGAAGTACAACAACACTTTAAAGAAGTAAATTGCAGAATCTGAACAACTAACTTCAATAAACTCAAACAATGTAAAACAAACAAACTGAGAAGAACCTCAAACTCAATAGATAGGGGTCATTGGCAAGAATCTTGCACACAACTGAGAAAAATCGGTTCATTAATTTAACTTGAAGTCTGGGCAGTGAACACAAATTGCAGCTTCTCTTTTTAGAATGCAAAAGAAACAACTCAGAACAACAAACCCAGAGGTAGGGCCTAGGGAGTCGATGTGTATGCACTCTTTCCTTGACTAGGTGGAGATGGTATTTCCAAATGGACCCAGAAGTGCCATAGACAGTGAAAAAAATGCAAACTCAAACCAAACAAGGAGACTAAATAACTACCTAATAATTATGTAGATTAAATAATGAAATGCATGGAGAAAGTTTATCTTAACTATTGATTGGCTAGTGGGATTATGGGAACAAGGGAAATAACAGAAATTAAAACTAAACCTATCAATAGTAGAAACTAACTTCTGGAGAAATTAGGATGAAAAACTAAGAAAATAACTAAATTTCAATACTAGGCCTTTATCTAACTCCAACAAGAAAATTCATCTCTATCATCAGAGAGAATTTAATTCTCTAAACTCATTGCAGTCGTAAATTAAATCACTGGCTAGATGATAATTCAATTACAATTGTGATTAATCACCGTCTAGATGAGAATTTAGGTTTGCGTCTCTCTTTGCCTTTTGTTGTGTTGCTTATGCCTTGTTGCTTAGTGCCCTTTCCACCTATCTTTGGGTATATCAGAAACTCTCACGAGTACTTGGGGAAAGAGTGCGTATATCCCGACCCCTCATACCCTACTTTAGTTTGGGATAGACTGGGTTGTTGTTGTTGTATATTCAGTCTTTTGAAATGGTGCAGAGGGCTGGAACAAAAACAGTAAAAATGATGCACACATATAACCACTCTGGCATGTTGTAAAAAAAAATGTGATATTGTAAATGTTATCGCCCCATCAAAATATGCTCATTGCTGCTTTGACATTCATTTAGTAGAAACTATAAATAAGCTTCTCTTCATCTGGATGAAGGATAAAACACTATTCAATAACGCCATGGCCTTCTTAAGTAAAAGTGTGACAAAAGAAGATTAGAAGAGGGGAAAAGAAATGCATCACTGTTAGTGCTCTCTTACAATATTGTTTGAGCAACAAGACTGCAATTCTAGGTTCTAAGGGAGTTCATTCATTTAAATATCAATGGTCGAGTCTCTGTCAAACTTTGCGATCGAGGAAAGTACACACTTAGAAAGATATCAGTAGCATTTGCCATTAGAAATGCAGTTTTTATTAGCTCCTCCTTGGCTAGCTTTCTCAAAAACCTTGTCACTCCCGAAATTAGGCCAAACAGGATATTTCACAAGGATAGAAGAATGCATACATGTCCATTTATGGACACATACTAACATTTAATTCCCTGGTTCTTGCTGTAATTAACAAAAAGAAAATGCCCAATAAAGGCAGCCTTACCCATTGTCAACTTGCAGCCTTGGAGCTGTAGTGGCTGTCATAAAGTAACATCCACTAGGAGACCATTCACTAGTTACTGACCACTCAGCTTTTGTATTTCCAATTTGTTTTTTGTCTATATAGTCCCAAAATACCTGATCAATGAAAACAAGTAAAGAACATGTAAGAATGCTTGCTCCAAGAAAGCACTCAGAGACTACTAGATAAGTTATCAAACCCTCTTTCAGCATTATGGTCTTAAAACTCACATTAAGACTTGACAGCATGAAGTCCAGAACATATAGCCCTTGTCAATAAATAAATAAATAAAGTAAAAAAAGAAAGAACAATCGTGGTTCAACTGTTGAGTATTTCCTTGTTGATCAAAGTTGAAAGTAAAACTTTCCGAATAAAACATGGATGCTCAACATAGAGTATGTAATCTGTTGAAACATAGACATACCATGTTACCAGGCAAATTCCCAAAACCGGCCAAACACAGAACTGCAGTTTGATGTAGTGATGTAAGGATAAAAATACAGATGATGGTGTATAAGAAAGTCTAGTCTAAGCTGAGAGAGAAGCAAAAGTAAAAGCCAATGAACATTGAAAAAAGAGACAACTGCATTGTTATCAGTTCAGTGAAGGATACATCTTCCTTTAGGATTCCATTTGATTGTATTGTAAGGTCCAGATCCAAGCTGGAGAAGAGGATTGCCCTTCTTGTCAAATATCGTAGCTTTTGCAGGCATAACTAAGAACCGTGTCAAGGAGCAACAGAGGTGCATTGCAATCAGAAGATTGTTGATGAAAGCAACCAGCAGACCCCAAGAACATGAAAGTATAATTTATCTGTCAACCTCAAATTACAGTTTAATCATTCAGTTGATAACTCAATACATAATAAAAGGAGACATGACCAGTTTATTTATTATCATCAATGCTCACTGTAAACCCCATACAAGAACTAAAAATCTCAAAAACAAATCAGTTTCTCCACCCCCTCACTTCTCCTCCCTCTCCAATTCCTTTCTTTTCTCCTTTAAAAACAATAACCCAGACATTTGTGCTTAAGTGCCATCTTGTATGCTAATAATTCAGTAGGATATAGGAATCAAATAAATGTATAAACAATATATGCCCCTACTTGCTAGAGGGGTGGATACATCCGTATACAACAGCAAATTCTGTGCCGGTATATGACCACTGAACATCATGAACTGGACCCTCTTTACCTGGCATTAACTGAACAATTAGTCTTATCCAAAAGGAGTTTCAGAATTGAACTACTAATAACTGCTAAAAGGACATACTAAGAGAAACAAGGCCTGAATGGGTGCCATCTGTTGTCAAGTAGTGGAGCTTTGATTCCCCATAGTAGCTCTGATTGGTTTTGTCAACATCTGATTGGGCCACAACAAGAAGCCCAGTAGAGCCATAGTTCCAATGTAATTGTACCTGTGAGCAACGGAAGAAACTTCTCCGAGCAAGAGGTTCACGGGGGTTATTTTCTCCACACCCAAATATTTGAACACTGGCGGGAATTCCCTAAATGAAACATATTATAACATAAGATTAGTCAAGAAATAAATCAGAAGGCCGGTAGGCCAAATCTTGTGCACACATGCAAATGACTAAAGGTGATTACATATAAATGATGTGCTTTGGTAAAGCAACACAGAAGGAAAGATAAGGAGCCGCGAAAAACTTTCGAGTAACATAACATGATATAGAGGAGAAACTAAAACCCACTAAATAAAAATGTATTATTAATTTAATCAGTAAGGTACTGATTGACTGAAAGCAACACAAAGATAAATGAAACTTTGATGTTGCTCTTCTTGATAAGGGATGATGTTATAAGTGTTAGTTCGACAATGAAATCAAAGAGATGAAAACTATTGGAACATTATGAAATTAAGGATATTCTATGGGCTAGATATATTGGCTGAAATTAAGGATATTCATATCAAATTGTTACAGCTCGACAATGAAAATAAAGAGATGGAAACCGAAAGCAAGTATCTTGCACATCAACAAATGAGGAATACTAAAGTTTGTTGTCATTTCGTTCAAATAATACCATGTAGCTACCCTCCTTTTGATAGTGGAGAGCAAATATCCAACTCCTAATCCCAATAAATGACTTGAATACTTAATAACTATAAATCAGAATGTGGAAAGAACTAATTTTGCAGCTAGATTAGCATGAGCTGATATCCACCCCAAACAGGAATTCATACCTGTTTCTTTGACATGAACAACCACTTTTCAGACCATTGATTAACAAATGAAAGCAACATAGATCACGGTAAAAAAATAAAATTAAAAAAAAATACTGAGTGCAACTGCGACATGTCAAGTCTTTCCATCCAACTTCATAATACAATGGTCATAAGTTTTTCCAAAAGCTATTACAAACCTTGGATTCAGGAACAAAGGCAGCAACATGGGACCCAGGCTGTTTTGAGAGTTCTATTGCAGCTACTCCAGGAATTCTATGGCGAGATACAATTCCTTTGGAGAAATCCTTTGGGTCGAAAAATTGTATCTCATTTGTTGCAAGGTGACAAGCCAATACTTCATCTGAGCTAAACGCAACTAAAGGCCTGGTCATACAAAAAATATAAGTACCTACTTGTTATGTCAGAAGTCAAAACAACTTATTGGAAAGTGTATCTCGCAAAAAAACTATCAATGAGCACAGCAGAAATAGTAGAGAAGAAGATAATACCCTAGAAAGGAGAAAGCAATATACTCCCTCCGTTCGCCAAAACATGTCAATTTAGCTTCTTTCACAAATTTAAGGAAATCAACAAATATACTATTATACCCTAATTTATTACACTACTTTTTTACTTTCTCGAAAACTATAACTAGCAATCTACTAATCATTACAAGTGCATTTTCGTAACATAGAGATCATAATACCTACAATGACATGTGTTCATGATCAGAACTAACACTCTAAAATGACATGTTTTGCCGAACGGATGGAGTATAAAGAAAAAGAGTTTGGCATCTAAAAGCACCCCTTGGATTCACTGACTTTTCCACTAAGAAGATACTGAAGCCTTCAAATCAACAAGCTAGATATAAAATATTCTTTTTTGGGAAAGCTTGGACTATTAAGAAAGTTCACCAGGGATTAAAAAAAAAGGGAATGAAATTATAGCCAGCAGCAAGATCTTTCCCTATTAGGGCATGCCTTTCCTTATCCAGAAAGTTTATACAGGCACTAATACTATTAGACTATTAGTAGTGATTAAATGAAGTAAGCTAAATTCAAAACATCAATAATTCAACTCTCTATTTCTTTGAGTAAAAACTAGATATCAGCACTAGAGAGTTGGAGAACGGTACTTTCCAAATTCCTATGTAGTTCAATGATACTGCCCTTAAGCATCAACTGAATTCTCATCATCCATAACTAGTGGATGTTTCAACACTGTTTCTATATCCATTATCTCACAGCAAGCAATTGGAAGTAATATTTAGCTGAGTTCTACTAAAGATGCAGGTTCAGGCATAAGTTAAAAGATGTTAGATTAATATACGACAAACACGAAGTGGCTTGTACAATAGATTTTCAATCCTCTTTGGCTTATCAGGTCTGACCCGACCTGAAAAAACTCAAACCCAAATGAAATGGAACCCGAAAATTAACCAAACTCAATATCTAAACCTAGACCCGACCCAAGGTAGCCCGAACTCGAAACAAACCTGATCCAAAACATATCCGGACCTGAAAAGCACCCCAACCCTGGACCTGAAACACACCTGACCAAAAACATACCTAAAACAAAAATAATTGAACCCAAACCCAATCAGACTTGAATCAAAATATCTCATCCAGCATACTAAACACAGAAATGCACACAGATGAAAGTTAATACATATATTTATGCACTATAACATATTTAAGAATTTTAAGTAATTATAATCCTAAATACTAAGAACCTTAAAAGAAGTTTATTGAAACCCGAACTATCCGAAACCCAAAATATTCGAAAACCAATAGACAAAGACTGAGTCAACCCGACCCAGACCCAAGTAGACCTGAATTGTTTCATTACAGAGATGACAAAACCCAAAAGCAACATGAACCCGATTCACACCCGATTCACACGGCCCAAATCTGACTTGCCCCGTCTGAACTCTTGTTTCTGGCTAGAAAAAGTAAAATTTTCATGGAGTGATGGAGATGAACGAGGAAGGATGCCTGTTCAATAACTCTCAGTTTTCAACTTTCATGGAGGTAGCTGAACTGAACCCAAAATGATCCAACCCCAATCCACACCCAACCAGAATCACCGAATCTAGATACATTCACGCATATGCACATCAAAATGCCAATCAACCAAAATGAAAACAATGCCCTGCTACATAACATAAACCAATTCATGTATTTATGAAAATCAATAACATAAACAGGAATTTGAAAAATATAATACACATACCAATTGGCCTTTGTGATGTTCTTCTGGAAGTGATTATGTACAGAAGCTCCAGTTTGAATCTTCCATAAGTTGACATTCTTTTCCTGTGGCGTCGTGGGTTTCTGAAAGGTCTGAAGATAAGTTCCACAAGGGGACAAGGATGTTGCAGCGAGGTTTGGGATCTGGAATGATCTAAGCTCGGCATAGTTTATGCAGTTGTAGATGCTAATGACGGAGTCAGGCTTAACCACCATGAGCCTAGATCCGTCAGCACTGAAAGTTGCACTAGTACATGGAATCTTCTCCAATTTAATCTCAGGTTGACCATTTTCAAAGGGAGGACCATTCCAAATCGAAAAGAAATTTGGTTCACGAACTAGAACAAAGACAACATCCATACGAATAGATCAAAATTTCAAAATATACTATCAAGAAAATTACACGAGATATGAGATAAATACCTAGAATATCCAATGGCGGGACGGAATTAGCGGCTGCCATCGGAGGATCGAAGAAGAACCTCGGAATTAGTTAGCGGACCAGCTACTGTTGAGTCTCTATAAAAATAAAACACATGAACTTGGAGTTTGACTGCAATCTATGCGGAGGTGAGGAGGGAGAGCGGTGCGGGGCGATGGTGGCGTGAGCGGTGCAAGGCGGTGATATGGAGGATAGTGTACAGAGAAGGTATGATGGTGAGGGACCGAGGGTTTAGCAGGAGGTAGGGGAGCGGCGGATTAATATTTTTTTTTCCGTGTGTTTGCAGGTGGGTTAATATTTTTGGTGAATTCGTTAAATATACTTTTTTTTTTACCGGTAATAATCTATATCTATATATTAATTAATACCAAAGCACCTACGTCACATGTCACTCCCTCGAGCAAAGTTATTTTTGGCAACATTTATTGATAATGCATATCCTATATAGGCATTATAGACATTTTTAGGCTAGTTAGGTTGCATTTAGTTAATGAATTAGAGTTTAAGTGCATCTGACGATTATTTTGGGAGAGTTCGGATTTTGCGCGAATTTGTGAGTATTTTTACAGATTAGATTACACTATGGAGATGCATGACATTGGAGACTTGAAGAAAGAAAGCAAAGAATTGGAGCTGCATTAAGCTTCTGGCAGCGGGATGATGCAGCGGGGCATATGTCGCGGTCGCGGCATACATGCAGCGGGCGCCGCAAGGAGCTGAAGCGGCACCTGAATGGAACACGCGTGCAGCGGCCGCGGCACCTATGCTGCGGCCGCCACATTGGTCATCGGCCGCATTTCAATTAGAGAAACCCTAGTATTTGTTATTTTCATTTGAGGTTCGGTTTAGACTTTTAAAAGGCCGAGAGTTATCTAGAGTTGAAACACTTTTCATTTTTCATTCTACGTTCATCAGACAATTTAGAGATTTGAGTGATGTCTTCTATGAGGAACTAAACTCATCTGTTCTGCCGGCAATTTGAAGCTTTATTTGGATTGATTGTGAGTTTCTAATTCTCGTTCCTTGTTTCCTATATTTGAATGCTTCAACTTCTTTGTGCTTGATTGTTTATTGTGTTGTTCTATCTAGCCCGCGCAACTAGTTAGAATCAATTCAATTGCTAGGGTTTTGTAGATTCCTGATAATGAACCTTAACCTAAGTAGCAAACTTGTCCCTTTAGGGCTGATTGAACTAATTGGATAGGTAGGAAGTTGAATGTGTTGTTAAATCCCTTTTTAGGGACTGCAAATACCTTGGCTAATCTCTGAACTTAAAGCTATCAATTGGGTTAAATCCTTCTTTAGGGACTGTTCGATTGATAAGGGTTGCTAGGACTGATTGGACTAGTAACTATATTAGGTCGGGACAAGGACATTCATAGGAACCTTAATAGGACGAGAAGAAGTTACAAGGATCGCTTCAACCGAATAAAGTGGAAAATTGTAGGTAGAACTACTTCTCTCAATTGTTTGAATCACAACCATTTACTCTTGCATTTCATAATTCGTTTTGCTTTCACAAACCCCCCCCCCCATTTGGTTACTTTAATTGGCACTTAAATCACATTTGAATAACAAATCTCCCTGTTGATCGACCTCTTACTTATTACTATACTAGTTATAAGTTTGAGTTTACTTTGACGGATCAACGACAGGGTTTTCCCTCCGTCATTTATATTGAATATATTTTGACATAACTTCTTTTAAACAATCTATATATTAATTAATATCAAAGCACCTACGCCACGTGTCACTCCCTCGAGCAAAGTTATTTTTGGCAACATTTATATTGAATATATTTTGACATAACTTCTTTTAAACAATGGGATTAATTCAAAATTTTTTTTAATAAAATTAATATTCATTATACAATATTATTTCATTTTATCTTGAAAACTATTTTTTTTATCATAACCTTAATTTTTGTAATTTCACCTAACCAACCTAATCTGCACAAAATTTCACATGATAAAATTTTTAAATATTTTTTTGACCAATGAGATTTATTTATTCTAACTATTAAATGATAAATATTTTTTATTAATTAGATGAAAATCACCCTAATTTTACAATTTCCTCCCAATCAACTGAACCTAGAAAAAAAATCCAACTATTAAAATTTGGACAAGTTTCTTCAATTAATCTATCTATATCTAACTAATAATGCAAGCATTTTTTATTAGGTGTTATAACTTATAAGCACCTTTATTTTAGGATTTTCACTCAACCAACCTATTCTACTTAAATCTTAAACTAATGTAATTTTTACACATTTTTCACAAATATTAATTTTTTTACTTACTTTATCAAATCAATTTTTTTCTATTTTATGTTAACATATGGTAATAGTTTATTTCATTTTATAGCGGTAATTTAATTTTTATACTTACAAAATTTTATTTTTATTTTTTATAAAGAAAAATACGCGCCATGGCGCGGGGACTGTACTAGTTTGGCAACAAGGACCTTATATGCCAAGGGCATCCAAACGGATGAAATTACGAAACACAGAGTCGTCAAGTATCGTAAAGCCAGAATAGGCAAAATTGAGGTGCGATAAGTGGTCAGCAACTCTATTTGCCTCTCTAAAGACATGACGAATCTCAAGAGAGTGAAAGAAACCTAGGAAGACTAGACTGTCAGAGACAATCATTTCTGAGTCCTCGTAGGCTTCCCAAGGCTGTGGATAATGGTGAGGTTGTCACCCTCGATTATCAAATTGGTTATGTTGAGTTCTCTTGCAGCGTTAAGACCATTCCAAAGGCTCAGGCCCTCCGCTCCATAAATTAAAAATATGGAGGAAGGACCAGAGCCACAAAAAATAGGTGTGCCTGTATGGTTTCTGATAACATATCCATAGGAGCCAAACGAGGAGGGAGATAAGGCTCCATCGAAGTTTAGTTTGTAGCAGTCCAATCCCGGGGCCCTCCATTTGGTGTTTTTCCTGGTCCTTGTGGACAGGGTTCGTTAAATATACTTTGGAAAAATCTAATTGGGAAGGTCTAATGACAAGATGCTTTTCATTTTATTTAAAAATGTGGGCCAATTTGAAATTTCTATGAAATCTGGGTTGATTTTTTAATTAATTGAAATAGGTCATCTTCAACCTACGTTTGTAATCAAATTGGTTAAAAAATCAACCCAGATTTAACCACTATAAAAATAGGGTCATAGACACTGTCACCACTATAAAAACAGGGTCATAGATGAAATACCCCCATATTTCCGTTTATTTAATTTTAGAATTTTATTAAATAAAAGTCGGAAGTATTTCTTATTCCTCTTATTCTTAGTGTGTCAAAATTCGCGAGATAGTGATTTCACATTTTATAATGTGAAATGGGGGAAATTAATTTATTTAATTTGTTTAAATAAATAAATATTTTTATAAATAATATTCATATATTATTTATGGGTAGATTAGTGGGTAACTAGTTATATATATATATATATATATATATATATTATACTATATATATACATATGTATTTATTTAGGTATACATATACATGTATATGTGCTAGTGCTACGATATATATATATATATATATATATATATATATATATATACTACCCACATAAAAGGGTCAGCCCATTCCGAGTCTCCAGGCCAGCCCAACATCAGCAAAACCAAAAGCTGAATACGGGAGAAGAAGGAGCCGGTTTGATTCGTTTAAAACAAAATTCTATCTTAACTATAGGATAAGTAACAATCTTTGGCTAAATCTTTCCAACCTAAAATCCATATCTTTAGGGGATTTGATTAGGTTAAATCTTAGAGGGCATTACGAGCTTCCCATCCATATCAAACACACGACATAACTTCCTCTCCATCATCCTCTGCAACCCCGTAAACATCAGCCGAAAATCACAAACGACAACTATCTCCATTCACCCTCGACCACGATTCCGACGATCCCAAGGCCAACGACCACCACCACAGGTCTCCTCCAACACCCAGGAAGCCACCGTGCAAGCCCCGACGCAGCAGCTCACCGGAAAGACGTCGGAAACGGCGTCGGAAGTTTCTGCAGAACAGTGATCGAGAGGCCAATTTCGAAGCATTGCCACCACTACCACAGTGACTCAAAGCCATCAAATCCAAATCCACCGTAAACCTTGCAATACCCTCTGTCAAACACATCTTTTCGTTTCCTCAAATCTGCTCAGGGGTGCTCGTACCATAGCTCCGAAATTGACTAGTGAGCAGTTTTTCTGCATAGCAGAAAAACGTGATTTTGATGAACGTTTCTTTATTCATTCGATTCAGGGGCTGATAATCCTTATAAATCATTTCTTTTCAGATTCATACCATAGCAAGGGATCATAGGCTCGAAAATTGGACGATTCCGAGTCCCGTTTGGGTAAGACCCGCTCTATTCATCGTAATTTATCGAGTTTCGAATAAGTAAGCGATGTTTAATCTAACCTACATACTGTTTTGGAACAGTTTACAGCCTGTTTAACTCCTGAGATTTGGTGGGTACAGAATAGATTGACTTTTGGGAAAAGCAACGGTAAGTTTTGTACTTTTTAAAAGTTACGGTGCCGTTTCCGTAATTTCTGAAAAGTTACTAATACCCTAATTAATTCTGTAAAATCTCAGGTCCATTATCAGATTATTTTTCTCAACTACGAATAAGCATTTCGTCAGATTAAGGCAAGTGGTTTGGTTCAATCAGTGCACTTTTGCAAATTTCGTGCCTTTTTCGCAATTATTGTCTTTTTGTGTCTTCTATACATTCCATGCTATGAATTTGTGATAAATATGCAAGTTAGTTCAGTTTGTTGCTATTTACCAAATCCGAAATCTCAGATAGCATGATAACTCGGGTAATTATAGTTTGATCCCATAATTTGAGAAAATTATATTAAATGCCCGAACTTCCTAAAAAGCATGATTTGTTCATTTTTTTTCCTTCATGCTAGTTAAGTATGGTATATTATTGGTTTTGAATATCCATGCTTGTCAGTTATATTATTTCATGCACTTTATAGATCTAAAGTGTACATTATGCCTTTTGTGGTCACCTAGGATGTAATTGTGGATTGATACTTACACCGTTTGTATTATTATTATTGTTGTTGTTATTATGATGTGTGTCTTAAATAATGGAAAAAGGGTAAAGTCAGGTCAAGGTTCGGTTATACCTTGCTCTATAAACGTCTCATGAGATGCCCCTTCGAAATTGCAAATCTCTCGAATGGGTACATCTACCTAAGGGTAGTAGGTCATCCGCCCAGTATATGCGGCCGAGGCCAGTATCACTTGTCCTAATGAAATGATAACGTTGTTATAAATGTATTATTATTGTTGTGTTGTATATTATTTTACTAATAGGTGACCCAATTTCAACGATGTTATATCATATTCTTTCCGTACTCGGAATATGATTCCTTAGGGTCTTCGGATCCACATCCCATTCAAACACTCGGTCCTTTTTGGATCATCCTTTTACATTATTTTTATTTAATCAAACGAGTCAGGTTCCACATAAATATTTACTCCTAATTCATATTTTAGTCTACAATCACCAATACCCTTTTATGGTCAATGGGTGGTAGACAGAGTCTTGAACATTTTACTTTCTGCTACTTGCTAGTCGTAAAAAGACTAACCGTCCTATTTTTCTCCGTTGGACGGTTGGGGTCCCTAGTCTGCATACTACACCTCAGCCGTCGATCCGCAGGTTTAGGTAAACGGTCTTGAGGCGCTGAAGAATAAAGGATTTCAGTGTTTTTTCATTTTATCGTGTTTTTGAGTTAAGGTACAAACTTCTGGAATTTATGGGATTGTTTTCATTCCGCTGCTACTATTTCATTAATTTGATAATTGTATTTGGACCCCTTTGTTTTGGGTAACTTTATTTTGGAATATTTTATATTTAAGTCTTCCGCTTATTTAACATTTATTTATTATCATCTTGTTTATGGGAGCATGGTTGCATGTCCCTATAAGCCTAAGGCGGTTACAAAGACATTAAAGTCCGCGTAATTGCTGGCGCTGCAACATCTCTTCAGTGTATTAAGAAGGGGTGTTACAATAGACACTGTAACCAAAGAAAAACCCTAGGACAATGGAAGCACAAACCCTAAAGGGGCTAATAAGAAGCCAAATTAAAGACATGAGGTGGTCATTTCTCCTTCAATATATGAATGGTAAGAGGGTCATAGACACTGTCATCACTATTAAAACAGGGTCACTGTCACCGCTCATATCAGTGGTGCCAACTTCTTTTGGTGACAGCTTTGTTTCTAGAGTTTTTTTTATATGGAGTAAAGTGATACATGTGTTGATAGCTTCTTTTGGTGACATCTTGTTTTTAGAATTTATAAAACCTGCTTCCTAATTGCAAATTTACTAGCTTGCATTATAATTGGGGTTGATTTTGGAGGTTACAAATTGAAATCACCGTTCGGTCGGGTTAAAAATGAAGATGATGTGTTATTTTTTTTAAAAAAAATATATATGTTGATTTCCATGTGAACAAGTTCAATCATTGGAGATGATGAATGGATGATCAACAAACACATTATTCAACCTTTCACTGAACATTTGGGTGCATTTTCAGTTGAATTGCTTGATTCCATTGTTGCACATCATTCAAGCAACTTTTCAATCCACGAATGGTGCCATGACAATCCGATTACATCGGTGGAAATGCTACTGGAGTAATACTGAAAGGAAATCAATCACCTTCCAAAATGAAAGAAGCATGAAGCAATAAGAAGGATCCATCTCTCCCTGCATCTTCGGTCGCTTCCTTTTCGCTCGCTCGCTCGCGCTGTCACCATCGCTCATCCTAACTGTCATGACAGTCCGATTACATCGGCGCCTTTCTCCCCGGAGAGTCTATTCCATCAGAGCCGGCCAATACACGGCTTTACAATCGTCTTCACATCGAGTACGAACATGGATGTGGAATCGCAGTCGTCTCCACGGCTCCATCTGTCACCGTCAACGGCGTCTTCCCGATCTCGAAGGGGAAGTTGACGATCGCCTTGGAGCTTGAAAGCGGCTTGGTCGTAGGCCTTGGCGGCTTCGACGACTGTGTCGAAGGTCCCGAGTTTGTGCGGTTCCAGCACCGGAGAAAACAGATCGGCGAGGAATCAATCAAATTCGAGAGGCGAGGAATCAATCAAGAGAGGAATCAATCAAATTAGGTTCGAATTCGGAGGTCTGATTGGAATCGGAGTCGCAGCTAGAGGTTCGAGAGGCTGACATAAGCATGAGGTTGGGCGAATCCGGCGCGGGAAGGAGATGTCTCCATGAGAGAAGGAGAATTAAGATGAACAGACGAGATGAATAAAGACCGGACGGGTAGAAGGGAAGAAAGGATTTAATTAAAATAAGAGTAAACTTGGTATTATGAAAGTTTTTTGAACAAATACTAAGAAAATGATTTAGGGTGGACATTTACCCAATGGATTTATAGAATAGATATTGGGCCCAATATCTTCAATAATCTATCCAATATATTTAGTTAAAGCAGATTTTTGGAAGTTCATTTTTTGTCCAGAGATCTCGCAATACTCATCAAGGATGTTTTTCTTGGGGGTGAGCTCAAATCCCGCAAATCCCGGGCCCGTCCTGGTCCCGGTAGGATTTGGAAAAAAAAATAATGAATCTCTTCCCAGTCCCGTCCCGCAAAAATTATGCAAGACGGAACGCGGGACAAACCTTCTTTATCCCGCAAATCTCGTCCCGTCCCGCATATATATACACTATATACTGAGTTATATATAGTGAAGTGTACATACAAATGTATATGTACTACATAACTTTGTTTACAATATAATTGTAAACATAATTATATGTATGTATTGTGAATAATTATATGTATAATGTATTCAATGTGTATATATATAAGAAAAATTGTAAAACATAAAAAATATTATAAATTTATATATGTTGCGTCTTTAAAAACCACAAAATATATAGGAATTTTAAAATTTTTTGTATTGTTTTTTATTTGAGGGACAGAGCCCATCCCGGTCCCATCCCATGCCGCGCGGGATTGAAAAAAGTAGTGAAACCCGTCCCAATCCCGCATAAATTACGCAGGACAGGATGGAGGACAACCCCCATCCCATCCCACGCCCACCCCTACTTTTTCTATTTTAATGATCTCATTGCGTTGATAAAATATCTTTAAAACCAGATTTTATCATATAGGTTTGAAATTACAGGTAAAAAACACAACTTCTAAACTTGTAGCGACGACACTTGGTTTATCTATTTTATACGCACAACTTTGTTGGTATTAGATATGGACCTATGTGGCTATGTGATTAACCTGGAGGCCAATACAGTTGTTAATCGACCAAGAGAGAGAGAGGACACGACTCAATGCAGTTACTCTCAAGCATATTGTTGGGTGCAAATAGCCAGGGAGGGCACCATTCACGTGCACCTTGGATCATATAACAATGCAAATCATCAGACTACACTAGACCATTCAGAAAAGACTGGCTCTGAAACTTCAATAGCCAAACAAGTGACAGGTAAGAGGAACTCATACAGATCTCAAGGATCAAGAAGATTGATCAGATCAGACCATAATGTGTTTCTAGACGGCCAGTTTCTTATAAAAAAAATCATGCAAATGCTCATCAGCTAAATCCAGGTGACTCTTTGTATCAAGGGTGGTGCTTGCATCACTCCACGAACTCCACGATACAAAGGCATAAGCACTGAAAGCACTTGTGAAGTTGAAACTCATAAGCACGGGTAATTAAACAAAATAATGACATTCCATCCTAAGATTCAATGCTCTACCAAGAACACAACCGATTTCTTCATTTCCTCGGCTGGTTTCCAATTAGGAGAACACAACCATGTCAAGTCCCTCGACTCAAATACGAGAAATTAAAAAGCTTTCCACTTCATCAAAGTCAGAGATGAAGTTCAGGAAAGAACTGAATGATAACTAAACAACAAATAACATGCATCAGTGAGCAATGAAATATAAAAACTAGGCTGTAGCTAATTACATAATGCAAAATTACAATATCCATACTAACTGAAATTTTCAAGATACAAGCCACTTTTAGAGGTGCTGAAACTAGAGGGGGGGGGGGGGGGGGGGGGGGGAACTGTAAGCAAGAAACAGAACTAGATGACTCCAATGTTCAAAGGCCCAGCCACCTCCACATGTTCACTAGTAAGGCACAGGTTTAACCAACAGCATCTCAATTGTCCATTCACAGCATATCAAATCCAAGGATATCAGGAATCCATATATCCAGTCTCAAGGGGCAAAAAACGAGCTAAATGACATGGTATGAGCTCTTTCATATTTAAACCATCCAATAATATGCAAAATGCACAACGGAAAGGACCATCCTAGGAAAATATAAGACCAAGAAATTGCAGTTTTAACTATTTTTGTCTTCCTGGTACTTCCAGATATAACTACCAACAGCAATGAAGCAGGAAAATGCAGAAAATCCCTTGTCAACAACTAATAACCGATCCTGGTAAAAAGAATCAAACTTCATTACTTTCTTTGCATTGCAATCATAACATATAAAGCATAGCATGGACGCAATATTCGGTTTAGGATATCGACTGGTTCAAAACAAACTGCCAACCATCCACCTACCTAATAACTTATAGCTATCAAGTCAAGGACTCAACAAAGTAACCTATGATAGGAATGCAAAATTTTCAAGCGTATGATCTTCCTTACTAAAGGAATACTAGTACACCTTAACACGTAAGGGAAAGCATGTCCTATTGATGATTAATGTCAGATTTATAAACCCATGCAGAAGAGAGATGGACTAACGTTATTAAACGAAGGTTCAATAAAAAATACTGTTTTACCATCTCCACCACCTATCCCTCTAAAAAAAAAAGAAGAAGAAAAAGAAACCCCACAGAGACTGGCTTCTTGATATTGGTACAGATAGTTAATGACGAATTGACAACGATGTAGCCATTGGTTTACCTGAGCCTTACTAAGTTCCAAACACATCAAAATAGAAACACCGGCAAAATAGAATACCAGTTGGAATTTCAAGTTCCAGTTGGAATTTCTTCCAAACACAGCGAAATAGAAACACCGGCAAGCCTCCTGAACGTTGGAATTTCAAGTCAAAACAGTTTGTGTCCAGGCAAACCAGGCCACAAGGAAACTGCATGAACTAGAATACCAAACCTGCAATGATCAGATAAAATATCTTTAGCAAGAACATAAGGGGCAAGACAACAAGAAATGATAATTGTTTATCTAGATCAAGTAATGAAAAGCAAACCTTATTCAATGAAGGATCATAGTAACTCAGGTACCTCCAACAGGGTTGCCTGCAGCAGAAGTTTTCTGAATTGCCCCCAAAAAGTAGCAAAAGTGAGAAAGAAATAAAAAAATGGAATGACAATGATTAGCAATGTGAGTGGATGAAAATGTTAATGTCAAAATAGTAGAAGGTTGATTATTTAACTCAAGACTGTCACAGATAATAAAACAAAGCAGTATCAAAGAGAAAAGAAGGTGAGGATTTGAGGAAACTAGAATAAAACACTTGAAGTTTGGTCAAATGAGTGTTCATGCACATTTTTCATTACCAGTTCAACAGTTTGGTTTCCATTTGTTGATAGAGGAGCTGGTGCAAACCTGTAAAACATCAAACAAAGAGATGTCACATGAGAAAAAAAACCCTTTAGTGGGAATACCAGATATATCAAGAAGTAGAAGATCTCCAGCCTACACATGTAAACACACCTAAGTGCCCTTGCTTTCCTTTTCTCCTCTTCTTGAGAATCTACCTTAACTTTGGATCCAAATCTTGCAACTCGAGCTTTCTTCTTTGCCTCCTCGTCAGCAGCTGAGTTTGCTGACAGGCCAAATCTGAAGCAAAATTCAAGCAAGTAATTAGATGTCAAATATAAATTATACCAAAATGCAAGAAATAGGTATCGCTCTTCAAGAGGAACCTTTCAGCTCTAGCTTTCCTCTTCAGGTCCTCAGAGCCATCTGATCCTGATCCTAGTACCGTGCCAAACCTGTTACACCCGAGTCACAAGTTGGAAGAAAAGCATTACAACCCAGTCCCCAAAAGTAGGAACTATGTTGAATAAAACAACCAAGCACCACATACAATTTCATATTTCTAATCAAAGATGCTGCAGATATTGAGGAACTAAAACATTTAGATTGTTCTGTACAAGAAAAGATGCTGCAAGTCTGCAACTGAAAAGCACACAACAAATAACAAAACAAAATTACTCAAATATATATTTGTTAAAACACATACAGCCCTTCATCTCCACCTATAACCCCAATTCCAATTTGAATCTTAAACCAAATGAAACGAATTTCTTATTTGCAATAACTAAAGAATAAGGACGATGCACAATTGCAAATCAAGATCATCTGCATTGAGTGTCTCCTATCTTTGAATATACCAGTTATAAGGATAATACTCTACTGTTTTTTTGTACTGGATAACCATCAAGATGATCAATCCATGTAAATCGCTGCACACCCAAATGAAAATCATTCAAGTGCTTGACTTGAAACCATCCGTTAAGTTCTATGAGGCTAACTATCTTCCTCTGATAATTTAGCTGGGGAAAGGGTGAGTATACTTCGATCCAACAAACCCTGCTTTGAGCAAATGAGCTGGATAAATTGGGTTTGTCATGTGGGTGTGTTGTTGCCATAAAATCATTTCCCTGTTTCAATATAAGAATGCTAATAAGGAAGACACCAAATGATCTTTATCATGGTCTTGCAAGGCTTAAAAGAAGGGGGAAAATAAGCAGTGCAATTATCTTCAAACCAACCACAATTGCCTTCATGTCCAACAATGCCATTCAAGTGAAGGATTCCTTACAATGAACCAGCTCAAACCTAATAGACAGAAATCACTCGGCCCAATACAAGCAATATAGCCACAAAGGAAGTGTAAAAAACCTAACCATGAATCTGTAACATGATTTCTTGTACGATATGTGATAGGTGTATGTAAGACCGGTTCAATCATTTTGTAAAGCCGGTATAGTGTTTAAATTCCCATATCGTATTAAACACCGGTCACATATCATATAAGAAATCCTACCTGTAACCCCTATATCCTACATGTAACCCCCTTAGATCATTGGGCGAATTATCCAATTTCAGAAAATCAATTCCCAAATCTCTAACTCTATCAAACAATTCCAGATGCAGTGTCCTTCGAATCAGCTTTCTCTCCCAGTATTGATTTACTCATTTTCAAGCTTCTAACAGAGATCTATGCTCACAAAATCAGAGATTATGCATACTGGGAAAAAACAGATGAATGCCAAATATACCTCTCAGCTCTAGAATTCCGTTTTTCCTTCTCAGATAACTGGAGAGGCACCCCAAACCTCTCAGCGCGGCGGGCCTTCCTCTCAACATCGTTCGCCTGCGAGCCAGTCATCGCTTCCGTCGGAGCCGGCGCCTTCTTTGCATTCGGATCCTTCGTCGCGTCCTCATCAGCGGCGGTGGATGGCAGTGGGGATGTGAGAGGGGAGTCCGTTACGGGAGTTGATGCGTCAGGAGTTAGGGTTAGGGTTTCCGTAGGGTTTTCGACCTCGGGATTCTCGGTGGTACCTTTGATGGTGGTGGTCGTGGCGGTGGCGGCGGCGGAGGAAAGGGAATTGTTCGTATTCGTCGCCATGAGCGAGACTGGAGAGAGATCGAGGAAGCCGACGGAGTATAGCGATGGCGGATGAGGAAATGGGTTTTCTTTCCGCTCGGTATTCTGTCTGAAATCCTTTGGAAAACCTAACGCTAAACTGGGGCCTCTTTGGTATTTATATTCCCTCTTTATTCTTTTCAGTTTTTAGATATTTATTTAACTACTACTACCTCCGTCCGTATCAATATAAACTGGGGCCTCTAAAGGGGAAGGCCCTGTTGTCAAAAACTCTTTTTTCAGATGGAGTACGCGCGCTCCTCGTCTTTTCCCCTCCCTTGGCAGACCCAATGCTACTGTACCGTTTCTTGCGAAGAACCCTAAAAACCAAAATCCCTTCTTATTGAATCCAGTGGCAGATCTGTGGCGGACTCGGGGTGGCTGAAGCCCCCCTTAGCTCGAAAGAAAAACGTAAAAAAAAAAAATTTATTTTGGATTTTTTTCGTAATTTTTACTAATTTTATGGATAAAATAATGTAAAAGGAGTAAGAAATCACAAAGACAATGTAGCTTAGTTGGTAAGAAAGTGTATTTATTGCCTTGAGGTCATGAGTTCAAATCCCTTTAGCTTCATTTTTTTAAAATAATTTTTGTTTCTCTTAGTTTTCTTCTACTAAAAATGTCTAATTAAATAACAAATTTAAAATTTTCTCTAATACATTTAAATAAAAACATTATGTCCTATATATAAATATAAAAAAAATCTATTTTTTATACTTTTTGTTCTTCCTACAAAAATTGACTATTTAAATCACAAATTTAAGATTTTTTCTAATATATTTATAAAAAAAATATTTTTCATATATAGATATATGATATATGTGACAAAAATTTTCTAAAATTTTTGTAAGCCCCCCCTTAGGAAAATTCCTAGATCCGCCACTGATTGAATCCCTTCTCAAATCAAATCTCGTCCAAAATCTCTTCTGGAGTTGGCAAAAATTATGATTACTCCTATCCTAATCGCACTGGTGTTTGTGGTTTTGGGTATCGAAGGTTTGCTTGGGTGGATTTTTGGCCCAGACGAGTGTGGAGAAGGGACTCTCGGGGTCGCAGAGGGAGGAACAACTTGATGTCTAAGAACCGGTTTGCTTTTGGAGGAGTTGGGGTCGATTTGTCTATCCAGGGTTGGGGTTTGAGTGCTCGCCCCCCTCCCTGGCCTCACCCATGTCTCATCGGTGTACGGTCGCTAGTGTGCTGGTGGTGGGTTGAAGATTTTCAATCCACCTGTGTTAAGAACGATTTGGTTCTCCACTGTTTCACAGATCTATTGGTATGGTATGGTGCTCTTCAGGTCAGCCGTTATGACCTTCTCTTTCTTCCTCTCCACATCTTTGTAAGAATCAACGGGTGTGACGTTCTTCTTCACACTTCTCCTCTCAATCTTTTTCTTAACAACATCAACTACTTGTTTCATCTTACTATTCATCCCTCTGTTTTCTTTGTTGAAATGGTTTCTTTGTCCAGGGATAAAGGAAAAACACCCATGGAGGCCGAGTTTCTCGTACCTCCATTGAACACCCCCGAAAGGGCCCAAAACAATCTTCTTCTGGTCTTCCGTCTGCAGGGATCTATGTCCCTGTGGATGGATTTCCAAAAGAAAGCAAAATGTTACTAGAGAAGAGATTGAAGAAATCGAGGATTGACATCGAGAAGCTGAAGGCGTTTCAATCATGTATTCAGGTGAATATCTCTTCCCTCAACACCACCTCTATTTTTGCAATCATTATGAGAGTTCCTGTTGAGTCGAATGAAGTGAGGAGGATGACCTTGGTCGACTGGAAGTTTTTGTCAGCTAGGTTCCAGTTTGTTCCAGTGGTGAATAATTTGTTCGAGCTTCGGTTTGACTTACAAGAAGATCATGACTGGGTCTAGGAGCGGAGGCCTCTCCTTGTGGCTAGCCACCTTATGTTGGTTCGTCCTTGGAGGCTGGTCTGCGTTCCTTGGACTGAGTCTGTTACGAACCTTGATCTCTGCAGGCTAAATTATTTTTCGATTACTTGGTACTGGGGCAGACTTGGGTTTGTTCTAGTAAAGTTTAATATATGTAGAGTATTTATTTCTCCCAACTCTCTAATGGTTGTTTTTCTTCAATTCTATCCTAATCTAATCAACTGGAAATTGTGTGCACTTTCTTGCCGCCCTCGGCAACAATCTAAATTGCGTAGTTGTTTACTTATCAACTGGTTGGGAAACTCATCCCTATTGAACAATTTCGTTACTTATTTCCCCTTTTTTCTAAATATTCTTGACAATCGTTGTTTGACTTGTAAATGATATCACTTTTGGCGTATAAAAATGGTCTTGGGTATTAGTTTTATTAGTTTCAAATGGGGATTGGGTTGCTGTTTGTTTAATTTGCTTAGGACTTGGAATTTTACCCATTCACACGCATCTTTAGTCTTTGAGAAATCAGGTTGGATCTTCAAGTTCAATCAATTAACTCTTTTGTTTGCTTTACATTTCTGGTGTAAGGTTTATAGCGAAACGAGATCTCCGGGTGTAAGGTTGCTATGCATTTTGATATTTGCCGGCTAAATTATTTTTTGATCATATGGTGTAGGGACAGAATTTGGGTTGTTCAAAATAAATTTAGTGTATGTAGAATGTTTATTCCTCCCATCTTATCTATGGTATCTTTCCATCTTTGCCTCCATGTTATTGACAACAACAAATTATGTGCACTTTCCTGCTGTTTTTGGCAACAATCTAAGTTATGGGTCTATTCACATTTCTTTCGGTTGGTGGATTCATCCCTGTTAGCCAAGTATTGTACCTACTCTCACCACCTATTTGTGCATAGAACCCTCAATGGAGTAACTAATTCACATTTTCTCTTGACCATCTGGTCTCTGATTAAGCTTGAGTTTAGGTTCCCTCTTTTGGAGCTTATGTCTACATCCATTTGGAAAACCCATGGACTGCAAATTTCATTTCCTCCTTCTAAGGGTTTTGTGTATACATGGTTTATGATGCCACTGTTACAAAATGTTTATCATCTTGCACATAGTCAAATGTTGATCAAATCATCCCACGCTACACTTCTCATTAGCAAATATCTCTTGGATACACATCCAAGCTTACCAACTCTCTCAATGAAACACTTTGATATCAATATGACTAGCTTGCCAGTGATCAACCTTATAGTGTATATTATGCTTGATCAACCTTCTGGAGTGGTCAAAGGTAAAAAACCCTTGGAAGCAGATGATCCTGCTTCCCAGATGAGTAACCCCCAAAAGGGAAAAAACATGTCGGAGGGCCTTAAACTCATTGAGGAACACCTGCGTTCTGAAGATGATATCTTGGCTATGCTGAGATCTAAAGCTGAGAAAACATTCAAGTTTCGCACTTTCATCAGGGAGAAACGCCTTGCTCTGCAAGGTCAAGTTCAGGAGAACTTCTGTGTTCTCAATCAATGCCTGCTTTGTGAAACAATCAATGGAGAACCTAAGAAAGCCAAAGAACTCGGGAGGCGTACGAGGTATGCTTGGAAATCTTTTTCTGGTGGTTTATGTCGTTCTCTTATGGCAAATTATTGGATTGAATTGAAGTATGATTTAGTAGAGGATCGTATTCTGGTGGCTGATCCGTCGAAATGGATTAGTTCTTGGAGAAGGTGTAATGGTATCTTATTTGATTACAACTATAAAGTGATGATTGTTTATATTTACATAGTAAAAATAATATGTTTAGCAAATGCCCAGAGGTATTGTCAGCAGATATACATGTGTTTTTGGACCAAGAATTGGTATCTTATTGGGAGAATAGGTGAATTGAGGGAAGCTCATATGCCCATTTTCGTGGGTTCCTGGGCACCAAAATGGGTTGTTTGGTTTGTAGAGGGTTTCAGGAAAATGGTGAATTTGGTAATTAGACATTTGTGTATCAAGTCTAGGAGAAACGTTAGCTTGCCTAAATGCTTGAACAATCTGGGTGGTTGTAGTACTTCTTTGTTTCAAGCCTTTATTTATATCTTCTGGTGGATTAATCATGGCCGATACAAGTTCAATTGCATAAACTCTCTTATGAGCAACTCCTTGCTCCAGGATTACAAAGGTTCTTGCCACACTCAACACAAAGATTCTTGCCCTTTGTTCCTTGAGAGGGTGGTGATGAAACTAAACCAAAATAACACTACTACAAATGAATGCTACTCATCGAAGGAACCTGAGTATTGGTACACGGGGCAATCAAAATTTCATTCTACCACCCCTCATCTAAATTTGGTCACCTTAATCACCTTCCTTGAAATTAGAAGGATCAAAGCTAAATTTATGAGTGGAAGGCTTATTAAGAAAAACTATAAGAAGGCTAACCACTATCTTCCTAACGGTAAATGTAGTCCGAATAAAACAATAAGAGAAATATTTTCAAAGATTAAAAGTTCACAAAAGAAACCCAAAGGGAAAACTAATCTGGAAAAAAGGAGGAACATCGCAAAAAGAGTAAGATATGGGTATGAGAGGGCTTACCTTTTGCCCGCCTATGCAAAAACAAAGTGGCCATGATTATACGATATTGGAACTATAGGGGAATTGGAAAAACGACCTTCTGGACCAACATGAATGGATGGCGCTCACTAGATCATGTACAAATGCTAGTTTTAGCTGAAACAAAGACTGAATCAGAACCAAAGGAATCTCTGTGGAAAAATGCGGGATTCACAAACATGTGTTGGTCCCCGGCTTCTGGATGTGCCGGGGGTATTGCCCTATTTTGGAATGAAAACTCATTCTTAGACGAAACCATCTCAGTGATTATTCATCTTCCAAGAATTATTGGCGTAAAATACAAGAACATAAAAGAGAACTTTGAGTGTCTAATGCTGTTTGTATACGCCCCCAACCCCTCAGAAAAAGAGGACTTTTGGAGACACCTATACAATCTGATTACCCAAAGCGCCATCCCATGCTTAGTTATGGGAGACTTAAACAAAATAAGCCAACCATCGGATAAGAGCGGAGGGGCAGAAATCCTTCCGGGAAGATTCCTGAGATTAATGGAATTCAAAGATGCATGCTCCATGCTGGAGATCCCCTCGTACAGTAACCTATTCACTTGGAGAAAGAAGCAAATTGGCCCAGATAACATTTTGGAAAAACTTGACAGGGTGCTAGTCCATCATGAAATAATCGACATGTTTCCCGATTTGGCAACTAAAAATGTTGCATTCTCTAACTTGGACCATTGTCCTATTTCAATTAACATTTCCAAAAACAATAACTTTAAACCACCCCCTTTTCAATTCGAGAACATTTGGTTGCAAAGAAGAGATTTCCGAAATATTGTTAAGCAAGCATGGAGAGCTTTATGCGCAGGTTCTGCTATGTTCCGAATTACACACAAATCAAAGATTCTCAAACAAAAGGCTAAAATTTAGAATAAGAAAACATTTGGAAACATCTTCCGATAATTACAAGAAGTTGATGAGGCTCTAATCGAAATACAATCAATCCAACAAACTAACCAAAACCCAGAATCATACACAAAAGAACAGAATCTCTTGTCTAAAAGAGAAAAGCTACTCCTTTTCCACAAAACTTACTGGAACCAAAGAGCTAAATCAAAACACCTAAAGTTAGCAGATACCAACTCCTCCTATTTCCATAGAGTACCTCAGGGAGAAGAAATCGGAAGATAATTAGAACAATTACCTCAGCAGAAGGAACCAACATAATTGGTGATGAAAATATTAAAAGGGAAATTCAAAGAGACTTTGAGAAAAGATTTAGTCGGGAACAAATGTATAGGGCCCCTCAATTAGAAGAATACCTTTCCGGAATCAACCCGATCATTACAAAAGAGGAAAACGAATCACTTATTCAACAACCAACAAACAGTGAAATAAAAAAGGCAGTCTTCTCAACGGGGAACAACAAATCCCCCGACCCTGATGGAATGACGGCTGAGTTCTACAAAAAATATTGGGACATCGTTGGCTCGGATATCATCCGGGCTACAAAAGCTTTCTTTCATTCGGGCAAGCTGTTAAAACAAATTAACCACACTTTTATCTCCCTTATACCAAAAAATGATAACCCTTCCATGACTACACACTATCGCCCGATTAGCCTATGTTCTACCTTATATAAAATCATCTCAAAGATAATAATAGAACGACTGAAAATGGTAATTGGAAAACTTATACACCCATTACAAGGAGCCTTTGTTTCTGACAGAGCAATCCAAGATAATATTCTAATAGCAAACGAGATATTTCACTTCTTTCGCACTAGAAAAGGTACCAAGGGTTGGGCTGCAATAAAACTTGATATGGAGAAAGCATACGACAAAGTAGATTGGCATTTCACGAAAGCAGTTCTCCAAAAATTTGGATTCAACCAAAAATTTGTGGATATTATTATGGAATGTGTGACTACATTCTCCTTCTCTGTTTTAGTAAACAATGCCCCACCCTACAGATCTTTTCAAACCCTCAAGGGGTTTGAGGCAAGGGGACCCCCTCTCCTCGTTTCTCTTCCTCCTCGGGGCAGAAATCCTTGCTCGTAAACTTTCGAAGGAGGCAGAAACTAACCACTACAACATCAGGTTTAAATTTGGCCATTCGGGCCCATGCGTTCCGTTCTTGGCCTTTGAGGATGACATAATAATATTTTCGAAAGGAAGTAATTCTGCATGTAAAAAAGTTAAAGAGATAATTGATGACTACTGTAAATTCTCAGAGCAAAAAGTAAACTACCATAAATCGTCCTTTCAAACCACCCTAGGTATTCCTAGATCAAGAGCCCGAGACCTAGAAGGAATTCTAAACATACCCCTAGAATGAAACCTGGAAAAATACCTAGGGTGTCCCATCATAAATGGGAGGGTTACCAAGGAAACTTTTGGTGAAATGATATGCAAATCTAAAGAATAATTGAGTAAATGGGGTGCTAATGCCCTTTCACAACAGGGCAGAGCAACCCTAATAGTGTCTAATTTATCATCAAAACCTTTATACTCAATGCAGAGCTTCATGCTCCCGGTAGCGGTTCACAAACAACTTGATCAAATCAACAGAACCTTTTTCTGGAACAAAGATGCGCAACATAGCCCATTAATCAGTTGGGACAAAATATGTAAATAAAAAATGGATGGAGGACTGGGAATTAAAAAAACCAAAGATATGAATGAAGCTCTTCAACTAAAACTTCTCTAGAAAATTCTAGCTGAACCGGAAAATAAATGGGTCAAAATCATACAATACAAGTATCTGAAAGACAACCACATCCTTACCTATTCTAGAAAAGGCAATGCCTCGTGGCAATGGTCGAAACTAAGTTCTCTAATCCCAAAATTCAAAACGGGACTCATCTGGCAGGTGGGGGATGGGAAATCAATTAGACAATTGGGTTGCAACGACACCTCTAAAGGACAAAATAGAATCTCAACATAACATTAATCCACATGATTCCGTAAGCAATTTCATTATAGGAGGACAATGGTGGAAGGAGAAACTTGTATCGGTGCTTCCTAAGCCCATAGTAGAGGATATTATGGAAACCCCCTTGCCAATCACCCCTCTTGCACACAGACTGTATTAGTGGCCCGCCAAAAAGGGCTGGTTCACAACGACAAGTGCCTATAACTTAATCTAATCCACACCACAAAGACCTTCGGATGAATTCTCATGGATCCGGAAACTCGAAGCCCCACCAAAAGTTAAGAACTTTATTTGGAAAATAAAACAAAAAGGCCTCGCCACGGCTACTCGTCTGGCCTTTAAAGGGGTGGCGGTACCAAACACATGTATCTTGTACAACCAGTTCGCGGAAGATGATATTCACCTATTCATAGAATGTCCCATCAACAATTTCCAACAACAATTCCCTGGACAAATATCTCAAAAATTAACAACTTAATTACAAAAAACAGAGATATGAATCAAATTCTACAAATCTTAGGTTCCACTCTTCCCATGGAGAAGAAACAACAGATAGCAATCAGATGGTGGACCATTTGGTTTATAAGGCATCAAACAATCTTTAGAAATGAAACCATCCCATATGCAGAGGCTATTAAGAAAATAATCGCGAACAATATTGATAACTGGAGGAAGGCTAGCAGATGGAATGAAATAGAGGATGACGACCTACAAAAACAAAGCAAGGGAAAAGGGCTCTTTGAGAACAATAGGAAAACCTACCGTTGGAGGAAACCTCCGGTGGGCAAATATAAGCTAAATTTTTACGGATCATTTAAATCAACCACAAACAGTTCCATTGGATACATTATCAGAGACTGTCGTGGAGATCCAATCAACATTGGCGGAAAAGCTAAGGGTGGACAATCACCTCTTATAGTGGAAGCCTTAGCCCTACGTCTAGGGATAGAAAAAGCTAGAGAACTAAAAATAACCGATCTAATAATAGAAGGAGACTCTAAGATTATCACGGACTATCTAAGATCACAAGTTGGGTGTCCTTGGGAGATAAAAATGATTATGTCAGATATCCAAAGTCTTCTCCAAGGAATAAATAATGTTAGTGTATCACATATTCCCCGTATTGGTAACCGGGTAGCGGATAAGGTTGCACACCTTTGCTACTCTACCAGGGGGCCTGAGCTATACCTAGATACAGGTCTTCTTGACCTCATCCGACAGGATGCTTTCAGATAGGGTTTCCCCATCCGAATTTTTACCTAATCAAAAAAAAAAAAACTGGGGCCTCTTTCCGTTGCTCGTGGTAGTGGGCTAGACTTGCTTCCCTCTTCCCAAAATTTAAATCTGGCACTATCTGGTCTGTAGGAAATGACCGCTTAATTAAATTTTGGCCGGACAATTGGGTTTACTCTAATCCTCTTATTGACTCAATTGAGAATCCTGCTAATGTCAACATGGAAGAAATAGTTAATAACTATATTATTGGAGGAAAATGGTGGAAGGAGATACTAGATGTTTCCCTACCCTCAAATGTTGTGATTGACATTTGTTCTATTCCCCTCCCGATCAACTCTTTTGAGGACCGACTGTACTGGTGGCAAGACAAGAAGGGTTGGTTTTCAACCAGTAGTGCGTACAAACTAGTGGCCAACAACGACAATCTCCCTCTAGATCTTAATGCTTGGATTTGGTCCATAGACGCTCCTCCTAAGATTAAGAATTTCTTATGGAAACTAGGTCAACTTGGGCTTCCGACTTCTTCTAGACTTTCCCAAAGAGGTTCTCATGTTCCCAATATCTGTAAATTTTATAACTCTTCCAACGAGGACAACATTCATTTATTTATGAATTATAAATGTAGTAATGGGATGTCCTACATCCCATCAAGACTGCATCTTGTTATTCACTCGCTATGTCTTACCTCCGGCGATACCGGGCCGATTTTGGCGTTCTTAGGGCAAAACCTAAGTAAAGAGGAGAAGCAAACTCTTGGTTTCTCCCGGTGGCTAATCTAGTTTCTCAGAAACCAACTAACATTTAATAGGAATATCTATCACTCGATCCCCTCCATAGAATACAATATGCATACCGATAGCTAGAAACGTAGCCAAAGATTCGACGAAGATTGCTCTAGCGAAGCTATCCTGAAATTCAAGCCTAATACCCGGAAAAAAACCTGACAACAGAAGACCTACATCCTGGAAAAAACCTCCATTGGGGACTATTAAATTGAACTTTGATGGTTCCGCGGTCCATAATGTTGAGAGCACTCTTGGTATCATCATTAGGGACTGTAATGGAAATGTTTTATCAATAAAGAACAAAATGATAGGCAAGCTAAATCCCCTCGTAACAGAAGCTTTAGCTCTTCAGCTTGGGGTAACCGAAGCTCTAAGGATCCATCTAGAAAAACTAGTGAAAGGCGACTCTTTGATTATCATCAACCACCTACAAGGTAAGACTACATGCCCCTGAGAAGTCAAACTACTATTATCTAATATTAAGATCCAACTGTCGGTTTTGAGAGAAGTTTCCTTCTCTCACACTCCCCGTTCTGGCAATATAGCGGTAGATAAGGTTGTACACCTTTGCCGTTCCACCAGGGGATCCGATCTCTATAACAATATTGGTCTTCGTGACATCATCCGCCAGGATGCGCTCAAATAGTTAGCCTATCCGAATTATTACCTAATAAAAAAAATTGGTCTTTCGACCCCATGAACGTAAAAGAGTGTCTGAAAGGGTTGTACACCTTGGTCGCTCTATTGGCGGGGCTACATTGACTAGAAATTCAAATCTTCTCATCCGAATGGATGCTATCGACTAGGTTGTTACTAGCCGAACTTTTAACTTATTAAAAAAACATAAAAAAATTGGTCTTTTGACCACTTTTTTATGTAACAAAATATTTTTCCTTTGAACAACATTGATGATAAAAATTTCTAATTTTGTTAATTTATCTCATTAATTGTATTTAATTTCCAAGATACTTTATTAATACTCCACCTTCTCTTACTATACTTTTTTTTTCATCTGTCCATTTTTTTCACATTATTTATTTGCTAAAATTTTAACTATTCTTCTTTCTATATTTAGCTTTCTTAAAAAATATGAAATTGGCCAAAAGGTAAATTATATTGATACAATGGGAATATTATTTTTGGTGCCCAACGCGTTTTGTTAATCAATTATAATTTATTATATCTCATTAAAGTGAGTGATTTATTTACATTATCTTTATTATTTTATCACTTATTTGTCTAATAAAGAGTAAATAATAAAATAAAGAATCTTTATTTTATTTATTATTTGAAAATATAAAAGTATATAAATCACAATAATATATCACATATTTATTTCAGGAATTGGTACTAAATATATCAAAAATCCGACCCTTTGCAAAAATGTCACCCCCTCATATAAAATATGGTAAATGTCAAAAAGTGAATTTTGTTTTGCAAAAACTAGGTGACCTTGTATTGTGGGTTAATGGATTTGGGCGGGCTTTTGAAAATTTGGAGATCTTTGGGAGGGATTTAAGAGATTAGGAAAGGAGAGAGTTCACATATTTACAAAATCAAAACTGTAATATGGCGATTGAGAGAGAGAGAGAGAAGCGACGAAGGAGGAGGAGAGAAGCGGAGGAGGCAGCGAATTCCGTTGAGCAATCTGGTGACTGAGAATTGTAGGCGGAGGCGGCGACTAAGAAGAGGAGGCGGGGCTGCAGGTAACAAAGATGCGGGGCTAAGGAAGAAAGAAGAGAAGGATTACGGCGAGAACAGTGGGGTCAAAGGAAGACATAAGAGGCATCGAGAGATGAGGAATCCGGCGAAGGAGAGATAAGCGGAGGTGAAGGGAGGTCGATGGTGAGATCCTTGTGGTGGGAAGTTCCTGAGGTAGACGAGATTCGACAGGGGTTAGTCCTATATTGGTTAAGACATCGTTGTCACTAGGTAGATAATAGTATTTACGGGCTAGCAAGCATACATCGTAACTTTTCGGGTTTCGCATTTTAGGCCCATCGACGCCCATATCAACCCAATCCCCCTTTTCCACCACGACAGTTGTGATGTCTCCGTCTGGTGATTTGGTGCATTGTGACATATTCACAACCATCGAGCGACTTCCATTTTGGCTTCCACTTTCTTTGACCGAAGCATACAAAGGAAAGGGCCATGCCCCATCTCCACCCCTTGAGTTCTCAGTATCGGTTGGGGGTAAGGAGAGGATGGGGAGAATCCATGTCTGTAAATTGAAAATGAAAACCATATTTACCCATGATCGTTGATGTATATTGTACGTAATTGCCACGTGTATCCATTTGTACGTCTATATATATTCTGCTGATGACTATGATTTCCTTTGGCTGGCTAGTAACTAAATTTTTGGGTTTTCTTCTTCGAACTTCACATTAATGGCAGCTAGTAGACAATCGTTTGTTTTTCCCTTTTATGTCCACATGTCGAGGCCACACATCTCATTTTCCTTGGGCAGGAATTTAAAGCTCAATTTGCATTTAATGCATGTGATGTCACATGCTCAATTTGCATTAAATGCTTGTCCTTTCAGCCCCCTCTCTCCACAATGCTTGTCCTCTCACCCCTCTCTCTCCACTCAACTCTGCAACTCCTTCTTTTTAATTTTTTTTTGCCTACGTAAAACCATTCCCCCTTCTCCCATGTCGAAACTTGTCGCCCTGTTTTTCTTTTTAACCCTCTATGCAACCTGCTACCAGGTGAACAAGATTTGAAAATCTGACATTTTGTCACCCCCTTCAATATCTACCCCCATGGCTATTTTTGCAAAGTTGATTTTTTTTGGTATATCTATGCAAATCAGCCTATTTATTTCTTGGAGGTAGTCAAATGTTATTAGATGAAATTTTATCTCATAAAATATAAAAGATTAAATTAATAGTTACCTATTTAAATTATTTTTTTATAATTTTTGGTGAAAAAGAGATTCATTGTATAACTAATTAACCTAAAATATATTTAATAAATATTGTAGTTAGTGTATAATGTTATAAAAGAGTTTAATTATAATATAGATATGATACCAATTTATTAATAATCGAGGTGGATAAATAGGATAACATGTTGATAAAATATGTACGGTCAATAACTGACATGGTTCAGAGATATTGAATTAATAATTGATATGTCTAAAAGAGGTTAGATCAAATTGTAACATGAAGTGACACATAGAGAATTCAACCAGAATTCGCAACATAAGAATTCATGTCTCTGCTTTAGTATTATACTAGTTTTATTGCCCGCGATCTTCGCGTTTTTCACATGATTTTTATTATTCATGCACAAATCATGTAAGATCATAAAAGGGCAATTTGCTGAAATAACACACATTTGGGGGAAACCTTGCATGACTAGCACATGGTGGTAAAAAATGAGGTGGTTTGGATAGTACTGGAACCGGGTGAAGAGGTTGCCGGTTAACACAAATCAAGTGGAGGAGAAATAAAAAAAGAAAGGAAAACAGATGAGGAATAAAAAAAGAAAGGAAAACCAGGGAGAGAGAGGGGGAGATGTGTACCTGGCACATCAAAGTACAGATGAGAGAGAGACAGACAGAGAGAGTGACAGACGGAGAAAGAGATATAGTCAGAGAGAGAAGAGGGGGAAACCTTGCATGGGCATTTTGGCGCCATATTTTTGGCGCCCAAAAGGGAAAGAGAGGGCCGGCTGTGAGAGGGATATTCTGAGAGGAGGAGGGTATTTAAGCATTGAAATGCTTGCGGAACCAATGATTATCCACCATTAATGGTTTGTAGGAGGGTAACAAAGGGAGGAAGTAGAAGAGCTGCCTGAACTAGAAGAAGGCATGTTCTCGGCCAATCAAGGGAAAGGAGAGAGGGGAGAATAGATGGGGTATATAAGGATCTCTCTGGGTCTCATCCTAATCATTCAAGTGACATTTAATAGGGAGGGAGTCATTAAATGTTCAAGTTCAGAGAATCACCATAGAAGTAGGAGAAGATTCAAGAGGAAGGTTTTTGTCACGTGTATTTTACATGACAGATCTTGGGTTCTACTAGCCACATTAAGCAAAAATACTAACCGGCTGTTGGAATTTACTTGGCATCTGGGTCGTTAGAAAAAAAGATTCAGCAGACTTATAAAAACGAAGATGGGTAAGTGGATCTTCGATTTAGATTTATAAATTGGAGAGACCCCCAATTTATGTATTTCTTCCCTTATAAATAATGAGCTTCCCTTGTTTGTATTGCAACAGGGGACATATCTTCCGTGTGTATGACCGTCTTGTTTGATGGTTGGTGGGCCTGTCAAGGGAGGTTTTGGGTCTTCAAGGGTACGAAGAGTCGGAAAGCCGTGGTTGTCGACGAAAAGATTGACTATTTGTCAATGAAGAACCTGCTGATGGACAAGTTTGGTGTCGATGGGACAAGGTATGATGTACAACTCACATATATTAACCCGAAGAAGGAGGGGTGCCATCCCTTCGTGATTGGGGACGATGATGACCTACACGCCTTCAAGTTTGTCAACTCTATAGATGGAGAACGGAATTGACCTATTGAGCTTCATGTCTCCCTGCAAAACAAGGTTAGTGAGGGCGCACCCATGAGCGAAGGATCAACCACGGGAGCGTCGATTGGGATGGGTATGTCGCATTCGAGGGGTGATGATGTCGTCCTGCCGTTAAGTGGGCCCATCGTCACCCCAGAAGATCACCCTAGGACGGATCCCCCCTGCAGAGTTAATAAAGAATATGAACTGGAGAGACCCTTACATGACGAGGAAAAACAAACACATGTCCAACCGATTAAATCAAGTGACAAGGGAAAAAACAGTAATGACAAGTTAGGGACAGAACAAGAGTTGGAGTTGGAGGTAGACGACAAGGCAAAGAAAGTTACTGCCATAAAATGTGGAAAGCAGGTCATCCAACTTAGCAGCGACCTGGAAGACGTAGTGAGCGTCCC
Organism: Persicaria maculosa; assembly: GCA_963922045.1. NCBI lineage: Eukaryota > Viridiplantae > Streptophyta > Magnoliopsida > Caryophyllales > Polygonaceae > Persicaria > Persicaria maculosa. The sequence continues at coordinate 43,924,019 of OY998261.1, forward strand.
TTGTGGTGAAGGACGAGTCACCATTGACCTTGGTAGCTCGTCGGACGATGACGAAGTCATTCCAACTGCGGTAAAAGTCGAGTATGGGGGATCTATGACGACGAAATCGTACTCATGGGATTATGAGGCAGAGCAAGCGGTGAGGGAAGTCGAAGAAGCATATGAACGTTGAAAAGTGATGCGTTTAGGGGAGGTGCGATTCAAATATTCAAATATATATCTCAACTATGCTAACTCCCTGTTCAACCAAATAATACAAGAATCCCTCCCGATGCAGTGGTAGGGTAATTCAGGATCGAATTCACGAGGAGGTATGTCAGCGCTTCCCTTGTTGTAATCACGATCAAGCTTTCGACCTCAGAAGACACTCGATATCGAGGTGTCTGGTCGATATCGACCTCAGTTCTGGTCGAACCTCGATATCGACGTTAGTGCAATGCGTAACCTATGTTTGTCACAGAACCTCGATATCGACATTAGTGCAAATCGACGTCGAGTGGAACCTCGATATCGACGTTAGTGCTCGATATCGACCCTTACAGTCAATTTCGATGTTTGTCACAGAAACTACAATGCGTAACCTATGTGTCGGAAAAGTGTTCGAAGAGCGTAGAATGGTAAAGGAACTGTGGACAGAAACAAAACTAAACTTTTTATGAAATTCAATTAATTAAAAGCTTCCAAAGTCGGGGATTAACGCCACAACGATAACAATGCAAGTATGATGCTAAAGTTATGAAATTTAATGTCTTTCCGTCAAATAACTTTCGTTACCAATACTTAGGTGATTAGAGGCTCTCGCATAATTCCTAAGAGTTACTATCCAATTTATGAGTAATCCAAGTTCACAATATGATTGACTTTCGCTTCAATAATGCAATTAATGAATCTCCCTAACTTTCGCAAAGGATCATGCATATGATAGAAGACGGAATCGCATAAAATCATACCTTTGATGCACTTACCCTACATTGCTATCGTCGGGCTCACCCCGACCCTAGAAGTGGGTTGACTACTCGCTTGTCATCGTTGCACTCATCATCATCATTAAAAAGAAAACTACTTTGATTAAACTAAAGAGAAATTACAACCGAACAAAGCCAAACTTCCGCTCTCGCTTCTCTCCAATCTCACTCAGCCTCCTCTCTCTCTCTCTACTCGTTACTACTGTAATTGGATCTGAAAATTGAATGAAAACTGAATGCTTCAATCAGCCCTAACAACCTCTAGATATAGATATCGAACTTTGCTATCTAAAGACTCGAAACTTTATCTTTATTCTCTAAGATAAAACTTAATAAAGTAAAAACTAAAAATTCCATGGTAAAACAAGTAAAGGATGAAGTCTGGTGTTGATGATAGAAGATCTCGACTTTTGGATAGACATGCAAGCTTCAGATAGAATTCTATCAAAATCTGAGTCGGACTTCTCTGCTGGACAACTTCGATATCGACCATAGGACATCGATATCGACCTCTCTTTTATCTCTATCATTGAGCTCTCCTTCTTCTCCTAGGATTGGCACTCGATTTCTATCAATAAGCTCGATCTAGGAACTCGATATCAACCATCAGACCTCGATATCGACCTCTTCTATGTCGACATGCTGTGTTCTTCCTCTGCTCAATTCCTGCCTCTCTGCTGTACTCGATGTCGAGGTTCTTCGAGTTCTTTTTCCTCTCTTCCAAATCTGTCCATTTTCATCCTGTTTTCTGCGAAATCACATAGAAACTCGTGCAGACCGGATAGGATTTTGCATGCATATTTCCAACTAATATGCATGCAAAAGAATATAAAATGGACTTAAATGTGCATGTAAAATATGGCAATTTTCACGCACATCAAACACCCCATACTTAAGCTTGCTTGTCCCCAAGCAATACCTTTAATGGTCATTCAGGGGAAGAAAGTAAACCCTCCACATCATAGATTCATTTTTCATATGTCCCTACAATCAATTGCCATCCTCGATAAGGTACTTATGTCAACCAAATCCATTCCTGTGCAATAAAAGCAATTTCATACTCATAAAAGGAGGTTTATATGCATAAAACAATTTCAGTGACATATCATTGATAATCAAGAGGACTTTTGCAAGTTTTAGAGAAGTAGATTGGTAAAAGGCTGAAGGTGGGCTAATTTTTGGCCATGTGGTGTTAAATCCGGGGAAACTTTCTTTCCAAACTTTCATTCCACATTCCTTCTTCATAAGATCTCACTTTTCACTCATCGCTCAATGCTTTTTCCAATTATAATGCTTTTACCTCTCTAACCTTAGCACTGCCTTCTCGCGAGTCGCAAACATGGGTGTCATGAATGGCCCCGGATACTTAGTACTTTGGACTCCTCACCTTGTGTCCCATCTTGCTGAACTAACATCTCAACGAGCAGGGTCGACCTACCTTTATCTCCTTAAGTGATCAGATTTTTTCTCGCTCATTAAATTTTCCATAATTCATAAATTCTTTCATTGCTGCCAATAACTTCATAAATATGCACAAACTCCATATAACAACTCCAAAGATGACATCCATTCTCAAACTTGTCCCCGGATATGGTATAAGGTATAAAATATGGGCAATATGTAATATATGTGGAGCAATAAGGATCATGATAGATATAAGGCTCATATATGGCTTGTGACTTTTGCAAATATGCATAGGTAAGGCTAGGATATGAACTTTTATAAGCTCTTGTATGGAAATATCTAAAAGTCCTCCATCATCTTATCATGCACATGTCAAAAGCAACTTCAAGTTTTTCCTCCTTTATTTTTCCTTTTTGCACTTCATTGGGACTTCCCTTAACTAGGCAATTTCATGTTATATCTCTAATGAATCTAATTTTGCATCGTAGAGCTCTTTTTTTATACTTCCATGACTCTTTTCTTTATTTTTAATTTTTTTTGATGGGGGTCATTTTTTTTCCTCAAAACATAACTATGTATGCAATGCTTCAAGATAAATATGCAATTCTAAATAACTATGTAATAATAATATGCAAAAACCTGTACTAAAGTATGCAAAAACTTCAAAATATGCAAGTAAGCCTTTCCCCCACCCCATACTTAAAGATTACAGTGTCCTCACTGTATTAGAACTAGGGTTAAGAAAGAAAACTTACTAAACCGTCACAAATTTCAGGAGTCGAAGAAGACTGCAGTAATGGTCGATATCGACCTTAGACATCAAAATCGACCTCTGTCATCGATTTCTGGTTCAAGCTTCAGGGTGATCCGGCCTCGACCACAAGCCCCTCGGAATCGACCTTAAGGTCGACATCGATCTGTAACATCGATTTCGATGTGTCTTTTTGCTCTCTTTTTCTTTCCTCTTTCTTGCAACTTGTTAAACAACTAAAACCAAAACAATGAAATAATAATAAAGTCTCAAACCAAAGTAAAAATTGTTCAAAACTAAAAACTAAGTGTCTTCATTACAAGCTCTAGACTTTTAAGTCGCTAGGCCAACTTATTCCTTTGCGCTCTCAAGGCGGCATCTGTAGAGCCCATGTGGCTTGGGCTTCAAATAAAACTCCTTTCTTGTCCCTCAGCTGCATTCCGCCCGGATAGATTTCATTCACCGTGAAAGGTCCCATCATCTTGTCTTTGAATCTAGTAGGGAACCATTGATCTTTTGATTTGGTAACATAAACCTTGTCTCCTATCTCACATATTGGCTCGAATCATCATCGGATACCCTACACAAGCGCACATGCCAAGGCACACCTCTTCCAAATAATGATAAATCTTTAATTGAGATGGAACAGGAGGAATCCGTACCTTGACTTACCATCTTCTCTGTCTGTGGCTCAGGTCGACATCGATATTCAGTGGTCGATATCGATCTCTGTTGTGCTCCTGGAGGTTCAGTCGATTTGGAGGCTTTCTGCTCGACATGATCAGGTCGATTTCGACCTTCAGAGATCGATATCGAGGACTTTGCTTCTCCTTTCTCAGGATCAATGGTGGTCGATTCCTGCATTGGGGCATGGTCAATATTGAGTTTCATGCCCAATTTCGAGGTTCCTTCTCCTCCATCGACCCCATACTTATAACCTGACATAGAATCTTGAACATTGTTAGTCGATATTGACTTACCTGGGTCAATTTCGATGTTCTGTCTGGCTCCTTCGTTCCAGATTGCCACAACCTCCTCCACTTGGGCTTCTATGGCCCTCTTTTCAAGCTCTTCCGATGTCATACTCCTTACTTTGGCTCCTCCACACGCGATGTAGACACCATTGATGGCCTTTATCTCCATTGACCCTTCATTGTTCCTTACCGTCTTGTTGAAGGCATACTCTATCACTTCGTCGCTAATGGTGAATGAGTGTAATCCTTTCTTCACGCTGATGTTGGCATCAACGGTAGCTAGGAATGGCCTACCTAAAATAATGGGACAAGTAGGGTCCTCCGCTATATCAACAACTAAGAAATCAGCAGGGACAAAGAATTTACCTACTTGTACTGGCACATCAGTTACCAATCCTGTTGAAATCACTACCGTATTATTCGCATGTATAACCTTGCATCCACGGGCTCCAGAGGACCTATCTTTACCTTGTGCCATATGGTTAATGGCATCATGCTAACACTAGTGCCCAAATCAACTAAAGCATTAAATTTGAATCGACCTAAGCCTATAGCGATAGAAAACTTACCTGGGTCCGCCCGCTTTTGTGGTAGCTCCAATCTGTTGCACTCCTCTGCGATCTCAGAAAGCGATCGCTTCTTACCCAATATGTCCTTAAGGAACCTTACATAGGATGGTATCTCATGAAGTGCTTCTGTGAATGGTATAGAGACATTGAGTCCTTGAAGCATCTTCACGAACCGCTGGAACTTCTTTTTTTGCCGGGTCCTTAATCATCTTCTTTGTTGGGAATGGCAACATCTTCTTATTCCCTGCGGCTGGCGTGAGATCGACATCGACAGGATGGGTGTCGACATCGACTGGAGGAGTCAATTTCTGTGGTGACTCATCAGCAGGGTCGACATCGACTGGTCAATATCGATGTCACCTTGGTCAATATTGACAGGGGGGTCGATACCGATGTTCCTTCTGGCCCTTTCTCCTCCGATTTTTGCTCGGGCGTTTGTAATTGACGCCCACTCCTTAAGTTCATCACCGCTATATGTCCAGTGGTTTTGCCCTTTTAATTGGGCATAGTTGATCTAGGGAATGATCCTGACGCTTTGGGTATTGCTTCTGCCAATTGACCAATTTGGGTCTCCATGTTGCGCTTCCAAATGTCGATCTCCCCAAGTCTAGAATTGATACCCTCCAGCTGAGTATGCACGGAGTTATTGGCTTGTTTGAACTCCGTGTGGTTCCTCCGCATCTCATCAAGAATGATCTGCAGGTCATCCTTCCTTGTCTCCCGCTCAGGGTGCCCTGGTGCTCTATATGGTGGGGGATCCCTTTGTTGATAGAACCTTTGATCTCCCCAATATTATTGATTGCCCCCTCCATAGGGGCCGCTCGTCCACTTGGCTTCCTCATGTTGTTCCACCGTGGATACTTGCTCAGTATATGGACAGGCACTAGTGTTATGCCTTGTTGAACCACATTCCTGACAAGGTTGATTGTTGCTCAGGAACCTGACTTGCTTTTAAAGGCGGCGTGTTTTATCGTTGTGGAATTGTTGCCGCACATCAGGATCAATCTCCTTTGGAGGCTCATATAGTGGCATCGATGGGGCAGGCCTTGAATCATAGGCCGCAACAATCCCATAGGTGTTATCAACGTTCACGAACCTCTCAATCATCTCCCAGGCCTCCGTTGGTGTAAGCTCAATGTACCGATAGGAGTTGTATGAATTGATCCTCTCCTTATTCGGCGCATCAAGGGAATTATAGAATATCTCCTGGATGACATAGTGAAGTTGCCCATGCGTCGGGCATGATCTCAGCAAGTCCTTAAAATGCTCCCACGCCTGTGCTAACGTTTCACCTGGCTTTTGTTTGAAAGTCGTGATCCTTTGTCGCAACATCGCCGTCTTAGAGGGAGGAAAGAATTTGTTTAGGAATACGTCCTTCACCTCTTCCCATGTCCTCAGCGAGCGTGGAGCCAAACTCTCAAGCCATTGCAATGCCTTTCCTGCTAAAGACCATCGAAAAGATTTCAGTCTCACATACTCTAAATTTACACCTTCAGCAATTATTTCACATAAATCCATAAAAGTACAGATGTGTTGCAGTGGGCATTCATTAGGTCTTCCTTCAAAAGTATTTCTTTTTATTTCAGACAGGAAGTTAATTTTAATTTCATAATTGGAAGGAGGAATAAGTATAGCGGATTCAGGAACATGTAGCGGTAGATGCATGTATTGCATCGCCATCTGTGGATACTGATTGAGCCACTCTTGGGCTTGTCTACACGCAGCCTCCTCCTTATCAGCATGGGCTCGCTCTGCAGCAGTGGCGACCCTCTCAATAGCGATTGTTGCATTATGGTCCTCAATCTCTTTCCTCAACTGCTCTATGGTCTCAGCTTGCGTCTTGTTGTCCTCCATGATTTGAATAACTTTGTTGCAAAGATGGAAAAAACGTTCAGGCTCGTCAATGGTTTCCAGGATAGGTCCGCGATCAGAACGTCGCATAAACCTGCAAAATAAGCTCTAAATGATCGTGAGAAAACTTAGGTGGCGATTGATTGCCTCTCCGACAACGGCGCAAATTTGATGCGTTTAAGGGAGGTGCGATTCAAATATTCAAATATATATATCTCAACTATGCTAACTCCCTGTTCAACCAAATAATACAAGAATCCCTCCCGGTGCAGTGGTAGGGTAATTCAAGAACGAATCCACGAGGAGGTATGTCAGCGCTTCCCTTGTTGTAATCACGATCAAGCTTTCGACCTCAGAAGACACTCGATATCGAGGTGTCTGGTCGATATCGACCTCAGTTCTGGTCGATTTCAAGCAAAGTTCCTGTAGAAGACAAAAGCAAGCCAAATCGACGTCGAGTGGAACCTCGATATCGATGTTAGTGCTCGATATCGACCCTAACAATCGATTTCGATGTTTGTCACAGAAACTGCAATGCGTAACCTATGTGTCGGAAAAGTGTCTGAAGAGCGTAGAATGGTAAAGGAACTGTGGATAGAAACAAAACTCAACTTTTTATGAAATTCAATTAATTAATAGCTTCCAATGTCGGGGATTAATGCCACAACGATAACAATGCAAGCATGATGCTAAAGTTATGAAATTTAATGTCTTTCCGTCAAATAACTTTCATTACCAACACTTAGGTGATTAGAGGCTCTCGCATAATTCCTAAGAGTTACTATCCAATTCATGAGTAATCCAAGTTCACAATATGATTGGCTTTCACTTCAATAATGCAAATAATGAATCTCCCTAACTTTCGCAAAGGATCATGCATAGGATAGAAGACGAAATCGCATAAAAATCATACCTTTGATGCACTTACCCTACATTGCTATCGTCGGGCTCACCCCTACCCTAGAAGTGGGTAGATTACTCACTTTTCATCGTTGCACTCATCATCATCATTGAAAAGAAAATTAATTTTATTAAACTAAAGAGAAATTACAACCGAACAAAGCCAAACTTCCGCTCTCGCTTCTTTCCAACCTCACTCGGCCTCCTCTCTCTCTACTCTTTACTACTGTAATTGGATCTGAAAACTGAATGAAAACTGAATGCTTCAATCAGCCCTAACAGCCTCTAGATATAGATATCGAACTTTACTATCCAAAGACTCGAAACTTTATCTTTATTCTCTAAGATAAAACTTAATAAAGTAAAAACTAAAAATTCCATGGTAAAACAAGTAAAGGATGAAGTCTAGTGCTGATGATAGAAGATCTCGACTTTTGGATAGATGTGCAAGCTTCGGATAGAATTCTATCAAAATCTGAGTCGGACTTCTCTGCTGGACAATATCGATATCGACCTCTCTTTTATCCCTATCATCGATCTCTCGTTCTTCTCCTCGGATTGGCACTCGACTTCTATCAATAAGCTCGATCTAGGCACTTGATATCGACCATCAGACCTCGATATCGACCTCTTCTGTGTCTACATGCTCTGTTCTTCCTCTCCTCGATTCCTACCTCTTTGCTGTACTCGATGTCGAGGTTCTTCAGTCGATTTTGACCTCTTCAGAAGACTTCGAGTTCTTTTTCCGCTCTTCCAAATCTGTCCATTTTCATCCTGTTTTCTGTGAATTCACATAGAAACTCGTGCAGACCCATATATTTGACAATTATGCATAAACTACACTAATCCCATGATTTCCCACTAATATGCATGCAAAAGAATATAAAATGGACTTAAATGTGCATGTAAAATATGGCAATTTGCATGCACATCAAAAAGCGCTATCGGGAGCGATGAAGAAGCTTGTGGAAGGGGAGTCGCAACCAATGATGGAGAAGGTATTCCAAGGGGCCCTGCACCAGCAGGGTGTAGAGCTTCGAGAGGGACAAGTGTTTCCAAGCAAGGAGGAGGTGCAACATACGATAAGGATGGTGGCACTTGCTAGGTGCTTCGATACAAAGGTGAAGAGGTCGACGAAGACATTGTATGTCGTGTAGTGTGTGGGGCCCAACTGCAAGTGGGCATATCAGGCATCCACTTACAAGAAGTCGCGTTTGTGGATGATCTGAAAGCTTATCGATGAACACATTTGTGATCTCAATGTCAGGCTCACACACAAGCGTCGGGCAACATAAAGGCAGCTGGGACAGAGGCTAGTCCAAAGGTACGTAGTATCCCATAACTGGTTCATTCCGGCACACCTGAGGCAATTGCATATGCAATGTACACCATACACCATATGTCAATACCAACTGTCCACCCAATAGGGTATAACCACACAAGAAAAAGCTATCTACTGTGAAGGTTCGATAATATAAAACAAGGTAATATAGAAATACTCTAGAAGGGGGGTTGAATAGAGTATGCCCTTTTTTCGCAGAAAGTCTCAAGACTTTTGGAGCTCGTATAAAACCCTTTGAGATTAAACCTGAATCACAAAGTTAGACAATCGAACCAAGTGCGGAAATAAGGTAAAGCAATAGATAAATGACACGAGTAATTGTTTACGAGGTTCGGGACGAACTTGGCCTACGTCCCCGCGTAGGGTTCTTCCACAACCCTAGGATTCAAAAGGCTTTATTGATTCACAAAGCTTAGGATCCTAGTAGCTTACCGAGAAGCCTCTCTCCTATACAATTGCAATCTAGTCAACTCACGTTCCCTTGGAGTCCTAGACCAATCTAGAAGAGCCCCACCTCTCTCACCTATCTAGTACAATCCTCTTACTCTCACAAATCAATAGCCTAGTGCTTACTTCCCGAGTTACAAACTCTCGAGTAACACTATAAATGAATATATCCTATAAGCTCACAGTGTAACTCTCAAAGGCTTTGAAATGAAATAACAAACTCTTTAGCGCTAGCAGAGAGTACACTTGGAAGACAGATCTCGCTTGAATAAATGAAAGCTTGTGTTCAACCAGTATATTTTGTCTTCTTCTTTCTTTCCTTTATATAGAAGCAACATGGCGCCTAAGGATCTTCAACAACGGCTAGTTCGGATCATGGCGCGCCCAAGGATCTTCTATTTTTGGACACTTCGAAGACATGATCTCTCCAATTTGGATCTCCTCAATATGCACCATAAGGAAAGAAGTAATTCGAATAATACTTCCTGAAAGGTTAGTTAGGCATATAATATAATGGAAGTATATAATATTAAATAATATTCGGACATAATAATATATAGAACAGGTTTTGTATTTCATCAATACTGTTAAAGCTCCAAGACCTTTGACACAGACAAACTGTCAAGGCCTTTGAAACTTTATTCCGATTTTCATCAAGGGAGGGAGTTATCAATCTCCCCCTTGATGAAAGACAAAACCTGTGCATCCCTGCAACTTAGTCAAGCATAAATAATATAAGTGAAATCGGACTAAGTACCTGCATGGGTTAGACAAATGTTGGATCAAATTTTTAAAGCATGAAAAAGCCATCCAACCGAAAACCAAAAAGTTAAAAACCAAGGTCTTCCAAGACCTTCAAGCAGAAAGGTTTTCAAGTCTAAACAACCACAGATCATCTCCCCCTTTTTGTCTTTCAACAAAGGGAGGAGGTACCAGTCACCAAAAGTTTTGAAAATGTTTCCAAAAACCAGCAATGTATCAGATTTCAGGGATGGGATAGGGTAGGGTAGGGTTTAAGCTTCGTCGTCCGGAGCATCATCAGTGAGCCTCGTCCACAGACCTTGCAGCATCTTGGTTATCCCGCTCATCTCCGTCATAAGCTCCTTGTGCAGCTCCTTGATATCCAGGCGAACTTCCTCCAAGCCCAACTCTAGGCTGTCCATGCGTTCATCAACGGCTGAAGTAGTGGGAAGAGCTTTTGAAGGAGTGGCAAGACTCAAGGTCCCTTGGGAAGACCGAGTGATGCCAATCTTTTCAAGGCTCTTGGAGTCGAACTTACCCATATGACGCTGCTGTTCTTCATTTTTTAAATCAATTCCAGAAGCTTTGAAGAGTGGGGTCAAAAGGGTAGCAAAGGGGAGGGGGGTTCCTTTCCTGGCTTTTCTTGTGTGAGCCATGGATCCTAAAATAGTGTTGGCCAGATCAAGATCAAGGCCATTGAGGATACGGTAAAGGAAGACCATGGCATTGTCAGTAAGGAGCGAGCCAGAGTTAAGACGGGGTAAGAGGCATCGAACAATGATGTTAAATATGATTTTTGCCTCAAGGGTAAGGGATGAGTGGGTGAGTTGCTTTGAGGTGCTGTTAGATGCTTCGGGTAGGAGGTACTTGGCTCGGGCAAGGATGATGCAGTTTTCTTTTGAGGGGTGTATTTCAGAGGGTGGACATGGGCTAGGTAGGCCAAGGAAATCTGCAAAGTCATTGGAGTTGAAAGAGATTCTAACCCCTTTGACAACAGAATCCAAAGACCAAGCACTGGCGTCGTGTTTGGCTTTTAGGTTTATGTAGAACAGGCGGGTAAGCTGGGGATAGTAAACGGTTTCAAGATTGAGAAGGGTCCAGGCTGGGGATTTTTTGAGAAGATCAATGCATGGTAGCTTCAAAGCTTCGAAGAACTCAATATCCAAAAAATCAGAACAACAAATCCTACGAGTTCGAAACTCATCTACCCACTTACTAGCATTCTCAGCATTTTCAAACCAAGAGGAGGGCAAGGATTGGTTTACCTGGATGTAGGCAGGTGGATTGGCGTTCTTCCTGCGAGCAATCGTTGGAGCGGCTTTCTTGACAGACGCTTCAAGGCTTCTGAGAGTGCCCTTCCTGGTGCGCTTTGGGGATGGAGGCTTGACTGCAATTGGGGCTTTCCGCTTCTTAGGAGACGGGGGAGGAGGAGAAGGAGAGGGAGATTCTTCCTCCTCTTCCTCAGACCCCGAGTCCTCACCGGACCCCGCTTCATCTCCTTCAGCTTCCTCGTCTTCTCCAGATCCGTCTTGCTCTTCGTCTTCTTCCTCAGGCTCCTCTTCAGATGGAACCTCCTCGGCTTCGGCTTCCTTCCGAATCCTCTCAGCTTCTTCCTCGGCAAGTTTCCTTGCAAGCTCGGCTTCCTCCTCAGCCTTTTTCTTCTTCAAGGCTTCCTCTTCGACTTCCTTGGCAGCATCTCTTTCCAGAATAACGTCGAGATCATCTTCCTCCTCTTCCTCGTCCACCTCCTCAGCTAATATCTTCTTTTTCCCTTTTTGTTTCGCACTAAGGGGCTTCTTAGCAGAGCGTTTTTGAGAGCCCTTGGTAACAATGGCCGTGCTCTCAGCGATGGTGCTCTGGACAACAATTGGGATAATGGCTTGAGGAGTGGGTTCAGGTGTGGGAGAGGTGGTAGTGACCTGACGTCCCTTGGGGGTGGCGCCAAGTCTTTTGGGTGTGGAAGCTTTCTTTGATTTGGGAGCCATGGAGGAAATCGGTTAGGGTTTTCTTAGAACAGGTTGAGAGGTTGAAGAAGAAGAAGGTGAAAGGGTTTGGAGAGGTTCAGAGTTTGTGAGGGAATCGGGTACAGAATTGGGTTTAAGTAGAGAGAGAAGATGATGGAGTGATGGGACGAGTTTAGAGTTCCAAGGGAGGGTAATTATATCATTGCCAAATTTGAAAAATTTCCAATTCAAAATTCAAACTATTCCATTAAAATAGGACTGAATAACCGAAATATTTAGTTCCAAAATTAAGATATCTCAACGGAAAAAAAATATAACATAAATAGGCAATTTTGAAATCCGATAAAAATATAATTGATTAAATATCTCGAAAGATATTAACCAAAAATATGTGATCCGATGTATGTAATCTACCATTTAGTTCACAAACCTTGACATAATTCTCAAAGGTCTTGACACTAAGTAGATATTATCTTTCGTAAAGGGAAAGCTCCCCCTACGAAAGTGCATCCTTGTTAAGCATCCCAATCTCTCATCTTGTGAAGGTGAACCTGTCCTCTGCCAAAGGCTTAGTAAAAATGTCAGCCCATTGATAATCAGTTGAAATAAACGAAATGGACACATCACCTTTTTCAACAAGGTCTCTAATGAAATGATGCCTTACATCAATATGTTTGGTCCTTGAATGCTGAACAGGATTCTTAGTGATGGAGATGGCACTTGTATTGTCACATTTAATAGGAATGCCTTTGAGGTTGATGCCAAGATCTCGCATTTGTTGAGCTATCCAAAGGATTTGGGAGCAACAGGCTCCAGCTGCAATGTATTCGGCTTCTGCAGTGGATAGAGCGACTGAGTTTTGTTTCTTTGAGTGCCAACTGATCAAGGATGCTCCTAAGAATTGGCAACATCCTGATGTGCTCTTCCTATCCACCTTATACCCTGCAAAATCTGCATCAGAATATCCAATTAATGTGAAATCCTTTTGCTTTGGGTACCATAGTCCAAGCTCCTTAGTGCCATTGAGATATCGAAAGATCCTCTTTACAGCCACGAGGTGAGATTCTTTAGGATCAGCTTGAAACCTAGCACACATGCAAACACTAAACATGATGTCAGGTCTACTAGCCGTGAGATATAATAAAGATCCAATCATTCCTCGATACTCCTTTTGATTGACACTTTTCCCAGTCTTGTCTTGATCTAAAGATAATGTTGAGCTCATGGGAGTCTTGGCTGCTTTGGATTGATCCATCTTGAACTTCTTCAAGAGATCCTTAGTGTACTTGCTTTGGTTGACAAAGATCCCTTTCTTGGATTGGTGAACTTGTAATCCCAAAAAGAAGTTGAGTTCACCCATCAAGCTCATCTCGAATTCACTGCACATGATGTCAGAAAATTCCTTGCACAAAGATGTGTTAGTAGCACCAAATAATATATCATCAATATAAATTTGAATGACCAAAATGTCCTTTCCTTTGGTCTTGATAAAAAGAGTCTTGTCGATCAACCCCCTTTTAAAATCATTTTCTAAAAGATATTTTGACAAGCGCTCATACCAAGCTCTTGGGGCTTGTTTCAAACCATAAAGCGCTTTGTCAAGTTTATAAACATGATTGGGAAATTCCAAACTTTCAAATCCTGGGGGTTGAGCCACATATACTTCTTCCTCTAAGAAACCATTAAGAAAAGCACACTTGACATCCATTTGATATAACTTTATGCTCATAAAAGATGCAAATGCTAATAAAATGCGAATGGCTTCAAGCCTGGCTACAGGAGCAAAGGTCTCCTCGTAGTCAATACCTTCCTCTTGATTGTAGCCTTGAGCAACAAGCCTTGCCTTGTTCCTCACGATCTTACCATTCTCATCTAGCTTGTTTCGAAATACCCATCGTGTGCCAATGACTGATTGATGCTTTGGCCTTGGCTTCAAGGTCCAGACTTTGTTTCTTTCAAATTCGTTAAGCTCGTTTTGCATAGCAATGATCTAGTCTGGCTCTTGAAGTGCCTCATCTACCTTCTTTGGTTCAATAAGAGAAACAAACGCGTGAAAAGCACAAAGATCTTTAAGTTTAGAACGAGTTTGAACACTAGAAGTAGGGTCAGAAATGATATCTTTTAATGAGTGTGATGAGGAGTATTTGAATTTCCTTTTGCTAGTCTCAGCTCCTTGATTCGTCATACCAGTAGGATTGACTTGTGGTACATCTGACTCCGTGGTCCTGTTAGGTTCAGTTACAGCAGTTTCTGACGTCTCAACACTGTTGGATTGGACACCAAGGGCTTTGGACGAATCTTCAACACCTTGGGCCAATTCTTCAGTGTTAAGAATCTGTTCCTGCATGTTCCTCTTCTCTGTGTTCTTGGTAGCAGCATCATCACCTTCCTCGTTCTCTGCATGGATGTTAAGATCTATATCTGCAACACTTTCACTCAAAGAACCGTCATTGCATTCATCAAATATAACATGTATACTTTCTTCAACTAACTGGGTCCTTTTATTGAAGATTCTATAAGCTTTGCTACTTGTGGAGTAGCCAAGAAATATACCTTCATCACTACGCGCATCAAATTTCCCAAGGTTATCTTTTCCATTGTTATGAACAAAACAAGTACAGCCAAAGGGTTTAAAATAAGATATAAGTGGTTTGCGGCCTTTGAAAAGTTCATAAGGAGTTTTCTTTAAGATGGAACGAATAAGACCGCGATTCAAAATATAGTTAGCTGTGTTAACAGCTTCAGCCCAATAGGTTTTAGGTAATGCATTTTCTAAAAGCATAGTCCTGGCCATATCCTCTAGAGTGCGGTTCTTTCGTTCCACAACCCCATTTTGTTGAGGTGTCCTAGGAGCAGAAAAGTTATGGGAGATGCCATATTTAGCACAAAACAAATCAAACTGAAGTTGATCAAACTCCCTACCATGATCACTTCGAATTGACACTATGGGCTCATTTCTTAAAGTTTGTAACTCCTTACAAAGTTTTGAAAACTCAAATAAGGCTTCTGATTTTTCCTTTAAAAATGCAACCCAAGTATATCTAGAGAAATCATCAACAACAACTAGCATGTACTTTTTACCATTGGGAGATTTGACTCGCATAGGACCACATAAATCCATATGTAAAAGTTCAAGGGGTCTAAAAGAACTTACAACCTTTTTGGGTTTGAAGGAGCTACGAGTTTGTTTACCTCGTGTGCATGCATTGCACATATCAATACCTTTGAAGTCCATCTCAGGTAGCCCTCTTACAAGCCCTTTGGACACAAGCTTCTGTAGTGTATGTGGACTCACATGACCGAGTCTCCTGTGCCAGAGCTTTGGATCGTCCGTCAAAGCCTTTAGACAGGTTAAGCTTCCTTGTGCCACTTGATCAGCATTTACAGCGTATATATTGTTGTAACGATATGCAGTCAATATAACTTCACCTGTATCTTCTCTGCACACTAGACATCTTTTCTAGTTAAATCTGACATAGTTGCCACTATCACATAGTTGAGAGACACTAAGCAAATTATACTTTAAACCATTAACAAGATAGACATTTTTAATACTATGGTTGGAATCACTCCCAACGCTACCAATACCAACGATGTCACACTTTCCTTTGTCACCAAGAGTGATTGTTCCCGTGGATTGCTCCTTTAGATCATGAAAGAGAGAACTCTTTCCACTCATATGCCTCGAGCACCCACTATCAATGATCCATTTATGTTCCTTCACCTTGGTGTTCTCCTGCAAGACAAACATCAACCTTTGTGGCTAGACCAATAAGCAAATTTGGATCCATTGTTGGGGTAAACCATGTTTGGTAAAATAGTGCCTTTTGGAACCCAAACTAGTGTTATCCGTTCTTTTCTCAAATGAACAGGAAATGTATTGCGAATAATATATGGATCCTTTCTTCTATAAGGGCAGGTCTCTTTTACATGTCCCTTTCTAGCACAGTGGTGACATATAGGAGAGGTTCTGCTTCCTTTTGCCTTTACAAAGGTGGTAATGTGCTGCTTCTTTAAAAACCTTGGATTGTAACCAATACCACTTTTGTTTAGAGAACTTTGTTGCTCGCCCAACATCCTATCAAGAGTGCCTTTGGATTTGGTAAAACTTATGAGGGCTGTCTGTTGTTCTTGAATCTTATTATTCAGGGAGATCTTCTCGTTCTCTAAGTCATGATGCTCATTTCTTAGAGAGGAGAGATCTTGCTTGAGTTCAGATTTCTCTGAGTCAAGCGTCTTGACTTTAATGTCAAGACCTGAATAAGAAGCTTCAAGACTTTTAACCCTCATAGACAGATCCTCAATAGTTCTTTCCTGATCCACAGTTCTCTTAATAAGAATGTTAGTTTGGGCAATAAGTTTCTCTTCATTGACAATCATATTGGAAAGGAATTCCGATAATACCTCTTTTGGACTTGCCATAAGTTCTCTTACAGTAGCTTCAAGCTTTTCATCATGGGATTCATCTTCTGAGGCCATAAGACAAATATTGGCCTTCTCATCATCGGAGTCAGAGTCAGAATCGCTCCAAGTTGCCACCATGGCTTTCTTCTTCCATTTGTCACCCTTCTTGGACTAGCTCTTTGTCTTTTGAGGGCAGTCCTTCACGAGATGATCTGTTTCACCACATTCAAAACAAGACAACGGTTTAGTCTTCTTTTCATACTTGTTGTATTGAGGCTTACCTCGAAATTTTGAAGACTCTGATCCATCCTTGTTGTTGAATTGCTTTTTCATTTTGAGAATTCGAGCAAGGCCTCTTGTGATAAGAGCAAAAGGATCATCCTCATCGTCATCCTCATCTTCGGAATCAGATTCATCTTTGTTGTCATCCTTCTTAGATTTGAGCGCCAAATTTTTAGTGCTTGCTGGAAGTTCTCCATCGTCTTCATTAAGGATCATCTCATGCGTGATCAGCTTCCCAAGAAGGTCATCAAGGGGTAAAGTGGTAAGGTCCTGTGCTTCCTCTATAGCTGTTACTTTTGGACCCCATTTTTCTTTTGGGAGGCACCTCAGTATCTTCCTCACTTTCTCAACGTTGGTAAAGCTCTTGCCGAGAGAGTCAAGGTTGTTGGTGATTTCTGTGAATCATGTGAACATGGCCTTGATTGACTCATCAGACTTCATTTTGAAGAGCTCATATTTTCGAAGGAAGATGCTGATCTTGGTGTCTTTCACTTGGCTCGTTCCTTCATAGGTGACGACCAGTTTGTCCCAAATCTCTTTAGCTGACCTACAAGATGAAATACGGTTAAACTCATCAGTGCTAAGACCATAATAAAGTAATTTAATAGCCCTGTAGTTTTTGGAGACGAGTTCAAGATCCGCTTGGATGTATTCAGACTCCTTCTTTGCGACTTTGGTTCCATTTGGTCCGTCTTTCTCTGGAATCTTCGGACCATTCTCTATAATGTTCCAAAGTTCCAAATCTTGATCTATAATGAACATTTTCATCAAGGATCTCCAGTGGACAAAGTTGTTTCCTACAAAGAGTGGTGGTTTGCTCGTGGACCTTCCCTGTGCAAATCCTCCGCTTGCTTCACCAGACATGATCGAAAACTCACAAGATTGTTAGATCAAAAACAGTGAGTAAAGCTCTGATACCAATTGAAGGTTCGATAATATAAAACAAGGTAATATAGAAATACTCTAGAAGGGGGGTTGAATAGAGTATGCCCTTTTTTCGTAGAAAGTCTCAAGACTTTTGGAGCTCGTATAAAACCCTTTGAGATTAAACCTGAATCACAAAGTTAGACAATCAAACCAAGTGCGGAAATAAGGTAAAGCAATAGATAAAGGACACGAGTAATTGTTTACGAGGTTCGGCACGAACTTGGCCTACGTCCCCGCCTAGGGTTCTTCCACAACCCTAGGATTCAAAAGGCTTTATTGATTCGCAAAGCTTAGGATCCTAATAGCTCACCGAGAAGCCTCTCTCCTATACAATTGCAATCTAGTCAACTCACGTTCCCTTGGAGTCCTAGACCAATCTAGAAGAGCCCCACCTCTCTCAGCTATCTAGTACAATCCTCTTACTCTCACAAATCAATAGCCTAGTGCTTACTTCCCGAGTTACAAACTCTCGAGTAACACTATAAATGAATATATCCTATAAGCTCACAGTGTAACTCTCAAAGGCTTTGAAATGAAATAACAAACTCTTGAGCGCTAGCAGAGAGTACACTTGGAAGACAAATCTCGCTTGAATAAATGAAAGCTTGTGTTCAACCAGTATATTTTGTCTTCTTCTTCCTTTCCTTTATATAGAAGCTACATGGCGCCTAAGGATCTTCAACAACGGCTAGTTCGGATCATGGCGCGCCCAAGGATCTTCTATTTTTGGACACTTCGAAGACATGATCTCTCCAATTTGGATCTCCTCAATATGCACCATAAGGAAAGAAGTAATTCGAATAATACTTCCTGAAAGGTTAGTTAGGCATATAATATAATGGAAGTATATAATATTAAATAATATTCGGACATAATAATATATAGAACAGGTTTTGTATTTCATCAATACTGTTAAAGCTCCAAGACCTTTGACACAGACAAACTGTCAAGGCCTTTGAAACTTTATTCCGATTTTCATCAAGGGAGGGAGTTATCATACTGGTTGTCTACTTGTCATGTTATAGTGGTTTCCTATTTTTCATGTAGTTGTTACTTTACCCCTGTTATTGTCAGGTAACGCATTTGTTATTTAAAATGTGAAGTTTTGTTGGATCAAAGAAGCCACTCCTTCCGGAACAAGTAAGCACAATGATGAAGTCACAATTGGGGGTGACCTGTAGCTACTGGAAGGCTCGCATAGCACGGATGTCAGTGAGGGACACTATGTACGGGACTGACGAGGAAAGCTACCACTCCATATACTCATACATGCACATGCTCGAGCAAGCTAACCCAGGGACATACACGAGGGTTGAGTGCTACCCGAACTGGCACTTCAAGTACGCCTTTGTTAGTATAGGTGTATGGAGGAGGACCATCCCCCACCTACGTAAGGTTCGTTGTTCCTGTCCCCTAATAATGCTATACTCTATATGCCATCTGCTACCTGCCAGCTAACACACTCGTACTTGTCATATAGGGGCGTATACATGACGCATCTTCTATGTGACATGACACATCTTATATCTGACATGACACCTCTTCTATGTTACATGACGCCTCTTTTCTGTGAAAACATCTTATATCTGAGTAGGTCATATCTGTCGATGGGGGGTTCTTGAAGAGGAATTTTTGTGGTTGCCTATTGTTCGCAATTGCACAAGACGCTAATCACTCCATATACCCAGTCGCGTTTTCCATGGTCGACGGGGAAAACGACGGTTCGTGGGGGTTCTTTTTCAGGCAAATGTTGCGGGTCGTTGAAGACACGCCTGACCTTGTCTGGGTGTCTGACCGCCACATAAGCATTCTCAAGGGGATACGGGATACATATGTCTTCGCCAAGCAAGTCATTTGCACATGGCACCTATGGCAGAATGTGCGATTCCGGTACAAGATTGCCACTTTGCAGGACCTCTACTTTATCATGGCGAAGATGTATACCTATGACGAGTTCCATGCGCTTTTCACGGACTTCTCGGCACAGACTCCCGCTAAGGGACAATACCTGAAGGAGGCAGGGTTCAACAATTGGGCTAGAGCCTTCTTCCCAGCGAACTGGTTCCACATCACCACCCCTTATATTTACATGCCACTTTTTATATACTACATGACACCTACTTTAGTTAACATGACACCTTGATTAGGTTTAACTTTAACACGTGTACTTAATTACATGCCAGCTTATATAATTGACATGACACTTGGATGAATTAACATGACACCTTGATTAGGTTAAACATTAACACGTGTACTTAAATACATGCCAGCATATATAAATGTCATGACACTTGGCTTAAGTATGATTAATCCTATTTTAATAAACATGATATCGTCATTAGGTTAAACATCACCACCACTTGTACTTATTTACATGCAGCTTATTAAAATACTTTTCGGCTATATACACCGTAAATCCCCACGTCCTTAAAGACGTGCATGCACGTCTTTAAAGAAGTGCTTGCACGTCCTTAAGGACGTGCAAGGGGGTTTACAGCCACCCGAGCTCGGACGTGCAAGCACGTTTTTATTTTTTTTTAAAAAAACATGCTTGCACGTCCTTAAGGACGTGTAAAAGTGCATGTGCTTAAGCACGTGCTGCACGTCCTTAAGGACGTGCAAGCCCGTCTACAAAATCTGAAGAGGACGTGCCTCTTCGTCTTCATTCTCTTCGTCTTCGTCTTTGCCAGAGAGAAATCGAGAGAGAGAGAGATCGCCGGAGTGAGAGAGAGAGGTTGCCGGAGAGAGAGACAGAGAAAGAGATCGAGACAGAGAGAGAGAAACACAGAGAGATGGAGCCGGAGAGAGAGGTGGTGGTGGAGCCGGTGCCTGAGGAGGGTGGTGGTGGGGGTGGAGCACTGGGGGAGGGGGTGGCGGTGGAGCCGGTGGCCGAGGGTGGTGGTGGGGCGGCGCCCATGGAGGTTGAGGAGGGTGGTGGTGGTGACGGTGGTGGTGGTGGAGCAGCAGAGGCGGCCGCGTCCGGTGGTGGTGGTGGTGATGGTGGCGGAGTGGTGGAGGCGGACCTATTACCGCCGCAGAAGCGGCGGTCTATAGAGGTTTCGCCGGTC
The DNA here is from genome assembly GCA_963922045.1 of Persicaria maculosa. NCBI lineage: Eukaryota > Viridiplantae > Streptophyta > Magnoliopsida > Caryophyllales > Polygonaceae > Persicaria > Persicaria maculosa. Next base: position 43,944,608 of record OY998261.1, read on the forward strand.
CCGACCCCACCGGTATGTTCTTTGATTTATTTATTTTGTTTGATTTATTTTTATAGTTTTATAATATAGTTTAGATTTTAATATAGTATTATAATATAATTTGATAGATTATAATTAGTTTTAGTATATAGTTTGATAGATACTATATAATTTGATAGATTATATAGTTTTAGTATATAGTTTGATAGATATTATATAGTTTGTATATTTTGATAGTTTTCATGGAAAAACAATAAAAATGATTAATATATATTACAAGATATTAAAACATATTAAAATATATTAAAATACATTAAAAGACATTAAAATAAATTAAAATAAAAACATTAAAATATATTAAAATATATTAAACTACATAGAAATAAATTCTAATTAAAAGACAATAAAAACATTAAAATATATTAAAATACATAAAAATAGTTAACTGGATAAAATAAAAAACCTTAAAAGTAACAGGTTCTCAACATTTCATAATAACAGGCAGGGAGGCTCATGAGGGGTGTTGGTACCCTCCGGCCTGTTACGTTCGCCGACCGGGCAGTGGTCAGCCAGATTCCAGAGGAGACGGTACCCGACATTCCGACAGCCACAGTCGACGATCTGCTTGCGTCTGCAGAGCGGTACCAGCAGTCGATGGGGACCCCCCCGGCCGACGAGCACGACAGCTTCTGGAAGGGTCTGCCATCTTGGGATCCTTCTGGCGATGCGATGATGGGGTTGCAGCCTTCTTTAGAGACCACTGATGTTTTGAGTAGCTGCATTACTGACGTAGTCGTTGGGCGACGGGGCGACATGGGTAGACCGCCTACTCGTGTTCCACCCACCATCCCGGAGGCATCTACTTCAGCCGTTCCGGAGACTTCTACTTCAGCCGTGCCGGAGGCTTCTACATCCGGCACCCACGAGGCCGAGCCTTCGACCCCCCCCACACCAGCGGCGATCTCCTTGGCCTCTGCATATGATGTGATCCCTGACGTCGTTGAGGAGGCTGACGACGGTCAGGAGGGGCAGGCTGAGGGCCAAGGGGGCCCACAGGTAGAGCCCGAGCCCATCCCTGCGCAGGCTGCCGCACCGGCTGTGCAGGTCGACCCTTTATTGCCGCCGGGAGAGCTGCTTCTGTCTTACAAGCATCACCGTGCGTATTAGGTATGGAGAGATCCTACTGTGGAGCTGCCGCTGCTGAAGTTACACCACCGGGCGACTCACCTCCAGCCTTTTGAGCGCTACATATTTGAGGGCCCGGGGACCTGGGTGTAGGATCTGATCCCATCCGGCATCCCGCAGCTGAGGTCCCTCCACTGGGAGTGTGTCGACGAGTTTACCTGCACAGCCTTCGTGGAGCATTGGCACCCGGAGACCAGCTCCTTCCACTTTCCATGGGGCGAGATGACCATCACGCTGCACGATGTTGCCTGCCTCATGGGACTTCCGATGGATGGCCTCCCTTGTACGTCACATCTGCCCGCGGACGCGTTGATCCCCACCATCGCGGAGTACTACCAACTCACCCAGCAGGCCCTGAAGTCATACAGACACGCTGGCGGCCCTCCAGTGACTTGGTTGACTGACCTGTGGCAGTAGAGACACGGCCCGCTCGTCGACCCCGCACCCGCTGATGACCCAGAGGCCGCGGCTGATCCTGAGCAGATTAGGCTGCGCATGCATGTGGGAGGGGGGCAGCCCCAGGATGACCCTGCACAGCGGCGGTTTCTCCACATAGGTTACATGGCCATCGCTCTCGCCGCGACTCTGTTTGTGGACAAGTCGTAGAGCCGGATCCCATGGAGGATATTCGGCCTTATTTAGGACATCCCGCGTACGGCCACCCTTGCATGGGCAGCAGGTGCCCTCGCATGTCTCTACAGGGGTCTAGGCGAGGCTACCCGCTCAGGTGCGAAGGGTATAGATAGCTGCACGCCGATCCTACAGGTACGAGACCGCTGAATTAGAGTTATAGTTTACAAATATTTATATTATATGCTAACAAAATTAACATGACAGATGCTTTAATTAACATGACACCTCCTTTATTTAACATGACACCTTGATTAGGTACAACATCACAACCACTAACAATTCCGAGTGCCTCAACTCTGTTTTCAAGCACCCTAGGGACTTGCCTTTGACTGCCCTCATCGATGCAATCATCGAAACTGTTGGTAAGTGGTTCGTAACTCGCAGAGAGGCCAGCTCATCCCCTGACAAGGTCGTAAGCGACTGCGTCGCTGATGCCATGAAGGCGAACTACGCACAGTCCCTCACCATGGCTGTAAGGCCGTTGAGCGCCCATGAGTTCGAGGTCAGCAAGGGTTCTTCAATTTGGCTCGTCAACCTTACCGGGCAGTTGTGCAGTTGTAGACACTTCAACGTTGACCAGTATCCGTGTGGCCACGCACTTGCAATAGCCCACCATCAGGGGTCGATATGTACTCGCTTGTGAATGACTTTTACAAGGTCGACGCATGGCGTGCGTGCTATCAGGAGGTTATCTACCCCCTCCTTTCTCGGGAAACATGGAGAGTCCCCCAGGCTATCATAGAGACGCGTTGTGTCCCCCCATCAAGGCTCGCCCTGGGAGGCCGATGACACCACGGTACCCCTCCCAATGGGAGTGGAAGTACACGAAAAGACGCAGGACCTAAGGGTAACTACAACCACGTGAGTGGCCAATTAATATCTATTCACTTGTCATATGATAGGTTTTACATGCCATTAGTTACTTTTGACATGATACTATGGCATGTGGCTTTTGCGTCTTATGGAAACGTATGTTTTGGGTTAGCATAGCGTCGGCACTAAGGAACTCATATAGACGGACTTCTATAATTACGCATGTGGGTATCACCTTCTGGTTGTTGTTGTCAGTATGTGTAAGTATGTGGTAATCACCTTTTTTGGTTGTCTTTATTCGCATGTGTTAGTATATAACGAATAAGATAAGTTGCATAATGTGAATGAGATAAGTATGTATTAATCACCTTTTTGTGTTACTAGATAACATGCGAATAAGATTAGTTTCATACTGCAAAACATAGTTTCATAATGCAAAATAACCTACACACGGTCATACGTACCTACATATGTCCTATGACAATTACCCTTAAGACAAACCAAATGTTCAGAAACGGACACAACTAGAACCATCCACAACTACAACAACCCAATAGTCTACCAACAATGTTCAACCAACCATACACTAACTACTTTGGATCGTCTGAGGGTGCAAGACTTTTGCGGTATATGGCCGCACAAAGGAGCTGCCGATAGGCTACGATAAAGTCATCATCCAGGCCAACAAAGTCAGGCTCACGGCTCGCCGTCGGCAAGGAGCTGCAGAAACCGGATTGCATATGGCCCATAGTCTCCCCTGCATGAAGAAAATACCTCCTGTGACGACAAAGCAACAAGCAACTACTGCTAATTTCAAACAAAGTGCGAGTAAAGTACTTACGATAGTTTGTTCTGTGGCAGTCCCTTGATCCGTTTGTACGGGAATGGCTTCGGGACTTTACTTGCAAGCTTCCCAGAAAGTTCAGCATGTCCATTCATCAATGCGGGGAGGAGGTGAGTGACGGGCTTCAGAAGGTTAGGCATCTGGCGCTCATGTACGGAGTGCACATCAGGATCGTAGACGTTGACTGTCCAGTCAACGAGGTTGATCTCGACGGCCACCCAATGCTTGTTCTTCAGGTTCCATGGGACCAACAAACGGTCGACATCCATCCATGACTTGCCGAACCGCTCTGGAAGCTTACCTTCAAAGTATTGGGGTATCTCCTCGCCGAGCTCTACCCCGTCAATCTTGCCCTTGCAGTCTGCCCATAATCTCTGGATGTGGAACCCTCAGTAGTTGTCTAGAAGGGCCACCCTTGGACACTTGTCAGCCCTTGCCTCCATGTCCTTTTGAAGAACACACATCGCCTGATCAATATACTGCAAAAGCACTTACCATATTACAAACGAAGCCACTTTCCACTAGATCCCAAACAGGGTAGAGGGGGGGAAGATTACCTCTGAGGTTACCCACACCCTCGGCATCTGAAGCTCGCCGAAGAACTCCGTCCGCAAGAGGGTCCCTTTAAGGGAACACACGTGGTCGTCGGTCCCATCATTCATCCACTCCGAGAAAGCATCGACGTCTGCCCTCATAAGCAGCCCAAGGTCGACTGCATCATCTCCATGCACTACCTTCTTCCCCTTGGTGAGACGTGGCCTCTTCGCTGGGTGAGTGATTTTATGCCCCGCAAGTGTCGTGGGTGGCCGACGTGCCCTCGTCCCATTACGTTCAAGTGGCACCTCAACCCGAGAGCCCTCACCTAGGTCGCTTTGGTCCTGCACCAAGTATACAAAAACAAACTTGCGTTATAGAAGCCAGCAACCCAGTTCTTACATGTCAACCCATTAACTTAACATGACAGTTAGAAGTCAAATTATTACCTCTCCAATTGTAGTCGGCGGTGCATCTATCTCCCTATCCTTTCCCTTCACAGTCTCCCCAGGTTGTGTGGCATCTGCCTTGTCCTGCACCTCGTACACCAAAAAATACCAACACTGTTAGAGGCCACCCACCCAGTTGTTACATGTCACCTTTAGATTAACACATGACATGTAGAGGTTCAGGTATTATATCTCCATTGTTTATCTTAACTACTTCCAAATCCCCATCCTTTACCTTATCAGTGTCCTCGGGTTCTTTGGCATCTGCCTTGCCCTTAATAGTCTCCCCAACATGTGGCGACTCTGAGTCATTGTTGTCATTACCATTATGTAAATCAGAAGAAATTAACATGACGGGTAGTTTTTCATACATGACAGACATTGTTAATAATATGACAACTACATAATGATTTCAACCAACGACATAACTTTGTAGAATCCCAAATCGTGGAAAATACGTAGACTTACCTCATCCTCTGCCTGGATCCTAGTGTCCTCAACATTGTCTCTCCCATCTGACTCAACCTGTGCATAACCCATGAGTTGGTGACCCAAGTAGGAGTGGAACAAAGTCGAACAATTGAAAACACCAGCTAATATAAGCGGGAAGGACCCTTACCTCCTTGTCCTGGTCGTTGTCCTTATTCTTTGATTGCCCGTCCTCTTCATCAACTGGATCGGCATGTGGGCCTAGATTCCCTCCCAACAAATATGCTTCCTATTCACTACTGATTGTGCTCCTTTTCATTGACCTCTTCAAGTTTTCAATGGATTCCTCAAGCTTCGCCATCTTCGTTCCAACCTCTACGATTAGGTTTCTTCCCATTTCTTCCAACTTAGCCATAATCCTGGACGCCATCACAAAAATGCGAGCCTCATGCTGCGTACCCTCCACTGAAGCTTCTGGCTCTATCGGCGACCCCCCTCGTTCCTTTCGTCGTTCAACTTCAGCCGCTTGGTAGGCTCGGACGATGTCGTGAAAGAACTTGTCCGGCTCATCATGCCTATAAGTAGTATGGCGTGCAACACGTTTGTCCTCCTCACGTGCATCGGGGAGTAGGATGGGGCACACGGTGTCAACGTCGTCGAAGCTGTGGTGGACCTTATTCACTTCCTGCAGGCGGTATTGTATGGCTTTGTAGTCGAGGTTGTCATCTTTCAGCCCATACCTCAAGCACCTCGGATACGCACCCGACTCGATCACGCTAGCGCATTGGGCAGCCACTAGAGCTAATGCTTCGTACACCCACGCCTACATGAACGGATGCCATTAGAAATTTCAAAGGACAACTAGTGTAAAATTGAAGGATTGGCAGTATAACCACAACGAATGGGCAGTAATGTATTCATGGATGGCCAATAAGTTTACGTACCTGGAAAATGAGGGGGAACCCAAACAAAACGTATCCAGGTCGCGGTGCATTTGGGTTTATCCCCTTTGCCAGCTTCCTCTCTATTGCACCGTGAAGAAACTGGTGGGTTCGCTCATAGCACAACCGACCCCATGGGTAAGCCATGAACCGTCCGACGTCCGACACACGATTGAAAACCCACAGATGAATATAGTTTCGGGGTTCCTTCCCGAAAAGCACGCCCTCCACCAACATAATGAGGACAAACTTTAACCTTCGAGCCGACGAGCGCTCCGTTTTCATCGCCACCTCGAACCTTACCTCAAACTCCGACATTTTAAGCTTGGCCACGCCAAAGAAAGCCTTCATTCCAGATTCGTCGTCCTCGTCTTCTTCATGCCACTCAGCGTAGTCGCAATTGAGGTCGGACATAACCGCAAACTCTGCAATGGAAAACCTCACAACATGACCCTCGATCTTGTACCATGTCTCGTGTTTCTTTTTCGTCTTCAGCTGCCGTTGAAGGACGTAGTGTACGAGCTGCACTGAGAAGTAGAGTCGTGAGCCCAGCCTCGCTACTCCGCCCACCGGGCTATCCAGAAGGCGGTTCAAGTTGTCAGCGGTCAAGCACTCGTCTGTGTTCCGTAGAACTTGTGGCTTCGAGAACTGGTTGCATCTCCCTTTGAAATGTCTATCCTCTTTTACCGCATAAACAGCCTATACAACATCAACCTGTGAGCGACGTTGAACAACAATATCAACTTACATTGCTTTAACATCATCACATCGTACCGCTCCAAAAGTTTGCCTAAGACGCTCCCTCGCTACACTGATACGAACCATTTTGCTTGAGTATATATCCTGCAGTGTGGGAGACCATACGTTACAAAGGTGCAGAAGAACAACAATAGCAGCATTCCAAATTACATGTCACTCTTTTCATGCTACATGACAGGTACTGTATTTTACTTGTTACCTTTACATTCATACATGACATCACAAAACTACCTGAACCTATTCATTTTAATTTCAACCCCAATTTTTCACCTCTATATCAAATGTGAACCTTTCAATATCATAACAAAATGCACCCAATGGTTCAACTTCATTGACAACAACAAATCTAGCCATTTCTACATGACAGAAACACATTTCAACATGTCACCTCTAAACTACTACATGACAGCGACCACAAATTCTTGTGTTTTCATATCAACATTGAATACCAAGTTAAACCAAGACAAATCCACTGTTAACATATTCATATCAATATTGAATGCACGAACTAACCACATGCAATTCACCAGTTTTGCATTTCTAATTGACAGCAACAAATGTAAGCATTTCTACATGACAGAAACACATATCAACATGTCACCTCTACACTGTTACCTCGTCATTTTGCTGATAGTGTCCTATTGATGGTTGCTTGGGTGGCTTTGCTGCTCCCTTATCTTTTCTGAATTTCCCGGCAAGTTTGCTGAAGAAGCCATGATGTCCGCCGTTTGCTCTTGAGCTTGACGCGGCTGCCTCCTCTGCATCTATTTGCCGTGACACCAAATCCCTCAATTGATCGTAATCTCTGGGCTTCTTTCTGAATAAATAAGTCTTGGGGTCCCCTTCCGCCAGGTTCCCCATGAGGATGATTGTTGCGAATTCGTGGTTGAAGTTTGGAATTTGTACGACCACACTGGTGAAGCGGGCAAAGAAGTGCCCCAGAGTTTCATCCCCTCCTTGCTTGATTGAGTTTAAGTCCCGCATAGTCTTCTTTCTCGACCGTGCGCTCCCAAAATGGGATAGGAATATCCGGTTCAGCTCAGAGAAGCTGCTAACCGAGTTCTTTGGCAGATTAGTGAACCAGGTCAATGTTATCTTCGTCAGTGTTGATGGGAAAGTCCTACACAGCATGGCGTCATTGTACTCATTGATGCCCATCGCGGTCATGAAGTGGCACAGATGATCTTCAGGGTCTGTGGTCCCGTCATACTTCATAAGATTCACATCTCTCCATCGCTTGGGCACTGTTGCCCGGCAGATATCTTGGGTGAATACAGATGGCAAGGCTTCAAGGGCGTCAATCTTCATCTGTGTTGATCCGGACATGGTGGAGGTGGACACGTCAGTCGAGTGCTCCCCCCGTCGTTGTTTATTGGGCCACATGTCAACCCCTTGCGTCCCTTGGTGTAAAGGATCAAATCCCAAGCCTGAGGCTCCGGGCATTAGGGTTCCTGATGTGCGCGCAAATTGCCATATTTTCTATGCAAATAAAAGTCTATTTTATCATCTTTTGCATACATATTAATGGGAAAACATGGGATTAGTGTAGTTTACGCTTAAAATGTCAAATATATGGGTCTGCACGAGTTTCTATGTGATTTCGCAGAAAACAGGATAAAAATGGACGGATTTGGAAGAGCGGAAAAAGAACTCGAAGTCTTCTGAAGAGGTTGAAATCGACTGGGGACCTCGACATAGAGTACATCAGAGACATAGGAATCGAGTAGGAAATGAAACAGAGCATGTCGACACAGTGAGGTCGATATCGACGTCTAGAGGTCGATATCGATGTTTTCAGATCGAGCTAAATGATAGAAGTCGAGTGCCAGTTCGAGTAGGAGAATGAGAGCTCGAGATAAAGTTTCACAGGGGTCGATATCGATGTCCAAGGTTGATATCGACCATGCCAGCAGAAGCATCCGACTCAGATTTTGATAGAATTCAATCCGAAGCTTGCACGTCTATCCAAAAGTCGAGATTTCTTATCTTCAACACTAGTTCTATCATGTGAAGGCTGATTTACCGTAGGAGCTTTAGTTTTTACTTTTATTTAAGTTTTATCTCAGAGAATAAAGATATAGTTTCGAGTCTTTATCGACATCTATAAATAGAGGCCAGTAGGGCTGAGTTTAGGCATTCAATTTGACATACAATTCAGTTCCAATTACAGTAGTAACAAGTTAGAGAGAGAGAAGGCCGAGTGGAGTTTGTAAAGCGAGAGCGGAGTGGCTTGTTCGGTTGTACTTTCTCTTTTGCAAAGTTTAATTCAAAGTAGCTTTCTTTCAACAACAATGATGATGATGTGCATGATGAGGAGCGAGTAGTCAACCCACTTCTAGGGTCGGGGTGAGCCCGACGATAACGATGTAGGGTAAGTGCATCAAAGGTATGACTTTTATGCGATTCCGTCTTCTATCTCATGCATGATCCTTTGAGAAAGTTAGGGAGATTCATTATTTGCATTATTGAAGCGAAAGCCAATCATATTGTGAACTTGAATTGCTCATGAATTGGATAGTAACTCTTAGGAACTATGCGAGAGCCTCTAAGCACATAAGTGTTGATAACGAAAGTTATTTGACGGAAAGACATTAAATTTCATAACTTTAGCATAAAACTTGCATTGTTATCGTTATGGCATGAAACCCCGACTTTGGAAGATTTTTAATTAATTGAATTCAACATAAAAGTTTTAAGTTTTGTTTCTGATCATCCTTCTTTCCCATTCTATTTTCTTCAGACTCTTTTCCGACAAATTGGTTACGAAAACAGTTTCTGTGACAAACATCGAAATCGACTGTAAAGGTCGATATCGAGGTCTCTGCTCGACGTCGACTTTGCTGCTTTCGTTCTCTGCATGAACTGCGCTAGGAAATCGACCAGAACTAAGGTCGATATCGACCAGATTACTCGATATCGAGTGTCTTCTGAGGTCGAAAGCTTTGATCGTGAGTACAAAAAGGGAAGCGCTGACATACCTCCTCGTGGATTCGATCCTGAATTACTCTACTACTACAAGGGAGGGGATTCTTGTATTATTTGTTTGGGACAGGGAGTTAGCCTAGTTGTTCATTGTTTATTTGAATTATTTAATTTAGATATTTGAATCTCCTATATCACCCCCGCCTTCGAACAAATTGGTGCCGTTGCCGGCGAGGCAATCAATCGCAACCTAAGTTTAATCACGATCTTTTATGAGCTTATTCTGCAGGTTTATGCGACGTTCTGAACGCGGACCTATCCTAGAACCAATCAACGAGCCTGAACATTTCTACCATCTTCCCAACAAAGCAATTCACATCATGGTTGACAACGAAATGCAGGCCGAAACCATAGAGCGGTTGAGGAAGGAGATCAAGGACCACAACGCTACAATCGCTGCTGAAAGGGCCGCTGCTGCTGCTGAGCGAGCCCGTGCTGATAGGGAGGAGGATGCGCGCAGACAAGCCCAGACCGGCTAAATCAGTATCCACAAACGGCGATGCAATACATGCATCCGCCGCTTCATGTTCCTGAATCCGCTATTTTAATTCCTCACTCCAACTATGAAATAAAAATTAACTTCCTATATGAGATAAAAAGAAATACTTTTGAAGGAATACCTAATGAATGCCCCCTCCAACACATCTCTACTTTTATGGACTTATGTGAGACAGTTGCTGATGGAGTGAATTTAGAGTATGTGCGATTAAAATCTTTTCGTGGTCTTTGGCAGGGAAGGCATTACAATGGCTTGAAAGTTTGGCTCCATGCTCGCTGAGGACATGGGCGGAGGTGAAAGATGCATTCTTGAATAAATTCTTCTCACCTTCTAAAACGGCGATGCTGCGACAAAAGATCACGACTTTCAAACAAAAGCCAGGTGAAACCCTAGCACAGGCGTGAGAGCGATTTAAGGACTTGCTGAGATCATGCCCAACGCATGGGCAACTTCCATATGTCATCCAGGAGATCTTCTACAACGCCCTTGATGCGCCGAATAAGGAGAGGATCAATTCATATACCTCCTATCGGTACATTGAGCTTACACCAATGGAGGCATGAGAGACCATTGAGAGGCTCGTGAACTTTGACAACACTTTTGGGGCTGCTGCAGCCTATGATGCAAGGCCTGCCCCATCTATGCCACTATATGAGCCTCCAAAGGAGATAGATTCTGATGTGTGGCAACAATTTGAAAACGATCAAACACGCCGCCTTCAAAAGCAAGTCAGGTTCCTGAGCAACAATCAAACTTGTCAGGAGTGTGGTTCAACAAGGCATAACACTAGTGCCTGTCCACATACTGAGCAAGTATCCATGGTGGAACAACATGAGGAGGTTAAGTGGACGAGAGGCTCCTATGGAGGGGGAAATCAACAATATTGGGGTGATCAAAGGTTCTATCAACAAAGGGATCCCCCAATATATAGGGCAACAGGGCACCCTGAGCAGGAGACAAGGAAAGATGACCTGCAAATCATTCTTGATGAGATGCGGAGGAACCATGCTGAGTTCAAACAAGCCAACAACTTCGTCCATACTCAGCTGCAGGGCATCAATTCTAGACTTGGGGAGATCGATGTTTAGAAGCGCAACATGGAGACTCAAATAAGTCAATTGGCGGAAGCAATACCAAAAGCGTCAGGATCATTCCATGGATCCACTGTGCCCAACCAAAAGGGCAAAACCACTGGTCATATTGCGGCAGTAAACCTAAGGAGTGGGTGTCAATTATAAACGCCCGAGCAAAAAGCGGAGGAGAAGGAGCCAGAATAGACGTCGATATCAACCCTCCTGTCGATATCGACCAAGGTGACGTCGATGTCGACCTTCCTGTCGATGTCGACCCTGATGCAGTGTCACCACAGAAATCGACTCCTCCAGTCGATGTCGACCCTACTGATGTCGATGTCGACACAACTACAGCCGCAGGAAGGAAGAAGGTGTTGCTGTTCCCAACTAGAAAGATGATTAAGGATCCAGCGGAAAAGAAGTTCCAGCAGTTCGTGAAGATGCTCCAAGGACTTTATGTCTCTATACCATTCACAGAGGCACTTCACGAGATTCCATCCTATGTAAGTTTCCTTAAAGACATCTTAGGTAAGAAGCGATCACTCTATGAGATCGCAAAGGAGTGCAACAGGTTGGAGCTACCACAAAAGCGGGCGGACCCAGGTAAGTTTTCTATCGTTATAGGTCTAGGTCATTTCAAATTTAATGCTCTAGTTGACTTGGGCGCTAGCGTTAGCATGATGCCACTAACCATTTGGCACAAGGTAAATATAGGTCCTCTAGAGCCCGTGGATACAAGATTGTACATGGCTAACAACACGGTAGTGATTCCAACTGGGATAGTGACGGATGTGCCAGTACAAGTAGGTAAATTCTTTGTCCCTGCTGATTTCTTAGTTGTTAATATAGCGGAGGTCCCTTCTTGTCCAATTATTTTAGGTAGGCCATTCCTAGCAACCGTCGATGCCAACATTAGCGTAAAGAAAGGATTGCTCTCATTCACAATTAGTGACGAGGTGATAGAGTATGCCTTCAACAAGACGGTGAAAAATCAAGGGCCAATGGAGATAAAAGCCATCAATGGTGTCTACATTGCATGTGGAGAAGCAAAGGTAAGAAGTATGACACCCGAGGAGCTTGAGAAAAGGGCCATAGAAGCCCAAGTGGAGGAAGTTGTGGCAATCTTGAACGAAGGAGCCCAACAAAACATCGAAATCGACCCAGGTAAGTCGATATCGACCACTAATGTTCAAAAATATGTGTCAGGTCATAAGTATGGGATCGACGGAGGAAAAGAAAAAACATCAAAATCGGGGTCAAGGGTCGATATCGACCACACCCAGCCGAAATCGACCACCATCAGCACTAAAAAGGGAGGAATGGAGACCTCGATATCGATCTCTGAGGGTCGAAATCGACCTGATCATATCGAGCAGAAACTCTCCAAATCGACTGATTCTCCAAGTGTCCAACAGGGGTCGATATGGACCTCTGAACATCGACATCGACCTGAGCCACAGACTGAGAAAAAGGTAAGTCAAGGTACTGATTCCTCTTGTTCCATTACAATTAAGGATTTATCATTATTTGGAAGAGGTGTGCCTTGGCATGTGCGCTTATGTAGGGTATCCGATGATGATTTAAGCCAATATGAGATAGGAGACAAGGTCTATGTTGCCAAATCTAAGGACCATTGGTTCCCTACAAGATTCAAGGATAAGAATTTGGGACCATTCACGGTAAATCAAATCCATCCTGGTGGAATGCAGCTGCGTGACAAGAAAGGAGTCATATTTGAGGCCCAAGCCACATGGGCTCTACAGATGCCGCCTTGAGAAGCGCAAAGGAAAAAGTCGGCCTAGGGACTTAAAAATCTAGAGCTTGTAACAAAGACTTAGCTTTGATTTTAGACAGTTTTACTTTAGTTTGAGACATTTTATTGTTTTGTATATTTGGTTTTGGTTTTAACAAGTTGTAGGAAAGAGAAAGGTATACAAAAGAGACATCGAAATTGATGTCCAAGATCGACATCGACCTTAAGGTCGACAAAGATAGGGTTTGTGATCGAGGCCGGATCACCCTGAAACCTGAGCCAGAAATCGAGGAGAAACATCGATATCGATGTTAAGGGTCGATATCGACCATCACTGCTGTCTTCTTCGACTCCTGAAATTTGTGACGGTTTAGTAAGTTTTCTTCTTAACCCTAGTTCTAATACAGTGAGGACACTGTAAATTTTAAGTATGGGGTGGGGGAAAGGCTTACTTGCATATTCATACTTAGTTTAGATTTGCATATTTATTTTTATGCCTATTTAGTTTTTATTTTAGAAAAAAAAATGACCCCCATCAAAAATTTGAAAAAAGAAGAGTCATGGAAGTATAAAAAAGAGCTCTATGATGCAAAATTAGATTCATTAGAGATATAACATGAAATTGCCTAGTTAAGGGAAGTCTCAATGAAGTGCAAAAAGAAAAAAATCAAGGAGATGAAAAATTTGAAGTTGCTTTTGACATGTGCATGATAAGATGATGGAGGACTTTTGATGAAAAATTTCCATACAAGAGCTTACATATAGAAGTTCATATCCTAGCCTTACCTATGCATATTTGCAAAAGTCACAAGCCATATATGAGCATTATCATATCATTATTGCTCCACATATATACATATTGCCTATTTGATACCTTATACCCTATCCGGGGACAAGTTTGAGAATGGATGACATTGTTGGAGTCGTATTATTGAGTTGTGCATTATTTATGAAGTTGTTGGCAGGAATGAAAGAATCATGAATTATGAAAAATTTAATGAGCGAGAAAAAATCCGATCACCTCAGGGGCCATTCATTACACCCATGTTTGCGACTCGCAAGAAGGCAGTACTAAGGTTAGAGAGGTAAAAGCATTATATTGAATAAAAGCATTGAGCGATGAGTGAAAGGTGAGACATTATGAAGAAGGAATGTGGAATGTTTTGGAAAGAAAGTATGTTTCCCCGGATTTAACACCACATGGCCAAATGTTAGCCCACCTTTAGCCTTTTACCAATCTACTTCTCACAAGCTTGCGAAAGTCCTCTTGATTATTAATGCTATGTCGCTAAAATTGTTTTTGCATATTACCTCATTTTATGAGTACGAAATTGCTTTTATGCACATGCATGGACTTGGTTGACATAAGTACCTTATCGAGGATGGCAATTGATTGTAGGGACATATGAAAAATGAATCTATGATGTTGAGGGTTTACTTTCTTCCCCTGAATGGCCATTAAAGGTATTGCTTGGGGACAAGCAAGCTTAATTTTTGGGTGCTTGATGTGTGCGCAAATTGTCATATTTTATATGCACAAATGAGTCCATTTTATCATTTATTTGCATGCATATTAATGGGAAAACATGGGATTAGTGTAGTTTACGCATAAATATCAAATATATGGGTCTGCATGAGTTTCTATGTGATTTCGCAGAAAACAGGATCAAAATGGACAGATTTGGAAGAGCGGAAAAAGAACTCGAAGTCTTCTGAAGAGGTGGAAATCGACTAGGGACCTCGACATCGAGTACATCAGAGACATAGGAATCGAGCAGGAAATGAAACAGAGCATGTCGACACAGAGAGGTCGATATCGACGTCTGGAGATCGATATCGATGTTTCCAGATCGAGCTAAATGATAGAAGTCGAGTGCTAGTTCGAGTTGGAGAAGGAGAGCTCGAGATAAAGTTTCACAGGGGTTGATATCGATGTTCAAGGTCGATATCGACCATGCCAGCAGAAGAATCCGACTCAGATTTTGATAGAATTCTATCCGAAGCTTGCACGTCTATCCAAAAGTCGAGATTTCTTACTTTTATTTAAGTTTTATCTTAGAGAATAAAGATAGAGTTTCGAGTCTTTATCGACATCTATAAATAGAGGCCAGTAGGGCTGAGTTTAGGCATTCAATTTGACATACAATTCAGTTCCAATTACAGTAGTAACGAGTTAGAGAGAGAGAGAGAAGGCCGAGTGGAGTTTGTAAAGCGGGAGCGGAGTGGCTTGTTTGGTTGTACTTTCTCTTTTGCAAAGTTTAATTCAAAGTAGCTTTCTTTCAACAACAATGATGATGATATGCATGATGAGGAGCGAGTAGTCAACCCACTTCTGGGGTCGGGGTGAGCCCGACGATAACGATGTAGGGTAAGTGCATCAAAGTATGACTTTTATGCGATTCCGTCTTCTATCTCATGCATGATCCTTTGAGAAAGCTAGGGAGATTCATTATTTGCATTATTGAAGCGAAAGCCACTTATATTGTGAACTTGAATTGCTCATGAATTAGATAGTAACTCTTAGGAACTATGCGAGAGCCTCTAATCACCTAAGTGTTGATAACGAAAGTTATTTGACGGAAAGACATTAAATTTCATAACTTTAGCATAAAACTTGCATTGTTATCGTTATGGCATGAAACCCCGACTTTGGAAGATTTTTAATTAATTGAATTCAACATAAAAGTTTTAAGTTTTGTTTCTGATCATCCTCCTTTCCCATTTTATTTTCTTCGGACTCTTTTCCGACAACTTGGTTACGAAAACAGTTTATGTGACAAACATCAAAATCGACTGTAAAGGTCGATATCGAGGTCTAACATCGATATCGAGGTCTCTACTCGACGTTGACTTTGTTGCTTTTGTCTTCTGCAGGAACTGCACTAGGAAATCGACCAGAACTAAGGTCGATATCGACCAGATTACTCGATATCGAGTGTCTTCTGAGGTCGAAAGCTTTGATCGTGAGTACAATAAGGGAAGCGCTGACATACCTCCTCGTGGATTCGATCCTTAATTACCCTACTACTACAAGGGAGGGGATTCTTGTATTATTTATTTGGGACATGGAGTTAGCCTAGTTGTTCATTGTTTATTTGAATTATTTAATTTACATATTTGAATCTTCTATATCACCCCCGCCTTCGAACAGTTCCCATACTGATTGAGGTTGAAGGCATCTGCCGCGTTCGGTTGACCATACGCGTCGTATTGCTGGTTGTGATAGTAAGCCCCATGTTGGCCTTGGTACGTGTTTCCGTATTCATAGAAATGCCGCAGTTCATTCAACGGTTGATAGTGGTGTTGTGGTTCCGGTGCTGGCTGATAATAGTATTGTGGCGCGGGTGCCGGTTGATAGAAGGGTTGAGGCTCTGGTACTTGCTGAAAGTAGTGGATTGGCTCATGCTGAACTCCGTTGGGCATGTACACTGGTGGGACATACTCTCCATATACTGGGGCATATGCTGGGTGGTAGGGTGGCACATAGGGTGACACCCACATGTTTTGTTGTTCCTCCGTCTGAAGGACGAATGGGTTGTACGTGCTGGTGGCCTCTTATTCTGGTATTGCACTTAGGCTCATTTCATTCGAGTTTTCACTGTTGTATATTGTTGCTGTCCGTGGAGAGTTACTAAGAGTTTTGTTAGCAAATTGATTTGGTATGAAATTTGCTATTCTAGATTTTTGTATGGACCGTCTCATGTCCTTCCCTCTGTGGGAGGGTCCCCCCCGATGTTCGCGTGTTTTCGGCAAGCCTGAAGGTTACCTGATGGAATCGTGTGTTTGAGGCGTACGTGACTCAAAATATATATATTTTTTGCTTGACTCAATGATGATGAAAAATTTACGAATGAACCCCTCAGTGTGAGTGGGTTCCCACAGACGGCGCCAGTGATGAATACCTCCCAAAAAAGTCTTTAAAGGGCCCACTTATGGTGGGTCCTTAGGGGGGCAGACGCGAATCACACTATTACGATACACGGGCTTACCTGACACGCGGACTAAACTCTTCGCTATACTACCTGGGCCGTGCTTTAATCGCGTGCTTAAATTTTATCTTTGCCCCAAAACTTTCATGGGAGATCATCTAACATTGTAGAGGTTTCAGGGATCATACCTGCCTGCGGAGAATCACTAAGTGTGTTTGTTCGACGCGTATGACAGGTCGCGATATCCCCTCCCGTACCCGGATTAACTTTATCTCCACTAAGCGATTGCCTGCTTAGCAGCCAACTTAGTGATGATTTATGTCTTTTCCTGGTATCCCTCCTTCTCTTCTTTTCTTCTTATTTGTCTTCAGTTTTCTTCTCTGCTTCCATTTTTTGTAAAAAGTCCCGTTCTCTTCTGTTCATTTTCCCTTTTATAGGGATTGGCCAGAGACCTCTCATTGTGACACTTGTCACATTCGGGTTGACACGTGTAGCTCTCGTGGATGGGGGGCATGATGGACATGTGTCAACGATTCGTGTCCGCATCCTTTCGAACTTGGGGGGTCTCTTTGGTGCTGTTTCGATACGTCCGCGTCCAATCTTTGTCTATCATTTCCGCACGGTTTCATCACTAGCGTCTCCTTGGGGTCTTCTGAACTGTCACTAGTACAAAATCATAGATTAATAGCGGAAATTTAAAAGTGCTTATTTTAAACCAATATTAATGCTTGGGAAGGATAGCGCTTTTTATAAACAACCGCTGAGAATGTATTTAAATTTTTTTTTTTGTAAAATATATTTTTAGAAGCATAGCGGTTATATATAAAAAGCTTGGTTAAATTAAAGCTCTCTTAGCGTTTTTTTAAAAGCGCTATTAAATTAAATCCCTCTTAGCGTTTTTGTTAATAAGCGCTTTTAAATTAAAGCTCTCTTAGTGTTTTTTTAAAGCACTATTAAATTAAACCCCTCTTAGCGTTTTTGTTAAAAAGCGCTGTCTAAGTGAAAAACCCGCGTAAACATGATCGAAGTTGCTTGCCCTCTATCTCGAAAAAAAATTGCAAGGAAATTAGGTTGATAAAAAGAAAAACCATGTAAATAATTTTTTTAGGAAAAAAATAGTTCCCTGATTTCCAAAATACTATCGATACAAACTCAAAATCCCTAACTTCTGATCATCTCCCTGATTTCCAAAAGCCCCAACTCCCGAACGTCTCCCTGCAACTAAGCCGTCGGCCAGCAGTGCAGTGCGAGACATCCGACCACCCTTGTCGTCGACCAGGCCTACTTCCGACCGCTCTCACCATCGACAATCACCTACCAACCACAATCAGTCTTTGTCGGTGCCGCTTCAGCCAACAACAGCCCTACTTCCGACCGCCATTGTTGTTGATAGGTGCGATTTCGATCCTCTATTTTTTGATTGTGTGATTTTGATTGAGTTCTTGTCTTTTTCTCGTCTAATTTGCTATCACTAATCCACAAGGGATTTGGAATTAATGCTATGTCGCTAAAATTGTTTTTGCATATTACCTCATTTTATGAGTACGAAATTGCTTTTATGCACATGCATGGTCTTGGTTGACATAAGTACCTTATCGAGGATGGCAATTGATTGTAGGGACATATGAAAAATGAATCTATGATGTTGAGGGTTTACTTTCTTTCCCTGAATGGCCATTAAAGGTATTGCTTGGGGACAAGCAAGCTTAAGTGTTGGGTGCTTGATGTGTGCGCAAATTGTCATATTTTATATGCACATATGAGTCCATTTTATCATTTATTTGCATGCATATTAATGGGAAAACATTGGATTAGTGTAGTTTATGCATAAATATCAAATATATGGGTCTGCATGAGTTTATATGTGATTTCGCAGAAAACAGGATCAAAATGGACAGATTTGGAAGAGCGGAAAAAGAACTCGAAGTCTTCTGAAGAGGTCGAAATCGACTGGGGACCTCGACATCGAGTACATCAGAGACATAGGAATCGAGCAGGAAATGAAACAGAGCATGTCGACACAGAGAGGTCGATATCAACGTCTGGAGGTCGATATCGATGTTTCCAGATCGAGCTAAATAATAGAAGTCGAGTGCTAGTTCGAGTAGGAGAAAGAAAGCTCGAGACAAAGTTTCACAGGGGTCGATATTGATGTTCAAGGTCGATATCGACCATGCCAGAAGAAGAATCCGACTCAGATTTTGATAGAATTCTATCGGAGCTTGCACGTCTATCCAAAAGTCGAGATTTCTTATCTTCAACACCAGTTCTATCATGTAAAGGCTGATTTACCGTAGGAGCTTTAGTTTTTACTTTTATTTAAGTTTTATCTTAGAGAATAAAGATAGAGTTTCGAGTCTTTATCGACATCTATAAATAGAGGCCAGTAGGGCTGAGTTTAGGCATTCAATTTGACATACAATTCAGTTCCAATTACAGTAGTAACGAGTTAGAGAGAGAGAGAGAGAAGGCCGAGTAGAGTTTGTAAAGCGGGAACGGAGTGGCTTGTTTGGTTGTACTTTCTCTTTTGCAAAGTTTAATTCAAAGTAGCTTTCTTTCAACAACAATGATGATGATGTGCATGATGAGGAGCGAGTAGTCAACCCACTTCTAGGGTCGGGGTGAGCCCGACGATAACGATGTAGGGTAAGTGCATCAAAGTATGACTTTTATGTGATTCCGTCTTCTATCTCATCCATGATCCTTTGAGAAAGCTAGGGAGATTCATTATTTGCATTATTGAAGTGAAAGCCACTCATATTGTGAACTTGAATTGCTCATGAATTGGATAGTAACTCTTAGGAACTATGCGAGAGCCTCTAATCACCTAAGTGTTGATAACGAAAGTTATTTGACGGAAAGACATTAAATTTCGTAACTTTAGCATAAAACTTGCATTGTTATCGTTATGGCATGAAGCCCCGACTTTGGAAGATTTTTAATTAATTGAATTCAACATAAAAGTTTTAAGTTTTGTTTTTGATCATCCTCCTTTCCCATTTTATTTTCTTCGGACTCTTTTCCGACAACATGGTTACGAAAACAGTTTATGTGAAAAACATCGAAATCGACTGTAAAGGTCGATATCAAGGTCTAACATCGATATCGAGGTCTCTACTCGACGTTGACTTTGCTGCTTTTGTCTTCTGCAGGAACTGCACTAGGAAATCGACCAGAACTAAGGTCGATATCGACTAGATTACTCGATATCGAGTGTCTTCTCAGGTCGAAAGCTTTGATCGTGAGTACAACAAGGGAAGCGCTGACATACCTCCTCGTGGATTCGATCCTTAATTACCCTACTACTACAAGGGAGGGGATTCTTGTATTATTTATTTGGGACATGGAGTTAGCCTAGTTGTTCATTGTTTATTTGAATTATTTAATTTACATATTTGAATCTTCTATATCACCCCCGCCTTCGAACAGTTCCCATACTGATTGAGGTTGAAGGCATCTGCCGCGTTCGGTTGACCATACGCGTCGTATTGCTGGTTGTGATAGTAAGCCCCATGTTGGCCTTGGTACGTGTTTCCGTATTCATAGAAATGTCGCAGTTCTTTCAACTGTTGATAGTGGTGTTCTGGTTCTGGTGCTGGCTGATAATAGTATTGTGGCGCGGGTGCCGGTTGATAGAAGGGTTGAGGCTCTGGTACTTGCTGAAAGTAGTGGAGTGGCTCATGCTGAACTCCGTTGGGCATGTACACTGGTGGGACATACTCTCCATGTACTGGGGCATATGCCGGGTGGTAGGGTGGCACATAGGGTGACGCCCACATGTTTTGTTGTTCCTCCGTCTGAAGGACGGATGGGTTGTACGTGCTGGTGGCCTCTTGTTCTGGTATTGCACTTTGGCTCATTTCATTCGAGTTTTCACTGTTGTATATTGTTCCTATCCGCGGAGAATTACTAAGAGTTTTGTTAGCAAATTGATTTGGTATGAAATTTGCTATTCTAGATTTTTGTATGGACCGTCTCATGTCCTTCCCTCTGTGGGAGGGTCCCCCCGATGTTCGGGTGTTTTCGGCAAGCCTGAAGGTTGCCTGATGGAATCGTGTGTTTGAGGCGTACGTGACTCAAAATATATATATTTTTTGCATGACTCAATGATGATGAAAAATTTACGAATGAACCCCTCAGTGTGAGTGGGTTCCCACAGACGGCGCCAGTGATGAATACCTCCCAAAAAAGTCTTTAAAGGGCCCACTTATGGTGGGTCCCTGGGGGGCAGACGCGAATCACACTATTACGATACACGGGCTTACCTGACACGCGGACTAAACTCTTCGCTATACTACCTGGGCCGTGCTTTAATCGCGTGCTTAAATTTTATCTTTGCCCCGCAACTTTCATGGGAGATCATCTAACATTATAGAGGTTTCAGGGATCATACCTGCCCGCGGAGAATCACTAAGTGTGTTAGTTCGACGCGTATGGCAGGTCGCGATATCCCCTCCCGTACCCGGATTAACTTTATCTCCACTAAGCGATTGCCTGCTTAGCAGCCAACTTAGTGATGATTTATGTCTTTTCCTGGTATCCCTCCTTCTCTTCTTTTCTTCTTATTTGTCTTCAGTTTTCTTCTCTGCTTCCATTTTTTGTAAAAAGTCCCATTCTCTTCTGTTCATTTTCCCTTTTATAGGGATTGGCCAGAGACCTCTCATTGTGACACTTGTCACATTCGGGTTGACACGTGTAGCTCTCGTGGATGGGGGGCATGATGGACATGTGTCAACGATTCGTGTCCCCATCCTTTCGAACGCGGGGGGTCTCTTTGGTGCTGTTTCGATACATCCGCGTCCAATCTTTGTCTATCATTTCCGCACGGTTTCATCACTAGCGTCTCCTTGGGGTCTTCTGAACTGTCACTAGTACAAAATCATAGATTAATAGCGGAAATTTCAAAGCGCTTATTTTAAACCACTATTAATGCTTGGGAAGGATAGCGCTTTTTATAAACAACCGCTGAGAATGTATTTAAATTTTTTTTTGTAAAATATATTTTTAGAAGCATAGCGGTTATATATAAAAAGCTTGGTTAAATTAAAGCTCTCTTAGCGTTTTTTTAAAAGCGCTATTAAATTAAACCCCTCTTAGCATTTTTGTTAATAAGCGCTGTTAAATTAAAGCTCTCTTAGTGTTTTTTTAAAGCACTATTAAATTAAACCCCTCTTAGCGTTTTTGTTAAAAAGCGCTGTCTAAGTGAAAAACCCGCGTAAACATGATCGAAATTGCTTGCCCTCTATCTCGAAAAAAAATTACAAGGAAATTAGGTTGATAAAAAGAAAAACCATGTAAATAATTTTTTTAGGAAAAAAATAGTTCCCTGATTTCCAAAATACTATCGATACAAACTCAAAATCCCTAACTTCTGATCATCTCCCTGATTTCCAAAAGCCCCAACTCCCGAACGTCTCCCTGCAACTAAGCCGTCGGCCAGCAGTGCAGTGCGAGACTTCCGACCACCCTCGTCGTCGACCAGGCCTACTTCCGACCACCCTCACCATCGACAATCACCTACCAACCACAATCAGTCTTTGTCGGTGCCGCTTCAGCCACCAACAACCCTACTTCCGACCGCCATTGTTGTTGATAGGTGCGATTTCGATCCTCTCTGTTTTGATTGTGTGATTTTGATTGAGTTCTTGTCTTTTTCTCGTCTGATTTGCTATCACTAATCCACAAGGGATTTGGAATTTTAGGGTTTTTTGAACTTATTTCTGTTAAGTAGCTCCTTAGTTCAATTAGGTTGCTCAATTGCTTCTTTGTTTGGTACTTTTGCGGCTAAATATAATTCTTCTTTGTTTGTGTGGCTGAATACAAAAATCTGAAAGGTGGAAAGGTTTGGTAGTCTGAAAGATTTGGTAGGCTGAATACAATCCAAATCCACGAGGGATTTATGCGGTTGTATTCTTCTTTGTTTATTTGAATGGTACTCTTAAAGGATATATATCGTTTTCAAACTTGTAGTTTCATTGGCTTATAATATTTATTTTTTAGGAGACTTGCTGTAGACTTTGTGTTTGACTATGTCTCTTTAGATCTGATGTCAAAGTGCTAACTTAATTTATAGTCTTTTTTTTGCCATTTTTCCAAGTAAACTCAACCGGCCAGTTGCATTGGTCTATTAGGTAGCAAATTCAAAGTGCATATATCTTCCTTGTGGATAAGTAATCCATGGATCAATTGTGAATCTCATTTGATATTCTAGCTTTGATAGGTTGAGTTGTGATTTATATCCTATCACAGACCTTATATCATATCCAACCCATTCCATTCCTTTGCTGCATTCCTATATATCGTTGTTTAATTAGGTACCCTTTCTATCTAAGTTTGTGTTAGTTGTTTTTATTTCCTTAGTTCTAGTGTACGACCTTTTATTGATAGGATATGTCTTATGGATCGAAAATGGATGTCTGCTAATCGTTTGACCAAAGAGTATGAGAAAGGAGTTGACGAGTTCATTACGTTTGCAGTTCAGAATGCTAAAAATCATAGCAAATTTTTTTGTCCTTGCAAAAAATGCTTCAATACCAATCAAAAGAGTATTAAAGATGTAAAAGGTGATTTGTTTTCATATGAAATTGATCAAACATACACTTGTTGGACACTTCATGGTGAAGAAGAGCCCATATCTAGTAGTTGTGATGGAATGTCTAATTCCCATGACTATGAAACTGATCAACTTGAAGAAATGGCCCAAGCCGTCACATAGGACTTCCAGGATAGGAGTGATATGTTTGAAAATATACTAAGGGATGCTCAAGAACCTCTTTATCCATCAAGTACCAAGTTCACCAAATTGTCGACTATATTGAAGTTGTACAACTTGAAAGCAACCCATGGGTGGTCTGACAAGAGTTTCACAGCCTTGCTTCAACTTTTGAAAGAAATGTTGCCGGATAATAATGTTCTCCCTGATTCTATGTATAAGGCCAAGAGAAGTCTTTGCTCATTAGGTATGGAATATGAGAGAATTCATGCTTGTCCTAATGATTGCATTTTATATCGAAAGGAATTTGATGCACTTGACCATTGTCCAAATCCTAATTGTCTTCCACCACGGTATAAGAGAAAGCATGTTCCTGCGAAGGTGGTATGGTATTTTCCTATCATACCTCGATTTAGACGTCTATTTGGGAGTGTAGAAGAAGCGAAGCTTTTAAGATGGCATAAAAAAGGGAGGAACCCAGATGGTAAATTAAGGCATCCGTCAGATTCTCCGCAGTGGATTCATATTGACAATCGATTCCCCGAATTTGGTTCTGATTCAAGAAACTTGCGTCTTGCATTGTCAACCGATGGAATGAATCCACATTCTAATCAATCAACTAGTCATAGTACCTGGCCTGTTTTGCTTGTCATTTATAACCTTCCTCCATGGTTGTGCATGAAGCGAAAGTATATGCTGCTATCTTTGTTGATCTCAGGACCGAAACAGCCAGGAAATGACATTGATGTTTATTTGGCACCTCTAATAGATGATCTCCTTCTTCTGTGGGAAAGCGGGGTAGATGTTCTAGATGCATATGGTGGATAAACATTTTCTTTAAAGGCGATGTTGTTTTGCATGATAAATGATTTTCCAGCATATGGAAATTTATCTGGGTATACTACTAAGAGTTATCATGCATGCCCAATTTGTGAGGATGGCACTGATTCTGAATGGATGTTTCATAGTGGCAAGGCAGTTTATCTTGGTCATCGTCGGTTTTTGCCAACAAACCATCGGTATCGTAAGTTGAGAAAGGCCTTCAACGGTAAATCAGAGACACAAAGTGCTCCAATACCTTTAACTGGTCAACAAATTCTAGCTAAGGTAAGGGAGTTCTACTTGATACTTGGGAAAAAAGGTGATAAACCTCCTACAATAGGTTGGAAGAAGCGGTCAATCTTTTTCAGTCTTCCGTATTGGGAGCACTTATATGTCAGACACTGCTTAGATGTAATGCATATTGAGAAAAATGTTTGCGATAGTCTGCTGGGAACCTTACTTAATGTTCCAGGAAAGACCAAAGATGGCATCAAAGCTAGGAAGGACATGGTTCGTATGAAAATTAGACCAGAGTTGGCAGCTGTAGAGAGAGGGAAACGTACCTATCTTCCACCAGCGTGTTATACTCTCTCCAAAAAGGAAAAGAACCAGTTTTGTGAATTCTTTAGTCGAGTTAAGGTTCCTTCTGGATTTTCTGCAAATGTTCAAAGTCTTGTTAATTTAAAAGAGTCAAAGCTTCAGGGAATGAAATCTCATGATTGCCACATTGTGATGCAAGCATTTTTGCCGATTTCTATGCGTGGCATTCTACCAAATCATGTTCGTACGACAATCACTAGACTTTGTTTCTTTTTCAAAAAAATTTGCAGCAAGGTCACTGATCCCGATGAATTGGCGTCTTTGCAAATGGGCATTTGTCTTACTCTGTGTCAGCTAGAAATGTATTTTCCTCCATCCTTTTTTGTAATTATGGTTCACTTAATGGTCCATCTTGTTAGAGAGATCAAATTGTGTGGACCTGTTTACTTGAGATGGATGTATCCATTTGAGAGATACATGAAAGTACTCAAAGGCTACGTAAAGAATAGATTTCGGCCAGAAGGTTGTATAGTTGAAGGATATATTGTTGAAGAAGCTGTAGAGTTCTGTACGGAGTATTTATCACACACTGCAGCTATAGGCCTTCCTAAGGTGAATAATGATTTAACAGAAGGACGGGGTACAACTGGTTTTCACATTGAAGGAATAAGCGCAGAACTTGTCAATCAAGCGCATTTATATGTCCTCAAGAACAACGATGAAGTCGAGCCATATGTAAAAGAGCACATGTCATTTTTACGAAGGATAAATCCAACTCGTAAGAATGAAACATGGATTCAGAATGAACACAATCGTTCATTTGTTCAGTGGTTCAAGACGCGAATACTAGAACAATGTACATATGCTCCCGAGTTGGTGTCAGATACGCTGAATTGGTTGTCAAGAGGGCCTTTCTTTGATGCATCATCTTACACGTCATATGAGATTGATGGTTACACTTTTACAACCAAATTGCATGATGATAACAGCACCACACAGAATAGTGGTGTCATGGTGGTTGCTCAATCAATGCATATAGCGAGTGTCAAAGACAAAAACCCGATTCAAGCAGATTTGGCATACTATGGATTTATTGAGCAAATATGGGAGCTGAACTATATTGACTTCACGGTGCCTGTTTTTTGTTGTAAGTCGGTTGATGTTACCCATGGTGTGCGCGTTGATGAGTTAGGCTTCACTCTAGTTGATATGAACAGGTTGGGTCATACAACTGAACCCTTCATTTTGGCATCTCAAGCGAAGGAAGTTTTTTTTGTTCTCGACCCTTCCGATTCTAAATGGTCAATTGTTGTATCCACTAAAGAGGGATACCAATCTGACTACACAGATAGAGATAGTGAATTGATTCGAACTTCATTAACCATGCCTACCTTGGATACCAACGTTAATGAAGATGAGATATACATACGATCAGATCATAGAGAAGGGATAGAGATATTGAATGATAATTCACTACCACAAGGTAGAAAAAGTTCTAAAAGAAAGAGACAAAATTAAGGTAATAATTAACAAGATCTATCCTTTCCTTACAAGATCTTCATGCATATGGTTTTTTATTGTATTAGTTTATATTCCTCACATGCAACATCTTGATTATCTTTGCGCTGTGGCTATATACACCCCAAATCATGCACGTCTTTAAGGACGTGCATGGTTAAAAGGGGTTAATTAATTTTTTTTAAATGTTAATTAGTAACAAGGCTTGCACGTCCTTAAGGACGTGTAATTTTAACCTTGGATTTGTGGTGTATATAGCAACACCCTTATCTTTGTCTGCGGTTTGTTATTTTGTGAATGTTACACGTTCTGGCTTTTCTTGCCAAATAGCAGTTACTGCCTGCACCTTCTACTTTGCATAGGCTTACATGTGAAGGTTTTATTATTATCTTCAATTGATTCAATGCCCCTCCGACAAAATAAAATAAAATTGATTGAATGTCCCTTATTGATAGAATATTAACCATTATAAAATGCAAGCCCATTATCGATCTTGCATTTGCTAAGCCCACTACAGATTCCACGTATAAGATTCTAGAAGCTATGCTCAGATGATGACAAATGGCTCCATATGATTGCTTGTATCTAAGGTTATTTTATTATATATACATATATGTGATTTTATATTGCTAAAATCAATGAAAAGGAAGATGGTTCTTCAGCTGCAAAAGGCTCAACGTAAAGTTGCTGGAATGTCCCTTTATTAAATATCTTTAGAATATTACCAAGTTATAATGAATGGACTTTAAGCTTTATTAAATATCTTTAGAATATTAATTTGGCCAAGTATGATTAAGTGACTTTGTTGGTGGGCTGATTTAGTGTCTGTGTTATTACTGTTGAAAGTGTTGTTTGTTCTAATTTTTAAGGCTCAACGTACAGTAGCTTAAGTCTGTTTTTTTACTCTTGAAATTAATTGAAGTTCACTTTTTTCCTTAAAGGAAAATGGTTGGGTCTCCTCGTGATACGGGAGGCAATGATGCAGATAATGAATGTGTAGATGATGACAATTATGAAGATCCTATTATTTCATCAAGTGGTGATTGTCCTACAAAGTCACGTGTTAGAGGAGCTCGTCTTGTATCTAGAGTCAGAATGTTGAGCTGCGATGGAGAAAAATAATCAGTGTGAAGTGTAATGCAAAGGGAAAAGGAACTTGTAGAAATTCATCTCTTCTGGAGAGTTATCTTGGTTATCTAGCTCGCAGATTTGTTTCCATTGCATACGAAAAGTGACCGGCTGTCCCCATGCAGATAAAGAATGATATTTATAGTATCATTTAGGTGATTACTGCTCTTAATTTTTCTAATTAAATTTAATCTTAACAAATAATTTGGATGATGGTAGCTAGCATTTATGGATGTTTTTTTTTTCAGAAATACTTTGACATTCCAGAAAGAATGACTCGAAAATTGATTCTTAAAAGTGCCGGTAACAAGTGGAGAAATTTCAAAACCTCCTTGGGAAAGTTGATGTATGACAAGAAAGAACATCAAATTCGTGCAGAGCCTCCCGAAGAGTATCAATATATCGAATTGGATGCATGGAAGGAATTTGTACAAAAACGAGTTACTAAGGAATTTCAGGTGATGTCGATATTAATACTAATATTTTGCATTTACTAAGAATTTTTTTTAATAGATTGTCTATTGTTTAGGATGTAAGTCGTGCTAATACAGAGCGTGCAAAGCAAAACAAGTACCCTTATAGGTATGCAAGCATGGGGTATGCACGACTGGAATTTGAATTGGTAATGAACTTAACAAATATAACGTGATAAATATTTTCAGCAATCTATCTCTATTTTTTTTCCAGAAAATCTTATTGCTTTTTTTTATTTGGTTTTAGCTCAAGCAACAACAGCTAGATCCTGACACCTCTGCGGCTGATAGACATGAATTATGGAAAGTCGCAAGAAGGGATTCAAATGGAGAATATTATGATGCAGAAACTGCTAGGATGTCAAGAAAAATTGTAAGTACATAATTTGCATTCATGCATACTTCCACGTTATATAATAGAGTATATCTTAAAAAGTTTGTTCTAAATGTATTTTTGAGGTAGGATTTATGTGTAGAACAAGAATCTCAGGGCATTATCAAACTTCATAGAGGACAAGATATTTTATCAATTGCATTTGAGAAGGATGATCACCCTGGTCGGGTCACGGGGGCAGGATTTGGAGTAACTAAGAAGGGTTACTTTGGTGTAACGAAACCTAGATCCGCAACTTCTCAACAAGAAGTAACCTTACTCAGGAATGAAGTTGCAGAGCTGAGAAAAATAGTTTCAGAGTTACAAAAGGCTGCTGTAACCGAAGCTCAGAAGGATGTTGTAATAGAAGCACAGAAGGCTGCTGTAACAGAAGCTCAAAAGGCTACTGTAACAGAACCTCATTCAACAAAAAAAGCTGCTGTAACAGCAGCTACTTCGTCAAAAAGGCTACTGTAACCAAAGCTCATTTGCAGCCAAAGGCTCCTGAAAACGAAGCTTATTTGCAACTAAAGGCTGCTGCAATAGAAGCTCATTCGCCAGAACAACAATTGTCAAACTCTCCAAATATAGATGTTAGTCTCTCGATAGGAGATTCTCCTTCACTCGTTGAACCAAGGGTATGACTTTTATATAACTATTATTACTATGCATCATGTCTTAAATATGTTATATATATTTATATTATAAGTCCGAATCCATGTCATGTTTATTACTTGTTATAGGAGGAGATTAGAAGCTGCAGATTATTTAACCCAACTCTATCAACCGAAGTGGCTAAGGGACCTGCATTTATCCCTCTTGATGGTTGCATTTCAGTGCTTCATGGGAAAAAATTAGTGTTAAAGGTTACATTACACACAATTGACGATGAAAATGGGCAATTGCCGTTACTAACCGAAGAAGTTCCATGTTTGTCAGAAGCATTGGGAGGTTTCATCGGATGGACAAAGGATTTAGTTATCCTTGAACCGATAAAGTTAATATTATATTATGCTATTCATGCTTGCATTGTTTTTGTTATATTACTATTTTTATATTCAATATACTGAATTAAAGTACTCTGCAATATAGAATTCTGCTCAAAGGTCAAAAGGCAGTAGTACATTTATGCCTAAGTCGTTGCCTTTGCAAGTTGACAAGAACAACCATAATAAACGTCAAAAGTCTACTGCACTTGCTAGATGTATGAAGTTGGCATCAACGGGAAATGACTTTATAATTGACATCAATATGGAGAAAGATATTGTGCATCGCACACATAAAATCCCAATCGATAAAGAGGATCTCAACTTGTGGTTAGCCTGTGGAGAGATTGAGGCCATCCATGTTAGCTTCTATATAAAGTAAGTATAAATGTATAGAATATGTACACGATAGTAATCATACGCTTTTTTATCCTTAATTAAAAAAAAAATATATTTTTTTTCAAATGTATAAAATGCTAGATTGCTATTCGAGAAGTACAAGCCAAACCTGCACTCTTTTCTTTTCCCAACATGTTTGGCTTATAGGTTTATACCTAAGGAGGGAAGTATAGATCTACGACCAAGATATATGGCCACTTCTATGTGTCAGGCACAACTCAGTCAGCGTCTTGGGCTTGCCCCATACAATGGAGGGTAGGTACATTAAATTAGTTATGTGTAGGATACA
Source organism: Persicaria maculosa (assembly GCA_963922045.1). Lineage (NCBI taxonomy): Eukaryota > Viridiplantae > Streptophyta > Magnoliopsida > Caryophyllales > Polygonaceae > Persicaria > Persicaria maculosa. The sequence continues at coordinate 43,974,650 of OY998261.1, forward strand.
TGCTGTTATATATGTAATTGATTGATGAAATTTAATTTTATTTTGTAGGAGACATTGGATGCTAGCCATGATCAATCCAAGATTGAGTGTAATATATTGGCTAGATCCATTACAAGGGAAAATTCGAGATGATTTTAAGAATTTATGTGAAGCGTAAGTATTTACTTTCACTTAATTATGCCATCCTTTGATTATCTATATATTGGTTCTAGCTACTACCTTTAAACTTGTTTATAACCCTTGAAATCTCATATGCAGTGCATTACGTGATTTTCATAAAATTGGGAAAACTGAACGACCACCAAAACCTTGCTGGAAAAAATCAAGGTTAGCATTATATACTTTCTTGTATTTTAATGTATAATTTCTTATCGTGAAATAGTGGATCAGTTTAGCGTAATAGGAAGAAGGTCTACTTTGTTGTATTTTACTGTATAAGTTTATCCTCCAAACTAGTATAGGTGTCCCTGCTAATCTGTGATTATAATTATTAATCATATAAAACTAGTATAATAATGTAAAAAATTGATTTTTAATCTTTATCATATTTCTGTTTATCATAAATATTTATCATATTATTTCTTGTAAAAAAATTTGTATTTTCTAAATTTTATTATGTTAAATGGAATATATATTTAGCATATCTTGTAAAATCTTATAAAATTAGGTAATCAATGCCTTAGATGGAAAATATTTTCACATTGACTTTAGTGTTATATACGGAGTGTAAAGTTTGTAGGTTGTGTCCCGTCCCTTATGTACTAATATAAATTGCATTCATGCATTTGTTTTCGTTGTATGTATATAATTATGAAAGGATATCTAAGATGATGATCAACTTTTTTTTTTTCTAACTAGTGTCCTCTTCAACCAAATGATGAGCAATGTGGGTTTTACATTTGTCGATACATGCGAGATATCATACAACAAGGTGCCGACTTTATCCCCAAAGCGGTATGTCTAAAAGTTTAGTACTCTTATATATACATACATATATATATATATATATATATATATCAAATATTAAATGTATGAATAAACTAACGGATTTTGGTTTAACAAACTCTTATGCAGTACTTTCCAAGTTCAGGTTCCTCATTTACACAAGGTCAAATCAAGAGGTAAAGGAAGAATGGCTTGAATTTCTGGAACCGTTTCTTCGCCTGAATGTGGATATTTAGGTGTGATTCAACTACCAATAGCAGGAAACGACTCGTGAGCATGGTAGATGGGAATCATTTTGACTATCTAGGAATTATTTTGATTATCTAGGAAATACTTTTTCGTACCTAAATATATTAGACATTTTGATGCATGAATTTAATATTTTAGACATTGTTATGACAATTCAAATATTTGGTACTCTTTGTGTTAAAATGGTATTTTTGGGTTCATATGTTCATTTGAATAGTTGGAAATCTGGAATGGTCAATTGTTCATATTATTATCAGGGATATATTGTTGGATTAATATATTATAGTTTTAACAACACTTTTTTAAAAAAACGCTATCTTTTGTAAATTTTTTTTTAAAAAAAGCGGCAAGACAGCACTTTTTACAAATAACCGCTGTCCGTGTCCTTTTAACAACGCTTTTTTATTTCCGCTCTTACACATGTACGTTCTTCTTCTTCTTCCTTCTCTGTCCGATTCGTCCCCTTTTCTTGTCTGTGTCTCTCCCACTCCCTTCATTTTCTCCCTAGTCGTTTTCACTGACCTCTCTCTTGCACTTTCTTTTTCTTTCCTGTGCACTTTCTTTCTCTTTCCTGTGGAACCGTCTCTCTTTACCCCTTCCCTTTATGAAGGCGCCCCCGTGTGACAGTTTGATGGGACTTTTGTTTTTTCAAACCGCCCATAACTGTCACATGTCCCCTCTCTCCTCTTTAATTAACCGGTTATCCCCTCTAATTACCGGGTGGGAGAGCAAATTTTTTTAATTGGAGTACTACACTTTGCAATTAAGTGGGCCGACCTGCTATATTTGCAAACCATTTCGGATCAGGGGCTAGTTAATATAATTCCCTCATCATAAAATAATATGAATATTATTTTTGACTATATATATATATATGAATAGTTAGTGGTAAAATTTAATCTATAGGTCGGATTAAGGGCATTTAATTTCAAATTTGTATGATGTAATTAAATTATTCTTCTACTAATTTTTTCATAAAATAAAATTATTTTATCGTTAAACAAAGAAATATATATAGGGGGATATGCTAAACTAACCTATTTATCCGGTTTGTTTGCACACGTAACCCAATCCGAAAATTTTTTGCTAAAAAGTGGATATCCTGAAACTGGATGGGCAGGTTGCAGGGAGAGAGAGCTGAAAGAAAAAAGAACCGTACGTGAGAGAGTACTGCAATAGTAAAAATTAATTAGGAGGGGAGAGAGGGAGTGTGCTGAGAGGATGAGAGATGGAAAAAAGTGGAAAAGTCAATTGATAATTAATGAGGGGAGAGAGGGATAGGAAGAGAGAGAGAAAGAAGGAAAGAGAGAATTAATTAGGAGAAAGAAAAAGGATGAGAGAGGAAAAAAATGAGAGAAAGAAAAGTAAAAAAGGATTTATAGATTAATGGAAAATAAATGTGGGGCCAGAAAAAATGAGAGGTGAAAATTTGCTTCTTGGATTGTAGGTGCTTTTTTTATCCCCAACATGAGGATTGTACACAAATCCTCATTTTACTAGAGTGAACATGTGTCATGTAAAATAATTCACGTGTCAAGTACAACAATTCACGTGTCATGTAAAACAATTCACGTGTCATGTTCACTTTACTTTGCTTCTTGGATTGTACATACTTTTTTATCCCCAAAACGAGGAGTTGAGTCTAGTGCTTGTGTGAATGGACTATAGAATGCACTTGTGTACCTGTTTGCAGTACATTAACGGACTTACCCGAGATGCTAGATCGCGGATAGATCCAATCATCACAACCTGTGTCGCTGAACCCCTAAAACTACTTAGAAAACCTTTTCCTCTTCCTAAATTTGGGTTCATCAAGGCTAATTAAGAGAGAGAATGATTCAATTCAATGTCAACATTAGAGAAACCGATAATCCAACTCACTTGCCCCTCCTAATCTTAATCCTTGCTCCTAGGCAGGCAGATTAATCGAGATGTCTTGGTGGTTTTGACTTAACAAGGTTCCTGGTTGCGGATGATACTTTTTCTCTATCAGACCACTCGTCCTATCTCCCTTCCCAAAATCCCTTTCTTCGTTTTCAGTCTTGGCTTTTATAGTGGGACTTGCTTTGGTGGTGGGGCACTTCTCTTCAAAATTTTGAGGAGTGTTTGATCATGTACTTGATCATGAGGTCCGTCAAGTAAAACAATTAACGTGGCATGTAAAATCGCCTAGGCGTCATGTAAAAATACATTATATGTCATGTAAAATACATATGGAGTTGTTGACAATTCAACACAATACGAGCACCTCCTTTCCCTCATACTTTCCCTCTCTCCTCCTTTCTATCTCAGTTCAATCGTGGCGTTGATAGCCATTGAAAGTGGTGGTGGTGGCGACAGTGGCGGGTTTTCAATCCATTGAAGTTTGTGGCGGAGGAAGGCGTTTGATGCACCCAATCTCGATGAAGATGAAGAGGCGGAGGGGGAGGATGAGCGGGAGGAAGTGGTGCTCGTAGAAGGGGCTGAATTTGGCGGAAATCATATTAGTTGAGGGCTCAGCAATCACGATTTCTTGAAATTCAGTCGTCCAACAAGAGAGGGGAGACAGGATTATACTTGAGCAAGAGCGGGAGAAAAGCAAGGATGGTGGCTGTTAGTAGGAGGAATGTCGAGTTCTTAAATATAAAGATATATAAATGGAAACCGACTCCTAGCCTATGTAAATAATTACAAGACTTCCTCCCGTAGTAGTGGAAGGGTAGTCAGGATCGATCCACGAGGAGGCGTGTCTGCGGGATCCTAGTAGCGTTGAAAAGCTCACGTCTTTGTCCGACCAGAAGCCTTGATCTTGGCCTTGGTGCTCGATTTCAACCTCGGTTGTCGCTCCTCTCTGCAACAGAAGACCTGCAGAGACAAAAACAAGCAGTCGATATCGACTAGGGTAGGTCGATATCGATGTCAGTTCCAGAAATCGACTGGCTCAGAAGACTGCCAGTTGACACAGTAGGGTCGATATCGAGGTTGGAGGTTCGATATAGATCTCAGAAACTTATGCAGGATGATCGTCGTCGACTCAGAAAACCGTCGACTAAACTCAGTGGTCGATATCGACGTCTGTGGTCGATATCGATGTCTTCTCCTGCAAAGTTGTTAGCTTTTTGTCGGCAAAGAAAGGCCGAAGACTTAAGGATGAATGAGGAGCGATGAACAGAATAAAGACAATGGTTTTTATGAGAATAAACTATATAAAAAGGCAACTCCTAGGATTAGGGTTTACCACAACGTTAACCAATGCATGCGATAAGATAAATAAGACGGATAATTGCGCTATTTCACCTGAGGGACAAGCTTTCACTGTACGCCAACTCTTAGGATTACTCTTGCAAATAAACCTAATTGTCTCTACCAATTTTATGTTTATAACTTAAGTTGTTAGCATGAATCCCTTTGTTTCGATTAGGGCTAAACATAGAATCGTAGGGGATGATATAGACACAACGATATCAACATCTAACACTTACCTCAGGCACGCATGTCTAATGTCGGGCTCACCCCGACCCTCAGAGCGTTGGGGAACTACTCGCACCTCATCATTGAACTCATCATCGATTGAAAAGAAATAACTTGCATTAAAACTATCGAAACTTTACAACTAAATGTCGGCTCTCGCAAATGCCAAACCCTAAAGCTTCTTCTAACTCTAACTCTATTGTAAACTGAATGTGTGTCTGTGGATGATTGAAGCCAGCCCCCTAGGGCTTTATTTATAGTCTACTAACCCTTGATATCCAAGGATTGTAACTTCTATCTAAACTGTGAACTCTATCCAAACAATTAGGATAGGTCTTTTATTTTGATAAAACTCTAACAACTTGATAAAACTTAAAGGTAAAATAGAATAGCCAATTCGTGTCTCAAAAAGCGTATCTATCTTGTGTCAAAGTATGGTCGATATCAACCAGGAAGGTCGATTTCGATGTCTCTATTTCTGCTCGACAAGCTCAGCTTCACAAGATTCCTGGGTTCAAGTCGATATCGATGTATGGAGATTGATATCGAGTGCTTTTCTTCTATTGTGTTATTGTCTGTCTCGACACTCAGTTCTGTGTCGATGTTCTGTAGTCGATATCGATGTAAGGTGGTTGATATTGACCTCTTCTCTGATCTCCTTGGTTTCTCCGTTTTCACTCCGATTTCGCTCGAATTCCTACATAATTAGATTAAAACTTGTGCAGACTCTATTTCTTGCACGTTAGCTCATTCTTACACATGTTTATATTTTTTTGAATCTTTCTTTGGAAATCGAATGAAATATGAAGTCAAAAGATGCCATAAAAAGAGGTACAAATATGTACATAAGTGGCGTAAAGGTTGTCATTGAGAAAAGCAAGGATGGTGGCCTAAAGGTTGTGTAGAATAAGCTAACGTGTAAGAAATAGAGTCTGCACAAGTTTTGATCTAAATGTATAGGAATTTAGGCGGAATCGGAGTCAAAACGAGAAAGCCAAGTGAAGCATAGAGGAGGTCGATATCGACCAGAGAGGTCGAGATCGACTACATGACTCGACATTGATGTAGGGAGAACTGAATCGAAATATATAATTAAATATAAACAATGCAACCCTTAGCCTTTTCAAAGATATTCAAGACTCCCCGCTATAGTAGTAGGGAATCAAGTTCGATCCTTGAGGAAGTGTGTCAGTGGGATCCTAGTAGAGCCTGAAATCACATCCTGAATGTCGACCAGAAGCCTCGATCTCGAGCAAAGGACTCAACGTCGACCTAGGCTGTCGATTTCTACTGCAACAAAAAGAGGAAGAACATACCTGACTTACTAAGTCCCACGGTGTTGGCCAAGTCCCACAGTGATTGCAAACTTCCCTAGATCACTCTTCTTCTCTGGGAAGTCCATCTTTGAGCACTCCTCTGCAATCTCTACCGTGGACCGCTTCTTGATAAGGATGTCCTTGAGGAATTGGACATAGGCGGGCATCTCGCTTAGGGCCTCCGTGAGTGTGTTAGTGATGTTAAAAACTTGGAGGATCTTCACGAAGCGCCTAAACATACCTTGAGTGGGGTCCTTTAATGCTTTGGAAGGGAAGGGCAACGTCTTCTTTGGTGGAGGAGCCAAAACGGTCGTCGGAGGTGCCTTCGGGGTGTCGATATCGACTGGAGTATGATTGATTTCGACTGGATCACTCGATATCGAGTGGGGTTTGGGCTCCGAGTTCTTTGCGGTGGCTTCGACGTCAACTAGAGGGTCGATATCGACTTTTGACTCAACATCGACTCGTCTGACGATGTCGACTGGGTCTGCAGTCTTCTCCTCTGCTTTCGTTCGTGGCTTTTGTAGCTTGTTGCCACTCCTTATTTGCATGGCTACGATGTGGCCCGACTCGGATTGCCCCTTAGGATTTGTAGTTGGTTGCCTAGGGAACATTCCGGATGGTCTAGGGATTTACGTCGCCAATTGACCCAGTTGGGTCTCTATGTCCTTCTTCCACACATCCATCTCCCCGAACCTTGCGGTAAGATGATGTAGTGCTCCCTTACTCTCTGCATGATTCCGCATCATTTCATCAAGGATAAGATGAAGATCATCCTTTCGTTGGTCTCTCTCCGGGTGCATAGGAGCTCTATAGAGTGGGGGGTCCCTAGGGTTAACCGGGTTCCTTTGTGGTTGTTGGAACCTTTGGTCTCCCCAATATTGGCGAGTGGGACCCCTCATGTAGTTGACTTCCTCATGAGTCTCCCCTAGTTGCACTTGTTCCGCATGAGGGCACTCGGTGATGGTGTGCCGCTGCGATCCGCTTTCGATGCAATCTTGGTTTGCTGAAAGGAACCTCACTTGCTTTTGGAGCTTTCGAAGTTGATCTTTGTGAAATTGCTCCTTCACGTCCGGATCGATTACCTTGGAGGGTTAATATAGCGGCATAGATGGGGCAGGCCTCGATGATGATGATGTGTCGAAAGCCTCAGGAGTCCCAAATGTGTTGTCGAACTCCACCAACCTCTCTATGGTGTCCCAAGCCTCTTGTGGAGCGAGTTCAAGGTAGCCATAGGAGGTGTAGGTGCTGATCCTCTCCTTGGTTGCAGCATCAAGAGCTTTGTAAATAATCTTCTAAATCACGTACGGTGGTTGGCCATGCGTCGGGCATGATCATCGTAGGTCCTTGAATCTTTCCCAAACAGTTGCTAGAGCTTCACCAGGCTTTTGTTTGAAAGCCGTGATCTTCTGTCGGATCAACTCCGTCTTGGATGGAGGGAAGAAATTGTTGAGGAACGCGTCCTTGACTTCATTCTAGGTGCAGAGCGATCTTGGGGCTAAGCTTTCCAACCACTGCAATGCTTTACCTGTAAGGGACCAACGAAAAGCCTTTAGTTTGACATATTCAAGGCTCTGTCCATCAGCAATAGTATTATAGAGATCTAAGAAGGTTGTTATATGTGCTATAGGGCATTCATTGCTGATGGAAAGAGCCTTCTTAGATCTCTGCAAAGTGGTCGATATCGACTATAGTGGTCGATATCGACTATCGTGGTCGATTTAGGCACTGTGAGCGAGGGATGCATGTATTGCTTTGCGTTCTATGGGAGTGCGTTGATTTGAGCTTCATATTGTCTCCTAGCTTGCTCCTCCCTATCACCACGCTCCCTTTGTGCCACTTCTCTGGCGGTGTAATCCTCTACTTGCTTCTTTAGGTGTTCAATCTGTTGAGCTTGGGTCTCTTGTTCCGCCATGGCTATTTGAATTCTAGCAGGAAGGTGAAGATAGCTTTCAGGATCGTCTAAACCTTCAAACTCAGGTGGGCAATCAGCGCGTCGCATACACCCTTAAAACAAAACTCAAAAAGAACGTGAGAATAGACTACTAGGGCGCGATTGATAGCCTCCCCGACAACGGCGCCAAAATTTGATGTAGGGAGGTTTGAATCGAAATATATAATTAAATATAAACAATGCAACCCTTAGCCTTTTCGAAGATATTCAAGACTCCCCGCTATAGTAGTAGGGAATCAGGTTCGATCCTCAAGGAAGCGAGTCAGCGAGATCCTAGTAGAGCCTGAAATCACGTCCTGAATGTCGACTAGAAGCCTCGATCTCGAGCAAAGGACTCGACGTCGACCTAGTATGTCAATTTCTACTCCAACAGAAAACCTGCAGAGATAAAAATGGCAATCGATATCGACTAGAGTGGTCGATATCGATGTTAGTGAAAAAAGTCAACCTGGCTCAAAAGGAGTCGATATCTAGTGGGTTACTCGAAACGACCTCAGACAGTAATTGCATGAAGATTGGGATTGACACAGAAAACCGTTGATCTGGGGAAAAGTGGTCGATATCGACTATAGTGGTCAAAATCGACTGTTGGGTTTTTCGATAACTCAACGAACGACATGCAATGATGATGTAAACAAAGAAAGAAAAGATCTTCCAAAGCCAGGGATTACCATGACGACAACCATGATAGTAGAAGTAAGAAATCAATAAAGATGCATGCTTTTATCATAAAGGAGAAGACTTTCACCTAAAACCGACAAATATGAAAATATATCTTGTAATAAATTAACCTAATTTGCGTCTACCTTTGTCATAATTGAGTTTATAATCTTTCGATCAGAAACCCTAATTACTACCCAAGTTTTACAACATGAGTTCCTTAAATTCGCATTTAAAGATGAAGCACAAGGTAGAGCGAGATAAAAGATACCTTTTTTAGCGACATATAAGGAAGATGACCTGCAAATCATTCTTGATGAGATGCAGAGGAACCATGCTGAGTTCAAACAAGCCAACAACTCCGTCCACACTCAGCTGCAGGGCATAAATTCTAGGCTTGGGGAGATCGACGTTTGGAAGTGCAACATGGAGACTCAAATGAGTCAATTGGCGGAAGCAATACCTAAAGCGTCAGGATCATTCCCTGGATCCACTGTGCCCAATCAAAAGGGCAAAACCACTGGACATATTGTGGCGGTGAACCGAAGGAGTGGGCGTCAATTACAAATGCCCGAGCAAAAAAGGAGGAGAAGGAGCTAGAAAAGACGTCGATATCGACCCCCCTGTCGATATCGACCAAGGTGACGTCGAAATCAACCCTTCAGTCGATATCGACCCTGATGCTGCGTCACCACATAAATTGACTCCTCCAGTCGATATCGACCCTACTGATGTCAATGTCGACCTCACAGCAGTCGCGAGAAGGAAAAAGGTGTTGCCATTCCCAACTAGAAAGATGATTAAGGACCCAGCGGAAAAGAAGTTCCAGCGGTTCGTGAAGATGCTCCAAGGACTTAATGTCTATATACCATTCACAGAGGCACTTCACGAAATGCCATCTTATGTAAGGTTCCTTAAAGACATCTTAGGTAAGAAGCGATCGCTCTCTGAGATCGCAGAGGAGTGCAACAGGTTAGAGCTACCACAAAAGCGGGCGGACCCAGGTAAGTTTTCTATCGCTATAGGTCTAGGTCAATTCAAATTTAATGCTTTAGTTGACTTGGGCGCTAGCGTTAGCATGATGCCACTAACCATTTGGCACAAGGTAAAGATAGGTCCTCTGGAGCCCGTGGATGCAAGATTATACATGGCTAACAATACGGTAGTAATTCCAACTGGGATAGTGACGGATGTGCCAGTACAAGTAGGTAAATTCTTTGTCCCTGCGGATTTCCTAGTTGTTGATATATCGGAGGACCCTGCTTGTCCAATTATTTTAGGTAGGCCATTCCTAGCAACCTTCGATGACAACATTAGCGTAAAGAAAGGATTGCTCTCATTCACAATTAGTGACGAAGTGATAGAGTATTCCTTCAACAAGACGGTGAAAAATCAAGGGCCAATGGAGATAAAAGTCATCAATGGTGTCTACATTGCATGTGGAGAGGCAAAGGTAAGAAGTATGACACCAGAGGAGCTTGAAAAGAGGGCCATAGAAGCCCAGGTGGAGGAAGTTGTGGCAATCTTTAACAAAGGAGCCCAACAGAGCATCGAAATCGACCCAGGTAAGTCGATATCGACTAAAAATGTTCAAAATTCTGTGCCAGGACATAAGTATGGGGTCGACGGAGGAGAAAAAAAAACATCAAAATCGTGGTCAAGGGTCGATATCGACCATGCCCTAGCGAAATCGACCACCATCAGCGCTGAGAAGGGAGGAAAGGAGACCTCGATCTCGATCTCTGAGGGTCGAAATCGACCTGATCATATCGAGCCAAAACTCTCCAAATCGACTGATCCTCCAGGAGTACAACAGGGGTCGATATCGACCTCTAATCATCGACATCGACATGAGCCACAGATAGAGAAAATAGTAAGTCAAGGTACGGATTCCTCTTGTTCCATTTCGATTAAAGATTTATCATTATTTGGAAGAGGTGTGCCTTGGCATGTGCGCTTATGTAGGGTATCCGATGATGATTCGAGCCAATATGAGATAGGAGATAAGGTCTATGTTGCCAAATCCAAAGATCATTGGTTCCCTACAAGATTCAAGGATAAGAATTTAGGACCATTCACGGTAAATCAGATCCATCCCGGCGGAATGCAGCTGCATGACAAGAAAGGAGTCATATTTGAGGCCCAAGCCACATGGTCTCTGCAGATGCCGCCTTGAAAAGCGCAAAAGAAGAAGTCGGCCTAGCGACTTAAAAGTCTAGAGCTTGTAACAAAGACTTAGTTTTAATTTTTAGACATTTTTTCTTTGCTTTAAGACATTTTATTGTTTTGCATATTTGGTTTTATGTTTATTAACAAGTTGCAGGAGAGAGAAAAAGCACACTGAGAAGACATCGAAATCGATGTCCGAGATCGACATCGACCTCAAGGTCAACCAAGATGGGTTTGTGATCGAGGCCGAATCACCCTGAAGCCTGAGCAGAAATTGATATAAACATCGATATCGATGTTAAGGGTCGATATCGACCACTCCTGCTGTCTTCTTCAACTCCTGAAATTTGTGACGGTTTAGTAAGTTTTCTTCTTAACCCTAGTTCTAATACAGTGAGGACACTGTAAATTTTAAGTATGGGATGGGGGAAAGGCTTACTTGCATATTCATACTTAGCTTAGATTTGCATATTTATTTTAATGCATATTTAGTTTTTATTTCAAAAAAAATGACTCCCATCAACAATTTGAAAAGAAAAAAAGAGTCATGGAAGTATAAAAAAGACCTCTATGATGCAAAATTGGATTCATTAGAGATATAACATGAGATTGCCTAGTTAAGGGTAGTCCCAATGAAGTACAAAAAAAAAGAAAAAAAAAGGAGATGAAAAATTTGAAGTTGCTTTTGACATGTGCATGATAAGATGATGGAGGACTTTTTATGAAAATTCCATACATGTGATCAAGTTCATATCCTAGCCTTACCTATACATATTTGCAAAAGTCACAAAGCCATATATGAGCCTTATCATGATCATCATTGCTCCACATATACACATACTGCCCATTTTATACCTTATACCCTATCCGGGGTCAATGTTGAGAATGGATGACATTTTTGGAGTTGTTATATGGAGTTTTGTGCAGTATTTATGAAGTTGTTGGCAGGAATGAAAGGAAATTATGAATTATGGAAAATTTAATGAGCGAGAAAAAATCCGATCACCTCAGGAGATAAAGGTAGGTCGACCCTGCTCGTTGAGATGTTAGTTCAGCGAGATGGGACACAAGGTGAGGAGTCCGAAGTACTAAGTATCCGGGGCCATTCATGACACCCATGTTTGCGACTCGCGAGAAGGCAATGCTAAGGTTAGAGAGGAAAAAGCATTATATTGAATAAAAGCATTGAGCGATGAGTGAAAGGTGAGACATTATGAAGAAGGAATGTGGAAAGAAAGTATGATTCCCCGGATTTAACACCACATGGCCAAATATTAGCCCACCTTTAGCCTTTTACCAATCTACTTCTCACAAGCTTGCAAAAGTCCTCTTAATTATTAATGCTATGTCGCTAAAATTATTTTTGCATATTACCTCCTTTATGAATATGAAATTGCTTTTTATGCACATGCATGGACTTGGTTGACATAAGTACCTTATCGAGGATGACAATTGATTGTAGGGACATATGAAAAATTAATCTATGATGTTGAGGGTTTACTTTCTTCCCCTGAATGACCATTAAAGGTATTGCTTGGGGACAAGCAAGCTTAAGTATGGGGTGTTTGATGTGCGCGCAAATTGCCATATTTTCTATGCACATAAAAGTCCATTTTATCGTCTTTTGCATGCATATTAATGGGAAAACATGGGATTAGTGTAGTTTACGCTTAAATATCAAATATATGGGTCCGCACGAGTTTCTATGTGATTTCGCAGAAAACAGGATAAAAATGGACGGATTTGAAAGTGCGGAAAAAGAACTCGAAGTCTTCTGAAGAGGTCAAAATCGACTGGGGACCTCGACATCGAGTGCATCAGAGACATAGGAATCGAGAAGGAAATGAAACAGAGCATGTCGACACAGAGAGGTCGATATCGATGTCTGGATGTCGATATCGATGGTGCCAGATCGAGCAAAAGATAGAAGTCGAGTGCCAGTTCGAGTAGGAGAAGGAAAGCTCGAGATAAAGTTTTGAAGGGGTTGATATTGATGTCTGAAGGTCGATATCGACCATGCCAGCCGAGGAATCCGACTCAGATTTTTGATAGAATTCTATCGGAAGCTTGCACGTCTATCCAAAAGTCGAGATTTCTTATCTTCAACACCAGATCTATCATGAGAAGGCTGATTTACCCTAGAGTTTTAGTTTTTACTTTTATTTAAGTTTTATCTTAGAGAATAAAGATAAAGTTTCGAGTCTTTATCGACATCTATAAATAGAGGCCAATAGGGCTGAGTTTAGGTATCTAATTACGCAGAGAATTTCAGTTCCAATTACAGTAGTAACGAGTTAGAGAGAGAGAGAGGAGGCCGAGTGAAGTTTGTAAAGCGAGAGCGGAGTGGCTTGTTCGGTTGTACTTTCTCTTTTGCAAAGTTTAATTTTAAGTAGTTTTCCTTTAATGATGATGATGATGTGCATGATGAGGAGCGAGTAGTGAACCCACTTCTAGGGTCGGGGTGAGCCCGACGATAGCAATGTGAGGTAAGTGCATCAAAGGTATCACTTTTATGCGATTCCGTCTTCTACCCCATGCATGATCCTTTGCGAAAGTTAGGGAGATTCATTATTTACATTATTGAAGCAAAAGCCACTCATATTGTGAACTTGAATTGCTCATGAATTGGATAGTTACTCTTAGGAACTATGCGAGAGCCTCTAATCACCTAAGTGTTGATGACAAAAGTTATTTGACAGAAAGCATTAAATTTCATAACTTTAGCAAAAACTTGCATTGTTATCGTTGTGGCATGAAACCCCGACTTTGGAAGCTTTTTAATTAATTGAAATCAACATAAAAGTTTTAGTTTTGCTTCTGATCATCCTCCTTTCCCATTCTATTTTCTTCGGACTCTTTTCCGACAAATTGGTTACGAAAACAGTTTCAGTGACAAACATCGAAATCGACCGTAAAGGTCGATATCGAGGTCTAACATCGATATCGAGGTCTCTGCTCGACGTCGACTTTGCTGCTTTTGTCTTCTACAGGAACTGCGCTAGGAAATCGACCAGAAATGAGGTCGATATCGACCAGATTACTCAATATCGAGTGTCTTCTGAGGTCGAAAGCTTTGATCGTGAGTACAACAAGGGAGGGGATTCTTGTATTATTTGTTTGGGACAGGGAGTTATCCTAGTTGTGCATTGTTTATTATTTGAATCTCCTACTCCACCCCCGTGAACGAACACTTTCCTTTTTACCCTAGGATATTAGTTAGATATTTTATATTTACCTTAATAATGTTTCATCCTATCTATGATGGGATAGAATTTTAAATAACAGTTTTAGTAGGAATAGAGCTACTCTTCTAGGCTAGCAAGGATTAATAGGCTATAAATAAAGCCATAGGGGGGATGATTTTTAGGCATTCCACAATTCAATTTCACAAGAACAATACAAAGTAGTTTAGGGTTTAGGAGAAGCTTTAGGGTATGGCGTTTGCGAAAGCCGGTGTTGGATTGTAAAGTTTCGGAGTTTCAATTAATGCAAGTTTCCTTATTTCTCATCATGGTGATTGTTGCGATGAAGTGCGAATAGTTCCCCAAAGCTTCTAGGGTTGGGGTGAGCCCGACGTTAGCCATGCGTGTTTGAGGTAAGTACTTGATGTTGATATCATTGTGTCTATATCGTCTCATACGATTCTATGTTTAGTCCTTATCGCAAGAAAAGGGATTTATGTTAACAACTTGGGTTATAAACATACAATTGGTAGAGGCAATTAGGTTTATTTGCAAGAGTATTCCTAATTGTTGGTGTATGGCGAAAGCCTGTTCCTCGAGTGAGATAGCACAATGATCCGTCTTATTTACCCTACGCATGCATTGGTTAACATTGTGGTAAACCCTAGCCTTAGAAGTTGTTTTTTATATATTTTATTCACATCAAAAATATGTCTTTTCTGTTCATACTCCTTCGACCATCCTATAGTCTTCGACCTTCTTTGCCGACTCGTCACTAACCACTGCAGGAACTACTCGATATCGACATATCTGGTCGATATCGACCCATCCAGTCTACGTCGATGGTCTTCTGTGTCGACGTCCTCTTTACCTGCATCTGAACTCGATATCGAGTGCACAAATCAACATCGAGTGCCCCTGAGTCGACTGGCAGTATTCTGAGCCAGGTCGACGTGGATACTCGATATCGACACCTCTGGTCGATATCGACTGCTTGTTTTTGTCTCTGTAGGTTTTCTATTGTAGTAGAAATCGACAGCCCCTTTCGATGTCGAGTACCCTACTCGAGATTGAGGTTTCTGGTCGATAAAGACATGAGCTTTTAAGACTATCTAGGATCCCGCTGACACGCTTCCTCGTGGATCGATCCTGACTTCCTACCACTACAGCGGGAGAAAGTCTTGTAATTTATTTGCACGGATAAAGGGATTGGTTTGCATTTATATTCTATATTTGTTTAACTCGATTTCCTCTTCCTAACAAAATTAGCGCCGTTGCCGGGGAAGCGATCAATCGCGCCCTAGTAGTCTATCTCACGTCTTTTCCGAGTGTTGTTTTACAGGTGCATGCGACACGCTGATCGCACACCTGAATTCGAAGGAGTAGATGACCCTGAACGTTATTTCCAGCTAAGGTCCAGAGTACAGAGAATCATGGCAGACCAAGAGACCCAGGCTCAGCAGATTGAGCGATTAAATAAACAAACTAAACACTTCACCTCTAGAGAGGCGGCACAACGAGAGCACGGTGACAGGGAGGAGGAAGCAAGGAGGCGATATGAAGCCCAAATCAATGTCCTCCCTCAAAATGCCAAGCAATACATGCACCCTGTGCTCTTAATGCCTGAATCGGCTATTCTTATCTCTCACTCTAATTTTGAGATTAAACCTAGCTTCTTAACTGAAATTAGGCGACATCAATTTGAGAGAAACCTAATGATTTCCCTCTAGAGCACATAATGACTTTCCTTGATTTGTGTGATACAATTGCTGATGGACAAAGCCTTGAGTACGTAAAACTAAAGGCTTTTCATGGGTCTCTTGCAGAGAAAGCGCTAGCATGGTTGGAGAGCCTAGCCTCCAGATCGCTCCGCAGGTGTGATGAAGTCAAGGATGCTTTTCTCAACAACTTATTCGCAAGTTTTGACTTCATATTTTGTGCAATTCCCAAAGAAAAGGTTCAAAATAATATAGATTGTGTAGAATGAGCTAACATGCAAGAAATAGAGTTTGCACAAGTTTTGGTCTGAATATGCAGGAATTTCAGCGGAATCGGAGTCAAAACGAAGAAGCCAAGTGTAGCTGAGAAGAGGTCGATATCGACCACCAACATCGATATCGACTACAGTCATCGACATAGACTCTGAGTGTCGAGATAGACCACACAGACCAACCAAGAAGACACTCAATATCGATCACCTGACATCGATATCGACTACAACACAAGAATCGAGTGGAGTTGAGCCCGTCGAGCAGAAACAGAGAGGTCGAAATCGACCTGTTTGGTCGATATCGACTATACTTCGACATGGGTTATACACGCTTTTTGAGACACGGATTGGGAATTCTATCAACTAAAGCACGGATTATCTATAGATATTAGATAGATTACAGCTGAGATTATTTACTTTTTACCTTAATGTTTCATTAGGTTATTTAGATAGTTATCTTAAATAAAAGATCTATCCTACTTGTTTGGATAGAGTTTATAGTTTTGATAGAAGATACTATCCTTGGATAGCAATGATTAGCAGCCTATAAATAAAGCCCTAGGGGGCTAGCATTCAATCATCCAAGAAAACACATTCAGTTTACATACAATAGAGTTAGAGTTAGGAAGAAGCTTTAGGGTTTGGCATTTGCGAAAGCCGACGTTGAGTTGTAAAGTTTCAAAGTTTTTTAATGCAAGTTTTCTCTTTTATATCAATGATGTTCCCTGAGATGAGGTGCGAGTAGTCTCCCAAAGCTTCTAGGGTCGGGGTGAGCCCGACGTTAACCATGAGTGCCTGAGGTAAGTGTTAGATGTTGATATCGTTGTGTCTATATCATCTTCTACGATTCTATGTTTAGTCCTAATCAAAAGAAAAGGGATTCCTGCCAACAACTTAAGTTATAAACATAAAATTGGTAGAGACAATTAGGTTTATTTGCAACAATAATCCTAAGAGTTGGTATACAACGAAAGCTTGTCCCTCGGGTGAAATAGCGCAATTGTCCGTCTTATTTGCCTTATCGCATGCATTGGTTAACGTTGTGGTAAACCCTATTCCTAGGAGTTGCTTTTTTTATATACTTAGTCACATAAAAATACCATCTTTATTTCTGTTCATCGCTCCTTATTCATCCTTGTGTCTTCAGCCTTTCTTTGCCGACAAAAAGCTAAAAACTTAGCAGGAGACAACATCGATATCGACCCCCAGACGTCGATATTGACCACTATGTTTCATCGAGGGTCTTCTGTGTCGACGATGATCATCTTGCACGAGTTACTAAGATCGATATCGACCCCCAACCTCAATATCGACCACCCCTGTGTCGACTGGCAATTTACTAAGCCAGTCGATTTCTGCACTAACATCGATATCGACCTCCCCAGTTGATATCGACTGCCGTTTTTATCTCTGTAGGCCTTCTGCTGCAGAAAGGATCGATAGCCAAGGTTGAAATCGAGCATCAAGGTCGAGATCGAGGGTTCTGGTCAACCAAAGACGTGAGCTTTCCAACGCTACTTGGATCCCGCTGACCTGCCTCCTCGTGGATCGATCCTGACTACCCTTCCACTACAGTGGGAGGAAGTCTTGTAATTATTTGCATAGGCTAGGAATCCGTTTGCATATATATATATATATATATATATATATATATATATATATATATATATATATATATATATATATATATATTGTATTTAAGAACTCGACATCCTCCTATTAACAAATTGGCGCCGTTGTCGGGGAGGCAATCAATCGCGCCCTAGTAGTCTATCTCACGTTTCTATCTCACGTTTCTATCTAGTTTGGCTCAGAGAATCATGGCCGACAACGAGACCCAGGCTGAGCTAATTGAGCAACTAAGGAAGCAAATCGAGGATCTAACAACTAAAGAGGCGACAACTAAAGAGCGTGCATATAGGGAGGAGGAAGGTTGGAGGCGAATAGAAGCCCAAATCAATGCCCTCGCTCAAGCAATACATGCACCTTGTGCTCTCATTGCCTGAATCGGCTATTCTTATCCCTCAGTCTAATTTTGAGATTAAGCCTAATTTTTAAACTGAGATTAGGCGACGTCAATTTAAGGGGAAACCTAGCGATTGTCCTCTTGAGCATATATCTTTATTCCTTGATTTGTGTGATACTATAGCAGATGGCCAAATCCTTGAATATGTAAAACTAAAGGCTTTTCAATGGTCTCTCGCAGGAAAAGCTCTAGCATGGTTGGAGAGTCTAGCCCCCAGATCGCTCCGCACGTGTGACGAGGTCAAGGATGCCTTCCTCAAAAAATTCTTCCCACCATCAAAGACCACGATGATACGCCAGAAGATCACGACTTTTAGACAAAAGCCAGGCAAGTCATTGGCGCAAGCATGGGAGGGCTTTAAGGAGCTACTGAGGTCCTACCCTATGCATGGACAACCACCCTACGTCATCCAGGAGATTATCTACAATGCCCTGGACGTAGCTACTAAGGAGAGGATCAACACCTATACCTCCTATGGGTATCTTGAGCTTCTACCGCAACAAGCTTGGGATACTATAGAGAGGTTGGTAGAATTTGACAACACCTATGGGACTCCTATGGCCTCCGACTCAAGGCCTGCCCCATCTATGCCACTCTATGAGCCCTCTAAGGAGATTGATCTTGACGTCAGAGATCAATTCATGCACGATTAACTCAAGAGGTTGCAGAAACAAGTCAACTTCCTCTCCGCCAACCAACCATGCGCCGATTGTGGCTCTGTAAGGCATATCACCACTAAATGCCCCCATACGGAGCAAGTACAACTAGCGGAGACATACTAGGAGGCGCGCTACATGAGGAATCCAAATAGCCAGGGGTACCAAAACTGGGGAAATCAACCACTCCAATACAACCCCAGGGATCCTCCTCCTTATAGAGCTCCAGGCCATCCGGAGAGAGAACCACGACGAGATGATGTTCAACTCATCCTTGATGAGATGAGGAGGAACCAGGCTACAAATCAACAATCTAGCAGCGCTATCCAGAACCAACTTCAAGGCCTAAACGCCTGAATGGGGGAGATGGATGCTTGGAAGAAGACGATTGAGACCCAAATGGGTCAACCGACGGCCCAAATTCCAAAGCCACACGACAAACTCCCTGGAAAACCACAAGAAAATCCAAGGGGGCAAGCCGGGCACATTGCCGCTATCAATCTAATGAGGGGACGCACATTACCGGAGCCAAGGAGCGAAGGAGAAGTCACTGAAGACGCAGTCGATGTCGAACACAAGGTCGATATCGACGGCCCTGTCGACGTCGATCCTATAATCGATGTCGAGCCCACTGCGAAGCACAGAACGGAGCCAGAGAGGCACTCGATATCGAGTGACCATGTCGATATCGACCTCCCTACCGATGTCGACCCCTCTGGAAATCGACCACAGCTTCAGACTCACTCGAGGTCGACCACCAATGTCGATATCGACCCCCCTGATGTCGATATCGACCTATCTAAAAAGCAGAAATCGATCACTTTGCCTCCGAAGCCATCGAAAGCTCTACCCTTTCCTTCCCAGGCGCTGCGGGATCCAGGAGACACGTTCAGATGCTTCATGAAGATCTTACAAGGTCTAAACCTCACCATACCACTCACGAAAGCGCTCAATGAGATGCCTGCATATATGAGGTTCCTTAAGGGCATCTTGTCCAAGAGGAGGTCCGTCCTAGAGATCGCCGGCGAATGCAATTCAACTGAGTTCCCTGAGAAGTGCGACGATCCTGGCAAGTTTGCGGTGACGATAGAGGTTCGTAAGCATCAATTCAAAGCCCTATGTGATCTTGGGGCTAGTGTTAGTTTGATGCCCCTATCAATATGGCATCAAGTGGGCGTAGGAGCACTGTAGCCTGTCGACATGAAGCTTTACATGGCGGACAAGTCCTTTATGAGACCAAATGGGGTTTTGGATGATGTCCCTATCAAGGTGGTAAAGTTATTTATACCTACGGACTTCATCGTGTTGGACATCGCGAAGGATCCTATTGTGCCTATCATCCTTGGTAGGCCATTCTTAGCAGCAACAGATGCCAACATCAATGTGAGGAATGTCACCTTTACATTCATAATCGGCAACGAGGTCGTGGAGTTTCGCTTCAACCCTACAATGAGAGAAACAAAGCAGCTTGAGCAAGTTGTCCTCTCACCGGCTAAGGAGAAGCTTCACAAATTTTTGTTGGCGAGGACGAAAACAGCAAGCAGGGTCGACATCGACTGGAACAAGTCGATATCGACTACTGACCTCCAAATCGACTACATCACATCGATATCGAGTGAGCCAGCAGATTGCCAAGAGCTTAAGTATGGGGTCCCTGACGTCGACATCGAACCCCACATGTCGACATCGACTTCAGAACTCGATATCGACCCCTCTGTGCCGAAATCGACCTCCCCTCAGCCCGAAGATTTCTATTTCGGGCCCGAACTGGTAAGCCCAGGTATGATTCCTAACCCTCATCTGTCCATTATTGATAATTCAACTAATTGGAGGGTCAAAGTTCCATGGTTTGCCCATATTGCAAAAGTTAGGTCAAGAAAAGGAAGGAAAACGCCCAATAAAGAAGAACCTAACAAAGAAGAAGCCTTGATTGCCGAACTTAGCTACTATAAAAAGGACCTAGATGATCCAGGAGAAGGCTCAAGCTTGAAGGGTCTCTACATTAAAGGCTGATGAAGTATTGACGGAGAAGTCGGTCTAGCGACTCAAAAATCTAGAGCATGTACAAAGACATTTGAATTTTTTTTTCCATAGATGGTTTTTAGGGTTTTGACTTTTGGATTCTTAAAATTTTGAAACTGAGATAATTCATGGTTTTATCTATAATTCTAACAAAGATTTCAGGTTTCCAAGCAAAAGGAACGACGAAGAAGAAAAGAAGCTTCTGAAGAGGCAGTCGAAATCGACCAGGCCAGTCGAAATCGACCACGCTAGGGTCGAGCCATCTCCTGGAGTTGACATTGAGGACTCAAGAGCAAAAAGAAGAGGTCGATATCGACCATAATCATCGAAATCGACCACCACCTAGCGACCCTTGACTTCACCTTCTTCCTCGACTTCGACAGATGCGGTCGACATCGACCACTGACCTCGACATCGACTTTTGGCATCGACCTAACCTAAAATCGACCTAAATCCACAGGTTGCACTATGAGTTTCTCTCTATCCTTGTTCTTCTTTTAATACAGTGAGGACACTATATATTTTAAATATGGGGTGGGGGAAAAATATGTCTTATGGTCATAAATTGGTTTTCTTCTTCGCATTGCATTCATGTTTAAGCTTTTGCTCTTAGTTTTTACTTTCAAAAAATTGTCAAAAAATAAAAAAAATAATAAAAATGTCAAAAATACAAAAAAATGCATGTTTACTTTTTAAACCCTACTTAGATGTCCTATGATGAAAACTCAATAGCTCACTTGATGATGTAAATCCTATGCCATATTTGGATGGTTTAGCCTAAGTCCTTAAAATGCTTTTTATGTAGATTATGAACTTGTGATAAAATTGAGCACATATGATCCTAGGCTAAAAAGCAAATCCAACAAAAATTGTCCTTGTAAGAATTTTGGCCTATAGGGAAAACATTAAAAATCCCTCTGCTTTCTTGAGTGAATTTACTCTTCCTATGCATCTCTAAATGTTGTGATAGTTATTCAAAGCCAATGCATATATATGTTTATGTTTACGAGAATTAAATGATGGAGGCATCTTTTAAGTCATTTTTATCCTCTCTTTACCTACCCTGCATTATCTCTGCTTGAAGCCAGAATATTAGCCTGAGCCTGATTGCAAACTCCACAAAATTATCCCTAGCCAAATGGAGCCTGACCCCCATTTGGGAATGAAGGCTTAGAATGGTTGGATTAATGCATTGTGGAAAGAAAAGTGCATATTATCTAGTTTTGCGCAAAGAAAATTATGGGTTGGTATATATTTGCATCTTGTCATATTTTGTAAAAGAATTTTTGGCTCACCATATATATGCACCTCTCCTTTATTTTATTTATGTAATTTTGTTCAAAAAAAAAGATAAGGATGTATATACATAGTGCATGAGCCAAATTCCTTAGTTCTTTATTTATTTCATACAAGTATTATATTTTTGAGAGCATATTAAGTGTTTGAAAGAAGGGTTGATAAGCATTATGGAAGATTGAGCTTGGAAAGTGCAACATTGTAAGAGTTATGGTTTGGATATTGTAAGTGATAGGGTTTAGGAGTCTTGATTCCCGAATTTTATAAGCAGCACATAGCCAAATAATTCCATACCTTCTATTTTCATACCAAGCCCCATTACAACCCCACCGAATGGAGTCTTCTTTGAAGTCTTCCATTGAGCGAAAGTCCTCCTGATGGTTCTTATTGCATTTTCATAATTGGTTACCAAATGGATTCTTATAAATTGCAATGTTTATGAGATTGTATATGGAATTGAGTTGAGAGTTGATCTTTATAGCCCAAACACATGAGATTTGAGTGTAAACACATTATCTCTGTGGGGTTGGATCAAAATTGCATATGCCTATGGATCGCTCAAATATGTGCTATGACATTAAATTCACTTGCTTTGCTCTGCTACCGCTTATGATGTTGCTTTTGACAAGGGCGAAGACTTGAAGGGTGTGTTGTAGGTGTTGGTTATTGCTTGAGGACAAGGAAGTCTAAGTATGGAGTATTTTGATGTACATATTTGTACCTATTTTATTAGCAAGTTTTGACTTCATATTTCATTCAATTCCCAAAGAAAAGGTTCAAAATAATATAAATTTGTGTAGAATGAGCTAACGTGCAAGGAATAGAGTCTGCACCAGTTTTGGTCTGAATATGCAGGAATTTGAGTGGAATCAGAGTCAAAACGAAGAGGCCAAGTGTTGCTGAGAAGAGGTCGATATTGACCACCAACATCGATATCGACTACAGTCATCGACACAGACTCTGAGTGTCGAGATAGACCACACAGACCAACCAAGAAGACACTCGATATCGATCACCTGACATCGATATCGACTGCAACACAAGAATCGAGTGGAGCTGAGCCCGTCGAGTAGAAACAAAGAGGTCGAAATCGACTTGTTTGGTCGATATTGACCATACTTCGACATGGGTTGGACACGCTTTTCGAGATACGGATTGGGAATTCTATCAACTAAAGCACGGATTTTCTATAGATATTAGATAGATTACAGCTGAGATTATTTACTTTTTACCTTAAAGCTTTATTAGGTTATTTAGATAGTTACCTTAAATAAAAGATCTATCATACTTGTTTGAATAGAGTTTATAGTTTAGATAGAAGATACTATCCATGGATAGCAAGGATTAGTAGCCTAAAAATAAAGCCCTAGGGGGCTGGCATTCAATCATCCAAGAAAACACATTCAGTTTACATACAATAGAGTTAGAGTTAGGAAGAAGCTTTAGGGTTTGGCGTTCGCGAAAGACGACGTTGAGTTATAAAGTTTCAAAGTTTTTTAATGCAAGTTTTCTCTTTTATATCAATGATGTTCCCTGCGATGAGGTGCGAGTAGTCTCCCAAAGCTTCTAGGGTCGGGGTGAGCCCGACGTTAGCCATGCGTGCTTGAGGTAAGTGTTAGATGTTGATATCGTTGTGTCTAAATCATCTCCTACGATTCTATGTTTAGTCCTAATCAAAAGAAAAGGGATTCATGCCAACAACTTGAGTTATAAACATAAATCCTAAGAGTTGGTGTACAACGAAAGCTTGTCCCTCGGGTGAAATAGCGCAATTGTCCATCTTATTTGCCTTATCGCATGCATTGGTTAACGTTATGGTAAACCCTAATCCTAGGAGTTGGTTTTTATATACTTAGTCACATAAAAATACCATCTTTATTTTTGTTCATCGCTCCTTATTCATCCTTGTGTTTTGGCCTTTCTTTGCCAACAAAAAGTTAATAACTTTGTAGGAGACAACATCGATATCGACCCCCAGATGTCGATATCGACCACTGTGTTTCATCGACGATCTTCTGTGTCGATGATGATCATCCTGCACGAGTTACTGAGATCGATATCGACCCCCAACCTCGATATCGACCACCCCTATGTCGACTGGAAGTCTACTGAGCTAGTCGATTTCTACACTAACATCGATATCGACCTCCCCATTCGATATCGACTCCCGTTTTTTTCTCCGCAGGTCTTTTGTTGCAGAATGGATCGACAGCCAAGGTCGAAATTGAGCATCAAGGTCGAGATCGAGTCTTCTGGTTGACCAAAGACGTGAGCTTTCCAACGCTACTAGGATCCCGCTGACCTGCCTCCTCGTGGATCGATCCTAACTACCCTTCTACTACAACGGGAGGAAGTCTTGTAATTATTTACATAGGCTAGGAATCAGTTTGTATTTAAGAACTCGACATCCTCCTATCAACACATGGCTTTTAAACAAAAGCCTTATGAAACCCTAGTGCAAGTGTGGGACCAATTCAAGGAGCTTCTGAGGTCCTGCCCTACGCACGGGCAAACACCCTACGTCATCCAGGAGATCATCTACAACGCCCTGGATGTAGCTACTAAGGAGAGAATCAACACCTACACCTCTTATGGGTATCTTGAGCTCCTACCATAACAAGCTTGGGATACTATAGAGACATTAGTAGAATTTGACAACACATATGGGACTCCTGTGGCCTCCGACTCAAGGCCTGCCCCATCGATGCCACTCTATGAGCCCTCCAAGGAGATTGATCCTGACGTCAAGGAATAATTCATGAAAGATCAACTCAGGAGCTTCAGAAGAAAGTCAAATTCCTCTCTGCCAACAAACCATGTGTCAAATTCGGTTCCAAGAGGCACATCACCACCACTTGCACCCACATGGAGCAAGTTGATCTAGCGGAGACTCATCAGGAGGTGAGGTACATGAGGAATCCAAATCGCCAAGGGTACCAAAACTTGAGAAATCAACCACCCCAATACGACCCTAGGGATCCTCCACCTTACCGAGCTCTAGGCCATCTACAGAGAGAGCCAAGAAGGGTTGATGTCCAACTCATCCTCGAAGAGATGAGAAGAAACAAGGCGGAGAACAAAGGAGCGCTCAACCATCTTACCACACGAATTGGGTAGATAGACATATGGAAGAAGAACATAGAGGCCCAACTGGGTCAATTAGCGGCACAAATCCCAAAGCCACCCGGCAAGTTCCCAGGACAACCACAAGAAAATCCTAAGAGGCAAGCCGGGCACATTGCTGCTGTCAATCTAAGGAGTGGACATCAATTGCATGAGCCACGGAGCAAAGGAGAAGTCGCTGAAGATGCAGTTGATGTCGACACCCCATTCGATGTCAAGGGCCCTGTCGACGTCACACTGTCGATGTCGAGCCCACTACGAAGACCACAACAAAGCCAGAAAGCCACTCGACATCGAGTGCCCCACTCAATATCGATACCCCTGTCGATGTTGAGTCCTTTGGAAATCGTCAACAGCTTCAGAATCAATCGAGGTCGACCACCCATGTCGATATCGACCCCTAATGTCGATGTCGACTAGTCTAGAAAGCAGAATTCGACCACTTTGACTCCGAAGCCATCCAAAGCACTCCCTTTTCCATCCAAGGCATTGTAAGACCCAGCGGACACCAAGTTTAGGTGCTTCATGAAGATCCTACAAGGACTCAATCTCACCATCCCACTCACGGAAGCCCGTAACAAGATGCCGGCCTATATGAGGTTCCTGAAGGACATCTTATCCAAGAAGAGGTCCATCCTAGAGATCACCGACGAATGCGATTCCATTGAGTTCCTTGAGAAGCGCAGTGATCCAAGCAAGTTTACGGTAATGCTAGGGATGTGGGACCATCTAAGACACCTCCGGACACACCTACCATACTTGGGGATGGACCTATGACTCGAGCTCGTGCTAAGATGCTTCAACGAGAATCATTCATGTTTATGAGTCATGTTCTTTTCTCAAGTGCGATTCAACTTTGAGAAGAGCCATTGAAGACCTATTTGTGTTCTACTCTTGATGTGTCCGAACCCTCTTAAGGGTGGAGCATGGCATGATTTTTATTGTGTTGGAAACCTCTTTTATGCTATTTTTAGCAAGTTTGTTTACTTAAGCTATTTTAGGAATTTTAAGGTTTTATTTTAAAAACTCTTTTATTTATTATTTTGATCTAAAATTACCCTTTTAGGGTTATAAATAAAGGTTGACCCCACTTTGTAGAGGACACGTTACATTCATCATTCAATCAAACACTTACTTATGTGAAACACATTGAGTGCAAGTCGATCGATTGGAGCCCGAGCTCATCGATTGCAATTGGTATTGTTTTAGCTTGGTTTGCCTTGTGTTTGTCAATCTCGCAAAGCTTGGTGATCCCTGGTTTCCACGAGCCCCCTCCTTGTGTCTCCAAGTAGCCCGCTTGGTTGTGTAAGGTTGTAGAGTTGGGTTATATTGTCATTGGTGTTGGTTCTTGCCTTTCGAGCCAAGGGTCCTCATCTTGTTCTATATAGATCACCTTACCCTGCTATCATGTCTTGCATATTGCTTCAATTTCGAGTCCTTTACATTCTATTACAACCGAGTTGCATTGAGTCTTGTTCATCAATTTCGCACCTTTTGTTGAGTCTTGCATCGTCTTGCTTCTTTTCTTGAATTGAAGTCTTGATTGTCGAAGATCGGTTCATCCTATGGCTTACCCCGTATCAAATTGGCATTAGAGATTAGGTTATCGACATCAAAGTTGAGTCTTTCATTCTTCATCTAAACCCACAAAAACCACAAAAAAAGTAGAGTGTTGTTTCAATTCTTGGTCTTTTACTTCTATTTCTTTATTTTCATTTTACTAACCTTTGTTTGTGATTGTTGTTGGTTACTACTAGCCTAAACACAAGTCAGCCATGACTATGATCAAGTTTGGAGCCGATTCCCCTTGTGCAGCTCTCTTGTTGCACTACAAACCCTAATCGACACCCCACAAGAAACCCTAATCCTAGTTTCTATCTTTTATCTTTTATCTATCTATATCTATCTTATTTTTTTCTATCTTGGCATATTAATTTCTAAAATTCCAAAAAGGAAAATAATATCCATCTTAGATCATAAGAAGTTAGATAGAAGATACTTGCCAAATTTAGCCCAAACCGTAATTCTATCTTTTAGGGCTGATTTTATTTCTTTCACCTTTATTTTATTAATTTCGTTTTTCCCTTTATATTTTCAGTTTCTTACACCTTAGTTACTGCATATATCAAAAAAAAAAATGTCAAAAAAAGAGAGAAAGTTGTTTATTTTATTGATTGTTGTTCATTTTGTGCAAGAGACATCAAGGGACCACCTTTGTGGTGAAACATCAGCCCTAGCCGAGCCTCTTGGTCCCTAAACACAAACTTGAAACCCTACCTTTGCAAACAACAACATCCTTACTTTGGTACTAATCAAAAGAGGTAAATCATCAAAGGTTGATTCTTTTCTCTTCTTTTTCCACAAACAGTCATATCCTTTATTTATTTGATTGTGTCGAGTGCTACAAACGTTGTGTCGAGCACTCTTGCTATTGTCAATTCATATTGCTATTATCGAGTCACTTAGTTGTTTGTTTCTAGTTCTCGCAGCCTTGATTCACTCATTAGTCTTTGATCTCATTGATATTATATACCTTGTGTTTGCTAAGTCCTAGCTTGAGCATTGATTTGCCCAAGGTGGATTGAAACAACAAGCATAACATACCAATAAGAGAGGGAGTGTTGAGCGATACACTTGCGAGGTTGTTTTCATTTTCACTAATCCTTAACTAGTTCCTTGTTTCTTTAGTTGTGATGTTTAATACAGGTACCAATAATTCTACTTTCGAATCTGTCTCTCCTGAGGTGTTCAATCTTTTGAATGCCATGAATGAGAACATAGCAAGGTTGATGGAGAGGATGGCGGCACTAGAGTCTCAACCTTCGGGCTCTAACATGGTGCCAGGACAAAGGGTACCTAGAGGTGAAGTACCACCGAATGAAAGGGAAGAAACTCATCCTATTCCTCCTAATCATGCTAACCAACACAATGTTCCTCCTCGTTTAGATGATCCACTTTTTGATGAAAATCCCTTTCCTAGAGAGAGGCATGGTAGGAATAACATGTTTGTTAGTGGGCAGGGACGACGAGGTCGCAGGCAACAAGAAGAGTTCTACCCATCAGAGGACGACTATGGCTTCCAAGAAGAGGACCTTTGGGAGCAACATCCTAGGAGGAATGATAGGGGTCAACACGAAAGAGCACCTAGGGAGCCTGAGCAAGATGGCGTGGGCAAGGTGAAGGTGAAGATTCCATCATTCGAGGGCAAGTGCGATCTAGATGCTTACATGGATTGGGAGACCAAGATGGAGCAAATCTGGAATTTCCATAACTTCTCCGATCAAATAAAGGTACAACTCGCTTCTCTTGAATTTTAAAGTTTTGCACTAATTTGGTGGGATAATCTTGTTAAATAAAGGAGGAGAGCTTTAGATGCGCCCATTGCTACTTGGGAACAAATGAAGGCACTGATGAGGAGAAGATTCATACCACAACACTACTTCTGCGAGCTTAAATAACAGTTAGAGAATCTCAAACAGGGAGGTAAGAGTGTTGAAGAAACCTTCAATGCTATGCAAGAAGCGATGGTAAGAGCTAATGTCATTGAGGACGAAGAAGATACCACGACAAGGTTTCTTAGGATTTTACATCCCTCTTTAGCTCATAAAATTGATTGCTTTCCTTATTCTACTGTTATTGACCTTTTGCATCTATCTATGAAAGTAGAAAGGAATGCCAAGTATAGGAGCCAAGGAAGAAGCTGGAGTGGATAGCCACCACAATGGCGCCAAAACTGGCCCCAACAAGCCCAAGGATGAGGCGAGGTGGGTCCAAGGAAAGGAGTAGCTAGGGCCGAGCCCAAGGAGACCCACTCGACAAGGTGAAGGCGCCTATGGTAGTGAAAGGCACTTATGGGGCATCTACTGGCCCTAAAGGGAGTAATCCTAACTCCTCTACTAGATCTAGATATATTATTTGTTTTAAATGTCAAGGTAGAGGTCACGTTATAAAGGATTGCCCTAATATGAAGACTCTCATGATTAATTACCTAGGGGAATTTGAATCTGAAAACTCTTGTGATCAACATGATGAGCATGAAAATAATGATCAAGATGTGAATTTACTTGCCTATGATGATGATGATTGCATTGAATATGAGCATGGTGATTCTTTGATTGTTAGGAGAGTTCTAAGTGTTCAACCTACACCTAGTGATGATAATCAAAGAGAAAACTTGTTCCATAGTAAAAGGCAAAGTTTGTAATGTGATCATTGATGGGGGAAGTTGTTGTAACATTGCTAGCTAAGAGATGATTATAAAACTACAACTTCAAACTGTACAACATCCTAGACCATATAGATTGAATTGGATGAATGATTGTGGAAATCTAAAGGTAAACAAACAAGCTAGAGTGCAAATTAAGTTAGGACATTATGAAGATGATGTTTTATGTGATATTGTGCCTATGCAAGCTTGTCATATGCTTTTAGGTCGTCCTTGGCAATTTGATCGTAAGGTCTTACATGATGGCTTCACTAACCGCTATTCCTTTGTTTTTAAGGGTAATAACATCGTTCTCAAGCCCATGACACCAACACAAGTGGCGGACAAGATAGAGAAGAGGAAGGTATGTGAAGGTATGTTAGCTAGGGAGGCTCAGCCAAGCCCAAGTGCCACCACTCGGCCCAATAATGTTCTCTTGACTTCCAAGAGAGTTTGTAGACGAGTTTGTGGACGGGGAAAGGACCTTCATGCTCCTATGCAAGGGGTTGAGTTTGTTGAGTGAGGAGCTTAGAGCTACCCTCCCTCCTCACATCCTATCTCTTATTGAAGAGTATAAGGATGTCTTCCCCGACGACATACCACTCGGCCTACCCCCTATTCATGGAATTGAGCATCAAATTGACCTTATTCCGGGGGCTGTATTGCCTAATAGGCCGGCTTATCGCATGAATCCCACTGAGACACAGGAGGTTCAATCCCAAGTTCAAGTGTTGTTGGACAAGGGGTACATTAGGGAAAGTTTGAGTCCTTGTGCTGTTTTGGTTTTATTAGTCCTTAAGAATGATGGTTCATGGAGAATGTGTGTAGACTGTAGGGCCATTAATAATATAATCGTTATATATCGTCACCCTATTCCTCTCTTAGATGACATGTTAATGAAATGCATGGTGCTTCTATCTTTTCTAAAATTGATTTAAAAAGCGGGTACCATCAAATTAGAATGAAGGAAGGGGATGAATGGAAAACAACATTTAAGACTAAGTTTGGTTTATATGAGTGGTTAGTTATGCCTTTTGGGTTAACCAACGCTTCTAGGACTTTCATGCGATTGATGAATCATGTGCTTAGAAACTTTATAGGAAAATTTGTTGTCGTTTATTTTGATGATATTCTTATTTACAACAAATCTCCTAAGGATCATTAAGCATATCTAAGGGAAGTACTCTCTACACTTCGATTAGAGCACTTGTATGCTAATCTTAAGAAATGTGACTTGTGCACTAATCAAGTTTCTTTTCTTGGTTTTGTAGTGAGCTCTAATGGTCTAAAAGTTGATGAAGCCAAGATCAAAGCCATCCAAGAGTGGCCGACCCCTACCACCATCGGCCATTTGAGGAGTTTTCATGGATTAACGAGCTTCTATAGGCTCTTTGTGCATGACATCAGCTTCATCGCAGCCCCACTCACCGAGATTACCAAGAAGATGAGTGAGTTCAAGTGGTGCGCATCACAGGAAGAAGCTTTTCGAACCCTTAAGGAAAAGCTCACGCATGCTCCCTTGCTTGCATCTCCAGATTTCACTCGACCTTTTGAGATGGAATGCAATGCTAGCGGAGTTGGGATTGGAGGAGTTCTTATGCAAGAAGGTAAACCTATTGCATTCTTCTCTGAGAAGTTGAAAGGTGCGTGTCTTAACAACTCTACTTATGATAAAGAGCTTTATGCATTGTTTAGAGTTCTTAAGATATGGTCCCACTACCTATGGCCTAGAGAGTTTATTCTTAGGACTGATCATGAATCTTTGAGGCATTTTAAAAGTCAAGATAAACTAGATAGGAGACATGGTAGGTGGATAGAAATTCATTGAGAGATTTCCTTATATGATTTAAGTATAAGAAAGGCAAAGATAATTTGGTTGCTGATGCTTTATCTAGGAGACATACCTTAATAACCACATTGGATTCTAGAGTTCTAGGCTTTGTCTACATTAAGGAATTGTATAGGAATGATGAGGATTTTGGAGACATATTTCAAAATTGTGAAGCTAGGGGTGCTATCGACAAGTTTTATATATTTGAGGGATTTTTATTTAGGAGTGATCAAGTGTGCATACCTAGGTGTTCTCTAAGGCTATTACTTGTTAGTGAAGCCCATAATGGAGGATTAATGGGTCATTTTGGGAGAGATAAGAGTTATCATACTCTTAGGACACATTTTTATTGGCCTCAAATGCTTAGGGATATAGAGCATTGCCTTAAGAGATGTATCGAATGTTTAAAGGCTAAATCTAGGTTAATGCCGCATGGTCTATATACCCCTTTGCCTACCCCTACAACCCCTTGGGAGGATATTTCTATGGATTTTATTGTTGGGTTGCCTAGAACTAAGAAGGGGAGAGATTATATATTTGTGGTAGTAGATAGATTCTCTAAGATGGCTCCTTTTATTGCATGTCATAAGACCGATGATGCTTCTAATATTGAAATCTATTATTTAAGGAAGTAGTTAGGTTGCAGGGTGTGCCTAAGACAATTGTGAGTGATAGGGATGTTAAGTTCCTTAGTCATTTTTGGAGAACTTTGTGGAGCAACTTGGGAACTAGGTTATTGTTTTCTACTTCTAGTTATCCTCAAACCGATGGTCAAACTGAGGTGACCAATAGAACCTTAACCACCATTCTTAGAGTCATTATTAGGAAGAATATCAAGCGTTGGGAAGAAGCCTTACCTCATGTGGAGTTTGCATGTAATAGGACTATGCATTCATCGACCAAATTAACTCCATTTAAATGTGTTTATGGTACTAACCCACTAACCCCTCTTGATCTTACCCCATATCCTATGAGGGAAATCTTTTGATGCAGGGAAACATGTCGATTTCATTAAGGAGTTGCATAAGTGTACATGCCTCAAGCTCATGGAGAAGGCCGAGTACAATGCGAACAAGGTCAATAAGGGATGGTGACATGTGGTCTTTAGCTCTGGAGATCTCGTGTGGGTGCATTTGAGGAAGGAGAGGTTTTCGGAGCAATGGAAGAGCAAGGTCTCATCGCGAGGAGATGGACCATTCAAGGTGTTGCAGTGGATTGGTGAGAATGCTTACAAGATGGAGCTTCCTGGAGAGTATGGTGTGAGGGCTACATTCACCGTCGCGGATCTCATTCCTTATCTTACCGTTCATGAGGACATGGATTCATGGTCGAATCCTTTCCAAGAAGGGGAGGTTGATGCGAAACCATCTAAGACACCTCCGCACACACCTACCATACTTGGGGATGGACCTATGACTCGAGCTCGTGCTAAGAAGCTTTAAAGAGAATCATTCATGTTCATGAGTTGTTAAGCATGAGGAATGTCGAGTTCTTAAGTACAAATATAAAGATATATAAATGTAAACCGACTCCTAGCATATGCAAATAATTACAATACTTCCTCCCGTTGTAGTGGAAGGGTAGTCAAGATCGATCCACTAGGAGGCAGGTCAGCAGGATCGTAGTAGCGTTGGAAATCTCACGTCTTTCATCGACCAGAAGCCTCGATCTCGACCTTGGTGCTCGATGTCGACCTCAGTTGTCACTCCTCTCTGCAACAGAAAACCTACAGAGACAAAAACAAGCAGTCGATATCAACTAGGGAGGTCGATATTGATGTTAGCAGACGGAATCGACTGGCTCAAAAGACTGCCAGTCAACACAGGTGGTCGATATCGAGGTGGAAGGGTCGATATCGATGTTCAGTAACTCAGCAGAGATGATCGTCTTCGACTCAGAAAACTGTCGACGAAACTCAGTGGTCGATATCGACGTCTGTTGGTCGATATCGATGTCTTCTCCTACGAAGTTGTTAGCTTTTGTCGGCAAAGAAAGGCCGAAGACTTAAGGATAAATGAGGATGCAATGAACATAAATAAAAACAGTGGTTTTGATGAATTAACTTATATCAAAAGCAACTCCTAGGATTAGGGTTTACCACAACGTTAACCAATGCATGCGATAAGATAAATAAGACGGACAATTGCGCTATTTCATCCGAGGGACGAGCTTTGGCTGTACACCAACTCTTAGGATTATCCTTCCAAATAAACCTAATTGTCTCTACCAATTTTATGTTTATAACTCAAGTTGTTAGCATGAATCCCTTTTTATTCGATTAGGACTAAACATAGAATCGTAGGAGATGATATAGACACAACGATATCAACATCTAACACTTACCTCAAGCACGCATGGCTAACGTCGGGCTCACCCCGACCCTAAGAGCTTTAGGGGACTACTCGCACCTCATCATGGAACTCATCTTTGACTGAAAGAAATAAACTTGCATTAAACTATAAACTCTGAAGCTTTACAACTCAACGTCGGCTTTCGAAAACGCCAAACCTTAAAACTTCTCTTTAACTTTATTGCTATTGATTGTGTGTCTGTGGATGGATTGAATACCAGTCCCCTAGGGCTTTATTTATAGGCTACTAACCCTTGCTAGCCAAGGATTGTAACTTCTATCTGAACTATAGATTCTATCCAAACAAGTAGGATAGATCTTTTATTTTGATAAAACTCTAATAACTTGATAAAACTTAAAAGTAAAAAGTAGATAAATATCAGCTGCCATGTATCTATAGTTACAAGATAGTTCGTGGCTTTTTGAAGATAGATTTGTAAATTCACGTCTCGAAAAGCGTGTCCAACCCGTGTCGAAATAAGGTCGATATCGACCAGGAAGGTCGATTTCGATGTCTCTGTTTCTGCTCGACGAGCTCAGCTTGACTCGATTCCTGGGTTCAGGCCGATATCGATGCTGTAAGGTCGATATCGAGTGTTTTTCTCTGATGTGTGATGGTCTGTCTCGACAATCAGTTCTGTGTCGATGTACTGTAGTCGATGTTGATGTTGTAAGGTCAATATCGACCTCTCTTCTGCTCTCCTTGGTTTCTCCGTTTTGACTCCGATTTCGCTCGAATTCCTGCATGGTTAGCTCAAAGTACAGACTTTATTTCTTGTACTTTAGCCCATTCTTACACAAATTTATATTCTTTTGAACCTTTTCTTTGGAAATTGAATGAAATATGAAGTCACAAGATGCAATAAAAAGAGGTACAAATATGTACATCAAAACACCCCATACTTAGACTTGCTTGTCCTCAAGCAATAACCAAGCAATAACCAACACCTACAACACTCCTTCAAGTCTTCTCCCTTGTCAAAAGCAACATCATAAGCGGTAGCAAAGCAAAGCAAGTGAATTTAACGTCATAGCACATATTTAGGTGATCCATAGGCTTATGCAATTTTGATCCAACCTCACAGGGATAATGTGTTTACACTCAACTCTCATGTGTTTAGGCTATGAAGATCAAAGCTCAACTCAATTCCATACACAATTTCATAAACATTGCAATTTATAAAAATCCACTTCGCAACCAATTATGAAAATGCAATAAGAACAATCAGGAGGACTTTCGCTCAATGGAAGACTTCAAAGAAGACTCCATTCGGCGGGGTTGTAATGGGGCTTGGTAAGGAATAAAAGGTATGGAATTATTTGGCTATGTGGTGCTTATATAATTCGGGAATCAAGACTCCTAAATCTCAACACTTGCAATATCCAAACCATAACTCTTCAATGTTGCACTTTCCAAGCTTAATATCCCATAATGCTCTTTCCCAACTCATCTTTCCATAATATGCTCTAAAGATGCTCTAAAAGATGTAAACCATACTATCAACCCTTCTTTCAAACTCCAATATGCCTCTCAAAAATATTACACTTGTATGAAAACAAATAAAGGACTTAAGGACTTTGGCTCATGCACACTACAAAAAAAAATTAAATTAGCTTCGGCAAAAAGCCGTTGCAAAAGGGTTGTTTGTGGTGGCAAAAGGCATGTAGCTTCGGCTCTGCGACGGCAAATGGGGGCGTAGCGAATAGGGAGGTGGAAAAATTTAGTAGGTTCGGCTACTTGCCGTGGCAAAAAAATTAGCCACAGCTAAAGCGACCCCTGATAAAAGACACGACACATTTGCCACGGCAAGTTGCCGTAGCTACAGTGAGGGTGAAAAATAAAAAAAAGCCTGCTTTTTAGCCCGGATTCTTCAGACCCGGGCTAAAAAGTCCAAAATTTTTTTTTAAAAAAATAAAATAATACACACAATTTACATATATAATAAAATCTCATTAATTATAGAAAATTTACATATATGATAAAATGTCAAAAAACTACATAATTTATATACATAATTATAAAATTTACATATACAATAAAATGTCTAAAACTACATTTTGACCAAAAAACTACAGCTGATAAATTGTTACCATCTATAGACTTAGGCATGTACTTGGTTAGTGTTAGCCAATTTTAATCCTGCATTACATGACCCATAAAAAGAAGGAACTTATATTAAGCTTAGTGATCTGATAAATAGGGGAGATGATAAAGAGATATCATGGAATAGTTAGAAAAACAAATCAATAAGAGAGAACTCGTAGAAACCAAAAGGAGAAGCAAAGGAACATGGATGAACAAATTACTATCAGCAACAGAATAGCATGATCAGATCTAACAAATTTTATAAAATGCACTTAACCTCACATCATAGAAGCCTAGGTGTACAAGCAGACGGACATTATTCCGGCATACTGGAAAACTAAAACAATAGCGTGACCTGATCTTGCCCTCGATTAAGTTACAACTGAAAAAGCAACTTTAGATCAGTTTTACAACAAAGCATAGCTATGGTTTCTTTTCATGCAGAAAAGTTTGATTATTTTTACAACAACTCTCTATCAAAGTGAATGACTGCACACATTTTTTTTTCAGAACCAAAAGCATCTAACAGGCAATTTGTTCAAAACAAGTACCAGCGATCAAATACCCAAGTGAAACTTTAATGCAAGGCAAAATATTGTCTCACATGTTTGCACAAAATTTAATGTTGAAACTTCGGTGACTTTCTAAGATAGGAAAAAATAACCAAGCTGCCCCCCGGGGCATAGCTCACTAGTTGAAAGGTCACCCTACGCTGGGCCTAGAAGCTTCGGGTGGGAGGTTCGATTCCCAGGAGGAGCATTATTTGTTTCTCTTGTGGAGTGGGCCTCCTGGAGCCAAAGGGTATAAAGGGGGGTGGTTGGACCATTGGTGAGGCACATCCCGCGGTTTACCTCCCCAAGTCGATGAGGGGCCAGAGACTTGGGGTCCACGACTAGTCGAAGTGTAAGCTTGGGATACCTGGATATAAAAAAAAAAAACCAAGCTAAGAAACAAAAGATGCATTGTCAAATCAGGAAAAATGAAAAAGAAACTAGCAGACTTAAATGGCTAAAATGAGACAACTGCACAAATCTAAAAAGAAAAGGACGATTACATTAATTTGAAGAAACACATAAGCAACAACAGTGGTATGAGTTTTTATAAATGCAACTCTGAAAAAACTAGAATAACTTCTAAATCAAGTACTTCCTGAACTGAAACAGGGATCCAGATAAAAAGAACTGAAAATAGGGGAGATCCCTTCTTTTAGAAGTTCCTTTTCATGTAGCAATAATCAGTGATAATGGAAAAGCATGAAACACGGACATATACTTCAATGTTGTGTACAACATTAAGAAAAAGGCATAGTTGAATGAGAATAACCTTCAAAGTGGAAAGCTCAGTAAGTGCAAGCCCTTTCTGATAAAGAGCCTCAGCTAACTGGTCTCGTCTAGTCTCCACTGCCTCTTGATTTTCTGCAATTCATTAGTAAAAGAAAGCGAAGGGGTGAAGTATAAGAAGAAAAAGCAGAAGACTAGCTAGATTAGATGACTCTTTAGAGATTAGTTCACATCTGTGATAATTTACACTTATCACACCAATTATACCATATCAAGAGTAAGCACACAATATCTTCCTACATTAGATTACTCTCTTTACCAATTATACCATATCAAGGGTAACTGTTTCGCTTACGGGAAGTTGCGGGGTATAGGTGTATGTAAAATAGGAGAATCAAATAAACACAAGTAGACTATCTCCCTGTCCCAAACAAATAATACAAGAATCCCCTCCCTTGTAGTAGTAGGGTAATTCAGGATCGAATCCACGAGGAGGTATGTCAGCGCTTCCTTTGTTGTACTCACGATCAATGCTTTCGACCTCAACAGACACTCGATATCGAGTATACTGGTCGATATCGACCTCAGTTCTGGTCGATTTCCTAGCGCAGTTCCTGCAGAAGACAAAACAGCAAGTCGACGTCGAGCAGAGACCTCGATATCGATGTTAGTACTCGATATCGACCCTTAAGGTCGATTTCGATGTTTGTCACAGAAACTGTTTTTGTAACCAATTTGTCGGAAAAGGATCCGAAGAAAATAGAATGGAGAGGGAAGATGAACAGAAGCAAAACTCAGACTTTTATGAAGGATTTAATGAATTAAAAGGCTTCCAAAGTCGGGGTTTTATGCCACAACGGTAACAATGCAAGTTTCATGCTAAAAATATGAACTTTAATGTCTTTCCGTCAAATAACTTTCGTTATCAACACTTAGGTGATTAGAGGCTCTCGCATAACTCCTAAGAGTTACTATCCAATTCATGAGTAATTCAAGTTCGCAATATGAGTGGCTTTCGCTTCAATAATGCAAATAATGAATCTCCCTAACTTTCGCAAAGGATCATGCATGGGGTAGAAGACGGAATCGCATAAAAGTCATACCTTTGATGCACTTACCTCACATTGCTATCGTCGGGCTCACCCCGACCCTAGAAGTGGGTTGACTACTCGCTCCTCATCATGCACATCATCATCATTGTTATTGAAAGAAAGCTACTTGAATTAAAAGTCCGAAAGAAAGTACAACCGAACAAGCCACTCTGCTTTCGCCTTACAACTCCACTCGGCCACTCTCTCTCTCTCTCTCTATTAATTCTCTCTATTGAAAACTGAATTCTCTGCGTGTGTGGATGCCTAAACTCAGCCCTAATGGCTTCTATTTGTAGATGACGATAAGGACTCGAAACCTTATCTTTATTCTCTATGATAACTAAAATAAATAAATAAAAAGTAAAAGTTAAAACTCCTTGGTGAAACCAGCCTCCTCATGATAAACCTGATGTGGATGATAGGAAATTTCGACCTTTGGATAGATATTGCAAGCATTGGATATAATTCTATCAAAATCGGAGTCGAATTCCTCTGCTGGCATGGTCGATATCGACCAGTATACTCGATATCGACCCCTCCAAAATCTTATCTCGAGCTTCTCCTTCTCCTACTCGACTTCTATCAATTTGGTTGATCTGGCAGCATCGATATCGACCTCCAGACGTCGATATCGACCTCTTATGTGTCGAGATGCTCTGTTTCCTTTCTGCTCGATTCCTATGTCTCGATGTACTCAATGTCGAAGTCTTCAGTCGATTTCGACCTCTTCAGAAGACTTCGAGTTCTTTTTCCGCTCTTCTGAATTCATCCATTTTCATCCTGTTTTCTGCGAAATCACATGGAAACTCGTGCAAACCCATATATTTGACATTTAAGCATAAACTACACTATCCCCATGTTTTCCCATTAATGTGTATGCAAAAGAC
Organism: Persicaria maculosa; assembly: GCA_963922045.1. NCBI lineage: Eukaryota > Viridiplantae > Streptophyta > Magnoliopsida > Caryophyllales > Polygonaceae > Persicaria > Persicaria maculosa. The sequence goes on from OY998261.1 coordinate 44,013,417, forward strand.
AACAAAATGAATTCATATGTGCATAGAAAATATGGCAATATGCGCGCACATCAGTAACCACACTCAAAAGCAAAATCAAACCAATTATACCACCATATCAAGTGTAAGCACACAATATCTTCCTAAAATATTTACTTCATCAAGTCTGATTTTATATAGACATTTACCTCTGATTCATCATCCTCTGGTTCGTATTTCTGGGAAAGATATTTTGCTAGCCCATCTCTGTCAACACTATCAATTACCTCATTTGCTGCATCTACAACCCGCAGAATAGAAGAAGAGATGAAATGGGAAAGACTCCTTTCATAACTACTTACCAACTAATGAGTTCACAAGTGTGAGTCATAAAGACATTGGATGATATTACTTGCACCCAAAAAATCCTACTGAAACGAAAAGCATTGCACTAGCAAAAAAAGCACATAAGTTTCTATGATCGAGGATGAGCAATCGAGTAAATATTACTACTAGTGCAAAGCTTCCATCTACACCTTCCATGCTATTGTAGCCTATCAAGCAATGCTAGTCTATCATCTCTTAAGGTACAGTATGAGATGAATAACCATTACTTATTTCCTTTTTCCTGATATTGATCTCACAATAAAGTAATGGATGATATCATATATATTTACCTCTTCGTAATAGTAAATTTTGTCCATATCATTATTTTGAGAGAACAAACCATCTAACATCTTAGCAATAAGTGGATTATGCTTTAGATATTGAATCTACAAGATGACATAAACAGGCAGAACATTCAGGACTATAATACAATTTTATACATGAATACATCATGAAAGAAATATACATGAGAGTCAACAGAAAATTATACATGTGTAACACTCTATTAGAAGTCCATAATCACAATAAAACAGCTCAGAAGACTCTGAACAAGAAACATTAACTTACCTCAATAATGCTAATAGGTTTCTCCATTCTGCATTTTCTTCTTCTTTATTCAGCTTCATGCTAGTCAAAACTTTTATTTTAGCGTCACGGACCTGAGCAAGCATCAATTACTAGATTAGATAATTAAAAAAAATTTTGAATATCCTTTGTAAAAGAAACCAACACTACATTTGTGGAAGAAAACAACTGATGATAATAAATACAATATGTTAAAAGAGCCGAAGGACGCATGTTGGATTCCAGCTATGTATCCAACAACATAAAATAAACACAAACATTGAGAACGATGATGATAATAAGGTCAAAATGATATTTTACTATCAATATTCATCACTTTATTCTGAATGCCTACACTAATTTTTTTTTTCTAACAAATGACAGATTTACTTTCACTTAATAGACCAAAATATATATGGTATAGACCAATATATATATGATTTACATTTTTCTTGAGAACAACGCACATTAAAATCAATACACCCACTTTAAAATTCCCAAAATCAATTCTTACTTGCTCTAATAGACAACTCACTCAAATGGGAAAACCAAAGCCTCAAAAGTGAAAAAAGAGCTTAGGAACTCGAAAAGTGAAGTTAATAAATGCATATTTTTTAAAAAAAAAATCTTATAATTCTAAAACATCTTATAATTATGATCAATGTTCAACCTTTTAAAATGTCTTACAAGCCTGTACCAATGAAATGAATAGATAAAAATCCAAGTTTGATTAAAATAAGTCCACACTACTACACTACTACAAACAATCAAATATCATGCATATACTAAATAAAACTTATTGGAGCAACAGACTACCGATAAAGAGCAACGGACTCAAGAATGGTATATTGAAAAAAAAAGTGAGGGCTCATATTCACAGTAAGTTTTGTGCATCCACCCTTAATCCATATATCTACTATGGAAAGAGTTACTAATTAAGGTAGTAGGCAGTTTCCTACATCAAAGAATATCACCAATCAAGTATGTTTTAAATGCTTCAGATGAATCATACCTGATTCTAATTGTGATCCACAAGAATCATAACAACTATGCTTACTCAGTGAGTGGACAGGTGATAAGGAGCCTTCATGGGGAGTTGGAACCAAACCACTCTAAGTTCCACCTGCCTTCTAAATAAGTTGACCTGGAAAGCTTAAAAGTGTAAACTCTGTTTGCATGGTTTAGACACAATGCCAGCTTTTAACTTTTAAGGAGACAGGGCCTACGTTGTAGGTCGAGGCATTGGGTTTAGGCGCTCAAGGGTCGTTATTCGCTCTTTCACATCAATTCGATGCACATCCGTTGTCTTCCCGGTGACTAAAGCCTCAAATTTACCTGCATCCATGAACTGTGAAATAGAAGTTAAGATTTTTTTTAGATTTGATGAAAAGCAAAGGCCTCACAGAAAAGCAAAGATATCACGTCAAGGAAATAACATTTTAAGTTTTTCCCCTTATTCTAATACATACAAGTTCAATTAAATTTATCCCTTCATGCCCTAACCCTGGAATTTTATAGTTCAAATCAATCTTCCATAAAATATTCATTACTTATGCGATGCTAATTTCAACACCACATTGACCAAAAGATAGATCAAATTTTGGTTATCCAGAATGGAAATTTTGTTTGAAATATGGTTTTTACAAGGAAGTGATGATCTTGGAGCTAGATGCTCATGACAACTATCAAAAATAGTAACCAACTCGATAAATGCTTAATTCAGCCTTGGAAACGGAATCTCTTCGCAAGTGCCTCCAAATAGAGAGAGTTCACACTACATCAAATACTAAAATTACCAAAAATCTAGAGTAAAACAGTTCTCCCAAAACATAAATTCAGTTCACAAAAGTTAAAACTTACTATAGAAAAAACAAAATCATCGCTAGAAATAAAAGAGTCGATGGAAATCAATGACTACACCCTCGAATGAAGAGAGAGAGAGAGAAAATGATAAGATCTAGACAGAAATATATCGCAAGGAAAAAAATTAAAGAAAACAAAATACATACCACAAACAAAAAGCCTCATTTTCGTTTTGTCCTGATCCGATTTGTAGATCCCTTCGCTTAGCCACACGATTTCCCTCTCTGACCTTCTTCCCCTCTCTCTGTGCATCTCTCTCTATGCAGCTCGCATAAGCACATCAGATTTATAGTGAGAACGAAAGTGCAATCAGGAACTCTAAAGCAAGCTAGGGTTTGAATTAAGCAAAAGGTAAAGTTGAATTACCTCTCTTGGCCAGCAGTGTCCCAGATCCGAGCCCTAGCACTCTTAATGTGGATGAGGAGAGTTCGAGTTAGGGCTCGCGAGCGGCCATAATTTATCTCGTTGAGATAATAATGGAGACGGAGCCATTGCGCGTTAGCACTGGTCCGCCAGTGCCGCCTTCGTCGGCGCCCGCCAGGTCTACGGTGGTTGAGAAAGACAGACAAGCGAGAGTGAGATCGATGGAGAGATATAGATGCAGCTGAGGCGACTCCGAGGTGAAAAATGGAGCGAGAATGGAGCGAACCAGACGGAGGGGAAAGCAAGAGTGAGAGGAGAAGGGATGAACACGAAGGCGAAGAGAATGGTGCGATGGATCCGGTGGAGAATGGTGGATCCAGGGAGTGATGAGGAAAGAAAAGTGGAGCGGCGCAGTGGAACGAGAACAGACTAGGGTTAAAAGCTCACATGTTCTTTTTTTTAGATAAATAAATAATTTTGCAACGGCGGAGCTTTGTCGTGGCAAACTTAGCAACGGAAACGGTATACCGTGGCAAAACCCGACTCAATAGCAACGGCAAAAGGTACCAATTGCCACGCCAAGCCTCTTGCCGAAGCTACATCAGTAGCAAAAGGTACCAATTGCCACGCCAAGACCCTTGCCGAAGCTAGTTAGCGTGGCTAATTTAATTTTTTTGTAGTGGCACTATGTATACATATATCTCTCTTTTTTTTTCTTTTTTTTTTCGGATTTTTTTTTCGAAAATAATAAATAACCACTAAAAAAATATGTGCATTTACATGGTGAGCAAAAAATCCTATTACAAAATATGAAAAGATGTAAATATGCACCAACCCATAATTTCCATGCTCAAAACTGGACAATATGCACTTTTCTTTCCACAAGGCATTAGTCCAGCCAATCTAAGTCTCAATTCCCAGATGGGGGTCAGGCTCCATTTGGCTAGGGATAATTTTGTGGAGTTTGCAATTTCAGGCTGAGGCTAATTTTCCGGCTTCAAGCAGGGATAATGCAGGGTAGGTAAAGAGAGAATAAAAATGGCTTAAAAGATGCCTCCATCATTTAATTCTCGTAAACATAGACATATTTATATATTGTTTTTGAATAACTATCATAACATTTAGAGATGCATAGGAAGAGTAAATTAACTCAAGAAAGCGGAGGGATTTTTGATGTTCTCCCTATAGGCCAAAATTCTCACAAGGACAATTTTTGTTGGATTTGCTTTTTAGCTAGGATCATATGTGCTCAATTTCATCCTAAGTTCACAATCTACATAAAAATTTTAAGGACTTAGGCTAAACCATCCAAATATGCCATAGGATTTACATGATCAAGTCAGCTATTGAGTTATCATCATAGGACATCTAAGTAGGGTTTAAAAATAAACTTAATGATAAATATGCATTTTTTTTGTATTTTTGATATTTTTCTATTTTTTTGGATTTTGACATTTTTATAAAAGTAAAACTAAGAACAAAAATTTAAACATGAATGCAATGCGAAGAAGAAAACCAAGATATGACCATAAGACATGTTTTCCCCACCCCATACTTAAATTATACAGTGTCCTCACTGTATTAAAAAGAAGAATAAGGGTAGAGAGAAACTCACAGCACAACCTGCATATTCAGGTCGATTTCGAGGTTAGGTCAATGCCAGAAGTCGATATCTATGTCAGGCGTCGATGGCGGCTGTATCTGTCGAAGTCGAGGAAGAAAGTGAAGACAAGGGCCGCCAGATGATGGTAGATATCGATGATTATGGTCGATATCGACCTTTGCGTTTCGCTCCTGAGCCCTCGATGTTGACTCTAGGAGATGGCTTGACCCTGGGGGGTCGATTTCGACTAGCCTGGTCGATTTCGACTGCCTCTGCAGTAGCTTCTTTTCTTCTTCATCATTCTTTTTCCTTAATAACCTGATATCTTGGTTAGATAAAGCCACGAATTATCTCAGTTTAAAAAGTTTCAAAAGCCAAAAGCCAAATCCTAAAAACCATCTATGAAAAATTTAAAAGTTTTATGTACATGCTCTAGAGTTTTGAGTCGCTAGGCCGACTTCTCCGTCAATTCTCCACTAGCCTTTTATGTAGGGACCCTTCAAGCTCGAGCATTCTCCTGGATCATCTAGGTCCTTTTGGTAGTATCTAAGTTCGGCGACCAAGGCTTCGTCATCGTTAAGTTCTTCTTTGGGCGCTTTCCTTCTCTTTCTGGACCTAACTTTTGCAATATAGGCAAACCATGGAGCTTTGACCCTCTCATTAGTTGAATTATCAATAATTGGCTTAATTGATTTATCAATAAGGGACATAAGAGGGTAGGGAATGGATGGCATTGTTGGATTGATCATTCTTAGCCTGATTCCGCCTGATTTCATCCAGCACAAGCTGTAGATCATCCTTTCGTTGGTCCCTCTCCGGGTGCCCAGGAGCTCTATAAGGCGGGGGGTCCCTAGGGTTAACCGGATTACTCTGTGGTTGATGGAACCTTTGGTCTCCCCAATATTGGTGATTGGGACCCCTAATGTAGCGCGCCTCCTGGTGAGTCTGCGCTAGTTGTACTTGTTCAGCATGGGGGCACTCGATGGTGGTGTGCCGCTGCGATCCAAATTCAATGCAATCTTGGTTCGCTGAAAGGAACCTCACTTGCTTTTGGAGGTTTCGAAGTTGATCTCTATGGAATTGCTCCTTCACGTCCGGATTGATTACCTTGGAGGGTTCATATAAGGGCATGGATGGGGCATGCCTCGACGATGATGATGTGTCGAAAGCCTCAGGATTCCCATATGTGTTGTCGAACTCCACCAACCTCTCTATGGTCTCCCAAGCCTCTTGTGGAGCGAGTTCAAGGTAGCCATAGGAGGTGTAGGTGTTGATCCTCTCCTTGGTTGCAGCATCAAGAGCATTGTATATAATCTCCTGAATCACGTACGGTGGTTGGCCATGCGTCGGGCATGATCGTAGTAGGTCCTTAAACCTTTCCCAAATTGACGCCAGAGCCTCACCAGACTTTTGTTTGAAAGCCGTGATTTTCTGTCGGATCAACGCCGTCTTAGAAGAAGGGAAGAACTTGTTGAGGAACGCGTCCTTGACTTCATTCCAGGTGCGGAGCGATCTTGGGGCTAAGCTCTCCAACCACTGCAATGCTTTACCTGTAAGGGACCAACGAAAAGCTTTTAGTTGGACATATTCAAGACTCTGTCCATCAGCAATAGTATCACAGAGGTCTAATCGCGGACCTATCCTGGAAAGGATAGACGAGCCTGAACGTTTCTTCCATCTTAACAACAAAGCTATTCAACTCATAGCGGATAACGAGACACATGCTGAGACCATTGAGCGGTTGAGGAAAGAGATTGAGGATCATAATGCTACAATCGCTGCTGAGAGGGCCACCACTGCTGTAGAGCGAGCCCGTGCTGATAGAGAGGAGGATGCGCGTAGACAAGCCCAAAAGCGGCTCAATCAGTATCCATAGACGGCGATGCAATACAAGCATCCGCCGCTACATGTTCCTGAATCCGCTATCTTAATTCCTCCCTCGAATTATGAAATAAAAATTAACTTCCTATCTGAGATGAAAAGAAACACTTTTGAAGGAAGACCCAATGAATGCCCTCTGCAACATATCTCTACTTTTATGGACTTATGTGAAACTATTGCTGATGGTGTAAATTTAGATTATGTGAGACTAAAATCTTTTCGATGGTCTTTGGCAGTGAAGGCATTACAATGGCTAGAGATTTTGGCTCCATGCTCGCTGAGAACATGGGCAGAGGTGAAGGATGCGTTCCTAAACAAGTTCTTTCCTCCATCTAAGATGGCGATGCTGCAACAAAGGATCACGGCTTTCAAACAAAAGCCCGGTGAGACATTGGCACAGGCGTGAGAGTGATTTAAGGACTTGTTGAGATCATGCCCGATGCATGGGCAATTACCATATGTCATCCAAGAGATCTACTACAACTCCCTTGATGCGCCGAATAAGGAGAGGATCAACTCTTATACCTATTATCGGTACATTGAGCTCACACCAACAGAGGCCTGGGAGACGATTGAGAGGCTGGTTAACTTTGACAATACTTATGGGACTGCTGCGGCCTATGACTCAAGGCATGCCCCATCTATGCCACTTTATGAGCCTCCAAAGGAGATTGATCCTGATGTGCGGCAACAATTCCACAACGATCAAACACGCCGCCTTCAAAAGCAAGTAGGGTTCTTGAGAAACAATCAACCATGCCAGGAATGTGGCTCAACAAGGCACAACACTAGTGCCTGTCCACATCTAGAGCAAGTATCTATGGCGGAACAACATGAGGAAGCCAAATGGACGAGAGGCCCCTATGGAGGGGGCAATCAGCATTATTGGGGAGATCAATGATTCTATCAACAAAGGGATCCCCCACCATATAGAGCACCGGAGCACCCAGAGCGGGAAACAAGGAAGGATGACCTACAGATCATTCTTGGTGAGATGCGGAGGAACCACGCGCTTTTCGAGATACGTATTGCAATTCTATCAATAAGAGCCACGAATTATCATCATATTTAGATAGATTCGACCTTGGGGATATTTCCTTTTTACCCTAAAGATTTATTTAGTTATTTTAGATATTTACCTTAAATAAAAGATCTATCCCACTTGTTTCGATAGAGTTTAGATAGAAGATATGATCTACTTTCCTTAGATAGCAAGGATTAGTAGCCTATAAATAAAGCCCTAGGGGGCTGGTTTTTATTAATTCAATCACACGACAACAATAGCAATAGAAGTAGAGTTAGAGAGAGGCTTTAGAGTTTGGCGTTTGCGAGAGCCGATGTTGAGTTATAAAGTTTTGGAGTTATTAATGCAAGTTTCCCTTTTTCCATCAATGGTGTTTCATGCAATGAAGAGCGAGTAGTTTCCCAAATCTTCTAGGGTCGGGGTGAGCCTGACGTTAGCCATGCGTGTTTAAGGTAAGTACTTGATGTCGATATCGTTGTGTCTATATCATCTCCTACGATTATATGTTTAGTTCTTGTTGAAAGAAAAGGGATTCATGCTAACAACTTGAGTTATAAACATAAAATTGGTAGAGACAATTAGGTTTATTTACAAGAGTATTCCTAAGAGTTGGTGTACAGCGAAAGCTTGTCCCTCGGGTGAAATGGCAGAATTGTCTGTCTTACTTGCCTTATCGCATGCATTGGTTAACATTGTGGTAAACCCTAGTCCTAGGAGTTGCCTTTTATATACTTTATTCTCCTCAAAATCCTGTCTTTATTCTGTCCATATTTTCCTCTTCATCCTTTTCGTCTTTGGTCTTCTTTGCCGACAATAATCTTTCTACAGGAACTAGTCGATTTCAACCATACTAGTCGATATCGACCACTTTGCCTTCATCGGCGATTTTCTGTGTCGACGTCGATTTCCTTTGTTCCTATTTCCGAGGTCAATTTTGAGTGAACTACTCGATATCGACTGCCCTGTGTTGACGGGCAATTTTATGAACCAGTTCCTTTCTGTCACTGACATCGATATCGACCACCCTAGTCGATATCGACTGCCATTTTTTTCTCTGTAGGTTTTTTGTTGTAGTAGGAATCGACAGCCTAGGTCGACGTCGAGCACTTTGGTCGAGATCAAGGCTTTTGGTCGACAAAAGACTTGAGCTTTCAAGACTATTTAGGATCCCTCTGACCTGCTTCCTCATGGATCGATCATGTCTACCCTTCCACTACAACGAGAGGAAGTCTTGTAATTATTTGCATAGGCTATGATTTAGTTTGCATCTATATTCTTTATATTTGTTTTCAAACTCGACATTCCTCCTACTAACAGGCCATTCCTAGTTATGGTCGACTTCAATATCAACGTGCAGAAGGGACTATTGTCATTCACCATTGGCAATGAGGTCATCGAGTTCTCCTTCAACCATACAAAGAAGTAGGTGAATCAAACGGAGGTCAAGGCCATGCATGCGATAGGGAGAGTAATCCCTTGTGATGAACCAACGGAGAGAGCCTTAACCGATGAATAACTAGAGGAGAGGGCCATGCCGGCCCAAACGGAGGAGCTTTTTTAGATTTAGCACCAAACCGACGACAAAGAGGATCCTGAAAATGCACTCGATGTCGACACCCACCAGTCGATCTCGACTACATTGGAGCAAAATCGAGTGCCAGAAGCTAAGTATGGGGTCGACACTACACTCGAGATCAACCAGGGCCAGTCGATATCGACTAGACCCACTCGAGATGGACTCCCCTTACTCAACCGGCCTCCATCAACTGCACCCTTAGAAGAAAAGCCACTCGATATGTCAAGTGATCCCTCAAAGCATAACGGACATGAAGGTAAGTCCAGGTAAAGATCCTCCACCCTTAGAGTGTAATTGTAATATCCATATAAAGTGAGTATCCTTATTTGTAGGCCTAACTAACATGATAGGTAAGCCAATAAGTGAATACAAGGCAGGAGACAAGGTGCTTATGGAGCAATGCAATGCCCTGGGATGTAAAAGAAAGGATGGGAGAAAAAGAAGCTTGACGATGATCTATAAGGTCTATCCAGGGAGCTTGGAACTCAAAGACAAAAACGGGACGATATTCAAAGTAGAGCTTGAAGGCTCTAAAGAGGACATGAGAGAAATATGGTCCCTACATGTTCCACCTTGGATAGAAGCGCAGAAGAAGTTGGACCACATCGCTACAAGGCCCTATGTGACCTAGGGGCAAGCGTAAGTCTTATGCCTCTCTCTATTTGGTAAAGGGTAAACATCGGAGCACTTGAACCTATGGAAATGAAGCTCTACATGGCTGACAACTCATTCGTCAGGTCCACATGTACAGTAGATGTCAATATCAATGTGCGATGGGGACTCCTAACCTTTACTATAGGAAACGAAGTGATAGAGTTCTCCTTCAACCCCATAATGAAGGAGGTCAACGGAATGGAGATCAAGTCGGTCTACGCGTACACTAATGCCATGGATTGCAAAAAACCAATGGAAAGGGCCCTAACTTATGACGAAGGCCTAGCCATAGCTGCAGAAGAGCTCACCGACGAAGAAATTGAGGAGTTCCTGGCTACATGCACCAGTGATGAGGAAATCTTCGACGACGCTTTATCTATAGAGTTCGAAGAGGAATTCGAAATCGATGAGGACCAGTCGAAATCGACCACTCCACTCGATGTCTAATACCCTCAGTCGATGTCGACACACTCAGTAAGTCAGGTATGTTCTTCTTTTTCAGGCGATTTTGAGGTAACTCCGTCGACATAAGAGATCGAAATCGACCACCCCATATCGACAGAAGTGGTCAAAATCGACTAGTCCATATCGATATCAAAAGTCGAGATCGGCTAGTTCCCCTTGACGTCGGACATCTCAGAGGTCAAGGTATGTGGTGAACTCTCGGTCGATATCGATCTATCTTACTTGACATCAACTTCTTTTCTGTAGAGTTACTATAAAGAATCCCAATCAATGTTGGCATCTCTATATGCTTGGTCCACGCCAACTCCTGTAGCTAATTTGGGAGCTTCAATCAAGAGGATTTAAATGGATTGCCTAGGTGAGATCATGAAGACGGAGGAGGTAGAGCCAATACTAATCCCACAAGGACCTTCTCCCATGCGAAAGCCTTTATCCGAACGCTTAGGTATGAGTTTCTTTTTCCCAATTCTACTTTTCCGGTGATTATCAATGCTACACTAACCACACAAGAAGTAGAGAAGCTTATAGAAGTGCTTCGCACTTATAGAAAGGCAATTGGGTACTCTCTTGAGGACATTAAAGGTATTTCACCTGCTACATGTATGCATAGAATCCTCTTAGAGTTTGATCGCAAGGTATCTATAGAGCATTAGCGGAAGTTCAACCCCAGCATGAGAGAGGTGGTGAAGAAGGAGATCATATGCATGCTGGATGCAGGAATCATCTATGTCATCTGCGACAGTGAATGGGTGAGCCCAGTCCATGTGGTGCCTAAGAAGGGTGGAATGACCGTTGAGAAGAATGAGAAGAGAGAGCTCGTGCCAAAGAGAATCACAACTAGTTGAAGAATGTGCATTGATTATAAAAAGCTCAACAACGCCACTAGGAAGGATCATTTTCCCCTTCCATTCATTGACCAAGTGTTGGAAACACTTGCTGAATATGACTATTTTTCCTACCTGGATGGATATTCTGGTTTTTGGCAGGTTCCTATTCATCCTGATGATCAAGGAAAGACCACCTTCATATGTCCCTATGTGACTTTTGCATATAGGAGGATGCCATTCAGGCTTTGCAATGCCCCCGCTACCTTCCAAATGTGTATGATGGCCATCTTCTCTGACATGATAGAAGACATTGTGGAGGTATTTATGGATGATTTCTCTGTCTATGGCACTACTTTCGATATTTGTCTTGCTAACCTTTGTAGGGTACTTGCGCGATGTGAGGAGAAAAATTTGGTTCTCAATTGAGAAAAGCGCCACTTTATGGTAAGAGAAGGGATTGTGCTACGCCACATGGTTTCAAAAAGGGGAATTGAGGTGGACAGGGCAAAGATAGAGCTTATGGAGAAGTTGCCACCACCTTCATCTATTAAGGAGATAAGAAGCTTCCTTGGTCACGTGGGTTTTTACAGGAGGTTTATTCAAGACTTTTAAAAGATTTCCAAACCTTTAACTAACCTACTAATGAAGGATGTAAAGTTTGTGTTTTCTAGCAAATGTCTTGAAGCTTTCAACAGGTTGAAGGAAGCTCTTATATCCGCCCCTATCATTCAATCGCCAAATTGGTCACAAGCATTTGAGATCATGTGCGACACAAGCGATTACGCCATAGGAGATGTCCTAGGAAAAACGAGAGATAAGAAGTTTCACGCCATCTACTATGCAAGCAAGACTCTTGATACCCTACAAACAAAGTACGCCACGACAGAGAAAGATTTCTTGGTGGTGGTCTTCGCTTTTGAGAAGTTCCACTCATACCTAGTGGGCTCTAAGGTAATTTTTCATACTGACCATGCATCTCTTACGTACTTGATGGTGACGAAGGATGCTAAACCTAGGCTCCTACGATGGGTTCTCCGACTTCAAGAGTTTGACGTTGAGCTTAAGGATAAGAAAGGAATGGAGAACTCCATAGTCGATCACCTCTAACGACTACCTAAAAAGCTTCAAGATGAGTCAAAGGACAACATGCCCATCGATGACTCCCGCCCTGACGAGGACTTGATGAAGCAAGAAGTAAAACAGGGAAAGACTTCACTCGATATCAACCTTACCCACTCGATATCGACTGCCCCTAAGGTAAGTTTTATCTTCATGTCGACTAACTCTGATGACAGATCGACGATGAAAGAGGTTGAAATCGACCAACCTATATCGACATCAAGTGAATATCTCGAGCAACCCATATCGACTGAACCTGTTAATGCTCACCAGTCAAAATCGACTACCCTAGGTAAAAATCGACCACCTTCCAGTGACTACGAAGGTGAGGAAAAGGTAAGCTCTAGTCAGGATTTCTTCTTTACTCCTCCCTCTAGTCCTATTCATGAATTATTTGCTGTAAGAGAGGTGAAGGTACCTTGGTTTGCAGATTTTGCTAACTACCTTGTAGGAGGCGAGATACCATCAGGATTAACTTCGCAGAAGAAGAAGGAGTTCTTGCACGACGTCAAGCAATACTATTAGGATGAACCCTACTTGTTCATGTAGGGAAAAGACCATATCTTTCGACGTTGTATCCTAAAAGAAGAGGTAGAGAGCCTGATTCACCATTGTCATTTTCTCCCTACAAGAGGCCATGCTAAAGGATTCAAGATCACGGCGAAGATTCTTCAATGTGGTTTTTTTATTGGCCTAGCCTTTATAAAGATGTGCAAAACTATGTAACCTCTTGTGATGAGTGTCAACATGTAGGAAATATCACATGGAGGAATGAGACACCACTCACAAGAATCCTAGAATTAGAGCTCTTTGATTTATGGGGTATTGACTTCATGGGACCATTCCCTGCCTCAAGCCCTTACAAATACATTCTAGTAGCGGTGGATTATGTCCCAAAATGGGTTGAGGCCATTGCAACTAGGACCAATGACACGAAGGTAGTTTCTAAGTTTATGAAAACTAACATCTTTCCTCGCTTTGGTGTTCCTAGAGTTCTTATTTCAGATGGTGGTTCGCACTTCATGGAGATGGGCTTTGAAGCACTTTTAGCCAAGTATGAGGTGACACATAGGGTGGCAACACCCTATCACCCCCAAACAAGCTGCAAAGTAGAAGTCTCCTATCGATAATAAAAGCCATCCTAGAAAAGATGGTCTCCCACTCGAGGAAGGATTGGTCATCAACGCTAGATGATGCGCTCTAGGCCTACCGAATGGCCTATAAGACACCACTTTGCAAAACTCCTTACAATTTGGTATATGGTAAGTCATGTCATTTGCCCGTCGAACTTGAGTATAAGGCAATTGTTTGCTCCGAGGTGGTGTATAGGAGATTCAAATAATTCCAATAATGCACAACTAGGCTAACTCCCTGTCCCAAACAAATAATACAAGAATCCCCTCCCTTGTAGTAGTAGGGTAATTCAGGATCGAATCCACGAGGAGGTATGTCAGCGCTTCCCTTGTTGTACTCACTATCAAAGCTTTCGACCTCAGAAGACACTCGATGTCGAGTAATCTGGTCGATATCGACCTCAGTTCTGGTCGATTTCCTAGCGCAGTTCCTACAGAAGACAAAAGCAGCAAAGTCGACGTCGAGCAGAGACCTCGATATTGACGTTAGACCTCGATATCGACCCTTACAGTCGATTTCGACGCTTGTGACAGAAACTGTTTTCGTAACCAATTTGTCGGAAAAGAGTCCGAAGAAAATAGAATGGTAAATGTGGATGATCAAAAACAAAACTAACAATTTTTATATTGATTTCAATTAATTAAAAAGCTTCCAAAGTCGGGGTTTCATGCCACAACGATAACAATGCAAGTTTTATGCTAAAGTTATGAAATTTAATGCCTTTCCTTCAAATAACTTTCGTCATCAACACTTAGGTGATTAGAGGCTCTCGCATAGTTCCTAAGAGTTACTATCCAATTCATAAGCAATTCAAGTTCACAATATGAGTGGCTTTCGCTTCAATAATGCAAATAATAAATCTCCCTAACTTTCGCAAACGATCATGCATGGGATAGAAGACGGAATCGCATAAAAGTCATACCTTTGATGCACTTACCTCACATTGCTATCGTCGGGCTCACCCCGACCCTAGAAGTGGGTTGACTACTCGCTCCTCATCATGCACATCATCATCATTGTTGAAAGAAAACTATTTTGTATTAAACTTTGAAAGAAAGTACAACCGAACAAGCCACTCCGCTCTCGCTTTACAGCTTCACTCGGCCTTCTCTCTCTCTCTCTAACTCTCTACGTATATATGTGTTTGAATAACTGAAATAGAATGTGATTGAATGCCTAAACTCAGCCCTATTGGCCTCTATTTATAGATGTCGATAAAGACTCGAAACTTTATCTTTATTCTCTAAGATAAAACTTAAATAAAGTAAAAACTAAAACTCCTACAGTAAATCAGCCTTGTCATGATAGATCTGGTGTTGATGATAAGAAATCTCGACTTCTGGATAGACGTGCAAGCTTCGGATAGAATTCTATCAAAATCTGAGTCGGATTCTTCTGCTGGCATGGTCGATATCGACCTTGAACATCGATATCTACCCCTGTGAAACTCTATCTCGAGCTCTCCTTCTCCTACTCGAACTGGCACTCGACTTCTATCATTTAGCTCGATCTTGCAACATTGATATCGACCTCCAGACGTCGATATCGACCTCTCTGTGTCGACATGCTCTGCTTCATTTCTTGCTCGATTCTTATGTCTCTGATGCACTCGATGTCGAGGTCCCTAGTCGATTTCGACGTCTTCAGAAGACTTCGAGTTCTTTTTCCGCTCTTCCAAATCCGTCCATTTTTATCCACTTTTATGCGAAATCACATAGAAACTCGTGCAGACCCATATATTTGACATTTAATCATAAACTACACTAATCCCATGTTTTTCCATTAATATGCATGCAAAAGACGATAAAATGGATTTTTATGTGCATAAAAAATATGGCAATTTGCGCGCACATCAAACACCCCATACTTAAGCTTGCTTGTCCCCAAGCAATACCTTTAATGGTCATTCAGGGGAAGAAAGTAAACCCTCAACATCATAGATTTATTTTTCATATGTCCCTACAATAAATTGCCATCCTCGATAAGGTACTTTATGTCAACCAAGTCCATGCTTGTGCATAAAAGCAATTTCATATTCATAAAAGAAGGTAATATGCAAAAACAATTTTAGCGACATATCATTAATAATCAAGAGGACTTTTGCAAGCTTGTGAGAAGTAGATTGGTAAAAGGCTAAAGGTGGGCTAATATTTGGCCATGTGGTGTTAAATCCGGGAAACATACTTTCTTTCCAAAACATTCCACATTCCTTCTTCATAATGTCTCACCTTTCACTCATCGCTCAATGCTTTTATTCAATATATGCTTTCACCTCTCTAACCTTAGCACTGCCTTCTCGCGAGTCCAAACATGGGTATCATGAATGGCCCCGGATACTTAGTACTTCGGACTCCTCTCCTTGTGTCCCATCTCGCTGAACTAACATCTCAACGAGTAGGGTCGACCCACCTTTATCTCCTGAGGTGATCAGATTTTTTTCTCGCTCATTAAATTTTCCATAATTCATAATTCTTTCATTCCTGCCAACAACTTCATAAATAATGCACAACTCCATATAACTCCAAAGATGACATCCATTCTCAACATTGTCCCCGAATAGGGTATGAGGTATAAAATGGGCAATATGTATATATGTGGAGCAATAATGATCATGATAAGGCTCATATATGGCTTTGTGACTTTTGCAAATATGCATAGGTAAGGCTAGGATATGAACTTGTATATGTAAGCATTTGTATGGAATTTTCATAAAAAGTCCTCCATCATCTTATCATGCACATGTCAAAAGCAACTTCAAATTTTCATCTCCTTTATTTTTTCTTCTTTTTGCACTTCATTGGGACTTCCCTTAACTAGGCAATCTCATGTTATATCTCTAATGAATCTAATTTTGCATCATAGAGCTCTTTTTATACTTCCATGACTCTTTCTTCTTTTCAAATTTTTGATGGGGGTCTTTTTTTTTTGAAAAAACTTAAATAGGCATTAAATAAATATGCAAATCTAAACTAAGTATGAATATGCAAGTAAGTCTTTCCCCCACCCCATACTTAAAATTTACAGTGTCCTCACTGTATTAGAACTAGGGTTAAGAAGAAAACTTACTAAACCGTCATAAATTTCAGGAGTCGAAGAAGACAGCAGGAATGGTCAATATCGACCCTTAACATCGATATCGATGTTTCACCTCGATTTCTGCTCAGGCTTCAGGGTGATCCGGCCTCGATGACAAACCCATCTATGTCGACCTTAAGGTCGATGTCAAGCTTGGACATCGATTTCGATGTCTTTTCTGGGTGCGTTTTCTCTCTCCTGCAACTTGTTAAAACCAAAACCAAAACAAAATATGTAAAACAATAAAGTGTCTCAAACCAAAGTAAAAGTTGTTTAAAATCAAAACTAAGTCTTTGTTACAAGCTCTAGATTTTTAAGTCGCTAGGCTGACTTTTTCCTTTGCTCTTCTCAAGGCGGCATTTGCAGAGCCCATGTGGCTTGGGCCTCAACTATGACTCCTTTCTTGTCATGGAGCTGCATTCCGCCCGGATGGATTTGATTCACCATGAATGGTCCTAAGTTCTTATCCTTGAATCTCGTAGGGAACCAATGGTCCTTAGATTTGGCAACATAGACCTTGTCTCCTATCTCATATTGGGTCGAATCATCATCGGATACCCTACACAAGCGCACATGCCAAGGCACACCTCTTCCAAATAATGATAAATCCTTAATTGTAATGGAACAAGAGGAATCTGTACCTTGACTTACCTTTTTCTCAGTCTGTGGCTCAAGTCGATGTCAATGTTCAGAGGTCGATTTATGGAGTTTCGGCTCGATATGATCATGTCGATTTCGACCCTCAATGGTCGATATCGAGGTCTCCGTTCCTCCCTTTTCAGCGCTGATGGTGGTCGATTTCGGCTGGGTGTGGTCGATATCGACCCTTGACCCCGATTTCGATGTTTCCTTTTCTCCTCCGTCGACCCCATACTTATGACCTGGCACATAATCCTGAACATTTTTAGTCGATATCGACTTACCTGGGTCGATTTCGATGTTTTGTTGGGCTCCTTCGTTCAAGATTGCCACAACTTCCTCCACTTGGGCTTCTATGGCCCTCTTTTCAAGCTCCTCTGGTGTCATACTTCTTACCTTGGTTTCTCCACATGCAATGTAGACACCATTGATGGCTTTTATCTCCATTGGCCCTTGATTTTTCACCGTCTTGTTGAAGGCATACTCTATCACTTCGTCACTAATTGTGAATGAGAGAAATCCTTTCTTTACGCTAATGTTGGCATCGACGGTTGCTAGAAATGGCCTACCTAAAATAATGGGACAAGCAGGGTCCTCAGCTATATCAACAACTAGGAAATCAGCAGGGACAAAGAATTTACCTACTTGTACTGGCACATCCGTCACTATCCCAGTTGGAATCACTACCGTATTGTTAGCCATGTACAATCTTGCAACCACGGGCTCCAGAGGACCTATCTTTACCTTGTGCCATATGGTTAGATGCATCATGCTAACGCTAGCGCCCAAGTCAACTAAAGCATTCAATTTGAATTGACCTAGACCTATAGCGATAGAAAACTTACCTGGGTCCGCCCGCTTTTGTGGTAGCTCCAACCTGTTGCACTCCTCTGCGATCTCGTAGAGCGATCGCTTCTTACCCAAGATGTCTTTAAGGAACCTTACATAAGATGGCATCTCGTGAAGTGCCTCTGTGAATGGTATAGAGACATTAAGTCCTTGGAGCATCTTCACGAACCGCTGGAACTTCTTTTCCGCTGGGTCCTTAATCATCTTTGTAGTTGGGAATGGCAACATCTTCTTCCTTCCCGCGGCTGCAGTGAGGTCGACATCGACATCAGTAGGGTCGATATTGATTGGAGGAGTTGATTTCTGTGGTGACGCAGCATTAGGGTCGACATCGACTGGAAGGTCGACATCGACGTCACCTTGGTCGATATCGACAGGGGGGTCGATATCGACGTCTGTTCTGGCTCCTTCTCCTCCGCTTTTTGCTCGGGCGTTTGTAATTGACGCCCACTCCTTAGGTTCACCGCCGCAATATGACCAGTGGTTTTGCCCTTTTGATTGGGCACAATGGATCCAGGGAATGATCCTTACGCTTTGGGTATTGCTTCCCCCAATTGACTCATTTGAGTCTCCATGTTGCGCTTCCAAACGTCGATCTCCCCAAGCCTAGAATTTATGCCCTGCAGCTGAGTATGTACGGAGTTGTTGGCTTGCTTGAACTCAGCATGGTTCCTCTGCATCTAATCAAGAATAATTTGCAGGTCATCTTTCCTTGTCTCCCGCTCAGGGTGTCCTTGTGCTCTATATGGTGGGGGATCCCTTTGTTGATAGAACCTTTGATCACCCCAATATTATTGATTGCCCCCTCCATAGGAGCCTCTCGTCCATTTAACCTCCTCATGTTGTTCCACCATGGATACTTGCTCAGTTTGTGGACAGGCACTAGTGTTATGCCTTGTTGAGCCACACTCCTAACAAGTTTGATTGTTGCTCAGGAACCTGACTTGCTTTTGAAGGTGGCGTGTTTGATCGTTATGGAATTGTTGCCACACATCAGGATCTATCTCCTTTGGAGGCTCATATAGGGGCATAGATGGGGCAGGCCTTCCATCATAGGCCGCAGCAGCCCCATAAGTGTTGTCAAAGTTTACGAGCCTCTCAATGGTCTCCCATGCCTCCGTTAGTGTAAGCTCAATGTACCGATAGGAGGTATATGAATTGATCCTCTCCTTATTCGGCGCGTCAAGGGTATTGTAGAAGATCTACTGGATGACATATGGAAGTTGCCCATGCGTTGGGCATGATCTCAGCAAGTTCTAAAATCGTTCTCACGCCTGTGCTAGGGTTTCACCTGGCTTTTATTTGAAAGTCGTGATCCTTTGTCGCAGGATCGCCGTTTTAGAAGGTGGGAAGAATTTATTCAAGAATGCATCTTTTACCTTCGCCCATGACCTCAGCGAGCGTGGAGCCAAACTTTCAAGCCATTGTAATGCCTTCCTTGTTAAAGACCATCGAAAAGATTTTAATCGCACATACTCTAAATTCACTCCATCAGCAACTGTTTTACATAAGTCCATAAAAGTAGAGATGTGTTGCAGGGGGCATTCAATAGGTCTTTCTTCAAAAGTGTTTCTTTTTATCTCAGATAGGAAGTTAATTTTTATTTCATAGTTGGAGTGAGGAATTAAAATTGCGGATTCAGGAACATGAAGCGGCGGATGCATGTATTGCATCGCCGTTTGTGGATACTAATTTAGCCGCTCTTGGGCTTGTCTGTGCGCATCCTCCTCCCTATCAGCACTGGCTCGCTCTACAGCAGTGGCGGCCCTTTCAGCAGCGATTGTAGCATTGTGGTCCTTGATTTCCTTCTTCAACCGCTGTATGGTTTCGACCTGTGTTTCGTTGTTAGCCATGATGCGAATTGCTTTGTTCCGAAGATGGTAGAAATGTTCAGGCTCGTTGATTGGTTCCAGGATAGGTCTGCGATCAGAACGTCGCATAAACTTGGAAAATAAGCTTAGAAAAGATCGTGATTAAACTTAGGTGGCGATTGATTGCCTCCTCGGCAACAACGCCAATTTATCCGCTCCGGGGTGGTGTGTAGGAGATTCAAATAATTCCAATAATGCACAACTAGGCTAACTCCCTGTCCCAAACAAATAATACAAGAATCCCCTCCCTTGTAATAGTAGGGTAATTCAAGATCGAATCCACGAGGAGGTATGTCAGCGCTTCCCTTGTTGTACTCACGATCAAAGCTTTCGACCTCAGAAGACACTCGATATCGAGTAATCTGGTCGATATCGACCTCAATTCTGGGCGATTTCCTAGCGCAGTTCCTGCAGAAGACAAAAGCAGCAAAGTCGACGTCGAGCAGAGACCTCGATATCGACGTTAGACCTCGATATCGACCCTTACAGTCGATTTCGACGCTTGTCACATAAACTGTTTTCGTAACCAATTTGTCGAAAAAGAGTCCGAAGAAAATAGAATGGTAAATGAGGATGATCAGAAACAAAACTAAAAATTTTTATACTGATTTCAATTAATTAAAAAGCATCCAAAGTCGGGGTTTCATGCCACAACGATAACAATGCAAGTTTTATGCTAAAGTTATGAAATTTAATGCCTTTCCATCAAATAACTTTCGTCATCAACACTTAGGTTATTAGAGGCTCTCGCATAGTTCTTAAGAGTTACTATCCAATTCATAAGCAATTCAAGTTCACAATATGAGTGGCTTTCGCTTCAATAATGCAAATAATGAATCTCCCTAACTTTCGCAAAGGATCATGCATGGGATAGAAGACGGAATCGCATAAAAGTCATACCTTTGATGCACTTACCTCACATTGCTATCGTCGGGCTCACCCCGACCCTAGAAGTGGGTTGACTACTCGCTCCTCATCATGCACATCATCATCATTGTTGAAAGAAAACTACTTTGAATTAAACTTCGAAAGAAAGTACAAACGAACAAGCCACTCCGCTCTCGCTTTACAACTTCACTCGGCCTTCTCTCTCTCTCTAACTCTCTGCATATATATATATATATATATATATATATATATATATATATATATATATATATATATATATATATATATATATATATATATATATATGTGTGTGTGTGTGTGTGTGTGTGTTTGAATAACTGAAATAGAATGTGATTCAATGCCTAAACTCAGCCCTATTGGCCTCTATTTATAGATGTCGATAAAGACTCGAAACTTTATCTTTATTCTCTAAGATAAAACTTAAATAAAGTAAAAAGTAAAACTCCTACGGTAAATCAGCCTTCTCATGATAGATCTGGTGTTGATGATAAGATATCTCGACTTTTAGATAGATGTGCAAGCTTCGGATAGAATTCTCTCAAAATCTGAGTCGGATTCTTTTGCTGGCATGGTCGATATCGACCTTGAACATCGATATCGACCCCTGTGAAACTCTATCTCGAGCTCTCCTCCTCCTACTCGAACTGGCACTCGACTTCTATCATTTAGCTCGATCTGGCAACATCGATATCGACCTCCAAACGTCGATATCGACCTCTCTGTTTCGACATGCTCTGTTTCATTTCCTGCTCGATTCCTATGTCTCTGATGCGCTCGATGTCGAGGTCCCCAGTCGATTTCGACCTCTTCAGAAGACTTCGAGTTCTTTTTCCGCTCTTCCAAATCCGTCCATTTTTATCCTGTTTTCTGCGAAATCACATAGAAACTTGTGCAGACCCATATATTTGACATTTAAGCGTAAACTACACTAATCCCATGTTTTCCCATTAATATGCATGCAAAAGACGATAAAATGGATTTTTATGTGCATAAAAAATATGGTAATTTGCACGCACATCAGCGATGTGGGCTCTCAAAGACCTCAATATGGACTTCGACGAGACCGGAAAAAGAAGGTTCCTTGACTTGCAAGCCTTGGAGGAGTTGTGTCTAAATTCATATGAGTAAGCCAAAATTTACAAAGAGCGCAGAAAGAAGTGGCACGATAAGAAATTGGTGCCAAAGACATATGAGGTAGGTGACAAAGTCCTTCTTTGTAACTCTAGACTATGCTTATTTCCAGGGAAATTAAGGACAAGATGGAGTGGACCTTTCACAGTTCATCAAATTTTCCCTCATGGAGCGGTAGAGTTACTTAGCGACGATGGCTCCACCTTTATGGTAAATGGTCACCAGCCAAAGAAATACTATGACAAGGAGGACCCGAAAGAAGGGATTCGTGCCACCCTGGCGTTAAGCTAGCGCAAAAAGAGAAGTATGTCGAGCTAGCGACTTAAACTAAAGTGCTTTCAGGTGGCAACCCGTTACTTTCTTTTTTTTTTCTAAGTTTTCTTTTGAATATTTTATTATTTTTTTTTCTTCTAGATATTTTCGTGGCTATTTCTTTCTAATTTTAACCAGGAGATTGAGAGCCCTAAAGAGAGGTCGATGTCGATATGAGAAGTCAATTTCGATGGGATGAGAGCAGAAACCCAGAGGTCGACTGAATAAGTTGACTCAGAAGGAGATACTTGATGTCGACACTACAAGTCGATGTCGACATACCTGAATCCCAAACGAGGCACCAAGGCAATTATTAGCACGGCAGGTTTTTTTTAAATTCATTTTTAATTTAAATAGCCGACCTCAAACACTCTTTCCTTCTTTTACCCCCACATCGACCAAACCCTAAGCCATCTTCATCTCTCTCGGCTGACTCTCTCTCTCTCTCGCCTTTTCTCTCTCTATTCATCTCTCGTTGGCGACGCCCGGCCTTTGTCCCCCTTCTCCCTCTATCACACCTTTCATCTATATAGATCCAGTGACCAAAACCTGACACCAGAGCCTCTAGCCCTCTCGTATCTCTCTCTCTCTCTCTCTCTCTCGCTCTCTCTCTCTCTCTCGCTCCCTTTTGCTCGTTGTACACTCCGTTTCCCTCTCGCTCAAACCCATATCCGACAGTGCTTGCACAGATCCGGCCCCTCCAGCGCACCAGCAAGAGCGACTACAACACCCGCTGCCCAGTTCCAGTCGATTTCGACAGGCTTGACCGATTTCGACCCATTTTGCAGTGTTCAACAGATCCACTCGTTTTCTTTCGATTTCTCATCTTTTCACCCGATTTCAAGCACTCTTCTGGTATGAATCTCTTCCCTAAAAACCTTTATTTATAGATTTTGGTATATATTTGTTGAGTTTAGGGTTGAGATTTAACATTGAGTGTTTATGAACGATTTTAGGGTTTGAATATTTTGCGCGGGATATTGAAATTGTATGACTTTGAGCATGTTTTGGATCTAATTTTTTGGATATGATAGGTCTAAATGAGATTTGATTAGGTTTGGAATTGTGCTAAATATTCAAGAAATTGGGTGTATGAATTTGTTAAAGATTTTATGAATTTCTTGAAGTTCTTTATATTTTCCTTATTTTTGATGTGTAAAAGTTGATTATTAATCTTTACTTTGAGTATTAAATTTAAGATTGCAAGATTAAGCACTAAGTTTAGCCTATGTTGATATTGCAAATTTTTAGGCTAGTTGTTGAACCTAAGTATGGGGTTCCTTTTTATTGCTTGAAACAAGACATTACCTTGGACACTATTTTTCTTTGCAGAAAATGGTTCGATCTAAGAGCGTCGAGAGGGACTCCCTTTATATCCACGATGAGGAGCAGAGGACCTTAGCCACTAGCCTCATTCCCCACGCCCACAGAGCCCGATGGTACCACTTCCCGGACATGATGCAGTTAGGCTTCCACACTGGGGTCCAGGTGGCCCTTGAGTATGTATCTCTGCAGAGGCTCATCGGCGACCTCAGCGTTCACTACCCTATTCTGACTGGGGAGTTCATGGTGATGCTAGAGTTACCAGATCGTGCATCATCCACACATCGAGTCTCTTTCCGACTTGGCAACAGGCTGTACTGCTTCACCCTCGAGGAAATGAGCCACCTCTTTGGGTTCACCTACACACCTATGCACTTTAGGATCGAGGATCCCAACATCATATGGAACTACATTTCAGGGATCCCCGACCCCGCTCCCACTGAAGTCCTTACCAACAAGGTCGCCAGCCCACTTTCCCGAGTCATCCTCCGCATTCTGGCGAGCACTATCTGGCGAGACCTGAGCTCCGCCGCCCTACACACCCCTAGAGTGAGATGCCGCCTGAGGATATTGTTCGAGGATGATCCATTGCCCCTCCTATATGCATAGCTTGAGCACATTTTGGAGCGGAGGTGCAGTGCCAGTTGAGACATCCTGCACGGGAGCATGGTGGTTGTACTGGCCCATGCCCTGGGCATCTGCGTCGATAGGTATACTACCTACGAGCTTACATTTATAGATGCTAGTATATTGTGACAGGGTACGGTCATTGCAGCTGGAGCAAATGGATGGAGGCACCCCCAAACGGGGATGCCTCTCCGATACGATTTTATGGATCTCCGGTATGTTCCTGATTGGTTCCAGTCCTTGACTAGTCAACCATATCATGCATACATATATTCTAAAGCAGACCCGACGTTGTGGACGAGGCCACCGCTCTACAACCACGAGCCTGACATCGAGGCCATGTCCTGGGATGCCAATCCACACTCTGCTGGTGCACAACAGCCCCCAACCTATTAGGAGGCGATGATGATGACGGCGATGATGCTGATGCTGATGATGCAGACGATGATGATGATGGTGGTGGTGATGGACGGCAAGGGTCACACCATAGCTATATACCATACACTCCGCCGGTGTGCCCTACCTATGTTACTGATTGGCAAGAGGACGTCACTACACACCTATCCAGGCTAGAGTTGGAGACTAGTAAGATCTACCAGTTCATGCACAAGGTTTGAGATGATCAGCAATGATTCGCTGACTCTCAGAAGCGTTTCGCCAGGATCTTCGAGAGATCCAACTTTGGCTTTGGCTTTGGCCAACAGCACGATGGACAGCCAGGACCATTCTACCAGCAGGACCCTTATCACAACTATCCTTGCAGCTCTACGTTCCAGTAGGGCGGCCCTTCCTACCAAACTGGGTCTTCATCTTCACAGGGTTGGCCCCTGCTTCTTCCACAACCTCCGCCTCCTAAGAAGTGATTTATGAAAGTGAGCGTGAGTGTTTTCCCCTCCTTTTTACTTTATTTTTCAACAGTGAGGACACTTTCATCTTTAAGTATGGGGTAGGACTGAAATTGGACTTTATAACGTTGTCATCTGGTTGTGGTTATGGTTTAAATTGGAAAACTTGGCTTGTAATAACTTTTTATTTGCTTTATGTTTTATTTTTCTGCATTGCATTCATGTTTAAAGTTTATGCATATTAAAGTTTATTCATAAGTTTATTAGTTTTATGAAAAAAATGGAAAAATCCAAACAAATTAGAAACTGTCAAAAAGAACAAAAAAATGCATATTTACCTTTTTAGTTTGTTTTTAAACCCTACTTAGATGTCCTATAATGAGAACTCAATAGCTTACTTGATTATGTAAATCATATGGAATATTTGCATGGTTTAACCTAAGTCCTTAAAATGGTTTTTATGTAGATTGTGAACTTGTGATGAAATTGAGCACATATGATCCTAGGCTAAAAGGCACAATCCAACAAAAATTGTCCTAGTGGGAATTTTCGCCTATAGGGAGAACATTAAAAATCCCTCTGCTTTCTTAAGTGTATTTACTCTTCCTATGCATCTCTAAATGTTGTGATAGTTATTCAAAGTCAATACAAATATATGTTTATGTTTATGAGAATTAAATAATGGAGGCATCTTTTAAGCCATTTTTATCCTCTCTTTACCTACCCTGTATTATCTCTGCTTGAAGCCAGAACATTAGCCTGAGCCTTATATTGCAAACTCCACAAAATTATCCCTAGCCGAATTGAGCTTGACCCCCATTTGGGAATTGAGACTTAGATTGGTTAGAATAATGCATTGTGGAAAGAAAGTGCATATTGTTTAGTTTTGAGCAAAGAAAATTTATGGGTTGGTATATATATTTGCATCTTGTCACATATTGTAAAAGGATTTTTGGCTCCCCATATAAATGCACATTTTCTACATATTATTTTTCGTTCAAAAAAAATCTGAAAAAAAAAAGAAAAAAAATTATTATATTAGTGCATGAGCCAATTATTCCTTAGTTCTTTTATTTTATACAAGATTTATTTTGGAGAGGTTATTAGGGTTTGAAAGAAGGTTGATGAGTATCATGGAAAGTAAGTTTGGTTGTACATTATTTTAAGAGATAAGGTTTGGATGAGTTGTGTTAAAGTTTAGGAGTCTTGATTCCCGAATTTTATAAGCACCACATAGCCAAATAATTACATAGCCTTTATTTCTTACCAAGTCGCATTACAACCCCGCTGAATGGAGTCTTCTTTGAAATCTTCCATTGAGCGAAAGTCCTCCTGATGGTTCTTGTTGCATTTACATAATTGGTTGTGAAGTGGATTATTATAAATTGCCATGTTTATGAGATTGTATATTGAATCGAGTTGAGAGTTGGTCTTCATAGCCTAAACACATTGAGAGTTGAGTGCAAACACATTATCCCAGTGAGGTTGGATTAAAATTGCTTATGCCTATGGATCGCTCATATATGTGTGATGACATTAAATTCACTTGCTTTGCTTTGCTACCACTTATGATGTTGCTTTTGACAAGGGCGAAGACTTGAAGGGTGTGTTGTAGGTGTTGGTTATTGCTTTGTCATTTCTTGAGGACAAGCAAGTCTAAGTATGGATTATTTTGATGTACATATTTTTAGTCTTTTTATTTGCAAGTTTTGACTTCATATTCCATTTGATTCCTAAAGTAAAGGTTGAAAATAATGAAAATTTGTGTAGAATGAGCTAACGTGCAAGAAATAGAGTCTTCATAAGTTTTCGTCTAAATATGTAGGAATTGGAGCGGAATCGGAGTCAAAACAAAGAAGCCAAGTAAAGCTAAAGAGAGGTCGACATCGACATGACAAGCCGAAATCGACTGAAGAACTC
The DNA here is from genome assembly GCA_963922045.1 of Persicaria maculosa. Classification (NCBI taxonomy): domain Eukaryota; kingdom Viridiplantae; phylum Streptophyta; class Magnoliopsida; order Caryophyllales; family Polygonaceae; genus Persicaria; species Persicaria maculosa. The sequence continues at coordinate 44,040,336 of OY998261.1, forward strand.
GACGTGGACCCTGAGCGTCGAGACAGACCACAAAGAACCACGGAAGACCACTCGACATGAACTCACTTGGTCGATATCGAGTAAAAGCATCGAGATCGATAGCACTCCTGAGCTCGAGTGAAGTGAATTTTAGATAGAAGTTTTAGTAGGATTACTACTCTCCTTGGCTAGCAAGGATCAGTAGGCTATAAATAAAGCCTTAGGGGCTGGTTTTTATTCATTCAAGCAAGCAAGACACAAAGCATTAAGCTTTCAAAGCAACAGTTTTAGGTTTTGAGCTTTAGGGTTTCGGCGCTTAAGATAGTTGGCGTTGGGATTGTAAAGATTCAAAGTTTTACTTCAATGCAAAGTTATTTCTATTCAAGTTCAAGTATGTCTTCATTCAACATGAGCGAGTAGTCACCCTTTCTTCTAGGGTCGGGGTGAGCCCGACGACAACCTTGGTGGTAAGGTTTGTATGTCGCTAAAGAAGGTATCTTTTATCTCGCTCTACCTTGTGCTTCATCTTTAAATGCAAATTTAAGGAAATCATGTTGTGAAACTTGGGTAGTAATTAGGGTTTCTATTCAAAAGATTAAAAACTCAATTATGACAAAGGTAGACGCAAATTATGTTAATTCATTGCAAGATATCTTTTCCTATTTTCCAAGTTTAGGTGAAAGCCTTCTCCTTTATGATAAAAGCATGCATCTTTATTGATTTCTCGCCTTAATTTCATGGTTGTCATCGTGGCAATCCCTGGCTTTGGAAGATCTTTTATTTCTTTATTTACATCGTTATTGCCTGTCGTTCGTTGAGTTATCAAAAAACCCAATAACCCACTGTTAATTGTTGTTCATTGCTCCTTCTCCATCCTACTTTCTTCGGCCTTTCTTTGCCGACAAAAAATAACCTCTCTGCAAGAACCACTCGAAATCGAACCAACAGGTCGATATCGACCACCTTGTTCTATGTCGACGGTCTTTTGTGTCGACGCACCTTGTTCTTGTTGTTGAGCTCGATATCAAGTACATCACTCGAAATCGAGTCCCTTGTGTCGACTGGCAGTTTTCTGAGCCAGTTCAACGTTCGTTGCTGACATCGATATCAACCACCCTAGTCGATATCGACTACTTATTTTTGTCTCAGCAGGTTTTCTATTGCAATAGAAATCAACTGCCTAGGTCGATGTCGAGTCCACAACTCGAGATCTAGGCTTCTGGTCAACATCGGAACGTGACTTTCAGGCTCTACTAGGATCCCACTGACTCGCTTCCTCGAAGATTGAACCTGATTTCCCTACTACCGCAGTGGGGAGTCTTGAATATCTTTTAAAAGGCTAAGGGTTGCATTATTTATATTTTAGTATATTATTCAATTCAATTCTCCCTACATCAACTATAAAATATAGAGCTTGTACATAGACTTTTTAAGATTTTAGGGTTTTGAATTTCTGGCTTTGTTTTGGTTTTAAGAATTTAAAACTTTGAACTTTTAGGGTTTGGTGAGAAAAACTAACGCTTTCAGGTACGAAGGAATCTTTAAATGCACTCGATATCGACCAAGGGAGTCGGAAAGAGCCAACTATGATCGATACTGAGATCACCCTGAGTCGAAGCAAAAGAGTGATGTCGACATAAGCAGTCGATATTGACACCACCACTCCAAATCGACCTCCCTTGCAGACGTACCTGATTTGAGCCGTTGCGATGTTTTCTAGTAAGTTCTCTTTCATTCCACTTCTTATTTTGTTTTTACAATGAGGACATTGTAGGATCTAAGTATAGGGTGGGGTAAAAGCATTCTTACATTATTTCGCTCATAATTGTTAGTTTACGTTAGTTTAATGCATAAAGTCTTGTTTTTGCACACATGGTTAGTTCTTACACATTAGCATCATATACATATTTTCTCACATGAGCATAAAGTTATAAATTCATATATATTTTCGAGAAAAGTACACCCATTGAAAAATTGATAAGTGTCATGGAAGTAGTTACAAGGCTCGACGATATAAATGTAGATCCGTTAGAGATATACCAATTAAATTGCCTAGTAAAGTGAAGTCTCAATGAAGTGCAATTTTTAGAGAAAACCATTAAAGGAGTAAAACTTGAAGTTGCTTTTGACATATGCATGATAAGAGGATGGAGGACTTTATTTTCCATTCATGATTCATTATTTACCCTTACCATTTCCCATGCTTATGCCTTTACATCATATTCAAAGACATATGTGCTTAATGTCATATTTGCTCCACAAGTTCTTAAATTGCCCATTTTTATACCTTTTTACCCATCCGAGAGATTATGTTATATAATGGATGTCATATTAAGGAGTTGTTGTATGGTTTGATATGTTGTGAAGTTTCTATGAAGTTGATGGCGGGAATTTTTAATGGAAAATTTAATGAGTGAAAAGAAAATCCGGTCACCTAGGAGTTAGGTGAATCGACCCTGCTTGCGGAGGATAAAATTTATGCGAGATGGGACACAAGGCGAGGAGTCTGAAGCGCTAAGTATCCGAGGCCATTCATGACACCCATGTTTGCGACTCGCGAGAAGGCGGCGTTAAGGTTAGAGAGGTAAAAGCATATAAGTGAAAAAAGCAAAGATTATTATGAGGAATGGAATGTGGAAATCACAAAGGAGAAAGTGCATTAAAGAAAGAAGTTTGAAAGTTTCTCCCCGGATTAACACCACATTGCTTATAGCCCACCACTATACCTTTTACCCGCTCTCCACCATTGCGCTTAAAAGTCCTCCTGATTATTAATGTTATGTTACAAATTGTGTTTTTGCATAACCCTCCTTTTGTGCGAGATGTTGCTTTATATTCACAAGCATGGATTTGAAGGCATTAATACATTTGTGAGGATGGTAATTGATTATAGGGACATATAAGAATGGATCTATAATGTTGAGAGTTTATGTCCTTCCTCTGAATGACCAATAAGAGTATTGCTTGAGGACAAGAAAGCTTAAGTATAGGGTGATTTGATGTGTGCTTATTTCACCACGTTCAATGCTTACATCTTTTCCGTTTTTCGCTTACATCTTTTTCGGGTTGGAAAAGTAGTGAATTTGTGTAGTTTGAGTACATTTGCAAGATATAGAGGTCTACACAAGTTTTGGTTTGATTTCGTAGAAAATGTAGCCTTTTGGAGTAAAGATAAAACAAGACAGAAGAACTCGATCTCGAGCTAAAAGCACTCGATCTCGATAGAGCTACACCAAACCAACTCGACTCGACATAGGTCACTCGTTATTGACCTGTCCACTCGACATCGACTGGGGCAACAGACGTGTGAAAAACGCGGATTGTGCCGAATCGTTGCAGGATATTGCTTAGCCATGAAGACATCTATCATCTACCAAGATTCATCTATCTTAGGGGTATATTCCAAGCATGTTAGGGAATATTACCTATTATAATATTTTCTTTTAGGATATAATTTAGTTTAGATAAACTTTCCTTTTAGCAATCTTAATAGAATTAGAACTCCAATCCTTGGCTAGCAAGGGTTAGGAGGCTATAAATAAAGCCCTAGGGGGGTGGCTTTTATTAATTCCAACACACAACAATCGGTAATTAAAGAGATAGAGAGAGAGATAGTGGAGAAGAACGCGATGGTTGTACGATTAGTTTCTTTCCCAGTTTAATGCAAAGTTTCTATTTTTGTTCAATGATGTTTCCCCCATGAAGAGCGAGTAGTCGTCCTACTTCTAGGGTTGGGGTGAGCCCGACGGTAGCCATGTAAGTACGCTTTATTCCTTATTTGATTTTGCGATTTCATCTTCTACCCCGAGCTCAATCCTTTATGCGAATTTAGGATGATTCCTTATTTACCTTATATGAAGCGAAAGTGGATTATACATGTGAATTTGGATAGTAATTAGTTTTGGCTTGCGAAAGTTGACTAAACCCTAATTATAAAAAGGTAGAAACAATTAGGTTTTTATGCGAAAGCCTCTATATTCCTAATTGATGATAAGAAAAGCTTAATCTTTTATGTGAATTAAGTCATAATGCATGCGTGGTGATCGTCATGGTAAATCCCTACCTTAGGAGCTTTTAGTTTATTAAATCAAAAACCAAAAAAAAATATTGTTATCTTTTATTTTATTCATTTATTTCTGTTCGATATCTACCTTCTGTGAGAGCACTCGAAATCGACCAGTCTAGTTGATATCGACATCCTACATCGAGCCAACCCTACGTCGATGGTCTTCTGAGTCGACATGAACTACTGACCTACTCGAGATCAACCTCTTTAATCGATATCGAGTGCTTCTGTCGTTTTGTTTTCTTTGCAGGTTCTTCACAGATCAACGTCACTCACTAGAAATCGACTGCCCCTGTCGATATCGACTCCCCAACTCGTTGATGTGCGCGCAAATTGCCATATTTTCTATGCACATATGAATTCATTTTGTTGTCTTTTGCATGCACATTAATGGGAAAACATGGGAATAGTGTAGTTTATGCTTAAATGTCAAATATATGGGTTTGCACGAGTTTTCATGTGATTTCGCAGAAAACAGGATGAAAATGGATGAATTCAGAAGAGCGGAAAAGGAACTCGAAGTCTTCTGAAGAGGTCGAAATCGACTGAAGACCTCGACATCGAGTACATCGAGACATAGGAATCGAGCAGAAAGGAAACAGAGCATCTCGACACAGAAGAGGTCGATATCGACGTCTGGAGGTCGATATCGATGCTGTCAGATCGACCAAGTTGATAGAAGTCGAGTAGGAGAAGGAGAAGCTCGAGATAAGATTTTGGAGGGGTCGATATCGAGGTCCAAGGGTCGATATCGACCATGCCAGCAGAGGAATTCGACTCCGATTTTGATAGAATTATATCCAATGCTTGCAATATCTATCCAAAGGTCGAGATTTCCTATCATCAACATCAGATTTATCATGAGGAGGCTGATTTCACCATGAAGTTTTAGCTTTTACTTTTTATTTGTTTATTTATTTATCATAGAGAATAAAGATAAGGTTTCGAGTCCTTGTCGTCATCTACAAATAGAAGCCAATAGGGCTGAGTTTAGGGGGAAGGAAGAAGATTCCGAATTCAGTTAGAGACATAATTCAGTTGCAATAGAGAGAGAGAGAGAGAGAGAGAGTGGCCGAGTGGAGTTGTAAGGCGAAAGCGGAGTGGCTTGTTGGGTTGTACTTTCTTTCGGAGTTTTAATTCAAAGTAGCTTTCTTTCAATAACAATGATGATGATGTGCATGATGAGGAGCGAGTAGTCAACCCACTTCTAGGGTCGGGGTGAGCCCGACGATAGCAATGTGAGGTAAGTGCATCAAAGGTATGACTTTTATGCGATTCCGTCTTCTACCCCATGCATGATCCTTTGCGAAAGTTAGGGAGATTCGTTATTTGCATTATTGAAGCGAAAGCCACTCATATTGCGAACTTGAATTACTCATGAATTGGATAGTAACTCTTAGGAATTATGCGAAAGCCTCTAATAACCTAAGTGTTGATAACGAAAGTTATTTGACGGCAAGACATTAAAGTTCATATCTTTAGCATGAAACTTGCATTGTTATCGTTGTGGCATAAAACCCCGACTTTGGAAGCCTTTTAATTAATTAAATTCTTCATAAAAGTCTTAGTTTTGTTTCTATTCATCTTCCCTCTCCATTCTATTTTCTTCGGATCTTTTTCCGACAAATTGGTTACAAAAACAGTTTCTGTGACAAGCATCGAAATCGACTTTAAGGGTCGATATCGAGTACTAACATCGATATCGAGGTCTCTGCTCGACGTCGACTTGCTGTTTTGTCTTCTGCAGGAACTGCGCTAGGAAATCGACCAGAACTGAGGTCGATATCGCCCAGTATACTCGATATCGAGTGTCTGCTGAGGTCGAAAGCATTGATCGTGAGTACAACAAAGGAAGCGCTGACCTACCTCCTCGTGGATTCGATCCTGAATTACCCTACTACTACAAGGGAGGGGATTCTTGTATTATTTGTTTGGGACAGAGAGATAGTCTAGTTGTGCTTTATTTTATTCTCCTATTTTACATACAACACCCCGCACCTTCCCCCCCCCCCCCCTACTAGCGAACAAATTGGCGCCGTTGCCAGGGAGGCAATCAATCGCCACCTAAGTTAATCACGATCTTTTTCTAAGCTTATTTTGCAGGTTTATGCGACGTTCTGATCGCGGACCTATCCTGGAACCAATTGACGAGCCTGAACATTTCTACCATCTTCGCAACAAAGCAATTCGCATCATGGCTGACAACGAGACGCAGGCTGAGATCATAGAGCGGTTCAGAAAGGAGATCGAGGACCACAATGCTACAATCGCTGCTGAAAGGGCCGCTGCTGCTGCTGAGCGAGCCCGTGCTGATAGGGAGGAGGATGCGCGCAGACAAGCCCAAGAGCGGCTAAATTAGTATCCATAGACGGCGATGCAATACATGCATCCGCCCCTTCATGTTCCTGAATCTGCCATTATAATTCCTCACTCCAATTATGAACTGAAAATTAACTTCCTATCTGAGATTAAAAGAAATACTTTTGAAGGAAGACATAATGAATGCCCCCTGCAACACATCTCTACTTTTATGGACTTATGTGAAACAGTTGCTGATGGAGTAAACTTAGAGTATGTGCGACTAAAATCCTTTCGACGGTCTTTGGCAGGAAAGGCATTACAATGGCTTGAAAGTTTGGCTCCACGATCGCTAAGGACATGGGCGGAAGTGAAAGATGCATTCTTGAACAAATTCTTCCCACCTTCTAAAACGGCAATGCTACGACAAAGGATCACGGCTTTCAAACAAAAGCCAGGTGAAACCCTAGCACAGGCGTGGGAGCGCTTCAAAGACTTGCTGAGATCATGCCCGACGCATGGGCAACTTCCATATGTCATCCAAGAGATCTTTTATAACGCCCTTGATGCGCCGAATAAGGAGAGGATCAATTCATATACCTCCTATCGGTACATTGAGCTTACACCAACGGAGGCATGGGAGACCGTTGAGAGGCTTGTGAACTTTGACAACACCTATGGGGCTGCTGCGGCCTATGATGCAAGGCCTGCCCCATCTATGCCACTATATGAGCCTCCAAGGGAGATAGATCCTGAAGTACGGCAACAATTCCATAACGATCAAACACGCCGCCTTCAAAAGCAAGTAAGGTTCCTGAGCAACAATCAACCTTGTCAGGAGTGTGGTTCAATAAGGCATAACACCAGTGCCTGTCCACATACTGAGCAAGTATCCATGGCGGAACAACATGAGGAGGTCAAATGGACGAGAGGCCCCTATGGAGGGGGCAATCAACAAAATTGGGGTGATCAAAGGTTCTATCAAAGGGATCCCCCAACCTATAGGGCACCAGGGCACCCTGAGCGGGAGACTAAGAAAGATGACCTGCAAATCATCCTTGATGAGATGCGAAGGAACCACGCTGAGTTCAAACAAGCCAATAACTCCGTCCATACTCAGCTGCAGGGCATCAATTCTAGACTTGGGGAAATCGACGTTTGGAAGCGCAACATGGAGACTCAAATGAGTCAATTGGCGGAAGCAATGCCCATAGCGTTCGGATCACTCCCTGGATCCACTGTGCCCAACCAAAAGGGCAAAACCACAGGTCATATTGCGGCAGTAAACCTAAGGAGTGGGCGTCAATTACAAACGCCCGAGCGAAAAGTGGAGGAGAAGGAGCCAGAACAGACGTCGATATCGACCCCCCCTATCGATATCGACCAAGGTGACATCGATGTCGACCCTCCTGTCGATGTCGACCCTAATTCTGCGTCACCACAGAAATTGACTCTTCCAGTCGATATCGACCCCACTGCTGCCGATATCGACCTCACTACAGCCGCAGGAAGGAAGAAGGTGTTGCCATTCCCAACTAGAAAAGTGACTAAGGACCCAGCGGAAAAGAAGTTCCAACGGTTCGTGAAGATGCTCCAAGGGCTTAATGTCTCTATACCATTCACAGAGGCATTTCACGAGATGCCATCTTATGTGAGGTTCCTTAAAGATATCTTGGGTAAGAAGCGATCGCTCTCTGAGATCGCAGAGGAATGCAACAGGTTGGAGCTACCACAAAAGCGGGCGGACCCAGGTAAGTTTTCTATCGCTATAGGTCTAGGTCAATTCAAATTTAATGCTTTAGTTGACTTGGGCGCTAGCGTTAGCATGATGCCACTAACCATTTGGCACAAGGTAAAGATAGGTCCTCTGGAGCCCGTGGATGCAAGATTATACATGGCTAACAATACCGTAGTTATTCCAACTAGGATAGTGACAGATGTGCCAGTACAAGTAGGCAAATTCTTTGTCCCCGCTGATTTCCTAGTTGTTGACATAGCGGAAGACCCTGCTTGTCCAATTATTTTAGGTAGGCCATTCTTAGCAACCGTCGATGCCAACATTAGCGTGAAAAAAGGATTGCTCTCACTCACAATTAGTGATGAAGTAATAGAGTATTCCTTCAACAAGATGGTGCAAAGTCAAGGGCCAATGGAGATAAAAGCCATCAAAGAAGCCCAAGTAGAGGAAGTTGAAGCAATCTTGAACGAAGGAGCTCAACAGGACATCGAAATCGACCCAGGTAAGTCGATATCGACCACTATTGTTCAAGATTCTGTGACAGGTCATAAGTATGGGGTCGACAGAGGAAAAGAGGAAGCATCGAAATCGGGGTCAAGGGTCGATATCGACCACACCCTATCGAAATCGACCACCATCAGCGCTGAGAAGAGAGGTGAGGAGACCTCGATATCGACCTCTGAGGGTCGAAATCGACCTGATCATATCGAGTCAAAACGCCCCAAATCGACTGATCCTACAGGTGTACAACAGGGGTCGATATCGACCTCTGCACATCGACATCGACCTGCGCCACAGACGGAGAAGAAGGTAAGTCAAGGTACGGATTCCTCTTGTTCAATTACAATAAAGGACTTATCATTATTTGGAAGAGGTGTGCCTTGGCATGTGCGTTTATGTAGGGTATCCGATGATAGTTCAAGCCAATATGAGATTGGAGACAAGGTCTATGTTGCCAAATCTAAAGACCATTGGTTCCCTACAAGATTCAAGGATAAGAGCTTAGGTCCATTCACGGTGAATCAAATCAATCCCGGGGGAATGCAGCTGCGGGACAGGAAAGGAGTAATATTTGAGGCCCAAGCCACATGGGCTCTGCAGATGCCACCTTGAAAAGCGCAAAGGAAGAAGTCGGCCTAGCGACTTAAAAATCTAGAGCTTGTAACAAAGACTTAGTTTTGATTTTAAGACAGCTTAGTTTTGGTTTTAGACACTTTATTGTTTTGCATATTTTTTGTTTAGTTTTCAAATTGCAGGAGAGAGAAAAGCACACAGAAAGGCATCGAAATCGATGTCGGACATCGAAATCGACCTCAAGGTTGACATGGATAGGGTTTGTGATCGAGGCCGAATCACCCTGAAGCCCGAGCAGAAATCAAGAGAGACATCGATATCGATGTAAAGGGTCGATATCGACCTTCCCTGTTGTCTTCTTCAACTCATGAAATTTGTGACGGTTTAGTAAGTTTTCTTCTTAACCCTAGTTCTAATACAGTGAGGACACTGTAATCTTTAAGTATGGGGTGGTGGAAAGGCTTATTTGCATATTCATGCTTAGTTTAGGGTTGCATATTTATTTTAATGCATATTTATTTTAAATGACCTTATTTGCATATTCATGCTTAGTTTAGGGTTGCATATTTATTTTAATGCATATTTATTTTAAATGACCCCCATCAAAAATTTTGAAAAAAGAAAGAGTCATGGAAGTATAAAAAAGAGCTCTATGATGCAAAATTAGATTCATTAGAGATATAACATGAGATTGCCTAGTTAAGGGAAGTCCCGATGAAGTGCAATTTTTTTTTTGAGAAAATCATAAAGGAGATGAAAATTCGAAGTTGCTTTTGACATGTGCATAATAAGATGATGGAGGATTTTTTTATAAAAAGTCCATACAAGCAAAGTTCATATCCTAGCCTTACCTACGCATATTCACAAAGCCATATATGAGACTTATTATGATCATTATTGCTCCACATATACATATTGTCCATTTTTTACCTTATACCCTATCCGGGGACAAAGTTTTTTTGAATAGATGACATCTTTGGAGTTATATGAAGATATGCATTTATAAAGTTGTTGGCAGGAATGATACAATATGGAAAATTAAATGAGCGAGAAAAAATCCGATCACCTCAAGAGATAAAGGTAGGTCGACCCTGCTCGCTGAGATAATAGTTCGGCGAGATGGGACACAAAGGTGAGGAGTCCAAAGTACTAAGTATCCGGGGCCATTCATGACACCCATGTTTGTGACTCGCGAGAAGGCAGTGCTAAGGTTAGAGAGGTAAAAGCATTAAAGTGAAAAAGGCATTGAACGATGAGTGAAAGGTGAGACATTATGAAGGAGGAATGTGGAATATTTTGGAAAGAAAGTGTACTTCCCCGGATTTAACACCACATGGCCAAATATTAGCCCACCTTTAGCCTTTTACCAATCCACTTCTCACAAGCTTGAAGAAAGTCCTCTTGATTATTAATGCAATGTCGCTAGAATTGTTTTTGCATATTACCTCCTTTATAAGAATGAAATTGCTTTTATGCACAGGCATGGACTTGGTTGACATAAGTACCTTCTCGAGGATGGCAATTGATTGTAGGGACATATGAAAATGAATCTATGATGTTGAGGGTTTACTTTCTTCCCCTGAATGACCATTAAGAGTATTGCTTGGGGACAAGCAAGCTTAAGTATGGAGTGTTTGATGTGCGTGCAAATTGCCATATTTTCTATGCACATATGAATTCATTTTGTTGTCTTTTGCATGCACATTAATGGGAAAACATGGGAATAGTGTAGTTTATGCTTAAATGTCAAATATATGGGTTTGCACGAGTTTCCATGTGATTTCACAGAAAACAGGATGAAAATGGATGAATTCAGAAGAGCGGAAAAGGAACTCGAAGTCTTCTGAAGAGGTCGAAATCGACTGAAGACCTCGACATCGAGTACATCGAGACATAGGAATCGAGCAGAAAGGAAACAGAGCATCTCGACACAGAAGAGGTCGATATCGACGTCTGGAGGTCGATATCGATGCTGCCAGATCGACCAAGTTGATAGAAGTCGAGTAGGAGAAGGAGAAGCTCGAGATAAGATTTTGGAGGGGTCGATATCGAGGTCCAAGGGTCGATATCGACCATGCCAGCAGAGGAATTCGACTCCGATTTTGATAGAATTATATCCAATGCTTGCAATATCTATCCAAAGGTCGAGATTTCCTATCATCAACATCAGATTTATCATGAGGAGGCTGATTTCACCATGAAGTTTTAGCTTTTACTTTTTATTTGTTTATTTATTTATCATAGAGAATAAAGATAAGGTTTCGAGTCCTTGTCGTCATCTACAAATAGAAGCCAATAGGGCTGAGTTTAGGGGGAAGGAAGAAGATTCCGAATTCAGTTAGAGACATAATTCAGTTGCAATAGAGAGAGAGAGAGAGAGTGGCCGAGTGGAGTTGTAAGGCGAAAGCGGAGTGGCTTGTTGGGTTGTACTTTCTTTCGGAGTTTTAATTCAAAGTAGCTTTCTTTCAATAACAATGATGATGATGTGCATGATGAGGAGCGAGTAGTCAACCCACTTCTAGGGTCGGGGTGAGCCCGACGATAGCAATGTGAGGTAAGTGCATCAAAGGTATGACTTTTATGCGATTCCGTCTTCTACCCCATGCATGATCCTTTGCGAAAGTTAGGGAGATTCGTTATTTGCATTATTGAAGCGAAAGCCACTCATATTGCGAACTTGAATTACTCATGAATTGGATAGTAACTCTTAGGAATTATGCGAAAGCCTCTAATCACCTAAGTGTTGATAACGAAAGTTATTTGACGGCAAGACATTAAAGTTCATATCTTTAGCATGAAACTTGCATTGTTATCGTTGTGGCATAAAACCCCGACTTTGGAAGCCTTTTAATTAATTAAATTCTTCATAAAAGTCTTAGTTTTGTTTCTATTCATCTTCCCTCTCCATTCTATTTTCTTTGGATCTTTTTCCGACAAATTGGTTACAAAAACAGTTTCTGTGACAAGCATCGAAATCGACTTTAAGGGTCGATATCGAGTACTAACATCGATATCGAGGTCTCTGCTCGATGTCGACTTGCTGTTTTGTCTTCTGCAGGAACTGCGCTAGGAAATCGACCAGAACTGAGGTCGATATCGACCAGTATACTCGATATCGAGTGTCTGCTGAGGTCGAAAGCATTGATCGTGAGTACAACAAAGGAAGCGCTGACCTACCTCCTCGTGGATTCGATCCTGAATTACCCTACTACTACAAGGGAGGGGATTCTTGTATTATTTGTTTGGGACAGGGAGATAGTCTAGTTGTGCTTTATTTTATTCTCCTATTTTACATACAACACCCCGCACCTTCCCCCCCCCCCTACTGACGAACACTCGTTATCGAGGCTACTAGTCGACTTGTGCAGAAACTTTGAAGACTATCCAGGCATCGTTGACCCGCCTCCTCGTGGATCGATCCTGATTCCCTTCCACTACAGCGGGAAGAAGTCTTGTATTTTATTTGCACGGATAAAGGATTGGTTTGCATTTATATTTATATTTGTTTAACTCAATTCTTCCTCTCAACACCTATCATCCTTGGTAAGCCTTTCTTAGCTATTGCAGATGCCAATATCAATGTGCGACGAGGGCTTCTAACCTTTACCATAGGGAATGAAGTGATAGAGTTCTCCTTCAACCCCGTAATGAAGGAGGTCAATGGAATGTAGATAAAGTCGGTCTATGTGCACACCAATGTCATGGATTGAAAAGAACCGACGGAAAGGGCCCTAAATCATGAAGAAGCCCTAACCAAAGCTGCATAAAAGCTCACAGATGAGGAAATAGAAGAGTTCGAAGAGGAATTCGATCTCGACCACTCCACTCGATGTCGAGTCCCCCCATCGACATCAACACACTCAGTAACCCAGGTATGTTTATATTTTTCAGGCTATCTCGAGGCAACTCAGTCGACACTAGAGGTCAAAATCGACCATCCCATATTGACCCCAGAGGTGGAGATCGACCAGTTCCCCTCAACGTCGGACTTCTCAGAGGCTGAGGTATGTGCTGAACTCTCAATCAATATCGACCTATCCTACTCGACACCAACTTCTTTTCTGCAGAGTTATTACGAAGAATCCCAATCAACATTGGTATCCCTATATGCTTGGTCCACGCTGATGTACATATTTAGTACCTTTTTTATTGCATCTTTTAACTTCATATTTCATTCGATTCCCAAAGGAAAGGTTGAAAAATAACGCAAATTTGTGTAGAATGAGCTAATGTGCAAAAAATAGAGTCTGCATAAGTTTTGGTCTAATTATGTAGGAATTGAAGCGAAATTGGAGTCAAAATGAAGAAACCAAGGAAAGCAGAAAAGTGGTCGAAATTGACCGATCTGGTCGATATCGACTAAGGCATCAACACAGACTCTGAGTGTCGACACAAACCAGGAACACCAGCAAAAAAAGAGCACTCGATATCGACTACCTCAGGTCGATATCGACCAAGATTGAGAAATCGAGTAGAACTGAGCCCGTCGAGCAAAAACGAAGATGTCGAAATCGACCTATCTAGTCGATATCGACTGGATTTCGACACGGGTTGGACGCGCTTTTTAAGACGTGGATTGCAAGTCTATCTACAAAAGCCACGGTTTATCTTTTGTTTTAGATAAGATTATGTCTTAAGGGTAGTTTCCTTTTTACTCTAAGATTTCTATTAGTTATTTTAGATATTTACTTAAATAAAAGATCTATCCTACTTGTTTGGATAGAGTTTAGATAGAAGATAGAAGATACTATCCTTGGATAGAGAGGATTAGTAGCCTATAAATAAAGCCCTAGGGGGCTGGTTTTTATTGATTCAATCATACAACAACAATCAATAGAGTTAGAGTTAGAGAGAAGTTTTAGGGTTTGGCGTTTGGGAGAGTCGACATTGAGTTGTAAAGCTTCGGAGAGTTTAAAGTTTAATGCATGTTTCTTCTTTTTCATAAAAGATGTTTGTTGCGATAAGGAGCGATTAGTCTTCCCACTTCTAGGGTCGGGGTGAGCCGGACGGTAGCCATGTAAGTGCGCTTATTTCATATTTGATTATGTGATCTCTTCTTCTACCTCGTGCTCAATCATTTACGCGAGTTTAGGATCATTCCTTATTTACCTTATATGAAACAAAACTGGATTATATATATGAATTTGGATAGTAATTAGGTTTTTCCTGCGAAAGTTGACATAAACCCTAATTATGAAAAAGGTAGAAACAATTAGGTTTTTATACGAAAGCCTCTATCTCCCTAATTGGTGTTGAGAAAAGTTTAAATCTTTTATGAGAATTAGTCATAATACATGCATGGTTACCGTTGTGGTAAATCCCTATCCAGGAAACTTTTTAGTTTATTGAATTAAAACCCAAACCAATTGTTGCTTTTTATTTCTTTCTTTTATTTTATGTTCTGCTGCAAATCGACTGGAAATATACTCGATATCGACCTCTTCTGTCGATATCGACCACCCTTCATCAAGCACTTCTTCGTCGACAGTTTTCTGAGTCCACAGAGCTACTGACCCACTCGACATCGACCACCCTATTCGATATCGAGTGCTTCTGTTGTTTACTCACTTCGTAGGTTTTCTCTCTAGATCGACGTTGTCACTAGGAATCGACTGCCCCTGTCGATATCGACTGCCCAACTCGATATCGAGGGTTCTGGTCGACTTGCGCTAAGTTCACATAGACTATCCAGGCACCGTTGACTCGCCTCCTAGTGGATCGATCCTGATTTCCTTCCACTACAACGGGAGGAAGTCTTGTAATTTATTTGCATGGACTAGGATTCGGTTTGATATCTACTTGTATTTATTAGACTTGATTTCCACCTTCATCAAATTTTGGCGCCGTTGACGGGGATGCCATCGATCGCGCCCTGTTTAGTCTATCTCACTCTTTTTCCTAGTGCTTTCTTACAGGTGTATGCGACGCGCTGATCGCACCCCTGAATTCGGCGTAGACGACTCGATTTTCTTCTTCGCATTGCATTCATGTTTAAGCTTATGTTCTTAATTTTTACTTTCATAAGAAATACGAAAATCCAAAAAAAATAAGAAAATGTCAAAATACAAAAAAATGCATGTTTACCTTATTTAGTTTTTTAAACCCTACTTAGACGTCCAATGATAAGAACTCAATAGCAAACTTGATCATGTAAATCCTATGACATATTTGGATGGTTTAGCCTACGTCCTTAAAATGGTTTTTATGTAGATTGTGAACTTGTGATGAAATTGAGCACATATGATCCTAGGCTAAAAAGCAAATCCAACTAAATTGTCCTAGTGAGAATTTTGGCCCATAGGGAGAACATCTCTAAATGTTGTGATAGTTATTCAAAGCCAATGCATATATATGTTTATGTTTACGAGAATTAAATGATGGAGGCATCTTTTAAGCCATTTTTATCTTTTCTTTACCTACCATGTATTATCTCTGCTTGAAGCCAGAATATTAGTCTAAGCCTTATATTGCAAACTCCAAAAAATTATCCCTAGCCGAATTGAGCTTGACCCCCGTTTGGGAATTGAGACTTAGATTGGATATAATATTGCATTGTGGAAAGAAAAGTGCATATTATCTAATTTTGAGAAAAGAAAAATTAGGGGATGCTATATACTTGCATCTTGTCATACTTTGTAAAAGGATTTTGGCTCACCATATAAATGTACCCGGATTATTTATTTTTTTAAAAAAATTGTTACATAGTGCATGAGCCAAATATTCCTCAGTTCTTTTATTTTATACAAGATTTATATTATTGAGAGCATATTAGGGTTTGAAAGAAGGTTGATGAGCATCATGGAAGTAAGTTTGGGAAAGTGCATTATTGTAAGAGATATGGTTTGGATACAGTAGTGATAAAGTTTAGGAGTCTTGATTCCCGAATTTTATAAAGCACCACATTGCCAAATAATTTCATACCCTTTATTTTATACCAAGCCCCATTACAACCCCGCCGAATGGAGTCTTCTTTGAAGTCTTCCATTGAGCGAAAGTCCTCCTGATGATTCTTATTGCATTTTCATAATTGGTTGCGAAGTGGATTCTTATAAATTGCAATGTTTATGAGATTGAATATGGAATTGACTTGAGCATTGATCTTCATAGCCTAAACACATGAGAGTTGAGTGCAAACACATTATCCCTGTAATGTTGGATCAAAATTGCATATGCCTATGGATCGCTCAAATATGTGCTATGACGTTAAATTCACTTGCTTTGCTTTGCTACCACTTATGATGTTGCTTTTGACAAGGGCAAAGACTTGAAGGGTGTGTTGTAGGTGTTGGTTATTGCATGGTTATTGCTTGAGGACAACCAAGTCTAAGTATGGGGTGTTTTGATGTACATATTTAGTACCCTTTTTATTGCATCTTTTGACTTCATATTTCATTCGATTCCCAAAGAAAAGGTTGAAAAATAATGCAAATTTATGTAGAATGAGCTAACATGCAAGAAATAGAGTCTGCACAAGTTTTAGTCTAAATATGTAGGAATTGGAGCGAAATTGGAGTCAAAACAAAGAAACCAAGGAAAGCAGAAAAGTGGTCCAAATCGACCTATCTGGTCGATATCGACTGAAGCATCAACACAGACTCTGAGTGTAGACACAGACAAGGAACACCAGCAAAAAAAGAGCACTCGATATCGACTACCTGAGGTCGATATCGACCAAGATCTAGAAATCGAGTAGAACTGAGCCCGTCGAGCAAAAACGAAGATGTCGAAATTGACCTATCTGGTCGATATCGACTGGATTTCGACACGGTTTGGACGCGCTTTTCGAGATGCGGATTGCAAGTCTATCTACATAAGCCACGGTTTATCCTTTATTTTAGATAAGATTATGTCTTAAGGGTAGTTTCCTTTTTACCCTAAGATTTCTATTAGTTATTTTAGATATTTCCTTAAATAAAAGATCTATCCTACTTGTTTGGATATAGTTTAGATAAAAGATAAAAGATACTATCCTTGGATAGAGAGGATTAGTAGCCAATAAATAAAGCCCTAGGGGGCTGGTTTTTATTGATTCAATCATACAACAACAATCAATAGAGTTAGAGTTAGAGAGAAGTTTTAGGGTTTTGCGTTTGCGAGAGCCGAAGTTGAGTTGTAAAGCTTCAGAGAGTTTAAAGTTTAATGCAAGTTTCTTCTTTTTCATTAAAGATGTTTGTTGCGATGAGGAGCGAGTATTCGTCCCACTTCTAGGGTCGGGGTAAGCCCGACGGTAGCCATGTAAGTGCGCTTATTCCATATTTGACTATGCGATCTCTTCTTCTACCACACCCTCAATCCTTTATGCGAGTTAGTATCATTCCTTATTTACCTTATATGAAGCGAAAGTGGATTATATATGTGAAATTGGATAGTAATTAGGTTTTGCCTACGAAAGTTGACATAAACCCTAATTATGAAAAAGGTAGAAACAATTAAGTTATTGTGCGAAAGCCTCTATCTCCCTAATTGTTGAGAAAAGTTTAAATCTTTTATGAGAATTAGTCATAATACACGCATGGTTACCGTTGTGGTGAATCCCTATCCTGGAAACTTTTTAGTTTATTGAATTAAAACCCAAACCAAATGTTGCTTTTTATTTCTTTTCTTTTATTTTCTGTTCTACTCGATATCAACCTCTTCTGTCAATATCGACCACCCTGCATCGAGCACTTCTTCGTTGACAGTTTTCTGAGTCGATAGAGCTACTGACCCACTCGACATCGACCACCCTAGTCGATATCGAGTGCTTCTATTGTTTACTCTCTTCGCAGGTTTTCTCTCCAGATCGACGTCGTCACTAGGAATCAACTGCCCTTGTTGATATCGACTGTCCAACTCGATATCGAGGCTTCTGGTCGACTTCCGCTGAGTTCACATAGACTATCCAGGCACCGCTCACTCGCCTCCTCGTGGATCGATCTTGATTCCCTTCCACTACAACGGGAGGAAGTCTTGTAATTTATTTGCATGGACTAGGATTCAGTTTGATATCTACTTGTATTTATTAGACTTGATTTCCTCCTTCATCACACGCCTACTCATGTAGATGATTTTGGAGCTTCAATCAAGAGAATTGAAACAGATGACCTAGGTGAGATCGTGAAGATGGAGGAGGTAGAGCCAATCCTTATCCCACAAGGACCTTCTCTAGTGCTGAACCTTTACCTGACACGCTTAGGTATGGGTTTCTCGGTCCCAATTCTACTTTCCCTGTAATTATCAGTGCTACACTAACCACGCATGAATTAGACGAGCTAATGGAAGTGCTTCGCACCCATAGAAAGACTATTGGGTACTCTCTTGAGGATATTAAAGGTATTTCACCCACTACATGTATGCGTAGAATCCTCCTATAGGATGATCACAAGGCATCTATAGAGCATCAGCGGAAGCTCAACCCCAACATGAGGGAAGTGGTGAAGAATGAGATCCTACGCATGCTGGATGCATGAATCATCTATGCCATCTCCGACAGTGAATGGGTGAGCCTAGTCCATGTGGTGCCTAAGAAGGGTGGGATGACCATTGAGGAGAATGAGAAGGGAGAGCTTGTGCTAAAGTGAATCACTACTAGTTGGCAAATCTGCATTGATTTTAGAAAGCTCAACAACATCACTAGGAAGGATCATTTTCCCCTTCCATTCTTTGACCAGGTATTGGAAAGACTTGCTGAACATGACTATTTTTGTTACCTGGATGGATATTCTAGTTTTTGGCAGGTCCCTATTGATATACATATTTAGTACCCTTTTTATTGCATCTTTTGACTTCATATTTTATTCAATTCCCAAAGTAAAGGTTGAAAAATAGTGCAAATTTGTGTAGAATTAGCTAACGTGTAAGAAATAGAGTCTGCACAAGTTTTGGTCTAAATGTGTAGGAATTGGAGCAAAATTGGAGTCAAAACGAAGAAACGAAGTGAAGCAGAAAAGTGGTCGAAATCAACTAAACTGGTCAATATCGACTGAAGCATCGACACAGACTTTGAGTGTTGAGACAGACCAAGAACACCAGCAAATGGGAGCACTCGATATCGAGTGAAGGAGGTCGATATCGACTAAGACCCACAGATCGAGTGGAATGAAACCCGTCGAGCAGAAATGAAGAGGTCGATTTCGACTGATCTGGTCGATATCGACTGGATTTCGACACGGGTGGAATGCGCTTTTCGAGACGCGGATTGCAAGTCTATCTACATAAGCCAAGGTCTATCCCCTATTTTAGATAAGATTATGTCTTAAGGGTAGTTGCCTTTTTACCCTAAGATCTCTATTAGTTATTTTAAACATTTACCTAAATAAAAGATCTATCCTACTTGTTTGGATAGACTTTAACTAGAAGATAAGATCTAATTAATAGCGAGGATTAGTAGCCTATAAATAAAGCCTAGGGGGCTAGTTTTTATTCAATCACACAATACATAACAATAATAGCTAGAGAAGTAGAGATTTAGAGAGAATCTTTAGGGTTTGGCGTTTGTGAGAGTCGGCGTTGAGTTGTAAAGCTTCGAATGTTTAAATTTAATGAAAGTTTCTTCTTTTCAATCAAAGATGTTTGTTGCAATGAAGAGCGAGTAGTCGTCCCACTTCTAGGGTCGGGGTGAGCCCGACATTAGTCATGTAAGTACACTTATTCTATATTTGATTATGCGATCTCTTCTTCTACCCCACGCTCAATCCTTTATGCAAGTTTAGGATCATTCCTTATTTACCTTATATGAAGCGAAAGTGGATTATATATGTGAATTTGGATAGTAATTAGGTTTTTATGCAAAAGCCTCTATATCCCTAATTGATGTTGAGAAAAGTTTAATGTTTTATGTGAATTGGTCATAATACATGCATGGTTACCATCGTGGTGAATCCCTATCCTAGGAGCCCTTTAGTTAATTGAAGTTAAAACCCTTAAAAACTGCTGTCTTTTATTTTCTTTTCTTTACTATTTTTCTGCAAATTGACACTGACTGAGAACTACTCGATATCGACCACTTCTGTCGATATCGACCACCCTGCATCGAGCAATTCTTCGTCGATAGTTTTCTGAGTCGACAGAGCTACTGATCCACTCGAAATCGACCATTCCAGTCGATATCGAGTTTTTCTATTGTTTTCTCTTCTTCGCAGGTTTCTCTTTAGATCGACATCGTCACTAGGAATCGATTGCCCCTGTCGATATCAAATGTTCAACTCGATGTCGAGGTTTCTGGTTGACTTGCGCAGAGTTCGCAAAGACTACTCCGGCACCGCTGACCCGCCTACTCATGGATCAATCCTGATTCCCTTCCACTACAACGGGAGGAAGTCTTGTAATTTATTTGCACGGATAAAGGATTGGTTTGCATTTATATTATTTGTTTAAGTCAATTCTAACCCCCTAACACCTATTCATCCTGAAGATCAAGAGAAGACCACCTTCACATGTCTCTATGGGACTTTTGCGTGTAGGAGGATGCCATTCGAGCTCTGCAATGCCCCCACTACCTTTCAAAGGTGCATGATGGCCATCTTCTCTTACATGATAGAGGACATTGTGGAGGTATTTATGGATGATTTCTCTATCTATGGCACTACTTTCGATATTTGTTTTTCTAACCTTCGTAGGTTACTTGCGCGATGTGAGGTGCCAAATTTGGTTCTCAACTGGGAAAAGTGCCACTTTATGGTAAGAGAAGGGATTGTGCTAGGCCATAAGGTTTCAAAAGGGAGAATTGAGGTGGACAGGGCAAAGATAGAGCTTATGGAGAAGTTGCCACCACGTTCATCTATTAAGGAGATAAGAAGCTCCCTTGGTCACGTAGGTTTCTATAGGAGGTTTATTCAAGATTTTTCTAAGATTTCCAAACCTTTAACTAACCTATTGATAAAGGATGTTAAGTTTGTGTTTTCTAGTGAATGTCTTGAAGCTTTCAATAGGTTGAAGGAAGCTCTTATATCCGCCCCTATCATTCAATCACCATATTGATCGTAACCATTTGAGATTATGTGTGATGCAAGCGATTATGCCATAGGAGCTGTCCTAGTACAAAGGAGAGACAAGAATCTTCACGCCATCTACTATGCAAGCAAGACTCTTGATATTGTACAAACAAAGTACACCACGACGGAGAAAGAGTTCTTGCCGGTGGTCTTCGCTTTTGAGAAGTTCCGCTCATACCTAGTGGGCTCTAAGGTAATTATTCATACTAACCATGCGGCTCTTAGGTACTTGATGGCGAAGAAGGATGCTAAACCTCGGCTCCTACGATGGGTGCTCCTACTCCAAGAGTTCGATGTTGAGCTTAAGGTCAAGAAAGGAATGGAGAACTCCATAGATGATCATCTCTCATGGCTACCCAAAGGGCTTCTAGATGAGTCAAAGGACAACACGCCAATCAATGACTCCTGCCCTGATGAGCACCTGATGAAGCAGGAAGCAAAATGGGCAAAAACTGAACTCGATATCGACTACACCAACTCGATATCGACTGCCCCTAAGGTAAGTTCCTCCTCGATGTCGACTAATTCTGATGACAGGTCGGCGATGAAAGAAGTCAAGATTGACCACGCTATGTCGACATCAAATGACTATCTCGAGCAGCCTAGATCGACTGACCATGTCGATGCACACCAGTCGAAATCGACTACTCTAGGTCGAGATCGACCACCTTTCAGTGACTCCGAAGGTGACGAAAAGGTAAACTCCGGTGAGGAATTCTTCTTTACTCCTCCCTCTAGTCTTATTCATGAATTATTTGCTATAAGAGGGACGAAGGTACATTGGTTTGCGTATTTTGCTAACTACCTTGTAGGAGGCGAGATACCATCAGGCTCAACTTCGCAGGGGAAGAAGAAGTTTTTGCACAATGTCAAGCATTACTATTGGGATGAACCCTACTTGTTTAAGCAGGGAAAAGACCATATCTTTGGACGTTGTATCCCAAAAGAAGAGGTAGAGAGCGTGATTCGCCATTGTAATTTTCTCCCTACAGGAGGCCATGCTAAAGGATTCAAGACCGCGGCGAAGATTCTTCAATGTGATTTTTGTTGGCCTAACCTTTTTAAAGATGTGCAAAACTATGTAACCTCTTGTGATGAGTGTCAACATGTAGGAAATATCACATGGAGGAATGAGACACCGCTCACAAGAATCCTAGAAGTAGAACTTTTTTATGTATGGGGCATTGACTTCATGGGACCATTCCCTGCCTCAGGCCCCTACAGGAGGCCATGTAATTTTCTCCCTACAGGAGGCCATGCTAAAGGATTCAAGACCGCGGCCAAGATTCTTCAATGTGATTTTTATTGGCCTAACCTTTTTAAAGATGTGCAAAACTATGTAACCTCTTGTGATGAGTGTCAACATGTAGGAAATATCACATGGAGGAATGAGACACCGCTCACAAGAATCCTAGAAGTAGAACTTTTTTATGTATGGGGCATTGACTTCATGGGACCATTCCCTGCTTCAGGCCCCTACAAATACATTCTAGTAGTGGTGGATTATGTCTCAAAATGGGTTGAGGCCGTTGCAACTAGGACCAACGATGCAAACGTAGTTTCAAAGTTTAGGAACACTAATATCTTTCCTCGCTTTGGTGTTCCTAGAGTTCTTATTTCAGATGGTGGCTCAGACTTCATTAAGAGAGGCTTTGAAGCACTTTTAGCCATGTATAGGGTGACACATAGGGTGGCAACAACCTATCACCCCCAAACAAGTGGCCAAGTAGAAGTCTCCAATCGACAAATCAAAGCCATCCTAGAGAAGACGGTTTCCCGCTCGAGAAAGGATTGGTCATCCAAGCTAGATGATGCGCTTTGGGCCTACCGAACGGGCTATAAGACACCACTTCACACAACTCCTTATAACTTGGTGTATGGTAAGTCATGTCACTTGCCCGTGAAACTTGAGCACAAAGCGATGTGGGCTTTCAAAGAGATCAACATAGATTTCGACGAAGCCAGGAAAAGAAGGTTTCTTGTCTTGCAAGCCTTGGAGGAGTTGCGCCTATAGGCATATGAGAATGCCAAAATCTACAAAGAGCGCACAAAGAAGTGGGATGATAGGAAATCAGTGCCAATGACATATGTGGTAGGTGACGAAGTCCTTCTCTTTAACTCTAGACTTCGCTTATTTCCAGGGAAACTAAGGACAAGATGGAGTGGACCATTAAAGGTTCATCAAATTTTCCCTCATGGAGCGGTGGAGTTACTTAGTGACGATGGCACCACCTTTAAGGTAAATGGTCACCAAGTAAAGAAGTACTATGACAAGGAGGACCCGGAAAAAGAGATTCGCGCCACCCTGGCGTTGAATTAGTGAAAAAAGGGAAGTATGTCGAGCTAGCGACTTAAACTCAAGCGCTTTCGGGAGGCAACCCGTTACTTTCTTTTTCTATATTTTTTTTTGAATATTTTATTTTTCTTCTAGATATTTTCTTCGCTATTTCTATCTAGTTTAACCAGGAGATTGAGAGCCCAGAGGAGAGGTTGATGTCGGCATGGGAAGTCGATGTCGACTGTCCTAAATCATCACAGAGGCGCCAAGGTAGTTTCTGGCCAAAACGGGGCTCGATGTTGAGACATCCGGTCGAAGTCGAGTAAGTTACTCGATGTCGACTATACTAGTCGATAGCAATATCATCTGCACACAGGTAAGAATGACAGGTTAGATTTTTTTAATTCAATTTTTTTATTTAACAACCGACCTCGACTTTCCTTCTTTACCCCCACATCGAGCCCTAGCCGTCTCCATCCTCTCTCTGCCGACTCTCTCTCTCTGTCGCTTCCTCTCTCTCTCCATTCACCTGCTCGTTGATGCCACCCTCTTTTTGTCATCCCACTACCCCTGTTCACCTATAGTAGCAGCAGATCCGAAAGCCAAACCCGACAGCAGCCCGACAGATCTCTCTTTCTCTCTCTCGCTCCTCCTCTTGCACTCTCTATCTCCCCTCTCGCACGATCCCATATCCATTGTTGCAGCACTAGTTCTGGCATTCTCGTTCCTCTTGTGCGACAGCAACGCCACCGACTGCCTAGATCCGCACCTGATCTCGACCGGCCGACCCAATTTTGACCGATTTCCCAGATCTGACGCTGCTCTCGCTTACCTTCAATTTCTCCTCCTTTTAATCGATTTCAAGCACTCTTCTGGTATTAATTTATCCCCCTTATCTTTATTTACAGATTTTGATGTAGAAATGTTGAAATTAGGGATGAGATTTCATATTGAGTGTTTATGAACGATTTTAGGGTTTGAAGGTTTTGCACGGGAAATTGAAATTGTATAATTTTGAGTATATTTTGGATCTAATTTTTTGAGATGTGATGGGTCTAAATGAGATTTGATTAGGTTTGAATTTGTGATAAATATTCAAGAAATTTGGGCTTATGAATTTGTTAAGATTTTGAGAAATTTCTTGAAGTTCTTTAAATATTCCTTATTTTTCATGTTGATTATTAATCTTTACTTTAAGCATTAAATTTAAGATTGCAAGATTTAGCACTAAAATTAGTCTATGTTGATATCGATAATTTTTAGGCTAGTTTCTGAACCTAAGTATGAGGTTGCTTTATATTAATTGATTTATGTCATTATCTTGGACACTGTTTTCTTTGCAGAAAATGGTGAGATCTAAGAATGTTGAGAGGGACGCTCTTTACATCGTTCACGAGGAGCAGAGGACCCTAGACACCCGCCTCATTCCCCGAGCTCATAGAGCCCGCTGGAACCACTACCCTTACATGCGGTACTTGGGTTTCCACATTGGCGTCCGGGAGGCCTTGGAGTATGTATCTCTGCAGAGGCTCATCGGTGAACTTAGCGCACACTACCCCACTCTGACTGAAGAGTTCATGGCCATGTTGGAGATACCTGATCGTGCATCATCTACCCGTCGAGTCACCTTCCAGCTCGGCAACAGGGTCCACCGTCTTACTCTTGAGCAGATGAGCGACCTTTTCGGGTTCACATATACCCCTTGCCACTTCAACATCGAGGATCCCAACATCATCTGGAGCTATAACTCAAGGATCCCAGACCCCGCTCCAACTGACGTTCTCACCAACAAGGTCGTCAGCCCGCTATTTTGAGTGATCCTCCACATCTTGGGGAGCACCATCTGGGCTAGACCCGAGCTCTGCCGCCCTACACACCGCAAGACTAAGACCTTACGGTGGATGCTTTTTTAGGATGAGCCATTGCCTCTCCTATATGCATGGCTCGAGCACATTCTAGAGCGGAGGCACAATGTGAGCGAAGACATCCTGGACAACAGCATGGTGGCCGTCCTAGCCTATGCACTAAACATTTTCATCGACAGGTACACTTCTTATGACCTTACCTACATGGATGCTAGTATGATCAGGGCGGAGTCATAGCAACTGGAGCAGATGGATGGAGGCACCCCCAAACGAGGATGCCTCTCAGATACGACTATATGGATCTTTTGTATGTCCCAGATTGGTTCCAGTCCTGCACTGGTCAATCATATCATGAGGACATATATCCTACAGCAGACCCTACACTAAGGAGGAGACCAGCGCTCTACAAACACGAGCCGGAGATTGAGCCCATGTCATGCACTACCAAAAACACATGAAATAGCCACGATCAAATAGCCACGAAGTGGCCACGAATGACCGTGGCTAAATGGTTTAGCCACGGGCATAGCCATGAATTTGACGGTCGTCGCGATTCGAGGCTATATGCCTCGTCGCTAATAGCCACCATCCCAATATCCGTGGCTAATAGCCACGATCTGACAATCCCGTGGCTATGTCCGTGGCCAGTTCGGAAAGGGGCAATTCGTGGTTGTAGCCATGAATTCAGCAATGAATAGTCTGTGGCTAACGTCGTGGCCACCCAGGGGACATCTCTTGGTAGGTCATTGCTAGTGTCGTGGCTAATGTCTAGGTATGTGGCCATGTGGCGTAAGGTCCGTCGCTATGCCCGTGGCTATGCCCGTGGCTAGGTATGTGGCCATGTGGCGTAAGGTCCGTGGCTATGCTCTTGGCTACAGACGTGGCCATGGGCATATTGGCCATGGCTATGTCCGTGGCTACATCGTGGCTACATTCGTGTATACATGTTATTAATTGTATTGTGAGCTCGGTAATAAATATAATCTAATTATTTATTATAACTGGGCACAAACATACAAAACACATACCACTGTCATAATTTGTTCATCCAAAACACATACAAAACACATCTACAACCATCCAAAACACAACTAGAAGTTCAACCATCCACACACACAACCAAAACAAACCCGCAAGTTCAACAACACGACATGTGCAAATACGACAAAGTCTGCAGACAGTACGTGGGAACCCAAAACACAAACACACAACTTACTTTGATTTGCCTTTGCCCTGACAGAACTGCATCATGGTGCTGAGGAGCTTCTCCTGCCAAGCTTCATTGGCCTTCCTAGTCTCGTCCATTAGTTGCTCCCCAATAGCTACCATGTCTTGTTGGACACTTGAGCTGACTTGTTCCTGCACTCGATCTCCAAATGATGACATTTCCTGCCTGAGGTTTGTGGTCACCTGGCTCTACACCTGATCCCCTAACTCCACCATTTCATTCCTCAAGTCTTGCTTCATGCTTGAAAGTTCAGAGATGACATAATCCTTCAAAGGGGCGTCACTAGCAGCTGCAACAGTTGGTGCAACAGATTCTGGATTCGGCGTTGAGTGCAATATAGCTGGCGACTCCGATCCCATGCCCATAACCCGACCTTTCTTCATACCTCATGTCGCCTTGATCCACAAAGCATTCATGTCAACCGAGTGGGATGCATTCTCAGAGACAGCATCATCAAGCAAGCCCTCTTCTTCTACCAAATGGTCGAGCTTTTCCTAGCCAAAGAACACGACCAAGACGTTTAATTCAACACAACAAAACCAGAAGCAATGTAAAAGAAAGCAGCATAACAAAACCAATTTATCAGACATTAAAAGATCACAACAGGAAAACAATGTAAAGAAAGCAGCAGCAACAACATTAAAATTAGATCACATCATCATTATGGTGTAAAATGTTTAATGCAACCCAAGAAAACCGATTTATCAGATATTCACAAATGTTGACAACACAACCAATTTCCTGCAAACTGACCCTTAAAAAAACAGACATATATACTAACCAATTTCATAAAACATACATGCTCAATAACATAGACAACACAACCCAATCACCAACACACAAAATATATAGCAGTACCTACACATCATAATCACATATTGGAAGTTGATGCACTCACAACCCATACAGCAGCACAAAAAATTACCTAAGTATAGCAAAGTACCAAATAAAGCCATAAAGACTATTCACATAACAAGTATATAACATAAAGGGTCGATTGAAGTTGTTACTTACCACAGTTTCTTGGCATTGAGCACCAGCCCAAGATCTATCTTTTTTCCTATGGCACCTTTCAAATGTTTGCTTTGGCGTTGGATCTTTTCCAAGCTCTTGCCTCTGTAAGTAAATATATTCATTTAATTAGTACACATATGCAAACCAAATAGATTGTTAATAATGAATGTAAGAGTGATTGAAACTATATGAAATGGGAAAACAATAGTAACTGATTTAAGGTTGACATACCAGTCGATCCTTGATTGCAGTTGTCGAAACCGATCCACCACTGAAAATTAGAGTCCCTTTGTCTGCTGCAATGGCTCTGTTTTGCTTTTAACTTCAGATTGACGGCGAAATTTGTCCTCTTTTGCCCATTTCTCCACCATTTGGGCCCATATCACTTGCTTCACCCATGTAGGCTTCTTTGTTTTTCCATTGCGAGCCTTCCCAAATATGTTCATAAGGTGGTCCCCTCCCTTTGTTTTGAAAGCCTTGTACACAACTGCTTCTGAGTAAAGGTTTTCATCCCATCGTGTTCGCTTCAGGACATATTGAACAAAGAAGTCAACTTGTAAATAATTCACACTTAAACACTGAATGTTAGCAGAAGTAATGAAATTTTTTTACCTTGAACATTCCCCACCATAACTCTATTGTTGTTTCAGGAACATCACTCTACCTTATGTAGGGTCCATCAAAATGTGAATGAATAACTTAGAGCATGACACCATACGCAGGATTTGTTGAATCAAAGCTTCACATAAAACCAAAAAACATATAAAAAAATGTTATCAATATAGTTGGCTTGAGAAAAAAACATACAGAGTTGGCTTGACCATAAAACTATTAACAAGAATTAGCATGAAAAAATATACACAGTGGGCTTCAGAAATGAACTCATACTTAACCATGGTTAACCATGAAACTAGTAACAACAATTAGTATGAAAAAACAGACAGAGTTGGATTGAGAAATGAAATAATACTTAACCATGCTTAAAGCTTGAGAAATGCAATCATGCTTACACATGAAACTCAGCAAAGACAAAAACACAATTAACAGAAGGACTCTTAGTTCCATGACTATAGATTAAATAATTTCATAATGCACCCTAAGTTCTCTAATGGAGCAACAAATTTCAGTTCCAGCAAGGCATACAAAATAGATGAAAGCAATTATAAATGCACTCTATGTTCTGTAATTTTAGAATGCTAAACATAGATTAAAGCAGGTATTTAAATAATTTCATAATGCACCCTAAGTTCTCTAATGTTCTGTAAATTCAAACCAGGTATTAAAATAATTTCAGAATGCACCTTTAGCAAGCAAACCAAATCATTTCACAAACTACTTCTAACAAAATTACTTCTAACACCATCAAAACAGATGACAGAAGTAAAATAATATGTTCAGAATGTCAACCATTTCACAAACTATCTTAGCAAACGATTGTAGATGTTCAATTTATTTAAAACATGCATTTAATGTTCCATTACAACATATTATACACATAATTGCAGAAGCTCTCTTAGCAAGCAAACCAAATCTTAGCTAGCAAAACTAAATCAAGCATAATTAGGCAAAACAAAATATATACAAAGTTGACTTACGATCCATTGACTATTGAAAAGGAGACTGGTATGTTCTACCGTGGGGCTTCTTCCTTATTTTCTCTGGCTTCTTCCTCATCTTGTTGTCCTTCCTCGTTTTCTTGGCCTTCGACAATCTCCGGGGCATCCTCGTAGACGGGGTTCCCAAAAACTGTGTGGTCTTCTGTCTCAGATGATGAGCCCCCTTCACAAATCGGCGATGAAGATGGGGAAGCCGGTAAAGCACGAGAGGTTCGAGGAGCTTGAGAGGCAGAGGGATGGGAGGTTGCAAGCGCTTGGGTGGTTTCAGTACAATGGGAGGCGGAGGGTTGAGTGGTTTCAGTACCTTCGGAGGCAGAGGGTTGGGAGGCTTGGGTGGGGGGGGGGTTGTGGGTTGAGGATGCTACGTTCGCCCGTTTGGAGGTTCTGCCAGAGGGTCAGGATGTTGTAGGAGCTTGGTTGGGTTAAACAGGTTGGGAGGAGGAGGGCGCTGCGCTTGCACGTTTGGAGGCCCTAGTAGGAGAGGTCACTCGTGTGGTGGCCCTTGCCTTTACCCTGCCCGGGGATCTGATCGATGAGGGCACCGGAGAGGTAGCAGGAGAAATCACGGGTTGGGAGGCATTGGCGGGAGAGGGCGCCGGAGTAGAGCCAGTGGTGGCAGCTACTGGTGGTCTTGTCCATGCCATGTTTGGAGCTAGTGGTGGTCGGTTGTTGTCATTGCGAGAAGATCTCCTTAAGCCTCCCCGCATCTTCGCAATTTGTGAGATTGAGAGAGGATTTTTGAGTGGAGGGAGGGTAGAGGGGATTCAGAGAATAGATTGAGAGATTGAGAGATTGAGAGAGGATTTTTGAAGAGATGAGAGATTCAGAGATTCAGAGAGTTAGGGTTTCATCGACATAGAGAATGAGGGAAGGGAGATGAGAGATTGAGAGAGGGTTTCTGAGTTAGGGTTGAAACTTTTCATTTGCCAGGTTATTGAAATATTTGGATTTCCCTCGCCCGCGTCCTAAAAATTGGGAGAGTAGATATGTGTGGGCTGGGCTAAAAAAAGGCCCATCATTTTTCGGGTTAAAAAAAGGCCCATCACTTGTCGGGTTACAATTGCTAGAGGGGAGATGGGTTAGGGTTCCTCAAACTTTTCATTCGCCGGAGAAGGTAAGCAGATTCTCTGTGGATCGAGCTTGGGTGGCTTCGAATCTCCGAAGACAAAGGAGACAAAGAAGTTTGAGAGAGGAGAGATCAGTTGTGGCTTCGAATCTCTGGAGCGTATCTGTCTTATCTCTAATCCGATTCTTCAATTCTTGAAATAGATCACAGGTTAAATCCTTCTTCTGTTTCATTTGAATGTTCTTGATAGAATCTTGATTGGTGATGTATCTGAAAATTGAAAATCGGTTGATTTTTCCTTCTGGCGGTTGATTTCTGAGATTTGGCTATAGAAGTGTGGTTCCTTCCTTCTTCTATTTCATTTGAATCTTTCTTTATGTAATTTTTGGTGTTGCCCAACTCTGATTTACGGTTTAGATGCACTGCAATGCCAAATTTCGTGTCTACTATGTTAAGTGATTTATGAAATTTAAAATTTCATCTCACTGTTGCATGTTTGTTGAACTGTTGTTGCACTACTAAGTGGAATTAAGTTTAGGGAGTGTTGTTTAACTCGATTTTGATGTTGTGGGGTTGTAAAAGGCAGTGTTTTCACTAATTTTTTCTACGGATTATATGTTTGTTGAACTGTTGCTGCACTGCTGCATGTTTGGTTGTAAAAGGTTGTTAATGTGTTGTCCATTGGTTGCTGTCAAAGGTACCAGTGTTTTTGAAGTGTTGTTAATTTTTGCTATGGAATTCAGTTTAGGGAGTGGTGTTAATATTCTATCCATTGGCCACTGTTAAAGGAATATACTTTGCTATGGAATTCAGTTTAGGGAGTGGTGTTAATATTCTATCCATTGGAATTCAATGGTTTTTGAAGTGTTGTTAATTTTTTCTATGGATTTTTTCAAGTGTTTTGCCATTTTTCCTTGTTTTTGCCATTTCCCTTGTTTGTGCAGAGCATATACTTTCATTGTTTGGTAATTCAGAACCAATTTATTTGGTATGCAGAGCATATACTTTCAATGTTTGGTGAATATTGTCAGCCTGTTTCCTAGAGACACTAAGAGTCTGAAATCTTGGCATTTTGAAAACGAAAATAGGCATACAAATGTATAATTGAAAATCTGCATTGTTCGGCTTGTCAGCTCAATTTGGAAGAGCGTTGTGCATGCACAGTGATGTGGGTTCGATTCCCTCACAGGTCCATATACATGACAAAAAAAATAGGATGGTACATACATAAAATGGAAAATCTGCATTGTTAGGCCTGTTTGATGTCCATGTCTGTCTTCATAAGCAGTGTGTGTCTATTCGGAGTCTTCATCATCAGCAGGAACCTCATCCTTATCGGAGTCATATCCATCCTCGTCGGAGGGATCTTCGTAGTCATCAAAGACATCATATGCACCGGAAGGATCTCGCAAGGAATTGGGTGAGTCTTCTAATTCAATGTCAATGGAGTATGGAGCGTTGTTCACTTCGTCTGACTGGTATGCAGTAGCTGCATCTGTTGGGGTCGTGGATACCCATCTCTCTTCTATCTTGTGTCGAGCCCTTGTCTTGCAGACATTCCACTAATCCATTCGATCACGTGGGGCTCCTAGATATTGAAGGTAGTAAACCTGCACAGCCTGTTGTGCGAGTACAAAAGGCTCATACCACTGATAAAAAATTTTCTGATTGACTTCAACAAATTGGTAGACCGGATGAACTTGTGTTCCGCGTGTCGTTGGATCGAACCATTTACACTTGAAAAGGAGTACCTTAACCGAGTAATCATTTGTACTTAAGTACTCCAGCCCGATGATTTCTTCAAGGAGACCAAAGAAATCTGACTCCGCATTGGTATAGTTTGAGCCTCGAACACATACCCCACTATTCATTGTCATCTTCCCAACACCTTGTTGTAGATTCTCGAACTTGTAGCTGCTGATAACGTATCGACCCCAACTTTTTGCTTCCACATTTGGACCCCATGCCAAACTCCACAAGAGAGTATTTGGAACAATTCCATTGTTTTTATCCATGGCCTTCAAAACAAAATACAATATGGTAAGAAACGATCGAGTTATAATATATGTTTATATGCAAAGTATATTTATACTCACATATTGTTTAAACCAATCCGCAAATGGTTGTTCAATGGTGTCATCTCCGCATGCATCTCCCCCCATTATAGCCACAAATAGCCTACATGTTTGAATTTCCATACGTATAAGATGCATTAATTAGATGACATATATAAAATCGAAAATATAACTAATTCATAAGAAATTTTCCTCACTCGAGGTATGGTTGTACTTCCGGACAGGTGACCCACACGTATGTGTGTGCGCCCCTCCACTCTTTATCTTCATTCAACCACCTTGTTCTCTCCTTGCCACGACCCGCACCAGGGTGATTGAAAATTGAGAAGGCATAATCCTCACCCTCGTAGACATCATTTCTCGCGACTCTCCTCAATTTCGAAGGAACATGCGAAGGAAAGTAATGAACCGAGAAATATGCTATTTCCTCCCGTAAATATGCCATCACGATTGACGCTTCAAAATTACTCTTTTGGACTATCTTCCGTTTTAGATGATATAAAAACCGCTCGAACGGGTACATCCATCGATACTACACTGGCCCGCCTATTTGTGCCTCATACGGTAAATGCACAAAGAGGTGCTCCATGGGGTCAAAAAAGGATGGAGGAAAGATACGCTCTAACTTACATTCCAATATAGGAATCATGCGCTTCAACTGTTCCATCACAGTAACGGACAAACTCGATGAACAAATAGTCTGGAAGAAGATGCTCAGCTCAGTTAAAGGACCCCAAACGGTTGGTGGCAATAACTCTTTGAAAGCAATCGGTAAGAGTCTCTCCATAAACACGTGACAGTCATGGCTCTTCATCCCAGTGAGAGTGCAATCATCACTCATAACACATCTTCCCATATTAGAAGCATAGCCATCCGAAAACTTCACAGATCTCAACCATTGACCCACTTTTTTCTTCGCCTCTCGTGACAAGGTATAAATTGCTTTGAGTTTTGCACCTTTGTGGTCATCAGCTACCTCCAGCTCAGGTCGATGACAATATAGGCGAAGATCCTTCCGTGCATTCAAGTTATCCTTCGTCTTCCCAGGGATATCCATTACGGTGTTATAGACATTGTCAAACACATTTTTCTCAATGTGCATAACATCAAGATTGTGACGGATGAGAAGGTCCTTCCAATATGGAAGTCTCCAGAAAATGCTCTGCTTAGTCCACTTATGTGAAATCCCATAGTCTGGTGACGTGTGAAAAGGATCATCAATGACCGTTGGCAACTGACATACCCACTGTTGTTTGCAGGAGGAAGGTCTAATTCTTAA
Source organism: Persicaria maculosa (assembly GCA_963922045.1). NCBI lineage: Eukaryota > Viridiplantae > Streptophyta > Magnoliopsida > Caryophyllales > Polygonaceae > Persicaria > Persicaria maculosa. Next base: position 44,073,884 of record OY998261.1, read on the forward strand.
GTACAAATATAAAATATGTATAAACGTAACCGACTCCTAGCTTATACAAATAATTACAAGACTTCCTCCCGTTGTAGTGGAAGGGTTCAGGATCGATCCACGAGGAGGCGTGTCAGCGGGATCCTAGTAGCATTGGAAATCTCACGTCTTGCATCGACCAGAAGCCTCGATTTCGACCTTGGAGCTCGATGTCGACCTCGGCTGTCGACCTCGGCTGTCGACCTCGGCTGTCGACCTCGGCTGTCGATCCTATCTGCAACAGAAGACCTGTAGAAACAAAAAAATTGTAGTCGATATCGACAGGGAAGGTCGATATCGATGTCAGTCCACGAGATCGACTGGCTCAGAAGACTGCCAGTCGACACAAAAGGGTCGATTTCGACGTCTGTGGTCGATTTCGATGTCTGCAACAGTGACCCAGGAGTCTCGAGATCGACTCAGAAAACTGTCGATCTATCAGCGTGGTCAATATCGATGTCTAGCCTCGATATCGATGTTCTCCTGCAGTGAGTTAGTTCTTCGTCGGCAAAGAAAGGCCGAAGATGTAAGAATGGAAAGGATGCGATGAATAGAAATAAAACAGAGGTTTTGATGAATTAACTTATATAAAAAGCAACTCCTAGGATTAGGGTTTACCACAACGTTAACCAATGCATGCGATAAGATAAATAAGACGGACAATTGCGCTATTTCACCCGAGGGACGAGATTTCGCTGTACACCAACTCTTAGGATTACTCTTGCAAATAAACCTAATTGTCTCTACCAATTTTATGTTTATAACTCAAGTTGTTAGCATGAATCCCTTTTCTTTCGATTAGGACTAAACATAGAATCGTAGGAGATGATATAGACACAACGATATCAACATCCAACACTTACCTCAAGCGCGCATGGCTAACGTCGGGCTCACCCCGACCCTAAGAGCTTTGGGGGACTACTCGCTTCTCATCATGGAACTCATCATTGATTGAAAGAAAGAAACTTGCATTTAACTATAAATTCTGAAGCTTTACAACTCAATGTCGGCTTTCGCAAACGTCAAACCCTAAAACTTCTCTCTAACTCTATTGAATGTAATTGAACTCTCAAAATTGGATGATTGAATGCCAGCCCCCTAGGGCTTTATTTATAGGTTACTAATCCTCGCTATCCAAGGATTGTAACTTCTATCTAAACTATGAACTTCTATCCAAACAATTAGGATAGATCTTTTATTTTGATAAAACTTAAAACAATTTGATAAAACATAAAGGTGAAGATAAATTCAGCTGCTAACTATCTAGAGAAACAAGATAATACGTGGCCTTGATGATAGAATTCATAATCCGATTCTCGAAATCGGATCTATCTTCTATCGAGATAAGGTCGATATCGACACCAGAGGTCGATATCGACCTCTGCTCAGCTTCACTTGGCTTCTTCGTTTTGACTCCGATTTCATCGAATTCCTGCATGGTTAGCTCAAAACTCATGCAGACTCTATTTCTTTTATTTTAGCCCATTCTTACACAAGTTTATATTCTTTTGAACTTTTCTTTGGAAATCGAATGAAATATGAAGTCAAAAGATGCAATAAAAAGAGATACAAATATGTACATCAAAACACCCCATACTTAGACTTGCTTGTCCTCAAGCCATAACCAAGCAATAACCAATACCTACAACACACCCTTCAAGTCTTCGCCCTTGTCAAAAGCAACATCATAAGTGGTAGCAAAGCAAAACAAGTGAATTTAACGTCATAGCACATATTTAGGCGATCCATAGGCATATGCAATTTTTTATCCAACCTCACAGGGATAATGTGTTTGCACTCAACTCTCATGTGTTTAGGTTATGAAGATCAACTCTCAACTCAATTCCATATACAATCTCATAAACATTGCAATTTATAAAAATCCACTTCGCAACCAATTATGAAAATGCAAACTATCAGGAGGACTTTCGCTCAATGAAAGACTTCAAAGAAGACTCCATTCGGCAGGGTTGTAATGGGGCTTGGCAAGGAATTAAGGGTATGGAATTATTTGGCTATGTGGTGCTTTTATAATTCGGGAATCAAGACTCCTAAATGTCAACACTTGCAATATCAAAACCATAACTCTTCAATGTTGCTCTTTCCAAGCTCAATCTCCTATAATGCTCTTTCCCAACTCATCTTCATATAATATGCTCTAAAGATGCACTTAAAAGATGTAAACCATACTATCAACCCTTCTTTCAAACTCTAATATACCTCTAAAAAATATAACACTTGTATGAAATAAATAGCTTAAGGATTTTGGCTCATGCAATATATATATACATCTCTATTTTTCTTTTTTGTTTCTTTTTTTTTCTTTTTTGTTTCTTTTTTTTTTACGAAAAATAATAAATAATAAAAAACATGTGCATTTATATGGTAAGCCAAAAATCCTTTTACAAAATATGACAAGATGAAAATATATACCAACCCATAATTTCCTTGCTCAAAACTGGACAATATTCACTTTTCTTTCCACAAGGCATTAGTCTAACCATTTTAAGTCTCAATTCCCAAATGGGGGTCCGGCTCAATTCGTCTTGGGATAATTTTGTGGAGTTTGTAATTTCAGGCTCAGGCTAATTTTCCGGCTTCAAGCAGGGATAATGCTAGGTAGGTAAAGAGAGGATAAAAATGGCTTAAAAGATGCCTCCATCATTTAATTCTCGTAAACATAGACATATATATGCATTGGTTTTGAATAACTATAACAACATCTAGAGATGCATAGGAAGAGTAAATTCTCTCAAGAAAGCGGAGGGATTTTTGATGTTCTCCCTATAGGCCAAAATTCTCACTAGGACAATTTTTGTTGGATTTGCTTTTTAGCCTAGGATCATATGTGCTCAATTTCATCACAAGTTCACAATCTACATAAAAATTTTAAGGACTTAGGCTAAACTATCCAAATATGCCATAGGAGTTTACATGTTCAAGTCATCTATTGAGTTTTCATCATAGGACATCTAAGTAGGGTTTAAAAACAAACTTAAGAAGTAAACATGCTTTTTTTTTTGTATTTTTGACAGTTTTCTATTTTTTTGGATTTTTTGACATTTTATAAAAGTAAAACTAAGAACAAAAATTTAAACATGAATGCAATGTGAAGAAGAAAACCAAGTTATGACCATAAGACATGTTTTCCCCCACCCCATACTTAAAATATACAGTGTCCTCACTGTATTAAAAAGAAGAACAAGGGTAGAGAGAAACTCACAGCGCAACCTGCGGATTCAGGTTGATTTCAGGTTAGGTCGATGCTAGAAGTCGATATCTATGTCAGAGGTCGATGTCGACTGCATCTGTCGAAGTCGAGGAAGAAAATGAAGACAAGGGCTGCCTTATGAAAGTCGATATCGATGATTATGGTCGATATCGACCTCTGCTTTTCGCTCCTGAGTCCTCGATGTCGACTCCAGGAGATGGCTTGACCTTGGGGGGTCGATTTCGACTGGCCTGGTCGATTTCGACTGCCTCTGCAGAAGCTTCTTTTCTTCTTCGTCGGTTCTTTTGCTTGATAACCTGAAATCTTTGTTAGAAATATAGATAAAGCCATGAATTATCTCAGTTTTAAAAGTTTAACAAAACAAAATTCAAATCCTAAAAACCATCTATGAAAATTTTAAAGGTTTTATGTACATGCTCTAGAGTTTTGAGTCGCTAGGCCGACTTCTCCGTCAATTCTTTGTGAGCCTTTAACGCAGGGACCCTTTGAGCTTGAGCCTTCTCCTGGGTCATCTAAGTCCTTTCGGTAGTAGCGAAGTTCAGCGACCAAGGCTTCTTTGATGTTAGGTTCTTCTTCGGGCGCTTTCCTTCTCTTTCTTGACCTAACTTTAGCAATATAGGCCAACCATGGAGCTTTGACCCTCTCATTAGTAGAATTATCAATAATCGGCTTAATTGATTTATCAATAATGGATGGAGGAGGTTTGGGAGTCATACCTGGGCTTACCTGTTTGGACCCGAAACAGAAATCTTCGGGCTGAGGGGTGGTCGATTTCGACCAAGGTGGGTCGATTTCGAGTGAGTTGGTCGATACCGATATGTAGGGGTCGATATCGACCTCTATGACGCCATACTTAAGCTCTCTACAATGATCTGGCATACTCAATTTCGACCAAGGGGGGTCGATTTCGATGATTTTAGTCGACATCGACTGGTTCCAGTCGATGTCGACCCTGCTTACTGTTTCCGTCCTCGCCAACAAAATTTTTCTAAGCTTTTCCTTAGCCGGCGAGAGGATAACTTACTCCAGGTGCTTCATTTCGCTCATGCTTTGGTTGAAAGAGAATTCTATCACTTCTTTCCCTATAGTAAAGGTTAGTAATCCTCGACGTACATTTATATTGGCATCAGCAGTAGCTAAGAAAGGCCTACCAAGGATAATAGGCACTACAGGATCTTCAGGCATCTCCAATACAATGAAATCAGTAGGCACAAAGAACTTACCTACCTTTACAGGAACGTCATCAACTATACCTGTGGGCCTGACGAATGAGTTGTCGGCCATGTAGAGTTTCATGTCCACAGGTTCAAGGGCGCCAATGTTCAACTTTTGCCAAATAGAGAGAGGCATGAGACTTACACTTGCCCCTAGTTCACATAGGGCTTTGTAGCGATGTTGGCCAAGTCCTACGGTGATTGCAAACTTCCCTAGATCACTCTTCTTCTTAGGGAAGTCCATTTTTTAGCACTCCTCTGTGATTTCTGCTATGGATCTCTTCTTGCTAAGGATGTCTTTCAGGAATCGCACATAGGCGGGCATCTCGCTTAGGGCTTCTATAAGAGGAATGGTAACGTTAAGACCTTGAAGAATTTTTATAAAGCGCCTAAACTTACCTTTTGTGGGATCCTCCAATGCTTTGGAAGGGAATGGCAACGTCTTCTTTGGCGGAGGGGCCAAAACGGTGGTCGGAGGGGCCTGCTGGACATCGATGTCGACTGGGCGCTTGTCGATATCGACTGGAATGGTCGATTTCGACCTCTTTTGTGGCTCTAATGGCTCTGTAGTGGCCTCGACATCGACCTGGGTGTCGACCTGGGGGTCGATATCGACTTCATCCTCGACATCGACTGGTCTGTCGATGTCGACTGGATCTGCTGCCTTCTCCGACTCCATTCATGGCTTTTGTACTTTGTTGCCACTCCTTAATTGCATGGCTGCGACATGGCCCGTCCCGAATTGCCCCTTAGGATTGGTGGTTGGTTGCCCTGGGAATGTTCCGAACGGTCTAGGGATTTGTGCTGCCAATTGACCCAGTTGGGTCTCAACGTTCTTTTTCCAAATATCCATCTCCCCAATCCTTGTGGTAAGGTGATTGAGTTGAGAATGGATAGCATTGTTGGATTGATCACTCTTAGCTTGATTTTGCCTGATTTCATCCAGCACTAGTTGAAGATCATCCTTCTTTTGGTCTCTCTCCGGGTGCCCGTGAGCTCTATAAGGCGGAGGGTCCTAGGGTTAACCTGGTTCCATTGTGGTTGATGGAACCTTTGATCTCCCAAATATTGGTGATTTGGACCCCTCATGTAGCGTGCCTCTTGGTGAGTCTCCACTAGGTGTACTTGTTCAGCATGGGGCCACTCAATGGTGGTGTGCCGCTGTGATCCACATTCAATGCAATCTTGGTTCGCTGAAAGGAACCTCACTTGCTTTTGGAGCTTTTGAAGTTGATCTCTATGGAATTGCTCCTTCACGTCCGGATCGATTACATTAGAGAGTTCATATAAGGGCATAGATGGGGTAGGCCTCGACGATGATGATGTGTCGGAAGCCTCAGGAGACCCATATGTGTTGTCGAACTCCACCAACCTCTCTATGGTTTCCCAAGCCTCTTGTTGAGCGAGTTCAAGGTAGCCATAGGCGGTGTAGGTGTTGATCCTCTCCTTGGTGGTAGCATCAAGAGCATTGTAAATTATTTCCTGAATCATGTACGGTGGTTGGCGATGCGTCGAGCATGATCGTATTAGGTCTTTAAACCTTTCCCAAATAGTCGCCAGAGCCTCACCAGGCTTTTGTTTGAAAGCCGTGATTTTTTGTTGGATCAATTCCGTCTTAGAAGGAGGGAAGAACTTGTTGAGGAACGCGTCCTTGACTTCATTCCAGGAGCGGAGCGATCTTGGGGCTAAGCTCTCCAACCAATGCAATGCTTTTCCTGTAAGAGACCAACGATAGGCTTTTAGTTGGACATATTCAAGACTTCGTCCATCAGCAACAGTATCACAAAGGTCTAAGAAGGTTGAAATATGTGCCATAGGGCATTCATTAGGTTTTCCTTCATATTGATGCCTTCTAATCTCAGTAAGGAAGTTAGATTTAATTTCGAAATTAGAGGCAGGGATAAGAATCGCCGATTTAGGCACTGTGAGCGCGGGGTGCATGTATTGCTTGGCATTCCGAGGGAGGGCATTGATTTGGGCTTCTATTTGCCTCCGGCCTTCCTCCTCCCTATTTGCACGCTCCTTAAGTGCCGCCTCTCTAGTCGTTAGGTCCTCAACCTACTTCCTTAGTTGCTCAATAAGTTCAGCCTGGTTCGCGTTGTCTGCCATGATTCTTTGAGCTTGGGCTCTTAGATGAAAGTAGCATTCAGGGTCGTCTACTCCTTCGAATTCAGGTGGGCGATCAGCGCGTCGCATACACCTGCAAAGCCAAACTTGGTAGAAACATGAGATAGACTACTAGGGCGCGATTGATTGGCTTCCAGGCAACGGCGCCAATTTGTTGTTTGCAGGAGGAAGGTCTAGTTCTTAAGTACAAATATAAAATATGTATAAACATAACCGACTCCTAGCTTATACAAATAATTACAAGACTTCCTCCCGTTGTAGTGGAAGGGTTGTCAGGATCGATCCACGAGGAGGCGTGTCAGCGGGATCCCAGTAGCGTTGGAAATCTCACGTCTTGCGTCGACCAGAAGCCTCGATTTCGACCCTGGAGCTCGATGTCGACCTCGGTTGTCGATCCTATCTGCAATAGAAGACCTGTAGAAACAAAAAAAACTGTAGTCGATATCGACAAGGAAGGTCGATATCGATCTCAGTCCACGAGATTGACTGGCTCAGAAGACTACCAGTCGACACAGAAGGGTCGATTTCGACGTCTGTGGTCGATATCGACGTCTAGCCTGGATATCGATGTTCTCCTGCAGTGAGTTAGTTCTTTGTCGGCAAAGAAAGGCCGAAGATTTAAGAATGGAAAGGATGCGACGAACAGAAATAAAACAGAGGTTTTGATGAATTAACTTATATAAAAAGCAACTCCTAGGATTAGGGTTTACCACAACGTTAACCAATGCATGCGATAAGATAAATAAGATGGACAATTGCGCTATTTCACCCGAGGGACGAGCTTTCGCTGTACACCAACTCTTAGGATTACTCTTGCAAATAAACCTAATTGTCTCTACCAATTTTATGTTTATAACTCAAGTTGTTAGCATGAATCCCTTTTCTTTCAATTAGGACTAAACATAGAATCGTAGGAGATGATATAGACACAACGATATCAACATCTAACACTTACCTCAAGCGCGCATGGCTAACGTCGGGCTCACCCCGACCCTAAGAGCTTTGGGGGACTACTCGCTTTTCATCATGGAACTCATCATTGATTGAAAGAAAGAAACTTGCATTTAACTATAAATTCCGAAGCTTTACAACACAACGTCGGCTTTCGCAAACGTCAAACCCTAAAACTTCTCTCTAACTCTATTGAATGTAACTGAACTCTCAAAATTGGATGATTGAATGCCAGCCCCCTAGGGCTTTATTTATAGGTTACTAATCTTCGCTATCCAAGGATTGTAACATCTATCTAAACTATGAACTTCTATCCAAACAATTAGGATAGGTCTTTTATTTTGATAAAACTTAAAACAATTTGATAAAACATAAAGGTAAATATAAATTCAGTTGCTAACTATCTAGAGAAACAAGATAATCTGTGGCCTTGATGATAGAATTCATAATCCGATTCTCGAAATTGGATCTATCTTCTGTCGAGATAAGGTCGATATCAACACCAGAGGTCGATATCGATGTCTGTGTTTCTGCTCGACTTGTTCATCTCCAGTCGATGTCTATGTTGAGGTCGATTTGAAGGTCGATATCGATGTTGAAGGTCGATATCGACCTCTGCTTAGCTTCACTTGGTTTCCTCGTTTTTTCTCCGATTTCATCGAATTCCTGCATGGTTAGCTCAAAACTTGTGCAGACTCTATTTCTTGTATTTTAGCCCATTCTTACACAAGTTTATATTCTTTTGAACCTTTTCTTTGGAAATCGAATGAAATATGAAGTCAAAAGATGCAATAAAAAGAGATACAAATATGTACATCACCCGCTCCCATATCTGCTCCCCCGTTAGCATTGGCGGTGGCAACGCTTTCTCCGCATGCCCTCGATAGAAGTCCTTCTTATTTCTACGAAAGGGATGGTCAATGTCTAAAAATTTTCTATGGCAATCAAACCAGGTATCCTTCCTTCCTTTTTTTAGCCGAAAACAATCAAATCCTGATTCCATACAAATCGGACAAGCCATCAAACCAGCAGTGCTCCATCCAGACAAAATAGTATATGCAGGGAAATCACTTATTGTCCAAAGTAGAGCTGCACGCATAATGAAGTTTTCTCTCCCGGGACATCATAAGTGGGTACACCTACCTCCCACAACTGCATCAACTCATCAATGAGAGGTTGGAGGCAAACATCAATCAACTTCTTCGGGTTTTTCGGTCCTGGCACTATCAATGACATAAACATATGCTCCGTTTTCATGCACATATGAGGTGGAAGATTGTAAGGAGCAACAATAACCAGCCAAGAAGAATAAATCTGTCCACTCTTGTTGAAGGTAGCAAAGCCATCAGTGCATAAACCCAAACAAATATTACGAGCCTCTAAAGCAAAATCAGGATGCTTTATGTCTAACCTTTTCCAAGCATCTCCATCTGATGGATGAGACATCATTCCCTCCTCTATTACATGTTCTGCATGTCAAGTCATATGGCTAGCTGTCACCTCAGAAGCATATAATCTCTGAAGTCTCGGAGTTAGAGGTAAGTAGAATAACACTTAGTGTGGAGTGCGTCTTCCGTTACTCACAACTTTATATCTTGCATGCCCACAAAACCTACACGATTCTTCATTGACATCATTCCTCCAATACAACATACAACCATTAGGGAACATGGCTATTCTTTCCACTGGTAGACCCAAACTTTGAACCACCTTCTCGGTTTTATAGTAACTAGTGGGAATCTTATGATTAGAAGGCAACACTTCATCAAACAATTGCAGGAATCCATTGAAGAGTGGTTGGGAGACATTATACTCACACTTTAAGCTCATAAGTCGGCTCACAAAGGACAATTGCGTATGTAAAGTACAACTTGGAAACACCGGGGTATCGGCGGCTTTGAGCACTTCTGCAAATTGTGTTGCTAAGAGATTAGCCTCCTCTATCATTATGTATTCACCATGATCAGCTTCTTGGAATTCACCATCATTTCCATCAACATTAAACCAAGGAGGAGGAACAAAGCTCGGACCTGCAATTTCGAAAACCCCATGAACTTCTTGAATTGTAATTCAACATCATTTCCATCGAACATTAAAACAGATATAGGATATAACAAAATTTGGACCTGCAATGTCAAATACCATCCTTTATTCTGCCGTTAACTGATCATACATAGACAATTGCGGGTTTGAAGGCGCAATAGTTTCACCATGTGCTGTCTTGCGATGATAATCACTCATAAACCCACGACGATATAAATGCTCCTTAACCTCATCTGCTCTGTACCATTTGCAATTAGTGCATCGCCGACAGGGACATTTAATCTTGCCGTCATCGATATAAAGTGGATGCTCCAATGCAAACTTAATAAACTCATCCACCCCTTTGAAGAATTCATCATTTAATCCTTCATACATCCACGCTCGATCATCCATTGCACTTCCCCAATTCAATTTCTGTACATATATAAAATATATAAACTACTATAAATAAAATTATATTCAACTTTATACAAATTTTTGTAGATTATAATAATAAGTAGATCTATACAACTATAAACAACTAAGTAATTATGTAGATCTATAGTAACCATTTAAGTGTTCTATACTCTTAAAAGTCTATATTATTTAAAAATCAAATATACACAAATTCCATAAACACAACACTTTTACACTCTCTAAATTTTCAAATTATTTAGATCTATACAACTAAGTAATGATGTATATCTATACAACTAAGTAACCATTTAAGTGTTACATTATACTATTAAAAGTCTAAAATTTCCAAAAATCAAATACAAATTCCATTTAAATATCTATGCATATACACTCTTCAATTTCCATTTAAATATCTATATATAATTAGTTAAATATATCTCACTGATGTACATATTTGTATCTCTTTTTATTGCATCTTTTGACTTCATATTTCATTCGATTTCCAAAGAAAAGTTCAAAAGAATATAAACTTGTGTAAGAATGGGCTAAAATACAAGAAATAGAGTCTGCACGAGTTTTGAGCTAACCATGCAGGAATTCGATGAAATCGGAGTCAAAACGAAGAAGCCAAGTGAAGCTCAGCAGAGGTCGATATCGACCTGAAGACATCGATATCGACCATAGTTGTCGACACACCTTCTGAGTGTCGAGATAGACCACACAGACCAACCAAGAAGACATCGATATCGACATACTACATCGATATCGACCTCATCATAGACATCGACTGGAGCTGGACAAGTTGAGCAGAAACACAGACATCGATATCGACCTCTGGTGTCAATATCGACCTTACCTCGACTGAAGATAAATCCGATTTCGAGACTCGGATTATGAATTCTATCATCAAGGCCACGGATTATCCTGTTCTTCTAGATAGTTAGTAGTTGAATTTATCTTTTCCTTTAAAGTTTTATCAAAATAAAAAGACATATCCTAATTCTTCGGATAGAGTTCATAGTTTAGATAGAAGTTACAATCCTCGGATAGCGAGGATTAGTAGCCTATAAATAAATCCCTAGGGGCTGGTTTGTTAGAGCATCCAAGCAAGTAAGACAATAGCAATATGCAATAGATAGTTAGAGTTTTTGAGCTTTAAAGTTTCAAGTGCTTACGATAGTTGGCGTTGAGATTGTAAAGATTCGAAATTTTCCATTTATGCAAGTTATTTCAATTCAAGACATGTCTACAATCAACATGAGCGAGTAGTCGCCCTTTCTTCTAGGGTCGGGGGGAGCCCGACGATAGCCATGGTGGTAAGGTTAGAACGTCGCTAAAGAATGTATCTTTTATCTCGCTCTACCTTGTGCTTCATCTTTAAATGCGAATTTAAGGAACTCATGTTGTAAAACTTAGTAGTAATTAGGGTTTCTATTTGAAAGATTATAAACTCAATTATGTCAAAGGTAGACACAAATTAGGTTAAGTAATTGCAAGATCTCTTTTCCTATTTGTCGGTTTAGGTGAAAGCCTTTTCCTTTATGATAAAAGCATGCATCTTTAGTTGATTCTTACTTATTCTATCATGGTTGTCGTCGCGGTAATCCTTGGCTTTGGAAGATTTTTCCTTTCTTAAGTTTACATTCAAATTTTCCCGCCGTTCGTTGAGTCATCGAAAAACCCAACGCCTTTGTTTAATTTTGTTCATTGTTTCTTTTCCATTCTTAAATCTTCGGCCTTTCTTTGCCGACGGAACAACTAACCCATTGCTGGAAGACATCGATATCGACCCTGAACATCGATATCGACCACACTGACAGATCGACAGTTTTCTGAGTCGATCTCGAGACTCCTGGGTCACTGCTGCAAACATCGAAATCGACCCCAGACGTCGAAATCGACCCTTCTGTATCGACTGGCAGACTTCTGAGCCAGTCGATTTCATGGACTAACATCGATATCGACCATTTCCAGTCGATATCGACTACAGTTTTTGTCTCTACAGGTCTTCTGTTGCACAAAGCATCGACAACCAAGGTCGACATCGAGGTCTGAGCTCGAGATCGTCGAGGCTTCTGGTCGAACATTTAGGGCGTATCTTCAACGCTACTAGGATCCCGCTGACTCGCTTCCTCGTGGATCGAACTTAATTCCCTACTACTATAGCAGGGAGTCTTGAATTTATTTGAAGAGGCTAAGAGTTGTATTGCTTTATATTTTATTATATATTTCGATTCAATTCTCCCCACGTCAAATTTTGGCGTCGTTGCCGGGGAAGCTATCAATCGCGTCCTAGTAGTTTATTTTCACGGTCCTTTTTAGTGGTATTTTATAGGTGTATGCAACGTACTGGTGACAAACCTGAATTTGAAGGACTAGACGAACCAGAACGTTTTCTCGACCTAAGGGCTCGAGTTCAAAGAATCATGGCGGACAACGAGACCCAGGCACAACAAATTGAACGCTTAAGGAAGCAAGTAGAGGATTTCACTACCAGAGAAGCGGCACTGAGGGAGCGTGCTGACAGGGAGGAGGAAGCCAGGAGACGATATGAGACTCAATTCAACGCCCTCCCCCGGAACGCAAAGCAATACAATACATGCATCCATCGCTCACAGTGCCTGAATCAGCTATTCTAATCCCTACTTCTAATTTTGAAATCAAACCGAATTTTTTAACTGAAATAAGAAGGCATCAATATGAAGGAAAACCTAACGAATGCCCTATGGCACATATATCGACCTTCTTAGACCTCTGTGATACAATTGCTGATGGACAAAGTCTTGAGTATGTCCAACTAAAAGCCTTTCGCTGGTCTCTTACAGGAAAAGCATTGCAGTGGTTGGAGAGCTTAGCCCCAAGATCGCTCCGCACATGGAATGAAGTCAAGGACGCATTCCTCAACAAGTTCTTTCCTCCTTCTAAGACGGCGTTGATCCGACAGAAAATCACACCTTTCAAACAAAAGCCTGGTGAGGCTCTGGCAACTGTTTGGGAAAGGTTTAAGGACCTACTACGATCATGCCCGACGCATGGCCAACCACCGTACGTGATTCAGGAAATAATTTACAATGCTCTTGATGTTGCCACCAAGGAGAGGATCAACACTTACACCTCCTATGGCTACCTTGATCTCGCTCCACAAGAGGCTTGGGAAACCATAGAGAGGTTCGACAATACATATGGGACTCCTGAGGCTTCCGACACACCATCATCGTCGAGGCCTACCCCATCCATGCCATTATATGAACCCTCTAAGGTGATCGATCCAGACGTAAAGGAGTAATTTCAAAGAGATCAACTTAGAAAGCTACAGAAACAAGTAAGATTCCTTTCGGCAAACATGGATTGCATCGAATGTGGATCGCAGCGACACACTACCATTGAGTGCCCCCATGCTGAGCAAGTGCAACTAGCGGAAACTCATGAGGAAGCCAACTTCATGAGGGGTCCCAATCGCCAATATTGGGGAGACCAAAGGTTCCAACAACCACAAAAGAACCAGGTTCACCCTAGGGACCCCCCACTCTATAGAGCTCCTGGGCACTCGGAGAGAGACCAAAAAAGGATGATCTTCAACTTGTGCTGGATGAGATAAGGCAAAACCAAGCTAAGAATGATCAATCAAACAATGCTATCCATTCTCAACTCAATCACCTTACCACAAGGATTGGGGAGATGGATATTTGGAAGAAGAACGTAGAGACCCAACTGGGTCAATTGGCGGCACAAATCCCTAGACCGTCCGGAACATTCCCTGGGCAACCAACTACCAATCCTAAGGGGCAATCCGAGTCAGGACACATAGCAGCCATGCAACTAAGGAGTGGCACCACAGTACATAAGCCACGAACGGGAACGGAGGAGAAAGCAACAGACCCAGTCGACATCGACAAACCAGTCGATGTTGACCCAGAGGTCGATATCGACCACCATGTCAACAGAACCTGGCGAACCCCAACAGAGGTCGACATCGACCATACTAGTCGATATCGATGTTCAGCAGGCCCCTCCGACCACCGTTTTGGCTTCTCCGCCAAAGAAGACGTTGCCTTTCCCTTCCAAAGCATTGAAGGACCCCACTCAAGGTAAGTTTAGGCACTTTGTAAAGATTCTCCAAGGAATTAACATTACTATCCCTCTTACAGAAGCCCTAAGCGAGATGCCTGCCTATGTTCGATTCCTGAAAGACATCCTTAGCAAGAAGAGGTCCATGGCAGAGATCGCAGAGGAGTGCTCAAAAGATGGACTTCCCTGAGAAGAGGAGTGATCCAGGGAAGTTTGCAATCACCGTGGGACTTGGCCAACATCGCTACAAAGCCTTATGTGACCTAGGGGAAAGTGTAAGTCTCATGCCTCTCTCTATTTGGCAAAAGGTGAACATCGGAGCACTTGAACCTGTGGATATGAAACTTTATATGGCTGATAATGCATTCGTCAAACCCACAGGTATAGTTGATGATGTTCCAGCAAAGGTAGGTAAGTTCTTTTTGCCTACTGATTTCATTATATTGGACATGCTTGAAGATCCTATTGTACCTATCATCCTTGGTAGGCCTTTCTTAGCTATTGTTGATGCCAATATAAATGTACGTCGAGGATTACTAACCTTTACTATAGGGAACGAAGTAATTGAATTCTCCTTCAACCCCACAATGAAGGAAGTTAATGGTAGGAAAATCAAGTCGGTCTACACCAGCATCATGGATTGCAAAGAACCGACGGAAAGGGCCCTAACTCCTGAGGAGGCCCTAGCCCTAGCTGCAGAGGAGCTTACCGACGAGGACATTGAGGAGTTCCTGGCTACATGCATGAGTGATGAGGAAATATTCGACGATGCTTTATCTATAGAGCTCGAAGAAGAGGTCGATATCGATGAGGAGAGGTCGATATCGACCATATCACTCGATATCGAGTGCCCTCAGTCGACATCGACACACTCAGTAAGTCAAGTTCTCTCTTCTTCTCTTGCAGGAGAAATCGACCAGCCCATGTCGACTGCAGAGGTCGAAATCGACCAGCCGATATCGACACCAGAGGTCGAAATCGACCCTTACCACTTGTCGTCAAACAGCTCCAAAGCCGAGGTATGTGCTGAACTCTCAGTCGATATTGACTATTCCTATTCACCCTCGACTTCTTTTTTGCAGGAATACTTTGAAGAATCCCAATCAAAGTTGGCATCACTCTATGTTTGGTCCACGCCAACCCCTATAGCTGATTTGGGAACTTCAATCAAGAGAATTGAGACGGATTACCTTGGTGAGATTATGAAGACGGAGGAGGTAGAGCCAATCCTTATCCCACAAGGCCCCTCTCCGGTGCTTAAGCCTTTACCCGACACACTTAGGTATGAGTTTCTTGGTCCCAATTCTACCTTTCCTATAATTATCAATGCTTCACTAACCACACAGGAAGTAGATAAGCTTATGGAAGTGCTTCGCGCTCATCGTAAGGCTATTGGGTATTCTCTTGAGGATATTAAAGGTATTTGACCCGATACTTGTATGCATAGAATCCTCCTTGAGGATGATCGTAAGGCATCTATAGAACACCAACGAAAGCTCAACCCCAACATGAGAGAGGTGGTAAAGAAGGAGATCATGCGCATGCTGGATGCCGTAATCATCTATGCCATCTCCGACAGCGAATGGGTGAGCCCAGTCCATGTGGTGCCTAAGAAGGGTGGAATGACCGTTGAGGAGAATGAGAAGGGCGAGCATGTGCCAAAGCGAATCACAACTAGTTGGCGAATGTGTATTGATTATAGGAAGCTCAACACTGCCACTAGAAAAGATCACTTTCCCCTTCCATTCATTGACCAGGTATTGGAGAGACTCACCGAACATGATTATTTTTGTTACCTGGATGGATATTTTGGCTTTTGGCAGGTCCCTATTCATCCTGACGACCAGAAGAAGACCACCTTCACCTGTCCCTATGGGACTTTTGCATATAGGAGAATGCCATTTGGGCTCTGCAATGCCCCTGCTACCTTTCAAAGATGTATGATGGCCATCTTCTCCGACATGATAGAGGACATCGTGGAGGTATTTATGGATGATTTCTCTATTTATGGCACTACTTTCGATATTTGTCTTGCTAACCTTCGTAGGGTACTTGCACGATGTGAAGAGACAAACTTAGTGATCAATTGGGAAAAGTGCCACTTTATGGTAAGGGAAGGGATTGTGCTAGGCCACAAAGTCTCGAAAAGGGGAATTGAGGTGGACAGGGCAAAGATAGAGCTTATTGAAAAGTTGCCACCACCTTCATCAATTAAGGACATAAGAAGCTTTCTTGGTCATGCAGGTTTCTATAGGAGGTTTATTCAGGATTTTTCTAAGATTGCCAAACATTTAACTCACCTACTAATGAAGGATGTTAAGTTTGTGTTTTCTAGTGATTGTCTTGAAGCTTTCAATAGGTTGAAGGAAGCCCTTATATCCGCCCCTATCATTCAATCGCCCGATTGGTAGCAACCCTTTGAGATCATGTGCGACGCAAGTGATTATGCCGTAGGTGCTGTCCTAGGACAAAGGATAGACAAAAAGCTTCACGCCATCTACTATGCAAGGAAGACTCTTGATGCCGTTCAAACTAAGTACACCACGACGGAAAAGGAGTTCTTGGTGCTGGTTTTTGCTTTTGAGAAGTTCCGCTCATACCAAGTGGGTTCTAAGGTAATTGTTCATACTGACCATGCAGCTCTTAGGTACTTGATGGTGAAGAAGGATGCTAAACCTAGGCTCCTACGATGGGTGCTCCTACTACAAGAGTTCGACGTTGAGCTTAAAGATAAAAAAGGAACGGAGAACTCCATAGCCGATCATCTTTCACGGCTACCCAAAGGGCTTCTGGATGAGTCACATGACAACATGCCAATCAATGACTCCCGCCCTGACGAGCACCTAATGAAGCAAGAGGCAAAACATGCAGAAAATCCAGTCGATATCGACCCCTACAGATCGATATCGACTGCCCCAAAGGTAAGACTTGCATCGATGTCGACCAATTTTGATCACAGGTTTTCAACTGCAGAGTCGAAATCGACCTCCAAACGTCGACATCAAGGACCAATATCGAGCATCCCATATCGACTCCCCATGTCGATACCGTCCCGTCGATATCGACCCCTACAGGTCGATATCGACCACCTTCAAAACACTCCGAAGGTGACGAAGAGGTAAGCTCCGGTGAGGATTTCTTCTTTACACCTCCTTCCAGTCCTATTCATGAGTTATTTGTTGTAGGAAGGGCGAAGGTACCTTGGTATGCGGATTTTGCAAACTATATTGCAGGCGGCGAGATTCCTTCAGGCTTAACTTCGCAACAAAAGAAGAAGTTTTTGTACGACGTCAAACAATACTATTGGGATGAACCCTACTTGTTCAAGCAAGGGAAAGACCATATCTTTCGACGTTGTATCCCGGAGGAAGAGGTAGAGAGCGTGATTCACCACTGTCATTCTCTCCCTACAGGAGGCCATGCTAAAGGATTCAAGACCGCGGCGAAAATTCTTCAATGTGGTTTTTATTGGCCTAACCTTTTCAAGGATGTGCAGAACTATGTAACCTCTTGTGATGAGTGTCAACGTGTAGGTAATATCACATGGAGGAATGAGACACCGCTCACAGGCATTCTAGAGGTAGAACTCTTTGATGTATGGGATATTGACTTCATGGGACCATTCCCTGCTTCAGGCCCCTACAAATACATTCTAGTAGCGGTGGACTATGTCTCTAAATGGGTGGAGGCCGTGGCAACTAGGACCAACGATGCGAAGGTAGTCTCTAAGTTTATAAAAACTAACATCTTTCCTCTCTTTGGTGTTCCTAGAGTTCTTATTTCAGATGGTGGCTCGCATTTCATTGAGAGAGGCTTTGAAGCTCTTTTAGCCAAGTATGGGGTGAACCATAGGGTGGCAACGCCCTATCACCCTCAAACAAGCGGCCAAGTAGAAGTCTCAAATTGCCAAATCAAAGCCATCTTGGAGAAGACGGTCTCCCGCTCAAAGAAGGAATGGTCATCCAAACTAGATGATGCGCTCTGGGCCTACCGAACGGCCTATAAGACACCACTTCGCACAACTCCCTATAACTTGGTATATGGTAAGTCATGTCATTTGCCCGTCGAACTTGAGCATAAGGCAATGTGGGCTCTCAAGGAGCTTAACATGGATTTCGACGAAGCTGGGAAAAAGAAGGTTCATTGACTTACAAGCCTTGGAGGAGTTGCGCCTAAAGGCATATGAGAATGCCGAAATCTACAAGGAGCGCACTAAGAAATGGCATGATAGGAAATTGGTGCCAAAAACATACGAGGTAGGTGACAAAGTCCTTGTTTTTAATTCTAGACTTCGCTTATTTCCATGGAAACTAAGGACAAGAAGGAGCGGACCTTTCAAGGTTCATAAAATATTTAGACAAGGAGGACCCGGAAGAAGAGATTCGCGCCAACTTGGCGTTGAACTAGTGCAAAAAGGGAAGTATGTCGAGCTAGCGACTTAAACTCAAGTGCTTCCGGGAGGCAACCCGTTCTTTTCCTTTTCTTTTTCTTTTTTTTTTAGTTTATTTTATACTTTTGAGATTATTCGTGGCTATTTTATATAACGTAAACAAGGAAATCGAGTCCAGAGGAGAGGTCGATTTCGACCTATAAGGTCGATATCAACAGGCCAATAGAAGTATAGATGAGCAGAATTATATCGATTCAGAAGGGGGGTCGATATCGACCTCTAAGGTCGATATCGACTACAGCTGGAGGTAGGTGCCAGGTCAGATTTTATTTTCTTTTTCTGTTTTCTTTTTGGTTTTCTTTATCCCCTTTAAATGCCCCTACTTCGACGTTGCTCCCTCTTTCGATACCCTAAACAGCCGCCATTGCTTCTTGCTCTTCTTCTCTCTCATTCATCTCTCATCCCTCTCCCGTTGCTCTCCATCATCCATCAGCCCCACCACTGCTGTCACCCTCCTCACCCCATCGACCCACCAGATCCGGCCCCCATTGCTGCAACCACACCCCGACAGCCCTCGTTTTCTCTTTCTTCTCTCGCCCCAGCCCTCTCTCTCGTTTTCTAGCCCACTACAGCCTTGACCTACATTTTTCCGGCCAAGAACTTCCAAATCCGGCCACCTAGGACCACCGGCGAGCCCACAGCAGCATCAGCAAGACGACAGCCGCCCAGATCCGGTCGATTTCGACCAGAAACGCCGATATCGACATCGTTGACAGTTCTGTAGTTGTTTTTTCATGATTTTTGCGGTTTCTTGCCCCTTTCTCCCTTAATTCTGACACTCTTCTGGTATGATTTCTTACCCTTCATCTATTTTTACAGATTTTCATGATTATTTAGTTGATTTTGGGAGGAAATTGCATATTGGGTGTTTAGGGTTTGAATGATATTTACGCGGGAAAGAGTAATCACATGTTTTGTGGGCCAAAGAATCTGATTTTTGTATATATATGGGGCAAGAATCTGATTTTTATAAATAGATGGGCTAAGATCTGATTTTTTTATACATGTGGGGCAAGAATCTGAAATTTATAAACATATGGGCTGATAAACTGAGTTTTTTATTTATATTGGTCATGAATCTGAATTTTATATGTTTATGGGCTGAATATCTGATTTTTTTATATATGATGGGCTGAGATTTGATTTTATATACATGTTGGGCAAAAATCTGAATTTCTATACAAGGGCCAAAATTCTGATTTTTTTAGGAGATTAAATTCTGATTTTTTATGGGGATTAAAATCTGATTTTTTTTTACATAAAGGCTGAAATACTGATTTTTTTTATGGGGATTAAAATCTGATTTTTTTATATATATAGGATAAAAATCTGAAATTTATTAGGTTCCTTAGTGTTAAAAATTCAAGAAATTTAAGTTTATACAAATTGCCAACCTTATGTAATTTCTTGACTTCTTATTAGATCATACCTATTTTTTATGGTTAAAATTTTTTTTTATACTATATCCTTATTTGATCATTAAAATTAGGTTTGCATGTTTAGCACTTTAGCTTAGCCAATTTACCATTTTGAAATTTTTAGGCTAATATGGAACCTAAGTATGGGGTTCTCCCTATTTTATACAAAGGGGAATTATCTTTGGCAATATTTTCTTTTACAGACAATGGTGAGAGCTAAGAACATCCCTCAGGACACACTTCGCATTGATGACGATCAGCAGCGCACCCTAGCCGAGGATCTGATTGGCCGAGCCGGCAGGGCTCGATGGTACCATCTCCCCGATATGATCCAGCTGGGATTTCACACTGGCGTTCAGGAGGCATTCGATAATGTCTCCCTGCACAGGCTGATCGAGCCTTTGGAGGCGCACTACCCCGTGCTGACTGGGGAGTTTATGGCAACATTGGAGGTCCCTGAGCGCACATCGACCGGCCGCCGAGTTGTCTTCCAGCTCGGCAACAGGCGTCATAGACTATCGCTCGAGGAGATGAGCAACATCTTTGGATTCATCCATACTCCCGCCGCCTTCAGGGTCCAGGACCCCAACGTCATTTGGAGCTACATATCGGGCATCCCCTACCCTACTCCCACATACTCCTTCACCTCCAGGGTCGTGAGTCCACTATTCAGGGTCATACTACGAGTACTGGCGAGTACCCTATGGGCTAGACCTGAGCTCCGTCGCCCCACACACCGTGCGACGGAGACTCTGCGGAGGATGCTCTTTGAGGATGAGCCTTTGCCGTACCTACACGCTTGGCTCGAGCATATCCTGGACCGCAGACGCACGGTCTCCACTGATATCATGGATGGCGGCATGGTAGCTATCCTCGCCCAGGGTTTAGGTGTCCACACTGAGAGGTACACTGCTTACCAGCTCACGTACCTTGATTCTTCTGTATTACACCAAGGCAGAGTCATTGCGACCGGCCCACAGGGATGGAGACACCCCCGGACGGGGATGCGTCTCCGACAGGATTTTATGGATCTCCTGTATATCCCAGATTGGTACCAGTCTTGGACTGGGCAACCATATCATACGGATATAGATCCGTCTGCCGATCCTACACTTCGGAGGAGACCCTCACTCTATAACCATGAGCCAGAGATAGACGCCATGTCTTGGGACACAGACTTCCACTCAGACGGAGCACAGCAGCCCCCAGCCTACTAGGGGGCATGGATGGCGGTGATGATGATGACGCCGGGGACGATGCAGCTGGAGGTGGAGAGGGCCCGCAAGGGTCCCACCACAGCCACCATAGCCATCACAGCCACCACAGTTATGTGCCTCCACCTCCTCTTAACTTCCAGCCCGCCTATTCCACAGACTGGCAGGACGACGTGACTGCCCGCTTTACTAGGCTGGAGTTATCCGTCACTGAGATGCACGAGGAGCAGCGCCGCTATGGTAGGATGCTCGAGGGATTGGGCTCCTACATGGGCTATTCCTTCGATCAGCAGGCTGGTACTTCGACATTCCCACAGGGCGCCCCGACCTACAACTCAGGGTCAGCTCCTACACAGGACTGGCCCTTGCTTTTGCCACCTCCTCCGCCTCCTGAGCAGTGATGTGTATTGCGTAAGTGAGCGTGAGTGTCTCCTTCCCTCTACTTTGCTTTTCCAACAATGAGGACACTGTAATTTTTAAGTATGGGGTGGGATTAAAATTGGACATTATAAACTTCTTTATTTGGTTGTGGTAATGGTTAAAACTTGGCGAACTTGGCTTGTATTTTATTTGCTTTCTACTCTATTTGTATGCATTGCATCATATTTAAACATTTATGCATTTTAAAGTTTAAGTCCTTAGTCTTTTAGTTTGTTAAGTCTATAAAAATGTCAAAATCCAAAAAAATAGAAAAAATGTCAAAAATACAAAAAAATGCATATTTATTTTTAAGTTTGTTTTTAAACCCTACTTAGATGTCCTATGATGAAAACTTTATAGCTGACTTGATCATGTAAACCCTATGGCATATTTTGGATGGTTTAGCCTAAGTCCTTAAAATTTTTATGTAGATTGTGAACTTGTGATGAAATTGAGCACATATGATCCTAGGCTAAAAAGCAAATCCAACAAAAATTGTCCTAGTGAGAATTTTGGCCTATAGGGAGAACATCAAAAAATCCGTCCGCTTTCTTGAGTGAATTTACTCTTCCTATGCATTCTAAATGTTGTGATAGTTATTCAAAGCCAATACATAAATATGTCTATGTTTACGAGAATTAAATGATGGAGGCATCTTTTAAGCCATTTTTATTCTCTCTTTACCTACCCTGCATTATCCCTGCTTGAAGCCAAAAAATTAGCCTGAGCCTGAAATTGCAAACTCCACAAAATTATCCCTAGCCGAATTGAGCCTGACCCCCATTTGGGAATTGAGACTTAGATTGGCTGGACTAATGCCTTATGGAAAGAAAAGAGCATATATTCAGTTTTGAGCAAGGAAATTATGGGTTGGTGCATAGTTGCATTTTGTCATATTTTGTAAAAGGATTTTTGGCTCACCATATAAATGCACATATTTTTTAATATTTATTTATTATTTTTGTCAAAAAAAAAAGAGATATATATATATACGTAGTGCATGAGCCAAAATCCTTAAGTCTTTTATTCATACAAGTGTTATATTTTTTAGAGGTATATTAGAGTTTCAAAGAAGGGTTGGTAGTATGGTTTACATCTTTTAGTGCATCTTTAGAGCATATTATAGGAAGATGAGTTGGGAAAGAGCATTATGGGAGATTGAGCTTGGAAAGACTTACATGGAAGAGTTATGGTTTCGATATTGCAAGTGTTGAAATTTAGGAGTCTTGATTCCCGAATTATATAAGCACCACATAGCCAAATAATTCCATACCCTTAATTCCTAACCAAGCCCCATTACAACCCCGCCGAATGGAGTCTTCTTTGAAGTCTTCCATTGAGCGAAAGTCCTCCTGATAGTTCTTATTGCATTTTCATAATTGGTTGCGAAGTGGATTTTTATAAATTGCAATGTTTATGAGATTGTGTATGGAATTGAGTTGAGAGTGGATCTTCATAGCCTAAACACATGAGAGTTGAGTGCAAACACATTATCCCTATGAGGTTGGATCAAAATTGCATATGCCTATGGATCGCCTAAATATGTGCTATGACGTTAAATTCACTTGTTTTGCTTTGCTACCACTTATGATGTTGCTTTTGACAAGGGCGAAGACTTGAAGGGTGTGTTGTAGGTATTGGTTATTGCTTGGTTATGGCTTGAGGACAAGCAAGTCTAAGTATGGGGTGTTTTGATGTACATATTTGTATCTCTTTTTATTGCATCTTTTGACTTCATATTTCATTCGATTTCCAAAGAAAAGTTCAAAAGAATATAAACTTGTGTAAGAATGGGCTAAAATAAAAGAAATAGAGTCTGCATGAGTTTTGAGCTAACCATGCAAGAATTCGATGAAATCGGAGTCAAAACGAAGAAGCCAAGTGAAGCTGAGCAGAGGTCGATATCGACCTGAAGACATCGATATCGACCATAGTTGTCGACACACCTTCTGAGTGTCGAGATAGACCACACAGACCAACCAAGAAGACATCGATATCGACATACTACATCGATATCGACCTCAACATAGACATCGACTGGAGCTGGACAAGTCGAGCAGAAACACAGACATCGATATCGACCTTACCTCGACAGAAGATAAATCCAATTTCGAGACTCGGATTATGAATTCTATCATCAAGGCCACGGATTATCCTGATCTTCTAGATAGTTAGCAGTTGAATTTATCTTTTCCTTTAAAGTTTTATCAAAATAAAAAGACCTACCCTAATTGTTCGGATAGAGTTCATAGTGTAGATAGAAGTTACAATCCTCGGATAGCGAGGATTAGTAGCCTATAAATAAAGCCCTAGGGGCTGGTTTGTTAGAGCATCCAAGCAAGTAAGACAATAGCAATAGGCAATAGATAGTTAGAGTTTTTGAGCTTTAAAGATTCAAGCGCTTACGATAGTTGGCGTTGAGATTGTAAAGATTCGAAATTTTCGATTTATGCAAGTTGTTTCAATTCAAGACATGTCTACAATCAACATGAGCGAGTAGTCGCCCTTTCTTCTAGGGTCGGGGTGAGCCCGACGATAGCCATGGTGGTAAGGTTAGTACGTCGCTAAAGAATGTATCTTTTATCTCACTCTACCTTGTGCTTCATCTTTAAATGCGAATTTAAGGAACTCATGTTGTAAAACTTGAGTAGTAATTAGGGTTTCTATTCGAAAGATTATAAACTCAATTATGTCAAAGGTAGACACAAATTAGGTTAAGTAATTGCAAGATCTCTTTTCCTATTTGTCGGTTTAGGTGAAAGCCTTTTCCTTTATGATAAAAGCATGCATCTTTAGTTGATTCTTACTTATTCTATCATGGTTGTCGTCGCGGTAATCCTTGGCTTTGGAAGATTTTTCCTTTCTTAAGTTTACATTCAAATTTGCCCGTCGTTCGTTGAGTCATCGAAAAACCCAACACCTTTGTTTAATTCTGTTCATTGCTTCCTTTCCATTCTTAAATCTTCGGCCTTTCTTTGCTGACGAAACAACTAACCCACTGCAGGAAGACATCGATATCGACCCTAAACATCGATATCGACCACACTGACAGATCGACAGTTTTCTGAGTCGATCTCGAGACTCCTGGGTCACTGCTGCAAACATCGAAATCGACCCCAGATGTCGAAATCGACCCTTCTGTATCAACTAGCAGACTTCTGAGCCAATCGATTTCGTGGACTAACATCGATATCGACCCTTTCCAGTCGATATCGACTACAGTTTTTGTCTCTGCAGGTCTTCTGTTGCAGAAAGCATCAACAGCCAAGGTCGACATCGAGGTCTGAGCTCGAGATCGAGGCTTCTGGTCGAATATTTAGGTCGTATCTTCAACGCTACTAGGATCTCGCTGACTCGCTTCCTCGTGGATCGAACCTGATTCCCTACTACTATAGCAGGGAGTCTTGAATTTATTTGAAGAGGCTAAGAGTTGTATTGCTTTATATTTTATTATATATTTCGATTCAATTCTCCCCATGTCACTCACATAACACACATAATATATAAATATCTACATATATATACATTATAATATATTAAATATATAATATAATATAATATATATAACATACCTCTCAAATTCAAAATGGCTCTTCAAACCCACCAATCCTCCATTGCACTATGGAGAGAAGACGACAACCTAGTTGCTTCTGTGCGCGCAGTGTGCTTTCACCATCGAGTTAAAGTGATCGAAGTAGAAAGTACGAATTGCATTGAATGACCTCAACTGAAAATAGCCACGGCATTGGCCACGGTTATATCCGTGGCTACTAAGGATGGGCTCCT
This sequence comes from Persicaria maculosa, assembly GCA_963922045.1. Classification (NCBI taxonomy): domain Eukaryota; kingdom Viridiplantae; phylum Streptophyta; class Magnoliopsida; order Caryophyllales; family Polygonaceae; genus Persicaria; species Persicaria maculosa. The sequence continues at coordinate 44,099,221 of OY998261.1, forward strand.
TCATACGTCGAGGGCTATTAATTGGGGCTTCCATATTCCTTGGGCTTTGACTAATACTAATGGGCTTGACCCTTTTTGGGCTTTGACTCTCTAAAATTGGGCTTGACCATATCTTTAGGCCCTACCTTTTTTTTGATGAGATTTTGGGCTTACAAATTGATATTTTCTTTCAAATTAATTTGCTTTAATTTATGAATTTCCTCAATTCGGATACACCAAAGGATAATGGGCGTCTCCATGTTAGCGTCGAATACAGCCACGGATAATCCAACAGTGGCTAAATTCGTGGTTGTTCACCTCCAACTCGGGTCATATATTGCTAATTGCCTCACATTCTTAGCCATGACTACAGCAACGGATATTATTCGTGGCTAAAGTCGTGGCTACATTGCCACGTCATGTTAGACTCGCCAAAAATGGCATCGAAATCGGCCACGGAAAAAGTGACAGTGGCCAAAGTCGTGGCTAATAGCCATGACACCAGCCACGGCATTTTTATTCGTGGCTAAAAGCCACGAAATTCTGGACACGAAATTATTTCTTCATCACTAGCCATGGCCGTTGCCACGAATATTTTCATTCGACGCTATTATAGCTACGGCTTGTCATGTCGTAGCTATCGTTGTGGCTATCAGCTACAGATGTGGCAACGACTTTATGATGTGGCTAAAATTCCGTGGCTATTTCCTGCTTTTTTGGTAGTGATGGGATGCTGATCCCCACTCCGCTGGTGTACAGCAGCCCCCAGCCTACCAGGGGGACGACGATGATGACGGCGATGATGATGATGCTGCTGATGATGATGGTGGTGGTGATGGCCCGCAAGGGTCACACCACGGCTATATTCTAGACGCTTCACCAGTGCAGCCTGCCTATCCTACTGAGTGGCAGGAAGATGTGACTGCATGACTATCCAGACTGGAGTTGGAGACTAGGGAGATACACCAGTTCTTGCACGATGTTCGAGATGATTAACGACGATTCACTGACTCTCAGGAGCGATTCACTAGGATCTTCGAGAGATCCAGCTTTGTCTTTGGCTTTGGCCAACCGCATTATGGTCAGCCATGACCGTCCTATTCAGCATCGGGTCCATCTTACCTGCAGGACCCGCATTAATACTATCCTGGCAGCTCAACCTTCCAGCAGGGTGGCCCTTCCTATCACCCTGGGTCTTCATCTTCACAGGGCTGGCCCCCGCTTCTTCTCCCTCCACCTTCACCTCCTGAGGAGTGAGTCTGAGAGTAAGTTAGAGTGAGTGTTCCCCCTCCCTTTTACTTTATTTTTCAACAGTGAGGACACTGTAATCTTTAAGCAAGCACATTATCCCTGTGAGGTTGGATTTAAAATTGCATATGCATATGGATCGCTCATATATGTGTGATGACGTTAAATTCACTTGCTTTGCTTTGCTACCATTTATGATGTTGATTTTGATAAGGGCGAATACTTGAAGGATGTGTTGTAGGTGTTGGTTATTGCTTGGTTATTGCTTGAGGACAAGCAAGTCTAAATATGGGGTATTTTGATGTACAGGTTTAGATTCTTTTTATTTGCATGTTTTGACTTCATATTTCATTCGATTCCTAAATTAAAGGTTGAAAATAATGCAAATTTGTGTAGAATGAGCTAACGTGCAAGAAATAGAGTATGCACAAGCTTTGGTCTAAATATGTAGGAATTGGAGCGGAGTCGGAGTCAAAACGAGAAAGCCAAGCCAAGCAGAGAAGAGGTCAATATCGACCAGACAGGTCGAGATCGACATGCCAGTTCGAAATAGACACCCAGAGTCAATCCAGAGAGCAACAGACCTATTGAAGCATTCGACATAACATCATATCGAGTTCATACATTGACATCGAGTGGACTCCAGAACTCGAGTGAAGTGAAGACCGTTGAGCAGAAACAGAGACCTCCATATCGAGTCATCAGGTCGATATCGAGTGAAAGTGATCCACGGTTTACACGCGGAGTGAGGACACAGATTTGAGATTTATCCAATTGGCCACGGTTTTATCTTCTTTATTAGATAGATTATGTCCTAGGAAACTTTCCTTTTTACCCTAGGATATTTTAAATTTACCTTAATAATGTTTCATCCTATATATGATGGGATAGAATTTTAAATGGAAGTTTTAGTAGGATTAGAACTCCTCTCCTTGGCTAGCAAGAATTAGTAGGCTATAAATAAAGTCCTAGGGGGCTGGTTTTTATTCATTCAAGCAAGTAAGACACAAAGTATTAAGCATTCAAAGCAATAGTTTTAGGTTTTGAGCTTTAGGGTTTCGGCGCTTACGATAGTTGGCGTTGGGATTGTAAAGATTCAAGTTTTAGTTCAATGCAAAGTTATTTTCTTTCAAGTTCAAGTATGTCTTCATTCAACATGAGCGAGTAGTCGCCCTTTCTTCTAGGGTCGGGGTGAGCCCGACGATAGCGATGGTGGTAAGGTTTGTATGTCGCTAAAGAAGGTATCTTTTATCTCGCTCTACCTTGTGCTTTATCTTTAAATGCGAATTTAAGGAACTCATGTTGTAAAACTTGGGTAGTAATTAGGGTTTCTATTCGAAAGATTATAAACTCAATTATGAAAAAGGTAGACGCAAATTAGGTTAATTTATTACAAGATATCTTTTTCTATTTGCCGGGTTTCGGTTAAAGTCTTCTCCTTTATGATGAAAGCATGCATCTTTATTGATTTCTCGCTTCTACTTTCATGGTTGTCGTCGTGGTAATCCCTAGCTTTGGAAGATCGTTTTCATATTAGTTTACATCGTTATTGCCTACCGTTCGTTGAGTTATCGAAAAACCCAACAACCCACTGTTATTTGTTGTTCGTTGCTCCTTCTCCATCCTACTTTCTTCGGCCTTTCTTTGCCGACTCGTTACTAACCAATTGCAGGAACCACTCGATATCGACATATGAGGTCGATATCGACACCTCTGTTCTACGTCGATGGTTTTCTGTGTCGACGTCCATCCTTCCTGCTGTTGAGCTCGATATCGAGTCATCAACTCGACATCGAGTGCCTTGTGTCGACTGGCAATCTTCTGAGCCAAGTCGACGTGTGCTAATGACGTCGATATCGACACCCCTGGTCGATATCGACTTCTCGTTTTTGTCTCTGCAGGTCTTCTGTTGTAGTAGAAATCGACGACCCAGGTCGACGTCGAGTACCCTACTCGAGATCGAGGCTTCTGGTCGACATCAAGACGTGACTTTTAGGCTATCTAGGATCCCGCTGACATACTTTCTCGGGGATAGAACCTGATTTCCCTAGTACCACAGCGGGGAGTCTTGAATATCTTTGAAAAAGTTAAGGGTTGCATTGGTTATATTTTATTATATTATTCAATTCAATTCGCCCTACATCAATATGATTGTAATTCATTTTACAATCTTTAACAAATGACCTAATATAATATGTATACAAACTTATTAAAATGATTATAAATAGCTAACATCATTTAATGAGATGTTCGACAATTTTTTTAGATGAAAACTTTTTTTGAGAGAAAATTTTTAACCTAAAATGACATGGGCAAAAACAAATATTGTTTTAAAAGGAATCCAAAAGAATTTGGAGGGTAGTTTAGCCTTCAATTTAACCAAGAAAGTTAAGAGGGTGTTATTCCATATAAAGATATATATTGTTTTATCCTATCCCATAATTATATCTTATAGTTAAAGATTAGTTTAGTTTGATGGGATACGGTTAACAATAATCTAAAGGATTAATCTTTTCCAACTACAAAGTTCGTTCACCATTAGAGATCTAAGGAATGATCCATGTTGTTGGGCGATACTTAGTAGCACTAGAGAGCGCTGGCTAGTTGATAATCTGGTCTATTGATCCTTGCGGTCAAGGGGAAATACAGATTTATTAAGGATCGACCAATGCGCCACCGCTGCAGCAACAAATATTTTGTTGTTTTTTTGGTTGGACTCAATCAGTCACAAATCATAGTCCTGATGAGCGGTTGGCATACTCTTGCACCAGCGCTCCAAAGAGTGACGACCTCTCCAACAACCGTGAAGGCCTGTCGAATTCCTTTGCCCGCCCTGTAACCAAACCAATGGGGATATCCGGTGAGGTGAGTTTCACTTTCAAGGATTATCTAGATTGGAACTGGTAAGTTGTTGGGAAATCGGGCAACTGGATGTAAAGGACGGTTTAATTACCTGCATCGATAACAAGAACTCTGTCACAGTCCATGACAGTTGGAATTCTGTGAGCAATGCTGATGATTGTGCAGGCTGCGAAATCCGCTCTGATGATCCCCTGAATCACAGCGTCGGTCTGAGAGTCCACCGATGCTGTCGCCTCATCCAAGAACAGTATCCGACTCTTCTTCAGCATCACTCGGCTTAGGCAAAGGAGCTGCCTTTGCCCCACACTCCAGTTGTCTCCATTGTCCATCACTGTCAAATTGCTCGATCTATTATCAGTTACCGATTAACTTGTAAAAAACTTTTCTTTCAGCTTAATAAATACATAATTCAAACAGCTCACCTAAAGAATCAAGTTTTTCGGGCTTTGAACCCACAACTTCTTTTAGCTGGCACCGTTTAAGACTCTGCAAAATCAATCATATAATTGTTAAGCACACCTAAAGAATCAACCCTTTTTATTGTTTTTTTTATTGGGGGGGTTGACAGGAAACAAAACCTTGTTTCTTTACCTTCCATATCTCATCATCCGAGTACAGCCCAAGAGGATCAACGTTGCTGCGCACAGTTCCTTCAAAAAGCACGGGTTCTTGGGGAATGATCCCAAACCGAGACCTCAGATCATAGAGGCCAAGTGCGCAAATATCAATTTCATCTATGATTATCTTTCCAGCGGAGGGCTCAACTAGCCTGAAAAGAGCTTGGATCAGGGTTGATTTTCCACTTCCGGTTCTCCCAACGACACCAACTTTCTCTCCACCGATGATGCTGAGACTGATGCCTTTTAGAACCAGAGGTGTATTGGGCCGATACCTTATCTGTATAGCAACAAACAAATATGTTAGATTTTATTTGACAAGCATTTGCTTCTCGTGTAAACAACTCGCAAGTGGAAACGAATGAAGAAGATTAAGCCCAACTATTGAGAAGCACATACCTGCAAGTCAATGATATCAACATTTCCAAAAGACGGCCAAACTGGAGGCGGAACACGATCCTTAATGAAATATTGTGCTTCTGACGGGATGTTAGTGAACTGCTGGATCCTCTCAACTGACACCATTCTGTTCTCCACAAAGCAGCTCATGTATATGGCCCAAAAAAGGACCCCATTGAGGGACAGTCCGTATGAGAGGGACAACCCAACATTACCTGCACACATTTATGTCCAAAACCATTCATCTTTTTTCTTAAGCAAACTCACAAAACATGGCGGGGTTGAAACAGTGTGTTTCAATTAAAGTTAAGTGGGTATTGGGACCTGGCTTTATGATGCTGTCAGGCAATAAGATCATAAACAAGGCAGAAAGGCAGAGGATGATACTCCCAATCAACTCAAGACGGAAACCAAGCCACTCATTTGATCCATTGTTGTGGAAATCCATGCGCAGATTCGCATTCACCCGTGTCACATTCTCCTGGCAAAACGGCTCTTGTTTCCTGAAACAACGAATGGTCATGACTCCAGATATGCTTTCTGAGAAATGTTGGATCACGGGTGCCTTTGTAATGGAGTCTAGACGGGTCAGCTCCCGAGAAGACGAAAGATAGTACCCCTGCCCAAACAGAAGACAATTATATACCTAAGAATTTATAAGCACTTGGCCTTGATTTTTTGATAGTTGGTATTCTTAAAAAAATCCCTAAGGCAGCCGTAATGAGGTGACCTACCCTGTACCAGATATTCAACCATCCTAGCGGAATCAAGAAGAACACAGTTGGCCAAGAGTTCTGGCAAGTGATGATGACAATGCTGAGCAGGGTGATGTACATTGCAATTGTTATGCTCATAAAGAATGGTAGAAATAAATCAACATTGGTTTGATCAGTTGAAGCCTGAAAAAGAGAATCAGCAACCCTCATCATTAAGCAAGTCAGTGAAAGATAATCCCGAAAGGTAACAGTTTATTCAAGAACCTAAAATCTCACCCGGCTTAGGATTCTCCCAGACGGAGTGGTATCAAAGAATCCCATAGGAGCGCGGACAAGGCTATGGAGGATTTCCTTGAAGTAGATCTGAGCTGTCTTTAGCCCCAGCAGAGTCACGAAGAAGGCTCTCACCAAAACCAATACTATCGAAATTGCGGCAATAATAGAATAGACCTGGATAAACACTGAAGGATTGAACAACATGGCCTGCTCCTCTGAGGTCTCGAAAGCCAGCCAGTAATCACTGGCCATGATAGCAGATTGCCATAGTAAAGATAGTGATAAAACAGCGGAAATACCCCACCATCCAAAGGCCTTTGTGCAGTATAACTTGTACACATGCAAGCTGACTTTGCCAGTTTCTCTTTCCTCTTCCTTGATAAGCTTAGAATTCTTCTCATCCAGCAATTTGGATCTTATCAAAGAGTTCTTATTGTTTGATTCTCTAGGACTCGATAGGATTTCAGGTGATTCAAGATGATCAGGAGAATCCTCAATGGCAATAGCATTGCTGGCTTCTTCTACGAGTTCCATGGATGTCTCATGGGCTGCTACGAGTGCTTTAAAATCCATCCCGGATTCCAGAATGTCCTTGTACTTGCCTGATTGTACGATCACCCCATCTCGCATAACCTAATTTTTGCAAGGAATTTTGATAGTTTATAACAGATAATAGTATAAAGATCCAAGTCCTTACAAGATTAAAAGAGAATTTTCAAGTGCTTACCAAGATGAGGTCAACATTGTGCAAAAAATCCACTTGATGTGTCACAAGAATAACTGTTTTGTCTCGGAGAGCTCCTCTCACGCATTGCTACAAAACAATTCCATGTCAAGAACATGCAACGCTGAGTTTCGATGTATACTGAATTTCAGAAAGTGAACAGCTGCTGATCCAAATGAGTAAAAGCAAAACACTCCTGACCTTAAATATCTCAGACCCTGTGTGAGCATCAACTGCGCTGAAGACATCATCAAGGAGATAGATATCACAATCCTGATAGACTGCTCTAGCGAGTTGTATCCGTTGCTTCTGCCCTCCACTAAGATTAATCCCACGCTCTCCAATCTCAGTCCGATCCCCGAAATCCATCATTTCCAAGTCCTTCTCCAAGCAACACACCCTGATAACTTCTTGGTACCTCTGCTTGTTCATCGGCAAACCGAAAATAATATTGTCTTGAATAGTCCCATTCTGTATCCATGAGGTTTGCGCTACATAAGCTGTACTTCCACAGACTCTAACCTGTAGTAAAGACGCACAGAAATACACATAAATTGAATACCTTCAGCTTGGAATGCAAAAAGATTAAGTAAATGTGGAAGAAAGCTATAGGATGGAAATAAATCTGTGTATGCTTTATGCATACCTTTCCTCTCATCTTGTGCATCTCCCCAAGAATCGAAGCCAGTAGAGATGATTTCCCGGAGCCAACAGTTCCAACAATGGCTGCAAGCTCTCCTTTCCTTATCCCCACATTAATACCCTTTAGCACTGCTTCTCCAGCTTCATCATCCCAGCCAAACTCCCCATCCTTGACATCCACGGCCTTAGTACCGCCACATTCCTCCTCCCTCTCCACTGCTCCATCCACCAACTCTTTACTAGTCATGAAGCTATCAAGCCTCCCAAGCGAGATCATAGCCTGTGATATTGAGATCATTGACTGTGGGAAAGTCCTGATGGGCTCCTGCAAGATCTTGAATATGGTGGTGGTGGTGAACACGGTTGCAGCGTCCAACTTCAAACCTAGGATGGTTGCGGTGGCAAATGTGAGCGCAGAGATTAACAGAGGCGTTGACCACATCACAACAATGTTTCCTGAGATGGAGTACATAAACTTAGACAACCAGTTGTACTCAGACTCGCGGAAAGATAGAATCCTCTTAGAGAAATGCTCTTCCCATGCTTGCATTTTGATCACTCTCATGTAGTTGAGCAACTCGTTCGTGGCTTTCATTCTAGAGTCCCGATTTTTCATCAACTCCCGGTTGAATCGGTTGTTCCTCTTTGTACCAGTCAGTACAAAGACCATCACTCCAATGATTCCGATCAGAGCAGTAATAACCGAAGTACCAAGGTACTTATAGAGGAGAAACAAGGCTACAGAGAGCTGCAAAGGCATCAGCCATACGGCATGGAGTTGAAGCATCATATCAGAAAGCTGTTGGGCATCCACAGCCATGTAGTTTACAATTTGACCAACCCCATGAGCCTGTCTAGCCGAGCATGATAATCGCAGGCCCTTCTTGTACAGATTGGTGATAAGGGTGGATCTAATCAGCATCCCAAGTTTCTGAGAGTTAAAATTGAATTGGTGGGAAGCCAACACCTCAACCGATTTCGCGATAAGAAGTGTCAGAACAAGGTAGTAGCCTTGATAGGGAGAGCTTCTCTTCCCAGAAGTGAAATCAATGAACCCTTGTATGAGTACAGGTCCGACATACATAACTGAGAGCCTAATGATTGCGAGGATGGCAGTGAAGGCTATGTCTTTCCAAAAGCACCTGAGAAGGGTGGTCACAACCGGATGCATCGACTTCTCTTCTTGCTTTGGCCAGTTGGATTCAAAGAGCTCAAACATCCTCTCAGCCCTGTGATCAGGCGAAAGAGACGGGATGTCGTCGATGGTGAGAGGCTCCTTGTAGCCTTTCTTAAGAAGTGGGTTCATCCAAAACAAGAAGGCCTTTGAAAGTATGGAGGCTGAAGCAAAGGCAGTCACATTGACTGGTTTCTCAACAAGGGGCTCTCGAAGCTTGGCCTCTTCCCCATCAACCAAAGCATTCGATCTCTTCGTGACCATAATCCCAGTTGATCCTCCAATGGCAGACAAGAAAAGGACGATAGATAGCACGAAAGACAACAAGGAAACAATGTCATCCAACCTTATATAAACATCAATAGTAGCAGCCTGAAAAGAGAGCATCCTTATAAAGACAGAGACCATAAAAAGGGAGTTAATGATGAAGAACATAACCCAGTAGGATCGGAGAGATAGCGGGTGCTTCACAGCTTTGAAGCGTTTCTCATACACAATGAGGACCGCGATGACCAAATCAGTGACTGCTTGAAGCATCCAAAACACTCCATCTACCAGTCTCCACTGAGAGTGGGCGTCACTCCTGAAGGCTAAGATAGAGGTTACACTGTGGAGAGCTGCTAAAACAAGAGTGACAGTCAATGACAGCTTGAACCATAGGTTGGTTTGGACGGGAGGTCCACGACCTCCTCCGAATACAGGGTTCATCTGGTCCTTGGAGAAGAATCTGGAAATGAGCTTCTGAAGGACCACAGCAAAGAGGAAGAGCAAGAAGACCACATCGAAAGAAGAAAGCAAGACTCTTTGGGGACATGGGGAGAGAAAGACGAATCTCAGCCATTTTGGAATGGTGGTTTCTTGGATACTTGGAGGTGAACATGCCAGATCTGTTATCCAAGATTCAGGAGACATCTGCTGATTGATAGGGATGATTCCTCTTCCTTACTACCCTGCTATAGTGTTCGATTCCCTCTTATACTTCTTCCGTTGACAAAAAACAAAAAACAAAAAACAAAAAAAAAAAGAAAATTGAAATTTGATTCATGTTCATAAAGTAATTAGCAATCATTGAAGAATAGTAACAATAAAAAGTAGAATCACAATTCACAAAGTGGTGCTTTATTTTAGACCTGGAAAGTACAGATTTACTATATAAACAAGAACAGGCACTACCTTTCGTGAACCCCAACCAAATCAAACAAAGCCATGTGAAAACAATCATAATCACAATATGCAACGGTGTAAAAATCCAAGTAACTCGAGACCTCTAATTCTATCACCTATGAAACAATAATGATTATTAAAAAAAATGAGAAATCCAAAGAAACATGTTTCTTGCGGGCATCATAGCCAGGGAAAGTGTTTCTTCTTTATCTTGGATACTTTAGAATGAATCAAATAAGAAGCTGGAAATGAAACGCCTGCAAAATTTGATGCTTTGGATACTAGAAAAGCTCAATATTAGATTCGCTAACTGAATGGATTAATTAATTCACAGGCAGCAAGACATCCGAAAGGGGGCGAAACAATTTTTTAAAAAAAAATTACCTAGAAATGGGGAAGAAGGCAAAACCACGAGTAACAAGCAGTGGAGATAATAATCATACAAGGACATGAAAATAAGTGAATGACAATTGAAGATGCAAAAGACAAATATACAATTGATTATTGAACGTAGCACAAAATGAAGAAAAAAGAAAAGGCAATGGAGTTACCAGGGCTCACTCAGTCTCTGGCTGCGTGTAGTTTGGGGGATAAAGGACAAAGGAGGTCTGGTCTGGGGCTCAGCGCCTCAGCCTCCGTGTAGTTTCGGGGAGAGAGGAGGTGTACGAATCCGGAAACATAAATAGTATGGCATTAAAATTATGAATTGAATTTATATGATAGTATGAACGAGGTTCAAGTTATCCATCAACGTACTCCGTATTTGTTTGTGGTCCAAAATTTTTATTTAAAAAATCGGGTTTGCTATGTATCTGTATCTATATATATATATAAATTTTTTTTAAAATTAGCCAAAAAACAAAAAAAAAAATTAGCGAACTAGGCAAAATTCCAAACTATTTTGGGATTTAGTCAAAGTTGGGTAAAGTCGTTGTTTGAAACAGCGACTTTACCCCAAGTAATAAAAAAAATAATATAATATATAAGTCGCTGTTTGAAACAGCGACATACTATTTTTTAAAAAATATATATATAAATTAATGTAAAAAAATAATGAAAGACGGTAAAAAAAAATACATACAGGAGAGTCTATTTTTAAAAAAATACGGATTGAAATGATGTGAGAGAGAGAGAGAGAGAGGAGAGGGGAGGTCAGGTGAGTAGGGATTGAAATGATGTGAGAGAGATAGAGAGGAGAGGGGAGAGGGGAGGTCAGGTGAATAGGGGGGAGGGAGAGAGATAGGGGGGAGGGGATACGGGAGGTGAGAGAGAGGGAGGGGGGAGGGGGTACGGGAGGAGAGATAGGGAGGGGGGCTTTGGGTGGGTAAGTGTCAGACCTTTATTTTTTTTAATAAAATATAGAGAGAGTAGTTGTTTGTAACAGTGACTCTCCCGTATGTATTTATTTTACCGTCTTTTGTTAATTTTTTACGTCAATTTATTTTATTTTTTTTTTAAATAGTAACGACTTATATATTATATTATTTTTTAAAAAAACTTAGGGTAAAGTCGCTGTTTGAAACAGCGACTTTACCCAGTTTTGGCTAAATCCCAAAATAGTTTGAAATTTTGACCAGTTCGCTAATTTTTTTTTGTTTTTTGGCTAATTTTAAAAAAAATTCTATATCTATTCTATATCTATATATCTATATAAAATACTAAAGCAGAGCCTGAAACGGCCTCTGGTGCGATATCGCGTCCATTGAATCAATATACATATATATATAATACTAAAATAGAGGCGTGTAAATCCTATGTGGCAAGCTCTGGTGTGATTCGCTTACGTGTCGTTTTGTGGTGCAATCTAGGTCGGGTCTTTGACACGTCAATTAATGAGTATCCAATAAATTTAAGTCACGTCATACAATGATCCATCTATTTATCCGCATGTCATCCTACGTGTCTACCTTAATTATTAATCTCTATTATTTTAAAATAAAATATTCAATTTCATATCTTAGTTAGTTACAAAAAACTATCATTTTTAATATATATATATATATATATTCAACTTTCTATCTTAATTATTTATAAATTCTATCATTTTAATATAAATATTTGACCTCAATATATTAATTAGTTATGTACGTTCAAAACTTTTACTTGATCCCCCAATATTCAATTTTACTTGATGATTTACAAATTCTATCATTTTCATATAAATATTTAACATCGTTTTTTAATTAATTATAAGCATGGCTTTTGGCTTCGTTTGATAGAATTGACTTATTAACATATTAACTCAAATAAAATCTAAAACTTCAAATAAGAAGATAAATAAGATTATATTACTTGGCATTTAAAAAATAAAATAAAGGAATAATAAAACGGCTGTTAGGTTAGGGAGATTTGAAATCAATATGGGTATATATACCTAAAAATTTCAGAATAAATATAATAGGGAGATTTAAAATCAATATGGGTATAACATAAACGAAATGCTTTGTTGGTAGAAAACATTATTTTTTAAGTTAATTAAATAGTTTTAAAAAAATTATTACTCATACATAAGTTTACAAAAATCCTTTCAATAAGATAAAATTTGCACTAAAAAAAATAAAATTTACACTTAAATATATAATTTGATTTATATAAAAATCTAATGGAAAGAGTATGATCAGCTCTCATGGCGTGAAAATCCTATGTGGCGGGCTCTGGTCGAATTCGCTTACGTGTCGTTCTGTGGTATAATCTGGCCGAGTTTTTTTGACACGGCAATGAGTATCCAATAAATTTAAGCCACATCAATTAATAATTTCATATCTTTTAGCCACAACATTTAACTTATAGTTAGTAACAATCACAATTAATTTAAATAATAAAATTTTATCATATCTCAGTTAGTTACATTTTGATAAATTTTTTAAATAAATCTAATGAATTTTGACAAACTAAAAAATCTTATAAATATACATTAATTTCATCACTTCATACTTTTTTTATAACAAAGTGCTAATGAAATTAGTAGAATCCAAATCGTCAAAGATGTTAAAATTTGAAAGTTTCTTAGAAAAAAATTAATAAAAACAAATATTTTACTCATTCCTTCAATTCCGAAAATAAAATTTCAAAAGTTGATATGAAATTCTAAGATAAGATAGAGTTTAGATCTATATAGCTAATCCGTTTTTTAACCAATTCTGTTGGGGCATAGGTTAAAAGGTTTAGTTTGAAAATATTATTCACGTGTCATCCTTATATGTCCATCTCATATCTTAAGTGGTTACAAAATCTATCATTTTTCCATGAATTATTTTTATAAATATTGTACCTTGATGTAACGGCCCGGATATAAATACCCGGGTTACGTTTCGAAGGTCGGATACCTTCGTTCGGATGTTGCAATTCAGGTACGGGTCGAGGTTTCAAACCTCAAAGATTAGTATTTTAAAGTGGGGATTTCGCACCCCAAAATAGTCGAAGGGCCACGTGGAATCTTCAAGCTGTCCTAGAACTATGTCGCGGAAATTCATTTGCAAACTAGCGAAACGGAAGTAAAGTACAACTTGCCACGGCGAGGCCGGGTCAAAACCAAAACACACATTCTGAAATCGTATAGCCAAATTGGGGGGGTTAGGCAGGTTCTTTGCAAACGCCCGGGGAATTTCCCCACGCCATAGAGACAGAGAGCAATCATACCTAAAAATAAGTGGTACGAGCGGGATCAGACCGAGACCCCAACGCACCCTGTCCCGCAAGCAAATATACACATACCCTATAATAAAGAACCTTCGATGCAATGCGGAAATTAAATCACACTAGCATGTTCCTAAATCATAATGTGCGGAAAAGAACAGTAAAGTCGCCCAAAGAATGCCAAGTGGCATATCCCTCTCCTACCTCTGCACCCCTTTCCGTTAGTGCAGAGACTGGCAAGTTCGATGCTATAGCATATCATATCTCATCATAGCATATCATATGTCATCATCATATTTAAGGACATATATCCATATTTCATCTCATAATTCACATCATTACATGCTCATCAGATCAATATCTCATCAAAGACAATATATCATAACATAGCAATACCGACACATTATAATTTATATTCACACAAGTCATCAGAGACATTCATCAAGCTATGCAAAGTAAGTCATTTTCCCAAGATTTCCTAAAACCCTTTGATCTCAAGTTAGATCGAATCGTTATTTAAAACAATTTCTCCAAATCACACTTGACCCAAAAAATCCATTTACAAAGCATTGTCTTTTAAATCAACTTATTTTATTATTTATCCAAACAGATCCGACAAGGTTAATATATTCTCAAAAATCATCTTTATAAAACATTATATAATAACATTTCTCAATTAATATTACTTTTAAACACTTTATAATATATACTAATATTTTCAGAGATTATATAATCACCAAAATCATAATAATATAAAATAATAAAACTAATAATAATAACTAACAATTAAATACTACTAATATAATATAACATATATAACACATAACATCTAATAAATAACAACTAATAATAACAACAATATAACCCAGCCCAACTCTCATACTCACCAACCCATGACCCATACCCAATAGGAAGGCACAACCCAACCCATTAACCCAAACATCCATTCCGGCCCAAAACCCAAACCCCTCTTTCCTTCCACACTTTCAAATTTTTGGATTTAACAATCAGACAAAACAAATAAAAGAAGCGGGCCCTAGATGGTGAGATGGAAGCGGGGCCCACAGTTTATCCTCAACCTCCCGCCTCCTCCTCTGCGGTTCGCCGCTCCGGCTTTCGCTCTCGTTCTCGCGCATCCGCCCTCAGCTCGCTACACACTCTCGCTCTCTCACCCTCCTCCTCGCACCTCCTCGCTCGGGCTCACTCTCACAACTCTCTCTCCCGTTGGCTGCCTCTCCCTTGTATCACCGCTCGACCTCGCCGGATCTCTCTCCAATCCGCTCTCGACCTCTCTGACTCGCCCTCAGATGAACGAAAACGATGACACAAGGCTTCCTATGGCTAACAAAATGGAATGGAAAGGGAAGAAGCTCACCGGGGGTGTCTTGAGTTTCGTCGGAAAGTATCGAGGTCGACGGAGTTGATTTGGGCTCGCCAGATATGGATTGACACCGGAATCGGCCTAGGAAGGAAGGTAATAACTTAAAGGCGGAGCTTTACGGAGGTTTCGACCGGAAAAAGGGAAGACGAGCTTACCGGCTTCGAACGGGAAAACAGGGGAAAGAGAGGCGAAGGCGGTGATTTGGGTTGCTCCAGGGCTGCTCGGGTGTACTTCGGACGTCGGAGGGAGCTGCTGGAGCTGCTGGGATCAGAGGTAAGGTGGAAGGGAAGCTGCTGGAGGTGCTCGGAGGGTTCTCTTCGAAAAACAGGGGAGCTTGAGGTGGTGGTGAGCTTCGCGATTGGAGACGGGGGGTGGAGTGGAGATTGACAGTGGTGTCGGTATGGTGGTGGAGAGGTGGTGAAGTGGTGGTGTGGTGGCCAGCGACGACGAAAGGGTGGTGGTGGAGGTTTCGTGTTTGGAAGGGTGAAAGAAAACAAGAGAAAGGGAGAGAAGGGGATGGTGTGTGTTTGAAAATGAAAGGTAGGAGAGGATAAGGTTTGTGTGAAATTAAAAACAAAGGCTGAGTGTGGGGTGAATCAGAATGAGGGAGAGAGGCATGGAGACAAAAGAAGAGGTGGAGGGTGGTACAGTTGGCGTGGGCTACTACTGGGCACTTTGCCAAGAAAGGGGAAGGCAAGGGTGGTGTGGTGCTGGTGCTACTGAACGAGACAGGGAGGAAGGAAAAGGACACAAGAGTGGTCCCTAAAGCAAATTTTAAAATACCCGAAATTTAATCCCGAAACCCACTATCTCGGCCTTAATCCCGATCTATTCAAATTTAAATCAAGGTTGAATCCGAATAAATAATCCACTAAATATTTTTCAAGTCTCGGACTAAAATTAGCGAAATAAAATCCGCTTTTAAATCTAATTTGAATTTATCCCGGAATTCGCTTCGACGGATTTAGAATAAAATGTATTGCTCCAGGACGGAATTTTTAAAATTTTCCTGAATTATAGAAATTAAAATAATCACAGTTCAATATCATATAAAATAATAATTTAAAAATTTCGGTCTTTACACTTGAATTATTTTATCTTTAGTCATTAAAATTGATTATTTTAGTTCATTATATCTAATGATAAGATTTTATTATAATTAATTATCTATTGAATGATAAAATCTTATTACTAAAATATTTATATTAATTCTCAACCTCATATCTTAAGTCGTTACAAAAAATTTTTTATTACTTGAATTTTTTTTATAAAATTCAAATCAACTATTTTAATGTTCACATAAAATTTAACAAAAATAATTTTAATATAATCAATATAATGAAATATAATTTATTAACAAAACGCACAAGGGCGCGGGTAACAACTACTAGTTTTCTGGATTAAAGCAGGATTATTTTTAATTACGTGTCATTTTCTGGATTAAAGTGGTATTATTTTTTTGGGCCACATTAATTAATAAGTCAATATAGTTAGGTAAAAAAAACTTATCTTTTTAGATCAAATAATATACCCAATATAACCTTATATCTTAATTAAGTCTTTTATAAATATTCAACCTTATATCTTAATTAGGTAGAAAACTTATCGTTTTAGCTATATTCTATTATATTAAACCATATATAATTATTCAATTTCGGTTATATTTATCTATAATGTTAACCATACGGTATAATGCATTATAATTTCGGTTATAATATTTTGATATAACATATAATTATATATGTTAACTCAGATATGCTATATTCTATTATATTAAACCATAATTATCCAATTTCGGTTATATTTATCTATAATGTTAACCATACGATATAATGCATTGGAATGTTGGTTATAATATTTTGATAAAAGTATATAACATATAAGTATATATGTTAACTTAGATATATAATTTTTTTATGTTAACTTAAGTTAACGGTTCTATTTATTTCTGGTGCAATTTCGCATCCATTGAATTTTCTGGATTAAAACGGGATTATTTTTGCTTACGTGTCATATTTTGAATTAAATTTGTATTATATTTTTGGATCACATCAATTAATAAACCAATATAGTTAGGTAAAAACTTATCTTTCTATATCACTAAAATTAATTATGACTATATATATTACAAAAGAAATCTATATGAAATATATTTATACATTGCACCGTTAGTAGATCCAAATCCGATAACTATCTAATATATAAAATATCTATCAATCTATATCTATATAAAATACTAAAACAGAGGCCTGAAACGGGCTCTGGTGCGATCTCGCGTCCATGGAATTTTCTGGATTAAAGCGGGATTATTTTTGCTTACGTGACATTTTTTGGATTAAAGTGGTATTAAATTTCTGGTCCACATCAATTAATAAATGAATATAGTTAGCTAAAAATTTATCTTTTTAGATCAATAATCTATTTTATGTTTATCATACACCATTAAACTAAAATAATAATTACCACTTGCCGATTAGTATTTGAATTTGCAAAGTTAATTCAAAGATGTTTTCAATTAATGTTTTCATATTTTTAATTAATGTTTTCAATTCACCTTTTTAAAAGCGCATCTTTGTGGCTTGTATTATTATCAACTTGAGTATAATATCAATTTGCGCTTTAAATTCCAACAATCGTTTATCAAATTATATGATTAATCTAGATTCAAACATATTTACATTCTCTAAAAAACATAAAATTTATATTAATTCAAAGATGTTTTATATAATAAAATTTATTAAAAAATCGCACAACGGGCGATTAATAAAACTAGTAAAATACTAAAGTAGAGACCTGAAACGGCATCTGATACGATTCACATACGTGATATTTTCTGAATTCAAATTGTGTTATTTTTTCATACGTGTCATATTCTAGATTAAAATGGTATTATCTTTTTTAGTCACGCCATTAATAAGCCAATATAATTATGTAAAAAATTTATTTTTTAGATTAAATAATCTCCAATATAACCTTATTTCTTAATACGTGAAAATTTTTTTCCACAAAGTTTTTCCACCATGTATAAAACAACTATCTTTAATTAACCGTAAGTCGATCTGAAAATAATATTTAATTATGTGTTTAAATCAAATCAAGATTTAGATGAATTTTTACCAGAATTAATTTGCCAAACAGGCCACTTTTTGGGCTTAAATTGAGCAACTGTCCACAGAGGTATTAAAATTGGGAAAAAGTCCATCTCTCCTGTTGAAACAAAACAGTGCCCCCCTTCCATCTAAACTGCTTCCTTCTGTAAAGACCGAGATTTTTAAATAAATATTTTTATAGTTATAAATTTGATTTCGATAAGAATTTATTCAATTTCTGAGATTTCAAAAGTTTTCAAAATCTCTGTTCTCGAGCCAACGACTGATTTAAATTCTTTCGAACAATTCCGGCATAAACTTGTTATTGAAAATTTAAAACGAATTCATTCCGCTTTATTTTTTTTGGGGTTTAAAAATATTTTTTGAGTTTTGTTATTTAATTCGGGTACGAATATTTATTTTAAATTTATTTTAATCACATTAGGTTAAGGTCGAAAATCGAGTTTCGAGATTTAATTCCGGGTAGTTAATTTGACTTTTCTCTAACACCTCACATCTTTCACATCCTCATCCACCCTACAACTCCCTACCCCCTATTCTTAAACCCATCCCCTCCCTTTCTGCATCCTTCATTTCCCATCACCATCCCTTTATTTCTCTCATTCCCACCACGTTCCTCCATCCCCTTCAAGGCTCCATCATCATCACCACCTTCGTACGCCATCAACCGTTCATATCGCCGGCCAGAGCACCACCGAGGCACCCTGCCTCCTGTTCGACGAGGCTGACCCGGTGTCACCTTCCCCGACGTCTGGTCTCGCGGCCAAGTCGACCATGAGCAGCCCAGGAACACCCGAAGCCGTCGAGCCAAGCACAACAAATCCACCTCCATCGCCAAGGACCACCAAGCTCCCTTGTAGCTCCTCGAAAACAGCCGAGCACACCTTCACCTCCTCCTCCTTTGAGCTCGAAGCCAGCACCTCCAGCTCCTCCTCGCAAAGACCGAAGCAGCCGAGCTCGGAGCCACCAAAAAGGAACGTTCCCAGTCGCCGGCGCCGAGCCCATTGCTCCGTTTCTAGTTCGAATCCTCCGACCGGGAATCGCAGCCCCACACCTCCGGCGAGCTTGAACGAACTCCGACGAACCGTCGACGAGCATTGAGCCTCTAGGTGAGCACTCCTAAACCTCTCTTCAACCCCCGTTTCTTTTCGGATCCCTGTCTTGCCTTCATTTCATTCCTGTTTGATCTGAGAGCTCCGGTGAGGACGCTGGGTGAGAGTGGGTCGAGAGCGGTCGGCGAGGTCGAGCGAGAGAGTGGTACGCGAGCGAGAGCAGGCGAGCACGAGGGCGTGAGATGAGGGAGCTGTGCGAGAGCGGCAAGGGCGAGAGAGAGAGAGAGAGTACAGCGAGGATGAGGCCGGAGAAGTGGGCGGCGTACGCTCGGCGGGTCGGGGCTCGAATCTGGGAGGCAAAGCAGGGGAGACGGGAGGTAGGAGAAGAAGGGGTGGGTCCCGTCCCTTTCTCTCCCGTGGGACCCGCTTCAGCTTTATTTTATTTTTATTTTTCTTCCTTTTTTGATTAAATCCGGTAGGAGATATGGGGAGGGTTGGGCTGAGTTTTTCGGGCCGGGATTCTTTCTTTTCTGGGCTTGTGAACATGGGTCGGGGTTAGTATGTGTTTAAAGGGAATTTTGAAAGTTGGGCCTAATTTTATTTTCTGAAAACCGTTTTAGCCTGGGCCGGTTTTAGGGGTTTTTGTTGGTCCGGTTTGATTCACTTAATTGGGTCCAGCCTTGGCTCAATTTAATTAATTATTTATTTATTCCTCCCTTTATTGTTATTATTTACTGATTATCTAATTATTTAAATTATTATCTAATCATTTTCTAAAATTGTGATTATTTAATTATTTGACTAATTGATTGGTTAATGGTTGAGATCTAAATGGTTGGATTTAAGCTATATTATTTGAGATATTCTAAAGAGTCGGAATTTATTAAGAGAATAATTTTTAACTACAATAAGCCATGCCGGAATTGTTTTAATAATATTATTTTGGTTTAAGGATTTAAACGTTTAATGTCGAGATTTGACTAAGTATGATTTTAACAGAATCGTATGATGATCGAGTTGACTTCCTTGAGATTTAAATTTCTTTGACTAACTTGTGAACTGGCTTATTTGGAACTTGCCTTGGTAAATTGGTTAATGAACTTTGCTTGAGAAATTATACGAGTTGAGATATGAATGAATATGAATTAAGAGCATGATTTGAAACGTTGGAAATTCAAGATGAATTATGGAAATAAGAATGAAATGTGATAATATAAGATGATTGAGAGAAGTGATGATGATGATGATAACGAGAATGAGATAATATATGATGGAATATGAGGTGAGACGAGACTATGCGAAGATATGGCCTGATAATGATAAATGAGTTTCCTTTAGCTTTACTTAGTTCTGGGTAACAGTAAATGGGTCCTTTTGTGCATTAGACTTATAATCGTTTCTTATTAAATTGTTAGGTGATCCGTGATGTGATTAGCTTACTCTTTCTGCTTTACTTTGCTGTTCGGCGCCTCCAGGTAAGTCCTCCGGGGCTTACTCAAGTTAGAACCTCATGCCTGATGTGTCATATAGTGTGTAGGTGTTGCATCCTGCATAATCATGTAGTATCATGCTTAGGTTGCACAATTAATCGAGCATCCGTATTCTCTTTGCGTATGGTAGAACGGCCGTTAAATTGTGAGTCCTAGAGTCATTTGCTAGGGTCATAGGACGGTCCAGTCCCATCGGGCTTAGTCCTCATCGAGTCAGACTGTTAAATTGACGAGCATGAATATTGATACGATTGATGATGTTATGATATTGAACGCGACCGGTTCCCGCACTAACGAGCATGGGTGCGGGAGTATAAAACGCGGTCGGTTCCTGCACTAACGAGCATGGGTGCGGGAGTAGGAGAGGGACATGCCACTTGGCATTCTATGCGGGATCCCATTTAATCGCTTTCTGCATATATATATATATATATATATATATATATATATATATAAACTGCTAGCATGCTTGAGTGTTTAATATTTCGCACTGCATTAGAGCATCCTTTATTTAGGTATAGGCATATTATATGTCCTCAGTGAGGTCTTCAGGGCCCGCATGAGTGGCTCGACCTTGACTTCGTGGTTAGTTTCAGGTACTCGTACCCTTGCTTGATCATGTGCTGTTGTTGCGGGGGATATCTTATGGCGCAGTGAGAGGGAGAATAAGACTGACTATGGACTCCACACTTTTGCTACTTTTATATATTTCCTATATATTTTGGTTTGACCCGGCTTTGTCGTGGTAACTAGGTATCAAATTGTGTTTGTTGTTTTTGACGAAACTTGTTTTATGCGACTTAGAAGTAGGATAGATTATGATTCCCAATGAACCTATCGCGAATTTAGGGTACCAAATCCCTTCTTTTAGTATTAACACCTTGTTTTGAAACTCAACCCGTACTCGAATTGCAAGATCCGAACGAAGGTATCCAATCCTTCGAAACGTAACCCGAATATTTATATTTGGGCCGTTACACCTTCTCCCTTTCCATTTCGTCCGTGATGAGATCTCCAGGGTTTTGTCTTTCGCAGATCTGGGCTCCGAATGCTTCCTTCTCCTAGATCTGAGTTCACTTGACCTCCTTCAACCTAGATCCAACGATTTTTGTATCATTCTTGCTCAGATCTGGGAGCTTACCGGCCATTTGCAGATCTGGAGTTGTCGAGGTCCAGACGATAAGAAATTTGGAGTTGCCGAGGTCGACGTTCGTCGGAGTTTGGTGCTTTCTGATTTCGAAATTGGCGAACTCAACCGGATTCGGAAGTCCGATTCAGAGTTAGTCCGATTCAGAGGTCGACGTTCGTCACTGTATTATATGAAGGGGTGTCGGAGGGCTCAAAGCCTAACTCCGCCGACGTTCGCCGATCATGTCAACCTTCTTCTTCGGTGAGTTATAAGTTGAGCCCTTCCATTGCTGTTCTGTTGAGCCCGAGACGCTTGATTCGGGCCTGTCGGTGGAGGAAAAGGACCAAGACGTTGTTGTGAATGCGGTTGAGGAGGGAGGAGACGCCGGCGTTAGAGGGGAGATTGACACGTCGGCGCCGTTTGAGTCTGTGAAGGAGGCGGTGAGCCGTTTTGGTGGGCTTGGTTTCTGGAAACGTAACATTCATCAGGTTGATACCGATCTCAGCCACAGAGAGAAGCTCTTTATGTCTGAGGTACATTGATTTCTTTTTTTTCCTCCACTTTTTATGAGACCTTTTTTGCTATGTCTATGTGAGCTTGTGAATTTCACTTCCCTTTCCCAATTTACTTGAACCAACTACTGCAAAAAATATCAAATTACATATTTGTTTACTCTAGTTCGGTTGGATTGACACATGGATATTAAAGGAATTGAACAGAGACCAATTAAATACGGTTGCATTCTTGTTCTTCTTTCATCATGCTCTCATTTTCTCATCCAAATACGGAGCATCCATCTAACGATGTTTGATAACTCGAAGTAGTTTTGAATTGTTGAATTTTCTCATGACTTCGTGGAGGTTGGACGCAGTCTATACTACAAATTTCACTATGATTAGTTAATTACGGTGCTTAATTTCCATCTTTAGGATTTGTCTTGAACCAAGGAACTGTTAATTTATTTATTTATTAATGGTTTATATTTTTATTACATTTCAACATTTTTTTTTATTACGTTTCAACTTTGTCTAAATTTATATAAGTTATCTCTTTAAAAAATGAATATCAAAATCATACTGAAGCTCTCATTAATATATAGTTTAGGACCTCCGGTTTCAGCACCTCCGGTTTCAGCAATTCCGGTTTCAACAACACGGTGGACATTTAGCTAATATGAATAGGTTGGTGGAAAAAATGTAACAACTTGGGCGAGTGCTGAAAATCGAGTGAGAGATGAATGTGTGTATGTTTTCCGCAATTTTTTTTTATGTCTACAATATTTTAGTAATATTACATTCCGCTTTCAGCACTTTTAATCGTGTCAATACTTTTAGGAATATCTATTTTTTATATAAAAAAAATTAGTGGTGTCTGCAAATTTTTTTAACCTCAGCGGTATTTTGAGCGTTAGTGGGTGTCCGCATTTCAGCAAAATTCGTTATGCTGAAATGAGGACTCTTGGAGAGCTTATTAGCTTCTTGTGTTTTTGTGTAATCTTAAAATGCTGAATTAATTCTTATTAGCAAAATTCGTTATGTTGAAATGCTGAAATTAATTCTTATTAGCAAAATTCGTTATGCTGAAATGCTGAAATTAATTATTATACAATTGTATGAGCTACTACATCTTACACACAAGCATGTTCAGCAACACGGTTTCAACATGAATTTTGATGTTCCTTGCTTTAATCTCTTTAAAAGCCTCTTAGCTCAATGGTAGAGCAATGTGCTTATGCGCAAATACGTGGGTTCGAATCCCGCAACACGGTTTCAGCAACTCCGATTTCAGCAAACCCGGTGTCGAAGTGGTGACGCGAAAAAAAAAGCAACTCCGGTTTCAGCAACACGGTTTCAGCAACTCCGATGTCGAAGCGCTAACGCGAAAAAATAAAAAACTAATTTCAGCAATTGCAACAACAATTTAAGCAACTCCGGTTTCAGCAACCCTGGTTTCAGCAACTTAGGTTTCAGCAACGCGCGAAAAAAAAAACTAATTTCAGCAATTTCAGCAACTTTGGTTTCAGCAACTTCGGTTTCAGCAACGCGCGAAAAAAAAAAAACTATTTTCAACAGTTTCAGCAACTTTGGTTTCAGCAATTTCGGTTTTAGCAACTTAGGTTTCAGCAACACGCGAAAAAAAAAATGCTGAAATAGGAGTTGCTGAAATCAAATGTGCTGAAACAGTAGGGGGGCACAGGGTGCGCACGTGGGGGGCAAAGGGGGCAAGGGAAGGAAGGTGGACATTTTGCCAATTTAGAAGGAAAGGGTGGACAATTTCCTAATAAAGGCCCTATTTATAGCCTATAGCACAATTCCCCCTTTTTACAATTGCGGGATATATTGAGGTTTTACCGTTTTAGCCTTTTAGGTTTGAAAATTCATATCGAACTCAACCTGATAGTATAACATCTTAAGAAGCCTAATCTATCTATTGTATTATTATCAATATATATATATATATATATATATATATATATATATATATATATATATATATATATATATATATATATATATATATATATATATATATATATATATATATATATATGAGGCAGAGTTCAAGTGAGAAGTAGTTTATCCGGTAAGAAGAAGAAAAGAAGTAATGTTATTAGTTGATCCTCCTCGTAGGCTCTTTTCTCGATCTGATTCGCACTCCTCTACCGACTCCAAATCTTCCCACTGTAGCCATCCACCAACCGAACGCTCCCATCTCCGATGGCGACTCCGTCTTCTATGGCAACTGGCTCCTGCGATTTCGACCCATCCTCGTCCAGTCCCTTTCTCTTGGTTCACCATCTCCGAGCACCCGTCCTCGCTCCTCCGGCGGCCCGGCCACGTCACCCTCAAAACTGATGGTCGTCCCCTATTCCTTGGAGTCGAAAGAAGGTGTCGCTGGCCGCCGTGGCTTCTCTTCAGGTGTCGGGAATTCACGCTTCATTAAGTTTGGGGCGGGCGCGGCCGGCTGCGGTGAGG
Source organism: Persicaria maculosa (assembly GCA_963922045.1). Classification (NCBI taxonomy): domain Eukaryota; kingdom Viridiplantae; phylum Streptophyta; class Magnoliopsida; order Caryophyllales; family Polygonaceae; genus Persicaria; species Persicaria maculosa. The sequence goes on from OY998261.1 coordinate 44,123,795, forward strand.
GGGCCTAGACGCCGTTGAGAAAGTAGGGGACGGGGCTAAGAGTGATGACGCGGAGGATAGGTGGATAATGAATCGTAAAATTGGCTAGTATTGCGATTCATTCATTTTGGGGATTTTTAGATGATAGGGGATTTTTAGATGCCGTGGAGGATGGATGGATAATGATTCCTTTTGCTAGTGAAATTCAGGAGCTGAGGAGTAATATATGGCATCATTTGCTTAGGTTCCAGGTCTTGCTGTGGTATGTTTCGAAAGTGAGGAGGAAACCCTATATTATGTGAATAAGAAGAGAGAAGCTTGTGATGAAGTTGGGATCAATTTCTTTGACATTTGTCTATCCGATCAAGTCTCTGAAGATGAGCTTATTGATAAGCTTCATGAGTTAAATGTGAACCCTGATATACACGGTTCGTCGTTTATTAATTTTATATCAAATTATATTTTATCTAAATATACTTTGAACAATTTTACTATTGGACGAGTGCCCAAATTTTACATAATTGGGGAATGAATTCGGCTGTTTCCGTTTCCATAATTTGAATAATGTAATGCTTCAAGTAAATGGGTTACCCTGAATCACTTGGAAATCAGTTTGCTAATGAGCCTTGAGTTTTCTGCCTGTCGTCGTTCATATTGCAGCATCTGAGATAAAATCAAGATATAAAGATTAACCAAGTTCTGCTTGATTTTTGTTGCCATTTGGTTCTGATTAATCTATTTTGTAGTTTGATTTTCTACAATGTCAGGCATACTGATGTAGTTTGTACTATTATTTTGAAAAAATATATAAATATTGTAAGTTTTCATTTGGATTTTTTTTTGTTTTTTTTTGTTGTGGATATGTTGTACGTAATTTATTGATATATGTGTTGTAATGATCGATCGAAATTGGGGGTTTGAGCTGATCGACTCACGGTTGAGTTTGGTGTGCAGTAAATATAGATAGAATGCGTGAATTTTTTTTTTTGAACCATTTTATTTAAATAATATTGGTTCATATTTTGAACCATTTTATTTAAAAAATAAATAAATAAATAAATAATATTAAAAGAAAATAGAAGAAGAACGAAAATGTTACAATTATGAAATAGTAGTGGTTTATGAAATAAATTCTAGTGGTTCATCAAATAAATAGTAGTGGTTCATGAACCATTTTATTTAAAAACAAATAAATGAATAATTAAAAAACAAAAATTAAAAGAAAATAAAAGAAGAATGAAAATTTTATAATTGTTAAATAGTATTGGTTCATGAAATATATAGTAGTGGTTCATGAACCATTTTATTTTAAAAACAAAGAAAATAAATAATTTAAAAATAAAAATTAAATTACACTAAAAAATTGGTTTAGTGACTAAATAGAGAGTGATTCAGTGACTAAATAGAGATTGGTTCAGTGACTAAATAGAGATTAGTTCAGTGACTAAATAGAGAGTGGTCCAGTGACTAAATAGAGATTGGTTCAGTGACTAAATAGAGATTGGTTCAGTACTAAATAAAGAGTGGTTCGGTGACTAAATAGAGATTGGTTCAGTGACTAAATAGAGAGTGGTTCAGTGAATAAATAGAGTAGTTCAATAACTAAATAGAGATTGGTTCAGTGGCTAAATAGAGATTGGTTCAGTGATTAAATAGAGAGTGGTTCAGTGACTAAATAGAGATTGGTTCAGTGACTAAATATAGAGTGGTTCAGTGACTAAATAGAGATTGGTTCAGTGAATAAATATAGAGTGGTTCAGTGACTAAATAGAGATTGGTTCAGTGACTAAATAGAGATTGGTTCAGTGACTAAATGAGATTGGTTCAGTGACTAAATAGAGATTGGTTTAGTACTAAATAAAGAGTGGTTCGGTGACTAAATAGAGATTGGTTCAGTGACTAAATGGAGAGTGGTTCAGTGATTAAATAGAGTGATTCAGTAACTAAATAGAGATCGGTTCAGTGGCTAAATAGATATTGGTTCAGTGATTAAATAGAGAGTGGTTCAGTGACTAAATAGATATTGGTTCAGTGACTAAATATAGAGTGGTTCAGTGACTAAATAGAAATTGGTTCAGTGACTAAATATAGAGTGGTTCGGTGACTAAATAGAGATTGGTTCAGTGACTAAATAGAGATTGGTTCAGTGACTAAATGAGATTGGTTCAGTGACTAAATAGAGAGTGGTTCATTGACTAAATAGAGATTGATTCAGTGACTAAATAGAGATTGGTTCAGTGACTAAATATAGAGTGGTTCAGTGACTAAATAGAGATTGGTTCAGTGACTAAATATAGAGTGGTTCAGTGACTAAATAGAGATTGGTTCAGTGACTAAATAGAGAGTGGTTCAGTGGCTAAATAGAGAGCTGTTCAGTGACTAAATAGAGAGTGGTTCAGTGACTAAATAGAGATTGGTTCAGTGACTAAATAGAGAGTGGTTCAGTGACTAAATAGAGATTGGTTCAGTACGAGAGTGGTTCAATGACTAAATAGAGAGTGGTTCAGAGACTAAATAGAGATTGGTTCAGTGACTAAATAGAGATTGGTTCAATACTAAATAAAGAGTGGTTCGGTGACTAAATAGAGATTGATTCAGTAACTAAATAGAGAGTGGTTCAGTGACTAAATAGAGAGTATTGACTAATGAAATAAATAGTATTGGTTCATGAATTATTTTATTTTAAAAACAAGTAAATAAATAATTAAAAAAATAAACAATAAAAGAAAAATGAAAATTTTACAATTATTAAATAGTAGTAGTTCATGAAATAAAGAGTAGTTGTTCATCAAATAAATCGTATTGGTTCATGAAATAAATAGTATTAGTTCATGAACTATTTTATTTTAAAAACAAATAAATAGATAATTAAAAAATAAACATTAAAAGAAAATAAAAGAAGAATGAAAATTTTACAATTATTAAATAGTAGTGGTTCATGAAATAAAGACTAGTGGTTCATCAAATAAATAGTATTGGTTCATGAAATAAATAGTATTGGTTCATGAACTATTTTATATTAAAAACAAATAAATAAATAATTAAAAACTAAACATTAAAAGAAAATAAAAGAAGATTGAAAATTTTACAATTATTAAATAGTAATGATTCATGAAATAAAGAGTAGTGGTAATTCATAAAATAAATAGTATTGGTTCATGAACCATTTTATTTTTTTTAAAAAATAAATAATTAAAAAAATAAACATTAAAAGAAAATAAAAAAGTGAAAAATTTTAAGGGTGATATAGAACATTAATGTATCTCGTAATGTGTAATTAATAAATTTATATGAATATTTAATTATAATAATATAGGCAAAATCGATTTAGTGAATTAAGCAATAAATACTGTAGGATGCTCATGCGTATGTGTGTACATATTGTGGGGACAACACCCTTAAGGAAGGGACAGATCCAAGTGGGCATCATCTGATCTCGCCCACTATTAACATTTTTAGGTATCCACTATGCTTACCACTATTGAGGCTGGTTTGGCTCCATGACCGAGGGGTTCTAACTGGGCGGAAAGAGAGAGTTGAGACTACGACTACACTGAATTAATAACAGTTTGGATTTACGTATTTGGATAATGTTTTGACCCGGCACCGTCGTGGCAACCTTATGTATGACTTTGGAAACTTGACTGGTTGTATGATAAATGGTTTTACGACTTAGGCCATAGGGCAGGTACAGGGGACTTACCCCGAGGATTCCAACGGTCCTTCTCGGTTTTGGGTGTGAAATCCCACTTTCAAAGCGCAATTGTTGGTTTCAAACCTTCAACCTGTACTCGAGGCGCAAGATCCCATCGAGGGTTTTCATCCCTCGAAACGTAACCCGAGAATCATAATCCCGGGCCGTTACAATTATTATTAAAAGATCCAAAGATTTCAACCAAACTATTTTAACATTTAAAATTCAAAAAGAAAATATAATTTTGTTTATTTAGAAACCGCACAACGGGCGGGTAGTAACACTGGTTTATATTATTACTGAATACATGGTGTGGTTATCAATATTCAGTGTCGGCAAACTTTCTTGGTTTGGAAAAATTTTATAGAATTAGTGTTAACTAGTCTATTCCCCGTGTTATGCACGGATTTAATGAAAAAATATTAACCTTCCAAAATAAATAATGTGTATTCATCTACAAATAAAAAAAAGATAATCTATATATTATAATATTTTTATATAATTTAATATTAAAAAAATTATTTGAATAATAGAAACAAAGGAAATTGTTTTTAATGGAATCATACTCCCTATTAATTAACCATCATAAATTTCAAACAAAATCAAAACAAATCTTATAGGTAAAGAAGAACTATGAAAACATAAAATAGTATAAAACACAAACAAAAATCTAATTTGAGTGAGAAAATATGCATCACCTTCTTCAAAATGAGGCCCAACACAGTTCTCAAGAGGGTTTTTATTCTACGATTGCGAATTTAACAATTCGACAATCCGACTCCACAATGATATCATGATATGTGTTAAACCATCATCTCATGCTAATTGGAAAATAGAAACGACATGCCCATGCTTCTGCCATCTCCGAGATTGATCCCATTTGAATAGCTATTACACCCATCAAGAGTTAGAGACGCAGTGAGGAATGATGTGGTTTAAGCGACCCTCTAGCTGGAAAGGAAAAATTGCATAGTTTTTTAAAATATTTTTTTACAATTAGACTAAACTAATACAAAAAATTATAAAGTTTATTTATCTTAGTTGGTCGTGAGTAATACATAAAAGTATTTGAAAAGTATTTATTCGGAAGATATTTTATAAGAAAAATTGATTAAAATATAAAGTTAAATTTGATTAACCATTTCCAAAGATGTAATTGATTTGTAAAACAACCATGGAATAAACCTCTATTTTAATTTAATAATTTCAAGATTAAAAGTAAAAGTACATGATTCTTATACAAACAACAATGGATTAAAACTAATTGAAATGTTATAAAATCAAATAACACAAAAGTATTTGAAAAGTACAAACAACAATGGATTAAAACTAATTGAAATGTTATAAAATCAAATAACACAAAAGTATTTGAAAAGTATTGAATCGGTAGATATTTTTATATGAAAAATTGATTAAAATATAAAATTAAATTTGATTAAGAATTTGCAAAGATATATTTGATTTGTAAAACGAAAAAAAAAACAACCATCCCAGTTTATAAACATTAGCCAGATTATAATATAATTGATCCTTATCAAAATCAAACAAACAATGAAAAAATAGCTACGGAGTATTATTTTAAAAAAAAATACAAAATTATTTGATTCATGTATTTTCATATTTTTAATCAATAAAAGATTTTAAAAATAATAAATAAGTTGCTAAATACATGACATTATTAATGAGATGTAAAAATTGAATTGATTAAACTTTTCACTACAAAATATTTTTTTATAAAAAGATGAGATGTGACGATATTAACATATAAAATACTATATATAAACATTATTGATTATCTATATATTAATTAAAAGCAAAGTATTTGTGTCACGTGTCACCTCCTCGCGCACTGATATTTTTGGCAACATCTATTTTATATATATTTATTTATAATTTTATAATTTAGAAATAGCTTTTTTTTTCCCAATATTTGTTTGATATATCATATAACCTATTTTTGTCAACTATGTATATTTAATTGGATATCTATTTGATAGACCTGGGCAAACGCGGGTCGGCCCGTCCGCCCCGCCCCGCCCGCCCGCTAATACAAGCGGGTATGGACAAGGGAAAAAGCCCATGCGGGCTGCTAAGCCCGGCCCGCGCCCGCAGCGGGTACGGGATTGGGAAGACCAATGTACCCGTTGCAGGCCACTAGGCCCGTAACGGGTACCCGCTATTTTTTTTATTAAAATTATAAAATATATTATATATATTTTCGACATTACAATGTATATAAATATATTACTATGTATTTTTATCAATATATATATATATACTTACTGTGTATATGTATACAAATATATATACTTACTAACTTACAGTGTATATGTATACAAATATATATACTTACTAACTTACAGTGTATATGTATACAAATATATATATTACACAATGTATATAGATAGTGTATATACATATATTACTGTTTTATATTATTATATTACTGTTTTTATATAACACAATGTATATACATATATTATTGTTATAATTAGATATTATATACATATATATTATATATTACTGTACGTGTATACAAACACATATATATACACATATATACTTATAAATATATTATAGTGTATATACATATAATACCGCGGGTACCCGCGGGTAGCCCGCGCCCGCAATTCCGGACGGGCTTGGACACGACATTCAACCCGTTAAGCGGGCTTAGCCCGGCCCGCGCCCGCGACACCGGGACAAAATCTTGGGTAAAACCCGTCCCAAGCCCGGCCCGCGCCTGCATTTGCCCAGGTCTACTATTTGATATGTTTATATCTATATCTATCTATAATTAACTATACAGTATTATTTCATTCTATATTAATTACACAATATCATTTCAATCTATTTTTTTAAAACAATCTATCTAGGCAATTCCTTTTTATTTAACCAATGGGATTAATTCAAAACTTTTTTAAAAAATAGAGTTAATATTAACTATACAATATTATTTCATTCTATATTAATTACACAATAACATTTCCATCTATTTTTAAACAATCTATATATTAATTAAAAGAAAAGCATTTGTGCCACGTGTCGCCTCCTCGCGCACTGATATTTTTGGCAACATCTATTTTATATATATTTATAAATTTATAATTTAGAAATAGCTTTTTTTCCAATATTTGTTTGATATATTCATATAACCTATTTTTGTCAACTATGTATATTTAATTGGGTATCTATTTGATATGTTTATATCTATATATATCTATAATTAACTATACAATATTAATTTCATTCTATATTAATTACACAATATCATTTCAATCTATTTTTTAAAACAATCTATCTAGGCGATTCCTTTTTATTTAACCGATGGTATTAATTCAAAACTTTTAAAAAAAATAGAGTTAATATTAACTATACAATATTATTTCATTCTCTATTAATTACACAATAACATTTCCATCTATTTTTAAACATCTATATATTAATTAAAAGAAAAGCATTTGTGCCACGTGTCGCCTCCTCGCGCACTGATATTTTTGGCAACATCTATTTTATATATATTTATAAATTTATAATTTAGAAATAGCTTTTTTTCCAATATTTGTTTGATATATTCATATAACCTATTTTTGTCAACTATGTATATTTAATTGGATATCTATTTGATATGTTTATATCTATATCTATCTATAATTAACTATACAATATTAATTTCATTCTATATTAATTACACAATATCATTTCAATCTATTTTTTAAAACAATCTATCTAGGCAATTCCTTTTTATTTAACCAATGGGATTAATTCAAAACTTTAAAAAAAAATAGAGTTAATATTAACTATACAATATTATTTCATTCTCTATTAATTACACAATAACATTTCCCTCTATTTTTAAACAATAGGATGAATTCAAAAGCATTTTTTATATAAAAAAATATATAGTTCCAAATATATGTAATTTTTCTATTTTAGGCAGTTTCTTTTTATTTAACCAATGGGATTAATTCAAAAAAATTTTTAAAAATATAGTTAATATCAACTATACACTATTATTTCATTCTATATTAATTACACAATATCATTTCAATCTATTTTTTTAAACTATTGGATGAATTCAAAAGCATTTTTTTTACAAAAAAAAAATTTATAGTTCCAAATATATGATTTTTTTGGAGTAGTCAATCTATATATATAATGAAAACTATTTTGTTTTTATAATAAACTTAAATTTTGGATTTCACCTAACCAATCTACATAAAATTTTAAACATTTTTTTAATGATTTCCTCTCAATCTATATATATATATATATATATATATATATATATATATATATATATAATACTCCCTCCGTTCGGCAAAACTTGTCATTTTAGGGTGTTATTTTTGTTCAAAAAAACTTGTCATTTTAGGTATTTTGCCCTTCACTTTACAAAAATGCCCTTGATATGATTGATGGTTTGTTAGTTGTAGTTTTCGATAAAGTAAAAAATGAGGGTAATAATTGAGGGTAAATTAGTACATTTGTTAATTGCCTTAAAACTTATGAAATAAGCTAAAATGACAAGTTTTGCCGAACGGAGGGAGTAAGAAACATTTTTGCTGCGATGTCATAATCACCTTAATTTTTTGATTTCCTCCCAATCAACTTAACCTAGGAAAAAAATTCAACTAATGACATTTGTACAAGTTCTTTAATTAATCTAGCTATATCTAACTAATAAACCATAAAGATTTTTTATTAGGGGATATAACCACTTTTATTTTGGGATCGATTTTCACCCAATTAACCTATTCTACTTAAATCTTAAACTCATTACATATTTTTCATAAATATTATTATTATTTTTACTTACTTTATCAAATCTATTTTTTTCTATTTTATATTAACGTTTGGTAATAGTTTATTTAATTTTATAATATTGTAGTAATTTTTTATACTTACAAAATTTTATATTTATTTAAAAAAAATACGCGCCATGGCGCGGGTACTGTACTAGTTATATATTAACTACATTATTTAAATATACTATTTCCAAGATTAAATACATCATTGTTTTAAAAATGAACATATATTATTTAATAATTCATGATCTTTCAAAAATTACCTAATTTAGAAGATATTAGAAGATATGTATACACATTTATTAAAATGAATATAAATAGGTGACATCATTTAATGATATGGAAAAATCTAATTGAACAATTTTTTTGGAGGGAAAATTTTCAACCACAATGCGACATGTGGCAAAGCAGCTACTACTTTAGTATTGTATAGAATTTTATCGACACCAACTTTTCGTGTTAACACGCTTTTTTTAGACATAAAAAGCTTGTCAATACCGGAATCCGGTGAATAGTTGTACATTTAAGCTAAATGATTCAGCTGTGTGAATAACAAGATCCTTAAAAGAACAAAAAAAAATTTATATATTAACATTAGAGGTCCAAAAAAAAAACAAAACGAAAATAAAGAAACTCCAAACGAGGCATAAGAGATAAAGAAGACCTCCGAATTCCACCAAAATGTGGATGAGAATGAATTTCAGATTTTGTTTCGATCTGGTTTGTATAGAATTTCAGATTTTGTTTCGATCTGTTTTGTATTACTTTGCTACTTTTCAAATCCAACGTTTGTGATTGATTTTTCCATCCAATAAACAACCTAAATTCAGATTATAAATAGGAAATTATTAGTAAATACCCCACTTTGATAATTGATTTGTAAAAATATATAGTTTTGAAAATAATTGTATCCACATTTGAAAATTTACAAAAATACCTTATTCAATTATCAAAACTACCCACCACCCAAAAAAATAGGAAAAAAAAAAATAAAATATTTTTGGGGTGTTAGGTAGTTTTGATAATTGAATAAGGTATTTTGGCAAATTTTCAAATGTGGATCCAATTATTTTCAAAACTAAACTTTAGACTTGGCTAAATAACCTACACCGATTAATAGGTAAATATCCATTAGGCCAAAAAAATAGATAAATACCCCTTTAAAAAATATTCTAGTTAGGATAATCATATCCGAATCAAAAAAATCATATAAGTTTTTTTTAGCAATATCCTAGTTATTGAATATTTATTTTAAAAAATATTTTATAGTTGAAAAAATAATGAAAAAATATTGATTTCCCTATGAAAAGAATATTGGTTACGTAACAATCAAACAAATCTTAATAGATAAGATCAAACACACCAAATCACAAATTAGTAATTTTGAATATTAAAAAAAATCTTTTATAGTTGAAAATATAATAACAAAATATTGATTTTTCCTAGAAAATAGAATATTGGTTACGTAACAACCGAACAAATCTTAATAAATAAGATCAAACACACCAAATCACAAATTAGTAATTCATGATTGGTTAAAATCCCTACATTAAAGGAGAAGTCGCCACATGAAGTAAATAAGAGATATATGACATATCTTTTTAGTTCTTTAGAATATATCTGCAATTAATCTGGATATATACGACAATTAGGATATATATGACAATTAAGATATATTGGCAATTAGGATACATACGACAATTAGATAAGCTACTTGATTAATTATTTGTAACGGCCCGAATATAGATACCCGGGTTACGTTTCGAAGGTTGGATACCTTCGTTCGGATCTTGCAATTCGAGTACAGGTCGGGGTTTTGAAATTCAAGATTAGTATTTAAAAGTGGGGATTTCGGACCCCAAAATAGCCTGATGGCCACACGGAGTCTTCGAGCCGTCCTAAATCTAAGTCGCGGAAATTCGTTTGCAAATGAAAGAATAAACGGAAGTAGAGTACAACTTGCCACGGCAAGGCCGGGTCAAAACCAAAACACATAATTATGAAATGGTAAGGCCGAGTTAGCGGGGTTAGACAGATTATTTGCAAGCGTCCGGAGTTTCCCACGTCATAGAGACAAAGAGCAATCATACCTAAAAATAATTGGTGCGAGAGGGGTCAGACCGAGGCCCCAACACGCTCTGTCCAGCAAGCAAACATACACATACGCTAATAATAAGGATGATGCAGATGCGGAAATTAAATCACACTAGCATGATCCTAATTTACAGTATGCGAGGAATAACTGTAAAGGCGCCCAAAGAATGCCAAGTGGCATGTCCCTCTCCTACCTATGCACCCCTTTCCGTTAGTGCAGAGACTGGCCAGTTCGATGCTATAGCATATCATATCTCATCATATCATATTTCATCATCATATCATGTCTCATCATCATATCATGTCTCATCATCATATCATGTCTCATCATCATATCATGTCTCATTATCATATCATGTCTCATTTATCATATCATATATTGTCATATCATAATTTATGCTCATGCCCGATGGTGCTGGGCTATCTCATCATCATATCATATCGACTCGATAGACTCAGGGCACCCGATGGGGCTGGGCTACCCTATGACCCTAGCAAAGACTCTAGGACTATCACAGATAACGGCCGTTCTGTTTCATACGCGTAAAGAAATAGAATGCTCATTCACAAGTGCAACCTAACATGATACTACATGGCATGCTTTAATGCTTATGCAACACCTAGTATGTCATACATTCACAAGCCGGTAATCTCTTTCGAATCTGAGTAAGCCTATAAAGGAACTTACCTGAGTAAGCCGAACAGCAAAAGATACAGCAGAAGCAGAATCCAAGAATCAACAAACACCCAATATATAAGCGAATAAGGCGCCATGAGGTACTATTCTACTATTTAACACATAGGAACCTTTTCACAAGATACTCACAAAGGAACCAACTAAATTCCGAGAAAATATCCGAAATATCCAATTTTTGGTCAAACTCGGTCAAAGTCGTTATTAGATAATTCCGTCATCTTGTTTCTTAACACAATTCTCAAAAGATATTTCCAAACCATAGAAACTCCTTTTAAAACAATTACTTATAATATAATGATAATTAAAATAATACCTCCCATTTTATAAGTAAATCCCTTTAATGTTCTCACTAAGACATAGTAAATTCATTTTATAATATAACCCTTTCCAACTTTATTTTCATAAAAAAACAGATTTATAATAATAATAACAACAACAACAACAATAATAATAAAAACTAATAATAATAATAATAGTAATAAAAATGATAATTAAAATACGTTACTATAGAATATATATATATATATATATATATATATATATATATACTCAGCCCACAAAACAAGTAACCCAACCCAGCCGGCCCAGCTGAAGGAAACAGAAGGCAAAGCCCAACCCGCTTGAGTCCAGCCCATCACCCAACTTTGCAACCCAGACCCCGACCCAGACCCGAATGGAAGCATCACAAGGGGGGGGGGGGGGGGAATACGGATTGTGGGCTGAAGCAAAGAGGGAAGGGGGGATCCGGGTTCTTAAACGGTATAACCCGTTTCCATGTGAACCCGGCCCAAGAAACAGGCCCAAGAGGGCCTCCCTTCGTCTTCAACCTCAGACGCAGAAGAGGAAGCGGGAAAGCGACAGGAAGAGAGGGAGAAAGCTCCAGCTAGGGGGCTCTCTTCGACTCGACCTCTACCCCAAGGGATTGGATGGCGATTCCGACCCCAACCATGGTAGAGAGGAGGGAACGAAGTCAAGAAAGGAGAGAGGAGGAAGAGGATTACCGAGTCCAAGTTGCAGCTCCGCCGAAGTGCTCCGGGTGGTGTCTGGTGCCGCAATGGGGGAAAGAGGCTTGCTCCGACCTAGGGCGATGGGGAAAGGGGGTTAAAAGAGCGACTAATACACTGATTGAAGACAAGGGACGAGGATCGAATGAGTTACCTTGTCGGCTCCAAAACAGGGGAGAGAAGGGGTGGCGGCTCCGACGAGAGCTCCTCCGTGGCCGCAAGGGGCTCTTCTGTGCCTAGGAAGGGAGAGGAACGAGTAAAGGAACCACTTTTGAGGTTAGAAGCGAAGATGCGAGGGGGGGGAGACGTTTTACCGAGGCTTGCACCGAACAGAGGGAAGGCACTTCGTCGGCACGGCGGCGGCTCCGGCGGCGTCCGATGCTTCCCCTGAGCTCCGGAGATGGAAGAGGGTGTTGCTGTCTGCTTGGAGGAGAAGTTTGGAGGAGGAAAGGTGATAACTTGGTGATGGAATGTGTGATGAAAATGAGGGGTGATTTGTGGGTTTCCTCCTGGGTTTTTGTGGGTTTTCTGCGGAGGGAGAGATGAGGGAGAGAGAGTGTGTTGCTGAGTATTGTGAAGTGAGGGTGTGAGGAGAGGATGTGGGTATGTATAGGAGGTGAGGGTGCAAGGCAATTGAGGAGTGGGTGCTGCTGAAGGATGAATGCAGGAAGGGTGAGGAGGGTGTTTAGCAGTAGGGGGGGGGGGACCAGAAACGGCCCGGGTAGGCAGAGAGAGAGAGAGAGAATTAAATAAAATAAATATATAAATAAAATAAGGTAAAAATAGAATGGTCCCCTCTCGCCTTACAGTTTGAATTCCCGACGCTAAATTCCCAATTCCGCTCATAAAACGAAATCCCGATACTAAGAATTTAAATCGAAATAAAATCATTTCGGATAATAAAATAAAATTTAATAATTCTCGAATACTCAAAAGCGGAATTCAATTCCGTCAATAAAATCCAGATTTTAAAATGACGTCGAATGTATTTATAAAATAGACCTTACTCGGAGACAAGTTTTCTTCTAATCACACGAATAAAATATTCGTATTTCAAATAATTTTAATTAAAATAATAATTATATAATACGGAATATATTTGGTCTTTACATTTATCCACCTCTAAAAACAAGTCTCGTCCCCGAGACTAAAATCATTCTAAAGAAAGGGAAAGAATTTGAAAGAGGTGAGTCCGAGAATCATGCCTTCGATTCCATAAGTATCTCATAAGGGCCCATATGAGATTCTCGCAGTATCTTTGACGTGATCATGCTACTCCCAATTGGTTGGAGCAAGTATGGGATATGGGCCCTTATCCCATCCCTACCCCGACTTCTCAGGCGTATCATAACTCAAAAGCATATAATATGGTTTGGGAGGGTTCAAAAAGCGTTTAATCCTTAATAAAACCCAAAATGGTCCTTTCAAAATTGTTCAAAGCTTTCAAATCCGATGCAATTTCCAGAAATTTCAGATTGCGAGAGGTGGAATCATCCACCTCTAAGGGCTAATCCCTTATTCTCTTCCTATGTTCCAAGTCATTCAATTACCAATTCTAACTCATAAAGAATCATAATGTCGTAATCAACTCAAGCATAAATAATTACCATAATCTCAACCACCTCTCACGTGGTAAGTCTCAAATATAGGAGATAGTATCAACAAGTCAAACCGCTCATCGCAAAACGGTCTAAAACACAACATGAGGAATACTAATGTCTCAAAACGTGCCAAAAATGGCGACAAGGTCTAATCATACTACGAGTAAAGTGTCTCAATATCCTATAAAAGTATCATAAGTCCCAACGGACGTCACATCAGCATATCATCACGCAAGCCACGAGAACCGATCTCTAGCCATATCATCTCAGCATAGAATCTGCACAGAGAAAGCAATCATAAGCACGCAAAATCACAGAAATGCCCATCCCCGAAATAAAAGGCTACTAAGGCTCACCACTAGCTCACGAGGTCAAGGATAGGTCAACACTCGGCTCAACATAGGATGCTAAGAGCTCGTCTATGACACTCCCATAGCTCGACCGAAAGCTATCCTCAGTCTCCCAAGTCGCCTCCTCGGGACTCCTCCTAGACCACTGGACCAGAAGAAGAGGAACCTCCTTGGTCCTCAACTTCTTGACTCGACGGTCAAGTACCCTAACTGGGCTCTCTACATAGGTGTGGTCGGGCTCTATCCGGAGATCGGAATGGTCAAGGATATGACTCGGATCGGGGACATATCACCGAAGCTGGGACACATGGAACACATCGTGCACTCCGGCTAACGATGGGGGTAGGGCTAAACGGTATGCGACCTCACCGACCCTCTCGAGAATCTCAAACGGTCCCACAAATCTAGGGCTCAGCTTGCCCTTGATGCCAAAGCGGTGAACTCCTCTGGTCGATGACACTCTAAGCCATACATGCGATCCGACCTCAAACTCGAGCTCTGTCCGTCTGCAGTCCGCATACTTCTTCTGCCGGTCTTGAGCGACCCTCATATGCTCCCGTATGCGTCCGACCTGGTCGACTGTCTCTCGAACCATCTCTGGCAACGAAGCTGTGGTGTCAGCGGGCTCGTCCCAACATACTGGCGACTTGCAGCGCCTCCCATACAGTGCCTCATAGGGTGCCATCTCGATCGAAGAATGGTAGCTGTTGTTGTACGAGAACTCGACCAACGGTAAGAATCTGACCCAACGGTCGCCCCACTCCAACACGCAGGATCTCAGAATATCCTCTAGAGTCTAGATCGTCCGCTCACTCTGTCCATCTGTCTGCGGATGATAAGCAGTGCTGAATCGCAAACGAGTCCCCAAAGCATCATGAATCTGCTGCCAGAACCTCGATGTGAAATGGCCATCTCTGTCAGAAACTATCCTCTCGGGAACCCCATGGAGTCTCACAATCTGTCGGATGAACTCGTCTGCTAGCCTCGCGACCGGCCATGTCTCCTGAATGGCGATGAAATGGGCCGACTTGGTCAGTCTGTCAACCACGACCCAGATAGCATCGACTCCTCGGACATCTCTCCTCAATCCAGTGACGAAATCCATGGAGATGTCCGTCCACTTCCACTCGGGACCTGGAAGTGATCTGACCAAGCCACACGGTCTCTGATGCTCAATCCTGACCTGCTGACAGATCTGACATCTGGCGACGAAATCTGTAATATCCGCTCGCATCCTCTGCCACCAATAGGATCTTCTCAAATCCCGATACATCTTATTCGTCCTTGGATGGACCGAATAAGGTGTGGTATGAGCCTCCTGCATAATCCTCTGCCTCAGATCTAACGTAGAGGGTACTACCACTCTGCTCTGAAAAGTCAGCAACCCATCGGCTCTCTCCATAAACTCTCCAGCTCGTCCCTGTGCCATCCGCTCTCTCAGGGCTGCCACCTCAGGGCAATCTGCCTGTCCTCTACGAATCTCATCTGTCAGCTCTGAGTGAATCTCGAGGAAGGATAGCTGACCCCTCTCTCACTGAATCCATACCTCTATGCCACATGACATCAACTCTGCCTGCAATCTACGCTGTGCTGTCAGTCTGGCCACAGTCACCTCCTGATGAGTCTTCCGATTGAGCGCATCGGCCACCACATTGGCCTTCCCGGGATGATAGATGATCTCCAAATCATAATCCTTCAGGAGCTCTAACCAGCGTCTCTGCCTCATGTTGAGCTCCCTCTGGGTGAAGATGTACTTCAAGCTCTTGTGATCTGTCATCACCTTGCATGAAGTACCATACAGATAGTGTCTCCAGATCTTCAGAGCATGCACTACAGCTGCCAGCTCAAGATCATGGGTGGGGTAGGTCTCCTCTCCAGGCTTCAACTGACGTGAAGCATAAGCGATAACTCGATCCCTCTGATGCAGAACGCATCCCAGACCAGCTCGTGAAGCATCTGTATAGATCACGAAGTCCTCGGTCCCATCAGGTAGAGCCAAAACCCTTGAGAAGCTCAAAACTGGCATGGCACTCCTCACTCCACATGAAAGGAACGTCCTTCCGTGTCAGCTGGGTCATCGGTCGAGCGATCCTCGAGAAGTCCCGAACAAAGCGATGGTAATAGCTGGCCAATCCTAGGAAGGAACGGATGTCTCGGACGTTCTTGGGCACCTCCCAAGCAACGATGGCATCAATCTTCGCCGGATCCACGGCGACTCCAGCTGCTGAGATCACATGACCTAAGAAGGTCACCTCGGGAATCCAAAACTCGCACTTGCTGTACTTGCCGAACAGCTGATGCCTCCTCAACGTCTCCAGAACAATCCTCAGACGCTGCTCATGCTCCTCGTGGCTCCGTGAGTACACTAAGATGTCATCGATGAATACCACGACAAATCTGTCCAGATAGTCTATGAACACCCTGTTCATAAGCTCCATGAAGGCCGCTGGCGCATTGGTCAGCCCGAAAGGCATGACCACAAACTCATAGTGCCCATACCGCGTCCTAAAGGCGATCTTCTGGATGTCCTCTGATCGCACTCTGAGCTGATGATACCCCGATCTCAAGTCGATCTTCGAAAAGATCACTGCACCCTGAAGCTGGTCCATCAGGTCGTCAATCCTCGGAAGCGGGTAACGGTTCTTCACCGTCGCCCGGTTCAGCTCGTGGTAATCGATGCACAACCTCAACGAACCATCCTTCTTCTTGACGAACAACACTGGAGCTCCCCATGGTGATGCGCTCGGACGGATATAGCCCTTCCCGGCTAACTCCTCAAGCTGAGCCTTAAGCTCAGCCATCTCTGTGGGTGCCATCCTGTAGGGTACTCGGGAAATGGGCCTGGTGCCCGGCTCCAACTCGATAGCGAAGTCGACCTCTCTCTGCGGAGGTAGTCCGGGTAACTCATCGGGGAAAACGTCGGTGAAGTCTCGAACAACGGGTACCTCAGACATGACGGGTCGGCCTCGATCCACCTCCAAAGCATAACACCAATATCCCGTACAACCCTGGTCCAGAAGTCTCGCTGCCCGAACTGCGCTGATCAGTGCCCCGTTCCTCTTGGGCTCGCTACCCCAAACCTGGTGCTCGGTGCCATCCTCTGCTAGAATCGATACGGTCCTCATCCGCAAGTCGATGATCGCCCCATAGTGGTCCATGAAATCCATCCCAAGAATCAAGTCGTGGGTCCTCAAGGCCATCACGATCAGATCGGCGGGCCACTCTCGCTCTCCTATACGGATGGGGCAACCTAGGATCTCACGACTCGTCCTAATCCTAGCCCCATCCGGCATACCCACAGTCAGGGGTGGACCCCTCGTGCAGCTCAGGCTCAGCCTAGAGACGCACGACTCTGCTATGAAGCAGTGTGTGGCACCCGTGTCAAAACGAATACGCAAACAGTCATCTCGGAGAAATATAGTACCTGAGGCACTCGGAGCGGATCGATCCTCGACTCTCATCTGAAAAACGCGGGGCGGTGGGGGCAATGTAGAACCAGAAGCTCCAGATGTCTGTCCTCTCCCATAACCTGACCTAGACGGTCCTGCGGAAGATGATCCTCTGCCTGTCCCGGGCCCAGATGGCCCACGGCCCCTCTAACTGAACCTCTGCCACGTCCTCCGGACCGTCCTCTAACAGCTGTACTGCCTCTCCCCTGCCCCGGGGAGTAAGTCAGAAGCGGGGGCTGGGGAGCAGCGGGAAGTCTCGGTGCGAGTGTACCTGGTGGGGACCTACCACCCTGGGGGTAACGTGCAGCTCTGTGTCCCATACCTCCACAAGTGTAACATCTGGTCGATCTATCAGGGCAATCACTCTGGTAATGACCGGGCTCAGAACAGCCATAACAGGTGATGCTCCGGACGCTAGCACCTCGACTAGTCACTGGCGGTGCTGGGGTGGCATAACTCTCGACATCCCTCCTCTGAATCCTCCGCAGAAGGCTCCTCGGAAGCTCGCATCCCATCTCGTGTCAGCGGGCCTCTTCGCCGCGGGGCGAGGGGGGGCATACACAGTAGTAGTCAAAATCCTCTACTGCTCATACATCATCACGACCTCCAGAAAGCGATCGAACGGAACAGCTCCCAAACTAGATGTGTGTAGAAGGATCTCTGGCGGCAGCCTCATAGACAGCAAGTGGATACGACTCTCATCAGTGGGGCAGAGGTGAGCGCAGTAGATCAGCTCCCTCTTGAACTGGCGAATGACCTCCAATAAAGAGCGAGATGGGTCGTAGGTAGCACGCATGAAAGAGACCTCCCTAGCTGTCTGTGTCCCTGGCGAACAATACTCCCGGAGCATCAATGCTCGAAACTCCTCGTAGCTCCACTCTGCCTGGCCCTTCTTACAGACGGTCCAGCGAAGAAATACGTCGTCTCGCAGAAGTCCTGCGGCCAACCTCTGACGCTCGGAAGTAGGAGCGCCGATGAAGTCAAAGATGCTGTCGATCTGTTGAAGCCACGACTCGATATCTTCCCCGTCCTCTCCCGAGAAGTGTGGTGGGCCACAATGAGCTAAAGATCGAACCCAGTCGATGTGCTTCTCAGGGCGCACATCGACGGGGGCTGGTGCGACTGGCTGTCCAACGGGGGTCTCTCTAACCGGCTCAGCGGGCGGCTCGATAGGGGTCTGTATCTCAGGTGTATCTGGTGGAGGGTCTCCGACCAGCTCTCTCAGCATCTCAATCAGGGTCGCCCGATCCATCTGTCGCAAGATCTCCTCTAGCTGGGGGGCAGGGACCTCCTCACCCCCGAGACCCTGAACGTCGTCGTCTGTCCTGTCAGGTACAACTCGGCGAGGTCATCCTCTGCCTCTACGCACTGGGCCCCCATGCCCGACGGTCCCACGTCGCGTGTCGACCATGCTGCATACCCAGAACCATCACTCAGCACAGAAGCATTCAAGAATGTTTGCAATGATCTCCTTCGAGGGAGATCGCCCTCAGGCCCAATTGGTATAAATACACACGTCAATCTACCTAAGGTCGCTCTTCGAGGAGCGACCGACCGGAGGGGCAAATACCTCACGGCCTCTACCTAACTCGCCACTCCAACCACCGTGGTGCAATTCCTTGGAGCCTTCTAAGCCCATCTGTAAAGAGTAAACTATGTTTTGCCTACCCATTCCCGATCTACATCCAATAGGGATGGTCTAACGCCACTCTACCCACTCGATCCCCATTGGTTGATTTTTACTCCATTTTAAGGCCAAGTTTATATTAAGTTCATTTGTGTTAGACATATTAAGTTCATTTTGCCCCTTGAAACTCTTTCAAAACTTTTGAAATTCGTGGGCCGTTTTCAAAACATACACTCGACCCTTTGGTACCCAAATTGCAAAACCTGGCTCTGATACCAACTTTGTAACGGCCCGAATATAGATACCCGGGTTACGTTTCGAAGGTTAGATACCTTCGTTCGGATCTTGCAATTCGAGTACAGGTCGGGGTTTTGAAATTCAAGATTAGTATTTAAAAGTGGGGATTTCGGACCCCAAAATAGCCTGATGGCCACGCGGAGTCTTCGAGCCGTCCTAAATCTAAGTCGCGAAAATTCGTTTGCAAATGAAAGAATAAACGGAAGTAGAGTACGACTTGCCACGGCAAGGCCGGGTCAAAACCAAAACACATAATTATGAAATGGTAAGGCCGAGTTAGCGGGGTTAGACAGATTATTTGCAAGCGCCCGGAGTTTCCCACGTCATAGAGACAAAGAGCAATCATACCTAAAAACAATTGGTGCGAGAGGGGTTAGACCGAGGCCCCAACACGCTCTGTCCAGCAAGCAAACATACACATACGCTAATAATAAGGATGATGCAGATGCGGAAATTAAATCACACTAGCATGATCCTAATTTACAGTATGCGAGGAATAACTGTAAAGGCGCCCAAAGAATGCCAAGTGGCATGTCCCTCTCCTACCTCTGCACCCCTTTCCGTTAGTGCAGAGACTGGCCAGTTCGATGCTATAGCATATCATATCTCATCATATCATATTTCATCATCATATCATGTCTCATCATCATATCATGTCTCATCATCATATCATGTCTCATCATCATATCATGTCTCATTATCATATCATGTCTCATTTGTCATATCATATATTGTCATATCATAATTTATGCTCATGCCCGATGGTGCTGGGCTATCTCATCATCATATCATATCGACTCGATAGACTCAGGGCACCCGATGGGGTTGGGCTACCCTATGACCCTAGCAAAGACTCTAGGACTATCACAGATAACGGCCGTTCTGTTTCATACGCGTAAAGAAATAGAATGCTCAATCACAAGTGCAACCTAACATGATACTACATGGCATGCTTTAATGCTTATGCAACACCTAGTATGTCATACATTCACAAGCCGGTAATCTCTTTCGAATCTGAGTAAGCCCATAAAGGAACTTACCTGAGTAAGCCGAACAGCAAAAGATACAGCAGAAGCAGAATCCAAGAATCAACAAACACCTAATATATAAGCGAATAAGGCGCCATGAGGTACTATTCTACTATGTAACACATAGGAACCTTTTCACAAGATACTCACAAAGGAAACAACTAAATTCCGAGAAAATATCCGAAATATCCTATTTTTGGTCAAACTCGGTCAAAGTCGTTATTAGATAATTCCGTCATCTTGTTTCTTAACACAATTCTCAAAAGATATTTCCAAACCATAGAAACTCCTTTTAAAACAATTACTTATAATATAATAATAATTAAAATAATACCTCCCATTTTATAAGTAAATCCCTTTAATGTTCTCACTAAGACATAGTAAATTCATTTTATAATATAACCCTTTCCAACTTTATTTTCTTAAAAAAATAGATTTATAATAATAATAACAACAACAATAATAATAATAATAATAAAAACTAATAATAATAATAGTAATGAAAATGATAATTAAAATACGTTACTATAGAATATATATATAATATATATATATATATACTCAGCCCACAAAACAAGTAACCCAACCCAGCCGGCCCAGCTGAAGGAAACAGAAGGCAAAGCCCAACCCGCTTGAGTCCAGCCCATCACCCAACTTTGCAACCCAGACCCCGACCCAGACCCGAATGGAAGCATCACAAGGGGGGGGGGGGGGAATACGGATTGTGGGCTGAAGCAAAGAGGGAAGGGGGGATCCGGGTTCTTAAACGGTATAACCCGTTTCCATGTGAACCCAGCCCATGAAACAGGCCCAAGAGGGCCTCCCTTCGTCTTCAACCTCAGACGCAGCAGAGGAAGCGGGAAAGCGACGGGAAGAGAGGGAGAAAGCTCCAGCTAGGGGGCTCTCTTCGACTCGACCTCTACCCCAAGGGATTGGATGGCGATTCCGACCCCAACCATGGTAGAGAGGAGGGAACGAAGTCAAGAAAGGAGAGAGGAGGAAGAGGATTACCGAGTCCAAGTTGCAGCTCCGCCGAAGTGCTCCGGGTGGTGTCTGGTGCCGCAATGGGGGAAAGAGGCTTGCTCCGGCCTAGGGCGATGGGGAAAGGGGGTTAAAAGAGCGACTAATACACTGATTGAAGACAAGGGACGAGGATCGAATGAGTTACCTTGTCGGCTCCAAAACAGGGGAGAGAAGGGGTGGCGGCTCCGACGAGAGCTCCTCCATGGCCGCAAGGGGCTCTTCTGTGCCTAGGAAGGGAGAGGAACGAGTAAAGGAACCGCTTTTGAGGTTAGAAGCGAAGATGCGAGGGGGGGAGACGTTTTACCGAGGCTTGCATCGAACAGAGGGAAGGCACTTCGTCGGCACGGCGGCGGCTCCGGCGGCGTCCGATGCTTCCCCTGAGCTCCGGAGATGGAAGAGGGTGTTGCTGGCTGCTTGGAGGAGAAGTTTGAAGGAGGAAAGGTGATAACTTGGTGATGGAATGTGTGATGAAAATGAGGGGTGATTTGTGGGTTTCCTCCTGGGTTTTTGTGGGTTTTCTGCGGAGGGAGAGATGAGGGAGAGAGAGTGTGTTGCTGAGTATTGTGAAGTGAGGGTGTGAGGAGAGGATGTGGGTATGTATAGGAGGTGAGGGTGCAAGGCAATTGAGGAGTGGGTGCTGCAGATGGATGAATGCAGGAAGGGTGAGGAGGGTGTTTAGCAGTAAGGGGGGGGGGGGGGGGGACCAGAAACGGCCCGGGTAGGCAGAGAGAGAGAGAGAGAAAGAATTAAATAAAATAAATATATAAATAAAATAAGGTAAAATAGAATGGTCCCCACTCCGCTTACAGTTTGAATTCCCGATGCAAAATTCCCAATTCCGCTCATAAAATGAAATCCCGATATTAAGAATTTAAATCGAAATAAAATCATTTCGGATAATAAAATAAATTTTAATAATTCTCGAATACTCAAAAGCGGAATTCAATTCCGTCAATAAAATCCAGATTTTAAAATGACGTCGAATGTATTTATAAAATAGACCTTACTCGGAGACAAGTTTTCTTCTAATCACACGAATAAAATATTCGTATTTCAAATAATTTTAATTAAAATAATAATTATATAATACGAAATATATTTGGTCTTTACATTATTGTTAGAAGATTAGTTTAGATTAGATTAGTTTAGATTTTTTTGTAAACCGATAAGATTAGTTTAGATTTTTTTAATGGGCATATCCAAACAATTATTAGTTTAGATTTTTTTTATAAATCGATATTAGTTTAGATTTGTTTAGATTAGATTAGTTTAGATTTTTTAGATTAGTTTAGATTGGTTTAGATTATATTAGTTTAGATTTTTTTATAAACCGATAAGATTAGTTTAGATTTGTTGTAATTGGCATATCAAAAAAATTAAAAAACCCTAATTTCAATTATTTTTATAACTTAAAATCCTACTTTAAAGGAGAAGCCGCCACATGGCTTAGGCGACTTCTCCTTTAGTATTATTAATTAGTGAGCAGGCCCGTGCTATGCACGGAACTTATTTTAAATATATATTTTTTAATTAATATATTATCATTGTAATTTTACTACTAATATTTTTTATCTCTAAAAGTGTTAATATGTTTATTTATCTTTGAAATTCGACAAATATATTAATTTGATTCTATTTATCTTCTTACTCACTTCTACATGCAATTCAACTATATAAGCAAAAAAATGATAATTGCTTTAGAAATGGATGTGTTTAGGTTTAAAACACATAAAAATAATATATTATAAACTTGAAAAATGTTGTAGTTATAGAGGACTTATTTTAAATATATTTTTTTAATTAATATATTATCATTGTAATTTTATTACTAATAAATTTTATCTATAAAGTTATATTATAAACTTGAAAAATGTTGTAGTTATAAAGAACATATTTTAAATTATATATTTTAAATTAATGTATTATCATTGTAATTTTATTACTAATAATTTTTATCTATAAAGTTTTAATATGTTTATTTACCTTTGAAATTTGATAAATATATTAATTTGACTCTATTTATCTTCTTATTCACTTCTACGTGTTATATAAGCAACAAAAAAATGATAATTGCTTTAGAAATATTGCATGTGTTTAGGTTTAAAACAAAATACAAAAAACAATATACTATAAACTTGAAAAATGTTGTAGTTACAGAGATTTGATCCCTTGACATGATGGATTGAAACTATACCTATAACCAATAAGCTACAATAACTTTTTGATTTCTTAATCTAATATTAAATATATATTAGATTTATTTGTAAGCATTTAATATGTGCAATTAATTGGGCTTCACCCAACTTTATATAGATATATAGAATATAGATATAGATATAATTTGAAATAAATATATAATTATTATAATTAGGATAAAACTAAAAAGGAAACTAAATATATAATTATTATCATTGTGCGAATACTTTTGAAGTTTTGTAGATATACATAACTTATTTATTATTTTTATGAGAAAGATGGCTATAAAGAGAGAGAAATAAATAGTAAAAATAAAGAATTTTTTTCAAACTATTCACAAAAAAATAATTATTTATAATAATATTCACACATTCAAAATATTTACGGAAATATTCATTTTTTGCAGAGTACACAGAGAAACGCGGGTTGAGACCGCGTTTCTTTCACAAGCGTTAAGATCTGAAACTGAAATGAGGTTGGAAAAAAATAGATAAAAAAACGCGGTTTGAAACCGCGTTTTATAATAAATTTCCGGTAAAACGCGGTTTTAAACCGCGTTTATATCAATTTAATTTTAAAATTGAAAAAATAAAAGAAAAGGGAATGAAGCTACTGCACTACTTTTACAAATATACACATGAAGCGCGGCATAAGGCCGCGCTTCATTCTTCTTCTTTTTTTTTTTTTAAATTAAAAAAAAACAACTATATAAAAATTATATAAACGCGGTTTTAAACCGCGTTTTACCCAAAATTAATTATAAAACGCGATTTCAATCCGCGTTTCTTTCATTTTTTTTTACTAAGTTCCAGATTTCAACGCTTCTGAATGAAACGCGGTTTAAAACCGCGTTTCTCTGTGTACCCTGCAAAAAATGAATATTTTGGTAAATATTTTGAATGTGTGAATATTATTGTAAATAATTATTTTTTTGTGAATATTTTGAAAAAAAATTCAAAAATAAAGGTAAGATGGTAAAAAAAAACTAAGGTCCTAAAAAGTAGAAAAGTGTTATAAGACACCTCATTGTAAGTCTTAAAATATTATTTATTTTGCAATAGTCATTTAAGATGTCTAAAATAATTTCTTCTTAAAATTAATGTCGTTTTGCTTCTATCTCCAAAAATATTTAAAAATTTTCCAATAAAACAATTAAGATTTTTATAATATATAATAAATGTAAATTATAAAAAGAAATATTATTTCACACAAATACATTGAATAATGCATAATATGAGGTTATAAAATATATTAGTATGCTTATTTTCATATATATAAAATCACGATAAATTTGTAACTATTAACATTTTAGAGACAAATGTGGTAAATTTAAGATGAGAAATATATATTTAAACTTTCCAAAAAGACAATCGACCAATACGAAATAAGTTAAATGTAAGTAGACATTTTGTGACACGTGTAAAGACTGAATATATATTA
This sequence comes from Persicaria maculosa, assembly GCA_963922045.1. Taxonomy (NCBI): domain Eukaryota; kingdom Viridiplantae; phylum Streptophyta; class Magnoliopsida; order Caryophyllales; family Polygonaceae; genus Persicaria; species Persicaria maculosa. Next base: position 44,149,082 of record OY998261.1, read on the forward strand.
TATATATATATATTATATTATTATTTTAATTAAATATGTTAGTATTTATTTCAATTTGTAAAAGCGGAGAAAAAGTCGTCCTCGAGCACGAGTTCAATTTTAAAATCCTTCCGGCATCATTTGAATTTTCGATTTTGACGGGATTTGACTTCCGCTTTTGAGTTCTGGGTATTAATAAAATTAATTTAAGCTCCGAGTTTGATTGAAATTTATTTAATTCCGTTATATTGAGATTAGTAAATTAAAATTTAATTAAATTCGATTTAGTCGGGATTCGTTCGGGCGAGCGGGTTTCGAGTTTATTCCGCTAATTTAATTTCTTTAGTGGGCCAATCCTATTTTATTTTCTCTTCTCTCTCTCTCTCTCTCCCCCTGCGGTCCCCCTCCCATCCTCACACTCTGCACACCACCAGCCTACCAAACTGGTCCCCCTCCCTCACCTCACCCCACCTTCCTCTGCACATCACCTCCCATTGTGGCAGCACCCCATACCAACCCATAGCCTCTCCTCTCTCCTTATCTCCTCCTCTCTCTCCCATTTTTCTGATTTTGTAACCCCAACAACACCACACCTCCATTCTCCTCCTTCCCATCCCCCTTGGGCACCCCTTGCCGCTTCCTCTGCCTCCGAGAGGGCTCCGAGCCCTGTTCCACCGAGCTGGGCAGCACCAACACCACCACTCCCACCTCCCACCATCACCTCCCAGCAGCTGCTCCTCCAGCCTCGTCGTCGCCCTCCATTAACGCCGAGAAAGGGGCTCCTCCTCCTCCCCTGTTTTCGGAATTCCACCTAAGCCACCTCCTTCCTCTTCTGAGCTCGAGCCACAGCAGCAACCATTCTTAAACGCCTCCCTCAACGCCGTAGGAGCCACCAGAAGCGCCACCCGTCCGAGATCGAGCCCCGGAGCGCCACCAGTGACGCTCGGAGATTCCCCGAAACCGCGCTGTGAGTCTCCTCCTTCTCTCCCCTTCTTCCTGTGCGCGTTTCTTCCTTTCGGTGTGGGTGTGGTCGGAATCTTATGGCGAGCCTCCGGGTAAACGTTCGAGTCAAACGGAGCTCCGATGGCCTGGGATTCTCTCCTTCTTCCGATTCCGGCGTCGCCCTTTGCTCCTCCTCTCCTTCGGCTGGGGTTGAAGACAAGGGAGCTCTTCTTGGGCCTAATTTCTGAGCCTCCCTTTTCTTTTCAGTGGGCTGGGCCTATTTTTGGTCCTGGTCCGGATCCCCTTCGGATCCCCCATCCGAATCTCTCCTCTCTCTTTTCCTTTCTTTCTTGGGAATATGTGGGCCTATTTTCCGGGTTGGGCTTCGGGTTGGTTTGGATTCGGATCCCCTCTCCTTTCTCCCTAGTTTGGGTCCGGGTATCACACGGGTGGGTCCTTCTTTTCTCTTCTCTTTTGGGAATCGGGTTGGGCTGGCGGATCCGGGCTGGGGCTTGCTTAGTTTTGGGCTATGGCTTGGGCTCTTCACCTTTCTTTGGGCTGGGGTCTTCTTTCGGCTGGGTTAACCTTATGTTATATGTATATATATTGTTATTGTTAATGTTATTTTGGATATGTGTTAAATTTATGTTATGTATTATGTTATTAATATATATATATATGTGTTATATTATATGATTTTGGATATGTATATATATATCCTGAAAATATTAATATATTATAAATGGGTTAAAAGTAAGATTTATTTGATATTGGGTTATAAATATATTTATGGTTATTGCTTTGAGATTTTATAATAACAAGTGTTGGATTATTTGAATATTATTATTTTGGGATTTTTATAATATTCTGGAAAATTTATCGTTATATATTATTTATTGTTTTAAAATAATATTGATTGGATTATTTAATTGATGCCTTTTAAGAGGATTTAAGCATGTGAGTTAGAAATTTTAAAGTGAATTGTTGGTCTTGATTTATAAATATGAATTGTGAGCTTGGAGTTATTTTAATAATTTAATAATGGAATTTATTTATATGTGGTTTTTGAGATAAGAAACATTTCGGAATTATTTTATAACATGATTTTGGGAAAATGGGCCTTAAGGTTTAAATGTTTAATGTCGGGATTTAGACAAGCGATTTTAAAAGAGTTGTTTGATTTTCTAAGTTGAGTTCTTTGAGAGGTTGTTTTGAAAATGAGATGATGAGATGAGATGAACATGAAATGAGATATGGTTTGTGATGAAATGAGTTGGAGTAATCTGAAATGAGATATGAGAAGAGATGTATGATAGTTAGGGGCGCCTTGTGTGAAATAGGTAGACTTATGCATTTATATATTATTAGGTGTTTGTGAATGTTGGACGTTGCATGCTATCGATGATTCATTTCTTGGATTCTACTCTGCCTTGTTCTCTGCTGTTCGGCTTATTCAGGTAAGTTCCTTTATGGGCTTACTCAGATTCGAAAGAGATTACCGGCTTGTGAATGTATGACATACTAGGTGTTGCATAACCATTAAAGCATGCCATGTAGTATCATACTAGGTTGCACTTATGATTGAGCATTCTATTTCTTTACGTGTATGAAACAGAATGGCCGTATCTGTGATAGTCCTAGAGTCTTTGCTAGGGTCATAGGGTAGCCCATCCCCATCGGTTGCCCTGAGTCTATCGAGTCGATATGAGCATGATGATAGCCCAGCACCATCGGGCATATTTATTTTAATTTATGTTATGATGATGAGATATGATGATGAGATATGATATGCTATAGCATCGAACCGGCCGGTCTCTGCACTAACGGAAAGGGGTGCAGAGGTAGGAGAGGGACATGCCACTTGGCATTCTTTGGGCGCCTTTACAGTTATTTCTCGCATATTGTAAATTAGGATCATGCTAGTGTGATTTAATTTCCGCATCTGCATCATGTTTATTATTAGCGTATGTGTATGTTCGCTTGCTGGACAGAGCGTGTTGGGGCCTCGGTCTGAACCCACTCGCACCCATTGTTTTTAGGTATGATTGCTCTCTGTTTATATGGCGTGGGAAAGTCCCTCGGCGATTGCAAAGAAATCTATCTAACCCCACTAATCTGACCATCCGACTTTAGAATTATGTTTCGGTTTTGACCCGGCCTTGCCGTGGCTTTTGTATCTAAATCATATTTCCATTTCACTTTCGTTTAAACTGAATTTATGAAACTTCGACTGATTAGAGGTTTGAAACCTCGACCCGTACCTGAATTGCAACATCCGAACGAAGGTATCCGACTTTCGAAACGTATGCCGGATATTTATATTCGGGCCGTTACAAAGTTGGTATCAGAGCGAGGTTGTGCAATTCGGGTACGCAAGGGTCGGGTGTATGTTTTGGAAAAACCGCCCATGGATTTCGAAGATTTGAAAGCGTTTTAAAGGGGCAAAATGAACTTAATATGTCTAACTCAATTGGACTAAGTAATGAACTTGACTTGTTATAAAAGAGGAGAACCGACTAATAAGGTATCGAGTGGGTAGAAACGGCATTAGACCATCCCTTTTGGATGTAGTCGGAAATGGGTAGGCGAAATACTAGCTTGTTCTTTACAGATGGGTCGGGAAGACTCCAAGGAGATCATTGTAATTGCCATTGACTGATTCTGTGTTGAGTGTTTGATATGCTAAAGATTTGATTGTTATGTCCTAACTATTTGATGAATATTGAGTGATCTGTGCGAACGGGATAGCGGGAGTACCCTTCTTCTTATATGGTTAAGCTCAGCCTTGTGGAACCGTCCCCTTCCTTATGAACCCTTCTGACAACTCAATCGAGTCCTCCCTTCGAATATCGGTCTTCCACGGGAATTGGGTTGGTAAACGCATGGTGTCGGGAATCGTGATTGGATATAGAGGTTGTCCGAGAGAGTATTGGAAGACGGTCCTTGTTGAAATTCCGAGCTAGAGAGTGAGATGTTTATGAGGCTGTCGTTATCAATTCTTATGACAATCCATTAGTGTCCTCTTGTCACGAAAAGTCGCATCCGAGTCCCACGGGAAAGATGGGTAATGAGTCAGTTGGGAAGAGTCAATGTTGCCCTTATGGACTTCTATCGGGTTATCTTGATTGCCCTGTTCATGATTGTGTGATTCTATATGCACTACTCCTTGACTTACAATTGATCCGTAGTGTGAATTTGTGCTTATGTGCTTTGATGCTCATGATGACCATTGTATAGGTTCGAACTACATTTATTATGTACATATCATTCCGACATGATCTGTTTAGTATATTACATTGTCATACTAGAGCACGATTATAGATGTCTTATGCTAGGAAGTGGTACAATTGATGTACTCCCCATGAATAGGTTCATGATAGTGTGATCGACTCTTCCTTATATGAATGCCTCATAAGATGTACTCTTTAGCATGCTAGCCGATGACGCCTCGATGCTTACCATTCATTCTGTGACAAGAATCTATAGCATGTCCACCTATTATGTGATTAACTGTTGTTAATTATTCTAGTAACTGCTATGCGTTAATTGTGCTAAGTGAGAATATGGTAGTGTGAACGAGTCTTGATAAATACATGTTCTATCCTAGTATACATCAATTTGAACTCCTGTCCTCATATTCTAGCCATGTTGCTTAGACTTGCTCTATACCTCGTTGCGTTTTCCTCTCGTGCCACTATGTCGTTGAGATGTGATTGAATGAACTCTTGCATACCGTCGTATTAACCAGTCAAGTGCATGTATGTACCATATGTTATATTGAACCACTAGTAACATGTTGAGCCCTTAGTTGTGACTTGTGTGAATTCTACTTTGCCTACGTTATTGTTGATTCACCCTTGAACTAGGTACCTGATAGTGTGGCTCGTTCCTCTTTCTGTTCTCTAACATGTTTCACTCGTCCTGATGAGTTTAATGTTGAATTCGATGATTGACTAGCTTTCCGTGATGATCAAACCTAGCATGCTTACATGGTAAAGATGTCTATTACTCTATGATATTATCTTGTGCTTGCATGAATGTATGACTTGACACCTCGCATGATCACGCATCACTCTATATCCTGATTTTGCAAATACATGACGCATGAATATCGGAATGAATCTAGTTGAATTACTTTAATTATACACCTGTTCAATATGTGCTATTAGTATCATTTAATCCTTATGACTTCCCATATGAACCGCTAAATGATCACGTGTTGTACTTGTTCTATGATGCGATAACTATAGTACCATAAATGTACTCTATGATGGTTCATTCTTAGCATTATCATAATCTAGCACCCAGGATGTTCTCCTTACTACTTTTGGTGATGCCTCATATTTCGTGAATATTATGGTGAACTCCTCTTAATGACTTTTGACTATGCTTGTATCACCTCATGTATCGCTAGTATCATGTGGGACCCATGCTCTCTAAATGGATCTCGTCATAGGATTCCGTGCCATGCTTAACCTAACATATGATCATTGTGAGATAGTTACTATGTTGCCCTTTATATAATCTCGTATGATGCATACACCAAACTCGTATATTGTTCATATATGTGATAATTGCTATGCTACTCTTATGTGTTCTCGTATGACGCTTCATCTGATTATTATAATATACTTTGCCATGATATATTTGGACTCATTTGTTGATGTGTATACCATGCTCTTACATTGATCATATGCATGATGTTCGTTATCTTCACTAAATTCCGCATGACTTCGAATTTTATATGATCATTGTTGGTTCCGCCCATCTTGCTTGAAGTTACTTGGCATATCTGTTTCCATGGAATACTAGAATGTTAGCTTATTTCGCATACATCAGCATCAGATTTGATTGTGTCTTTGATATGAATACGAATGTTGCCCTGGGATAGGTGCATGTTAGTGTGGATTAATGTGATGGAAATGCTCTATGATGAATTGTGCTTGTTGTCACCATTGTAACCTAATGGACTTTCTTAAGGGCATCGTTACTATTCCCGAGTCGGAGTCTTGTCTCTAGTCATGTCGTCTTTAGCTTTGGTCTATTCCCTCTCCGAAAGAAACATTGGGTCGTCCGCTCTTGTCACTCCCCCATCTCCGCTAACTTAAACTCCTACGCGTTACCTTGGATGAGCGACCGCATGGAAAAAGGGATCGAAAAGTCGAATAACGATAGAGCAGCGCAGCGGAAGCGTGGGCCCATAACCCACGGGCCTCAGGATCGATAATGTCGACGGGACGAGCTCGCTTTGAGGATTACGATTGTTGAGCACGTTATGACTTGCAAGTGGGAGCGTCCTCTATTCGAATTGCTAACCCTTTCTAAGCTTGTTGATGACGATATTGCACTGACTTGATGTGGAAAGCTGCTTGTTGAGGTGATGACTTTTGCTTGATTGTCTGTTGACTATGATGATATGATTCAATGCCTTATAATCCTAATGTGCCTGATGACTTGATGTGATGCTATTCTGAGCTGCTAAGCATGATCTGAATTCCTTGCCTATAATGTGAACTGCAAATGCCGAGAATCTGAACTGGTTATTAGCTAAGATTATGATGAAACTTGCTAGTTTGAATTGACTTTATTCATATATGGTTATGTGATAATTTCGAGCATGACGGTAAATTGAGACTTTTGATACTTGTTGCAATGCTTAATGATGCTAGTTGATATGATGTAGTCCTTATGTGCAATAATGTCCATGATTGCTTCTTCTTTGAACATGTGAGTGAGGTCCTTTTGGCTGAGCGGTCAGAGAGTGGAGAAAGGTTTTGAGTGATTAGAATGATCGACGGTGGTAAGGAAAAGTTGCAGAAGAGGGGTGTTGACTTAGGTTGGACCGAGTGGGTTCGGGAATTAAGAGGTAATGCTTGATGATTTCGATGAGCTCCTAGGTGAATCTCGGATAAGGGTATGATTAGGAATAGGCTGGTTAGGTAGTGACCGAGGAAACTTTATTGAAGATGCGTGGTTAGAAGGGTTCTATGTTATGATATCTTGAGAAGAGTGAGAAATGTAAGAAATGACCTTTGGGGGTATCGAGGACATAGTATGCAGGGGTGCTCGGGTGTGAAAACAGAGATGAGGGTTGGATTCTTAGAGGTGGATTGTGAGTGGGAGCGCTTGGTGAAATGAGGGGTGAGACTGGAGTATCGAAATGAGTTGGGGTTCCTTGGGGATATTATCTGATGTTGGTGAATCTAGATGAGGCTGGTTTTGATGTAGGAATTGAAATCGAGTGAGCGGGGTTGCGTTTATTTTGCCTGGTGGTGATGTGAAAGCTTCCTTGATTATCTGTTTTATTTAAAATGACCTGGCATGATATTAGATAGCGACCATGATAAATCCGTTGTGGCATGATATTCCATGTTGATATGCAATATTGAATCATAATTGGTAGTGACAACTATACTCATGATATAATGACCCATTGCTATCCTACTATGTTGTTCTAAAAGCATGTTATAATGTGTTGAATGAATCATGAAATAATGATATGTTGCTATGTGAGAGCATGATGTTATATTATGATCAAGAGAGGTTAAATGATGAATATTGATTTGGATCATGAATCTGACTTATATATATGAGATAATGGTGCGTGATTGCTAGGTGATTGTTATATGACATTGTATAAGTTGAGATGATGTTTTTGCGAGTATGCTGACGTTTTGGTGATTCACACATTGACTGACTTTTCCATTTGCTGAATCTTAATAACCTGACCTTGTTGTGTTGATGTGTGGAGAATGGGTTTTGGTTCATTGATTCTGTGATGAGAAATGCTTTTATGATCTATGGTATGATCTGGAGATGTGATGTGACCTTGTGGCACTACGATGGTATATGTTGAGACTTGCCTTATGATGTGTTGATTGGAGATTGGTTGGTTATACCGTTATGCATTTCTTATGGCTTATGCATCTTGCTTGAATTGAGACTGATAGATTGATTCGATTCTGGAAACTAGGAAAAGAATATGGGATTAGCCCTTAGAGGTGGATGACTCCACCTCCTACCCTCGGAATTTGATTGATTGGTATGTGTGAAGCTGATTTGGTTTTCGGAAGAGTTTTGACAAAATCTTGATTTGAAAGGATTTGACTTGTTTTGGTGTAAAGTTGCTCGATTAAAAAAAATTGAATTCGAAGATTTTGAGCGGTTTTAAAAATGGCCAACTTGGGGTTTTAAAGAAGTTGAGAGTTTCAATGATTTGGATGACAATCCTTTTATTTACAAACGCTTTAAGGATTTACGAACTGGATTTACATTATGACGTCTCACGAAGTGGATACAAGCATTGTATAGGGGCGCTTATATATTGCTTGCTAAGACCTAGTCGGACGCTATAATGCTTTAGAGTTGTGGTACTTCCGAAAAGTCGAAGCGAGGATGTAATAAGGGCGCTTATTACACACTTGACAAGACCAATTGGAGATGTCACGACCGTGACTAGGATGTTGTGAGAATCTCGGAAGACGCGACCGAGACGATTACAAGATCCTTGGACATGGTCCTCGGACTCACCGATTTTAAAACTTCATCCCCTTTGCTTTAAAATGATTTTAGTCTCGGGGACGAGACTTGTTTTAGAGGTGGATAAATGTAAAGACTGAATATATATTTTATATATATTATTATTTTAATTAAATATTTTAGTATTTATTTCAATTTGTAAAAGCGGAGAAAAAGTCGTCCTCGAGCATGAGTTCAATTTTAAAATCCTTCCGGCATCATTTGAATTTTCGATTTTGACGGGATTTGACTTCCGCTTTCGAGTTCCGGGTATTAATAAAATTAATTTAAGCTCCGAGTTTGATTGAAATTTATTTAATTCCGTTATATTGAGATTAGTAAATTAAAATTTAATTAAATTCGATTTAGTCGGGATTCGTTCGGGCGAGTGGGTTTCGAGTTTATTCTGCTAATTTAATTTCTTTAGTGGGCTAATCCTATTTTATTTTCTCTTTTCTTTTATCTCTCTCTCTCTCTCTCTCTCTCTCTCTCTCTCTCTCTCTCTCTCTCTCCCCTGCGGTCCCCCTCCCATCCTCACACTCTGCACACCACCAGCCTACCAAACTGGTCCCCCTCCCTCACCTCACCCCACCTTCCTCTGCACATCACCTCCCATTGTGGCAGCACCCCAGACCAACCCATAGCCTCTCCTCTCTCCTTATCTCCTCCTCTCTCTCCCATTTTTCTGATTTTGTAACCCCAGCAACAATACACCTCCATTCTCCTCCTTCCCACCCCCTTGGGCACCCCTTGCCGCTTCCTCTGCCTCCGAGAGGGCTCCGAGCCCTGTTCCACCGAGCTGGGCAGCACCAACACCACCACTCCCACCTCCCACCATCACCTCCCATGTAACGGCCCGGATATAAATATCCGGGATACGTTTCGAAGGTCGGATACATTCGTTCGGATGTTGCAATTCAGGTACGGGTCGAGGTTTCAAACCTCTAATCAGTTGAAGTTTCATAAATTCAGTTTAAACGAAAGTGAAATGGAAATATGATTTAGATACAAAAGCCACGGCAAGGCTGGGTCAAAACCGAAACATAATTCTAAAGTCGGATGGTCAGATTAGTGGGGTTAGACAGATTTCTTTGCAATCGCCGAGGGACTTTCCCACGCCATATAAACAGAGAGCAATCATACCTAAAAACAATGGGTGCGAGTGGGGTCAGACCGAGGCCCCAACACGCTCTGTCCAGCAAGCGAACATACACATACGCTAATAATAAAGATGATGCAGATGCGGAAATTAAATCACACTAGCATGATCCTAATTTACAATATGCGAGAAATAACTGTAAAGGCGCCCAAAGAATGCCAAGTGGCATGTCTCTCTCCTACCTCTGCACCCTTTCCGTTAGTGCAGAGACCGGCCGGTTCGATGCTATAGCATATCATATCTCATCATCATATCTCATCATCATAACATAAATTAAAATAAATAAATCATGCCCGATGGTGCTAGGCTATCATCATGCTCATATCGACTCGATAGACTCAGGGCACCCGATGGGGCTGGGCTACCCTATGACCCTAGCAAAGACTCTAGGACTATCACAGATAACGGCCGTTCTGTTTCATACGCGTAAAGAAATAGAATGCTCAATCATAAGTGCAACCTAGCATGATACTACATGGCATGCTTTAATGCTTATGCAACACCTAGTATGCCATACATTCACAAGCCGGTAATCTCTTTCGAATCTGAGTAAGCCCAGAAAGGAACTTACCTGAATAAGCCGAACAGCAGAGAACAAGGCAGAGCAGAATCCAAGAAATGAATCACCGATAGCAAGCAACGTCCAACATTCACAAACACCTAATAACATATAAATGCATAAGTCTACCTATTTCACACAAGGCGCCCTAACTATCATACATCTCTTCTCATATCTCATTTCAGATTATTCCATCTCATTTCATCACAAACCATATCTCATTCCATGTTCATCTCATCTCATCATCTCATTTTCAAAATAACCTCTCAAAGAACTCAACTTAGAAAATCAAACAACTCTTTTTAAAATCGCTTATCTAAATCCCGACATTAAACATTTAAACCTTAAGGCCCATTTTCCCAAAATCATGTTATAAAATAATTCCGGAATGTTTCTCATTTCAAAACATTATATAAATAAACTCCAATATTAAATCATCAAAATAATCCTATGTTCACAATTCATATTTTATAAATCAAAACCAACGATCACTTTAAAATTCCTAACTCACATGGTTAAATCCTCATAAAATGCATCAATTAAATAATCCAATCAATATTATTTTAAAACAATAAATAATATATAAAGATTAATTCCCAGAATATTATAATTATAACCAAATTCCAAAACTATAATAATATTCAAATATTTTCCACATACTATCCATAAAATCTCAAAACAATAACCATAAGTATATACATAACCCAATATCAAATATTATCACTTTAAAAAAAACTTTTTAAATATAAATATTAATAATTTCAGAACATACAATTATATATAGTCATTTTTCTAAAATCAGAAATATTAAATAAAATAACATATAAATATATATACTAACATAACATATAACCATATGTATATAACACAATTTAATAACAACCCATAAAACCCAATATATAAATCCAATTCCGGAAGTAAGATTCAGCCCAACCAAAAGAAAGAAGAGAAGAAACCAGCCCAGGAAAGGCAAAGAGCCCAAGCCAGCAGCCCAACCCGATGGCCCAAACCCGAATGCCCATACTCGGATTTATTGAGCCTGAAGAAGAGGGTGACCCAGAAGGGAAGATCCGGATCCCCAGACCCGGGAAATAGGCCCAACAAATAGGCCCATTCCCGACGGCTCATGAAGCCTGAGCTTCTTCTTCCTCATAAACGAACGGAGCTCTGTTCGCTCTCGCCGGAATCGAAGGAAGGGAGGAAGAATCCCGGGTTCCCAAGGCTTCTTTCCGACCCAATCCTACTCCCCACTAAACAAAAGACCATTCCGACTTCATCCACCCAGAAAGGATAAAACGAGAGCAAGGAGGAAGGAGGAATGCGAGGGATTACCGAAGGGCTTCGGGGAGCGACGCCGGGGTGTTCGGGCTGGTCTGGGCTCGTCGATGAAGAGGGAGGCATCCGGAGAACTTGGGTCGAGTGTGAAGAGTCATAAGGAGGGACCTTTACACGATTTTCGAATGGAATCGGAAGAAATCATACCAAGAGTAAGTGGGAAAGAACAGGGGAAGGAGGCTCGCGATTGGGCTCGATCTCGGACGGGTGGCGCCTCTGAGCTCGACAGAGAGGAGGAGCTATGGAGGTGCTCGGCCTGCTGGCTGCTTCAGAGGAGGAGGCGAGGAAGCTTCTGTGGGTGCCCGAGGGTGAAGCAGGGGAGGCAGCTCGGCGGCTTCCAAACAGAGGACGAGGTGGTGGAGAGGTGGCTCCCTGGACGTTGAAGGAGGGCTGGAGATGCTGTAGCTGCTGCACGCCGAGGAATGGGAGAGAGGAGGCGTGGTAGTGGTGTGGAGAGGTGTCTGAGCGAACTGAAAGAGGAGGAGAGGATAGGAGGTAGAGGTGTGGGTTTCTGGGTTTGTAAACAAAAGAGGGAGGGGAGAATAGGGTGCAGCTGCTGCAGAGTCAAGTGAAAGGGAGAGGGAGGAGAGCTAATAATGTGTGAGGATGAGGGCTGAAACGGGAGAGAGAGAGAGGGGTGTGTGAGGGAGGCAATGTGAGGGAGGGGACCATTGCAAATTGAGTTTGCAATTGCAGTTTTAGGTGAGGTAGGCAGGCTGCCGAGAGAGAGGGGGAGAGAGAGAGAGAGCAATTAAAGAAAAGGTAAAGAAAATAAAAGAATTGGGTCCACTAAAGAATTCAAATTAGCGGAAGGGACTCAAAACTCGCTCGCCCGATCGAATCCCGACTAAATCAAATTTAATTAAAAATTTTAATTCAAGATAATCGAAAATTAAATAAAATTCAATCGATACTCGTAGCTCAATTTAAATTTTATTAATACTCGGACTCGATGTCGAAAATCAAATCCCGTCAAAAATCCTAATTTAAATTGATGCCGGAATGATTTTAAATCGAAATTTGATGCTCAAGGACGGGTTTTTATTCCACTTTTACAAATTGAATAAAATAATAGTATATTTAATTAAAATAATATTAAAATAATATAAAAATATATTCGGCCTTTACATCCCAGCAGCTGCTCCTCCAGCCTCGTCGTCGCCCTCCATTAACGCCGAGAAAGGGGCTCCTCCTCCTCCCCTGTTTTCGGAATTCCACCTAAGCCACCTCCTTCCTCTTCTGAGCTCGAGCCACAGCAGCAACCATTCTTAAACGCCTCCCTCGACGCCGTCGGAGCCACCAGAAGCGCCACCGTCCGAGTTCGAGCCCCGGAGCGCCACCAGCGACGCTCGGAGATTCCCCGAAACCGCACCGTGAGTCTCCTCCTTCTCTCCCCTTCTTCCTGTGCGCGTTTCTTCATTTTGGTGTGGGTGTGGTCGGAATCTTATGGCGAGCCTCCGGGTAAACGTTCGAGTCAAACGGAGCTCCGATGGCCTGGGATTCTCTCCTTCTTCCGATTCCGGCGTCGCCCTTTGCTCCTCCTCTGCTTCGGCTGGGGTTGAAGACAAGGGAGCTCTTCTTGGGCCTAATTTCTGAGCCTCCCTTTTCTTTTCAGTGGGCTGGGCCTATTTTTGGTCCTGGTCCGGATCCCCTTCGGATCCCCCATCCGGATCTCTCCTCTCTCTTTTCCTTTCTTTCTTGGGAATATGTGGGCCTATTTTCCGGGTTGGGCTTCGGGTTGGTTTGGATTCGGATCCCCTCTCCTTTCTCCCTAGTTTGGGTCCGGGTATCACACGGGTGGGTCCTTCTTTTCTCTTCTCTTATGGGCATCGGGTTGGGCTGGCGGATCCGGGCTGGGGCTTGCTTAGTTTTGGGCTATGGCTTGGGCTCTTCACCTTTCTTTGGGCTGGGGTCTTCTTTCGGCTGGGTTAACCTTATGTTATATGTATATATATTGTTATTGTTAATGTTATTTTGGATATGTGTTAAATTTATGTTATGTATTATGTTATTAATATATATATATGTGTTATATTATATGATTTTGGATATGTATATATTTATATCCTGAAAATATTAATATATTATAAATGGGTTAAAAGTAAGATTTATTTGATATTGGGTTATAAATATATTTATGGTTATTGCTTTGAGATTTTATAATAACAAGTGTTGGATTATTTGAATATTTTATTTTGGGATTTTTATAATATTCTGGAAAATTTATCGTTATATATTATTTATTGTTTTAAAATAATATTGATTGGATTATTTAATTGATGCCTTTTAAGAGGATTTAAGCATGTGAGTTAGAAATTTTAAAGTGAATTGTTGGTCTTGATTTATAAATATGAATTGTGAGCTTGGAGTTATTTTAATAATTTAATAATGGAATTTATTTATATGTGGTTTTTGAGATAAGAAACATTTCGGAATTATTTTATAACATGATTTTGGGAAAATGGGCCTTAAGGTTTAAATGTTTAATGTCGGGATTTAGACAAGCGATTTTAAAAGAGTTGTTTGATTTTCTAAGTTGAGTTCTTTGAGAGGTTGTTTTCAAAATGAGATGATGAGATGAGATGAACATGAAATGAGATATGGTTTGTGATGAAATGAGTTGGAGTAATCTGAAATGAGATATGAGAAGAGATGTATGATAGTTAGGGGCGCCTTGTGTGAAATAGGTAGACTTATGCATTTATATGTTATTAGGTGTTTGTGAATGTTGGACGTTGCTTGCTATCGGTGATTCATTTCTTGGATTCTGCTCTGCCTTGTTCTCTGCTGTTCGGCTTATTCAGGTAAGTTCCTTTATGGACTTACTCAGATTCGAAAGAGATTACCGGCTTGTGAATGTATGACATACTAGGTGTTGTATAAGCATTAAAGCATGCCATGTAGTATCATGCTAGGTTGCACTTATGATTGAACATTTTATTTCTTTACGCGTATGAAACAGAACGGCCGTATCTGTGATAGTCCTAGAGTGTTTGCTAGGGTCATAGGGTAGCCCAGCCCCATCGGGTGCCCTGAGTCTATCGAGTCGATATGAGCATGATGATAGCCCAGCACCATCGGGCATATTTATTTTAATTTATGTTATGATGATGAGATATGATGATGAGATATGATATGCTATAGCATCGAACCGGCCGGTCTCTGCACTAACGGAAAGGGGTGCAGAGGTAGGAGAGGGACATGCCACTTGGCATTCTTTGGGCGCCTTTACAGTTATTTCCCGCATATTGTAAATTAGGATCATGCTAGTGTGATTTAATTTCCGCATCTGCATCATCTTTATTATTAGCGCATGTGTATGTTCGCTTGCTGGACAGAGCGTGCTGGGGCCTCGGTCTGACCCCACTCGCACCCATTGTTTTTAGGTATGATTGCTCTCTGTTTATATGGCGTGGGAAAGTCCCAAGGCGATTGCAAAGAAATCTGTCTAACCCCACTAATCTGACCATCCGACTTTAGAATTATGTTTCGGTTTTGACCCGGCCTTGCCGTGGCTTTTGTATCTAAATCATATTTCCATTTCACTTTCGTTTAAACTGAATTTATGAAACTTCGACTGATTAGAGGTTTGAAACCTCGACCCGTACCTGAATTGCAACATCCGAACGAAGGTATCCGACCTTCGAAACGTATCCCGGATATTTATATCCGGGCCGTTACAACACGATTGCGATAAACTTAAAATAGGAAACATATATTCAAAAATCCCATCAATAAAACCGACCAATAAGAAAAGCGGTAGTTGATTAAAAATTTAACTTTAATTGTGGGCGTGACACGTCAGCAAAATTATATCAGAATTAGTAATATTAATAGATAGATAGATTTCATAATTTGTATTAATTTTGATTGATTTTAAAATTTGTATTATTTTTTTTATCTATAGATTGATAATTTGTATTATTTCAAAACATTATTTTATTCGTATTATTTTTTATTTCAAATATGATACTATTATTTAAAATCAATTTTCCAAAATAAAATACAGTACATTTGTGAGTTTGTTTTCATTTTCGGTATATCATTATTCCTCTATTAACCTTACCAAAATAAAAAAATATTCCTCTATTAATTAAGAAGGTGACAAAAACAATAAAGGTGAGGATAAGAAACTTCCATGTACGAGAGGAATTCAATATCGAGGTTGGAAGGTCGTAAATTAAAAGTAGCCATTTTTGTCATTACGTAACGTGCCCGCCAATGGTTGTTGTAATAGGTTTGATTTCCGCTATTAGTCGAATTTTCACGGCAACTAGTGTATGGGGCTCATGAAAGTGACTAAAAAATATTTTTTTAAACCGGTTCAAATATTTAACCCTTGTATGCAGCTCAATAATTTGGAATGGGTCTCCCTATATACACCGCAAATTCACGGGTTAGCGCTGCTAATACAACGTCAGATATAACGTTGCAGCAATGTTGGATGTGACGTTGCTACAATGTCGGATCCGACGTTGTGATGTGCCATACACGACGTTGTGAATCGGAGGACGACGGGGCAGGTCAGGCACTTTACAACGTCAAATTAGACATTGTAAAGTGGGCCTGGTCGGGCCACATAACAACGTCAAATTTGACGTTGTAATAACATCAGATTTGACGTTGTGATCTCCCATAACAACGTCCGATTGGACGTTATTAATTAGGCCATCTATAAATACCGCAACACTTGTTCCCCGAGGCACGTCACCTAACATACACTAAACACACACTATAAAGACTCGGAATTTAAGATATTATTTTATAAATTAAGAATTAATTTTGATTTAATTGGGATTTGAATTCTAAGGATTAGGAAAATTTTGAATAATTCTGTCCTCGAGAAAACGATTTGTTTGAATTCTTTCGACCAAATTCCGGCATAAATTTGTTATTTAATTCAAAGATGAATTCATTTCGCTCCATTATTTAAGGCTTAGAAATATTTTTGAGCTTCATTATCTAATTCGGATTCGAAAGTTTATGTTAAATTGATTTTTATCGTGTCTGGATAAGGTCGGAAATCGGATTTCGGGATTTCTTTCCGGGTATTCATTTTGACTTTTATACACACTTTCACACTCAATCTTACCCACTCTCTCACCCCTACAACCCCTCCTACCCCCTATTTCCACTGTCAAACCCATCCCCATTCCCTCCTATATCCCATCAGATCGATGTAGCCCCTTCCTTTTCTTCATCATCCACCCCCATCACTCCTCCTGCACTCCCTTCGATCCCCTTCAACCCCACCACCAAGCTCTGCCCTTCCTCTGATTCCGGTTCAAACATGCACACACCACCCTTCTTTCCCTCGGTTTTGCTTCCAATCACCACGCCCTCCCTTGTCTTGGATTCGGTACCGAACCTACTGCCTCACTCCCTTGCTTCAAATTCCCCAAGCTCGCCACTCATCCAAGATTCACCGACTAGCCGGAGCCGCTAGGAGAAGCCCTGCAGTCGACAACTACACTTTCCCCGAACAAGCAACACGCCGACGATCCAGTTCGAGGAAGCGCTCACAGTATCCCCGCTCGAAGAAGGTGAGCGTGGACAAACGAGCCCGACGACTCCCGATCCCTCGGTGAGCCTCTCAATTCACCCATCTTATCTCGTTTTCGATTTCGTTCTCTTTTGTTTGAACTGGCCGGGGAGAGAGAGAGCACGAGAGTGATGTTGGAGAGAGGGGATCGATGAGTGCGAGAATGGCGACGATGAGGGTGTGTGAGGGTGAGAGTATATGTTCGGGCGAGCGTGAGCTGGTGAGCGAGCGAGCGAGCTGGGCGGGGCCATGGAGTCGGAGAGGGAGGACGGGGAGGTGTAGCAGTCGCTGGCGGGCCTCCTTCTCCGGGCGATGTTGAGCAGCGCAGGCGGGACTCGGGAGCGAAGGCTGGAGGTTGAAGGAGCACTCGGATTGGGCCCCACCTGCTTGCCCAGTCAGCTCCAGGGCCCACTCCCCATCTGATTTTTTTAAAATTTTTGGGCTGGTTCAGAATTTGAAATAGGGGGAGAAGTGGATCTAGGTTATGGGCTCGGGTTGGGCCATTCCTTTGGTTTTTTTTGGGCCGGTTGGGGTGATTTGTTTTAAGGGTTAATTTACTTATTTAACACATATTATTTACTTATTATTTAGTTAATTATATATTATATGTTGATTTAATGATGCAAATGTTAGAAATGTTTATTAGATGTTATTTTTATAATAATGTTAATTTTGAGTTGATATTTATTATAATTAAATTATTAAGATTCTATTTGAAAGTGTTAGTTATATGATTATGTTAAATGTTTACTAAAATTGTTTTACATGTTTATAATTGTTATTAGATTATTATTAGTATCATTATCCTGGTTTATTAATAAAACTAATATATTCTGTAAATTATTTATATATTATAAGTTGTTTTAAAAGTAGAATTATTGGCATATTATATGTTATGATATGATGTTTTTAACATGTGTTTTTAGAAAAGTTAAAGTGATTTATTAATGTGGTTTATTAAAAATGGGATGATTTGGTGTTTTATTTAGTTGAATAATGTTTGAGAAATTGTTTAAAGAGGTTTAAGGTTTCCCACACTGTTTTAAAGGATGTTGAAATCATAGTTAATATTTTCGACAGTGATCTTTGACTTGTATTTTGAGATATGTTTCTCAAATGGATTATTTTTTTTAAAACCGATAAGCCGGAATTATTTTAATAATATAATTTTGGGAAATTTGTTTAAGGATTCAAATGTTTAATATCGGGAGTTGCCTAAGTATGATTTAAAAAGAATTATTTGTTTATTGAGTTGTTTATGAGTTTATATGTTGAGATCTTGAGATGATTTATGAGAATGAGGATGGAATTGTGATGATGTTGATATGAATAAGATGTGATGATGAGAATATGCCCAAGTTGTGAAAACGAGATGGGAAATTGAATTGGGACATGAATGTTGATGATGATGGGATGGTTAACTTATATATGTTTTATATGGATCTTATGTGTGTTATTTGATATGCGTTGTGTAAGTTAGACTTAGACTTATTATGTTATATATTGAATTACTAGGTGATCTCTGATTTGTCCGGACTTGCTATTAATTTTGTTGGTTGCTTGGATTCCGCACTTCTCCAGGTAAGTTCCTTGAACTTACTCATAATGGGCGCTTTATGCACTGGGTGTTATATAGTAGGCTAGTGTTCATGCATCATACGACTTAGAATCAAGCTTAGGATCTAAAACGGAAACCATATGACTTGCTATCTGTCTTTGTTAGAAAACGGCCGTTATAGATGTTTATTGGTTAGGACCTTTTTCTTTATTCTTGTCATCCTAGTTGGCGCTTATATAGAAAGTTGCTTGCACTCGATGATGCGGTAGGCTTTTGGTATGGAAAGTTGCTTGCACTCGATGATGCGGTAGGCTTTCTAGTAAGTGCATTAGGACTCTTAGAGCCTTAGGCCTTATATAAGTGTCATTGCTTGCCTTCCTTTCATAGTTAGTAGGCTCATTGCGTGGGGTTGGCCTGCACTGTAGGGTGAGGTAGCTCCTTTGATAGTGAGTTGCTATAGGATTTCTTAGGAGCCTAGATGGACATGCTATTTGGCATTTCTTGTAGTTGGCGAGCTTCTTTATCTATTTCTACATTTACTTATCCACATGCTTATTTGTTTAATTTCCGTTTTGCATTACGCATTTCATCTTAGGAATAGGATGCTTATTATATGCCTCACAGAGTGTGTTTACACACGCGCAGGAGTGACCCGATGATTGACCCAGATCCCCTTCTTTTTTTTAGATTCAGGTAACCGTTAGCTGCTATCTTTGCTCATATGGATGCTTGGCGGGTTCAGACTTTTGGTGTTAGATCGAGAGCTTGAGAGACCACTAAACTTTCTTTCTTTTAAAATCTTTTGCATCGTTTTGACCCGGCTCAGTCGTGGCACTCTTTTGGATTGTATTTTGATTTAAACCTTACTTCTTTTTATTGCAAAAACTTGTGACTCGTACACGGGTTGTAAGATCTAGTTGGAAGGTAACCTTGCCTTCTTAAACGTAACCCAGATAATTAGGTTTTCTTTCCTAGGCCCAAGGGAGGGCAAATAGGGGAAAGAAGATCCTTATTTTCCGGGCCGTTACAGAAGTGGTATCAAAGCCTAGGTTGCTCAATCCGAGTACATATGAGTTGAAAATAATTTCAAAACCGCCCACCGATTTCTTATTTTAAATAAGTTTCAAAATCATTTCAAAAAGGGCAAAGCGAATTTCAGAAATAAAACCGGTAGGATCTTTTAGTTGAGAGATAGGATCGCTGGGGTAGAACGAGGCGATCGATCATCCCTTATGGATGTAGACTTGGGGAATGGGTAGGCGAAACATAGCTTATACTTTACAGATGGGCGTAGAAGACTCCAAGGAGTTTGCACCGTGGTAGTTGGAGTAGCGGGGTTAGGATGTAGAGATCGAGAGGTAGTTGCCCCCTCTGGTCAATCGTCCCTTGAAGGGCGACTTTTAGATAACTTGTGGTGTTATATAAACTATCAGATTAATTATTGTCTATTGATTATGTGCTGAGTGTTAGTTCTGTCTATTGATTCTGTGCTGAGTGCTAGTTCCTCGAACAAAATTCAGTGTGGTTATGAGGGTAGCCCTCTCTATGATTGCACGACTTGATGTATTATTGTATTCCTAGCATGTCCTACCCAGATCACCATTGAGATAAACTCATGCTTATATGTCGTTAGATCTATGTTTAACCACATTGCTCTTGGCTCGTAGTGTATTCGCTATATCTCTTTCATATTTCTATGTCGTTGCAACATGAATTATTTGGCTTCTTGCATTGTCGTACTAGTGATTGAATGAATGCATATGTCACATGTTATGTCCCTGCATGTTTGATGTCCCCTCCTTAACTAGGCGCATGATAGCGTGGTTACTCTTTTCTAATATCATAATAATATGAGTTCTTTAATTGATGGATGTGTGTTACAACTTGATGTATTCCTCATATGACGCTAAATTCCTAGCATGCTTATCAAATTGTCACATCATGATTATCTCCATACTCCTCTCATACTTTCATGAACATACAACCAGACACATCACATGATCACACACCACGGTGTATCCTGGGTTTGTATATGCATTACACATAAATATTATGATGAGCTTTTGTCCTTGATTGTACCATGCTTTCACTTGTATCTCTAGTGTTATGTAGAATGAAAGCTTCCCAAATATAGCTCACCCTATAATTACGTGTTGTACTTAACCTATCATGTTGTTGTCATAAAGGTTATGTATGTTATTCCACTTTGATATGCCCTTTCGTAGCATTGAGCCTGACTGTTAATATGCTTTTATGATGCTGCCATGATATTATCCATATTCTGATTTTTAGCATGTTGATGCTCGATAATTTGGCTGATTTTGTTGATACTTGATATTCTACCATATTGCTGAGCATAATGCTATCATGAGATTCATAACATGAGATTTCCTTGAGATGATTGGTGATGAGCTAAGGATGTTACGATTATGATGTCTTAGCAACTTGTGACTTGGTTCGTATGATTGATGACTATACCATGAATGACATGTTTAGATGTTGACTATTGGATTGAATGATGCTTTAACATGATGAATTCTCGAGGATAATCTAAACTTGAAATGCGGAGATGTGGCTTCAATCGACATTCCCTATGCATTGACTCCCTAGGGAAGTAATAGAATCTATGTGCCGTATTTCAGACGTGAGTTTTGATTGTCTATCTATGTGACGTTGTGCTTTTATGATTGATAGTTGTGTGCTGAATACCTGATGATATGATTGACGATGAGACTATTGATGTGTGATGACTTGCTAATAGGACGCTAGTACGATGTTGCCCTTGATGTGCTTTTGATGAGTTATGGCTTATGATTCATGATATGACTTGAGATTGATAGAATTGAAACTGATTTCTGAAAGATGAACCTAGGAAGAGAATGCGGGATTAGCCCTTAGAGATGGATGACTCAACCTCTTGAGTTCTGAAATTGCTTGATTAACATCGGATTTGAAGGATTTTGAACAGTGTTGAAAAGGACTAACTTGGATTTTAAAAGACCAAACACAATCGAGAATTTCAACGATTTTGAGGCAAACCTTTTCCAATTGCGAAACCCTTTTAAAACTTCCAAGCTCCGGGTAAACCTATGATACTTCACGAAGTGGATACAAGCATTTTATGGGGGCGCTTGTAGGGTGCTTGCAAAGACCTAGTGATGTTATTGTAGAACTTTTAGAGTTGTGGTACTTCCGAAAAGTTGAAGCGAGGATGTGATAGGGGCGCTTATTGCATGCTTGTCAAGACCAATTGGAGATATCACGACCTTGACTAGGATGTTGTGAGAATCCCGGAAGACGCAACCGAGATGATCGCAAGATCCGTGGATATGGTCCTTGGACTCGCATTTTAAAACATCCTCCTCTTACTTTGAAGTAACTTTAGTCTCGAGGACGAGACTTGTTTTTAGAGGTGGATGATGTAAAGACTCGGAATTTAAGATATTATTTTATAAATTAACAATTAATTTTGATTTAATATTGATTTAATTGGGTTTTGAATTCTAAGGATTCGGAAAATTTTGAATAATTCTGTCCTCGAGCAAACGATTTGTTTGAATTCTTTCGACCAAATTCCGGCATAAATTTGTTATTTAATTCAAAGATGAATTCATTTCGCTCTATTATTTAAGGCTTAGAAATATTTTCGAGCTTCATTATCTAATTCGGATTCAAAAGTTTATGTTAAATTGATTTTTATCGTGTCGGGATAAGGTCAGAAATCGGATTTCGGGATTTGTTTCCGGGTATTCATTTTGACTTTTATACACACTTTCATACTCAATCTTACCCACTCTCTCACCCCAACAACCCCTCCTACCCCCTATTTCAACTTTCAAACCCATCCCCAATCCCCTCCTATATCCCATCAGATCGATGTAGCCCCTTCCTTTTCTTCATCATTCACCCCCATCACTCCTCCTGCACTCCCTTCGATGCCCTTCAACGCCACCACCAAGCTCTGCCCTTCCTCTGATTTCGGTTCAAACACACACACACCACCCTTCTTTCCCTCGGTTTTTCTTCCAATCACCACGCCCTCCCTTGTCTTCGATTCGGTACCGAACCTGCTGCCTTACTCCCTTGCTAAAAATTCCCCAAGCTCGCCACTCATCTAAGATTCACAGACGAGTCGGAGCTGCAAGGAGAAGCCCTGCAGTCGACAACTACACTTTCCCCGAATAAGCAACACGCCGACGATCCAGTTCGAGGAAGCGCTCACAGTATCCCCGCTCGAAGAAGGTGAGCGCAGACAAACGAGCCCGACGACTCCCGATCCCTCAGTGAGCCTCTCAATTCACCCATCTTATCTCGTTTTCGATTTCGTTCTCTTTTGTTTGAACTGGCCGGGGAGAGAGAGAGAGCACGAGAGCGATGTCGAGAGAGGGGATCGATGAGTGCGAGAATGGCGACGATGAGGATGTGTAAGGGTGAGATTATGTGTTCCGACGAGCGTGAGATGGGGAGCGAGGGAGCGGGCTAGGTGGGGCCATGGAGTTGGAGAGGGAGGACGGGTTTGTGTAGTAGTCGCCGGCGGGCCTCCTTCTCCGGGCGATGTCGAGCAGCACAGGCGGGACTCGGGAGCGAAGGAGCACTCGGATTGGGCCCCACCTGCTTGCCCCGTCAGCTCCAGGGCCCACTCCCCATCTGTTTTTTTTAAAATTTTTGGGCTGGTTCAGAATTTGAAATAGGGGGAGAAGTGGATTTGGGTTATGGGCTCAGGTTGGGCCATTCGTTTGGTTTTTTTTGGGCCGATTGGGGTGATTTGTTGTAAGGGTTAATTTACTTATTTTACACATATTATTTACTTATTATTTAGTTAATTATATATTATATGATGATTTAATGATGAAAATGTTAGAAATGTTTATTAGATGTTATTTTTATAATAATGTTAATTTTGAGTTGATATTTATTATAATTAAATTATTAAGATTCTATTTGAAAGTGTTAGTTATATGATTATGTTAAATGTTTACTAAAATTGTTTTACATGTTTATAATTGTTATCAGATTATTATTAGTATCATTATCCTGGTTTATTAATAAAACTAATATCTTCTGTAAATTATTTATATATTATAAGTTATTTTAAACGTAGAATTATTGGCATATTATATGTTATGATATGATGTTTTTAACATGTGTTTTTAGAAAAGTTAAAGTGATTTATTAATGTTATTTTATTTATGTGGTTTATTAAAAATGGGATGATTTGGTGTTTTATTTAGTTGAATAATGTTTGAGAAATTGTTTAAAGAGGTTCAAGGTTTCCCACACTGTTTTAAAGGATGTTGAAATCATAGTTAATATTTTCGATAGTGATCTTTGACTTGTATTTTGAGATATGTTTCTCAAATGGATTATTGTTTTAAAACCGATAAGCCGAAATTATTTCAATAATATAATTTTGGGAAATTTGTTTAAGGATTCAAATGTTTAATATCGGGAGTTGGCTAAGTATGATTTTAAAAGAATTGTTTGTTTATTGAGTTGTTTATGAGTTTATATGTTGAGATCTTGAGATGATTTATGAGAATGAGGATGGAATTGTGATGATGATCATGATGACAATGATGTTGATATGAATAAGATGTGATGATGAGAATATGCCCAAATTGTGGAAACGAGATGGAAAATTGAATTGAGACATGAATGTTGATGATGATGGGATGGTTAACTTATATATGTTTTACGTGGATCTTATGTGTGGTATTTTATATGCGTTGTGTAAGTTAGACTTAGACTTATTATGTTATATATTGAATTACTAGGTGATCTCTGATTTGTCTGGACTTGCTATTACTTTTGTTGGTTGCTTGGATTCCGCGCTTCTCCAGGTAAGTTCCTTGAACTTACTCATGATAGGCACTTTATGCACTGGGTGTTATATAGTAGGCTAGTGTTCATGCACCATACGACTTAGAATCAAGCTTAGGATCTAAAACGGAAACCATATGACTTGCTATCTGTCTTTGTTAGAAAACGGCCGTTATAGGTGTTTATTGGTTAGGACCTTTTTCTTTATTCTTGTCATCCTAGTTGGCGCTTATATAGAAAGTTTCTTGCACTCGATGATGCGGTAGGCTTTTGGTATGGAAAGTTGCTTGCACTCGATGATGCGGTAGGCTTTCTAGTAAGTGCATTAGGACTCTTAGAGCCTTAGGCCTTATATAAGTGTCATTGCTTGCCTTCCTTTCATAGTTAGTAGGCTCATTGCATGGGGTTGGCTTGCACTGTAGGGTGAGGTAGCTCCTTTGATGGTGATTTGCTATAGGATTTCTTAGGAGCCTAGAGGGACATGCTATTTGGCATTTCTTGTAATTGGTGCGTTTCTTTATTTATTTCTGCATTTACTTATCCGCATACTTATCTGTTTAATTTCCGTTTTGCATTACGCATTTCATCTTAGGAATAGGATGCTTATTATATGCCTCTCAGAGTGTGTTTACACACGCGCAGGAGTAACCCGATGATTGACCCAGATCCCCTTTTTTTTTAGATTCAGGTAACCGTTAGCCGCTATCTTTGGTCATATGGATGCTTGGTGGGTTCAAACTTTTGGCGTTAGATAGAGAGCTTGAGAAACCACTAAACTTTCTTTCTTTTAAAATCTTTTGCATCGTTTTGACCCGGCTCAGTCGTGGCACTCTTTTGGATTGTATTTTGATTTAAACCTTACTTCTTTTTATTATGAAAACTTGTGACTCGTACTCGGGTTGTAAGATCTAGTTGGAAGGTAACCTTGCCTTCTTAAACGTAACCCAGATAATTTGGTTTTCTTTCCTAGGCCCAAGGGAGGGCGAATAGGGGAAAGAAGATCCTTATTTTCTGGGCCGTTACACACACATCATGGCATCAAACCCAAATAGCTTTGTTAACGATGGCATGTTTAGTGATGAGACCCGTTTCATTGTTGAAGTGGGGAGATACCGTCGTCCGCCTGAACATGATGCTTGCAACTGCAAGCACAAGAACTATAAGCATTTATTTCGATGCAATCTATTTTCTGTGCATTGTTACCGTATCCTCGAGAGGTCAACACAGCTGCAATTCGGGTGTAAAGAGTGTGATGACGACCATGGGTCGTACTATATGCGGATCTGATAATGCATATCCTAGATAGGCATTATAGGCATTTTTAGGCTAGTTAGGTTGCATTTAGTTAATGATTTGGAGTTAAAGTGCATCTGACGAGTATTTTGGAAGAGTTCCAATTTTGTGCGAATTTGTGAGTATTTTTACAGAGTTAGATTCGAACGCAATTGGGATGCATGATCTTGGAGGAAAAAGAAGAAAGACTTGAAGAAAAAAGTGAAAAGAGATTGGAGTGCTCTCGACTTAGCTGCTGGCAGTGAGAGATGCAGCGGCCGCAGCAAACGTGCAGCGGCCGCCGCAAGGAGAGATGCAGCGATGAGTGCAAGAGCCCGCGTGTAGCGGCCGCCGCACCATGCCGCGGCCGCCGCATTGGTCGCCTGAGCGCCGAGTTTTACGTCTTTATTGAAACCCTAGTTATTTGTTATTTCATTTTGGTTCGGCTTAGACTTTTAAAAGGCCGAGAGTTATTTAGTTTTGAAGCACTTCATTTTCATTCTACTTTCTATCAGACAAATTAGAGATTGAGCGATGTTTACCATGAGGAACTAAACTCATCGGTTCTGCCTGCGATTTGAAGCTTTATTTGGATTGATTGTGAGTTTCTAATTCTCGTTCCTTAATTCCGCTATTGAATGCTTCAACTTCTTTGCGCTTATTGAATTATTGTTGTGTTTTATCTAGCCCGCGCAACTAGTTAGATCAATTCAATTGCTAGGGTTTTGTAGATTCCTGATTGCGAACCTTAACCCAAGTAGCAAACTTATCCCCTTAGGGCTGATTGAACTAATTGGATAGGTAGGAAGTTGGATGTGTTGTTAAATCCCTCTTTAGGGACTGCAAATACCTTGGCTAATCTCTGAACTTAAAGCTATCAATTGGGTTAAATCCTTCTTTAGGGACTGTTCGATTGATAAGGGTTGCTAGGACTTATTGGACTAGTAACTATATTAGGTCGGGACAAGGGCATTCATAGGAAACTTAATAGGACGAGAAGAAGTTACAAGGATCGCTTCAACCAAATAAAGTGGAAAATTGTAGGTAGAACTACTTCTCTCATTTGTTTAAATCAAAACCATTTACCCTGCCTTTCATAAATTGCTTTGCTCTCACAAACCCCCATCTGGTTACTTAATCGGCACTTGAATCATACTTGAGCAACAAATCTCCCTATGGGATCGACCTCTTGCTTATTGCTATACTAGTTATAAGTTTGAGTTTACTTTGACGGATCAACGACAGGTCCTCCCTCCGTCAGGATCACTGAGCAGATAAAGGATATGCTGACCGTTTCGTACTTCCCTCGTTTTGCGGGTCCACTTCGCCCAGACAGGGATGCCCTGGATGATCCCCGATACATGACACGATTCGACCCGTCGAAGGCCGCAAAGAGGGGGAAAGACAGGGAGAGGCGCATGCGTGAGTGGAAGCTTCGGGCACAGCTTGAGCGCATGACCATCGATTAGGTAACGTGTTTCTCACTTTCTTTGATATTAACTACATATATCGAGTAAGATTGTTTCCCTAATATGATTTTTACAACATAGGTCGAGTGGATGACTTTTGGCAGAGACCTGGATTTTGCAGGTCGGTTTCGCTCCACCACCTATCGAGGCACCATCAGCTTCGGTCGCGTCTTTGCCGTACATGCCACATAGGGTGCTTCGACAGTTTGGCCACATGAAGGACATCCCATTGGGAGTCATCCCTCCCACCCTGCCGTAGCAATCGTTTCGGCTGAAGAAGCGTTACGTCGTGTCGTTTGCCCATCAGCACAACCGTTGGTCATCATAGGACCCTGATAGATTCTACCCTGTCACTGGTCATCGGAGGACGGACGAGAGCTGTCAGGGAGGCGTCTCAGCTGACTACCTCCCTTGGTTCCAGTCCCAGAGTCGAGGTCATGTGTTGCCCATGACAGTGGCACGAGATGATGATCCACCGGCAGCGCCTACACACCCAGACGACGTCATCGAACCAGCTGAGTCTGCTGCGGGCCAGACCCAGGTTGACGAGATGATCCAGGGTATTTAGGCATTGGTCGGACATCCCCTGCTGGACCAGATGTACGAGCATATCATGAGCTACATTAGATCTTTTCAGTAAGTACATTATATTTTGTTTGTTTATGACATACTATTCGTATTTGGTGGGTATACTTTATTTGTGTAGTTCGTGTTGCTTGCATTAGTGTTTTTGATGGTTTTTACCTATTGACAATAACAAACAATTACATGCAAATGCTTTACTTCATAGATAACGATTAGATAACACATCAAGATTACTAAAACAAACAAATACACTACGGATAACAACACAATCGACCAGGCTCTACTTAATTCGTCTTCGGAATGAGTTCAATCTTTAACTCGTTGAATGCAAAGCTTCGGACCTCCATATTTGCTTCCCTCACATGTATCCCTTCCTGTTGAGCTACGTAAACGTGGTCATTTCTGCTTAAATCGGGGAAGAATGACCGAATACGTTGAAGGAGAAGGTCTCCAACCCTTCACTCATACGCTCCAGGAATGTCCTGATGAAAAAGGTTGTAATACCTACACCCGAACTGCAATGGCGCGAGAATGTGAGTCTCATTTTCACACTCGACCCGAAACAAGGCGCAAGGATGAATGCCACTGTATTCTGGATTGTGTTAAGCACAGTCGGACACCTCCGGGGGCATTGAGTACCGAACCCTTTTGATTACAAAATCAATGCGGGGGGTTTATCCGCGATGTTCAGTTTTAACCAGCTCCATGGAAGGAAAGAAAATGTGGAATTGTTGTGTTGCATTTTCAAATGCGGTCCTCACCCCCTTTTATAGGGGCTGCTGATATTACTGGGCATACAACGTCGAAATTGACGTTGTAATAACGTCAGATCATACATTATTACAACGTCCAAATGGACGTTTCTAAGCCAGATGGAGCCCGGTGGGTTCCAGCCTACAACATCAAATCCGACGTTGTTACAACGTCGGATTCCTTTTTCCTTGGGCAAATACACCACCACAAACAACGTCGGATTGGACGTTATGGCAACGTTAAATTCGACGTTGCTACAACGTTGGATCCGACGAAGTATTTGTGATGTATATAGGGAACGCATAAAAATGGTGGTAAGTTATGGACCTACCTATATTCTTCTTGTACACACTCACGGTTTGTTTAAGGTGGTGAAATATCAGCAGTTTACAACGATTAGTTTTACATATATTAAGAGTGCACATAGGTACACTACCGAAAAAGAGGGAAATTTGTGACGCTTTTTACTGCCAATCTCGACACCTTCAATCGTCGAAAATGTCAATTTCAACGCTTTGAAAAAGCGTCAGAATTTCTTGCCTCACGAATGGCAACTGCCATTCTCAACGCTTATACACGTCACTAATATTCCCGACACCCTAGGGTGTCGAAAATGACTTACTTTTCCTGACATCTTTAGTCGTCAAATTTTAGAATTTTAGGGCCCCACTCCCCTCTTTTTTTTTGAACAGGAAATAATTCGAATTCCCAGACAACAATGGAAATCTGGGAAAATGAGAGGCCGAGGGAAATCGATAGATGGGCTAACCATCATGATACAACCAGAAAGACAAAAAACAAAAAGAAAACCCGAATACAAACAGTCTTAGCAAAGAAGACCAGCGGAGAGAAAGTCGAAGGACACCAAGTGAAGAATGTGAACGCCGAGAACATGGGAATGTCAAGGGACTGACACGACGTCTCGATGTCGGGGAGACAGAGACAGAAACCCATCAACGAAAAAGGGGTCTCCTAGGGAAGTATGGATGAATGACGTCCCCCCCACCTGGATAAGGGATCTTCGAGAATCACAAACACTGCCACAGTCAACTCGAACAGTAGGACGCCCGAGACTGCAACTTCATCCGGAACTAAACATAGTCGCACTCAAGAAACGACTCAGATAAGGAGGTCAAGTTTATAATCGGCTAGGAATCAATTTTGTGGAGCTAACAAAGAATAGGCCAAGGCTCAAAGGGCTTCAAGCAAATATAATATGCAAGGTAGATAAATGAATGGATAAAATATGGCTAACAAAAATATAAGTCCTCCATCATCTAATTTCATTAAGCAATGAACTACTATCTCATTATCGGTCTCAAGAAATAGATAACTACATCAATGTCAATAGGTAATCACATAAGGAGAGTAAATCACACAAGACATCAAAGGAAAATATAGAGATATAAAGAACATTCCCTCTAAGGCCAAAAAATATCTCACTAGGACATAGATTTGGATTTCAATCACCTTTACCTAAAATCATATGTGCTCAATTGTAATCATAAGTCAAATTCCCACATAAAAACAAACTTTTCAGGAGACTTAGGCTAAATGATGTGCGCGCAAATTGCCATATTTTCTATGCACATATAAGTCCATTTTATCATTCATTTGCATGCATATTAGTGGAAAAACATGGGATTAGTGTAGTTTACGCTTAAATATCAAATATATGGGTCTTCACGAGTTTCTATGTGATTTCGCAGAAAAAAGGATAAAAATGGACAGATTTGGAAGAGCAGAAAAAGAACTCAAAGTCTTCTGAAGAGGTTGAAATCGATTGGAGACCTCAACATCGAGTATAGCAGAGACCAGACAGGTCAATATCGATGTCCAAAGTCGATATCGAGTGGCCGGATTGAGCTAAATGATAGAAGTCGAGTGCTAATCCGAGTAGGAGAAGGAGAGCTCGAGATAGAGTTTCAAAGAGGTCGATATCGATGTTCATGGTCGATATCGATGTTGCCCAGAAGATATATCCGACTCAGATTTTGATAGAATTCTATCCGAATCTTGCACGTCTATTTAAAAGTCGAGATTTCATATCTTCAACATCAGAGCTATCCTATGAGCTGATTTACCATTGAACTTTTAGTTTTTACTTTATTTAAGTTTTATCTCAGAGAATAAAGATAAAGTTTCGAGTCTTTGGATAGCAAAGCTTGATATCTATATCTAGAGACCATTAGGGCTGAGTTTAATCATCCAAGCACATACAATTTCAGTTTTACATTGAGTTTTAGCGAGTTAGAGAGAGAGTGAAGGAGCCGAGTGAGTTGTGTGGAAGCGAGAGCGGAGATTTGGCTTGTTCGGTTGTAGTTTCTTTCTTTTGCAAATACAAAGTAGTTTTCTTTCAATGATGATGATGAGTTGCATGATGAGAAGCGAGTAGTCAACCCACTTCTAGGGTCGGGGTGAGCCCGACGATAGTGATGTAGGGTAAGTGCATCAAAGGTATGGCTTTTATGTGATTCCGTCTTCTATCCTATGCATGATCCTTTGCGAAAGTTAGGGAGATTCATTATTTGCATTATTGAAGCGAAACCCACTCATATTGTGAACTTGAATTGCTCATGAATCGAATAGTAACTCTTAGGAAGTATGCGAGAGCCTCTAATCACCTAAGTGTTGATAACGAAAGTTATTTGACGGAAAGGCATTAAATTTCATAACTTTTGCATAAAACTTGCATTGTTATCGTTGTAGCATGAAACCCCGACTTTGGAAGCTTTTAATTAATTGAATTCATATAAAAGTTTAAGTTTTGTTTCTGATCATCCTTCTTTACCATTCTACGTTCTTCGGACTCTTTTCCGACAATTGGTTATGAATTACGGTTTCTGTGACAAACATCGGAATCGACTGTAAAGGTCGATATCGAGGTCTAACGTCGATATCGAGGTCTGTCTTGACATCGACTTTGCTGCTTTTGTCTTCTGCAGGAACTCTACTGGAAATCGACCACAACTGAGGTCGATATCGACCAGACACATCGATATCGAGTGTCTTCTGACGTCGAAAGCTTGATCGTGATTGCAATAAAGGAAGCGCTGACATACCTCCTTGTGGATTCGATCCTGAATTACCCTACTACTACATTGGGAGGGATTCTTGTATTATTTGTTTGGGACAGGGAGTTAGCATAGTTGTGAATTATAATTTAAATATTTGAATTCTTCCTTCGAACCCTAAACCATCCAAACATATAATAGGGTTTACATGATCAAGTCAATTACTAGGTATCATCATTGGATATCTATGTTAGGTGCTATCCATCCTAAAAAATAAGAAATAAAAACTAAAATAAGAAATAAACATGCATTTTTTGTGGTTTTTGACATTGTCTAATTTTTTTGGATTTCCAAAATTTTATTAGACTCAAAATAACTAAAAAAAAACACCACAAAAAATAATCCTCAAGTCATAAGCATATAGTAAGTTGTTACCCCTACCCCATACTTAAAAATTACTGTGTCCTCAAAGTATAAGCTCAAAAATAAGAGATGGGTGTAGACGAAGACTTTCAAAATAGGTATGAGCTGATTTCAAATCGGAGATACGTGCCTCTGTCCATTGCTAGTGGTCGACATCGACTAAGGGGTAGTCGACGTCGACTACAACTCTGCTCTAAGGTCGGTCGATGTGGTTGGCCTTCATGGGTGGTGGACATCGATGGTTCTCATCGACGTTAACTACTTCTATTGTGTTCTCTGCAGCTCCACGGTGATCGATGTCGATCACTGCTGCCCAGTGTGGCTTGGTATAAAGACCAGAATTTTAAATAAGTATTTAATTGCTAAAATGAAAACGTTTCGGAAAAACCCATCTCCGAGCGCATTTCTAAAAATGGAAAGTATTTCTTAATCATCCCGGCATGTTTTAAAACATAGATTGTCGAGCTCAATTCCGCTATTATATTCGGATTTAAAAAAATAGAGTCTTGTAAGTCGTTTGAAACAGATTTCAAATTGAGTCGGATTTTGGGATAGATAGTCGGGACTTAAGGTCGGATGAGCGGAATCTCTCTCTCTCTCTCTCTCTCTCTCTCTCTCTCTCTCCAGCCGGCCCACCTCTCTCTCTCCCACTCATTCTCTCTCATCCTTTCCCACTAGCATCATAATTATTTTGTTCATATCTCCATAAAACCATAAGGTGCCACTATTTATAGGAAGAGTCAATCCCCAAAATTCCCCATAAATCCTCATAAAAATCTGAGCCTAGCTCAACCTCGATCCCCTCCCTCCTCTCTCTCTTCATCATCTATTCAAAACCAAAACCCTAAAAATCCAAGTTTTCAACTTTTCACCTTTTCAATCCATCTCCCACACTCTCCACCTTTCATTTCTTGTTTCTCCTCTAAAAAAGAACCCTAAAACACCCTCTAAACGACCTCCTCTCACAGATCTAACCCAAATTTAGCGATATAGTCTCATAAGAAAAGGTTAAGGGTACCCTACAACCCGACGATTGATTTGGTGTTCGAAATCCCCAATTTAAATGCTATCATTTGAGGTTTTGAAACCTCGACCTGTACCTGGATTGCAAGATCCGAACGAAGTTATCCAACCTTCGAAACATAACCCGAATATTTATATTTAGGCCATTGCAAAGTTGGTATCAGAGCGAGGTTGTGCAATTCGGGTATCAAAGGGTCGAGTGTATGTTTTGAAAACCGCAAATGAAGTTCAAAGGATTTTGACATGTTTTAGAAAGGGCAAAATGAATTTAATATGGCTAGTATAAATTATAATGGACTCAACTTAATAAACTAGACTTATGGTAATAAAACCGAATAATGGGTTATCAAGCTGGTAGAATGGCGTTTGGCCATCCCTATTGGATGTAGTCCTTGGGAATGGGTATGCGAAACTTAGCTTGAACTTTAAAGATGGGCCTGGAAGACTCCAAGGAGTTTGCACCGTGGTGGTTGGAGTAGCAGGGTTAGGACATAGAGAACGGAAGGTAGTTTCCCCGTTCCGGTCAGTCGCCCCTCGAAGGGCAGTAATAGGTAGCTTGATGTGATTATATAAACTGGGCCCAAGGGCGATCTCCCTCGAAGGGGTTCAGATTATTATTGATGATTGCTTCCATGCTGAGTGTTGCTATGCTAGGGATAGAGAATATGATTGCCATGTCGTGATTGTGAAACGTATATTGATTGATTTGTGCAAACGGGATAGCAGGATGGTTGTTCTTATATAGTCAAAGTCTAGCTTGAGTGAAATAGCCACATCCACTATGTTAACTCATTTGATAACCCTATCGAGTCCTTCTCCCGGATATCGGTGTTTTCCTCGGGAAATTGGATTGGTAAACACATTGTCTTCGGGGATCATGTTTGTGTATGATGGTTACTTGAGTGAGTATTGGAAGATGAGTCTTGACGAAATTCCAAGTCTAGAGGGTAAGGTGTTCCTGGGGATGTCTTCCTCAACTCTTATGATGAACAACCAGTGTCATCTTACCACAATGAGTCGTACTAGAGTCCCACGAGAAAGAGGGATGATGAGTCAGTTGGGATAAGTCGATTGTTTCCCTTAGGGATCTCTGTTCGGTTATAGTGGTGATTCTCTTTGAAATTGCATGACATAACATAATCTTGTGTCCTCCAGTATGAACCACATGATATGAATCCACATGATTGTTGCTCGCTCCTGAATTAGGTTCATGATAGTGTGATCAACTCTTCTTTGTATGGATGCCCCATAAGATGATCTCCTTAGCATGATTAGTTAATGTTGTCTTGACTTTGTTGGTTATAATCGTAGTTTCATCTGTGATCACATGACTTGATGTAAGGTCTTGATTAATGTATTGATGTGCACGCAAATTGTCATATTTTCTATGCACATTTATGTCCATTTTGACGTTATTTGCATGCATATTAGTGGGGAAATCATAAGATTAGTGCAGTTTACGCTTATTTACAAAATATAGAGGCCTACACGAGTTTTTATGATATTTCGCAGAAATCGAGACAAAAATGAACAGATTTGGACAAGAGATGAAGAGCGGAAAAAGAACTCAAAGTCTACTGAGAGGTCGAAATCGATGATGAACCTCGACATCGAGTGAAACAGAGCAACCAGAAATTGAGCAGAGGAGAAACAGAGCATGTCGACACAACAAGGTCGATATCGATGTCTGGAGGCCGATATCGAGTGGCCTAAATCGAGGATAAAGATAGAAGTTGAGTGCCAATCCGAGGTCGAGTAGGACTGCTCGAGATAAGAGAAAAGAGGTGGTCGATATCGAAGTTCATGGTCGATATCAATGTTTGCTGCAGAAAAGATTCATGGTCGATATCAATGTTTGCTGCAGAAAAGAGGATGTCGAGATTCTCCTAAAGTCGAGATCTTCTATCCATCTACACCAGACTTATCAGTTTATGAGTTTTACCTAAGTACTTTAGTTGTTTTACTTTATTAAGTTTTATATTAGAGAATAAAGATAGGTTTTCGAATCCTTGGATAGCGAGGTGAGAGATCTATAATTAGAGGTCGTTAGGGCTGAGTTTAATCATCCACACATAGCAAGAAGTTCAATTTGTTTTAGTTACACACGCAGAGAATAGAGAGAGCGAGAGAGAGAGGCCGAGTGGGGTAGTGAAGCCAGAGCGGAGTGGCTTTGTTCGGTGTACTTTCTTTCTTTTGTTTAATCAAAGTAGTTTCTTTTACATGATGACGATGAGTTCAATGATGAAGTGCGAGTAGTTCATCCACTTCTAGGGTCGGGGTGAGCCCGACGATAGCAATGTAAGTAAGTGCATCAAACGTATGATTTTTATACGATTCCGTCTTCTATCCTATGCATGATCCGTTGCGAAAGTTCAGGAGATTCATTATTTGCATTATTGAAGCAACAACCAATCATATTATGAATTTCGATTACTCATTAATTGGATAGTAACTCTTAGGTTTTATGCGAGAGCCTCTAATCACCTAAAAGTTGGTAACGAAAGTTATTTGACGGAAAGACATTAAACTTCATAACTTTAGCATAATACTTGCATTGTTATCATTGTGGCATGAATCCCCGACCTTGGAAGCTTTTAGTTTAATGAATTTATAAAAAGTTGAGTTTTTATTTCTGTCCACACTTCTCTCATCATTCTACGTTCTTCGGACATCTTTTCAGACACAAATAGGTTCGTATACAGTTTCTATTTGAAGACTCGAAATCGACTAGAAGAAAACTTACTAAAACGTCACAAATTTTAGGAGTCGAAGAAGACAACAGCCATGGTCGATATCGACCTTAACATCGATATCGATGTGCTCATCGTTTTCTGGCTCCGGCTTCAGGGTGATCTGGCCTCGACCACAAGCCCATCTAAGTCGACCTTAAGGTCGATGTCGATCTTGGACATCAAAATCGATGTCTTTTCTGTGTGCCTTTCTCTTTCCTGCAACTTGTTACACTACTAGAATTGTGTTAATAGACATCGGGTCTTTTATATCGGTTAGAAAAATGCCTGATGTTAAAAATAGTTATAACATCGTTTTGAAAATTATCGATGTTCTTGAGATTTGATACTTCGGTCATACTTGTTGGACAATGTTAAAAGTCTATTTTAAAATAAAATTCAAAGCGCGCGTATAACACTTAGTCAAAATTTGAAGCGGTAAAAGAATTAGCTCCAAGCGCTTTTCCCAACACTTAAATTCAATTTATAAAAATTTCCACTCAGTAGTTCCCACCAACACTTGATAAAATTTCAAAATTTCCCCAAATTGAAAGTTGAAATCCCTAGTTCTCCTCCATTCTCCTCATTCAATTTCTTTGGTCTCTTATGCTCACCCTTCTCTCAATTCGAGAACTCCTACCCTCAGCCATGAAGAATCCCGACCCCATGGCAGGTCTCCTTCATGTACTCCTCTCAGCCATGAAGAATCCCGACCCCTTGTCTATGCTTTTTTCCCTCCAGACGGTGAAGAAGAAGATTCCTCGCCCTCAGATCTGGCGCCTTGTCTTTCTCTTCCTAAATCTATGTTCAGATCTACAACCATGGCAAGCTACTAGTGAATCCAGAGAGAGCTTCAAGCTCGTCAAGTGATGAATACGATGACGACTTCAACCATTACAACAAGTATGTGCATAATCGGAGGAGGATGGTTCCAGAAGATGACAACGACGACGAGACTGTGGTGGGAGTAGAGCATGACGAAGGAGAATACACTAATTCCGAGGGCAACGAGAATACACTAATTCCGAGGGCAACGTCGTTAGGGTTTCTAGTTCGGGAGAACGAAAGGTCAGACAATAGAAAGCTTTCGAGTATGTCGGTTGCTACTTTAAGCTGTGAGCTTTTCGATTTCCTTAGGTTTTCATGCAATTTCGGTTTCCTCCTTTTTATTGAATTGTCTCGTTTCTATGCGTATGTATTATTGATTTCTTGATTAGCCCATGAACATTAAGATTAACCATCCAAGCTCTCGTTTCCTCCTTGTTATTGGTTTCTTCCTTGTTATTGAACTGTCTCGTTTCTATTCTTTTTGGTGGTTGAAGTGAAATTTTTTAGCAGTGGTTGTTTAATGCTGAAATTAGTGGACTAGGGTTTCTTATGTAGCATGTTTATTGGAGTTTTTTCCCTCACAAACAAAAGCTCAGATTTTTTTTTTGCCTAGTTTGCTTGTGGGTTTGTGCTAATGGCTTGCTTTCACCCAAATGGGTCAACTATGAAGGTAAATTTGACTCTTACTTTCATAAAACTTGATTTTCTCACATGGGTAGTTTCTACAAGTTCCAGAAAATTAATTGACGATGGTAAATTTTTCTTTTTCAGTACAATTGATATTTTCCGATCTTCCAGATAATTTGTGATACTTCTGAACTTACCAACTACATTATATTTAATGGTCATAGATTTTAATGATTAGAGCATAAAAATACAATTTGTAATTGAAAGAAACAATGATTGTGTTATCATTAGGTTTATCTTCTTCCATGCCACATGACTGAACTAATTGAAGATATGTATCTCCATAAAGTTATACTTAATATCATCCTATTTTAGACAGATTTGGGATTGCAAGATACCTGCTTGATGGCAAGGAGTACCTTACAGTTATTGTTGAATTTATGGAGGCAGTTTATACATGATGGCCACATGTTATCGTACAGGTTAGTGCTATTATTTGTGCTATTCCTTACTAAAAACTTAAGTATTTTTGAACTTTTACTGTAGATAATTAATATATGTAGTGCAGTTTAAAGATTTCCAAAGTAAATGGGCATGCAAGTTGCTTGAACACTATAGGTGTAACTATAGAATGTTTAACGATGATATACAGGTAACAACCTTTTGCTAACTAAGGTTGTGCTGATTTTACCTTTACCTTAATACTTGTTTAAGATTACAACTTTTGTCCTTAGATCATCTATTAGTACACTTCAGGTTTTATTTTCTTTTTAACCATTGGAGCGTTGTTGAACTAAAATGCAGGGTACAACAGGTGTTGCAATTGTCGCCCTTCCGGGGGCCGTGAGGGCCCAAGGAAGACCAATGACCAACTTCCCAAAGCAAAAAGTAGTTGTTGCTGGGGCAGGGAGGTTTGAAACTTGTCCTAGCTATTGCTTCAAATTGATAATCTTGACTTCGATTTGCTTATGGAGTCTGATATGTCCTATCAAAACGTGCTCGGCCAACACTACACATTCACTTCTCATTACCATTCTTGGAAAGCTCTCATTCTCCCCATCAAACATCACATTAAATCCACCAGAACTATTTATGTACTTGTAGTTAAGAAGTGGTTTTTGCTTAACCATCTCAAAGACTCAAATAATGAATAAGGATGTCACAGGTAGATGTGTAAAATGCCTCTCTAAGCATCTTTATTTTTTTTTATAAAAAAATCGATCACTTGGCAATTATGTGTTTGAAGTGATTATCTGTTGATTTTGAGGCTGATCATTTTTGTTGGGGGCTTTGTTCTACCTTTTCTGGTGCTCATCAACTTTGTAGGTGCATGATGTTACTGACTGGGAATTTGTTTTATTAGGAATTAACGTGTGATGGCTTGATGGGTCATGGTTCTATAGGGTCTATGATACATTTGGAAACATATTTGGATAGTATAATGGAATGAAGGCAATTTTATATACTGCATATCATTTTAATATAGTTTTCATGTAATATAGTTCCTTGTGAAGTTCAGTAAAATATTTTGATACTGATTTATTGCTATTAGTTAACCTTACTTATGTTTTCTTGTGATTTGGCTTTCTAGCAGTAGGTTTATGGAGCCTAATGGTAGCAGGAGAGTAAAGATGAAGGTTCTACACCATGAAAATGGTGATTCCAAATCATCGGATGTTGATGATGAACTTGACCCTAGCTTGGACAGCTTGTGCATACATGCCTCATACTATTACCCTCTTACTTGTTGGTGCATGTCATCTAATGTGAGTTACTAACCTTCCTTTATTTTGGTGCAGTAGAGTAGCTTTAATAGCATTTATTGGGTTTTTCTCCTTTGCTAAGTTTGTTGATCTGCATTAGTGTCCATATTAGGGTTGATTTGATTCCCTACGTTCTTTTTTTTTGGTGGGGTCCCTGCGTTCTTTATAGAGTTGGATCCTTCTCTATTGATTCCTAATTTATTTTTCTGGCTGCGAATTGAGTACAAGTATTTTGGTATGATTCCTTTACTCTTAAAATGGATCAATCAGATTAATTTAATAAACGACATTTTTCTGGCTGTAAATTGAGTACAACTGTTCTGATATGATCTTATTGTACATGCTTTGCTTGTTCCCTTTGACATTGTAAATCTTTTCAACTAATTTGTAACTAGAGAGAATGATTTTTTTTAGTAGAAATGTATAAACACTGCCATTTTATATTTTTGAAAACAAGGACGTAACCATTGAGGAAACAGTGATCATCTGCTCCAGATGATCTGTAATCATACATAATTATTCAATAATTGCCTCTTAGACTGGTAGTGTCATCTATTGAGAAAAGCATGGGAAGCTTTTGTGAAACCAATAGTAAATATCATAGAGGATGTTTTTAATTTTTGAAATCCTTGTGCATTCAGTTTGGTGATGCTTTCTTGTTTATGTCTCACACTTTCCTAGTTGGGCTAGTAGAGTTCTTAATCAAGAAAACACTTCAAGTGGTGTTATAAAGACTTCAGTTAAGAGGTATGCTATTCTTTGGTCAGACATATTGGCATTTACGGGTTTTTTAGCTTATATGAACTTGAAGAATTGCTTGTCAAATCCTCCCAATGTGTAGGGGTGTCTGGGGAATGATTGATGTCTTCCTTTCTTACTATTTGCTGCAAGTGCCTTCAACGTAAGTTACTACTTCTCTCAAAATACTTGTTAGATAAATTGCTTATGGGTTTTCCTAAACATGTTTGATGTAGTTATATAAGATTTGTATCTGAGTGAGAGAGAAAACCGAAATTTTTTATAGGCCTTTTGTTTGTCATGTTTGTGTTGTCTTGGTGAAAGTGAAATCGATGAGCTTATTAGATGAAGCTCTTCTCTTTTCTTCTATTTTTATCAAGTGAAATTGAGCATGAG
The DNA here is from genome assembly GCA_963922045.1 of Persicaria maculosa. Taxonomy (NCBI): domain Eukaryota; kingdom Viridiplantae; phylum Streptophyta; class Magnoliopsida; order Caryophyllales; family Polygonaceae; genus Persicaria; species Persicaria maculosa. The sequence continues at coordinate 44,189,114 of OY998261.1, forward strand.
ATGAAGCCCATCCTGAGCTGTTGTGACTTGTGCTGCTAGGGAGGATTTGTTGATGGAAAATTTTCAGCTAGTGTAACTCATGAGTTGTGGGGATTTGGATGCAGGGATTTGAGTGTGCTCTTTGTTGTGCTTGGCAAACTCTCATGCTGTTTGCCTTCTATTTCTTTCATTCACACTTTCTCTGCAGTTCTAATTTTGACATTTAATCTTTACCAATGGAGCATGTCTAAAAAGTTATAACTATTTTTGCCTAAACAATTTGGATCTTCTTTATCTCAGGATTTTGATGCTTAAATGGATTGTGTTCATCTTGTACTTCTCTGTATTTCTACTAGGTAAACTGGATCAGAAAAGTAGCTCTGAATTATTTACATGATGCTGGAATTCAGTGGGGAGCAACACATCCAGTACGTCAGGGTATTTAATGCTTAAATGGGTTGTGCATCTTGCATCTAGAGCAGAACAAGATGAGGGATTGGAGAAGTCTTTATAACTAGTATAACTTATAAAGGATCGTGGTGCCTTTGATAATGATATGTTGTGCCTTTGAATCCATTCACTTTTTTTTCAAGTGATATTATCACTAGTTTAGAATCAGACTATTGATGTATTTTGTTTTGTATTTAGCCCTGTTGTCATCTTGTATTTGACTCTATGGTCATTATTTAATGTGTTGGTTATGGTCTTTTGCATTGTTTAATTTTCTATTTGTCAAAACAGTGTCACAATATAGATTAGTAGGTTTATTTGATGAAACAAATCAAACTTCCGAGCGAAAAACGATGTCTACGTTTGTAAATACGTCTACCATTACAATACAGATCGATTTCTAAACCCAGCATATATGAAAATTATAACAAAAACAGATGTGTATATGTAGCACTTACATCGTTAAAATATATAAAATGATGTTGTAAATAATAAAAACATCCCTTTCAAAGAAAAAACTGATTTGAAAATATATAAATAACATTGACTTTGAAAATATTCAATATGATATATTATATTTATATAAAATAATATCACAAATTACAAATGAAAAAAGAGTATTCACAAATTGAATAATAAATAACCGATGTGTGTAGTAATATAAGACATCAGGTTTATAAAAAATAGCGATGCTAATTTGAAATTTTGTGTTACCCTACATACCTCCAAATGACTAGAAATGAAAAATAATAATGGTTTAACATTAGATGAATCAATCAAAAAGTAATTATATCCATGCATTTAAGTCATTATTAAAATGAAAAATGATGTTATAAATTATTAACGACATCGGTTATAAACCGATGTGGTAAAGTTGGGATCTTTAACACCACCCACTAACACGTCGAATTTTTTTTTTATTAACATCGGTTTATACCCGATGTCTATGGACAAAATTCTAGTAGTGTTAAAAAAAATAAAACCAAAACAAAATATGCAAAACAATAAAATGTCTCAAACCAAAGTAAAAGCTGTCTAAAACCAAAACTAAGTCTTTGTTACATGCTCTAGACTTTTAAGTCGCTAGGCCGACTTCTTACTTTGCGCTTCTTAAGGCGGCATTTGCAGAGCCCATGTGGCTTGGGCCTCAAATATAACTCATTTCTTGTCACGCAGCTGCATTCCGCCTGGATGGATTTGATTCACCGTGAATGGTTCTTATCCTTGAATCTCGTAGGGAACCAATGGTCCTTAGATTTGGCAACATAAACTTTGTCTCCTATCTCATATTGGCATGAATCATCATCGGATACCCTACATAAGCGCACATGCCAAGGCACACCTCTTCCAAATAATGATAGATCCTTAATTGTAATGGAATAGGAGGAATCCGTACCTTGACTTACCTTCTCCTCAGTCTGTGGCTCAGGTCGATTTCGATGTTCAGAGGTCGATATCGACCTCTGTTGTACTCCTGGAGGATCAGTCGATTTGGAGAGTTTCTGCTCGATAAGATCAGGTCGATGTCGACCCTCAGAGATCGATATCGAGGTCTCCGTTCCTCCCTTCTCAGCGCTGATGGTGGTCGATTTCGGCTGGGTATGGTCGATATCGACCTTATACCCCGATTTCGATGTTTCTTTTCCTTCTCCGTCGACCCCATACTTATGACCTGGCACATAATCTTGAACATTATTAGTCGATATCGACTTACCTGGGTTGATTTTGATGTTCTGTTGGGCCCCTTCGTTCAAGATTGCCACAACTTCCTCTACTTGGGCTTCTATGGCCCTCTTTTCAAGCTCCTCTGGTGTCATACTCCTTACCTTGGCTTCTCTACATGCAATTTAGACACCATTTATGGCTTTTATCTCCATTGGCCCTTGATTATTCACCGTCTTGTTGAAGGCATACTCTATCACCTCGTCACTAATTGTGAATGAGAGCAATCCTCTCTTCACGCTAATGTTGGCATCGATGGTTGCTAGGAATGGCCTACCAAAAATAATGGGACAAGCAGGGTCCTCCGCTATATCAACAACTAGGAAATCAACAGGGACAAAGAATTTACCTACTTGTACTGGCACATCTGTCACTATCCCAGTTGGAATAACTACTGTATTGTTAGCCATGTACAACCTTGCATCCACGGGCTCCAGAGGACCTATCTTTACCTTATTCCAAATGGTTAGTGGCATCATGCTAACGCTAGCGCCCAAGTCAACTAAAGCATTAAATTTAAATTGACCTAGACCTATAGCGATAGAAAACTTACCTGGGTCCGCCCACTTTTGTGGTAGCTCCAACCTGTTGCACTCCTCTGCGATCTTAGAGAGCGATCGCTTCTTACCCAAGATGTCCTTAAGGAACCTTACATAGGATGGCATCTCATGAAGTGCTTCTGTGAATGGTATAGAGATATGAAGTCCTTGGAGCATCTTCACGAACTGCTGGAACTTCTTTTCCGCTGGGTCCTTAATCATCTTTCTAGTTGGGAATGGTAACACCTTCTTCCTTCCCACGGCTGCAGTGAGGTCGACATCGACATCAGTAGGGTCGAAATCAACTGGAGGAGTCGATTTCTGTGGTGACGCTGCATCAAGGTCGACATCGACAGGAAGGTCGACATCGACGTCACCGTGGTCGATATCGATAGGGGGGTCGATATCAACGTCTATTCTGGCTCCTTTTCCTGCACTTTTCGCTCAGGCGTTTGTAATTGACGCCCACTCCTTAGGTTTACTGCCGCAATATGACCAGTGGTTTTGCCCTTTTGGTTGGGCACAGTGGATCCAGGGAATGATCCTGACGTTTCGGGTATTGCTTTCGCCAATTGACTCATTTGAGTCTCCATGTTGCGCTTCCAAATGTTGATCTCCCCAAGCCTAGAATTGATGCCCTGCAGCTGAGTATGGACGGAGTTGTTGGCTTGTTTGAACTCAGCATGGTTCATCCGCATCTCATCAAGAATGATTTGTAGGTCATCTTTCCTTGTCTCCCGCTCAGGGTGCCCTGGTGCTCTATAGGGTGGGGGATCCCTTTGTTGATAGAACCTTTGATCGCGCCAATATTGTTGATTGCCCCCTCCATAGGAGCCTCTCGTCCACTTGACCTCCTCATGTTGTTCCGCAATGGATACTTGCTCAGTATGTGGATAGGCACTAGTGTTATGCCTTGTTAAGCCACACTACAAGTTTGATTGTTGCTCAGGAACCTGACTTGCTTTTGAAGGTGGCGTGTCTAATCGTTATAGAATTGTTGCCGCACATCAGGATCTATCTCCCTTGGAGGCTCATATAGTGGCATTGATGGGGCAGGCTTTGCATCATAGGCTGCAGCAGCCCCATAAGTGTTATCAAAGTTCACGAGCCTCTCAATGGTCTCCCATGCCTCCGTTGGTGTAAGCTCAATATACCGATAGGAGGTATATGAATTGATCCTCTCCTTATTCGGCGCATCGAGGGTGTTGTAGAAGATCTCCTAGATGACATATGGAAGTTGCCCATGCGTTGGGCATGATCTTAGCAAGTCCTTAAATCGCTCCCACGCCTGTGCTAGTGTTTCACCTGGCTTTTGTTTGAAGGCCGTGATCCTTTGTCGCAGCATCGCCATTTTAGAAGGTGGAAAGAACTTATTCAGGAATGCATCCTTCACCTCTGCCCATGTTCTCAGTGAGCGTGGAGCCAAACTCTCAAGCCATTGTAATGCCTTCCCTGCCAAAGACCATCAAAAAGATTTTAATCGCACATACTCTAAATTTACTCCATCAGCAACTGTCTCACATAAGTCCATAAAAGTAGATATGTGTTGCAGGGGGGCATTCATTAGGTCTTCCTTCAAAAGTATTTCTTTTTATCTCAGATAGGAAGTTAATTTTTATTTCATAGTTGGAGTGAGGAATTAAAATAGCGGATTCAGGAACATGAAGCGGCAGATGCATGTATTGCATCGTCGTTTATGGATACTGATTGAGCCGCTCTTGGGCTTGTCTGCGCGCATCCTCCTCCCTATCAGCACGGGCTCGCTCTGTAGCAGCGGCGGCCCTCTCAACAGCGATTGTAGCATTGTGGTCCTCGATCTCCTTTCTCAACCGCTCTATGGTCTCAGCCTGCATCTCGTTGTCAGCCATGATGCGAATTGCTTTGTTGCGAAGATGGTAGAAATGTTCAGGCTCGTTGATTGGTTCCTGGATAGGTCCGTGATCAAAACGTCGCATAAACCTACAATATAAGCTCTAAAAAATCATGAGAAAACTTAGGTGGCGATTGATTGCCTCCCCGGCAATGGCGCCAATTTGTTTGCTAGAGGGATGAGTGTAGGGATTCAAATAATTCAAATCAAACAATTCACAACTAGGCTAACTCCCTGTCCCAAACAAATAATAGAAGAATCCCCTCCCTTGTAGTAGTAGGGTAATTCAGGATCGAATCTACGAGGAGGTATGTCAGCGCTTCCCTTGTTGTACTCACGATCAAAGCTTTCGACCTCAGAAGACACTCGATATCGATGTGTCTGGTCGATATCGACCTCAGTTATGGTCGATTTCTGGTACAGTTCATGCAAAAGACAAAAGCAGCAAAGTCGATGTCGAGCAGAGACCTCGATATCGACGTTAGACCTCGATATCGACCTTTACAGTCGATTCCGATGTTTGTCACAGAAACTGTAATTCGTAACCAATTGTCGGAAAAGAGTCCGAAGAAAGTCGAATGGTGAAGAAGGATGATCAGAAACAAAACTAAAACTTTTATATTGATTTCAATAAACTTAAAAGCTTCCAAAGTCGGGGTTTCATGCCATAACGATAACAATGCAAGTTTTATGCTAAAGTTACGAAATTTAATGCCTTTCCGTAAAAAATTTTCATTATCAACACTTAGGTGATTAGAGGATCTCGCATAGTTCCTAAGAGTTACTATCCAATTCATGAGCAATTGAAGTTCACAATATGAGTGGCTTTCACTTCAATAATGCAAATAATGAATCTCCCTAACTTTCGCAAAGGATCATGCATATGATAGAAGACGGAATCGCATAAAAGTCATACCTTTGATGCACTTACCCTACATTGCTATCGTCGGGCTCACCCCGACCCTTGAAGTGGGTTGACTACTCGCTCCTCATCATGCACATCATCATCATCATTATTGAAAGAAAACTACTTTGAATTATACTTTGGAAGAAAGTACAACCGAACGAGCCAAAACTCCGCTCTCGCTTCTCTCCAACTCACTCGGCCCTCTCTCTCTCTCTCTCTAACTCGTTACTCTCTATTGAAACTGAAATTCTCTGCGTAATTGGATGTGAAATTGGATGATTAAACTCAGCCCTACTGGCCTCTAGATATAGATATCGAACTTTGCTATCCAAAGACTCGAAACTTTATCTTTATTCTCTAAGATAAAATTTAAATAAAGTAAAAACTAAAAACTCCTATGGTAAATCAGCTCATATGATAGCTCTGCTGTTGAAGATAAGAAATCTCGACTTTTGGATAGATGTGCAAGCTTCGGATAGAATTCTATCAAAATCTGAGTCAGATTCCTCTGCTGGGCAACATAGATATCGACCATGAACATCGATATCGACCTCTGTGAAACTTTATCTCGAGCTTTCCTTCTGCTACTCGGATTAGCACTCGACTTCTATCATTTAGCTCGATCTGGCAACATCGATATCGACCTTCAGACGTCGATATCGACCTCTCTATGTCGACATGCTCTACTTCATTTCCTGCTCGATTCCTATGTCTCTTATGTACTTGATGTCGAGGTCCCCAGTCGATTTCGACCTCTTCAGAAGACTTCGAGTTCTTTTTCCGCTCTTTCAAATCTGTTCATTTTTATCCTGTTTTCTGCGAAATCATATAGAAACTCGTGCAGACCCATATATTTGACAATAATGCATAAACTACACTAATATCATGTTTTCCCACTAATATGCATGCAAATGAATGATAAAATGGACTCATATGTGCATAGAAAATATGGCAATTTGCGCGCACATCAGATACCTTCTCATTTCTTCATCATGTTGTTCTTCGAAATCTTCGGTTGTCGTGATAAAGTCTTTTCTCAAGATGATTGACCACTTCCACACGAACTGAATTTCACTAATAAATACATATATAGGATGTAATCATTCATAAAACACACCAATTTCACAAAATACAACTACCAAACGGGAGGAACACCACCATTTATCAACAAAAACACTTACGTAAATACAACAATAAAACCATGATAAGCAAGCAGTAAATACAACAATACCCGAAAATTGCAACTCTACACATATCCTAATGATGGTGTTACTTTCCGAAATCGGAGACTGTTTGTGGAGGTCATCGACGATTGGAGATGTGGGCAACGCGTGGAGATGTCATAAGCGATTGTTAATATAGGAGAGACCGTTCAATTGAGATTCTAATCTTTTGAACATTTGTAAAAGCTCTTTTCTAGGCTTAAACTTATGACAGAATGAGCATCAAGTGCTTTTGGGTTCCTTTTTTAATTCTCATTGTATTTAATGTTGAAAATTAATTTTCATAACCTTAAAAGAGTTCACACCATAGCTATGAAATGGCTGCAAAAAATGAACGATTAATGTTTTCACTCGTTTTTAAGGTCGTGTGTATTTTAATCGGAGCCCAATTATTCCACTTTGACTTCTAATAAACTATTTATTTTCAGATATTTTCTTAATTTTTGGTATTTGTTATTCTTATTGTATGTAAGATTAAAACCCGATTTTCATCGTCATAATATAGTTCACATCTTGCATGTGAATCGGGCTAAATAAAATGAATTAACAATTTATGTTTTTACTCGTTTTAAGGATATGTGTATTTTCATGGGAATCTAATTATTCCAAATTAACCTATAATAGTCAATTTATTTTCAAATGTACCTAAGCTGTTGGTTTACAGACTGAACTCTATGCAGGGCTGAGAAGGAGCAAGCGTCACCAAGGAATTTCCCGACTGTTCCATGCAAAAAATTTACAATTGTCATGGATATAGTAGCACGATTGATGATACTCAAAAGATTCTCCACCGAGTATTCTGTAGTGAAAATTAAGCGTGCCTTCTTGAACATTTTTCTAGAATGGCCTTGAAAGATATGTGTTCATTGTGCCCAGGTGCATTAAGAGGCAGGCACAAAACAAACTTATTCATATATTCAAATGATTAAACATGAACTGATTTGTAAATTTAGGCCCCACTGATTAAAGTTAGAGATAGCATTTATATTAACACATATTTTCTATAAATACATAGGAAAAGATCAAACACTTAAGTGCAGCCCGTGAAGCTCGATTTAAATACCATCCTCTAAAGCGGGATATTAGGGTGTTCTATTTTTTTCATTACGGGTCTAATATCACGGATTCCTAAGAGGGAATCCGTGATATTAATTAGGTGTGATCCATTGTAATATATTGGACATATATTGCCCAGTTGATAAGCCATTTCTGTAGCAGCCTGAAGTGCAGCAAGCCACAAGCAACCACATTAGGCACTCACACCGTGAACTGTCCAGGTATCATATGTTTGGTCCGGGAATCCGTCATTCTCAATGAGACAATCATTGTCCCTGTCAAATTGCTCCATGTACTCCATTGCAGCCCGAACAGAAGGCCATATGTCAATTCCAAATGACATATCCCCTGTAGCAGCAAAATCTCGATATGCTTGAAGCACAAACTTTGGGTTGAGATCCTTCCATTTGCTAGTTTCATGTATATTATATGCATTCATCTCATTCCAAGGGTCATGGGTTCCCAGATCATGGGGCACTGCTCCTCTTACCTTGCGGATTCCCCAGTTTCCCTCTGCCATAAACTTTACTTTCATACCATCCTCAGATAACACAACTTTTGCAAATTCCCATTGAATACTCAGTTCAATTTTTGGAAACAAAGCAAGCAATGCAAATGATTCATAGAAGTGGACATCATATGTGCACCACATTATGTATTCCACTCCTTCCAAGTAAAGAAACTTGCCGACATCACTCTCATCCTCAGATGCCATTGGCAAATAAGGGATCACACCTAATTAGGTGTGGCTTTTGATGTATGACCTAAATCAAAGGAAACATTGAAGAGAGATCAATAAATTGAATTAAAATACAAAATCTGTATTTTGTCTCTCTAAGATGATGCTTCATGTGATACTTATTTTTCTCTTAGCCTAAAACCTATAGCTTGTCTAATATGCTTGAGTTCCTCCCAAGAGGAACATGGAGAGTAAAGAGTTTAATGCTTGCCAGAAAACGTATATCATGTCTAATATGCTTGAGTTCCTCCTAGGAGGGACCTACAAGCTGCCATGATAACATTTGGATAAGAACAAAAGGCTAAACAATAATTAGTGAAAATACAAGTAAAAAAGAAATTAGTAAGCATACTTCTTCTATAGCATCATAACACCAATGTTCCCGTTCAGCAAGGCCTGCTTTGACATATTCGGCATTCCTAAAAGAGCAGCACTCCCATCCCAATAGAAGGCTAAAGTAGCAAGCACATAAACAGAGAAACCGATATAAAATAGAATGAGCTACACTGGCATTAACTTTTCCACAAGATTTCTCTGTTGAAGCCAACAATGAGCTAACGGCTGTAACAAATGAGGTTACTGTTCCAGATTTTGTCCCTACAATAAATGGAAGATGCTCATCAACTTGCATATCCAAGGCATCTTGCACTCTTTACTTTATTAAATCCAATACGCTCTGAGTCGAGCCTACTACACCCATTCCTCACTTCTTTCCTCGCTTCTTTAGCTTGATGAGCGTTGGACAAAATTAATCTCCTATCCATCGCATCCTCCACCTTCATTTCGTCCATCTCAATTTGCCTCATTCTATTGCTTGAAAACCCTTATTTCCTCTGTACAATTGATTCTCGAATCATTCCAATTAGCAATCAAAAAATTTCGAAGTATAGCACTGTGAACTTCCCTTCCTCCCATAAGGCAATACCTGGTGGATGTGATGAATCATACAAATTTCAAAATAGTACCTAACAGAAATATACAATTTAGATTCAGGAAACTATATCAGCAGTTCAACACTTGATAAATAGGTCATCTCAATTAGGTGAACTTAGCCCTTAAAAGGTTAGAAAGCATTTACCCGAAAATCTCCAGAGCAAGAGCCACTTCTTCTTCTTTTGGTTCTTCAAGAATCTGATTAGACAAAAGATTTAACCTGCGGTTAACTTACATGGATGAGGAAGTTCAAAAACTATAATAAAATTTGTGAAAATGGGAAAAGTTTAATTTTTTGAATGGTGTAAACGTCAACCTTCATTCAAAATCTGGAAACAGTAGAAACTTTCCTAAAAATGTCTATTATAGGATTTATAGCTGAAGCCAGTGAGTTAATGCATATGCTTGGATATGGTCATTATCTCTTGCTTTGATTTGATGAGGAGAGAATTTTTCATCATCTCTGATATTTAAAAAAAATTAGTAGTCACATGACTTACAGGTAATCAATTTTGATGTCCAGTATTATTTTATGATGTCATTTGTCATTTCTCAAATTATATATGATATATCTAATTTGTTTCCTTTCCCTAAAACTGGATAACATTGCTTTTATGGACATATTTAACTGTTACATAAGGATGAAATTGAACATTGTGTAAATCTAATTGACTTGTTGAACATCTTTCTATATGGTTTCAATCCAGATTCGCATCAGCGACAACCAATTGAGGCATTTGAACAAATCTATTACCATGTCTGCACCGGAACTTGCAGTATCGTTGAGATCGGTCCTTTGTGGACTGAAGTACAACTCTTCTTCTTTCGGAAAACCATCACAAGCACATCTCCTGCAGCTTCTCTTCCTCGCGAGGTAATTGACTATATCAATCCTTATCTACACAAACCATGGACAGCAGAAACCTAATTCACATCCGGATTCGATTACTATCTCTACGCAAGTTAAAATTGAAATCGAAAAGTGGAAAGCTAACTAAAGCCTAAGCAAACTTAAAGCCTAAATTTCCAATTCAAGCACACAAAATCCACAACCCTCAATTGCATTTGAAGATAATCACATAGAAATTAAATGGAGATCAAGAGGAAAGGAGAGAACCTGTCATGGGGTGAAGCGTTCTCGATCCGGCAGATGGAGTTGAATCGAGATCAAGATGAGGACCTGTCAAGGCTGCCGCCGCGGTGAGCTCGGGCGTCGCCATCGTCCTCTCTTCATCACGGTGGTTGCGTCCGCTCCTCATCCCGCCGATGTGGGCAACGACGAACTTGGTAGCCGTGAGAAAATTGGGATTCGGTGATCGGAGAGCATTGAGAGAGAGAGAAGCGGTTATGGAATCAACATCAATAAGCAACAAAAGGAGGAAGGCGAATAGAAACTCAACATGGGGGTCGATTTTGATTAAAAATCGGAACAAAGGCATACCTTGGCGGCCCCAAATGGAGTCCAAATCGGAACATAGGGCAGCGGCGGAGGCTAGGAATTCTAGGTGCTGGGGGATGCTCCAAATTCTAGCCCCGAAACACGATGGCGGCGGATACGAAAGTCAGGCTCCGAAATCTAACTGATTTGGGAATTCCATTGAAGAATGTTCTTTGATAGGAGATGGAGGAAGAACAACGACTAAGGAGAACATGGCTGAGAGGAATTCTTAGGTTGCTCAGGGCGGATTGCTTCAGTATTAGGGTGGATTTGATCAGTTTAAGAGAAGAACGTGGGGTAGAAAAAATAACTTCTCAGTAGACACGTGGCTCAATTTTTTGAGAAGACATTGCTTCTGAATTTATATGTATTAGGGGTGGATGACATTACATGTTGATATGCAAAACTAGAATCTAGTTGGTAGTGGCAGACGTTATAATGAGATATTAATACATTGCTATCCTTGCATGTTATGATGTGTTGTGATATGATCTATGAAATATGAGATAATGATGCGTTGCTATCTGGAAGCATGATGTTATATTATATGGTTGATAAGCATGATTACGGATATGTTAAACAATGAATAAGAGGTAAAGTACGAATATTACTTGTATGTATGAGATAATGGTGTCTGATTGCTAAATGATCGTTATATGGTATTGTAATGAGTTGAGATGATGTCTGGTGAGTATGTTGAGGTTTTGATGATTGATATACTACCTGACCATCCCTCTTTACTGGATCTTAAAAGCATGACCTTGTTTGTGTCATGATGCCTTGCTATTCCCGATCCTTCGCCTCTGGGCTCCGAATCAAGAATAACGCCTTATGTTTTGTCCCGATCTTGCAATATTCTTTGATTTCTCCTAATTTGGAACAATGATAATTCAAATATGAGTGAAGGTATTAAATACAAGAGAAAACCGTGCCAAATAAGCACAACACAAGGCAAGAACAAGCGAGGAAGAAGAGGCTGCAGCGACGGAGGCCGCGCGATGTAGCGACAGGATAGCTAGAATGCAGCGGCCGCTGCAGGGGATGGGGCAGTCGCCGCCTAGGGTTGCTGGTGAGGGATCAGCGACGGAGCTTTCCTTCTCTTAAGCGATGGTGGCGCCTACGTTTAGTGACGGTTTTCTACATGATTTCTTCTTTGTGTTTTGGGTTGTGTTTGGGATTAGGGTTTCGAATGAAGGTTGTAAGGATGAGTCAAAGGATGAATAATAATATGAATTTATGAAGCAAAGTGTTTGGATTGAAGATTGAAGAACCCTTTAGCCAAAGGGTTTCCTCAATTCTATAATTCAATTTGAGTTTTTCTAATGGAATGAATGTGCGTTAAATAGACTTCCTAAGTCATTCTTACCTTGCAAAGGATCAACATAGCTGAATTAAAATAATAATAAAATAATATGAAACCCTAGATTTAGTTTGAAAAGTCAAACCTTAGTTTTTGTTTATCAGGTAATAATTCGATGGACAGACAGACCTGGCTCATCGAGAGGCCGACAGAGTCGGCAGACGGCGAACCGTCAAATATACAATATAAAAAATCCCTAAGATATTTTTCTTACTCACTTTTATTCCTAAAATATAAAAAGTAACATAATTAATTAAAAAATAGTATTAAAACATCAAATTGCACCAGCCCCTAAGTGTTCCTTGATGTCGACCCTAAGGTGGTTCGAGTCGAGTCTTTATTAGCTTGATCTGAGGTCACAAGCTCAATTCGTGGGCTGGTGGTCGAGTCGTGGGCAAACTGATCCAAGGTGGCTTGAATCCTTGCTCCATAGTTCCTTGGCAACGAATGATAAGTGCTCTGTTAGCATTTTGAATCTTCTTGGTCCTTACACGAGTGATAGGACCATCAAGTGGCACCTTGACGTTGTCCTCAATGTCACCAGGAGTCATCACCATTTGCATTGCATCATTGTCCTCCACTTGAACATGATTTGTCCTCAAATCATCGGCGGAGTCATTTTAACAATCTCCTACTGGGGCTGAGAAAGAAGTGTCCTCTGGTCGACGGAGCCCTTAAGGGAAGTAGATGGGGCCTTCGCCAAAGTGGAAAAAGGTGAAGACAATGATGCAGACGCTGCGGCCACGGGAGGAGATGCGGCGGCCACCGCCTAGGGTGTTACAGCCGCTGTATTGGTTACAACGAGCTCTTTGCCACGGGCAACAGCTTGCTTCTTGACTTCCTTCTAGGCGTCCTGTTGTTGTCGCTTGCATACCTATTCCTTCAAAATAGCTTGAGGAGACAAGGGTATGAGAGTAACTCTCCTCCCATCAAAAGTGAAAGAATAGGTATTCGCACGACCATCACGCAACACAGAACGATCATAAAGCCAAGGACGACCAAGGAAGATATGACTACAATCCATCCTAGCAACATCACATAAAATCTGATCATGATAGGAACCAATAGATAATGAAACTAAGCATTGTTTGGTAACCATAATATCGGAACCATCATCAGTAATACCATTAAGACCATAATGAGTAGCCCTAGGAGTAGTAGTCAAATGAAGATCATCAACTACATTTTCATTGATGAGGTTGCAGCAACTTCCTCCATTGATGATGACATTCAAGGTAGCCTCGCAAACCACACACTTTGTGTGGAAGATGTTCTCCCTTTGATCAGCCATGAGAGCCTCCTGAATGTGTAGGACTCGGCGGTTGACAAGGCAAAGAGCCTCCTGAAAGCCTGTAGGATCAATCTCCTCATTAGTCGGGTCCTCCTCCACTTCATTTGAAGTTATGGGTTCTTCCAGAATCTCATCCCCGTAGTAGTAGCTGTTTTCGTCTATTCTCGACATGTTCCTACAAATCAGAAAATAACAAGTAAAAGGGACAAAGGAATGGAAACCAAGCAATGCAAGCCCTTTTGATTCTAAGAGTGATTAGGTTTAAGAAATCAAGTAGGCGAGAAAACAAGGCACCGTATTCAAGCAACTTTCCCTGGACACAGAATTATGCAATATTGATAGTAGCAGGAGATGATCAAATTGCAAATAAAAACAGCCACAACTCGGATAACAAGGAAAGCAAGTATAGAACAAGTGGCTAAGCGATAAGAAGCAAAGAACTACAAGGTGATGCGAAATTCAGAAATGGTGTAATAAGAGGAATGCAATCATAAGGGCAATCAAGAGTACACACTCCGTCAACTATTATTTGACGGTTGCAACACGGTTCGGAGAGAGATGGGTGTCACCAAGGCTCTTGTGTCAGCACAACACAAAATCACACAACAAAGGGTTCTTTGAGATGCTTCAAACCAAATAGATCATCAAATATGTAGCCAAGAATGCAAACGATGCAAGAGAATAAAGCAAAGAGTTACTAACTCAATGAATATAATGATGCTTGTTTTTTTTGTACGATTTTTTTTCCTGTTTTTTTAACTGACTGTTGTAGTAACTGCTGGAAATGGCGACAGAAAAAAAAAAAAGAAAAAAAAAATTATGAAAACCATGCTACGATGATCTAAAAGTAAGCAAAACTAAAAGAAAATGGGAAATTGGCTTCAAAGATGGAGAAATTAGGGTTCTTTAGTGGTGCAGGTTCATGACATAAACTAATCCAAGAATCAAATTCATAGGCATGATATGTAGCAATAGGTAGTAAAGATCACAACTTGCAAACTAAAAACAATATCTTCCAAATTATAGATCCAACAAGATTATTACCCAAATAACAAGTGCCAATTTTAGGGTTGAATAAAGCAATTAAATTTCAGCAGTAGATGGTGAGAAAAATAGGCACGGAAATAGTCACTCAAAATAAAAGAATCCAGAGAGTAAAGAACTTGCATACACCTGAGAATCCGATACCACTTGATGCATTGCTATTCCCGATCCTTCGCCCGTGGGCTCCGAATCAAGAACAACGTCTTATGTTTTGTCCCGATCTTGCAATATTCTTTGATTTCTCCTAATTTGGAACAATGATAATTCAAATATGAGTGAAGGTATTAAATACAAGAGAAAACCGTGACAAATAAGCACAACACAAGGCATGAAAAAGCGAGGAAGATGAGGCTGCAACGATGGAGGCCGCGGGATGCAGCGACGAGGCGGCTAGACTGCAGTGGCCGCTGTAGGGGATGGGGCGGCCCCCGGCTAGGGTTGTTGTTGAGGGATCAGCGATGGAGCTTTCCTTCTCTTCAGCGACGAAGGCGCCTGCGTTTAGCGACAGTTTTCTGCATGATTTCTTCTTTGTGTTTTGGGTTTTGTTTTGGATTAGGGTTTCGAATGAAGGTTTTAAGGATGATTCAAAGGATGAATAATAATATGAATTTATGTAGCAAAGTGTTTGGATTGAAGATTAAAGAACCCTTTAGCCAAAGGATTTCCTCAATTCTATAATTTAATCTGAGTTTTCCTAACGGAATTAAGATACATTAAATAGACTTCCTAAGCCATTCTCACCTTGCAAAGGATCAACATGGTTAAATTAAAATAATATGAAGCCCTAGATTTAGTTTGAAAAGTCATACTTAGTGATTAAGGAAAATCCCTAAGATATTTTCCTTACTCACTTTTATTCCTAAAATATAAAAAAATAACATAATTAATTAAAAAATAGTCTTAAAACATCAAATCGCCGCCAGCCCCTAAGTGTTCCTTGATATCGACCCTAAGGTGGTTCGATTCGAGTCTTCATTAGCTTGGTTTGATGTCGCAAGCTCAATTCGTGGGCTGGTGGTCGAGTCTTGGGCAAAGTGATCCAAGGTGGCTAAAATCCTTCCTCCATAGTTCCTTGGCAACGAATGATAAGTGCCTTGTTAGCATTTTGAATCTTCTTGGCCCTTGGACCATCAAATGGCACTTGATGTTGTCCTCAATGTCATCAGGAGTCATCACGATTTTCATTGCATCATGTCACTAGTAGAAAAATGTGAATATAGGATGCTATATAAGAGGCTGGATGTTGGAATCCCGGGGTATAATATGATTCCAAGCTTATATCGTTTTTTAAAAAATATTATAGAGTATATAACCCCGATATATGACACGCCCGGGTTAAAATGTTGTGGGTGAATTTTCACATCCTAAATCCAATAACCCGGAGCTTAAATATCTAGGTTATTATGATAGTCTAATAACTCGAGTGTTTCTTCAATCTGCTAGAGCCGAGCTAATTTGTATCTACTCCATCAATCTTCAAAAAATGCCCGTAGTAGCATCTGGTCCATAAAACAGGGAGCGAAAGTGAGAGAAAAAAACGCAAAAGCTAAAATTAATTGAAGGGATTCAGTTCAGTCCAGACTCTGGAGAATCCCAAATAAAAAAACCTTGTGACGAGGACTCGCAGCGGAGATTGCAACCCTAGATTCACAATAAAAAATCAGATATGATATCTAAGAAATTGGGCAATAAAAAGTTCAAACCCATGGCTCAAAGCAGATGGAGTAAGAGATTCCTGTCAAAATCGAGATTCGTCCTCGCGTATAGCCGAAGGAAAATCACGAAGGGAGCTCCGTCCTTGCCTACCGTCGAAGGGAAATCATGAAGGGAGCTCCATCCTCGGCCCCCTAACTCTGGCCGTCTTCACCATCTTCGCCATCTTCACTGAATAGCTCCGTCCTTGCCTGTCGCCAAAGCTCGGTTGCTCAGAGAAGGGAGCTTGCCCTAACTCTCGCCGTCTCCTGCCTTCTCTCTGTCACCTCTTGCCATCTTCACCATTCACGGCTGGAAATGTCGCCCGCCTTCTCCCGCCCTCTACCCGAGGTAATTGCCCTAACTCTGTCTTCCTCTCTCGCCTTCTCTCTTTCTATTTGTTGTCTGTTTGGTCGGGATTTCTGGTTGCTGTTTGTGAGTGTTTGCTTCTAATCTCATATGTGCTTTCGCCCAATGTTTTATTAGTTTGGAATAATTTTTTAAGCATTTGCTTTCATACAATTTGGAGTTAATCTTGGAATTACTTAGAATTACACATGAAAAAATGTGTAGCTAATCTTGGAATTTCTTGAGCACCACTAATTTGGTTTCACGGAATTTAGACGAGGCTTGTATGATGGATTGAATTTTCAAATTGAACTTCCATTTTTCTGTTCTTCTAAGCTATGATTGACATTTAGTGCTTTAGCTCTGCAAATTGCTTGAAACGAGTTGAATTTTAGGTCTAGTTATCTAATTTAGGGATTTCAAATGCTGATATGTAGCGCAAAAAAGGAATGAAGCTGCGAGGTGGCTTAGAAGATTAGCTGCAGTTGTTTTGGCGAAAGATTTAAGCCCGAGGCAATAAAAAAGCTACAATTTAACTCCCCCTATTTTATGCATTGTTCACAAAATATTAACTTATATATATATTTTGTTTAAAGCGTAAAATTGCTTAAAGTAAAAAATTTTGTTTTTTTATGTAAAACCGGACACGCGGGTTGGTTTAGAAAAAGCGAACTGTACTGGACCGACCAAAAAAACGCTTCATCGTCTCTCTATCGTTCACCGTCGTCTTCCGCTTCCCAAGCCAGGTCTTCAGTCCTCTTCGCTTCATCGCTTCACTTGCTCGCCAATCTCCTCGCTTCACTTGCTGATTGAACTCATGTCATCGGCGGGTCAACACCTTGGTCTTGCTCTCCATCGCTGGCGCTCAAATAAATTGGGGCAATGACTTGATCGGGATTCCGGCAAAATGTGTGCTTGCTTATGGTCTAGAGAAGTTTGAATTTTGTTGAATTGGATATACATTGTATTAAATGATGCTTGATAATTGAATCAATTTGTGAGATTTTGAACCTAATTGGGAGAGATGAAAGATCGATAATTGATTATTCATGTAATTGGCTCATTATTGCTGAGAAAGGAAGAATTATTCATAGGCATATGGCAAATTAGATGGAGTTTGTTTGAAATTTGTTATGAGATAAATGTCACCACCTCTCCCCTACTTTCTATTTCTACCAATATCGCTCTTATTTCAATTATAAAAATTACAGATTTTAGCCCGTAATTTTTATTTGAAATAATATTATAAGGTGCATCTATAAGATTACAAAATGCAACAAAATATGCTACATCACATTTCTTGTCTTTATTTTAAAAAGTGAAAAATATGAGATTACAAAAAATAAAGTGAACAAATAATACAATAAAGATCATTATTAATAAATGTACATTTGCCTAATGTAAAGTAAGTTTCCTACCAAATATTTTCTTTATGAGTTGCTATTTTTATGGTGGTTTTGTACTTTAATGCGACATGTGTCATTAAATGCCTATTAGCTCAAAATGGTATAACGATGTGCCCATGCACAAAGGTTCGAGTTCAAAATCCCACATAGACTATTTATGATTGTCTTCTTTTTGTTCCCGTTCATGAATAAGATTATAAAGTGCAATAATAAAATGATAATGTGCACAAATAAGATGATATAATGCATATATAATATTATGGTGTGCAAATACAATATTATATTATCCAACTATAATATTATGTTGTGCCATAAAATGATAAGTGCAATAATAAAATGGTAAAGTACATGAATAAGATTATGAAGTGCACAATTAAGATTATAAAGTGCATAAATAAAATGATAAAGTGTAAGAACAAAATGATAAAGTGTATGAATTAGATTATGAAGGGCACAATTAAGATTATAAAGTGCATAAATAATATGATAAAGTGCAAGAATAAGATTATGAAGTGCACAATTAAGATTAGAAATTGCACATTTATCATAAAATAATACACACTATTAAAATTAAACAATTTAGCCTATGTAGGAGTCGAACCTACATCTCTGTGCATAAGCACATTGCTCTACCATTAAGCTAATAGGCTTAAACTTAACAAGTACAAGAAATCCTATTTGGATAGCTCAGTGAAGAGATCTTCATAGAAATGCTATTTCACAAAATAAATCAGCTCAATCATAGCCAAGAATATAGAATGCATATGTAAGAGCATCAATAAATTGGGAAGTCTAGTCTAGTTGAATGAAACATTCGTCATCGTAGAATCTTCAATTGTTTCCAAAACACCCTAACAACCTAACAGATTGAAACGCATCTGATAAGAAAATTCAGGTAAAGAGAAAACAGTCGGGCAATCGGTTTCAAGGAATGACCACAAAATGATCTTCAATTTTGCGAGGATCAATGGGGTTGCCTTGGGCGTCAACGCCGGGAGTGATCATGTCGGGGCGCTGGTACATGTTGGAAAGCAAGAGCGTAGGACTAACACCGGGCTTGGTGTGGATCCTGGAACACCCATCGCCATGCCTACAGGCTCCGATCTTGAAGTAAGAGGGGCAATTCACCCGGTCCTTCTCTGTTCCAAAGATCGATGCCAAATGCTCTACCAAATGCTCTGTAATACAGCAAGAGGGAGATGCCGCCGTACTTGAATCTGACATTGTTAGGGTTGCGGATGGTTAAATTGACGTCCAGGCTGACGTTCGGCTGAAGGGAGAGGCCGAGACATCGAGATCGGATAGGGAGACGGAGTTGACGGTGGTGATAAGGCGGCGGGCTCCTTGGCTCTTTGAAGACGGGCTCTCCTTGAAGATCGAAGAAGTTGATTGAGTGCAAATGAAGAATGACAATCTGCAAGGGGGAAGAACGACAATCTGGAAGAATGAAGAACGAAGATCGAAGAGAGTTGCCGCTGAACGTACATGAAGGAGAAAGGGATTTAGGGCGTATTAGCGTGTCCAGTTGGGCCGGAATTCCCTGGAATCATTCCCCAAAAATGGGCATACGTATATTTACAGATCTGCCGAAGAAAACCACAAATTCGATCGATCTCTAGCTGCTTTGTTTTTCATTTTTGGTCAATCACAACATATGTACACAAACTAATCTACATCATTCATTGATTCTAATTAATGTTAGTCTCTTTTTAATCAAGAATCCCCCAAATTTAAAGAAACCCTATCTCTGACTGTGACTACTCCGCAATCGCATCCAAGTTGGCCGTGAACACTTTGTTCCTCCTCCCGTCGCCATTACTCCTCGCCTTCAATCTCCCTCCATCGACGGCCGATTTCGGATGCTTATACCCGGCAGAAGCGAACACTAGCTTAGTCCAGGGGGCGCACCTGGCGCCGCCGGAGCATTTAACGGGGGTGGTGCTTGCCTTGACGGCCAATGCGGCCATCTCCTAGGGCTGGAGCGGGCGCTTGAGGAAACTGAGAGGGAGAACGAAGTAGATCTGCCCCGGCTGGAGCTCATCGTCGTCATCAACCGCGGTGAGGAGGTCGTCCAACATCACTTCATCGGAGTTGCAGAGGAAGTAGTCGGGATCGCGCTGGGGAACGTAGCAAGCTTTGGCTGGGTAAGAGAACTTCTAGAGCCGGCCGTCTTGGAGGATGACCTTGGCTGTCGTCGTCGGCACATCCTTGCCGGCGTCGCAGGATGTGCACTGTCCCATTTACAAATGGAAGAAAGATTCGTCGTTTTGATGGGGCCGAGATTGAAGTAGGAGGGAGGAGGTGAATGGGAATCTGGGAAGGGGAGATTGGAGAGAGAGGGCAGATTCGTTTTCACTTTAAGAGTTATTTTCATTTTAAGCACCATTTTCATTTTAACCACACCATATATATATATATATATATATATATATATATATATATATATATATATATATATATATATATACTCTCTCCGTTCGGCAAAACTTGTCATTTTAGGGTGTTATTTTTGTTCAAAAAAAGTTGTCGTTTTAGGTATTTTGCCCTTCACTTTACAAAAATACCCTTGATGTGATTGATGGTTTGTTAGTTGTACTTTTCAATAAAGTAAAAAATGAGGGTAATAATTGGGGGTAAATTAGTACATTTGTTAATTGCCTTAAAACTTGTGAAAAAAGCTAAAATGACAAGTTTTGCCGAACGGAGTATATATATATATATATATATATATATATATATAGGTTAGTTCCGGTGTACACAGCCCTTATCGTGTATCATGTACTCAGAAATTATTCGTCTATTTGTTCATGATTATTCGTCTGTTTTCACATAATTATTCATCTGTAAAAAGAGTGTAAAAATGTAAATTTTATTCTAATGAATAATCGCCCAATACCGGCGAATAATTTCATTTCACCGAATAATCTCCCAATACCATCGAATAATCAGAAGTTACTTTTAATCTCATCCGTTGATTGTCTATATATATATATATATATATATATATATATATATATATATATATATATATATATATATATATATATATTCAGCTGTGTACATTTGATCTATTGTGTGTGTGTATATATATATAGGCACGGATCCATGGGTGGGTTGGGTAAGTTTAATGGTTTATCGCTTGTCATGGTTATCTAGAAGCATTAACTTTTTATCAAGAATTTTTGTATTGATGATGTCAAATAGCTCATTGACTGGATCGAGGACCAACTTTCCCATGCTTGGGAGCTTTATAGTGGATGTTGTTGTGGAGAGTTATTTGCATCGTCTTTCATGTTTTGTGAATACTTTGTTGTTCTTTGAAGAATTTATGAATTCTTAATCATTGAACTCCATTCTGCTTTTCTTTTTTTTTTTTTTTTTAAAAAAAAAGCCTCTTCCATATGGATATGTGTCTTATGATGATGATGTTTTGAGGCAAGTGACTTTGTCTTCGCGAGATGATGATACGTTTTGGGTAACAGTTGAAAAGATGAGTACTGATCGATATTGGTTTACCGAAACGTGGTCAGAGTTTGTGGCGATGAATGAAATTCGGGTCGGTATGCGGTTAGTTTTTTATTATGATGGGAATTCTCTGTTTGATGTCATCGCGATTGATCCAGAACCTGATCAGAATGGTGATTTGGAGTTTAATGTTCGTTGTTGATCGTAGAGGTGAGTTTTGTTGTTGTAACTTGTTTAAATAAATAAATGAGTTGATTAACAACATTCTTTGTTGTCTGTAATAATATCGACGAACATGGCATTAGCCATGAAGCTAAGAATCTTATATATTTCTATTGTTTTAAAGTTCGCGAATAACATATGAAGTTTATATCTTATATTTTTCGGTCGTTTGACACGTGTATGGGTAAGGATGATATGTAGTGTTTGCAGGTTCTGCATTTTTTGATATGTGTGCGGATAGAGATAAGGTTTGCAGGTTTTGTCTGCAATTTTCCACATGTCTGCTATGCAGAATTTTTATGAGACTTGCTCTTGGTTTGTTACGTTTTTTCTGTCGTGTTTTAATATGTGGAGTTCTACCTTGCATACTGGTGTATAAAGAGGTATGATGGTAGATTTGGTATCTGTGTGGGATAAAGAATTGGTTCCTCAAACTTATTTCCACATGATTTTTATGGATCTATCCATGTTGAGGAGCAATTTTGTGCTATGGGAATGAGTTTAAAATTTTTATTCTTTGTTTGTTATTCACTTTGAGAACAAATTGCGTTTTCTAAATTTGGCAAATTTTCGAATTTTTAGGCACTCCTGATGTTCTTTGGGCATATGTATAGTGACGCTGTAGGGGGAGAGGTTCTGCTAACGTCTCCTACAGGTCGATTGTTTACTGTTAAAGTTTTCAAAGATTGTAATGATCAGTTTGGCTGACTGATGGGTGGGCTGATTTTGCAAATGATGGTGGTCTTCGCGCTGGGTGTTCCCTTGTGATCTTTAAGTATGAAGGGGGCACTCTTTTAACACCATAGTGCTTGAACCTAAAGACGACCCTTCTTCTTAGGTTTTTGAGGTGTTTTTCAATTGTTGCTGTGAGATATGGCTTTTTATGTGCTTTTTCATGTTGAGATCATGATTTGAACCATGCTTGCAATATTTTTTCTTTGAATCGTGAATGTTGTTGGTAATCTCAGCTTTAAAAGTTGCTGAAAAGAATTACGAAAAATAAATGCAATCTCCAGCGTTCGATACGCGAGAGAGATTGATTCGTAAAAATTGATGGTAATCTCCAGCATACAACGAGCTGAAGAGATTAGCCAAAAACAAATGCAATCTCCAGCGTTCGATACACGAGGGAGATTGACTCGTAACAATTGATGGCAGTCTCCAGCGTACAACGAGCTGAAGAGATTACCCAAAAATAAATGCGATCTCCAGTGTTCGATATGCGAGGGAGGTTCATTCGTTACAATTGATGGAAATCTCCAGCGTACAGCGAGCTGAAGAAATTACCCAAAAATAAATGCAATCTCCAGGGTTCGATACGCGAGGGAGGTTGATTCGTTACAATTGATGGTAATGTCCAGCGTACAACGAGCTGAAGAGATTACCCAAAAATAAATCCAATCTCCAGCGTTCGATACGTGAGGGAGGTTGATTTGTTATAATTGATGATAATCTCCAGCGTACAACGAGCTGAAGAGATTACCCAAAAATAAATGCAATCTCCAGCGTTCGATACACGAGGGAGATTGCTTCGTGGTGAATGATGGTAATCTCCAGCGTACAACGAGCTGAAGATATTACACAAAAATAAATGCAATCTCCAGCGTTCGATACGTGAGGGAGGTGGATTTGTTACAATTGATGGTAATCTCCAGCGTGGAACGAGCTGAAGAGATTACCCAAAAAAGAAATGCAATTTCCAGCGTTCGATACACGAGGGAGATTGATTCGTAACGATTGATGCTAATCTCCAGCGTACAACGAGCTGAAGAGATTACCCAAAAATAAATGCAATCTCCAGCGTTTGATACGCGAGAGAGGTTATTTTGTTACAATTGATGGTAATCTCCAGCGTACAACGAGCTAAAGAGATTACCCAAAAAAGAAATGCAATCTCCAGCGTTCGATACGCGAGGGAGATTGATTCGTAACGATTGATCGTAATCTGCAGCGTACAACGAGCTGAAGAGATTACCCAAAAATAAATGCAATCTCCATCGTTCGATACGTGAGGGAGGTTGATTCGTTAAAATTGATGGTAATCTCCAGCATACAATGTGCTGAAGAGATTACCCAAAAATAAATGCAATCTCCAGCATTCGATACGCGAGGGAGATTGATTCGTAACGATTGATGGTAATCTCCAGCGTACAACGAGCTCAACAGATTACCGAAAAATAAATGCAATCTCCAGCGTTCGATATGCGAGGGAGGTTGATTCGTTACAATTGATGGTAATCTCCAGCGTATAACGAGCTGAAGAAATAACCAAAAATGAATGCATTCTCCAGCGTTCGATACGCGAGGGAGGTTTATTCGTAAAAATTGATGGTAATCTCCAGCGTACAACGAGCTGAAGAGATTACCCAAAAATAAATGCAATCTCCAGCGTTCGAAACGCGAGGGAGATTGATTCGTAACGATTGATGGTAATCTCCAGCGTACAACAAGCTGAAGAGATTACCCCAAAATAATTGTGATCTCCAGCGTTCGATACGCGAGAGAGATTGATTCGTAAAAATTGATGGTAATCTCCAGCGTACAACGAGCTGAAGAGATTACCCAAAAATAAATGCAATCTCCAGCGTTCGATACGCGAGGGAGATTGATTCGTAGTGATTGATTTTAATCTCAAGCGTACAACGAGGTGAAGAGATTACCCAAAAAAGAAATGCAATCTCCAGCGTTCGATACGCGAGGGAGATTGATTCATAACGATTGATGGTAATCTCAAGCGTACATAGAGCTGAAGAGATTACCCAAAAATAAATGCAATCTCCAGTATTCGATACGCGAGAGAGGTTGATTCGTTAGAATCGATGGTAATCTCCAGCGTACAACGAGCTATATAGATTACCCAAAAAGAAATGCATTCTCCAGCGTTCGATACGCGAGGGAGATTGATTCGTAACGATTGATGGTAATCTCCAGCGTACAACGAGCTGAAGAGATTACCCAAAAATAAATGCAATCTCGAGCGTTCGATACGCGAGGGAGGTTGATTTGTTACAATTGATGGTAATCTCTAGCGTATAACGAGCTCAAGAGATAACCCAAAAATAAATGCAATCTCCAGCGTTCGATACGCGAGGGAGGTTGATTCATAAAAATTGATGGTAATCTCCAGCATACAACGAGCTGAAGAGATTACCCAAAAATAAATGTAATCTCCAGCGTTCGACATGCGTGGGAGATTGATTCGTAACGATTGATGGTAATCTCCAGCGTACAACGAGCTGAAGAGATTACCCAAAAATAATTGCAATCTCCAACATTCGATACGCGAGGGAGATTGACTCGTAAAAATTGATGGTAATCTCCAGCGTACAACAAGCTGAAGAGATTAGCCAAAAATAAATGCAATCTCCAACGTTCGATACGCGAGGGAGATTGACTCGTAAAAATTGATGGTAATCTCCAGCGTACAACGAGCTGAAGAGTTTAGCAAAAAATAACTGCAATCTCCAGCGTTCGATATGCGAGGGAGATTGACTCGTAAAAATTGATGGTAATCTCCAGCGTACAAAGAGCTGAAGAGATAAGCCAAAAATAAATGCAATCTTCAGCGTTCGATACGCGAGGGAGATTGACTCGTAATAATTGATGGTAAACTCCAGCGTACAAAGAGCTGAAGAGTTTACCCAAAAATAAATGCAATCTCCAACGTACGATATGCGAGGGTAGTTGATTCATTACAATTGATGGTAATCTTCAGGGTACAACGAGCTGAAGATATTACCCAAAAATAAATGCAATATTTAGCGTTCGATACGCAAGGGAGGTTGATTCGTTACAATTGATGGTAATATCCAGCGTACAAAGAGCCGAAGAGATTAGCCAAAAATAAATGCAATCTCTAGCGTTCGATATGCGAGGGAGATTGATTAGTAACGATTGATGGTAATCTCCAGCGTACAACGAGCTGAAGAGATTACCCAAAAATAAATGCAATCTCCAGCGTTCGATACGCGAGGGAGGTTGATTCGTTACAATTGATGGTAATCTCCAGCATATAACGAGCTGAAGAGAGAACCCAAAAATAAATGCAATCTCCAGCGTTCGATACGCGAGGGAGGTTGATCGTAAAAATTAATGGTAATCTCCAGCGTACAACGAGCTGAAGAGATTACCCAAAAATAAATGCAATCTCCAGGGTTCGATACGCGAGGGAGATTGATTGGTAGTGATTGATTTTAATCTCCAGCGTACAACGAGTTGAAGAGATTACCCAAAAAAGAAATGCAATCTCCAGCATTCGATACGCGAGGGAGATTGATTCGTAACGATTGATGGTAATCTCCAGCGTACAACGAGCTGAAGATATTACCCAAAAATAAATGCAATCTCCGGCGTTCGATATGCGAGGGAGATTGATTCGTAACGATTGATGGTAATCTCCAGCGTACAACGAGCTGAAGACATTACCCCAAAATAAATGCAATCTCCAGCGTTCGATACGCGAGGGAGGTTGATTCGTTACAATTGATGGTAATGTCCAGCGTACAAGTAGCTGAAGATATTACCCAAAAATAAATGCAATCTCCAGCGTTCGATACGCGAGGGAGATTGACTCTAAAAAATTGATGGTAATCTCCAGCCTACAACGAGCTGAAGAGTTTAGCCAAAAATAAATGCAATCTCCAGCGTTCGATACGCGAGGGAGATTGACTCGTAACAATTGATGGTAATCTCCAGCTTAAAACGAGGTAAAGAGATTACCCAAAAAAAAATGCAATCTCCAACGTACGATATGCGAGGGTGGTTAATTCGTTACAATTGATGGTAATCTCCAATGTACAACGAGCTGAAGAGATTACCCAAAAATAAATGCAATCTTCAGCGTTCGATACGCGAGGGAGGTTGATTCGTTACAATTGATGGTAATCTCCATCGTACAACGAGCTGAAGATATTACCCAAAAATAAATGCAATCTCCGGCGTTCGATATGCGAGGGAGATTGATTCGTAACGATTGATGGTAATCTCCAGCGTACAACGAGCTGAAGACATTACCCCAAAATAAATGCAATCTCCAGCGTTCGATACGCGAGGGAGGTTGATTTGTTACAATTGATGGTAATCTCCAGCGTATAACGAGCTCAAGAGATAACCCAAAAATAAATGCAATTTCAAGTGTTCGATACGCGAGGGAGGTTGATTCGTAAAAATTGATGGTAATCTCCAGCGTACAACGAGCTGAAGAGATTACCCGAAAATAAATGTAATCTCCAGCGTTCGACACGCGAGGGAGATTGATTCGTAACGATTGATGATAATCTCCACCGTACAACGAGCTCAAGAGATTACCCAAAAAATAATTGCAATCTCCAACATTCGATACACGAGGGAGATTGACTCGTAAAAATTGATGGTAATCTCCAGCGTACAACGAGCTGAAGAGATTAGCCAAAAATAAATGCAATCTCCAACATTCGATACGCGAGGGAGATTGATCCGTAAAAATCGATTGTAATCTCCAGCGTACAACGAGGTGAAGAGTTTAGCAAAAAATAACTGCAATCTCCAGCGTTCGATACGCGAGGGAGATTGACTCGTAAAAATTGATGGTAATCTCCAGCGTACAAAGAGCTGAAGAGATTAGCAAAAAATAAATGCAATCTTCAGCGTTCGATACGCGAGGGAGGTTGATTCGTTACAATTGATGGTAATCTCCAGCGTATAACGAAGTGAAGAGATTACCCAAAAATAAATGCAATCTCTAGCGTTCGATACGCGAGGGTGGTTGATTCGTTACAATTGATGGTAATGTCCAGCGTATAAGTAGCTGAAGATATTACCCAAAAATAAATGCAATCTCCAGCGTTCCATACGCGAGGGAGATTGACTCTAAAAAATTGATGGTAATCTCCAGCGTACAACGAGCTGAAGAGATTACCCAAAAATAAATGCAATCTCCAGCGTTCGACACGCGAGAGAGATTGATTCGTAACGATTGATGGTAATCTCCAGCGTACAACGAGCTGAAGAGATTAGCAAAAAATAAATGCAATCTTCAGCGTTCGATACGCGAGGGAGATTGACTCGTAACAATTGATGGTAAACTCCAGCGTACAACGAGCTAAAGAGATTACCCAAAAATAAATGCAATCTCCAACATATGATATGCGAGGGTGGTTGATTCATTACAATTGATGGTAATCTCCAGCGTACAATGAGCTGAAGAGATTACCCAAAAATAAATGCAATCTTCAGCGTTCGATACGCGAGAGAGGTTGATTCATTAAAATTAATGGTAATCTGCAGCGTACAATGAGCTGAAGAGATTACCAAAAAATAAATGCAATATCCAGTGTTCCACACGCGAGGGAGATTGATTCGTAACGATTGATGGTAATCTCCAGCGTACAACGAGCTGAAGAGATTACCCAAAATAATTGCAATCTCCAACGTTCGATACGCGAGGGAGATTGACTCTAAAAAATTGATGGTAATCTCCAGCGTTCAACGAGCTGAAGAGTTTAGCAAAAAATAACTGTAATCTCCAGCGTTCGATACGCGAGGGAGATTGACTCGTAAAAATTGATGGTAATCTCCAGCGTACAACGAGCTGAAGAGATTAGCCAAAAATAAATGCAATCTCCAACATTCGATACGCGAGGGAGATTCACTCGTAAAAATTGATGGTAATCTCCAGCGTACAACGAGCTGTAGTGTTTAGCAAAAAATAACTACACTCTCCAGCGTTCGATACGCGAGGGAGATTGACTCATAAAAATTGATGGTAATCTCCAGCGTACAACGAGCTGAAGAGATTAGCCAAAAATAAATGTAATCTTCATCTTTCGATACGCGAGGGAGATTAAATCGTAACAATTGATGGTAAACTCTAGCGTTCAATGAGGAGAAGAGATTACCCAAAAATAAATGCAATCTCCATAGTATGATATGCGAGGGTGGTTGATTCATTACAATTGATGGTAATCTCTAGCGTACAATGAGCTGAAGAGATTACCCAAAAATAAATGCAATCTTCAGCGTTTGATACGCGAGAGAGGTTGATTCGTTAAAATTAATGGTAATCTGCTGCGTAGAACGAGCTGAAGAGATTACCAAAAAATAAATGCAATCTCCTGCGTTCGACACGCGAGGGAGATTGATTCGTAATGATTGATGGTAATCTCTAGCATACAACGAGATGAAGAGATTACCCAAAATTAATTGCAATCTCCAACGTTCGATACGCGAGGGCGATTGACTCGTAAAAATTGATGGTAATCCCTAGCATACAACGAGCTGAAGAGATTACCCAAAAATAAATGCAATCTCCAACGTACGAGATGCGAGGGTGGTCGATTCATTACAATTGATGGTAATCTCCAGCGTACAACGAGCTGAAGAGATTACCCAAAAATAAATGCAATCTCCTGTGTTTGATACGCGAGGGAGTTTGCTTCGTTAGAATTGATGGTAATCTCCAGCGTATAACGAAGTGAAGAGATTACCCAAAAATAAATGCAATCTCCAGCGTTCGATACGCGAGGGAGGTTGATTTGTTACAATTGATGGTAATGTCCAGCGTACAAGGAGCTGAATAGATTACCCAAAAATAAATGCAACCTCCAGCATTCGATACGTGAGGGAGATTGACTCTAAAAAATTGATGGTAATCTCCAGCGTACAACGAGCTGAAGAGTTTAGCCAAAAATAAATGCAATCTCCAGCGTTCGATACGCGAGGGAGATTGACTCGTAACAATTGATGGTAATCTCCAGCGTACAACGAGCTGAAGAGATTACCAAAAAAATGCAATCTCCAACGTAAGATATGCGAGGGTGGTTGATTCGTTACAATTGATGGTAATCTCGAGCGTACAACGAGCTGAAGAGATTACCCAAAAATAAATGCAATCTCCAACGTACGATATGCGAGGGAGGTTGATTCGTTACAATTGATAGTAATCTCCAGTGTACAACGAGCTGAAGAGATTACCCAAAAATAAATGCAATCTTCAGCGTTCGTTGCGCGAGGGAGGTTGATTCGTTACATTTGATGGTAATCTCCAGCGTACAACGAGCTGAAGAGATTAGCCTTAATAAATGCAATCTCCAGCATTCGATACGCGAGGGAGGTTGATTCGTTACAATTGATGTTAATCACCAGCGTACAACGAGCTGAAGAGATTACCCAAAAATAAATGCAATCTCCAGCGTTCGATACGCGAGGGAGCGTGATTCGTTACAATTGATGGTAATCTCCAGCGTACAATGAGCTGAAGAGATTATCAAAAAATAAATGCAATCTCCAGCGTTCGATACGTGAGGGAGATTGATTCATAACGATTGATGGTAATCTCCAGCGTAAAACGAGGTGAAGAGATTACCCGAAAATAAATGCAATCTCCAGCGTTCGATACGCGAGGGAGATTGATTTGTAACGATTGATGGTAATCTCCAGCGTACAACAAGATGAAGAGATTACCGAAAAATAAATGCAATCTCCAGCGTTCGATACGCGACGGAGATTGATTCGTAACGATTGATGGTAATCTCCTGCGTACAACGAGCTGAAGAGATTACCTAAAAATAAATACAATCTCCAACGTTCGATACGCGAGGGAGGTTGATTCGTTACAATTGATGGTAATGTCCAGCGTACAAGGAGCTGATGAGATTACCCAAAAATAAATGCAATCTCCAGCGTTCGATACGCGAGAGAGATTGACTCTAAAAAATTGATGGTAATCTCCAGCGTACAACGAGCTGAAGAGTCTAGCCAAAAATAAATGCAATCTCCAGCGTTCGATACGCGAGGGAGATTGACTCGTAACAATTGATGGTAATCTCCAGCGTACAACGAGCTGAAAAGTTTAGCAAAAAATAACTGCAATCTCCAGCGTTCGATACGCGAGGGAGATTGACTCTTAAAAATTGATGGTAATCTCCAGCGTACAACGAGCTGAATAGTTTAGCAAAAAATAAATGCAATATTCAGCGTTCCATACACGAGGGAGATGGACTCGTAACAATTGATGGTAAACTCCAATGTACAACGAGCTGAAGAGATTACCCAAAAATAAATGCAATCTCCGACATTTGATACGCGAGGGAGTTTGATTCGTTACAATTGATGGTAATCTCCATCGTATAACGAAGTGAAGAGATTGCCCAAAAATAAATGCAATCTCCAGCGTTCGATACGCGAGGGAGGTTGATTCGTTACAATTGATGGTAATGTCCAGCGTACAAGTAGCTGAAGATATTACCCAAAAATAAATGCAATCTCCAGCGTTCGATACGCGAGGGAGATTGACTCTAAAAAATTGATGGTAATCTCCAGCCTACAACGAGCTGAAGAGTTTAGCCAAAAATAAATGCAATCTCCAGCGTTCGATACGCGAGGGAGATTGACTCGTAACAATTGATGGTAATCTCCAGCTTAAAACGAGGTAAAGAGATTACCCAAAAAAAATGCAATCTCCAACGTACGATATGCGAGGGTGGTTGATTCGTTACAATTGATGGTAATCTCCAATGTACAACGAGCTGAAGAGATTACCCAAAAATAAATGCAATCTTCAGCGTTCGATACGCGAGGGAGGTTGATTCGTTACAATTGATGGTAATCTCCAGCGTACAACGAGCTGATGAGATTACCCAAAAATAAATGCAATCTCCAGCGTTCGATACGCGAGGGACGTTGATTCGTTAGAATTGATGGTAATCTCCAGCGTATAACGAGTTGAAGAGAGAACCCAAAAATAAATGCAATCTCCAGCGTTCGATACGCGAGGGAGGTTAATTCGTTAAAATTGATGGTAATCCCCAGCGTACAACGAGCTGAAGAGATTACCTAAAAATAAATGCAATCTCCAACGTTCGATACGCGAGGGAGGTTGATTCGTTACAATTGATGGTAATCTCCAGCGTATAACGAGCTTAAAAGATTACCAAAAAATAAATGCAATCTCAAGTGTTCGATACGCGAGGGGGGTTGATTCGTAAAAATTGATGGTAATCTCCAGCGTACAACGAGCTGAAGAGATTACCCGAAAATAAATGTAATCTCCAGCGTTCGACACGCGAGGGAGATTGATTCGTAACGATTGATGATAATCTCCACCGTACAACGAGCTCAAGAGATTACCCAAAAATAATTGCAATCTCCAACATTCGATACGCGAGGGAGATTGACTCGTAAAAATTGATGGTAATCTCCAGCGTACAACGAGCTGAAGAGATTAGCCAAAAATAAATGCAATCTTCAACGTTCGATATGCGAGGGAGATTGATCCGTCAAAATCGATTGTAATCTCCAGCGTACAACGAGCTGAAGAGTTTAGCAAAAAATAACTGCAATCTCCAGCGTTCGATACGCGAGGGAGATTGACTCGTAAAAATTGATGGTAATCTCCAGCGTACAAAGAGCTGAAGAGATTAGCCAAAAATAAATGCAATCTTCAGTGTTCGATACGCGAGGGAGATTGACTTGTAACAATTGATGGTAAACTCCAGCATACAAAGAGCTGAAGAGATTACCCAAAAATAAATGCAATCTCCAACGTACAATATGCGAGGGTAGTTGATTCATTACAATTGATGGTAATCTTCAGCGTACAACGAGCTGAAGATATTACCCAAAAATAAATGCAATCTTCAGCGTTCGATACGCGAGGGAGGTTGATTCATTACAATTGATGGTAATCTCAAGCGTACAAAGAGCTGAAGAGATTACCCAAAAATAAATGCAATCTCTAGCATTCGATACGCGAGGGAGATTGATTAGTAACGATTGATGGTTATCTCCAGCGTACAACGAGCTGAAGAGATTACCCAAAAATAAACGCAATCTCCAGCGTTCGATACACGAGGGACGTTGATTCGTTACAATTGATGGTAATCTCCAGCGTATAACGAGTTGAAGAGAGAACACAAAAATAAATGCAATCTCCAGCGTTCGATACGCGAGGGAGGTTAATTCGTAAAAATTGATGGTAATCCCCAGCGTACAACGAGGTGAAGAGATTACCTAAAAATAAATGCAATCTCCAGCGTTCGACACGCGAGAGAGATTGATTCGTAACGATTGATGGTAATCTCCAGCGTACAACGAGCTGAAGAGATTACCCAAAAATAATTGCAATCTCCAACGTTCGATACGCGAGGGAGATTGACTCGTAAAAATTGATGGTAATCTCCAGCGTACAACGAGCTGAAGAGATTAGCCAATAATAAATGCAATCTCCAACATTCGATACCCGAGGGAGATTCACTCGTAAAAATTGATGGTAATCTCCAGCGTACAACGAGCTGTAGTGTTTAGCAAAAAATAACTACACTCTCCAGCGTTCGATACGCGAGGGAGATTGACTCATAAAAATTGATGGTAATCTCCAGCGTACAACGAGCTGAAGAGATTAGCCAAAAATAAATGTAATCTTCAGCTTTCGATACGCGAGGGAGATTGACTCGTAACAATTGATGGTAAACTCTAGCGTTCAATGAGGTGAAGAGATTACCCAAAAATAAATGCAATCTCCATAGTATGATATGCGAGGGTGGTTGATTCATTACAATTAATGGTAATTTCTAGCGTACAATGAGCTGAAGAGATTACCCAAAAATAAATGCAATCTTCAGCGTTTGATACGCGAGAGAGGTTGATTCGTTAAAATTAATGGTAATCTGCTGCGTACAACGAGCTGAAGAGATTATCAAAAAATAAATGCAATCTCCTGCGTTCGGCACGCGAGGGAGATTGATTCGTAATGATTGATGGTAATCTCCAGCGTACAACGAGCTGAAGAAATTACCCAAAATTAATTGCAATCTCCAACGTTCGATACGCGAGGGCGATTGACTCGTAAAAATTGATGGTAATCCCCAGCATACAACGAGCTGAAGAGATTACCCAAAAATAAATGCAATCTCCAACGTACGAGATGCGAGGGTGGTCGATTCATTACAATTGATGGTAATCTCCAGCGTACAACGAGCTGAAGAGATTACCCAAAAATAAATGCAATCTCCTGTGTTTGATACGCGAGGGAGTTTGCTTCGTTAGAATTGATGGTAATCTCCAGCGTATAACGAAGTGAAGAGATTACCCAAAAATAAATGCAATCTCCAGCGTTCGATACGCGAGGGAGGTTGATTTGTTACAATTGATGGTAATGTCCAGCGTACAAGGAGCTGAATAGATTACCCAAAAATAAATGCAACCTCCAGCATTCGATACGTGAGGGAGATTGACTCTAAAAAATTGATGGTAATCTCTAGCGTACAACGAGCTGAAGAGTTTAGCCAAAAATAAATGCAATCTCCAGCGTTCGATACGCGAGGGAGATTGACTCGTAACAATTGATGGTAATATCCAGCGTACAACGAGCTGAAGAGATTACCAAAAAAATGAAATCTCCAACGTACGATATCCGAGGGTGGTTGATTCGTTACAATTGATGGTAATCTCGAGCGTACAACGAGCTGAAGAGATTACCCAAAAATAAATGCAATCTCCAACGTACGATATGCGAGGGAGGTTGATTCGTTACAATTGATAGTAATCTCCAGTGTACAACGAGCTGAAGAGATTACCCAAAAATAAATGCAATCTTCAGCGTTCGATGCGCGAGGGAGGTTGATTCGTTACATTTGATGGTAATCGCCAGTGTACAACGAGCTGAAGAGATTAGCCTTAATAAATGCAATCTCCAGCATTCGATACGCGAGGGAGGTTGATTCGTTACAATTGATGTTAATCTCCAGCGTACAACGAGCTGAAGAGATTACCCAAAAATAAATGCAATCTCTAGCGTTCGATACGCGAGGGAGCGTGGTTCGTTACAATTGATGGAAATCTCCAGCGTACAATGAGCTGAAGAGATTATCAAAAAATAAATGCAATCTCCAGCGTTCGATACGTGAGGGAGATTGATTCATAACGATTGATGGTAATCTCCAGCGTAAAACGAGGTGAATAGATTACCCGAAAATAAATGCAATCTCCAGCGTTCGATACGCGAGGGAGATTGATTTGTAACGATTGATGGTAATCTCCAGCGTACAACAAGCTGAAGAGATTACAGAAAAATAAATGCAATCTCTAGCGTTCGATACGCGACGGAAATTGATTCGTAACGATTGATGGTAATCTCTTGCGTACAACGAGCTGAAGAGATTACCTAAAAATAAATGCAATCTCTAACGTATGATATGCGAGGGTGGTTGATTCATTATAATTGATGGTAATCTCTAGCGTACAACGAGCTGAAGAGATTGTTATTGGAGGAGGATGATATGTCGAGTAATTACAAATAATAAAGATGTAATAAACGTAAACCAACTCCTAGCCTTAGCAAATAATTATAAGACTTCCTTCCGTTGTAGTGGAAGGGTAGTCAGGATCGATCCACGAGGAGGCGTGTCAGCGGAATCCTAGTAGCTTTTGGAAATTTCACGTCGTACGTCGACCAGAAGCCTCGATTTCGACCTTGGAGCTCGATGTCAACCTCGGTTGTCGATGTTCACTGCAACAGAAGACCTGCAGAAACAAAAACAAGTGGTCGATATCGACTGGAAGGGGTCGATATCGATGTCAGTCCACAAAATCGACTGGCTTAGAAGACTGCCAGTCGATACAGAAGGGTCGATATCGATGCTAGGGGTCGATATCGATGCTCAGCAAACTCCGCAGCGATGTTCGTTGTCGACTTAAAAAACTGTCGACGAACTCAGTGGTCGATATCGACGTCTGGGGTCGATATCGATGCTCTCCCTGCAGTGACTTAGTTCTTCGTCGGCAAGGAAAGGCCGAAGAATTGAGAATGGAGAGAGAAGCAATGAACAAAAATAAAACAGAGGGTTTTGGGTGTATAAAATATGTAAAAAGCAACTCCTATGATTAGGGTTTACCACAACGTTAACCAAAGCATGCGATAAGATAAATAAGATGGACAATTGCGCTATTTCACCCGAGGGACAAGCTTTCGCCGTACACCAACTCTTAGAATTACTCTTGCAAATAAACCTAATTGTCTCTACCAATTTTATGTTTATAACTCAAGTTATTAGCATGAATCCCTTTTCTTTCGATTAGGACTAGACATAGAATCGTAGGAGGAGAGATAGACACAACGATATCGACAACAAATACTTACCTCAAGCGCGCATGGCTAACGTCGGGCTAACGCCGACCCTAAGAGCTTTGGGGAACTACTCGCTTCTCATCATGGAACTCATTGTTGATTGAAAAGAGGAAACTTGCATTAAAATAAACTCCGAAGCTTTACAACTCAACGTCAACTTTCGCAAACGTCAAACCCTAAAACATCTCTCTAACTCTATTGTATTGGTTGATGATTGTTTCTTGGATGATTGAATGCCAGCCCCCTAGGGCTTTATTTATAGGCTACTAATCCTCGCTATCCAAGGATTGTAACTCCTATCTAAACTATGAACTCTATCCAAACAATTAGGATAGGTCTTTTATTTTGATAAAACATAAATAACTTAAAGGTAAAAAGATAAATAACTCTTCAGCTGCCATCTATCTTGAAAGTATGAGATAATTCCGTGCCTCCTTGAAGATATAGTTCCAATCCGCATCTCGAAATCGAGTCTATCTTCTGTCGAGATAAGGGGTCGATATCGACACCAGAGATCGATATCGAGGTCTCTGTTCCTGCTCGACTTGTTCAACTCTGGTCGATGTCTATGTTGAGGTCGATATGAGGGTCGATATCGACACCAGAGGTCGATAACTGGGTCTAAGGTCGATATCGACTTCTGCTCAGCTTCACTTGGCTTCTCCGTTTTGACTCCGATTTCGCTCGAATTCCTGCACGGTTAGCTCAAAAGTTGTGCAGACCCTATTTCTTGCATTTTAGTTCATTCTTACACAAGTTTATATTCTTTTGAATATTTTCTTTGGAGATCGAATGAAATATGAAGTCAAACGATGCAATAAAAGGAGATATAAATATGTACATCAAAACACCCCATACTTAGACTTGCTTGTCCTCAAGCAATAACCAAGCAATAACCAATACCTACAACACACCCTTCAAGTCTTCGCCCTTCTCAAAAGCAACATCATAAGCGGTAGTAAAGGAAAGCAAGTGAATTTAACGTCATAGCACATATTTTGGCGATCCATAGGCATATGCAATTTTGATCCAACCTCACAGGGATAATGTGTTTGCACTCAACTCTCATGTGTTTAGACTATGAAGATCAACTCTTAACTCAATTCCATATACAATCTCATAAACATTGCAA
Source organism: Persicaria maculosa (assembly GCA_963922045.1). Classification (NCBI taxonomy): domain Eukaryota; kingdom Viridiplantae; phylum Streptophyta; class Magnoliopsida; order Caryophyllales; family Polygonaceae; genus Persicaria; species Persicaria maculosa. The sequence goes on from OY998261.1 coordinate 44,226,031, forward strand.
TTTATAAAAATCCACTTCGCAACCAATTATGAAAATGCAATAAGAACCATCAGGAGGACTTTCGCTCAATGGAAGACTTCAAAGAAGACTCCATTCGACGGGGTTGTAATGGGGCTTGGTATGAAATAAAAGGGTATGGAATTATTTGGCTATGTGGTGCTTTTATAATTCGGAAATCAAGACTCCTAAATTTCAACACTTGCAATATCCAAACCATAACTCTTTAATGTTGCACTTTCCAAGCTCAATCTCCTATAATGCTCTTTCCCAACTCATCTTTCCATAATATGCTCTAAAGATGCACTAAAAGATGTAAACCATACTATCAACCCTTCTTCCACACTCTAAAATACTTCTCCAAAATATAACACTTGTATGAATAAAAGACTTAAGGATTTTGGCTCATGCACTATATATATATATATATATATATATATATATATATATATATATATATATATATATATATATATATATATATATATACATCTTTATTTTTTCGGATTTTTTTTTCGGAAATAATAACTAAATATGTGCATTTATATGGTGAGCCAAAAATCCTTTTACAAAATATGATAAAATGTAAATATGCACCAACCCAATATTTCCTTGCTCAAAACTGGACATTATGCTCTTTTCTTTCCACAAGGCATTAGTCCAGCCAATCTAAGTCTTAATTCCCAAATGGGGGTCAGGCTCAATTCGGCTAGGGATAATTTTGTGGAGTTTGCCATTTCAGGCTCAGGCTCATGTTCTGGCTTCAAGCGGGGATAATGCAGGGTAGGTAAAGAGAGGATAAAAATGGCTTAAAACATGCCTCCATCATTTAATTCTCGTAAACATAAACATATATATGTATTGGCTTTGAATAACTATCACAACATTTAGAGATGCATAGGAAGAGTAAATTCACTCAAGAAAGCGGAGGGATTTTTGATGTTCTCCCTATAGGCCAAAATTCTCACAAGGACAAACTTTGTTGGATTTGCTTTTAGCCTAGGATCATATGTGCTCAATTTCATCACAAGTTCACAATCTACATGCAAATTTGAAGGACTTAGGCTAAACCATCCAAATATGCCATAGGATTTACATGATCAAGTCAGCTATTGAGTTTTCATCATAGGACATCTAAGTAGGGTTTAAAAACAAACTTAAAAATAAACATGCATTTTTTTTGTATTTTTGACATTTTTTCTATTTTTTTTTCTATTTTTTTTCTTTTTTTTTTGACATTTTTATAAAAGTAAAACTAAGAACAAAAAAAAATTTAAACATGAACGCAATGCGAAGAAGAAAACCAAGTTATGACCATAAGACATGTTTTTCCCCCACCTCATACTTAAAATATACAGTTCCTCACTGTATTAAAAAGAAGAACAAGGGTAGACAGAAACTCACAGCGCAACCTGCGGATTCAGGTCGATTTCAGGTTAGGTCGATGCTAGAAGTCGATATCTAGGTAAGAGGTCGATGTCGACTGCATCTGTCGAAGTCGAGGAAGAAAATGAAGACAAGGGCTTGCCAAGTTGGGGTCGATATCGAGTATTAGGGTCGATATCGACCTCTATTTTCGCTCTCCTGAGTCCTCGATGTCGACTCAAGGAGGTGGCTAGACCCTGGGGGGGTCGATTTCGACTAGCTTGGTCGATTTCGACTGCCTCTGCAGAAGCTTCTTTTCTTCTTCGTCGTTCCTTTTGCTTGGTACCCTGAAATCTTTGTTAGAAATATAGATAAAGCAACGAATTATCTCAGTTTTAAAAGTTTCAAAAAGCCAAAAGTTAAATCCTAAAAACCATCTATGCGAAAATGTAAAGGTTTTATGTACAAGCTCTAGAGTTTTGAGTCGCTAGGCCGACTTCTCCGTCAATGCTTTAAGACCCTTTTATGTAGGGACCCTTCGAGCAGGAGATGATCAAATTGCAAATAAAAACAGCCACAACTCGGATAACAAGGACATCAAGTATAGAACAAGTGGCTAAGCGATAAGAAGCAAAGAACTACAAGGTGATGCAAAATTCAGCAATGGTGTAATAAGAGGAATGCAATCATAAGGGCAATCAAGAGCACACACTCCGTCAACTATTATTTGACGGTTGCAACATGGTTCGGAGAGAGATGGGTGTCACCAAGGCTCTTGTGTCAGCACAGCACAAAATCACACAACAAAGGGTTCTTTGAGATGCTTCAAACCAAATAGATCATCAAATATGTAGCCAAGAATGCAAAAGATGCAAGAGAATAAAGCAAATAGTTACTAACTCAATGAATATAATGATGCTTGTTTTTTTTTGTACGATTTTTTTTCCTGTTTTTTTAACTGACTGTTGCAGCAACTCCTGGTAATGGCGACAGAAAAAAAAAAGAAAAATAAAAATTATGAAAACCATGCTACGATGATTTAAAAAAGTAAGCAAAATTAAAAGCAAATGGGAAATTGGCTTCAAAGATGGAGAAATAGGTAGTAAAGATCACAACTTGCAAACTAAAAACTTAATATCTTCCAAATTATAGATCCAACAAGATTATTACCCAAATAACAAGTGCCAATTTTAAGGTTGAATAAAGCAATTAAATTTCAGCAGTAGATGGTGAGAAAAATAGGCACGAAAATAGTCACTCAAAATAAAAGAATCCAGAGAGTAAAGAACTTGCATACACCTGAGAATCCGATACCACTTGATGCATTGCTATTCCCGATCCTTCGCCCGTGGGCTGCGAATCAAGAACAACGTCTTATGTTTTATCCCGATCTTGCAATATTCTTTGATTTCTCCTAATTTGGAACAATGATAATTCAAATATGAGTGAAGGTATTAAATACAAGAGAAAATCGTGACAAATAAGCACAACACAAGGCAAGAAAAAGCGAGGAAGATGAGGCTGCAATGATGGAGGCCGCGGGATGCAGCGATGAGGCGGCTAGACTCCAGTGGCCGCTGCAGGGGATGGGGCGGCCCCCGGATAGGGTTGTTGTTGAGGGATCAGCGATGGAGCTTTCCTTCTCTTCAGCGACGAAGGCGCCTGCGTTTAGCGACGGTTTTCTGCATGATTTCTTCTTTGTGTTTTGGGTTTTGTTTGGGATTAGGTTTTCGAATGAAGGTTTTAAGGATGATTCAAAGGATGAATAATAATATGAATTTATGTAGCAAAGTGTTTGGATTGAAGATTAAAGAACCCTTTAGCCAAAGGATTTCCTCAATTCTATAATTTAATCTGAGTTTTCCTAACGGAATGAAGATACATTAAATAGACTTCCTAAGCCATTCTCACCTTGCAAAGGATCAACATGGCTAAATTAAAATAATATGAAAATAATATGAAGCCCTAGATTTAGTTTGAAAAGTCATACTTAGTGATTAAGAAAAATCCTTAAGATATTTTCCTTACTCACTTTTATTCCTAAAATAAAAAAATACAATAATTAATTAAAAAATAGTCTTAAAAGATCAAATCGCCGCCAGCCCCTAAGTGTTCCTTGATGTCGACCCTAAGGTGGTTCGATTCGAGCCTTCATTAGCTTGGTTTGAGGTCGCAAGCTCAATTCGTGGGCTGGTGGTCGAGTCTTGGGCAAAGTGATCCAAGGTGGCTTGAATCCTTGCTCCATAGTTCCTTGGCAACGAATGATAAGTGCCTTGTTAGCATTTTGAATCATCTTGGCCCTTGGACCATCAAATGGCACTTGATGTTGTCCTCAATGTCATCAGGAGTGATCTCGATTTTCATTGCATCATGTCACTAGTAGAAAAATGTGAATATAGGATGATATATAAGAGGCTGGATGTTGGAATCCTGGGGTATAATATGATTCCAAGCTTATATCTTTTTATTAAAAAAAATTATAGAGTATATAACCCGGATATATGACACACCCGGGTTAAAATGTTGTGGGTGGATTTTCACATCCTAAATCCAATAACCCGGAGCTTAAATATCCAGGTTATTATGATAGTCTAATAACCCGAGTGTTTCTTCAATCTGCTAGATCCGAGCTAATTTGTATCTACTCCATCAATCTTCGAAAAATGCCCGTAGTAGCATCTGGTCCATAAAACAGGGAGCGAAAGTGAGAGAAAAAAAACGCAAAAGCTAAAATTAATTGAAGGAATTCAGTTCAGTCCAGACTCCTGAGAATCCCAAATCAAAAAACCTTGTGACGAGGACTCGCAGCCGAGATTGCAACCCTAGATTCACAATAAAAAACCAGATATGATATCTAAGAAATTGGGCAATTGAAAGTTCAAACCCATAGCTCAAAGCAGATGGAGTAAGAGATTCCCGTCAAAATCGAGATTCGTCCTCGCGTATAGCCGAAGGAAAATCACGAAGGGAGCTCCGTCCTCGCCTGCCATCGAAGGGAAATCATGAAGGGAGCTCCATCCTCGGCGCCCTAACTCTGGCCGTCTTCACCATCTTCGCCATCCTCGGCGCCCTAACTCTGGCTGATGTACATATTTGTACCTTTGTTTATTGCATCTTTTGACTTCATATTTCATTCGATCTCCAAAGAAAAGGTTCAAAAGAATATAAAATTGTGTAAGAATGGGCTAAAATGCAAGAAATAGGGTCTGCACAAGTTTTGAGCTAACCATGCAGGAATTCGAGTGAAATCGGAGTCAAAACGGAGAAGCCAAGTGAAGCTGAGCAGAGGTAGAAATCGACCTCAGAGGTAGATATCGACCCCTGGTGTCGATATCGACCCCCATATCGACGTGAACATAGAAATCGACCAGAGCTGAACAAGTCGAGCAGGAACAGAGACCTCGATATCGACCTCCGGTGTCGATATCGACCCCTTATCTCGACAGAAGATAGACTCGATTTCGAATGCGGATTAGAACTATATCTTCAAGGAGGCACGAAATTATTTCATACTTTGAAGATAGATGGCAGCTGAAGTGTTTATTATCTTTTCCTTTAAGTTTTTATCAAAATAAAAGACCTATCCTAATTATTTGGATAGAGTTCATAGTTTAGATAGAAGTTACAATCCTTGGATAGCGAGGATTAGTAGCCTATAAATAAAGCCCTAGGGGCTGATTTGTTAGATCATCCATTAATCCAATCCAAGAGACAAACAAATAGGTAATATAGTTAGAGTTAGAGAGAAGTTTTAGGTTTTGACGTTTGCAAAACTTGACGTTGAGTTGTTAAGCTTCGAAGTTTATTTTAATGCAAGTTTCTTCCTTTCAATCAATGATGAATTCCATGATGAGAAGCGAATAGTTCCCCAAAGCTCTTAGGGTCGGGGTGAGCCCGACGTTAGCCATGCGCGCTTGAGGTAAGTATTTGATGTCGATATCGTTGTGTCTATCTCTCCTCCTACAATTCTATGTTTAGTCCTAATCGAAAGAAAAGGGATTCATGCTAACAACTTGAGTTATAAACATAAAATTGGTAGAGACAATTAGGTTTATTTGCAAGAGTAATCCTAGGAGTTGGTGTACGGCGAAAGCTTGTCCCTCGGGAGAAATAGCGCAATTGTCCGTCTTATTTATCTCATCGCATGCATTGGTTAACGTTGTGGTAAACCCTAATCCTAGGAGTTGCTTTTTACATAGTTTATATTCATTCAAAACCCCTGTTTTATTTCTGTTCATTGCTTCTCTCTCCATTCTTAAACCTTCGGCCTTTCTTTGCCGACGAAGAACTAACTCACTGTAGGGAGACATCGATATCGACCACAGACGTCAATATCGACCACTGAATTCGTCGACAGTTTTCTGAGTCGATGACGAACATCGCTGCGGAGTTACTGGACATCGATATCGACCCCCTTGTGTCGAAATCGACCCCTCTGTATCGACTGGCAGACTTCTGAGCCAGTCGATTTCGTGAACTGACATCGATATCGACCCCTCCCTTGTCGATATCGACCACTTGTTTTTGTTTCTGCAGGTCTTCTGTTGCAGAGAACATCGACAACCGAGGTCGACATCGAGGCCCAAGGTCGAAATCGAGGCTTTTGGTCGACGCAGACGTGAAATTTCCAAAGCTACTAGGATCCCGCTGACACGCCTCCTCGTGGATCGATCCTGACTACCCTTCCACTACAACGGGAGGAAGTCTTGTAATTATGTGCTTAGGCCAGGAGTTGGATTACATTTATTACATCTTTATTATTTGTAATTACTTGACATATCAGCCTCCTGCAACAACAAATTGGCGCCGTTGCCGGGGAGGCAATCAATCGCGCCCTAGTAGTCTATCTCACGTCTCTTTCTAGTTTGGCCTTGCAGGTGTATGCGACGCGCTGATCGCCCACCTGAATTTGAAGGAGTAGACGACCCTGAACGCTATTTCCATCTAAGGGCCCAAGCTCAAAGAATCATGGCAGACAACGCAAACCAGGCTGAACTAATTGAGCAACTAAGGAAGCAGGTTGAGGACTTAACGACTAGAGAGGCGGCACTTAAGGAGCGCGCGAATAGGGAGGAGGAAGGCCGGAGGCAAATAGAAGCCCAAATCAATGCCCTCCCTAGGAATGCCAAGCAATATATGTACCCCGCTCTCACAGTGCCTGAATCGGCAATTCTTATCCCTGCCTCTAATTTTGAAATAAAACCTAACTTCCTGACTGAAATAAGAAGGCATCAATATGAAGGAAAACCTAATGAGTTCCCTATGGCACATATTTCTACCTTCTTAGACCTTTGTGATACAATTGCTGATGGACGAAGTCTTGAATATGTCCAACTAAAAGCCTTTCGCTGGTCTCTTACAGGAAAAGCATTGCAGTGGTTGGAGAGCTTAGCCCCAAGATCACTCCGCACCTGGAACGAAGTCAAGGACGCGTTTCTCAATAAGTTCTTTCCTCCTTCTAAGACGGCGTTGATCCGACAGAAAATCACGGCTTTCAAACAAAAGCCTGGTGAGGCTCTGGCGGCTGTTTGGGAAAGGTTTAAGGACCTACTACGATCATGCCCGATGCATGGCCAACCACCATATGTAATTCAGGAGATCATATACAATGCTCTTGACGCTGCAACTAAGGAGAGGATCAACACCTACACCTCCTATGGCTACCTTGAACTCGCTCCACAAGAGGCTTGGGAGACCATAGAGAGGTTCGTGGAGTTCGACAATACATATGGGACTCCTGAGGCTTCTGACACATCATCATCGTCGAGGTCTGCCCCATCTATGCCCTTATAGGAACCCTCCAATGTAATCGATCCGGATGTAAAGGAGCAATTTCATAGAGATCAACTTAGAAAGCTCCAAAAGCAAGTGAGGTTCCTTTCAGCGAACCAAGATTGCATTGAATGCGGATCGCAGTGGCACACCACCATCGAGTGCCCCCATGCTGAACAAGTACACCTAGCGGAGACTCACCAAGAGGCGTGCTACATGAGGGGTCCTAATCACCAATATTGGGGAGACCAAAGGTTCCATCAACCACAAAGGAACCAGGTTAACCCTAGGGACCCTCCGCCTTATAGAGCTCCTGGGCACCCGGAGAGAGACCAAAATAAGGATGATCTTCAACTAGTATTGGATGAAATCAGGCCGAATCAGGCTAAGAATGATCAATCCAACAATGCCATCCATTCTCAACTCAATCACCTTACCACAAGGATTGGGGAGATGGACATATGGAAAAAGAACTTAGAGACCCAACTGGGTCAATTGGCGGCACAAATCCCTAGACCGTCCGGAACACTCCCTGGGCAACCCACTACAAATCCTAAGGGACAATCCGGGACGGGCCATGTCGCAGCCATACAATGGAGGAGTGGCACCAAAGTACACAAGCCACGAACGGAAACAGAGGAGAAAACAGACCTAGTCGACATCGACAAACCAGTCGATGTCGACCCTGAGGTCGATATCGACACCCCTGTCGACCCCCTGGTCGATGTCGATTGCACTGCAGAACCTGAGAAATCACAGCAGAAGTCGAAATCGACCCTACCAGTCGATATCGACCCAATTCCAGTCGACATCGATGTTCAGCAGGCCCATCCGACCACCGTTTTGGCCCCTCCACCAAAGAAGACGTTGCCATTCCCATCCAAAGCATTGGAGGATCCCACCAAAGGTAAGTTTAGGCACTTCATAAAGATTCTTCAAGGACTTAACGTTACTATCCCTCTTACAAAAGCCCTAAGCGAGATGCCTGCCTATGTGCGATTCCTGAAAGACATCATTAGCAAGAAGAGATCCATGGCAGAGATCACAGAGGAGTGCTCAAAGATGGACTTTCCTGAGAAGAAGAGTGATCCAGGGAAGTTTGCAATCACCGTGGGATTTGGCCAACATCGCTATAAAGCCCTATGTGACCTGGGGGCAAGTGTAAGTCTCATGCCTCTCTCTATTTGGCAGAAGGTGAACATTGGTGCACTTGAACCTGTGGACATGAAACTCTATATGGCTGACAACTCATTCGTCAGGCCCACAGGTATAGTTGATGACGTTCCTGTAAAGGTAGGTAAGTTCTTTGTGCCTACTGATTTCATTGTATTGGAAATTCCTGAAGATCCTGTAGTGACTATTATACTTGGTAGGCCTTTCTTAGCTACTGCAGATGCCAATGTCAATGTACGTCGAGGGTTACTAACCTTTACTATAGGGAACGAAGTGATAGAATTCTCTTTCAACCCAACCATGAGCGAAACAAAGCACCTAGAACAAGTAGTCCTCTCGCCAGCTAAGGAGAAGCTTAGAAAATTTTTGTTGGCGAGGACGGAAACAGCAAGCAGGGTCGACATCGACAGGAACCAGTCGATATCGATTAAAAATATCGAAATGGACCCCCCATGGTCAAAATCGAGTATGCCAGATCGCTGCCAGGAGCTTAAGTATGGGGTCACAGAGGTCGATATCGACCCCCACATATCGATATCGACCACATCACTCGAAATCGACCCTCCTTGGTCGAAATCGACCACCCCTCAGCCCGAAGATTTCTATTTCGAGCCCAAACAGGTAAGCCCAGGTATGACTCATAACCCTCCTCCGTCCATTATTGATAAATCAATTAAGCCCATTAGTGATAAATATACTAAAGAGAGGGTCAAAGCTCCATGGTTTGCCTATATTGCTAAAGTTAGGTCAAGAAAGAGAAGAAAAGCGCCCAAAGAAGAACCTAACATCAAAGAAGCCTTGGTCGCTGAACTTCGCTGCTATCAAAAGGACCTAGATGATCCAGGAGAACGCTCACGCTCGAAGGGTCCCTACATAAAAGGGTCATAAAGCATTGACGGAGAAGTCGGCCTAGCGACTCAAAAATCTAGAGCATGTACATAAAACCTTTAAATTTTGCATAGATGGTTTTTAGGATTTAACTTTTGGATTTTGAACTTTTAAAACTGAGATAATTCGTGGCTTTATCTATATTTCTAACGAAGATTTCAGGTTATCAAGCAAAAGGAATGACGAAGAAGAAAAGAAGCTTCTGTAGAGGCAGTCGAAATCGACCAGGCCAGTCGAAATCGACCCCCACATGGTCAAGCCACCTCCTGGAGTCGACATCGAGGACTCAGGAGTGAAAAAGAGAGGTCGATATCGACCCTAATACTCGATATCGACCCCAATCAGGCAGCCCTTGTCTTCATTTTCTTCCTCGACTTCGACAGATGCAGTCGACATCGACCACTGACCTAGATATCGACTTTTGGCATCGACCCAACCTAAAATCGACCTGAATCCACAGGTTGCGCTGTGAGTTTCTCTCTACCCTTGTTCTTCTTTTTAATACAGTGAGGACACTGTATATTTTAAGTATGGGGTGGGGGAAAGACATGTCTTATGGTCATAACTTGGTTTCCTTCTTCGCAATTGCATTCATGTTTAAATTTTTGTTCTTAGTTTTACTTTTATAAAATAAAAAAAAAATAATAATAAAAAGAAAAATGTCAAAAAAATACAAAAAAATGCATGTTTTCTAACCCTACTTTGATGTCCTATGATGAAAACTCAATAGCTTACTTGATCATGTAAATCCTATGGCATATTTGGATGGTTTAGCCTAAGTCTTTAAAATTTTTATGTAGATTGTGAACTTGTGATGAAATTGAGCACATATGATCCTAGGCTAAAAGGCAAATCCAACAAAAATTGTCCTTGTGAGAATTTTGACCTATAGGGAGAACATCAAAAATCCCTCCGCTTTCTTGAGTGAATTTACTCTTCCTATGCATCTCTAAATGTTGTGATAGTTATTCAAAACCAATGCATATATATGTTTATGTTTACGAGAATTAAATGATGGACGCATCTTTTAAGCCATTTTTATCCTCTCTTTACCTACCCTGCATTATCCCTGCTTGAAGCCAGAACATTAGCCTGAGCCTGAAATTGCAAACTCCACAAAATTATCCCTAGCCGAATTGAGCCTGACCCCATTTGGGAATTGAGACTTAGATTGGTTGGACTAATGCCTTGTGGAAAGAAAAGAGCATAATGTCCAGTTTTGAGCAAGGAAATTATAGGATGGTGCATATTTACATTTTGTTATATTTTGTAAAAGGATTTATGGCTCAACATATAAATGCACATATTTACTTATTATTTTCGAAAAGAAAGGAAAAAAAAAAAGAAAAAAAAAAATAAAAAAAATCCAAAAAAAATAAATAAAAATATCTATATATAGTGCATGAGCCAAAATCCTTAAGTCTTTTATTCATACAAGTGTTATATTTTTTAGAGGTATATTAGAACTTGGAAGAAGGGTTGATGGAATGCATCTTAAGAGCATTATAAGAGATTGAGCTTACATTGAAGAGTTATGGTTTGGGTATTGCAAGTGTTGAGATTTAGGAATCTTGATTCCCGAATTATAAAAGCACCACATAGCCAAATAATTCCATACCCTTTTATTTTATACCAAGCCCCATTACAACCCAGCCGAATGAAGTCTTCTTTGAAGTCTTCCATTGAGCGAAAGTCCTCCTGATGGTTCTTATTGCATTTTCATAATTGGTTGCGAAGTGGATTTTTATAAATTGCAATGTTTATGAGATTGTATATGGAATTGAGTTGAGAGTTGATCTTCATAGCCTAAACACATGAGAGTTGAGTGCAAACACATTATCCCTGTGAGGTTGGATCAAAATTGCATATGCCTATGGATCGCCAAAATGTGTGCTATGACGTTAAATTCACTTGCTTTGCTTTGCTACCGCTTATGATGTTGCTTTTGACAAGGGCGAAGACTTGAAGGGTGTGTTGTAGGTGTTGGTTATTGCTTGGTTATTGCTTGAGGACAAGCAAGTCTAAGTATGGGGTGTTTTTATGTACATATTTGTACCTTTGTTTATTGCATCTTTTGACTTCATATTTCATTCGATCTCCAAAGAAAAGGTTCAAAAGAATATAAACTTGTGTAAGAATGGGCTAAAATGCAAGAAATAGGGTCTGCACAAGTTTTGAGCTAACCATGCAAGAATTCAAGTGAAATCGGAGTCAAAACGGAGAAGCCAAGTGAAGCTGAGCAGAGGTAGAAATCGACCTCAGAGGTAGATATCGACCCGTGGTGTCGATATCGACCCCCATATCGACCTCAACATAGAAATCGACCAGAGCTGAACAAGTCGAGCAGGAACAGAGACCTCGATATCGACCTCCGGTGTCGATATTGACCCCTTATCTCGACAGAAGATAGACTCGATTTCGAATGCGGATTGGAACTATATCTTCAAGGAGGCACGAAATTATTTCATACTTTCAAGATAGATGGCAGCTGAAGTGTTTATTATCTTTTCCTTTAAGTTTTTTATCAAAATAAAAGACCTATCCTAATTATTTGGATAGAGTTCATAGTTTAGATAGAAGTTACAATCCTTGGATAGCGAGGATTAGTAGCCTATAAATAAAGCCCTAGGGGCTGATTTGTTAGATCATCCATTAATCCAATCCAAGAGACAAACAAATAGGTAATAGAGTTAGAGTTAGAGAGAAGTTTTAGGGTTTGACGTTTGCGAAAGTTGACGTTGAGTTGTAAAGCTTCGAAGTTTATTTTAATGCAAGTTTCTTCCTTTCAATCAATGATGAATTCCATGATGAGAAGCGAGTAGTTCCCCAAAGCTCTTAGGGTCGGGGTGAGCCCGACGTTAGCCATGCGCGCTTGAGGTAAGTACTTGATGTCGATATCGTTGTGTCTATCTCTCCTCCTACGATTCTATGTTTAGTCCTAATTGAAAGAAAAGGGATTCATGCTAACAACTTGAGTTATAAACATAAAATTGGTAGAGACAATTAGGTTTATTTGCAAGAGTAATCGTAAGAGTTGGTGTACGGCAAAAGCTTGTCCCTCGGGAGAAATAGCGCAATTGTCCGTCTTATTTATCTCATCGCATGCATTGGTTAACGTTGTGGTAAACCCTAATCCTAGGAGTTGCTTTTTACATAGTTTATATTCATTCAAAACCCCTGTTTTATTTCTGTTCATTGCTTCTCTCTCCATTCTTAAACCTTCGGCCTTTCTTTGCCGACGAAGAACTAACTCACTGCAGGGAGACATCGATATCGACCACAGACGTCAATATCGACCACTGAATTCGTCGATAGTTTTCTGAATCGACGATGAACATCGCTGCGGAGTTACTGGACATCGATATCGACCCCCTTGTGTCGAAATCGACCCCTTTGTATCGACTGGCAGACTTCTGAGCCAGTCGATTTCGTGAACTGACATCGATATCGACCCCTCCCCTGTCGATATCGACCACTTGTTTTTATTTCTGCAGGTCTTCTGTTGCAAAGAACATCGACAGCCGAGGTCGACATCGAGGCCCAAGGTCGAAATCGAGGCTTCTGGTCGACGCAGACGTGAAATTTCCAAAGCTACTAGGATCCCGCTGACATGCCTCCTCGTGGATCGATCCTGACTAGCTCCGTCCTTGCCTGTCGCCAAAGCTCGGTTGCTCAGAGAAGGGAGCTTGCCCTAACTCTCGCCGTCTCCTGCCTTCTCTCTGTCACCTCTTGCCGTCTTCACCATTCACGGCTAGAAATGTCGCCCGCCTTCTCCCGCCCTCTACCCTAGGTAATTGCCCTAACTCTGTCTTCCTCTCTCACCTTCTCTCTTTCTATTTGTTGTCTGTTTGGTCGGGATTTCTGGTTGCTGTTTGTGAGTGTTTGCTTCTAATCTCATATGTGCTTTCTCCCAATGTTTTATTAGTTTGGAATGATTTTGTAAGCATTTGCTTTCATATAATTTGGAGTTAATCTTGGAATTACTTAGAATTACACATGAAAAAATGTGTAGCTAATCTTGGAATTTCTTGAGCACCACTAATTTGGTTTCACGGAATTTAGACTAGGCTTGTATGATGGATTGAATTTTCAAATTGAACTTCCATTTTTCTGTTCTTCTAAGCTATGATTGACATTTAGTGCTTTAGCTCTTCAAATTGCTTGAAACGAGTTGAATTTTAGGGGTGTTGTTATATACACCATAAATCCAAGGTTAAAAATGCACGTCCTTAAGGACGTGCAAGGCTTGTGACTAATTAACATTTAAAAAAAAATAATTAACCCCTTTTAACCATGCACGTCCTTAAGGACGTACATGATTTGGGGTGTATATAGCAAGGGCGTAGTGATCTAATTTAGGGATTTCAAATGCTGATATGTAGCCCAAAAAAGGAATGAAGCTGCGAGGTGGCTTAGAAGATTAGCTGGAGTTGTTTTGGCGAAAGATTTAAGCCCGAGGCAATCCAAAAGCTACAATTTAACTCCCCCTATTTTATGCATTGTTCACAAAATATTAACTTTTATATATATATATATATATATATATATATATATATATATATATATATATATATATATATATATATATATATATATATATATATATATATATATATATATATATATATATATATTGTTTAAAGCGTAAAATTGCTTAAAGTAAAAATTTTTATTTTTTTTTATGTAAAACCGGACACGCGGGTTGGTTTAGAAAAAGCGAACTGGACTGGACCGACCAAAAAAACGCTTCATCGTCTCTCTGTCGTTCATCGTCGTCTTCCGCTTCCCAAGCCAGGTCTCCAGTTCTCTTCGCTTCATCGCTTCAATTGCTCGCCAATCTCCTCCCTTTACCAAATCATGACAGACTTTGCGGGCTTCGGGCTTCCTCACTTTTGATTCTCTTTACTCGATCATTTGCCCCTCTCACTTCAAGCCCGTCCCTGGTCGATGTGGTTCTGATCCTTCGATGCTTTCTCCTCGGCGAGCAGCACCGACGACCAAGACGACAATGGGGAGGTGTATGTCTGTCTGACATCGTTTCTTGTGCGCAGATTCTCTTTATCATAGCTTTTCTCCTGTCTCCTGAGGTAAACCCTAAGCCCTAAGCCCGGACAAATTTGTGTTTGTACTTGGATTTTATGATATTTTGTTAAATTTAAATTTCTTGTAGTTTTGAGCTTTGAATTGATCAAACTAGTAGTACGTCCTGCTTTCTTAATTGAATTGAGATTGAGCTTTGTGGATTTGAAATTGAGATTGAGATGGGGTAAATTCATGCCTTCTAGGTGTTTGATAAAATGCCTAGGAAAGAAATCGAGATTGAATTATGGTTAAATCCATGCCTACTAGGTGTTTGATAATTATGTCTAGGACATAATTATCAAAAAGCCCCCACCCGAAACCCCGCTCAGGCACACCCCTCGAAACCGGAACCTCCTTGGTTCGTGCCCAACCGAGCTCACACCGAGCCCATCTCCCCCAATAGTGCTGTTCGGCCTTTTTGGCTTGAAACCATTCGAAATCACGATTTTTATCTTTGTTTCAACTCGAATTGGGTATGATTTCTAACCCTAAACTTGTTTATTACAATTATTTAGATTTTTTGAATGATTTAGATTGAGAATGAAAACCTAGGGTTTGATTTAGGAGCGAAATTTAGGGTTTTTTGCCAAAGGCCAAATTGATTGAAATTGATGATATGGTTGTGTTGTTGGGTTGATTTTGAGCTAATTTCATGTTCATAGCATTGTCAAATTGTTTATGGATCATGAGCTAATTGGATTTTAGAATTTTATTGCGATATGCTTTAGAATTTGGGGTTTTTTGCCAAAAGCCAAATTGACTGAAATTGATTATATGGTTGTGTTGTTGTGTTGATTTGGAGCTAATTTCATGTTCATAGCATTTTCAAATTGTTTATGGATCGTGAGCTAATTGGATTTTATAATTTTATTGCGATATGCTTTAGAATTTGGGGTTTTTTTTGCCAAAAGCCAAATTGATTGAAATTGATGATATGATTGTGTTGTTGGGTTGATTTGGTGCTCATTTCATGTTCACAGGATTGTCAAATTGTTTGTGAATCATGAGCTAATTGGATTTTAGAATTTTACTGCGATATGCTTTAGGTCGATTAGGTTATTCTATTTTAGCATGAAAATCATAATTTAGCCTATTAGCTCAATTGGTAGAGCAATGTGCGTTTGCACAAAGATGTGGGTTCAAATCCCACATATGTTACATAAATAGGAGCGCAACAATCGCAAAATGCTAATAACGCACATCATAATCTTAGTTATGCACTTTTTAACCTTAATTATGCACATATTAATCTTAGTTATGCACTTTAATTTAAAAGCTTATTATATATGCACACCATAATTTTATATTTGCACAACATAATATTATATTTGCACAAAATAGTGTTATATGTGCACACCATAATATTACATGTGCACTTTATCATCTTATTTATGCACTTTTTTATTTTATTATTGCACTTCATAATCTTATTCATGAACAGGTACATCACTTTATTATTTACCCTTAAATTAGGCCTATTTTAATTATAAAAATTAAAATTTTTTATAATTGAAATAGGCTCATTTACCTATTTACCCATAAGGAATTATTATGTTTGCACAACATATATTTATATTTGCACAACATAATGTTATATGTGCACAATATCAAGTTATATTTGCACAACAAAAAATGCTTCCACGAAAATATATATATATATATATATATATACATATTTAAAAAAAAAAAAAACTAGCCCTGAAGGGGGGCATAGTGGAGGGGCACAGGGGGGGGGCCACATGCATGGGCAAGGGGGCCAAATGGGGTTGACATTTTTACTAATTAAATTAGGCCCATTTACTTATAAATTAGGCCCATTAGCAATTTACTTACAAAAATTAGGCCAATTAAGAAAATTTTACACCTTGAGCATTTTACAACATAAGGCAATTTTACATTTGAACCTTTACCTATATATATATATATATATATATATATATATATTTATGTTGGTTCCGGTGTTCTCAGTCCTGAACGTGTATCATGTTAACACATCCGAGCTCTTGATTAATGGAAAATGAATGTATATGATTATTCAATATTAAGTAATTAATTAATAATAAAATGGAATATTGAATCAAAATCACTTGTACATGCGCGTGTGCTGAACTCACCCAATTCAACTAAAATAAAATAATAAGAATTTACAACTTAATAAAACTATATAAATTCGTTAATTGCAATAATTAGCTATAACTAATTTCCGTTGTTTTCTCTCGCTCTTCTCCCTTCTCGCGGCCGTGCTTCATTTTCTCGTGTTGTTTGGGTGTCCGACTGTTGGTTCGTGGTTATTTTCGGTTGAGGAGCAGTTCTGCGGCGTTGGTTGATCGAAGTGATCGTGTTGGTGGTGTTTGTGATCTCCGAAGATCCCTCATTTCGATGGGGGGGACGTCGTGTGCTCCATACATCCCCTGGTGTCGTCTTTACCTTATGAGGATTTCTACTTTCCGTTTTTCCGGCGGCGAGACTTCGTGTCAGCTGGATCTGTCCCATGCACTCGCTATCCACTTCACCACGCTGGGCTTCCTTCCTCTCGATATTGTGTCCGCTTGTCTGCTTAGGGTTTGGGGTTTTCCCGGGTTCGCTTTGGGTGTTTCTTTTGATGTAGTCTGTGTTTGTATTTCTTTCAGATCTTCATGATCTCATCCTTCGGGATGCTCCCGGGTTGACTAACCACCACCCGAATTTTTTCCTTATAAAAAAAACTAAAATAAAATAATGAAAAAGACCTATTTCAACAAAACATCATATCTCCATGATCGACACATTTGAGAAGAGAGGTTAAAGCGAGCAGCGAATCTGTAATTCCTCACATCGACTTGTTCTTTGCCAGAAGACTCAACCTAGATCTTGCTAATTGAACTCATGTCATCGGCGGGTCAACACCTTGGTCTTGCTCTCCATCGCTGGCGTTCAAATAAATTGGGGCAATGACTTGATCGGGATTCCGGCAAAATGTGTGCTTGCTTATGGTCTAGAGAAGTTTGAATTTTGATGAATTGGATATACATTGTATTAATTGATGCTTGATAATTGAATCAATTTGTGAGATTTTGAACCTAATTGGGAGAGATGAAAGATCGATAATTGATTATTCATGTAATTGGCTCATTATTGATGAGAAAGGAAGAATTATTCATAGGCATATGGCAAATTAGATGGAGTTTGTTTGAAATTTGTTATGAGATAAATGTCACCACCTCTCCCCTACTTTCTATTTCTACCAATATCGCTCTTATTTCAATTATAAAAATTACAGATTTTAGCCCGTAATTTTTATTTGAAATAATATTATAAGGTGCATCTATAAGATTACAAAATGCAACAAAATATGCTACATCACATTTCTTGTCTTTATTTTAAAAAGTGAAAAATATGAGATTACAAACAATAAAGTGAACAAATAATACAATAAAGATCATTATTAATAAATGTGCATTTTCCTAATGTAAAGTAAGTTTCCTACCAAATATTTTCTTTATGGGTTGCTATTTTTATGGCGGTTTTGTACTTGAATGCGACATGTGTCATTAAATGCCTATTAGCTCAAAATGGTATAACGATGTGCCCATGCACAAAGGTTCGAGTTCAAAATCCCACATAGACTATTTATGATTGTCTTCTTTTTGTTCCCGTTCATGAATAAGATTATAAAGTGCAATAATAAAATGATAATGTGCACAAATAAGATGATATAATGCATATATAACATTATGGTGTGCAAATACAATATTATATTATGCAAATATAATATTATGTTGTGCAAATATAATATTATGTTGTGCAATAAAATGATAAGTGCAATAATAAAATGGTAAAGTACATGAATAAGATTATGAAGTGCACAATTAAGATTATAAAGTGCATAAATAAAATGATAAAGTGTAAGAACAAAATGATAAAGTGTATGAATTAGATTATGAAGGGCACAATTAAGATTATAAAGTGCATAAATAATATGATAAAGTGCAAGAATAAGATTATGAAGTGCACAATTAAGATTAGAAATTGCACATTTATCAGAAAATAATACACACTATTAAAATTAAACAATTTAGCCTATGTAGGAGTCGAACCTACATCTCTGTGCATAAGCACATTGCTCTACCATTAAGCTAATAGGCTTAAACTTAACAAGTACAAGAAATCCTATTTGGATAGCTCAGTGAAGAGATCTTCATAGAAATCCTATTTTTCACAAAATAAATCAGCTCAATCATAGCCAAGAATATAGAATGCATATGTAAGAGTATCAATAAATTGGGAAGTCTAGTCTTGTTGAATCAAACATTCATCATCGTAGAATCTTCAATTGTTTCCAAAACACCCTAACAACATAACAGATTGAAACGCATCTAATAAGAAAATTCAGGTAAAGAGAAAACAGTCGGGCAATCGGTTTCAAGGAATGACCACAAAATGATCTTCAATTTTGCGAGGATCAATGGGGTTGCCCTGGGCGTCAACGCCGGGAGTGATCATGTCGGGGCGCTGGTACATGTTGGAAATCAAGAGCGTAGGACTAACACCAGGCTTGGTGTGGATCCTGGAACACCTATCGCCATGCCTGCAGGCTCCGATCTTGAAGTAAGAGGGGCAATTCACCCGGTCCTTCTCTGTTCCAAAGATCGATGCCAAATGCTCCGCCAAATTCTCTGTAATCCAGCAAGAGGGAGATGCCGCCGTACTTGAATATGACATTGTTATGGTTGCGGATGGTTAAATTGACGTCTAGGCTGACGTTCGACTGAAGGGAGAGCCCGAGACATCGAGATCGGATAGGGAGACGGAGTTGACGGTGGTGACAAGGCGACGGGATCCTTGGCTCTTTGAAGACGTGCTCTCCTTGAAGATCGAAGAAGTTGATTGAGTGCAAATGAAGAACGACAATCTAGAAGGGGGAAGAACGACAATCTGGAAGAACGAAGAACGAAGATCGAAGAGAGTTGCCGCTGAACGTACATGAAGGAGAAAGGGATTTAGGGCGTATTAGCGTGTCCAGTTGGGCAGGAATTCCTTGGAATCATTCCCCAAAAATGGGCATACGTATATTTATAGATCCGCCGAAGAAAACCACAAATTCGATCGATCTCTAGCTGCTTGGTTTTCATTTTTGGTCAATCACAACATATGTACACAAACTAATCTACATCATTCATTGATTCTAATTAATGTCAGTCTCTTTTTAATCAAGAATCCCCCAAATTGAAAGAAACCCTATCTCTGACTGTGACTACTCCGCAATCGTATCCAAGTTGGCCGTGAACACTTTGTTCCTCCTCCCGCCACCATTACTCCTCGCCTTCGATCTCCCTCCATCGACGGCCGATTTCGGATGCTTATACCCGGCGGAAGCGAACACGAGCTTAGTCCGGGGGGCGCACTTGGCGCCGCCGGAGCATTTAATGGGGGCGGTGCTGGCCTTGACGGCCAATGCGGCCATCTCCAAGGGCTGGAGCGGGCGCTTGAGCAAACAGAGAGGGAGAACGAAGTAGATCTGCCCCGGCTGGAGCTTGTCATCGGCATCAACCGCGGTGAGGAGGTCGTCGAACTTCATTTCATCAGAGTTGCAGAGGAAGTAGTGGGGATCGCGTTGGGGAACATAGCAAGCTTTGGCTGGGTAAGAGAACTTCTAGAGCCGGCCGTCTTGGAGGATGACCTTGGCTGTCGTCGTCGGCACATCCTTGCCGGCGTCGCAGGATGTGCACTTTCCCATTTACAAATGGAAGAAAGATTCGTCGTTTTGATGGGGCCGGGATTGAAGTGGGAGGGAGGAGGTGAATGGGAATCTAGGAAGGGGAGATTGGAGAGAGAGGGCAGATTCGTTTTCACTTTAAGAGCTATTTTCATTTTAAGCACCATTTTCATTTTATCGTGTATCATGTACTCAGAAATTATTCGTCCATTTGTTCATGATTATTCGTCTGTTTTCACATAATTATTCATCTGTAAAAAGAGTGTAAAAATGTAAATTTTATTCTAATGAATAATCGCCCAATACCACCGAATAATTTCATTTCACCGAATAATCTCCCAATACCATCGAATAATCAGAAGTTACTTTTAATCTCATCCGTTGATTGTCTATATATATATATATTCAGCTGTGTACATTTGATCTATTGTCTATATGTATATATATATATATATATAGGCACGGATCCAGGGGTGGGTTGGGTAAGTTTAATGGTTTATCACTTGTCATGGTTATCTAGAAGCTTTAACTTTTTATAAATGGCATTCTGCTTGTTTTGAAAACAAGAATTTTTGTATTGATGATGTCAAATAGCTCATTGACTAGATCGAGGACCAACTTTCCCATGCTTGGGAGCTTTATAGTGGATGTTGTTGTGGAGAGTTATTTGCATCGTCTTTTATGTTTTGTGAATACTTTGTTGTTCTTTGAAGAATTTATGAATTCTTAATCATTGAACTCCATTTTGCTTTTCTTTTTTTTTTTAAAAAAAAAGCCTCTTCCATATGGATATGTGTCTTATGATGATGATGTTTTGAGGCAAGTGACTTTGTCTTCGCGAGATGATGATACGTTTTGGGTAATAGTTGAAAAGATGAGTACTGATCGATATTGGTTTACCGAAGGGTGGTCAGAGTTTGTGGCGATTAATGAAATTCGGGTCGGTATGCGGTTAGTTTTTGATTATGATGGGAATTCTCTGTTTGATGTCATCGCGATTGATCCAGAACCTGATCAGAATGGTGATTTGGAGTTTAATGTTCGTTGTTGATCGTAGAGGTGAGTTTTGTTGTTGTAACTTGTTTAAATAAATAAATGAGTTGATTGGCAACGTTCTTTGTTGTCTGTAATAATATCGACGAACATGGCATGAGCCATGAAGCTAAGGATCTTATATATTTCTATTGTTTTAAAGTTCGCGAATAACATATGAAGTTTATATCTTACATTTTTCGGTCGTTTGACACGTGTATGGGTAAGGATGATATGTAGTGTTTGCAGGTTGTGCATTTTTTGATATGTGTGCGGATAGAGATAAGGTTTGCAGGTTTTGTCTGCAATTTTCCACATGTATGCTATGTAGAATTTTTATGAGACTTGCTCTTGGTTTGTTACGTTTTTTCTATCGTGTTTTAATATGTGGAGTTCTACCTTGTGTACTGGTGTATAAAGAGGTATGATGGTAGATTTGGTATCTGTGTGGGATAATGAATGGGTTCCTCAAACTTATTTCCACATGATTTTTATGGATCTATCCATGCTGAGGAGCAACTTTGTGATATGGTAATGAGTTTAAAATTTTTATTCTTTGTTTGTTATTCACTTTGAGAACAAATTGCATTTTCTAAATTTGGCAAATTTTTTAATTTTTAGGCACTCCTGATGTTCTTTGGGCATATGTATAGTGACGCTGTAGGGGGAGAGGTTATGCTAACGTCTCATATAGGTCGATTGTTTACTGTTAAAGTTTTCAAAGATTGTAATGATCAGTTTTGGCTGACTGATGGGTGGGCTGATTTTGCAAATGATGGTGGTCTTCGCGCTGGGTGTTCCCTTGTGATCTTTAAGTATGAAGGGGGCACTCTTTTAACACCATAGTGCTTGAACCTAAAGACGACCCTTCTTCTTAGGTTTTTGTGGTGTTTTTCAATTGTTGCTTTGAGATATGGCTTTTTATGTGCTTTTTCATGTTGAGATCATGATTTGAACCATGCTTGCAATATTTTTTCTTTGAATTGTGAATGTTGGTGGTAATCTCAGCTTTAGAAGTTGCTGAAAAGAATTACCAAAAATAAATGCAATCTCCAGCGTTCGATACGCGAGAGAGATTGATTCGTAAAAATTGATGGTAATCTCCAGCATACAATGAGCTGAAGAGATTAGCCAAAAACAAATGCAATCTCCAGCGTTCGATACACGAGGGAGATTGACTCGTAACAATTGATGGCAATCTCCAGCGTACAACGAGCTGAAGAGATTACCCAAAAATAAATGCGATCTCCAGTGTTCGATATGCGAGGGAGGTTCATTCGTTACAATTGATGGAAATCTCCAGCGTACAGCGAGCTGAAGAGATTACCCAAAAATAAATGCAATCTCCAGGGTTCGATACGCGAGGGAGGTTGAGTCGTTACAATTGATGGTAATGTCCAGCGTACAACGAGCTGAAGAGATTACCCAAAAATAAATCCAATCTCCAGCGTTCGATACGCGTGTGAGGTTGATTCGTTACAATTGATGGTAATCTCCAGCGTACAACGAGCTGAAGAGATTACCCAAAAATAAATGCAATCTCTAGCGTTCGATACACGAGGGAGATTGCTTCGTAGTGACTGATGGTAATCTCCAGCGTACAACGAGCTGAAGAGATTACACAAAAATAAATGCAATCTACAACGTTCGATAAGCGAGAGAGGTTGATTCATTACAATTGATGGAAATCTCCAGCGTACAACGAGCTAAAGAGATTACCCAAAAAAGAAATGCAATCTCCAGCGTTCGAAACGCGAGGGAGATTGATTCGTAACGATTGATGGTAATCTCCAGCGTACAACAAGCTGAAGAGATTACCCAAATATAAATGCAATCTCCATCCTTCGATACGTGAGGGAGGTTGATTTGTTAAAATTGATGGTAATCTCCAGCGTACAATGAGCTGAAGAGATTACCCAAAAATAAATGCAATCTCCAGCATTCGATACGCGAGGGAGATTGATTCGTAACGATTTATGGTAATCTCCAGCGTAAAACGAGCTGAACAGATTAACCAAAAATAAATGCAATCTCCAGCGTTCGATACGCGAGGGAGGTTGATTCGTTACAATTGATGGTAATCTCCAGCGTATAACGAGCTGAAGAGATAACCAAAAAATGAATGCATTCTCCAGCGTTCGATACGCGAGGGAGGTTTATTCGTAAAAATTGATGGTAATCTCCAGCTTACAACGAGCAGAAGAGATTACCCAAAAATAAATGCAATCTCCAGCGTTCGAAACGCGAGGGAGATTGATTCGTAACGATTGATGGTAATCTCCAGCGTACAACGAGCTGAAGAGATTACCCAAAAATTATTACAATCTCCAGCATTTGATACGCGAGAGAGATTGATTCGTAAAAATTGATGGTAATCTCCAGCGTACAACGAGCTGAAGAGATTACCCAAAAATAAATGCAATCTCCAGCGTTCGATACGCGAGGGAGATTGATTCGTAGTGATTGATTTTAATCTCCAGCGTACAACGAGTTAAAGAGATTACCCAAAAATGAAATGCAATCTCCAGCATTCGATACGCGAGGGAGATTGATTCGTAACGATTGATGGTAATCTCAAGCGTACAACGAGTTGAAGAGATTACCCAAAAATAAATGCAATCTCCAGCGTTCGATACGCGAGAGAGGTTGATTCGTTAGAATTGATGGTAATCTCCATCGTACAACGAGCTGAAGATATTACCCAAAAATAAATGCAATCTCCAGCGTTCGATACGCGAGGAGTTTGATTCGTAACGATTGATGGTAATCTCCAGCGTACAAGGAGCTGAAGAGATTAGCTAAAAATAAATGCAATCTCCGGCGTTCGATACGCGAGGGAGATTGATTCGTAACGATTGATGGTAATCTCCAGCGTACAACGAGCTGAAGAGATTACCCAAAAATAAATGCAATCTCCAGCGTTCGATACGCGAGGGAGGTTGATTCGTTACAATTGATGGTAATCTCCAGCGTATAACGAGCTGAAGAGAGAACCCAAAAATAAATGCAATCTCCGGCGTTCGATACGCGAGGGAGGTTGATTCGTAAAAATTGATGGTAATCCCCAGCGTACAACGAGCTGAAGAGATTACCCAAAAATAAATGCATTCTCCAGCGTTCGACACGCGAGAGAGATTGATTCGTAACGATTGATGGTAATCTCCAGCGTACAACGAGCTGAAGAGATTACCCAAAAATAATCGCAATCTCCAACGTTCGATACGCGAGGGAGATTGACTCGTAAAAATTGATGGTAATCTCCAGCGTACAACGAGCTGAAGAGATTAGCCAAAAATAAATGCAATCTCCAGCGTTCGATACACGAGGGAGATTGAATCGTAACAATTGATGGCAATCTCCAGCGTACAACGAGCTGAAGAGATTACCCAAAAATAAATGCGAACTCCAGTGTTCGATATGCGAGGGAGGTTCATTCGTTACAATTGATGGAAATCTCCAGCGTACAGCGAGCTGAAGAGATTACCCAAAAATAAATGCAATCTCCAGGGTTCGATATGCGAGGGAGGTTGAGTCGTTACAATTGATGGTAATGTCCAGCGTACAACGAGCTGAAGAGATTACCCAAAAATAAATCCAATCACCAGCGTTCGATACGCGAGGGAGGTTGATTGATTACAATTGATGGTAATCTCCAGCGTACAACGAGCTGAAGAGATTACCTAAAAATAAATGCAATCTCTAGCGTTCGATACACGAGGGAGATTGCTTCGTAGTGACTGATGGTAATCTCCAGCGTACAACGAGCTGAAGAGATTACACAAAAATAAATGCAATCTACAACGTTCGATACGCGAGAAAGGTTGATTCGTTACTATTGATGGTAATCTCCAGCGTACAACGAGCTAAAGAGATTACCCAAAAAAGAAATGCAATCTCCAGCGTTCGATACGCGAGGGAGATTGATTCGTAACGAATGATGGTAATCTCCAGCGTACAACAAGCTGAAGAGATTACCCAAATATAAATGCAATCTCCATCGTTCGATACGTGAGGGAGGTTGATTCGTTAAAATTGATGGTAATCTCCAGCGTACAATGAGCTGAAGAGATTACCCAAAAATAAATGCAATCTCCAGCATTCGATACGCGAGGGAGATTGATTCGTAACGATTTGTGGTAATCTCCAGCGTAAAACGAGCTGAACAGGTTAACCAAAAATAAATGCAATCTCCAGCGTTCGATACGCGAGGGAGGTTGATTTGTTACAATTGATGGTAATCTCCAGCGTATAACGAGCTGAAGAGATAACCCAAAAATGAATGCATTCTCCAGCGTTCGATACGCGAGGGAGGTTTATTCGTAAAAATTGATGGTAATCTCCAGCGTACAACGAGCTGAAGAGATTACCCAAAAATAAATGCAATCTCCAGCGTTCGAAACGCGAGGGAGATTGATTCGTAACGATTGATGGTAATCTCCAGCGTACAACGAGCTGAAGAGATTACCAAAAAATAATTACAATCTCCAACGTTCGATACGAGAGAGAGATTGATTCGTAAAAATTGATAGTAATCTCCACCGTACAACGAGCTGAAGAGATTACCCAAAAATAAATGCAATCTCCAGCGTTCGATACGCGAGGGAGATTGATTCGTAGTGATTGATTTTAATCTCCAGCGTACAACGAGCTGAAGAGATTACCCAAAAACGAAATGCAATCTCCGGCATTCGATACGCGAGGGAGATTGATTCGTAACGATTGATGGTAATCTCAAGCGTACAACGAGCTGAAGGGATTACCCAAAAAATAAATGCAATCTCTAGCGTTCAATACGCGAGAGAGGTTAATTCGTTAGAATTGATGGTAATCTCCATCGTACAACGAGCTAAAGAGATTACCCAAAAATAAATGCAATCTCCGGCGTTCGATACGCGAGGGAGATTGATTCGTAACGATTGATGGTAATCTCCAGCGTACAACGAGCTGAAGAGATTACCCAAAAATAAATGCAATGTCCAGCATTCGATACGCGAGGGAGGTTGATTTGTTATAATTGATGGTAATCTACAGCGTATAACGAGCTCAAGTGATAACCCAAAAATAAATGCAATCTCCAGCGTTCGACACGCGAGGGAGATTGATTCGTAACGATTGATGGTAATCTCCAGCGTACAACGAGCTGAAGAGATTACCAGAAAATAATTGCAATCTCCAACGTTCGATACGCGAGGGAGATTGACACTAAAAAATTTATGGTAATCTCCAGCGTACAACGAGCTGAAGAGTTTAGCAAAAAATAACTGCAATCTCCAGCGTTCGATACGCGAGGGAGATTGACTCGTAAAAATTGATGGTAATCTCCAGCGTACAAAGAGCTAAAGAGATTAACCAAAAATAAATGCAATCTTCAGCGTTCGATACGCGAGGGAGATTGACTCGTAACAATTGATTATAAACTCCAGCGTACAAAGAGCTGAAGATATTACTCAAAAATAAATGCAATCTCCAATGTACGATATGCGAGGGTAGTTGATTCATTACAATTGAGGGTAATCTTAAGTGTACAACGAGCTGAAGATATTACCCAAAAATAAATGCAATCTTCAGCGTTCGATACGCGAGGGAGGTTGATTCGTTACAATTGATGGTAATCTCCAGCGTACAAAGAGCTGAAGAGATTAGCCAAAAATAAATGCAATCTCTAGCTTTTGATACGCGAGGGAGATTGATTCGTAACGATTGATGGTAATCTCCAGCGTACAACGAGCTGAAAAGATTACCCAAAAATAAATGCAATCTCCAGCGTTCGATACGCGAGGGAGGTTGATTCATTACAATTGATGGTAATCTCCAGTGTATAACGAGCTGAAGAGAGAACCCAAAAATAAATGCAATCTCCAGCGTTCGATACGCGAGGGAGGTTGATTCGTAAAAATTGATGGTAATCCCCAGCGTACAACGAGCTGAAGAGATTACCCAAAAATAAATGCAATCTCCAGCGTTCGACACGCGAGAGAGATTGATTCGTAACGATTGATGGTAATCTTCAGCGTACAACGAGCTGAAGAGATTACCCAAAAATAATTGCAATCTCCAACGTTCGATACGCGAGGGAGATTGACTCGTAAAAATTGATGGTAATCTCTAGCGTACAACGAGCTGAAGAGATTATCTAAAAATAAATGCAATCTCCAACATTCGATACGCGAGGGAGATTCACTCGTAAAAATTGATGGTAATCTCCAGCGTACAACGAGCTGTAGAGTTTAGCAAAAAATAACTGCAGTCTACAACGTTCGATACGCGAGGGAGATTGAATCATAAAAATTGATGGTAATCTCCAGCGTACAACGAGCTGAAGAGATTAGCAAAAAATAAATGCAATCTTCAGCGTTCGATACGCGAGGGAGATTGACTCGTAACAATTGATGGTAAACTCCAGCGTACAACGAGCTGAAGAGATTACCCAAAAATAAATGCAATCTCCAACATATGATATGCGAGGGTGGTTGATTCATTACAATTGATGGTAATCTCCAGCGTACAATGAGCTGAAGAGATTACCCAAAAATAAATGCAATCTTCAGCGTTCGATACGCGAGAGAGGTTGATTCAT
Organism: Persicaria maculosa; assembly: GCA_963922045.1. NCBI lineage: Eukaryota > Viridiplantae > Streptophyta > Magnoliopsida > Caryophyllales > Polygonaceae > Persicaria > Persicaria maculosa. Next base: position 44,253,612 of record OY998261.1, read on the forward strand.
TAAAATTAATGGTAATCTGCAGCGTACAATGAGCTGAAGAGATTACCAAAAAATAAATGCAATATCCAGCGTTCCACACGCGAGGGAGATTAATTCGTAACGATTGATGGTAATCTCCAGCGTACAACGAGCTGAAGAGATTACCCAAAAATAATTGCAATCTCCAACGTTCGATACGCGAGGGAGATTGACTCTAAAAAATTGATGGTAATCTCCAGTGTACAACGAGCTGAAGAGTTTAGCAAAAAATAACTGCAATCTCTAGCGTTCGATACGCGAGGGAGATTGACTCGTAAAAATTGATGGTAATCTCCAGCGTACAAAGAGCTAAAGAGATTAAGCAAAAATAAGAGCAATCTTCAGCGTTCGAGACGCGAGGGAGATTGACTCGTAACAATTGATTGTAAACTCCAGCGTACAAAGAGCTGAAGAGATTACCCAAAAATAAATGCAATCTCCAACGTACGATATGCGAGGGTAGTTGATTCATTACAAATGAGGGTAATCTTTAGCGTACAATGAGCTGAAGATATTACCCAAAAATAAATGCAATCTTCAGCGTTCGATACGCGAGGGAGGTTGATTCGTTACAATTGATGGTAATCTCCAGCGTACATAGAGCTGAAGAGATTAGCCAAAAATAAATGCAATCTCTAGCTTTTGATATGCGAGGGAGATTGATTCGTAACGATTGATGGTAACCTCCAGCGTACAACGAGCTGAAAAGATTACCCAAAAATAAATGCAATCTCCAGCGTTCGATACGCGAGGGAGGTTGATTCGTTACAATTGATGGTAATCTCCAGCGTATAACGAGCTGAAGAGAGAACCCAAAAATAAATGCAATCTCCAGCGTTCGATACGCGAGGGAGGTTGATTCGTAAAAATTGATGGTAATCCCCAGCGTACAACGAGCTGAAGAGATTACCCAAAAATAAATGCAATCTCCAGCGTTCGACACGCGAGAGAGATTGATTCGTAACGATTGATGGTAATCTCCAGCGTACAACGAGCTGAAGAGATTACCCAAAAATAATTGCAATCTCCAACGTTCGATACGCGAGGGAGATTGACTCATAAAAATTGATGGTAATCTCCAGCGTAAAACGAGCTGAAGAGATTATCTAAAAATAAATGCAATCTCCAACATTCGATAGGCGAGGGAGATTCACTCATAAAAATTGATGGTAATCTCCAGCGTACAACGAGCTGTAGAGTTTAGCAAAAAATAACTGCAGTCTCCAACGTTCGATACGCGAGGGAGATTGACTTATAAAAATTGATGGTAATCTCCAGCGTACAACAAGTTGAAGAGATTAGATAAAATTAAATGCAATCTTCAGCGTTCGATACGCGAGGGAGATTGACTCGTAACAATTGATGGTAAACTCCAGCGTACAACGAGCTGAAGAGATTACCAAAAAATAAATGCAATCTCCAACATATGATATGCGAGGGTGGTTGATTCATTACAATTGATGGTAATCTCCAGCGTACAATGAGCTGAAGAGATTACCCGAAAATAAATGCAATCTTCAGCGTTGGATACGCGAGAGAGGTTGATTCATTAAAATTAATGGTAATCTGCAGCGTACAATGAACTGAAGAGATTACCAAAAAATAAATGCAATATCCAGCGTTCCACACGCGAGGGAGATTGATTCGTAACGATTGATGGTAATCTCCAGCGTACAACGAGCTGAAGAGATTACCCAAAAATAATTGCAATCTCCAACGTTCGATACGCGAGGGAGATTGACTCTAAAAAATTGATGGTAATCTCCAGTGTACAACGAGCTGAAGAGTTTAGCAAAAAATAACTGCAATCTCCAGCGTTTGATACGCGAGGGAGATTGACTCGTAAAAATTGATGGTAATCTGCTGCGTACAAAGAGCTAAAGAGATTAACCAAAAATAAGAGCAATCTTCAGCGTTCGAGACGCGAGGGAGATTGACTCGTAACAATTGATTGTAAACTCCAGCGTACAAAGAGCTGAAGAGATTACCCAAAAATAAATGCAATCTCCAACGTACGATATGCGAGGGTAGTTGTTTCATTACAATTGAGGGTAATCTTTAGCGTACAACGAGCTGAAGATATTACCCAAAAATAAATGCAATCTTTAGCGTTCGATACGCGAGGGAGGTTGATTCGTTACAATTGATGGTAATCTCCAGCGTACAACGAGCTGAAGAGATTAGCAAAAAATAAATGCAATCTTCAGCGTTCGATACGCGAGGGAGATTGACTCGTAACAATTGATGGTAAACTCCAGCGTACAACGAGCTGAAGAGATTACCCAAAAATAAATGCAATCTCCAACATATGATATGCGAGGGTGGTTGATTCATTACAATTGATGGTAATCTCCAGCGTACAATGAGCTGAAGAGATTACCCAAAAATAAATGCAATCTTCAGCGTTCGATACGCGAGAGAGGTTGATTCATTAAAATTAATGGTAATCTGCAGCGTACAATGAGCTGAAGAGATTACCAAAAAATAAATGCAATATCCAGCGTTCCACACGCGAGGGATATTGATTCGTAATGATTGATGGTAATCTCCAGCGTACAACGAGCTGAAGAGATTACCCAAAAATAATTGCAATCTCCAACGTTCAATACGCGAGGGAGATTGACTCGTAAAAATTGATGGCAATCTCCAGCATAAAACGAGCTGAAGAGATTAGCCAAAAATAAATGCAATCTCCAACGTTCGATACGCGAGGGAGATTGACTCGTAAAAATTGATGGTAATCACCAGCATACAACGAGCTGAAGAGATTACCAAAAAATAAATGCAATCTCCAACGTGCGATATACGAGGGTGGTTGATTCATTACAATTGATCATAATCTCCTGCGTATAACGAGCTGAAGAGATTACCCAAAATTAAATGCAATCTTCAGCGTTCGATTAGCACGGGAGGTTGATTCGTTACAAATGATGATAATCATCAGCGTACAACGAGCTGAAGAGATTACCCAAAAATATATGCAATCGCCTGCGTTTGATACGCGAGGGAATTTGCTTCGCTATAATTGATGGTAATCTCCAGCTTATAACGAAGTGAAGAGATTACCCAAAAATAAATGCAATCTCCAGCGTTCAATACGCGAGGGAGGTTGATTCGTTACAATTGATGGTAATGTCCAGCATAAAAGGAGCTGATTAGATTACCCAAAAATAAATGCAACCTCCAGTGTTCGATACGCGAGGGAGATTGACTCTAAAAAATTGATAGTAATCTCCAGCGTACATCGAGCTGGAGAGTTTAGACAAAAATAAATGCAATCTCTAGCGTTCGATACGCGAGGGAGATTGACTCGTAACAATTGATGGTAATCTCCAGCGTACAACAAGCTGAAGAGATTACCCAAAAAAAATGCAATCTCCAACGTACGATATGCGAGGTTGGTTGATTCGTTACAATTGATGGTAATCTCGAGCGTACAACGAGCTGAAGAGATTACCCAAAAATAAATGCAATCTCCAGCGTTCGATACGCGAGGGAGGTTGATTCGTTACAATTGATGGTAATCTCCAGCGTACAACGAGCTGAAGAGATTACCCAAAAAAAATGCAATCTCCAACGTACGATATTCGAGGGTAGTTGATTCATTACAATTGATGGTAATCTTTAGCGTACAACGAGCTGAAGATATTACCCAAAAATAAATGCAATCTTCAACGTTCGATATGCGAGGGAGGTTGATTCGTTACAATTGATGGTAATCTCCAGCGTACAACGAGCTGAAGAGATTACCCAAAAAAAATGCAATCTCCAACGTACGATATGCGAGGTTGGTTGATTCGTTACAATTGATGGTAATCTCGAGCGTACAACGAGCTGAAGAGATTACCCAAAAATAAATGCAATCTCCAGCGTTCGACACGCGAGAGAGATTGATTCGTAACGATTGATGGTAATCTCCAGCGTACAACGAGCTGAAGAGATTAGCAAAAAATAAATGCAATCTTCAGCGTTCGATACGCGAGGGAGATTGACTCGTAACAATTGATGGTAAACTCCAGCGTACAACGAGCTAAAGAGATTACCCAAAAATAAATGCAATCTCCAACATATGATATGCGAGGGTGGTTGATTCATTACAATTGATGGTAATCTCCAGCGTACAATGAGCTGAAGAGATTACCCAAAAATAAATGCAATCTTAAGCGTTCGATACGCGAGAGAGGTTGATTCATTAAAATTAATGGTAATCTGCAGCGTACAATGAGCTGAAGAGATTACCAAAAAATAAATGCAATATCCAGTGTTCCACACGCGAGGGAGATTGATTCGTAACGATTGATGGTAATCTCCAGCGTACAACGAGCTGAAGAGATTACCCAAAATAATTGCAATCTCCAACGTTCGATACGCGAGGGAGATTGACTCTAAAAAATTGATGGTAATCTCCAGCGTTCAACGAGCTGAAGAGTTTAGCAAAAAATAACTGTAATCTCCAGCGTTCGATACGCGAGGGAGATTGACTCGTAAAAATTGATGGTAATCTCCAACGTACAAAGAGCTGAAGAGATTACCCAAAAATAAATGCAATCTCCAACGTACGATATTCGAGGGTAGTTGATTCATTACAATTGATGGTAATCTTTAGCGTACAACGAGCTGAAGATATATGCAATCTTCAGCGTTCGATACGCCAGGGAGGTTGATTCGTTACAATTGATGGTAATCTCCAGCGTACAAAGAGCTGAAGAGATTAGCCAAAAATAAATGCAATCTCTAGCTTTTGATACGCGAGGGAGATTGATTCGTAACGATTGATGGTAATCTCCAGCGTACAACGAGCTGAAAAGATTACCCAAAAATAAATGCAATCTCCAGCGTTCGATATGCGAGGGAGGTTGATTCGTTACAATTGATGGTAATGTCCAGCATAAAAGGAGCTGATTAGATTACCCAAAAATAAATGCAACCTCCAGTGTTCGATACGCGAGGGAGATTGACTCTAAAAAATTGATAGTAATCTCCAGCGTACAACGAGCTGGAGAGTTTAGACAAAAATAAATGCAATATCTAGCGTTCGATACGCGAGGGAGATTGACTCGTAACAATTGATGGTAATCTCCAGCGTACAACGAGCTGAAGAGATTACCCAAAAAAAATGCAATCTCCAACGTACGATATGCGAGGTTGGTTGATTCGTTACAATTGATGGTAATCTCGAGCGTACAACGAGCTGAAGAGATTACCCAAAAATAAATGCAATCTCCAGCGTTCGACACGCGAGAGAGATTGATTCGTAACGATTGATGGTAATCTCCAGCGTACAACGAGCTGAAGAGATTAGCAAAAAATAAATGCAATCTTCAGCGTTCGATACGCGAGGGAGATTGACTCGTAACAATTGATGGTAAACTCCAGCGTACAACGAGCTAAAGAGATTACCCAAAAATAAATGCAATCTCCAACATATGATATGCGAGGGTGGTTGATTCATTACAATTGATGGTAATCTCCAGCGTACAATGAGCTGAAGAGATTACCCAAAAATAAATGCAATCTTCAGCGTTCGATACGCGAGAGAGGTTGATTCATTAAAATTAATGGTAATCTGCAGCGTACAATGAGCTGAAGAGATTACCAAAAAATAAATGCAATATCCAGTGTTCCACACGCGAGGGAGATTGATTCGTTACGATTGATGGTAATCTCCAGCGTACAACGAGCTGAAGAGATTACCCAAATTAATTGCAATCTCCAACGTTCGATACGCGAGGGAGATTGACTCTAAAAAATTGATGGTAATCTCCAGCGTTCAACGAGCTGAAGAGTTTAGCAAAAAATAACTGTAATCTCCAGCGTTCGATACGCGAGGGAGATTGACTCGTAAAAATTGATGGTAATCACCAGCGTACAAAGAGTTGAAGAGATTACCCAAAAATAAATGCAATCTCCAACGTACGATATTCGAGGGTAGTTGATTCATTACAATTGATGGTAATCTTTAGCGTACAACGAGCTGAAGATATTACCCAAAAATAAATGCAATCTTCAACGTTCGATACGCGAGGGAGGTTGATTCGTTACAATTGATGGTAATCTCCAGCGTACAACGAGCTGAAGAGATTACCCAAAAAAAATGCAATCTCCAACGTACGATATGCGAGGTTGGTTGATTCGTTACAATTGATGGTAATCTCGAGCGTACAACGAGCTGAAGAGATTACCCAAAAATAAATGCAATCTCCAGCGTTCGACACGCGAGAGAGATTGATTCGTAACGATTGATGGTAATCTCCAGCGTACAACGAGCTGAAGAGATTAGCAAAAAATAAATGCAATCTTCAGCGTTCGATACGCGAGGGAGATTGACTCGTAACAATTGATGGTAAACTCCAGCGTACAACGAGCTGAAGAGATTACCCAAAAATAAATGCAATCTCCAACATATGATATGCGAGGGTGGTTGATTCATTACAATTGATGGTAATCTCCAGCGTACAATGAGCTGAAGAGATTACCCAAAAATAAATGCAATCTTCAGCGTTCGATACGCGAGAGAGGTTGATTCATTAAAATTAATGGTAATCTGCAGCGTACAATGAGCTGAAGAGATTACCAAAAAATAAATGCAATATCCAGTGTTCCACACGCGAGGGAGATTGATTCGTAACGATTGATGGTAATATCCAGCGTACAACGAGCTGAAGAGATTACCCAAAATAATTGCAATCTCCAACGTTCGATACGCGAGGGAGATTGACTCTAAAAAATTGATGGTAATCTCCAGCGTTCAACGAGCTGAAGAGTTTAGCAAAAAATAACTGTAATCTCCAGCGTTCGATACGCGAGGGAGATTGACTCGTAAAAATTGATGGTAATCTCCAGCGTACAAAGAGCTAAAGAGATTACCCAAAAATAAATGCAATCTCCAACGTACGATATTCGAGGGTAGTTGATTCATTACAATTGATGGTAATCTTTAGCGTACAACGAGCTGAAGATATTACCCAAAAATAAATGCAATCTTCAGCGTTCGATACGCGAGGGAGGTTGATTCGTTACAATTGATGGTAATCTCCAGCGTACAAAGAGCTGAAGAGATTAGCCAAAAATAAATGCAATCTCTAGCTTTTGATACGCGAGGGAGATTGATTCGTAACGATTGATGGTAATCTCCAGCGTACAACGAGCTGAAAAGATTACCCAAAAATAAATGCAATCTCCAGCGTTCGATATGCGAGGGAGGTTGATTCGTTACAATTGATGGTAATGTCCAGCATAAAAGGAGCTGATTAGATTACCCAAAAATAAATGCAACCTCCAGTGTTCGATACGCGAGGGAGATTGACTCTAAAAAATTGATAGTAATCTCCAGCGTACAACGAGCTGGAGAGTTTAGACAAAAATAAATGCAATCTCTAGCGTTCGATACGCGAGGGAGATTGACTCGTAACAATTGATGGTAATCTCCAGCGTACACCGAGCTGAAGAGATTACCCAAAAAAAATGCAATCTCCAACGTACGATATGCGAGGTTGGTTGATTCGTTACAATTGATGGTAATCTCGAGCGTACAACGAGCTGAAGAGATTACCCAAAAATAAATGCAATCTCCAGCGTTCGACACGCGAGAGAGATTGATTCGTAACGATTGATGGTAATCTCCAGCGTACAACGAGCTGAAGAGATTAGCAAAAAATAAATGCAATCTTCAGCGTTCGATACGCGAGGGAGATTGACTCGTAACAATTGATGGTAAACTCCAGCGTACAACGAGCTGAAGAGATTACCCAAAAATAAATGCAATCTCCAACATATGATATGCGAGGGTGGTTGATTCATTACAATTGATGGTAATCTCCAGCGTACAACGAGCTGAAGAGATTACCCAAAAATAAATGCAATCTTTAGCGTTCGATACGCGAGAGAGGTTGATTCATTAAAATTAATGGTAATCTGCATCGTACAATGAGCTGAAGAGATTACCAAAAAATAAATGCAATATCCAGTGTTCCACACGCGAGGGAGATTGATTCGTAACGATTGATGGTAATCTCCAGCGTACAACGAGCTGAAGAGATTACCCAAAATAATTGCAATCTCCAACGTTCGATACGCGAGGGAGATTGACTCTAAAAAATTGATGGTAATCTCCAACGTTCAACGAGCTGAAGAGTTTAGCAAAAAATAACTGTAATCTCCAGCGTTCGATACGCGAGGGAGATTGACTCGTAAAAATTGATGGTAATCTCCAGCGTACAAAGAGCTGAAGAGATTACCCAAAAATAAATGCAATCTCCAACGTACGATATTCGAGGGTAGTTGATTCATTACAATTGATGGTAATCTTTAGCGTACAACGAGCTGAAGATATTACCCAAAAATAAATGCAATCTTCAGCGCTCGATACGCGAGGGAGGTTGATTCGTTACAATTGATGGTAATCTCCAGCGTACAAAGAGCTGAAGAGATTAGCCAAAAATAAATGCAATCTCTAGCTTTTGATACGCGAGGGAGATTGATTCGTAACGATTGATGGTAATCTCCAGCGTACAACGAGCTGAAAAGATTACCCAAAAATAAATGCAATCTCCAGCGTTCGATATGCGAGGGAGGTTGATTCGTTACAATTGATGGTAATCTCCAGCGTATAACGAGCTGAAGAGAGAACCCAAAAATAAATGCAATCTCCAGCGTTCGATACGCGAGGGAGGTTGATTCGTAAAAATTGATGGTAATCCCCAGCGTAAAACGAGCTGAAGAGATTACCCAAATATAAATGCAATCTCCAGCGTTCGACACGCGAGAGAGATTGATTCATAACGATTGATGGTAATCTCCAGCGTACAACGAGCGGAAGAGATTACCCAAAAATAATTGCAATCTCCAACGTTCGATACGCGAGGGAGATTGACCCGTAAAAATTGATGGTAATCTCCAGTGTACAACGAGCCGAAGAGATTATCTAAAAATAAATGCAATCTCCAACATTCGATACGCGAGGGAGATTCACTCGTAAAAATTGATGGTAATCTCCAGCGTACAACGAGCTGTAGAGTTTAGCAAAAAATAACTGCAGTCTCCAACGTTCGATACGCGAGGGAGATTGACTCATAAAAATTGATGGTAATCTCCAGCGTACAACGAGCTGAAGAGATTAGCAAAAAATAAATGCAATCTTCAGCGTTCGATACGCGAGGGAGATTGACTCGTAACAATTGATGGTAAACTCCAGCGTACAACGAGCTGAAGATATTACCCAAAAATAAATGCAATCTCCAACATATGATATGCGAGGGTGGTTGATTTATTACGATTGATGGTAATCTCCAGCGTACAATGAGCTGAAGAGATTACCCAAAAATAAATGCAATCTTCAGCGTTCGATACGCGAGAGAGGTTGATTCATTAAAATTAATGGTAATCTGCAGCGTACAATGAGCTGAAGAGATTACCAAAAAATAAATGCAATATCCAACGTTCCACACGCGAGGGAGATTGATTCGTAATGATTGATGGTAATCTCCAGCGTACAACGAGCTGAAGAGATTACCCAAAAATAATTGCAATCTCCAACGTTCGATACGCGAGGGAGATTGACTCGTAAAAATTGATGGCAATCTCCAGCGTAAAACGAGCTGAAGAGATTAGCCAAAAATAAATGCAATCTCCAACGTTCGATACGCGAGGGAGATTGACTCGTAAAAATTGATGGTAATCACCAGCGTACAACGAGCTGAAGAGATTACCCAAAAATAAATGCAATCTCCAACGTGCGATATGCGAGGGTGGTTGATTTATTACAATTGATCATAATCTCCTGCGTACAACGAGCTGAAGAGATTACCCAAAAATAAATGCAATCTTCAGCGTTCGATTAGCACAGGAAGTTGATTCGTTACAAATGATGATAATCATCAGCGTACAACGAGCTGAAGAGATTACCCAAAAATATATGCAATCTCCTGCGTTTGATACGCGAGGGAGTTTGCTTCGTTATAATTGATGGTAATCTCCAGCTTATAACGAAGTGAAGAGATTACCCAAAAATAAATGCAATCTCCAGCGTTCGATATGCGAGGGAGGTTGATTCGTTACAATTGATGGTAATGTCCAGCGTAAATGGAGCTGATTAGATTACCCAAAAATAAATGCAACCTCCAGCATTCGATACGCGAGGGAGATTGACTGTAAAAAATTGATGGAAATCTCCAGCGTACAACGAGCTGAAGACTTTAGCCAAAAATAAATGCAATCTCTAGCGTTCGATACGCGAGGGAGATTGACTCGTAACAATTGATGGTAATCTCCAGCGTACAACGAGCTGAAGAGATTACCCAAAAAAAATGCAATCTCCAACGTACGATATGCGAGGGTGGTTGATTCGTTACAATTGATGGTAATCTCGAGCATATAACGAGCTGAAGAGATTACCCAAAAATAAATGCAATCTCCAGCGTTCGACACGCGAGAGAGATTGATTCGTAACGATTGATGGTAATCTCCAGCGTACAACCAGCTGAAGAGATTACCCAAAAATAATTGCAATCTCTAACGTTCGACACGCGAGGGAGATTGACTCGTAAAAATTGATGGTAATCTCCAGCGTACAACGAGCTGAAGAGATTATCCAAAAATAAATGCAATATCCAACATTCGATACGTGAGGGAGATGCACTCATAAAAATTGATGGTAATCTCCAGCGTACAACGAGCTGTAGAGTTTAGCAAAAAATAACTGCAGTCTCCAACGTTCGATACGCGAGGGAGATTGACTCATAAAAATTGATGGTAATCTCCAGCGTACAACGAGCTGAAGAGATTATCCAAAAATAAATGCAATCTCCAGCGTTCGATACGTGAGGGAGATTGATTCGTAACGATTGATGGTAATCTCCAGCGTAAAACGAGCTGAAGAGATTACCCAAAAATAAATGTAATCTCCAGCGTTCGATACATGAGGGAGGTTGATTCGTTACAATTGATGGTAATCTCCAGCGTATAATGAGCTGAATAGATTACCCAAAAATAAATGCAATCTCGAGCGTTCGATACGCGAGGGAGATCGATTCGTAACGATTGATGGTAATCTCCAGCGTACAACAAGCTGAAGAGATTACCCAAAAATAAATGCAATTTCCAGCGTTTGATACGCGAGGGAGATGGATTCGTAACAATTGATGGTAATCTCTTGCGTACATAGAGCTGAAGAGATTAGCCAAAAATAAATGCAATCTCCGGCGTTCAATACGCGAGGGAGGTTGATTCGTTACAATTGATGGTAATGTCCAGCGTACAAGGAGCTGAAGAGATTACCCAAAAATAAATGCAATCTCCAGCGTTCGATACGCGAGGGAGATTGACTCTAAAAAATTGATGGTAATCTCCAGCGAACAACGAGCTGAAGAGTTTAGCCAAAAATAAATGCAATCTCCAGCGTTCGATACGGGAGGGAGATTGACTCGTAACAATTGATGGTAATCTCCAGCGTACAACGAGCTGAAAAGTTTAGCAAAAAATAACTGCAATCTCCAACGTTCGATACGCGAGGTAGATTGACTCTTAAAAATTGATGGTAATCTCTAGCGTATAACGAGCTGAAGAGATTAGCCAAAAATAAATGCAATCTTCAGCATTCGATACGCGAGGGAGATGGACTCGTAACAATTGATGGTAAACTCCAGCGTACAACGAGCTGAAGAGATTACCCAAAAATAAAAGCAATCTCCGGCAATTGATACGCGAGGGAGTTTGATTCGTTACAATTGATGGTAATCTCCAGCGTATAAGTAGCTGAAGATATTACCCAAAAATAAATGCAATCTCCAGCGTTCGATACGCGAGGGAGATTGAGTTTAAAAAATTGATGGTAAACTCCAACGTACAATGAGCTGAAGAGATTACCCAAAAATAAATGCAATCTCCGGCATTTGATAAGCGAGGGAGTTTGATTCGTTACAATTGATGGTAATCTCCAGCGTATAACGAAGTGAAGAAATTACCAAAAAATAAATGTAATCTCCAGCGTTCGATACGCGAGGGAGGTTGATTCGTTACAATTGATGGTAATGTCCAGCTATAAGTAGCTGAAGATATTACCCAAAAATAAATGCAATCTCTAGCGTTCGATACGCGAGGGAGATTGATTCTAAAAAATTGATGGTAATCTCCAGCGTACAACGAGCTGAAGAGTTAGCCAAAAATAAATGCAATCTCTTGCATTCGATACATGAAGGAGATTGACTCGTAACAATTGATGGTAATCTCCAGCGTACAACGAGCTGAAGAGATTACCCAAAAAAATGCAATCTCCAACGTACGATATGCGAGGGTAGTTGATTCGTTACAATTGATGGTTATCTCGAGCGTACAACGAGTTGAAGAGATTACCCAAAAATAAATGCAATCTCCAACGTACGACATGCGAGGGAGGTTGATTCGTTATAATTGATAGTAATCTCCAGTGTACAACGAGCTGAAGAGATTACCCAAAAATAAATGCAATCTTTAGCGTTCGATACGTGAGGGAGGTTGATTCGTTACATTTGATGGTAATCTCCAGCGTACATCGAGCTGAAGAGATTAGCCTTAATAAATGCAATCTCCAGCGTTCGATACACAAGGGAGGTTGACTCGTTACAATTGATGGTAATCTCCAGCATATAACAAAGTGAAGAGATTACCCAAAAATGAAGGCAATCTCCAGCATTCGATACGCGAGGGAAGTTGATTCGTTACAATTGATGGTAATCTCCAGCGTACAACGAGCTGAAGAGATTATCCAAAAATAAATGCAATCTCCAGCGTTCGATACGTGAGGGAGAACGATTCGTAACGATTGATGGTAATCTCCAGCGTACAACAAGCTGAAGAGATTACCCAAAAATAAATGCAATTTCCAGCGTTTGATACGCGAGGGAGATGGATTCGTAACGATTGATGGTAATCTCTTGCGTACAACGAGCTGAAGAGATTACCCAAAAATTAATGCAATCTCCGACGTTCGATACGCGAGGGAGGTTGATTCGTTACAATTGATGGTAATGTCCAGCGTACAAGGAGCTGAAGAGATTACCCAAAAATGAATGCAATCTCCAGCATTCGATACGCGAGGGACGTTGAGTCGTTACAATTGATGGTAATCTCCAGCGAACAACGAGTAGAAGAGTTTAGACAAAAATAAATGCAATCTCCAGCGTTCGATATGGGAGGGAGATTGACTTGTAACAATTGATGGTAATCTCCAGCGTACAAAGAGCTGAAGAGATTACCCAAAAAAATGCAATCTCCAACGTACGATATGCGAGGGTGGTTGATTCGTTACAATTGATGGTTATCTCGAGCGTACAACGAGCTGAAGAGATTACCCAAAAATAAATGCAATCTCCAACGTACGACATGCGAGGGAGGTTGATTCGTTACAATTGATAGTAATCTCCAGTGTACAACGAGCTGAAGAGATTACCCAAAAATAAATGCAATCTTTAGCGTTCGATACGCGAGGGAGGTTGATTCGTTACATTTGATGGTAATCTCCAGCGTACAACGAGCTGAAGAGATTAGCCTTAATAAATGCAATCTCCAGCGTTCGATACGCAAGGGAGGTTGACTCGTTATAATAGATGGTAATCTCCAGCGTAAAACGAGGTGAAGAGATTACCCAAAAATAAATGCAATCTCCAGCGTTCGATACATGAGGGAGGTTGATTCGTTACAATTGATGGTAATCTCCAGCGTATAACGAGCTGAAAAGATTACCCAAAAATAAATGCAATCTCCAGCGTTCGATACGCGAGGGAGATCGATTCGTAACGATTGATGGTAATCTCCAGCGTACAACAAGCTGAAGAGATTACCCAAAAATAAATGCAATTTCCAGCGTTTTATACGCGAGGGAGATGGATCGTAACGATTGATGGTAATCTCTTGCGTACAACGAGCTGAAGAGATTACCTAAAAATTAATGCAATCTCCGGCGTTCGATACACGAGGGAGGTTGATTCGTTACAATTGATGGTAATGTCCAGCGTACAAGGAGCTGAAGAGATTACCCAAAAATAAATGCATTCTCCAGCGTTCGATACGCGAGGGAGATTGACTCTAAAAAATTGATGGTAATCTCCAGCGAACAACGAGCTGAAGAGTTTAGCCAAAAATAAATGCAATCTCCAGCGTTCGATACGGGAGGGAGATTGTGTAATACCCCCGTCCCACATCGGATATCATAAGGATGTTAGGAGTGATTTATAAGTGATTCAAGCCCTACCCATGTTACAAGAGCTCTTCCTTTTCAGGCTCCAAGTGAGGACAACGGACCTGAGAGGGCTAGGTGGCATGGGCTGGCGCCTCTTAAGACCCCGGGTCTTATAGATGGTATCAGAGCCGACTCTGGGCCCGGAGGTACTCTGACAGTATGCTCGGGTACGCTCCTCCCGGAGGGCAGTCCCTTGGGCCTGACGGGGTCGTCAGTGCTTTAAGTGGGGGAGATTGTAATACCCCCGTCCCACATCGGATATCATAAGGATGTTGGGAGTGATTTATAAGTGATTCAAGCCCTACCCATGTTACAAGAGCTCTTCCTTTTCAGGCTCCAAGTGAGGACAACGGATCTGAGAGGGCTAGGTTGCATGGGCTGGTGCCTCTTAAGACCCCGGGTCTTATAGATGGTATCAAAGCCGACTCCGGGCTCGGAGGTACTCCGACAGTATGCTCGGGTTCGCTTCTCCCGGAGGGCAGTCCCTTGGGCCTGACAGGGTCATCAGTGCTTTAAGTGGGGGAGATTGTAACACCCCCATCCCACATCGGATATCATAAGGATGTTGGGAGTGATTTATAAGTGATTTAAGCCCTACTCATGTTACAAGAGCTCTTCCTTTTCAGGCTCCAAGTGAGGACAACGGACCTGAGAGGGCTAGGTGGCATGGGCTGGCGCCTCTTAAGACCCCGGGTCTTACAGATGGTATCAGAGCTGTAGGTTTTAAAAATGTTTTTATTTCGGATTTCAAAATGATTTCTAAAAATGAATTTCAAAAAAAAAAACTTTTATCAAAACTATGTTCTATGTTCTATTTACAAAAGTAAGCAGTTTTGAAAATGATTTCAAGATACTAGTCCGATAGTCCTGCTCAAGCTCCTGCACATGCCATAGACCAATCTTAAATGCGTTATTTCCAACCCTAATCTAGTCGAGTTTGAAGTTATTAATATTACATCTTTGACCTTCAGATCATGAAAACCAGGGGACATACCAAGGCCGCTACTGAGCCCATCATGCCGCCACCTAACTCCAATCAGGTGGAGGATCACATTCAGAACCCACGCATGGAGCGGGTGGAGGAGTCACGCGATCACTCACTAAATGGCGCTCAAAGCCAGCTTAGGGCTTCTCATGCCAGCCAGAGGCAGCGCACCCCAGTTGATAACATGCTGGACGAGGAACTGATGCAAGCCCTGAGGGGAATGGTAGGGATGCTGTGGCTCAGGTAGTGGGAGATGAAAGGCGTCCACCTCCTGGCAGGCGTGTAGCAACTAGGGATCTAGGGGCACCTAACCCTTCTCCTGACCACCCAACTGGACCGATGGACACCTATAGCAACGTCCTAAAAGCGGTCAATGCCAGTAAGGTGGATAGCTGCGATGGAACTGGTGAGCCATTCAAAGTGGTCCAATGGTTCACGCACATTGAGAAAGTCTTCCGAGGTATCCACTGCACTGATGACACTAAGATACATGTTACTGCTTTGTACCTGAAGGGCGCAGCTGGACAGTGGTGGGAGTCCGCATACCGCACTTGGGTGAATGCTCCTTCCTGGGAGACCTTCAAGAAGCTGGTTACCGATCACTACTTCTCTCCATCGCTGAGGTTAGAGAAGAAGAGAGAGTTTCTCTATCCCAACACTCAGGGGATGAAACTAGCTCAACTAGTGGACAAGTTTTATGAACTGTTGCCCTACGCCGAGGAACTGGTACAAACTGAGAAGCACAAGGTGGATTATTTCCATGAATGGATGTACCCGAAATTGAAGCTGCAGATGTTGGCTTACAAAAACGAGACTTTGGATGCTTATATTGACGCAGCCTACAGGGTTGAGGCTACTCTTGATGAAAGCAGAAAGACTCAGGAGATGTACGATCGGAGAAGAGGTCATCAACAGTATTCTGGCTCGAAGAGGTCAGCTCCTTATGCATCTGATGGGGGGATGACAGTTGGCCTCACCCAGCCAGGTCAGGATACTATCTCTGTGGGAGGTGTTCAGCCAGTAGTTTGCTACAACTGCGGTAAGTCGGGCCATAAGAGACCTGCATGTGAGGAGAACGCTCGAGTTTGTAGAGGATGTGGAAAGTATGGACATATGGAGAAGTTTTGTAAGAACTCGGGTAATGGTCAAGCTCGGCCACAACAAGCTTCAGCAGTTACACCGCGAGCTCTAGACTCAATAACAAACCCACATCAAACATGGGGTCATAACATGCAAGCTGCATCGGAACCTATAATGCGGAATAAGAACAAGACCCTAATGGAAGGAACGTCTAAGCAAGGTCCTCAGCTTTACACCTTAGATGCCATTACCGAGGCTGATGAACAGGAGTAAGCTACACTGAAAAAGTTGTGTAACGTCAAGCTGTTTAGTAATTTCTTTATGTTAGTCCATTATAGCATTTCAATAAAGTGAGTCAATGGACAAGTATGTCCGATAAACTCCATATCTAGCAATCGTATTTCCGGTATTATTATTTTAAGTAGTCAATTTTGGATTCATCTTTACAACCTTGCTGGTTTGAGTCAAAGTGGGGAATTGGTGTGCGAATTGGCAATATTTTGACGTTGAATATTATATAAGCTATGAACACTTCTCTACTAGTATTCCTTTCACTTTATACAGTCGGCTCTAGCATGATGATACTTCTGATTCCATACCAACCTGGTCGACACGTGTTTTTATAGACATCGAAAAAGAGTCGGGAAGTGCTCCCTATAGACTCTAGAAAGGCTCCCCTGGTTCACTTCTGTATAAGCGGGAATAATACCCGCATGTGAAATCAGTGATTAATGATTGATATGTCCTAAGTAAGGTTCTTCAGAAGGATAATTAGTAACTCTTTATGTAAGTAGGTTCACCTTTCTTAAATCTTGATAGGATTAAAACGATCATGGGTTACATATTTCATTTCTCCTTGCCATGATCGAGCAAACCGAACTCTCATTGGTAAAAAGCTTGAGAATTTTAATTTTAAATATAGATATGCGCGTTTTATGGTTATGAAGAAGACTAGGATGCAAAATTTTATGAAGAATACAAGGATGCATGTGCTGAAGAACCGGACAACGTTCATGTCGATAAACCAAAAGCTCATCTCATATGAATAAGGCTGGCTAGTGTTGTCACAATGGTTGCCTTCAAAGCCACCCGGGCCGTTTGGAAACCTGGAAAAGGAAGCCAGATGGGGCTGAGACGAAAGCCAATGACAAGCTAGTTATCCCCGTTTCTTATGGGATGCGAAATCACTTATCCAGAGCAACGGGAGTGAATATTACGAGATGTCTCTCAAAATTTTATTATCATTACGTTAGATACTTATAACGATAGGAATACACTATATTCATAGGATTAAAAATTTCAAACTTTGCCATTGAGGAGTTCGGAAAAGCAATGAGTTACTTTAGATGTAATTCTCATCGCTCACGTATTTGATAAGTACATTAAGCGAATCATGCTTAAATTCTACCCATTCGGGAACCATTGTTAGATACACCTAGCTTTATTTTGATCAATCTATATCTTCTCATCTATTTCGAGGTTACTATCCTATCTGCAATTCATTTCTCATTTCTTTTCTAAGTTTCGGGACGAAACTTATTTTAAGTGGGGAGGAATGAAATACCCCAAAATATTTTTGGGAATTTCGAATAATATTTTTTTTAAAGTGTTTTGAATTTAGGAAAAAAAGTCTTTGAATTAAATGTATATAAGGTTTATATTATTTTGAGATATTTTAGTTTAATTTCTTATAAATAAGTTAGCCTTTAAATTGTATCATTTTATGACAAAGTTGTATATTTTTCTTCAAAATAGAAACGGATTTATAATTATGATTTATTAGATTTTCGTAAACTATATATTATAACGTTTTAGAAAAATATATTTTTAGGAAAAATAAAATGTGTTTAAATTAAATGTGTTGTTATTCTTCTTAATTATTATAGCTAGAACTTTAATAAATAAAACATTCGGATATAAAAATAAATATATCAATATATAGTTATAGGGCTAAACCGGTTTTCTTTTGGGTTTGGGTGAACCGAATCGGATTTTTAGAAAAATGTTGAACCGGGTGGGCTAAACCCTTCTTCTTCCTCTCCCGTGTTCAGCTCACTGTTAAATGGGCTTGAAATGGGTGATTTTTACCTCCCTCAAATCTCGCCCGAATCATACCGTTTTTGTCTCTAGAACGTTCTCTACGCATTGGAGATCAGATTTATGCAACCGATTTTGTGATTCGGTATAAAAACGCAACCGAACGAGCTTATCCCCAATTTCGAAAATCACCCCAATCCGCTCCAGTCAGGCCGAATCTCACCAACTTAAAGATCGGGATAGCGTTAAGAGTGATTATTTGATCAATTTGTGGAATTATTTTAATTCAATTCGTCCCCAAATCCTTCTCCTATAAATACCCCTTTCGGGATCACTTTCGAAGCACACCATCACCACTTCTCTCCATCTCCGAGCTCTCAAACTGTTCCAGGACATTCTAAACGCCGCTAGCAACATTTCCCTTCACAAAGTTTTCAGGAAATCATTCTGAAACCGAAAGCCCCAATTTTCGAATCCAACCTCGCCGGAGGCACCCTCGTCCGCTCTCGTTCGTCAGTGCGGGAGCAGCCAGAAGCCGGCTGGAGAAGCGCTCAGCCGCCAGGAAGTCATAGCCGCCAGACTCGTGCGCCGCCGTGAGCCTTACCGCCGCCAGGAGCTCGCCGAAGTGCGTCGGAAGCCTCGCCGGAAAGCTCCTGTGCTTGAAGACGTATCGGGTTGAAGGTTCAAGGAGGGTAATTATAGAAAACCTCCCTAAGTTTTTGTTTTGTCAAAATATGCCCTTGCCTAGTTTTCTAAAATTCCAGATTCTAACCCGTATTTTTATGTGGGCATAAATGTTTTTCAATTTCGTTAATTCGCAGAAGCTAGGCTACTCTTACGCAGCTACAAAGGAATTCGAGTCCGACCAACCACTTAAGTCAAAAGCTTGCAACTCCGAATCAAGGCAAGTGATTTCGTTCAATGCCCTTTGCATGTTTCGTGATTTTCTTTTGGTGTGCCTTCTTATTCTTCTGTGTCGAATGCGGCCCTGTGGCCAATTTCCTTGCCAGTCTCGATAAATTGCATATCCGTCTGCTTAATGTAATTTATCTCCTATTCATAAATTGGCATGAGTATAAATAAATGGGCAATTATTAATTTAATTATAGTGATATGTGTATTAAATATGTTATTTGTTTATAACTCGAGATAAGTGAAAATTGCTCATTTTCATCTTCCTAATTGCATGAATTTCTGCTTGTTTCTTTCAAGCAAATTAATAGCATGTGATATTAAGATCTTTTGAAATATCCGTGCTTGTACGTCCTCGTTGGTTTAATGTCGTTATTATGATCACCTAGTATTTAATGTTAAAGCTGTTATAGTTAAAGTGTGCATCTCACGTGGTGCGGATTGACTTAAAGTCAGTGCGAGGGCTAGCTCGCAGGTTGGGAATAGTGTAAAGCCCAGTCTAAAAGGTTCCATGGAATATCTAGACTTCAGACAGTCTCAGGTCGCAGTCCCAGTTGAGTCTGGACCCGTGTCCCTACGTACGATTAGACTTCAAAGTCTCAGGTCGCAGTCCTAGTTGAGTCTGGGCCCGTGTCACTACGTTTTATATTGTGTTATATACATATTTAGATTATGATTATTATTATTGAGATTATTAATAGGTGATCAATTCAGTTATATTATACTTCAGTCTTATTCGGGGTATAATTCCATTTCTTATCATACGATCGATCACTATGATCATCCGAGTCATGTTACGAATCTTTATTTGTTATTCAGTTTTCACTTTAAATACTCGCGTCTTTCCCTTAACCTATGTCATACCGTTTTATGGTTACTGTATGGTTAAAGTCTGAACATTTTCCCTATCATTTGCTAGTCTTAATTGTACTAACCATCCTATTTATTGGATGGCTGGTGTCCTTCGTTCTCACGAAACACCAGACCATATTCCACAGGTTTAGTGCGAGCAGTGGAGCAGGAGAGAGCTAAAGAGAGGACAATCAACCATGGATTTTTAAACTGCAGTTTTTGAACCTTTAAAGTTCCGCATCGCTACTTTGGATTTAGCTATTTTTGGGGTTTATTTATACTTTATGGTTGGCATTTTGGCTATATTGTTGTGATTGGATATTTCAAACTTTGATATTTAATTTACTTCCGCACTCTTTTAATCAACTGTTCGAAGTACCATCTTGTTTATGGGAGCATGGTGGCATGTCCCTATAAGCCTCAGGTGAATGCAAAGACATTAAAGTCTACGGATTCACTGGCGCTGTAGCGCACCCTTGGGGTATAAAAGGGGGTGTTACAGAAGGTGGTATCAGAGCCGACTCTGGGCCCGGAGGTACTCTGACAGTATGCTCGGGTACGCTCCTCCCGGAGGGCAGTCACTTGGGCCTGACGGGGTCGTCAGTGCTTTAAGTGGGGGAGATTGTAATACCCCCGTCCCACATCGGATATCATAAGGATGTTGGGAGTGATTTATAAGTGATTCAAGCCCTACCCATGTTACAAGAGCTCTTCCTTTTCAGGCTCCAAGTGAGGACAACGGACCTGAGAGGGCTAGGTGGCATGGGTTGGCGCCTCTTAAGACCCCGGGTCTTATAGATTGTAACACCCCCGTCCCACATCGGATATCATAAAGATGTTGGGAGTGGTTTATAAGTGATTCAAGCACTACCCATGTCACAAGAGCTCTTCCTTTTCAGGCTCCAAGTGAGGACAACGGACCTGAGAGGGCTAGGTGGCATGGGCTGGCGCCTCTTAAGACCCTGGGTCTTTCAGATGGTATCAGAGTCGACTCTGGGCCCAGAGGTACTCCGACAGTATGATCGGGTACGCTCCTCCCGGAGGGCAGTCCCTTGGGCCTGACGGGGTCGTCAGTGCTTTAAGTGGGGGAGATTGTAACACACCCGTCCCACATCGGATATCATAAAGATGTTGGGAGTGGTTTATAAGTGATTCAAGCCCTACCCATGTCACAAGAGCTCTTCCTTTTCCGGTTCCAAGTGAGGACAACGGACCTGAGAGGGCTAGGTGGCATGGGCTGGCGCCTCTTAAGACCCCGGGTCTTTTAGATTGACTCGTAACAATTGATGGTAATCTCCAGCGTACAACGAGCTGAAAAGTTTAGCAAAAAATAACTGCAATCTCCAACGTTCGATACGCGAGGGAGATTGACTCTTAAAAATTGATGGTAATCTCCTGCGTACAACGAGCTGAAGAGATTAGCCAAAAATAAATGCAATCTTCAGCGTTCGATGCGCGAGGGAGATGGACTCGTAACAATTGATGGTAAACTCCAACGAGCTGAAGAGATTACCCAAAAATAAATGCAATCTCCGGCATTTGATACACGAGGGAGTTTGATTCGTTACAATTGATGGTAATCTCCAGCGTATAAGTAGGTGAAGCTATTACCCAAAAATAAATGTAATCTCCAGCGTTCGATACGCGGGGGAGATTGACTCTAAAAAATTGATGGTAATCTCCAGCGTACAACGAGCTGAAGAGTTTAGCCAAAAATAAATGCAATCTCTAGCGTTCGGTACGCGAGGGAGATTGACTCGTAACAATTGATGGTAGTCTCCGACGTACAACGAGCTGAAGAGATTACCCAAAAAAAATGCAATCTCCGACGTACGATATGCGAAGGTGGTCGATTCGTTACAATTGATGGTAATCTCGAGTGTACAACGAGCTGAAGAGATTACCCAAAAATAAATGCAATCTCCAACGTACGACATGCGAGGGAGGTTGATTCGTTACAGTTGATAGTAATCTCCAGTGTACAACAAGCTGAAGAGATTACCCAAAAATAAATGCAATCTTCAGCGTTCGATACGCGAGGGAGGTTGATTCGTTACATTTGATGGTAATCTCCAGCGTACAACGAGCTGAAGAGATTAGCCTTAATAAAAGCAATCTCCAGCGTTCGATACGCGAGGGAGATTGACTCTAAAAAATTGATGGTAATCTCCAGCGAACAACGAGCTGAAGAGTTTAGCCAAAAATAAATGCAATCTCCAGCGTTCGATACGCGAGGGATATTGACTCGTAACAATTGATGGTAATCTCCAGCGTACAACGAGCTGAAAAGTTTAGTAAAAAATAACTGCAATCTCCAACGTTCGATACGCGAGGGAGATTGACTCTTAAAAATTGATGGTAATCTCCAGCGTACAATGAGGTGAAGAGATTAGCCAAAAATAAATGCAATCTTCAGCGTTCGATACGCGAGGGAGATGGACTCGTAACAGTTGATGGTAAACTCCAACGTACAACGAGCTGAAGAGATTACCCAAAAATAAACGCAATCTCCAGCATTTGATACGCGAGAGAGTTTGATTCGTTACAATTGATGGTAATCTCCAGCGTATAACGAAGTGAAGAGATTACCCAAAAATAAATGCAATCTCTAGCGTTCGATACGCGAGGGTGGTTGATTCGTTACAATTGATGGTAATGTCCAGCGTATAAGTAGCTGAAGATATTACCCAAAAATAAATGCAATCTCCAGCGTTCCATACGCGAGGGAGATTGACTCTAAAAAATTGATGGTAATCTCCAGCGTACAACGAGCTGAAGAGTTTAGCCAAAAATAAATGCAATCTCCAGCGTTCGATACGCGAGGGAGATTGACTCGTATCAATTGATGGTAATCTCCAGCGTACAACGAGCGAAAGAGATTACCCAAAAAAAATGCAATCTCCAACGTACGATAGGCGAGGGTGGTTGATTCGTTACAATTGATGGTAATCTCCAATGTACAACGAGCTGAAGAGATTACCCAAAAATAAATGCAATCTTCAGCGTTCGATACGCGGGGGAGGTTGATTTGTTACAATTGATGGTAATCTCCAGCGTACAATGAGCTGAAGCGATTCCCAAAAAATAAATGCAATCTTCAACGTTCGATACGCGAGGGAGGTTGATTCGTTAGAATTGATGGTAATCTCCAGCGTACAACGAGCTGAAGTGATTATCCAAAAATAAATGAAATCTCCAGCATTCGATACGTGAGGGTGATTGATTCGTAACGATTGATGGTAATCTCCAGCGTCCAACGAGCTGAAGAGATTACCCAAAAAGAAATGCAATCTCCAACGTTAGATACGCGAGGGAGGTTGATTCGTTACAATTGATGGTAATCTCCAGCGTATAACGAGCTGAAGAGATTACCCAAAAATAAATGCAATCTCCAACGTTCGATACGCGAGGGAGATTGACTCGTAAAAATTGATGGTAATCTGCAGCGTACAACGAGCTGAAGAGATTAGCCAAAAATAAATGCAATTTCAACCATTCGATACACGAGGGGGATTGACTCGTAAAAATTGATGGTAATCTCCAGCGTATAACGAGCTGAAGAGTTTAGCCAAAAATAAATGCAATCTCTAGCGTTCGATACGCGAGGGAGATTGATTCGTAACGATTGATGGTAATCTCCAGCGTACAACGAGCTGAAGAGATTACCCAAAAATAAATACAATCTCCAGCGTTCGATACGCGAGGGAGGCTGATTCGTTACAATTGATGGTAATCTCCAGCTTATAACGAGCTTAAGAGATAACCCAAAAATAAATGCAATCTCCAGCGTTCGATACGCGAGGGAGGTTGAATCGTTACAATTGATGGTAATCTCCAGCGTACAACGAGCTGAAGAGATTACCCAAACATAAATGCAATCTCCAGTGTTTGACACGCGAGGGAGATTAATTCGTAACGATTGATGGTAATCTCCAGCGTACAAAGAGCTGAAGAGATTACCCAAAAATAATTGCAATCTCCAATGTTCGATACACGAGGGAGATTGACTCTTAAAAATTGATGGTAATCTCCAGCATACAACGAGCTGAAGAGTTTAGCCAAAAATAACTGCAATCTCCAGCGTTCGATACACGAGGGAGATTGACTCGTAAAAATTGATGGTTATCTGCAGCGTACAACGAGCTGAAGAGATTAGCCAAAAATAAATGCAATTTCAACCATTCGATACACGAGGGGGATTGACTCGTAAAAATTGATGGTAATCTCCGGCGTACAACGAGCTGAAGAGTTTAGCCAAAAATAAATGCAATCTCTAGCGTTCGATACGCGAGGGAGATTGATTCGTAACGATTGATGGTAATCTCCAGCGTACAACGAGCTCAAGAGATTACCCAAAAATAAATGCAATCTGCAACGTTCGATACGCGAGGGAGGTGGATTCGTTACAATTGATGGTAATCTCCAGCGTACAACGAGCTGAAGAGATAACCCAAAAATAAATGCAATCTCTAGCGTTCGATACGCGAGGGAGGTTGATTCGTAAAAATTGATGGTAATCCCCAGCGTACAACGAGCTGAAGAGATTACCCAAAAATAAATGCAATCTCCAGCGTTCGACACGCGAGAGAGATTGATTCGTAACGATTGATGGTAATCTCCAGCGTACAACGAGCTGAAGAGATTACCCAAAAATAATTGCAATCTCCACCGTTCGATACGCGAGGGAGATTGACTTGTAAAAATTGATGGTATTCTCCAGCGTACAACGAGCTGAAGAGATTAGCCAAAAATAAATGCAATCTCCAACATTCGATACGCGAGGGAGATTCACTTGTAAAAATTGATGGGAATCTCAAGCGTACAACGAGCTGTAGAGTTTAGCAAAAAATAACTGCACTCTCCAGCATTCGATACGCGAGGGAGATTGACTCGTAACAATTGATGGTAAACTCCAGCGTACAACGAGCTGAAGAGATTACCCAAAAATAAATGCAATCTCTAACGTATGATATGCGAGGGTGGTTGATTCATTACAATTGATGGTAATCTCGAGCGTACAACGAGCTGAAGAGATTGTTGTTGCAGGAGGATGATATGTCGAGTAATTACAAATAATAAAGATGTAATAAACGTAAACCAACCCCTAGCCTAAGCAAATAATTACTAGACTTCCTCCCGTTGTAGTGGAAGGGTAGTCAGGATCGATCCACGAGGAGGCGTGTCAGCGGGATCCTAGTAGCTTTTGGAAATTTCACATCTTACGTCGACCAGAAGCCTCAATTTCGACCTTGGAGCTCGATGTCGACCTCGGCTGTCGATGTTCACTGCAACAGAAGACCTGCAGAAACAAAAACAAGTGGTCGATATCGACTGGAAGGGGTCGATAGCGATGTCAGTCCACGAAATCGACTGGCTCAGAAGACTGCCAGTCGATACAGAAGGGTCGATATCAATGCTAGGGGTCGATATCGATGCTGAGCAAACTTTGCAGCGATGTTCGTCGTCGACTCAGAACACTATCGACGAACTCAGTGGTCGATATCGACGTCTGGGGTCGATATCGATGCTCTCCCTGCAGTGAGTTAGTTCTTCGTCGGCAAAGACAGGCCGAAGAATTGAGAATGGAGAGAGAAGCAATGAACAGAAATAAAACAGAGGGTTTTGGGTGTATAAAATATGTAAAAAGCAACTCCTAGGATTAGGGTTTACCACAACGTTAACTAAATCATGCGATAAGATAAATAAGACGGACAATTGCGCTATTTCACCCGAAGGACAAGCTTTCGCCGTACACCAACTCTTTGGATTACTCTTGCAAATAAACCTAATTGTCTCTACCAATTTTATGTTTATAACTCAAGTTGTTAGCATGAATCCCTTTTCTTTCGATTAGGACTAAATATAGAATCGTAGGAGGAGAGATAGACACAACGATATCGACATCAAATACTTACCTCAAGCGCGCATGGCTAACGTCGGGCTCACCCCGACCCTAAGAGCTTTGGGGAACTACTCGCTTCTCATCATGGAACTCATTGTTGATTGAAAAGAGGAAACTTGCATTAAAATAATCTTCGAAACTTTACAACTCAACGTCAACTTTCGCAAACGTCAAACCCTAAAACTTCTCTCTAACTCTATTGTATTGGTTGATGATTGTTTCTTGGATGATTGAATGCCAGCCCCCTAGGGCTTTATTTATAGGCTACTAATCCTCGCTATCCAAGGATTGTAACTCCTATCTAAACTATGAACTCTATCCAAACAATTAGGATATGTCTTTTATTTTGATAAAACTTAAATAACATAAAGGTAAAAAGATAAATAACTCTTCAGCTGCCATCTATCTTGAAAGTATGAGATAATTCCGTGCCTCATTGAAGATATAGTTCCAATCCGCAACTCGAAATCGAGTCTTTCTTCTGTCGAGATAAGGGGTCGATATCGACACCAGAGATCGATATCGAGGTCTCTGTTCCTGCTCGACTTGTTCAGCGCTGGTCGATGTCTATGTTGAGGTCGATATGAGGGTCGATATCGACACCAGAGGTCGATAACTGGGTCTAAGGTCGATATCTACCTCTGCTCAGCTTCACTTGGCTTCTCCGTTTTGACTCCGATTTCGCTCGAATTCCTGAATGGTTAGCTCAAAACTTGTGCAGACCCTATTTCTTGAATTTTAGCTCATTCTTACACAAGTTTATATTCTTTTGAACATTTTCTTTGGAGATCGAATGAAATATGAAGTCAAACGATGCGATAAAAGGAGATATAAATATGTACATAAAAACACCCCATACGTAGACTTTCTTGTCCTCAAGCAATAACCAAGCAATAACCAATACCTACAACACACCATTCAAGTCTTCGGCCTTGTCAAAAGCAACATCATAAGCGGTAGTAAAGCAAAGCAAGTGAATTCAACGTTGAAGGTTCGATAATGTAAAACAAAGTAATATAGAAATACTCTAGAAGGGGGGGTTGAATAGAGTATGCCGGTTTTTCGCAGATTCTCAAGACTTTTGAAGCTCGTGCAAAATCCTTTGCGATTAGACTTAGTCTTTTCTCTGAAAACCTGAATCACCAAGTTATACAGTCGAACCAAGTGCGGAAATAAGGTAAAGAAATAAGTAAAGAACTCGATGAGTTATTTACGAGGTTCGGCACGAACTTGGCCTACGTCCCTACCTAGGGTTCTTCCACAACCCTAGGATTCAACCGGCTTTTATTGATTCACAAGACTTAGGATCCTAGTAGCTCCCCGAGAAGCCTCTCTCTTATACAATTGCAATCTAGACAACTCACGTTCCCTTGGAGTCCTAGACCAATCTAGAAGAGCCCCACCTCTCTATGCTATCTAGTACAATCCTCTTACACTTAGTGAATCAATCGCCTAGTGCCTACTTCCTGAGTTACAAACTCTTGAGTATAACACTCTCTCGAAATATATCATATAAGCTTACAGTGTAACTCTCAAATGTTTTGAAATGAAATTACAGACTCTTAAGGACTAGCAGAGAGCACACGAAGAAGACAGATCTCGCTTGAAGGCTTGATTGTATGAAAGCTTGTGTTCCACAGGTGTGTAGCTGTCTTCTTCTTCCTTTTCTTTTTATTGAAACAAATCGGCGCCTAAGGATCTTAAACAACGGCTAGAGAGGATCATGGCTTGAGCTGGATCTTCTATGTTTGGAAACTTTCGGAGGCCATGATCTTCCGATTTGAATCATCTCAATTTACAACATAAGGAAGGAAATAATATTCGAAAATACTTCCTGAAAGGTTAGTGTATATATAATAATATAATGGAAGCATATAATAACATAAAATAATATTCGAACAGGTTTTGTGTTTCATCAATATTGTTAGAGCTTCAAGACCTTTGACACAAACAGACTGTCAAGGCCTTTGAAACGTATTCCGATTTTCATCAAGGGAGTGGAGTTATCAATCTCCCCCTTGATGAAAGACAAAACCTGTGCATCCCTGCAACTTAGTCAAGCATATATAATATAAGTAAAATCAGACTAAGTACCTGCATGGGTTAGACAAATGTTGGATCAAAATTTTAAAGCAAGAACAACCATCCAACTGAAAATAAAACCAAGGTCTTCCAAGACCTTTAAATCACAACAGTTTTTAAAAAGTCTAACACCACCACAGATCATCTCCCCCTTTTTGTCTTTCAACAAAGGGAGGAGGTAAAACAGTCACCAAAAGTTTTGAAACAGTTTCCAAAAACCATCAATGTTTCAGATTTGGGGTTAGGGTAGGGTAGGATAGGGTTAAGCTTCATCGTCCGAAACATCATCAGTGAGCCGCGACCACAGACCTTACAACAGCTTGGTTACCCCGCTCATCTCCGTCATAAACACCTTGTGTAGCTCCTTGATATCCAGGTGAACTTCCTCCAAGCCCAACTCCAGGTTGTCCATGCGTTCATCAACGGCTGAGGCAGTGGGAAGAGCTTTTGAAGGAGAGGCAAGACTCCAAGTCCCTTGGGGGGACCGAGTGATGCCAATCTTTTCAAGGCTCTTGGAGTCGAACTTACCTATATGACGCTGCTGTTCTTCATTTTTAAAATCGATTCCAAAAGCTTCGAAGATTTGGGTCAAAAGGGTAGCGAAGGGGAGGGGAGTTCCTTTCCTGGCTTTTCTAGTGTGAGCCATGAATCCTAAAATGGTGTTGGCCAGATCAAGATCAAGGCCATTGAGGATTCGGTAAAGTAGGATCATGGCATTGTCGGTCAGGAGAGAGCCGGAGTTTAGACGGGGTAAGAGGCAACGCACAATGATGTTAAATATGATCTTTGCCTCTAGGGTAAGGGATGAATGGGTTAGCTGCTTTGAGGTGTTGGTAGATGCCTCGGGTAGAAGATATTTGGATCGGGCAAGGGTAATGCAATCTTCTTTAGAGGAGTTTTCTTGAGAGGGTGGACAAGGGCTAGGAAGGCCAAGGAAATCAGCGAAGTCAAAGGAGTTGAAAGAGATTCTAACTCCCTTGACGACAGATTCCAAGAACCAACCATCGTCAGTGTGTTTGGCTTTGAGATTTATATAGAACAGGCGGGTGAGTTGGGGATAATAGACGGTTTCAAGATTGAGAAGGGTACAAGCTGGGGATTTTTTAAGGATAGCAATGCACGGTAAATTCAAAGCTTCAAAGAACGCAATATCTAAAAAATTAGAACAGCATATCCTACGAGATCGAAACTCATCTACCCACTTACCAGCCATTTCAGCATTTTCAAACCATGAAGAGGGACCTCTTGGCAGGCGCCTCAAGGCTTTTGAGGGTGCCCTTCCTGGTGCGCTTGGGAGAAGGAGGCTTGGATGTAGAAGCTTTCCGCTTCATTGGAGACGGGGGAGGAGGAGGAGGAGAAGGAGAGGGAGCATGCTCGGGCTCCTCTTCCTCTTCTTCCTCTGACCCCGAGTCCTCAGCGTTGTCTCCATCGGTATCCTCCTCGTCCTCTCCAGATTTTCTTGCTCCTCGTCCTCTTCCTCAGGCTCCTCTTCAGAAGGAACCTCCTTGAGAGCCTCCGCCTCGGCTTCCTTCCGGATTCTCTCAGCTTCCTCCTCGACCAACTTCCTTGCAAGCTCGGCCTCCTCCTCGGCCTTTTTCTTCCTTAAAGCTACTTCTTCGGCTTCCTTGGCTGCATCCTTTTCCAGAATAGCATCAAGATCCTCCTCTTCTTCTTCCTCATCCACCTCCTAAGCGATGACCTTCTTTTTCCCTTTCTTCTTCGCACTGAGAGGCTTCTTAGCAGAGCGTTTTTTGAGAGCCCTTGGTTACTGTAGTCGTGCTCTCAGCGATGGTGCTCTGGACAACAGCAGGGACGATGGCTTGAGGAGTGGGTTCAGGTGTCTGAGAAGTAGCAGTGTCCTGGCGTCCCTTGGGGGTGGCGCCAAGTCTTTTGGGTGTGGAAGCTTTCTTTGATTTGGGAGCCATGGAGGTATTCGGCTAGGGTTTCAGGATAGTTTGAGAGATTGGAGAGGGAGAATTGGAAGAGTTTTGGGTGATTCTGAGGTTATGAGGTAATCGAGATGGGTTTGGGTTTTAAATAGGAGAGATTTGAGTGATGGGACGGGGTTTAGGGTTCCAAGGTAAGTAATGATAACATTGCCAATTTGAAAAATATTTCAATTCAAAATTCAAATCTTCTCTCAACCGTTTTAGAATAGGAGGGAAATAACCGAAAATATTTTGTTCCAAAAATATCTCTACGGATAAAATATGTGACATAAATAAATTATTTTGAAATCCAATGAAAATAATACTTGATCAAATATCTAAAAAGATATTAACCAAATATATACGATCCGATATCTGTTTTCTATCATTCAGTTCACAAACCTTGACATAAAACTCAAGGGTCTTGACACTGAGTAGAATTTATCTTTCGTAAAGGGAAAGCTCCCCCTACGAAAGTGCATCCTTGTTAAGCATCCCGATCTCTCATCTAATGAAGGTGAACTTGTCCTCTGCCAAAGGCTTAGTAAAAATGTCAGCCCATTGATAATCAGTTGAAATAAAGGAAATGGATACGTCACCTTTTTCGACGTGGTCTCTAATGAAATGATGCCTTACATCAATATGTTTGGTCCTTGAATGTTGAACAGGATTCTTTGTAATGGAGATGGCACTTGTATTGTCACACTTAATGGGAATGCCTTTGCGGTTGATGCCAAGATCTCGCATTTGTTGAGCTATCCAAAGGATTTGGAAGCAGCATGCTCCAGCTACTATAAATTCGGCTTCTGCAGTGGATAGGGCAACTGAGTTTTGTTTCTTAGAATGCCAACTGATCAAAGATGCTCCTAAGAATTGGCAACATCCTGATGTGCTCTTCCTATCCACCTTATAGCCTGTAAAATCTGCATCAGAATACCCGATTAATGTGAAATCCTTTTGCTTTGGGTACCATAGTCCAAGCTCCTTAGTGCCATTGAGATATCGAAAGATCCTTTTCACAGCAACGAGGTGAGATTATTTAGGATCAGCTTGAAACCTAACACACATGCAAACACTAAACATGATGTCAGGTCTACTAGCTGTAAGATATAGTAAAGATCCAATCATTCCTCGATACTTCTTTTGATTGACACTCTTCCGAGTCTTGTCTTGATCTAGGGATAATGTTGAGCTCATGGGAGTCTTGGCTGCTTTGGATTGATCCATCTTGAACTTCTTCAAGAGATCCTTAGTGTACATGCTTTGGTTGACAAAGATCCCTTTCTTGGATTGATGAACTTGTAATCCCAAAAAGAAGTTGAGTTCACCCATCAAGCTCATCTCAAATTCGCTGCACATGATGTCAGAAAATTCCTTGCACAAAGATGTGTTAGTAGCACCAAATAATATATCATCAACATAAATTTGAATAACCAAAATGTCCTTTCCTCTGGTCTTGATAAAAAGAGTCTTGTCGATCAACCCCCTTTTAAAATCATTTTCTAAAAGATATTTTGACAAGCGCTCATACCAAGCTCTTGGGGCTTGTTTCAAACCATAAAGCGCTTTGTCAAGTTTATAAACGTGATTAGGAAATTCCAAACTTTCAAAACCTGGGGGTTGAGCCATATAAATTTCTTCTTCTAAGAAACCATTGAGAAAAGCACACTTGACATCCATTTGATATAGCTTTATGCCCATAAAAGATGCAAATGCTAATAATATGCGAATGGCTTCAAGCCTGGCTACGGGAGTAAAGGTCTCCTCGTAGTCAATACCTTCATCTTGATTGTAGCCTTGAGCAACAAGCCTTGCCTTGTTCCTCACGATCTTACCATTCTCATCTAGCTTGTTTCGAAATACCCATCGTGTGCCAATGACTGATTGATGCTTTGGCCTAGGCTTCAAGGTCCAGACTTTGTTCCTTTCAAATTCGTTAAGCTCACTTTGCATAGCAATGATCCAATCTGGCTCTTGAAGGGCCTCATCTACCTTATTGGGTTCTATAAGAGAGACAAACGCGTGAAAAGCACAAAGATCTTTAAGTTTAGAACGAGTTTGAACACTAGAAGTAGGGTCAGAAATGATATCCTTTAATGAGTGTGATGAGGAGTATTTGAATTTTCTTTTGCTAGTCTCAGCTCCTTGATTCGTCACACCAGCAGGATTGATTTGTGGTACATCTGACTCCATAGTCCTGTTAGGTTCAGTTTCAGCAGTTTCTGACATTTCAACACTGTTGAATTGGACACCAAGGGCTTTGGACGAATCTTCAACACCTTGGGCCAATTCTTCAGTGTTGAGAATTTGTTCATGGATGTTCCTCTTCTTTGTGTTCTTGGTAGCAGCATCATCACCTTCCTCGTTCTCCGCATGGATGTTAAGATCTATATATGCAACACTTTCACTCAAAGAACCGTCATTGCATTCATAAAATATAACATGTATACTTTCTTCAACTAACTGGGTCCTTTTATTGAAGATTCTATAAGCTTCGCTACTTGTGGAGTAGCCAAGAAATATACCTTCATCACTACGTGCATCAAATTTCCCAAGGTTATCTTTTCCATTGTTATGAACAAAGCAAGTACAGCCAAAGGGTTTAAAATAAGATATAAGTGGTTTGCGGCCCTTGAAAAGTTCATAAGGAGTTTTCTTTAAGATGGAACGAATAAGACAACGATTCAAAATATAGTTAGCTGTGTTAACAGCTTCAGCCCAATAGGTTTTAGGTAATGCATTTTCTAAAAGCATAGTCCTGGCCATATCCTCTAGGATGCGGTTCTTTCGTTCCACAACCCCATTTTGTTGAGGTGTCCTAGGAGCAGAGAAGTTATGGGAGATGCCATATTTAGCACAAAACAAATCAAACTGAAGTTGATCAAACTCCCTACCATGATCACTTCGAATGGACACTATGGGCTTGTTTCTTAAAGTTTGCAACTCCTTACAAAGTTTTGAAATCTCAAATAAGGCCTCTGATTTTTCTTTTAAAAATGCAACCCAAGTGTATCTAGAAAAATCATCAACAACAACAAGCATGTACTTTTTACCATTGGGAGATTTGACTCACATAGGACCACATAAATCCATATGTAAAAGTTCAAGGGGTCTAGAAGAACTTACAACCTTTTTGGGTTTGAAAGAGCTACGTGTTTGTTTACCTCGTGTGCATGCATTGCACATATCAATACCTTTGAAGTCCATCTCAGGTAGTCCTCTTACAAGCCCTTTGGACACAAGCTTCTGTAGTGTATGTGGACTCACATGACCGAGTCTCCTGTGCCAGAGCTTTGGATCGTCCGTCAAAGCTTTTAGACATGTTAAGCTTCCTTGTGCCACTTGATCAGCATTCACAGCGTATATATTGTTGTAACGATAAGCAGTTAGTATAACTTCACCTATATCTTCTCTGCACACTAGACATCTTTTCTTGTTAAATCTGACATTATTGCCACAATCACATAATTGAGAAACACTAAGCAAATTATACTTTAAACCATTCACAAGATAGACATTTTTAATACTATGGTTGGAATCACTCCCAACGCTACCAATACCAACGATGTCACACTTTCCTTTGTCACCAAGAGTGATTGTTCCTGTGGATTGCTCCTTTAGTTCATGAAAGAGAGAACTCTTCCCACTCATATGTCTCGAGCATCCACTATCAATAATCCATTTTTGCTCCTTCACCTTGGTGATCTCCTGCAAAACAAACATCAACCTTTGTGGCTAGACCAATAAGCAAATTTGGATCCATTATTTGGATAAACCATATTTGGTAAAATAGTGCATTTTAGGACCCAAACTTGTGTTATCCATTCTTTTCTCAAATGAACAGGGAATGTATTGCGAATGATATATGGATCCTTTCTTCTATAGGGGCAGGTCTCTTTTACATGTCCCTTTCGAGCACAATGGTGACATATAGGAGAGGTTCTGCTTCCTTTTGCCTTTACAAAGGTGGTAATGTGCTGCTTCTTTAAAAACCTTGGATTGTAACCAATACCACTTTTGTTTAGAGAACTTTGTTGCTCACCCAACATCCTATCAAGAGTGCCTTTGGATTTGGTAAAACTTATGAGGGCTGTCTGTTGGTCTTGAATCTTATTATTCAGGGAGATCTTCTCGTTCTCTAAGTCATGATGTTCATTTCTCAGAGACGAGAGATCTTGCTTGAGTTCAGATTTCTCTGAGTCAAGAGTCTTGACTTTAATGTCAAGACCTGAATAAGAAGCTTCAAGACTTTTGACCCTCATAGACAGATCCTCAATAGTTCTTTCCTGGTCCATAGTTCTCTTAATAAGAGTGTTAGTTTGGGCAATAAGTTTCTCTTCATTGGCAATCATATTAGAATGGAATTCCGATAATACCTCTTTTGGACTTGCCATAAGTTCTCTTACGGTTACCTCAAGCTTCTCATTGTGAGATTCATCTCCTAATGCCATAAGACAGACATTGGCCTTCTCATCGTGGCTTTCTTTTTCCATCTATCACCCTTCTTGGACTGGCTCTTCGTCTTTTGAGGGCAGTCTTTCACAAGATGATCTGTTTCACCACATTCAAAACAAGACAACGGTTTAGTCTTCTTATCATTTTTGTTGCATTGAGACTTACCTCGGAATTTAGAAGACTCTGATCCATCCTTGTTGTTGAATTGATTCTTCATTTTGAGGATTTGAGCAAGTTCTCTTGTGATACGAGCAAAAGGATCATCCTCATCATCATCCTCATCATCATCCTCATCTTCGGAATCAGATTCATCTTTGTTGTCATCCTTCTTAGATTTAAGTGCCAAATTCTTAGTGCTTGCTGGAAGTTCTCCATCGTCTTCATTAAGGATCATCTCATGCGTGATCAGTTTCCCAAGCAGGTCGTCAAGAGGCAGAGTAGTGAGGTCTTGAGCTTCCTCTATAGCTGTTACTTTAGGACCCCACTTTTCTTTTGGGAGACACCTCAATATCTTCCTTACTTTCTCAACGTTTGTAAAGCTCTTGCCGAGAGTGTCAAGGTTGTTGGTGATTTCTGTGAATCGTGTGAACATGACCTTGATAGACTCATCAGGCTTCATCTTGAAAAGTTCATACTTTCGAAGGAAGATGCTGATCTTGGTGTCCTTCACTTGGCTGGTTCCCTCATAGGTGACGACCAACTTGTCCCAAATCTCTTTAGCTGACCTACAAGATGAAATACGGTTAAACTCATCAGTGCTAAGACCACAATAAAGTAAGTTAATAGCCCTATAGTTTTTGGAGACGAGTTCAAGATCTGCTTGGATGTATTCAGACTCCTTCTTTGCGACTTTGGTTCCATTTGGTCCGTCTTTCTCTGGAATCTTTGGCCCATTCTCCATAATGTTCCAAAGTTCCAGATCTTGGTCTATGATGAACATCTTCATCAATGATCTCCAGTGGACAAAGTTGTTTCCTACAAAGAGTGGTGGTCTGCTGGTAGACCTTCCCTGTGCAAATCCTCTGCTTACTTCACCAGACATGATCGAAAACTCACAAGATTGTTAGATCAAAAGTAGTGAGTAAAGCTCTGATACCAATTGAAGGTTCGGTAATGTAAAACAAAGTAATATAGAAATACTCTAGAAGGGGGGGTTGAATAGAGTATGCCGGTTTTTCGCAGATTCTCAAGACTTTTGAAGCTCGTGCAAAATCCTTTGAGATTAGACTTAGTCTACTTCCTGAGTTACAAACTCTTGAGTATAACACTCTCTCGAAATATATCCTATAAGCTCACAGTGTAACTCTCAAATGCTTTGAATTGAAATTACAGACTCTTAAGGAATAGCAGAGAGCACACGAAGAAGACAGATCTCGCTTGAAGGCTTGAGTGTATGAAAGCTTGTGTTCCACAGGTGTGTAGCTGTCTTCTTCTTCCTTTTCTTTTTATTGAAACAAATCAGCGCCTAAGGATCTTCACCAATGGCTAGAGAGGATCATGGCATGAGCTGGATCTTCTATGTTTGGAAACATTCGGAGGCCATGATCTTCCGATTTGAATCTTCTCAATTTACCACATAAGGAAGGAAATAATATTCGAAAATACTTCCTGAAAGGTTAGTGTATATATAATAATATAATGGACGCATATAATAACATAAAATAATATTCGAACATAATATCATATAGAACAGGTTTTGTGTTTCATCAATATTGTTAAAGCTTCAAGACCTTTGACACAAACAGACTGTCAAGGCCTTTGAAACGTATTCTGATTTTCATCAAGGGAGTGGAGTTATCAAACGTCATAGCACATATTTTGGTGATCCATAGGCATTTGCAATTTTGATCCAACCTCACAGGGATAATGTGTTTGCACTCAACTCTCATGTGTTTAGACTATGAAGATCAACTCTTAACTCAATTCTATATACAATCTCATAAACATTGCAATTTATAAAAATCCACTTCGCAACCAATTATGAAAATTCAATAAGAACCATCAGGAGTACTTTCGCTCAATGGAAGACTTCAAAGAAGACTCCATTCGGCGGGGTTGTAATGGGGCTTGGTATGAAATAAAAGGGTATGTAATTATTTGGCTATGTGGTGCTTTTATAATTCGGGAATCAAGACTCCTAAATTTCAACACTTGCAATATCCAAACCATAACTCTTCAATGTTGCACTTTCCAAGCTCAATCTCCTATAATGCTCTTTCCCAACTCATCTTTTCATAATATGCTCCAAAGATGCACTAAAAGATGTAAACCATACTATCAACCCTTCTTCCAAACTCTAATATACTTCTCCAAAATATAACACTTGTATGAATAAAAGACTTAAGGATTTTGGCTCATGCACTATATATATTCATCTTTATTTTTTTCGGATTTTTTTTTCGGAAATAATAACTAAATATGTGCATTTATATGGTGAGCCAAAAATTCTTTTACAAAATATGACAAAATGTAAATATGCACCAACCCAATATTTCCTTGCTAAAAACTGGACATTATGCTCTTTTCTTTCCACAAGGCATTAGTCCAGCCAATCTAAGTCTTAATTCCCAAATGGGGGTCAGGCTCAATTCGGCTAGGGATAATTTTGTGGAATTTGCAATTTCAGGCTCAGGCTAATGTTCTGGCTTCAAGCAGGGATAATGCAGGGTAGGTAAAGAGAGGATAAAAATGGCTTAAAAGATGCCTCCATCATTTAATTCTCGTAAACATAAACATATATATGTATTGGCTTTGAATAACTATCACAAAATTTAGAGATGCATAGGAAGAGTAAATTCACTCAAGAAAGTGGAGGGATTTTTGATGTTCTCCCTATAGGCCAAATTTCTCACAAGGACAAACTTTGTTGGATTTGCTTTTAGCCTAGTATCATATGTGCTCAATTTCATCACAAGTTCACAATCTACATAAAATTTTTAAGGACTTAGGCTAAACCATCCAAATATGCCAAAGGATTTACATGATCAAGTCAGCGATTGAGTTTTCATCATAGGACATCTAAGTAGGGTTTAAAAACAAACTTAAAAATAAACATGCATTTTTTTTTTATATTTTTGACATTTTTCTATTTTTTTTTTATTTTTTTTTGTAATTTTTTTTTTGACATTTTTATAAAAGTAAAACTAAGAACAAAAAAAAATTTAAACATGAATGCAATGCGAAGAAGAAAACCAAGTTATGACCATAAGACATGTTTTTCCCCCACCCCATACTTAAAATATACAGTTCCTCACTGTATTAAAAAGAAGAACAAGGGTTGAGAGAAACTCACAGCGCAACCTTCGGATTCAGGTCAATTTCAGGTTAGGTTGATGCCAGAAGTCGATATCTAGGTAAGAGGTCGATGTCGACTGTATCTGTCGAAGTCGAGGAAGAAAATGAAGACAAGGGCTTGCCAGGTTGGGGTCGATATCGAGTATTAGGGTCGATATCGACCTCTATTTTTTCACTCCTGAGTCCTCGATGTCGACTCCAGGAGGTGGCTAGACCCTGGGGCGGTCGATTTTGACTGGCCTGGTCGATTTCGACTGCCTCTGCAGAAGCTTCTTTTGTTCTTCGTTGTTCCTTTTGCTTGGTACCCTGAAATCTTTGTTAGAAATATAGATAAAGCAACGAATTATCTCAGTTTTAAAAGTTTCAAAAAGCCAAAAGTTAAATCCTGATAACCATCTATGCGAAAATTTAAAGGTTTTATGTACAAGCTCTAGAGTTTTGAGTCGCTAGGCCGACTTCTTCGTCAATTCTTTAAGACCCTTTTATGGAGGGACCCTTCGAGCTTGAACCTTCTCCTGGATCATCTAGGTCTTTGTGGTAGTAGCTAAGCTCGGCGACCAAGGCTTCTTTGATGTTAGGTTCTTCTTTGGGCGCTTT
The DNA here is from genome assembly GCA_963922045.1 of Persicaria maculosa. Classification (NCBI taxonomy): domain Eukaryota; kingdom Viridiplantae; phylum Streptophyta; class Magnoliopsida; order Caryophyllales; family Polygonaceae; genus Persicaria; species Persicaria maculosa. The sequence continues at coordinate 44,291,966 of OY998261.1, forward strand.
CCTTCTCTTTCTTGACCTAACTTTAGCAATATAGGCAAACCATGAATCTTTGACCCTCTCTTTAGTAGAATTATCAATAATGGGCTTAATTGATTTATCAATAATGGACGGAGGAGGGTTAGGAGTCATACTTGGGCTTACCTGTTTGGGCCCGAAACAGAAATCTTCGGGCTGAGGGGTGGTCGATTTCGACCAAGAAGGGTCGATTTCGAGTGCTGTGGTCAATATCGATATGTGGGGGTCAATATCGACCTCGTTGACCCCATACTTAAGCTTCTGGCAATGATCTGGCATGCTCGATTTCGACCAAGGGGGGTCGATTTCGATGTTGTTAGTCGATATCGACTGGTTCCAGTCAATGTCGACCCTGCGTGCTGTTTCCGTCCTCGCCAACAAAAATTTTCTAAGCTTTTCTTTAGTCGGCGAGAGGACTACTTGCTCCAGGTGCTTTGTTTCGCTCATGGTCGGGTTGAAAGAGAATTCTATCACTTCGTTCATTATAGTAAAGGTTAGTAACCCTCGACGTACATTGATATTGGCATCTGCAGTAGCTAAGAAAGGCCTACCAAGGATAATAGGCACTACAGGATCTTCAGGCATTTCCAATACAATGAAATCAGTAGGCACAAAGAACTTACCTACCTTTACCGGAACATCATCAACTATACCTGTGGGTCTGACGAATGAGTTGTCAGCCATATAAAGTTTCATGTCCACAGGTTCAAGGGCGCCAATGTTCACCTTTTGCCAAATAGAAAGGGGCATGAGACTTACGCTTGCCCCTAGGTCACATAGGGCTTTGTAACGATGTTGGCCAAGTCCCACGGTGATTGCAAACTTCCCTGGATCACTCTTCTTCTCAGGGAAGTCCATCTTTGAGCATTCCTCTGCGATCTCTGCCATGGATCTCTTCTTGCTAAGGATATCTTTGAGGAATCGCATATAGGCACGTATCTCGCTTAGGGCTTCTGTAAGAGGGATAGTAACGTTAAGTCCTTGAAGTATTTTCACAAAGCGCTTAAACATACCTTTGGTGGGATCCTCCAATGCTTTGGATGGGAATGGAAACGTCTTCTTTGGTGGAGGGGCCAAAACGGTGGTCGGAGGGGCCTGCTGGACATCGATGTCGACTGGGCTCTGGTCGATATCGACTGGAATGGTCGATTTTGATACGCGAGGGAGATTGATTCATTACAATTGATGTTGTGATATAAACATGCATTTTGTTTTGTATTTTTGACATTTTTTTTGGGTAATCTCCAGCGTTCGATACGCGAGGGAGGATGATTCATTACAATTGATGGTAATATCCAGCGTACAACGAGCTGAAGAGATTATCCAAAAATAAATGCAATCTCCCGCGTTCGATGCTCGAGGGAGATTGATTCGTAACGATTGATGGTAATATCCAGCGTACAACGAGTTGAAGAGATTACCCAAAAATAAATGCAATCTCTAGCGTTCGATACGCGAGGGAGGTTGATTCGTTATAATTGATGGTAATCTCTAGCGTATAACGAGCTGAAGAGATAACCCAAAAAATAAATACAATCTCCATCTTTTGATACGCGAGGGAGGTTGATTCGTTACAATTTATGGTAATCTCTAGCGGACAACGAGCTGAAGAGATTACCCAAAAATAAATGCAATCTCCAGCATTCGATACGCGAGGGAGGTTGATTCGTTACAATTGATGGTAATCTCCAGCGTACAATGAGCTGAAGGGATTACCCAAATATAAATGCAATCTCCAGCATTCGATACGCGAGGGAGGTTGATTCGTTACAATTGATGGTAATCTCCAGCGTACAACGAGCTGAAGTGATTATCCAAAAATAAATGCAATCTTCAGCGTTCGATATGCGAGGGAGATTGATTCGTAACGATTGATGGTAATACCAGCGTACAACGAGCTGAAGAGATTACCCAAAAATAAATGCAATCTCCAGCGTTCGATACGCGAGGGAGGTTGATTCGTTACAATTGATGGTAATCTCCAGCGTATAATGAGCTGAAGAGATTACCGGAAAATAAATGCCATCTTCGGCGTTCGATACGCGAGGGAGGTTAATTCATTACAATTGATGGTAATCTCCAGCGGACAACGAGCTGAAGAGATTAGCCAAAAATAAATGCAATCTCCAGCGTTCGATACGCGAGGGAGATTGACTCGTAACGATTGATGGTATCCTCCAGCGTACAACGAGCTGAAGAGTTTAGCCAAAAATAAATGCATTCTCCAGCGTTCGATACGCGAGGGAGATTGACTCTGAAAAATTGATGGTAATCTCCGGCGTACAACGAGTTGAAGAGTTTAGCCAAAAATAAATGCAATCTCCAGCGTTCGATACGCGAGGGAGATGGACTCGTAACAATGTATGGTAATCTCTAGCGTACAACGAGCTGAAGAGATTACCTAAAAATAAATGCAATCTCCAACCTACGATATGCGAGGGTGGTTGATTCGTTACAATTGATGGTAATCTCCAGCGTACAACGAGCTGAAGAGATTACCCAAAAATAAATGCAATTTTCAGCTTTCGATACGCGAGGGAGGTTGATTCGTTACAATTGATGGTAATCTCCAGCGTACAACGAGCTGAAGAGATTACCCAAATATAAATGCAATCTCCAGCGTTCGATACGCGAGTGAGTTTGATTCGTTATAATTGATGGTAATCTCCAGCGTACAACGAGCTGAAGAGATTATCCAAAAATAAATGCAATCTCCAGCGTTCGATACGCGAGGGAGATTGATTCGTAACGATTGATGGTAATATCCGGCGTATAACGAGCTGAAGAGATTACCCAAAAATAAATGCAATCTCCAGCGTTCGATACGCGAGAGAGGTTGATTCGTTACAATTGATGGTAATCTCAAGCGTATAACGAAGTGAAGAGATTACACAAAAAGAAATGCAATCTCCAGCGTTCGATACGCGAGGGAGGTTGATTCGTTACAATTGATGGTAATGTCCAGCGTACAAGGAGTTGAAGAGATTACCCAAAAATAAATGCAATCTCCAGCGGTCGATACGCGAGGGAGGTTGATTCGTTACAAATTATGGTAATCTCCAGCTTACAACGAGCTGAAGAGATTATCCAAAAATAAATCCAATCTCCAGCGTTCAATACATGAGGGAGATTGATTCGTAACGATTGATGGTAATATCCAGCGTACAACGAGCTGAAGAGATTACCCAAAAATAAATGCAATCCCCAGCGTTCGATACGCGAGGGAGGTTGATTCGTTACAATTGATGGTAATCTCTAGCGTATAACGAAGTGAAGAGATTAAACAAAAAGAAATGCAATCTCAGCGTTCGATATGCGAGGGAGGTTGATTCGTTACAATTGATGGTAATGTCCAGCGTACAAGGAGCTAAAGAGATTACCCAAAAATAAATGCAATTATATCATATCATCTCATCTCTTGCCCGATAGTGTTGGGCCATCATATCATGTTCATATCGACTCGATAGACTCAGGGCACCCGATGGGGCTGGGCTACACTATGACCCTAGCAAAGACTATAGGACTATCACAGATAACGGCCGTTCTGTATTCAAACACACAAAGTAAACACATGCTCAGTTCAATGCAATCCTAGCATGATACTACATGGCATGCTTTAATATGCAACAAAACTACACATTACATGACACATTAGGCAGGAGGTCCAGGTTACTGAGTAAGTCCCGTAGGATACTTACCTGTTGATGCAGAACAGCAAGATAACACAAGCAAGGGCCCAAATGCAAGTCCAAAGCAAATCCAAAAGCAATACACACCTATCATCAAGCCATTTCCATAAGCTTCCAAACTAACATTCATACACACGAACCCAAGTTCTCAACATCCTCAAAACCGACCGATAGTGAAACTGTTTTCCGAAATCTTTCCGATACGATCAAATCGACCAAAATCATTATTTCCGTCAAACCCATTGATAAAATCATACCAACCATATTTTCAAACTCTTATATCCCAGATTAGGTCAACCCATATTCAAAATGATTTCTCAACTCATACTTGGCCAAATTCCGAAATTAGACATTTAAGCCTTCAAACCACTTTCTCAAAATCATATTATAGAAAACATTCCGGCATTTTAAATTCCAAAATAAATCCAACTTCTCAAACCTTATTTGCAAAACATTAACTCTTAGTCAACTCATTTTCAAATAATTCCTAAAATCATATTTGGCCAAAACCCATTCATAAACATTATATAATATCCCATCTCAATGAATATTTAAATATGATAAAATTGCTAAAGTCAATCCATTTTAATAACCCACAATTATAAATCAAAATACCAAATTACTTTGACATATTTTAAATCACATCTCAAAATCATCATATAACATCATACATGTATATAACCATTAATATTACTTTTAAAATCATTTACAATATATTCTAATATTTTCAGAATATATAGGTCCACATCCAAAAATCAGAATAACATATGTGTATATATAAAATAACATAACTCATAATATAAACTTAACACATATAAAATAATAATAACAACCCAAAATAAATCCCTGACCAAACCAAAAGAACAAGCCTAGCCCAACACCCAATTCTCAGCCTAACCCGAGCCCATTCATAAAATAAAGGGAGATGGATCCGGATTCACAACCCGACCCGAAGTTTAGGCCCAACCTCTTATAACCAGGCTCGACAGAAAATAAAATGAGACGGGCCCCAGGGTGATTAGGCGCCGAGGTGGCAGTGAGGTGGAATGGGACGGGCCCGCCAGCTGAAGAAATGAGGGAGGAGGGGATCCGAATGGAAGTGATATAACCCGGAAGATTTGACCCGGCCCAACAGCAACACACGTCTTCCTCTTCCTCATCACGACAAAGCGCCGCTCTAAGACGAGGGACGTCGGAAAGGAGGGAGGGATCTTGGCTATGGGGCTCCGTTTGACTCAAAAATTTACCGAGGCACTCATGATCGAATTCCGACCACACTCGTCCCAGAAAGAAGGAGACGACAGAAGGGAAGGAGGAGGAAAATGGGGAACTTACAGCGGCGCCTTCCGAGGGCGACTCCGGGCTCGACGGCTCCGACTCTCCGGGGCTCTCCTAGTGGCTTATGGGCGCTCATGGGAGTCGGTGGAGTTGCTGCTGCTACTGGGCACACGGGAGGGGATGATGGAGGCTGCTGCTCAGCTCGGTGGTGCTCGGACACCAAACAGGGGGCTTGAGCTCCGAGGCTTCCAATGGAGGAAGGGAGTAGGAAGAAGAGCGGGGTGGTTCTAGTGGCGGAATTGGAGGAGTGAGGGTGGTGGAATGGTGGTGGCGGACTAGGCAAAGGTGTTGCCTTTGGAGCTTATAGCTCTCGGCAAGGGCTCCAATGGAAGGGGTTTCGGTGGGTTCTAAGGTAAGTGAAAGAGAGGAGGGGAATTGAGAGGATGAGGGCTACAGATTCTTACAAACAAGAGAAAGATGGGTGAGGCAGGAGAGGCTGAAGATGCAGGCTGCAGAGGGCAATTGGGTGTAAGGATGTAAGCAGAGGAAGGTGGAGTGGGGTGAGGGAGGGGGACCGCAGAGAGAGAGAGAGATAGAGAGAGAGAGAGAAAATAAAGATAAAGGGAAAATAAAATAGGATTTACCACAATACCAATTGACAATTAGCGGAACGGACTCAAGACCCGCTTGCCCGATCGAATCCCGACTAAATCAAATTTAATTAAAATTTCAATTACTAATATCAAGTTAAATGGAATTAAATAAATTTTTCGATACTCGGAGCTTAAATTAATTTTATTAATGCTCGATCTCGAAAGCGAAAATCAAAATCCATTTCTAAAACCCAATTCAAAACTATATAGAAATTCGTTTATGAAGAATTAAATAAAATTCAGTTGCTCGAGGACGAGAAATTTAAAAATTTCTAGAATTTGAATTTTAAAGTTGAACATAATTTAATATTTTAAGAAAATAATATTTTAAATTTTCCCGGTCTTTACATTCATCCACCTCTAAAAACAAGTCTCGTCCCCGAGATTAAATTCATTTTTAAAACAATGGGAGGGAGTTTGAAATCGGTGAGTCCGAGGACCATGTCCAAGGATCTTGTAATCATCTCGGTTGCGTCTTCCGGGGTTCTCTCAATATCCTAGTCACGGTCGTGACATCTCCAATCGGCCTTGTCAAGTGTGTAATAAGGGCGACATCCTTGCTTCGACCTTTCAAAAGTATCACAACTCTAAAGCATTATAGCGTCCGACTAGGTCTTAGCAAGCAATCTATAAGCGCCCCTATAAAACGCTTGTATCCACTTCGTTAGATGTCATAATGTAAATCCAGTTCATAAATTCTCAAAGCGTTTTGTAAATGGAAAGGTTGTTATCGAAATAATTGAAACTCTCAACTTCTTTAAAACTCCAAGTTGGACCTTTTCAAAACCGCTCAAAATCTTCCAATTCAACATCTAATCGGGCAGCTTTACACCAAACAAGTCAAATCCTTGCAAATCAAGATTTCGTCAAAATCTCCGAAAAACCAAATCAGCTTCTCGCAAACCAATCAATCAAATGCAGAAGGTAGGGGGTGGAATCATCCACCTCTAAGGGCTAATCCCATATTCTCTTCCTAGGTTCCAAAATCATTTTATCATCATCTACAAATCAATATGCACATAAATAATCGACTCATCGACTCATCACATCATCAACCACTTCGCATATGGCAATCTCAACATTAATCATGATAATTTCAACCAATTGACATCTCAACCGCATACATGATTACCCATAAAATAAATCATACCATCCCTTCAGAACATACCATGAGCCATAAAGTATATCTACCTCATACCGAAGGCATCACAAGTGCATCATCGAATTCTCATAAATCACGCAAGCACACATGTCAAGAGATCAAAGAGGTTAGGTGTCATGGAGTCAGTACACTACTTCAAGTCAAATCTCACGATCGCATCTCAACATCGCACACTAGTGGAACCAGTCATAACAAGGGATCTCATGTAAAGCATAAATTCACATAGTCATCCTATCCAATTTCTATCCAGCATTATCATAACATATTATCACATCAATCCAACAAAATCATGCTATTAAGATTCAACCAAAAAAGGGGAGATCAAACAGTATATCAACATCAAAATGTCATCATGCTTTCCAGACATCATCTTAGCTCATCACAATGCCATATAACGATTAATAGCAGTCGTGCACAATCATCTCATATATACACATAAGTCATATCTATGCTCCAAGTCATATTCATCACTTACCTATTCATAATCAGGCTTATCAACCATATAGTATAACATCATGCCTTCACATAACAACGTATCATCATCTCATGATTCATTCAACACATTATAACATGCTTTTAGAACAACATATTAGGATAGCAATGGATTATTATATCATATTCATAGTTGTCACTACCAATTTTAACTCAGTATTGTATATCAACATGTAATATCATGCCATACAGGTTTATCATGGTTGCTATCTAGCATCATGCCAGTACATATTAATAAATCATATAATCAAGAAGACCCTCACATCATACCAATCACTCAATTTCCTTAACCGATCTCTAACCATTTTACCAAGGGACCTCACTCACATGTTTCAAGAAGAAGCAATCATTAATATTATTACACAGAAGGACTACATCATATCAATCAGCATTTATCAATAGCATCATTAGCTCATTATTAAGAATTGCACCTGTGTTTAAAGTCTCAATCTACTATCATGCTCAATAAGTATTGCAAAACATCATATATGAACCTAATCAAGTCAAGCTAGCGTATCTCGTCATAACCACATCTAATAAACAGTTCAGATTCTCAGCATTTGCAGTTCACATTATAGGCAAGGAATTTAGATCATGCTTGGCATCTCAGAGTAGCATCACATTAAGTCATCAAGGCACATTAGGATTGTAAGGCATCGAATCATATCATCATAGTCAACAGACAATCAAGCAACAGTCATCACATCAACAAGCAGTTTCCAACATGAAGTCAGTGCAATATCATCATCAACAAGCTCAGAAAGGGTTAGCAATTCGAATAGAGGACGCTCCCACCTGCAAGTCATATCGTACTCAACAATCGTAATCCTCGAAGCGAGCTTGTTCCATCGACATTATCGATCCTGAGGCCCGTGGGTTATGGGCCCACGCTTCCGCTGCGCTGCTCTATCGCTATTCGACTTCTCGATCCCTTTTTCTATGTGGTCGCTCATCCAATGTAACGCGTAGGAGTTCAAGTTAACGAAGATAGGGGAGTGACAAGGGCGGACGACCCAATGATTCTTTCAGAGACGGAATAGACCAAAGCTAAAGACGACATGACTAGAGACAAGACTCCGACTCGGGAATAGTAACGATGCCTTTATGGAGTCCATTAGGTTACAACTTGTAACAAACAAGCATGAATTCATTATGGAGCATATCAATCACATCAATCCACACTAACATGTACTTACCTCGAGGGCAACATTCGTATTCATATCAAAGACACAATCAAGTCCTACGCTGATGTATGTGAAACAAGCTAACATTCTAGTATTCCATGGAAACAGATATGCCTAGTAACTTCAAGCAAGATAGGCGGAACCAACAATGATCATATATAATTCGAAGTCATGCGGAGTTTAGTGAAGATAACGAGCATCATGCATGTGGATAATGTAAAAGCATGGTATACACATCAACAAATGAGCCCAAATATATCATGACAAGGTATGTCATAACAAACAGGTGAAGCGTCATACGAGAACACATAAGAGCAGCATAGTATGTATCACATATGTGAACAATGCACGAGTTTGGTGTATGCATTATACAAGATCATATAAGGGCAACATATTAACTATCTCATCTGACACAATGATCATATACTAGGTCAAGCATGGCACGTAATCATATGACGAGATACATTTAAGGAGCATAGGTCCTACATGATACTAGTGATACATGAGGTGATACAACCATAGTCAAGAGTCATTAAGAGGAGTTCAACATAATATTCACGAAACATGAGGCATTTCAAAAGTAACAAGAAGGACATCATGGGTGCTAGATTATAGACATGCTAAGAACGAACCATCATAGAGTACACATATGGTACAATAGTTATCATATCATAGAACAAGTACAACACGTGATCATTTAGCGGGTCATTTTGGAAATCATAAATCTTACACGATACTAATAGCACACATCGAACAGGAGTACAACTAAAGTGATTCAACTAAATTTATTCCTGATATTCATGCATCACGCATATGCAAAATCATGATATAGGGTGGTGTGTGATCAAGCGAGGTGGCAAGTCATACGTTCATGCAAGTGCGAGAGGACATCATAGAGTAATAGAGAAATAGCGCCGGGCGAAAACATGTAAGCATGCTAGGGTCATCCCTCACGGAAAGCAAGTCGATCATCGAATTTACATCAATATAATCGGATAAGTAAAGCATTCACGAGGATAGAAAGAGAGAGAGCCACACTATCAAGGAACTAGTTCAAGAGAGAATCGGCAATAATGTAGGCAAGGCATAAATTCGCACAAGTCACAACCAAGGGTTCTATATGTTACTAATGACTTAACCTAACACAGGACACGTACATGCACTTGGTTGATTACTCGACATTAAGCAAGACTTCAATTCAATCACCTTCCAATAATACAAAAACAGGAGAGGAAGTGTAGCGAGGTATAGTGCAAGTCTAAGTAATGGCAACACTACCAGAATATGGGGACATGATTTCAAATTAATGTATACTGGGATAAACATGTATTTGTCAAGACTCACTTATACTAACATATTCTCACCTTAGCACAATTAACACATAACAATACTCATTTGCAAAATCATCAACAATAGTTAATCTGAGGAATACGAAATAGGTGGGCATGCTATAGATTCTTGTCACAAGATGAATGATAAGCATTGAGGCATCATCGGCTAGCATGTTAAAGAGCACATCTTATGAGGCATTCATATAAAGAAGAGTCGACCACACTATCATGGACCCAATCCAAAAGAAGCAACAATCATATAGACTCATATCATGTGATTCATGTTTCTAATCAATCATACGAGCAATACAATAGGCCAAGTAGACGTGTTCACGACCTATAACCATGATAGAAAGTAAGGCATAACACGAGACCTAAGCAATGGGGCAAGCATGGGTACAAGACGTCATACAACTACAAATTCACATTAAGATCATCATCATAACATGTACTGAGAATTACATAGCATATAAGGCATGTTGGCACCAAATTATAACTCGTATCCATCAAGTAAGGGACTCACCCTATCATGATACTAGAACTGAACGATCACACTATCATGAACCTCTTCACAGGGATGACATCAATTATACAACATCCTGGCATATGACATATACATTCGTGCCCTAGTATGACAATGCAATATACTATGTAAATCATGTCGGGATGATATCGATATGATAAATGTAGCTCAAACCTATCCAATAGTCATTATGAACGTTAAGGCACATAAGCACAACTTCACACTAAGGATCAATTGTAAGTCAAGGAGTAGTAACACATAGTATCACGCAATAATGGACAGAGCAATCAAGATAATCCGATAGAGTTCCATATGAGCAACATTGACTCTTCCCAACTAACTCATTACCCATCTTTCTCGTGGGACTCGGATATGAATTTTTCGTGACAAGAGGACACTGAAGGATCGTCATAAGAATTGATAAGGACAGCCTCGTAAACATCTCACTCTCCGACTCGGGATTACATCAAGGACCGTCTTCCAATACTCTCTCGGACAACCCTTACATTCAATCATGATTCCCGACACAATGTGTTTACCAACCCGATTCCCCATGGAAGACACTGACATCCGGGAGAGACTCGATAGAACCGTCAAGAGGTCAATATAGTGGAGGGGCTTTTTCACACAAGTTGGCTTAACCATAAGGGAAATAAGGGTACTCCCGCTATCTCGTTCGCATAGATCATTCAATATTCATCAAATAGTTAGGACATACCAATCAATCTTTAGCATATCAAGCACTCAACATAGAATCAGTCAATGGCAATTACAATGATCTCCCTGGAGTCTTCCCAACCCGTCTGTAAAGAACAAGCTGGTATTTCACCTACCCATTTCCGACTACATCCAATAGGGATGGTCTAGCGCCGTTTCTACCCACTCGATCCCTTATTAGTTGATTCTCATCTTTTATCATAAGCCAAGTTCATATTTAGTCCAATTGAGTTAGGCATATTAAGTTCATTTTGCCCCTTTAAAACGCTTTCAAATCTTTCGAAATCCATGGGCGGTTTTCCAAAACATACACTCGACCCTTGTGTACCCGAATTGCACAACCTGGCTCTGATACCAACTTTGTAACGGCCCGGATATAAATACCCGGGTTACGTTTTGATGGTCGGATACCTTTGTTCGGATGTTGCAATTCAGGTACGGGTCGACGTTTCAAACCTCGAAAATCAGCATTCCAAAACGGGGATTTCGAACCCCAAGCAATCAAAGTCGTGGAAATTCGATTGAAATGAAAGTAAAGCAGAAGCAAGGTTTAGATACAAGTGCCACGGCAGAGCCGGGTCAAAACCAAAACAAAGTGGGTGATTTCCATTTGTCAAGTTAGCATATATTAGCCGGATTCTTCAATTCGCCAAGAGATTTCCCCATCACAGAAGCATGGAGCAACAAGAGCGGTACCTAACACTATCGACGAAGTCAGGCCTGGTGATCGCCTGCGGGTCCTCTGACCGTGGTGAGGCCACATAACATGCCTATGCCTAAATAAAAGATTACTAATGCGGTACAAGATTTAATTCACGCTATCATGCCCCTAGTATAAATATAATATGCGAAAAAGAATTGTAAAGGGCCCAAGACAATGCCAAGTGGCATATCCCTCTCCTACCTCTGCACCCCTTCCCGTTAGTGCAGAGACTGGCCAGTTCGGTGCTATAGCATAGCCATTTCCTCGTGGTGGTGCACTTCACCACGGTATCATCATATCATATCATATCTCATCATCATATCATATCTCATCATCATATCATAAATCATGCTCATGCCCGATGGTGCTAGGCTAATCATATCATATCATATCATCTCATCTCTTACCCGATATTGCTGGGCTATCATATCATGCTCATATCGACTCGATAGACTCAGGGCACCCGATGGGGCTGGGCTACCCTATGACCCTAGCAAAGACTCTAGGACTATCACAGATAACGACCGTTCTGTATTCAAACACACAAAGTAAACACATGCTCAGTTCAATGCAATCCTAGCATGATACTACATGGCATGCTTTAATATGCAACAAAACTACACATTACATGACACATCAGGCAGGAGGTCCAGGTTACTGAGTAAGTCCCGTAGGATACTTACCTGTTGATGCAGAACAACAAGATAACACAAGCAAGGGCCCAAATGCAAGTCCAAAGCAAATAGAAAAGCAATACACACCTATCATCAAGCCATTTCCATAAGCTTCCAGACTAAAATTCATACACACGAACCCAAGTTCTCAACATCCTCAAAATCGACCGATAGTGAAACCGTTTTCCGAAATCTTTCCGATACGATCAAATCGACCAAAATCATTCTTTCCGTCAAACCCATTGATAAAATCATATCAACCATATTTTCAAACTCTTAAATCCCAGATTAGGTCAACCCATATTCAAAATGATTTCTCAACTCATACTTGGCCAAATTCCGACATTAGACATTTAAGCCTTAAAACCACTTTCTCAAAATCATATTATAGAAAACATTCCGGCATTTTAAATTCCAAAATAAATCCAACTTCTCAAACCTTATTTACAAAACATTAACTCTTAGTCAACTCATTTTCAAATAATTCCTAAAATCATATTTGGCCAAAACACATTCATAAACATTATATAATACCCCATCTCAATGAATATTTAAATATGATAAAATTGCCAAAGTCAATCCATTTTAATAACCCACAATTATAAATCAAAATACCAAATTACTTTGAGATATTTTAAATCACATCTCAAAATCATCATATAACATCATACATGTATATAACCATTAATATTACTTTTAAAATCATTTACAATATATTAAAATATTTTCAGAATATATACGTCCACATCCAAAAATCAGAATAACATATGTGTATATATAAAATAATATAACTCATAATATAAACTTAACACATATAAAATAACAATAACAACCCAAAATAAATCCCTCACCAAACCAAAAGAACAAGCCCAGCCCAACACCCAATTCTCAGCCCAACCCGAGCCCATTCAGAAAACAAAGGGAGATGGATCCAGATTCACAACCCGACCCGATGTTTAGGCCCAACCTCTTATAACCAGGCTCGACAGAAAATGAAATGAGACGGGCCCCAGGGTGATTAGGCGCCGAGGTGGAAGTGAGGTGGAATGGGACGGGCCCGCCAGCTGAAGAAATGGGGGAGGAGGGGATCCGAATGGAAGTGATATAACCCGGAAGATTTGACCCGGCCCAACAGCAACCCACGTCTTCCTCTTCCACATCACGACAGAGCGCCGCTCTGAGGCGAGGGACGTCGGAAAGGAGGGAGGGATCTTGGCTATGGGGCTCCGTTTGACTCAAAAATTTACCGAGGCACTCACGATCGAATTCCGACCACACTCATCCCAGAAAGAAGGAAACGACACAATGGAAGGAGGAGGAAAAAAGGGAACTTACAGCGGCGACTTCCGAGGGCGACTCCGGGCTCGATGGCTCTGACTCTCCAGGGCTCTCCTGGTGGCTTCTGGGCGCTCATGGGAGTCGGTGGAGATGCTGCTGCTACTGGGCACATGGGAGGGATGATGGAGGCTGCTGCTCAGCTCGGTGGTGCTCGGACACCAAACAGGGGCCTTGAGCTCCGAGGCCTCCAATGGAGGAAGGGAGTAGGAAGAAGAGCGGGGTGGTTCTGGCGGCGGAATCGGAGGAGTGAGGGTAGTGGAATGGTGGATTGGTGGTGGCGAACTAGGCAAAGGTGTTGCCTTTGGAGCTTACAGCTCTCGGCAAGGGCTCCAATGGAAGGGGTTTTGGTGGGTTCAAAGGTTAGTGAAAGAGAGGAGGGGAATTGAGAGGATGAGGGCTACAGATTCTTACAAACAAGAGAAAGATGGGTGAGGCAGGAGAGGCTGAAGATGCAGGCTGCAGAGGGCAATAGGGTGTAAGGATGTAAGCAGAGGAAGGTGGAGTAGGGTGAGGGAGGGGGACCACAGAGAGAGAGAGAGAAAATAAAGAAAAGGGAAAATAAAATAGGATTTACCACAATACCAATTAAAATTTAGCAGAACAGACTCAAGACCCGCTTGCCCGATCGAATCCCGACTAAACCAAATTTAATTAAAATTTCAATTACTAATATCAAGTTAAACGGAATTAAATAAATTTTTCGATACTCGGAGCTTAAATTAATTTTATTAATGCTAGATCTCGAAAGCGAAAATCAAAATCCATTTCTAAAACCCAATTCAAAACTATATAGAAATTCGTTTCTGAAGAATTAAATAAAATTCAGTTGCTCGAGGACGGGAAATTTCAAAATTTCTAGAATTTTAATTTTAAAGTCGAACATAATTTAATATTATAAGAAAATAATATTTTAAATTTTCCCGGTATTTACATGATACGCGAGGGAGGTGGTGGATTCGTTACAATTTATGGTAATGTCCAGCGTACAAGGAGCTGAAGAGATTACCCAAAAATAAATGCAATCTCCAGCGTTCGATACGCGAGGGAGGTTGATTCGTTACAATTGATGGTAATCTCCAGCGTACAACGAGCTGAAGAGATTATCCTAAAATAAATGGAATCTTAAGCGTTCGATATGCGAGGGAGATTGATTCGTCACGACTGATGGTAATATCCAGCGTACAACGAGCTGAAGAGATTACCTAAAAATAAATGCAATCTCCAGCGTTCGATACGCGAGGGAGGTTGATTCGTTACAATTGATGGTAATCTCCAGCGTATAACGAGCTGAAGAGATTACCGGAAAATAAATGCCATCTCCGGCGTTCTATACGCGAGGGAGGTTGATTCGTTACAATTGATGGTAATCTCCAGCGTACAACGAGCTGAAGAGATTAGCCAAAAATAAATGCAATCTCCAGCATTCGATACGCGAGGGAGATTGACTCGTAACGATTGATGGTATCCTCCAGCGTACAATGAGCTGAAGAGTTTAGCCAAAAATAAATGCAATCTGCAGTGTTCGATACGCGAGGGAGATTGACTCTGAATAATTGATGGTAATCTCCAGCGTACAACGAGCTGAAGAGTTTAGCCAAAAATAAATGCAATCTCCAACGTTCGATACGCGAGGGAGATTGACTCGTAACGATTGATGGTATCCTCCAGCGTACAACGAGCTGAAGAGTTTAGCCAAAAATAAATGCAATCTCGAGCGTTCGATACGCGAGGGAGATTGACTCTGAAAAATTGATGGTAATCTTTAGCGTACAACGAGCTGAAG
Source organism: Persicaria maculosa (assembly GCA_963922045.1). Lineage (NCBI taxonomy): Eukaryota > Viridiplantae > Streptophyta > Magnoliopsida > Caryophyllales > Polygonaceae > Persicaria > Persicaria maculosa. The sequence continues at coordinate 44,307,508 of OY998261.1, forward strand.
AGATTACCCAAAAATAAATGCAATCTTCAGCATTCGATATGCGACGGAGGTTGATTTCTTACAATTGATGGTAATCTCCAGCGTACAACGAGCTGAAGAGATTACCCAAATATAAATGCAATCTCCAACGTTCGATTTGCGAGGGAGTTTGATTCGTTACAATTGATGGTAATCTCCAGCGTATAATGAAGTGAAGAGATTACACAAAAAGAAATGCAATCTCCAGCGTTCGATAGGCGAGGGAGGTGGATTCGTTACAATTGATAGTAATGTCCAGCGTACAAGGAGCTGAAGAGATTACCCAAAAATAAATGCAATCTCCAGCGTTCGACACGCGAGGGAGGTTGATTCGTTACAATTGATGGTAATCTCCAGCGTACAACGATCTGAAGAGATTATCCAATAATAAATGCAATCTCTAGCGTTCGATACGCGAGGGAGATTGATTCGTAACGATTGATGGTAATATCCAGCATACAACGAGCTGAAGAGATTACCCAAAAATAAATTCAATCAACAGCGTTCGATACGCGAGGGAGGTTGATTCGTTACAATTGATGGTAATCTCCAGCGTGTAACGAAGTGAAGAGAATACACAAAAAGAAATGCAATCTCTAGCGTTCGATACGCGTGGGAGGTTGATTCGTTACAATTGATGGTAATGTCCAGCGTACAAGGAGCTGAAGAGATTACCCAAAAATAAAAGCAATCTCCAGTGTTCGATACGCGAGGGAGGTGGATTCGTTATAATTGATGGTATTGTCCAGTGTACAAGGAGCTGAAGAGATTACCCAAAAATAAATGCAATCTCCAGCGTTCGATACGCGAGGGAGGTTGATTCGTTATAATTGATGGTAATCTCCAGCGTACAACGAGCTGAAGAGATTATCCAAAAATAAATGCAATCTTCAGCGTTCGATAAGCGAGGGAGGTTGATTCGTTACAATTGATGGTAATCTCCAGCGCATAACGAGCTGAAGAGATTACCGGAAAATAAATGCCATCTCCGCCGTTCGATACACGAGGGAGGTTGATTCGTTACGATTAATTGTAATCTCCAGCGTACAACGAGCTGAAGAGTTTAGCCAAAATTAAATGCAATCTTCAGCGTTCGATACGCGAGGGAGGTTGATTTGTTACAATTGATGGTAATCTCCCGTGTACAACGAGCTGAAGAGATTACCCAAATATAAATGCAATCTCCAGCGTTCGATACGCGAGGGAGTTTGATTCGTTACAATTGATGGTAATCTCCGGCGTATAACAAAGTGAAGAGATTACCCAAAAATAAATGCAATCTCCAGCGTTCGATAAGCGATGGAGGTGGATTCGTTAAAATTGATGGTAATGTCCAGCGTACAAGGAGCTGAAGAGATTATCCAAGAATAAATGCAATCTCCAGCGTTCGATACGCAAGGGAGATTGATTCGTAACGATTGATGGTAATATCCAACGTACAACGAGCTGAAGAGATTACCCAAAAATAAATGCAATCTCCAGCGTTCGATACGCGAGGGAGGTTGATTCGTTACAATTGATGGTAATCTCCAGCGTACAACGAGCTGAAGAGGTTAGCCAAAAATAAATGCGATCTCCGGCGTTCGATACGCGAGGGAGGTCGATTCATTACAATTGATGGTAATGTCCAGCGTACAAGGAGCTGAAGAGATTACCCAAAAATAAATGCAATCTCTAGTGTTCAATACGCGAGGGAGGTCGATTCGTTACAATTGATGGTTATCTCCAGCGTACAATGAGCTGCAGAGATTATCCAAGAATAAATGCAATCTCCAGCGTTCGATACGCAAGGGAGATTGATTCGTAACGATTGATGGTAATATCCAACGTACAACGAGCTGAAGAGATTACCCAAAACTAAATGCAATCTCCAGGGTTCGATACGCGAGGGAGGTTAATTCGTTACAATTGATGGTAATCTCCAGCCTACAACGAGCTGAAGAGATTACCCAAATATAAATGCAATCTCCAGCGTTCGATACGCGAGGGAGTTTTATTCGTTACAATTGATGGTAATCTCCGGCGTATAACAAAGTGAAGAGATTACCCAAAAATAAATGCAATCTCCAGCGTTCGATAAGCGATGGAGGTGCATTCGTTACAATTGATGGTAATCTCCAGCGTACAACGAGCTGAAGAGATTATCCAAGAATAAATGCAATCTCCAGCGTTCGATACGCAAGGGAGATTGATTCGTAACGATTGATGGTAATATCCAACGTACAACGAGCTGAAGAGATTACCCAAAAATAAATGCAATCTCCAGCGTTCGATACGCGAGGGAGGTTGATTCGTTACAATTGATGGTAATCTCCAGCGTACAACGAGCTGAAGAGGTTAGCCAAAAATAAATGCAATCTCCGGCGTTCGATACGCGAGGGAGGTCGATTCATTACAATTGATGGTAATGTCCAGCGTACAAGGAGCTGAAGAGATTACCCAAAAATAAATGCAATCTCTAGTGTTCAATACGCGAGGGAGGTCGATTCGTTACAATTCATGGTAATCTCCAGCGTACAACGAGCTGAAGAGATTATACAAAAATAAATGCAATCTTCAGCGTTCAATATGCGAGGGAACTTGATTCTTAACGATTGATGGTAATATCCAGCGTACAACGAGCTGAAGAGATTACCCAAAAATAAATGCAATCTCCAGCGTTCGATACGCGAGGGAGGTTGATTCATTACAATTGATGGTAATCTCCAGCGTATAACGAGCTGAAGAGAATACCGGAAAATAAATGCCATCTCCGGCGTTCGATACGCGAGGGAAGTTAATTCATTACAATTGATGGTAATCTCCAGCGTACAACAAGCTCAAGAGATTACCCAAAAATAAATGCAATATTCAGCGTTAGATACGCGAGGGAGGTTGATTTTTTACAATTGATGGTAATCTCCCGCGTACAACGAGCTGAAGAGATTACCCAAATATAAATGCAATCTCCAGCGTTCGATACGCGAGGGAGTTTGATTCGTTACAATTGATGGTAATCTCCAGCGTATAACGAAGTGAAGAGATTACCCAAAAATAAATGCAATCTCCAGCGTTCGATACGCGATGGAGGTGGATTCGTTAAAATTGATGGTAATGTCCAGCGTACAAGGAGCTGAAGAGATTACCCAAAAATAAATGCAATCTCCAGCGTTCGATACGCGAGGGAGGTTGATTCGTTACAATTGATGGTTATCTCCAGCGTACAATGAGCTGCAGAGATTATCCAAGAATAAATGCAATCTCCAGCGTTCGATACGCAAGGGAGATTGATTCGTAACGATTGATGGTAATATCCAACGTACAACGAGCTGAAGAGATTACCCAAAACTAAATGCAATCTCCAGCGTTCGATACGTGAGGGAGGTCGATTCATTACAATTGATGGTAATGTCCAGCGTACAAGGAGCTGAAGAGATTACCCAAAAATAAATGCAATCTCCAGTGTTGGATACGCGAGGGAGGTCGATTCGTTACAATTGATGGTAATCTCCAGTGTATAACGAGCTGAAGAGATTATCCGAAAATAAATGCAATCTTCAGCGTTCGATATGCGAGGGAGCTTGATTCGTAACGATTGATGGTAATATCCATCGTACAACGAGCTGAAGAGATTACCCAAAAATAAATGGAATCTCCAGCGTTCGATACGCGAGGGAGGTTGATTCGTTACAATTGATGGTAATCTCCAGCGTATAACGAGTTGAAGAGAATACTGGAAAATAAATGCCATCTCCGGCGTTCGATATGCGAGGGTGGTTGATTCGTTACAATTGATGGTAATCTCCAGCGTACAACGAGCTGAAGAGATTACCAAAAAATAAATGCAATCTTTAGCGTTCGATACGCGAGGGTGGTTGATTCGTTACAATTGATGGTAATCTCCAGCGTACAACGAGCTGAAGAGATTACCAAAAAATAAATGCAATCTTCAGCGTTCGATACGCGAGGGAGGTTGATTCGTTACAATTGATGGTAATCTCCAGCCTACAACGAGCTGAAGAGATTAGCCAAAAATAAATGCAATCTCCGGCGTTCGATACGCGAGGGAGGTCGATTCATTACAATTGATAGTAATGTCCAGCGTACAAGGAGCTGAAGAGATTACCCAAAAATAAATGCAATCTCTAGTGTTCAATACGCGAGGGAGGTCGATTCGTTACAATTGATGGTAATCTCCAGCGTACAACGAGCTGAAGAGATTATACAAAAATAAATGCAATCTTCAGAGTTCAATATGCGAGGGAACTTGATTCTTAACGATTGATGGTAATATCCAGCATACAATGAGCTGAAGAGATTACCCAAAAATAAATGCAATCTCTAGCGTTCGATACGCGAGGGAGGTTGATTCGTTACAATTGATGGTAATCTCCAGCGTATAACGAGCTGAAGAGAATACCGGAAAATAAATGCCATCTCCGGCGTTCGATACGCGAGGGAGGTTGATTCGTTACAATTGATGGTAATCTCCAGCATACAACGAGCTGAAGAGATTACCCAAAAATAAATGCAATATTCAGCGTTAGATACGCGAGGGAGGTTGATTTGTTACAATTGATGGTAATCTCCTGCGTACAACGAGTTGAAGAGATTACCCAAATATAAATGCAATCTCCAGCGTTCGATACGCGAGGGAGTTTGATTCGTTACAATTGACGGTAATCTCCAGCGTATAACGAAGTGAAGAGGTTACCCAAAAATAAATGCAATCTCCAGCGTTCGATACGCGATGGAGGTGGATTCGTTAAAATTGATGGTAATGTCCAGCGTACAAGGAGCTGAAGAGATTACCCAAAAATAAATGCAATCTCCAGCGTTCGATACGCGAGGGAGGTTGATTCGTTACAATTGATGGCAATCTCCAGCGTACAACGAGCTGAAGAGATTATCCAAGAATAAATGCAATCTCCAGCGTTCGATACGCAAGGGAAATTGATTCGTAACGATTGATGGTAATATCCAACGTACAACGAGCTGAAGAGATTACCCAAAACTAAATGCAATCTCCAGCGTTCGATACGCGAGGGAGGTTAATTCGTTACAATTGATGGTAATCTCCAGTCTACAACGAGCTGAAGAGATTAGCCAAAAATAAATGCAATCTCGAGCGTTCGATACGCGAGGGAGGTCGATTCATTACAATTGATGGTAATGTCCAGCGTACAAGGAGCTGAAGAGATTACCCAAAAATAAATGCAATCTCCAGTGTTGGATACGCGAGGGAGGTCGATTCGTTACAATTGATGGTAATCTCCAGTGTATAACGAGCTGAAGAGAATACTGGAAAATAAATGCCATCTCCGGCGTTCGATATGCGAGGGTGGTTGATTCGTTACAATTGATGGTAATCTCCAGCGTACAACGAGCTGAAGAGATTACCAAAAAATAAATGCAATCTTTAGCGTTCGATACGCGAGGGTGGTTGATTCGTTACAATTGATGGTAATCTCCAGCGTAGAACGAGCTGAAGAGATTACCCAAATATAAATGCAATCTCCAGCGTTCGATACGCGAGGGAGTTTGATTCGTTACAATTGATGGTAATCTCCATCGTACAACGAAGTGAAGAGATTACACAAAAAGAAATGCAATCTCCGGCGTTCGATACGCGAGGGAGGTTGATTCGTTACAAGTGATGGTAATGTCTAGCGTACAAGGAGCTGAAGAGATTACCCAAAAATAAATGCAATCTCCAGCGTTCGATACGCGAGGGAGGTTGATTCGTTACAATTGATGGTAATCACTAGCGTATAACGAGCTGAAGAGATTATCCAAGAATAAATGCAATCTCCAGCATTCGATACGCAACGGAGGTTGATTCGTTACAATTGATGGTAATCTCCAGCGTACAACGAGCTGAAGAGATTAGCCAAAAATAAATGCAATCTCCAGCGTTCGATACGCGAGGGAGGTCGATTCATTGCAATTGATGGTAATGTACAGCGTACAAGGAGCTGAAGAGATTACCCAAAAATAAATGCAATATCCAGTGTTCGATACGCGAGGGAGGTCGATTCGTTACAATTGATGGTAATCTCCAACGTACAACGAGTTGAAGAGATTATCTAAAAATAAATGCAATCTTCAGCGTTCGATATGCGAGGGAGCTTGATTCATAACGATTGATGGTAATATCCAGCGTACAACAAGCTGAAGAGATTACCCAAAAATAAATGCTATCTCCAGCGTTCGATACGCGAGGGAGGTTGATTCGTTACAATTGATGGTAATCTCCAGCGTATAACGAGCCGAAGAGAATACCGGAAAATAAATGCCATCTCCAGCGTTCGATACGCGAGGGAGGTCGATTCATTACAATTGATGGTAATCTCCAGCGTACAACGAGCTGAAGAGATTATCCAAAAATAAATGCAATCTTCAGTGTTCGATATGCGAGGGAGCTTGATTCGTAACGATTGATGGTAATATCCAGCGTACAACGAGCTGAAGAGATTACCCAAAAATAAATGCAATCTTCAGCGTTTGATACGCGAGGGAGGTTGATTCGTTACAATTGATGGTAATCTCCAGCGTATAACGAGCTGAAGAGAATACCGGAAAAGAAATGCCATATCCGGCGTTCGATACGCGAGGGAGGTTGATTCGTTACAATTGATGGTAATCTCCAGCGTACAACGAGCTGAAGAGATTACCCAAAAATAAATGCAATCTCCAGCGTTCGATACACGAGGGAGATTGACTCGTAACGATTGATGGTATCCTCCAGTGTATAACGAGCTGAAGAATTTAGCCAAAAATAAATGCAATCTCCAGCGTTCGATACGCGAAGGAGACTGACTCTGTAAAATTGATGGTAATCTCTAGCGTACAACGAGCTGAAGAGTGTTGCCAAAAATAAATGCAATCTCCAGCATTAGATACGCGAGGGAGATGGACTCGTAACAATTGATGGTAATCTCTAGCGTACAACAAGCTGAAGAGATTACCTAAAAATAAATGCAATCTCCAACATACGATATGCGAAGGTGGTTGATTCTTTACAATTGATGGTAATCTCCAGCGTACAACGAGCTAAAGAGATTACCCAAAAATAAATACAATCTTAAGCGTTCGATACGCGAGGGAGGTTGATTCGTTACAATTGATGGTAATCTCCAGCGTACAACGAGCTGAAGAGATTACCCAAATATAAATGCAATCTCCAGCGTTCGATACGCGAGGGGGATTGATTCGTTACAATTAATGGTAATCTCGAGCGTACAACGAAGTGAAGAGATTACACAAAAAGAAATGCAATCTCCAGCGTTCGATACGCGAGGGAGGTTGATTCGTTACAATTGATTGTAATGTCCAGCGTACAAGGAGCTGAAGAGATTACCCAAAAATAAATGTAATCTCCAGCGTTCGATACGCGAGGGAGGTTGATTCGTTACAATTGATGGTAATCTCCAGCGTACAACGAGCTGAAGAGATTATCCAAAAATAAATGCAATCTCCAGCGTTCGATAGGCGAGGGAGATGGATTCGTAACGATTGATGGTAATATCCAGCGTACAACGAGCTGAAGAGATTACCCAAAAATAAATGCAATCTCCAGCGTTCGATACGCGAGGGAGGTTGATTCGTTACAATTGATGGTAATCTCCAGCGTAAAACGAGCTGAAGAAATTACCAAAAAATAAATGCAATCTCCAGCGTTCGAATGCGAGGGAGATTGATTCGTAACGATTGATGGTAATCTCCAGCGTACAACAAGCTGAAGAGATTACCCGAAAATAAATGCAAACTCCAGCGTTTGATACGCGAGGGAGATTGATTCGTAACGATTGATGGTAATCTCCAGCGTACAACGAGCTAAAGAGATTACTCAAAAATAAATGCAATATCCAGCGTTCGATTCGCGAGGAAAGTTGATTCGTTGCAATTGATGGTAATCTCAAGCGTATAACGTGTTGAAGAGATAACGCAAAAATAAATACAATCTCCAGCGTTTGATACGCGAGGGAGGTTGATTCGTTACAGTTGATGGTAATCTCCAGCGTCCAACGAGCTGAAGAGATTACCCAAAAATAAATGCAATCTCCAGCGTTCGATACGCGAGGGAGGTTGATTCGTTACAATTGATGGTAATCTCCAGCGTACAACGAGCTGAAGAGATTATCAAAAAATAAATGCAATATCCAGCGTTCGATACGCGAGGGAGGTTGATTCGTTACAATTGATGGTAATGTCCAACGTACAAGGAGCTGAAGAGATTACCCAAAAATAAATGCAATCTCCAGCGTTCGATACGCGAGGGAGGTGGATTCGTTACAATTGATGGTAATGTCCAGCGTACAAGGAGCTGAAGAGATTACTCAAAAATAAATGCAACCTCTAGCATTCGATTCACGAGGGAGGTTGATTCGTTACAATTGATGGTAATCTCCAGCGTATAACGAGCTGAAGAGATAACGCAAAAATAAATACAATCCCCAACGTTCGATACGCGAGGGAGGTTGATTCGTTATAATTGATGGTAATGTCCAGCGTACAAGGAGCTGAAGAGATTAGCCAAAAATAAATGCAATCTCCAGCGTTCGATATGCGAGGGAGGTTGATTCGTTACAATTGATGGTAATCTCCAGCGTACAGAGAGCTGAAGAGATTATCCAAAAATAAATGCAATCTCCAGCATTCGATAGGCGAGGGAGATTGATTCGTAACGATTGATGGTAACATCAAGCGTACAACTAGCTGAAGATATTACCCAAAAATAAATGTAATCTCCAGCGTTCGATACGCGAGGAAGCTTGATTCGTTAAAATTGATGGTAATCTCAAGCTTATAACGAGCTGAAGAGATTACCCAAAAATAAATGCAATCTCGAGCGTTCGAATTCGAGGGAGATTGATTCGTAACGATTGATGGTAATCTCCAGCATACAACAAGCTGAAGAGATTACCCAAAAATAAATGTAAACTCCAGCGTTCGATACGCGAGGCAGATTGATTCGTAACGATTGATGGTAATATCCAGAGTACAAGGAGCTGAAGAGATTACCCAAAAATAAATGCAATCTTGAGCGTTCGATACGCGAGGGAGGTGGATTCTTTACAATTGATGGTAATGTCCAGCGTACAAGGAGCTGAAGAGATTACTCAAAAATAAATGCAATCTCCAGCATTCGATTCGCGAGGGAGGTTGATTCGTTACAATTGATGGTAATCTCCAGTGTAGAACGAGCTGAAGAGAAAACCCAAAAATAAATACAATCCCCAGCGTTCGATACGCGAGGGAGGTCGATTCGTTAAAATTGATGGTAATCTCCAGCGTACAACGAGCTGAAGAGATTATCCAAAAATAAATGCAATCTTCAGCGTTCGATATGCGAGGGAGATTGATTCGTAACGATTAATGGTAATATCCAGCGTACAACCAGCTGAAGAGATTACGCAAAAATAAATGCAATCTCCAGCGTCCGATACGCGAGGGAGGTTGATTCGTTACAATTGATGGTAATCTCCAGCGTATAAAGAGCTGAACAGATTACCTAAAAATAAATGCAATCTCCAGCGTTCGATACGCGAGGGAGGTTGATTCATAACGATTGATGGTAATCTCTAGCGTACAACAAGCTGAAGAGATTACCCAAAAATAAATGCAATCTCCAGTGTTCGATACGCGAGGGAGATTGATTCGTAACGATTGATGGTAATCTCCAGCGTACAACGAGTTTACGAGATTACCCAAAAATAAATGCAATATTCAGCGTTCGATACGTGAGGGAGGTTGATTCGTTACAATTGATGGTAATCTCCAGCGTATAACGAGCAGAAGAGATAACCCAAAAATAAATACAATCTCCAGCGTTCGATACGCGAGGGAGGTTTATTCGTTACAATTGATGGTAATCTCCAGCGTACAACAAGTTAAAGAGATTACCCAAAAATAAATGCAATCTTCACCGTTCCACACGCGAGGGAGTTTGATTCGTAACGATTGATGTTAATCTCCAACGTACAAGGAGCTGAAGAGATTAGCCAAAAATAAAAGCAAACTCCAACGTTCGATACGCGAGGGAGACTGACACGTAAAAATTGATGGTAATCTCCAGCATACAACGAGTGGAAGAGTTTGGCCAAAAATAAATGCTATCTCCGGCGTTCGATACGCGAGGAAGGTTGATTCGTTACAATTAATGGTAATCTCCAGCGTACAACGAGTTGAAGAGATTACCCAAAAATAAATGCAATCTCCAGCGTTCGATACGCGAGGGAGATTGATTCGTAACGATAGATGGTAATCTCCAGCGTAGAACGAGCTGAAGAGATTACCCAAAAATAAATGCAATCTCCAACGTTCGATACGCGAGGGGGACTGAATCATAAAAATTGATGGTAATCTCCAACGTACAACGAGCTAAAGAGTTTAGCCAAAAATAACTGCAATCTCTAGCGTTCGATACGCGAGGAAGGTTGAATCGTTACAATAGATGGTAATCTCCAACGTACAACGAGCTAAAGAGTTTAGCCAAAAATAACTGCAATCTCTAGCGTTCGATACGCGAGGAAGGTTGAATCGTTACAATAGATGGTAATCTCCAGCATACAATGAGCTGAAGAGATTACCCAAATATAAATGCAATCTCCAGCGTTCGATACGCGAGGGAGTTTGTTTTGTTACAATTGATGGTAATCTCCAGCGTATAACGAAGTGAAGAGATTACACAAAATGAAATGCAATCTCCAGTGTTCGATACGCGAGGGAGGTTGATTTGTTACAATTGATGGTAATGTCCAGCGTACAAGGAGCTGAAGAGATTGCCCAACAATAAATGCAATCTCCAGCGTTCGATACGCGAGGGAGGTTGATTCGTTACAATTGATGGTAATCTCCAACGTACAATGAGCTGAAGAGATTATCCAAAAATAAATACAATCTCCGGCGTTCGATAGGCGAGGGAGATTGATTCGTAACGATTGATGTTAATATCCAGCGTACAACGAGCTGAAGAGATTACCCAAAAATAAATGCAATCTCCAGTGTTCGATACGGGAGGGAGGTTGATTCGTTACAACTGATGGTAATCTCCAGCGTATAACGAGCTGAAGAGATTACCCAAAAATAAATGCAATCTCCAGCGTTCGAATGCGAGGTAGATTGATTCGTAACGATTGATGGTAATCTCCAGCGTACAACAAGCTGAAGAGATTACCCAAAAATAAATGCAAACTCCAGCGTTCGATACGCGAGGGAGATTGATTCGTAACGATTGATGGTAATTTCCAGGGTACAACGTGCTGAAGAGATTACTCAAAAATAAATGCAATCTCCAGCATTCGATACGCGAGGGAGGTTGATTCGTTACAATTGATGGTAATCTCCAGCGTATAACGAGCTGAAGAGATAACCCAAAAATAAATACAATCTCCAGCGTTCGATACGTGAGGGAGGTTGATTCGTTACAATTGATGGTAATATCCAGCGTGCATCGAGCGGAAGAGATTACCCAAAAATAAATGCAATCTCCAGCATTCAACAGGCGAGGGAGATTGATTCGTAACGATTGATGGTAATCTCCAGCGTACAACAAGCTGAAGTGATTACCCAAAATTAAATGCAATCTCCAACGTTCGATACACAAGGGAGATTGACTCGTAAAAATTGATGGTAATCTCCAGCGTACAACGAGCTGAAGAGATTAGCCAAAAATAAATGCAATCTCTAACGTTCGATACGCGAGGGAGGTTGATTCATTACAATTGATTGTAATCTCCAGCGTACAACGAGCTGAAGAGATTATCCAAAAATAAATGCAATCTCCAGCGTTCGATACGCGAGGGAGATTGATTCGTAACGGTTGATGGTAATCTCCAGCGTACAACAAGCCGAAGAGATTACCCAAAAATAAATGCAATCTCCAGCGTTCGGTAAGCGAGGTAGAATGACTCGTAAAAATTGATGGTAATCTCCAGCGTACAATGAGCTGAAGAGATTTGCAAAAAATAAATGCAATTTCAAGCGTTCGATACGTGAGGGGAATTGACTCGTAAAATTTGATGGTAATCTCTAGCGTACAACGAGCTGAAGAGATTAGCGAAAAATAAATGCAGTCTCCAGCGTTTTATACACGAGGGAGATTGATTCATTACAATTAATGATAATCTCCAACGTATAACGAGCTGAAGAGATTACCCAAAAATAAATGCAATCTCCAGCGTTCGATACACGAGGGAGATTGATTCGTAACGATTGATGGTAATCTCCAGCGTACAACAAGCTGAAGAGATTACCCAAAAATAAATGCAATCTCCAGCGTTAGGTAAGCGAGGGAGATTGACTCATAACAATTGATGGTAATCTCCAGCGTACAACGAGCTGAAGAGATTAGCCAAAAATAAATGCAATCTCAAACGTTCGATACGGGAGGGAGATTGACTCGTAAAAATTGATGGTAATCTCCTGCGTACAACGAGCTGAAGAGTTTAGCCGAAAATAAATGCAATCTCTAGTGTTCGATACACGAGGGAGATTGATTTGTTACAATTGATGGTAATCTCCTGCGTACAACGAGCTGAAGAGATTATATTAAAATAAATGCAATCTCCAGGGTTCGATACGCGAGGGAGATTGATTCGTAACGACTGATGGTAATATCCAGCGTAGAACGAGCTGAAGAGATTACCCAAAAATAAATGCAATCTCCAGCGTTCGATACGCGAGGGAGGTTGATTCGTTACAATTGATGGTAATCTCCAGCGTATAAAGAGCTGAAGAGATTACCTAAAAATAAATGCAATCTCCAGCGTTCGATACGCGATGGAGATTTATTCGTAACGATTGATGGTAATCTCTAGCGTACAACAAGCTGAAGAGATTATGCAATCTCCAGTGTTCGATACGCGAGGGAGATTGATTCGTAACGATTGATGGTAATCTCCAGCGTACAACGAGTTGAAGAGATTACCCAAAAATAAATGCAATCTTCAGCGTTCTATACGTGAGGGAGGTTGATTCGTTACAATTGATGGTAATCTCCAGCGTATAACGAGCATAAGAGATAACCAAAAAATAAATACAATCTCCAACGTTCGATACGCGAGGGAGGTTGATTCGTTACAATTGATGGTAATCTCCAGCGTACAACGAGTTAAAGAGATTACCCAAAAATAAATGCAATCTTCACCGTTCCACACACGAGGGAGTTTGATTCGTAACGATTGATCTTAATCTCCAACGTACAAGGAGCTGAAGAGATTAGCCAAAAATAAATGCAAACTCCAACGTTCGATACGCGAGGGAGACTGACTCGTAAAAATTGATGGAAATCTCCAGCGTACAACGAGTTGAAGAGTTTGGCCAAAAATAAATGCTATCTCCGGCGTTCGATACGCGAGAGAGGTTGATTCGTTATAATTGATGGTAATCTCCAGCGTACAACGAGTTGAAGAGATTACTCAAAAATAAATGCAATCTCCAGCGTTCGATACGCGAGGGAGATTGATTCATAACGATTGATGGTAATCTCCAGCGTAGAACAAGCTGAAGAGATTACCCAAAAATAAATGCAATCTCCAACGTTCGATACGCGAGGGAGACTGACTCATAAAAATTGATGGTAATCTCCAACGTACAACGAGCTAAAGAGTTTAGCCAAAAATAACTGCAATCTCTAGCGTTCGATACGCGAAGAAGGTTGAATCGTTACAATAGATGGTAATCTCCAGCGTACAATGAGCTGAAGAGATTAACCTAATATAAATGCAATCTCCAGCGTTCGATACGCGAGGGAGTTTGATTCGTTACAATTGATGGTAATCTCCAGCGTATAACGAAGTGAAGAGATTACACAAAATAAAATGCAATCTCTAGTGTTCGATACGCGGGGGAGGTTGATTTGTTACAATTGATGGTAATGTCCAGCGTACAAGGTGCTGAAGAGATTACCCAAAAATAAATGCAATCTCCAGCGTTCGATACGCGAGGGAGGTTGATTCGTTACAATTGATGGTAATCTCCAGCGTACAATGAGTTGAAGAGATTATCGAAAAATAAATACAATCTCCGGCGTTCGATAGGCGAGGGAGATTGATTCGTAACGATTGATGTTAATATCCAGCTTACAACGAGCTGAAGAGATTACCTAAAAATAAATGCAATCTCCAGCGTTCGATACGCGAGGGAGGTTGATTCGTTACAATTGATGGTAATCTCCAGCGTATAACGAGCTGAAGAGATTACCCAAAAATAAATGCAATCTCTAGCGTTCAAATGCGAGGTAGATTGATTCGTAACGATTGATGGTAATCTCCAGCGTACAACAAGCTGAAGAGATTACCCAAAAATAAATGCAAACTCCAGTGTTCGATACGCGAGGGAGATTGATTCGTAACGATTGATGGTAATCTCCAGGGTACAACGTGCTGAAGGGATTACTAAAAAATAAATGCAATCTCCAGCATTCGATACGCGAGGGAGGTTGATTCGTTACAATTGATGGTAATCTCCAGCGTACAATGAGCTGAAGAGATTATCCAAAAATAAATACAATCTCCGGCGTTCGATAGGCGAGGGAGATTGATTCGTAACGATTGATGGTAATCTCCAGGGTACAACGTGCTGAAGAGATTACTCAAAAATAAATGCAATCTCCAGCGTTCGATACGCGAGGGAGTTTGATTCGTTACAATTGATGGTAATCTCCAGCGTATAACGAAGTGAAGAGATTACACAAAAAGAAACGCAATCTCCAGTGTTCGATACGTGGGGGAGGTTGATTTGTTACAATTGATGGTAATGTCCAGCGTACAAGGTGCTGAAGAGATTACCCAAAAATAAATGCAATCTCCAGCGTTCGATACGTGAGGGAGGTTGATTCGTTACAATTGATGGTAATATCCAGCGTGCAACGAGCGGAAGAGATTACCCAAAAATAAATGCAATCTCCAACGTTCAATAGGCGAGGGAGATTGATTCGTAACGATTGATGGTAATCTCCAGCGTACAACAAGCTGAAGTGATTACCCAAAAATAAATGCAATCTCCAACGTTCGATACGCAAGGGAGATTGACTCGTAAAAATTGATGGTAATCTCGAGCGTACAAGGAGCTGAAGAGATTAGCCAAAAATAAATGCAATCTCCAACGTTCGATACGCGAGGGAGGTTGATTCGTTACAATTGATGGTAATCTCCAGCGTACAACGAGCTGAAGAGATTATCCAAAAATAAATGCAATCTCCAGCGTTCGATACGCGAGGGAGATTGATTTGTAACGATTGATGGTAATCTCCAGCGTACAAAAAGCTGAAGAGATTATCCAAAAATAAATGCAATCTCCAGCGTTCGGTAAGCGAGGTAGAATGACTCGTAAAAATTGATGGTACTCTCCAGTGTACAATGAGCTGAAGAGATTTGTAAAAAATAAATGCAATTTCAAGCGTTCGATACGTGAGGGTAATTGACTCGTAAAAATTGATGGTAATCTCTAGCGTACAACGAGCTGAAGAGATTAGCGAAAAATAAATGCAATCTCCAGCGTTTGATACACGAGGGAGATTGATTCATTACAATTAATGATAATCTCCAACGTATAACGAGCTGAAGAGATTACCCAAAAAAACACTTCATATACCATTCCAATAACATGTACTCCTTCACAATATAAATTCGCACACAATTTTCAAATATCCATACAAACTCATTCATTTTTTTTCTCTTTATTATGATTTTTCTTTTTCTTTTTCTTTTTTTTTTTATTTTCTTGACTTTTACCCCTAAGTGAAATTTATCCTCCTTAGGTCCCAAGTAATAAGCACATAAAAATCATCTCTATGAAGTACAAATGAATTATCCAACATAATTTCTCCACTCAAAGCAACTCCATCAACATATTAAGATATATATTCACCAACTCTTCTCCTAATTCCCAGATGGGTCAGGCTAATAATTGGCTAGGAAGATTTTGTGGAGCTAACAAAATAGGCTTATAAGGCTCAAATTGGTTCAAGCAAAGGATAATGTGTACGGGTGGATAGAGTATAATATGGCCAAAAGAAAATCATGCCTCAATCACTTTAAGGTTACATGCAAAACTCATATAAATGCAGCCTCAATTAAGATATCTAAACGCAATTTAAATAGGAAGTAATCAAGGAGAGTATTCACACACAAAGAAACTAGTGGACTTATGAATGTGTACTCCCAATAAGGTCAAAATAACTCACAAGGTCAATTTGTTAGAACTTCAATACTACTTAAATTCCAAAGAATATACATACTCAATTATCTCATCAATCATATTCCCAAAAAGTTTATAAAACAATTCAAAGTTTCAAACACTTCAAGCATGTCATGGGGCACATGATAAGAAAAAATATAAATATAGCGGACAATTAGCCTAGATGGGAAAATAAGACCTAAAGTATATGAAATGTATGATATTTTTTTGATTTTCTTTTTTAAACAAATGCAATCTATGAGAAAAAATAAACATGAAAACATAAATAAACATGATATGCAAAATCTATCTATAGGTAATGCAATCCCTCCCCCACACTTAAATCTTTCATTGTCCTCAATGAAAATTAAAGACAACAAAATTATAAAAACATAGAGGAAGAGATAAATGAAATACTCACAATGCGGTAGAAAGGTGGATTCATGAATCCTGTCAGAGGCCGCGGGGCGGCCATGCTAGACCGCGGGGCGGATGGGAAAGTGACATGGCCGCGGGACGGCCCGGACAAGCCGCGGGGCGGCTTCTTCCCTTTTCAACTTTTAGCCCTGCTGTTTTAGTGCCCCACGAAATAAAAACCTAAACTAGAATAAATTGATGGAATTAATAAAATCTAAAACTATTTGTAAAGACTGAATGTGTTTTATATTATTATATTAGTAAATTTGAGTAAATAAATGTTTATTTTATTCGATCGGTAGAAATGTGAGAAAATCCGTCCTCGAGTGTACGTTTAATTTAAAATAAAACATTCCGGCATCGTTTTGAGAATTTAGATTTGAACGGATTTAATTCCGCCTTCGAGTTCCGAGTTTTGATAAATTTATTTAATTTCCGATTATCTTAGCATTTAATTGATATTTTATTTAAATTCGATTTAGTCGGGATTCGACCGGGCGAGCGGGTTTCGAGTCTATTCCGTTAATTTGAATTCTTTCGTGGGGACCCATTTCATTTATTTTATTTCCCCTTTTCTTTTCTTTCTCTCTCTCTCTCTCTCTCACTCTCTCTCTCTCTCTCTCTCTCTCTCTCTCTCTCTCTCTCTCTCTCTCTCTCGGCAGCCTCTGCCTCACACCTGCCAATTTCATCACCACCTTGTCTTCTTCTTCTCAATGTTGGTCCCTTTTCCTCACTGTCCTCTTCCTCACAGCACCCCCACACCCCCTCCTCTCTTCTGTAGCAGCACCTCCCACGCCCTGCACCTACTGCCCAATTCTCCTCCCCTTTTGTGTTCAAAACAAAGCCTAGCGCCACCCATCACCTCCTCATCCTTTTCGCCTCCGAGCAGCAAGAGCCGAGCCTCAACAACTCCACCTTTTCCCTCCCTCGATGAGCAGCAGCACCACCACCTCTCCTCCACCCCCGTCGCCGCCCATTGGAGCCCTCTTCGAGCCTCCCCTGTTTTGCCATCCAAGAGCAAGCGACGAGCCCACAGCCCCACTCCTCCTCCGTCCTCCTCCAAGCAGTCGCAGCAGTAGACTTCCATTGGAGACACCCAGAAGCAGCCGGAGCAGAGTCGCCGAGCGCCGTCCTCGTCCCTCCTCCTCTCCGCTTCCTTTGTTTCGATTCGAAGCTCAGTAAGATCCGTTTGCTCCCTCTTGCTCCTAAACCATGTCAAGGTGCGCCTTTGACCCATCTACTACCTTCCTAGGCTCAAGACACACGCCCTTCCGTCGATTCCAGCCGGAGCCCCGCCGACGAGCAATTCCGGCTAATACTTCGAATTCTCGGTGAGCCCACCTCTCCCTTTCTCCTTTACTCTCGTTTGAATTTCCATGCTTGGGTTGCAGTCGGGTTTATGTGTCGGATTGGTGGGCAGTGGGTAGGGTCGGAAAGAGGCTGCCGGAGGCCTAGAAATCTTCTCCCTTTCCTCCATTTCCGGCGTGGGCGTGCAGAGCTCTGCTCTTCTGAGGGAGGAAGGGGATAGAAGAGCTGGGCTCGGGTTGGGCCTAAACCCGGTTTTCCCTTTCAAGCATACCACTTCAAATCCGGATCCTCCTTTTTCCTTCCTGGGTGGGCTCCTTCTTTCACTTTCGGATCTGGGTGACAACTGCATTTGGATTGGGCCTATTTTGTTTTATAAAATGGGTTGCCATTTAACAATGAGTTTGGGCCTATTTCTTTTAACAAAACTGGATTGGGTTCGGTTTGAAGGGTTTAAGACTAATCGGCTCGGTTGGTATATGAATAAAAGGGAGGGGTCGGTTTTATCAATTTATAAAATATAGGGGTTGTTTGGTAATTAAATAAAATGGTATTGTTTGATAGATATGTATATATTATTATGATATTATGTGGTATTTTAATAAATGTTTTAGAAATGATAATGTAAATTGGTATTGTTGTTTTCTAAATATGGGTTATTAAAATAGATGGATTTTTGGTAAATTTTATTATGTTTAAGTATTATGTGGAGTGTGTTATTAAATATTATATATATGTTATAAATTTTTCTAGAAATCATTTATTGATTTTGATAAGGTTTTGGAATAAAATGCCGAAATTGTTTTATAATATGATTTTTGGAAATTGATTTTAAGGATTTAAATGTTTAATGTCGGAATTTGGCCAAGTATGAGTTGAGAAATCATTTTGAAATGAGTTGACTTAATTTGGGGTTTATGAGTTTGAAGATATGGTTGATATGATTTTATCAATGAGTTCTATTGAAAGAATGATTTGGTCGATTTGATCGTATCGGGAAGATTTTGGAAAACGGTTTTACTATCGGTCGGTTTTGAGAATGTTGAGAACTTGGGTTCGTGTGTATGAATGTTGGTCTGGTAGCTTATGGAAATGACTTGATGATAGGTGTGTATTGCTTTTGGATTGCTTTGGACTTGCATTTGGGCCCTTGCTTGTGTTATCTTGTTGTTCTGCATCAACAGGTAAGTATCCTACGAGACTTACTTAGTAACCTGGACCTCCTGCCTGGTGTGTCATGTAATGTGTAGTCTTGTTGCATATTAAAGCATGCCATGTAGTATCATGCTAGGATTGCATTGAACTGAGCATGTGTTTACTTTGTGTGTTTGAAACAGAACGATCGTTATTTGTGATAGTCCTAGAGTGTTTGCTAGGGTCAAAGGGTAGCCCAGCCCCATCGGGTGCCCTGAGTCTATCGAGTCGATATGGGCATGATGATAGCCCAGCACCATCGGTCATGTTTAATTTATATTTAATTTATGTTATGATGATGATACCGTGGGTGAGTGCACCACCACGAGGATATGCTATGCTATAGCAACGAACTGGCCTGTCTCTGCACTAACGGGAAGGGGTGCAGAGGTAGGAGAGGGATATGCCATTTGGCATTGTCTTGGGCCCTTTACAGTTCTTTTTCGCATATTATATATACTAGGGGCATGATAGTGTGATTTAAATCTTGTACCGCAGTAGTCATCTTTTATTTAGGCATAGGCATGTTATGTGGCCTCAGCGCGGTCAGAGGACCCGCAGGCGATCACCAGGCCTGACTTCGTGGATAGTGGTAAGTACCGCTCTTGTTGCTCCATGCTTCTGTGACTGGGAAATCTCTTGGCGAATTGAAGAATCCGGCTAACATATTCTAACTTGACAATTCGCAAATCACCCACTTTGGTTTGGTTTTGACCTGGCTTTGCCGTGGCTTTTGTATCTAAATCGTATTTCCGCTTTACTTTCGTTAAACTGAATTTATGAAACTTCGACTGATTAGATGTTTGAAACCTCGACCCGTACCTGAATTGCAACATCCGAACGAAGGTATCCGACCTTCGAAACGTATCCCGTATATTTATATCCGGGCCGTTACACTATTTACCTCGGGTTGCCTCACAAGCAGCGCCTTTTTTTTTATGTCATCGGCATGACTTATTCTTAATCACAATTCCTTACCAATCAGACATCGTCAAGGCCCTCAACAACCTATCATATTCCTGTGCACATATCTTACACATGACATAATAACCCAATAATAAATTGAAACTATATAATATAACACTTAAAAACCTTTTCAATTTATCAAAGAGTTGAGCATGACTCTCTAATGGAGGAATATGATACCACCAGTTCAGTTCCACTGGTGGCTTCTCAATATAGCAATTAAAAGGATCAACATAATCACTATTACCTTCCAAATTGCAAAAGTTTAGTTTTATTACCTCTTGAGCCTCAGCAGGTGGCTCTAGACATGGTTCATCAACGGGGGAGCTGAGAAGGAATGCATGAGATGGAGTAGGATACACAACACATGAAACCTCATGCGTTGACTCATGAGATTCCATGTCAGGAAACACTAGACCCTCTTCTCCATCGTCAAAGAAACTATCGTTGTCTGCGAAAAATTCCTCCTTGTTATGAAACCAACTAGGAGGGAATGAATTAAGAACAATGACTTCGACAGGATCTTCCATTCTTGCAACCTTCAATGTCTCAGGGGATGGCGGAATCGGTTAGCTTTCTTTATTAACTTGAGGGTTGGGCCTCCGCTTTGCTATTATCTCACTCAATGTTTGAGTAAGTTGGCTCAGTTGTTCCCCCATGTTTTTTAACTTCTCACCATTCTCCTGTATCGCTTGAGTAAGAGCCTGAATTTCATCATCCAAGTGTGTGACAGAGTCCTCCCTTGGTGGAGATACCGTAGTAAAGGATTCTTCCTGCGCACTCTGGTGACCCATGTAGCAGAAAAGATCTCATATTTCCGACACTCCTAAACCAGCAACGCTTCCGTTGTTTATTGACTTGGCAAGTTCTCGTGTCTCAGGAGTCATCCCGTCAATTATGCAAAGAACCATATCTCGCATGCTATCTTGATAACCCCGTGATTCACGGATGTCCACATACCTCTGCAATCTGGTAAGATATTGGTGAAAGTTCTCACCTTCAAACTGCAATAACCTCAACATTCTAAAAGTTAGTAGCAAGGGTGTTATGAACCGTAAGATAGGTTCACAACAAGTTAATTATATACAATAATTGACAAACACACAAAACAAAGAAATAAACTTTGATTCCCCGGCAACGACGCCAAAATTTGACAGGATGAAACTGTCGTTGTTCCTATCAAAGTATAACTCAAACCCACAAACTAGTATAGCAAGCAAGTAGGAGGTCGATCCCACAGAGAATCAAGTATTTCTAAGCAATGTATATTTACCAATTAGTAGAAAAGAGGGGTTTTGTTGATTGAATATAATAAAAGAAACTATAGACAAGTTAGTAGAGATAACAATGAGAAAATAGTTTCATCTACAAATATCCACTTTAGTTTGGTTGATTGATCATCGATTCTTCTTCGAGTTCTCTTTTCATATATTATTGTTCCTATCCTGATCTTGTGTAAATTACTAGTTCTACGAGTCCTAGTAACCCTTACTAATTAGATAACCCTTACTAATTAACCAGGATACATGCAACACCAAGCTACGAGTCAGCGTTTAACATATAATTGATTCTATACACACCAATTTAGTCCTACGAGTCCTAAAAATGCATTATTGCTACTATGGATTAAGGTTCGCTACGAGGAATCTACAAAATCCTAGCAATAATCTCAACTAGTTGTACGGGCTGGAAGAAATTAACAATATTCGCAAAAGAATCAATACGAATCAATAGGAATAGAACAAGAATAGAAATCTCACAACTTTATCAAACCAAAGCTTCAATCCATAGATGAAACGGAGGAGTTTAGCACTCCATGGCCATGGAGGCTCCCTTCTAGGGTTCTCTCAATTGATAATATCAAAGTGTATTAAATGATGAGTTAGATCCTTAAAATAAAACCCTAAAACGTCCTTAAAAAGTCTCCAAAGAGTCGGCCAAATAATAATTCTAAAACCTAATTAAGTGGATAAAAAGTCCATTAAGCAGATTCGGCATTTCTGCAGAGGCCGCGGGGCAGCCAACCCAGGCCGCGGGGTGGCCAGGCGATTGCGAAATCCTTTGTCAGAGCTTCGGGCCGCGGGGCGGCTAGCTTGGCCGCGGGGCGGATTTTACTGTTCACATCGATTTTTCCGTTTCGAATCTGGTCTCGATGTCTACATAAAAGTTGTAGATCTCGGAAAGAGCTTTCCAACGCATGCTTATAATAGTCAATCGGACCACCGAGGCCTCCACAAAATGCAAAACAAGTTCAGCATGTCTGACGACAACTTCTACGTACTTGTTCTTCACTTAGGCTCTCTAACTTCGACTTCGCTCCCGTTCTCTTCACTTTTCCACCTCCTCTTCACTCTTCCTTCATCCATGAGCTTCGTCATTCCTCGTCGGATCCACATATACCTGAAATAATCCATAAACGCGTGTAGATTCCGAATCTACCAACAACACAAGTATAAATGCAAATCTAGCTTAATCTATGTATTTTATAAATCTAAATCATGCTAAATCCAACCTAATATGCCTACCTAAATGCATGATATCACTACCGTAGAACGAGCTGAAGAGATTAGCCAAAAATAAATGCAATCTCCAGCGTTCGATACGCGAGGGAGAATGTAAAGGCCAAAATATTATTTTAATATTATTTTAATTAAAAGTATATTATATCCGAGGTATAAAATTTGAGAAAAAAAAAGACTTGTCCTCGAGCAATTTCCGAGTTAAAATCATTATGAACGATTCCGGCATCATTTTAAAATTTGTTTCTGACAGATTTTATTTCCGCCTTCTTACTTCGAGATTTGGAATTTATTTTGAGGTTCATTATTTTATTGCGAATTCGGAAATTTTTTTTAAAAAATTTCAAACGAGTCGGGATACGTCGAGATAGCGGGTTCCGGGTATTTTAAAAATTGGGTCTTGTGAGGATCACTTCTATTCTATTTTCTTCTCTCTCTCTCTCTCCCTCTCGGTTACTGTCACAAGAGGTTGGTCCCCTCTTCTTTGCCCTCTTCCTTACCTATACCCAGCTCATATGCACACAACAACTTCCTCACCTCACAAACCTTATCCTCATTCTCCTCTCCCACCCTCATCTCTCTTTCATCCTCTGTGTCTCATTCCAGCGGCACCACCAGCACCACTAAGCCTCGACCTGTTCGTGTCGATGAGCCACCAAACCCAACACCCCACCTCTCCTCTCGGAATCCCACCCGAACAGACACCCACCTCCCTTCATTAGAAGCTCGAGACACTACGCCTACCTCCTAGAGATTCCGCCAAGCTCGAGCCGAGCCGGGTAGCCAGGAGCATCGCCGCCACCGACACTCTCCCTCCTCCTCTCCGCTTCCTCTGGTTCGATTCAGAGCTCAGTGAGTCTTCTTCCTCCTCCTCCCGCTCAGAAATCATGAAAAGGGGTCACCTTTATAACCTTTTACCTCCAATCCAGGCCGAGACGAACGCAGCCCCACCTCCGACGAACGCCGGCGAGGTTCAACCTCTCGGTGAGCTCTCTCTTCTTTCTTCCCCTTTACTATCATTTTACGTCCCTTTAGGTCGGGTGAGGTCGGAGTAGAGGGTCGGTCCGATGGGAAGGAGTTGGGGTTGAGAACGCCGCCGGCAAGGCTTGGATTCCTCTTCTCCTTCTCCGATTACGCCCGTCGGTGAAGCAGAGCGCTTTTTGATTGAGGGAGACGGGTTCAGGGCCGGTTTGGTTTCTTTTCCTTTCTTTTATTTTGGGTCCAATTCAGGGTATATCTTTCGGTTCACCTCCCTCCACCTCGACGCCAATTCAGCATGGGGGGCCCTCCCTGATATTTTTTATCTAGGCTGGCTTCGGATAGGAGAGAGGAGGCTTGGGCCTTTTCATGGGTTGTGGGCTGGGTTTGCTTCCGGGTTGGGCTTCTCTATTCAGATTTTTTTTTGGGCTTATGGGTTGTGGGTTACATATATATGGGTTGTTTTTTTTATTTATTTCAGTAGTGTGTGTATATATATATATATATATTATGTGTTATATATTATAAGTTTTATATTTTATTGTTGAACAATTTATTATTTATTATTATATTTATATTATCCTGTTGTGAAGATATATTACTGAAATTTTGATATATTTAAAAAGGTTTTAAAAGTTATATTAATTGATATGGAGTTATAGATATAATTATGGTTGTTTTGAGATTATATGGTTAGTAAGTGTTAAATTATTTGAATATTATTATTATTTTGGGATTGGTTATAATTATAAATTCTGGAAATTAATCGTATATATTGTTTATTGTTTTAAAATAATATTGATTGGATTATTTAATTGATGCATTTTATGAGGATTTAAACATGTGAGTTAGGAACTTTAAAGCGAATTGTTGGTTTTGAATTATAAATATGATTTGTGATCATAGATTATTTTGATGATTTAATATTGGAATTTATTTATATAATGTTTTTGAAATAAGAAACATGCCGGAAAGATTTCTATAATATGATTTTGAGAAATTGGTTTTAAGGCCTAAGTGTTTAATGTCGGAATTTGGATAAGCGATTTTAAAAGAATTGTTTGACTTTCTCAGTTGAGTTCTTTGAAAGATTGCCTTGGAAATGAGATGATGAGATGAGATGAACTTGGAATGATATTTGAATTATGGTGAGATAAGATAGAATAATCTGAAATAAGATATGAGATGTATGGATGATAATTAGGGGCGCCTTGTGTGTATTAGGTAGACTTATGCATATTTGGATGTTTATTAGGTGATTGTGACACAGAGGATATTTGGATGCATATATGGTCAGGCCCAGCTTTGTGGAACCACCCCTTCCTTATGAACCCTTTGATAGTTCAATCGAGTCCTCCCTTCGAATATTGGTCTCCTCCACGGGAATTGGGTTGGTAAACACATTGTGTCGGAAATCGTGATTGAATATAAGGGTTGTCCGAGAGAGTTTTGAAAGTTGGCTTTTGATGTAATTCCAAGTTAGAAAGTAAGTATTTCCGAGGTTGTCTTTCTCGATTCTTATGACGATCGACCGATGTCATCTTGCCATAAAAAGTCGTATCCGAGTCCCACGGGAAAGAGGGGTGATGAGTCGGTTGGGAAAAGTCAATGGTTGCCCTTAGGGATCTCTGTCCGGTTGTAATGGTGACTCTCTCTGAATTGCATGACATGATTTTGTAACATCTTGCATGTACCTTGCGAATGCTTCTTAGTAAAATATTGCTCATGATTATTACACTTGTGGGTGGTTGCATTCCTTAGCCTCCTGTTATGCCTTGCCTTCCGTCATGATTATATTGTTTAAGCTCGGGTTGTGGTTAGTTGCATTGCTTAGCCTCGTGTTATACCTTACTTTCTATCATGGTTATATGTTGTCATAGCATGTCTACTTGGCCTATTTTATTACTCGTATGATTGATTGGAAGCATGAACCACATGATATGAACCTATATGATTGTTGTTTTCTCCTGGATTAGGTCCATGATAGTGTGATCGACTCTTCTTTATATGAATGCCTCATAAGATGTGCTCCTTAGCATGCTCGCCGATGATGCCTCGATGCTTATCATTCATTTTGTGACAAGAATCTATAGCATTCCCATATATGTTGTATTCGTCGGACTAACTATTGTCGATTATCTTGCAAATTATATTGTGGTGTGTTACTTGAGTTGAATGGTATTCTCCACCGTACAACGAGCTGAAGAGTTTAGCCAAAAATAAATTCAATCTCCAGCGTTCGATACGCGAGGGACATTGACTCGTAAAAATTGATGGTAATCTCCAGCGTACAACGAGCTGAATAGTTTAGCCAAAAATAACTGCAATCTCCAGCGTTCGATACGCGACGGAGATTGAGTTGTAAAAATTGATGGTAATATGCAGCGTACAACGAGCTGAAGAGATTAGCCAAAAATAAATGCAATTTCAAGCGTTCAATACGCGAGGGAGATTGACTCGTAAAAATTGATGGTAATCTCTAGCGTACAACGAGCTGAAGAAATTAGCCAAAAATAAATGCAATCTCCAGCGTTCGATACGCGAGGGAGATTGACTCATAAAAGTTGATGGTAATCTCCAGCGTACAACGAGCTGAAGAGTTTAGCCAAAAATAAATGCAATCTCTAGCATTCGATATGCGAGGGAGATTGACTCGTTAAAATTGATGGCAATCTCCAGCGTACAACGAGCTGAAGAGATTAGCCAAAAATAAATGCAATCTCCAGCGTTCGATACGCGAGAGAGGTTGATTCGTTACAATTGATGGTAACCTCCAGCGTATAACGAGCTGAAGAGATTACTGAAAAGTAAATGCTATCTCCGGCATTCGATACGCGAGGGAGGTTGATTCGTTACAACTGATCGTAATCTCCAGCGTACAACGAGCTGAAGAGATTACCCAAAAATAAATGCAATCTTCAGCGTTCAATATACGAGGGAGATTGATTCGTAACGATTGAAGGTAATCTCCAGCGTACAACGAGCTGAAGAGATTGCCTAAAAATAAATGCAATCTCCAGCATTCGATATGCGAGGGAGATTGATTTATAACGATTGATGGTAATCTCCAGCGTACAACGAGCTGAAGAGATTACCCAAAAATAAATGCAATCTCAAGCGTTCGATACGCGAGTGAGATTGACTCGTAAAAATTGATGGTAATCTCCAGCGTACGACGAGCTGAAGAGATTAGCCAAAATAAATGCAATCTCCAGCGTACAACGAGCTGAAGAGATTACCCAAGAATAAATGTAATCTCCAGCGTTCGATACGCGAGGGAGATTGATTTGTGACGATTGATGGTAATCTCCAGCGTACAACGAGCTGAAGCGATTAGCCAAAAATAAATGCAATCTCCAGCGTTCGATACGCGAGGGAGATTGACTCGTAGCGATTGATGGTATCCTTCAGCGTACAACGAGCTGAACAGATTAGCCAAAAAATAAATGCAATCTCCATTGTTCGATACGCGAGAGAGGTTGATTCGTTACAATTGATGGTAATCTCCAGCGTACAACGGGCTGAAGAGATTACCCGAAAATAAATGCAATCTACAGCGTTCGATACGCGAGGGAGATTGATTTGTAACGATTGATGGTAATCTGCAGCGTACAACGAGCTAAAGAGATTACCGAAAAATAAATGCAATCTCCAGCGTTCGATATGCGAGGGAGGTTGATTCGTTACAATTGATGGTAATCTCCAGCGTATAACGAGCTGAAGAAATTACCTGAAAATAAATGCTATCTCCGGCATTCGATACGCGAGGGAGGTCTATTCGTTACAACTGATGGTAATCTCCAGCGTACAACGAGCTGAAGAGATTACACGAAAATAAATGCAATCTCCAGCATTCGATACGCGAGGGAGATTGATTCGTAACGATTGAAGGTAATCTCCAGCGTACAACGAGCTGAAGAGTTTAGCCAAAAATAAATTCATTCTCCAGCGTTCGATATGCGAGGGAGATTGATTTGTAACGATTGATGGTAATCTCCAGCATTCAACGAGCTGAAGTGATTACCCAAAAATAAATACAATCTTCAGCGTTCGATACGCGAAGGAGATTGACTCGTAAAAATTGATGGTAATCTCCAGCGTACAACGAGCTGAAGAGTTTAGCCAAAAATAAATGCAATCTCCAGCGTTCGATACGCGAGGGAGATTGATCGTAAAAATTGAAGGTAATCTCTAGCGTACAATGAGCTGAAGAGTTTAGCCAAAAATAAATGCAACCTCTGGCATTCGATATGCGAGGGAGATTGACTCATAAAAATTGATGGCAATCTCCAGCGTACAACGACCTAAGAGATTGCCTAAAAACAAATGCAATCTCCAGCGTTCGGTATGCAAGGGAGATTGATTTGTAACGATTGATGGTAATCTCCAGTGTACGACGAGCTGAAGTGATTACCCAAAAATAAATGCAATCTCCAGCGTTCGATACGGGAGGGAGATTGACTCGTAAAAATTGATGGTAATCTCCACCGTACAACGAGCTGAACAGATTAGCCAAAAATAAATGCAATCTCCAGCGTTCGATACGCGAGAGAGGTTGATTCGTTACAATTGATGGTAATCTCCAGCGTACAATGGGCTGAAGATATTACCCGAAAATAAATGCAATCTACAGCGTTCGATACGCGAGGGAGATTGATTTGTAACGATTGATGGTAATCTGCAGCGTACAACGAGCTAAAGAGATTACCGAAAAATAAATGCAATCTCCAGCGTTCGATATGCGAGGGAGGTTGATTCGTTACAATTGATGGTAATCTCCAGCGTATAACGAGCTGAAGAAATTACCCGAAAATAAATGCTATCTCCGGCATTCGATACGCGAGGGAGGTCTATTCGTTACAACTGATGGTAATCTCCAGCGTACAACGAGCTGAAGAGATTACACGAAAATAAATGCAATCTCTAGCGTTCGATACGCGAGGGAGATTGATTCGTAACGATTGATGGTAATCTCTAGCGTACAACAAACTGAACAGATTACCCAAAAATAAATGCAATCTTCAACGTTCGATACGCGAGGGAGGTTGATTCGTTACACATGATGGTAATCTCCAGCATTCAACGAGCTGAAGTGATTACCCAAAAATAAATACAATCTCCAGCGTTCGATACGCGAGGGAGATTGACTCGTAAAAATTGATGGTAATCTCCAGCGTACAACGAGCTGAAGAGTTTAGCCAAAAATAAATGCAATCTCCAGCATTCGATACGCGAGGGAGATTGATCGTAAAAATTGATGGTAACCTCCAGCGTACAACGAGCTGAAGAGTTTAGCCAAAAATAAATGCAATCTCCAGCGTTCGATACGCGAGGGAGATTGACTCGTAAAAATTGATGGTAATCTCCAGCGTACAACGAGCTGAAGAGTTTAGCCAAAAATAACTGCTATCTTCAGCGTTCGATACGCGACGGAGATTGACTTGTAAAAATTGATGGTAATCTCCAGCGTACAACGAGCTCAAGAGATTATCCAAAAATAAATTCAATCTCCAGCGTTCGATACGTGAGGGGGATTGACTCGTAAAAATTGATGGTAATCTCTAGCGTACAACGAGCTGAAGAGATTAGCCAAAAATAAATGCAATCTCCAGCGTTCGATAAGCGAGGGAGATTGACTCGTAAAAGCTGAAGAGTTTAGCCAAAAATAAATGCAATCTCTAGCATTCGATATGCGAGGGAGATTGACTCGTAAAAATTATTGGCAATCTCCAGCGTACAACGAGCTGAAGAGATTAGCCAAAAATAAATGCAATTTCCAGCGTTCGATACGCGAGGGAGGTTGATTCGTTACAATTGATGGTAATCTCGAGCGTATAACGAGCTGCAGAGATTACCATAAAGTAAATGCTATCTCCGGCATTCGATACGCGAGGGAGGTTGATTCGTTACACCTAATGGTAATCTCTAGCGTACAACGAGCTCAAGAGATTACCCAAAAATAAATGCAATCTCCAGCATTCGATACACAAGGGAGATTGATTCGTAACGATTGAAGGTAATCTCCAGCGTACATAGAGTTGAAGAGTTTAGCCAAAAATAACTGCAATCTCCAGCGTTCGATACGCGACGGAGATTGACTTGTAAATATTGATGGTAATCTGCAGCGTACAACGAGCTGAAGATATTAGCCAAAAATAAATACAATTTCAAGCGTTCGATACGCGAGGGGGATTGACTCGTAAAAATTGATGGTAATCTCTAGCGTACAACGAGCTGAAGAGATTAGCCAAAAATAAATGCAATCGCCAGCGTTCGATACGCGAGGGAGATTGACTCATAAAAGTTGATGGTAATGTCCAGCGTACAACGAGCTGAAGAGTTTAGCCAAAAATAAATGCAATCTCTAGCATTCGATATGCGACGGAGATTGACTCGTAAAAATTGATGGCAATCTCCAGCGTACAACGAGCTGAAGAGATTAGCCAAAAATAAATGCAATCTCTAGCGTTCGATACGCAAGGGAGGTTGATTCGTTACAATTGATGGTAATCTCGAGCGTACAACGAGCTGAAGAGATTACCCGAAAATAAAGTCAATCTCCAGCATTCAATACGCGAGGGAGAATGATTTATAATGATTAAAGGTAATCTCCTGCCTACAACGAGCTGAAGAGATTACCCAAAATAAATGTAATCTTCAGCGTTCGATACGCGAGGGAGGATGATTTGTAATAATTGATGGTAGTCTCCAGCATATAACGAGCTGAAGAAATTACCCGAAAATAAAATCTTCGGCATTCGATACGCGAGGGAGGTCTATTCGTTACAACTGATGGTAATCTCCAGCGCACAACGAGCTGAAGAGATTACCCAAAAATAAATGCAATCTTCAACGTTCGATACGCGAGGGAGGTTGATTCGTTACACATGATGGTAATCTCCAACTTTCAACGAGCTGAAGTGATTACCCAAAAATAAATACAATCTCCAGCGTTCGATACGCGAGGGAGATTGACTCGTAAAAATTGATGGTAATCTCCAGCGTACAACGAGCTGAAGAGTTTAGCCAAAAATAAATGCAACCTCTGGCATTCGATATGCGAGGGACATTTACTCATAAAAATTGATGGCAATCTCCAGCGTACAACGAGCCAAGAGATTCCCTAAAAACAAATGCAATCTCCAGCGTTCGGTATGCAAGGGAGATTGATTTGTAACGATTGCTGGTAATCTCCAGTGTACGACGAGCTGAAGTGATTACCCAAAAATAAATGCAATCTCCAGTGTTCGATACGCGAGGGAGATTGATCATAAAAATTGATGGTAATCTCCAGCGTACAACGAGCTGAAGAGTTTAGCCAAAAATAAATGCAATCTCCAGCGTTCGATACGCGAGGGAGATTGACTCGTAAAAATTGATGGTAATCTCCAGCGTACAACGAGCTGAAGAGTTTAGCCAAAAATAATTGCTATCTCCAGCGTTCGATATGCGACGGAGATTGACTTGTAAAAAGTGATGGTAATCTCCGGAGTACAACGAGCTGAAGAGATTAGCCAAAAATAAATTCAATCTCCAGCGTTCGATACGTGAGGGGGATTGACTCGTAAAAATTGATGGTAATCTCTAGCGTACAACGAGCTGAAGAGATGAGCCAAAAATAAATGCAATCTCCAGCGTTCGATACGCGAGGGAGATTGACTAGTAAAAGCTGAAGAGTTTAGCCAAAAATAAATGCAATCTCTAGCATTCGATATGCAAGGGAGATTGACTCGTAAAAATTGATGGCAATCTCCAGCGTACAACGAGCTGAAGAGATTAACCAAAAATAAATGCAATTTCCAGCGTTCGATACGCGAGGGAGGTTGATTCGTTACAACTGATCGTAATCTCCATCGTACAACGAGCTGAAGAGATTACACGAAAATAAATGCAATCTCTAGCGTTCGATACGTGAGGGAGATTGATTCGTAATGATTGATGGTAATCTCTAGCGTACAACAAACTGAACAGATTACCCAAAAATAAATGCAATCTTCAACGTTCGATACGCGAGGGAGGTTGATTCGTTACACATGATGGTAATCTCCAGCATTCAACGAGCTGAAGTGATTACCCAAAAATAAATACAATCTCCAGTGTTCGATACGCGAGGGAGATTGACTCGTAAAAATTGATGGTAATCTCCAGCGTACAACGAGCTGAAGAGTTTAGCCAAAAATAAATGCAATCTCCAGTGTTCGATACGCGAGGGAGATTGATCATAAAAATTGATGGTATTCTCCAGCTTACAATGAGCTGAAGAGTTTAGCCAAAAAGAAATGCAATCTCCATTGTTCGATACGCGAGGGAGATTGATCATAAAAATTGATGGTAATCTCCAGCGTACAACGAGCTGAAGAGTTTAGCCAAAAATAAATGCAATCTCCAGCGTTCGATACGCGAGGGAGATTGACTCGTAAAAATTGATGGTAATCTCCAGCGTACAACGAGCTGAAGAGTTTAGCCAAAAATAACTGCTATCTCCAGCGTTCGATACGCGACGGAGATTGACTTGTAAAATTTGATGGTAATCTCCAGCGTACAACGAGCTGAAGAGATTAGCCAAAAATAAATTCAATCTCCAGCGTTCGATACGTGAGGGGGATTGACTCGTAAAAATTGATGGTAATCTCTAGCGTACAACGAGCTGAAGAGATTAACCAAAAATAAATGCAATCTCCAGCGTTCGATACGCGAGGGAGATTGACTAGTAAAAGCTGAAGAGTTTAGCCAAAAATAAATGCAATCTCTAGCATTCGATATGCGAAGGAGATTGACTCGTAAAAATTGATGGCAATCTCCAGCGTACAACGAGCTGAAGAGATTAGCCAAAAATAAATGCAATTTCCAGCGTTCGATACGCGAGGGAGGTTGATTCGTTACAATTGATGGTAATCTCGAGCGTATAACAAGCTGAAGAGATTACCCAAAAGTAAATGCTATCCCCGGCATTCGATACGCGAGGGAGGTTGATTCGTTACACCTAATGGTAATCTCCAGCGTACAACGAGCTCAAGAGATTACCCAAAAATAAATGCAATCTCCAGCATTCGATACGCAAGGGAGATTGATTCGTAACGATTGAAGGTAATCTCCAGCGTACAACGAGTTGAAGAGTTTAGCCAAAAATAACTGCAATCTCCAGCGTTCGATACGCGACGGAGATTGACTTGTAAATATTGATGGTAATCTGCAGCGTACAACGAGCTGAAGAGATTAGCCAAAAATAAATGCAATTTCAAGCGTTCGATACGCGAGGGGGATTGACTCGTAAAAATTGATGGTAATCTCTAGCGTACAACGAGCTGAAGAGATTAGCCAAAAATAAATGCAATCTCCAGCGTTCGATACGCGAGGGAGATTGACTCGTAAAAATTGATGGTAATCTCCAGCGTACAACGAGCTGAAGAGTTTAGCCAAAAATAATTGCTATCTCCAGCGTTCGATATGCGACGGAGATTGACTTGTAAAAAGTGATGGTAATCTCCGGAGTACAACGAGCTGAAGAGATTAGCCAAAAATAAATTCAATCTCCAGCGTTCGATACGTGAGGGGGATTGACTCGTAAAAATTGATGGTAATCTCTAGCGTACAACGAGCTGAAGAGATGAGCCAAAAATAAATGCAATCTCCAGCGTTCGATACGCGAGGGAGATTGACTAGTAAAAGCTGAAGAGTTTAGCCAAAAATAAATGCAATCTCTAGCATTCGATATGCAAGGGAGATTGACTCGTAAAAATTGATGGCAATCTCCAGCGTACAACGAGCTGAAGAGATTAACCAAAAATAAATGCAATTTCCAGCGTTCGATACGCGAGGGAGGTTGATTCGTTACAACTGATCGTAATCTCCATCGTACAACGAGCTGAAGAGATTACACGAAAATAAATGCAATCTCTAGCGTTCGATACGTGAGGGAGATTGATTCGTAATGATTGATGGTAATCTCTAGCGTACAACAAACTGAACAGATTACCCAAAAATAAATGCAATCTTCAACGTTCGATACGCGAGGGAGGTTGATTCGTTACACATGATGGTAATCTCCAGCATTCAACGAGCTGAAGTGATTACCCAAAAATAAATACAATCTCCAGTGTTCGATACGCGAGGGAGATTGACTCGTAAAAATTGATGGTAATCTCCAGCGTACAACGAGCTGAAGAGTTTAGCCAAAAATAAATGCAATCTCCAGTGTTCGATACGCGAGGGAGATTGATCATAAAAATTGATGGTATTCTCCAGCTTACAATGAGCTGAAGAGTTTAGCCAAAAAGAAATGCAATCTCCATTGTTCGATACGCGAGGGAGATTGATCATAAAAATTGATGGTAATCTCCAGCGTACAACGAGCTGAAGAGTTTAGCCAAAAATAAATGCAATCTCCAGCGTTCGATACGCGAGGGAGATTGACTCGTAAAAATTGATGGTAATCTCCAGCGTACAACGAGCTGAAGAGTTTAGCCAAAAATAACTGCTATCTCCAGCGTTCGATACGCGACGGAGATTGACTTGTAAAATTTGATGGTAATCTCCAGCGTACAACGAGCTGAAGAGATTAGCCAAAAATAAATTCAATCTCCAGCGTTCGATACGTGAGGGGGATTGACTCGTAAAAATTGATGGTAATCTCTAGCGTACAACGAGCTGAAGAGATTAACCAAAAATAAATGCAATCTCCAGCGTTCGATACGCGAGGGAGATTGACTAGTAAAAGCTGAAGAGTTTAGCCAAAAATAAATGCAATCTCTAGCATTCGATATGCGAAGGAGATTGACTCGTAAAAATTGATGGCAATCTCCAGCGTACAACGAGCTGAAGAGATTAGCCAAAAATAAATGCAATTTCCAGCGTTCGATACGCGAGGGAGGTTGATTCGTTACAATTGATGGTAATCTCGAGCGTATAACAAGCTGAAGAGATTACCCAAAAGTAAATGCTATCCCCGGCATTCGATACGCGAGGGAGGTTGATTCGTTACACCTAATGGTAATCTCCAGCGTACAACGAGCTCAAGAGATTACCCAAAAATAAATGCAATCTCCAGCATTCGATACGCAAGGGAGATTGATTCGTAACGATTGAAGGTAATCTCCAGCGTACAACGAGTTGAAGAGTTTAGCCAAAAATAACTGCAATCTCCAGCGTTCGATACGCGACGGAGATTGACTTGTAAATATTGATGGTAATCTGCAGCGTACAACGAGCTGAAGAGATTAGCCAAAAATAAATGCAATTTCAAGCGTTCGATACGCGAGGGGGATTGACTCGTAAAAATTGATGGTAATCTCTAGCGTACAACGAGCTGAAGAGATTAGCCAAAAATAAATGCAATCTCCAGCGTTCGATACGCGAGGGAGATTGACTCATAAAAGTTGATGGTAATCTCCAGCGTACAACGAGCTGAAGAGTTTAGCCAAAAATAAATGCAATCTCTAGCATTCGATATGCGACGGAGATTGACTCGTAAAAATTGATGGCAATCTCCAACGTACAACGAGCTGAAGAGATTAGCAAAAAATAAATGCAATCTCCAGCGTTCGATACGCAAGGGAGGTTGATTCGTTACAATTGATGGTAATCTCGAGCGTACAACGAGCTGAAGAGATTACCCAAAAATAAAGTCAATCTCCAACATTCGATACACGAGGGAGAATGATTTATAATGATTAAAGGTAATCTCCTGCCTACAACGAGCTGAAGAGATTACCCAAAATAAATGTAATCTCCAGCGTTCGATATGCGAGGGAGGATGATTTGTTACAATTGATGGTAGTCTCCAGCGTATAACGAGCTGAAGAGATTACCCGAAAATAAATGCTATCCCCGGCATTCGATACGCGAGGGAGATTGATTTGTTACAATTGTTGGTAATCTCCAGCGTATAAGGAGCTGAAGAGATTACCAAAAAATAAATGCAATCTCTAGCATTCGATATACGAGGGAGATTGTTCGTAACGATTGATGGTAATCTCCAACGTACAACGAGCTGAAGAGATTGCCTAAAAATAAATGCAATCTCCAGCGTTCGATATGCGAGTGAGATTGACTCGTAAAAATTGATGCTAATCTCCAGCATACAACGAGCTGAAGAGATTACCCGAAAATAAATGCAATCTCCAGCGTTCGATATGCGAGGGAGATTGATTTGTAATGATTGATGGTAATCTCCAGCCTACAATGAGCTGAAGAGATTACCCAAAAATAAATGTAATCTCCAGCGTTCAATACGCGAGGGAGGTTGATTCGTTACAATTGATGGTAATCTCCAGCGTATAACGAGCTGAAGAGATTACCCGAAAATAAATGCAATCTCCAGCGTTCGATATGCGAGGGAGATTGATTTGTAATAATTGATGGTAATCTCCAGCCTACAATGAGCTGAAGAGATTACCCAAAAATAAATGTAATCTCTAGCGTTCAATACGCGAGGGAGGTTGATTCGTTACAATTGATGGTAATCTCCAGCGTATAACGAGCTGAAGAGATTACCCGAAAATAAATGCTAGTTTTGGCGTTTGATACGCGAGGGAGATTGATTTGTAACGATTGATGGTAATCTCCAGCGTACAACGAGCTGAAGAGATTACCGAAAAATAAACGCAATCTTCACCGTTCGATACGCGAGGGAGATTGATTCGTTACAATTGATGGTAATCTCCAGCGTAAAACGAGCTGAAGAGATTAACCGAAAATAAATGCTATCTTCGGCATTCGATACGCGAGGGAAGTTGATTTGTTACAATTGATGGTAATCTCCAGCGTACAACGAGCTAAAGAGATTACCCAAAAATAAATGCAATCTCCAGCGTTCGATATTCGAGGGAGATTGATTCGTAACGATTGATGGTAATCTCCAACGTACAACGAGCTGAAGAGATTGCCTAAAAATAAATGCGATCTCCAGCGTTCGATGTGCGAGGGAGATTGATTTATAACGATTGATGGTAATCTCTAGCGTACAACGAGATGAAGAGATTACCCAAATATAAATGCAATCTCCAACGTTCGATACGCGAGTGAGATTGACTCGTAAAAATTGATGGTAATCTCCAGCGTACAACGAGCTGAAGAGATTAGCCAAAATAAATGCAATCTCCAGCGTTCGATACGCGAGGTAGATTGACTAGTGAAAATTGATGGTAATCTCCAGCGTACAACCAGCTGAAGCGATTAGGCAAAAATAAATGCAATCTCCAGCGTTCGATACGCGAGAGAGATGGACTCGTATCGATTGATGGTATCCTCCAGCATACAACGAGCTAAAGAGATTAGCCAAAAATAAATGCAATCTCCAGCGTTCAATACGCGAGAAAGGTTGATTCGTTACAATTGATGGTAATCTCCAGCGTACAACGAGCTAAAGAGATTACCCAAAAATAAATGCAATCTCCAGCGTTCGATACGCGAGGGAGATTGATTTGTATCGATTGATGGTAATCTGCAGCGTACAACGAGCTGAAGAGATTACCAAAAGATAAATGCAATCTCCAGCGTTCGATACGCGAGGGAGGTTGATTCGTTACAATTGGTGGTAATCTCCAACGTATAAAGTCCTGAAGAGATTACCCGAAAATAAATGCTATCTCCGGCATTCGATACGCGAGGGAGGTTAATTCGTTACAATTGATGGTAATCTCCAGCGTACAACGAGCTGAAGAGATTACCCAAAAATAAATGCAATCTCCAACGTTCGATACGCGAGGGAGATGGGTTCGTAACGATTGATGGTAATCTCCAGCTTACAATGAACTGAAGAGATTACCCAAAAATAAATGTAATCTCCAGCGTTCGATACGCGAGGGAGGTTGATTCGTTACAATTGATGGTAATCTCCAGCGTATAACGAGCTAAAGAGATTACCCGAAAAATAAATGCTATCTCCAGCGTTCAATACGCGAGGGAGATTGATTTGTAACGATTGATGGTAATCTCCAGCGTACAACGAGCTGAAGAGATTAGCCAAAAATAAATGCAATCGTCAGCGTTCGATACGCGAGGGAGATTGACTCGTAAAAATTAATGGTAATCTCAATCTTACAACGAGCTGAAGAGTTTTGCCAAAAATAACTGCAATCTCTATCGTTCGATACGTGAGGGAGATAGACTCGTAAAAATTGATGGTAATCTGCAGCGTACAACGAGATGAAGAGATTAGCCAAAAATAAATGCAATTTCAAGCGTTTGATACGCGAGGGGGATTTACTCGTAAAAATTGATGGTAATCTCCAGCGTACAACGAGCTGAAGAGATTAGCCAAAAACAAATGCAATCTCCAGCATTCGATACGCGAGGGAGATTGATCGTAAAAATTGATGGTAACCTCCAGCGTACAACGAGCTGAAGAGTTTAGCCAAAAATAAATGCAATCTCCAGCGTTCGATACGCGAGGGAGATTGACTCGTAAAAATTGATGGTAATCTCCAGCGTACAACGAGCTGAAGAGTTTAGCCAAAAATAACTGCTATCTTCAGCGTTCGATACGCGACGGAGATTGACTTGTAAAAATTGATGGTAATCTCCAGCGTACAACGAGCTCAAGAGATTATCCAAAAATAAATTCAATCTCCAGCGTTCGATACGTGAGGGGGATTGACTCGTAAAAATTGATGGTAATCTCTAGCGTACAACGAGCTGAAGAGATTAGCCAAAAATAAATGCAATCTCCAGCGTTCGATAAGCGAGGGAGATTGACTCGTAAAAGCTGAAGAGTTTAGCCAAAAATAAATGCAATCTCTAGCATTCGATATGCGAGGGAGATTGACTCGTAAAAATTATTGGCAATCTCCAGCGTACAACGAGCTGAAGAGATTAGCCAAAAATAAATGCAATTTCCAGCGTTCGATACGCGAGGGAGGTTGATTCGTTACAATTGATGGTAATCTCGAGCGTATAACGAGCTGCAGAGATTACCATAAAGTAAATGCTATCTCCGGCATTCGATACGCGAGGGAGGTTGATTCGTTACACCTAATGGTAATCTCTAGCGTACAACGAGCTCAAGAGATTACCCAAAAATAAATGCAATCTCCAGCATTCGATACACAAGGGAGATTGATTCGTAACGATTGAAGGTAATCTCCAGCGTACATAGAGTTGAAGAGTTTAGCCAAAAATAACTGCAATCTCCAGCGTTCGATACGCGACGGAGATTGACTTGTAAATATTGATGGTAATCTGCAGCGTACAACGAGCTGAAGATATTAGCCAAAAATAAATACAATTTCAAGCGTTCGATACGCGAGGGGGATTGACTCGTAAAAATTGATGGTAATCTCTAGCGTACAACGAGCTGAAGAGATTAGCCAAAAATAAATGCAATCGCCAGCGTTCGATACGCGAGGGAGATTGACTCATAAAAGTTGATGGTAATGTCCAGCGTACAACGAGCTGAAGAGTTTAGCCAAAAATAAATGCAATCTCTAGCATTCGATATGCGACGGAGATTGACTCGTAAAAATTGATGGCAATCTCCAGCGTACAACGAGCTGAAGAGATTAGCCAAAAATAAATGCAATCTCTAGCGTTCGATACGCAAGGGAGGTTGATTCGTTACAATTGATGGTAATCTCGAGCGTACAACGAGCTGAAGAGATTACCCGAAAATAAAGTCAATCTCCAGCATTCAATACGCGAGGGAGAATGATTTATAATGATTAAAGGTAATCTCCTGCCTACAACGAGCTGAAGAGATTACCCAAAATAAATGTAATCTTCAGCGTTCGATACGCGAGGGAGGATGATTTGTAATAATTGATGGTAGTCTCCAGCATATAACGAGCTGAAGAAATTACCCGAAAATAAAATCTTCGGCATTCGATACGCGAGGGAGGTCTATTCGTTACAACTGATGGTAATCTCCAGCGCACAACGAGCTGAAGAGATTACCCAAAAATAAATGCAATCTTCAACGTTCGATACGCGAGGGAGGTTGATTCGTTACACATGATGGTAATCTCCAACTTTCAACGAGCTGAAGTGATTACCCAAAAATAAATACAATCTCCAGCGTTCGATACGCGAGGGAGATTGACTCGTAAAAATTGATGGTAATCTCCAGCGTACAACGAGCTGAAGAGTTTAGCCAAAAATAAATGCAACCTCTGGCATTCGATATGCGAGGGACATTTACTCATAAAAATTGATGGCAATCTCCAGCGTACAACGAGCCAAGAGATTCCCTAAAAACAAATGCAATCTCCAGCGTTCGGTATGCAAGGGAGATTGATTTGTAACGATTGCTGGTAATCTCCAGTGTACGACGAGCTGAAGTGATTACCCAAAAATAAATGCAATCTCCAGTGTTCGATACGCGAGGGAGATTGATCATAAAAATTGATGGTAATCTCCAGCGTACAACGAGCTGAAGAGTTTAGCCAAAAATAAATGCAATCTCCAGCGTTCGATACGCGAGGGAGATTGACTCGTAAAAATTGATGGTAATCTCCAGCGTACAACGAGCTGAAGAGTTTAGCCAAAAATAATTGCTATCTCCAGCGTTCGATATGCGACGGAGATTGACTTGTAAAAAGTGATGGTAATCTCCGGAGTACAACGAGCTGAAGAGATTAGCCAAAAATAAATTCAATCTCCAGCGTTCGATACGTGAGGGGGATTGACTCGTAAAAATTGATGGTAATCTCTAGCGTACAACGAGCTGAAGAGATGAGCCAAAAATAAATGCAATCTCCAGCGTTCGATACGCGAGGGAGATTGACTAGTAAAAGCTGAAGAGTTTAGCCAAAAATAAATGCAATCTCTAGCATTCGATATGCAAGGGAGATTGACTCGTAAAAATTGATGGCAATCTCCAGCGTACAACGAGCTGAAGAGATTAACCAAAAATAAATGCAATTTCCAGCGTTCGATACGCGAGGGAGGTTGATTCGTTACAACTGATCGTAATCTCCATCGTACAACGAGCTGAAGAGATTACACGAAAATAAATGCAATCTCTAGCGTTCGATACGTGAGGGAGATTGATTCGTAATGATTGATGGTAATCTCTAGCGTACAACAAACTGAACAGATTACCCAAAAATAAATGCAATCTTCAACGTTCGATACGCGAGGGAGGTTGATTCGTTACACATGATGGTAATCTCCAGCATTCAACGAGCTGAAGTGATTACCCAAAAATAAATACAATCTCCAGTGTTCGATACGCGAGGGAGATTGACTCGTAAAAATTGATGGTAATCTCCAGCGTACAACGAGCTGAAGAGTTTAGCCAAAAATAAATGCAATCTCCAGTGTTCGATACGCGAGGGAGATTGATCATAAAAATTGATGGTATTCTCCAGCTTACAATGAGCTGAAGAGTTTAGCCAAAAAGAAATGCAATCTCCATTGTTCGATACGCGAGGGAGATTGATCATAAAAATTGATGGTAATCTCCAGCGTGCAACGAGCTGAAGAGTTTAGCCAAAAATAAATGCAATCTCCAGCGTTCGATACGCGAGGGAGATTGACTCGTAAAAATTGATGGTAATCTCCAGCGTACAACGAGCTGAAGAGTTTAGCCAAAAATAACTGCTATCTCCAGCGTTCGATACGCGACGGAGATTGACTTGTAAAATTTGATGGTAATCTCCAGCGTACAACGAGCTGAAGAGATTAGCCAAAAATAAATTCAATCTCCAGCGTTCGATACGTGAGGGGGATTGACTCGTAAAAATTGATGGTAATCTCTAGCGTACAACGAGCTGAAGAGATTAACCAAAAATAAATGCAATCTCCAGCGTTCGATACGCGAGGGAGATTGACTAGTAAAAGCTGAAGAGTTTAGCCAAAAATAAATGCAATCTCTAGCATTCGATATGCGAAGGAGATTGACTCGTAAAAATTGATGGCAATCTCCAGCGTACAACGAGCTGAAGAGATTAGCCAAAAATAAATGCAATTTCCAGCGTTCGATACGCGAGGGAGGTTGATTCGTTACAATTGATGGTAATCTCGAGCGTATAACAAGCTGAAGAGATTACCCAAAAGTAAATGCTATCCCCGGCATTCGATACGCGAGGGAGGTTGATTCGTTACACCTAATGGTAATCTCCAGCGTACAACGAGCTCAAGAGATTACCCAAAAATAAATGCAATCTCCAGCATTCGATACGCAAGGGAGATTGATTCGTAACGATTGAAGGTAATCTCCAGCGTACAACGAGTTGAAGAGTTTAGCCAAAAATAACTGCAATCTCCAGCGTTCGATACGCGACGGAGATTGACTTGTAAATATTGATGGTAATCTGCAGCGTACAACGAGCTGAAGAGATTAGCCAAAAATAAATGCAATTTCAAGCGTTCGATACGCGAGGGGGATTGACTCGTAAAAATTGATGGCAATCTCCAGCGTACAACGAGCTGAAGAGATTAACCAAAAATAAATGCAATTTCCAGCGTTCGATACGCGAGGGAGGTTGATTCGTTACAACTGATCGTAATCTCCATCGTACAACGAGCTGAAGAGATTACACGAAAATAAATGCAATCTCTAGCGTTCGATACGTGAGGGAGATTGATTCGTAATGATTGATGGTAATCTCTAGCGTACAACAAACTGAACAGATTACCCAAAAATAAATGCAATCTTCAACGTTCGATACGCGAGGGAGGTTGATTCGTTACACATGATGGTAATCTCCAGCATTCAACGAGCTGAAGTGATTACCCAAAAATAAATACAATCTCCAGTGTTCGATACGCGAGGGAGATTGACTCGTAAAAATTGATGGTAATCTCCAGCGTACAACGAGCTGAAGAGTTTAGCCAAAAATAAATGCAATCTCCAGTGTTCGATACGCGAGGGAGATTGATCATAAAAATTGATGGTATTCTCCAGCTTACAATGAGCTGAAGAGTTTAGCCAAAAAGAAATGCAATCTCCATTGTTCGATACGCGAGGGAGATTGATCATAAAAATTGATGGTAATCTCCAGCGTACAACGAGCTGAAGAGTTTAGCCAAAAATAAATGCAATCTCCAGCGTTCGATACGCGAGGGAGATTGACTCGTAAAAATTGATGGTAATCTCCAGCGTACAACGAGCTGAAGAGTTTAGCCAAAAATAACTGCTATCTCCAGCGTTCGATACGCGACGGAGATTGACTTGTAAAATTTGATGGTAATCTCCAGCGTACAACGAGCTGAAGAGATTAGCCAAAAATAAATTCAATCTCCAGCGTTCGATACGTGAGGGGGATTGACTCGTAAAAATTGATGGTAATCTCTAGCGTACAACGAGCTGAAGAGATTAACCAAAAATAAATGCAATCTCCAGCGTTCGATACGCGAGGGAGATTGACTAGTAAAAGCTGAAGAGTTTAGCCAAAAATAAATGCAATCTCTAGCATTCGATATGCGAAGGAGATTGACTCGTAAAAATTGATGGCAATCTCCAGCGTACAACGAGCTGAAGAGATTAGCCAAAAATAAATGCAATTTCCAGCGTTCGATACGCGAGGGAGGTTGATTCGTTACAATTGATGGTAATCTCGAGCGTATAACAAGCTGAAGAGATTACCCAAAAGTAAATGCTATCCCCGGCATTCGATACGCGAGGGAGGTTGATTCGTTACACCTAATGGTAATCTCCAGCGTACAACGAGCTCAAGAGATTACCCAAAAATAAATGCAATCTCCAGCATTCGATACGCAAGGGAGATTGATTCGTAACGATTGAAGGTAATATCCAGCGTACAACGAGTTGAAGAGTTTAGCCAAAAATAACTGCAATCTCCAGCGTTCGATACGCGACGGAGATTGACTTGTAAATATTGATGGTAATCTGCAGCGTACAACGAGCTGAAGAGATTAGCCAAAAATAAATGCAATTTCAAGCGTTCGATACGCGAGGGGGATTGACTCGTAAAAATTGATGGTAATCTCTAGCGTACAACGAGCTGAAGAGATTAGCCAAAAATAAATGCAATCTCCAGCGTTCGATACGCGAGGGAGATTGACTCATAAAAGTTGATGGTAATCTCCAGCGTACAACGAGCTGAAGAGTTTAGCCAAAAATAAATGCAATCTCTAGCATTCGATATGCGACGGAGATTGACTCGTAAAAATTGATGGCAATCTCCAACGTACAACGAGCTGAAGAGATTAGCAAAAAATAAATGCAATCTCCAGCGTTCGATACGCAAGGGAGGTTGATTCGTTACAATTGATGGTAATCTCGAGCGTACAACGAGCTGAAGAGATTACCCAAAAATAAAGTCAATCTCCAACATTCGATACACGAGGGAGAATGATTTATAATGATTAAAGGTAATCTCCTGCCTACAACGAGCTGAAGAGATTACCCAAAATAAATGTAATCTCCAGCGTTCGATATGCGAGGGAGGATGATTTGTTACAATTGATGGTAGTCTCCAGCGTATAACGAGCTGAAGAGATTACCCGAAAATAAATGCTATCCCCGGCATTCGATACGCGAGGGAGATTGATTTGTTACAATTGTTGGTAATCTCCAGCGTATAAGGAGCTGAAGAGATTACCAAAAAATAAATGCAATCTCTAGCATTCGATATACGAGGGAGATTGTTCGTAACGATTGATGGTAATCTCCAACGTACAACGAGCTGAAGAGATTGCCTAAAAATAAATGCAATCTCCAGCGTTCGATATGCGAGTGAGATTGACTCGTAAAAATTGATGCTAATCTCCAGCATACAACGAGCTGAAGAGATTACCCGAAAATAAATGCAATCTCCAGCGTTCGATATGCGAGGGAGATTGATTTGTAATGATTGATGGTAATCTCCAGCCTACAATGAGCTGAAGAGATTACCCAAAAATAAATGTAATCTCCAGCGTTCAATACGCGAGGGAGGTTGATTCGTTACAATTGATGGTAATCTCCAGCGTATAACGAGCTGAAGAGATTACCCGAAAATAAATGCAATCTCCAGCGTTCGATATGCGAGGGAGATTGATTTGTAATAATTGATGGTAATCTCCAGCCTACAATGAGCTGAAGAGATTACCCAAAAATAAATGTAATCTCTAGCGTTCAATACGCGAGGGAGGTTGATTCGTTACAATTGATGGTAATCTCCAGCGTATAACGAGCTGAAGAGATTACCCGAAAATAAATGCTAGTTTTGGCGTTTGATACGCGAGGGAGATTGATTTGTAACGATTGATGGTAATCTCCAGCGTACAACGAGCTGAAGAGATTACCGAAAAATAAACGCAATCTTCACCGTTCGATACGCGAGGGAGATTGATTCGTTACAATTGATGGTAATCTCCAGCGTAAAACGAGCTGAAGAGATTAACCGAAAATAAATGCTATCTTCGGCATTCGATACGCGAGGGAAGTTGATTTGTTACAATTGATGGTAATCTCCAGCGTACAACGAGCTAAAGAGATTACCCAAAAATAAATGCAATCTCCAGCGTTCGATATTCGAGGGAGATTGATTCGTAACGA
This sequence comes from Persicaria maculosa, assembly GCA_963922045.1. NCBI lineage: Eukaryota > Viridiplantae > Streptophyta > Magnoliopsida > Caryophyllales > Polygonaceae > Persicaria > Persicaria maculosa. The sequence continues at coordinate 44,352,505 of OY998261.1, forward strand.
TTGATGGTAATCTCCAACGTACAACGAGCTGAAGAGATTGCCTAAAAATAAATGCGATCTCCAGCGTTCGATGTGCGAGGGAGATTGATTTATAACGATTGATGGTAATCTCTAGCGTACAACGAGATGAAGAGATTACCCAAATATAAATGCAATCTCCAACGTTCGATACGCGAGTGAGATTGACTCGTAAAAATTGATGGTAATCTCCAGCGTACAACGAGCTGAAGAGATTAGCCAAAATAAATGCAATCTCCAGCGTTCGATACGCGAGGTAGATTGACTAGTGAAAATTGATGGTAATCTCCAGCGTACAACCAGCTGAAGCGATTAGGCAAAAATAAATGCAATCTCCAGCGTTCGATACGCGAGAGAGATGGACTCGTATCGATTGATGGTATCCTCCAGCATACAACGAGCTAAAGAGATTAGCCAAAAATAAATGCAATCTCCAGCGTTCAATACGCGAGAAAGGTTGATTCGTTACAATTGATGGTAATCTCCAGCGTACAACGAGCTAAAGAGATTACCCAAAAATAAATGCAATCTCCAGCGTTCGATACGCGAGGGAGATTGATTTGTATCGATTGATGGTAATCTGCAGCGTACAACGAGCTGAAGAGATTACCAAAAGATAAATGCAATCTCCAGCGTTCGATACGCGAGGGAGGTTGATTCGTTACAATTGGTGGTAATCTCCAACGTATAAAGTCCTGAAGAGATTACCCGAAAATAAATGCTATCTCCGGCATTCGATACGCGAGGGAGGTTAATTCGTTACAATTGATGGTAATCTCCAGCGTACAACGAGCTGAAGAGATTACCCAAAAATAAATGCAATCTCCAACGTTCGATACGCGAGGGAGATGGGTTCGTAACGATTGATGGTAATCTCCAGCTTACAATGAACTGAAGAGATTACCCAAAAATAAATGTAATCTCCAGCGTTCGATACGCGAGGGAGGTTGATTCGTTACAATTGATGGTAATCTCCAGCGTATAACGAGCTAAAGAGATTACCCGAAAAATAAATGCTATCTCCAGCGTTCAATACGCGAGGGAGATTGATTTGTAACGATTGATGGTAATCTCCAGCGTACAACGAGCTGAAGAGATTAGCCAAAAATAAATGCAATCGTCAGCGTTCGATACGCGAGGGAGATTGACTCGTAAAAATTAATGGTAATCTCAATCTTACAACGAGCTGAAGAGTTTTGCCAAAAATAACTGCAATCTCTATCGTTCGATACGTGAGGGAGATAGACTCGTAAAAATTGATGGTAATCTGCAGCGTACAACGAGATGAAGAGATTAGCCAAAAATAAATGCAATTTCAAGCGTTTGATACGCGAGGGGGATTTACTCGTAAAAATTGATGGTAATCTCCAGCGTACAACGAGCTGAAGAGATTAGCCAAAAACAAATGCAATCTCCAGGGTTCGATACGCGAGGGAGATTGTCTCGTAGCGATTGATGGTATCCTCCAGCATACAACGAGCTAAAGAGATTAGCCAAAAATAAATGCAATCTCCAGCGTTCGATACGCGAGAAAGGTTGATTCATTACAATTGATGGTAATCTCCAGCGTACAACGAGCTAAAGAGATTACCCGAAAATAAATGCAATCTCCAGCGCTCGATACGCGAGGGAGATTGATTTGTATCGATTGATGGTAATCTGCAGCGTACAACGAGCTGAAGAGATTACCAAAAGATAAATGCAATCTCCAGCGTTCGATACGCGAGGGAGGTTGATTCGTTACAATTGGTGGTAATCTCCAACGTATAAAGACCTGAAGAGATTACCCGAAAATAAATGCTATCTCCAGCATCCGATACGCGAGGGAGGTTAATTCGTTACAATTGATGGTAATCTCTAGCGTACAACGAGCTGAAGAGATTACCCAAAAATAAATGCAATCTCCAACGTTCGATACGCGAGGGAGATGGGTTCGTAACGATTGATGGTAATCACCAGCATACAATGAGCTAAAGAGATTACCCAAAAATAAATGTAATCTCCAGCGTTCGATACGCGAGGGAGGTTGATTCGTTACAATTGATGGTAATCTCCAACGTATAACGAGCTGAGGAGATTACCCAAAAATAAATGTTATCACCGGCGTTCGATACGCGAGGGAGATTGATTTGTAACGATTGATGGTAATCTCCAGCGTACAACGAGATGAAGAGATTAGCCAAAAATAAATGCAATCTCCAGCGTTCGATACGCGAGGGAGATTGACTCGTAAAAATTGATGGTAATCTCCAGCGTACAACAAGCTAAAGAGTTCAGCCAAAAATAACTGCAATCTCCGACGTTCGATACGCGAGGGAGATAGACTCGTAAAAATTGATGGTAATCTGAAGCGTACAACGAGATGAAGAGATTAGCCAAAAATAAATGCAATTTCAAGCGTTTGATACGCGAGGGGGATTTACTCGTAAAAATTGATGGTAATCTCCAGCGTAAACCGAGCTGAAGAGATTAGCCAAAAACAAATGCAATCTCCAGGGTTCGATACGCGAGGGAGATTGACTCATAAATATTGATGGTAATCTCCAGCGTACAACGAGCTGAAGAGTATAGCAAAAAATAAATGCAATCTCTAGCATTCGATACGCGAGGGAGATTGATTTGTAACGATTGATGGTAATCTCCAACCTACAAAGAGCTGAAGAGATTACCCAAAAATAAATGTAATCTCCAGCGTTCGATACGCGAGTGAGGTTGATTTGTTACAATTGATGGTAATCTCTAGCGTATTACGAGCTGAAGAGATTACCCAAAAATAAATCCTATCTCCGGCGTTCGAAACGCGAGGGAGGTTGATTCGTTACAATTGATGGTAATCTCCAGCGTACAACCAGCTGAAGACATTACCCAAAAATAAAAGCAATCTCCAACGTTCGATATCCGAGGGATTTGAATTTGTAACGATGGATTGTAATCTCCAGCGTACAACGAGCTGAAGAGATTACCCAAGAATAAATGTAATCTCCAGCGTTCGATACGCGAGGGAGATTGATTTGTGACGATTGATGGTAATCTCCAGCGTACAACGAGCTGAAGAGATTACCCAAACATAAATGCAATCTCCAGCGTTCGATACCCGAGGGAGATTGAATCGTAATAATTGATGATAATCTCCAGCATACAATGAGCTGAAGAGATTAGCCAAAAGTAAATGCAATCTCGAGCGTTCGATACGCTAGGGAGATTGACTCGTAAAAATTGATGGTAATCTCCAGCGTACAACAAGCTGAAGAGTTCAGCGAAAAATAACTGCAATCTCCGACGTTCGATACGCGAGGGAGATAGACTCGTAAAAATTGATGGTAATCTGAAGCGTACAACGAGATGAAGAGATTAGCCAAAAATAAATGCAATTTCAAGCGTTTGATACGCGAGGGGGATTTACTCGTAAAAATTGATGGTAATCTCCAGCGTACAACGAGCTGAAGAGATTAGCCGAAAACAAATGCAATCTCCAGGGTTCGATACGCGAGGGAGATTGACTCATAAAATTTGATGGTAATCTCCAACGTACAACGAGCTGAAGAGTATAACCAAAAATAAATGCAATCTCTAGCATTCGATATGTGAGGGAGATTGACTCGTAAAAATTGATGGTTATCTCCAGCGTAAAACGAGATGAAGAGTTTAGCCAAAAATAACTACAATCTGCAGTGTTCGATACGCGAGGGAGATGGACTCGTAAAAATTGATGGTAATCTCCAGCGTACAACGAGCTGAATAGATTAGCAAAAAATAAATGCAATCTCCAGTGTTCGATATTCGAGGGAGATTAAGTCATAACGATTGATGGTATCCTCTAGCGTACAACGAGCTGAAGAGATTAGCCAAAAATAAATGCATTCTCCAGCGTTCGATACGCGAGGTAGGTTGATTCGTTACAATCGATGGTAAACTCCGGCGTACAACGAGCAGAAGAGATTACCCGAAAATAAATGCAATCTCCAGCATTCGATACGCGAGGGAGATTGATTTGTAACGATTGATGGTAATCTCCAACCTACAATGAGCTGAAGAGATTACCCAAAAATAAATGTAATCTCCAGCGTTCGATACGCGAGTGAGGTTGATTCGTTACAATTGATGGTAATCTCTAGCGTATTACGAGCTGAAGAGATTACCCGAAAATAAATCCTATCTCCGGCGTTCGAAATGCGAGGGAGGTTGATTCGTTACAATTGATGGTAATCTCCAGCGTACAACGAGCTGAAAACATTACCCAAAAATAAAAGCAATCTCCAACGTTCGATATGCGAGGGATTTTAATTTGTAACGATGGATTGTAATCTCCAGCGTACAACGAGCTGAAGAGATTACCCAAGAATAAATGTAATCTCCAGCGTTCAATACGCGAGGGAGATTGATTTGTGACGATTGATGGTAATCTCCAGCGTACAACGAGCTGAAGAGATTACCCAAACATAAATGCAATCTCCAGCGTTCGATACGCGAGGGAGATTGAATCGTAAAAATTGATGGTAATCTACAGCATACAATGAGCTGAAGAGATTAGCCAAAAATAAATGCAATCTCCAGCGTTCGATACGCGAGGGAGATTGACTCGTAAAAATTGATGGTAATCTCCAGCGTACAACGAGCTGCAGAGTTTAACCAAAATTATCTGCAATCTGCAGCGTTCGATACCCGAGGGAGATTGACTCATAAAAATTGATGGTAATCTCCAACGTACAATGAGCTAAAGAGATTAGCTAAAAATAAAAGCAATCTCAATCGTTCGATACGCATGGGGGATTGACTCGTAAAAATTATGGTAATCTCCAGCGTGCAATGAGCTGAAGAGATTAGCCAAAAATAAATGCAATCTCCAGCATTCGATACGCGAGGGAGATTGACTCGTAAAAGTTGATGGTAATCTGCAGCGTACAACGAGTTGAAGAGTTTAGCCAACAATAAATGCAATCTCCAGCGTTCGATAGGTGAGGGAGATTGACTCGTAAAAATTGATGGTAATCTCCAGCGTATAATGAGCTGAAGAGATTAGCCAAAAATAAATGCAATCTCCAGGATTCGATACGCGAGGGAGATTGACTAGTAAAAATTGATGGTAATCTCCAGCTACAACGAGCTGAAGAGTTTAGCCAACAATAAATGCAATCTCCAGCGTTCGATACGCGAGGGAGATTGCCTCGTAAAAATTGATGGTAATCTCCAGCGTACAACGAGCTGAAGAGATTAGCAAAAAATTAATGCAATCTCCAGTGTTCGATACGCGAGGGAGATTGACTCGTAAAGATTGATGGTATCCTCCAGCGTACAATGAGCTGAAGAGATTAGCCAAAAATAAATGCAATCTCCAGCGTTCGATACGCGAGGGAGGTTGATTCATTACAATTGATGGTAATCTCCGGCATACAACGAGCTGAAGAGATTACCCGAAAATAAATGCAATCTCCAGCGTTGATACGTGAGGGAGATTGATTTGTAATGATTGATGGTAATCTCCAGCCTACAATGAGCTGAAGAGATTACCCAAAAATAAATGTAATCTCCAGCGTTCGATACACGAGGGAGGTTGATTCGTTACAATTGATGGTAATCTCCAGCGTACAACGAGCTGAAGAGATTACCCAAAAATAAATGCAATCTCCAGCGTTCGATACGCGAGGGAGATTGATTTGTGACGATTGATGGTAATCTCCAGCGTACAACGAGCTGAAGAGATTACCCAAACATAAATGCAATCTCCAGCGTTCGATACGCGAGGGAGATTGAATCGTAAAAATTGATGGTAATCTCCAGCATACAATGAGCTGAAGAGATTAGCCAAAAATAAATGCAATCTCCAGCGTTCGATACGCGAGGGAGATTGACTCGTAAAAATTGAAGGTAATCTCCAGCGTACAACGAGCTGCATAGTTTAGCCAAAGTTATCTGCAATCTGCAGCGTTCGATACGCGAGGGAGATTGACTCATAAAAATTGATGGTAATCTCCAGCGTACAATGAGCTAAAGAGATTAGCTAAAAATAAAAGCAATCTCAATCGTTCGATACGTGTGGGGGATTGACTCGTAAAAATTATGGTAATCTCCAGCGTGAAATGAGCTGATGAGATTAGCCAAAAATAAATGCAATCTCCAGCATTCGATACGCGAGGGGGATTGACTCGTAAAAATTGATGGTAATCTGCAGCGTACAATGAGTTGAAGAGTTTAGCCAACTATAAATGCAATCTCCAGCGTTCGATAGGTGAGGGAGATTGACTCGTAAAAATCGACGGTAATCTCCAGCGTATAATGAGCTGAAGAGGTTAGCCAAAAATAAATGCAATCTCCAGCCTTCGATACGCGAGGGAGATTGACTAGTAAAAATTGATGGTAATCTCCAGCGTACAACGAGCTGAAGAGTTTAGCCAACAATAAATGCAATCTCCAGCGTTCGATACACGAGGGAGATTGCCTCGTAAAAATTGATGGTAATCTCCAGCGTACAACGAGCTGAAGAGATTAGCAAAAAATTAATGCAATCTCCAGTGTTCGATACGCGAGGGAGATTGACTCGTAAAGATTGATGGTATCCTCCAGCGTACAATGAGCTGAAGAGATTAGCCAAAAATAAATGCAATCTCCAGCGTTCGATACGCGAGGGAGGTTGATTCGTTACAATTGATGGTAATCTCCGGCGTACAACGAGCTGAAGAGATTACCCAAAAATAAATGCAATCTCCAGCGTTGATACGTGAGGGAGATTGATTTGTAATGATTGATGGTAATCTCCAGCCTACAATGAGCTGAAGAGATTACCCAAAAATAAATGTAATCTCCAGCGTTCGATACACGAGGGAGGTTAATTCGTTACAATTGATGGTAATCTCCAGCGTATAACGAGCTGAAGAGATTACCCGAAAATAAATCCTATCTCCGGCATTTGACACGCGAGGGAGGGTGATTCATTACATTTAATGATAATCTCCAGCGTACAACGTGCTGAAGAGATTACCCAAAAATAAAAGCAATCTGCAACGTTTGATACGCAAGGGATTTTGATTTGTAACGATGGATTGTAATCTCCAGCGTACAACGAGCTGAAGAGATTACCCAAGAATAAATCCAATCTCCACCGTTCGATATGCGATGGATATTGATTTGTAACGATTTATGGTAATCTCCAGCGTACAACGAGCTGAAGAGATTACCCAATAATAAATGCAATCTCCAGCGTTCGATACGCGAGGGAGATTGAATCGTAAAAATTGATGGTAATCTCGAGCATACAATGAGCTGAAGAGATTAGCCAAAAATAAATGCAATCTCCAACGTTCGATACGCGAGGGAGATTGACTCGTAAAAATTGATGGTAATATCCAGCGTACAACGAGTTGAAGAGTTTAGCCAAAAATAACTACAATCTGCAGCGTTCGATAAGCGAGGGAGATTGACTCATAAAAATTGATGGTAATCTCCAGCGTACAATGAGCTGAAGAGATTAGCTACAAATAAATGCAATCTCAATCGTTCGATACGCGAGGGAGATAGACTCGTAAAAAAATGATGGTAATCTTCAGCGTACAATGACCTGAAGAGATTAGCCAAAAATAAATGCAATCTCTAGCGTTCGATACGCAAGGGAGATTGACTCGTAAAAATTGATGGTAATCTCCAGCGTACAACGAGCTGTAGTGATTACCCAAAAATAAATGCAATCTCCAGCGTTGGATACATGAGGGAGATTGACTCGCAACGATTGATGGTATCCTCCAGCGTACAACGAGCTGAAGAGATTAGCCAAAAATAAATGCAATCTCCAGCGTTCGATACGCGAGGGAGGTTGATTCGTTACAATTGATGGTAATCTCCGGCGTACAACGAGCTGAAGAGATTACCCGAAAATAAATGCAATCTCCAGCGTTGATACGCGAGAGAGATTGACTCGTAACAATTGATGGTAACCTCCAGCGTACAACAAGCTGAAGAGATTTATCGAAATAAGCAAATTAGAATTAAGAAACAATCATTTCGACTTGGATTATTTATTTCTTTGAGAATTGGGTTCCGTAGAGTAGAAAAAAGTTTTTTTAAAACCGTCACTTGGGGAACCATCAAGTGCAAATGTGTCTAACTGATCTTTCGCAATCGTATCCTTCGGAATCATACATGCTTACTTTGAAGTGAGCATTTTCTTAGGCGAAGATCATGAGTCTTTACGAAATCTTTCCATCCTTGAGCAACCCACAGAGAGTATTGGTGACCTTTAACGAGGCCGATTTTGAAATTGTTTACTATTTTGGTTTGCCATTTTTCAGTTTTTTGTTTCTTGTGAATAATGAAATGCAATACGGCGGTGGTTTTTATAGGGCAAGGATGACTTGTATTTTCAACGGGAGTCAAATTTTTGAAAAATCCTCGATCGTTGTGAGTTTTACCCGTGATCATGGGTAATTTCATATTTTCTTTACTGCCTGATTTGATGGTGGTGTCATTAGATTCCTTCCACGTGTACGGTGTACAAGTTATCTCGGGAAAATGCTCTGTTACTGAACGGTTTCTTCTTCGTCAGTAATTAGTTGGGGTATGACCTGGTTTGTTTGATTTTTCATTGTATATAAATGGCGATTGAGGTATGGGGTTTCTGTGTGTCTTTTGCTGGCGTTTGCCTTTCCTCTATATTCTTAGAGAAAATGTCTTCTTCTAATTCAGGTCCCCGAGATTTCATAAGGTTTATTTATGCTGCTGAGAAACTGCACTTCTTGGTACTTGTCGTTTTAATACTTAATCATTTGTCGCATTATATTTATGGTTTTCTTCCTCCTTCATGCTTAGCTAATTTTTACGCGTTTATGACAGCCTTTGCCCAATTGCTTTGGGCAATTTTATGGGGAGTTAATATCAGATCACGTTTGTTTAATATCCCCAAAAAGCAATAGCATGCAAGTGATGGTCTCAAAGGACGGTAATGGAAAATCATGGCTAATAGATGGTTGGAATGCCTTTGTGGTGGAAAGTGGCATTCGCGTAGGCGCTTCGTGGGCCCTTTTTAGATACGTGGAGGATCATTGCTTTAATGTTTTGGTGCTGGAAGAGGAATTAGAGGAGGAAGAGGAAGAAGAGAAAGATGAGGATAAGAAGAACTGATATACTGTTACGGTCCTTTCCCTTTGTTTCCGAAGAATAGTTATCATGTCTTTGTCAATTGTGTGTGGCAAAGGTTTCAGGGTGGTCTTATTTGTAACTGGTTAACTTGTATGCCTTGTTAATGCTTTATGGTATTTCGTATTGAATAATGTTTGTAATCGAATTGTTTGAACGCTTGGTTCATGTTTTGAGGTTAACTTGCGTGTTTGAACTTATACTTTGTAGTGGCTCGTTTGCATATCCGCGCCAAAAGTGCATGTGATGGCTAAACTTATTCTTCGTATAGGTTTACTTGCAAATCCATGCCAAAAGTGCACGCGATTGCTAAATTTATTCTCCGTAGACGCTTACATGCAAATCCGTGCTGAAAGTGCACGCGATTGCTAAATTTATTCTCCGTAGAGGCTTACTTGCAAATCCGTGCCAACAGTGCACGCGATTGCTAAATTTATTCTCCGTAGAGGCTTACTTGCATATCCGTGCCAAAAGTGCATGCAATTACTAAATTTATTCTCCGTAGAGGCTTACTTGCAAATCCGTGCCAAAAGTGCACGCAATTGCTAAATTTATTCTCCGTAGAGGCTTAATTGCAAATTCGTGCCAAAAGTGCACGCTATTGCTAAATTTATTCTCCGTAGAGGCTTACTTGCAAATCTGTGCCAAAAGTGTACGCGATTGCTAAATTTATTCTCCGTAGAGGCTTACTTGCATATCCGTGTCAAAAGTGCACGCGATTGCTAAATTTATTTTCAGTAGACAATAACGTGCAAATCTGTGCCAAAAGTGCACGCGATTGCTAAATTTATTCTCCGTAGTGGCTTACTTGGCTTATTTGCATATCCGTGTCAAAAGTGCACGCGATTGCTAAATTTATTCTCCGTAAAGGCTCACTTGCATATCCGTGCCAAAAGTGCACGCGATTCCTAAATTTATTCTCCGTAGAGGCTTACTTGCAAATTCGTGCCAAAAGTGCACGCGATTGCAAAATTTATTTATCGTAGAGGCTTACTTGCAAATCCGTGCCAAAAGTGCACCCGATTGCTAAATTTATTCTTCATAGAGGCTTACTTGCACATCCGTGTCAAAAGAGCACGTGATTGCTAAATTTATTCTCCATAGAGGCTAACTTGCAAATCCGTGCCAAAAGTGCACGCGATTACTAAATTTTTTCTTTGTAGAGACTTACTTCCATATGCATGTCAAAAGTGCACGCGATTGCTAAATTTATTCTCCGTAGAGGTTTACTTGCATATCGGTGGCAAAAGTGCACGCGATTGCTATATTTATTCTCCGTAGACGCTTACTTGCAAATCCATGCAAAAAGTGCACGCGATTGCTAAATTTATTCTCAGTAGAGGCTTACTTGCAAATTCGTGCCAAAAGTGCACGTGATTGCTAAATTAATTCTCCGTAGAGGCTTACTTGGCTTACTTGCATATCCGTGTCAAAAGTGCACGCGAGTGCTAAATTTATTCTCCGTAGAGGCTTACTCGCATATCCGTGCCAAAAGTGCACGCGATTGCTAAATTTATTCTCCGTAGAGGCTTACTTGTAAATCCGTGCCAAAAGTGCAAGCGATTGCTAAATTTTTTCTCCGCAGAGGCTACTTGCAAATCCATGCCAAAAGTGCACGCGATTGCTAAATTTATTCTCCGTAGAGGCTTACTTGCAATTCGTGCCAAAAGTTCACTCGATTGCTAAATTTATTCTCTGTAGAGGCTTACTTGCATATCCCTGCCAAAAACACAGGCGATTGCTAAATTTATTCTCCATAGAGGCTTACTTGCATATCCGTGCCAAAAGTTCACGCGATTGCTAAATTTATTCTCCGTAGAGGCTTACTTGCAAATATGTGCCAAAAGTGCACGCGATTGCTAAATTTATTCTCCGTAGAGGCTTGCTTGCAAATTCGTGCCAAAAGTGCACGCGATTGCTAATTTATTCTCCGTAGAGGCTTACTTGAAAATCTGTGCCAAAAGTGCACGCGATTACTAAATTTTTTCTTTGTAGAGACTTACTTGCATATCCGTGTCAAAAGTGCACGCGATTGCTAAATTTATTCTCCGTAGAGGCTTACTTGCAAATCCATGCTAAAAGTGCACGCGATTACTAAATTTTTTCTTTGTAGAGACTTACTTGCATATCCCTGTCAAAAGTGCACGCGATTGCTAAATTTATTCTCCGTAGAGGTTTACTTGCATATCGGTGCCAAAAGTGCACGCGATTGCTAAATTTATTCTCCGTAGAGGCTTACTTGCAAATCCATGGCAAAAGTGCACGCGATTGCTAAATTTATTCTCCGTGGAGGCTTACTTGCATATCCGTGTCAAAAGTGGACGCGATTGCTAAATTTATTCTCAGTAGAGGCTTACTTGCAAATTCGTGCCAAAAGTGCACGTGATTGCTAAATTTATTCTCCGTAGAGGCTTACTTGCAAATTTGTGCCAAAAGTGTACGCGATTGCTAAATTTATTCACCATAGAGGCTTACTTGCATATCCGTGCCAAACGTGCACGCGATTGCTAAATTTATTCTCCGTAGAGGCTTACTTGCAAATCTGTGCCAAAAGTGCACGCGATTGCTAAATTTATTCTCCATAGAGGCTTACTTGACTTACTTGCAAATCCGTGCCAAAAGTGCACTCGATTTCTAAATTTATTCTACGTCGAGGCTTACTTGGCTTACTTGCATATCCATGCCAAAAATGCACGCGATTGCTAAATTTATTCTCCTTGAGGAATACTTGCAAATCCGTACCAAAAGTGCACGCGATTGCTAAATTTATTCTCCGTAGAGGCTTACATGCAAATCTGTGCCAAAAGTGTACGGGATTGCTAAATTTATTCTCCGTAGATTTTTACTTGCAAATCTGTGCCAAAAGTCCACGTGATTGCTAAATTTATTCTCTGTAGAGGCTTACTTGGCTTACTTGCATATCCGTGTCAAAAGTGCACGCGATTGCTAAATTTATTCTCCGTAGAGGCTTACTTGCATATCCGTGCCAAAAGTGCACGCGATTGCTAAATTTATTCTCCGTAGAGGCTTACTTGCAAATCCGTGCCAAAAGTGCATGAGATTGCTAAATTTATTCATCGTAGAGGCTTACTTGCAAATCCGTGCCAAAAGAGCACCCGATTGCTAAATTTATTCTTCATAGAGGCTTACTTGCACATCCGTGTCAAAAGTGAACGCGATTTCTAAATTTATTCTCCATAGAGGCTTACTTGCATATTCGTGCCAAAAGTTCACGCGATTGCTAAATTTATTCTCCGTAGAGGTTTACTTGCAAATATGTGCCAAAAGTGCATGCGATTGCTAAATTTATTCTCCGTAAAGGCTTACATGCAAATCCGTACCAAAAGTGCACGCGATTGCTAATTTATTCTCCATAGAGGCTTACTTGCAAATCTGTGCCAAAAGTGAACGCGATTGCTAAATTTATTCACCGTAGAGGCTTACTTGCATATCCATGTCAAAAGTGCACGCGATTGCTAAATTTATTCTCCATAGAGGCTTACTTGCATATCCGTGCCAAAAGTTCACGCGATTGCTAAATTTATTCTCCGTAGAGGCTTACTTGCAAATATGTGCCAAAAGTGCACGCGATTGCTAAATTTATTCTCCGTAGAGGATTACTTGCTAATCCGTGCCAAAAGTGCACGCGGCTGCTAATTTATTCTCCGTAGAGACTTACTTGCAAATCTGTGCCAAAAGTGTACGCGATTGCTAAATTTATTCACCGTAGAGGCTTACTTGCATATCCATGTCAAAAGTGCACGCGATTGCTAAATTTTATTCTCAGTAGAGGCTTCCTTGCAAATTCGTGCCAAAAGTGCACGTGATTGCTAAATTTATTCTCCGTAGAGGCTTACTTGATAATCTGTGCCAAAAGTGCACGCGATTGCTAAATTTATTCTCCGTCGAGACTTACTTGGCTTACTTGCAAATCCGTGCCAAAAGTGCACGCAATTGCTAAATTTATTCTCCGTAGAGGCTTACTTGCAAATCTGTGCCAAAAGTGTACGCGATTGCTAAATTTATTCTCAGTAGAGGCTTACTTGCAAATCTGTGCCAAAAGTGCACGTGATTGCTAAATTTATTCTCTGTAGAGGCTTACTTGGCTTACTTGCATATCTGTTTCAAAAGTGCTCGCGATTGCTAAATTTATTCTCCGTAGAGGCTTACTTGCATATCCGTGCCAAAAGTGCACGCGATTGCTAAATTTATTCTCCGTAGAGGCTTACTTGCAAATACGTGCCAAATGTGCACGAGATTGCTAAATTTATTCATCGTAGAGGCTTACTTGCAAATCCGTGCCAAAAGATCACCCGATTGCTAAATTTATTCTTCATAGAGGCTTACTTGCACATCCGTGTCAAAAGTGCACGTGATTGCTAAATTTATTCTTCATAGAGGCTTACTTGCAAATTTGTGCCAAAAGTACACGCGATTGCTAAATTTATTCTTTGTAGAGACTTACTTGCATATCCGTGTCAAAAGTGCACGCGATTGCGAAATTTATTCTTCGTAGAGGCTTACTTGCATATCGGTGCCAAAAGTGCACGCGATTGCTAAATTTATTCTCCGTAGAGGCTTTCTTGCAAATCCATACCAAAAGTGCAAGCGATTGCTATATTTATTCTCCGTAGAGGCTTACTTGCAAATCCGTGCAAAAAGTGCACGCGATTGCTAATTTATTCTCCATAGAGGCTTACTTGCAAATCTGTGCCAAAAGTGTACGCGATTGCTAAATTTATTCTCCGTAGAGGCTTACTTGCATATCCGTGTCAAAAGTGCACGCGATTGCTAAATTTATTCTCCGTAGAGGCTTACTTGCAAATCTGTGCCAAAAGTGTACGCGATTGCTAAATTTATTCTCCGTAGAGGTTTACTTGCATATCTGTGTTAAACGTGCACGCGATTGCTAAATTTATTCTCAGTAGAGGCTTACTTGCAAATCTGTGCCAACAGTGCACGTGATTGCTAAATTTATTCTCTGTAGAGGCTTACTTGGCTTACTTGCATATCCGTTTCAAAAGTGCACGCGATTGCTAAATTTAGTCTCCGTAGAGGCTTACTTGCAAATCCGTGCCAAAAGTGCACGCGATTGCTAATTTATTCTCCGTAGAGGCTTACCTGCAAATCTGTGCCAAAAGTGTACGCGATTGCTAAATTTATTAACCGTAGAGGCTTACTTGTATATCCGTGTCAAAAGTGCACGCGATTGTTAAATTTATTCTCAGTAGAGGCTTACATGCAAATCCGTGCCGAAAGTGCACGCGATTGCTAAATTTATTCTCCGTAGAGGCGTACTTGCAAATCCGTGCCAAAAGTGCACGAGATTGTTATATTTATTCATCTTAAGGCTTACTTGCAAATCCGTGCCAAAAGAGCACCAGATTGCTAAATTTATTCTTTATAGAGGCTTACTTGCACATCCGTGTCAAAAGTGAACGCGATTGCTAAATTTATTCTCCATAGAGGCTTACTTGCATATCGGTGCCAAAAGTGCACGCGATTGCTAAATTTATTCTCCGTAGAGGCTTTCTTGCAAATCCATACCAAAAGTGCACGCGATTGCTATATTTATTCTCTGTAGAGGCTTACTTGCAAATCCGTGCCAAAAGTGCACGCGATTGCTAATTTATTCTCCGTAGAGGCTTACTTGCAAATCTGTGCCAAAAGTGTACGCGATTGCTAAATTTATTCACCGTAGAGGCTTACTTGCATATCCATGTCAAAAGTGCACCCGATTGCTAAATTTATTCTCCATAGAGGCTTACTTGCATATCCGTGCCAAAAGTTCACGCGATTGCTAAATTTATTCTCCGTAGAGGCTTACTTGCAAATCTGTGCCAAAAGTGTACGCGATTGCTAAATTTATTCACCGTAGAGGCTTACTTGCATATCCGTGTCAAAAGTGCACGCGATTGCTAAATTTTATTCTCAGTAGAGGCTTACTTGCAAATTCGTGCCAAAAGTGCACGTGATTGCTAAATTTATTCTCCGTAGAGGCTTACTTGCATATCCGTGTGAAAAGTGCATGCGAGTACTAAATTTATTCTCCGTAGAGGCTTACTTGCATATCCGTCCCAAAAGTGCACGCGATTGCTAAATTTATTCTCCGTAGAGGCTTACATGCATATCGGTGCCAAAAGTGCACGCGATTTCTAAATTTATTCTCTGTAGAGGCTTACTTGCATATCCCTGCCAAAAACACAAGCGATTGCTATATTTATTCTCCGTAGAGGCTTACTTGCATATCCGTGCCAAAAGTGCACGCGATTGCTAAATTTATTCTCCGTAGAGGCTTACTTGCAAATCTGTGCCAAAAGTGTACGCGACTGCTAAATTTATTCTCCGTAGAGGCTTACTTGGCTTACTTGTAAATCCGTGCCAAATGTACACGCGATTGCTAAATTTATTCTCCGTAGAGGCTTACTTACAAATCTGTGCCAAAAGTGCACGCGATTGCTAAATTTATTCTCCGTAGAGGCTTACTTGGCTTCTTGCAAATCCGTGCCAAAAGTGCACGCGATTGCTAAATTTATTCTCCGTAGAGGCTTACTTGCAAATCTGTGCCAAAAGTGTACGCGATTGCTAAATTTATTCTCCGTAGAGGTTTACTTGCATATCTGTGTCAAACGTGCACGCGATTGCTAAATTTATTCTCAGCAGAGGCTTACTTGCAAATCTGTGCCAAAAGTGCACGTGATTGCTAAATTTATTCTCTGTAGAGGCTTACTTGGCTTACTTGCATATCCGTTTCAAAAGTGCACGCGATTGCTAAATTCATTCTCCGTAGAGGCTTACTTGCATATCCGTGCCAAAAGTGCACGCGATTGCTAAATTTATTCTCCGTAGAGGCTTACTTGCAAATCCGTGCCAAAAGTGCACGAGATTGCTAAATTTATTCATCGTAGAGGCTTACTTGCAAATCCGTGCCAAAAGAGCACCCGATTGCTAAATTTATTCTTCATAGAGGCATACTTGCACATCCGTGTCAAAAGTGAACGCGATTGCTAAATTTATTCTCCATAGAGGCTTACTTGCAAATATGTGCCAAAAGTGCATGCGATTGCTAAATTTATTCTCCGTAAAGGCTTACATGCAAATCCGTACCAAAAGTGCACGCGATTGCTAATTTATTCTCCATAGAGGCTTACTTGCAAATCTGTGCCAAAAGTGACCGCGATTGCTAAATTTATTCACCGTAGAGGCTTACTTGCATATCCATGTCAAAAGTGCACGCGATTGCTAAATTTATTCTCCATAGAGGCTTACTTGCATATCCGTGCCAAAAGTTCACGCGATTGCTAAATTTATTCTCCGTAGAGGCTTACTTGCAAATATGTGCCAAAAGTGCACGCGATTGCTAAATTTATTCTCCGTAGAGGCTTACTTGCTAATCCGTACCAAAAGTGCACGCGACTGCTAATTTATTCTCCGTAGAGACTTACTTGCAAATCTGTGCCAAAAGTGTACGTGATTGCTAAATTTATTCACCGTAGAGGCTTACTTGCATATCCGTGTCAAAAGTGCACGCGATTGCTAAATTTTATTCTCAGTAGAGGCTTACTTGAAAATCTGTGCCAAAAGTGCACGTGATTGCTAAATTTATTCTCTGTAGAGGCTTACTTGGCTTACTTGCATATCTGTTTCAAAAGTGCACGCGATTGCTAAATTTATTCTCCGTAGAGGCTTACTTGCATATCCGTGCCAAAAGTGCACGCGATTGCTAAATTTATTCTCCGTAGAGGCTTACATGCAAATACGTGCCAAAAGTGCACGCGATTGCTAAATTTATTCATCGTAGAGGCTTACTTGCAAATCCGTGCCAAAAGAGCACCCGATTGCTAAATTTATTCTTCATAGAGGCTTACTTGCACATCCGTGTCAAAAGTGCACGTGATTGCTAAATTTATTCTTCATAGAGGCTTACTTGCAAATTTGTGCCAAAAGTACACGCGATTGCTAAATTTATTCTTTGTAGAGACTTACTTGCATATCCGTGTCAAAAGTGCACGCGATTGCGAAATTTATTCTTCGTAGAGGCTTACTTGCATATCGGTGCCAAAAATGCACGCGATTGCTAAATTTATTCTCCGTAGAGGCTTACTTGCAAATCCGTGCAAAAAGTGCACGCGATTGCTAATTTATTCTCCGTAGAGGCTTACTTGCAAATCTGTGCCAAAAGTGTACGCGATTGCTAAATTTATTCTCCGTAGAGGCTTACTTGCATATCCGTGTCAAAAGTGCACGTGATTGCTAAATTTATTCTCCGTAGAGGCTTACTTGCAAATCTGTGCCAAAAGTGTACGCGATTGCTAAATTTATTCTCCGTAGAGGTTTACTTGCATATCTGTGTCAAACGTGCACGCGATTGCTAAATTTATTCTCAGTTTAGGGTTACTTGCAAATCTGTGCCAAAAGTGCATGTGATTGCTAAATTTATTCTCTGTAGAGGCTTACTTGGCTTACTTGCATATCCATTTCAAAAGTGCACGCGATTGCTAAATTTAGTCTCCGTAGAGGCTTACTTGCAAATCCGTGCCAAAAGTGCACGCGATTGCTAATTTATTCTCCGTAGAGGCTTACCTGCAAATCTGTGCCAAAAGTGTACGCGATTGCTAAATTTATTTACCGTAGAGGCTTACTTGCATATCCGTGTCAAAAGTGCACGCGATTGCTAAATTTGTTCTCCATTGAGGCTTACTTGCATATCTGTGCCAAAAGTGCACGCGATTGCTAAATTTATTCTCCGTAGAGGCTTACATGGCTTACTTGCAAATCCGTGCCAAAAGTGCACGCGATTGCTAAATTTATTCTCCGTAGAGGCTTACTTGCAAATCTGTGCCAAAAGTGTACGCGATTGCTAAATTTATTCTCCGTAGAGGTTTACTTGCATATCTGTGTCAAACGTGCACGCGATTGCTAAATTTATTCTCAGCAGAGGCTTACTTGCAAATCTGTGCCAAAAGTGCACGTGATTGCTAAATTTATTCTCTGTAGAGGCTTACTTGGCTTACTTGCAAATCCGTGCCAAAAGTGCACGCGATTGCTAATTTATTCTCCGTAGAGGCTTACCTGCAAATCTGTGCCAAAAGTGTACGCGATTGCTAAATTTATTTACCGTAGAGGCTTACTTGCATATCCGTGTCAAAAGTGCATGCGATTGCTAAATTTATTCTCCATAGAGGCTTACTTGCATATCCGTGCCAAAAGTTCACACGATTGCTAAATTTATTCTCCGTAGAGGCTTACTTACAAATCTGTGCCAAAAGTGCACGCGATTGCTAAATTTATTCTCCGTAGAGGCTTACTTGGCTTACTTGCAAATCCGTGCCAAAAGTGCACGCGATTGCTAAATTTATTCTCCGTAGAGGCTTACTTGCAAATCTGTGCCAAAAGTGTACGCGATTGCTAAATTTATTCTCCGTAGAGGTTTACTTGCATATCTGTGTCAAACGTGCACGCGATTGCTAAATTTATTCTCAGCAGAGGCTTACTTGCAAATCTGTGCCAAAAGTGCACGTGATTGCTAAATTTATTCTCTGTAGAGGCTTACTTGGCTTACTTGCATATCCGTTTCAAAAGTGCACGCGATTGCTAAATTTATTCTCCGTAGAGGCTTACTTGCATATCCGTGCCAAAAGTGCACGCGATTGCTAAATTTATTCATCGTAGAGGCTTACATGCAAATCAGTGCCAAAAGAGCACCCAATTGCTAAATTTATTCTTCATAGAGGCTTACTTGCACATCCGTGTCAAAAGTGAACGCGATTGCTAAATTTATTCTCCATAGAGGCTTACTTGCAAATATGTGCCAAAAGTGCATGCGATTGCTAAATTTATTCTCCGTAAAGGCTTACATGCAAATCCGTACCAAAAGTGCACGCGATTGCTAATTTATTCTCCATAGAGGCTTACTTGCAAATCTGTGCCAAAAGTGACCGCGATTGCTAAATTTATTCACCGTAGAGGCTTACTTCCATATCCATGTCAAAAGTGCACGCGATTGCTAAATTTATTCTCCATAGAGGCTTACTTGCATATCCGTGCCAAAAGTTCACGCGATTGCTAAATTTATTCTCCGTAGAGGCTTACTTGCAAATATGTGCCAAAAGTGCACGCGATTGCTAAATTTATTCTCCGTAGAGGCTTACTTGCTAATCCGTGCCAAAAGTGCACGCGACTGCTAATTTATTCTCCGTAGAGACTTACTTGCAAATCTGTGCCAAAAGTGTACGCGATTGCTAAATTTATTCACCGTAGAGGCTTACTTGCATATCCGTGTCAAAAGTGCACGCGATTGCTAAATTTTATTCTCAGTAGAGGCTTACTTGCAAATTTGTGCCAAAAGTGCACGTGATTGCTAAATTTATTCTCCGTAGAGGCTCACTTGATAATCTGTGCCAAAAGTGCACGCGATTGCTAAATTAATTCTCCGTCGAGACTTACTTGGCTTACTTGCAAATCCGTGCCAAAAGTGCACGCGATTGCTAAATTTATTCTCCGTAGAGGCTTACTTGCAAATCTGTGCCAAAAGTGTACGCGATTGCTAAATTTATTCTCAGTAGAGGCTTACTTGAAAATCTGTGCCAAAAGTGCACGTGATTGCTAAATTTATTCTCTGTAGAGGCTTACTTGGCTTACATGCATATCTGTTTCAAAAGTGCACGCGATTGCTAAATTTATTCTCCGTAGAGGCTTACTTGCATATCCGTGCCAAAAGTGCACGCGATTGCTAAATTTATTCTCCGTAGAGGCTTACTTGCAAATACGTGCCAAAAGTGCACGAGATTGCTAAATTTATTCATCGTAGAGGCTTACTTGCAAATCCGTGCCAAAAGAGCACCCGATTGCTAAATTTATTCTTCATAGAGGCTTACTTGCACATCCGTGTCAAAAGTGCACGTGATTGCTAAATTTATTCTTCATAGAGGCTTACTTGCAAATTTGTGCCAAAAGTACACGCGATTGCTAAATTTATTCTTTGTAGAGACATACTTGCATATCCGTGTCAAAAGTGCACGCGATTGCGAAATTTATTCTTCGTAGAGGCTTACTTGCATATCGGTGCCAAAAGTGCACGCGATTGCTAAATTTATTCTCCGTAGAGGCTTACTTGCAAATATGTGCCAAAAGTGTACGCGATTGCTAAATTTATTCTCCGTAGAGGCTTACTTGCATATCCGTGTCAAAAGTGCACGTGATTGCTAAATTTATTCTCCGTAGAGGCTTACTTGCAAATCTGTGCCAAAAGTGTACGCGATTGCTAAATTTATTCTCCGTAGAGGTTTACTTGCATATCTGTGTCAAACGTGCACGCGATTGCTAAATTTATTCTCAGTTTAGGGTTACTTGCAAATCTGTGCCAAAAGTGCACGTGATTGCTAAATTTATTCTCTGTAGAGGCTTACTTGGCTTACTTGCATATCCGTTTCAAAAGTGCACGCGATTGCTAAATTTAGTCTCAGTAGAGGCTTACTTGCAAATCCGTGCCAAAAGTGCACGCGATTGCTAATTTATTCTCCGTAGAGGCTTACCTGCAAATCTGTGCCAAAAGTGTACGCGATTGCTAAATTTATTTACCGTAGAGGCTTACTTGCATATCCGTGTCAAAAGTGCACGCGATTGCTAAATTTATTCTCCATAGAGGCTTACTTGCATATCCGTGCCAAAAGTTCACACGATTGCTAAATTTATTCTCCGTAGAGGCTTACTTGCAAATATGTGCCAAAAAATGCATGCGATTGCTAAATTTATTCTCCGTAAAGGCTTACATGCAAATCCGTGCCAAAAGTGCACGCGATTGCTAATTTATTCTCCGTAGAGGCTTACTTGCAAATCTGTTCCAAAAGTGTCCGCGATTGCTAAATTTATTCACCGTAGAGGCTTACTTGCATATCCATGTCAAAAGTGCACGCGATTGCTAAATTTATTCTCCATAGAGGCTTACTTGCATATCCGTGCCAAAAGTTCACGCGATTGCTAATTTATTCTCCGTAGAGGCTTCCTTGCAAATATGTGCCAAAAGTGCACGCGATTGCTAAATTTATTCTCCGTAGAGGCTTACTTGCAAATCCATGCCAAAAGTGCACGCGACTGCTAATTTATTCTCCGTAGAGGCTTACTTGCAAATATGTGCCAAAAGTGTACGCGATTGCTAAATTTATTCACCGTAGAGGCTTACTTGCATATCCGTGTCAAAAGTGCACGCGATTGCTAAATTTTATTCTCAGTAGAGGCTTACTTGCAAATTCGTGCCAAAAGTGCACGTGATTGCTAAATTTATTCTCCGTAGAGGCTTACTTGCATATCCGTGCCAAAAGTTCACACGATTGCTAAATTTATTCTCCGTAGAGGCTTACTTGCAAATATGTGCCAAAAGTGCATGCGATTGCTAAATTTATTCTCCGTAAAGGCTTACATGCAAATCCGTGCCAAAAGTGCACGCGATTGCTAATTTATTCTCCGTAGTGGCTTACTTGCAAATCTGTGCCAAAAGTGTACGCGATTGCTAAATTTATTCTCTGTAGAGGCTTACTTGGCTTACTTGCATATCCGTTTCAAAAGTGCACGCGATTGCTAAATTTATTCTCCGTAGAGGTTTACTTGCATATCTGTGTCAAACGTGCACGCGATTGCTAAATTTATACTCAGTTTAGGGTTACTTGCAAATCTGTGCCAAAAGTGCACGTGATTGCTAAATTTATTCTCTGTAGAGGCTTACTTGGCTTACTTGCATATCCGTTTCAAAAGTGCACGCGATTGCTAAATTTAGTCTCCGTAGAGGCTTACTTGCAAATCCGTGCCAAAAGTGCACGCGATTGCTAATTTATTCTTCGTAGAGGCTTACCTGCAAATCTGTGCCAAAAGTGTACGCGATTGCTAAATTTATTTACCGTAGAGGCTTACTTGCATATCCGTGTCAAAAGTGCACGCGATTGCTAAATTTATTCTCCATAGAGGCTTACTTGCATATCCGTGCCAAAAGTTCACACGATTGCTAAATTTATTCTCCGTAGAGGCTTACTTGCAAATATGTGCCAAAAGTGCATGCGATTGCTAAATTTATTCTCCGTAAAGGCTTACATGCAAATCCGTGCCAAAAGTGCACGCGATTGCTAATTTATTCTCCGTAGAGGCTTACTTGCAAATCTGTTCCAAAAGTGTCCGCGATTGCTAAATTTATTCACCGTAGAGGCTTACTTGCATATCCATGTCAAAAGTGCACGCGATTGCTAAATTTATTCTCCATAGAGGCTTACTTGCATATCCGTGCCAAAAGTTCACGCGATTGCTAATTTATTCTCCGTAGAGGCTTCCTTGCAAATATGTGCCAAAAGTGCACGCGATTGCTAAATTTATTCTCCGTAGAGGCTTACTTGCAAATCCATGCCAAAAGTGCACGCGACTGCTAATTTATTCTCCGTAGAGGCTTACTTGCAAATCTGTGCCAAAAGTGTACGCGATTGCTAAATTTATTCACCGTAGAGGCTTACTTGCATATCCGTGTCAAAAGTGCACGCGATTGCTAAATTTTATTCTCAGTAGAGGCTTACTTGCAAATTCGTGCCAATAGTGCACGTGATTGCTAAATTTATTCTCCGTAGAGGCTTACTTGCAAATCCGTGCCAAAAGTGCACGCGATTGCTAAATTTATTCTCCGTAGAGGCTTACTTGCAAATCTGTGCCAAAAGTGTACGCGATTGCTAAATCTATTCTCCGTAGAGGTTTACTTGCATATCTGTGTCAAACGTGCACGCGATTGCTAAATTTATTCTCAGCAGAGGCTTACTTGCAAATCTGTGCCAAAAGTGCACGTGATTGCTAAATTTATTCTCTGTAGAGGCTTACTTGGCTTACTTGCATATCCGTTTCAAAAGTGCACGCGATTGCTAAATTTATTCTCCGTAGAGGCTTACTTGCATATCCGTGCCAAAAGTGCACGCGATTGCTAAATTTATTCATCGTAGAGGCTTACATGCAAATCAGTGCCAAAAGAGCACCCAATTGCTAAATTTATTCTTCATAGAGGCTTACTTGCACATCCGTGTCAAAAGTGAACGCGATTGCTAAATTTATTCTCCATAGAGGCTTACTTGCAAATATGTGCCAAAAGTGCATGCGATTGCTAAATTTATTCTCCGTAAAGGCTTACATGCAAATCCGTACCAAAAGTGCACGCGATTGCTAATTTATTCTCCATAGAGGCTTACTTGCAAATCTGTGCCAAAAGTGACCGCGATTGCTAAATTTATTCACCGTAGAGGCTTACTTCCATATCCATGTCAAAAGTGCACGCGATTGCTAAATTTATTCTCCATAGAGGCTTACTTGCATATCCGTGCCAAAAGTTCACGCGATTGCTAAATTTATTCTCCGTAGAGGCTTACTTGCAAATATGTGCCAAAAGTGCACGCGATTGCTAAATTTATTCTCCGTAGAGGCTTACTTGCTAATCCGTGCCAAAAGTGCACGCGACTGCTAATTTATTCTCCGTAGAGACTTACTTGCAAATCTGTGCCAAAAGTGTACGCGATTGCTAAATTTATTCACCGTAGAGGCTTACTTGCATATCCGTGTCAAAAGTGCACGCGATTGCTAAATTTTATTCTCAGTAGAGGCTTACTTGCAAATTTGTGCCAAAAGTGCACGTGATTGCTAAATTTATTCTCCGTAGAGGCTCACTTGATAATCTGTGCCAAAAGTGCACGCGATTGCTAAATTAATTCTCCGTCGAGACTTACTTGGCTTACTTGCAAATCCGTGCCAAAAGTGCACGCGATTGCTAAATTTATTCTCCGTAGAGGCTTACTTGCAAATCTGTGCCAAAAGTGTACGCGATTGCTAAATTTATTCTCAGTAGAGGCTTACTTGAAAATCTGTGCCAAAAGTGCACGTGATTGCTAAATTTATTCTCTGTAGAGGCTTACTTGGCTTACATGCATATCTGTTTCAAAAGTGCACGCGATTGCTAAATTTATTCTCCGTAGAGGCTTACTTGCATATCCGTGCCAAAAGTGCACGCGATTGCTAAATTTATTCTCCGTAGAGGCTTACTTGCAAATACGTGCCAAAAGTGCACGAGATTGCTAAATTTATTCATCGTAGAGGCTTACTTGCAAATCCGTGCCAAAAGAGCACCCGATTGCTAAATTTATTCTTCATAGAGGCTTACTTGCACATCCGTGTCAAAAGTGCACGTGATTGCTAAATTTATTCTTCATAGAGGCTTACTTGCAAATTTGTGCCAAAAGTACACGCGATTGCTAAATTTATTCTTTGTAGAGACATACTTGCATATCCGTGTCAAAAGTGCACGCGATTGCGAAATTTATTCTTCGTAGAGGCTTACTTGCATATCGGTGCCAAAAGTGCACGCGATTGCTAAATTTATTCTCCGTAGAGGCTTACTTGCAAATATGTGCCAAAAGTGTACGCGATTGCTAAATTTATTCTCCGTAGAGGCTTACTTGCATATCCGTGTCAAAAGTGCACGTGATTGCTAAATTTATTCTCCGTAGAGGCTTACTTGCAAATCTGTGCCAAAAGTGTACGCGATTGCTAAATTTATTCTCCGTAGAGGTTTACTTGCATATCTGTGTCAAACGTGCACGCGATTGCTAAATTTATTCTCAGTTTAGGGTTACTTGCAAATCTGTGCCAAAAGTGCACGTGATTGCTAAATTTATTCTCTGTAGAGGCTTACTTGGCTTACTTGCATATCCGTTTCAAAAGTGCACGCGATTGCTAAATTTAGTCTCAGTAGAGGCTTACTTGCAAATCCGTGCCAAAAGTGCACGCGATTGCTAATTTATTCTCCGTAGAGGCTTACCTGCAAATCTGTGCCAAAAGTGTACGCGATTGCTAAATTTATTTACCGTAGAGGCTTACTTGCATATCCGTGTCAAAAGTGCACGCGATTGCTAAATTTATTCTCCATAGAGGCTTACTTGCATATCCGTGCCAAAAGTTCACACGATTGCTAAATTTATTCTCCGTAGAGGCTTACTTGCAAATATGTGCCAAAAAATGCATGCGATTGCTAAATTTATTCTCCGTAAAGGCTTACATGCAAATCCGTGCCAAAAGTGCACGCGATTGCTAATTTATTCTCCGTAGAGGCTTACTTGCAAATCTGTTCCAAAAGTGTCCGCGATTGCTAAATTTATTCACCGTAGAGGCTTACTTGCATATCCATGTCAAAAGTGCACGCGATTGCTAAATTTATTCTCCATAGAGGCTTACTTGCATATCCGTGCCAAAAGTTCACGCGATTGCTAATTTATTCTCCGTAGAGGCTTCCTTGCAAATATGTGCCAAAAGTGCACGCGATTGCTAAATTTATTCTCCGTAGAGGCTTACTTGCAAATCCATGCCAAAAGTGCACGCGACTGCTAATTTATTCTCCGTAGAGGCTTACTTGCAAATATGTGCCAAAAGTGTACGCGATTGCTAAATTTATTCACCGTAGAGGCTTACTTGCATATCCGTGTCAAAAGTGCACGCGATTGCTAAATTTTATTCTCAGTAGAGGCTTACTTGCAAATTCGTGCCAAAAGTGCACGTGATTGCTAAATTTATTCTTCATAGAGGCTTACTTGCACATCCGTGTCAAAAGTGCACGTGATTGCTAAATTTATTCTTCATAGAGGCTTACTTGCAAATTTGTGCCAAAAGTACACGCGATTGCTAAATTTATTCTTTGTAGAGACATACTTGCATATCCGTGTCAAAAGTGCACGCGATTGCGAAATTTATTCTTCGTAGAGGCTTACTTGCATATCGGTGCCAAAAGTGCACGCGATTGCTAAATTTATTCTCCGTAGAGGCTTACTTGCAAATATGTGCCAAAAGTGTACGCGATTGCTAAATTTATTCTCCGTAGAGGCTTACTTGCATATCCGTGTCAAAAGTGCACGTGATTGCTAAATTTATTCTCCGTAGAGGCTTACTTGCAAATCTGTGCCAAAAGTGTACGCGATTGCTAAATTTATTCTCCGTAGAGGTTTACTTGCATATCTGTGTCAAACGTGCACGCGATTGCTAAATTTATTCTCAGTTTAGGGTTACTTGCAAATCTGTGCCAAAAGTGCACGTGATTGCTAAATTTATTCTCTGTAGAGGCTTACTTGGCTTACTTGCATATCCGTTTCAAAAGTGCACGCGATTGCTAAATTTAGTCTCAGTAGAGGCTTACTTGCAAATCCGTGCCAAAAGTGCACGCGATTGCTAATTTATTCTCCGTAGAGGCTTACCTGCAAATCTGTGCCAAAAGTGTACGCGATTGCTAAATTTATTTACCGTAGAGGCTTACTTGCATATCCGTGTCAAAAGTGCACGCGATTGCTAAATTTATTCTCCATAGAGGCTTACTTGCATATCCGTGCCAAAAGTTCACACGATTGCTAAATTTATTCTCCGTAGAGGCTTACTTGCAAATATGTGCCAAAAAATGCATGCGATTGCTAAATTTATTCTCCGTAAAGGCTTACATGCAAATCCGTGCCAAAAGTGCACGCGATTGCTAATTTATTCTCCGTAGAGGCTTACTTGCAAATCTGTTCCAAAAGTGTCCGCGATTGCTAAATTTATTCACCGTAGAGGCTTACTTGCATATCCATGTCAAAAGTGCACGCGATTGCTAAATTTATTCTCCATAGAGGCTTACTTGCATATCCGTGCCAAAAGTTCACGCGATTGCTAATTTATTCTCCGTAGAGGCTTCCTTGCAAATATGTGCCAAAAGTGCACGCGATTGCTAAATTTATTCTCCGTAGAGGCTTACTTGCAAATCCATGCCAAAAGTGCACGCGACTGCTAATTTATTCTCCGTAGAGGCTTACTTGCAAATATGTGCCAAAAGTGTACGCGATTGCTAAATTTATTCACCGTAGAGGCTTACTTGCATATCCGTGTCAAAAGTGCACGCGATTGCTAAATTTTATTCTCAGTAGAGGCTTACTTGCAAATTCGTGCCAAAAGTGCACGTGATTGCTAAATTTATTCTCCGTAGAGGCTTACTTGCATATCCGTGCCAAAAGTTCACACGATTGCTATATTTATTCTCCGTAGAGGCTTACTTGCAAATATGTGCCAAAAGTGCATGCGATTGCTAAATTTATTCTCCGTAAAGGCTTACATGCAAATCCGTGCCAAAAGTGCACGCGATTGCTAATTTATTCTCCGTAGTGGCTTACTTGCAAATCTGTGCCAAAAGTGTACGCGATTGCTAAATTTATTCTCTGTAGAGGCTTACTTGGCTTACTTGCATATCCGTTTCAAAAGTGCACGCGATTGCTAAATTTATTCTCCGTAGAGGTTTACTTGCATATCTGTGTCAAACGTGCACGCGATTGCTAAATTTATTCTCAGTTTAGGGTTACTTGCAAATCTGTGCCAAAAGTGCACGTGATTGCTAAATTTATTCTCTGTAGAGGCTTACTTGGCTTACTTGCATATCCGTTTCAAAAGTGCACGCGATTGCTAAATTTAGTCTCCGTAGAGGCTTACTTGCAAATCCGTGCCAAAAGTGCACGCGATTGCTAATTTATTCTCCGTAGAGGCTTACCTGCAAATCTGTGCCAAAAGTGTACGCGATTGCTAAATTTATTTACCGTAGAGGCTTACTTGCATATCCGTGTCAAAAGTGCACGCGATTGCTAAATTTATTCTCCATAGAGGCTTACTTGCATATCCGTGCCAAAAGTTCACACGATTGCTAAATTTATTCTCCGTAGAGGCTTACTTGCAAATATGTGCCAAAAGTGCATGCGATTGCTAAATTTATTCTCCGTAAAGGCTTACATGCAAATCCGTGCCAAAAGTGCACGCGATTGCTAATTTATTCTCCGTAGAGGCTTACTTGCAAATCTGTTCCAAAAGTGTCCGCGATTGCTAAATTTATTCACCGTAGAGGCTTACTTGCATATCCATGTCAAAAGTGCACGCGATTGCTAAATTTATTCTCCATAGAGGCTTACTTGCATATCCGTGCCAAAAGTTCACGCGATTGCTAATTTATTCTCCGTAGAGGCTTCCTTGCAAATATGTGCCAAAAGTGCACGCGATTGCTAAATTTATTCTCCGTAGAGGCTTACTTGCAAATCCATGCCAAAAGTGCACGCGACTGCTAATTTATTCTCCGTAGAGGCTTACTTGCAAATCCGTCCCAAAAGTGCACGCGATTGCTAAATTTATTCTCCGTAGAGGCTTACTTGCAAATCTGTGCCAAAAGTGTACGCGATTGCTAAATTTATTCTCAGTAGAGGCTTACTTGAAAATCTGTGCCAAAAGTGCACGTGATTGCTAAATTTATTCTCTGTAGAGGCTTACTTGGCTTACATGCATATCTGTTTCAAAAGTGCACGCGATTGCTAAATTTATTCTCCGTAGAGGCTTACTTGCATATCCGTGCCAAAAGTGCACGCGATTGCTAAATTTATTCTCCGTAGAGGCTTACTTGCAAATACGTGCCAAAAGTGCACGAGATTGCTAAATTTATTCATCGTAGAGGCTTACTTGCAAATCCGTGCCAAAAGAGCACCCGATTGCTAAATTTATTCTTCATAGAGGCTTACTTGCACATCCGTGTCAAAAGTGCACGTGATTGCTAAATTTATTCTTCATAGAGGCTTACTTGCAAATTTGTGCCAAAAGTACACGCGATTGCTAAATTTATTCTTTGTAGAGACATACTTGTATATCCGTGTCAAAAGTGCACGCGATTGCGAAATTTATTCTTCGTAGAGGCTTACTTGCATATCGGTGCCAAAAGTGCACGCGATTGCTAAATTTATTCTCCGTAGAGGCTTACTTGCAAATATGTGCCAAAAGTGTACGCGATTGCTAAATTTATTCTCCGTAGAGGCTTACTTGCATATCCGTGTCAAAAGTGCACGTGATTGCTAAATTTATTCTCCGTAGAGGCTTACTTGCAAATCTGTGCCAAAAGTGTACGCGATTGCTAAATTTATTCTCCGTAGAGGTTTACTTGCATATCTGTGTCAAACGTGCACGCGATTGCTAAATTTATTCTCAGTTTAGGGTTACTTGCAAATCTGTGCCAAAAGTGCACGTGATTGCTAAATTTATTCTCTGTAGAGGCTTACTTGGCTTACTTGCATATCCGTTTCAAAAGTGCACGCGATTGCTAAATTTAGTCTCAGTAGAGGCTTACTTGCAAATCCGTGCCAAAAGTGCACGCGATTGCTAATTTATTCTCCGTAGAGGCTTACCTGCAAATCTGTGCCAAAAGTGTACGCGATTGCTAAATTTATTTACCGTAGAGGCTTACTTGCATATCCGTGTCAAAAGTGCACGCGATTGCTAAATTTATTCTCCATAGAGGCTTACTTGCATATCCGTGCCAAAAGTTCACACGATTGCTAAATTTATTCTCCGTAGAGGCTTACTTGCAAATATGTGCCAAAAAATGCATGCGATTGCTAAATTTATTCTCCGTAAAGGCTTACATGCAAATCCGTGCCAAAAGTGCACGCGATTGCTAATTTATTCTCCGTAGAGGCTTACTTGCAAATCTGTTCCAAAAGTGTCCGCGATTGCTAAATTTATTCACCGTAGAGGCTTACTTGCATATCCATGTCAAAAGTGCACGCGATTGCTAAATTTATTCTCCATAGAGGCTTACTTGCATATCCGTGCCAAAAGTTCACGCGATTGCTAATTTATTCTCCGTAGAGGCTTCCTTGCAAATATGTGCCAAAAGTGCACGCGATTGCTAAATTTATTCTCCGTAGAGGCTTACTTGCAAATCCATGCCAAAAGTGTACGCGATTGCTAAATTTATTCACCGTAGAGGCTTACTTGCATATCCGTGTCAAAAGTGCACGCGATTGCTAAATTTTATTCTCAGTAGAGGCTTACTTGCAAATTCGTGCCAAAAGTGCACGTGATTGCTAAATTTATTCTTCATAGAGGCTTACTTGCACATCCGTGTCAAAAGTGCACGTGATTGCTAAATTTATTCTTCATAGAGGCTTACTTGCAAATTTGTGCCAAAAGTACACGCGATTGCTAAATTTATTCTTTGTAGAGACATACTTGCATATCCGTGTCAAAAGTGCACGCGATTGCGAAATTTATTCTTCGTAGAGGCTTACTTGCATATCGGTGCCAAAAGTGCACGCGATTGCTAAATTTATTCTCCGTAGAGGCTTACTTGCAAATATGTGCCAAAAGTGTACGCGATTGCTAAATTTATTCTCCGTAGAGGCTTACTTGCATATCCGTGTCAAAAGTGCACGTGATTGCTAAATTTATTCTCCGTAGAGGCTTACTTGCAAATCTGTGCCAAAAGTGTACGCGATTGCTAAATTTATTCTCCGTAGAGGTTTACTTGCATATCTGTGTCAAACGTGCACGCGATTGCTAAATTTATTCTCAGTTTAGGGTTACTTGCAAATCTGTGCCAAAAGTGCACGTGATTGCTAAATTTATTCTCTGTAGAGGCTTACTTGGCTTACTTGCATATCCGTTTCAAAAGTGCACGCGATTGCTAAATTTAGTCTCAGTAGAGGCTTACTTGCAAATCCGTGCCAAAAGTGCACGCGATTGCTAATTTATTCTCCGTAGAGGCTTACCTGCAAATCTGTGCCAAAAGTGTACGCGATTGCTAAATTTATTTACCGTAGAGGCTTACTTGCATATCCGTGTCAAAAGTGCACGCGATTGCTAAATTTATTCTCCATAGAGGCTTACTTGCATATCCGTGCCAAAAGTTCACACGATTGCTAAATTTATTCTCCGTAGAGGCTTACTTGCAAATATGTGCCAAAAAATGCATGCGATTGCTAAATTTATTCTCCGTAAAGGCTTACATGCAAATCCGTGCCAAAAGTGCACGCGATTGCTAATTTATTCTCCGTAGAGGCTTACTTGCAAATCTGTTCCAAAAGTGTCCGCGATTGCTAAATTTATTCACCGTAGAGGCTTACTTGCATATCCATGTCAAAAGTGCACGCGATTGCTAAATTTATTCTCCATAGAGGCTTACTTGCATATCCGTGCCAAATGTTCACGCGATTGCTAATTTATTCTCCGTAGAGGCTTCCTTGCAAATATGTGCCAAAAGTGCACGCGATTGCTAAATTTATTCTCCGTAGAGGCTTACTTGCAAATCCATGCCAAAAGTGCACGCGACTGCTAATTTATTCTCCGTAGAGGCTTACTTGCAAATATGTGCCAAAAGTGTACGCGATTGCTAAATTTATTCACCGTAGAGGCTTACTTGCATATCCGTGTCAAAAGTGCACGCGATTGCTAAATTTTATTCTCAGTAGAGGCTTACTTGCAAATTCGTGCCAAAAGTGCACGTGATTGCTA
Organism: Persicaria maculosa; assembly: GCA_963922045.1. Lineage (NCBI taxonomy): Eukaryota > Viridiplantae > Streptophyta > Magnoliopsida > Caryophyllales > Polygonaceae > Persicaria > Persicaria maculosa. The sequence goes on from OY998261.1 coordinate 44,383,984, forward strand.
AATTTATTCTCCGTAGAGGCTTACTTGCATATCCGTGCCAAAAGTTCACACGATTGCTATATTTATTCTCCGTAGAGGCTTACTTGCAAATATGTGCCAAAAGTGCATGCGATTGCTAAATTTATTCTCCGTAAAGGCTTACATGCAAATCCGTGCCAAAAGTGCACGCGATTGCTAATTTATTCTCCGTAGTGGCTTACTTGCAAATCTGTGCCAAAAGTGTACGCGATTGCTAAATTTATTCTCTGTAGAGGCTTACTTGGCTTACTTGCATATCCGTTTCAAAAGTGCACGCGATTGCTAAATTTATTCTCCGTAGAGGTTTACTTGCATATCTGTGTCAAACGTGCACGCGATTGCTAAATTTATTCTCAGTTTAGGGTTACTTGCAAATCTGTGCCAAAAGTGCACGTGATTGCTAAATTTATTCTCTGTAGAGGCTTACTTGGCTTACTTGCATATCCGTTTCAAAAGTGCACGCGATTGCTAAATTTAGTCTCCGTAGAGGCTTACTTGCAAATCCGTGCCAAAAGTGCACGCGATTGCTAATTTATTCTCCGTAGAGGCTTACCTGCAAATCTGTGCCAAAAGTGTACGCGATTGCTAAATTTATTTACCGTAGAGGCTTACTTGCATATCCGTGTCAAAAGTGCACGCGATTGCTAAATTTATTCTCCATAGAGGCTTACTTGCATATCCGTGCCAAAAGTTCACACGATTGCTAAATTTATTCTCCGTAGAGGCTTACTTGCAAATATGTGCCAAAAGTGCATGCGATTGCTAAATTTATTCTCCGTAAAGGCTTACATGCAAATCCGTGCCAAAAGTGCACGCGATTGCTAATTTATTCTCCGTAGAGGCTTACTTGCAAATCTGTTCCAAAAGTGTCCGCGATTGCTAAATTTATTCACCGTAGAGGCTTACTTGCATATCCATGTCAAAAGTGCACGCGATTGCTAAATTTATTCTCCATAGAGGCTTACTTGCATATCCGTGCCAAAAGTTCACGCGATTGCTAATTTATTCTCCGTAGAGGCTTCCTTGCAAATATGTGCCAAAAGTGCACGCGATTGCTAAATTTATTCTCCGTAGAGGCTTACTTGCAAATCCATGCCAAAAGTGCACGCGACTGCTAATTTATTCTCCGTAGAGGCTTACTTGCAAATCTGTGCCAAAAGTGTACGCGATTGCTAAATTTATTCACCGTAGAGGCTTACTTGCATATCCGTGTCAAAAGTGCACGCGATTGCTAAATTTTATTCTCAGTAGAGGCTTACTTGCAAATTCGTGCCAATAGTGCACGTGATTGCTAAATTTATTCTCCGTAGAGGCTTACTTGCATATCCGTGCCAAAACTTCACACGATTGCTAAATTTATTCTCCGTAGAGGCTTACTTGCAAATATGTGCCAAAAGTGCATGCGATTGCTAAATTTATTCTCCGTAAAGGCTTACATGCAAATCCGTGCCAAAAGTGCACGCGATTGCTAATTTATTCTCCGTAGTGGCTTACTTGCAAATCTGTGCCAAAAGTGTACGCGATTGCTAAATTTATTCTCTGTAGAGGCTTACTTGGCTTACTTGCATATCCGTTTCAAAAGTGCACGCGATTGCTAAATTTATTCTCCGTAGAGGCTTACTTGCATATCCGTGCAAAAAGTGCACGCGATTGCTAAATATATTCTCTGTAGAGGCTTACTTGCAAATCTGTGCCAAAAGTGCATGTGATTGCTAAATTTATTCTCTGTAGAGGCTTACTTGGCTTACATGCATATCCGTTTCAAAAGTGCACGCGATTGCTAAATTTATTCTCCGTAGAGGCTTACTTGCATATCCGTGCAAAAAGTGCACGCGATTGCTAATTTATTCTCCGTAGAGGCTTACTTGCAAATCTGTGCCAAAAGTGTACGCGATTGCTAAATTTATTCTCCGTAGAGGCCTACTTGCATATCCGTGTCAAAGTGCACGTGATTGCTAAATTTATTCTCCTTAGAGGCTTACTTGCAAATCTGTGCCAAAATTGTACGCGATTGCTAAATTTATTCTCCGTAGAGGTTTACTTGCATATCTGTGTCAAACGTGCACGCGATTGCTAAATTTATTCTCAGTTTAGGGTTACTTGCAAATCTATGCCAAAAGTGCACGTGATTGCTAAATTTATTCTCTGTAGAGGCTTACTTGGCTTACTTGCATATCCGTTTCAAAAGTGCACGCGATTGCTAAATTTAGTCTCCGTAGAGGCTTACTTGCAAATCCGTGCGAAAAGTGCACGCGATTGCTAATTTATTCTCCGTAGAGGCTTACCTGCAAATCTGTGCCAAAAGTGTACGCGATTGCTAAATTTATTTACCGTAGAGGCTTACTTGCATATCCGTGTCAAAAGTGCACGCGATTGCTAAATTTATTTTCCATAGAGGCTTACTTGCATATCCGTGCCAAAAGTTCACACGATTGCTAAATTTATTCTCCGTAGAGGCTTACTTGCAAATATGTGCCAAAAGTGCATGCGATTGCTAAATTTATTCTCCGTAAAGGCTTACATGCAAATCCGTGCCAAAAGTGCACGCGATTGCTAATATATTCTCCGTAGAGGCTTACTTGCAAATCTGTGCCAAAAGTGTACGCGATTGCTAAATTTATTCTCCGTAGAGGCTTACTTGCAAATCCGTGCCAAAAGTGCACGCGATTGCTAAATTTATTCTCCGTAGAGGCTTACTTGCAAATCTGTGCCAAAAGTGTACGCGATTGCTAAATTTATTCTCCGTAGAGGTTTACTTGCATATCTGTGTCAAACGTGCACGCGATTGCTAAATTTATTCTCAGTAGAGGCTTACTTGCAAATCTGTGCCAAAAGTGCACGTGATTGCTAAATTTATTCTCTGTAGAGGCTTACTTGGCTTACTTGCATATCCGTTTCAAAAGTGCACGCGATTGCTAAATTTATTCTCCGTAGAGGCTTACTTGCATATCCGTGCCAAAAGTGCACGCGATTGCTAAATTTATTCTCCGTAGAGGCTTACTTGCAAATCCGTGCCAAAAGTGCACGAGATTGCTAAATTTATTCATCGTAGAGGCTTACTTGCAAATCCGTGCCAAAAGAGCACCCGATTGCTAAATTTATTCTTCATAGAGGCTTACTTGCAAATTTGTGCCAAAAGTGTACGCGATTGCTAAATTTATTCTCCGTAGAGGTTTACTTGCATATCTGTGTCAAACGTGCACGCGATTGCTAAATTTATTCTCTGTAGAGGCTTACTTGGCTTACTTGCATATCCGTTTCAAAAGTGCACGCGATTGCTAAATTTATTCTCCGTAGAGGTTTACTTGCATATCTGTGTCAAACGTGCACGCGATTGCTAAATTTATTCTCAGTTTAGGGTTACTTGCAAATCTGTGCCAAAAGTGCACGTGATTGCTAAATTTATTCTCTGTAGAGGCTTACTTGGCTTACTTGCATATCCGTTTCAAAAGTGCACGCGATTGCTAAATTTAGTCTCCGTAGAGGCTTACTTGCAAATCCGTGCCAAAAGTGCACGCGATTGCTAATTTATTCTCCGTAGAGGCTTACCTGCAAATCTGTGCCAAAAGTGTACGCGATTGCTAAATTTATTTACCGTAGAGGCTTACTTGCATATCCGTGTCAAAAGTGCACGCGATTGCTAAATTTATTCTCCATAGAGGCTTACTTGCATATCCGTGCCAAAAGTTCACACGATTGCTAAATTTATTCTCCGTAGAGGCTTACTTGCAAATATGTGCCAAAAGTGCATGCGATTGCTAAATTTATTCTCCGTAAAGGCTTACATGCAAATCCGTGCCAAAAGTGCACGCGATTGCTAATTTATTCTCCGTAGAGGCTTACTTGCAAATCTGTTCCAAAAGTGTCCGCGATTGCTAAATTTATTCACCGTAGAGGCTTACTTGCATATCCATGTCAAAAGTGCACGCGATTGCTAAATTTATTCTCCATAGAGGCTTACTTGCATATGCGTGCCAAAAGTTCACGCGATTGCTAATTTATTCTCCGTAGAGGCTTCCTTGCAAATATGTGCCAAAAGTGCACGCGATTGCTAAATTTATTCTCCGTAGAGGCTTACTTGCAAATCCATGCCAAAAGTGCACGCGACTGCTAATTTATTCTCCGTAGAGGCTTACTTGCAAATCTGTGCCAAAAGTGTACGCGATTGCTAAATTTATTCACCGTAGAGGCTTACTTGCATATCCGTGTCAAAAGTGCACGCGATTGCTAAATTTTATTCTCAGTAGAGGCTTACTTGCAAATTCGTGCCAATAGTGCACGTGATTGCTAAATTTATTCTCCGTAGAGGCTTACTTGCATATCCGTGCCAAAAGTTCACACGATTGCTAAATTTATTCTCCGTAGAGGCTTACTTGCAAATATGTGCCAAAAGTGCATGCGATTGCTAAATTTATTCTCCGTAAAGGCTTACATGCAAATCCGTGCCAAAAGTGCACGCGATTGCTAATTTATTCTCCGTAGTGGCTTACTTGCAAATCTGTGCCAAAAGTGTACGCGATTGCTAAATTTATTCTCTGTAGAGGCTTACTTGGCTTACTTGCATATCCGTTTCAAAAGTGCACGCGATTGCTAAATTTATTCTCCGTAGAGGCTTACTTGCATATCCGTGCAAAAAGTGCACGCGATTGCTAAATATATTCTCTGTAGAGGCTTACTTGCAAATCTGTGCCAAAAGTGCATGTGATTGCTAAATTTATTCTCTGTAGAGGCTTACTTGGCTTACATGCATATCCGTTTCAAAAGTGCACGCGATTGCTAAATTTATTCTCCATAGAGGCTTACTTGCATATCCGTGCAAAAAGTGCACGCGATTGCTAATTTATTCTCCGTAGAGGCTTACTTGCAAATCTGTGCCAAAAGTGTACGCGATTGCTAAATTTATTCTCCGTAGAGGCCTACTTGCATATCCGTGTCAAAGTGCACGTGATTGCTAAATTTATTCTCCTTAGAGGCTTACTTGCAAATCTGTGCCAAAATTGTACGCGATTGCTAAATTTATTCTCCGTAGAGGTTTACTTGCATATCTGTGTCAAACGTGCACGCGATTGCTAAATTTATTCTCAGTTTAGGGTTACTTGCAAATCTATGCCAAAAGTGCACGTGATTGCTAAATTTATTCTCTGTAGAGGCTTACTTGGCTTACTTGCATATCCGTTTCAAAAGTGCACGCGATTGCTAAATTTAGTCTCCGTAGAGGCTTACTTGCAAATCCGTGCGAAAAGTGCACGCGATTGCTAATTTATTCTCCGTAGAGGCTTACCTGCAAATCTGTGCCAAAAGTGTACGCGATTGCTAAATTTATTTACCGTAGAGGCTTACTTGCATATCCGTGTCAAAAGTGCACGCGATTGCTAAATTTATTTTCCATAGAGGCTTACTTGCATATCCGTGCCAAAAGTTCACACGATTGCTAAATTTATTCTCCGTAGAGGCTTACTTGCAAATATGTGCCAAAAGTGCATGCGATTGCTAAATTTATTCTCCGTAAAGGCTTACATGCAAATCCGTGCCAAAAGTGCACGCGATTGCTAATATATTCTCCGTAGAGGCTTACTTGCAAATCTGTGCCAAAAGTGTACGCGATTGCTAAATTTATTCTCCGTAGAGGCTTACTTGCAAATCCGTGCCAAAAGTGCACGCGATTGCTAAATTTATTCTCCGTAGAGGCTTACTTGCAAATCTGTGCCAAAAGTGTACGCGATTGCTAAATTTATTCTCCGTAGAGGTTTACTTGCATATCTGTGTCAAACGTGCACGCGATTGCTAAATTTATTCTCAGTAGAGGCTTACTTGCAAATCTGTGCCAAAAGTGCACGTGATTGCTAAATTTATTCTCTGTAGAGGCTTACTTGCCTTACTTGCATATCCGTTTCAAAAGTGCACGCGATTGCTAAATTTATTCTCCGTAGAGGCTTACTTGCATATCCGTGCCAAAAGTGCACGCGATTGCTAAATTTATTCTCCGTAGAGGCTTACATGCAAATCCGTGCCAAAAGTGCACGAGATTGCTAAATTTATTCATCGTAGAGGCTTACTTGCAAATCCGTGCCAAAAGAGCACCCGATTGCTAAATTTATTCTTCGTAGAGGCTTACTTGCAAATTTGTGCCAAAAGTACACGCGATTGCTAAATTTATTCTTTATAGAGACTTACTTGCATATCCGTGTCAAAAGTGTACGCGATTGCTAAATTTATTCTTCGTAGAGGCTTACTTGCATATCGGTGCCAAAAGTGCACGCGATTGCTAAATTTATTCTCCGTAGAGGCTTTCTTGCAAATCCATACCAAAAGTGCACGCGATTGCTATATTTATTCTCTGTAGAGGCTTACTTGCAAATCCGTGCAAAAAGTGCACGCGATTGCTAATTTATTCTCCGTAGAGGCTTACTTGGAAATCTGTGCCAAAAGTGTACGCGATTGCTAAATTTATTCTCCGTAGAGGCTTACTTGCATATCCGTGTCAAAAGTGCACGCGATTGCTAAATTTATTCTCCGTAGAGGCTTACTTGCAAATCTGTGCCAAAAGTGTACGCGATAGCTAAATTTATTCTCCGTAAAGGTTTACTTGCATATCTGTGTCAAACGTGCATGCGATTGCTAAATTTATTCTCAGTAGAGGCTTACTTGCAAATCTGTGCCAAAAGTGCACGTGATTGCTAAATTTATTCTCTGTAGAGGCTTACTTGGCTTACTTGCATATCCGTTTCAAAAGTGCACGCGATTGCTAAATTTATTCTCCGTAGAGGCTTACTTGCATATCCGTGCCAAAAGGGAACGCGATTGCTAATTAATTCTCCGCAGAGGCTTACTTGCAAATCTGTGCCAAAAGTGTACGCGATTGCTAAATTTATTTACCGTAGAGGCTTACTTGCATATCCGTGTCAAAAGTGCACGCGGTTGCTAAATTTATTCTCAGTAGAGGCTTACTGGCAAATTCGTGCCAAATGTACACGCGATTGCTAAATTTATTCTTTGTAGAGACTTACTTGCATATCCGTGTCAAAAGTGCACGCGATTGCTAAATTTATTCTTCGTAGAGGCTTACTTGCATATCGGTGCCAAAAGCGCACGCGATTGCTAAATTTATTCTCCGTAGAGGCTTTCTTGCAAATCCGTGCCAAAAGTGCACGAGATTGCTAAATTTATTCATCGTAGAGGCTTACTTGCAAATCCGTTCCAAAAGAGCACCCGATTGCTAAATTTATTCTTCATAGAGGCTTACTTGCAAATTTGTGCCAAAAGTACACGCAATTGCTAAATTTATTCTTTGTAGAGACTTACTTGCATATCCGTGTCAAAAGTGTACGCGATTGCTAAATTTATTCACCGTAGAGGCTTACTTGCATATCCGTGTCAAAAGTGCACGCGATTGTTAAATTTTATTCTCAGTAGAGGCTTACTTGCAAATTCGTGCCAAAAGTGCACGTGATTGCTAAATTTATTCTCCGTAGAGGCTTACTTGCATATCCGTGTGAAAAGTGCATGCGAGTACTAAATTTATTCTCCGTAGAGGCTTACTTGCATATCCGTCCCAAAATTGCACGCGATTGCTAAATTTCTTCTCCGTAGAGGCTTACATGCATATCCGTGCCAAAAGTGCACGCGATTGCTAAATTTATTCTCCGTAGAGGCTTACTTGCAAATCTGTGCCAAAAGTGCACGCGATTGCTAAATTTATTCTCCGTCGAGACTTACTTGGCTTACTTGTAAATCCGTGCCAAAAGTGCACGCGATTGCTAAATTTATTCTCCGTAGAGGCTTACTTGCAAATCTGTGCCAAAAGTGCACGCGATTGCTAAATTTATTCTCCGTAGAGGCTTACTTGGCCTACTTGCAAATCCGTGCCAAAAGTGCACGCGATTGCTAAATTTATTCTCCGTAGAGGCTTACTTGCAAATCTGTGCCAAAAGTGTACGCGATTGCTAAATTTATTCTTCGTAGAGGTTTACTTGCATATCTGTGTCAAACGTGCACGCGATTGCTAAATTTATTCTCAGTAGAGGCTTACTTGCAAATCTGTGCCAAAAGTGCACGTGATTGCTAAATTTATTCTCTGTAGAGGCTTACTTGGCTTACTTGCATATCCGTTTCAAAAGTGCACGCGATTGCTAAATTTATTCTCCGTAGAGGCTTACTTGCATATCCGTGCCAAAAGTGCACGCGATCGCTGAATTTATTCTCCGTAGAGGCTTACTTGCAAATCCGTGCCAAAAGTGCACGAGATTGCTAAATTTATTCATCGTAGAGGCTTACTTGCAAATCCGTGCCAAAAGAGCACCCGATTGCTAAATTTATTCTTCATAGAGGCTTACTTGCAAATTTGTGCCAAAAGTACACGCGATTGATAAATTTATTCTTTGTAGAGACTTACTTGCATATCCGTGTCAAAAGTGTACGCGATTGCTAAATTTATTCTTCGTAGAGGCTTACTTGCATATCGGTGCCAAAAGTGTACGCGATTGCTAAATTTATTCTCCGTAGAGGCTTTCTTGCAAATCCATACCAAAAGTGCACGTGATTGCTATATTTATTCTCTGTAGAGGCTTACTTGCAAATCCGTGCAAAAAGTGCACGCGATTGCTAATTTATTCTCCGTAGAGGCTTACTTGGAAATCTGTGCCAAAAGTGTACGCGATTGCTAAATTTATTCTCCGTAGAGGCTTACTTGCATATCCGTGTCAAAAGTGCACGCGATTGCTAAATTTATTCTCCGTAGAGGCTTACTTGCAAATCTGTGCCAAAAGTGTACGCGATAGCTAAATTTATTCTCCGTAAAGGTTTACTTGCATATCTGTGTCAAACGTGCATGCGATTGCTAAATTTATTCTAAGTAGAGGCTTACTTGCAAATCTGTGCCAAAAGTGCACGTGATTGCTAAATTTATTCTCTGTAGAGGCTTACTTGGCTTACTTGCATATCCGTTTCAAACGTGCACGCGATTGCTAAATTTATTCTCCGTAGAGGCTTACTTGCATATCCGTTCCAAAAGGGCACGCGATTGCTAATTTATTCTCCGCAGAGGCTTACTTGCAAATCTGTGCCAAAAGTGTACGTGATTGCTTAATTTATTTACCGTAGAGGCTTACTTGCATATCCGTGTCAAAAGTGCACGCGGTTGCTAAATTTATTCTCAGTAGAGGCTTACTGGCAAATTCGTGCCAAATGTACACGCGATTGCTAAATTTATTCTTTGTAGAGACTTACTTGCATATCCGTGTCAAAAGTGCACGCGATTGCTAAATTTATTCTTCGTAGATGCTTACTTGCATATCGGTGCCAAAAGTGCACGCGATTGCTAAATTTATTCTCCGTAGAGGCTTTCTTGCAAATCCGTGCCAAAAGTGCACGAGATTGCTAAATTTATTCATCGTAGAGGCTTACTTGCAAATCCGTGCCAAAAGAGCACCCGATTGCAAATATGTGCCAAAAGTGCATGCGATTGCTAAATTTATTCTCCGTAAAGGCTTACATGCAAATCCGTGCCAAAAGTGCACGCGATTGCTAATTTATTCTCCGTAGAGGCTTACTTGCAAATCTGTGCCAAAAGTGTCCGCGATTGCTGAATTTATTCACCGTAGAGGCTTACTTGCATATCCATGTCAAAAGTGCACGCGATTGCTAAATTTATTCTCCATAGAGGCTTACTTGCATATCCGTGCCAAAAGTTCACACGATTGCTAATTTATTCTCCGTAGAGGCTTCCTTGCAAATATGTGCCAAAAGTGCACGCGATTGCTAAATTTATTCTCCGTAGAGGCTTACTTGCAAATCCATGCCAAAAGTGCACGCGACTGCTAATTTATTCTCCGTAGAGGCTTACTTGCAAATCTGTGCCAAAAGTGTACGCGATTGCTAAATTTATTCACCGTAGAGGCTTACTTGCATATCCGTGTCAAAAGTGCACGCGATTGCTAAATTTTATTCTCAGTAGAGGCTTACTTGCAAATTCGTGCCAAAAGTGCACGTGATTGCTAAATTTATTCTCCGTAGAGGCTTACTTGCATATCCGTGCCAAAAGTTCACACGATTGCTAAATTTATTCTCCGTAGAGGCTTACTTGCAAATATGTGCCAAAAGTGCATGCGATTGCTAAATTTATTCTCCGTAAAGGCTTACATGCAAATCCGTGCCAAAAGTGCACGCGATTGCTAATTTATTCTCCGTAGTGGCTTACTTGCAAATCTGTGCCAAAAGTGTACGCGATTGCTAAATTTATTCTCTGTAGAGGCTTACTTGGCTTACTTGCATATCCGTTTCAAAAGTGCACGCGATTGCTAAATTGATTCTCCGTAGAGGCTTACTTGCATATCCGTGCAAAAAGTGCACGCGATTGCTAAATATATTCTCTGTAGAGGCTTACATGCAAATCTGTGCCAAAAGTGCATGTGATTGCTAAATTTATTCTCTGTAGAGGCTTACTTGGCTTACATGCATATCCGTTTCAAAAGTGCACGCGATTGCTAAATTTATTCTCCGTAGAGGCTTACTTGCATATCCGTGCAAAAAGTGCACGCGATTGCTAATTTATTCTCCGTAGAGGCTTACTTGCAAATCTGTGCCAAAAGTGTACGCGATTGCTAAATTTATTCTCCGTAGAGGTTTACTTGCATATCTGTGTCAAACGTGCACGCGATTGCTAAATTTATTCTCAGTAGAGGCTTACTTGCAAATCTGTGCCAAAAGTGCACGTGATTGCTAAATTTATTCTCTGTAGAGGCTTACTTGGCTTACTTGCATATCCGTTTCAAAAGTGCACGCGATTGCTAAATTTATTCTCCGTAGAGGCTTACTTGCATATCCGTGCCAAAAGTGCACGCGATTGCTAAATTTATTCTCCGTAGAGGCTTACTTGCAAATCCGTGCCAAAAGTGCACGAGATTGCTAAATTTATTCATCGTAGAGGCTTACTTGCAAATCCGTGCCAAAAGAGCACCCGATTGCTAAATTTATTCTTCATAGAGGCTTACTTGCAAATTTGTGCCAAAAGTACACGCGATTGCTAAATTTATTCTTTATAGAGACTTACTTGCATATCCGTGTCAAAAGTGTACGCGATTGCTAAATTTATTCTCCGTAGAGGCCTACTTGCATATCCGTGTCAAAGTGCACGTGATTGCTAAATTTATTCTCCTTAGAGGCTTACTTGCAAATCTGTGCCAAAATTGTACGCGATTGCTAAATTTATTCTCCGTAGAGGTTTACTTGCATATCTGTGTCAAACGTGCACGCGATTGCTAAATTTATTCTCAGTTTAGGGTTACTTGCAAATCTATGCCAAAAGTGCACGTGATTGCTAAATTTATTCTCTGTAGAGGCTTACTTGGCTTACTTGCATATCCGTTTCAAAAGTGCACGCGATTGCTAAATTTAGTCTCCGTAGAGGCTTACTTGCAAATCCGTGCGAAAAGTGCACGCGATTGCTAATTTATTCTCCGTAGAGGCTTACCTGCAAATCTGTGCCAAAAGTGTACGCGATTGCTAAATTTATTTACCGTAGAGGCTTACTTGCATATCCGTGTCAAAAGTGCACGCGATTGCTAAATTTATTTTCCATAGAGGCTTACTTGCATATCCGTGCCAAAAGTTCACACGATTGCTAAATTTATTCTCCGTAGAGGCTTACTTGCAAATATGTGCCAAAAGTGCATGCGATTGCTAAATTTATTCTCCGTAAAGGCTTACATGCAAATCCGTGCCAAAAGTGCACGCGATTGCTAATATATTCTCCGTAGAGGCTTACTTGCAAATCTGTGACAAAAGTGTACGCGATTGCTAAATTTATTCACCGTAGAGGCTTACATGCATATCCATGTCAAAAGTGCACGCGATTGCTAAATTTATTCTCCATAGAGGCTTACTTGCATATCCGTGCCAAATGTTCACGCGATTGCTAAATTTATTCTCCGTAGAGGCTTCCTTGCAAATATGTGCCAAAAGTGCACGCGATTGCTGAATTTATTCTCCGTAGAGGCTTACTTGCAAATCCATGCCAAAAGTGCACGCGACTACTAATTTATTCTCCGTAGAGGCTTACTTGCATATCCGTGTGAAAAGTGCATGCGGGTACTAAATTTATTCTCCGTAGAGGCTTACTTGCATATCCGTCCCATTATTGCACGCGATTGCTAAATTTATTCTCCGTAGAGGTTTACATGCATATCCGTGCCAAAAGTGCACGCGATTGCTAAATTTATTCTCCGTAGAGGCTTACTTGCAAATCTGTGCCAAAAGTGCACGCGATTACTAAATTTATTCTCCGTAGAGGCTTACTTGGCTTACTTGCAAATCCGTGCCAAAAGTGCACGCGATTGCTAAATTTATTCTCCGTAGAGGCTTACTTGCAAATCTGTGCCAAAAGTGTACGCGATTGCTAAATTTATTCTCCGTAGAGGTTTACTTGCATATCTGTGTCAAACGTGCACGCGATTGCTAAATTTATTCTCAGTAGAGGCTTACTTGCAAATCTGTGCCAAAAGTGCACGTGATTGCTAAATTTATTCTCTGTAGAGGCTTACTTGGCTTACTTGCATATCCGTTTCAAAAGTGCACGCGATTGCTAAATTTATTCTCCGTAGAGGCTTACTTGCATATCCGTGCCAAAAGTGCACGCGATTGCTGAATTTATTCTCCGTAGAGGCTTACTTGCAAATCCGTGCCAAAAGTGCACGAGATTGCTGAATTTATTCATCGTAGAGGCTTACTTGCAAATCCGTGCCAAAAGAGCACCCGATTGCTAAATTTATTCTTCATAGAGGCTTACTTGCAAATTTGTGCCAAAAGTACACGTGATTGATAAATTTATTCTTTGTAGAGACTTACTTGCATATCCGTGTCAAAAGTGTACGCGATTGCTAAATTTATTCTTCGTAGAGGCTTACTTGCATATCGGTGCCAAAAGTGCACGCGATTGCTAAATTTATTCTCCGTAGAGGCTTTCTTGCAAATCCATACCAAAAGTGCACGTGATTGCTATATTTATTCTCTGTAGAGGCTTACTTGCAAATCCGTGCAAAAAGTGCACGCGATTGCTAATTTATTCTCCGTAGAGGCTTACTTGGAAATCTGTGCCAAAAGTGTACGCGATTGCTAAATTTATTCTCCGTAGAGGCTTACTTGCATATCCGTGTCAAAAGTGCACGCGATTGCTAAATTTATTCTCCGTAGAGGCTTACTTGCAAATCTGTGCCAAAAGTGTACGCGATAGCTAAATTTATTCTCCGTAAAGGTTTACTTACATATCTGTATCAAACGTGCATGCGATTGCTAAATTTATTCTCAGTAGAGGCTTACTTGCAAATCTGTCCCAAAAGTGCACGTGATTGCTAAATTTATTCTCTGTAGAGGCTTACTTGGCTTACTTGCATATCCGTTTCAAACGTGCACGCGATTGCTAAATTTATTCTCCGTAGAGGCTTACTTGCATATCCGTTCCAAAAGGGCACGCGATTGCTAATTTATTCTCCGCAGAGGCTTACTTGCAAATCTGTGCCAAAAGTGCACGCGATTGCTAAATTAATTCTCAGTAGAGGCTTACTGGCAAATTCGTGCCAAATGTACACGCGATTGCTAAATTTATTCTTTGTAGAGACTTACTTGCATATCCGTGTCAAAAGTGCACGCGATTGCTAAATTTATTCTTCGTAGAGGCTTACTTGCATATCGGTGCCAAAAGTGCACGCGATTGCTAAATTTATTCTCCGTAGAGGCTTTCTTGCAAATCCGTGCCAAAAGTGCACGAGATTGCTAAATTTATTCATCGTAGAGGCTTACTTGCAAATCCGTGCCAAAAGAGCACCCGATTGCTAAATTTATTCTTCATAGAGGCTTACTTGCAAATTTGTGCCAAAAGTACACGCGATTGCTAAATTTATTCTTTGTAGAGACTTACTTGCATATCCGTGTCAAAAGTGTATGCGATTGCTAAATTTATTCTTCGTAGAGGCTTACTTGCATATCGGTGCCAAAAGTGCACCCGATTGCTAAATTTATTCTCCGTAGAGGCTTTCTTGCAAATCCATACCAAAAGTGCACGCGATTGCTATATTTATTCTCTGTAGAGGCTTAGTTGCAAATCCGTGCAAAAAGTGCACGCGATTGCTAATTTTTCTCCGTAGAGGCTTACTTGCAAATCTGTGCCAAAAGTGTACGCGATAGCTAAATTTATTCTCTGTAAAGGTTTACTTGCATATTTGTGTCAAACGTGCACGCGATTGCTAAATTTATTCTCCGTAGAGGCTTAATTGCATATCCGTGTCAAAAGTGCACGCGATTGCTAAATTTATTCACCGTAGAGGCTTACTTGCAAATCTGTGCCAAAAGTGTACGCGATTGCTAAATTTATTCTCCGTAGAGGCTTAATTGCATATCCGTGTCAAAAGTGCACGCGATTGCTAAATTTATTCTCCGTAGAGGCTTACTTGCACATCTATGCCAAAAGTGTACGCGATTGCTAAATTTATTCTCCGTAGAGGTTTACTTGCATATCTGTGTCAAACGTGCACGCGATTGCTAAATTTATTCTCCGTAGAGGCTTACATGCATATCCGTGCCAAAAGTGCACGCGATTGCTAAATTTATTCTCCGTAGAGGCTTACTTGCAAATCTGTGCCAAAAGTGCACGCGATTGCTAAATTTATTCTCCGTCGAGACTTACTTGGCTTACTTGTAAATCCGTGCCAAAAGTGCACGCGATTGCTAAATTTATTCTCCGTAAAGGCTTAATTGCATATCCGTGTCAAAAGTGCACGCGATTGCTAAATTTATTCTCCATAGAGGCTTAATTGCATATCCGTGTCAAAAGTGCACGCGATTGCTAAATTTATTCTCCGTAGAGGCTTACTTGCAAATCTGTGCCAAAAGTGTACGCGATTGCTAAATTTATTCTCCGTAGAGGTTTACTTGCATATCTGTGTCAAACGTGCACGCGATTGCTAAATTTATTCTCTGTAGAGGCTTACTTGGCTTACTTGCATATCCGTTTCAAAAGTGCACGCGATTGCTAAATTTATTCTCCGTAGAGGCTTACTTGCATATCCGTGCCAAAAGTGCACGCGATTGCTAAATTTATTCTCCGTAGAGGCTTACTTGCAAATCCGTGCCAAAAGTGCACGAGATTGCTAAATTTATTCATCGTAGAGGCTTACTTGCAAATCCGTGCCAATAGAGCACCCGATTGCTAAATTTATTCTTCATAGAGGCTTACATGCAAATTTGTGCCAAAAGTACACGCGATTGCTAAATTTATTCTTTGTAGAGACTTACTTGCATATCCGTGTCAAAAGTGTACGCGATTGCTAAATTTATTCTTCGTAGAGGCTTACTTGCATATCGGTGCCAAAAGTGCACGCGATTGCTAAATTTATTCTCCGTAGAGGCTTTCTTGCAAATCCATACCAAAAGTGCACGCGATTGCTATATTTATTCTCTGTAGAGGCTTACTTGCAAATCCGTGCAAAAAGTGCACGCGATTGCTAATTTATTCTCCGTAGAGGCTTACTTGCAAATCTGTGCCAAAAGTGTACGCGATTGCTAAATTTATTCTCCGTAGAGGTTTACTTGCATATCTGTGTCAAACGTGCACGCGATTGCTAAATTTATTCTCAGTAGAGGCTTACTTGCAAATCTGTGCCAAAAGTGCACGTGATTGCTAAATTTATTCTCTGTAGAGGCTTACTTGGCTTACTTGCATATCCGTTTCAAAAGTGCACGCGATTGGTAAATTTATTCTCCGTAGAGGCTTACTTGCATATCCGTGCCAAAAGTGCACGCGATTGCTAAATTTATTCTCCGTAGAGGCTTACTTGCAAATCCGTGCCAAAAGTGCACGAGATTGCTAAATTTATTCATCGTAGAGGCTTACTTGCAAATCCGTGCCAAAAGAGCAGCCGATTGCTAAATTTATTCTTCATAGAGGCTTACTTGCAAATTTGTGCCAAAAGTACACGCGATTGCTAAATTTATTCTTTGTAGAGACTTACTTGCATATCCGTGTCAAAAGTGTACGCGATTGCTAAATTTATTCTTCATAGAGGCTTACTTGCATATCGGTGCCAAAAGTGCACGCGATTGCTAAATTTATTCTCCGTAGAGGCTTTCTTGCAAATCCATACCAAAAGTGCACGCGATTGCTATATTTATTCTCTGTAGAGGCTTACTTGCAAATCCGTGCAAAAAGTGCACGCGATTGCTAATTTATTCTCCGTAGAGGCTTACTTGCAAATCTGTGCCAAAAGTGTACGCGATTGCTAAATTTATTCTCCGTAGAGGTTTACTTGCATATCTGTGTCAAACGTGCACGCGATTGCTAAATTTATTCTCTGTAGAGGCTTACTTGGCTTACTTGCATATCCGTTTCAAAAGTGCACGCGATTGCTAAATTTATTCTCCGTAGAGGCTTACTTGCATATCCGTGCCAAAAGTGCACGCGATTGCTAAATTTATTCTCCGTAGAGGCTTACTTGCAAATCCGTGCCAAAAGTGCACGAGATTGCTAAATTTATTCATCGTAGAGGCTTACTTGCAAATCCGTGCCAATAGAGCACCCGATTGCTAAATTTATTCTTCATAGAGGCTTACATACAAATTTGTGCCAAAAGTACACGCGATTGCTAAATTTATTCTTTGTAGAGACTTACTTGCATATCCGTGTCAAAAGTGTACGCGATTGCTAAATTTATTCTTCGTAGAGGCTTACTTGCATATCGGTGCCAAAAGTGCACGCGATTGCTAAATTTATTCTCCGTAGAGGCTTTCTTGCAAATCCATACCAAAAGTGCACGCGATTGCTATATTTATTCTCTGTAGAGGCTTACTTGCAAATCCGTGCAAAAAGTGCACGCGATTGCTAATTTATTCTCCGTAGAGGCTTACTTGCAAATCTGTGCCAAAAGTGTACGCGATTGCTAAATTTATTCTCCGTAGAGGTTTACTTGCATATCTGTGTCAAACGTGCACGCGATTGCTAAATTTATTCTCAGTAGAGGCTTACTTGCAAATCTGTGCCAAAAGTGCACGTGATTGCTAAATTTATTCTCTGTAGAGGCTTACTTGGCTTACTTGCATATCCGTTTCAAAAGTGCACGCGATTGGTAAATTTATTCTCCGTAGAGGCTTACTTGCATATCCGTGCCAAAAGTGCACGCGATTGCTAAATTTATTCTCCGTAGAGGCTTACTTGCAAATCCGTGCCAAAAGTGCACGAGATTGCTAAATTTATTCATCGTAGAGGCTTACTTGCAAATCCGTGCCAAAAGAGCAGCCGATTGCTAAATTTATTCTTCATAGAGGCTTACTTGCAAATTTGTGCCAAAAGTACACGCGATTGCTAAATTTATTCTTTGTAGAGACTTACTTGCATATCCGTGTCAAAAGTGTACGCGATTGCTAAATTTATTCTTCATAGAGGCTTACTTGCATATCGGTGCCAAAAGTGCACGCGATTGCTAAATTTATTCTCCGTAGAGGCTTTCTTGCAAATCCATACCAAAAGTGCACGCGATTGCTATATTTATTCTCTGTAGAGGCTTACTTGCAAATCCGTGCAAAAAGTGCACGCGATTGCTAATTTATTCTCCGTAGAGGCTTACTTGCAAATCTGTGCCAAAAGTGTACGCGATTGCTAAATTTATTCTCCGTAGAGGCTTACTTGCATATCCGTGTCAAAAGTGCACGCGATTGCTAAATTTATTCTCCGTAGAGGCTTACTTGCAAATCTGTGCCAAAAGTGTACGCGATAGCTAAATTTATTCTCCGTAAAGGTTTACTTGCATATCTGTGTCAAACGTGCATGCGATTGCTAAATTTATTCTCAGTAGAGGCTTACTTGCAAATCTGTGCCAAAAGTGCACGTGATTGCTAAATTTATTCTCTGTAGAGGCTTACTTGGCTTACTTGCATATCCGTTTCAAAAGTGCACGCGATTGCTAATTTTATTCTCCGTAGAGGCTTACTTGCAAATCCGTGCCAAAAGGGCACGCGATTGCTAATTTATTCTCCGCAGAGGCTTACTTGCAAATCTGTGCCAAAAGTGTACGTGATTGCTTAATTTATTTACCGTAGAGGCTTACTTGCATATCCGTGTCAAAAGTGCACGCGGTTGCTAAATTTATTCTCAGTAGAGGCTTACTGGCAAATTCGTGCCAAATGTACACGCGATTGCTAAATTTATTCTTTGTAGAGACTTACTTGCATATCCGTGTCAAAAGTGCACGCGATTGCTAAATTTATTCTTCGTAGAGGCTTACTTGCATATCGGTGCCAAAAGTGCACGCGATTGCTAAATTTATTCTCCGTAGAGACTTTCTTGCAAATCCGTGCCAAAAGTGCACGAGATTGCTAAATTTATTCATCGTAGAGGCTTACTTGCAAATCCGTGCCAAAAGAGCAGCCGATTGCTAAATTTATTCTTCATAGAGGCTTACTTGCAAATTTGTGCCAAAAGTACACGCGATTGCTAAATTTATTCTTTGTAGAGACATACTTGCATATCCGTGTCAAAAGTGTACGCGATTGCTAAATTTATTCTTCGTAGAGGCTTACTTGCATATCGGTGCCAAAAGTGCACGCGATTGCTGAATTTATTCTCCGTAGAGGCTTTCTTGCAAATCCATACCAAAAGTGCACGCGATTGCTATATTTATTCTCTGTAGAGGCTTACTTGCAAATCCGTGGAAAAAGTGCACGCGATTGCTAATTTATTCTCCGTAGAGGCTTACTTGCAAATCTGTGCCAAAATTGTACGCGATTGCTAAATTTATTCTCCGTAGAGGCTTAATTGCATATCCGTGTCAAAAGTGCACGCGATTGCTAAATTTATTCTCAGTAGAGGCTTACTTGCAAATCTGTGCCAAAAGTGCACGTGATTCCTAAATTTATTCTCTGTAGAGGCTTACTTGGCTTACTTGCATATCCGTTTCAAAAGTGCACGCGATTGCTAATTTTATTCTCCGTAGAGGCTTACTTGCAAATCCGTGCCAAAAGTGCACGAGATTGCTAAATTTATTCATCGTAGAGGCTTACTTGCAAATCCGTGCCAAAAGAGCAGCCGATTGCTAAATTTATTCTTCATAGAGGCTTACTTGCAAATTTGTGCCAAAAGTACACGCGATTGCTAAATTTATTCTTTGTAGAGACTTACTTGCATATCCATGTCAAAAGTGTACGCGATTGCTAAATTTATTCTTCATAGAGGCTTACTTGCATATCGGTGCCAAAAGTGCACGCGATTGCTAAATTTATTCTCCGTAGAGGCTTTCTTGCAAATCCATACCAAAAGTGCACGCGATTGCTATATTTATTCTCTGTAGAGGCTTACTTGCAAATCCGTGCAAAAAGTGCACGCGATTGCTAATTTATTCTCCGTAGAGGCTTACTTGCAAATCTGGGCCAAAATTGTACGCGATTGCTAAATTTATTCTCCGTAGAGGCTTAATTGCATATCCGTGTCAAAAGTGCACGCGATTGCTAAATTTATTCTCAGTAGAGGCTTACTTGCAAATCTGTGCCAAAAGTGCACGTGATTCCTAAATTTATTCTCTGTAGAGGCTTACTTGGCTTACTTGCATATCCGTTTCAAAAGTGCACGCGATTGCTAAATTTATTCTCCGTAGAGGCTTACTTGCAAATCCGTGCCAAAAGTGCACGAGATTGCTAAATTTATTCATCGTAGAGGCTTACTTGCAAATCCGTGCCAAAAGAGCAGCCGATTGCTAAATTTATTCTTCATAGAGGCTTACTTGCAAATTTGTGCCAAAAGTACACGCGATTGCTAAATTTATTCTTTGTAGAGACTTACTTGCATATCCGTGTCAAAAGTGTACGCGATTGCTAAATTTATTCTTCATAGAGGCTTACTTGCATATCGGTGCCAAAAGTGCACGCGATTGCTAAATTTATTGTCCGTAGAGGCTTTCTTGCAAATCCATACCAAAAGTGCACGCGATTGCTATATTTATTCTCTGTAGAGGCTTACTTGCAAATCCGTGCAAAAAGTGCACGCGATTGCTAATTTATTCTCCGTAGAGGCTTACTTGCAAATCTGTGCCAAAAGTGTACGCAATTGCTAAATTTATTCTCCGTAGAGGCTTACTTGCATATCCGTGTCAAAAGTGCACGCGATTGCTAAATTTATTCTCCGTAGAGGCTTACTTGCAAATCTGTGCCAAAAGTGTACGCGATAGCTAAATTTATTCTCCGTAAAGGTTTACTTGCATATCTGTGTCAAACGTGCATGCGATTGCTAAATTTATTCTCAGTAGAGGCTTACTTGCAAATCTGTGCCAAAAGTGCACGTGATTGCTAAATTTATTCTCTGTAGAGGCTTACTTGGCTTACTTGCATATCCGTTTCAAAAGTGCACGCGATTGCTAATTTTATTCTCCGTAGAGGCTTACTTGCATATCCGTGCCAAAAGGGCACGCAATTGCTAATTTATTCTCCGCAGAGGCTTACTTGCAAATCTGTGCCAAAAGTGTACGTGATTGCTTAATTTATTTACCGTAGAGGCTTACTTGCATATCCGTGTCAAAAGTGCACGCGGTTGCTAAATTTATTCTCAGTAGAGGCTTACTGGCAAATTCGTGCCAAATGTACACGCGATTGCTAAATTTATTCTTTGTAGAGACTGACTTGCATATCCGTGTCAAAAGTGCACGCGATTGCTAAATTTATTCTTCGTAGAGGCTTACTTGCATATCGGTGCCAAAAGTGCACGCGATTGCTAAATTTATTCTCCGTAGAGGCTTTCTTGCAAATCCGTGCCAAAAGTGCACGAGATTGCTAAATTTATTCATCGTAGAGGCTTACTTGCAAATCCGTGCCAAAAGAGCACCCGATTGCTAAATTTATTCTTCATAGAGGCTTACTTGCAAATTTGTGCCAAAAGTACACGCGATTGCTAAATTTATTCTTTGTAGAGACTTACTTGCATATCCGTGTCAAAAGTGTACGCGATTGCTAAATTTATTCTTCGTAGAGGCTTACTTGCATATCGGTGCCAAAAGTGCACGCGATTGCTGAATTTATTCTCCGTAGAGGCTTTCTTGCAAATCCATACCAAAAGTGCACGCGATGGCTATATTTATTCTCTGTAGAGGCTTACTTGCAAATCCGTGCAAAAAGTGCACGCGATTGCTAATTTATTCTCCGTAGAGGCTTACTTGCAAATCTGTGCCAAAATTGTACGCGATTGCTAAATTTATTCTCCGTAGAGGCTTAATTGCATATCCGTGTCAAAAGTGCACGCGATTGCTAAATTTATTCTCAGTAGAGGCTTACTTGCAAATCTGTGCCAAAAGTGCACGTGATTCCTAAATTTATTCTCTGTAGAGGCTTACTTGGCTTACTTGCATATCCGTTTCAAAAGTGCACGCGATTGCTAATTTTATTCTCCGTAGAGGCTTACTTGCATATCCGTGCAAAAAGTGCACGCGATTGCTAATTTATTCTCCGTAGAGGCTTACTTGCAAATCTGTGCCAAAAGTTTACGCGATTGCTAAATTTATTTACCGTAGAGGCTTACTTGCATATCCGTGTCAAAAGTGCACGCGATTGCTAAATTTATTCTCAGTAGATGCTTACTTGCAAATTCGTGCAAAAAGTGCACGCGATTGCTAAATTTATTCTTTGTATAGACTTACTTGCATATCTGTGTCAAAAGTGCATGCGATTGCTAAATTTATTCTTCGTAGAGGCTTACTTGCATATCGGTGCCAAAAGTGCACGCGATTACTATATTTATTCTCCGTAGAGGCTTACTTGCAAATCCGTGCCAAAAGTTCACGCGATTGCTAAATTTATTCTCCGTAGAGGCTTACTTGCAAATATGTGCCAAAAGTGCACGCGATTGCTAAATTTATTCTCCGTAGAGGCTTACTTGCAAATCCGTGCTAAAAGTGCACGAGATTGCTAATTTATTCTCCGTAGAGGCTTACTTGCAAATCTGTGCCAAAAGTGTACGCGATTGCTAAACTTATTCTCCGTAGAGGCTTACTTGCATATCCGTGTCAAAAGTGCACACGATTGCTAAATTTATTCTCCATAGAGGCTTACTTGCATATCCGTGCCAAAAGTTCACGCGATTGCTAAATTTATTCTCCGTAGAGGCTTACTTGCAAATATGTGCCAAAAGTGCACGCGATTGCTAAATTTATTCTCCGTAGAGGCTTACTTGCAAATCCGTGCCAAAAGTGCACGCGATTGCTAATTTATTCTCCGTAGAGCCTTACTTGCAAATATGTGCCAAAAGTGTACGCGATTGCTAAATTTATTTTCCGTAGAGGCTTACTTGCATATCCGTGTCAAAAGTGCACGCGATTGCTAAATTTATTCTCAGTAGAGGCTTACTTGCAAATTCGTCCCAAAAGTGCACGTGATTGCTAAATTTATTCTCCGTAGAGGCTTACCTGGCTTACTTGCATATCCGTGTGAAAAGTGCATGCGAGTGCTAAATTTATTCTCCGTAGAGGCTTACTTGCATATCCGTCCCAAAAGTACACACGATTGCTAAATTTATTCTCCGTAGAGGCTTACTTGCAAATTCGTGCCAAAAGTGCACTCGATTGCTAAATTTATTCTCTGTAGAGGCTTACTTGCATATCCCAGCCAAAAACACAGGCGAATGCTAAATTTATTCTCCATAGAGGCTTACTTGCATATCCGTGCCAAAAGTGCACGCGATTGCTAAATTTATTCTCCGTAGAGGCTTACTTGCAAATCTGTGCCGAAAGTGCACGCGATTGCTAAATTTATTCTCCGTCGAGACTTACTTGGCTTACTTGCAAATCCTTGCCAAAAGTGCACGCGATTACTAAATTTATTCTCCGTAGAGGCTTACTTGCAAATCTGTGCCGAAAGTGCACGCGATTGCTAATTTTATTCTCCGTAGAGGCTTACTTGGCTTACTTGCAAATCCGTTCCAAAAGTGCACGCGATTGCTAAATTTATTTTCCGTAGAGGCTTACTTGCATATCCATGCCAAAAATGCACGCGATTGCTAAATTTATTCTCCGTAGAGGCTTACTTGCAAATCCGTGCCAAAAGTGCACGCGATTGCTAAATTTATTCTCCGTAGAGGCTTACTTGCAAATATGTGCCAAAAGTGTACGCGATTGCTAAATTTATTCTCCGTAGAGGTTTACTTGCATATCTGTGTCAAACGTGCACGCGATTGCTAAATTTATTCTCAGTAGAGGCTTACTTGCAAATATGTGCCAAAAGTGCACGTGATTGCTAAATTTATTCTCTGTAGAGGCTTACTTGGCTTACTTGCATATCCGTGTCAAAAGTGCACGCGATTCCTAAATTTATTCTCCGTAGAGGCTTACTTGCATATCCGTGCGAAAAGTGCACGCGATTGCTAAATTTATTCTCCGTAGAGGCTTACTTGCAAATCCGTGCCAAAAGTGCACGAGATTGC
Source organism: Persicaria maculosa (assembly GCA_963922045.1). NCBI lineage: Eukaryota > Viridiplantae > Streptophyta > Magnoliopsida > Caryophyllales > Polygonaceae > Persicaria > Persicaria maculosa. The sequence continues at coordinate 44,407,436 of OY998261.1, forward strand.
TAAATTTATTCTCCGTAGAGGCTTACTTGCAAATCCGTGCCAAAAGTGCACGCGATTGCTAAATTTATTCTCCGTAGAGGCTTACTTGCAAATATGTGCCAAAAGTGTACCTGATTGCTAAATTTATTCTCCGTAGAGGCTTACTTGCATATCCGTGTCAAAAGTGCACGCGATTGCTAAATTTATTCTCCGTAGAGGCTTACTTGCAAATCTGTGCCAAAAGTGTACGCGATAGCTAAATTTATTCTCCGTAAAGGTTTACTTGCATATCTGTGTCAAACGTGCATGCGATTGCTAAATTTATTCTCAGTAGAGGCTTACTTGCAAATCTGTGCCAAAAGTGCACGTGATTGCTAAATTTATTCTCTGTAGAGGCTTACTTGGCTTACTTGCATATCCGTTTCAAAAGTGCACGCGATTGCTAATTTTATTCTCCGTAGAGGCTTACTTGCATATCCGTGCCAAAAGGGCACGCGATTGCTAATTTATTCTCCGCAGAGGCTTACATGCAAATCTGTGCCAAAAGTGTACGTGATTGCTTAATTTATTTACCGTAGAGGCTTACTTGCATATCCGTGTCAAAAGTGCACGCGGTTGCTAAATTTATTCTCAGTAGAGGCTTACTGGCAAATTCGTGCCAAATGTACACGCGATTGCTAAATTTATTCTTTGTAGAGACTGACTTGCATATCCGTGTCAAAAGTGCACGCGATTGCTAAATTTATTCTTCGTAGAGGCTTACTTGCATATCGGTGCCAAAAGTGCACGCGATTGCTAAATTTATTCTCCGTAGAGGCTTTCTTGCAAATCCGTGCCAAAAGTGCACGAGATTGCTAAATTTATTCATCGTAGAGGCTTACTTGCAAATCCGTGCCAAAAGAGCACCCGATTGCTAAATTTATTCTTCATAGAGGCTTACTTGCAAATTTGTGCCAAAAGTACACGCGATTGCTAAATTTATTCTTTGTAGAGACTTACTTGCATATCCGTGTCAAAAGTGTACGCGATTGCTAAATTTATTCTTCGTAGAGGCTTACTTGCATATCGGTGCCAAAAGTGCACGCGATTGCTGAATTTATTCTCCGTAGAGGCTTTCTTGCAAATCCATACCAAAAGTGCACGCGATTGCTATATTTATTCTCTGTAGAGGCTTACTTGCAAATCCTTGCAAAAAGTGCACGCGATTGCTAATTTATTCTCCGTAGAGGCTTACTTGCAAATCTGTGCCAAAATTGTACGCGATTGCTAAATTTATTCTCCGTAGAGGCTTAATTGCATATCCGTGTCAAAAGTGCACGCGATTGCTAAATTTATTCTCAGTAGAGGCTTACTTGCAAATCTGTGCCAAAAGTGCACGTGATTCCTAAATTTATTCTCTGTAGAGGCTTACTTGGCTTACTTGCATATCCGTTTCAAAAGTGCACGCGATTGCTAATTTTATTCTCCGTAGAGGCTTACTTGCATATCCGTGCAAAAAGTGCACGCGATTGCTAATTTATTCTCCGTAGAGGCTTACTTGCAAATCTGTGCCAAAAGTTTACGCGATTGCTAAATTTATTTACCGTAGAGGCTTACTTGCATATCCGTGTCAAAAGTGCACGCGATTGCTAAATTTATTCTCAGTAGATGCTTACTTGCAAATTCGTGCAAAAAGTGCACGCGATTGCTAAATTTATTCTTTGTATAGACTTACTTGCATATCTGTGTCAAAAGTGCATGCGATTGCTAAATTTATTCTTCGTAGAGGCTTACTTGCATATCGGTGCCAAAAGTGCACGCGATTACTATATTTATTCTCCGTAGAGGCTTACTTGCAAATCCGTGCCAAAAGTTCACGCGATTGCTAAATTTATTCTCCGTAGAGGCTTACTTGCAAATATGTGCCAAAAGTGCACGCGATTGCTAAATTTATTCTCCGTAGAGGCTTACTTGCAAATCCGTGCTAAAAGTGCACGAGATTGCTAATTTATTCTCCGTAGAGGCTTACTTGCAAATCTGTGCCAAAAGTGTACGGGATTGCTAAACTTATTCTCCGTAGAGGCTTACTTGCATATCCGTGTCAAAAGTGCACACGATTGCTAATTTTATTCTCCATAGAGGCTTACTTGCATATCCGTGCCAAAAGTTCACGCGATTGCTAAATTTATTCTCCGTAGAGGCTTACTTGCAAATATGTGCCAAAAGTTTACGCGATTGCTAAATTTATTCTCCGTAGAGGCTTACTTGCAAATCCGTGTCAAAAGTGCACGCGATTGCTAATTTATTCTCCGTAGAGCCTTACTTGCAAATATGTGCCAAAAGTGTACGCGATTGCTAAATTTATTCTTTGTATAGACTTACTTGCATATCTGTGTCAAAAGTGCATGCGATTGCTAAATTTATTCTTCGTAGAGGCTTACTTGCATATCGGTGCCAAAAGTGCACGCGATTACTATATTTATTCTCCGTAGAGGCTTACTTGCAAATCCGTGCCAAAAGTTCACGCGATTGCTAAATTTATTCTCCGTAGAGGCTTACTTGCAAATATGTGCCAAAAGTGCACGCGATTGCTAAATTTATTCTCCGTAGAGGCTTACTTGCAAATCCGTGCTAAAAGTGCACGAGATTGCTAATTTATTCTCCGTAGAGGCTTACTTGCAAATCTGTGCCAAAAGTGTACGCGATTGCTAAACTTATTCTCCGTAGAGGCTTACTTGCATATCCGTGTCAAAAGTGCACACGATTGCTAAATTTATTCTCCATAGAGGCTTACTTGCATATCCGTGCCAAAAGTTCACGCGATTGCTAAATTTATTCTCCGTAGTGGCTTACTTGCAAATATGTGCCAAAAGTGCACGCGATTGCTAAATTTATTCTCCGTAGAGGCTTACTTGCAAATCCGTGCCAAAAGTGCACGCGATTGCTAATTTATTCTCCGTAGAGCCTTACTTGCAAATATGTGCCAAAAGTGTACGCGATTGCTAAATTTATTTTCCGTAGAGGCTTACTTGCATATCCGTGTCAAAAGTGCACGCGATTGCTAAATTTATTCTCAGTAGAGGCTTACTTGCAAATTCGTCCCAAAAGTGCACGTGATTGCTAAATTTATTCTCCGTAGAGGCTTACTTGGCTTACTTGCATATCCGTGTGAAAAGTGCATGCGAGTGCTAAATTTATTCTCCGTAGAGGCTTACTTGCATATCCGTCCCAAAAGTACACACGATTGCTAAATTTATTCTCCATAGAGGCTTACTTGCAAATTCGTGCCAAAAGTGCACTCGATTGCTAAATTTATTCTCTGTAGAGGCTTACTTGCATATCCCTGCCAAAAACACAGGCGAATGCTAAATTTATTCTCCATAGAGGCTTACTTGCATATCCGTGCCAAAAGTGCTCGCGATTGCTAAATTTATTCTCCGTAGAGGCTTACTTGCAAATCTGTGCCGAAAGTGCACGCGATTGCTAAATTTATTCTCCGTCGAGACTTACTTGGCTTACTTGCAAATCCGTGCCAAAAGTGCACGCGATTACTAAATTTATTCTCCGTAGAGGCTTACTTGCAAATCTGTGCCGAAAGTGCACGCGATTGCTAATTTTATTCTCCGTAGAGGCTTACTTGGCTTACTTGCAAATCCGTTCCAAAAGTGCACGCGATTGCTAAATTTATTTTCCGTAGAGGCTTACTTGCATATCCATGCCAAAAATGCACGCGATTGCTAAATTTATTCTCCGTAGAGGCTTACTTGCAAATCCGTGCCAAAAGTGCACGCGATTGCTAAATTTATTCTCCGTAGAGGCTTACTTGCAAATATGTGCCAAAAGTGCACGTGATTGCTAAATTTATTCTCTGTAGAGGCTTACTTGGCTTACTTGCATATCCGTGTCAAAAGTGCACGCGATTCCTAAATTTATTCTCCGTAGAGGCTTACTTGCATATCCGTGCGAAAAGTGCACGCGATTGCTAAATTTATTCTCCGTAGAGGCTTACTTGCAAATCCGTGCCAAAAGTGCACGAGATTGCTAAATTTATTCTCCGTAGAGGCTTACTTGCAAATCCGTGCCAAAAGTGCACGCGATTGCTAAATTTATTCTCCGTAGAGGCTTACTTGCAAATATGTGCCAAAAGTGTACGCGATTGCTAAATTTATTCTCCGTAGAGGTTTACTTGCATATCTGTGTCAAACGTGCACGCGATTGCTAAATTTATTCTCAGTAGAGGCTTACTTGCAAATATGTGCCAAAAGTGCACGTGATTGCTAAATTTATTCTCTGTAGAGGCTTACTTGGCTTACTTGCATATCCGTGTCAAAAGTGCACGCGATTCCTAAATTTATTCTCCGTAGAGGCTTACTTGCATATCCGTGCGAAAAGTGCACGCGATTGCTAAATTTATTCTCCGTAGAGGCTTACTTGCAAATCCGTGCCAAAAGTGCACGAGATTGCTAAATTTATTCTCCGTAGAGGCTTACTTGCAAATCCGTGCCAAAAGTGCACGCGATTGCTAAATTTATTCTCCGTAGAGGCTTACTTGCAAATATGTGCCAAAAGTGTACCTGATTGCTAAATTTATTCTCCGTAGAGGTTTACTTGCATATCTGTGTCAAACGTGCACGCGATTGCTAAATTTATTCTCAGTAGAGGCTTACTTGCAAATATGTGCCAAAAGTGCACGTGATTGCTAAATTTATTCTCTGTAGAGGATTACTTGGCTTACTTGCATATCCGTGTTAAAAGTGCACGCGATTGCTAAATATATTCTCCGTAGAGGCTTACTTGCACATCCGTGTCAAAAGTGCACGTGATTGCTAAATTTATTCTTCATAGAGGCTTACTTGCAAATTTGTGCCAAAAGTACACGCGATTGCTAAATTTATTCATTGTAGAGACTTACTTGCATATCCGTGTCAAAAGTGCACGCGATTGCTAAATTTATTCTTCGTAGAGCCTTACTTGCATATCGGTGCCAAAAGTGCACGCGATTGCTAAATTTATTCTCCGTAGAGGCTTTCTTGCAAATCATTACCAAAAGTGCACGCGATTGCTATATTTATTCTCCGTAGAGGCTTACTTGGAAATCCGTGCAAAAAGTGCACGCGATTGCTAATTTATTCTCCGTAGAGGCTTACTTGCAAATCTGTGCCAAAAGTGTACGCGATTGCTAAATTTATTCTCCGTAGAGGCTTACTTGCATATCCGTGTCAAAAGTGCACGCGATTGCTAAATTTATTCTCAGTGGAGGCTTACTTGCAAATTCGTGCCAAAAGTGCACGTGATTGCTAAATTTTTTCTCCGTAGAGGCTTACTTGCAAATCCGTGCCAAAAGTGCAAGCGATTGCTAAATTTTTTCTCCGCGGAGGCTTACTTGCAAATCCATGCCAAAAGTGCACGCGATTGCTAAATTTATTCTCTATAGAGGCTTACTTGCAATTCTTCCCAAAAGTTCACTCGATTGCTAAATTTATTCTCTGTAGAGGCTTACTTGCATATCCCTGCCAAAAACACAAGCGATTGCTAAATTTATTCTCCATAGAGGCTTACTTGCGTATCCGTGCCAAAATTTCACGCGATTGCTAAATTTATTCTCCGTAGAGGCTTACTTGCAAATATGTGCCAAAAGTGCACGTGATTGCTAAATTTATTCTCCGTAGAGGCTTACTTGCCTTACTTGCATATCCGTGTCAAAAGTGCATGCGAGTGCTAAATTTATTCTCCGTAGATGCTTATTTGCATATCCGTCCCAAAAGTGCACGCGATTGCTAAATTTATTCTCCGTAGAGGCTTACTTGCAAATTCGTTCCAAAAGTGCACTCGATTGCTAAATTTATTCTCCGTAGAGGCTTACTTGCATATCCCTGCCAAAAACACAGGCGAATGCTAAATTTATTCTCCATAGAGGCTTACTTGCATATCCATGCCAAAAGTGCACGCGATTGCTAAATTTATTCTCCGTAGAGGCTTACTTGCAAATATGTGCCAAAAGTGCAAGCAATTGCTAAATTTATTCTCCGTCGAGGCTTACTTGGCTTACTTGCAAATCCGTGCCAAAAGTGCACGTGATTGCTAAATTTATTCTCCGTTGAGGCTTACTAGCAAATCTGTGCCAAAAGTGCACGCGATTGCTAAATTTATTCTCCGTAGAGGCTTACTTGGCTTACTTGCAAATCCGTTCCAAAAGTGCACGCGATTGCTAAATTTATTTTCCGTAGAGGCTTACTTGCATATCCATGCAAAAAATGCACGCGATTGCTAAATTTATTATCCGTAGAGGCTTACTTGCAAATCCGTGCCAAAAGTGCACGCGATTGCTAAATTTATTCTCCGTAGAGGCTTACTTGCAAATCTGTGCCAAAAGTGTACGCTGTAACGGCCCGGATATAAATTTCCGGGATACGTTTCGAAGGTCGGATACCTTCGTTCGGATGTTGCAATTCATGTACGGGTCGAGGTTTCAAACCTCTAATCAGTCGAAGTCTCAGAAATACAATTTAAACGAAAGTAATGTGGAAGTACGGTTTAGATACAAAAGCCACGGCAGAGCCGGGTCAAAACCAATACAAAGTGGGTGATTGCCATTTGTCAAGTTAGAATATATTAGCCGGATTCTTCGATTCGCCAAAAGATTTCCCCGTCACAGAAGCATGGAGCAACAAGAGCGGTACCTAACACTATCCACGAAGTCAGGCCTGGTGATCGCCTGCGGGTCCTCTGACCACGCTGAGGCCACATAACATGCCTATGCCTAAATAAAAGATGACTAATGCGGTACAAGATTTAAATCACACTATCATGCCCCTAGTATATGTAATATGCGGAAAAAAAAATTGTAAAAGGGCCCAAGAAAATGCCAAGTGGCATATCCCTCTCCTACCTCTGCACCCCTTCCCGTTAGTGCAGAGACTGGCCAGTTTGTTGCTATAGCATAGCATATCCTCGTGGTGGTGCAATCACCCACGGTATCATCATCATAACATAAATTAAATATAAATTAAACATGCCCGATGGTGCTGGGCTATCATCATGCTCATATCGACTCGATAGACTCAGGGCACCCGATGGGGCTGGGCTACCCTATGACCCTAGCAATGACTCTAGGACTATCACAGATAACGGTCGTTCTGTTTCAAACACACAAAGTAAACACATGCTCAATTCAATGCAATCCTAGCATGATAATACATGGCATGCTTTAATATGCATCAAAACTACACATTACATGACACATTAGGCAGGAGGTCCTGGTTACCGAGTAAGTCCCGTAGGATACTTACCTGTTGATGCAGAACAGCAAGATAACACAAGCAAGGGCCCAAATGTAAGTCCAAAGCAATCCAAAGGCAATACACACCTATCATCAAGTCATTTCCATAAGCTACCGGTTCACATTCATACATACGGAACCCAAGTTCCCAACATCCTCAAAACCAACCGATAGTAAAACCGTTTTCCAAAATCTTAAATCCAAATTAAGTCAACTCATATTCAAAATAATTCTCAAATCATACTTGGCCAAATTCCGACATTAAACATTTAAGCCTTAAAGTCAATTTCCAAAATCATGTTATAAAATAATTCCGGCATGTTTCTTATTTCAAAAACATAAAATAAGTTCTAATATTAAACCATCAAAATAATTCTATGCTCACAATCATATTTATAATTCAAAACCAACAATTCGCTTTAAAGTCCCTAACTCACATGTTTAAATCCTCATAAAATGCATCAATTAAATAATCCAATCAATATTATTTTAAAACAATATAACAATATATAAAGATTAATTTCCAGAATATTATAATTATAACCGAATTCCAAAACTATAATAATATTCAAAAAATTTACACTTACTATACATAAAGTCTCAAAATAATAACCATAAGTATATTTATAACCCCATATCAATTAATCTCACTTTTAAAACCCTTTTTAAATATATATATATTGATAATTTCAGAACATATAAATATATATATACCTTTTCCTAAAATCAGAAATAATAATTAATATCACATACAATATATAATATAACATACATTTAACTCATAATATATATATATATATATATATATATATATATATATAGATATATTCAGCCCATCCAAAAAAAAAAACAAACCCCAGCCCAACCTGTTATCAACCCAGCCCACAACCCAGAACCGGATCCAAGCCCATGACCCGGATCCCCTTTGATTTAGTGAACCGGACAAAGAGAAGAGGAGAAAAAAGGAAGGCCAGACCGGCCAAAAATATAAGAAAAGGAGGGCCGGTTCAGGGGAACCCGTCTCCTTCCTCTGCCCTGGCGGAAAGAAGAGACGAAGAAGGGAGGTGGAGCGCGGCTTCTCCGGCGACCCTTTCCGCCCCAAATTCTACCCAGAGGTCCACCCCAAGATTCCGACCACACCCGACATGGAATGAATGAAACGCCGAGAGGAGAAAGAGGGAGGAAGAGGGATTACCGATCACGTGAATTTTCGACTCCGAGGGTGCTCCGGTGGTGGCTGGTCAAGCTTCAAGGATCCAACATCTGAGGTGGTTTGAGTCTAGAAGAGGTAAAGGGGTGATTGGAAGTGTGATTTGAAGGGATTGAACTCAAAAACAAAATGAATCCAAAAACCGACCTAAACGGAAAAACAGAGCGATGCGGCTTCGGCGACTCCGAGGGGTGTGGCTCCGGCCTCCTGGGTGGCTCCTGGGGTTCGTCGAGGTTCCTGGATGCTGCTGCTACTGCTCGGAGGAAGGAGGGGGGGATCGGATGCTGTTGGAGCTCGGCTTCAGCTCGCGGAAAACAGGGTCGGAAGTGGTGCTGGTGGTTGTGGAGGTGGCTGGCTGGTGGCAGGGAGGTGACAAGGAGGAGGAGGGAGATGTTGGGTTATTGGGGGTCTGAGATTCTGTGTGTGAAGGGGTGAAAGAAAACAAAGAAATGGAGAGAAGAGGGTGTTTTGTGGATTGTTGAAATGGGCAAGGAAGTGAAGAGTTGGGAAGCAGAGTGAAGTAGAGGTGGGTGGTGGTGTGTCTGGGTTTGTAAACAGAAAGAGGGAGGGGAGGGGTGGTCTGCAGAAGGCAAGTGAAAGGGAGAGGGAGAAGGGAGAGGGGACCATTGTGCAGAATTCCAACAGAAACAGAGAGAGAGAGAGAGAGAGAGAGAGAGAGAGAGAGAGAGAGAGTGAGAGAGGGAGAGATAGAGAGAGAGAAGAAAAGAAAAGAAAAAGAAAAGAAATTAAAATATATGTGGTCCCAACAATACCCAATTCAAATTAGCGGAAAAGACCCGAATCCCGCTCGCCAGATCGAATCCCGACTAAAACAATTTTAATAAATCAAAATTCGATCAAATTTCAAGATAATCGGAATTAAACAATTTCACTCAATTCGGAGCTTAATTAAATTTTATTAATACTCGGACTCGAAGTCGAAAATCAAATCCCGTCAAAACTCCTAATTTAAATTGATGCCGGAATGATTTTAAATTTTGAAGTCGTGCTCGAGGACGATTTTTCTCCAATTTTTATAAACTGAAATAAATAATAACATTTTAAATTAAAATACTACTAATATGACATCTAAAATATATTTGGTCTTTACATTTATCCACCTCTAAAAACAAGTCTCGTCCCCGAGACTAAAATTAGTTTAAAGCAAAGGGAATGAAGTTTTAAAATCGGTGAGTCCGAGGACCATGTCCAAGGATCTTGTAATCATCTCGGTTGCGTCTTCCGGGATTCTCACAACATCCTGGTCACGGTCATGACATCTCCAAATGGGCCTTGTCGAGTGTGTAATAAGCGCCCCTATCACATCCTCGCTTCGACTTTTCGAAAGTGTCACAACTCTAAAAGCATTATAGCGTCTGACTAGGTCTTAGCAAGCAATCTATAAGCGCCCCTATACAATGCTTGTATCCACTTCGTGAGACGTCATAATGTAAATCTAGTTCGTAAATCCTCAAAGAGTTTGTAAATGAAAGGATTGTCATCTAAATCATTGAAATTCTCAACTCCTTTAAAACGCCAAGTCAGCCCTTTTCAAAATCGTTCAAAATCTTCAAATCCAATGTTCAATCAAGCAGCTTTACACCAAACAAGTCAAATTCTTTCAAATTAAGGTTTCATCAAAATCTCCCAGAACCAAACCAGCTTCTCGCATACCAATCAATCAAATTCAGAAGGTAGGAGGTGGAGTCATCCACCTCTAAGGGCTAATCCCATATTCTCTTACTAGGTTCCCAAATCATTCCTTCATCATTCACCACTCAACATGAACAAAAGTAAATCAACTCATAACATCATCAACCACCTCTCATATGGCAATCCTCAACATCAATCATGATAATCTCAACCAATCAACATCGTAACCGCATAACATGTTTACCCATAACATAAAGCATACCATTCTTTCAACCACACCAAAAGCAACAACAAAATCTCAACGTCATATCACGAGTCATAAAGTGTATCTATATCATACCGAAGGCATCACAAGTGTATCATCGAATTCTCAAAATCATGCTAGCACACATGTCAAGAGATCAAAGAGGTTAGGTGTCATGGAGTCAGTACACTACTACAAGTCAAATCTCACGATCGCATCTCAACATTGCACACTTAGCAATCACGCACCATTATCTCATATATATAAGCCAGATTCATGATCCAAATCAATATTCATCATTTAACATCTCATGATCATAATATAACATCATGCTCTCACATAGCAACATATCATTATTTCGTGATTCATACAACACATCACAACATGCTTCTAGAACAACATACTAGGATAGCAATGTATCACTATTTCATGATAATACTTGTCACTGTCAACTAGATTTCAAATATTGTATATCAACAGGTAATATCAGGCCATCGCAGGTTTATCATGGTCGCTATCTAACATCATGCCAGTTCATAATCACATCATCAAGAAAGTTTTGCACATTATTTCAGTTATAATAAAACGCAACCCCCGCTCGCTCGTCCCCAACTCTCAAGCCAAAATCAATCCTCATCTAACTCACCAACTCGGATAGTATCCCCAAAGAACCCCACTCATTTTGATACTCCCGTCTCACCCCTCATTTCACCAGGCACTCTCACTAGCAATCCACCTCTAAGAATCCAACCCTCATCTCTGTTTTCACGCTCGAGTACACTCTCACTCTATGTCCCCAATACCCCCCAAAGGTCATTTCTTACATTACTCACACTTCCCAAGATATCACAACATCATGCCCTGCTAACCACGCATCTTCAATAAAATCTTCTCGGTCACTACCTAACCAACCTATCCCTAATTATACCCTTATCCGAGATTCACCTAGGAGCTCATCAAAATCATCAAGCATTACCTCTTATAATTCCCGAACCCACTCGGTCCAACCTAAGTCAACACCCCTCTTCTGCAACTTTCCCTTACCACCGTCGATCATTCTAATCACTCAAAAACCTTTCTCCACTCTCTGACCGCTCAACCAAAAGGACCTCACTCACATGTTCAAAGAAGAAGCAATCATGGACATTATTGCACATAATGATCACATCATATCAACTAGCATTTATAACAACAACATCATTAGTTCTTCATCAAACATTGCAACGTGTATCAAAAGTCTTAATTTACTGTCATGCTCAACGAGTATTGTACAACATCATATATGAATATGGTCACTTCAAGCTAGCAAGTTTCACCATAATCTTAGCTAATAAGCAGTTCAGATTCTCGGCATTTGCAGTTCATACTATATAGGAAAGGAATTTAGATCATGCTTAGCAACTCAGAATAGCATCACATCCAGTCATCATGGCACATTAGGACTGTAAGGCATCGAATCATATCATCACATCAACAAGCAGCTTTCAACATCAAGTCAGTGCAATATCATCATCAACAAGCTCAGAAAGGGTTAGCAATTCGAATAGAGGACGCTCCCACCTGCAAGTCATATCGTACTCAACAATCGTAACCCTCAAAACGAGCTTGTTCTGTCGACATTATCGATCCTGAGGCCCGTGGGTTATGGGCCCACGCTTCCGCTGCGCTGCTCTATCGCTATTCGTCTTCCAGATCCCTTTTTCCATGCGGTCGCTCATCCAAGGTAACGCGTAGAGTTTAAGATAGCGGAGATAGGGGAGTGACAAGAGCGAATGACCTAATATTTCTTTCGGAGACGGAATAGACCAAAGCTAAAGACGACATGACTAGAGACAAGACTCTGACTCGGGAATAGTAACGATGCCCTTAAGAAGGTCTATAGGGTCACAATTGTGACAACACGCACGAATTCATTATGGAGCATATCAATCACATCAATCCACACTAACATGTACCTATCTCGGGGCAACATTCGTATTCATATCAAAGACACAATCAAGTCCTAAGCTGATGTTTGTGAAACAAGCTAACATTCTAGTACTCCATGGAAACAGATATGCCTAGCAACTTCAAGCAAGATAGACGGAACCAGCAATGATCATATATTAGGTCAAGCATGACACGTAATCATATGACGAGATACATTTAGAGAGCATGGGTCCCACATGATACTAGCGATACATGAGGTGATACGAGCATAGTCAAGAGTCATTAAGAGGAGTTCAACATAATATTCACGAAATATGAGGCATCACCAAAAGTAGTAAGGAGAACATCATGGGTGCTAGATTATAATAATGCTAAGAATGAACCATCATAGAGTACATATATGGTACTATAGTTATCGCATCATAGAACAAGTACAACACGTTATCATTTAGCGGTTCATATTGGAAGTCATCAAGATTACATGATACTAATATCACATATCGAATAGGTGTACAATTAAAGTAATTCAACTAGATTCATTCCGATCTTCATGCGTCATGTATATGCAAAATAAGGATATAGAGTGGTGTGTGATCAAGCGAGGGGTCAAGTCATAGGTTCATACAAGCACGAGAAGCCATCATAGAGTAATAGACATTTTAACCATGTAAGCATGCTAGGTTTGATCATCACAGAAATCTAGTCAATCATCGAATTCAACATTAAGCTAATCAGGACGAGTGAAAACATGTTAAGAGTACGGAAAGAGGAAAGAACCACACTATGAGGTACCTAGTTCAAGAGTGAATCAACAATAACGTAGGCAAAGTAGAATTCGCACAAGTCACAACCAAGGGCCCAACATGTTACTAGTGGTTCAATATAACATATGGTACATACATGCACTTGGCTGGTTAATACGACGGTATGTAAGAGTTCATTCAATCACATCTCAACGACATAGTGGCACGAGAGGAAAACGCAATGAGGTATAGAGCAAGTCTAAGCAACATGGCTAGAATATGAGGACATGAGTTCAAATTGATGTATACTAGGGTAGAACATGTATTTCTCAAGACGCGTTCACACTACCATATTCTCACTTAGCACAATTAACGCATAGCAGTTACTAGAATAATCAACAAAAGTTAATCACAGAATAGGTGGGCATGCTATAGATTCTTGTCACAGAATGAATGATAAACATCGAGGCAACATCGGCTAGCATGCTAAATAGTACAATCTTATGAGGCATTCGTATAAAGAAGAGTCGATCATACTATCATGAACCTATTCATGGGGAGTACATCAATTGTACAACTTCTTAACATATGACATCTATAATCGTGCCCTAGTATGACAAGGTAATATACGAAACAGATCATGTCGGGATGATATGGACATAATAAATGTAGTTCGAACCTATACAATGGTCATCATGAGCATCAAGGCACATAAGCACAAATTCACACTAAGGATCAATTGTAGGTCAAGGAGTAGTGCATATAGAATCACACAATCATGAACAGGGCAATCAAGATAACCCGATAGAAGTCCATAAGGGCAACATTGACTCTTCCCAACTGACTCATTACCCATCTTTCCCGTGGGACTCGGATACGAATTATCCGTGACAAGAGGACACTGATGGATCGTCATAAGAATTGATAACGACAGCCTCGTAAACATCTCACTCTCTAGCTCGGAATTTCATCAAGGACCGTCTTCCAATACTCTCTCGGACAACCTCTATATTCAATCATGATTCCCGACACCATGTGTTTACCAACCCAATTCCCGTGGAAGACCGATATTTGAAGGGAGGACTCGGTTGAACTATCAAAGGGTTCATAAGGAAAGGGGCGGTTCCACAAAACTGTGCTTAACCATATAAGAAGAAGAAAGGTACTCCCGCTATCCCGTTCGCACAGATCGTTAAATATTCATTCAATAGTTAGAACATAATAATCAAATCTTTAGCATATAAAGCACTCAACATAGAGTCGGTCAATGACAATTACAATGATCTCTTTGGAGTCTTCCCGACCCATCTGTAAAGAACAAGCTAGTATTTCGCCTACCCATTTCCGACTACATCCAATAGGGATGGTCTAGCGCCTTTTCTACCCACTCGATCCCTTATTAGTTGGTTCTCCTCTTTTATAACAAGTCAAGTTCATTACTTCGTCCAATTGGAGTTAGGCATCTTAAGTTCATTTTGCCCCTTTTTAAATCTTCAAATCCTTTGAAATTCATGGGCGGTTTTCCAAAACATACACTCGACCCTTGTGTACCCGAATTGCACAACCTCGCTCTGATACCAACTTTGTAACGGCCCGGATATAAATATCCGGGATACGTTTCGAAGGTCGGATACCTTCGTTCGGATGTCGCAATTCAGGTACGGGTCGAGGTTTCAAACCTCTAATCAGTCGAAGTCTCAGAAATACAATTTAAACGAAAGTAAAGCGGAAGTACGGTTTAGATACAAAAGCCACGGCAGAGCCGGGTCAAAACCAAAACAAAGTGGGTGATTGCCATTTATCAAGTTAGAATATATTACCCGGATTCTTCGATTCGCCAAAAGATTTCCCTGTCACAGAAGCATGGAGCAACAAGAGCGGTACCTAACACTATCCACGAAGTCAGGCCTGGTGATCGCCTGCGGGTCCTCTGACCGCGCTGAGGCCACATAACATGCCTATGCCTAAATAAAAGATGACTAATGCGGTACAAGATATAAATCACACTGTCATGCCCCTAGTATATGTAATATGCGGAAAAAAAAACTGTAAAAGGGCCCAAGACAATGCAAAGTGGCATATCCCTCTCCTACCTCTGCACCCCTTCCCGTTAGTGCAGAGACTGGCCAGTTCGTTGCTATAGCATAGCATATCCTCGTGGTGGTACACTCACCCACGGTATCATCATCATAACATAAATTAAATATAAATTAAACATGCCCGATGGTGCTGGGCTATCATCATGCTCATATCGACTCGATAGACTCAGGGCACCCGATGGGGCTGGGCTACCCTATGACCCTAGCAAAGACTCTAGGACTATCACAGATAACGGTCGTTCTATTTCAAACACACAAAGTAAACACATGCTCAATTCAATGCAATCCTA
This sequence comes from Persicaria maculosa, assembly GCA_963922045.1. Classification (NCBI taxonomy): domain Eukaryota; kingdom Viridiplantae; phylum Streptophyta; class Magnoliopsida; order Caryophyllales; family Polygonaceae; genus Persicaria; species Persicaria maculosa. Next base: position 44,422,841 of record OY998261.1, read on the forward strand.
GCATGATACTACATGGCATGCTTTAATATGCATCAAAACTACACATTACATGACACATCAGGCAGGAGAAATCACGAATAGTTTCACAATCGAATTGAGGCCCATGATCAGTAATGATTGCTCGCGGTACTCCCAAACGAAATATCATATTTTTCCAGAGGAATTTCCGTACTTTTTCCACTGTTATCAAAGCCATGGCCTCGGCTTCTACCCACTTGGTGAAATAGTCAACTATCACTAGGATGAATCGCAGTTGTCCAGGAGCCCACGGAAAAGGTCTGAGGATGTCCATTCCCCACATTGCAAAAGGGTACGGGGCATATATGCATTTGAGGGGGTGGGGTGGTCGATATTTGAGGTCGATATGTCGTTGACAAGGATCACATATCATGATGTAGTGTTGGGTTTCAGCCCTGAGGCTGGGCCAATAATATCCTAGTCGTGTGATCTTTATTGCGTGTGATCTTTATTGCAATAGCTCTCCACCCTTGGTGATTCCTAGAGATGCCTGCATGTAGTTCTCTGACAATGGCCCGACCTTTCTGGTCGGACACGCAAAGAAGATCCAGGAGGTGAAAACCTCTTTTATATAGTCGACCGTCTTTGATTCGGAAACGAGAAGCTAGTCTTACGAGCCTTCGATATTATGAGCCGTGACATCCTTCGATTGGCCCATTGTTGATGTATTCCAAGATGGGTTCTCGCCAATCGGATGGTGATATCATGAAAACCCCTTTATGGATCCCCCGAGTATGCCTGCGCTCTATTACCACACGATCACTTAGCTCGAGGGGTAGCGTAGCTCCTATCCTGGCTAGGATATCGGCTCGCTCATTTTGCTCACGAGGTATTGAAGAGATTGAACAACGATTAAAAGCATTAGTAAGCGTTTCTACTCGGGTATGGTACTCCGGGAGCATTCCCGTCTTTTCCTCATATTCTCCTTTGATCTGCTAGGCTACTATTTCTGAATAAGTGAATATTAGCACTTGGCGAGTGCCATTGATCAATGCTTTCTCTATCCCCACTATTAATGCCTCATATTTCGCTTTGTTGTTAGTTGCCTTGAAAAGAAGCTGGAAAGATAAGTCAGTGACTTCCCCCGTTGGGCTAGATACTGTTACCCCTACTCCAAATCCATTAGATGATACGGATCCATCTACATTGATTACCGAATCCTCTCCTTCACGAGCTTGTGTTTTCGAGAATGTACCCTCCACTACGAAGTCAGCTAATGCCTGAGCTAAACGAGATTTTCGTGGTTTGAAATGAATATCAAACTCACATAGCTCTACTGCCCATTTTACCATTCTACCAGAGAGCGACGGTGAATGAAGGATTTGATGGAGGGGAAGATCAGAGAGGATTTCAATAGTGTGAGCTTGGAAGTAAGGCCTCAATTGTCTTGCTGCAAAGACCACAAAAAAAGCCATTTTCTCAATAGGGGTGTATCTGGACTCATTTGATTGTAGCACTCTACTCGCGAAATAAACAGGAAATTTGGATTCCCTTGTTAGCACGGCGCTAATGGTGGTTGATCCAACTGTGAGGGAGAGTTGTAAGGTTTCATGCTCCCGGGGGTAATGAAGTGTGGGAAGAGTTGCAAGATATTCTTTCATGTCCTTGAAAGCACTATCCAATACTGAACTCCATTCTACTAGGCCTTCTTTCTTTAGTTGGTCGAAGAAAGGTAATGAATGATCTGCCAATCGCAAGCAAAAACGGCTCAAGTAGTTGATTGAGCCATTGAGTTTTTGGATGTCTTTTAATGTTTAAGGAGGAGCCATATCGAGTATGGTTCGCACTTTTGAGGGGTTTACGTCTATACCTCGGTGACTGGTCATGAAACCCAAGAACTTTCCGGAATCAACGCCAAATACGCACTTTTCTGGGTTTCGGCATACGCGATTGGATCTAAGAGTATCGATGGTTTCTTGTAAGTCGGAAGGGTGTTGCTCTTTGGTCAAACTCTTGACCACAATGTCATCAACATAAACTGTAATATTCCTCCCTATCTGGGGTTTGAAAACTCTCTCGATCACTCGTTGAAAAGTAGCGCCTGCATTTTTCAATCCAAAGGCCATTACCTTGTAACAAAAGTTGCCCTGATTGGTGATGGAGGTCGTGCTCTTCTCATCGCGTGGATGTATTTTGATCTGGTTGTACCCAAAATAAGCGTCGAGAAAACTTAAAGTGGCGTGACCTGTTGTGGTGTCTACTAACTCATCAATAGAAGGGAGCAGATAGCTATGCTTTGGACATACTTTGTTCAAATCATTGAAGTCGACGCACATTCTCCACTTTCCACTACTCTTTTTGACCAAGACCACATTAGATAGCCATGTTGGGTCATTAATCTCGAGAACAAATCCTGCTTGTAAGAGCTGTTCTACTTCTTGTTTGGCGGCTTCAGCTTTTTCCGCAGCCATTTTCCTTTTTCTTTAACACACTCATTTGGTGTCGTGGGTGAGCCTTAAGGAATGTTCAGATATTTCTCGATGAAGGCCATTAAGGTCTTGAGCTGACCAAGCAAAGACGTCTCTTAAATTCTTGAGAATATCTTTGACGCGATTTAGATCGGTGGTTTCCATACTATGCCCATGATAAAGGGCTTCGGTGTTGTTTGTGAAAGGGAAAAATGCCACCTTTTCTTTGACGATCTTATCAACGATCTTCGCTGGTCGAACATCCAACTCGGCTTCAGTGGGGTGAGAAGTAGCTTCCAAATCATCGTTTTCAATTACTTCCGACTTTAAAGATCCCGAGGCAGGTCCGTCGATGGCGAGTACTCTGTGTTGATTTTTCTTAAGGGATGCGAGGGAGCAGACCCTGCTCTCTGATTGTTCTCCGCGTACTTCCCCGACCTTTCCATCCGCACATGGGAATTTGATGCTAAAATGGTAGATCGAACAAGCTATTTGGAATTCGAAGAGGCTCACATGGCCCATGATGGCATTGTAGATGGATGGTAGACGAACCACTGTGAACTCTATCATGTGAGAACTCCTTCCCGGAGGAGTTCCAAAGGTCAACGCGAGTTCAATTGTCCCAGCTACTTCAACTATATATCCTGAAAAGGAGATAAGATTTCCATAATAGCCTCGCAGAGCACTCTCTGCAATCCCCAGTTGTTCAAACGCGTTCCAATATAGGACATCCACTGAAGAGCCTGTGTTGACTAAAACGCGTTTCACTGTCTCAGTGCCTAGTTGCACATGGATAAACACGGGGTCTGAGTGGGGCATTCTGAGATCGCGGGCGTTAGAAAAATAAAAATTCAAAACAGCGTGCTTTGTGGAAGCATGTTTAACGCTGGATTCTGACGGGGGCTGTCTAGCTTCTCTTTCATAGTTTTTTCTCTCCTGATTGCTTGTTCCAGATGCAGATGGTCTTCCCACGATGGTATTGATGCATCCGTCGGGAAGTGGTGGATTTTGATCATTGCGATGAGAATGTACAAATTTGTTCGATGATGACCTTGCTTCTGGAAAGCGGGGAATATCCATTGGTGGGGGCCTATAACCACCGCCTCTATTCCCGTTTCTCCCTCCACATCCTCGTGGGTAGCCACCCCTTCCCCTTCCCCCTTGGCCATATTGTGGACGGTATTGTTGGGGTGGAAGGACAGGCCGGTTTTGGTGTTGATTTGTAGGTGGGGCACAAATTTGTAGAGGTACTATTTGTTGTGGGGTAGGTGAAGGAAGGACACCATAAACAGGAGGTCGTCTCATAGACGGGTTTGCCATTTGTACATTGCTTGGGGCAGAGGTAGGTAGGTTCGGGTAGGTTAGTTGATTGTATTGTACCTCTTGGGATTGATGTTGTTGAATGATAACATGATTTGGCCAGCGGGGGTTATAGTGTTGTTGGTTATCTCGACCTCCTTTATTATGGAATTTGTTGTTGGGGTTGTGAAAGTAGGTAGGCTTATTTTCATTGGTCTTTGAACTCGATCCCGCAGCCTCTAACGCATGAATCTGCAGGGTGACCAAGTCGTGCAACTTGTCATAATTGCAGGGTTCTTTTTTGAACAAATAGGTCTTGAAGTGTCTTTCAGCCAGGTTGCCCATCAAGATGGTGCTAGCCGATTCTTGATTGAATTTTGGGATTTGCACAACCATAGTAGTGAATCTGCTGAAGAAACTGCCCAATTATTCATATGCTTCTTGTTTAATGGAATTTAAATCCAGCATGGTGCGTTTCGGTGTGCAAGCGCTGCCGAAATGAGCCATGAAAATGCTCCACAGTTGGGTGAAGTTGCTTATTGACGATCGAGGCAGGTTGGTGAACCAGGTCAACGCGACTCCGCTCAAGGTGGATGGGAAACATCGACAAAACATCGCATCGTTGTTTTCATTCATGCCCATGGCCATAGTGAATTTATTCATGTGATCATTTGGATCAGAATTCCCGATGGACTTCACGATGGATACGTCTCTCCATCTTTTGGGTACCGGTGTTTCGTTAATGGCCTTGTAGAAAGTAGATGGGAAAGGGGGCTCATCCTTAGCAGTCGGACCAGGGGCTCCCGATGAATTGGATCTTGAAGAAATATCCGCTGCGGAATCTTCATGGGCTTTTTTTACCGAAGTTATCGTTATCACGATTGTGATCTGCACCTTGAATATTATCAAACGGGCCTGGGAATAAGTTGATCGGGGCGCGAGTGGGGGCCGATTGTTGATATTACCCGTTGGGGTTATATTGTAGAGGGATCTTATTCGCGGGTTGTCCATAGAAAGAGTTCGGGGGACAGCCACCTGCAAAGTAAGTATATGGGGGATCACCCCCTCCCCCCCAAGCACTGGGTTGTTCGAAAGTGGGAATTACGGCGTTGTTCCAAAGTGGTTGGGGAGGAAGATCCTCGCCTTCCAGGATGCGATTCTCTTCATCGGGGGGATTATTTAGATGTAGCTCGTTGTTCCATCCCTCTTCGTGATGTTGTTCTCCAAATTTCTCTCCAAAGAGAGTAAAATTCATTTCTTTGTTACCTACGATGTTACAGAAGTAGACCTTTAATTTTAGCTAAAAAACCAATTCTTGGAAGGGAGAAAACAAACTTTTAAATAAATGAGGAAAGAAAAAATTTATGAAAGCGAAGAAAATATTCTTCTAGGGACCAGTCTTCGTGAAAGGTTCCCACAGACGGCACCAATGAAGCGATTCTAGAATTTCACCTACACTTATTACCTCAAGGTGACGACAAAAGTCTTTAAATACATGTCGTATTAAGAGATAATACTTAGTTTTGCGATCAAATGAACCTTTTGTAGCTGAGGGTGTTTTTACAGATGTCCGAGGTTCACGATCAGGTATATTTACTCTTCAATCGTCGTCTTTAGAGGAAGTTTGTTTCGATGATGTGTCTTTCCTAGAATGGTTACTTGTCCGATTTAAGGATCTAAAGAACTCAAACCTAAGGGTTTTATGTCGAAGGAAGTTGCAGAGCTCCTTTTCTTATCTCTTATTTCAGATCCCATTCTTTGTGGGCGTTAGGGGGTATTTATAGTAGTATCCAAGCGAGCAGCTGGCTGGTGACCTCGTGGTTTACGTAGGGGACACGTGTAGCTCATGCCCTCATGCCAGCGGCTTAGGGTTGCTACACGTGGCGACGTTAGAGGAGAGGTGCTTCACCAGCGAGCTGCATGCCTTTCTGAAGGAGTTCTTAGTTAGTCTTGGAGCTTCCCTTCGCGATCTTGGTTATGAGGAGCGACATTCTCAGTTAGATTTGAGCCTTAGCTTACGTGAACCGAAAAAACTATGATCACGATGAGAGGTTCTTTAGTGTACACATGACTTTTGCGAGTATATGATCTTTGCGTAGGGTAGCCCACCTATGACGTCATATTACTATTAGTAAAAGAGGTAATTTAAGATGGCATCATCAACCGCCTTCTCTCTTTTACCCCCGCTTTCTTCCAACTGAAGTGAGGGGATACGAATGGAAGATGTCGTGGCCTCTGAGTCATTTTTCGCGACCGAATATGAAGTTCTTGATGAGCTGAATTCCTCTCTTACAACCCCCACGCTCATATTCTGGTTGTCGCTTGTTGATGACATTGTCTATTTTTCCCCAAAAAAGTAAAGAACCTTTTAAGAAACAAACTCCCTGAAAAGACGCGAAGAAGAAAAATCAACACGGGGAAAGCAGTCTTTTCAAAATCGCGATTATATAGAAATGGCGCCAAAAAAGCCCCTCGAGGGTCAGATTGGCGCCTCACGCGCCTCCTTAAGAAGACAATGAAAAGACTTTTTTCCCAAGGAATGACGGCTGGAAAACGCCTTTTTGCCTTCCTAAAAATCCCTTTTCTCAAGACAGAAAACGAAGCGTCCCCAAAAGAAAAATATAGGAGAAGATCCCCAAAGATTTTGCTTTTTGTCCCATCGGAGAACCGCCACATGATAAACCTCAACCCACCATGCCCTAGGTGGTCCGATCATAAAATCCGAGAAGGGTACCAAGGGCCGCCGGTCCAAGTGCCCTTAAACACCACTCCTTTCGTCTTTTCCCCCACCAAAGGAGGAGGTTTTTCACATCCCCTCTTCGAAAGCAATCCCTCCAAAAAGAATTTCCCCTTTTACCCTAAAATCCAGAAGAAATCAGGGGGAAAAGACGAAGAAAACCGAAAATGGAAACAAAAACCATAGATAAAAAATGGAAAAACAAAACTGTAAAGAAGAAACGGGGTCGGGGGCCACTTACATTGAAATGGAGGAACTGATCGAACAAGAAGCTCCAATCTGGGAGTAACTGTAGCCGAAATCGCTGAACCAGAAGATCCAAGCAACATTTTCTTTTTTCCAGAAGGGCCACTTCTCCTTTTTCTCTTTTTCTCTCTCTCCTCCCAATTCAAGATAAAATGAAATGAAGAGAAAAAGGAAGTGAAAACCCTATTTATAAGTCTCGTTGGGACCGTACCATTTCCCGCTCTAAAAACCCATGAACTTGTTGGGCCTTACTGCCCAAGCCCATCTCCACACAAGCCTCATATTCCCCCGTTTAGGAAAAAGGAGGCATCGCTTTTTATCGAAACTTGATCGCTTGTCAATTTTCCTCGCGATCTAGTCCCGAGGAGATATGACGATGTCATGAAAACTACCACTATTTTAGTGGTATAACGTCATAAATGGGCTACCCCACGCGAAAATCATATGCGCACGAAAGTCATATACGCACTAAAGACTATATCATCGCGACCAGAGTTTTCTCACTTTACATGAACCAAGGCTCGGGTCTAAATGAGAATGTCTCCCCTCAGGATTAAGATCGCGAATGGAAGCTCCAAAACTGACTAAAACACCTTCAAAGGGGAAGCAGCTCGCTGGTGAAGCACCTCTCCTCTAACATCGCCACGTGTAGCTACCCCCGAATGCTGGCATGAGGTCCTGAGCTACACGTGTCCCCTACATGAACCACGAGATCAGCAGCCAGCTGCTCGCTTGGATACTACTATAAATACCCCCTAATTCCCACAAGAACGGGGATCTGAAAGAAGAGATAAGAAAAGGAGCTCTACAATTTCCTTTGACGTAAAACCCTTAGGTATGAGCTCTTTAGATCATTAAGTCGGACAAGAAGCTTTTCTAGGAAAGACACATCATCAAAGCAAACATCCTCTAAAGGCGATGATTGAACAGTAAGTGACGATGCCATCAAAGCGAAACTCGGACGCCTGTAAGTGACGATGCCATCTAAAATGACCTCTTTTATTAATAGTAAATATGACGTCATAAATGGGTCACACTACGCAAAGCTCATATACTTACAAAGGTCGTATATACACTAAAGATTATATCATCGCGATCATAGTTTTCTCGGTTCACGTGAGCTCAGGCTTAGGTCTGATTAAGAATGTCGCCTCTCATAATCGAGATCGCGAAGGAAAGCCCTAAGACCGACTAAAAACTCCTTCAGAAAGGCAAGCAGCTCGCTGGTGAAGCATCTCTCCTTCAAACGTCGCCACGTGTAGCTACCTTAGACCACTGGCATGAGGGCATGCGCTACACGTGTCCCCTACATAAACCACGAGGTCACCAGCCAGCTGCTCGCTTGGATAATACTATAAATACCCCTTAACCCCCACAAAGAAAAGGATCTGAACTAAGAGATAAGAAAAGGAGCTCTGCAACTTCCTTTGACATAAAACCCTTAGGTTTGAGTTCTTTAGATCCTTGAATCGGACAAGCAGCTGTTCTAGGAAAGACACATCATCAAAGAAAACTTCCTCTAAAGACGACAATTGAACAGTAACTATACCTGATCGTGAACCTCAGATATCTGTAAAATCATCTTCAGTAACAAAAGGTTCACTAGATCGCGAAACTAAGTATTATCCCTTAACACGACAGGTATTTAAGGACTTTTTTCGTCAGCTTGAGGTAATAATATAGGTGAAATTCCAAGAAGGCTTCATTGGCGTCGTCTGTGGGAACCTTCACGACGAGGGGTCCCCCCAAGAATTTTTTCTTCGATTTCATCAATTTTTTCATTTTTTATTTTTGCTTAAAAGTTTATTTTCTCCTTTCGAAAAACTGATTTTTTAGTCAAAATTAAAAATTCTCTTTTGCAATATCACAGGTAACGAAGAAATAAATTTCACTCTCTTTGGAGAGGAATTTGGAGAACAACATCACGAGGAGGGATGGAACAACGAGCTGAATCTAAATAATCCCCCCGACAGAGAGAATCTCATCCTGGAAGGCGAGGACCTTCCTCCCCAACCACTTTGGAACAACTCCGTGATTCCCCCTTTCGGACAACACGGAGCTTGGGGGGTTACCCCCCATATACTTACTTTACAGGCGGCTGTCCCCCGAACTCCTTCTATGGACAACCCGCAAACATGATCCCTCCGCAATATGAACCTTATAGGTACTATCAACAATCGGTCCCCCATTCGCGCCCCAATCAACTTATTCCCAGGCCCGTTTGATAATATTCAGGGTGTGAATCGCGATCGTAATAAAGATGACATCGGAAAGAAAGCTCGCAAAAATTCTGTAGTGGATATTTCCTTAAGATCCAATTCATCAGGAGCCCTTGATTCGACTCCTAAAGATGAGTCCCCTTTCCGTCTGCCTTCTGCAAAGCCATTCGTGAAACACCAGTACCCAAAATATGGAGAGATCTGTCCATCGCGAAGTACACTGGGAATTCTGATCCAAATGATCACATGAATCAATTCACTACAGCCATGGGCATGAATAAAAACAACGACGCAATGTTCAGTCGATGTTTCCCATCCACCTTGAGCAGGGTCGCGTTTACTTGGTTCACCAACTTACCCTAGTCATCAATAAGTAACTTCACCCAACTGGCAAGCATTTTCGTTGCTCATTTCGGTAGTGCTTGCATGCGGAAGCGCACCATGCTGGATCTAAATTCCATTAAATAAGAAGCATTTGAGTCAGTGGGCAACTTCTTCAGAAGATTCACTACTATGGTTGTACAAATCCCAAAATTCAATCAAGAATCAGCTAGCACCATCTTAATGGGCAACTTGGCCGAAAGCGACTTCAAGACCTATCTGTTTAAAAAAGAGCCCTGCAATTATGACAAGTTACGTGACTTAGTCACTTTGCAAATTCACGCGTTAGAGGCTGCGGGATCAAGTTCGAAGAGCAATGAGAATAAACCTCCCTACTTTCACAAACCCAGCAATACATTCCATAACAAAGGAGGCCGAGATAACCAACAACACTATAACCCCCGCTGGCCAAATTCTATTGTCATCCCACAACACGAACCCCAAAAAGGATAGTACAATCAATTGACCAATCCAAACCTTCCAACTTTTGCCCCAAGCAACGTACAAATGGCACACCCATCTATGATCCGACCTCCTGTTTATGGTATCCCTAATCCTCCTCCCCCAAAACAAATAGTGCCTTTGCAAATTTGTCCCACACCTACAAATCAAAACCAAAACCGGCCCGTCCTTCCACCCCAACAATACCGCCCACCATATGGCAAAGGGGGAAGGGGAAGGGGCGGCTACCCACGCGGACGTTGAGGGAGAAACGGAAATAGAGGCGGTGGTTATAGGCCCCCGCTAAGGGATATTCCCCTTAATCCAGAAGCAAGGTCATCATCGAACAAATATGTACATTCTCATCGCAATGATCAAAATCTGCCCCTCCCAGACGGGTGCATCAATACCATCACAGGAGGACTATCCACATCCAGAACTAGCAATCAGGAGAGAAAAAACTATGAAAGAGAAGCTAGACAACCCCCATCAAAAGCCAGCGTCAAAGAGACTTCCACAAAGCACGATGTTTTGAATTTCGATTTCTCTAATGCTCGTGATCTCAAAATGCCCCACTCAGACCCCGTAGTTATTCATGTGCAACTATTCACCAAAACAGTCAAACGTGTTTTAGTCGATACAGGCTCCTCGGTGGATGTCCTATACTGGAATGCATTCGAACAACTAGGGATTGCAGAGAGTGCTATGCGATTTTATTCTGGGAAGCTTATCTCATTTTCAGGAGATGAAGTTGAAGTAGCCGGGACAATTGAGCTCGCATTGACTTTAGGAACCCCTCCGGGAAGGAGGTCTCACATGATAGAATTCACAGTGGTTCACCTACCTTCTATCTACAATGCTATCATGGGCCGCGTAAGCCTTTTCAAATTCCAAATAGCTTGTTCCATCTACCATTTTGGCATCAAATTCCCATGTGCTGAAGGAAAGGTTGGGGAAGTACGTGGAGAACAATCGGAGAGCAGGATTTGCTACCTCGCGTCCCTTAAGAAAAATCAACACAGAGTACTTGCTATTGACGGAACTACCCCGGGATCTTGAAAGTCAGAATTAGTTGAAAATGATGATTTAGAAGCTACTTCTCACCCTACCGAAGCCGATTGGAAGTCCGACCAACGAAGATCCCTGATAAGATCGTGGAAGAAAAGGTGGCATTTTTCCCTTTCACCAACGGCACCGAGGCCCTTTATCATGGGCATAGTTTGGAGACCACCGATCTAAATTGCGTTAAAGACATTCTCAAGAATTCAAGAGGCGTCTTTGCTTGGTCACCCCAAGACCTCAAGGGCCTTCCTCGTGAAATATCTGAGCATTCCTTTAGACTCACCCACGACACTAAGCCAGTGTGTCAAAGAAAGAGGAAAATGGCCGCGGGAAAGGCTGAAGCTACCAAACAAGAAGTAGGAAAGCTTTTGCAAGCAAGATTTGTTTGCAAAATTAATGACCCAACATGTCTATCCAATGTGGTCTTAGTCAAAAAGAATAATGGAAAATGGAGGATGTGCGTCGACTTCAAAGATTTAAATAAAGCATGTCCCAATGATAGTTATCGACTCCCTTCCATTGATGAGTTAGTAGATACCACGGCAGGTCATGCCACTTTGACCTTTCTCGACGCTTATTCAGGGTACAACCAGATAAAAAGGCATCCACGCAATGAGAAAAACACGGCCTTCATCACCAATCAGGGCACCTTTTGCTACAAGGTAATGCCCTTTGGGTTGAAAAATGCAGGTGCTACTTTTGAACGAATGATCGAAAGAGTTTTTAAACCCCATATTGGAAGAAACATTGCAGTTTATGTCGACGAAATTGTGGTCACGAGTTTGACCAAAGAGCAACACCCTTCCAATTTGCAAGAAACCATCGATGCTCTTAGATCCAATCGCGTATGCCTTAACCCAAAAAAGTGTGTATTTGTCATTGATTCTGGAGAGTTCTTGGGTTTCATGATCAGTCATCGAGGAATAGACGTGAACCCCTCAAAAGTGCAAACCATACTCGATATGACCCCTCCTAAAACACTGAAAGACATCCAAAAACTCAATGGATCGATCAACTACTTAAGTCGTTTTTGCTCGCGATTGGCAGATCATTCATTACCTTTAATCGACAAACTAAAGAAGTATGGCCCAGTAGAATGGAGTTCAATATTGGCCAAAGCTTTCAATGACATGAAAGAATATCTTGCAACTCTTCCCACACTTCATTACCCCCGGGAGCATGAAACCTAACAACTCTACCTTGCAGTCGGATCAACCACCATTAGCGCCGTGCTGACAAGGGAATCTAAATTCCCTGTTTATTTCGCGAGTAGAGTGCTATAGTCAACTGATTCCAGAAACACCCCTATTGAGAAAATGGCTTTATCTGTGGTCTTTGCAGCAAGACGATTGAGGCCTTACTTCCAAGCTCACACCATTGAAATCCTCTCCGATCTTCCCCTTCATCAAATCCTCCATTCACTGTCGCTCTCTGGTAGAATGGTAAAATGGGCGGTAGAGCTATTTGAGTTTGATATTCATTTCAAACCACGAAAATCCCGTTTGGCTCAGGCATTAGATGACTTCATAGTGGAGGCTACATTCTCGGAAACACAAGATCGCGAAGGAGAGGATTAGGTAATCAATGTAGATGGATTTGTATCATCTCATGGATGTGGAGCGGGGGGAACAATATCTAGCTCAACAGGGGAAGTTACTGATCTATCTTTCCAGCTTCTTTTTGAAGCAACTAACAACGAAGCGGAATATGAGGCATTGATAGCAAGGATAGAGAAAGCACTGATCAATGGTGCTCGCCAAGTACAAATATTCACTGATTCATAAATAGTAGCCCAGTAGGTCAAAGGAGAATACGAGGTGAAAACAGGGATGCTCCCAGAGTACCTTACCAGAGTACAAATGCTTACTACTCCTTTTAATCGCTGTTCAATCTCTTCAATACCTCATGCAAAAAATGAACGAGCTGATATCCTAGCCAGGATAGGAGCCACGCTACCCCTCGAGCTGAGCGATCGTGTGATAATAAAGCGCAGACATGCTCGAGGGATCCATAAAGGCGTTTTTGCCATATCACCATCCGATTGGCGAGAACCCATCTTGAAATACATTAATAATGGGCCAATCGAAGGTGCCCATGGCTCAAAATATCGAAAGCTTATGAGACAAGCTTCTCGTTTTCGAATCAAAGATGGTTGATTGTATAAAAAAGATTTTCACCTCCCAGACCTTCTTTGCGTGTCTGACTAAGACGGTCGGGCCATCGTCAGAGAACTACATGCACGCATCTGTGGAAATCACCAAGGGTGGAGAGCTATGGCAACAAAGATCACACGACTAGGATATTATTGGCCTAGCCTCAGGGCTGAAACCCAACACTACATCATGATATGTGATCCTTGTCAACGATATTCCGACCTCAAACATCGACCACCACACCCCCTCAAATGCATATCTGCCCCGTACCTTTTTGCAATGTGGGGGATGGACATCCTCGGACCTTTTCCGTGGGCCCCTGGCCAACTGCGATTCATCCTAGTAATAGTTGATTATTTCACCAAGTTGGTAGAAGCTGAGGTCATGTCTTTAATAACAGTAGAAAAAGTTTGAAAATTCCTTTGGAAAAATATGATATGTCATTTTGAAGTGCCGTGGGCAATCATTACTGATCATGGGCCTCAATTCGATTGTGAAACTATTCGTGATTTTTGTTTTGGGCTCCAGATAGAGCTCCGCTTTTCATCTGTGGCATACCTCCAATACAACTGCCAAGCTGAAACAACCAATAGACAAATCCTGAATGCGTTGAAGAAAAGATTGGGCCTCGCCAAAGGAGAAGGGGCAGAGACCTTACCTTTTGTTCTATGGGCATATCGAACCTTAGAAAAAAGCCCCACAGAAGAAACACCCTTCGCCATGACATTTGGTGTAGATGCGGTCGTCCCAGTTGAACTGCTGATCCCTTCAGCAAGAGTTTTTGATTTCAACAAGGATACCAACGATGAAGCATTAGAATTGGAATTACACCTCCGCGAAGAGAGAAGGGAAATATCCTGCATCAAGGCTAGTGAATATCAACGTCCACTCTCTGATGGCTACAACAAAAGCGTTTTCGTACGCCTATTACAAAAAGGAGACATGGTCCTTCAACAAGCCACAAAAGGAGGGAAAATCGAACCAAAGTGGGAAGGGCCCTACATCATTCACCACGAAGTAGGGAGAGGATCATTCAAGCTTCAAAACTCAGAAGGGGCTATTCTCCCTAAAGCATGGAACACTAGGAACCTTAAAGCTGACTACAGCTAAGATTAACCTTTTTTGTATAAGGATCCCCGAGGACTTAGAATTTTCTCTGTATAGAAAGTCTCGAGGATCCTAGAAGGGGCACACCACTTCTCTAAAATATATATATGAAAGTTCCAGGCCCTCTTTGGAAAAAACATTGTGTCGCTGCATAACATAAATTTAGCAATCGCGTGCACTTTTGACACGGATTCGCAAACAAGCCTCTACGGAGAATAAATTTAGCAATCACGTGCACTTTTGGCACGGATTCTCAAACAAGCCTTTACGAAGAATAAATTTAGCAATCGCGTGCACTTTTGGCACGGATTTGCAAATAAGCCTCTACGGAGAATAAATTTAGCAATCGCGTGCACTTTTGGCACGGATTTTCAAGTAAGCCTCTACGGAGAATAAATTTAGCAATCGCATGCACTTTTGGCACATATTAGCAAATAAGCCTCTACGGAGAATAAATTTAGCAATCGTGTGCACTTTCGGTACGGATTAGCAAATAAGCCTCTACGGAGAAGAAATTTAGCAATTGTGTGCACTTTTGGCACAGATTAGCAAATAAGCCTCTACGGAGAATAAATTTAGCAATCGTGTGCACTTTTGGCACGAATTAGCAAATAAGCCTCTACGGAGAATAAATTTAGCAATCGCGTGCACTTTTGGCACAGATTAGCAAATAAGCGTCTACGGAGAATAAATTTGGTAATCGCGTGCACTTTTGGCACGGATTAGCAAAAAAGCCTCTACGAAGAATAAATTTAGCAATCGCGTGCACTTTTGGCATGGATTAGCAAATAGGCCTCTACGAAGAATAAATTTAGCAATCGCGTGCAGTTTTAGTACGGATAGGCGAATAAGCCTCTACAAGGAATAAATTTGAACACACAAGTTAAACTCAAAACATGAACCAAGCATTCAAACAATTCGAGTACAAACATTATTCAATACGAAATACCATAAAGCATAAACAAAGCATGCAAGTTAACCAACGTCAAGAAAGATCACCCTGAAACCTTTGCCCAACACAATTGGCAAAGACATGACAACAATATTTCGGAAACAAAGAGAAAAGACCCTAACAGTAAATCAGTTTTTCTTATCCTCATCTTTCTCTTCTTCCTCTTCTTCCCCTTCTTCCTCTTCATCCTCTTATTCCTCTTCCAGCACCAAGACATTAAAGCAATGATCCTCCACGTACCTAAAAAGGGCCCATGAAGCTCCTACACGAATGCCACTTTCCACAACAAAGGCATTCCAACCCTCTATTAGCCATGATTTTCCATTACCATCCTTTGAGACCCGCACTTGCATGCTATTACCATTTGGGGATGTCAAACAAACATGGTCTGATATTAACTCCCCATAAACCTGCCCAAAGCAATTGGGCAAAGGCTGTCATAAAAACACGCAAAAAATAGCTAAGCATTAAGGAGAAAGAAAAACCCATAAATACAATAAAAAAAAGGGTCGAGTATTTAAGCGCCAAATACCAAGAAGTGCAGTTTCTCAGCAGCATCTATAAACTTGATAAAATCTGGACGACCCGAGTAAGAACAAGACATCCTGTCTAAAAATATGAGAAATACAAACAACAGCAAAAGACACACCAAACCCCCATACCTCAATAGCCATTTATATATATATATATATATATATATATATATATATATATATATATATATATATATATATATATATATATATATATATATATATATATATATATATATATATATATATATATATATATATATATATTAAAGGATCAAACAGGTCAAAACCCTATTAATTACTATCAAAGAAAAAACCATTCAGTAACAAAGTGTTTTCCCAAGATAACCTGCATACCGAACACGTGGAAAGAATCTAACGGCACCAGTATCAAGTCAGGCGGTAAAGAGAAGATTCGCTTACCCAAGTTCACCGGTCACATCACGACAATCGAGGTTTCTCAAAAAATTAAGTCCTGCCAAGAATACAGGCACACCATGCCGTCCCTGCTCTATAAAATCACCCCTATTTCACAGTTCATCGTTCACAAGAAACAAAAAATTAAAAATAGCGAACCCAAATCATCAACAAAACCCATACACTTTTTCCCTTCATCAAGATTTCGAAGAACAAGTGCTTCGTATGATGCTACCGTATGGTTTTCAAGAATATTTCGAAACCCAGGTCCCCGAAGAAATTCTGCTATCCTCCCGCACAGTGAAGGATTTCAAAATTGGCCTCATTAAAGGTCATTACCACTCTCTCTGGGTTGCTCAAGGATGGAAAGATTTCGTAGAGACCCATGATCTTCGCTTAAGATCCACCATAGTTTTCGTTCATAAGGAAGACACTCACTTCGAAGTAAGTATGCATGATTCCGAAGGATATGATGCAGAAGACCAATTAGACACATCTGCACTCGATGGTTCCCCATGTAACGGTTTCTAAAAATTGTACTCTATAGACCTAAATAAATTGTTTCTTAATCTTGATTCTCTTATTTTGGTTAATCTCTTCAGCTCGTAGTACGCTGGATATTACCATCAATATTTACGAATCAACCTCCTTCGCGTATCGAACGCCGGAGATTGCATTTATTTTTGGTTAATCTCTTCAGCTCGTTGTACGCTGGCGATTACCATCAATATTGGCGAGTCAATCTCCCTCGCGTAGCGAACGCCGGAGATTGCATTTATTTTTTGTTAATCTCTTCAGCTCGTTGTACACTGTAGATTACAATCAATATTTACGAGTCAATCTCCTTCGCGTATCGAACGCTGGAGATTGCATTTATTTTTTGTTAATCTCTTCAGCTCGTTGTACGCTGGAGATTACCATCAATATTTACGAGTCAATCTCCCTCGCGTATCGAACGCTGAAGATTGCATTTATTTTTGGTTAATCTCTTCAGCTCATTGTACGCTGGAGATTACCATCAATATTTACGAGTCAATCTCCTTCGCGAATCGAACGCTGGAGATTGCATTTATTTTTCGTTATTCTCTTCAGCTCGTTGTACGCTGGAGATTACCATCAATATTTACGAAATGACAAATAAAATGAAACCATATATCAAAGCAACAATTGAAAAAACACCACAAAAAGAAAACATAGACCTAATACGCAATGGCAACAACACCAACAAACCCATGTTACAAATAAAACTAAGAAGAAGAGTCATCTTTAGGCTCAATCACTATGGTGTTAAAAGAACGCCCTCCTTCATACTTAAAGATCACAAGGGAACACCCAGCACGAAGACCACCATCATTTGCAAAATCAGCCCACCCATCAGTCAGCCAAAACTGATCATTACAATCTTTGAAAACTATCACAGTAAACAATCGACCTATAGGAGACGTTAACAGTACCTCTCCCCTTACAACATCACTATACATAGGCCCAAAGAACTTTAGGAGTGCCTAAAAAATTCAAAATTTTGTCAAGATTAGAAAAATGCAATTCATGCTCTGAGCAAATAACAAACAAAGAATAAAAATTTTTACCATAGCACAAAGTTGCTCTTCAGCATAGATAGATCCATAAAAATCACGCGGAGGCAAATTTGAGGAATCCATTCTTTATCCCACACAGATACTGATGCGGATCAAGATGGCATTCTGTGGGTCAAACAATGATCATGATCCAGGCGAGCTCTCAAGACCGATTCGAGGGCTATTGATGGCAAAGACTGTCATTCTCAAAAGAAAGAAGAAGGCTCCACCATGGGAGAAGGCCCAAAGGAGCAAGGTGAGCTAATGTCCATGTTTTGGTTCGTTCGTAATGGGTTCACAACATTTTGACATCTCAGTAAAATCGGTCGTTCGGAGTCCATATTTATCGGATTGGGTTGTGTCATATCTTGTTGGAACGAGGACGAAAAGCTCTACAACTTTGTTGTTGAAGGTTTTTCCATAATCAACCTTGAAAATGGCCGAAATTCATCATCTTTGAAGCTGTCACTGTTTGGACGAATTTCTACATTTTTATTTAATTAATTTCGAATTTTATTTAATTAAATTACATTTAATTATTTTATGTAATTAGGAAAATAAAATGTGGGAGGAAAATATCTCTTCTAGATAAATTCCTTAACCACCAAGTTTTAATTATTTATCTTTAGCTAGTTTGATCTATCTCAGGTAAGTTTGATATATCTTTTAGGATTTCTATCTATCTTTAGCTAACCAAAGCTCTATCCTTTGCAAGGTAGAATTGGTTAAGGTTTTCTATTTAAACAACATTGTATGCTTTGAATTATGGAGATGGGAAAATTATATTGAAGAAACCTTTTTGGCTAAAAAGGTTCTTCGATTTCCCCCATCCTAAAGCTCTTGCATTCAAGTTATTGTTCGATAAATCATCCGATATCAAATCCTAATCCCAAACACAATCCCAAACCAAACACAAAGGAGAAACCCATCCGGAGAAACTGTCGCTGGATCAGAGAAGCCGTCGCTGAGTCTGCCCAGAACCGTCGCCAGCGTCCGGGCCGCCCTTGGCCGCCCCGCGGCCATCCCAGCGACCGTCACTGCTGCTTTGCTTCCGTCGCTGTTTCCTTTGTTGGTTTTAGTTTTTATTTGTTTGTTTTCTTATCTTTCACAATAGTTCAAAGTCTTTATTGTATGTAATTGTAAACATCAAGGATATAAAGAATATTGCAAGATCGGACCATCAACAAGTTGGTGTTCTTGATTCCGAGCCCACAGGCGAAGGATCAGGGATTCCAAACGTATCAAGTGGTATCAGAGCCATAGGTTTCGCAAGTTCTTGTTTTTTTTTTCTTGATGTTATTCACGATTTGATTCAGTGGTTGGCGTTATCTGGGGAGATTGGGATGATGATCCCGATCCCTTGGATGGGTTCTTCGCTTTGGAACGGGCTGCACAACAACGACACCGCCCAGAGTTGCAGAGACGAGCTTTGCAACAACAACAAGCTTTAGAGCGACAACAAGAGGCTCAAAGGCGCCGCCTTTGGCTTCAACGAAAAGCGGAAATCGAAATGGAGAGGCATCGACAACAACTTCAAGCCGAACTTACAGCCAAAATTAAAGCCGAACTAGATGTCTATGATGCCAGATCATAGGCAATGTTCGAGGAGGGCTTGAAGGAATTGGAGAAGGCCATCTCGGATAGAGTTTGTTATGCTCTTGCTTTGGCCATAACCCATACTCCAGTGGCTATAGTTGCCTCAACCGACGACGAGGTTATTAAGCCTAAGGAGCCTATAGTTGAATTCGTTGCCCAGGATTCAGCACAGCGCGCCAAACTTGTTTCACAGATTCCCGTTGACTCCGACCTCGGAATTGAGTCAACTCAGTCTTGTTACGAAGCTGACTCGACGAGCTTTCCAGGGTCACACACTGCTAGAACCCGCTGGGAAGACCTACGAATCTACGCTGCAAATGAACTGCAGTGCTGCGCCAGATGTGTTGGTTGCTTCTAACGACGACGATGAGAACGTTGGGGACACTTCTCTTGAGTTAGCTATTGTACCACTTGAGATTTTCCCAAATGTTGAGAATTCTGAAGTTCATAGGGTTATTGAGCCTACTGATGTTGTTCCTTTTGATTGCTCAATGATCGCTATAACAGGTGTTGTTTTCGAGGTTTCTATGCCTCGAATTCTGCTGGCGCCATCTCAAGTTGATGCTCAGGGAAGTTAATTTCTCATTGCTGCTCCTTCCCCACTGTTCTTCAATGACTCGATTCGAGGACGAATCGAAGCTAAGAGGGGGAGAATGATGCGGATCAAGATGGCCTTCTGTGGGTCAAACAATGATCTTGATCCATGCAACCTCTCAAGAGCGATTCGAGGGCTATTGATGGCAAAGACTGTCATTCTCAAAAGAAAGAAGAAGGCTCCACCATGGGAGAAGGCCCAAAGGAGCAAGGTGAGCTAATGTCCATGTTTTGGTTCGTTCGTAATGGGTTGACAGCATTTTGACGTCTCAGTAAAATAGGTCGTTTGGAGTCCACGTTTATCGGATTAGGTCGTGTCATATCTTGTTCGAAGGACGACGGAAAGATCTACAACTTTCCTGTTGAAGGTTTTTCCAGAATCAACCTCGAAAATGGCCGAAATTCATCATCTTTACAGATGTCACTGTTTGGACGAATTTCTACATATTTATTTAATTAATTTCGGATTTTATTTAATTAAATTAGATTTAATTATTTTATGTAATTAGGAAAATAAAGTGTGGGAGGAAAATATATCTTCTAGATAAATTCCTTAACCACCAAGTTTTAATTATTTATCTGTACCTAGTTTGATCTATCTTAGGTAAGTTTGATATATCTTTTAGGATTTCTATCTATCTTTAGCTAATCAAAGCTCTATCCTTTGGAAGGTAGAATTGGTTAAGGTTTTCTATTTAAATAACATTGTATGATTTGAATTATGGAGATGGGAAAATTATATTGAAGAAACCTTTTTGGCTAAAAAGGTTCTTCGATTTCCCCCATCCTAAAGCTCTTGCATTCAAGTTATTGTTCGATAAATCATCCAATACCAAATCCTAATCCCAAACACAATCCCAAACCAAACACAAAGGAGAAACCCATCCTGAGAAACCGTCGCTGGTTCAGAGAAGCCGTCGCTGAGTCTGCCCAGAACCGTCGCCAGCGTCCGGGCCGCCCTGCAGCTCCCTTTGTCGCCCCGCGGCCATTCAAGCGACCGTCACTGCTGCTTTGCTTCCGTCGCTGTTTCCTTTGTTGGTTTTAGTTTTTATTTGTTTGTTTTCTTTTCTTTCACAATAGTTCAAAGTCTTTATTGTAAGTAATTGTAAACATCAAGGATGTCAAGAATATTGCAAGATCGGACCATCAACAAGTTGGTGTTCTTGATTCCGAGCCCACATGTGAAGGATCGGGGATTCCAAACGTATCAGATACCTTTTTATACGCAAGTATGCAAGGTAGAACTCCACACATTAGAACAAGACAGAAAAAAAAAATTTTGGAGACAAAACCTGCAAACCTTATCTCTGCCCACACACATATCAAAAATGCAGAACTTACAAACACGGCATATCATCCCTACCCATACACGTGTCAAACGACCAAAAAATACAGGATATAAACTTCATATGGCTCCTTAGCTTTATGGCTCACGCTAAGATTCATCGATATTATTACAGACAACAAAGAACATTGTCAATTAATTCATTTATTTATTTAAGCAAGCCACAACAACAAAATTCACCTCTATGACTAACAACGAACATCAAACTCCAAATCACCATTCTGATCAGGTTCTGGATCAATCGCGATGACACCAAACAGGGAATTCCCATCATAATTAAAAACTAACAGCATACCAATCCGAATTTCATTCATCGCCACGAATTCTGACCACCCTTCGGTAAACCAATATCGATCGGTATTAAGCTTTTCAACTGATACCCAAAACCTTTCAGCATCTCGCGAAGTCAAAGTCACTTGCCGCAGACCATCATCGCCATAAGACACATATCCATATGCAAGAGGCTTATAAAAAAAGGAGGAGAAAATAAAACGAAGTTCAGTAATTAAGAATTCATAAATTTTTCAAAGAACAACAAAGTATTCACAAAACATACAAGACGATGCAAATAACTGTTGTTGCAGGAGGCTTGATGTGTCAAGTAATTACAAATAATAAAGATGTAATAAATGTAATCCAACTCCTGACCTAAGCAAATAATTACAAGACTTCCTCCCGTTGTAGTGGAAGGGTAGTCAGGATCGATCCACGAGGAGGCGTGTCAGTGGGATCCTAGTAGTGTTTGGAAATTTCACGTCTGCGTCGACCAGAAGCCTCGATTTCGACCTTGGGCCTCGACGTCGACCTTGGCTGTCGATGTTCTCTACAAAAGAAGACCTGCAGAGACAAAAACAAGTGGTCGATATCGACTGAAGGGGTCGATATCGATGTAAGTCACAAAATCGACTGGCTCAGAAGACTGCTAGTCGATACAGAAGGGTCGATATCGATGCAAGGGGGTCGATATCGATGCTCAGCAAACTCCGCAGCGATGTTCGTCGTCGACTCAGCAAACTGTCGACGAACTCAGTGGTCGATATCGACGTCTGGGGTCGATATCGATGTCTCCCTACAGTGGGTTAGTTCTTCGTCGGCAAAGAAAGGCCGAAGATTTAAGAATGGAGAGAGAAGCAATGAACAGAAATAACAGTGGGTTTGACTGAATATAAAGTTATTTAAAAAGCAACTCCTAGGATTAGGGTTTACCACAACGTTAACCAATGCATGCGATAAGATAAATAAGACGGACAATTGCGCTATTTCACCCGAGGGACAAGCTTTCGCCGTACACCAACTCTTAGGATTACTCTTGCAAATAAACCTAATTGTCTCTACCAATTTTATGTTTATAACTCAAGTTGTTAGCATGAATCCCTTTTCTTTCGATTAGGACTAAACATAGAATTGTAGGAGGAGAGATAGACACAACGATATCAACATCAAATACTTACCTCATGCGTGCATGGCTAACGTCGGGCTCACCCCGACCCTAAGAGCTTTGGGGGACTACTCGCTTCTCATCATGGAACTCATTGTCAATTGAAGGAAATAAACTTGCATTAAAATAAACTCTGAAGCTTTACAACTCAACGTCAACTTTCGCAAACGTCAAACCCTAAAACTTCTCTCTAACTCTAACTCTATTGTCTATTGTCTTTGTCTTGCTTCTTGTCTTGGATTAATGGATGAATGATAATTGGATGGATCCTCTAACAAACCAGCCCCTAGGGCTTTATTTATAGGCTACTAATCCTTGCTATCCAAGGATTGTAACTCCTATCTAAACTATTAACTCTATCCGAACAATTAGGATAGGTCTTTTATTTTGATAAAAACTTAAATAACTTAAAGGTAAAAGATAAATAAAACATCAGCTGCCATCTATCTTGAAAGTATGAGATAATCCCGTGCCTCCTTGAAGATATAGTTCCAATCCGCATTCGAAACCGAGTCTATCTTCTGTCGAGATAAGGGGTCGATATCGACACCAGAGGTCGATATCGAGGTCTTTGTTCCTGCTCGACTTGTTCAGCTCTGGTCGATGTCTATGTTGAAGTCGATATGGGTGCATGTATGTCGATATCGAGGCTTTCTTGTCTGGTTTGTGTGGCTTATCTCGACGCTCAGAAGTCGTGTCGAAATCTAGGGTCGATATCGATGTCTCCGGTCGATATCGACCTCTTCTCAGCTTCACTTGGCTTCTTCGTTTTGACTCCGATTTCATCGAATTCCTGCATGGTTAGCTCAAACTCGTGCAGACTCTATTTCTTATACTTTAGCTCATTCTTACACAAGTTTATATACTTTTGAAGCTTTTCTTTGGAAATCGATTGAAATATGGAGTCAAAAGATGCAATAAACAAAGGTACAAATATGTACATCAATAACTCTCCACAACAACATCCACTAAAAAGCTCCCAAGCATTGGAAAGTTGATCCTCGATCCAGTCAATGAGCTATTTGACATCATCAATACAAAAATCCTTATTTTTCAAAACATGCAAAACACCATTTATAAAAAGTTAAAGCTTCTAGATAACCACAACAAGTGATAAACCATTGCATTTACCCTTATCCTGACAAGAAGATGAACATAGGACACGACCCAACTTTAAAACTCGTCCACAAGCAACAGTCAGATCGAAAGATCAGCAATAAGATTCAATTGACACGTGTCTTGCTGATAATCCAAAAACTGATACACTATAAATAGACCTTCCCTTAACCTACAAAGTTCAAAACAGAACACGTTCATACAATGTCAAGCTTCAATGAATTCTCCCAAAATCTATCCCCTCCTAGATTTATCCCAAACATCATAACATATCTCAACCCTAGGTTCATCAGAATGATCCTTTTTCAGGATCATATGATCAGGCTTCCCCTTCCATATATATTTACAGAACTCGAAGAAGAAATCTTAGGACATGTGTTCCTCTGCTCTCCCTCAAACCAACACTTCATGATCCTCATAGAAAGAGATGAAGGAAACTGGTACTCCCTTTCTTAAGGATGGAGAGATTTCGTAAGAATCAATAACCTCATAATTGGAGTGTGCCTTACATTTGAATATGAAGGAAACGCCCATTTCCAAGTTACAATAAAGGAGCCTGGACCAGAGCAAAATGGAGACATCCCCTATGACCTTATGTGCCATGAAGACATAGAAATTACCGCTCAAAACTAAATACTAATAAACAAAGTGTTGTAACAAAGTCGATCTACAGAGATAAATTTGTACCATAAATAAAAACTTAGCGATCCCTTTATTTTATGTTATTTCACGCGTTATCTTATAAAGCGCTCAACAACAGGAGATTGGTAAGGATATCGCAATGTAATATAAAAAGACAAATAACACCAAAAAAGAAGAGTGGAAATTATATACTTATAACCATAAACCACGATAAAATAGTCACTTGAATATCGCGGGTGAAATTGTTCAAAAAACCGTCAAACCACGACAAAACAGTCACCTGAATATCGCGGGTGAAATTGTTCAAAAAACCATCACACCGGGCAAAACCAACAAACTAATGTCCAGAAAACAACCAACACATGTATTTATCATGAATCAATTTCAGGATCGCGATCTTGGTCTTCAGGATTACCAACCAGACCCGTCTCGAGTAACGGTGTTGGAGAAGAAGGGGCTAAATCTGGAGAGGGTTCCGCGAGCACCATGTCGTTGGCATCATAACTAGGCACAAACATTTTGACAGAACTGTGAAGATGAGCAAACCGATTCACGCTTTGAACGACCCCGCCATCGACACCTTTCGCGAACGCTTCAGCTAAATAACTATAGAGAATGGACTCCCCAACTGTCTCTAGAAATTTACCGAGTCTTCCCTTACCTTCGTCGGTCAGGAGATATTCATAAAGGGTAGCCTTGGTCAGTTGAACACCATCGCCGGATGTATACTTCGCTAACTCTTCTTTAGTAATAGACAACTCATCGCGCACACGTTGTAACTCCTCCTCCAACCCATGCAGCTGATTTTCTAAATCAGAAATCCGTGAAACATTTTCAGCAATTTTTTCCCTCAGATTCATGGAATCTACATTCGAAAGATCCAACTCCCCCTTCACTTTCTCAAGCTCATTCTCAGTCTTTTCCAAAGCATCCTGCAAGCTCTTGATGGTCCCTTCTTGCATCTCGGCGTCCTTGACCTTGGATAGTTTCACTTGGAGAACTTTTACTTCCTTTTGCAACTAATTCACGTGGTCGCCATGCTCTTTCAAACGCCCTGTCACCTCCTCCCAATAAAGGTTGTACTAATAATGAAAACAATAAAACATGTGAAAAGAGGAAAGTCTGAAGGAGATAAGGTTTTCATAGCGAAGAAAAAGAGCAACGCATAAAGCTTACCCAGCCCACAGCTTTTTGCCCTTCGTCGGCTAGATCCTCGTCTGCGAGGGCCCGAATATAATCCCTTTCAGCCGGACAACTCCTCAAGGGAAGAGCGAGCTTGCGATAGTCGATTGCTGTAAAACCAGGTTGCCGATAACCTGATATGGCTATTCCAGACTGAGTAAGTGGCTCTTCCGATAAAGGTGCACTAAGACCCTTATCCCCTGTCCTCCTCTTCTTGCTCGCCGCACGGACTAAAGGCTCGCCATCTCCGATTGGATCCTGATCCAAATCAAAAATAGGCGAAGCATTTGCTACATCCCCCACAGGACGACTCCCGGTGGGAACCAGGGGCAGAGCAGTATCGCGAGCTGTGGATGAAACACCGACGACCGATGATCTCGAGTTTTTCCTTCCTTTCAAGGCTCCCGCGGAGAGTTTGGTAAGATCCAATATACCTGCCAAAGGAAAGAAATGTAATACATATGGGTGCAGATTAAGATGAGAATGCTCGTACCCGTACACAAAGAAAAAAGTCATAATATATCGCGGGTTGAAATAAACATTAAATACACACCCCGAGGATGTGGGAGACTAAGTCTAGCCATTTCTAGACGTGTAGGGGTTATGAATTCCTTATAACTACGCTTGCCCCTTTGATTCCACATCCAAACGTCGCTTTCCATTGGTCAGTCACCGGGGACTTGTTTTTAGAAGGGGCTTCATAATTGCCTGGGGTGATTTTAAAATTTAAAATAGTCCCAGAAGGATCGCGAACCAAGAACCACTTTTTCCTCCATCCAGGACTACTTGGCAACCTCGTTACCATATCTCAGCTAAGAGATGCAGACACCAACCCGTCTTTCCCATGCCTAAGGGATAAAAACGTAAACAAATGATGTAACGACATTTCTTGTTTTAAGGCCATGCACCGTATGGTGTACATAGCTAAAAACATCCATACGTTGAAAGAGACTTAGGCTGGACACACTCGAATTTTTCCCAGGAATTTTGCGTGAAGTCTTGGTAGGGGAAGACGAAAACCTTGGAGCAAACTCTCCAAATGAACCACCAAATGGTTAGGGTATATATTTAAACAACCCCCTCTCACAGAAGGGAAAGCCAATTCCACCCCCGCGGGCCAAGGAAAGGCACGAGCCACAAGTTGCAAATGCGTGGGCTCTAAAATGGACGCCTCCCCCCTAGTCTCTGATGTTGTAGAGGTTACCCGCTCTTCAAAAACAGAAGGAACGGTAGGAGGATCAGAAGGGGTAAAACCTTCACTGAAAGTGTTATTCGCAAACTCTTCGACATTATAAGAAGGCACAGAAAAATCCCCAGGTACCACATGAATCTCTTTGAGTTTCTTCCCATCGCGAATCATCTTCCTTCGTTTGCCGCGACCATCATCAGATTTGGACGTATGATAGTACGCGGGATCCTCTATTAACAAAGGTTGTTTAAATGATCCAACTAGAGGGATCCTATTTTTTCCCTTTGGTAATACAGCCCCCTTTCCTTTAACCACGCTTTCTCTCAACTGAGGTAAGGGAACGCGAATGGACGATGTCGTGGCTTCAGAGTCATTGTTCGCGACTGAATGTGGAGTCCTTGACGAGCTGAATTCTTCTCTTACATCACCGACACTCATAATCTGACTGTCACTTGCTGATGACATTTTCTATCTTTCCATAAAAAGAAAACAAACCTTCCTAAGAAACAAACTCCCTGAAAAGACGCGAAGGACGATAATCAACATACCAAGAAAGTAGTCTTTTCGAAATCGCGATTAGATAAGAAATGGCGCCAAACGCCTAGTTGGGATCAGATTGGCGCCTCACACGCCTCTTTGGAAAAGACAATGAAAAGACTCTTTTCCCAAAAAACGACGGCTAGAAAATGCCTTTTTGCCTTCCTAAAAACCCCTTTTCCCAAGATAGGAAACTGTAAAGATCGAGAATTTCAAATATTATTTTTATAATCATGGATTTGAATTCCGATTTAAGATTTTATTTTATTTCTATAATCAAAAAAAAATTTTAAAAATTTCCGTCCTCGTGAGAACGATTTTATTTAAATCTTTCAAGAGGAATTCCGACACAAACTTGTTATTCGATTTGAAAATGAATTTATTCCGCTTTATTATTCCGAGGCTTGAAAATATTTTCGGATCTTGTTATTTTATTCAGATTTGAATGTTTATTTTAAATTTATTTTTATTGAGTCGGGACAAAGACGAAAAGCGGGTATCGGGATTTATCTCCGGGTATTAGAGTTGACTCTCTCTCTCTCTCTCACACGTTAATTACCTTTCCCATCGCATCGTAGCCAACCACCACCGACCTAGCCCTGCTGCACACCTAAACCCCCCTATTCTGTAACCATCCCCGTCCTTTGTTTTATATTTCATCCTCCTCCTCCTGCATTGTTCCATCAGCCCCCATCATTCCCCTAAAAACATCACCACCACCTCCTATGCACCTATGCCCGCCCTCAGCACCTTCAAGAAGCCAGCCGAGCCCCATTCTCTTCCCCGAGCAGCCCCTCTTTGCCTTTAATAAACACCCACAAACCACGCACCTCCGATGCCGCTCGACGCCACCAACACCTCCGAGGTAGGAGCGACGCGGTTGTGCTTCCCGGATCGAAGAGGAACGAGCTTGGACAAGCCCCGACGTCGCCCGGAAGAAGCCACAGACAATCCTACTGAGCCTCTAATATATGCAACTCCGACAAGCTATGAACAAGCCTCGACGAGTCGATGAAGCTGCCCCGACCCTCAGCGAGCCATCTCCCTTTCCACTTTCTTTTGCAAGTCTTTATGAGGTCGTTTTTCGTTTTGTCCGGGGTCTCCGAGAGTGGGAGAATGAAGTCAAGAGATAGAGTACCGGTGAGTGAGAGCGAGAGGGTGAGGGCGGTGATTTGTGAGGTCGAGTAGAGTGCGGGAGCTGGGCGAGTGAGAGGTAGAGAAGGAAGGTTGGCTGAACCAAGGGTGATGAACCAGGAGGTGACGAGGGAGGGTTCGGGTGAGGCTTCGGGCGAGTTCGATCGGAGCGCAGCGGGAGCGGGAGATCCGGAGGACGGAGATGAGGAGTGGGGCCCACCTTTTCTTTTGTTTTATTTATTTATTTCGAAAAAAAAATCTGATAGAAGGGAGAGAGGTTGGGCTGGGCTTTTGGGGCCAGAAATTTTGAAGGGATTGGGCCTGTTTTAAATTGCAGAAAACTCAAATGGGTTTGGGCTAGGTTTTTATTTTCGTAAATGGGTAATGGGTTTAATTGGGTTTGTTCAGTTCGGTTTTAAAATAAAGGGGTCCGGTTTGGGTTTAAAGGGTTTGGGTCCGGGTTTGTGTTTTGTTTGTTTATTCATTTATTTAATTTTTATTTAATTTTTATTTAATTTATTCTGATTTAATTAATTATTTCTGATTTAATTACTATTTAATTAAGTATTTTTCAAATATTTATTCATTGACCATTTTCTTATGTGTTAAAGTATTTAAGTGCTCGTGTGCTTATCTGGCAGTTTAAAAAAGGCTAATATACATTATTTGAATTGACTCTAAAGTGTCGGAATTTATCTAAAAATATTAGAGCAAAGATTTCGGAAATAAACTAACTTATGCCGGATTATTTTAATAGTATAACTTGGTGAGGTCGGTTTAAAGGTTTAAATGCTTCAATATTGGACTTTGGCTAAGTATGATTGTAGAAGAATTGATTGATTATCAAGTTGACTTCCTTTGGATTTAAATGGCTTTGACTAACCTTGGAACCAACTTATTTGGACTTAACTTGGTAAATTGTTGAAGAGTCGTACTTGTGAATTTATGTGAATATGATATGGATATGAGTTTCTAGCATGAGTGATATTTGAAATCTTGAGTTGATGATTATAAAACATGATGTGCTGATATATGAGTTATTAAGTGATGATGTTATGAGATAGCTTGAGATTATGAGATGAAGAGATATGATGACTTGAAATAATATGATATGAGAATAAGATGATATATAACGATATGAGATAGTCGAGATAATGATGATGGTTTTGTGACTAATAATTGATGGATAATTATGTGTAGTGGTAAATGGATCCCGTTCTGTGAAGTATACTTATAAATGATCATTTATAATTGCTAGGTGCTAGGTGCTCTGTGACCTGCTTGCTTATCCTCTTGCTGATTCCTCTTGCTGATCTGCTACTCCAGGTAAGTCCTCCGGGGCTTACTCAAGTTAGAACCTCATGCATGATGTGTCATATAGTGTGTAGGTGTTGCATCCCGCATAATCATGTAGTATCATGCTTAGGTTGCACAATTAATCGAGCATCCGTATTCTCTTTGCGTATGGTAGAACGGCCATTAAATTGTGAGTCCTAGAGTCATTCTCTAGGGTCATAGGACGGTCCAGTCCCATCGGGCTTAGTCCTCATCGAGTCAGACTGTTAAATTGACGAGCATGACTATTGATACGATTGATGATGTTATGATATTGAATGCGACCGGTTCCCGCACTAACTAGCATGGGTGCGAGAGTATAAAACGCAGTCGGTTCCTGCACTAACGAGCATGGGTGTGGGATTAGGAGAGGGACATGCCACTTGGCATTCTATGCGGGATCCCATTTAATCGCTTTCTACATATATATATATATATATATATATATATATATATATATATATATATATATATATATATATATATATATATATATATATATATATATATATATATAAACTGCTAGCATGCTTGAGTGTTTAATATTTTGCCATGCCGTGGCAACTTGTATTATGATATTGCCTTCTTTATGCTTTCGAACTTAAAACGTTTTGAGCGACTTAGGCAAGTAGGACAAGATCGGGGGACCTAACGGCCCTATCGTGAATTTAGGGTGCGAAATCCCTTCTTTGATCACTAAAATATTGTTTTCACACTCAACCCGTACTCGAATTGCCAGATCCGAATGAAGGTATCCAATCCTTTGAAACGTAACCCGGATATTTATATTTGGGCCGTTACAAAGGTGGTATCAGAGCTTGGGTTGCACGATTCGAGTACAAATGGGTTGAAGTATGATTTTAAAAATTGCCCAATGCTTTTTTCTTAGATTTTTAAGAGTGTTAAAGGGCAAAATGAATTTAATATGGATAAATTAATGAACATAGCTTAATAAACTTGACTTAAAGTAAGGAAAATTGGATAAAGGGAAACCGAGTGGCTAGAAAGGCGATAGGCCATCCCTATTGGATATAGACTTGGGAAAGGGTAGGCAAAACATAGCTTTATACTTTACAGAGGGCCTAGAAGAGTTCAAGGAGTTTGCACCGTGGTGGTTGGAGTAGTGGGGTTAGAATATAGAGGTCGAGAGGATAGTTGCCCCTCCGGTCAGTTGCCCCTCGAAGGACAACTTCTAGATAGATTCTGTGATTTTATATAAATTGGGCTTTAGGGCGATCCTCCTCGAAGAGGATTAGATTATTAGTGCTGATTGATTCTGTGCAGAGTGTTGCCTTCCTTGAGCAAGAATTCTGTTAATCTGTTTACCCTATGATGGCTATGAGTTGAACTTCTGTGAGAATGGGATAGCGGGAGAGTCCTGTAGTCGGAATTTCAGTACTCGTAAAGCAATCTTTTCCATTATTCAACTATCTATGTCATTTTCTTTTCATTTTGCCTTCTGTTCGACAAATTTCTAAGGTTGACAATTGTCGGGGAGTGTATTCCTTTCAATCCGTTTTCCTCATCTCTAATGCCCTTGGATATTTTGCTAGGTTATAATAGTAGTCTCATATGTGGTCACATTATTTGATATAGTATCATGATAAATGCATGTCTTATTCAGATATCTAATGATTTGAACACATTTCCCTGTATTTATTCATATTGCCACATTATTTGGGGTTCGTATTATGCATTATTACACTTCTTCCATGCTTCTATATCATTGTAATATGAGTTAATCAAATCTTTGCATATCGTTGTGTTAATTGATTCAATGTATATATGTATCGTACATTATGTCGAGCGATTAGTATCATGTAGGACCCTTGATCGTGACTTGTATAATTTCGTGCTTTCCCCGCATTATTTTTTTCTCTCTCCCTAAATAGGTTTTTGATAGTGTGGTCATTCCTTCTTTATATCTTCATGATATGATTTACTTATCTTGATTAAATTAATGTTCCACTCGATAATCGATATGCTAGCATGCTTTCATGAACAACTGGTCTGACACCTTGCATGATCACACACCACGATATGTTCTGGTTTCGTGTATGCATGACACATGAATGTCTTATTCAGATCACCCATGATTGTGATTATGCCTTGCAATGAGTTACTAGTGTCATGTAGGACATATGCCTCCAACATACAACTCAGCATGTGATTGCGTGTCGTACTTGTTCTATTAGGAGAATGTCGTTGTCATAAGAGGTGATTGCTTTCCATACCACTCTTACATGGTTTCTTGTCACGAAAAATATGTTATTGTTATGCGTTGAGATAGGTACATGCTAGTGTTAATTGAATCAACTCGTATACCTTATGTTGATGTGTGTCTCGCTTGCTGCGATTATAACCTTGTAAGATTTCCATAGGGCATTGTTGTTATTCTCGGGTTAGGAGTTTATCTTTAGTCTCGTTGGTCTTGGTTTGTATTTGACTTCATAGGGAATTCGGGTTGTTCGTCTTTATCTCTCCTCTATCTCTGTTAACTCATAATCCCTGTGTTACCTCGGTCGAACACCAGCATGGAAAGGAGGGCGGTCAGCTAGATAACACTAGAGCGGCGCAGCGGAAGCGTAGGGGGCCGTAGCCCACAGGTCCTAGAACAGACGTCATCGACGACATTAGGGGACGAGCATAACACGTTTTATAGACTGTAGTCGTTGGTTGTGATCCATGAAGATGACTTCAGATGGGCCAATCTCCAAACGAGTTACTTGATTCTTTCTGTGTTAATTAGGAATGACGGTGTGCAATAGGTTTATAGTTGATATGATAACGAGTTTTGACATGTTGACACTCCGAGTTTGGTGAGTATTGCCTGGTTGTCTATTGCCTATAATGGTGTGCGGACTAGTATGACCTAGGGCTTATGTGTGATGTTCCCCTTTTATTTATCGTGTGGTTTGAGGCTCTTTCGTAGGATAGATGAAGAGAGATAAGAGGGATGTAAGTCATAAGTTTGTTCGATGATAGTGTGAGATAGAGTCATAGAAAGGAGGCATTGGCTTAGGTAGGACCGAGAAAGTGCTAGGACTGGTAGGAGACAGTGGTTAGGAATTTTCAGATGAGCCTTCTAGGTAAGCCTTAAGTGGGGCTTAGGATGAGAATGGCGAGATTGCGGGAATGAGGTCGTAGTATAGGTAAGCAATTTTTTATGAAGGTTAGAGTGAATCCGTTCGGCATGAATGAGGAAGGTACGAGGGGACTAGACATGATAATTCTGGTAGGAAAGATACGATTATAGATAGGTTGTTCATGTTATGGTCAAAAATGTTGTTGTTATGAGCGAATTGTGGATGAAGATTAATGCTTGGGTGACTAGGATGGCTTGAGGAATTGTAGATCTTGGGACTTAGGTTACTCGTACTGTGAGTAGGAAACACCTTAGTAAGGAATGAATTATGGATATCGTTAAGGTTTAAGTGACTACGACTGCTTGGGAACTTGTGGATCTTGGGATTCGATTTGTTTATATGATAAGGGGAAGGATGTGAGATCGATATTGAGGTTTACTCTTGGGAATTCGGGATACTTGCTATAATCGTAATTGGAGGAACACTATAGGCTGGATTGGAGAATTTTTAGAATAGGAATAAATCATAGTTGGTATGCGTGACAGTGACTTGAACGTTGAGGTGCTAGGTAAAGAAAAATGAGATTTGAGGAGAGGCCTATAGCGAAGAAAAGGTGTCTTTAAGGATGATCATGAGTTGGATTGATTGGGTTTAGGGATGAGAAGATTCTAAATGATGAATATTGTTACTAGTCTAGGTGGAGGATATGGAAATGCGAGTGAATTATAATTCTTAGGTAAATTCGAATATAGGAATACTAATGGTTGTGGAAGTAGGGGGATTCAAGTGAATTATGCTGCCTTCGGTAATTTCGGATGAGGATGACATGTAAATTTTTGGGAAACTGGATGGTGATAAAGGTCATTGAAAAGGTAAGGTGTCGTTGTTTGAGGATTGTAGTCTAAGGTGAATTGGGAATGTGCGGCAATAAGGAGCTAGTATAAGGGGCTATGAGAGCTCGTGATTGATTGAGTCTATAGTGAGACTCTGGACGATAGATTGGTACTGTGAATGGGTGATATTTCTATGACCTTTTGGGAAATGTAGAGATGCTATTCGGTTTGGAGATATTCAGATGAGTTAAATGGGTGAGGTATGTCGTTGACCACTTGGGTATTGGTGCAATTGAGGAGACTAGATGGGTCATGTTACGGATTATTTCTAGTTGGCTTTGACGGAGAATCCGACGAGTGAGGACAGTTGGTAATGATAGGGTAGTGATGGGACCTTCCGACCTAGGTGAGTAAGGTGCTTGTCTCATTTTGGGTATGTGAGTATCTTAAGAAATGAACCTTTATTTGCGGCATGTTGAGGATGCGGAATGTGAGAAGGTAATTATGTAAGGATGGCAATAGGAGTTCTTCTTTAGAGGTGGATTAGAAATGAGTGTGCTTATTCGTATAGAAAGTAGGATAAGAGTATTGGAGCGATTCGAGAACTTGTAGAGACAAGGATCGGAGGGATACTTAGGACATAGGAGGACTGAGTGAACTCGGTACGAAACGCTTGGATTAATAATGCACTTTATAGAGGTTTTGATGACAGTTTGGAATATTTAGCTTGGTTTATGATTACTTGGAGAGCTATGAGTTCAGATATATGGGCTTTCATTGGCTAGGTAGGAAGTCGGGATTATGAGCTTGATATCGTAAGGGAATTGATTCTTAGAAGGCTCGTTGATCTGAGCTTGAGGAATATGTTGGATAAATTTGGGATAGGCTTGATCCTTAGACTTGTGTGCATAGAATTGAAGAGAACATCCATGGTTTCAGGTTTAAGAGAAGCGAGATATGGTTGTATTTGGAGATTTTAACCTTAATTGAGTTGGTGGATCTAAATTAGACTTAACCGTAGCCTCGGGAGCTTGATGACGATGTGTGAGTATGATGGCTGTGTCCTGTTCTGATTAGTAACAATGTACGGGCTTCTCTGATTTTATAATATGCTGAAGGTGAGATTTGATGTGTTGATATGTTGCCCTTTCGATAAAACGACATTCATGTTATGACGAATACTACTATGTTAATATTCCGACAAATGATCATTGGTTACGTTAGTTATGATCGGGTAGGTTGTTACTCTTGTTGTGATTAATGGCATGGTGAATCTTGATGGACTGACTTTGGTATGTTGATACAAGATATTTCGAGATGATTAACGTTAATTTTGATAATATCTTGTGATTGATTAATTGAAACTGATTCGGGGAAATGAACCTAGAAAGCAAATAAGGGATTAGCCCTTAGAGGTGGATGTTGCCACCTCTTGATTTCTTGAAACATGATTATTAGACATGGGAAGAACTGACATGGATTTTGAAAGGCTTTGTTGGTTTTTTTTTTAAAAAGGAGAGATTTTAGTCTCGGAGACGAGACTTGTTTTCAGAGGTGGATGATGTAAAGATCGAGAATTTTAAATATTATTTTTATAATCATGGATTTGAATTCCGATTTAAGATTTTATTTTATTTTTATAATCCAAAAAAAAATATTTTAAAAATTTCCGTCCTCGTGCGAACGATTTTATTTAAATCTTTCAAGAGGAATTTCGACACAAACATGTTATTCGATTTGAAAATGAATTTATTCCGCTTTATTATTCCGAGGCTTGAAAATATTTTCGGATCTTGTTATTTAATTCAGATTCGAATGTTTATTTTAAATTTATTTTTATCGAGTCGGGACAAAGACGAAAAGCGGGTATCGGGATTTATCTCCGGGTATTAGAGTTGACTCTCTCTCTCTCACGTTAATTACCTTTCCCATCCCATCCTAGCCACCCACCACCGACCTAGCCCTGCTACACACCTAAACCCCCCTATTCTGTAACCATCCCCTTCCTTTGTTTTATATTTCATCCTTCTCCTCCTACATTGTTCCATTAGCCCCCACCATTCCCCTAAAAACATCACCACCACCTCCTATGCACCTATGCCCGCCCTCAGCACCTTCAAGAAGCCAGTCGAGCCCTATTCTCTTCCCCGAGCAGCCCCTCTTTGCCTTTAATAAACACCCACAAACCACGCATCTCCGATGCCGCTCGACGCCACCAACACCTCCGAGGTAGGAGCGACGTGGCTGTGCTTCCCGGATCGAAGAGGAACGAGCTTGGACAAGCCCTGACGTCGCTCGGAAGAAGCCACAGACAGTCCTACTGAGCCTCCAATATATGCAACTCCGGCAAGCTACGAACAAGCCTCGACGAGTCGATGAAGCTGCTCCGACCCTCAGTGAGCCCTCTCCCTTTCCACTTTCTTTTGCAAGTCTTTATGAGGTCATTTTCGTTTTGTCCGGGGTCTCCGAGAGTGGGAGAATGAAGTCAAGAAAGAGAGTACCGGTGAGTGAGAGTGAGAGGGTGAGGGCGGTGATTTGTGAGGTCAAGTAGAGTGCGAGAGGTGGGCGAGTGAGAGGTAGAGAAGGAAGGTTGGGTGAACCAAGGGTGATGAACCAGGCGGTGACGAGGGAGGGGTCGGGTGAGGCTTCGGGCGAGTGCGATCGGAGCGCAGCGGGAGCGGGAGATCCGGAGGAAGGAGATGAGGAGTGGGGCCCACCTTTTCTTTTGTTTTATTTATTTATTTCGAAAAAAAAATCTGATAGAAGGGAGAGAGGTTGGGCTGGGCTTCTGGGGCCAGAAATTTTGAAGGGATTGGGCCTGTTTTAAATTGAAGAAAACTCAAATGGGTTTGGGCTGGGTTTTTATTTTCGTAAATGGGTAATGGGTTTAATTGGGTTTGTTCAGTTCGGTTTTAAAATAAAGGGGTCCGGTTTGGGTTTAAAGGGTTTGGGTCCGGGTTTGTGTTTTGTTTGTTTATTCATTTATTTAATTTTTATTTAATTTATTCTGATTTAATTAATTATTTCTGATTTAATTACTATTTAATTAAGTATTTTTCAAATATTTATTCATTGACCATTTTCTTATGTGTTAAAGTATTTAAGTGCTCGTGTGCTTATCTGGCGGTTTAAAAAAGGCTAATATACATTATTTGAATTGACTCTAAAGTGTCGGAATTTATCTAAAAATATTAGAGCAAAGATTTCAGAAATAAACTAACTTATGCCGGATTATTTTAATAGTATAACTTGGTGAGGTCGGTTTAAAGGTTTAAATGCTTCAATATTGGACTTTGGCTAAGTATGATTGTAGAAGAATTGATTGATTATCAAGTTGACTTCCTTTGGATTTAAATGGTTTTGACTAACCATGGAACCGACTTATTTGGACTTAACTTGGTAAATTGTTGAAGAGTCGTACTTGTGAATTTATGTTAATATGATATGGATATGAGTTTCTAGCATGAGTGATATTTGAAATCTTGAGTTGATGATTATAAAACATGATGTGCTGATATATGAGTTATTAAGTGATGATGTTATGAGATAGCTTGAGATTATGAGATGAAGAGATATGATGACTTGAAATAATATGATATGAGAATAAGATGATATATGACGATATGAGATAGTCGAGATAATGATGATGGTTTTATGACTAATAATTGATGGATAATTATGTGTAGTGGTAAATGGATCTCGTTCTGTGCAGTATACTTATAAATGATCATTTATAATTGCTAGGTGCTCTGTGACCTACTTGCTTATCCTCTTGTTGATTCCTCTTGCTGATCTGCTACTCCAGGTAAGTCCTCCGGGGCTTACTCAAGTTAGAACCTCATGCATGATGTGTCATATAGTGTGTAGGTGTTGCATCCCGCATAATCATGTAGTATCATGCTTAGGTTGCACAATTAATCGAGCATCCGTATTCTCTTTGTATATGGTAGAACGACCGTTAAATTGTGAGTCATAGAGTCATTTGCTAGGGTCATAGGACGGTCCAGTCCCATCGGGCTTAGTCCTCATCGAGTCAGACTCTTAAATTGACGAGCATGACTATTGATACGATTGATGATGTTATGATATTGAACGCGACCGGTTCCCGCACTAACGAGCATGGGTGCGGGAGTAGGGGAGGGACATGCCACTTGGCATTTTATGCGGGATCCCATTTAATCGCTTTCTGCATATATATATATGTATAAACTGCTAGCATGCTTGAATAAACTGCTAGCATGCTTGAGTGTTTAATATTCCGCAT
The DNA here is from genome assembly GCA_963922045.1 of Persicaria maculosa. Lineage (NCBI taxonomy): Eukaryota > Viridiplantae > Streptophyta > Magnoliopsida > Caryophyllales > Polygonaceae > Persicaria > Persicaria maculosa. Next base: position 44,460,682 of record OY998261.1, read on the forward strand.
TGCATTAGAGCATCCTTTATTTAGGTATAGGCATATTATATGTCCTCAGCGAGGTCTTCAGGGCCCGCATGAGTGGCTCGACCATGACTTCGTGGTTAGTTTCAGGTACCCGTACCCTTACTTGATCATGTGCTGATGTGGCGGGGGATATATCATGGCGCAGTGAGAGGGAGAGAAAGACCGACTTGAACTCCACACTTTGCTACTTATTTCCTCGTATTTGGTTTTGATTCGGTCATGTCGTGGCAACTTGTATTATGATATTGCCTTCTTTATGCTTTCGAACTTAAAACGTTTTGAGCGACTTAGGCAAGTAGGACAGGATCGGGGGACCTAACGGCCCTATTGCGAATTTAGGGTGCGAAATCCCTTCTTTGATCACTAAAACTTTGTTTTCACACTCAACCCGTACTCGAATTGCAAGATCCGAACGAAGGTATCCAATCCTTCGAAACATAACCCAAATATTTATATTTGGGCCGTTACAGAAACGAAGCGTCCTCAAATGAAAACATAACTGAAGATCCCCAAAGGTCTCACTTTTTGTCTCATCGGAGAACCATCACCTGACCAACCTCAATCCACCATTCCCAGGGTGGCCCGATCATGAAATCCGGGAAAGAAACCAAGAACCACCATTCTAACCGCCCCTAAACACCACTCCTTTCATCTTTCCCCCACCAGAAAAGGTGGTTACTTGTACCCTCTCTTCAGGGGCCACCCCTCAAAGAAAAATGAATTTCCCCCTCAAACCCCAAAAAACCAGAAAAAATCAAAGGAGAAAAACGAAGGAAACCGAAAGAAAAAACAAAAATCACATGTAGAAAATGGCAAAAGAAGACTGTAAAAAAGAGAAGAAGGAAGATGAAGAAAAGAAACGGGATCAGGAATTACTTACATAGAAATGGAGGAACCAACCGGAGAAGAAACTTCAAACCTAGAGAGTCACTGCACCTAAAACCGCCAAACCAGAAGATCCAAACGACATTGTCCGATTTCCAGAAATGCAACCTCTCTTTTCTCTCTCTTTCTCTCTCTCCTTCCAGTTCAAGATAAAGTAAAATGACGGAAAAAAGGAAATGAAAACCCTATTTATAAGTCTTTGTGGGACCGTACTAATTCCCGCTCTAAAAACTCATGAACTTGTTGGGCCGGACCATCTAAGCCCATCTCCACACAAGTCTCGCTTTCCCCTATTAAGGAAAAAGGAAGCATCGCTTTTTATCGAAACTCGATCGCGTGTCACTTTTCCTCGCGATCTAGTCCCGAGGAGATATGACGATGCCATCTAAAATGACCTCTTTTATTAATAGTAAATATGACGTCATAAATGGGTCACCCTACGCAAAGCTCATATACTTACAAAGGTCGCATATACACTAAAGATTATGTCATCGCGATCATAGTTTTCTCGGTTCACGTGAGCTGAGGGTTAGGTCTGACTAAGAATGTCGCCTCTCGGTTCAGAATGGCAAGCAGCTCGCTGGTGAAGCACCTCTCCTCCAAACGTCGCCACGTGTAGCTACCTTAGACCGCTAGCATGAGGGCATGCGCTACACCTGTCCCCTACATAAACCACGAGGTCACCAGCCAGCTGCTCGCTTGGATACTAATATAAATACCCCCTAACCCCCACAAAGAAAAGGATCTGAAATAAGAGATAAGAAAAGGAGCTCTGCAACTTCCTTTGACATAAAACCCTTAGGTTTGAGTTCTTTAGATCTTTGAATTGGACAAACAGCTGTTCTAGGAAAGACACATCATCAAAGCAAACTTCCTCTAAAGACGACAATTGAATAGTAAATATACCTGATCGCTAACCTCAGATATTTGTAAAATCATCTTCAGTAACGAAAGGTTCACTAGATCGCAAAACTAAGTATTATCATATAATACTGCATGTATTAAAGGACTTCTGTCGTCACCTTGAGGTAATAAGTATAGGTGAAATTCCAGAATCGCTTCAGGATATATATATATATATATATATATATATATATATATATATATATACGGATCGACTCCGGTGAAAACAAAAAATTAGGGTAAAAATCATGAAGAGTATTGTGATTGGTCTGTGTAAACCACGTGCGGTAGTGGAATTAGGAAGGAAAAAAATAAGTGCGCACTGTTTATATTTATTAAAATTAAATGGATAGGTCAACCTACTGGGCAAAGTAGCCTTTTTATGAATCTAATTGCATCTGTTTATATTTATTCTAATTAACAAACTAGGTATAAAACATTTATATCTCTATTTGCATTTATTTTTATTTATCCTAATTTGCTACCAATTGCGGACTTTAATATTTCCCAAATTCAATATATTTTTACGTATAGAAGAAAAAATCAATTAGGATATTGGATATGGAATCAATTAGTCTTTAATTTTTTTAGCAATTAGTTGTTTATCATAATTGGCTACCAATTGTATGCTTTAAGTTAATATTTCCTAAATTCAATCTACTTCTATATAAAAAAAATTATATAGTAGTGGTTCGAGATTTTTTATATAAAGGCGAGTTGAAGATTTTGTAAATATGGGTTTAAGATTTTAAAATCTTGAATCGGCTTATAATATCAAAATATTTCTAAAATGTTTATTATAATTGGGGGTTCAATATTTTTTATAATTATGGTTCAAGATTTTTTCTAAAATATTTATTATAATTGTTGGTTCAAGATTCACAATTATAATTAAATTGTGAATCTACCTTAATGAATTTCTTATCTACATAATATTATAAAATCATGAATCTATAGTTATATAATCTTACACCTACAATTAAGAAAATAAGAAAAGAAATGACCCCTTCCTCTAGTAGTGTAGTGAAGGAAGAGGTACCCTTGCAAGTGGTCAAGGGTTCAAATCTCATTCTTTATAAAATTTGTGTAATTAGTGGGTGCTCAAGCCTTCATTGGTTTGGGTGAGCCTATCTGGTGGCCTACCACCTAGCTTACCAATTAGCTTCATTTGCAGGCTAGGGTTCGGACCCCCGCGTTACAAAAAAAAAACACAAAGAACACCATTGTCACAGACTTAGTTTTTGGATTTTTCTAATCCTTTTAGTCTATTAGCTCAACTGGGAGAGCTATGTGTTAGGCACAAAGATGTGGGTTCAAATTCCATGTATACTATATAAATTAACACATTTTCTTTCCAAGGAAATAAAGTCAGTGATGCCATTTTGATTCAACTGAAAACTCCTTTCAGATTGTGGATAACATGTGGATGCTAATGCTTTGATCATTTATATAATGTGTACCTTCGAAATGGTGAAAATCCATTTGGCGCTGATGAAGACATGTATATAAGATAAGAATCCATATCAGAACCCCAACTTTGTTAATGAAAAAATTTTGGTTCAAGATTTTTAAATCTTGAACCTATGTTAAATGAAGGCAATACATCATAAAAAAAACTTAAACCTGCTCAATGAACCAACATGAAATGTAAGACATCAAGATGTCACTTTAGGGCTATATATAACTATGGGTTCAAGATTTAAAAATCTTGAACCTACTTTAAATAAATGCAATATACCATGAAAAAAAATTGAACCCACTTAATAAACAATCATGAAATGTAAGGCAGTAAGATGTTACTTTAGGGATATATATATATAACTATATAGAAGCAACTGTTACAAATAGTGTTGAACACTTCCAGTACATAACTATATAGAAGCAGATGAACATGTGTAAATTTTAATTACTAAAGGGGAACAAATTTCATGAACTATATATATAAAAAAAAAGATTTTAAAATTAAAATTTAATTCTTAATTTTACCCTATGACTTCCTTGAATGATTTTTGTGCAGGGTCGTCTGAATGATTTTTTTCTTTAATTCACTTTTTCTATATCTAAATTATACCATCTCCATTTATAAATTCTATTTTTTTGTTAAGATTTTATAAAAAATTAGGTTCAAGATTATAAGTAGGTTCAAGATTTCATAACTATAAAGGTAAGCAATTTAGAATTAAAAATTAATTCTTAAACCATATGACTTCCCTTGAATGATTTTTGAGTGATGCCATTTGAATGATTTTTTTTCTCTTTAATTCACTTTTTCTATATCTAAATACTATCTTCATTTTTTTATGATGGATTGTCGATATTTAGGGCAATATATAAACATGGGTTCAAAACTTAAAAATCTTGAACCTACATTAATAAACTAACATGAAATGTAAGACAACAAGGATTATCAAACACTTTATTGCTAGATACAACTATGGGTTCATGATTTTAAAATCATCAACCTACTTCAAATGGAGACAATACATCATAATAAAAATTTGAATGTACTTAATAAACCGACATAAAATGTAAAACAACAAGATGTCACTTTAGGACTATATATAACTATGGGTTCAAGATTTAAAAGTCTTGAACATACTTCAAATGGAGGAAATACATGATAATAAAGACTTTAACCTACTTAACAAACCGACATGAAATGTAAGACAACAAGATGTCACTTTAGGGCTATATAGAACTATGGGTTCAAGATTTTAAATTTGAACCTACTTTCAAATGAAGGCAATACACCGTGAAAAAAAAAAATTAAACCTATTTAATAAACCAACATGAAATGTAAAGCAGCAAGTTGTTACTTTATGGCTAGATATAACTATGGGTTCGAGATTTAAAAATCTTGAACCTATTTTAAATGGAGACAATATATCATAATAAAAATTTGAACCTACTTAATAAACTAACATGAAATGTAAGGCATCAAGATGTCACTTTATGACTAGATATAACTATGGGTTCAAGATTTAAAAAACTTGAACCTACTTTAAATGAAGGCAATACATCATGATAAAAACTTTAACGTACTTAATAAACTGACATGAAATGTAAGACATCAAGATGTCACTTTAGGGCTATATATAACTATTGGTTCAATATTTTAAAATCTTGAACCTACTTTAAATGAAGACAATACATAATGACAAAAACTTGAACCTATTTAATAAACTAACATAAAATATAAGGTAGCAAGATGTCACTTTATGTCTAAATATAACTATGGGTTCAAGATTTAAAAATCTTGAACCTACTTTAAATGGAGGCGGTATATCATAATAAAAACTTTAACCTACTTAAAAACCGACATGAAATTTAAGAAAGCAAGATGTCACTTTAGGACTGTATATAACTATGAGTTCAAGATTTAAAAATTTTGAACCAACTTTAAATGGAGGCAATACATCATAATAAAAACTTGAACCTACTTAATAAACCAACATGAAATGTAAGACAACAAGATGTCGCTTTAGGGCTATATATAACTATGAGTTCAAGATTTAAAAATTTATATTGACATATATATTTACTAATTAACAATTTGATACGTAAGATAATATAAAAAAATACGTAAGATAATAGAAAAAAATCTTGAATCGGCAATTATAATAAACATTTTGGAAATATTTTGATATTATAAGTAGGTTTAAGATTTTAAAATCTTGAACTCATAATAATAAAACAATATGTTCATAATTTTATTATGTAGGTTAAATTTTTTTTTTATAACACTAGTTCCAAATTTTATACCAATAGATTCGTGATTTCATTTACCGTTATAACAATCTTAGACTTATAGTTATAAAATCTAAAATCTGGTCAAAATATAAATATACGGAGTACAATTCTAAATAACTATGGTGGGCTACACTGTAAAGTAAATTGATGCAATTAATCATTAATTTTTCTTAGCTTTGTTAATTGTACTTATTGGGCCTGATTCAGAAGCCCGTATTCAATTCTCCGAGTACACAGCACGCGCACCACTTTTTTTTTTTAAATTCAAACTGATGTGTTATGAAAGGGGAGTAGGCCGCGTGGAGCCGTGGAATACATCATTCAATCAAATTACTCCTCACGGTTTTTACTCTAATTTTGGTTTTTACCGGAGCACATTCCTATATATATATATATATATATATATATATATATATATATATATATATATATATATATATATATATATATCTGTGTGTGGGGTTATAATGAAAAAGGATGTTAAAATGAAAAAAGCGCTTAAAATGAAAATAGAGTAACCCTGGGCACGCGCGTCCCGGTTCACTTGAACCGCGCTTGAACCGGAAAAAAATAAAGAAGAAAAAAATACAAATAAACCCGACCTCCCCCATCTCTATTCAGGCACCTCCTCCTCCGCGAGTAAATATCCCAACCTCGCCCTCGCATGCCGGCGACCGCGCTGCCTCTCGGCGGCTGCTGCCTTGGTCGTTTGCCGTCGATTGCTTGATCTGGTGGCGCTTGCTTCGGCATGGGCGAGGAGGCGGGCTATCGGAATCGAATTGGGCGACCGGAGGCGGAAGCAGCGGCAGGGAGATTTCTGGAGCTTGAGGGCGAAGAGGATGACAGCGATGCCGGAAAAGCTGGCCATAGTGGTGGAATAGGGCAATGTTCTCGGCTCCGTACTCTTGTTTCACCTCTTACAAAGAGACAGGTGAAATTGGCCGAATTGAAGATCCTCCATTGCACGAGCCACCTGGTTCCGCACGGTTCCCGCTTAGAGACGATCTTCGATTGCTCCTCCGGTCTATCTCCTCTCTCTCCTTCATTTACATTTTCACAAAATTTTGTAAATATGTTGCTGATTTTGGGGAGTTCGTTCTGTAACTAACTGCAGACAATAAGGAGATGAGGGGGCTGGCTGGCGGACTCCTTGCCGCCTGGACCGTCTCCGTTGCTTCTCCTGTCATTGCCTCCGCTCAGGTTCTCTACACTTTACTCCATTTATAATCAATATCTCCTTCATAAATCCTGATTCAAATAGATACAGATACAATGTATACTATTATTAAGGAGGTAAGTCGAGTTCGTAAATCGACTTCTAGCCTATGCAAATAATTACAAGACTTCCTCCCGTTGTAGTGGAAGGGTAGGATGGAACCCTGCTGGTCTTGTGTGCTCGGCTTGGGTGCGCATGATGCGCTCGGATGTGTGGACCCCCACACGTTATATGGCCCACCGGGATTTATCATGGTATCAGAGCGGTGCGGTTCGGGACCCTGGTCTAACTACTGGGCTAGCCGGCCTTAAGGCTCTTACGTCAAGTGCAACTAGCATATATTGAGGGGCCAGGCAGTTGCACTTGAGGGGGCGTGTTGTGATGTCTTGGAACATTTGTCTCACATCGAAAAACACGAGAACCCGAGCCTTGCATATAAGTCAGTGGGCCACTCCTCCTATTGCCAATTGGTTTCAGGATGGAACCCCGCTGGTCTTGTGTGCTCGGCTTGGGTGCGCATGATGCGCTCGGACGTGTGGACCCCCCACGTTATATGGCCCATCGGGATTTATCACAGCAGAAACAATTATGGACAATAGCCCTATTGGTTTCTCCTTCGGTAGGAACGGTCCCCGTGTCCCTTTCTTATCCTTTGCAAATGACATTATCATTTTCTCTAAAGGTAGCTTGGATGTTGTCCACAGAGTCAGAACAATAATTGATTCATATTGTAAAGTTTCAGGTGAAAAGGTGAAGTATCATAAGTCGAGCTTCCAAACAACAAAAGGGATCTCAAGCTCCAGGATTGCTGAGCTTCGTAGCTGCTTGAATATTACAAACGAAAAATCATTGGAAAAATATATCGGTTGTCCTATTATTAATGGAAAAGTTAACAAACAAACATTTGAAGATATCATCTGTAAATCTAAAGAACAACTAAGCAAATGGCGTGCAAATACTTTATCACAACAGGGGCGGGCAACCCTTATTAATACAAACATGTCTGCTAAACCACTATACACAATGCAAAGCTTTATGTTACCCAGTTCAATACACAAACAGCTTGATTAAATTAATAGAATGTTTTTCTGGAATAAGGATCTTCAACATCGACCTCGCATCAGCTGGGATAGGATTTGTAGACTGAAAAAATTTGGAGGACTAGGACTTCGGAAATCAAAATAAATGAATGAAGCGCTTCAAATGAAATTACTTTAGAAGATTTTGGCTGAACCAGATAATATTTGGGTTAAACTAATTAACTATAAATACCTACGATCTTCTAACATCCTTGAGTACAAGAAACATGGCGACTCGTCCTGGCAATGGGCTAAAATGGTTACTCTCTTTGATAAATTTAAATCTGGCCTCATATGGTCAGTTGGGAATGGGAAATCTATTAAATTTTGGACGGATAATTGGATCACAACTTCCTCTCTGCGTTCTAGGGTCGACTGCCCCCTAGGTGGCAATGTCGATGAGACAGTTAGTGATTATATTTTAGGAGGGAAATGGTGGACAGAGAAACTCAACAAAGTGCTCCCCCCCAACATAGTCACAGAAATAACGGACATCCAACTACCAATATCCTCGCTCGAGGATCGGCTATATTGATGGCCTAAGATTGCTGGTTGGTTTACGACCTCAAGTGCCTACAAGCTAATCACATCACATTCGTCCTCAAACGTTGACACCAACGCCTGGATTTGGAATATTAATGTTCCGCCTAAGATAAAAAATTTCTTATGAAAAATCTGTCAGGACGGCCTCCCCGCTGCCTCTAGACTAGCCTCCCGTGGGGTGTCTATACCTTCCACCTGTTGCCTCTGTGATGGGCCAGTTGAAGATGAGACTCATCTTTTGATTGAATGTCCTTACGTACGCTCTTTTTAAAAGTTTCCTTCTCCAATTGACTCAATCATTTCCAACATGACAACCCAATCTCGGGACATTAAACCTGTTTTAACCTTCATTTGGAATAATCTCACCCCCACAGCCAAGATAAAGCTTGCCTTTGTGTGGTGGGCAACTTGGTACACTCAAAACCAACACATATTAAGACAGATTCCCGTCCCAGGTAGGGACGCTACAATACACTTGATTAAAACCCACATGCACAATTGGAATAAAACATTCCGGATGGAGAGTGATTTCGATGAGGACCCCCCTCTTTACCCGCAAAATCCAACACGACCAAATCAGAAACACATAAACCGGAAAACAAAATGGCGAAAACCCCCAACGGGAACTCTAAAATTAAATTTCGATGGGTCTACATTGACAAATTCGGACAGCTCAGCGGGGTCTATTATTCGGGACTGGGAAGGTCGACCAATAACCATATGTTACCAAAAACGGTGGAAACAATGTGCTATTAAAGCTGAAGCGCTAGCCTTAAAATTAGGAGTCCAATACGCTATCCGACTCCGAATCGACAAACTCCATATCGAGGGTGACTCGAGCATAATCATAAATCATTTAAACAACCACGCTAAATGCCCTTGGGAAATTAAGCTCATTCTGTCAGATGTTAAAACTTTACTATCGACTATGAAAGAAGTCTCCTTCTTTCATATTTCCCGGATTGGCAATAGAGTGGCTGATAAGGTTGCACACCTTTGCCACTCTGCCTGGGTGTCGATATCTACAACAATTATGGTCTTTCAGACCTCATCCGTAAGGATGTTGTCGGGTATAGCTTGCTCACCCGAATTCTTTCCTAATAAAAAAATATATGTACTTTGCTACATAAGCAGAAAGGTTGTCCTAGCTCAATGGTTGAGCACGCAAACGGGAATCAAATGTCTCAGGTTCAAGTCCTTGCAAAAGCGTTTGTCTTTTTTCATCATATATATACAATATACATGTATGTATATACTTGATATGTATAATCGTGGATATGCATACAGAATCCTGGAGATTGCGGTTCAAGCCCCATTGAGGCCAACTTTTTCCCCCTTTTTCTTTTTTGTCTTTCCTTTTATTAAAATTAAGGAAGAGCTACGAAAAGCTTTTATAATAGTTAAATTTTTATATCTCTACCCGGCAAAAAGACATCAAATCTCCACAAAAATGACTCGCGAAAGGGATCTATATCTCAGACCCCTATTTATTTTAGGGGTTTACATCTCGCAAACACGCGTCAAGATGTATTTTGCTAAATTCCATCCCATGATTTCACACACTTTAATATTTACAACGACTGAAACATGGGTTGTCAGAATCGACACTATCACCATTTATCGCGTACGTATTCAAGAAGTTGGATTCGACACTTGATATTTCAAACGCTAAATTGAGTAGTCGGAGTCGAAACTCTGTATTTATACTACAACAGTTGGGATCGACCTCGTACGAAACAAGCCTCTACGGAGAATAAATTTAGCATTCGCGTGCCTTTCGAGCACGGACTTGCATACAAGCCTCTATGGAGAATTAATTTAGCATTCGCGTGCCTTTCGAGCACGGAGTTGCATACAAGCCACTACGTAGAATAAATTTAGCATTCACGTAACCGATTGGGCACGGAGCTGCATTCGACTAGTTGTAATCAACCCTCGAAAGACTTAAGTCATCAGAATCAACACTTAAAACATCATACATACATACATTCATCATACATTATGGATCGAAATAGCTCGCATGACTCGTTGAGCCTGCTTGAGCATAGATCGAAATAGCTCGCGTGGCTCATTTAGCACGCTGGAGCTTAGATCGAATTAGCTCGCATGGCTCGTTGATCATGCTAGAGCATGACTCAAAATAACTCGTGTGGCTCATCTTAACACATTGGAGTTCGAGTCAAAATTTCTCGCACTACTCATTGAGCCTACTTGAGCATAGATCGAAATAGCTCACGTCGCTCATTCAGCACGTCAAAGCTTAGATCGAATTAGCTGGCGTGACTCATTCAGCAACCTAGAGATCGACTCTAAATAACTCGTCTGGCTCACCTGAGCACGCTGGAGTTCGAGTCAAGTCAGTTCTTGTGTCCCGTTGGGCACGATAGAACGCGAAATCGCTCGCGTGACTCTTTTAGCACGCTAGAGCTCAGTTCAAAATAACTCGCGTTGCTCATCTGAGCACACTGGAGTTTGAATCAATTTAGTTAACATGTCCCTTTTAGCACGTTAGAACATGAAATACCTCGCGTGATTCTTTCAGCACGCTAGAGCTCGACTCTAAATAACTCACGTGGCTCACCTGAGCACGCTGGAGTTCGAGTCAAGTTAGTTCTCATGTACCGTTGGGCACGATAGAACGCGAAATAGCTCGTCTGACTCATTCAACACGCTATAGCTCGACTCTAAATAACTCGCGTGGCTCACCTGAGCACGCAAGAGTTCGAGTCAAGTCAGTTCTCGTGTCCCATTGGGCACGATAGAACGCAAAATAGCTCGCGTGACTCATTCAGCACGCTAGAGCTCGACTCTAAATAACTCGTGTGGCTTACCTAAGCACGCTGGAGTTCGAGTCAAGTCAATTCTCGTGTTTCGTTGGGCAAGATAGAACGCGAAATAGCTCGCGTGACTCTTTTAGCACGCTAGAGCTCGATTCAAAATGACTCGCGTTGCTCATCTGAGCACGCTGGAGTTTGAATCAATTTAGTTCACATGTTCCGTTTGGCACGTTAGAACACAAAATAGCTCGCGTGACTCATTCAGCACGCTAGAGCTCGTCTCTAAATAACTCGCGTATCTCACCTAAGCACGCTGGAGTTCGAGTCAAGTGAGTTCTCGTATCCCGTTGGGCACGATAGAACGCGAAATAGCTCGCGTAACTCATTCAACACGCTAGAGATCAACTCTAAATAACTCGTGTGGCTCACCTCAGCACGCTGGAGTTCGAGTCAAGACAGTTCTCGTGTCCCGTTGGGCACGATAGAACGCGAAATAGCTCGCGTGACTCATTCAGCACGCTATAGCTCGACTCTAAATAACTCGCATGGCTCTTTTGAGCACGCTGGAGTTCGAGTCATGTCAGTTCTCGTGTCCCGTTGGGCACGATAGAATGCGAAATAGCTCGCGTGACTCATTCAACACGCTAGAGCTCGATTCTAAATAGCTCGCGTGCCTCATCTGAGCACGCTGGAGTTTGAATCAATTTAGTCCACATGTCACGTTTGACACGTTAGAACACGAAATAGGTCGTGTGATTCATTCTAGTATACTACAGCTCAAATCACGACGCAAATCGCAATAGTCAGGTAAATCAAAATTACAATACCGTGACAACATAAGTCTATAAAGAAATCCGGAATCGTGAATAAGGTAGAATATAAGAAAAGCATCGTTTTGCCGAACCCCAATCGAGAGAGACACGATTGAGGTCCGAGGAGTTATGACGATGCCCTAAAATTAGGGCTAACTATTTAACACGGTGATTCGACCAAGAGGAGATTATTTGGTTTTAGTAGAGAAATGAATAGAGTTTCCCGCTATATAAATTAAACCCCATAACAAAGTCATATAAGAAGTGAAACTGTATTATATCAAAATAGGACACGTATGCAAATCAAGTTAGGAATCATTTTCGGGTCTTTATATATATACACACGCTTTGACCTCACCTTGTATATATATAATATATATGTAAATAATGATATATATTTGTAAACACAAAAGGTTCCCAAGGCCACACAGTTACATTCCAACATCGGAAGTAAGTAGGAAAGCAAGGAGGTGGCTTTCCTTATAAATAGAGGCATGAGACTAACATATGGAGAGATCGGTTCGAGAGTGTTGGGATGGGCTTAGGCTGATTCCGGTCAAGCTTTTTGGTCTTTTTCAGAGCGGGATTTGTACCGAACTGCGTGCACCGAACCATGGAGGGTCGATGATCGATCGAGGGCAGACCGTACGAAGGCCGAAAATCTTCAATTTAGGCATTTCATCATTTGCAATGGAAATACTTATGTATATCTCTATTTAGCCTTGTCGATCAATTCCATCAATGGGGTTTGTTATGTTATTTAATCCTTGTAATATTGTTTGTAACAAAACATTGGTTTATATGGTTGTATGATGCACATGAATGTAGGCTAGGGGAGACCTTACTTAGCCATACTCTGACCTAGCCATGCCGTGGACCAGGAAAAGCACATTGGTCCCATGGTTTGACCATGTGTGAGACCAATGGCTAGCCTGGATCCACCTGGTGAGGCTTTGGTTGAGTATATGGGCTAACAACAGGTTTATGGTTGCTTTTGGTTTATTTCTGTATGAGCTGGGCTTTAAGTAGTATTGGGCTTTCTCTGATGGCCCATTACCCTAGCCCAGTTTCTCTAAGGGTTTTCTTACCGTTGCAACTTCGTCTATTTAAGCTCTCTTAGGAAACCCTAAGAGAACTATAGCATCGACGCACTCTCTCTCTCTCTCAGGTAAGCCAAGGGGCTAGGGTTTGGGAGAACAAGCTAGGGTTTCTGGCTTGGGAGTGATCCATTGACGGCGATTCCATTAAGGGAGCTCATCCTGGTTTGGTACTACCTGAGTCCCTTCATACACGAAGAAGATGAAGAACTTGAAGATGGATTCCTGTGTTGAGAAATCTCTTTGTGATTTCTCGGTTGTCCTCAACGGACGATTTCTAATCCTTTTCTCTCTTATCTTCCTATTCGTGTCTTAGAGGAATCTCTAGTTGTCATTCTTGTGCATTTGAACCTTTGTAACCTGTTTTGAACTTGGATGCTTAGTGAAATTGGGTGAACCTCCCCTCCTGAGGTTCCGCGGATGTAGGGTAACCGACCGCGTAAACAAATCTCGTGTGTTCTTGTGTTTTTTGTTTTTGGTTTCATGTTTTGCATGTTCTGTTTGTCACTAGAGTAGTAGGACGTTTTATCCCTATATCGTTTACAATTGGTATCAGAGCGTTGTTCACACCCTTGTGGTGTTGAATCTGATAGATCTGACAAGTCTTCCATTAGATCTAGGGTCTTTTGTTCTTTGTTCTCTTACTCTGTTTATCTTTGTGTTTTTACAACATCAGAAAAACCGAAAAACATACTTTGTTTGCGCTTGGTCACTTGCTGTCATAGATCTAGCCTTATCGTTGTTTATCCTCTTCATTAAGTTACTTGCTAACTTTGTTTGTGTGTTTCTATGGCAGAAAACACAGTGAGGATGAAGCCCTTTGACGGGACAACTGACTTTGCCATGTGGCAAGTCATAATGAAGGCGATAATGATCAAAGAGAAGTGTTGGAGAGCTGTCACTGGGGCTCATCCAGCCGACGCTTCTGAGTCATCCAAACAAGAGATGGTTGAGCAGGCTCATTCAGAGATAATGATCAGGTTGTCTGACGAAGTGGCTCGTCAGGTTGCCAAATCTCTCTAGGATTCACTTGAGTCTTTGTATTTGACAAAATCTCTGCCTAGGAAGATTTCTCTGTTGAGTAGGTTGTTTACTTTCAAAATGGATACAAACCTGTCTCTGAATGAAAATCTGGATAAGTTTCTTAGATTAACACAAGAACTGGAAAGGGTTGATGACAAGGTTAAAGACACCCACCAAGCTGTGTTATTGTTAAATTCCTTACCTGCTCAGTTTGACAACTTTAAAGATGTGGTTCAATATAGCAATGATGATTTAAGCAAAGATAAGATCCTGGAATCCATCATTGTGAAAAATGAAATTATGAAAGTGTTTAAAACCAAATCTGAAAAGAAAACTGAGCCTAAACTTGAAGCTCTTGTAGCTAAGGGTAAGGGAAAGGGGAACAACAAGAAATCTAAGAAAAAGGATAAGGAAAAGGATGATAAATCCACTGGGGAGGGAAGTAGTTAGGGTAACTGTCATTACTGTGATAAGCCTGGTCATTATATTAAGGATTGCTATAAAAAGAAAAAAGGTGATGAAAACAAGAAAAAACAGGAAACTGCTGCTATGCTTGATTCTCAAAATGATTACCCCCATCAACTGCCTGTTTGTTCTTCTGATGCTTCTGACAACTCTTGGATTTTAGATTCAGGTTGTACCATTCACTCTACCTATGACAAGTCTATGTTCAAGACTTTGGATGAGTTTGATGGTGGTGAAGTTCTGTTGGGCGATGACACCTCACTGAAGATCAAAGGTATAGGTAATGTGGTCTTAAAAATGTTTGATAGGAAGGTAAGAGTTCTCCAGAAGGTCAGATGGGTTCCTGACCTTAGGAGACATTTAATGTCTGAGTCTGTGTTGGATGATCAACATTATGATATTAAAACTCACAATGGTATTAAGGAATTCTCTAAAAATGGGATTACACTGATAAGAAGTATCATGAAAGGATGGTTGTACCATGTACTGGGTACTCCTGAACTGAACTTCACATCTGTGAGTCTTAATGTCACAATGGATCCTACCATGCTTTGGCACACTAGACTTGGTCATATTGGTATTCAACGTCTTACAAATCTGTATAAACTTGGCATGATTTCTATGAAACCTGCTAGCTTAAGTTTCTGTGAAGATTGCATTTATGTTAAAAAAATCTAAGCATGCTTTCTCTAAATCCACCTATGTTGCTAAAGAACCTCTTGCATATGTTCATTCTGATATGTGGGGCCCTGCCCAAGTCAATACAGTAGGTGGTAGAAAGTATTTCATTTCTTTCATAGATCACTATTCTAGGAATGTTTGGATATATTTGCTTAGATCTAAAGATGAAGCTTTTGATAGTTTTAAAAAACTGGAAAATGCTTGTTGAGAATGAATCTGATCATAAGCTTAAGTGTTTAAGAACAGATAATGGGCTTGAATTTTGTAACCATGTTTTTAATGATTTCTGTACTCAATCTGGCATTAAAAGACACCTCACAGTTCCAGGCACCCCTCAGCAAAATGGTATAGCTGAGAGGATGAACAGAACCTTGCTTGAAAAAGCAAGGTGTATGCTCAAAAGTGCTGGGATGAAACCCTCCTTATGGGGAGAGGCTGTGACCACTGCAGCTTACCTCATAAACAGATCCCCATCTTCTGTGCTTGAGTTCAAGACTCCACAGGAGATGTGGACTGGAAGGAAACATGACATTACCCATCTAAGGCCCTTTGGATGGACTACCTACACTCTTGTGTCTCAAGGTAAGTTGCAACCAAGGGCCCAGAAGGGTGTTATGTTGGGATATCCTGAGGGCACTAAGGGTTAAAAAATATTACTTGTGCAACCTCATGGTTACAAAGTAATCACTTCAAGAAATGTAACCTTCAATGAGGTGGATTTCATTTTGAAAACATTATGACAAGTTCATCTGAGTGTGCAGGTAAAGAACAAGAAGCAGATGAGCAATCCTCATTCTTCTTACCACATGAAGTTGACCCACCTGATGATGAAGATGTGGAAGAAAATGGACCATCCCCTCCTCCAGATCCTGAACTTGGTGGTCTGCCCCAGGATGGCCAAGCAGAAAATCAACAAGGGCCTAAAGGTCATTAGAATGACCACATTGAGCTCCCTGTTGCAGCAGTACCCCATCTATCTGATGGGGAAGTAAGCTCCTCTTCCTCCCTGTCTAACTCTCAGTCTGGAGAGTCCTCTGTGTAAATTGATAATGTGTTGCATGATTATCAGTTAACTAGAGATAGGGAACCTAGGGTTATCAAACCCAATAGATGGTATATCAACTTGGATGAGCTTGAAAATGTTGATCTTGTTGAGTTTGCTTTTATTGCTGCTGAGATTGTTAGATCCTATACTCCTGAAACTTTTGACCAAGCCATCAAATGTACAAATTCTGATCTATGGTTAAAAGCTATGAAGGAAGAGATTCAGTCCATGATTGATAACAAAACCTGGATATTAGTGCCTAAGCCTAAGAATGCCAGAGTAATTGACTGTAAATGGATCTACAAGTTAAAGGAAAGTGTAAAACCTACTGATCCACCTAGATTCAAAGCTAGACTAATGGCTAAGGGTTTTTCACAAAAGGAGGGAATTGATTACAATGACATCTTTGCACCTGTAGTTAAGTCAAACTTTGAGGTTAATGCTTGCTATAACTACTGTGTATGACTGGGATTTGGAACAAATGGATGTCAAGACTGATTTCTTGCATGGTGATCTTCATGAGACTATTTATATGACACAGCCAAAAGGATTTGTTGATAAAAAGAATTCTGATCATGTGTGCTTGTTAATGAAATCTATTTATGGATTAAAATAGAGTCCTAGGCAGTGGAACTTAAAATTTGACTCATGCATGAAAAACCTTGGTTTTGTGAGAAGCAGCTATGATACATGCTTGTACTTTAAGGGTATCAAGTCTAAGTCTCCTTTGTATGTGCTCCTTTATGTGGATGATATCTTGATCATGTGCAATTCTAAAGTCATCATATCTACTGTAAAAAGAGATTTGAAACTTCACTTTGACATGAAGGATTTGGGGGCTGCTAAGAGGATTCTAGGGATAAACATCACTAGAGATAGGAAAAAGAAAATGATGTGGTTGTCTCAAAGTGATTATGTGCAAAAGGTTTTAGATAAGTTCAACATGACTAACTCTAAACCCACCAGTATCCCTTTATGAGGGCACCTGGACTTGACTAAGAAACATTTCCCTTCCACTCCTGCTGAAAAAGAAAAGATGTCTAAGATTCCCTATGATGTAGCTGTAGGGTCTGTGATGTATGCTATGTTATGCTCTAGACCTGATCTTGCTTTTGCCATTAGTGTTCTAAGTCATTTTATGTCCAATCCTGGTGAAGTTCATTGGACTGGAATGAAGTATCTACTCAGATATCTGTGTGCTACCAAAAACTATTGCCTTGTGTTTACTGAACATGCTTCAAAGCATGATTTGCATGTTTTGTAGACTCATATTATGCAGGTGACAAAGATAACAAGAAATCTACAACTGCCTATTATTACACATGGGCTGGAAACTGCATTTCATGGAAGTCTCAGCAACAATCCATTGTTGCTCTTTCTTGTACTGAGGCTGAGTATGTTGCTGCCACAGAGGTAGCTAAGGAAGCTTCATGGTTGACTGGAATACTTGGTGAAATCTTACCCATGTCCTTCTTGCCTGTTCTATTTACAGATAGTCAGAGTGCCTTATTTTTGTGTAAAGATCCTGTCTATCATGAATGATCTAAACACATTGATGTGAGGCACCACTTTATTAGAGTGCAGGTTGAGAAAGGACTTATAGATGTGACAAAGATTAAGGGAGACCTTAATCCTGCAGACATTGGCACAAAAATTGTTCCAGCTGACAAGTTCTCATATTACAGGCATACCAACTGAGCTCTAAGCTCTTCTTGAACCGAGGACGGACTGGAGAAACACCCTACTCACTACTGGTGACCAAGGAAAAACAAGACCACAAGGATTAGGAGGGCATTTGTTATGTTATTTAATCCTTGTAATATTGTTTGTAACAAAACATTGGTTGATATGGTTGTATGATGCACATGAATGTAGGCTAGGGGAGACCTTACTTAGCCATACTCTGACCTAGCCATGCCGTGGACCAGGAAAAGCACATTGTTCCCATGGTCTGACCATGTGTGAGACCAATGGCTAGCCTGGATCCACCTGGTGAGGCTTTGGTTGAGTATATCGGCTAACAACAGGTTTATGGTTGCTTCTGGTTTATTTCTGTATGAGCTGGGCTTTAAGTAGTATTGAGCTTTCTCTGATGGCCCATAACCCTAGCCCAGTTTCTCTAAGGATTTTCTTACCGTTGCACCTCTGTCTATTTAAGCTCTCTTAGGAAACCCTAAGAGAACTGTAGCATCGGCGCACTCTCTCTCTCAAGTAAGCCAAGGGGCTAGGGTTTGGGAGAACAAGCTATGGTTTCTGGCTTGGGAGTGATCCATTGACGGCGATTCCATTAAGGGAGCTCATCCTGGTTTGGTGCTACCTGATTCCCTGCATACACGAAGAAGATGAAGAACTTGAAGATGGATTCCTGTGTTGAAAAATCTCTCTGAGATCTCTCGGTTGTCCTCAACGGACGATTTCTAATCCTTTTCTCTCTTATCTTCCTATTCGTGTCTTAGAGGAATCTCTTGATGTCATTCTTGTGCACCCGAACCTTTGTAACCTGTTTTGAACTTGGATGCTTAGTGAAATTGGGTGAACCTCCCCTCCTGAGGTTCCGCGAATGTAGGGTAACCGAACCGCATAAACAAATCTCATGTGTTCTTGTGTTTTTCGTTTTTAGTTTCATGTTTTGCCTGTTCTGTTTGTCACCAGAGTAGTAGGACGTTTTATCCCTATATCGTTTACAGGGTCAGCTTAATGATGTTTAGCAATAACATGGTGTTCTTGTTTAACTTTGAGCCTTTGAGGTTGAATATTTATTACCTTTGTGGTTCGTGACTTAAATTTGATATCTACCATTCTAGTCGTTGTCAGCCAACTAACTCAGTATCCATAACTGTAAGTCATGTTATCTCTTTGTTTATCTCTCAATTGGCAGCTGGTATCCTATTTAGAACTCGGTTAAGTGACGGTATGTATGTTTTTTGTTTGCTATGGTGTAGAATTGTGGAGGTTTATTGTCTGATGTGTGTATTAATCTGGTGGTATGTTTGGACAATCTCTGTTGTGGGCAATTTTTACCTTAAATATTGTATTTGTATTCCTTATGAGCAATTAACAATAGACCAGGTGTATGTTTTACATGTTATATCTCGTTTGTACAAACTTGTCTCCATGACAAGGTCTCCTGCAACTGATTGTATTTTTAATATAGGCAACTGTGTGCAGACCAAAACTCGTCTGAAAAACATCATATTTGCGTCTTAATGTGTAATTATAGGGAGAAAAAGTATGTGAAACAAAATTGGATTGACAAAATGTCTAATAAGAAAACATGGTCTCTGTCAGGAGTTGTGAATCCCTTGCTTCTAACAGAACTCGATGGTAAATTATGAAAATATGTTTTTGTAACATTAGAGGTCTTGGTAAGCCTAACTATAGACCTTAGATCAATCTGTATTAATGATCATATTTCTGTAATGGCTATTGCTGAAATAAGGACAGAGAACATACCACCAGATAAAATTTGGCAATCTAGTGGTTTTGATAAGTCTATATGGTCAAATGGAAATGGGAAAGTGGGTGGTCTTGGCCTACTTTGGAATGACAATCATCGTCTAAACGAATCGATCTAGGTGGATATAATAGGGGGAGTTTGTGAAATGTCCAAAAAAGTTGTCCTAATTGGTGAATTGTCCACATTTTTGGACAAATTGATGGAGTGTCCATCTTGCCAATAGCAATTTTATCATCTTGCCTATAGCCTTACTCTTTTTTCTTTTTTCTTTTTACATTTTGTCGTGAAAAAATAAGAGTATGTTGTGCATGTGCAAAAATAACCGTATGTTGAGCAAATATGACCCAAGTCTAGTTTTTTTTTAACATTTTGTCGTGCAAAAATAAGAGTATGTTGTGCATGTCCAAAAATAACCGTATGTTGAGCAAATATGACCCAAGGCTATTTTTTTTATTTTTTATTTTTATATTTTGTCGTGCAAAAATAAGAGTATGTTGTGCATGTGCAAAAATAACCGTATGTTGAGCAAATATGACTCAAGTCTAGTTTTTTTTTTAACATTTTGTCGTGCAAATATAAGAGTACGTTGTGCAAATATAACCGTAAGTTGTGCAAATATGACCCAAGTCTAGTTTTTTTTTTTACATTTTGTCATGCAAATATAAGAGTACGATGTGCAAATATAACCGTAAGTTGTGTAAATATGACCCAAGTCTAGTTTTTTTTTTTTGTCGTGCAAATATAAGAGTACGTTGTGCAAATATAATAGAAAGTTGTGCAAATATAACCATAAGTTGTGCAAATATGACCCAAGTCTACTTTTTTTTTTTTTTACATTTTGTCGTGCAAATATAAGAGTACGTTGTGCAAATATAACCGTAAGTTGTGCAAATGTGACCCAAGTGTATTTTTTTTACATTTTGTCGTGCAAATATAAGAGTACGTTGTGCAAATATAACCGTAAGTTGTGCAAATATGACCCAACTCTAGTTTTTTTTTTGTTTTTTTTTACATTTTGTTGTGCAAATATAAGAGTACGTTGTGCAAATATAACCGTAAGTTGTGCAAATATGACCCAAGTCTAGTTTTATTTTTACATTTTGTCGTGCAAATATAAGAGTACGATGTGCAAATATAACCGTAAGTTGTGCAAATATGACCAAGTCTAGTTTTTTTTAAATTTTTTTTACATTTTGTCGTGCAAATATAAGAGTACGTTGTGCAAATATGACCGTAAGTTGTGCAAATATGACCCAAGTCTAGTTTTTTTACTTAAATTATATAAACTTCAGCCTATGCAGGAGTCGAACCCACATATTTGCGCATAAGCACATCGCTCTACCATTGAGCTAGGAGGCTTTAAAAGCTCAATAATTACTAGACTAGAGATAGATATCGAATATTTGTAATCTATCCTATAACATTAAAAATAGTGTAAAAATAATGTTTTTCCCTATTAATTATTAGTAAGCACTAATATAATAATAATAATAATAATAATAATAATAATAATAATAATAATAATAATAATAATAATAAACATGCAATGAGCTGCCCATGATCAAATCAAGTAGTTATGGAAGATGCCATAGTACTGCCCATGATAAGTTTAATAAATTCAATATTAAATTAATCAAACTATGATTTTGTAGCATCAGAAACTACAATTGTGGCAAACGGGGTGAAAATTCTTGAACAATTTTACTCTCTTTCATTATTTGTACAAGCGATTCGAAAAGTTCAAGTATATATTAGAATGAGCTAGGTAGTAATTAACTATATATCAACTATCAAGAGCACAATCAAAGAGCACCTGATTGAATCCTAAATTCTATAACAGTAAATAAATCAAGCAAACTTAATTGAAATTTGCATCCTTCAAAAGCACAATCAGTAGCTTTCAAAAACCTAAAATCAACTAGTACTGAATAGCATATGGATCCAATAAATGCCAAATCAGTACTGTATAAAACAAGAATTTTCATGAGTCATGATCCTCCTACAGTTCATATGACATATCCAAATTGCAATCAGTTGAATTGAAATCAAACATATGACATATATCCAAATTGTAATCAATTTATTACAGGCTGTACAGCTCATGAATCAAACATATGACAAATCCAAATTGCATCAATTTCTACAGTAATTCTTCATACAAGGACAAATTCTAAATTCAATGTGGTCAAGGTTTTCTTACAGAAACAGTGATAACTCCTTCCTTCCCAACTTGCTCCGTCGCTCTTGCAATAAGCTCACCATGGAACCTCTCCTGCGGTTGAAGCATACCAAAGGAGCAAATACACAAACGAAGGGGAAGAAGGAGCACCTGATGGTGTGTTACAGATTCGCATACGGATCCAGATGGTTCGAAGACGATCGAGCTTGGCTGGACCGCGAGAGACGATGATGATCAAATTGCGCTGCGCTTGCAGTCACGACTGATGGTGCGGATGCCGTCTCCTCGAGATACCGTTGTGGTCGAATTCTGTGAGAGAGAGGAGGATAAGGATAGGCGATTCGATCGCGATTTGGCACCGGAAAGCTTCAAGCATCGCGACTCAAGATCATCGCTGCCAGAAGTTAAGGTAGGCGATTCGGTCGCGATTGGGGCGGCGGTTGCCGCGGTTGTCGGATTCGGATCCTCAGATCCAGACGATCTCCTGCGCCCTCGCGCTTCTCGATCCATCATCCCTCGCGCTCCTCGATCCATCATCCTTCGTCTTCGATCTCAGCGGATCTCTGGCCGTCAATGGAAGAAGATGGGGACGATGATGGAGCGAGGAGCTTTGACTTCCACTTCTGTCAGCGCACGAGGAGCGTTGTCGTCTTCATTGTCTTCATCGGCGCCCAGATCTGGAACGAGGTGAGAGAGATGGTTTTCGCCGGTGCCAGATCTGGAACGAGGTGAGAGAGAGGGAATGGAGGGTTTGAGCTCTTTGAGATTCGACGGAGAGGAGATAAATTGATAGGATTAGGGTTACTTTAATTTAAAAAAATAGATGGATAGTTTACTAAATAGTCCAAGAGTGTGGACATTATGCTAATATAGCCAAAAATTGTGCCTTTTTCACAAATTTTCTCGATATAATAATGCCAAGAGTCATCAAAGCGAAATACTCTTGTTTCGGAAAAAATTTCTCTGGAGTGATGTTTTTTTTTATTTATGCTCCTTCTCATGCATCTGATAAAGATTCATTTTGGAATAATATTTCAACGATTATTGTCAATTAGCCCCTTCCGTGTTTGGTTTTAGGGGATCTGAACGAAATATGCAATAGTAGTGAGAAGATTGGGGGAATAATAAACAGCTATGCAAGATTTGCCATACTAAATCAATTTAAGAACCAATGTTCCCTAAGGGAGATCCCGTTCTTAGGCAATCAATTTACTTGGAGAAAGAAAGCAGAGGGGGAGGATAACATTCTTGAGAAGCTCGATCGAGTTTTTGTCCAACATGAATTTCGAGAAATATTTCCTGACTTAGTAACTTTCAATGGTACCCTTACATTGTCAGATCATTGTCCCATATCCATTAGTCTTAAATCAGACTATATCTCAAGACCACCACCCTTCAAATTTGAAAATATGTGGCTTCAAAGGCAGGATTTTCGAAATATAGTCAAAAAAGTATGGAGAATCAAGTGTAATGGATCGACTATTTATAGGTTATCGTATAAGACCAAAATTCTGAAAGAAAAAGCCAAAGAATGGAATAAGTTCACATTTGGCAATATTTTCTGACAAAGACAAGAGGTGGAAAAAGAGCTAGTTTCTATTCAAACTTCGTGTTCTTTCTCTTCTTCTTATAAGGAAAACTCTAAAGAAAAACAATTAATTATTAAGAAGGACAAGCTGCTTCAATTTCAGAGAGAATATTGGTGTCAAAAGGCCAAATCTAAACATCTAAAACTAGCTGATTCAAACACAACTTATTTTCATAGAGTAGCATCTGGTAGAAGAAATAGAAAAATCATAAGAAATATTATCTCAAGCTCAGGGACACCAATAATAGAAGAGCAAAATATTCATGCAGAAATTAAAAATGACTTTGTGAAGCGATTTTCTAAAGAACCAGTCAACATGGGTCTTCTTAGTAGTTACCTTGAATTGATTCCTCGATCTGTAAATGATGAGGAGAATAGACGCCTCTGCAAGTAGCCAAACAACGGAGAAATAAAAGAGGTCGTTTGGTCCTTAGGACTGAATAAGTCTTCGGGCCCTGATGGCATGACAGTTGAATTCTACAAAACCTCTTTGGACATCATTGGTTCTGATGTTTTAAAGGTCGTCCAAGCTTTTTTTTCATTTGGGTAAATTACTTTGACAAATAAACCACACATTCATAACATTATTACCAAAATGTGATAACCCAGGAAAAACCACATATTATAGACAGCTTGTGCTCGACTATTTACAAGATAATATCCAAAATTCTAATAGAACGTCTTAAGAAGGTCATAGGAAAGTTGATACATCCATTTCAGGGGGCTTTTGTGTTAGACAGAGCTATTCTGAACAATATTCTTATCGCACATGAGATCTTCTGTTCGTTTCAATTGCGAAGGGGCTCGGAAGGATGGTTGGCTATAAAGTTGGATATGAAAAATGCTTATGAGAGGGTTGACTAGAGTTTTACGGAATCAGTTCTTAGTAAATTTGGTTTCAATCAGAAATTTATTGATCTGGTCATGGAATGTGTAACTACGGTTTCCGTTTTTGTTTCAGTCAACAATGGTCCGACATAATTTTTTAAATCCTATAGGGTTATTAGACAAGGAGACCCTCTATCTCCGTTTCTCTTCATTCTGGGAGCGGAGGTGCTGGCTAGGAAATTAACTATGGAATCCAATCAAGATAATTCAAGTATTGGTTTCCGTTTTGGCCACTCAGGCTCCAGACTCCTTTTCTTGCATTTGCCGATGATATCATTATTTTCTCCAAAGGTAATTTGTCTGCATGTGAAAGAGTGAGGTCTATAATTGACGACTACTGTCAAATTTCGGGTCAAAAAGTTAATGATAATAAATCCGCCTTTCAATGCTCTCTTGGTATTCCTGCTTCACGTACACCCGCCGTTGAAGGATGCTTGAACATTTCGAAGCAGATTAAACTTGGTAAGTATCTGGGATGTCCTATAGTGAACGGAAGAGAAAATAAAACAACATTTGAATTAATTATTGGAAAAACAGCGAGTCGACTGACAAAGTGGAAAGCTGATGCTCTTTCCCAACATGGAAGATCTGTATTGATTAATTCAAATTTGGCATCAAAACCACTATATGCTATGCAAAGCTTTATGCTTAGGTCTCAATACATTCAACTATAGATAAAATAAATAGAACTTTCTTCTGGAACAGAGATCTCCAGTACAAACCGCTAATAGGCTGGGACAAACTATGTAGAACTAAAGCAAATGGGGGAATGAGATTGCGAAAGACAAGAGAAATTAATAAAGTACTGCAAATGAAGCTTCTGTGGAAATTTTAGCAAAACCGTTTAATATTTGGGTAAAAACCATTAAGTATAAATACCTAAAAACGACCCATCTATTAGATTTCGAGGGAAAAGGTTGTGCATCATGGCAATAGACACAGTTAAGAAAATTGACGAAGCCTTTTAAGGAAGGGCTGGCCTGGTCAGTGGGAGATGGTAAAACCATAAAATTTTGAAAGGACAATTGGACGCTGACTCCTGTTATTCAATTTACATCGGGATGGGATTAATTCGGAAGAAATTGTTGACCAATACATCCTTGATGGGATGTGGAGTAAAGAAAAACTCAACACAGTGTTGCCAGCTGGAATTGTCTCTTTATGTATCTAAGGAATTTATCTATGCAATTATTTAAATTAAATGTATGAGTTTTGGTAGTGCTTATAATAGCTATTAAAATATCATTAAGTTCAATTTAGAGTATGATATAAATCATTATCCCACACACTAATGCCCAAATCTTGAAATTAGACATCTTTTGCGTTAATATATTTTATAAAGAGTGTATACAGGCCAATTAGTGGGGGAATAATGAATTAAATTACTAATTATTACCCCTAGTTAATTAGTCTTAATGCAATGTAAGCTAACAACTCTTTGGATAACGGCTGTCATTTAGAGCCTTTTGGCCCCAGATTACTTGCTCACAAGTCAGATGTTTAAGGAGCAATTAAGAGTTAACAAATTGTAATGCATGACGGGACGAAACGGGTGAAAAGTTATTTTCATGTGAGCCGTTTCTTTTCCATGAGTGGTAATCACTCTTTAATAACCATTCTAGAATTGCTCAATGGAAAGGATTTGCGGGTAATATCCAAAGATCCCCAGTTCAAATCCCGGATATGGCCGCTCTTTATTTACAAATTCAAGGTAACGACTCTTTAAACCAAATCAATTAATAGGGAGTAAGTACGTATGATTAAAAACCGAAGCAGCTAAGGCGTGAAACGGCCGGCTAGCCGACCCGATTGGTGGCATTTCGAAACAGTCAATTAAATGTGGGATTTTCAGTTTTGAAACGCCTCCGGATCAGTTGTATATATATATAGATTAGTAATGCATCGAGTTGGCCGGGGCGATTGTTTTCACGGGGAAGCAAGGAGTTGAATCCAAATAAAAAGAGAAGAAAGAAGAGCCAAGTGCAATAGGTTGCTACAAGCTACTGATCAATCGAGGATTGTGGCCTGCGACGTTATCGGTCACACAACAAGCTAGGGGAACCACCTCCGTTGCCCACTGACTACATCCACCGACAGAAACTTGTAGCCAACCGCCTTGTAGAGTCACGGTAAGGACCCCAAAATCACACCAGAGTTGCGCCGGAGAAGCAATCTGCGTACGCTATGGTGTTGTTATTTTCACTGCTAATTTTTACTATGTCCAACGCTAATTAATCACCGTGGTAAGTGACGGTGGCTTTAATGACGATTAATGAGAGCCACCGTTGTATGTGGCGGTGGATGTGACCGTATGGGAGGAGCCACCGATGTAGAATGCGGTGGGTAACTCCGTTGGGGGTGGATGACGATGTTACGTTTTGGAAACCACCGTAGGTTTCTACGGTGGCCCGCACCCTGCACACCTAAGGTGGCCCGGACCGGCCGAGCAACATTCATTATATACGACGGCGGGCAACATCCATAATTCGAAAAATGTCGTACATTAACTGTTGACTGGACCATATAACCTTATTTTTTTGCTCTTGTACTCCACTAATCAAACTTCAAATTTACAATCAACATCCATAATTTGAAAAATGTCGTACATTGATGATTAGAACTTTTTGATCTGGATGTCATTCACATGTTTAATTGATGTCGTTCCGTTAGAAATCCAACGCAGACACTGACGATGGTTCGGTCCGGCCGCGAACGGCCTGGAACGGACGAGCAAATTTCACTATAACGAAAGGACGACGGACAAAACCATTGTTTGGAAAATGTCATATATAAAAAAACGTAGTTCGGACAATCAGATACATGGAACAGTGTCTGTTAGAAAATGACAGACAAAAAGTCCGAGGCTGCAAATCCAAGAAAAATAAAAATGCTAATCTCGCAGCTGACGACCACCATCTCGCCGGCGGTAGGCTTTGTATCATGCAATCCTGGCCGCGAACTGCTCGTCCAACCCAATGACTGTGGGATGGTGGTACTGCGTCCATGTAGAGTATACGGGAGGTACAGGGGATTCAATCAATAACCAAATATGCGTAGTGTTCGTAGGAGGAGGTGATTCGCTTAAACAAAATATCAAATAAATATCACAACTAAGCCAACTCCCTGTTCAAGCAAATAAAATACACGAATCCCTCCCGATGCAGTGGTAGGGTAATCCTGGATCGAATCCACAAGGAGGTATGTCAACGCTTCCTTATTTGCAATCATGATCAAGCTTTCGACTCTAGGAGACACTCGATATCGAGGTGTCTGGTCGATATCGACCTAAATTCTGGTCGATTTCCAGTGACTTTCCTGCAGAAGACAGAAGCAAAGCAGTCGACGTCGAGATGAACCTCGATATCGATGTTAGTGCTCGATATCGACCATTCTAGTTGATTTCGATGTCTGTGACAGAAACTGTATGCGTAACCTAATAGTCGGAAAAGAAGTCCGAAGAGCATAGAATGGTTATGGAAAGATGGACAGAAATAAAAACTCAAACTTTGTATGAAATTAAATAAACTAAAGGTTTCCAAGGTCGGGGATTCATGCCACAACGATAATCATGCAAGTATGATGCTAAAGTTATGAAATTTAATGTCTTTCCATCAAATAACTTTCGTTACCAACTCTTAGGTGATTAGAGGCTCTCACATAATTCCTAAGAGTTACTATCCAATTCATGAGAAATCCAAGTTCACAATATGATTGGCTTTCGCTTCAATAATGCAAATAATGAATCTCCTCAACTTTCGCAAAGAATCATGCATAAGATAGAAGACGGAATCGTATAAATATCATACCTTTGATGCACTTACCCTACATTGCTATCGTCGGGGTCACCCCGACCCTAGAAGTAGGTTGACTACTCGCGCTTCATCATTCAACTCATCATTATCATGGAAAAGTAACTACTTTGTATTGCAAAAGAAAGAAAGTACAACTGAACAAAGCCACTCCTCTCTAGCTTCACACCCCACTCGGCCTCTCTCTCCCTCTCTACAAATTCTCTGCGTATATATTGTAAAAACCGATTGCTTGGATGATTAAACTCAGCCCTAATGGCCTCTAAATATAGATCTTCAATCTTGCTAGCCAAGGATTCGAAAACCTATCTTTATTCTCTAAGATAAAACTTAATAAAGGTAAAAACTAAAAATTCCATGGTAAAACTCATAAAGGATGAAGTCTGGTGCTTAATGATAGCAGATCTCGACTTTAGGATTATCTCGAACGCTTCGGATAGAATTATATCAACAACTGAGTCGAATCTTTCTGCAGGCAATATCGATATCGACCTTGGGACCTCGATATCGACCTCCCTTTATCTCTATCTCAAGCAGTCCTTCTCTTCCTCGGATTGGCACTTGACTTCTATCAATATCATCGATCTAGGCCACTCGATATCGACCTTCAGACATCGATATCGACCTCTTCTGTGTCGACATGCTCTGTTCTCCTCTGCTCGATTCCCGGTTCTTTGTTTCACTCGATGTCGAGGTTCATCATCGATTTCGACCTCTCCAGTAGACTTCGAGTTCTTTTTCCGCTTCTCTTCTCTTGTCCAAATCTGTCCATTTTTGTCTCGTTTTCTGCGAAATCACATAGAAACTCGTGCAGACCTCTATATTTGACAATAATGCATAAACTACACAAATCTTCTGTTTTCCCACTAATATGCATGCAAATGATGATAAAATGGACTTAAATGTGCATAGAAAATATGGCAATTTGAGCGCACATCAAACGCCCCATACTTAAGCTTGCTTGTCCCCAAGCAATACTTTTAATGGTCATTTAGGGGAAGAAAGTAAACCCTCAACATCATAGATTCATTTTTCATATGTCCCTATACTCAATTGCCGTCCTCGATAAAGTACTAATGTCAACCAAATCCATGCCTGTGCAATAAAGCAGCATCATACTCATAAAAGGAGGTTTATATGCATAAAACAATTTCGCAACATAGCATTGATAATCAAGAGGACTTTTGCAAGCTTTTGGAGGAGTAGATTGGTAAAAGGCTAAAGGTTGGCAATTTTTGGCCATGTGGTGTTAAATACGGGGAAATAAACTTTCTTTCCAAAACATTCCACATTCCTTCTTCGTCATGTTTCTCACCTTTCACTCATCGCTCAATGCTTTTTTTTCACTGCCTTCTCACTAGTCGCAAACATGGGTGTCATGAATGGCCCTGGATACTTAGTACTTCGGACTCCTCACCTTGTGTCCCATCTCGCTGAACTATCATTTCAACGAGCAGGGTCGACCTATCTTTATCTCCTGAGGTGATCGAATTTTTTCTTCACTCGTTAAATTTTCCATAATTCATAAAATTCTTTCATTCCTGCCAACAACTTCATAAATAATATGCACCAACTCCATATAACAACTCCAAAGATGACATCCGTTCTCAAACTTGTCCCCGGATAGGGTATAAGGTATATAAAATGGGAAATATATAATATATGTGGAGCAATAATGATAATATGATTATAATATAAGGCTCATATATGCCTTGTGACTTTTGCAAATATGCATAGGTAAGGCTAGGATATGAACTTTATAAGCATATGTATGGAAATTTCTTAAAGTCCTCCATCATCTTATCATGCACATGTCAAAAACATCTAAGTATAGATAAGGATATCTACTTTTGCATCATAGAGTTCCAAATATGCTTCCATGACTCTTTCCTTATTTCTTCACAATTTTTGATGGGAGTCATATTTCTCTTTTTTTTTCCCGAAATTAAAAACTAAGTATAGATAAAGATAATGATGCTATGCTTAAAGATAAAGATGAATAACTTAACTATGTATGAATATGCATAAACATGTAAAAACTATGGAATAACTATGAAAAATTTCAAAATATGCTAAAAATATCCAAGTAAGCCTTTCCCCCACCCCATACTTAAAGATTACAGTGTCCTCACTGTATTAGAACTAGGGTTAAGAAAGAAAACTTACTAAAACTTCACAAATTTCAAGAGTCGAAGAAGTCTACAGTGGTGGTCGATATCGACCTTTAACATCGAAATCGGCTAGTTTCATCGATTTCTGGCTCAAGCTTCAGGGTGATCCGGCGCCGACCACAAGCCCCTCGGAATCGACCTTAAGGTCGATATTGAGCTTTGCACTCGATTTTGATGTATGTTCTACTCTTCTTCTTTCCTGCAGCTTGTCAGAAAAAATAAAAATACTAAAACCAAAACAAAATAATAATGTCTCAAAACAAAACCAAAAAGATGTCCAAAACTTAAAAAATAGTTGTCTTTGTTACAAGCTCTAAACTTTAAAGTCGCTAGGCCGACTTCTTCCTTTCGCGCTCTTAAGGCAGCACCTGCAGAGCCCATGTGGCTTGGGCCTCAAATAAAACTCCTTTCTTGTCTCTCAGTTGCATTCCGCCTGGATGGATTTGATTCACCGTGAATGGTCCCATCCTCTTGTCTTTGAATCTACTAGAGAACCAATTATCTTTTGATTTGGAGACAAACACCTTATCTCCTACTTCATAATGGCTCGAATCATCATCGGATACCCTATACAAGCGCAATGCCAAGGCAAACCTCTTCCAAAAAGTGATAAATCCCTAATTGAGATGGAAAAGGAGGAATCCGTACCTTGACTTACCTTCTCTTCTTTCTGTGGGTCAGGTTGACATCGATCATCAGTAGTCGATATCGAGCCTTGTTGTGCTCTTGGAGGTCCTACCGATTTGGAGTGGTTCTGCTCGACATGATCAGGTCAATTTCGACCTTCAGATATCGATATCGAGGTTCTTCCTCCTTTTTTCTCAGCTTCTAGGGCAGTCGATTTTAGCATTGGTTCATGGTCGATATCGACCTTTATGCTCGATTTCGAGGTTCATTCTCCTCCGTCGACCCCATACTTAAAACCTGTCACAGAATCTTGAATCTTGTTAGTCGATATCGACTTACCTGGGTCGATTTCGATGTTCTTTTTGGCTCCTTCGTTCATGATTGCCACGACCTCCTCCACTTGGGCTTCTATGGCCCTCCTTTCAAGCTCTTCCGATGTCATACTCCTTACCTTTGCTTCCCCGTATGTGATGTAGACACCATTGATGGCCTTAATCTCCATTATCCCTTCATTATTCCTCACCGTCTTGTTGAAGGCATACTCTATTACTTCGTCGCTTATGGTGAATGAGAGCAATCATTTCTTCACGCTTATGTTGGCATCGACGGTTGCTAGGAATGGCCTACCTAAAATAATGGGACAAGCAGGGTCCTCTGCCATATCAACAACTAAGAAATCAGCAGGGACAAAGAATTTACCTACTTGCACTGGCACATCATCTACCATCCCTGTTGGAATCACAACCGCATTGTTCGCCATGTATAACTTTGCATCCACGGGCTCCAGGGGATCTATCTTTACCTTGTGCCATATGGTTAGTGGCATCATGCTAACGCTAGCGCCCAAATCAACTAAAGCATTAAAGCGATATCGACCTAAGCCTATAGCGATAGAAAACTTACCTGGGTCCGCCCGCTTCTGTGGTAGCTTCAATCTGTTGCACTCCTCTGCGAACTCAACAATTGATCGCTTCTTACCCAATATATCCTTAAGAAAGCTCACATATGATGGCATCTCATGAAGTGCTTCGGTGAATGGAATTGAGACATTAAGTCCTTGAAGCATCTTCACGGAGTGCTGAAACTTCTTTTCCGTCGGGTCCTTAATCACCTTCTTTGATGGGAATGGAAACACCTTCTTCTTTCCTGCGGCTAGAGTTGGATCGACATACACTGAATGGGGGTCGATATCGACTGGAGGAGTCGATTTATGTGATGATGCAGATTCAGTTTCGACATCGACTACAGGAGGGTCGACATCGACATCACCTTGGTCGATATCGACAAGAGGGGTCGATATCGACGTCTGCTCTGGGGCCTTCTCCTCCGCTTTTTGCTCGAGTGTTCATAATTGATGCCCACTCCTTAAGTTCATGGCCGCTATGTGTCCAGTAGTTTTTCCCTTTTGGTTGGGAACAATTGATCCAGGCAATGCTCCTGACGGTTTGGGTATTTGCTCTGCCAATTGACCCATTTGGGTCTCCATGTTGCGCTTCCAAACGTCTATCTCCCCAAGTCTAGAGTTGATGCCCTGGAGCTAAATATGAACGGAGTGATTGGCTTGTTTTAACTCATTCTGGTTCCTCCACATCTCATCAAGAATGATCTGCAGGTCATCCTTCCTTGTTTCGCGCTCACGGTGCCCTGGTGCTCTATATGGTGGGGGATCCCTTTGTGGATAGAACCTTTGATCTCCCCAATACTGCTATAGGAGCCTCTCGTCCACTTGGCTTTCTCATGTTGTTCCGCCATAGATACTTGCTCAAGATGTGGGCAGGCACTAGTGTTATGCCTTGTTGAGCCACATTCCTGACAACGTTGATTGTCGCTGAGGAACCTGACTTGCTTTTGAAGGCGGCATGTTTGATCGTTGTAGAATTGTTGCCGCACATCTGGATCTATCTCCTTTGGAGGCTCATAAAGTGGAATTGATGGGGCAGACCTTGAGTCATAGGCCGCAACAGTCCCACAAGTGTTGTCGAAGTTGACTAGCCTCTCAATCATCTCCCAGGCCTCCGTTGGTGTGAGCTCAATGTATCGATAAGAGGTTTATGAATTGATTCTCTGCTTATTTGGCGCATCGAGGGAGTTGTAGAAGATTTCCTGGATTACATATGAAAGTTGCCCATGCGTAGGGCATGATCTCAGCAAGTCCTTAAAACGCTCCCACGCTTGTGCCAATGTTTCACTTGGCTTTTGTTTGAAAAAGGGCCGATGTCCATACATGCACAACGACAAACCAAATGTCCACAACCATAACTCAAAACCACCACAACGTCATAAATCCTAAAACAACCTAAAACACTGTAAAAATGTATCAATATGGAGGATCTAACCAATATTACTCGTAGATGCTTCGAATATGATCCTCAGTGAGAGGTACTCTCTATGCCAGTAGACGGTTGATCTCTTCACCTGCGGCGCGGTATCGAATCTCATCAAGTGTCGGTGGCGCGACAGCAGGGGGCGGGGTGGCAGCGCGACAGCAAGTGGCAGTGGTGGCAGCGGCGGGATGATGTACTCGGTTCCTACAGTGTCGGGGAGCAGATAAGGGTGACTCATCTCGTGAAGCCACTGCAAATAACCATCGGCCACACCATAGGGGTACTCGCTGCTAGTCCGCGGGACGTCGGACATGTCGACTAAGTGATCGAATCTGTCCGCCCATTGGTTGTTATCTAGCGAGAAGGTGGCCTCCTTCTTGCCCTTCAGCGACTTCGGCCTAAATACTCTCATGGGTCTAATCGGGGTAGCAGGAATCCGCTGAACCCAGCCGAATTGATGCATCACAGGGTCAGGCATATACGGCTCATCCTCAAACATCCAATGAATGGTGCCCCTGTACCGTGACCGACGGAGATGGTCATCAAAGTCTAGATCCCGACCAAAGGGCATGAAGTCGATCTGAAAATATAAGACAATTGTTGTAAGGTTATACACCTAATGTAACAATATACAAAGAAAATATAGGAAGCGTATGTAGATGTACTTACCTCGTCGACATTCATCTCATCTTATCTCCGTCACAACTTCTGCAACCGCAAAACCTGGGGTCCTCCATCTCTGCTCGAGGTCCATGGCGTCGCCAGCTCCAAGTATCGCACGCCGTGACGTGGATCCCGCACAAGTCTCCGATCTAGCGTCATGTGGCCCCTAAACACTAGAAAGTACAACCATACCCATACCTATAGGGACATTGACCATCAGACCATAAATTATGATAGCTAAATATGTGTACATGTGCTGTTGATAAAGGAGCCGATGATAGTACCTGCATGAGCAATGTACAACCATCCATGTCCTTGGCCATCTGTCGTGTTGCCTCGACCAAGCCCCGGTATAAGCAGGAGAGGGTTCCTGCCGCCAGAGATAATTGAGGAATCTAGTGGGGCTGTGTCAATCGAAGAATCACCGCCGGCCGGACTCTGTTTTTCAACTTCTCAATAAATAACGTCGCTGATGCAAGGATCCCCATCACTACTATCGCAATCCACTCCTGATCATGCTGGCGGGGGACACCATCCTTAACCCTCTACCTCATCGGTGCTATGACCGCTAGGAGTGCAATCACGCTCGGACCTCCATGCTTGTTGAAGTTCTCCTATTGCTGCAGCATGAACTCATAAATTTGTCCAACCTGCACCTTCCCCACATCGTCCAACTTAACAAACGAACACTCTACCTTGTCCATCCCCATTCCCATAATGAAGAACACATCGTGCAATGTGATCGTGATCTCTCCCCAAGCGAAGTGAAAACTATTAGTCTTAGGGTGCTAGTGCTCAATGAATGCACTGATGAGATTATGATCCACACACTCACATGAGAAGTCCCGTAACTGCTACAACCCACTGTCATGAATGGCAGTAAACCACGTATCCTCCCCATCAACGTCTACTAACTCCTCAACATGTCATATCATCATCCCTTGACGGTGAACAAGCAACACCCTCACCAAAGAGGCCGCCTCATGTCTCCATATAGAGTTAGCAATATGCGCCCCATAATCTCGGAGCGACAATATCATCCCCAGACCTCCTCCAAATTCCAGAGCAGCTAACCCTGATCTGCTCGCCTCATCCCGCTACTGAGCATCCTCCCCATACTACGATATGCTCGCCTCGGCCCACTGTTGTCCGTCATCGTGGCCATCGACAGACTCATCTCCCCCCATCTCTTGCTGTCCAGCATCCTGCTGACCCCTCGGGTAAGGGTCATACCTCTCACCCTCCCCGGTAAAAAAGGCTCCGCCATATATAATGACAACAAGCTGAGCCTCAAGCTGAACAGATGGCTGGCAAGTGTCACCCTGCATCGGTGTCAACCCCGAAAAATCAATGTCATCATAGTTGATCTCCTGCTTTAGCATCATCCTATCAGTAGTATCTCGTTCTGCCTACACAACATGGCTAGAAGTTCCCACACCCCCATCTCCGACTAATGATGTAGTGTCATCGTACGAGTTGAGCTGATGACTATAAGATGCATTGCCAAAATATGACCCATATATCGGGTGCTAAGTCTTTGGCAAATCACTCGTATGATCTACCCCCACATGCTCACCCATCTGCAATACGGCCTCCCCAGTAGTATCTGTCATCAACTCCTTCTCTATAGCCGCTAACCGAGGATCCACCGCAGGTTGTACCATCGCATCGACCGTATGGAGATGTACGTCAGCTACATCAACAACTTACTGACTAGAACTACCCCCCCACATCGTCTCCTACCACAATATCTCTACATATACGCTCCTCTAGCTACTACATTAAGAGGCTATTGTGTCGCCCGAAAACCGTCATATAAAGCTCCAAATCCGCCCCCTAAAGTCTAAGGTAGCGGTTTTTTTATCGCTACATCAGCTTGCGCTACCTTAGCTCAAATGTGGCGGTTTTTGAAAGCAAATGTAGCGGAATGTATCCAATGTAAATAACCGCCACATAAGACAAAAAAAACCGCTACCAATGCCCTATTGTAGCGGTTCTCTTCAAGTTGTTAAATTTTTATAGGTGGCGGTTTAAAGGGCTTTGGTGGCGGTTTTTAAGAGCTTTGGTGGCGGTTTGGGAGTCAAAAGTGGCAATTTTTAAGAGTTGTGGTGGCGGTTTTTGGGGTCATAAGTGGCCGTTTTTAAGAGCTTTGGTGGCGGTTTTGGGAGTCACAAGTGAGGTGATTGTGGCAATTTTAAAAGCCATAGCTGGCGGTTTTGAAGATGTTTTTTTAGCCGTAGCTAGCAGTTTATTTAATTTATTCAATTTGACCTGTAAATATATATATATTAAAATCCCAAATTACGTAAATATTAATACATACATTCTTAAGTAAATACAAAAGGTATTCATCCTTACAAAGTTTACAATCAACCTTAAGATTTTATGCAAAATATACACTTGAATTGGCTAGCTGTACTTGAAGCTAGGAGAAGAGCTAGGTATGCCAATTTCACCTAAAGCACAAAATAAACAGTTGGCTAGTACGTTGCAAGTACTTGAAGCTATGCCAATCACCTAAAGCACTAACCAATCCATTGTTTGTCTGGCAAATTTCCCTTAACAAAATGGAGCCAAGTGCACAAAGTAGCTATACCTAGCCAACTATATATATGTGTGTGTACGTACCCATGCCATATATGCAACCACCGTGTCGTTTTTGCACATATTTTGTCGATCATAATCTTCAAAGGGATTAAATGCACACTTGACCTTGATTGGTTAACCAAAATGCATCATCGATTTTCATTCCTGTCAAGAAAAAAATAAGGATATATATTATATCCAAACAACCAAAGAGCTAAAAGATTTTCTACTAATTAATACACATTCAAAATTTTCATTTTCGGATAAATATATAGCCACTTTTTCTGGATAATACAAGAACATGGAGAAATCGAGATTCACTCTATTGGGATAGGTTGATCAAGTCAAGTTGTTGCTGCTACCAAGACCTTAAGCTAGATTAATGCAATGATTGTTTGTTGTTTGTCATAAGATGGAGTTAACTTATTTTCTGCTGATGTAATGCAACCTGCAATAAGGTAAGTTAGTTCAGTGAAGGAATAGAAGAAGCTTCGAGACTCCGTAAAAGCTTAAGCTGAATTTTCCCGCCATTTCTTTTCTTCTCAACTACTTTCTACAAACACAAATTCTAAAAGTTTAGCCTGAAGCCCTTCAAATTGAAGCTAGATTAATAGAGAAGCACATTTCAATTGAATTCACTCACAATATGAATTCACTCACAGAATAATTCATTCACATGCAATTTAAATTCATGACACCAATCTCATCTTATTTCTAGGGGAGATGCTCCCTCTATGAAAATTCTTATTGATTGTCTCCAGGATTTCAAACAAGTATCTGGCCTACATGTAAACCCTTCAAAATCTTTTTTGTATTCAGCAGAGGTCCAACGAGATGATATCCTTCATCTTATGGAATGGTCTGGCTTTGCACAAGGGTCCTTCCCTTTCACTTACCTAGAAGTACCTATTTCTTCTGGAAAACTAACCACTGCAAAGTTTTCTCCCCTACTGGATAAATTCATTGCTAAATTAAATGTTTGGAATACAAGAACACTAACCTATGCAGGAAAAATAGAGCTTATAAGGTCTGTCCTTTAAGGAATCAAGGCGTTCTCGTTCTCTTTTATTCCTTCTCCAGATATTGTCATCAAGAATTTAAATAGTATGTGTGCAGAATTTTTATGGAAATCACATAGAATTTTTATGGAAATCACATAGAGTGAGATGAAATCAAGAATTTACCTTCGATAACAGTTGAGTTAACTTTTCTTCGATAACATACTCTATTAGGTTCACCCAAGGGTTGCGACTGAGGATCACGATCCAGGGTATTCACCTTTTCATAGTTTAAGAAAATAGCAACAAAATTATATGTATCCATGCAATTAAAATTAAAACAGCTATATAATCTTAACAAGTCTATTCATAGGATCATTGTACCTCAAATTGACAATCCATATCTTCACCTTCTTGTGATAAGTTGCCTTCATTCTGTAGATTTTTCGACATTTGTTCCAACCTTTTTCCTTCATTTACTATTAGCAACTTAGCATCACAACCAGCAGCTTTCAGTTTTTCAGCATTGGATAGTAGTCATTTCAACCTTTGTTTGTCATACTTGGGCATGCATTCATTTTGTGGTGAAGGCTTGTCCCTCTTTCCCATCTGTTCAAGACAATATAATAGTATGGATTTTATAATTCTCTTACTTATAGAGGATAAAGTCAACATATTTGAATAGGATAAATACGTTGATCATCAATAGCATATACTTCACAAGTTCCACTCCTACCACCCCACTTAATAAATTTCCTTTAATAAAAAAAAATCATGCAAAATAAACTTACTTAGTAACGATTTACCAATTCCAAACGTTGTAATTAAAAAGATTGAATCAAGGGGTGCAATTTAATCTATATATGAATAGAATGAAACTATATTATCAAAACACCTTGATTATCATATGAACTTTTAATCCAGCATTTATTAAAGAAAACATTTAAGATAAACAATTCTGAAACTTAATTATAATTCCTGGTGAGTTCATAATATTAGAGCTTTCTATAAACAATCCATCAATCCACCCTGAAGTTTTTGTAATGTTCAAGGAAGCAAGTGTACATAGTCGAGCAGAGAGCAACAAAAAAACTTGAGTTACATTAGAACAGATGCAATAAACAGTATGAAAATATCGTGAGAAAGTAAAAGCCATATTTTAAACGTGTAATTCACCAAGTGAGTAATTAGAGATTAATAGAAAAATAATTAATTTTAACAAAAAATCAAAAAACAAAGAGAAGGAAACAAACCAAAAAAGTTGAGAAACAGATTGATCACCCCATAGGGAAGAAATATAGGATTTATTGCTGCCACCAGGAGTAGGATGGTTGGTGTAAAACTGAAAAATCGAACTAATTCCTATTCACAAATGAGAGACCAATGTGATAGTAAGGACATCGTGTGAATGTAAACAACTAGAAACTGTCTAAATGGAACCACCCCTAAAGATATCAAGTGTACACAGTCCAATAGATACACAACTTTCAATTTCTTTAGTTTTTTTGTTTTATTTAGTTATATATTCAATGGCTCTTTTTTCTTCTTGATCCAACTTTTTGCATTAATTTCTTGTTATGGAGTGAGAAGGGAAAGAGGAAAAGGGCAATGTGAAAAGACCCAATATTTAGATGACACACTTTATGCAAATAGATTTGCATTACAAAATTTGATTTAATGATAGAGATATATGTAACTCTGATTATTCATAGTTAATTATTTTCAGCTACCATAAGCCAGTAAATTAAGCTTGCTCCCAAACGCAGACTTGCTAACTTAGAAGTGCTGGTTAAACTTAAAATTTACAGCTTATATTTTCATCTAACAAGCTTTCTTGTAGCAAATCTAAATATATATTCCACATGAATATGACCAAAATAGCCATTTAAATTTTACCATGTTTATTGAACTTGAATTGGTAAATCTATGACATAGTTACTGAACCTTGTTGATCCATATTAAAAAAAAAAAAGGAAAGAGCAAGCAGTAGAGAACTTGTAGATAAACCAAATACATGCACCATATAACAAGAAAAGGCAAAAACGTCTAATAATTTCGGACAAACCAAGAAACACTAGTAATCATGAGAAGTGCAAAGAGCAACCAATTTCAAGATATCTTAAGACAAAGGATGAAGATTTAGGGTACATTTGGAAACTGCAAATGCATAAAAATAAGATACAGGTAAATAGATGAGAGATATAGGGGCACCTCCACCCTAACCTCATGTATCACTATAATAATCTCATGATTTGGGCTCTTAATTAAGTCATTGTACAGATTA
The DNA here is from genome assembly GCA_963922045.1 of Persicaria maculosa. Taxonomy (NCBI): domain Eukaryota; kingdom Viridiplantae; phylum Streptophyta; class Magnoliopsida; order Caryophyllales; family Polygonaceae; genus Persicaria; species Persicaria maculosa. The sequence continues at coordinate 44,500,550 of OY998261.1, forward strand.
TCTATAACAATACAAAAAACATTCCCCACTCAATTTCTTCTTCTCTTATATTCCCTAATTCTGATCTCCATAAGCCTAAATCCAAAATGTCGGAATCGTTTGAAGGGGTCTAAATCCGAAATATCGGAATCGTTTGAAGGGGTCTCTTGCAGCTTATATTCCCTAATTCATCTTTGGGAATGTCATGCAAATCACCCAAACCTAACCCTATTTTCAACCCCTAACTCACCAAGTGTGAAATCGAAGGGTAAAATAAATTGAACAAAAAAAAACAGAAGATGAGGAGAAGGAAACATACTACAAAGGTCGCGAAGCACTAAAAGGCCTTGTTCGCACCGAAGGAAAGAACTGCAGGAGTGATTGCCGCAGCCAGGAGAACGATTGTTTGGTGTAAAACTGGAAATTGAAGGGCACCAGGAGTGATGCTGAAACCGAAGCAAAATTGAAGGTCGAATCGTGGAAACTGAAATCGGAGGTCACCAGCAGAAATTGGAAGTCAAATCGCAAAGTGATTTTGGTGAAACAAAAATGGAAGCTTCATGAAGCGGTGGAGTGAAATTACTTTTGGATAATAATTAAAATTTCCCCCAAAAGTGAAGCGCGGAATTCTCCCGCCCGTGTATGGAAAGCGAATAACCGCTACATCTGCAAATTAGGACCCGCCACTTTTTTTTGACTTTCAGATTTTGTCACACCTCTACTAGTTGGAAAAAACCGCTACACTAGACCCAAGAGAACCGCCATCTTAGCCTTTAAAACGGAAAATGAATCTACAACGGTGATGCATCATGAAAACCGCGACATAAACCGCCAATTAAACTAAACCGCCACATCTGACCGCTATATTAGATCGTTTATGTAGTAGTGGGGATCTACACCCTGCATACGGAAAGGAATAGACTCAATCTGTGCACGTGACTTGCGCAACACCTGTCTTGCCTTAACAACAATGTTGTGGGCGGTCTGCAACACCACCCTATACTCTAATCCACGCAATAACATCTGCATATAATTAATAAATAAATTCTAATTCATATCGATTAAATATGTTAGTCTTTTATTACACCCACAATCCCAGAATAAATCGACTACACAAGTCTTGAATTACTGTAGCTACTTTCACTTTAAATTTATTCATTCTATATACCTATTGTATGTCTAACATATTATACTGACAATAAATTCTATTATAACATTAAACTTTATTATTCACACATATCACACATATTACGACAGAAAACTCTATTATAACAATAAACTCTATTATAACATTATTCATACCTCTTGTAGGCTAAGCGTCCCTCTCCCGCCACGAGGACGACCACGACCAGGTCTCTGAATAATCGGAGCCGGCTACAATTCATACATCAACACTCAATTCTCGATTACTTATTCTCATTCCATATAATTTGAATTATATTTATTTAATATTTACGATAATACCTGTAATGAATCTCTATTACCACATCCACGACCCCCACAACGACCTCGACCTCGAGCAACATCACGAGTACTCTCACTCACCATTGTGTGCGAAATATAACGACAAACACAAAAAACAGAGAAAAGAGATCGGACAAAAAACCCATAAGCGAAAAGGTGAGAAAAAACAAAAAGCGGGAATGTCGCTGATGTACATATTTAGAGTCATTTTTATTGCATCTTTGACTTCATATTCCAATCGATTTTTAAAGTAAAGGTTAAAAATAATGAAAATTTGTATAGAATGAGCAAACGTGCAAGAAATAGAGTTTGCACAAGTTTTGGTCTAAATATGTAGGAATCGGAGCGGAATCGGAGTCAAAACGAAGAAGCCAAGCAAAGCTGAAAAGAGGTCGAAATCGACTTCGCTGGTCGATATCAACTGAAGACCTCGACATGAACTCTATGTGTCGAAACAGACCACAAAGACCAACACAGAGACCACTCAACAACAAGTGATGGTGTCAACATCGACATCACACTAGAGATCGAGTGGAATGAAGCTTTTTGAGCAGAAAACAGAGAGGTCGATTTCGACCTAAATGGTCGATATCGACTGGAACGCAACACGGATTGGACTCACTTTTCCAGACACGGATTGCAAGTTCTATCAATTTGCCACGGTTTATCTTCTTAATTAGATAGAATATGTCTAAGGGTTATTTTCTTTTTACCCTAAGATCTTTATTAGTTATTTTAGATATTTACTTTAATAAAGATTTATCCTACTTGTTAAGGATAGATTTTAGATAGAAGATAGGATCTACTTTCCTTGGCTCGTAAGGATTAGTAGCATATAAATAAAGCCCTAGGGGGCTGGTTTTTATTCATTCAATCATAGATATCATATCTCACAATAGCAATAGAGTTAAAGAGAAGCTTTAGGGTTTGGCGTTTGCAAGAGTCGACGTTGATTTATAAAGATTTGAAGGTTTAGTTAATGCAAGTTTTCTTCTTTATTTCAATGGAGTTTGTTGTGATGAAGAGAAAGTAGTCGTCCCACTTCTAGGGTCGGGGTGAGCCCGATGGTAGCCATGTAAGTATGCTTATTCTATATTTGATTATGCGATCTCTTCTTCTACCCCACGCTCAATCCTTTATGCGAGTTTATGATCATTCCTTATTTACCTTATATGAAGCGAAAGTGGATTATACATGTGAATTTGGATAGTAATTAGGTTTTGCCTGCGAAAGTTGACATAAACCCTAATTGATGTTGAGAAAAGCATAATCTTTTATGTGAATTAAGTTATAATACATGCATGGTTATCGTCGTGGTAAATCCCTATCCTAGGAGCCCTTTAGTTTATTGAAGAAAAACCACAAAAGAAACTGACGTCTTTATTTTCTTTTCTTTATTATACTGTTTTTTCTGCACTCGACATCGTCTGAGAAGCCACTCGAAATTGACCAATATAGTCGATATCGACCTCCTGCAATCTAGCAACCATACGTCGACATTCTTCTGAGTCGAAAGGAACCACTGATCCACTCGATTTCGACCATTCCAGTCGATATCGAGTTCTTCTGTTGTTTACTCTTCTTCGCAGGTTTTTCACAGATCGACGTCACCCACTAGGAATCGACTGTCATAGTCGATATCGACTTTCCAACTCGATATCGAGGCTACTAGTCGACTTGTGCAGAAGCTTTAGAGACTATCCGGACATCGCTGACCCGCCTCCTCGTGGATCGATCCTGATTCTCTTCCACTACAGCGGGAGGAACTCTTGTAATTCATTTGCGTGGACTAGGATTCGGTTTGATATCTATTTTATATTTATTAGACTCGATTTCCTCTCTCATCAGTCGCAAAGGATGAAAAGTAGGAATATCGGAGATGATGAAAAGGTCGAAATGCAGGAATATCAGAAAGGACGACATGTGAACAGAAAGCGAGAAGTGGAAATGTGACAAATATGGTGGGCCCCTTACGCTATTTATAGGTGTCGGACCCCACCGTATATCCCAACGGTGGGTACCGAACCGTTGCATAACGATTTCCTATCCACCGTCTAGTAATGTGGTGGGTGTTTTTTTTTTAAATTTCAAAATCCAAAAGCCACTATATGTTGATACGGTGTGATTCGTGGGATTTAAAAAACCACCGTCTACGCCTACGGTGAGATGCAACATAATGGCCCCCGTTACCCAAACGTCACTGCTATATACCACGATAGACCCACATACGGTGCCCAGACCACCGTTATGTATAGCGGTGGGTGCCACTAATAGTCATTAAAGCCACCGTCACTTGCTACGGTGATTAGCGATAGACATAGTAAAAATTAGCGGTGGAAATATCCGCGCCTCGTATTACATTGGGTTCAAGGAGCCGTTCCACGCAACCCTTACGTGCTTACATCGACGCAAGAATCTAAAGAGTTCGTGTTGGTATTGAATTTTGACTTTTCATTAATTTGATTTTTTTTTCAAATTCAATAAATCGTTTACACGTATAAAATTCAAACTAACAAACTTCTCTTACGTGTGACGTTCTTTGCATGTAGAATTGTGTGTAGTCACCAAACTTAGGGTCATATTTTTCTCGCGATTCAGGAACGTCAAAAGAGGCAAGTGACCTTCCGAGTTCTCTATGCTCATTTGCGGGCTTTTCGTGTCTAGTTGTTTTCTATAGTTGAATCATGCCAAATTTCATTAAATAAATTACAATTCACATTTTTGTGATTTATTAAATTGATAATCTATTTTGGCATGTTACATGGGTAATGTTATTTTTATAGAATATTTAAGTTAGAAAATGAAATTATGTGCCCATTATCTATAAAAGCATGATTTATTATTTATCATTCACGCTAAGTTTAATTATGTGATATATCCGTTTTCATATCCACAATTGTCGTTTATTCAATTAGGTTCCGGACTAGATGCATACTAATTCGGTGTGGACATAGGTTATCTTTTGGACCGAGTACTTATTAAATATATAATTATGAGCACTTAATTATTGATTTTAGAATTTAAGTATAGCGCATTATAGAGTGTGAATATTATAAATTAAAACTAAGGAAGATGATCCCTTCCTATTAAAGCATATTAACGATAATATAAATTAAATATGGAAGATGAGTGCTTCCAAGTTATATAAAATATATATTATTATAAACCAGAAAGATGAGCGCTTCCTACCCAGTTTCATGAAGCTATGTTTCCGGACCTGGAAACGATCAACTGAGCGGACCCGTTCAATGAATTTCATCGATAATAAAATCCGAGTGGACCCGTTCAGTACACTTGATACTAAAATAAAATTCAAGCGGGCCCATTCGGTACACATGATATTAAAATAAAATTTCAGCGGACCCGTTCAGTGCAGATTAAATATATAGATTTTATTATTGTAGTTCATGGGTTGAATACTAGTTGTAAGTTTAAAGTTATACAATTATTTATAAGATGTTGATCGTAAATAAGTTGATCATAATTTGAGCGATTAATTATACTCCAATCCCATTTCGGAATATAATTTCATAGAGTGATTTATCATTTACACCCATGGTTCTTCCTAACTTAAAACTTCCCTAAGTCAAGTCGAATGTCTATTTTGTATTTCAGAATTCACATTTAAATAATCTTATAATACTCTCCTTTAGACTATTTGGTTCACACCAATTTGTGGTCAATGAATCTTTAGTGTAAAGTGGTCTTTTATTTTGTGTCGTCACTTGCTTGTTCTTAATAGAACTAACAGGCCTATGGATTGTGGCAACTGGTGTCTCTCGTTTGTCTACGATCCATCAGACCTAAGTTGGAGGTATAGAGATCGATGTCAAGAAGTTTTAAAGAAGTTGGAGAACATCAATGGTCATTTTAAATATTTTGAACTAAAAAGGGTAATTTCAAATGTGTTCCAGTTGGTTAATTGTTTATTTTTTTATTTTAAAAGTCTTCCGCTGTACATGTTAAACGATTGTAAATATTATTTCGAAGTATAATTTCCTTTTCAGTAAAAGACTTCCGTTGTATTTATTTTAAATGCATGTTATCATCTTGTTTATAGGAGCATGGTTGCATGTCCCTATAAGACAAAGGTGATTACAAAGATATTAAAGTCCGAGTAATCACTAGCGCTGCTGTAAAGACCAAGTATATTTATATATTATGATTATTTTAATTAAATAAATTCTTATTTTATTCAATCGGTAAAAATGGGAGAAAACCCGTCCTCGAGCGTAAGTTTTGATTTTAAAGTCATTTCGTCATCGTTTTCAGAATTTAGATTCTAGCGAATTTTAATTCCACCTTCAAGCTCCGAGTTTGATTGAAATTTATTTCATTCCGTTTATCTTGAAATTTGATTAAATTGGATTTATTCGGGATTCGATCGAGCGAGCGGGTTTTGAGTCTATTCCGCTAATTTTAATTGGTATTGTGGGGACCTCTTTTGATTCTTATTTTATTTTCCTTTTCTTTATTCTCTTTCTCTCTCTCTCTCTCTCCCTCCCTCTCGGAATTCTGTCTATGAGGATGGTCCCCTCCCTTTGCCCTCTTCTTCATGGGTTGTAGCAGAGCAACTTGAAGCCACCCTCTGCCCTCCTACCCTCACGTTTCTGCATTTCCTCAAACCAGCCCCATTCTCTACTTTTTCAATTTCAAACCTAAACCCACCCAATTACCCCTTTGTTGTTTCAGAAAGCTGTAAACCCTCATTTCTTCATCTCTTCATTCCCCTCACCTATGCCAGAAAACCAGCCAAAGTTGCCCCTTTTTCCCCCTCTATTGCTTACCACAACCACAAAATCACCACCATCTCCTCCTCTTCTAGCAGTCGCGCACCATCACCCACCTCTGACGCCATTGGAGCTGCATCTTCAAGCGCTCCCGAGCCTCGCAGCCCCGGATATCGCCAAGCAGCCACCACGTCCTCCTGAGCACCCGAGCGGCTCCTCCTTCTCCTTCACATCTGAGCGACTAGCAGGAGCAGGAACACCTTCCATCTTCTTCGACGGGGACCCAGAACTGCCCAGAAGTGGCCCGAGGCTCCGAGTAACGCCACCCTCGTCCTCCTTCCCCTGGTTTCTCTCGAATCCGAGCGGTAAGCCTCCCCTCTTCCTTCCTTTGGTCTAAAACGAGGTAAAGGGGTTGCCTTCAACCTCCTCCCCCTCCGTCCTAGGCCAGCAAGAACACCTCGAGCTCCGACGAAGCTCCATCAACTCCGACGGGCGTCTTTCTGGCGATGTTCTTCGAATCCCGGTGAGCTCCTCCCTTCCTCCTTCTTTCTCCTTTCCCTTCTTCCTGGTGTGTGTGTTTGTCGGAGCCGGCTGCGCCTCCCTCTTCTCGTGCTGGGGTCAAACTCAGGGGAGCTTGTTCTCCCGACTGCTTTCGAGCAGCAAGAGGAAGAAGAACAGGTCGGTGGGACCCGCTCCCACTCTCCACGTCAGCTCCCGTGGGGCCCCTCCTATTTTATTCTGGTTTCTGGATCGAGTTATAAGGGAGGGGTGGAGTTGTCCCTTTTATTTTGGGCCGAGATGGGTATGCAATTGAGCCTTATTTCATTTAAACAAATCCGGGTCGGGCTGTTGTTTATTTTTCTGCTTTACTCAGGTTCCCTTTTAAGTTCGTTTTGGGCTGGGTCCGAAACTGAGTTGGGTTTAGGCTTCCGGGTTGGGGCTTTTGGGTGGGCCTGTTGAGTTTCGGTTTGGGTTTTAATAAGTTGTTATATATATTTACATACTTATATCTTGTGTATTATTATATGTGTTATATTATATAATGACTTTTAGTTATGTATTTTATTATTATTACTAATGTTATTACCTTGATGAATCTAATTTTATGAAAATAGAATTTTAGAAAGTGTTTAATATTATGAAATTATTTTAAAAGTAATATTATTTGGATTAAGTGTTTTATGATGATTTGAATATGTTAAGTTGAGAAATTGGAAATGATTTATTAATAAAGATAGAGGATGTTTATGGTTATTTAATATATTGATGATAAAGTATATAAAATGAGATTTTCAAGTTTTAGAAATGTCTTTTAGAAGAATGGTATTTGAAAACCAACATGCCAGAATTATTTCTATAATATGATTTTTTTAGATTGGTTTTAAGGTTTATATGATTAATGCCGGAATTCGGCCAAGTATGACTTGAGAAATTATTTTGAATATGAGTTGACTTAACTTAAGATTTAAGAGTTGGGAAAACCTTGGGCAATGAGTTTTGAAATATTATTTTAATATTCAATATTAAAGAATGGATTGATGGAACTTGAACTATTTGATCTTGAGCTTGAAGTTATATTAAAAGTGTCATTTCAAATGTTGGGATTTTGTCTTGGCTTGATGATGTTGGTTTTGAGAAGGAAATTGGAAGAATGATTTTTGGTCGATTTAATCGTATCGGGAAGGTTTTGGAAAACGGTTTTACTATCGGTTGGTTTTGAGGATGTTGAGAACTTGAGTTTCGTGTGTATGAATGTTGGTCCGGTAGCTTATGGAAATGGCTTGATGATAGGTGTGTATTGCTTTTGGATTGCTTTGGACTTACATTTGGGCCCTTTCTTGTGTTATCTTGCTCTTCTGCATTTTCAGGTAAGTATCCTACGGGACATACTCAGTAACCTGGACCTCCTGCCTGATGTGTCATGTGATGTGTAGTTTTGTTGCATATTAAAGCATGCCATGTAGTATCATGTTAGGATTACATTGAACTGAGCATGTGATTACTATGTGTGTTTGAATACAGAACGGTCGTTATCTGTGATAGTCCTAGAGTCTTTGCTAGGGTCCTAGGGTAGCCCAGCCCCATCGGGTGCCCCGAGTCTATCGAGTCGATATGAGCATGATATGATAGCCCAGCACCATCGGACAGCGATGAGATGATATGATATGATATGATGATGCCATGGTTAGTGCACCACCACGAGGAAATTGCTATGCTATAGCACCAAACTGGCCAGTCTCTGCACTAACGGGAAGGGGTGCAGAGGTAGGAGAGGGATATGCCACTTGGCATTGTCTTGGGCCCTTTACAGTTCTTTTCTGCATATTATATATACTAGGGGCATGATAGTGTGATTTAAATCTTGTACTGCATTAGTCATCTTTTATTTAGGTATAGGCATGTTATGTCGCCTCAGCGCGGTCATAGGACCCGCAGGCGATCACCGGGCCTGACTTCGTGGATAGTGTTAGGTACTGCTCTTGTCTACTCCTTGCTTTTGTGACGGGGAATCTCTTGGCGAACCGAAGAACCTGGCTAATATATTCTAACTTGATAAAATGGCAATCACCCACTATGTTTTTGTTTTGACCCGGCTTTGCCGTGGCATTTGTATCTAAACCTTGCTTCCGCTTTACTTGTAACTGAATTAAATTTCCGCGACTTTGATTGCTTGGGGTTCGAAACCTGGATCCGTACCTGAATTGTAACATCCGAACGAAGGTATTCGACCTTCGAAACGTATCCCGGATATTTATATTCGAGTCGTTACAGCTGCAACATTCCCTCGTTTACAGAAGGGGGTATTATAGAGGTTGGGTTATTTTAATTAGTTTTGCGTTTAATTATTTATTCTATTTGTCTAATTTCTATGTTTTATTTTATTTTTTCATTCTTCATCTCCCGAAGAAGATGACCATTATCTCCTGAAGTAGATAAAAATATTAAAGCTATATCATCCCAGAAGTGATAGTCTATGGAGTTAAGTAGATAAAGTAGTTAAAACATATATATCACTTTAGAAGTGATTAATTTATTACTTGAATAAATTCTTATTTGAAATTAAAATCGATCTTCAAATGTAGACGATAAATCGTAAATAAGAATACAACCTCCCGTTGCAGGTGAAAAAAAAAACTCTTGAAGATCTATACTCAATTTTCTTGTCACCCAAAGTTGGCAATAATTTTCATTTTATGTGAGATTATTTTTGTTTATGTTTTATATGTTTTATATTTTAATTATGTTGTCTTTTACACACTTTTCTTATATTGTTTGATCATACAACTCAAAGAGACATACACTCATCCTCTGAAGTTGATAAACATATAAACCTAAATCGTTCCTGAAGTGCGACGATCATCTCTCGAAGAATAAAATATTTTATGAACGCCAAAAGATTTAAAGATTGTAACATACATCAGAAGAGTATATGATTTTATTTTAATCATTTGTACTCTCAACGAAGTACATGAAATGTGTGTAACCACCCAAATATAAATATTCGGGTTACGTTTCGAAGGATTGAATACCTTCGTTCAGATCATGCAATTCGAGTACGGGTTGAGTTTTAAAACAAAGTGTTAGTACTAAAAGAAGGGATTTCGTACCCTAAATTCGCGAGAGGTCCATTGGGGACCATATCCTGTCCTACTTGTCTAAGTCGCTTAAAACCAATTATTATTCAAAACATAATGAAAGGAAATAGACAATACAAATTGCCTCGGCAGAGCCGGGTAAAAACCAAAATGAACAAGTATAAAACATCCAAATGTCAGGTCTTGTGGTAAATTAGTCTCTCAGTCAGCTGAACGTCCAAAGGAAACCCTCGTCATGGAAGCACGTAACAAGCAAGAATCAAATACTTGATACTATACCACGAGTCAAGGTCGAGCCACTCATGCGGTCCCTGAAGATTTCACTGAGGACATATAATACGCTCTAAGCCTAGATGAGAATGATCTAATGCAATACTGAAATATTAAGCACACATCGAATGCCAAGTGGCATGTCCCAATCTCTCAAAACCCATGCCTCAGTCGAGGCGGGTATCTCTCTCACATCCGGACCTCAGCCGGGGTCGGATGTCTGCCTCAATCGGGGCCAGACGACTCGGTCGGTGCCACAGTATATCTCATGCCTCGGTCCACACCTCAGCCGGGGTTGGACACTCGGTCACCGCCGCAGTCATATATATATAAGTCAGTAAATCATACTCTCAGAGGACTCTATCAGGACAAACCCGATGGAGCTGAGTTGTCCTATGACCCTAGCAACGACTCTAGACCCACAACTTACGACCGTTTCTACCAATCGCATTCATAGTACATATGCTCATATGTTAATGCAGAACCTAGGCATGCTACCACATGGCATGATATTATAATGCCTACTTACTATATGACACATCATGCATGAGGTTCTAACTTAAGTAAGCCCCGGAGGACTTACCTGGAGGTGCGGATCAACAAAGTATGGCAGCAAGAGTAAGCAATCCAATAGATCAGAGATCACCTAGTAATTTCTTAAATAACATAATAAGTCTAAGTCTAATTTACACAAAGCCCCCATGCTACATATGAAACACATAAGATATACATAAATAATATAACTCAACCATTTCATCATTATCAACATTATTATCTCATTTCTATTTCTCATCTCGTTTCATCATATCTCATAATTCAACATCTTTCTCAATTCGGTCATAATATTATGATCATCATCATCATCTTCATCATCATACTCATCATCATCATCATCATCATCATCATCATCATCATCATCATCATCATCATCATCATCATCATCACTCATCATATACGTTCACATATCATCTCAACATATCCTTACTCATATTAGTCATATATCATTCCATCAGTTCATCATTATACCTCACATCATGCTTGATAATTAATTTAACATTCCACATCAATCATGCTTCATCATGTATTCATATTATAAAATATCATATCACATAATTTCCACACATACTATTCACCAAATCATTCTGCAAGTTAAAACCAAGTAATATCTTTTAAAAGTCTTAACACTTTAATTATCATCCATATCACATGAACATATAATGATGCAAATGTCATTTGAACAACCTAGTAAACCTTTAAACCAATTTCTCAAAATTATATTGTTAAAACGATCCTGGCATGTTTATCTAAAAATCATTATTCAAATAAATTCCAACATTTAATCATCAAATATTGAAATACATACTTAGCAATACATCATTTCAAATAATATACTTTTAATTCAAACCATTTAATACTATATTCAACCAAATCGAATCATTAGATAATTTAAGTAACTAATAAATCATAATTAATTAAACAATTAAATAAATCAGAAATAATAACTAGTAATAACAATTAAATATATAATAAGCAAAATTTAATCAACAAATCAATTAAATTAGTAAATAATCGGATAAATAATTAAATAAACAACCTTAAATTTATTTTAACCCAACCAAAATAAGAGGCCTAGTTTGCCTCGGCCTAGATCCGAAAGCCCCATAAAGACATAGGCCCATATACCCAAATCAGAATTTTAAAGTCAAACCGGTCTAGAAATTAAAAGGACTGAACCAACCTAAAACAAAGAAAAAGAAAACCGAACCCAGCCTACTAAAAAAAGAAACCTGAACCCAAGGTTTCTCCTTCCATAACCCAGCTCGCTACTCGACAATGGAGGGAAGAAAGCAGAGGAAGGTCCTCACCGCCGGTGTCCTAGCTACCACTCCGAGCTCACGTCGCCGCCCAAAAATGAAAGAAACAAACCAAAAGAAGAGGAAAGGGGAAGCTAACCGAGGGGATTTAATTCGAGCACGAGGGCTCGCCGGAGATGCTCGGAGCTTGGTTTGGCTTTGTCGGAGTATGAATCGAAGATTCCTTGGCCTATGATGATAGAAGAGAGCTCAAAGCGAAGCTTTACTACGTTTTAAAGGGAAAGGAAAAGAAAGAGGGATTTACCGATCGTGTAACGGCCCGGATATAAATATCCGAGATACGATTCGAAGGTTGGATACCTTCGTTCGGATATTGCAATTCGGGTACGGGTCGAGGTTTCAAACCTCTAAAGATCAATCAGTATTCAAGGTTGAAATATATGACATAGGGCATTCGTTAGGTTTTCCTTCATATTGGTGCCTTCTAATCTCAGTTAGGAAGTTAGGTTTAATTTTAAAATTAGAGGCAGGGATAAGAATCGCCGATTCAAGCACGGTGAGCGCGGGGTGCATGTATTGCTTGGCATTCCAAGGGAGGGCATTGATTTGGGCTTCTATTTGCCTCCGGTCTTCCTCATCCCTGTCAGCACGCTCCTTAAGTGCCACCTCTCTAGTTGTTAAGTCCTCAACATGCTTCCTTAGTTGCTCAATTAGTTCAGCCTGGTTCGCATTGTCCGCCATGATTCTTTAAGCTTGGGCTCCTAGATGGAAGTAGCGTTTAGGGTCGTCTACTCCTTCGAATTCAGGTGGGCGATCAGCACATCGCATACACTAGCAAAATCAAACTAGGTAGAGACGTGAGATAGACTACTAGGGCGCGATTGATTGCCTCCCCGGCAACGGCGCCAATTTGTTGTTGCAGGAGGATGATACGTCGAGTAATTACAAACAATAAAGATGTAATAAACGTAAACCAACTCCTAGCCTATGCAAATAATTACAAGACTTCCTCCCGTTGTAATGGAAGGGTAGTCAGGATCGATCCACGAGGAGGCGTGTCAGCGGGATCCTAGTAGCTTTGGAAATCTCAAGTCTGCGTCGACTAGAAGCCTCGATTTCGACCTTGGGCCTCAATGTCGACCTCGGCTGTTGATGTTCTCTACAACAGAAAACCTGCAAAGACAAAAATAAGTGGTCGATATCGACTCGAAAAGGTCGATATCGATGTCAGTCACGAAATCGACTGGCTCAGAAGACTTCCAATCGACACATTACGGTTGATATCGACGTCTGGTGTCGATATCGATGTTCAGCAACCTCCGCAGTGATGATTGTCGTCGACTCAGAAAACTATCGACGAACTCAGTGGTCGATATCGACGTCTGGGGTCGATATCGATGTCTTCCTGCAGTGGGTTAGTTTTTCGTCGGCAAAGAAGGGCCAAAGATTTAAGAATGGATGAGAAGGGATGAACAGAAATAACAATGGTTTATGTGAATTAAACTATGTAAAAGAAACAACTCCTAGGAGGGTTTACCACAACGTTAACCAATGCATGCGATAAGATAAATAAGACGGACAATTGCGCTATTTCACCCGAGGGACAAGCTTTTCCCGTACACCAACTCTTAGGATTACTCTTGCAAATAAACCTAATTGTCTCTGCCAATTTTATGTTTATAACTCCAGTTGTTAGCATGAATCCCTTTTCTTTCGATTAGGACTAAACATAGAATCGTAGGAGGAGAGATAGACACAACGATATCAACATCTAATACTTACCTCGAACACGCATGGCTAACGTCGGGCTCACCCACACCCTAAGAGCTTTGGGGAACTACTCGCTTCTCATCATGGAACTCATTGTTGATTGAAAAGAAGAATCTTGCATTAAAATAAACTCCGTAGCTTTACAACTCAACGTCAACTTTCGCAAACGTCAAACCCTAAAACTTCACTCTAACTCTAACTCTATTGATTGTCTTGATTGATGATTAAAAGATTGGATTCCTCAATGCCAGCCCCCTAGGGCTTTATTTATAGGCTACTAATCCTTGCTATCCGAGGATTGTAACTTCTATTTAAACTATGAACTCTATCCAAACAATTAGGATATGTCTTTTATTTTGATAAAACTTAAAATAACTTGATAAAACATTAAAAGGTAAATAAATCTTCAGCTGCCATCTATCTTAAAAGTATGAGATAATCCGTGCCTCCTTGAAGATAAAGTTCCCAATCCGTATCTCGAACTCGAGTCTATCTTCTGTCGAGATAAGGGGTCGATATCGACCACAGAGGTCGATATCGAGATCTCTGTTTCTGCTTGACTTGTCCAGCTCCACTCGATGTCTATGTTGAGGTCGATATGAGGGTCGATATCGGCACCAGAGGTCGATATCTATCTCTGCTCAGCTTCACTTGGCTTCTTCGTTTGACTCCGATTTCGCTCAAATTCCTGCATGGTTAGCTCAAAACTTGTGCAGACTCTATTTCTTGCACTTTAGCCCATTCTTACACAAGTTTATATTCTTTTGAACCTTTTCTTTGGAGATCGAATGAAATATGAAGTCAAAAGATGCAATAAAAAAGATACAAATATGTACATCACGGGGTTAGACAGATTCTTTGCAATCGCCCGGGGGATTTTCCCACGCCATAGAGACAGGGAACAATCATACCTAAAAACAAGTGGTGCCAACGGGATCAGACCGAGACCCCAACACACCCTGTCCCGCAAGCGAACATACACATACGCGGTCGAGATGCTTTGATGCAATGCGAAAAAGAACTATAAAGGGCCCAAGACAATGCCAAGTGGCATATCCCTCTCCTACCTCTGCACCCCTTCCCGTTAGTGCAGAGACTAGCCAGTTCGGTGCTATAGCATAGCAATTTCCTCGTGGTGGTGCACTAACCATGGCATCATCATATCATATCATATCATCTCATCTTATCTCTTGCCCGATGGTGCTGGGCTATCATATCATATCATCTCATCTCATCTCTTGCCCGATGGTGCTAGGCTATCATATCATGCTCATATCGACTCGATAGACTCAGGGCACCTGATGGGGCTGGGCTACCCTATGACCCTAGCAAAGACTCTAGGACTATCACAGATAACGGCCGTTCTGTTTACATACGCATAAAGAAATAGAATGCTCAATCACAAGTGCAATCCTAACATGATACTACATGGCATGCTTTAATGCTTATGCAACACCTAGTATGTCATATATTCACAAGCAGGTATTCTCTTTCGAATCCGAGTACGCCCATAAAGGAACTTACCTGGATAGGCAGAACAGCAAAAGGCAGAATCCATGTATACAATAAGTCATACATCACAGATGATAACCTATCATATATAAGTAATGTATATGAGTCTACTTCTAATTTACTCTAAGCATAAATCCATCACACAAGTACCCAGAACTACAGATCTCCTCACTCAGAACCTCATCATATTATCATCCATTCATCCCATATCCCATAGCATGGTCTCATATAACTCATCAAGAATCCACTCTACTCATCATCATCATTCATCGTATACCATCTCACATCTCATCTCATATCAATATCTCGTCGCATAACATCAGCATAACTCATCAGATATCATATCAACTCATTATTATACCATATATCAACCATTTAGGAACATGCATCATTATCTCATATATAAGTCATAATATTCATACTCTAATTAATCATCATATAACATATCCATAATCATGCCTATCAACCATATAATATATCATCACGCTTTAACTCGGTAATTTAAGAATTCACATATTTCATGTTCTTTAATAACTCAACATAATTCATGTCATGCTCGTAATTCACAATCATTCATATCTCGACCACATAATTTCACATTATAACATAATATAACATTCTCAACATATCCCGTTTTAAACATATATTCATTTTAACGCCTATCATGCTTTCATAGACCAACATCTCATAATCTCATAATCGTCATATAACACATCATATCAATATCAACATATCATAAATTATACTAAACAATTATCGATATCCTAACATCATGCTCACACTCAACACATAAGATTCATCAAGTCAAACCAAGTTAGATAAAGTAAGTCAATTGCCTAAGATTCCCAAAACTCTAAAATCTCAAGTTAGATCAATCTTTATTCACAACATTTTGTCAAGTTATCCGAAAAATCCATTTATAAACCATTTCTCTTTAAATCAACTTATTTTATTATTTTATCCAAATCAATCCGACAAGGTTAGGTTATCTCCAAAAATCCTCTTTTTAATTTTATTAAATCCATTTCCAACATTTAAAACCCTTTTTCCAATTCTTTTCCAATTCAAGTCCAAATATTACATTATAAAACTCAATAATAATATTATATTATATATACACCATTTATTTTGAATCCCAATAATTTTAAAAGTCATAATTTTATTAAAAAAAATAGAATATAATATTTAATAGTTTATCGGATAATTAAAAATCCAAAACTCCTTTAAGTTAATTAACCCAAAGATGAACAAAAGAAAGGCCCAAAATCAACACCCTCAGCCCATGTCCAAACCCGGATCCAATCCGGCCCAGACCCGAGTCCAAACCCATCCAAATTCGGATCCAAACAAACCCAACCCAACTGAACCGATCCACACCATTTTTATTTAATTAAACCCAGTGAACCGAACCATAAAATAAAGAAAAGAACACAGAACCGGACCCATGGGAACTGTTCATTTCCTTTCCCAGCTGCTGCGTACGAACAGAGAAGGAGGAAGGGGTCACCGGAGACCTTGCTCCGACCCGACCACGCTCAATCTTTCTGAAGACCCATTCCGAAACCCATGGACACGGAAACAGACAAGAAAAAGGAGAGAGAGAGGAAGAGGTTCTCACCGAGAGGTTCCGAGTGTGAGGGCTCGCCGGAGGCTCGTCGGAGTCGATTGGGCTGCGTCGATGTTCGCTTTCAAAGCGAGCTTGGCCTGGATCGACAATATATGGTAAAAGGTGGATTCTTATTGTTGTTTTTGAGCGAAAGGAGGGTGACATGTGTCTTACCGCTCTTCGGGTTCAAAAAAGGGCTCGACCTCGGCGTCGGCGGCTCTTGGATGGCGCTCGGGGGCTTGGCGTCGGCTGTTCTTCGTGAAGAGGGGAGCTCCGACTGTGTTGTGCTGCTGCTGAGCGTTGAGAAGGAAGGAGGAAAGAGCTGGGCACTCCCGGCCTTCTCCGAAAATAGGGGCTGCATCAAGGGTGCTCGGGGGAGCTCGGGTGGCGCCGGGGTGCTCTGCTGCTACCCAGACCCGAGACGGAAGAGAAGAATGAGAGGAGGAGGGAGCTGGGGACGTTGATTGCTGCTTCTCAACGAGAAGGAGAAGAAGGTAGAGTGGTGGTGGCTCTGACTTGAACCCGAGGAGGAAGGGTGCTCGGTCCTTCGAACTAGAGGCGGAGGTGGATTGGTGTGGTGGCTGCAGAGATGTGAGGGTGTCGTGCAGCTGTGGTGGCGACAAAGCTCAAGAACAAGGGAGGGAGATGAGCTTCGGTTGTGCCTGGAGGAGAGGAAAGGAATGTGGGTTCAAGTTTGCTTGGGTTGATGTTTGAAAGTGAATCAGATAAAAATAGAGGGGAATCAAAATTCTGAAATGGAAATAAATGCAGTCAAGGAAGGGAAAGGTAAGGAAGAAGAGGGAAGATATAGGAGTGGGGGATGTTGGCCTCAATCTGGAAAGCCACAAGGCAAGGGGAGGGTTGGGTCTGATTTCGAAAGAAAGGGGAAGAAATAAGGAGTGTGGTCCCCAAGAAAAATACCCTTGAAAAAAGAATTTCGGATCCCGCTCTCTCGAACCTATCCCGAATCGATTAGAATTTAAATCGAAATCTCGAATCCGAAATCGAAATAAAATAATACGATACCATCTCAACCATATTTCAAAATCTCAAGTCATGAAAGCGGAAATGAAATCCGTCTGAAAATCCATTTTAAAATTTATGCCGGAACTTGCTTCGAAGATTTTAGAGAAATCCAATTGCTCGAGGACAGATATTTTCCAAAAAATTTTCGAAATCATATAATTCAAATCCCACTTAAATCAATATTAAATCGAAATTAATTCTTAATTTATAAAATAATATTTCAAAATCTCGAGTCTTTACATCATCCACCTCTAAAAACAAGTCTCGTCCCCGAGACTCAAATTCCTTTTTAAAATCGATCAGCTTTTCTCAAAACATATAACCAAACAAAATCATGCAAAAGCCCAAGTCGTTTCTACCTATATTAGTCAACCAAGTTTTCAGAACTCAAGAGGTGGGATCATCCACCCCTAAGGGCTAATCCCACATTTTCTTCCTAGGTTCATTTTCCAGAATCGGTTTCAACTATCAATCTCAAGATATCTTCGTGCTCAACGGCAATCATCTCAATTTATCTCAAAGTCGGATATATTAAATAATCAAGCCAAGCTATCATGTTTCATCATGCTAACAAGAACATCAAGGATGGTACCATATCAGTTTCATGCAAACAAGTTATCACTCATCCAGAGACTCATCTCTAATCACATCGTATATTCTGCACATATCTATCAATCATATTAGCACAACAGCATAGAAATAAACATCAATAACACATCTCAAAACAAGGCACAAGGGTATACTCGTCACTAGGTCAAGAGGTCAAGGTAATGTCTACGCTAGGCTCCATATAAACGCAAGTAGCTCACCTGAAATATCTCCACAACTGGCCTGAATACTCTCCTCAGGAAACTCTAACAAGGAATGATCGACCTCAACATGGAGGTCAGAAACATATCGACAAAGTTGAGACAAGAAAGACATCGTGCACTCCAGCTAAGAACATGGATAAAGCTAAGCGATAAGCTATCTCTCGAGAATCTCAAAAGGATCAACAAACCTAAGGCTCAGTTCGCCTATGATGTCAAAACGTCAGACCCCTCAGGAGGTGATACTCTCGGCCATACATGTGCTCCCACATCAAAGAGAATCTCGATCCTTGTCAATGCCTCAGAACTCGTGAACATGCTGTCAGAATCTTAAAGTGAACTGTCCACCTCTATTAGCAACTATCCTCTCAGGAACTTCACAGAGCCTCGAAATCCGTCGGATGAACTCCTCAGCTAACCTTAAACATGCCAAGTCTCTTGAATAGCGATGAAGTGCGCCTCTCGCATAATTCTCTGCCTCAAGTCCTGGGACCGGTGGGTTATGGGCCCACCATGCTTCCACTGTGCAGCTCGAGTACTATCCAGCTGATCGTTCTCTTCTCCATGTCTTCGCTCGTTGAAAGTACTTAAGGATACTAAGTTAACGGAGGTAGAGGAGAGGTAAAGGCGCACAACTCGGATTCTCTACGGAACCAAACATAAACCAGAACTGACGACGACGAGAATGAAAGATAAGATCCCAACCCGAGAACGACAATAGTGCCCTTATGGAATTCTATGAGGTTATAATTGCGGTAAGAAAATCACATATCAATCAATCATGAAGCATACTAGTCACATCAATACAGACTAACATGTACCTATCTCAATGAACAATGACAACATATATTGGTAGTAAGGAACATGAGCGAGTTCTACACGGACGTACATATAAGACATTCTAGTCACCTATTATCTCAAGTAGTAGACAAGCTCAACATGTTTAAGGAACAAGGATGCATGATTTCAACAATAAACTTATGCGGCACAAAGCTATGCAAAACACAGGTATATCACATCATCACACATATGGTTAAGTACTCATGTTCAACAAAATCCCAGAACATCATATATACTGATCATCATAACTAATTCAAGTCCGAATCCGTATAAATCATGGAATCATAAATCATTTTTAAATCCCTTTTTCATCAAATCATATAGCATCACATAAGAATTCAAATCATATATATAAAATAACCCAACCGGGTTTAAACCAAACTCGAGTCAACGCCCAAAGAAAGGAGAGAACCGGCTCCGGCCAAGAGCCCAGACCTGGTTTTCGTCGCGACGAATTGGCCGCTTGTCACGGCGAAATCCAGTTCTTCGTCCCTCGCGAGTGATGCCTCTCACTATCGTGAAAAGCATCATTCTCTTCCTTCGTTCCTAGTTCTTGTTCGTCGTGGCGACCATGGTTTCGCCACGACGAACAAGCAACCGCAAGCACGCTTTTGATCTAAACTCGATCCTTTCTTTCCCACTGCTCTCATCCTTTCCAATATCCTTCCCTAACTTCAACCAACATTTAAAATAACGATTCATAATAATAATATAACTAATAATTAGATAAACGCTTAAAATCACATTTTTAAATACCACAAGATTTAATGTAGGATATTTATATAATAATTAATTACCCATGTCGGATACACACATAGATAAGTCATATCAATATAGAATCCGATACTAAGATGCTCAAACACGTCATAGCACTATAAAAGGAACACATAAGGGAGGGCACAACAACTATCACATCATACAACGACAAGCTCCACATGAGAAGATAAGTGTGATATGTAACCCTACGATGAGCTATAATCGGAAAGCATGTTCTACATGATACTAGCCGGTCATGACGTGGCATAAGTACAACCAAAGATGATCACTGAGGAACAAGTTTGACACTAAAAACCATATTTCATGTATACTTGCATCTATCATGTCGTAGTGTATAAACACGCAATGTGGCACCCAATTACTAATTAACATATGACTCGCAATTACATGAGTTTAACAAGACAAGCATGGATTGACGATATATCCTAAGCAAAATTGTCACGTGTGAACCTAGACATGATTTTAACTATAACAGGGGTGCGTAGTCGAACGAGGTGCAAGCTACTAGAATACAATAAGCATCACAAGAGCATCATATGGTAAAAACAAAAAATTATATGAGATACACACATAAGCGCATCACTAGTCATATTAAGCAAGATACAAGGTTGTTGAGATATACATGATAACTAGGTTACCAACATAAAACATGCTTAGATAGTCATAAGATCATATAAAGGGGAACATCATGGTTATCACAGCCTATGGCAAGTGTAACTGAATGATGATACGAAGTGGGCATGGAACTGTGCAAGTCACATTTCTAAGGGCTTAGATTCCATATGATACTATTAGTGAATGACAAGTCGTAGCTATATGAAAAATAAGGTGCATCGAATAACTTCACATAATGGCATGGGGAGTATATAAACAAGTGTAACAACCCAAGCAAGACTACCATCGCAACCAACATCAATGTATATACGTAGAATATAACCATGTGTAACAGGTGAATCGTGCGCAGGTCATAATGCAAAACAGGAAAATGCTTCTAAGGTGTAATGTTTCGAGAGGAAAATATGCTATATTTAGACATATAAGGGTAATCACGCGAGTGTATAGCAACCATCATGGTGGGTGTGTTCATGCAAAGGTCGAGGTCTCCACACTTATAGAGATATTGTCTCAATGAAGGGTGTAACAAGAGATGTAACATATCCTAGCTTAGTCATATCCAGGTCATCAGAGTATAAGATCAATGATGACAAGATGATCATCTGAGGTGCCACAAGGTACTAAGATGCAGGGGAACAACATGACATTAGGAATGCAATATTCACGTACATAAACGAGACAATTAGAGCACATATCCTCATGAATAGTTACATTTTAGAAGACATGCGTCATGTATGATACTAATAGCACACGCAGAATCTAATCACAATGTGGTGTGTGAGCATGCACGGTGTCAGACTATTCATTCTTAAGGGCATAAAACAACGTCATGGGGCATGAGGGAACATTATGAGACAAGTAGGTAGGCATGATACTAGTTGGAATCACACAAGGCATAATGAGTATCAAGGTGTAACACCAATCATCTTTCAATGACATAAGGAATGAATGTCAATACTATCGAGGACCTATTTTAAGTAGGATCATATCATCAAGCAAGTAGGGCATAAATATACAAAAGCCACAAGTCATTGGCCCTACAGGATACTAAGGTCTCGGTGAAAGACGTAGATGTGCAACATATGACATATGTACATTAAATAACTTCGCACCAACATATTCAAGAGGTCAAGACGACAATAACACAATCATATGGAACAAGAAAGAAACGTAGAAGGGGACAACACGAGCTTAAGATAGTGTGACTTCATATATGTACATAGATACAAGTCAATAAATATCGGTACATGGCATGTATTTAACAAAATGATATATCAAGTCGTTCAACATAGTAATGCATCACGTCACATAAATACAGATAGGGCCACCGTTATAACCAAACAGAGATTTCTAAGGGCAATAGTGACTTATCCTCATAGACTCAAAAGCCTATTTCTCGTGGAATGCGTGTGTGACTCATTTTGAGGACATAAAAGGGCTCTCAAACTACTCCCGGAAGAAGATGGCCGAGTCCGTATAGAAGTTCATGACAAGGAGACATCAGTTGACCACAGCAAGAATCGAGGAGGACGACTCCATAAGACAACTCATTCTATCGACTCGGAACCGTTCGAAGTTTGATACTCTAGCACACTGACCGTCTCGTTGCATGACCTATGGTGTCAAGTACCATACTCATCACACGATCAAGTAGTCAATGCTTCCGAACCTAATTCCCAGATATGAGGATTAGATTCCCAATTCCGTTTCCCGTGAAAGACATCGATACCATAAAGAACGACCCGACCAGAATACCAATTGAGACATGGAAGAAGATAGAAGGGGAGGAAATCAGAATGAATAGAATAGGCATCTCTCAACTTCTCACCAACCTTTAACCAAACTTCGTCGAACCAGAGATAAAACGAAATGGGAGGACACCAACAAGTGAATCATGGAGGAGACGGCTCTATAAGATAGAAATTCCGACTATACCGACGGGAAAGGCTCCCTCGCTTATCCCACTCACATAGAGATGCAACACTCATTTTTAAACATATCAACAGATTTCTAGTTCTAGCATAATAGTACTCAAAACAGAATCAGTCATTGATAATTATAATGATCTCCTTCAAGGGAGATCGTTCTCAGGTCCAATTAATACATGAAGCACATCAAGCTATCTAATGCCGCTCTTCGAGGAGTGACTGACCGGAGGGGCAAAAACCTCACGATCTCTACCTAACTCGCCACTCCAACCACCTCGGTGCAATTCCTTGGGGTCTTCCTACCCACCTGTAAAGAATAAGCTAATATTTCGCCTAGCCGTTCCCACCTACATCCAATAGGGATGGTCTAACGCCTTTTCTACCCACTCGATCCCTTTGGTTTGATCCATCATATTTAATAAGCCGAGTTTATATTTAGTCCAATTGAGTTAGGCATATTAAGTTCATTTTGCCCCTTTAAAACATCTTCAAATCCTTTGAAATTCATGGGCGATTTTCCAAAACATACACCCGACCCTTGTGTACCCGAATTGCATAACCTTGCTCTGATACCAACTTTGTAACGGCCCGGATATAAATATCCGAGATACGTTTCGAAGGTTGGATACCTTCGTTCAGATGTTGCAAATCAGGTACGGGTCGCGGTTTCAAACCTCTAAAGATCAATCAGTATTCAAAGTGGGGATTTCGAACCCCAATCAATCGAAGTCACAGAAAATCAATTTAAACGAAAGTAAAGCGGAAGTACGGTTTAGATACAAAAGCACCGGCAGAGCCGGGTCAAAACCAAAACACATATTCTAAAGTCGTATAGCCAAATTAGCGGGGTTAGACAGATTCTTTGCAATCGCCCAGGGGATTTTCCCACGCCATAGAGACAGGGAGCAATCATACATAAAAACAAGTGGTGCGAGCAGGATCAGACCGAGACCCCAACACACCCTGTCCCGCAAGCGAACATACACATACGCTAATATAAAGATGCTTTGATGCAATACGGAAATTTAATGACACTAACATGCTCCTAATTTACAATATGCGGAAAAGAATTGTAAAGGGCCCACGACAATGCCAAGTGGCATATCCCTCTGCTACCTCTGCACCCCTTCCCGTTAGTGCAGAGACTGGCCAGTTCGGTGCTATAGCATAGCAATTTCCACGTGGTGGTGCACTAACCACGACATCATCATATCATCTCATC
Source organism: Persicaria maculosa (assembly GCA_963922045.1). NCBI lineage: Eukaryota > Viridiplantae > Streptophyta > Magnoliopsida > Caryophyllales > Polygonaceae > Persicaria > Persicaria maculosa. Next base: position 44,524,508 of record OY998261.1, read on the forward strand.
TCATCTCTTGCCCGATGGTGCTGGGCTATCATATCATGCTCATATCGACTCCATAGACTCAGGGCACCCGATGGGGCTGGGCTACCCTATGACCCTAGCAAAGACTCTAGGACTATCACAAATAACGACCGTTCTGTTTACCTACGCTTAAAGAAATAGAATGCTCAATCACAAGTGCAATCCTAACATGATACTACATGACATACTTTAATGCTTATGCAACACCTAGTATGTCATATATTCACAAGAAGGTATTCTCTTTCGAATCTGAGTAAGCCCATAAAGGAACTTACCTGGATAGGCAGAACAGCAAAAGGCAGAATCCATGTATACAGCAAGTCATACATCACAGATGATAACCTATCATATATAAGTAATGGATATGAGTCTACTTCTAATTTACTCTAAGTATAAATCCATCACACAAGTACCCAGAACTACAGATCTCCTCACTCAGAACCTCATCATATTATCATCCATTCATCCCATATCCCATATCATGGTCTCATATAACTCATCAAGAATCAACTCTACTTATCATCATCATTCATCGTATACCCTCTCACATCTCATCTCATATCAATATCTCGTCGCATAACATCAGCATAACTCATCAGATATCATATCAACTCATTATTATACCATATATCGACCATTTAGGAACATGCATCATTATCTCATATATAAGTCATAATATTCATACTCTAATTAATCATCATATAACATATCCATAATCATGCTTATCAACCATATAATATATCATCACGCTTTAACTCGTCAATTTAAGAATTCACATATTTCATGTTCTTTAATAACTCAACATAATTCATGTCAAGCTCGTAATTCACAATCATTCATATCTTGACCACATAATTTCACATTATAACATAATATAACATTTTCAACATATCCCGTTTTAAACATATATTCATTTTAAGGCCTATCATGCTTTCATAGACCAACATCTCATAATCTCATAATCGTCATATAACACATCATATCAATATCAACATATCATAAATTATACTAAACAATTATCGATATCCTAACATCATGGTCACACTCATCACATAAGATTCGTCAAGTCAAACCAAGTTAGATAAAGTAAGTCAATTGCCCAAGATTCCCGAAACTCTAAAATCTCAAGTTAGATCAATCTTTATTCACAACATTTTGTCAAGTTTTCCGAAAAATCCATTTATAAACCATTTCTCTTTAAATCAACTTATTTTATTATTTTATCCAAATCAATCCAACAAGGTTAGGTTATCTCCGAAAATCCTCTTTTTAATTTTATTAAATCCATTTCCAACATTTAAAACCCTTTTTCCAATTCTTTTGCAATTCAAGTCCAAATATTAAATTTTATAACTCAATAATAATATTATATTATATATACACCATTTATATTAAATCCCAATAATTTTAAAAGTCATAATTTTATAAAAAAATAGAATATAATATTTAATAGTTTATCGGATAATTAAACAACAAAAACTCCCTTCAGTTAATTAACCCAAAGATGAACAAAAGAAAGGCCCAAAATCAACACCCTCAGTCCATGTCCAAACCCGGATCCAATCCGGCCCAGACCCGAGTCCAAACCCATCCAAATTCGGATCCAAACAAACCCAACCCAACTGAACCGGTCCACCCCATTTTTATTTAATTAAACCCAGTGAACCGGACCATAAAATAAAGAAAAGAACATAGAACCGGACCCATTGGAACTGTTCATTTCCTTTCCCAGTTGCTGCGTACGAACATAAAAGGAGGAAGGGGTCACCGGAGACCTTGCTCCGACTCGACCTCGCTCAATCTTTCCGAAGACCCATTCTGAAACCCATGGACACGGAAACAGACAAGAAAAAGGAGAGAGAGAGGAAGAGGTTCTCACCGAGCGGTTCCGAGTGTGAGGGCTCGCCGGAGGCTCGTCGGAGTCGATTGGGCTGCATCGGTGTTCGCTTTCAAAGCGAGCTTGGCCTGGATCGACAATATATGGTAAAAGGTGGATTCTTACGGTCATTTTTGAGCGAAAGGAGGGCGACAGGAGTCTTACCGCTCTCCGGGTTCAAAAACAAGGCTCGACCTCGGCGTCGGCGGCTCTTGGATGGCGCTCGGGCGCTTGGCATCGGCTGTTCTTTACAAAGAGGGGAGCTTCGACTGTGTTCTGCTGCTGCTGAGCGTTGAGAAGGAAGGAGGAAAGCGCTTGGCACTCCTGGCTTTCTCCAAAAACAGGGGCTGCGTCAAGGGTGCTCGGGGGAGCTCGGGTGGCGCCGGGGTGCTCTGCTGCTGCCCAGACCTGAGACGGAAGAGATGAAGGAGAGGAGGAGGGAGCTGGGGACGTTGATTGCTGCTGCTCAATGAGAAGGAGAAGAAGGTAGAGTGGTGGTGGCTCCGACTTGAACCCGAGGAGGAAGGGTGCTCGGTCCTTCGAACCAGAGGCGGAGGTGGACTGGTGTGGTGGCTGCAGAGAGGTGAGGGTGTCGTGCAGCTGTGGTGGCGACAAAGCTTAAAAACAAGGGAGGGAGATGAGCTTGGGTTGTGCCTGGAGGAGAGGAAAGGAATGTGGGTTCAAGTTTGCTTGGGTTGATGTTTGAAAGTGAAATCAGATAAAGATAGAGGTGAATCAAAATTCTCAAATGGAAATAAATGCAGCCAGGGAGGGCAAAGGTAAGGAAGAAGAGGGAAGAGATAGGAGTGGGGGATTTTGGCCTCAATCTGGAAAGCAACAAGGCAAGGGGAGGGTTGGGTATGATTTCGAAAGAAAGGGGAAGAAATAAGGAGTGTGGTCCCCAAGAAAAATACCCGTGAAAAAAGAATTTCGAATCCCGCTCTCTCGAACCTATCCCGATTCGATTAGAATTTAAATCAAAATCTTGAATCCGAAATCGAAATAAAATAATATGATACCATCTCAACCATATTTCAAAATCTCAAGTCATGAAAGCGGAAAAGAAATCCGTCTGAAAATTCATTTTAAAATTTATGTCGGAACTTGCTTCGAAGATTTTAGAGAAATTCAATTGCTCGAGGACAGATATTTTCCAAAAAATTTTCGAAAAAATATAATTCAAATCCTACTTAAATCAATATTAAATCGAAATTAATTCTTAATTTATAAAATAATATTTCAAAATCTCGAGTCTTTACAGATCGAAAAGAAGAAAACAAAGGAAGACAAGGTGAATGGTGGCACCGGCGGTTGAGGTTGCTGCTGGCTCGGCGGGGGAGGCTCTCGGAAAAACTCTTGGGTGTCGTGCTCGGCCTCGTAGGACATCGGAGGAAGGATGGAGATGTTCGGACGGCTGCTGAGCTTTGATGGAAGGAGGAGGCGAGGAGAGTAGCTTGGCCATTTCTCGGGAAAACAGGGCTTGATTCCTTGGTTTAAAATGAAGAGAGGAGGAGGAAGGGTGTGTAGTGGTGGTTGCTGGTGGCAAGAGGGTGGCGTGGTGGTGGTCGAAAAACTAAAACAGGAGGTGAAAGAGGGAGAGTGAAATAGAGAGTGGAAGGAGGGAGACAGTATGGTGGTGTTTGTGGCTCAACAAAAATAGAAGACAGTGCTGTTGGGGGAGGAGGATGGTGGTGACGGGTTAGCTGGTGAAAGAGGGTAGGAGTATGGAAAAGGGAGGGTACTAACAAGCAACTTGTAGGGGGTTTTAGAGTGCCTAGGAAGTGATGGGTATTAAATGTGAGGAAAGTCAACTTAAATACCCGTAGATAAACCCTGAAACCCGCTTTCCGACCTTAACCCAATGCAATTTAAAATAATTAATCGAATCCGAATTAAATAACGAAACCTAAAAATATTTTCAACCCTCGGAAAAATAAAGCGGAATTATTTCATTTCCAAGTTGAGTAACAAGTTTATACCGGAATTGTTCAAAATAATTTAAAAAAGTCGTTTGCTCGAGAACGGAAATTTTTGAAATTTTTCGGAGTCTCAGAAATTGAATAAATTTTAATCGAAATGAAATTTATAATTATAAAAATATTATTTAAAAATCTCGGTCTTTACATTATCCACCTCTAAAAATAAGTCTCGTCCTCGAGACTAAAATCGTTTTAAAAACCAACGAAGCCTTTAAAATTCAAATCATTTCCCTCTATGTCTGTCAATCAGGCTTCAAGAATTCAACAGGTGGCAATATCCACCTCTAAGGTCTAATCTCATATTCAACTTCGTAGGTTCATTTCTTAGAATCAGTCTTATCATATCAATTATAACACAACCAACACATCAATATAACCATCGTCACCCTATTAAGATTCACTAATACGAGGTCCAGCGTCATATCAAGCTCACGATATCATCATATATCAAACACCAACATATTAGAATACCACATATCAACATAACGAGATTCATCATACCAAAACATCGTCATATCAAAATTTTAGTATAGCCGAATTATTCATAACGAGAATTTCATTTTATAAATATGGCAACATATCAAATCTTATTATCAATATATCATAAAATCAGGAAACTGCATATTGTTACCAATTAGATCAAACTCACCACCAATGCGCATATCCCTATCAAGTTCCCAATTCAAGAGCAAGCCTCAGCTAGGTCTACCAAACTCAAATCATGGCCAAATCCCTAAGCATAATTGTATCTCGCTTCTTTTATAATCGAAAACCATAAATGTCCTCTTCAATTCCTTTCATACAAGTCTAAAGGTCAAGCCTATTTCAATTCCATCCAATACATACCTCAAAGCTCAGGTCATTGAGTCTTCTAAGGATCAATTCACTCGAGATCTCAAGCTCTCAAATTCGACTTTCTACCAAACCACTCAAAGCCCATGCGTCGGAACTCACAACTCTCCAATAAATAATAAATCAAGCCCAATACTCCAAACTCTCATCAGAACCTCTATCAAGCGTGCGAGCAATCTAGGTGTTTCCTTTATAATTCATTCATTCTACCTATGTCCTTAATGTTCCATCCGATGAATATCCCTACGAGAGGACTCTCAAATTGCTTTCGTACCCTGATCTCACTTCCCATACCAACAAGCACACTCACTGATAATCCACTTCTAAAGAACCGACTCCTATTCCCAACCTCATACAAAGGCATCACTACATCCTATATCCTCAATATGTCGCAAGCAAAGGTTCACCGCCTAGGCTACTAACGTATCTCAAACAACACAAACACATCACTCAACCGTGTCGGAAAGTCCTAGCAATACTCGATCGTCTATTCTCACCAGATTCTAAGCGAGAGAGCTAACTAGTGCTAAACCCGTAACAAGACCCATCCAATCTCTTCAACCGCACCTATACCCATGTGATCAACAATAAGTTTTACCCATCTAGCTCACTAGATTATCTCCAACCGAATCACATTTCTACATTTCCAATAAGGTCATAACATTTTCACTTACTCACAATACTAATTCACCACTCAAAATCTCACTATATCCTCAACCAATCACGAGCTCTCAAACCATCTTATACTACCTCCTTATTTCCGAATACTTCTCACTCACCTTAGACTTCATTCCTCAACGACAACATCTTACCTCTTACTGACCTTAAGCACTAACCCTCCTTACAATAGAAATTCTATATTATACTTATTCGAATTCACCCAAGGCATCACAATTTATTGAATTCCCCAATTCCCGCGATTATTAGTATCATCATGTCCTCCACTTGGACTAGTTCCCATGTTCACGTCATTCAGAATCTTCCTATCTCTAAACCCAATTAATCAAACTCACGATCGCCCTTAACGATACCTTCTCTTCGTCATAGGCCATTCCTCAAATCTCATTTTTCTTTTTCTAGCACATGAACATTGAAATCACTGTCACGCATACCAACTACAATTTCTTCATATTCTAAAAACATCCAATCTCGCCTCTATTATTCCTTGGATTTCAATTTTAGCAAGTTACCTGAATTTCCACAAGCAACCTCGACGGAGGGAAAACCTGTCGTTGTCCTGTCAAAATAAAACTCAAACTTATAACTAGTATAGCAATAAGCACGAGGTCGATCCCATAGGGAAATTTCCTATTCAGATGTGATTCGGATGCTAATTGAGTAACCAAATGGGGGGTTTTATGAATGCAAAAGATCCGCCTTTCGTCAAAGCGGATTTATGAAAGCAAAAGTAAATGAATTGGATTCAGACAATGATGAGAAGTAGTTCTACCTATAATTTTCTACTTTATTTGGTTGAAACGATCCTTGTAACTTCTTCTCATCCTATTAAGTTTCCTATGAATGCCCTTGTCCCGACCTAATATAGTGACTAGTCCAATCAGTCCTAGAAACCCTTATCAATCGAACAGTCCCTAAAGAAAGATTTAACCTAATTGATTGCTTTAAGTTTAGAGATTAGCCAAGGTATTTGCAGTACCTAAAGAGGGATTTAACAACACAACCAACTTCCTACTTGTCCAATTAGTTCAATCAGCCCTAAAGGGATAAGTTTGCTACTTGGGTTATGGTTCACAATCAGGAATCTACAGAACCCTAGCAATTGAATTGATTCTAACTAGTTGCGCGGGCTAGAGAGAATAAAACAATCAAGTAATCAAAGCACAAGGAAGTCGAATCATTCAATAGCGAGATTAAGGAATGAGAATTAGAAACTCACAATCAATCTAAATAAAGCTTTAAATTATAGGCAGAACCGATGAGTTTAGTTTCTCATGGAAAACATCGCTCAATCTCTAATTGTCTGATAGAACGTGGAATAGAAAATATAAATCTTGAAAACTAATAACAATTGCCCTTCAAAAGTCTAAGCCGAACGAAAACAAGATAACAAACACTAGGGTTTCAATAAAATAAAATGTGGCGCTCAGGTGACCAATGCGGCGGCCGCGGCAGGAAATGTTCGTTTAAAGGAAAGTGTAGGATTCAAATATTTAAATAAACAATTAACAACTAGACTACTCCCTGTCTCAAACAAATAATACAAGAATCCCCTCCCAATGTATTAGTAGGGTAATTCAGGATCGAATCCACGAGGAGGTATGTCAGTGCTTCCCTTGTTGCAATCACGATCAAAGCTTTCGACCTCAGAAGACACTCGATATCGATGAATCTGGTCGATATCGACCTCAGTTCTGGTCGATTTCCATTAGAGTTCCTGCAGAAGACAAAAGCAGCAAAGTCGACATCGAGCAGAGACCTTGATATCGACGTTAGACCTCGATATCGACCTTTACAGTCGATTCCGATGTTTGTCACAGAAACTGTAATTTGTAACCAATTGTCGGAAAAGAGTCCGAAGAAAGTAGAATGGTAAAAAAGGATGATTAGAAACAAAACTAGAACTTTTTTTATAAATTCAATTAATTTAAAAGCTTCCAAAGTCGGGGTTTCATGCCACAACGATAACAATGCAAGTATGAGCTAAAGTTATGAAATTTAATGCCTTTCCGTCAAATAACTTTTGTTACCAACACTTAGGTGATTAGAGGCTCTCACATAGTTCCTAAGATTTACTATCCAATTCATGAGCAATTCAAGTTCACAATATGAGTGGCTTTCGCTTCAATAATGCAAATAATGAATCTCCCTAACTTTCGCAAAAAATCATGCATAGGATAGAAGACGGAATCGCATAAAAGTCATACCTTTGATGGACTTACCCTACATTGCTATCGTCGGGCTCACCCCGACCCTAGAAGTGGGTTGACTACTCGCTTCTCATCATGCAACTCATCATCATCATTGAAAGAAAACTACTTTGAATTAAACTATGAAAGAAAGTACAACCGAACAAGCCAAATCTCCGCTCTCGCTTCCACCAAACAAATTCGGTCTTCTCTCTCTCTCCTAATTCTCTGCGTGTATATGTCTTTCAATAACTGAAATTGGATCTGAAATTGAATGCCTAAACTCAGCCCTAATGACCTCTAGATACAGATATCGAACTTTATTATCCAAAGACTCGACTTTAGGATAGATGTGCAAGCTTCGGATATAATTCTATCAAAATCTGAGTCGGATTCCTCTGCTCGGCAACATCGATATCGACCATGAACATCGATATCGACCTCTGTGAAACTTTATCTCGAGCTCTCCTTCTTCTACTCAGATCGGCACTTGACTTCTATATTTTAGCTCGATCTGGCAACTCGATATCGACTTTCAGATGTCGATATCGACCTCTCTGGTGTCGACATGCTCTGCTTCATTTCTTGCTCAATTCCTATGTCTTTGTTGTCCTCGATGTCTAGGTCTCCAGTCGATTTCGACCTCTTCAAGAGACTTCGAGTTCTTTTTCCGCTCTTCCAAATCTGTCCATTTTGATCCTGTTTTCTGCGAAATCACATAGAAACTCGTGCAGACCCATATATTTGATATTTATGCATAAACTACACTAATCCCATGTTTTTCCATTAATATGCATGCAAATAAATGATAAAATGGACTCATATGTGCATTGAAAATATGACAATTTCCGCAAACATCAAATACCCCACACTTAAGCTTGCTTGTCCTCAAGCAATACCTTTAATGGTCATTCAGGGGAAGAAAGTAAACCGTCAACATCATAGATTCATTTTTCATATGTCCCTACAATCAATTGCCATCCTCGATAAGGTACTTATGTCAACCAAGTCCATGCCTGTGCATAAAAGCAATTTCGTACTCATAAAATGAGGTAATATGCAAAAACAATTTTAGCGATATAGCATTAATAATCAAGAGGACTTTCGCAAACTTGTGAGAAGTAGATTGGTAAAAGGCTAAAGGTGGGCTAACATTTGGCCATGTGGTGTTAAATCCGGGGAAACATACTTTCTTTCCAAAACATTCCACATTCCTTCTTCATAATGTCTCACCTTTCACTCATCTCTCAATGCTTTTATTCAATATAATGCTTTTACCTCTCTAACCTTAGTACTGCCTTCTCGCGAGTCACAAACCTGGGTGTCATGAATGGCCCCGGATACATAGTACTTCAGACTCCTCACCTTGTTTCCCATCTCGCTGAACTAACAACTCAACGAGCAGGGTCGACCTACCTTTATCTCCTGAGGTGATAGGATTTTTTCTCGCTCATTAAATTTTCCATATATTCTTTCATTCCTGCCAACAACTTCATAAATAATGCACAACTCCATGTAACCCCAAAGATGACATCCATTCTCAAACTTTGTCCCCAGATAAGGTATAAGGTATCAAATGGGCAAATATGATATATGTGGAACAATAATGATCATGATAAGGCTCATATATGGCTTTGTGACTTTTGCAAATATGCATAGGTAAGGCTAGGATATGAACTTGTATATGTAAGCACTTGTATGGAAATTTTCATAAAAAGTCCTCCATCATCTTATTATGCACATGTCAAAAACAACTTCAAATTTTCCATCTCCTTTATTTTTTTTCTTTTTGCACTTCATTGGGACTTCCCTTAACTAGGCAATTTCATGTTATATCTCTAATGAATCTAATTTTGCATCTTAGAGCTCTTTTTTATACTTCCATGACTCTTTCTTTTTTCAAATTTTTGATGGGGGTCATTTTTTTCTTTTTTTTTCTTCTCGAAATATAATATGCATTAAGATAAATATGCAAATCTAAACTAAGTATGAATATGCAAGTAAACCTTTCCCCCACCCCATACTTAAAACCTACAGTGTCCTCACTGTATTAGAACTAGGGTTAAGAAGAAAACTTACTAACCGTCACAAATTTCAAGAGTCGAAGAAGACAACAGGCATGGTCGATATCGACCTTAACATCGATATCGATGTTTCTCATCGTTTTCTGACTCAGGCTTCAGGGTGATCCGTCTTCGACAACAAGCCCATCTAAGTCGATCTTGAGGTCGATGTCGATCTTCATCATCGAAATCGATGTTGTTTCTGTGTGCTTTTCTCTTTCCTGCAATTTGTTCAAAATAAAACCAAAACATGCAAAATAACAAAGTGTAATGTCTTAAACCAAAGTAAAAGCTTGTCTAAAACCAAAACTAAGTCTTTGTTACACGTTCTAGACTTTTAAGTCGCTAGGCCGACTTCTTGCTCTTCTCAAGGCGACATCTGCAGACCCCATGTGGCTTGGGCCTCAAATATAACTCCTTTCTTGTCACGTAGCTGCATTCCGCCAGGAAGGATTTGATTCACCATGAATGGTCCCAAATTCTTATCTTTGAACCTTATAGGGAACCAATGGTCCTTGGATTTGGCAACATAAACTTTGTCTCCTATCTCATATTAGCTGGAATCATCATCGGATACCCTACATAAGCGCACATGCCAAGGCACACCTCTTCCAAATAATGATAAATCCTTAATTGTAATGGAACAGGAGGAATCCGTACCTTGACTTACCTTCTTCTCAGTTTGTGGCTCAGGTCGATGTCGATGTTCAAAGGTCGATATCGACCTCTGTTGTACTCCCGGAGGATTAGTCGATTTGGAGAGTTTCTGCTCGATTTGATCAGGTCGATTTCAACCCTCAGAGATCGATATCAAGGTCTCCGTTCCTCCCTTCTCAGTGCTGATGGTGGTCGATTTCGGCTGGGTATGGTGGATATCGACCTTGGACCCCGATTTCGATGTTTCTTTTCCTCCTTCGTCGACCCCATACTTATGAACTGGCACATAATCTTGAACATTATTAGTCGATATCAACTTACATGAGTCGATTTCGATGTTCTGTTGGGCCCCTTCGTTCAAGATTGCCACAACATCCTCTACTTGGGCTTCTTTGGCCCTCTTCTCAAGCTCCTCCGGTGTCATACTTCTTACTTTGGCTTCTCCACATGCAATGTAGACACCATTGATGGCTTTTATCTTCATTGGCCCTTGATTATTCACCGTCTTGTTGAAGGCATACTCTATCACCTCGTCACTAATTGTGAATGAGAGCAATCCTTTCTTTACGCTAATGTTGGCATCGACGGTTTCTAAGAATGGCCTACCTAAAATAATGGGACAAGCAGGGTCCTCTGCTATATCAACAACTAAGAAATCAGTAGGGACAAAGAATTTACCTACTTGTACTGGCAGATCCGTCACTATCCCAGTTGGAATCACTACCGTATTGTTTGCCATGTATAACCTTGCATCCACGGGCTCCAGAGGACCTATCTTTACCTTGTGCCATATGGTTAGTGGCATCATACTAACGCTAGCGCCCAAGTCAACTAAAGAATTAAATTTGAATTGACCTAAACCTATATCAATAGAAAACTTACCTGGGTCCGCCCAATTTTGTGGTAGCTCTAACCTGTTGCACTCCTCTGCGATCTCAAAAAGTGATCGCTTCCTACCCAAGATGTCTTTAAGGAACCTTACGTAGGATGGCATCTCATGAAGTGCTTTCATGAATGGTATAGAGACATTGAGTCCTTGAAGCATCTTCACGAACCGCTGGAACTTCTTTTCCGCTGGATCCTTAATCATCTTTCTAGTGTGGAATGGAAACACCTTATTCCTTCCCGCGGCTGTAGTTAGGTCGACATCGACATCAGTAGGGTCGACATTTTGATCCTGTTCAAGAGACTTCGAGTTCTTTTTCCGCTCTTCCAAATCTGTCCATTTTGATCCTGTTTTCTGCGAAATCACATAGAAACTCGTGCAGACCCATATATTTGATATTAAAGCATAAACTACACTAATCCCATGTTTTCCCATTAATATGCATGCAAATAAATGATAAAATGGACTCATATGTGCATAGAAAATATGGCAATTTGCGCGCACATCAGGAATGATGCGGCCGCTGCACGCGAGCTCGTCCAACACGCTGCATCTCTTATTTGCGGCGGCCGCGGCATGTATGTTGCGGCTGCGGCTTTCACCCCGCTGCATGCCTCGCTACCATAAGCCGAGAGCAGCTCCAATTCCTTGTTTCATCTTTCTTCATGTCTTTCTTCTTTTCCCTCCAAGATCATGCATCTAAATAGCGTTCGAACCTAACTCTGCAAAAATACTCACAAATTCGCGCAAAATCCGAACTCTTCCAAAATAATCGTCAGATGCACTTTAACTCCAAATGATAAACTAAATGCAACCTAACTAGCCTAAAAACGTCTATAATGCCTATCTAGGATATGCATTATCAAATTCCCCCACACTTAGCCTTTGCTTGTCCTCAAGCAATGATAGAATGAACATAAATCAATGCATCCCACAGGAAATCCATTCAAGTCTCAACCTCATCAAAAAGCAACATTATAGCAAGTGCAACCACAAACCAAGCAAACAAACATCATAGCATGTATCCAAGTTATCAAAGCTTAGAAGTAGAAATCATCCAACCTTACCAAGAATATGTTTTTCACTAATGCTCTCATGTGTTTAGGCTTTAATGTACAACTCTCAACTCAATCCAAAATGTACTAAGCTCATAGACATTGACCACAATATAACCAAATCTCCACCGAATTGCCATTACTTGCGGGACACAATAAAGAAAAATAAACAAAATGTGACTCTTTTTTTTCTTTTTGTTTTTTTTTCTCTTTTATTTCTATTTATTTGTTTTGGTGCTTTGCTTACGCGAGGCACAAACATGGGTGTCATGAATGGCCCCGGTCTATCAATTCCTCAACTTACTAAAATGAAGTCCACTTGAACATCTTTTGACGCGAGTTGCAAACATGGGTGTCATGAATGAACCCGATTACTCAATGATCAAGCTTCCTTTCTTAGTGCACAGTTTTCAACACTATTTTGCGCGAATCATACCCATGTGTGTCATGCGTAGACCCGGTTACTAAGTGCATCAACCATTGCCACCTTATTTCACTAAATATGCACAAATTCAAACAAAAGGCTCAAACTATAAACATAAACTCCGCAAACAACAAACATGTGAGTCGGTCTTGAAAAATAGATACTGAAGTCAATGCCAAGAGGTAGGAACACAAGGAGAGTAAATCACACAATTGAGCAAAAGAATTATAAATGATTCCAAATAAGCTAACATTCTCACAAGGGTCATGTTCATAGGATTTCAATTATACTTTAGCTCAATCATACATGCTCAATTATATTTGCAAGCTCATACGTCATATAAAATCAAGATTATAGACATGACCAAAACATCCAGAACTCCATGGGATTTATATGATCATGCTGAAATTTAAATTAGAGGACAAACTAAGCCAGATGGTTATTTGAATAACACATATGGATGCAATGAAGGATGTTTTTGGATTTTTGATTTTTTTTAAATGCATAAGTAAACAGAAAATGTAAATATGAAATGATTCAAAATAAAATGCGTGCAGAAATTTAAACATGATCTAGCTAAATGCACTATATACACTAAATTCCCTTCCCCCACACTTAAACCTTTCATTGTCCTCAATGAAATATCAAAGACAACAAAACTAAATCAAATAAACGAAAGGTGAGGGTGAAGGAAACTAACGGCTCACTGAGGTGGAGGCTGGTAGGGCGGAAACTGGGGCCACCCTAGGCTATAGTAATACTCCTTCTGCCTCCGCATGTCCTCTATAGATGATACGTTTGGAATTCCCGATCCTTCGCTTTTGGGCTCGGAATCAAGAACACCAACTTGTTGATGGCCCGATCTTGCAATTATCCTTGCTAATCTCGATGTTTACAATCAATTACAATCAAGACTTTGAACTATTGTGAAAGAAACGAAAAAAAACAGGTGCACATCGACGGATGCTGCGGGCGCTGCTACAGTAACGCGGCCACTGCTACAGTGCCGCTACAGTCACGCGACGACTGGGTTCTGGATTTGGCGACAGTTTTTGCAGCTTTGGTGATCTTTGTGTTTGACGTGTGTTTGAAGGTTTGTGTTTGGATCTTGGTTGAATTGGGTAACAAGAACATAAAGGATAGTGAAGGCTTTTGGATTGGGGAATTGGGGAAACCTTTTAATCCTAAAAAGGTTCCTCAATTATATTTTCCAATCTAAGTTTCTTGAATGAAATACAAAGTGTTTAAGTAGAATCCCAATCTCTATAAACCCTAATATGTGGCCAGCCATCCTTTACAAAAAGGATAGACTTGGCTGACCTAATTCTAATATAATAATATAACTAAAATCCTAACTAGATAAATCATAAAAAGATGATAATTAAGAAAGCCTAAGGATAGACTCTCCTAACCATCTTATTTAACCTAACTAAGTAATACTATAAATAAGACATTCCATAAATAGCTCCAACTAACATAGAAGTTACTAAATATGGAAAGAAAATAAAAACTAATAATAATAATAATAATAATTAAATAAATAAAATATATTTTCTTCAAGCCATGGTGACGCCTTCTTCTTCCTCTTGAGGATGACACTCTTTGCCATCAATAGCCCTCGAATCGATCTTGAGAGCTCGCCTGGATCAAGATCATTGTTTGACCCACAGAAGGCCATCTTGATCCGCATCATTCTCCCCCTCTTAACTTCGATTCGTCCTCGAATCGAGTCATTGAAGAGCAGTGGGGTAGGAGCAGCAATCAGAAAGTAACTTCCTTGACAATGAACTTGAGATGACGCCAACAGAATTTGAGGCAAAGGAACCTCAAAAACAACACCTGTCATAGGGGCCATTGAGCAATTAAGAGGAACAATATCATTAGGCTCAACAACCCTATGAACTTCAGAAATCTCAACATTAAGAACATTCTCAAGAGGTACAATAGCTAACTCAGGAGAAGTGTCCCCAACGTCCTCATCGTTGTCGTCAGAAGCAACCAACACATCTAGTGCAGCACTGCAGTTCACTTGCAGCATAGATTCGGAGGTCTTCCCGGAGGGTTCTGGCAGGTGTGGCCAACCTTTGGAAAGCTCGTCGAGTGAGCTTCGCAACAAGACTGATTTGACACAATTCCGAGGTCGGAGTCAACGGCAATCTGCAAAACAAGTTCGGCGCGCTGTGCTGAATCCGGGGCAACGAATTCAACTATAGCCAGTGGAGTATGGGTGATGGCCAAAGCAAGAGCATAACAAACTCTATCCGAGATGGCTTTCTCCAATTCCTTCAAGCCCTCCTCAAGCTTCGCCTGTGATCTGGCATCATAGGCATCTAGTTCGGCTTGAAGTTCGGCTGTATGTTCGACTTTCAGTTGTTGTCGACGCCTCTCCTTTTCGATTTTCGCTTGCCGTTGAAGCCAAAGACGGCGCCTTTGAGCCTCTCGTTGTCGCTCTAAAGCTTGTTGTTGTTGCAAAGCTCATCTCTGCAACTCTCGGCGGCGTCGTTGTTGTGCAGCCCGTTCCAAAGCGAAGAACTCACCCAAGGGATCGGGATCATCATCCCAATCTCCCTAGATAACGCCAAACATTGAATCAAATCGTGAATAACATAAAAAAACAAGAACTTGCGAAACCTACGGCTCTGCTAGCACTTGATACGTTTGGAATTCCCGATCCTTCGCCTGTGGGCTCGGAATCAAGAACACCAACTTGTTGATGGCCCGATCTTGCAATTATCCTTGCTAATCTCGATGTTTACAATCAATTACAATCAAGACTTTGAACTATTGTGAAAGAAACGAAAAAAAAAACAACAAATAAAACTAAGGCAAAAGGCAAAGAACACTGAACAGCGACGGAAACAGGTGCACAGCGACGGATGCTGCGGGCGCTGCTACAGTGCCGCGGCCGCTGCTACAGTGCCGCTACAGTCACGCGATAGCTGGGTTCGGGAGACGTGTGTTTGAAGGTTTGTGTTTGGATCTTGGTTGAACTGGGTAACAAGAACATAAAGGATAGTGAAGGCTTTTGGATTGGGGAATTGGGGAAACCTTTTAATCCTAAAAAGATTCCTCAATTATATTTTCCAATCTAAGTTTCTTGAATGAAATACAAAGCGTTTAAATAGAATCATAATCTCTATAAACCCTAATATGTGGCCAGCCATCCTTTACAAAAGGATAGACTTGGCTGACCTAATTCTAATATAATAATATAACTAAAATCCAAACTAGATAAATCATAAAAAGATGATAATTAAGAAAGCCTAAGGATAGAGTCTCCTAACCATCTTATTTAACCTAACTAAGTAATACTTTAAATAAGACATTCCATAAATAGCTCCAACTAACATAGGAGTTACTAAATATGGAAAGAAAATAAAAACTAATAATAATAATAATTAAATAAATAAATTATCTTTTCTTCAAGCCATGGTGGCGCCTTCTTCTTCCTCTTGAGGATGACACTCTTTGCCATCAATAGCCCTCGAATCGATCTTGAGAGCTCGCCTGGATCAAGATCATTGTTTCACCCACAGAAGGCCATATTGATCCTCATCAATAGAAGAGGCCATATCACGAACATTGTGACCCAAGTCGCTGAGCTCGAACTGAAAGGAGTCCTGGCGGATAGAAAGTTGGCGCATCTGTGCAAACATGTCCCCACGCCAAGTGGACTCATCATAGGAACTAGGCCCATCAGAAATGCCTGCAGCAAACTGAGCACCACCCCCATGATAGTCAGGCATAGGATGATCAGCGGGGGGAACCTGCTCAGCTGCATCCTCCTGCTCCTCCTCATCATCGTCATCAGGAGCATCATCATCATCCACATCGCCTTCAATGTAGAAGGCATCATCAGTAGGACCATAAGGAAGGGCCCTGGGTAATCTCAATCTATGGACCCCTTGAGGGCCAGCCTTCCAGACAAACCCCATCTCCTGGGAGCCCTCCAACAGATAGGCTCGCCTCAGCTGATCCTCTGTATAAGTAAACATGCCAGACATGCGAGCACCGCCTTGTGCTGGATCAATAAAAAGCTGGGCGATAAGAGTGATCATGCCCCGAGACCAAATCTCCCAGTTCTCTTCACTGCAACTCTGTTGCAGCTTTCCAAAAATAAATCAACCCAATCAGGAATGACAGCTGACTGGGGCGAAAAGCACCATAACCAAGCCAAATCGGCAGCGGGGACCTTGTTCAACTTGCCCTGCCCAATGATAGCCATTGCGAGGACCTTGTGAACCAGACGTAGACATGGATGGACAAACTTGTAGTTATGCTCGCCTCTGTGTCCATCAAAGGCCTCGCCGGTCGCTGCATACCAAAAATCATGGGTCATCTGGTCGTTACCATGCTCGGCCCAATCCTCGGTGGGCTCCTTAGAAATACCAAAGATCTCCCTTAACTCAGCAAACGTGAGGGAGTACGCATGATCAAGCATATGGAAACTAATATTCTCATCCTCCGACACCACCAATGTCGACAAAAACTCTCGGACCAACTCCTGATATGTGGGCGCGCTAAAATTGATGAAATTCCCCAAGCCCGCATGGGTTAACATCTGCTGCGTACAAACTAACATGCCCAACCTATGCAACATTAGGACATTGAAGAATTTCGTTTGCACGGACTTCTTCGCCTCAAATCCATCCCAGACTTCCCTTTGACGCCTAGACAAGTTCCTCAACTGTCTCACCATACTCAATCAACACACAACCACAACAATAGCAATTCACGCCCAACCAATAGTAGCAACAACAGTAGCAATCGATCACAACACAAACACCCAAACATCACTTAGCAACCCAAAAGGAAAGACAAGGAGCAAACCTGGCGGCGGGATGGAATGTGGCGGCCGCGGCAAGCAGGGGCGGCCGCTGCACTGTTGTTTGGCCGCGGCCAGAGGGGCGGCGGCCGCAGCAGGTGTGGGGAGGCCGCTGCACCGTTCCTTGTCTTCTCATTCACCTTTGGTACGGGAATGGTGGATGGATCCGGGCCCGGAAGCTCGAAGTCTCTGCCGGTTAAGAAATGTCGGCTCGAGGTGAATCTTGGGTGGTGTAAAGTGAGAGATTACGGCCGTTTGGGGGTGGATTTGAAGAAATTTGGTGGTTTTGAGGAGAGGATGAAGGTTGGAGATGGAGGGTTTGTAATAGGAGGTTAGGGATGATGGGACAGTGGTGATGAAAGTGACAGGTTGGGGTTTAGATTTGGATGGGTAGAGTTAAAAAGTGATGGTAGTGGTAGAAAGAGACGGTCGGCTTTTCTTTGTTTTTTTAGATAAAAGTAGGAAAAAACAAAAGGGGATGGCCATAAAAAAAGGTGCGGCGGCTGCTGCCTGTTGGCGGCGGCCGCTGCATTTGTTGGTTGATGCAATTGGGGTACGACGGCTGCTGCCTGTTGGTGGCGGCCGCTGCACTGTGCAGTGATGTTCAACTCGTTTAATGCCACCGTTTTCCTGTTTTGTTAGTAACTAAATCGAAAACAAATAAATGCAAAGCAGAATGAAAACTAACTAAATGAATTCAACGGAAAAAAAAAGGAAAGACTTACCTCGGGTTGCCTCCCGAGAAGCGCCTTTGTTTCACATCGTTGGCTCGACGTAATGGTCCTCAATTGGCCAAGGTTCCTCCACCAGGTTCACCTATATTATTCATCTCATTGACAAGTGCGGGCACCCTCGGAAGAGGCAATTTTCTGTCCAAGCATTCATCAAGCATTCATCCAGCACCATTAGCTTCTCTCTTTGAGCTAATCCTGGGAGTTGTCCTGAAATCGCAAAAGCTTCCACACCACTTGAAATAAGTTTCTCATAAGGTAAAAGTATGGGCTTAAGTGGATCAACATAACTTTCAACATCTATTTTGAGGTCTTCTTTTCCTCAGGATTGCAATTTGTTAGAGGGCTCAAATTTTGAGAAACTGTTTTCCTTAGGAGTCTCTAACAAATCACGAAAATCATTGTTGCGATCAATGTTGTTAGCAACAGGCATATCCAAAGAATTTTCAGGAGAAAGCTTAACATGATTAAAAAGAGAGAACACTAGATTTCTTCCATCAAACTCCATAGTCAATAAACCCTCACAACAATCAATTTTCATTTTCGCAGTTTTCCGAAATGGTCTTCCTAGTATGGTGGGTGTTTTTGGGGCTCCCTACTCCATATCTAAAACAAAGAAATCAACAGGGAAAAACAAATCATCAACCATAAGCAAAACATCTTCAACAACGCCTCTTGGCTTGATCTATGATCGAGCAGCAAGTTGCACTGGAACCCCAGTCTCAGTCAGAGCACCCAAACCCAAAGATATGTACAAGTTATAAGACATAACATTAATTGAGGCTCCTAGATCTAACATGGCTTGTTTGAATCTAGTATTCCCAATTGCACATGGAATTGTAAACATACCTAGATCTCCACACTTTTCAGGCAATTTCCTTTGCAACAAAGCAAAGACATTTTCATTTAAGCTCACCTTTTCCTTCTTTTTCAATCATTGCTTCTTCTTTATGGTGCACAATTCCTTCAAGAATTTAGCATATCTAGGAATGCAGTTAATCAAGTTGAGTAAAGGAATGTTTACCTCGCACTTGCTGAATGTCTCAAAGATCTCCTTATCATTCTCAAACTTCCGTGTATCCTTTAGAGCTTCCGGAAAAGGTGGGATAGGCTTTGAAATATCAAATGGCACAGGAGAAGGAGCAGAAGGCTTACCTTGGTTGGCGTCTGGAGGGATGCTGTGGCCGCTGCCTGCATGCGGCGGCTGCTGCTCTGGTATCATGCGGTGGCCGCTGCCTGTTTGCAGCGGCCGTTGCACTTTGCAATCAGCGTCCTTTCCCTCTTCGTCCAAAATCTCGATCTCCTCATCCACTTTCTCCTCATCATCCACTTGTGGTGTGATAATCAGTTCCTTGCCACTCCTGAGCGTTATTGCACTGACATTCTCATTAGGGTTCGCAACAGTTTGCGATGGAAGCTTTCCTGAATCATTTGCTTCTTTTGCACTTATGATTTGAATGAGTTGACTCATTTGATTTTCCAAATTTGTTATCCGATCTGATTGTTGCTTCTCCACCTTCAAGAGTAGACATGTCAAAGTCTGTAGAGGATCCTCAGTAACCGTGTCAAATTGTTGTTGGGGCCTTGCTTGTTGCCGCTCTTGCTGATTGAATGGGGCTTGGTAGTTCTCATAACCCTGCTGATAGCCTCTGTTGTAATTGTTGTTGTTGAAGTACCCATGATTTCCAAAATTGCCTTGTCTAGGCTTTTGTGTAGCAAAATTCCCAATGTCATTAACATATGCGCTAGGCTCTTGCAGAATTGGGCACATATCCATAGGATGAGTAAATTGATTGCAAAGCCCGCATGCCTTCAACTGCTGAGGTGCTCTGTCAATTATCAGCTTCTTCATCATCTCTTTCATCTCAGCTATATCAGTATGTAATGCAGCTACTGGGGCCTTAATCGCAAGTACACACCTAGCACGAGTGCTCTTGTTGAACTGCCTTGAGCCCTCAGAGAGTTCCTCGAACACCTCCCATGTTGCGGCTGGTGTTTTATTCAACATGTTTCCCCCACAACAAGAATTCACCGTTCTGCGCTCCTCATCAATAAGCCCATTAAATAAGAATAGAACCAGATCCTTCTGAGAGAAGCCATGACATGGGCAGCTAGCGCAGAGTTTCTTAAAGCGTTCAAAATACTCATGAATAGACTCCGTAGCCTGTTGCTCAATGCTTCTAATCGCCCTTTTCAAGACGTTAAGCTTAGTTGTAGGAAAGTACCTCTCCAGAAAGGTTCTCTTCATTTCGGCCCAAGTAGATATACTCCTGGGTGGTAGATAGAAGAACCACTCATTTGCCTCATCCTTTAGAGAGAAAGGAAAGGCCCTCAGCTTGATTTGTTCTTCAGTGACGTTCTCAGGTTTCATTTCAACCACCACAGAATGAAAGTCAGAAAGATGCTTGTGGGGGTCCTCCCCACTCAACCCATGGAACTTGGGTAGCAGAAGAACTACCCTAGATTTCAGCTCAAAGTTCACTCCTTGCCGGAGTGCAGGCAATTGGATTGCCAGGGGTTGTTGTGCCAACTCAGGAGTAGTGAGCTCCCTCAGAGTAAGATTCACATCGTAATCCATCTCTGCAGTGCTTTCTCTTTGATTAAAAGATGATTCGTTAAAGTGATTACGAGTTTCTCGCCATAAGGCAGAATGGGATTTTTCGATCTCTGAATCAAACAGTAGCAAAGATGGATTAGTAGCACGGGTATGGACCATATAAGATGGTCCACACCAAAAATCAACACCAAAAACACACAAGAATCAATAAACTTCCCCGGCAATGACGCCAAATTTGACAGAGGGAAAGCCTGTCGTTGCCCCGTCAAAATAAAATTCAAACTTATAACTAGTATAGCAATAAGCACGAGGTCGATTCCACAGGGAAATTTCCTATTCATGTGTGATTCGGATGTTAATTGAGTAACCAAATGGGGGGTTTTATGAATGAAAAAGATCCGCCTTTCGTCAAAGCGGATTTATGAAAGCAGAAGTAAATGAATTGGATTCAGACAATGATGAGAAGTAGTTCTACCTAGAATTTTCCACTTTATTCGGTTGAAACGATCCTTGTAACTTCTTCTCGTCCTATTAAGTTTCCTATGAATGCCCTTGTCCCGACCTAATATAGTTACTAGTCCAATTAGTCCTAGAAACCCTTATCAATAGAACAGTCCCTAAAAAAGGATTTAACCCAATTGATAGCTTTAAGTTCAGAGATTAGCCAAGGTATTTGCAGTCCCTAAAGAGGGATTTAACAACACATCCAACTTCCTACATGTCAAATTAGTTCAATCAGCTCTAAAGGGATAAGTTTGCTACTTGGGTTATGGTTCACAATCAGGAATCTACAGAACCCTAGCAATTGAATTGATTCTAACTAGTTGCACGGGCTAGATAAAATAAAACAATCAAGCAATCAAAGCACAAGGAAGTCGAAGCATTCAATAGCGGAATTAAGGAACGAGAATTAGAAACTCACAATCTATCCAAATAAAGCTTCAAATTATAGGCAGAAGCAATGAGTTTAGTTCCTCATATAAAACATCGCTCAATCTCTAATTGTCTGATGGAACGTGGAATAGAAAATCCAAATCTTGAAAACTAATAACAATCGGCCTTATAAAGTCTAAGCCGAACCAAAACGAGATAACAAACACTAGGGTTTCAATAAAATAAAACGTGGCGCTAAGGTGACCAATGCGGCGGCCGCGACAGGAATGTCGCGGCCGCTACACGCGAGCTCGTCCAACACGCTGCATCTCTTCTTTGCAGCGGCCGCGACATTCACCCCACTGCATGCCTCGCTGCCAGAAGCCGAGAGCAGCTCCATTTCATTGTTTCTTCTTTTTTCAAGTCTTTCTTCTTTTCCCTCCAAGATCATGCATCCCAATAGCTTTCGAATCTAACTCTGTAAAAATACTCATAAATTCGCGCAAAATCCGAACTCTTCCAAAATAATCGTCAGATGGACTTTAACTCCAAATCATTAACTAAATGCAACCTAACTAGCCTAAAAATGTCTATAATGCCTATGTAGGATATGCATTATCAAACCTCAATATCGATAGCACCTCCTACCCCTTATCATTTAAACAACTCGAATCCCAAGGTCGACAAATTATTAGTAGTCCCAATCACTCAAACCTTAACGATATCCATAATTCATTCCTTATCATAGTCGTTCCTACTCACAGTATGAATAACCTAAGTCCCAAGGTCTACAATTCCGCAAGCCATCTTAGTCACCCAAGTATTAGCCTCATCCACAATTCTCTCCTCGACAACATTGCTACCACTCATAGTATGATAACCTACCTATCATCACATCCTCTCTACGAGAGCTCCTAAATCAAACATGCCCAGTCTACTCGTATCTTCCCTCAAGGATGCCTAAACGGATTTACTCTATCCTTTATCCAAATTTACTCACCTATACTACAACCTTAATTCTGCAAATCTTGCCATTCTCATCCTATGCCCCATTTAAGGCCTATGTAGAAGGCTCATATGAAAATCCCTAACCAAAGTCTCCTATCGGTCCTAGAGACTCACTCGATCCTGCCTAATTCAATGTCTCTTTCCTATAACTATCATACACCAACATTGATCGAAACCTATGACTCCTATTCTCCTATCACTCTCCAGACTATCCCAAAAAAGAACCTCAACCCTCATGTATAGGAAAAGAAAACAAAAGAGAAGGAAGGAAAGAAAATCATATAGTATACACACAATGTAATAACTAGCATATTAACAACTATCAAATCATCAGCATCGATGACCACCAAAACATGATTCCAGCATTAGAAACATCATTCCATTTAGTCAATAGGCCTATTGCACACATCATTCCTAATCGTCTCGAAGAAGGTCAGTAGCTCGAATGGGAAACGCCCTTTTCCTAAAGCATGTCTATGAACTGTGTTCAATGATCGCTGTCTCTAAACGTACTCGCCCTTCATTGCCGTCGATGATGTCGATGCTGAGACCTGTGGGTTATGAGCCCACTATGCTTCCGCTGCGCCGCTATGGTGATATCCATCTATTTGTTTTCCTGGTAATGGAAACGTCCTTTCTATAGAGATTTCATGGGCGCCCTAGCTATCAGATATAAGGAGGAGATACAAGCAGATGACCCAAACATAAATCCCCGAATACAATCAGACTACCAAACTGATTCCTCGTGGAAGACGCAATACCGAAAGAAGACTTGATAAGAACATCTATGGAAGAAGATAAAAGAAAGAGAAGGAGAACAAAAGAATAGTAAAGGAGAGAGAAAAAAAAAGAAGAAAAAGAAGGACAAGAAGGAAAATGAAAGAATCGATAAGACATCATTGAAGGACATGGGCGGAGATAGAAGAAGAGGAAAGTGGAACAACAAGAATAGACATCCTTCAACAATCCTCAGCCTTAACTAGAAATATGTTGAACAGAAGGCGAAATGGAAGGAAAACAACGTAGACGGTTGAATAATAGAAAGATTGTTTCACAAGAACTGAAATCTCGATTATAGAGTAAAGAAGGGCTCCCCTGCTATCCCATTCGCGTAGAAGTTTAATTCATAGCCAACAGATATCAAAGAAGTTAACAAATAGAATTCTTGCTCAAGGAAGAGATCACTCAGCACAGAATCAATCAGCAACAATTAATCTGATCCCCTTCGAGGGGGATCGCCCTCTGATCCAATTTATATAAAGTCACAAAATCTACATAAATGCTGCCCATCGAATGGCAACTGGCCGGGGGGGCAACTATCCTCTCGGCCACTATATCTTAACCCCGCTACTCCAACCACCACGGTGCAAACTCCTTGGAGTCTTCCAGGCCCTTTGTAAAGTACAAAGCTAAGTTTTTCCTCCTACCCTTTCCCAAGTCTACATGCAGTAGGGATGGTCTATGGCCTTTCTACCCACTCGATTTCCCCATTTCAATTTCCTCACTTGAAGTCAAGTTTATCAACTAATGTTCATTAAATTATCCCTATTAAATTCATTTTGCCATTTAAAACTCTTCAAAATCCTTTAAAAACATTAGGCGGTTTTCAAAATCATACTTCAGCCCATTTGCACTCTAATCGCGCAACCCAAGCTCTGATACCACCTTTGTAAAGGCCCAAATATAAATATTCGAGTTACATTTCGATGGATTGAATACCTTCGTTTGGATCTTGCAGTTTGAGTACGGGTTGAGTTTCAAAACAAAGTGTTTGTACTTAAAGAAGGGATTTCGTACCCTAAATTCGTGAAAGGTCCATTGGGGACAATATCATGTCCTACTTGTCTAAGTTGCTCAAAACCATTTGTAGTTCAAAACATAATGAAAGGAAATAGGCAATACAACTTGCCTCGGCAGAGCCGGGTCAAAACCAAAATGAACAAGTATAAAACATCCAAGTGTCAGGTCTGATGGTAAATCAGTCTCTCGGTCAGCTGAACGTCCAAAGGAAACCCTCGTCATGGAAGCACGGAACAAGCAAGGATCAAATACTTGACACTATACCACGAGTCAAGGTCGAGTCACTCATGTGGTCCCTAAAGACCTCGCTGAGGACATATAATACACTCTAAGCCTAGATGAGAATGATCTAATGCAATACTGAAATACTAAGCACGCAATCATGATGACAGTTCATATATAATTATAGAAATGCAGTAAATAGGCTCACACAGAATACCAAGTGGCATGTCCCAATCTCTCAAAACCCATGCCCCAGTCGGGGCGGGTATCTCTCTCATATCCATACCTCAACCGGGGTCGGATGTCTGCCTCAATCGGGGCCAAACGACTCGGTCGGTGCCGCAGTATATCTCATGCCTGAGTCCACACCTCAGCCGGGGTTGAACACTCCGTCACCGCCGCAGTCATATATATATATAACTCAGTAAATCATACTCTCATATGACTCTATCAGGACAAACCCGATGGAGCTGGGTTGTCCTATGACCCTAGCAACGGCTCTAGACCCACAACTTATGGCCCTTTCTACCAATCGCATTCAGAATACGTATGCTCATATGTTAATGCAGAACCTAGGCATGCTACTACATGGCATGATATTATAATGCCTACATACCATATTACACATCAGGCATGAGGTTCTAATTTGAGTAAGCCCCGGAGGACTTACCTGGAGGTGTGGATTAGCAAAGTAAAGCAGCAAGAGTAAGTAATCCAACAGATCAGAGATCGCCTAGTAATTTCATAAATAACACAATAAGTCTAAGTCTAATTTACACAAAGCACCGAAGTTACATATGAAACACATACGACATACATAAATAATATAACTCAACGTACCATTTCATCATTATCAACATTATCATCTCATCTCCATTGCTCATCTCGTCTCATCGTATCTCATAATTCAACATCTTTCTCAATTTGGTCATAATATTATCATCATCATCACTCATCATATACCATTTCACATATCATCTCAACATATCCTTACTCATATTAGTCATATATCATTCCATCAGTTCATCATAATACCTCACATCATGCTTTATAATTAATTTAACACTCGACATCAATCATGCTTCATCATGTATTCGTATCATAAAATATCATATCACATAATTTCCACACATATTATTCACCAAATCATTTGGCAAGTTAAAACCAACTAATATCTTTTAAAATTCTCAACACTTTAATTATCATCAATATAACATGAACATATAATGATGCAAATGTCATTTGAACAACCATATAAACCTTTAAACCAATTTCTGAAAATCATATTGTTAAAACGATCCCGACATGTTTATCTAAAAATCATTATTTAAATAAATTCCAACATTTAATCATCAAATATTGAAATACATACTTAGCAATACATTATTTCAAATAATATACTTTTAATTCCAACCATTTAATACCATATTGAACCAAATCGAATCATTAGATAATTTAAGTAACTAATAAATCATAATTAATTAAACAATTAAATAAATCAGAAACAATAACTAGTAATAACCATTAAATATATAATAAGCAAAATTTAATCAACAAATCAATTAAATTAGTAAATAATCGGATAAACAATTAAATAAACAACCTTAAATTTATTTTAACCCAACCAAAATAAAAGGCCCAGTTTGCCTCGGCCCATATCCAAAAGCCCCAAAAAGACATAGGTCCATATACCCAAATATGAATTTTAAAGTCGAACCGGTCTAGAAATTAAAAGGACTGAACCGAACCCAAAACAAAGAAAAAGAAAATCAAACCCGACCTACTAAAAAAAGAAACCTGAACCCAAGGTTTCTCCTTTCCTAACCCAACTCGCTACTCGACAATGGAGGGAAGAAAATAGAGGAGGAAGGTCCTCGCCGCTGGTGTCCCAGCTACCATTCCGAGCTCACGTCCCCACCCAGAAATAAAAGAAACAACCCAAAGAAGAGGAAAGGGGAAGCTCACCGAGGGGATTTAATTCGGGCGCGAGGGCTCACCGGAGATGCTCGGAGCTTCGTTTGGCTTTGTCGCAGTCTGAATCGAAGAGTCCTTGGCCTAGGATGATATAAGAGAGCTCAAAGGCGGAGCTTAACTACGTTTTAAAGGGAAAGGAAAAGAAAGAGGGATTTACCGTTCGAAAAGAAGAAAACAGAGGAAGAGAGGGTGAATGACGGCACCGACGGTTGAGGTTGCTGCTGGCTCGGCGGGGGAGGCTCTCGGAAAAGCTTCTGGGCATTGTGCTCGGCCTCGTAGGACGTCGGAGGAAGGACGGAGATGTTCGGACGACTGTTGAGCATTGATGGAAGGAGGAGGCGAGGAGAGTAGCTCGGCTATTTATCGGGAAAACAGGGCTTGATGCCTTGGTTTAAAACAAAGAGAGGAGGAGGAAGGGTCTATGGTGGTGGCTGCTGGCGGCAAGAGGGTGGCGTGGTGGTGGTCGAAAAACCAAAACAAGAGGTGAAGGATGGAGAGTGAAATAGAGAGTGGAAGAAGGGAGACACTATGTTGGTGTTTGTGGCTCAACAAAAGTAGAAGACAGGGCTGTTGGCGGAGGTGGATGGTGGTGATGGGTTAGCTGGTGAAAGAGGGCAGGAGTATGGAAAAGGGGGGGGGGGGTACTAACAAGTAACTTGTAGGGGGTTTTAGGGTGGCTAGGAAGTGATGGGTATTAAATGTGGGGAACGTCAGCTTAAATACCCGTAGATAAACCCTGAAACCCGCTTTCCGACTTTAACCCAACGCAATTTAAAATAATTAATCGAACCCGAATTAAATAACGAAACCCGAAAATATTTTCAAGCCTCGGAAAAATAAAGCGGAATTATTTCGTTTCCAAATTGAGTAACAAGTTTATGCTGGAATTGTTCAAAATAATTTAAATAAGTCGTTTGCTTGGGAATGGAAATTTTTGAAAATTTTCGGAGTCCCAAAAATTGAATAAATTTAAATCGAAATGAAATTTATAATTATAAAAATATTATTTCAAAATCTTCATCTTTACAATGTGGGTTATGACATATTTAACACTATTTTTATTTGGTCGGTATACCCAATATAATTAACCACAAAATGTGATTTGGTTTACAAGGCTACTTCCTGACAATCCTCTAAGCATGACTTGAAGCATGCCCTTCCTGTAGAGGGTATAAAAGAGATAATGGATAAGCGCGCAACCAAAGTTATTGTAGTGTCTTATAACTATGTCATTTTTGTATGGTTAATTATAATATCCTAAAGAACATTATGAATAAGGATAAAGTGTGTATAAAGAGCATAGTTGGTCATTAGTTTCATACTTGTAGTATGACATCACCAACAGTTATGGAAATACACATTTAATGGCATCTAGATGATCCCTAAGGGCAACCATTTAACATGGTGATTCGACCAAAATGAGATTATACGATCTTAAATAGGGCAAATCAAATAAGAGTTTCCCGCTATATAAATTAAACCCTGTAAAAATATATATATATATATATATATATATATATATATATATATATAAACTAAGGGTCGCAGTCCACCAAGCCAAGTAAAGTCACGAGGTGGACAATGCCAAGGCAAACAAAACCAGAATTGATATATATACATATTTATATGCGATAATACATATAATGTAATATATAGTATAAATGGTGGCAAATCAAGTAAAGCATATACATATATTTCATAAAATAATTAGTATTACTAACTACTTAAATATTATCAAAATAAATTATAAGATAATATTTACTCCGAACACAACTTACACAACCAAATATTATCAAACATATTATATTACAAATAAAAGTAAAAAAAATTCTTAACAACAATTCCTTTGGAATAACTCCCATTCTTAACCCTTATACCACCAAAACTATAGCAAAAGAAGAAATATGGAAAATTTTAAATTTAAATTACGAATTTAATAACCACATAAACCCTTTCTACAAAAGAAACGATAATACAAAAAATAAATCCAGGCATAATTATAATACTTTTGCATCAAAAATGAAATTTATTACAATAACAAATGCATCAAATAATTTTAATATTAAATGTAATCATAATACCCATATTATAAAATCACACTCTTTAAAATCATCAAAATATATATTTCATAAAACAATTAGTATTACTAACTACTTAAATACTATCAAAATAAATCATAAGAAAAAAGATTATATATTAAAAATGCTTAAAAAGCGGTTACACAAAAAAAGGTTTTTTAAATGACAAACATAGCATATTGGAATATAAGGGGTGTAAGAAAACCCAACCTATGGCAAGACTTAGCCTATATCCAAAAAAGAAATAACTTAGATATCCTAGTAGAAGCTGAAACAAAAACAACTGAACCGCCGAATGAAAACCTATATAAAAAATCAGGATTTAATAAAGCCCATCACATTGCGTCAGATGGGACAAAAGGTGGACTATGGATCCTCTTTAAAACATCTAAATTTACAGATTCAATCCAAGAAATGACTAGATCCAAAAATTATGTAATATGCTTAGTCAACTTTAACAACTATAGATTTATTATTAACTTTATTTATGCACCTTCAAATCAAATAGATAAAAAATATTTTTTGGAATGAGATAATCACAGTGACTCGACAATATAATTTCTCATCCTTAATAATGGGAGACTTTAACGAAATAGAATCTATAAATGATAAAATTGGAGGAACAAATCCGCAAAACAGTAGATTTAATTGTATTCAACAAATTAAGGAAGAATTAGACATCCACACTATCCCTTATACTGGCAGCCCAGTTACATGGAGAAAAAGACAATCTCCTATTGACAATATCTATGAACGACTTGATAGAGTCATGATCCACACAGACATCTTCAATTTTCTAACTTAACAGTTCACAATCACCCATTACGAGTTCTGATCACTCTCTTATATCCATCTCTATCGGAACAGAAATAACCAGAGCAGGATCACCTTTTAAGTTTGAAATGTCATGGACAAATAATGACAACTACAATAAATTAATTAAAACAACTTGGCAAAACAAGCTTCAGGGATCATTTATGTTCACGCTACTGCAAATGCAAAAACTAATTAAGAAAAACACAAAATTCTGGTGTAAATCACATCCAAACAACAACTTTAGACAATTTAAAGATATTGAAGATCAACTCTTATTACTACAAACACAACAAGTTACTGGAAACTCTAATGATAATACAGACAACAAAAGACAAAGATGATTAAATAACCGTGAAATACTCATGAATTTCAATAATAATTTTTGGAAACAAAGGGCTAAATCTAACTTCCTTAAATTTGGTGACAGAAACACCAAATATTATCGATCAATAACCAAAATCAGAAAGTCTAAAAACATTACTCGTAACTTCACAAATAAAAATGGTCTTATCATCGAAGATGAAAATCAAATTAGAGACGAAATTACAAATGAATTAGCTGAAAGATTCATCTCAAATAATGAACCAACTGATAGCAACTCATATTTCCTAAACCTAATTAACCACAGCATTACTGACACTGAAAACTTAGCCCTAACTCAACCCTTCACAGATAAAGAAATTAAAGACACTCTATTCTCAATGACAGATGAAAAATCTCCAAGTCCTGATGGCTTCCCTCCTGAATTTTATAAAAAGTATTGGAACATTGTGGGAAGCCTACTATGCAAAGCTATCAAATCTTTTTTTCACTCAGGCATTCTTCTTAACAAAGTAAACACAACGTTTATTGCACTTATTCCTAAAATTGATAAACCTATTAACATTAACCATTACCGTCCGATTAGTCTTTGCAACACCATTTATAAAATTATCTCTAAACTTTTAGCCAATCGTTTAAAACCTATCTTACCCCATATTATTAATCCTTTTCAAGGAGCCTTTGTACAAGGTAGAAATATTCAAGATAACATCCTAATAGCTCACGAAGTTTTTCACTCCTTCCACAACAAAAAAGGGAAACCGGGATGGATGGCTATTAAACTTGACATGGAGATGGCTTATGACAAAATAAGTTGGAATTTTATACGTGTAATACTAAACAAATTTGGGTTTCACCATAAATGGATAAACTGGGTCATGACCTGCCTTACTAAAACTAACTTTTCAGTTTTAGTTAATAACCTGCCTGGTAAGACTTTCCAAACATCTCGAGGTATAAGACAAGGAGATCCTCTCGCACCATATATTTTTTGTTATAGTTATGGAACTATTAGGAAGAATGATACAACAAAAATCATTAGAATACAAACCATTAATTGGAATCAAACTTACAAATAATAGTGAACCTATACCTTTTCTTTCATTTGCAGATGATACACTCATTTTTGGAAATGCAAACAATCTAGGTCTTCATACAATTAGAAATCTTCTAAATAATTTTGCAACATATCAGGCCTCTCTATAAATTATAGCAAAAGTTCTTTACAGGTTTCTAAAAACATCTCACTCCAAAAAGCTCAAAGTCTTCCTCAACAATTAAACATTCCTGTTACCAAATCGATGGAAAAATATCTAGGAATACCATTAATTAGTGGCAGAGTTAACAATAGCTTATTTGATGAAGCAATCATAAGCCTTAAAAAACAACTATCAAAATGAAAATCGAATACCCTCTCCCAAGCAGGTAGATCTGTTCTCATTCAGGCAAATCTCAATTCTAAAATAAACTACTTGATGCAATCTTTTCTTCTTCATAAAGGAATTCAAGATAAAATTGATAAAATTAACAAAAACTTCTTCTAGAATAAACTCCAATCCGATAATTATCATCCATTAAATAGTTGGGAATGTTTATGTACCCCTAAAAAGGATGGTGGACTAGGTTTTAAATCAGTCGAACAAAACAATATAGGCATACAGATGAAACTACTATGGAGAATAATAGCTAATCCTAATAATATCTGGTCTAAGGTAATCACTGAAAAATATCTCTCAAAGGAAACAATAATGGAAAGAGGAAAAAGAAAAACTTCCTGGCAATTTGGTCGACTTCTCAACATCAGAGATCTCTTCTCTAAAGGGCTGCTCTGGCTTGTAGGTAATGGTAAAACTATCAATGTCTGGTCCGATATCTGGGTAAATGCACAATACCTCGAAAACTTTAGAAATGATCGTGACCCTAACTTAAAAGTTTGTGATCTTTTTACAAACTCTAAGACATGGGATACTAATAAATTAAATAGTATTTCCCCCCTCATATTGTCCAAATGATAACAAATATTTACATCCCAAACATTGATATCCCAGACAGAACAATTTGGATCTACAATAAAAATGGGATCTTTAGTGTAAAATCCACATCTTCTCTATTCAATACCAGAAACACAAATAAAATCTCCGCGGATTGGATTTGGAAACTCAATATCGCTCCAAATATCAAAAATTTCATTTGGAAAAGTATATTAGATATCTTACCTACTGCTGCACGCTTGAACAAATACATAATTAGAGTTCCTAGTACATGTTGTCTTTGCAATAATGAAGCAGAAGATGCAAATCACTTAATCTTTAACTGTCAAATCACCAGATCTCTTATCCATCACTTGGGCATTAAATTAAACAAATCATTCATTATACCAAACTTCACAAGTGATATCTCAGAAAATATTGTTAACACTAAAACTCAAAATATAGACTTTACAGATCTATGCCATTTATGGCACTCTATTTGGGAAGTTCGAAATAAAATCGTTTTCCAAAAAAGTTCAAATAAGAACATAACCAATACCCTGACCCAGACTATAGATAAAATTTCATGCTGGAAAAAGGAACAAAATATAACCAATTTACTCAAACACATCAGGCCTCGTGATAAAATGATCTGGAAATATCCTCCAAAAAATATCATTAAAATAACTGTAGATGCCTATGTAAAAATTGGTATCCAATCTCAAATTGGTTGTATTATTAGAAATTATCAAGGTCACGTAATTCGTATACATAAAAGTAATGCTAAACAGACTCTGTAGTCCAAACAGAATGCTTTGCAATACTTGCAGGTATAAGACTGGCAGCAGAACTCGGAATACAGAAGACCATTATTGAAAGCGACTCTATAACTGTTATCAACGCCATCGACCAGGTGAACAACACACCGTGGAAATACAAGCACTAAGCAAGGACTTCGAGTTTATCAAATTCCTGCACTGCTACAGAGAAGCGAATGGTGCAGCTGATTTCATTGCAAAATCAGAACTGAGTTGTAATTCTATCCTAGATTATAGCTGCGAATTCCAGAACATCATCTTTCTAGATGATCATGGATACTATTAGTATCCAAATCATTGCCTACTTAAAAAAAAAATAAAGCATATACATATATATGCTATGTCGGCAAAATATGTATGTGCAAATGTATATATACATAAGCAAGTACATGTGTAAGATGGAAAACAAACCACTTTCCACTAAGCTAATGAGCCACGAGGTAAGGTGGGAACCAAGAACAGGCGAAATCTATTGCCTATAAATAGAGGAGGTAGTTGAACGTAATAGGGGTCGGTTTTTATATGATCGGAAGTGGTTTCAACTCTTCCGGTTAGTCTATCGGTCTTTCTTGGAGCGGGATTTGTACCGAATTGCACGAACCGAACCATGGAGAACCGATAATCGATCGAGGGTGGACCGTATGAACATCGGGAATCTTCATTGGCGCCGTCTGTGGGAAGTCTCACTCTAAGAGGTAGTCTATGATCGAAGCAAAACACCCACCTGTTTTTTCTTTGATCAGATTAATTTATAGAAATATAAGTATATTGAAAATCACTGTCATGTTTGTAACCTATACAGTTTTCAATATCAAATTTCTATAAATATCACTTACAAAATATAAGGTACAACTACGTCAACCCTATGGCACATTATAAAACGCAAGCATACAGAGCAGCTCCTGTAAAAAGGTGGCAAGCTGCTGTAGGTTTGTTCTGTTGTTTACAATTGTTTGCATGTAAACAGTAGCAACAGGACACAAGGAAGTCCGCTCGCAATTACAGGGGACTTCGCGAAATAGTAAATCACAGCCATCATCTGTCATCTTCACCAGTCAGATCTCAGCAAAGCTAGGCCAGTCATGGTCATTTTCTTTGATCATGAACTAAATAGTCATCAAAATTCGAAAGCTTGACTTGTAAACATGAGATGTGTAGCTTCGCGATCAATGACTTCGAGCTCGCAACTCTCTGAGATAGGATCAAACAGCAAGTGATCGATCAAGAAGCAACCAGATAAATCAACCGCGATGTCGACATGGGCCTATCATTCACAGTTCGCAATGTGAATTTGCAGATCAGCCCCAATCTAAATTGGCACGCGATGTGTAAACCTGAGTTCACGGTCGATCTGTCAACTTGAGCTCGCGATCAAAGAATCACTGGAACCAATTAAGCTGAACAGTGATTGAAATTACTTGGCATCAACCAGAGTAAGTACTCACATAAGTTGATTGCAAAGTAAATATGAGACAAGTTTTGAGTAGACGTGCAGGTTTGAGGTCGCAACACAAAGGTCAGTTGGCAATTTGCTCGTTACCAGACCTCTTATGCAGTGGCGGATCCTGAAGCAGTTAGTTAAGGAGGCGGAAAATTGACCTCTATTTTTTTTCGAAAAAATCATCAGTATTTAAAGTTTTCGAGTTTAATTATAGTATTAAGTTGTGAAGTTTAACAAATGATAAGTATGATAGAAGTATATTAATTGGTAAATGATGTGAAAAATCATTTACGGAGTATATCGCTTCAGTTTTGAAACATTTATAACTTTTTACTTAGGTATCGGATTTGAGCTTATAATATATCAAATCGAAGCTATCGACGAGAGGAATATGTATATTAAATTTTATTTTTGATTGGGGTGTGACTGCCACCTCTGGCCCTCAAAAGGATCCGCCCCTGCTCTTATGACAACAATCCTCAATTGCCACATGCTAGCTGATCGCAAATACAAGGTTACTGGTGGTTTCGCTAGGCCTAAGTCGAAATCAGTGAGCAGCTCCTATTGTCATATACCATATACAGTGATATGTTGTGCGCAAATATCATAATATTTATAAAGGTATATATATATATGTATTAATATGAATATCAAGGAGTTGTCTGTTAGCAATATATTATATAGAGTTGTACATATTTACGATTGTACCCTCAGGGTTTTAACCCAATGATATATATACAGGAGTAGGCCTCTGAGATCCTTCAAGGACTCAGTTATCCAAACACTTACATGATATCACAACCTTTTGTGAAACCCTAAAATTTTTCGTTTCACAAATTCAATCGATCTAGCCGCCGCCGCTCCTATAGCCGCCGCCACTCCACACCCGCTGCCCCACTCAGTCCTGCCGCCGCCGCCGCAGCCCGCCGTCGAACCCTACAACCGCCGCCGCCTCTTTTTGACGCCGCCGCTACTTACCGTTACCGATGGCTGACGTTGTCAACCCCCCACCCCCACCGCAGCCACAAAACCCATTCCATTCCGCTCAATCCGTTACCAACATCAAGAACCAAATTCCCCTAACCCTAGACCTCAAGAAGGTTCAATACCACACCTGGGCGGAACTCTTCACCACCGCCTGTCGGGGCCATGATGTCCTCGCCCACATCGACGGTTCCGACCGCCCCGATGATGTCCCTGAGCCTCTCTCGAACCGCATCGACTCTATCGTGCTCGGATGGACCTATGCTACCATCTCCGAGGATGTTTTGATTACCGTCCTCCAACCCGGTTAAACCTCTTGTGATGTTTGGCTCCGCATCAAGGGCCTCTTTCATGACAATCAATCCGTTAGGGCTGCGGATGTTGAGGGGAAATTCATCAACACCCGTCAGGAGAGTTTCTCCACCGTCTCCGTCTATTGCCTTGCCATCAAGGCTATCCCCGATCAACTTGGCGATGTCAGACACAAGGTCAGTGAAGAGCGCCTTGTTCTTCAACTTATCAATGGCCTCTCCACCAAATTTGACGTCGTCGGTGGTATAATAAGCAACACCTCTCCGCTGCCGACTTTCATGGTGGCTCGTAGCATGCTCTCCAGGGAGGAAAGCCGTCAGGGCCGCCCTCAGGCTCCTTCCCATGTCCTGGTGTCCTCCAAGGACTTCCTTCCCACGGACCCTTACCCACGAAACCCACCAACAAACCAGCCCAAGCCGAACAACCAGCGCGGAAGCCGTGAGAAAGGGAGGAATACCCGCCGGGGCCACGGCGGCAGCAGCAACATGCCGCGGTCACAGCACAGCCCGCCGCAGCCCCCGCCGCCCTACCCGCAGCACCCTTGGTATGCCCCCCCGCCGCCTTGCCCCTATCCGACGTGGGCGGGCTACCCACCGTCGTCGATACTCCGCCAATACCGCCCTCCACCACAGGCGGCCCCTTCCCCGGCGCTATACACCTCCTAGCCGCAGCCGTCGACCCCCATGCACACCGATCTCTCCACCGCTTTCTCCACCATGGGACTTCAGCGGCCGGACGACAACTGGTAACCTACAAACTATTTTTAATTCTGGCACTTTACCATCAATCTATATCGGAAATGGCGCCCCCTATCCATTGTCGGTTCAGGTCAAGCAACCCTCCCCACTGGCCCACCCCTCCGCCTTAACAACGTCCTACTTGCCCCTGGCATTGTCAAAAACCTCATCTCTGTTCGTCAATTTACTATTGATAATCACGTGGCCGTCCAATTTGACCCTTTTGGTTTTCTTGTGAAGCATCTTCGTACGGGGACCCCAATCATGCGATGCAATAGTTCCAGCGACCTCTATCCACTCACCCCAGCCCGCAATTCAGCCACTGCCGCCCCCACCGCCCTCGTCACCCTTAGTTCCAACTTGTGGCATGCTCGTCTTGGCCACCCTATTGATCATGTGCTTCAATGTGTCCGCTCTAGCAATTTTATTTCTTGTAATAAAGCCTCGGGCGTTTGCACTTCATGTGAGATCGCCAAGAGCAAAAGACTTCCCTTTAGCATTTTCCATTCTCATACTTTTGCACCTTTTGACATTATTCATTGCGATTTGTGGACATCGCCTATTCATAGTGCTAGTGGCTTTCGATATTATTTGGTTATGCTAGATGACTTTACCAATTTTGTTTGGGTTTTCCCTCTACGCCATAAATCGGAAACACATGGCCACATAGTTAGCTTCTACAGGTTTGTCAATACCCAATTTAGTTTGCCTATCAAGGCCATTCAGTGTGACATGGGAGGCGAGTTCGACAAGAACATTGTCCGCTCCTTTTGTCAACAACAATGGATAGCCCTCTGCTTCTCTTGTCATCAAACGTCACCTCAAAATGGCAAAGCGGAACGTATTCTCCACACGCTCAATGAAAAAACTTGAACTCTCCTTCAACATGCCTCTTTACCACCCTCTTTTTAGGTTGAAGCACTTCACGTGGCCACTTACCTCCACAATATCCTACCATCCAAGGCCATTGGCAACTCTATCCCAACCTTGTCACTCTACCATCGCCACCGGTCCTACAATCATATTCGAGTGTTTGGATGCCTTTGGTTTCCCAATATGAGTGCCACTGCTCCTCATAAGCTCTCCCCACGGTCCACTAAATGTGTCTTCTTAGGCATTTCCCCACACCATCGAGGCTACCGTTGTCTTCGCTTGGATACTAATCGGGTTGTGATATCTCGCCATGTTATTTTCGACAAACATACCTTCCCCTTTGCCTCCCATCCTCAGCCCACCGTCACCACACCCCAAGAACACAACGACTCGGCCACATTCCCACCCCTCCTACGTCTTTTACTTGGCAACAGCCCTCCTATGCCGCGGCCGCCGCACCATGCCGCGGCAGCAGCACAGCCCGCCGCAGCCATACCCCATGTCGTGGCCGCCGCATCCTGCTGCGCTCGTCGCCCCACCCGCCGCTCCCCCCCTGCTGCACCTGTACATGCAGCGGCCGCCGCCTCTCGCAGCGCCCGCCCCACCTATGGCCACCCGATCTCAATCTGGGATCGTCAAACCCAACCCTAAATACAACCTCCTCACCCCATGCACACAATATCCCCTATACCTAAGTCACCACACAAGGCCTTACAGGACCCGAACTAGCATGCCGCCATGGTCGATGAGTTTAGTGCTTTAATTAAAAATGGCACGTGGGACCTCGTTCCTAGGCCTCGGGACTCTAATATTATTAATTGCATGTGGTTGTTCAAACATAAGTACAGGTCTGATGGGTCACTTGAACGACACAAGGCTCGCCTCATTGTCAATGGCAAGTCTCAGGAGGTTGGGGTGGACTGCGACGAAACTTTTGGCCCGGTCGTCAAACCCGCAACTGAAGCATTCTTGGAATTTCATCTCTACTTATCACCTCATTATGATGACAGAATGACCTAAAAATACCTGCAAGCCTTGATCGAGAATGTTTATGATTAGATTATATGTTTATTGATCCAAGCGATGGGGTGCTATATTCGGCTCGCGAGGATTTGAGTTATTCTATCATGGACTCGGATGGAAGTCACATGATGTTCTTATTCCAGGAACGTTCTTCTCTGATCACGGATCTCAAGAACTCAAATCCGGGGGGTTTTAGATCCAGGGGATTATTAGAGCTCTTCTTTCTTATCTTTCGAATCAGATCTCGTATTTGTGATTGGAAGGGGGTATTTATAGGAAGGCTAAGCGAGCAGTTGGCTGGCGACCTCGTGGTTCTATCTAGGACACGTGTAAGGCATTCCCTCGTACTTAGGAGTGTAGGTAATACATGTGGCGTTGTTTAGAGGCGAGGTGCTAGAACCAGTGAGCTGCTTGCTAGGGTTTTTGAGAACCACGAGGTACTTAAAGGATCCTCCCTGGTCATTACGCGGGCATAGTTAATATTTAGGTCGCGAGGAGGGTTAGGTTGAGAAAGTGAGTGAGTACTTTACTCACGATGGATCCTACAGTGGGGCCAGATGTCTTCTTGCGTTGGGTGACCTATTTATGACGTTATATTTGTGCTATTTGATAAGTCTATTTTCCATGACATCGTCATATCTCCTCGTAACCGGGTCGCGAGTGATATGTCATTCGCGATTAGGTTTCGATAAATACGATGCTTCCTGTTAAAAGACCAGTTTATTTGGGTGGGCTTTAGTTGGGCCTAAAGTGCGTTTTCGGCCCATTGGGTGGAATGGTCCCACAGAGACCTATAAGTGAGGTTTTTTTTGACTCACCATCTTCTTATTCCACATTTCTGAGAACACAAAGAGGAGAGAGAGAGTCCAAGGGTTTTCTATGTTTTTCATGTACGAGATCGGAGCTTGGTAGCAGTTCGTTCTTCAGTTTTCCAAGTCTGTACCGGCGTGTTTCATCCATATTTCTCAAGTGAGTCTTTCTCATCCTTTCTTCTGATCTTTTCAATTTTTGGGTTTGTTTTTTTTCCTTTTGGGGGTTTTTAGGGCAGTCGAAGACACCAAACCTAGTGGTGGAATTACCCTCTCTAGGTGAATTGTTTGGTGGTTTAAGGGGTGAGGACCGGGGTGTGTTTCGGTGCCTCCTTCCCCGCCTCCTCCGCTGCTCCACCATTTCATTCCCTACCTTCTCCTTTATTCTCTCGGTCATAACTGTTTCTATGGAGGGGTAAGGGAAATTTTGTAACATTGGGGCGGTGTTGGGACGGGGTAGTGTTGCTTTTTTGGGTTTTTTCTGGAAAACCTCCGGCGGTTTATTTGGATTTTTCTGAAAAACCTTTGATGACTAGGGCGAAAGAAACCTTTTTGTCTCCTCTTTTTGCCTTTTCCAAAGGCGATTTCTCGAAAATCGAGAAATCTTTATGGAGGAGACGAAAAGGCGTCTCTTAACCGTCATCCGGCGGGGGGAAGATGTCTTTTCAACGCCCCTTCGGGAGGCGTGTGAGGTGCCAACTTGGTCCCACAAGAGGGCTTTTTGGCGCCAATTTTTGCTTCATCGCGATGTTGAAAAGGTAGTTCCCCCTTGTTGATTTTTCTTCTTGCTGCATTTTTTCCAGGGGGTTTTCTTCTTGTTTTTAGAATTAAGATGTCACAAGCGAGTGATAGCCAGAACCGTAGCGCGAGCTTTAGGTATGAAGAGGTTAGTTCTTCGCGAACCAGATCCCGGGCTGATGTTGACTCGGATTCTTCAGTAAGTCCAGCTCCTCTCCCACCGAGTAAAAGACCTCGCGATGAGAAAAGAGAGAAAGTGAAACCTAAAGTCAGTTTAATTGCGAAGAAATGGAAGATGGCAGGAACCATAAAACGTCCTTTGAAGAAGGATAACCCTGAGTACTCCCATACCTCGGAGTCGATAAACGATTTGGGAAAAGGCGAGTCGTCTCGCGTACCCAAAGAGGCTAAAAGATCGGTCCGAGTGGTCCCGGGTGACTTTGCCTTGCCTCCTTACAACCGGTCAGAGGTAGATGACTGCAGTTTTTTTGAAAGTCATTCTTTTGCGACGCCTCCTCCATTCCCAGCAATCTTTTTGGAACGAGTAGCTCCTACCGTAGTCAACACACTGGGTGAGGAGTCTATGTTAAACGCCAAGCATCTGGAGGAAGTGGCGAGGCTTTAACCATGGCCGGCTGGGATAGAGATAGGTCTGGCTACCGCGAATGGGGGATGTTTGAATGAATACAAAGACCATGTTTTTGTTCATTTGGGCAGTTTGCTTCAGGGATTTCGCCTTCCTCTTCCCCCATTATACTCAGATTTTTTGACACACATAAACCAATGCCCATCCCAACTTTCTTTTAACGTATGGATGTACCTAGCGGTATACATCATGCGTTGTGCCACTGTTAATCAAACGCCATCATTGGATCATCTTTTCTCTGTTCTTTCTTTGATACATACTGAGGGACTAGTGTCCGCTTCTTTGGATGGAAAGATTGTCAAGAGGTTGTCCAACAGTCTGGGATGGAGAAGGAAATGGTTTCTTGTTCGCGATCCCTCAAAGACTATTCTGAATTTTGTGATTAAACCTGGCAAGTACATCGCGCCTAAAGTCAATCATGTTGAGGCGGAGAGATGGAGAGCCTCCGCGTTTGGGGAAGGGGTTGTATCGGTATGAGGTTATAGGATAGTTGTGACTCTGGTTCATTTGGAGATGGTCGGACATAGTCTCCCAAATCAACCGGGTCGGTGTCCAAGAGTTTTTCTCAAGCCTCTTGGTGTTTTAATCGTGATTTTCTTTTATTTTGACTTGTTTTAACCTTTTTTCTGCAGATATGTTAGTTGATAAGTCAAAGATTGCCGCGCTCCCGAAGAAGAAAAGTGCTGCCTGAGGCGGATCCAGACCTGCCCTTGCTGTTGCCCCGCGATCGGGTGATGGTCGTCAAAACATTCCCCGCAGATCTCCTCCTGTAAACAGGAGCTCTAAAGGGTAGGAGCCAGTTGATGATCGGGAAAGCATATCATTAGATGAGTAGCCACTGGCTGATCGCGGGCGGGGATTTCCATGACGGCTTACTGGTTGCCTGGGTTCGGCCCTATTGATTTTCAGAAACTGGAGATCCCTAAGAAGAGTTGTCCAGCTGAACGAGATTATCTTCATCATCTGACGGATGAAGAATTAGTGGAGCAAGGCCAAAAAAGCAGGGGCTGGGTAATTTCCTTCGCGATCTATGCTCTCTTTCTTCCATACTTTCCCTGTTTTACATATGTTTTGTTACTCTTCGTGCGTTGTTATAGGATAATTTGCAATGGTCCGAAATGACTGGACGTTGGAGACATTACAATGACAAAGTGAGGGAGTTAAGAGGGATAGTTACTACTTTGAAGGCGAAAGTGGAAAAGCTGAAGGACGCGGAGCTTCAGAAAGTAACTATCGAGAGTCTTAAAAAAGCTTTGACGAAATCCCAGAAGGATGCAGAAGCGGCGAGGAGCGAGCTGGACCTGTCGCGAGTTGAACTTGCGAAGGCCCAAGAGGTAGGGGCTAAACATGAATCAGAGGCCTTGTGCTTGATGGGTCAGCTTGTGGATGTCGAGCGTGAGTTAGAAAGAGTTCGCGAAGAGCTTTCTGGCGTGAAGAGTCAGTTGGAGCGCTTTACTTCCGGGGAAGATGTTGTTCTCTCCAGGAAGTCACTTCGCGAGTTTATGCTCAGTGATGACGGCCAGGGGTGGCTATCTGATTTTCTGGGGGACACTGGTCGAGACTGGTTAGATCATTACCTTAAGATAGACGGGCAGGATGTCCTTTACGACAGGGTTTCTGACGCGTACATGGAGGGGGTTGAAGGTGGGATTGTCCAAAGTGTCAATCGCTTCGCTCATCTTGGTGACGACGTAAGGGTCTTTTCTCCTAGTTATGAAAACGAAGATATGAAACTTAAAGACCCTAAACGTGGACCACTTCCCTCCCTTCATGCTTCAGTTGATGATGCCGCTGCCCTCGATCCTCCCTTTATTGGTGAGAAG
This sequence comes from Persicaria maculosa, assembly GCA_963922045.1. Classification (NCBI taxonomy): domain Eukaryota; kingdom Viridiplantae; phylum Streptophyta; class Magnoliopsida; order Caryophyllales; family Polygonaceae; genus Persicaria; species Persicaria maculosa. The sequence goes on from OY998261.1 coordinate 44,566,564, forward strand.
TCCCCTGAGCCAGCTCGTGATGACAACCCTTGTACGGATGCTTAATTGACCGCCTCTCCCCGTCTTATGAACACTTTGTGAAGTTTTATTTTGTGCTTGGGAGTTTGCGAACATTTTTACCCGTGGTGAGAGCCTCGTGCTCTGCCACGGTCTGTGTATGCGGTTATTTTCGATGTTTTAGAGATTATTACCCATGACAAGCGATGTCTTTTTGTGGTATGAATATTTTATGTTTAACATGCAACATATTTTTGCTTGTCTTTCGCTTGTTTTCCTTAACAGTTTATTCTGCTGGATAGTTGAATTCGCGATACCCTTACCCATCTCCTGTCATTGATCGTTTTATAAAATGAATCGTGAGATGACAAAAAGTAGGGTTCCCGGATTTATTAGATATTATGCGGATGATAGGCAAAGATATAAATTCTTAGCGACGAAATATATTAGAGATGGATTTATATCTTCTGTAGTTATATTTCTTTGTAGCATAGGTAGTCGGGCAAAACAACTCCGTTTTCTTCCGGGCCTGGTTGCTCTATTGCTACATCGAAGTGGGATTCTCCTTGGTATTCTAATGTAAGCCGGCTCCCTATTCTGAGGTTGTTAAAATTCGCGAATGATCTCCATCCTTCCGAGAGAGAGAACCAATCCTCTTCATCTTTCTCGACTAGCACTAGAAACTCTTCGTTTGAAGGAGAGCATAGAAAGATTTGGTGTAGAACTTCTTCCCCGAATTCTACAAAGATGTATGGTAGGGGGAGTCTATGTAATTGGCTTTCCCTAAGGATTGTCTTATTGAATTTTGGATTTGGAAAAAACATCGTGTTCATAACGAAGGTTGGTGGTGGGATTTGTGGTGGAGAGAGCTCTCATAAAGCCATGTCAAAGCTTGGCATTGTGCTCCGATTGATTTCGTTTGTACCTTGCCTCATGTTTTTATTTTATACTAGTTTTGTATATTGTGGATATGGATGTTGTTCTGCGGAGTCATCTGAATTACTATGAAGCAGGGTGGTGCGTGTTATTAGTACGTTGTTCGCGTAGGTTAATGTATGAGGTTTGCTTGTAATTTTCCTCACTGCTTGGTGAAGGTTGTACTTATCGGACATTTTTTGTTGTGTTTTTAGATATATATGTTGACCTCGTGGTAGACCTGCGGTGTACTGTTGTTGCAGGAGGCTTGATATGTCAAGTAATTACAAATATAAAGATGTAAATAAATGTAAACAGACTCCTGGCCTAAGCAAATAATTACAAGACTTCCTCCCATTGTAGTGGAAGGGTAGTCAGGATCGATCCACGAGGAGGCGTGTCAGCGGGATCCTAGTAGCGTTGGAAATCTCAAGTCTGCGTCGACCAATAGCCTCGATTTCGACCTTGGGCCTCGACGTCGACCTTGGATGTCGATGTTCTCTGCAATAGAAGACCTGCAAAGACAAAAACAAGTGGTCGATATCGACTGGTGGGGGTCGATATCGATGTTAGTCCACGAAATCGACTGGCTCAGAAGACTGCCAGTCGATACAGAAGGGTCGATATCGATGTCTGGTGTCGATATCGATGCTTGCAGAAGTTTCCCAGGAGTCTCGAGATCGACTCAGAAAACCATCGATCTATCAGTTTTGGTCGATATCGACCTCTGCTGTCGATATCGATGTCTCCCTGCAGTGGGTTAGTTCTTTATCGGCAAAGAAAGGCCGAAGAATTAAGAATGGAGAGAAAAGCAATGAACAGAAATAACAGTGGGTTTTGGTGTGTATGAACTATGTAAAAAACAACTCTTAGGATGAGGGTTTACCACAACGTTAACCAATGCATGCGATGAGATAAATAAGACGGACAATTGCGCTATTTCTCCCGAGGGACAAGCTTTCGCCGTACACCAACTCTTAGGATTACTCTTTCAAATAAACCTAATTGTCTCTACCAATTTTATGTTTATAACTCAAGTTGTTAGCATGAATCCCTTTTCTTTCGATTAGGACTAAACATAGAATCGTAGGAGGAGAGATAGACACAACGATATCAACATCAAATACTTACCTCAAGCGCGCATGGCTAACGTCGGGCTCACCCCGACCCTAAGAGCTTTGGGGAACTACTCGCTTCTCATCATGGAACTCATCGTCAATTGAAAGGAAGAAACTTGCATTAAACTAAACTTCGAAGCTTTACAACTCAACGTCAACTTTCGCAAACGTCAAACCCTAAAACTTCTCTCTAACTCTAATTCTATTGTCTATGTCTTGGGTGATTGATTGGATGATTGAAAGATGATCTAACAAATCAGCCCCTAAGGCTTTATTTATAGGCTACTAATCCTCGTTATCCAAGGATTGTAACTCCTATCTAAACTAATAACTCTATCCGAACAATTAGGATAGGTCTTTTATTTTGATAAAACTTAAAGGAACTTAAAGGTAAAAGATAACTAAATCTTCAGCTGCCATCTATCTTGAAAGTATGAGATAATTCCGTGCCTCTTTGAAGATATAGTTCCAATCCGCATTCGAAATCGAGTCTATCTTCTGTCGAGATAAGGGGTCGATATCGACACCAGAGGTCGATATCGAGGTCTTTGTTCCTGCTCGACTTGTCCAGCTCTGGTCGATTTCTATGTTGAGGTCGATATGGGGGTCGATATCGACACTGGGGGTCGATATCTGGGTCTGAGGTCGATATCTACCTCTTTTCAGCTTCACTTGATGTCTATGTTGAGGTCGATATCTATGTTGAAGGTCGATATCTACCCCAGAGGTCGATATCTGGGTCTAGGGTCGATATCTACCTCTGCTCAGCTTCACTTGGGTTCTTCGTTTTGACTCCGTTTTCGCTTGAATTCCTGCATGGTTAGCTCAAAACTTGTGTAGACTCTATTTCTTGCATTTTAGCCCATTCTTACTCAAGTTTATATTCTTTTGAACCTTTTTCTTTGGAGATCGAATGAAATACGAAGTTAAAAGATGCAATAAAAGAAGGTGCAAATGCGTACATCAAAACACCCCATACTTAGACTTGCTTGTCCTCAAGCAATAACCAAGCAATAACCAACACCTACAACACACCATTCAAGTCTTTGCCTTTGTTAAAAGCAACATCATAAGCGGTAGCAAAGCAAAGCAAGTGAATTTAACGTCATAGCACATATTTTGGCGATCCATAGGCATATGCAATTTTAATCCAACCTCACAGGGATAATGTGTTTGCACTCAACTCTCATGTGTTTAGGCTATGGGGATCAACTCTCAACTCAATTCCATATACAATCTCATAAACATTGCAATTTATAATAATCCAATCCGCAACCAATTATGAACATGCAATAAGAATCATCAGGAGGACTTTCGCTCAATGGAAGACTTCATAGAAGACTCCATTCGGCGGGGTTGTAATGAGGCTTGGTATGAAATAAAGGGTATGGAATTATTTGGCTATGTGGTGCTTTTATAATTCGGGAATCAAGACTCCTAAATCTCAACACTTGCAATACCCAAACCATAACTCTTCAATATAATGCTCTAAAGATGCATTCCATCAACCCTTCTTCCAAGTTCTAATATACCTCTCAAAAATATAACATTTGTATGAATAAAAGACTTAAGGATTTTGGCTCATGCACTTTATATATATATATTTTTTTCGGATTTTTTTTTTCCGGAAATAATACTAAAACTATGTGCATTTATATGGTGAGCCAAAAAATCCTTTTACAAAATATGACAAAATGTAAATATGTACCATCCTATAATTTCCTTGCTCAAAACTAGACATTATGCTCTTTTCTTTCCACAAGGCATTAGTCCAACCAATCTAAGTCTCAATTCCCAAATGGGGATCAGGCTCAATTCGGCTAGGGATAATTTTGTGGAGTTTGCAATTCAGGCTCAGGCTAATGTTCTAGCTTCAAGCAGGGATAATGCAGGGTAGGTAAAGAGAGGATAAAAATGGCTTAAAAGATGCCTCCATCATTTAATTCTTGTAAACATAAACATATATATGCATTGGTTTGGAATAACTATCACAACATTTAGAGATGCATAGGAAGAGTAAATTCACTCAAGAAAGTGGAGGGATTTTTGATGTTCTCCCTATAGGTCAAAATTCTCACAAGGACAATTTTTGTTGGATTTGCTTTTTAGCCTAGGATCATATGTGCTCAATTTCATCACAAGTTCACAATCTACATAAAAATTTTAAAGACTTAGGCTAAACCATCCAAATATGCCATAGGATTTACATGATCAAGTCAGCTATTGAGTTTTTATCATAGGACATCTAAGTAGGGTTAAAAAAAACAAACTTAAAATAAACATGCATTATTTTTTTTTTTTTGACATTTTTCTATTTTTTTGGATTTTCTGACATTTTATGGAATCATTGACATTTTATAAAAGTAAAACTAAAAACAAAAATTTAAACATGAATGCAATGCGAAGAAGAAACCAAGTTATGACCATAAGACATGTTTTTCCCCCACCCCATACTTAAAATATACAGTGTCCTCACTGTATTAAAAAGAAGAACAAGGGTAGAGAGAGACTTACAGTGCAACCTGCGGCTTCAGGTCGATTTCAGGTGAGGTCGATGCCAGAAGTCGATATCTAGGTCAGTGGTCGATGTCGACTGCATCTGTCGAAGTCGAGGAAGAAGATGAAGACAAGGGCTGCCTGATTGGGGTCGATATCGAGTATTAGGGTCGATATCGACCTCTGCTTTTTGCTCCTGAGTCCTCGATGTCGACTCCAGGAGATGGCTTGACCCTGGGGGGTCGATTTCGACTGGCCTGGTCGATTTCGACTGCCTCTGCAGAAGCTTCTTTCCTTCTTCGTCATTCCTTTTGCTTGATAACCTGAAATCTTTGTTAGGAATATAGATAAAGCACGAATTATCTCAGTTTTAAGAGTTTCAAACAGCCAAAACTTAAGTCCTAAAAACCATCCATGCGAAATTTAAATGTTTATGTACATGCTCTAGATTTTTGAGTCGCTAGGCCGACTTCTCCGTCAATTCTTCATGACCCTTTTATGTAGGGACCCTTCGAGCTTGAGCATTCTCCTGGGTTATCTAGGTCCTTTTGGTAGCATCTAAGTTCGGCGACCAAGGCTTCTTCATCATTAGGTTCTTCTTTGGGCGCTTTTCTTCTCTTTCTTGACCTAACTTTAGCAATATAGGCAAACTATGGAGCTTTGACCCTCTCTTTAGTAGAATTATCAATAATTGGCTTAATTGATTCATCAATAATGGACGGAGGAGGGTTAGGAGTCATACCTGGGCTTACCTTTTTGGGCCCGAAACAGAAATCTTCGGGCTGAGGGGTGGTCGATTTCGACCAAGGAGGGTCGATTTCGAGTGCTGTGGTCGATATCGACACGTGGGGGTCGACATCGACCCCTGTGACCCCGTACTTAAGCTCCTGGCAGTGATCTGGCATACTCGATTTCGACCAAGGGAGGTCGATTTTGATGGTTTTAGTCGATATCGACTGGTACCAGTCGATGTCGACCCTGCTTGCTATTTCCGTCCTCGCCAACAGAAATTTTCTAAGCTTTTCTTTGGCCGGCGAGAGGACTACTTGCTCCAGGTGCTTTGTTTCGCTCATGGTTGGGTTGAAAGAGAATTCTATCACTTCGTTCCCTATAGTAAAGGTTAGTAACCCTCGACGTACATTGATATTGGCATCAGCAGTAGCTAAGAAAGGCCTACCAAGGATAATAGGCACTATAGGATCTTCAGGCATCTCCAATACAATGAAATCAGTAGGTACAAAGAACTTACCTACCTTTACCGGAACGTCATCAACTATACCTGTGGGTCTGACAAATGAGTTGTCAGCCATATAAAGCTTCATGTCCACAGGTTCAAGGGCACCAATGTTCACCTTCTGCCAAATAGAGAGAGGCATGAGACTTACACTTGCCCCTAGATCACATAGGGCTTTATAACGATGTTGGCCAAGTCCCACGGTGATTGCAAACTTCCCTGGATCACTCTTCTTCTCAGGGAAATCCATCTTTGAGCACTCCTCTGCGATCTCTGCCATGGACCTCTTCTTGCTCAGGATGTCTTTGAGGAATCGTACATAGGCGGGCATCTCGCTTAGGGCTTCTATTAGAGGGATAGTGATGTTGAGTCCTTGAAGTATCTTTATGAAGCGCCTAAACTTGCCTTTGGTGGGATCCTCCAATGCTTTTGAAGGGAATGGCAACGTCTTCTTTGGAGTAGGGGCCAAAACGGAGGTCGGAGGGGCCGGCTGAACATCGATGTCGACTGGAGTTGGGTCGATATCGACTGGTAGGGTCGATTTCGACCTCTGTTGTGGCTCTGATGGCTCTGTAGTGTCATCGACGTCGATCAGGGGGTCGACATGGGGGTCGATTTCGACCTCTGGGTCGACATCGACTGGTCCGTCGACGTCGACTGGGTCTGCTGCTTTCTCCTCCGTTTCCGTCCGTGGCTTTTGTACTTTGGTGCCACTCCTTAATTGAATGGCTGCAACATGGCCCGTCCCGGATTGTCCCTTAGGATTTGTAGTGGGTTGCCCAGGGAGTGTTCCGGACGGCCTAGGGATTTGTGCCGCCAATTGACCCAGTTGGGTCTCTACGTTCTTCTTCCATATATCCATCTCCCCAATCCTTGTGGTAAGGTGATTGAGTTGAGAGTGGATAGCATTGTTGGATTGATCATTCTTAGCCTGATTCCGCCTGATTTCGTCTAGTACTAGTTGAAGATCATCCTTCTTTTGATCTCTCTCCGGGTCCCCAGGAGCTCTATAAGGCGGAGGGTCCCTAGGGTTGACCTGGTTCCTTTATGGTTGATGGAACCTTTGGTCTCCCCAATATTGGTGATTGGGACCCCTCATGTAGCGTGCCTCTTGGTGAGTCTCCGCTAGGTGTACTTGTTCGGCATGTGGGCACTCGATGGTGGTGTGCCGCTGCGATCCGCATTCGATGCAATCTTGGTTCGCTGAAAGGAACCTCACTTGCTTTTGGTGCTTTCTAAGTTGATCTCTGTGGAATTGCTCCTTCACATCCGGATCGATTACATTGGAGGGTTCATATAAGGGCATAGATGGGGCAGGCCTCGACGATGATGGTGCGTTGGAAGCCTCAGGAGTCCCATATGTGTTGTCGAACTCCACCAACCTTTCAATGGTTTCCCAAGCCTCTTGAGGAGCGAGTTCAAGGTAGCCATAGGCGGTGTATGTGTTGATCCTCTCCTTGGTGGCAGCGTCAAGAGCATTGTATATGATCTCCTGAATGACGTACGGTGGTTGGCCATGCGTCGGGCATGATCGTAGGAGGTCCTTAATTAAACCTCTCCCAAACAGTTGCCAGAGCCTCACCAGGCTTTTGTTTGAAAGCCGTGATTTTCTGTCGGATCAACGCCGTCTTAGAAGGAGGAAAGAACTTGTTGAGAAACGCGTCCTTGACTTCATTCCAGGTGCGGAGCGATCTTGGGGCTAAGCTTTCCAACCACTGCAATGTTTTCCCTGTAAGAGACCATCGAAAGGCTTTTATTTGGACATATTCAAGACTTCGTCCATCAGCAATAGTATCACAAAGGTCTAAGAAGGTAGAAATATATGCCATAGGGCACTCATTAGGTTTTCCTTCATATTAGTGCCTTCTAATCTCAGTTAAGAAGTTAGGTTTTATTTCAAAATTAGAGGCAGGGATAAGAATTGCCGATTCAGGCACTGTGAGAGCGGGGTGCATATATTGCTTGGCATTCCTAGGGAGGGCATTGATTTGGGCTTCTATTTGCCTTCGGCCTTCCTCCTCCCTATCCGCACGCTCCTTAAGTGCCGCCTCTCTAGTCGTTAGGTCCTCAACCTGCCTCCTTAGTTGTTCAATAAGTTCTGCTTGGTTTGCGTTTTCTGCCATGATTCTTTGAGCTTGGGCCCTTAGATGGAAATAACGCTCAGGGTCGTCTACTCCTTCAAATTCAGGTGGGCGATCAGCGCGTCGCATACACCTGCAAAACCAAACTAGGTAGAGATGTGAGATAGACTACTAGGGCGCGATTGATTGCCTCCCCGGCAACGGCGCCAATTTGTTGTTGCAGGAGGCTTGATATGTCAAGTAATTACAAATATAAAGATGTAAATAAATGTAAACCGACTCCTGGCCTAAGCAAATAATTACAAGACTTCCTCCCGTTGTAGTGGAAGGGTAGTCAGGATCGATCCACGAGGAGGCGTGTCAGCGGGATCCTAGTAGCGTTGGAAATCTCAAGTCTGCGTCGACCAATAGCCTCGATTTCGACCTTGGGCCTCGACGTCGACCTTGGACGTCGATGTTCTCTGCAACAGAAGACCTGCAAAGACAAAAACAAGTGGTCGATATCGACTGGTGGGGGTCGATATCGATGTTAGTCCGCGAAATCGACTGGCTCAGAAGACTGCCAGTCGATACAGAAGCGTCGATATCGATGTCTGGTGTTGATATCGATGCTTGCAGAAGTTTCCCAGGAGTCTCGAGATCGACTCAGAAAACCGTCGATCTATCAGTTTTGGTCGATATCGACCTCTGCTGTCGATATCGATGTCTCCCTGCAGTGGGTTAGTTCTTTATCGGCAAAGAAAGGCCGAAGAATTAAGAATGGAGAGAGAAGCAATGAACAGAAATAACAGTGGGTTTTGGTGTGTATGAACTATGTAAAAAACAACTCTTAGGATGAGTGTTTACCACAACGTTAACCAATGCATGCGATGAGATAAATAAGACGGACAATTGCGCTATTTCTCCCGAGGGACAAGCTTTCGCCGTACACCAACTCTTAGGATTACTCTTTCAAATAAACCTAATTGTCTCTACCAATTTTATGTTTATAACTCAAGTTGTTAGCATGAATCCCTTTTCTTTCGATTAGGACTAAATATAGAATCGTAGGAGGAGAGATAGACACAACGATATCAACATCAAATACTTACCTCAAGCGCGCATGGCTAACGTCGGGCTCACCCCGACCCTAAGAGCTTTGGGGAACTACTCGCTTCTCATCATGGAAATCATCGTCAATTGAAAGGAAGAAACTTGCATTAAACTAAACTTCGAAGCTTTACAACTCAACGTCAACTTTCGCAAACGTCAAACCCTAAAACTTCTCTCTAACTCTAATTCTATTGTCTATGTCTTGGGTGATTGATTGGATGATTGAAAGATGATCTAACAAATCAGCCCCTAAGGCTTTATTTATAGGCTACTAATCCTCGTTATCCAAGGATTGTAACTCCTATCTAAACTAATAACTCTATCCGAACAATTAGGATAGGTCTTTTATTTTGATAAAACTTAAAGGAACTTAAAGGTAAAAGATAACTAAATCTTCAGCTGCCATCTATCTTGAAAGTATGAGATAATTCCGTGCCTCTTTGAAGATATAGTTCCAATCCGCATTCGAAATCGAGTCTATCTTCTGTCGAGATAAGGGGTCGATATCGACACCAGAGGTCGATATCGAGGTCTTTGTTCCTGCTCGACTTGTCCAGCTCTGGTCGATTTCTATGTTGAGGTCGATATGGGGGTCGATATCGACACTGGGGGTCGATATCTGGGTCTGAGGTCGATATCTACCTCTTTTCAGCTTCACTTGATGTCTATGTTGAGGTCAATATCTATGTTGAAGGTCGATATCTACCCCAGAGGTCGATATCTGGGTCTAGGGTCGATATCTACCTCTGCTCAGCTTCACTTGGGTTCTTCGTTTTGACTCCGTTTTCGCTCGAATTCCTACATGGTTAGCTCAAAACTTGTGTAGACTCTATTTCTTGCATTTTAGCCCATTCTTACTCAAGTTTATATTCTTTTGAACCTTTTTCTTTGGAGATCGAATGAAATACGAAGTTAAAAGATGCAATAAAAGAAGGTGCAAATGCGTACATCAAAACACCCCATACTTAGACTTGCTTGTCCTCAAGCAATAACCAAGAAATAACCAACACCTACAACACACCATTCAAGTCTTTGCCTTTGTTCAAAGCAACATCATAAGCGGTAGCAAAGCAAAGCAAGTTAATTTAACGTCATAGCACATATTTTGGCGATCCATAGGCATATGCAATTTTAATCCAACCTCACAGGGATAATGTGTTTGCACTCAACTCTCATGTGTTTAGGCTATGGGGATCAACTCTCAACTCAATTCCATATACAATCTCATAAACATTGCAATTTATAATAATCCAATCCGCAACCAATTATGAACATGCAATAAGAATCATCAGGAGGACTTTCGCTCAATGGAAGACTTCATAGAAGACTCCATTCGGCGGGGTTGTAATGAGGCTTGGTATGAAATAAAGGGTATGGAATTATTTGGCTATGTGGTGCTTTTATAATTCGGGAATCAAGACTCCTAAATCTCAACACTTGCAATACCCAAACCATAACTCTTCAATATAATGCTCTAAAGATGCATTCCATCAACCCTTCTTCCAAGTTCTAATATACCTCTCAAAAATATAACATTTGTATGAATAAAAGACTTAAGGATTTTGGCTCATGCACTTTATATATATATTTTTTTTTTGGATTTTTTTTTTTCGGAAATAATACTAAAACTATGTGCATTTATATGGTGAGCCAAAAAATCCTTTTACAAAATATGACAAAATGTAAATATGTACCATCCTATAATTTCCTTGCTCAAAACTAGACATTATGCTCTTTTCTGTCCACAAGGCATTAGTCCAACCAATCTAAGTCTCAATTCCCAAATGGGGATCAGGCTCAATTCGGCTAGGGATAATTTTGTGGAGTTTGCAATTCAGGCTCAGGCTAATGTTCTGGCTTCAAGCAGGGATAATGCAGGGTAGGTAAAGAGAGGATAAAAATGGCTTAAAAGATGCCTCCATCATTTAATTCTTGTAAACATAAACATATATATGCATTGGTTTTGAATAACTATCACAACATTTGGAGATGCATAGGAAGAGTAAATTCACTCAAGAAAGCGGAGGGATTTTTGATGTTCTCCCTATAGGTCAAAATTCTCACAAGGACAATTTTTGTTGGATTTGCTTTTTAGCCTAGGATCATATGTGCTCAATTTCATCACAAGTTCACAATCTACATAAAAATTTAAAAGACTTAGGCTAAACCATCCAAATATGCCATAGGATTTACATGATCAAGTCATCTATTGAGTTTTTATCATAGGACATCTAAGTAGGGTTAAAAAAAACAAACTTAAAATAAACATGCATTATTTTTTTTTTTTTGACATTTTTCTATTTTTTTGGATATTCTGACATTTTATGGAATCATTGACATTTTATAAAAGTAAAACTAAAAACAAAAATTTAAACATGAATGCAATGCGAAGAAGAAACCAAGTTATGACCATAAGACATGTTTTTCCCCCACCCCATACTTAAAATATACAGTGTCCTCACTGTATTAAAAAGAAGAACAAGGGTAGAGAGAGACTTACAGCGCAACCTGCGGCTTCAGGTCGATTTCAGGTGAGGTCGATGCTAGAAGTCGATATCTAGGTCAGTGGTCGATGTCGACTGCATCTGTCGAAGTCGAGGAAGAAGATGAAGACAAGGGCTGCCTGATTGGGGTCGATATCGAGTATTAGGGTCGATATCGACCTCTGCTTTTTGCTCCTGAGTCCTCGATGTCGACTCCAGGAGATGGCTTGACCCTAGGGGGTCGATTTCGACTGGCCTGGTCGATTTCGACTGCCTCTGCAGAAGCTTCTTTCCTTCTTCGTCATTCCTTTTGCTTGATAACCTGAAATCTTTGTTAGGAATATAGATAAAGCACGAATTATCTCAGTTTTAAGAGTTTCAAACAGCCAAAACTTAAGTCCTAAAAACCATCCATGCGAAATTTAAATGTTTATGTACATGCTCTAGATTTTTGAGTCGCTAGGCCGACTTCTCCGTCAATTCTTCATGACCCTTTTATGTAGGGACCCTTCGAGCTTGAGCATTCTCCTGGGTTATCTAGGTCCTTTTGGTAGCATCTAAGTTCGGCGACCAAGGCTTCTTCATCATTAGGTTCTTCTTTGGGCGCTTTTCTTCTCTTTCTTGACCTAACTTTAGCAATATAGGCAAACCATGGAGCTTTGACCCTCTCTTTAGTAGAATTATCAATAATTGGCTTAATTGATTCATCAATAATGGACGGAGGAGGGTTAGGAGTCATACCTGGGCTTACCTTTTTGGGCCCGAAACAAAAATCTTCGGGCTGAGGGGTGGTCGATTTCGACCAAGGAGGGTCGATTTCGAGTGCTGTGGTCGATATCGACACGTGGGGATCGACATCGACCCCTGTGACCCCATACTTAAGCTCCTGGCAGTGATCTGGCATACTCGATTTCGACCAAGGGAGGTCGATTTCGACGGTTTTAGTCGATATCGACTGGTACCAGTCGATGTCGACCCTGCTTGCTGTTTCCGTCCTCGCCAACAGAAATTTTCTAAGCTTTTCTTTGGCCGGCGAGAGGACTACTTGCTCCAGGTGCTTTGTTTCGCTCATGGTTGGGTTGAAAGAGAATTCTATCACTTCGTTCCCTATAGTAAAGGTTAGTAACCCTCGACGTACATTGATATTGGCATCAGCAGTAGCTAAGAAAGGCCTACCAAGGATAATAGGCACTATAGGATCTTCAGGCATCTCCAATACAATGAAATCAGTAGGTACAAAGAACTTACCTACCTTTACCGGAACGTCATCAACTATACTTGTGGGTCTGACGAATGAGTTGTCAGCCATATAAAGCTTCATGTCCACAGGTTCAAGGGCACCAATGTTCACCTTCTGCCAAATAGAGAGAGGCATGAGACTTACACTTGCCCCTAGATCACATAGGGCTTTATAATGATGTTGGCCAAGTCCCACGGTGATTGCAAACTTCCCTGGATCACTCTTCTTCTCAGGGAAATCCATCTTTGAGCACTCCTCTGCGATCTCTGCCATGGACCTCTTCTTGCTCAGGATGTCTTTGAGGAATCGTACATAGGCGGGCATCTCGCTTAGGGCTTCTATTAGAGGGATAATGATGTTGAGTCCTTGAAGTATCTTTATGAAGCGCCTAAACTTGCCTTTGGTGGGATCCTCCAATGCTTTTGATGGGAATGGCAACGTCTTCTTTGGAGTAGGGGCCAAAACGGAGGTCGGAGGGGCCGGCTGAACATCGATGTCGACTGGAGTTGGGTCGATATCGACTGGTAGGGTCGATTTCGACCTCTGTTGTGGCTCTGATGGCTCTGCAGTGTCATCGACGTCGATCAGGGGGTCGACATGGGGGTCGATTTCGACCTCTGGGTCGACATCGACTGGTCCGTCGACGTCGACTGGGTCTGCTGCTTTCTCCTCCGTTTCCGTCCGTGGCTTTTGTACTTTGGTGCCACTCCTTAATTGTATGGCTGCAACATGGCCCGTCCCGGATTGTCCCTTAGGATTTGTAGTGGGTTGCCCAGGGAGTGTTCCGGACGGCCTAGGGATTTGTGCCGCCAATGGACCCAGTTGGGTCTCTACGTTCTTCTTCCATATATCCATCTCCTCAATCCTTGTGGTAAGGTGATTGAGTTGAGAGTGGATAGCATTGTTGGATTGATCATTCTTAGCCTGATTCCGCCTGATTTCGTCTAGTACTAGTTGAAGATCATCCTTCTTTTGATCTCTCTCCGGGTGCCCAGGAGCTCTATAAGGCGGAGGGTCCCTAGGGTTGACCTGGTTCCTTTGTGGTTGATGGAACCTTTGGTCTCCCCAATATTGGTGATTGGGACCTCTCATGTAGCGTGCCTCTTGGTGAGTCTCCGCTAGGTGTACTTGTTCGGCATGTGGGCACTCGATGGTGGTGTGCCGCTGCGATCCGCATTCGATGCAATCTTGGTTCGCTGAAAGGAACCTCACTTGCTTTTGGAGCTTTCTAAGTTGATCTCTGTGGAATTGCTCCTTCACATCCGGATCGATTACATTGGAGGGTTCATATAAGGGCATAGATGGGGCAGGCCTCGACGATGATGGTGCGTCGGAAGCCTCAGGAGTCCCATATGTGTTGTCGAACTCCACCAACCTTTCAATGGTTTCCCAAGCCTCTTGAGGAGCGAGTTCAAGGTAGCCATAGGCGGTGTATGTGTTGATCCTCTCCTTGGTGGCAGCGTCAAGAGCATTGTATATGATCTCCTGAATGACGTACGGTGGTTGGCCATGCGTCGGGCATGATCGTAGGAGGTCCTTAAACCTCTCCCAAACAGTTGCCAGAGCCTCACCAGGCTTTTGTTTGAAAGCCGTGATTTTCTGTCGGATCAACGCCGTCTTAGAAGGAGGAAAGAACTTGTTGAGAAACGCGTCCTTGACTTCATTCCAGGTGCGGAGCGATCTTGGGGCTAAGCTTTCCAACCACTGCAATGCTTTCCCTGTAAGAGACCATCGAAAGGCTTTTAGTTGGACATATTCAAGACTTCGTCCATCAGCAATAGTATCACAAAGGTCTAAGAAGGTAGAAATATGTGCCATAGGGCACTCATTAGGTTTTCCTTCATATTGGTGCCTTCTAATCTCAGTTAAGAAGTTAGGTTTTATTTCAAAATTAGAGGCAGGGATAAGAATTGCCGATTCAGGCATATGAGAGCGGGGTGCATATATTGCTTGGCATTCCTAGGGAGGGCATTGATTTGGGCTTCTATTTTCCTTCGGCCTTCCTCCTCCCTATCCGCACGCTCCTTAAGTGCCGCCTCTCTAGTCGTTAGGTCCTCAACCTGCCTCCTTAGTTGTTCAATAAGTTCTACTTGGTTTGCGTTTTCTGCCATGATTCTTTGAGCTTGGGCCCTTAGATGGAAATAACGCTCAGGGTCGTCTACTCCTTCAAATTCAGGTGGGCGATCAGCGCGTCGCATACACCTGCAAAACCAAACTAGGTAGAGATGTGAGATAGACTACTAGGGCGCGATTGATTGCCTCCCCGGCAACGGCGCCAATTTGTTGTTGCAGGAGGCTTGATATGTCAAGTAATTACAAATATAAAGATGTAAATAAATGTAAACCGACTCCTGGCCTAAGCAAATAATTACAAGACTTCCTCCCGTTGTAGTGGAAGGGTAGTCAGGATCGATCCACGAGGAGGCGTGTCAGCGGGATCCTAGTAGCGTTGGAAATCTCAAGTCTGCGTCGACCAATAGCCTCGATTTCGACCTTGGGCCTCGACGTCGACCTTGGATGTCGATGTTCTCTGCAACAGAAGACCTGCAAAGACAAAAATAAGTGGTCGATATCGACTGGTGGGGGTCAATATCGATGTTAGTCCACGAAATCGACTGGCTCAGAAGACTGCCAGTCGATACAGAAGGGTCGATATCGATCTCTGGTGTCGATATCGATGCTTGCAGAAGTTTCCCAGGAGTCTCGAGATCGACTCAGAAAACCGTCGATCTATCAGTTTTGGTCGATATCGACCTCTGCTGTCGATATCGATGTCTCCCTGCAGTGGGTTAGTTCTTTATCGGCAAAGAAAGGCCGAAGAATTAAGAATGGAGAGAGAAGCAATGAACAGAAATAACAGTGGGTTTTGGTGTGTATGAACTATGTAAAAAACAACTCTTAGGATGAGTGTTTACCACAACGTTAACCAATGCATGCGATGAGATAAATAAGACGGACAATTGCGCTATTTCTCCCGAGGGACAAGCTTTCGCCGTACACCAACTCTTAGAATTACTCTTTCAAATAAACCTAATTGTCTCTACCAATTTTATGTTTATAACTCAAGTTGTTAGCATGAATCCCTTTTCTTTCGATTAGGACTAAACATAGAATCGTAGGAGGAGAGATAGACACAACGATATCAACATCAAATACTTACCTCAAGCGCGCATGGCTAACGTCGGGCTCACCCCGACCCTAAGAGCTTTGGGGAACTACTCGCTTCTCATCATGGAACTCATCGTCAATTGAAAGGAAGAAACTTGCATTAAACTAAACTTCGAAGCTTTACAACTCAACGTCAACTTTCGCAAACGTCAAACCCTAAAACTTCTCTCTAACTCTAATTCTATTGTCTATGTCTTGGGTGATTGATTGGATGATTGAAAGATGATCTAACAAATCAGCCCCTAAGGCTTTATTTATAGGCTACTAATCCTCGTTATCCAAGGATTGTAACTCCTATCTAAACTAATAACTCTATCCGAACAATTAGGATAGGTCTTTTATTTTGATAAAACTTAAAGGAACTTAAAGGTAAAAGATAACTAAATCTTCAGCTGCCATCTATCTTGAAAGTATGAGATAATTCCGTGCCTCTTTGAAGATATAGTTCCAATCCGCATTCGAAATCGAGTCTATCTTCTGTCGAGATAAGGGGTCGATATCGACACCAGAGATCGATATCGAGGTCTTTGTTCCTGCTCGACTTGTCCAGCTCTGGTCGATTTCTATGTTGAGGTCGATATGGGGGTCGATATCGACACTGGGGGTCGATATCTGGGTCTGAGGTCGATATCTACCTCTTTTCATCTTCACTTGATGTCTATGTTGAGGTCGATATCTATGTTGAAGGTCGATATCTACCCCAGAGGTCGATATCTGGGTCTAGGGTCGATATCTACCTCTGCTCAGCTTCACTTGGGTTCTTCGTTTTGACTCCGTTTTCGCTCGAATTCCTGCATGGTTAGCTCAAAACTTGTGTAGACTCTATTTCTTGCATTTTAGCCCATTCTTACTCAAGTTTATATTCTTTTGAACCTTTTTCTTTGGAGATCGAATGAAATACGAAGTTAAAAGATGCAATAAAAGAAGGTGCAAATGCGTACATCATGTACTTTGTTGCTTCCTTTGCATAGATCGATATAAAAAAGTAAGAAGAGTAAAGCTTTCTTGTAGTTTTTCTTGCAAAAAATGATGGATGCGACACCAGTTAATATTCCAGGTGTAGTATTTCCTCGCGTTAGAGGTTTTTCTCGAGATATTGCTGTCGAGGGGCATTTATATAGGCTGGTAAGCTATGTCGTGCAATTTTATTCTTTGATAAGTAAAGCGTTTGTGATGTATTTGTTTTTGTTGCAGCCCTTACCCTCTACATATTGTGATTATGGGTATGATGCACTTGGGTTTGTCCATTTATGGACGCGTGCTCAAGAGGAATTTGTGGTGAGGGTGGAACCGTTAGGGCCCAACAACTATTGGTTTACCACTTGGTGGCCCGCGTTTGTCGTTTCGAATGAACTTCGAATTGGGACACGCTTGTTTTTTTAGTGTGAAGGACACTCTTGTTTTGATGTTGTTGATGTGAATCATGGTCCCGATCAAAATGGTGACTTAGATTTCATAGTTTGGGTTTGAACTTTTCGTTGTTGTAAGTTTTCCTGCGGTTATATCGTTTACCTGTTGTTGGATAGTTTTGCTTGGTGTATGAGAAATAAACCAATATCTTGCTGGACTTTGTCGCGAAGAGTGGTTGAACAGAGTTGTAGTTATTTAATTATTGGTTTTTGTGTGAACCAATCTTTACTTTGTTGATCACGGATGGGATATATTCTTACTAAATTCTAACATCATTTGACGTAGGTGAAACTGAGTAACATGTCTGCTCCTGATAGAGAGACCTACCTAGCAATCTCCAGTGCCTTTGGGCGCCGGGAGGGGGGGGGTTTAAAAAAGCTGAGTAGTCTTAGGTGCGATATTTGTGATAGAGGGACATCCTTCCCCATTTTTTCTGGATGCTGAGGAGATTCAATTAAATGTAAAGCAATCTCTAGCTAATTGATCGCGATAGTAGGATATCCATCTCCAGCGTTTATTGGACGCTGAGGAGATTAAATTAAAGATCAAACAATCCTTAGGTAATTGGTCGTGATATAGGGACGTCTATCTCACGCGTTTTTGGACGCTAAGGAGATTAATTTAATAATCAAGTAATCTTCAGTGAATGGATCGCGATAAAGAATTGTCCATCTCCATCGTATTTGGACGTCAAGGAGATTAATTTAATAATCAAGTAATCTCCAGCGAATAGATTGTTCGGCAGGCGGGGATGGTAAGTAGGAGATTCAAATATTTAAAATAAAACAAAGCACAACTAGACTATCTCCCTGTCCCAAACAAATAATACAAGAATCCCCTCCCTTGTAGTAGTAGGGTAATTCAGGATCGAATCCACGAGGAGGTATGTCAGCGCTTCCCTTGAAGTACTCACGATCAAAGCTTTTGACTTTAGCAGGCACTCAATATCGAGTATACTGGTCGATATCGACCTCAGTTCTGGTCGATTTCCTAGCGCAGTTCCTGCAGAAGACAAAATAGCAAGTCGACGTCGAGCAGATACCTCGATATAGATGTTAGACCTCGATATCGACCCTTATGGTCGATTTCGATGCTTGTCACAGAAACTGTCTTTGTAATCAATTTTGTCAGAAAAGAGTCCGAAGAAAATAGAATGGAGAAGGAAGATGAACAGAAACAAAACTAAGACTTTTATGAAGAATTCAATTAATTAAAAATCTTCCAAAGTCGGGGTTTCATGCCACAATGATAACAATGCAAGTTTCATGCTAAAGATGTGAACTTTAATGTCTTTCCGTCAAATAACTTTCGTTATCAACACTTAGGTGATTAGAGGCTCTCGCATAATTCCTAGGAGTTACTATCCAATTCACGAGCAATTCAAGTTCACAATATGAGTGGCTTTTGCTTCAATAATGCAAAGAATGAATCTCACTAACTTTCGTAAAGGATCATGCATGGGGTAGAAGACGGAATCGCATAAAAGTCATACCTTTGATGCACTTACCTCACATTGCTATCGTCGGGCTCACCCCGACCCTAGAAGTGGGTTGACTACTCGCTCCTCATCATGCACATTATCATCATTGTTATTTGAAAGAAAGCTACTTTGAATTAAAACTCCGAAAGAAAGTACAACCGAACAAGCCACTCCACTCTCGCTTTACAACTCCACTCGGCCTCCTCTCTCTCTCTCTCTCTACTCTCTATTGCAACTGAAATTCTCTGCGAAAAATTGGATACCTAAACTCAGCTCTATTGGCCTCTATTTATAGATGTCGATAAGGACTCGAAACCTTATCTTTATTCTCTAAGATAAATTAAAACAAAGTAAAACCTAAAACTTCATGGTGAAATCAGCTTCCTCATGATAGATAGGAAATCTCGACCTTTGGATAGATATTGCAAGCTTTGGATATAATTCTATCAAAATCGGAGTCGAATTCCTCTGCTGGCATGGTCGATATCGACCCTAGACATCGATATCGACCCTTCCAAAACCTTATCTCGAGCTTCTCCTTCTCCTACTCGAACTGGCACTCGACTTCTATCAATTTGGTCGATCTGGCAGTATCGATATCGACCCCCAGACGTCGATATCGACCTCTTCTGTATCGATATGCTTTGTTTCCTTTTCTGCTCGATTCCTATGTCTCTGATGTACTCGATGTCGAGGTCTTCAGTCGATTTCGACCTCTTCAGAAGACTTCGAGTTCTTTTTCCGCTCTTCCGAATTCATCCATTTTCATCCTGTTTTCTGCAAAATCACATGGAAACTCGTGCAAACCCATATATTTGACAATTAAGCATAAACTACAATATTCCCATGTTTTCCAATTAATATGCATGCAAAAGACAATAAAATGGATTCATGTGTGCATAGAAAATATGGCAATTTGCGCGCACATCAAACACCCCATACTTAAGCTTGCTTGTCCCCAAGCAATACTTTTAATGGTCATTCAGGGGAAGAAAATAAACCCTCAACATCATAGATTCATTTTTCATATGTCCCTACAATCAATTGCCATCCTCGAGAAGGTACTTATGTCAACCAAGTCCATGCCTGTGCATAAAAAGTAATTTCATACTCATAAAGGAGGTAATATGCAAAAGCAATTTTAGCGACATAGCATTAATAATCAAGAGGACTTTTTTCAAGCTTGTGAGAAGTGGATTGGTAAAAGGCTAAAGGTGGGCTAATATTTGGCCATGTGGTGTTAAATCCGGGGAAACATACTTTCTTTCCAAAACATTCCACATTCCTTCTTCATAATGTCTCACCTTTCACTCATCGCTCAATGCTTTTTTTCAATATAATGCTTTTACCTCTCTAACCTTAGCACTGCCTTCTCGTGAGTCGCAAACATGGGTGTCATGAATGGTCCCGGATACTTAGTACTTCGGACTCCTCACCTTGTGTGTCCCATCCTGCGGAACTATTATCTCAACGCAAACAGGGTCGACCCACCTTTATCTCCTGAGGTGATCGGATTTTTTTCTCGCTCATTTAATTTTCCATATTTCATAATTGTATCATTCCTGCCAACAACTTTATAAATGCACAACTCCATACAACTCCAAAGATGACATCCATTCAAAAAAACTTTGTCCCCAGATAGGGTATAAGGTAAAAAATGGGCAATATGTGTATATGTGGAGCAATAATGATCATGATAAGTCTCATATATGGCTTTGTGGATATGTATAGGTAAGGCTAGGATATGAACTTTGCTTGTATGGAATTTTTATAAAAAGTCCTCCATCATCTTATCATGCACATGACAAAAGCAACTTTAAATTTTCATCTCCGTAAAGTTTTTTCTCTTCTTGCACTTCATTGGGACTTCCCTTAACTAGGCAATCTCATGTTATATCTCTAATGAATCTAATTTTGCATCATAGAGCTCTTTTATATACTTCCATGACTCTTTCTTTTTCAAAGTAATTTAATACTCATAAAGGAGGTAATATGCAAAAACAATTTTAGCGACATAGCATTAATAATCAAGAGGACTTTTTTCAAGCTTGTGAGAAGTGGATTGGTAAAAGGCTAAAGGTGGGCTAATATTTGGCCATGTGGTGTTAAATCCGGGGAAACATACTTTCTTTCCAAAACATTCCACATTCCTTCTTCATAATGTCTCACCTTTCACTCATCGCTCAATGCTTTTTTTCAATATAATGCTTTACCTCTCTAACCTTAGCACTGCCTTCTCGCGAGTCGCAAACATGGGTGTCATGAATGGTCCCGGATACTTAGTACTTCGGACTCCTCACTTAGTGTGTCCCATCCTGCAGAACTATTATCTCAACGCAAGCAGGGTCGACCCACCTTTATCTCCTGAGGTGATCGGATTTTTTTCTCGCTCATTTAATTTTCCATATTTCATAATTGTATCATTCTTGCCAACAACTTTATAAATGCACAACTCCATACAACTCCAAAGATGACATCCATTCAAAAAAACTTTGTCCCCGGATAGGGTATAAGGTAAAAAATGGGCAATATGTGTATATGTGGAGCAATAATGATCATGATAAGTCTCATATATGGCTTTGTGGATATGCATAGGTAAGGCTAGGATATGAACTTTGCTTGTATGGAATTTTTATAAAAAGTCCTCCATCATCTTATCATGCACATGTCAAAAGCAACTTCAAATTTTCATCTCCTTTAAGTTTTTTCTCTTCTTGCACTTCATTGGGACTTCCCTTAACTAGGCAATCTCATGTTATATCTCTAATGAATCTAATTTTGCATCATAGAGCTCTTTTTTATACTTCCATGACTCCTTCTTTTTCAAAATTTTTTGATGGGGGTCATTTTTCTCTCTTTTTTTATGCATTAAAATAAATATGCAACTCTAATCTAAGTATGAATATGCAATTAAGCCTTTCCCCCACACCATACTTAAAATTTACAGTGTCCTCACTGTATTAGAACTAGGGTTAAGAAGAAAACTTACTAAACTGTCACAAATTTCAGGAGTCGAAGAAGACAACAGGGAAAGTCGATATCGACCCTTTACATCGATATCGATGTCTCTCTTGATTTCTGCTCAAGCTTCAGGGTGATTTGGCCTCGATCACAAACCCTATCCATGTCGACCTTAAGGTCGATTTCGATGTCTGACATCGATTTCAATGCCTTTCTGTGTGCTTTTCTCTTTCCTGCAATTTGAAAAATAAACACAAAATATGCAAAACAATAAATTGTCTAAAACCAAAACAAAAGCTGTCTAAAATCAAGACTAAGTCTTTGTTACAAGCTCTAGATTTTTAAGTCGCTAGGCCGACTTCTTCCTTTGCACTTCTCAAGGTGGCATCTGCAGAGCCCATGTAGCTTGGGCCTCAAATATCACTCCTTTCTTGTCCCGCAGCTGCATTCCGCCGGGATTGATTTGATTCACCGTGAATGGACCTAAGTTCTTCTCCTTGAATCTTGTAGGGAACCAATGGTCCTTAGACTTGGCAACATAGACCTTGTCTCCTATCTCATATTGGGTTGAACCATCATCGGATACCCTACATAAGCGCACATGCCAAGGCACACCTCTTCCAAATAATGATAAGTCCTTAATTGTAATTGAACAAGAGGAATTCGTACCTTGACTTACCTTCTTCTCTGTCTGTGGCTCAGGTCGATGTCGATGTTCGGAGGTCGATTTGGGGAGTTTTGAGTCGATATAATCAGGTCGATGTCGACCCTCAGGGGTCGATATCGAGGTCTCCTTGCCTCCCTTCTCAGTGCTGATGGTGGTCGATTTCGATAGGGCATGGTCGATATCGACCCTTGACCCCGATTTCGATGCTTCCTCTTTTCCTCCGTCAACCCCATAATTACGACCTGTCACAGAATCTTGAACATTAGTGGTCGATATCGACTTATCTGGGTCGATTTCGATGTTCTGTTGAGCTCCTTCGTTCAAGATTGCTTCAACTTCCTCTACTTGGGCTTCATTTATGGCTTTTATCTCCATTGGCCCTTGACTTTACACCGTCTTGTTGAAGGAATACTCTATTACTTCATCACTAATTGTGAGTGAGAGCAATCCTTTCTTCACGCTAATGTTGGCATCGACGGTTGCTAGGAATGGCCTACCTAAAATAATTGGACAACCAGGGTCCTCCGCTATGTCAACAACTAGGAAATCAGCAGGGACAAAGAATTTACCTACTTGTACTGGCACATCCGTCACTATCCCAGTTGGAATCACTACCGTATTGTTAGCCATGTACAATCTTGCATCCACGGGCTCCAGAGGACCTATCTTTACCTTGTGCCAAATGGTTAGTGGCATCATGCTAACGCTAGCGCCCAAGTCAACTAAAGCATTAAATTTGAATTGACCAAGACCTATAGCGATAGGAAACTTACCTGGGTCCGCCCGCTTTTGTGGTAGCTCCAACCTGTTGCATTCCTCTGCGATCTCAGAGAGCGATCGCTTCTTACCCAAGATGTCCTTAAGGAACCTTACATAAGATGGCATCTCGTGAAGTGCCTCTGTGAATGGTATAGAGACATTAAGCCCTTGGAGCATCTTCACGAACCGTTGGAACTTCTTTTCCGCTGGGTCCTTAGTCACCTTTCTAGTTGGGAATGGCAACACCTTCTTCCTTCCTGCGGCTGTAGTGAGGTCGATATCGACATCAGTAGGGTCGATATCGACTGGAGGAGTCGATTTCTGTGGTGACGCAGAATTAGGGTCGACATCGACGGGAGGGTCGACATCGATGTCACCTTGGTCGATATCGACAGGGGGGGTCGATATCGACGTTTGTTCTGGCTCTTTCTCCTCCGCTTTTTGCTCGGGCGTTTGTAATTGACGCCCACTTCTTAGGTTTACTGCCGCAATATGACCTGTGGTTTTGCCCTTTTGGTTGGGCACAGTGATCCAGGGAGTGATCCTGACGCCTTGGGTATTGCTTCCGCCAATTGACTCATTTGAGTCTCCATGTTGCGCTTCCAAACGTCGATCTCCCCAAGTCTAGAAATGATGCCCTGCAGCTGAGTATGGACGGAGTTATTGGCTTGTTTGAACTCAGTGTGGTTCCTCCGTATCTCATCAAGGATGATTTGCAGGTCATCTTTCTTATTCTCCCGCTCAGGGTGCCCTGGTGCCCTATATGTTGGGGGATCCCTTTGATAGAACCTTTGATCACCCCAATTTTGTTGATTGCCCCCTCCATAGGGGCCTCTCGTCCATTTGACCTCCTCATGTTGTTCCGCCATTGATACTTGCTCAGTATGTGGACAGGCACTGATGTTATGCCTTATTGAACCATACTCCTGACAAGGTTGATTGTTGCTCAGGAACCTTACTTGCTTTTGAAGGCGGCGTGTTTGATCATTATGGAATTGTTGCCGCACTTCAGGGTCTATCTCCCTTGGAGGCTCATATAGTGGCATAGATGGGGCAGGCCTTGCATCATAGGCCGCAGTAGCCCCATAGGTGTTGTCAAAGTTCACTAGCCTTTCAATGGTCTCCCATGCCTCCGTTGGTGTAAGCTCAATGTACCGATAGGAGGTATATGAATTGATCCTCTCCTTATTCGGCGCATCAAGGGCGTTATAAAAGATCTCTTGGATGACATATGGAAGTTGCCCATGCGTCGGGCATGATCTCAGCAAGTCCTTAAAGCGCTCCCACGCCTGTGCTAGGGTTTCACCTGGCTTTTGTTTGAAAGCCGTGATCCTTTTTCGTAGCATCGCTGTTTTAGAAGGTGGGAAGAATTTGTTCAAGAATGCATCTTTCACCTCCGCCCATGTCCTTAGCGATCGTGGAGCCAAACTTTCAAGCCATTGTAATGCCTTTCCTGCCAAAGACCATCGAAAAGATTTTAGTCGCACATACTCTAAGTTTACTCCATCAGCAACTGTTTCACATAAGTCCATAAAAGTAGAGATGTGTTGCAGGGGGCATTCATTATGTCTTTCTTCAAAAGTATTTCTTTTAATCTCAGATAGGAAGTTAATTTTTAATTCATAGTTGGAGTGAGGAATTATAATGGCAGATTCAGGAACATGAAGCGGCGGATGCATGTATTGCATCGCCGTCATTGGATACTGATTTAGCCGCTCTTGGGCTTGTCTGTGCGCATCCTCCTCCCTATCACCACGGGCTCGCTCAGCAGCAACAGCGGCCCTTATGGTCGATTTCGATGCTTGTCACAGAAACTGTCTTTGTAGCCAATTTTGTCGGAAAAGAGTCCGAAGAAAATAGAATGGAGAAGGAAGATGAACAGAAACAAAACTAAGACTTTTATGAAGAATTCAATTAATTAAAAAGCTTCCAAAGTCAAGGTTTCATGCCACAATGATAACAATGCAAGTTTCATGCTAAAGATATGAACTTTAATGTCTTTCCGTCAAATAACTTTCGTTATCAACACTTAGGTGATTAGAGGCTCTCGCATAATTCCTAAGAGTTACTATCCAATTCATGAGCAATTCAAGTTCACCATATGAGTGGCTTTCGCTTCAATAATGCAAAGAATGAATCTCCCTAACTTTTGTAAAGGATCATGCATGGGGTAGAAGACGGAATCGCATAAAAGTCATACCTTTGATGCACTTACCTCACATTGCTATCGTCGGGCTCACCCCGACCCTAGAAGTGGGTTGACTACTCGCTCCTCATCATGCACATCATCATCATTGTTATTTGAAAGAAAGCTACTTTGAATTAAAACTCCGAAAGAAAGTACAACCGAACAAGCCACTCCACTCTCGCTTTACAACTCCACTCGGCCTCCTCTCTCTCTCTCTCTCTACTCTCTATTGCAACTGAAATTCTCTGCCAAAAATTGGATACCTAAACTCAGCCCTATTGGCCTCTATTTATAGATGTCGATAAAACATAATGGTGAAATCAGCTTCCTCATGATAGATCTGGTGTTGATGATAGGAAATCTCGACCTTTGGATAGATATTGCAAGCTTTGGATATAATTCTATCAAAATCGGAGTCGAATTCCTATGCTGGCATGGTCGATATCGACCCTAGACATCGATATCGACCCTTCCAAAACCTTATCTCGAGCTTCCCCTTCTCCTACTCGAACTGGCACTCGACTTCTATCAATTTGGTCGATCTGGTAGTATCGATATCGACCCCCAGACGTCGATATCGACCTCTTCTGTGTCGATATGCTCTGTTTCCTTTTCTGCTCGATTGCTATGTCTCTGATGTACTCGATGTCGAGGTCTTCAGTCGATTTCGACCTCTTCAGAAGACTTCGAGTTCTTTTTCCGCTCTTCCGAATTCATCCATTTTCATCCTGTTTTCTGCGAAATCACATGGAAACTCGTGCAAACCCATATATTTGACAATTAAGCATAAACTACACTATTCCCATGTTTTCCCATTAATATGCATGCAAAAGACAATAAAATGGATTCATGTGTGCATAGAAAATATGGCAATTTGCGCACACATCATGGATCGCGAAATAGAATTGTCTATCTCCATCGTTTTTGGACGCAGGATTTTACTGGTAAAATTTTTAAATAGAGAGTAACGATAATATAAATCCTGGGAAAACGGGTTTTTATTGATAATCCGAGTTTCATTGAAAAAGGGAAATACATTTAGAACATTTCTTACCACACCGTTTCTGGGATCTAATGGAAACCATTTGATCTTGGACCGTTGTAATTGTTATTGTAGGGTTCGTCGTCGATGTAGTAACCTTCCTTGTCGAAAAAATGGACTTGAAACCTTTTTTCCCCTAGGTGGGTGAACTTTATTGATGTTTCCAACTCGAGCCCGTGCGTTTCGACAAAGTCCCTCTATCCGCGTGCTACCCAGTGAGATCCGTAACTGCCCCTACGACGTGGACAGGGAAATCTTTAACGACGCGAGTGGACAATAAGATTTGATCGGGAACATGAGGTTAGAAATGTTGGGCGAACTCGTAGGGCAACATCATGCGTATGTTTTGTTCACTCCCTACGAAATAGATATAAAAAACAAAGGGGTTGTTTCGATTTTGATCGCTAGTATCCGTTGCCATGATTCTTTTTGCAATGATTTCTGAGGAGAAAAAGGTTGAGCCTTTTGTGTTGTAGAGAAGAAATCCTTTTATTGTGGCATCGATTTGTAAGCAAAATTTTGTAATAAATGACTGTTTTTGGATTTGAAATGTCTGTGCATCTGGTCGGGTTTTGAGATGACTGATGCCATGTGTAATACATGCAGAGTATCTCGTGAAATTTTACTTTCAGATTCTTTTTCTGGTTCCGATGTATGTAATAAATACCTTTACTGAATTTTCAAAGTGTGTACAGTCTTATTTTGGATATAAGAAGGTGTGGTGTTTGCAACATTTGCAGTCATCCATTTGTTTTATTTAACTACAATTATTCTGGTAGAAAGATGGCATCTCCTAACCCTGTGATGCGAGATTTTTCCGTTGTGTTGACGTAAAGGGGAGGATGCATCGCCTTGTAAGTTATATACATTGGTTATGATTTGTATCTTTGAGCTTGAATTGTTTATGAAGTAATGCTTTTTTGTTCTCCAGCCTCTTCCTGATGCTTTTGAGAGGATGTATGGTCATGTTGTATCTGACCATGTATGTTTGGTCTCTGCGGCTGGTGAAAACTCTCGTGTCGAGGTTTCTAAAGATGGTTTGAATCGTTGGTGGCTGTATGAAGGTTGGAACAGATTTGCGACCAACAATGACCTTAAGGTTGGAGCATTGATGGTATTTTTTCAATATATGGGATGGCATCGCTTCAAAGTTCTTGTTCTTGAGGATGAGGATGAGTAGGGTATGATTGAATTGTAATGGTGGTGTTATAAGATGTTTGGTCTTTCGTTATGCTTTCGTAAACTTTATTTATTCAGTTTATTTATGTGTAATCGCGAAGATTTAAGTAATCATTTCTCTATTTAATGTTTTAAGTATTTGGTTTGGGTCTCCCTACCATATCTCTTTCTGTCTCAGATGTGACCACTGCTGGCCTAACACTAGGGTTTCGTGCTGCAGAGATGCACTCTGTGATTCTGCCACTTGCTTGGCATGCATTTCCTTCTGAGAAACTGTTTTGGATGGATATGAATTACTTTCTTGTGATGTGATAATACTATACTTGCTTTTTTGTTAATAAATAGCAGATGTTTGGATAAAATCTGGGCCGTCGTACTTGTACTTTGTTTTAGTTGTTCGTGAACCGAACGAAGTGAGGAATTATGACTTCTCCCCATCCTCGTCGGCGTGATTATTTCCGTTCCATCGATTCTGAGGAAAAGATGGAATATATGGTAGTTGTTTCTACTCTCCTATTTGTGATTCTCTTGCTTTTTGGATATCTGATTTTGGTTTCTCGTAGCTTTTGCCTGAATCTTTTGGCGCACAGTACGTTCGCGATGGATTGACTCATGTGTGCTTGGTGTCTCCCACTGGGCGAGAGTTTCAAGTAAGGTTGTTTCGAGATAGCCAAGATCATTATATCCTTACTGAAGGTTGGCGTGCTTTTGCTGTAGACAGTGGTTTACGCGTTGGGGAGTCTCTTATTATTTTCAAATATGAGGGGAGTAGCCATTTTACCATAATTGTTCTAGAGGCGAATGAGTGAGTTCGCGTAGATGAGCTTGCGAGAATTAGCTCAGAACTTGTATTTACCTGCTCGTTATTGTACCCTTAGTGCGACTCCTGTTATGTTTAATCGTTTTTGTTTCTTGAAATGTTTGTAGGGGACGTATTGCATTTATATCTTTTGTGGTTCTTCTTGGCATGCTGGTTTGGATATGTGCTTTGTCGAAATCTCTTCAAAATTTAGTAAGGTTGAAAAAATAGTTTAAACAACTTTTTGATTAAGACTTTAAGAAAATAAACGAACAACCCATGTTGTAAACAAAGTAGAATAAAATATATCGCTTTTATTAAATTTTCAGAGGTCAATGAAACATCCTCGTGAACCTGTGTTCGAAAGGTATACGATATTTAGATTTATTCTCCTTTGAGGTTTACTTGTATGCATATCTGTGTTTAAAACACATGCGATAGCTAAATTTCTTCTCCTTCGAGGCTTATATACATGCATGTCCGTGTTTAAAACACACGCGATAGTTGAATTTATTCTCGTTGGAGGCTTACTTGCATGCATATCCGTGTTTAAAACACACGCAATAGCTAAATTTATTCTCCTTGGAGGCTTACTTGCATGCATATCCGTGCTTAAAACACACGCGATAGCCAAATTTATTCTCCTTGGAGGCTTACTTGCATGCATATCCGTGTTTGAAACACACGCGATAGCTAAATTTATTCTCCTTGGAGGCTTACTTGCATGCATATCCGTGTTTAAAACACACGCGATTGCTAAATTTATTCTCCTTGGAGGCTTACTTGTATGCATATCCGTGTTTAAAACACACGCGATAGCTAAATTTATTTTCCTTGGAGGCTTACTTGCATGCATATCCGTGTTTAAAACACACGCGATAGCTAAATTTATTCTCCTTGGAGGCTTACTTGCATGCATATCCGTGTTTAAAACACACGCGTTTACTAAATTTATTCTCCTTGGAGGCTTACTTGCATGTATATCTGTGTTTAAAACACACGCGATAGCTAAATTTATTCTCCTGGAGGCTTACTTGCATGCATATCCGTGTTTAAAACACAGGCGATAGCTAAATTTTTTGCATGTTGGCAATCGATGATGTTGGGTTTGGAACTTTCATTTATGATATATGAAGTGGTGTACCCAATCCGGAACCCTGATGACCCCTATACATAGAAAATCTAAATCATCAGGCTTCTTTCTATGCCTAAACTATTATGCAAAATAAGCCTTGAGATTCTTGGTGTTCCATGCTTTTGCGAGTGTGGCGCCTTTTGAGTTTTGAAGTTTGAAAGAACCCTGGCCTACTTCTTTATGGATGACGTAGGGTCCTTCCCATTTAGGTTCAAGTTTTCCCCCAGTTGTTGCTTGTCGGAGGACCATGTCACCTTTTTGTAGCGGGCGTACGAAGACGCGCTTGTTGTATCCTTCAGCCAACCGGCGCTGATATTCATTTGCTTTGAGACAAGCTGTGTCTCTTCTTTCTTCGCGCACGTGGAGTTCTAACTCGAGGGCTTCATCATTGGTATCTTTACTGAAATCAACAATTCTAGCCGATGGGATGAGCAACTCGATAGGGATGATCGCATCGACACCAAAGGCCATTGCGAAGGGTGTCTCTCCAGTTGGACACTTTGCTGAAGTCCTATATGACCATAGTACCAAAGGTAATTTCTAGGCCCATTCTCCTTTTGCTGTCCCTAGTCTCTTTTTGAGGGCATTCAGAATTTGTCGATTCGTGGTCTCAGTCTGTCCATTGGATTGTGGGTATGCTACCGATGAGAAACGAAAATCGATGTGGAGACCGGCACAGAAATCACGAATTGCTTCACAGTCGAACTGGGGACCATGATTAGTGATGATTGCCTGGGGGACTCCGAATCGGCAGATCATGTTTTTCCAGAGGAATTAGTGTACCTTTTCTGCCGTGATGGTCGCCATAGCTTCAGCCTCAACCCACTTTATGAAGTAATCAACAATTACGATGATGAAGCGCAGCTGGCCTGGTGCTGTTGGGAATGGTCCCAAAATGTCCATTCCCCACATTGCGAACGGACAAGGTGCGGATATACACTTTAAAGGATGAGGAGGGCGATGATTGAGCGATGCCTGTCGCTGGCAAAGATCACATATGTGAATAATCATTTCAGCATCCGCTTTGAGAGAGGGCGAGTAGTAGCCTAGACGTGTGATTTTGGACGCAACGGCTCTCCAACCCTGGTGGTTGCCACATAGTCATGCGTGTAGCTCTCAGACGAGGTGAAGGCCCTCTTGGTCCGACACACAGAGGAGATCCGGAAGGTTGAATCCTCTTTTGTACAGTCAACCGTCTCTTACTCGAAAACGGGCTGCTCTCCTTCTGATGCTCTGGCCTTCTTGTGATTCACTTGACAAAACCCCTTCGGTTATGTATTCTAGGATATGTTTCCGCCAGTCTCCGAGGTTGGATATTCTGAATACCCCTTGGTGGATTCCTCGAGCATGCTTTTGTTCGATCACTACGCAATCGCTTAATCCCAAAGGTAAAGTAGCCCCCATTCTGGCCAAGGTATCGACACGTTCATTCTGATTGCGAGGAATAGATGAAATGGAACATTTTCCGAAGGTGGCAGTGAGTGTCTGCACTCGTGCCAGATATTCAGGTAACATTCCCGTCTTTGCCTCATATTCACCTTTAACCTGTCGTGCAACTACCTCCGAATCTGTGAAAATCTGGACTTGCTGAGCCCCGTTGATCAGTGCTCTCTCTATACATGCGATCAAAGCTTCATACTCTGCTTCATTGTTGGTAGCCTCAAATAGTAGCTGGAAAGAAAGATCGGTTATCTCCCCACTGGGGCTTGTGATGGTAACCCCGACTCCACAACCTCTTGTCGATACTGATCCATCAACATTTATGACCCAATCTTCCCCATCGCGATCCTGAGAATCCGTGAAGACAGCTTCTACTACAAAATCGGCAAGGGCTTGAGCTAGACGGGCCTTCCTGGGCCTGAAATGGATGTCAAATTCAGAAAGCTCTACTGCCTATTTGACCATTCTTCCAGAGAGTGATGGTGAGTGTAGGATCTGATGGAGGGGTAGATCTGAAAGCACCTCAATGGTGTGACCCTGAAAATAAGGCCTCAACCTTCGCGCAGCGAAAACCATAGATCGAGCCATTTTCTCTATTGGGGTATATCTGGATTCAGCGGGTTGCAAGACTCGACTAGCGAAGTAAATAGGAAACTTGGACTCCCTAGTAAGCACCGTGGTAATAGTTGTAGAGCCAACGGCGAGTTATAATTGCAGTGTTTCATGCTCGTGCGGAAAATAAAGAGTGGGAAAAGTGGCTAAGTATTCTTTCATGCTTTTGAAGGCTTCATCCAAAACGACGGTCCACTCGACAGGGCCCTTCTTTTTAAGCTGCTGGAAGAACGGCAGGGAATGATCAGCCAGTCGCGAACAGAACCTTCTTAAGTAGTTGACTTATCCGTTTAATTTTTGAATGTCGTTCAACGTCTTTGGTGGGGCCATGTCAATGATGGTCTGTACCTTTGATGGATTCACATCTATTCCTCGATGGCTTATCAGGAAACCTAGGAATTTTCCTGAATCCACTCCAAAAACACATTTTTCTGGATTCGGGCAGACGCGATTTTTTCTTAGTGTGTCGATGGTTTCTTGTAAATCTTTGCAATGGTCCTCTTTGGTGAAGCTCTTGATTACGATATCATCGACATAGACCGCCACGTTTCTTCCTATTTTAGCAGCAAACACTTTTTCTATCATTCGCTGGAAGGTTGCACCCGCGTTCTTTAGCCCAAACGACATTACTTTATAGCAAAAAGTTCCCTGGTTGGTGATGAAGGCGGTGCTTTTTTCATCGCGAGGACTCATTCTGATCTGATTGTAGCCAGAATAAGCATCCTGAAAGCTTAGAGTGGCTTGCCCTGCCGTTGTGTCGACTAGCTCATCGATGGATGGCAAAGGGTAGCTATCTTTTGGGCAGGCTTTGTTCAGATCTTTGAAATCGACGCATATTCTCCATCTGCCACTGCTCTTTCTGACTAACACCACATTTGATAACCAAGTCGAATCGTTAATCTCGTGAATAAATCTGGCTTCCAGAAGCTTATGTACCTCTTGTTTTGCTTCCTCTGACTTCTCGACGGCCATTTTCCTCTTTCTTTGGCATACAAGCTTTGCGTCGTGATTTAACCTTAACGAATGCTCTACAATTTCTCGGGGGAGTCCCTTCAGATCTTGCGGCGACCAAGCAAAAACATCACGTGATCTCTTTAACATATCTTTGAGATGCTCTAAAGCGGGGCCAGTCAAACTGTGACCGTGGTACAAGGCCTCGGCCTTATTTGGGAAAGGAAAGAAGGCAATTTTTTCCTCCACAATTTTGTCAGCTACTTTTTCGGGTCGAACTTCTAAGTCCGCATGCTGTTGTTCGGATGTTGCCTCTTGTTCGCATTCATCGATTGCTTCTTCCTTTAGTGACCCTTGGGCGTCTGTCTCAATCGCGAATATTCGGTTGTGACCTTTTCTTAGCGAGGACAAGTAGCAGACTCTGCTTTCTGCTTGTTCTCCCCGTGCTTCACCCACCTTTCTGTTGGTCAGAAGGTCAAATGCCTTGTTCCAGGCATAGAGGTGTTAGGTGGAAGAAAATTCAAATGACCGCAAAAGCAATAAATGGATGGTAATAGCGACAGCTAGTAGCTTGGAACAACAAGCTTGAAAGATAGCTCGCGATTCCCTTGAGTCTGGCTGATGAAAGATAGTTTGCGATTCTCTTTATAAATTAGAAAGGAATCAAGATTCAAGAAGAATAAGCATGCCAGTGGCGACGATATTATTCACGTTCGAAGCCGAAGACGCCTTGAATCTGACCGGTGTTCCAAATCAGAGCATCCACAACTTGTGACGAGAAGCAAAGTTGACTCGCAAAGGTGCGTCAGCACCTCAGCGTTCGCGATGAAAGAGGTCCACCCATGACTACACTCATCCGAATCGAACGCTGGCAAAACATTCACGAAAAGGTATATTTATAACGGTAATTTGTCATCTCTTCTTGCTTCTTTTGTAAACCAGCCCTGTTCCACAGCATGTACTCGATAAATCTGCAAGCTAACACAAACCCATTCGAGGGCTGGATTCCCAAAAAGCACAAGAAGGCGGGGAACAAATTGTGGAGATCAAAAGAAGATGGCATGTCTCCTTCGCGATTCACATTTTAGTGTCAAAATCGCGAATGCTCCACGCAATCTCAATAAGGCAATGAATTGAACAGTATATATGTACTTTAGTATATAAGCAGATAGGTCATCCTAGCTTAATGGTTGAGCACGCAGACGGGAATCAAAGGTCTTAGGTTCAACTCCTTGCAAAAGCATTTGTCTTTTTTCATTATATATACAATATACATGTATGTACATACTTGATTTGTATAATCGTGGATAAGTCAGTATAGCTCAAAGGTAGAGCATGCGTACAAAATCCTGGAGATCGCGGGTTTAAGCCTCATTGAGGCCACGAAAAGCTCTTGTAATAGTTAAATTTTATATCTCTATCCGACGGAAAGACAACGCCTGTCCACGGAAACAACTCGCGAAAGGGATTTATGTATCAAAACCCCTATTTATTTTAGGGGTTTACATCTCGCAAACATGCGTCAAGAGGTATTCTGCTAAAGTTTCATCTCATGATTTACGCACTTCAATATTTATAACGAATAAAACATGGGCTGTCGGAATCGACGTTCCAACTTAAATTAGCATATTCAAAATGTCGGATTCGACACTTGATATTTCAAACGCTAAATTGAGCGATCGGGGTCGACACTCTATGTTTCTACTGCGACGGTTGGGATCGACCTCGTACAAAGCAAGCCTCTACTGAGAATAAATTTAGCATTCGTGTGTCTTTCGAGCACGGAGTTGCGTACAAGCCTCTACGGAGAATAAATTTAGCATTCGCGTGCCTTTCGAGCACGGAGTTGCATACAAGCCTCTACGGAGAATAAATTTAGCATTCGCGTGCTTTTCGAGCACGGAGTTGCATACAAGCCTCTACGGAGAACAAAAACACACTTGAGCAGTCGGAGTCGACACTTAAGACATCATTCACACATGCATATATACATCATACACATATGCATTAACTCGCGCGGCTCTTCTAGCACGCTAGAGCTTGATTCTAAATAACTCACGTGGCTCATCTGAGCACGCTGGAGTTTGAATCAATTTAGTTCACGTGTCCCGTTTGGCATGATAGAACACGAAATAGCTCGCGTGGCTCTTCTAGCACGCTAGAGCTTAATTCTAAATAACTCACGTGGCTCATCTGAGCAGGCTGGAGTTTGAATCAATTTAGTTCACGTGTCCCGTTTGGCACGATAGAACACTAAATAGCTCGCGTGGCTCTTCTAGAACACTAGAGCTTGATTCTAAATAACTCACGTGGCTCGTCTGAGCACGCTGGAGTTTGAATCAATTTAGTTCACGTGTCCCGTTTGGCACGATAGAACACCAAATAGCTCGCGTGGCTCTTCTAGCACGCTAGAGCTTGATTATAAATAACTCACGTGGCTCATCTGAATACGCTGGAGTTTGAATTATGACACAAATCGCGATAGTCAAGCAAATCAAAATTACAATATCATGATAACATAAGTTTATGACATTTCCAGATCATCGATAGGATAAAATACAAGTAAACGCATCGTTTTGTCGAACCCCAATCAGTCAAGACACGATTGAGATCCGAGGAGTTATGACGATGCCCTGAAATTAAGGCTAACTATTTAGCATGGTGATTCAACCAAAAGGAGATTATACGTACGGCAAATCAAATAGGAGTTTCCCGCTATATAAATTAAACCCCGTAACAATATATATATATATATATATATATATATATATATATATATATATATATATATATATATATATATATATATATATATATATATATATATATATATATATATATAGGGGAGATATCTAATGAGAAGTGGCATTTGGGTGAGAAGATGAGAAGTAAGCCTTATACCCCTTAGATTAAAATGATCTTTTTTATATGGATATATGGGACATATCTAATGATAAATATATCAATATTTTTTAATTAGTTTTTATGCTATTTTTCTGGGTGGTGAATGAAAAAACTAATTTAAATTAGCATAAAACCCCTAAAATGACCATTAAATCACCATCTAGAGAAATAACATAAAAATTAATTTAAAAAATAAAACATTGATATATTTATCATTAGATATGTCCCCTATATCCATATAAAAAAATCATTTTAATCTAAGGAGTATAAGGCTTACTTCTCATCTTCTCACCCAAATGCTACTTTTCATTAGATATCTCCCATATATATATATATATATATATATATATATATATATATATATATATATATATATATATATATATATATATATATATATATATATATATATATATATATATATATATACATATATATCACACACATGTATAAAGCAACTAAGGGCCGCAGTCCACCAAGCCAAGTAAAGACACGAGGTGGACAATTCCAAGGCAAATAAAACCAAAATTGATATATATACATATTTATATGCGATAATACATATAATGTAATATCTATATATCTATATATAAAAAGAGAGGAATGGCAAGTTAAACAGTAAAATGACAACTTTGTCCTCAATTGAGACTTTTAATTACAGGATTGCCATTATACACACTTAACTAATTAAATTTGAAGGGAAAAGAAAAGAAAAATTCCACAGCCTTCCAAGTTCCAGACTTCCAGTCACATCTCTTCTTGCCATTCACCCTCTTCTTCCTCAAACCCATCCGCCTCTTCCCCGTCAAAATCGAGCTCAAGCTCTCTACCATGGGAGTCCGCTCTTGCTCCTCTCTCATTCTCGCTGCTCAAACTCCCTCCCTCCATGGTTGTCCTTCTTCCTTGCATGAGCAGCAGGCCTTACGAGCACCATGCGTCTCGCCCGAGCAGCTAGCAGCTGCCGAGGCCAGCCCAGTGGAAGCTCCGAACAGCGTCTCCAGCCATCCTTTTCTCCTCACTCTTCCATTGTAGCCCTTGATGTGAGTTTTTCAAAAAAAACCCCGATTTCTAGGCTTGGATTGTGGTTTTGCTTGTTATTTTGAAAGAAAATGAAATTTGGGAGTATTGACTTTATTTGATCGATCTTGCTGTTAAAAATATAACTTGAATGGAATTTCTTTTTGAGTTTCATAGATACCTACTCATAATGCACATGAGGTGTTTGATAAAATGCTTAATTGAAATCACTCCTTATTTTGTTGATAGTTTTGGATTTCGAGCTAGATTGATGGTGTTACCGAACATGAGATGAATTAATGTGTTAAACTCGCACATGATTTGGAAAGAAATACCATGGATTTATTGCCATATAACTTCTATTTTAACTATCAAAAATTTAAATTACTGTAAGTTCATTGCTAATAGCCCTCTTTCTTTTGTAAAAAATGTAACTTACAGGGTGTTATTATCTTATTTCAATGCTTTAATTACCTAATTGGTGTTTCTGTTGAAGGCATTTCTCATCTGGTTGTACGAATCAGCTTTCCAAATTTGAATTAGATTTAATGTCTAAATTGTTTAGGAAAGAGTTGTAAAACTTAACTTTGTTGGATTTTTGGGGTTTGCATCAAAATTTTCAGTTAGGGATTTCCTTAGTTTAGTAAACTATAAAGTGCTGGTGTGTTTAAGTTTTGTTTATAGGCATTCACTTAAAGAGCATGCTTAAATTAAAATGAGTCGCCTCCTCATCGGTTTTTTAAATTCACCCCAGGTAATGAAATTTTATTCTGCTTTTATTCTTTTCCAATCATGAAATTTCATATTAGGGTTTCAATTGCTTTTCTGCAAATTTTAATGGTTCATGCCTTTTGTCCAATTCCTTGTTTAATTTTCAATTCCTTAGTTTTAATTCTCAAATGTTGCAAATTGAATATTCGGAGGGAACCATCCTTTTTGATGTTATAATGTTTTTTCTTTTTGAATAAGCAAATATTCAGCCTATCTTTGCCTCTCCGCCCTCTTTTTCCCCATTAAAGAAAAAATGATGAGTGAAGCCTCTGTTAACTCTGCAACTCTACCATAACAGTTTCAAATAGAAAAATACTTTCGCAATTTCTGCAGTATAAATTATTTCTAAAATACTCTCATTTATGCTCTGTAACTTTGGATGACTGATTTTGCACCATCAACTTTTATGCTCTCTATGAGCTTAAAAACTGAGATACAAAGAAAATATGTATGTCGTTTGTATGTAAGTGTGGAACTAATCCCCTTTAAACGAAAATGTCCAGGATTTTGGAAATTAGAGTTTGTGATTGTAAATGAAATTAAACATTTAGAGCAGTACACCAATTTCTTATTTGGGATGATTATACATGCTAGGTTTTTTATATCTTAAACTAATAGAAGTTAATTTAGGCCTCCTTAATTATTAACTGCTGTTTGAGGTCTAACAATTATAAGTGGAGCATTAGATTTAACAGAGAAGGTATGACAATTTGGTTAGCACTTAGTCCCTTCAAATGCCTAAAACATTTTAATGTCTTAAGACATTCAAATATTTTATTGTTTTCCATTCCATCCCTTGAAATGTATCTAATTAAATGATTTTTTGACGTTTGAATAAAAATTTTGTGTTGCTATTGACTGTATGCTTTTCATGTTGCGGCTTATGAATTTTGATAAGAAATTGATCAATAGATGGAATCAAAGATTGCAATTTTATATTTCAATCTGATTCGTAAATATTTTCTAAACTAGAAAATATTTATGAATCTTTTAATTATAAAAAAAATATTTCTTATGTAACTTATAAGGCAGAAAAGTACACAACAAAAAAACAATAATAACTGTCGATCAAAAAAACAATAATAACTTAAATCCATATGAATGAATGATGAATCACTCACAGAAATGAGCAGTGCTTGTTCATGGACTCTTTAAGCCTTGCCTCCCAATCGGTGATAGCTATGGCCAAAATCAGACCAGGAAGGCCACCGTCTGCAAACGTCGATGAGATTGATACTGTTGCTGTCATAGGAATAATCAATTTGGCTACAAATCCAAAACTATCAACAAAATAAGGAGTGATTTCAATTAGGCATTTTATCAAACACCTTATGTGCATTATGATTAGACATCTATGAAACTAAAACTTTAACATCTTTTACTTCATAAATTTTAAAATTCAATCAACCATTTGAATCCTAAACTAAAAGGAGAGAAGAAGAGGCCACCAAGAGGAAGCCACAAATCACAACTTTACCCTAACAACATTTTAAATATAAATTAGGCATTTTATCAAACACTTATGTGCATTATGATGTGAAACAACGTTCAGGACGAACCAGAGAGGAAAACGAAATCAAGTATCAATCTGTCATCTCAAAAATCCCAATTGACCAAAGCACAACTTAACCCTAACAGTCTTTTAAGAATAAACTGATTACTGAATTCTGTAATTCAAATCAGTATAAAACAATGAAGAAAAATTAGAGTTAGATTAAGAATGACAAAGTCACAATCACAAACCTTGAGTCCCTAAATGCTTCAAGCGGAGAGATTGAGATTACCGAGTGCCATTGTGTAAGTTTCTTATTCTTGTTTATTTTTCCCCTTGTACATATGTTTGTTTAGGTTTAGCACATCAACAATTGTTGAAATTTGAGCAATTTGAGCAATGTCTATTTGTGTTTGCTGAAATCTTGTTATTAATGGACTAAAAAAACTTAAAATTCAAGGTTTACACATGTAATATAGGTCCACCTGTTCGATAAAATGCCCAAAAGAAAACCATCAAAAATAAAGTTTAGTTTTGCTTCCTTTTTAATTAATATATATAATTATAAAAAACAAAATTTAATCAAATCTTCCCTTGTTTTTGCATCTGAAATGATTTGTTTCTTGATGTCAATAGTCATTACAATATTTTGTCTAACTTTCCTTTGTTATTATAAAGCCAATTTAATAAAACTTTCTTTGGACTTTGCATTTCATGTACACTGAGTGATGCAATGCAAATGGTGATGACTTCTGGTGACATTGAGGACAACGTTAAGGTGGCCTTTGATGGTCCGATCACTCGTGCAAAGGCCAAGAAGATGCAAAATACTAACAAGACACTTATCATTCGTTGCCAAGGAGCTATGGAGCAAGGATTCAAGCCACCTTGGGTCGCTTTGCCCAAACTAGACCACCAGTCCAAGAGTTGAGCTTAAGACCTCATTCCAAGCTCATGAAGGTGAGGCCCGACCCACCATGAAGGCCCATTTCGTGCCTCTTAATGGGGCTGGCGGAAAATTCAGATTTTTAGACTATTTTTAATTTATTTATGTCATATTAGAGAAATAAGGTAAAAAGGAAAGTCTATCTACTTAGATTCTTCCTTAACCCTTTGACTTTTCAAACTAAATCTAGGGTTTTAATTAATTATTATTATTTTTAGTCAGTCATGCTGATCCTTTGCAAGGTGAGGATGGCTTATCGATTTCTATTTAACGTACGTTCGAGTCTTTAGGAAAAGGCATATTGAAAATTATATTGACGAACCCCTTTGGCTAAAGGGTTCTTCAATCTTCAATCCAAATACATTGCTTTATACATTCATATTGTTGTTCTTCATTATCCATACAATTACTTTTCGAAACCCTAACCTCAAACACAACCCAAGAACACAAACACAAAATCTGCAGAAACCCGTCGCTAAAACAAAGGAGGAACTGTCGCAGAAGAGGAGAGAAACACCGTCGCTGAACCCTCACACCAGCACAGGCGGCGGCCGCCCCTGCCCTTGCAGCGGCCGCTGCCATCCCATGGCGTCCCCCGCTGCATCCCTGCTGCATTCAGGCGCTCCGTCGCTGCCTTTGTTTTCTGTCGCTATTTCCTGTTTCCAAGTTTGCTGAAATTTGACTAAGTTTAAATCTGTCGCTATATCAGATTTTAATCACTTAATTTGTTCCAAAATCAGGAGATATCAAAGAGCATTGCAAGATCAGGCAAATATACGGCGTGGTTCTTGATCTTGAGCCCACAAGCGAAGGATCGGGTATCCCAAACGTATCACTGAGAAATATAGCATTCCACTTCAAAAGAAATATAGCATCAAGTCTTATTTAAAAAAAAAGAATATAGCATTAAGTGAATGTGAAGTGTTATAAAACACATTTATAAACGATTTTCTCTCAACATAGTTTCTATCCTACTGTATTGTGATTTCATTCGCATTGAAAGCTTTCAGGATCTTTGTGAGTTAATAGCTACTGTATAATGGCTCTCCTATGTTGCCGATCTTTGTTTACAGATGAATGGATTTGATCGATAACTCTTAAATATTTCCATATAAAATGATGATAGATTCTCAAATAAATGCACTTTGTCTAAATTTAAAAAATTTAATTTTGAACTGAGAATGTGATGTCAAAATTTGAGCTAGGATTCAACATCAAAGTTTTTAATTCCAAACACAAGGTTTAAGAAAACATCATCTCAAATACCATACCCAATAAGATCTAGCTTCATTTAACTCTTATTGAGCTTTATTTACTGTTTCAAATATAATTTCTAGAATCATATCACTCCTATGTTATAGGCTCTTGAATTTTGATTATCTGTGGTGTGTGATAAAGTTATTACTTTCGATTTTAACAATGCTAATAGATTCAAATTTTTTTTCAGCACTCTTATATATTGTCTGCATCAGCCCTCCTATGTATTTTTTGTTCTGCAGAAACTTGAAAAACTTAGAATTCTATGGTATTATACTCAATGTCACATTCACGATGTTGAATAGAATTAGAAAGCACAATAATCATGGAAGAAATAGGTCAAGAAAGCTAATTGAATGGCCATTTGATGTTTAATTATGATTCATTGTTATTTCAGACCCAAAATTGCCAGATTTCTCCACCAATGTTCTTAAGCTAATTGAATGGTTGTTTGATTTGTCTATTTTTATGTTGCTGTTTGTGTTTTTAAAATAATTTTCCTCTGGTTTCATCACATTTGAGCTGCTGCATTTGCATTGGAGGCGAATTAATGTTGTTTATTGGTGATTGCTATGGAGAGAGCTGGGTTGTTGCATTCTCAAGCATCACAAGTTGCTGTTTTAGACTCCTTTGATCTCTCTGCTTTCTCCACCATTTCATCACCGAATGGCAGCTTAAACCAAGATGAATGGAGCTTATTTTACTGTTTGTTCAACGAGTTCAAATGCCCAGCAATACAGCTATGGTTAACTGCTTAGACTCTTGCTCCATGTTTATTGGCCTATAGAGCCGCGTGCGTAGCACACGGTATCACTGCTAGTATAATATAAATGGTGGCAAATCAAGTAAAGCATATACATATATATGCTATGTCGGCAAAATATGTATGTGCAAATATATATATACATAAGCAAGTACACGTGTAAGATGGAAAACAAACCACTTTCCACTAAGCTAATGAGGCACGAGGTAAGGTGGGAACCAACAACAGGCGAAATCTATTGCCTATAAATAGAGGAGGTAGTTGAACGTAATAGGGGTCGGTTTTTATATGATCGGAAGTGGTTTCGACTCTTCCGGTTAGCCTATCGGTCTTTCTCGGAGCGGGATTTGTACCGAATTGCACAAATCGAACCATGGAGAACCGATCGAGGGCAGACCGTACGAACATCGGGAATCTTCATATGGTCTATTTAGTGTCCCGCAATTTAGAAAACCCGATGTTTTCTCAAACAATCCTGCAAATGGAAATACCAGGGTGAAAGTCGTATTTTATATAGCTTTCAAACAGAATTAATCTTGTTAGCCGAAGTAAAAATGACACATATACTTGAATGAACATGGTAGAGAATATCAATTTCACGCATATAATATGACTAGCCAGAAACAAGACTTAGAGGAAATGACAATATATATTCCTGGTTTATTTTGACACTTAATTATCCCATTTAATCTTGACACTAACTAGAAGTTAGTTGATAATAAAATTATTTTTCTATATTTGGTCACATAGGTTAAATAATAATGGGCGGGATCATTAAAATTCACAAGAACACCCACCAAATAGTACTAAAAGATCCTAGGACCCGAACATCATCAATAAAGGTGACCGTACATGTATGGTCTATTTTCTTGAAAAATTAACAACAAGACCATTTATATTTAGAGTAAATGCAAAGTCTCTAATGTCTCTTGAACGGATTCAATGAGACACCTAAGGACATTCCGCACCACCATATGGACCAGTGTAATCAAACACATTATTGAGCATAAGGTAGCTCACAATGACCCAGAAGCATTATTAGTCAAATGGGCCCATGCAAAATGCATTTTAAATTTGACACAATAACATTTCCCAAATTATCTATAGAATAGAGCAAATTATTAAAATATTTTGAATAAGCGGTATATTTTTTCCGAGATCTCCTCCACAAATTAGTAATTTACATATAGAAGGTTATTCTTTAATAATAATAAATTATCTCATGGGCAATGAAAAATGTCCATGGAAAATTGAATTACTCATGTCGAATATCAAGATAGATCTGTTAAGTCTTCAACATGTAAGATTCTCGCACGTATACAGGTCGGATAATAGAGTGATTGATAAGGTTATTTATTCTGGTACGAAAATCTAATGCACTTGACGTTTAAAACTACCCGTCTTTGTTGAATTTCTAGTATAATCTATCCTCAATTTCATTCATGGGTATTTTAGTGCATCTTTTTTTTAGCGATTTCACCTAGGAGGACAATTCTAAGATCCCTATTTTTTCATTATTTGTCGAGTGTTATGTAGTTTTGAACTTTCTCATATTCATTGATCTAACAATTTAGGAGATGGAGAGAATGAAGTTGAGAATCTCCAACCCACCAATCTTTCCAAAAGTTGATGGTTCTTCAATTTCTAACTTGTCATACTAGTCCTTTGCAGAATTCATCTTTTAGTCTCTTTAGTTTGGTCCATTGCTATGATGCTTGTCTTTTCTTTTGGTATTCCCAAATGT
Organism: Persicaria maculosa; assembly: GCA_963922045.1. NCBI lineage: Eukaryota > Viridiplantae > Streptophyta > Magnoliopsida > Caryophyllales > Polygonaceae > Persicaria > Persicaria maculosa. The sequence continues at coordinate 44,609,905 of OY998261.1, forward strand.
GTTTATCTTTCATGTATATTTTGTTGATCAACTTCACCCATATATTACCCAGTTGTGCAATGATTTTCTATAATAGTTTCATTTGTAATACTTTGTTCATATCACTTGCCTTAATGTTATAAGGCAACTAGTGTTAGACTCGCGATTTAGGTACATGTATTTTAATTTAAATATAAAAAATTTAATAACAAGTAATTTATTTATTTTTTAACACAAAATGAAGAAACTTAGTATTACTATTTAATATAGTTTATGATACCGAAGTATTATTTAGGAGATTGTATTATGTAGACTATATGAAAAAGGGAAAAAACACTTAGTATTGGTATTAAATATTATTTTTGATAAAATAAAATTATTATTTAACGTAGTTTATAATATGTGTGGGCATATGAGTGGTAGAATATAATTTTTATTTTCTATTTTTAGTAAATAAAATAAATGATAAATAGAAGCATAAATAGTGGCGTAAGTAACCGGTCGGGATCAGCTATCCCCAAAGGGACAGGACCCGTACTTTTCTCTCCCCCATCCCCAAGATTAAAAAAAAATAATTAAATTTAAAAAAAAAAAGGAAAAATAGTAAAGGCAAAATTTTGTGAGGAGGGACAGGGAGACATGGAAAAGTTTGACACAGTGGATCCGCTCTGGTAAGTAACGAGATAAGTACTAAGATAAGTGATAAGATGATGTGACAAACACCAATGAAATAGATATTTTTTATTGCATGTAATGAAAAATGAATAAATGATGTGGCAAGTTCTAGATTTCGATGTAAAGACTAGAAATTTTAAATTATTATTTTATTAAAATATTGATGTATGATCGAGTTAAATTCTAAACTTCGGAAAATTTTTGAAAATTTCCATCATCGAGCAATTAATTTTATTCTAAATCTTTCGAGGCGAATTTCGGCATTAACTTAAATTTAATTTAAAAGTGGATTTTATTTTGCTCATATATCGAAACTTGGGAATGTTGTTCGGGATTCATTATTATTTTGAATTTAAAATTTTATATTTGATATTAATCGAGCCAGGATAAGGTCGATTGAGCAGGTTTCGTCATTTATTTTTTGAGGTAATTCAAATTCGAATTTTAATTTTTCCCTTGGGACCACTTTGGTTGTCTCCTTCCCCCATTCTCCTACAACCATAAAGCCCTCTTTCCTCTCCCATTTTGGATCAGCTACAAGATGCAGCTCATCCCCTTGTCTTTTTCCCAAATTCAGTTCAACACACCCTCTCCCTATGTCCTTCCCCATAGCACTGGCCTCCTCCATTTCGGGCAACACACAGTCCACGCAAGCATCTCGTACTCCAATTCCATTAAGAAAACCAGCCCCCCTTGTTCCATTTCAAACCCATTGTTAAGACTGAAATTTTTAAATATTATTTTTATAATTATAGATTTTTATTTCAATTTAAAATTTATTTAATTTCTAAGCCTCAAAATTTTTTTGAAGGTTTCCATCCTCCACCAAGCGATTCACTTTAAATTCTTTCGAACAAATTCCGGCATGAACTAGTTATTCGATTTGAAAATTGATTTATCCCGCTTTGTTAATCCGAGTCTTGAAATATTTTTGGGTTCCATTGTTTAATTCAGATTCGAATGTTTATTTTAAATTTATTCAATCGCGTTAGATTAGAGCCTCAAGCGCGACTCCTCTACTTGGTCCACACGATCACGGAATCGGATCTCCTTGTCTCCGTTTGCTAGAACGAACGATCGAAGGATTGCAACTTACACCTAACACTTTAGGGATGCTATTGTTTTTTTGGTGGGAGAAGAAAAAAGATGCACAATTGCAAAACTAGGTTAAGACTTATTCTCAATAAGTCTCCTTATATAATGTATAAACTAGGTCAAACCTATTCCTAATAAGTCACCTTTTATCTTTTATCTTCTATCCACAATATCTTTCCATAAAGATATTATATCAACAATAATAACTTATTATTATCATTAATCAATTTTTCATTTCCTAATACTTTTTTGTGTGTGACCTTATAGGACCCGAATAAAATAGCAATAGTTTAAATCCAATTTAATCCATAAATTATAGTTGACTTCTAGCAAAGCACTATAATTACCTAGATCATTCGGATTATAAATATTTTAATCCTATTATATCATTAGTATTTTACACATCAATTAAAGGACAGATATTCCTTCAATCTCCCACTTGTCCTTAAGTGGATGTGCAATTTCAATTCCTTTGTCACTTAATGTTCAATTTGATGATATGATAGCATCTCATGTTATCCATATCAATTCAAATCATTTCTCGATCCCGAGCTTGAGCTGTCAAATAAAAAAATAATTACTTATTAATCCGTTTGAGCATGGCCATGCATTTTACAATTCTTACTCTTCGAGCGGCCAGAACACTATTCCTACTCGGATATCCACATATCCAGAATAGGAGGACTTCTCCAATCTTGTGTGACTATAACTCCCACTTAAATTTTAGCAACCCCAATCACTTCCTTTATGACTGCCTTTTACGGATCAGCGGTTGACAGTGTCAAAGACTACCAATCATCAAATGAGAGTGATATCACACTCATGTTTGAGGAATCTACTAAGAATATTTTAACCTTAAATTCTTCAACTTATTTGAAAAATCTTAAGCCAGGTCTGCCCAACAAGTATCCACCATACTTGTCCATGCAATTGATTAGACATCTCCATGTCCCTATAGCCCGTGAAACTTGGCGCTATCACTCAACTTGGAAGATTAGCAAAACTCATCTTTGATCGAACCATGTCCAACAGGGTCATGTTCCTCCTTTCAGATACACCATTCATTTGTGGTGTTCCGGGTGGAGTTCATTGTGATAATATCCCACAACTCTTCAAATGATGATCAAATTCTTGACTCAAATACTCACCACCACGATCAGATCGGAGTGCCTTAATTTTCTTGTCATGCTGGTTTTCAACTTCATTATGAAATTCTTTGAACTTTTCAAATGATTCAGACTTGTGCTTCATTAAGTAGATGTAGCCACATCTACTTAAATCATCAGTAAAAGTTATGAAGTACTTGTACCCACCTCTAGCTTCTGTACTCATAGGTCCACATACATCTGTATGTATTAGTGCCAAGACCTCAGTTGCCCTTTCACTTACTCCAGTAAAAGGTGACGTTGTCATTTTTCCCATTACACATGAATCACATGTGTCAAAAGATTCACAATCAATTGATGTCAGAAGTCCATCTTTATGGAGCTTCTTCATGCGATTTAAGCTTATGTGACACAATCGACAATGCCATAGGTAGGTGTTATCACCTGCGTCTGATTTTTGCCTTTTGGTACTTACGTTGTAAATGCCGGATGTTTGATCCAAAATGTGGAGTCCATTACTCAATAAAAAATCAGCATAAAAAATGTTATCTTTGAAAATAGACAAGCGTTTATCTTTGCAAGAATAATTGTAGCCTTCTAAATCCAAAACAGAAGCCGCAATAAGGTTTCTAGTAATAGATGGAACAAAATAACAATTATTAAGTTCTAAAACTAAACCAGAAGGTAAAGGTAGACTATAATCTCCAACGGCAAGTGCAGCAGCCTTTGCTCCAGTTCCAGTTCGAAGATCTACCTCTTCCTTAGCCAAGCTTCTACGCCTTTTTAGTCCCTGCACATTCGTAATAATGTGAGAACCTGCACAGCCTGAGTCGAATACCCAGCTAGAAGCATTAGCCGATAGGACTTCTATAACATGCGTACCTGAAGTGGAACTCACAGTTCCATTCTTCTTATCTTCCAGATACTTTGGGCAATTTCTCTTCCAGTGACCCTTGGTATGGCAGTACAAACATGCATGGTCAGCAGCTACTTTAGCTTTCTCAGAAGTGTTCTTGGGTTGGGTAACTGGTTTACCCTTCACTTTTGTGTTCTTCTGCTGTCCAGATACCCCTTTCTTGAACCCTTTTCCCTTATGGACCATCAAGATCTCCTTCTTGTTGCCCATAGTTAGATTTTGCTCAACAGTTTTAGGCATCCCATGCAACTCTTCAAGCGTCTTTACAGCTCCGTTCATATTGAAGTTTAGCTTGAACTGAGTAAATCCATCATGCAGAGAATGAAGTATGATGTCTATAGCCAACTCTTGGCTATAGGGATGGCCAAGTCTCTCCATGTTTTCAAAATGACCAATCATTTCAAAGACATGAGGAGCAACTGGCTTGCCTTTCTCAAGTTTGCAATCGAGTATTGCCTTATGAGTCTTATACATCTCCATCCTCGCTTGTTCTTGAAACAAGACTTTCAAGGTGTGAATGATGGTGCAAGCATCCATCTTTTCAAACCTCTTTTGAAGGCTCGACTCCATGGAAGCCAGCATAAGACATTTGACAATCACTGACTTTTCTCTGATTTGTCTTTCCTGATCCTTATCAACTTGAGTAGAGACATCAGTCAATTTTGGGATAGGGGTGTCAAGTACACTCTCTTTTCCTTCAGACATGAGAACTATTATCAGATTTCTTTCCCAATCGAGAAAATTATTGCCGTTTAACTTATTCTTCTCAAGAATTGAACGCAAATTGATGATTGTTGGGTTATCGTTTCTATTCATGATATCTACAACATAGAACATGCAAAATATGAATCATGTTTGTCATGCAAAAGCTTAATATCTAAACATGATTTAAATGTAAAAGCTAATGCCATTTTATCCTTAAAATAAATTTCCCTTTGAATAAAATGATTCCAAGATCCTATTACAGATAAGACATTAGCGTGCTTTGGCACTACCCTAACTCTTATGTGACAACGTAAATAACTTTTACTAGTTATAACATTTATAACTCTTGGTTGATAGATCACATCTTATGTAAATCTATCTCATGCCTCAAAATCCAAAACTTTATCTTTCGGTCTTTTGTTGAGTAGAACCAATTCAATGCTATAAATCCCTTATATAGATTTACCCGTACTATCCCAAGGTCAAAGCATGGACACCTTGCTTTGGCAAAACCTATCCATAATTGGAAAGATATACTCTCAATTTTCTTTTAAGGGAACTAGGTTTGTCATGCAAGTCTAATTATCAAGTGAACAAACGACATAATCAAACATGCAAGCATAAACCAAACACATGTACGAAAATAAATTGTGATCCTAGTATGACCCCTAATGAAAAAAAAACCTAAAAAGATAAATCTTCAAGGTTCTTCTTGCTCCTTGAATCATCATCCTTGGCTCTCCTTTTGGATCTCCATCCTTGATTCTTGTAGCATCTTCTTTTGTACAATGTATAAATAAATTTACTTTCGAAAATTAAATTACAAAAATACATAACGATACGCAGATCATGTACAAAAATACATAACGATACGCAGATCGTGTACAAAAATACATAACGATACGCAGATCATATTTTCTATGATACTTGGGCCATACTAGTCACCGCATGCAATAATATCAAATATTACAAATATTAATCACAATTAATATACCATCAAAATATTAATCAAATTAATATGAACAAGAAATAGAATATTAATCATATTAATAAACTATTTAACACAAATCAATTAAATTATCTAATAAAATAACTAATTTAATATTCTTGATATTTAATTCCAAATTAGCAATCATATATATGGAATAAATTTTATGGTAACTATTAACTTGTATAATTGGATAGAATATTTCATTAGGGATAAGATATCTATCCTATCTAATTAAGGTAATTTAGGATCTTACACTAAAACCCTAATATACCTTTCATAATCCTAATTGCCGCCTCATCTTCTCCCACTCAAAATTTTGTAACCATTACAAAATCTTTTAACAATTGTAGGATTAAGATAGTAGGTTTTCATAAAACTTAAAATTTTGACGAATCAATATATGAATCAAATTCACACAAAATCCATCAACTTGGCATCAACATGATATCATGAAATTCTCAATTTCGTAGATTCAAATCAACTGATACTTTTATAAAATCAAATATTTCAGGATTTATACAACAAATCATATCTCTTGAATAAATTATACAAATTGATTGAATGGAACATTAACATCATACAAAAAAAAACATTTTTTTTTCGACATTTGAAAACATCGCACAAAAAAAAAATTGATGCTTCCAATATATCACGTAACCACTACATTGATCAATTAATTTATATGATGATTGGCAGACCTAAGGTGATGCTCCATAGCGCCGATCACATGGATAAATAAAACAATTGATGTCGTACACCAATCTGATCGCGGCATATAATCGAAATCCAATTGCGATTGTAAACTCGTTTTACATGTTAAATTATATATATCCAATCAACCAAAATCATAATTTTAATCATAAAATTATTCCATATATCAAATATGTTTCTAAATTGAATCAAAACTAGTAAGAAAATTAATCGATCATATTAATTTATGAAAGAGGCTCTGATACCACTGTAGGATAATTAGATGCACAGCGAAATTGTAGAAAACTATTTTCTAACATCTAATTCGGTATCTCATGCTTGAATCGATATGATCAATGTAGAAGAGAAAAGGTTCTTGTGCGGAACCTTGATTCGAAATCACCTTTAATTTGGAGAATAGAGCCTCAAGCGCGACTCCTCTACTTGGTCCACATGAGCACGGAATTGGATCTCCTTGTCTTCGTTTGCTAGAACGAATGATCGAATGATTGCAACTCACACCTAACACTTTAGGGATGCTATTGGTTTTTTGGTGGGAGAAGAAAAAAGATGCACAATTGCAAAACTAGGTTAAGACTTATTCTCAATAAGTCTCCTTATATAATGTATAAACTAGGTCAAACTTATTCCTAATAAGTCACCTTTTATCTTTTATCTTCTATCCACAGTATCTTTCCATAAAGATATTATATCAACAATAATAACTTATTATTATCATTAATCAATTATCCAATTCCTAATACTTTTTTGTGTGTGACCTTATAGGACCCGAATAAAATAGCAATATATTGAATCCAATTTAATCCATAAATTATAGTTGGCTTCTAGCAAAGCACTATAATTACCTAAACCATTCGGATTATAAATCTCCATTTTAATCCTATTATATCATTAGTATTTTACACATCAATTAAATGACACATATTCCTTTAGAGATGGGAGGGGCGCAACTGGGCGGAGCTCCGGGAAAGTATGCATAACAGGGGATGCACTGGGGGAGGAGATGAACATTGCTAAAACCAATTCGGTTTTCTATTTGTTTTTTGATGGTCCGGTTCGTGTGTTTTTATTTTCATAACTGGTTGGGTTCAATTTGAAACAAAATAAAATCAGAGATATGGGCTTGGGCTTTTGGGTCTGATTTTTTATAAAGAATTGGGCCTGATTTTTGTTGGTGAATGTGTTTATAAAATGTGTATTAAAATAGGGTGATTTGCATAGATGACCCATTTTTGGGGATGCTTTGCATAGCTAACCCCCACTTTGGGAAAATGAAAAAGTGGGTTAGGGGTGTATTTTTGCAAATAAAAATTATGACCTAAAGGGCCGGTTGCAGGTGAAAGGCATGAGGGAAGAGGGAAGGCAAATAGCCCGGGTGGGATTTTGGCGCCAAAAGGAGGGGATGGAGTATTACCCTTTACCATTTGTATGGTATAAAAGGGGAATGAGGAGAGAGGTCTTCATTTTCTGTTTCTCTCACATGATAAACAACAAAAAAAATGGAGAAAGAGATGGAGAAAGAGATGAAAACCGATCATCCACCATGGAAGACAAGGTCCGAGCTTGCTGTTCCAGTTGCAGAGAACTTGTCGGCTTCAGTCTATGCCCATGTCAGTGATCAAATACCCCGTGTCAATGCGATCCCTCAGAAGCTTGTATTGGCAAATGAAAGGGGTAAGTGTATTTGGCGATGTAGTCCTCATCTATGGCGTTAGATACCCATGAACCTTTTTCTCATCCTTTGTTTCATTTTTCAGGTGGAAACACTATGGTATGCGTCACTCTCATCTTCCATGGTTCTTGGGTGGTCGAGGGAGGCAGATGGGTGTATGTGGATGTGTAGGGCCTCGCCTTATATACGCACCACTATGTGGGTCATCCGAAAGTATATCAAGGAGCATACATGTGGCATCAACGTGAACCACAACCATAACCGACATGCTACGTCAGATATGATTGGACGGAACCTCGTGTCCATGTAAGTTTTACGTTATTTGTGAGTAATATCTTCCTTGTCACATGTTAATATTCCACTTGTCACCTTTCAGTATTCCATTTGTCATCTGTTATTATTCCACCTGTCACCTTATATCTTTGTCCAGGTGAAAGTAACTCAACCTATAACTTGTAGGTTCACCGGGAGTCGGAAGAACCTCGTTCCCGACCAAGTGCAGTCACTGATGAAGTCCTAGTTTGACGTCACGTGCAGCTACTGGAAGGCCCGAAGGACACGATTGGCGGCGAGGGATGTGAAGCATGGGAGCGATGAAGAGAGTTACCGGGATATTATTCCATACTTGCACATGGTGGAGCAGACTAACCCCGGGACATATACTAGGGTTAAGATGGACTCCTCCCAAAGATTTAAGTACGCCTTTGTTAGCTTCAGGGTATGGTGCAAGGCGATCCCCTATCTGAGAAAGGTAAAACCCCGTGTCACCTGTTTAGTTGTATTTGTCACCCATCAGGATAGACCATGTCACAGATCCGTCATTTATTGATCTCAATGTGCAGGTGATTTCAGTGGACGGGAGTTTCCTGAAAGGTAAGTTCAAGGGGACGCTTCTCTTTGCCACGACACAAGACGCAGACCACAAAGTATACCCGATTGCATTCGCGATTGTCGATGGTGAGAATCATGGGTCATGGGGGTTCTTCTTCAGGAACATGCTACATGTTGTCGAGGACACCCAAGATGTAATGTTTGTATCTGATCGCCATCTGAGTATCGTCCAAGGTATGAGGGACCACTATGTGTTTGCGAAGCAAGGGTTCTGCGTCTGGCATCTATTTCAGAATGCGAGGTGCAGGTACAAGGGTGTCACGGGGTTGCAGGCCTTGTTCTTCAACATGGCGAAGGCATACACGAGGGCTGAATTTGAAAAGCTGTTTGCTGATTTCTGCGCACAGTCAGCCCCTACAGGCCAATACGTGAAAGAGGCTGGTTTCCAGAATTGGGCCCGAGCATACTTCTTGGGGAATCGCTACAACATAATGACAACGAACAACTCGGAGTGCCTGAACTCAGTCTTCAAGGAGCCCCGCGACCTACCCATCACTGCCCTGATTGGTGCCATCATTGAAACCATATCGAAGTGGTTTTATTAGCGATGGGAAACCAGCAGCAAACGGGGTAAGCTGGTCAGCGATTATGTTTCTAATGCTCTGAAAACGAATTATGCGATGTCAATATGCATGGATGTCAGACCACTCAGCCCACACAAGTACAACGTCCGCAAAGGTTTCTCCTCAAGGGTTGTCAACTTGAGTGCCCGTAGCTGCACATGCAAGCGCTTCGACATCGACCAGTTCCCGTGTGCACATGCCCTAGCCGCTGCCATGTTTCGAGGTATCAATATGTACACTCTTGTCAATGACTTCTACAAAGTCGCAGCATGGAAGGCGTGTTACGAGAATGTGCTATATCCGCTCCCTCCAAGATCAGACTGGAGGATTCCCCCTGAAATCTCCGGGGTGGCGTGCCTTCCCCCGGCCGTGAAGCGGCGGCCTGGTCGCCCTAAGACATCCCGGTACCCATCTCGCGGAGAAATTCCCCGTGTGAAGCGTCATCGTTCGTAGTTGTTTTGTCGGTGGTCCAACGGCTTACCTCGGAAGCTGGGTTCCCTTTTGCAAGTTCAGTTTGGGGTCAGGGGTTGGACCACTTTGATGGGTAAGTGGTTTATAACTTCGTAGTACTGTTGGGACAGGTTAAGTACGTGGGAGTATTTTTGGGTCAATGGACATATGACAAAATTTAGGTAAGTACATCTAGGATGGGGGTAAGTAGTTGGGAGTATTTTTGGGTCCATGCACATATCACAAACTGTTGGTAAGTACTTTTGCCCTGTCAAACTTATGTGAACAATACGAATGCCGCAGGTCACCTGTTTGTATGAACGTGTCAGATGATATATTCCCCGTGTCACCTATTTGGATGCGCTTGTTAATTGACACGCTCCGACTGGCATTCTCACAAGGAAATCACCTCTGTCACCTGTTTTGATGCGTTTGTCACCTGATTGATTTCACGTGTCACTAATATTTCCACCCAAACATTATAAATAGAAGTACTTGGATAAAGAGAAGCCCAAGTACATATGACGTTCATAGAAGACTAACATCAACTGACCAACCAATGTTATAAAATAATACGACTACTGACCAACGGATATCATAACATCCTACAAGTTTTGAGCAAATAAGTTCATAAACTACAACCGTAGAAATGTTCATAACCATCTGGTGAAAGGAAAACCACCCTGATATAAAGTGGCTTATTATAGTCTACCGTGGAAGATGGCAACATCAAACATGTGCCTGTACGCCTCGATGAATGCGTCGTCAAGTCCGTCGAAAGTGGGGGCGTCCTTGGTGAGGAGTTGCATGAACCTGATCGTGTATGGTCCACAATCTCCACTACAATAAGGATGTGTCTGTCAGATTCATAGGACTCGGATAACACACGAAATGAAATTCAATGGTCCCACAGAAATTACCTCAGTTTGTCCTGCGGCATCCCCTTAACGCAACGTAGAGCCATAGCCTTTGGAACCTTTTCCGCGTAGGTGTCCTTCAACGTGGGGTGGGCATTCATCAGTACGGGAATAAGGTGGGTGACGCACCTTAAGTGTCCCGGAAGCTAGCGGTCCCTCACGATGTTGACATCCGGATCATAAACCCTTACCTGCCAGTCGTTCAGATCAATCGCAACAGCAACCCAATGTATATTCTTTAGATTCAAGGGTAGCAGGATGAGTTCCACCCCTGCTGTAAGGACTGAATGTATTTTATATTATTATATTAATATATTTGAGTAAATAAATGATTATTTTATTCAATCGGTAGAAATGTGGGAAAACCCGTCCTCGAGCGTAAGTTTGATTTTAAAGACATTCCGGCATCGTTTTGAGAATTTAGATTTTAACGGATTTAATTCCGCCTTCGAGCTCCGAGTCTGATAAAATTTATTTAATTCCGTTATATTGAGATTCGTAATTTAAATCTTATTTAATTTGATTTAGTCGGGATTCGGTCGGGCGAGCGGGTTTCGAGATATTTGTCGGGCATTCAAAATATCTTGTGGGGACCAATTCTATTTTTTTTATCTTTTCCTTTTATTTCTCTCTCTCTCTCTCTCTCACAGTTTGCCGTTGGGGGACTAGCCTAAATTGCTTGTCCTCATTCGCCATTACATAGCCCTCTCCCTCATTCTGATTCACCCCCCACAGCAGCCCTCTTCACACTTCTTCTTCTTCTTCTTCAGCTGACACCTTCCTCCTCTTCTTTCAAGCCAAAGCGGCCACAGGCTCAACCTCCTCCCCCATCGAACAACCACCCACACCAACACCACCACAGCTCCTCCACTCCTCCACCACGATGCCCTCCCCTTCTTCTCCTTCGTTCCCATTGCAGCCGCAAGCCAGGCTCCCCTCCCATCCCCTGCTTTCGGAAGTTCCAAGCAACCGAGCATCCACCTCTATTTTCCATCCCGTCGAAGCCAGTAGCCCAGCACTCGAGCAACCCGAGTCCTCTCCCCCGACGTCCGGAGACACAGCCAGGAAGCACCGGAGCAAAGCCCGAGCCGGAGTTGCCGGCCCTTCTTCCTCCTTTCCTTGTTTTCCCGATTCGAAGGTCGGTGAGTTCGTCCTCCCTGTTTTCTGCTCGAAATCTTCGTAAAATCGCACCTTTTGACCCCATGTCTCCGATCTAGGCTGAGGAGTTGCCTCTTGAGTCTCTGACAAGGCCAAACGAACTCCGGCAAGCCGACCACCTCGGAATCATCTCGGTGAGCATCTCCCTCTTCTTCCCCTTTCTTGTCGATTCCTTGCTTCTTGGGTTGTCGGGGTGGGTTGTCGGAGAGCGGATGATTGGTCGGGGCAAGCTTCCATCGCCGCCGGCAGGGGCCTGTTCCCCTTCTTCCTCCATTGAAACTCCTCTGTCGCACTGTGAATTGGGGAAGGTGGGTTCACTTGAACCGGTTCTCCTTTCTTTCTTTATTTGGTCCGGTTTTCCCCTTTTAATTAAAACAAGGTTCAGCTGGGAGTGAGTTGGGAAATGGGGTGTGGGCCGGGTCATGGGCTCAGACCCTCTTCCGGGTCTGGGCTCCTTCTGTTGCGCTTTTGGGTTGGGTTGAGCTGGCTGGTGGGTTATCATTTTCTTTATTATTATTTCGGTTATATACATGTATATGTTATATGTTTTTTTTTCTGATTTTGGGAAAATGATTAAATATATATATTTATATATTCTGAAATTATTAATATTTATATTTAAAAGGTTTTAAAAGTAATATTAATTGATATGGAGTTATAAATATATTTATGGATTATTTTGGGATTATATGGATAGTAAGTGTAAAATATTTGAATATTATTATAGTTTTGGAATTTGGTTATAATTGTACTATTCTAGAAATTAATCTTTATATATTGTTTATAGTGTTTTAAAATAAAATTAATTGGTTTTGAATTATAATTATGATTGTGAGCATAGGTTATTTTGATGATTTAATATTGGGATTTATTTATATATTGTTTGAAATAAAATGCCGGAATGATTTCTAGTATATGATTTTGAGAGATTGGTTTTAAGGTTTAAACTGTTTAATGTCGGAATTTGGCCAAGTATGATTTGAGAATTATTTGGAATATGAGTTGACTTAATTTGGATTTAAGATTTTGGAAAACGGTTTTACTATCAGTCGGTTTTGAGGATGTTGAGAACTTGGGTTCGTGTGTATGAAGGTTGGTCTGGTATCTTATGGAAATGGCTTGATGATAGGTGTGTATTGCTTTTGGATTACTTTGGACTTGCATTTGGGCCCTTGCTTGTGTTATCTTGCTGTTCTGCATCAACAGGTAAGTATCCTACGGGACTTACTCAGTAACCTGGACCTCCTGCCTGATGTGTCATGTAATGTGTAGTTTTGTTGCATATTAAAGCATGCCATGTAGTATCATGCTAGGATTGCATTGAACTGAGCATGTGTTTACTTTGTGTGTTTGAAACAGAACGGCCGTTATCTGTGATAGTCCTAGAGTCTTTGCTAGGGTCATAGGGTAGCCGAGCCCCATCGGGTGCCCTGAGTCTATCGAGTCGATATGAGCATGATGATAGCCCAGCACCATCGGGCATGTTTAATTTATATTTAATTTATGTTATGATGATGATACCGTGGGTGAGTGCACCACCACGAGGATATGCTATGCTATAGCAACGAACTGGCCAGTCTTTGCACTAACGGGAAGGGGTGTAGAGGTAGGAGAGGGATATGCCACTTGGCATTGTCTTGGGCCCTTTACAGTTATTTTCCGCATATTATATATGCTAGGGACATGATAGTGTGATTTAAATCTTGTACCGCATTAGTCATCTTTTATTTAGGCATAGGCATGTTATGTGGCCTCAGCGCAGTCAGAGGACCCGCAGGCGATCACCAGGCCTGATGATGTACATATTTGCACCTTTGTTTATTGCATCTTTTGACTTCATATTTCATTCGATTTCCAAATAAAAGTTTCAAAAGTATATGATCTTGTGTAAGAATGAACTAAAGTGTAAGAAATAGAGTCTGCACAAGTTTTGAGCTAACTATGCAGGAATTCGATGAAATCGGAATCAAAACGAACAAGCCAAGTGAAGCTGAGAAGAGGTCGATATCGACTGGAGACATAGATATCGACCCTGGATTTCGACACGAATTCTGAGTGTCGAGATAAGCCACACAAACCAGACTAGAAGCCTCGATATCGACACACATGCATCGATATCGACCATCATCGACTGGAGTTGGACAAGTCGAGCAGGAACATAGACCTCGATATCGACCCCCTGGTGTCGATATCGACCCCTTATCTCGACAGAAGATAGACTCGATTTCGAATGTGGATTGGAACTATATCTTCAAGGAGGCACGGAATTATCTCATACTTTCAAGATAGATAGCAGCTGAAGTTATATTTATCTTTTCCTTTAAAGTTTTATCAAAATAAAAGACCTATCCTAATTTTTCGGATAGAGTTCATAGTTTAGATAGGAGTTACAATCCTTGGATAGCGAGGATTAGTAGCCTATAAATAAAGCCCTAGGGGCTGATTTGTTAGATCATCCCAGAACAATCATCTTTCAATCCAATCCAAGAGACAAACAATAGAGTTAGAGTTAGAGAGAAGTTTTAGGGTTTGACGTTTGCGAAAGTTGACGTTGAGTTGTAAAGCTTCGAAGTTATTTTTAATGCAAGTTTCTTCCTTTCAATTGACGATGAATTCCATGATGAGAAGCGAGTAGTTCCCCAAAGCTCTTAGGGTCGGGGCGAGCCCGACGTTAGCCATGCGCGCTTGAGGTAAGTATTTGATGTTGATATCGTTGTGTCTATCTCTCCTCCTACAATTCTATGTTTAGTCCTAATCGAAAGAAAAGGGATTCATGCTAACAACTTGAGTTATAAACATAAAATTGGTAGAGACAATTAGGTTTATTTGCAAGAGTAATCCTAAGAGTTGGTGTACGGCGAAAGCTTGTCCCTCGGGTGAAATAGCGCAATTATCCGTCTTATTTATCTCATCGCATGCATTGGTTAACGTTGTGGTAAACCCTAATCCTAGGAGTTGCCTTTTACATAGTTTAATTCACAAAAACCCACTGTTATTTCTGTTCATTTGCTTCTCTCTCCATCCTTAATTCTTCGGCCCTTTCTTTGCCGACGAGAAACTAACTCACTGTAGGGAGACATCGATATCGACCCCAGACGTCGATATCGACCACTGAGTTCGTCGACAGTTTTCTGAGTCGACGACGAACATCGCTGTGGAGTTTGCTGAACATCGATATCGACCCTTCTGTATCGACTGGCAGTCTTCTGAGCCAGTCGATTTCGTGGACTGACATCGATATCGACCCCCACCTGTCGATATCGACCACTTGTTTTTTTATCTCTACAGGTCTTCTGTTGTAGAGAACATCGACAGCCGAGGTCGACATCGAGGTCCAAGGTCGAAATCGAGGCTTCTGGTCGACGCAGACGTGAGATTTCCAAAGCTACTAGGATCCTGCTGACACGCCTCCTCGTGGATCGATCCTGACTACCCTTCCACTACAACGGGAGGAAGTCTTGTAGTTATTTGCTTAGGCTAGAAGTCGATTTACATCTTTACATCTTATTATTTGTACTCGACTTACCTCCTTAACACCTGACTTCGTGGATAGTGTTAGGTACCGCTCTTGTTGCTCCATGCTTCTGTGACGGGGAAATCTTTTGGGCGAATCGAAGAATCCGGCTAATATATTCTAACTTGACAAATGGCAATCCCCCACTCTGTTTTGGTTTTGACCCGGCTCTGCCGCGACTTTTGTATCTAAACCGTACTTCCGCTTTATTTTCGTTTAAATTGTATTTTTGAGACTTCGACTTATTAGAGGTTTGAAACCTCGACCCGTACCTGAATTGCAACATCCGAACAAAGGTATCCGACCTTCGAAACGTATCCCGGATATTTATATCCGGGCCGTAACAAAGTTGGTATCAGAGCGAGGTTGTGTAATTCGGGTACGCTAGGGTCGAGTGTATGTTTTGGAAAACCGCCCATGGATTTTGAAAGATTTGAAAGCATTTTAAAGGGGAAAAATGAACTTAATATGTCTAACTCAATTGGACTGAATATGAACTTGGCTTATGATAAAAGAGGAGAACCAACTAATAAGGGATCGAGTGGGTAGAAAAGGCACTAGACCATCCCTATTGGATGTAGTCGGAAATGGGTAGGCGAAATACTAGCTTGTTCTTTACAGATGGGTCGGGAAGACTCCAAAGAGATCATTGTAACTATCATTGACTGACTCTATGTTGAGTGCTTGATATGCCTAACTACTTATTGAATATTGAACGATCTGTGTGAACGGGATAGCGGGAGTACCCTCCTTCTTATATGGTTAAGCTCAGCCTTTGTGGAACCATCCCTTTCCTTATGAACCCTTTTGACAATTCAATCGAGTCCTCCCTTCGAATATCGGTCTTCCACGAGAATTGGGTTGGTAAACACATGGTGTCGGGAATCATGATTGAATATAAAGGTTGTCCGTGAGAGTGTTAAAAGACGGTCCTTGATGAAATTCCGTGTTAGAGAGTGAGATGTTTATGAGGCTGTCGTTATCAATTCTTATGACGATCCATCAGTGTCCTCTTGTCACGGAAAATTCGTATCCGAGTCCCACGGGAAATATGGGTAATGAGTCAGTTGGGAAGAGTCAATGTTGCCCTTATGGACTTCTATCGGGTTATCTTGATTGCCCTGTTCATGATTGTGTGACTCTATATGCACTACTCCTTGACCTACAATTGATCCTTAGTGTGAATTTATGCTTATGTGCCTTGATGCTCATGATGACCATTGTATAGGTTCGAACTACATTTATTATGTCCATATCATCCCAACATGATCTGTTTAGTATATTACATTGTCATACTAGGGCACGATTATATATGTCATATGCTAGGATGTCGTCTAATTGATGTCCTTCTTGTGAATAGGTTCATGATAGTGTGATAGTTCGGTTCTAGTATCATGATAGAGTGAGTCCCTTACTTGATAGATACATGTTGCAATTTCATGTCGATATGCCTTGTATGCTACGTAATCCTCAGTACCTGTTATGATGATGATCCTTAATGTAAATTCGTGGTTGTATGACACCCTGTATCCATGCTGGTCATATTGCTTAAGTCTCTTGTTGTCTCTTTCCCTCTATCATGATTGTATGTTGTTATAGCGTGTTTACTTGGCATATTGATCGTATGATTGATCGAAAACATGAGCCACATGATATGAGTCTATATGATTATTGCTTCTTCTGAATTAGGTCCATGATAGTGTGATCGACTCTACCTTACATGAATGCCTCATAAGATGTGCTCTTTAACATGCTAGCCGATGATGCCTCGATGCTTATCATTCATCTTGTGACAAGAATCTATAGCATGCCCACCTATTTTGTATTCCTCAGATTAACTATTGTTGATGCTTTTGCAAATGAGTATTGTTATGTGTTAAATATGCTAAGGTGAGGATATGTTAGTGTAAGTGAGTCTTGACAAATACATGTTTTATCCCAGTATACATTAACTTGAACTCATGTCCCCATATTCTAGTCGTGTTGCCATTACTTAGACTTGCACTATACCTCGCTACACTTCCTCTCCTGTTTCTGTATTCTTGGAATGTGATTGAATTGAAGTTTCGCTTAGTGCCGAGTAATCGATCAAGTGCATGTATGTACCACATGTTATATTGAGCCATTAGTAACGTGTAGGATCCTTGGTTATGACTTACGCACATTTATGCCTTGCCTACTTTATTGTTGATTCTCTCTTGAGCTAGGTACCTGATAGTGTGGTTCTTTCCTCTTCCGGTTCTCTTAACATATTTCACTCGTTCTGATTAGTTTAATGTTGAATTCGATGATTGACTAGCTTTCCGTGATGATCAAACCTAACATGCTTACATGGTAAAGATGTCTATTACTCTATGATGGCTCCTCGTGCTTGCATGAACCTATGACTTGACTCCTCGCGTGATCACACACCACTCTATATCCTGATTTTGCATACACATGACGCATGAATACCGTAATGAATCTAGTTGAATTACTTTAATTCTACTCATGTTCGATGTGTGCTATTAGTATCATGTAGGGCTTATGATTTCCAATATGACCCGCTAAATGATCACGTGATGTACTTGCTCTATGATGTGACAACTATTGTACCATATATGTACTCTATGATGGTTCGTACTTAGCATGATTATAATCTAGCACCCATGATGTCCTTCTTGTACTTTTGATGATGCCTCATATTTCGTGAATATTATGTTGAACTCCTCTAAATGACTCTTGACTATGCTTGTATCACATTATATATCGCTAGTATCATGTAGGACCCATGCTCTCTAGATGTATCTCGTCATATGATTCCGTGCCATGCTTGACCTAACATATGATCATTGTGAGATAGTTACTATGTTGCCCTTTATATGATCTCGTATGATGCATACACCAAACTTGTACATTGTTCATATATGTGATAATTGCTATGCTACTCTTATGTGTTCTCGTATGACGCTTCATCTGATTGTTATAATATACATTGCCATGATATATTTGGACTCAATTGTTGATGTGTATACCCTGTTCCTACATTGTTCATATACATGATGCTCGTTATCTTCATTAAATTCCGCATGACTTCAAATCATATATGATCATTGTTGGTTCCGTCTATCTTGCTTGAAGTTACTAGGCATATCTGTTTCCATGGAATACTAGAATGTTAGCTTGTTTCACATACTTCAGCGTAGGACTTGATTGTATCTTTGATGTGAATACGAATGTTGCCCGAGGTAGGTATATGTTAGTGTGGATTGATGTGATTGATATGCTCCATAATGAATTCACGCTTGTTTATCACAATTGTACCCTAATGGACTTCCATAAAGGTATTGTTATTATTCCCGGGTCAGACTCTTGTCACTAGTCGTGTCGTCTTTAGCTTCGGTCCATTTGGTCTTCGAGAGGAAACGTTGGGTTGTCCGCTCTTGTCACTCCCCTATCTCCGCTAACTTAAACTCCTACGCATTACCTTGGGTGAGCGACCGCATGGGAAAAAAAGGATCGGGAAGTCGAATAGCGATAGAGCAGCGCAGCGGAAGCGTGGGCCCATAACCCACGGGCCTCAGGATCGACGTTGTCGACGGAACAAGCTTTATTCAAGGTTTACGATTATTGATTACGATATGACTTGCAGGAGGGAGCGTCCTCTATTCGAATTGCTAACCCTTTCTGAGCTTGTTGATGGTGTACTGCACTGACTTGATGTGGGAAATTGCGTGTTGATGAGATGACTTGGTAATGATTATTGCCTGAATATCCGTTGTCTATGATGATATATATGATTTGATGTCTGACAGTCTTAATGTGCCATGATGACTTGATGTGATGCTACTCTGAGTTGCTAAGCATGATCTAAATTCCTTTCCTATATAGTATGAACTGCAATTGCCGAGAACCTGAACTGTTTATTAACTAAGATTATGATGAAACTCGCTAGCTTGATTTGATTAGATTCATATATGATGGTTTACAATACTTGTTGAGCATGACGGTAACTTACGATATTGATACAAATGTTAGTTGATATGATGTAGTTCTTATGTGTAATAATGTCCATGATTGCTTCTTCTTTGAACATGTGAGTGGGGTCCTTTTTGGTAGAGTGATCAGAGAGTGGAGAAAGGTTCTGAGTGATTAGAACGATCGACGATAGTGAGGGAAAAGTTGCCGAAGAGGGGGTTGACTTAGGTTGGACCGAGTGGGTTCGAGAATTTTAAGAGGTGATGCTTGATGGTTTCGATGAGCTCTTAGGTGAATCTTGGGAAGTGTGAAAGTGTAAGAAATGGCTTTTAAGAGTATGAAGGATATAGTATGAGAGGGCCCTCGAGTGTGAGGTTAGAGATAGTAGTAGGATTCTTAGAGGTGGATTGCTAGTGAGAATTCTTGGTGGAATGAGGGGCGAGATTAGGGTATTGAAATGAATTGGGACTTCTTTTGAAAATGCTACCTGAGCTGATGTTGGTGAATCCATATGAGGCTGGTTTTGAGGTAGGAATTGAAATCGAGCGAGCGGGGTTTGCGTTTATTTTGCCTGGTGGTGATGTGAAAGCTTTCTTGATTATGTGATTTATTAAAATGACCTGGCATGATGTTAGATAGCGACCATGATAAACTTGTTGTGGCATGATATTATATGTTGATATACAATACCGAATCATAATTGGTAGTGACAACTATAATCCTGATATAATGATCCATTGTTATCCTACTATGTTGTTCTAAAAGCATGTTATAATGTGTTGAATGAATCATGAGATGATGATACGTTGTTATGTGAAAGCATGATGTTATCCTATATGGTTGATAAGCCTGATTATGAATAGGTAAGTGATGAATATGACTTGGATCATAGGTATGACTTATGTGTATATATAAGATGATGGTGCATGATTGCTATTAATCGTTATATGACATTGTGATGAGCTAAGATGATATCTGGAAAGCATGATGATATTTTGATGTGATATACTGTTGATCTTCCCTTTTTTGGTTGAATCTTGATAGCATGATTTTGTTGGATTAATGTGATAATATGTTATGATAACGCTGGATAGAGATTGGATAGGATGACTATGTGAATTTATGCTTTACATGAGATCCCTTGTTATGACTGGTTCCCCTAGTGTGCGATGTTGAGAGGTGATCGTGAGATTTGACTAGAAGTAGTGTACTGACTCCATGACACCTAACCTCTTTAATCTCTTGACATGTGTGCTTGCGTGATTTATGAGAATTCGATGATGCACTTGCGATGCCTTCGGTATGAGGTAGATATACTTTACGGCTCATGGTACGACATTAAGACTTTGTCATTGCTTTTGGCATGTTCTGAAAGGATGGTATGATTTATTTTATGGGTAATCATGTTATGCGGTTGAGATGTCGATTGGTTGCATTTATCATGATTGATGTTGAGATTGCCATATGAGGAGTGGTTGATGATGTTATGAGTCGATGAGTTGATTTACTTACGTGCATGTTGAGTTGAGGATGATGATAAATGATTCTGGAAACTAGGAAGAGAATATGGGATTAGCCCTTAGAGGTGGATGACTCCACCTCCTACCTTCTGAATTTGATTGATTGGTATGCGAGAAGCTGTTTTGGTGTTTGGGAGATTTTGACGGAATCTTGATTTGAAAGGAATTGACTTGTTTTGGTGTAAAGTTGCTTGATTAAACATCGGATTTGAAGATTCGAGCGGTTTTAAAAATGGCCAACTTGGGGTTTTAAAGAAGTTTAGAGTTTCAATGATTTGGATGACAACCTTTCCCTTTACAAAGCACTTTGAGAATTTACGAAATGGATTTACATTATGACGTCTCACGAAGTGGATACAAGCATTTTATAGGGGCGCTTATAGATTGCTTGCTAAGACCTAGTCGGACGCTATAATGCTTTTAGAGTTGTGACACTTCCGAAAAGTCGAAGCGAGGATGTGATAGGGGCGCTTATTACACACTCGACAAGGCCCATTTGGAGATGTCACGACCGTGACCAGGATGTTGTGAGAATCCCGGAAGACGCAACCGAGATGATTACAAGATCCTTGGACATGGTCCTCGGACTCACCGATTTTAAAACTTCACCCCTTTGCTTTAAAATGATTTTAGTCTCGGGGACGAGACTTGTTTTTAGAGGTGGATAAATGTAAGGATTGAATGTATTTTATATTATTATATTAATATATTTGAGTAAATAAATGATTATTTTATTCAATCGGTAGAAATGTGGGAAAACCCGTCCTCGAGCGTAAGTTTGATTTTAAAGACATTCTGGCATCGTTTTGAGAATTTAGATTTTAATGGATTTAATTCCGCCTTCGAGCTCCGAGTCTGATAAAATTTATTTAATTCCGTTATATTGAGATTCGTAATTTAAATCTTATTTAATTTGATTTAGTCGGAATTCGGTCGGGCGAGCGGGTTTCGTGATAATTGTCGGGCATTCAAAATATCTTGTGGGGACCAATTCTATTTTTTTTTATCTTTTCCTTTTATTTCTCTCTCTCTCTCTCTCTCACAGTTTGCCATTGGGGGACCAGCCTAAATTGCTTGTCCTCATTCTCCATTACATAGCCCTCTCCCTCATTCTGATTCACCCCCCACAGCAGCCCTCTTCACCCTTCTTCTTCTTCTTCTTCAGCTGACACCTTCCTCCTCCTCTTCTTTCAAGCCAAAGCGGCCACAGGCTCAACCTCCTCCCCCATCGAACAACCACCCACACCAACACCACCACAGCTCCTCCACTCCTCCACCACGCTGCCCTCCCCTTCTTCTCCTTCGTTCCCATTGCAGCCGCAAGCCAGGCTCCCCTCCCATCCCCTGCTTTCGGAAGTTCCAAGCAACCGAGCACCCACCTCCATTTTCCATCACGTCGAAGCCAGTAGCCCAGCACTCGAGCAACCCGAGTTCTCTCCCCCGACGTCCGGAGACACAGCCAGGAAGCACCGGAGCAAAGCCCGAGCCGGAGCTGCCGGCCCTTCTTCCTCATTTCCCTGTTTTCCCGATTCGAAGGTCGGTGAGTTCGTCCTCCCTGTTTTCTGCTCGAAATCTTCGTAAAAATGCACCTTTTGACCCCATGTCTCCGATCTAGGCTGAGGAGTTGCCTCTTGAGTCTCCGACAAGGCCAAACGAACTCCGGCAAGCCGACCACCTCGGAATCATCTCGGTGAGCATCTCCCTTCTCTTCCCCTTTCTTGTCGATTCCTTGCTTCTTGGGTTGTCGGGGTGGGTTATCGGAGAGCGGATGAGTGGTCGGGGCAAGCTTCCATCGCCGCCGGCAGGGGCCTGTTCCCCTTCTTCCTCCGTTGAAACTCCTCTGTCGCACTGTGAATTGGGGAAGGTGGGTTCACTTGAACCGGTTCTCCTTTCTTTCTTTATTTGGTCCGGTTTTCCCCTTTTAATTAAAACAAGGTTTAGCTGGGAGTGAGTTGGGAAATGGGGTGTGGGCCGGGTCATGGGCTCGGACCCTCTTCCGGGTCTGGGCTCCTTCTGTTGGGCTTTTGGGTTGGGTTGAGCTGGCTGGTGGGTTATCATTTTCTTTATTATTATTTCGGTTATATACATGTATATGTTATATGTTTTTTTTTCTGATTTTGGGAAAATGATTAAATATATATATTTATATATTCTGGAATTATTAATATTTATATTTAAAAGGTTTTAAAAGTAATATTAATTGATATGGAGTTATAAATATATTTATGGATTATTTTGGGATTATATGGATAGTAAGTGTAAAATATTTGAATATTATTATAGTTTTGGAATTTGGTTATAATTGTACTATTCTGGAAATTAATCTTTATATATTGTTTATAGTGTTTTAAAATAATATTAATTGGATTATTTAATTGATACATTTTATGAGGATTTAAACATGTGAGTTAGGAATTTTAAAGTGAATTGTTGGTTTTGAATTATAATTATGATTGTGAGCATATGTTATTTTGATGATTTAATATTGGGATTTATTTATATATTATTTGAAATAAAATGCCGGAATGATTTCTAGTATATGATTTTGAGAGATTGGTTTTAAGGTTTAAATTGTTTAATGTCGGAATTTGGCCAAGTATGATTTGAGAATTATTTGGAATATGAGTTGACTTAATTTGGATTTAAGATTTTGGAAAGCGGTTTTACTATCAGTCGGTTTTGAGAATGTTGAGAACTTGGGTTCGTGTGTATGAAGGTTGGTCTGGTATCTTATGGAAATGGCTTGATGATAGGTGTGTATTGCTTTTGGATTACTTTGTACTTGCATTTGGGCCCTTGCTTGTGTTATCT
The DNA here is from genome assembly GCA_963922045.1 of Persicaria maculosa. Taxonomy (NCBI): domain Eukaryota; kingdom Viridiplantae; phylum Streptophyta; class Magnoliopsida; order Caryophyllales; family Polygonaceae; genus Persicaria; species Persicaria maculosa. Next base: position 44,633,536 of record OY998261.1, read on the forward strand.
TGCGGTTCTGCATCAACAGGTAAGTATCCTACGGGACTTACTCAGTAACCTGGACCTCCTGCCTGATGTGTCATGTAATGTGTAGTTTTGTTGCATATTAAAGCATGCCATGTAGTATCATGCTAGGATTGCATTGAACTGAGCATGTGTTTACTTTGTGTGTTTGAAACAGAACGGCCGTTATCTGTGATAGTCCTAGAGTCTTTGCTAGGGTCATAGGGTAGCCCAGCCCCATCGGGTGCCCTGAGTCTATCGAGTCGATATGAGCATGATGATAGCCCAGCACCATCGGGCATGTTTAATTTATATTTAATTTATGTTATGATGATGATACCGTGGGTGAGTGCACCACCACGAGGATATGCTATGCTATAGCAACGAACTGGCCAGTCTCTGCACTAACGGGAAGGGGTGCAGAGGTAGGAGAGGGATATGCCACTTGGCATTGTCTTGGGCCCTTTACAGTTATTTTCCGCATATTATATATGCTAGGGACATGATAGTGTGATTTAAATCTTGTACCGCATTAGTCATCTTTTATTTAGGCATAGGCATGTTATGTGGCCTCAGCGCGGTCAGAGGACCCGCAGGCGATCACCAGGCCTGACTTCGTGGATAGTGTTAGGTACCGCTCTTGTTGCTCCATGCTTCTGTGACAGGGAAATCTTTTGGGCGAATCGAAGAATCCGGCTAATATATTCTAACTTGACAAATGGCAATCACCCACTCTGTTTTGGTTTTGACCCGGCTCTGCCGCGACTTTTGTATCTAAACCGTACTTCCGCTTTATTTTCGTTTAAATTGTATTTTTGAGACTTTGACTTATTAGAGGTGTGAAACCTCGACCCGTACCTGAATTGCAACATCCGAACGAAGGTATCCGACCTTCGAAACGTATCCCGGATATTTATATCCGGGCCGTTACACCTGCCCACGAAAGCCCCATGGTTGGGGACCGCCCGTCAAAGTAGTGAAGCAGCTTCTGATCCGCTTCGTAGGTGCCCGCATTGCTGTTGTATGTATCCCACTCATTTTGAAGAAAGCACCCGAAATAGGTGTCGAGAACAGCAACTCGAGACCCAACGTCCCCAGCCCTCTCCGTTAACCCTTTACGAAGAAGATAGCATGCTTCTTCCATGTGCTGCATGAACGACAAAATTAATGAGAAATCCACTACGAAATAAAGAAAGGAAAACATTTGTTTATTTTTTGTACCTCGGTTGTTAACCAAAACCTGGGCGTCTGTAGGGAGGTAAAGAACTCCTTCGTTAGGTCTGTGCTGCAGGTTGACTTCCGCAATTCCACGTCCCCACTATACGATGACGATGTTAGGTGAATTGAGTCATTTGTAGAATAAGTTGGACACAAATAAAGATGTGGGTTACCTCGCCATCCACCGGGCCAAGCCATCGTTATCGGAAACGGATACAAGTCCCAGCTGAATCGCGTCCGCGCCGGGGACAACCTCCTTCCGTTTTTGTACCCTGGGTTTCTTCACAGGATGGGGCATGTCTTCTTCATCTCATCCTGAATCCTTCCTAGTCTTTTTGCCTCGCACGCCCTCCACATCTGCAGCATGAGATATCTCACAACTACTTAGAAAGCTTGTCACATAGGAAGCTTCTAAGCTCCTACATTTTCAGTTTCCGTGTCACCCAACTGCTTATACCTTGTCACATGGTAGAAACACCTTGTCACTATTCCAAAAAACGGCCTGGGCGGCCGCCTAGACCCCGCCTAGACGCTGGGCGGCCGGAGACTTTTGAGCCAAGGAGCTTGGCAGGATTGGCTAGGCGGAGAGCTAGTTTGGCGGGTTTCTGGGCGGTTCTAGGCGGATTTGGGCGGTTTAGGGCGGTCTAGGTGGATTATTTAGATTTAAAGGGTCTAGGCGGTTCAGTAAAAAAAAACACATTCACAGGTTTTTAACCCAAATTTACCCTAAAACTAAACGCCCTTCTAGCCTTCCTCCCAAGGCCTCCCAAGTCCGCTTCTGAAACTCGCCGATCGTGTCACACTCTCACCGTCCTTGTCTCACTGCTCCGACCAAAGGCGGTCCTCCCCTCTATTGTCGTCATCGTTGGCACCTGGATTGCGTCTGAAACTGCAGCAGCCAGATATTCCCTTTGTCCCTCACTCTCTCGTTATCTCTCTCTTTGTCTCTCGCTGAGTCCTTGAGTGCCCGAGTCACTGGACTTGGCGACTTGCTGCCGTTGCTGGTGCGGTGGTGCAGTGGTGGCATTGTGGTTGTTGAATGTATTTGTGGAATTATGGTTGTCTACTTGTGATTTCAATTTTCGGCGGTGGGTCATCGTTGTCTACCTTACTGTCTACTGTGTTTAGTTAGATTTGAATACTTTTGATGCGGCTGATGCCTTATCATGCCTTAATTGCCTTTTGTGGATTTGTGGTCATTGAATTTGTGGTTTATCGCTTCATTTAGGTGATTGAGACATCATGAATCGTGAAGAGCCAGTTGACAAGGCTTCATCTAAAGCTTCTAATTGTGAGATTCAAAATGAGAATGCGCAAATTTTGAAGAGGAATGGCGGTGATGTTGGATGGGATTATGGAATTCTAGTTAATCCAAATAATCTAGATAAGGTGAGATGCTTGAAATGTGAGAAAGAATTTAGTGGCGGAGTTAGTCGATTGAAAAAGCATATTGCTAACATTAGGGGGAATATTATGCCTTGTAAGAATGTAACGCCGGAAGACATAAAGCGTTGTAGGGATTATATTGAAGCTAACAAAAGGAAGAAGGTAGAGAAGAAAGAAGGAATTGAAATTGTTAGGGAGGAAGTTGAAATTCATGATTTGGATAGTGATGAAAATCATGAAAAAGGAGGTGGTTTAAGTCGATCAGATGGGGCTGCGAAAAATAATAAGCCTCCTCGTACTCTTGGAGCTATGGATAGATTTGTTTCGAAGATCCAACCGAGTGACAACTATTTGTGGGAAGCTAAGAAAACAAGACAACAAAATATCCATGATGCTCTTTTCAAAGAACGTACTCACCAAGTGCATGAGTACGTGGCTAGGTGGATGTATGAAAATGTCATTCCTTTTAATTCGGTGGACAATGATAGCTTTTTTAGAGTAGTTGAGGCAATTGGACAATATGGTCCAGGTTACCTTCCACCGAGCCAATATCATCTTACCGAGCCACTCTTGAAGGGAGAAGTTGACAGAGCAAAGAAGACACTTCAAGTTCAAGAGGATGAATGGGCGAAAAATGGGTGTTCTATCATGACCGATGCTGGGAGTGATAGGAATAGAAGAAGCATCATGAACTTATGTGTGAATTCTCGTCTTGGTACTTGCCTTCTTGGTTCTAAAGAGGCTTCATTGGATGCACATACCGGTGAGTACATATTTACATATGTAGACGAGTGCATTGAGCAAGTTGGTGAAGAGAATGTGGTTCAAGTGGTGACCGACAATGCTTCAAACAACATGTCGGCGGCAAACATGTTGCTTGCAAAGAGACCTCGCATCTTTTGGACATCATGTGCCACTCACACTATCATCCTTATGCTCGAGGCCGTCGGTAAGCTCCCTCTTTTCAAAGGTCCAATTATGAAAGCAAAGAGTTTTACCGTCTTCATCTATTCACATCACAAGACATTGGCACTTATGAGGAAGCGTACACGGAGGAATATCATCCGACCCGGGGTAACTAGATTTGCCACCGCTTTCTTAACCTTGCAAAGTTTGCTTGAGAAGAGAGATGAATTGAGGCAAATGGTTAGCTCCGCTGAGTGGGAGAAAACGAAATGGTCCAAGAGCACGAAAGGGAAACCCCCTTTTCATACTATACTCTCCACGCCATTTTGGAATGGTGTGCAATTGTGTTTGAAGGTATTTACACAATTAGTGAAAGTGTTAAGACTTGTAGATGGAGATGTGAAGCCGGCAATAGGATTCGATTATGGAGAGATGAGAAATGCAAGAGAAGAGATCAAAGCGGCTTTGAAACAAAAGGAATCCTTGTATAAGCCGATGCTTGACATAGTTGATGCTAAAGGAAAGGGGCGCATTTACACTCCACTTCACTTGACGGCTTTCTTGTTAAATCCTTATTACTATTACAATACTAAATTGTCCGATAAGGAGGAAGAAGTTGTTATGAATGGGGTATTTGATTGTATGGAGCGGTTATATCCGGATATAGATATACAAGATGAGGTGATCAATGTGGAGTTATTGAAGTACAAGAACCGAGAAGGTGCATTTGGAAGAACCACGACATTAAAAGTTTGTTCGACAAATGATGATCGTTATGATCCGGGTATGTATACTGTCTATCTCCTTCTTTGTTTGTTGGTTGATTAGTTTAATAGTGTTTACTGTTTATATCCAATTAGTTTATTAGTTTATTTGTTCGACAAATGCATTAGTAAAGTTACTGTTTTTTTATGTCCAATTAGTTACTGTTTTTTTAGTTCATTCAACCGTATACTATGCATTAGAATCCTAGTTACTGTTTTTTTTATTTACTAAAGTTACTGTTTTTTTTATTTACTAAAGTTATTGTTTTTTTTACTAAAATTACTGTTTTTTTTATATAATTTAACTTAATACTTGATTTTTTATGTAGTTGGATGGTGGTCTAACTATGGCATTAATGTACCCAATCTCCGAAATGTCGCAAAAAGGATTCTTTCATTGACAACAAGCTCATCCGGTTGTGAAAGAAATTGGAGTGTATTTGAAATGGTAATTTCAAATAAATTGTTATATCTTTCCTTCTTATTATTTTAATTGTTATTTGCTAATAGCCTAATACCCAATCTCCGAAATGTTGTATAGGTTCACACAAAGAAGAGGAATAGACTAGATACCGCTACATTGGACAAACTAGTTTATGTCCAATTCAATGCAAGATTGACGAACAAAAAAAAGAAGATTCAAAAGGAGAAAGTTGATGCTCTTCTATAAAATGAGTATGCTAATGCCCAATCATGGATGGTTAATGAAGGGGATGACGATGACGATGAGTTCGAATTCGATTCGACGCGTATTGTAGTAGATGAGGAATCGCAACCAAGAAGGAGTCGTCGTTTGGAAGAATTGAGAGAGCCCGAAGAAGATGATTTTGTTTCTGATGGCACTAAGTCGGAGATGGACGAGGATCAAGATGATGAGTTTGACCTTGAGTCGGACAAGGAGCTTGATGGTGAAGTCTTAGGAAATGAAGACATAGAAGTCTAAAAGATTAATGTTCCACTTCTATGGTGTTTTAGACTTTGATTTTGTTTTATGTTATTTATTTTGTGCCGGTTGATGAGGAAACATTATGTATGATTTATGCTTATTGACTTTACTACTTTAGAAAATGTTAAACAATATGGAACTATGGAGATTATGAAAGTATATTACTTTATATAGCCTTTATTAGGTCTTGTACATGGCTTACAAGTAAAAATACACGTTAAAATAAAAAGTCTGCCTAGACCCCGCCTAGACCGCCTAGACCCTTGAACCCACCCCACCGCCGAGCATCCGCCAAACGTTTTTTGGAACATTGCACCTTGTCACATAGGAATTTTAATTTCCCCTTTCACCCAACTACTTATACCTTGTCACATCGTAGAAAACACATTGCCACATTAAAATTTTAATTTCCCATGTCACCCAACTACTTATACCTTGTCACGTCGTAGAAAACACCTTGTCACATTAAAATTTTAATTTCCCGTGTCACCCAACTAATTATACCTTGTCATATTATAGAAAATACCATGTCAACGTCAAGAAAACTTACCTCCTCAGCAGCTTTGTCCGGGTCCTCCCCCTCCTTGACAGGCACCTCCACATCGTCCTTCCCCCCCTCCTTGACAGGCACCTCCACATCGTCGTCCTTACTGACATCATCGACCACTTCCTCTGAACAGACATCCCTCTTTTGTTGTGGCACCCCTTCTCCCTTCTCATGGACATCGCGCATCCCATTGACAACACCTTCCATGACCTTCATTTGCACCACACAGGACATAAAATTATGGGTGGTTCCTCAAATTCATCACACTCACAACAATATTAACGTGTCACCTAATCATTTTTCCATGTCACTTGGTTGTTTACCCTTGTTATCAATGTTATGCATAATAGGGCGAAAACAAAGTTATGCGATTGACGTACCTTGTCATCAATGCTATACATCCACATTGCTATTATTCCTAGCCTCTCCAAAATCAGTTCAATTGTCTTTCCCACCTTATCTTCCCGAGGTTCTTTGTTCCCATGACGTAATCTTGAACTTTCCCCGGCCTTGGCGAAGCTGTCACCATAATATCGAGGTGCCACCTTCCTTACGATATCATCGTAAAAGAGGTCAGGCTCCTCATGCCTATACAAGCACCCAGTCATCAACTCAAACTCACCATCATTCGGGACTAGTATGGGGTTGTCTTCAACCTTTATGCTCTCCAACGTCTCCATGCGGGTTTGGATCGACTCATAGCTGAGATTGTCGTCGTCAACAGTCCACCTCAACAAGCGAGGCAACGCCCCAATCGACACCTTTTCGCAAACTGCACCCCAATGTCCGGTACTACTTCGTACAACCAAATCTGCAACACCCACACATAACACTCGTCGTCTTAAATTGCACATAACAATTGAAATATAACTTCGTTCGAGAAGGTTACCTGGAATGCCAATGGATAACCCATTAGGCCATAACCATGCCGGTCAACTTTCGGCTTCAACTCAGCGATCCGCCGTTCTATGACACCACTCAGGGACGCATGGGTGGCCTCGTACACAACCCTGCCCCAAGGGAATTCCAAGAACCGATCCACGTTTTCCACAAGCTTGACAATCCAGCCTCGTATAGGTTTCCTCGGTTCTCCCCCCAACAAAACTCCTTCGATGATGAGGAGGAGAGCGATCTTGAAACGCCTTCCCGCGCTACGCTCCTTCAAGATCGAGTTCTTGAAAGTTGCCCCTAGCTCACCCACCGTCATGCTATCTGTTGCCAACAAGTCCTTCAAAGCCTTCTTGTTCTTCTTGTCATCCTCCATTGCTTCCCCCCGGACTACACCACAACGCAGGCCCGTAACGAGGGCAAACTCCTTGATCGAGAAGCGTCGGAGCTTTCCCTGTAGCAGGTACCATGTCTTCCACTTCTTCTCCGTCGCAAGTTGTCGTTGTAACATATAATGCAGTAGTTGCGAAGAGAATTGTACTCTGTTTGCCCATTCCACAACCCCCCAAAGCTGGCTTCTCTTCAGCTTCTCCCAATCTACGGGGTCGACCCAGTCGTCCAAGTTAACGAGCAGCGAGACTCTCGAATTTTGGTTCACACGTCCACGGAAATGTTTGTCCTCCGGGACTAACAATCGTGGCTCCGTCTTTCTGGGTAGGGGGCTCCCTTCTTCCTTAAACTCTTCGACCGAACCATCTCTTTCCTGCAAGTAGGTCAACACGAACATAATCAGATATCCACAGAAATCCATTCCCTACTATTACCTCCGTCTCATATTTTTTTCACAAATACATAAACATTTTCCCATGTCACCCAGTTAAAAACCCATGTCATACAACAACGATACCCATGTCACACAAAGCAGATTGTTTCCCCGTTTTCTATAATCCCGTTTCTGACCGTTCTTCTGTCACCTTCGTCCGTTCTTCTTGTCAGACCCTCCCAACCTCCCATCTTCTTCTTTAATCGCAACCCAGTCTGAAACTCCCTCGTTCTTCTTCAATCTCAAGGTCGTACATCCCCATAACCCCATTTTCCCATACCCCCATTTCTCCATATCCCCAATTTCTCCATATCCCCAATTTCCCCAGATCCCCAACCTTCAAATTGCCCATTGCATGTTGAAATGCAACATTGGAACATCGGGAAATAATTCCATATTCGGATTTATAGAGAGGGATTGGAAGAACAAGGTCTGTGGCTTACCTCCTCTCAGGCGCGCTCCTCTACGGTGTGCTTCTCCGACGTGCTCCTCTTCTCCGTCGTGCTGCCCTCTTTCTCCGGCGTGCTCCACCCCTGTTCTTTGTCGCACCCAGGACCGGCCTCGCACTTGTCAAGTGCCTTATATCTTTCTCTTGTCTTTTTCTCCACCTATTTTAAGCCACTCACTTCCCCTTATGTTGTGCTTTTTTCCCCAACTGCAATAATTGCAAGTTGGTGAAAGTTAATTCTTTTTCCTTTTTCCTTTTTTTCCTTCACCAGATAGTCAAAGTAACTGTTCAAGTAACTGCCTCGTAACTAGAGCCACGTGTAAGGTCCATGTCACCGATTTTGGGTGTATATAACTACAGCCTCGTAATTGTTTGGTCTGGTTATAACCCCTGTCACCTGCTTAAATCCTCGTGTCACCTAGTTAAATCCTCGTGTTACCTACATTATCTAACTTGTCCTTTTATGGATTTTCATCGAATCAATTAAACACCAAATGTTCATAAATAAACCATCAAGTGCATCAAATGTTCATGTACCAAGTCTTACTTCATCTATTAACATCAAAGTTCAAAATAAGTGTCAAGTCCTAAGTCAAGTAGTCCCATCAAGCAAAGGCCAAAGTTGGAGCAACGGTGTTCACAAACAAAAACAAGTATTCCCATCCAAACGACAAACAGTCAGTGTCCACCAAGTCCACCACGAAAGACGGCAACCGCGAGCATCTGCCTGTACGCCCCAATAAAATTGCCGTCTATTCCGTTGAATGTGGGGGCGGTCTCCATTAGACGCTGCATGAATAACACCGTATACGGCCCACAGTCACCACTGCAATGAGGAATAATTTGTCAGAACTATGATGTGCGCGCAAATTGCCATATTTTCTATGCACATATGAATCCATTTTATTGTCTTTTGCATGCATATTAATGGTAAAACATGGGATTAGTGTAGTTTATACTTAAATGTCAAATATATGGGTTTGCACGAGTTTCCATGTGATTTCGCAGAAAACAGGATGAAAATGGATGAATTCGGAAGAGCGGAAAAAGAACTAGAAGTCTTCTGAAGAGGTCGAAATCGACTAGAGACCTCGACATCGAGTACATCAGAGACATAGGAATCGAGCAGAAAAGGAAACAGAGCATGTCGACACTGAAGGGGTCAATATCGACGTTTGGGGGTCGATATCGATGCTACCAGATCGACTAAATTGATAGAAGTCGAGTGCCAGTTCGAGTAGGAGAAGGAGAAGCTCGAGATGAAGTTTTGAAGGGGTCGATATCGATGTCTAAGGGTCGATATCGACCATGCCAGCAAAGGAATCCGACTCCGATTTTTGATAGAATTCAATCCAATGCTTGCAATGTCTATCCAAAGGACGAGATTTCCTATCATCAACACCAGATCTATCATGAGGAGGTTGATTTCACCATGAAGTTTTAGCTTTTACTTTGTTTTAGTTTATCTTAGAGAATAAAGATAAGGTTTTGAGTCCTTATCGACATCTATAAATATAGGCCAATAGGGCTGAGTTTGGGTATCCAATTTCGCAGAGAATTTCAGTTATATAGAGAGTAGTGACGAATAGATAGAGAGAGGAAGCCGAGTGGAGTTGTAAAGCGAGAGCGGAGTGGCTTGTTCGGTTGTACTTTCTTTCGAAGTTTTAATTCAAAGTAGCTTTCTTTCAACAATAATGATGATGATGTGCATGATGAGGAGCGAATAGTCAACCCACTTCTAGGGTCGGGGTGAGCCCGACGATAGCAATGTGAGGTAAGTGCGTAAAAGGTATGACTTTTATGCGATTCCGTCTTCTACCCCATTCATGATCCTTTACGAAAGTTAGGGAGATTCATTATTTGCATTATTGAAGCAAAAGTCACTCATATTGTAAACTAGAATTGCTCAGGAATTGGATAGTAACTCTTAGGAAATATGCGAGAGCCTCTAATCACCTAAGTGTTGATAACGAAAGTTATTTGACGGAAAGACATTAAAGTTCATATCTTTAGCATGAAACTTGCATTGTTATCGTTGTGGCATGAAACACCGACTTTGGAAGCCTTTTAATTAATTAAATTCTTCATAAAAGTCTTAGTTTTGTTTTTGTTCATCTTTCTTCTCCATCCTATTTTCTTCGGAGTCTTTTCCGACAAAATTGGTTACGAAAACAGTTTCTGTGACAAGCATCGAAATCGACCATAAGGGTCGATATCGAGGTCTAACATTGATATCGAGGTCTGACTCGACGTTGACTTGCTGTTTTGCCTTATGCAGGAACTGCGCTAGGAAATCGACCAGAACTGAGGTCGATATCGACCAGTATACTCGATATCGAGTGTCTGCTGAGGTCAAAAGCTTTGATTGTGAGTACTACAAGGGAAGCACTGACATACCTCCTCGTGGATTCGATCCTGAATTACCCTAATACTACAAGGGAGGGGATTCTTGTATTATTTGTTTGGGACAGGGAGATAGTCTAGTTGTGCTTTATTTTATTTTGAATTATTTGAATCTCCTACTACCACCCCCGTGGGCGAACAAATTGGCGCCGTTGCTGGGGAGGCAATCAATCGCCACCTAAGTTAATCATGATCTTTTTCTGAGCTTATTCTGCAGGTTTATGCGACGTTCTGATCGCGGACCTATCCTGGAACCAATCAACGAGCCTGAACGTTTCTACCATCTTCGCAACAAAGCAATTCGCATCATGGCTGACAACAAGATGCAGGCTGAGATCATAGAGCGGTTGAGGAAGGAGATCGAGGATCACAATGCTACAATCGCTGCTGAAAGGGTCGCCACTGCTGCTGAGCGAGCCCGTGCTGATAGGGAGGAGGATGTGCGCATACAAGCCCAAGAGCGGCTAAATCAGTATCCACAAACGGCAATGCAATACATGCATCCGCCGCTTCATGTTCCTGAATCTGCCATTATAATTCCTCACTCCAACTATGAATTGAAAATTAACTTCCTATCTGAGATTAAAAGAAATACTTTTGAAGGAAGACATAATGAATGCCCCCTGCAACACATCTCTTCTTTTATGGACTTATGTGAAACAATTGCTGATGGAGTAAACTTAGAGTATGTGCGACTAAAATCTTTTCGATGGTCTTTGGCAGGAAAGGCATTACAATGGCTTGAAAGTTTGGCTCCACGATCGCTAAGGACATGGGCGGAGGTGAAAGATGCATTCTTGAACAAATTCTTCCCACCTTCTAAAACGGCGATGCTACGACAAAGGATCACGGCTTTCAAACAAAAGCCAGGTGAAACCCTAGCACAGGCGTGGGAGCACTTTAAGGACTTGCTGAGATCATGCCCGACACATGGGCAACTTCCATATGTCATCCAGGAGATCTTTTATAACGCCTTTGATGCGCCGAACAAGGAGAGGATAAATTCATATACCTCATATCGGTACATTGAGCTTACACCAACGGAGGCATGGGAGACCATTAAGACGCTTGTGAACTTTGACAACACCTATGGGGCTGCTGCGGCCTATGATGCAAGGCCTGCCCCATCTATGCCACTATATGAGCCTCCAAGGGAGATAGATCCTGAGGTGCGGCAACAATTCCATAACGATCAAACACGCCGCCTTCAAAAGCAAGTAAGGTTCCTGAGCAACAATCAACCTTGTCAAGAGTGTGGCTCAACAAGGCATAACACTAGTGCATGTCCACATACTGAGCAAGTATCCGTGGCGGAACAACATGAGGAGGTCAAATGGACGAGAGGCCCCTATGGAGGGGGCAATCAACAAAATTGGGGTGATCAAAGGTTCTATCAAAGGGATCCCCCAACATATAGGGCACCAGGGCACCCTGAGCGGGAGAATAAGAAAGATGACCTGCAAATCATCCTTGATGAGATACGGAGGAACCACGCTGAGTTCAAACAAGCCAATAACTCCATCCATACTCAGCTGCAGGGCATCAATTCTAGACTTGGGGAGATCGACGTTTGGAAGCGCAACATGGAGACTCAAATGAGTCAATTGGCGGAAGCAAGGCCCAAAGCGTCAGGATCACTCCCTGGATCCACTGTGCCCAATCAAAAGGGCAAAACCACTGGTCACATTGCAGCAGTAAACCTAAGGAGTGGGCGTCAATTACAAACTCCCAAGCAAAAAGCAGAGGAGAAGGAGCCAGAACAGACGTCGATATAGACCCCCCCTGTCGATATCGACCAAGGTGACGTCGATGTCGACCCTAATTCTGCGTCACCACAGAAATCGACTCCTCCAGTCGATATCGACCCTACTCCAGTCGATGTCGATCTTACTGCAGCCGCGGGAAAGAAAAAGGTGTTGCCATTCCCAACTAGAAAGGTGATTAAAAAGGTGTCGACCTTGAGGAAACTGTAAATTTTAAGTGTGGGGTGGGGGAAAGGTTTACTTGCATATTCGTACTTAGTTTAGAGTTGCATATTTATACTTTAATTGCGAAAAAAAAGAGAGAAATATGACCCCCATCAAAAAATTTGAAAAAGAAAGAGTCATGGAAGTATAAAAAAGAGCTCTATGATGCAAAATTAGATTCATTAGAGATATAACATGAAATTGCCTAGTTAAGGGAAGTCCCAATGAAGTGCAAGAAGAGAAAAACATAAAGGAGATGAAAATTTGAAGTTGTTTTTAACATATGCATAATAAGATGATAGAGGACTTTTTATGAAAATTCCATACAAAGTGCTTACTTATACAAGTTCGTATCCTAGCCTTACCTATGCATCATTGCAAAAGTCACAAAGCCATATCTGAGCCTCATCATGATCATTATTGCTCCACATATACACATATTGCCCATTTTTATACCTTATACCTTATCCGGGGACAATGTTGAGAATGGATGTCATCTTTGGAGTTATATGGAGTTGTGCATATATGAAGTTGTTGGCAGGAATGATACAATTATGAAATATGGAAAATTAAATGAGCGAGAAAAAAATCCGATCACCTCAGGAGATAAAGGTGGGTCGACCCTGCTTGCGTTGAGATAATAGTTCCACAGGATGGGACACAAGGTGAGGAGTCCGAAGTACTAAGTATCCGGGGCCATTCATGACACCCATGTTTGCGACTCGCGAGAAGGCAGTGCTAAGGTTAGAGAGGTAAAAGCATTATATTAAAAAAAGCATTGAGCGATAAGTGAAAGGTGAGACATTATGAAGAAGGAATGTGGAATGTTTTGGAAAGAAAGTATGTTTCCCGGATTTAACACCACATGGCCAAATATTAGCCCACCTTTAGCCTTTTACCAATCCACTTCTCACATGCTTGCAAAAGTCCTCTTGATTATTAATGCTATGTCGCTAAAATTGTTTTTTTTTTTGCATATTACCTCCTTTATGAGTATGAAATTGCTTTTATGCACAGGCATGGACTTGGTTGACATAAGTACCTTATCAAGGATGGCAATTGATTGTAGGGACATATGAAAAATGAATCTATGATGTTGAGAGTTTACATTCTTCCCCTGAATGACCATTAAAGGTATTGCTTGGGGACAAGCAAGCTTAAGTATGGGGTGTTTGATGTGCGCGCAAATTGCCATATTTTCTATGCACATATGAATCCATTTTATTGTCTTTTGCATGCATATTAACGGGAAAACATGGGAATAGTGTAGTTTATGCTTAAATGTCAAATATATGGGTTTGCACGAGTTTTCATGTGATTTCGCAGAAAACAGGATGAAAATGGATGAATTCAGAAGAGCGGAAAAAGAACTCGAAGTATTCTGAAGAGGTCGAAATCGATTGGGGACCTCGACATCGAGTACATCAAAGACATAGGAATCGAGCAGAAAAGGAAATAGAGCATGTCGACACAGAAGGGATCGATTTCGAATTCTGGGGGTCGATATCGATGCTGCCAGATCTACCAAATTTATAGAAGTCGAGTGCTAGTTCGAGTAGGAGAAGGAGAAGCTCGAGATGAAGTTTTGAAGGGGTCGATATTGATGTCTAAGGGTCGATATCGACCATGCCAGCAGAGGAATCCGACTCCGATTTTTGATAGAATTCGATCCAATGCTTGCAATGTCTATCCAAAGGACGAGATTTCTTATCATCAACACCAGATCTATCATGAGGAGGCTGATTTTACCATGGAGTTTTAAGTTTTACTTTTATTTTAGTTTATCTTAGAGAATAAAGATAAGGTTTCGAGTCCTTATCGACATCTATAAATAGAGGCCAATAGGGCTGAGTTTAGGTATTCAATTTCAGATCCAATTTCGCAGAGAATTTCAGTTATATAGAGAGTAGAGAGAGAGAGGAGGCCGAGTGGAGTTGTAAAGCGAGAGCGGAGTGGATTGTTCGGTTGTACTTTCTTTCGAAGTTTCAATTCAAAGTAGCTTTCTTTCAACAATAATGATGATGATGTGCATGATGAGGAGCGAGTAGTCAACCCACTTCTAGGGTCGGGGTGAGCCCGACGATAGCAATGTGAGGTAAGTGCGTAAAAGGTATGACTTTTATGCGATTCCGTCTTCTACCCCATGCATGATCCTTTGCGAAAGTTAGGGAGATTCATTATTTACATTATTGAAGTGAAAGCCACTCATATTATGAACTTGAATTGCTCATGAATTGGATAGTAACTCTTAGGAATTATGCGAGAGCCTCTAATCACCTAAGTGTTGATAACGAAAGTTATTTGACGGAAAGACATTAAATTTCATAGCCTTAGCATAAAACTTGCATTGTTATCGTTGTGGCATGAAACCCGACTTTGGAAGCCTTTTAATTAATTGAAGTCTTCATAAAAGTCTTAGTTTTGTTTCTGTTCATCTTCATTCTCCATCCTATTTTTTTCGGACTCTTTTCCGACAAATTGGTTACGAAAACAGTTTGTGTGACAAGCATCGAAATCGACAATAAGGGTCGATATCGAGGTCTAACATCGATATCGAGGTCTCTGCTCGACGTCGACTTGCTGTTTTGTCTTCTGCAGGAACTACGCTAGGAAATCGACCTGAACTGAGGTCGATATCGACCAGTATACTCGATATCGAGTGTCTGCTGAGGTCGAAAGATTTGATCGTGAGTACAACAAAGGAAGCGCTGACATACCTCCTCGTGGATTCGATCCTGAATTACCCTACTACTATAACGGAGGGGATTCTTGTATTATTTGTTTGGGACAGGGAGATAGTCTAATTGTGCTTTGTTTTATTTTAATTATTTGAATCTCCTACTACCACCCCCGCTGCGAACAGTGACGTCGATGTCGACCCTCCTGTCGATGTCGACCCTAATTCTGCGTCACCACAGAAATCGACTCCTCCAGTCGATATCGACCCTACTGATATCGATGTCGATCTTACTGCAGCTGCGGGAAAGAAAAAGGTGTTGCCATTCCCAACTAGAAAGGTGATTAAGGACCCAGCTGAAAAAAAGTTCCAACGGTTCGTGAAGATGCTCCAAGGACTTAATGTCTCTATACCATTCACAGAGGCACTTCACGAGATGCCATCTTATGTAAGGTTCCTTAAGGACATCTTGGGTAAGAAGCGATCGCTCTCTGAGATCGCAGAGGAGTGCAACAGGTTGGAGCTACCACAAAAGCGGGCGGACCCAGGTATGTTTTCTATCGCTATAGGTCTAGGTCAATTTAAATTTAATTCTTTAGTTGATTTGGGCGCTAGCGTTAGCATGATGCCACTAACCATTTGGCACAAGGTAAAGATAGGTCCTCTGGAGCCCGTAGATGCAAGATTGTACATGGCTAACAATACGGTAGTGATTCCAACTGGGATAGTAACGGATGTGCCAGTACAAGTAGGTAAATTCTTTGTCCCTGCCGATTTTCTAGTTGTTGATATAGCGGAGGACCCTGCTTGTCCAATTATTTTAGGTAGGCTATTCTTAGCAACCGTCGATGCCAACAACGGCGTAAAGAAAGGATTTCTCTCATTTACAATTACTGATGAAGTAATAGAGTATGCCTTCAACGAGACAATGAAAAGTCAAGGGCCAATGGAGATAAAAGCCATCAATGAAGCCCAAGTAGAGGAAGTTGAAGCAATCTTGAACGAAGGAGCTCAACAGAACATCGAAATCGACCTAGGTAAGTCGATATCGACCACTAATGTTCAAGATTCTGTGACAGGTCATAAGTATGGGGTCGACGGAGGAAAAGGGGAAACATCGAAATCGGGGTCAAGGGTCGATATCGACCACACCCTATCGAAATCGACCACCATCAGCACTGAGAAGGGAGGCAAGGAGACCTCGATATCGACCTCTAAGGGTCGAAATCGAGCTGATCATATCGAGTCAAAACACTCCAAATCGACTGATCCTCCAGGTGTACAACAGGGGTCGATATCGACCTCTGAACATCGACATCGACCTGAGCCACAGACTGAGAAGAAGGTAAGTCAAGGTACGGATTCCTCTTGTTCCATTACAAATAAGGACTTATCATTATTTGGAAGAGGTGTGCCTTGGCATGTGCGATTATGTAGGGTATCCGATGATGATTCAAGCCAACATGAGATAGGAGACAAGGTCTATGTTGCCAAGTCTAAAGACCATTGGTTCCCTACAAGATTCAAGGATAAGAACTTAGGACCATTCACGGTGAATCAAATCAATCCTGGCGGAATGCAGCTGCGGGACAAGAAAGGAGTGATATTTGAGGCCCAAGCCACATGGGCTCTGAAATACCCCAAATTATTTTTGGGCTATTTCTTATTTTTATTTAATTAAATAAATCTATATTATATTAAACTATATTATATATCTTGTGAATTTGGTCATTTAACAAATTCACCTAAGATATATGTATGAATTAGAATAATTAAATTATTCTAAAGAGAAATAATATCTGAGTTGATTTAATTCCATAAATCATCTAGATACCCTTATTATTTAATTTATAAAGTTAAATTAAATAATATTCGTTTTCCGCTAATATATATAATATATATATAGATGGACCATATATATATGTATAGTATATAATTAAACTCAGATCGCACCTATAAACCCAACGAAGAGGGTTGGATTTTCCGACCCAGCCCGGTTGGTAGAAGCCCACTCTCCAACCCAAAGTTTTTCGGATAAACACCTCCTACGTTCAGTTTATCCCGAATTGATTCTAAATCTAATAGAATTTATTTTTTTTATCTGACCTAATTGGTATATAGATATACGTCAAAACCTAGGGTTCCCATATCACATCCACCATCACCGTCTTCAATCCAACATCACCCTTCATCTTCATTCTCCTCTCCTGTTCACCCCGTGAGCCGCCCGAGTCAGTCGTGAGCCACCATCTCCACCACATCAACTCCCGTGAGCCACCTCTGCCGCCGAAGGCCTGCCCGAGCCAGCCGCACCCACGTCGGTGCACCACTGCCGAGCCACGAGCCCCGCACGACCTCGCCGCCGAGTCCATCGCCGCGCAGCCTCTTCGCTCTCCGCTCGACACCACCGTCCGAGCCCAGCCGCCGACCCTGGCCGGAGAACACCGAGGCCGCGCCGAGCCGCCGCCGTCTCCGCTTGCCTCCACCCGCTAGCCATCGCCAGGGAAGAACCGTCGCCGAGCTCCTCCTCGTCGTTGTCTGCTGATCGTGAAGAAGAGGAGGGAACAGAGGTTTTCAATTCCTTTTGATTTAATTACAAAAACTTCCCTGGTTTTATATAATTTTCGTTTTTGGCCCTGAATTAATTACTTATTAAGTTAAGTGGCCAATATTTCTAAATTGTTCGATTCTTGCCCGTTTCAGCGACACCAAGAAATCTCGAAGCACCCACGCCGGATCTCGCATCCCGAGGAATTCATATTGGTATAGATTTTTAACTTTATAAAATTAATTCAATTTTAAATTGAGTTAAGTAAAGTTAATAGTATAAAATATCAATATTAAATGTTCCTTTTTCCGTTGGATTCAATAGGTGCTAAGATCTCGTCTCGTTGCCATCAACCGATCAACGAAGGTTAAGGCAAGTGATTTCGTTCAATGCCCTTTGCATGTTTCGTGATTTTCTTTTGGCGTGCCTTTTTATTCTTCTGTGTCGAATGCGGCCCTGTGGCCAATTTCCTTGCCAGTTTCGATAAATTGCATATCCGTCTGCTTGATGTAATTTATCTCATTATTCATAAATTGGCATGAGTATAAATAAATGGGCAATTATTATTTTTAATTATAGTGAGGTGTGTATTAAATATATTATTTGTTTATAACTCGAGATAAGTGAAAATTGCCCATTTTCATCTTCCTAATTGCATGAATTTCTGCTTGTTTCTTTCATGCAAATTAATAGCATGTGATATTAAGATCCTTTGAAATATCCGTGCTTGTACGTCCTCGTTGGTTTAATGTCGTTATTATGATCACCTAGTATAAAATGTTTATATATGATAAGATAGGCACCACGTGATGCTTAGTTGTGATATGTTAAAATGCGCACCACGTGATGCGAGTGGCTTTATGCCTTTGGCAAGTTATGCAGTAGACTGACTTGCAGGTTGTGGTTCGTTAAGCCACCGCCTTACAAGGTTTCATGAAACACCATCCCGGAATGCATTCTCTGCGGGATAATAAAACAACGATCTGATGTAAGTCGTGGTCCTTGGTAAAGGCCCGACTGGTACCACGTAGTATTATTATTATTATCGTTATCATTATTGTGATTATTATCGACTGTTAAATAGGTGATCATTTTAGTTATTATACTTATCTGCCTCGAGTATAATTCCTTTTCTTATCTTATAATCGATCGTTATGATCATCCGAGTCATGTGTAAATTTTTACCCTTTTCATTCAGTTTCTACTATAAATATTCGTGTCATTCCCTTAACCTGAGACATACCGTTTTATGGTCACTGTAAGGTTAAAGTCTGAACATTTTCCTTATCATTTGCTAGTCTTAATTGTACTAACCATCCTATTTATTGGATGGCTGGTGTCCTTCGTTCTCACGAAACACCAGACCATATTCCACAGGTCTAGTGCAAACAGCGGAGCAGGAGAGAGTTGAAGAGCGGGCTATCAGTTATTGAATATTTTATTACAAGTTTTGAACCTCTAGAGTTTCCGCACCGCTACTTTAATTTTATCTATTTTGGAATTTATTCATACTCTATAGTTTTGGAATTTTTATGTTATTATGGCCAGATATTCTAAACTAATAAATTTTATTCACTTCTGCCTACTTGATTGTATTTAAATTATCATCTTGTTTATGGGAGCATGGTTGCATGTCCCTATAAGCCTCAGGTGAATTCAAAGACATTAAAGTCTGCGGATTCACTGGCGCTGTAACATTCCCTTGGGATATAAAAAAGGGGGTGTTACAGAAGGTGGTATCAGAGCTGTAGGTTTTAAAACGTTTTCATTCGGATTTTAAAATGATTTCTAAAGTGAATTTCAAAAAAAAAGGTATTTTTTTCAAAACTATGTTTCTACTTACAAAAGTAAGCAGTTTCGGAAATTGTTTCAAAGTATTTGTCCGATAGTCCTGCTCAAGCTCCTGCACCTGCAATAGACTAATCTTAGATTCTTTATTCTTGTTTCTTCTAAATCTCGCTTTCTGGATTATCTCGCTCGAGTATTAATGACTCCTTGCCCTCCTCGATAGATGTCTAATGTTCGCAAGACCTTGGAACTACATCCACGGAATATGGCAAGAAGCTCATCCGTGAGTGGTATAAGGGACATAACTTGGGAATTCCTCGATTCTATAGCAAGGAAAATGCAGTAAGGGAAACTTGTCAGAGACCTTGTGTGATAGTTCATTTGGTTAATGTTTTGGATTCATCTTTACAACCTTGCTGGTTCGAGTCAAAGTGGGGAATTGGTGTGCGAATTGGCAATATTTTGACGTTGAATACCATATAAGCTATGAACACTTCTCTAATAGTATTCCTTTCACTTTATACAGTCGGCTCTAGCATGATGATACTTCTGATTCCATACCAAGTTGGTTAACCCGTGTTTTTATAGACATCGAAAAAGAGTCGGGAAGTGCTCCCTATAGACTCTAGAAGGGCTCCTCTGTTTCACTTCTGTATAAGTAGGAATAATACCCGCATGTGAAATCAGTGATTAATGATCGATATGTCATACGTAAGGTTCTTCAGGAGGATAATTAGTAACTTTTTATGTAGGTAGGTTCACCTTTCCTAAATCTTGATAGTATTAAACGATCATGGGTTACATATTTCATCTCTCCTTTCCATGATCGAGCAACCGAACTCTCATTGGTAAAAAGCTTGAGAATAGTATATAGATATGCGCAATTTATGTTTATGAAGAAGACAAGGACGCAAGGACGCATGTGCTTAAGAACCGGACAACGTTCATGTCGACAAACCAGAAGACGAAGACCCACGCTAATCTCATATGAATAAGGCTGGCTAGTTTTGTCACAATGGTTGCCTTCAAAGCCACCCGGGCCATGTGGCAACCTGGAAAAGGAAGCCAGATGGGGCTGAAACGAAAGCCAATGACAAGCTAGTTAACCCAGTCCTTATGTGATGCGAGTTCACTTATCTTGAGCAACAAGAGTGAATATCAAAAGATGTCTTTCAAAATTTTATTATCCTTATGTTAGATACTTATAACGATAGGAATACACTGTTTTCATAGGATTAAAAATTTTAAGCTTTGCCACTGAGGAGTTCGGAAAGCAATGAGTTACTTTAGATGTAATTCTCATCGCTCACGTATTCGATAACTACCTTAAGCGAATCATGCTTAAATTCTACCCATTCGGGAACCATTGTTAGATACACCTAGCTTTGTTTTGATCAATCTATATCCTCTCATCTATTTCGAGGTTACTATCTTATCTGCAATTCCTTTCTCGTTTCTTTTCTAAGTTTCGGGACGAAACTTATTTTTAGTGGGGAGGTATGAAATACCCCAAATTATTTTTGGGCTATTTCTTATTTTTATTTAATTAAATAAATCTATATTATATTAAACTATATTATATATCTTGTGAATTTGGTCATTTAACAAATTCACCTAAGATATATGTATGAATTAGAATAATTAAATTATTCTAAAGAGAAATAATATCTGAGTTGATTTAATTCCATAAATCATCTAGATACCCTTATTATTTAATTTATAAAGTTAAATTAAATAATATTCGTTTTTCGCTAATATATATAATATATATATAGATGGACCATATATATATATGTATAGTATATAATTAAACTCAGATCGCACCTATAAACCCAACGAAGAGGGTTGGATTTTCCGGCCCAGCCCGGTTGGTAGAAGCCCACTCTCCAACCCAAAGTTTTTCGGATAAACACCTCCTACGTTCAGTTTATCCCGAATTGATTCTAAATCTAATAGAATTTATTTTTTTTTATCTGACCTAATTGGTATATAGATATACGTCAAAACCTAGGGTTCCCATATCACATCCACCATCACCGTCTTCAATCCAACATCACCCTTCCTCTTCATTCTCCTCTCCTGTTCACCCCGTGAGCCGCCCGAGTCAGCCGTGAGCCACCATCTCCACCACATCAACTCCCGTGAGCCACCTCTGCCGCCGAAGGCATGCCCGAGCCAGCCGCACCCACGTCGGTGCACCACTGCCGGGCCACGAGCCCCGCACGACCTCGCCGCCGAGTCCATCGCCGCGCAGCCTCTTCGCTCTCCGCTCGACACCACCGTCCGAGCCCAGCCGCCGCCGTCTCCGCTTGCCTCCACCCGCTAGCCATCGCCAGGGAAGAACCGTCGCCGAGCTCCTCCTCGTCGTTGTCTGCTGATCGTGAAGAAGAGGAGGGAACAGAGGTTTTCAATTCCTTTTGATTTAATTACAAAAACTTCCTTGGTTTTATATAATTTTTGTTTTTGGCCCTGAATTAATTACTTATTAAGTTAAGTGGCCAATATTTCTAAATTGTTCGATTCTTGCCCGTTTCAGCGACACCAAGAAATCTCGAAGCACCCACGCCGGATCCCGCATCCCGAGGAATTCATATTGGTATAGATTTTTAACTTTATAAAATTAATTCAATTTTAAATTGAGTTAAGTAAAGTTAATAGTATAAAATATCAATATTAAATGTTCCTTTTTCCGTTGGATTCAATAGGTGCTAAGATCTCGTCTCGTTGCCATCAACCGATCAATGAAGGTTAAGGCAAGTGATTTCGTTCAATGCCCTTTGCATGTTTCGTGATTTTCTTTTGGCGTGCCTTTTTATTCTTCTGTGTCGAATGCGGCCCTGTGGCCAATTTCCTTGCCAGTTTCGATAAATTGCATATCCATCTGCTTGATGTAATTTATCTCATTATTCATAAATTGGCATGAGTATAAATAAATGGGCAATTATTATTTTTAATTATAGTGAGGTGTGTATTAAATATATTATTTGTTTATAACTCGAGATAAGTGAAAATTGCCCATTTTCATCTTCCTAATTGCATGAATTTCTGCTTGTTTCTTTCATGCAAGTTAATAGCATGTGATATTAAGATCCTTTGAAATATCCGTGCTTGTACGTCCTCGTTGGTTTAATGTCGTTATTATGATCACCTAGTATAAAATGTTTATATATGATAAGATAGGCACCACGTGATGCTTAGTTGTGATATGTTAAAATGCGCACCACGTGATGCGAGTGGCTTTATGCCTTTGGCAAGTTATGCAGTAGACTGACTTGCAGGTTGTGGTTCGTTAAGCCACCGCCTTACAAGGTTTCATGAAACACCATCCCGGAATGCATTCTCTGCGGGATGATAAAACAACGATCTGATGTAAGTCGTGGTCCTTGGTAAAGGCCCGACTGGTACCACGTAGTATTATTATTATTATCGTTATCATTATTGTGATTATTATCGACTGTTAAATAGGTGATCATTTCAGTTATTATACTTATCTGCCTTGAGTATAATTCCTTTTCTTATCTTATAATCGATCGTTATGATCATCCGAGTCATGTGTAAATTTTTACCCTTTTCATTCAGTTTCTACTATAAATATTCGTGTCATTCCCTTAACCTGAGACATACCGTTTTATGGTCACTGTAAGGTTAAAGTCTGAACATTTTCCTTATCATTTGCTAGTCTTAATTGTACTAACCATCCTATTTATTGGATGGCTGGTGTCCTTCGTTCTCACGAAACACCAGACCATATTCCACAGGTCTAGTGCAAACAGCGGAGCAGGAGAGAGTTGAAGAGCGGGCTATCAGTTATTGAATATTTTATTACAAGTTTTGAACCTCTAGAGTTTCCGCACCGCTACTTTAATTTTATCTATTTTGGAATTTATTCATACTCTATAGTTTTGGAATTTTTATGTTATTATGGCCAGATATTCTAAACTAATAAATTTTATTCACTTCCGCCTACTTGATTGTATTTAAATTATCATCTTGTTTATGGGAGCATGGTTGCATGTCCCTATAAGCCTCAGGTGAATTCAAAGACATTAAAGTCTGCGGATTCACTGGCGCTGTAACATTCCCTTGGGATATAAAAAAGGGGGTGTTACAGGCTCTGCATATGCCGCCTTGAGAAGTGCGAAAGAGGAAGTCGGCCTAGCGACTTAAAAGTCTAGAGCTTGTAACAAAGACTTAGTTTTAGTTTTAGACAGATTTTGTTTTGGTTTTAGACTCTTTATTGTTTTGCATATTTTGTGTTTAGTTTTCAAATTGCAGGAGAGAGAAAAGCACACAAAAAGGCATCGAAATCGATGTCAGACATCGAAATCGACCTCAAGGTCGACATGGATAAGGTTTGTGATCGAGGCCAAATCACCCTGAAGCCTGAACAGAAATCAAGAGAGACATCGATATCGATGTAAAGGGTCGATATCGACCATGCCTGTTATCTTCTTCGACTCCTGAAATTTGTGACGGTTTAGTAAGTTTTCTTCTTAACCCTAGTTCTAATACAGTGAGGACACTGTAAATTTTAAGTATGGGGTGGGGGAAAGGCTTACTTGCATATTCATACTTAGTTTAGAGTTGCATATTTATACTTTAATTGCGAAAAAGAAATATGGAAAAAAAAAAGAGAAATATGACCCCCATCAAAAATTTTGAAAAAGAAAGAGTCATGGAAGTATAAAAAAGAGCTCTACGATGCAAAATTAGATTCATTAGAGATATAACATGAAATTTCCTAGTTAAGGGAAGTCCCAATGAAGTGCAAGAAGAGAAAAACATAAAGGAGATGAAAATTTGAAGTTGCTTTTGACATATGCATAATAAGATGATAGAGAACTTTTTATGAAAATTCCATACAAAGTGCTTACTTATACAAGTTCATATCCTAGCCTTACCTATGCATCATTGCAAAAGTCACAAAGCCATATATGAGCCTTATCATGATCATTATTGCTCCACATATACACATATTGCCCATTTTTTAACGTTATACCTTATCCGGGGACAATGTTGAGAATGGATGTCATCTTTGGAGTTATATGGAGTTGTGCATATATGAAGTTGTTGGCAGGAATAGAAGAATTATGAAATATGGAAAATTAAATGAGCGAGAAAAAAATCCGATCACCTCAGGAGATAAAGGTGGGTCGACCCTGCTTGCGTTGAGATAATAGTTCCGCAAGATGGGACACAAGGTGAGGAGTCCGAAGTACTAAGTATCCGGGGCCATTCATGACACCCATGTTTGCGACTCGCGAGAAGGCAGTGCTAAGGTTAGAGAGGTAAAAGCATTATATTGAAAAAAAAGCATTGAGCGATGAGTGAAAGGTGAGACATTATGAAGATGGAATGTGGAATGTTTTTATGTTTCCCCGGATTTAACACCACATGGCCAAATATTAGCCCACCTTTAGCCTTTTACCAATCCACTTCTCACATGCTTACAAAAGTCCTCTTGATTATTAATGCTATGTCGCTAAAATTGTTTTTGCATATTACCTCCTTTATGAGTATAAAATTGCTTTTTTGCACAGGCATGGACTTGGTTGACATAAGTACC
The DNA here is from genome assembly GCA_963922045.1 of Persicaria maculosa. Lineage (NCBI taxonomy): Eukaryota > Viridiplantae > Streptophyta > Magnoliopsida > Caryophyllales > Polygonaceae > Persicaria > Persicaria maculosa. The sequence goes on from OY998261.1 coordinate 44,658,405, forward strand.
TTATCAAGGATGGCAATTGATTGTAGGGACATATGAAAAATGAATCTATGATATTGAGGGTTTACTTTCTTCCCCTGAATGACCATGAAAGGTATTGCTTGGGGACAAGCAAGCTTAAGTATGTGGTGTTTGATGTGCGCGCAAATTGCCATATTTTCTATGCACATATGAATCCATTTTATTGTCTTTTGCATGCATATTAATGGGAAAACATGGGATTAGTGTAGTTTATACTTAAATGTCAAATATATGGGTTTGCACGAGTTTCCATGTGATTTCGCAGAAAACAGGATGAAAATGGATGAATTCGAAAGAGCGGAAAAAGAACTCGAAGTCTTCTGAAGAGGTCGAAATCGACTGGAGACCTCGACATCGAGTACATCAGAGACATAGGAATCGAGCAGAAAAGGAAACAGAGCATGTCGACACTGAAGGGGTCGATATCGACGTCTGGGGGTCGATATCGATGCTACCAGATCGACTAAATTGATAGAAGTCGAGTGCCAGTTCGAGTAGGAGAAGGAGAAGCTCGAGATGAAGTTTTGAAGGGGTCGATATCGATGTCTAAGGGTCGATATCGACCATGCCAGCAGAGGAATCCGACTCCGATTTTTGATAGAATTCGATCCAATGCTTGCAATGTCTATCCAAAGGACGAGATTTCTTATCATCAACACCAGATCTATCATGAGGAGGCTGATTTCACCATGAAGTTTTAGCTTTTACTTTGTTTTAGTTTATCTTAGAGAATAAAGATAAGGTTTCGAGTCCTTATCGACATCTATAAATAGAGGCCAATAGAGCTGAGTTTAGGTATCCAATTTCGCAGAGAATCTCAGTTATATAGAGAGTAGTGACGAATAGAGAGAGAGAGAGGAAGTCGACTGGAGTTGTAAAGCGAGAGCGGAGTGGCTTGTTCGGTTGTACTTTCTTTCGAAGTTTTAATTCAAAGTAGCTTTCTTTCAACAATAATGATGATGATGTGCATGATGAGGAGCGAGTAGTCAACCCACTTCTAGGGTCGGGGTGAGCCCGACGATAGCAATGTGAGGTAAGTACGTAAAAGGTATGACTTTTATGCGATTCCGTCTTCTACCCCATGCATGATCCTTTACGAAAGTTAAGGAGATTCATTATTTGCATTATTGAAGCGAAAGCCACTCATATTGTAAACTTGAATTGCTCATGAATTGGATAGTAACTCTTAGGAAATATGCGAGAGCCTCTAATCACCTAAGTGTTGATAACGAAAGTTATTTGATGGAAAGACATTAAAGTTCATATCTTTAGCATGAAACTTGCATTGTTATCATTGTGGCATGAAACCCCGACTTTGGAAGCCTGTTAATTAATTAAATTCTTCATAAAAGTCTTAGTTTTGTTTCTGTTCATCTTCCTTCTCCATCCTATTTTCTTCGGACTCTTTTCCGACAAAATTGGTTACGAAAACAGTTTCTGTGACAAGCATCGAAATCGACCATAAGGGTCGATATCGAGGTCTAACATCGATATCGAGGTCTGTCTCGACGTCGACTTGCTGTTTTGCCTTCTGCAGGAACTGCGCTAGGAAATCGACCAGAACTGAGGTCGATATCGACCAGTATACTCGATATCGAGTGCCTGCTGAGGTCAAAAGCTTTGATCATGAGTACTACAAGGGAAGCGCTGACATACCTCCTCGTGGATTCGATCCTGAATTACCCTACTACTACAAGGGAGGGGATTCTTGTATTATTTGTTTGGGACAGGGAGATAGTCTAGTTGTGCTTTGTTTTATTTTGAATTATTTGAATCTCCTACTACCACCCCCGTGGGCGAACAAACTATGCGTCGGATCCCACCTCCAACGAAATGAAATTGAAGCGTCGCAGCCAACTTACCTCAACTTGTTTTGGGGGAGGCCCTTGTCACGGCTTAGGGCAAAGGTAGTTGGCACCTTCATTGCATAAGTGGACTTCAACTCGGGGTGTTGATTCATGATTACGGGGAGTAGTTGGGTGACGCACATTAATAGAGCGGGCAACTGGCGGTCCGTGACATGGTGCACATCGCAGTCGTAGACCCTCACCTGCCACTCCTTCAGATCAATTGCGAGGGCAACCCAGTGTTTATTTTTCAGGTTGAAGGGTAAGAGGACGAGGTCCACCCCTGCCCACTGCCACACCATTGCCGGCGAGGACCGGCCCTCCAAGTATGCGATCACTTTGGCATTTGCCTCATACCCACCGTCATCTCCTTTGTACAGCTTCCACTCCCTCTCCAGAAAGCACGGGAAGAAGTCGTGACAGGTGTACAAAGGCCCTTGTCACGGGGATTAGTGTGTCCACGACAATGACTCGAGGGGAAACGTCAACACCCTTCTCCATGATCACTTTACGTTGTAGGAAGCACGACTGCTCCAACATGAACATCCACAAAAATACACTACATAGATCACCCGCCAATCAAATACAAATGCAACGAAAATCATACCTCTATGTCCACCCAACATCGGGACGTCTGGAGAGAGGTAAAGAAGTCCTTCGCCAGGTCCCGGCCAGAGGCTGCCGACCACTTCTCAGCATCCGCCCTACACCGTAAGTGAAGAGTTGAATAAGAAAATGGTTTACGCTATCGTGTAATGAAGAGTGAATTTAGACAATGGGTATGGGTTACCTTGCGAGCCACTCATGTAGGGCATCATTGTCGGCCGCAAAAACTAGTCCTAAGGAAACAACGTCAATGGGAATGGTGGCTTCCTTCCCTTTCTGGGTCCGTGGTTTCTTAGCTGGGGGACCCATAGCCTCTGCATCATCCTTCTTTGTCTTCTTGGCCCCCTTTTTCCCATAGACCCGTGTCACCTAACAACATTACCCGTGTCACCTAACTCAATTCCCCATGTCACTAGTTACAACAAAAAATGATGATTTCTGTCATTACAATGGGCCACAAGGACCGTACATTCATTTCAGTACCAGTCCCGTCTCCCTTGACAGCTTCTCCTTCTGAGGGCTTCTCCATCTCTTCAGTATCAGTCCCCACTACGTCATCATTAGCGCCCCCTTGGAAAACAAATGATTTCAATGAAGTTAAATTGACTATTACCATATATTGATTCAAATGAACTTAAATTGATCTATGCAATTGAAGTTAAATTACATTAGAATGAAGTTCAATCAAGTTTAGAATTTTAGAATTACATATCCTTAACCATTGCTTACCTTATCATCGTCTCGTTTTTCAGGCTTACCCCCACCCTCTGATGAACACTCTATCACCACATCCACATGAACGGCCTGGAAAACGAATTCAAAAACCATGTCACCCAACATAAAACCCCATCATAATTATTCCCTTGTCACACAATATAAAACACCATGTCACCCTTCATAATTATTTGTGACGCCATCATTTCATAATGGCATTGTTGATATAGTCGACACGGGTCACAAGAGCTTACCTTATTACCTTCTTCTTGAGGGGCCTTCTCCATGGTTTCAGTACCAGTCCCCATTGTGACATCAACATCGCCCTCCTGTAAAACAAAACCAGAAGTTACAAGGAATGCAATATGACTAAATTGTTGCTATTATCGACGCAGGCCACTGTACCTTACCTTACCACCTTCTTATTGTTCAGCCTTCCCACCAGCTTCAACTGCACTCTCTGTAAACTCATCCACATGAACATCCTAGAAAACAACAACAATCTTTAGAGTGATGCCCCAATATCCCATGTCACACAACAGAACATACCATGTCATCCAAAAACAAACTTACCTTCTCCTCCTCAGTTGGCGCCCCCCCCCCCCCCCCCCCTTTTGTCTTTAGCATTCCCATCTCCAACTTTTCAACAACTTCATCTTCGACATCCTTGCCACCCACAAATTTGTCTCCAGTGTCAGTACCTTCACCATCTCCAGTGATGTTGTCTTCTACATCCTTTCCTCTTTCTTCCCCGCCTCTTCCCATCCCTTGACCAATCCGCACTCCATGAACGACCTCCTCCAACACTTTCATCTGCATGGTTTAGGTTTTCAAGATCAATCCTACGGACTAAGGTGAACAAAACCGATCAGAAAACAACATCACTTATTCAGAATGTATATTTATCATGTCACCTACGATATGTTCTGTGTCAGAAGTCCATTTACCCATGTCACATGTGTTATTCAGATTCTGCACAAAATAAAGATTGATATGCCAATGACTTTCTTACCTTGCCATCCATACTCTCCATCCACATTGACATGCTTGCCAACGTCTCCATCATCTTCTCAAGTGTCTTCGCCATGTCAGCCCCCCCACCATCCTTCTCCTCAGCTCCTGTCCGTTTTGTTGGCACGACCTTAGGGGCGATGTCAACTGGAGCATCGAAAAGGTGCGCCAACAGCCGCACAATGTCGTCGAACAAGATGTCAGGCTCCTCATTCCGATAGTAGCACCCATCCATCAATGACAGCTCGTCCTTCTCCGGTAGTAGCACTGGGTTCTCCGTAACATTGATGCCGTCCTCCTCATCCATGAGTTTAACAATTGTGTCGTAAGCAAGGTTCTCTTCCTTGGAGCTCCACCTCATGCACCGAGGCACCGCTTTGGAGGACAGCTTCGTCGCAAACTGGACACCAAAATCTGGAATTATTTCATATAGCCAAGCCTACAAGGCATCCGCACTCCAGTTACAAACCTAAACCGCATATCATTGTAAATTAGTATGAGGGTCGTATGTAAGGTTACCTGGAAGGCCATCGGATATCCCATCAGCCCGTATCCAGCGCGCTCCTTGGGATCGGGCTTCAAGTCAGCCAAGCGGCGCTCTACAGCACCAGAGAGTGAGCGATGTATGGTCTCATAAACAAGCCTTCCCCATGGGAATGCCAGGAACCGATTGACATTCTCCAATAGCCTCACGATCCACCCCCACAAAGGCTTCCTTTCCCCCCCCCCCCCCCCCAAACAACACTGCCTCAATGATGAAGAGGAGAGCAAGCTTAAATCTCCTTCTCGCGCTCGGCTTCTTCTGCAGCGAGCTCTTCAAGGCGTGCTCTAGCTCACCCACAGACATCCTTTTCGATTGGAAGAAGTCCTTGACTGCTTTCTTTTCGTCCTCCATCTCCATCCCCTTTACTCGACCACACCGGAGACCCGTCACAATGGCAAACTCCTTAATGAAGAATTGTATAAGCTTCCCTTGAATCATATACCAACTCTCCCACTTCTTCTTAGTGACAAGTTGACGTTGTAGTGCGTAATGCACCAGTTGTGATGAGAATTGACATCGGTTTGCTAGCTAGACGATCCCCCCCCAACTGGCTGTCCAGCAGCTTCTCCCAGTCATAGGGGTCCATGTAGTCATCAATGTTGGCCAGCATCGCCAATCTAGACGCTTGGTTTACTCACGCCCGAAAGTGCTTTTCTCCCGGGACACAGTAACGGGGCTCTCCCGGTGTGGGAGGTACTACTCGAGGACTTCGTGTATTTTTAGATTGAACCATTTGTTTCATGCAGTTTGGGTAATAGGAACATAATCAATTTTCCAGAAAATTTATATCCCCATGTCACCAAAAACATATCACGTGTCACAAAACATCAAAACCCTTGCCATTAATGTCAGACAGCACCATTCCAAACTTGTGACCCATATTCAACTAACCCAATCTCCACCCAATACATTTGACATCAAACAACAAATTTCAATTTCACACTAATAGAATTGCGTTCAACATACGTAATACAAATAGAAGATGACCCTAACCCATGTCCCAATTTCAACACCCCTGTCACCCACGTTCGACACCTATGTCACCCCCTTTCTCTTTCCAAAACAAACATCGACATAAATCACTTCTCTTACATCACTCCTTCTTCTTCAATTGGCCTCCTAAACTTCCCCATGTCCCAATTTCAACTCCCACCATTCCCACCCTCTTTGGCCTTCCTAAACCCTAACCGTCGATTTCCCGTAACCATACCCAAAAACCACCATTCTTATCCTTCAATCGCACCAACCATCGCCACCCCTCCACACCCCATCACTCCCCCCACCATTTTCCTTCAATCCCTAAACCCCATAGCCAATGCCTTCACCCACACACCCCACACCCCACGTTCGCACATAAAGGAGAAGAGGAAGAACGATTTCGGGTTTAATCGAGAGGGGGACTTACCTTTGGAGTTTGGCGCCAGCGATCGTCTCTTCTCCTCCACTCGGACAGCCACCCTTCGGTTGCCTTTCTTCTCTGCTTTTCCGCCCGTCGTCCTTCCTCTGTTTTTTGGTTTTGAAATGGACACAGTTACAAATGGAGAGAGAGAGGGTATGATGATGGCTCTCCTTTCCTTTTTTTTCTGGCCTCCCGCCGGATGCATTTAATGCAGTGACAGTTTTCATCTTTTTTTTTTGTTTTCTTTCCACATTTCTTTTTCTTTTCCCATTTTTTTCGTCCTAAACTGGCACCAACAGGTGGTCCAACCGGGACATTTTTACCATTTTTTCGAGTTTGGGTTATTTTTGCAAATTTTCCGGACGGGAGGTCACCTTTGTAAACTTTGATGAAAAGGGGGTTATCTATGACCATTTCCTCATTAAAATATAAGGCTTCATTTGAGGTATTTTCGGTTATTTATTTAATTATTAAATAATTAGATTATATATATTATAATATTATGACTTTTTAAAAATTGTTGGGATTTAAAAATATAATATTTGGACTTGAATTTGGAAAAGGACTTTAGAAAAGGTTTTCAAATATTGGAATTGGATTTAATAAGATTTAAAACAGAAATTGATTTAATTACTTGAAAAGCGGATTTTCGGAAATATCCTGATAAGCATGATTTGTGTGTTTAAATTGTAAAGGCTCGGATTTTAAATCCTATTATTTTCGAAAAAAGGAATTTTAAAAATGAATTTAAATCAGATTTAAATCTCGTTTAGCGAATTCCGACCGGAATATATAATTTGACAAACAATTTCCGTCCTTTTACTCGAGAATTCAAAATAATTATCGAATTGCAATATCATTTTCGATTTTTTTTAAAAAAAATCTAGTTGATCGAGTAAGCGGGATTCGGAGAAACTAAAATTCGGGAACTAATTTCGGGGTTCGAAATTCGTGTATTTGGGATTTATTTTCGGGTATGGGTTTTAACCCATTTTAGACGCAATCCCTTACCCACTCCCATCAATCACCTTACCCCTTCAAATCTGCACCCCTCTCCCCGTCATTCACCATTCACCATCATCACTCATCCCTCTCCTCATCTTCACTCATCATCATTCACCCTCTCCCGTCACCTTCACCATCACCGTTATTCACCTTCACCCACCCCGCTCCCTCCTTCAGGTCATCGCTCTCCCGTTCTCTTCCTGGCTTCACCATCAACACCACCATCTTTATTCATCACCATCTTCATCCCATCGTCACCAATTCACCACCATCTTTACTCCATCATCGCCACCGCAGCTCCTTCGACTCTTCCTCGGAGCAACCAACAGCAGCCTCGGCTTTCCTCGGAGCCACCAGCAGTAGCGGAGCACCACCGGAGCCACCACGAGAGCCACGACAACCCATTCTCTCCTAAATCCATGTTCGATCGCAAGCCACGTTCCGGTAAGCGATTCTCTCCCGTCTTTGATCGAAACCACTCCCGGAATTCACCATCACGCTCATCCATGTCCCACGCAGGTCCAACGAGCCATCGCGAGCCTCCGACGATGCTCAATCCTCCGATCAAGAGCCCCGAAGTCGTGGACTTTCTCGGTAAAGTTTCCACATTTCCTCCTCTGTTTTCGAATCGATTTCTGGCTTGGGTCGGGTTGTGGGCGAGTGTCGAGGGTGTGTGAGGTGAGTGCGGCGAGTCGGGGGGAAGCTCGTGAGCTCAGGCGAGAGCTCCAGCGAGCTCGATTTGGCAGCAAGCGCGGGTACGAGAGGCTGAGCAGAGGCGGGAGCGCACGGACGACCAGCAAGCGCGGACGAGCGAGGACTTGAGTGGGCAGGCCAGCCGGCGCGGATGAGCAGGGACGAGCATCCAATGTGAGCAGGGCAGCTAGCGCGAGCCAGTGGGCGCGGGTGCGAGCGAGTCGACGGGAGAGGTCGAGCAGCGGGCGTGGGAGCGGTTTCCTTCTTTTGAATTAGGAGGAAGAGGATGGCAGACGTGGCTTGTGGGGGCCCTTTACTAACTTACGGAGTATATATATATATATATTTGTTATATCAAATCGGGTTTGGATTCGGCTCAGTTCGGGTTAATCCGTTTATTTATTTAACTATTTAAGAGTATTTAAAATATTATAATATTAATTGAGGATTTTAAAGGATAAAATATTATTTTTAGAGATTTATAAAGGGTCGGTTTTATGAAATAAAAATGGGTTGGAATTATTCTATAAATAATTTGGAGATGGTTTATAAAAGTGTTAACAAATGGTGTTTCAAATATTATACATATATTATTGGGATTTAAAATAAATTATTAGACTTGTCGATTTAAAAAGAGAATTTGGAAAATAATTTCAGGGTTGGAAAGTGATTTAATAAATAATTGAAAGAGAATTTTGCGAGTATTTTCAAAGGTCGAAATTCTTAACTATTTAACTCGGATGTCGAAACGGTTTTGAAACTAACTTAGGAATCTGAATTGTTCGATGACTGACGAGCATGATGTTATGATGTTATGTATGACTAATAACATGATTTGTGTGGACTAATGGCATGATTGGTTAACTAATAGCATGATGGGATGTTAGAGTTTACATCGTTTGACTTATGCCTTATAAACTATGATGAATATGACGAACTTTTGAGATATATGGCTATGCGGATATATTATTGTAATTATATGAATGTGGCTGAACGAAATGATGAGAATGATATGGACTTGTGGAATGTGGTAAATGCGAAGAGTGGTTGAACTTGATAATGTTATGATGTGATCATGCGCTATTGAATGATATGCACTTGTGTGTGATCGAATGATTAGATGTAGACTTATGTGGATGTCCTGATATGAATTTAGGTGATATTATCTGATTGTTCGTGCTACTTGCTGGGATCATACTTTTGCTGTTCTGCATACCAGGTAAGTCTCTTCGGAGCCTACTCAGATCAACAAAGAGACTCCCTGTCTTCTGTGCATGATATACTAGGTGCTTGCATTCATGATCAGCATGCCATGTAGTATCATGCTAGGTTGCATTGACTTTGAGCATTCTATTCTTTATGCGGGTGTAAACAGAATGGCCGTTATCTGTGAAGTTACTAGAGTCTTTGCTAGGGTCATAGGACAACCCAGTCCCATCGGGTCTTGTCCTGAGTCAATCGAGTCATGATTAACACCTTTATGAGCAACACATATATGAGCATGATGATGATTATGAGAATGGTGAATGAATGATGATTATGAACGAATGGAATGCATTCGCGAACTGGCCAGTCTCCGCCCTATCGGGAAGGGGGGTGGAGGTAGGAAGAGGGATATACCATTTGGTATTCTGTGTTAAGGCCTTATTATTATTATGCACTTGATCTTAGGGGCATGCTAGTGTGTTAATATTCCGCCTTGCATCTAGAAGCATGATTATTAGGTATAGCGTATGCGTGTGCATTGGGCAGCGGAAAGAGCAGGTGGGAGTCATCTGATCCCGCTCACCATTAACGTTTTTAGGTATTATTATTGTGTTCGTTTTCTTGGTGCTGCTTGACTATCGCGCGGGTCCTATTGTCCGGCGGAGAGTGAGTGTCGGAGGTCTTGACTTCATCAGACTTTGACTATGCTTTTAGCTCTTGCTTTTAGACTCCGTTTTGACCCGGCTCTGTCGTGGCACCTCTTTTGTATTATACCTTAATTCCGCTCTTGTATGACTATGAGTTTTCCGCGCTTAGACTTACGACAGGTACAGAGGACCTCCCCGGAAATTCCAACGATCCCTTCGAATTTTGGGTATGAAATCCCACTTGAAGACGTTAGAGTAGAATTTCAAACCTTCAACCTGTACTCGGGGCGCAAGATCCTAACGATAGGTTTTATCCCTCGAAACGTAACCCGGGAATCATAATCCTGGGCTGTTACATAAATTCCGTGTTGCATTAGATGCATCCTTATCTAAGTATAGCGTATATGTGTGTCTGTAGTTGGACCTAGACATGTGTGAGCCTCAGTCTGATTCCTTGCCATTTATAGGTGTGTTTGTTGTTGCTTATTTGCTCGATGCTCTATGAGGAGGTTATTTTCCTATGGCGTTATACTGACCGAGAGACTCACGTTCACGAGACTTTAGACTTGGATGATTTCGTACTCAGGTTTCCATATTTTTGGTTTTGACCCAGTTTTGCCGTGGCAAGTTGTACCCCAATTTTCTGCTTTTACTTGTTTGAACTATAAAATTAATTTGAGCGATTTAGTCTATAGGACAGGATCTGGGTACCCAACGGTCCTTCTCTAGATTTGGGGTATGAAATCCCCTCTTTCAAAACACTAACTTTTGAGGTTTGAAACCTCGACCCGTACGTGGATTGCAAGATCCGAATGAATGTATCTACCTTCGAAATGTAACCCGAATATTTATATTTGGGTCGTTACATTCGACATGTGAAATATGATTTTCTAGTGATGTCACGTGGGATAATTTTATTTTTGTTTTAAAAGTAGTATTGATAATAGATAGATTTTGTCATTTAGAGCATGCTCAACAGATTCTCTATTTTAGAGAATTTTGGGCTTTTGGGGAGTATTAGCGTTATTTCTAGCCCAACAGTTTCTCCAACTCATTCTCTAAAATAGGGATGGAGTCGGAAAAATAGGTTTTTCTTCCCCATATATGCAGCAAACGCCAAATTTTTTGCAGGTATCCTTTCCACGTTCTTTCAGCCTCCTACCTTCAAAAAAACTAAATTTGAATGAGACTGTTCAATAATCAAATCCAGAGCTCACGATCTATCGAAGGAGATCAAGGAGAAGTGCGCCTACTTCTTCTCCAAGATCGGCGGTAAGGCGAGCCAGAGGACCATCAATACCTCCGAGTTCCGGTACATTCTGATGAGCTACGCGCTCAATTTTGACAACAATGCCTCTCGGATCGACGAGTTTCCGCAGCAAAGCTTCTCCGCCAGGCTTCCGCTGTCACCTCAGTCGAAGCCTCGCTCCCATAAGGCTTCCCGCAACAGTCGTTTCGCGAGAGATCGTCGCTTGCAGCTAGTCAAATTCGGAACTTGAATCTGCTGAATCTTTTTTTTTTTGGATTGATTGTTATTTTGAAAGTAGAGTTTAGTTATTCTTCCAATTAGAGATTCTTATGGGAGGATTGACGAATCTATAATCGATTACTGATTCCGGATAATCGTAATGTTGTACATAGAAAGATATAATTTTGATCCTCGATCTGTTGGTTTGCTTGAAGTCTGAGCAGTTCAATGCTGATGATGAATATAACAAATTCAAATCAAAGCTCCAACTATGTGATCTTTGCAAATTGGAAGGGCTAAAATTTTGGACATTTAATAAATTAGTTCAATATTTATATAGAAAAAAATACTAATAGAGAATCAATTCCAATTGGGCAAGTTTGAACATTTAATAAATCAGTTTTGTATTTGTATGGAAATCACTTTGCATCACGGATAAAATTATTTGTAGTGTCTTTGTGAAATCATGGATGAGAAAGAAGCTGTGAAGAGGAGGATATGCTGAATCTTTTTGAGAGCAAGATAAATAAAATCATGACCATGAGAATCTCTTCTAGCTAGGTAGCAGTTGAAATTTACCCCAAATATTAATTTATAATTAAAAAATTAATTTTTAATTCCTTAAAATGAAGAACTTGTTGGAATTAACACAATTGTTTTAGAGAAAATGGATTTTTATTCCCCATTTTGAATAAAATATGGGTAATCTCTTAGGCATGATCTTACATGCATTTTATTGAAAGATTGCAGAAGAATGTAGGGATGGATGACGAGTTGCAAATAAAGGGTGATTTTGTGAAGTTTACATCATATTAACACAAGAAGCTTTACTTTGTGGCAAATATCAATAACCTACACAAATGCAATAATGGATTAGATTTAAAAAAAAAAGCAAGTTATGGCGAGAAAATCCAAGTTATATAAAATAACACTTATAACTATAAGTTATTGTGATTTTATAACATAAAGTGCGCTTATGAAATTATTTTATATAATATCGTCTAAATTTTTATTTTTTTTGCAAAAAATCTATGTCGACTTTTACAATGTTAAAAATCCAATCACAAAAATCGTTGTACTGGATTTCACTGCATTTTAATTATATTTTAAATATAATTTATTTTTAATTATAAAGACTTGAATAATATTTATTTTTAAAAAATTATATTTTATTTAAAATAACATAAATTTTGAATCATAAGTTGTGTCAATTAAACATATATATTATTATGTAAAATTATAATTATAGTATAACTAAATATAATGGACTGACAAAAATTTTGGGACGGGTGGCAAATAATGTTTTTGCTGGCATGGTACATCTCTCATAGGGCACAGTCGATTGATGAATGGTTATGGTTTTTTAAGAATGGAAACAATTGAGCATTGACCATAAGGTTATGTTACAAGCGACGTTGTTAGGGTTTATTATCCTCTAATTTCCTTTACTTGGACAGCACATAACATGTACGTTAGGTCTTCCTAACTAAATAATAATAATAATAATAATAATAACAACAACAACAACAATAATAATAATAATAATAATAATAATAATAATAACAATAATAATAATAATAATAATAATAATAATAATAATAATAATAATAATAGGGCACAGTCGATTGATGAATGGTTATGGTTTTTTAAGAAGGGAAACAATTGAGCATTGACCATAGGATTATGTTACAAGCGACGTTGTTAGGGTTTATTATCCTCTAATTTCCTTTACTTGAAAAGCACATAACATGTACGCTAGGTCTTCCTAATTAAATTTCGATAAAAAAAAAGGTCTTCCTAATAATAATAATAATAATAATAATAATAATAATAATAATAATAATAATAATAATAATAATAATAAGTGAATTCCTCCCGAATTGCTCTGCTAGGGCATAGGCGATTATCGAAGACGGATTGCTCTACCAACAAGTGAATTCCTCCCGAATTCACTTGGCAATATCATAATCAATCATCCCTCACGAGGTTGATTAATGATTGGTGGAGTAATTAATTAATTTTGGTAGAATTCCTACTTCCTATTTCGATTTCATTTGATTTCCACTTTGGAAAAGTCAACGTCACTTTGTTGATTTACAATTTGAAGTAACGGCGGCATCTGGTACTTGGTGGATGTCCATCTCGGCGTTTGGGTAGGCCAGCCTGTCGGAGTCGGCGTCGTCACAGTTATGCCCGACCTTGTTCGTTACCATTGCCCTTTTGTGGGTCTTTGTGGGTGCCTTGATGGTGGTGGTAGGGGTCTTGTTAAAACCTCCATGCTCAGGCACCTTCGTGACCGACATTGTAGTGGTGATGCTCAGGTACTTACTCGTCAAACTCTTTGTGATAGTTTGACTATTTATTCTGAGGCTGAGATAACTTTAAAGCGTATGGGAGTTTGGTTATGTGGGGTATGCCTTAAAACTCATACCTTTCGTGCTCGGTGTCGGTATAGCCAGGTTGATTCTGTGGAACCTCCGGACTGTGGTGATGGCCTTGTTTGTTTTATTATTTACGATATTCCCAGACCTCTAGCTCCGTCTCTGTCGATTCCCTTGTCTGATGTTGGGGTTGTGCCTGTTGGTTTGTCTATATCTTCGCTTGACCGTTTGTTCTCTATGGGGTTACGCACCGTGAGATCCATCCCTCCTAAATGTCGCCTAGGTTTTTCACGGGTTTTAAAAGCGGCATTAGATGGTGTGGCTGACTCTCCTGGAGACCTCTCCTGCTGGATTCGCTTGCTTGTGATGCCTCTTTGTATACTTAAGACCTTTTCCCCTTGAAGTAATCTTAAGTGTAGGACTGCTGTCAAGCGTCAACGTCAAGAGGAGAGTATTGCTAGTGCTATTCATGCTTGGGGTGTGCCTGGCGGCAGTTTGCAGCTTCTACAGGAGACCTTGGCTGATGTTCCCCCTTATTTTGATGTCAAGGAGGACCTTGATTTGTGTGAGCTTAACCTCCGCCAATGTCGGAGGAAGATTTGTGATGGTCACTACACTGCCGCTGTTCGGGTGCTTTCTTCATCAGGTATTGCTCTTTATTCTGATGCCACTCTGGCGGCTTTGCAGGATAAGCACCCAACTGCCCCATCTCCCAACTTGCCGCCTTTGCCTGTTGATCACCATCCTTTTCTTGCATCTTCGATCGTTGTTTTGGATATGATTCGGAGTTTTCCGCGTGGCACATCATGTGGGAGGGATGGGTTCCGTGCTCAGCATCTGTTGGATTATTTAGGCGAGGCTGCTGTTGCTATTTCAGATGATTTGATCACCTCTATTGCTCGGGTGGTTAATCTTTTCCTTGAGGGTCATTGTCCACAGGATCTGGGTGAGTACATTGCTAGTGCTCCTCTCACAGCGCTTGTTAAACCGGGTGGTGGTATACGTCCTATTGATGTTGGCACTATTTGGAGATGCATTGTCTCTAAGGTTGGTGCTTGTTTGGCCGGTCCTTCTTTGTCTGGTTATTTTGCAGGACTTCAGTTTGGGGTTGGGGTTTCCGGTGGAGGAGAGGCCATTCTGCATGCTTTGAATCGGTTTGTTGAGGCTTGTGGTGGTGTGGAGGGTCTTTCCATGTTGATGGTCGACTTTCAGAATGCTTTCAACTTAGTTGATCGTGTGACCATGTTACAGGAAGTTCGCCGTCACTGCCCTGTTCTATCCCGATTGGTAGAGTTTTGTTACTCTAGTCCTGCCCGGCTGTATTATGGGGAGCATAGTTTATGGTCTTGTAGAGGGGTTCAGCAAGGAGATCCTCTAGGCCCTCTGCTTTTTGCCTTAGTGTTGCATCATTTGGTATGCAAGATCAGAGACTCATTTGACCTGAGTCTACAGGCTTGGTACTTGGATGATGGCACTATTGTTGGGGACACTTTGGTTGTGGGGAAGGTCTTAGATCTGATTATGGAGGATGGTCCCCGCTTTGGCCTTCATCTTAATGTGGATAAGACCGAGGTTTTTTGGCCTAAAGAAGACCCTAGGAGTCGGCTCCCTGGTGTTTTCCCCCCCTCTATTGGTCGGCCATCGCGCGGTGTCAAATTTCTGGATGGGCATGTTAGCGTATGCCCTGTTTTTAGGAGCGACCTTGTGGCAAAGAGAGTGACTAGGGCCATAGAGCTTATGGATTCTGTCGTGAGGATTGATGACCCCCAGTGCGAGTAGCTTCTGCTTTGGGCTTGTACGGGTATTTCTAAACTCTACTTTGCCTTGCGTACTTGTTCTCCGCATGTCTTTCGACCGGCCCAACTTTCTTTTGATGTGGCACTCCGTCTTAGCTTTGAGCATATTGTCACTGCGTCTGGGCCTGGGTTTGGGGATTGGCAGTGGCGCCTTGCCACCTTCCCTTTTCAGTTTGGTGGACTCGGAGTGTATGCTGCTGGGGATGTCCTACATTATGCTTTTTTGGCGTCTCGTTTGCAGTCTGCTGAATAGCAGGCTAAGCTCCTACATCCTTCTGGTATCACTGATGCTGGCCCTACTTTTGATGACGCTTGGCGTGCTTTTAATGAGGTCACGTGTTTTGATCTTTTACACGATCCTAGTGAAATCGATGCCCCTAAAATTATGAAGAAATTGGCAGATATATATTTCGCGAAGGTTGCTACTACATCAGAATCTGTTTTCTCTTTGACTCCGCGACATGTGGCATTATAAAAGTCTCAACATGGTGCTCACTCCTCTGATTGGCTATGTGCAGTACCTATTTTTGGGCTGGGGCAGGTTATGAATGGAAGGACCTATCGTAGTGTGCTTAGCTATCGACTGGGTGTTCCGTTGTTCACGATGCCTAGGCCCTGCCCAGCTTGTTCTCGGGTCTTTTTAGGGCGATGTTTTTGGCGATCATGCTGTGTCATGTGCTGGTACTGTGAGCATTAAACATCGACATAACCTCGTTCGTTACACTTTATTGGATATCTGCTATAGAGTTGGGATTTCTGCCGGTAAGGAGGTTGATATCGGTTTGATTGATGGGCATGATAAGCCCCTTCGTCCGGCAGATTTGCTCCTTTATTCCTGGGATAGGGGGCGGGATGTGTGTTGATCTGACGGGATCCTCCCCCTTGACTCAGTCTGCATTGTCTAACTTTGTGCCTGACCGTATTGTTGTTGATGCTACCCGGCGTAAGTGTGCCAAGTATCGTGAGCTGTGCATGATGGCTGGGTATGGTTTCCTGCCCTTCTCCTTCTCTTCCTTGGGGGAGTTAGATACGGATGTTGTACCTTTGCTGAAGCGGATTCAGAAATTCTCGGTATCTCATGATGCTGGGGCTCGTGCGGCCACTTATATTTTTACTAGAATTAGCTTTGTTATCGCTAAGGGAGTGAGTGCCCAGATAGTATCTCGGCTACCCACTAATTTCTTGTAAATAATAATAATAATAATAATAATAATAATAATAATAATAATAATAATAATCATAATAATCATAATAATCATAATCATAATCATAATCATAATAATAATAATAATAATAATAATAATCATAATAATCATAATAATAATAATAATGATAATAATAATCATAATCATAATAATAATCATAATCATAATAATAATAATAATAATAATAATAATAATAATAATAATAATAATAATAATAATCATAATAATCATAATAATCATAATAGTCGTGATAATGATAATCATAATCATAATAATAATAATAATAATAATAATAATCATAATAATCATAATAATGATAATTATAATAATAATAATAATAATAATAATAATAATAATAATAATAATAATAATAATAATAATAATAAAAGGCGTAGTACTAGTACTGGTAGTAGTAGTAGTAGCTTTTTGTTTATAACAGACCTTGCAAATAAGCACAAGTTTTTTTTTACAGTAGGCAAAGAGTTGGATGTACTACAGACATCCATGATCATCTGAAAAGATGATGTTTTGGAACTTGTAACAGTAAGATCCTAGGATAATATTACAATTTAAAGGAGATTTTGCAAGGAAATCGGCTGCCTGATTTGCCTCTCTGTAGCAATTCTGAAAACTGATCGATTCGAAGTCTTCTTTTAGAGACTTGATTTCTTCAATTAATTGTGCTATCTACCATGGGGTTTTGATCATGTGATTGATGGCATTGATGATTGTTGCGTTGTCGCTTTCAATAATGATTCTTCTGATTCGCAAGTCGTTTGCCTGTCTTATACCTGCATATATAGCCATAGCTTCGGCCAAAATAATAGACCATTTTCTAATGTTGCATTTGTATATATGAATTACCTGACCGTAGTTGTTTCTCAGAATGCAACCAATTTGAGTTTCATGATTAACTTTAACTAAGGCATCTACATTAATTTTAATCGTGTTAGGAGGTGGGTGTTTCCAAAATAATTTATGTTGAGGTCTACTGATTTTAGGTTTTATATAATTATTATTTTCTTTATTCCAGGAGGATATGTTGTCAATTGTTTGGTATAGCGTGCTGATGATGTTTTTGTTTTTGTTATTTCGGAAGATTATATTGTTTCTGAGTTCCCATATGTTGTGCCATAAGTAACAAAGGTCAGAGAAGTCTTTATTGAGTGTTTTGGTGTTAATGATGTTTTCAGAGGCATTGTCTCTTAGGTCCGGTATAATAAATAATTTTTTTAATTTGATGCCAAGGTTTGCTATAAGAGATTTGGTGATCTGACAGTTAAATAAGAGATAGTTTGTGTCTTCTATGTCAGAGTTGCAGAGAGAGCAAGTGTTGGGAACTCTATTTATATATTTATTTAAACGGGCAGTGGTAGGTAAGATATCGAGGATAATCTTCCAAATAAATTTTTTTATATTTGGAGGGACGTTAAGTTTCCAGATCCAGTTTGCATTAATTCTATTTGTGTTACTGGTATTGAAAAGGGAATTAGTGGATTTAACTGTAAATTCTCCATTGTTATTATAGATCCAAATAAGTGTGTCAGGAATATTTCTAGTTGGGATATGTATGTTGCTGATCATTTGGACGATGTTAGGGGGAAATATATTATTCAATTTATTCATATCCCACAAATTGTTTTTAGTGAAAAGGTCACAGACTTTTAGATTAGGGTTTTGATTATTACGGAATGTTTCAAGATATTGTTCATTTACCCATATATCAGTCCATACATTTATACTTTTTCCATTACCTACAAGCCAGAGTAATCCTTTTGAAAAGAGGTCTCTGATATTTAGAAGTCTTCCAAATTGCCATGAGATTTTGAATTTTCCTCTTTCCATTAACGATTCTTTTGAGAGGTATTTTTCTGAGATTACCTTAGACCAGATATTGTCAGGATTGGATATGATTCTCCAGAGGAGTTTCATTTGCATTCCAATATTAATTTCTTCTGCTGATTTAAATCCTAATCCGCCGTCTTTTTTGGGGGTGCATAGGTGTTCCCAGCTGATTAATGGGTGATAATTATCAGATTGAAGTTTGTTCCAAAAGAATTTTTTGTTTATTTGATCAATGTTGTTGAGAATTCCTTTAGGGAGAAGGAAAGATTGCATTAAATAATTTGTTTTAGAGTTGAGGTTAGCTTGAATTAGTACTGGTCTACCGGCCTGTGAGAGAGTGTTTGATTTCCATTTTGAGAGCTGTTTTTTGAGACTTAGTATAGCATCATCAAAGGTAACATTACAAAATCTTCCACTAATGAGTGGTATTCCAAGATATTTTCCATTGTTTTGGTAATAGGAATATTTAGTTGTTGGGCGAGAGACTGTGCTTTATTTTGTTGTATATTTTTGGAGACTTGTAGGGAGCTTTTATTGTAATTGATGGTTAATCCAGATAAGTTAGAAAAGTTGTTTAGGATATTTTTAATCGTGTATAGACTTAGTTCATCGGCACATCCAAAGATTAGTGTATCATCAGCAAAGGAGAGGAAATGGATAGGACTGCTATAGCATTCTAGGGATTCCTGTTGTAGCATTCTTGCCAGTAGTTCCATTACTATTTCAAAAATATAAGGTGCAAGGGGATCTCCTTGTCTTATTCCTCTTTGCGTTTGGAATGTATGTCCTGGTAAGTTGTTGAGTAGGACGGAAAAGCTTGTTTTGGTAAGGCAAGTCATAACCCAATTAATCCATTTAGGGTCAAAACCAAATTTATTTAAAATTGTTTCAATAAAGTTCCAGTTTATTTTATCATAAGCTTTTTCCATGTCAAGTTTTAGGGCCATCCATCCTAATTTTCCTTTTTTTTGTTGTGGAAAGAATGGAAAATTTCATGGGCAATTAGAATATTGTCTTGGATATTTCTACCTTGTATAAATGCTCCTTGAAAAGGATTTATGATACGCGGTAATATTGGTTTCAGACGACTAACTAGTAATTTTGAGATGATTTTATAGATAGTGTTGCACAGATTGATTGGTCGATAGTGGTTAATGTTAGAAGGTGTATCTATTTTCGGAATAAGAGCAATGAAAGTTGTGTTTACTTCCTTGAGGAGGATTCCAGAATAGAAAAATGATTTGATTGTCTTACATAAGAGATTACCTACAATGTCCCAGTACTTTTTGCAGAATTCTGGTGGAAAGCCATCAAGGCCTGGACTTTTGTCATCTGTCATTGAGAATAGGGTGTCCTTGATTTCTTTATCTGAGAAAGGTTTTGTTAAGGCAAGGTTTTCAGAATTAGTGATGGTGTGATTTATTAAGTTAGGAAAGTGTGTGTTGTTATTGCCTGTCGGATTATTTAAGATGAATCTTTCGGCTAGTTCTTTGATAATTTCTTCTCTTATTTGATCCTCGTCTTCAAATAATGTTCCATGTTTATTTGTAAAATTTCGAGTAATATTTTTTGAATTTCTTATTTTTGTTATGGATTGATAATATTTGGTATTTCTGTCTCCAAATTTCAAGAAGTTTGATTTGGCTCTTTGTTTCCCAAAGTGTTATTGAATTCCATAAGGGCTTCCCGTTTGTTTTAGAGTCTGTTGTATTTGTTGTTTGTATTGTCAGTTGAAGTTCCGATGGTCTGTTTTGTTTGTAAAAGAAGGAGTTCGTCTTCAATTTCTTTTATTTGACGAAAATTGTTATTAGGGTGTGATTTATACCAATTTTTCGTATTTTTTGAGTAGTTTTTGTTTTTGTAGTAATTTGAACATGAATGATCCGTGTAGTTTATTTTCCCAAGTTGATTTAACTAATTTGTTATAATTATCATTGTTGGTCCAGGACATTTCGAATATGAAGGGTGATCCAGCTCTTAATTTATTTGTTCTAATAGATATGGATATTAAAGAGTGGTCAGAGGTTGTAAAGGGGTGGTTGCGTACCGATAAATTTTGAAATTGATTTGAGATATCTGTATGGATCATAACTCTATCTAATCGTTCATAGGTATTATTTATACGGTTTTCTCCTTTTCTCCATGTGATTGGGTTTCCAGTATAGGGAATTGTATGGATATCTAATTCCTTTGAGATCTGTTCAATTCTTTGAAATCTTTTAATATGTGGTGGTGCTCCACCTATTTTTTCTTGAGCAAATTCAATTTCGTTGAAGTCACCCATTATCATACATGGTAAAGGTTGTTTCTGAATATTTGTTATTAGTTCAGTCCAGAAGCTATTTTTTTCAGTTTGATTGGAGGGTGCATAAATGAAACAGATTATGAATTTAAAGTTGCAAATGTTGCCAAGGTATATAATGTAATTATCTGTTTTCGTTAGTTCTTTGATTGATTCTGTAAAATTTGAGTTTTCAATTAGGATACAAATTCCACCTTTGGTTCTATTAGAAGGGATATAATCGGCGTTATTGAAGTCTGCTCGTTTATAGAGTGATTCATTAGGTCCTTCATTTGATTTTGTTTCTGTGAGAACTAAAATATCTAGATTATTTCTTTTTCAAATGTAGGCTAGGTCTTCCCAAAGATTAATTTTTCGAACCCCTCTAATGTTCCAGTATGCTATGTTTGTCATTTAAATACTGATTTTAAATATTCTAGCTTTGTGAGCCATTTTCTAAAATACGAAAATTATATCTTTTTGGTAAATTTAAATTTTTTTATTTTTGATAGGTAAAGAGGTTGTATTCCTAATTTTAGATTTTATGTAAAATGGAACATTTGTATTGAGGTTGTTATAATAATTTGGTTTATGATTTGTTTTGTGTTCTTTTGTTATATTTGTATATTTGTTGTTAGGCTCATTTTTAGACTGATTGTGGTTGATTCCAGAAATTTTGATCAGGATAAGTTTCTTCTTGTTATGATAGTTATGGGCGGTAAGTATGTAAATTTGATGGTGTTTGTACCAGATTGGATTATAGTATTGTAGGTTATACCACATTTTGTTGAGTAAGGGGGGTGTTAACCCACTTTTTGTACCGTTAAGCTTTGGATAAAAGTAATTGGTCCAAGGTAATTGATAGATCGAATTGTTAATTTTTTCAATAGATTTGAGATACTTGTGTTTGGTACTATTAATAGTCGCAAGTTTGATCTCGTAAATTACTTTGTTGATGAAACATAATATGTATAATCTCATGGAGTGAATATTATTAGTAGGTTCATGATTACTATCTTTTGAATTATTTGTAATCATTCCATCTCTGTTATTTAACACTAGTTTAAATTGATTGTAGTTATGAGTAAATTTAATAATTAAAATGTAACCAATATTGTTAAGAAGGTAATTATAGATATCAAAAATTTTGGGGTCTTGTAAATTTTTCCAAAACTGTTTCCAGTGATGCAACTCAGCATGTATCAAAGTAACCAAAAGGGGTGTTAACCTAGAGAACTTGCTGTTAAGCTCTTTAGAAGCGTTTGTAATCCAATATAATTGAGGAGTTATGGTATTGGAAAGACCATCCGAAAGAAAAGGGATGTTCAGAATCCAACCAAAAAGATAGAAATAAGAACCTGTGAAAACAAACATAGACCACACAAAGCCCCTAAGCCACATCAAGAAAGAGACATCCATTTGAACAACAAAGTCATGGATGCTGTGTGGATCATCTATACAAGCAAGAATTGAACATACAACTCTAACAGGACTAAAGTAAATCGATTTAAAGAGCAAGAAAAATCTAAATCTAAAAAAGTACCAGAAATTGATGGGAAATTGGAAAAAAAACCTGAGATCTGTAAAGGATGCCTGGGTCAAAAACAAATTTGTGCTGTTGAACTTGAATCAAAATGACCCACTTGGTAACTTGAAAGCGGAAGTCAACCCCGTACAACGAGAACCAACTCGGAAGCACGTCGAAATCGAGGCAAAGGAGGGAGGAATCGAGAGCAGATAAGAAGCAAAGAAATCGAAGACAGATAAAGGGGGATCTAACCTCTAAATTCGAGAAAAATTAGGACCAAGAAGGAGGGTTTGAGGTTGATTAGAGGGCAAAAGGTCAGCAAAGATAGGTTGAGGAGGGAGGAAGAGGGAGGCAGCCAGCAAAGGGGAAGGGAAGCCAGAGGGGCTCAAGCCGCCGAAGTTGTTGAGGCTGAGGCCCCCGGAGAGATTCCCACCGAGGAAGAAGAAGCTCAGGCTGTCGGAGACAGGTCCGGCGCAAGAGGAGGTGCGCATGGAGACAAACAGTTCGCTGGCCGGTTGGAGGGGAAGAGCCGACAAGGGTGCCATGGTTGTGGCCGCAGAGGGAGGGTGAAAGGAGGGTAGGGTGAGGCGCCAGGGCGACGCCGGGATGAAGAGCCAGAGGGCGGCGCTCGGGGCGGCGAAAGTAGGGGCTAGGGTTAAGAGGAGAAAGGGTTTGTGTTGGGAGTGTTTGAAGGGAGAGTTTTTTCGGGCTGGGTTCTTTCTCTGTAACTTAAGTTTATACATGCAAATAAGCACAAGTTGAACTTCATATTTATCATGCACCATAACTTCTACAAATTAACTCTCACAAGGAAACTGACAAGCGAAGCAGCTGAATAACAAAATCTTGTTTAGGATAGTAGTTTTTTTATTTGAATAGGTGCCAAGAACGGAACACAAGCATGAAATAATAAAAGAATACTGGCAAATAAACCTCCAGCTCCAGAGTCACTGGCAACTACAAAAAGAAACTGAAGAGCGGAGGAAATAACGTCCAAGATACGAACAGATGAAAGACGAGCATCAAGGTGCATATGTCGAAATATTTCTGGTTTGCATTAGAAACACTTCCTGTGGACAATTGATGGGCCAGACTCATCATACTCTGCCTTGGCAATCCACATCTGCAATTATTAGACAAGAAGTTAATTTCAAATTAAGAGACTAAGATATTTTGCATACTCTCCTGGTGCAAGAGGAATCGGACATTGGACATACCTGCTGGAAAGTACTCAGAGATGCCAGGATGGAACCTCCAATCCAGACACTATACTTCCTCTCAGGAGGAGCAACCACCTTAATTTTCATGCTGCTCGGGGCCAAGGCTGTGATTTCCTTGCTCATTCTATCAGCAATGCCAGCGAACATGGTAGTTCCACCACTGAGCACGATGTTTCCATACAAATCCTTCCTAATGTCCACATCACACTTCATTATGGAATTGTAGGTGGTCTCGTGGATCCCAGCAGCTTCCATTCCTATCATGGAAGGTTGGAAGAGGACCTCAGGGCATCGGAAACGCTCAGACCCAATGGTGATTACCTGTCCATCAGGCATTTCATAGTTCTTTTCAACAGAAGAGCTTGTCTTGGATGTTTCCAGTTCTTGCTCATAGTCCAGGGCTATGTATGACAGCTTCTCCTTGATATCCCTAACAATTTCACGCTCTGCTGAAGTGGTCAGTGAGTACCCACGCTCAGTCAAGATCTTCATTAGATGCTCAGTCAGATCCCGCCCTGCAAGATCAAGACGGAGAATGGCATGTGGAAGGGCATAACCTTCATAAATGGGGACAGTGTGGCTAACACCATCCCCGGAGTCCATAACAATACCTGTCAAACAATGAAGTAACAAGTTAGAGATACACCCCCTTCCAATGATGATCTTGAGAATATTTAATAATCTATAATAATATGAATTTTCAATGGGTACAATCATAACAAAGAAATTTGAAAGAGCTAACCTGTAGTACGACCACTAGCATAGAGGGAGAGAACAGCCTGAATGGCAACATACATAGCTGGAGCATTAAATGTCTCAAACATGATCTGTGTCATCTTCTCACGATTGGCCTTGGGGTTAAGAGGCGCCTCAGTCAGAAGAACTGGGTGCTCTTCAGGAGCCACACGAAGCTCATTGTAGAATGTGTGATGCCAAATCTTCTCCATGTCATCCCAGTTGCTCACAATACCATGCTCAATAGGATACTTCAGTGTTAAGATACCACGTTTTGATTGAGCCTCATCCCCAACATAGGCATCCTTTTGGCCCATGCCAACCATGACACCGGTGTGACGTGGACGGCCAACAATGCTAGGAAACACGGCTCTGGGGGCATCATCTCCAGCAAATCCAGCCTGTACAAAGAATCAGTCAAGGAGAAACTAATTACACATTGATTCATCAAAAGCTTCCCGTTGAAAACTGTGCATCCAATAAAAATGTAAGCCTTTTGTATATAATACCTTCACCATTCCAGTTCCATTGTCACAGACGAGTGGCTGGATATCCTCACCATCTGCCATTTTCTAGTTTCTGAAACCAGTTCAAAATTTTTAATCCATGTACTTTCACCATTCCATAATCATATATTCATAAATTCCCTAGGTTCAAATGGATAAAGTAAATCAACCGAGTAAGAAGTTCCAAAGAACGTACATTGCAACTCAGCAGGAAAAAACTAAACTAGGGAGGTGTATACCAGCTTTGCTGTATCTGAATATAAAAATAGGATGGAAGTTGTTATCTTCATCAAAAGGGACCACATGCTAGAAATGGATGCATCACAAGTTTGGCAAATTCTAATTTAAAGGAATAAAATCTCACAGATATGACCATATATTAGAATATAATAGGTGTAATGCACCCATATAAAGGGGAATGACGTACACCATGGGATAGTAAATCAATTGATGAAGATAAATAAACAGATCTAACTATTTATATGTTCTTCGTTAAGTATTGTTTATTTGCTATAATAAAACTGGAACTGTTGATTATTTAGCGAATCCACATTTACAATTTTATTGCTGCAAACATTCTTATGTATTTCGCAATTACCGTTTATCACAACAACATCGACAAAGAGAGAGCATGAATGAATGACTGAAACAAGAGTCAATGACTCTAATATCCAAAGAAGCTCCTGAAATCACCAAATTCCCAAAGGTAAGACCAAATGAAATCTAAATTGTGAAGTGAAACGAAAATTCAATTTTCTTTTCCATCGTTCCATCGTTCCATCGTTCCACCGTTGGGGGAAGATAATTCAAATTTACAACATTGATGAATGCTAATGTTTTCAGCATTCAAACAGGCCAAGCGACTCCGAATCCACCAATCGAGAAAAAAGAAAAACGGCCAAACACTGCGATGATGAAATGCGACGGAGCGCATCCGGGAAAAATCTCAGAAACAACTATCGTGCGAATAAAACAAAATCCATCACGCTATCATCCTAAGAAATTTTTTTAAATACAGCAATATGCGATCCCCAAACTCTAGAAAACGCGATCTAGATCAGTCTCGGGATTGACATTATTCAAATTCCATGAATGAATGCAACCAATTTGATGAAGGCAACGAAACAGATTCGCATCATCAAACGTAATTGATAGAGGACGTGAGGATCTTACCTTGTTTTCTCGTGTGATCGTCGGAGTGGGAGAGAAGAGGGGGGAGAGGAGGCAGAGAGAGATAGGAAATAGGCTTTTTGAGAAATGGAGGGGATTAATCGTAATTTAATAGAGGCGAGAGAGAGATGAAGTCAAACTCTCCTCTCCTAACTTTAAGATTCTTAACTTAAAATAAAAAAGAAATTTTCTAATTCTCTATTTTGGGAGAGCTTTCACGATTTTTAAAATTTTATTTTTATCCTATTTTGATGTCGAAAATCTTTCTTTTTTCTAAAAAAAAAGTAATTAATTATTCTCGATAAACTAGGGGTTTCTCGCCAATTAAAATGAATTTCAAATCATTACTTGTATCAAAAAAAAAATTAAGATGTTTCTGTTGTGATACATGGAAGAAGAAAACATAGATGAAATAGAAAAAAGGTCGATCTCTATCATTTAGGGTTCTAAAGAAGCTTACATATATAGTGCATGACAAGGGAAGGGTAAAACGGGTATATCTACTCTACATATACTATATAATATTATAACATCTCCTTTGAATATACACCCATTAATATTAAAAAACTGTCTCGTTAAAAACCTCGCCTATAAAAACCCAATGGGATAAAAAAAAATAGGCTAAGGGAAAAGGAGTACAGATTAAGGAAAAGAGTACAACTAGTGTATGATGCTTTAAGTTGCCTCATTAAAAACCTTACCTTCAAAAAACCCCGAGGGATAAAACCAAGATTAAGGAAAAGAGTACAACTAGTGTATGATGCTTTAAGACTCAATACACCATGCCACCACTTTCACAATTATATGATATTTCAAGTACTATAAGCATCTTTTGACTTAGTTGCTTTTATATGGCGAGACTTTCATATATATTGATACTTTAGGCACTTCAAATTAATCAATCCTTTTCATCTATGTTCTTTTATTAATGATCAATTTGGGTATATAACTACTATACTAGTCAATTACACATGGAGTCAGTTCATCAACAACCAAAGATTATATTCACTACTGATGAATATATTTTCATATCATCCACTCTAGACTTTTGTGCAATCCATCTAGTTTTATATTTTACAAATTCCTTTCATTTGTTGGGGTTTTGGATTAACACCAACTTAAAACCAATGATGTTATATATATACTTTTCGATGTTCGAACTACGGGAACAATAGCATCGTGCTTAAAGAATTCATCTTTGCAAGAAAGAATTTGTCTTTTGATGAATTTCTTCTTTCTAGCTCTTTACAATCATTTTGACGTCGAAATTCATTATTTGAATGATGATCATCATTTTTCATAGACTCTTTCCCGTTCCGGAGAATATTATACCAAGAGCATAGTGATCTCACATACTTTTGACATATTTGGGACTCACTTGGCCTTAGTAAATGCATTTGATGGCTTTTTTCCGAACCATATAATTATCATTTGGTGTATATAAGTGTTGAACTTCTAGTTCACTTTGTTGGCCTTGGTAAATGCATTTGATGGCTTTTTTCCAAACCATATAATTATTATTTGGTGTACATAAGCGTTGAACTCCACTTTCATTTAGTATTATTGAGAAACTTCCTTTCCTAGGATCTTCTAGTACTTTTGGTGGGTATTCATGTGAATTTCAATTATATTACAAATCATGGTTTTACTAGAGTGACGAAATGCCACAACGAAAAGTGTTTTATCATCAACTAACTTCTGGTTATTGATGTCTACATTTTATTCATGTTTTATAATGTTTAACTAAGTCAATTTGAGTTACTTTTATTAGTTTTTGTGTTGAGTTTAGATTCGTTTGAGTAGGTTTTCGTATTTCATATGATATGGAGTCTACCCAAATTTTGGTTGTGTTTTGTAAGGTTTTAAAGGTGATTTGAATCTATAATGGAGTATATCAACGAGAGGATAAAAGTTAGAAAGATGCTCGAAAAGGAAGAAGGTGAAACGAAGCAAAACAAGTGAAGAATGAGGGAAAATAGGCTCCTACCGAGGGTCCTGTCTATCCCAAAGCCCCGTTATCGAGGTCCCGAAGGGAGCTAGGAAGCAATAAAGAAGAAACAAGGTGATACCGACCCTTCTAAGAAGGAGCTTGGGTTGTTATAAACCCCCCTTTCTCCATACAAGGAAGTATGAGATCGAGAAAATCACAGTCAATGTCGACCCTTCTACCGAGGAGAGTGCCTCGGTACCAGCATCATACCGACCCTCAGAGCTCGTTAACGACCTATGACAGAGAAGAGAATCAAGAAGAGAAGCTATTGGAATGCTACCGAGCGAGCTATCGATCCATAGAGGCTTGGTACCGACCTTGCAGAGGCTTATGATTTGTGTTGAGAAAACCCTACCGACCCAACCCTGCCTCGGTACGGACCCTTGCCACCTTGGTATGGGCATGCAGATTCAGATTTTGGAGTGATTTTACAAAACTTTTTAGATTTAGATAGATCTTTTGAGATTTTATTTTCCTAAGATAGAATATTGGGTTTTACTATAAATAAGGCCTTTAGGAAAAGATTTAGAGATCCATCTTTACACGTTATTTTGCTTGGAGATAGAAAGCAATTTTGAGAAAGTTTTGTTGCATGTTTGAGCGAAAGCTGGAGCACATTTTGCAAGGCTTTGTTGTAATGTTTTCCTGCATTTGTGAAGGTTTTTTCGAGGGTTTTTTTCAATTTTATTTCTTCCTGATTCCATGTCTTTTTCTATGCTCACCATAAATATGCATGAGTAATTCTCTTTTCGTCTAGGGTTGGGGTGAGGCCAATGATAGTCTTGTGTGTTGAATGCCATGAATCTATGATTTCAGTATTTTTATCTATCCTCATACCTTATGTGCTTAAACCTTTGACGTAAGTTACAAAATTTCCTTGTTTGCAATTAGATTGAAAGAGGTAATTGTGAATTGGAATATAATTGATTAAGGTATTGAAATGAAAGATTGGATTTCCTAGTTGAGATTGAATAAAGTAGAAAAGTTAATTGAATTAGCAAAAGTTGATTGATTGCTTTGCTTGGTTGATAAAACATAAAAGTTGACCTTTCTTTATTAACGCGTACTCTAATTCCAGCACAAAAGATTTCGGCTGGGCACCCAAAAAGCTTTATATTCCCGTGCCCTAAAAACGGAAGTATAATTAGAAGATTAATTTATAACTTCCGTTTTTTAAAAACGGGAGTTGTAAATATAAGTTGTACTTCCGTTACTTTTAATTTTGCCTCCCGTTTTTTAAAAATGGAAGTTATAATAAGTTATACTTCCATATTTCAAAAACGAAAGTACGATTTTAATTATACCTCCCGTTTTTCAAACACGGGAGTACAATTTTTAAAATGTTTGGGAGATTTAATTATAACTTTCGTTTTTTAAAAACGGGAGTACAGAAGCAGGTATAACTGTCGTGTTTAAAAAACGAGAGTACAACTATTTTTATGCCTCTCGTTTTTTAAATATAGGAGTATAATTTTTAAAGTATTTTGAAAACCTTCTGTATTTGTTAAACGAGAGTTTGATTTTAACATTTTATTAAAAAAATGAAAACACACGTTACTTTAAAAATAAATTGTAACGGTTAACCACGCTCTTGCGCATTTTGTTAATAAATTATATTTTAGTATATCATATAAGAGTTTACATACTGTTTAATGTTTTTTTACTTATTTAACCAATAAAGAGTAAATAATCAAATATATTGCATAAGTTACATTTTGATATCCTTTAATACAACATTTTATATATTTTTTATTTTTTATAAAAATTTGTTAATATATTAATAAAAAATCAAATAATAAAAGAAAATAAATAATTGATAAAATATAATAAAATCCTTTAAATTCAATTAGTTACATTTTGTTAATGATTTGTGATACTTTACTGCAATATCATATATATTGATCTGAACAAAGTCAACTAAATTTATGTTAAACTTGTATAAAAGTATATGTGAGATTAAACGATATATTCTCAAACAATTAACTTAAACTCTAACATAAAAACTAAATATTTTAGAGGTTGCATAAAATAATGGGGAATCGATTTTGTTCACTAACTTAAAGTCATGGTAAAGAAGAAGAAAAATAAATAAAAAATAAAATCGATCAAAACTTTTGTTTTAAGTGAAATTCAAAACATATCTTCGAAAGCAAAAGAAAGGTTTATTGACTTTGAGAACAAACATTTAAAACTTTTGATTTCTTGTAGATTTTATTTCATCATGAATTTAAAATAACTTAAACTCAACGGTAAAAATTACTAAACCATATATATCATTTAATCGACATACAAAACATACTCACAAACTAAAGAGACAAAACTTCATAGAGAGTTGCACTTTTAAAATATTCTAATAAGGACGTCGAACAAAAGGAATTCCAAAACAGACAACGTCCAACTAATGGGTCTACATACTAAAGAACTTTAGAGTTCGACCAAACTACAAATTTACAGTAATCAACATAATAAACTATTCTTGGGTGTAGTAACGATGCTGGTTGGGTCCCACTTGCTGATGTTGGGATGGCATCCACTCTGGGGCGACACGCGACACTGGATCATCACCCATCAACACACGATGCAATAAAGCTATCTCATCCGCGGATGCACCCTCACCATGCTCATGTAGCTCAAGCACCATGATAACAACATGTTGACGACGCTGCATTAAGATTCGGATGAATGAAAAAAAAATCTACGTGTTTATATAACATTACATATATGATATTCATGGGCGAATGAATTTAAAACTTACCTTCTCAAGGTCTATCATCGTGGGGGGAATGGGACGCACAGGGGGATCTGATGTGTATGAGCTCTGTAGAAGAAATGGTTTTGCCATGTCGAATGTGATAATCAAAGTAATCATCAGAAATCTCCCATGGAGCCAAAGATAATGCATTATAAATTTGTTGTCTCGTGCTCAAATTCTCCTTGAAAATATTTTTCAATGTCGCAAGAAGGGGAATTGCTTTACCCCTGCGATTGTCAAATCTTTCACTAGTTGTATCTCTTCATTCGTCAATCGTCCCACCATCTGATGACCTTGCAGTCTAGGAGGTAGTTTATTGTTATGCATACCGCACTCCACTCTTAGCCGCCATATATTTCTTTCGGCTTCCCAACCATATAACAAAAATGGACAATTATTTTTTTAAACCTTCCATCCCGTGTGACTATTACTGGTACATCAGCACCTCTGATTTTCTTCTTACAATTTGTATATTCTCCATATTTTTCACATCTAAAATATACTGAGCTGTATCGGGTTGCAGAGTTATTCCAAGATTTGACAATTGTGAGAACAAAGTTGTTTACAAAAGCAATCTGACGAGCCCATTCTAACATCGATTTTCTATTCGTCCAGTAATAATTATTCGCAAAACAAGGCGAATAATCGAATCCAACAATGTTCATTCTATCAAACTGAAAATAATTGAAATAGCGTTGAAAATAATCAAATTTCACGAATTGAATCAATATTATCATTAAATTCTACTACAGAAGTTCATAAATACTTGAATATTATTATTGACTCCTTCGTTACCATTGGATGCGTGGTTTGACATTCTTCTATGAAGTTCAGCGCAACTAGGGCAAAATACCGGTTATGAGCATATTCATCATATTAAGCATACCCTTTTCCGACGCAAAAAAAAAAAACATACCCTTTCGTTTTCTAAATATAAAGGCAAATAACTATTTTGTACTTCCGTGCTTAAAAAACAGAAGGTTAAATCAACTTTATGTCTTTCGGTTTTTAAAAACGGAAGGAAAAAATTAGTTTTTCACTCTCGTGTTTCAAAAAAGAAAGGAAAAATAGTTTTTCTCTCTCGTGTTTTAAAACGGAAGGTATAAAGTTGATTTGACCTTCCGTTTTTTAAACACGGAAGTTATGTATAATATTTTTCAAAAAATAAAAAAAGGAAATAATTAATATAGCACAACTTCCATTTTCAAAACACGGAAGTGTATTTTCTTTTTGAGTGCCCGACCGAGTTTTTTGTGGTGCCATTAACACAACCCCCATTATCAATAAAAACATGATCTTTGTGTGAGTCAATGGTGTTTGTATGCATGACTATTGTTGTGGTAATCCCTAAACCTTGAAAGCTTTTTATTGTTGATTGACATTTTGAAATTTGCTACCCAAAACCCCTAAATCTCTGTATTCTTCGTCCTTTCTCACTATTTCTTTGCCTAAGTAACTAGAATTAGAACTGACTTTCTCTTGTGGATGAACCTGACTTCACTATATTCAACAGGGTTTTGGTCTTACAAATATATTTGATTACTAGGTTGATCAAGAAACCCTCTTATCAAATTAACGCTGTTGCAGGAGAGATTTCAATTGTCCTAAATTTAGTTACTATTAGGGTTTTGGAATAACCCACCCCCTTTCTATTTAGTTTTATTTCTTTTGCCTTTGTTTTTAGTTTATATCATAGAGAAGATGTAGGTTAGTCTTCGATCAACCAATTGATCCCGAACCTGTGCGAGCTTTCCATCGCAAAAAAACATGGGAACAAAGCAATGGCTGAAGATGATAACTTGGTCAAGCAATTGACGGATCTCCGCCTTCAGATGGGAGAGGTAGTAAGAGCCAGAGATACTAAAGCCATTGTCGCACAACGACTTTAGTAGCAACTTAATGCTATTCCGAGGAATGCAAAGCAATATATGCACCCAGAACTGAGGTTGCCCGAATAATTTATATATAGTCCTCCCTGAGATCAGTCGCAACTTTGAGATCAAGTTTCACTTCATCTCCTTGATCAAGAAGGCCAAATCTGAGGGGAAACCCAATGAATGCCCTATGGAGCATGTTAATTTTTTTTTATCGATTTATGTGATACTATTGCTGCTAATGATTTATCACTAGAATATGCGCATTTAAAGGCTTTTAAATGGTCTTTTATAGGATAGGCAATAAGTTGTCTAGAGAGCTTGCCTCCAAGATCTATCACTACATAGAGGGATCTTCATGATCTATTCAGGACTATATTCTTCCCACCAGCGAGGAACATGGAGCTTATGAATGGAATCATTACTTATCACCAACTGCCAAGCGAGACATGGGAGAGATTCAAGGAGCTACTTTGATAGTGCCCTGCTCATGGGCAACCACAATATGTTCTTCAATAAATCTTCTTCCAGGGTATCGATGCTATAACAAAGGATCGAATAAACCTACATACTGATTTTAGGTTTATTGAGATGAATCTAGATGATGCATAGGCATAGTTGGACAAGCTAACAAACTATGATGCCATGTATGGTACCCTGCAGTCTAAGCCATCAGAAAGAAAGCTCGATGAATCTTCAACAGAGGTGGATCATGATATGAAATCCCAATTTCTATAACATGAGATCAACAAGCTGAAAAAGCAAGTAAGTTTTTGAAAGACAACCCAACCTTGCTAAGAATGTGGGTCTCAGGCCCATACTACTTCTACCTGCACTAAATTGGATCAGGTACATGTTGTTGAGACATATGATAAGGTAAACTATATAAGAGGACTCGATAGGAACCTAAATAATGGTTATGCATGAAGAAAGAACACTTATCCCAATTAGCGTAACTATGCACCAGGACAAGGAAGCAAACCTCCTTATCAAGAGAAAAGGGTTCCTCTTTATAGGCCCATTGGTTACTAAGAGCCACCATCATGGGTACAAGGGCTCCACGATAGGATTAATGGAGTTCGTGCTGATCTCAATAGCCAAATGAAGGGTGTCCATGCACAGTTGGGAGAGCTAGAATCATGGAAGAAAAGTGTCAATAACTAACTAGGACACCTCGCTGCGTATTCTAAGGCCTCAAGGGCAACTTCTGGGTCAATCCGATGAGAATCCTAAAGGCCAAATAGCTACAATTCATCTAAGAAGAGGAAAGGAAGTTCCTAACTGAGCTATAACCCAGTAGACGGAGAAAGAAGAAGATGAACGTGGCTTTTTCGACCCTCCTACCGATCCCCAATGGTCGGTACCAACCCTCCTCTAAGAACGACGAATTCTTCTGCCAAGCCTGTTGAGCCATGATCAGGGCCAGTTATGGTCTTTAATCCAATGAGAATGCTTTGGTAGAGTACTTAAGAGATGTGAGTGATTTCTATGTTTTAGACCATGTTTTGTGCTTACTTTCATGCCTAATTATGTCTATTATTTATGATTTAGGTTGGGAATGTTAAGAATTTTTGTAGAGTGATATAAATTACAAGTATGGAGTCTACACAAAGTTTGGTGTGATTGTCAGGGATTTGGATCCGATTTGGAGAAGATTGGACGCACTTTGGAGCTTAACAGAAAACCATGAAGACATTGGAGAAGCTAAGGAAGAGTAAAAGTGAAGAAGCATGGATAAAAGCTGTATTTTTTATATTCATCATTTTGAATCAAGTTCTAAAGCCTTCATGAGAGTTGTAGTTCTAGAAAAGAGCTTTCAAATGCATATTCACATGCATTAATCAAATGAACGAGGACTCCAAAAAGTGTGTTTCAAGACCGAACCAAATGCCGAGAAAAGCTGACTTGAGTGCTCGACGTCGACCAGATCTTACTCGACATTGATCACCTTAGGTTGACCACTTTACGTCAACCACTCTGGTCAACGTCGACCTGAATTTTATGACCTGAAGTTTATGCACAACAGATATGGATTGGAATGGGGCGAATCTTTTAAGGATAATTAAGCCACGAGATCTTTATCGATCTTTCCATGTTTGAGATAAACTTCTTAATTATATAGCTTTTAGATAAAAGATATATTTATATTATTATATTATTTTATTTTCTTAGAGAGCAAGTTTAGGATTTACGATAAATAAAGACACTAGACCTAGGGTTTTATTCATTCAAGCAAAGTCGTCTTTGGACGCAAGTAATTAGGGGGGAGAGAGGAGAGCCGAGAGAGGAGAAGAGGTGAAGATTGAGTATGGTTGTATATTTTAGTTTAATGCTAAAGTTGTTTATTTTCATGCTTTGTTTCTAATTTCCCTCTTCTAAGGTCGGGGTGAGCCTGACAATAGCCTTGTTGCGTGATTGATGAATCATTGAATACTCGTTGTTTTTATCTTCTTCTACCTTGTGCTTAATCTTTGAATGTGAATTTGAAGAACTCATGTTGTGAAACTTGGGTAGTAATTAGGGCTTCTATTTGGAAATCTATAAACTCTAAATAAGAAAAGGTAGGAAACAATTAGGTTAATTTACCATGAGATTGATTGATCTATTTATCGGAATCGCTGAAAGTCTCTTCCTTTGTTTATAAAGTATGCTTCTTTAATGATTTGTTTGTTATGCTTATTTGTTAATTTTTGTAGCGATCATTCGCCTTGGAAGTTTGCACTTTTATTATTTTATTTCATTTCATTAAAGTTTACGCAGAGACACTTAGACATCGACCAAAGCTTCCCTCTCCCTCCCTCGAAATTGACCAAGTCTTAGTCAACATCGACATTGATGTACACATTTCTAGTTATTTTAGATACACATTTTGACTTCATATTCCACTCAATTCCTAAATTCTAGGTTGACAATAACAAGAATTTGTGTAGAATGTGCTAACATGCAAGAAATAGAGTTTGCACAAGTTTTTGTTTAAATGTATAGGAATTGGAGCGGAATCGGAGTCAAAACGAGAAGCAAAAAGAAGCTGAGAAGCAGTCGATATCGAGTCATCCACTCGAGATCGACTAGATAAATCGACCCAGAGACCAGGTGTTGACGACCAAGATCCCAAGCTACTAGAGAGCACTCGACACAAGATCAGATCGAGCGGGAAACTCGACATCGACACCTCATTCGAGCTCGAGTAGAATTAAGATGTCAAGCAGAAACTGAAGCACTTAATATCGACTGGACTGGTTGATATCGAGTAGAAGATTCCCACGGTTTACAGGTGGTTTGGGGAATTCGAATTGAAGATCCAACATTGAGGCCAAATTTTTATCTTTCCTTTTAGATAGATTATGTCTTAAGGGTACTTTCCTTTTTAACCTAGGATTTTTATTATTTACCTTAATAAAGTTTTATCCTATCTATGATAGGATAGAATTTAGATAGATAAGTTTTAGTAGGATTAGAACTCCTTTCCTTGGCTATAAATGAAGCCCTAGGGGGCTGGTTTTATTCATTCAAGTTCAAAGACAACAATCTCACCAATAGTTTTAGGGTTTGGAGTTTGAGAAGCTTTAGAGTTTTAGCGTTCGCGAAAGCCGACGTTGGAGTTGTAAAGTTTAGGAGTTTAATGCAAGTTTCTTCCTTTCAATTCAAGATGTTTACTTCCATGAAGAGAGAGTAGTCCCCCAAATTTTTAGGGTCGGGGTGAGCCCGACGTGAGCCACGCGTGCTTGAGGTAAGAATTTGATGTTGATATCGTTGCATCTTGATCATCTCCTACGATTTTGTGTTTAGTCCTTATCATAAGAAAAAAGATTCATGTTAACAACTTGGGTTATAAACATAAAATTGGTAGAGACAATTAGGTTTATTTGCAAGAGTATTCCCACCTGTTGATGTACGGCGAAAGCTTGTCCCTCGGGTGAGATAGCGCAATTATCCGTCTTAATTATCTTATGCATTTTTGGTTAACGTCTTGGTAAACACTAACATTTCTTTAGGAGCACTCGACATCGACATCTGTAGTCGATATCGACACCTTTGCATCGGTCAACGTTTGTTGACTTGGCCACCTTTCTGCTTCTGTCTGGGCTCGAGATCGAATGATCAACTTGATATCGAGTGCCCCATATCAACTGACAGTCTTCTGAGTCGATCGATTTTGTTACTGACTATTCGATATTGACTTCTGTGGTCGATATCGACTTCTGTTTTTGTCTCTGCAGGTCTTCTACTGACCGAGATCGTCAACCACAAATCAACATCGAGTACCCAACTCGAGATCGAGTAGCTTCTGGTCGACATCAGAACGTAATTCAGACTATCCTAGTATCCATCTAACCCGTGATGTACATATTTCTAGCTATTTTAGATACATGTTTTGACTTCATATTCCATTCGATTCTTAAATTCTAGGTTGAGAATAACAAGAATTTGTGTAGAATGTGCTAACGTGCAAGAAATAGAGCTTGCACAAGTTTTGGTTTAGATGTATAGGCATTGGACCGGAATCGGAGTCAAAACGAGAAGCCAAAAGAAGCTGAGAAGCAGTCAATATCGAGCCATCACCTCGAGATCGACTAGACCCATCGACCTAGAGACTAAGTGTCGATAGCTATGAACATAAGCTACTAGAGAGGCATAATGTACATATTTACACCTCTTTTATTCCATTGTTTGACTTCATATTTCATTCGATTTCCAAAGAAAAGTTTCAAAAGTATATAAACTTGTGTAAGAATGAGCTAAAATGCAAGAAATAGGGTCTGCACAAGTTTTGAGCTAACCATGCAGGAATTCGAGCGAAATCGGAGTCAAAACGGAGAAGCCAAGTGAAGCTGAGCAGAGGTAGAAATTGACCCCCAGCCTAGATATCAACCTCCGGTGTCGATATTGACCCCCATATCGACCTCAACCTAGACATCGACTAGAGCTGAACAAGTCGAGCAGGAACAGAGACCTCGATATCGACCCCTGGTGTCGATATCGACCCCTGATCTCGACAGAAGATAGACTCAGTTTCGAGATGCGGATTGGAACTTTATCTTCAAGGAGGCACGGAATTATCTCATACTTTCAAGATAGATGGCAGCTGAAGTTTTATTTATCTTTTACCTTTAAGTTATTTAAGGTTTATCAAAATAAAAGACCTATCCTAATTGTTTGGATAGAGTTCATAGTATAGATAGGAGTTACAATCCTCGGATAGCGAGGATTAGTAGCCTATAAATAAAGCCCTAGGGGGATGGCATTCAATCATCCAAGAACGAATCCAATTTTTAGAGTTCTAATACATTCAATAGAGTTAGAGAGAAGTTTTAGGGTTTGACGTTTGCGAAAGTTGACGTTGAGTTGTAAAGCTTCGGAGTTTATTTTAATGCAAGTTTCTTTCCTTCAATCAACAATGAGTTCCATGATGAGAAGCGAGTAGTTCCCCAAAGCTCTTAGGGTCGGGGTGAGCCCGACGTTAGCCATGCGCGCTTGAGGTAAGTATTTGATGTTGATATCGTTGTGTCTATCTCTCCTCCTACGATTCTATGTTTAGTCCTAATCGAAAGAAAAGGGATTCATGCTAACAACTTGAGTTATATATATAAAATTGGTAGAGACAATTAGGTTTATTTGCAAGAGTAATCCTAAGAGTTGGTGTACGGCGAAAGCTTGTCCCTCGGGTGAAATAGCGCAATTGTCCGTCTTATTTATCTTATCGCATGCATTGGTTAACGTTGTGGTAAACCCTAATCCTAGGAGTTGCCTTTTACATAGTTTAATTCACAAAAACTCCTATTTTATTTCTGTTCATTGCTTCTCTCCCCATTCTTAAATATCCGGCCTTTCTTTGCCGACGAAGGACTAACCTACTGTAGGAAGACATCGATATCGACCCCAGACGTCGATATCGACCACTGAGTTCATCGACAGTTTTCTGAGTCGAAGACGATCATCACTGCAGAGGTTGCTGAGCATCAATATCGACATCTGACATCGATATCGACCCTACCCTAGTCGATATCGACCACTTGTTTTTGTCTCTGCAGGTCTTCTGTTGCAGAGAACATCGATAGCCGAGGTCGACATCGATCTCCAAGGTCGAAATCGAGGCTTCTGGTCAGTGCAGACTTGAGATTTCCAAAGCTACTAGGATCCCGCTGACACGCCTCGTCGTGGATCGATCCTGACTACCCTTCCACTACAGCGGGAGGAAGTCTTGTAATTATTTGCATAGGCTAGGAGTCGATTTACGTTTACATCTTTATTATTTGTAATTTGAGAACTCGATTTCCTCTCCTTAACAAATTGGCGCCGTTGCCGGGGAGGCAATCAATCGCGCCCTAGTAGTCTATCTCACATCTCTACCTAGTTTCATTTTGCAGGTGTATGCGACGTTCTGATCGCCCACCTGAATTTGAAGGAGTAGACGACCCTGAGCGCTATTTCCATCTAAGAGCCCAAGCTCAAAGAATCATGACGGACAACGCGAACCAGGCTTAACTTATTGAGCAACTAAGGAAGCAGGTTGAGGACCTAACGACTAGAGAGGCGCACTTAAGGAGCATGCGGATAGGGAGGAGGATGGCCGGAGGCAAATAGAAGCCCAAATCAATGCCCTCCCCAGGAATGCCAAGCAATATATGCACCCCGCTCTCACAGTGCCTGAATCGGCAATTCTTATCCCTGCCTCTAATATTGAAATAAAACCTAACTTCCTAACTGAGATTAGAAGGCACCAATATGAAGGAAAACCTAACGAATGCCCTATGGCACATATTTCAACCTTCTTAGATCTTTGTGATACTATTGCTGATGGACGAAGTCTTGAATATGTCCAACTAAAAGCCTTTCGATGGTCTCTTACAGGGAAAGCATTGCAGTGGTTGGAAAGCTTAGCCCCAAGATCGCTCCGCACCTGGAATGAAGTCAAGGACGCGTTCCTCAACAAGTTCTTTCCTCCTTCTAAGACGGCGTTGATCCGACAGAAAATCACGACTTTCAAACAAAAGCCTGGTGAGGCTCTGGCGACTGTTTGGGAAAGGTTTAAGGACCTACTACGATCATGCCCGATGCATGGCCAACCACCATATGTAATTCAGGAGATCATATACAATGCTCTTGACACTGCAACTAAGGAGAGGATCAACACCTACACCTCCTATGGCTACCTTGAACTCGCTCCACAAGAGGCTTGGGAGACCATAGAGAGGTTGGTGGAGTTCGACAATACATATGGGACTCCTGAGGCTTCTGACACACCATCATCGTCAAGACCTGCCCCATCTATGCCCTTATATGAACCCTCCAATGTAATCAATCCGGATGTAAAGGAGCAATTCCATAGAGATCAACTTAGAAAGCTCCAAAAGCAAGTGAGGTTCCTTTCAGCGAACCAATATTGCATTGAATGCGGATCGCAGCGGCACACCACCATCGAGTGCCCCCATGCAGAACAAGTACACCTAGTGGAGACTCACCAAGAGGCGCGCTACATGAGGGGTCCAAATCACCAATATTGGGGAGACCAAAGGTTCCATCAACCACAAAGGAACCCGGTTAACCCTAGGGACCCTCCGCCTTATAGAGCTCCTGGGCACCCGGAGAGAGACCAAAAGAAGGATGATCTTCAACTTGTGCTAGATGAGATAAGGAGGAATCAAGCTAAGAATGATCAATCCAACAATGCCATCCATTCTCAACTCAATCACCTTACCACAAGGATTGGGGAGATGGATATATGGAAAAGGAACGTAGAGACCCAACTGGGTCAATTGGCGGCAAAAATCCCTAGACCGTCCGGAACACTCCCTGGGCAACCCACTACAAATCCTAAGGGACAATCCGGGATGGGCCATGTCGCAGCCATGCAATTGAGGAGTAGCACCAAAGGACAAAATCCACGGACGGAAACGGAGGAGAAAGCAGCAGACCCAGTCGACATCGACAGATCAGTCGATGTCGACCCAGAGGTCGATATCAACCACCATGTCGACCCCCTGGTCGATGTCGATGCCACTGCAGAGCCATCAGAGCCACAATAGAGGTAAAAATCGACCATCCCAGTCGATATCGACCATATCCCAGTCGATGTCGATGTCCAGCAGGCCCCTCCGACCTCCGTTTTGGCCCCTCCACCAAAGAAGACGTTGCCCTTTCCATACAAAGCATTGGAGGATCCCACCAAAGGTAAGTTTAGGCGCTTTGTAAAAATACTTCAAGGACTTAACGTTACTATCCCTCTTACAGAAGCCCTAAGCGAGATGCCCGCCTATGTGCGATTCCTCAAAGACATCCTTAGCAAGAAGAGATCCATGGCAGAGATCGCAGAGGAGTGCTAAAAAATGGACTTCCCTGAGAAGAAGAGTGATCCAGGGAAGTTTGCAATCACAGTGGGACTTGGCCAACATCGCTATAAAGCCCTATGTGACCTAGGGGCAAGTGTAAGTCTCATGCCTCTCTCTATTTGGCAAAAGATGAACATTGGCGCACTTGAACCTGTGGACATGAAACTTTATATGGCTGACAACACATTCGTCAGGCCCACAGGTATAGTTGATGACGTTCCTGTAAAGGTAGGTAAGTTCTTTGTGCCTACTGATTTCATTTTATTGGAGATGCCTGATGATCCTGTAGTGCCTATTATCCTTGGTAGGCCTTTCTTAGTTACTGCAGATGCCAATATCAATGTACGTCGAGGGTTAGTAACCTTTACTATAGGGAACGAAGTAATAGAATTCTCTTTCAACCCGACCATGAGCGAAACAAAGCACCTGGATCAAGTAGTCCTCTCGCCGGCTAAGGAGAAGCTTAGAAAATTTTTGTTGGCGAAGACGGAAACAGCAAGCAGGGTCGACATCGACTGGAACTAGTCGATATCGACTAAAAACATCGAAATCGACCCCCCTTGCTTAAATTGAGTATGCCAGATCATTGCCAAGAGCTTAAGTATGGGGTCACAGAGGTCGATATCGACCCCCACATATCGATATCGACCACAGCACTCGACATCGACCCTCCTTGGTCGAAATCGACCACCCCTCAGCCCGAAGATTTCTGTTTCGGGCCCAAACAGGTAAGCCCAGGTATGACTCCTAACCCTCCTCCTTCCATTATTGATAGATCAATTAAGTCGATTATTGATAATTCTACTAAAGAGAGGGTCAAAGCTCCATGGTTTGCCTATATTACTAAAGTTAGGTCAAGAAAGAGAAGGAAAGCGCCCAAAGAAGAACCTAACATCAAAGAAGCCTTGGTCGCCGAACTTAGATACTACCAAAAGGACCTAGATGATCCAGGAGAAGGCTCACGCTCGAAGGGTCCCTACATAAAAGGGTCGTGAAGAATTGACGAAGAAGTCGGCATAGCGACTCAAAACTCTAGAGCTTGTACATAAAACCTTCAAATTTTTCATAGATGGTTTTTAGGATTTAATTTTTGGCTTTTTGAAACTTTTAAAACTGAGATAATTCGTGGCTTCATCTATTTCGAACAAAGATTTCAGGTTATCAAGCAAAAGGAACGACGAAGAAGAAAAGAAGCTTCTGCAGAGGCAATCGAAATCGACCAGGCCAGTCGAAATCGACCCCCCCAGGGTCAAGCCACCTCCTGGAGTCGACATCGAGGACTCAGGAGCGAAAAAGAGAGATCGATATCGACCCTAATACTTGATATCGACCCCAATTTGGCAGCCCTTGTCTTCACTTTCTTCTTCGACTTCGATAGATGCAGTCGACATCGAGCACTGTATTCGATATCGACTTTTGGCATCGACCAAACCTGAAATCGACCTAAATCCGTAGGTTGCGCTGTGAGTTTCTCTCTACCCTTGTTCTTCTTTTTAATACAGTGAGGACATTGTATATTTTAAGTATGAGGTGGGGGAAAAACATGTCTTATGGTCATAACTTGGTTTTCTTCTTCGCATTGCATTCATGTTTAAATTTTTGTTCTTAGTTCTACTTTTATAAAATGTCCAAAAAAGTCAAAATAAAAAAAAATAGAAAAATGTCAAAAATACAAAAAAAAATGCATTTTTTAAGTTTGTTTTTTACCCGACTTAGATGTCCTATGATGAAAACTCAATAGCTGACTTGATCATGTAAACCCTATGGCATATTTGGATGGTTTAGCCTAAGTCCTTAAAATTTTTATGTAGATTGTGAACTTGTGATGAAATTGAGCACATAGGATCCTAGGCTAAAAAGCAAATCCAACAAAAATTGTCCTTGTGAGAATTTTGGCCTATAGGGAGAACATCAAAAATCCCTCCGCTTTCTTGAGTGAATTTACTCTTCATATGCATCTCTAAATGTTGTGATAGTTATTCAAAACCAATGCATATATATGTTTATGTTTACGAGAATTAAATGATGGAGGCATTTTTTAAGCCATTTTTATCCTCTCTTTACCTACCCTGCATTATCCCTGCTTGAAGCCAGAATATTAGCCTGAGCCTGAAATTACAAACTCCACAAAATTATCCCTACCCGAATTGAGCCTGACCCCCATTTGGGAATTGAGACTTAGATTGGCTGGACTAATGCCTTGTGGAAAGAAAAGACCATAATGTCCAATTATGAGCAAGGAAATATTGGGTTGGTGCATATTTACATTTTGTCATATTTTGTAAAAGGATTTTTTTTGGCTCACCATATAAATGCACATATCTTTAGTATTTAGTTATTATTTCCGAAAAAAAAATCCGAAAAAATAGTGATGTATATATATATAGTGCATGAGCCAAAATCCTTAAGTCTTTTATTCATACAAATGTTATATTTTTTGAGAGGTATATTAGAGTTTGGAAGAAGGGTTGATAGAATGGTTTACATCTTTTAGTACATCTTTAGAGCATATTATATAAAGATGATGAGTTGGGAAAGAGCATTATAGGAGATTGAGCTTGGAAAGTGCAACATTACAGAGTTATGGTTTGGATATTGCAAGTGCTGAGATTTAGGAAGTCTTGATTCCCTAATTATAAAAGCACCACATAACCAAATAATTCCAAACCCTTAATTTCTTACTAAGGCCCATTACAACCCCGCTGAATGGAGTCTTCTTTGAAGTCTTCCATTGAGCGAAAGTCCTCCTGATGGTTCTTATTGCATTTTCATAATTGGTTGTGAAGTGGATTTTTATAAATTGCAATGTTTATGAGATTGTGTATGGAATTGAGTTAAGAGTTGATCTTCATAGCCTAAACACATGAGAGTTGAGTGCAAACACATTATCCCTGTGAGGTTGGATCAAAATTGCATATGCCTATGGATCGCCAAAATATGGGCTATGACGTTAAATTCACTTGCTTTGCTTTGCTACCGCTTAT
This sequence comes from Persicaria maculosa, assembly GCA_963922045.1. NCBI lineage: Eukaryota > Viridiplantae > Streptophyta > Magnoliopsida > Caryophyllales > Polygonaceae > Persicaria > Persicaria maculosa. The sequence goes on from OY998261.1 coordinate 44,702,160, forward strand.
GATGTTGCTTTTGACAAGGGCGAAGACTTAAAGGGTGTGTTGTAGGTATTGGTTATTGCTTGGTTATTGCTTGAGGACAAGCAAGTCTAAGTATGGGGTGTTTTGATGTACATATTTGCACCTCTTTTATTGCATTGTATGACTTCATATTTCATTCGATTTCCAAATAAAAGTTTCAAAAGTATATAAAATTGTGTAAGAATGAGCTAAAATGCAAGAAATAGGGTCTGTACAAGTTTTGAGCTAACCATGCAGGAATTCGAGCGAAATCGGAGTCAAAACGGAGAAGCCAAGTGAAGCTGAGTAGAGGTAGAAATCGACCCCCAGCCTAGATATCGACCTCTGGTGTCGATATCGACCCCCATATCGACCTCAACAAAGACATCGACCAGAGCTGAACAATCGACCAGAGCTGAACAAGTCGAGCAGGAACAGAGACCTCGATATCGACCCCTGGTGTCGATATCGACCCCTGATCTCGACAGAAGATAGACTCGGTTTCGAGATGCGGATTGGAACTTTATCTTCAAGGAGGCATGGAATTATCTCATACTTTTAAGATAGATGGCAGCTGAAGTTTTATTTATCTTTTACCTTTAAGTTATTTAAGTTTTATCAAAATAAAAGACCTATCCTAATTGTTTGGATAGAGTTCATAGTTTAGATAGGAGTTACAATCTTAGGATAGCGAGGATTAGTATCCTATAAATAAGGCCCTAGGGGGCTGGCATTCAATCATCCAAGAACGAATCCAATTTTTAGAGTTCAAATACATTCAATAGAGTTAGAGAGAAGTTTTAGGGTTTGACGTTTGCGAAAGTTGACGTTGAGTTGTAAAGCTTCTGAGTTTATTTTAATGCAAGTTTATTTCCTTCAATCAACAATGAGTTCCATGATGAGATGCGAGTAGTTCCCCAAAGCTCTTAGGGTCGGGGTGAGCTCGACGTTAGCCATGCGCGCTTGAGGTAAGTATTTGATGTTGATATCGTTGTGTCTATCTCTCCTCCTACGATTCTATGTTTAGTCCTAATCGAAAGAAAAGGGATTCATGCTAACAACTTGAGTTATAAATATAAAATTGGTAGAGACAATTAGGTTTATTTGCAAGTGTAATCCTAAGAGTTGATGTACGGCGAAAGCTTGTCCCTCGGGTGAAATAGCGCAATTGTCCGTCTTATTTATCTTATCACATGCATTGGTTAACGTCGTGGTAAACCCTAATCCTAGGAGTTGCCTTTTACATAGTTTAATTCACAAAAACTCCAGTTTTATTTCTGTTCATTGCTTCTCTCCCCATTCTTAAATCTTCGGCCTTTCTTTGCCGACGAAGGACTAACCCACTGTAGGAAGACATCGATATCGACCCTAGACGTCGATATCGACCACTGAGTTCGTCGACATTTTTCTGAGTCAACGACGATCATCACTGCGGAGGTTGCTGAGCATCGATATCGACACTTGACATCGATATCGACCCTTCTGTGTCGACTGGCAGACTTCTGAGCCAGTCGATTTCGTGACTGACATCGATATCGACCCTACCCTAGTGGATATCGACCACTTGTTTTTGTCTCTGCAGGTCTTCTGTTGCAGAGAACATCGATAGCCGAGGTCGACAGCGATCTCCCAGGTCGAAATCGAGGCTTCTGGTCGACGCAGACTTGAGATTTCCAAAGCTACTAGGATCTCGCTGACACGCCTCCTCGTTGATCGATCTTGACTACCCTTCCACTACAACGGGAGGAAGTCTTGTAATTATTTGCATAGGCTAGGAGTCTATTTACGTTTACATCTTTATTATTTGTAATTTGAGAACTCGATTTCCTCTCCTTAATAAATTGGCGCCGTTGCCGGGGAGGCAATCAATCACGCCCTAGTAGTCTATCTCACCTCTCTACCTAGTTTGATTTTGCAGGTGTATGCGACGTGCTAATCGCCCACCTGAATTTGAAGGAGTAGATGACCCTGAGCGCTATTTCCATCTAAGAGCCCAAGCTCAAAGAATCATGGCGGACAACGCGAACCAGGCTGAACTTATTGAGCAACTAAGGAAGCAGGTTGAGGACCTAACGACTAGAGAGGCGGCACTTAAGGAGCATGCATATAGGGAGGAGGAAGGCCGGAGGCAAATAGAAGCCCAAATCAATGCCCTCCCCAGGAATGCCAAGCAATATATGCACCCCGCTCTCACAGTGCCTGAATCGGCAATTCTTATCCCTGCCTCTAATTTTGAAATAAAACCTAACTTCCTAACTGAGATTAGAAGGCATCAATATGAAGGAAAACCTAACGAATGCCCTATGGGACATATTTCAACCTTCTTAGATCTGTTGTGATACTATTGCTGATGGACAAAGTCTTGAATATGTCCAACTAAAAGCGTTTCGATGGTCTCTTAGAAGGAAAGCATTGCAGTGGTTGGAAAGCTTAGCCCCAAGATCGCTTCACACCTGGAATGAAGTCAAGGACGCATTCCTCAATAAGTTCTTTCCTCCTTCTAAGACGGCGTTGATCCGACAGAAAATCACGGCTTTCAAACAAAAGCCTGGTGAGGCTCTGGCGACTGTTTGGGAAAGGTTTAAGGACCTACTACGATCATGCCCGACGCATGGCCAACCACCATATGTAATTCAAGAGATTATATACAATGCTCTTGACACTGCAACTAAGGAGAGGATCAACAGCTACACCTCCTATGGCTACCTTGAACTCGCTCCACAAGAGGCTTGGGAGACCATAAAGAGGTTGGTGGAGTTCGACAATACATATGGGACTCCTGAGGCTTCTGACACACCATCATCGTCAAGACCTGCCCCATCTATGCCCTTATATGAACCCTCCAATGTAATCAATCCGGATGTAAAGGAGCAATTCCATAGAGATCAACTTAGAAAGCTCCAAAAGCAAGTGAGGTTCCTTTCAGCGAACCAATATTGCATTGAATGCGGATCGCAGCGGCACACCACCATCGAGTGCCCCCATGCTGAACAAGTACACCTAGTGGAGACTCACGAAGAGGCGTGCTACATGAGGGGTCCAAATCACCAATATTGGGGAGACCAAAGGTTCCATCAACCACAAAGGAACCCGGTTAACCCTAGGGACCCTCCGCCTTATAGAGCTCCTGAGCACCCGGAGAGAGACCAAAAGAAGGATGATCTTTAACTTGTGCTAGATGAGATAAGGAGGAATCAAGCTAAGAATGATCAATCCAACAATGCCATCCATTCTCAACTCAATCACCTTACCACAAGGATTGGGGAGATGGATATATGGAAAAGGAACGTAGAGACCCAACTGGGTCAATTGGCGGCACAAATCCCTAGACCGTCCGGAACACTCCCTGGGCAACCCACTAGAAATCCTAAGGGACAATCCGGGACGGGCCATGTCGCAACCATGCAATTGAGGAGTAGCACCAAAGGACATAAGCCACGGACGGAAACGGAGGAGAAAGCAGCAGACCCAGTCGACATCGACAGATCAGTCGATGTCGACCCAGAGGTCGATATCGACCACCATGTCGACCCCCTGGTCGATGTCGATGCCACTGCAGAGCCATCAGAGCCACAATAGAGGTAAAAATCGACCATCCCAGTCGATATCGACCATATCCCAGTCGATGTCGATGTCCAGCAGGCCCCTCCGACCTCCGTTTTGGCCCCTCCACCAAAGAAGACGTTGCCCTTTCCATACAAAGCATTGGAGGATCCCACCAAAGGTAAGTTTAGGCGCTTTGTAAAAATACTTCAAGGACTTAACGTTACTATCCCTCTTACAGAAGCCCTAAGCGAGATGCCCGCCTATGTGCGATTCCTCAAAGACATCCTTAGCAAGAAGAGATCCATGGCAGAGATCGCAGAGGAGTGCTAAAAAATGGACTTCCCTGAGAAGAAGAGTGATCCAGGGAAGTTTGCAATCATAGTGGGACTTGGCCAACATCGCTATAAAGCCCTATGTGACCTAGGGGCAAGTGTAAGTCTCATGCCTCTCTCTATTTGGCAAAAGGTGAACATTGGCGCACTTGAACCTGTGGACATGAAACTTTATATGGCTGACAACACATTCGTCAGGCCCACATGTATAGTTGATGACGTTCCTGTAAAGGTAGGTAAGTTCTTTGTGCCTACTGATTTCATTGTATTGGAGATGCCTGAAGATCCTGTAGTGCCTATTATCCTTGGTAGGCCTTTCTTAGCTACTGCAGATGCCAATATCAATGTACGTCGAGGGTTACTAACCTTTACTATAGGGAACGAAGTAATAAAATTCTCTTTCAACCCGACCATGAGCGAAACAAAGCACCTGGAGCAAGTAGTCCTCTCGCCGGCTAAGGAGAAGCTTAGAAAAATTTTGTTGGCGAGGACGGAAACAGCAAGTAGGGTCGACATCGACTGGAACCAGTCGATATCGACTAAAAACATCGAAATCGACCCCCCTTGGTCGAAATCGAGTATGCCAGATCATTGCCAAGAGCTTAAGTATGGGGTCACAGAGGTCGATATCGACCCCCACATATCGATATCGACCACAACACTCGACATCGACCCTCCTTGGTCGAAATCGACCACCCCTCAGCCCGAAGATTTCTGTTTCAGGCCCAAACAGGTAAGCCCAGGTATGACTCCTAACCCTCCTCCATCCATATCGACCCCTGATCTCGAGCTGAACAAGTCGAGCAGGAACAAAGACCTCGATATCGACCCCTGGTGTCGATATGGACCCCTGATCTCGATAGAAGATAGACTCGGTTTCGAGATACGGATTGGAACTTTATCTTCAAGGAGGCACGGAATTATCTCATACTTTCAAGATAGATGGCAGCTGAAGTTTTATTTATCTTTTACCTTTAAGTTATTTAAGTTTTATCAAAATAAAAGACCTATCCTAATTGTTTGGATAAAGTTCATAGTTTAGATAGGAGTTACAATCCTCGGATAGCGAGGATTAGTAGCCTATAAATAAAACCCTAGGGGGCTGGCATTCAATCATCCAAGAACGAATCCAATTTTTAGAGTTCAAATACATTCAGTAGAGTTAGAGAGAAGTTTTAGGGTTCGACGTTTGCGAAAGTTGACGTTGAGTTGTAAAGCTTCGGAGTTTATTTTAATGCAAGTTTCTTTCCTTCAATCAACAATGAGTTCCATGATGAGAAGCGAGTAGTTCCACAAAGCTCTTAGGGTCGGAGTGAGCCCGACGTTAGCCATGCGCGCTTGAGGTAAGTATTTGATGTTGATATCGTTGTGTCTATCTCTCCTCCTACGATTCTATGTTTAGTCCTAATCGAAAGAAAAGGGATTCATGCTAACAACTTGAGTTATAAACATAAAATTGGTAGAGACAATTAGGTTTATTTGCAAGAGTAATCCTAAGAGTTGGTGTACGGCGAAAGCTTGTCCCTCGGGTGAAATAGCGCAATTGTCCGTCTTATTTATCTTATCGCATGCATTGGTTAACGTTGTGGTAAACCCTAATCCTAGGAGTTGCCTTTTACATAGTTTAATTCACAAAGACTCCTGTTTTATTTCTGTTCATTGCTTCTCTCCCCATTCTTAAATCTTCGGCCTTTCTTTGCCGACGAAGGACTAACCCACTGTAGGAAGACATCGATATCGACCCCAGACGTCGATATCGACGACTGAGTTCGTCGACAGTTTTCTAAGTCGACGATGATCATCACTGTGGAGGTTGCTGAGCATCGATATCGACACCCGACATCGATATCGACCCTTCTGTATCGACTGGCAAACTTCTGAGCCAGTCGATTTCGTGACTGACATCGATATTGACCCTACCCTAGTTGATATCGACCACTTGTTTTTGTCTCTGCAGGTCTTCGGTTGTAGAGAACATCGACAGCCAAGGTCGACATCGATCTCCCAGGTCGAAATCGAGGCTTCTGGTCGACGTAGACTTGAGATTTCCAAAGCTACTAGGATCCCGCTGACACGCCTCCTCATGGATCGATCCTGACTACCCTTCCACTACAACGGGAGGAAGTCTTGTAATTATTTGCATAGGCTAGGAGTCGATTTACGTTTACATCTTTATTATTTGTAATTTGAGAACTCGATTTCCTCTCCTTAACAAGGCACTGAACACAAGATTAGATCGAGTGGATAACTCGACATCAACACCTTATCCGAGCTCGAGTGAAATCAAAGAAGTGGAGCAGAAATAGATAACACTCGATATCGAATGCTGTACTCGATATCGAGTAGAGATTCCCACGGTTTGGATGCGCTTCAGATAATTCGATTTGAAGATCTATCAAGAGGCCATGTTTTTATCTTTCCTTTTTGATAGATTATGTCCTAAGGGTACTTTCCTTTTTACCCTAGGATTTTCACTATGTCCTAAGGGTACTTTGCCTTGTCACGCAGAGAATTAGTTAGAGAGAGAGAGAGAGAGAGAGAGCCGAGTGAGTTGGAGAGAAGCAAGAGCGGAGTTTTGGCTTGTTCAGTTGTACTTTCTTTCATAGTTTAATTCAAAGTAGTTTTCTTTCAACAATGATGATGATGATGTGCATGATGAGGAGCGAGTAGTCAACCCACTTCTAGGGTCGGGGTGAGCCCGACGATAACGATGTAGGGTAAGTGCATCAAAGGTATGACTTTTAAGCGATTCCGTCTTCTATCCCATGCATGATCCTTTGCGAAAGTTAGGGAGATTCATTATTTGCATTATCGAAGCGAAAGCCACTCATATTGTGAACTTGAATTGCGCATGAATTGGATAGTAACTCTTAGGAACTATGCGAGAGCCTCTAATCAGCTAAGTGTTGATAACGAAAGTTATTTGACGGAAAGGCATTAAATTTCATAACTTTAGCATAAAACTTGCATTTTTATCGTTGTGGCATGAAACCCCGACTTTGGAAGCTTTTAATTAATTGAATTTACATATAAAAGTTTTAGTTTTGTTTCTGATCATCCTTCTTTACCACTCTACATTCTTCGAACTCTTTTCCGACAATTGGTTAAGAATTACAGTTTCTGTGACAAACATCTGAATCGACTGTAAAGGTCGATATCGAGGTCTAACGTCGATATCAAGGTCTCTGCTCGACGTCGACTTTGCCGCTTTTGTCTTCTGCAGGAACTGTACTGGAAATCGACCAGAAATGAGGTCGATATCGACCAGACACATCGATATCGAGTGTCTTCTGAGGTCGAAAGCTTTGATCGTGATTACAACAAGGGAAGCGATGACATACCTCCTCGTGGATTCGATCCTGAATTGCCCTACTACTACATTGGGAGGGGATTCTTGTATTATTTGTTTGGGACAGGGAGTTAGCCTAGTTGTGAATTGTTTATTTTAAATATTTGAATCCCTACACGCATACCTTAAGCGAACAAATTGGCGCCGTTGCCGGGGAGGCAATCAATCGCCACCTAAGTTTTCTCACGATCTTTTTGAATCTTATTTTGTAGGTTTATATGACGTTCTGATCACGGACCTATCCTGGAACCAATCAATGAGCCTGAAAATTTCTACCATCTTCACAACAAAGTAATTCGCATCATGGCTGACAACGAGAGGCAGGCTGAGACCATAGAGCGGTTGAGGAACGAGATCGAGGACCACAATGCTACAATCGCTACTGAGAGGGCCGCCGCTGCTGTAGAGCGAGGCCATGCTGATAGGGAGGAGGATGCTCGCAGACAAGCCCAAGAGCGGCTCAATCAATATCCACAGACGGCGATGCAATACATGCATCCGCCGCTTCACGTTCCTGAATCCGCTATTTTAATTCCTCACTCCAATTATGAAATAAAAATTAACTTCCTTTCTGAAATAAAAAGAAATACTTTTGAAGGAAGACCTAATGAATACCCACTGCAACACATCTCTACTTTTATGGATTTATGTGAAACAGTTGCTAATGGAGTAAATTTAGAGTATGCGAGACTAAAATCGTTTCGATGGTCTTCGGCAGGGAAGGCATTACAATGGCTTGAAAGTTTGGCTCCACGCTCGCTGAGGACATGGGCGGAGGTGAAGGATGCATTCCTGAATAAGTTCTTTCCACCTTCTAAAACGGCGATGCTGCGACAAAAGATCACGACTTTCAAACAAAAGCCAGGTGAAACACTAGCACAGGCGTGGAAGCGATTTAAGGACTTGCTGAGATCATGCCCGATGCATGGGCAACTTCCATATGTCATTCAGGAGATATTATACAACGCCCTTGATGCGCCGAATAAGGAGAGGATCAATTCATACACCTCTTATCGGTATATTGAGCTTACACCAACGGAGGCATGGGAGACCATTGAGAGGCTTGTGAACTTTGACAACATCTATGGGGCTGCTGCGGCCTATGATGCAAGGCCTGCCCCATCAATGCCACTATATGAGCCTCCAAGGGAGATAGATCCTGATGTGCTGCAACAATTCCATAACGATCAGATACGCCGCCTACAAAAGCAAGTCAGGTTCCTGAGCAACAATCAAACTTGTCAGGAGTGTGGCTCAACAAGGCATAACACTAGTGCCTGTCCACATACTGAGCAAGTATCCATGGCGGAACAACATGAGGAGGTCAAGTGGACGAGAGGCTCCTATGGAGGGGGCAATCAACAACATTGGGGTGATCAAAGGTTTTATCAAAGGGATCCCCCACCATATAGAGCACCAGGGCACCCTGAGCGGGAGACAAGGAAGGACGACCTTCAAATCATTCTTGATGAGATACGGAGGAACCATGCTGAGTTCAAACAAGCCAACAACTCCATCCATACTCAACTGCAGGGCATAAATTCTAGGCTTGGGGAGATCGACGTTTGGAAGCGCAACATGGAGACTCAAATGAGTCATTTGGCGGAAGCAATACCCAAAACGTCAGGATCATTCCCTGGATCCACTGTGCCCAACCAAAAGGGAAAAACAACTGGTCATATTGCGGAAGTGAACCTAAGGAGTGGGAGTCAATTACAAACGCCCGAGCAAAAAGCGGAGGAGAAGGAGCCAGAACAGACGTCGATATCGACCCCCCTATCAATATCGACCAAGGTGACATCGATGTCGACCCTGATGCTGAGTCACCACAGAAATCGACTCCTCCAGTCGATGTCGACCCTACTGATGTCGATGTCGACCTAACTACAGCCGCGGGAAGGAAGAAGGTGTTGCCATTCCCAACTAAAAAGATGATTAAGGACCCAGCGGAAAAGAAGTTCCAGCGGTTCGTGAAGATGCTCCAAGGACTTAATGTCTCTATACCATTCACAGAGGCACTTCACGAGATGCCATCCTATGTAAGGTTCCTTAAGGACATCTTGGGAAAGAAGCAATCGCTCTCTGAGATCGCAGAGGAGTGCAACAGGTTGGAGCTACCACAAAAGAGGGCGGACCCAGGTATGTTTTCTATCGCTATAGGTTTAGGTCAATTCAAATTTAATGCTTTAGTTGACTTGGGCGCTAGCGTTAGCATGATGCCACTAACCATTTGGCACAAGGTAAAGATAGGTCCTCTGGTGCCCGTAGATGCAAGGTTGTACATGGCTAACAATACGGTAGTTATTCCAACTGGGATAGTGACAGATGTGCTAGTACAAGTAGGTAAATTCTTTGTCCCTGCTAATTTCCTAGTTGTTGATATAGCAGAAGACCCTGCTTGTCCAATTATTTTAGGTAGGCCATTCCTAGCAACCGTCGTTTCCAACATTAGCATGAAGAAAGGATTGCTCTCATTCACAGTTAGTGACGAGGTGATAGAGTATGCCTTCAACAAGACGGTTAATAATCAAGGGCCAAAAGAGATAAAAGCCATCAATGGTGTCTACATTGCATGTGGAGAAGCCAAAGTAAGAAGTATGATGCCATCCGAGCTAGAAAAGAGGGCCATAGAAGCCCAAGTAGAGGAAGTAGTGGCAATCTTGAACGAAGGAGCCCAACAGAACATCGAAATCGACCAAGGTAAGTCGATATCGACTAATAATGTTCAAGATTATGTGCCAGGTCATAAGTATGGGGTCGACGGAGGAGGAAAAGAAACATCGAAATCGGGGTCTAAGGTCGATATCGACCATACCCAGCCGAAATCGACCACCATCAGCGCTGAGAAGGGAGGAACGGAGACCTCGATATCGATCTTTGAGGGTCGACATCGACCTGATCATATCGAGTAGAAACTCTCTAAATCGACTGATCCTCCAGGAGTACAACAGAGGTCGATATCGACCTCTGAACATCGACATCGACCTGAGCCACAGACTCAGGAGAAGGTAAGTCAAGGTTCGAATTCCTCCTATTCCATTATAATTAAGTATTTATCATTATTTAGAAGAGGTGTGCCTTGGCATGTGCGCTTGTGTAGGGTATCCGATGATGATACGAGCCAATATGAGATAGGAGACAAAGTTTATGTTACCAAATCCAAGGACCATTGGTTCCCTACAAGATTCAAGGATAAGAATTTGGGACCATTCATGGTGAATCAGATCCATCCTGGCAGAATGCAGCTGCGTGACAAGAAATGAGTCATATTTGAGGCCCAGGCCACATGGGCTCTGCAGATGCCACCTTGAGAAGCGCAAAGGAAGAAGTCGGCCTAGCGACTTAAAAGTCTAGAGCGTGTAATAAGGACTTAGTGTTGGTTCTAGACAACTTTTACTTTATTTTGACACATTATATTGTTTTGCATATTTTGTTTTGGTTATATTTTTTTAACAAGTTGCAGGAAAGAGAAAATCACACAGAAAAGACATCGACATCGATGTCCAAGATCGACATCGACCTTCGACTTAGATAGGCTTGTGGTTGAAGCCGGATCACCCTGAAGCCTGAGCCAGAAATCGATGAGAAACATCGATATCGATGTTTAAGGTCGATATCGACCATGGCTGCTGTCTTCTTCGACTCCTGAAATTTGTGACAGTTTAGTAAGTTTTCTTCTTAACCCTAATTCTAATACAGTGAGGACACTGTAAATTTTAAGTATGGGGTGGGGGGAAAGGCTTACTTGCATATTCATACTTAGTTTAGATTTGCATATTTATCTTAATGCATATTTAGTATTTCGAAAAAAAAGAAAAGAAAAAAAAATTGACCCCCATCAAAAATTTGAAAAAAAAGAAAAGAGTCAAGGAAGTATAAAAAAGAGCTCTATGATGCAAAATTAGATTCATTAGAGATACAACATGAAATTGCCTAGTTAAGGGAAGTCCCAATGAAGTGCAAAAAGAAAACAATAAAGGAGATGAAAATTTGAAGTTGCTTTTGACATGTGCATAATAAAATGATGGAGGAATTTTTATGAAATTTCCATATAAGTGCTTACATATACAAGTTCATATCCTAGCCTTACCTATGCATATTTCCAAAAGTCACAAAGCCATATATGAGCCTTATCATGATCATTATTGCTCCACATATCACATATTGCCCATTTTATACCTTATACCCTATCCGGGGACAAGTTTGAGAATGGATGTCATTTTTGGAGTTATATGGAGTTGTGCATATATTTATGAAGTTGTTGGCAGGAATGAAAGAAATTATGAAATATGGAAAATTTAATGAGCGAGAAAAAAATCCGATCACCTCAGGAGATAAAGGTAGGTCGACCCTGCTCGTTGAGATGTTAGTTCAACGAGATGGGACACAAGGTGAGGAGTCCGAAGTACTAAGTATCCGGGGCCATTCATAACACCCATGTTTGCGACTCGCGAGAAGGCAGTGCTAAGGTTAGAGAGGTAAAAGCATATATTTAATAAAAGCATTGAGCGATGAGTGAAAGGTAGACATTATGAAGAAGGAATGTGGAATGTTTTGGAAAGAAAGTATTTTTCCCCGGATTTAACACCATATGGCCAAATATTAGCCCACCTTTAGCCTTTTACCAATGGCCAAAGAAAGTATTGTTCGCAGGGGGGCGGGGGTGTATGTAAAGTAGGAGAATAAAATAAAGCACAACTAGACTATCTCCCTGTCCCAAACAAATAATACAAGAATCCCCTCCCTTGTAGTAGTAGGGTAATTCAGGATCGAATCCACGAGGAGGTATGTCAGCACTTCCTTTGTTGTACTCACGATCAAGGCTTTCGACCTCAGCAGACACTCGATATCAAGTATACAGGTCGATATCGACCTCAGTTCTGGTCGATTTCCTAGCGCAGTTCCTGCAGAAGACAAAACAGCAAGTCAACATCGAGCAGAGACCTCGATATCGATGTTAGACCTCGATATCGACCCTTAAGGTCGATTTCGATGCTTGTCACAGAAACTGTTTTTGTAACCAATTTGTCAGAAAAGGATCCGAAGAAAATAGAATGGAGAAGGAAGATGAACAGAAACAAAACTAAGACTTTTATGAAGAATTTAATTAATTAAAAGGCTTCCAAAGTCGGGGTTTCATGCCACAACGATAACAATGCAAGTTTCATGCTAAAGATATGAACTTTAATGTCTTTCCGTCAAATAACTTTCGTTATCAACACTTAGGTGATTAGAGGCTCTCGCATAATTCCTAAGAGTTACTATCCAATTCATGAGCAATTCAAGTTCGCAATATGAGTGGCTTTCGCTTCAATAATGCAAATAATGAATCTCCCTAACTTTCGCAAAGGATCATGCATGGGGTAGAAGACAGAATCGCATAAAAGTCATACCTTTGATGCACTTACCTCACATTGCTATCGTCGGGCTCACCCCGACCCTAGAAGTGGGTTGACTACTCGCTCCTCATCATGCACATCATCATCATTGTTATTGAAAGAAAGCTACTTTGAATTAAAACTCCGAAAGAAAGTACAACCGAACAAGCCACTCCGCTCTCGCTTTACAACTCCACTCGGCCTCCTCTCTCTCTCTCTCTATTCTCTATTGCAAATGAATTGTGTGTAAAACGGAATATCTAAACTCAGCCCTATTGGCCTCTATTTATAGATGTCGATAAGGACTCGAAACCTTATCTTTATTCTCTAAGATAAATTAAAACAAAGTAAAAGCTAAAACTTCATGGTGAAATCAGCCTCCTCATGATAGATCTGGTGTTGATGATAGGAAATCTCGACCTTTGGATAGATATTGTAAGCATTGGATATAATTCTATCAAAATCGGAGTCGAATTCCTCTGCTGGCATGGTCGATATCGACCCTTGGACCTCGATATCGACTTCTCCAAAATCTTATCTCGAGCTTCTCCTTCTCCTACTCGAACTGGCACTCGACTTCTATCAACTTGGTCGATCTGGCAGCCTCGATATCGACCCCCAGACGTTGATATCGACCTCGTCTGTGTCGATATGCTCTGTTTCCTTTTCTGCTCGATTCCTATGTCTCTGATGTACTCGATGTCGAGGTCTTCAGTCGATTTCGACCTCTTTAGAAGACTTCGAGTTCTTTTTCCGCTCTTCCGAATTCATCCTGTTTTCTGCGAAATCACATGGAAACTCTTGCAAACCCATATATTTGACATTTAAGCATAAACTACACCATTCCCATGTTTTCCCATTAATGTGCATGCAAAAGACAATAAAATGGATTCATATGTGCATAGAAAATGTGGCAATTTGTGCGCACATCAAACACCCCATACTTAAGCTTGCTTGTCCCCAAGCAATACTCTTAATGGTCATTCAGGGGAAGAAAGTAAACCCTCAACATCATAGATTCATTTTTCATATGTCCCTACAATCAATTGCCATCCTCGAGAAGGTACTTATGTCAACCAAGTCCATGCCTGTGCATAAAAGCAATTTCATACTCATAAAGGAGGTAATATGCAAAAAATAATTTTAGCAACATTGCATTAATAATCAAGAGGACTTTTTTTTTCTTCAAGCTTGTGAGAAGTGGATTGGTAAAAGGCTAAAGGTGGGCTAATATTTGGCCATGTGGTGTTAAATCCGGGGAAACATACTTTCTTTCCAAAATATTCCACATTCCTTCTTCATAATGTCTCACCTTTCACTCATCGTTCAATGCTTTTTTCAATATAATGCTTTTACCTCTCTAACCTTAGCACTGCCTTCTCGCGAGTCGCAAACATGGGTGTCATGAATGGCCCCGGATACTTAGTACTTCGGACTCCTCACCTTTGTGTCCCATCTCGCCAAACTATTATCTCAGCGAGCAGGGTCGACCCACCTTTATCTCCTGAGGTGATCGGATTTTTTCTCGCTCATTTAATTTTCCATATTGTATCATTCCTGCCAATAACTTTATAAATGCACAACTCCATATAACTCTAAAGATGTCATCCATTCAAAAAAACTTTGTCCCCGGATAGGGTATAAGGTAAAAAATGGGCAATATGTGTATATGTGGAGCAATAATGATCATGATAAGTCTCATATATGGCTTTGTGAATATGCATAGGTAAGGGTAGGATATGAACTTTGCTTGTTTGGAATTTTTATAAAAAAATCCTCCATCATCTTATCATGCACATGTCAAAAGCAACTTCAAATTTTCATGTCCTTTATGGTTTTCTCTAAAAATTTGCACTTTATTGGGACTTCCCTTAACTAGACAATCTCATGTTATATCTCTAATGAATCTAATTTTGCATCATAGAGCTCTTTTTTATACTTCCATGACTCTTTCTTTTCCAAAATTTTTGATGGGGATCATTTTTCTCATTTTTTTTTCATGCATTAAAATAAATATGCAACCCTAAACTAAGTATGAATATGCAAGTAAGCCTTTCCCCCACCCCATACTTAAAATTTACAGTGTCCTCACTGTATTAGAACTAGGGTTAAGAAGAAAACTTACTAAACCGTCACAAATTTCAGGAGTCGAAGAAGACAACAGGGAAGGTCGATATCGACCCTTTACATCGATATCGATGTCTCTCTTGATTTCTGCCCAGGCTTCAGGGTGATTCGGCCTCGATCACAAACCCTATCCATGTCGACCTTAAGGTCGATTTCGATGTCTGACATCGATTTCGATGTTTTTCTGTGTGCTTTTCTCACTCCTGCAATTTGAAAACTAAACACAAAATATGCAAAACAATAAAGTGTCTAAAACCAAAACAAAAGCTGTCTTAAA
This sequence comes from Persicaria maculosa, assembly GCA_963922045.1. Taxonomy (NCBI): domain Eukaryota; kingdom Viridiplantae; phylum Streptophyta; class Magnoliopsida; order Caryophyllales; family Polygonaceae; genus Persicaria; species Persicaria maculosa. The sequence goes on from OY998261.1 coordinate 44,717,166, forward strand.
ACCAAAACTAAGTCTTTGTTACAAGCTCTAGATTTTTAAGTCGCTAGGCCGACTTCTTCCTTTGCGCTTCTCAAGGTGGCATCTGCAGAGCCCATGTGGCTTGGGCCTCAAATATCACTCCTTTCTTGTCCCGCAGCTGCATTCCGCCGGGATTGATTTGATTCACCGTGAATGGACCTAAGTTCTTATCCTTGAATCTTGTAGGGAACCAATGGTCCTTAGACTTGGCAACATAGACCTTGTCTCCTACTTCATATTGGCTTGAATCATCATCGGATACCCTACATAAGCGCACATGCCAAGGCACACCTCTTCCAAATAATGATAAGTCCTTAATTGTAATTGAACAAGAGGAATCCGTACCTTGACTTACCTTTTTCTCAGTCTGTGGCTCAGGTCGATGTCGATGTTCGGAGGTCGATATCGACCCCTGTTCTACACATGGAGGATCAGTCGATTTGGGGAGTTTTGACTCGATATGATCAGGTCAATTTCGACCCTCAGAGGTCGATATCGAGGTCTCCTTGCCTCTCTTCTCAGCGCTGATGGTGGTCGATTTCGATAGGATGTGGTCGATATCGACCCTTGACCCCAATTTCGATGCTTCCTCTTTTCCTTCGTCGACCCCATACTTATGACCTGTCATAAAATCTTAAACATTAGTGGTTGATATCGACTTACCTGGGTCGATTTCGATGTTCTGTTGAGCTCCTTCGTTCAAGATTGCTTCAACTTCCTCTACTTGGGCTTCATTGATGGCTTTTATCTCCATTGGCCCTTGACTTTGCACCGTCTTGTTAAAGGAATACTCTATTACTTCATCACTAATTGTGAGTGAGAGCAATCCTTTCTTCACGCTAATGTTGGCATCGACGGTTGCTAGGAATGGCCTACCTAAAATAATTGGACAAGCAGGGTCCTCCGCTATGTCAACAACTAGAAAATCAGCAGGGACAAAGAATTTACCTACTTGTACTGGCACATCCGTCACTATCCCAGTTGGAATCACTACCGTATTGTTAGCCATGTACAATCTTGCATCCATGGGCTCCAGAGGACCTATCTTTACCTTGTGCCAAATGGTTAGTGGCATCATGCTAACGCTAGCACCCAAGTCAACTAAAGCATTAAATTTGAATTGACCTAGACCTATAGCGATAGAAAACTTACCTGGGTCCGCCCGCTTTTGTGGTAGCTCCGACCTGTTGCATTCCTCTGCGATCTCAGAGAGCGATCGCTTCTTACCCAAGATGTCCTTAAGGAACCTTACATAAGATGGCATCTCGTGAAGTGCCTCTGTGAATGGTATAGAGACATTAAGCCCTTGGAGCATCTTCACGAACCGTTGGAACTTCTTTTCCGCTGGTTCCTTAGTCACCTTTTTAGTTGGGAATGGCAATACCTTCTTCCTACATGCGGCTGCAGTGAGGTCGATATCGGCATCAGTAGGGTCGATATCGAGTGGAGGAGTCGATTTCTGTGGTGACGCAGAATTAGGGTCGACATCGACAGGAGGGTCGACATCGATGTCACCTTGGTCGATATTGACAGGGGGGGTCGATATCGACGTCTGTTCTGGCTCCTTCTCCTCCGCTTTTTGCTCGGGCATTTGTAATTGACGCCCACTCTTTATGTTTACTGCCACAATATGACCTGTGGTTTTGCCCTTTTGGTTGGGCACAATGGATCCAGGGAGTGATCCGGACGCTTTGGGCATTGCTTCCGCCAATTGACTCATTTGAGTCTCCATGTTGCGCTTCCAAACGTCGATCTCCCCAAGTCTAGAATTGATGCCCTGCAGCTGAGTATGGATGGAGTTATTGGCTTGTTTGAACTCAGCGTGGTTCCTCCACATCTCATCAAGGATGATTTGCAGGTCATCTTTCTTAGTCTCCCGCTCAGGGTGCCCTGGTGCCCTATATGTTGGGGGATCCCTTTGATAGAACCTTTGATCACCCCAATTTTGTTGATTGCCCCCTCCATAGGGGCGTCTCGTCCATTTGACTTCCTCATGTTGTTCCGCCATGGATACTTGCTCAGTATGTGGACAGGCACTGGTGTTATGCCTTATTGAACCACACTCCTGACAAGGTTGATTGTTGCTCAGGAACCTTACTTGCTTTTGAAGGCGGCGTGTTTGATCGTTATGGAATTGTTGCCGTACTTCAGGATCTATCTCCCCTGGAGGCTCATATAGTGGCATAGATGGGGCAGGCCTTGCATCATAGGCCGCAGCAGCCCCATAGGTGTTGTCAAAGTTCACAAGCCTCTCAATGGTCTCCCATGCCTTCGTTGGTGTAAGCTCAATGTACCGATAGGAGGTATATGAATTGATCCTCTCCTTATTCGGCGCATCAAGGGCGTTATAAAAGATCTATTGGATGACATATGGAAGTTTCCCATGCGTCGGGCATGATCTCAGCAAGTCTTTAAAGCGCTCCCACGCCTGTGCTAGGGTTTCACCTGGCTTTTGTTTGAAAGCCGTGATCCTTTGTCGTAGCATCGCGGTTTTAGACGGTGGGAAGAATTTGTTCAAGAATGCATCTTTCACCTCCGCCCATGTTCTTAGCGATTGTGGTCCTCGATCTCCTTTCTCAACTGCTCTATGATCTCAGCCTGCGTCTTGTTGTCAGCCATGATGCGAATTGCTTTGTTGCGAAGATGGTAGAAACGTTCAGGCTCGTTAATTGGTTCCAGGATAGGTCCGCGATCAGAACGTCACATAAACCTGCAGAATAAGCTTAGAGAAAGATCGTGATTAACTTAGGTGGCGATTGATTGCATCCCCGGCAACGGCGCCAATTTGTTCGCAGGGGGGCGGGGGTGTATGTAAAGTAGGAGAATAAAATAAAGCACAACTAGACTATCTCCCTGTCCCAAACAAATAATACAAGAATCCCCTCCCTTGTAGTAGTAGGGTAATTCAGGATCGAATCCACGAGGAGGTATGTCAGCGCTTCCTTTGTTGTACTCACGATCAAGGCTTTCGACCTCAGCAGACACTCGATATCGAGTATACAGGTCGATATCGACCTTAGTTCTGGTCGATTTCCTAGCGCAGTTCCTGCAGAAGACAAAACAGCAAGTCGACGTCGAGCAGAGACCTCGATATCGATGTTAGACCTCGATATCGACCCTTAAGGTCGATTTCGATGCTTGTCACAGAAACTGTTTTTGTAACCAATTTGTCAGAAAAGGATCCGAAGAAAATAGAATGGAGAAGGAAGATGAACAGAAACAAAAATAAGACTTTTATGAAGAATTTAATTAATTAAAAGGCTTAAAAAGTCGGGGTTTCATGCCACAACGATAACAATGCAAGTTTCATGCTAAAGATATGAACTTTAATGTCTTTCCGTCAAATAACTTTCGTTATCAACACTTAGGTGATTAGAGGCTCTCGCATAATTCCTAAGAGTTACTATCCAATTCATGAGCAATTCAAGTTCGCAATATGAGTGGCTTTTGCTTCAATAATGCATATAATGAATCTCCCTAACTTTCGCAAAGGATCATGCATGGGGTAGAAGACGGAATCGCATAAAAGTCATACCTTTGATGCACTTACCTCACATTGCTATCGTCGGGCTCACCCCGACCCTAGAAGTGGGTTGACTACTCGCTCCTCATCATGCACATCATCATCATTGTTATTGAAAGAAAGCTACTTTGAATTAAAACTCCGAAAGAAAGTACAACCGAACAAGCCACTCCGCTCTCGCTTTACAACTCCACTCGGCCTCCTCTCTCTCTCTCTATTCTCTATTGCAACTGAATTGTGTGTAAAATGGAATATCTAAACTCAGCCCTATTGGCCTCTATTTATAGATGTCGATAAGGACTCGAAACCTTATCTTTATTCACTAAGATAAATTAAAACAAAGTAAAAGCTAAAACTTCATGGTGAAATCAGCCTCCTCATGATAGATCTGGTGTTGATGATAGGAAATCTCGACCTTTGGATAGATATTGTAAGCATTGGATATAATTCTATCAAAATCGGAGTCGAATTCCTCTGCTGGCATGGTCGATATCGACCCTTGGACCTCGATATCGACCCCTCCAAAATCTTATCTCGAGCTTCTCCTTCTCCTACTCGAACTAGCACTCGACTTCTATCAACTTGGTCGATCTGGCAGCCTCGATATCAACCCCCAGACGTCGATATCGACCTCGTCTGTGTCGATATGCTCTGTTTCCTTTTCTGCTCGATTCCTATGTCTCTGATGTACTCGATGTCGAGGTCTTCAGTCGGTTTCGACCTCTTCAGAAGACTTCGAGTTCTTTTTCCGCTCTTCCGAATTCATCCTATTTTCTGCGAAATCACATGAAAACTCGTGCAAACCCATATATTTGACATTTAAGCATAAACTACACCATTCCCATGTTTTCCCATTAATGTGCATGCAAAAGACAATAAAATGGATTCATATGTGCATAGAAAATACGGCAATTTGCGCACACATCAATTATTAATGCTATGTCGCTAAAATTGTTTTTTGCGTATTACCTTCTTTTATGAGTATGAAATTGCTTTTATGCACAGGCATGGACTTGGTTGACATAAGTACCTTATCGAGGATGGTAATTGATTGTAGGGACATGTGAAAAATGAATCTATGATGTTAAGGGTTTACTTTCTTCCCCTCAATGACCATTAAAGGTATTGATTGGGGACAAGCAAGCTTAAGTATGGGGTGTTTGATGTGCGCACAAATTGCCATATTTTCTATGCACATAAAAGTCCATTTTATCATCTTCTGCATGCATATTAATGGGAAAACATGGGATTAGTGTAGTTTACACTTAAATATCAAATATATGGGTCTACACGAGTTTCTATGTGATTTCGCAGAAAACATGATAAAAATGGACAGATTTGGAAGAGCGGAAAAAGAACTCGAAGTCTTCTGAAGAGGTCGAAATCGACTGGGGACCTCGACATCGAGTACATCAGAGACATAGGAATCGAGCAGGAAATAAAGTAGAGCATGTCGACACAGAGAGGTCGACATCGACGTCTGAAGGTCGATATCGATGTTGCCAGATCAAGCTAAATGATAGAAGTCGAGTGCTAATCCGAGTAGAAGAAGGAGAGCTCAATATAGAGTTTCACAGAGGTCGATATCGATGTTCATGGTTGATATCTATGTTGCCCAACAGAGGAATCCGACTCAGATTTTGATAGAATTCTATCCGAAGCTTGCACGTCTATCCAAAAGTCGAGATTTCCTATCTTTAACACCAGAGCTATCATATGAGCTGAATTACCATAGAGTTTTTAGTTTTTACTTTATTTAAGTTTTATCTTAGAGAATAAAGATAAAGTTTCGAGTCTTTGATAGCAATGTTCGATATCTATATCTAGAGGCCAGTAGGGCTGAGTTTAGGCATCCAATTTCAGTTATTCAAACACACATACACGCAGAGAATTAGTTAGAGAGAGAGAGAGCCGAGTGAGTTGGAGAGAAGCGAGAGCGGAGTTTTGGCTTGTTCGGTTGTACTTTCTTTCATAGTTTAATTCAAAGTAGTTTTCTTTCAACAATGATGATGATGATGTGCATGATGAGGAGCGAGTAGTCAACCTACTTCTATGGTCGGGGTGAGCCCGACGATAACGATGTAGGGTAAGTGCATCAAAGGTATGACTTTTAAGCGATTCCGTCTTCTATCCCATGCATGATCCTTTGCGAAAGTTAGGGAGATTCAATATTTGCATTATTGAAGCGAAAGCCACTCGCATTGTGAAATTGAATTGCGCATGAATTGGATAGTAACTCTTAGGAACTATGCGAGAGCCTCTAATTACCTAAGTGTTGATAACGAAAGTTATTTGACGGAAAGGCATTAAATTTCATAACTTTAGCATAAAACTTGCATTGTTATCGTTGTGGCATGAAACCCCGACTTTGGAAGCTTTTAATTAATTGAATTTACATATAAAAGTTTTAGTTTAGTTTCTTATCATCCTTCTTTACCATTCTACGTTCTTCAGACTCTTTTCCGACAATTGGTTACGAATTACAGTTTCTGTGACAAACATCGGAATCGACTGTAAAGGTCGATATCGAGGTCTAACGTCGATATCAAGGTCTTTGCTCGACGTCGACTTTGCCGCTTTTGTCTTCTGCAGGAAATGTACTGGAAATAGACCAGAACTGAGGTCGATATCGACCAGACACATCGATATCGAGTGTCTTCTGAGGTCGAAAGCTTTGATTGTGATTACAATAAGGGAAGCGCTGACATACCTCCTCGTGGATTCGATCCTGAATTACCGTACTACTACATTGGGAGGGGATTCTTATATTATTTGTTTGCGACAAGGAGTTAGCCTAGTTGTGAATTGTTTATTTTAAATATTTGAATCCCTACACTCATCCCTTAAACGAACACAATTGTATCACAAAGGTCGAATAAAGTAGTAATATGTACCAAAGGGCACTTGTTAGGTTTCCCTTCAAAAGTATGTCTCCTAATTTTGGTTGGGAAAATTGTTTAATGTCAAAATTAGAGGAAGGGATAAGAATAGCCAATTCTGGCATGGTTAGTGTTGGATGCATGTATTGCTTCACCGCTTGAGGGAGTTGATTGAGTTGGGCTTCATATTACCTCCTTCCTTGCTCCTCTCAATCGGCGCGTGCCCTTTCTGCCACTTCTCTAGCGGTATGATCCTTTATTTTCTTCCTTAGGCACTCGATCTCTTGAGCTTGAGTCTCTTCGTTCGCCATGATTCTTTGACACCTTAATTGGAGGTGGAGAAAGTGCTCGGCATTGTCTAAGCCGTCAAATTCGGGCGTGCGATCAGCGCGTCACATGCACCTATAAAATAACACTCAAAAAGAACGTTAGAGGAACTACTTAGGGCGTGAATGATCGCCTCCCCGACAACGAAGCCAAAATTTTACGTAGGGGAGAATTGATTATAAAAAATATATAAAATATAAACCAAGTAATAAACCATAGCCTCTCAAATAAATTCAAGACTCCCAGCTAGAGTAGTAGAGGAATCAAGTTCGATCCACGAGGAAGCATATCGGAGTATCCGAAGTAGTTCACGCAAACATTCTGCAGAAGTCGACCAGAAGCTCTCAATGTCACCTAGTATAGTCGATGTCGATTGGGCTGTGGATCTCGAGTGATTCTCCTAAATAGACAAAATACAACAGAAGCGATTGACGATGACTAGAGGAGTCGATGTCGAGTAAGTCACAGCAGTCGATCGACACAGAAAACCGTCGATCGATATGAGGCAGTTGATCTTCACCTGTTCATTTGATATTGAGCATTAAAATAGATAGAAAACGTCGGAAAAGAAGGCCGAAGAATGTAAGGATGAATAAGAAGATTTGAACAGAAAATCAGGGGTTTAAAGTAACAAATTATAGGGGAATAAAAAAAATAAAAAGAACTCTTAAGGCTAAGGATCACCACAACGGTACCACACATGCACAAGATAAAGTAAGACAGACAGTTACGCTATCAATTCAAAGGAACAAGCTTTCATCGTTACCAACAAATATATATATTTTTGCAAATAAACCTGATTGTCTCTATCGATTTTATGTTTATAATCCAAGTTGTTTAACATGAATTCCTTTTCTTTCGGGAAGGGCTAAACACAAAAAGGTAGGAGATGATGAAGACATAACAAATATCAACATCAAACTAAATCAAGCATGCATGGCTAACGTCAGGCTCACCCCTGTAACGACCCAAGTTTATTAACCACGATTACGTTTCGAAGGCCGGATACCTTCGTTCGGATCTTGCGCACCAAGTATGGGTTGAAGTTTAAAATTCGAAAGTTTAGTGTTAAAAAGGGGATTTCATACCCAAAGTTCTCGTGAGGTCCGTTGGAGACCCGGTGTTAACACACCTGTACCTATCCTAAGTACTAAGTCAGAAAACAACTCCGCTTAAACCAACAATCACGTACATACATGATGCCACGACAGAGCCGGGTCAAAACATGTTTATTATGTGGTTAATCTACTACACTTTTATAAGGTCGAATGACAAGTCATTTCCAATTATTCGCCATGAACATCTCACGCCAAAAAGAACACAACACTACGTAGGGTCATGCATATATACCTAAAAATGTTTAGGGGGCATAGGATCAGATTGAGGCCCACACTTTTTGGTTCCCCACATATAAGCACACATATACGATATTCCTAATATCATGCTTTTAATGTAGGACATGAATTTAAATCACGCAAGCATGCTGATAGTTTACATATATATATATATATATATATATATATATATATATATATATATATATATATATATATATATATATATATATATATATATATATATATATATATATATATATATATAGGGATTGACTCCGGTGAAAACCTCAAATTGTGGTAAAAACCGTGAGAACTACTTTATAGCTTGGTTTATTTGAAACCTGTGCTAAAAACCTCTTTTACACATTGACTTTACAACTCAGTTCAACCTAAAAACCGTGCTAAAAACTCCAGTTTTAAAATAACACATGACTTTATATCTTAGTTAAACCTGAAAACCGTGCTGAAAACTCATGTTTTAAAATTACATTAGTGACTTTATAGCTCGGTTTTATTCAAGACCGGGCTAAACTATATTACTTTATAGATCGGTTCTATTCATAACCGGGCTATAAAGCTAGTGAAACGGGCTAAAAAGTCGGTCCTCACAGGTTTTTACCGCAATTTTTGTTTTCACCGGAGCGCAACCCTATATATATATATATAAAATACAGAAAGTGATTAAATGGATGGATTCACACAGAATGCCAAGTGGCATATCCCTGTCCCACCTCTACCCCTCTTTCCGTTAGGGTAGACACTGGTCAGTCCGATGCTATAGCATATCCATCCTCATATATATATGTGCACATTATCACGTATCTCATGACAATAATGACTCAGGATAAACCCGATGGAGCTGGGCTATCCTATGACCCTAGCAAAGACTCTAGGACACACAGATAACGACCGTTATATTTTCAAACACATACAGAATAAGAATGCTTATTCGATAGTGCAACCTAAGCAGGATACTACATGGCATGCTCTTATGCATATACAACACCTAGTATATCATGCACATATAAGCAGGGAGGATTTCTGATCAATATGATTTAAGTTTCGGAGAAACTTACCTGGAGAAGAGCTGAATCCAAAGCACTCATGGAAATGTAAGCAAGCAGATCCAATCAAGTCACAGATCACCTAGCGAGTAATACATAATATACATAAGTCTAAGTCTACTCACATGATGACCATTCTGATAATTCATATCTTAGATAGGCATTATAGACATTTTTAGGATAGTTAGGTTGCATTTAATGCATGATTTATTGTTTAATTACATCTTATGATTATTTTGGAAGAGTTCGGATTCTGCGCACGATTGTGATTATTTTGTAGAGTTGGATTCTAATGCCAAGAAAGGAAGCAATGGTCGTGGATTGGACAAAACGAGCAAGTGAAAGAGAATACGAAATGAAGCTGTCTACAGATGCGGTGGGTTCTTGAGTAGCCGTAGCAACCACATGCGGCAACCGCAGCATACAGGCAGCGGCCACCGCAAGCTCCCAAGCAGCAAGTTTTGATTATACACAGGCAGCGGCCGTCGCATATGTGTAGCGGCCAGTGCATGGGTTGTCAACAACTGAACGCTACATTTTAGTTAGTGAACAGTTATTCTATTGTTTTTGGCCGACTTTTAGTTTGAGGCACGACTTTAACCTAGTTATAATTGATTTAATTTTTACGTTCATCAGACAATTAGAGAGATTAAGCGTTGTCTTCCATGAGGAACTAAACTCATTTGTTCTATCTACAATTTGAAGCTTTATTTAGATTGATTAAGAGTTTCTAAATCTCATTCTTATTTCCTATATTGAATGTTTCAACTTCTTTGCGCTTATTGAATTATTGTTTTGTTCTATCTTGACTGGCCAACTCGTTAGATCAATTCAATTGCTAGGGTTTTGTAGATTCCTGATTGCGAACCTTAACCTGAGTAGAAAACTTATACGTTTAGGGCTGATTGAACTAATGGATAGGTAGGAAGTTTGATGTGTTGTTAAATCCCTCTTTAGGGACTGCAAATACTTTGGTTAATCTCTGAACTTAAGGCTATCGATTGGATTAAATCCTTTTCTGAGGGACTGATCATGAGATAAGGGTTTCTAGGACTGATTGGACTAGTAACTACATTAGGTCGGGATAAGGACATTCATAGGAAACTTAGAAGAATGAGAGGAAGTTAAAATGATCACTTCAACCAAATAAAGTGGATAATTGTAGGTAGAATACTTCTCACTATTGTCTAAAACCAAGTTCATTTACTTTTGCTTTCACCATTCCGCTTTGAGAAAAGGTGGATCATTTTACATTCTAAAACCCCCCCTTTGGTTACTCAATTAGCATCCAAATCACACCTGAATAGGAAATTTCCCTCTGGGATCGACCTCTTGCTTATTGCTATACTAGTTTTAAGTTTGAGTTATATTTTGACAGGATCAACGACAGGTTTTCCTCCCATCAAATTTGGAGTCGTTGCCAGGGAGTTTTATTTATTCTTGTGAGTTTTTGTTGCTAATTTTGGTGTGGACCATCTTATTTGGTCCATACCCGTGCTACTAATCCATCTTTGTTATTGTTTGATTCAGAGATCGAAAAATCCCTTTCTTCCTTAAGGCGAGAAACTCGTGATCGCTTTCACGAATCTTCTTTTGATCAAGGAGAAAGCACTGCAGAGATGGCTGACGATGCCAATCTTACTCTGAGGGAGCTTACTGCTCATGACTTGGCACAACAAACCCTGGCAAACCAATTTCATGCACTCGGGGAAGGAGTGAACTTTGAGCTGAAATTTGGGGTAGTTCATCTGCTACCCAAGTTCCATGGGTTGAGTGAGGAAGATCCCCACAAGCATCTATCAGAATTTCATACTGTGGTGGTTGGAATGAAACCTGAGAATGTCACTGAGGAACAAATCAAGTTGAGGGACTTTCCTTTCTCTCTAAAGGATGAGGCAAATGAGTGGTTCTTCTATCTACCACCTGGGAGTATATCTACTTGGGCTGAAATGAAGAGAACCTTTCTGGAGAGGTATTTTCCTGCAACTAAGCTTAACGCCTTGAAAAGGGCAATCAGTAGCATTGAGCAGCACGCTACGGAGTCTATTCTTGAGTATTTTGAACGCTTTAAGAAACTCTGCGCTAACTGCCCATGTCATGGCTTCTCTTAGAAGGATCTTGTTCTATTCTTATTCAATGGGCTTACTGATGAGGAGCGCAGAACAATGAATTGTTGTTGTGGGGGAAACATGCAATAAGACACCAGCGGCAGCTTGGAAGGTGTTCAAGGAGCTCTCTGAGGGCTCAAGGAAGTTCAAAAAGAGCACTCCTGCTAGGGGTGTACTTGCGATTGAGGCCCCAATAGCTGCATTGTAGACTGATATGGTTGAGATGAAAGAGATGATGAAGAAGCTGGTAATTGACAGAGCACCTCAGCAGTTGAAGGAATGCGGGCTTTGCAATCAATTTACTCATCCTATGTATATATGCCCAATTCTGCAAGAGCCTGGCGTAGATATGAATGCCTTTGGAAATTTCACTCCCCAGAGGCCTAGACAAGGCAACTTTGGTAATCCTGGGTATTCCACCAACAATAACTACAATGGAGGCTATCATCAGGGCTATGGTTATCACAACTACCAAGCTCCTTTCAATCAACAAGGAAGGCCTCAAGCAAGGCCACAACAACAGTTTGACTCTCAACAAAGAGGTCAACCACAAGATCAAACATCTATTGAGAATCAATTGCAAGCCTTCACATAAATCGTAATGAACCAGGCGGAACGCACAAAGAACTTGGAGGGGCAAATCACACAGATAGTCATGGATCAAGCTGAATGAAATAAAACCGTGGAGAATCAGATGAGTCAAATCATTCAATTGCTGAGTGCGAAAGAGGCAAATGACTCAAGGAAGCTTCCATCACAAACGATTGCAAATCTAAGGGAGAATGTCAGTACAATAATGCTCAAGAGTGGAAAGGAACTGATTGTACTCCCCATAAGGAGAAAGTGGATGAGGAGATCAGAATTGTGGATGAAGAAGAAAAGGACGCTGATTGCACAGTGCAGCGGCCACTGCAAACAGGCAGCGGCTGCCGCACCTCAACTCGCTACATCATGCCAGAGCAGTGGCCGCCACATGCAGGCAGCGACCACCGCATCCCTCCAAACACCACAATAGGTATGTCTTCTGCCCCTTCTCCTGTGCCTTTTTATATTCCGAAGCCTATCCCACTTTTTCCGGAAGCTCTAAAGGATACACCTATGTTTGAGAATGATAAGGACATCTTTGAGACATTCAGCATGTGCGAGGTAAATATTCCTTTACTAAAGTTGATTAAGAGCATTCCTAGATATGCTAAATTCTTGAAAGAATTGTGCACCATAAAGAAGAAGCAAAGATTGAAAAAGAAGGAAAAGGTGAGCCTAAATGAAAATGTCTCTGCTGGGTTGCAAAGGAAATTGCCTGAAAAGTGTGGAGACCTAGGTATGTTTACAATTCCATATGCAATTGGGAATACTAGATTCAAACAAGCCATGTTAGATCTAGGAGCCTCAATTAATGTTATGTCTTATAACTTGTATATATCTTTGGGTTTGGGTGCTCTGACTGAGACTGGGGTTACAGTGCAGCTTGCTGATCGATCACAGAACAAGCCAAGAGGCGTTGTTGAAGATATTTTGTTGATGGTTGATGATTTGATTTTTCCTGTTGATTTCTTTGTTTTAGATATGGAGCAGGGAGCCCCAGAAACACCCATTATACTAGGAAGACCATTCCTGAAAACTACAAAAACGAAAATTGATTGTTGTGTGGATTTATTGACTATGGAGTTTGATGGAAGAAAGATAGAGTTCTCTCTTTTTAATCATGTTAAGCTTTCTCCTAAAAATTCTTTGGATATGCCTATTGCTAATAACATTGACCGCAACAGGTGTTAAAAGTTAAAATTTGAGACCCCTAAGAAATTGATTATTGTGTGGGTTTATTGACTATGGAGTGTTGATTTTCATGATTTGTTAGAGACTCCTAAGGAAAACAGTTTCTTAAAATTTGAGCCCCCTAACAAATTGCAATATTTAGGAAAAGAAGACCTCGAAATAGGTGTTGAAAGTTATGTTGATCCGCTTAAGCCCATGCTTTCACCTTTTGAGAAACTTATTTCAAATGGGGTGGAAGCTTTTGCGATTTCAGGACAACCCCCAGGATTAGCTCAAGGAGAAAAGCTAATGTTGTTGGATAAATGCTTGGATAGAAAGTTACATCTTTCAAGGGTGCCCGCACTTGTCAGTGAGATGACAAGCGTAGGTGACCCTGGTGGAGGAATCCAGGCCAATTAAGGACCATTACATTGAGCCAACGACGTGAAACAAAGGCGCTTCTCGGGAGGCAACCGAAGGTAAGTCTTTCTTTCTTTTTCATTGCATTCATTTAGATAGTTTTCATTCTTCTTTGCATTTGTTTGTTTTCAATTTGATTACTAATAAAACAGGAAAAGGGTGGCATTAGACATGTTGAATATCACTGCACAGTGCAGGGGTCGCCGCCAACAAGCAGCGGCCGCCGCATCTCAACTGCAGCAACCAACAGATGCAGCGACCGCCACACCCGCTTTTTCTGTTCCTTTTTGTTCTTTCTGCCTTTATTTGGAAAAAAAAACAGAAAACCGTCTCTTTCTAACCCTACCTTCACTTTCCTACCCATCCAAATCAACAACAAGCCGTCACTTTCCAAAACCTCAAGCTACCCATCACCATTACCCTCCCATCACCACTCCTCCATCTTCAACCTTCATCCTCTCTAAAACCCTAAAAATTTTCAAATCAACCCCAACCGACCATGATCTCTTCATTGTACACCACCCAAGTTTCACCCGGACCTGACATTGCATAACCGGCGGCTCCTTTGTCCACATCGAGTCGTTAGGGCCTAGATCTGCCATTATTGACAGTAAAGAGCGAAGGGCGACGTCGAAGAACAGTGCAGCGGCCGCCCCATCTATGCAGCGGCCGCCGCCTCTTTGCCCGCTGCCTACTACCAGTGTTGCGGCCACCCCCTGCTTGCAGCGGCCGCCGTATCCATCCCATCGCCAAACTCGGTACGTGGTTGTGTTTTGGGGTTGCTACTTGTGTTTGGGTGGTTGTTTTGTGCATTATTGTTGGTGTGTTTGGTGACTTGAGTAAATTGCTCGATTGAGGATTGAGATTGAGTGCTATTATTGTGGTTGAGTGTTTATTGAGTATGGTGCGATAATTGAGGAACTTATCTAGGCGTCAGAGGGAAGTCTAGAAGGATTTGAGGCGAAGAAGTTCGTGCAAACGAAATTCTTCAATGTCCCGATGTTGCATAGGTTGGTGATGTGCGCGCAAATTGCCATACTTTCTATGCACATATGAATCCATTTTATTGTCTTTTGCATGCACATTAATGGGAAAACATGGGAATGGTGTAGTTTATGCTTAAATGTCAAATATATGGGTTTGCACGAGTTTCCATGTGATTTCGCAGAAAACAGGATGAATTCGAAAGAGCGGAAAAAGAACTCGAAGTCTTCTGAAGAGGTCGAAATCGATTGAAGACCTCGACATCGAGTACATCAGAGACATAGGAATCGAGCAAAAAAGGAAACAGAGCATATCGACACAGACGAGGTCGATATCGACATCTAGGGGTCGATATCGAGGCTGTCAGATCGACCAAGTTGATAGAAGTCGAGTGCCAGTTCGAGTAGGAGTAGGAGAAGCTCGAGATAAGATTTTGGAGGGGTCGATATCGAGGTCCAAGGGTCGATATCGACCATGCCAGCAGAGGAATTCGACTCCGATTTTGATATAATTATATCCAATGCTTACAATATCTATCCAAAGGTCGAGATTTCCTATCATCAACACCAGATCTATCATGAGGAGGCTGATTTCACCATGAAGTTTTAGCTTTTACTTTGTTTTCATTTATCTTAGAAAATAAAGATAAGGTTTCGAGTCCCTATCGACATCTATAAATAGAGGCCAATAGGGTTGAGTTTAGATATTCCTTTTTACACACAATTCAGTTGCAATAGAGAATAGAGAGAGAGAGGAGGCCGAGTGGAGTTGTAAAGCGAGAGCGGAGTGGCTTGTTCGGTTGTACATTCTTTCGGAGTTTTAATTCAAAGTAGCTTTCTTTCAATAACAATGATGATGATGTGCATGATGAGGAGCGAGTAGTCAACCCACTTCTAGGGTCGGGGTGAGCCCGACGATAGCAATGTGAGGTAAGTGCATCAATGGTATGACTTTTATGCGATTCCGTCTTCTACCCCATGCATGATCCTTTGCGAAAGTTAGGGAGATTCATTATTTGCATTATTGAAGCGAAGGCCACTCATATTGCGAACTTGAATTGGTCATGAATTGGATAGTAACTCTTAGGAATTATGCGAGAGCCTCTAATCACCTAAGTGTTGATAACGAAAGTTATTTGACGGAAAGACATTAAAGTTCATATCTTTAGCATGAAACTTGCATTGCTATCGTTGTGGCATGAAACCCCGACTTTGGAAGCCTTTTAATTAATTAAATTCTTCATAAAAGTCTTAGTTTTGTTTCTGTTCATCTTCCTTCTCCATTCTATTTTCTTCGGATCCTTTTCCGACAAATTGGTTACAAAAACAGTTTCTGTGACAAGCATCGAAATTGACCTTAAGGGTCGATATCGACGTCTAACATCGATATCGAGGTCTCTGCTCAATGTCGACTTGCTGTTTTGTCTTCTGCAGGAACTGCGCTAAGAAATCGACCAGAACTGAGGTCGATATCGACCTGTATACTCGATATCGAGTGTCTGCTGAGGTCGAAAGCCTTGATCGTGAGTACAACAAAGGAAGCGCTGACATACCTCCCGGTGGATTCGATCCTGAATTACCCTACTACTACAAGGGAGGGGATTCTTGTATTATTTGTTTGGGACAGGGAGATAGTCTAGTTGTGCTTTATTTTATTCTCCTACTTTACATACACCCCCGCCCCCCTGCGAACAAATTGGCGCCGTTGCCGGGGAGGCAATCAATCGCCACCTAAGTTAATCACGATCTTTCTCTAAGCTTATTCTGCAGGTTTATGCGATGTTCTGATCGCGGACCTATCCTGGAACCAATTAACGAGCCTGAACGTTTCTACCATCTTCGCAACAAAGCAATTCGCATCATGGCTGACAACGAGACGCATGCAGAGATCATAGAGCGGTTGAGAAAGGAGATCGAGGACCACAATGCTACAATCGCTGCTGAAAGGGCCGCTGTTGCTGCTGAGCGAGCCCGTGCTGATAGGGAGGAGGATGCCCATAGACAAGCCCAAGAGCAGCTAAATCAGTATCCACAGACGGCGATGCAATACATGCATCCGCCGCTTCATGTTCCTGAATCTGCCATTATAATTATTCACTCCAATTATGAATTGAAAATTAACTTCCTATCTGAGATTAAAAGAAATACTTTTGAAGGAAGACATAATGAATGCCCCCTGCAACACATCTCTACTTTTATGGACTTATGTGAAACAGTTGTTGATGGAGTAAACTTAGAGTATGTGAGACTAAAATCTTTTCGATGGTCTTTGGCTGGAAAGGCATTACAATGGCTTGAAAGTTTGGCTCCACGATCGCTGAGGACATGGGCGGAGGTGAAAGATGCATTCTTTAACAAATTCTTCCCACCTTCAAAAAGGGCGATGCTACGACAAAGGATCACGGCTTTCAAACAAAAGCCAGGTGAAAACCTAGCACAGGCGTGAGAGCGCTTTAAGGACTTGCTGAGATCATGCCCGACGCATGGGCAACTCCCATATGTCATCCAAGATATCTTTTATAACGCCCTTGATGCGCCGGATAAGGAGAGGATCAATTCATATACCTCATATCGGTACATTGAGCTTACACCAACAAAGGCATGGGAGACCATTGAGAGGCTTGTGAACTTTGACAACACCTATGGGGCTGCTGTGACCTATGATGCAAGGCCTGCCCCATCTATGCCACTATATGAGCCTCCAAGGGAGATAGATCCTGAAGTACGGCAACAATTCCATAACGATCAAACACGCCGCCTTCAAAAGCAAGTAAGGTTCCTGAGCAACAATCAACCTTGTCAGGAGTGTGGTTCAATAAGGCATAACACCAGTGCCTGTCCACATACTGAGCAAGTATCCATGGCGGAACAACATGAGGAAGTCAAATGGACGAGAGGCCCCTATGGAGGGGGCAATCAATAAAATTGGGGTGATGAAAGGTTCTATCAAAGGGATCCCCCAACATATAGGGCACCAGGGCAGCCTGAGCGGGAGACTAAGAAAGATGACCTGTAAATCATCCTTGATGAGATGCGGAGGAACCACGCTGAGTTCAAACAAGCCAATAACTCCGTCCATACTCAGCTGCAGGGCATCAATTCTAGACTTGGGGAGATCGACGTTTGGAAGCGCAACATGGAGACTCAAATGAGTCAATTGGCGGAAGCAATGCCTAAAGCGTCCGGATCACTCCCTGGATCCACTGTGCCCAACCAAAAGGGAAAAACCACAGGTCATATTGCGGCAGTAAACCTAAGGAGTGGGCGTCAATTACAAACGCCCGAGCAAAAAGCGGAGGAGAAGGAGCCAGAACAGACGTCGATATCGACCCCCCCTGTCGATATCGACCAAGGTGACATCGATGTCGACCCTCCTGTCGATGTCGACCCTCATTCTACGTCACCACAGAAATCGACTCCTCCAGTCGATATCGACCCTACTGATGCCGATATCGACCTCACTGCAGCCGCAGGAAGGAAGAAGGTATTGCCATTCCCAACTAGAAAGGTGACTAAGGACCCAGGGGAAAAGAAGTTCCAACGGTTCGTGAAGATGCTCCAAGGGCTTAATGTCTCTATACCATTCACAGAGGCACTTCACGAGATGCCATCTTATGTAAGGTTCCTTAAGGACATCTTGGGTAAGAAGCGATCGCTCTCTGAGATCGCAGAGGAATGCAACAGGTTGGAGCTACCAAAAAAGCGGGCGGACCCAGGTAAGTTTTCTATCGCTATAGGTCTAGGTCAATTCAAATTTAATGCTTTAGTTGACTTGGGCGCTAGCGTTAGCATGATGCCACTAACCATTTGGCACAAGGTAAAGATAGGTCCTCTGGAGCCCGTGGATGCAAGATTGTACATGGCAAACAATACGGTAGTGATTCCAACTGGGATAGTGACGGATGTGCCAGTACAAGTAGGTAAATTCTTTGTCCCTGCTGATTTCCTAGTTGTTGACATAGCGGAGGACCCTGCTTGTCTAATTATTTTAGGTAGGCCATTCCTAGCAACCGTCGATGCCAACATTAGCGTCAAGAAAGGATTGCTCTCACTCACAATTAGTGATGAAGTAATAGAGTATTCCTTTAACAAGACGGTGCAAAGTCAAGGGCCAATGGAGATAAAAGCCATCAATGAAGGCCAAGTAGAGGAAGTTGAAGCAATCTTGAACGAAGGAGCTCAACAGAACATCGAAATCGACCCAGGTAAGTCGATATCGACCACTAATGTTCAAGATTCTGTGACAGGTCATAAGTATGGGGTCGACGGAGGAAAAGAGGAAGCATCGAAATCGGGGTCAAGGGTCGATATCGACCACACCCTATCGAAATCGACCACCATCAGCGCTGAGAAGAGAGGCAAGGAGACCTCGATATCGACCTCTGAGGGTCGAAATCGACCTGATCATATCGAGTCAAAACTCCCCAAATCGACTGATCCTCTAGGTGTAGAACAGGGGTCGATATCGACCTCCGAACATCGACATCGACCTGAGCCACAAACTGAGAAAAAGGTAAGTCAAGGTACGGATTCCTCTTGTTCAATTACAATTAATGACTTATCATTGTTTGGAAGAGGTGTGCCTTGGCATGTGCGCTTATGTAGGGTATCCGATGATGATTCAAGCCAATATGTGGTAGGAGACAAGGTCTATGTTGCCAAGTCTAAGGACCATTGGTTCCCTACAAGATTCAAGGATAAGAACTTAGGTCCATTCACGGTGAATCAAATCAATCCCGGCGGAATGCAGCTGCGGGACAAGAAAGGAGTGATATTTGAGGCCCAAGCCACATGGGCTCTGCAGATGCCACCTTGAGAAGCGCAAAGGAAGAAGTCGGCCTAGCGAATTAAAAATCTAGAGCTTGTAACAAAGACTTAGTTTTGGTTTTAAGACAACTTTTGTTTTGGTTTTAGACACTTTATTGTTTTGCATATTTTGTGTTTAGTTTTCAAATTGCAGGAGAGAGAAAAGCACACAGAAAGACATCGAAATCGATGTCAGACATCGAAATCGACCTTAAGGTCGACATGGATAGGGTTTGTGATCGAGGCCGAATCACCCTGAAGCCTGAGCAGAAATCAAGAGAGACATCAATATCGATGTAAAGGGTCGATATCGACCTTCCCTGTTGTCTTCTTCGACTCCTGAAATTTGTGACGGTTTAGTAAGTTTTCTTCTTAACCGTAGTTCTAATACAGTGAGGACACTGTAAATTTTAAGTATGGGGTGGGGGAAAGGCTTACTTGCATAGTCATACTTAGTTTAGGGTTGCATATTTATTTTAATGCATGAAAAAAAAAGAGAAAAACGACCCCCATCAAAAAATTTTGGAAAAGAAAGAGTCATGGAAGTATAAAAAAGAGCTCTATGATGCAAAATTAGATTCATTAGAGATATAACATGAGATTGCCTAGTTAAGGGAAGTCCCAATAAAGTGCAAATTTTTAGAGAAAACCATAAAGGAGATGAAAATTTGAAGTTGCTTTTGACATGTGCATGATAAGATGATGGAGGATTTTTTTTATAAAAATTCCAAACAAGCAAAGTTCATATCCTAGCCTTACCTACGCATATTCACAAAGCCATATATGGGACTTATCATGATCATTATTGCTCCACATATACACATATTGCCCATTTTTTACCTTATACCCTATTCGGGGACAAAGTTTTTTTCAATGGATGACATCTTTAGAGTTATATGGAGTTGTGCATTTATAAAGTTGTTGGTAGGAATGATACAATATGGAAAATTAAATGAGCGAGAAAAAATCCGATCACCTCAGGAGATAAAGGTGGGTCGACCCTGCTCGCTGAGATAATAGTTTGGCGAGATGGGACACAAAGGTGAGGAGTCCGAAGTACTAAGTATCCGGGGCCATTCATGACACCCATATTTGTGACTCGCGAGAAGGCAGTGCTAAGGTTAGAGAGGTAAAAGCATTATATTGAAAAAAGCATTGAACGATGAGTGAAAGGTGAGACATTATGAAGAAGGAATGTGGAATATTTTGGAAAGAAAGTATGTTTCCCCGGATTTAACACCACATGGCCAAATATTAGCCCACCTTTAGCCTTTTACCAATCCACTTCTCACAAGCTTAAAGAAAAAAAAAAGTCCTCTTGATTATTAATGCAATGTCGCTAAAATTGTTTTTTGCATATTACCTCCTTTATGAGTATGAAATTGCTTTTACGAACAGGCATGGACTTGGTTGACATAAGTACCTTCTCGAGGATGGCAATTGATTGTAGGGACATATGAAAAATGAATCTATGATGTTGAGGGTTTACTTTCTTCCCCTGAATGACCATTAAGAGTATTGCTTGGGGACAAGCAAGCTTAAGTATGGGGTGTTTGATGTGCGCGCAAATTGCCATATTTTCTATGCACATATGAATCTATTTTATTGTCTTTTGCATGCACATTAATGGGAAAACATGGGAATGGTGTAGTTTATGCTTAAATGTCAAATATATGGGTTTGCACGAGTTTCCATATGATTTCGCAGAAAACAGGATGAATTCGGAAGAGTGGAAAAAGAACTCGAAGTCTTCTGAAGAGGTCGAAATCGACTGAAGACCTCAACATCGAGTACATCAGAGACATAGGAATCGAGCAGAAAAGGAAACAGAGCATATCGACACAGACGAGGTCGATATCGACGTCTGGGGTTCGATATCGAGGCTGCTAGATCGACCAAGTTGATAGAAGTCGAGTGCCAGTTCGAGTAGGAGAAGGAGAAGCTCGAGATAAGATTTTGGAGGGGTCGATATCGAGGTCCAAGGGTCAATATCGACCATGCCAGCAGAGGAATTCGACTCTGATTTTGATAGAATTATATCCAATGCTTACAATATCTATCCAAAGGTCGAGATTTCCTATCATCAACACCAGATCTATCATGAGGAGGCTGATTTCACCATGAAGTTTTAGCTTTTACTTTGTTTTAATTTATCTTAGAGAATAAAGATAATGTTTCGAATCCTTATCGACATCTATAAATAGAGGCCAATAGGGCTGAGTTTAGATATTCCGTTTTACACACAATTCAGTTGCAATAGAGAATAGAGAGAGAGAGAGAGAGGAGGCCGAGTGGAGTTGTAAAGCGAGAGCGGAGTGGCTTGTTCGGTTGTACTTTCTTTCGGAATTTTAATTCAAAGTAGCTTTCTTTCAATAACAATGATGATGATGTTCATGATGAGGAGCGAGTAGTCAACCCACTTCTAGGGTCGGGGTGAGCCCGACGATAGCAATGTGAGGTAAGTGCATCAAAGGTATGACTTTTATGCGATTCCGTCTTCTACCCCATGCATGATCTTTTGTGAGAGTTAGGGAGATTCATTATTTGCATTATTGAAGCGAAAGCCACTCATATTGCGAACTTGAATTGCTCATGAATTGGATAGTAACTCTTAGGAATTATGCGAGAGCCTCTAATCACCTAACTGTTGATAACGAAAGTTATTTGATGGAAAGACATTAAAGTTCATATCTTTAGCATGAAACTTGCATTGTTATCGTTGTGGCATGAAACCCCGACTTTGGAAGCCTTTTAATTAATTAAATTCTTCATAAAAGTCTTAGTTTTGTTTCTGTTCATCTTCCTTCTCCATTCTATTTTCTTCGGATCCTTTTCCGACAAATTGGTTACAAAAACAGTTTATGTGACAAGCATCGAAATCGACCTTAAGGGTCGATATCGAGGTCTAACATCGATATCGAGGTCTCTGCTCGACGTCGACTTGCTGTTTTGTCTTCTGCAGGAACTGCGCTAGGAAATCGACCAGAACTGAGGTCGATATCGACTTGTATACTCGATATCAAGTGTCTGCTGAGGTCGAAAGCCTTGATCGTGAGTACGACAAAGGAAGCGCTGACATAGCTCCTCGTGGATTCGATCCTGAATTACCCTACTACTACAAGGGAGGGGATTCTTGTATTATTTGTTTGGGACAGGGAGATAGTCTAGTTGTGCTTTATTTTATTCTCCTACTTTACATACACCTCCACCCCCCTGCGAACAGTTGGGCATGTTAGTTTGGACGCAGCATATGTTAACACATGCGGGCTTGGGGAATTTCATCAATTTGAGCACGCCCACATATCCTAAGTTGGTCCGAGAGTTTCTGTCGACATTGGTGGTGTCGGAGAATGAGACTATCAGTTTCCATTTGCTTGATCATGCATACTTCCTCATGTTTGCTGAGTTGAGAGAGATCTTTGGTATTTCTAAGGACCCCACCGAGGATTGGGCCGATCATGGGAACGACCAAATGACCCATGATTTTTGGTATGCAGCGACCGGCGAGGCCTTTGATGGACACAGAGGCGAGTATAACTACAAGTTTCTCCATCCATGTCTGCGTCTGGCTCACAAGGTCCTAGCCATGGCTATCCTTGGACAGGGTGATGTGCGCGCAAATTGCCATATTTTCTATGCACATAAAAGTCCATTTTATTGTCTTTTGCATGTATATTAATGGGAAAACATGGGATTAGTGTAGTTTACGCTTAAATATCAAATATATGGGTCTACACGAGTTTCTATGTGATTTCGCAGAAAACAGGATAAAAATGGACGGATTTGGAAGAGCGAAAAAAGAACTCGAAGTCTTCTGAAGAGGTCGAAATTGACTGGGGACCTCGACATCGAGTGCATCAGAGACTTAGGAATCGAGCAGGAAATGTAACAAAGCATGTCGACACAAAGAGGTCGATATCGACGTCTGGAGGTCGATATCGATGTTACCAGATCGAGGTAAAAGATAGAAGTCGAGTGCCAGTTAGAGTAGGAGAAGGAGAGCTCGAGATAAAGTTTTGAAGGGGTCGATATCGATGTCTCAAGGTCGATATCGACCATGCCAGCAGAGGAATCCGACTCAGATTTTTGATAGAAATCTATCCAAAGCTTGCACGTCTATCCAAAAGTCGAGATTTCTTATCTTCAACACCAGATCTATCATGAGAAGGCTGATTCACCATAGAGTTTTAGTTTTTACTTTTATTTAAGTTTTATCTTAGAGAATAAAGATAAAGTTTCGAGTCTTTATCGACATCTATAAATAGTGGCCAATAGGGCTGAGTTTAGGCATTCAATATACAATTCAATTTCAGTTATTCAAACACATATACACGCAGAGAATTAGAGAGAGAGAGAGAGAGAGAGAGAGAGAGAGAGAGAAGGCCGAGTGAAGTTTGTAAAGCGAGAGCGGAGTGGCTTGTTCGGTTGCACTTTCTTTCGAAATTTTAATTCAAAGTAGCTTTCTTTCAATAACAATGATGATGATGTGCATGATAAGGAGCGAGTAGCCAACCCACTTCTAGGGTCAGGGTGAGCCCGACGTTAGCGATGTCAGGTAAGTGCATCAAAGGTATGACTTTTATGCGATTCCGTCTTCTACCCCATGCATGAACCTTTGTGAAAGTTAGGGAGATTCATTATTTTCATTATTGAAGCGAAAGCCACTCATATTGTGAACTTGAATTGCTCATGAATTGGATATTCACTCTTAGGAACTATGCGAGAGCCTCTAATCACCTATGTGTTGATAACGAAAGTCATTTGACGGAAAGGCATTAAATTTCATAACTTTAGCATAAAACTTTCATTATTATCGTTGTGGCATGAAACCCCGACTTTGGAAGCTTTTTAATTAATTGAAATCAACATAAAAGTTTAAGTTTTATTTCTGATCATCCTTCTTTCCCATTATATTTTCTTCGGACTCTTTTCCGACAAATTGGTTATGAAAACAGTTTATGTGGATAGCGTCGAAATCGACTGTAAGGGTCGATATCGAGGTCTCTGCTCGACGTCGACTTTGCTGCTTTTGTCTTATGCGGGAACTGTGCTAGGAAATCGACAAGAACTGAGGTCGATATCGACCAGATTACTCGATATCGAGTGTCTTCTGAGGTCGAAAGCTTTGATCGTGAGAACAACAAGGGAAGCGCTGACATACCTCCTCGTGGATTCGATCCTGAATTACCCTACTACTACAAGGGAGGGGATTCTTGTATTATTTGTTTGGGACAGGGAGTTAGCCTAGTTGTGCATTGTTATATTTAGTTTATTTGAATCTCCTATACTCCACCCCCCGTAGCGAACATAGCGTGAGGTGAACAAGGTCCTCGCTGCTGATTTGGCTTGGTTATGGTGCTTCTAGCCCCAGTCAAATGTCATTCCTGATTGGGTTGATTTATTTTTGGAGAGCTACAAGAGAGTTGCAGCGAAGAGGACTGGGAGATTTCGTCTGGGAGGCATGATCACTCTTATCGCCCAACGTTTCATTGATCCAGCACAAGGTAGTGCTCGCATGTCTGGCGGGTTTACTTATTCAGAGGATCAGCTGAGGCGAGCCTATCTGTTGGAGGGCTCCTAGGAGACGAGCTTTTTCTGGAAGGCTGGACCTCAAGGGGTCAACAGATTGAGAATACCTAGGGTCCTTCCTTATGGTCCTACTGATGATGCCTTCTACATTAAGGTTAATGTGGAGGATGATGATGCTCCTGATGACGATGATGATGAGGAGCAGGAGGATACACCTGGGCATATTCCCCCCCCCCCCCCCGCAGATCATCCTATGCCTGACTATCATGGGGATGGTGCTCAGTTTGCTGCAGTTCCTTCTGTTGGGCCTAGTTTCTCTTATGTTGAGTCCACTTGGTGTGAGGACATGTTGGCACAGATGCGCCAGCTTTCTATCCACCAAGACTCCTATCAGTTCGAGCTCAGCGACTTGGGTCGCAATGTGAGGGATATGGCCTCTTCCATAGAGGATATGCGGAGGTAGCAGGAGTATTACTATAGCCTGGGGTGGCTCTAGTTTCCGCCCTACCAGCCTCCGCCTCAGTGAGCGGTTAGTTCCCTTTACCCTCAACTCGCGTTTATTTGATTTAGTTTTGTTGTCTTTGATGTTTGATTGAGGACAATGAAAGGTTTAAGTGTGAGGTAAGGGAATTTAGTGTATATATTTGAATTTAGTGTATATAGTTCATTTAGTAAGATCATGTTTAAATTTGATTTAGTTACGCATATTATCATCATCATATAATATCTCGTATATCATCTTGTCGTTCCATATTATCTCAAACCGTCTTGTCTCATTAAATTTCATCTCATCAATTTCCATCTCAACATATATCATCTAAAAAATCATTTAATACGTACCATCGCATCATATATCTCACATAGAACAACATCTCATTATCTCATAATCATCACACAACATATCATAACAATATCCCCATATTTTAACAATTCAACAAGTTAGTCTAAATAACTTTCTCAAGTTAGGTCAAATCATCTTTCAAAATAACTTTCTCAATCGTAATTGGCCCGAAATTCCAATTATAAACATTACCCTTTAATCAATTTATTTTATTATTTTATCAAAACAAAACCGATAACGTTAGGTTATTTCCAAAATTTCCTCCTTTTTAACTTTATTAAATCCATTTCACTTATTACCAAATCAAGTTCTAACCTTTATACTCTTTTTCCAAATCCTTTTCTTTTAAAAAATCCAATAATACTATTTTATTTTTTAAATCTCATCAATAATATAATATAATATAATATAATATAATATAATATAATATAATATAATATAATATAATATAATATAATATAATATAATATAATATAATATAATATGTCTCATTTATTTAATAATTTATTTTAACAAAAATCGGAAATCACCAAGCATGTCTTTAAAACCTATTTTTTCACATTTTTACATAACCCATATTAGGCCCAAAGACTAACCCATAACCCAGATCCATAAACCCAGCCCAACCAAATCTCAACATCTGATTCTAGAAAAAATGAATCGGACCACTGAACTAGACCTTTTAAATGTAAAAGGGAGAGTCAAACCGGAAATAAGGAAAAGAATGGAAACACTAGACCGGTCACCTTCCTCATCCGCTCTCTACAATCGAAATCGGAGAAAGGGGAGGGCCTCGCCGGCGTTCTCTCTCCCTCACTCCCTGACCAGCTCTCTCAGTCAAAGGATGAATGCAACATAGAATCGGAAAGAATGAGAGTCGAGAGGGGGATAGATGTGCTCACCAAAGGGCTAAAAAACGTTGCCGAAAAACTCGATCGGTTCTCGTTCGCCCTCGTCAGAGTTGGATTTTCGTCTGAGACGACCTAGGGATGATGGGGGAGGTTTAAAGGTCCACCTTTATCGATTCAAGGGTGAAAGGAAGTGAAAGAAAAGGAGACTGGCGATTACCGCTCGGGTTTGAGGAAGACAGAGGAAGCACGGAGGACGGGAGCGGCTCGGGGCTCTCATGGCTGCTCAGCTCGGCCCACCGGCCTCAAGGGGAAAGTGATGGAACACTACTTCTGCTGCTGCCAGTCATCGAAGAAAGAGGTGGAAGAAGCTAGTGCATCATGTTTTTGGGCTACGCAAAACAAGGCTCGGAGCCTCGGTTGCGGCTCCAATGGTGTGCGAGGAGCTGGTGGTTGTGGAGAGATGAGAACGTGGTGGCTCAGTGACAGAAATGAAGGTAGTGCTGGTGGTGAATCACTTCCGCTAAGAAGGGACAAGATAGGGAGAAAGGGGAGAGTTTGGGGAGGGTAGAAATAAGCAAGGAGAGAGAGCTTTTGGGTAGAATTGAAACTGGAAGGCTATGTGGGTTTTCAAAAATCAAAAGGGAGGGGAGGAGAAGGCTTGAAGGCTGAATCAATGAGAAGGGGATGGGTGTTTGCATGTTTTGGCTTTGAAGGCTGTTAGGGACACTTGCTAAAGAGGGGTATGAAGTATGGGAGAAAGAAGGGGGTGTTTGGGTTTAATTGGAGAAAGATCCATGGGAAAAAGCAGAAGGGATTTGATATAGAAATGGGAGAGAAAGGTGGTCCCAATTTCAAATTTAAATACCCGAAAGTAAATATCGAAACCCACTCTTTCAACCGTATCCCGATTCAATTGAAATAAACTTAAAAGTTCAAATCCGAACAATATCTTCCACCTCGGTATAAGAAAGTGGAATAAAAGCCATTTTTAAATCAGACTCAAATTTATGACAGAATCCGCTCCAAAAGAATAAAATAAAATTAGTTGCTCGAAGAAGAAGATTTTCAAATTTTTTTTGGAAAACGTAGAAATTAAATCGAATCTAAGTGAATATTAAATCGGTATTAAATCTTGATTCATAAAATAATATTTTAAAATTTTCGAGTCTTTACACTATCGACTTTTAAAAACATGTCTCGTCCTCAAGACTAAAATTCTTTAAAAAACGAACGAAGTCTTTCGAAAATTCAAGTCAACTTCTCTCTTTGTCAGTCAAACGGATTTTCAGAACTACATCCACCTCTAAGGGCTAACCCCATATTTGCTTCCTAGGTTCATGTTGCAAGATCAATTTCAACATTTCAAGCTTAAGATCACGTCATATTCAGATATCTTAAAACATCACATCACCGAATAGCACATCATATCAAGATTCATCAATGTCAAGGTCAGATCTATAATCATATCAAAGCTCAAGGGATTATCATGTCAAACATTAACACACCAAAATATCATGTATCCACTTATCGGAATATCAACATAATCGATTATCATCCCATCAAAACATATATTACAAAATAGAATTCATCATAGCAAATATCGTCCTATCAAATATCAATATGGTAGAGTTAGTCATAATAGAATTTCATCATAATGGCAACAAATCAATCCGATTGTCAACATATCATGGTTAACTCTATCACATTACAACATATACATTGGCCACAAAATCAAGAATGTCTGCATATAGTTACTAATCGGATCTGAACACAACCACCAACTCAGACATCAAATTTAGCTACCGAAATCAAAACCAAGCCTCAACTAGGTCCACTAACTCAAATCATGTTAAAATTCCCAAGTAAAGCCGCATCTCGTCTCTTTCACAAAAAACGCTCATAGGGTCATCTTCAATTCCTTTCATAAAAGTCCACAAGTCAAAAGCCTAGTCCAAATCCACTCATTATGTACCTCAACGCTCAGGTCAATGAGTCCTCTATTAATCAACTTACTCATGATCCCAAGTTACGATTCCAACCTTTCCATTAACCAATTAAGCTCATGCGTTATGAATCTAAAATTCCGAAGTAATCAGAAATCGAACCCAATATTCTAATTCTCATCAAAACTTCTATCGAGATCAATCTAGACTTCCCTCAACAAATTCATTCATGCCACCTATGTCCTTAAGGTTTCATCCGATCATTAATCTTTAACGAGAAATCCCGAATTCCCTCAATACTGGGATCTCATTTTTCTATACCAATAAATACACTTACTACTAATCCACCTCTAAAGAACAAACTCCTATTGCTAACCTCAATCAAGAGTACTCTTCCATTCTATATCCCCAAAAAAAAATTTAATCAATAAAAGTTCATTCCTTACACTTCCTACATAACCTAAGATGACATAAGCATCTTGCTCCACTAGCAATACTCACTGCCTGCACTCATCAGATTCTAAAACTAGGAGCGATCTAGTGCTAAACCTACAATTATAAATCATCAAGTTTCTCCTCATATGCATCTCTTTCGAAGGGGTCAATAGCACAAGTGTTACTCAAACAAACCTATTAGAATATCTCACACTAGTAGAAAAATGGCTTTTTAGCCCGGGTGCATCCAAGAATATAGCCTGGATATGGAACAAATAACATTTGGGCATCAGACTAATGTGATAATAGGTATAGAGCATGGATGCAAACAAGACACGCCCGGGCTATTTAAGTGGGATAAAACTCGCTTCAAATTTAAAACAGACAAAATAGCCCGGGCTATTTAAGTGGAAAGATCCGGGCTAAAAAGTCCCTTTTTTCAATAAAAATTAATCGTGGTGCTCTCCACCAGGCACCAGCATCCATTAGGGGCTTTAGGGCCAATGAACAAATTTCGTATTACATCAGCTGCCTTAAAAATTCTACTCCAATTCACATGTACATATCCATTAACCGATAAAACAAGACTTGTAATTGAATGCAAATCTTTTTCATTAACAAACATTCAAATTTTAGAGTTTATTTCATGTTCTCTCTGTCCCATTTCATCAGGAGCTGAACATGAACTTCTGAAATCATATAAAGCAAGGTAAATTTTTATATAGAGTAATAAATTTGGTAAATGCACACACATCAAATCTAGTAGCCATAAGTGACCTGCTTTCGTCCCAAATATTATCTCCACATGTCCATTTAGAAGGAAGTAAAACATCAGTAGGCAGTCCTCTCCATTTCATGCAAGCATCAAACTGAGTCCGTTGCTCCACCAACCTGAAATTATCAGACATTATAAAACGTATCAAGCAGTAAATCACATATACTAAAACAAAACAACTGCAATCAAATTATTGATTTCTTATTTTTAAAAGCATAAAAGAAATATATCCAAATAAAAATTAAACCTGTTGAATCACTTCCTTTTCAGTGAATAACAATTGCTGGTCATATTCCATTTGCAAGATTTCTCAAGCGGTTAGATATGCATGATACAAGAGGCCTCTATTGTTGTCCTTTCAGATTCATGATTACATCCAATATATTAGGAAAACATACCCCGACAAGTGGACAATGAAGATGCATGTTTTCCCAAATACAGGTAATGTCTTTCCCATTTCAAGGGCCACTAACTGGCCAAAGTAAATCAAGTATGTGGGGCAGAACATACCTGAACCTCCCTTATTTCTTCAGGAAATGTGTTTCCCATTTCAAGGGCCCATACCCGACCAAATTACTAGAGTTTATTTCTCAAGGCATCATTTGTCTAACAATCTCACCTCATTTTAGTGCAGGAACCTAAAGCAACAGGAAACATTAATTACATTACAATGAATTGAACTTTATACTTCCATAGTAGATATTTAAGCTAAAAATCTAATACTTGACTAAAAATTCAACAATAATATGAAAATAAAAAATAATTTTAAAGAAACCGAAACCACAGCTAGCCTCTAATCAGAGATGAAGATGGCACCTACATCCCACTTTTGCGGCTTCAACACAAGATCTGCAAAGGTAATTCATTTTGGATCGAAAACTTGATTTTAGTGTACAAAGAATCTATCCTTATACCAGTTGATTCCATTAACAACACAAGCTGATAACTATGGATTTCTAGCCTAGAAGGAATTAGAGTGAAAGAAAAGCAGAAAAGCGAGGAGAATAACAGCTATGACTTACAGGGTCAATGCAAATTCTGTAGCCACATGAGCTAGCACATCCTTCATCCATTCAGTAGGAGCAACGACTCCCATGTTCCTAGAGTGCATGAG
Organism: Persicaria maculosa; assembly: GCA_963922045.1. Classification (NCBI taxonomy): domain Eukaryota; kingdom Viridiplantae; phylum Streptophyta; class Magnoliopsida; order Caryophyllales; family Polygonaceae; genus Persicaria; species Persicaria maculosa. The sequence continues at coordinate 44,747,874 of OY998261.1, forward strand.
AACTCAACTGAACTCAACTGTTTTTCTGCATTGTTAACGATAAAAAACCAACAACAACTATGAGAAAGCATTATCTTCATATCAGAATGATACTAATAGAAGATTATTAAACATATGATGCATAACTAGAAAAATTCCCAAATCTCTAACAATGTGGTAGTGTATGGCTTAAAATCCACACACAAGGCAGACAAAAATTCCCAAATCTTGGTGATTGAGTGAAGCCAGTGAACCAGATTTCTAACCAGCTAAAGAAGTCCCAGCTTGCAAAATAAGAAGAAGAAGAAAGAATATATATGCTTGAACTTAAAAAGAGATGCCGACTTACACGCTCGGTGATGACTTTTTCTACAGTGCACCCTACTCTGTGATGCTTTGCACGCAATTGCGAAATCAACATAGCACCGTCCAACTCTACATTATCAGCAATAACACTAGGAATGGGCTGGAGTGCACATGATAATGAATCAATAGGGCGGGACTTCTTCACTACAGTCTTTTAGGCCAACTCGTCAACTTTTTAAAATTGTAATTTTAGGCCACCCACCTCCTAGCAATACTCGGGTGTCAATTACAGTTTTGAGAGATAACACATGGCATTATGTTTAATTACTAAGGAGTAATTAAATGCAATTTCTAATATAGAGTATATATACGTACACTTTGGAAGTGATGAACATGCATGAAAGATTACAAAGAGTAAATAAATACCCGTCAAATCCTTGGAACCAAGATAAATGATCTAGATAATAGTAATAAAAAACAATGAATACCAGTTTCTAACATACACTCTAAAGGCGAAATGGATCTCAATATACATGGAAACTCTCATAAGTCGCATGAACTTAACTAATAGAATTTGAGAGATATACAGATTACCTCGAATAGCGGAAGCGAAATCTAGATCGTTTTGCCTTCGAATTTGATCACCGGGTAGATCTCCATAGCCCTAAATTTCGTTAGAGATTCAGGAGCAGGGGAGAACCTACGATTCACAGCCTACACACCATAGGAGAGCGTTGGAGAGGAAGGAGACTCTCTCCACGGAGGAGAGTTCTCTGTGGGTTTTCTTTTCTGAGAGGAACGTCTGACGAACACTCTCTAGGATTCCAGGAATGACTCACTTCTTAGGAGAAGCGTCTCTTCTACTTATCTTATAGGAATAAGAGAACTTATCTCTTATTTTATTAGATAAATATATCACGAATATATATTATCTGTCCTCATATTAATTAATGCTTAACGAATAAGAATTAATTCCCTAATTACATAAATTAGGCTATTTATCTTTTGGGCGTATATAAAATAATGTCCGAATTATAAAATAATTTTAACATCTCCCACTCGCACAAAAGATCATGTTCCTCCAAGACTCAATCTCATACTTGTCGTGTATAGGTCGTGCGACCCGGCAATACTACCTGCATAAAAATCCCGTTGGGGACTAGGTCACAACGTTAGTTGAAAACTATTGCTGCATCCCTAGGATTATCTTTCATCGGACACAAAACTGGATCCCTCTCAGTTTGGTTCAACAGTAATGGCGATTCACAACAGTACATAACTGTCGGTTCCAGCAAATCCCATTTTCGTCAATGATTACTCATAATAGCTTCCTTTCGCTTTGGCATTACTTTCGTGTAAATGACGACCACTTGCCCAGAAGTGCCCCACTTAGACCGCATCACTCATGGCCATCGGAACATAACCAAAGTAGCGCATCACCACCACAATCAATAACCCAAGCCGTTAGTCACTAAGGGTTGCCATGTTTTCATCTATGGTAGCTCACACAATGATAGAGATAGGATCGATCTATCACCACATAGGGTCGACTAGCACACACTAGTATGACAGTGTGCTACAGGGAGCACTTCTCTAAAGCATTTTCCTTTCAACCTGTCAAGGTGTTCATCTCACAGTCACGCAGACTTGAGAACCATTGTACCCTATAACACCTTGCTTTTCTGAACCAATGGCGCAGAAGCATAGTTACGAGTCATATGAATGACTAACTATAAATTACCCGTTCAGTCTTTCCTAACCGAAGAGACTTCATCTTGACATCAAAAGACAGTCAAGGCGGTTATCATCTCATTTCGTTCCCATAAGGATTGAGATACCTTACACCTATAGCGTTGAACACTTATAGGAACGTCTGTTCGTGTGAGAGAACAAACTATGGTTCAGTGACATGTAACATATTTCACATTTACATCACCAGTTTTCACAGTTTCAATGGCACAACATATGAGTTAAGACCGAAGTCTCCCACTTGCTAAAAAACTCAAATCAGAGAGGTGGCTCTCAAAACCATCAAGAGTCAAACATATTATGACAACGTTGTTCTTGAACAACGTCTCTCTGACTAGACAGGGTTTGATCTGAATATCATTTGATCTCCAATATCCTTTTGAAATCCTGGTATTGACAAAACTAGACAATCATAACCTATAGTCATAACATCTGCTCACCATATTTTTCCACAACCAAATTTGTGTTTTCAGGAGAATCCTTATTCATAATCTCCTCAGAAGCTACTGATGATGTAAGAACCTCAGCTTATGTGGTTGAAGGAAAAGCAAGACAGTTTCTTGCTAGACATCAATGTCTCTTCTCCTTAGAGATAAGACCTATAGACTGATTTTGATACATACATCAACGTCTCATCCATTGGATCACTAAAATCCATATCTATGTTCCAACATGGACACATATATCATCCACCAAAACACAATACACAGTCTACACGAGTGCTTTTGCAATCATTTACTGTGTTCAGTGCTTAAGACTCGAATCAGTTTGTAAACAAACACATGTTAGCTTGTCTCATCTCAGTATATGACAGAATGCGAGATTGCACTCAGTTTCTCAATTGTTCCTCATTTAATCCACTTCCTTTGAGTCCATGAACCCATTCTCATATATCAGAGTGACATGCCTTAGATTATATGAAATAATCTTATAGACAACTACCCACTTTCTATGTAATAAATTCACCTGACAATTGTATCAAAGTTGTCATGCTAGAATCACAACATAGTTGGCCATCAGTGTGTCATCTGCAACATCAGAAAGTTAAACTCTCCAATATGACATACTTACAATGATTCATATTTCGAACACAAAGTACAAAACATCTTATCATTGTCATCTAGATGCATGTTTCAATGCTTACATAGGTGTGAGTACAAGACTAATGTCTTTCTCAAAACCTTAGCAGAAACTTTTCCAGAAAACGAATTTCTAGAAGTCCTACCACTGGGAAAAACTTTGCTATCTAGGTCAACTTGTAAACGGATACAAGCTTTTGTAGCCATCCATCGGTCTGATGGAACACAATCTAACCAGGAAGAGAGATGGTTCCAACCAAACTCTCTTATATAGGGTATAACATCTGGTTGTAAACCTAGTTTACACTTTAGTGGATCATTCTGCCCATGAAGCTTTAAGAACCCAATTATCTCATTGCTTTATGTCTAGGCAAAATAGAAACCAGTTCAAAACATAGCTTCTTCTATAGACTCGTTATCTGCCATCAGCATCCGCTAGTTGAGCCTTAGATCTACCAACAGATCACATACTCTAAGTGGTGATGGGTGCTGTCTCATTTGGATACTTTTGGAGCAACCACATCTAATGTGTTGCTGAGATACCTCGTGATCAAAACAACTCCCACTCTAAAGTGGTTTCGATATGTTCACAATTGTTCTAGATGAAAATCCTGATCGCGAAACACATTTGTTCAACAAGTTGGGAGCCAAGAATGAAACTTCTTTAGCTCTAAACATTCTCAGAAACACTAGATCACGATAGACCTAAAATATCCTGAATTAATGTGACAAGACAACTTGTATTACACCTATCATAGGACAATGTAATAATTGAACTAACAGAGGCTATGCTGTGGTTACGTCAATCAAAAATCATCCTAAGTTGTCTTAACAATTATCTCACTATCATGATTAAGGATTCCTGAGCTACGAAACTCATCATCCTTACGAGATTGCTCCCATCAGTCTTAGAAGTTCGCATTTCCAATATGATTTAAGAATTTGATCATGTACCTAGCCTCATGCCTAGTACCCACATTCTACATGATGCCTCTTATTCAAATGGATTTGATGCAACTAAACAGATAAGGCTAAAATTTTCAAGAACTAGCTGTTAAGCTTATTCTATATCTTAAGGTTCACCACGTGACCCTCAATCATAAGTACATCTCCTAGAGATCCTCTTATGCCTTCAACCTTTAACATGACATCTCATGTGCCATTTCCATAAAGTAACTGACTAAGGATTGTCCAACAAATGAACCACTCCACAAATCAGCACAATGCGCACTCAGCAGAAACCAATGCTTGGTGCTCGGATTTGACCATTTCATGCAACTTCAGTCAATAAAAGAATTTAAGACAGAAAACATTTTGAATTTCATCTGATTTATCCATCACTCAATGTGAGCGAAAGCATGGATATATGTTAACCAACAAGCTCACCTTGTATATCAACATCCATTTATTTACCCTTAGATCCATACTGATATTAGAAGATTGTGAAATTCAAATAGCACAATGGAATTTGTGCTTTAAGCTTCTAAATTTTGCAAAACGCAATCTACAATAGATGTAGTGATCTGTTACAAGTAACAAATTACCCTCGAAGCCTCAAGAGAAGTGCTTAACGCATAAGCATCTAATCTCTTTGGAAAATCCCACAATGATCATCCTAGACATACCCCAAGGTGTGTCACATCATTTTCAGATAAGGACACATCCCCTTCTGACAACTTTATCTTTTCTCAGGTTCTGTTGAATCTATTCTCCCACTCGCTAGTATAATACCTTTTTAAAGTATGCATTCCATCTACCCTTTATCACTTTGCAAAGTGGTTAAACTATGCTTCCATAGTGACACTTCTCATAAATTACAACAAGTCAGTGAGGATTAGAAAATGTCAAGATCTGAACTTGACATCATCTTATAAGATTGGCTTCAGCTAAACTTCGAAGTTCAGCACCAATCCTCGGGTATATCATCTAATCTAGTTGCCTAGTGATCATCTTGAAACAAGTAGATCGCAACTTCATCATTTGGACCTAGCAATGACTTGCTTACTCCCAATGATCAGATTATGCATAAGTTACAAATAATATTTGCAACCATTATCACAAAAGTGACAAATTAACCTCTTGTTACTAAACCAAAAATCAGCAAACTCATGATCTTAACATTGGAACCAAAAATCCAATAAGATCTCAAAGTCTTTCCATTTCTAGCATCATGACATTACATTGTCTATATAAGGAAACTTCAGAATCCCCTAACATTTTTAGGAAAGCTAAACTTTTGTTACTACGATATAAATCGATGAAATTTGAGTTCTGCTAACTTCTGATTCAGATCAGTGAGATGAGTATATTACCCGTCCATCACCATTGACCAGAAACATGTTACCGTTTATGCACGAAGCACAAACCAATAAATATCGTCATTTACCATGACCTTCGAAGCAAAAACATACTTCTAGTATGCAATCAACTCCATTAGAACACAGATTCATGATGACATAATCGTCCGTCTGACGATTTTCAAACAACGTATGTTTAAGGTTATCTTCAAACTGTGCGAGTTAGTCTAAATATTTGCTCCCACTAGGACCAATGTCCCTAAGTGAAACAAAGTATACCGAATGACAATCTTCCTCAACATGAAAATGCCTTAGAACCACGAAATTCAGTTTTACAACTCTTTTGATATGAGAAAAATCCAAAGTGAGCTTTACAAATTAGAAAATAATTTTTAAAGCCTAGGACTCAAGAGTCAAACTCTCATCAAGTCCATCTGCTCATTTTCTAATTTTTCAAGCGAATTGCATTACTGTTGACGTACCCGACGTACTCAACATCAGCTCACTTTATTTGTATGTCCAACGTATGGATATAAACTAGAACAAATCTAGTCTAATCGAGCATAGTCAAATAACATGTCTTCATTAGGACTATCGACTTTCAAGATCCTAGACATATAGGTCCTTACCCGTTAAGCATTTATTCAGATTTTCAGAGCAACGTTTAAAAAACGCTATTCAAAATTACTGAATATTTTCATCCGTTTAACAAATGGATTACTTGCTCGATTATCTTGCAATCACAATCAAACAAATAAAGTGTCTATTATAATTTCAAGTACATCACCACGTTATTAGTAAAAACATGAATTTTTCGCAAGTTTCAGAGATGCATCCCAAATGCCAATCTCTTATACAATCTTTACATAAAAGATTTATTTCTCAGATTTGAATTAACTTACATAAAGTAAATTTCCCATTTTAAGGTAATAAGTTATACGCAATAACTATCCGTTAACTCAAACTAATTTTAAACAATTCATAATTGAATTATTTAAATCCGCTCAATTTTCAAGCAAAATGACATTCAACCAAGGTTAAACATCCTTGAAAAACAAATTCTTGAAAAAAGAATTTTAGAGAGCTCAGTCCGTATGTGAACGAATCAACATAACATTGGACTCATCATCGCTCGTTATTAGATAAAGGGCCACGTAGGTCGATATATCATATAACTTTCAAGTTTGTTTGCTTCAATCAAAATTCAATCAGACACATAGTCCGATCAAAATTTTGAGAGCAAATATAACCGAAAAGCTGTTTCACTGACCCAGTTCACATCACTTAGTCATAGCTTGTTCTTATAAAAGCGATGATTCACGTTCGAATCAAATCAAGCTAAACCCAATTCATCAAACGCGACCCTTCATGTCTCAGTCCGGGTCCGAACCCGACCAAGAAAACTCCAATGATCATGTAAACATGACAGTCTCCGTCCAAAACGAATCTGGACCAACTAGTCAAGTTCACACATAACAGCAAAGTCCAAAATGTTCCAATTTTATTTTTCAGTTTTCAAATAGGCCCATACAAAAAATTGGCCTAACTGAAAAACTAACAACCTGTTCAACAAGCAAGCCTAGACGCAGCTCGAAGGCCTGTTCAAGCCCGTGATGGTTAGGTCACCAACTAGCCCGGCTCAGCCCGAGGACGGCTCTTGGTGACCCGAAGCTCGCGAGAGCTCCTAGCGCCGCCCTCCATCATGCCTTGCTCGACCCATGTTGTTTGCAGTTTCCGACAACAACCCCCGGTGGTGGCGCCAGATGCCGCCAACACGACGAAGGGGGAGCAATACCGTACCAGTGGCACCTCCTTACCTTGGGTCATCGCCTCCGCCCCTCCGGTCATCCTCTTTGTCTCCTACTCGAACTCGCCATCAATGTCCCAGGCGGTGGCGTCGCCGCCTCCCAAGTGCCCCTTTGAGGAGCATGGTGGCAGTGGCACCTCCATGCCCATGACTCCGGCGGGGACGATGCAAGATGAGGTGCTACCTTCGGTCGCGGTGCGAGCATCCCTCCTCCCTCGTTTCGTCACCGGTAAAGCCCTAAATCAAAAATCCCATGTCAAAATTCAATCTAAACGACCAAATTGAAGATGGATTTTGTCAATATAGGCAAGAATCCGCAAATCCGTCCATCTCCATACCAAAAAATGAGCCACGAAGTCTCAATTTTCATATGTAGCGAACCTCAGCTGCGAAATTGAGAAGAAGGAGAGGCTCTCCTCCATCCTATCCGCTGATGACCCTAGGCAGTGGCGTTGCTGCCTCCAAGCGCTCCGTTAAGGAGGACGGTCGGAAGTCTGACGTCGCCAAGCCCTAAGCCTGGCTAGGAGATCTCGATCGAGGAGCACGAAGCTCCAATCGCAAACCCTCAAAGAGCCCGTATTTCTCAGATCTTGTGAACCTATGCTGCGAAGTTCAGAAAAAACAAATTCTCCAAGAAATAGATTCATATATATTAATCACACACACAATTGATCGAAAAAGAAATCGAATCCCTTCATAACCGCATGCTATTAGAGAAAATATCTAGGGATCATGGAGAAGAAAAGAGGGCCTGTGAAGGAGAAGACCTTCTCCGGATTGGGCAAACGATACAGCTTCACCATCAAATAAGGAGCATATAGTTTCCATAGCAAAAAAAAATTTGCAGTACCCTAGTTCATCATCGAACTCGACAAAACAAGGAAAAATTGGACTTTTCAATTTGAATTTAGTTCTAGTTACCTAATTCATGCTGTTATTAATCCGATTAAACAAATTCAAAGGCAATTTGAGCCTAAAGCTCTGATGCCAATGATAGAATTTGAGAGATATACATATTACCTCGAATAGCGGAAGCGGATCTAGATCGTCTTGCCTTCGAATTTGATCACCGGGTAGATCTCCATAGCCCTAAATTTCGTTAGAGTTTCAAGAGCAGGGGAGAACCTACGATTCACAGCCTACACACCATAGGAGAGCGTTGGAGAGGAAGAAGACTCTCCTCACGGAGGAGAGTTCTCTAAGGGTTTTCTTTTATGAGAGGAACGTCTGACGAACAGACTCTCTAGGGTTTCAGGAATGACTCACTCCTTAGGAGAAGCGTCTCTTCTACTTATCTTATAGAAATAAGAGAACTTATCTTTTATTTTATTAGATAAATATATAACGAATATATATTATCTATCCTCATATTAATTAATTATTAACAAATAAGAATTAATTCCCTAATTACATAAATTAGGCTATTTATCTTTTGGGCATATATTAAATAATGTCTGAATTATAAAATAATTCTAACATAACCAATAAAGAAATGGATCTCAAAATACATGGAGATTCACATACATCTAGTCTACCCTAGGCATAAAAAGAAGAGCAAAAATTCTATTGGCAGAATAATAAATGAAAGACAAAAAATTCTTCCAACTAAAGTGAGGAATATAGTCTTAACAGCAATTAGGAGCCCAATGCTTCAATGATGATTATGGAGTTTGAGAGAAACAGTTTGGGGTCATTTGACATCCCTACCAAAAAGCACAAAAGATCTAGGTTAATCTTAACTTCAGAATACTCTTAATGCACTGTTCTAGTCTTCTTTATTGAAAGTGAGGCTGCTATCACAATTTAAGTAATGTGTTCCATAGAATTTTACTGAGTGAGCTCTGAATCCTATTATTTTTAGATAACATTTTCCATTGAAATCATGTGTTCTACATAATTTATTTTACAGTGCCAGATCCGGCCAGACTTTTTAGATTTTCCCTTTTTTCTTTAATTTGTTTTGGGTTATTTGAAGTTGATATAAATGCTTAGAATTGATTTCAGCAAGGGGGTTAAGTTTTTGGAGAAAGGGGGCTGAAAAATTCAGATTTTGGGATTTGGGGAAAAGCTTGGAGAATCCTAGATTAGTTGGATGATAAAAGATTGCACATTGAGAAGATGCATCAAAGAATTTATAAAAACTGAAAAAACAAAACAAAAATAGAAACTTGATAACTATTATGAACATCAATATCAAGGTTAATTATATCTTAAGGGTTTGTTGAATGTAACCCTTCTCTATTAGTTCGGAGACTTGTCACTACAATTCCTTTGTTTCCTTGTGCCTCGCTCGATATGCGGCTCGGTTTGGCAAAGAGGCGCCGGGCACGAAGTCAATCTTGTGCTCAATTCCTCGGACGGGTGGCAAACCATGTAGGAGCTCATCGGGCATCACATCTAAGTAATCCTGCAATAAGCGAGAGATAGGGGCAGGGACCATATTTAAATAAATATCATTGACAAGAACTTCCTTTCGAAGTAAAAGGATATATGGTCGATGTGTATCCTGCTCAACTTGTAAGGGCTGAGTAGCAAATGTCGGATTCTCCATGAAACCTTTCAAATTGGCAGGAGGAAGCTTTGTAGCCGATTGCGGGCTCTGTACGGGGGCAACCGAGGTCTCTTTAGCTTTGGTGTTGTCTGCCTCCTTGTGTTGAGCGTCCATCATGGCTTGTTGCTGTCATTTTCGCACCTGTTCCATCAAAACAACTTGAGGATACAAAGGTAATAGACTAACACTTCTCCCGTCAAATTCAAAAGAATAAGTGTTCAAACGACCATCATGAATAACATGCCTATCATATCGCCAAGGGTGTCCTAGTAATATTTGACTACAAGTCATCCTTACTACATCACACCATACTTGATCACAATAAGAACCGAGTTTAAAGGAGACCAATCATTGGCAAGTTACCATCCTTTCGGAATGGCCATCCGAAATACCGTTCAAGTTGTAGTGTGCGGCTCGGGGGAAGTGTGGCTAGGTGGAGGTAGTCGACCACCTTCACATTGATCAAATTGTAGCAGCTTCTGCCATCGAGGATGAAGGTGAGGATGGCCTTATGAACCACATACTTAGTGTGGAAAATGTTCCCCCTTTGATCGGCCATGGGTGCTTCTTGTAAGGTGAGGACACGTCGATTGACTAGGCAAAGGGCATCATCAAAATCATCGGGGTCAATCACAATGCCGTCCTCATGAGCGACATCCTTGGGCTCCTCCACTTTCATTGGATAATGGGTAGAATGGATGGCCTCCTCCTCATAGTATTAATCTCCCATGTCATTGAGCAACACCTTTTTTCGTTGTGGGCAATGCCGGGCGATGTGGTTCGGACTATTGCAAGTAAAGCATCGTTGCTCACGGGTGTTCATTTGAGGAGATGGTGCAGCAACCCTCCTAGTTTGAACCTGAAAACTTAATTTAGGTGAGTTAGAGACTCCCTTGGGCTGCAAAGCAGAGTTAGAGGACCAATGAGAATGATTCAAAGCATTCGGAGCGGGTACAAACCTACAATCGTAAGGAGTTTGGCCGGATCTCGCCGATTGTTTTTGTTGGTCATAAAGGAGCTGCGCCTTGTGACATAGGGTGTTGATATCCCTAAAACCATGAATGGCTAAGGGGTTTTGAATGGCGATGTTCAATCTTGCAAGAAACTGGCGACAAAGGGCGCGATCGGTGAGGTACACGTTAGCTTGGTGAGACACCCTTTCAATCTCATCACGGAACTCTATGGGTGTCCTCGTTCCTTTGTGAAGAGTGACTAACTTCAACCTCTTAGACTCCACATACTCCTTGGGGACATGCCTTCGATGTAAAAGGTAGCAGAGTTGAAGCCATGTCTCCACCTGTTGTTTGCCTTGACGCCTTCTCATGTCCGGAGTTTGGAACCACCACGAACGGGCTATACCTATAAGGTGAAGTGTAACTACCTAAAGTTTTTCCGTCTCATCATAAATGAGGTGGTCGAGGACGTAGTCCGTGTGGGTCTCTAAAAGCAAGTAGGCCTCCGGATCATTGGCGTCGTCAAAAGTCTCTAACTTTACCTTAACATCTCGGTGTTGGGTTGCTCCATTGTGTCGATGTAGATTAGGACGACCAATGTCTGGAGCCAGGAAGTCTTCCATGAAGGCATCATGGATCATCCTCCTTATTTCATTGTTCCTCCCAATCATCGAAGACCGGTGTAGTACGGATATGAAGGTCATTCGGACATTGTTACAAGGCTTGTTGAGGTGGGGGTTTAGAAGCCTCTCGCTGTTCATTTAGAGCTGCAAAGGATCCTAGTTCATTCTCGATCTTGCCTAGAAAAGGGTAAGGACGTGGGCCTCTAGGTTTGAAGTTGGACGATTCATCGAGGGGTTCTTTCTCGTCTCTTCGAGAAGTAGAAGAAACTGATCTCTTACTCTCCTGAATCTTTTCATCCATTTGGGCTCGTATGTTCATAGCGAACTTAGCATTCTCTATCATCACAAGTTTTTGTAATCGAGTCTCAAGGGCGATTGCCTCATTACGACGATCCTCCTTGATGGAGGTTATGGCTCGCCTCAAATCGGCATTTGTCGGGGTGTGTGGTGTGTCCGAATCGTCAGCCATGGTCTTAGAAAATGCAAAAGCCAAACAGGAATAGTTCGTACAAAAATGGTAGGAAACAAGCAATGCAAGCCTTTGATTATATAGTGATTTAAGTGTTGAAAACTCAATAAATCAAGGCAATAACTCAAATTATTCACCTTGGACACAAAATTTTGCAATATTGAAGATAGCAAGATAAAGCCAAGTTGCAAAATAAATCAGCTACAAGTTGGATATCAAAGCTGAGCAAGTGTAGAGCAAGTGGCTATATGTGACAATTTGCAAATAGTGTGAGCAAGATAATACAATGTGATGCTGAAATTTCAGATTTCATTTATATAAGTAAGCAATCACAAGGGATGTCAAGTGCACACACTCCGTCAACTATTATCTGATGGTTGCAACACGTTTCAGAAAAGATGAGTGTGACCAAGGCTCCGGTGGATCGACACAGCATAAAATCACACAAAAGAGGGTTCTTTGATGGTGCTTCAAACAAATTAGATCATCAAATAGGGAGCAAGAAGAGAAGCTTGGGTTACTAACACCAAGAAGAGGGTACTAGCACTCAAATGAAGTTGATTTTCGATTCTGTTTTTTTTACTAAGGCCGAAATCACTATGTCGGTGTATGAATGTGATGAATTTTGGCCATAGTGAGAGAAAGGGAGGCTACAATGATCTAAAAGTAGAAGAGGGGGTTCTTTTGTGGTGCAAGTTCATACCATAGGCTAAACATCCAAGAATCACATTTAGAGGCATGATATGTAGCAAATATAAGCAGCCATATAGATTTTGCGACCAAGAACTCAATATCTTCGAAATTGTAGATCTAATCAATAGAATTACCCATGTATGTGCCAATTTCAGATCTGAAAAGCAAGAAAAAAAATCACTCAGTAATTGAATCAAGTACTTACAGAACTTGCTTTACCCGAATCTGAATACCAGTTGTTGTGTTGTAATTCTCGAACACAAGTGTTGCCCCAATCTTGCAAATATCGTTCTTCAATGACTTGATTTCCGGGGCTGTTTTGTACGATTTAGGGACGCTTCTTGGTTGATTCCTTTTCCTATGTTGCAGAACACCGAGAAAGCCTTCAAATGACTCAAGGATGGTTGAGGGAACTGACTTGAATAGGGGAAAGTGTCGGCCTTGTACAGAGCTGAGAAGATTCGAACGAAGGAAGAAATAGAGGCAAGAAGTGTTTGTTTGAAGGTGAGGACACTTAGCCAAGTGCTTCACTCAATACAATTTGAGTTTTCCAATACAAAATAATCCTTTATATAGTACATAGGGGGGATAGGAGGGCTGGCCTCATGTAGTAAAAGAGGGACTCTTTTATTTCATAACCCCCTCCTTAAAGACTCCCCTTAAAACTAGGCTTAATGACTAAACTCTTCCATCAACCCTTCTTAAAAACATGCATCAAATGAACACTTATCCTTGAATGGCCTTTGTCTACATTTATGGTTGAATGGCCTTTAAATTGATCATTTGGGCTTGTTGTTTTAGACTTGAAGCCATGTGATCCATGTAGATCGAAGCCCAACCTCTAAAGTAGCACCAATTCGAACAAGAAGGGCATGAGTTGCATCGTGGATCATCTTGGCCCGTGCTCTAATAATCGGGCCATCAAATGGCACCCTCATCTTGTCCTCGAAGTCGTCTGGAGTCATGAGAACTTTGACGCTATCAGATTACTTGTTCATGAGGCTCGTGGAGGTGGATTAATGGGACATTTTGGTGTTACCGAAACCGTGAATACTCTAAAGGAGCACCCTTTTGGCCTCGCGCATAGGGATGTAGAGATGTTTTTTGGTGCATGTGCTACTTGTTTGAGTGCTAAGTCAAAAATGAATCCCCATGTATTGTATACTCCTCTGCCTATTCCCCCATGCTCCTTGGGAAGACATTTCCATGGACTTTGTATTGAGACTTCCTCGTTATAAAACGGCGAGGGACTCTATTTTTTATGTGGTTGACCGGTTTTCCAAAATGGCTCATTTCATTGCATGTAACATAACTGACAATGCTTCTCATGTGGCTGATTTGTTCTCTAAAGAAGTTGTTAGGTTGCATGGAATTCCTAAGACCAATGTCTTTGATCGTGATGCTAAGTTTATTAGTTATTTTGTTGGTAAACACTTTGGTCTAAACTAGGAAGTAAGTTGCTTTTCCATACATCTTTTCATCCTTAAACGGATGGACAAACTGAAGTTATGAGTAGAACTCTTGGTGCTTTACTTTGATCTTTGTTGAAAACTAACCTTCGTAGGTGGGAAGAATGTCTTGCTTTTGTTGAATTTGCATTCAATAGGTCAGTCCACTCCGCCACCAAGAAGACACAATTTGAAGTGGTGTATATTAAGAATCCCATCACTCCTCTTGACTTGGTTTCCTATTCCATGAAAGGTCAAAAGAGAACTGCCCAAAACGTGCAACAAGCTAACAAAGAGAGAAAGGTAGTCATTTTTTAACCGGGTGATCTTTTATGGATTCATCTTAAGAAGGATCGATTTCCTACAATGAGAAATTCCAAGCTGAAGCCAAGAGGGGATGGCCCATTTCAAGTGCTTGAAGGGATCAACAACAATGCCTACAAATTTGAGCTTCCCGGTGAGTATGGTGTTCGTGGTGTGTTTAATGTTGCTGACTTGCTTCATTTTGTTGTAGGAGATGATGAACAAGACGACGGGTCTAATTCGAGGTCGAATCCTTTTCAAGGAAGGGAGGATGATGTGATCACACCCATGATCAATCAAGAAGCAGGACTTGTCGAAGCTCCTAATGACTCATCAAATAAGGTGCCTCTCGGTTCCATCACTCGAGCTCGGGCAAGATGAATTGAAGCTGACCTTCTTCAAAGACTCTTAACCATTCCCATGAACCATTCAGATCAAGTTCAAGGTTTCACAAGTCTACAATAAATTGAAGATCATAACACGTAGCTCAAGAAGCCCAGAAATGTCTCGGTTCTAGCTGATGATTATGAAGGCAAATCAGATCTAAATTCAAACTTCTCATGAATTTAAATGCACACTGGGAAGAGAAGACATCATGGAATGCATCCCCCACGCAGCAGGTGCTTTTGTGAAGAGAACAACTTCGAAGGCTGCATTTAATGCAAGCCACCTTTTTCCAATGCATGCCCAAGATGTCCAAAAACTTCCACTATATTATTCAGCCATTGTAGCCCTTGAACGGCACGCCATTTATCATCATAAACCATGTTTATGTCCTTAGTTTGGAGCTTGAAAACTTCATCTCCTTTGTGAGTGATATCGAAGGTCCGATCTTGTATTTTCGATGCGTAATATCCGTTTGTACTTGATCTATGTTCATGAACTTGTGGTGAGTAATATCAACTTGTTTTTGTTCACCTATCCGTTATAAAATTTAGTTTTCCCCCAAATATGAGTTTTATCATTATCACAAAAATACCAAAAATATACCACCGAAATTTATCTCTATCATCCGTTTTCCACCGGTTGGTTTGAGGCTTGTTCCGACTTACTTTGTACTGAGATTCAAGGGTCATCAAGGGAAAACTCATAAATTGGTGTCAAAGCTATCTTCAGGGTAAGTTTCTCAAGCCAAAGGGGTACAAATTACCTCTCCATTTTCGGTTTGTTTTGCTCGATTTTCAGCCATTTCTATCCATCTTTGTTCCTGATTGTTCTCCAGCCTCTCCCATCAATTTTTTATATCCTTTATACCTTAATATGTGTGGTTAAGATCTGTAAAAAAAAGAAGAAAAAAAGGAAAGAAAAATCAGATTTGTCAATTGTTCATGCATTTTCGATGCTTCTATCTAGTGTTCTTTGAGTTTACATGAACCTTCATCTTTCTTATCTAAAATCCGAACTTCACCCTTAAATGTGTTGCACCATTATTCTCCTAATGCTTAAAATGTTATATGGTGATGAGCTATTGATGGAATGTGCTTGATATGTACTTGAAGTTGAAGTAAATTTAGATTTGTAGTATTGTTTGTGTGCTTAAAGTTTCTGGAAAAAAAACTGAAAAAGAAAGAAAGATAAAAGAGAAGAAGTTAGAAAAGCTCCAAAAGTTGTTCTATGTGCAATTTGTGAGCATTTGAAGTGCAGGTTTTGTTGTTGTTGTTTGTGCTCGAAAACAAGACATTCTCATCATTTCATTAGCCACTCCAAGACTTGTTGTTTGCCTTACCTACAACTTCTTTACCCTTTTCCATTCGAGCATTACTTAGATTTTTTAATTTGCTAAATAGTCACCTTTGGGCTTTCCTTGGCTTGTGCTTTTGATACTTTTTGTGAGTTTCAAGGACAACATCACTAAGTTGGTTTGCCGTTGTGGAGATAGTTATAAGTGTGGAAGAAGCACCATCACATTACTTGCGTGTTGAAGGAGTGTTGTTTGCATATTTGTTTGCTTACAATCTGATTTATGAGTGAAGTGAGATCACATTCAAAGAAAGGGAGACTTTCACCGCCAAAATAAAAATTCATGAGTGAAAAGAATATGAGGGAGGTGAGAGAGAGATCTATTTATTTCTAACCCTAACGTGTATGCATGTTCTTGTGATTTTCTCGGATCTTCTTTGTTTTCCTTTTGTTTATGCATTTGTTGTAGGAAAATATGTCTAATGTAATGAAGGAAGGGCTATCACCCTAGCTAATTTGCAACTCGTTCTTCGATAATCTACGGAAGAACATGCAGCTGTGAAACAACAAGAGTATGAGAGAACTAGGGCTGACCTATTGAGAGTCCTAGATGAAAAGCTTGATAAGTACTTGGGTAAGGGTCATTTTTCTACCGAATATTGTACATGAAACCAAGTGCTACTCAATGATCAAGAAGAGTATGAATCTGAGGTAGAGTGCCAACAAGAGCCAACCTTAGAAGATGAGGAAGAGGAAATTCATGCTAATGCGGCAGTTGGAGAATGTTTTGTGGCGAATAGAACATTGATCTCCAATGATGCTCTTTCTTTGCCCAGTCTAAGAGAGACCCTTTTCCATTCTCGATTCCTCGTCAAAGGCAAGGTTGTAGATAAGTTCAACCTCAAATGCAACCCACATCCATAACCATGCACCTTGAATCGGCTGAATTCCAAGGCACCTCTAAGAATTGACAAGTAAGCCATGATTGCATTTGCAATTGGAGGATATAAAGATGAGACCCTTGTGATGTTCTCCCATTGACAGTGTGTCACCTTCTTTTTGGGAGACGATGGCAATATGATCGAGATGTGATCCATAATGGAGTCACCAATGAGCACACATTCCAAATGGAAGAAGCTTTCCCATATGTGATCAAGTACATGAAGGGAAAAGACAATGTGGTGGTTGACGCACTCTCAAGAAGGTATTCTCTTATCTCTACTATAGATACTAAAATGTTGGGCTTTGCTTTCATGCGTGAATTATATGCTAATGATGCTGATCAGTTTTACATGCATGATGGTTATTTCTTTAAGTGTGAAAACCTTTGCATCCCTAGTAGTTCTATTCATAGACTACTTGTTCATAAAGCTCATGGAGGTGGTTTAATGGGACATTTTGATGTTACCAAAACCTTGAATATTCTAAAGGAGCACTTCTTTTGGCCTCGCATGCATAGGGATGTAGAGAAGTTTTTTGCTGCATGTACTACTTGTTTGAGTGCTAAGTCGAAAATGAATCGCCATGGATTGTATACTCCCCTACCTATTCCTCATGCTCCTTGGGAAGACATGTCCATGGACTTTGTATTGTGGTTGATTGGTTTTAAAAAATGGCTCATTTCATTGCATGTAATAAAACCAATAATGCTTCGCATGTGGATGATTTGTTCTTTAAAGAAGTTCTTAGATTTCATGGAATTCCTAAGACCATTGTCTCTGATCGTGATGCTAAGTTTCTTTGTTATTTTTGGAAAACCCTTTGGTCTAAACTAGGAACTAAGTTGCTTTTCTCTACATCTTGTCATCCTCAAACGGATGGACAAACTGAAGTTGTGAGTAGAACTTTTGGTGCTTTACTTTGATCTTTGTTGAAAACTAACCTTCATAGGTGGGAAGAATGTCTTTCTTTTGTTGAATTCGCCTACAAAAGGTCAGTCCACTCAACCACTAAGAAGACACCATTTGAAGTCGTGTATGGCAAGAATCCCATCACTCCTCTTGACTTGGTTTCCTATTCCATGAAAGATCAAGAAAGTGTGGAAGGAGCAAACCAAGATCAGCACATCAAAAGTTTGCAAAAGTCCACTCGTTTGCAACTTGAAAAGAGAATTGCTCAATACGTGCAACAAGTTAACAAAGGAAGAAAGGAAGTCCTATTTGAATCGGGTGATCTTGTATGGATTCATCTTAGGAAGGATCGATTTTCTAAATTAAGAAATTCCAAGTTGACGCCAAGAGGAGATGGCCCATTTCAAGTGCTTGAAAGGATCAACAACAATGGCTACAAATTTGAGCTTCCCGGTGAGTATGTGGTTCATGATGTGTTTAATGTTGTTGACTTGCTTCATTTTGTTGTAGGAGATGATAAACAAGACGAAGGGTCTAATTCGAGGTCGAATCCTTTTCAAGGATGGGAGGATGATTTCATCAAATGAGGTGCCTCTCGGTTCCATCACTCGAGCTCGGGTAAGACGACTTCAAGCTGACCTTCTTCAAGGACTCTTAACCGTTCCCATGAACCATTAAGATCACGTTCTAGCTTTTACAAGTCTACAACAAATTGAAGATCACAACATGCAGCCCAAGAAGCCCGATAATATCTCGGTTCTAGCTGATGATTATGGAGCAAAATCAGATCCAAATTCAAAATTCTCATGCAGTTAAATGCACATTGGGAAGAGAAGACATCATGGAATACATCCCCCATGAAACTGGTGCTTTTGTGAAGAGAACAACTTACAAGATTGCATTTAACGCAAGCCACCTTTTTCCAATGCATGCCCAAGCTGTCCACAAACTTCCTCTATATTATTCAGCCATTGTAGCCCTTAGAAGGCACACCATTTATCATAAAAAACCAGGTTTATATCCTTAGTTTGGAGCTTGAAAACTTCATCTCCTTCGTGAGTCATATCGAAGGTCCGATCTTGTATTTTCAGTACGTAATATTCGTTTGTACTTGATCTATGTGAAACGGGGGCAGTTGTAGGATGCCCGATCTTTCGACAATCAAGATTCAAATGCAAAAGAAAGAACAAGATTGATGCAAGACTCAACAATACTCGAAATTGAAGATGCAAGAGGTGAAGATATGCGGCTGTAATGGTGTATGAAAGACACGAATATAACAAGTATGAAAGACACAATAGAGGGGTCAGGTGATCTATATAGAACAAGCTAAGGACCCTTGATTCGATGACCAAAAACCAATAACAATGACTATATAACCCGACTGTACAACCTTACACAACCAAGGGGACTACTTGGAGGCACAAGGAGGGGGCTCATGGATACCAGGGATCACCAAGCTTTGCGAGATTGACAGACACAAGGCGAACCAAGCTGAAACAATACCAAGTTGCAATCGATGAGCAAGCTCCAATCGATCGACTTCTCTCAATTGTGTTTCACACAAACTAAGTTTTGATTGATGATGAATAACATGCCTTCTACAATAGATGGAAGCCCTACTTATTAATCCTAAAGGGCTGAAATTAAAAGAAATTAATAAAATGAAGAGTTTGAAGATAAAACCCTAAATTACATAAAATAACCTAAGTAACTTGCTCTCCAAGAAGCTTACTAATAATAGCATAAAATAGGTCTTCAATGGCTAAGAGGAATCGGCCATGATGCTCAAAGTAGAACAAAGATAGGTCTTCAGTGGCTCTTCTTGAAGTTGAACGGCACTTGAGAATAGGACATGGCTCACGAACATGAATGATTCTCGTTGAAGCTTCTTAGCACGAGCTCGAGTCATAGGTCCATTCCCAAGTATAATAGGTGTGTCCGAAGGTGTCTTAGATAGTCTCGCATCAACCTCCCCTTCTTGGAAAGGATTCGACAACGAATCCAAGTCCTCATCGACGACAAGATAAGGAATGAGATCCGCAACGTTGAATGTAGTGCTCACACCATACTCTCTAGGAAGCTCCAATTTGTAGGCATTCTCAGCAATCTGTTGAAGCAACTTGAAAGGTTCATCTCCTCTTAGTGAGAGCTTGCTTATTCGTTGCTCCGGGAACCTCTCCTTCCTTAAGTGCACCCACATGAGATCTCTAGGGTTAAAGACAACATGTCTTCACCCTTTGTTAGCCTTGTTTGCGTTGTACTCGGCCTTCTCCGCTAGCTTTAGCCGCGTATGCTCATGCAACTACTTGATGAATTCGACATGTTTCCCTTCATCAAAAGATTCTTTCTCCCTCATAGGATATAGGGTAAGATCTAGAGGGTTAGTGGGTTAGTACCATAAACACATTCAAATGGAGTTAACTTTGTAGATGAATGCATAGTCCTATTTTAGGCAAACTCCACATGAGGTAAGGCTTCTTCCCAAAGCTTCAAATTCTTCCTAATGATGGCTTTAAGGATGGTGGTTAAGGTTCTATTGGTCACCTTAGTTTGACCATCGGTTTGAGGATGACGAGAAGTAGAAAACAATAACCTAGTTTCCAATTTGCTCCATAAAGTTCTCCAAAAATGACTAAGGAACTTAACATCCCTATCACTGACAATTGTTTTAGGCATACCCTGCAACCTAGCTACTTACTTAAAGAATAGATTTGTAACATTAGAAGCATCATCGGTCTTATGACATGCAATAAAATAAGCCATCTTATAAAATCTATCTACAACCACAAATATAGAATCTCTCTCCTTCTTAGTTCTAGGTAATCCAACAATAAAATCCATAGAAATATCCTCCCAAGGGGATGTAGGGGTTGGCAAAGGGGTATATAGGCCATGCGACATTAACCTAGATTTAGCTTTTAAACATTCGATACATCTCTTAAGGAAATGCTCTACATCCCTAAGCATATGAGGCCAATAAAAATGTTTCCTAAGGGTATGATAAGTCTTATCTCTGCCAAAATGACCCATTAATCCTCCACTATGGGCTTCATTAACAAGTAATAACCTTAGAGAACACCTAGGTATGTACACTTTATCCATCCTAAACAATAATCCCTCAAATATATAGAATTTCTCAGCAACCCCTTTAGCTTCACAATTTCAAAAAATATCTCCAAAATCCTCATCATTTCTATAAAATTCCTTAATGTAGACAAAGCCTAGAACTCTAGAATCCAAAGTGGTTATTAAAGTATGACTCCTAGATAAAGCATCAGCAACCACATTATCTTTTCCTTTCTTATACTTAATCACATAAGGAAATGTTTTAATGAATTCCATCCACCTACCATGTCTCCTATCTAGTTTATCTTGACACTTAAAGTACCTCAAAGGTTCATGATCAGTACTAAGAATAAACTCTCTAGGCCATAGGCAGTGGGATCATGTCTTAAGTACTCTAAATAATTCATATAATTCCATATCATAAGTAGAGTAGTTTAGACATGCACCTTTCAATTTCTCGGAGAAGAATGCAATAGGCTTACCTTCTTGCATAAGAACTCCTCCAATTCCAACTCCACTATCGTCGCATTCGACCTCAAAAGACACTACAACAATACGAACCTATTGTAACATTTGATATTTGATACATTAGGTGAAAAAGTTGTTACTAGAAGGCTAATGTAACATTTTTAACATGATACGTTTAAGCATGTTGCATTTGACCTTTTTGTAAAAAAAATTTAAGCTATTGTAACAATTTTTTATCAAGTCACAAAAATGTTACAACAGATGAAAAAGAGTTACCTTTTCTAGAAGTGTTACATTTTATATAAAATAACGTTGCTTTATAGTAGGAGCAGTATCAATGAGAATATGTTGCATTTGAAGGTCATGTGTTAAATTATTTATTTTTATTTTTAATCAAAATTTTATAATTAAATAATATATATATATATATGTAGGTGGTTATTTCTTAGATAATATATACAACATTAAATAAACATTGACACGTGTAATAAATACACTAAATGGATAATCTTCAATAAAATAAATACATGCAAGCGGTCAACATATCCAACACGAGTCATACAAAAGTTCTCGATCCAACACATGCCTACTCATAAATAAAAACCACATGAGTCACAAAAATCCTCAATCAGATTAAGGGATCAAAACATAAGTATCTTCTAGAGGAGCTACCCTTGTGTCATCAACAAAAGGCCAAAATGTTAATTTCCTGTGATGAAAGAAACTCATTTAAGACTCATGTATCAATATCTCTAATAGTTGATAAAAAAAAGATGTAAACTACATTAACCTTTACCTCTTAAACTGTTTTCCAGTAAATTTCATATCTTCCCAATTTCATGTCCATTTTCATGATTTGAGTCAGCCTGCAAGTTTGAAAAAAGCACAATAAACACTAGATTATCAAGCAAAACTATTCTATAAACATTCCTTTTCTAATAGGTGCACAACAGTTCTATAAATATTGAAATGATCCACATAGAACTACACATGATATATTTTTACCTGGATAAAGTTTTCTGATCCAAGAGGGTGTACACTTGCATCAGAAGGCTTCGAATTGGATGCATCACACATGCAATGGTTGCAAAGTCAAGAATAATTAGTTGTACTCCAGGATTAGCCGATTCTATCTTAGAAACAAGTAAAGATACTAAATCCGGAGCTACTTGCTGAACTAAATCCACTTTAATATTCCGTAGAAACTCAGGGGGTAGTATGTAGTTTGGCATGTTGACTTTGTTATGCTCTTTCAACTTAGACTTTGTCACACTCCTTCCATGAAAATGCAAGCGCAAATTGATCTTGTCGCTGGCCATCACTTCATAGTAAGGATCCTTAGATTTGCTACCTTCTCCATTTTGATCATATTGGGATTGCAATGCTTCCATTTGATCCTATTAAAGAAAATTATAAGGAATTGTAGAAGGAGAGGGGGGGGGGGGAGAATAAGTTTATGTATCTATAGTAATGCTCATCATCAAATAATATAATGCCACTCACAATGTTGCTCGTAGTCTTCTCATTTTTGGTTTTGTAAGTTCGTCCAACAACTCTCTTTCTAGACTCCTTTGTAAATCTTTGCTTGTGAGGGAGGTTCCTTGTTTGGATCTTTTTGTTGCTAGAAAAAGGGCGCCATAAGATCGAGAAAGATACAAGGAAAGTAGAATATTTAATCTATTGACTAAACATTTAATAATATTATTATAACTTATATCAAAATACACTTACCGATTCATGACGCAATAAAGCATAAGATGAAGGACCCATGGTGTGCACATCCTCTCGTAACTCACGACTTCTTTTGTTAGTTTCGCTTCTTTCCTATACATGTCATTAAAAAATTGGTTTTGTGATAAACATAATAAACAACAGGTTTACTGAATACCTTGGCCATATATGAATTCCAAAATTCCAAGAGTTCTTCGAATTGTTGAATTGGAATATAGTCGGGACGATTCAATAGTCTTTCTTCATCAGTTTCAAATGCATCATAGTGTTTTTTCTTCAGCCTAGACTTATTAACACGCCATAAGGCACATATTGTGTCCATTACCCATGTTCTCCCCTCTTCTGGAATAATATATTTCTCCTGCAGGAAAAGTATTAATTATATGTTCATTTTAAGTGTTATATAATAATACATACCCCAAAATAAATATTGACTCACATACCATCACATAATCCCATATCTTATCCTTTGTGTGAACATATTTTCAACTAATGCAGTTAAGAGGAACAAGATGAGGAAATTTGGCAACTGTTCCAAAAAATCGACTGAGTTTAGTCACACTTGCTTTGGTAGGCCCCATTGGCTGCCCTTTTGAATTCAGAAATCATCTAACGTTCTGAATGATTGCGTCGATGCACCTCTATCATTTTTGTTGGCCCTCGATGCTTCTTTAGATTAACAACTAAGAATGATTCAAATACAAGTAAATATTCTTTGACTTATCATAATTAAAGAAATTAAAATGTGAAAGTAATTACCTGGAAGAGTGGTAATCTCACATGCCACATTTACATTTTGCCCACATGCCACTTCATTTGCATCAGTCATCATGTTTTCTTCATTTCCATTTAGATGATTTTCATCCCTTGACACTTCTATAGCAAGATTGCCCCCTTGTCCCATTAGCAGCACTTCATTGGACTCCTCGACTGCTTGTCTATCATCCAGCAAGTCCACCTGTTGCTTTTCTTCTTGTTGGCGTTGTCGCAATTTCATGAATGAAGTTATAGAACCTGGTGAACAGTACTGGATTGTTTTTTTTTCTGTTGTCTTTCTTCTTGTTGGATTTTTTTTCTGTTTTTGAAGATCTTGAGAAGAATGTAGCTGAGATCGTGGAGGATGATCCATTTTTATTTTGTACTTTTCCGGATCGTAACTTGGCAAACTCAGCCATAGACAATGTTTGGCTTAGTGCTTGCTTCTTACCATGCTTACTTTGATCTTTTTGAGTTGATAAAGCCTAATAAAAATATGAATAAAAAAATATAGAATTGATATCATTGATCAAATTAAAACAAGCATATATTATTAATAATTTCTATATCGAATAACAAAAGTATTTTAGAAGGTCACCTAATTTGGGTTCTTTTCATTCTCATCCTCCTCCTCACTACAAACATATTCATCTTCATCTTCTGACATGTCCACGTCTACTGGGTGCTTTGATAAACCATTGAACCTTGAGCAAAAAAATTTGTTCGCGATGCTATTAAGGCCTGCAGCTTCCATCATGGCAGCATTATATTCTAATTTCTTAAGCCTTTTTTTTTCATAATCTGACATGCCTTCTATCTGAAAAGATTCTGAAACTCTCTTCTTCCCCATCTATAATAATTAACATGATAAAATATACAAATTAGTAACAAGTACGAAAACAAGTTCTGAAAATAAATGAGAAAGCAAGCATATATTATTTAGAAAGATAATGTTCGCTACCTACATCCACTTGAGATGTGGGATTAACTACAATTCTCGTCAATTACTGTTGCAGGAACATATAATCTCACAACACTGATCTCATCTTCATCATCACCGAAAACTTTATTTTGGGTAGAGTGGTTAAGTTCTCTACCGCCCATACCTTGAAAGCCATTGTCCTGGTAGTCTTGATCATCAAAATCATCTCTAGGAAGATTTTGAACAATAAAACGCCAGCCCACATTCACTGGATCATTGATAAAGAACACTTGATGTGCTTGTGATGCCAAAATGAATGGTTCTTCTTTATAGATACATTTATTACAATTAACACGGGTAAGTCTGTAATTATCTTTCTCAGCATGGAACCACAGACACTTGAACAAAACAACACTATGGTTTCCATGATAGTATAGCTCAATAATTTCTTCTATTTGACCATAATAAGAAACATCAGCCATAACAGGATTCTGATCCCTGCTACTTGCAAAGCTTTGAGTTGATGCAGTTACAGTCACTCCGCTATTTTCAGTGACTAAATTTGCATCACGATTCATAGTATGAAATGTATAACCATTGATAAAATATCATGTATATCTAGTTGCAATCGGAGAAGGTCCTGCAGATAACCATTTGATGTGGTATGCAAGATGATCATTGTCAATGAGTTCTAATTCAACCCTCTCTCTAAACCACTCAGTGAAATCTCTACCGTGGGACTGAGCACTGTTCCATTTTCTTTTCTTCTTATTGATAACAATGGTTGCATGTTCACTATAAAAAAGGCAAACTTATGATATTAACGAAGATGATATAAGCATTAAAATTATAATCATGTATATAAAATGTTATTTTTACCTAATATATTTTTCAACATCCTCGTCATTCGAATTAATCAAGACATAGCGATGTGCTTGAGCCATCGAAATAAGATCAATCTTATATCCACCGCGATCCAACCTTTTCCTCTTCGTTGTTCTACCCCTTCCTGATATAGGACGACCCATCTTTGAAAAAATAAGCAGTTTCTCATTATGATCAGCAACATCAATAAGAGAGAAAGATTCTGATGGACTGTATTTACTTTTAAAATTCCCATGTAAATATCTAGCATAAAATACAACACACTCTTTGGCTAAGTAAGATTCTGCCATTGAACCCTCAGGACAACTCTTGTTCCGAACATACGACTTTAATCTTCGGAGATATCTTTCAACAGGGTACATCCACCTTGTTGAAACAGGTCCACCATATTTAATTTCTTCCACTAAATGGATAGGCAAGTGAACCATTATATCAAAAAAGCGAGGAGGGAAAATTCTTTGAAATCGGCAAACGGTTTCAGCAATTTCAGCTTGCAAATAATCAAGAATTTCTGGGTTAACTGCCTTGGAACATATACCTTTTAAAAAAGAACTTAACCTCATTAAAGGGATTGCTACATCCTTGTGCAATGTTGTCCTTGCAGCAACCGGAAGCAAGTGATGCATTATGAAATGGGCATCATGGCTCTTATAACCAATAATCTTTCCTTCATTGACATGCACACATCTTGCAATATTGGAACCATAACCTTTAGGCAGCTTGGTATTCTTAATAACCTGACAAAAAATGCTCTTCTCTTCTTTAGTCATCCAAAAGCGCGACTTTGCAATTTATGTTTTTCTTCCATCTTCATATTCCCTTGGCTGACGCTCAGGCATCATGCGAAGTTCTTTTAGATCTCTTCACGCATTCATATGATCCTTGGTCTTTCCAGGTATGTCTAACAATGTCCCAAGTAGACTATCACATATATTTTTTTTATATGCATAACATCCAAAGAATGACGACAAAGAATAGATTTCTAATATGGGAGATCAAAAAAGATAGATTTTTTCTTCCAAGGATTAAACTCATCATCCTTCTTCTTTTTCTTCTTGTTCCTCTTATTCTTCTTCTTCTTCTTCTTCTTCTTCTTCTTTGTCATCTTCCCTTCCTCTTCATCTTGCTCTTTTCCAAAGTCATTTTTGTAGTCAGACAACTACTCTAAAACTTCAATTCCGGACAGTCGAGTCGGGCCAATTCTATCTTCGCACTTACCATTAAAATGTCGTTTGCACTTTCGATATGGGTGATGTATATCTAAAAATCTACGATGACCCATGTAGCATGTCTTTTTACTGTGCATCAAGTACTGAGAGTCAATTTCATAATGACAAATAGGACAAGCCATCTTCCCTTTTGTGCTCCACCCAGACAACATCGCATATGGAGGAAAATCACTTATGGTAGATAACAGAGCTGCATGCATATCAAACATCTGATTAGTTGAAGAGTCATAAGTTTGAACTCCAGTCTCCCATAACTCCTTCAGATCTTTAACTAAGGGTTGCAGGTATATATCAATATCATTTCCAGGGGAGTTAGGTCCAAGAATCAGTAAAGCTAGCATAATAAACTCAGGCTTCATGCATAACCATGGTGGCAAGTTATAATTAATCAACATAACTGGCCACGTACTATGCACAATGCTCATTGTGTTAAACATATTAAACCCATCAGTCGTTAATGCTAACCTTACATTTCGAGGATCCTTAGAAAACTGTGGAAATGATGAATCAAACTCCTTCCAAGCCTCAGCATCTGCTTGATGCCTTAATAATCCATCCTTAGTGGGACCATTGGAATGCCATGACATGAGATGGGCAATTTCTGAGCACATGTACAGCCTTTGCAACCTTCTCTTGATTGGGAAATACCTTAAAACCTTTGTTGGAATTTGAGAACACTTTCCAATTTTATCATCAGTGCCTCTTGACTTCCACCTTGATGTTTTACAAACATGACAACATCTTCATGCTCCTCCCAATACAACATACAATCATTTGGACAAGCATCTATCTTAGTATAATCTAGCCCCAATACTTTCAAAGTATTCTTGGCTTCACTAAATGATGACAGTAGCTTAGCATCCGACTGCATAACTTTCAAAAGCTCTAATAAATAAAAAAATGCTGCATTACTTAACTTGTGGTCACACTTGAAAAGAAAAAGTCGCACAATGAAGGAAAGCTTTGAAAATTTTTTGCATCCAGGATACAATTCTTGTTGACCTTCCTTCATTAGCTTGAAAAATTTCTCAGTTTCTGCATTAGGACCTTTTGAAGTATCTCTCAATAATCCATCAATATCATCAATACATATTGCACCATCATGATCATCCGTTTTGACATCCACCCCAAAATCTTGTTCTTTTTATAACATTGAGACAAAGCCTTTTGCAATAACATGATCTTTCATAATATCCTCTTTAAACCAATAACGATAACAACATTTCCTGCAAGGACATCGGATTTCTTCTCCCTGAGCTTCAAATTCAAATGCATTTTTTACATAATTATCCACTCCCTTCTCATACTCATCAGTCCATCGAGAAAACATCCACCAATACTTATTCCTTTCATCCATGTGGACAGGTTACTGTAGAATAGAAGCCAATAACGTTGACTATGAAATACAAATATAAATTTAATTTATGCTTTAAGAGCATGGCTACTTATGCACATTTGACATCCTAAAAGGCATAGAAAAAGGCCGCAAAGAAAATAAGCATCTTAAGTGTCAACAAGAACTAGCAAGCTAAGATATATACTCAAAAATTTTCATGACTCTAGAAATTTATTATTTGTGAATATTCTTACCTTATTCAAGAAGATGAAAGTGAAAGAAAAGAAGCCTTAGTAAGCATTCGCCTCCGCTACATCTGACATTGTAAGCGAGTTAAAATGAGTAAGCTTAAAGTGAAATTCATGGATAGCTTTATAGCTTTCTATATGCATATAAGTATCTAACTCACTATATTACATATAAATAGAGATAAAGATCCACATTATGATGCCAAAGGCCATGTATTCTATTAATTTTATGAATAAATTATGAAAATGTGTAAATTTAAGTCAATTTGCGATGTATAAAGCTCATCAAACTCCTACTCACATATATCCAAATGAGTAAAACCTTCTAACAAAGTAAAAAAAGTTTAAGCTCTTATTTTTTAGGCCAGAAGTTATTTAATCAAATAAAATTTTCAACCATATACGTACCCTCACTATGTCATGAAAAAAAAGAGTAACCATAGAAAAAAATGACAGCAAAAAAATAATGGTCAATCACTTTCACTAATTTTTTTCACTTCTAAGTATAAATAGTAAATGAAGAAAAAAAAATGGAAAAGCTAAACATATTCAGATGCCAAGTTGAATCCATACCCAATTTCTTTAAACTATAAGTAAGTGAAAAATAAAATAAAATGAAATCACCCTTTCTTAAACTAACAAAAAAAATGTAAGATATGGCTCAAAGTAGCTAGGTGAAAGTAGGTGAAGGCTAAACACAATACACAAGCAGATGCCTTTTTATTTTTTATTTTTTGAGAACCAAACGGATCAATAAGACAAACAGATGACTTTCATTGAAAGGGATTTTGAGTAAAAATCACATAGATTGAACAACTAATCTCAAGATTAATGTTTACCTTTTTACAAATAGGCCAGAGGAAAGTGGAAACCCCCAAAACGTACTCTTCCTCTAAACGAGTCTTCTTCGCCCGATTTCCAGTACCCTTGACTACATGTAAACATGAGGGCCCGAGATTAGCCGAACTTTTTTTTGTAGAAATCACATGAAGTGAACAATTAATCTTCAAGAGTGAAGCTTACCTTGTACAAATAGGTTAGAGAAAAGTGAAAACCCAAAAACTCTTCCTCCAAATTAGCTTTCTTTTCCAAATTTCTTTCTTCACCAAGGGTAAACATGGCGGCCAGATATGCCAGGAAAGAAGAAAGGTTTGTCAATTTGCTTGAAAAGTGGGTAGCTAACCTTGGATGGGTTT